>JASWHV010000002.1:56289899-66289899 GCA_030760725.1 Neostapfia colusana | reverse complement strand
TCATCTGGTCGAACATGTCCTCTATACGGGGCAGAGGGTACTTGTTCTTGATTGTCACCTCATTGAGAGACCTATAATCCACACACATCCTTTGAGTCCCATCCTTCTTGTCCACGAAGAGCACGGGGGCTCCCCACAGTGACGAACTTGGGCATATAAAACTCTTCTCTAGCTGCTCCTGAATTTGCTTCTTGAGCTCCACTAGTTCGTTAACGGGCATCCTATATGGTCTCTTTGCTATAGGTGCAGTTCCGGGTACCAAGTCAATGGAAAACTCAATGTCCCAGTCAGGTGGCATACCTGGAAGTTCTTCCGGAAACACGTCCAAAAATTCTTGAACCACCGGAATATTGTCCAATGTTGTTCCTTCGACGTGGTTCAACATTGCCTTCTCGGTTGCCGGTTGGGCTGACTCAAACTCGATACGAGTATCGTGCTCGTTTGTCAACTGCACGCTCCTCTTAGCACATTGGATCACTCCGTTGTGCTTGCTTAACCAATCCATTCTGAGTATTATGTCAAGCCCTTGGGAATCCAAGACAATGAGGTTGGCAAGGAAGTCTACCCCCCTTATTTTAAGGTTAACTTTCGGACATACTATATTAGTCATCATCTCTCCACCGGGAGAATTAACCAACATAGTATATTTCAAGTGTGATATGGGTAGATTATACTTGGCAACGTACTTAGATGATATGAATGAATGCGATGCTCCGGAATCAAATAAGATGGTGGCTGGGTTGGAGTTGGCAAGGAACATACCAATCACGATGTCCTCAGCCTGTTGCACTTCCTTAGCAGAGACATGGTTCACATTGCCACGAGCGTAGTTCTGTTTTCCACGGTTATCTTGCATCGCTCCTCCGTTGAGCCATGGGTTCTGCTTGGGCGCGTTGCTTTGTTGTACAGAAACTTTCCTCGGGCACTGACTTGCAAAGTGTCCCGTTTCTCCGCATGCAAAGCATGCCTTGTTGCCCAAGACAGCAGGGGCGTTGGGATGAGGGTGGTTTTGAGTATAAGCACCCATGTTTGGACGGGGTGCAGAAGGCAAAGGCACACGAGGTGCTTGCATGACAGGACGTTGCTGTGGTGGTTGGTTGGGGCAAAAAGTAGAAGTAGACGATCCATACTGTGGTGCAGCTGGGGGCATGTACCGAGGGCGTACGTTGCTCCCTTGTGTCTGGTATGGCATCTTTCTCTTGCCCTCTTGCTAGATCTCTCGGATCTTGCTCTCAACCACTATAGCTTTGCCAACAAGTTTCTGGAAGCTTGCATAATCATTGTTGAGGAGCTGAACTTGGATCTCATTGTTCAACCCTCTCATGAACAAGTACTGCTTCCGTTGGTCCGAGTTGACATCTTCAGGGGCATACCTTGACAGCTGCGTGAACTTGTTAAGGTACTCATTCACGCTCTTCTTGCCTTGGCAGAGACCTTCAAACTCTTGTCTTTTGAGCATCATGACTCCCACAGGGACGCAATGAGAGCGGAAACTCTCCTTGAATTCAACCTAAGTGATAGTCTCCGGGTTGTCATGAGCGTTGCATAGAGCATCGCACTAGTCAGCGGCTACTCCCATGAGTTGGTGTGATGCGTAGAGAACCTTCTCTCGGTCATTGCACTGAACTATGGCAAGCTTCTTTTCCATGGACTTCAACCAGTCATTGGCCTCCATGGGGTCATTAGCTTGTGAGAAAGTAGGCGGTCGAGACCTCATGAACTCTCCCAGCCTGTTGTGAGCTGGCGGTGGTGGCTGTGGTGGTGGCGGTGGTGCAGGTACGGGGTTGCTGTTGTTGTTGGATTGCAGCTGACTCAAAGTTTGGATCATAGTTTGCATATCTGGTTCTGCATGGCCATCAACCGTTCCAGGTTGTTTGCAGCAGCTCCGGGGTTGTCATTCTCAGGAACCTCAACGTGGTCATCCTCTTGTTTGCCACGGATGTTCCTCCCTTGACAGCCGATGTTTCCTCTAACCATCTGTGAGGGAGAGTTGAGAAGAATAGAGGTTAGAAGTTTAGAGTGATCCCTCCAACTATATGCATCAAGGTGAATGGACTATATATCATCCTATATGAGGATGTGAACAAGTGCCGAAGCATCTCACATCTCTCTACTATGTGTGGATATGGAGAACGCTGAAGCGTCCCACAACTCACACTGAGCACTCAAGCACAACAATCATAACAAAAGTTCAGCACACAACTCCTATTCAAGGCTTACTCAATGGGGGTCCTATGTGGTTTGGGGTGATACCAATCTGTGACTACCAATCTTTGACTTTGTCCTATGGTCAATGGGGTTCTAATGCCAATCTATGCATTCTACCTAGCTTGCATTATATGTTCAGCGTGGCTCCTAATACCAATCTGTGACTAGGCTTGTGTGCTACGGTCAACCGTGGTTCTGCTACCAATCTGTGATCAATCTAGGCTTGTGACCTACAGTCAACCATGGTTTCTAAATCCAATCTGTGATTTCTATATAGGCTTGTGATCTACAGTCAACCCTGGTAGCTTGATACCAATCTGTGACCTTATCTAGGCGTGTGACCTACAATCAACCATGGCTCTAATACCAATCTGTGACGCCTCGGTTCTGTGGAAAAACCACGGAACCTGGACTAATGCATATGTGTGCCCAGGATGTTCATCACACATAGACATATAATCCATAAACTGAATTCAGAATATATATAACCACGAATGAATAGATTCAAGTACTTTATTACATCAATCTTTATTGCAGCGGAAGTCTTATTCTAGCAGCGGAAGTCTTCTAAACTATAGCGGAAGCAAACTAAGCAGCAGCAGCGGCTCCATCCCCACTCCACAGGCAAGGTTGAGGGTAGATTACACGCCTAATACTCCACGTGGTCTTCATAGTACTCCTCTCATGTTGCTGATGATGTATGATAATGCAAGGGTGAGTATATGACGAACTCAGTAAGTGCAGAAAGTATGACATGTAGCTTACAAAAAGGTAGGTATAAAAAGGTTCATTGCATAAAAGCAAAGTTTATTTCACAAATCATGATAAAAACAGCAACAAGCTTTAAGTGAATGTAACAAACATCAACATACTTCCATCATGATTCACCACTTTTCATATCTCATCCGAACATTTATATTTCTCAACTTTTCACATGCTCATGAATACCATCTCGTATTCACTACCATCTCATCTCATATTCAAGTCCATCTCATAACCGAGATCAAATCTCATTGCCATGACTCAACAGTCATGCAACCAATCTTATTACTCGGACTCAATAGTCCCGAAAACCAAATCCAAAGACCAAACCATCACCAAACCAATAACCAAACCAAATACCATCCCAATAACCATCCCAAACCTCCCATCTAATCATGTGAGTTGGCCAGGCGCTTGTGACCGTAATCTCAGCTATCATGATAGTTTTACACTCTGCAGAGGTGCACCACTTTACCCACAAGTTTGTGATTTCCTCACCCGTCGGCGACTGCAGAACCTCAATTTTACCAGTACACAACCGTCGGTGTACGGCCAAGAGATCACAAAATAGCCTTTACAAAGGGGCTACTAGATGTATGGACTTATTAAGGTTTTACTAGCAGGCTCGAATCACCATTCTCCCACCTACGGGCCCCCTCTTGTGCCATGCAGTTCCCAGGGCAGTCCTCACTCGACTCCCATTCCCCGCGCCTTCCATGGTCCATAACAATCTAGTAACTTACCTAATTATTCAGCTAAGCCGCACCCATATTTGGCCTTGTGGTGGCACTGTATTCCTTGCATGGCTCGCATGAACCGGTCCTTAGATCTACGTCAAGTAAGCCACCATCTCATTCTTCCTCATCCACAAACCAAGCTTGCCTAGATCTCCCCCGATTCATGTTCATTATCAACATCAAGTTCTCATTATCTTTATTCGTATGAGTGCAGTAGCTAGACACCTTCTATCGCTTCCCATATCCCGTGGACTCAGCGAAGCATAAAAGCAAAACAAACGACCATACACGACTCATCAACTTTCCCGGTGACAAGGGTGGTTAACAAAACTAGTAAACTCATATAAAGGATTTCCCATCAAGTTGACTCAAGCATTCACAGTTTCCGCAAACAAAACAGCTTTAAAAACATGGGATCAATATGGTCAAGGGGCACTTGCCTTATTCCTGTGGCTTCTGTTGCTCACGGATCTCGAAGTCTTGTTGTAGTAGCTTGTCGTAGATAGCTTCCTGAGCTTGTCTTTCTACTCAAGATCACGCATATACAAGATTCACAGCAATCGATCATCATGCAAAAACTTTGCTCAAGATGCAATGGTGCATATGCATGCTAATCCTGTGGTGTTGTTTTTATTATATCAGTTTGTACGTGTTCTTGCATGGCTTGCATGGGTTTTTACGATGAACAGAGGTGTAAAGATCAAGTGCGGACATGGCGATGATCTTGACTCTAGATCAAACCGATCAACACGTGATCTGTCCACATGAAAAGCTTCTGTTCGAAGGGATCAAAGAAAACAGATGCAAAGAAAACCGCGATCTCGTCGTAAGGTGGTAATGGAGACCTACCTTACTTCCTTCGGGTCCTTCCTCCAAGCAAAAACAGATCGTCGGCTCTCCTCCGGCGATGGTGATCGTGTCTGGGCTCGTCGGCGGTCTCTCCAGTGGTCAAACTCCGGCGAAGGGGTTTAGCTCGGCGAGTTTTGGGGGCTAGGGCTTCTAAGTTGTCGGCTTAGAAAAGATGTTACGACCAAGGGGTTGTTTCAGGTTCTATTTATAACCAGAAAAAGAAAAGTCATACTCTGAATGGATTTCAAATAAGAGTCCTATTCAAATTATTTTTTAATCTTAACAACTTATCTTCAATTGATTCGGTGCAGTAGCAACGTGGAATTCGTGTCGGTTTCCTCAGTATCGGGTATTCCCGCGCGTACAGGAGAAAAACTGCTTAAGATCTCGTCACCTCCGTGGTGATGAGCTCCGGAGGCTCCACGTGCCTAGCAGAGGCCGGGCCTCCCTTTTCCACAGAGGCGGGCTCCGGTTGTGCCGCGTGTCAGGCGGGCGAGACCTCCCTCTTCCTCAGAGGCGAGCTCCGCGTGCGCCACGCGTCCTGGCGGGCGGGATCTCCCTCTCCCTCAGAGGCGAGTTCCACGTATGCCATGTGTTAGTGCCGGACGTCCCCTCTCTTCGGAGGTGAGCTCCGAGAGTGCCATGTGTCAGAGCCGGACCTCCCCTCTCTTCGGAGGCGGGCTCCGAGAATGCCACGTGTCCAGTAGCGTCAAACTTCCTTTCTCCTCAGGAACGAGCTCCGAGGTTGACACGTGTCCAACAGCGTCGGACCTCCTTTGATCTCGGAGATGGGCTCCGAGGATGACACGTGTCAAGCAGGGCGGAACCTCTCGGAGGTGAGCTCTGAGGCTGACGCGTGTCCTGCAGTGCCTTCTCCTCGGAACTGAGCTCCAAGGATGATACGTGTCCAGTAGGACCGGACTTCCCGGAGATGAGCTCCGGAGGTGACACGTGTCCAGTAGTGCCGGACCTCTCGGAGGTGAGCTCCGAGAGCGACACGTGTCCCACGCGGCTGGTCCTCCCTTTTCCTCAGTGACTAGCTCCGAAGGCGACACGTGTCCTACGGGGCTGGCCTCGCTTCTCCGCAGAGGCTAGCTCCCGGACCAACACGTGTCCCACGGGGTCGGACCTCGCCCCTTTTCAGAGGAAAGCTCCGAGCCTGCCAAGTAGCCAGTTAGCGATGGACCTCTCCCCCTTTGCGGTGATGGGCTCCGAAGGCGCCACGTGGCCAGCGGGCCGCGGGAAATGTCTTCGGTGCTTCTCGGTGAACTGGAATTAGCTCTTTTCGGCTATCCTTTTGATTCTTTTTCTGTTTCCACTTCTTTTAAAATGTTTTCTCTATATAAAATATGAATGCATGCAGAAATCGAAATTGAGGGTGTCACAAACCTACCCGCCTTAAATTGAATCTCGCCCTCGAGATTTGATAGTGGAGAATAGATGAGGGAATTCTGCCTTGATGTCTTCTTCACGCTCCCATGTAGCTTTGGCTTCCGTGTGATGGCTCAATTGTACCTTGCACCAACGGATCACTTTGTTCCTCGTGACCCTTTCCTTTACATCCAAAATTCATACAAGGTGCTCTTCATAGGTCAGATCTTCTTGAAGCTCAAGTTCATCCATCGTTACTTGTTCTTCTGGTACTCTCAAGCACTTCTTGAGCTGGGATATGTGAAACACGTCATGCACGTCGGAGAGGTGCATCGGGAACTCTAGTTGATAGGTTACCTCCCCTCGCTTGCCAAAAATCTTAAATGGTCCGATGTAGCGAGGTGCTAGCTTGCCTTTGATGTTGAAACATCGTTGGCTTCGGATAGGCGATACCATAAGATATACGAAGTCTCCTACTTCAAAGGTCAACTTTCTTCACCTATTGTCCGCATAGCCTTTTTGTCGTGACTGGGCAGCCTTCAAGTTCTCCCGTATCGTTTGGACTTGCTTCTCAGCTTCTTGCAGCACTTCGGGTCCAAATACTTGGTTCTCTCTGGTCACATTCCAAAACAGCGGTGTTCTACACCGTCTACCGTACAATGCTTCGAAAGGTGACATCTTCAAGCTAGCTTGATAGCTGTTGTTATATGAGAATTTGGCATACGGCAAGCTCCTATCCCAACTATGCCCATGTTTCAAGGCGCAAGCTCTCAACATTTCTTCCAAAATTTGGTTTGTCCTTTCTGTTTGCCTGTCAGTTTGCGGGTGATAAGCGGAGCTGAAATCCAGTCGTGTACCCATAGCCTCATGTAGCTTCCTATAGAACCTAGAGGTAAACTGAGAACCCTGATCTGAGACTATTCTCTTCGGGACTCCATGGCGGCACATGATTTGCTCCATGTACAGCTTGGCTAGATGTGCCACGCGGTACGTAGTTTTAACAGGAAGAAAATGAGCTGTTTTCATTAATCGGTCCACGATAACCCAGATGGAGTCGTAACCCAACCGAGTACTTGGCAATCCGACGATGAAATCCATACTGATGTCTTCCCATCTCCACTCGGGTACTTTCAATGGTTGCAACAGTCCAGCGGGTCTTTGATATTCGGCCTTAACCCGTTGGCATGTGTCGCATAGGGCAACATATTCAGCTATGTCCCTCTTCATACCATCCCACCAATAACAAGTCTTCAAGTCCTTGTACATCTTTGTACTGCCGGGATGTATGGAATTAGGTGAGTCATGTGCCTCCTTTAATATCGTGTCGCGGATGTGCTTCACGTTTGGCACACACATCCTTTTTCCTAACCAAAGCGTACCCTTCTCGTCTTCTTTGAAGTCCTTTTCTATGCCTTGTCGGATTCTTTCCTTGATCTCCTGGATTTCCTCATCCATTGCTTGGCCATCTCTTATCTCTTGTTCCAGCGAAGAGTGGAGTTCCATCACTTCCATCTCGTTCAAGAACCTGAGATGTAACCGTCCGAACTCCTTGCGTAGCTCGGGTGGTAGCTCCCGAACCGTGAGTTGGTGACATGCTCCCTTCCGGCTCAATGCATCAACCACTACATTGGCCTTTCCGAGGTGATAGTTGATTCCAACATCATAATCCTTACTGAGTTCCAACCATCGACGTTGCCTCAAATTCAAATCCATTTGGGTGAATATATACTTGAGGCTTTTATGATCCGTATAGATCTCACATCGATGGCCAAGGATATAATGTCTCCAAATCTTCAATGCATGCACCACGGCTGCGAGCTCCAAGACATGTGTGGGGTAATTCAGCTCGTGTTTCTTTAGTTGTCTCGACGCATAGGATACCACTTGTCCTTCTTGCATGAGCACGCATCCGAGCCCTTGTCTTGATGCGTCACAATATATGTCAAAGCTCTTGCTCACGTGCGGCAATACCAAAACCGGTGCTGTGGTTAGCCTTTTCTTGAGCTCCTCAAAACTTTCTTGGCACGCTGGGGTCCATTTGAAGGCTTTTCCTTTCATTAGTAGCTCCGTCATAGGCTTCGCTATCTTGGAGAAGTCCTTGATGAAACGTCGGTAGTATCCAGCCATCCCAAGAAAACTCAAAATATCCCTCACGTTTTGCGGTTGGTTCCACTTAAGAACATCTCGCACTTTTCTGGGATCAACCGATACTCCTTCCTTGGAGATGATGTGGCCTAGGAACGATATCTCCTTTAGCCAAAATTGACACTTGCTGAGCTTGGCATACAATTGATGCTCTCGGAGCTTCTGCAATGTCAATCTCAAATGTTCTTCATGTTCTTCCTCACTTTTTGAATAAACCATAATATCGTCGATGAAAACCACAACGAACTTGTCCAAGTACTCCATGAAGACCTTATTCATGAGGTACATGAAGTATGCGGGTGCATTCGTTTAACCAAAAGACATAACGGTATATTCATACGAACCATACCGTGTTCAAAAGGCAGTCTTGGGTATAATCGGTGGGCTCCGAGAATGCCACGCGTCCATTAGCGCCAGACTTCCTTTCTCCTCAGGAATGAGCTTCGAGGTTGACACGTGTCCAACAGCGTCAGACCTCCTTTCATCTCGGAGATGGGCTCCGAGGACAACACGTGTCAAGCAGGGCGGAACCTCTCGGAGGTGAGCTCCGAGGCTGAACGCGTGTCCTGCAGTGCCTTCTCCTCGGAAGTGAGCTTCGAGGATGACACGTGTCCAGTAGGACCGGACTTCTCGGAGGTGAGCTCCGGAGGTGACACGAGTCCAGTAGTGCCGGACATCTCGGAGGTGAGGTCCGAGAGTGACACGTGTCCCGCGCGGCTGGTCCTCCCTTTTCCGCAGTGACTAGCTCCGAAGGCGACACGTGTCCTGCGGAGCTGGCCTCGCTTCTCCGCAGAGGCTAGCTCCGGGAGCAACACGTGTCCCACGGGGTCGGACCTTGCCCCTTTTCAGAGGCAAGCTCTGTGGCGGACCGGAATCCGCTCATCCAGGATCGCAGAGGGTGGTGCCGCGCGATGCGACACCCGACAGCACACGTCATAAGAACACAATATATTACATGGGAAAAACAGCTGAAACTGTACAAACAGGTACAAACTTCAGTTACAACTATTGTTCTATTACACAGCGGAAGACTACACTATACAACTCACGCCCGCCTATTTAGCAAAAGTCGGTTGCCCAGCCCTAGGGCAACCCACACTAGCTGCACGTCTCAGCTCAGCGCGGCGTGTACGGCTCCCACTCAGCCGTGGTCCCCGACGGAGGGTAACCCTCGCCGGTGGACTCGTACTCCGAGTCCGTGGGTGGCTCCTCACCTGAAAAACACTTAAGCAGCAACCGTGAGCACGAAGGCTCAGCAAGGCTTAACCGACTCACCTAAGCATGAAACTCTACATGAGGGGTACAATGGACATAGGATAGTAACATTTCAGCAAAACGACACGCCTACAAGTTCATCCTTAGTTCATCTTTTAGCAACAAGTTAACAGTTCATGAAATCTGAAACTTAGTAAGCAGTATTTGGTGGCACACATGTAGCAATACAATTATATCAATCAGCATCATTGAATCAACATAATTCATCCATTAGTCTACGTTACGACGCAGTGAACAAGCAGTACTCGTCACCGCGAGGGACGGCGAATCGACTCGATATACACCTGCAGGGAAAACCCAAAGAGCACGTCACGTACGCCCACCCGTGGAGCTGCACAGCACGCTCACTCGATGTCGTACGGGACAACCTTTCACCCAACAGCCCAAACGTCGAACCGGTCGCACCGAAACGAGCAGGAGGTTCCCCACACGGAGCATCTCTCTATGCCCGTTGGCAGATTTCCACCTTGCTGCCCTCAACCTACACCTATAAATCGGTGTGCTATGCCTCGACGCCCGGAGGTTTAGGCTACATCGGTTTATCGGGGCCCATATATCCGATATGCCTTCGGTACGTTCAATACTTGTTCAGCAGGGCCGCACACGGATCGGTCCTCAATCGACACGGGCAGGGCTGCGCACACAAGACTCTCTCTTGCTGCGCCCTAGCCCCTGCCTAGTCTCATTTTCATTACTAAAGTGATCTCACATCACTCAACCGAACCCGTGTGTCCCAATGCCTATCTCGCGAGTAGATTCCAACTACTCGACTTGTACCGAAGTCCTATGACTCATTAAGCATAGCCTGTCTACTCGAGGTCTTAGACACTACCCTCACTCTTTTAGGAACCTTTGGTTATGCAAGTGGGGTTTCATTCATCCTATACCTAATGCACATACACACTTCATATGACACATGTAAACAAAGTAAAACTTTTAAAAAGGGTTAATGCAAACCGGGGCTTGCCTTGTTGCTGCTGGTCAGGAGTTAGTTCTTCGTCCGGAAGGAGGAAGTCCAGCACTTCCGGAGTCTCTTCTTCAACGGCTACACGTTAATGAAATACTACATGTTAATTTATATGCAAAAGTGAGTCTAGAGTAAGACTTCTACTATTAGTTCTAATAACCAGCCTCTAATACCTGGAACTTTGTTTAAGAATTTAAATATGAACTGGTGTTGGTGGTTTGGCTTGGACTTAATCACATGGTTAAATGCTAAGTGGTTTTCCCCCCTTTTCCATATTAATCCCTTAAGTGGGTAAACAGGACAGGGGTGATCTAGAGCTCCAATGGAGCTGAGAATTTTTGTGTGAGTTCCTTGTCACAAGAAAACTCTCTGGACCAAACATTAGCACTTTTCATGGAGTGGTTTGCTCAGAATAATTCTCTTGGCAAATCAGCAAGGAAGAATTAATTCTGAGGTAATACCCCTGTTCATGCTCAACTTAATGAACTACAATTTCTATTATAGCTCATAGAGTTTGCATGAATTTTCCTAGCATTTTTGGAGTCAAGGTTTGCCCAGAATTGAATTTCCAAGTTTTGGAAATTCTCTGAAAATGTTTCTGCATTCAAATGAACACAGCACCTTCAAATTTGAATTGCTCTGACCAATTCAACTCCAAATGGTCTGAAACTATTACAGGGGTTTACTAATGTCTTAAAGAACATTCTGGCAAAATTTGGGAATTTTTGGATGAACCAAACTCCCTCTAAAATTCTTTTGCTGAAAAGCTTTAAAGAATTTTCCAGAATTAATTAATGGGTTTCATACAAATTGGGTTGTATCTCTGGACAGAGCTATGCAAGATGAATCCAACCCAATTTGAATCACTAATTTTGGAGCTTCCTAGCAAAAGTTATGCAGTTCCAAAGTTTGAACCAATTCTGGAATTCAAATTAATTCGGGAAAAGTTCAAACTCTGCCTGTGGGTCCACCCTACACGTGTCAACCGCCGGACTCGCGCCACACGGGGGCCACAGACCCCTTCCCGCGCCACCACATGGAATCACACGCCACAGCTGATCCGGGGTTTTAATCTTCAGCTGCTGACACGTGGGCCCGGTGGGTCTTCTTCCTCCTCTCGCTCCCGCGCCTCCCCCTCGCCGGCGCTGTACTGGAGCTCGCCGGACTCAGCTTCCCGGCCACCTCTCGGCCGGAGACTCGCCGCCTGGGGGTTTTCAGGGTCGGGGAACAAGTCTATGGGGTTGGCTCGGGCTGCCGGTGGCCGGAAGTAGGCTGGCGACGAGCCGCGGCCTTCGGTGATGATCGGCACCGCCGCCCGAGCACATTAGCCCGCCAAAAGCTCGGCGGATCCGCTCTAAAGCATCAGTGGAGGTCAGGAAATCTCGGCGTGGCCTCAACCTGGCTCGGAAACGACGGCAAACCGGTTGTCACCGTGCGCCCGCGTGTTCCCGCCATGGCCGCCGACCGAAAAGCTCGAAATTAGCTGTAACTACGGCGTTTCTAGCTAGGGTTGTGGAGGGAAAAGGTTCCCTATCCTCTCTAGTTCTGGTGTGCGCAAAATGAACAACTTTAACCGAGAATTGAGCGTAAATTTCCACAGTTCTTACCCGCGGTCCGGTTTTCCTCGTCCGAGGGGAAAACTTGAAATTCCGAAGCTACGTCGCACGGATTGCTCTGGAATTTGGAGAGGAGCAGCGCAGGGAGTTGGCGCACCTTGGGGCGCTCTTGCTCAGTCGAAAACTGGTTGGTGTGAGCTGCCCACGGGAGCACCTTTGCTCGGTTCTCACCGGCGGCCACGAAAACGTGGTTTCTCTCGGTGGGTAGTGGTTCACTTGACCGGAAGTGATGCGGGTAGTGCGTGGGAGGTCTGAGGATATATGTTTGCTGCGCTGCCGGCGTTGGTACACGAGGGACGATCGCTCCTGAGTGAGTCGATCACAGCGGCGGCTCCTCGGCGTTTTGTCGTGCGAGAGGGCGGTGACTGGGGGTCGGCCCGTGGTCGTGGCGAGCTGGGGCACGGCTGGGAGTTACTGCGCCCGCACAAGGAGCTCGCCAGCGCGCGAGGGGCGAGCAGGAGGTGGCGTCCGGCGTTTTCACGGCGTGTCGCGTGGAGCCTCGGCTCTGTTCCGAGTGCAATACTTAGCCCCTAAGGCTGTTGACTATTGTGCCATTTTAACCCTCCCAATGACATGTGGGACCCACTTGTCAGTGCTCCCCCACCCCTCAAAAGATCTCCAAAGCTTAGCCAGAGATGAATCCAAATATTTGGAGTTTGAAACTGACCTACATTTGTATGGTTGAGCTCATTTCCCCCAAATTCAAATAAATATTTGAATTCTTGGCATATTTGGACCCTTTTTGGAAAAATGGGTAGCACATCTTTTTGAAAATTTCTGAACTTTGCCTCCCCACTAATTTGGACCTGAGAAATCCAATTATGCACTTTGATACTTGGTTTAGCCGCTGAAATCCTGAGTTTGAATGCAACAGTTTGGAAACACACTCTCATGTGTGATCACATGTGTATAATTTTTCCCATGTTGTGAGAGTGTAAGTTTCCCCTCTAACCACTTCTTTGATAAAGGTTACTTGCTCCTCCCATCCCTTACCAGCCATCCACAACAAGAGCTGAGGTGTGGTGAAGTGAAGAAAAGTTTTTGCAAGTCCCATTTCTTGGGCTTTTACATCCCTCCCCCCTTAAAAGAATCTCGTCCCGAGATTATAAAAGAAGAGATAGCGATGTAATAGGGACTTACCCGTGTTGAGAAGCCATGAACTCCGGGTAATTTGAGCGAAGGAACTCCTCGTTCTCCCACGTCGCTTCTTCGGCGGTGTGGTTACTCCAGAGTATCTTGTAGAACCACAACGTTCTGCTACGCGTGGTCCTGGCTTTCTCATCAAGAATTCCCACCGGATATTCATCATATGTTAAATCCGGTTTCAGCTCGCCGATGTCTTCGGTAGGAACAGCAGTTGTATGCTTCAAGCATTTTCGCAGTTGCGAAACATGGAAAATATCATGGACACCAGCCAGAGATGCCGGTAGCTCCAATCGATACGCTGCTGGTCCACACTTCTCGGTGATAGCGTAGGGTCCAATGAAACGGGGAGCGAGCTTCCCCTTCACACCGAATCGGTGCACGCCCTTCATTGGAGACACGCGGAGGTACACGTGTTCCCCAACGTCAAAGTGCAACGGCCTACGCCTCTTATCAGCGTAGCTCTTCTGTCGGGATTGAGCGGCCTTCAAATTGGCTCGAATTGTCCGAACGCGCTCTTCGGCGTCGTTCACCACATCAACTCCGAATGTGACCCTTTCACCGGACTCGCACCAATTTAATGGGGTGCGGCATTTACGACCGTAGAGAGCTTCGTAAGGTGCCATCTTGATACTTGCCTGATAACCGTTGTTGTACGAGAATTCCGCCAATGGTAGGTGATCATCCCAGTTCCTACCATGGTGGATGGCACATGCTCTCAACATGTCTTCCAGGACTTGATTCACCCTTTCTGTCTGACCATCGGTCTGAGGGTGATAGGCGGAGCTCCTGATCAACTTAGTACCCAATGCAGCGTGTAGCTGCTCCCAAAAGCGAGATACAAATAATGCACCTCGATCTGAGACAATGGTCTTGGGTACCCCGTATAGGCATAGAATCTTCGCTATGTATAGCTCCGCATATTTGCCGGCATTGTAACGTGTATTCACCGGAATGAAGTGAGCCGTCTTGGTTAACCGATCAACGATTACCCATATGGAATCATGCTTGTTGGCTGTTAGGGGTAATCCCACAATGAAATCCATGCTCACATCTTCCCATTTCCATGCCGGGATCTTCAGGGGTTGCAGCAGCCCTGATTTCTTCATATGATCAGCTTTCACTCGTCTACACGTATCGCACTCGGATACGTACTTAGCTACCTCCCGCTTCATCCGCGTCCACCAAAATTTCTTTTTCAAATCTTGGTACATTTTGTTGCTGCCCGGATGAATGGAGTATTTGGACAAGTGAGCTTCATCGAGGATCTTTTTCCTCAACTCCATATCTCGGGGTACGACTATGCGGTCATTGAACCACAACGTCCCCTCACCATCTTTCCGGAAACATTTAATTTCTCCAATGTCTATCCGTCTCCGGAGATGTGCCATGCCTTTATCCGTTTTCTGAGCTGCAATGATGTCCTCCCTAATAGTAGGGATGAGGGCAAGGTTGTACAGCGATCCATAAGGAACCAAGTATAGACTTGGCTCTTCCTCCTCCACCGGTGTAATGGTGAGGTGATGGACATGCGATTTCCGACTCAGCGCGTCGGCAACCACATTCGCCTTGCCGGGGTGGTAATGGATCTCAATCTCATAATCTTTGATCAGTTCTAACCACCTCCTCTGCCTCATGTTCAGCTCCTTCTGGGTGAAAATGTATTTCAAGCTCTTGTGGTCGGTGTAGAGATGCACCAAGTTCCCCAGGAGATAGTGCCTCCACATTTTCAGCGCCAACACCACGGCAGCAAGTTCAAGATCGTGAGTCGGGTAGTGCTGCTCATGGTTCCGAAGTTGGCGTGAGCCATAAGCGACCACACGTCCTTCCTGCATCAACACGCAGCCCAGCCCAATACCGGACGCGTCACAATACACGTCGAAGGGCTTTGTTGTATCCGGCTGAGCTAACACCGGGGCTGTGGTGAGATGCTTCACCAATGTTCGGAACGCTCCTTCACACGCCGTGTTCCAAACATATTTTGTCCCTTTCTTCAGCAACTCTGTCATCGGCTTTGCGAGCTTGGAGAAGCTCGGAATGAACCTCCGGTAGTATCCTGCTAACCCGAGGAAGCTTCTGACTTCATGGACTGAAGTGGGAGCTTTCCATTTCAACACTTGCTCTATTTTACTTGGGTCAACCGCAATGCCTTCAGCTGAGATGATATGTCCCAAGAATGGCACTTGGCTGATCCAAAATTCGCATTTGCTGAACTTGGCGTAGAGCTTGTGGTCTCGCAATCGCTGAAGAACGATCCGTAAGTGTTCGGCATGCTCGGCTTCTGTCTTGGAGTAAACCAAGATATCGTCGATGAACACTACCACGAACTTGTCCAGCTCCGGCATGAACACCGAGTTCATGAGATACATGAAATGGGCTGGAGCATTTGTGAGACCAAAGGACATGACGAGATATTCGTATAAGCCGTATCTCGTCGAGAACGCCGTCTTCGGGATATCCTCCGCCCGGATCTTGATCTGGTGATATCCAGAGCGAAGGTCCATCTTTGAGAATACACTTGCCCCCACCAGTTGATCAAACAAGATGTCAATACGGGGCAGTGGGTACTTATTCTTGATGGTGACGGCGTTGAGTGGCCGGTAATCCACACACAGCCTCAGGGTCTCACCCTTCTTCTTCACGAATAGCGCCGAGCATCCCCAAGGCGAGGAACTCGGCCTAATGAAACCCTTGCTCAACAGATCATTGAGCTGTTCTTTCAGTTCCGCCAGCTCATTTGGAGCCATCTTGTATGGTCTCCGTGATATGGGCGTAGTCCCGGGTGCAAGTTCAATCTTGAACTCGACATCCCGCTCAGGTGGCATGCCCGGAAGATCATCCGGGAACACATCAGGATACTCCCGGACTACGGGGATGTCTTCTAACTTGAGAACTTCAGCATTATTAATTGCTAAAACTTCCCGGACTGGCGTGTCTAACATCATGGAATGCGGACGGTGGAATGGAGAATTTAAGTGGACCGTCCGTGTCCGAGTTTCTAGGACAGCGCCATGGTATTGCAGCCATGACATCCCTAAGATTGCATCAATCTTTTGTCCCATAAGGATTATCAAGGTGGTGGGATATAGTTTCCCACCTAAGCACAGAGGTGCCTTTGGAATCATCATATTAGCTGAAATCTTCCCTCCCGGTGAGCATATCATATAAGTGCAGTCGGTTGGGAAGACTTGCAATTGGTGTTTAGCCACATAGGATGCACTTATAAAGCTGTGGGTTGCACCAGAATCAAATAATATGACGATGGCTTGATGGTTGAGAGTAAACGTACCCGCCAGCACGTTGTCTCCCTCTGGGGCGTCCTCATTGTCGAGGTTGCGGACGCCTCCAGTCCGCTGACCAACCTTCTTCACCGGAGGTCGGCCTCGAGCACCGCCCTGGAGCTGGGCTTGCCCGCTGCTCTGCTGCCCCTGGGGACAGTCCTTCGCAAAGTGGCCCGCTTGGCCACACGTGAAGCAGGTGAAACGGGGCGGTCCCCCGCTGATCGGTGGACGGAAACCTGGGGCGCGTTGTGGCGGTGGAAACGCCCGGGGTACCGTCTGCTGCTGCTGCTGTCTTGGTGGTGGCATCGGCGGACGGAACGGAGGTGCCTGAAAGGGACGTCCCCCGAACCGTTGCGGTCGCGCCGGTGGTTGCCACTGCTGCCCGGATGGTGTCCGATACACCATACGGTACTTCTGGGGAGCGCCACTCCCACCGCTGCTAGGTGGAGCGCTACGCTTCCTCTGCTCAGCTGCTAACTCCCGCTGAGCGTCCTCTTGCATGATGGCGGCATTGACTAGGTCGTTGAATGTGCCGCGGTTCCATTGTACGAGGTGGGTCTTCATTTCGGGATGTAACCCCCGATAGAAGTGCTCCCTCTTCTTCTCCTCCGTGGAGATGTAGTCTGACGCATACTGCGCCAGATGGTTGAAGGCACGGGAGTAGTCGTGGGCACTCCTCCCGCCCTGTTTTAGTTCCAAAAATTCTTGGAACTTTCTCTTCATTATTCCGGGAGGAATGTGATAGGCGCGGAACGCCTCCCGGAACTCTTGCCATTCCACGGCATGGCCAGCCGGACGTGAGGCGACATAATTCGCCCACCATGCACCAGCGGCACCGTGGAGCTGCTGTGCTGCGAACAGTGTCTTCTGCCGCTCCGTACACTGGAGCAGCCCGAACTTGGACTCGATAGTCCGCAGCCAGTTGTCCGCCTCCAGTGGTTCTTCAGCTTCGGTGAACACTGGAGGGTGCGTACTCATGAAATCCGAGTACGACACTTCGCGGGGCTCACGAGGCCCTCGCTCTTGACGTCCTCCCGCCTGGGACGTATTCTGCACGATCGTGCGGAGCAGGTCGGTCTGCTCCTCACGACCTCCCACCAATGCTGCTATCACATCCGCTAGAGTAAGCGGAGGCGGCGGTGGTGGCTGCTGCTGCGGGGTGCTGTCGTAGGCCGGTGGCTGGGAGTCATCGCCTCCACCTTGGCTAGAGCCACCAACCTCGTGCGTGGTCCTAGTACGAACCATCTGCAACCATACGACATTAACCATCGGTCCCGCAACATTTTGCATGCAGTCCAATAGAACTGGGCGGAAAAACATTATGACAACAAAACATGCGAAATATCTCGTAAGCAGATAATGTAATAACTTTGCACAAGCTACACCATTACCAGACCAAACACAAGTTAGTTTAATCCAACTTGATGAACCCCCTCTTTGGAAGCTCACCATAACTGGGTTTGGTCTCTACGAGACATTATTATTGCGTTGTCATCACGTATAACACCCTTAGGGTACAACACCCTTTTCAATGAGTTCAACTGTCATTCTTCTGTCAGAATGACCGGTTGCTACCTATTCCGAGTTTTGATCTGGTTCTGGGCATTTTCATGACTCAAGTTGAATACCAAAGTTCAAGTTAACTTCAGTATCTTTCCAACGAGTACTCATTTGCCCCCAGATCAGCTTTGATTAAAAAGTTATGTTAATTCAAAGTTAGCAGAATTTCTGGAAGAATTTTAACAGCACCTCCCTTGGAAGTGGCTGTTTCCAATCCTGATTTCCACTAAATTCTGTGCTGAAACTTCAGAAACTTTGACTTGCAAAGATGTCAAACATCTTCTACTCTTTCTAAGGATGGATTATATGACAATTTTAGATTTTTCTACTGGGAGTTATATTTGAAAAACAGATCAGTTCAGAGGATGTTTTACTCTGCCCTGGTTCTGGACAGTTTACATTCCTCTGGGATTTCAGCCATCTTAAGGCGAGTTTCAGCTCTGGAAGTCTACAACAAAGTTGTAGAGGACTTGAATACCTTTCCAAAACTATATAGCACACTTCCCTGGGCTAAAAGACCTGTGAGTTATGCCCTGTTGAGGATCAGCAAACGTGCTGCCCAAAACAGAGCACTCTGCTTTTCATACTTTTGGCTATACTGCTCCACTATCCCATTCTTATACCCAACCAGGGTCCTAAATGTTGAACCTATAGATTTTAATTCTTTGTTATCATTATTCTCATGCATATGCCTACCATATCTCGGTACTACGTTCCTCACAAAAGAAAATCCTACCCGGATCATACCGGCATATACGTCTCAAATGTGGCACTAAACGGTCTCTCGCACACGTTTTCTACACGGATACATACGTGGTTAGTACCTGCAGAAAACCACACAATAATGGTGCACTCAATGGTTATTCATTTCAGGCAGTTCCATATTTGAAAGTAAATACAAACGCCCGTATCATTGTCATACGGCCGTCCTTGAGTTAGGTCACGTCTCAAGGTACGTGATCGTGTTTCAACACCACACGACGGGGAACCCGAGTATGTCATGAACGGGTTGTCACGGTTGGGAATGTCATCAACCCAACAGATACCACCTACTGCCCTGCAGGGCACGCCGATGGCAAGCGCTGCGTATGTCCTCCTGGGCTATTTCCAGACGAACACACTCTCGCGTTACTGACCACGCGATGGGGTCTCCGCTTACTTGCCTAATGCACGCTAGGGATCAGCGTTTCATATGAACTCAGGGACATGAAGAGTCCAAGAGATTCATATTGACATCTCACACCAAGCTGTGAGATCAATCCCTGAACCATGTTCCTCGTCAGGGAGAGCTAACCGAAATTGAACCGCTTTCGGTGGCGTTCCTTACCATACTTACCAGAGCGTAGGTGCGTCGTTACATAATTGAAATTCAGAATTATAACATATAAGTTAGTCTTTGCCACTTTAAGTAACTAGTCTAATATAGTCCTTACTTGGGCAACTACCGATTCCTCACCGTACACCTAAGTTTTTTCCCATAATGCAGTCCTTTAGTACTGTGCTATCCCCACTGCAGCTCTGATACCAGGCTGTGGCGGACCGGAATCCGCTCATCCAGGATCGCAGAGGGTGGTGCCGCGCGATGCGACACCCGACAGCACACGTCATAAGAACACAATATATTACATGGGAAAAACAGCTGAAACTGTACAAACAGGTACAAACTTCAGTTACAACTATTGTTCTATTACACAGCGGAAGACTACACTATACAACTCACGCCCGCCTATTTAGCAAAAGTCGGTTGCCCAGCCCTAGGGCAACCCACACTAGCTGCACGTCTCAGCTCAGCGCGGCGTGTACGGCTCCCACTCAGCCGTGGTCCCCGACGGAGGGTAACCCTCGCCGGTGGACTCGTACTCCGAGTCCGTGGGTGGCTCCTCACCTGAAAAACACTTAAGCAGCAACCGTGAGCACGAAGGCTCAGCAAGGCTTAACCGACTCACCTAAGCATGAAACTCTACATGAGGGGTACAATGGACATAGGATAGTAACATTTCAGCAAAACGACAGGCCTACAAGTTCATCCTTAGTTCATCTTTTAGCAACAAGTTAACAGTTCATGAAATCTGAAACTTAGTAAGCAGTATTTGGTGGCACACATGTAGCAATACAATTATATCAATCAGCATCATTGAATCAACATAATTCATCCATTAGTCTACGTTACGACGCAGTGAACAAGCAGTACTCGTCACCGCGAGGGACGGCGAATCGACTCGATATACACCTGCAGGGAAAACCCAAAGAGCACGTCACGTACGCCCACCCGTGGAGCTGCACAGCACGCTCACTCGATGTCGTACGGGACAACCTTTCACCCAACAGCCCAAACGTCGAACCGGTCGCACCGAAACGAGCAGGAGGTTCCCCACACGGAGCATCTCTCTATGCCCGTTGGCAGATTTCCACCTTGCTGCCCTCAACCTACACCTATAAATCGGTGTGCTATGCCTCGACGCCCGGAGGTTTAGGCTACATCGGTTTATCGGGGCCCATATATCCGATATGCCTTCGGTACGTTCAATACTTGTTCAGCAGGGCCGCACACGGATCGGTCCTCAATCGACACGGGCAGGGCTGCGCACACAAGACTCTCTCTTGCTGCGCCCTAGCCCCTGCCTAGTCTCATTTTCATTACTAAAGTGATCTCACATCACTCAACCGAACCCGTGTGTCCCAATGCCTATCTCGCGAGTAGATTCCAACTACTCGACTTGTACCGAAGTCCTATGACTCATTAAGCATAGCCTGTCTACTCGAGGTCTTAGACACTACCCTCACTCTTTTAGGAACCTTTGGTTATGCAAGTGGGGTTTCATTCATCCTATACCTAATGCACATACACACTTCATATGACACATGTAAACAAAGTAAAACTTTTAAAAAGGGTTAATGCAAACCGGGGCTTGCCTTGTTGCTGCTGGTCAGGAGTTAGTTCTTCGTCCGGAAGGAGGAAGTCCAGCACTTCCGGAGTCTCTTCTTCAACGGCTACACGTTAATGAAATACTACATGTTAATTTATATGCAAAAGTGAGTCTAGAGTAAGACTTCTACTATTAGTTCTAATAACCAGCCTCTAATACCTGGAACTTTGTTTAAGAATTTAAATATGAACTGGTGTTGGTGGTTTGGCTTGGACTTAATCACATGGTTAAATGCTAAGTGGTTTTCCCCCCTTTTCCATATTAATCCCTTAAGTGGGTAAACAGGACAGGGGTGATCTAGAGCTCCAATGGAGCTGAGAATTTTTGTGTGAGTTCCTTGTCACAAGAAAACTCTCTGGACCAAACATTAGCACTTTTCATGGAGTGGTTTGCTCAGAATAATTCTCTTGGCAAATCAGCAAGGAAGAATTAATTCTGAGGTAATACCCCTGTTCATGCTCAACTTAATGAACTACAATTTCTATTATAGCTCATAGAGTTTGCATGAATTTTCCTAGCATTTTTGGAGTCAAGGTTTGCCCAGAATTGAATTTCCAAGTTTTGGAAATTCTCTGAAAATGTTTCTGCATTCAAATGAACACAGCACCTTCAAATTTGAATTGCTCTGACCAATTCAACTCCAAATGGTCTGAAACTATTACAGGGGTTTACTAATGTCTTAAAGAACATTCTGGCAAAATTTGGGAATTTTTGGATGAACCAAACTCCCTCTAAAATTCTTTTGCTGAAAAGCTTTAAAGAATTTTCCAGAATTAATTAATGGGTTTCATACAAATTGGGTTGTATCTCTGGACAGAGCTATGCAAGATGAATCCAACCCAATTTGAATCACTAATTTTGGAGCTTCCTAGCAAAAGTTATGCAGTTCCAAAGTTTGAACCAATTCTGGAATTCAAATTAATTCGGGAAAAGTTCAAACTCTGCCTGTGGGTCCACCCTACACGTGTCAACCGCCGGACTCGCGCCACACGGGGGCCACAGACCCCTTCCCGCGCCACCACATGGAATCACACGCCACAGCTGATCCGGGGTTTTAATCTTCAGCTGCTGACACGTGGGCCCGGTGGGTCTTCTTCCTCCTCTCGCTCCCGCGCCTCCCCCTCGCCGGCGCTGTACTGGAGCTCGCCGGACTCAGCTTCCCGGCCACCTCTCGGCCGGAGACTCGCCGCCTGGGGGTTTTCAGGGTCGGGGAACAAGTCTATGGGGTTGGCTCGGGCTGCCGGTGGCCGGAAGTAGGCTGGCGACGAGCCGCGGCCTTCGGTGATGATCGGCACCGCCGCCCGAGCACATTAGCCCGCCAAAAGCTCGGCGGATCCGCTCTAAAGCATCAGTGGAGGTCAGGAAATCTCGGCGTGGCCTCAACCTGGCTCGGAAACGACGGCAAACCGGTTGTCACCGTGCGCCCGCGTGTTCCCGCCATGGCCGCCGACCGAAAAGCTCGAAATTAGCTGTAACTACGGCGTTTCTAGCTAGGGTTGTGGAGGGAAAAGGTTCCCTATCCTCTCTAGTTCTGGTGTGCGCAAAATGAACAACTTTAACCGAGAATTGAGCGTAAATTTCCACAGTTCTTACCCGCGGTCCGGTTTTCCTCGTCCGAGGGGAAAACTTGAAATTCCGAAGCTACGTCGCACGGATTGCTCTGGAATTTGGAGAGGAGCAGCGCAGGGAGTTGGCGCACCTTGGGGCGCTCTTGCTCAGTCGAAAACTGGTTGGTGTGAGCTGCCCACGGGAGCACCTTTGCTCGGTTCTCACCGGCGGCCACGAAAACGTGGTTTCTCTCGGTGGGTAGTGGTTCACTTGACCGGAAGTGATGCGGGTAGTGCGTGGGAGGTCTGAGGATATATGTTTGCTGCGCTGCCGGCGTTGGTACACGAGGGACGATCGCTCCTGAGTGAGTCGATCACAGCGGCGGCTCCTCGGCGTTTTGTCGTGCGAGAGGGCGGTGACTGGGGGTCGGCCCGTGGTCGTGGCGAGCTGGGGCACGGCTGGGAGTTACTGCGCCCGCACAAGGAGCTCGCCAGCGCGCGAGGGGCGAGCAGGAGGTGGCGTCCGGCGTTTTCACGGCGTGTCGCGTGGAGCCTCGGCTCTGTTCCGAGTGCAATACTTAGCCCCTAAGGCTGTTGACTATTGTGCCATTTTAACCCTCCCAATGACATGTGGGACCCACTTGTCAGTGCTCCCCCACCCCTCAAAAGATCTCCAAAGCTTAGCCAGAGATGAATCCAAATATTTGGAGTTTGAAACTGACCTACATTTGTATGGTTGAGCTCATTTCCCCCAAATTCAAATAAATATTTGAATTCTTGGCATATTTGGACCCTTTTTGGAAAAATGGGTAGCACATCTTTTTGAAAATTTCTGAACTTTGCCTCCCCACTAATTTGGACCTGAGAAATCCAATTATGCACTTTGATACTTGGTTTAGCCGCTGAAATCCTGAGTTTGAATGCAACAGTTTGGAAACACACTCTCATGTGTGATCACATGTGTATAATTTTTCCCATGTTGTGAGAGTGTAAGTTTCCCCTCTAACCACTTCTTTGATAAAGGTTACTTGCTCCTCCCATCCCTTACCAGCCATCCACAACAAGAGCTGAGGTGTGGTGAAGTGAAGAAAAGTTTTTGCAAGTCCCATTTCTTGGGCTTTTACAAGCTCCGAGCCTGCCACATAGCCAGTTAGCAGCGGACCTCTCCCCCTTTGCGGGGATGGGCTCCGAAGGCACCACATAGCCAACGGGCCGCGGGAAATGTCTTCGGCGCTTCTCGGTGAACTGGAATTAGCTATTTTTGGCTATCCTTTTGATTCTTTTTCTGTTTCCACTTCTTTTAAAATGTTTTCTCTATATTTAATATGAATGCATGCAGAAATCGAAATTGAGGGTGTCACAACATTGAAGGAGGGAGGATCACTCCGTTGCTGCAGGAGCTCCTGTCGCTGGAGGTGCAAATGTCATGGTCCCAACAATGATGTTTGCTAGGTGGATGTCTATGCGTTTGGACACCTTTGATGGCCTGGGAACACCTACCGATGCTGCTGATTGGTTGCGCAAGATGGAGAAAGTCAAGGTGGCTTGTCGGATGACAAGAGAGGAGATGATCTTGTTTATTCCCCACCAGTTGATAGGCAAGCTGATATATGGTGGGTAGGAGTGTGTCATACGTGGACTCCTGCCCGTGGTGCCATTACTTGGGAGGTTTTCTTGACGCAATTCAGGGCTAAATATTATCCAGATTCATTTAGAGACAAGATGAATGATGCACTAAACCATATTCAGCAAGGGGACAAGACTGTTGATGAGTATGAGAGGGATTTCAGCAACATTGTCCGCTTTGTGCCTAGTGTTGCAAGTGATAGCCGTGAAAATCTATAAGGTTTTTCAGGGGGCTTAATGCTCGATACAGGGAGGTGATGGGAAGAAATCCTCCTACCTCATACATTATGGCTGTTGAGGAGGCTAGAAGCATGGAGACTCAGTTCAACTCACAGTTTTACAGCAGAGACGTAGTGGGAGTGTGAGTAACACATTTGGTGATCACAAGAGAGTACACCAGGAGGTAGGAGAGCCTTCACAGCAACCACCTTCCAAGAAGTCTAAGGCAAATCAAACGTCTCAACAGTCTTTCAAGCATTAGCAGCCTGGGGCTCAGTCGTATTCTACGGGGCAGCACACTTCAAGTACCCCGTTTATGCGTCCAGTTCCAGGACAAGGGTTGATTTGTCTCAAGTGGGGAAGTTCCATCGTGCCTCGGAGTGTGTTTTTTTCCTGGACATGCCGCCTATGTGGAAGTGAGGGACATATGGTTCTGGTTTGCAAGAAAAATCCTGATTCTATTATCAAGTGGCAAAGGACAAATTCTTCCTTATCAGGATCCACCTCTATGGCCAGTTCTAGGGGTTCAACTTCCACAATTAATGCTCTTCCTGGCACGGTTCAGATGATGGCCGGTCCTCCAGCCCCGCATTACCAGTTTTCTCAGCAATACTTTCCCCCACAAGGTTACTATTTGCCTGTGCCTCAGCTTCCTGCCGCCCATGTCCCACTACAGCTACCTGCTCCTTCTGCTCCTTCAACTCAGTCTGCTCAACACCTTGCGGGAGGACCTACTTCTACCGCTGTTGGAGTCTACACCATGCCTGCAACTTCTCCTCTTAGTCGCCCTGATGTGGTTTTAGGTACCGTCGCTATAGACTCACATGATGCTTATACTTTATTTGATTTGGGCGCTACATTTTTGTTCATTTCACTTGATTTTGCAAGAAGGGAAAATATTTCTAGTCAAGTGATATCTCAGTCGGTTCGTGTTAGTTCTCCTGGGGGCTTGATTTCTAGTTCCGTGGTGTGTCCGGGTTGCACTGTTTCTATAGGTGGGGACGAATTCATAGCTAATCTAATGGTGATTCCCTTACCGGTTTTTTATGTTATTCTTGGTATGGATTGGCTACACCGTTATCGAGCCGTTATATCTTGTTTTGGAAGACTGTTACACTAGAGGCACCAACTGGACAGATCATCACCTTTTCAAGCTAATGCACCTCCTCATTCTTTATCTATGATGGCAAGTCTCTTTCCTAGTTGTCAACATGTGAAGACAGGATTTCTATGGAGCCTTGTTGAGAATGCAACAAATTCATTGGTGGTTGTGGATATTACGGTAGTGCAAGACTACTCTGAAGTCTTCCCTGACGAGCTGCCAGGAATGCCACCAATGAGAGAAGTAGAGTTCTGCATTGATATTATACCTGGCACCCGTCCTGTATCCATTGCCCCATACCGGTTATCTCGTCCACTTCAAGAGGATTTTAGGAAGCAATTGGACGATCTTTAGGCTAAGAAATTGATTCGTCGTAGCGTTTCACCATGGCGAGCTCCGGTGTTGTTCACTAAGAAAAAAGATGGAAGTTGGCGTATGTGTGTGTGGATTATCGTGGCTTAAACGTTGTGACCATCAAGAACAAGTATCCATTGCCTTGTACTGATGTGTTGTTCGATCAAATGATAGGAGCAACGGTCTTTTCCAAAATCGATCTTTAATCTGGTTACAACCAAATTCCTGTTCGAGAGGAGGATATAGAGAAAACAGATTTTTCTACCATGTATGGCCATTACGAGTTCAGAGTGTCTTTTGGACTCACTAATGCACCTGCATACTTTGTGGAGACGATGAATAATATGCTTCAAGGATTGGAAGAGTTTGTAGTAGTCTTTCTTGATGATATACTAGTCTTCTCCAAGACTGAATCCGAACATGAGGAGCATTTGAGAAGAGTTCTTGAGACTCTAAGAAGTCATAAGTTCCATGCTAAATTGAAGAAGTGTGAGTTTTGGCTTTCTAGGTCATGTAATCAACCAACTAACATGGGACCTCTGTTGACCCGAGCAAGGTTTCTATAATATTGGAATGGGAAATGCCAACCAATGTCAAGGAAGTTAGGAGTTTCATGGGTATGGCTGGCTATTGCCGACGCTTTATAAAGGATTTCTCTTGCATTGCTAAGCCTATGACACAACTTACAAAGAAGAATGTCAAGTTCATGTGGACTCAGGAGTGTGAGTGTTGCTTCCAGTTGCTGAAAGAGAAGCTGGTTAGTGCTCCCATTCTTGCTCTTCCCGAGCCAGGTAGGCGTATCACCGTCTATTCTCAAGCCTCTCGCATAGGACTTGGTTGTGTTCTTATGCAGGAAGGAAAAGTGATTGCCTATGCATCAAGGCAACTAAAGACGCATGAGCAGAATTACCCCACCCATGATCTAGAGCTTGCTGCTGTAGTTATTGCACTGAAGATTTGGAGGCATTATCTATACGGAGAGTCATGTTATATTTTTACCAACCATAAGAGCTTGAAGTACATATTCACTCAGAAGGACTTAAACTTGAGGCAAAGGAGATGGTTGGAGCTGATCAAGGATTATGACTTGAATATCCAATACACACCCGGTAAAGCAAATGTGGTGGTGGATGCCTTAAGCCATAGAGCTTCCTCCCCAACTATGGATACTTTAATATCTGATTTTGAGCGGATGAGTATTTCATATTGCTGTGCTGGAGTTGCAGAAGTAGACACTCAATTAATCTTATCATCGGATATACCAAAACTCATCTTGGAGGCCCAACAACAAGACCGCTTATTATTAAACTTAGAAACGGATTCATGAAGGAAAGGTTGGGGATTTCACCTTGGATGTTGCTGGAGCTGTTCGATTTCATGGTCGCCTATGTGTGCCGCAGAAGTCTCCAATCAAGGAAGAGATTCTTAAAGAGGCGCATCGTGCCTGTTATACTGTGCACCCTGAAGAGAATAATATGTACCACTATTGGTGGAAGAGGATGAAAGTGCATGTAGGGAGGTACGTGGATTCGTGTGGGGTTTGTCAGCGAGTAAGGCTGAGCATAAGAGCCTTGCTGTGAAGCTACAGCCATTAGACGTTCCCGTGTGGCCCTGGGAAGATATCGCTATGGATTTTGTGGTTGGCCTACCACGTTCCCCAAGGGGACGAATCTCTATTTGGGTTGTAGTGGATTGTTTGAGTAAGGTGGCACATTTTATTCCTATTCGATCCACCTGTTCAGCGGGTGATTTGGTGCCCATCTACATGCGAGAAGTAGTGCGGTTGCATGGTGTACCACGCACCATTGTTTCAGATAGAGATGCTAAGTTTGTTTTTAAGTTGTGGGAGAGTTTGCAACTAGCATTGGGCACTACACTAAGGATGAGCACTGCTTTTCACCCTCAGACGGATGGACAATCCGAACGCACAATTCAAACATTGGAAGATATGTTCAGATTATGTGTGCTATCATGGAAAGGAAGTTGGGAAGATCATTTAACACTAGTGGAATTTTCTTATAATAACAGCTATCACTCTAGCATTCGTTGAGCACCCTATGAGGCTCTTTATGGAAAGAAGTGTAGATCACCTCTTTGTTGTGATGCATTGGGTGAGAAAGATGTTTTGGGTCCGGATTGGGTTCAACAATCAACTAAGCAAGTTGCTGAAATTTGAGAACACATGCTAGCAGCACAGAGTAGACAGAAGAGCTATGCTGATGTTAGGAGGCGAGACTTGGAGTTTCAGGAAGGGGATGAAGTTCTTCTTAGGGTGTCGTCCACCAAGGGTGTTGTGAGGTTTGGTACTAAAGGGATGCTTAGCCCAAGATATATTGGACCCTTTGTTATTGAGGAACGAGTGGGGAAATTGGCATATGGATTATAGTTGCCGGTCTCGGTGAGAGTGGTTCACAATGTATTTCACGTCTCCATGTTGAGGAAGTACCTGAGAGATCCAGAGCACCACATAACAATAGAGCCATTGACAATTGAACAAGATTTGTCATTTGAGGCTCGTCCGGTGACGATTTTGGAGACATCTGAGCGACTGCTCAGACGCAAGTCATTCAAGTTTGTGAAGGTTTTGTGGACAAACCAAACTGAGCGTGAAGCAACCTGGGAGCTCGAGACTGAGATGCGAAAGAAGTATCCTGAATTATTCAGATCCGGTGAGCATTTGCGGAGTTTTTTTATCATATCTCTGGTCTTCTTTTAGAACTATAATAAAGAATTCAAGGGTGAATTCTGTTGAAGGGGGGGGGATGTAATATCCTGAGCATTTGTGGACTTTTTGATCTGCAGCCCCGATGGATGATCGGAGACCATAGATGCGTAGAGGTCGTCGAAACAATTTTGTTTCACTATTCATATGTTTGATTCAGAGATCGGGTGAGTTAGTATAAGTCACATTAATTTGCACCGTTGATATGAGGGTTTAGGCCACCTAGCAGTATATATATCAAACCTCCTGTTTCCTCCCAACCAGAGCCGCCACCTCCTATTTTATTACCCAACCAGAGCCGCACCTCCCTTTTCCCCAACCAGAGCCGCACCTCCCTTCCTCTCCAATCAGAGTCGCCACCAGCATCTGATCCAGTGCCGCCACCTCCAAATTTTCCCTGATCAAGTTGTCTCTTCCCTGCTGCTCCTCGCCGTTGCTGCTGCTGGTTGTTAGAAGTTCCTCGATCTCCAGCTGCTGTACGGTGGAAGAGAACAAGGTATAAACAAAGAGGGATGCGGTCTACTTGGGTTAGGGGTTGAGAAAAATTCACTAAACTGGTACAAATTGGTGATTCGGATCTTTAGTTTAGAGCCCAGAAATTGTAGATCTTAACTGAGTTGATTAGGTTTTGTTGGTTGAGTTGACGCAGTGTAGTCAGGATTGCCAATTGAATTTATGTAGTAGTAATATGTAGGGATGTTTGTTATCTTTCTATTTCCGATCAACGGTTAGAGAGGATCATCCAAACTGCAGTTATCCTAGTGTTCTTTAGTCTTTACCTAAAGTTGTTTAAGTAATCTGGGTCAAGTTGGAGTACCAGTTCAGTTATGCGCTATGAAGTTCTAACTATAGTTTATAATCCACAGGTTTTGAGCGTTCCGGTGTCGAGAGAGTCTTCTAATTCTCGACGAGGTTAAGGAAAGTGCATGACGAGTTCCTTTCCTGACATGGGTAATAATGTGCTTGTGATTTCCTTTCTAGTATTGTGGATTCATTATCTTTGTTTTCAAAATTCAGCTCTTCATGGTTCTGTTCCTTTGAAGTTTAAGATTCAAGTTGTTCATATAATTATCATTCAAGTACCGGTTTGGTCCGGACTGCAGTTTGGTTCTTCTATTCAAGTTCCTGTGAGTAAGTGCTGGCCCCACTTGCTCGGCTTTACCGGTAAATGCTAAGGAGTATTCAAGTGTTATCCGTTTCAGATGGAAACTAATATTTCATCGTTCTCAGTTCAAGTTCTACTCGTCGCTGGTTTCATTTGGGTTGAATTTACCGTTCTTCTAGCTCTAAGTGTACCTGCTGAGTGTTTTTACTCACTCTTGTGTTTATTTGGTTTTTAGGTACCCGTTGATTGAAGCATGCTTGGGGAGAGGGTTAGTACCTACACTTTGAGCACACATATCAAAGATTAATCTTAGAATATGGACAGTTTAATTATTGCATAGGTTGTGTGTCAATAAGAACTATCATGAGGATGAATGAGTTTTTATTCAGTTTACTGCAGTTGTGAGGGTCGAATGATGTTATTTTGCTTTTCTATATTAATGCTTATATTTTTGTGACAATTTGTCTGCAGCTGTTAAGAATTACAATGGAAACCCTGTCAAAATGTTTCTAATAATTTTAGACTTAGTAGGAAATCATAGTCGTTCTAGTAGCTTCCCGAGTAGCGGTACCTAGGGCGTTACATTGGGGCCTGTGTGCCATAGCTCTTCTTGTGTCGGTTGAGGACCGAGGAGTGTGCGGGCCTGTTGAACAAGCTAGAACTGTACTGAAGACATACCGGCTATATGGAAACCGGAAAACCGATGCAATTCGGGTAGCTATATCACTACAGGAAAACGATACATTTTCGTGTGTCAAACTTAATTTCGTCAGCCCCCACGAAATTAAAGTTATTGTCGTGAGCCATGGGATAGTCCACGAAATTACAGCATAATTTCGTGAGTTTCGGCACTGGCTCATGAAAATAACCTATAATTTCGTGTGCCAAGACAGAAAATGTAAGGGGCCTAAGTTTTTGGCACATATTCAAAGTGTTCATCACCACACACACACTTCATTTGAAAAAACTTGATGAAGACATTTGAAGAGCAAGTAAATACCATCAACATGCTCATTAGAGAATAAACTCACAAGATGCAAATGTGACATTTCCCACATGCATCATATAAGGGCTGGGCATATGAAAAACCCTTACACCTTGCTAGGAATGTCCATGCCAAATTTCACCCAAATTCAAAACCTTTTTGAAGTCCTTTTGGTTATAACAAGAAAGAGGGTGGTTTGAACTCAAATTCAAATTCAAACTATTTCCATCCCCTAAATTCAAAAGTGGGAGGCATATTCTTACTCAGCACATTTTTGTTAGCTCACACACCAATTTTCACTCCATTTGGAGTTGATCTTGACATGAGCTAAGTTTAGTAAATTCAAACTTTATTTGAATTTCGTACTGCATATGTGCTGAAAATATATTCAAACAATCCCAAATCTGAATTATATCCAATTCAATTTGCTAGAGGGTAGATATTTGTAACACCCCAAATTTTTAGTCAAAACCCAAATTTGGATTCAAAACCCTAAACCATGTTCAGAGGGGAATTTAGAAATTTTTGGACGTGTTGCATGGTTTGCAAAAATTCAAATTCAAACTGGAATTCAAATTATACCCAAAACAGAAAAGAAATGGAAAAAGAAAAAGGAAATCGGGGAAAAAAAAACTGGCCAGTGGGCCGAAACAGCCAGCCGGCCCAGCAAACCCCGCGCCAGCCCGCCCCCGCGCGCGCCGCGCTGCCCCTCGCTGACGGGTGGGACCCACATGTCATCCCTAACCCCGCGACCCCCGGACTCCCTCCCGCGCGCGCGATCGCAACCGATCGGGAAATCGCGTCCCGCAGCCGAATTCCGGTCCCAGCGGACTCCAACTCGATCACAACAGACCCACCGCCCTCCCACGGCTATAAAAACCACCGATCCGATCAGTTTTCCTCACGCGATCGCCGATTTTCACTCCGGTGAGCACCGAGACTTCGCCGGTGAATTCTGGCCGATCTAAGCTCGGAAACTCTGATCTAACTCGCTGGTTTTGATCCACCGCCTCCGGGGAACTTTGCAGGAGCAGAAAACCCGAAGACTTACGGTGTAAACTCAGCGCCGACGAGCTTCGCCGTGGTTTTGCCTCGGACCTCGCCGCCGAGCACTTTCCAGGACCCCCGAGCTCGAGAAAACCCCCGAGGTGAGATCCCTGACCTCCCCTCTACCGATCTAGGCCATAAGATCACAGTTCTAGGCAGAATTCTCGCGGATCCGAAACTTTCCGGCGAGATCGCCGCTTCCCGCCGCCGTGCGCCGCCGGCAGCGCCGCCCGCTCTCGATCAGAGCGACGTGGCCGCTTGTGCGCCGTTTATTTTAAATCGCACGGTAGACTTTAAAACCCCGCGTACCGGTTCGATGTTATAATCTCAGCCGTCGGTTTAAAATCGGACGGTCCACGTCAGCCCCGCATTATAAAGACTGGAATTCTTACGTGCTACCCCCTGGGGTTCTCTGGAATTGAGAGCTAGCCCCGGAAACTTCAGATCTAGCCCCTGGAACTTCAGAAAATCATGTAAATTCATTTAAAAATCAGTTTTAGCCCCTGGACTTAATAGAAATTAAGAAAAACACCTCGGTTAAGTGTAGCTAGACCCCTGGAAATTATGAAAATAATATTATAGACCCTGTGATGGGTGAGTTTACTTTTTTTACCCTGTTTAGTATTTGATTTAGAAAATTGAATATGTAACTAGTGTTTAAAAATTTAAAAGGGGGACAAACATAATTGTAAAAATTAATTAAAAACTTTCTCAGTACTTAGAAAACTTTGGAGTGAGATAGAAATATATTTTTGGGCTGAAATGAATCTGTTTCAACTATTATTCACATTTATTAGTATAGGGACACATTTTTAAGTAAAGAATAGCTATAGAAAAATAGGGAAAATAATTATGAAATAGTATACATCAGAAGCCAAGGTCAAAATATGATTTTAAATTATTTAGGACCAGAACCTAATCTGTTTAGGTGATGTGTATTACTAATTTAATAATAAAATACACAATTATGCATAGGAATATAAATCTGAACATATAGAAACTAGTAAATGATAAATGGAGTTTCTAAAATACAAAGAATTCAGTTTAGGGTTGATAGAAGTTGTGAAGGCACATTGTATGCAAGTATAAATGTGGACACAAAAGTAGGAATCATATATACATGGTTAAAAGTGCATGCAAGCCACAACTTAACACATATAAAGTAACCGCAACACATATAAGGGTGAATGAATTTCATAAATATGAAATGTGTGGTTTGTATGAAGTAGAAGTGTGAACTATGTCTTATGGTTGTTGTTTTTCTTTTGCTATGTGTGATGGTATGAAGTAGAACCTGCTCAAGAGCAAGTTAACCCTTTCCAAGACCAGGACTACCAATTTCAAGAGCAGTAAGAAGGAGGCAAGTGTCCTTGACCACTTTGATCCTATGCTAGGATGTGTAGATAGAATTATTTGCATTGTCAAGTTAAATATGAAACCCATGCTAGGAAGTTTCCCTAGAATTGCATTACCTTGTTTCCTTGAAGCTTGGGTTGGGATTTAATTTGTCATGTCATTTATTTACATGCATTTGCTTAGCCATGCTTAGAATGGGATATTTGGGAAATGAGATCATCAGTTTATATTACCATACTCTTGAATGAGACATTGTGAGTTATGTAGAGGTAGGGATTAAGGCAAGTTGGATGTTTTGGTTGTGTGCTGGGTGCACGAGACTTGGGTTTGTGTTTAGTACTTGCCTGGATCCTAAGGACCGGTTCATGGAGCATGTAACCCGGCTTTACAGTGCCAACCACATGCTGAGATGGGGCAGCTTGGCCAATTAATTAGGTGTATCCCCGGCGTAGTATGGGTGTGCTGGATGGTGCGGGGAGTAGGTGTCAGCTGGACTACCATATGAACCGCAAGGCTCAAGAGGGGGCCACTGCAGCGGGGTTGGAGCCTCTTGTATGCTGTTAGGGGTGAAACCTCAGTGGGCCCACGCTCGTCGGGAATCCCTTTGTAAAGGCTTTGTAGTGATCTCCTGGCTGCACACCTGGGAAGTGTGAATGTGGAACGTAGCCACTGGCATAATGGAGGTTCTTTTAGTCCACCCGGCAACGGGGGATGAAATCACTACTTGTGGGTACAGTGGTACAAACTCTGCAGAGTCAAAACTGTCTTGACAGCCGTGCTCACGGTTAAGAGCGGCCCGGACTTATTCATGATTAGAGGATTGATGGTTTTGGAAGTTAAGCGGGGAGCTTAACATTGGAAATGATGTTATGGTTATTGGATTATGATGATGGGATGGGAGATTGGGACCATTTCACCTGTGTAGTAATGTAGGTGCTTAATAAGCTAAGGTGATAGGTATTAATTGCGTAGTGCTTTAACCATGAGTTCAACCTTTCCTTGTTCTAGCCATGCATGATATAATTTTCCCACACTTGTTGAGTACCATTGGTACTCAACCTTGCATATTTGTTGGTTTATATTGCTGCTCAGGTCAAGATAATGAGGTGGTGTATAATGACCAAGACTTTGGACCCGAGGAAGGTTTTTAGGTTCATGAAGACCCCCGGGCAACGCCTGTGATGGAGTCCTAAAGAATAATATTCCGCTGCTAGTTTATTTACTTGTGATGAAGCATTAGTGTCCATTGAGACATTTGCGATGTAAGACTTATTTATATTCGACACCTGGCTTGTAATAAATGATGCTTCACTATTTGTCATCACATGTATGAGAAAATGATCCTGGCATACATGTGATAATCACTTGGTTGTTTCTTCGGAAAAACCGGGTGTGACAGAGGTGGTATCAGAGCCAAGGTTGCCCGTAGGAACGTGGACCTAGGTAGAAATGGACGTATTTAAGGGCCCTATTTTCTTAAAAACTATTTTTCAAGGTGTGGGTGGAAAAGTGTTATTAAAGGAGTCATTTTCTTCATCTTACCCCAACTTTCATTCAAAATAGGATTTTTGTTTGAGATTTCATCTAACCTAATTTTAAATTCTTTTGTTTTAGATGGTTCGTATGATTCGCACCGCTCGTAAGTCCACAGGAGGGAGAGTTCCCGTAGTGGCCCTTGCCGAAAGAGAGGAGAGTCGTCCCGTGACGTACCTTTCCTACGGATTGGCAGTTGGAGATTTGTTGCGCCGTCTTCGACGTATGCTCGAAGCCGCAGGCAATACGGGCAAGCTCATCATCCACTATAACTCTACCAGGACCATCCGTGAGAAGAGGGAAGAATGGAGTTCGGAGATGAGGATTATACACGAGAATCAGCTGCTGAAGATCCACCATTCTCCAGCTTGTCGAGCAACACAAGTTGACGCGGAGAGAGATGTCACCTGGGAGGCCATCACCTGCCAGAGTCACATCTATCGTCGCCACTTGGACAAAACTGAGTACATGTATGTCCTCCAGCGTGAGAGTGGTACCACGGAGTACAAGTACCCACCGGTGCAGCAAGGGACTTCCCATGAGCACATGGACTTGTGCTTGGAGGATGCCGCTATGCTCAGCACTCGACTGCAGGAGTGTCAACAAGAGCTTCAGGATGTCCGAGACACCCTGAAGGAAACGGAGGCGTTGCTGCGAGCTTGCTTAAAGGCGAGAGAAAGAGGAGATGGGAATGAACTGTGTGTCACCGTGAGTGATCCATGGACTCCTGACTCCCCGGATCACCGAGCAATCAGGCGTCGTCGCACTTCTCCACCAGCAGCCTACCCACCCAAAGCAAAGTCAGAAGGTAGCCGAAATGAGGAGGAAGATCCCGAGGAACCAGCTCAAGAGGACGAGTAGTGTAGAGACTTTCCCCTAGCTAGCAAGAGGTCGAGTAGTCGAGTCGTGACGTAGTTAATGGTGTGATAATGCTTGGTGTGTGACGTGAGTTGTGGAAGCCATGAGCAATTGTCCACAGCCTCGTCTTCAGATTGTTTTGCTTTGGTGTGTGAACCCATAGGAAATAATAGTGCATTTATTTGATATGAGATATAAAACCTCGTAAAATTTTAACAAAGCCTCAACACCTCAAAGTACCAACAAATGAAGGTAGTAAGATGATACTAAATGGTATCAAATTAACACTTGTTGATTCTGCCAGATGGCCGGAAGAGGGAAAGGACGTGCTGCCAACCCCGCCAACAACAACGATGAGGCATGCAACCCTCATCTTTCTGAAGGCCAGGACAGGGGTGGTCGCCGTGAAGAAGTTGATCCTCTCCACCAAATGCTGGAGAATCAAAATCAGCTCATCCAGAACTTGACTCAAGTGGTGGCCAACTTGCATCAAGTTCCACCTCCACAAGCTGCACCACGCCAACCAAGGTTGAGTGAGTTTCTAGGAACTCAACCTCCAAAGTTTGCAAGTGCTGCTGAACCTCTGGAGGCCGATGATTGGCTGAAGACCATCGAAAGTAAGATGAGGATAATCCAATGCCAAGGGTATGAGAGGGTGCTGTTTGCCTCTCATCAATTGCAGGGACCTGCTGCTGATTGGTGGACCGCCTACGTGGCCGCCCATCATGACCCTGAGAACATCACTTGGGAAGAGTTCAAGCGTAGCTTCCGCAACCACTACATCCCAAGAGGTGAACTCAAAAACAAGAGGAAAGAGTTTCTGGGACTGCAGCAGGGAAACATGACGGTGAGGGAATACCTCACTAAATTTACTCAACTATCCTGTTATGCTCCACAATACATAGAGACTGATGAGCAGAAACAAGATTGTTTCGTGGAAGGACTTACCGCAGAGATGCAGTGTGCCATGTCCTCCAATGAGTATGAAAGTTTTCAAAAGATGGTGGACAGAGCATTTGTGGTAGAAAGGAAGCTAAAGGCCCTAGAAAATGAGAATAAGAGGAAGGCCGGGTGGTCACATCAAGCCTCAGGAAGCAACACCCGCCCACGTATGATGCAGCAACCTACGGGGCAGATGAGCCGTGCTGCGGTACCCTATTCAGCACCAAGAGGGTACAACCCAAACTACAGGCCTCCCGCAGCATCTGCACAGCCGCCACGTCAGTTTGTGCAGCAGCCTCGCCCTGCATATCCACCTCGACCAGCAGTGCAAGGACCCCCAAAACCCACCCCAAGACAACAAGGGTCAAGCATCTAAGGTTGGGGTGCAATGTTTCAACTGTGGTGAAGTGGGGCACTACGCCCATAAATGCCCGAAGAAGAAGTCTGCGCCGCCACAACAGCAGAATGTAGTGAGAAGACGGGTGAACCACGTCACTATGGAGGAAGCACAAGAGGCACCCGACGTGGTAGTTGGTAAGTTTCCTGCCAATTTACACCTTGCAACTCTGCTGTTTGATTCTGGTGCTACCCACTCGTTCATTGCTCAAGGGTTTGTTAAGAAGCATGACCTAGCAACCACACAAATGAACCATGTGTTAGCGGTAAACTCTCCAGGTGGAGAAATAAGGACAAGACAAGTGTGTCCCAAAGTGAGCCTAGACATTAATGGGGTAGTATTTACTGCTAACCTCATAGTGATAGATTCACAAGGGATAGATATTATTTTGGGTATGGATTGGTTGACCAAACATAAAGGAATCATCCATTGTTCGACCAGAACGGTGGAACTAACTCACCCCAGTGGTACCAGAGTAAAGTTCATAACAATACACGAGCCTAGGAGGGACATTAAATTAAATCAAGTGGAGGTGAAAGTTGAGAAAATCAGGACTATCAGGGAATATCCAGATGTTTTCACGGAGGAATTGCCAGGCATGCCTCCCGACCGTGACGTAGAATTCGCAATTGAGCTAGTACCGGGAACAGCCCCGATATACAAGAGACCTTATCGAATGGACTCCAAGCAGCTAGAAGAGCTCAAGGATCATTTGAGAGAATTGACGGAGAAGGGGTATATTCGCCCTAGTTCCTCACCATGGGGAGCTCCGGTGATATTTGTGCCCAAGAAAGACGGAACCCAAAGGTTATGCGTGGATTACCGTGCCTTGAATGAGGTAACCATCAAGAACAAGTACCCATTGCCTCGCATTGAAGACTTGTTTGATCAGTTGAGGGGAGCTTGTGTGTTCTCGAAAATTGATCTCAGGTCGGGATACCACCAACTCAAGATAAGGCAATCTGATATTCCCAAGACAGCTTTCGTATCTCGGTACGGACTGTATGAATACACTGTCATGCCTTTCGGGCTAACCAATGCCCCGGCATATTTCATGTACCTCATGAACAAGGTATTCATGGAATATCTGGACAAATTTGTGGTGGTTTTCATAGATGATATTCTCGTCTTCTCCAAAGATGAAGAAGAACATGAGAAACATCTAAGGTTGGTGTTACAAAGGCTGAGAGAACACCAACTATATGCCAAGTTGAGCAAGTGTGAGTTTTGGCTGAAGAGAGTTCCCTTTTTAGGACATATAATCTCGGAAGGAGGAATCTCCGTAGATCCTGCCAAAATCGAGGATATCCAGAAGTGGAAGACCCCTGAAAATGTCGGGGAAGTTCGAAGCTTTTTGGGCTTGGCTGGATACTATCGACGGTTTATTGAGGGATTCTCCAAGATCTCGAGACCTCTCACCAAACTATTGGAAAAGGGAATCACATTCACCTGGACGCCACAGTGCGAGACGAGCTTTCAGGAGCTAAAGAAGAGATTGACAACAGCTCCAGTGCTGGTTATGCCAGATGTGCAGAAGAATTTCACAGTGTACTGCGATGCCTCTGGAAATGGGTTGGGATGTGTTCTCATGCAAGAAGGGCATGTCGTGGCATATGCATCCCGACAGCTTCGGAAGCACGAGAAGAACTATCCTACACATGATCTAGAACTAGCCGCAGTGGTACATGCGTTGAAAATTTGGCGGCACTATTTGATGGGGAAGAGGACAGAGATATATACGGATCATAAGAGTTTGAAGTACATATTCACACAACCAGATCTCAATCTTCGACAAAGGAGATGGTTAGAGATAATCAATGACTTTGATGTGGGCATCAACTATCATCCTGGGAAAGCAAACGTCGTGGCCGATGCTTTGAGTCGGAAAGTGCAGGTCAATAAGTTGAGTTTGAAGGACATGCCTGCAGAATTGAAGGACGAGGTTATAAGACTCAATCTATGTCTAGTAAATAGTGGTGAAGCCATCGCCATGGAAGTGGACTCCACACTCGAGCGAGACATACGCGAGGGCCAAAAGAATGATGAGAAGATACAAGAGATCCGACAGCTCATCAAGGAAAATAAAGCTCCTGGTTTTAGAGAGGATGAACAAGGAACGGTGTGGCACGGGAAAAGGATTTGTGTGCCAGAAGTAAAGGAGATCCGTGAATTGATTTTAAAGGAGGCTCACGATTCCGACTATTCCATTCATCCTGGGAGTACGAAGATGTACCAGGACCTCAAAGGCAGGTATTGGTGGTATGGCATGAAGCGAGATGTCGCGGAACATGTTGCCCTATGTGACACATGTCAGTTGGTGAAAGCAGAACATCAACGACCCGCGGGATTATTGCAACCACTAAAAGTACCTGAATGGAAGTGGGAAGAAATCAGCATGGATTTTGTCGTGGGATTGCCTAGAACCCAATCCGGGTATGATTCAATATGGGTCATTATTGATAGGCTAACCAAGGTAGCTCATTTCATCCCTGTGAAAGAAAGCTACAGTGGATCTAAATTGGCAGAATTGTACATGTCAAGGATCGTGTGTTACCATGGAGTGCCAAAGAAGATAGTGTCGGACCGAGGGACACAGTTCACCTCGAGGTTTTGGCAGAAGTTGCATGAAACCATGGGAACCCATCTGAACTTCAGCTCTGCCTATCATCCCCAAACTGACGGGCAGACGGAGAGAACCAATCAGATCCTTGAATATATGTTAAGGGCATGTGCACTCAAAAACAATAGGAGTTGGGACAAGAACTTACCGTATGCGGAGTTTTCCTATAACAACAGTTATCAAGCTAGTATGAAGATGTCACCGTTTGAAGCTTTGTATGGAAGGAAGTGCAGAACTCCTCTATTTTGGAACCAAACAGGAGAAAGTAAAGTGTTTGGTCCAGAAGTGCTACAAGAAGCCGAGGCGAAGGTGAGGGAGATTCGCAACAACTTGAGGATAGCACAGACACGCCAAAAGAGCTATGCCGATGTACGAAGAAGAGAGCTCGTTTTCAACGTGGGAGACTATGTTTATCTCAAGGTGTCCCCTATCAGAGGACTTCGTCGGTTCAAGGTGAAAGGGAAGTTGTCACCTCGATACATCGGACCCTTTCAGGTGTTGGAAAGGAAAGGCGAAGTGGCGTACCAACTAGAGTTACCGGCTCATCTATCGGACGTGCATGATGTATTCCATGTGTCACAACTCAAGAAATGCCTGAGGACGCCTGAAGAGGTGTTACCCATGAATGAAGTGGCTGTAGCTGAAGATTTGTCTTATGCCGAGCAACCATACAAGATTTTGGAGACAATGGAGCGCCTCACCAGAAACAAGAGAATCCGGATGTGCAAGGTGCAGTGGAAGCATCACTCAGAAGAGGAAGCTACCTGGGAACGGGAAGATGAGCTCAAGGCACAATTTCCGGAATTGTTTTCTTAGAAACACCAATCTCGAGGACGAGATTTCTTTTAAGGGGGGTAGAGCTGTAACACCCCAAATTTTTAGTCAAAACCCAAATTTGGATTCAAAACCCTAAACCATGTTCAGAGGGGAATTTAGAAATTTTTGGACGTGTTGCATGGTTTGCAAAAATTCAAATTCAAACTGGAATTAAAATTATACCCAAAACAGAAAAGAAATGGAAAAAGAAAAAGGAAATCGGGGAAAAAAACTGGCCAGTGGGCCGAAACAGCCAGCCGGCCCAGCAAACCCCGCGCCAGCCCGCCCCCGCGCGCGCCGCGCTGCCCCTCGCTGACGGGTGGGACCCACATGTCATCCCTAACCCCGCGACCCCGGACTCCCTCCCGCGCGCGCGATCGCAACCGATCGGGAAATCGCGTCCCGCAGCCGAATTCCGGTCCCAGCGGACTCCAACTCAATCACAACAGACCCACCGCCCTCCCACGGCTATAAAAACCACCGATCCGATCAGTTTTGTAAGGGCCTCAGTTTTTGACACTCATTTGCAGTGTTCATCACCACACCACACACCTCATTTGAGGAAGAATGATGAACACAAATAAAGAGCAAGTAACAATTATCAACATGCTCATTAGGGAACAAACTCACACATTGCAAAAGTGGTACTTCCCACATGTGATATAGATGGGCTGGACATATGAAGACTCCTACACTTTGCTAAGGATGTCCATGCCAAGTTCCACCCAAATTCAAAACCTTTTTGAGGTCATTTTGGGTATAGTTAGGAAAAGGGCAGTTTGAAACCATATTCAAATTCAAACTGTTTTCACCCACTGAATGTAAAAGTGGAAGGCATATTCTTGCTCAGCACATTTTTGTGAGCTCACACACCAATTTTCACTCCATTTGGAGTTGATCTTGACATGAGCTAAGGGGGAGAAATTCAAACTTTATTTGAATTTCAAACTGCACTTGTGCTGAAATTCATTCAAACCAAACCTCATTTGAACTTTGATCAATTCAAATGGCTCTTGGGTGAATAATTTGAATTGCCAAGGGTAGAATAGGGTTCACTGTTTACCACAGCTGTTAGGAATAAATTTCAGAGGTTAAAAGAGAAGTGGGACCCACATGTCAGCCTCAGCCTCAAAGCAAACCGACTGAACCACAGTTCAGTCGGTTCCCGGCAGCTGTGCGCGCGCGCCACCGAAGGGGGCAGCCGGCGCCAGCTCCTGCTGCGTGCCCCAAGCCGGAGACCAGCCGGCCGGGCTATTTATTCCCTCCCCGGCGTGCTTCAGTCACCATTTCCCCGAGCTACCGACGTGCGCGACTGCTTTTTCCACTGCCATCGCCGCCGCTCGAGTTCCTGCTTGATCAAGCCGATCGCAGCTCCCTCTTTCCATTCCAAGGTCCCAGCAAGGTACTAGCAACCATCCTCCATCCTTCCCATTGATAGAAATCGATTGAAACCGAGTGATATCGGCTGTGCCGAAAGATCTAACTCGGAACTGGAAACCGCCGCACCTCGGGCTCTCGTGGACAGCCCAACCTGGGCGTTGTCACGCCCGAGCCAAGACACCCTTGGACGCACAGGTGACCGGTGCTGCTCATCCCCGAGCCACAGCTCGAGTGGTTGCTCACCGGCGGCGAATTTCCACTTTTCCCCTTTCTGTGTGCAGAACGACCCTCGGGTACGATTCTGTTTAATTCGTGCTCTAGAAAGGATTAGAGGGCCTCAGGCCACTCCCACACGAACTAGACACGGTGACGCACAAGTTGCCTTCACAACTCTGGGCCGGAGAACCTCTGTGCCCGGCGTAATTCAAGGTCTACTAATGGCGGAACGAACGGGGGGTATCGGGCGCACGGTGAGGACCTATTTCGGGCCTTCCCCGAGCTGCCCCGAGTTCATGTCGACCTTCTCTGAGGTCCACTGATGCTCCCCGACCGGTTTCTCAAGTAGCTGAGGCACTAGGAGCATCAGCCGACATGGCCGAAGTCGTTCCGATATGGCGGCTCGTCGCCGACCATGCTCCGGCCGTTGTCATGAGCAGCTGACCCTCGGATCATGTTCCCCAAGTAAAAGTAGGCAGGGGCGACCAGAATCAAGAAGTTTGGAGCGGTACAGCAGCCAGCGGCGAGCTCTCCGGCGAGGTCCCTCGGCGGCGGAGCGCGGGTGTCGCGAGGTTGAAGAAGGGGGTGGACCCCAGCTGTCAGCGGCCGATATTTTGAATCGGGATCCGGCTGCGGCCGGGATCGGGTGTGCTGGCGCGCAAAAGCCTTGTGGGCCGCGGTGTGCTGTCGCTTCGGCGTGCGACGCGTGTCCCCTGGGCCCACGCGCGAGTTTAAACTTTTCCCCGATTTTCAGATTTCCTTCAAACTTCAAATCCTTATAACTTTGGCTAGAAAGCTCCAAATTGAGTGAACCAAATTTTGCTGGATTCAGCTCTCTGAGTACTTTCCAGAAAATCAAGTTTCACTTCATGAAATTCCCTAATTCTCCAGAATTAATTCCTTAATGTTTAAACTGTTAGGAATTTTAACTGGAGAATCCTTTGGCGGAAAATCCTGAAATTTTGCTGAGATGTTCACCAAAATATCATTGAGCTACCATAAAAATTTCAGATCCATTTGAGCTCATTTAGTCCACCTAATGGTGTGATTAGTAAAACTGTTCCAGAGAAAATAGAAAATGTTCAGAAACATTTTCAGGATTTTCTCTGAAATTGTTTAGCTCATATCTTTAGTTAGAGACTTCCAAATTAAGTGAGACCAACTCCATTAGGACCCTCTGAAAATCTAGTTTTCAGAAAGTCATAGTTTGTCTCATGAAAATCCCTAGAACACCCTAAGGGTTCCAATTAAGGTCAAGGACATAATTATTTGTGGAGGGCTCAAATGAGCTTTGCTGCAACTAAAACTTGACCAAGTCTTTGTTTAGGTTGTAACCAAGCCACAGTAAAAGTTTCACAGTCATTAGGTCTGTCTAGTAAGGGTTATAGACTTCACAACTTCAAAGTTAATACAAAGGCCTCTAAATTAATACATACATTGCTCTTATCATGTAGTCGCTAAGATCGAGGAGGAACCCGAAGTCCTAGACTTCGTTACTCCGGAGGAACAGCTAGCCTACGACCAAGAGCAGCAAGGCAAGCCCCGGTTTGCATTAACCTTTTTACAAATTTTTATTGTTTTGAGCACATACTTGTTTCCCTTTGTTCGTTGCATTAGAGTCATGATTGGAAACCCAACTGCACAGCCAAGAAAACCATGGGTTGGGTTTAGGATTGAAAACCTCGTTAGCCACTGCATTGCTAGAATAGAGTAGGATTCGGTACAAGTCGAGTAGTTGGAACTACTCGCGAGAATAGGCTAGAGGCACATTGCTCGGGTAGAGATAGCACATGAAACACATGGCAAGAAAATGAGACCGAGCGGAGAGTAAGGGCAGCAGGACTTTGGGGCCTGTGTGCTGTAGCTCCGCTTGTGTCGATTGAGGACCGAGCCGTGTGCGGGCCTGTTGAGCAAGCTAGAACAGTACCGAAGACCTACCGGCTATATGGGAACCGGGAAACTGATGTAACTCGGGTAGCTGGGTGTTGAGGCATTGCCCGTCGTTCAGAGGGTAGGTTGAGAGCTCGAGGTGTAAATCAGCTGGCGGCACAGAGATGCGCGTGCAGGGACCTCTTGCTCGGGACGATGGGACCGGTTCAATATTTGGCTAACGGGTGAAAGGTAGTCGCGTACGGCGTCCGTGATGGTTGTTGTAGGCAACATCGAGTACGGGCGTACGTGACGGGTTGTTCGGGTAACCCTGCAGGTGTAAATCGATTATAATCGCCGTCCCTCGCGGTCAGTGAGTACCACTTGTTCACTGTACCGTGACGTAGAAAGAATAGGCTAGTTACATGTTAAAATGTTGCTGATTGAAAGCTGGACATTGATTGTTAATGATATGCTGTAGCTTAGTGCTAACTAAAGTTCTTTTCAACTTTGGGCAAAGTACATGAGAGAAATGCGTTTCTTGTTTGATTGCGGCTCTCTCATGTGCCTTAGCATAAAGTTCTCCACAACCTGCTGCTAAAACTTGAAAGTAAGGTTCTACTAATTAGGCGAGTCCTTGCAAATGATTTTTTACCTCATGCAACCCATCACCCTCATGTAGAAGTTCCATGTTTAGGTGAGACGGGTCAGACTTGCTGAGCCTTCGTGCTCACTGCTTGTGTTTGAAGCTTTTGCAGGGTTCTATGAGGAAGGGACTCCCGAAGAGGAGACGGAACCCCAGGAGGGGAACCCCGTCGAGTGGGAGTCGTGCACGCCGCAGAGTTAGTGTGCGTGTGTGCTAGCAAGGACACGTTCGAGGGCTGAACGTGCACTTGATGCTTAGTCTACGCCCGCGAGTGTGGACTAAACTTATTTTGATGTAAACATGTTAATAAACTTGTTTATGTAATAAAGCTTCCGCTTCCGCTTTGTACCTTTGACGTGTGTTATACGGTGTTGTGCAACGCAGCACCCCTCAGCGTGATCCTGGCTCGACAGGACCAGTGGGGTCGTGTCAGCGTGGTATCAGAGCTCGCTTGAGGTTTAACACAGTACAAAGGTCTTCTTTTTCAAAAATCCAGTGAGGAACGAGTTAGTAGCCCGTATAAGGATGTTATTAGTATATAGAAAGTGGCTTATTAACTTATTTGTTATGTCGGAAAATCGTGCATCTCGGGACGTTCATGTCTTGGGGGGTGCACGTAAGCGCTGTCCACCAGTGCGCACAAGCTGAAGGGTGGAGCCCCACGGGTGGCAGGTAACCCGACCCGCTTTGATATCCTCTACGACTCTTCATGTCGTTTGGGGTATTCGAGCAACGTCTGTCCCTGGCGTGCGTGGTGCAACATGGGAGACCCCGTCACGTGGTCTGAAACGTGAACACGTAACTCAAGGCGTGTTTGGCTTGAGAACATCCGGGCGAGTGATGACCTGGGCGGAGTTTCGGACGGCCTTCCGGGCCTATCATATACCGCCCGGTTTGATGAAGAGGAAGACGCAGGAATTCCTACACCTGCAACAAGGGAGCCGGAACGCGCTGGAGTACTCCAGAGCGTTCAACGATCTCGCACTCTACGCGTCGTATCACGCAGATACGGACGAGAAGCGGCGGGACCACTTTTACCAGGGGCTTAACCCGCTCCTGAAGGACAAGCTGGCGATGTTCAATCGCGGCAGCCTCAACGACATAATTGATGCTGCGATTGTTCAGGAAGACTCCGGCAAGGAGTTGGCGGCGGCAGAGCGAAAGCGAAGCGCGCCGAAGAGCAGCGGAGAAGGAGGCGGTCCTTCTCAGAAGTTTCGGATGGTGAATCGCCCACCATCAGGTCCGCGCTGGCAGCCACCACAGCGGTCGATGCCGTTCCGCGGTCGGCCGTATTCGTCACCGGCATTCCGGCCGGCACTGCCAGCACCACCGCAACAACAGCAGCAGCAGCGGGCGATGCCGCGTGCGTTTGCACCTCCGCAACGCATGCCGGGCTTTCGTCCCCCGAGTACCCCACCAGCAGCGGCCACATGTTACAAGTGTGGTCGTCCAGGACACTTCGCGAGCAGTTGCCCGGAGAGGCAAGGCGGCGGAGTGGTACCACAGTTTCCGGGGAGGAATCAACCCCGGAACCCTACTAATGCGCGGCGGGCGAACCCTAGGCCCGGCACTGTCCACCAGCTTGCCATTGAGGACGTGCCGGAGGGCGAGCCAATCCTTGCGGGTATGTTCCAACTCCACCAGCATCCCGCTATAGTACTATTTGATTCAGGCGCCACGCATAATTTTATTAGCCAAGCTTTCATTGCTAAACACAGCTTGCCAATACTACCCACCGATAGTCCATATTTAATTTGCTCACCGGGTGGGAAGATTTTAGCAAGCATAATGGTCTCCAAAGCACCATTATGCTTAGCGGGTAGAGTGTACCCCACGTCTCTCATTATCTTAGAGGGACAGAAGGTCGATGTCATCCTAGGGATGTCGTGGTTAACCCGCCACGGCGCTGTTTTAGACACCGTCCTCCGAGTCGTGCACTTAAACTCAGAAGTGCACGGTTCTCACTCATTATTTCTGGACAGTCCAGAAATAAAACTTCCAAGTGTCTATCAAGCCACAACCATCAGATTGGAAGACATTCCAGTGGTCCGAGAATTCCCTGATGTATTCCCGGATGATTTGCCAGGGATGCCACCCGATAGAGAGGTGGAGTTCAAGATTGAACTTGCACCGGGAACCATGCCAATATCCCGAAGGCCGTACAAGATGGCGCCCAAGGAGTTGGCGGAACTGAAGATTCAGCTCACGGACCTTCTGGAGAAGGGTTTTATTAGGCCGAGCTCCTCGCCATGGGGTTGTTCGGCATTATTTGTCAAAAAGAAGGATGAAACGTTGCGGCTTTGCGTGGACTACCGTCCATTAAATGCCGTAACCATCAAGAACAAGTACCCGTTACCACGGATCGACATGTTGTTTGATCAGTTGGTCGAAGCAAAGGTCTTTTCCAAGATGGATTTAAGATCCGGGTACCATCAGATTAAGATCAGGGCTGAGGACATTCCAAAGACAGCTTTTTCGACAAGGTACGGACTTTATGAGTACCTGGTCATGTCCTTTGGCCTCACCAATGCTCCAGCTCACTTCATGTATTTAATGAACTCGGTGTTCATGCCGGAGCTGGACAAGTTTGTCGTGGTCTTCATCGACGACATCCTGGTATACTCCAAGTCGGAGGAAGATCACAAGAAACATCTGCGTATAGTCTTGCAACGGCTGCGGGATCACAAGTTATACGCAAAGTTCAGCAAATGCGAGTTTTGGATATCGCAAGTGCCTTTCCTCGGGCATATCATCTCAGCGGAGGGTATCGCTGTGGACCCGAGCAAAATCACGCAAGTGCTGAATTGGAAATCCCCGAGAACTGTTCATGAGGTACGGAGTTTCCTCGGACTCGCGGGATATTATCGGAGGTTCATTCCGAACTTCTCGAAGATTGCCAGGCCAATGACAGAGCTGCTGAAGAAGGCTACCAAATATGTTTGGAGTCCAGCATGTGAAGCAGCATTCAAGGCTTTAGTCAAGCACCTGACATCAGCACCGGTTTTGGCGCAGCCAGACACAACAAAACCGTTCGAGGTGTACTGCGATGCATCCGGCATTGGGCTCGGATGTGTGCTGATGCAAGACCGAAGAGTGGTCGCGTATGGATCACGACAGCTTAGGAACCATGAGCAAAATTATCCAACTCACGATTTGGAGCTCGCTGCCGTGGTACTTGCACTGAAAATGTGGAGGCACTACCTACTCGGTAACCTCGTACATTTATATACCGACCACAAAAGCCTCAAGTACATCTTCACTCAGAAGGAGCTGAACATGAGGCAACGAAGATGGTTAGAACTGATAAAGGATTACGAAATAGAGATCCATTATCATCCGGGCAAGGCAAACGTTGTGGCAGATGCGCTGAGCCGCAAGTCACACGTCAATAATCTGACCATCACACCGTTGGAAGAGAGCGAACCACCACTACATGTGATTCCACATGGAGCTCTCTACAACCTAGCTTTGATCCCCACCATCCGTGAAGAGATAGCGGCAGCCCAGAAGAATGACAAGGGCATGTCACATTTGCGGAGACGTGTAGACAGTGGGGAGTTGAAATGTTTCCGGAAGGACGGAGACGGCGTCTTATGGTTCAAGGACCGGATCGTCGTACCCCGAAACCCGGAGTTAAGGAAGAGAATCTTTGATGAAGCTCACTTATCAAAGTTTTCTATTCACCCCGGCAGCAACAAGATGTATCAAGAACTCAGAAGCAAGTTTTGGTGGACACGGATGAAGCGAGAGACGGCAAAATACGTGTCCGAGTGTGATACATGTCGACGGGTGAAGGCAGACCACATGCGGAAACCGGGACTGCTGCAACCACTGGGCATTCCTGCCTGGAAGTGGGAGGACGTGAGCATGGATTTCGTCGTCGGTTTACCCACCACCTTACAGAAACATGATTCTGTGTGGGTGATCGTCGATCGGCTCACCAAAGTTGCCCATTTCATCCCGGTCAACACCAACTACAACGCCAAGAAGTACGCTGAACTGTACATCTCACGGATCCTATGCTTATACGGCGTACCCCGTACCATCGTATCGGACCGGGGCACTTTATTTGTGTCCCGTTTTTGGGAGCAGCTACACGCTGCCTTGGGGACGAAGCTGATCCGTAGTTCAGCCTACCACCCGCAGACGGATGGGCAAACGGAGCGGGTGAATCAGATTCTAGAAGACATGCTACGAGCTTGCGCTATCGACCACGGCAAGAATTGGGATGATCACTTGCCATTAGCCGAGTTCTCGTACAACAATGGGTACCAAGCCAGCATCAAGATGGCGCCCTACGAGGCGCTATACGGCAGGAAATGCCGCACACCACTGAACTGGTGTGAATCTGGCGAGAAGGTTACCTTCGGGATTGATCTTGTCAACAACGCGGAAGAAAAGGTTCGATTAATTCAAGCGAACCTAAAAGCCGCTCAATCCCGACAGAAACAGTATGCGGACCGGAGAAGGCGCCCATTACAATTCGAAGTTGGGGACCACGTATATCTACGAGTGTCTCCAATGAAGGGCGTAAACAGATTTGGGGTGAGAGGAAAGTTAGCACCCCGATTCATCGGTCCATTCCAGATTACCGAAAGATGTGGATCGGTGGCATACCGGCTAAGATTACCAGAAGCACTTTCCGGTGTGCACGACGTCTTTCACATTTCCCAGCTGAGGAAGTGTCTCAAGCTATCAACTACCGTTCAGCTGGAAGACATTAAAGAACTGCAACCGGATCTCACCTATCGGGAGGAACCGGTGCAGATTATTGATGAAAAGGCCCGAACCACACGCAACCGTACGTTGTGGTTCTACAAGATTCTATGGAGTAATCACTCCATGGACGAAGCGACATGGGAGAGCGAAGAATTCCTTCGCACTAACTACCCCGACTTTTTCACGTCGCATATTCGGTAATTTTCCACTGTCCTCTCTCTCATTTCACCTTATAATCTCGGGACGAGATTCTTTTAAGGGGGGAGGAATGTAAGGGCCTCAGTTTTTGACACTCATTTGCAGTGTTCATCACCACACCACACACCTCATTTGAGGAAGAATGATGAACACAAATAAAGAGCAAGTAACAATTATCAACATGCTCATTAGGGAACAAACTCACACATTGCAAAAGTGGTACTTCCCACATGTGATATAGATGGGCTGGACATATGAAGACTCCTACACTTTGCTAAGGATGTCCATGCCAAGTTCCACCCAAATTCAAAACCTTTTTGAGGTCATTTTGGGTATAGTTAGGAAAAGGGCAGTTTGAAACCATATTCAAATTCAAACTGTTTTCACCCACTGAATGTAAAAGTGGAAGGCATATTCTTGCTCAGCACATTTTTGTGAGCTCACACACCAATTTTCACTCCATTTGGAGTTGATCTTGACATGAGCTAAGGGGGAGAAATTCAAACTTTATTTGAATTTCAAACTGCACTTGTGCTGAAATTCATTCAAACCAAACCTCATTTGAACTTTGATCAATTCAAATGGCTCTTGGGTGAATAATTTGAATTGCCAAGGGTAGAATAGGGTTCACTGTTTACCACAGCTGTTAGGAATAAATTTCAGAGGTTAAAAGAGAAGTGGGACCCACATGTCAGCCTCAGCCTCAAAGCAAACCGACTGAACCACAGTTCAGTCGGTTCCCGGCAGCTGTGCGCGCGCGCCACCGAAGGGGGCAGCCGGCGCCAGCTCCTGCTGCGTGCCCCAAGCCGGAGACCAGCCGGCCGGGCTATTTATTCCCTCCCCGGCGTGCTTCAGTCACCATTTCCCCGAGCTACCGACGTGCGCGACTGCTTTTTCCACTGCCATCGCCGCCGCTCGAGTTCCTGCTTGATCAAGCCGATCGCAGCTCCCTCTTTCCATTCCAAGGTCCCAGCAAGGTACTAGCAACCATCCTCCATCCTTCCCATTGATAGAAATCGATTGAAACCGAGTGATATCGGCTGTGCCGAAAGATCTAACTCGGAACTGGAAACCGCCGCACCTCGGGCTCTCGTGGACAGCCCAACCTGGGCGTTGTCACGCCCGAGCCAAGACACCCTTGGACGCGCAGGTGACCGGTGCTGCTCATCCCCGAGCCACAGCTCGAGTGGTTGCTCACCGGCGGCGAATTTCCACTTTTCCCCTTTCTGTGTGCAGAACGACCCTCGGGTACGATTCTGTTTAATTCGTGCTCTAGAAAGGATTAGAGGGCCTCAGGCCACTACCACACGAACTAGACACGGTGACGCACAAGTTGCCTTCACAACTCTGGGCCGGAGAACCTCTGTGCCCGGCGTAATTCAAGGTCTACTAATGGCGGAACGAACGGGGGGTATCGGGCGCACGGTGAGGACCTATTTCGGGCCTTCCCCGAGCTGCCCCAAGTTCATGTCGACCTTCTCTGAGGTCCACTGATGCTCCCCGACCGGTTTCTCAAGTAGCTGAGGCACTAGGAGCATCAGCCGACATGGCCGAAGTCGTTCCGATATGGCGGCTCGTCGCCGACCATGCTCCGGCCGTTGTCATGAGCAGCTGACCCTCGGATCATGTTCCCCAAGTAAAAGTAGGCAGGGGCGACCAGAATCAAGAAGTTTGGAGCGGTACAGCAGCCAGCGGCGAGCTCTCCGGCGAGGTCCCTCGGCGGCGGAGCGCGGGTGTCGCGAGGTTGAAGAAGGGGGTGGACCCCAGCTGTCAGCGGCCGATATTTTGAATCGGGATCCGGCTGCGGCCGGGATCGGGTGTGCTGGCGCGCAAAAGCCTTGTGGGCCGCGGTGTGCTGTCGCTTCGGCGTGCGACGCGTGTCCCCTGGGCCCACGCGCGAGTTTAAACTTTTCCCCGATTTTCAGATTTCCTTCAAACTTCAAATCCTTATAACTTTGGCTAGAAAGCTCCAAATTGAGTGAACCAAATTTTGCTGGATTCAGCTCTCTGAGTACTTTCCAGAAAATCAAGTTTCACTTCATGAAATTCCCTAATTCTCCAGAATTAATTCCTTAATGTTTAAACTGTTAGGAATTTTAACTGGAGAATCCTTTGGCGGAAAATCCTGAAATTTTGCTGAGATGTTCACCAAAATATCATTGAGCTACCATAAAAATTTCAGATCCATTTGAGCTCATTTAGTCCACCTAATGGTGTGATTAGTAAAACTGTTCCAGAGAAAATAGAAAATGTTCAGAAACATTTTCAAGATTTTCTCTGAAATTGTTTAGCTCATATCTTTAGTTAGAGACTTCCAAATTAAGTGAGACCAACTCCATTAGGACCCTCTGAAAATCTAGTTTTCAGAAAGTCATAGTTTGTCTCATGAAAATCCCTAGAACACCCTAAGGGTTCCAATTAAGGTCAAGGACATAATTATTTGTGGAGGGCTCAAATGAGCTTTGCTGCAACTAAAACTTGACCAAGTCTTTGTTTAGGTTGTAACCAAGCCACAGTAAAAGTTTCACAGTCATTAGGTCTGTCTAGTAAGGGTTATAGACTTCACAACTTCAAAGTTAATACAAAGGCCTCTAAATTAATACATACATTGCTCTTATCATGTAGTCGCTAAGATCGAGGAGGAACCCGAAGTCCTAGACTTCGTTACTCCGGAGGAACAGCTAGCCTACGACCAAGAGCAGCAAGGCAAGCCCCGGTTTGCATTAACCTTTTTACAAATTTTTATTGTTTTGAGCACATACTTGTTTCCCTTTGTTCGTTGCATTAGAGTCTTGATTGGAAACCCAACTGCACAGCCAAGAAAACCATGGGTTGGGTTTAGGATTGAAAACCTCGTTAGCCACTGCATTGCTAGAATAGAGTAGGATTCGGTACAAGTCGAGTAGTTGGAACTACTCGCGAGAATAGGCTAGAGGCACATTGCTCGGGTAGAGATAGCACATGAAACACATGGCAAGAAAATGAGACCGAGCGGAGAGTAAGGGCAGCAGGACTTTGGGGCCTGTGTGCTGTAGCTCCGCTTGTGTCGATTGAGGACCGAGCCGTGTGCGGGCCTGTTGAGCAAGCTAGAACAGTACCGAAGACCTACCGGCTATATGGGAACCGGGAAACTGATGTAACTCGGGTAGCTGGGTGTTGAGGCATTGCCCGTCGTTCAGAGGGTAGGTTGAGAGCTCGAGGTGTAAATCAGCTGGCGGCACAGAGATGCGCGTGCAGGGACCTCTTGCTCGGGACGATGGGACCGGTTCAATATTTGGCTAACGGGTGAAAGGTAGTCGCGTACGGCGTCCGTGATGGTTGTTGTAGGCAACATCGAGTACGGGCGTACGTGACGGGTTGTTCGGGTAACCCTGCAGGTGTAAATCGATTATAATCGCCGTCCCTCGCGGTCAGTGAGTACCACTTGTTCACTGTACCGTGACGTAGAAAGAATAGGCTAGTTACATGTTAAAATGTTGCTGATTGAAAGCTGGACATTGATTGTTAATGATATGCTGTAGCTTAGTGCTAACTAAAGTTCTTTTCAACTTTGGGCAAAGTACATGAGAGAAATGCGTTTCTTGTTTGATTGCGGCTCTCTCATGTGCCTTAGCATAAAGTTCTCCACAACCTGCTGCTAAAACTTGAAAGTAAGGTTCTACTAATTAGGCGAGTCCTTGCAAATGATTTTTTACCTCATGCAACCCATCACCCTCATGTAGAAGTTCCATGTTTAGGTGAGACGGGTCAGACTTGCTGAGCCTTCGTGCTCACTGCTTGTGTTTGAAGCTTTTGCAGGGTTCTATGAGGAAGGGACTCCCGAAGAGGAGACGGAACCCCAGGAGGGGAACCCCGTCGAGTGGGAGTCGTGCACGCCGCAGAGTTAGTGTGCGTGTGTGCTAGCAAGGACACGTTCGAGGGCTGAACGTGCACTTGATGCTTAGTCTACGCCCGCGAGTGTGGACTAAACTTATTTTGATGTAAACATGTTAATAAACTTGTTTATGTAATAAAGCTTCCGCTTCCGCTTTGTACCTTTGACGTGTGTTATACGGTGTTGTGCAACGCAGCACCCCTCAGCGTGATCCTGGCTCGACAGGACCAGTGGGGTCGTGTCAAGTTTTCCTCACGCGATCGCCGATTTTCACTCCGGTGAGCACCGAGACTTCGCCGGTGAATTCTGGCCGATCTAAGCTCGGAAACTCTGATCTAACTCGCTGGTTTTGATCCACCGCCTCCGGGGAACTTTGCAGGAGCAGAAAACCCGAAGACTTACGGTGTAAACTCAGCGCCGACGAGCTTCGCCGTGGTTTTGCCTCGGACCTCGCCGCCGAGCACTTTCCAGGACCCCCGAGCTCGAGAAAACCCCCGAGGTGAGATCCCTGACCTCCCCTCTACCGATCTAGGCCATAAGATCACAGTTCTAGGCAGAATTCTCGCGGATCCGAAACTTTCCAGCGAGATCGCCGCTTCCCGCCGCCGTGCGCCGCCGGCAGCGCCGCCCGCTCTCGATCAGAGCGACGTGGCCGCTTGTGCGCCGTTTATTTTAAATCGCACGGTAGACTTTAAAACCCCGCGTACCGGTTCGATGTTATAATCTCAGCCGTCGGTTTAAAATCGGACGGTCCACGTCAGCCCCGCATTATAAAGACTGGAATTCTTACGTGCTACCCCCTGGGGTTCTCTGGAATTGAGAGCTAGCCCCGGAAACTTCAGATCTAGCCCCTGGAACTTCAGAAAATCATGTAAATTCATTTAAAAAACAGTTTTAGCCCCTGGACTTAATAGAAATTAAGAAAAACACCTCGGTTAAGTGTAGCTAGACCCCTGGAAATTATGAAAATAATATTATAGACCCTGTGATGGGTGAGTTTACTTTTTTTACCCTGTTTAGTATTTGATTTAGAAAATTGAATATGTAACTAGTGTTTAAAAATTTAAAAGGGGGACAAACATAATTGTAAAAATTAATTAAAAACTTTCTCAGTACTTAGAAAACTTTGGAGTGAGATAAAAATATATTTTTGGGCTGAAATGAATCTGTTTCAACTATTATTCACATTTATTAGTATAGGGACACATTTTTAAGTAAAGAATAGCTATAGAAAAATAGGGAAAATAATTATGAAATAGTATACATCAGAAGCCAAGGTCAAAATATGATTTTAAATTATTTAGGACCAGAACCTAATCTGTTTAGGTGATGTGTATTACTAATTTAATAATAAAATACACAATTATGCATAGGAATATAAATCTGAACATATAGAAACTAGTAAATGATAAATGGAGTTTCTAAAATACAAAGAATTCAGTTTAGGGTTGATAGAAGTTGTGAAGGCACATTGTATGCAAGTATAAATGTGGACACAAAAGTAGGAATCATATATACATGGTTAAAAGTGCATGCAAGCCACAACTTAACACATATAAAGTAACCGCAACACATATAAGGGTGAATGAATTTCATAAATATGAAATGTGTGGTTTGTATGAAGTAGAAGTGTGAACTATGTCTTATGGTTGTTGTTTTTCTTTTGCTGTGTGTGATGGTATGAAGTAGAACCTGCTCAAGAGCAAGTTAACCCTTTCCAAGACCAGGACTACCAATTTCAAGAGCAGCAAGAAGGAGGCAAGTGTCCTTGACCACTTTGATCCTATGCTAGGATGTGTAGATAGAATTATTTGCATTGTCAAGTTAAATATGAAACCCATGCTAGGAAGTTTCCCTGGAATTGCATTACCTTGTTTCCTTGAAGCTTGGGTTGGGATTTAATTTGTCATGTCATTTATTTACATGCATTTGCTTAGCCATGCTTAGAATGGGATATTTGGGAAATGAGATCATCAGTTTATATTACCATACTCTTGAATAAGACATTGTGAGTTATGTAGAGGTAGGGATTAAGGCAAGTTGGATGTTTTGGTTGTGTGCTGGGTGCACGAGACTTGGGTTTGTGTTTAGTACTTGCCTGGATCCTAAGGACCGGTTCATGGAGCATGTAACCCGGCTTTACAGTGCCAACCACATGCTGAGATGGGGCAGCTTGGCCAATTAATTAGGTGTATCCCCGGCGTAGTATGGGTGTGCTGGATGGTGCGGGGAGTAGGTGTCAGCTGGACTACCATATGAACCGCAAGGCTCAAGAGGGGGCCACTGCAGCGGGGTTGGAGCCTCTTGTATGCTGTTAGGGGTGAAACCTCAGTGGGCCCACGCTCGTCGGGAATCCCTTTGTAAAGGCTTTGTAGTGATCTCCTGGCTGCACACCTGGGAAGTGTGAATGTGGAACGTAGCCACTGGCATAATGGAGGTTCTTTTAGTCCACCCGGCAACGGGGGATGAAATCACTACTTGTGGGTACAGTGGTACAAACTCTGCAGAGTCAAAACTGTCTTGACAGCCGTGCTCACGGTTAAGAGCGGCCCGGACTTATTCATGATTAGAGGATTGATGGTTTTGGAAGTTAAGCGGGGAGCTTAACATTGGAAATGATGTTATGGTTATTGGATTATGATGATAGGATGGGAGATTGGGACCATTTCACCTGTGTAGTAATGTAGGTGCTTAATAAGCTAAGGTGATAGGTATTAATTGCGTAGTGCTTTAACCATGAGTTCAACCTTTCCTTGTTCTAGCCATGCATGATATAATTTTCCCACACTTGCTGAGTACCATTGGTACTCAACCTTGCATATTTGTTGGTTTATATTGCTGCTCAGGTCAAGATAATGAGGTGGTGTATAATGACCAAGACTTTGGACCCGAGGAAGGTTTTTAGGTTCATGAAGACCCCCGGGCAACGCCTGTGATGGAGCCCTAAAGAATAATATTCCGCTGCTAGTTTATTTACTTGTGATGAAGCATTAGTGTCCATTGAGACATTTGCGATGTAAGACTTATTTATATTCGACACCTGGCTTGTAATAAATGATGCTTCACTATTTGTCATCACATGTATGAGAAAATGATCCTGGCATACATGTGATAATCACTTGGTTGTTTCTTCGGAAAAACCGGGTGTGACAATATTTCAAATGACTAAGGTTATTTGGGTCTCTACTGTTTAGAGCAGTGGGAAAAAATCAATTTCAGAGGTTAAAACCGGAGTGGGACCCACATGTCAGCCTCACCAGTGTTTTAACTGACTGAAGTCACCGCAGCTCGGTTCTTGCGCGTGACCGCGTGAGCGCCACGGCGATTGCCGACCGATGCCACCTCCTGGTCGCTGATCAGAGCCCCAAACCGACGTCCCCAGCTATATATCTTCGAGCTGCCGTGTAAGAGCCCAAGAAAAGGGACTTGCAAAAACTTTTCATCACCTCACAACACCACAGTTTTTGTTGTGGATATCTTGTGAAGAATTATGAAGAGCATGTAACCTCCATCAAAAAAGTGATTAGAGGGGAAAGCCCTAACTTTCACAAAGTAGGATTCCTACACATGAACATGAGAGGTTGAGCTCACCCCTAGAACATAAAAAGTATTGGAAAGGTTCAGGCCATGTTTCATGCAAATCCAATACTTTTTGAGGCACTTTTGAAGGCATTTGAAGAAGAGGCCGATTTGAATGTAAATTCAAATTGCAGCAACTTTCATCACTTAAATTCAAAAGTTAGCTTCATATTCAAACTCAGCACATTTTTCTAAGTTAGTCCACCAATTTTCATCCCTATTGGACTTCATCTTGTCGGGAGCTAAATTTGCAAGAATTCAAAACTGAATTTGAATTTCAGTTTAATATTGAAGCAAATTTAGCCAAACAAAAGTTCAAATTTGAGAACTCAAATTCAAACCAAGACTTGGGGGCTAAGTCTCTCATTCAATGGTGAGTATCTGGGGATATATTCAGCAAAAACAGAAATGAAAAAGTGGAAAAAGAAATTAGAGGGGAGGCCCACATGTCAGCTGCACACATGAGTTTCTCAGCCGGTCCCTCACCCTCTGTGTGTGGCGCACAGCAAGAACTTTCGTCGGAAGTTCCAGTTTGAGCCGCCGCTGGGCCTCCTCAGCGTCCCGGCGATACAGAGCACATCACACCCCGTGTTGAACAGCAAAAAGGTGTGCCTACTCCTCCTCTTCACGCTGCCGAAAACCCTAGTCCATTCCTCCACGGGAGCCACGGGAATTTGGAAAATGCCGACGACATGTTCCTAGGCCGTGGGGGTAGATTCTTCCAAAATCCGTCACCCATATGGGTTCTTTGGCCATTCTAGTCATAGGTTAGGCTACAGACCTCCGTGCGAGTTGCCGAGGCCGGAAAGAAATGAGAGTCGTTGAGCCACGACGGCGTTCTTCAAGTTTTATCCTCTGCCGCCAGTTTTTCTGCCGAGGGCGCACGGTGACATGGTGTTTGGAGCCGTTTCCAAGACCTTCAGCATACATGACATCCTTTGCCATGAGCCACTTATGCTCTAGAACAAAGAAGCCGCGAGTTTCAGTCGACAGAGAGGACGTCCGACGTCGCCGGACTTGATCCGAAGCCACCGCCCGTCGCCCGACCTCTGCGGACCTTTAGAGCTCACACAAACCCCAGAAATGGCTTCCCCAACCCTTAAAACCCCTAGGCGGTGAAAATCAGGCCGGGAGATGTCCTAGGAGGGAGGGGCCGAGGGGGAGAAGAAACTGCCGGCAAGGAGAGCGCGCGCGGGAAGAAGCGGGCTGGAGGTTGAAGAAGAGGTGCCGGTCCCACCTGTCAGCCACTCGGCGGTTGAACTGAGATCCTCTGTGGCTGCTGATCTTTTGTGGCCACACCGTGGGAACTCAGTAACCCCATGTGTCCTTGGGTTTCACTGGCTGGGATTTAAAGCGTGGGCCCAGGTTCTTTTTCAATAGCAAAACAATTCCAGTTTCAGCTCAAACTTTAGAAATCCATAACTTTGTGTAGGAAGCTCCAAATTCAGTGAACCAAATTTTTATGAACTAAGAATTTTGAGGACTTTCCAGCAATACCAATTTCAGCTCATGAAACGTAACAGTTTTCCATAATTAAATCCCTAAAGTTCAAACTGTTAGGAATTTTATCTGGAGAATTACTTCATGAAAAATTCTGAAATTTGTCTGAGAGGTTCATTGGAAAATCCTTGAATAACAGTAAAATTTTCAGACTCATCCAAATTAATTTAGTCCCCCTAATGGTGTGATTAAATGAACTGCCCTGAGAAAATAGAAAAATGTACAGAAACATTTTTCAGATTTTCTCAAATCTTATTTAGGGCATAACTTCCTATAGAATTCTTCAAATAACATGAAACCAATTCCATTAGAACCAACTCAAATTCTAGTTTCCAGAAAATAATAGTTGGAGCCTTGAAAAACCTTGGAATTGCTTAGAGGCTCTAATATTGACCAAGTAGGCTTTTATTTGTACAAAGCTCAAATGAACTTTGTTTCAAATGAAACTTGGTCAAGACTCTGGTTAGGACCATACCAAGCCACCATAAAAATTTCAGAGCCAAAGGGGGAGGGCTAGCTAGAGTTCTAGTAATTACTGATTCAAGTTTACAATTTGCATTTAAATTGACATATAGCATATGGTTAACATGTAGTCGCTGAAGGCGAGGAGACTCCGGAAGTGCTCAACTTCCTTCTTCCGGACGAAGACCTATCCACAGACCAGCAGCAACAAGGAAAGCCCCAGTTTGCATTAACCCTTTTAATAAAGTTTTGCTTTGTTTACATGTCTAGTGTGAAGTATGTATGTGCATTAGGTGTAGGATGGATGAAACCCAATTGCATAACCAGAATTTTCCTATAAGAGTGAGGGTAGTGTCTAAGGCCTCGAGTAGACAGGCTATACTTAATGATTTATAGGACTTCGGTACAAGTCGAGTAGTTGGAATCTACTCGCGAGTTAGGCTTGGGACACACGGGTTTGGTTCGAGTGATGTGAGATCACTTTAGTAATGAAAATGAGACTAGGCAGGGGCTAGGGTGCAGCAAGAGGAAGTCTTGTGTGCGCAGCCCTGTCCGTGTCAATTGAGGACTGATCTGTGTGCAGCCCTGCTGAGCAAGTATTGAACGTACCGAAGGCATATCGGATATATGGGCCCCGATAAACCGATGTAACCTAAACCTCCGGACGTCGACGCATAGCACACCGATTTGTAGGTGTAGGTTGAGGGAAGAAAGGTGGAAATCCTCTAACAGGCATAGAGAGATGCTCTGTGTAGGGAACCTCCTGTCCATTTCGGTGCGACCGGTTCGACTTTTGGGCTGTTGGGTGAAAGGTTGTCCCGTACGACATCGAGTGAGCATGCTGTGCAGCTCCACGGGTGGGTGTACGTGACGTGCTCTTTGGGTATCCCTGCAGGTGTATATTGAGTCGATTGGCCATCCCTCACGGTGACGAGTACCCCTTGTTCACTGCGTCGTAACGTAGATAAATTATGAAATACTATGATTAAATTCTGCTGTATGATATAATTGTATTGTTACATGTGTGCCACCAAATATTGCTTACTAAATTTCAGATTCATAAACGGTTAACTTGTGGCTAAAAGATGAACTAAGGATAAACTATAGGCATGTCCGTTTGCTGAAATTTTACCATCCCATGTTCATTGTATCCTACATGTAGAGTTTCATGCCTAGGTGAGTCGGTTAAGTCTTGTTGAGCCATCGTGCTCACGGTTGCTGCTTAAGTGTTTTTTCAGGTGAGGAGCCACCCACGGACTCGGGTTACGAGTCCACCGGCGAGGGTTACCCTCCATCGGGGACCACAGCAGAGTGGGAGCCATACACGCCGCGCTTAGCTGAAGAGTGCAGCTAGTGTGGGTTGCCCTAGGGCTGGGAAACCGACTTTTGCTAGATAGGCGGGCGTGAGTTGTACAAACTAAACTTTCGCTGTGTAATGTATACTTTAGTTTGTAACTGAACAGTGTACAACTTTGTACAGTTTCAGTTTGTTTTCTATGTAATACCATGTACCCTTATGAGGTCTGCTGTTGGGTGTCGCATCGTGCGGCACCACCCTCTGCGATCCTGGATGAGCGGATTCCGGTCCGCCACATGCCGTCGGCAGCAACCCGTTTTCACGCCGCCTCAACGTTTCCAGCGCTGAGAAACCCGAGCTGATCGCCGCACAGCTCCACCGCATCACCTCGCCGTCAACCAGCCAACACAGTCCCTACCACAGCGAGCTGAGGCCACAAACGGCACCGCCGGTCCTTGCTCGACGTATTGCAGCCCTCAACTGCTCGTGATCAGCTTTGGTTGAGCCTGTCCGAGCCGATCTTCCGTCGCTCTGTCTACCTGAGAGCTCCTCCGACTCGACGCCATCGCCAGAGCAGCTCTAAGCTTCTCCAGCGTGACCAACGTGTCTCTGAGGTTAGCATCGAAGTCTAATAGATCTCCCCGAACTCCCTAGGTCCCTCTTAGCGCCGGTTAACCGGAATTTCCATTTTTCACGATGATCACTGTATAGAACACCGAGGACCAAAACTCAAAATTCATCTCGATCACTTGATCACTGGTAATCTTGGTCGAGCTGAAGCTAGGATAGCACCTCACGGTCACCTCAGCCAGATCCTAGCGGCGATGATTGACCCAGTTAGCAGAGCACCGGAGTTTAGCCACCGCCGGTGAAAACGGCTCGGGTCGCCGGTGAGGTCTACTTTCCCGGTGACCTCCGGCCAAGAGGAGGGCAGGGTTAGCTTCCTCGTGCCCCAGTGGTGCTTTGCGACCCATTGGCTGATCATGTTAACTGCCGAGACGAGCTAGCACCGTCGGACCCGAGGTCCTCTTTCGCCTCCACCGTCGCCGACTAGGTTTCCGGTGATGTCGAGGTCTGAGAAGATGCCCGGCATGTGCACCATGCTCCAAGGGTCACCTAGGAAGAAACCGTATCAAAAATTAGGCAGTAGCGGCCGAGAACGAACCGCGCCACCATCGCTGGATGTCGCGCGCTCGGGCGCTGGCGGGAGGTAGACGAAGGCACTGTGATGGGACCCACGTGCAGTGTTTTAAACATTTCCTGATTTTCAGTTTTAGTTCAAACTTCAAACCCACAGAACTTTGGCTAGAAAACTCCAAATTGAGTGAACCAAATTTTGTTCGATTCGGCTCTCTGAGTACTTTCCAGCAAATCAAGTTTCACTTCATGAAAATCCTTAGTTCACCAGAATTAATTCTTTAAATTGTAAAATGTTTAGAATTTTAACTAGAGAACCCTTTGGAGGAAATTTCTGAAATTTTGCTGGGATGTTCACTAAATTATTCTTAAGCTACCATAAAAATTTCAGATCCATTTGAGCTCATTTGATCCACCTAATGGTGTGATTAATAAAACTGTTCCAGAGAAAATAGAAAATGTCCAGAAACATTTTCAGAATTTCTTTGAAATTGTTTAGCTCATATATTTAGCTAGGAACATTCAAATTAAGTGATACCAACTCTGTTGGAACTCTATGAAAATCTAGTTTTCAGGAAGTCATGGCCTGCTCCATGAAAGTCCCTAGAACACCCTAGGAGCTCCACTTAAGGCCAAGCACATAATTATTTGTTGAGAGTTCAAATGAGCTTTGCTGCAAATGAAACTTGTCCAAGTCTCTGTTTAGGTTGTAACCAAAACGCAGTAAAAAATTCAGAGTCAGTGGGTCTGTCTAGTAAGACTTATAGTCTTCACAAGTTTAAATTCAATTCAAATGCATTTAAATTGACAGATATTTGTATTATTCATATTTAGCCGCTAAGGTTGAGGAGGAACCCGAAGTCTTAGACTTCATCACTCCAGAGGAGCAACTAGCCTATGACCAAGAGCAGCAAGGTAAGCTCCGGTTTGCACTAACCCGTTTTACAAATTTTTACTGTTTTGAGAACTTACTTTAAGAACCCACTTAATTCTTGCATTAGAGTCTTGTTTGAAACCCAAATGCATAGCCAAGAAAACCCTGGGTTGGGATTAGGTTTGACAACCTCGATAGCTACTGCAATGCTAAGATAGTGTAGGATTCGGTACAAGTCGAGTAGTTGGAACTACTCGCGAGAATATGCTAGAGGCACATTGCTCGGGTAAAAATAGAAAATGAAACACATGGCAAGAAAAATGAGACCGAGCGGAGAGTAAGGGCAGCAGGACTTTGGGGCCTGGGTGCTATAGCTCCACTTGTGTTGATCGAGGATCGAGCCATGTGCGGGCCTGTTGAACAAGCTAGAACAGTACCGAAGACCTACCGGCTATATGGGAACCGGGAAACCGATGTAACTCGGGTAGCTGGGTATTGAGGCATTGCCTGTCGTTCAGAGGGTAGGTTGAGAGCTCTAGGTGTAAATTTGCTGGCGGCACTGCGGATGCGCGCGCAGAGACCTCTTGCTCGGGACGATAGGACCGGTTCAATATTTGGCTGATGGGTGAAAGGTGGTTGCGTACGACGTTCGTGATGGTTGCTGTAGGCAACGTCGAGTACGAACGTACGTGACAGGTTATTTGGGTAACCCTGCAGGTGTAAATCGATTATAATCACCGTCCCTCACGGTCAGTGAGTATCACTTGTTCACTGTACCATAACGTAGAAAGAACATACTATATACATGTTAAAAGTTTGCTGAATTGAAGGATATACTTTGCTTGTTAATGTCTCGTTGTAGTTTAGAGCTAATTAAAGGTCTTTTCAACTTTGGGCAAAGTACATGCGAGAAATGTGTTTCTTGTTTGATTGCGGCTCTCTCATGTGCCTTCGCGTAAGGTTCTTCAGAACCTGCTGCTAAAACTTGAAAGTAAGGTTCAAATAATTAGGCGAGTCCTTTGCAGATTATTTACCTCATGTACCCTAAATCGCTCATGTAGAAGTTTCATGTATAGGAGAGACGGGTCAGTCTTGCTGAGCCATCGTGCTCACTGCTTGTGTTTGAAGCTTTTGCAGGGGTTTATGAGGAAGGGACTCCCGAGGAGGAGACGGAACCCCAGGAGGGGAACACTGTCGAGTGGGAGTCGTGCACGCTGCCGTGTTAGTGTGTGTGTGTGTGTGTGTGCTAGCGGGGACACGTTCACGGGCTGAACGTGAACTCGATGTGTAGTCTACGCCCGTGAGTGTAGACTGGACTTATTTTGTTGTAAAAATGTTCATAAACTGGTTTAGGTAATAAAACTTTGCTTCCGCTTTGTATATTTTATGTGCGTTATTTGGTGCTGTGCATCGAAGCACCCCTCAGCGTGATCCTGGCTCGACAAGGCCGTTGTGGCCGCGTCAACGTGGTATCAGAGCTCGCTTGAGGTTTAACGCACTACAAAGGTCATCTATTTCAAAAATTTGGTGAAGAACAAGTTAGTAGCCCATATAAGGATGTTATTAGTGTATAGAAAGTGGCATACTAACCTATTTGCTTATGTCGGACAATTGTGCATCTCGGGATGCTTTATGTCTTGGGGGTGCATGTAAGCGCTGTCCACCAGTGCGCATAAGCTGAAGGTTTGGAGCCCCACGGGTGGCAGGTAACCCGACCCACTTTAATATCCTCTACGACTCTTCATCTCGTTTGGGGTATTCGAGCAACGTCTGTCCCTGGTGTGCCTTGGGCAATTTGGGAGACTCCGTCACGTGGTCTGTAACTTGAACACATATCTCAAGACGTGTTTGGCTTGAGAACATCCAGGCGAGTGATGATGGCCGGGTGTAAGAACTGTATGGATATCGGGCTCGGTGTGCAGCCGAGTCTGACGATTGTATGAGTTATTTGCTGGTAGTCTAACCACAAAACATTATACGTGTAGTATCCGTGTGTGAGAGACGCTTAGTGCCACTGAACTAACGAAGCCGGCTAAGTCCGGTATAGGTTTTTCTTTGTGAGGAACATAGTACCGACATGATCTGGTGATGCATCGGCGTCACACCCCACTAAATGAGCAACTGCATTGTAAAACATGAAAGTTTTAATCCAGAGTACTAAAACTTGATGTAACTCCTTTCCATAATCAGGATATTCAAAGTTAACACGTTTTTAACTTACAGGATACTAAGGACAGAGTCCCCTGTTTTCAGCTGAATTAAGGCTGAAGTTAATCAGAGGTTAGAGGTTGAGTTCTTCTGAGGTTGGGGTCATATGATATTTCTGGAAAGCTTTGGAAGAGATTTACAACTTTTCTGTTGATGTCCAGAGATGTTTCATCCCCTAACCAATCGAAAATGCAGTAGAGTTGAAACTGTCCAGAAAACAGGGCAGAGCAAACACTCTCTGTAACTCTCTGTAAATTGAGTATAACTTCCTGCATAAAAATCCAAAAATAGAAAATGAGGTATTTCTGGAAAGTTTATTAGATAGGTTTCAACTTTGTAACAGAAATTTTTGTCATATTTGGTGTAGAATTAAATGTAATTCTTGGATCAAATCAGTACCTCAAGCAGGAAGGTGCTGTCCAATTTTCTCCAGAAATTCTGTTAACTTTAACATCTCATAACTTTTGAACCAAGACAGATCTTAGGCCAATCAAATACTTTATGGAAATCTATTGAAGTTAGCTTTAACTTTGATGTTGAGCTCCAGAATTGGTTTTTTCCTTTAGTATGGTCTAAATCAGGTTGAGATGGAAAATGGTCAGAGTTGTCATATTGGACAGCAGACCAGCAATCAAATTTGTTCTAAGTTTGATTTGTGTTTCCATGTTGTATGAGTTCAATGACATGTTTTATGTTATAAATCAATTATTTACTGATAAAATGATTATTTGACATTTGTCAAATATGTTTCTACAGATGACAGCAGATAGACAGTTGGAGAACGGGTGGGTGGTGTCCCACTGTTCTCACCGCAGCGGCTATACGGAAGCGTTGAGGAAAATGCTTCAATATTTCGGGTACAGCAAGATGCTGCAGTACTTCGCCAAGGAAAAAGGCGAGGAGGGAAACAAGACGTGGACGATCCATGTCAAAGTTCCTACAGGACCTACGCCACCCGGTTGGGCGCCGTTCACCGTCACGGTGAGAGGAAGACAGCCGGAAGAAATGTGGCAAGTGGCAGCTCGTGACACCATGTCGCGTTTCTTCCAACTACACGTGAGAGCTATGGAGGGCACTCCATACGCGCTCGTTCCGGTGGAGGGACGGGCTAATCATGTGTGGGAAAGAAGGTACATGGAGGCAACAGATCCGGGTTGCCCGAGGTACAATCCCGCGGAGGTGAACCTCAGCCTCCAATTGAAGGCAGGAAAAGCCGTGATGAACAGCCAAGCTGTTCATACGAAGGGTCTTGCTGCAAGGCTTAAAGAAAGCACCAGCCGTGGAGACCACTTCGAGAGTGTTCACAGCGCACTCCACAATGTTCTCCTTCCGACGATTAAGCGACTGAACAAACAACATAATCAGTTGCATCGTCTGAAGAAGGCGAAGAGGAAAAGCCGTGTCGACATCACGGCTTTGCAACAACAGGTGCAGACTCTGACCCAGCAGAACGAGGTCCTTACTCAAGAGCGGGACGACGCTATTGAGGAGGGACAAGGCTGGGAAGAGGACTACAACCAAGCCATGGACGAGGTGCACACGTTGCAGGACCTCGTACCTCCGGTAATGGGCATACCAATGGTGGGTGCCGTACCCGTGGTTTTGGGTCTTCCGGCAATGGGGGAACCTGAACTGGAAGAGGAGGTCATGGACCCAGAGCCACCATCAGAGGTGCCGGAGGAGGACGAGCCGCAGGAGGTTGAGTTCTACTCCGATTAGGAGGTTACCGTTGCCAAGTAGGGCAGCTAGGGTGATGTAACCCAAACTTTTGTAATCGGTGACATGTCGTGTAGACAGTAGTGTATGTATAGGTAGTGACGACATGAGCACGACTTGTCGGAGACCCAAGACTAATATATCTTGTATAAAGTTTATGCTTTATCAATATATTGAAATGCAAATTATTCATGCATTACTTCAATACCTACTGTTTCATATGGAATTTTAAGTATGACATGTGCTGATCGCTGTTGTTTTGAATTTCAGAATGACTCGTACTCATGCCAACCCGGACGTTGGGGGGTTCCAGTCAGGGGGGAGAGACCTCCCAACCGCCTCCCGAGGATTCCTCGGGACAGCAACAGCAATAACCGCCACCGCCACCGCCAACGGTTACTTTGGCTGATATTGTGGCAGCGATGGCGGGCTCTCATCAGCAGCACACGGAGTTGCTGCAAACCCTCACTGCAAATACGTATCGACCAGAGAGGCGTCAAGATCTTGAGGAGCGCCAACAGAGCTGCTACTCCGACTTTCTGGCTACTCATCCCCCGGTATTCTCAAGGGCGGATGAACCCCTCGATGCGGACAACTGGCTCCGCACGATGGAGATGAAGTTCAGTCTGCTCCATGTGAGTGAGCAGCGCAAGACTTAGTTCACGGTCCAACAGCTTCAAGGATCTGGAGCGCTTGGTGGGTGAACTACTGTGCTTCGCAGCCACCGAGTGAGTTATGACCTGGGCGGAATTCCGGACGGCCTTCAGAGCCTATCACATACCGCCAGGTCTCATGAAGAGGAAGATGCAGGAGTTCTTACGCCTGCAGCAAGGGAGCCGGAACGCGCTGGTGTGAAATCCCAAAAATTCTAGCAAGTGGAGCTGCAAATCACACCGAGAAAATGAGAGGGAATTTAAACTTTTGAATTTAAAGGTGTGATCTCCAAGTCTAAACTTGAACTTGCAAAAATTCCCAAACACGGAGATCTAAAGCTATGATTTGGTTCTCCACACAGCCAATAATAGCCCGGCAAATTTTCAGAGCATTTGAAAAGGATTTCCTAATTGTTGGAATTCAAACAGGAGAAAAATTCAAGTTTGAATTTAAATCTCAGTTTCATGTTCCGACTTCACCGAAATTCAAATTTGAGTGCATCATTGTGTTGCTCACATTTCTTTTGGCCTACCCTCCAAGTTTGATCAAATGTGGAGCTCGTTTGCTATTTTAAACGGAATTGGGGATAAGGGGGAGAGGTGGACCCCACATGTCATACGGTAGAGGGAGTGAACCGACTCTGTTCACGGGAGAGCGCCACCTCCTGCTCACCGGAGGCAAACCGACTCCCGCACCACTCCACCTCCTGCTCAGTGGCTGAGCACGCCGTGTGAAGTATCCAGCACGTTGCTCCACACGTGAGCCACCCCCCTCCACAGCCTCGCTCAGAACCGAAGCAAACAGCGTGTGTTCTTCTCCCGATCAACAGCCACAAACCAAATTGATTTTTCTCAAGACCCCAACAGCAAAGAGCAGCACCAACTCGTGCTCTAGCCGGCCAGCAACTTTCTCCCACGGCCCCGAGCTCGTTAGCACCGGAAATCAGCAAAGAATCTGCAGCTCTCAGGTAAACGCTGAAAAACAGGAACTGATCACCGTGGGCAGCCCAAACCAGAAGTGATCACGCCCAAGCAAGCCACCCTATAGGTGCACCTACAAGCCTAGTTGCTCACCTCCAAAGCTCAGCCCTAGACATTGATCACAGTGGGAGAATTTCAAGTTTTTCTCCCGGGCGGCCGAAACTGACCTTGAGGTAAGAAATTGCAAATTCGTCCTCAATTCGTGTTGGTTGTATTTCAAACTCCGCACACAAGTTCTTAACTGCCTAGCACACCTCCTCCATCGATTTTAGACCGAGAAATTGAGTGTAGAGCAAGGAATTCGAGTTCTTTTCGTTGGTATACCGCTGGACCATATCGGGACACGGTGCCGATAGGTTTGGAGCTCTCCCCGGCTTGTTTAGACCTCATGTCGGTCTTCTACACGATTGCCTGGTGCTTTAGAGCCCAAGAACCGACCATTTGGTGGAGAATTCACCGTGCACGACCTCGCCGGAGCCCTAGGGTTTTCTGTTGCCGATGCGCCCTGTTTTCCGACGAGTTTCAGCCGCCGGCCGGCGACCTCACCAACGTGTTCAGCGTGGGGGAAAATGGGGGGCGGCCAGTAGAGGGTCCGGAGGTGGCTGGGAAGTGCCTTTCTGGTGACCTCACCAGAGGGAGCCGCCACTGCTCTATTTGGCGCGAGACTGGAGGTTAGGGATGACGAGTTGGACCCACTGTCGGCATTTAAACATTTTCCAGATTTTCCCATTTCAGTTCAAACTTTGGAGAGCCATAACTTTGTGTAGGAGTGTCCAAAAATTGTGAAACATATTTTGTTGGATTCCTCTCAAAGAGTACTATCCAGGGATGCAGCCCAATGTTTATGAAAATCCCTGGATTTGGCTCATTAATTCATTTACAGAAAATCTTGTATGAATTTTTACAGGAGTTCTATTCATTGGAAAATTTCCAAATTTGGGCATGACATTCTTCCAAAAGTCCTTGAACCCCAGTAAAATTTTCAGAGGCACTGGACTTCATTTGCTTGGCCAAATGTTGATTCAATCTTGTATGTCTCTGAAAATTAGGAAAAATAGCAGAAAGATTTTCAGCTTTTAGCTCCAACTTCTAAATTCCATATCTCTGTGTAGGAAACTCCAAAAATGGTGAAACCAAGTCCTATGGACTCATGAGACTATTACGTTTCTGAAAAACCACATTTGGAGCATGCCAAGACACTATAATTTCCTTAGGAATTCAGAGAAGCCAAAGAGCTAAGGAAATTCTTTAGGCCACATCTTACATCAACTCTGTTTGAAATTTTGCAAGCCATACCTCTGTATGATCTATGGACCACTGTAAAAATTTCAGAGCAAGTTGAGATCATCTTCTCAAGTTTCTGCTAATCCTTTCTAGTTTCATCCTTATATCCTTTACCTAGTTCTTTGAACTTGAGTTCCAAAATTCTCCAATGCTCACAATGTTCATGTCTCTGCTCCAACACATAGCCAAACCAAATTCTCGAGTCTTACTTAGTTAGAACCCTTTCTTAAGTCATAAAACGTTTTTGTTTTATAATGTCTTTACTCGCAACACAAAACTGTGCATATTCATGTCGGTAGGAAATACGACGAAGGAGGTCGACGAGCAACTTGACTCGGAGCATTCACCGGGTGGGAGAACTTCAGCAAGCATGATGGTTCCAAAAGCGCCATTATGCTTAGAGGGTAGAGTATACCCTACGTCTCTCATAGTGTTAGAGGGACAAAAGGTTGATGTCATCTTAGGGATGTCGTGGTTAACCCGCCACGGCGCTGTTTTAGACACCGTCTTCCGAGTTGTGCACTTGAACTCAGAAGTGCATGATATAATTCCTTATTTCTGGACAGTCCAGAAATAAAACTTCCAAGTGTGTATCAATCCACAACCATCAGATTGGAAGACATTCCAGTAGTCCGCGAGTTCCCTGAAGTGTTCCCGGAAGATTTACCTTGGATGCCGCCCGACCGAGAGGTGGAGTTCAAGATTGAACTTGCACCGGGAACCATGCCAATATCCCGAAGGCCGTACAAGATGGCGCCCAAGGAATTGGCTGAACTGAAGATGCAGTTAACGGACCTGCTGGAGAAGGGTTTTATTAGGCCGAGCTCCTCGCCATGGGGCTGTTCGGCATTATTCGTGAAGAAGAAAGACGAGACGTTGCGGCTTTGCATGGATTATCGTCCATTAAACGCCGTAACCATCAAGAACAAGTACCTGTTGCCACGGATCGACATGTTGTTTGATCAGTTGGTCGAAGCAAAGATCTTTTCCAAGATGGACATAAGATCTGGGTACCATCAGATTAAGATACGGGCTGAGAATATTCTGAAGACGGCTTTCTCGATGAGGTACAGACTTTATGAGTATCTGGTCATGTCCTTCGGCCTCACCAACTCTCCAGCTCATTTCATGTACTTAATGAACTTGGTATTCATGCCGGAGCTGGACAAGTTTGTCGTGGTCTTCATCGATGACATATTGGTGTATTCCAAGTCGGAGGAAGAACACAAGAAACATCTGCTTATAGTCTTGCTACGGCTACGGGATCACAAGCTATAAGCGAAATTCAGCAAGTGCAAATTCTGGATATCGCAAGTGCCTTTTCTCGGGCATATCATCTCAGTGGAGGGCATCGCTGTAGACCCGAGTAAGATCACCCAAGTGCTGAATTGGAAGTCTCCGAGAACTGTTCACGAGGTACGGAGTTTCCTCGGACTCGCGGGGTATTATCGGAGGTTCATTCCAAACTTCTCAAAGATTGCCAAGCCTATGACGGAGCTGCTGAAGAAGGCTACCAAATATGTTTGAAATCCAGCATGTGAAGTAAAGTTCAAGGCATTAGTGAGACACCTAACATCAGCACCGGTTTTGGCGCAGCCAGACACAACAAAACCGTTCGATGTGTACTGTGATGCATCCGGCATTGGGCTCGGGTGTGTGCTGATGCAAGACCGAAGAGTGGCCGCGTATGGATCACAGCAGCTCAGAAACCATGAGTAGAACTATCCAACTGACGACTTGGAGCTCGCTGCCATGGTGCTCGCACTTAAGGTGTGGAGGCACTACCTACTCGGTAACCTCGTACATTTATATACCGACCACAAAAGCCTCAAGTACATATTCACTCAGAAAGAGCTGAACATGAGGCAGCGAAGATGGTTAGAGTTGATAAAGGATTACGAAATAGAGATCCATTATCACCCTAGCAAGGCAAAAGTAGTGGCGGATGCACTGAGTTGCAAGTCACACGTCAACAATCTGACCATCATACAGTTTGAAGAGAGCGAGCCACCATTACATGTGATTCCACATGGAGCTATCTACAACTTAGCTTTGATCCCCACCATCCATGAAGAGATAGCGGCAGCTCAGAAACATGACAAGGGCATGTCGTATTTTTGGGAGACGTATAGACAGTGGAGATCTGAAATGTTTCCGGAAAGACGGAGACGGTGTCCTATGGTTCAAGGACCGGATCGTCCTACCCCGTAACCCAGAGTTACGAAAGAAGATCTTTGATGAGGCTCACTTGTCAAAGTTTTCTATTCACCCCGGCAGCAACAAAATGTATCAATAACTCAGAAAGAAGTTTTGGTGGACACGAATGAAGCGGGAGATCGCAAAGTACGTGTCTGAGTGTGATACATGTCGAAGGGTGAAAGCAGACCACATGAGTAAGCCGGGACTGTTACAACCACTGGGCATTCCTTCCTGGAAGTGGGAAGATGTGAGCATGGACTTCATCGTCGGTTTACCCACAACTTTTCAGAAGCATGATTCTTTGTGGGTGATCATCGACCGACTCACCAAAGTTGCCCATTTCATCCCGGTCAATACCAACTACAACGCCAAGAAGTACGCTGAATTGTACATGTCACGGATCCTATGCTTATACGGCGTACCCTGTACCATCAATATCGGATCGGGGCACTTCATTTGTGTCCCGTTTTTGGGAGAAGCTATACGCTGCGTTGGGGACGAAACTGATCCGTAGTTCAGCGTACCACCCGCAGACGGATGGGCAAACCGAGCGGGTAAACCAAATTTTAGAAGATACGCTACGAGCTTGCGCTATCAACCACGGTAAGAATTGGGATGATCACTTACCGTTGGTCGAGTTCTCATACAACAATGGGTACCAAGCCAGCATCAAGATGGCGTCTTACGAGGTGCTATACGGGAGAAAATACTGCACACCACTGAATTGGTGTGGGTCTGGCGAAAGGGTCACCTTCGGGATTGATATTGTCAACAACGCGGAGGAAAAGGTTCGGCTGATTCAAGCGAACCTAAAAGCCGCCAAATCCCGACAAAAACAATATGTGGACCGGGGAAGACTCCCATTACAGTTTGAAGTCGGGGATCACGTATATCTACGTGTGTCTCCAATGAAGGGCGTGAACAGATTCGGTGTGAGAGGAAAGTTGGCACCCCGATTCATCGGTCCATTTCAGATTACCGAAAGATGTGGATCGGTAGCATACCGGCTGAATTTACCAGAAGCACTCTCCGGTGTGCAAGACGTCTTTCACATTTCCCAGCTGAGGAAGTGTCTTAAGCTATCAACTACCATTCAGCTTGAGGATATAGAAGAACTGAAACCGGATCTCACGTATCGAGAGGAACCAGTTCAGATTATCGATGAAAAGGACCGAACCACACGCAACCGTGCGTTGTGGTTCCACAAAGTTCTATGGAGTAATCACTCCGCAGACGAAGCAACATGGGAGAGTGAAGAATTTCTTCGCGCTAACTACCCCGACTTTTTCACGTCGCATATATGGTAATTTTCCACCGTCCTCTCTCTCATTTTCACCTTATAATCTCGGGACGAGATTCTTTTAAAGGAGGAGGAATGTAAGGGCCTGAGTTTTTGCACATAATCAAAGTGTTCATGACACCACATACACACACCTCATTTTAGGACAACTCATGAACACATTTGAAGAGCAAGTAAACACCATCAACATGGTCATTAGAGGAGGAACTCACAAGATGCAAATGTGACATTTCCCACATGCATCATATAAGGGCTGGGCATATGAAAAAGTGAAAAACCCTTACACCTTTCTAGGAATATACATGCCAAATTTCACCCAAATTCAAAACCTTTTTGAAGTCCTTTTGGGTATAACTAGAAATAGGGTGGTTTGAACTCAAATTCAAATTCAAACTATTTCCATCCCATGAATTCAAAAGTGGGAGGCATATTCTTACTCAGCACATTTTTGTGAGCTCACACACCAATTTTCACTCCATCTGGAGTTGATCTTGACATGAGCTAAGTTTAGCAAATTCAAACTTTATTTGAATTTCATACTGCATATGTGCTGAAAATATATTCAAACATTCCCAAATTTAAATTCTATCCAATTCAAATGGCCAGAGGGTATATATTTCAAATGACCAAGGTTATTTGGGTCTCTACTGTTTACGGCAGTGGGGAAAATTCAATTTCAGAGGTTAAAACCGGAGTGGGACCCACATGTCAGCCTCACCAGTGTTTTAACCGACTGAAGTCACCGCAGCTCGGATCTTGCGCGAGACCGCGCGAGCGCTATGGCGATTGCGGACCGCTGCCACCTCCTGGTCGCTGATCAGAGCCCCAAACTGACGTCCCCAGCTATATATCTTCGAGCTGCCGCCGGCAGCAACCCATTTTACGCCGCCTCAACGTTTCCAGCGCTGAGAAACCCGAGCTGATCGCCGCACAGCTCCACCGCATCACCTCGCCATCGACCGGCCAACACAGTCCCTTCTACCGCAAGCTGAGGCCACAAACGGCACCGCCGGTCCTTGCTCGACGTATTACAGCCCTCAACTGCTCGTGATCAGCTTCGGTTGAGCCTGTCCGAGCCGATCTTCCGTCGTTCTGTCAACCCGAGAGCTCCTCCGACTCGACGCCGTCGCCAGAGCAGCTCTAAGCTTATCAAGCGTGACTAACATGTCTCTGAGGTTAGCATCGAAGTCTAGTAGCTCTCCCCGAACTCCCTAGGTCCCTCTTAGCGCCAGTTAACCGGAATTTCCATTTTTCCCGATGATCACTGTATAGAACACCGAGGACCAAAACTCAAAATTCATCTCGATCACTTGATCAGTGGTAATCTTGGTCGAGCTGAAGCTAGGATAGCACCTCACGGTCACCTAAGCCAGATCCTAGCGGCGATGATCGACCCAGTGAGCAGAGCACCGGAGTTTGGCCACCACCGGTGAAAACGGTTGGGGTCGCCGGTGAGGTATACTTTCCCGTCGACCTCCGGCCAAGAGGAGGACAGGGTTAGCTTCCTCGTGCCCCAGTGGTGCTTTGCGACCCATTGGCTGATCATGTTCACTGCCAAGACGAGCTAGCACCGTCGGACCCGAGCTCCTCTTCCGCCTCCACCGTCGCCAACTAGGTTCCCGGTGATGTCGAGGTCTGAGAAGATGCCCGGCGTGTGCGCCATGCTCCAAGGGTCACCTAGGAAGAAACCGTATCGAAAATTAGGCAGTAGTGGCCGAGAACTAACCACGCCACCGTTGCTGGATGTCGCACGCTCAGGCGCTGGCGGGAGGTAGACGAAGGCATTGTGCGTGGGACCCACATGCAGTTTTTTAAATATTTCCCGATTTTCAGTTTTAGTTCAAACTTCAAACCCACATAACTTTGGCTAGAAAACTCCAAATTGATTGAACCAAATTTTGTTGGATTCGGCTCTCTGAGTGCTTTCCAGAAAATCAAGTTTCACTTCATGAAAACCCTTAGTTCTCCAGAATTAATTCTTTAATATTTAAAATGTTTAGAATTTTAACTAGAGAACCCTTTGGAAGAAATTTATGAAATTTTGCTGGGATGTTCAACAAAATATCCCTAAGCTACCATAACAATTTCATATCCATTTGAGCTCATTTGATCCACCTAATGGTGTGATTAATAAAACTGTTCCAGAGAAAATAGAAAATGTCCAGAAACATTTTCAGAATTTCTCTGAAATTGTTTAGCTCATATATTTAGCTAGGAACCTTCAAATTAAGTGAGACCAACCCTGTTAGAACCCTCTGAAAAGCTAGTTTTCAGAAAGTCATGGCCTTCTCCATGAAAGTCCCTAGAACACCCTAGGAGTAAGGCCAAGCACATAATTATTTATGGAGAGCTCAAATGAGATTTGCTGCAAATGAAACTTGGCAAAGTCTCTGTTTAGGTTGTAACCAAACCACAGTAAAAATTTCAGAGTCAGTGGGTCTGTCTAGTAAGATAGTCTTCACAAGTTTAAATTCAATTCAAATGCATTTAAATTGACACATATTTGTATTATTCATATGTAGTCGCTAAGGTTGAGGAGGAACCCAAAGTCTTAGACTTCGTCACTCCATAGGAGCAGCTAGCCTACGACCAAGAGCAGCAAGGCAAGCTCTGGTTTGCATTAACCCGTTTTACAAATCTTTACTGTTTTGAGAACTTACTATGAGCACCCACTTAATTCTTGCATTAGAGTCTTGTTTGAAACCCAAATGCATAGCTAAGAAAACCCTGGGTTGGGATTAGGTTTGTGAACCTCGATAGCTACTGCAATGCTAAGATAGTGTAGGATTCGGTACAAGTCGAGTAGTTGGAACTACTCGCGAGAATAGGCTAGAGGCACATTGCTCGGGTAAAAATAGCAAATGGAACACATGGCAAGAAAAATGAGACCGAGCGGGGAGTAAGGGCAGCAGGACTTTGGGGCCTGGGTGCTATAGCTCCGCTTGTGTCGATTGAGGACCGAGCCGTGTGCGGGCCTGTTGAACAAGCTAGAACAGTACCGAAGACCTACCGGCTATATGGGAACCGGGAAACCGATGTAACTCAGGTAGCTGGGTATTGAGTCATTGCCTGTCGTTCAGAGGGTAGTTTGGGAGCTCGAGGTGTAAATCGGCTGGTGGCACTGCGGATGCGCGCGCAGAGACCTCTTGCTCGGGATGATAGGACCGGTTCAATATTTGGCTGACGGGTGAAAGGTGGTTGCGTACGATGTCCGTGATGGTTGCTGTAGGCAACATCGAGTACGGGCGTACGTGACGGGTTATTCGGGTAACCCTGCAGGTATAAATCGATTATAATCGTCATCCCTCACGGTCAGTGGGTACCACTTGTTCACTGTACCGTGACATAGAAAGAACAGACTAGATACATGTTAAAAGTTTGCTGAATTGAAGGATATACTTTGCTTGTTAATGTCTCGTTGTAGTATAGAGCTAATTAAAGTTCTTTTCAGCTTTGGGCAAAGTACATGAGAGAAATGTGTTTCTTGTTTGATTGCGGCTCTCTCATGTGCTTTCGCGTAAGGTTCTTCACAACCTGCTGCTAAAACTTGAAAGTAAGGTTCAAATAATTTGGCGAGTCCTTTGCAAATTATTTACCTCATGTACCCTAAATCGTTCGTGTAGAAGTTTCATGTATAGGAGAGACAGGTCAGTCTTGCTGAGCGATCGTGCTCACTGCTTGTGTTTGAAGCTTTTGCATGGGTTTATGAGGAATGGACTCCCGAGGAGGAGGCGAAACTCCAGGAGGGGAACCCCGTCGAGTGGGAGTCGTGCACGCCGCCGTGTTACTGTGTGTGCGTGCTAGCGGGGACACGTTCACGGGCTGAACGTGAACTCGATGCGTAGTCTACGCCCGTGAGTGTAGACTGGACTTATTTTGTTGTAAAAATGTTCATAAACTGGTTTATGTAACAAAACTTTGATTCTGCTTTGATGTGCGTTATCCGGTGTTGTGCAACGCAGCACCCCTCAGCGTGATCCTGGCTCGAGAAGGCCTTGAGGCCGCGTCAGAAACACACGAAAATAACCTAGAATTTCGTATGCCAAGACAGAAACAAACGAAAATAGTGCTATATTATTTTCGTGGGCAAACATTTGGCCCACGAAAATGACCAGCAAGTATTTTCGTGGGCCACATGTCGGCCCACGAAAATAACCGGGAAGTATTTTCGTGGGCCAAAATGTGGCCCATGAAAATAACCTGCCATTATTTTCATGGGCCACACGAAAATAATGGCAGGTTATTTTCATGGGCCACATTTTGGCCCACGAAAATATATATTGTCGTGGGTCCTTTTTGGCCGACGAAAATATCCTTATTTTCGTGAGCCGCCGACGAAATTAAATTTATTTTCGATGATTATTTTCATGGGCCAACGGCCCACGAAAATAAGCATAAAACCCATGACAAGTCTATTTTCGTGCACGGCAAGGAGTTATTTTCGTGCACGCCGCTGTGTTAGACAAGGCCCAATTGCCCAATACAGTGGCGCAGCACCCTGACAGATTCTAAAGTCGATTTTGTTTCATCGATTACCGTCGAATCAGGAGGAATTTTGACATAGGACCAGCATAATTGGAAAGGTTATCCTCTCCCCTTTCCGTGCATATGTAAAATGTTCAAAACGGAGTCCGTATGCGTCCTGGGCGTTCGTTTTAGTGCAAAGTGCTCCTGGGTTCCGAGTTGGACTCGGCCTCTATCTTCTTTAGACGTATTCTCTGGTCCTCCACGCTCCTAAGCCTTCCTCCAAGTACTCCTTGAACCTGTCCATGGATCCTAATCACAATTAAGTCATTAGGTAGCAATCTATTCTCAAGAACATATAAGGAAACATATAAGAACGAGCTCACCTCTAAATTTAATTGTTGTGTCTGAACTCTAATGATTGCATCTTGTGTGTTGAATGGTGTGGGGACCCCGTCCCGATAGCCCAGTAATCGCATTGGGTGGTGTTGTGCGATGCGGCACCCAACAGCATACATCCGAAAAACACACATACACAACAATATATGTCTGTCATACATAGTATTGTCTCCTTTTACAAATAATGTACAAGTGTACATTGCAGCGGAAGATAAGAATACACTCATGGACTATAGCCTACGCTAAGCAAAATGAAGCCATCCTGCCCGCAGATGCTTCACACTAGCACCACATTAAAAACCTGGCGGCGTGCAGGGTTCCAAAGTGAGTCTCACAACCCTCATTGGGTGCTGCCCCGCTCGGATCTCCGTTCCTCCCTAATGTTGCCTTATGCAACATTACCTGCAAAACAATGGATCAATAAACCGTGAGCTTATGATCAGCAAGACTTAACTGAAAACCTACACATGGAACTCTAGATGCTGAAAATAGAGGGCTGAATAGAGAAGTTTGCATAAATGATGAACTTGAGCAAATGGAGAGTCCTTACTTCAAGTTCTAAGCAACTTTTATAACCCTCGCACAATTTACATCGAGACTCCACAATCAAACAAGAAACGCTTCATCTCGATGCCACTTGCCCGAGGAGAATGTAAATTTAGTGAGCTACCCTAGACCCATACATACCTTGCGCTATTAATGCCGAGACTTCACAATCAAACAAGAAGCGCTTTGTCTCGACGTTACTAGCCCAAGGTAGAAAGTAAATTTAGTGAAGGGGTTGATCATCCCTCATTTCTAATATGAGGATTTCTCACGAAGCATATTAACTTTTTCCCCCAGTTTCTTATTACATCATGACTCAGTGTACAAGTATGCTCACTACTGCGAGCGACGGTGATTCGAATCAAAGACACCCGGCTGACACGACACATACGCCCGTCCGAGACCGGTGATCAACCAATCCCCTCAACGTCGTATGTGGCAACCTTTCACATGACACCCAAATATCGAACCGGTCCCACCGACTTGTTGTAAGTCTCACTACGGCAAACCCTCATAGAGCCGACTTCTCTCTCCTTTCAGCATTTGCATAAGACGATGGGGATTGCTGTAACACCCCAAAACATGCTAAAGATGGGAATTTAAAAATTTTTGGACGTATTGCATGTGGTGCAGAAATTCAAATTCAAACTGGAATTTAGATTTGAATCAGACCAGAAAAAAGGAAAAGGAAAAAGAAAAAGAAAAAACCAGCCAGTGGGCCGAAACCCGCCAGCCGGCCAAAATCCCGCGCACGCCCATCTCCCTCTCTCTGACGCGCGGGGCCTGCCCATCATCTTCTTCCCCCGCGGGCCCCAACCGACCCCGGCCCTCTCTCGCGCCCGATCACAACCGACCCTCCGGAACCCGCGCTTCCAGCCCCCGATTCTCGGTCCCGGGCACCCCAGCGCGATCTCAACAGACCCTCCGCCCTCCCTCACCAATTTATACGCCGACGATCGCCCCTTTTTCCTTTCCGATCGGCTGTTTTTCCTACCGGTTTGAACCGAAGCTTCTACCGTCGTTTTCCTTCGATCCTCGCTCGGATTTCCTGATCTAACGTGCTGATCATGTTCCACCGCCTCCGGGGAATCTCGCAGGTGAAGGAAACCCGGTGTTTTGCGCTCTAGATACAGCTCCAGCGAGCACCCGCGCGTTTTCACCTCGGATCTCGTCGCCGACCGTGTTCCAGGGCCTCCGAGCTCAAGAAAAACCCTGAGGTGAGATCCCCTACCTCCCCTCTTCCGTTCTATGCCAAGAAATCCAAGTTTTAGGAAATATAGACGAAAACCCGAAGTTCTCCGGCGAGATCGCCGCCTCCCGCCGCCGCGCGCCGCCGGGCAGCGCGGCCCGCGCACGGCCAGGGCGATGTGGCCCCCTGAGTCCCGTCCATTTTAAATCGTGCGGTTCCTATTAGATCTAACCCGTACCGCTTCGCGTTATAATCTCAGCCGTCTATTTTAAATCGGACGGTCCACGTCGGCCCCGGATTATAAAGGCCGGGAATCTTACACGCTACCCCCTGGGGATCTCGGAAAACATGAGCTAGCCCCCAAAACTTCTGATCTAGCCCCTGGACCTTCAGAAATTCATGTAAATTCGTTTAAAAATCAGTTTTAGCCCCTAGACTTAATAAAAATTAGGAAAATACCTCTGTTATGAGTAATTAGGCCCCTGAAAATTTAGGAAATAGTAAATTAAACCCTGCAGTAGGGTGAATTTGCCTTTTTGACTCTATAGGATATTAAATTCAGAAATTTGAACATGTGACTAGGATTTAAATTTATATGGTGATGCAAACACATGTGCAAATATAAGTTTAAACTCTCCTAGCACTTGGAAAACTTTGGAATGAGTTAAAAATAGATTTTAGGCTGAAATGAAATCTGCCTAAGTGTTGCTCATTTTTATTATCTCTAGAGACACATTTTAGGCTAGGAAATAATTCTAAAAACTGGTAAAATAAATTTAAATTGTCTCGCATCAGAGAGGAAGTTCAAAAATATTTTATTGAACATTTTTAGATCAGAACCTATTCTGTTTAGGTGATATGTCTTACTACTTTAACAGTAAAGTTCACTTTTAGGCATAAAAAATAAATCTGAAAATATAGGAAAATAGGTATGCATAATTAGAAAATGATAAATGAGGCCTTTATTTTCAAAAACTTCAAATTAAGATTTTGAAGAAGATCTGAAAAGCTATTTGAAGTAGGAAACTTTCTTTCATGCAAATTTTGTGGCTAAGGAGTGTATTAATTAAATATAGAGAATTTGTTCAAATTTAATATATAGTGTGCAACTGGAAATCTTAATACAAAAGTTGGAAATAATATATATAGGTTTAAAAGTGCATGTAGGCCAAAAATCAACACATCTAAGGTAACCATAACACCTAAACATGTGAATGACTTTAGTATGTATGTATGTGTGGTTTGCATGAGTGAAAGTGTGAACTATGACTTATAGATTGTTGTTTTCTTTTGCTATGTATATTGGCATGAGTAGAACCTGCCCCAGAGCAAGTTCTCCCCTTCCAAGACCAAGACTTTCCATTTCCAGAGCAGCAGGAAGAAGGCAAGTGTCCTTGACCACTTTGATCCTATACTAGGATGTGTAGTTAGAATTTAATTGCATGGTCAATTTGGAATATGATACCCATGCTAGGAAGTTTCCCTAGAATTGCATTATCTTTTTTTCATGTAGCTTGGGTTGGGATTTATTTTACTATTTCATTCATATTACTTATGCTTAGCCATGCTTAGAATGGGATAAGTGGGATATGAGATCATCAACTTATTTACCTTACTCTTGAATGAGATATTATGAGTTATGTAGAGGTAGGGATCGAGGCAAGTTGGATGATTTGGTTGGTGCTCGGTGCACGAGACTCGGGTTTGTGTTTAGTACTTGCCTGGATCCTAAGGACCGGTTCATGGAGCATGTAACCTGTCTTTACCGTGCCAACCACATGCTGAGATGGGGCAGCTTGGCCAATTAATTACGTGTATCCCCGGCGTAGTATGGGTGTTTTGGATGGTGGGGGGAATAGGTGTCAGCTGTACTACCATATGAACCGCAAGGCTCAAGAGGGGGCCACTGCAGCGGGGTTGGAGCCTCTTGTATGCTGTTAGGGGGTGAAACCTCAGAGGGCCCACGCTTGTTGGGAATCCCTTTGTAAAGGCCTCGTAGTGATCTCCTGGCTACACACCTGGGAAGTGTGAAAGTGGTTCGCGGCCACTGGCATAATGGAGGTTCTTTTAGTCCACCCGGCAACGGGGGATGAAATCACTACATGTGGGTACAGTGGTGCAAACTCTGCAGAGTCAAAACTGTCATGACAGCCGTGCTCACGGTCAAGAGCGGCTTGGACTTATTCATGATTACAGGATGATGAATTGGGAAGTTGAGGATGTTAAGCGAGAAGCTTAACATTGAAGATGAGACTATGTTTACTTGATATTGATGATGGGTTGAGGGATTGGGACCATTTCACCTGTGTAGTAATGTAGGTGCTTAATAAGCTAAGGTGATAGGTATTAATTGCGTAGTGCTTTAACCATGAGTTCAACCTCTCCTTGTTCTAGCCATGCATGACATAACTTTCCCACACTTGCTGAGTACCAACGGTACTCAAACTTGCATTTCTGTTGGTTTAAATTGCTGCTTAGGTCAAGGGGATGATGTGGTGTTCAATGACCAAGACTTTGGACCCGAAGAAGGATTCTAGGTTCACGGAGTCCCCCGGGCAACGCCTGTGACGGAGCCCACAAGATTTATATTCCGCTGCTGCTTTATTTACATGTTATGAACATTTTATCGTCCATCGAGACGTATGCTATGTAATACTTATTTATATTCGAACACTTGGCTTGTAATAAATGATGCTTCCCTATTTGTCATCACATGTATAAGAGAATGATCCTGGCATACATGTGATATTCACTCAGTTGTTCTTTGGGACAAACCGGGTGTGACAATTGCCTCGACACCCAGGTTAACATGTTACATCGGTTTCCTGGGTCCCATACAGCCAGTATGCATCCGGTACACAACTCAAACTTGTCCAGCGGGGCCGCACACGAGAACAGGTCTTAATCGACTCAGACAGAGACTAGGTTTTCACAGGACCACGTCCTTGAGCCTTCCATCCATACTGCCCGGTCTCCATTCCCAATTAAGAGGATCAATTCCCAACTCTTCCGATTTATCCCCCTTAATCCTAGTTCACGAGTAGGAAACAGCCTACTCGAGTTATGCCTCTTTTAATCTACTTTTCTTAACTTGATCACAGCAGTTATAATTAAGTAAAAACCTACTCTAAATCCAACTCTAGGGATTTGTTGGGTCATGCATGTGGAGTGTCATACAAACTAGACTTAGTGCAATAATCAAAATGCTAGACATTATAAAGTGACTACAAATAGAAGCTTGTAAATTTTGATGCAAACCGGGGCTTGTCTTAGTGTTGAACCCGACTAAAGTTTCCGTAAACAGGAGCAAGTTAGCGGCCGCCGAAGTCTTCGCGTGATGTATCTCTATCGAAATGATCAATTAAAGAAATGCGTCACATTATGAAATAATGTGCTATATCAAACTATAGAAGCAAAACCTAAGAAGACAGAGGAATATATGGTTGAAATTTTTACAGAGGCTTTCTAAACTCATGATAGGAGTATGGTAAACTTTTCAGAAGCTTTTGAGGAAGAAGATGGCCACAAAAATTGTTGGAACCTTTAACCTTCAATGAATTATAGGAATTTAATTAGACATGGTCATATGGAGAAATTTGATATACTAATAGGTCTGGACCTAAGGTTCCTAGGAAAATTTGTTTCAAATTTTTGCTAAGTCTTCTGCTGGCCAGAATGGAGGATTGAAATGCAATTCTATTTTCTGGAATTAGTTTCTGTGATTTTCAGCTCATTTAAATAACCCTGAGAAAACCTACTGATTAAGACACCTTAATCATCTCCAAAAATCCTAAGATTTTTACTGGAGCTCAGGAACTAGGAGAAAGATTTGCTGCCCAAAATTGGGAATGTTTCATAAAGAATTGTTCCTGGAATTAACCCCTAAAGGATTTATTAAAACAATTCTACATAAATTCCTTGACATTTTCATAGCTAGCAATTTTTTTCTCTGCAAAGTACTCTTCATTAGGAATCAAACAAAATTTGTTCCACCCATTTTGGAGTTTCCTACACAAAGTTATGGGTTTTCCAAGTTTGAACAGTTGTTGGAATTGTTTTTGCGCAGAGAATTGTTTCACCGGCTGACAGTGGGGCCCAGTGTTCAGTCTTCTTCAACCTCCCGACAGAACCCCGCGCGTGCACGCCAGACAGAGGGGTGGTGCGACCCGCTCTCCCTCAATTCTCCACCAAATTGGCTCCGGTTTCGCCCTACACGCTCCTCACATCGTGGCGCAGCTGCCGGGCAAACTTTCCCCGCATGAAAACGGCCGGAAAGTACTCGGCACCGGTGGGGCGGCTCGGATGTGCGGTGCCGGCGAGGAACATGGGCTTCCCAAACCTAAATAGAAGGGACACGCTGCCCTACAGCATTCTCAGAGCATGTAGAATGTGAATCCACCTCTAACCCGAGCCGAAAACGGCGGCAACCTAGCTGTCACCGGTGGACCGCCACATTTTCACCGGCGGCGGTGATTTCCCATTGCCCGGGGCGGAAGGGGGGGCGTTTGGCTTCGGTATTCAGCGTGGGAGGGTGCTAGGAGCCCTAGTAGCTGTGGTTTGAATTGTAGAACGGATGATCAAGCGAGTTGGACGAATTTCCCGAATTGGCTAGTGTTGGTTCATCGTGTCTACCAGCACAAAAAGTCAAATTCCGGCTCTCCAGCGTCGGGGAAGAGCAAGGGAGCTTGGGTATGAGCAACTAGACATCGTGGCGCACCTTAAAGTCGATTTGCTTGAGCCCGAGGGGTACTGAAGCGGCCGGGCGACGTGGAACCGAAAGGTCGGCTTCGGTCCGAGTTGAGGAGGAAAAACGTCGTGGCAGCGATCGGAGGAGAACTGGAAACGGGCTGGAATCATGTTGACGATGTCGAGGGGACACCGGCACATCTTCGGGGTGGATCAACCTGTCGCCAAGTTGGCCAGAAGCCGATCGGCGATGAGGGAGCAGAGGGCGGCGAGTTTCTGTCGAGTGAGTGCGTGAGGGAAACGTTGTGCCATAGCTTTGCGCGTGTGAGGTAGAGAAGAACAATTTAGTTGTGCAGCTATGATATTTAGCGAGCAGCTCGAGCAGCTGAGAACAAGTATTGAACCGACCTGGGAGAGCAGGAAGACACACAGCTCGGTGGAAAATCGCCGGTGCCTCAGTGTTGAACGCACAGCAGAGGAGCTTCGATGAGTTGCTCTGTTCCACTGACCTGTAGGGTCCACAGGCAGTCCTCCCCAACACTCAGTAGCTCCTAAATTAAAATGTGTTTAAATTTGAATCTGTGATAATTCAAACCGTGGAATTCATGTACTTAAACTCTTATGAATATTTTAAATCTAACTGTGACATCCAAAATTGAATTTGATTCCTCCAAATGTTCTACTCTCAACCACAGTAGCTCTTTATTTTGAATTCAAATTTTTGCAGCAAATTCTGAAATATGAGTTTGAATATAGTGGATAATCCTCTCTCGTGCCCTAATTCAAATCCTGTGTTTCACCTTCTTTGTGCTAAACTCCCTTTACAATAGTCTAGCCTTTATTTCATGTGGCAAAATTTTGAATTTGAAAACAAATTTAGGAGGAGAACACACTGCTGATTTGAATTCCATTGAACATCAGCAAGGCTCAACTTGGTGATTTTACAAATGGGGTGTTGTGTGTATCTATAGGAGTGATGTCCTCATTATCCCCCCTCTTGAATTGGAGTCGTTCTCGACTCAAACTCATCTTCTCTCATTTATGGGTCCAAATGTGCAATGCCATCAAATCCTCTTCTGTGCATGAAAGGAGGAGGCCGAGGTGGTTGACGACATAGTGCACCATCTCGATGTTCTTCATCACATGAGCATGCATGTTTACTTGAGCCAGGATCCCAAACAAATAAACATTATGCCATGTTTGTTTGTGCAATGATAATGTGCATGATCTCATCATTCTCCCCTTCGTTATGACAAGCCGTCCTCGGCTTGCTCTGATGTCCAGTAAAGAGGCTTGCTTTGGGGATAGAATGAGCGTTGTCCATATTGTACAACCGAAGCGAACAATGCTCCTTTTTATATGTTGTCCCAGCTGCAAGAAAAAAGGACTAGAAAAACTTGACAAGACATTATTAGTGTTAGTGCATCCATTTATTTTACCATGTTGTTGCTGCACAAAAGGAGCTTTCTCCTTTAAACATATGTAAACTTTACTGACCATAGACACACCACTATGTTCATAGTTGCCTATAGTATGAAAACTATTTCTCGTCAACAAAGGCAATTTAGTTATTAAAAATATTCTTCTCTCTACATTATGCAGATCACAAAGAGCATCAAATTCAATATAACCCAAAGTATTTAGAGAAGACAATAATTTCAGCTCATCAAATTCACAAGTAATGGGAATCAAATATTTAATTTCAGCAGAAGTGGGTGATAAAATATCAAGTTCATTCACTTGTTTTCGCATAGGGATAATTGAATTATCAGCACATAACTCTTTCTTAGCGCAAGGATCAGTAGGAAAATCAACATGGGACAATGATGTATCCATAAAAGATTGCACTAGTTGCTCCTCGACAATAGCATGATTGGTGGAAAAATTCAGATCCAAAAACTTCTCACCTTCAACAAGTGTATTGTGATATTTGTTACCTTTATTCTCATTTTCAGCAGTGATTTGAGGTGCATTATGAATTGATAGATCTGAACTTTCACAAGAGTTGTCGAACACCTCATTCTCTTTTGCATTTTCTACATTTATTTGTTCATGTTCCTGCAAAAGGTTAGGCATAGGAGGAGGTACAACAACAAAATTCTTCTCAAGTTCATCTATTCATATTTGCAAATAGATGCATTAGCAAAAGTTTCTTGCTTAAGAATTTTCATATGATTCCATGTCCGAGGTCTTTCTAAATCACTTAAGTTCTTCCACCATGTTAATGCAAAATCAATTAATTCGCTAGCAACATTTCTAAGCTTTCTCCTCTCCCACATACGACACTGTCTAAAATTTTTATCAATCTCTATTTCCAAAGCAATATATTCATCATAACCAAAACCATCATAAGAAGGAAGAGATGGAAAGATATAGTTACATCTTGTGGAAGGAGTTATGGAGGTCGTCTGAATATCATGTGAAGCCTCAGTTAATGTGTGATCCAAATTTGTCAATGTGACCATTGTTGATGTTTGTTTCTTAGTGAGCAGTTCCATCGTTTTCATCATCATGTCAATCATCTCAACAATCAAGTCATGATTCTTCCTTTTACCTGACATTTTTAGTAGCAAACAGAAGGCAATAAAAATATGTTATCCCTATCAACTACAAAGTATAATGGTAAAGTAGAAGTACAATCACACACTCTCAAGCGTCTTACCACGCTCTTACAAGTGTTTTTACCGACACTGCAGGTGGCAAACGGTGGCCGGTGTGAAGAACCAATCAAGCATGGGATGATTGCGAAGGTGTATGAATTCAGCTCCAGAGAAATGTGTAGCTTGGAAGGCACTTTAAATCATAGCCACGATTTAGGAACAATGAAATCGAATAGTAAAGTTAAATAAGTGTCCAAAGTATTTGTCAAAGTTGCTGCTCTAAATGTGTAACTAGTAGTTCAAGCTAGCAAGACGTAACAAAATCAGATGACACAAAAGATGCAAGCACTTCTGTTTTTTCTCCTTTTTGTCGATTTTCTATCTTATTTTGCACTTGCCTTTTTCTGTTGTCTTCCTTTTTTTAGAATATGCTGCAAAAGAAGAACACAATTCAAACCAACCAAAGATATCTCGTTGGTCTGTGGGGACCGGGGTCCACACTTTTCAGGAATCGCATTGGGTGGTGTCGTGCAATGCGACACTCAACGACACACATATAAAGAAACCATATTACATAAATAAAGATCTGAATTTACAAAGTTTTCAGGAGTAAAAAAATTACATCAAAATAAGCTACAGTGGAAGATTAAATATAACTCACGTCTCATATCTATACTATGCAAAAGAGAAGTCGTCCAGTCCGCGGACTCTTCTCACTAGCATCACGAAGACATACCACAACGGTGTGGTTTTCCTGTGAGTAAACAACTCGGATGGTTCCAAGCCTCACCAGACAACCTCATCATGAACATATATGTTAATACCTGCATAATAACTAATATAGCAGATGTGAGCATAGAGGTTCAGCAAGACTTATCCGTCACGTCTAAACATGAAACTCTATATGCAGGAAACATTAAACATGGCAGCTAAATTTGCTTATAAGACTCGCCTACACTTTATCCTTAATTTTCAGATTATTAAAAGCAAGTTTAAATGTTCCTAGAAAGTAAATTTAGTTTGCACTATCTCTAATCCATACAAGGTTGCAATACAATTTATGAAGTTATAAGTATCAGTTCACAGCACATCACTTCACTTGTTACTACGTCAAGGCTCAGTGTCCAAGTATGCTCAAATATCCGCGGGCAACGGTGATTTGAATCAAAAGATGCCCGGACTGCACGACACGTACACCCATCTCCGAGTTGCAGAGGCACACTCGACCAATGTTGTATGCAGCCACCTTTCCCAAGTTTTATCCAAATTGGTCACGGTCCCATCGACCCGAACAGCAAGCTCCCTCAAAGTACACCTCCGCTGTGAGATGTTCATGAGCTAGTTACCTCCTGCTGTACTAACGCCGGAAGCATAAGCCGATCGGAAAAGTTCCGACATGGATCTCACAAGGTACATCGGTTTCCTAGGTCCCATATAACCAGTATGCACCCGGTACACAACTCAAACTTGTGCAATAGGGACAAGTACGGTACGGGCCTTAATCGACACAAGCAGGGCTACATACACAGACCACGTCCTGCGGCTTCTTATATCCCTGCCCGGTCTCCATTTCTCATTAGTAAATTATCCTCACGGTTCACTCATAAACCCATACCGACAAGAATCCAAGTCCTAGTCTCACGAGTAGATTCCAACTACTCGACTTTATCGGTCCTTCCAAATGAACATTAAGCATAGCATAATTCACTCGACGAGGTGCTATTCTATCCATTCTCTCTCAGGTTTAATCTGGTCATGCAATTGGGTTTCAAATCACTTAGACCTAATGCACACTATCATCTCATACATATAGTGTATACAAATGAAAACTTTATAAAGATTTCTTAAATGCAAACCGGGTTTGCCTTGCTATAAGAAAATGTTAGAAGCTCATCGATCCAATTGTCGCAAATCAGATCAAGTGTTTGCTGCTTCAATTGAATCACTCCGTCAAACTCCTTTGTTGATCGCCTTCGTCGTGAGCACTATCGACATGCATATGAACAAGTTTTAAAATGCAAGTTAAGAAGTTAACAAAGCAAGTTGTTTATAGTGTGAGGATGATAAATACTAATTAGAACTGAATTATATGCCTCTGTGATGTACAGCATCAGAGGGAAAATTTAATCTGAATAGAGAAGATTTGGTTACAGAACTAAAGGTGCTCATATTGAACATATGGAATTAAACTCTAAGTTATTTTGGATAAACAGGTCCACTGAGGCTGGGATTTATACAGAGGATTCCAAAGATCATATAGGAACAGTTTCCAAAGTTTCAGGTTTAACAAATTAATATTGTGGTCTCCATAAATCCCTAAAGCAATTTACTTCTTTGGCTTCCCAGGGAAATTCTGGGACTTTAACATACTGAACAGTTGACTTTTCATTAAGAACACCATTTATGGAGTCCATTAAATTGGTTTCACATTGTATAATCTTTCTACTGGGAGATATTGATTGTTCATATTCAGGGTATTTACTGAAAATGTTTCTGTTGATTTTCCTATTTTTCATAGACAGAGGGGATTTGAACACCATTAGACATACTAAATAAAGACCAATGAAGCTCCAATTTGAGCTCAAGGTCAAGGGAATTATGAAGAATTATCTGGCCAAAATAGGGATTTAGATATGAAAGAATTCTCCTGGAATTAATTTCCCAAGATTTAATTTAAATGAATTACTGATAAATCCAGGGCTTTTGATACCTAGCATGATGCACCACTAGAAAGTACAGATCAAAATGGTTCTAACGAAATTTATTTGAGGATTTTTGGACATACCTACAGCGAGTTATGAATTTTTGAAGTTTGGCTAGATTCTGGAATTTCTTTTGAATTGGAAATTCAACTAGTGGCTGCCAGGTTGGGTCCACTGGGATTTAAATAAGTCAACCACAAACAAGCACACTGACAGATTCTAAACTCGATTTTTTTCGTGGATTCCTATCCACTCAGGAGGAATTTTGATATAGGACCACCAGAATTGGAAAGGTTATCCTCTCCCCACTACAAGAAACCGTATAATTTTCGTGTGCCATATGTATTTTCGTGGGCCCTTACAGAAATAGATGTAATTTTGTGAGCCTATGAGGGGCTCACAAAAATAAAAAAATATTTTTGTGCGCCAGAAACAGGGCTCACGAAAATAAGAGCTATTTTCATGGGCTAGAAACAGGGCTCACGAAAATAAAAAAAAAAAAGTGTTTTCGTCGGTTTCAGACCCGGCTCACGAAACTAACTGTATTTTGGTAGGTCTCCTTACCAGCTCACGAAAATACGTCTCTTATACTCCCCACCCGAGTTAGGTTTTCTTTTTTCTCACCCGCTACGCCTCCCCGACCAGAGCCCACCGCGCCACGCGCCTCCACAATCCCGACCCCGCCGCGCCGCCTCGTCCTAGATCGAGCATTGCTGCCGCCTGCCTCGGGCCCGTGCTGCGCTGTGCAGGGTCATGTCCTCCTGTCGTCAGCTTGCTACCGTATCGCACCATTGCGGCGGCGACCCACCTCCTCTGTCTCGGCGCGCTGCGCTCTGCGGCTGTGCTGTCGCCATGCTTGGTTCAGGTGGCCGCCTGCGACCGCGGGGAGGGGGCGGTTCCAGGCGCCCCGTGAGAGGATGGACATGGACCTCGCCAGCGAGGAGGGGGTGGTTCCGGGCGCCTCGCTAGGGATGCGGCGATCCGAGCTCCCCGCGTGGGACCTCCGCCTGCTCGACCGGCTCTTCATCTACCCCTCCACCATCCTGGGCCACGAGCGCGCCATCGTCGTCAACCTCGAGCAGATCCGGTGCGTGATCACCGCCGACGAGGTGCTCCTCCTCAACTCCCTCGACAGGTACATCATCCAGTACGCCGCTGAGCTGCAGTGCCGTCTGCTGCATCACGCCGAGGGTGACGAGCTCCCCTTCGAGTTCCGCGCGCTCAAGCTCGCGCTCGAGGCAGCATGCTCCTTCCTCGACGGCCAGGTCACCATACTAACTCCTGAATTTTGTTTACACTGGTTATTGATTGAAAATAGTTCTAGTCTGCTGGGAACAACAGAGCTTTGCTTGAGCTTTAAGGGCATCATTTAGCTATGTCTGGATTGATTTCTGATACCACTGCTAGTCCCCAGTTTTTTGTAGGATGAGTAGAATGATTGAATTATCATGCAAGGTTTCTGAGCATCAAGTATAACTTTTACATTTTGAACTTGAAAGCTAGAATTAAAATGATCAAAATAAAATCCTATAAAATGTACAAAATATCTATATAAGGAACTGGATACGATTTATTTCAATGCCTCATTACATGATAATCCATTTTTTTGGATTGTGGTATTCTGTGATCACAGATGTATTTGTTTTAACTGTTTAAAAGATAGATGTTGCTTCAAGATGAACTGCAGCTAAATTGATGGCTTTTCTTAAAAATACATACACAGTATTGACAAGATGATACCCGTGCTGGGCTTCGACACACTTACCTTCCTCGGCGTCACCGTCCTCGTCATCCCCGCCTTCCGCATCATCAAGGCCAGCCCAGTGAAGTACCGCCTCCACAAAAAATTTGCAGTTCCTCTTTAATTCAAGACCTGATCTGGTAAGATATATATCTTTTCTAAAATGGAAATTATTACAGTGTTCCGTACATGTGTTCCATTCTTAGTGTCAACTTGAGTTCTCTCTATATATATGGTGTATGATCTGATTTTCATGTGCAGATGAACATAAAGAGTGGTGATGAAGCAATAGTGATTGGAGCTGCCCTTTCACTATCTTCATCTGCTTTTGTTCTTCAGGTGTGCTTTCTGTTCACAAATTACTCAAAAGTTTCAGAATGATCAATAATGACACAATGCTGCATTGCAACCGCTCATGACATGCTCTCACACCAACAATAACTGCACAAATAGAACCGTTTCTAGTTACGCGTATTATTGAAGAAACTTGCCTTTCTCATGGTAGCTAAACTATCTTTACCAGATCTTTGCAAGGGAACAAGTTATCTGAGTTTCAACAAGTTATTCGACACAATACCATCTATACTGGGCAATTTAACATACACTGAGAAATTTTCAGTTTGTTATTTATTTACGTATATGTTTAGTTATCGATTGACCTACGATGCTCCTACAGTCTTACCTGGACAATTACACTGACAGAAATTTAAGCGTTCATAAAACCATCAAAAGTATGGATAATTTACAGTATATTCTATCTTGTATTTAGGAAGCTTCCTACTTCATGCCTTCCTCACGAGAGGGGAGGGGCATATGTTTTTAGTACTTTAAGTTTATTTTTTTCAAAAGGCATGAGTATTTTTGTGGGCTAAATTCTGGCCCATGAAAATAATACTCAGTATTTTCGGTGGGCCAGAATCTGGCCCACGAAAATACTTGTTTTCGTGAGCCAGAACGGGCCGACAAAAATAATTTTATTTTCGTGGGTCACCCACGAAAATAATTATTTTTGACGGTTTATTTTCCTGGGCTTTTGGCCCACGAAAATAAGGGCTAAACCCATGAATATAATTATTTTAGTGGGCTTTTGTATATTTTCATGGGTTTTTGGCTGACAAAAATAAATCGTATTCTTGTAGTGCCCCTTTCCGTGCATATGTAAAACATGCAAAACGAAGTCCGTATGCGTCCTAGGCATTCGTTTTAGTGCAAAGTGCTCCTGGGTTCCGAGTTGGGCTCGGCCGCCTCTATCTTCTTTGGATGTATTCTCTGGTCCTCCACGCCCCTAAGCGTTCCTCCAAGTACTCCTTGAACATGTCCATGGATCTTAATCACAATTATGTCATTAGGTAGCAATCTATTCTCAAAAACATATAAGGAAACGTATAAGAACGAACTCACCTCTAAATTCAATTGTTGTGTCTGAACTCTAATGATTGCATCTTGTATGCTCAATGGAGTGTTGTGTGTATCTATAGGAGTGATATCCTCATCATGCCGCCCTCTTGAATTGGAGTCGTCCTTGACTCAAACTCATCTTCTCTCATGTGTGGGTATAAATGTGCAATGCCATCAAATCCTCTTGTGTGTATGAAAGGAGGAGGCTAAGGTGGTGGATGACATAGTGCACCATCTCGATGTTATCCATCAAATGAGTGTGCATGTTCACTTGAGCCAAGATCCCAAACAAATAAACATCATGCCATGTTTGTAAGTGCAATGATAATGTGCATGATCGTCGGGTATCACGTGATTTGAGTAACTGCATTTTATGTCTTGTTTGGGCAGTGCCTTCGTTCAGGGTTTTCGTTGTCCCTTAGCTGTAGGTCGCACGACATGGGGAGAGCAAATCCTCTTGGTATGAGTCTTTGGGCCTCATGCGACAGTGTATCCCCCGAGTATCAAGGGGCGGGAGATTGATTCTCTTTGCGCTTCTCGAGACCAGTCGTTCGCTGCGCTATGTCGTATGCGCGGGGCTCGACGTCCTTATGCGTAGAATCGCCTGAGTTGCTCTATGTTCCATGCGTTGAGGAGGATATTGCCATCGACGTCAGCCAGATGGTAGGCGCCGGGTCAGAGGACGATGGAGACGACTTACGGGCCCTCCCATGTGGAGGACAGCTTGTGTCTGTCCTTGTTAGTCTGGATTCTTCAGAGGACCGTATCCTCTGCTTGGAGGGCTCGGGGGTGGACCCGCCGCTTGTGGTAGCACCGTAGTGCTTGTTGGTATTTTGCCGATCGTAGTAGTACGACGTCGCGGGTTTCGGCCCGAGAGGGCTGGGGCTCAGGCCTCGACGAGGTTGTTGAGGCCGAGGCCTTAGCGGTGAGTCCGTGAGGCCTTCCTGAGCTCGTCGTCTAGACTTGAGATTCCGACAGAGGTCACAAGGCCCTATGCGCTCGTGCACCGAGTTGAGCGACGGTGTCGATGTCCCGGCCCTGTCGGGTCAGGTTGTCTAGCCTTGCGTGTGGGTTCCGGCGGGATTCGTTTTAGTCCTGCCACGCCTTTTGCTCTGGCTAGGGTTCGGCGGGCCTCGGGACTGGGCGAGAGAGCTTTCGGCCTAGTGGGTAAGCGGTCACGGCCAAGAGAGCCCGAAGATCATTGTGAGCCTACCGGGCTTCTGGGTCGGTGGGCTCGGGCATGTTACGCAGTATGGCGGCGGCGGCTGCCACGTTCGGGCTTGCTCGCTGGAAATGTCGGCCTAGCCCTGGCGGGTGCGGAGGTGTGCGGCGTTCGAGCCCGTACTGGGGTCGGGACGCATTGCTACCGCGAAAGCGGCGGTGTCCGTGTCGAGCTGGGCTTGGTCGGCCTTTAGAGCGGCGCGCCGTGCGGCGAGCTGGTCGGCCAGCTCAAGGTGTTGCGCTTCTGGCGGCTCGAGGTCGCCTTGCAGGCTCGCGCTGGTTAGTGTGGCAAGCTGAGAGGCGTTGGTCATCTCGGTGACGTGGCATTCGCGGGATGTGTGCTCACTCCCTTCGGTACCATCGTCGGAGTTGGAACTGTACTCCAGGATATGGTGGAAGGATGTCAGAACCCGCTCAATCATCCTCGCGAAGGTTGATGCCGAGGTGTCGCAAATAGCGTGTGCGTTGGGGGCGTCGATCGCCCAACTCACCCTGGACCAGATGTTGGGTCTGCTGATGGAGAACCTGAGGGTGCCGGAGTCGCTAGCGAAGAAGTCCTGACTCCCAAAGTGGAGGGTCTGGCATGTGAGGGCGAAGTCGGACTGCATCTCGTCGCTTGTGGCAGCGACGAACTCGAAGTCGCCGAAGAGGACTCTCGTGTCGTGTACGAGAGTTGAACGTGGGGAAGCCATCAAGGAAGCAAAGAATGGAACGCACGGCGGTCCCTCTTTCTGGCGCGCCAACTGTTGGCGTTTGGATTTGCGACTAGTATCAATTGTGTCGCACGTTCGTCCTTGAGGTGGTTTAATTACAAAGACAAAGGATTTATACTGGTCTGGGCAAGGTACCCTATGTTCAGTTTGAGTGTCTCGTTGTTCTTTGTTGAAAATGGAGGTGGTTCTATTACAAGCGAGTTGCCTCTCAAGGGATGATCGATCCCCCCTTTTATACTCCTGACGGCTCCCTCTTAACTCTTCGCAAGTGGGGGGAGTCGTGGTTGCAGGGATGGCTGCCCTATCGTACGTTGGCCGGAGTGCTCGACGAGGCCACCGTATCAGGAGCTCGCCATTCCGCCTGCTCCCGTCTCGTCGTCGAGGTGAGCCATACCGAGCCGCACACGTGCCTTGTGCACTCCTCCTCTGTTCCATCGGACGTGATGAGGCTTTAATGTGCACGTCAGGGGAGGCACTCAAGTGCTCCCCACTTGGTCGTGGCGGTGCCTGCTCTGTATTGAAGGCTATCTGCCCCGTCCTCTTTCGAGCTTGGACTTGGACCTTCTCCTCCAGTTCCGTCCGCCGCCTGGGCACTGAGGGGGAGGGTTGTCACTCCCCTCGAGGTAGAGGTCTGGAACCCCGTCAGATGGGCAAGCGTGTTGAAGTCTGCTGGCGCTGAGGAAGAACTTGCCATCTTCTCGAGGGAGATTTAGCCGCCTCTGATTACCATGTAAAGCAGTGCAGCTTGTAGTGTTTGCGAGGAAATCAGGCCCTCAAACTCAAGTAGCTCTGATGTTAAGTGTTAATTTATAAAGGGTTTACTGATTCATATGTGCCGGCAATAGAAGATAAGAGGGTAGTGATTATATTACAATCTGAACAGCCTAACTACATGGCCGACGCACATCTAAAAAAAGGTAATTACATTGAAACAAACTCGTCTAGACTAACTAACCGTAGGATCCCTGGTTGCCAGAATTCCTTGATACCGAGGCTTCTTTTCTGTTGTAGGTGTCGATATTGCATGAGACATCTCATGTCACGAGTCACTTATTCCAACAGACACGACCTTGATAACGCTAATTCCAAATGTCTTCAATGATGAGCAACGGTTCGAAATAATGACTGAAAATGGCACCCACATGACAACAAGGTTTCCACATAGAGGAAGAACACAAAACTATATCTATATTTGTCACCATTTTGCATTAATTCTACAAGACATAATTGTTTAAATGAATTTAAAAATAAATTGTGGTTTGAATGAAATAAATAATTGAAAATTTAAATTCTAATTTAAGTCTGATGCGATGTGCCATATGTGAACAGCCACGTCAGAATATGGACAAAATTAAATCCATCAATCATATAGTTTTATGACTAGATTGGACCTTTTAAAGTTAAAGAATGAAGTTAAGTTTTTGGCTAAAGTTGAGTAACGAATTGATTATTTCCGCTTAAAAGTAAAGCAAGTAAGCTCAACTTTCCTTGTCGTGGAGAGATTGTTGGGACGATCCCCGAAGCTCCGAGCATTTAAAAATACTTTGCAGGAGGCGATAGCAACCACAAGGAAAGCTTGGATGGCTTTGCCTCTGAGCAGCATAGCATGCATGGATCCGGGCGAAGGCAACGAATTAGGAAGGTCACAATTACAATCTTGTAAATAAACCGATCCCTAAAAATAGAGGATTGCAGCCGCTGTAGAGCAGCGAGGGGTTTTTTAAGAATGTCAGCTCTCCTTGAGTGCTTCGACCCTAACAACGGGTTTCCTCAAGAGCTCGATTTCAGACGCCTAAGCTGCCGTGAGCCAAGGAGATTGTAAGGGTAGCAACTAAATACCTCGCGGGCACATCTGAAGCATGTTCCTGGCCAGGCAACTCGGGACGATGGCAACAACCTAACCAGAAACAGACAATTTACGACGGCCAACATAATTTACAACGGTTCTAGGGCTGGCTGTCGTAACTTAAGTTAATTATAACGGCTAAGTCTGGCCGTCGTAAATAAAACCTTATTTACGACGGCCAAGGCTTGGCCGTCGTAATTAAGCTTATTTACGACGGCCAAGGCTTGGTCGTCGTAATTAAGCTTATTTACGACGGCCAGACAACGGGCCGTCATAAATAAGTATTATATATCCCGTGGGCCCGGGTCTGCGCAGGCATTCACACCCACGCCGACCATGCATACAGCGACCCCACCGCCGTGCCCGAGCCGCCACCGCCACCCCCGGACGCCGCCGCTGCCGGCCCCTGCCGCCCCGGGCCTCCCTCGCCGGTGCCGCCCCGGATCCCCCCGACCCGGGCCGCTGCACGCCGGCCCACCACCGGACCCGCCTCCCCCGAGGTCCCTTGGCCACCCCCAAGCTCCCCCGGCCTCCCCGGAGCTCCCGGCGCCACCCCGCGCCTCCCACGTGCGTCACGTCACCTCCGGACAAGTAAATGTGTTTTTATGTTTAATTTTATGCAAATTGTTGGTATGAATTGAATTGAATTGAATCAAATTAGTATGAATTGAACAGAATTGAATCAAATTAGTATGAATTGAATTGAATCAAGTTGAATTGAATTGAATGAATTTAGGGTGTGTTTGGTTCTGCTGTGGGTTCTTCAAAATTTAATTCTAGCTGTGAGCTATGAGAAAGCTGCTGTGAGCTCAGAGCTGCGGTGAAGCTGAAATCTGTTTGGCTGGAAACAACTATCAACAATGGATTCTGTAATAAATATGTGGTATAAGAAAATAACGTTTGATTGTGTAATCAGTGGCATGGTGGGTAATTTCTGTGAAAAGTTGGAACAAGAATCTGAAAAATCTGAGGTTCTGGTATGTGAGGGCCCGGTCCCGATCACGGGGCCGTGCTGCTCGCCCAGGAATCGCATTGGGTGGTGCCCTGCGATGCGGCACCCAACAGCACACATAATAAAGCATCATATTACATAAATCAAGCGGAAGCTTACAAAGTGTAAATTTTACAAATACTTCTCAAAATAATCTACAGCGAAAGACTATTACAACTCACGTCTCATACCTATGCTAAGCAACAGAGAAGGTGTCCAGCCCGCGGATCCTTCTCGCTAGCAACACTATCACAATAGCAGCGGCAGGGGTTACCATGAGTTCACCACTCGGAGAGTTCCGAGTCTCATCGGACACCCGTACATATCAGCGTACAATTATTATCTGCAAAATAACTTATGCAGTATCCGTGAGCACGAAGCTCAGCAAGACTTAACCGTCACCCTAGTCATGAAACTCTACATGATAAAAATAGAGGGCTGAATATAGCATTGTGCACAAAAGATGCTCTTGAGCTAAAGGAGAGTCCTTACTTCCAGTTTTAAACAACTTTTATAATCCTCGCGCAATTTACATCGAGACTCCACAATCAAACAAGAAATGATTTATTTCGATGTCACTTGCCCGAGGTGAAAGTAACTTTAGTGAGCTACCCTAGACTCATACAGACCTTGCGCCATTAATGTCGAGACTCCACAATCAAACAAGAAACGCTTTGCCTCGACGCTACTAGCCCAAGGTGAAAAATAAATTTAGTGAAAGTGTTGATCATTCCTCATCTCCATTATGAGGATTACTCACAAAGTATATTAAATGTTTCACAGTTTATTACTACGTCACGACGCAGAGAACAAGTATGCTCGGTCCATTCCGCGAGCGACGGTGATTGCAATTAAAAACACCCAGGTGACACGACACATACGCCCGTACTCGACGTTGCACACAGCAACCATCACTGACGTCGTATTTGGCAACCTTTCACAGGACACCCAAATGTTGAACCGGTCCCACCGACTGGGATTAAGTCTCACTACGGCAAACCCTCATAGAGCATACTTCTCTATCCTTTCAGCATCTGCATCAGACGGTGAGGTATGCCTCGACACCCAGATTAACATGTTACATCCGTTTCCTGGGTCCCATATAGCCAGTATGCATCCGGTACACAACTCAAACTTGTCCCATAGGGCCGCAAACGAGATCGGGCCTTAATCGACTCAGACACAGACTAGGTTCACAGGACCACGTCCTTGAGCCTTCCATCCACTGCTCGTTCTCCATTCCAAACTATGACGATCAATTCCCAACTCTTCCGATTGATCCCCCTTAATCCCAGTTCACGAGTAGGAAACTGCCTACTCGAGTTATGCCTCTTTTAATCCACTTTTGTTAACTTGAGATCAGTGGTTATAATCAATTGGTAACCTACTCTACATTTTACTCCAGGGTTTTCTGGGTCATGCATTTAGAGTGTCATACCACCTAGACTTAATGCAATAAACAAAATGCTAGACATTCTAATGTGAATACAAATGAAAACTTGTAAGTTTTTATGCAAACCGTGGCTTGCCTTTGTTTTGCAGGGGACTTATATATATAAATATATGAAGTTCAGTTAGTGAAGACCACTTGAGGCTTGATCACTCGCTTCCCTCCTTCTTTGATCTCCACTCTAATTTGAAAGTTCATCTAGGCACCCCTTGTGGGTTTTGGTTGATTTATGACAAACAAATGAGACCCTAACAAAATTGTTGAGAATGAGCGCATGTTCTCAAAGAAATTAAGAAGAAAGCGCAAAAAGAAAGGAGAAGGAGGATCCAAATTGATAAGAGCTCAAGAACTAAAAAAATAGATCACTTAGTATAGAGTGTGTTGGAGAAACACACCCCAAGGGCTCAAGAGAAAGAAATACAACTAACTGCACAATTTCAACACGTCCGGACTAGTCCGATATCAGCCGGACTAGTCCGATTTTCTTTCTGACTAGAAAATAGACTAGTCTGATATCATCCGGACAAGTCTGATTTTATCTCTGGACAGAAAATGGACTAGTCCGCAATATCACGAACTAGTCTTATATCTCACGACACTTATGGTTTTCTACACACCGCACACCGGACTAGTACGGACATCGCAAACCCTAACGTACCCATTAGAAACCCTACTATAAAAATAGGTGTACGGTCATACCAACATAACTTTTGACCCCCCCTGCGCCGTCACACCTTCCAAGAGCCCAAATTCACCTCTCTCCACACATTCTAACCCAAGAAGTATCAATTCTTGTGGATTGGCAATTGATCAAAGGAGAGACTAGTTCTACACCTCTTGAGCTCTTGGGTTTGATCTCTCGCACACTTTTCATTGTTAATTGTTCATATGTTGAGTGTGTTGAGTCGTGTTCATTCATTCGTTGTAATTCTTGGGGAGCCCTTAACTTGTGATAAGGCCCCTTGAACAATTTTATTGCCCTTTGTGATTAGTGGAAGAGAATCGGCCTTTGTGGTGATTCGACGAGAGTAGGGTTGGAGAAGACCCGGTCCTTAGTGGACTCCTCAACGGGGACGTAGATTGCCTTCGTGGAATCGAACCTCAGGATAACTACTTGTATCCTACTCTTGTGCATCAATTGTTCATCATATTCTAGTGTTTAATCTATCTTTTGAAACTCACATTCAACTATTAAAATCAAAGTTGTTTCCTGTTATTATTGTGTCACTATTGCAATACATCCAAACTAACGATTAATTTCCATTGCATAGAGTATTAAAAGTGAACATTGATCAATCTTGATCTCACTAGTCCACGCATATCGGACTAGTCCGCCGAGTACCGGACTAGTCCGATTTTTCTCTGTTTAGAAAACGGATTAGTCCGCACTCTACCGGACTAGTCCGATTTCTCTGTATTTGATAGACTACTAATTATTTCAGGGCACAACAAAGCGTCGAAAAGCCTATTCACCCCCCCCCCCTCTAGGCTACATTCATAATTGCTTCAACTTCTTCACGTAGATACTACACGTAATGAATATGCATATGGATTTAATTGTAAAGATTTTGCTAACAAGTTCTAATGACAAGTTTAAAATCTAGAACTATGTTTAGGAATTTAAAATGACACTGGTGCTAGTGGTTTGGGTCTATGCAATATGATTAAGTGCTAAGTGTTTTCCCCCTCTTCTATGTTGATCATCTCAAAAGGTTAAACAGAACAGGGGTGATCCAGAGCTCCAATGGAGCTGAGAATTTTCATGTGAGTTCCTTGTCACAAGAAAGTCCTCTGGACCAAAAATTAGCACTTTTCCTTGAGTGGTTTGTTCAGAACAATTCTCTATGCAATTAAGCAAAAAGGAGTTAATTCTGAAGTAACTTCCATGTTCATGCCAAACTTAGTGAACTACAATGTCAATTATAGCTCATAGGACTTGAATGAATTTTCCTAGGATTTTTGGAGCTAAGAATTAGCCAGAACTGAATTTCCAAGTTTTGGAAATTCTCTGAAAATGTTTTTGTATTCAATTGAACACAGCAACTTCAAATCTGAATTGTCCTAATCAACTCAACTCCAAATGAGATGAAATTTTACAGGAGTTCACTAACATCCTAAGGAATATTCTGGCAAAATTTGAGGAATTTTGGATGAACCAAACTCCCCCAAAAATTCTTTTGCTGAAAAGCTTTAAAGAATTTTCCAGAATTAAATACTGAGTTTCATACGAATCGGGTTGCATAATTGGATATAGTTTTCCAACCTGAATCCAATCCAATTTTAATCACTAAATTTGGAGCTTCCTAGCAAAAGTTATGAGGTTCTAAAGTTTGGGGAAATTCTGGAATTCGAATTAACCGGGAAAAGTTCAAATCTCTGACAACGGGTCCGGCCAACACGTGTCAACTCCTCGGCTAAACCACACGAGGCCACAGGGCTATTTCCCGCACTGTCACAGACGATCCCGTGCAACATAAGATCCCACACCGGTTCACTGCGCGGCTGACGTGCGGGCCCGGCCACTTCGTCTCCTACCTCTCGCTCCCGCACCCGCGCGTCGCCGGGCTCGCCGGAGTTCGCTGGATTCCGGCCTCTCGGTCATCCCCCGAGCTCTCCCACGCCGCTAGGGCCTAAATCCACATGCTGAACATGCTGGAACAACTTTCCCCGACCGGGGGTGGCTCTCACCCAGCTGGCGACGGTGCGACGGCTCGGCTCACCTTCGGTAGCATCGGCCAGCTATCCTAACCCGCCAAAAGCTTGGTGAAATGGCGCTACAGCACCGGTGGATGCTAGGGAAGATCGTCCTGGTGGTGTAACAGCCCGGAGATGGCTCTGACCTAGCTTTCACTGTGAGCCCGATTCTCGCCACCATAGCCGCCGTTGGAAAGGTGGGAAATACACCGTGCACAGTGATTTTCATGCGTCGGTTGCAAAAAGGAAAATGATCGCCGTCTAGTCCAGCTTATGTGTGCAAGATTTGGCGACCTAAGAACGAGAATAGAGGTCGAATTTGAAGTTACCATTCTGGAAGGTCGGTTTTTACCCGCTGGAGGAATTTTCTCGAATTCGCGCTCGGTAGATCATGTCATGGCTTGAGCTTCGGAGATGAGCACCACAGAGGCCTAGCGCGTCCGAGGATGCTCTTGCTCGGGCATGCCAAGCTCTCTGCAAAGCTGTCCACGAGAGCACCTTCACGCGGCTTCTTTCGGCGGCCGCAAAAACTCGGCGAGCGTGGGGTTGTGAAGGCCGAGTTCTCTCGGTTGTGGTCCAAGGAGGCTGTGGGAGTTGCGGGATTCGGTTTTTGTTTCCCAACTGAGGTTTTGACGCGAGCTTTGGTGCGCTCGAATGATCAACGGAAATGGCGGCAGCCGCTGTGAGTTCTCAGCGCGAGGAGAAATGAAGCTAAACCGGTTCTGGGGTTTGTGATCAAAAGAAACCCGGGCTGAGGTGATAAGAGGGGGGGGGAACAGCTAGCCAGCGCACGTACATGGCAGAGAGACTCGATCTCGGCGTGGCTCGGTGTCAAGCAGTGCAGCTTCGGCTCTGCCCGAGGGAGAGAAGAGAAACAAAGACTTGGCACTGCAGATGAAGATCTTTTGCAATTTTTAATCTCCCCAATGACATGTGGGGTCCACTCAACTTTCCTCCCAAAAGATCTCCACAGTTTCGCAAATAATCAATTCAAATGTTTGAAAGTTGCAACTTGAGCTGCATTTGGAGAGTTGGGAAAATTTCATCCAAATTCAAATGTACATTGTAATTCTTTGCACATTTAAATCCTTTTGGGAAATAATGGCTAGCAAATCTTTTCAAAAATTGATGAAACTTTGCCTACCCACTAATTTGGACCTAAGGAATCCAAATATGCAATCCGATTCTTGTGTAAGCTGCTGCAAATAAGATTTTGAATACAACAGTTTGAATTACCATTGTGTCCTCCCTCATTTGAATTTTGAGTTGAACATTTGGTTCAAATTCTGATTTTTAACCTTTCCATTGCACCTGAGTACTTCCATCCTGGGGGTTTAATCCACCTATGGTCCAAACATGCAAGTAACCCTAAGTTTGTTTAGAAGAATCTCTCATGTTTTATCATATGTGGAAAAAGTTTAAACCAGCCCCCTTTTTCATACACATGACACCAACTTTTGTGCAAACTCAAGTTTCTTTGCATTCATATTTTTGGGACCTTTACATTGTAGATTTTCATTTGCACCAGAAAAAGCTGTAGATTCTGGAGAATCTGATTCACATGTGAACCTCTTTGGTTTAGATTTCTGATTTTGGTAAAGAATCTGGTTGGTGCAGCTGAACCAAATGGGCCCTTAGTTGTTTTAGTTTATGTAAATTACTTTTATTAGTGAATTGCATTGTTTTAGTTTTTGTAAATTACTTTTATTAGTGTTGAATTGAATTGTTTTAGTTTATATAAATTGCCATGGCGGGGTGACTCCCCCTGGTTGGGCCGCTGCCGCCGCAGCCCTGCACCGCCTTTGCCGTAGCCTAGCGCCGCCGCCGCAGACCAGCGCCATGTTGGAATAAACCACGCCACGAGGTCTGTCTCGGACGTGTGCATCTCGTGTGTGTTGCAGGCACATCGTGCCATGGCTATTGGCGTTGCCGGTGCGACTTCACCTAGTGTAGTGCATGTGCATGGCCAGGTCTTCACGGAAGGTGCCACAACGTCTAGGACGAGCGAATGGCTCTCACGGCGTTGTTGAGCAGAAAAAAGTGCAAATCCTGGCGCATGGGCAGACGCTGTTCGTGCGTGGAATACACGGTCAGGAAGAATCTGCCGGCTTTACGCAGCACACAACTGCTCTTTGCCTTGCATGAGTGTGTATGTTTAGTTGTTCTTAGACAACAGCCGACCACTCCAGTATTCTCTCAGTTCTTTGATCCTTGCACTACAGGAATCCAGCAAATCTACGATGGCCAAATTAATTTACGACGGCTATCCCTACAACCGTCGTAAATAATTTTAGTTACGATGGCCAGATTTGGTCGTCGTAAATAAAAGCTAGTTTACGACGGCCAAACTCTGGCCGTCGTAAATAGGCTGATATATACCCGCGGGCCCGGGGTCAGGGCGAGCATTCACGTCCGCGCCGACCCCGAGCCTGAAGCGCCGCCGCTGGCCGCCCCCACCCACCGTTGCGCCGGCACCCGCCGCCCCCACCCGCCGCCGCGCCAGCCCCGCCGCCTCCACACCCGTGCCGCTGGAGCTCGGCCAGCCTCACCGCCCCAGCACCTCCACTCCCTCGGCCGCAGCCGCCCCCCGACCAAGGCGGTTTCGGCGCCCTCCCCGACACCGGCAGCCCCCGGCGCTCGACCCGGCGGCCCGCTGCCTCGCCTCCGGCCCCGACCTTCCGCACCATCGAGCACGTCGCAACCGTCGATAGGTTAGTTTTTTTATTTAGTTGATAATTGGATTTAGTTTAGATAATTTAGTTATTAATTGTTATTGTTTAATTTATGCAAATTGTTTTATTAGTTTTAGATTGAATTTAGTTTAGTTGTTAATTGTTTAGTTTATGAATTTTGTTAAATATAGTTGACAATTCTTTGTATTAGTTTTAGAATTAATTTAGTTTAGTTGTAAATTGTTTAGTTTATGAATTTTATTTAATTTAGCTATAATTTGTTTGTGTTAGTTATAGATTTAATTTTGTTTAGTGGTAAATTGTTTAGTTTACGATTTTTTTTATTTAGTGGTAATTTATTTAGTTTTAGATAGAATTTAGCTTCCCTCCTGCCCACCCCCGCCGCTTCGCCGGCCGCCCCGCCGCCCCGTGTCGTCACCCGGCTGCCCCCGGTCTCCTCCGCTCGGCCGCCCTTGCCCGCCCCCACCGCGTCGCCGGCTGCCCCGCCCCACCAGGACTCCTCCACGCCGCCTTCCACCGGCCCTGCACCCTGCGCCTTTGCCTCCCCGCGTCGCCGCCCGGCTGCCCCCGGCCTCCTCCGCCAGCCCACCGTTCACCCACCGTCTATATGTTTGCTTCGTTTCATTATTTAGTTGAATATTGTGTATAAAATTGAGTGTTTATGATATGCTCTCATGACTGTTAAGTATATATATACACTGTCATGAGAGAATGTGGAAAACATGTTAATTACGGTGGTTCTAGGCCGGGTTATCATGTCGTGACGGCGGCGGGAGCCGGAAGGCCCCGAACCTCCAAGCTTCGAGCACCCAAGGATGCGGAGAGACGCTCGACGAGAGCCATTGGTCTGGGCTTGGCGCCCGATTGACCTCCATCCAATCAACGCCCGACCGCTCATCCACTGTGACCCAAAAGGGTTTAAGGACCACCCAATGACCCGTGTCCGGTGCCCGAGCCCCCGAAAGGCCAGTGGGCTTTGACTTCGTCCTTCTCCTGTTGTTTTTAAGATCTCGGACATGCCAAAGAATTAGATCACATGGACGCAGACCCACGCGTTGACAGTCACCCCTATTCTTTCCCCCCCCCCTCTCTCTCTCTCTTTTGTTCTTTCCTCCCTCTCTGTCATAAATCACTCAAAAAGAATGAGTAACGTAAACTTTTAGAATATGCATCACCCGTTTCGAACCGGCCCATACGCATGTGAGCCGGGTAGGTTTGGAATTGTCCCTTTTTGGATAGAATGAGAGTGACCGAGGGGGGCGTGCCTACGACGAGACGCGGGTCTGAATCCGAACGAGATTTTGACAGCGTAACTCTGATGTTCTCTGCTGCACCATATCGGGCGTGCTGTCGGAGAACAACAAGGTTATGCTGCCGAAATTTTGTCTGGATTCAGACCTAGCGTCTCGTCAGAAGCACGTTCATCTCGGTCACTCTTGGGTGGGTTTAGTACCTATCTGTCTCAATATAAGTATAAATTAACGATGTTTTCTCTCTCTTTAATCTGTAGCATCCAACATGTGTGAAGACCGTAGTTGGATGTACACTGGTTGGAACAAGAAAGGTGGTCACTCAGATGAATGGTTCGCAAAGACAGAGGCTTTTATTGATCAAGCCTTTTCGTTGTCGATGATCGATAAGGTGCAATGCCCATGTAAGAAATGCCAAAACATAAAGTACCTTATAAAATGACTCTTTCGATACACTTATGTCGAAATGGTTACATGTCACATTATGAGATGTGGAGTTTTCACGGCGAGACAGTTTCTAAAGCCGTACAAGAAGTGCAAGAGGATGATGACAACACGGGGGTTGATCAAATGGATGAGATGCTATAAGCGATTGAACCAGAGGCTACGGTGGATCGTCCAACAACGAAGGTAGAAGCATTCTTCAAGCTTCTTAAAGCTTCAGAAGAGCCGATTCATGAACACATAGAAGTGACCCTCCTTAAATTCATCACCAGATTTATGGCAATTAAGTCCAAATACTTCCTTTCCAACAACCGTTACAATGATTTAATCAAATTGATCAGCGATATCCTTCCACAACCCCCACAAAGTGCCTAAAGATATGTATCAGTCGAAGAAATTTTTGTCTGGACTTGGTGTGAAATATGAGAAGATTGATGTGTGTCCAGACAATTGTATGCTTTTTTGGAAAGAGCATGCAAAAGAGAACAAGTGCTTAAAATGTGGCAAATCATGGTTTGTCGAAGTTGCTAACGACGATGGTGATAATATGATAACAGAAGTTGCACATAATGCAACATTTATATTAATGAAATTTTTTCCGTCCAGTGAGTTCCACAAGCAAAATTGGACACATAGGCATCAACCTACGAGCAAACAGAAATGATGCTACGGGACGGAATAAATGGATGACCTAATTTTCTTTCCTGGTTCCGAGAATATGTAATGTTTTCTCGTTAACTTATAACTTTTAAGTACTATAAATTATTCTTATAACTTCGTAATTTGGACAGTGCGTGAAAGAGCCCGACATCCATGAAGACTTGTGAAATTGTCTTATGGACGAGTTAAAGTTAGAAGCTATGGCCGATATGACGTCAATGGGTTTCGATTTCGTACAACTGAATTTTAAGCTCTTCGTCCGCTCGCAGCAACATGTAACACTAGAGTTCTGACGCGGGCAGTCGACTCTCAAGGCCGCGAAACTAATTATTATAGGATTATTAACAAAATCCTTGAATTTAGTTTTGCCGGAAATAAGGAACTTCAAGTCGTCTTCTTTGATTGTGATTGGTTTGACAACAAACAGGGAACACGACAAAATGAATTTGGCATGGTGGAAGTCAAACACAATGAACGACTACGGGGCTACGATACATTTGTCCTTGCACACCAAGTGGAGCAAGTGTATTATTTACCTTATCCATGTCACAAGCGTAATGCTTGGTGGGTGGTACATAAGGTGAATCCTCGTGAGCGGTTATACACTCCAAGAGATGATGACTACCATGATATCAATGAAGTTGATGAGGTTTATCAAGAACAAGAGTTGTCAGACTCGTTTTTCGTCTAGCCTGGTGTTGAACTCGATCACTTGGTTGGCGACGCTAATGATGAAGAGACTTCTAATATGCGCAAACAAAAACGGAAACAAATTACGAAACAAGATCGATGGTCTGATTTAAGGAGTAGGGCTCGTGATGTCAATAAATTCTGAAACTGACTCCAAGTAACTTTTTTTACTAAAATTTTATAACTTCGTATATTTTCCTAGCATATTTATCAATTACTCCTTACAACAGGATGTCGTCAAATGAAGGAAAAGGGAAGGGGGCTAGGGGCTTCCTCAGAGAGGCACGGGATACCCTTTTTAGGGGTAGTTCCTCAGGTGAGAGCAGACGCTCTCAGCTGTTGAGACACGTCCCAGACCTATTGGGCGTACCTGTGGCCTTACAGCACACGGAGGTACATTTTCATTGGAAATTACGTTATATTAAATGTTATTTAGCAATTAACTATTCTTATCAATCCTTCTATTTTGTAGTCTGACTCGGAGTCATCTGAGTCAGAGTCAAAGGATAGAGCATCGCCACAGCCTTCGGGGTCGCCTATGGCTGCCACGGAGGCGCCTAGCGTGGAGCCTTCAGGCTCCAGTGGTGAGAAGCCTTCCAGGTCACCGGACGTGGTCCCGGGGTAGAGGCGGCAGATGAGGAGGACGCACTTTGTGTCTCCTTCTCATGTTGCTATAGAGCGGATCACTATTTGCCCGATCGGAGACACGTAAACAAACTATCAAATAATATTCAACTTTTAGATTCTTTTGTTTGTGGGCATATTAATAAGTTCACTAAATCCTTGCAGCTCTTGGTACGACTGCTCGTTCACAGGTCAGGGGCACCACAGACAGGTGTCTGGTTGCATTGGGTCTTTAGTGCGTCTGCACTATCCCGGTGTGATCGATGGGGTCCCTGTGACGTTGTCGGACGACTACGCTCGTGTCTCCCTCGAGGCGCATAGCAACCTTCAGGGGGCTCTGTGGGAAGATTTTATGATAAGTCTGCTTAATAAAATTTCATAAATTATTATTCTCCAACTTGATTCAATCGTTAATGCATATCTCTTTAATATTTGTTTTCTTATAGCTGAGGTACCGTTTAGGGGACACGAGCCAGACATGTTGGACCATGCTAGAGCCGTGTTCAACAGGGACGCACGAAAGCTTGTAACGCAAGTGTTATCGTATGTTTGTATTCAAGCCGTAAACAAGTACATCAAGCGGCACCAGGAGTACCAGTCGGGGCCGTTTAGGAGGGCCTCCGACACTTACTTGACAGAGGAGCAGAACACGGAGGTAAGTTGTTTGTGTTCAATTATTTCAATACTTAGTTATGTAAAAGTTATTTCAATGACATAATAAATATGTGCAGGTCAGTATTTCCTTGCTAGAGAGTAGGCCCGAAGCGTACCAAGCTCTCTGCCAGATGTAGGCTAGCAATGCTTTCATCACTAAGTCTAGGAGGGCTCATGGATGCAGAAGTTCAGACTCAAAGCACTCCTATGGCCCCGATGACCATGTGCGTTTAGCTAAACGCATGGTAAGAATAATAACCCTTATTTGTATGTCTTTATAATATAATTAGCATACTAACACATATCTACAGGAGCGTGAGACCGGTCAGGTACCGACCGACACTGCCGTCTGGAAGCAGGGTCATAAGGACCCATCCCAGCCTGGGGAGTGCAGTCAGGTCGCAGCCGATCGACTGGTAAGTTATCAAAACTTATCAATTCAATTGTTACTAAATTGTTGTTACTAATACTCAATTTTACTCCTTTTAGGAAAAGTATGGGCGAGAGGCCGTGAGGATATACGACAAAGGGTACGATTGGAAAAACACGCCAATCGACCCTCAAGCCGTTTACGCTAGCAGAGGCGGGAAGGCACATGGACGGTAAGTTGGTCATTTTCTTTATTTCTGTAAAAACTTGCTTCTTCTAAATATTATTCTTTTATTTCTTTGTAGGTTTGCCATTTTCGATGGTGTTGTTGACTCGAGGGTAGCGCGACTTTCGATCGTCACTCCATCGACCGAGGGTTCCTCTATTGGGCATACAAGTCATTGTCCCTCACAGAGCCAGGTAGAGGAGCTCCGTAGGGAGGCAGAAAGATCCGGAGAGAGAGGGAGGAGCTCCAGAGGGAGAGGGATCTAGCCTGGGCCGCACAGAAGCAGCAGATTGCCTACATGGCAAACTACATGGCTCAGATGCAGGCGGTGATGGAGATAAGTATTTGAATACAAATTAATTTAAATTTCTAACATTGCATTAGTTTATTTGTTTTAATATTTTGCAATTACAGGCCTTAGCTCGACAGAGTGGGCACCAGATCCCGATCCCAATGTGGCAGCCGTCAGATTTGGCCCCGCCACAAGTTCTCCCACCACATGCACATTTAGATGTCCAGGTATTTTTTTTATTTTCCATTTTCTAATCTAAGAAAAACTTAATGTAGTTGAGGGGAGAGAGTGAGAGTGAGGGGGAGAGGGAGAGAGTGAGAGTAAGAGATAGTGGTAGATAGGGGGAGGGAGAGATGGTGAGAGTGAAAAGGGAATGAGGGAGGGAGGGAGAGATAGAGTGGTCGAGATAGGGGTGTGAGAGAGAGATAGTCGTAGAGTGAGGGGGAGGGAGAGGGCGAGGGCGAGGGAGAAAGTGAGAGTGGGAGGGAGGGACTGAGAGTAAGAGATTGTGGTAGAGAGGGGAGGGAGAGGAAGAGGGAGTGAGAGTGAAAAGGGAAAGAGGGAGGGAGGGTGATATGGAGTGGTAGAGATATGGGGGTGAGAGGGAGAGGTAGTCATAGAGAGAGAGGGATGGAGAGGGCGAGCGAGAAAGTGAGAGTGAGAGGGGGGAGGGAGGGAGTGAGTGAGAGTAAGAGATTGTGGTAGAGAGGGGGAGGGGGAGGGAGAGGGAGAGAGAGTGAGAGTGAAAAGGGAAAGAGGGAGGGACAGAGATACGGAGTGGTAGAGATAGGGGGTGAGAGGGAGAGGGAGTCGTAGAGAGAGGGGGAGGGTGAATGTAGCCTAGAGGGGGGGTGAATAGGCTTTTCGATTCTTTGTTAATCCCTGAAATACTTAATAGATTTATCAAATACAGGGACATCGGACTAGTCCGGTAGAGTACGGACTAGTTCGTTTTCTAGTCAGAGACAAATTGGACTAGTCCGGTACTGTGCGGACTAGTCCGGTATGCGTGGACTAGAAAGATCAAGGTTGATCAATATTTTCACTTCTAGTACCCTATGCAGCAGAATTTAATTGGGAACATAGATGTATTATAACAGTGAAACAATGAATGACAGAGATCAACTTTAGTTTCAATGTTTCAACGTGAATTACACAAGATTAAATAAACCCTAGAATATGATTGAAAGTGCATCTAGTCATCCCTTGTGGGTCTTGGTTGATTTATGACAAACAAATGAGGCCCTAACAAAATTGTTGAGATGAGCACAGGTTCTTAAAAGAAATCAGGAAGAAAGCGCAAAAAGAAAGGAGAAGGAGGATCCAAATTGATAAGAACTCAGGAGCTGAAAATATTAAAATAATTAGTATAGAATGTGTTGGAGAAACACACCCCAAGAGCTCAAGTGGAAGAAATCAAACTAACTGCACAATTTTAGCATGTGCGGACTAGTCCGATATCAACCGGACTAGTCCGATTTCCTTTCTGACCAGAAAACGGACTAGTCCGATATCTCCCAGACAAGTTCGATTTTGTCTCAGGATAGACATCGGACTAGTCCGCACAACTACGGACAGGTCCAATATCTCGCAATACTTAGGGTTTTCTACACACCGCACACCGGACTAGTCCGGAGTCATCCATGGACTAGTCCGGACATCACAAACCCTAACGTAACCATTGGAAACCCTACTATAAAAAGAGGTGTACGGCCATACCACCATAACTCTTCAACCCCCTGCGCCGTCACACCTCCCAAGAGCCCAAAATTCACATCTCTCCACACATTCTAACCTAAAAAGGATCAATTCTTTGGAGATTAGCAACTGATCAAAGGATTGACCTGTTCTACACATCTTGAGCTCTTGGGTTTGATCTCTCGCACACTCTTGTTTGTTAATTGTTCATCTGTTGAGTGTGTTTGGTTGTGTTCATTCGTTGTAACTCTTGGGGAGCTCTCAACTTGTGAGAAGGCCCCTTGAATGATTTATTCCCCTTTGTGATTAGTGGAAGAGAATCGGCCTTTGTGGCGATTCGACAAGGGTAGGGTTGGAGAAGACCCGGTCCTTAGTGGACTCCTCAACGGGGACGTAGATTTCCTTCGTGGAATCGAACCTCTGGATAAACACTTGTCTCCTACTCTTGTTCATTAATTGTTCATCATATTCTAGTATTTAACCAATCCTTTGAAATTCAAATTCAAACATTAAAATCAAAGTTGATTCTTGTCATTCATTGTATCCCTGTTGCAATACATCTAAGTTATCAATTAATTTCCGCTGCATAAAGTACTAGAAGTGAACATTGATCAATCTTGATCTTTCTACTCCACGTATACCGGACTAGTTCGCACAGCACCGGACTAGTCCGATTTTTCTTTGTTTAGAAAACGGACTAGTCCGCATTTTACCGGACTAGTCCGATTTCCCTGTATTTGATAAACATACTAAGTGTTTCATGGATCAACAAAGAGTCGAAAAGCCTATTCACCCCACTCTAGGCTACATCCAATTGGTATCAGAGCCAAACTCTTCAAAAGAGACTCACCGCTCGAAGATACGATGTCGGATGGGATGTACACAAGAAGATCGACGATGAAAAGAGTAATGACGAAAGGACTCAAAAGCTAAAGAAGCTACTCGACGCCATTCAAGAAAGTGAAGACGATGACGAGGAGGTGCTCCAACTCAAGGCTCTTCTACGGAAGAAGGCAATCTCCCCAAAAGGGAAGTAGAACACCGATGATGAAAAGAAGAAGAAAGGGGGTAGTCACACAGACTACTCCCGATATCCTTTTGATTATGAGCGTTTGAATTCTAACAATAACCATTACTTATCAATTCCTCTATGGAAAGCACCTTACTTTGATGGCAATGACTATTCAATGTGGAGACAAAACATGAAAATGCACCTTATATCTCTTAAGCCAAGTTTGTGGCATATAGTGTGTACAGGGATAGATATCCTGGATGATGATGAAGAGCTGACCCCAAGCCAAGAACAAGCCATTCATCGAAATGCTCAAGCTGCACATCAAAGTAATGATTGAAGGTGAATTGGGAAGATTCGCGATAGAAGAAGATGAATCACCACAAGATATGTACAATCGACTGAAGAATCTTATCAAGAAAGTCCGAGCTTATGGCCGCAAGAAAATGTTCAAGAAGAAGAAGCAATATGGCCAAGCACATCTAGGAAAGGAGTGGGACTCCAATGATGAATCCTCATCTGAAGAAGAAGAGGAGATGGCCACCATAGCCATAAAGAAGACTACCAAGAAATCCACTATCTTCCCAACCATGGGCGCATGGAAGGACACCGACAACACCTGTCTAATGGCAAAGGAAGGTAAACGAAAGGTACCAACTAGATCTTTCTTCTCGCATTCTTTTACTAGTGATAGTGATAGTTCTAGTGAGGATGATAGCAGTGATGAAGATGAATATATGCTTAGGGGTTTAGATAAAAAGACAGCTGCTAAAATGAAATTTCTACTTGATAAGCTTGTTGATATGGAGAAGTTAGTCAGTCGTCAGGAAGATATGATCATCTCTCAAAATGAGGAATATCTTGAGATTGAAAAGCTTCTTGAACTTGAAAAGGAACAAAATAAATCACTAGAGCTTGAATTAGCTTCAAGCAAGGAAGCTTGCTTGAAGTTAAAAGACTCAAACACCACCATCAAGGATGAACTTGCTAACTTAACCAAAGTTAACAAGATCTTTGAGGGACAAGTTGAGTCACTCAAGCAAAGTGGTTCTTCATCAACTTCTAGCTCACCTTCTAAACACATAAAGTCTGAAACTAGTATTACTTGCACCTGTGCCAAAAGTGACACTAACATGAAGAAAAAGTCAAACTTGACAAAGGACAAGCAATCTTCTCAAAGTGGCATATTTGACAAGGAGAAGATCAAGTATGCATGCAGTGCATACTCGGTCACAAGACCTCCTAATGTAAATATGGCATTGGATATTCTAATGGTGAAAAGCACAACGCTAGAAGCCACAAGAATAACAAGGGTTGCATTGCCTTTGTCAAGGGAAACTCTTCTCAAGCTACAAAGCTTAGTAATGTTGATGAATTTAACTATGTGAACACATATGAACAACAACTTCTATTTAGAACCATTGATGCTTCATATGTACCTATGAAAAGTAATCTTGGAAGATTTTATGCTAAATATGTTGGGCCACGCCATGGGAATACCAAGTCTCATGTGTGGGTGCCCAAATCACTTGTGACTAACCTCAAAGGACCCAAGCAAGCTTGGGTACCTAAGACCAAGGCATAAATTGTTTTTGCAGACTTATTCATCCGGTGGAGCAAAATGGGTGCTAGATAGTGGATGCACCAATCACATGACCGGAGAAAGAAGAATATTCATGGAATATGAAGAAAATGAAGACCCAAACGAAGGCATTTATTTTGGTGATAACAGTCAAGGAAAAGTGCTTGGTACCGAAGGAGTGATAACTCAATTGCATCCAAGGGTGTGTTGAAGGGAAAACTTTATCTAGTTGACTTCAACAAAGATAAAGCCGAACTTGACACATGCTTGATTGCAAAGACCAACATGGGTTGTCTGTGGCATAGACGGCTAGAACATGTTGGTATGAGGAATCTTCAAAAACTCCTCAAAGGCAATCACATCCGAGGTCTAACGGATGTTGTTTTTGAGAAAGACGGACCGTGTAGAGCGTGTCAAGCAGGGAAGCAAGTAGGAGCATCCCATCCCGCAAAAAATGTCATGACTACAACAAGACCGATTGAGCTCCTCCGCATGGATCTATTCAGTCCAATTGCTTACATAAGCATCGGCGGTAATAAATACGGTCTAGTCATTGTTGATGATTTTTCACGCTTCACGTGGGTTTTATTTTTGCATGATAAGACAGAAACTCAAGGAACCCTCAAGAAGTTCATCAAGCGTGCCCAAAATGAATTCTCATTGAAGATCGAGAACATACGAAGTGACAATGGGACAGAATTCAAGAACACCCAAGTTGAGGAGTATCTAGATGAAGAAGTTATAAAGCACGAATTTTCAGCACCATATACTCCTCAACAAAACGGAGTAGTCGAAAGGAAGAACATGACTCTCATTGAGATGACGAGGACAATGCTTGATGAATACAAGACTTCGGACAGGTTTTGGGCTGAAGCGTTTAACACCGCTTGTAACGCCATAAACCGACTATATCTTCATCGGTTGCTCAAGAAAACCTCATATGAACTACTCATGGGTAACAAGCCAAATATTTCATATTTTCGAGTTTTTGGTTCAAGATGTTATATTTTAAACAAGAAGCCAAGGGCTTTGAAGTTTTCTTCGAAGTCCGATGAAGGTTTCTTACTTGGCTATGATTCGAACTCCTACGCTTATCGTGTCTTCAACAAAACCTCCGGACTTGTTGAAGTAGCACGTGACGTAGTGTTCGATGAAACTAACGGCTCTCAATAAGAGCAAGTGGATCAGTGTGTGCTAGATCAAGAAGAAGCTCCATATCAAGCATTGAGAAGAATGGCATTGGGCAATGTTCGACCACAAGTGCCAACTTCAAATGCGAATGAAGAAAATGAACCACAAATGGAGGAAAATGATCAAGGGGGAGCCTTCATACAAGATCAAACTCAAGAAAACCAAGAAGACCAAAACATCAATGAGGGAAACTATCCAGGGGGAGAAGAAGATGATAATGAAGATTCAAGACCACAAGTGCCACATCCAAGAGTACACCAAAGCATCCATAGAGATCACCCCGTTGACAACATAATCGGTGACATCCTAAAGGGAGTAATAACTCGATCTCGCATAGCTAATTTTTGTGATCACTATTCCTTTGTATCTTCTTTGGAACCATACAGAGTTGAGGATACATTAAAAGATCCGGATTGGGTTATGGCGATGCAAGAAGAATTGAACAACTTCAAAAGGAACGAAGTGTGGGAGCTTGTTGAGAGACCCAAGTCCAACGTCGTCGGCACTAAATGGGTCTTCCGTGACAAGCAAGACGAGCATGGAGTGGTAACAAGGAACAAGGCACGACTTGTGTCAAAAGGGTACTCACAAGTCGAAGGTTTGGATTTCAATGAGACTTTTGCTCCCGTAGCTAGGCTTGAATCGATTCGTATATTACTTGCATATGCTACTCACCACGATTTCAAGCTTTATCAAATGGACATGAAAAGCGCCTTTCTCAACGGACCGATCAAGGAGGAGGTGTACGTGGAGCAACCACCCGGTTTTGAAGATCAAAAGCATCCCGACTATGTGTTCAAACTGCGTAAGGCTCTCTATGGCCTCAAACAAGCTCCTAGAGCTTGGTATGAGTGCCTTAGAGATTTTTTTGATTGAAAATGACATCAAGATCGGAAAAGCTGAATACACCTTGTTTACTAAACACTTTGATGATGATCTCTTCATTTGCCAAATATGTGTTGACGATATTATATTTGGTTCAACTAACAAATCCTTTTGTCAAGAATTTAGCAAGATTATGACAGATAGATTTGAGATGTCCATGATGGGAGAGTTGAGGTACTTCTTGGGATTCCAAGTGAGGCAACAAAAGGACGGGACGTTCATAAGCTAAACAAAGTACACTCAAGACATTCTCAAGAAGATTGGAATGGACAAAGCAAAGCCCATAAAGACTCCCATGGCGACAAATGGACACATGGATCTAAATGAAGACGGACCAAATGTTGATCAAAATGTATATCGTTCCATGATTGGCTCCCTACTCTATTTATGTGCATCTGGGCCTGATATCATGTTGAGTGTATGTTTGTGTGCAAGGTTTCAAGCCAATCCTAAGGAATGTCATCTGACAGCCATTAAAAGGATCTTGAGATATTTAGTTCATACACCCAACCTAGGCCTTTGGTATCCCAAAGGTTCAAAATTCAATCTCATTGGATACTCCGATGCAGATTATGCCGGATGCAAGGTAGATAGAAAAAGTACTTCCGGCACTTGCCAATTTCTAGGTAGATCCTTAGTTTCTTGGTCCTCCAAGAAAAAAATTCAATTGCCTTATCCACGGCCGAAGCGGAGTATGTTGCAGCCGGGAGTTGTTGTGCACAACTTCTTTGGATGCGACAAACTCTAAGGGATTACGGTTACAATATGAGCCGTATTCCACTCCTTTGTGACAATGAAAATGCAATTAAAATTGCCCATAACCCTGTTGAGCACTCTAGAACCAAACACATAGATATCCAGCATCATTTTTTGAGAGAGCACTCAATGAAAGGAGACATAGACATTTCCCATGTCAACACTGAAAAACTACTAGCCGATATCTTACCAAGCCACTTGATGAAAAATGCTTTTGTGAGCTCCGAAATGAACTAAATATCCTTGATGCTCGAAACGTGGCTTGAAAACTTGCATATATGCATGCCATCCTCAAAATCATGTTAATTATGTTGAAAAATCATCTCTCTCTATTTTTCTTTTAAAAACTACGTTAGTTACTTGATCTTGGTGAATCATGGTCATAGCTTGATTGTTGTATGATTACTGATCATATTCATCAGGAATATATGTGGGCCGTTGTCCCTTATTCCTCAATAGGAACCTCTGAATATATATATATATGTTTTGTACACCTCTGTACAAGGGACCCCGGACTAGTCCGCACTTAGTCCGTTAGACCGGACTAGTCCAGACCACCACAGACTAGTCCGATTTTCTCTCGGACCAGAAAATGGACTAGTTCGATATGGTCCGGACTAGTTTGATATTTCGTCTCCATAACCCTAAGGACGGCTCAAACCTAATCTTCTTCATCCTCACAACCCTTCCCACTCTCTCCCTCCTCACTCAAGTGCTCCCGAGGCGGATTTACATGTTCTCCATCAAAACCACCCAAATTTCCATGGGAATCAATCTCCATTGCAAAGGGATCAAAGACCACGGACTAGTCCGGATCAAGAACTCCTTCAACGCTTCGAATCGAGGGATTTGGTAAACTTCTCTCCAAACCCTAGAACCTTCGATATTCCTTGTTTTTGCTCAAATAGCTTAGCTCCTTTAGTCAATGCATGCTCTATTGATGCATTCCATGTACCGTAGACCATATTTGCATTGAATAACCTCAACTTTTGACAAGTTAGGGCTTGATCAGCCTCATAACGTACTAGTCCGTTCTTCGGGCGGACAAGTCCGGTACTCCGGACTAGTCCAGCCTTGAACATCGGACTAGTCCGGTTTGCCCTGATTCAGGGATTTTGTCAAGGAATCCTAGCTTATGTCAACTCAATGCAATCCTTTGTCATCCTTGATTATTCATACTCATTTGTATCTTCCTTGTCAGAAATCATGTCGGGATCAAATGAGAGTCTCTCCGACTTTGAGGCCGAGATGGATCAAGATGTGATGCCTCATCCTCCAGAGTCTCGCTCCAACAAGCGACAAGAGCATGCTGACGAGCCTTCACTCACCCCACCTAGGGTGCGTCGAAAGGTGACAATCAAGAGACCAGCTTCAAAAGCAAATGTGGCTGGTTCTAGCTCGGCGGCTCAACGCCAAACCAAGGGCATGGGAAGGGGCTTGCTTCCAGACCGATTGGTCCCCTCAAGATGACAGCTCCAAGGAAGGGACATAGGGATCCCTTGGAGGAAAAGTTCAATGGCAAGGGGAGTGATGTGGCATGGAATCTGAGGAAGGCTGATGCCTATAGCTCCGGCAAAAAGGCAGCCGACAAGAGATTTTGGAGCAACTTTCACTCGGACTACTACAGTTCAGTGTACCTCCAAATGAATACTCCAGCGGTCCGAAGTCAATGGATCGACTGGACATACTTTGAAACGAAGAGCAGAGAAGCCTTTGAGGAGGTCATAGAGGCTGCAGAGAGACATGGACTCAAGGACCTGCTCACCTTCAGGTACAACTGGAATGATGAGATCATTGCCCAGTTTTATTCAACTTGCCACTTTGCTCATGATGGAGAAGACAAAGTGACTTGGATGACACAAGGATCCAAGTACACAATTTCTTACACTGAGTTTGCCAGACTGCTGTGTCTTGAGGACACCGGCAATGATGAGATTGTGATTCACAATCTGGGAGTTGTGGAGAAGGACAATATGGAGTTTCTCTATGATACTCGACTCCTATTCAACCCTCCCTCAACCAAGAACATGAAGCCCTTCTTCATTGTTCTCAACAGAGTGCTCCGGAAGACCATTGCTCCAAAGGATGGAGATGTCGGGAGCGTCCAAGGTTATTTGAGAACCTTGATGAAAGTAATCAGCAGGAGGAGAAGATTTAATATCTTTGATTATATTTGGAATGACATGGTGAACATATCCTGCACACCAAACCGTTCCTGTGGCTATGCACCTTACTTGATGTTCATAATTGAAAGAGTCACAGGAATTGAGTTTGTGAAAGATGTAGAGCACACTGCTCTAAGGCCTCAGAAGCCTCCTCAGGCCTCCCTTCCAGCTGCCTCCTCATTTGGATCACTTGAAGAAAAACACAGAGAGCTCAAGAAGATACAAGGCCTTCATCCAAGACAAGGGCCTCTCCACACAAAGGTTCCTCTAGTGGAGTTATGAAGTTTTTGGCTGCTATTTTTAGTTCTTGCCGCAAAACTGTGGTGAAGCTTCATAAGATGAACAAGGCAAGAAAATAAGAAATGAGATACATGAAGGCCAATGTCAAAGAAATATGCCAAAAACTGGAGATTGAGCCCATTGGATCCCCGGTCATCTCAGAGGACTCTGTATCTGATTTTACAGAGCTTCCTCCTCTCTCTCCTTCAGAGCGTGTCTACTTTGGCACGACGAGTGGTTCCTCTCCTCCTCCCCCTCCTCAGCCTGATGATGAAGACGAAGAGAGGACCGACAGGGAGGAGTGAGCCAGCGACAAGTAGATCCCTCCTCTCTTTCTTTTTGGTGCCTTGATGCCAAAGGGGGAGAGATTGAGGGGGAGTCTTAGGTCGTAGTTTTTTTTCCTTTTGTGTCCTAGCTTAAGAAATGAGTTTTTGTAAGACCTATGCTATTATTATGTTGTTGTAAGACTTATGCTACAATCATGCTTTTGTAAAACTTATGTTATCATTATGCTTTTTGTGAGATGACTATGTTAATCTTATGATTAATGATGTATGTTTAAAACTGTTATGATTATGCTCATTATGATATTCACATCAAAATTATTGCTCACACATGTAGTTTTGCACTCCACCATAAAGAGTGCACATATGTCCTATGTCTTCATTGCCTATTTTGTTCAAAACTCATATGTGCACACTTTATGAAAATCTGAATTCTTATTGTCATATTTGTGAGATCTCAATTGGTTGTCATCAATCACCAAAAAGGGGGAGATTGAAAGTGCATCTAGGCATCCCTTGTAGGTTTTGGTTGATTTATGACAAACAAATGAGACCCTAACAAAATTGTTGAGATGAGCGCATGTTCTTAAAAGAAATCAGGAAGAAAGCGCAAAAAGAAAGGAGAAGGAGGATCCAAATTGATAAGAGCTCAGGAGCTGAAAATATTAAAATACTTAGTATAGAGTGTGTTGGAGAAACACACCCCAAGAGCTCAAGTGGAAGAAATCAAACTAACTGCACAATTTCAGCATGTGTGGACTAGTCTAATACCAACCGGACTAGTCCGATTTCCTTTCTGACTAGAAAACGGAATAGTCCGGTATCTTTCGGACAAGTCCGATTTTGTCTCTGGATAGACATCGGACTAGTCCGCACAACTACGGACAAGTCCGATATCTCACAACACTTAGGGTTTTCTACACACCGCACACTGGACTAGTCCGGAGTCATCCACGGACTAGTCCGGAGTCATCCACGGACTAGTCCGGACATCGCAAACCCTAACGTAACCATTGGAAACCCTACTATAAAAAGAGGTGTACGGCCATACCACCACAACTCTTCAACCCCCTGCGCTGTCACACCTCCCAAGATCCCAGAATTCACATCTCTCCACACATTCTAACCCAAAAAGGATCAATTCTTTGGGGATTAGCAATTGATCAAAGGAGAGACTTGTTCTACACATCTTGAGCTCTTGGGTTTGATCTCTCGCACACTCTTGTTTGTTAATTGTTCATCTGTTGAGTGTGTTTGGTTGTGTTCATTCATTGTAACTCTTGGGGAGCCCTCAACTTGTGAGAAGGCCCCTTGAACGATTTATTCCCCTTTGTGATTAGTGGAAGAGAATCGGCCTTTGTGGCGATTCGACGAGGGTAGGGTTGGAGAAGACCCGGTCCTTAGTGGACTCCTCAACGGGGACGTAGATTTCCTTCGTGGAGCAAATCTCGGGATAAACACTTGTCTCCTACTCTTGTTCATTAATTGTTCATCATATTCTAGTGTTTAATCAATCCTTAGAAATTGTGAGACCTATGTGTGCTGAATACATTGGCAATTAGGATAATAGTTAGCATTAACATTCAAAGTTTTGAATATTGCCAAAACATTCTTCTGTGGCAAGGTCCGACAAGTTCTTTGTTAGGTCCGCCAAGTGTTGGCAAGGTCCGACGCAAGGTCCGGAGAGCTCCTGCAAGGTCCGGAGAGCTTCTGTGAGGTCCGGAGCTTGTTTTTAGGGAGCTCCCGTGAAGTTCAACTGGTAGAACTGCAGCGTCTTGTTTTTGCTTTTAACTCGCAATGTTTCAAACTTGCTTTATGGGAAGGTTTGCTTAGTATTAATTTGCTAAGTTTTTGGTGTGTTTTGGTGGTTATGGCTGTTATCATTTGATATGGTTTGCAACAAGCTTATGTGACGTGCTCATGTAAGGTGTTGTGGTTTTCGAACTAACGTGAGTCAAGTCGAGTACTTGTGCTCGGAAGAATTGGTTGTTTATTCATGTGCAGGTGTTGCTTGAGTTCAATACATGGCTGGTGACGGGATCCTTGGACTAGTCTCAGGGAGGAGATGAGGTTCCAACAACCAAGTTCGGGAGGAGCTGTGGTTGAGTTGATCGGGAGGTCGCGCAGCATGTTTGGATCAAGGGCAGTGCATATGAAGGTTGCGTGTACGTCGTTGTAAGGTTTTTGCATGTGTGCAAGGAGTGGATGGACGTGGAAACATTGTTCCAAGGCGTGATGAAGAAATGTGGACGTAAAGAATTGGTCGGAAAGGTTCAACCGACTAGGTTATGGACTCAGGCTGCGTCTGAGTCGTGTTTGACTCAAATATGGAAAGTTTTGAGTTGGTTATGATAGGATTTCGTTTGGGTCACGAATTTGAGTTATTTTAGAAATGTTTGGGACGTTTCTAAGGTGTTTGGAAGTCTTAAGATTGCTTCTATCTGCATATAGAAGAGTCTTGAGCAGTATTGGAAAGTTATAGTTTGAATCCAAGTAGGAGTAGGAGTCCTAGTTTGAGTTGAGTTGGCCTTAGGGCTGGTTATATAAGCAAGGGGGGCCAAGTCTCGTGGGTGCACGACTTTAGGCTGTTCCTCTTGTGTTTCTATTGAATAAAGTTCATAGTTTCGAGGAGCTTTTGTGCCTTGTTCGTCCGACTTGTTTTTCGTCAAGTCTTTCTCGCCGAGTTTCTGGACAGACCGACGTTGCTTAGGTGTTTCGTTCATAACTCGAGTTTTAAGATCCGATTGACGTGATTCTTTTTGGGTTGTCTTCACAACCCAATTATCTATCATCTGTGAAATTTTCACGAGCTTCGGATCTGTAGTTTTTGAGATACACGAGTTTCTTTGCAGCGTTGCAGATCTGTTTTATATCGGGTAGAACAAATTGATCTTTGTTTAATGTTTTGATCGTATCTCAAGTTTTACTTCGTGTTTTCAAGTGATTCTTGTTGCATTAGATCCGTGACTTGATTCTCTACCTCTCTACTTGATTTGTCACAGTTGAACACGTTTGAAAACACTTGCACCCACGGTTTCTTTAACTGATTGATTTTTTGCTGAGGGGTTTTTGTTGTTTCCGCTGTGAAAAGTTTTAATCTACCATTCACCCCCCTCCGGTAGCTTTTCATGTGTTCTTCGATCCTACAGAAATTCACATTCAAACATTAAAATCAAAGTTGATTCTTATCATTCATTGTATCCCTGTTGCAATACATCTAAGTTATCAATAAATTTCTGCTGCATAGAGTACTAGAAGTGAACATTGATCAATCTTGATCTTTCTAGTCCACGTATACCGGACTAGTCCGCACAACAACGGACTAGTCCGATTTTTCTCTGTGTAGAAAATGGACTAGTCCGCATTCTACCGGACTAGTCCGATTACCCTGTATTTGATAAACCTACTAAGTGTTTCAGGGATCAACAAAGCATCGAAAAGCCTATTCACCCCCCCTCTAGGCTACATTCAATGATGAACAATAAATGAACAAGAGCAAGAGACAAGTTTTATCCCGAGGTTCGATTCCATGAAGGAAATCTACGTCTCCGTTGAGGAGTCCACGAAGGACCGGGTCTTCACCAATCCTACCCTCGTCGAATCGCCACGGAGGCCAATTCTCTTCCACTAATCACAAAGGGCAAATAAATCGTTCAAGGGGTCTTCTCACAGGTTGAGGGATCCCCAAGAATTACAATGAATGACTACCACCAAACACACTCAAAAGACGAACAATAAATGAACAAGAGTGTGCGAGAGATCAAACCCAAGAGCTCAAGATGTGTAGAACAAGTCTCTCCTTTGATCAATTGCTAATCCTCAAAGATTTGATCCTTTTTGGGTTAGAATGTGTGGAGAGATGTGAATTTTGGGATCTTGGGAGGTGTGACGGGGCAGGGGGTCGAAAGATAGGTTAGTATGACCATACACCTCTATTTATACTAGGGTTTCCAAAGGTTACCTTTAGTGTTTGCGATGTCCGGACTAGTCCGGTGTGCGGCGTGTGGAAAACCCTAAGTGTTGTGAGATACCGGACTAGTCCGTAAGTGTGCGGACTAGTCCGTTGTCTATCCAGAGACAAAATCGGACTAGTCTGGTCCATATCGGACTAATCCGTTTTCTAGTCAGAGAGAAATCGGACTAGTCCGGTTGATATTGGACTAGTCCGCACATGCTGATTTTTGTGCAATTAGTGTGATTTCTTTCACTTGAGCTCTTGTGGTGTGTTTCTCCAACACACTCCATACTAAGTAATCTAATCTTTTCAACTTCTGAGCTCTTATCAATTTGGATCCTCATTCTCCTTTCTTTTTGCGCTTTCTTCCTAATTTCTTTAAGAACCTGCGCTCATCTCAATAATTTTGTTAGGGTCACATTTGTTTGTCATAAATCAACCAAAACCCACAAGGGATGCCTAGATGCACTTTCAATCTCCCCCTTTTTGGTGATTGATGACAACCAATTGAGATCACACCAATATGATAAAAAAATTTAGATTTTCATAAAGTGTGCACATATGAGCTTTGAGCAAAATAGGCAATGTAGACATAAGATATATGTGGACTCTTTATGGTGGGGTGCAAAACTATGTTTGTGAGCAATAATTTTGATATGAATATCATAATGAGCATAATCATAAAATCATCAAGAGTCCCAAGCCTACATAGCAGTTTTAAAAATACACCATTAATCAAAAGCATAACATAGTCATCATTTCACAGCACATGTCCAAAAGCATAATGATAGCATAAGTCTTATAAAAACTCATTTCTTAAACTAGGACGCAAAAGGAAGAACCTACGACCTAATACTCCCCCTCAATCTCTCCCCCTTTGGCATCAAGGCACCAAAAAGAAGGAGAGGAGGGATCTACTTGTCGTCGCCGGCTCACTCCTCGCTGTCAGTCCTTTCTTCGTCTTCATCATCAGGCATATTGCTTTGACATTGGCCTTCATGTATCTCATTTTTGCTTTTCTTACCTTGTTCATCTTATGAAGCTTCACCTCAGTTTTGCGGCAATAACCAAAGATTGCAGCCAAATACTTCATAATCCCACTAGGGGACCCTTTGTGAGGGGGGGCCCTAGTCTTGGATGAAGGCCTTGCATCTTCTTGAGCTCTCTCTGGATGTTCTTCAGGTAAGCCAGGTGAGGGAGCAGCTGGGAGAGAGGCTTGAGGAGGCTTCTAAGGCCTTAGAGCAGTGTGCTCCACATCCTTCACAAACTCAATTCCTGTGACTTTTTCAATCATAAACATCAAGTATGGTGCATAGCCACAGGAACGGTTTGGTGTGCAGGATATGTTCACCATGTCATTCCAAATGTAGTCGAAGATATTAAACTTTCTCCTCCTACTGATTACTTTCATCAAGGTTCTCTAGTAACCTTGGACACTCCCGGCATCTCCATCCTTTGGAGCAATGGTCTCCTGGAGCACTCTGTTGAGAACAATGAAGAAGGGCTTCATGTTCTTGGTTGAGGGAGGATTGTATGGGAGTCGAGTATCATAGAGGAATTCCATCTTGTTCTTCTCCACAACACCAAGATTGTGAATCACAATCTTGTTACTGTCGGTGTCCTCAAGGTGCAGCAGTCTGGCAAACTCAACATAGGTGACTGTGTACTTGGATCCATGTGTCATCCAAGTGACTTTGTCTTCTCCATCGTGGGCAAAGTGGCAAGTTTCATAGAACTAGGCGATGATCTCATCATTCCAGTTGTATCTGAAGGATAGCAAGTCCTTGAGTCCGTGTCTCTCAGCAGCCTCTACTACCTCCTCAAAGGCTTCACAGCTCTTCCTTTCAAAATATGTCCAGTCGATCCATTGATTGCGGACCACTGGGGTCTTCATTTGGAGGTACACCGAATTGTAGTAGTCTGAGTGAAAGTTGCTCCAAAATCTCTTGTCAGCTACCTTTTTGCCAATGCTATAGGCGTTAATCTTCCTGAGGTTCCATGCCACATCACTCCCCTTACCATTGAACTTCTCCTCGGAGGGATCCCTATTGCCCTGTCTTGGAGCTGTCATCTTAAGGGGACCAATCGGGCCGGAAGCAACTCCCTTTCCCTTGCCCTTGGTTTGGCGTTGAGCCGCCGAGCTAGAACCAGCCATATTTGCTTTTGAAGCTGGTTTCTTGATTGTAACCTTTCGACACACCCTAGGTGGGGTGAGCAAAGGCTCGGCAGCATGCTCTTGTCTCTTGTTGGAGCGAGACTCCGGAATATGAGACATCACATCTTGATCCATCTCGGCTTCAAAGTCGGAGAGATTCTCATTCAATCCCGACATGATTTCTGACAAGGAAGATATAAAGGATATGAATAATGAAGGATCACAAGGGATTGCATTGAATTGATATAAGCTAAGGTTTTGATCAGGACATACCGGACTTATCCGGTGTTCAGGGCCGGACTAGTCCGTAGTACCGGACTTGTCCGCCCTAAGAACGGACTAGTCCGTTATGAGGCTGTTCAAACCCTAACTTGTCGAAATTTGAGGTTATTCAATGCAAATATGATCTAGGGTACATGAAATACATCAATAGAGCATGTATTGACTGGAGGAGCTAAGCTAATTGAGCAAAAACAAAGAAAATCAAAGGTTCTAGGGTTTGGTGAGAAGTTTACCAAATCCTTCGATTCGAGGCGTTGAAGGAGTTCTTGATGCGAACTAGTCCGGGGTCTTCGATCCCCTTGCAGTGGAGATCGATTCCCACGGAGATTTGGTGGATTTGATGGAGAACTCGCAATTCCGCCTTGGGAGCACTTGAGTGAGGAGAGAGAACGTGGGAGGAGTTGTGAGGTTGAAGGAGATTAGGTTTGAGCCGGCCCTAGGGTTATGGAGTCGAAGTATCGGACTAGTCCGTGGTCAAACCGGACTAGTCCGAACTAGCGGACCAAGTGCGGACTAGTCTGCAATGTGCGGACTAGTCCGGGGTGACCACGGACTAGTTCGTGGTCCCTTGTACAGAAAAGTACAAAACACTTATATATGTGTATTCAATGGTTCCTAATAAGAAATAGGGGACAAAGACACACAAATATTGTTGATGAATATGATCAGTAAACATACAACAATCAAGCTATGACTATAATTCATCAATATCAAGTAACTAACATAGCTTTTTAGGAGAAAAAATAGAGAGAGATGATTTTTCAACACAATTAACATGATCTTGAGGATGGCATAAAGGTATGCAAGTTTTCAAGCCACGTTTTGAGCATCAAGGATATTTAGTTTATTTTGGAGCTCACAAAAGCGTTTTTCATCAAGTGGCTTGGTAAAGATATCGGCTAGTTTTTTTTAGTGTTGACATGGGAAATGGCTATGTCTCCTTTCATTGAGTGATCTCTCAAAAAATGATGTCGGATATCTATGTGTTTGGTTCTAGAGTGTTCAACAGGGTTATGGGCAATTTTAATTGCACTCTCATTGTCACAAAGGAGTGGAATACGGTTCATATTGTAACCGTAATTCCTTAGAGTTTGTCGCATCCAAAGGAGTTCTGCACAACAACTCCCGGCTGCAACATACTCCGCTTTGGCCGTGGATAAAGCAATTGAATTTTGTTTCTTGGAGGACCAAGAAACTAAGGTTTTACCTAGGAATTGGCAAGTACCGGAAGTACTTTTTCTATTTACCTTGCATCCGGCATAATCTGCGTCGGAGTATCCAATGAGATTGAATTTTGAATCTTTGGGATACCAAAGGCCTAGGTTGGGTGTATGAACTAAATATCTCAAGATCCTTTTAACGGTTGTAAAATGACATTCCTTAGGATTGGCTTGAAACCTTGCACACAAACATACACTCAATATGATATCAGGCCTAGATGCACATAAATAAAGTAAGGAGCCAATCATGGAACGATATACCTTTTGATCCATATTTGGTCCGTCTTCATTGAGATCCAAGTGTCCATTAGTCGCCATGGGAGTCTTTATGGGCTTTGCTTTGTCCATTCCAAACTTCTTGAGAATGTCTTGGGTGTACTTTGTTTGGCTTATGAATGTCCCGTCATTTTGTTGCTTCATTTGGAATCCCAAAAAGTACCTCAACTCTCCCATCATGGACATCTCGAATCTATCTGTCATAATCTTACTAAATTCTTGACAAAAAGATTTGTTATTTGAACCAAATATAATATCGTCAACATAGATTTGACAAATGAAGAGATCATCATCAAAGTGTTTAGTAAACAAAGTGTAATCAGCTTTTCCAATCGTGAAGTCATTTTCAATCAAAAAATCTCTAAGGCACTCATACCAAGCTCTAGGAGATTGTTTGAGGCCATAGAGAGCCTTATGCAGTTTGAACACATAGTCGGGGTACTCTTGATCTTCAAAACAGGGTTGTTGCTCCACCTACACCTCCTCCCTGATCGGTCCATTGAGAAAGGCGATTTTCACGTCCATTTGATAAAGCTTGAAATCATGGTGAGTAGCATATGCAAGTAGTATACGAATCGATTCAAGCCTAGCTACGGGAGCAAAAGTTTCGTCGAAATCCAAACCTTCGACTTGTGAGTACCCTTTTGCCACAAGTCGTGCCTTATTCCTTGTTACCACTTCATGTTCGTCTTGGTTGTTGCAGAAGACCCATTTAGTGCCGACGACGTTGGACTTGGGTCTTTCAACAAGCTCCCACACTTTGTTCCTTTTGAAGTTGTTCAATTCTTCTTGCATCCTTATCACCCAATCCGGATCTTTTAATGCATCCTCAACCCTGTATGGTTCCAAAGAAGGTACAAAAGAATAGTGTTCATAAAAATTAGCTATGCGAGATTGAGTTATTACTCCCTTTTGGATGTCACCGATTATGTTGTTGACGGGGTGATCTCTTTGGATGTTTTGGTGTACTCTTGGATGTGGCACTTGTGGTCTTGAATCTTCATTATCATCTTCTTCTACCCCTGGATTGTTGCCCTTATTGATGTTTTGATCTTCTTGATTTTTCATGAGGTTGATCTTGTATGGAAGCTCCCCCTTGATCATTTTCCTCCACCTGTGGTTCATTTTCTTCATTCGCATTTGAAGGTGGCATTTGTGGTCGAACATCGCCCAATGCCATTCTTCTCAATGCTTGACATGGAGCTTCTTCTTGATCTAGCACAAATTGATCAACTTGCTCTTCTTGAGAACCGTTAGTTTCATCGAACACTACGTCACGTGCTACTTCAACAAGTCCGGAGGTTTTGTTGAAGACACGATAAGCGTAGGAGTTCGAATCATAGCCAAGTAAGAAACCTTCATCGGACTTTGAAGCAATCTTTGAAGCCCTTGGCTTCTTATTTAAAATATAACATTTTGAAACCAAAAACTCAAAAATATGAAATATTTGGCTTGTTACACTGAGTAGTTCATATGAAGTTTTCTTGAGCAACCGATGAAGATATAGTCGGTTTATGGCGTGACAAGCGGTGTTAACCGCTTCAGCCCAAAACCTGTCCGAAGTCTTGTATTCATCGATCATTGTCCTCGTCATCTCAATGAGAGTTCTGTTCTTCCTTTCGGCTACACCGTTTTGTTGAGGAGTATATGGTGCTGAAAATTCGTGCTTTATCCCTTCTTCGTCTAGATACTACTCAACTTGGGTGTTCTTGAATTCTGTCCCATTGTCACTTCGTATGTTCTTGATCTTTAATGAGAATTCATTTTGGGCACACTTGATGAACTTCTTGAGGGTTCCTTGACTTTTTGTCTTATCATGCAAAAAGAAAACCCACGTGAAGCGTGAAAAATCATCAACAGTGACTAGAGCATATTTATTACCGCCGATGTTTATGTAAGCAATTGGACCAAAAAGATCCATGTGGAGGAGCTCAAGCGGTCTTGTTGTAGTCATGACATTCTTTGCGGGATGGGGTGCTCCTACTTGCTTCCCTGCTTGGCACGCTCTACAAGGCCTGTCTTTCTCAAAAACAACATCCTTTAAACCTCGGATGTGATCGCCTTTAAGGAGTTTTTGAAGATTCCTCATACCAACATGTGCTAGCCATCTATGCCATAGCCAACCCATGTTGGTCTTTGCAATCAAGCATGTGTCAAGTTCGGCTTTATCTTTGTTGAAGTCAACTAGATAAAGTTTTCTCTTTAGCACACCCTTGAATGCAATTTAGTTATCACTTCTTCTAGAGACAGTCACACCCTTATTAATGAATAAACAATTATAACCCTTGTCACATAAATGAGATATGGACAAAAGGTTATAATCCAAGGAGTCAACGTGTAAAACATGAGAGAGAGTATGTTGTGATGAAATTGCAATTTTACCGGTACCAAGCACTCTTCCTTGACTATTATCACCAAAGTAAATGCCTTCGCTTGGATCTTCATTTTCTTCATATTCCCCGAACATTCTTCTTTCTCCGGTCATGTGATTGGTGCATCCACTATCTAGCATCCATTTTGCTCCACCGGATAAATAAGTCTGTAGAAGACAAATTATGCCTTGGTCTTAGGTACCCAAGCTTGCTTGGGTCCTTTGAGGTTAGTCACAAGTGATTTGGGCACCCACACATGAGACTTGGTATTCCCATGGCGTGGCATAAACTCTTCCAAGGTCACTTTTCATAAGTACATATGAAGCATCAAAAGTTCTAAATAGAAGTTGTTGTTCATATGTGTTCACGGTGTTAAATTTATCAAAATTATTAAGTTTTCTAACTTGAGAAGAGTTTCCCTTGACAAAGACAATGCAACCCTTGTTATTCTTGTGGCTTCAAGCGTTTTACTTTTCACCATAAGAATATCAAATGCCATATTTGACATTAGGAGGTCTTGTGACCGAGTATGCACTGCGTGCATACTTGATCTTCTCCTTGTCAAATATGCTACTTTGAGAAGATTGCTTGTCCATTGTCGAGTTTGGCTTTTTCTTCAAGTTAGTGTCACTTTTGGCACAAGCACAAGTAATACTAGTTTCAGATTTTATATGTTGAGAAGGTGACCTTGAAGTGAATGAAAAACCACTTTGCTTGAGTGACTCAACTTGTACCTCAAGGATCTTGTTAACTTTGGTTAAGTTAGCAAGTTCATCCTTGATGGTGGCGTTTGAGTCTTTTAACTTCAAGCAAGCTTCCTTGCTTGAAGCTAACTCAAGTTCTAGTGATTTACTTCGCTTCTTTTCGAGTTCAAGGAGCTTTTCAATCTCAATATATTCCTCCTTTTGGGAGATGATCATATCTTCCTGACGATTGACTAACTTCTCCATATCAACAAGCTTATCAAATAGAAATTTCATCTTAGCAGTTGTCTTTTTGTTTAAACCCCTAAGCATATATTCATTTTCATCACTGATATCATACTCACTAGAATCATCACTATCACTAGTAAAAGAATGCGAGAAGGAAGATTTAGTTGTTACCTTTCTTTTACCTTCCTTTGCCATTAGACAAGTGTTGTCATTGTCCTTACATGTTCCCATGGTTGGGAAGAAAGTGGATTTCTTGGTAGTCTTCTTTATGGCTATGGTGGTCATCTCCTCTTCTTCTTCGGATGAGGATTCATCATTGGAGTCACACTCCTTTCCTAGATGCGCTTGGCCATATTGCTTCTTCTTCTTGAACATTTTATTTGGTTGAGGCTTGTTGTCTTTAGTCTTCCTCTTATTTTCTTCATATGGATAATCTACTATGAAGTGATCATATTCTCCGCAGTTGTAGCGCGCCCGTCTAATCTTGGATCTTTGTTTGTCCCTTTGTCTTCCTTCGTTTGAGCTGCTACCCTTTCTTGTTCTCATCATTTTTTTGAACTTCTTTATGAACAATATCATATCTTCTTCATCGATATCACTACTTTCATCATCAATGTTGTCTTCTTCATGAGCTTCTCGAGCTTGTTTTGATACGGGTTTACAAGTTGACTTCAAAGCAACTCCTTTCTTCCTTGCCAAGGTGAGATCGGCAATTTCCTTGACATGGTTGGCTTGCTTTTCCATCATTTCAATGTTGATGATCTTGCCAAGAAGTTCGTCTGGGGTCATTTTCCGGTACCCAGGGCTTTCTCTAATCATAGAGCAAAGAGTCACGTTGTGAGGCATGAGTGCTCTGAGAATCAACTTCACGACCTCATGATCATTCCACTTTTTGCTGCCATAAGATCGGACTTTGTTGATAAGATTCTTCAGTCGATTGTACATATCTTGTGGTGATTCATCGTCTTCTATCACGAAACTTCCCAATTCACCTTCAATCATTTCTATCTTGGCTTCGCGTACATGACGGTCACCTTCATGTGCAGTTTGTAGTGTGTCCCATATCTCCTTGGCAATTTCGAGTCCATCCACCTTTGTGAAGTCATCTCGGCTCAGTGATGATGTGATCACAGCTACAGCTTGAGCATTCTGATGAACGGTTGTTCTTGGCTTGGAGTCAGCTCTTCATCATCATCTGGGATATCTATCCCTGTACACACTATATGCCACAAACTTAGGTTAAGAGATATAAGGTGCATTTTCATGTTTTGTCTCCACATTGAATAGTCATTGCCATCAAAGTAAGGTGCTTTCCCTAGAGGAATTGATAAGTAATGACTATTGTTAGAATTCAAACATTCATAGTCAAAAGGATATCGGGAGTAGTCTGTGTGACTACCCCCTTTCTTCTTCTTTTCATCATCGATCTTCTTCTTCCCTTTTGGGGAGAGTGCCTTCTTCCGTAGAAGAGCCTTGAGTTGGAGCACCTCCTCATCATCGTCCTCACTGTCTTGAATGGCGTCGAGTAGCTTCTTTAGCTTTTGAGTCCTTTCATCATCACCCTTTTCATCGTCAATCTTCTTGTGTACATCCTTGATGTCCGACATCGTCTCTTTGAGCGGTGAGTCTCTTTTGAAGAGTTTAGCACTGATACCAATTGAATGTAGCCTAGAGGGGGGTGAATAGGCTTTTCGATTCTTTGTTAATTTCTGAAATACTTAATAGATTTATCAAATACAGGGAAATCGGACTAGTCCGGTAGAGTGCGGACTAGTCCATTTTCTAGTCAGAGACAAATCGGACTAGTCTGGTACTGTGCGGACTAGTCTGGTATGCATGGACTAGAAAGATCAAGATTGATCAATATTTTCACTTCTAGTACCCTATGCAGCGGAAATTAATTGGGAACTTAGATGTATTATAACAGTGAAACAATGAATGACATAGATCAACTGTAGTTTCAATGTTTCAACGTGAACTACACAAGATTAAATAAACCCTAGAATATGATGAGCAATAAATGAACAAGAGCAAGAGACAAGTTTTATCCCAAGGTTCAGAAATCTACGTCCCCGTTAAGGAGTCCATGAAGGACGGGTCTTCACCAACCCTACCCTCGTCGAATCGCCACGGAGGCCGATTCTCTTCCACTAAACACAAAGGGCAAATAAATCGTTCAAGGGGCCTTCTCACAGGTTGAGGGCTCCCCAAGAATTACAATGAATGACTACCACCAAATACACTCAAAATATGAATAATAAATAAACAAGAGTGTGCAAGAGATCAAACCCAAGAGCTCAAGATGTGTAGAACAAGTCTCTCCTTTGATCAATTGCTAATCCTCAAAGATTTGATCCTTTTTGGGTTAGAATGTGTGGAGAGATGTGAATTTTGGGCTCTTGGGAGGTGTGACGGCACAGGGGGTTGAGAGATAGGGTAGTGTGGCCATACACCTCTATTTATACTAGGGTTTCCAAAGGTTACCGTTAGGGTTTGCGATGTCCGGACTAGTCCATGGTGGACTTCGCACTAGTCCGGTATGCGGCGTGTGGAAAACTCTAAGTGTTGTGAGATACCAGACTAGTCCGTTGTCTACCCAGAGACAAAATCGGACTAGTCCGGTCCATATCGGACTAGTCTGTTTTCTAGTCAGAGATAAATCGGACTAGTCCGCACATGCTGATTTTTGTGTAGTTAGTGTGATTTCTTTCACTTGAGCTCTTGGGATGTGTTTCTCCAACACACTCCATACTAAGTAATCTAATCTTTTGAACTCCTGAGCTTTTATCAATTTGGATCCTCATTCTCCTTTCTTTTTGCGCTTTCTTCTTAATTTCTTTAAGAACCTGCGCTCATCTCCACAATTTTGTTAGGGTCTCATTTTTTGTCATAAATCAACCAAAACCTATAAGGGATGCCTAGATGCACTTTCAGAGGGAGACGGCGAGGAAGAAAGTGAGAGTGCGGGGAGGGAGATAGAGGGAGTGAGAGTAGTGGGGAGAGAGAACAAGCTCAAACTTACTTTATCTATTTATTTGAATTGTAGAGATCGACAACGGAGGCTCAAACTCCATCGCCACAGCTACCGGCACCGGGAGGAGGTAGCGGAGGCGGATTCTTCGGCTCTGGAGCGAGTGGAGGAGCGACTGGATCCGCGAGTGGAGGGGTAGTGTTTAGCGAGCCGATCTTTTTTTTCATGTTTTGGATGTTTTATGTTTTGGATGTTTATATAAAATGTTCTGTGAATTGACCATCGTGTCAGGTTATTCTAATTCTGTTTTTTTATTGAAAATCTTATTTACGACGGCCAACTATACAGTACTGTCGTAAGTTAACCTAATTAACTTACAACGGCCAGGGCAAGGCCATCGTAAGTTAACCTAACTAACTTATGACGGCCGGTACCCTGACCGTCGTAAGTAAGGCGCCCAGCCCGCCACGTGGCGTGGCAATGGGCGACGGCCGTTAACTTACCACGGCTTTTCCCAGCCGTCATAAGTTAGTTATTTACAATGGTAACCGTCGTAAATAAAATTATTTACGATAAAAAACTTGAAATGGACAGAAAACGTCGTAAATAATAGAAAATCATCGTAAATAACTAACTTACGATGGTTTATTGTTATTTTCTACGGTTTCTGGCCGTGGTAAGTGCGCCGCATTTCTGTAGTGTTGGTTCCAACAATTGGTATCTAGAGACCGTTTCAAGTAGAGATAGATGTCGACTCCACCGTTGAAGAACGGAGCACCGTGCTCCGGCAGCATCGTCGTGCCGGAACGGCTCGTCCCCTACTCATCCCCGTCGTCGCCGCCTCCTCCACTCTCTGCAGTCGTTGCCGCTCCTCCTCCTCGTCTCGCCGTCGCTGCCTCCTGCTCACCTGAGCTCGCCGCCACTGCTGCTAGTCGCCTGGCCGGCCGCCTAGGTGCCTAGGCGGGAGCCTGGCGCCTAGGTAGGCGCCTGGGCGTCTAGGCGCTCGGCAGGCGCCTAGGCATTCATGCGCTGATTTGCAACACTGGTTTAGATGGTTGTTTAATAGCGTTTAGGATAACACTTAATTTTTGTAAATTGCTTGTATTCGTGGGTAATTACATTGTAAATTTAGTTGTCTTTAATTTATGTAAACAGATTGTATTAGTGTTTAATTGCATTATAAATTGTCTTTAAAATTGAGTGATGATTATATGCTCTCACGACGGTTATCTATATACACCATCGTGAGAGCATGTGTATAATATGTTATTTACGACGACTCCGAACTGGGTGGTCGCTAGTCAATAATAATTAGTCGAACAATCATCGACCTGGACACGGAAACGAATGGTACCGATGCCGAAGGCAAGCGCTTGTCAGAACAAGGACGGTGAGGCGAATGGAACCAATAGCGTGCGAACATGGCTATTTCTTAAACCTTTTCCCTCTCTCTCTATTTCTTTCCTATCTCTCTCGGATTGAAACACATAAAAAACGCCTTAATGTAACATATGTGTCACCCGTTTCGAACCTACACGTGAGACGTGTAAGTTTAGAATTGTCTCTTTTTTGGACAGCCTCGGAGTGACTGACAGAGGTTGCTTATGGCAAGACGTGAGAGGTCTGGGTACCATGATACTCCGACGTCTGGTGGTGAGTTCGATAATATTTAACAAGAAGAAGATCTTCCACTCATTTGTTGTTGAGCCTAGTCAATAGCTCGATGATTTAGTTGGAGATGCTGATGATGTATAGACTCGCGAGAAACGCCAACGGAAATCAGTCACTAAAACAATTCGATGGTCTTGTTATTTACGACAACCGTCGTAAATAAGCCTTTGTTATTTACGACAGCCTACAGCCACCATCGTAAATAAGCCTATATTGTTTACGACGGTCAGCTGCAGATCGTCGTAAACAACCTTCCAGAGGGACGACAGTCAAAATTGGCTGTCGTAAATAAGTTATTTACGACGGGGGCCGTTGTAAATAAGCTTATTTCCGACTAAAGAGTTGCGACGGTCTGCTGCCATTATAAATAAGTGAACTTAATTACGACGGTTTAGTGCTTAATTACGACGGTTCTAGCCGACGATGTAAATTGATCGGTTCCTGTGGTTTAACAGACTCCGTTTGTCGACTGGAGTGGTAACTAACTCTCAAATCCATTTGTCGCCCGATCCACAATGTATCACTTCAAAAGATTACATGCCTTCATAAAGTTACAAAGTGACGAAGCGGAAAGGTAGGACTTCAAATGGATTCAGCCGCACAGGCAGGTCATCTTGAAGTTGAAGAAAGAGGACGGCACGTGCCCTGTCCTCCTGATATAATTCGCCTTCTCAGACGTCCTGGCCGCACGCTCGTTGAGCTTCGCCTGTGCGGTTGCCCGCTTCTCCTCCGCCACCCGCCATGTCGCGGCAAGCCGATTGGCCAGCTTCTCTTGTGCCCGTGCTTTCATTTGATCAGCCTTCATCTGCAGAGTTTATGTTTCAAAATATCATGCTGATGCCAAGGGTTAACCCCAAAAGCTCCGTATTCAATTGAAGCCACCTCGAGTTTGCTCGTGGCAAAAAAAATCCAACACGAACATAAAACATACAGTTTCCTGTAAAGCTGTAAACCTAATGCAGAGGTGAAGGAATAAGGAATGAAGAGACCCTGTGACAGCCATTGCAGATTGCAGAAAAGATATTTACAGTAACGCTCCTCAAAATGGCAACATTTATCGGCTGACGAAATAAACGAGAGCATCGACAAACTTGCCTGTACTTTCTTCATCTCCGTTTCAGCTTTTCTCTTCTCGTGGTTCTCCCACGCTTGTATTTTTACCTCTTCACGTCTATACCTGAAATTATACCAACAGGAAAAAGTTTACCTCGGTAAGTGACGGATTCGCTTCCGTAGCAAACAGATACAAACGTAGAGCGGGACAATCGAGACAAACCATCTTACCTCGCCGTAAACTTGGCCCGTTCCACCTCGTCCCAGGCAGCCGCGCGGGACTCCAATGAGTTCGCGTTTGGCACACGACTGGACACGCCGGCGCCTCTCTCGTCGCCGGCGCAATTCACATTGCCTACTGCCACCGGCTCTGTCGTCCATACTACGGTGGTGTTCTGGCCGACAAACCTATCGGGACGTCTCGTCACCGGGGTGGACGACCTCGACGATATGGGGCTCCGCGCGACAGGCGTTGAGGCACGCAGCGGCGTGGCGGTCCTGGACGGCTCCTTGCTGGCGATGGGAGTCATCTCCGTCCCCATATCTCGCAGGCACACGGACCGGATCACCGCCACGGGGGAGCCGTGCGGCTGCACCATGCAGTCGATCTTCTTGGTCTCGCCGGCGTCGTCGCCCTCGCCCAGCTGCGGAGGCGTCGGCGGCGCGGCCACCATGCTGTACTCTAGCGCACCGTCCATGCTGCTGCAGGACACGCGGCCGTTCTGCGAGGACGAGCTGATGAGGCGCCGTTCGTCGACGTTGGAGTTCCTGTGCTTGACCGCGCCGCCGTGGACCCCGTTGGCGCGGGCGTTGGACATGCCGCCGACGAGCCATTTCTGCGCGTCGTCCCACTTGGATGGCGTCGGCTTGGCACGGGAAGCCTGAGTCTTGCCGTGTGGCCGCAGGTTGGCCGCACCATTGGTGCTGTTGCTGTAGCACTCCTTGTCGTCCGACGGCCGCATCGCACCTTAATTTACCTGAGCTGGTAAGAGCAAAGCTTGCACTTCAGATCCAAGATCCCTCTAAAACATAGGTGCTGTACAAGAATCTGTAAACTACCGAGCCAGATCTAGCTGGGATAAATTTCCCAAATTCCATAATGAAAGAAATAAAGCGAAGCAAAAGAAGCATGAACTGAAAATGCGATCCCCTTTCCATCATCTCACAACTACAGAGGCTCTTTCCTTTCCCCTATTTAGTGTCATCCAACAGTAATAGCCAAATCTTTGTCACTTAAAGCGATTGTAAAAATGGACTTACAGTGGACTGGAGAACTTTTTTGAAACGGACTGGAAAACTTGGTGCCGCGGAGATACGCACCAGCCGGCAATCCAGAGAACTGACGGAAAGGTAGCCTGCACGGTGATGATGGGGGGGGGGGGGGGGGGGGGGAGGAAGATGGCAGATACGGCGGAGAGCAAACTGGCTGGATTACTGGTGGTGTAGTTTTGGTTCCGTGATTTTTCGTGGGCTCTTTCTTGATTCCTCCGGCATTGGATGCAGCAGCGGTGTGCACATGGGCTACTGCAGAGTCTACGAGACAGCGTGGTGGCACCACGTGCACTCGTGCAGAGTATAATAAACGCCGGCCCAAACCTGTCCCCAGTGGCCAAGCTGTCTTCACTGCACGTTACGGCGTCCGCATCGCGCGCTCTTGGCTGCCCCATCTTTTTTTCAAAACGGACTTCTTTACACTTTTGATTGTGTATCATCCATCTTATCAATTCCATATCTGCAGGTGCATCATCTCTCCATTTCTATTGCATCACACCTGTTGACAACCTAAATTGGTCAAATTGGACGACGTGGTAAAATAGAGCATACTAATTATTCGGGATATTGCCTGCAGCCTCTATCTTCATCAGTGTCAGATCACTGCCCTCTTCTTTTGGGTCAGCAGAAGAAACCTCGCGGGCAAGAGAAGTTCACGTTTGAAATTTTTTGGCTACAGTCCCTGGCTTCTTAGACGTTGTTAAGAGTGCATGGGAAGCCCCCAAGGAGCTATCTAAGTGGAGCAGAAAGCTCTGGACGTCATCCACAATAATTTGAGAAACACTTCCAAGGAGCTATCTAAGTGGAGCAGAAATCTCTTTGGGAATACGCGGGCACTGTTACAGATGGGCCAAGAACTCATATTTCGGCTGGATCTAGCAAGGGTACTATCAGAGAGGGAGCAGGCTCTTAGACGAGATCTGAAAGCAAGAATATTGAGGCAAGCAGCGGTCGAAAGGGCCAGACGATCGAAGGCTAGCTTCAAGGATCTCTTGGATCAAAGAAGGGGATGCATGTACTCGTTTCTTCCATGTACGAGCTAATGCTCAAGCAAGAAAGCACCACACACCAATATGTGTGGTCCCATGTAGAAATGGAGAAACAATTGGAACAACACTTTCACAAAATTCTGAGCACCAGGGAACAACGGGATCTCACTTTAAATTGGGAAATCATCAATATGCCAACACTTCAGACACATCAAATGGAGGAGCCATTCACAGTGCTTGAGGTCCATCAGGCTATCCAACAAAGGCCACCTGAAAAAGCATCGGGACCAGACGGATTTACAATGGACAAATTAAGACTGATATCATGGCAGCAATGGAATGTTTTTATTCTTTCACACCCGGTTTTCCATAAGGAACACCCGAGCGTATTCTCACATGTATGTCAGGATCAGTTGACTCATACATGTGCCGACAAGAGTGTAATATCATTATATTACAAGCCAAGTTCAACGTACATCATAATATTACATCATAGTACATAAAATATCAAATAATAGTACCAATACACTATAACACAACAACGGAAAACTACAGCGTGGGTGCTCCAGTTCCACAAGCGTTGCCCGGGGGTTTCGCCAACCTAGAACAACTCCTCGGGATTGAAGTCCTCCTCATCAAAGTCTACGTCTTCATTTGCACCTGAGCCAACATATGATATCCAACAAAAGCAAGTTTGAGTACCGAAGGTACTCAGCAAGTGTAGGAAAGAATGTTATGAAGGCCAATAGCAAGGGAAGGCTAACATGGTTAAGCACTATGCATTAATACTAAGCCTTAGCTTTGATTAACAACCTATCTTACTAGGTGATAATCCCACCAACATCATAATTAAGTCATTAATATTAGGTTACACCACTCAACCACCTATTTCAACTCACATCCATGTTTCTCTAATCATGGACAAGTCCAAGCCGCTCTTGACCGTGAGCACGGCTGTCATGACAGTTTGGTTCTCTGCAGAGATTGTACCACTTTACCCACAAGTAGTGATTTCATCCCCTGTTGCCAGGTGGACTAAGAAACCTCCCTGATATCCGTGGTTGCAAGCCACATTACACACTTCATTTGGTGTGCGATCAGGAGATCACTACAATGGCCTTTACAAAGGGTCTACCGGCAAGTACAAGCCCACTAAGGTTTCACCGCTGTAGTTTCTGGAGTAACCCTCCCCTACAGAAGCCCCCTCTTGAGCCTTGCAGTTCCCAGGGCAGTCAAAAATGGACTCCCATTCCCCGCACCATCCAAACACTCATACTATACCGGCAAACTCCTAATTAATTGGCCAAGCTGCCCCATCTCAGTCTTGTGGTGGCACTGTAAAGCCAGGTTAACTGTTCCATGAACCGGTCCTTAGAATCTAAGACAAGCACTAACTCATTCCCGAGTCTCGTGCACGAAGCACCAACCAAACAACCAGCCTGCCTAGACTCCTAACACCATGACACACTCTTGTGTCCTTCATATAATTCCACAAGACTATCCACATAATGTTTCATTCATTTTCTAAGTACTAAGCATGGCTAACCACATAAAATGATAACCAACAAATATCAACTAAGTCCCTCCATAGTTCAACAAGGAATGATAAAGGAATATAACTAGGGAAACAACCTAAATTAGGTTTCATGTTAATGACATCATGCAAATAATCTAACTATTCACCCTAGAATAGGAACAAAGTGGTCAAGGAACACTTGCCTTTGAATGAAGAGGGATTTACTTCAAACTCTTGATCTTGAAGGTTATGGAACAGTTCTTGGGTTGATTCTATCCATACATATGCACACAAAATAATGCCAAACATTACATAAGAATCTTGACAATGCACTTCAATCATACATATTTGGTTTTACACCTACACTTATTGATTTCATGTTATTTTATGTGAGTTAGAATGAAAGTAGGTTTCAATTGGGTACCTATACCCTTCTATTTTGCTTTTGCTATAGCCAAACACTCACTTTCAACCTATGAGGTGATTTGAAATAATTTTAGAATTTTATTTGTACATATGTTAATTTTATAATTAATTAAATCACAAAAATTATTTAAATTATTACTATAATGATTTCCAGAACTCATATTACTACTTTTTCTACTTTTCAGAACCTATTTATGTATTTGAAACAGTTTCCAAAATTTTCCTTCATTATATAATATTTTTACCTATATTTCAGTATTTATTTAATACTTAATAATGCATTTTCAGTCATTTAAATAATTATTCTGGACTACAGAAACTTAAAATACAGAAAAGCATAAAACAGAATAATCTTATGCTATTTAATAAATTTCTACAATTTTCTAATACCTATATTGTTTTTATTTTGATTTTTCAGAATTAATTTAACACCAAATAAATATTTTCAGTTTCTGAAGTTATTATTTTAAATTACAGAATATTTTTTGTGTTCAGAATATTTCAACAGTGCTTTTAATAAATTTCCCACATTTTTCATAATTCATTTAACCTATTTTGATTAATTACAGAATTAAAAACAAACTTTTAAATTGATTTGGTTTGATTTGTAATAATTTCAAACTTTCTGGGGTTCAAATTGAAAATACAGAACTATTTGATTAATTTGCAAATCACACAGGGGCTATTTGGTTATTTTAAACTAAATTCCTAATTTCTAATAAGCCTAGGGTTAATCTTGTAAGAAACAGGGGCTATTTTCTAGTTGTTTAAATCTCCAGGGGCCTAACCAGAAGATTCCTAACGTTTATAACTGTTTTGAATGTGGGCCGTTGGATCTGAGATCAAAATGGCCCAGATTTAATTTAATCGAACCGGTACGCTCCTTCTAATCTTAACCGCTTCCGCGAAATGGACGCTCCCGATTGCGCCACGTCGCCCTAACCTCTTCACCCTCGCGTCCGGCGGCCGCGCGATCGCCGGCGAGCGGCGGCGGTGGCCGGAAACTCTCGGGTTTTGCCGTTTCTTCACCATTTCTTGATCTACTTGCACCAGAAGAGAGAGGAGAGTGTGGGGAACTCACCTAGGGGAGTTTTGGAGACCGAATTTGGCCGGAGAACGGTGACCGACGGCGACAGTGGAGGATCTCCGGCGATCTTCGTCGGGGTGATCTTCCAGGCGATGATCTCGGTTGTTTTTCGTCGGGAATCACTCCTGGTGTCCTTGTGACGACGCAGGGGCCCTCAGAAATGAGAATTCGAGTGTATTTTCGAGGAATTGGAGAAAGGGGTGGTTTTTCCAATCGGAAGGAATTGGGGCGGTTTCTACGGGGAAAATGACCGGGGGTCGGCTGTTTATATAGATGGGGAGGAGGCGGCGGCGTGTGGCGCGGCGGTTGCTACAGGGGCGCCGAGTTTCGCACGTGGCCGAAGTAAATCGCTCACATGCGATAATAGAGAGATTGGGGAAGAGAGGGAGCGGTCGGCGGCGGTTTTGGAGGGGAAAGGCTGACGGCTGGGCCCTGGTGGCAGTGGGGAAGAGAGGGAGGGGGCGGTTTTGACCCATTTGTGAAGAATTCGGTTATTACAACTCTACCCCCCTTAAGAAAAATCTCGTCCTCGAGATTGAGGTTTACAAAGGGAATAGATTAGGGAATTGTGATTTGAGTTCATCTTCCCTTTCCCATGTAGCTTCTGCCTCGGAATGATGTTTCCGTTGAACCTTGCACATACGAATTATTTTGTTTCTGGTAACCTTTTCCATTGTGTCAAGAATTCTGACAGGATACTCGGTATATGAAATATCCTCTTGTACATCCAATTCATCCATTGATAGTTGTTCTTCTGGTGTTCTCAAACACTTCTTGAGCTGTGATACGTGGAACACATCGTGTACGTCCGACAATCGAGAGGGTAATTCTAACTGATAGGCTACTTCTCCTTTGCGTTCCAGTATCTTGAATGGTCCGATATACCGAGGTGCTAGTTTCCCTCTTACTTTAAATCTCTTTAATCCACGCATGGGTGACACTTTGAGATATACATAGTCTCCCACTTCGAAGACTAGTTCTCTTTGCTTTGTGTCTGCATAGCTCTTTTGTCTTGTTTGAGCTATCTTTAGATTATTGCGAATTTCTCTTACTTTCTTTTCTGCATCTTTTAATACTTCAGGTCCAAACACCTTATTTTCACCTATTTGATCCCAAAATAATGGAGTTCTACATCTTCTTCCATATAGAGCCTCAAATGGGGATATTTTCATACTTGCTTGGTAGCTATTATTGTAGGAGAATTCTGCATATGGCAAGTTCTTATCCTAACTCCTACTATTTTTGAGAGCACAAGCTCTGAGCATATCTTCAAGAATTTGATTGGTCCTTTCTATTTGTCTGTCAGTTTGTGGATGATATGCAGAACTGAAATTTAATCGAGTTCCCATGGACTCATGTAATTTCTGCCAAAATCTTGAAGTGAACTGTGTACCTCTATCTGATACTATCTTTTTGGGTACACCATGTAGGCAGACTATTCTCGACATATACAGTCCTGCTAGTTTGGAACCATTATAATTTTCTTTCACTGGAATAAAGTGAGCAACTTTTGTCAATCTATCCACTATCACCCATATTGAGTCATACCCTGTTTGTGTCCTGGGCATACCCACTATGAAGTCCATCCCAATTTCTTCCCACTTCCATTCAGGTATCTTTAGTGGTTGTAATAGCCCTGCAGGCCTTTGGTGTTCTGCTTTGACTAGCTGACATGTGTCATACAATGCCACATGCTCTGCAACATCTCTTTTCATTCCATACCACCAATACCTTGTCTTAAGATCATGATACATTTTTGTACTTCCAGCATGGATAGAATAATCAGAATCATGAGCCTCTTTTAAAATTAACTTCTTTATTTCCTTGATGTCTGGCACACATATTCTTTTTCCATGCCATATGATACCATTCTCATCTTCTCTAAATCCCGGGGCCTTGTTTTCTTTGATCAACTGCTTAATCTCTTTGATCTTTTCATCGTTCTTTTGACCATTTCGTATATCTTGTTCTAGAGTTGAGTCAACTTCCATTGCTATGGCTTCTGTATGATTCACCAAGCATAAGTTGAGTTTTGCGAACTCTTCACAAAGTTGAGGTTGTAGATCTCTTATGGTTAACATGTTAACATGTGTCTTTCTGCTCAAGGCATCTGCAACCACATTAGCTTTTCCAGGATGGTAATTGATTCCCACATCAAAATCGTTAATGAACTCCAACCATCTCCTTTGCCGAAGGTTGAGATCTGGCTGAGTGAAGATATACTTCAAACTCTTATGATCAGTATAGATCTCAGTTCTTTTACCCATTAGGTAATGTCTCCATAACTTCAATGCATGTACAACTGCTGCCAACTCTAGGTCATGGGTAGGATAGTTCTTATCATGCTTCCGAAGTTGTCGGGAGGCATAGGCAATAACATGCCCTTCTTGCATAAGCACACATCCTAACCCTTGCCCTGAAGCATCACAATATACAGAGAATGATTTCTCCATATCAGGCATAACTAAGACTGGGGCAGTTGTTAACTTCTTTAATTCTTGAAAGCTTGATTCACACTCTTGAGACCATACAAAAGCAGCTCCTTTTTCCAACATCTTTGTGAGTGGCTTAGCTATTTTTGAAAATCCTTCAATGAACCTTCGGTAATAGCCTGCCAATCCTAAGAAGCTTTGGATTTCACCGACATTCTCTGGTGTCTTCCACTTCTGCACACCGGATATCTTCTCTGGGTCTACTGATATCCCCCCTTCGGAGATAATAATTCCCAGAAAAGCAACTTTCTTAAGCCAAAATTCACACTTACTGAATTTGGCATAAAGTTGATTTTCTCTTAGCTTTTGTAATACTATTCTCAGGTGCTCTTCATGTTCTTTCTCATTCTTTGAGTATATGAGGATATCATCAATGAATACTACCACAAACTTGTCCAAGTATTTCATGAACACTTTATTCATAAGGTACATGAAATATGCCGGAGCATTTGTTAGTCCAAAAGGCATAACTGTATATTCATACAGTCCATACCTAGAAACAAATGCCGTTTTCGGGATATCCGATACTCTTATCTTTAGTTGATGATATCCGGAACGGAGGTCAATTTTGGAGAATACACATGCACCTCTTAATTGATCAAACAAGTCCTCAATACGAGGCAAAGGGTACTTGTTTTTGATCGTCACCTCATTGAGGGCACGGTAATCTACATACAACCTCTTGGTTCCATCATTCTTCGGTACAAATATGACCGGAGCTCCCCATGGTGAGGAACTAGGACGAATATACACTTTCTCCGATAACTCTCGGATATGATCCTTGAGTTCTGCTAGCTGTTGGGTATCCATCCTATAAGGCCTTTTATATATGGGAGCAGTACCAGGTACTAACTCTATAATGAATTCTACTTCTCGATCCGGTGGCATACCTGGTAACTCCTCGGGAAATACATCTGGAAATTCGTTGACCACCTTTATATCCTCAATAACTACTTCAGTCTTGTTGAGTTGAACATTTCCAGAGGGTACTTGAATAGATGTGAACTCAACCTTTGTTCCATCCGTATGTGTTAGTTCCACTGTCCTTGTTGAACAATGTATAACTCCTTTATATTTGGTTAACCAGTCCATTCCCAAGATGATATCTATCCCTTGTGATTCTATCACAATGAGGTTTGCAAGGAATTCTACTCCATTAACTCCTAGCTTTATCTTGGGACATACTTGTTTTGTCTTTATTTCTCCTCCAGGAGAATTCACTAATAACACTCTATTCATAGATGTAATTGGTAAGTTGTGCTTGGTTATGAATTCCTTGGCTATGAATGAGTGTGTGGCACCAGAGTCGAACAGAATTGTAGCAGGATAAGTATTGGCAGAGAACATACCAATCACCACATCTGGTACCTCTTGTGCTTCTTCCATAGTCACATGATTCACCTTGCCACACACAAGATTCTGTGGTTGAGGCGGCTTCTTGTTAGGGCACCGGTTGGCATAGTGTCCCGTTTCTCCACAGTTGAAGCATTGCCCTATGACCTTGTTCATTGGTGCTTTGTTGCCTGGTTGTGCATTTGGAGGATTTGACCCTGCAGGACGGGGTTGGAAAGCAGGACGTTGTTGCTGCACTTGTTATCGCTGCTGCTGTGGTTGGAAGGTTGGATTCCTAGCAGCAAGGTTGTAGCTCCTCTGAAACTGATTGGGAGCTATAGGTCGATTCATTGCTCTCGTCGGCGATGATGAGAAACGGGGCCAACTGTTGCTGCTAGAAGCCTGTCCTTGCCAATTCATTTTCCTCTTTCGCTCCTCAACTAACTTTTGTCTTTTTCTTTCCACTATGAAAGCCTTGTTGATGAGCTTTTGGAAACTTTCATAGTCACTCGAAGACATAGCATACTGTATTTCTGAGTTCAAGCCCTCAATGAAACAATCTTGTTACTTTTCATCCGTGTCTATGTCTCCCGGAGCATAGCGAGATAACTGTGTGAACTTGGTAAGGTACTCTCGCACGGACATTCTACCTTGTTTCAGGTTGAGGAACTCCTTCCGCTTGTTCTTGATTTCTCCTGCTGTAACATAGTGATTGCGGAAGGCAAGTTTGAACTCATTCCATGAGATACTTTCTGGATCCTCATGAGCTTCTTTGTATGCCGTCCACCAGTCCGTTGCAGATCCATATAGTTGGTGAGAAGCAAAGAGCACTCTCTCACGTCCTGGGCACTGTATGATCTGCAACTTGTTCTCAATATTCTTGAGCCAATCATCAGCTTCCAATGGCTCTATAGCGTTGTCGAACCTTGGTGGTTGAGTGCTTAAAAACTCATTCAATTTGGGTTGACGCGGTGCATTCTGAATTTGTGGTTGCATGTTGGCCACCACTTGTGTCAAGTTCTCAAGGAGTTGGTTTTGCATGTTCATCATCTGTTGTATAACCTCTCCATCTGCTCTGCGTGCAACTCGTGGCTGCCATCCAGGCAAAGGGAACTCTGCAGCCTCATTGTTGTTGTTCCTTTCATTGCGTCTCCTTCTTCCTGCCATCTATTGTGAAAGACTATGTTTAAAATTAATGTATAGATGTTCCCTTAAGTGTATTACGTTGTGTACTTACTTCATCAATTCTATACAAGAGTTACTAAAGTTTCTACTTCGTTTATTAGATGATCATGATTGAAACAAACTAAGCACTTATATTCCTTAATAGATATTTACATACACTAACAAGGTTGTGAACATAAGCCTACGGCTTTCACAACTCACGTTCATACGCTAACACACATTACATCATCAATCTAAACAAGTACACTAATCAACCATTACACACTAGTCCATACAATACCATACACACATACTACACGAGTTACTAAATAAGCAAGGACACCTATCCTAGTTATCCCCTTGGTTCTGTGCATCCTCCTGTGGGTTCCCGCCATCACCATCAGGAGTGCTAGCCTCTGACTCCGCTGTGGAGGCCTCAGGTGCTGGAGAAGTATGAGGGCGTTTGGCTGCCCTACGGTCTGGAGAGTCAGGAGTCCAAGTGTCTCCATCCGAAGCATAGAGATCACTCACTTCTCCATCCCTCATCCTCATCAGTCCACGCATTATGGCCTCCGTCTTCTTCAGAAGGTCACGAACGTCTTGAAGCTCTTGTTGGCAGTTCTGTAGCCTCGTACTGACGTCCACTCCTACCTGAAGGCTCATATCCATCTGCACTACGTCACAACCTTCATGGATGGGCTCGTAGTTGAATACTGCACTTCCACTTTGTCGCCGAGGGGTGTACATGTATTGGATCCCCTCAAGGCGGCCACGGTTGGTGTAGCTCTGGCAAGTGATTGCCTCCCAAGTGGCGTCCTTCTCAGCCTCTGCGATGGTAGACCTCCATGCTGGCGAATTATGGATCTTGAGCAGCTTGTTCTCATAGTAGCTCCTTGCCTGCGACTTCCACTCATCACGTTCTGCGCGAGAGACTCGAGTGGTGTCGTACTGCACCTCTAGCTTGCCGGTATAACCAGCACAGCGAAGGAGGTGTCTAAGGCGATCCACCATGCCTCTAGTGGACTCCCCGTGGGTCTGGTAGGTGGCGGGGTTGTCCACCTCCTCAGTAGTGCGTTCCGCCAGCTGGTGTCGAGGAACTCGTCCTCCGGTGGACTTACGGGCCGTAAGACGTGTGCGTGCCATCTGTTTCAAGAAAAATTTAAAAATGTGTTAGAAAATAAACAATAATATATTTTTGAGTATAGATGAGGTTAGACAACATATATATATTAAATAATCCTCCTTCTAACAAAATATTTAGTAAAATAGTTTTTAACAAAATAGTGATGTCTATCCCGTCCATTTCTAACTAGGTTCGCGTCCTACGGGCAACCTTGGCTCTGATACCACTTTGTCACACCCGGTTTTCCATAAGGAACACCCGAGCGTATTCTGACATGTATGCCAGGATCAGTTAACTCATACATGTGCCGACAAGAGTGTAATATCATTATATTACAAGCCAATTTCAACGTACATCATAATATTACATCATAGTACATAAAATATCAAATAATAGTACCAATACACTATAACACAACAACGGAAGACTACAGCGTGGGTGCTCCAGTTCCACAGGCGTTGCCCGGGGGTTTCGCCAACCTAGAACAACTCCTCGGGATTGAAGTCCTCCTCATCAAAGTCTACATCTTCATTTGCACCTGAGCCAACATATGATATCCAACAAAAGCAAGTTTGAGTACTGAAGGTACTCAGCAAGTGTAGGAAAGAATGTTATGAAGGCCAATAGCAAGGGAAGGCTAACATGGTTAAGCACTATGCATTAATCCTAAGCCTTAGCTTTGATTAACAACCTATCTTACTAGGTGATAATCCCACCAACATCATAATTAAGTCATTAATGTTAGGTTACACCACTCAACCACCTATTTCAACTCACATCCATGTTTCTCTAATCATGGACACGGCTGTCATGACAGTTTGGTTCTCTGCAGAGATTGTACCACTTTACCCACAAGTAGTGATTTCATCCCCTGTTGCCAGGTGGACTAAGAAACCTCCCTGATATCCGTGGTTGCAAGCCACATTACACACTTCCTTTGGTGTGCGATCAGGAGATCACTACAATGGCCTTTACAAAGGGTCTAACGTCAAGTACAAGCCCACTGAGGTTTCACCGCTGTAGTTCCTGGAGTAACCCTCCCCTACAGAAGCCCCCTCTTGAGCCTTGCAGTTCCCAGGGCAGTCAAAAATGGACTCCCATTCCCCGCACCATCCAAACACTCATACTATACCGGCAAACTCCTAATTAATTGGCCAAGCTGCCCCATCTCAGTCTTGTGGTGGCACTGTAAAGCCGGGTTAACTGTTCCATGAACCGGTCCTTAGAATCTAAGACAAGCACTAACTCATTCCCGAGTCTCGTGCACGAAGCACCAACCAAACAACCAGCCTGCCTAGACTCCTAACACCATGACACACTCTTGTGTCCTTCATATAATTCCACAAGACTATCCACATAATGTTTCATTCATTTTCTAAGTACTAAGCATGGCTAAGCACATAAAATGATAACCAACAAATATCAACTAAGTCCCTCCATAGTTCAACAAGGAATGATAAAGGAATATAACTAGGGAAACAACCTAAATTAGGTTTCATGTTAATGACATCATGCAAATAATCTAACTATTCACCCTAGAATAGGAACAAAGTGGTCAAGGAACACTTGCCTTTGAATGAAGAGGGATTTACTTCAAACTCTTGATCTTGAAGGTTATGGAACAGTTCTTGGGTTGGTTCTATCCATACATATGCACACAAAATAATGCCAAACATTACATAAGAATCTTGACAATGCACTTCAATCATACATATTTGGTTTTACACCTACACTTATTGATTTCATGTCATTTTATGTGAGTTAGAATGAAAGTAGGTTTCAATTGGGTACCTATACCCTTCTATTTTGCTTTTGCTATAGCCAAACACTCACTTTCAACCTATGAGGTGATTTGAAATAATTTTAGAATTTAATTTGTACATATGTTAATTTTTATAATTAATTAAATCACAAAAATTATTTAAATTATTACTATAATGATTTTTAGAACTCATATTACCACTTTTTCTACTTTTCAGAACCTATTTTTGTATTTGAAACAGTTTCCAAAATTTTCCTTCATTATATAATATTTTTACCTATATTTCATTATTTATTTAATACTTAATAATGCATTTTCAGTCATTTAAATAATTATTCTGGACTACAGAAACTTAAAATACAGAAAAGTATAAAACAGAATAATCTAATGCTATTTAATAAATTTCTACAATTTTCTAATACCTATATTGTTTTTATTTTGATTTTTCAGAATTAATTTAACACCAAATAAATATTTTCAGTTTCTGAAAGTTATTATTTTAAATTTCAGAATTTGCTTTCTGTTCAGAATATTTCAACAGTGCTTTTAATAAATTTCCCACATTTTTAAGAATTCATTTAACCTATTTTGATTAATTACAGAATTAAAAACAAACTTTTAAATTAATTTGGTTTGATTTGTAATAATTTCAAATTTTCTGGGGTTCAAATTGAAAATACAGAACTATTTGATTAATTTGCAAATCACACAGGGGCTATTTGGTTATTTTAAACTAAATTCCTAATTTCTAATAAGCCTAGGGTTAATCTTGTAAGAAACAGGGGCTATTTCCTAGTTATTTAAATCTCCAAGGGCCTAACCAGAAGATTTCTAACGTTTATAACTGTTTTGAATGTGGCCCGTTGGATCTGAGATCAACGACCCAGATTTAATTTAATCGAACCGGTACGCTCCTTCTAATCTTAACCGTTCCCGCGAAATGGACGCTCCCGATTGCGCCACGTCGCCCTAACCTCTTCTCCCTCGCGTCCGGCGGCCGCGCGATCGCCGGCGAGCGGCGGCGGTGGCCGGAAACTCTCGGGTTTTGCCGTTTCTTCACCATTTCTTGATCTACTTGCACCAGAAGAGAGAGGAGAGTGTGGGGAACTCACCTAGGGGAGTTTTGGAGACCGAATTTGGCCGGAGAACGGTGATCGACGGCGACAGTGGAGGATCTCCGGCGATCTTCGTCGGGGTGATCTTCCAGGCGATGATCTCGGTTGTTTTTCATCGGGAATCACTCCTGGTGTCCTTGTGACGACGCAGGGGCCCTCAGAAATGAGAATTCGAGTGTATTTTCGAGGAATTGGAGAAAGGGGTGGTTTTTCGAATAGGAAGGAATTGGGGCGGTTTCTGCGGGGAAAATGACCGGGGGTCGGCTGTTTATATAGATGGGGAGGAGGCGGCGGCGTGGGGCGCGGCGGTTGCTGCAGGGGCGCCGAGTTTCGCACGTGGCCGAAGTAAATCGCTCACATGCGATAATAGAGAGGTTGGGGAAGAGAGGGAGCGGTCGGCGGCGGTTTTGGAGGGAAAAGGCTGACGGCTGGGCCCTGGTGGCAGTGGGGAAGAGAGGGAGGGGGCGGTTTTGATCCATTTGTGAAGAATTCGATTATTACTTATTCGCTACAGATAGGGTCGCTGTGGAAGATAAACAGGGCGACGATTACCCTACTTCCCAAAGTTGGTACAGCAGAACTGCCCAGAGATTTTCGCCCAATAAGCCTCCTACATTCTTTTGGGAAATTAGTGTCAAAGGTCCTTGCGTTAAGGTTAGTTGGTTATATGGATTACCTTGTCTCCCAATCACAGAGTGCATTCATCAAGGAGGGAAGCACACTAGATAATTATTTATATGTGAGGAACTTGGTGAGGATACATCACAGGAAAAAAAGCCTATTATGATGATGAAGATCGATATATCAAAAGCCTTTGATTCTCTTTCATGGGGTTTTCTTCTAGATATGCTTACCAAGAGGGGCTTCCCAAGACGATGGACCAACTTGTTGGAATCTGTTATGATCTCCAACTCGGAAAAACGGCCCAACGGCCGATCCGTTTTTCCCTCCCTTTCACGCTCTGATTGGGGGCGCTGGTCGTTTCCTTGGCCGAGGGCCCCTTTCCTCTCGCGCAATATTTATAGCGGCGAGCCGGGTAGGGCACGGATATGAAAACTTTCCCGTGCTCCTCAAAACACCACCCAACACCTCTAGCGGATCCGATCTAACGGACGCGCGGAGAGGAGGGAAGGACCCCGGCGAGATCAACATTCATTCATCCCCCGAAGTCCACCGCAACCCCATCTACATCAAACAAAATCATGGCTACTTCATCTACATCCGAAGGTATATGAAAAGACCATATCCGTTCTCGTTCTTTTGTTTTGTGCAATATAGTTTATGATCTATCTATTCTATTTGTTTCCCATCGATCTAGAGGTTAGTCGATCCTTAGAATTCAACAATAGCGTCAAGAGCTACCTAACACTCTAGATCTCATTCGGGATTTTCGTCCAATATTAAATCCATAACACATAGAAATAAAAATCGTAAAAAGATGAAAATAGTGCAAAAAAGTAGCAAATACAAAAGACATCAAAAGAAAGATCGGGATTTTAGGCAATAGCATGGCAAAAGTCTCTCCTAAGGCGGCTGCTCACACAAGGCGAGCTAGCTACACCGGCGAGGGCCTCCCCATGGCTAAGCTTGCCTCCAAATCACCGGAATCACTCACTGTGTGACTGGTTTCTCTCTGTAGCAGCTAGAGGAGAGAGAAAGCAGGTGTAACACCCCAAAATCCTGTCAAGAGGGGAATTTAAAAATTTTTGGACGTGTTGCATGTGTTGCAAAAAATCAAATTCAATCTGGAATTCAAATTAAACTCAAAACAGAAATGAAAAAGAAAAAGAAAAAGAAAAAGAAAAAAACAAATCTTCCCGGCCAGTGGGCCGAAACCCACCAGCCGGCCCACCCAACTCCCGAGCCAGCCCGCAGCCACGCGCCCGCGGCCCCCCTCGCAGAGACGGGACCCACCTGTCATCCCTAACCCCCGATCGTCCGAAACCCGGATTGTTCCCCCACGCGCGTGATCTCAACCGACCGGATTTCCGCCGAATTCTGGTTCCGGAGGACTCCGACTCGATCTAAACTAACACGCCACTCTCCCCCGTCTATAAAACCCCGACATCGTCCCGTTTTTCCCCACGATCCGCCGTTTTTCCTTCCGGTGAGAACCCGAGCTTCTCCGGCGAATTCTGCTCGATCTATGCTCGGGAATTCTGATCTAACTCGCTGGTCTTGATCCACCGCCTCCGGGGAACCTCGCAGGTGCAGAAAACTCGGTGGTTTGTGGTTCAAACACAGCGCCGACGAGCTTCGCCGTGAATTCACCTCGGACCTCGTCGCCGATCGCTTTCCAGGACCTCCGAGCTCAAGAAAACCCCGAGGTGAGATCCCCGACCTTCCCTCCACTGATCTATGCCATAAAATCACAGTTTTAGGAAGAATTGACGAAGATCCGAAACTCTCCGGCGAGGTCGCCGCCTCCCACCACCGTGCGCCACCGGGCAGCGCCGCCTGCGCTCGATCAGAGCGACGTGGCCGCTTGTGCGCCGTCTGTTTTAAATCGCATGGTAGAATTTAAATCCCAGCGTACCGGTTCGACGTTATAATCTCAGCCGTCTGTTTTAAATCGGATGGTCCACGTCAGCCCCGCGTTATAAAGGCTGGAATTCTTACGCACCACCCCCTGGGGTTCTCGGAAAATAAGAGCTAGCCCCGGAAACTTCTGATCTAGCCCCTGGAACTTCAGAAATTCATGTAAATTCAATTAAAAATCAGTTTTAGCCCCCTGGACTAAATAAAAATTAGCAATAACCCTCTGTTATGTGTAGTTAGACCCCTGGAAAATCCTAAAATAATATAATAGACCCTGTAGTGGGGTGAGTTTAACTTTTTAACCCTATGTGATATTAAATTTAGGAATTTGAATATGTGTTTAGTATTTAAAATTTAGAAGATGGGACAAACATAATGTAAATTCAAATTAAAAACCTTCCTGATATTTGGAAAACTTTGGAATGAGATAAAAATAGATTTTTGGCTTAAATGAATCTGTTTAATTGATTATTCACACTTATTAGTAATAGGGACACATTTTTAAGTATAGAATAATTCTGAAAATTAGTAAAATAAATGTAAAATAGTTTACATCAGAAGAGAAGTTCAAAAATATATTATTTAATATTTTAGACCCAAAACCTATTCTGTTTAGATGAGGTGTCTTACTATTTTCATAATAAAGTGCACATTTAGGCATAGGAAATAAATCTGAAAATATAGCAAACTAGGTATAAATAACTAGAAAATGATAAATGAAGTTTCCAAAATCCAAAGAATTCAGTTTAGGGTTGGTAGAAGGTTTGAAGACACATATGAAGTAGGAAAACACCTTTTATGCATACTTGGTAGCTAAAATGTGTATCAATTAAATATAAGGGATTTATTTAAATTAGAAATTCATATATAGTATGCCAACATGAATATGAATACAAAAGTAGAAATCATATACACATGTTTAAAAGTGCATGTAAGCCAAAAATCAACACACATAGAGTAACCACAACACATAGAATTGTGAATGGCTTTCACAAATGTGAATGTGTGGTTTGTATGAAGTGGAAGTGTGAATTATGTCTTATGACTTGTTGTTTTCTTTTGCTATGTGTGATGGTATGAGTAGAACCTGCTCCAGAGCAAGTTCTTCCTTTCCAAGATCAGGACTACCCATTCCAAGAGCAGCAGGAAGGAGGCAAGTGTCCTTGACCACTTTGATCCTATACTAGGATGTGTAGCTAGAATTATCTGCATTGTCAAATGAAAATATGAAACCCATGCTAGGATGTTTCTCTAGAATTGCATTACCTTGTTTCCTTGTAGCTTGGGTTGGGCTTTATTTTATCATGTCATTTATTATTATGCATATGCTTAGCTATGCTTAGAATGGGATATTTGGGGTACGAGATCATCAGTTTATTTTACCATACTCTTGAATGAGATATTGCGAGTTATGTAGAGGTAGGGATCAAGGCAAGTTGGATGTTTTGGTTGGTGCTGGGTGCACGAGACTCGGGTTTGTGTTTAGTACTTGCCTAGATCCTAAGGACCGGTTCATGGAGCATGTAACCTGGCTTTACCGTGCCAACCACATGCTGAGATGGGGCAGCTTGGCCAATTAATTAGGTGTATCCCCGGCGTAGTATGGGTGTGTTGGATGGTGCGGGGAGTAGGTGTCAGCTGGACTACCATATGAACCGCAAGGCTCAAGAGGGAGCCACTGCAGCGGGGTTGGAGCCTCTTGTATGCTGTTAGGGGTGAAACCTCAGTGGGCCCACGCTCGTCGGGAATCCCTTTGTTGTCACACCCGGTTTCTCCGAAGAACAACCGAGTGAATATCACATGTATGCCAGGATCATTTTCTCATACATGTGATGACAAATAGTGAAGCATCATTTATTACAAGCCAGGTGTCGAATATAAATAAGTCTTACATAGCAAATGTCTCGATGGACAATAATAAGTTCTTCACAAGTAAATAAACTAGCAGCGGAATATTATTCTTGAGGGCTCCGTCACAGGTGTTGCCCGGGGGTCTCCATGAACCTAGAAACCTTCTTCGGGTCCAAAGTCTTGGTCATTATATGCCACCTCATTATCTTGACCTGAGCAGCAATATAAACCAACAAAATATGCAAGGTTGAGTACCAATGGTCCTCAGCAAGTGTGGGAAAAATATATCATGCATGGCTAGAACAAGGAGAGGTTGAACTCATGGTTAAAGCACTACGCAATTAATACCTATCACCTTAGCTTATTAAGCACCTACATTACTACACAAGTGAAATGGTCCCAATCTCCCATCCCATCATCAAAATCCAATAACCATAACATCATTTCCAATGTTAAGCTTCCCGCTTAACATCCACAACTTCCAAAACCATCACTCCTCTAATCATGAATAAGTCCAAGCCGCTCTTAACCGTGAGCACGGCTGTCATGACAGTTTTGACTCTGCAGAGTTTGTACCACTGTACCCACATGTAGTGATTTCATCCCCCGTTGCCGGGTGGACTAAAAGAACCTCCATTATGCCAGTGGCTACGAACCACATTCACACTTCCCAGGTGTGTAGCCAGGAGATCACTACGAAGCCTTTACAAAGGGATTCCCGAGGAGCGTGGGCCCACTGAGGTTTCACCCCTAACAGCATACAAGAGGCTCCAACCCCGCTGCAGTGGCCCCCTCTTGAGCCTTGCGGTTCATATGGTAGTCCAGCTGACACCTACTCCCCGCACCATCCAACACACCCATACTACGCCGGGGATACACCTAATTAATTAGCCAAGCTGCCCCATCTCAGCATGTGGTTGGCACGGTAAAGCCAGGTTACATGCTCTATGAACCGGTCCTTAGAATCCAGGCAAGTACTAAACACAAACCCAAGTCTCGTGCATCCAGCACACAACCAAAACATCCAACTTGCCTTGATCCCTACCTCTACATAACTCACAATATCTCATTCAAGAGTATGGTAAAGTAAACTAATGATCTCATATCCCAAATATCCCATTCTAAGCATGGCTAAGCATATGCATAATAATAAATGACATGATAAAATAAATCCCAACCCCAAGCTACAAGGAAACAAGGTAATGCAATTCTAGGGAAACTTCCTAGCATGGGTTTCATATTTCAATTGACAATGCAAATGATTCTATCTACACATCCTAGTATAGGATCAAAGTGGTCAAGGACACTTGCCTCCTTCCTGCTGCTCTTGAAATGGGTAGTACTGATCTTGGAAAGGAATAACTTGCTCTTGAGCAGGTTCTACATCATACCATCACACATAGCAAAAGAAAAATAACAATCCATAAGACATAGTTCACACTTCTACTTCATACAAACCACACATTCACATTTATGAAAGTCCTTCACCATTATATGTGTTGTGTTTACTTTATGTGTGTTGATTTGTGGCTTGCATACACTTTTAATCATGTGTATATGATTCCTACTTTTGTGTTCACATTTATACTTACCTACTATATATATATATGAGTTTCCAATTTAAATAAATTCCTTATATTCAACTACTACACCTTTTCACTACCAAGTATGTATAAAAAAATATTTTTCTTCTCCATATGTGCTTTTAGAATTTCTACCAACCTTAAACTGAATTCTTTGGATTTTAGAAACTTCATTTATCATTTACTAGTTGCTATATTTTCAGATTTATTTTCCTATGCATAAATGTGTACTTTATTATGAAAATAGTAATACACATCATCTAAACAGAATAGGTTCTGGTCCTAAATAATTTAATAACATATTTTGACCTTTGCCTCAGATGTAAACTATTTCACAATTACTTTCCCTATTTTCTAAAACTATTCATTACTTAAAAATGTGTCCCTAAATGTGAATAATAAATTAAACAGATTCAATTCAGCCCAAAATATGTTTTTATCTCACTCCAAAGTTTTCTAAATACTGAGAAAGTTTTTAATTTAATTATGACAATATGTTTGTCCCACTTTTTAATTTTTAAACACTAGCCACATATTCAATTTCCTAATTTAAATACTAAACAGGGCTAAAAAGGTAAACTCACCCCATTACAGGGTCTATAATATTATTTTCAGAATTTCCAGGGGTCTAGCTACACTTATCAGAGGTGTTTTTCCTAACTTTTATTAAGTCCAGGGGCTAAAACTGATTTTTAAATGAATTTACATGATTTTCTGAAGTTCCAGGGGCTAGATCAGAAGTTTCTGGGGCTAGCTCTTATTTCCCGAGAACCCCAGGGGGTAGAACGTAAGAATTCCAGTGTTTATAACGCGGGGCTGACGTGGACCGTCCGATTTTAAACCGACGGCTGAGATTATAACGCCGAACCGGTACGCGGGGGTTTAAACCCTACCGTGCGATTTAAAATAAACGGCGCACAAGCGGCCACGTCGCTGTGATCGAGCGCGGGCGGCGCTGCCGGCGGCGCATGGCGGCGGGAAGCGGCGATCTCGCCGGAGACTTTCGGATCTTCGAGAATTCTTCCTAGAACTGTGATCTTATGGTATAGATCGGTAGAGGGGAGGTCGGGGATCTCACCTCGGGGGTTTTCTTGACCTCGGAGGTCCTGGAAGGTGATCGGCGACGAGGTCTGAGGTGAATTCACGGCGAGGCTCGTCGACGCTGTGTTTACACCGCAAGTCACCGAGTTTTCTGCACCTGCAAGGTTCCCCGGAGGCGGTGGATCAAGACCAGTGAGTTAGATCGAAATTTCCGAGCTTAGATCGGCCAGAATTCACCGGAGAAGTCTCGGTTCTCACCGGAGGAAAAATCGGCGATCGCGTGGGAAAAACAGAACAAGGCCGGGGTTTTTATAGACGGGGGAGGGCGGTGGGTTTGTTTAGATCGAGTGGGAATCCTCCGGAACCAGAATTCGGCCGGAAATCTGGTCGGTTGCGATCGCGCGCGCGCGGGTGAACAGTCCGAGTTTTGGACGATCGGGGGTTAGGGATGACAGGTGGGTCCCACCTGTCTGAGAGAGATTGCGGGCGCGCGGCTGCGGGCTGGCGCGGGGCAGGGTGGGCCGGCTGGTGCGTTTCGGCCCACTGGCCGTTTTTTTTTCTGTTTTCCTTTTTCTTTTTCTATTTCTTTTCTGATTTGAGTTTAATTTGAATTCCAGTTTGAATTTGAATTTTTGCAAAACATGCAACACGTCCCAAAATTTATAAATCCCCCTCTTAACATGATTTAAGGTTTTGAATCAAAACTTTGGGGTGTTACAGCTCTACCCCCTTAAAAGAAATCTCGTCCTCGAGATTGGTGGTTCTAAGAAAACAATTCCGGAAATTGTGCCTTGAGCTCATCTTCCTGCTCCCAGGTGGCTTCCTCTTCTGAGTGATGCTTCCACTGCACCTTGCACATCCGGATTCTTTTATTTCTGGTGAGGCGTTCCATTGTCTCCAAAATCTTGTATGGTTGCTCGGCATAAGACAAATCCTCAGCTACGTTCACTTCATTCATGGGTAACATCTCCTCAGGCGTCCTCAGGCATTTCTTGAGTTGACACATGGAATACATCGTGCACATCCGATAGACGAGCCGGTAACTCTAGTTGATACGCCACTTCGCCTTTCCTTTCTAGAACTTGAAAGGGTCCGATGTATCGAGGTGACAACTTCCCTTTCACCTTGAACCGACGAAGTCCTCTGATAGGGGACACCTTGAGATAGACATAGTCTCCCACGTTGAAAACGAGCTCTCTTCTCCTTACATCGGCATAGCTCTTTTGGCGTGTCTGTGCTATCCTCAAATTGTTACGAATTTCCCTCACCTTCGCCTCGGCTTCTTGTAGTACTTCGGGACCAAACACTTTACTTTCCTCTGTTTGGTTCCAAAATAGGGGAGTTCTGCACTTCCTCCCGTACAAGGCTTCAAACGGCGACATCTTCATACTAGCTTGATAGCTGTTGTTATAGGAAAACTCCGCATACGGTAAGTTCTTGTCCCAACTCCGATTGTTTTTGAATGCACATGCCCTTCGCATATCTTCAAGGATCTGATTGGTTCTTTCCGTCTGCCAGTCGGTTTGGGGATGATAGGCAGAACTAAAGTTCAGATGGGTTCCCATGGTTTCGTGCAACTTCTGCCAAAATCTTGAGGTGAACTGTGTCCCTCGATCCGACACTATCTTCTTTGGCACTCCATGGTAACACACGATCCTTGACATGTATAGCTCTGCCAATTTGGATCCGCTGTAGCTTTCTTTCACGTGGATGAAATGAGCTACCTTGGTTAGCCTATCAATGATGACCCATATTGAATCATACCCTGATTGGGTCCTAGGTAATCCCACGATGAAATCCATGCTAATTGCTTCCCATTTCCATTCAGGCACTTTGAGTGGTTGCAATAATCCCGCGGGTCGTTGATGTTCTGCTTTCACCAACTGACATGTGTCACATAGGGCAACATGTTCCGCGACATCTCGCTTCATGCCATACCACCAATACCTGCTCTTGAGGTCCTGGTACATTTTCGTACTCCCAGGATGAATGGAATAATCGGAATCGTGAGCTTCCTTCAAAATCAATTCTTGAATCTCTTTTACTTCTGGCACACAGATTCTTTTCTCGTGCCACACCGTTCCTTGTTCATCCTTTCTAAAACCAGGAGCTTTATTTTCCTTGATGAGTTGTCTGATCTCTTGTATCTTCTCATCATTCTTTTGACCTTCGCGTATGTCTCGCTCTAGTGTGGAGTCCACCTCCATGGCGATGGCTTCACCACTATTTACTAGACATAGATTGAGCCATATAACTTCGTCCTTCAATTCTACAGGCATGTCCTTCAAGCTCAACTTATTGACCTGCACTTTTCGACACAAAGCATCGGCCACGACGTTTGCTTTCCCGGGATGATAGTTGATGCCCACATCAAAGTCATTGATTAACTCTAGCCATCTCCTTTGTCTGAGGTTGAGGTCTGGCTGTGTGAATATATACTTCAAACTCTTATGATCCGTATATATCTCGGTCCTCTTCCCCATCAAATAGTGTCGCCAAATTTTCAACGCGTGTACCACTGCGGCTAATTCTAGGTCATGTGTAGGATAGTTCTTCTCGTGCTTCCGGAGCTGTCGGGATGCATAAGCCACGACATGCCCTTCTTGCATGAGAACATATCCCAACCCGTTTCCAGAGGCATCGCAGTACACCGTGAAGTTCTTCTGCATATCTGGCATAACCAACACTGGGGCTGTTGTCAATCTCTTCTTTAGCTCCTGAAAGCTCGTCTCGCACTGTGGCGTCCAGGTGAATGTGATTCCCTTCTCCAACAGTTTGGTGAGAGGTCTCGAGATCTTGGAGAATCCCTCAATAAACCGTCGATAGTATCCAGCCAATCCCAGGAAGCTTCGAACTTCCCCGACATTTTCAGGGGTCTTCCACTTCTGGACATCCTCGATTTTGGCGGGATCTACGGAGATTCCTCCTTCCGAGATTATATGTCCTAAGAAAGGAACTTTCTTCAGCCAAAACTCACACTTGCTCAACTTGGCATATAGTTGGTGTTCTCTTAGCCTCTGCAACACCAACCTTAGATGTTTCTCATGTTCTTCTTCATCTTTGGAGAAGACGAGAATGTCATCTATGAAAACCACCACAAATTTGTCCAGATATTCCATGAATACCTTGTTCATGAGGTACATGAAGTATGCCGGGGCATTAGTTAGCCCGAAAGGCATGACGGTGTATTCATACAGCCCGTACCGAGATACGAAAGCTGTCTTGGGAATATCAGATTGCCTTATCTTGAGTTGGTGGTATCCCAACCTGAGATCGATTTTCGAGAACACACAAGCTCCCCTCAACTGATCAAACAAGTCTTCAATGTGGGGTAATGGGTACTTGTTTTTGATGGTTACCTCATTCAAGGCACGGTAATCCACGCATAACCTTTGGGTTCCGTCCTTCTTGGGCACAAATATCACCGGAGCTCCCCATGGTGAGGAACTAGGACGAATATACCCCTTCTCCGTCAATTCTCTCAAATGATCCTTGAGTTCTTCTAGCTGCTTGGAGTCCATCCGATAAGGTCTTTTGTAAATCGGGTCTGTTCCAGGTACTAGCTCAATTGCAAATTCCACTTCACGATCGGGAGGCATACCTGGCAACTCCTCCGGAAAAACATCTAGATATTCCCTGATAATTCGGATCTCCTCCACTTTCACCTCAACTTGATTTAATTGAACATCCCTCCTAGGCTCTTGTATTGTTATAAACTTTACTCTTGTGCCACTAGGGTGCGTTAATTCCACCGTTCTGGTCGAACAATGGATGATTCCGTTATGTTTTGTCAACTAATCCATACCCAAGATAATATCTATCCCTTGTGAATCTATCACTATGAGGTTAGTAGTAAATACCACCCCATTAATGTCTAGGTTCACTTTGGGACACACTTGTCTTGTCCTTATTTCTCCACCTGGAGAGTTTACAGCTAGCATATGGTTCATTTGTTTGTACTTTGATGTGTTGAGGCTTTGTTATACTTTTACGAGGGTTCATATCTCACACCAAATAAATGCACTATTATTTCATGTGGGTTCACACACCAAAGCAAAACAATCTGAAGACGAGGCTGTGGACAATTGCTCATGGCTTCCACAACTCACGTCACACACCAAGCATTAACACACCATTACTTAATGTAACGACTCGACTATTCGACATCTTGCTAACTAAGGGAAGGACTCTACACTACTCGTTTTCTTGAGCTGGCTCCTCGGGATCTTCCTCATCATTTCGGCTGCCTTCTGACTCTGCTTTGGGTGGGGAGGCTGCTGGTGGAGAAGTGCGACGATGCCTGATCGCCCGGCGATCTGGGGAGTCAGGAGTCCATGTATCATCCACGGTGATACACAGTTCATTCCCATCTTCTCTTTCTCTTGCCCTTAAGCAGGCTCGCAGCAACGCCTCCGTTTCCTTCAGGGTGTCTCGGACATCCTGAAGCTCTTGTTGACACTCCTCCAGTCGAGTGCTGAGCATAGAAGCATCTTCCAAGCACAAGTCCATGTGCTCATGGGAAGTCCCTTGCTGCACCGGCGGGTACTTGTACTCCGTGGTACCACTCTCACGCCGGAGGACATACATGTACTCAGTTTTGTCCAAGTGGCGACGATAGATGTGACTCTGGCAGGTGATGGCCTCCCAGGTGACATCTTTCTCCACATCGACCTGTGTCGCTCTACAAGCTGGAGAGTGGTGAATCTTAAGCAGCTGATTTTCGTGTATTATCCTCATCTGTGAACTCCATTCTTCCCTCTTCTCACGGATGGTCCTGGTGGAGTTATAGTGGATGATTAGCTTGCCCGTATTGCCGGCGGCTTCGAGCATACGTCGAAGACGGCGCAACAAGCCTCCTACTGCCAATCCGTAGGAAAGGTACGTCACTGGACGGCTCTCCTCTCTTTCGGCAAGGGCAACTACGAGAACTCTCCCTCCTGTGGACTTGCGAGCGGTGCGAATCATGCGAACCATCTAAAAACAAAAAGCATTTAAACTTAGGTTAGATAAACTTTTAAACAAAAATCCTATTTTGAATGAAAATTGGGGTAAGATGAAGAAAGTGACTTCATTAAATAAAACTTTTCAATGCACACCTTGTAAAATAGTTTTTAAGAAAATAGGGCCCTTAAATACGTCCATTTCTACCTAGGTCCACGTTCCTATGGGCAACCTTGGCTCTGATACCACCTCTGTCACACCCGGTTTCTCCGAAGAACCACCGAGTGAATATCACATGTATGCCAGGATCATTTTCTCATACATGTGATGACAAATAGTGAAGCATCATTTATTACAAGCCAGGTGTCGAATATAAATAAGTCTTACATAGCAAATGTCTCGATGGACTATAATAAGTTCTTCACAAGTAAATAAACTAGCAGCGGAATATTATTCTTGAGGGCTCCGTCACAGGCGTTGCCCGGGGGTCTCCATGAACCTAGAAACCTTCTTCGGGTCCAAAGTCTTGGTCATTATATACCACCTCATTATCTTGACCTGAGCAGCAATATAAACTAACAAAATATGCAAGGTTGAGTACCAATGGTACTCTGCAAGTGTGGGAAAATTATATAGTGCATGGCTAGAACAAGGAGAGGTTGAACTCATGGTTAAAGCACTACGCAATTAATACCTATCACCTTAGCTTATTAAGCACCTACATTACTACACAAGTGAAATGGTCCCAATCTCCCATCCCATCATCAAAATCCAATAACCATAACATCATTTCCAATGTTAAGCTTCCCGCTTAACATCCACAACTTCCAAAACCATCACTCCTCTAATCATGAATAAGTCCAAGCCGCTCTTAACCGTGAGCACGGCTGTCATGACAGTTTTGACTCTGCAGAGTTTGTACCACTGTACCCACATGTAGTGATTTCATCCCCCGTTGCCAGTTGGACTAAAAGAACCTCCATTATGCCAGTGGCTACGAACCACATTCACACTTCTCAGGTGTGTAGCCAGGAGATCACTACGAAGCCTTTACAAAGGGATTCCCGATGAGCATGGGCCCACTGAGGTTTCACCCCTAACAGCATACAAGAGGCTCCAACCCCGCTGCAGTGGCCCCCTCTCGAGCCTTGCGGTTCATATGGTAGTCCAGCTGACACCTACTCCCCGCACCATCCAATACACCCATACTACGCCGGGGATACACCTAATTAATTGGCCAAGCTGCCCCATCTCAGCATGTGGTTGGCACGGTAAAGCCAGGTTACATGCTCCATGAACCGGTCCTTAGGATCCAGGCAAGTACTAAACACAAACCCAAGTCTCGTGCACCCAGCACACAACCAAAACATCCAACTTGCCTTGATCCCTACCTCTACATAACTCACAATATCTCATTCAAGAGTATGGTAAAGTAAACTAATGATCTCATATCCCAAATATCCCATTCTAAGCATGGCTAAGCATATGCATAATAATAAATGACATGATAAAATAAATCCCAACCCAAGCTACAAGGAAACAAGGTAATGCAATTCTAGGGAAACTTCCTAGCATGGGTTTCATATTTCAATTGACAATGCAAATAATTCTATCTACACATCCTAGTATAGGATCAAAGTGGTCAAGGACACTTGCCTCCTTCCTGCTGCTCTTGAAATGGGTAGTCCTGATCTTGGAAAGGAATAACTTGCTCTTGAGCAGGTTCTACATCATACCATCACACATAGCAAAAGAAAAATAACAATCCATAAGACATAGTTCACACTTCTACTTCATACAAACCACACATTCACATTTATGAAAGTCCTTCACCATTATATGTGTTGTGTTTACTTTATGTGTGTTGATTTGTGGCTTGCATACACTTTTAATCATGTGTATATGATTCCTACTTTTGTGTTCACATTTATACTTACCTACTATATATATATGAGTTTCCAATTTAAATAAATTCCTTATATTCAACTACTACACCTTTTCACTACCAAGTATGTATAAAAAAATATTTTTCTTCTCCATATGTGCTTTTAGAATTTGTACCAACCTTAAACTGAATTCTTTGGATTTTAGAAACTTCATTTATCATTTACTAGTTGCTATATTTTAAGATTTATTTTCCTATGCATAAATGTGTACTTTATTATGAAAATAGTAATACACATCATCTAAACAGAATAGGTTCTGGTCCTAAATAATTTAATAACATATTTTGACCTTTGCCTCAGATGTAAACTATTTCACAATTACTTTCCCTATTTTCTAAAACTATTCATTACTTAAAAATGTGTCCCTAAATGTGAATAATAAATTAAACAGATTCAATTCAGCCTAAAATATGTTTTTATCTCACTCCAAAGTTTTCTAAATACTGAGAAAGTTTTTAATTTAATTATGACAATATGTTTGTCCCACTTTTTAATTTTTAAACACTAGCCACATATTCAATTTCCTAATTTAAATACTAAACAGGGTTAAAAAGGTAAACTCACCCCATTACAGGGTCTATAATATTATTTTCAGAATTTCCAGGGGTCTAGCTACACTTATCAGAGGTGTTTTTCCTAATTTTTATTAAGTCCAGGTGCTAAAACTGATTTTTAAATGAATTTACATGATTTTCTGAAGTTCCAGGGGCTAGATCGCAAGTTTCCGGGGCTAGCTCTTATTTCCTGAGAACCCTAGGGGGTAGCACGTAAGAATTCCAGTCTTTATAACGTGGGGCTGACGTGGACCGTCCGATTTTAAACCGACGGCTGAGATTATAACGCCGAACCGGTACGCGGGGGTTTAAACCCTACCGTGCGATTTAAAATAAACGGCGCACAAGCGACCACGTTGCTCTGATCGAGCGCGGGCGGCGCTGCCGGCGGCGCACGGCGGCGGGAAGCGGCGATCTCGCCGGAGACTTTCGGATCTTCGAGAATTCTTCCTAGAACTGTGATCTTATGGTATAGATCGGTAGAGGGGAGGTCGGGGATCTCACCTCGGGGGTTTTATTGAGCTCGGAGGTCCTGGAAGGTGATCGGCGACGAGGTCCGAGGTGAATTCACGGCGAGGCTCGTCGGCGCTGTGTTTACACCGCAAGTCACCGAGTTTTCTGCACCTGCAAGGTTCCCCAGAGGCGGTGGATCAAGACCAGCGAGTTAGATCGGAATTTCCGAGCTTAGATCGGCCAGAATTCACCGGAGAAGTCTCGGTTCTCACCGGAGGAAAAATCGGCGATCGCGTGGGGAAAACAGAACGAGGTCGGGGTTTTTATAGACGGGGGAGGGCGGTGGGTTTGTTTAGATCGAGTAGGAGTCCTCCGGAACCAGAATTCGGCCGGAAATCCGGTCGGTTGCGATCGCGCGCGCGGGTGAACAGTCCGAGTTTCGGACGATCGGGGGTTAGGGATGACAGGTAGGTCCCACCTGTCTGAGAGAGAGAGCGCGGGCGCGCGGCTGCGGGCTGGCGCGGGGCAGGGTGGGCCGGCTGGTGGGTTTCGGCCCAATGGCTGGTTTTTTTTCTGTTTTCCTTTTTCTTTTTCTATTTCTTTTCTGATTTGAGTTTAATTTGAATTCCAGTTTGAATTTGAATTTTTGCAAAACATGCAACACGTCCAAAAATTTTTAAATCCCCCTCTTAACATGATTTAGGGTTTTGAATCAAAATTTTGGGGTGTTACATTTGTAAAGGCTTCGTAGTGATCTCCTGGCTACACACCTGGGAAGTGTGAATGTGGTTCGTGGCCACTGGCATAATGGAGGTTCTTTTAGTCCACCCGGCAACGGGGGATGAAATCACTACATGTGGGTACAGTGGTGCAAACTCTGCAGAGTCAAAACTGTCATGACAGCCGTGCTCACGGTCAAGAGCGGCTTGGACTTATTCATGATTAGAGTATGATGACCTTGGAGGTTGTAGATGTTAAGCGGGGAGCTAAACATTGGAAAAGATGTTATGGTTATTTGATTATGATGATGGGTTGGGAGATTGGAACTATTTCACCTATGTAGTAATGTAGGTGCTTAATAAGCTAAGGTGATAGGTATTAATTGCGTAGTGCTTTAACCATGAGTTCAACCTCTCCTTGTTCTAGCCATGCATGACATAACTTTCCCACACTTGCTGAGTACCATCGGTACTCAACCTTGCATATTTGTTGGTTTATATTGCTGCTCAGGTCAAGATAATGAGGTGGTGTATAATGATCAAGACTTTGGACCCGAAGAAGGTTTCTAGTTTCATGGAGTCCCCCAGGCAACGCCTGTAACGGAGCCCACAAGAATAATATTCCGCTGCTAGTTTATTTATTTGTGATAAACTTATTATCGTCCATCGAGACATATGCTTTGTAAGATTTATTTATATTCGACACCTGGCTTGTAATAAATGATGCTTCACTATTTGTCATCACATGTATGAGAAAATGATCCTGGCATACATGTGATATTCACTCGGTTGTTCTTCGGAGAAACCGGGTGTGACAGAAGTGGTATCAGAGCCAAGGTTGCCCGTAGGAACGTGGACCTAGGTAGAAATGGACGTATTTAAGGGCTCTATTTTCTTAAAAACTATTTTACAAGGTGTGTGTTGAAAAGTGTTATTTAATGGAGTCACTTTCTTCATCTTACCCTAACTTTCATTCAAAATAGGATTTTTGTTTAAAAGTTTATCTAACCTAAGTTTAAATGCTTTCTGTTTTAGATGGTTTGCATGATTCGCACCGCTCGCAAGTCCACAGGAGGGAGAGTTCCCGTAGTTGCCCTTGCCCAAAGAGAGGAGAGCCGTCCGGTGACGTACCTTTCCTACGGACTGGCAGTAGGAGGCTTGTTGCGCCGTCTTCGACGTATGCTCCAAGCCACCGGCAAAACGGGCAAGCTAATCATACACTATAGCTCCACCAGGACAATCCGTGAAAAGCGGGAAGAATGGAGTTCAGAGATGAGGATTATCCACGAAAATCAGCTGCTTAAGATCCACCGCTCCCCAGCTTGTCGAGCGACACAGGTTGATGTGGAGAAGGATGTCACCCAGGGAGGCCATCACCTGCCAGAGTCACATCTATCGTCGCCACCTGGACAGGACTGAGTACATGTATGTCCTCCAGCGTGAAAGTGGTACCGTGGAGTACAAGTACCCGCCAGTGCAGCAGGGGACTTCCCATGAGCACATGGACCTGTGCTTAGAGGATGCTGCTATGCTCAGCACTCGACTGCAGGAGTGTCAGCAGGAGCTTTAGAATGTTCGGGACACCCTGAAGGAAACCGAGGCGTTGCTTCGAGCCTGCTTGAGGGCGAGAGAAGGAGGAGATGGGAATGAACCGTGTGTCACCGTGAATGATACATGGACTCCTGACTCCCCAGATCGCCGGGCGATCAGGCGTCGTCGCACTTCTCCACCAGCAGCCTCCCCACCCAAAGCAGAGTCAGAAGGTAGCCGCAATAATGAGGAAGATCCCGAGGAGCCAGCTCAGGAATACGAGTAGTGTAGAGTCTTTCCCTTAGTTTAGCAGGATGTCGAGTAGTCGAGTCGTTATCTTAGTTAATGGTGTGTTGATACTTGGTGTGTGACGTGAGTCGTGGAAGCCATGAGCAATTGTCCACAACCTTGTCTTCAGATTGTGTTGCTTTGGTGTGTAAACCCACATGAAATAATAGTGCATTTATTTTTGTGTGAGACATGAACCCTCAGAAAGTATAACAAAGCCTCAACACTTCAACGTAAAAACAAGTGAAAGTAGTAAGATAATACGTAATGCTTTAAATTAACATTTGGTTGATCATGCTAGATGGCCGGAAGAGGAAAAGGTCGTGCTGCCAACCCCGCCAACAACAACGATGAGGCCTGCAACCCTCATCTTTCTAGAGGCCAAGACAGGGGTGGACGCCGTGAAGGAGTTGATCCCCTTCACCAAATGCTTGAGAATCAAAATCAGCTCATCCAGAACTTGACTCAAGTGGTGGCCAACTTGCATCAAGTTCCACCTCCACAAGCTGCACCACGCCAACCAAGGTTGAGTGAGTTTCTAGGAACTCAACCTCCAAAGTTTGCAAGTGCTGCTGAACCTCTGGAGGCAGATGATTGGCTAAAGACCATTGAGAGCAAGATGAGGATCATACAGTGCCAAGGGTATGAGAGGGTGCTGTTTGCCTCTCATCAATTGCATGGACGTGCTGCTGATTGGTGGACCGCCTACGTGGCCGCCCATCATGACCCTGAGAACATCACTTGGGAAGAGTTCAAGCGTAGCTTCCGCAACCATTACATACCAAGGGGTGAACTCAAAAACAAGAGGAAGGAATTCTTGGGGCTGCAGCAAGGAAACATGACTGTGAGGGAATACCTCACTAAATTTACTCAACTCTCCCGTTATGCCCCACGGGACATAGAGACTGATGAGCAGAAACAGGATTGTTTCGTGGAAGGACTTACCGCAGAAATGCAGTGTGCAATGTCCTCCAACGAGTATGAAAGCTTCCAAAAGATGGTGGACAGAGCGTTTGTGGTAGAAAGGAAGCTGAAGGCCTTGGAAAATGAGAACAAGAGGAAGGCCTGGTGGTCACATCAAGCCTCAGGGAGCAACACCCGCCCACGTCTGATGCAGCAACCCGCAGGGCAGACGAACCGTGCTGCGGTACCCTACTCAGCACCAAGAGGGTACAACCCGAACTACAGGCCTCCGGCAGCACCAATACAGCCACAACGTCAGTTCGTACAGCAGCCTCGCCCTACATATCAACCTCGACCAGCCGTACAAGGACCCCCAAACCAACCCCAAGACAACAAAGGCCAGGCACCTAAGGTTGGGGTGCAATGTTTCAATTGTGGTGAAGTGGGGCACTACGCCCATAAGTGCCCAAAGAAGAAGCCCACACAGCCACAACAGCAGAATGTAATGAGAGGACGGGTGAACCACGTCACCATGGAGGAAGCGCAAGAGGCACCTGACGTGGTAGTTGGTAAGTTTCCTGCCAATTTACACATTGCAACCCTGTTGTTTGATTCTGGTGCTACCCACTCGTTCATTGCCCAAGGGTTTGTTAAGAAGCATGACCTAGCAACAACACGAATGAACCATATGCTAGCAGTAAACTCTCCAGGTGGAGAAATAAGGACAAGACAAGTGTGTCCCAAAGTGAACCTAGACATTAATGGGGTAGTATTTACTGCTAACCTCATAGTGATAGATTCACAAGGGATAGATATTATCTTGGGTATGGATTGGTTGACCAAACATAAAGGAATCATCCATTGTTTGACCAGAACGGTGGAACTAACTCACCCTAGTGGAACAAGAGTAAAGTTTATAACAATACAAGAGCCTAGGAGGGACATTAAATTAAATCAAGTTGGGGTGAAAGTGGAGGAGATCAGGACCATCGGGGAATATCCAGATGTTTTTTTCGGAGGAATTGCCAGGTATGCCTCCTGATCGTGAAGTGGAATTCGCAATTGAGCTAGTGCCTGGAACATCCCCGATATACAAGAGACCTTATCGGATGAACTCCAAACAGCTGGGAGAACTCAAGGATCATTTGAGAGAACTGACGGAGAAGGGGTATATTCGTCCTAGTTCCTCACCATGGGGAGCTCCAGTGATATTTGTGCCCAAGAAGGACGAAACCCAAAGGTTATGCGTAGACTACCGTGCCTTGAATGAGGTAACCATCAAGAACAAGTACCCATTACCCCGCATTGAAAACTTGTTCGATCAGTTGAGGGGAGCTTGTGTGTTCTCGAAAATTGATCTCAGGTCGGGATACCACCAACTTAAGATAAGGCAAGCTGATATTCCAAAGACAACTTTCGTATCTCGGTACGGACTGTATGAATACACCGTCATGCCTTTCGGGCTAACTAATGCCCCGGCATACTTCATGTATCTCATGAACAAGGTGTTCATGGAATATCTGGACAAATTTATGGTGGTTTTCATATATGACATTCTCATCTTCTCCAAGGATGAAGAGGAACATGAGAAACATCTAAGGTTGGTGTTGCAGAGGCTGAGAGAACACCAACTATATGCCAAGTTGAGCAAGTGTGAGTTTTGGTTGAAGAGGGTTCCCTTCTTAGGACATATAATCTCGTAGGGAGGAATCTCCGTGGATCCCGCCAAAATCGAGGATATACAGAAGTGGAAGACCCCTGAAAATGTCGGGGAAGTTCGAAGCTTCTTAGGATTGGCTGGATACTATCGACAGTTTATTGAGGGATTCTCTAAAATCTCGAGACCCCTCACCAAACTGTTGGAGAAGGGAGTCACATTCACATGGACGCCGCAGTGCGAGACGAGTTTTTAGGAGTTAAAGAAAAGATTGACAACAGCCCCAGTGCTAGTTATGCCAGATATGCAGAAGAACTTTACGGTGTACTGCGATGCCTCTGGAAACAGGTCGGGATGTGTTCTCATGCAAGAAGGGCATGTCGTGGCTTATGCATCCCGGCAGCTCCGGAAGCACGAGAAGAACTATCCTACACATGACCTAGAGCTAGCCGCAGTGGTACACACGTTGAAAATTTGGCGGCACTCCTTGATGGGGAAGAGGACAGAGATATATACGGATCATAAGAGTTTAAAGTACATTTTCACACAGCCAGATCTCAACCTCAGACAAAGGAGATGGTTAGAGCTAATCAATGACTTTGATGTGGGCATCAACTATCATCCTGGGAAAGCAAACATCGTGGCAGATGCTTTAAGTCGGAAAGTGCAGGTCAATAAGTTGAGCTTGAAGGACATGCCTGCAGAATTGAAGGACGAGGTTATAAGGCTCAATTTATGCCTTGTGAATAGTGGTGAAGCCATCGCCATGGAAGTGGACTCCACACTAGAGCGAGAAATACGCGAGAGTCAAAAGGATGACGAGAAGATACAAGAAATCAGGCAACTCATCAAGGAAAATAAAGCCCCTGGTTTCAGAGAGGATGAACAAGGAACGGTGTGGCACGGGAAAAGAATATGTGTGCCAGAAGTAAAGAAGATCCGCGAATTGATTTTGAAGGAGGCTCACGATTCTGACTATTCCATTCATCGTGGGAGTACGAAGATGTACCAGGACCTCAAGAGCAGGTATTGGTGGTATGCCATGAAGCGAGATGTCACGGAACATGTTGCCCTATGTGACACATGTCAGTTGGTGAAAGCGGAACATCAACGACCCGCGGGATTATTGCAACCACTCAAAGTGCCTGAATGGAAATGGGAAGAAATCGGTATGGATTTCATAGTGGGATTGCCTAGGACCCAATACGGGTATGACTCAATATGGGTCATCGTCGACAGGCTAACCAAGGTAGCTCATTTCATCCCCGTGAAAGAAAGCTACATCGGATCCAAATTGGCGGAGTTGTACATGACAAGGATCGTGTGTTACCATGGAGTGCCAAAGAAGATAGTGTCGGATCGAGGGACACATTTCACCTCAAGGTTCTGTCAGAAGTTGCATGAAACCATGGGAACCCATCTGAACTTTAGTTCTGCCTATCATCCCCAAACTGACGGGCAGACGGAAAGAACCAATCAGATTCTTGAGGATATGCTGAGGGCATGTGCACTCAAAAACAACCGGAGTTGGGACAAGAACTTACCATATGCGGAGTTCTCCTATAGCAACAGCTATCAGGCTAGTATGAAGATGTCACCATTTGAAGCTTTGTATGGGAGGAAGTGCAGAACTCCCTTATTTTGGAACCAAACAGGGGAAAGTAAAGTGTTTGGTCCCGAAGTACTACAAGAAGCCGAGGCGAAAGTGAGGGAAATTCGCAACAACTTGAGGATAGCACATACACGACAAAAGAGCTATGCCGATGTATGGAGAAGAGAGCTCGTTTTCAACGTAGGAGACTATGTCTATCTCAAGGTGTCCCCTATCCGAGGACTTCGTTGGTTCAAGGTGAAAGGGAAGTTGTCACCTCGATACATCGGACCCTTTCAAGTTCCGGAGAGGAAAGGCGAAGTGACGTATAAACTAGAATTACCAGCTCGCCTATCGGATGTGCATGATGTATTCCATGTGTCACAGCTCAAGAAATGTCTGAGAACGCCTGAAGAGGTGTTACCCATGAATGAGGTTGACGTAGCTGAGGATTTGTCTTATGCCGAGCAACCATCCAAGATTTTGGAGACAATGGAACGCCTCACAAGAAATAAAAGAATCCGGATGTGCAAGATGTAGTGGAAGCATCACTCAGAAGAGGAAGCCACCTGGGAGCGAGAAGATGAGCTTAAGGCACAATTTCCAGAATTGTTTTCTTAGAACCGCAATCTCGAGGACGAGATTTCTTTTAAGGGGGGTAGAGCTGTAACACCCCAAAATCCTGTCAAGAGGGGAATTTAAAAATTTTTGGATGTGTTGCATGTGTTGCAAAAATTCAAATTCAATCAGGAATTCAAATTAAACTCAAAACAAAAATGAAAAAGAAAAAGAAAAAGAAAAAACAGATCTTCCCGTCCAGTGGGCCGAAACCCACCAGCCGGCCCACCCAACTCCCGAGCCAGCCCGCAGCCGCGCGCCCGCGCCCCCTCTCACAGACAGGCGGGACCCACCTGTCATCCCTAACCCCCGATCGTCAGGAACCCGGACTGTTCCCCCCCGCGCGCGCGCGATCTCAACCGACCGGATTTCCGCCGAATTTTGGTTCCGGAGGACTCCGACTCGATCTAAACTAACACGCCGCCCTCCCCCGTCTATAAAAACCCCGGCATCGTCCCGTTTTTCCCCATGATCCGCCGTTTTTCCTTCCGGTGAGAACACGAGCTTCTCCGGCGAATTCTGCTCGATCTACGCTCGGGAATTCTGATCTAACTCGCTGGTCTTGATCCACCGCCTCCGGGGAACCTCGCAGGTGCAGAAAACTCGGTGGTTTGCGGTTCAAACACAGCGCGAACGAGCTTCGCCGTGAATTCACCTCGGACCTCGTCGCCAATCGCTTTCCAGGACCTCCGAGCTCAAGAAAACCCCCGAGGTGAGATCCCCGACCTTCCCTCCACCGATCTATGCCATAAAATCACAGTTTTAGGAAGAATTGACGAAGATCCGAAACTCTCTGGCGAGATCGCCGCCTCCCTCCGCCGTGCGCCGCCGGGCAGCGCCGCCCGCACTCGATCAGAGTGACGTGGCCGCTTGTGCGCCGTCTGTTTTAAATCGCACGGTAGAATTTAAATCCCAGCGTACCGGTTTGACGTTATAATCTCAGCCGTCTGTTTTAAATCGGACGGTCCACGTCAACACCGCGTTATAAAGGCTGGAATTCTTACGCGCTACCCCCTGGGGTTCTCGGAAAATAAGAGCTAGCCCCCGGAAACTTCTGATCTAGCCCCTGGGACTTCAGAAATTCATGTAAATTCAATTAAAAATCAGTTTTAGCCCCTCGGACTAAATAAAAATTAGCAATAACCCTCTGTTATGTGTAGTTAGACCCCTGGAAAATCCTAAAATAATATAATAGACCCTGTAGTGGGGTGAGTTTACCTTTTTAACCCTATGTGATATTAAATTTAGGAATTTGAATATGTGTTTAGTATTTAAAATTTAGAAGATGGGACAAACACATTGTAAATTCAAATTAAAAACCTTCCTGGTATTTTGAAAACTTTGGAATGAGAGAAAAATAGATTTTTGGCTGAAATGAATCTGTTTAATTGATTATTCACATTTATTAGTAATAGGGACACATTTTTAAGTATAGAATAATTCTGAAAATTAGTAAAATAAATGTAAAATAGTTTACATCAGAAGAGAAGTTCAAAAATATATTATTTAATATTTTAGACCCAAAACCTATTCTGTTTAGAGGAGGTGTCTTACTATTTTCATAATAAAGTGCACATTTAGGCATAGGAAATAAATCTGAAAATATAGCAAACTAGGTATAAATAACTAGAAAATGATAAATGAAGTTTCCAAAATCCAAAGAATTCAGTTTAGGGTTGGTAGAAGGTTTGAAGACACATATGAAGTAGGAAAACACCTTTTATGCATACTTGGTAGCTAAAATGTGTATCAATTAAATATAAGGGATTTATTTAAATTAGAAATTCATATATAATATGCCAACATGAATATGAATACAAAAGTAGAAATCATATACACATGTTTAAAAGTGCATGTAAGCCAAAAATCAACACACATAGAGTAACCACAACACATAGAATTGTGAATGGCTTTCATAAATGTGAATGTGTGGTTTGTATGAAGTGGAAGTGTGGACTATGTCTTATGACTTGTTGTTTTCTTTTGCTATGTGTGATGGTATGAGTAGAACCTGCTCCAGAGCAAGTTCTTCCTTTCCAAGATCAGGACTACCCATTCCAAGAGCAGCAGGAAGGAGGCAAGTGTCCTTGACCACTTTGATCCTATACTAGGATGTGTAGCTAGAATTATCTGCATTGTCAAATGAAAATATGAAACCCATGCTAGGATGTTTCCCTAGAATTGCATTACCTTGTTTCCTTGTAGCTTGGGTTGGGCTTTATTTTATCATGTCATTTATTATTATGCATATGCTTAGCCATGCTTAGAATGGGATATTTGGGGTATGAGATCATCAGTTTATTTTACCATACTCTTGAATGAGATATTGTGAGTTATGTAGAGGTAGGGATCAAGGCAAGTTGGATGTTTTGGTTGGTGCTGGGTGCACGAGACTCGGGTTTGTGTTTAGTACTTGCCTGGATCCTAAGGACCGGTTCATGGAGCATGTAACCTGGCTTTACCGTGCCAACCACATGCTGAGATGGGGCAGCTTGGCCAATTAATTAGGTGTATCCCCGGCGTAGTATGGGTGTGTTGGATGGTGCGGGGAGTAGGTGTCAGCTGGACTACCATATGAACCGCAAGGCTCAAGAGGGGGCCACTGCAGCGGGGTTGGAGCCTCTTGTATGCTGTTAGGGGTGAAACCTCAGTGGGCCCACGCTCGTCGGGAATCCCTTTGTAAAGGCTTCGTAGTGATCTCCTGGCTACACACCTGGGAAGTGTGAATGTGGTCCGTGGCCACTGGCATAATGGAGGTTCTTTTAGTCCACCCGGCAACGGGGGATGAAATCACTACATGTGGGTACAGTGATGCAAACTCTGCAGAGTCAAAACTGTCATGACAGCCGTGCTCACGGTCAAGAGCGGCTTGGACTTATTAATGATTAGAGTATGATGACCTTGGAGGTTGTAGATGTTAAGCGGGGAGCTTAACATTGGAAATGATGTTATTGTTATTTGATTATGATGATGGGTTGGGAGATTGAAACTATTTCACCTATGTAGTAATGTAGGTGCTTAATAAGATAAGGTGATAGGTATTAATTGCGTAGTGCTTTAACCATGAGTTCAACCTCTCCTTGTTCTAGCCATGCATGACATAACTTTCCCACACTTGCTGAGTACCATCGGTACTCAACCTTGCATATTTGTTGGTTTATATTGCTGCTCAGGTCAGGATAATGAGGTGATGTATAATGATCAAGACTTTGGACCCGAAGAAGGTTTCTAGGTTCATGGAGTCCCCCGGGCAACGCCTGTAACGGAGCCCACAAGAATAATATTCCGCTGCTAGCTTATTTATTTGTGATGAACTTATTATCGTCCATCGAGACATATGCTTTGTAAGACTTATTTATATTCGACACCTGGCTTATAATAAATGATGCTTCACTATTTGTCATCACATGTATGAGAAAATAATCCTGACATACATGTGATATTCACTCAGTTGTTCTTCGGAGAAACCGGGTGTGACAGCAGGGTGGAAAAAGTTCTAGGGTTTGGGCTGAGGGAGGTACCAGCCCCTTTTTATAGCAAGCGAAATATGTGCAGCACCTTTGGATGAAAATCAAGGGTTGTGATTAAATGGAAGAGTTTTGGGCTTCAAAAAGGCGCGCGGCGGCCCAGCGTGCGAAAAATAAATGTTATTGCTTCCCATGGAGATCGAACCCACAACCTCAACATAAAGAGTTTTGTGCTCTACCAACTGAGCTAAACCACTTATTGTGTTCAATTACGGTGCTTAATATTTAAGTAATTGGATTAAGAATTTAGTTTTGGCCTGAAAATTGTTTTGTATATTATCAGTTTAACATTAGTTTATAGTATTTTTTATCTCTTGTAATTAGCAACTTTCATGGTAGAATAGTTTTCAGCCATATTTAATTCTATTGTTATGGATAATTAAGAGTAATTAAGTACGTTTTAAGCTTCCACTGTTGCAATTAATTTTATTAGTTTTCTAATTAAATTTCAATTGAGAAATTTAATTAGGAGAATTTTTGATTAAGTATTTTGTTAATTAAGTTATAGTAGATTTGTTAAGTAGCCAACGTAAACAACAAAATTTACTATGTATTAAGTTTAATTTAAGTTATTTAATTCATAGAAATTTTATTTGAGTAACCAATGCGAAAGAATAAAATTTACATGTTTGTGTTCTTGAATGATGTGTTTTGTTGAGTAACCAAAGCGAAAAACAAAATACGACACTTCTATATTGTTTTAAGTATTTTGTTCATAAAGAATTTCGTTGAGTAACCAACACGAAAAACAAAATTTGCAATTATTTTGAATGTTGTATTTTGTGTAGTAACCAATGCGAAAAACACAATACAACATTTCTGTATTATTTAAGTTTATTGTATATTTACTTATGTTTATGCAATTTTTATGAAGGTTCCTCCACTTTGTATTTAGCACCGAGTTTTATTTCTAACATTGAACCACTCAACGGTTTAAATTATGGTACTTAGAAAGAAAAGTTAGAGATCGCTTTGGCTATCTCTAAAATTAATTATGCACTGATGACACCTTGCCCCACTGAGCCTGAGGTCTCTACACCTAGTACTGGAGAGACTGATGAGTCCTTCGAGCTTAGAAATGGACAATACCTATGTTTAAAAGATAAGTACGATAAGGATCTCTCTAAGTGGACTGCCTCAAACAGAAAGTGTTTGATGGTAATTAGGGGGACAATCACTGAGGCCATTCGGAAAGCGATTCTGAATGCGACACTGCTCTTGAGTACCTCTGTAAGGTGGAAAGTCAGTTCACTGGCCTTTCCAAGGCTACAACGAGCATGCTTATCAAGAAGCTCATTACTGAGAGATACACTAGAAGTGGTGTGCATGAGCACATCCTTAAGATGACCAACTTAGCCATGAAGCTTAAGCCAATGAACTTAGGAATCAATGATGAGTTGCTTGTGCACCTCATTTTTGCTTCACTACCTAAGGAGTTTGAGGTCTTTGTGATCAACTACAACTCTTAGCCAGAGAAGTGGGATTTAGAGAAGTTGATTGCCATGTGTGTTCAAGAAGAAGAACACATTAAGTCTTAGAGGGGTGGTGACTCTGTAAACTACGCCAAAGGGAAAGGTAAAGGGAAGAACTATTTTGGTTCTCCCAAAGGTGCTTCTTTTAAGGTACATGGCACTTCTTCTACTGATAAGTGCAAGGGTAAGGCTCCACTTCAACATCCTCTTCAGAAGGATATAAAAATGGACAAGGATCAGTGTAGGTTTTATAAGGAGAAAGGACACTACCAGAAGGACTGCGTGGGCTTTCTGAAGTGGTGTTGCAAGAATAGTAATGATTTTGTGACTTTTGTTAATGAATCCCAATGTTTAGATTATTCTCGATCTACTTAGTGGATTGATTCAGGTGCCACCGTGCACGTTTGTAATTCTTTACAGGGATTAAGTATGAGGAGGATACTAAGAAGAAGGGAAAAGGCCATTAAAGTCGCTGATGGCCATGAAGCTCAAGTTGAAGCCGTTGGAGATCTCCCACTAGACTTAGAGATGACTTTGTACTTAGGCTTCATAATGTCCTTTATGTACCCTCTTTAGAGAGAAATTTGATTTCAGTTTTATGTTTGGATGATTCAGGTTATGTGTGCCATTTTTGTAATGATAAATGTTCTATTACATTTAATAATAAAGTTGTGGGTCTTGCCTTCGTTACAAGACATGTTATATTTATTATCCTTATATGATGACATTAATGTTATAAGTAATAATCAAGTTTCTTTTCAAAACGACTTAGTATTCAACAAGCGCAAAAAAATTGATTCTGAAACATCATCGGAATTGTGGCATTGTCGTTTATGCCACATTTCAAGGGGGAGAATTGAACGTTTAGTTTCCCAATTGATTCTTCCTAACTTATACTTTTTGGATTCACAAGAATGCATTGATTACACTAAAGGCAAATTTGTTATGAAGATTACAAAAGATGGCAAACGTAGTACGGGAATTTTAGAATTAGTTCACACGAACATTTGTGGTCCATTTCCCATAGTCTCTATAGATGGTTATGATTCGTTCATAACGTTTAAAGATGACTATACACGTTATGGCTACATTTATCCAATCAAGGAGCGATCCGAAGCGTTGGATAAATTTAAGATATTTAAGACTGAAGTAGAAAACCAGCACAACGTTTAGATTAAAGTAGTAAGATCCGATCATGGAGGGGAGTACTACAGTCGACATACCTTGTATGGCCAAATTTCTAGACCTTTTGCAAGGTTTCTATAGGATAACGACATAGCAGCCCAGTATTCCACGCCGGGCGAGCCTCAGCAAAACGGTGTAGCGGAACGAAGAAACCGTAAGCTTATGGGTATGGTAAGAAGTATGCTAAGTTACTCAACACTTCCAGTTAGCCTATGGATGGAGGCGTTAAAAACCGACATTCATGTGCTTAATCGGGTGCTGAGTAAATCAGTACCTAAGACACCGTATGAAATATGGACATGACGTAAGCCCTCATTAGGCTTTTTGCACGTTTGGGGCTGTCCAGCTGAGGCCAAAATTTTCAACCTAAACATCGGTAAGCTAGACTCTAGAACTATTAGTTGCCATTTTATTGGCTATCCAGATAAGAGTAAGGGATATCGATTCTATTATCTAGATAGATACACTAAGTTCATAGAAATAAGGCATGTCATCTTTTTAGAGGATGTCATGATAAGGGGGAGTATGGTAAGACGAGAGATAGATCTTGAGGAGAAGTGGGTCTACAAGCCCACTCCTATGATTCAAGAACCCTTTTTCTCAATACCTACTGTTGGTGAATCATTTGTGCCAGTCACTAATGATTCAGCACCTGTTGTTAGTCCTTCATCAGCAACAGAAGAAGTAATAGAGGCTCAACCTTTCAAGCCTATTGAGCCAGTTGTTGAAAACGATGAAGCGCAACAACAACCTCAACCAGAAGATGATGCGCCAATTAGAATATCTCAACGAGTAAGAAAATCGGCCATTCCGGACGATTATGAGATCTATTTGATTGAAGAAATTCAAATGGAGGATGATCCCACCTCATTTGAAGATGCTATGAGAAGACTACAATCATCTGAGTGGCGTAAAGCCATGGAGGATGAGATGAGGTCTATGGACGCCAACAAAGTCCAGGATTTAGTCAAGATTCCTTGAGGAGCCAAGACAGTAGGCTGTAAGTGGGTCTACAAGATCAAACGTGACTCCAAAGAGAAAATAAAAAATATAGGGCCAAACTTGTGGCGAAAGTATTCACTCAAGGAGAAGGCATAGATTATAATGAGATGTTCCCACCCGTCTCTAATAAAGATTCTTTTAGAATCATTATGGCATTAGTAGCGCATTATGATTTAGAGTTACATCAGATGGATGTAAAAATGATGTTCCTCAATGGGGATCTCTACAAGGACGTTTATATGACACAACTGAAAGGTTTTGTCACTAAGGGTAAGGAACACATGGGATGTCGCTTAAGAAAGTCCATCTATGGGCTCAAACAAGCCTCACAACAGTGGTATCTCAAGTTTGATGAGACAATTAGAAAGTTTGGGTTTAAGAGAATGAGGAGGATAATTACATCTACGCTAAATTTAAGAATGGGAAATTTATTTTCCTTGTTCTCTATGTGTATGACATACTATTGCGAGTAGCGATGTCAATCTACTATTAGAGACTAAGAGGTTCTTATCCTCTAACTTCGATATGAAGGATCTAGGTGAAGCATCCTATGTGCCAGAGATCGAGATTAACCGAGATCGTGTTAAGGGGGTTTTATGTTTATCTCAGAAAGCATACTTATAAGGAGTACTCAAGAAGTACGACATGTATGCGAGTAAACCTTCGCCTGCTCCAATAGTCAAGGGCGATAAGTTTGGGAACTTTCAGTGTCCCTGGAACCAATACAAGATCGATCAAATAAAATTGGTTCCATATGCTTCTGCTGTCGGAAACCTTATGTATGCTCAAGTATGTACTCGCCCTGACTTAGCGTTCGTAACCGGGATGCTTGGCAGATATCAGGCCAATCCAGGGATTGATCACTGGAAGGCAGTTAAGAAAGAATTAAGGTATGTGCAAGGCACAAAAGGCCTCATGTTAACGTGTAGTAAGTCAGACCCACTTGAGGTAGTGGGATACTCAGACTCAGATTTTACGGGTTGTGTGGATACTAAGAAATCCATGTCAGGTTACATATTCACCCTCACAAATGGAGCTATATCGTGAAAAATATCCAAACAAACCGTCACTGCATCGTCCACAATGCATGTCGAGTTTATTGCTTGTTATGAGGCCACGAGCCATGCATTATGGCTTAAGAAATTTCTACCCGGTCTTAGAGTGGTTGACAGCATTGAAAACCACTTAAGTTATACTGTCACAATGAACCCGCAGTATTGTACTCCCACAACAACAAGTTGAGTGGTGCTGCCAAACACATCGACATTAAATTTTATGTTGTGAAAGACAAAATCTAGGATCACACTATTAGTATTGAGCATATTAGAACCAAACATATTCTTGCGGATCCGCTTACTAAAGGTCTTTCACCCAGTGTGTTCAGAGAAAACGTAGCCGGCATGGGATTAAGGGAGAACCTATGATCACCTGGATACTTAGGGGCCAAACTAAAAATAAGGTTGTTTCTAAGTGTAAGATGTATTGTGGTCGTCGAGTCAGATAGTATGTAATTGGCTATTTTGATGCGATGTGGTCAGTATGTCGAACATGAAGAAATAAACAATAAGTTAAGTATTATAAAATTAAGTAAGTTTTGATAAGATTGATCCTTAAAGATCAAGGGGGAGAATGTTGGAATCTGTTATGATCTCCAACTCGGGAAAACGGCGCAACGGCTGATCCATTTTCCCTCCCTTTGCGCTCTGATCGGGGGCGCTGGCCGTTTCCTTGGCCGAGGGCCCCCTTCCTCTCACGCAATATTTATAGGGGGGAGCCGGGTGGGGCACGGGTATGAAGACTTCCCCGTGCTCCTCAAAACGCCGCCCAACAACTCTATCCGATTCGATCTAACAGAGGCGTGGAGATCTAGGAAGGAAGGACCCCGGCGAGATCAACATCCGTGCATCTCCGAAGTCCACCGCAAGCTCATCTACATCAAGCAAAATATGGCTACTTCATCTACATCCGAAGGTATGAAAAGACCATATCCGTTCTCGTTCTTTTGTTTTGTGCAATATAGTTTAGGATCTATCTATTCTATTTGTTTCTCGTCGATCTTGAGGTTAGTCGATCCTTAGGAACTAACAGAACTTTATATCCTTGCTACTTGCTTCATTATCATCTTCGGTCAGGCTAAATGGGATTCCAGGATCCTGGATACATCACAGAAGAGGTCTATGACAAGGCGATCCGTTATCACCATTTCTTTTCATCCTTGCGATTGACACCCTGGAGTAAGTTTTCAGGTCAGCAACCCGCAACGGACTGTTGTCCTCACTAACAGAGCGGTTGGCAAGGACGAGGATATCCTTATATGCAGATGATGCAATGCTTTTTACAAATCCAATCCAAGAGGATGTCAACACTACAATGAAGATCATGGAGTACTTCGGCAGAGCCACAGGGCTACTAATCAATGGCCGGAAAAGCATAATCACGCCGATTAGATGTGATGGGATCAACTTGAATGTTCTAGCAAACATTGTAGGACAGCAAATTGATCTCCGAGTTACTTATCTCGGTTTGCAGGTGGTTTTAGGAAAGCTGAGACTGATGCATCTGCAGCAAATTAAAGATAAGATTGCATCCAAACTGACAGGTTGGAAAGGAAATTTGCTCTCCATTGCTGGTCAACGTGAACTAATAAGAACAGCCCTGAGCTCGGTTAGGACATATGCCATGTCAGTGCTGAAGTTACCTAAACAGTTCATAAAGGATATCGACAAGGCTAGGCGCCGCTTCTTATGGGCAGGTAACCAGGATACTCGGGCCGGGAGTAGCAAAGTTCAATGGTCTGTAGTGTGCAGACCGACAGAGCGAGGTGGACTGAGAATTGCTGAACTAGAGAAATTTGGTAGGGCGCTAAGATTGCGGTGGCTTTGGATGGCTTGAAAGTCACCGATGAAACCATGCATGGGCTGGAATAGAGTTGCCAACTGACAAAACTGATGACTGTCTATTTGAAACAGCCACTCAAGTGACGATCCACAACAGACGACGTGCCAAATTCTGGACATCAAGTTAGCTCAGTGGCATTTCTCCTTCAACGAGGTTCCCTGGCCTCTATCTACATAGCAGAAGGAAGGGACGATCGGTGGCTGAAGCCTTGAAAAACAACCGGTGGATTCGTGATATCTCATATAACTTGACAGTTCAAATACTGGAGGATTATATAGCTCTCTGGACGATGCTGCAAGGAATTGTTATTAATGCCCACAGTCAAGATGATGACTAGATAATATGGGTGGCTTCAGCCTCCAAGAAATATTCAGCCAAATCAGCTTACAAGACGCAATTCGAGGGAGGACATACCTCATGGTTCTCTGAAAAACTTTGGAGAGTATGGGCTCCTGCGAAATGCAAAGTTTTCACTTGGTTGCTTCTTCATAACAAAATTTGGACAGCAGCTCGCATGCAGAGACGAGGCTGGCCAAATGATTTCTTTTGTCCACTTTGCCGGCGAAATGTAGAAATGGTGATCCACCTCTTCATGGAGTGCCCAGAAACACAGAAACTCTGGTCCTGGCTGTCGGACTGGACTGATGTATTGACGCTCAACCCAATAAGACGAACAGTGGCACAAAATAGTCAGCCAAATGTTGCAGAATGGTACTACAATCTAACAAGCAGCGCAACAACGTCAGCAGCGAAAGCAACAAGAACTCCAGTCATTCTCATCTGCTGGATGATCAAGAGAGAACGTAACTGACGTATTTTCAAAAACAAATACCAGAATTCAACCCAACTAACAGCGGAGATTAAAGACACTATCAAGCTCTGAAAGTTGGCCGGTGCAGTACATTTACCAAATACTTACTAGCTGAATTTAATTCAGACGCCTGTGTTGTAACCATATATGAAAATTCAGATATAAACATAAACTTCTTATATCTTCTTACAATATAAGCTGAACAATCGTTCAGGGCTTTCGAAAAAAATCAGTTTGGTAATGGTCTAAACTGGTGCGCTGGACACCATCAATGTGTACATATTGTCGATACAATCGAGTGATGCATATGTGAATCCCTCAATTTTAATTATGGACGCAAAAGTTACAGCATTTGGAATATTTTGGAAATCAGTCTTTTTTCAGAGGGTATAGATCGAGTTAGAAGTTAAGATTTTGACACAATAATTATATAGATTTTAAATCCTAATAGGACAAGACCTCCAAACTATAAATACAAAATGGTCAATGGCGATTGAGGACATTCAACCTCAATCGAACAAAGTCAATATGCTTTTATCATTTACATTTCTCCCATTGCACTATTTTTCTAAACACTTGTAACAGACACAAAATTCAATAGATGAAAATTTGATTCAAATTCAAAATTTGGAAACCGAAACATCAAGAAAGAGAAAAAGAAAAACAAAAAAGGGGAAATGGCCGTTTTCCACGGGCATAGCCCACCTCCCTAGCGGCTCGGCCCGTCTCCTTTTTCTCGCCCTCTGGCAGCCCGCACGCCAGCCCGCTTCCCCTCCCCTCGGTGCGGCCCGAAAACGGCCCCATCACTGTGCTCCTTCCCCCTCGTGCCTGCTGCCGAAGCTGAAGTCGATCCCGAGGACCCGGCGATTGACGCGCCACCATCGTGTCTCGCTGCCCCGCCCGAGGCCTCCACCCCCGTGGCACTCGTCACCCTCCGTCGCCTCCATCAGTCCCGCCCCATGCCACGAAATTCCAGCCGCTCTCATCAATGGCGCACCTGCCACCAACCCGGCCGCCGGAACCGCCTTCTCGCCGCTATAAAAGGGAGCCCTTCCCTCCCATTCTCTCCACACCTTCACCACTGAGCTCCACCGCCCCCACTTGAGCGAAGAGAGGAACCGCCGACCGCGAATTTCATGAAACGGCGCCGTATTCTCCAACTCCGGCCGTCACTACCAAACTCGCAAGGTACGCGCCGAAACCCCATTTCCCTAGGAGGATAGAAGCTCTGTAACCCCCTCAATCCTCCCCGCACACCCATTTCCACTCTTAGCCACCGAGACGAGCTAGGCACACAAGGCCAAACTCGCCGCCGCTATGGTGTGCCGCCGGCCACCGTAAAGGCCGCACCGGCCCGTCCGAGCCCACCAAAAGCTCCACTGCACTCGCCTTCACGTGTATGGATGCTTAGATCGAAGGAAAACACATGCGCACGCATAGTCCACCGAGCTCTGCCACCGCTGCCATCTCCGGCGAGCTGCAGTCGCCTCTTCGATGATTCCCTCGAATGACGATCACTTCCGTTCGGCTCCCCACGCCACATAGACCCCCGGCATGAACTCCGTTAGACGAGCCCGAGAAAACACTGCGGCTCGGCTAGCCGTCGGCCGCCCCTCCGCGCCGGCAACCCCCCCACCCCCCAGGCCGGTCGTCCACGTGGCTGCCAGACGGCGGGCCACGCGGGCAGAGCCGCGAACGTGGCCGCTGACTCGGTGCCACGCGGGCGCCAGCTCACCCGGGTGCCCTGCCTGAGCCTCTATGGGCTCGGTCCACGTGGGCCAGAGGCTCAGCAGCTGTGGGTCGGGTCTAGGTCCACAGAACAGTAACCCGTAGAAACCTAGGCCCGCCTGTGAGCCTTTATACGCAGGAAAAACGCTAGATACACCCACTAACTGTACACAAAAACATGAACATGGCATTTTTGGTTACAAAAAATTCTAGAAAAATTCCTAAAAATAGGAATTAGTCATTAGAGGATAGTAACATGCGGATAAAGGCTAAAAACCATTTTAGGACATTACTAATTGTCAGTAATCGTGCTAACCCAACTAATTAAGTGAACGGCAAAAGGAGATAGGGTGAGGACCTCCGGCCAAGGACACTACCCCCTCCAAAAGCACAAGTAAAACATGTTTGTTGTTAGGAAACCCCTTAGAACCCCTACAACCACATTACTGTGATGTTAGCTAAGTTCTTGGATTTTATTGGTTTCGATGCTAATTCGAACAATTTACGTACTATAGCAAACGAGGAAGCTGACGAGGAATTCGAAGACCCGGATTACGAGGAATTCCTAGAAGCTTTTAAAGACAAGGTCTAACCTCCTTGATCATGATTGATCCTATGAGTTTACAAAATTGCCCTGATAGCCTGTTTTAATATGCATGTTTTCCATGATTACTTTTAAACGTTGTGGTAGCTAAGATCCGCTTGACTAGTGGTAGCTTCTCCATGTAAGTAGTCTGGCCGACACGATAGCTTTGACAGTGGTTACTTGCTCCTCAGTTAACCTAGCTTGATGATGTCGGCTAGCCGTTACACTAGCAAGTAGCATACTTCCTCTCTCCATCCTGTGAGGGCCGCCCGATCGACGACAGGACGACGCCCCGAACAGGACCTCGTCGGGTGGTGCGGTGTTATGCGGCACCCAACAGCACACGGGTCGATAAAACACATCCCATTACATAAATCATTTGTGGAAGAGTACAAGAACGTTTTACAAATACTTATCTCAAAATAAGCTATAGTGGAAGACTATAACTTTCACGACTCATTTCTAAACTTAGCAACAAAGAAACAGTCCAGCCCGCGGACGTTCCTTACTAGCAACACGAAGACAATCTACAGTGGCGAGGATGCTCTTGAGTAACCACTCGGAGGTTCCCGAGTCTCATCGGCATCCCTTCATAAGTGTAAGGGCCTATGTTTTTGACACATACTTAAGGTGCTCATCACATCACACACACACTTCATTTGAAGAAAGTTGATGAACACATTTGAAGAGCAAGTAACCACCATCAACATGATCATTAGAGAACAAACTCACACAATGCAAAAGTGGCATTTCCCACATGCATCACCTAGGGGCTGGGCATATGAAAACTCCTACACCTTGCTAGGAATGTCCATGCCAAGTTTCACCCAAATTCAAAACCTTTTTGAAGTCCTTTTGGGTATAGCTAGAAAGAGGGTGGTTTGAACTCAAAATTGAAATTCAAACTGTTTTCACCCCATGAATTCAAAAGTGGGAGGCATATTCTTACTCAGCACATTTTTGTGAGCTCACACACCAATTTTCATTCCATTTGGAGTTGAGCTTGACATGAGCTAAGTGTAGCAAATTCAAACCTTATTTAAATTTCAAACTGCATGTGTGCTGAAATTTAGTCAAACCCAAACCAATTTGAATTCTACCCCATTCAAATGGCCCAGGGGCAGATAATTCAAATACTTGAGGTTAATTTGGTCTCTACTGTTTAGAGCAGTAGAGCAAAGTTAATTTCAGAGGTTAAAACCCTAGGTGGGTCCCACATGTCAGCCTCAGCAACAAAAACAACCGACTGAATCCTGAGCTCGGTTACTTGCGCGCGCTTCAGCAGCCGCCACGGCGAGAGATCGATCGGGACAGCAGCTGCTTGCCGCCCTGACCTGCTGAACCGCCTCGTGGCCTACTTATCCCCGCGGCCGACCTGATCGGAGGCAGAACCACTCGCTTTTCTGCTTCCTCATGCAAGAAACGCCGCCCTCGCTGCCAATCGCTCGGAACTGATCGGAGAGCAGCGATCACGGCCCCTCCACTGCCTCCAAAGCTACAACAAGGTACTGAGGACTTCTCTTCTCCTCCCCCGTTGCTAGAAATCGGCTGAACTCAGACGATCTCAGCTATACCGAGAGTTCTTCTTAGTGACCTAAGTCTGCGGGCTCCCGTGGACAGCCCAACCGGGAGGTTGTTTCGCCCGAGCTAAGGTGTCCCTGGACGCGTTAGGGACCGGTGCTGCTCACCCCTGAGCCACAGCCCGAGTGCTTGATCGCCGGCGATGAATTTCGTTTCCCCTTTCACTCGATGCAGACCGACATTTGGGTGCGGCTCTGCCGAATTCACACTCCAGAATGGTTTAGGGAGTCTCAATCCGTTCCTACACAGACTAGACTTGGTGGCGCATAAGTTGCCTTCACAACCTTTAGCATGAGAACCACTGTACCCGGCATATTCGAAGCTTGCCGGCGGCGGATCCTGCGAGAAACCTCAGGCGCATGGCGGGAGCTTACTTCGAACCTCTCCCGAGCTGCTTCGAGCCCATGCCGAGCTTCCTTAGGGACCACTGATGCTTTCCGGCCGTTTGCTCGGTCGGTTGGGGTGCTAGGAAGGTCGGCCGACATGGCCGGAGTTCTTCCAAAGCTGCCGCTCGTCGCCGACTGTGTGCCGGCGATTTCCATGACGGGCTGAGCCCAGAATCATGTTCCCGAGTGGATTTAGGCAGGGGCGGCCAGAATCATGAGGTTTGGAGCACCACAGAGGCAACCGGCGAGCTCTCCGGCGAGGTGTCACCGCGGCCGAGCGCGGGAGGCGGGAGGAAGACGAAGGGGGTGGGTCCTGGCTGTCAGCGGCAGATATTTTAAAACCAGGATCTGCGGCGGCAGGGATCGGGTGCGGTTGCACGCGAAGGAATCTGTAGCCACGTGTGTCATCCGATGAGGAGCCGACACGTAGCTCCGGGTCCCACGTGCAGTGATTTGAACTTTTCCCGATTTTCAGATTTCATTCAGATTTCAAATCCTCATAACTTTGGCTAGGAACATCCAAATCGAGTGAACGAAATTTTTTTGGATTCAGCTCTCTGAGTACTTTCCAGCAAATCAAGTTTCACTTTATGGAAATCCTTATTTCTCCAGAAATAATTCTTCAAAATTTAATCTGTTTAGAATTTTAACTGGAGAATCCTTTGGAGGAAAATTCTGAAATTTTGCTGGGATGTTAACCAAAATATCCCTGAGCTACCACAAAAAGTTCAGATCTATTTGAGCTCATTTGATCCACCTAAAGGTGTGATTAATAAAACTGTTCCAGAGAAAATGGAAAATATCCAGAAACATTTTCAGAATTTCTCTGAAATTGTCTAGCTCATATATATAGTTAGGAGCCTTCAAATTAAGTGAGACCAACTCCATTAGAACCCTCTGAAAATGTAGTTTTCAGAAAGTCATGGCTTGGTCCATGAAAATCCCTAGGACACTCTAAGAGCTCCAATTAAGGTCAAGTACATAATTATTTGTGGAGAGCTCAAATGAGCTTTGCTGCAACTAAAACTTGGCCAAGTCTCTGTTTAGGTTGTACCCAAACCGTCTAGTGAGACTTATAATTTTCATAAGTTGAAATTCAATTCAAATGCATTAAATTGATACATATACTTGTTATCTCATGTAGTCGCTAAGGTTGAGGAGGAACCAGAAGTCTTAGACTTCGTTACTCCGGAAGAGCAGCTAGCCTACGACCAAGAGCAGCAAGGCAAGTTCCGGTTTGCATTAACCCTTTTACCAATTTTTACTGTTTTAAAAACTTACTTTGAGTACCATTACTGCTTGCATTAGAGTCTTGTTTGAAAACCCAAATGCATATCCAAGAGAACCATGGGTTGGGATTAGGTTTGAAAACCACGTTATCCACTGCAATGCTAAGATAGAGTAGGATTCGGTATAAGTAGAGTAGTTGGAACTACTCGGGAGCATTGGCTAGAGGCACTCGACTCGAGTAGAGATAGCAAATCAAACACATGGCAAGACAAATGAGACCGAGCGGAGAGTAAGGGCAGCAGGACTTTGTGGCCTGTGTGCTATAGCTCCGCTCGTGTCAATTGAGGACCGAGCCGTGTGCGGGCCTATTGAACAAGCTAGAACAGTACCGAAGACCCACCGGATATATGGGAACCGGGAAACCGATGTAACTCGGGTAGCTGGGTATTGAGGCATTGTTTGTCGTTCAGAGGGTAGGTTGAGAGCTTGAGGTGTAAATCAGCTAGCGGCACTGAGATGCACGTGCAGAAACCTCTTGCTCGGGACGATAGGACCGGTTCAATACTTGGCTAATGGGTGAAAGGTGGTTGCGTACAACGTCCGTGATGGTTGCTGTAGGCAACATCGAGTACGGGCGTACCTGACAGGTTATTCGGGTAACCCTGCAGGTGTAAATCGATTATAATCGTCGTCTCTCGTGGTAAGTGAGTACCACTTGTTCTCTGTACCGTGACATAGAAAGAACAGGCTAGTTACATGTTAAAATGTTGCTGATTGAAAGATGGACTTTGATTGTTAATGATTAGCTGTAGTCTAGAGCTAACTAAAGTTCTTTTCAACTTTGGGCAAAGTACATGAGAGAAATGCGTTTCTTGTTTGATTGCGGCTCTCTCATGTGCCTTAGCGTAAGGTTCTCCACAACCTGCTGCTAAAACTTGAAAGTAAGGTTCCACTAATTAGGCGAGTCCTTGCAACTTGCTTTATATCATAACCTATCATCCATCATGTAGAAGTTCTATGTATAGGAGAGACGGGTCAGTCTTGCTGAGCCTTCGTGCTCACTGCTTGTGTTTGAAGCTTTTGCAGGGTTCTATGAGGAAGGGACTCCTGAGGAGGAGACGGAACCCCAAGAGGGGAACCCCGTCGAGTGGGAGTCGTGCACGCCGCCGTGTTAGTGTGTGTGCGTGCTAGCGGGGACACGTTCACGGCCTGAACGTGAACTCGATGCGTAGTCTACGCCCGTGAGTGTAGACTGAACATATTTTGTTGTACAAATGTTCATAAACCTCTTTATGTAATAAAACTTTGCTTCCGCTTGTACTATTGATGTGTGTTATCCGGTGCTGTGCAACGCAGCACCCCTCAGCGTGATCCTGGCTTGACAAGACCATGGGGTCGTGTCAGCGTTGGTATCAGTGCTCGCTTGAGGTTTAACGCACTACAAAGGTCATCTTTTCAAAAATCCAGTGAGGAACGAGTTAGTAGCCCATATAAGGATGTTATTAGTGTATAGAAAGTGGCATACTAACCTATTTGCTTATGTTAGAAAATCTTGCATCTCGGGACGCTTTATGTCTTGGGGGGGTGCACGTCAGCGCTGTCCACCAGTGCGCACAAGCTGAAGGGTGGAGCCCCACGGGTGGCAGGTAACCCGACCCGCTTTAGTATCCTCTACGACTCTTCATGTCGTTTGGGGTATTTGAGCAACGTCTGTCCCTGGCGTGCGTGGTGCAATTTGGGAGACCCTGTCACGTGGTCAGTAACGTGAACACGTAGCTCAAGGCGTGTTTGGCTTGAGAACATCCGGGCGAGTGATGACAACCGGGTGTACGAACTGTATGGATACCGGGCTCGGTGTGCAGCCGAGTCTGACGATTGTGTGAGATATCTGTAGGTAGTCTAACCAATAAATGGTAGACGTGTAGCATCCGTGTGCGAGAGACGCTTAGTGCCACTGAACTAATGAAGTCGGCTAAGTTCGGTATAGTTTTTTTTTGTGAGGACGTAGTACAGACATTCTCTAGTGACGCATCGACGTCACACTCCACTAAATGAACAACTTCATTGTAAAACTTGAAAGTTTTAATCCGGAGCACTAAAACTTTGATGTAACTCCTTCCCTTAATCAGGATGTTCAAAGTTAACAATTTTTCACTTTATAGGCTGCTAAGGACAGAGTCCCCTGTTTTCAGCTGAATTAAGGCTGAAGTTAATCAGAGGTTAGAGATTGAGTTCTTTCGAGGTTGGGGTCATATGATACATTTATGGAAAGCATTTGAAGAGCTGTACAACTTTTCTGTTGAGGTCCAGAGGTGTTTCATCACTTAACCAATCGAAAAATGCAGTAGAGTTGAAACTGTCCAGAAAATAGGGCAGAGCAAAAACTCTCTGTAACTCTCTGTAAATTGAGCATAACTTCCTGTATAAAAATCCAAAAATAGAAAATGTGGTAGTTCTGAAAAGTTCATGAGATGGGTTACAACTTTGTAACAGAAAGTTTTGTCAGATTGGGAGTAGAATTAACTGGAATTCTTGGATCAAATCAGTACCTCAAGCAGGGAGGTGCTGTCCAATTTTCTCCAGAAATTCTGTTAATTTTGACATCTCATAACTTTTGAACCAGGAAAGATATTAGGCCAAGAAAATACTTTCTGGAAATCTATTGAAGTTAATTTAGCATGGTCTAAATCAGGTTGAAATGGAAACTGGTCAGGGCTGTCATATTGGACAGTAGATCAGTAGTCAAATTTGTTTAAATTTTAACTATGTTTCCAAGTTTATGAGTTCAATGACATGTTTTATGTTAGAACTCAATAGTTTACTGTTCAAATAAATATTTGATATTTCTCAAATATGTTTTTACAGATGTCAGCGGATAAACAGTTGGACAACGGGTGGGTGGTGTCCCACTGTTCTCACCGCAGCGGCTATCCGGAAGCATAGAGGCAAATGCTTCAATATTTCGGGTACAGCAAGATGCCACAGTACTTCGCCAAAGAAGAAGGTGAGGAGGGGAACAAGACATGAACGATCCATGTCGAAGTTCCTGCAGGGCCTACGCCACCCGGTTGGGCGCCGTTCACCGTCACGGTGAGAGGTAGACAACCGGAGGGGACGTGGCAAGTGGCAGCCCGCGACACCATGCCGCGTTTCTGCCAACTACATGTGAGAGCTATGGAGGGCACTCCATACGCGCTCATTCCGGTGGAGGGACAGGCTAATCACGTGTGGGAAGGGAGGTATATGGAGGTAACCGATCCGGGTTGTCCAAGGTACAATCCCGCGGAGGCAAACCTTAGTCTCCAATGGAGGGCAGGAAAAGCCGTGATGGACAGCCAAGCTGTTCATATGGATTGTCTTGCTGCGAAGCTCAAGGAGAGCACAAGCCGTGGAGACCATTTCAAGAGTGCTCACAGCGCACTCCGCAATGTGCTCCTTCCGACGATTAAGCGACTGAACGAACAGCATAATCAGTTGCATCGTCTGAAGAAGGCGAAGAAGAAAAGCCGTGTCGATATTGCGGCGTTGCAAGAACAGTAGCAGGCTCTGACCCAGAAGAATGAGGTCCTTACTCAAGAGTGGGATGACGCTATTGAGGAAGGGCAAGGCTAGGAAGAGGACTAGAACCAGGCCATGGACGAGGTGCACGCGTTGCAGGACCTCGTACCTCCGGTGATGGGCATACCGGTGGTAGGTGCCGTACCCGTGGTCTTGGGTCTTCCGGAAATTGGAGAATCTGAGATGGGAGAGGAGGTTGTAGACCCAGAGCCACCAGCAGAGGTACCAGAGGAAGACACCCCACAGGAGGTCGAGTTCTACTCCGAGTAGGGGGTTACTGTTGCCAAGTAGGGCAGCAAGGGTGATGTAACCCAAACTTTTGTAATCGGTGACATGTCGTGTAGACAGTAGCGTATGTATAGGTAGTGACGACATGAGCATGACTTCTCGGAGACCCGAGAATAATGTATCTTGTATAAAGTTTATGCTTTATCAATATATGTGGATGTTGTGCAAATTATTCATGCGTCACTTCAAATACCTACTGTTTCATATGGAATTTTTAAGTATGACATGTGACGATCGCTGCTATTTTGAATTTCAGAATGACTCGTACTCGTGCCAACCCGGACGTTGGGGGATCCAGTCAGGGGGGAGAGACCTCCCAACAGCCTCCCGAGGACTCCTTGGGACAGCAACAGCAGCAACATCCGCCACCGCCAACGGTTACTTTGGCGGATATTGTAGCAGCAATGGCGGGTTCTTATCAGCAGCACAAGGAGTTGCTGCAGACCCTTATTGCAAATACGTCTCAACCAGAGAGGCGTCATGATCATGAGGAGCGTCAACAGAGCTCCTACTCCGACTTTCTAGCAACTCATCCCCCTGATTCTCAAGGGCGGATGAACCCCTCGATGCGGACAACTGGCTCCGCACGATGGAGATGAAGTTCGGGCTGCTCCAAGTGAGTGAGCAGCGCAAAACTCAGTTCGCGGTCCAACAGCTCCAGGGATCCGCGAACGCGTGGTAGGCGAACTACTGTGCTTATGACCTGGGCGGAGTTCGGGACAGCCTTCAGGGCCTATCACATACCGCCGGGTCTCATGAAGAGGAAGACGCAGGAGTTCTTACGCCTGCAACAAGGGAGCCGGAACGCGCTGGAATACTCCAGGGCGTTCAATGATCTTGCGCTCTACGCGTCGTATCACGCCGATACTGACGAGAAGTGGCGGGATCACTTCTACCAGGGGCTTAACCCGCTCCTGAAAGACAAGCTAGCGATGTTCAATCGCGGCAGCCTCAATGACATAATTGATGCTGCGATTGTTCAGGAAGACTCCGGCAAGGAGTTAGCGGCGGCGGAAAGGAAGCGAAGCGCACCGGAAAGCAGCAGAGAAGGAAGTGGTCCTTCTCAAAAATAGCGGATGGTGAATCACCTACCATCGGGTCCACGCTGGCAGCCACCACAGAGGTCGATGCCGTTCCGCAGTTGGCCATATTCTTTACCGGCATTTAGGCCGGCACTGCCAGCACCACCTTCGCAACAACAGCAGCAGCGGGCGATGCCGCGTGCGTATGCACCTCAGCAGCGCATGCCGGGCTTTCGTCCCCCAAGCACAGGCTAAGTAGCGGCCACATGCTACAAATGTGGTCGTCCAGGACACTTCGCCAGCAGTTGTCCGGAGAGGCAAGGCTGCGGTATTGCACCGCAACTTCCAGGGAGGAATCAGCCCCGGAACCCTACTAATGCGAGGCAGGCAAACCCTAGGCCCGGCACCGTCCACCAACTTGCCATAGAGGACGTGCCGGAGGGTGAGCCAATCCTTGCGGGTATGTTCCAACTCCACCAGCATCCCGCCATAGTATTGTTTGATTCAGGCACCACACACAATTTTATTAGCCAAGCTTTCATTGCTAAATACAGCTTGCCAATACTACCCACCGATAGCCCATATTTGAATTGTTCACCGGGTGGGAAGATTTAAGCAAGCGTAATGGTTTCCAAAGCCCCATTATGCTTAGCGGGTAGAGTGTACCCTACGTCTCTCATAATCTTAGAGGGACAGAAGGTCGATGTCATCCTAGGGATGTCGTGGTTAACCCGCCACGGTGCTGTTTTAGACATCGTCCTTCGAATCGTGCACTTGAACTCAGAAGTGCACGGATCTCACTCCTTATTTCTGGGCAGTCCAGAAATAAAACTTCCAAGTGTCTATCAATCCACAACTATAAGATTGGAAGATATTCCAGTGGTCCGAGAGTTCCCTGACGTGTTCCCGGATGATTTCCCGGGGATACCGCCCGACAGAGAGGTGGAGTTCAAAATTGAACTTGCATCGGGAACCATGCCAATATCTCGAAGGCCGTACAAGATGGCGCCTAAGGAGTTGGCTGAACTGAAGACTCAGCTAAGGGACCTGCTGGAGAAGGGTTTTATTAGGCCGAGCTCCTCGCCATGGGGTTGTTCGGCATTGTTTGTGAAGAAGAAAGACGAGGCGTTGTGGCTTTGTGTGGACTATCATCCACTAAATGCCGTAACCATCAAGAACAAGTACCCGTTGCCACGGATTGACATGTTGTTTGATCAGTTGGTCGAAGCAAAGATCTTTTCCAAGATGGACTTAAGATCCGGGTACCACCAGATTAAGATACGGGCTGAGGACATTCCGAAGACGGCTTTCTCGACGAGGTACGGACTTTATGAGTACCTGGTTATGTCCTTCGGCCTCACCAACGCTCCAGCTCACTTCATGTATTTGATGAACTCGGTATTTATGCCGGAGCTGGACAAGTTTGTCGTGGTCTTCATCGACGACATATTGGTATATTCCAAGTCGGAGGAAGAGCACAAGAAGCATCTGCGTATAGTCTTGCAACGGCTGCGGGATCACAAGCTATACGCGAAATTCAGCAAGTGCGAGTTTTGGATATCGCAAGTTCCTTTTCTCGGGCATATCATCTCAGCGGAGGGTATCGCTGTAGACCCGAGTAAGATCACACAAGTGCTGAATTGGAAATCCCCGGAAACTGTTCCCGAGGTACGGAGTTTCCTCGGACTCGCGGGATATTATCGGAGGTTCATTCCGAACTTCTCGAAGATTGCCAAGCCTATGACGGAGATGCTGAAGAAGGCTACCAAATATGTTTGGAGTCCAGCATGTGAAGCAGCATTCAAGGCTTTAGTGAAGCACCTAACATCAGGTGGAAGTTCGTGAAAGAATGTTCTTGTTTTTCGTTGGAAAAACCAACGCCGACGTCAAGATCAGTCTCCTTTCTCTTTTCGGTGATATTGGGCCCTTATGGTATCTCGTACACATTCCGACGATTGGCCGAGCGAATAAGTCAACTTCAAAGTGGATCTGTTGTGCGCGATTCAATACCCCTATCTGGGGAAACTTTCCCTTTAGTAGATCGTGATTTGGGTCTGTCGACCTCCTCATTATAGTCCTCCCCGCGCACCGGTTTTGGCGCAGCCAGACACAACAAAACCGTTCGACGTGTACTGCGATGCATCCGGCATTGGGCTCGGATGCGTGCTGATGCAAGACCGAAGGGTGGTCGCGTATGGGTCACGGCAGCTCAGAAACCATGAGCAGAATTATCCAACTCATGACTTGGAGCTCGCTGCCGTGGTACTCGCACTTAAAATGTGGAGGCACTACCTACTCGGTAACCTTTATATACCGACCACAAAAGAGTACATATTCACTCAGAAGGAGCTGAACATGAGGCAGCGAAGATGCTTAGAGTTGATAAAGGATTACGAAATAGAGATCCATTATCACCCCGGCAAGGCAAACGTAGTGGCAGATGCGCTGAGCCGCAAGTCACACGTCAACAATCTGACCATCACACCGTTGGAAGAGAGCAAACCACCACTGCATGTGATTCCACATGGTGCTCTCTACAATTTAGCTTTGATCCCCACCATCCGTGAAGAGATAACGGCAGTCCAGAAAAATGACAAGGGCATGTCACATTTGCGGAGACGTATAGACAGTGGGGAATTGAAATGTTTCCGGAAAGACGGAGACGGCGTCCTGTGGTTCAAGGACCGGATCGTCGTATCCCGTAACCCGGAATTACGGAAGAAAATCTTTGATGAGGCTCACTTGTCAAAGTTTTCTATTCACCCCGGCAGCAACAAAATGTATCAAGAACTCAGAAGCAAGTTTTGGTGGACACGGATGAAGCGGGAGATCGCAAAGTACGTGTCCGAGTGTGATACATGTCGCAGGGTGAAGGCGGATCATATGTGGAAACCGGGACTGCTACAACCACTGGGCGTTCCTGCCTGGAAATGGGAGGATGTGAGCATGGACTTCATCATCAGTTTACCCACCACCTTTCAGAAACATGATTCTGTGTGGGTGATCGTCGACCGGCTCACCAAAGTTGCCCATTTCATCCCGGTCAACACCAACTACAACGCCAAGAAGTATGCTGAACTGTACATCTCACGGATCCTATGCTTGTACGGCGTACCCCGTACCATCATATCGGATCAGGGCACTTTATTTGTGTCCCGATTTGGGAGCAGCTACACGCTGCATTGGGGACGAAGCTGATCCGTAGTTCAGCATACCACCCGCAAACGGATGGACAAAATGAGCGGGTAAACCAAATCCTAGAAGATATGTTACGAGCTTGCGCTATCAACCACGGCAAGAATTGGGATGATCACTTGCCATTGGCCGAGTTCTCGTACAACAATGGGTACCAAGCCAGCATCAAGATGGCACCTTACGAGGCGCTATACGGGAGAAAATGTCGCACACCACTGAATTGGTGTGAGTCTGGCGAAAGGGTCACCTTCGGGATTGATCTTGTGAACAACGCGGAGGAAAATGTTTGACTGATTCAAGCGAACCTAAAAGCCGCCCAATCCCGACAGAAGCAATATGCGGACCAGAGAAGACGCCCATTACAATTCGAAGTCAAGGATCACGTATACCTACATGTATCTCCAATGAAGGGCGTGAACAGATTCGGGGTGAGAGGAAAGTTGGCACCCCAATTCATCGGTCCATTTCAGATTACAGAAACATGTGGATCGGTAGCATACCGGCTGAAATTACCAGAAGCACTTTCCGGTGTGCACGACGTCATTCACATTTCCCAGCTGAGGAAGTGTCAACTACCATTCAGCTGGAAGACATAGAAGAACTGAAACCGGATCTCACGTATCGGGAGGAACCGGTTCAGATTATCGATGAAAAGGCCCGAACCACATGCAACCGTACGTTGTGGTTCTACAAGGTTCTATGGAATAATCACTCCATGGACGAAGCGAAATGGGAGAGCGAAGGATATCTTCGTGGTAACTACCCCGACTTTTTCACGTCGCATATCCGGTAATTTTCCACCATCCTCTCTCTCATTTTCACCTTATAATCTCGGGACGAGATTCTTTTAAGGGGGAGGAATGTAAGGGCCTAAGTTTTTGACACATACTCAAGGTGCTCATCACATCACACACACACTTCATTTGAAGAAATTTGATGAACACATTTGAAGAGCAAGTAACCATCATCAACATGATCATTAGAGAACAAACACACACAATGCAAAAGTGGCATTTCCCACATGCATCACCTAGGGGCTGGGCATATGAAAACTCCTACAGCTTGCTAGGAATGTCCATGCCAAGTTTCACCCAAATTCAAAACCTTTTTGAAGTCATTTTGGGTATAGCTAGAAAGAGGGTGGTTTGAACTCAAAATTCAAATTCAAACTGTTTTCACCCCATGAATTCAAAAGTGGGAGGCATATTCTTACTCAGCACATTTTTGAGAGCTCACACACTAATTTTCACTCCATTTGGAGTTGAGCTTGACATGAGCTAAGTGTAGCAAATTCAAACCTTATTTGAATTTCAAACTGCATGTGTGCTGAAATTTAGTCAAATCCAAACCAATTTGAATTCTACCCCATTCAAATGGCCCAGGGGAAGATAATTCAAATACTTGAGGTTAATTTGGTCTCTACTGTTTAGAGCAGTAGAGCAAAGTTAATTTCAGAGGTTAAAACCCCGGGTGGGTCCCACATGTCAGCCTCAGCAACAAAAACAATCGACTGAATCCTGAGCTCGGTTACTTGCGCGCGCTTCAGCAGCCGCCACGACGAGAGACGATCGGGACAGCAGCTGCTTGCTACCCCGACCTGCTGAACCACCTCGCGGCCTACTTATCCCCGCGGCCGACCTGATCGGAGGCAGAACCACTCGCTTTTCTGCTTCCTCGCGCAAGAAACGCCGCCCTCGCTGCCGATCGCTCGGAACTGATCGGAGAGCCTCAATCACAGCCCCTCCACTCCCTCCAAAGCTACAACAAGGTACTAAGGACTTCTCTTCTACTCCCCCGTTGCTAGAAATCGGCTGAACTCGGACGATCTCGGCTATACCGAGAGTTCTTCTCAGTGACCTAAGTCCGCCACACTTCGGGCTCCCGTGGACAGCCCAACCGGGAGGTTGTTACGCCCGAGCTAAGGCGAGCCCCACAGCCTGAGTGCTTGATCGCCGGCGACGGATTTCCGTCTCCCCTTTCACTCGGTGCAGACGGACCTTCGGGTGCGGCTCTGCCAAATTCACACTCCAGAATGGTTTTAGGGAGTCTCAATCCGTTCCTACACAGACTAGACTTGGTGACGCATAAGTTGCCTTCACAACCTTTAGCATGAGACCACTGTACCCGGCATATTTGGAAGCTTGCCGGCGTCGGTTGGGGTGCTAGGAAGGTCGGCCGACACGGCCGGAGTTCTTCCGAAGCTGCCGCTCATCGCCGACCGTGTGCCGGTGATTTCCATGACGGGCTGAGCCCAGAATCATGTTCCCCGAGTGGATTTAGGCAGGGGCGGCCAGAATCATGAGGTTTGGAGCACCACAGAGGCCACCGGCGAGCTCTCCGGCGAGGTGTCACGGCAGCCGAGCGCGGGAGGCGGGAGGAAGACGAAGGGGGTGGGTCCCGGCTGTCAGCGGCAGATATTTTAAAACCAGGATCTGCTGTGGCACGGATCGGGTGCGGTTGCACGCGAAAGAATCTGTAGCCGCGTGTGTTATCCGATGAGGAGCCGACACGTAGCCCCGGGTCCCACGCACAGTGATTTGAACTTTTCCCGATTTTCAGATTTCATTCAAATTTCAAATCCTCATAACTTTGGCTAGGAACATCCAAATAGAGTGAACCAAATTTTGCTGTATTCAGCTCTCTGAGTACTTTCCAGCAAATCAAGTTTAACTTCATGAAAATCTTTATTTCTCCAGAATTAATTCTTCAAAATTTAAACTGTTTAGAATTTTAACTGGAGAATCCTTTGGAGGAAAAATCTGAAATTTTGCTGGGATGTTCACCAAAATATCCATATACTACCACAAAAATTTCAGATCCATTTTAGCTAATTTGATCCACCTAAAAGTTTGATTAATAAAACTGTTCCAGAGAAAATGGAAAATGTCCAGAAACATTTTCAGAATTTCTCTGAAATTGTCTAGCTCATATCTCTAGTTAGGAGACTTCAAATTAAGTGAGACCAACTCCATTAGAACCCTCTGAAAATCTAGTTTTCAGAAAGTCATGGCTTGGTCCATGAAAATCCCTAGGACACTCTAAGAGCTCCAATTAAAATCAAGTATACAATTATTTGTAGAGAGCTCAAATGAGCTTTGCTGCAACTAAAACTTGGCCAAGTCTCTGTTCAGGTTGTACCCAAACCACAGTAAAAATTTCAGGGTCATTGAGTCTGTCTAATGAGACTTATAATCGTCACAAGTTGAAATTCAATTCAAATGCATTAAATTGATACATATACTTGTTATCTCATGTAGTCGCTAAGCTTCAGGAGGAACCAGAAGTATTAGACTTCGTTACTCCGGAAGAGCAGCTAGCCTACGACCAAGAGCAGCAAGGCAAGCTCCGGTTTGCATTAACCCTTTTACCAATTTTTACTATTTTGAGAACTTACTTTGAGTACCATTACTGCTTGCATTAGAGTCTTGTTTGAAAACCCAAATGCATAGCCAAGAGAACCATGGGTTGGGATTAGGTTTGAAAACCTCGTTAGCCACTGCAATGCTAATATAGAGTAGGATTTAGTACAAGTCGAGTAGTTGGAACTACTCGCGAGCATAGGCTAGAGGCACTCGACTCGGGTAGAGATAGCAAATCAAACACATGGCAAGAAAAATGAGACCGAGCGGAGAGTACGGGCAGCAGGACTTTGGGGCCTGTGTGCTATAGCTCCGCTCGTGTCGATTGAGGACCGAGCCGTGTGCGGGCCTGTTGAACAAGCTAGAATAGTACCGAAGACCCACCGGATATATGGGAACCGGGAAACCGATGTAACTCGGGTAGCTGGATATTGAGGCATTGCTTGTCGTTCAGAGGGTAGGTTGAGAGCTTGAGGTGTAAATCGGCTGGCGGCACTGAGATGCGCGTGAAGAGACCTCTTGCTCGGGACGATAGGACCGGTTCAATACTTGGCTAACGGGTGAAATGTGGTTGTGTACGACGTCCGTGATGGTTGCTGTAGGCAACATCGAGTACGGGCGTACATGACGGGTTATTCGGGTAACCCTGCAGGTGTAAATCGATTATAATTACCGTCCCTCTCGGTCAGTGAGTACCACTTGTTCACTGTACCGTGACGTAGAAAGAACAGGCTAGTTACATGGTAAAATGTTGCTGATTGAAAGATGGACTTTGATTATTAATGATTTGCTGTAGTCTAGAGCTAACTAAAGTTCTTTTCAACTTTGGGCAAAGTACATGAGAGAAATGTGTTTCTTGTTGGATTGCGGCTCTCTCATGTCCCTTAGCGTAAGGTTCTCCACAACCTGCTGCTAAAACTTGAAAGTAAGGTTCCACTAATTAGGCGAGTCCTTGCAACTTGCTTTATCTCATAACCTATCATCCATCATGTAGAAGTTCTATGTATAGGAGAGACGGGTCAGTCTTGCTGAACCTTCGTGCTCTGCTTGTGTTTGAAGCTTTTGTAGGGTTCTATGAGGAAGGGATTGCCGAGGAGGAGACGGAACCCCAGGAGGGGAACCCCTTCGAGTGGGAGTCGTGCACGCCGCCAGTGCTAGTGTGTGTGCGTGCTAGCGGGGACACGTTCACGGCCTGAACATGAACTCGATGCGTAGTCTACGCCCGTGAGTGTAGACTGAACATTTTTTGTTGTACAAATGTTCATAAACCTGTTTATGTAATAAAACTTTGCTTCCTCTTGTACCTTTGATGTGTGTTATCCGGTGCTGTGCAACGCAGCACCCTTAGCGTGATCCTGGCTCGACAAGACCGTGGGGTCGTGTCAATAAGCATGAAGTCAAACCTGCAAAACAACTCGGATAGCATCCGTGAGCATAACGCTCAGCAAGACTTAACCGTCACCCTAATCATAAAACTCTATGTGAGGTTATGAACCTAAGGTAGGATGGCATAATGCATAATAAACTCGCCTACAAGTGAATCCTTACTTTCAGGTATTATTTGCAGCATTTTAAGTAACCTTGGGCATGCCACATCCGGAGTCCACAATCAAATAAGAAACACTTTCCCCCGATGTAAATTGCTCATGGCATAAAAGAATCGAGTTTGCACTAGCTAATCATCAAAGATACAATACAAAGGTAGGATAAATTTCAAACCAATGTGGTTAGTTCCTTTCTCATGCAAGTTCTTACTACGTCATGACTGTGAGAACCAGTATGCTCGATCCATTCCGCGAGCGATGGTGATTCAAATCAATAACACCCGGACTACACGACACGTACGCCCATACTCGACGTTGCCTACAGGAATCATCACTGACATCGTACGTGGCAGCCTTTCCCCCGTTTCACCCCCGTTGAATCGATCAAGTCGCCCCGTACAGTAGCCACTCTCATGGTGCACCTGCCGACATGAGATGTCATGAGAATGTTCCCCACATACTGCACATCAGCCGTCTCGCCTGAGGCGACTCGAAAAGGCTCAACGACAGCTTCCCGAGGTACATCGGTTTACTGGGTCCCATAATACCAGCATGAGTCCGGTACACAACTCAAACTTGTTCAACAGGGCCGCATACGGATCGGTCCTTGACCGACACGGACAGGTCTATAGAACCCAGGCCCCTATGTCCTGCTGCCCCTACAACCTTCCGGTCTCAACTTTAACTTGCTAATTCGTTTTTTTGAACCAATCCCGTATGCCACTGTTGTTTCTGAACATGCGAGTAGCATCTCACCACTGGACTCCTACCGAATCTTACTTAAGCATGACAGTCCTACACGGTAAAGACACCTACCCAATACTCCATGAGTCATTTGATTATGCAAGAGGAGTATCAAATACTAGACCTAATGCACAGTTCATATCTTAACCGAAAGTGAATACAAAGTGAAACTTATAAGCTGTTAAATGCAAACCGGAGCTTGCCTGTTTTGCAGGGTAGTCTTATGTAGAAGCAGTTAGTATCCTTGCTGATCAACCCTTGATTCTCCGGAGCTTGATCCACTTCAATGAATCGCTCCTTTGGATCCCCTTCGTTGTGGTTCCTATTGAAATGCATATGCACATGTTTTATAGAATGTAATGGCAAGAAGTTATAGAATGGAGTTCTTAGGAACAGAGGTTGTGTGGAAAAGCCAAGAATGGCTTGGTTTACCTCTGTTGTGCAAAGGAACAGAAATGAACTAAATTGATCTTAGTGTTTTAGCTATACACTAACCATTTTCCTTAATGAACATAATAGATGAGCTGAAAAGATTTGAATGCAACTGAAGAACAAGAACTCCAATGGCCTCAAAACTTTTACAGCATGTTCTATACTATCTAGGGATTTAGCTTGCCAAATTGCAGCTAATGTGGAGTCAAATTGTGTTCTCCATAATTCTCACAAGGTCTCTTATGTATCTCCACATATATATAAGTATGGAGAATAAGAAAAGAGAGTTCAAGGGCTCAACTTGAGCTGATAATTTACATGTGAGTTCCTGGTCACATGAGAGTCAATTGGCCCAAAATGCAGCCCTTTTATTTGAGTAGTTCTTCCAGAACAATTCTTTAAGCATTTCCACTCAAAAGAATTAATTCTGAAGTAATGTGCATTTTCATGCCCAATTAAGCAAAGTACAATATCATGTATGTCTCAGAGAGCTTGCCTAAATTTTCCTATGATTTTTGGAGCTATGGATTGCTCAGAATAGATTTTACAAGGGGAAACATTTTCTGAAAATCTTTCTGGACTCTTATGAACACAACACTTTGTATTTAGCAAATTGCTACTCAAATGATCTTCAAATGAGCTTAGAATTTGCTAGAAGGTCAACAATATGCTAAAGAATATTCTGGAAAAATTTGAGGATTTTTGGATAGCCCAAACTCCCTCAATAATTCTTTTTCAGAAAATATTCAAAGAATTTTCCAGAATTTAATATTGACTTTCATACAAATCTGAGTTCATATTTCGATAGACCTCTGAAAAATAAATCCAACCCAATTGGAATTACTCAATTTGGAGGTTTCTACAGAGAGCTATGATTTTCCAAAATTTGAGCCATCTTTGGAAATATTTTCCTACAGAAAATCAACTGGGTCCACGTGTTTAAACCTCAGCCAGTAGAATTGAAGCAACACCAGGGTCACAGGGTCCTCAGCGTGCCAGCACACCAGATCCCGGCCACAGCCGATCGAGGATTTAAATTTTGAGCCGCTGATAGACGGGCCTAGCCGCTTCTTCAACCTTCGACCGGTTCCTCGCATCTGCGCCGCCTCCCCCTCGCCGGAGCAATTCGCAACTCGCCGGATCGCCGCTGCCGGACACTGCACGAGCTGGAAATCACCGCCAGGGGGTTTAGGATACCAAGGAACACGCTGGTGAAGTGTTTCGGGGCTGCCGGTGACCGGAAGATGGCCGGTGACGTGTGGCGGCCTCGGTTGAACTTCGGCACCGTTGGCCGGGGTTCCTAGCCCGCTAAAACGTCAGCCAACTAGCTCTACAGCTTCAGTGGGTGATCGCAAAGCTCGGCAAGGCCATGGATTAGCTCGGAAATGGCGGCAACTAGGTCGGCATCGTGCGCCCGATTGGTTCCGCGAAGAACACCCTCAGTAGAGCTTGAAATCCGTCGCTCCGAGGTGTTTTCATGCGATGGATGCTAAAGGGATTTTGATCGCCAGCTAGTACAGATGCTATGTGCAAGATTTGAGGACCTATGGAGGATCAGAGAGCGGGAATTTGAAGAAACCATATCGGCTGCTCGGGTTGAACTTGCCGGAGCAAAATCTCGAAATTCCCTGTCGATGCTTAACGGCGTGGCTTGAGATTTGGGTGAGAGCAGGACGGTGGCCGTGCACTTCCGTTGCCGCCCTTGCTCGGCCGTGAAAGCTTCTGTGGAGAGCTGTACACGAGCGCCCGATCACCGTTCTTGAGCTAGGTCACGGCGGGTGATGTTGATGACGGGGAAAAGAGGCTGAAGCTCGCCGGTTTCTGGGTCGGGGAGGTGTGTACTGAGCTCAGGGTGTTGTTTAGCAGCTCCTAGAGGAGAGGGCGTGATTGTTTTTCCGTTTTCCCGATCAGACCGAGAGCGGAGGGCAGAGGAGAAGCTTTGTGCTTGTTCACGCGAGGAGGAGGAGGCAACTGAGCTTTTGCTCGGTCTGAGGAGAGGATTACGTCCAGGCAACAGCCTCTGGGCGCCAGTGCTTGGGAGAAAGCAGCAGGAGGTGGCGCGGTGAGTTTCTCTCGGTGGCACACGAGCAGCCCTCGGTTGCTTCGAGCAAAACAGAGACTTTTGCTTCCTTTGTAAGTCAAAAGTTGCTCACTGACTTGTGGGTCCCACCCCATATTTTCCTCCCAAATATCTTCTCATGTTGATCTTTCCAAATTCCACAATTTTGAGTTTGAAAGGTGGGCTAGAACTTGACTTCTCCAAATTCAGTTTGAATTTGCATGATAAATTCGAATTTGGTTAGAATTTGAAAATGCTTTTATTTAACTCCTTCTTGAGCCCACCCTAATGCCAAGTTTATCATCCAACTCTTTTTCCATACTTTCCAACCATATGGCTGCATGTTTGTTCAAAGTTTTTGGCCACCATTTGTGTGAACTTTGAATTTCAAATCTGATTTTTAAACTTGCATGCAAAGGGTGTTTAAATCCTTATTGGTTCAACACTTTCAAATAAAGATGTAAACCTCATTTTTGGACAAGCATCCATGTATCACTTTGCATGAAGAAAAGTTTTAGCAAGTTCCATTTTTCATGTCTTTGCCACACATATGACTTCAAACCTTAGTTTTATTCATGTACATGTTTTTGGGACTTTTACACATCCAAGGCCAGAGTACTTGCTAGGTGATAGTCACGTGCTTGACATGTGAAGTGCGATGAACCCCTCCTTGACCTTGTCAACCTACTACCTTGACACCCTAAGGCCCCGTCGTCACACTATAATGTGGTGACGTATGTGATTCATTGGATGTAGAATGCTTAGGAACCATCGCGATGTTTGCATCGTGACTCAGTACAATTAACCATCAGATTTTCGAAAAGTGTCGAAAGGTGTCTTAGTTGTGTGAGTTAGGAAGTGGGACGGGAATTTGTGTTATACAACTTGTGTGGGGTGAAGTGGGGAAAAAGGGAATGGTTGAGGCGGGATTTCGTGGAAGTGTAGTGCGTGCTTCGATGTAGTCCACCTTTCGTGGATATTGATAGAGCAACCTACCAACTTAAGGACCGGTTCATATGACCTCGTAGTGATTTCATACAACCACATAACCTGTATGGGCAGGACTCCCTCTACCTTCTTGGTGACTTCCACATGAGCCATCTGGCGGCCAGTAGGGCACGGGGGACCAGGAAAAGACACGGGGGTGTCATTACCCGTGGTCCGGTTGGGAGAGTGATTGCCCAAATAGCCCTTGGGTGCGTCTCGAGGTGTGATTGTGGGGTTACTCGGGGAAGATGAGGCGAACGTTACGCAACTCTCTTGCTAGGAGCACTTGACCTGTGGGTAAAGTGTACAACCTGTGCAGAGTGTTAAAATCCGGATAACCGTTGTCACGGTCTTGGCACACTATGTTCCGAGCTCTTGTTGATTAGCCTTAGTGTGATTCCTTGATGTGATGGGTGGCAGTGTTTGCCATGTTTTGAAAATTATGGCTGTGTGCCGGAACTAGTAAAGCAATGGGCTTGAACGTTCGATTAAAACTTAGGGAACTGACGGGATGGAGCTCAAACTCCCTTAGGCCCCACCAACTAAAATCAGGATACGATTACCTCATTTGCTTTGCAAAAACCTTCTTTCAAGAAGACCCTGCATGATTGCTTTTCAGCAACCCTAAGCCGTATGGCCCTACCTTGCTACAACCCCCTTGCATGAAACACATCCCGTTGAGTAGTGTTAGGGCTTGCTGAGTACCTTCCGTACTAACTCTTGCTTTCTTCACGACCCTCAGAAGCAGAAGAGGAAAGGAAAGAAGAGGATGAAGCACAATACAATGACGAGTAGGCCTAGTGCTGCACCCAAAGCTGCCTGAGGGGAATGGGAGCCACTTAATCTGCTGCTTTTCAATGGTTTTCTATTCTTTTGAGGCCCTGCGAGGCCAATAGATTGTAACTTAAGACATGATTGTAAGACCTTAAGTGTCATGTTGAGACTAAATTAATATATAGTATTTAATCCATTCTATTGTGCGTACCAACTACTGATATATGGATTGGTACGGAATGTACAAATGGGTCCCGAGAGGTGGGTCCTGACAACACTACTTACTGTTTTCTAATGATTGAATATGTTCTAACTAGTCTGCCGATGTTAGAACAACCCAAGATGCATCTGCCCTGACGGGTTCCTTCCAGGTTGACATTCCTTAGATTTCACTTTCGCGAGTTGCACATTTGCACAATCGTGTAGCGGGGCGTTTTGGTGTCTAACAGCACCATAGCAGTTTTGTTCGTGGCTTGTTATTAACAGCCTGTTCATATTTATTGTTTCGACCCATGACATCCGTTTTCGTCTCCTTACACAACCAATCATCCATGCAACAACATTCAAAAATATTCTTAATATAAGAAGAAAAAACAATACTGTGGCTAGATTTGCCACACAACAAGTGGAGACTTGCCCGTGCAAGTTCTTCTGCTAGATATTATTTTCTTTACTGTATATAAGATGATATTTGAATGAATAAATAGGCATTAGAAAAACCGAACATGCATTGAAAAGAAACTAAAACATGGGATGGATACAAAGCCAATCTTCTATATCATTATTGCTCTTTAACCCAGATGATAATCATTTCAGACAAGATCGGCTAAAGAGTGTTATCCCCATCCGGCAAAACTGGCTGGTAAATGGTCCTACTCCACGCAATAGTCACGTGCACGTCAGCATATTTGCAGTGTACATGGACGTACGTCGAGCTCATTACTCGATCAGCTACGAGTTTAAACCTAATTAAGGTACTGGACTACTAGCTACAGGTGGATGCACAGCTGCAGTTCGTGCGAAGCTAAGTGGCAACGCTTTCCTCTGGCATGTTGGTTGATTCGTTGGGAACGAGGAAAAAAGCTTTCTTGCGGTTGCGGAATTGACTGCAGAGGGTGGAGGCAGATCCACATGGGCAACATGCTCGCAGTTTACCAGCTGGAGCCGAACCAGGTGGCGATCGAACCGTTAGAATCTGGTGGGGACCAAAGTGTTGGTGATATGCCCAAGAGGCAATCATAACAATTCGGATAAAGGCCTGATGGATATTTGATCCATAAGAAATTAGGGTACTAATGGGCCTGTGACCTAAAAGCCCATTAGCGCGCCTATAAATATGAGGGGTAGGGTTACGGACAGATGTCTCGACCAGATAGCAGTCCCAGCCGCCGCCCCTCACAGGTCAGCCGCCGAAACCCCTGCCGCGCGCACGGTGCTAGCACACCGACGCACGGCGTTCCTCTCTGTACGTGTGGACTCCGTGGAGGCGCTGCTGTTACTGCTGCGCTGATCGGCTACGGCGCGCATCTACGATCCGCTGCGCTGCGCGTCTAGTGGTAACGATCCATGACCTTCTCACTCGCATGTTTCCTGGGTGATACGGTCGAATTGCTAGAGTAGTGCATCGCCTATTTCCCAACACAAAGTCCGTCTGACGCTAGTGGAAATAGGAACAGACCATTCGGTCCTCATGCTATGAACGGTACGTCAGGCCACAAGCCCCCGTGCAGGTGACGACCCGGCGACGCCACGGAGACCAGATGCGAGTCGCCCCTGCTGTGGCAGGCGTGGGTTCAGGGAAAAGAGTAGAGGTTCCGAGATTGTCACGGTGTCTCGAACGACCCCATTCGAATTGTGTTCCAAAATTAGACATTTTTAAAATAATTATAGAATATAAATCATGAAAAAAGTAATATGTATCATATTATTTTAAAAAACTGAATGAATTCATTAACACGAACAATAGCAATGCATATGCAACAACAACCAGTCTTAAGAGATGAGTTCCTCGTAGCTGTTGCAACATTGACATTGTTAACAACAACGCTCACGAAAACCGGTTAAAGAAGACGACGATGGAAGGTAGCACCACGGAACTAGGATGGAGGAAGACCAGTCGTGTAAAGCTCTTCCCAAAACCAAACTCACCCGTTCAGATGCAGGATCGTGAAGATGTGGTTCCAAACACCTATTCTCCTATTTGCCGATACGTGCTGATGCTCGGGATGGAGTAGACTACGTTGACAGTGCAAAACCTATCTCATTTGTGTTGTGTACGTATTACGGTGTATGCTGCACATGCCTTTATATAGAGCGGCTTGGAAACCCTAATAGGTATGACGTGGGTCTCAAGTTCACGATGCATGTTTGAGTCGGTTACAACAACCCACGATCTATGAGTGATATGAACCAACTCAACTGTAACACTCCGTAAGCAACTCAGTTTTTCCAGACAGTAAAAATAAGATATATGGCTTGACTGGAGACTCGATTCACAAAAATGCAACTACGTGCATAATTATGAGACAGCGAGCCAACATGTGGCCGTGGAGGAGGAGCGTGCATGGACCACTTTTATTCTCACTCACTAGCCAAGTGGTGGAGACTTCCGTATAAGGAGGCCTAACTCTCCTCTCACTTTACATGTGGGACTAAATTTATCACCCTACCTTTTGCCATAAATGAGCCTTGATTTTTATAAACTTATTTTTAGGTTACTAAAAGCATGCTGTCCAAAAGATGAGCATTAGAAAAAAAGAGAAGTAGCCATGCTTCCTCATACCAAATGATAGAGTCCATCAAAATGAGTATCCACCACCATTCCATTACATTTCCACACACGTGCACATCTTAATCTGATTATATGACTTGATTTCTCCAAGGGTCCACAATTTTGACTTAGCAAAATATGTGTTGCATGTATGCCTTATTTTGTTCCCTATATTGAGCTCCACAAAGGCCAAATTTAGAAGTAGGGACAAAAGAGAAAATGCCTTGGTGAAGAATCCATACTTAATTTGCAATCGAGGGTATCGTTTCAGGAACTTAGGTTTATTTGCAATATTTTTCTAAAACCTTCAGAATAAAAGTGGAATGAAACAATAAGTGATGTGTCCCTTATGAAACTGCTCTATATCTATACCACCCTAGATGAGGAGAAGCCAAAAGCTCCATGAGAACTAAGGTAAGGGTGAGTACCATTACCAATTTATTCAATTCAAGATAGAATTTTGTTATGTATTTGGTACTTTTAAAGAAAAAAAGGGCGTAGCAGTGCTGAAAGCTCCCACACTTTGTGGGGTCTGGGGAAGTAAAGATAAAACTCAACAAAATATGTTCCACTCTTTAAAAGTATTTGGTACTTTTAAAGAGTGGAACATATTTTGTTAAGTTTTATCTTTACTTCGAGATGAGGAAACATTAAGCTTGGAGGAGTTCTTAACGTTGTTATGTACCAATTTTGAACATCAATTTTACTCAAAACATGGAGGATTTAACATTTGTTACACGCATGCACTTACAAATAATGTAGTTTCACATTTCCTTGGAACAATTGTGGACATAGGTGATTTTATACAAAACATAGATGAAAATACACCCATATGGTAAAGAAGCACAACTCCGATTGATTGCAACATGGACCTCCCATGGATCAAAGTGTGGGGTCCCAGAGTCCCGACATCCAAGGATCGCATTGGGTGGTGCCGTGCGATGCGGCAACCAAGAGCACACATGAAAACGAAATCCAAAATACATAACACAAATGAACAAGCCACTTTTTTTTTCATGGACAGAAATAGAGTCTTACGACAGCGGAAGTTATACATTACATCTCTCATACCTAACTACTGCACCAGTGAGAGTATTCTGCACGGAATACCTCACAATAGCAATACGAAGCAAAACAGTGACTCGTAGGGTTTCCGTTTGGCAGTCCAACCAGAGAGGGGTGACGCCACAATACGAAACCCGTCATATGCAATGTTACCTGCAAAATATAATCCACAAACCATGAGCATAACGCTCAGCATACTTAAATGTCTCCTTAAGCATGTAACTCTACATGAGGGGACAACTCTACAACATAGGAAGTGGAGATTTGCATAAAAGACTCGCGTAAAGTAAATTTTTACTCGCAGTTTTAGCATCCAATTTACAGTTCACCAAAAAGTAAACTTAGTGAGCTCTGCCTTAATACAATCACTAAGCATCACAATTAAAATAATTCAATAGCAATAACAGATTAATATAGATACCCATTCACTTCTTACTATGTCACGACACAGTGAACAAGCGGTACTCAAATAACCGCGAGGGACGGTGATTGCAATCAATAGACACCCGGGATGCACGACACTTAAGCCAGCAAGGAAGCCACATCGGTGCACTTCACACTATGTCGTAGGCAGCCACTTTTCACCAGAGGCCCTGACATGGAAACAACCCATGTCCTGGGCAAAAGGTCCCCTACACGAACACGTCGAAGTTGCCCGCTAGAAGATTTACACCTTTGTGCCTTCTCAACTCCATTCAAATACAGCAGAGCAGGTTCCACACTAAGGTCATCGAGTTACATCAGTTTCCTGGTTTCCATATAGCCAGTATGCACCTGGTACTGTTCAAACTTGCTTAGCGGGGCCGCATACACCACAGTCCTTAATTGACACAGGATGTGCTAACCATTCAGTCACCACATCCATTGTAACCTATCTTGCTGCCCGGTCTCAGATTCATTTCCATGTGAATCCTTCCTATATGTACCCATATGTTCCCAGGTACTATAAACAAGCGAGGGATGGTACTCGACTTCTATCAGATCATCTATGATTCCTCATTAGCATAGCCATAATCCTACAAGAAAATCCTGTGTCTACCCACACTCCAAGGGTTTGTGAGGTCACACATTTGGAGTGTCATTCACCTTAGACATAATGCACATTACATATTTAAATCAAACATAGTGGATACAAAGGAAAACTTTAGAAACATTTCTTAAATGCAAACTAGGGCTTGCCTTGCTCAATGGTTTAGTTGGTAACCCTAGGAAGTCAGTCTTCCTCCGGAGAATCCGCCACAGCAGTTACGAGATGGCGATCCTCGCCTCTGAGTTGAACTCCTCGTCAATCTTCGATGTTACATGAACTATCGAGATGCAAATGCACATACATTCAAAAGTAATTTAGAAAGTGATTTAAAGTTTCTGTTGCTGTGATCTACATCAATAGAGAGGAAACATTGATGTGGAATAGAAGTAGGATTACAAAACATGCTGAATAGGACTTTATATGCACATAGACATATAACAAGGAATTGCTGAGGTTCAAGAGGTCCAATGAAGCTGAAGGTGGTCACAATAATTCCTTAGCTGTTTTAACTTCTCTGAATTTTCATTCTAGTTCTGGAGCTTTAACATGACTAACAGTGAGTGTTCTGGTTAGAGGAGATTACAAAGGTTCTAAAAAAATTATCTCACCATTTTCTAAGCTTTCTACAGGGAGATAATGATAGTACAAGTTTCTACCATTTCCTGAAAATATTTCTGTGATTTTTTCTAATTTTCCGTTAGCTGAGAGATCAGAGAATGATTAAGCATAGTAAATCAAGTCCAATGAACTTGAAACTTTTACTGGAGATCAAGAAAATTTTGAAGAGGGTTCTAACCAAAATTGAGAATTTTCCAATTATCAGCTCAGCAGTAATTAATTTCTCAAGCACTTGGCTTAAATGAATTAATATGAGAATACTGAGAGTTTCAGGTCCAATAAGTTGTATCACTGCAAAGTGTGGATCAAGATGAGTCTCCCAGAATTTATTTGAAATTATTTGAGCAATTATTCTAGGTCAAATCGAAGTTGGAAGTTTGAATGAATTTCCTGGAATTGTTTCTCTACAGAAAATGTTTAAACAATTCAACCCGGGTACAGTTGTTTAAATGGACCAATGGCAGTGCAGCAACACAAGGTCTACTGAATTAAAGAGCATGTCCACGCAAGATCCCAAGCCACATTGGATCTGGGCGATTTAAACAGAGACTGACAGGTGGACCCCACGGTCATCTTCTTCCTCCGGCCGCGCGCGGCCACCCGCGGTGGCGCCTCGCCGGCCACCTCGCCGCCCGCTGTTCTACAGCGTCTCACTAGCCCAAACTCGCTTCCTAGCCCTAATCCGAGATGCTGAGCACGTCTAGGGGTTTGGCGCACGCTGGCGATGGCCGAAAACACTTGCGCGACGGCGGCAGTGGCAGCTAGGGCTTCAGCGATGTCGGGAAGCTTCAAACAAGGCGCGCAAGATTCGGGGAATGGGTTGAAAGCTTCCTGGGATCATTGGGAACACGGAATAGATGAGCACTGGCATGGACAACATCGGAAATATCACGTTCGATGGTGAACCGAGGAGTTTTTCACAGAAGGAGGGAGAAACGGGTATAACATGGCCGATGCTCGATGGTTATCACTGATTTTTCTTTGAGGTTGTGCACTAGGACATGAGGAAGGTCATTGCTACCGGTTTTGACCGATGGTTGCCCGTGCAAACGGAATATGAGGGTAGACTGAACCCTTTTGCAATGAACTAGGTTGCGGGAAAACTAGAAATTCGAGCTAACGGATTGAGCAAATGAGAAACAGTCTTCAGCTGCGTGACTAGGACATGCAAGCGCACCTTTTTCGTGTTGGAAGGTGGACAATAGGACGGCCGTAGCGTCCGGGTGACGGTGAGACGAAGCACTTCTGCCGTGTTCACCTTGGAGCGGCCGCGACAACTTCAATTTTCCAGCGTCAATGAGCCAGAAACTAAGAAGTTGAGATGGTAGAACAATGGGGCATGGAGTTGTGCTACCTTTCGGTGTTTGAAGCATGATCAATCGGCAGCTCGGCTGGGCTGGGCGACCATGGATGAAGGAGGGGCGGGCGCCGGTTTTCTTCGCGGGAAAAAATAGAGAGAAGAAGCTAGCGAGGGAGAGAAACGTCGGCTGCACACGGTGAGGGCGAGATAAGGCAGAGGAGAAGAGCATCCAGCTCATTCGGGAGGGGCAACAGGCAAGCACCGCTCTGGCGCTTCATGCCGGCGGTGACGCGCGCTAAGAGCACGGGAGAGTCGGTTTCACATCAGAGAGGCTGACATGTGGGACTGCCTGCTCTCTAAATTCTTCTCCTCTGGTACTTTGAATTCTCCACATATCTTTGTCCAATAATCACCAAAATTGGAGGGTAGAATAAGAAGAATATGTGGAACTCAAATCTGCAACCTGATTTTGAAATTGATCACGTTTGGTTCAGATTCAAATTCAAATTTGAATTCAAACAATCTTTCAATGATTCCCTAGAAATAATAGTAAATTAGCTCCGAACATTATCAAATTTGGAAGAGAGGCTATTTGATTCATGTGAGATTTATTAGTTGATTCAATTGTATGCCTTTGTACAGTTTGAACATGAACCCTTTTTTTAAATCGCTCAATTGATGTTTAAATTTCACCACCCGTTGCACAGTGTGAAAGTTGCCTAGAGGGGGGGTGAATAGGCTAATAAAAGCTGAAACTATTGCAAACAGTGGATTAAACTTGAAGGAGGCCGGACTAGTCCGGTCTGTGGGCAGACTAGTCCGGTCTAGGTATAAAATTGCATTTTAGATTTTCTTTTTAAGTTTGTTTAAGCGTAAGATGTATAGTAGTCAAACAATCTCACCAGTTAGTTGTGAATGATTAGATTGCAAGATAGTGGAAAAATTCACAAGTGTTAACAAGACGAAAGTTTAATGAGTAATTTAAGTGAGCGAGCAAGAAAGTAAAGGAAGCAAGAGACACGATTTATCCCGAGGTTCGATTCCACACAGGAATCTACGTCCTTGTTGAGGAGTCCACAAAGGACCGGGTCTTTTCCAACCCTTCCTCACCGAGCGATCACCAAGATCAAGCCCGGGCTCTTTCACTATCAATCAAATGTGAATACAATGCTCTTAGGGCCTACTCACAACTTGAGGCTCCCTACGACAACCTAGCAGTTCTAGGAATCAAAATACAACACACAAGAACTCAAATTCATAATCAGAGTGCAAGAGAGTCAAACCGAGAGCTCAAACGTCGATCACCACGTCTCTCCTCTCACAAATCCACAAACCCCTTAATATCCAATCTTAGGGGTCAAGAGGGTGAGGAAAGAGGCTTAGAAGAGCTCTAGGAATGAGTTTTCAGTGCTAGGATTGTTGTCTACTTCATTCTTAGCCGGGGGGGTTCTCCTTTTATAGAAATCTTGGCATCTAGCCCTTACCTACTAAAGTCCGGACTAGTCCGGTCCAAACCCCAGACTAGTCCGTTCTTGAGGGACCACCCACGTCACAAGGCTACCAACTAAAGTCTAGTGACCATTAGATTCAAACGGTCATAAAATCCCGGACTAGTCCAGCCAACAGCGGACTAGTCCGATCTCAGTCAGGAACCTTTGTTCCGTATGAGAACGGACTAGTCTGGTAGGGTCGGACTAGTCCGGCCCCAAGGGTGTACTAGTCTGGTCTTACCAAAATTAGTCTAGAAAACTCTCTAATCTAGAACTGCGGACTAGTCCTGCCAACTTCGGACTAGTCCGAGCTCACATAGGAACCTTTGTTCCATCCTAAACCAGACTAGTCTGAAGGGACCGGACTAGTCCATCCTATGGAGCGGACTAGTCCGAGGTCACTCAGAGACTTCTTCTCCGGACCTAAACGGCTTAGTCCGCATGGCGGATTAGCCCGGCCCTCTGAGACTTAGTCCCATAAAGGCTCAGACTCACTCGACAACGGACTAGTCCGGCCTAAAACGGACAAGTCCGAACATACTCAGAGACTTCTTGTACAGTCTAAAATGGAGTAGTCCATGTTGGAACGGACTAGTCCGGGCCCTGGTCCGGACAAGTCCGATCTATCCTTTTTAGCCATACCTATGACTACTTCCTCTCATGATTCTGTCTTTAGTTTGATCTCTCTAATGACTCTTAAGCACTCTAAAAGAGGAGACCTTGTACACAACTAGAAAATGTAAAACTCAATAAAAAAATTCTATTTTCTACTCTTGCGAGTCTTCTTCTTTTCCTTTTTGCTTCTTGAGAGACTCCATATCCATTCCTTATGATAAGCACCTGTGCTCATACTCAGTAGAACTCATTAGTATCTTAATTGTCATCATCAATCATCCAAAATCAACGGGGATTACCTAGATGCACTTTCAATCTCCCCCTTTTTGGTGATTGATGACAACACATTAAGATTCTCGATAAATAGATATGATAGAGTGTTTTCATAACACATGCGCGTATGGTTCACTCCCCCTAAATGTGTGCACAAAGATTGTCAAGAAAAAAACTATGCACAAGAGTGAGTTCTTTGGGGATTTTATACATACACGTGTTATGATGGGGTGGCTAAGTGTGATGTGATAAAGTGAGTACTAAACGCATGAAGGAAGATATAACATTTACGAACAAAATCATCTCAGTATGGCATAATATGAAGACATAAAATGGCATAGTCATTAAAATAACATAACATAGCATAATGTGGTATAGTTATTACAAACCAACATAAAGTGAGTGTTTAAGGAGCAAGACTAAAGATTAAAGAGCTAGACTAGACTACGACTAGACTACCCCCCTTATTCTCTCCCCCTTTGGCATCAAAGCACCAAAAAGGGAAAGAAAAGAGAGAAAGACCTAATCGCTATCATCTCCATCTTGATCTTTGTCTTGGTCACTTTGAGTTTCCTCGTCCTCATCTTCATCTTCGTCTTCATCGTCATCCTCTTGATAAGTGTGGGAGGTAGGAGGAGCAGCTGAGGAGGATCCAAAGTAGGCAAGCTCATCCTCGGTGAGAGTGGGAAACTCTGTCACTGCGTCATCGTCTGATGACGGTGGAGACATAGATATCTCCATTTTGTTGCACATTGCCTTAAGATACTTCTCTTGGCGTTTCTTCATGTTCTGCGTGCGAACTTCCACTTTCCGGCACGAGGAGAAAATAGCCTTGAATATTTTGAGCAGCCCACTAGAGGAGCCACTCGATGATGAAGGGACGGATGGCCCAACTGAGGAGGATGGAGCTGCAGAGGAGCTCCTGCTCAAAGACGCAGGAGGGCATGGAAGGGAATCAACATCTGGGGACGTAGCTTCCTGTGCTTCACATCCTTTGCAAATTCTAGGCCTGTGACTTTTTCTATCATGCACATGATGTATGGTGCATATCCACAGGACCTGTTCGGGGTGTAGGAGATGTTGAAGATACCATTGTATATGTAGTCGAAGACATTGAATTTTTCTTCTTCATTGAGCAGCTTCAACAAGTTCCTGACATACCCTTGTATCACCCCCACATCCCCATCTTTTGGAGCTAGAGTCTTTCTCAGGATTCTGTTTAGCACTCCAAAGAAGAGTTTGATGTTGTGGGTTGAGGATGGATCATAGGTGAGATACGAGGGATACATGAAGTCCAAGTCATCCTTTCCCAAGGTCCTCTCATTGTGAACTATGATCTCATAGTTCAAGTGCCCCTCAAGTCCAAGGATCCTAGCAAATTCATCATACAACACCGAGTAGACCACACCATTTGTCATCCATATGATTTTTCTGTTTCCATAGGTGTGGAAGTAGCAGGTGGTGTAGAATTAGACTATCACCTCGATGTTCCAATCATACTGAAAAGCCATTAGATCCTTGATCCCATGGCGTTTTGCTGCTTCAATTACTGCATCAAAAGCTTGATGCTTCTTGTTTGCCATGTAGGGCCAATCCACCCACTGAGCATCGACTACTGGTGTCTTCATTGGGAGATAGACGAGCCGGTAGTAGTCACAATGGAAGTCACACCAGAAACGAGGGTCTGGTGTGGACCTCTCATATTTGTAAGCTTCCTCTTCTCTGAACCTTCGAGCTTTGTCAGCTCCTTTCCCTTTCAAGGTTGCACTCGCCAAATTGGGTTGGCGGTTTGGATTGTGCATAGGAGGTGCCCTCTCAAGGGGCCCAATAGGTCCTTGTGGGGGATTCTCCCTTTCCCGTCTAGGGTTGTCACGAATGATGAGTCCCCTGTTGGCCAAGGCCTTTTTTCTGGGAGGATTAGCTGCTTTGCCTTTTCCTTTGTCTTGGGTTGATCTTTGGGACTCAGCATGTTGTTTCTCCTACAGGGTCACTAGCCTCTTCCTCCTTGGAGGATCAACGGACTGAGAGGCTTGTTCTTCCCTGTCATCCCGTTTCTTTGTTCGAGCCTCCCTTGCTGCAGCCTCTCCTGCCTCTGCCTTGGCTGCCGCACGATAAGCGGCTTGGCAAGCCACTTTGGCCTCGGGATTTGGAAGAGGACTGTCTCCGGATCTTGACATGATCTGGTGATAAATGAAAAGAAAGACTTATATGCTAGAGCATTGCGTTTGAACTAGTTTACGTCCCCAAAGTTAGGGGCTAAAACTGTATTAGCCGGGCTTGTCCGGGCCAGGAGGGGACTAGTCCGCTCTGGCTAGACTTGTCCGGTTGGAGTCCGGACTAGTCCGGACTCTACATTTTTAAACCCTAACTTAGGTGATTTGATCACTAATTCAGCAAATTAGACGCAATACTATGAGGGATTGCAACAATATGGCATAGGGACATTAGAGAAGGCCTAAGGCACTAAAGGTATGACCTAGAAATAAGAGTTTCGTGAAAAATCAAGGTTAGGTCAAAAAGTACCTTAGAGTGAAGAAATTTGATGAAATCCGTGGATCGAAGGAGCGGAGATGGTCGGAGAAGGATTCCCCGCACTCCACAAGCCTTAAATCAAGGATTCCTTCGAGGGATTTGAGGGGGAACTCCAAAATCACCAATGGGGGCGAGTTTTGGAGGAGAGGAGTGGAGTGGAGGTGAATGAGAGAGAGGGAAGGGGGTTAGCCCGACCCTTGGAGGTTAAGTCTCTAGGGGCCGAACTAGTCCGGTCTATCGGACTAGGTCCGGACTAGTCTACAGTCCGGACTTGTCCGGGTGCAGTCCGGACTAGTCCGTTGTGGACTTGTCCGCTGCATCTCAGGCTATTTAGTATACCCGGACTTGTCCGGCCTCTAGAGCGGACTAGTCCGGCTCTTAGAGGCTAAAAAATTCTTATATATTAGAATTTTGCCCATGATTGCGGTGGATTTACTTGCACCTTCTATTAGGTCTATATATATATATATATATATATATATATATATATATATATATATATATATATATATATATATATAAACACAATTATATGACGACCATAATATAGCCAAAAAAATGATATGAGAGAAGAATGAGAGAGAGGGAACAAGTTTTTCACAATCGTACATATTTTTGAAATTTGTGAGAAAATTTTGAAAGACTTCTAATTGTTAGCATTCAGATGTACAAAAGTTCAACTCACATTTGACACGACCCCTTTGGGTCCTGTCGAGCCAGGATCACGCTGAGGGGTGCTGCGTTGCACAGCACCGCATAACACACGTCAAAGGTACAAAGCGGAAGCGGAAGCTTTATTACATAAACAAGTTTATCAACATGTTTACATCAAAATAAGTTTAGTCCACACTCGCGGGCGTAGACTAAGCATCAAGTGCACGTTCAGCCCTCGAACGTGTCCTTGCTAGCACACACGCACACTAACTCTGCGGCGTGCACGACTCCCACTCGACGGGGTTCCCCTCCTGGGGTTCCGTCTCCTCTTCGGGAGTCCCTTCCTCATAGAACCCTGCAAAAGCTTCAAACACAAGCAGTGAGCACGAAGGCTCAGCAAGTCTGACCCGTCTCACCTAAACATGAAACTTCTACATGAGGGTGATGGGTTGCATGAGGTAAAAATCATTTGCAAGGACTCGCCTAATTAGTAGAACCTTACTTTCAAGTTTTAGCAGCAGGTTGTGGAGAACTTTACGCTAAGGCACATGAGAGAGCCGCAATCAAACAAGAAACGCATTTCTCTCATGTACTTTGCCCAAAGTTGAAAAGAACTTTAGTTAGCACTAAGCTACAACATATCATTAACAATCAATATCCAACTTTCAATCAGCAACATTTTAACATGTAACTAGCCTGTTCTTTCTACGTCACGGTACAGTGAACAAGTGGTACTCACTGACCGCGAGGGACGGCGATTATAATCGATTTACACCTGCAGGGTTACCCGAACAACCCGTCACGTACGCCCGTACTCGATGTTGCCTACAACAACCATCACGGACGCCGTACGCGACTACCTTTCACCCGTTAGCCAAATATTGAACCGGTCCCATCGTCCCGAGCAAGAGGTCCCTGCACGCGCATCTCTGTGCCGCCAGCTGATTTACACCTCGAGCTCTCAACCTACCCTCTGAACGACGGGCAATGCCTCAATACCCAGCTACCCGAGTTACATCAGTTTCCCGGTTCCCATATAGCCGGTAGGTCTTCGGTACTGTTCTAGCTTGTTCAACAGGCCCGCACACGGCTCGGTCCTCAATCGACACAAGCGGAGCTACAGCACACAGGCCCCAAAGTCCTGCTGCCCTTACTCTCCGCTCGGTCTCATTTTCTTGCCATGTGTATCATGTGCTATCTCTACCCGAGCAATGTGCCTCTAGCCTATTCTCGCGAGTAGTTCCAACTACTCGACTTGTACCGAATCCTACTCTATCCTAGCAATGCGGTGGCTAACGAGGTTTGCAATCCTAAACCCAACCCATGGTTTTCTTGGCTGTGCAGTTGGGTTTCCAATCAAGACTCTAATGCAAAGAACAAAGAAAACAATTATGTGCTCAAAACAATAAAAATTTGTAAAAAGGTTAATGCAAACCGGGGCTTGCCTTGCTGCTCTTGGTCGTAGGCTAGCTGTTCCTCCGGAGTAACGAAGTCTAGGACTTCGGGTTCCTCCTCGACCTTAGCGACTACATGATAAGAACAATGTATGTATTAATTAAATGCTTTTGTATTAACTTTGAAGTTGTGAAGTCTATAACCTTTACTAGATAGACCTAATGACTGTGAAACTTTTACTGTGGCTTGGTTACAACCTAAACAGAGACTTGGTCAAGTTTTAGTTGCAGCAAAGCTCATTTGAGCCCTCCACAAATAATTATGTCCTTGACCTTAATTAAAGGCTTTTAGGGTGTTCTAGGTATTTTCATGAAACAAACTATGACTTTCTGAAAACTAGATTTTCAGAGGGTTCTAATGGAATTGGTCTCACTTAATTTGGAAGTCTCTAACTAAAGATATGAGCTAAACAATTTCAGAGAAAATTCTGAAAATGTTTCTGAACATTTTCTATTTTCTCTGGAACAGTTTTACTAATCACACCATTAGGTGGACTAAATGAGCTCAAATGGATCTGAAATTTTTATGGTAGTTCAAGGATATTTTGGTGAACATCTCAGCAAAATTTCAGGATTTTCCTTCAAATGATTCTCCAGTTAAAATTCCTAACAGTTTAAACTTTAAGGAATTAATTCTGGAGAATTACGGAATTTCATGAAGTGACACTTGATTTTTTGGAAAGTACTCAAAGAGCTGAATCCAGCAAAATTTGGTTCACTCAATTTGGAGCTTTCTAGCCAAAGTTATAAGGATTTGAAGTTTGAAGGAAATCTGAAAATCGGGGAAAAGTTTAAACTCGCGCGTGGGCCCAGGGGACACGCGTCGCACGCCGAAGCGACAGCACACCGCGGCCCACAAGGCTTTTGCGCGCCAGCACACCCGATCCCGGCCGCAGCCGGATCCCGATTCAAAATATCGGCCGCTGACAGCTGGGGTCCACCCCCTTCTTCAACCTCGCGACACCCGCGCTCCGCCGCCGAGGGACCTCGCCGGAGGACTCGCCGCCGGCTGCTGTACAGCTTCAAACTTCTTGATTCTGGCCGCCCCTGCCTACTTTTACTTGGGGAACATGATCCGAGGGTCAGCTGCTCATGACAACGGCCGGAGCATGGTCGGCGACGAGCCGCCATATCGGAACGACTTCGGCCATGTCGGCTGATGCTCCTAGTGCCTCAGCTACTTGGGAAACCGGTCGGGGAGCATCAGTGGACCTCAGAGAAGGTCGACATGAACTCGGGGCAGCTCGGGGAAGGCCCGAAATAGGTCCTCACCGTGCGCCCGATACCCCCCGTTCGTTCCGCCATTAGTAGACCTTGAATTACGCCGGGCACAGAGGTTCTCCGGCTCAGAGTTGTGAAGGCAACTTGTGCGTCACCGTGTCTAGCTCGTGTGGGAGTGGCCTGAGGCCCTCTAATCCTTTCTAGAGCACGAATTAAACAGAATCGTACCCGAGGGTCGTTCTGCACACAGAAAGGGGAAAAGTGGAAATTCGCCGCCGGTGAGCAACCACTCGAGCTGTGGCTCGGGGATGAGCAGCACCGATCACTTGCGCGTCCAAGGGTGCCTTGGCTCGGGCGTGACAACGCCCAGGTTGGGCTGTCCACGAGAGCCCGAGGTGCGGCGGTTTCCAGTTCCGAGTTTGATCTTTCGGCACAGCCGATATCACTCGGTTTCAATCGATTTCTATCAATGGGAAGGATGGAGGATGGTTGCTAGTACCTTGCTGGGACCTTGGAATGGAAAGAGGGAGCTGCGATCGGCTTGATCAAGCAGGAACTCGAGCGGCGGCGATGGCAGTGGGAAAAGCAGTCGCGCACGTCGGTAGCTCGGGGAAATGGTGACTGAGGCACGCCGGGGAGGGAATAAATAGCTCGGCCGGCTGGCCTCCGGCTTGGGGCACGCAGCAGGAGCTGGCGCCGGCCGGCCCCTTCGGTGGCGCGCGCGCACAACAGCCGGGAACCGACTGAACTGTGGTTCAGTCGGTTTGCTTTGAGGCTGAGGCTGACATGTGGGTCCCACTCCTCTTTTAACCTCTGAAATTTATTCCTAACAGCTGTGGTAAACAGTGAACCCTATTCTACCCTTGGCAACTCAAATTATTCACCCAAGAGCCATTTGAATTGACCAAAGTTCAAATGAGGTTTGGTTTGAATGAATTTCAGCACAAGTGCAGTTTGAAATTCAAATAAAGTTTGAATTTCTCCCCCTTAGCTCATGTCAAGATCAACTCCAAATGGAGTGAAAATTGGTGTGTGAGCTCACAAAAATGTGCTGAGCAAGAATATGCCTTCCACTTTTAAATTCAGTGGGTGAAAACAGTTTGAATTTGAATATGTTTTCAAACTGCCCCTTTCCTATCTACACCCAAGATGACCTCAAAAATGTTTTGAATTTGGGTGAAACTTGGCATGGACATCCTTAGCAAAGTGTAGGAGTTTTCATATGTCCAGCCCATCTATATCACATGTGGGAAGTACCACTTTTGCAATGTGTGAGTTTGTTCCCTAATGAGCATGTTGATAATTGTTACTTGCTCTTTATTTGTGTTCATCATTTTTCCTCAAATGAGGTGTGTGGTGTGGTGATGAACACTGCAAATGAGTGTCAAAAACTGAGGCCCTTACATTCCTCCCCCCTTAAAAGAATCTCGTCCCGAGATTATAAGGTGAAATGAGAGAGAGGACGGTGGAAATTTTACCGAATATGCGATGTGAAAAAGTCGGGGTAGTTAGTGCGAAGGAATTCTTCGCTCTCCCATGTCGCTTCGTCCATGGAGTGATTACTCCATAGAACCTTGTAGAACCACAACGTACGGTTGCGTGTGGTTCGGGCCTTTTCATCAATAATCTGCACCGGTTCCTCCCGATAGGTGAGATCCGGTTGCAGTTCTTCAATGTCTTCCAGCTGAACGGTAGTTGATAGCTTGAGACACTTCCTCAGCTGGGAAATGTGAAAGACGTCGTGCACACCGGAAAGTGCTTCTGGTAATCTTAGCCGGTATGCCACCGATCCACATCTTTCGGTAATCTGGAATGGACCGATGAATCGGGGTGCTAACTTTCTTCTCACCCCAAATCTGTTTACGCCCTTCATTGGAGACACTCGTAGGTATACGTGATCTCCAACTTCGAATTGTAATGGGCGCCTCCTCCGGTCCGCATACTGTTTCTGTCGGGATTGAGCGGCTTTTAGGTTCGCTTGAATTAATCGAACCTTTTCTTCCGCGTTGTTGACAAGATCAATCCCGAAGGTAACCCTCTCGCCAGATTCACACCAGTTCAGTGGTGTGCGGCATCTCCTGCCGTATAGCGCCTCGTAGGGCGCCATCTTGATGCTGGCTTGGTACCCATTGTTGTACGAGAACTCGGCTAATGGCAAGTGATCATCCCAATTCTTGCCGTGGTCGATAGCGCAAGCTCGTAGCATGTCTTCTAGGATTTGATTTACCCGCTCCGTTTGCCCATCCGTCTGCGGGTGGTAGGCTGAACTACGGATCAGCTTCGTCCCCAAGGCAGCGTGGAGCTGCTCCCAAAAACGGGACACAAATAAAGTGCCCCGGTCCGATACGATAGTACGGGGTACGCCGTATAAGCATAGGATCCGTGAGATGTACAGTTCAGCGTACTTCTTGGCGTTGTAGTTGGTGTTGACCGGGATGAAATGGGCAACTTTGGTGAGCCGATCGACGATCACCCACACAGAATCATGTTTCTGTAAGGTGGTGGGTAAACCGACGACGAAATCCATGCTGACGTCCTCCCACTTCCAGGCAGGAATGCCCAGTGGTTGCAGCAGTCCCGGTTTCCGCATGTGGTCTGCCTTCACCCGTCGACATGTATCACACTCGGACACGTATTTTGCAGTCTCTCGCTTCATCCGTGTCCACCAAAACTTGCTTCTGAGTTCTTGATACATCTTGTTGCTGCCGGGGTGAATAGAAAACTTTGATAAGTGAGCCTCATCAAAGATTTTCTTCCGTAACTCCGGGTTTCGGGGTACGACGATCCGGTCCTTGAACCATAGGACGCCGTCTCCGTCCTTCCGGAAACATTTCAACTCCCCACTGTCTACACGTCTCCGCAAATGTGACATGCCCTTGTCATTCTTCTGGGCTGCCGCTATCTCTTCACGGATGGTGGGGATCAAAGCTAGGTTGTAGAGAGCTCCATGTGGAATCACATGTAGTGGTGGTTCGCTCTCTTCCAACGGTGTGATGGTCAGATTATTGACGTGTGACTTGCGGCTTAGCGCGTCTGCCACAACGTTTGCCTTGCCCGGATGATAATGGATCTCTATCTCGTAATCCTTTATCAGTTCCAACCATCTTCGTTGCCTCATGTTCAGCTCCTTCTGAGTGAAGATGTACTTGAGGCTTTTGTGGTCGGTATATAAATGTACGAGGTTACCGAGTAGGTAGTGCCTCCATATTTTCAGTGCAAGTACCACGGCAGCGAGCTCCAAATCGTGAGTTGGATAATTTTGCTCATGGTTCCTAAGCTGTCGTGATCCATACGCAACCACTCTTCGGTCTTGCATCAGCACACATCCGAGCCCAATGCCGGATGCATCGCAGTACACATCGAACGGTTTTGTTGTGTCTGGCTGCGCCAAAACCGGTGCTGATGTCAGGTGCTTGACTAAAGCCTTGAATGCTGCTTCACATGCTGGACTCCAAACATATTTGGTAGCCTTCTTCAGCAGCTCTGTCATTGGCTTGGCAATCTTCGAGAAGTTCGGAATGAACCTCCGATAATATCCCGCGAGTCCGAGGAAACTCCGTACCTCATGAACAGTTCTCGGGGATTTCCAATTCAGCACTTGCGTGATTTTGCTCGGGTCCACAGCGATACCCTCCGCCGAGATGATATGCCCGAGGAAAGGCACTTGCGATATCCAAAACTCGCATTTGCTGAACTTTGCGTATAACTTGTGATCCCGCAGCCGTTGCAAGACTATACGCAGATGTTTCTTGTGATCTTCCTCCGACTTGGAATATACCAGGATGTCGTCGATGAAGACCACGACAAACTTGTCCAGCTCCGGCATGAACACCGAGTTCATTAAGTACATGAAGTGAGCTGGAGCATTGGTGAGGCCAAAGGACATGACCAGGTACTCATAAAGTCCGTACCTTGTCGAAAAAGCTGTCTTTGGAATGTCCTCAGCCCTGATCTTAATCTGATGGTACCCGGATCTTAAATCCATCTTGGAAAAGACCTTTGCTTCGACCAACTGATCAAACAACATGTCGATCCGTGGCAACGGGTACTTGTTCTTGATGGTTACGGCATTTAATGGACGGTAGTCCACGCAAAGCCGCAACGTTTCATCCTTCTTTTTGACAAATAATGCCGAACAGCCCCATGGCGAGGAGCTCGGCCTAATAAAACCCTTCTCCAGAAGGTCCGTGAGCTGAGTCTTCAGTTCAGCCAACTCCTTGGGCGCCATCTTGTACGGCCTTCGGGATATTGGCATGGTTCCCGGTGCAAGTTCAATCTTGAACTCCACCTCTCTATCGGGTGGCATCCCCGGCAAATCATCCGGGAATACATCAGGGAATTCTCGGACCACTGGAATGTCTTCCAATCTGATGGTTGTGGCTTGATAGACACTTGGAAGTTTTATTTCTGGACTGTCCAGAAATAATGAGTGAGAACCGTGCACTTCTGAGTTTAAGTGCACGACTCGAAGGACGGTGTCTAAAACAGCGCCGTGGCGGGTTAACCACGACATCCCTAGGATGACATCGACCTTCTGTCCCTCTAAGATAATGAGGGACGTGGGGTACACTCTACCCGCTAAGCATAATGGTGCTTTGGAGACCATTACGCTTGCTGAAATCTTCCCACCCGGTGAACAAATTAAATATGGACTATCGGTGGGTAGTATTGGCAAGCTGTGTTTAGCAATGAAAGCTTGGCTAATAAAATTATGCGTGGCGCCTGAATCAAATAGTACTATAGCGGGATGCTGGTGGAGTTGGAACATACCCGCAAGGATTGGCTCGCCCTCCGGCACGTCCTCAATGGCAAGCTGGTGGACAGTACCGGGCCTAGGGTTTGCCCGCCGCGCATTAGTAGGGTTCCGGGGTTGATTCCTCCCCGGAAACTGTGGTGCCACTCCGCCGCCTTGCCTCTCCGGGCAACTGCTCGCGAAGTGTCCTGGACGACCACACTTGTAACATGTGGCCGCTGCTGGTGGAGTACTCGGGGGACGAAAGCCCGGCATGCGTTGCGGAGGTGCAAACGCACGCGGCATCGCCCGCTGCTGCTGTTGTTGTTGCGGTGGTGCTGGCAGTGCCGGCCGGAATGCCGGTGAAGAATACGGCCGACCGCGGAACGGCATCGACCGCTGTGGTGGCTGCCAGCGCGGACCTGATGGTGGGCGATTCACCATCCGAAACTTCTGAGAAGGACCGCCTCCTTCTCCGCTGCTCTGCGGCGCGCTTCGCTTTCGCTCTGCCGCCGCCAACTCCTTGCCGGAGTCTTCCTGAACAATCGCAGCATCAATTATGTCGTTGAGGCTGCCGCGATTGAACATCGCCAGCTTGTCCTTCAGGAGCGGGTTAAGCCCCTGGTAAAAGTGGTCCCGCCGCTTCTCGTCCGTATCTGCGTGATACGACGCGTAGAGTGCGAGATCGTTGAACGCTCTGGAGTACTCCAGCGCGTTCCGGCTCCCTTGTTGCAGGTGTAGGAATTCCTGCGTCTTCCTCTTCATCAAACCGGGCGGTATATGATAGGCCCGGAAGGCCGTCCGGAACTCCGCCCAGGTCATCACTCGGTCGGTGGGTTGTGAAGCACAAAAGTTGGCCCACCACGCGCTCGCGGATCCTTGGAGCTGCTGGACCGCGAACTGAGTCTTGCGCTGCTCGCTGATTTGGAGCAGCCCGAACTTCATCTCTATGGCGCGGAGCCAGTTGTCCGCGTCAAGTGGTTCATCCGCCCTTGAGAATACAGGGGGATGAGTCGCCAGGAAGTCGGAGTAGGAGCTCTGTTGGCGCTCCTCACGATCTTGACGTCTCTCGGAGCGAGACGTATTCGCAATTAACGTTTGCAGCAGCTCTGTGTGCTGCTGATGTGAACCCGCCATTGCCGCGACAATGTCGGCCAATGTAACCGTTGGCAGTGGCGGTGGCGGTGTTTGCTGTTGCTGTTGCTGTCCCGAGGAGTCCTCGGGAGGTGGTTGGGAGGTCTCTCCCCCTTGGCTAGTACCTCCAACATCAGGGTTGGCACGAGTACGCGTCATTCTGAAATTCAACACAGCAGCAATTAGCACATGTCTTCTCCAAATTCCATAAACAGCAGTAGGTATTGAAGCGACGCATGATTAACTTGCACAACATTCACATATATTGATAAAGCATAAACTTTATACAAGATACATTATTCTCGGGTCTCCGAGAAGTCGTGCTCATGTCGTCACTACCTATACATACGCTACTGTCTACACGACATGTCACCGATTACAAAAGTTGGGTTACGCTACCCTAGCTGCCCTACTTGGCAACCGTAACCCCCTACTCGGAGTAGAACTCGACCTCCTGTGGGTCGTCCTCCTCCGGTACTTCTGCTGGTGGCTCTGGATCTACCACCTCTTCTCCCATTCTGGGTTCTCCCATTGCTGGAAGACCCAAGACTACCGGTATGCCTAACACCGGGGGCACGAGGTCCTGCAATGCATGCACCTCGTCCATAGCCTGGTTGTAGTCCTCTTCCCAGCCTTGTCCTTCCTCAATAGCGTCGTCCCGCTCTTGAGCAAGGTCCTCATTCTGCTGGGTTAGGGTCTGCACCAGCTCTTGCAACGCCGCAATGTCAACACGGCTCTTCTTCTTTGCCTTCTTCAGACGACGCAACTGATTGTGTTGTTCATTCAGTCGCTTGATCGTCGGAAGGAGCACATTGCGGAGTGCGCTGTGAGCACCCTCGAAATGATCTCCACGGCTTGTGCTCTCCTTGAGCTTGTTGGCGAGATGCTCCGTATGAACAGCTTGGCTATCCATCACAGCGTTTCCCGCCCTCATTTGGAGGCTGAGATTTGCCTCCGCGGGGTTGTACCTTGGGCAACTCGGGTTTGTTGCCTCTAGGTACCTCTCTTCCCACACATGCTGAGCTCGTCCCTCCACCGGAACGAGTGCGTATGGAGTTCCCTCCATAGCCTGTACGTGTAGTTGGCAGAAACGTGACATAGTGTCACGGGCTGCCACTTGCCACATCCCTACCGGTTGTCTTCCTCTCACCGTGACGGTGAATGGCACCCAACCGGGTGGCATAGGTCCTGCAGGAACCTCGACATGGATCGTCCACGTCTTGTTCCCCTCTTCGCCTTCTTCCTTGGCGAAGTATTGCGGCATCTGGTTGTACCCGAAATATTGGAGCATTTGCCACAATGCTTCCGGGTAGCCGCTACGGTCAGAGCAGTGGGAAACTACCCACCCGTTCTCCAACCGTTTATCTGCTGCCATCTGTAAAAATATATTTGAGAAATGTCAAATATTTATTTAAACAGTAAACCATTGAGTTATAACATAAGATATGTCATTGAACCCTTAACACTTGGAAACATAGTTCAAATTTTTAAACAAATTTGACTGCTGATCTGCTGTTCCCATGACAGCCCTGACCAGTTTCCATATCAATCTGATTTAGGCCAGGTTAAAAGCAAAACCAGTCCTGGAGCTCAACATCAAAGTTAAAGTTAACTTCAATAGCTTTCCAGAAAGTATTTGGTTGGCCTAAGATCTGCTCTGGTTCAAAAGTTATGAGATGTCAAAGTTAACAGAATTTCTGGGAACAATTGGACAGCACCTCCCTGCCTTAGGTACTGATTTGATCCAAGAATTCCAGTTAATTCTGTTCCTAATCTGACAAAACTTTCTGTTACAAAGTTGTAACCCATATCATAAGCTTCCCAGAACCACCTCATTTTCTATTTTTGGATTTTTATGCAGGAAGTTATGCTTAATTTACAGAGAGTCTACAGAGAGTCTTTGCTCCGTCCTGTTTTCTGGACAGTTTCAACTCTACTGCATTTTTCGAGTGGTTAAGGGATGAAACACCTCTGGAACTCAACAGAAAAGTTGTAAAGCTCCTCCAAAGCTTTCCAGAAATGTATCATACGACCCCAACCTCGAAAGAACTCAACCTCTAACCTCTGATTAACTTCAGCCTTGATTTAGCTGAAAACAGACTGCTCTGTCCTTAACATCCTATAAGTTGAAAACTTATTAACTTTGAATATCCTGTTCAAGGGAAGGAGTTACATCAAGTTTTACTACTTTGGATCAAAACCTTCAAGTTTTTAAATGAAGTTGTTCATTTAGTTGGGTGTGACGTCGAGGCGTCACCAGATTATGTCGGTACTACGTCCTCACAAAGGAAAAACCTATACCGGATTTAGCCGGCTTCGTTAGTTCAGTGGCACTACTCGTCACTCGCACACGGATGCTACACGTCTACCGTTTCGTGGTAAGGCTACCTGCAGAAACTCAAACAATCATCAGACTCGGCTGCACACCGAGCCCGGAATCCATACAGTTTGTACACCCGGCCGTCATCACTCGCCCGGATGTTCTCAAGCCAAACACGCCCTGAGTTACGTGTTCACGTTTCAGACCACGTGACGGGGTCTCCCATGTTGCACCACGCACGCCAGGGACAGACGTTGCTCGAATACCCCAAACGACATGAAGAGTCGTAGAGGATACTAAAGCGGGTCGGGTTACCTGCCACCCGTGGGGCTCCACCCTTCAGCTTGTGCGCACTGGTGGACAGCGCTTACGTGCACCCCCCAAGACATGAACGTCCCGAGATGCACGATTTTCCGACATAACAAATAGGTTACTAAGCCACTTTCTATATACTAATAACATCCTTATACGGGCTACTAACTCGTTCCTCACTGGATTTTTGAAAAAGAAGACCTTTGTACTGTGTTAAACCTCAAGCGAGCTCTGATACCACGCTGACACGACCCCTTTGGGTCCTGTCGAGCCAGGATCACGCTGAGGGGTGCTGCGTTGCACAGCACCGCATAACACACGTCAAAGGTACAAAGCGGAAGCGGAAGCTTTATTACATAAACAAGTTTATCAACATGTTTACATCAAAATAAGTTTAGTCCACACTCGCGGGCGTAGACTAAGCATCAAGTGCACGTTCAGCCCTCGAACGTGTCCTTGCTAGCACACACGCACACTAACTCTGCGGCGTGCACGACTCCCACTCGACGGGGTTCCCCTCCTGGGGTTCCGTCTCCTCTTCGGGAGTCCCTTCCTCATAGAACCCTGCAAAAGCTTCAAACACAAGCAGTGAGCACGAAGGCTCAGCAAGTCTGACCCGTCTCACCTAAACATGAAACTTCTACATGAGGGTGATGGGTTGCATGAGGTAAAAATCATTTGCAAGGACTCGCCTAATTAGTAGAACCTTACTTTCAAGTTTTAGCAGCAGGTTGTGGAGAACTTTACGCTAAGGCACATGAGAGAGCCGCAATCAAACAAGAAACGCATTTCTCTCATGTACTTTGCCCAAAGTTGAAAAGAACTTTAGTTAGCACTAAGCTACAACATATCATTAACAATCAATATCCAACTTTCAATCAGCAACATTTTAACATGTAACTAGCCTGTTCTTTCTACGTCACGGTACAGTGAACAAGTGGTACTCACTGACCGCGAGGGACGGCGATTATAATCGATTTACACCTGCAGGGTTACCCGAACAACCCGTCACGTACGCCCGTACTCGATGTTGCCTACAACAACCATCACGGACGCCGTACGCGACTACCTTTCACCCGTTAGCCAAATATTGAACCGGTCCCATCGTCCCGAGCAAGAGGTCCCTGCACGCGCATCTCTGTGCCGCCAGCTGATTTACACCTCGAGCTCTCAACCTACCCTCTGAACGACGGGCAATGCCTCAATACCCAGCTACCCGAGTTACATCAGTTTCCCGGTTCCCATATAGCCGGTAGGTCTTCGGTACTGTTCTAGCTTGTTCAACAGGCCCGCACACGGCTCGGTCCTCAATCGACACAAGCGGAGCTACAGCACACAGGCCCCAAAGTCCTGCTGCCCTTACTCTCCGCTCGGTCTCATTTTCTTGCCATGTGTATCATGTGCTATCTCTACCCGAGCAATGTGCCTCTAGCCTATTCTCGCGAGTAGTTCCAACTACTCGACTTGTACCGAATCCTACTCTATCCTAGCAATGCGGTGGCTAACGAGGTTTGCAATCCTAAACCCAACCCATGGTTTTCTTGGCTGTGCAGTTGGGTTTCCAATCAAGACTCTAATGCAAAGAACAAAGAAAACAATTATGTGCTCAAAACAATAAAAATTTGTAAAAAGGTTAATGCAAACTGGGGCTTGCCTTGCTGCTCTTGGTCGTAGGCTAGCTGTTCCTCCGGAGTAACGAAGTCTAGGACTTCGGGTTCCTCCTCGACCTTAGCGACTACATGATAAGAACAATGTATGTATTAATTAAATGCTTTTGTATTAACTTTGAAGTTGTGAAGTCTATAACCTTTACTAGATAGACCTAATGACTGTGAAACTTTTACTGTGGCTTGGTTACAACCTAAACAGAGACTTGGTCAAGTTTTAGTTGCAGCAAAGCTCATTTGAGCCCTCCACAAATAATTATGTCCTTGACCTTAATTAAAGGCTTTTAGGGTGTTCTAGGTATTTTCATGAAACAAACTATGACTTTCTGAAAACTAGATTTTCAGAGGGTTCTAATGGAATTGGTCTCACTTAATTTGGAAGTCTCTAACTAAAGATATGAGCTAAACAATTTCAGAGAAAATTCTGAAAATGTTTCTGAACATTTTCTATTTTCTCTGGAACAGTTTTACTAATCACACCATTAGGTGGACTAAATGAGCTCAAATGGATCTGAAATTTTTATGGTAGTTCAAGGATATTTTGGTGAACATCTCAGCAAAATTTCAGGATTTTCCTTCAAATGATTCTCCAGTTAAAATTCCTAACAGTTTAAACTTTAAGGAATTAATTCTGGAGAATTACGGAATTTCATGAAGTGACACTTGATTTTTTGGAAAGTACTCAAAGAGCTGAATCCAGCAAAATTTGGTTCACTCAATTTGGAGCTTTCTAGCCAAAGTTATAAGGATTTGAAGTTTGAAGGAAATCTGAAAATCGGGGAAAAGTTTAAACTCGCGCGTGGGCCCAGGGGACACGCGTCGCACGCCGAAGCGACAGCACACCGCGGCCCACAAGGCTTTTGCGCGCCAGCACACCCGATCCCGGCCGCAGCCGGATCCCGATTCAAAATATCGGCCGCTGACAGCTGGGGTCCACCCCCTTCTTCAACCTCGCGACACCCGCGCTCCGCCGCCGAGGGACCTCGCCGGAGGACTCGCCGCCGGCTGCTGTACAGCTTCAAACTTCTTGATTCTGGCCGCCCCTGCCTACTTTTACTTGGGGAACATGATCCGAGGGTCAGCTGCTCATGACAACGGCCGGAGCATGGTCGGCGACGAGCCGCCATATCGGAACGACTTCGGCCATGTCGGCTGATGCTCCTAGTGCCTCAGCTACTTGGGAAACCGGTCGGGGAGCATCAGTGGACCTCAGAGAAGGTCGACATGAACTCGGGGCAGCTCGGGGAAGGCCCGAAATAGGTCCTCACCGTGCGCCCGATACCCCCCGTTCGTTCCGCCATTAGTAGACCTTGAATTACGCCGGGCACAGAGGTTCTCCGGCTCAGAGTTGTGAAGGCAACTTGTGCGTCACCGTGTCTAGCTCGTGTGGGAGTGGCCTGAGGCCCTCTAATCCTTTCTAGAGCACGAATTAAACAGAATCGTACCCGAGGGTCGTTCTGCACACAGAAAGGGGAAAAGTGGAAATTCGCCGCCGGTGAGCAACCACTCGAGCTGTGGCTCGGGGATGAGCAGCACCGATCACTTGCGCGTCCAAGGGTGCCTTGGCTCGGGCGTGACAACGCCCAGGTTGGGCTGTCCACGAGAGCCCGAGGTGCGGCGGTTTCCAGTTCCGAGTTTGATCTTTCGGCACAGCCGATATCACTCGGTTTCAATCGATTTCTATCAATGGGAAGGATGGAGGATGGTTGCTAGTACCTTGCTGGGACCTTGGAATGGAAAGAGGGAGCTGCGATCGGCTTGATCAAGCAGGAACTCGAGCGGCGGCGATGGCAGTGGGAAAAGCAGTCGCGCACGTCGGTAGCTCGGGGAAATGGTGACTGAGGCACGCCGGGGAGGGAATAAATAGCTCGGCCGGCTGGCCTCCGGCTTGGGGCACGCAGCAGGAGCTGGCGCCGGCCGGCCCCTTCGGTGGCGCGCGCGCACAACAGCCGGGAACCGACTGAACTGTGGTTCAGTCGGTTTGCTTTGAGGCTGAGGCTGACATGTGGGTCCCACTCCTCTTTTAACCTCTGAAATTTATTCCTAACAGCTGTGGTAAACAGTGAACCCTATTCTACCCTTGGCAACTCAAATTATTCACCCAAGAGCCATTTGAATTGACCAAAGTTCAAATGAGGTTTGGTTTGAATGAATTTCAGCACAAGTGCAGTTTGAAATTCAAATAAAGTTTGAATTTCTCCCCCTTAGCTCATGTCAAGATCAACTCCAAATGGAGTGAAAATTGGTGTGTGAGCTCACAAAAATGTGCTGAGCAAGAATATGCCTTCCACTTTTAAATTCAGTGGGTGAAAACAGTTTGAATTTGAATATGTTTTCAAACTGCCCCTTTCCTATCTACACCCAAGATGACCTCAAAAATGTTTTGAATTTGGGTGAAACTTGGCATGGACATCCTTAGCAAAGTGTAGGAGTTTTCATATGTCCAGCCCATCTATATCACATGTGGGAAGTACCACTTTTGCAATGTGTGAGTTTGTTCCCTAATGAGCATGTTGATAATTGTTACTTGCTCTTTATTTGTGTTCATCATTTTTCCTCAAATGAGGTGTGTGGTGTGGTGATGAACACTGCAAATGAGTGTCAAAAACTGAGGCCCTTACAACATTCCTAGAGTCTAGGACATTTAGCTCATTTTGAAGTTCACAAAATCGTTTTTCATCTAGTGGTTTGGTGAAAATATCGGCTAGTTGTTTTCGGCTCTTACATGTGAGATAGCTATGTCCCCCTTTATTGAATGATCTCTCAAAAAGTGATGTCGGATGTGTATATGTTTGGTCCTAGAGTGCTCAACGGGATTATGGGCTATCTTAATGGCACTCTCATTGTCACATAGGAGTGGAATGTGGTTCATATTGTAACCATAATCCCTTAGAGTTTGTCGCATCCAAAGAAGTTGAGCACAACAACTTCCGGCTGCGATATACTCCACCTCCGCTGTGGAGAGAGCTATGGAGTTTTGTTTCTTGGATGACCATGATACTAGGGACCTACCCAAAAATCGACAAGTTCCTGAGGTGCTTTTTCTATCTATTTTACATCCAGCGTAATCCGCATCGGAGTATCCGATGAGATTAAACTTAGATCCCTTTGGATACCATACTCCTAGGTTAGGTGTGTGAACTAGATATCTTAGGATCCTTTTAACGCCTGTTAAATGACATTCTTTAGGTGATGCTTGAAATCTTGCACACAAAGATACAGTAAGCATGATATCGGGCCTAGATGCACAAAGATAGAGCAATGAACCAATCATAGAGCGATATACCTTTTGATCCATGCTTGGTCCATCTTTCATTGAGGTCAAGGTGCCCGTTTGTTGTCATTTGTGTCTTGATGGGTTTGCCTTTGTCCATGTCAAACCTCTTGAGTATGTCTTGTGTGTACTTTGTTTGACTAATGAACGTGCCTTCCTTGAGTTGCTTGACTTGAAATCCTAGGAAGAACTTCAACTCTCCTATCATGGAGATCTCAAACCTATCCGTCATTATCTTACTAAACTCATTACAAAAAGATTTGTTAGTAGAACCAAATATAATGTCATCGACATATATTTGGCACACAAAGAGATCATTATCTACATTCTTTGTGAAGAGGGTATAATCTGCCTTACCTATCCTAAAGCCATTATCAATGAGAAAGTCTCTAAGACACTCATACCAAGCTCTAGGAGCTTGTTTGAGGCCATAGAGAGCTTTATGCAATTTAAACACATAGTTAGGATATTCTTGATCTTCAAAGCTGGGTGGTTGCTCCACGTACACCTCCTCCTTGATTGGACCGTTTAGGAAGGCACTTTTCACATCCATTTGATAGAGTTTAAAATCATGGTGAGTAGCATAGGCTAATAGAATTCGAATGGACTCAAGCCTAGCTACGGGAGCAAAGGTTTCATCGAAATCCAAACCTTCGACTTGAGCATATCCCTTTGCCACAAGTCGGGCCTTGTTTCTTGTCACCACTTCGTGTTCATCTTGCTTGTTGCGGAATACCCACTTGGTGCCTACCACATTTGCATTTGGTATTTTCACTAGCTCCCGTACATGGTTTCTGGTGAAGTTGTTCAACTCCTCTTGCATGGCCATCACCCAATCCGGATCTTTGAGTGCATCTTCCACCCTAAATGGTTCCTTGGATGACACAAAAGAGTAATGTGCACAAAAGTTAGCTATTGGAGAACGTGTTGTTACCCCTTTTATGATATCTCCAAAGATGTTGTCAACGGGGTGATTCCGTTGAATGCTTTGATGAACCCTTTGGTGAGGCACTTGATTTCTTGAGTGGTATTCTTCTTCTTCTTCTTCTTCTCCCCCTTGATCAACATCATGGTTTCGATTTTCTCCTTCTTGAAATTGACCGTCTTGATCTTGGGGTTCTTGAGTTTGATCTTGAATGAGAGGTGCTGATGGTGATGAGCTTGTAGAGTCTTGTCCTACATTTTCTTGGGGACGGACTTCTCCAAGCATCATTCCTCTTAGTGCTGCACATGGTGCTTCTTCTTCATCTAGCACACATTGATCAACTTGCTCCAATTGGGAGCCATTAGCTTCATCAAACACCACGTCACGTGCAATTTCAACACAAACAGAGGTCTTGTTGAAAACAAGATAGGCGTAGGTGTTTGAGTCATAACCAAGTAGGAAACCTTCATCAGATTTCAAAGCGAACTTCGAAGTCCTAGGCTTCTTGTTGAGAATGTAGCATTTACTTCCAAAAACTCGAAAGTAAGAGATGTTGGGTTTGTTACCGGTTAGGAGCTCGTATGGGGTCTTCTTCAAAAGTTGATGGAGATAGAGGCGGTTTGTAGCATGACAAGCGGTGTTGACCGCTTCCGCCCAAAATCGATCCGAGGTCTTGTACTCATCAAGCATGGTTCTTGCCATCTCTATGAGTGTTCGGTTCTTCCTTTCAGCCACCCCATTTTGTTCGGGAGAGTAGGGAGCCGAAAACTCATGCTTGATGCCCTCTTCATCCAAATATTCTTCTACTTGAGTGTTCTTGAAATTGGAGCCGTTGTCACTCCTTATCTTCTTGATTTTTGAGGAAAGCTCGTTTTGAGCTCTCCTCAAGAACTTCTTGAGGACACTTTGAGTTTCTCCTTTATCATGCAAGAAAAACACCCAAGTAAAACGAGAATACTCATCAACAATTACTAAACCATATTTGTTACCGCCGATGCTTATATAGGTGACAGGGCCGAAAAGGTCTATGTGGAGCATCTCCAATGGTCTTGTTGTCGTCATCACATTCTTGGCGGGATGAGCTGCTCCAATTTGTTTTCTCGCTTGACACGCGCTACATGGCCTATCTTTTTCAAAAACAATATCTTTTAATCCACGAATGTGATCTCCCTTTAGAAGTTTTTGTAAGTTCCTCATTTCAACATGGGCTAGTCTCCTATGCCACAACCACCCCATGTTGGTTTTTGCTATTAAGCATGTGTCGAGTTGAGCTTTATCCGTGGAAAAGTCTACTAAGTAAAGCTTTCCCTTTAACACACCCTTAAAGGCAATCGAGTTGTCACTTCTTCTAGAGACGGTCACACCCTCGTTAGTAAACAAGCAATTATAACCTTTCTCACATAGTTGAGATATGGACAATAGGTTATAATCTAGTGATTCAACATGTAGAACATGAGAAAGGTAATGTTGAGAAGAAATTGCAATTTTACCCATACCGAGCACCCTTCCTTGGCTGTTGTCGCCGAAGTAGATGCCTTCACTTGGATCATCATTTTCTTCATACTCGACGGACATCTTTCTCTCTCCGGTCATATGGTTAGTGCACCCACTATCTAGCACCCATTTAGTGCCACCGGAGAAGTAGGGCTGCAACACAATTTAAGCTTTGGTCTTAGGTACCCAAACTTGGTTGGGTCATTTGAGGTTAGTTACAAGGCATTTGGGCACCCACACACAAGTTTTTGGACTCTTGTGGAGTGGCCCAACATATTTTGCAAAAACTCTACCATACTTGCTTTTTATAAGAATATAAGATGCATCAAAATTATGAAATACTATAGATTTTACATTTTTTGGTAATTTCATGTGAGGTAGATGCAAGGTTGTCACTCTTGTTTTGACTTGAGTTTTCTTTGACAAAGGCTACGCATTTGCTATTGTTTTTAAGGATTTTAGCGTTTTGCTTTCCTCCCCTTTCCTCCCCTAGTATAACCTGACACGACCCCATTGGTCCTGTCGAGCCAGGATCAAGCTGAGGGGTGCTGCGTTGCACAGCACCGTATAACACACGTCAAAGGTACAAAGCGGAAGCGGAAGTTTTATTACATAAACAAGTTTAGGAACATGTTTACATCAAAATAAGTTTAGTCTACACTCGCGGGCGTAGACTAAGCATCAAGTACACGTTCAGCCCTCGAACGTGTCCTTGCTAGCACACACGCACACTAACTCTGCGGCGTGCACGACTCCCACTCGACGGGGTTCCCCTCCTGGGGTTCCGTCTCCTCTTCGGGAGTCCCTTCCTCATAGAACCCTGCAAAAGCTTCAAACACAAGCAGTGAGCACGAAGGCTCAGCAAGTCTGACCCGTCTCACCTAAACATGGAACTTCTACATGAGGGTAATGGGTTGCATGAGGTAGAAATCATTTGCAAGGACTCGCCTAATTAGTGGAACCTTACTTTCAAGTTTTAGCAGCAGGTTGTGGAGAACCTTACGCTAAGGCACATGAGAGAGCCGCAATCAAACAAGAAACGCATTTCTCTCATGTACTTTGCCCAAAGTTGAAAAGAACTTTAATTAGCTCTAAGCTACAGCATATCATTAACAATCAATGTCCAGCTTTCACTCAGCAACATTTTAACATGTAACTAGCCTGTTCTTTCTACGTCACGGTACAGTGAACAAGTGGTACTCACTGACCGCGAGGGACGGCGATTATAATCGATTTACACCTGCAGGGTTACCCGAACAACCCGTCACGTACGCCCGTACTCGATGTTGCCTACAACAACCATCACGGACGCCGTACGCGACTAACTTTCACCCGTCAGCCAAATATTGAACCGGTCCCATCGTCCCGAGCAAGAGGTCTCTGCACGCGCATCTCCGTGCCGCCAGCCGATTTACACCTCGAGCTCTCAACCTACCCTCTGAACGACGGGCAATGCCTCAATACCCAGCTACCCGAGTTACATCAGTTTCCCGGTTCCCATATAGCCGGTAGGTCTTCGGTACTGTTCTAGCTTGTTCAACAGGCCCGCACACGGCTCGGTCCTCAATCGACACAAGCGGAGCTACAGCACACAGGCCCCAAAGTCCTGCTGCCCTTACTCTCCGCTCGGTCTCATTTTCTTGCCATGTGTATCATGTGCTATCTCTACCCGAGCAATGTGCCTCTAGCCTATTCTCGCGAGTAGTTCCAACTACTCGACTTGTACCGAATCCTACTCTATCCTAGCAATGCAGTGGCTAACGAGGTTTTCAACCCTAAACCCAACCCATGGTTTTCTTGGCTATGCAGTTGGGTTTCCAATCAAGACTCTAATGCACAGAACAATATTCAAAGATGTGCTCAAAACAATAAACATTTGTAAAAAGGTTAATGCAAACCGGAGCTTGCCTTGCTGCTCTTGGTCGTAGGCTAGCTGTTCCTCCGGAGTAACGAAGTCTAGGACTTCGGGTTCCTCCTCGACCTTAGCGACTACATGATATAAGAAACATATGTATCAAATTAAATGCATTTGTATTAATTTTGAAGTTGTGAAGTCTATAACCTTTGCTAGACAGACCTAATGACTGTGAAACTTTTACTGTGGCTTGGTTACAACCTAAACAGAGACCTGGTCAAGTTTTAGTTGCAGCAAAGCTCATTTGAGTCCTCCACAAATAATTATGTCCTTGACCTTAATTGGAACTCTTAGGGTGTTCTAGGAATTTTCATGAGACAAACTATGACTTTCTGAAAACTAGATTTTCAGAGGGTTCTAATGGAGTTGGTCTCACTTAATTTGGAAGTCTCTAACTAAAGGTATGAGCTAAACAATTTCAGAGAAAATTCTGAAAATGTTTCTGAACATTTTCTATTTTCTCTGGAACAGTTTCACTAATCACACCATTAGGTGGATTAAATGATCTCAAATGGATCTGAAATTTTTATGGTAGTTCAGGGATATTTTGGTGAATATCCCAGCAAAATTTCAGGATTTTCCTCCACAGGATTCTCCAGTTAAAATTCCTAACAGTTTAAATTTTGAGGAATTAATTCTGGAAAATTAAGGTTTTTCATGAAGTGAAACTTGATTTGCTGGAAAGTACTCGGAGAGCTGAATCCAGCAAAATTTGGTTCACTCAATTTGGAGCTTTCTAGCCAAAGTTATAAGGATTTGAAGTTTGAACTGAAACTAAAATTCGGGAAAAAGTTTAAACTCTGGCTGGTGGGCCCCGCATACAGTGCGTCGTCTCCCTCCTCGGGCCAACTGCGCGGCGGCGGCGTTCTCCAGCGACCCTCGCCGGAACTGAGTTCCCGGCCAACCCCCGGCCCGAAACTTGCCGCTTGCCCCTTTACTGACCCCCTGGACTCGATGGTGGGATCGCCGGCCGCCGGTGATGACCGGAAACCCGTGCGCACCGATGACAGCACCTGCTAGGGTTCCGGTGAGGTCGGTCCCGCTCTCCCGTGCACCAAATCGACCGGAAATCGGTCGGAGAGCATCAGTAGAGCATGGGAAACCCGAACCAGGGCTGGGTGGGAGCTAGAAATACCGGCAACTAGGCCCTCGACGGTGAGCCGAGGTGTTCAGCCATGGCGGCGGGGAAAACAGCCATATCATGGCCGATTCTCGATGGTTTTCTCTAATTCCAGTTCGAGCGTGGGCGCTATCGTGCGTAGAAGCTACTAGGTAACGAGCTCGTCCAACCCTCGTGCATATAGCACGAATTTCACCCGAAGGTGAGCTCGGTCCTTATGAACTGATCAAGAGTAAATTTGGAAATTCTCGGCCGAGGGTTGATCAATCGCCAAACGGCTTTCGGCTACTCCATCTACATACAATCATGCACCTTTCTTGTGTAGAGAAGAGGACGTGACAATGGCTGTGCCGTGCTGTCCACGGGAGCCCGATCGGCGGCGATGTTCGGCTCGCCGGAGAAATGGCTCGTACAGCTCGAGAACGCTTGCTCACTGGACAACACGGGGTCTAGGAGGTTGCTCACGACCTCTTGGTGCCGTTTTGCTGTGGAGGAGGCTGTGCTCACGAGTGATCGGCTTGATCAAGCGTGAGCTCGAGCGGCGGCGGTGGCAGTGGAAAAACAGGCCGAGTATGTCGGCAGCTCGGGGAATGGCCGATCGGAGCACGCCGGGGAGGGAATAAATAGCCCGGCGGCTGGTCTCCGGCTTGGGGCGCGCAGCAGGAGCTGGCGCCGGCTGCCCCCCCTCGGTGGCGCGCGTACACTGCACCCGGGAACCGATGGAGCTGGTTTCAGTCGGTTTGTGTTGAAGTAGAGGCTGACATGTGGGTCCCACCCCTCTTTTTAACCTCTGAAATTTACTCCTAACCACTGTTGTAAACAGTGAACCCTATACTACCCTTGGCAATTCAAATCATTCACCCATGAGCCATTTGAATTGATCAAAGTTCAAATGAGGTTTGGTTTGAATGAATTTCAGCACAAGTTCAGTTTGAAATTCAAATAAAGTTTGAATTTCTCCACCTTAGCTCATGTCAAGATCAACTCCAAATGGAGTGAAAATTGGTGTGTGAGCTCACAAAAATGTACTGAGTAAGAATATGCCTTCCACTTTTAAATTCATGGGATAAAAACAGTTTGAATTTGAATATGTTTTCAAATGCCCTCTTCCCATCTATACCCAAGATGACCTCAAAAAGGTTTTGAATTTGGGTGAAACTTGGCATGGACCTCCTTAGCAAAGTGTAGGAGTTTTCATATGTCCAGCCCATCTATATCACATGTGGGAAATACCACTTTTGCAATGTGTAAGTTTGTTCTCTAATGAGCATGTTGATAATTGTTACTTGCTCTTCATTTGTGTTCATCATTCTTCCTCAAATGAGGTGTGTGGTGTGGTGATGAACACTGCAAATGGGTGTCAAAAACTGAGGCCCTTACATTCCTCCCCCCTTAAAAGGATCTCGTCTCGAGATTATAAGGTGAAAATGAGAGAGAGGACGGTGGAAAATTACCGGATATGCGACGTGAAAAAGTCGGGGTAGTTAGTGCGAAGGAATTCTTCGCTCTCCCATGTCGCTTCGTCCATGGAGTGATTACTCCATAGAACCTTGTAGAACCACAACGTACGGTTGCGTGTGGTTCGGGCCTTTTCATCAATAATCTGCACCGGTTCCTCCCGATAGGTGAGATCCGGTTGCAGTTCTTCAATGTCTTCCAGCTGAACGGTAGTTGATAGCTTGAGACACTTCCTCAGCTGGGAAATGTGAAAGACGTCGTGCACACCGGAAAGTGCTTCTGGTAATTTCAGCCGGTATGCCACCGATCCACATCTTTCGGTAATCTGGAATGGACCGATGAATCGGGGTGCCAACTTTCCTCTCACCCCAAATCTGTTTACGCCCTTCATTGGAGACACCCGCAGATATACGTGATCTCCAACTTCGAATTATAATGGGCGCCTTCTCCGGTCCGCATACTGTTTCTGACGGGATTGAGTGGCTTTTAGGTTTGCTTGAATTAGTCGAACCTTTTCTTCCACGTTGTTGACAAGGTCAATCCCGAAGGTAACCCTTTCGCCAGACTCACACCAGTTCAATGGTGTGCGGCATTTTCTTCCGTATAGCGCCTCGTAGGGCGCCATCTTGATGCTGGCTTGGTACCCATTGTTGTACGAGAACTCGGCTAACGGCAAGTGATCATCCCAATTCTTGCCGTGGTTGATAGCGCAAGCTCGTAGCATGTCTTCTAGGATTTGATTTACCCGCTCGGTTTGCCCATCCGTCTGCGGGTGGTAGGCTGAACTACGGATCAGCTTCGTCCCCAAGGCAGCGTGTAGCTGCTCCCAAAAACGGGACACAAATAAAGTGCCCCGGTCCGATATGATGGTACGGGGTATGCCGTATAAGCATAGGATCCGTGAGATGTACAGTTCAGCGTACTTCTTGGCGTTGTAGTTGGTGTTGACCGGGATGAAATGGGCAACTTTGGTGAGCCGATCGACGATCACCCACACAGAATCATGTTTCTGTAGGGTGGTGGGTAAACCGACGACGAAATCCATGCTCACGTCCTCCCACTTCCTGGCAGGAATGCCCAGTGGTTGCAGCAGTCCCGGTTTCCGCATGTGGTCTGCCTTCACCCTTCGACATGTATCACACTCGGACACGTATTTTGCAGTCTCTCGCTTCATCCGTGTCCACCAAAACTTTCTTCTGAGTTCTTGATACATTTTGTTGCTGCCGGGGTGAATAGAAAATTTTGATAAGTGAGCCTCATCAAAGATTTTCTTCCGTAACTCGGGGTTTCGGGGTACGACAATCCGGTCCTTGAACCATAGGACGCCGTCTCCGTCCTTCCGGAAACATTTCAACTCCCCACTGTCTATACGTCTCCGCAAATGTGACATGCCCTTGTCATTCTTCTGGGCTGCCGCTATCTCTTCACGGATGGTGGGGATCAAAGCTAGGTTGTAGAGAGCTCCGTGTGGAATCACATGTAGTGGTGGTTCGCTCTCTTCCAATGGTGTGATGGTCAGATTATTGACGTGTGACTTGCGGCTCAGCGCATCTGCCACAACGTTTGCCTTGCCCGGATGATAATGGATCTCTATCTCGTAATCCTTTATCAGTTCTAACCATCTTCGTTGCCTCATGTTCAGCTCCTTCTGAGTGAATATGTACTTGAGGCTTTTGTGGTCGGTATATAAATGTACGAGGTTACCGAGTAGGTAGTGCCTCCACATCTTCAGTGCAAGTACCACGGCAGCGAGCTCCAAGTCGTGAGTTGGATAATTTTGAGGGCTGAACGTGCGTGTGTGCTAGCAAGGACACGTTTGAGGGCTGAACGTGCACTTGATGCTTAGTCTACGCCCGCGAGTGTAGACTAAACTTATTTCCTATTTTTGGATTTTTAAGCAGGAAGTTATGCTTAACTTACAGAGAGTTTACAGAGAGTCTTTGCTCTGTCCTGTTTTCTGGACAGTTTCAACTCTACTGCATTTTTCTAGTGGTTAAGGGATGAAACACCTCTGGACCTCAACAGAAGAGTTGTAAGGCTCTTCCAACGCTTTCCAGAAATGTATCATACGACCCCAACCTCGAAAGAACTCAACCTCTAACCTCTGATTATCTTCAGCCTTTATTCAGCTGAAAACAGAGTGCTCTGTCCTTAACATCCTATAAGTTGAAAACTTGTTAACTTTGAATATCCTGTATAAGGGAAGGAGTTACATCAAGTTTTACTACTTGGGATCAAAACCTTCAAGTTTTCAAGTGAAGTTGTTCATTTAGTTAGATGTGACGTCGATGCGTCACCAGATTATGTCGGTACTACGTCCTCACAAAGGAAAAACCTATACCGGACTTAGCCGACTTCGTTAGTTCAGTGGCACTACTCGTCACTCGCACACGGATGCTACACGTCTACCGTTTCTTGGTCAGGCTACCTGCAGAAACTCAAACAATCATCAGACTCGGCTGCACACCGAGCCCGGAATCCATACAGTTGGTACACCCGGCCGTCATCACTCGCCCGGATGTTCTCAAGCCAACCACGCCTTGAGTTACGTGTTCACGTTTCGGACCACGTGACGGGGTCTCCCAATTTGCACCAGGCACGCCAGGGACAGACGTTGCTCGAATACCCCAAACGACATGAAGAGTCGTAGAGGATATCAAAGCGGGTCGGGTTACCTGCCACCCGTGGGGCTCCACCCTTCAGCTTGTGCGCACTGGTGGACAGCGCTTACGTGCACCCCCCAAGACATGAACGTCCCGAGATGCACGATTTTCCGACATAACAAATAGGTTAATAAGCCACTTTCTATATACTAATAACATCCTTATACGGGCTACTAACTCGTTCCTCACTGGATTTTTGAAAAAGAAGACCTTTGTACTGTGTTAAATCTCAAGCGAGCTCTGATACCACGCTGACACGACCCCATTGGTCCTGTCGAGCCAGGATCACGCTGAGGGGTGCTGCGTTGCACAGCACCGTATAACACACGTCAAAGGTACAAAGCGGAAGCGGAAGTTTTATTACATAAACAAGTTTAGGAACATGTTTACATCAAAATAAGTTTAGTCTACACTCGCGGGCGTAGACTAAGCATCAAGTGCACGTTCAGCCCTCAAACGTGTCCTTGCTAGCACACACGCACACTAACTCTGCGGCGTGCACGACTCCCACTCGACGGGGTTCCCCTCCTGGGGTTCCGTCTCCTCTTCGGGAGTCCCTTCCTCATAGAACCCTGCAAAAGCTTCAAACACAAGCAGTGAGCACGAAGGCTCAGCAAGTCTGACCCGTCTCACCTAAACATGGAACTTCTACATGAGGGTAATGGGTTGCATGAGGTAAAAATCATTTGCAAGGACTCGCCTAATTAGTGGAACCTTACTTTCAAGTTTTAGCAGCAGGTTGTGGAGAACCTTACGCTAAGGCACATGAGAGAGCCGCAATCAAACAAGAAACGCATTTCTCTCATGTACTTTGCCCAAAGTTGAAAAGAACTTTAATTAGCTCTAAGCTACAGCATATCATTAACAATCCATGTCCAGCTTTCACTCAGCAACATTTTAACATGTAACTAGCCTGTTCTTTCTACGTCACGGTACAGTGAACAAGTGGTACTCACTGACCGCGAGGGACGGAGATTATAATCGATTTACACCTGCAGGGTTACCCGAACAACCCGTCACGTACGCCCGTACTCGATGTTGCCTACAACAACCATCACGGACGCCTCTAGCCTATTCTCGCGAGTAGTTCCAACTACTCGACTTGTACCGAATCCTACTCTATCCTAGCAATGCAGTGGCTAACAAGGTTTTCAACCCTAAACCCAACCCATGGTTTTCTTGGCTATGCAGTTGGGTTTCCAATCAAGACTCTAATGCACAGAACAATATTCAAAGATGTGCTCAAAACAATAAACGTTTGTAAAAAGGTTAATGCAAACCGGAGCTTGCCTTGCTGCTCTTGGTCGTAGGCTAGCTGTTCCTCCGGAGTAACGAAGTCTAGGACTTCGGGTTCCTCCTCGACCTTAGCGACTACATGATATAAGAAACATATGTATCAAATTAAATGCATTTGTATTAATTTTGAAGTTGTGAAGTCTATAACCTTTGCTAGACAGACCTAATGACTGTGAAACTTTTACTGTGGCTTGGTTACAACCTAAACAGAGACCTGGTCAAGTTTTAGTTGCAGCAAAGCTCATTTGAGCCCTCCACAAATAATTATGTCCTTGACCTTAATTGGAACTCTTAGGGTGTTCTAGGAATTTTCATGAGACAAACTATGACTTTCTGAAAACTAGATTTTCAGAGGGTTCTAATGGAGTTGGTCTCACTTAATTTGGAAGTCTCTAACTAAAGGTATGAGCTAAACAATTTCAGAGAAAATTCTGAAAATGTTTCTGAACATTTTCTATTTTCTCTGGAACAGTTTCACTAATCACACCATTAGGTGGATTAAATGAGCTCAAATGGATCTGAAATTTTTATGGTAGTTCAGGGATACTTTGGTGAATATCCCAGCAAAATTTCAGGATTTTCCTCCACAGGATTCTCCAGTTAAAATTCCTAACAGTTTAAATTTTGAGGAATTAATTCTGGAAAATTAAGGTTTTTCATGAAGTGAAACTTGATTTGCTGGAAAGTACTCGGAGAGCTGAATCCAGCAAAATTTGGTTCACTCAATTTGGAGCTTTCTATCCAAAGTTATAAGGATTTGAAGTTTGAACTGAAACTAAAATTCGGGAAAAAGTTTAAACTCTGGCTGGTGGGCCCTGCATACAGTGCGTCGTCTCCCTCCTCGCGCCAACTGCGCGGCGGCGGCGTTCTCCGGCGACCCTCGCCGGAACTGAGTTCCCGGCCAACCCCCGGCCCGAAACTTGCCGCTTGCCCCTTTACTGACCCCCTGGACTCGATGGTGGGATCGCCGGCCGCCGGCGATGACCGGAAACCCGTGCGCACCGATGACAGCACCTGCTAGGGTTCCGGTGAGGTCGGTCCCGCTCTCCCGTGCACCAAATCGACCGGAAATCGGTCGGAGAGCATCAGTAGAGCATGGGAAACCCGAACCAGGGCTGGGTGGGAGCTAGAAATACCGGCAACTAGGCCCTCGACGGTGAGCCGAGGTGTTCAGCCATGGCGGCGGGGAAAACAGCCATATCATGGCCGATTCTCGATGGTTTTCTCTAATTCCAGTTCGAGCGTGGGCGCTATCGTGCGTAGAAGCTACTAGGTAACGAGCTCGTCCAACCCTCGTGCATATAGCACGAATTTCACCCGAAGGTGAGCTCGGTCCTTATGAACTGATCAAGAGTAAATTTGGAAATTCTCGGCCGAGGGTTGATCAATCGCCAAACAGCTTTCGGCTACTCCATCTACATACAATCACGCACCTTTCTTGTGTAGAGAAGAGGACGTGACAACGGCTGTGCCGTGCTGTCCACGGGAGCCCGATCGGCGGCGATGTTCGGCTCGCCGGAGAAATGGCTCGTACAGCTCGAGAACACTTGCTCACTGGACAACACGGGGTCTAGGAGGTTGCTCATGACCTCTTGGTGCCGTTTTGCTGTGGAGTAGGCTGTGCTCGCGAGTGATCGGCTTGATCAAGCGTGAGCTCGAGCGGCGGCGGTGGCAGTGGAAAAACAGGCCGAGTATGCCGGCAGCTCGGGGAATGGGCGATCGGAGCACGCCGGGGAGGGAATAAATAGCCCGGCGGCTGGTCTCCGGCTTGGGGCGCGCAGCAGGAGCTGGCGCCGGCTGCCCCCCCTCGGTGGCGCGCGTACACTGCACCCGGGAACCGATGGAGCTGGTTTCAGTCGGTTTGTGTTGAAGTAGAGGCTGACATGTGGGTTCCACCCCTCTTTTTAACCTCTGAAACTTACTCCTAACCACTGTTGTAAACAGTGAACCCTATACTACCCTTGGCAATTCAAATCATTCACCCATGAGCCATTTGAATTGATCAAAGTTCAAATGAGGTTTGGTTTGAATGAATTTCAGCACAAGTTCAGTTTGAAATTCAAATAAAGTTTGAATTTCTCCCCCATAGCTCATGTCAAGATCAACTCCAAATGGAGTGAAAATTGGTGTGTGAGCTCACAAAAATGTACTGAGTAAGAATATGCCTTCCACTTTTAAATTCATGGGATAAAAACAGTTTGAATTTGAATATGTTTTCAAACTGCCCTCTTCCCATCTATACCCAAGATGACCTCAAAAAGGTTTTGAATTTGGGTGAAACTTGGCATGGACCTCCTTAGCAAAGTGTAGGAGTTTTCATATGTCCAGCCCATCTATATCACATGTAGGAAATACCACTTTTGCAATGTGTAAGTTTGTTCTCTAATGAGCATGTTGATAATTGTTACTTGCTCTTCATTTGTGTTCATCATTCTTCCTCAAATGAGGTGTGTGGTGTGGTGATGAACACTGCAAATGGGTGTCAAAAACTGAGGCCCTTACATAACCAAGTCTATCTTTGATGAAAGGAGATCTTGTGATCGAGTATGCACTACGTGCATATTTGATCTTCTCCTTATCAAAGATTCCACTTTTGTGTGTATTCTTGCTTTGTGCTTCTTTGAGCTCATTTTTCAAGTTTAAAACAATGCTAGCACATTTGCAAGTTTTAGTGTTGGATACTTGTTGAGAGAGAGTTTTTGGTGGATGAATTAGTTGAGACATTTGACTTAAGTGAGTTAAGTTGTGCTTCAAGTTTCTTGTGAGTTTTGGTTTAACTCACAAGTTCATCTTGAAGTACTACATTCTTACTTGTAAGCTCAACACAAGTCTCCTTGCTCATGGCAAGTTCGCTTTCAAGTGCTCTACTCTTCTCTCTCTCAAGTTCAAGGAGCTTCCCAATCTCAAGGTTTCTTTCCTTTTCAAGGATAAGCAATTCTTCTTTCTGATTGAGAAGCTCTTCTTGTTCAAATATTTCGTCCGATAGCATTTTCATTTTAGCTATAGACTTTCCGTTTAATCCTTTAAACATGAATTCATTTTCACTACTACTATCAAAGTCACTATCATCTACAGTATGTAACTTGGAAGGTTTAGACATTACCTTGCACTTTCCTTCCTTTGCCACGAGGCATGTGTGGATTGGGCTCTTCCAATCACCCTTGTTTGGCAAGAGTGATTTCTTCATGGTTGGCTTCTTGATGGCGACGGTTGCCACCTTTTCTTCATCTTTGGAAGAGGTTCTTAATTTGAATCCCACTCTTCTCCAATATGAGCTTGTCCATAAGCCTTCTTCTTTTTGAAGATTTTCTTGTCTAGAGGCTTCCCATCCTTCTTCTTCCTCTTGTCATCTTCCTTGCCATGGGGGTAGTTCACAATGAAGTGCCCATGTTCGCCACAGTTGTACCAAGTCTTCTTTGTCCTTTACTTTCCCTTGTCTTTGCTCTTGTTCTCATTGTGATGGCTTCTCCTTCTCCTCATCAACCTTTTGAATCTTTTAATGAAGAATTCCATTTCTTCATCATCTATGTCCGTGCTCTCATTATCACTTTCTTCATCTTCACTTGTGAGTTGTGTTTCTTTTCCCTTGAACTTGGATGTGGCCTTGAGAGCAATTCCCTTCTTCTTGGATGAAGTGATCTTTTCTAGGTCGTTGACGTGTTGGGCTTCCTTCTCCATCATCTCGTGGTTAATGATTTTCCCTAGCACTTCATCCGGAGTCATCATGTGAAAGTTTGGACTTTCCCGGATTAAGGTGCATAGGGTCACATTGCGAGGCATGAAGGCTCTTATCATTCTTTTGACCAACTCATGGTCATTCCATTTCTTACATCCGTACGCTCGACTCTTGTTAATGAGAGTTTTGAGTCGGTTGTACATTGCTTGAGGTGTTTCGCCTTCTTACATGGCGAACCTTCCAAGCTCTCCTTCTATCATCTCAATCTTGGCTTCCCTCACGGATCGGTTTCCTTCATGTGCGATCTTGAGGGTGTCCCAAATATCTTTGGCGAGCTCTAACCCATCTACCTTGTTGAATTCTTCAATGCTCAGAGATGAGTTGAGCACGGCCGCCGCTTGTGCATTGCGATGGATTTGTTGTTCTTGTTCTTGGGTGAGTTCATCCTCGTCTTCGGGGATATCTATACCTGTACACACCACATACCAAAGACTTGGGTTCAAGGAAATTAGATGCAACTTCATGTTGTGCTTCCACAGTGTATAGTTAGTTCCATCAAAGTGAGGTGGTTTGCCTAGAGGAATTGATAAATAACTAGAGTGAGAATTTAGGCGTTCATAATTAAAAGGATATCGCGAGTAGTCTTGTTGACTACTCTTGAGTTTCTTCTCCAACTTCTCCTTATTTTTCTTCTTAGCTTCTTCCTTCTTCTTCTTGAGGAGAGCCATGAGATGAAGAACTTCTTCATCTTCCTCCGAGCTTGAAACGTCTTGTGGAGGAGTGATCGCTGGAGGCGGGTTAGAACTTTGTTCTTCAAAGTTGCTCGTACTTGCTCCTTTTCCCTTGATGAGATCAATTTGGCTACCGGCCTTGTCCCCCATCTCCTCTCCAAGCGGTTAAGCTTTTGTGGAGAGTTTGGCTCTGATACCAATTGAAAGTTGTCTAGAGGGGGGTGAATAGGCTAATAAAACCTGAAACTATTGCAAACAGCGGATTAAACTTGAAGGAGGCCGGACTAGTCCGGTTTGTGGGCGTACTAGTCGGTCTAGGTATAAAATTGCGTTTTAGGTTTTCTTTTTAAGTTTGTTTAAGCGTAAGATGTATAGTAGTCAAACAATCTCACCAGTTAGTTGTGAATGATTAGATTGCAAGATAGTGGAACAATTCACAAGTGTTAAAAAGATGAAAATTTAATGAGTAATTTAAGTGAGCGAGCAAGAAGGTAAAGGAAGCAAGAGACACGATTTATCCCGAGGTTCGATTCCATACAGGAATCTATGTCCTTGTTGAGGAGTCCACAAAGGACCGGGTCTTTTCCAACCCTTCCCTCACCGAGCGATCACCAAGATCAAGCCCGGGCTCTTTCACTATCAATCAAATGTGAATACAATGCTCTTAGGGGCTACTCACAACTTGAGGCTCCCTACGACAACCTAGAAGTTCTAGGAATCAAAATACAACACTCAAGAACTCAAATTCACAATCAGAGTGCAAGAGAGTCGAACCGAGAGCTCAAACATCGATCACCATGTCTCTCCTTGCAAAAATCCACAAACCCCTTAAGATCCAATCTTTGGGGTCAAGAGGGTGAGGAAAGAGGCTTAGAAGAGCTCTAGGAATGAGTTTTCAGTCCTAGGATTGTTGTCTACTTCATTCTTAGCCGGGGGGTTCTCCTTTTATAGAAATCTTGACATCTAGCCGTTACCTACTAAAGTCCGGACTAGTCCCGTCCAAACCCTGAACTAGTCCGTTCTTGAGGGACCACCCACGTCAGAAGGATACCAACTAAAGTCTAGTGTCCGTTGGATTCAAACGGTCATAAAATCCCGGACTAGACCGTCCAAGAGCGGACTAGTCTGATCTCATTCAGGAACCTTTGTTCTGTATGAGAACGGACAAGTCTGGTAAGGTCGGAGCGGACTAGTCCGGTCTTACCAGAGTTAGTCTAGAAAACTCTCTAATCTAGGACTGTGGACTAGTCCTGCCAACTTCGGACTAGTGCGAGCTCACACAGGAACGTTTGTTCCGTCCTAAACCGGACTAGTCTGAAGGGACCGGACTAGTCCGTCCGATGGAGCGGACTAGTCCGAGGTCACTCAGAGACTTCTTCTCCGGACCTAAACGGCTTAGTCCGCATGGCGGACTAGTCCGTCCCTCTGAGACTTTGTCTCATAAAGGCTCAGACTCACTCGACAACAGACTAGTCCGGTCTAAAACGGACAAGTCCGAACTTACTCAGGGACTTCTTGTCCGGTCTAAAACAGAGTAGTCCGTGTTGGAACGGACTAGTCCAGGCCCTGGTCTGGACAAGTCTGGTCTATCCTTTTTAGCCATACCTATGACTACTTCCTCTCACGATTTTGTCTTTAGTTTGAGCTCTCTAATGACTCTTAAGCACTTTAAAAGAGGAGACCTTGTACACAACTAGAGAATGTAAAACTCAATAGAAAAATTCTATTTTCTACTCTTGCGAGTCTTCTTCTTTTCCTTTTTGCTTCTTGAGAGACTCCACATCCATTCCTTTTGATAAGCACCAGTGCTCATACTCAGTAGAACTCATTAGTATCTTAATTGTCGTCATCAATCATCCAAAATCCACGGGGATTACCTAGATGCACTTTCATAGTGGTTGTTTATAAGGTTTTCAATCATGTAGTGAAGTCCATGTAAAAGCCCAAGAATTTACTTGCTAGAGTGTTCATCATATCACCACACCACAGCTCATGTTGTGGAAGTCTCATGAACATTTGTGAAGAGCAAGTAAACACCATCAAGAGGTGATTAGAGGAAGAACTCACAAATCCAAAAGTAGGATCTCACACATATAAACATGAGAGGCTGAGCTCACCATTATGCCCTAAATATTCATAGGAGTACTCATACCAAGTTTCATGCAAATTTAAACCATTTTGAGGTACTTTTGTATACAATTGTACAAAGGGCTATTTGAATGCAAATTCAAATTTCAGCCACTTTCATCACTTGAATTCAAAAGTTAACTTCATATTCAATCTCAGCGCATTTTCTGAGTTACTCCACCAATTTTCATCCTCATTGGAGTTCATCTTGTCGGGAGCTATTTTGAGGAAATTCAAACCCAATTTGAATTTCAACCTCACATGTGCTAAAATTCCTTCAAACCCAATCACAATTTGAATCATTCGAATTCAGAGGCCCAAAAATGTGGTTTGATCAAATTACCAAGGACAAGAGGGTCACGTTATTTAAGAGCAGTAGGAATTCAATTTTTTAGGACAATTTTAGAGCTGTGGGGCCCTCCTGTCAGCCACACAGAGCTTTAAACCGACTGAACCCCGTTCTTCTCTATGTTCACGCACTCAGTGGGAGCAATCGCCGTGCCTTCGTGTCGAAGTCGACTGAGAGGCGCCGGACAGCTCCTGCTTCGACGGAAAAACGTGGTACACCAGGTGTTGCAGCCTCCATGCTCACCGGTTGGCTATAAAAGGAATTGAGTCGGCCGGCGGGTGTCCTTTTCACGCCCGAGACCTACTGCACAGACACTCGAATCTTGCCGCCGTGGAACGGCCGAAACCAAGGGTCTCTGCTCTCAACATCCATAGCAAAGCTGTGCGCTAGCTTGTCCTCAAGCTCACCGCGCAAACCGTTCCTAGGTTCGTCTCTCATACGTGAAGAATTTCCCAGTATAGGATCGGGAGCTCATTTCGGGACCCGATTAGGTCTAGGAGGAATTCGGGAGGATCATTGCGTGGGAGGTCAAACAGAGTTTAGAAATTGCATCTAGAGGTTCTTGCGCCCCTCCTCGATCGTAAATCGGAAAGAAACCCCCACAGGAACCCTAGGTTAACCGAGGAACAGTTTGCCGAAAGAGGGGGTCGCCGATGAGGTCCGGTTTGCTTGCTGCTTGGATCCAAACCGAGGTCATGCCGAGCTTCCCGAGGCTGCCCTGAACGTGGTGACGCGATTAGCGCGCGAAGGGGGTGGTCGGAATGACAGGAACATGCTGCCGATGCGGCACATTGGCATAGCGCTCGTCGCCGGCGAGCTACGGCGGTTAGCAGATGGCAGTAAGGTGTCCATCGTGTTCAGCATCCGAAGTTAGGTGGGGGCAGCGAGTTTCACCGTCGCCAGCGAGCTAGGTCGCCCGCCGACCTCGCCGGAGCTCCGGCGGCTCGGGGCAGCAGCGTCGCGAGGTAGACAAAGGTCCGGGTCCCACGTGTCAGCCACAGCGCTAAGCGCACGTTGTTTAGTTTAAATTAAACGCGCGGGCTCCGCTGTCAGTCGCTGTTTAGGCGCGGGAAGGGATTTTCTTTAGGAAAATAATTCAGAAATCAGCCCAAACTTTAGAAATTCATAACTTTTGCTAGGATTGTAAAAATGGAGTGAACCAAATTTTATTGGATTCAGCTCTCCAAGTACTATCCATCAAAATAAGTTTCAGTTCATGAAACTTATTATTTTTTCAGCATTAATTCCGTAAATTTTAAAATGTTGGGAATTTTATCTGGAGAACTCCTTTATGGAAAATTCGGAAATTTGGCTAGGATGTCCATTTAAAATCCTTGGGTCACATGAAAAATTTCAGATCCATCCAAGTTCATTTGGTACCCCTAATGGTGTGATTAAGTGAACTGCCCTGAGAAAATAGAAAAATGTACAGAAACATTTTCAGAGTTTTCTCAAATCTTGATTAGTGCATAACTTTCTCTAGGATTCTTGAAATTACATGAAACCAACTCCATTAGAACCATCTCAAACTCTAGTTTCCATAAAGTAATGGTTTGATCCAAGAAAATCCCTGGAAGTCCTTAGAACTTCTAGTAATGACCATTTAGACTTTTATTTGTGCAGGGCACAAATGAGCTTTGTTTAAAATGAAATTTGGTCAAGTCTCTAGTTAAGTTCTTACCAAGCCACAGTAAAAATTTCAGAGCCAAATGGGATGTCTAGCTAGAGTTATAGTCTTTATATACTAAATTCAACATATTTGCACTTAAATTTGACATATAGTTATATTGATTACGTGTAGTCGCTGAACACGAGGAGACCCCGGAGATACTGGACTTCATACCTCCGGAGGAAACCTTAACCCCTGACCAGCAGCAACAAGGCAATCCCTGGTTTGAATTTAACAAGTTTTATAAAGTTTTGCTTTATATTCACTTAGCGTGAAGTATGTGTGTGCATTAGGTGTAGGATGGATGAAACCACAAATGCATAACCAGATTATTTCCAAAAGGAGAGAGGGTAGTGTCTAAGTCATCGAGTAGATCATGCTTTGCTTAATATTAATAGGCTTCGATACAAGTTCAGTAGTTGGAATCTACTCGCGAGTATAGGGTTTGTCAAACGGGATTGATTCGAGATGTGAGGCCACTTTAGCAAGAAAAATGAGACTGGGCAGGGGCTAGGATGCAGCAATAGGAAGTCTTTCGTGCGTAGCCCGGTCGGTGTTGATTGAGGACCGATCCATATGCGGCCCACGCTGATCAAGTTTGAATGTACCGAAGGCATATCGGATATATGGGGTCCGATAAACTGATGTAATCTATACCTCCGGACGTCGAGACATAACGCACCGATTTATAGCTGTAGGTTGAGGGCAGCAAGGTGGAAATCTGCTAACGGGCATATAGAGATGCTCCGTGTAGGGAACCTCCTGTCCGTTTGTGTGCGACCGGTTCGACGTTTGGGCTGTTTGGTGAAAGGTTATTCCGTACGACATCGAGTGAGCGTGCTGTGCAGCTCCATGGTTGGGCGTACGTGACGTGCTCTTCGGGTATCCCTGCAGGTGTATATCGAGTCGATTCACCGTCCCTCACGGTAATGAGTACCACTTGGTCACTGAGTCGTGACGTAGGTTAACATATGAATGTTATGATTCAATATTGCTGATATGAATAACTTGTTTTGTTACATGTGTGCCACCAAATATTGCTCACTAAATTCAGAATTGTGAACCCTTAACTTGTGGCTAAAAGATGAATTAAGGATGAACTTGTAGGCGTGTCCGTTTGCTGCAAATTATCATCCTATATTCGAGTATGACCTGCATGTAGAGTTTCATGTGTTAGAGAGTCGGTTAAGACTTGCTGAGCCATCGTGCTCGCAGTTGCTGCTATAAGTGTTTGCAGGTGAGGAGTACCACACGGACTCAGAGTACGAGTCCAGCAGCGAGGGCTACCCTCCATCATGAACTACCGCTGAGTGGGAGCCGTACAGCCGCGCTGAGGCCGAGTGGAGCTATTGTGGGTTGTCCGTAGGGCCAGGCAACCAAATTTTGCTTGTTACATGTTGGCGTGAGTTGTATAAAAACCTCCCGCTGTGGTAGACTCTGTAGAGGAGTTGTAACTGAAGAGTGTACTACTTTTGTACATATTCAACATGTTTTCAATGTAATACTATGGTTTCCTTATGATGTGTGCTGTTGGGTGTCACATCGTGCGGCACCACCCTCAGAGATCCTCGGATTACGGATTTTGGTCCGTCACAGGCTGGCATCAGACCTGCTTAGGGGATAGCACACTAATAAGGACAGTATTACGGGAAAACTTAGGATTACGGTGAGGAATCGCTAGTGTGCCCAAATAAGGACTATATTAGTGTACATACTTAAAGTGGCATGACTAACCTACTTGTTATAATTCTGAATTTTGATTATGTAACGAACGCCACCGAAAGCGGTTCAATTTTGGTTAGGTCCCCTGACGAGGAAAGTGGTTCAGGGTATAGGTCTCACAGCTTGGTGTGAGACGTCAATATGAAACTCTTGAACTCTTCATGTTCCTGAGTTCATATGGAATGCTGATATCCGGCGTGCATTAGGCAAGAAAGTGGAAACCCCATCGTGTGGTCGGTAACGCGATAGTGTGTTCTTCTGGAAATAGCCTAGGAGGATATACGCAGCTCTCGCCATCGGCGTGCTCTGCAGGGCAGTAGGTGGTATCCGTTTGGTTGATAAAATTCCCAACCGTGATGACCCGTTCGCGCTCTACTCGGGTTCCCTGTCGTGTGGTGTAAAAACGCGATCATGTACCTTGAGACGTGACTTGACTCAAGGACGGCCGTATGGCAATGAGACAGGCGTATGTATTTACATTCAAATATGGACCTGCCTGAAATGACAACAACCTTTGAGTGCATCACTATTGAGTGTTCTTCTGCAGGTGCTAACCACGTACGTATCCCGTGTTGTACACGTGTGCGGAGAGACCGTTTTGGTGCCACGGTTGAGTCGTATATGCCAATATAATCCGGTCAGGATTTTCCATTTTGTGAGGAACGTAGTACAGACATGTACTAATCATGATTTCATTAAAAACAATGTTAAAAGGGAACCAAGGTAACCAAATTTTAATCTTTAGGACTCTGGTTTTGACGAAAATTTCAAATTTGATTAGTTCAGCTCAAAGGGCTTGAAAAACAGAGTGCTCTGTTTTGGGCAGCAAGTTTGCTGAACTTTAACAGAGCCTAACTCACAGGTTACTTAGACAATGGAGGTGTGGGATATAGTTCTGAAAATGGGTTAGTGCTCTATGACTTTGTTGTAGACCTCCAGAACAGAATCACACATCAAACTGGTTAAAATTCCAGAATGATTGTAAACTGTCCAGAACCAGGACAGATTTAAAACACTCTCTGGACTGTTCTGTTTTTCAAGCATAACTTTCTGTAGAGAAATATAAAATAATTATATGATACATTTTTGGAAAGGTTAGGGGATGTGTTACATCTTTGTAATTCAAAGTTTTTGCAGTTACATCACGGAATTCAGTGGAATTTGGAATTGAAAACAGCAACTTTCAAAGGAGGTGCTGTTGAAATTCTTCCAGAAATTCTGTTGATTTTGAATTATCATAACGTCTTAACCAGAGCTCATCTGGGGGCAAATAAATACTCGTTGGAAAGACACTGAAGTTAACTTTAACTTTGGTATTCAACTTGAGTTATGAAAATGCTGTTCAACGGATCAAAATCTCGGTTAAGGACAGAAGGGTTTCTTCTGTGCAGGAAAGAGGGCTAGTTAGGCCTACCACACGGAAGTGATTAAACTCGAGGATATTCCGGTGGTACGTGAATACCGATGTGTTTCCCGATGTGTTACCAGACATGCCGCCCGAATAGGACGTCGGGTTCAAGATTGAACTGGCACCGGGAACAATACCGAATTCACGGAGGCCGTACAAAGATGGCATCCAATGAACTAGCGGAGTTAAGGGAGCACTTAAGTGGACTCATGAGCAAAGGTTTTATACGACCAAGCTCATCACCTTGGGGTTTCTCTGCACTGTTTGTTAAGAAGAACGATGAGACACTGAGATTAGGTGTTATTATCATTCACTCAATGCCGTCATTATAAACAACAAGTATCCCTGCCCCGCATCGATATTTTAGTCGCTCAACTGGTTGGTGCAAGGGTATTCTCGAAGATGGTTGGAACTCATAAAAAATTATGAAATCGAGATCCACTACCATCCGGGAAAAGCGAACACGGTTGCCGAGGCTCTTAGTCGGAAAGCCCATGTTCACAACTGGACTATTGCTGAGTTGGCAGCAGAGGAATCCAGTCTCCGTGTCATTCCGTATGGAGCACTTCATAACATTGCTCCCATTCAAACAATCTGAGGAAAGATTGCTGAGGTTCAAAGGAGAGATAAGGGTAGGTCTCACATATGGAGAAGAATAGACAACGGAGAGGTGAGGTGCTTCTGGAAGGACAATGAGGGTACTCTATGGTTTAAAGACCATATAGTTAAACCTCGTAATATGAAGCTCTCTACGGACGGAAATGTCGCACACCGCTGAAATGGTGTGAGTCTGTTGAAAGGGTCACGTTCAGGATTGATTTAGTGAATGACGCCGAAGAGCGCGTTCGGATGATTCAAGCAAACTTGGAGGCCGCCCAATCCCGACAGAAGAGTTACGCTGATAAGAGGCGTAGGCCGCTGCACTTCAACGTCGGGGAACACGTATACCTCTGTGTATCTCGGATGAAAGGCGTGCACCGATTCGGCATGAAGGGGAAACTCGCTCCCAATTTATTAGACCCTATGCCATCACCGAGAAGTGTGGACCAGTGGTGTATAGACTGGAACTACCGGCGTCTCTCGCTGGTTTTCATGACGTTTTCCATGTCTCCCAACTCCGGAAATGTCTGAAGTATACGGCTGCTGTTCCCACCGAAGACATTGGCGAGTTGTAACCGGATTTATCCTACGCTGAATATCCGGTGGAAATTATTGATGAGAAGTCTTGGACCACGTGTAACCGAACGCTGTGGTTCTACAAGATATTATGGAGCAACCACACCACTGAGGAAGTGATGTGGGAGAGCAAAGATTTCCTTCGCTCAAACTATCCGGATTTCATATGACGTATCATCACGGGTAATTCCTCTTACATCTTCGTCTCTTCTTTTATAATCTTGGGACGGGATTCTTTTAAAGGGGAGGGATGTAAAAGCCTATGAATTTACTTGCTAGAGTGTTCATCATATCACCACACCACAGCTCATGTTGTGGAAGTCTCATCAACATTTGTGAAGAGCAAGTAAAAACCATCAAGAGGTGATTAGAGGAAGAACACACAAATCCAAAAGTAGGATATCACACATATAAACATGAGAGGCTGATCTTACCATTAGGCCCTAAATAATCTTAGGAGTGCTCATGCCAAGTTTCATGCAAATTCAAACCATTTTGAGGCACTTCTGTATACAATTGTACAAAGGGCTATTTGAATACAAATTCAAATTTCAGCCACTTTCATCACTTGGATTCAAAAGTTAACTTCATATTCAAACTCAGCATATTTTTCTGAGTACTCCACCAATTTTCATCCTCGTTGGAGTTCATCTTGTCGGAAGCTATTTTGAGCAAATTCAAACCCAATTTGAATTTCATCCTCACATGTGCTCAAATTCCTTCAAACCCAATCACAATTTGAATCATTCTAATTCAGAGGACCTAAAATGTGGTTTGATCAAATTACCAAGGACAAGGGGGTCACATTATTTAAGAGCAGTAGGAATTCAATTATTGAGGACAATTTTAGAGCTGTGGGGCAGTCCTGTCAGCCACACAGAGCACTAAATCGACTGAACCCCGTTTTTCTCTGTGTTCACGCGCTCAGTGGGAGCGAGCGCCGTGCCTTCGTGTCGAAGTCGACCGAGAGGCGCCGGCCAGCTCCTGCTTCGACGGGAAAATGTGGTACACCAGGTGTTGCACCCTCCATGCTCACCGGTTGGCTATAGAAGCTATTTTGAGCAAATTCAAACCCAATTTGAATTTCCTTTTCGCGCACACCCGAGACCTACCGCACAGCCTTCGAATCTTGCCGCCGTGGAACGGCCGAAATCGAGGGTCTCTGCTCTCTACGTCCATAGCAAAGTTGTGCGCTAGCTTGTCTTCGAGCTCACCGCGCAAACCGTTCCTAGGTTCGTCTCTCATACGCGAAGAATTTCCCAGTTTAGGATCGGGAGCTCATTTCAGGACCCGATTAGGTCTAGGAGGAATTCGGGAGTATCATCACGTGGGAGGTCAAACAGAGTTTAGAAATTGCATCTAGAGGTTCTTGCGCCCCTCCTCGATCAAAAACCGGAAAGAAACCCCCGCCGGAACCCTAGGTTCACTGAGGAACAGTTCGGCGGAAGAGGGGGTCACCGGTGAGGTCTTGTTTGCCGGCTGTTTGGGTCCAAACCGAGGTCATGCCGAGCTTCCTGAGGCTGCCATGAACGTGGTGACGTGATTATCGTGCGAAGGGGGTGGTCGGAATGACGGGAACATGTTGCCGATGAGGCACAGTGGCATCGCGCTCGTCGCCGGCGAGCTATGGCGGTTATCCGGTGGCAGCAAGGTGTCCATCGTGTTCAGCGTCCGAAGTTAGCTGGGGGCGGAGAGTTTCACCGTCGCCGGCGAGCTAGGTCGCCGGGAACGCCGACCTCGCCGCAGCTCCGGCGGCTCAGGGCGGCGGCGTCACGAGGTAGATGAAGGTCCGGGTCCCACGTGTCAGCCACAGCGCTAAGCGTGCGCACGGTTTAGTTTAAATTAAAAACACGTGGGCCCCGCTGTCAGTCGCTGTTTAGGCGCGGGAAGGGATTTTCTTTAGGAAAATAATTCAGAAATCAGCCCAAACTTTAGAAATTCATAAGTTTTGCTAGGATTGTCCAAATGGAGTGAACCAAATTTATTGGATTCAGTTCATGAAACTAATTATTTTTCCAGAATTAATTCCCTAAAATTTAAACTGTTGGTAATTTTATTGTAAAAGTCACAAAAACGTGAATGCAGGGAAACGGATGTTTGAACATCATTGGGTTTCGGGTTCATAAGAATTGGGACTTGTTTAAATTTTCCACATGTGAAGACACACATGAGTGTCCCACCACTCTAGCATAGGATCAAGTGATTGTTTGGGGGACAAAGTTAAGTTAAAACCCATGTGTAAGCTCTCATGTGCAAGAGGGAATAAAATTCAGAGTGTGAACTCAAATTTGTTCAATTCAAATTTCAAATGAGGGCAACAAATAGGAATGCAAACTGTTGTGCTCAAAACTTCATTTGCAGCAGCCAAAACAAATATCAGAGTTCATATTTGAATTCCTTAGGTCCAAATAAGTGGGTAGGAAAAGTTTCATGAATTTTGGAAATGATTTGTACCCATTTTTCAAATGGAATTTAAATTGCATAGGGATTCAAATTCAAATGCGAATTTGGAGGAAACTTGTCCAATTCTTTAAATTCAGTTCGGATTAAAATTCCCACAATTGAATGGAGTCAGTTTCCAACCTTGAGGAAAAATTGAGGGGATAAGGGGGACAGTGGGGTCCACATGTCAATGAGCAGAAAATTGTTGACTTGCACCCTAAGCCACTCTTCTCTGTTCCCACTGAGCAACCGATGTTCTCTGTTCAGAAACAAATCAGCCGTGACTCTCCCCGGGCGCCACCGCATGCAATCCAAAGGCCACCTCCTGCTGCTGTGGCGTGCTGGCAACCAGCTCCCGCCCTCATCCGCTCACGGGGTGCTAATTCCGCTCACAAACCGCCACACCGAGGCTCCAGTGCTCCCTCGCGCTGGACTGAGCAGAGAGTGCCGCCACCACCTCGGGTTGATGCGTGAGAAAATGAACTCGTGTACCCCTTTCTCTCCAAACATGCAGACCGGCACGGGATCCCTTCTCTTTACCTCCTCGGCCCAAGTCTCGGGCTCCGTGACCCTGCTCGGGTTGTTCTTCACAGAGGCCGAGTTTTACCGCCACTAGGTTCTCACGGGGACAGGGCAACCGAGGAGATTTCACGCCTGAGCTAGGACACCTAGAGGAGTGTCGGAGCTCCCTGCTACTCCTCGCCAAACCTCAACTCAAGTCATGATCTCCCGAGCGAGAATTTGGCGATTTTCTTTTGGCGCGTGCAAAGTGACCTCGGGTAAGAATTTAGCAAAATTCGATCACAATTCATGTTTTTAGCCCCCCAAGTCATGCACACGTGCACTAGACTGGCTAGCGGTCGATTTTAGTTCACAACCCTAGCTAGAAATTGCTTGTACACGAGCTAATTTGACGTTTTCGGAGCACAAGCATGGCGGCACGTCTCGGGTGTACGGTGAAACCATAGTAGCCGACCTTCCCGACCTCAGTTGGACTCATGTCGAGCTTCTACGAGTTCCACCAGTGCTTTAAAGCCAAAAACCCGAGAGCTTGGAGGGCTAGGACCGCCGGGCGACGGTGCCGAACCTCTCCCGAGGCCGCAGCACGTCGCCGGCACATTTCGGTCCCCTAGCGCCCACACCAAGCCCACAACCAAGTTCCCCGACCCTAAAAACCCCTGGGCGGCGAGTCTCTGGCCGGGAGACAGCCGGGAACGCCCCTCCGGTGAGGCACCGCCTTAGTCCGGCGAGGGGGCGGCGGCGCGCGCGAGAGGCATGCGGGAGGAAAAAGAAATGGCCGGGCCCAGCCGTCAGTGACCGCGGTTTAAAAATTTGATCTGCTGTGGCCGGGGATCCACTGTGGCTGTGCGCTGGAACCGGGTAGCCCCGTGTGTTCTTGGATTTCATTGGCTGAGAGTTAAAACGTGGGCCCAAGTCCATTTTCAATAGCAAAACAATTCCAGTTTTAGCTCAAACTTAGGAAATTCATAACTTGGTGTAGGAAACTCCAAATTGGGTGATTCAAATTGGGTTGGATTCATTTTGCAAAGATCTATCGAAATATGAACCCCAATTTGTACGAAAGTTAATAATAAATTCCGGATAATTATTTTAAGATTTCCAAAAAAGAATTATTGAGGGAGTTTGGTTCATCCAAAAATCTTCAAATTTTTCCAGAATAGTCTTTATGATATTGTTGAATATTTAGCAAAATTTCATATCATTTGGCGTTGATTTGAGTAGGAATTTCCAGAGTACAGTCTGCTGTGCTCACAATTGACCATAAACTTTTTCAGAAAATGATCTTCCTTTATAATATCAGTTCTGGGAAATCCTTAGCCCCAAAAATCATGGGAAAATTCATACATGCTCTATGAGCCATACTTGAAATGTTAGTTCACTTGATTGGGCATGAAAATGCACATTTCTCCATAATTAATTCCTTGTAGCATAACTGCTTCTAGAATTATTCTGGAAGAACTACTCAAGTAAAAAGTCTGAATTTTGTACCAAAGTACGTTAATGTGACCAGGAACTCACATGTAAAGTTTCAGCTCAAATTGAGCTTTAGATCTCCCTGTTCTTATTCTCCATGCTTATGTATGTGAGCAACACATAGAGAATTATGGTGGGAATTATGGAAGACACAATTTCCACCAACATTAGCTGCAATTTGGCAAGCTAAGTCTCTGTAGTGTATGACTTCATGTAAAAATTTCGATGTCATTGGAGATCAGGACCATTAGTTCCTTTCAACCCATTTCAAATCATGTCATATGTCCATTAGGAACCATAGAACAGAGTAATGGAACTCCTCATGGACAGGGGGTTTTCCTCTAATTCCTCTACACAACAGGGACAAGAACTTCATTCTTAGTAGTCCCACACAGTTCCCTGTTATTCATGAGTCGAGTCTTTACTTCTTTAAACTGCATTATAAGAACATGTGCATATACATATCAATAGGACTTACGACGGAGGCAATCAGTGGAGAAGTTCGACGAGGTAATTCCATTGAAGTGGATCAGTTGATCAAGCCTCAAGGGAGACAAGATTCTAACTGAATTATATACTATTAGACCCTGCAAAACAAGGCAAGCCCCGGTTTGTATTTAACTACCACTAAGTTTTTACTTTGTATACAATACGTCGGTTAGGATGAATTGTGCATTAAGTCTAGATGTTTGATACTACTCTTGCATGACCAGAAAACCTATGGAGTAATTGGGTAGATGTCCCTCCACTGTGTAGAAACTGCCATGCTTAAGTAGGACTCGGTAGAAGTCGAGTCGTTGGACGCTACTCGCGAGTATTGGAAATTGGGAGCACCATACGATTGGTTCAAAAAGTTGTTAGTAAGTTAAAATGAGACCGGGCAGGGTGTAGGGGCAACAGGACATGGGGGCCTGGGTGCTTAGACCTGTCCGTGTTGGTTGAGGACCGATCCGTGTGCGGCCCTACTGAACAAGTTTGAACGTACTGAAGGCATATCGGATATATGGGATCCGATAAACCGATGTAACCTATACCTCCGGGCGTCGAGGCATAACGCACCAATTTATAGGTGTAGGTTGAGGGCAGCAAGGTGGAAATCTGCTAACGGGCACAAGGAGATGCTTTGTGTAGGGAACCTCCTGCTCGTTTCGGTGCGACTGGTTCGACGTTTGGGTTGTTTGGTGAAAGGTTGTCCCGTACGACATCAGTGGAGCGTTCTGTGTGCAGCTCCGAGTATGGGCGTACGTGACGTGCTATTCGGGTACCCCTGCAGGTGTATAACGAGTCGATTCTCCGTCCCTCACGGTTATGAGTACCGCTTGTTCACTGTGTCATGATGTAGAGGTAACTTGCACGGAGATAAGGATTAATCACCATTGGTTTGAAGTTCATACTGGTAATGTAATGTTATCTCTTGTGAATAGGTTAGTGCAAATTCGATTCATTTTCACCATGAGCAAGTTACATCGGGAGAAAGCGTTTCTTGTTCGATTGTGGACTCCTGATGTGAGGTGCCCAAGGTTATGTTTAATTGATGCTGATAATACCTGAAAGTAAGGATCCATATTTAGGCGAGCCCATATGCAATGTACTATCCTATGATATGTTTTTACCATCATGTAGAGTTTCATGATTAGGGCCGACGGTTAAGTCTTGCTGAGCGTTATGCTAACGGATACTATACGAGTTGTTTTGCAGGTACTAACACTACGCTGCTGAGTACGTTTGTCCGATGAGACTCGGAACTCTCCGAGTGATAAACTCATGGAAACCCCTGCCGCTGCTACTACAACAGTGTTGCTAGTGAGAAGGGTCCGCGGGCTGGACGTCTTCTCTATTGCTTAGCATAGATATGAGACATGAGTTGTATTAGTCTTCCGCTGTAGATTATTGTAAAAGTCCCAAAAATGTTTATGAATAAAAACCAAGATTTGAGGTCATATGTGTGGCAAAGACATGAAAAATGGGACTTGCTAAAACTTTTCTTCATGCAAAGTAATACATGGATGACCATCCAAAATGAGGATCACATTTTTATTTAAAAGTGTTGAACCATTAAGGAGTTAAATACTCTTTGCACGTAAAGTTTAAAAATCAGATTTGAAATTCAAAGTTCACACATGTGGTGACCAAAAACATTGAATGAACATGCAGCCATATAATTGGAATTATGGGGAAAAGTTGGATCACAAACTTTTCATTTATAGGGTGGGCTCAAAAAGGAGTTTAAGAGAAGCATTTGTAAATTCTAGCCAAATTCAAATTTGTCATACCAATTCAAACTGAATTTGGAGAATTCAAATTCTAGCCACCCTTTTAAACTCAGAATTTTGGGGAATTAAGAGGATCAGCATGAGAAGATATTTGGGAAAACAATGTGGGGTGGGACCCACATGGCAGTGAGCTGGAAAAATTAAACTTACACAAAAAGCAATTGACTTGTCTCAGTGATTCAACACCCACGAGCAGCTCTCCCACCGTGGTGCCACCGAGGGCTGGCCAGGCCACCTCTTGCTGTGCTCTCCCAGGCACCGGCGCCCAGAGGCGGTCCTGCAGCGTGATCACCCCCCCTGACCGAAGCAAAAGTCATTTGCCTTCTCCTCCTCGCGGGCAACGCTGAACCGAGCCGTTCTTCCCCTCCGCCTCTCGGTCCGATCAGAGAAACGGCAAAACGCTCACGTCCTTCCCTCCCCGAGCTGCTAGGCAGCGTCCTGAGCTCAGACTCCACTCCCCCGACGCCGAAACCCTCGAGCTACGGTCTCGCCCGCCCGAGATCAACCGCCACAGCGGCGACCTAGCTCAAGAACGTGATCGGGTGCACGTGGACAGCTCGCCACAGCGGTCTTCACGGCCAAGCAAGGGCGGAAACGGGAGCGCACGGCCACTGCGCAGCTGTCACCCAAAGCTCAGGCCATGCCGTGAGCGATTGAAGGCGAATTTCGAAGTCTTGCTCCGGCGACCTCATTCCGAGCTTCTGGTACGGTTCCTTCAAATTCTTGCCCTCTGATCCTCCTTAAGTCATCAAAGTTGGAACATAGACGCTGGATTAGCCGGCGGTCATTTCTCCTTTAGGATCCAGCGCATGAAAACGCCTCAGCACGACGGAATTCGAGCTCGACTAGAGGTATTCATGGCAGACCCATTCGGTCGCACGGCGACAACCTAGTTCCAGCCACTTCCGAGCTACTTTGAGGTCGTGCCGATCCTCCTAGAGCTGCGCTGGTGCTGTAGAGCTCGTCGGCACAGGTTTTGGCGGTCTGGAGACCTTAGGCAACGCCGCCGAACCTCCACAGTAGCTGTCGCACGTCGCCGGCCATGTTTCGGCCGCAGACAGTCCAAGCAGACCCCACAGCCGTGTTCCTCGATGCCCAAAATCCCCTAGCGGCATGTCCTGGTCCGGATGGTGGCCGGGAACGGCGGGCCGGCGAGCACCGACGTGCTCCGGCGAGGGGGGGGAGCGTGCTGGCGTGAAGGGGCCGGCGGGAGGAAGAAGAAGACGTGGGGCCTGGCTGTCAGCAGCTCAGAATTTAAACCCCGATCGGGTGTGGCCAGGATCCCGTGTGTTGGCGCGCTGGGAAGCTGTGGCCCCGGTGTGGCCCGACTCTGATTGGCTGGGGTTTAAAACAGTGGGTCCAGCCAGGTTTTCAGTAGGAAAATAATTCCAGGGTGGGCTCACACTTTGGAAATTCATAATTCTCTGTAGAAACCTCCAAATTGAGTGATTCCACTTGGGTTGGATTCATCTCTCTGAGTTCTATCCAAATATGAAATCAGATTTGTATGAAAGTTAATATTATATTCTGGAAAATTCTTGGAAGGTTTTCTGAAAAAGAATTATTGAGGGAGTTTGGGTTATCCAAAAATCCCCAAACTTGCCAGAATATTCTTTAGCATAGTGTTGACCTACTAGCAAATTTTCAGCTCATTTGAAGATCATTTGAGTAGGAATTTGCTCAATGCAAACTACTGTGTTCAAAAGAGTCCGGAAACATTTTCAGAAAATGTTTCCCACTTCAAAAATCGATTCTGAGCAATCCATAGCTCCAAAATTCATAGGAAAATTTAGGAAAGCTCTCTGAGACATACTTGGAATTTTAGTTCACTTAATTGGGCATGAAAATGCACATTACATCAGAATTAATTCTTTTGAGTACAAATGCTCAAAGAATTGTTCTGAGAGAACTACTCCAGCAAAAGGGCTGAAATTTGGACCAGATTACTTTCATGTTGCCAGGAACTCACATGGAAATTATCAGCCCAAGTTGAGTCCTTGAACTCCCTGTTCTTATTCTCCATACTTATGTATAGGGGAAAATACATAAGAGATATGGTAAGAATTATGGGGGACACAATATGACTCCACATTAGCTGCAATTTGGCAAGCTAAATCCTTAGGTAGTATAGAACCTGCTGTAAAAGTTTTGAGGCCATTGGTGTTCTTGTTCTTCAGTGCATCCGATCCTTTTCAGCTCATCTATTATGTTATTAGGAAAGTAGTAGAGTATAGCTACAACACTAAGGTCAATTTAGTTCATTTCTGTTACCTTGCACAACAGAGGCAAACCAAGCCATTTTTGGCTTTTCCGCACAACCTCTGTTCCTAGGAGATTAATTCTATAACTTCTTTCCAGTACATTCTATAAAACATGTGCGTATGCATTTCAATAGGAACCACAACGAAGGGGATTCAAAGGAGCGATTCATCGAAGTGGATCAAGCTCCGGAGAATCAAGGGTGGATCAGCAAGGATACTAACTGTTTATATACGACTACCCTGCAAAACAGGCAAGCTCCGGTTTGCATTTAACAGCTGTTAAGTTTTTGTTTTGTATTCACTTTCGGTTAAGATATGAATGGTGCATTAGGTCTAGTGTTTGATACTCCTCCTGCATAACCAAATGACCCATGGAGTATTGGGTAGGTGTCTTTCATCGTGTAGAACCGCCATGCTTAAGTACAGTTCGGTAGAAGTCAAGTGGTGAGATCCTACTCGCAGTCTCAGGAACAACAGGGGCATACGGAATTGGTTCATAAATGAATTAGCAAGTTAAAGTTGAGACCGGAAGGTTGTAGGAGCAGCAGGACATAGGGGCCTGGGTGCTATAGACCTGTCCGTGTCGGTCAAGAACCGATCCGTATGCGGCCCTGTTGAACAAGTTTGAGTTGTGTACTGGACTCATGCTGGCTATATGGGACCCAGTAAACTGATGTACCTCGGGAAGCTGTCGTTGGGACTTTTCGGGTCGCCTCAGGCAGACGGCCGGTGTGCAGTATGTGGGGAACATTCTCATGACATCTCACGTCGGCAGGTGCACCATGAGAGTGGCTACTGTACGGGGCGACTTGATCGATTCAGCGGGGGTGAAACAGGGGAAAGGCTGCCACGTACGACGTCAGTGATGGTTGTTATAGGCAACGTCAAGTACGGGCGTACGTGTCGTGTAGTCAGGGTGTTATTGATTCGAATCACCGTCGCTCGTGGAATGGACTGAGCATACCTGTTCTCACAGTCGTGACGTAGTAAGAACTTGCATGAGAAAGGAACTAATCATTTTGATGTGAAGTATCATACTAGCTTTGTCTTGGATCTTGATTAATAGGCTAGTGCAAACTCGATTCTTTTATGCCATGAGCAATTTACATCGGGGAAAAGCGTTTCTTGTTTGATTGTGGACTCCCGATGTGGCGTGCCCAGGGTTACTTAAAATACTGCAATTAATACCTGAAAGTAACGATTCACTTTTAGGCAAGTTTAATTATGCTTATGCCATCCTATGTTAGGTTCATAACCTCACTTAGAGTTTCATGGATAGGGTGACGGTTAAGTCTTGCTGAGCGTTATGCTCACGGATGCTATCCGAGTTGTTTTGCAGGTAATTGACAAGATGCTTATGAGAAGGGATGTCGATGAGACTCGGGAACCTCCGAGTGCTTACTCAAGAGCATCCTCGCCACTGCAGATTGTTCTTCGTGTTGCTAGTAAGAAACGTCCACGGGCTGGACCGTTTCTTCGTTGATAGTTTAGAATGAGTCGTGAGAGTGATAGTCTTCCGCTATAGCTTACTCTGATACAAGTATTTGTAAAACTTTCTTGTACGCTTCCGCAAACTATTTATGTAATATGATGTGTTTATGCAACCCGTGTGCTGTTGGGTGCCGCATATCACGGCACCACCCGACGAGGTCCTGTGGTCCCCCACAGCGTGGTATCAGAGCTGCGTTGGGAATAGCACAGGGGTTGTGCATCATATTACGTTAAAAACTTAGGATACGGTGAGATAACAGTACTAGGCCCACATAAGGACTATTATTAGCATAATATGAAGGTGGCAACCTAACTTATTTGTTATGTCAAAAATCGTGCATATCGGGACGGATTATGTCTTGGGGGGTGCACGTATGCGCTGTCCACCAGTGCGCACAAGCTGAAGGTTGGAGCCCCACGGGTGGCAGGTAACCCGACCCGCTTTAGTATCCTCTACGACTCTTCATGTCATTTGGGGTAGTCGAGCAACGCCATTCCCTGATGTGCGTGGTGCAATTTGGGAGACCCCGTCACGTGGTCAGTAACGTGAACACGTAGCTCAAGGCGTGTTTGGCTTGAGAACACCTTGGCGAGTGATGACGGCCGGGTGTACGAACTGTATGGATACCGGGTTCGGTGTGCAGCCGAACCGGATGATTGAGTGTGTTTTATGCAGGAACTAACCACGAAAACCTTAGTGCGTGTAGAACACGTTTGCGAGTGACCGTTTTAGTGCCACCTAATGATACGTATATGCCGGTGTAATCCGGTTAGGTTTTTCTTTGGTGAGGCAACGTATTACCGTCATATGTCTTACGGTGCATCGTCACCGTACTACACTGGATAGTATTCTTACCTATGAAGAAATCATTCATGACTAACTTCCAAACTAAAAATGGATGTGATAAAGCACATATAGAAGAGACTTGTTAGGCTTCTTTTGATCTCAAAGACAGAGTGCTCGGTTCAGACAGAAATTTTTCTGGGCTTTAACAGAGCGTAACTCTGATTAGCTTGACCCAATGGAGGTGTTTGATACAGTTCTGGAAAGGTTATTAAGTGCTCTACAACTTTTCTGTAGAACTCCAGAGCCAAATCCGACACCAACTTGGTTGAAGGTCCAGATGAATTCAAACTGTTGAGAAAACAGAGCAGCTGCAAACTTCTCTGGATGTTGCTGTAAATTAGCCGTTACAGTCTGTAGAAAAAATTCTAAGGGTCATAGGATACACCGTTGGAAAGGTTAGGAAATTCGCAACAATTTTATAGTTCATAGTGTGTTCAGAATTGTACTTCATTTGTATGTAAAACTGTGATGAAAACAGCCACATACAAAGGAGATGCTGGCAAATTTTATCCAGAAAATTCTGTCAACTTTGAACAGTCATATCTATTGATCCAGAGATGATCTAGGGGAATAAGAGTACTCGATGGAAATATACTGAAGTTAACTTTAACTTTGGTATTCAACTTGAGTTATGAAAATGCTAGTAACTGGATCAAATTCTGGGTTAAGTACAGAAAGGTCTGTTCTGTACAGAATGAGGGACTGAATATGTTGGCTTTAGAAAGATGTGTAAACATGAAATTTTGTTATGCTTTCATAAAGTTTTAGCATGTTCATGTTTACATACTTTCACATACTGCTGAGATCAAGTTTTAACTTCCTTTAAAAAAATGATTCTTTTGCAGTATGGTGCGTACTCATTCTCCGAGTAGGGCTGAAGGTTCTCGCCGAGACGATGATGACTCGACTCCACCCCGGGCACCGCCATCAACGGTATGGGCGGATATCATGGCTCAGGTGGTCGAGTGAAGTCAAGGGAACACAAGACTACTCCAAGACTTGGTACAACAGGGCTTACTCCAACATGCACAACAGGACGTTCCACCTCGGAACGCCTATCTAGACTTCTTGGCGACACAACCGCCAATTTTCACGGAAGCCAATGAACCAGTGGAAGCTGATCAGTGGCTTCGAGTTATGGAGTCCAAGTTTGGAGTGTTTGAGTGCGATGAGTATCAGAAGACATTATTTGCAGCTCAACAGCTCCATGGAGCCGCCGGAAATTGGTGGTTCACTTATCTCACCACCGTTCCAGAAGGCCATCAAATCGAATGGACGGAATTTCGTGAAGCATTCCGTGCTCGTCACATTCCTATGGGTTTTATCAAGGCTGAACAGCAAGAATTCAGAAACTTGAAGCAGGGGGACATGAGTGTCCTCATTATGTCAGACGATTCAACCTTCTGGCACAATATGCTCCTGCTTATGCGACGAGCGAAGCTGCAATGTGTGACTACTTTTTCTATGGCTTGAGTGTCATATTAAAAGAGAAGTTAGCTTTGTTCAATCAAGGAAGTTACACCGAGTTGATCAGTGCTGCTCTGCTGCAAGAACAAGCGACACTTGAGTGTCAAGCAGAGAAGAGGGACCGGGAGGATGTGCAAGAAGACACACCAGTCGTTCCTCTTAAATACCGTGTGGTGTATCACACACCATTCGATGAAAGATGGCAAGCGCCAGTGAGAGCAACTCCATACAGATTTCCTGCTCAAGAATCTTGTCTTGAAGCAACACCTTTGCCGCAGCAACTAATGACACCTGTGGCATCATTGCTGCAGCCGAGTACATCAACTCCTCAACCACAAGTAAACGAAGAACCGGGGAAACCTCCGTGTTCTTATTGCCACCGTTTTGGGCATTTTAGGCAGGAATGCCGGGAGAAGTTGGTGAACACCAGACAGCCATCATCATCAGGTGGTATGCTGCCACCTGCTCAAGTCAACATAACAGCATTGCAATCCGGGAGTGTGCAACATCTTGCTATTGAGGATGTCCCGGAGGGAGCACCAGTGTTAGCGGGCATGTTTACTCTCAAAGAAGTGCCTGTGCTTGTACTTTTTGATTCCGGTGCAACCCACAATTTTATCAGCAAAACATGCGTGGATCAGCACCAATTATCCACCAATACTCCCACAACGAGTTTTCTTATACGTTCACCGGGAGGAAATATCTCTGCCAATCAGATTGTGTCCCGAGTAACCTTGTGTTTGGGCGGGAAAATATACCCAACATCGCTGATTATGTTGGATAGGCAGAATATAGACATTATATTGGGGATGTCTTGGTTAAATCGTCATGGTGCCGTTCTCAATATCGGTAACCGGACTGTCCAGATTGACTCGCCGATTCACGGACAGCACACGCTGTTTTTAGACAGCAAAAACCCAGATATGGTAGAGGCTTACACACGGAAGCGCTTAAACTTGAAGATATTCCGGTGGTACGTGATTATCCCGATGTATTTCCCGATGACTTACCGGGCATGCCGCCCGAACGGGACGTCGAGTTCAAGATTGAACTGGCGCCAGGAACTACTCCTCTCTCAAGAAGGCCTTACAAGATGGCACCTAATGAGCTAGCGGAGTTAAAAGAGCAACTGAATGAACTCATGAGCAAAGGTTTCATACGACCAAGTTCTTCACCTTGGGGTTGCTCTGCGCTGTTCGTTAAGAAGAAGGACGAAACACTACGGCTATGTGTTGATTACCGTCCTCTAAATGCTGTCACGATCAAGAACAAGTATCCTTTGCCCCACATAAACATCCTGTTCGATCAACTTGTGGGTGCAAATGTATTTTCGAAGATGGATCTTCGGTCGGGGTATCATCAAATCAAGATCCGACCGGAGGACATACCGAAGACAGCTTTCTCGATGAGATACGGACTCTATGAGTACCTCGTCATGTCATTTGGGTTAACCAATGCTCCGGCACACTTCATGTACTTGATGAATTCAGTGTTCATGTCAGAGTTAGACAAGTTCGTCGTGGTATTCATCGACGGCATATTGGTTTACTCCAAATCTGAAGAAGAGCACGCTGAACATCTGCGTATCGTGCTACAACGGTTGTGGGAGCACCAATTATATGCCAAGTTCAGCAAATGCGAACTTTGGATTGATCAAGTGCCTTTCCTAGGCCATATTATTTCAGCAGAAGGTATTTCTGTGGACCCCAGCAAGATTGAACAAGTGCTGAAGTGAGCATCTCCCAAATCAGTCCACGAGGTCCGAAGTTTCCTAGGTTTAGCGGGATATTATCGGAGGTTCATTCCGAGTTTCTCGAAAATGGCTAAACCAATGACGGAGCTGCTGAATAAAGGCACTAAATACATGTGGAATGCAGCATGTGAAGCCGCATTTAAAACTTTGGTGAAACATCTCACAACATCTCCAGTTCTTGCTCAGCCAGACATGACGAAGCCATTTGATGTATACTGTGATGCATCCGGCATCGGTCTCGGCTGTGTTCTGATGCAAGAAGGGTGTGTAGTCGCCTATGGGTCTCGTCAACTGTGAAACCACGAGCAGCATTTTCCAACTCACGATCTCGAGCTTGCTGCAGTGTTGTTGGCGTTAAAGATGTGGAGGCATTATCTACTTGGTAATCTTGTTGACCTCTACACCGACCATAAAAGCTTGAAGTATATCTTCATGCAGAAGGAGCTGAATATGAGACAACGGAGATGGTTGGATCTCATAAAAGATTATGAAGTTGAGATCCACTATCATCCGGGAAAAGCAAACATGGTTGCCGACGCGCTTAGTCGGAAAGCCCACGTTCACAACTTAGCGGCTGCTGAGTTGGATGATGAAGAACCAAGTCTCAGTGTCATTCCGTATGGCGCGCTTTATAATCTCGCGCTCATTCCAACAATCCGTGAAGAGATTGTCGAGGCTCAAGGAAGAGACAGGGGTATGTCTCACATACGGAGAAGACTAGACAACGGAGAGGTGAAATGTTTCTGGAAGGATGGGAACGGTACAATATGGTTCAACGGCCGTATAGTGGTACCGCGTAATATGAAACTCCGGAAGAAAATATTGGATGAAGCCCACCTGTGGAAGTTTTCCAGTCATCCCGGAAGTAACAAGATGTACCAAGATTTGAAACAGAAATTTTGGTGGACAAGGATGAAGAGGGAGATTGCCAAATACGTATCCGAATGCGATACGTGTAGACGGGTCAAGGCTGATCATATGTGGAAAGCCGGACCGCTACAACCTTTGAAGATACCGGCATGGAAATGGGAGGATGTGAGTATGGACTTCATCGTCGGATTACCGCTCACATCCAGGAAGTATGACTCGATATGGGTGATCGTTGACCGGTTGATGAAGTCGGCTCATTTCATACCGGTGAACACTCATTATCCAGCAAGACAATATGCGGATTTATTCATCTCCAGAATTATTTGCTCACATGGTGTCCCGAAGACCATCATCTCAGATCAAGGTGCGCTATTTGTTGCTTGTTTTTGGGAGCAGCTGCATGCCTCGTTAGGCACCAAGCTAATTAGAAGCTCCGCATATCACCCTCAAACCGATGGACAAACTGAGAGGGTGAATCAAGTGCTCGAGGACATGTTGAGAGCGTGTGCCATCCACTACGGTAGGAATTGGGACGATCACCTACAGCTGGCGGAGTTTTCATACAATAACGGTTATCAATCTAGTATTAAAATGGCACCGTATGAAGCTCTCTACTGCTGGAAATGTTGCACACCACTGAATTGGTGTGAGTCCGGCGAAAGAGTTCTGTTTGGGATTGATCTTGTCAACGAAGCCGAAGACCGAGTTCGGTTGATACAAGAGAACTTAAAGCCTGCACAATCCCGACAGAAGAGCTACGCTGATCAAAGGCGTAGGCTATTACATTTTGACGTCGGAGAACACGTTTATCTTCGTGTATCTCCAATGAAGGGAATTCACCGGTTCGGTGTAAAGGGGAAGCTCGCTCCCCATTTTGTTGGTCCTTTTGCTATCATGGAGAAGTGCGGACCTGTAGCCTACCGGCTGGAATTACCGGCAAGTCTAGCGGGTGTTCATGATGTATTTCATGTTTCACAGCTGCGGAAGTGCCTCAAATTCACCGCTGCTGTTCGCACCGAAGACATCGACGAGTTGAAACCGGACCTGACCTACACCGAGCGACCGGTTCAGATTTTGGATGAAAAGGCCTGGGTAACCCGGAACCAGACGATCAGATTCTTCAAGGTGCTGTGGAGTAATCATACCACAGAAGAGGCGACGTGGGAAAGTGAAGATTACCTCCGCACCAACTATCCGGAATTTTTAGCGTTGTACAGTTTGTAATTACCTCTCCCGTCTTGTTCCTCTTTTGTAATCTCGGGACAAGATTCTTTTAAGGGGGGAGGAATGTAAAAGTCCCAAAAATGTGTATGAATAAAAACCAAGGTTTGAGTTCATATGTGTGGCAAAGACATGAAAAATGGGACTTGCTAAAACTTTTCTTCATGCAAAGTAATACACGGATCACCATTCAAAATGAGGCTCACATTTTTATTTAAAAGTGTTGAACCATTAAGGAGTTAAATACCTCTTTGCATGTAAAGTTTAAAAATCAGATTTGAAATTCAAAGTTCACACATGTGGTGACCAAAAACTTTGAATGAACATGCAGCCATATAATTGGAATTATGGGGAAAAGTTGGATCACAAACTTTTCATTTATAGGGTGGGCTCAAATAGGAGTTTAAGAGAAGCATTTGTAAATTCTAGCCAAATTCGAATTTGTCATACCAATTCAAACTGAATTTGGAGAATTCAAATTCTAGCCACCCTTTTAAACTCAGAATTTTGGGGAATTAAGAGGATCAGCATGAGAAGATATTTGGGAAAACAATGTGGGGTGGGACTCACATGGCAGTGAGCTGAAAAAAATAAACTTACACAGGAAGCAATTGACTTGTCTCGGTGATTCAACACCCACGAGCAGCTCTCCCACCGTGGTACCACCGAGGGCTGGCCAGGCCACCTCTTGCTGTGCTCTCCCAGGCACCGGCGCCCAGAGGCGGTCCTGCGGCGTGATCATCCCCCCTGACCGAAGCAAAAGTCATTTGCCTTCTCCTCCTCGCGGGCGACGCTGAACCGAGCCGTTCTTCCCCTCCGCCTCTCGGTCCGATCAGAGAAACGGAAAAACGCTCGCGTCCTTCCCTCCCCGAGCTGCTAGGCAGCGTCCTGATCTCGGACTCCACTCCCCCGACGCCGAAACCCTCGAGCTACGGCCTCCTCCGCCCGAGATCAACCGCCACAGCGGCGACCTAGCTCAAGAACGTGATCGGGTGCACGTGGACAGCTCGCCACAGCGGTCTTCACGGCCAAGCAAGGGCGGCAACGGGAGCGCACGGCCACCGCGCAGCTCTCACCCAAAGCTCAGGCCATGCCGTGAGCGATTGAAGGCGAATTTCGAAGTTTTTCTCCGGCGACATCATTCCGAGCTTCTGGTACGGTTCCTTCAAATTCTTGCCCTCTGATCCTCCTTAAGTCATCAAAGTTGGCACATAGACGCTGTATTAGCCGGCTGTCATTTCTCCTTTAGGATCCAGCACATGAAAACGCCTCAGCACGACGGAATTCGAGCTCGACTAGAGGTCTTCATGGCGGACACATTCGGTCGCACGAAGACAACCTAGTTCCAGCCACTTCCGAGCTACTTTGAGGTCGTGCCGATCCTCCTAGAGCTGCGCTGGTGCTGTAGAGCTCGTCGGCACAGGTTTTGGCGGTCTGGAGACCTTAGGCAACGCCGCCGAACCTCCACAGTAGCTGTCGCACGTCGCCGGCCATGTTCCGGCCGCAGACAGTCCAAGCAGACCCCACAGCCGTGTTCCTCGATGCCCAAAACCCCCTAGCGGCAAGTCCTGGTACGGATGGTGGCCGGGAACGGCGGGCCGGCAAGCACCAACGTGCTCCGGCGAGGGGGGGGGAGCGCGCTGGCGCGAAGGGGCCGGCGGGAGGAAAAAGAAGACATGGGGCCCGGCTGTCAGCAGCTCAGAATTTAAACCCCGATCAGGTGTGGCCAGGATCCCGTGTGTTGGCACGCTGGGAAGCTGTGGCCTTGGTGTGGCCCGATTCTGATTGGCTGGGGTTTAAAACAGTTGGTCCAGCCAGGTTTTCAGTAGGAAAATATTTCCAGGGTGGGCTCACACTTTGGAAATTCATAATTAGCTGTAGAAACCTCCAAATTGAGTGATTCCACCTGGGTTGGATTCATCTCTCTGAGTTCTATCCAAATATGAACTCAGATTTGTATGAAAGTTAATATTATATTCTGGAAAATTCTTGGAATGTTTTCTGAAAAAGAATTATTGAGGGAGTTTGGGTTATCCAAAAAATCCCCAAACTTTGCCAGAATATTCTTTAGCATAGTGTTGACCTACTAGCAAATTGTCAGCTCATTTGAAGATCATTTGAGTAGGAATTTGCTCAATGCAAACTACTGTGTTTCCCACTTCAAAAATCGATTCTGAGCAATCCATAGCTCCAAAATTCATAGGAAAATTTAGGAAAGCTCTCTGAGACATACTTGGAATTGTAGTTCACTTTTAATTGGTCATGAAAATGCACATTACATCAGAATTAATTCTTTTGAGTACAAATGCTCAAATAATTGTTCTGAGAGAACTACTCCAGCAAAAGGGCTGAAATTTGGACCAGATTACTTTCATGTGGCCAGGAACTCACATGAAAATTATCAGCCCAAGTTGAGTCATTGAACTCCCTGTTCTTATTCTCCGTACTTATGTATAGGGGAAAATACATAAGAGATATGGTAAGAATTATGGGGGACACAATATGACTCCACATTAGCTGCAATTTGGCAAGCTAAATCCTTAGGTAGTATAGAACCTGCTGTAAAAGTTTTGAGGCCATTGGAGTTCTTGTTCTTCAGTGCATCCAATCCTTTTCAGCTCATCTATTATGTTATTAGGAAAGTAGTAGAGTATAGCTACAACACTAAGGTCAATTTAGTTCATTTCTGTTACCTTGCACAACAGAGGCAAACCAAGCCATTCTTGGCTTTCCCACACAACCTCTGTTCCTAGGAGATTAATTCTATAACTTCTTTCCATTCATTCTATAAAACATGTGCATATGCATTTCAATAGGAACCACAACGAAGAGGATTCAAAGGAGCGATTCATCGAAGTAGATCAAGCTCCGGAGAATCAAGGGTGGATCAGCAAGGACACTAACTGTTTATATACGACTACCCTGCAAAACAGGCAAGCTCCGGTTTGCATTTAACAGCTGTTAAGTTTTTGTTTTATATTCACTTTCGGTTAAGATATGAATGGTGCATTAGGTCTAGTGTTTGATACTCCTCCTGCATAACCAAATGACCCATGGAGTATTGGGTAGGTGTCTTTCACCTTGTAGAACCGCCATGCTTAAGTAGGGCTCGGTAGAAGTTGAGTGGTGAGATGCTACTCGCAGTCTCAGGAACAACAGGGGCATACAGGATTGGTTCATAAATGAATTAGCAAGTTAAAGTTGAGACCGGAAGGTTGTAGGAGCAGCAGGACATAGGGGACTGGGTGCTATAGACCTGTCAGTATCGGTCAAGGACCGATCCGTATGCGTCCCTGTTGAACATGTTTGAGTTGTGTACCGGACTCATGCTGGCTATATGGGACCCAGTAAACCGATGTACCTCGGGAAGCTGTCGTTGGGACTTTTCGGGTCGCCTCAGTCAGACGGCCGGTGTGCAGTGTGTGGGGAACATTCTCATGACATCTCTCATCCGCAGGTGCACCATGAGAGTGGCTACTGTACAGGGCGACTTGATCGATTCAGCGGGGGTGAAACGGGGGAAAGGCTGCCACGTACGACGTCAGTGATGGTTGTTGTAAGCAACGTCGAGTACGGGCGTACGTGTCGTGTAGTCCGGGTGTTATTGATTCAAATCGCCGTCGCTCGCGGAATGGACTGAGCATACTTGTTCTCACAATCGTGACGTAGTAAGAACTTGCATGAGAAAGGAACTAATCATTTTGATGTGAAGTATCATACTAGCTTTGTCTTGGATCTTGATGAATAGGCTAGTGCAAACTCGATTCTTTTATGCCATGAGCAATTTACATCGGGGAAAAGCGTTTCTTGTTTGATTGTGGACTCCCGATGTGGCGTGCCCAGGGTTACTTAAAATACTGCAATTAATACCTGTAAGTAAGGATTCACTTTTAGGCGAGTTTAATTATGCTTATGCCATCCTATGTTAGGTTCATAACCTCACCTAGAGTTTCATGGTTAGGGTGATGGTTAAGTCTTGCTGAGCGTTATGCTCACGGATGCTATCCGAGTTGTTTTGCAGGTAATTGACAAGATGCTTATGAGAAGGGATGCCGATGAGACTCGGGAACCTCCGAGTGCTTACTCAAGAGCATCCTCGCCGCTGCAGATTGTTCTTCGTGCTGCTAGTAAGAAACGTCCACGGGCTGGACTGTTTCTTTGTTGCTAGTTTAGAATGAGTCGTGAGAGTGATAGTCTTCCGCTATAGCTTACTCTGATACAAGTATTTGTAAAACTTTCTTGTACGCTTCCGCAAACTATTTATGTAATATGATGTGTTTCTGCAACCCATGTGCTATTGGGTGCCGCATATCACGGCACACCCGACGAGGTCCTGTGGTCCCTCACAATTATTTTGAGAAGTATTTGTAAAATTAACACTTTGTAAGCTTCCGCTTGTTTGATGTAATATGATGCTTTATTATGTGTGCTGTTGGGTGCCGCATCGCACGGCACCACCCAATGCGATTCCCGGGCGAGAGGCACGGCCCCGTGACACGGGTGCCGGGTGGCCCTCACAGCGTGGTATTAGAGCCGCATTGGTAATAGCACATGGAATAAGGATCGTATTACAACAAAAACTTAGGATACGGTGAGGAAACGGTATTAGGCCCACATAAGGACTATAGTAGTATAGTTATTTAAAGTGGCATTACTAACATACTTGTTATAATTCTGAATTTTGATTATGTAACGACGCACCTACGCTCAGGTAAGCATGGTAAGGAACGCCACCGAAAGTTCGGTTAGCTCCCCTGACGAGGAAATTGGTTCAGGGATAGGTCTCACAGCTTGGTGTGAGACGTCAATATGAAACTCTTGGACTCTTCATGTTCCTGAGTTCATCTGAAACGCTGATCCCTAGCGTGCATTAGGCAAGAAAGTGGAGACCCCATCGTGTAGTCAGTAACACGATAGTGCGTTCTTCTGGAAATAGCCCAGGAGGGCATACGCATCGCTTGCCATTGGCGTGCCCTGCAGGGCAGTAGGTGGTATCTGTTGGGGTGATAAAATTCCCAACCGTGATGACCCGTTCGCACTCTACTCGGGTTCCCCATCGTGTGGTGTGAAAACATGATCACGTACCTTGAGACGTGGCTTAACTCAAGGACGGCCGTATGACAATGATACGGGCGTTTGTGTTTACTTTCAAATATGGACCTGCCTGAAATGACAACAACCCTTGAGTGCATCACTATTGAGTGTTCTTCTGCAGGTACTAACCACAAAACCGTAGTCCGAGTAGAACACATTTGCGAGTGATCGTCTTAGTGCCACAATTGAGACGTATATGCCAGTATAATCCGGTTAGGATTTTATTTGGTGAGGAACGTAGTACCGTCATATCTCTTACGGTGCATCGCCACATTACTACACTTGATAATTTTCTTTCCTCTAAGAAATAATTCATGACTAACTTTCAAACTAAAAATGGAAGTTGGAAAAAAACATATTTGTTACTTAGCTCTTCATTTGAACTAAGTTTCAAAGGAGAGATTTGCTAGGATCCATTGGATCTAAAAACAGAGTGCTCTGTTTTTGGCAGGAATTCTTGCTGGAACTTTGGCAGAGCATAACTCTGAGTAGCTTTAACCAATTACGGTGTATGATAAATCTATGGAAAGATGTCTAATTTCTCTACAACTTATCTGTAGACTTCCAGAGCAGAAACATACGCAAAATTGGTAGAAAGTTCAGACGAAGGTAAACTGTCCAGAACCAGGTCAGCAGTAAAAACCTCTCTGGACCTTTCTGTTTTTAGGCCATAACTTTCTGTAGAAAAATATATAAGAAACCTATGATACACCGTTGGAAAGGTTATGAAATGTGAAACATTGTTGTAGTTCAAAGTTGGTTCAGATTCTTATTGTAATTGCATATACAACTGTGATAAAATGGCCACATACAAAGGAGATGCTGGCAAATTTTGTCCAGACATTCTTTCAACTTTCAGCAATCATAACTTTTGATCCAAAAATGATCTAGAGGCATATGAGTACTCGTTGGAAATATACTGAAGTTAATTTTAACTTTGGTATTCAAATTGAGTTACGAAAATTCTATTAAACGGATCAAAATCTTCGTTAGGACAGACGGGTCTGTTCTGTACAGCAAAGAGGGCTAGTTAGGCCTACCATACGGAAGTGATTAAACTTGAGGATAGACCGGTGGTACGTGAAGATCCGATGTGTTTCCAACGAGTTACTGGGAATGCCGGTTAACGGGACGTCAAGTTCAATATTGAACTGACGCCGGAAACAACACCGGTTCCACGGAGGCCGTATAAGATGGCACCTAATGAACTAGCGGAGTTGAAGGAGCAACTAAGTGAACTTATGAGCAAAGGTTTTATACGACCAAGCTCATCACCTTGGGGTTGCTCTGTGCTTTTCGTTATGAAGAATGACGAGACACTGAGATTAAGTGTTGATTATCGTTCACTCAATGCCGTCACTATAAAGGACAATGAGGGTACTCTATGGTTTAAAGACCGTATAGTTATACCTCGTAATATGAAGCTCTGTACTGCCGGAAATATAGCACACCGCTGAAGTGGTGTGAGTACGGCAGAGGGGTACTGTTCGGGGTTGATTAGTCAACAAAGCGGATGACCGAGTTCAAACAATAGAAGCGAACTTGACGGCTGAATAATCCCGACAGATAAGCTACGAGGATCAAAGGAGTAGACCGTTGCATTTCAATGTCGGAGAACACATTTATCTTCGTGTGTCTCCAATGAAAGGAATTCACCGGTTCGATATAAAGGGGAGATTTTGCTCCCCGAGCTTTAGATCCATTTGCTATCACGAAAAGTTCGGACCTGTAGACTACCGGCTGGAACTACCGGCATGTATTACGGGTGTCCACGACATAGTCATGTGTCACAGCTGCGGAAGTGACTCAAATTTACCGCTGCTGTATGCACCGAAGAAATCGACGAGTTGAAGCCGGGTCGTGCCTATACTGAGTGACCGGTTTAGACTATTGATAGAAGGATCCGGAACACCTGGAACCGGACATTAAGATTTTACAAAGTGCTGTGGAGTAATCATGCCACGGAAGAAACAACGTGGAGAGCAAAGATTACCTCCGCATGAACTATCTAGAACTTTTATCGTCGTACCATTTGGCATTACCTCACCTGTCTCGTTCTTCTTTTGGAATCTCGGGATGAGATTAGTTTTAAGGTGGGAGGAATGTAAAAGTCCCAAAAATGTGAATGCAGAGAAACGGATGTTTGAACATCATTGGGTTTCGGGTTCATAAGAATTGGGACTTGTTTAAATTTTCCACATGTGATGACACACATGAGTGTCCCACTACTCTAGCCTAGGATCAAGTGAGTGTTTGGGGGACAAGTTAAGTTAAAACCCATGTGTAAGCTCTCATGTGCAAGAGGGAATAAAAATTCAGAGTGTGAACTCAAATTTGTTCAATTCAAATTTCAAATGAGGGCAACAAATAGGAATGCAAACTGTTGTGCTCAAAACTTCATTTGTAGCAGCCAAAAAAAATCAGAGTTCATATTTGAATTCCTTAGGTCCAAATAAGTGGGTAGGCAATGTTTCATGAATTTTGAAAATGATTTGCTACCCATTTTTCAAATGGAATTTAAATTGCATAGGGATTCAAATTCAAATGCGAATTTGGAGGAAACATGTCCAATTCTTCAAATTCAGTTCGGATTCAAATTTCCCACAATTGAATGGAGTTAGTTTCCAACCTTGAGGAAAATTGAGTGGACAAGGGGGACAGTGGGGTCCACATGTCAATGAGCAGAAAATTGTTGACTTGCACCCTAAGCTACTCTTCTCTGTTCCCACTGAGCAACCGACGTTCTCTGTTCAGAAACGAATCAGCCGTGACTCTCTCCGGGCGCCACCGCATGCAACCCCAAGGACACCTCCTGCTGCTGTGGCGTGCTGGCAACCAGCTCCCGCCCTCATCCGCTCACGGGGTGCTAATTCCGCTCACAAACCGCCACACCGAGGCTCCAGTGCTCCCTCACGCTGGACTGAGTAGAGAGCGCCGCCACCACCTAGGGTTGATGCGTGAGACAACGAAATCGTGTACCCCTTTCTCTCCAAACATGCAGAATGGCACGGGAGTCCTTCTCTTTACCTCCTCGGCCCAAGTCTCGGTCTACCTGACCCTGCTCGGGTTGTTCTTTACAGCGGCCGAGTTTTACCGCCACTAGGTGCTCACGGGGACAGGGCAACCGAGGAGCTTTCACGCCCGAGCTAGGACGCCCAGAGGAGCGTCGGAGCTCCCTGATACTCCTCGCCAAACCTCAACTCAAGTCATGATCTCCCGAGCGAGAATTTGGCGATTTTCTTTCGGCGCGTGCAGAGTGACCTCGGGTAAGAATTTAGCAAAATTCGACCGCAATTCATGTTTTTAGCCCCCCAAATCATGCACACATGCACTAGACTGGCTAGCGGTTGATTTTACTTCACAACCCTAGCTAGAAATTGCTTGTACACGAGATAATTTGACGTTTTCGGAGCTCAAGCATGGTGGCACGTCTCGGGCGTATAGTGGAACCATAGTAGCCGACCTTCCCGACCTCAGTTGGACTCATTCGTGCTTGTACGAGTTCCACCGGTGCTTTAAAGCCAAAAACCCGAGAGCTTGGAGGGGTAGGACCGCCCGGGCGACGGTGCCGAACCTCTCCTGAGGCCGCCGCACGTCGCCGGCACATTTCCGGTCCCCTAGCGACCATACCGAGCCAACAACCAAGTTCCCCGACCCCCAAAAACCCCTGGACGGCGAGTCTCTAGCCGTGAGACAACCGGGAACGCCCCTCCGGTGAGGCACCGCCTCAGTCCGGCGAGGGGGCGGCGGCGCGCGTGAGAGCACGGGGGGGGGGGGGGGGGGGGGGGGGGAGGAAGAAGAAAGGGCTGGGCCCAGCCGTCAGTGACCGCGTTTTAAAAAGTTGGTCTGCTGTGGCCGGGGATCCACTGTGGCTGTGCGCTGGAACTGGGTAGCCCGGTGTGTTCTCCGATTTCATTGGCTGAGAGTTAAAACATGGGCCCGAGTGCATTTTCAATAGCAAAACAATTCCAGTTTTAGCTCAAACTTAGGAAATTCATAACTTGGTGTAGGAAACTCAAAATTGGGTGATTCAAATTGGGTTGGATTCATTTTGAAAAGATCTATCCAAATATGAACCCCAATTTGTATGAAAGTCAATAATAAATTACGGATAATTCTTTTAAATGTTTCTGAAAAAGAATTATTGAGGGAGTTTCGTTCATCCAAAAATCCTAAAATTTTGCCAGAATATTCTTTATGATATCATAGAACCTTAATAAAAATTTCAGCTCATTTGGAGTTAATTTGAGTAGGAATTTACAGAGTACAATCTGCTGTGCTCAAAATTGACCAGAAACTTTTTCAGAAAATGACCTTCCTTTGTAAAATCAGTTCTGGGAAATCCTTGGCCCCAAAAATCATGGAAAAATTCATACATTCTCTATGAGCCATACTTGAAATGGTAGTCCACTTGATTGGGCATGAAAATAATGCACATTACTCCATAATTAATTCCTTGTAGCATAACTGCTTCTAGAATTATTCTGGAATTTCCTCTAATTCCTCTACACAACAGGGACAAGAACTTCATTCTTAGTACTCCCACACAGTTCCCTGTTATTCATGAGTCGAGTCTTTACTTCTTTAAACTGCATTATAAGAACATGTGCATATACATATCAATAGGACTTACGACGGAGGCAATCAATGGAGAAGTTCGGCGGGGTGATTCCATTGAAGTGGATCAGTTGATCAAACCTGAAGGGAGACAAGACTCGAACTGAATTATATACTATTAGACCCTGCAAAACAAGGCAAGCCCCGGTTTGCATTTAACTACCACTAAGTTTTTACTTTGTATACAATACGTCGGTTAGGATGAATTGTGCATTAAGTCTAGATGTTTGATACTACTCTTGCATGACCAGAAAACCTATGGAGTAATTGGGTAGATGTCCCTCCACCGTGTAGAAACTGCCATGCTTAAGTAGGACTCGGTAGAAGTCGAGTGGTTGGACGCTACTCGCGAGTATTGGAAATTGGGAGCACCAGAGGATTGGTTCAAAAAGTTGTTAGTAAGTTAAAATGAGACCGGGCAGGGTGTAGGGGCAACAGGGCATGGGGGCCTGGGTGCTTAGACCTGTCCATGTTGGCTGAGGACCGATCCGTGTGCGGCCCTGCTGAACAAGTTTGAACGTACTGAAGGCATATCGGATATATGGGACCCGATAAACCGATGTAACCTATACCTCCGGACGTCGAGGCATAACGCGCCGATTTATAGGTGTAGGTTGAGGGCAGAAAGGTGGAAATCCTCTTTCGGGCATAGAGAGATGCTCCGTGTAGGGAACCTCCTGCCCGTTTGGGTGCGACCGGTTTGACGTTTGGGCTGTTTGGTGAAAGGTTGTTCCGTACGACATCGAGTGAGCGTGCTGTGCAGCTCCACGGATGAGCGTACGTGGCGTGCTCTTCAGGTATCCCTGCAGGTGTATATCGAGTCGATTTTTTCCGTCCCTAGTGGTAATGAGTACCACTTGGTCACTGAGTCGTGACGTAGGTTAACATATGAATGTTGTGATTCAATATTGCTGATATGAATAACTTGTTTTGTTACATGTGTGCCACCAAATATTGCTTACTAAATTTCAGAATTTTGAACCCTTAACTTGTGGCTAAAAGATGGATTAAGGATGAACTTGTAGGCGTGTCCGTTTGCTGCAAATTAGCATCCTATATTCGAGTATGACCTGCATGTAGAGTTTCATGTGTAGGAGAGTCGGTTAAGACTTGTTGAGCTTTCGTGCTCACGGTTGCTGCTATAAGTGTTTGAAGGTGAGGTGTACTCCACGGACTCAGAGTACGAGTCCAACGGCGAGGGATACCCTCCGTCGGGAACTACGGCTGAGTGGGAGCCGTACACACTGCGCTGAGGCCGAGTGGAGCTAGTGTGGGTTGTCCGTAGGTCCAGGCAACCAACTTTTGCTAGTTAGGTGTTGGCGTGAGTTGTATAAAAACCTTCTGCTGTAGTAGACTCTATAGAGGAGTTGTAACTGAAGAGTGTACTACTTTTGTACATATTCAGCATGTTTTCAATGTAATACTATGTTTTCCTTATGATGTGTGCTATCGGGTGTCACATCGTGCGGCACCACCCTCTGAGATCCTAGGATGTACGGATTTCAGTGCGTCAGAGTCCACTCATGTTAACATGTGTTAAGCAAGTGTTAGATAAAATTTTTAATTCCCTCACGTTTCCATTGTGTGTTCATTATTTTATGTGACACACAAATATTCCTTCTTCTCCTCAACTGATCTTCATAATTTGAAATACAGCTCTACAAAAGTTTAGGACTGTTACATTCCTCCTCCCTTAAAAGATCTTTTCCCAAGATTACAAAAATAAAGGCGAAGGGAGAAAAGAGACATATGACAATAACAAGTCAGATAATTCGAACAGAGAAAATTCTCGCTTTCCCACGTTGCTTCATTAGCGGTGTGGTTGCCCCACAAGACTATAAAACCACAACGTCCGATTTCTTGTGGCGCGAGTCTTCTCATCGACAATCAGTGTCGGATACTCAGAATAAGTGAGATCCAGTTGAAGGTCTTCGGTGTCCTCCATGCGAATTTTAGCTGGATACTTGAGACATTTCCGCAGCTGAGAGATGTGGAAAACATTGTGAACCCCAGAGAGTGACGTCAGTAAGTCCAGATGATAGGCCACGGGTCCACATACTTCGATGACAGCGAACGGCCCGATGAATCATGGAGCATGCTTTCCCTTCACTCCCAAGCGATGAACCCCTTTCATCGGAGAGACACGAAGATAAACATCACTACAGGAAAATATATTATTTTTGTCGGCTAAATGTATTTTCGTGGGCCACGAAAATAAAATTATTTTTGTGAGTCAGAACCTAGCTCACGAAAATAACGTGCAATTTTCGTGGGCCAAAGTGTAAGCACACGAAAATAAGGTACAATTTCGTGATCCAGGGCGAAGCACATGAAAATAACATAAAATGTCGTGGGTTAGCACTAGACACACGAAAGTAAGTTTGATTTTCCGTCGGCCAGGAGAAGACTCATGACAATAGTTGCATGTATTTTCATCGGCCAGAACACGGCACACGAAAGTAAGGTTAGGGCTTAGGAAGACTCTGTTTATCTGCTCGTAATATTGTCGGCCAGGAACCGGCACACGATAATAGCTGTCTATTTTCGTAGGCTAGAATCCGGCACACGACAATGAAGAACGTATTTTCGTCGGCCTCGGTGGCACACGACAATATAGCATGTAATTTCGTGGGTCTACATGGCACATGAAAATAAAAGGGGTACGGCACACAAATCTAGGCCTGTTGTCGTGGGTTTGAGGCGGCACATGAAAATAAAAGGGGTACGGCACACAAATCTAGGCCTATTGTCGTGGGTTTGAAGCGGCACACGACAATAAGTGCATATAATTTCGTGGGTCTGAGGTGGCACACGAAAATAAAGGGTATCCGGCACTCAAACCTAGGCCTGTTGCCGTCGGCTTCGGTCGGCACACGACAATATATGCATGTATTTTCGTGGGTTTGCGGAGGCACACGAAAACACGAGGGATACGGCCCACAAAACTAGGCTTTTTGTCGTCGGCTTGTGTGCGGCTCATGACATCGCGTTTATTGTCGTCGGCCTGCTATTGGCTCACGAAATTACGAATAGTTTGCTGTCCGGACCCCACAACAATCGCATCTCGATAATGAGTTTCCGCTCCCGACCTCTGCACCCCGGTGCCGCCGATCGGAGTGCTCGCAGGCCGCCGGACGTCCGCAGCCCAGCGTCCATCCCCAGCCCACCACCGTCCCCAGCCTGCCGTCGGCCGTCCGCAGCCTTCTGGCCATCCCCAGCCTGCCTTCGCTAGTCCCCAGCCCGGCGCACGCCGCTGCCGCCGCAGTTTGTCCGGATCCTGGCTGCCGCCCGTCCACCCGCCGCCCGTTCCCAGCACGCCTCTGCCGTCCCCAGCACGCCTCCGCCCGTCCCCAGCTCGGCGCACACCTCAGCGGCCTCCGCCCGTCCCCAGCCTGCCGCCGCCGTCCCCAGCCCGGCGCACACTGCAGCTGCTCAGCTCCGGCCCCGCCCCCGACGCAGCTGCTCAGCTCCGGCCGTGCCCCGGCGCATCGGCTCAGCCTCTGTCCCGCTCCGGCCATGGCCCAGCGCAGCTGTTCAGCCCCTGTCCCACTCCGGCCCCTCCTCTGCGGAGCTGATCAGCCCCGGCCATGCCCCGACGCAGCTGCTCAGCCCCTGTCCCGCTCCGGCGGTGTGCTCAGCTCCGGACCCTCCGCTGTGGAGTTGCTCAGCCCCGGCCACGCCCTGCGCCTCTGCCTCGCCGGTCGACCTGGGTGGTATGTATATTTTTTGATGCAGATTGTGCCTTTATTGTTACTTCGGTATAAGATATGAATCACAACAATTTCGGACTAGGATGTTTTATATACATGAGTAATGTGAGTTTGAGCTTAGCAGAATCTTCATTGTTTGTTTATTATGTTTACTGGTCATGTGATACTTGTGTTCTATTTCATGAAGACACTAGTATACTCGTGCGCTCATAGGTCGGTCCCCAGCCAGAAGCTTGCTCTCTCTCTCTCAGCTCAACGTGCGGCCGCATGCTAGGCAGCTTAGGACTCAGTGTTGCACGCATGAGATTAAAAAAGCAAAGTGTGTACCAAGTAACTTGATAGTTGCATGCATTTACGAATACTCTAACAAAGACATATAAAGTGACTTAGGAAGTCTGCTGTTATAGATTCAACTTTGCAACTCTCAGCTCAACGTGCGGTCGCATGCTAGGCAGCTCAGGACTCGGTGTTGCACGCATGAGATTAAAAAAAAACAAAGTGTGTACCATGTAACTTGATAGTTGCATGCATTTACGAATACTCTAATAGAGACATATAAAGTGACTTAGGAAGTCTGCTGTTATAGATTCAACTTTGCAAGCTCTCATCTTTTCTACTATAGTAGTTTCAGTATGGTATGGTACAATTCTCTCTAAAATTGTTCTCTGCAGCTTGTTTTGAGTTTCTTCGCCGACTGCCCCACCTCAGATCCGGCATCGCTCGCCTCTGCCACCACCTCTGTGGATGCTGCGACTGCTGTCTTGCCGCCTCTGCACCGTACAGGTAACCACACGTTGCCCTTTTCACAGTTTCTTTTAGTATGTAAGTTGCGAGTATTAGCTTTGAGCTGTTATGTTAGAATCTGTATTGCCCTTAGCACATGGTATTAAGCATGCTGTACGAAAATGATAGTTACATCAAATTATATTTTTGTTTCATTAAAACCTAGTGAGCTTACATAACCTTTTGATATAGTATTAGCATTTCGATTTCTTAGTTCTTTTTTCATGCAGTTTATTATGTAGACCATGAGTAATCATATACGATGGATGTATGAGGGTTGGCGGAAGAATGTTGCACCTTCTAATGAATGGGTGTCACACCCGATTTTCCATAATAAACACCCGAGCGTATTCTCACATGTATGCCAGGATCAGTTGACTCATACATGTGCCGACAATAGTAAAATATCATTATATTATATGCCAGGGTCAACGTGTAACATTATATTACATCATAAGACATAATAGAATAATAAAAGTACTATCATACTAAATATATACAACAGCGAAAGTCTAATAAAGGGTCCTCCAATCCACAGGCGTTGCACAGGGGTTTCTCCAGTCTAGAACAACTCTTTGGGATGGAAGTCCTTCTCATTGAAGTCTATATCCTCGTTTGCAAATGAGCAGCATATGATATCCAACAAAAGCAAGTTTGAGTACCCAAAGATACTCAGCAAGTGCAGGAAAGAATGTTATGAAGGCTATTAGCAAGGAAAGCCTAACATGGTTAAGCACTATGCATTAATCCTAGACCTTAGCTTTGATTAGCAACCTCTATTACTAAGTGATAACCCCACCAACTTCATAATTAAGTCATTAATGTTAGGTTACACCACCCAACAAACTCTTTAAACTCATATCCATGTTTCTCTAATCATGGACAAGTCCAAGCCGCTCTTGACTGTGAGCACGGCTGTCATGACAGTTTCGTTCTCTGCAGAGATTGTACCACTTTACCTACAAGTAGTGATTTCATCCCTTGTTGCAAGGTGGACTAAGAACCTCCCTGATATCCGTGGTTGCAAGCCACATTACACACTTCCTTTGGTGTGCGATCAGGAGATCACTTCATGGCCTTTACAAAGGGTCTACCGGCAAGTACAAGCCCACTCAGGTTTCACCGCTGCAGTTCCTGGGAGTAAACCCTCCCCTGCAGAAGCCCCCTCTTGAGCCTTGCGGTTCCAAGGGTAGTCAAAAATGGACTCCCATTCCCCATATCATCCAAACACTTATACTATACCGACAAACTCCTAATTAATTGGCCAAGCTGCCCCATCTCAGTCTTGTGGTGGCACTGTAAAGCCGGGCTAACTGTTCCATAAACTGGTCCTTAGAAACTAACACAGGCACTATCACTAACCCGAGTCTCATGCATGACGCACCATCCAAAATAACCAGCCTGTCTAGATTCCTATCACTATGATACACTCTTGTGTCTCTCATAAATACCACAAGACAAGTAACAAATATGTTTCGTTCATTTTCTAAGTACTAAGCATAGCCAAATACATAAAATTACAAGTAACCTACCCTAACTAAATTCCACCATGGTTTCAAGGAATGATATGGAAAGAACTAGTCATATGTCCTAAACTGGGTTTCATATTAACGATAACATGCATATAATCTAACTAATCTTCCTAGATTTGGATCAAAGTGGTCAAGGAACACTTGCCTTTTTCTTGCTACTCAGAAATGTCAAAATTTGCCATTGAAGATTAACAACTGGTTTTGGGACTAGTGCTTAATCGAACGACTCCGAGAGGGCCACGTTGTCCCGACCGTGACCGATAGCGATGCGCGGTGGCGCTCGACAGCGGCGATGACTTTCTTGCCGGAAAACGCGAGAAGATGGAAAAATTTACTAATTGTTAACTTTTCTACTAAATTCGAAGGAGGGAAATACGAGAAACTTACCTAGCGTGTTTTTTTATTTGAATCGGTTCTGAAATGAGTCAGAGGACGACGATGAACTGCAATTCTCATCGTTGGATTTTGGTTTACGTGTGGGAAAAATTTTATGGGCTCTTGAGTTGTTTAAATAGGAGGGAAGGGGTGGCAGTTTTCTGGTGCAAATGGACAAAGGAGGGGCGGGCGTGATGCGCGAGCGGCCGCGGGCGCGCGCAAGCAGACGCAGCCCTGTGTGAAGCAGCGCATGCGGGCTTTTTTTGCGGGTTGTCACAAACTACCCCCCTTAAATGGAAGAAAAAATATCAACTAGTAAACAATGATTTTTTAAAATAATTTTTAATAAAATAGTAAAATATTTATTACGTCCATTTCTCACTAGGCTCGCATCTTACGGGCAAACCTTGGCTCTGATACCACTATGTCACACCCGGTTTTCCATAATGAATACTCGAGCATATTCTCATATGTATGCCAGATCAGTTGACTCATACATGTGCCGACAATAGTGAAATATCATTATATTACATGCTAGGGTCAACGTGTAATATTACATTAAAATCATAAGACATAATAGAATATTAAAAGTACTATCCTACTAAACATATACAACAGCGGAAGTCTAATAAAGGGTCCTCCAATCAGCAGGCGTTGCCCGGGGGTTTCGCCAACCTAGAACAACTCTTCGGGATCGAAGTCCTCCTCATCGAAGTTTATGTCTTCATTTGCACCTGAGCAGCATATGATATCCAACAAAAGCAAGTTTGAATACCCAAAGGTACTCAGCAAGTGTAGGAAAGAATGGTATGAGGGCTAATAGCAAGGAAAGGCTAACATGGTTAAGCACTATGCATTAATCCTAAGCCTTAGCTTTAATTAGCAACCTTTATTACAAAGTGATACATCCCACCAACTTTATAATTAAGTCATTAATGTTAGGTTACACCATCCAACAACCTCTTTCAACCCATATCCATGTTTCTCTAATCATGGACAAATCCAAGCCGCTCTTGACCGTGAGCACGGCTGTCATGACAGTTTGGTTCTCTGCAAAGATTGTACCACTTTACCCACAAGTAGTGATTTCATCCCCTGTTGCCAGGTGGACTAAAAACCTCACTAATATCTATGGTTGCAAGCCACATTACACACTTCCTTTGGTGTGCGATCAGGAGATCACTACATCGCCTTTACAAAAGGTCTACCGGCAAGTACAAGCCCACTGAGGTTTCACCGCTGCAGTTCCTAGGAGTAAACCCTCCCCAGCAGAAGCCCCCTCTTGAGCCTTGTAGTTCCCAGGGCAGTTAAAAATGGACTCCCATTCCCCGCACCATCCAAACACTCATACTATACCGGCAAACTTCTAATTAATTGGCCAAGCTGCCCCATCTCAGTCTTGTGGTGGCACTGTAAAGCCGGGTTAACTGTTCCATGAACCGGTTCTTAAAATCTAAGACAAGCACTATCACTAAATCGAGTCTCGTGCACGAAGCACCATCCAAAACAACCAGCCTGTCTAGATTCCTAACACCATGACACACACTTGTGACTTTCATATAATCCACAAGACTATCATCAACTAGGTTCCATTCATTTCTAAATTCTAAGCATGACTAAGCACATAAAATGATAACCAACAAATCCTATCTAAATCCCTCCAAGGTTTAGCAATGAATGATAAGGAATAAAAACTAATGAAACATCCTAAACTGGGTTTCATATTAAAAACAACATGCATTCATTCTAACTAATCATCCTAAAATAGGAGCAAAGTGGTCAAGGAACACTTGCCTTTGAATAGATGCTGGTTCACTTCGAAATCTTGCTCTTGAAGATTAGGAAGTAGTTCTTGGATTGGTTCTATCCATGTATATGCACACAAAACAATGCAAAACATGTCATAAGAAACTTAACAATACATTTCAATCACATATATACTTGATTTCACACATATATTATTTACTTTCTACTTATTTTCTCCATATACTATAGATTTCATATTATTTCATGTGTTTTGAAATGGAAATAGGTTTCAAATTGACATCTATATCTTTTATTTCATCTTTATTATGGTAAAACACTCATTTTCATGTTTTGGTAGTGATTTTAATAATTTTTGGAATATATATATATATATGCATATAAACTCATTTTATAATTAATTCAGTCTTAATAACTATTTAAATTACCACTATAATTATTTCCAGAATCTATATTATTGTTTTCTACATTTTAAGAACCTATTTATGCATTTTGGACAATTTCCATAATTTTTCTTCATTGTATATTATTTATATTTATATTTCAGCATTTATCTAATACTTAAAAATACATTTTCAGCCCTAAATATAATTATTCTGAATTACAGAAACTATACATGTATAGAAATATAGAAACAGAATAATTTCTATTCCTTTTAATAAATTTCTACAATTTTGCTGAAATAGGTATGGTTTTTATTTTGATTTTCACAATTATTTTGTCACTCAATAAATACTTTCAGCCTCTAGAAATCATTTCAGAATTGATATACTGATCAAAATGTTTAAACAGAATTTTTGATAAGTTGTTACCATTTTTCAGAAGTTATTTAACCCATTTTGGTTATTTACAAAATCAATTATGAATTTATAAACTAATTTGGACTGAATTATATTAATTATAATTTTTCCAGGGGCTAGTTTCAAGTTTTAAAGTTAATTTTCTTAATTTACAAAGAAAACAAGGGCTAATTGGTTAAATTCTAACAGTTTTCCTAAATTCCAGTAAGTCTAGGGTTCAATATATAAAGTGCAGGGTGTTTCATACATATTTAAATCTCTAGGGGCCTAACCATCAAATTCCCAACGGCTTCGGCCTGTTTAAATGTGGGCCGTTGGATTTGAGATCAACTGCCCAGATTTTAAATAACCGAACCGTTATGTTTGTTTTAATCTCCAACGTACATCCGAATTCGACGGACCAGAATTGGCCACGTCGCCCCCTATCCCTTCTCCTTCACATGCGGTGGCACGTGTCACACCCGGTTTCTCCGAAGAACAACCGAGTGAATATCACATGTATGCCAGGATTATTTTCTCATACATGTGATGACAAATAGTGAAGCATCATTTATTACAAGCCAGGTGTCGAATATCAATAAGTCTTACATAGCAAATGTCTCGATGGACAATAATAAGTTCATCACAAGTAAATAAACTAGCAGCGGAATAATTATTCTTGTGGGCTCCGTCTCAAGCGTTACCCGGGGGACTCCATGAACCTAGAAGCCTTCTTCGGGTCCAAAGTCTTGATCATTAAACACCACATCATTCTCTTGACCTAAGTAGCAATATAAACCAACAAATATGCAAGGTTGAGTACCGATAGTACTCAGCAAGTGTGGGAAAGTAATGTCATGCATGGCTAGAACAAGGGGAGGTTGAACTCATGGTTAAAGCACTACGCAATTATTGCCTACCACCTTAGCTTATTAAGCACCTACATTACTACACAGGTGAAATGGTCCCAATCTCCCATCCCCTCATCATAATCAAATAACCATAACATCATTTCCAATGTTACGCTCCCCGCTTAACATCCTCAACCTCCAAAACCATCAATCCTCTAATCATGAATAAGTCCAAGCCGCTCTTGACCGTGAGCACAGCTGTCATGACAGTTTTGACTCTGCAGAGTTTGCACCACTGTACCCACATGTAGTGATTTCATCCCCCGTTGCCGGGTGGACTAAAAGAACCTCCATTATGCCAGTGGCTACAACCACATTCACACTTCCCAGGTGTGTAGCCAGGAGATCACTACGAAGCCTTTACAAAGGGATTCCTGACGAGCGTGGGCCCACTGAGGTTTCACCCCTAACAGCATACAAGAGGCTCCAACCCCGCTGCAGTGGCCCCCTCTTGAGCCTTGCGGTTCATATGGTAGTCTAGCTGACACCTATTCCCCGCACCATCCAACACACCCATACTACGCCGGGGATACACCTAATTAATTGGCCAAGCTGCCCCATCTCAGCATGTGGTTGGCATGGTAAAGCCAGGTTACATGCTCCATGAACCGGTTCTTAGGATCCAGGCAAGTACTAAACACAAACCCGAGTCTCGTGCACCCAGCACACAACCAAAACATCCAACTTGCCTTGATCCCTACCTCTACATAACTCACAATATCTCATTTAAGAGTATGGTAAAATAAACTGATGATCTTATATCCCAAATATCCCATTCTAAGCATGGCTAAGCATATGCATAATAATAAATGACATGATAAAATAAATCCCAATCCCAAGCTACAAGGGAACAAGGTAATACAATTCTAGGGAAACTTCCTAGCATGGGTTTCATATTTCAATTGACAATGCAGATAATTCTAGCTACACATCCTAGCATAGGATCAAAGTGGTCAAGGACACTTGCCTCCTTCCTGCTGCTCTTGAAATGGGTAGTCCTGATCTTGGAAAGGAATAACTTGCTCTTGAGCAGGTTCTACATCATACCATCACACATAGAAAAAGAAAAACAACAATCCATAAGACATAGTTCACACTTCCACTTCATACAAACCACACATTCATATTTATGAAAGTCATTCACCATTATATGTGTTGTGGTTACTCTATGTGTGTTGATTTGTGGCTTGCATGCACTTTTAATCATGTGTATATGATTCCTACTTTTGTGTTCACATTTATACTTACATACTATATATATATATATGAGTTTCCAATTTAAATAAATTCCTTATATTCAATTACTACACCTTTTAGCTACCAAGTATGCATGAAAGTTATTTTCCTTCTCCATATGTGTCTTCAGAATTTCGACCAACCCTAAACTAGCTCTTATTTCCCGAGAACCCCAGGGGGTAGCATGTAAGATTTCCAGTCTTTATAACGCGGGGCTGACGTGGACCGTCCGATTTAAAACATACGGCTGAGATTATAACGTCGAACCGGTACGCGGGGATTTAAATTCTACCGTGCGATTTAAAATAGACGGCGCACAAGCGGCCACGTCGCTCTGATCGAGCGCGGGCGGCGCTGCCCGGCGGCGCACGGCGGCGGGAAGCGGCGATCTCGCCGGAGAGTTTTGGATCTTCATAAATTCTTCCTAGAACTGTGATTTTATGGCATAGATCGGTGGAGGGGAGGTCAGGGATCTCACCACGGGGGTTTTCTTGAGCTCGGAGGTCCTGGAAGGCGATCGGCGATGAGGTCCGAAGTGAAACCACGGCGAGGCTCGTCGGCGCTGTGTTTGAACCGCAAGTTACCGAGTTTTCTGCACCTGCAGGGTTCCCCGGAGGCGGTGGATCAAGACCAGTGAGTTAGATCGGAATTTCCGAGCTTAGATCGGCTAGAATTCGCCGGAGAAGGCTCGGGTTCTCACCGGAGTAAAAACGGCGGATCGCGTGGGAAAAACAGAACGAGGCCGGGGTTTTTATAGACGGGGGAGGGCGGCGGGTTTGTTTAGATCGAGTGGGAGTCCTCCGGAACCAGGGTGAACAGTCCGAGTTTCGGACGATCGGGGGTTAGGGATGACAGGTGGGTCCCACCTGTCTGAGAGAGAGAGAGCGCGGGCACGCGGCTGCGGGCTGGCGCGGGGGCATGGTGGGCCGGCTGGTGGGTTTCGGCCCACTGGCCGGTTTTTTTCTGTTTTCCTTTTTCTATTTCTTTTCTGTTTTGAGTTTAATTTAAATTCTAGTTTGAATTTGAATTATTGCAAAACATGCAATACGTCCAAAAAATTTTAAATTCCCCTCTTAACATGATTTAGGGTCCTAACAAGATTTTTGGGGTGTTACAGCTCTACCCACCTTAAAAGAAATCTCGTCCTCGAGATTGGTGGTTCTAAGAAAACAATTCCGGAAATTGTGCCTTGAGCTCGTCTTCCCGCTCCCAGGTGGCTTCCTCTTCTGAATGATGCTTCCACTGCACCTTGCACATCCGGATTCTTTTATTTCTGGTGATGTGTTCCATTGTCTCCAAAATCTTGTGTGGTTGCTCGGCATAAGACAAATACTCAGCTACGTCCACTTCATTCATGGGTAACACCTCTTCAGGCGTCCTCAGGCATTTCTTGAGTTGTGACACATGGAATACATCGTGCACATCCGATAGACGAGCCGGTAATTCTAGTTGATACGCCACTTCGCCTTTCCTTTCTAGAACTTGAAAGGGTCCGATGTATCAAGGTGACAACTTCCCTTTCACCTTGAACCGACAAAGTCCTCTGATAGGGGACACCTTGAGATAGACATAGTCTCCCACGTTGAAAACGAGCTCTCTTCTTCGTACATCGGCATAGCTCTTTTGGCGTGTCTGTGCTATCCTCAAATTGTTGCAAATTTCCCTCACCTTCGCCTCGGCTTCTTGTAGTACTTCTGGACCAAACACTTTACTTTCCCCTGTTTGGTTCCAAAATAGGGGAGTTCTGCACTTCCTCCCATACAAGGCTTCAAACAGTGACATCTACATACTAGCTTGATAGCCGTTGTTATAGGAAAACTCCGCATACGGTAAGTTCTTGTCCCAACTCCTATTGTTTTTGAGTGCACATGCCCTCAGCATATCTTCAAGGATCTGATTGGTTCTCTCCGTCTGCCCGTCAGTTTGGGGATGATAGGCAGAGCTGAAATTTAGATGGGTTCCCATGGTTTCATGCAACTTCTGCCAAAACCTCGAGGTGAACTGTGTCCCTCGGTCTAACACTATCTTCTTCGGCACTCCATGGTAACACACGATCCTTGACATGTATAACTCCGCCAATTTGGATCCACTGTAGCTTTCCTTTACGGGGATGAAGTGAGCTACTTTGGTTAGCCTACCAATGATGACCCATATCGAATCATACCCTGATTGGGTCCTAGGCAATCCCACGATGAAATCCATGCTGATTTATTCCCATTTCCATTCAGGTACTTTGAGTGGTTGCAATAATCCCGCGGGTCGTTGATGTTCTGCTTTCACCAACAGACATGTGTCACATAAGGCAACATGTTCCGCGACATCGCGCTTCATGCCATACCACCAATACCTGCTCTTGAGGTCCTGGTACATCTTCGTACTCCCAGGATGAATGGAATAGTCAGAATCATGAGCCTCCTTCAAAATCAATTCATGGATATCCTTTACTTCTGGCACACAGATTCTTTTCCCGTGCCACACCGTTCCTTGTTCATCCTCTCTAAAACCAGGAGCTTTATTTTCCTTGATGAGTTGTCTGATCTCTTGTATCTTCTCGTCGTTCTTTTGACTCTCGCGGATGTCTCGCTCGAGTGTGGAATCCACTTCCATGGCGATGGCTTCACCACTATTTACCAGGCATAGATTGAGCCTTATAACCTCGTCCTTCAATTCTGTAGGCATGTCCTTCAAGCTCAACTTGTTGACCTGCACTTTCCGACTTAAAGCATCGGCCACGACGTTTGCTTTCCCAGGTTGATAGTTGATGCTACATCAAAGTCCTTGATTAGCTCTAACCATCTCCTTTGTCTGAGGTTGAGGTCTGGCTGTGTGAATATGTACTTCAAACTCTTATGATCCGTATATATCTCGGTCCTCTTCCCCATCAAATAGTGCCGCCAAATTTTCAACGCGTGTACCAGTGCGGCTAGTTCTAGGTCATGTGTAGGATAGTTTTTCTCGTGCTTCCGAAGCTGCAGGGATGCATATGCCACAACATGCCCTTCTTGCATGAGAACACATCCCAACCCGTTTCCAGAGGCATCGCAGTACACCGTGAAATTCTTCTGCATATCTGGCATAACCAACACTGGGGCTGTTGTCAATCTTTTCTTTAACTTCTGAAAACTCGTCTCGCACTGTGGCGTCCATGTGAATGTGATTCCCTTGTCCAACAGTTTGGTGAGGGGTCTCGAGATCTTAGAGAATCCCTCAATAAACCGTCGATAGTATCCAGCCAATCCCAAGAAGCTTCAAACTTCCCCGACATTTTCAGGGGTCTTCCACTTCTGTATATCCTCGATTTTGGCAGGATCCACGGAGATTCCTCCCTCCGAGATTATATGTCCTAAGAAGGGAACTCTTTTCAGCCAAAACTCACACTTGCTCAATTTGGTATATAGTTGGTGTTCTCTCAGCCTTTGCAACACCAACCTTAGATGTTTCTCATGTTCTTCTTCATCTTTGGAGAAGACGAGAATGTCATCTATGAAAACCACCACAAATTTGTCCAAATATTCCATGAATACCTTGTTCATGAGATACATGAAGTATGCCGGGGCATTAGTTAGCCCGAAAGGCATGACAGTGTATTCATACAGTCCGTACCGAGATACGAAAGCTGTCTTGGGAACATCAGATTGCCTTATCATGAGTTGGTGGTATCCCGACCTGAGATCAATTTTCGAGAACACACAAGCTCCCCTCAACTGATCAAACAAGTCTTCAATGCTGGGTAATGAGTACTTGATCTTGATGGTTACCTCATTCAAGGCACGGTAATCCACGCATAACCTTTGGGTTCCGTCCTTCTTGGGCACAAATATCACCGGAGCTCCCCATGGTGAGGAACTAGGACGAATATACCCCTTCTCCGTCAATTCTCTTAAATGATCCTTGAGTTCTTCTAGCCGCTTGGAGTCCATCCGATAAGGTCTCTTGTATATCGGGGCTGTTCCAGGTACTAGCTCAATTGCGAATTCCACTTCACGATCGGGAGGCATACCTGGCAACTCCTCCGTAAAAACTTCTGGATATTCCCTGATGGTCCTGATTTCCTCAACTTTCACCTCAACTTGATTTAATTTAATGTCCCTCCCAGGCTCGTGTATTGTTATGAACTTTACTCTTGTGCCACTAGGGTGAGTTAGTTCCACTGTTCTGGTTGAACAATGGATGATTCCTTTATGTTTTGTCAACCAATCCATACCCAAGATAATATCTATCCCTTGTGAATCTATCACTATGAGGTTAGCAGTAAATACCACCCAATTAATGTCTAGGTTCACTTTGGGACACACTTGTCTTGTCCTTATTTCTCCACCTGGAGAGTTTACGGCTAGCATATGGTTCATTTGTGTGGTTGCTAGGTCATGCTTCTTAATAAACCCTTGAGCAATAAACGAGTGGGTAGCACCAGAATCAAACAGCAGGGTTGCAAGGTGTAAATTGGCAGGAAACTTACCAACTACCACGTCGGGTGCCTCTTGTGCTTCCTCCATAGTGACGTGGTTCACCCGTCCTCTCATCACATTCTGCTGTTGTGGCTGCGTGGGCTTCTTCTTTGGGCACTTATGGGCATAGTGCCCCACTTCACCACAGCTAAAACATTGCACCCCAACCTTAGGTGCCTGGCCTTTGTTGTCTTGGGGTTGGTTTGGAGGTCCCTGTACTGCTGGTCGAGGTGGATATGCGGGGCGAGGCTGCTGTACAAACTGACGTTGTGGCTGTGCTGGTGCTGCAGGAGGCCTGTAGTTCGGGTTGTACCCTCTTGGTGCTGAGTAGGGTACCGCAGCACGGTTCGTCTACCCTGCGGGTTGCTGCATCAGACGTGGGCGGGTGTTGCTTCCTGAGGCTTGATGTGACCATCCGGCCTTCCTCTTATTCTCATTTTCCAAGGCCTTTAGCTTCCTTTCTACCACAAATGCTCTGTCCACCATCTTTTGGAAGCTTTCATACTCATTTGAGGACATTGCACACTGCATCTCTGCGGTAAGTCCCTCCACGAAACAATCTTGTTTCTGCTCATCAGTCTCTATGTCCCGTGGGGCATAGCGGGATAGTTGAGTAAATTTAGTGAGGTATTCCCTCACCGTCATGTTTCCCTGCTGCAGTCCCAAGAACTCCTTCCTCTTGTTTTTGAGTTCACCTCGTGGGATGTAATGGTTGTGGAAGCTACGCTTGAACTCTTCCCAAGTGATGTTCTCAGGGTCATAATGGGCAGCCACGTAGGCGGTCCACCAATCAGCAGCAGGTCCATGCAATTGATAAGAGGCAAACAGCACCCTCTCATACCCTTGGCACTGTATGATCCTCATCTTGCTCTCAATGGTCTTAAGCCAATCATCTGCCTACAGAGGTTCAGCAGCACTTGCAAACTTCGGAGGTTGAGTTCCTAGAAACTCACTCAACCTTGGTTGGCGTGGTGCAGCTTGTGGAGGTGGAACTTGATGCAAGTTGGCCACCACTTGAGTCAAGTTCTGGATGAGCTGATTCTGATTCTCCATCATTTGGTGGAGGGGATCAACTCCTTCACGGCGACCACCCCGGTCCTGGCCTCCAGAAAGATGAGGGTTGCATGCCTCATCGTTGTTGTTGGCGGGGTTGGCAGCACGTCCTTTTCCTCTTCCGGCCATCTGACAGAATCAACCAATGTTAATTTGAAAGCATTTAGTATCATCTTACTACTTTCATTTATTTGTACTTTTGAAGTGTTGAGGCTTTGTTATACTTTTCTGAGGGTTTATTTCCCACACAAAAATAGATGCAATATTATTTCATGTGGGTTCACACACCAAAGCAAAACAATCTAAAGACGAGGTTGTGGACAATTGCTCATGACTTCCACAACTCACGTCACACACCAAGCATTAACACACCATTAACTTAACGTACCGACTCGACTATTCGACATCTTGCTAACTAAGGGAAAGACTCTACACTACTCGTTTTCTTGAGCTGGCTCCTCGGGATCTTCCTCATCATTTCGGCTGCCTTCTGACTCTGCTTTGGGCGGGGAGGCTGCTGGTGGAGAAGTGCGACGACGCCTGATCGCTCGGCGATATGGGGAGTCAGGAGTCCATGTATCATTCACGGTGACACACAGTTCATTCCCATCTCCTCTTTCTCTCGCCCTCAAGCAGGCTCGAAGCAACGCCTCGGTTTCCTTCAGGGTGTCACGAACATCCTGAAGCTCCTGCTGACACTCCTGCAGTCGAGTGCTGAGCATAGCAGCATCCTCCAAGCACAAGTCCATGTGCTCATGGGAAGTCCCTTGCTGCACTGGCGGGTACTTGTACTCCATGGTACCACTCTCACGCTGGAGGACATACATGTACTCAGTCCTGTCCAGGTGGCGACGATAGATGTGACTCTGGCAGGTGATGGCCTCCCAGGTGACATCCTTCTCCGCATCGACCTGTGTCGCTCTACAGGCTGGAGAGCGGTGGATCTTAAGCAGCTGATTTTCGTGTATAATCCTCATCTCTGAACTCCATTCTTCCCTCTTCTCACGAATGGTCCTGGTGGAGTTATAGTGGATGATTAGCTTGCCCGTATTGCTGGCGGCTTCGAGCATACGTCGAAGACGGCGCAACAAGCCTCCTACTGCCAATCCGTAGGAAAGGTACGTCACCGGACGGCTCTCCTCTCTTTGGGCAAGGGCAACTACGTGAACTCTCCCTCCTGTGGAATTGCGAGCGGTGCGAATCATGCAAACCATCTAAAACAAAAAGAATTTAAACTTAGGTTAGATAAACTCTTAAACAAAAATCCTATTTTGAATGAAAATTGGGGTAAGATGAAGAAAGTGACTCATTAAATAACACTTTTCAACACACACCTTGTAAAAATAGTTTTTAAGAAAATAAGGCCCTTAAATACGTCCATTTCTACCTAGGTCCACGTTGCTATGGGCAACCTTGGCTCTGATACCACTTCTGTCACACCCGGTTTCTCCGAAGAACAACCGAGTGAATATCACATGTATGCCAGGATCATTTTCTCATACATGTGATGACAAATAGTGAAGCATCATTTATGACAAGCCAGGTGTCGAATATCAATAAGTCTTAAATAGCAAATGTCTCGATGGACAATAATAAGTTCATCACAAGTAAATAAACTAGCAGCGGAATAATTATTCTTCTGGGCTCCGTCACAGGCGTTGCCCGGGGGACTCCATGAACGTAGAAGCCTTCTTCGGGTCCAAAGTCTTGATCATTAAACACCACATCATTCTCTTGACCTGAGTAGCAATATAAACCAACAAATATGCAAGGTTGAGTACCGATGGTACTCAGCAAGTGTGGGAAAGTAATGTCATGCATGGCTAGAACAAGGGGAGGTTGAACTCATGGTTAAAGCACTACGCAATTATTGCCTACCACCTTAGCTTATTAAGCACCTGCATTACTACACAGGTGAAATGGTCCCAATCTCCCATCCCCTCATCATAATCAAATAACCATAACATCATTTCCAATGTTAAGCTCCCCACTTAACATCCTCAACTTCCAAAACCATCAATCCTCTAATCATGAATAAGTCCAAGCCACTCTTGACCGTGAGCACGACTGTCATGACAGTTTTGACTCTGCAGAGTTTGCACCACTGTACCCACATGTAGTGATTTCATCCCCCGTTGCCGGGTGGACTAAAAGAACCTCCATTATGCCAGTGGCTACAACCACATTCACACTTCCCAGGTGTGTAGCCAGGAGATCACTACGAAGCCTTTACAAAGGGATTCCCGACGAGCGTGGGCCCACTGAGGTTTCACCCCTAACAGCATACAAGAGGCTCCAACCCCGCTGCAGTGGCCCCCTCTTGAGCCTTGCGGTTCATATGTAGTCCAGCTGACACCTATTCCCCGCACCATCCAACACACCCATACTACGCCGGGGATACACCTAATTAATTGGCCAAGCTGCCCCATCTCAGCATGTGGTTGGCACGGTAAAGCCAGGTTACATGCTCCATGAACCGGTCCTTAGGATCCAGGCAAGTACTAAACACAAACCCGAGTCTCGTGCACCTAGCACACAACCAAAACATCCAACTTGCCTTGATCCCTACCTCTACATAACTCACAATATCTCATTTAAGAGTATGGTAAAATAAACTGATGATCTTATACCCCAAATATCCCATTCTAAGCATGGCTAAGCATATGCATAATAATAAATGACATGATAAAATAAATCCCAATCCCAAGCTACAAGGGAACAAGGTAATACAATTCTAGGGAAACTTCCTAGCATGGGTTTCATATTTCAATTGACAATGCAAATAATTCTAGCTACACATCCTAGCATAGGATCAAAGTGGTCAAGGACACTTGCCTCCTTCCTGCTGCTCTTGAAATGGGTAGTCCTGATCTTGGAAAGGAATAACTTGCTCTTGAGCAGGTTCTACATCATACCATCACACATAGCAAAAGAAAAACAACAATCCATAAGACATAGTTCACACTTCCACTTCATACAAACCACACATTCATATTTATGAAAGTCATTCCCATTATATGTGTTGTGGTTACTCTATGTGTGTTGATTTGTGGCTTGCATGCACTTTTAATCATGTGTATATGATTCCTACTTTTGTGTTCACATTTATACTTACATACTATATATATGAGTTTCCAATTTAAATAAATTCCTTATATTCAATTACTACACCTTTTAGCTACCAAGTATGCATGAAAGTTATTTTCCTTCTCCATATGTGTCTTCAGAATTTCTACCAACCCTAAACTGAATTCTTGGGATTTTAGAACTCCATTTATCATTTACTAGTTGCTATATTTTCAGATTTATTTCCTATGCCTAAACGTGAACTTTATTATGACAATAACAAGACACATCATCTAAACAGAATAGGTTCTGATCTAAAATATTTATTAATATATTTTAGACTTTTTCCTCTGATGTAAACTATTTTACAATTATTTTCCCTATTTTCCAGAACTATTCTTTACTTAAAAATGTGTCCCTAAATGTGAATTATAAATTAAACAGATTCACTTAAGCCCAAAATATATTTTTATCTCACTCCAAAGTTTTCTAAATACTGAGAAAGTTTTTAATTTAATTTGGACAATATGTTTGTCTCACTTTTTAAATTTTAAACACTAGCCACATATTCAATTTCCAAAATTAAATATTAAACAGGGCTAAAAAGGTGAACTCACCCCACTACAGGGTCTATAATATTATTTTAACAATTTTCAGGGGTCTAGCTATACATAATAGAGGAGTTTTTCCTAATTTTTATTAAGTCCAGGGGCTAAAACTGATTTTTAAATGAATTTACATGATTTTCTGAAGTTCCAGGGGCTAGATCAGAAGTTTCCGGGGCTAGCTCTTATTTCCCGAGAACCCCAAGGGGTAGCACGTAAGATTTCTAGTCATTATAACGCGGGGCTGACGTGGACCGTCCGATTTAAAACAGACGGCTTAGATTATAACGTCGAACCGGTACGCGGGGATTTAAATTCTACCGTGCGATTTAAAATAGACGGCGCACAAGCGGCCACGTCGCTCTGATCGAGCGTGGGCGGCGCTGCCCGGCGGCGCACGGCGGCGGGAAGCGGCGATCTCGCCGGAGAGTTTCGGATCTTCGTAAATTATTCCTAGAACTGTGATTTTATGGCATAGATCGGTGGAGGGGAGGTCAGGAATCTCACCTCAGGGGTTTTCTTGAGCTCGGAGGTCCTGGAAGGCGATCGGCGACGAGGTCCGAAGTGAAACCACGGCGAGGCTCGTCGGTGCTGTGTTTGAACCGCAAGTCACCGAGTTTTCTGCACCTGCAGGGTTCCCCGGAGGCGATGGATCAAGACCAATGAGTTAGATCAGAATTTCCGAGCTTAGATTGGCTAGAATTCGCCGGAGAAGGCTCGGGTTCTCACCGGAGTAAAAACGGCGGATCGCGTGGGAAAAACAGAACGAGGCCAGGGTTTTTATAGACGGGGGAGGGCGGCGGGTTTGTTTAGATCGAGTGGGAGTCCTCCGGAACCAGAATTCGGCCGGAAATCCCGGTCGGTTGCGATCGCGCGCGCGCAGGTGAACAGTCTGAGTTTCGGACGATCGGGGGTTAGGGATGACAGGTGGGTCTCACCTGTCTGAGAGAGAGAGCGCAGGCGCGCGGCTGCGGGCTGGCGCGGGAGCAGGGTGGGCCGGCTGGTGGGTTTCGGCCCACTAGCCAGTTTTTTTCTGTTTTCCTTTTTCTTTTTCTATTTCTTTTCTGTTTTGAGTTTAATTTGAATTCCAGTTTGAATTTGAATTATTGCAAAACATGCAATACGTCCAAAAATTTTTAAATTCCCCTCTTAACATGATTTAGGGTCTTAACAAGATTTTTGGGGTGTTACAGCGCGCTCGCCGGCGAGTGGCGGCGGCATCGCCGGAGCTCTCGGTTTTTTCCATTTCTTCACTATTCTCTAATCTTCCTGTACCAGTACGAAGAGGAGGACTTGGGGAACTTACCTAGCAAGTTTTCTTGGACCCAATGTGGCCGGAAATCGATCGGCTACTACGCTCAGCGGAGAACTCCGGCGATCTTCGTCGGTGAAGCGTTCTGAGCATTTTTCTTCTGAGTTTCTTGTCGAGAAAGCTTCCTCTCGGCCTTGTGACGATGTAGGAGTTGTTAGATTGGAGAATGTAGCAATGTTTTTGGCGAATTTTGGAGATTAGGGCTCGGGAACGGCAGTTTTATCGAGTGAAATTGATCGTGGTTGTGGGGAGAATTCGGTCGGTTCAGGTGCGGCTTTATAGAGGAGGGAGAGGCGGCGACACAGGGGCATCAGTTGATGAAAGGGCGCGAAGAAACGGTTGCAACCGAAGATAATTCGCCCACATGCGATAATATCGCGAGATGAGGGTGGTTGCTGCCGTGGGGGAGGTGGAACTGACGCGTGGGACCGATAGGCAGTGAGGGAAGGAGGAGAGGAGGGTTTTTGTTTCATGTGATGAATATTTTTGGGTTGTTACAAATTCTACCCCCCTAAAGAAAAATCTCGTCCTCAATATTTGTATTTACAAAGGAAATAGATTAGGAAATTGTGACTTGAGTTCATCCTCCCTTTCCCATGTGGCTTCTGCCTGCGAATGATGTTTCCATTGAACTTTGCACATACGAATTCTTTTGTTTCTTGTAATCTTGTCCATCGTGTCAAGAATCTTGACTGGGTACTCGGTATATGAAAGGTCTTCTTGTACATCCAACTCATCCATTGATAATTGTTCTTTTGGAGTTCTTAAACACTTCTTAAGTTGTGATACATGGAACACGTCGTGTACATCCGACAATCGGGAGGGTAGCTCTAACTGATACGCTACCTCTCCTTTGCATCCCAGTATCTTGAATGGTCTGATATACCGTGGTGCTAAATTTCCTCTTACTTTAAACCTTCGTAGTACTCGCATGGGTGATACTTTGAGATACACATAGTCTCCCACTTCGATGACTAGCTCTCTTTGCCTTGTGTATGCATAACTCTTTTGCCTTGTTTGAGCTATCTTTAATTTATTGCAAATTTCCTTCACTTTCTTTTCGGCATCTCTTAATACCTCTGGTCCAAATACTTTACTCTCACCAATTTGATCCCAAAACAGTGGAGTTCTACATTTTCTTCCATATAACGCCTCAAATGGAGACATCTTCATACTTGCCTGGTAACTATTATTTTAGGAGAATTCCGCATATGGCAAATTCTTATCCCAACTCCTACTATTTAGAAGTGCACAAGCTCTAAGCATGTCTTCAAGAATTTGATTGGTCCTTTCTATCTACCCATCAGTTTGTGGATGATATGCGGAACTGAAATTTAATCGAGTTCCCATAGATTCATGTAATTTCTACCGGAATTCTGAAGTAAATTGTGGACCTCTATCTGACACTATCTTTTTGGGTACACCATGTAAGCAGACTATTCTGGACATATACAGTTCCGCTAATTTGGACCCGTCGTAATTTTCCTTCACTGGTATGAAATGAGCGACTTTTGTCAATCTATTCACTATCACCCATATTGAGTCATACCCTGTTTGTGTCCTGGGCAAACCTACTATAAAGTCCATCCTAATTTCTACCCACTGCCATTCAGGTATCTTTAGTGGTTGTAATAATCCTGCAGGTCTTTGATGTTCTGCTTTGACTAATTGACACGTGTCACACAATGCCACATGCTCTGCAACATCTCTTTTCATTCCGTACCACCAATACCTAGTCTTAAGATCATGGTACATCTTTGTACTTCTAGGATGGATAGAGTAATCAGAATCATGAGCCTCTTTTAAAATTAATTTATTTATTTCCTTGATATATGGCACACATATTCTTTTACCATGCCATACGATACCGTGCTCATCTTCTCTAAATCCTGGAGCTTTGTTTTCTTTGATCAATTTCTTAATTTCTAGTATCTTTTCATCATTTTTCTGACCATTTCGAATATCTTGTTCTAGGGTTGAGTCAACTTCCATTGCTATAGCCTCCATGTGACTTATGAGACACAGGTTGAGTCTTGTGAATTCTTCACAAAGTTGAGGTTGTAGTTCTCTCATTGTTAACATGTTAACATGATTCTTTGTGCACAAAGCATCCGCAACCACATTAGCTTTTCCAGGGTGATAATTGATTCCCACATCAAAATCGTTTATGAACTCCAACCATCTTCGTTGTCGGAGGTTGAGATCTGGTTGTTTGAAGACAAACTTCAAACTCTTATGATCTGTATAGATCTCGGTTCTCTTACCCATTATATAATGTCTCCGTAGCTTCAATACATGTACAACTGCTGCCAACTCTAGATCATGGGTAGGATAGTTTTTCTCATGCTTCTGAAGTTGTCGGGAAGCATAGGCAATAACATGCCCATCTTGCATAAGAACACATCCCATCCCTTGACCCGAAGCATCACAATAGACAGAGAATGCTTTCTCCATATCTGGCATAACTAAGATTGGGGCAATTGTTAACTTCTTCTTTAACTCTTGAAAGCTTGTTTCACATTCTTGAGTCCATATAAATGCAGCTCCTTTTTCCAACATCTTTGTGAGTGGTTTGGCTATATTTGAAAACCCTTCAATGAACCTTCGGTAATAGCCACCCAATCCTAGGAAACTTCGGATCTCCCCGACATTCTCTGGTGTTTTCCACTTTTGAACACCAGCTATTTTCTTTGGGTCCACAGATATTCCTCCTTCGGAGAAAATATGTCCCAGAAAAGCAACTTTCTTAAGCCAAAATTCACATTTCTGAATTTGGCATAGAGTTGATTTTCTCTTAGCTTTTATAACACTATTCTCAAGTGCTCTTCATGTTCTTGCTCATTCTTTGAGTATATGAGGATATCATCAATGAATACTATTACAAACTTATCCAAATATTTCATGAATACCTTATTCATAAGATACATGAAATATGCCGGAGCATTTGTTAATCCAAAAGGCATAACTATATATTCATACAGCCCATACCTAGAAACAAATGATGTCTTTGGAATATCCAATTCTCTTATCCTTAGTTGATGATATCCTGAACGGAGGTCAATCTTGGAGAATACACATGCATCTCTTAATTGATCAAACAAGTCCTCAATACGAGGTAAAGGGTACTGGTTTTTGATTGTCACTTCATTGAAGGCACGATAATCTACACACAACCTCTTAGTTCCATCCTTCTTCGGTACAAATATGACCGGAGCTCCCCATGGTGAGGAACTAGGATGGATATACCCTTTCTCCGATAACTCTCGGATATGATCCTTGAGTTCTGCTAACTTTTGGGTATCCATTCTATATGGCCTTTTGTATATTGGAGCAGTACCAGGTACTAATTCAATAATAAATTCTACTTCTCGATCCGGTGGCATACCTGGTAAGTCTTCGGGAAATACATATGAAAACTCATTGACAACCTTTATGTCTTCAATGACTACCTTGGTTTTGTTGAGTTGAACATTCGCAGATGGTACTTGAATAGATGTAAACTCGATTTTTGTTCCATCCATATGTGTTAATTCCACAGTTCTCGTTGAACAATGTATAACTCATTTATACTTTGTTAACCAGTCAATTCACAAGATAATATCTATCCCTTGTGATTCTATCACAATGAGATTTGCAAGGAATTCTACTCCATTTACTCCTAGATTCACCTTAGGGCATACTTGTTTTGTCTTTAATTCTCCTCCAGGAGAATTCACTACTAACACTCGATTCATTGATGTGGTTGGCAATTTATGTCTTGTTATGAACTCCTTGGCTATGAATGACTGTGTTGCACCAGAGTCAAACAAAATTGTAGCAGTGTAAGTATTGGCACAGAACATACCAGTTACTACATCTGTTGCCTCTTGTGCTTCCTCAATGGTCACATGATTCACCATGCCACGTACAAGATTCTGTTGTTGAGGTGGCTTCTTACTTGGGCATCGATTAGCATAGTGTCCAGGTTCTCCATAATTGTAGCATTGCCCAGTGACCTTGTTTAGCGGTGCTTTATTGTTTTGTTGTGCATTTGGAGGATTTGATCCGACATGTCGTTGTTGTTGCACTTGTTGCCGCGCTTGTTGTGGTTGAAAAGTTGTATTCCTAGCAGTAGGGTTGTAGCTCCTTTGTAACTGATTAGGAACCATTGGTCAGTTCATTGTTCCAGTCGGTGGTGATGAGAAGCGAGGCTGATTGTTGCTGCTAGAAGACTGTCGTGGACAATTCATCTTCCTCTTTCGATCTTCAACTAGTTTTTGTCTCTTTCTTTCAACTATGAAGGCTTTGTTGATAAGCTTCTGAAAACTTTCATAGTCACTGGAAGACATGGTATACTGTATTTTTGAGTTCAAACCTTCAATAAAATAGTCCTGCTTCTTTTCATCAGTGTCAATGTCTCCTGGAGCATATCGAGATAACTGGGTGAACTTGGTGAGATATTCTCACACGGACATGCTTCCCTGTTTCAAACCAAGAAACTCCTTCCGCTTGTTCTTTATTTCGCCTGCTGGAACATAGTGATTGTGGAAGGCAAGCTTGAACTTATTCCATGAAATACTTTCCGGATCCTCATGAGCTTCTTTGTATGCTGTCCACCAATATGCTGCAGACCCATATAATTGATGAGAGGCGAAGAGAACCCTCTCACGCCCTTGGCATTGAATGATCTGCAGCTTGATCTCAATATTCTTGAGCCAATCATCAGCTTCTAAAGGTTCTATTGCACTGTCAAACCTTGAGGGCTGTGTGCTCAGGAATTCACTTAACCTTGGTTGACGTGGTGCATTTTGAATTTGTGGTGGGGGTTGTTCCAGATTGGCCACCACTTGTGTCAAGTTTTGTATGAGTTGATTCTGCATGTTCATCATTTGTTGCATCACTTCCCCATCAACTCTTCGTGCAACTCTTGGCTGCCATTCAGGTAGAGGAAATCTTGCATCCTCATTGTTGTTGTTCCCTTCATTGCATCTTCTTCTTCCTGCCATCTATTGTGAAAGTCTATGTTTAGATTCAACTTATACATATGCTCTCTTTTTTGCATCATATTGTGCATATATCCTCATTAGTTCCACACAAAGGTTATAAAAGTTTTACTTTGTCACACCCGGTTTTCCATAAGAAACACCTGAGCGTATTCTCACATATATGCCAGGATCAGTTGACTCATACATGTGCCGACAATAGTGAAATATCATTATATTACATGTAAGGGTCAACGTGTAACATTATATTACATCATAAGACATAATAAAATAATAAAAGTACTATCATACTAAATATATACAACAGCGGAAGTCTAATAAAGGGTCCTCCAATCCACAGGCGTTGCCCAGGGGTTTCGCCAGCCTAGAACAACTCTTCAGGATCGAAGTCCTCCTCATCGAAGTCTATATCCTCGTTTCCACCTGAGCAGCATATGATATCCAACAAAAGCAAGTTTGAGTACCCAAAGGTACCTAGCAAGTGTAGGAAAGAATGTTATGAAGGCTATTAGCAAGGAAAGCCTAACATGGTTAAGCACTATGTATTAATACTAGGCCTTAGCTTTGATTAGCAACCTCTATTACTAAGTGATAACCCCACCAACTTCATAATTAAGTCATTAATGTTAGGTTACACCACCCAACAAACTCTTTAAACTCATATCCATGTTTCTCTAATCATGGACAAGTCCAAGCCGCTGTTGACCGTGAGCACGGCTGTCATGAAAGTTTGGTTCTCTGCAGAGATTGTACCACTTTACCCACAAGTAGTGATTTCATCCCCTGTTGCCAGGTGGACTAAGAACCTCCATGATATCCGTGGTTGCAAGCCACATTACACACTTCTTTTGGTGTGCGATCAGGAGATCACTACATGGCCTTTACAAAGGGTCTACCGGCAAGTACAAGCCCATTGAAGTTTCACCGCTGCAGTTCCTGGGAGTAAACCCTCCCCTGTAGAAGCCCCCTCTTGAGCCTTGCGGTTCCAAGGGTAGTCAAAAATGGAATCCCATTCCCCGCACCATTCAAACACGCATACTATACCGGCAAACTCCTAATTAATTGGAAGCTGCCCCATCTCAGTCTTGTGGTGGCACTGTAAAGCCGGGTTAACTGTTCCACGAACCGGTCCTTAGAATCTAAGACAAACATTATCACTAACCCGGGTCTCGTGCACGAAGCACCATCCAAAACAACCAACCTGTCTAGATTCCTATCACTATGATACACTCTTGTGTCTCTCATAAATACCACAAGACATGTAACAAATATGTTTCGTTCATTTTCTAAGTACTAAGCATAGCCAAATACATAAAAGTACAAGTAACATACCCTAACTAAATTCCAACATGGTTTCAAGGAATGATATGGAAAGAACTAGTCATATGTCCTAAACTGGGTTTCATATTAAAGATAACATGCATATAATCTAACTAATCTTCCTAGATTTGGATCAAAGTGGTCAAGGAACACTTGCCTTTTTCTTGCTACTCAGAAATGTCAAAATTTGCCATTGAAGATTAACAACTGGTTTTGGGACTAGTTCTTAATCCAACGACTCTGAGAGGGCCACGTTGTCTCGACTGTGACCGATAGCGACGCGCGGTGGCGCTCGATGGCGGCGATGACTTTCTTGCCGAAAAACGCGAGAAGACGGAAAAATTCACTAATTCTCAACTTTTCTACTAAATTTGAAGGAGGGAAATACGAGAAACTTACCTAGCGTGTTTTTTTATTTGGATCGGTTCTGAATTGAGTCAGAGGACGACGACGAACTGCGATTCTCATCGGTGGATTTTGGTTTACGTGTGCGGAAAATTTTAGGGGCTCTTGAGTTGTTTAAATAGGAGGGAAGGGGTGGCAGTTTTCTGGTGCAAATGGACAAAGGAGTGGCGGGCGCGATGCGCGAGCGGCCACGGGCGCATGCGAGTGGGCGTAGCCCTGCGTGAAGCAGCGCACGTGGGCTTTTTTTAAGGCTTGTCACAATGGGCCATTAATACTAAGGATTTTATTATTCGTGCTTTCTCGTTATCGGCCAACCGTTTTATAAAATGTCCGTGCAACAAGTGTCGTAACTCTTTATGCAAGGAAAAGTTGGAGATGGAACGAGACCTTTGTAGATTCGGTTTTATGCCAGGTTATGAAATATGGTATGGGCATGGTGAGTTGTATCATAGCAATGCTGCTGTTGATGTGAGGGAAGATGAAAACGTGGACAGAATAGGTGACATGGTCGAAGCACTAGATCGTGAATGTGGTGCTGATGAATCTGCGGAAATTCCTGTACCCAGAGTTGAAGAGTTTTATAGAATTCTCTCAGCATCGCATGAAGAGTTGCATGAGCACACTAATGTGTCTGTACTTGCGACCGTGACTCGACTCATGTCTATAAAATTAAAGTATAATTTGTCGAACAAGTGTTGTGATGAGATAAGCGATTTGATATCGTACATTCTTTCGACAAATCATAAGTTGCCAAGAGACATGTACCAGTCGAAGAAATTGTTGGCAGGGCTTGGTATGAAATATGAAAAGATTGATTGTTGTCATAACAATTACATGCTTTTTTGGAAGGAGAATGCAAATGTGACACATTGCTCAGTTTGTAAACAATCACAATACATTGAGGTCACAAATGAGGATGGTGAATTAGTACAGACAAGAGTGGTAGCGAAACAACTTCTTTACATGCCTCTTGCACCTAGGCTAAAATGGTTGTTTCTATCTAAATCAACTGCAAAACACATGCGGTGGCATAAGGATGGTTTGCGTGAAACAGAGGGAGTAATGACACACCAATCTGATGCTCAGGCTTGGAAGGCACTAGACTCTTTTGATCAAGATTTTGCAAAAGATGCTAGAAATGTTCGTATTGGTTTGGCTACCGATGGTTTCACACCGTTCAACACTTGCAGCCTCATACTCATGTTGGCCAGTCTTTGCTATTCCATACAACCTTCCACCTGCTATGTGTATGAAATATGATTACATGTTTTTGTCTCTAATAATTCCATGTCATAAACATCCAGGAAAATGATTAGGCGTGTTTCTTCAACCATTGATCGAGGAATTAAAAGAATTATGGACTGGAGTAGAAGCATATGATAGCTAGAAAAAACAGAACTTCAACTTACGAGCTGCATACTTGTGGTCGGTTCATGATTTTCCTGCATATGGGGTTTTCTCAGGATGGAGCACACACGGTAAACTCTGTTTTCCAATTTGTGGGTCAGACTCTGATTGCTTTAGACTTACTCATGGTGGAGAAGTGTGTTTTTTTATTGCCACAGACGTTTTCTTCCAGCAAATCACCCATTTAGGAGGCAAGCCAATACATTCCGGAAGGATACTGTTGTAACAAAGGGTCCCCCAAAACGACTGTCTAGTTGTGAGATTGTTGAATGGCTTAATAAACTTGTCCCTACAGATGATGGATTTGTTGGATTTGGATAGGAGCACAACTGGACTCATATATGCGGCTTGTGGGATCTCCCTTATGTTAAGTCGTTGTTACTCCTGCACAACATTGATGTCATACACCAGGAACGCAATGTAGCCGAAAGCATCATCAACACATGTTTTAATTTGAAAAAGACAAAAGATAATCTGAAGGCTCGAAAAGATTTAGCAGAAATTTGTAATTGTTCGAGCCTAGAAATCAGTCAAGATGGTAGTGGTAAGCAGAGAGTGCCTCGTGCTCCGTTTTGCCTTAAAGTTAAAGAAAAAAAAGAGGTGTTGAACGGGTCGCAACAACTGAAGTTTCCAGACAGTTATGGTGCTGGGTTGAGATGCACAATAAATATTGAAAATTTGGTATTAAATAATCTTAAAAGCCATGATTATCATATAATTATGGAAAGACTTCTTCCTGTAATGTTTCGTGGATATGTGCATCAGAATGTGTGGAGAGTACTTGCGGGACTTAGCTTTTTTATAGACAATTATGTGCTAAGGAAATTACAGTTGAAATGATGGAAAGATTGGAAAAAGAAATACCTGCACCCATATGCAAAATGGAGAAGATATTCCCGCTAGGATTTATGAATGTAATGCAACATCTACTTGTACATTTGCCGTATGAAGCTAAAGTTTGTGGGCCCATACAATATCGATGGATGTACCACATTGAAATTACACTAAAAAAGCTTAGAGCAATGGTTTTGAATAAAGTAAGAGTAGAAGGATGTATTGCAGAAGCATTTGCTCTAAAAGAGGTAGCATACTTCTCAAGTACCTTTTTTTTCAGACGAACACAATGTGTACGCTCCCACAATGTGATACAACCTAGATGAAGAAACTCCTTCCAGTAATCTAAATATTTTTGGATGGAAGGGAAAAACAGTTGGTGGCAGCAGTAGGCATGTGGTTTCAGAAGAAGAATGGAATTCATGTATGTTATAAATGTACACAAACATTGAAGATATGGATCAATATTGTGTAAGTTTTCTTTTCAAGTATAGCAAGGCTATAAACCTCAAACTCTAGTAAGTAATATTCTAATGTAGGCATACTTTTCTTTATGCAGCAAGTTCAAAAAACAATATTGGAAGTCCATGTGTCAACCAACAAGAAACAATTAGATAAAATGCGACGTGATGGTCTTCATGGAGGGCCTAACTTCGTCAATTGGTTTTGGAAGCATGTAACAATCTCTTCTTATATGTTACTTGTACTTTTCCTAGGTTAATATGATTAATACAACTAATATTTTGTTAAATTTCAAGTGCATGGTCGATGCAAACGTTCATGAGGACCTACTACAACTTTCTCAAGGTACAATAATGTGAGGGCAGGACCTCGTCGGGTGGTGCCATGATATGCGGCACCCAACAGCACACGGGTCGAAGAAACACATCATATTACATAAATCATTTGCGGAAGCGTACAAAAGTGTTTTACAAATACTTATCTCAACATAAGCTACAGAGGAAGACTATAACTCTCTCGACTCATCTCTAACTTAGCAACAAAGAAACAGTCCAGCCCGCGAACTGTTTCTTACTAGCAACACAAAGACAGTCTGCAGCAGCGAGGATGCTCTTTCAGTAAGCACTCGGAGGTCCCCGAGTCTCATCGGCATCCCTTCTCTTAAGCATGAAGTCAAATACCTGCAAAACAACTCGGATAGCTTCCGTGAGCATAACGCTCAGCAAGACTTAACCGTCACCCTAAACATGAAACCTTATGTGAGGTGATAAACCTAAAATAGGATGGCATAAGCATAATTAACTCGCCTAAAAGTGAATCCTTACTTTCAGGTATTAATTGCAGCATTTTAAGCCCTTGGGCACGCCACATTGGGAGTCCACAATCAAATAAGAAACGCTTTCCCCCGATGTAAATTGCTCATGGCATAAAAGAATCGAGTTTGCACTAGCCTATTCATCAAGATCCAATACAAAGCTAGTATGATACTTCACATCAATATGATTAGTTCCTTTCTCATGCAAGTTCTTACTACGTCACGACTGTGAGAACAAGTATGCTCGGTCCATTCCGTGAGCGACGGTGATTCGAATCAATAACACCCGGACTACACGACACGTACGCCCGTACTCGACGTTGCCTACAGCAACCATCACTGACGTCGTACGGGGCAGCCTTTCTCCCGTTTCACCCCCGTTGAATCGATCAAGTCACCCCGTACAGTAGCCACTCTCATGGTGCACCTGCCGATGTGAGATGTCATGAGAATGTTCCCCACATACTGCACACCGACCGTCCGCCTGAGGCGACCCGAAAAGTCCCAACGACAGCTTCCCGAGGTACATCATTTACTGGGTCCCATATAGCCAGCATGAGTCCGGTACACAATTCAAACTTGTTCAACAGGGCCACATATGGATCGGTCCTTGACCGACATGGACAGGTCTATAGCACCCAGGCCCCTATGTCCTGCTGCTCCTACAACCTTCCGGTCTCAACTTTAACTTGCTAATTCATTTTGAACCAATCCCGTATGCCCCTGTTGTTCCTGAACCTGCGAGTAGCATCTCACCACTCGACCTCTACCAAACCTTACTTAACCATGGCAGTTCTACACGGTGTAAAGACACATACAAAATACTCCATGGGTTCATTTGGTTATGCAAGAGGAGTATCAAACACTAGACCTAATGCACAATTCATATCTTAACCAAAAGTGAATACAAAATAAAAACTTAACAGCTGTTAAATGCAAACCGGAGCTTGCCTGTTTTGCAGGGTAGTCGTATATAACAGTTAGTGTCCTTGCTGATCCACCCTTGATTCTCCGGAGCTTGATCCACTTCAATGAATCACTCCTTTGAATCCCCTTCGTTGTGGTTCCTATTGAAATGCATATGTACATGTTTTATAGAATGTAATGGAAATAAGTTATAGAGTTAATTTCTTAAGAACAGAGGTTGTGTGGAAGAGCCAAGAATGGCTTGGTTTGCCTCTGTTGTGCAAAGAAACAGAATGGAACTAATTTGATCTTAATGTTGTAGCTATACACTAACTACTTTCTCTAATGACATAATAGATAAGCTGAAAAGATTTGAGTGCAACTAAAGAACAAGAACTCCAATGGCCTCAAAAGTTTTACAGCCGCTTCTATACTACCTAAGGATTTAGCTTGCCAAATTGCAGCTAAGGTGGGGTCAAATTGTGTTCTCCATAATTCTCACAAAGTCCTTCATGTATTCCCACATATACAAAAGTATGGAGAATAAGAACAGTGAGTTCAAGGGCTCAACTTGAGCTGATAATTTAAAGGTAAGTTCTTGGTCACATGAAAGTAATCTGGTCCAAATTTCAGCCCTGAGTAGTTCTCCCAGAATAATTCTTTAAGCAATTCTACTCAAAAGAATTCATTCTGGAGTAATGTGCATTTTGATGCCCAGTTAAGTGAACTAAAATTTCAAGTATGTCCCAGAGAGCTTGCCTAATTTTTCCTATAATTTTTGGAGCTAGGAATTTCCCAGAATAGAGTTTTGAAGTGTGAAACATTTTCTGAAAATGTTTCTGGACTCTTATGAATACAGCAGATTGGGTTCAGCAAATTCCTACTCAAATGATCTTCAAATGAGCTGAAACTTTGCTAGAAGGTCAATACTATGCCAAAGAATATTCTGGCAAAATTTGGGAATTTTTGGATGAACCAAACTCCCTCAATAATTCTTTTTCAGAAAACGTCAAAGAATTCTCCAGAATATAATATTGAATTTCATACAAATCTGAGTTCATATTTGGATAGAACTTGGAGAGATGAATCCAACCCAATTGGAATCACTCAAATTGGAGGTTTCTACCAGGAGCTATGAATTTCCAGAGTTTGAGCCCTCACTGGAATTGTTTTCCTACAGAAAATTCGGCTGGACCCACTGTTTTAAATCCCAGCCAATCAGGATTGGGCCACACCGGGGCCACAGCTTCCCAGCGCGCCAACACACTGGATCCAAGCCACAACTGATCACGGTTTAAATTTTTCTGCTGCTGACAGACGGGGCCCACCCATTGTCTTCTTCCTTCGGCTCCCCTCCCGTGCCAGCGCGCTCCCCATCGACGGAGCAAACAGATGCTCGCCGGACCGGCGTTCCCGGCCTGCATCTGAACTAGGATTTGCCGCCAGGGGGTTTAGGGCACCGAGGGACATGATGGTGGTTTCTGCTTGGGCTGCCGGCGGCCGGTACTAGCTCGCGACGTGTGGCGTCTACTGTGGAGGTTCGGCAGCGTCGGCTGAGGTTTCCAGCTCGCCAAAACCTGTGCCGACGAGCTCTACAGCACCAGCGCAGCTCTAGGAAGATTGGCACGACCTCAAAGTAGCTCGGGAGTTGCTGCAAATAGGTTGTCATCGTGCGACCGAATGTGTCCGCCATGAACACCCCTAGTAGAGCTCGAAATTCGTCGGTCTGAGGCATTTTCATGCGATTGATACTAAAGGAGACATGATCGCCGGCTAATCCAGCATCTATGTGCAAAGTTTGATGATCTGCGGATGATCCGAGAGGGAGAATTTTAAGGAACCGTACCGGATCGTCGGTTTGAAGCCGCCGGGACAAAATTCACGAATTCGCCGGCGAGAGCTCACGACGTGGCTTGAGCTTCAGGTGGAAGCAGCGTGGAGTCCATGCGCTCCTTTTGCCGCCCTTTCTCGGCCGTGAAAGTCACTGTGGTGAGCTGTCCATGAGCGCCTTCTTGGCGGCCGATGTTAGGTCGCCGCTGTGACGGTTGTTCCGGGGCTAGGGAGGCCGAAGCTCGCTTGCTTGCGGTTCAGGGAGGTGGAGGCTGAGCTCGGGGCAACGTTTAGCAGCTCGGCGAGGGATGAGCACGGTGTTTTCTTCGGTTTCCCGATCGACCGAGAGCGGACGTGAGGGAAGCGGCTGTGCGGCGTTCTCGCGAAAGAGAAAAGCAAATAAGCCTTTGTTTGGTCTGAGGAAACGTGATCACATTGCAGGAGCGGTCAGGACCGTCCCCGGGGTGCCAGCGCGGGGAGGCAGGCAGCAGGAGGTGGCGCCGGCAAGCTGCTCGGTGGCTCCCGTGAGCTGTTCGGGTAACTCGCCTACCGAGGCTGAGACTTAGTGTGTAAGGCACACTTTAGCCCTATGACATGTGGGTCCCACTCCACATTTTCCTCCCAAATATCTTCTCAAGCTGATCCTCTCAATTCCCATAATTCTGAGTTTAAAAGGTGGGCAAGAATTCGAATTCTTCCAATTTAGTTTGAATTTGCTTGCCAAATTTTAATTTGGTTGAAATTTGCAAATTCTTCTCTTTAACTCCTTTTTGAGCCCACCCTTCAAATGAAAAGTTTGTGATAACACTTTTCCCTACAAGTTCCATCTATAGGGCTGCATGTTTATTCAAAGTTTTTGGCCACCACATGTATGAACTTTGAACTTCAAATCTGATTTTTAAACTTGCATGCAAAGAGGTATTTAACTCCTTAGTGGTTCGACCCTTTCAAATAAAAATGTGAACCTCATTTTGGATGCTCATCCATGTATTACTTTGCATGAAGAAAAGTTTTAGCAAGCCCATTTTCATGTCTTTGCCACACATATGAACTCAAACTTTGGGTTTTATTCATACACACTTTTGGGACTTTTACATTCCTCCCCCTCAGAAGAATCTCGTCCCGAGATTACAAAAGAGAAACGAGACGGGAGAGGTAATTACAAACTGTACAAAGCTAAAAGTTCCAGATAGTTGGCGTGGAGGTAATCTTCACTTTCCCACGTCGCCTCTTCCATGGTATGATTACTCCACAGCACTTTGAAAAATCTGATCGTCCGGTTCCGGGTTACCCGGGTCTTTTCGTCCAAAATCTGAACCGGTCGCTCGGTGTAGGTCAGGTCCGGTTTCAATTCGTCGATTTCCTCGGTGCGAACAGCAGCGGTGAATTTGAGGCACTTCCGCAGCTGTAACACATGAAATACATCATGGACACCCGCTAGACTTGCCGGTAATTCCAGCCGGTAGGCTACAGGTCCGCACTTCTCCGTGATAGCAAAAGGACCAATAAAACGGGGAGCAAGTTTCCCCTTTACACCGAACTGGTGAATTCCCTTCATCGGAGACACACGAAGATACACGTGTTCTCCGACGTCAAAATGCAAAGGCCTACGCCGTTGATCAGCATAGCTCTTCTGTCAGGATTGTGCAGCCTTCAAATTCTCTTTTATTATCCTAACTCGGTCTTCGGCTTCGTTCGCAAGATCAATCCCGAAAAGAACCCTTTCGCCGGACTCACACCAATTCAGCGGTGTGCGACACTTTGGGCCGTAGAGAGCTTCATACGGTGCCATTTTAAGAATCGCTTGATAACCGCTGTTGTATGAAAACTCCGCCAACGGTAGGTGATCATCCCAATTCCTACCGTGGTGGATGGCACACGCCCTCAACATATCTTCCAGCACCTGGTTCACCCTCTCGGTTTGTCCATCGGTTTGGGGGTGATATGCAGAGCTTCTAATCAGCTTGGTGCCCAATGAGGCGTGCAGCTGCTCCCAAAACCGAGCAACGAACAGCGCACCTCGATCTGAAATGATGGTCTTTGGGACACCGTGAGCATATAATTCTGGAGATGAATAACTCCACATATTTCCTTGCTCGATAATGAGTGTTCACCGGTATGAAATGAGCTGATTTCGTCAACCGGTCGACGATCACCCATATTGAGTCATGCTTCTTGGATGTGAGTGGTAATCTGACGATGAAATCCATACTCACATCCTCCCACTTCCATGCCGGTATCGTCAAAGGTTGTAGTGGTCCGGCTTTCAGCATATGATCAGACTTGACCCATCTACACGTATCACACTCGGATACGTACTTAGCGATCTCCCTCTTCATCCTCATCCACCAAAATTTCTGTTTCAAATCTTGGTACATCTTGTTACTTCCGGGATGAATGGAAAACTTAGACAGGTGGGCTTCATCCAAGATCTTCTTCCGTTGTTTCATATTGCGCGGTACCACTATACGGTTGTTAAACCATATCGTACCGTTCTCATCCTTCCGAAAACATTTCACTTCTCCATTGTCTAGTCTTCTCCGTATGTGAGACGTACCTTTGTCTCTTCTTTGAGCCTCAACATTCTCCTCACGGATTGTTGGAATGAGCGCGAGATTATAAAGCGCGCCATACGGAATGACACGGAGACTTGGTTCTTCATCTTCCAACTCAGCAGTCGCCAAGTTGTGGACGTGGGCTTTCCGACTAAGCGCATCGGCAACCACGTTTGCTTTTCCCGGATGATAGTGGATCTCAATTTCAAAATCTTTGATGAGCTCCAACCATCTCTGTTGTCTCATATTTAGCTCCTTCTGCGTGAAGATATACTTTAAGCTTTTATGGTCGGTGTAGAGGTGAACAAGATTACCAAGCAGATAATGCCTCCACATCTTTAACGCCAACACCACTGCAGCAAGCTCGAGATCGTGAGTTGGATAATGCTGCTCGTGGTTTCGCAGTTGACGAGACCCATAGGCGACTACACGCCCTTCTTGCATCAGAACGCAGCCGAGACCGATGCCGGGTCCATCACAGTATACATCAAATGGCTTCATTGTGTCCGGCTGAGCAAGAACTGGAGCTGTTGTGAGATGTTTCACCAAAGTTTTGAATGTGGCTTCACATGCTACATTCCACATGTATTTTGTGCCCTTCTTCAGCAGCTCCGTCATTGGTTTAGCAATTTTTGAGAAGTTCGGAATAAACCTCCGATAATACCCCACTAAACCTAGGAAACTTCGGACCTCGTGGACTGATTTGGGAGATTCCCACTTCAGCACTTGTTCAATCTTGCTGGGGTCCACGGCAATACCTTCTGCTGAAATAATATGGCCTAGGAAAGGCACTTGATCAATCCAGAACTCGCACTTGCTGAACTTGGCATATAATTGGTGTTCCCTCAACCGTTGTAGCACGATACGCAGATGTTCAGCGTGCTCTTATTTTGATTTGGAGTAAACCAATATGTCGTCGATGAATACCACGACGAACTTGTCTAACTCCGGCATGAACACAGAATTCATCAAGTACATGAAGTGTGCCAGAGCGTTGGTTAAACCAAATGACATGACGAGGTACTCATAGAGTCCGTATCTCGTCGAGAAAGCTGTCTTCGGTATGTCCTCCGGTCGGATCTTGATTTGATGATATCCCGACCGAAGATCCATCTTTGAAAATACCTTTGCACCCACGTTGATCGAACAGGATGTCGATGCGGGGCAAAGGATACTTGTTCTTGATCGTGACAGCATTTAGAGGACGGTAATCAATACATAGCCGTAGTGTTTCGTCCTTCTTCTTAACGAACAGCGCTGAGCAACCCCAAGGTGAAGAACTTGGCCGTATGAAACCCTTGCTCATGAGTTCATTCAGTTGCTCTTTCAACTCCGCTAGGTCGTTAGGTGCCATCTTGTAAGGCCTTCTTGAGATAGGAGTGGTTCCCGGCGCCAGTTCAATCTTGAACTCGACGTCCCGTTCAGGCGGCATGCCCGGTAAGTCATCGGGAAATACATCGGGATAATCATGTACCACCGGAATATCTTCTAGTTTAAGTGCCTCCATGTGGTAGGCCTCTACCATATCTGGGTCTTCGCTGTCTAAAAACAGCGTGTGCTGTCCATAAATCGGCGAGTCAATCTGGACAGTCCGGTTACCGATATTGAGAACGGCACCATGACAATTTAACCAAGACATCCCCAATATAATATCTATCTTCTGCCTATCCAACATAATCGGCGATGTTGGGTATATCTTTCCACCCAAACACAAAGCTGCTCGGGACACAATCTGATTGGCAGAGATATTTCCTCCCGGTGAACGTATAAGAAAACTCGTTGTGGGAGTATTGGTGGATAATTGGTACTGATCCACGCATGTTTTGCTGATAAAATTGTGGGTTGCACCGGAATCAAAAAGTACCAACACGGGCACGTCCTTGAGAGTAAACATGCCCGCTAACACCGGTGCTCCCTCCGGGACATCCTCAATAGCAAGATGTTGCACACTCCCGGATTGCAATACTGTTATGTTGACTTGAACAGGTGGCGGCATACCACCTGATGATGATGGTTGTCTACTGTTCAACAACTTCTCCCGGCATTCCTGCCAAAAATGCCCTGAACGGTAGCAATAAGAACACGTAGGTTTCCCCTGTTATACGTTGACTTGTGGTTGAGAAGTTGATGCACTTGGTTGCAGAAATGATGCAACAGGTATCATTTGTTGCTGCGGCAATGGTGTTGCTTCAAGACAAGATTCTTGAGCAGGAAAGCTTGTGGTCTCACACTTGCTGAACTTGGCGAAAAGCTTGTGGCCTCGCAATCGTTGAAGAACGATCCTCAAGTGTTCGGCGTATTCTGCTTCTGTCTTGGAGTAAACCAAGATATCATCAATGAACACCACAATGAACTTGTCCAGCTCCGGCATGAACACTGAGTTCATGAGATACATGAAATGTGCCGGAGCATTAGTGAGACCAAAAGACATGACGAGATATTCATACAAGCCATATCTCGTCGAGAAGGCCGTCTTCGGGACATCCTCCGCCCGGATTTTTATCTGATGATATCCCGAGCGAAGGTCCATCTTGGAGAAACACACTTGCACCCACAAGTTGATCAAACAAAATGTCAATGCGGGGCAGTGGGTACTTATTCTTGATGGTGACGGCGTTGAGCGGCCGGTAGTCCACACACAGCCTCAAGGTTTCATCCTTCTTTTTCACGAACAGCGCCGAGCATCCCCAAGGCGAGGAACTCGGCGTAATGAAACCTTTGCTCAACAGATCATTGAGCTGTTCTTTCAGTTCAGCCAGCTCGTTCCGGGCCATTTTGTATGGTCTCCGGGAGATAGGAGTAGTCCCGGGTGCAAGCTCGATCTTGAACTCGACATCCCGCTCAGGTGGCATGCCTGGAAGAACATCCGGAAACACGTCGGGGTACTCCTGGACTACGGGGATGTCCTCTAACTTGAGAGCTTCAGTATTATGAATTTCTGAAACCTCCCGGACTGGATTATATAACATGAGGGACTGCGGACGGTGTAGTGGGGAGTTGAGGTGAACCGTCCATGATAAAATTTCCAGGACAGCGCCATCGTAGCTCAGCCATGACATACCTAAGATTGCATCAATCTTTTGCCCCTCAAGAATAATCATAGTGGTGGGATATATCTTCCCACCTAAGCACAATGGTGCTTTTGGAACCATCATAGTTGCTGAAATCTTTCCTCCCGGTGAGCAGATCATATAAGAACACTCGGATGGAAAGGCTTCCAGTTGATGCTTAACCACATATGATGCACTTATAAAATTGTGGGTTGCACCAGAATCAAATAATATGATGATGGCTTGATCGTTGAGAGTGAACGTACCCGCCAGCATGTTGTCTCCCTCTGGGGCGTCCTCATTGTCGATGTTGCGAATGCCCCCAGTCCGCTGACCAACCTTCTTGACCGGAGGTCGGCCTCGAGCACCGCCCTGGAACTGGTCTTGCCCGCTGCTCTGCTGCTCCTGGGAACAGTCCTTCGTGAAATGGCTCGCCTGGCCACACGTGAAACAAGTGTAGCGGGGCGGTCCTCCGCTGATCGGCGGACGGAAACCCGGGGCGCGTTGTGGCGGTGGAAACGCCCGGGGTGCCATCTGCTGCTGCTGTTGCGGCCGCGGTGGTGGCATCGGCAGTCGGAACGGGGGTGACTGAAAAGAACGACCCACGAATGGTTGAGGTCGCGCCGGTGGATGCCACTGCGGTCCAGATGGTGTCCGATACACCATGCGGTACTTCTGGGGAGCGCCACCCCCACTGCTGGGTGGAGTGCTGCGCTTCCGCTGCTCAGCTGCCAACTCCCGCTGAGCGTCCTCTTGCATAATCGCGACATTGACGAGGTCATTGAAGGTGCCGCGATTCCATTGAACGAGATGCGTCTTCATCTCGGGGTGTAACCCCCGATAGAAGTGCTCCCGCTTCTTCTCCTCGATGGAGATGTAGTCTGACGCATATTGTGCCAGATGGTTGAAGGCACGGGAGTAGTCATGGGCACTCCTCCCGCCCTGTTTCAGTTCCAAGAATTCTTGGAACTTCCTCTTCATTATCCCGGGAGGGATATGATAGGCGCGGAACGCCTCCTGGAATTCCTCCCACTCCACGGCATGGCCAGCCGGACGTGAGGCGACATAGTTCGCCAACCACGCACCAGCGGCACCGTGAAGCTGCTGCGCCGCGAACAGAGTCTTTTGCCGCTCCGTACATTGGAGCAGCCCGAACTTGGACTCGATTGTCTGCAGCCAGTTGTCGGTCTCCAGTGGTTCTGCGGCTTCTGTGAACACCGGAGGGTGCGTACTTATGAAGTCCGAGTACGTCACCTCACGGGGCTCACGAGGCCCCCTCTCTTGACGCCCCCCGCCTGGGACGTATTCTGCACGATCGTGTGGAGCAGGTCGGTCTGCTCCTCACGACCACCCACCAGTGCCGCTATCACATCCGCTAGGGTAAGCGGAGGCGGCGGTGGTGGTTGCTGCTGCGGGGTGCTGTCGTAGGCAGGTGGCTGGGAGTCATTGCCTCCCTGCTGGCTAGAGCCACCAATCTCGTGCATGGTCCGAGTGCGAACCATCTGCAACCATACGACAATAAACATCAATCCCGCAACATATTGCATGCAGTCCAATAAAATAGGCGTAAAACATAATGACATTAAAACATGCGATACATCTCGTATACGGATCATGTAATAAATTTACACAAGCTACACCATTACCAGACCAAATACAAGCTAGTTAAATCCAACGTGATGAACCCCCTCTTTGGAAGCTCACCACAACTAGGTTTGGTCACTACGAGACGTTACTATCGCTTTGTCATCACGTATACCACCCTTCTATCTTCAATACGGCACAAACATGGCCTCTAGCAAAAGAAACTTGAGTAAGACATATACTCAAATCTTTCACTAGTTGAAGATAACCACTCATGAGTATGTTCTACCCCATTGGAAGTACTTAAACCCCCTAGGGTACAACAACCGCTCAAATGAGTTCAACTGTCACCCCTCTGTCAGAATGACCAGTTTCTATGTATCCCAGATTTTGATCTGGTTCTGCGCATTTTCATAACTAAAGCTGAATACCAAAGTTAAAGTAAACTTCAGCATCTTTCCCACGAGTATTTATTTGCCCTCAGATAAGCTCTGGTTTAAAAGTTATGGTAATTCAAAGTCAACAGAATTTCTGGAAGAATTTTAGCAGCACCTCCCTTGGAAGTTGCTGTTTTAAATTCTGGTTTCCACTGAATTCCGTGCTGAAAATACAGAAATTTTGAATTACAAAGATGTAACAAATCTCCTACCATTTCCAAAGATGTATCATATGATAATTTCAGATTTTTCTACGGGAAGTTATACTTGAAAAACAGAACAGTCCAGAGAGTGTTTTAAATCTGTCCTGGTTCTGGAGAGTTTACAATCCTCTGGAATTTAAGCCCTCTCAAGGTGTAATTCAGCTCTGGAAGTCGACAACAAAATTGTGGAGTGCTTAAACACCTTTTCTGAACTACATCCCACACCTCCATTGGCTAAATAATCTGTGAGTTATGCCCTGTCAAAGTTCAGCAAACTTGCTGCCCAAAACAGAGCACTCTGTTTTTCAATCCTTTGGAACTACACTGATCAACTAACAAAATTTTCTACCCAACCAGGGTCCTAACTGTTGAAACTTAGTGATTTTAATTCATTGTTATCATTATTTTCCATGCACATGCCTATAATATGTCGGTACTACGTTCCTCACAAAAAGAAAATCCTAATCGGATTATACCGGCATATATGTCACAAGTGTGGCACTAACCGGTCTCTCGCTCACGTTTACTACGCGAAATACATACGTGGTTAGTAACTGCAGAAGACCACACAATAATGATGCACTCAAAGGTTATTTTCATTTCAGGCAGTTCTATATTTGAAAGTAAATACAAACGCCCGTATCATTGCCATACGGCCGTCCTTGAGTTAAGCCACGTCTCAAGGTACGTGATCGTGTTTCAACACCACACGACGGGGAACCCGAGTATATCATGAATGGGTCGTCACGGTTGGGAATGTTATCAACCCAATGGATACCACCTACTGCCCTGCAGGGCACGCCGATGGAAAGCGCTGCGTATGTCCTCCTGGGCTATTTCCAGACGAACACACTCTCGCGTTACAGACCACGCGATGGGGCCTCCACTTACTTGCCTAATGCACGCTAGGGATCAGTGTTTCATATGAACTCAGGAACATGACGAGTCCAAGAGTTTCATATTGACGTCTCACACCAATCTGTGAGACCTATCCCTGAACCACGTTCCTCGTCAAGGGAGCTAACCAAAATTGAACCGCTTTCAGTGGCGTTCCTTACCATTCTTACCAGAGCGTAGGTGCGTCGTTACATAATTAAAATTCAGAATTATAACACATAGATTAGTCTTGCCACTTTAAGTAACTATGCTAATATTGTCCTTACTTGGGCAAACTACCGAATCCTCACCGTAAACCTAAGTTTTCCAGTCCTTAATTACTGTGCTATCCCCAATGCGGCTCTGATACCAGGCTGTGGCGGACCGGAATCCGCTCATCCAGGATCACAGAGGGTGGTGCCGCACGATGCCACACCCTACAGCACACATCATAAGGATACATTGTATTACATGGAAAACCAACTGAAATGTACAAAGTAGTACACTACTCAGTTACAAACTAGTGTCTCTATTACACAGCAGAAATCTAATTTGTACAACTCACGCCCGCCTATCTAGCAAAAGTCGGTTGCCCAGCCCTAGGGAAACCCACACTAGCTGCACTCCTCAGCTCAGCGTGGCATGTACGGCTCCCACTCAGCCGTGGTCCCCAACGGAGGGTAACCCTCGCCTGTGGACTCATAACCCGAGTCTGTGGGTGGCTCCTCACCTGAAAAACAATTGAGCAGCAACCATGAGCACGATGGCTCAACAAGACTTAACCGACTCGCCTAGGCATGGAACTCTACATGTAGTGAACAATGAACATGGGACGGTTAAATTGCAGCAAACGGACACGCCTACACGTTAATCCTTATTTCATCTTTTAGCCACAAGTTAACAGTTCATGAATCTGAAATTTAGTAAGCAATAATTGGTGGCACACAAGTAGCAATACAATTATATCATAACAGCAATATTGAATCGTCACGTTTCATATATTAGCCTACGTCACGACTCAGTGACCAAGTGGTACTCTTCACCGCGAGGGACGGCGAATCGACTCGATATACACCTGCAGGGAGACCCAAAGAGCACGTCACGTACGCCCACCCGTGGAGCTGCACAGCACACTCACTCGATGCCGTACGGGACAACCTTTCACCCAACATCCCAAACGTCGAACCGGTCGCACCGAAACGAGCAGGAGGTTCCCTACATGGAGCATCTCTCTATGCCCGTTAGCAGATTTCCACCTTGCTGCCCTGCCTACACCTATAAATTGGTGCGTTATGCCTCGACGCCCGGAGATTTAGGTTACATCGGTTTATCGGGGCCCATATATCCGATATGCCTTCGGTACATTCAAACTTGATCAGCGTGGGCCGCACACCGATCGGTCCTCAATCGACACGGACAGGGCTGCGCACACAAGACCTCCTCTTGCTACGCCCTAGCCCCTGCCTAGTCTAATTTTCATTACTAAAGTGATCTCACATCACTCGAACCAATCCCATGTGTCCCAAGCCTAAAACTCGCGAGTGGATTCCAACTACTCGACTTGTACCGAAGTCCTATGAATCATTACGCATAGCTTGTCTACTTGAGGCCTTAGACACTACCCTCACTCTTATAGGAAAATTCTGGTTATGCATTTGGGTTTCATCCATCCTACACCTAATGCACACCCATACCTCACACTAAAAGATGGAACCAAAGCAAAACTTTATAAAGGGGTTAATGCAAACCGGGACTTGCCTTGTTGCTGCTGGTCAGTCGTTAGGTCTTCATCCGGAAGAAGGAAGTTGAGCACTTATGGAGTCTCCTCGCCTTCAGTGACTACACGTGAACGAGATACTACATGTTAATTCAAATGCAATGTGTACCTTGAATAAATAATCACTATAACTCTAGCTAACCCTCCCCTTTGGTTCTAAAATTTTCATGGTGGCTTGGTAGGGTCCTAACCAGAGTCTTGACCAAGTTTCATTTGAAACAAAGTTCATTTGAGCTTTGTACAAATAAAGCCTAATTGGTCAATATTAGAGCCTCTAAGTAATTCCAGGGGTCTTCATGGCTCCAACCAGTACTTTCTGGAATTAGGATTTAAGATGGTTCTAATGGAATTGGTTTCATGTCCTTTGACGAATTCTAGAGGAAGTTATGCCCTACACAAGATATGGGGAAATCTGAAAAATGTTTCTGTACATTTTCTATTTTCTCAGGGCAGTTCACTTAATCACACCATTAGGGGGACTAAATGAACTCGGATAAATCTGAAATTTTTTCTGTGGCTCAAGGATTTTCCAATGAATCTCTCAGCCAAATATCAGAATTTTTCATAAAGTAGTTCTCCAGATAAAATTCCTAACAGTTTAAATTTAGGGAATTAATTCTGGAAAATTATTTAGTTTCATGAGATGAAATTGGTATTGCTGGAAAGTACTCAAAATTCTGAGTTCATTAAAATTTGGTTCACTGAATTTGGAGCTTCCTAGCCAAAGTTATGAATTTCTAAAGTTTGGGCTGATCCCTAAATTATTTTCCTACAGAAAATCCTTTCCCGCGCTTAATCCGAGACTGACAGCGGGGCCCGCCTGGTTTAATTTAAACTAACCGCGCTTGTAGGCGCTTAACTCAGTGGCTGACACGTGGGGCCCGCACCTTCGTCTACCTCCCGACGCCGCCGCCCGAGCCGCCGGAGCTACGGCGAGGTCAGTGTTCCTGGCGATCTAGCTCGCCGGCGATGGTGAGTCTCGCCGCCCACCACATAAATTCAGACGCTGAACACGGTGGACACCCTGCCGCCGCCGGCTAACCGCTGTAGCTCACCGGCAACGAGCTCTATGCCTCTGTGCTACCTCGGCAACACGTTCCCGCCCTCCTGACCACCTCCTTCGCGCGCTAATCGCGTCACCACGTTCAGGGAGACCTCGGGAAACCCGGCATGACCTTGGTCGGGACCTCAACAGCCGGCAACCCGGACCTCACCGGCGACCCCCTCTTCCGCCGAACTGTTCTATGGTGAACCTAGGGTTCCGGCGGTGTTTTCATTCCGGTTTTTGATCGAGAAGGGGTGCTAGAACCTCTAGATGCAATCTCACAGCTCCGTTCGACCTCTCACACGACGATTCTCCCGAATTTCTCCTAAACCTAATCGGGTCCCGAAATGAGCTCACCGCCCTAAACTGGAAAATTCTCCGTGCACAAAGGTCGAACCTTGGAATGGTTTGCGCGAAGGTCTCTAGGACAAGCTAGCGCTCCACTTTCCTATGGACGTCGAGGGTGGAGGATGATCACAGCGCGGGTGGCGAGCGATCAGCACTTAGGCGATTAGGCGGCTGGTTGCTGAGGTTCGCGAAAACAAGAGCTCGCCGGCGGTTTCGCGCCTTTTATAGGCCACTGAGGGCGGTGGAGGGCTGAGACGGGCCAGGTACCGACTGAGACAGGGCTCAGCTAATGATACCACTTGTCACAGTTCTGATACCACGATGAGACGGCCCGACGCCGCCCGTTTAGTCACGGGGACGGGGCACTCACCCGGAAATCGCATTGGGTGGTGCCGTGTTGTGCGGCACCCAACAGCACACATACAAGGAACAATGTATTACATAAAACAATAGCGGAAGCTTACAAGTTTTTCTTTTTAAATAGTTTACATCAAATAGCTACAGCGGAAGTCTATAACAACTCACGTCGAATAACTAAGAGCACTCGAGATGAATTCCAGCCCGCGGACTCCTCTCGCTAGCAACACGAAGACAAGCAGCATCGGCTGGGTTCTCCATGTGTTACCTGACTCGGAAGTCTCTGAGTCTCACCAGACAACCTCCATCTTAGCATCAATGTTAACCTGCAAAACCACTTATATAGAAAGCGTGAGCACATAGGCTTAGCATGACTGATCCGTCTCTCCTAAACAAGAAACTCTACATGCACGACGGTTGCAATTGGGTTAGCTAGATTTGCATAAAGGACTCACCTAAAGTTGATCCTTAACTTTCAGATTTTAAGCCTCATTGTGCAGACCTTGAGCCGAAAAGCATCGCAACTCCAAAATCAAACAAGAAACGCTTTGTTGCGATGCTCCTTGCACAAGGAGAAAATAAAGTTTAATGAGCCTATCTCTAATTCAACCATGGTTGCAATACAATTTACATCACAGCCTTATCAGGTTCAAAAGATAACCATTTCAGTTGTTACTACGTCAAGACGCAGTGGGCAAGTGTGCTCATATGACCGCGAGTGACGGTGATTTGAATCAGTACATGCCCGGACTACACGACACGTACACCCGTACTCCGAGTTGCCGGCAGCAACCTCGACCGACGTTGTACGCGGCCACCTTTCCCAAGATCTTCCACATTGGACGCAGTCCAACTGCCCCGAGTACGCAAGCTCCCTCAAGGTACATACCCGCAGTGGTATGTTCTTAAGCGAGTTAGCTCCTGCTACCCTGACGCCGAAAGCCTAAGGCAGTTGGAAAAGTTCCACTATGGATCTCCCAAGGTACATCGGTTTCCTGGGTCCCATATAGCCAGTATGCGCCCGGTACACAACTCAAACTTGTCCAACAGGGCCAAGCACGGACGGGCCTTAACCCACACAGGCAGGGCTATGCACGCACTGTCCGCAACCTGCTACATCTAAATGTCTCTGCCGGTCTCCATTTCTTATGTGGGAACTTTCCTCATCTTCTCTATTTTGGGACCCGCTCCGAATAAACCAGCCCTAAACTCGCGAGTAGATTCCAACTACTCGACTTCTAGCGGACCTTTCCTACTAACATTAGCGTAGCCAAATCCACTCGAGGAGGTGCTATTCTACGCTTTATCTCTTAGGTATTTCTGGTTATGCAACTGGGGTTTTCAATATCAACTAGACTTAATGCAACAAACAATTCAAGCTATGATCTCTAGAAATGGAAATATTTTATAAAACTGTTCAAATGCAAACCGGGGCTTGCCTGTTTTGCAGGTGACTAAGATTACAATCAGTTAGTAACGATCACTTGGAGCTTGATTACTTGTTTTCCTTCCTCCTTGATCTTCACTTTAAGTCCTTCTCACGTTCTTCACGTAGATGCTACACGATATGATCATGCAAATGTATTTAATTAAAAAGCTTTTGCTAATAAGGTCAAATGACAGTTTTAAAACTGGAACATTGTTTAAGAATTTAAAATGACACTGGTGCTAGTGGTTTGGGTTGGGTTTAAACACTATGATCAAATGTTGAGTGCCTTTCCCACTTAAGTGTTGATCACCTTAAGAGGCTACACATGACAGTGGGGATCCAGAGCTCCAATGGGGCTGATAATTTTCATGTGAGTTCCTGGTCACAAGAAAGTTTTCTGGACCAAAAATTAGCACTTTTCATAGAGTGGTTTATTCAGAACAATTTCCTAAGCATTTAAGCAAAGAAGAATTATTTCTGAGGTAACACCCATGTTCATGTCAAACTCAGTGAGCCACAATTTCAATTATATTTCATAGAGTCTGCATGAATTTTCCTAGGATTTTTGGAGCTAAGAATTTCCCAGAACTGAATCTACATGTTTTGGAAATTCTCTGAAAATGTTTCTGTATTCAATTGAACACAGCAACTTACAATCTGAATTACCCTGATCAAATCAACTCCAAAAGAGCTGAAACTTTTACAGGAGTGTAATGACACCTTAAAGAATATTCTGGCAAAAATTGAGGATTTTTGGATAAACCAAACTACCTCTAAAGTTCGTTTGCTGAAAAGCTTTAAAGAATTTTCCAGAATCAAATTAAAAACTTTCGTACAAATTGGGTTGCATATTTGGATAGAGTTTCTCAATCTGAATCTAACCCAATTTGAATCACTAAATTTGGAGGTTCCTTGCAAAAGTTATGCTCTTCTAAAGTTTGGGGAAATTCTGGAATTTGAATATATCCGGGAAAAAGTTTAAACTGACGGTGGGACCAGGGAGGCACGTGTCTGTTGCCGGGAGGGCGCCACACGGAGCCACAGACCCGTTTCCCACGCTGTCACAGTTAATCCGGTGCCACAGAGGATCCAGCCACTGTTGCTGTGTGACTGATGCGTGGGGCCAGTAGCACCTTCGTCTACCTCCCGCCCCCGCGCTCCCGCGCCGCCGGGCTCGCCGGAGCTCGCCGGTTTTCGTCGCTCCGGCCAAATCCCGAGCTTATACTCACTGCCAGGCCCTAATTTAACTCGAGGAACACTATGGGACGAGTTTCATGGACCGGCGAAGCCCCTAAACCCTCACACACCGGTGCAGTGGCTCGGATGAAGTTCGGCGGTGCCATCCCGGTGAGCTAGCCCGCCAAAAGCTCCATGGAAAGGCCCTACAGAACCAGTGAAGGTTGGAGAAGCTAGGCATGGCTCCGCATGGGATCGGGAATGGCTCCTACATCGGATTCATCGAGTGCCCGACGTGTGCTGCTAAAACCGCCATCGGAAAGATTGAATTTACGCCGCGCAGAGCGTGTTTCTTGCTAGGTTTCCAAAGGAAAGTTGTTGCTAAGCAAGGCTACCTCATGTGAGTGAAATTTGCAGTGCTCTAAACAATCCTAGCGCGAGAATTTAACAGATTCTTACCCACGGGTCCGTTTACACCGGCCGCAGAGGATTTCCGAAATTCGTCGGCGAGAGGCACCGGCTGGAGCTGGGCTTCGGGTGGAAGCTGTAGGGAGGTCTCGCGCGTCCACTGGTGGCCTAGTTCGGCCGTGACAAGCCTCGGGTGAGGCTGTCCACAAGAGCAGTCGGTGGCGGTTTCTTCCGGCCGCCGCTGAAACTCGGTTTTCTCGGGTTGTGATGGCTAAACCCACACAGGGATGGTGCGAGGGGTTTGTGGGAGGGCTCGTGGTGCCGTTTAGTCACTTAGCTGAGGCTCGCACACGAGCTTTCGGTGGCGTCTGATCGATCAGAGGGTAGCGGCAGCGCTGTCCAGTGTTTTGCGCGAGGAGAGAAACGAGCAACGCTGAGGCTTCGGTAATGAGAGTGAAAGGGAGCATGGCAGAGGGTAAAAAGCCTTGGCTGAGGCGGTTCGCGTGGGAGGCGGTCGACCGAGCGTTGCTGGCGTCGGCTGTCCTCTGTCGAGCGCCTGTGAGAAGCAAAACAGAGACCACCCTCTGAAGATCTTTTGCAAAATTCAGTTCCCTCAATGACATGTGGGTCCCACACCTCAGTCCCTCCTTATCCCTCTCCAAAATATCTCCCAAATTTTGCAAATTGTGAAATCAAACTGTGGGAGTTTAAATCTAAGGTGCATTTGGAGAATTGGGCAAGTTTCATCCAAATTCAAATATGCATTTGAATTCTTTGTTATTTGAAGTCCATTTTGAAAAATGGGTTGCAAATCATTTCCATAAATCATGAAACTTTGCACACCCACTAATTTGGACCCAAGGAATTCAAATATGAAATCTGATTCTTAATTTGGCTGCTGCAAATGAGATTTGTAGCACAACAGTTTTGAAATTCATAGTGTGCTCTCATTTGAATTTTTAGTTGAACAAGTTTGTTCCAAATCTGATTTTTAACTTTTCCCCACTTATGGGACTTCCCATCTTGGTTTTTGACCCCTTTTGGGTTCCAAGTTTTCAAACAAACATTTGAACTTGTGTGAAGAAAACCTTCATGTGGGTTATCACATGTGGGAAATTTTTTTAAGAAGTCCCAAATTTCATACATATGAAACCAACTTTTGCAAACAAGTGTTTCTTTGTATTCACATTTTTGGGACCTTTACATTCCCCCCCCCCCCCTTGAAAGGGATCTCATCCCGAGATTACAAAAGAAGAGCGAGACGGGAGGTAATTACAAAGTTTATGACAAAAGTTCTGGATAGTTCTTGTGGATGTAATCTTTGGTTTCCCACGTCGCCTCTTCTGGGGTATGATTACTCCAAAGGACTTTGTAAAATCTCAAAGTCCGGTTCCGGGTGATCCGGGTCTTTTCATCGATAATCTGTATAGGTTGCTCGATATAGGTGAGATCCGGCTTTAACTCGTCGATGTCTTCGGTGCGGATGGAAGCGGTAAACTTGATACATTTCCGCAGCTGGGACACGTGAAATATGTCATGAATACCGGCAAGGATTGCCGGTAGTTCCAGCCGGTAGGCTACGTTTCTGCACTTCTCCATTATAGCAACCGGACCGATCAATCGGGGAGCAAGTTTCCCATTGATACCGAACCGATGAATCCCTTTCATCGGAGACACATGAAGATACACGTGCTCTCCGACGTCGAAATGCAGTGGTCGACGCCTCTGGTCCGCGTAGCTCTTTTGACGAGATTGGGCAGCTTTGAGGTTCTATTGTATTATCCGAACTCTCTCTTCGGCTTCATTGACAAGATCAACCCCGAACGTTACTCGTTCACCGGACTCACGCCAGTTTAATGGCATACAGCACTTCCGGCCATATAGAACTTCATATGGTGCCATTTTGATGCCATGTCTGATATCCGTTGTTGTACGATAACTCCGCCAACGGTAAGTGATCATCCCAGCTCTTACCCTGGTGGATGGCACATGCTCTTAGCATATCTTCCAATATTTGATTCACCCTCTCAGTTTGCCCATCGGTTTGAGGGTGATACGCGGAGCTTCTAATCAGTGTTGTCCCCAAGGATGCGTGTAGCTGCTCCCAGAAACGGGCCACGAACAGCGATCCTCTATCTGACACAATGGTACGGGGAACTCCATTTAAGCACAAGATCCGTGCTATGTATAGCTCGGCATACTGCTTTGCGCTATATCTTGTATGCACAGGGATGAAATGTGCTGATTTGGTTAACCGATCAACGATTACCCAAACCGAATCATGGTTATGGAAGGTCATCGGCAACCCGACGATGAAGTCCATACTCAAGTCTTCTCACTTCCATGCCGGTACATGCAATGGCTGCAACAGGCCTGACTTCTTTACATGGTCAGCCTTGACTCTTTGACACGTATCACACTCTGAAACGTATTTTGCAACTTCACGTTTCATACGTGTCCACCAAAACTTCTTCCGGAGATCTTGGTACATTTTATTACTGCCCGGATGAATGGAAAACTTGGACAAATGAGCTGCGTCCAGAATTTTCTTCCGTAGTCCCATATCCCGGGGTACTACAATCCGGTCATTGAACCACAAAGTACCTTCATCGTCCTTCCGGAAGCACTTCATTTCTCCGTTGTCTATCCTTCGCCGTATGTGAAACATACCCTTGTCTTTTCGTTGAGCTTCAATGATCTCCTCTCGGATCGTCGGAATGAGAGAGAGATTATAGAGAGCTCCATACGGGACGACACGGAGGCTTGGTTTTTCATCATCCATTTCAGCAATAGTTAGGTGATGGATATGCGCCTTACAACTGAGCGCATCGGCGACCATATTCGCCTTTCCTGGATGATAATGAATCTCAAGTTCATAGTCTTTAATAAGCTCTAGCCATCTTCGTTGCCTCATATTCAATTCTTTCTGAGTGAAGATGTACTTCAAGCTCTTGTGGTCGGTAGAGGTGTACAAGATTTCCGAGCAAGTAATGCCTCCACATCTTCAAAGCAAGGACCACAGCAGCTAACTCAAGATCATGAGTTGGATAATGCTGCTCGTGATTTCTGAGTTGACGAGATCCATAAGCGACCACTCGTCCATCTTGCATCAGCACACAGCCAAGACCAATGCCAGATGCATCGCAATAAACATCGAATGGCTTCGTTGTATCCGGCTGAGCAACAACTGGGGCTGTTGTGAGGTGCTTCACTACAGTCTTGAAAGCTTGTTCGCACGCAGCACCCCACACAAATCTGGTATTCTTCTTTAATAATTCCTTCATCGGTTTAGCGATCTTAGAGGAATCAGGAATGAACCTCCGGTAATAACCCGCTAAACCAAGGAAGCTATGGATTTCATGCACAGACTTTGGTGACTCCCATTTCTGTACTTGGATAATCTTACTCGGATCTACAGCGATGCCCTCCGCTGAAATGATGTGTCCGAGAAAAGGTACTTGATTAATCGAGAATTCACACTTGCTGAATTTTGCATAGAGCTGATGATCTCGCAATCTTTGTAGAACAATATGCAGATGTTCAGCATGTTCTTCCTCTGACTTGGAGTACACCAAGATATCATCGATGAAGACAACGACGAATTTATCCAACTCCGGCATGAATACTGAATTCATCAGGTACATAAAGTGTGCCGAGACGTTGGTCAAACCAAAAGACATAACGAGATACTCATACAACCCCTATGTCGTTAAGAATGCCGTCTTCGGAATATCTTCTGCCCGGATTTTAATCTGGTGATATCCGGACCGAAGATCCATCTTCAAAAATACCTTCGCACCCACTAATTGATTGAAGAGCATATCAATGCGAGGTAATGGATACTTGTTCTTGATGGTAACGGCGTTCAAAAGACGATAATCAACACAAAGCCGTAGTGTTCCATCCTTCTTCTTGACAAACAATGCTGAACAATCCCAAGGTGACGAACTCGGTCATATAAAGCCCTTGCTCATTAGGTCATTTAGCTGTGTCTTCAATTCTGCCAGTTCATTGGGTGCCATCTTGTACGGCCTTCGTGATATCGGTGTTGTTCCCGGTATGAGTTCAATCTCGAACTCAACGTCTCGCTCGGGCGGCATGCCCGGTAAATCATCGGGAAATACATCTGGATACTCACATACCACCGGAATGTCCTCTATCTTAACAGCTTCTGTGTGGTTCACTGTTGCAATCTGTTGCCGTCTGGCGCCCAGAATTAATATATGAAGACCGTGCTGTGGGGAGTTGAGCTCAACGGTCCTAGAGCTGATGTTAAGAACCGCTCGGTGGTAATTCAACCCCGACATCCCCAAAATGATGTTGATCTTCAGACCCTCAAGAGTAATGAGAGTCGTAGGGTATATTCTACCCCCCAAACAAAGAGGTGCTCGGGAGACAACCTCGCTTGCGGTACTGCTGCCCCCGGGCGAAGATATGAGGTATTGCCTCTTTGTATAAACTGTTTGGAGCTGATGTTGAGCCACAAAAGATTGGATAATGAAGTTGTGTGTGGCACCGGAATCAAAGAGAATAAAAACCGGTAGCTGATTCAGAGAAAAGATCCCTGCTAAAGCGGCTTCTCCTTCCGGAACGTCATCAATCACAGTATAGTGAATGTTGCTCCTTATCTTCCCTCCTATCTGCAGATTGAGGTACGGGTCGTATTGTTGTAAATATGATGACCCGCAGCCTCTAGTTCCCTCCGGACAATGCCTAGCATAATGGCCCATACTCCTACAAGTGAAACACGGATGTCTTTCCGGTTCCTTGTTGACTTGCGGTGGGATGCTAGGTACACGTGGCTGAAGCGATGGAGCACAAACCACCGTCTAATGCTGAGGCTGTGGAGGTGGTGCATGTTGTAGAACTTGACCAGCAATCAATCTCTGAGGAGTTGATCGTACAGGTGGCCTCCATCTTTCACCGGGTGGCGCTTGATACACCAAACGGTACTTTTGAGGCACATAACTTGTGCTAGGCTGCTCGATCTCACTCATCTTTCTCTTCTCAGCTTGCCACTCAAGTGTCGGCTTCTCTTGGATGAAAGCCGCATCGACCATGTCGGTGTAACTGCCGTTATTGTGTACGGCCAACTTCTCTTGTAATATGGCACTCAGGCCATGTAAGAATAGGTCACACCGTGCCTCTTCTTTCGCCACATATTCGGGAGCATATTGTGCCAAAAGGTTAAACATTCTGACATACTCGAGGACACCCATGTCCCCTTGCTTCAAGCCCAAAAATTCCTCCCGCTTTGCCTTGACAATACCTAGTGGTATGTGACGGGTACGAAAGGCTTCACAAAATTCACTCCATGTCACTTGATGGTCTTTCGGAATGGTGGCAAGATGATCCACCCACCAGTTTCCGGCGGCTCCATGGAGTTGCTGAGCGGCAAACTTGGTCTTCTGAACTTTATCACACTCGAATACTCCAAATTTTGACTCCATGACACGAAGTCATTGTTCTGCTTCCACAGGTTTGGTGGCTTCAGTAAAGATAGGTGGTTGAGTCGCCAAGAAATCCAGATAAGCGTTCCAAGGTGGAACGACTTGTTGCATGTTCTGGATTACGCCTTGCTGTACCAAAGCTTGGTGTAATCGTGTGTGTTCTTGTGTTTCTTCTTGGAGTAACCTAGTGTTCTCTTGGTTAGACTCGACGACTTGAGTCATAAGTGTGAGACCTATGTGTGCTGAATACATTGGCAATTAGGATAAAAGTTAGCATTAACATTCAAAGTTTTGAATATTGCCAAAACATTCTTCTGTGGCAAGGTCCAACAAGTTCTTTGTTAGGTCCGCCAAGTGTTGGCAAGGTCCGACGCAAGGTCCGGAGAGCTTCTGTGAGGTCCGGAGCTTGTTTTTAGGGAGCTCCCGTGAAGTTCAACTCGTAGAACTGCAGCGTCTTGTTTTTGCTTTTAACTCGCAATGTTTCAAACTTGCTTTATGGGAAGGTTTGCTTAGTATTAAATTGCTAAGTTTTTGGTGTGTTTTGGTGGTTATGGCTGTTATCATTTGATATGGTTTGCAACATGCTTATGTGACGTGCTCATGTAAGGTGTTGTGGTTTTCGAACTAACGTGAGTCAAGTCGAGGACTTGTGCTCGGAAGAATTGGTTGTTTATTCATGCGCGGGTGTTGCTTGAGTTCAAGACATGGCTGGTGATGGGATCCTTGGACTAGTCTCAGGGAGGAGATGAGGTTCCAACAACCATGTTCAGGAGGAGCTATGGTTGAGTTGATCGGGAGGTCGCGCAACATGTTTGGATCAAGGGCAGTGCATATGAAGGTTGCGTGTACGTCGTTGGAAGGTGTTTGCACGTGTGCGAGGAGTGCATGGACGTGGCAACATTGTTCCAAGGCGTGATAAAGAGAAGTGGACATAAAGAATTGGTCGGAAAGGTCCAACCGGCTGGATTGCGTACTCAGGCTGAGGCTGAGTCGGATATTGCTCAAATATGGAAGATTTGAGTTGGTTATGATAGGATTTCGTGCTAGGCACGAAGTTGAGTTGTTCTAGGAATGTTTAGGACGTTCCTAAGGTGTTTGGAAGTCTCACGATTGCTTCTATTTGCGAATAGGAGAGTCCTGAGCAGTTATAGTAAGTTAGGATACGAGTCCAATTAGGAGTAGGAGTCCAAGATTGGATTGTTTAGCCTGAGGGCTGGCTATGAAAGCAAGGGAGGCCAGAGCTCTCGTGGGTAGAGAACTTTGGGCTGTTCCTCTTGTGTTTCTATTGAATAAAGTTCATAGTTTCGAGGAGCTTTTGTGCCTTGTTCGTCCGACTTGTTTTTCATCAAGTCTTTCTCGCCGAGTTTCTGGAAAGACCGACGTTGCTTTGGTGTTTCGTTCATAACTCGAGTTTTACAGATCCGATTGACATGATTCTTTTTTGGTTGTCTTCACAACTCAATTATCTATCATCTGTGAAATTTTTCACGAGCTTCGGATCTGTAGTTTTTGAGATACACGAGTTTCTTTGCAGCATTGCAGATCTGTTTTGATCGTATCTCAAGTTTTACTTCATGTTTTCAAGTGATTCTTGTTGCATTAGATCCGTGACTTGATTCTCTACCTCTCTACTTGATTTGTCATGGTTGAAAACGTTTGAAAACACTTGCACACACGGTTTCTTTAACCGATTGATTTTTTTCTGAGGGGTTTCTGTTGTTTCCGCTGCGAAAAGTTTTAATCTACCATTCACCCCCCTCTGGTAGCTTTTCACGTGCTCTTCGATCCTACAATTGGTATCAGAGCCAAGGTGCTCTAATCTTTGTGATTTGCACGTGTTTTGACTAACCATTATGGAGAAGTACTCCGCAAAACCTTGTGTGTTCAATGGCATCGATTTTCGGGTTTGGAAGGCGCGGATGGAGGCCTACACACAGGCGCAAGGCTTTGCCATATGGGAAAAGGTCTACCGGAACTTCGATGTACCACCCAACGATCAAGTTACGACTGCGAACATGAGAGATGTTGACAACAACAACAAGTCTCGCAACTTGATCATCCAAGGATTGACTCAAAGCGACTTCGACCGTGTTGCACACCTCCGATCTGCGTATGATGTTTGGAAAGCTCTTTGTGACTACCATGAAGGATCCAATACGATCAAGGAGGTAAGGCAAGATATGTTCAAGAAAGAATACATGCGCTTTGAGACGCAACCCGGTGAGTCAATTGACGACCTTTTTGCTCGCTTTAATAAAATTCTCAGCAACTTGCGTAGTGTCAATGTTAACTTTTCAGATGCTGAAAATGCTAGACAATTGTTAGGAGCATTAAATATGTCAATTTGGGAGATGAAAGTTACATCTATTCGTGAATCTACTGTCATGAGTCCTCTTACTTTAGACGTGCTTTATTCTAAATTGGAAACTCATGAAATTGACATCATCTCACGTAAAAACCCCAACAAGTCTATTGCATTTGTTTCGCAACGTGACATGTCTAGTTCTAGTCAATCATCATCTAGTGGTGCACTCTCTTTGCTGTCCTCTCTAACCCTTGAACAGATTGAAGAGTTTCCAGAGGAGGAGCTTGCACTCATCTCTACTCGGTTCTCAAAAGCATTGCAAAATGTGAGAACTAGAAGGAGAGGAAGCTCCGGACCTCAACGATGTTTTGAATGTGGTAAGACAGGACATTTTCGTACGGAGTGCCCTAACCTTTCAGGTCCGACTTCACGTGAAGAAAAGCAAACAAGGCCGAAGAAATCCTTTGCAAAGAATAAGAAGAAGAAAGATTTATCAATGCGCAACATAGTGCATAGTATGATCTCAGCACTTCAAGATTTCGGCTCAAGTGATGTGGACACCGGTAGTGATCAAGATGAAGAAGCTATGGCAAATATGTGCTGCATGGCGAGCAAGTCAAGTTCAAGCTCCGAGGAGGCAGAACACAACAGCGACGATGAAGAGGTATGTCCCACTTGCGAAGAAATGTGTGATGCTATTTCTCGTGCCACTGTTATATTAAAGAAAAAGGATAAAAAACTTAGGAACAATGCCGTTAAAATTGAATCACTAAAATCTGAAATTAATCATTTAAAAACTTTGATTCCTAGTGATGATTCTTGTTCCTCATGTGATTTGATTTATGAACAATTATCCTCTTTAAGAAGTGCACACGCATCTACACTTGATAAACTTGAACATGAAATTGAAAAGAACAAAGAGCTTGCTGCACTTAATGATAAAAATTTGAAAGATGCTTGTTGTTCTACAATTGATTTGCATTGTTCTTCATGTGATGATCTGAATAAGAAACTAAATGATGCTATGAATGAGATTTCTATTTTGAACAATGCTTTACGTGTGCATGAAGTTAAATATTGTTCAAATTGCAAACTAAAAGGAAAAACTTCATGTGAAAACTGCTTTGATCTTTCCAATAAACTTGATGACATGCATAGGACACTAGATCGGTTTTCTAATGCAAATAAGAACCTAAACTTGCTGCTGAATTCTTCCAAGTCTTGTAATGATAAAACTGGTTTAGGTTTTAATTCTCATGCTCATGCTAAGGCACACCCACCTAAAGTTGTAAAGTCATTAGGAAGCGGTTTGATTCAAACAGCTCCTATACAAAAAGAGGTGATTTTCAAATCTGCAGGAGTACTGTCCCATTCGGGTTCTAATAAATGTGTTGCTTGCTCATCTAGACATGATAATAAGGTTATTTTTCATTGTACCTACTGTGGTAGAGATGGCCATGTCATGGATTTTTGTTATAGACTAGCTAAACACGATAAGAAACAAAGAATACTTGCTAGATCACATAACAACCAAGCAAAATCTGCTAGACCGAATGTTCGGAGCTTGCAACCTGCTGTAATGAGTCAAAAACTTGCTCCCGGACCTACTGTTTTTTGTGCTACATATAACACATCTTCTATGTCAGTAGTTGGGAACAAAAATTTTCGATGTTTGGCTCATAAACCTGCTGTACCTTCTCAGCTTTCGCGTGTTATTCCTGCTGGACGTCGTGTGACTCAGTACTGGATTCCTAAAAGTCTTTTAACTAACCCCAGTATTGAGTCATCGACGTATTGTGCTGCTGTGTAGGTTTCACGTTTGAGGAAGGAGAACATTTGGATTGTGGATTCAGGTTGCTCACGCCACATGACCGGTAACAAAGAATGGTTCTCCTCTCTCTCTTTTGTGTCACATGTAGAAAATGTTATTTTCGCCGATAACTCTTCTACTCCCATAATTCCTAAAGGTTCGGTTAGAGTAAACAATCTCTACACTTTGAAAGATGTGGCACTAGTTAAAAATTTGAAATACAACTTGCTTTCGGTTTCACAATTGCTAGATGAAAATCTAGAGGTTAGCTTTGCTAAAAATTGCTGCAAGGTTGTAGATTCAAAAGGTGAGCTTTTGTTTAACATGTCTAGGTTTGGAAGAGTTTTTAAAGCTGATTTTGATTTGTCAACTTCTAAGCACCGGTGTCTAGTTGCTAATGATACAAAGGATCTATATTTTTGGCATCGTAGACTTGGTCACATAGGCTTTGATCATCTCACTCGTGTTAGTGCTCTCAATTGCATACGTGGGCTGCCGAAGCTTAAAAAAGACAATGATATTGTGTGCTCTTCTTGTAGACATGCTAAGTTTGTTGCAGGTTCACTTGCTCCTCTCACAATGACCATGACAGCTGAACCGGGACAACTTTTACATCTTGACACAGTAGGTCCGGCACGTGTTCAATCCTTCGGAGGTAAATGGTATGTGCTTGTGATTGTTGATGATTATTCCAGATATTCTTGGGTTTATTTTATGGCATCTAAGAATGAAGCTTTTAGTCATTTTAGAACTTTATTTCTTAGATTATCTATTGATCACCCAGGATCATTAAAAGCAATTAGAAGTGATAACGGAACTGAATTTAAAAACCAATCCTTTAATCACTTTTGTGCTGAAAATGGAATAGATCATCAATACTCTTCACCCTATGTACCACAACAAAATGGTGTCGTAGAAAGAAAGAACAGGACCTTAGTTGACATGGCTAGGACTATGCTTGATGAATATCAAACTCCTAGGAAATTTTGGGCTGATGCAATTGCAACCGCTTGTTATGTCTCAAATAGTGTTTTCTTGCATGCCAAGCTTGGAAAAACCCCATATGAGCTCCGGTTTGGACATAGGCCTAGTGTTACACACTTTAGGGTTTTTGGTTGCAAATGCTTTGTTAAGAAGCATGGTAATCTTGATAAATTTGAAGCTAGATCTGTTGATGGCATGTTTCTTGGTTATCCATCTCATACTAGAGGCTACCTTTGTCTTTTACTTGACACTAACAAAATTGTGGAGACTTGCGAGGTTTCTTTTGATGAAGCTAGCCCAAGTACTAGCTCCGATATTGCAGGTCCAGATCCATATCCGCAGGGGGAGAGTATTTTTATTGAAGAAGATGAAGAAGTGGTGCTGCTGCCCGAAAACTCGGAAGTAAATAACGATCAAGCTGCTGATTTTGCACCACAACCAGCACCAACAGTCACTACTGCTGGTTCGGACCTTCCTCAATCAACAAGCTCTCCTAATCAAAGGTCCGAACATGAAGAACAAGGTGCTTGTGAAGTGCCTACTCCCCTCCGAGTACTCAAAAGTCATCCTCCACAACAAATCATTGGAAGCTTGCATGAATGAGTCAGTCGGTCCAGGTTTTGCGATCCAAACTCTCATGCTCATTCTGCTTTTGTTGCTTCTTTTGAACCCAAGGATATATCACACGCACTCACTAATGAATCTTGGATTAATGCCATGCAAGAAGAGTTAGAAAATTTTGAAAGAAATAATGTTTGGAAACTTGTACCTCCACCTCAAGGTCACACATTAATTGGAACTAAATGGGTATTTAAAAATAAGCAAAGTGAAGATGGGGTTGTGGTTAGGAATAAAGCTAGGTTGGTTGCTCAAGGTTTTACTCAAATTGAAGGTCTAGATTTTGATGAAACATTTGCTCCTGTTGCTAGATTAGAAGCTATAAGAATTTTATTAGCATTTGCTGCATCTAAAGGTTTCAAGTTATATCAAATGGATGTTAAAAGTGCCTTTCTTAATGGCTACATAGAGGAGGAGGTTTATGTTAAGCAGCCGCTGGGTTTTGAAAATCCAAATCTTCCTAATCATGTTTACAAACTGTCCAAAGCCTTGTACGGTCTAAAACAAGCCCCTAGAGCATGGTATGATAGGTTAAAAACATTCTTACTTGAAAAGGGGTTTACCATGGGCAAGGTTGATAAAACTCTTTTTGTACTTAAGCATGGCAATGACTCATTATTCGTTCAAGTGTATGTGGATGATATTATCTTTGGTTGTGCTTCTCATGATCTCGTGTCCAAGTTTTCAGCTATGATGAGTTCAGAATTTGAGATGAGTATGATGGGAGAACTCACATACTTTTTGGGGCTGCAAATCAAGCAAACAAAAGAAGGAACTTTTGTGCATCAAACTAAGTATACAAAGGACCGTCTTAAGCGCTTCAACATGGACAAATGCAAGCCTCTTCAGACACCAATGGGAACAGCAACAACACTTGAACTTGACGAAGATGGTGACCCGGTCGATAAAAAAGAATACAGAAGTATGATTGGATCACTTTTGTATCTCACGGCGTCAAGACTGGACATACAATTCAGCGTATGTCTTTGTGCACGTTTTCAAGCTTCTCCATATGCTTCACATCGCCAAGCCATCAAAAGGATTCTCAGGTACCTACATGGAACTCAAGAATTTGGCATTTTTCTTCCTTCTTCCTCAACTGTTTCTTTGAAAGCTTTTTCGGATGCTGATTTTGGGAGTTGTAGGATTGATAGGAAAAATACTTCGGGTGCTTGTCATTTTCTTGGTAATTCACTTGTTGCTTGGTCCTCTAGAAAACAAAGTTCAGTTGCACAATCCACGGCCGAATCTGAATATGTAGCTGTGGCTAGCGCTTGCTCACAAATTCTTTGGATTGTTCAAACACTTAAGCACTATGGGGTTGATTTAGATAGTGTTCCACTATTTTGTGATAACACTAGTGCAATTTGTATTGCTAAAAACCCCGTGAAACACTCTAGAACTAAGCACATTGACATTAGGTATAACTTTCTTCGTGATAATATTGAAAAAGGAAACATTGTGCTTCACCATGTCGATACCGAACAACAATTGGCTGATATTTTTACAAAACCTTTGGATTTCACTCATTTTTGTTTCATTCGTAATGAAATAGGGGTTGTGCATCCTCATGGCTTAAATTGAGGGGGAGTTTTTGAAACTTTGAAAGTCTATGTGTGAATCTGAAACTAAAATAATATGAGCATAGTATTTCATACATATATGACTTTGTGATTCCTTTTACAGGCTAAAAGTTCTTACTACATTACTCATGTTATACATTTTGTAGTTTTTGCCATGACTAGTAATTGGAATAATTACTTACACTAAATCTGGTCATGATCGAACTTTCTTGCTGTTTTGAACTTGTTGCGTGCTCACAAGTGCTTTTAATCATAAAAAATTAATCAAGTGATCAGCTCACATGTTGAGTTTTCAGATAAAAAATTGAGAAAAGATCAAGAGAATATGCATGCATCACACTTCTTCTTTTGAGATTGCTTATCATTGCACTAAGATATGAACTTGGAAGGAATTGTGTATGACTAAAACCATGTCCTTAAGCTTCTGATTGTCAAATGACATAGGCTTGGCTTGGTTTGTTAGAATAAGGCTGATGCGGCATATAATCTCTTGCAAATATCATATGATCAACTTTGTGCCTTAAATGATTATGAATAATAAAAATGCAGCAACAAGTGTCATGTTTCCAGGTTTTGAAATAGTTGAGTAAGGGAGATCATGACTTGCTTAAAACTGAAAAATACATTTGATCTCTAGCATGGCTTACACTACTTTATGTATCTCATTGATGTGATAGTGTAAGTAACCTGATAGTATGACTTGCATGAGCTTTGTTTTGTATGTATATGTTATAATATGCTCATAACATTTAAAAATTTCTCTTTTGAACCTTGCTGAATACATTGTCAAAGGGGGAGAAATATGAATAAGGAGTGATTTTTTTTACACTTTTTACACTTTGCATATGTAATACACTTTCTTCCTTCTCTGATTTTAAAAAAGGGGGAGAAATTAATAAAGGGGGAGAAATGAGTTTTCAAATCTTTTCATAAGCCAATGTTCAGATTTTAATTGGTGTTGCCAATACATTCATCAAGGGGGAGATTGTGAGACCTATGTGTGCTGAATACATTGGCAATTAGGATAAAAGTTAGCATTAACATTCAAAGTTTTGAATATTGCCAAAACATTCTTCTGTGGCAAGGTCCGACAAATTCTTTGTTAGGTTCGCCAAGTGTTGGCAAGGTCCGACGCAAGGTCCGGAGAGCTCCTGCAAGGTCCGGAGCTTGTTTTTAGGGAGCTCCCGCGAAGTTCAACTCGTAGAACTGCAGCGTCTTGTTTTTGCTTTTAACTCGCAATGTTTCAAACTTGCTTTATGGGAAGGTTTGCTTAGTATTAATTTGCTAAGTTTTTGCTGTGTTTTGGTGGTTATGGCTGTTATCATTTAATATGGTTTGCAACATGCTTATGTGACGTGCTCATGTAAGGTGTTGTGGTTTTCGAACTAACGTGAGTCAAGTCGAGGACTTGTGCTCGGAAGAATTGGTTGTTTATTCATGCGCAGGTGTTGCTTGAGTTCAAGACATGGCTGGTGACGGGATCCTTGGACTAGTCTCAGGGAGGAGATGAGGTTCCAACAACCAAGTTCGGGAGGAGCTGTGGTTGAGTTGATCGGGAGGTCGCGCAACATGTTTGGATCAAGGGCAGTGCATATGAAGGTTGCGTGTACATCGTTGGAAGGTGTTTGCACGTGTGCAAGGAGTGCATGGACGTGGCAACATTGTTCCAAGGCGTGATGAAGAGAAGTGGACGTAAAGAATTGGTCGGAAAGGTCCAACCGGCTGGATTGCGTACTCAGGCTGAGGCTGAGTCGGATATGGCTCAAATATGGAAAATTTGAGTAGGTTATGATAGGATTTCGTGTTAGGCACGAAGTTGAGTTGTTTCAGGAATGTTTAGGACGTTCCTAAGGTGTTTGGAAGTCTCACGATTGCTTCTATCTGCGAATAGGAGAGTCCTGAGCAGTTATGGTAAGTTAGGATACGAGTCCAATTAGGAGTAGGAGTCCAAGATTGGATTGTTTAGCCTGAGGGCTGGCTATGAAAGCAAGGGAGGCCAGAGCTCTCGTGGGTAGAGAACTTTGGGCTGTTCCTCTTATGTTTCTATTGAATAAAGTTCATAGTTTCGAGGAGCTTTTGTGCCTTGTTCGTCCGACTTGTTTTTCGTCAAGTCTTTCTCGCCGAGTTTCTGGACAGACCGACGTTGCTTCGGTGTTTCGTTCATAATTCGAGTTTTACAGATCCGATTGACGTGATTCTTTTTGAGTTGTCTTCACAACTCAATTATCTATAATTGTGAAATTTTCACGAGCTTCGGATCTGTAGTTTTTGAGATACACGAGTTTCTTTGCAGCGTTGCAGATCTGTTTTATATCGGGTAGAACAGATTGATCTTCGTTTAATGTTTTGATCGTATCTCAAGTTTTACTTTTTGTTTTCAAGTGATTCTTATTGCATTAGATCCGTGACTTGATTCTCTACCTCTCTACTTGATTTGTCATGGTTGAACACGTTTGAAAACACTTGCACACATGGTTTCTTTAACTGATTGATTTTTTGCTGAGGGGTTTTTGTTGTTTCCGCTGCGAAAAGTTTTAATCTACCATTCACCCCTCTGGTAGCTTTTCACGTGCTCTTCGATCCTACAATAAGATCCATCCATCCCGTGGATGGTGGTTCCGATGGTGGAATAGAAGCATCACCGCCTCGACGAGAACTCCCGGCCCTACTCCTAGAGCGAGTACGAACCATACTGCAACAATGTAGTTGAGAAGAGTTAAACAAGAACTCAGAAGTATGTGAGACTAATGAAAACATGAATATGTCAAAACTTTATAAAAGCAGTAACGAATTCATGTTTACACAACTCCTTAGTAGGCATAGCTATCCAGCCTATCTGTACAGGACAGACCTTTATGCACTATCTCCAGATTTTGATCTAGTTAAGAGCATTTTCATAACTCAAGTCGAATACTAAAGTTAAATTTAACTTCAGTATCTTTCCAACGAGTACTCATATGCCTCCAGATCACCTCCGGATTAAAAGTTATGATTTTTTCAAAGTTGACAGAATTCCTTGATAAAATTTGCCAGCACCTCCTTTGTACGTGGCTGATTTTATCACAGTTGTATATGTAAATACAATAAGAATCTGAACAAACTTTGAACTACAACAGTGTCGCACATTTCATAACCTTTCCAACGGTGTATCATAGGCTTCTTAAGGATTTTTCTACAGAAGGTTATGGCTTAAAAACAGAAAGGTCCAGAGAGGTTTTGCTGCTGTCCTGGTTCTGGACAGTTTACCTCCCCCTTAACTTTCTACCCGTTTAGCATGTGATTTTGCTCTGGAGGTCTACAAAGAAGTTGTAGCTCACTTGAAAATTATTCCAGAACTGTATCATACACCTTAATTGGGTCAATCTACTCAGAGTTATGCTCTGTTAAAGTCCAGCAAGAATTTCTGCCGAAAACAGAGCACTCTGTTTTTGAAATCTTTGAAGCCTAGTCTTCCTCTCATTTGAATCCTAGCACAAAATAAGAGTTTAATAACTAATATTTGTTTCAAACTTCCATTTTTAGTCGAAAGTTAGTTCATGAGTCATTTCTTCAAAGGAAAGAGGCTAATAAGTTTAGTACGGCGTCGATGCACCATAAGGAACATGTCGGTACTACGTAGCCTCACCAAAAGAAAATCCTAACCGAATTATACCGGCATGAATGTATCTTAGGTGGCACTAAAACGGTCACTCGCAAACGTGTACTATTCATACTACAGTTTCGTGATTAATCCTGCATAAGTCACACTCAATCGTCAGGTCCGGCTGCACACCGAACCCTGTATCCATACAGTTCTTACACCCGTCCGTCATCACTCGCACAGGTGTTCTCAAGCCAAACACGCCTTGAGATACGTGTTCACGTTACTAACCACGTGACGGGGTTTCCCAAACTTGCCCGTAGCACGCCAGGGAAGGGCGTTGCTCGAGTACCCCAAATGACATGAAGAGTCGTAGAGGATACCAAAGCGGGTCAGGTTACCTGCCACCCGTGGGGCTCCACCCTTCAGCTTGTGCGCACTGGTGGACAGCGCTTACGTGCACCCCCAAGACATAAATCATCCCGAGATGCATGATTTCTGACATAACAAATAAGTTAGTTTGCCACCTTCATATTAACCTAATAGTAATCCTTATGTAGGCCTAATACCGTTTCCTCACCGTATCCTAAATTTTTGTCGTAATACGGTCCTTATTCCGTGCGCTATTACCAATGCGGCTCTGATACCAGCTGAGACGGGCCGGGTGCCGACTGAGACAGGGCTCAGCTAATGATACCACTTGTCACAGTTCTGATACCACGATGAGACGGCCCGACGCCGCCCTTTTAGTCACGGGGACGGGGCACTCGCCTGGGAATCGCATTGGGTGGTGCCGTGTTGTGCGGCACCCAACAACACACATACAAGGAACAATGTATTACATAAAACAATAGCGGAAGCTTACAAGTTTTTCTTTGTAAATAGTTTACATCAAATAGCTACAGCGGAAGTCTATAACAACTCACATCGAATAACTAAGAGCACTCGAGATGAAGTCCAGCCCGCGGACTCCACTCGCTAGCAACACGAAGACAAGCAGCAGCGGCTGGGTTCTCCATGTGTTACCTGACTCGGAAGTCTCCGAGTCTCACCGGACAACCTCCATCTTAGCATCAATGTTAACCTGCAAAACCACTTATATAGCTAGCGTGAGCACATAGGCTCAGCAAGACTGATCCGTCTCTCCTAAACAAGAAACTCTACATGCACGACAGTTGCAGTTGAGTTAGCTAGATTTGCATAAAGGACTCACCTAAAGTTGATCCTTAACTTTCAGATTTTAAGCCTCATTGTGCAGACCTTGAGCCGAAAAGCATCGCAACTCCAAAATCAAACAAGAAACGCTTTGTCGTGATGCTCCTTGCACAAGGAGAAAATAAAGTTTAATGAGCCTATCTCTAATTCAACCATGGTTGCAATACAATTTACATCACAGCCATATCAGGTTCAAAAGATAACCATTTCAGTTGTTACTACGTCAAGACGCAGTGGGCAAGTATCCTCATATGACCGCGAGTGACGGTGATTCGAATCAGTACACGCCCGGACTATATGACACGTACACCCGTACTCCGAGTTGCCGGCAGCAACCTCGACTGACGTTGTACGCGGTCACCTTTCCCAAGATCTTTCACATTGGACGCAGTCCAACTGCCCCGAGTACGCAAGCTCCCTCAAGGTACATACCCGCAGTGGTATGTTCTTAAGCGAGTTACCTCCTGCTACCCTGACGCCGAAAGCCTAAGGCAGTTGGAAAAGTTCCACTATGGATCTCCCAAGGTACATCGGTTTCCTGGGTCCCATATAGCCAGTATGCGCCCGGTACACAACTCAAACTTGTCCAACAGGGCCAAGAACGGAGGGGCCTTAACCGACACAGGCAGGGCTATGCACGCACGGTCCGCAACCTGCTGCATCTAAACCTCCCTGCCCGGTCTCCATTTCTTATGTGTGAACTTTCCTCATCTTTTCTATTTTGGGACCCGCTCCGAATAAACCAGCACTAAACTCGCTTGTAGATTCCAACTACTCGACTTCTACCGGACCTTTCCTACTAACATTAGCGTAGCCAAATCCACTCGAGGAGGTGCTATTCTACCCTTTCTCTCTTAGGTATTTCTGGTTATGCAACTGGGGTTTTCAATATCAACTAGACTTAATGCAACAAACAATTCAAGCTATGATCTCTAGGAATGGAAATGTTTTACAAAACTGTTCAAATGCAAAAACCGGGGCTTACCTGTTTTACAGGTGACTAAGATTACAATCAGTTAGTGACGATCACTTGGAGCTTGATTACTTGCTTTTCCTTCCTCCTTGATCTTCACTTTAAGTCCTTCTCACGTTCTTCACGTAGATGCTACACGATATAATCATGCATATGTATTTAATTAAAAAGCTTTTGTTAATAAGGTCAAATGACAGTTTTAAAACTGGAACCCTGTTTAAGAATTTAAAATGACACTGGTGCTAGTGGTTTAGGTCGGTTTAAACACTATGATCAAATGTTGAGTGCCTTTCCCACTTAAGTGTTGATCACCTTAAGAGGCTACACATGACAGTGGGGATACAGAGCTCCAATGGGGCTGATAATTTTCATGTGAGTTCCTGATCACAAGAAAGTTATCTGGACCAAAAATTAGCACTTTTCATAGAGTGGTTTATTCAGAACAATTTCCTAAGCATTTAAGCAAAGAAGAATTATTTCTGAGGTAACACCCATGTTCATGTCAAACTCAGTGAGCCACAATTTCAATTATAGTTCATATAGTCTGCATGAATTGTCCTAGGATTTTTGGAGCTAAGGAATTCCCAGAACTGAATTTACAAGTTTTGGAAATTCTCTGAAAATGTTTCTGTATTCAATTGAACACAGCAACTTACAATCTGAATTACCCTCTTCAAATTAACTCCAAAAGAGCTGAAACATTTACAGGAGTCTAATAACACCTTGAAGAATATTCTGGCAAAATTCGAGTATTTTTGGATCAACCAAACTCCTTCTAAAATACTTTTGCTGAAAAGCTTTAAAGAATTTTTCAGAATTAAATAAAGACTTTCATACAAATTGGATTGCATATTTCGATAGAATTTGTCAATCTGAATCTAACCCAATTTGAATCACTAAATTTGGAGGTTCCTGGCAAAAGTTATGCTCTTCTAAAGTTTGGGGAAATTCTGGAATTTGAATAAATCCGGGAAAAAGTTTAAACTGACGGTGGGACCAGGGAGGCACGTGTCTGTTGCCGGGAGGGCGCCACACGGAGCCACAGACCCGTTTCCCACGCTGTCACAGTTAATCCGGTGCCACAGAGGATCCGGCCACTGTTGCTGTGCGACTGACGCATGGGGCCGGTAGCACCTTCGTCTACCTCCCGCCCCCGCGCTCCCGCGCCACCAGGCTCGCCTGAGCTCGCCGGTTTTCGTCGCTCCGGCCAAATCCCGAGCTGCTAATCGCCGCCAGGTCCTAATTTAACTCGAGGAACACTATGGGACGGGTTTCATGGACCGGCGAAGCCCCTAAACCCTCCCGCACCGGTGCAGTGGCTCTGATGAAGTTCGGCGGTGCCATCCTGGTTTGCTAGCCCGCCAAAAGCTCCCTGGAAAGGCCCTACAGCACCAGTGAAGATTGGAGAAGCTAGGCATGGCCGCACATGGGCTCAGGAATGGCTCCTACCTAGGGTTCATCGAGTGCCCGACGTGTGCTGCTAAAACCGCCGTCGGAAAGATTGAATTTACGCCGCACAGAGCGTGTTTCTTGCTAGGTTTCCAAAGGAAAGTTGTTGCTAAGAAAGGCTACCTCATGTGAGTGAAATTTGCAGTGCTCTAAACAATCCGAGCGCGAGAATTTAACAGATTCTTACACGCGGGTCCGTTTACACCGGCCGGAGAGGATTTCCGAAATTCGTCGGCGGGAGGCACCGGCTGGAGCTGGGCTTCGGGTGTAAGCTGTAGGGAGGTCTCGTGCGTCCACTGGTGGCCTAGTTCGGCCATGACAAGCCTCGGGTGAGGCTGTCCACGAGAGCCGTCGGTGGCGGTTTCTTCCGGCCGCCGCTGAAACTCGGTTTTCTTGGGTTGTGATTGCTAAACCCACACAGGGATGGTGCGAGGGGTTTGTGGGAGGGCTCGTGGTGCCGTTTGGTCACTTATCTTAGGCTCGCACACGAGCTTTCGGTGGCGGCTGATCGATCAGGGGGTAGCGGCAGCGCTGTCCAGTGTTTTGCGCAAGGAGAGAAACGAGCAACGCTGAGGCTTTGGTAATGAGAGCGAAAGGGAGCACGGCAGACGGTAAAAAGCCTTTGCCTAGGCGGTTCGCGCGGGAGGCGGTCGACCGAGCGGTGCTGGCGTCGGCTGTCCTCTGTCGAGCGCCTGTGAGAAGCAAAACAGAGACCACTCTCTGAAGATCATTTGCAATATTCAGTTCCCTCAATGACATGTGGGTCCCACAGCTCAGTCCCTCCTTATCCCTCTCCAATATATCTCCCAAAATTTGCAAATTGTGAAATCAAATTGTGGGAGTTTAAATCTATGGTGCATTTGGATAATCGGGCAAGTTTCATCCAAATTCAAATATGCATTTGAATTCTTTGTTATTTGAAGTCCATTTTGAAAAATGGGTTGCAAATTATTTCCATAAATCATGAAACTTTGCACACCCACTAATTTGGAACCAAGGAATTCAAATATGAAATTTGATTCTTAATTTGGCTGCTGCAAATGAGATTTGTAGCACAACAGTTTTGAAATTCATAGTGTGCTCTCATTTGAATTTTTAGTTGAACAAGTTTGTTCCAAATCTGATTTTTAACTTTTCCGCACTTATGGGACTTCCCATCTTGGTTTTTGATCCCTTTTGGGTTCCAAGTTTTCAAACAAACATTTGAACTTGTGTGAAGAAAACCCTCATGTGGGTTATCACATGTGGGAAAAAGTTTTAACAAGTCCCAAATTTCATACATATGAAACCAACTTTTGCAAACAAGTGTTTCTTTTATTCACATTTTTGGGACCTTTACAAGGGCACGATACCTGCTGTGCCACCTCCCACGCCGAAGCAGGAGCTGGCCGGCTGAGGTGGTCGGGCGCCGACGCCGTGGCTGGCTGGCGCGCGTGCTCGGTCGAGAGAAGATCAGCTGAGGATGCTTCTGTGTTAAGTCTGCTGACCAGTGGGCCCTTTTCTCCCCTCTAATTCATTCTCCCCCTTCTGCTGCAAATATCCCAGCTACTCACAATTAACTGTGAGACTTAAGCACCAAGCCATAGTTTGAAATTGGTTTCTAAAATTTGAATTTGGTTTGGCTAAATTTGCTTCACATTTGAACTGAAATTCAAATTCAGTTTGAATTATTGCAAATTTGGCTCCCAACAAGATAAAGTCCAATGGGGATGAAAATTAGTGGGCTAACTCAGAAAAATGTGCTGAGTTTAAATATGAATTCAACTTTTGAATTTAAGTGATGAAAGTTGCTGCAATTTGAATTTACATTCAAATTGACCTCTTTTTCAAATGCCTCCAAAAGTGCCTCAAAAAGTGTTGGATTTGCATGAAACTTGGCTTGAACCTTCCCAAGACTTTTTAAGTTCTAGGGGTGAGCTCAACCTCCCATGTACATGTGTATAAATCCTACTTTGTGAAAGTTAGGGCTTTCCCCTCTAATCACCCTTTTGATGAAGGTTACTTGCTCTTCACAAGTATTCACAAGATACCCACAACAAAAGCTGGGGTGTTGTGAGGTGATGAAAAATTTTTGCAAGTCCCTTTTCTTGGGCTTTCACAGCATGGATATGACGGGCAAAATGAAAGACAATATAAAGTCTCGAAAGGATCTGGCAATGCTTTGTAACCGTCCAACTCTTGAGCTCTCCGAAAGTGGTGGTAATCCACGTTCTTTTTTCTGTCTTCGATCTAAAGAAAAGAAAGAAGTCATGAAATGGTTGAAAAGTTTGAAATTCCCAGATGGTTACGCAGCTAATCTGAAACGAGCCGTGAATGTGAAGTCGGGATAGCTCATTGGATTGAGAAGTCATGATTATCACATAATTATTGAAAGACTCCTACCTGTTATGTTTCACGGCTATTTTGATGATGCGGTGTGTATGGTGCTAGTCAAGTTTAGCTACTTCTATAGACAGCTATGTGCTAAATTAATCACGGTAGAGATGTTGAATAAGTTGGAGAAGGAGATACCGGTACTGTTATGTAAGATGGATTTTTTTCCTCTAGGCTTCTTCAATCCAATGCAGCATCTCCTTATCCATCTTCCATTTGAGGCTAAAGTTACAACTTATAAAACATCACTAAATTTATTTTTCGCTTCCTTTTTCTCTCTTTTCTTCTTATTTTCCCCTAACCCTTTCTTTTCTCCCTTTTACCTCCATTATTTTTTCAAATAAGTTTGTGACTATGGCATCTTTTTTATTTCTTTGTTCTCTTTTGTTCTTCTCTCTTATTTCCTTTTTCTCTCTTTTCTTTGGTTGTCCATTTTTATTCTTACTTTCCTTTTTTCCTCTTTTTTCCTTTATTCTATCTTATTTTCCTTCCTCATTTTGTTTACAGTGCCTACAATCCTTCTGTTGATTTAGAGGAGGTCTGTCGCGCCCTTCATTTTATGAAGCCGGTTGAAGGCGCCTCTACAGCCGAACTCTATGCACAGAGTCTGTAAATTTGCAGGGCAGGGCCGATAGATTGACGTGGTGCAGGCAGCCTAAGGAAGTGGGATACTTTTCAAGTGTTTACTTTGCAGAGCAACACAATGTAAATACTTCGGCGATGCTATACAATATGGATGAACATCCACCTTGCAGCGATCTCTCTATTTTTGCAATGAAGGGCACTACTGTTGGTGGTAGTCGGAGCTACAATTGTACTGCATATGAAAGAATGGCCACTTTACTCTACATGTATGCTAATATAGATGGGATGGACTGTAGGATCAAAGAGCACATGAAAAGCTACCAGAGGGGGTGAATGGTAGATTTAAACTTTTTAGCGGAAGCAACAAAAACCCCCTCGACAGAAAATTGATCTGTTAAAGAAACCATGTATGCAACTGATCTAAATGTGTTCAACCGTGGCAAAAGTGGTATGTATTATAGAGAATCAAGTCATGAAGACACGACAACCAGAATCACGGAAATCCGTCAAGAAAAACTCAAGTTATGATGGAAAGATCAAACGAGGGTATGTCTATTCTACTCTAGTAAAAACCAGATCTGCAACACTGCAAAGAAACTTGTGTAGATCAGAAACTACTAATCCAATGATCGAAATTTCCACAGATGATATATAATCATGTTTTGAAGACAACCCAAAAAGAATCACGTCAATTGGATCTGTAAAAGTCGAGTTATGATCAAAACACCGAAGCACTGTCGTGCTGTTCAGAAACTCGACGAGAAAGACTTGACAAAAAACAAGTCGGACGAACAAGGCACAAAAGCTCCTCTAAATTACGAATTTTATTGATCAAAACATAAGAGGAACAGACCAAGGTCGTCTTACCACGAGCTCTGGCCTCCCTTGCTTATATAACCAGCCCGGAGGCCAACCCAATTCAAACTAGGACTCTAATCCTACTCAAATTCTGAATCGAAACTCTTCTGTACGCAAATAGAAGCAATCTTAAGACTTCCAAACACCTTAAGAACGTATCACACATTCCTAAAACAACTTAACTTCGTGTCCCACACGAAATCCTATCATAACAAACTCAAATCTTTCCATATTTGAGCCATAACCGACTCAACCGCAGCCTGAGTCCATAATCCAGCTGGTTGGACCTTTCCTACCAATTCTTTACGTCCACATCTCTTCATCACGCCTTGGAACCATGTTGCCACGTCCATGCACTCCTTGCACACGTGCAAACACCTTCCAACAACGTCCACGATACCTTCATATGCATTGTTCCTGATCCAAACATGTTGCGCGACCTCCCGATCAACTCAACTACAATTCCTCCCGAACTTGGTTGTTGAACCTCATCTTCTCCCTAAGACTAGTTCAACGGATCCCGTCACCAGCCATATCTTGAACTCAAGCAACACCTGCACATGAATAAACAACCAATACTTTCAAGCACAAGTCCGCGACTTGACTCACGTTAGCTCCGAAAACCACAACACCTTACGTGAACACCTCACATAAGCATGTTGCAAACCATAGGAAAATGTTAACCACCGTAAACAGCCATAACACTTCAAAAACTTAGTAAAAGAATACTAAGAAAACTTTCCATAGATGTAATGCAAGTTCAAAATATTTGCATGGTAAAAACAGAACCATTGCGATTTAGCTACGGACCTTGCCAAAGCTAACTGGACCTTGAGCCGGAGCTAACCAAAGCTAGTCAGACCTACCGTCGGAGCTAACCAAACACATGTCAGACCTAGCCATAGCAAGTCAGACCTTATGTCGGATCTTGTCGGAGATCAGACCTAGAGTCGACCTTAATAAAAAGAGTGTTTTGGATGAATTCAAAACTTTTATTGTCATAGCCAATGTATTCAGCACACATAGGTCTTACAATCTCCCCCTTGATGAATGCATTGGCAACACCACTTAAAATCTGAAAATTGGCTTATTCACATGAAAAGTTTTGAAAACAATCAAATGAGAAAGAAATTTGAAAACAAAATTTCTCCCCATGAGAAGAATCGTGCCAAAACACTTGTGAATCGTGTGTGTTGTAAATTTCTCCCCCTTTGACAATGTATTCAGCAAGGTTCAAAAGAGAAATTTTAATTGTTATGAGCATATTTATAGCATATACATATAAATCAAAGCTCATCCAAGCAATACTGTCAAGTAACTTACACTATCACATCAAAGAGATACATAAAGTAGTGTAAGCCATGCTAGAGATCAAGTTAATTTTCAATTTAAGAAAGTCATGATCTCACAGACCTAAATATGTCAAGACCTGAAAGAATGACACTTGTTACTGCATTTTAATTATTTTTAAAGCACAAATTCAGTTCATATGATATTTGCAAGAGATTATATGCCGCATCAGCCTTATTCTAACCAACCAAGCCAAGCCTATATCATTTGACAATCAGAAGCTTAAGGACATGGTTTTAGTCATACACAACTTCTTCCAAGTTCATATCTAAGTGCAATGATAAGCCATCAAAAGAAGAAGTGCGATGCATGCATATTCTCTTGATCTTTTTCTCAATTTTTTATTTGAACATAAAAGCTCAGCATGTGAATAGTTGATTGATTATTTTTATTATTGAAAGCACTTGTGAGCATGTAACAAGTTTAAAACAACAAAAAATTTCAATCATGACCAGATTTAATGTAAATAATTATTCCAATTACTAGTCATGGCAGAAACTACACAATGTATAACATGAGTAATGTAGTAAGAACTTTCAGCATATAAAAGGAATCACAAAGTCATATATGTATGAAATACTATGCTCATATTATTTTAAATTCAGATTCACACATATACTTCCCAAGTTTCAAAATAAGCCATGAGGATGCATAACCCCTATTTCACTATGAATGAAACAAAAACGAGTGAAATCCAAAGGTTTTACAAAAATGTCAGCCAATTGTTGTTCGGTATTTACATGGTGAAGCACAATGTTTCCTTTTTAACCATTATCATGGAAAAAGTGATACCTAATGTCAATGTGCTTTGTTCTCGAATGTTGCATGGGGGTTTTAGCAATGCAAATGGCACTAGTGTTATCATAAAATAGTGGAACATTAGCTAGATCAACCCCATAGTCCTTAAGTGTTTGAACAATCCAAAGAATTTGTGAGCAAGCGCTAGCAGCAGCTACATATTCAGATTCGGCCGTGGATTGTACAACTGAATTTTGTTTTCTAGAGGACCAAGCAACAAGTGAATTACCAAGAAAATGACAAGCACTCGAAGTACTTTTCGTATAAATTCTACAACCCCCAAAATCAGCATCCGAAAAAGGTTTCAAAATAATGGTTGAGGAAGAAAGAAGAAAAATTCCAAATTCTTGAGTTCCATGTAAGTACCTGAGAATTCTTTTGATGGCTTGACGATGTGAATCATGTGGGGAAGCTTGAAATCATGCACAAAGACATACGCTGAATTGTATGTCAGGTCTTGATGCAGTGAGGTACAAAAGTGATCCAATCATACTTCTATATTCTTTTTGATCAACGGGTTCACAATCTTCATCAAGTTCAAGTGTCGTTGCTGTACCCATGGTGTCCAAAGAGACTTGCTTTTGTCCATGTTGAAGCGCTTAAGAAGGTCTCTTGTATACTTTGTTTGATGCTCAAAAGTACCCTCCTTGGTTTGCTTGATTTGCAGCCCCAAAAAGTATGTGAGTTCTCCCATCATACTCATCTCAAATTCTGAACTCATCATAGCTGGACCATGTGACTTGTTCGTGCAAACTTCCAATCATTTGTTGTGGATGATGACTTTTGAGGACCCGGAGGGGAGTAGACAATTCAGAAGCTCCTTCTTCTTTGTGTTCATCACAAATTGAAGAATTTGTGACTTGAGGACAATCTGGACCAGCAATGGTGGTTGCCGGTGCTGGTTGTGAATCAAAATCAGGAGCTGGAACAATGTCATTAGCTCCTGAATGTTCGGGCAGCAGCATCACTTCTTCTTCTTCTTTGATGAAAATACTCTCCCCCTGCGGATATGGATCTGGTCCTGTAATATTATAGCTAGTACCTGGGCTAGTTTCATCAAAAGAAACCTCACAAGTTTTCACAATTTTGTTAGTGTCATGTAAAAGCACACGGTAGCCTCTAGTATGAGATGGGTGACCTAGAAACATGCCATCAACGAATCTAGGTTCAAATTTATTAATATTACCATGTTTCTTAACAAAGCATTTGCAACCAAAGACCCGAAAGTGTGTGACACTAAGCCTATGTCCAAACCGTAGTTCATATGGTATTTTACCTAGCTTAGCACGCAAGAAAACACGATTTGAGACATAACAAGCAGTTGCAATTGGATCAGCCCAAAATTTTCTAGGAGTTTGATATTCATCAAGCATAGTCCTAGCCATCTCAACTAAGGTTCTGTTCTTTCTCTCTACAAAACCGTTTTGTTGAGGTACATATGGTGAAGAAAATTGATGATCTATTCTATTTTCAGCACAAAAGTGATCAAATGATTCATTTTTAAATTCGGTTCCGTTATCACTTCTAATTGCTTTTAAAGATCCTAGGTGATAAATTGATAATCTAAGAAATAAGGTTCTAAAGTGACTAAAAGTTTCATTCTTAGATGCCATAAAATAAACCCAAGAGTATCTAGAATAGTCATCAACAATCACAAGAACATACCATTTAGCTCCGAAGGATTGAACATGTGAAGGTCCTACGGTGTCAAGGTGCAAAAGTTGACCCGGTTCAGTTGTCATGGTCATTGTGAGAGGAGCATGTGAACCTGCAACCATCTTAGCATGTCTACAAAAAGAGCACACAATTTCTTTATCCCCTTTAAGCTTAGGCAGCCCATGTATGCGATCAAGAGCACTAACACGTGTGAGATGATCAAATCCTATGTGACCAAGTCTACGGTGCCAAAAATATAAGTCTTTTGAATCATTAGTAACTAGACATCTATGCTTAGAGGATGACATATCAAAATCAGCTTTAAAAACTCTTCCAAACTGAGACATATTAAAAATGAGCTCACTATTTGAATCTACAACCTTGCAACAAATTTTAATGAAAATAATTTCCAGATTTTCATCTAGCACTTGTGAAACAGAAAGCAAGTTGTATTTCAAATTTTTAACAAGTGCCACATCTTTTAAAGTGTAGTAATTATTTACTCTAACCGAACCCTTAGCAATTATAGGAGTTGAAGAATTATCGACGAAAGTAACATTTTCTACATGTGACACAAAAGAGAGGGAGGAGAACCATTCTTTGTTACCGGTCATGTGGCGTGAGCATCCTGAATCCACAATCCAAATGTTCTCCTTCCTCAAGCATGTAACCTACATAGAAGTACAATACGTCGATGACTCAATACTGGGGTTAGTCAAAAGGCATTTAGGAATCCAGTACTGAGTCACACGATGTCCAGCAGAAGTTACACACAAAGGCTGAGATAAAACAGCAGGTTTATGAGCCAAAGTTTGAGGATTTTTGTACCCAACTACTGACCTACGAGGTGTTACATGAGTAGCACTAAAAACTTTAGGTCCGGAAGCAAACTTTGCATGTTTTTGACTCATTACAGCAGGTTGCATATTCCTAACATTCGGTTCAGCACACGCAACAGGTTTTGCACAGTTGTTATGTGATCTAGCAATCATTTTATCATTTTTCAGTTGCTTAGCTAGTCTAACAAAAATCGATGACATGACCATCTCTACCACAGTAGGTACAATGAAATTTAACTTTATGTTCATGTCTAGATGAGCAGACAACATGTTTATCTGAAACAGAATGAAACAACACTCCTGCAGATTTAAAAACCACTTCTTTTTGTTTAGGAACTGTTTTAATCAAACCACTTCCTAATGACTTTACAATTTTTGGTGGATGTGCTTTAGCATGAGCATGGGAATCAAAACCTAAACCAGTTTTATCATTGCAAGATTTAGAAGAATTAAACAACAAGTTCAGATTCTACTGTCCTATTCATGTCATCAAGTTTCTTAGACAAGTCTAGGCAGTTTGGACATGAAGTTTTTCCTTTTAGTTTGCAATTGTAACAATACTTAACTTCATGAGAACGTAAAGCATTGTTCAATATAGACATTTCATTCATAGCATCTTGTAGTTTCTTATTAAGATCATCACAAGTAGAACAATGCAAATCAATTCTAGAACAACAAGCATCTTTCAAGTTTTTATCATTAAGTGCAGCAAGCTCTCTGTTCTTTTCAATCTCTAACTCAAGTTTATCAAGTGTGGACGTATGTGCACTTCTTAGAGAGGACAATTGTTCATATATTAAATCACATGAGGAACAAGAATCATCACTAGGAATCAAAGATTTTAAAATGATTAATTTCAGATTCTAGTGACTCAATTTTAATGGCATTGTCCCTAAGCTTTTTCGTCCTTTTTCTTACCTAAAACAGTGGCACGAGAAATAGCATCACACATTTCTTCGCAAGTAGGACATACCTCTTCATTGTCTCTGTTGTGTTCTGCCTCCTTCATACCTGAACTTTACTTGCCCTCCATGAAGCATAAGTTTGCCAAATCATCTTCATCTTCGTCACTTCCGATGTCCACATCGCTCGAGCCAAGTTCTTGAAGTGCGGAGATAAACCTATTTACCAATTGGCGTCCTATAAAACCCTTCTTCTTTTTCTTATCGTTTGCAGAGGAGTGCTTTGTCCTAGTTTGCTTTTCATCACGGGAAGTAGGACCTGAAAGGTTAGGGCAATCCGTACGAAGATGTCCTGTCTTACCACATTCGAAGCATCGTTGAGGTCCGGCACTTCTTCTCCTTCTAGTTCTCACATTTTGCAATGCTTTTGAGAACCGAGTAGAGATGAGTGCATGTTCGTCCTCTGGAAACTCTTCAATCTGTTCAAGGGTTAGAGAGGAAAACAAAGAAAGTGTACCACAAGATGAAGATTGACTAGAGCTAGGCATGTCACGTTGTGAAACAAATGCAAGAGATTTATTGTGGTTCTTATGTGATATTATGTCAATTTCATGAGTTTTAACTTAGAATATAGCACATCTTATGTAAGTGTACTCATGACAGTAGATTCACGAATAGATATAACTTTCATCTCCCAAATTGACACGTTGAATGCACTTAGTAATTGCCTAGCATTTTCAGCATCTGAAAAATTAACGTTGACACTACGCAAGTTGCTGAGAATTTTATTGAAGCGAGCAAAGAGGTCATCGATTGACTCACCGGGTTGCATCTTGAAGCGCATGTATTTTTTCTTGAACATGTTGGATCCTTCGTGGTAGTTACAAAGTGCTTTCCACACATCGTATGCAGATCGGAGGTGTGCAACACGGTCGAAGTCACTTTGAGTTAATCCTTGTATGATCATGTTCCATGCTTTGTTGTTGTTGTCGACATCTCTCATGTTCGTAGCCGTGACTTGATCGTTTGGCGGCACGTCATAAGGATTGTACACCTTTCCTATATTGCGAAGCCTTGCTCCTGGATGAAAGCCTCCATACGTGCCTTCCAAACCTGAAAATCAATGCCACTGAACACACAAGGTTTTGTGGACTATTTCTCCATGATGATTTGTCAAAACAAGTGCAAATCACAAAATTAGAGCACCGTGGCTCTGATACCAATTGTAGGGTCGAAGAGCACGTGAAAAGCTACCAGAGGGGGTGAATGGTAGATTTAAACTTTTTAGCGGAAGCAACAAAAAACCCCCTCAACAGAAAATTGATCTGTAAAAGAAACTGTGTATGAGACTGATCTAAATGTGTTCAACCATGACAAAAGTGGTATATATTATAGAGAATCAACTCACGAAGACATGACAACAAGAATCACGGAAATCCGTCAAGAAAAACTCAAGTTATGATCGAAAGATCCAACGAGGGTCAATCTGTTCTACTTGAGTAAAAACTAGATCTGCAACACTGCAAAGAAACTCGTATAACTCAGAAACTATAAATCCAATGACCGTGAAATTTTCACAGATGATATATAATCAAGTTTTGAAGACAACCCAAAAAGAATCACGTTAATTGGATCAGTAAAACTCGAGTTATGATCAAAACACCGAAGAACTGTCGTGCTGTCCAGAAACTCGACGAGAAAGACTTGACAAAAAACAAGTCAGACGAACAAGGCACAAAAGCTCCTCGAAATTATGAATTTTATTGATCAAAATATAATAGGAACAGGCCAAGGTTGTCTTACCACGAGCTCTGGTCTCACTTGCTTTTATAATAAGCCCGGAGGCCAACCCAATTCAAACTAGGACTCTAATCCTACTCAGTTTCTGAATCGAAACTTCTCATAACTGCTCAAGACTCTCCTATACGCAGATAAAAGCAATCTTAAGACTTCCAAACACCTTAGGAACATATCCCACATTCCTGAAACAACTCAACATTGTGTCCCACATGAAATCCTATCATAACCAACTCAAATCTTTCCATATTTGAACCATAACTGACTCAGCCGCAGCCTGAGTCCATAATCCAGCCAGTTGGACCTTTCCTACCAATTCTTTACGTCCACATCTCTTCATCACGCTTTGGAACCATGTTGCCACGTCCATGCACTCCTTGCACACGTCCAAACACCTTCCAACGACGTCCACGATACCTTCATATACATTGTTCTTGATCCAAACATGTTGCGCGACCTCCCGATCAATTCAACCACAATTCCTCCCGAACTTGGTTGTTGAACCTTATCTTCTCCCTAAGGCTAGTTCAATGGATGCCGTCACCAGCCATATCTTGAACTTAAGCAACACCTGCACATGAATAAACAACCAATACTTTCGAGCACAAGTCCCCGACTTGACTCACGTTAGTTCCGAAAACCACAACACCATACGTGAACACCTCACTTAAGCATGTTGCAAACCATAGCAAAATGTTAACCACCGTAAACAGCCATAACACTTAAAAAACTTAGTAAAATAATACTAAGCAAACATTCCATAGATGTAAAGCAAGTTCGAAACATTTGCATGGTAAAAATAGAACCATTGCGATTTAGCTCCGGACCATGCCAAAGCTAACCGGACCTTGAGCCGGAGCTTACCAAAGCTAGTCAGACCTACCGCCGGAGCTAACCAAACACATGTCGGACCTAGCCATAGCAAGTCGGACCTTACGTCGGATCTTGTCGGAGATCGGACCTAGAGTCGACCTTGACAAAAAGAGTGTTTTGGCAGAATTCAAAATTTTTATCGTCATAGCCAATGTATTCAGCACACATAGGTCTCACATGGACAAATATTTCGAGTAAGTTTTTGTCCTAACATTGATGCTTATCGGCATATAATGCAGCATTTATATTAATGAAAGTTTTTTTCCATCCAGTGAGTTCCACAAGCAAAATTGGACACATAGCCATCAACTTACGAGCAAACAAGTAGAAACGATGCGACGGGACGGAATAAATGGACGACCTAATTTTCTTTCCTGGTTCCGAGAATATGTAATGTTTCGTTAACTTATGAGTATTTATAAAGTATTCTTATGACTTTTAAGTATTATAAAGTATTCTTATAACTTCGTAATTTGGACAGTGCGTGAAAGTCAAACACAATGAACGACTACGAGGCTACGATACATTTGTCCTTGCACACCATGTGGACAAAGTGTATTGTTTACCTTATCCATCTCAAAAGCTTAATGCTTGGTTGGTGGTACATAAGGTGAATCCTTGTGAGCGGTTATATACTCCAAGAGATGATGACTACCATGATATCAATGACGTTGACGAGGTTTATCAAGAACAAGAGTTGCCAGACTCATTTTCCGTCGAGCCTGGTGTCGAACTCGATCACTTGGTTGGTGACGCTAACGATGAAGAGACTTCTAATATGCGCAAACAAAAATGGAAACAAATTACAAAACAAGATCGATGGTCTGGTTTAAGTAGTAGGGTTCATGATGTTGATGAATTCTAAAACTGACTCCAAGTAACCTTTTTCACTAAATTATCATAACTTCGTATATTTTTCTAGCATATTTATCAATAACTCCTTACAACAGGATGTCGTCAGAGAAAGGAAAAGGGAAGGGGGCTAGGGGATTCCTCAGAGAGACGGGACACCATTTTTAGGGGTAGTTCCTCAGGTGAGAGCAGATGCTCTCAGCTGTTGAGACACGTCCCGGACCTAGCGGGCGTACCTGTGGCCTTACAGCGCACCGAAGTACATTTTCATTGGAAATTATATTATCTTATATATCACTTAGAAATTAACTATTCTTATCAATTCTTCTATTTAGCAGTCTGACTCGGAGTCATCTAAGTCAGAATCAGAGGCTAGGACGCCACCACAGCCTTCGGGGTCGCCTATGGCTGCCACGAAGGCGCCTAGCGTGGAGCCTTCGGGCTCCAGTGGTGAGCAGCCTTCCGGGTCACTAGACGTGGTCCCGGAGCAGAGGCGGCGGATGAAGAGGACACACTTTGTGTCTCCTTCTCCAGTTCCTACAGAGCAGGTCACTATTCACCCGGTCGGAGACACGTAAGCAAACTATCACATAATATTCAACTTTTAGATTCTTTTGTTTGTGGGTACATTAATAAGTTCACTAAACCCTTGCAGCTCCTGATACGACTGCTCATTCACGGGTCAGGGGCACCACAGACAGGTGTCCGATTGCATCGGGTCTTTAGCGCATTTGCACTATCCCAGTGTGATCGACGGGGTCCCTGCGACGTCGTGGGACGACTATGCTCGTGTCTCTCACGAGGCGCACAACAACCTTCAGGGGGCTGTGTGGTCAGATTTTATGTTAAGTCTGCTTAATAAAATTTTCTAAATTATTATTCTTCAACTTGATTCAATCGTTAAAGCATATCTCCTCAATATTTGTTTTCTTAGAGCTGAGGTACCATTTAGAGGATATGAGCCAGAGCATGTTGGATCATGCTAGAGCCGTGTTCAACAGGAACTCATGGAAGCTTGTAATGCAAGCGTTATCGTACGCTCGTATTCAAGCCGTGAACGAGTACCCCAAGCGGCACCAGGAGTACCTGTCAGGGCCGTTTAGGAGGGCCTCAGACACTCACTTGACAGAGGAGCAGTACGTGGAGGTAAGTTATTTGTGTTCAATTATTTCAATACTTAGTTATATAAACGGTATGCCAATGACATAATAAATATGTGCAGGTCAGTATTTCCTGGCTAGAGGGTCAGTCCAAAGCGTACCGAGCTCTCTGCCAGATGTGGGCTAGCGATGCTTTAATCACTAAGTCCAGGAGGGCTCGTGGATGTTGAGGTTCAGGCTCAAGGCACTCCTATGGCCCCGATGGCCATGTGCGTTTGGCTAAACACATGGTAAGAATAATAACCCTTCTTTGTATGTCTTTATAATATAATTAGCATACTAACACATATCTACTGGAGCGCAAGAGCGGTCAGGTCCCGGCCGACACTGTTGTGTGGAAGCGGGGTCATAAGGACCCATCCCAGACTAAGGAGTGCAGTCAGGTCGTGGCTGATCGACTGGTAAGTTATCAAAACTTATCAATTCATTTGTTACTAATACGTAATTTTACTCCTTTTAGCAAAAGTATGGGCGAGAGGCCGTGAGGATACACGGCGAAGGGTACGAGTGAAAAAATGCGCCAATCGACCCTCAAGCCGTTTATGCTAGCAGAGGCGGGAAGGCACATGGATGGTAAGTTGGTCATGTTCTTTCTTTCTGTAAAAACTTGCTTCTTCTAATTATTATTCTTTTATTTCTTTGTAGGTTTGCTATTTTCGATGGAGTTGTCGATTCGAGGGTCGTTCAACCTTCGATCGTCACTCCATCGATCGAGGGTTCCTCCATCGGGCATACAAGTCGTCGTCCCTCATAGAGCCAGATATAGGAGCTCCTTAGGGAGAGAGACGAGATCCGGAGAGGGAGGGAGGAGCTCCAGAGGGAGAGGGATCTAGCCCGGTCTGCACAGGAGCAGCAGGCCGCCTACATGGCAAACTACATGGCTCAGATGTAGGCGCGATGGAGGCAAGTATTTGAATACAAATTAATTTAAATTCACAACATTGCATTAGTTTATTTGTTTTAATATTTTGCAATTACGGACCTTAGCTCGACATAGTAAGCAGCAGATCCCGATCCCGACGTAGCAGCTGTCAGAGTTGGCCCTGCCACAAGTGCCCCCACCACATGCACATTCAGATGTCTAGGTAATGTGTTTTTTACTTGCTATTTTCTAATCTAAGAAAAATTTAGTGTAGTTGAGAGGAGAGAGTGAGAGTGAGGGGGGGAGAGGGAGAGAGTGAGAGTAAGAGATAGCAGTAGAGAGGGGGAGGGAGAGGGAGGGATTGTGAGAGTGAAAAGGGAAAGAGGGAGGGAGAGAAAGACAGAGTGGTAGAGATGGGGGGTGAGAGAGAGAGGTAGTCGTCGAGAGAAGGAAAGGATGAGGGAGAAAGTGAGAGTGAGAGGGGGAGAGGGAGGAAGTGAGAGTAACAGATTGTGGTAGAGAGGGGGAGGGAGAGGGAGAGAGAGTGAGAGTGAAAAGGGAAAGAGGGAGGGAGAGAGAGACGGAGTGGTAGAGATAGCAGGGTGAGAGAGAGAGAGAGGGAGTCATAGAGAGAGGGGGAGGGAGAGGGCGAGGGAGAAAGTGAGAGTGCGGGGGAGGGAGAGAGAGGGAGTGAGAGTAGTGTGGAGAGAGCCGTACAACCTTAAACTTACTTTATCTATTTATTTGAATTGCAAAGATTGGCAACGGAGGATTAAACTCCACCGCCACAGCTACCGGCACCTGGAGGAGGGTGCGGAGACGGATTCTTCGGCTCCAGAGCAAGTGGAGGAGCAAGTGGAGGAGCCAGGGGAAGGGGTAGTGTTTAGCCCCTTGTTGTTTTATATGTTGGATGATTAAAATGGAATATCTGTCTTGTTGTGTATATGAAGCTGTTCTGTGAGCTTGCCATCGTGCCAGGGTAGCTGATTTCTGTTTTTTTTTAAATGAAAAACCTTATTTACGATGGCCAGCTGTACAGGGCCGTTGTAAGTTAACCTAATTAACTTACGACGGCCAGGGCTAGGCCGTCGTTGACATGACCCCATCGGCCTTGTCGAGCCAGGATCACGCTGAGGGGTGCTGCGTTGCACAGCCCGGATAACACACATCAAAGGTACAAAGCGGAAGCAAAGTTTTATTACATAAACAGGTTTATGAACATTTTTACAACAAAATATGTTCAGTCTACACTAACGGGCGTAGACTACACATCGAGTTCACGTTCAGCCCGTGAACGTGTCCCCGCTAGCACGCACACACACTAACACGGCGGCGTGCACGACTCCCACTCGACGTGGTTTCCCTCCTGGGGTTCCGTCTCCTCCTCGGGAGTCCCTTCCTCATAGAACCCTGCAAAAGCTTCAAACACAAGCAGTGAGCATGAAGGCTTAGCAAGACTGACCCGTCTCTCCTAAACATGGAACTTCTACATGAGGGGTGATAGGTACATGAGATAAAACAATTTGCAAAGGACTCGCCTAATTATAGGAACCTTACTTTCAAGTTTTAACAGCAGGTGGTGGGGAACCTTACGCTAAGGCACATGAGAGAGCCGCAATCAAACAAGAAACGCATTTCTCTCATGTACTTTGCCCAAAGTTGAAAAGAACTTTAGTTAGCTCTAAACTACAACAAGCCATTAACAAGCAAGGTATGTCTTTCAAATCAGCAAACTTCTAACATGTGTCTAGCATGTTCTTTCTACGTCCTGGTACAGTGAACAAGTGGTACTCACAGACCGCGAGGGACGGCGATTATAATCGATTTACACCTGCAGGGTTACCCGAATAACCCGTCAAGTACGCCCGTACTCGATGTTGCCTACAGCAACCATCACGGACATCGTACGCAACCACCTTTCACCCGTTAGCCAAATATCGAACCGGTCCCATCGTCCCGAGCAAGAGGTCTCTGCACGCGCATCTCAGTGCCGCCAGCCAATTTACACCTCAAGCTCTCAACCTACCCTCTGAACGACGGGCAATGCCTCAATACCCAGCTACCCAAGTTACATCGGTTTCCCGGTTCCCATATAGCCGGTAGGTCTTCGGTACTGTTCTAGCTTGTTCAACAGGCCCGCACACGGCTCAGTCCTCTGTCGACACAAGTGGAGCTATAGCACCCAGGCCCCAAAGTCCTGCTGCCCTTACTCTCCACTCGGTCTCATTTTTCTTGCCATGTGTATCATGTGCTATCTCGACCCGAGTCGAGTGCCTCAAGCCTATGCTCGCGAGTAGTTCCAACTACTCGACTTGTATCGAATCCTACCATATCTTAGCTTTGCAGTAGCTAACGGGGTTTGCAATCCTAAACCCAACCCATGGTTTTCTTGGCTATGCATTTGGGTTTCCAAACAAGACTCTAATGCAAGAATTAATGGTACTCAAAGTAGTTCTCAAAATAATAAACTTGTAAAAAGGTTAATGCAAACCGGGGCTTGCCTTGCTGCTCTTGGTCGTAGGCTAGCTGCTCTTTCGGAGTAACAAAGTCTAAGACTTCGGGTTCCTCCTCGACCTTAGCGACTACATGATATAACAAGTACATGTATTAATTTAAATGCATTTGATTGAAATTTAAACTTGTGAAATTTATAAGTCTCACTAGACAGACTCAATGACTCTGAAATTTTTATTGTGGCTTGGTTACCACATAAACAGAGACTTGGTCAAGTTTTAGTTGCAGAAAAGCTCATTTGAGCTCTCCACAATTAATTATGTCCTTGACCTTAATTGGAACTCTTAGGGTGTTCTAAGGATTTTCATGGAGCAAGCCATGACTTTCTGAAAACTAGATTTTCAGAGGGTTCTAATGGAGTTGATCCCACTTAATTTGAAGGTTCCTAGCTAAATACATGAGCTAAACAATTTCAGAGAAATTATAAAAATGTTTCTGGACATTTTCTATTTTCTCTGGAACAGTTTCATTAATCACACCATTAGGTCGATCAAATGAGCTCAAATGGATCTGAAATTTTTATGGTAGTTCAGGGATATTTTTATGAACATCCCAGCAGAATTTCAGAATTTTCCTCCAAAGGATTCTCCAGTTAAAATTCCAAACAGTTTAAATTTTGAAGAAATAATTCTGGAGAAATAAGGATTTTCATGAAGTGAAACTTGAGTTTCTGGAAATTACTCAGAGAGCTGAATCCAACAAAATTTGGTTCACTCGATTTGGAGTTTCCTAGCCCATGTTATGAGGATTTGAAGTTTGAATGAAATCTTAAAATCGGGAAAAGTTTAAATCTGCCGGTGGGTCCACGGGGACACGTGTTGGGCGCTGGAGCGACGGCACACCGGGGTCCACAGAGTTTTTGCGTGCCAGCACATCGGATCCGGGCCGCAGACCGATCCTAATTTAAAATCCAAGCCGCTGACACGTGGGCCACCCGGCTTCGTCTACCTCCTGACGCCCGCGTTCGGCAGCCGCGACACCTCGCCGGAGAGCTCGCCGGCAGCCTCTGTGGTGCTCCAAACTTCATGATTCTGGCCGCCCCTGCCTATGTCCACTCGGGGAACATGATTCCGGGCCCAGTTCGTCATGAAACTGACCGGCACATGGTCAGCGACGAGCGACAGCTCCGGAAGAACTTCGGCCGTGTCGGCCGACCTCCCTAGCACCCCAACCGACCGAGCAAACGTCCGGAAAGCATCAGAGGTCCCTCAGGAACCTCGGCATGGGCTCGAAGCTGCTCTGGGGAGGTCCGAAGTAGGCTCCCACCATGCGCCGGGTACAGGGGTTCTCAGGCTAAGGGTTGTGAAGGCAACTTGTGCGCTACCAAGTCTAGTCTGTGTAGGAACGGATTGAGACTCTCTACACCTTCCTAGAGCGTGAATTTTACAGAACCGCACCCGAAGGTCGGTCTGTACCGAGAAAGGGGAAAACTGGAAATTCACCGCCAGCGTTCAGGCCCTCGTGCTGTGGCTCGGGGGTGAGCAGAACCGGTCCCTAACGTGTCCAGGGACGCCTTAGTTCGGGTGTGACAACCTCCCGGTTGGGCTGTCCATGGGAGCCCGAAGTGCGGCGGATGTAGGTCACTAAACGGAACTCTCGGTATAGCCGAGATCACCCGAGTTCAGCCAATTTCTAGCGACGGAGGAAGAGAAGGGAAGTCCCTAGTACCTTGTCGTAGCTTTGGAGGGATCGAGGAGGCTGTGATCATGACTCTCCGATCGGTTCCGACTTCAGACCCGAAGAAGGATTCTAGGTTCATGGAGTCCCCCGGGCAACGTCTGTGACGGAGCCCCCAAGAATAATATTTCGCTGCTGTTTTATTTACATGTTATAAACTTATTATCGTCCATCGAGACGTATGCTTTGTAATACATATTTATATTCGACACCTGGCTTGTAATAAATGATGCTTCACTATTTGTCATCACATGTATGAGAGAATGATCTTGGCATACATGTGATATTCACTCGGTTGCTCTTTGGGACAATCCGGGTGTGACAGAAGTGGTATCAGAGCCAAGGTTGCCCGTAGGAACGTGGATCTAGGTAGACATGGACGTATTTAAGGACCCTATTTTCTTAAAAACTATTTTACAAAGGTGTGGGTTGAAAAGTGTTATTTAATGGGGTCACTTTATTCATCTTACCCCAACTTTTATTCAAAATAGGATTTTTGTTTAAAATGTTATCTAACTTAAATTTTAAATGCTTTATGTTTTAGATGGTTTGCATGATCCGCACCGCCCGCAAGTCCACTAGAGGGAGAGTTCCCGTAGTTGCCCTTGCCCTGAGAGAGGAGAACCGTCCGGTGACGTACCTCTCCTACGGATTGGCAGTAGGAGGCTTGTTGCGCCGTCTTCGACGTATGCTCCACGCCGCCGGCAATACGGGCAAACTAATCATACACTACAACTCCACCCGGACCATCCGTGAGAAGCGGGAAGAATGGAGTTCAGAAATAAGGATTGTCCATGAAAATCAGCTGCTCAAGATCCACCGCTCTCCAGCTTGTCGAGCGACACAGGTCGATGCGGAGAAGGATGTCAGCTGGGAGGCCATCACCTGCCAGAGTCACATCTACCGTCGCCACCTGGACAGGACTGAGTACATGTATGTCCTCCAGCGTGAGAGTGGTACGACGGAGTACAAGTACCCGCCAGTGCAGCAGGGGACTTCCCATGAGCACATGGACCTGTGCTTGGAGGATGCTGCTATGCTCAGCACTCGACTGCGGGAGTGCTAGCAGGAGCTTTAGGATGTTCATGACACCCTGAAGGAGACGGAGGCGTTGCTTCGAGCCAGCTTGAGGGCGAGAGAAAGAGGAGATGTGAATGAACTGTGTGTCACCGTGAATGACACATGGACTCCTGACTCCCCAGATCGCCGGGCGAGCAGGCGTCGCCGCACTTCTCCACCAGCAGCTTCCCCACCCAAAGCGGAGTCAGAGGGCAGACGCAATAATGAGGAAGATCCCGAGGAGACAGCTCAGTGATACGAGTCGTGTAGAGTCCTTTTCCATAGTTCAGTAGGTTATCGAGTAGGTGAGTCTATACCTTAGATTATGGTGTGTTAATGTTTGGTGTGTGACGTGAGTTGTGGAAGCCATGGGCAATTGTCCACAACCTCGTCTTTAGGTTGTTTTGCTTTGATGTGTGAACCCTATGAATTAAGAGTGCATTTATTTTCGCGTAAGACGTGAAACTCCCAGAAGAGGAAAGGGTCGTGGTGCAAACCCCGCCAGCAACAACGATGAGGTCGGCAACCCTCATCTTTCTAGAGGGCAAGACAGGGGTGGTCGCCGTGAAGGAGTTGATCCCATCCACCAAATGCTTGAAAATCAAAATCAGCTCATCTAGAGCCTGACTCAAGTGGTGGCCAACATGCACCAAGCTCCACCTCCACAAGCTGCACCACGCCAACCAAGATTGAGTGAGTTCCTATGGACTCAACCTCCAAAGTTTGCAAGTGTTGCTGAACCTCTGGAGGCAGATGATTGGCTAAAGACCATTGAGAGCAAGATGAGGATCATACAATGGCAAGGGTATGAGAGGGTGCTGTTTGCCTCTCACCAATTGCATGGACCTGCTGCTGATTGGTGGACCGCTTACGTGGCCGCCCATCATGACACTGAGAACATCACTTGGGAAGAGTTCAAGCGTAGTTTCCACAACCATTACATACCAAGGGGTGAACTCAAAAATAAGAGAAAGGAGTTTTTGGGGCTGCAGCAAGGAAACATGACTGTGAGGGAATAACTCACTAAATTCACCCAACTATCCCGTTATGCCCCACGGGACATCGAGACTGATGAGCAGAAACAGGACTGCTTTGTGGAAGGACATACAGCGGAAATGCAGTGTGCAATGTCCTCCAGCGAGTATGAAAGCTTCCAAAAGATGGTGGACAGAGCATTTGTTGTGGAGAGGAAGCTGAAGTCCTTGGAAAATGAAAACAAGAGGAAGGCGGGATGGTCACACCAAGCCTCGGGTAGCAACACACGCCCACGTCTGATGCAGCAACCCGCAGCGCAGACGAGCCGTGCTGCGGTACCCTACTCAGCACCGAGAGGGTACAACCCGAACTTCAGGCCTCCGTCAGCACCAGCACAACCACAACGTCAGTTTGTACAGCAGCCTCGCCCCACATATCAACCTCGACCAGCAGTACAAGGACCCCCAAACCAACCCCAAGACAACAAAGGCCAGGCACCTAAGGTAGGGGTACAATGCTTTAACTGTGGTGAAGTGGGGCACTACGCCCATAAGTGCCCAAAGAAGAAGCCCGTGCAGCCGAAACAGCAGAATGTGATGCGAGGACGGGTGAACCACGTGACCATGGAGGAGGCGCAAGAGGCACCCGACGTGGTAGTTGGTAAGTTTCCTGCCAATTTACACATTGCAACCTTGTTGTTTGATTCTGGTGCTACCCACCCGTTCATTGCTCAAGGATTTGTTAAGAAGCATGATCTAGCAACCACACAAATGAATCATATGCTAGCAGTGAACTCTCCAGGTGGTGAAATAAGGACAAGACAAGTGTGTCCCAAGGTGAGTCTAGACATTAATGGGGTAGTATTTACTGCCAACCTCATAGTGATAGATTCACAAGGGATATATATTATTTTGGGTATGGATTGGTTGACCGAACATAAAGGAATCATCCATTGTTCGACAAGAACGGTAGAACTAACTCACCCTAGTGGCACAAGAGTAAACTTCATAACTATACAAGAGCCTAGGAGGGACATTAAACTCAATCAAGTTGAGGTGGAAGTGGAGGAGATCAGGATCATCAGGGAATATCCAGATGTTTTTCCGGAGGAGTTGCCAGGTATGCCCCCCGATCGTGAAGTCGAATTCGCGATTGAGCTAGTGCCTGGAACAGCTCCGATATACAAGAGACCTTATCGGATGGACTCCAAACAGCTGGAAGAACTCAAGGAACATTTAAGAGAATTGACAAAAAAGAGGTATATTCGCCCTAGTTCCTCACCATGGGGAGCTCCAGTGATATTTGTGCCCAAGAAGGACGGATCCCAAAGGTTATGCGTAGACTACCATGCGTTGAATGAAGTAACCATCAAGAACAAATACCCATTACCCCGCATTGAAGACTCGTTTGATCAGTTGAGGGGAGCTTGTGTGTTCTCGAAAATTGATCTCAGATCGGGATACCACCAACTTAAGATAAGACAAACCGACATTCCAAAAACAGCTTTTGTATCTCGGTACGGGCTGTATGAATACACCGTCATGCCTTTCGGGCTAACTAATGCCCCGGCATACTTCATGTATCTCATGAACAAGGTATTCATGGAATATCTGGACAAATTTGTGGTGGTTTTCGTAGATGACATTCTCATCTTCTCCAAAGATGAAGAAGAACATGAGAAACATCTAAGGTTGGTGTTGCAAAAGCTGAGAGAAAACCAACTATATGCCAAGTTGAGCAAGTATGAGTTTTGGCTGAAGAGAGTTCCCTTCTTAGGACATATAATCTCGCAGGGAGGAATCTCCGTAGATCCCACCAAGATCGAGGATGTACAGAAGTGGAAGACCCCTGGGAATGTCGGGGAAGTTCAAAGCTTCTTAGGATTGGCTGGGTATTATCGACGGTTTTTCGAGGGTTTCTCCAAGATCTCGAGGCCCCTCACCAAACTGTTGGAGAAGGGAATCACATTCACATGGACACCGTAGTGCGAGACGAGTTTCCAGGAACTGAAGAAAAGATTGACAACAGCCCCAGTGCTAGTTATGCCAGATATGCAGAAGAACTTTTCGGGGTACTGCGATGCCTCTAGAAACGGGTTGGGATGTGTTCTCATGCAAGAGGGGCATGTCGTGGCTTATGCATCCCGGCAGCTCCAGAAACACGAGAAGAACTATCCTGCACATGACCTAGAACTAGCCGCAGTGGTACACGCGTTGAAAATTTGGCGGCACTACTTGATGGGGAAGAGGACAGAGATATATACAGATCATAAGAGCTTAAAGTATATTTTCACACAGCTAGATCTCAACCTCAGACAAAGGAGATGGTTAGAGCTAATCAACGACTTTGATGTGGGCATCAACTATCATCCTGGGAAAGCGAACGTCATGGCGGATGCTCTAAGCCAGAAAGTGCAGGTCAATAGGTTGAGCTTGAAGGACATGCCTACAGAATTGAAGGAAGAGGTTATAAAAATCAACCTATGCCTGGTGAATAGTGGTGAAGCCATCGCCATGGAAGTGGACTCCACATTAGAGCAAGACATACGCGATGGTCAATAGAATGATGAGAAGATATAAGAAATCAGAAAACTCATCAAGGATAATAAAGCCCCTAGTTTCAGAGAGGATGAACAAGGTACGGTGTGGCACGGGAACAGAATCTGTGTGCTTGAAGTGAAGGAGATCCGTGAATTGATTTTGAAGGAAGCTCATGATTCTGACTATTCCATTCATCCTGGGAGTACAAAGATGTACCATGACCTCAAGAGCAGGTATTGGTGGTATGGCATGAAGCGAGATGTCGCGGAACATGTTGCCCTATGTGACACATGTCAGTTGGTGAAAGCAAAACATCAACGACCCGCGGGATTATTGCAACCACTCAAAGTGCCTAAATGGAAATGGGAAGAAATCAGTATGGATTTCATAGTGGAACTGCCTAGGACCCAATCGGGATATGATTCAATATGGGCCATCATCGACAGGCTAACCAAGGTAGCTCATTTCATCCCCGTGAAAGAAAGCTACAGCGGATCCAAATTGGCAGAATTATACATGTCAAGGATCGTGTGTTTCCATGGAGTGCCAAAGAAGATAGTGTCAGATCGAGGGACACAGTTCACCTCAAGGTTCCTGGCAGAAGTTGCATGAAACCATGGGAACTCATCTGAATTTTAGTTCTGCCTATCATCCCCAGACTGACGGACAGACGGAAAGAACTAATCAGATCCTTGAGGATATGTTGAGAGCGTGTGCGCTCAAGAACAACAGGAGTTGGGATAAGAACTTACCGTATGCGGAGTTCTCCTATAACAACAGCTATCAGGCTAGTATGAAGATGTCACCATTTGAGGCTTTGTATGGGAGAAAGTGCAGAACTCCACTATTTTGGAACCAAACCGGGGAAAGTAAAGTCTTTGGACCCGAGGTACTACAAGATGCCGAGGCGAAAGTGAGGGAAATTTGCAACAACCTGAGGATAGCACAGACCCGACAAAAGAGTTATGCCGATGTACGGAGAAGAGAGCTTATTTTCAATGTGGGAGACTATGTTTATCTCAAGGTGTCCCCTATCTGAGGACTTCATCGGTTCAAGGTGAAAGGGAAGTTATCACCTCGATACATCGGACCCTTTCAGGTTCTGGAGAGGAAAGGCAAAGTGAAATATCAACTAGAACTACCGGCTTGCCTATCGGATGTGCATGATGTATTCCATGTGTCACAGCTCAAGAAATGTCTAAGGACGCCTGAAGAGATGTTACCCATGAATGAGGTTGACGTACAAGAGGATCTGTCTTATGCCGAGCAACTGGTCAAGATTTTGGAGACAATGGAACGCCTCACAAGAAATAAAAGAATCCGGATGTGCAAGGTGCAGTGGAAGCATCACTCGGAAGAGGAAGCCACATGGGAGCGAGAAGACGAGCTTAAGGCACAGTTTCGGAATTGTTTTCCTAGAACCACCAATCTCGAGGACGAGATTTCTTTTAAGGGGGGTAGAGCTGTAACACCCCAAAAATCTGTTAAGAGTGGAATTTAAAATTTTTTGGACGTATTGCATGTGGTGCAGAAATTCAAATTCAAATTGGAATTCAAATTCAAACCAAAACAGAAAAAAAAAAAGAAAAAAAAAACCCCCGGCAAGTGGGCCGAAACCCACCAGCCGGCCCACCATTTCCCGCGCCAGCCCACAGCCACGCGCTCCTCTCTCCCTCTCACTGACACGTGGGGCCCGCCGTCATCTTCTTCCTCGCACGCGCTCGGCCGACCCCGGGACTTCTCTCTCTCCGGAATCCAAACTACCCCCAGAAACTCGCGTCCCCCAACTGAATTCTGGTCCCGGACCGCCACCCTCCCTCGTCTATATAAACGCCGGCATTGCCCCGTTTTTTCCATCCCGATCGACTGTTTTTCCCCCCGGTGAGAACCAGAGCTTCTCCAGCCTTTTTCTCTCGATCCTTGCTCGGATTTTCTGATCTAACGCGCCGATCATGTTCCACCGCCTCCGGAGAATCACGCAGATGCAGAAAACTCGGTAGTTTGCGCTCTAGACACAGCTCCGACGAGCACCGCGGCGGTTCCACCTCGGACCTCGTCGCCGACTGCCTTCCAGGGCCTCCGAGCTCAAGAAAAACCCCGAGGTGAGATCCCCGACCTCCCCTCTACCGATCTATGCCATGAAATCCCAGTTTTAGGAGGTATAGACAAAGATCCGAAGTTCTCCGGCGAGATCGCCGCCTCCCGCCGCCGCGCGCCACCGGGCAACGCGGGCTGGCTCCGGCCAGGGCGACGTGGCCGCTTGTGCGCCGTCTATTTTAAATCGCACGGTAGACATAAAACCCCCGCGTACCGATTCAGCGATCTAATCTCAGCCGTCTATTTTAAATCGGACGGTCCACATCAGCCCCATGTCATAAAGGCCGGTATTCTTACGCGCTACCCCCTGGGGATCTCGGAAAACACGAGCTAGCCCCGGAAAATTCTGATCTAGCCCCTAGAACTTCAGAAATTCGTGTAAATTGATTTAAAAATCAGTTTTGGCCCCTGGACTTAATAAAAATTAGGAAAACCCCTCTGTTATGTGTAGTTAGACCCCTGAAAATTTATGAAATAATAAATTAGACCCTGTAGTAGGGTGGATTTACCTTTTCGACCCTATATGATATTAAATTCAGAAAATTGAATATGTGATTAGGATTTAAATTTAAAAGGTGAGGCAAACACATTGTAAATTCAAATTTAAACTCTCCTAGCACTTGGAAAACTTTAGAATGAGTTAAAAATAGATTTTAGGCTGAATTGAAATCTGTCAAAATGGGGTTCATATTTATTAGTTCTAGAAACATATTTTAGGCTAGGAAATAATTCTAAAAACTAGTAAAATAAATTTAATTTGTTTCACATCAGAGAGGAAGTTCAAAAATATATTATTTAATATTTTAGAACAGAACCTATTCTGTTTAGATGATATGCCCTACTATTTAATTTTAAAACTCACTTTTAGGCATAGAAAATAAATCTGGAAAATAAAGGAAAATAGGTATGCGTAACTAGAAAATGATAAATGAAGTCTCCAAATCCAAAGACTTCAGTTTGGGATTTGGTAGAAGGTCTGGAAACCCATTTGGAATAGGAAATTACCTTCCATGCAAACTTGGTAGCTAAAGAGTGGATTGAAGAAATTTGTTTAAATTGGAAATTCATATATAGTGTGCAAACAGAAATCTGAATACAAAAGTTAGAAATCATATACATATGCTTAAAAGTGCATGTAGGCCAAAAATCAACACATCTAGGATAACCACAACACTTAGTAATGTGAATGAGTGTCATAGATATGTATGTGTGGTTTGTATGAAGTGAAAGTGTGAATTATGTCTTATGGATTGTTGTTTTCTTTTGCTATGTGTATTGGCATGAGTAGAACCTGCCCTAGAGCAAGTTCTCCCCTTCAAAGACCAAGACTTTCCATTCCCAGAGCAGCAGGAAGAAGGCAAGTGTCCTTGACCACTTTCATCCTATACTAGGATGTGTAGATAGAATTATTTGCATTGTCAATTGAAATATGAAACCCATGCTAGGAAGTTTCCTTAGAATTGCATTACCTTGTTTCCTTGTAGCTTGGGTTGGGATTTATTTTATCATGTCATTTATTTAAATGCTTATGCTTAGCCATGCTTAGAATGGGATAATTGGGATATGAGATCATCAATTTATTTACCTTACTCTTGAATGAGATATTATGAGTTATGTAGAGGTAGGGATCGAGGCAAGTTGGATGATTTGGTTGGTGCTGGGTGCACGAGACTCGGGTTTGTGTTTAGTACTTGCCTGGATCCTAAGGACCGGTTCATGGAGCATGTAACCTGGCTTTACCGTGCCAACCACATGCTGAGATGGGGTAGCTTGGCCAATTAATTAGGTGTATCCCCAGCGTAGTATGGGTGTGTTGGATGGTGCGGGGAATAGGTGTCAGCTGGACTACCATATGAACCGCAAGGCTCAAGAGGGGGCCACTGCAGCGGTGTTGGAGCCTCTTGTATGCTGTTAGGGGTGAAACCTCAGTGGGTCCATGCTCGTCGGGAATCCCTTTGTAAAGGCTTCGTAGTAATCTCCTGGCTACACACCTGGGAAGTGTGAATGTGGTTTGCGGCCACTGGCATAATGGAGGTTCTTTTAGTCCACCCGGCAACGGGGGATGAAATCACTACATGTGGGTACAGTGGTGCAAACTCTGCAGAGTCAAAACTGTCATGACAGCCGTGCTCACGGTCAAGAGCGGCTTGGACTTATTCATGATTAGAAGATGATGACTTTGGAAGTTGTGGACGTTAAGCGGGGAGCTTAACATTGGAAATGATGCTATGGTTATTTGATTATGATGACGGGTTGGGAGATTGGGACCATTTCACCTATGTAGTAATGTAGGTGCTTAATAAGCTAAGGTGATAGGTATTAATTGCGTAGTGCTTTGACCATGAGTTCAACCTCTCCTTGTTCTAGCCATGCATGACATAACTTTCCCACACTTGTTGAGTACCAACGGTACTCAAACTTGCATATTTGTTGGTTTAAATTGCTGCTCAGGTCAAGGGGATGATGTGGTGTTTAATAACCAAGACTTCGGATCCGAAGAAGGATTCTAGGTTCATGGAGTCCCCCGGGCAACGCCTGTTACGGAGCCCCCAAGAATAATATTCGCTGCTGTTTTATTTACATGTTATGAACTTTATCGTCCATCGAGACGTATGCTTTGTAAGACAGATTTATATTCGACACCTGGCTTGTAATAAATGATGCTTCACTATTTGTCATCACATGTATGAGAGAATGATCCTCGCATACATGTGATATTCACTCGGTTGCTCTTTGGGACAATCCGGGTGTGACAGATTCATACAAAATTTTTCAAGAAGACTTGGGAACTAGAGAGGATCCTCCATAAGCCTATTTCTCCACTAATACTTGGCATAATTCTACTACAAGAGAGTGATTGCTTCTAAGTGTGTTTTGGTGAGAGTAAAACCCCCTATATATACCCTGTCTAAGGCTGTTTCGCGAGCGAATATTCTGGTGAATCAATTGTTGCCACCATCAGAAGTTAAGCAGGAGCCAAACCTTGAGGGCGGACCAAATTTGACGCCACTACTAGGTCGAGTGACCTAGGGGGTCGATCAACCTCTTGGTGGCCAACCTGGTGCATTGATTGGCGGTGCCCTAATTTTTCTTCTAGAAGGTTTCCGTGAAGATTGAGTCGATAAACACTTCTTTGTGGGTTCTTTGTGTAACAGCCCTAAACTTTTGTAGAGCTGTATATCAAATTATAAAGATCAGTTCAGGAGAAGAAGGAATACTTGTGTGTCACCTAAAATAATGAACACGCAATGGAAACGTTAGGGAGTTAAAAAATTATCTAACTCATGCTTAACACATGTTAACATGAGAAGTGAACTTCACTACACGACTCAAAATCTTATAAACAAACACGGTGCAACGAGTGGTGAAATTTAAACATCAATTGAGTTATTTTAAAAAGGGTTCATGTTCGAAATGTACAAAGGCATACAATTGAATCAACTAATAAATCTCACATGAATCAAATAGCTTCTCTTCCAAATTTGATATTTTTGGAGCTAATTTACTATTTATTTCAAGGGAATAATTGAACGAGCATTTGAATTTGAATCTAAACCAAACTTGGTCAATTTAAAAATCTGGTTGCAGATTTGAGTTCCTCATATTCTTCTTAGTCTACCCTCCAATTTTGGTCATTTTGGACAAAGATATGTGGAGAATTCAAAGTACCAGAGGTGGAGAATTTAGAGGGCAGGCGGGCCCACATGTCAGCCTCTCTAATGTGAAACCGACTCTCCCATGCTCTTACCGCGCGCCACCGCAGGCATGCAGTGCCAGCGCGCTGTCTGCCTGTTGCCCCTCCCATATGAGCTCGCCGCTCTTCTCCTCTGCCTTATGTCGCCCTCACCGAGTGCAGCCGAAGTTTCTCTCCCTCGCTAGCCATGTTATACCCGTTTTTCCCTCCGCCGGTTAAAAACTCTTCGGTTCACCGTGGAACGTGGTGTTGCCGACGTTGTCCACCCCTGTGTTCCTCTATTCTGTGTTGCCCATGCTCCCAGGAAGCTTTTGACCCATTACCCAAGTCTTACGCGCCTTGTTTGAAGCTTCCTGACATCGCTGAAGTCCTAGCCGTCGCAGCCGCTGTCGCGCAAGTGTTTCCGGCTATCGCCGTCGTGCGCCAACCACCTATACGTGCTAAGCATCTAGGATCAGGGCTAGGTGGTGAGTTTAGGGAGTGAGACGTCGTAGAACGGCGGGCGGCGAGGTGGCCGGCGAGGCGCCGCCGCGGGTGGCCGCGCGTGTCCGGAGGAAGAAGATGACTGTGGGGTCCACCTGTCAGTCTCTATTTAAATCACCCGGATCCAGTGTGGCTTGGGATCTTGTGTGGCTATGTGCTTTAATTCAGTAGCCCTTGTGTTGCTGCGCTTCCATTGGTCCATTTAAACAACTGTAGCCGGGTTGAATTGTTTAAACATTTTCTGTATAGAAACAATTCCAGGAAATTCATTCAAACTTCCAACTGCAATTTCACCTAGTATAATTGCTCAAATAATTTCAAATAAATTATGGGAGACTCATCTTGATCCACACTTTGCAGTGGTACAATTTATTGTACATGAAACTCTCAGTATTTTCATAATTAATTCCTTTACGTCAAGGTATTCAGCAATTAATTACTGCTGACCTGATAATTGGAAAATTCCCAATATCGGTCAGAACCCTCTTCAAAACGTCCTTGATCTCCAGTAAAAGTTTCAAGTTCATTAGACTTGATTTACTATGCTTAATTATCCTATAATCTCTCAGCTAACTGAAAATTAGGAAAAATCACAGAAACATTTTCAGAAAATGGTAGAAACTTGTACAATCATTATCTCCCTGTATAAAACTTAGAAAATGGTGAAATAAATTTTGTAGAACCTGTGTAATCTCATCTAACCATAACACTCACTGTTAGCCATGGTAAAGCTCCTGAACTAGCATGAAAATTCAGAGAAGCTAAAACACCTAAGGAATTATTGTAACCACCTTCAGCCTTTGCTTGAGCTCAAAATTTGCATACTGCCTACATACCATACCTTGAAGCTACTGTTAAATTTCCAGCTTCGTTGGACCTCTTGAACATCAGCAATTCTCTGTTATATATCTATGTGCATATATAGTCCTATTCAACATGGTGTGTAATCCTACTTCCATTCCACATCAATCGTTCCTCTCTATTGCTGTAGATCACAGCAACAGAAACTTCACTGTTGTTCACTTCTTATACTTAGTTAATTATACAACAGATTTGGATCACTTTCTAAATTACTTTTGAATGTATGTGCATTTGCATCTCGATAGTTCACATAACGTCAAAGCTCGACCAGAAGTTAAACTCAGAGGCGAGGATCTCCATCTTGTAACTGTTGTGGTGGATTCTCCGGAGGAAGACTGACTTCCGAGGGTTACTATCTAAACCGTTGAGCAAGGCAAGCCCTGGTTTGCATTTAAGGACTATTCTAAGTTTTACTTTGTATCCACTATCTTTGATTTAGATATGTAATGTGCGTTATGTCTAAGGTGAATGACACTCCAAATGCATGACCTCACTGTGGGGACTGGGTCCACACATTGCAGGATCGCAGAGGGTGGTGTCGTACACTGCGGCACCCAACAGCACACACGAAAAGAATACGAGAAACATACAAATTTTAATTGATATAAAATAGTGGAAGTCTTTTACAATACTTAATATACGGTGGAAGTTATGTTCATAGCTAAACTCTGAGCCTAGCTTTGTGTGGGGACCACCCCGTGGTTCACCCACTCCAAGATCGCATAGGGTGGTGCTGTGCGATGCGGCACCCAACAGCACACACGAAAAGATTAAAGAACAACATACAAACTTTTATTTAATATAAAACAGCAGAAGTCTTTTTACAAAACCTATTCATACAGCGGAAGTAATATACATATACGGCCTCTCATCCTAGCTACGCAAAAGTGCAGCCGTCCAGCCCGGGGACGCTACACACTAGCAGCAAGTAAACGGAGATCACGGCGGCGTGCAGGGCTCCATCTCGGCCGTGTACCCCGACGGGGGCATCACCTCGTCCTCGGAACCTTCCTCATAACTCTCACCTGCATACAGCTAAAAATATTGCAACCGTGAGCACGATGGCTCAGCAAGTCTTAACCGTCAAACCTAGGCATGGAACTCTACGTGCAAGGATGTGTAAGGTAGGAAAGGACTTTGCAAGAAAGACACGCCTATAAGTTGATCCTTACTTTCAGTTTTATAGCAGCAGATTCATGTGCCTTAGGCAGCCCTCATATCGGAAGTCCACAATCAAACAAGAAACGCTTTCCTCCGATGTGGTGATGCCCAAAGTGGAATATAAACTTAATTTGCTCTATAACTACAGCAATCCAGGTATTCAAGACATTAATAGATCAATACAGCATTTTCAGTTGGCTTATTTCACTTCTTACTACGTCACAACGCAGTGAACATGCGGGTACTCAAATAACTGTGAGGGACGGTGATTGCAATCAAGACACATCCGGATAACACGTTGCATACACCCACTTTCAGAAGCGTGATTCCACACCCCTTCCTACTCTGTTGTATGCAACAACCTTTCAAAGGCAACCCAAATGCCGAACCGGTCCATCCATAACGGGTAGGAGGTCCCCGCGTGGAGCGTGACTGTGCCCACCGGCAGATTTACACCTTGCTACCCTCAACCCACTCCTATTTACGGTTGGGTAAGCCTAGACACCCAGGTTAACCAATTACATCGGTTTCCTGGTTCCCATATGCCAGTATGCATCCGGTACTGTTCGATACTTGTCCAGCAGGGCCGCACACGGACGGTCCTCAACCGACACCAACAAGGCTACGCACGTGAGACCTCTGCTCACTGCTTCCTATCCCCCCCTGCTGGGTCTCATTTTCATAACTTAAGCCATCTTCTACCTCTTTTCATTCCGTGTAATAAGTACTATCTCACGAGTAGATTCCAACCACTCGACTTCTACCGAGATCCTATACATTAGCATGGCATTCTCTACTCGTCGCGTTTGTAAACTACCCAACCCTCCATAGGATTTAAAGAGGCTATGCAAGTGGGATTTCAATCACCCTAACTCTAATGCAAACATTCAACCTAGATATAAATGGTACAAAGGAAAAACTTTATAAAAGTTACTTAAATGCAAACCGGGGCTTGCCTGGTTGCGAGTAAAAGGGGAAGTCAGCTTCTGGTGGAAGGACGTCTAAGGGCTCCGGTTCGTCCTCAACTTCGGTCACTATTATAAAATGTAACAAAATATATGTATAAGTATTTATGATTTATGAGAATTGGACTTCTATTCATAGCTATTGCTATTTAGGATCCTTAATTGGCTTTGGGATTTTTAAAGGAAATACTAGACTCTCTAAGGATGATTTGAGCCAAATTTGGAGACATGTTATTGCATAATGTAGTCTTTAAAATTCCTACAATTACAAAGCGTCTCTGAATTTTGAGCCCAAATCAGGAGCTTTGACATAGCTAGAAATGGAAGATCTGATTAGGGTAAGTCTCCATGGTTCTAACAAATTTTGTTTCACCATTTTTGGAGCTACCATCAGAGAGATATGAATTTTTGAACTTCGACAGGAGTTCTGAAAAAGCTTCTGTTTAAATTTGAATTTCTAAATAAAGGCTGAACTTGGGAAGGAAGTTTAGCCTAGGAAATTATCTCCAATGAAGCACAAATTTTTACTGGAGATCAGTAACTATGGAAAGGACTAGCTGCCCAAATTTGGGAATATTTCATAAAGAATTGCTCCTGTAATAAATCCCCAAAGGATTTATTAAAAACAATTCTACAGAAATGCCTGGGCATTTGCATAGCCTAAAATTGGTTTCTCTGTGAAGTACTCCGCATGAGGAATCCAACAAAATTGGTCTCACTATTTTTGGAGTTTTCTACACAAAGTTCTGGGCTTGTAAAGATCAGCTAATTCCTGGAATTATTTCTCTAATAGAAACTTCAAATAATTGGGGTCGGCCCACTGTTTTAAATTGGACCAGTGAGATTTCGGCAACAACGGGGGCTACGGGGTTATTCCCGCGCAGCCGCACTGGATCCGGCGCCACAGGCCGATCCCCACGCGTATACGGAGGCTGACCGGTGGGACCCGGCCCTCCTTCGTGTTCATCGCGCTGCCCGTGCCTCCCACGGCGGCGCACGCCGGCCAGGCTCGCCGGGACGGGGTTCCCGCCGTACAAACTTCATCAAACTCAACGCCTGTGAGTTCTACACCGTGCTGAACACGATGGTGGGGTCAGGAGCCAATGACAACGGCCGGAAAGGTGCTTGCACCGGCGACCATGTCGGACCTTACTTCGGCGACCTCGCTCTCCCTCAACAGTGGGTCTTTCGGGCTAGGGTTTGCTCCAAAAGCACCAGTGTCACATGGACATCCTCGACCCATAGCTCGCTCTCCCTGAAAACCACCGGAGAGGGGACCTCACCGGCGACCCGAGGTGTTTTTGCACTGGCGGCTAAGAAAACAGCTAGGGCTCCCAAGTTTCTTGATGTTTTTGCTTGGTTCTTCGTCGAGGAGAGGCGCTAAGAAGTAGGGAAGCTCTGTGCAAGATTACTCGAGGTCTAAAGGATCGTGCACCACAAATTTTTGGTTAGAACGAGCCCTATCCGTCGGTGTACAGTTTGAGAAAATGGCGAAATTCTCGCCACCGGTCCTAGCAATCGCTAAACAGCCTCCGGCTACACGACCAGGACATGTCCACGCACCTTTATTATATAGGAAGTCGGGGGAGAGGGTGGCCGGGTGCTGCTGTCGACGGTGAGCCGAAATGGCGAGGTCCGGGCACCTTGAAGCTTTGGCGCCAATCCGCGTTTCTCGAGCAGTTCGGACCGGCAAACCTCGAAGGGCTTTGGCGAGAGCTAGAGCACGTCCAGGCGCTACTTTTTGCTATGGATGGCCCGAGCAGCCGAGCTCAGCAGGCGGTGGTCGATCGGAAGAGAAGGCTATCGGTGGTGCTCATTGTGGACAAAGCAGCCGTGGCAACCGAGCTGAGGAGGAGGAGAAGTAGAGCTGGGGTACTCGGGCGGCCGCTCTTATCGCCCACGCGCGCGCGCCGACGTCGGCCAGCGAGAACCAGCTCGGTGGCTCGGTGAGGACGTCAGGTGGAGCGCTTTTCCGGGAGCTGTCGCACCGCGATCACCCAGGAACAGAGAGAGATAGAAAAATAGTCGGTTTGTTTGCTTTAGGTGGCTGACAATTGGGCCCCACCTCCCCCTTTGTTTAGTCAAACTTTTCTGATATTTTTCCCTCCAGCAACTCAACATTAAAAGCTTTACTTCACCCCAAAGTTACGTTTGAATTTGTTGAATTCAAATGGTTTGAATTCTGGTGTAGAATTTGAATGGGGTTTGATCATTTGAATTTGAAAAGGATTTTGAATTCTCCACTTTGTATTGCCTCAAAAATATAGCGAACCAGCTCCAAAATTTCCAACTTTTGGCATGGCTGCTCATTTAACGGTGGAGAACACATTTGTGAAACAAAATTTTCAAATTGGGGGAATTGGAATTTGAAACTGAATTTGAAATTCAGATCAGAGGGCTTTTCTTTTTAATCCCAAACAAATATGAAAACACCTCCAAATGAGCTAAATTTTGGAAGGTTGAATATTTGGAATATGAAGATCCCAGCTGTTCATTTAGATCTCCATGTTTGGAATGGGAAGTCTAAACCCTCACTTTGAACTTACACCATTATGATTCAAAGTTTTAATTCCCCTCATTTTTCATAAGTGTACATGAGCTGAATTTTCTTGCTACCACTTTTGGGAATTTTACGTCCCCCCCCTTAAAAAGAATCTCGTCCCGAGATTCCAAAGGAAAAGCAAAGTGGGGAAAACTTTACCGGGTATAGGATGATAGCAAGTCCGGATAATACGTTCGTAGATAATCCTCGCTTTCCCATGTCGCCTCATCAGCGGTATGGTTACTCCACAAGACCTTGTAGAACCATAAGGTCTGGTTTCTTGTGGCACGAGTCTTTTCATCGATGATCTGGATGGGATACTCCGTGTACATGAGGTCCGGTTGAAGAACTTCTATGTCTTCTGTGCGGATTTCAGCCGAGGGTTTGAGGCACTTCCTCAGTTGAGAGATGTGGAAGACGTTGTGAATGCCTGCGAGAGACGCTGGTAACTCCAGGCGATAGGCCACGGGTCCACATCTTTCAATGACGGTGAATGGACCAATGAACCGCGGCGCAAGTTTACCCTTCACTCCGAAACAATGAATTCCCTTCATCGGAGACACACTGACATAAACATGGTCCCCGATGTCGAAGTGGAGAGGACGGCGTCTTTTATCCGCATAGCTCTTCTGACGAGATTGAGCAGCCTTAAGATTGGCTTGTATTATTCGCACTCGTTCTTCAGCTTCATTCACAAGTTCAATGCCGTAGATAACTCGCTCGCCGGACTCGCACCAGTTGAGAGGTGTGTGGCATTTCTGGCCGTAGAGAGCTTCATACGGCGCCATCTTGATGCTAGCTTGATAGCCATTGTTGTAAGAAAACTCCGCCAACGGCAAATGATCATCCTAATTCTTGCCGTGGTGGATGACACAAGCGCGTAGCATGTCCTCAAGAACTTGATTCACCCGTTCAGTTTGACCATCCGTCTGCGGGTGATACGCGGAGCTTCGGATCAGTTTGGTCCCCAAGGATGCGTGCAGCTGTTCCCAAAACCGAGAGACGGACAGCGCACCGCAATCAGAAATGATGGAGCGGGGAACACCGTGCAAACACAAGATCTTTGCAATGTACAGCTCCACATATTGCTTGGCCACGTACTTTGTATGTACGGGGATAAAATGAGCCGACTTGGTTAGTCGATTGACTATCACCCAAATCGAGTCATGTTTGTGAGATGTGAGAGGTAATCCAACAATGAAGTCTATGCTGATATCCTCCCACTTCCACGCCTGAATATTTAATGGTTGCAGCTGTCCGGCTTTATGCATATGGTCGGCTTTCACACGCCGACACGTATCACATTCAGATATGTACTTTGTGATTTCTCTTTTCATCCGTGTCCACCAAAACCTGGTTTTCAGATCCTGGTACATCTTGTTGCTGCCTGGATGAATAGAATACTTGGACAAATGAGCTTCGTCCAAGATTTTCTTCCGAAGCTTCATGTCACGGGGTACCACTATACGGTCTCTAAACCATAGAGTGTCGTGTTCATCTCTTTGGAAGCACTTCATTTCGGCATTCTCCATCCTTCTCCGAATGTGCGACATTCCCATGTCCTTCCTCTGAGCTTCCATAATCTCCTCTCTTATGGTTGGGATGAGAGCAAGATTATATAACGCCCCATATGGAATCAAGTACAGACTTGGCTCCTCCTCTTCAGGTGAGGTGATGGACAGATTGTTGACATGGGATTTGCGGCTTAAGGCATCGGCAACCACGTTTGCCTTTCCGGGATGGTAGTGAATCTCGATCTCATAGTCTTTGATCAGTTCTAGCCATCTCCGTTGCCGCATATTCAACTCCTTTTGAGTGAATATATACTTCAGACTCTTGTGGTTGGTGTAGAGGTGCACTAAGTTCCCAAGCAAATAGTGCCTCCACATTTTTAAAGCCAACACCACAGCAGCGAGCTCAAGTTCATGAGTCGGATAATGCTGCTCGTGGTTACGAAGTTGATGTGAGCCATAGGCGACCACTCTTCCTCCTTGCATCAATACACAGCCAAGCCCGATGCCGGACGCATCACAATATACGTCGAAGGGCTTGGTTGTATCCGGTTGAGCTAACACCGGGGCTGTTGTAAGATGCTTCACTAATGCCTGGAAAGCTTCTTCACAAGCTGAGCTCCAAACATATTTGATCACCTTCTTCAACAGTTCAGTCATCGGCTTAGCAAGCTTGGAGAAATTTGGTATGAATCTCCGATAATATCCTGCTAACCCGAGGAAACTTCTTACTTCATGGACTGATGTGGGGGACTTCCATTTCAGCACTTGTTCGATCTTGCTTGGATCAACTGCAATGCCTTCTGCAGAAATAATGTGACCAAGGAACGGCACTTGGCTGATCCAAAACTCGCACTTGCTGAACTTGGCATAAAGCTTATGGTCTCGCAATCGTTGAAGTACGATATGCAAGTGTTTGGCGTGTTCTTCTTCAGTCTTGGAGTAAACCAAGATGTCGTCTATGAACACCACCACAAACTTGTCCAACTCCGGCATGAGCACTGAGTTCATAAGATACATGAAGTGTGCCGGGGCGTTGGTGAGACCAAAGGACATGACGAGGTATTCATACAACCCATATCTCGTCGAGAAGGCCATCTTCGGGATATCTTCCGCTCGGATTTTAATTTGATGATATCCGGAGCGAAGATCCATCTTCGAAAATACACTCGCTCCCACAAGTTGATCGAAGAGAATATCGATGCGGGGCAGTGGATATTTATTCTTGATGGTGACGGCGTTGAGAGGTCGGTAGTCCACACACAACCTCAAGGTTTCATCCTTCTTCACAAACAGCGCCGAGCATCCCCATGGCGAGGAACTCAGTCGAATGAAACCCTTCTTCATTAGATCGTTGAGCTGCTCCTTCAGTTCAGCCAGTTCATTCGGAGCCATCTTGTACGGTCTACGTGATATCGGCGTCATCCCAGGTACAAGTTCAATCTTGAACTCGACATCCCTTTTGGGTGGCATGCCCGGAAGATCATCCGGAAAGACATCTGGGTATTCACGGACCACACAAATATCCTCAAGTTTTGTGGCTTCCGTGTTATATGTGGCTGGAGCTTCTTGAACCGAATGGTCAAGAATAGGAACATGTAGTTCGTGGAGTGGAGAGTTTAAACGAACCACACGTGGAATGATGTCAAGAATATCACCATGGCGATGTAGCCATGACATCCCTAAAATGACATCAAGTTTTTGACTCTCTAATATGATTAGAGACGTCGGATATAGATTTCCACCCAACTGTAATGGTGCTCTATAGACCATTCTATCAGCTGTTATTTTCCCACCCGGAGAACATATCAAATATGAATTATTTGTTGGAATGATAGGCAGTTGATATTTAATAACATAAGACTGACTTATGAAATTATGGGTGGCACCGGAGTCAAAAAGTATGACTACGGGATGATCTAAGTAGGAGAACGTACCCGCGAGGACGGGTTCGCCTTCCGGCACGTCTTTGATAGCTAAGTGGTGGACGTTGCCGGGTTTTGGTGCAGGTTTCTTGGGCTGATTGCGGGGCTGATTAGCACCCTGATATGGTGCTGCACCCCTGCCCTGTCGCGGCTCGGGGCAGTCCCTCAAAATGTGTCCGACACGGCCACACGTGTAGCATGTGTAAGGTGTCGCGGTCCCGCCGACTTGAGGACGGAATCCCGGTGCACGCTGCTGAAACTGAGGCGCACGTGGGACCATCCTTTGCTTCTGCTGTTGCTGTGGTGGATACATCGGCCTGAAGCCCGGCGCATTATATTGCCGCCCGCAAAACTGAGGTGGTCCCGCCGGTGGTTGCCATCTCTGACCGGATGGTGAGCGATACACCACGCGGTATTTCTGTGGCGTTCCACCACTGCTGCTCGTCAGCACGCTGCATTTCCTCTTGTCTGAACCGCGCTCACGCTGAGCATTCTCTTGTAGAATCACGGCAGTAACTAGATCGTTGAATGTGCCGCGATTGCTCTGGGCGAGATGGACCTTCATCTTTGAATTCATGCCCCGGAAGAACGCATTGCGCTTGTTGTCTTCCGTACCCACAAATCCTGGCGCATACTGCGCCAGCCGGTTGAATAACCTGGAGTACTCATGAGCACTCCTCTCGCCTTGTCATAGCGCCAGGAACTCCTGGAGCTTCATTTCCATCACACCGGGAGGTATGTGATAGGCGCGGAACGCCTCCCGGAACTCCGTCCATGTGACGGCATGGCCAGCCGGCAAGGAGGCGGTGTAGTTGACCCACCATGTACCGGCTTCTCCTTGAAGCTGTTGCGCTGCATACAGCGCCTTCTGGTGTTCGGTGCATCGCAGCAGCCCGAACTTTGCCCCTAGAGTGCGGATAAAGCTGTCCGCCTCCAAAGGTTCTTCGGCCTCCATGAAGACCGGTGGATGGGTCACCATGAATTCTAAATACGAACTTTGTTGGGGCTGGCGTTGCCCATTGTCTTGGCGTCCTCCCGGATGGGACGCATTCTGCTGCACCAACATCCGCTGTAACTCGGTTTGCTCGTCGCGCGAGCCGAGCACTGCGACGAGAACCTCCGTAAGATTACTTGGACGTTCTGGCGGTGGAGGAGTGGTTGCTGCTGCGTCGTGGTTTGCTCCGGAGGTGGAGACTCATCACCACGAACTTGACTCGGACCTCCCTCCTCTTGCATAGACCGTGTACGCACCATTCTGCATTCACATCATTTAAACGATCAGCACATGTGGGTTTAGCTCATCAAGTCTATACAATAGTAATGCAAGAATGGGATAAACAATGCGCATAACAGTCACACTTATGGATAAAGTATAAACTTTATACAACATATACATCCCTGGACCGTGTCACACGATCGAGTTCCAAAGTATTGAACTTTATGGGTTAAAAGTTCATTTCGACCATCGGGGTCACCACGGGATGTTAAGTGTGTTAGCATGCATAATTCCTCGCTGTTGTATTGGACCCAAACATGTACTAACTCGAAGTGATGTGTTAAATGCATAAACCCTTCGACTCCAACTCGCTGTTTTACAACAGCCACTGCACGTCGAACGGTGAAACTAAGTGTTTTGGTCGAAATACAGAAAATTCCAGAGAGCATTTGGTCTGCCCTGTTTCTGGACAGTACCTACTCATCTGAGATTTTCATCCCTTTCGAGGGAGATTTTGTTATGGAGCTCTACAGAAAAGTTGTAGAGGACTTCTAAACCTTTCTAGAATGGTATCCCACACCTCCATTGGTTCAACCAATCTTAAGTCATGCCCTGTTCAAGTTCAGAAAAATTTCTGCCAAAAACAGGGGAGATTGTTCCTAAGCTTTTGAGATTGAACCTATACTCCCAATTGACTCTTAGTTCAATATAGGAGTTTACTCGATGTAAAATCCCCAAAAGTGGTAGCAAGAAAATTCAGCTCATGTACACTTATGAAAAATGAGGGGAATGAAAACTTTGAATCATAATGGTGTAATTTCAAAGTGAGGGTTTAGACTTCCCATTCCAAACCTCAAGATCTAAATGCACAGCTGGGATCTTCATATTCCAAATATTCAACCTTCCAAAATTTAGCTCATTTGGAGGAGTTTTCATATTTGTTTGGGATTAAAAAGAAAAGCCCTCTAATCAGAATTTCAAATTCAGTTTCAAATTCCAATTCCCTCAATATGAAAATTTGGTTTCACAAATGTGTTCTCCACCGTTGAATGAGCAGCCATGCCAAAAGTTGGAAATTTTGGAGCTGGTTTGCTATATTTTTGAGGCAATACAAAGTGGAGAATTCAAAATCCTTTTCAAATTCAAATGATCAAACCCCATTCAAATTGTACACCAGAATTCAAACCATTTGAATTCAACAAATTCAAACTTAACTTTGGGGTGAAGTAAAGCTTTTAATGTTGAGTTGCTGGAGGGAAAAATATCAGAAAAGTTTGACTAAACAAAGGGGGAGGTGGGGCCATATTGTCAGCCACCTAAAGCAAACAAACCAACTATTTTTCTCTCTCTCTCTCTGTTCCCGGGTGATCGCCGCGCGACAGCTCCCGGAAAAGCGCTCCACCCGACGTCCTCACCGAGCCACCGAGCTGGTTCTCGCTGGCCGACGTCGGCGCGCGCGCATGGGCGATAAGAGCGGCCACCCGAGTACCCCAGCTCTACTTCTCCTCCTCCTCAGCTCGGTTGCCGCGGCTGCATTGTCCACAACGAGCACCACTGATAGCCTTCTCTTCCGATCGACCACCGCCTGCTGAGCTCGGCTGCTTGGGCCATCCATAGAAAAAAGTAGCGTCTGGACGTGCTCTAGCTCTCGCCAAAGCCCTTCGAGGTTTGCCGGTCCGAACTGCTCGAGAAACGCGGATTGGCGCCAAAGCTTCAAGGTGCCCGGACCTCGCCGTTTCGGCTCACCATTGACAGCAGCACCCGGCCACCCTCTCCCCCAACTTCCTATACAAGAAAGGTGCATGGACATGTCCTGGTCGTGTAGCCGGAGGCCGTTTAGCGATTGCTAGGACCGGTGGCGAGAATTTCGCCATTTTCTCAAACTGTACACCGACGGATAGGGCTCGGTCTAACCGAAAATTCGTGGTGCACGATCCTTTAGACCTCGAGTAAGCTTGCACAGAGCTTCCCTACTTCCTAGCGCCTCTCCTCGACGAAGAACCAAGCAAAAACATCAAGAAACTTGGGAGCCCTAGCTGTTTTCTTAGCCGCCAGTGCAAAAACACCTCGGGTCGCCGGTGAGGTCCCCTCTCTGGTGGTTTTCAGGGAGAGCGAGCCATGGGTCGAGGATGTCCATGTGACACTGGTGCTTTTGGAGCAAACCCTAGCCCGAAAGACCCACTGTTGAGGGAGAGCGAGGTCGCCAAAGTAAGGTCCGACATGGTCACCGGTGCAGGCACCTTTCCGGCCGTTGTCATCGGCTCCCGACCCCACCATCATGTTCAGCATGGTGTAGAACTCACAGGCGGTGAGTTTGATGAAGTTTGGACAGCGGGAACCCCGTCCCGGCGAGCCTCGCCGTCGTGCGCCGCCGCGGGAGGCGCGGGCAGCGCGAGGAAGATGAAGGAGGGTCGGGTCCCACCGGTCAGCCTCCGTATACGCGCAGGGATCGGCCTGTGGCGCCGGATCCAGTGCGGCTTCGCGGGAATAACCCCGTAGCCCCCGGTGTTGCCAAAATCTCACTGGTCCAATTTAAAACAGTGGGCCCAGCCCAATTATTTGAAGTTTCTATTAGAGAAATAATTCCAGGAATTAGCTGATCTTTACAAGCCCATAACTTTGTGTAGAAAACTCCAAAAATAGTGAGACCAATTTTGTTGGATTCCTCATGAGGAGTACTTCACAGAGACACAAATTTTAGGCTATGAAAATACCCAGGAATTTCTTTAGAATTGTTTTTATTAAATCATTTGGGGATTTATTACAGGAGCAATTCTTTATGAAATATTCCCAAATTTGGGCAGCGAGTCCTTTCCATAGTTACTGATCTCCAGTAAAAATTTGGGATTCATTAGAGATCATTTGCTAGGCTAAACTGCCTTCTGAAGTTCAGCCTTTATTTAGAAATTCAAATTTAAACAGAAGCTTTTTCAGAACTCCTGTCCAAGTTCAAAAATTCATATCTCTCTGATGGTAGCTCCAAAAATGGTGAAACAAATTTTGTTAGAACCATGGAGACTTACCCTAATCAGATCTTCCATTTCTAGCTATGTCAAAGCTCCTGATTTGGGCTCAAAATTCAGAGACGCATTGTAATTGTAGGAATTTTAAAGACTACATTATGCAATGACATGTCTCCAAATTTGGCTCAAATCATCCTTAGAGAGTCTAGTATTCCATGTAAAAATCCCAAAGCCAATTAAGGATCCTAAATAGCAATAACTATGAATAGAAGTCCAATTCTCATAAATCATAAATACTTATACATATATTTTGTTACATTTTATAATAGTGACCGAAGTTGAGGATGCACCCGAGCCCTTGGACGTCCTTCCACCAGAAGCTGACTTCCCCTTTTACTCGCAACCAGGCAAGCCCCGGTTTGCACTTAAGTACCTTTTATAAAGTTTTTCCTTTGTATCATTTATGTCTAGGTTGAATGTTTGCATTAGAGTTAGGGTGATTGAAACCCCACTTGCATAGCCTCTTTAAATCCTATGGAGGGTTGGGTAGTTTACAAACTCGACGAGTAGAGGATGCCATGCTAATGTATAGGATCTCGGTAGAAGTCGAGTGGTTGGAAGCTACTCGCGAGATAGTACTTATTACACGGAATGAAAAGAGGTAGAAAATGGCTTAAGTAATGAAAATGAGACCCAGCAGGGGGGATAGGAAGCAGTGAGCAGAGGTCTCACGTGCGTAGCCCTGTTGGTGTCGGTTGAGGACCGTCCGTGTGCGGCCTTGCTGGACAAGTATCGAACAGTACCGGATGCATACTGGCATATGGGAACCAGGAAACCAATGTAATTGGTTAACCTGGGTGTCGAGGCTTACCCAACCGTAAATAGGAGTGGGTTGAGGGTAGCAAGGTGTAAATCTGCCGGTGGGCACAGTCACGCTCCACGCAGGGACCTCCTACCCGTTACGGATGGACCGGTTCGGCATTTGGGTTGCCTTTGAAAGGTTGTTGCATACAACAGAGTAGGAAGGGGTGTGGAATCACGCTTCTGAAAGTGGGTGTATGCAACGTGTTATCCGGGTGTGTCTTGATTGCAATCACCGTTCCTCATGGTTATTTGAGTACCCGCTTGTTCACTGCGCTATGACGTAGTAAGAAGTGAAATAAGCCAACTGAAAATGCTGTATTAATCTATTAATGTCTTGAATACCTGGATTGCTGTAGTTATAGAGCAAATTAAGTTTATATTCCACTTTGGGCATCACCGCATCGGAGGAAAGCATTTCTTGTTTGATTGTGGACTTCCGATGTGAGGGCTGCCTAAGGCACATGAATCTGCTGCTATAAAACTGAAAGTAAGGATCAACTTATAGGCGTGTCTTTCTTGCAAAGTCCTTTCCTACCTTACACATCTTTGCACGTAGAGTTCCATGCCTAGGTTTGACGGTTAAGACTTGTTGAGCCATCGTGCTCACGGTTGCAATATTTTGAGCTGTATGTAGGTGAGAGTTATGAGGAAGGTTCCGAGGACGAGGCGATGCCCCCGTGGGGGTACACGGCCGAGCTGGAGCCCTGCACGCCGCCGTGATCTCCCTTTACTTGCTGCTAGTGTGTAGCGTCCCCGGGCTGGACGGCTGCACTTTTGCGTAGCTAGGATGAGAGGCCGTATATGTATATTACTTCCGCTGTATGAATAGGTTTTGTAAAAAGACTTCTGCTGTTTTATATTAAATAAAAGTTTGTATGTTGTTCTTTATTCTTTTCGTGTGTGCTGTTGGGTGCCGCATCACACGGCACCACCCTATGCGATCCTGGAGTGGGTGAACCACGGTGTGGTCCCAGGGACGCTACACACTAGCAGAACACATCCAGAGATCATGGCGGTGTGCAGGGCTCCCACTCGGCCGTGTACCCCGACGGAGGCATCGCCTCGTCCTAGGACCCTTATTCATACACCTTACCTTTAACGACTTAATATAGCAACAGTGAGCACGATGTCTCAGCAAGACTTATCCAGCACCCCTAAATATGAAACTCTATACGCAAGGATACTTAATATAGGAATAGATATTGCAATAAAGAACTTGCCTGCATGATGATCCTTACTTTGATGATTATTAGCAGCAGGTTAAGAGTTCATAACAAGTAACTTTAGTGAGCACTTTCTATAGCAATCATGGTTGCAACACAAAAATAATTCAATGCATCATATTCTTCTGGCCTCTTTCAGTATTTACTATGTTATAGTGCAGTGAAGAAGCGGTGCTCAAATGACCATGAGGGTTACTCCACAAGACTTTGTAAAACCATAAAGTCCGGTTTCTTGTGGTGCGATTCTTTTTATCGATAATCCAGATCGGATGCTCCGAATACGTGAGGTCCGGTTCGAGAGCTTCGATGTCTTCGGTGTGAATTTCAGCCGAGGATTTGAGGCATTTACGCAGCTGAAAATTGTGAAACACATTATGAATTCCCGAGAGTGACGCCGGTAACTCCAAGCGATAGGCCACAGGTCTGCATTTTTCAATGATGGCGAACGGACCGATGAATCATGGAGCAAGCTTTCCCTTCACTCTGAAACGATAAACCCACAGCGGAGAGACACAGACATAAACATGGTCCCCGATGTCGAAGTGGAGAGGACGACATATCTTATGCGCATAGCTCTTCTGACGAGATTGAGCAGCCTTGAGATTGGCTTATATCACTCGCACTCATTCCTCGGCCTCCTTCACAAGATCAATGTCGTATCTGACTCGCTCGCCAGACTCACACCAGTTGAGTGGTGTGCGACATTTCCGGCCGTAGAGAGCCTCATATGGAACCATCTTGATTCTAGCTTGATAGCCATTATTACAAGAGAACTCTGCCAACGGTAGATGATTGTCCTAGTTTTTACATTAGTGGATGGATAAAGCGCTTAGCATATCTTGAAGAACTTGATTCACCCGCTCAGTTTGACCATTCGTCCGCGGGTGATATGCGGAGCTTCGGGTCAGTTTGGTCCCCAATGACGCATGCAGCTGCTCCCAGAATCGAGCAACGAACAGCGCAACGCAATCTGAAATAATCGTGTGGGGAACACCGTGCAAGCACAAGGCTCTTGCAATATACTACTCCGCATATTTCTTGGCTTGTGTATACAGGGATAAAATGAGCCGATTTGTTCAGTCGATCGACAATCACCCAGATCGAATCGTGCTTTTGGAACGTTAGAGATAATACACCAATGAAACCAATACTTATATCCTCCCATTTCCACACCAGAATGTTCAATGGTTGCAGCTGTCCGGCTTTGCGCATACGGTCGGCTTTCACCCGCCGAAAGGTATCACACTCGGATACGTACTTTGCAATCTCTCTTTTCATCCGTGTCCACCAAAATTTGTTTTTCAGATCTTGATACATCTTGTTGCTGCCCATATGAATAGAATACTTGGACAAGTGAGCTCCGTCCAAGATTTTCTTCCGAAGTTCCATATCACGGGGTACCACTATACAGTTTTTTAAATCATAGAGTATCGTGTTCATCCCTTCAGAAGCATTTCATTTCTCCATTCTTTATTCTCCTCCTAATGTGAGACATTCCCACGTCTTTCTTTTGAGCTTCCATAATCTCTTCTTGTATGGTAGGAACAAGAGCCATATTATATAGCGCTCCATATGGAACCAAGTATAAACTCGGCTCATCCTCTTCCAACGGAGTGATGGAGAGATTGTTGACGTGAGATTTGCAGCTTAAGGCATCGGCAACCACGTTTGCCTTGCCGGGATGGTAGTGAATCTCAATCTCATAATCTTTGATCAGTTCTAACCATCTCCATTGCCACATATTCAACTCCTGTTGAGTGAATATATATTTTAAGCTCTTGTGGTTGGTGTAGAGATGCACTAAATTTCCAAGTAGATAGTGCCTCCACATTTTCAACGCCAATATCACAGCAGCGTGCTCAAGGTCATGATTCGGATAGTGCTGCTCGTGTTTACAAAGTTGACGTGAGCCATAGGCGACCACTCGTCCTGCTTGCATCAACACACATCCAAGCCCGATACCAGACGCATCACAAAACACGTCGAATGACTTGGACCTATCCGGTTGAGCTAAGACCGGAGCTGTTGTGAGATGCTTCACCAATGCTTGGAATGCTCCTTCACATGCTGAGCTCCAAACATATTTAGTCTCCTTCTTCAATAATTCGGGCATCGGTTTAGCAAGCTTGGAGCAGCTCAGGATGAACCTCCGATAATATCCCGCTAAACCGAGGAAGCTTCTGACTTCATGGACAGATGTGGGAGACTTCCATTTCAGCACCTGCTCAATCTTGCTTGGATCAACCGCAGTGCCTTCCGCTGAGATAATGTGTCCCAAAAATGGCACTTGGCTGATCCAAAATTTGCATTTGCTGAACGTGGCATAAAGCTTATGGACCTGCAATCGTTGAAGCACGATATGCAAGTGTTTGGCGTGTTCTTCTTCAGACTTGGAATAAACCAAGATGTTGTCTATGAACACTACCACGAACTTATCCAACTCCGGCATGAACACCCACTAAAGGAATGCAGCACACTTATGACGGCCAGAAACCATCATACATAAGGGAAAACAGTCGTAAATAACTAACTTACGACGGTTTTGTGTTATTTACAACGGTTTCTGCCTGTTTCAAGTTTTTGGTCATAAATAATATTATTTATGACAGTTGCCGTCATAAATAACTAACTTATGATGGCTGGGAACAGCCGTCGTAAGTAAATGACCGTCGCCCATTCCGCTCCATGTGGCGGGCTGGGCGCCTTACTTATGACGGCCGAGACCCTGGCCGTCGTATGATAGGTAAGTTACCTTACGACGGTAACTTACGACTGTAAAGGCCTCAGTTTTTGACACATTCAAAGTGTTCATCACCACACACACACACCTCATTTGAAGAAAGTTGATGAACACATTTGAAGAGCAAGTAACCACTATCAACATGCTCATTAGAGAATAAACTCACAAAATGCAAAAGTGGTATTTGCCACATGCATCATCTAGGGGCTGGGCATATTAAAACTCCTACACCTTGCTAGGAATGTCCATGCCAAGTTTTACCCAAATTCAAAACCTTTTTGAGGTACTTTTGGGTATAGCTAGAAAGAGGGTGGTTTGAACTCAAATTCAAATTCAAACTGTTTTTATCCCATGAATTAAAAAATGGGAAGCATATTCTCACTCAGCACATTTTTGTGAGCTCACACACCAATTTTCACTCCATTTGGAGTTTATCTTGACATGAGCTAAGTGTAGCAAATTCAAACTTTATTTGAATTTCAAACTGAATATCTGCTGAAACTTAGTCAAACCAAACATAATTTGAATTCTAACCAATTCAAATGGCTCATGGGTGAATTATTCAAATCACCATGGGCATTGTAGGGCTTACTGTTGACAACAGTAATATAGAGTTAAGTTCAGAGGTTAAAAATGGAGTGGGACCCAAATGTCAGCCACTGAAGAGAGTCAACCGACTGAGACTTCAGTACTCGGGTCCCCTAGCTGCCTCCGAGGGCGCCACCGAGGGGAGGCCGCCGCGCCACCAGCAGCTTGGCCACGCGCGGGCACAGGTCGGTTCTAAGCCCTTCTTAAGGCGCTCCACCCCTCGGCCGAAGCCCCCTCGCTGTTTTTCCTCCCACAAGAACGCGGCGCCGACGCTCTGCCCTTCGCTGCACGGAACTGATCGGAGAGTCACGATCACAGCCTCCCCGCTCCCTCCAAAGCTAAGAAAAGGTACTAGGGACTTCCCTTCTCCTTCCCCGTTGCTAGAAATCGGCTGAACTCGAGTGATCTCGGCTATACCGAGAGTTCCGTTCAGTGACCTACATCTGACGCACTTTGGGCTCCCGTGGACAGCCCAACTGGGAGGCTGTCACGCCCGAACTAAGGCATCCCTGGAAGCGTTAGGGACCGGTGCTGCTCACCCCCGAGCCACAGCCCGAGGGCCTGAACACCGGCGGTGAATTTTCCAGTTTTCCCCTTTCTCAGTACAGAACAACCTTCGGGTGCGGTTCTGTTAAATTCACGCTCTAGGAAGGTGTAGAGAGTCTCAATCCGTTCCTACACGGACTAGACTTGGTAGCGCACAAGTTGCCTTCACAACCCTTAGCCTGAGAACCCCTGTACCCGGTGTATTTCGAAGTTTGCCGATGGAGGATCCTGCAGGAAGCATCGGGCGCACGGTGGGAGCCTACTTCGGACCTCCCCTGAGCAGCTTCGAGCCCATGCCGAGGTTCCTGAGGGACCGCTGATGCTTTCCGGACGTTTTCTGGGTCGGTTGGGGTGCTAGGGTGGTCGGCTGACACGGCCGAAGTTCCTCTGGAGCTGCCGCTCGTCGTCAACCATGTGCCAGTCATTTTCATGACGAACTGGGCCTGTAATCATGTTCCCCGAGTGGACTTAGGCAGGGGTGGCCAGAATCATGATGTTTGGAGCACCACAGAGGCTGCCAGCGAGCTCTCCGGCGAGGTGTCGCGGCGGCCGAAAGCGGGCGTCAGGAGGTAGACGAAGCCAGGTGGCCCACCTGTCAGCGGCTTGGATTTTAAATTAGGATCGGTCTGCGGCCCGGATCCGGTGTGCTGGCACGCAAAAACTCCGTGGACCCCGGTGTGCCGTCGCTCCAGCGCCCAACACGTGTCCCCGTGGACCCACCGGCAGATTTAAACTTTTCCCGATTTTCAGATTTCATTCAAACTTCAAATCCTCATAACTTGGGCTAGGAAACTCCAAATCGAGTGAACAAACTTTTGTTGGATTCAGCTCTCTGAGTAATTTCCAGAAAATCAAGTTTCACTTCATGAAAATACTTATTTCTCCAGAATTAATTCCTCAAAATTTAAAATATTTGGAATTTTAACTGGAGAATCCTTTGGAGGAAAATTCTGAAATTTCGCTGGGATGTTCACCAAAATATCCGTGAACTAACATAAAATTTCAGATCCATTTGATCTCATTTGATCCACCTAATGGTGTGATTAATGAAACTGTTCCAGAGAAAATAGAAAATATCCAGAAACATTTTCAGAATTTCTCTGAAATTGTTTAGCTCATGTCTTTAGCTAGGAACCTTCAAATTACGTGAGACCAACTCCATTAGAACCCTCTGAAAATCTAGTTTTCAGAAAGTCATGGCTTGCTCCATGAAAATCTTTAGAACACCCTAAGAGTTCCAATTAAGTTCAAGGACATAATTAATTGTGGAGAGCTCAAATGAGCTTTGGTGCAACTAAAACTTGACGAAGTCTCTGTTTAGGTGGTAACCAAGCCACAATAAAAATTTCAGAGTCATTGAGTCTGTCTAGTGAGACTTATAAACTTCACAAGTTTAAATTTCAATCAAATGCATTTAAATTAATACATGTACTTGTTATCTCATGTAGTCGCTAAGGTCGAGGAGGAACCCGAAGTCTTAGACTTTGTTACTCCGGAAGAGCAGCTAGCCTACGACCAAGAGCAGCAAGGAAAGCCCCGGTTTGCATTAACCTTTTTACAAGTTTTTATTGTTTTGAGAACTACTTTGAGTAACATTAATTCTTGCATTAGAGTCTTGTTTGGAAACCCAAATGCATAGCCAAGAAAACCATGGGTTGGGTTTAGGATTGCAAACCCCGTTAGCTACTGCAAAGCTAAGATAGGGTAGGATTCGGTACAAGTCGAGTAGTTGGAACAACTCGCGAGCATAGGCTAGAGGCACTTGACTCCGGTAGAGATAGCACATGATGCACATGGCAAGAAAAATGAGACTGAGCGGAGAGTAAGGGCAGCAGGACTTTGGGGCCTGGGTGCTATAGCTCCGCCTGTGTCGATTGAGGACCGAGCCGTGTGCGGGCCTGTTGAACAAGCTAGAACAGTACCGAAGACCTACCGGCTATATGGGAACCGGGAAACCGATGTAACTCGGGTAGCTGGGTATTGAGGCATTGCCCGTCGTTCAGAGGGTAGGTTGAGAGCTTGAGGTGTAAATCGTCTGGCGGCACTGAGATGCACGTGCAGAGACCTCTTGCTCGGGATGATGGGACCGATTCAATATTTGGCTAACGGGTGAAAGGTGGTTGCGTACGACGTCCGTGATGGTTGCTGTAGGCAACATCGAGTACGGGCGTACATGACGGGTTATTCGGGTAACCCTGCAGGTGTAAATCGATTTAATCGCCGTCCCTCGCGGTCAGTGAGTACCACTTGTTCACTGTACCGTGACGTAGAAATAACATGCTAGACACATGTTAAAAGTTTGCTAATTTGAAAGACATACCTTGCTTGTTAATGGGTTGTTGTAGTTTAGAGCTAACTAAAGTTCTTTTCAACTTTGGGCAAAGTACATGAGAGAAATGTGTTTCTTGTTTGATTGCGGCTCTCTCATGTGCCTTAGCATAAGGTTCTCCTCCACCTGCTGCTAAAACTTGAAAGTGAGGTTCCAATAATTAGGCGAGTCCTTTGCAAATTGTTTTATCTCATGTACCTATCACCCCTCATGTAGAAGTTCCATGTTTAGGAGAGACGGGTCAGTCTTGCTGAGCCTTCGTGCTCACTGCTTGTGTTTGAAGATTTTGCAGGGTTCTATGAGGAAGGGACTCCCAAGGAGGAGACGGAACCCCAGGAGGGAAACCCCGTCAAGTGGGAGCGTGCACGCCGCCGTGTTAGTGTGTGTGCGTGCTAGCGGGGACACGTTCACGGGCTGAACGTGAACTCGATTCGTAGTCTACGCCCGTGAGTGTAGACTGAACAGATTTTGTTGTAAAAATGTTCATAAACCTGTTTATGTAATAAAACTTTGCTTCCGCTTTGTACCTTTGATGTGTGTTATACGGTGCTGTGCAACGCAGCACCCCTCAGCGTGATCTTGGCTCGACAAAGCCGATGGTGTCGTGTCAGCGTTGGTATCAGAGCTCGCTTGAGGTTTAACGCACTAAAATGGTCATCTTTTTCAAAAATCCAGTGAGGAACGAGTTAGTAGCCCATATGAGGATGTTATTCGTGTATAGAAAGTGGCATACTAACCTATTTGCTTATGTCAAAATCGTGCATCTCGGGACGCTTTATGTCTTGGGGGGTGCACGTAAGTGCTGTCCACCAGTGCGCACAAGCTAAAGGGTGGAGCTCCACGGGTGGACGGTAACCCGACCCGCTTTAGTATCCTCTACGACTCTACGTGTCGTTTGGGGTATTCGAGCAACGTCTGTCCCTGGCGTGCTTCGGGCGATTTGGGAGACCCCGTCACGTGGTCAGTAACGTGAACACGTAGCTCAAGGCGTGTTTGGCTTGAGAACATCCGGGCGAGTGATGACGGCCGGGTGTACGAACTGTATGGATACCGGGCTCGGTGTGCAGCCGAGTCTGACGATTGTGTGAGTTATCTGCAGGTAGTCTAACCACGAAACAGTAGACGTGTAGCATCCGTGTGCGAGAGACGCTTAGTGCCACTGAACTAACGAAGCCGGCTAAGTCCGGTATAGGTTTTTCTTTGTGAGGACGTAGTACAGACATGATCTGGTGACGCATCGACGTCACCCTCCACTAAATGAGCAACTTCATTATAAAACTTGAAGGTTTTAATCCAAAGAAGTAAAACTTATGTAACTCTTTCCCTTAATCAGGATATTCAAAGTTAACAAGTTTTCAACTTTTAGGCTATTAAGGACAGAGTCCCCTGTTTTCAGCTGAATTAAGGCTGAAGTTAATCAGAGGTTAGAGATTGAGTTCTTTCGAGGTTGGGGTTATATGATACATTTCTAGAAATATTTGGAAGAGCTTTACAACTTTTCTGTTGAGGTCTAGAGGTGTTTCATCCCTTAACCAGTCGAAAAATGCAGTAGAGTTCAAACTGTCCAGAAAACAGGGCAGAGCAAACACTCTCTGTAACTCTCTATAAAATTGAGCATAACTTCCTGCATGAAAATCCAAAAATAGAAAATGAGGTAGTTCTGGAAATCTTATGAGATGGGCTACAACTTTGTAACAGAAAGTTTTGTCATACGGGGAGTAGAATTAACTGGAATTCTTCGATCAAATCAGTACCTCAAGCAGGGAGATGCTGTCCAAATTTCTCCAGAAATTCTGTTAATTTGATATCTCATAACGGTTGAACCAGGACAGATCTTAGGCCAAGAAAATACTTTCTGGAAATATACTGAAGTTAGCTTTAACTTTGATGTGGAGCTCCAGAATTGGTTTTGTCTTTAGCAGGGCCTAAATCAGGTTGAAATGGAAACTGGTCAGGGCTGTCATGTTGGACAGCAGATCAGCAGTCAAATTTGTTTAAATTTGAACTAGGATTCCAATTCTTATGAGTTCAATGACATGTTTTATGTTATAACTCAATGATTTACTGTTTAAATAAATATTTGACATTTCTCAAATATGTTTTTACAGATGACAGCGGATAAACAGTTCGAGAACGGGTGGGTGGAATGTCACTGTTCTCACCACAGCGGCTATCCGGAAGCATTGAGGCAGATGCTTCAATATTTCGGGTACAACCAGATGCCACAGTACTTCACCAAGGAAGAAGGTGAGGAGGGGAACAAGACGTGGACAATCCATGGAGAGTTTCCTGCAGGACCTATGCCACCCGGTTGGGCACCGTCCACCGTCACGGTGAGAGGTAGACAACCAGAGGGAAGGTGGCAAGTGGCAGCCTGCGACGCCATGTCGCGTTTCTGCCAACTACACGTGAGGGCTATGGAGGGCACTCCATACGCGCTAGTTCCGGTGGAGGGACGGGCTAATCACGTGTGGGAAGGAAGGTACCGGGAGGCAACCGATCCGGGTTGCCCAAGGTACAACCCGACGGAGGCAAACCTCAGCCTCCAAATGAGGGCAGGAAAGGCCGTGATGGAAAGCCAAGCTGTTCATACGGAGCATCTCGCCGCAAAGCTCAAAGAGAGCACAAGCCGGGGAGACCATTTCAAGAGTGCTCACAGCGCACTCCGCAATGTGCTCCTTCCGATGATCAAGCGACTGAACGAACAGCATAATCAGTTGCATCATCTGAAGAAGGCAAAAAAGAAAAGCCGTGTTGACATCACGGTGCTGCAAGAACAGGTGCAGGCTCTGACCCAGCAGAATGAGGTCCTTACTCAAGAGCGGGACGACGCTATCGAGGAAGGGCAAGGCTGGGAAGGAGACTACAACCAAGCAATGGACGAGGTGCATGCATGGCAGGACCTCGTACCTCCGGTATTGGGCATACCGGTGGTCTTGGGTCTTCCGGCAATGGGAGAGCCCGAGATGGGAGAACAGGTTGTATATCCAGAGCCACCAGCAGAGGTACCGGAGGAGGACGACCCACAAGAGGTCGAGTTCTACTCCGAGTAGGGGGTTACCGTTGCCAAGTAGAGCAACCAGAGTAGTGTAACCCAAATTTTTGTAACCGGTGACATGTCGTGTAGGCATTATCATATGTATAGGTAGTGACGACATGAGCACGACTTCTCAGAGACCCGAGAATAATGTATCTTGTATAAAGTTTATGCTTTATCAATATATGTGAATGTTGTGCAAATTATTCATGCATTACTTCAATACCTACTGTTTCATATGGAAATTTTAAGTATGACATGTGCTGATCACTGCTGTTTTGAATTTCAGAATGACTCGTACTCATGCCAACCCAGACGTTGGGGGTTCTAGTCAAGGGGGAGAAACCTCCCAACAGCCTCCCGATGACTCCTCGGGACAGCAACAGCAGCAGCAACAACCGCCACCGCCACCGCCAACGGTTACTTTGGTGGATATTGTAGCAGCAATGGCGGGCTCTCATCAGCAGCATACGGAGTTTCTGCAGACCCTCATTGCCAATACGTCTCGACCAGAGAGGCGTCAAGATCGTGAGGAGCGCCAACAGAGCTTCTACTCTGACTTTCTAGCGACTCATCCCCCGATATTCTCAAGGGTGGGTGAACCCATCGATGCGGACAACTGGCTCCGCACGATGGAGATTAAGTTCGGGCTGCTCCAAGTGAGTGAGCAGCGCAAGACTCAGTTCACGGTCCAACAGCTCCAGGGATCCGCGAGCGCATGGTGGGCGAACTACTGTGCTTCATAGCCCGTCGACCGAGTTATGACCTGGGCGGAATTCCGGACGGCCTTCAGGGCCTATCATATACCGCCGGGTCTCATGAAGAGGAAGATGCAGGAGTTTCTACACCTGCAGCAAGGGAGCCGGAACGCGCTGGAATACTCTAGGGTGTTCAACGATCTCGCGCTTTACGCGTCGTATCACGCCGATACTGATGAGAAGCGGCGGGACCACTTCTACCAGGAGCTTAACCCACTCCTGAAGGACAAGCTGGCGATGTTCAACCGCGGCAGCCTCAATGACATAATTGATGATGCGATTGTTCAGGAGGACTCCGGCAAGGAGTTAGCGGCGGCAGAAAGTGTGGGGACCACCCCGTGGTTCACCCACTCCAGGAATCGCATAGGGTGGTGCCGTGCGATGCGGCACCCAACAGCACACACGAAAAGAATAAAGGATAACATACAAACTTTTATTTGATATAAAACAGCGGAAGTCTTTTTACAAAACCTATTCATACAGCGGAAGTAATATACATATAAGGTCTCTCATCCTAACTATGCACAAGTGCAGCCGTCCAGCCCGGGGACGCTACACACTAGCAGCATGGAACCGGAGAATCACGGCGGCGTGCAGTGCTCCAGCTCGGCCGTGTACCCTGACGGGGGCATCGCCTCGTCCTCGGAACCTTCCTCATAACTCTCACCTGCACACAGCTCAAATATTGCAACCGTGAGCACGAAGGCTCAGCAAGTCTTAACCGTCAACCCTAGGCATGGAACTCTACGTGCAAGGATATGTAAGATGGGACAAGGAATTTGCAATAAAGACACGCCTATAAGTTGATCATTACTTTCAGTTTTATAGCAGCAGGTTCATGTGCCTTAGACAGCTCTCACATCGGAAGTCCACAATCAAACAAGAAATGCTTTCCCCCGATGTGGAGATGCCCAAAGTGGAATATAAACTTAATTAGCTCTATATCTACAACAATCAAGGTATTCAAGACATTAAGATAAATACAGCATTTTCAGTTGGCTTATTTCACTTCTTACTACGTCACAGCGCAGTGAACAAGCGGGTACTCAAATAACCGCGAGGGACGGTGATTGCAATCAAGACACACCCGGATAACACGTCACATACACCCACTTTCAGAAGCAAGATTCCACACCCCTTCCTACTCTGTTGTATGCAACAACCTTTCAAAGGCAACCCAAATGCCGAACCAGTCCATCCGTAACGGGCAGGAGGTCCCCGCGTGGAGCGTGACTGTGCCCACCGGCAGATTTACACCTCGCTACCCTCAACCCACTCCTATTTACGGTTGGGTAAGCCTCGGCACCCAGGTTAACCAATTACATCGGTTTCCTGGTTCCCATATGCCAGTATGCATCCGGTACTGTTCGATACTTGTCCAGCAGGGCCGCACACGGACGGTCCTCAACCGACACCAACAGGGCTACGCACGTGAGACCTCTGCTCACTGCTTCCTATCCCCCCTGCTGGGTCTCATTTTTATAACTCAAGCCATTATCTACTTCTTTTCTTCCCGTGTGATAAGTACTATCTCGCGAGTAGCTTCCAACCACTTGACTTCTACCGAGATCCTATACATTAGCATGGCATTCTCTACTCGTCGGTTTATAAACTACCCAACCCTTTATAGGATTTAAAGAGGCTATGCAAGTGGGGTTTCAATCACCCTAACTCTAATGCAAACATTCACCCTAGACATAAATGATACAAATAAAAAGCTTTATAAAAGGTACTTAAGTGCAAACCGGGGCTTGCCTGGTTGCGAGTTAAACAGAAAGTCAGCTTCTGGTGGGAGGACGTCCAAGGGCTCCGGCGTATCCTCAACTTCGGTCACTATTATGAAATGTAATAAAATACATGTATAAGTATTAAGGATTTATAAGAATTGGACTTCTACTCATAGCTACTGCTATTTAAAATCCTTAATTGGCTTTGGGATTTTTACAGTGGATACTAGACTCTCTAAGGATGATTTGAGCCAAATTTGGAGATATGTCATTGCACAATGTAGTATTTAAAATCCCTACAAGTACAATGCTTCTCTCAATTTTGAGCCCAATTCAGGAGCTTGACATAGCTAATGGTGGAAGATCTGATTAGGGTAAGTCTCCATGGTTCCAACAAAATTTGTTTCACCATTTTTGGAGCTACCATCAGAGAGATATGAATTTTTGACCTTAGACAGGAGTTCTGAAAAAAGCTTCTGTTTAAATTTGAATTTTCAAATAAAGGCTGAACTTGAGAAGGTAATTTGACCTAGCAAATGACCTCCAATGAAGCCCAAATTTTTACTGGAGATCAGTATCTATGAAGAGGATTTGCTACCCAAATTTGGGAATATTTCATAAAGAATTGCTCCTGTAATAAATCCCTAAAGGATTTACTAAAAACAATTCTACAGAAATTCCTGGGCATTTTCATAGTCAACATTTGGTTTCTCTGTGAAGTACTCCTCATGAGGAATCCAACAAAATTGGTCTCACTCTTTTTGGAGTTTTCTACACAAAGTTATGGCCTTGTAAAGATCAGCTAATTCCTGGAATTATTTCTCTAATAGAAACTTCAAATAATTGGGCTGGGCCCACTGTTTTAATTCGGACCAGTCAGAGTTCGGCAACACCGGGGGCAACGGGGTTATTTCCGCGCAGCCGCACCAGATCCGGCGCCACAACCCGATCCTCGCGCGAACCCGGAGGCTGACCGGTGGGACTGGCCCTCCTTCGTCTTCCTCGCGCTGCCCGCGCCTTCCGCGGCGGCGCACGCCGGCGAGGCTCGCCGGGACAGGGTTTCTTTGGTCCAAACTTTGTCAAACTCGCCGCCTGTGAGTTCTACACCGTGCTGAACACGATGGTGGGGTCGGGAGCCGATGACAATGGCCGGAAAGGTGCTTGCACCGGCGACCATGTCGAACCTTACTTCGGCGACCTCGCTCTCCCTCAACAGTGGGTCTTTCGGGCTAGGGTTGGCTCCAAAAGCACCAGTGTCCCATGGACAACATCGACCCATAGCTCTCTCTCCATGAAAACCACCGGAGAGGGGACCTCACCGGCGACCCGAGCCCGCAAAACGCCGGCGGCGACAAAAACTCGAAGAACTCCTTCAGTTCTTGATGGTTTCCGGCACCGTTTGAGCGAAAAGGAACGCAGGGATCTAACAAAGCTTCTCCTAGACCAGGATGAGCTCTAGTTATCGCAACACGAAGAATTTGATTGTAGACCGAGACGTGTTGCTATGAACTAGGGTTTAGTATAACCCGAAATTCTTACTACCCAGTTGATCAATCATCCTGAGGCTTTCGGTAACACGATCTACGGACAACAACGCACCTTTCTTGTGCAGGGAAGGGGCGGTGAAGCTGGCCGTAGCGCGCTGTCCACGGTGAACCGAACGGGGTTCCGCCGAGCACCTCCGATCGCCGGCGCCAATCTCTGGTTTGCGCGTAGCACGAGCTAGGAAGCTTAGGGAAAAGAAAGGTGGAGGTTGAAGCACTCTTTTGCGCTTCTTTTTGCTGTTTGGGGCTCGATCATCCGAGCTCGGAGGGCGGTGGTTGATCAGAAGGAACCGAGCGGCGAGGTAGCTCACGGCCCTGGTCGGCGCTCGGGCAGAGAAACTGAGGAGACTACGGAGGACGGCAGAGAGGAGAAATAGAAGTGCGCTGCAACCCTGATCGCCCACGTGCACCGACTTGACCTTGGGGGCACCGAGGAAGCAGCTCGGTGGAGGCAGCCGTCGATCGGTGGCGCGCGGTGAACAGCCGGATGAAAACGGGGTCGGTTCATTTGCTCTGTCTGGCTGACAGTAGGGCCCCACCTCCCCCTTTGTTTAGTCAAATTCCTGTGATATTTTTCATACAGCAACTCAACATTAAAAGCTTTACTTCACCCCAAAGTCAAGTTTGAATTTGTTGACTTCAACTTGTTTGAATTCTGGTGTGAAATTTGGATGTGGTTTGATCATTTGAATTTGAAAAATGAATTTGAATTCTCCACTTTGTATTGCCTAAAAAATATAGCAAACCAGCTCCAAAATTTCCCACTTTTGGCATGGCTGCTCATTCAAAGGTGGAGGACACATTTGTGAACCCAAATTTTGAAATTGAGGAAATTGGAATTTGAAACTGAATTTAAAATTCAGATTAGAGGGCTTCTCCTTTTAATCCCCAACAAATATTAAAACTCCTCCAAATGAGCTGAAATTTGGAAGGTTGAATATTTGGACTATAAAGATCCAAGTTGTGCATTTAGATCTCCATGTTTGGAAGTTTTGGGAAGTCTAAACCCTCACTTTGAACTTATACCATTATAATTCAAAGTTTTAATTCCCCTCATTTTCCATAAGTGCACATGAGCAGAATTTTCTTGCTACCACTTTTGGGGATTTTACATCCCTCCCCCCTTAAAAAGAATCTCGTCCCGAGATTCCAAAGGAAAAGCAAAGTGGGAAAACTTTACCGGGTATAGGATGATAGCAAGTCCGGATAATACGTGCGTAGATAATCCTCGCTTTCCCATGTCGCCTCATCAGCGGTATGGTTACTCCACAAGACCTTGTAGAACCGTAAGGTCCGGTTTCTTGTGGCACGAGTCTTTTCATCGATAATCCGGATTGGATACTCCGTGTACGTGAGATCCGGTTGAAGAATTTCTATGTCTTCTGTGCGGATTTCAGCTGAGGGTTTGAGGCATTTCCTCAGCTGAGAGATGTGGAAGACGTTGTGAATGCCTGCGAGTGACGCTGGTAACTCCAGGCGATAGGCCACGGGTCCGCATCTTTCAATGACGGTGAACGGACCAATGAACCACGGCGCAAGTTTACCCTTTACTCCGAAACGGCGAATTCCCTTCATTGGAGACACACGGACATAAACATGGTCCCCGCTGTCGAAGTGGAGAGGGCGGCGTCTCTTATCCGCGTAGCTCTTCTGACGAGATTGAGCAGCCTTGAGATTGGCTTGTATTACTCACACCTGTTCTTCAGCTTCATTCATAAGTTCAATGCCGTAGATGACTCGCTCGCCAGACTCGCCCCAGTTGAGAGGTGTGCGGCATTTCCGGCCGTAGAGAGCTTCATACGGCGCCATCTTGATGCTATCTTGATAGCCATTGTTGTTTAGAAACTCCGCCAACGGCAAATGATTGTCCCAATTCTTGCCGTGGTGTATGGCACAAGCACGTAGCATGTCTTCAAGCACTTGATTCACCCGTTCAGTTTGACCATCCGTCTGCGGGTGATACGCGGAGCTTCGGATCAGTTTGGTCCCCAAGGATGCGTGCAGCTGTTCCCAGAACCGAGAGACGAACAGAGCACCGCGATCTGAGATGATGGAGCGGGGAACACCGTGCAAACATAAGATCTTTGCAATGTACAGCTCCGCATATTGCTTGGCCACGTACTTTATATGTACGGGGATAAAATGAGCCGACTTGGTTAGTCGATCGACTATTACCCAAATCGAGTCATCTTTGTGAGACGTGAGAGGTAACCCGACTATGAAGTCCATACTGATATCCTCCCACTTCCATGCCGGAATGTTCAATGGTTGCAGCTGTCCGGCTTTACGCATATGGTCGGCTTTCACTCGCCGACACGTATCACATTCGGATACGTATTTTGAGATCTCTCTCTTCATCCGTGTCCACCAAAACCTGGTTTTCAGATCCTGGTACATCTTGTTGCTGCCCGGATGAATAGAATACTTGGACAAATGAGCCTCGTCCAAGATTTTCTTCCGAAGCTTCATGTCACGGGGTACCACTATACGGTCCTTAAACCATAGCGTGTCGTGTTCATCTCTTCGGAAGCATTTCATTTCGCCATTCTCCATCCTTCTCCGAATGTGCGACATTCCCACGTCCTTCCTCTGAGCTTCCATAATCTCCTCTCTTATGGTTGGGATGAGAGCAACATTATATAACGCCCCATAGGGAACCAAGTACAGACTCGGCTCCTCCTCATCAAGTGGGGTGATGGACAGATTGTTGACATGGGATTTGCGGCTTAAGGCATCGGCAACCACGTTTGCCTTACCGGGATGGTAGTGAATCTCGATCTCATAGTCTTTGATCAGTTCTAGCCATCTCCGTTGCCGCATGTTCAACTCCTTTTGAGTGAATATATATTTCAGACTTTTGTGGTCGGTGTAGAGGTGCACTAAGTTCCCAAGCAAGTAGTGCCTCCACATCTTCAAGGCCAATACCACAGCAGCGAGCTCAAGATCATGAGTCGGATAGTGCTGCTCGTGGTTATGAAGTTGACGTGAGCCATAGGCGACCACTCTTCCTCCTTGCATCAATACACAGCCAAGCCCGATGCCAGACGCATCACAATATACGTCAAAGGGCTTGGTTGTATCCGGTTGAGCTAACACCGCGGCTGTTGTAAGATTCTTCACTAATGCTTGGAAAGCTTCTTCAAATGCTGAGCTCCAAACATATTTGATCCCCTTTTTCAACAGTTCAGTCATCGGCTTAGCAAGCTTGGAGAAATTTGGTATGAATCTCCGATAATATCCTGCTAACCCGAGGAAACTCCTGACTTCATGGACTGATGTGGGGGACTTCCATTTCAGCACTTGTTCAATTTTGCTTGGATCAACTGCAATGCCTTCCGCAGAAATAATGTGACCAAGGAATGGCACTTGGCTGATCCAAAACTCGCACTTGCTGAACTTAGCATAAAGCTTATGGTCTCTTAATCGTTGAAGTACGATATGCAAGTGTTTGGCGTGTTCTTCTTCAGTCTTGGAGTAAACCAAGATGTCGTCTATGAACACCACCACAAACTTGTCCAACTCCGGCATGAACACTGAGTTCATGAGATACATGAAGTGTGCCGGGGCGTTGGTGAGACCAAAGGACATGACGAGGTATTCATACAACCCATATCTCGTCGAGAAGGCCGTTTTCAGAACATCTTCCGCTCGGATTTTAATTTGATGATATCCAGAGCGAAGATCCATCTTCGAAAATACACTCGCTCCCACAAGTTGATCGAAGAGAATATCGATGCGGGGCAGTGGATATTTATTCTTGATGGTGACGGCGTTGAGAGGTTGGTAGTCCACACACAACCTCAAGGTTTCATCCTTCTTCTTCACAAACAGCGCCGAGCATCCCCATGGCGAGGAACTCGGTCGAATGAAACCCTTCTTCATCAAATCGTTGAGCTGCTCCTTTAGTTCAGCCAGCTCATTCGGAGCCATCTTATATGGTCTCCGTGAGATTGGTGTCGTCCCAGGTATGAGTTCAATCTTGAACTCGACATCTCTTTCGGGTGGCATGCCCGGAAGATCATCCGGAAAGACATCCGGATATTCACGGACCACACGAATATCCTCAAGTTTCGTGGCTTCCGTGTTATATGTGGCTGGGGTTTCTTGAACCAAACGGTCAAGAATAAGAACATGTGGTTCATGAAGTGGAGAGTTTAAACGAACCACACGTGGAATGATGTCAAGAACAGCACCATGGCGATGTAGCCATGACATTCCTAAAATGACATCAAGTTTTTGACTCTCTAACATGATTAGAGAAGTCGGATATAGATTCCCACCCAACTGTAATGGTGCTCTATAGACCATTCTATCAGCTGTTATTTTCCCACCCGGAGAACATATCAAATATGAATTATTTGTGGGAATGATAGGCAGTTGATATTTAATAACATAAGACTGACTTATGAAATTATGGGTGGCACCGGAGTCAAAAAGTATGACTACGGGATGATCCAGGTAAGAGAACGTACCCGCGAGGACGGGTTCGCCTTCCGGTACGTCTTCGATAGCTAAGTGGTGGACGTTGCCGGGTTTTGGTGCTGGTTTCTTGGGCTGGTTACGGGGCTGATTAGCACCCTGATATGGTGCTGCACCCCTGCCCTGTCGCGGCTCGGGGCAGTCTCTCGAAATGTGCCCGACACGGCCACACGTATAGCACGTGTAAGGTGTCGGGGTCCCGCCGACTTGAGGACGGAATCCCGGTGCACGCTGTTGAAACTGGGGCGCACGCGGGACCATCCTTTGCTGCTGCTGTTGCTGTGGTGGATACGTCGGTCGAAAGCCCGGCGCATTATATTGCCGACCGCGAAACTGAGGCGGTCGCGCCGGTGGCTGCCATCTCTGACCGGATGGTGAGCGATACACCATGCGGTATTTTTGTGGCATTCCACCACTGCTGCTCGTCAGCGCGCTGCGTTTCCTCTTGTCAGAACCGCGCTCGCACTGAGCATTCTCCTGTAGAATCGCGGCATTAACTAGGTCGTTGAATGTGCCGCGATTACTCTGGGCGAGATGGACCTTCATCTTGGAGTTCAGGCCCCGGAAGAACGCATTGCGCTTGTTGTCTTCCGTGCCCACAAATCCTGGCGCATACTGCGCCAGCCGGTTGAATAACCTGGAGTACTCATGAGCACTCCTCTCGCCTTGTCGTAGCGCCAGGAACTCCTGGAGCTTCATTTCCATCACACCGGGAGGTATGTGATAGGCGCGGAAGGCCTCCCGGAACTCCGTCCATGTGACGGCATGGCCAGCCGGTAAGGAGGCGGTGTAGTTCGCCCACCATGTACCGGCTTCTCCTTGAAGCTATTGCGCTGCATACAGCGCTTTCTGGTGTTCGGTGCATCGTAGCAGCCCGAACTTCGCCTCCAGAGTGCGGATAAAGCTGTCCGCCTCCAAAGGTTCTTCGGCCTCCGTGAAGACCGGTGGATGGGTCGCCATGAATTCTGAATAAGAGCTTTGTTGGGGCTGGCGTTGCCCATTGTCTTGACGTCCTCCCTGATGGGACGCATTCTGCTGCACTAGCATCCGCAGCAGCTCGGTTTGCTCGTCGCGTGAGCCGAGCACTGCAGCGAGAACCTCCGCCAGGTTTCTTGGAAGTTCTGGCGGTGGAGGAGGTGGTTGCTGCTGCGTCGTGGTCTGCTCCGGAGGTGGAGACTCATCACCACGAACTTGACTCGGACCTCCCTCCTCTTGCGTTGAACGTGTCCGCACCATTCTGCATTCATACTATTCAAACGATCAGCACATGTGGGTTTAGCTCATCCAGTCTATACAATAGTAATGCGAGCATGGGATAAACAATGCGCATAACAATCACACATATGGATAAAGTATAAACTTTATACAACATATACATCCCTGGACCATGTCCCATGATCGAGTTCCAAAGGATTGAACTTTAGGGGTTTAAAAGTTCATTTCGACCATCGGGGTCACCACGGGATGTTAAGTGTGTTAGCATGCGTACTTCTTCGCTATTGTATTGGACCCAAACATGTGCTAACTCGAAGTGATATGTCAAATGCATAAACCCTTCGACTCCAACTCGCTGTGTTACAACAGCCAATGGACGTCAAACGGTGAAACTAAGTGTTTTGGTTGAAATACAGAAAATTCCAGAGAGCATTTGGTCTGCCCTGTTTCTGGACAGTGCCCACTCATCTGAGATTTTCCTCCCTTTGGAGGGAGATTTTGTTCTGGAACTCTACAGAAAAATTGTAGAGGACTTCAAAACCTTTCCAGAATGGTATCCCACACCTCCATTGGTTCAACCAATCCTAAGTTATGCCCTGTTCAAGTTCAGCAAAAGTTTCTGCCAAAAACAGGGGAGATTGTTCCTAAGTTTTTGAGATTGAATCTATACTCCCAATTGACTCTTAGTTCAATATAGGAGTTTACTAACCCCTAAATGAAATCCTAAACTTCATTGTGACACTTTTCTTTAAAAATAAACTTTTATGCAGTCGGTACTACGTTTCCTCACCAAAGAAAAATCCTAAACCGGTATTCCGGCATATACGGGTCACATGGTGGAACTAAAGACGTCACTCACAAACGGTTTCTACATGTCATGCGCTAACGTGGTTAATGTACCTGCAGAAAAACACCCAATAATGGTGCACACAAAGGTTTTAGCATTTCAGGCAGTTCCATATCATAGTAAAAACATACGGTCCGTATCATTGCCATACAGATCGTCCCTGAGTCAAGTCACGTCTCAAGGTACGTGGTCGTGTTTTCACACCACACGACGGGGAACCCGAGTAGAGCGCGAACGGGTCGTCACGGTTGGGAATTTTATCAACCCAACGGATACCACCTACTGCCTCATAACTGTTGAGGCACGCCGATGGCGAGCGCTGCGTATGGCCCATTGAACATTGAACGTTCAAGAGTTGCATACTATCGTGTTGCTTCCCACACGATGGGGTATTCTCACTTTTGCCTAAAGCACGCTGGAGATCAGCGTTTTCATATGCTCTCAGAACCATGGAGAAGGTTCAGAAACTCATATTAACTACCGTGCCAAGCCACGGTATATCATTCCATACTATTACTCGTATGGCGAGTTACCGCAATTGATCCGCCTGCGGTGGCGTACCTTACCTCTTACCTGATGTCGGAGCGTCGTTACAGAATGTATAACAAATATGTTAGCTTTCCACCATCATAACTAGTACTATCATAGACCTTATGTGGGCTTATTGACTAATCCTCACTCGACTACTTCTAAGTTTTCAAAAAAAAGCTCTTTTCGAGCGTGCTATTCCCAATGCGGCTCTGATACCACGGCTGTGGGGACCACCCCGTGGTTCACCCACTCCAGGAATCGCATAGGGTGGTGCCGTGCGATGCGGCACCCAACAGCACACATGAAAAGAATAAAGGATAACATACAAACTTTTATTTGATATAAAACAGCGGAAGTCTTTTTACAAAACCTATTCATACAGCGGAAGTAATATACATATAAGGTCTCTCATCCTAACTATGCATAAGTGCAGCCGTCCAGCCCGGGGACGCTACACACTAGCAGCATGGAACCGGAGAATCACGGCGGCACGCAGGGCTCCAGCTCGGCCGTGTACCCCGACGGGGGCATCGCCTCGTCCTCGGAACCTTGCTCATAACTCTCACCTGCACACAGCTCAAATATTGCAACCGTGAGCACGAAGGCTCAGCAAGTCTTAACCGTCAACCCTAGGCATGGAACTCTACGTGCAAGGATATGTAAGATGGGACAAGGAATTTGCAATAAAGACACGCCTATAAGTTGATCGTTACTTTCAGTTTTATAGCAGCAGGTTCATGTGCCTTAGACAGCTCTCACATCGGAAGTCCACAATCAAACAAGAAACGCTTTCCCCCGATGTGGAGATGCCCAAAGTGGAATATAAACTTAATTAGCTCTATATCTACAACAATCAAGGTATTCAAGACATTAAGATCCATACAGCATTTTCAGTTGGCTTATTTCACTTCTTACTACGTCACAGCGCAGTGAACAAGCGGGTACTCAAATAACCGCGAGTGACGGTGATTGCAATCAAGACACACCCGGATAACACGTCACATACACCCACTTTCAGAAGTGTGATTCCACACCCCTTCCTACTCTGTTGTATGCAACAACCTTTCAAAGGCAACCCAAATGCCGAACCGGTCCATCCGTAACGGGCAGGAGGTCCCCGCGTGGAGCGTGACTGTGCCCACCGGCAGATTTACACCTTGCTACCCTCAACCCACTCCTATTTACGGTTGGGTAAGCCTCGGCACCCAGGATAACCAATTACATCGGTTTCCTGGTTCCCATATGCCAGTATGCATCCGGTACTGTTCGATACTTGTCCAGCAGGGCCGCACACGGACGGTCCTCAACCGACACCAACAGGGCTACGCACGTGAGACCTCTGCTCACTGCTTCCTATCCCCCCTGCTGGGTCTCATTTTTATAACTCAAGCCATTATCTACTTCTTTTCTTCCCGTGTGATAAGTACTATCTCACGAGTAGCTTCCAACCACTTGACTTCTACCGAGATCCTATACATTAGCATGGCATTCTCTACTCGTCGGTTTGTAAACTACCCAACCCTTTATAGGATTTAAAGAGGCTATGCAAGTGGGGTTTCAATCACCCTAACTCTAATGCAAACATTCACCCTAGACATAAATGATACAAATAAAAAGCTTTATAAAAGGTACATAAGTGCAAACCGGGGCTTGCCTGGTTGCGAGTTAAACAGAAAGTCAGCTTCTGGTGGGAGGACGTCCAAGGGCTCCGGCGTATTCTCAACTTCGGTCACTATTATGAAATGTAATAAAATACATGTATAAGTATTAAGGATTTATAAGAATTGGACTTCTACTCATAGCTACTGCTATTTAAAATCCTTAATTGGCCGTGGGATTTTTACAGTGGATACTAGACTCCCTAAGGATGATTTGAGCCAAATTTGGAGATATGTCATTGCACAATGTAGTATTTAAAATTCCTACAAGTACAATGCTTCTCTCAATTTTGAGCCCAATTCAGGAGCTTGACATAGCTAATGGTGGAAGATCTGATTAGGGTAAGTCTCCATGGTTCCAACAAAATTTGTTTCACCATTTTTGGAGCTACCATCAGAGAGATATGAATTTTTGACCTTAGACAGGAGTTCTGAAAAAAGCTTCTGTTTAAATTTGAATTTTCAAATAAAGGCTGAACTTGAGAAGGTAATTTGACCTAGCAAATGACCTCCAATGAAGCCCAAATTTTTACTGGAGATTAGTATCTATGAAGAGAATTTGCTACCCAAATTTGGGAATATTTCATAAAGAATTGCTCCTGTAATAAATCCCTAAAGGATTTACTAAAAACAATTCTACAGAAATTCCTGGTCATTTTCATAGTCAACATTTTTTTCTATGTGCAGTACTCCTCATGAGGAATCCAACAAAATTGGTCTCACTCTTTTTGGAGTTTTCTACACAAAGTTATGGCCTTGTAAAGATCAGCTAATTCCTGGAATTATTTCTCTAATAGAAACTTCAAATAATTGGGCTGGGCCCACTGTTTTAATTCGGACCAGTCAGAGTTCGGCAACACCGGGGGCAACGGGGTTATTCCCGCGCAGCCGCACCAGATCCGGCGCCACAACCCGATCCTCGCGCGAACCCGGAGGCTGACCGGTGGGACCGGCCCTCCTTCGTCTTCCTCGCGCTGCCGGCGCCTTCCGCGGCGGCGCACGCCGGCGAGGCTCGCCGGGACAGGGTTCCTTTGGTCCAAACTTCGTTAAACTCGCCGCCTGTGAGTTCTACACCGTGCTGAACACGATGGTGGGGTCGGGAGCCGATGACAATGGCCGGAAAGGTGCTTGCACCGGCGACCATGTCGAACCTTACTTCGGCGACCTCGCTCTCCCTCAACAGTGGGTCTTTCGGGCTAGGGTTGGCTCCAAAAGCACCAGTGTCCCATGGACAACATCGACCCATAGCTCGCTCTCCATGAAAACCACCGGAGAGGGGACCTCACCGGCGACCCGAGCCCGCAAAACGCCGGCGGCGACAAAAACTTGAAGAACTCCTTCAGTTCTTGATGGTTTCCGGCACCGTTTGAGCGAGAAGGAACGCAGGGATCTAACAAAGCTTCTCCTAGACCAGGATGAGCTCTAGCTATCGCAACACGAAGAATTTGATTGTAGACCGAGACGTGTTGCTATGAACTAGGGTTTAGTATAACCCGAAATTCTTACTACCCAGTTGATCAATCATCCTGAGGCTTTCGGTAACACGATCTACGGACAACAACGCACCTTTCTTGTGCAGGGAAGGGGCGGTGAAGCTGGCCGTAGCGCGCTGTCCACGGTGAACCGAACGGGGTTCCGCCGAGCACCTCCGATCGCCGGCGCCAATCTCTGGTTTGCTCGTAGCACGAGCTACGAAGCTTAGGGAAAAGAAAGGTGGAGGTTGAAGCACTCTTTTGCGCTTCTTTTTGCTGTTTGGGGCTCGATCATCCGAGCTCGGAGGGCGGTGGTTGATCAGAAGGAACCGAGCGGCGAGGTAGCTCACGGCCCTGGTCGGCACTCGGGCAGAGATACTGAGGAGACTACGGAGGACGGCAGAGAGGAGAAATAGAAGTGCGCTGCAACCCTGATCGCCCACGCGCACCGACTTGACCTTGGGGGCAGCGAGGAAGCAGCTCGGTGGAGGCAGCCGTCGATCGGTGGCGCGCGGTGAACAGCCGGATGAAAACGGGGTCGGTTCATTTGCTCTGTCTGGCTGACAGTAGGGCCCCACCTCCCCCTTTGTTTAGTCAAATTCCTGTGATATTTTTCATCCAGCAACTCAACATTAAAAGCTTTACTTCACCCCAAAGTCAAGTTTGAATTTTTTGACTTCAACTTGTTTGAATTCTGGTGTGAAATTTGGATGTGGTTTGATCATTTGAATTTGAAAAATGAATTTGAATTCTCCACTTTGTATTGCCTCAAAAATATAGCAAACCAGCTCCAAAATTTCCCACTTTTGGCATGGCTGCTCATTCAAAGGTGGAGGACACATTTGTGAACCCAAATTTTGAAATTGAGGAAATTGGAATTTGAAACTGAATTTAAAATTCAGATTAGAGGGCTTCTCCTTTTAATCCCCAACAAATATTAAAACTCCTCCAAATGAGCTGAAATTTGGAAGGTTGAATATTTGGACTATAAAGATCCAAGTTGTGCATTTAGATCTCCATGTTTGGAAGTTTTGGGAAGTCTAAACCCTCACTTTGAACTTATACCATTATAATTCAAAGTTTTAATTCCCCTCATTTTCCATAAGTGCACATGAGCAGAATTTTCTTGCTACCACTTTTGGGGATTTTACAGAAAGAAAGCGAAGCGCGCCGCAAAGCAGCGGAGAAGGAGGCGATCCTTCTCAGAAATTTCAGATGGTAAATCGCACACCATCAGTTTCACGCTGGCAGCCACCACAGAGGTCGATGCCGTTCTGCAGTCGTCCATATTCTTCACCGGCATTCAGGCCGGAACTGCCAGTACCACCTCCGCAACAACAACAGCAGCAGCGGGCGATACCGCGTGCGTATGCACCTCAGCAGCGCATGCCGTGCTTTCGTCCCCTAGGCACAGGCCAAGCAGCGGACACATTCTACAAATGTTGTCATCCAGGACACTTCGCCAGCAGTTGTCCTGAAGAGGCAAGGCGGCGGAGTTGCACCACAGCTTCCGGGGAGGAATCAGCCCCGGAACCCCACTAATGCGCGGCGGGCAAACCCTAGGCCCGGCACTGTCCACCAACTTGCCATAGAGGACGTGCCGGAGGGAGAGCCGATCCTTGCGGGTATGTTCCAACTCCACCAACATCCCGCCATAGTATTGTTTGATTCAGGCGCACGCACAATTTTATTAGCCAAGCTTTCATTGCTAAACACAGCTTGCAAATTCTACCAACCGATAGTCCATATTTGATTTGTTCACCGGGTGGGAAGATTTCAGCAAGCGTAATGGTTTCCAAAGCACCATTATGCTTAGCGGGTAGAGTGTACTCTACGTCTCTCATAATCTTAGAGGGACAGAAGGTCGATGTCATCCTAGGGATGTCATGGTTAAACTGCCACGGTGCTGTTTTAGACACCATCCTTCGAATCGTGCACTTGAACTCAGAAGTGCACGGATCTCACTCCTTATTTCTGGACTGTCCAAAAATAAATCTTCCAAGTGTCTATCAATCCACAACTTTCAGATTGGAATATATTCCAGTGGTCCAAGAGTTCCCTGACGTGTTCCTGGATGATTTACCGGGGATGCCGCCCGATAGAGAGGTGGAGTTCAAGATTGAACTTGCACCGGGAACCATGCCAATATCCCGAAGGCCGTACAAGATGGCGCCCAAGGAATTGGCTGAATTGAAGACTCAGCTAACGGACCTGCTGGAGAAGGGTTTTATTGGGACGAGCTCCTCGCCATGGGGCTGTTCGGCATTATTTGTGAAGAAGAAGGATCAGACGTTGCGGCTTTGCGTGGACTATCGTCCATTAAATGCCGTAACCATCAAAAACAAGTACCCGTTGCCACGGATTGACATGTTGTTCGATCAGTTGGTCGAAGCAAAGATCTTTTCAAATATGGATTTAAGATCAAGTTACCATCAGATTAAGATACGGGCTGAGGACATTCCGAAGACGGCTTTCTCGATGAGGTACGGGCTTTATGAGTACCTGGTCATGTCCTTCGGCCTCACCAATGCTCCAGCTCACTTCATGTACTTGATGAACTCGGTATTCATACTGGAGCTGGACAAGTTTGTCGTGGTCTTCATCGACGACATACTAGTATATTCCAAGTCGGAGGTAGATCACAAGAAGCATCTGCGTATAGTCTTGCAACGGCTGCGGGATCACAAGCTATACGCGAAATTCAGCAAGTGCGAATTCTCGATTCTGCATATCATCTCAGCAGAGGGTATCGCTGTAGACCCGAGTAAGATCACACAAGTGCTGAATTGGAAATCCCCGAGAACCGTTCACGAGGTACGGAGTTTCCTCGGACTCGCGGGATATTATCGGAGGTTCATTCCAAACTTCTCGAAGTTTGCCAAGCCTATGACGGAGCTGCTGAAGAAGGCTACCAAATATATTTGGAGTCCAGCATGTGAAGCAGCATTCAAGGCTTTAGTCAAGAACCTAACATCAGCACCGGTTTTGGCGCAGCCAGACACAACAAAACCGTTCGATGTGTACTGCGATGCATCCGGCATTGGGCTCGGATGTGTGCCGATGCAAGACCGAAGAGTGGTCGCGTTTGGGTCACGGCAGCTTAGAAACCATGAGCAGAATTATCCAACTCACGACTTGGAGCTCGCTGCCTTGGTACTTGCACTTAAGATGTGAAGGCACTACCTACTCGGTAACCTCGTACATTTATATACCGACCACAAAAGCCTCAAGTACATATTCACTCAGAAGGAGCTGAACATGAGGCAGCAAAGATGGTTAGAATTGATAAAGGATTACTAAATAGAGATCCATTATCACACCGGCAAGGCAAACGTAGTGGCGGATGCGCTGAGTCGCAAGTCACACGTCAACAATCTGACCATCACACTGTTGGAAGAGAGCGAACCACCACTGCATGTGATTCCACATGGAGCTCTCTACAACTTAGCTTTGATCCCCACCATCCGTGAAGAGATTGCGGCTGCTCAGAAACATGACAAGGGCATGTCACATTTGCGGAGACGTATAGACAGTGGGGAGCTTCAATATTTCCAGAAATACGGAGACGGTGTCCTATGGTTCAAGGACCGGATCGTCATACCCCGTAGCCTGGAATGACGGAAGAAAATCTTTGATGAGGCTCACTTGTCAAAGTTTTCTATTCACCCCGGCAGCAACAAAATGTATCAAGAACTCAGAAGCAAGTTTTGGTGGACACGGATGAAGTGGCAGATCGCAAAGTACGTGTCCGAGTGTGATACATGTCGAAGGGTGAAGGCGGATCATATGCGGAAACCGGGACTGCTGCAACCACTAGGCGTTCCTGCCTGGAAATGGGAGGATGTGAGCATGGACTTCCTCGTCGGTTTACCCACCACCTTTCAGAAACATGATTCTGTGTGTGTGATCGTCGACTGACTCACCAAAGTTGCCCATTTCATCCCGGTCAACACCAACTACAACGCCAAGAAGTACGCTGAACTGTACATCTCACGGATCCTATGCTTATACGGCGTACCCCGTACCATCATACCGGATCAGGGCACTTTATTTGTGTCCCGTTTTTGGGAGCAGCTACACGCTGCATTGGGGACGAAGCTGATCCATAGTTCAGCATACCACCCGCAGACGGATGGGCAAACCGAGCGGGTAAATCAGATTCTAGAAGATATGCTACGATCTTACGCTATCAACCACGGCAAGAATTGGGATGATCACTTGCCGTTAGCCGAGTTCTCGTACAACAATGGGTACCAATCCAGCATCAAGATGGCGCCTTATGAGGCGTTATACGGGAGAAAATGCCACACACCATTGAATTGGTGTGAGTCTGGCGAAAGGGTTACCTTCGGGATTGATCTTGTCAACAACGCAGAGGAGAAGGTTCGGCTGATTCAAGCAAACCTAAAAGCCGCCCAATCCCGACAGAAACAGTTTGCGGACCGGAGAAGACGCCCATTACAGTTTGAAGTCGGGGATCACGTATACCTGCGTGTGTCTCCAATGAAGGGCGTGAAAATATTCAGGGTGAGAGGAAAGTTGGCACCCCGGTTCATCGGTCCATTCCAGATTATAGAAAGATGTGGATCAGTAGCATACCGGTTGAAATTACCAGAAGCACTTTCTGGTGTGCACGACGTCTTTCACATTTCCCGCTGAGGAAGTGTCTCAAGCTATCAACTACCGTTCAGCTGGAGGATATTGAAGAACTGCAACCGGATCTCACATATCGGGAGGAACCGGTTCAGGTTATTGATGAAAAGGCCCGAACCATACACAATTGTACGTTGTGGTTCTACAAAATTCTGTGGAGTAATCACTCCGTAGATGAAGCAACATGGGAGAGCGAAGGATTTCTTCGCGCTAACTACCCCGACTTTTTCACGTCGCATATCCGGTAATTTTTCACCATCCTCTCTCTCATTTTCACCTTATAATCTCGGGACAAGATTCTTTTAAGTGGGGGGATGTAAAGGCCTCATTTTTTGACACATTCAAAGTGTTCATGACCACATACACACACACACACACACCTCATTTGAAGAAAGTTGATGAACACATTTGAAGAGCAAGTAACCATTATCAACATGCTCATTAGAGAATAAACTCACAAAATGCAAAAGTGGTATTTCCCACATGCATAATCTAGGGGCTGGGCATATGAAAACTCCTACACCTTGCTAGGAATGTCCATGCCAAGTTTTACCCAAATTGAAAACCTTTTTGAGGTACTTTTTGGTATAGCTAGAAAGAGGGTGGTTTGAACTCAAATTCAAATTCAAACTGTTTTTATCCCATGAATTCAATAAGGGGAAGCATATTCTCACTCAGCACATTTTTGTGAGCTCACACACCAATTTTCACTCCATTTGGAGTTGATCTTGACATGAGCTAAGTGTAGCAAAATTCAAACTTTATTTGAATTTCAAACTGAATATCTGCTGAAACTTAGTCAAACCAAACCCAATTTGAATTCTAACCAATTCAAATGGCTCAGGGGTGAATTATTCAAGTCACCATGGGCATTGTAGGGCTTACTGTTTACAACAGTAATATAGAGTTAAGTTCAGAGGTTAAAAATGGAGTGAGACCCACATGTCAGCCACTGAAGAGAGTCAACCGACTGAGACTTCAGTACTCGGGTCCCCGAGCTCCCTCCGAGGGTGTTTGCCTCTTTTAACTATACTCATGTAATCCCGACTATAGCTCGCGAGTAGATTCCAACTACTCGACTTCTACCGGATGTCCTAATCTATTTAGCATGGCATTGTTCTACAGCGAGAAACTATATTCTACCCTTGACTCTCGGGTTTATTTGGTCATGCATTTGGAGTATAAAGCATCCTTGACCTAATGCACATACAAACTCTAAACCATAAGTGTTAACAAAGTAAAAAATTTATAAAACAACTTAAATGCAAACCAGAGCTTGCCTTGGTTTTGCAGGTGACTAAAGTCAAATAATTATGAGGTTAGTTGTTGATGACTTGAAGCTTAATCACTGCCCTTCTTGCTTCTTGATCCAAACTTCACTTCTCCACTTTTCCACGTTTAACCACTACACGTTATGAATATGCATATATGTTTAATTGTAAGACTTTTGCTAACAAGTTTTAAAGACAAGTTTAAAACTGGAACTCTGTTTAAGAATTTAAAATGACAATGGTGCTAGTGGTTTAGGTTTGGGTTTAAGCACTATGATCAAGTGATAAGTATTTCTCATCACTTGTGTGTGTTGACTAAGAGGTTAAATAGAACAGTACTGATCCAGGACTCCAATGGAGCTGAAATTGTTTTTGTGATTTCCTTGTCACAAGAAAGTCATTTGGACCAAAATTTAGAATTTATCAATGAATAGATCACTCAGAACAATTCCCTAAGCATTTAAGCATAAAGGAATTAATTCTGAATAAATTTGCACTTTCATGGAAATTCAAGTGAACCACAATTTCAAATATAGCTCAGGGAGCATGCATGAATTTTCCTAAGAATTGTGGAACTAAGAATTGCCCAGAACTGAATTTCGAAATTTTGGAAATTCTCAGGAATTGTTTCTGTATTCATTTGAAAACAAAAACTTGCAATCAGAATTATCCTAACTAAATCAACTCCAAATGAGTCGAAACTTTTAGAGTGTCCACTAATATGCTAAAGAATATTCTAGCAAAATTTGGGCATTTTTGGATGATCCAAACTCCCTCTAAAATTCTTTTTCTGAAAAGCTTTAAAGAATCTTCCAGAATTAAATAATGATTTTCATACAAATTGGATTGCATATTCGGATAGAGTCTTTCAATCTGAATCCAACCCAATTTGAGTCACCAAATTTGGAGCTTCCTAACAAAAGTTATGAGGTTCTAATATTTGAACTAAATTTTCGGAATTCAAATAAACTGGGAATTGTTCAAATCCTGCGTGTGGGTCCAGGGGGACCACGTTTCACTTGCTGGAACAAGCCACACGGGATCACTGAACTCTTCCTGCACAGCCACAATGGATCCCAGAGCCGCAGCAGATCAGCAATTTAAATTTTTGTCGCTGACACGCGGGACCCGCCCGGGTCTTCTTCCTCCTCGGGCTGTTTCCGCTCCCGCGCTGGCCCCTCGCCGGAACTCCACCGGAGCTCGCCGGACCCGGCTTCCCGGCCGCCTCTAGGCCGGAGACTCGCCGCCTGTGACTTTGGGAGGTCGGGGAACACGTCTGTGGTGTTGGCTCGGGCTGCCGGTGGCCGGAATACCGTCGGCGACTTGTGGCGGCTGCGGAAGCACTTCGGCACTGTTGGCCGGCCAACCTAACCCTCCAAAAGCCAGGTCAATCCACTCTAAAGCACCACTGGATGCTAGGGAAGCACGGCAAGTAAGAACCGGCTCGTGAAAGAACCTCCAAATGGGTTCTCACCGTGCGCCCGATCCATGCTGCCATGGCTGAGCTCAGAAAGGATGGAAATTCTCAATCTATATGGCGTTTAAGGCTAGGGTTGTGAAGAGAAATTGGTCGCCGTCGAGTATAGATCATTTATGCACAGTTTAATGAGCTAGGGACTAGAGTCGAGTGGGAATTTTGAGGTTTCATACCGAGAGGTCTGTGGAGGTGCACCGGAAGAAAAACGCCGAATTTGCGCACGACGATTAACAGCTGAAACTGAGGTTTGGGGAGGAGCAACGTGATGTCCCGGAGAGTGCTCGTTCAGCCATGAAAAGCCTCGGTACGAGCTGTCCACCGTGACCCAAGTCAAAATTTCACCGGAAAGCTTCGGGTCTTCGCGCCAATTACTGATTTGAGCGGACCACGAGCTCGGAGCGTCGGGGTTGTGGGGCTAGCGTGGTATAGTACACACAGCCGCTGCTTTTCTGTGTGACAAGTGTGAGCAGCCAAGGTTCGGTGGAGGGCCGGTGATCGGAAAAAGCAGAGGGCGGCTGTGAGCTACTGTTTTCTGTTATTGCGCGAGGAAACCACTAAGAGGCACGAGTGAGGGAAGCAAAGTCGTGTGTGGTTTCGGCGTGGAGGATAAGAGACGGGGAAACCACGCAAGGGAGCAGGTGGTGGCTTCCACGGGCGCTTAGCTGCAGCTCGGTGGCGGCTCTCCGTTGCACAGCCGGCTGGTTCGAGTGGGAACCGAGAGCAGAGACATACAATGTCTTCGGGTGTAAGTCTCCCCTTCTCCTGACAAGTGGGCCCCACTGCTTTTCCTTTTCCAAATATCTTCAATTTTTGGCACAGTGCAAACTTCACTCATGTGGAGCTCAAATTTGAAAACCATTTGTCAAATTGACAAGTTTTACCTTAGTTTCAAATTTGAATTCAAATTTCAATGAAATTCACTGGTCTCTTTGATATACATATCAAAGCAACTCCAAAATTTCTCAAAATTTGCATTCTCACTAATTCAAACATGAAGAATTTGAATATGCCCTCTGATCTTTGAGTTGGCCACTGCAAATAAAAATTTTAACCAACATATTGAATTTCCTTTTTGGAAATGGCCTCCTTTTCCTTGAAGTGAACCCTTTGGTTCAAACTGAATTTAAAGTCCTCTTGCACATGAAAACAATTATATGTTTAAACAAAATTTTTTGCAAGTGCCATTTCTTGGATTTAAACTCAACTTTATTCACCATTAAAGTTTTCCATTTACAAGTTTTGGGACTTCTACACATGAGCACACAGTTGAGCCTTTGTCTTGGTGCGTCACAATATATATCAAAACTCTTGCTCATGTACGGCAATACTAAAACTGGCGCTGTTGTTAATCTCTTCTTTAGCTCCTCAAAGCTTTCTTGACACGCTTGTGTCTACTGAAATGCTTTCCAATGTCGCTTCTTCGATCTGGTTCAGCATTGCCTTCTCGGTTGCAGGTTGGGCTGCCTCAAACTCAACACGAGTACCGTGTCACTCATCAACTGCATGATCCTTTGAGTGCATTTAATTACTCCATTGTGCTTGCTTAAACAGTCCATTCCATGTATTATGTCAATCCCTTGAGAATCCAAGACGATAAGTGTCGAAGCGTCTGCGGTCGACACTTCCCCCGGGCCTGCTCTGGGCAGCCCGCGGAGGTTCTTTTTCAGAGGGGCTAGTCCTCTCGCGAGGGTCTAGCCACATTGGACGAAGGAAGGAGATGATGACACAGGGATTTTTACATAGTTCGGGCCGCCGGAGCATAAAACCCTATGTCTACGGGAGTGTTTGGAGCACTGGTTTCCTTGAGTATGTGGATGACCTAGCCGGAGTTGGGCAAAATGCCGAACCCTTTGTAACGTTGCCTACCTGAGCCTTTTATAGTCCAAAGCTCAGGTGGCTTACAAGGTGGGCCCCGAGACCCGACAGGTGGCCCCGGGGTGATTTCCTACCAGCTACATAGTCTTGGTGCTGGCTTCGAGGTCGTCGTCCTGCCGCCCTGCCCATGCCGCAGGCTAGGCGTAGCCGTTGGTGATGGCAGGGGCGGCGGGACATGTCTTGTCCATGTCGTGTCGCTGCCTTCACTGGTCTGCAGCTTCTGACACTGTGCGCCTGTCTTGATTGTGACTGGTCACAGTGCCTTTTGACAGGCGTGCGCCGCGCCTCCGCGTCTTGGGAAGGTGCGGGTCTTGAATGCCTTGTACTGTAAAGGCATGGTGCGCCTTTACTCCCGCTGCCTACTGCGCCGCGAGGGCAGCGCTGCTCTGCTGGCCACGTGGCGGGCCCGGAGCTCACCTCTGAGGAGAGAGGAGGTGCGGCCCCGCTGGATACGTGGAGCCTTTGGAGCTCACCCCCGCGGAGGGGGGAGTCCGGCTCTGCTGGCCACATGGCGGGCCCGGAGCTCACCTCTGAGGAGAGGAGGGGTCCGGCCCCGCTGGACACGTGGAGCCTTTGGAGCTCACCCCCGCGGAGGGGGGGAGGTCCGGCGCTGCTGGCCACGTGGCGGGCCCGGAGCTCACCTCTGAGGAGAGGGGAGGTCCGGCCCCGCTGGACACGTGGAGCCTTCGGAGATCGCCCCTACGGAGGGGGCGAGGTCCGGCCTCCTGGGCCACATGGTAGGACCGTGCCTATCCTCTGAGGAGAGGGGAGATCCAGCCCTACTGGACACGTGGCGCCTTCGGAGCTCGCCCCTGCGGAGGGGGCGAGGTACGGCCTTCTGGGCCACGTGGCAGGCCCGGAGCTACCCTCTGAGGAGAGGGGAGCTCTGGCCCTACTGGACACGTGGCGCCTTCGGAGCTCGCCCCTGCGGAGGGGGCGAGGTCCTTAGGCAGTTTCACCCTATGCGCGGGGGTACCCGGTATTGAGGATACCGAAAGTGGCCCCCAGGCCCACCTCGGGGGAGGTAACGATCCCGGGGTGGGGCCTTCTCCTTCCCGCGCACTTTCTTGTCTTGAGTATTCCCTGTGCTGGTAGGGTCTCGACGGCTTCGGAGCTTAGCCTCTGAGGAGAGGGTGAGGCCCGGCATCAGAGCTCAGCCCTGTGAAAGTGTGAGGTCCGGCTTTGGAGCTCGCCTCTGAGGAGAGATAGATGTCCGGCTTCGGTGTTCACCACTTTGGAGGGGGTGAAGACCGGCATCAGAGGTCACCCCTGCTAAGGTGTTGAGGTCTGGCATCGGTGCTCAGCCCTGTGGAAGGGGGATGTCCGGCTTCAGAGCTCGCCTCTAAGGAGAGGCGAGGTCCGGCATCGGAGCTCAGGCCAGCGAAGGGCGTGAGGTCCGGAAATCATCGGAGCTCTGGCCAGCGGAGGGCGTGAGGTCGGGAGGTCATCGGAGCTCAGGCCAGTGGTGGGAATGAGGTCCGGAGGTCATCGAAGCTCAGGCCAGCGGAGGGCGTGAGGTCCGGCATCAGGGCTCGCCTCTGAGAAGAGTGTGAGGGCTGGCATTGGAGCTCGGCCCTGCTGTGGGGGCGGAGGTCCGGAAGGCATTGGAGCTCAGGTCAGCGGAGGGCATGAGGTCCGGAGGTCATCGGAGCTCAGGGCAGCGGAGGGCGTGAGGTCTGGAGGTCATCGGAGCTCGGGCCAGCGTAGGGCGTGAGGTCCGGAGGTCATCGGAGCTCAGGCCAACGGTGGGCGTGAGGTCCGGCATCAGGGCTTGCCTATTAGAAGAGGGTGAGGGCTGGTATCGGAGCTCGGCCCTGCTATGGGGGCGGAGGTCCGGAAGTCATCAGAGCTCAGGCTAGCATAGGGCGTGAGGTGCGGAGGTCATCGGAGCTCAGACCAGCAGTGGGCGTGAGGTCTGGCATCAGGGCTCGCCTCTGAGGAGAGCGCAAGGGCTGGCATCGGAGCTCGGCCCTGCAGTGGGGGCGGAGGTGTGGAGGTCATCGGAGTTCAGGCCAGCGGAGGGCGTGAGGTCCGGAGGTCATCGGAGCTCAGGCCAGCGGTGGGTGTGAGGTCCGGAGGTCATCGGAGCTCATCCTCTGAGAAGAGGGTGAGGTTCGGCATTGGGGCTCGCCTCTGAGAAGTGAGGGCGAGGGCCGGCATCGGAGCTCAGGCCTAAGGGGCGTGTGAGGTCCGGCATCGGAGCTCGCCTCTGAGAAGAGGGAGACGAGGTCCGGCTTCGGAGCTCACCCCTGCGGAGGGGGTGAGGTCTGGTACTGCTCAGAGGTCCTCCTTTCCTTATCTCTTAGTCTTATTTGGCTTACAGTCCTGGGCCGGTAAACGGAGCTTAGGTCATCCAGTGCACTTGGTCCCATAGATCCGGCTCCCTCCGTAGTCAGGGCGTAACCGTTCAGCCCCCAGTACTTAGACCGTAGCTCTGGGGAGGCAGAGTACGCATGCTTTGGGTGCAGGACCCGGACAATCAAGGGTCCTGGACCTCCCGCTCTGGTGTAGGTCTTTTCCTAGAGGAGACCAACTGGAATAACAGTACCCTAACTGGGGTAGGTCCGAGAGGCCCCCGGGCCTTTGGCAGATACCTCAAGCAGGACTGCACTCGGCAGGATAGCAAATGCCGACTAGTTGAGAGTGAGAAAGGAGGGCCAAGTGTACGACGGGCGTACACTGTCTAAAGCGCGGGGAGGTGATCATATAAATTAACGCATAATTTAAATGAACACCCGAGTAAGTGTGGTAGTACTTACTGAGGTAGGGCCGGAGCGCCTTCCTTGTGCTCCCATGCATGGACCTGCGGTGGTAGCGCTGGAGCTCTTTCCGGGGACCGTGCGATCCGGAGCGTTGCTTGCCATCTTGCCTCGTCGATGGGGTAGATGACCTCACGCAGGAGCTGGTCCTGTGTGGCTTCGTCGTACGCTCAGACACGAGGTGACCCCCATGGCGTTCTCCGAAGGAAGCATGAATTCTGCCCCGCATACCATGTAGAAAGGTGATTCCCGTGACCCGGCCCTGGGATGTCCGGCTGGCCCCCGACGTAGAGGAGCCGGTATCCCCCGATGGTTCTGGGTGCAGCATCTGCACCGGTTGTGTGGGTCTGCTCGGCATGGACCTGGCATGCCTTGCATCCCCTAACCGTCTTGATGGCGTCCAGGTGGCTCTCGGCCAGTAGGAGCCATGCCGGATGGCTTAACCGACCAGCGTGTGGGACGATGAGCGTTCCCAGCACTCGCCTCCGTGGATTACTGCAAGCTGGTCGCAGCCTTCCTCCTGGGTTATGCACCACAATAGGATGTCGTGGCGCCACGCCAGTATAGATACCAGCGCGTAGCACTTAGCCATCCGCACAATCCGTTCAGCGAGTGCACGTTCATCAGGAGGGATGTCATTCAAGAAGTCCCGGACCTCCGTGGTCCATGCATCAGGGCTACTTGAGCTTCTGGATCTTGGGCGCTGGGTAGCACGGAGTCCCCAGTGGCAAATATGATCCTTTGGCGGGCACCATGGCTGCAGGACCACCGGGACCACCAGCTTCGAGATGATGGTCTCGCCCCCTTCGCCCGGTTCGGCACTCCGGGCTGTGAGTCGCGGCAACGTCCCTTCGAAGGCTCCTTGGGGCTCCGGGCCCCCTATGGAGGCCTTCGCTGACAGGTTGTTGGTGACGGTGTCGTCGGCACGCGATACATGGCACAGGTCCAAGGTATCCAAACCGCTCCCCCGTTGGCATGAGGAGCAGCACGCCATCGGAGTAGAACATCCAATGAGGCTCGGTGAAGGCCGGTTCTCAGGGCTCCAGTTCTCCACCTTCGGGGTCCCCTGGGATGCTTGGTGGTGGCGTCCACCTGACCACAAATTCAGTCGGTGCTTGGCTCCTTACTGTCAGACGTGGTCGGCAGTTCAGCTTGAACTCCGCCATCTTCCGGCTGTCTTCCGGTTTTGGAGGCTGGCTGTGAGTGCCAGTGACGCCCTTCTTCTGCTCTGGCGCACTTGTCAGCCAGGCTGAAGAGCTCCGAGACGTCTCGCACCTCCCTGGTGGCCGACTTCTCGAGCATCTTCTTGTCCCTCACACCCTGTCGGAATGCGACCACCACTGAAGCATCCGGGATGTGGGGGATGGTGTTCCGCACTTGGGAGAACCACTGGATGAAGGAGCGCAGTGATTCTCCCAGTTGTTGTCGTATGGCGTGGAGGTCCAGCTCCGTGCCGGGGCGCGTGTAGGAGCTGCTGAAGTTCGCCGTGAACTGTCGACATAGCTCCGCCGAGGAAGTTATTGAACCCTGGGGCAGGTTCATGAACCATGACTGCGCCGGGCCAGTAAAGGCGACGGGGAAGTAGTTGGCCATGATCGCTTCATCCCCTCCTGCCGCTAGGATGGCAGTAGAGTAGACCTGCAGGAACTCTGCCGGGTTGACGCTTCTGTCATACTTCTCCGGCAGGTGTGGCCGGAACTTGCGTGGCCACACTGCGAAGAGAAGGTGGGGCGCCAGGGCCGCACACCCAATCGCTGCTGCTGCAGGTCTTGGTGCCGCGAACCCTTGGACGGCTGCTGGCACGGTGTACCCCGGCATGGGCATTGGAGGACCGTATACCGGGGACGCCGACTGCAGGACATATGGTTGCTGCATATGCTGCATGGTGTACGCCTGGCGCAGAGGTAGCGTGGCGAACATCTGCGGCCCAGGTTGAGTCGAGGCAGTCGACGTCCTGTAGTCGGCCTCTCGGGTGCGACGCCTTTGTCGCTGTCGCTCGATGGTTACGCGAGCATCTTCTTCCAAGTGACGTCGCTCCAGCTCTTCCCTTAGGTCTGCCGTTGAGAGCCTGGTTGAACTGGAGCCTACGGTCTGCCTGTCAACCGTTGGTGTTTGCGACAGCGAGACAACTGGTTGAGCAGGGCATCATCCCCGTTGCAGTGGAGGGTTGACGGCAGCAGCGATGAGGTAGTTGACGTTGCGGATCCACTGCTGGGCGGCCCCCTGGGGAGCATCTTTAGCAGGCGGATTGTCCAGGAGCGCTTCTGCGGTGGCTAGTGCACTTGCTTGAGTGGCACTCTGCGCCGCGGCTGATCTTGAGGTTGATGGATTTTGCCGGGAACGACGGCACGAAGAGATTTCCTCTGAAGTAAGCTTGGACATCTTCTTCAGCGTAGACTCATCGCAAGAGGGAAAAGCCCCCTACCCGGTGCGCCAAATGTCGAAGCGTCTGCGGTCGACACTTCCCCCGGGCCTGCTCTGGGCAGACCGCGGAGGTTCTTTTTTGAAGGGGCTAGTCCTCTCGCGAGGATCTCGCCGGAGTGGACGAAGGAAGGAGATGGTGACACAAGGATTTTTATGTGGTTCGGGCCGCCAGAGCGTAAAACCCTTCGTCCACGGGAGTGCTTGGAGCACTGGTTTCCTTGAGTATGTGGATGTCCTAGCCGGAGTTGGGCAAAATGCCGAACCCTTTGTAACGTTGCCTACCCAAGCCTTTTATAGTCCAAAGCTCGGGTGGCTTACAAGGTGGGCCCCGAGACCCGACAGGTGGCCCCGGGGTGATTTCCCAGCTACATAGTCTTGGTGCTGGCTTCGAGGTCGTCGTCCTGCCGCCGTGCCCATGCCGCAGGCTAGGCGTAGCTGTTGGTGATGGCAGGGGCGGCGGGGCATGTCTTGTCCATGTCGTGTCGCTGCCTTCACTGGTCTGCAGCTTCTGACACTGTGCGCCTATCTTGATTGTGACTGGTCACAGTGCCTTTTGACAGGCGTGCGCCACGCCTCCGCGTCTTGGGAAGGTGCGGGTCTTGAATGCCTTGTATGGTAAAGGCATGGTGCACCTTTACTCCCGCTGCCTGCCGCGCCGGGCGGGCAGCGCTGCTCTGCTGGCCACGTGGCGGGCCCGGAGCTCACCTCTGAGGAGAGGGGAGGTCTGGCCCCATTGAATACGTGGAGCCTTCGGAGCTCACCCCCGCGGAGGGGGGAGGTCCTACTCTGCTGGCGACGTGGCGGGACCGGAGCTCACCTCTGAGGAGAGGGGAGGTCCGGCCCCACTGGACACATGGAGCCTTCAGAGCTTGCCCCTGCAGAGGGGGCAAGGTCCGGCCTCCTGGGCCATGTGGCAGGCCCAGTGCTATCCTCTGAGGAGAGGGGAGCTCTGGCCCTGCTGGACATGTGGCGCCTTCGGAACTCGCCCCTGCAGAGGGGGCGAGGTCCGGCCTTCTGGGCCATGTGGCAGGACCGGAGCTACCCTCTGAGAAGAGAGGAGCTCGGGCCCTACTGGACACGTGGCGCCTTCGGAGCTCGCCCCTGCAGAGGGGGCGAGGTCCTTAGGCGGTTTCACCCTGTGCGCGGGGATACCTGGTATTGAGGATACCGACAATAAGTTTGGCAAGAAAGTCTACCCCCTTATTTTAAGGCTTACTTTCAGACATACTATATTTGTAGGAGCTAGAATTCAGATTTGAAAGAAGTGATTTCCCAACTATATGCATCAAGGTGTATGAACTAAGCATCTTCTTTTATTAATATCAGCCTATATGAGGACGTGAACACGTGCCGAAGCATCTCACATCCCTCCACTATGTGTGGATGTGGGCATTCGTCGAAGCGTCCCACAGCTCACACCAGCACACAAACACAAGCAATCATCATTAAATTTTGCACACCACTCTTATTTGATCTACTGTGGTCTAAACGTTCCTATTACAGCTTTATTCAATGGAAACATAAACTTAATCGTGAGAACCGGTGCTGTTCTCGCCGTGTGACGGGGGTGGTCCATATATGGGCACACGCCATGGTGAGTCAGAAGTCCATGTAGGGATAGATGACGATAGTGCTGCATTTGCTCCCGCGTTGGCACGAGTCTCCTCCTGTTTTTCCAGCAAGTACAGCTTCTTGCGGAGGTAACGGATCTCTTCTTGTGCGCTTGCATAGCGGTTTCCTAACTCCACGAGCAACCTCTGAGACTTGTCGTCCGCTTGTGGGTTTGAAAGAACTCCTTCATGGGGTCCAATGATCTCCCTTGTACTACTCTTCTGATACGGGTGCAGATCAAAAGTAGTGTTCTCAAGCTACTCACGGAAGGTGTAGCACAGTCCGTTGAGTGCATCCCATGCAGCATCATTGATAGCTTCTACCCTTGTATCTCTCCATGTGGGTGCGAAGTGCCTAGTGACAACTCTACCGTTAGATAGGATGGTTACTTCAGCCTTCCACTCTTCATGTCCAAGACGAGGGACTTTCTTGAGGAGATATTCCGGGTATAGGCTACAGCAATCCAGAAACTCTTTAAGCTCCTTGGATATGTGTCTTCCTTCCATTCTGTCAGACCGGAATTCTTTAACTTAATGGTTGGCCCGTTCACCACCTTCATTTTCGGCCTCAGCAAGGGGTGGCTCCTCTTCGGATTCATCTCCTCCCGACATAGCTTCATGAGGCTTCACGGGGTTTAAGCCCACGTGAAACTCCTCCTGAGGTGCATACCAATGCCGTTGTTGTGGATCATCTTCCATGTCGTCTTCGAATGGTTCCACCTCTGCCTGATCCTCCTCCTCATGCAAAGAGCTATTGACTTCATCTTCATCATGAGGTTCCATCTTCACCTCCTCCAAGTATGGTCCATCGGACACCTCAATGGTGTTAAGTGCACTCCAACGTGGTGGTGGACGAGTCCTTATGTGTGATGTGCTCCTAATCACAGGCATCTATAAATAAGACATGAGAAACTTTAGAGAAGGAATAAATAACTCCAAAACATCAGAATCTATGAAGCAAGAAAAAACAAAAGTGTTGCTGTGCAAAAGAAGAGAAGAAGATGGGCTGAAAATAGCACTTTGCGGTGGCTGAATTGACAAGTAAAGTGCAGCAGCAAGCATTTTTTCAAAAATACCAGTTTAGAGGGGTGTTCCTATGTGTTTTAGAGTGTCCATTCTACCTAGGCTTGCATCCTACGGTCAACGTGGCTCTGGTACCGACTTGTGACACCCGGTTCCAAAAATAGAACCAAGTGAATGCATATGTGTGCCCAGGATGTTCATCACACAAACACATGTATTCCACAAAATGATTTCAGAATATAACCACGAATAAATAGTGTTTAAGTAATTTATTACAATGAATCAATGTCTTACTCATGAATCAATAACTTATTATTGCAGCGGAAGACTCTAAACGACAGCGGAAAATGGCTAAGACAGCAGGCTCCAACTTCAACTCCACAGACATGTTGGCGGTAGTGTGCACGCCTAGTACTCCACATGTTCCTCAAAATACTCTTCTCCTGTTGCTGAAGTATATGTGGGAATGCAAGGGTGAGTACATGTCGTACTCAGCAAGTGCGGGAAAAGTATGACATTTAGCTTACAACAAGGTAGGCAATAAAAAGGCTCATTGCAGCAAGCAAAATTTATTTCATAAACATGGTAAAAACAGAAACTATTTCTAGGTGAGTTTTAATCCCATCATAACAAAGTATATCATCAACATTCCTTCATCATAATTCACCATTTATCAAGTCTCAACCAGCCAATAATCTTTCTCAAGTTCATCTCATACTCATAAATATTCATAACCATCTCATATTCATATAACCGAAACTAAACTCATTGTCATGACTCAAAACAGTCCCAAAACCAATCCCAATGACCATACCCAAATATCCATCCAAAGTTTCGCCTCTAATCATGGAAGTTATCTAGGTGCTTGTAACCGGAAGCGCGACTATCATGATAGTTTTACACTCTGCAGAGGTGGCACCACTTTACCCACAAGTTCTTGATTTCGTCACCCATCGATGACTAGAGAAAACCTCAATGATACCAGTACACAAAAATCGGTGTATGGACAGAGATCATAAAATAGCCTTTACAAAGGGGCTACTATGATGTACGGACCCACTGAGGTTTCACCGGCACGCTCGAATCTCCATTCTCCAACCCACGGGCCCCCTCTTGTGCCATGCAGTTCCCAGGACAGTCCCTCTCGACTCCCATACCCCGCACCACCCAGCGGTCCATAACAATCTATAAACACACCTAATTAGTCAGCTAAGCCGCACCCATATCTGGCCTTGTGGTGGCACTGTTTTCCTGGCATGTGCTCGCATGAACCGGTCCTTAGATCTACGTCAAGCAAACCACCATCTCATTCAGCAGCATCCACGAACCAAGCTTGACTAGATCTCCCCGATTCCATGCTCATTAACATCATCAAGTTCTCATCATCTTTATTCATATGGATGCAGTAGCTAACCATGTTTTAATTCAGCTTCGTGTATCCCGTAAGTTAAGCGAAGCAAAAAGGAAAAAGGATCATACCCGACTCATCCTATAGTGCAGTTTTATAAAACCAGTTTGTATGTGTTCTTGCATGTTTTAATAAGCTTTCAAGGGGTTTATGATGAACAAGGGTGTAGGGATCAAGTGTGGACGTGGTGATGATCTTGACGCAAGATGTATATCAATTCCACCGTCAAAAATTGACCAAAACATGATCTGTCTACACGCCAAAAATTTCTGCTCGAAGGGGCGAAGAAAACGGATGCGTAGAAACAGCGGCGACTTCGTAAGAGGGGTAATGAAGACCTATCTCACTTCCTCCATGCGGCAGGGCCTCCCTCCTAGCAATGGCAGCAGTGGGGGATTTTTCTGTGGAGAATTATGGCTAGGGCAGAATGTCGGGTTTCTTCTCCGGCGATGGCGAGGCGTGACGGGGCTCGACGGTGCCCAAACTCCATCAAGGGGGGGGGGGTGGACTCAGCAACTTGGGGCAGAGGGGGAGGGCAACTCAGTGATTTGTGGCAGCAGGGGGGCGGCGGCCAAAAGGAAATGGGGGGGGGCGGCTGGGGCGTTATATTTATAAGGGGAAAAAGAGAGTCCTAGGGGTGGAAACAAAGAGTCCTAGCGATATGGGACTCAACCAAAGAGTCCTAGGGGTGGAAACAAAGATTCCTAGCAAGATGGGACTCAACCAAGGAGTCCTAAAGGTGGAAACACAGAGTCCTAGAGGTGGGGGATAGGGTTCCCCCCCTCAAGGCTGCGGCCAAGGGGTCTCCCCCCAAATTGGTGTGACCAATTTGGGGGAAAATTCCCCCTAGGGGAATTTTGGGGAATTTGCGGAAATTTGAGGAAATTTGGGATGGCTCAATTTAGCTATCTTATTTTCATTACTCTCCATTTCTGTACTCCTTTCTCCATTTCTATATTCCTTTCTCCATTTCTATATTCCTTTCTCCATTTCTGTATTCCTTTCTCCATTTCTATATTCTTTTCTCCATTTTTACATTCCTTTCTCCATTTCTACTTCTTTTTAAATGCTTCTCTACATGAAAAATGTATGCAATGCATGGTGGTGAAATTGAGGGTGTTACAAACCTACCCCCTTAAAATGAATATCGCTCTCGAGATTTGATAGAGTGGAGAAATGATGGGGGAATTCTGCCTTGAGATCTTCCTCACGTTCCCATGTATTTTGGGCTTCCGTGTGATGGCTCCATTGTACCTTGCACCAACAAATTACTTTGTTCCTCGTGACCCTTTCCTTCACGTCCAAGATTTTGACGGGATGCCCCGCGTAGGTCAGATCCTCTTGAAGCTCTAGCTCATCCATCGGTACTTGTTCTTCCGTTACTCTTAAGCACTTCTTGAGTTGGGATACATGAAACATGTCGTGCACGTCGGAGAGGTGCGTTGGCAGCTCCAGTTTATAGGCTACTTCTCCTCGCTTGCCCAAAATCTTGAATAGCCCGATGTAGCGAGGTGCTAACTTGCCTTTGACGTTGAACCGTCGTTGGCCTCGGATAGGCGACACTTTAAGATACACGAAGTCTCCCACTTCAAAGGTCAATCTTCTTCGCCTATTATCCGCATAACCCTTTTGTCGTGACTGAGCGGCCTTCAAGTTTTCACGTATCGTTTGAACTTGCTTTTCGGCATCTTACAGCACTTCGGGTCCAAATACTTGACTTTCTCCGGTCTCATTCTAGAACAGCGGAGTTCTACACCGTATACCATACAATGCTTCAAAAGGTGACATCTTCAAGCTGGCTTGGTAACTGTTATTGTATGAGAATTCAGCATACGGCAAGCTCATATCCCAACTATGCCCATGTCTCAAGGCGCAAGCTCTTAACATGTCTTCCAAAATCTGAGTTGTTCTCTCAGTTTGCCCGTCGGTTTGCGGGTGATATGCGGAGCTGAAATTCAACCGTGTACCCATGGCTTCATGCAGCTTTTTCCAGAACCTAGAGGTAAATTGAGAACCTCGATCTGAAACTATCCTCTTCGGAACTCCATGGCGACACACGATTTGCTCCATATACAGCTTGGCTAGTTGTGCGACGGTGTACTTGGTTCTCACAGGAAGTGGCTGTTTTCGTCAATGTGTCTACGATAACCCAAATGGAGTTGTAGCTGGACTGAGTACGCGGTAATCCGACTATGAAGTCTATGCTGATATCTTCCCACTTCCACTCGGGTATTTTCAATGGCTACAATAATCCAGCGGGTCTTTGATGTTTGGCCTTCACCTGTTGGCACGGGTCACATAGGGCAACATATTCAGCAATGTCCCTTTTCATACCATCCCACCAATAGCAAGTTTTCAGATCCTTGTACATCTTTGTACAGCCGGGATGTATGGAATAAGGTGAGTCATGTGCCTCCTTTAGTATCGTGTCGCGGATGTGCTTCACGTTAGGCAAACAAATCATTTTCCCTAACCAAATCTTGCCTTTTTCGTCTTGAAATCCTTTACTCTGCCTTGTCGGATCCTTTCCTTGATTTCCTTTATTTCCTCATCCATTGCTTGTCCATTTCGTATCTCTTGATCCAGCGTTGAGTTCAGTTCTATCACCTCCATCTCGTTCAAGAATCCAAGATGCAACCGTTCAAACTCCCTACGCAGCTCGGGTGGCAGCTCCCGAACCGTGAGTTGATGACATGCTCTCTTTCGGCTCAATGCATCAGCTACTACATTGGCCTTTCCGGGATAATAGTTGATTCCAACATCATAATCCTTGATGAGTTCTAACCATCGACGTTGCCTCAAATTCAGATCCGTTTGCGTGAATATATACTTGAGGCTTTTGTGATCCGTATAGATCTCACATCGGTGACCGAGGATATAATGCCTCCAAATCTTCAAGGCATGCACCACGGCTGCAAGTTCCAAGTCATGTGTGGGGTAATTCAGCTCATGTTTCTTTAATTGTCTCGATGCATAGGCTACCACTTGGCCTCCTTGCATGAGCACACATTCGAGCCCTTGTCTTGGTGTGTCACAATATATATCAAAACTCTTGCTCATGTCCGGCAATAATAAAACCGGCGCTGTTGTTAATATCTTCTTTAGCTTCTCAAAGCTGTGTTGACACGCTTGTGTCCACTGAAATGCTTTCCAATGTCGCTTCTTCCATCTGGTTCAACATTGCCTTCTCGGTTGCAGGTTGGGCTGCCGCAAACTCAACACGAGTACCGTGCTCACTTGTCAACTGCATGATCCGTCTACCCCCCCCCCCTTTATTTCAAGGCTTACTTTCAGACATACTATATTTGTTGGAGCTATAATTCAGATTTGAAAGAAGCGATTTCCCAACTATATGCATCAAGGTGTATGAACTAAGCAACTTCTTTTATTAATATCAGCCTATATGAGAATGTGAACACGTGCCGAAGCATCTCACATCTTTCCACTATGTGTGGATGTGGACATTCACTGAAGCGTCCCACAACTCACATCAGCACACAAACCAAGCAATCATCACAAAAAATTCAGCACACCACTCTTATTCCAGCTACTACGATCTAAATGTTCCTATTACAGCTTATATCAATGGAGACTTAAACTTAATCATGAGAATTGGTGCTGTTCTCGCCGTGTGACGGGGGTGGTCCATATATGGGCACACGCCATGGTGAGTTGGCAGTCCATGTAGGGATAGATGACGCTGGTGCTGCATTTGCTCCCGCGTTGGCACGAGTCTCCTCCTGTTTTTCAAGCAAGTACAGCTTCTTGCGGAGGTAACGGATCTCTTCTTGTGCGCATGCATAGTGGTTTCCTGACTCCACGAGCAACCTCTGACACTTATCGTCCGCTTGAGGGTTGGAAAGAGCTCCTTCATAGGGTCCAATGATCTCCCTTGTACCACTCTTCCGATACGGGTGCAGCTCAAAAGTAGTGTTCTCAAGCTGCTCACGGAAGGCGTAGCACAGTCCGGTGAGTGCATCCCATACAGCATCATCGATAGCTTCTACCCTTGTATCTCTCCATGTGGGTGCGAAGTGCCTAGTGACAACCCTACCGTTAGATAGGATGGTTACTTCAGCCTTCCACTCTTCATGTCCGAGACGAGAGACTTTCTTGAGGAGATATTCTGGGTATAGGCTGCAGCAATCCAGAAACTCTTTAAGCTACTTGGATATGTGTCCTCCCTCCATCCTTTCGGACAGGAATTCTTCAACTGACGGTTGGCCCGTTCACCACCTTCATTCTCGGCCTCAGCAAGGGGTGGTCCTCTTCGGATTCATCTCCTCCCGACATAGCTTCATGAGGCTCCACGGGGTGTAAGCCCACATGAAACTCCTCCTGAGGTGCGTACCAATGCCGTTCTTGTGGATCATCTTCCATGTCATCTTCGAATGGTTCCACCTCTTCTGGATCCTCCTCCTCATGCATAGAGCTATTAACTTAATCTACATCATGAAGTACCATCTTCAACTCCTCCCAGTATGGTCCATCGGACACCTCAATGGTGTTAAGTGCACTCCCACGTGGTGGTGGACCAGTCCTTATTCGTGATGTGCTCCTAATCTCCGGCATCTATAAATAATGCATGAAAAACTTTAGAGAAGGAAAAAATAACTCCAAAACTTCAGAAGCTATGAAGCAAGAAAACAAAAGTGTTGCTGTCCAAAAGAAGTGAAGAAGAGGGGCTGAAAATAGCACTTTGCGGTGGTTGAATTTACAAATAAAGTGCAGCAGCAAGCATTTTTTTCGAAAATAGCAGTTTAGAGGGGTGTTCCTATGTGTTTTAGAGTGTCCATTCTACCTATGCTTGCGTCATACAGTCAACGTGGCTCTGGTACCAATTTGTGACACCCGGTTCCAAAAATAGGACCAAGTGAATGCATATGTATGCCCAGAATGTTCATCACACATACACATGTATTCAACAAACTGAATTAAGAATATAACCACGAATAAATAGTGTTTAAGTACTTTATTACATTTACTCAATGTCTCACTCATGAATCTCTAACTTATTCCTGCAGTGGAAGACTCTAAACGACAACGGAAAGTGGCTAAGACAGCAGGCTCCAACATCAACTCCACAGGCATGTTGACGGTAGTGTGCATGCCTAGTACTGCACATGTTCCTCAAAATACTATTCTCATGTTGCTGAAGTATATGTGGGAATGCAAGGGTGAGTACATGTCGTACTCAGCAAGTGCGGGAGAAGTATGGCATGTAGCTTACAACAAGGTAGGTAATAAAAAAGCTCATTGCAGCAAGCAAATTTTATTTCATAAACATGGTAAAAACAGCAACTATTTCTAGGTGAGTTTTAATCCCATCATAACCAAGTATTTCATCAACATTCCTTCATCATAATTCACCATTTATAAAGTCTCAACAAGCCAATAATCTTTCTCAAGTTCTCATACTCATAAATATTCATAACCATCTCATATTCATATAACCGAAACCAAACTCATTGCCATGACTCAAAACAGTCCCAAAACCAATCCCAATGACCATACCCAATATCCATCCCAAGTTTTGCCTCTAATCATGGAAGTTGGCCAGGTGCTTGTAACCGGAAGCATGACTATCATGATAGTTTTACACTCTGCAGAGGTGGCACCACTTTACCCACAAGTTCTTGATTTCGTCACCCATTGGTGACTAGAGAAAACCTCCATGATACCAGTACACAACCATCGGTGTATGGACAGACATCACAAAATAGCCTTTACAAAGGGGCTACTAGGATGTACGGACCCACTGAGGTTTCACCGGCAGGCTCGAATCTCCATTCTCCAACGCACGGGCCCCCTCTTGTACCATGCAGTTCCCAGGACAGTCCCTCTTGACTCCCATTCCCCGCACCATCCAATGGTCCATAACAAGCTAGCAACACACCTAATTAGTCAGCTAAGCCGCACCCATATTTGGCCTTGTGTTGGCATTATTTTCCTGGCATGTGCTCGCATGAAATAATCCTTAGATCTACGGCAAGCAAACCACCATCTCATTCAGCAACATCGACGAACCAAGCTTGACTAGATCTCCCCGATTCCATGCTCATTAACATCATCAAGTTCTCATCATCATTATTCATATGAGTGCAGTAGCTAACCATGTTTTAATTCAGCTTCCCATACCCCGTAAGTTAAGCGAAGCAAAAATGAAAAACGATCATACCCGACTCATCAACTTTCCCGTGGACAAGGATGGTTAACAAAACTAGTAAACTCCTATAAAAAGGGTGTCCCATCATGTTGACTCAAGCATACGGGTTTTCGCAAGCAAAAGAGTTTCAATACACATCGGATCAATATGGTCAAGGGGCACTTGCCTTGCTATCGTGGTTCGTGTTGCTCAAGCGTCTCGAAGTATTGGTGCTGTAGTTCCTCGTAGACGGCCTCTTGAGCTTGTCCTTCTACTTACGACCACGCACATACAAAATTTACAGCAATCAATCATCATGCACAAACTTTACTCAAGATGCAATGGAATAGATGAATGCAAATTCTATAGTGCAGTTTTATAAAACCAGTTTGTACGTGTTCTTGCATGTTTTCATGGGATTTCATGGGGTTTTTGATGAACAAGGGTGTAGGGATCAAGTGTGGACGTGGTGATGATCTTGACACATGATGTAGATCAATTCCACCGTCAAAAATTGACCAAAACATGATCTGTCCACATGCCAAAAGTTTCTGCTCGAAGAGGCGAAGAAAACGGATGCGTAGAAACAGTGGCGATGCCGTGAGAGGGGTAATGAAAACCTACCTCACTTTCTCCTTGCGGCAGGGCCTCCCTCCTTACAATGGCAGCAGCGGGGGATTTTTCTGTGGAGAATTATGGTTAGGGTAGAACGTCGGGTTTTTTCTCCGGCCACAGCGAGGTATGACGGGGCTCGACGGTGTAAAGGCCGCAGTTTTTGACATATATTGAAAGTGTTCATCACCACACACACACCTCATTTGAATAAAGTTGATGAACACATTTGAAGAGCAAGTAACCACCCTCAACATGCTCATTTGAGAATAAACTCACAAAATGCAAAAGTGGCATTTCCCACATACATCATATAGGGGCTGGACATTTGGAAAACTTCTACACCTTGCTAGGAATGTCCATGCCAAGTTTCACCCAAATTCAAAACCTTTTTGAAGTCTTTTTGGGTATAGCTTGAAAGAGGGTGGTTTGAACTCAAATTTAAATTCAAACTGTTTTCATCCCATGAATTCAAAAGTGGGAGGCATATTCTTACTCGGCACATTTTTGTGAGCTCACCCACCAATTTTCACTCCATTTGGAGTTGATCTTGACATGAGCTAAGTTTAGCAAATTCAAACTTTATTTAAATTACAAACTGAATATGTGCTGAATATTTAGTCAAACCAAACCCAGTTTGAATTCTAACCAATTCAAATGGCTCAGGGGTAGATAATTCAAATCACCATGGGCATTGTTGGGATTACTGTTTACAACAGTAAGAGAGAGTTAAGTTCAGAGGTTAAAAGGGAATTGGGACCCACACGTCAGCCACTGAAGAGATTCAACCAACTGAAACTTCCTCACTCGGGTCTTCGGGCTTCAGCAGAAGGAGCCACCGAGGGGAGGGGCCGCCGCGCCACCAGCGGCTCGCCCACGCGCGAGCCAGGTCGGTGCTGAGCCCTTCTTAAGGCGCTCCTTGCTTCTGCCGAGGTCCCCTCACCCGTTTTCCCCCTCGCAAGAACACTGAGCCAAAGTTTTTCCCTCCGCCGCTCGTATTGATCGGGAGAACGGTGAAACACTCACACCCTCTCCTCCCCGAGCTGCTACACCCTGCCCTGAGCTCCGCACCCACCTTTCAGACCCGGAAACAAGCGAGTTCCGGCCTTCTTTGCCCGAGAACGACCGCCACAGCGGCAATCAAGCTTCGGCCGACGGTCAGGTGATCGTGGACAGCCCTCCACAGGGGTTCTCACGGTCAAGCAATCCAGGCCACGGGAGCGCGCTAGGTTGGTGCTGCTCTCCTACAATTCTTGAAGCAAACCGTGAAGCATCCACCGAGAATTTCAAGATTTTGCTCCGGCAGCCTCAACCCGAGCTTCCGGTACGGTTTCTTCAAATTTCTGCTCTCTGATCCTTTTTAGCTTATCAAATGTTGCACATAGACGCTGGACTAGCCGGCGATCATTTTCCTTTTAGCATCCGTTGCATGAAACCGACTAGGAGTGACGGATTTTGAGCTCGATCAAAGGCGTTCGTGGCGGGCACGATCGGTCACACGGTGCCGACCAACTTGCCATCATTTTTGAACACCTTTGAGGCTTTGGCGAGCTTCCTAGAGGTGTGCTGGTGCTGTAGAGCTGTTTGTTCGAGGTCTTGGCGGGTTAGAACCCACGGCCGACGGCGCCAAACCTCAACTGAGGCCGCCACACGTCGCCGGGGTAATTCTGGTCACCAACCGCTCGCACTGATCCCACAGATGTGTTCCTCGACGTCGATAACCCCCTGCCGGCGAGTTTCAGACAGTGCGGTGGCCGGCAGCGGCAATGCGGCGAGCTGTGGTTCTGCTCCGCCGAGGGGAGGCGGCGCACGCGCGAGGGGGCGTCGGGAGGTAGAAGAAGCCGGGTGGCCCACGTGTCAGCGGCTCGGATTTTAAATCTGGGATCAGTCTGCGGCTCTGATCCGATGTGCTGGTGCGCAAAATTCCGTGGACCCCGGTGTGCCATCGCCTCAGCGCCCAACATGTGTGACCGTGGTCCCACCGGCAGATTTAAACATTTCCCCGATTTTCAGATTTCATTCAAACTTCAAATCCTCATAACTTTGGCTAGGAAACTCCAAATCGAGTGAACCAAATTTTGTTGGATTCAGCTATCTAATTACTTTCCAGCAAATCAAACTTCACTTCATGAAAATCCTTATTTCTCCAGAATTAATTCTTCAAAATTTAAACTGTTTAGAATTTTAACTGGAGAATCCTTTGGAGGAAAATTCTGCTGTGATGTTCACCAAAATATTCCTGAATTACCATATAAGTTTCAGATCCATTTGAGCTCATTTGATCCACCTAATGGTGTGATTAATGAAACTGTTCCAGAGAAAATATAAAATGTCCAGAAACATTTTCAGAATTTCTCTGAAATTGTTTAGCTCATATCTTTAGCTAGGAACCTTCAAATTAAGTGAGACCAACTCCATTAGAACCCTCTGAAAATCTAGTATCCAGAAAGGCATGGCTTGCTCCATGAAACTCCCAAGAACACCCTAAGAGCTCCAATTAAGGTCAAGTACATAATTATTTGTGGAGAGGTCAAATGAGCTTTGCTGCAACTAAAACTTGGCCAAGTCTCTGCTTATGTTGTAACCAAATCACAGTAAAAATTTCAGAGTTATTGGGTCTGCCTAGTGAGACTTATAAACTTCACAAGTTTAAATTTCAATCAAATGCATTTAAATTAATACATGTACTTGTTATATCATGTAGTCGCTAAGGTCAAGGAGGAACCTGAAGTCTTAGACTTCGTTACCCCAGAAGAGCAGCTCGCCTACGACCAAGAGCAGCAAGGCAAGCTTCGGTTTGCATTAACCCTTTTACAAACTTTTATTGTTTTGAGAACTTACTTTGAGTACCATTAATCCTTGCATTAGAGTCTTGTTTGGAAACCCAAATGCATAGCCAAGGAAACCATTGGTTGGGATTAGGGTTGAAAACCCTGTTAGCTACTGCAAAGATAAGATAGAGTAGGATTCGGTACAAGTCGAGTAGTTGGAACTACTCACGAGAATAGGCTAGAGGAACGTCGCTCAGGTAGAAATAGCAAATGAAAAACATGGCGAGAAAAATGAGACCGAGCGGAGAGTATGGGCAGCAGGACTTTGGGGCCTATGTGCTATAGCTCCGCTTGTGTCGATTGAGGACCGAGCCGTGTGCGGACCTGTTGAACAAGCTAGAACAGTACCGAAGACCTACCGGCTATATGGGAACCGGGAAACCGATGTAACTCAGGTAGCTGGGTGTTGAGGCATAGCTGGTCGTTCAAATGGTACGTTGAGAGCTTGAGGTGTAAATCAGCTGGCGGCACTGAGATGCGCGTGCAGAGACCTCTTGCTTGGGACGATTGGACCAGTTCAACATTTGGCCGACGGGTGAAAGGTTGTTGCGTACGACGTCCGTGATGGTTGTTGTAGGCAACATCGAGTATGGGCGTACGTGACGGGTTGTTCGGGTAACCCTGCAGGTGTAAATCGATTATAATCGCCGTCCCTCGCAGTCAGTGAGTACCACTTGTTCACTATACCGTGACATAGAAAGAACAGGATAGTCACATGTTAAAATGTTGCTGATTGAAAGATGGACTTTGATTGTTAATGAATTGTTGTAGTTTAGAGCTAACTAAAGTTCTTTTCCACTTTGGGCGAAGCACATGAGAGAAATGTGTTTCTTGTTTGATTGCGGCTCTCTCATGTGCCTTAGCGTAAAGTTTCCACAACCTGTTGCTAAAACGTGAAAGTAAGGTTCCACTAATTAGGCGAGTCCTTTGCAACTTGTTTTACCTCATGTAACCTATCATCCATCATGTAGAAGTTCCATGTATAGGAGAGACGGGTCAGTCTTGCTGAGCCTTCGTGCTCAATGCTTGTGTTTGAAGCTTTTGCAGGGTTCTATGAGGAAGGGACTCCCGAGGAGGAGACGGAACCCCAGGAGGGGAACCCCGTCGAGTGGGAGTCGTGCACGCCGCAGTGTTAGTGTGCGTGCGTGCTAGCAAGGACATGTTCACGGGCCGAACGTGAACTTGATGCGTAGTCTACGCCCGTGAGTGTAGACTGAACCTATTTTGATGTAAAAATGTTCATAAACCCATTTATGTAATAAAACTTTGCTTCCGCTTTGTACCTTTGATGTGTGTTATTCGGTGCTGTGCAACGCTGAACCCCTCAGCGTGATCCTGACTTGACAAGACAGGTTGGGGTCGTGTCAGACGGCGGCCAAACTCCGGCAAGGGGGGGGGGGACTCGGCGTCTTGGGGCAGAGGGGGAAGGAAACTCAGCGATTAGTGGCAGCAGGGGGGGCGGCGGCCAAAAGGAAATGGGGGGGGGGGGCTGGGGGTTATATTTATAAGGGGGGGAGAGAGTCCTAGGGGTGGAAACAAAGAGTCCTAGCAAGATGAGACTCAACCAAAGAGTCCTAGGGGTGGAAACAAAGAGCCCTAGCAAGATAGGACTCAACCAAAGAGTTCTAAAGGTGGAAACAAAGAGTCCAAGAGGTGGGGGATAGGGTTTCCCCCCTCAAGGCTGCGGCCAAGGGGTCTCCCCCCCCCCCCCCCCCCCCAATGTGGGGGAAATTCCCCCTAGGGGAATTTTGGGGAATTTGCATAAATTTGGAAAATTTGGCGAAAATTTTGTATGGCTCAATTTGCTTTTTTTATTTTCATTACTCTACATTTCTGTACTCCTTTCTCGATTTCTATATTCCTTTCTGCATTTCTATGTTCCTTTTTCCATTTCTATATTCCTTTCTCCATTTCTATATTCTTTTCTATATTTCTACGTTCCATTCTCCATTTCTACTTCTTTTTAAATGCTTCTCTACATGAAAAAAATGTATGCAATGAATAGTGGTGAAATTGAGTGTATTACAATAGACTTCACTACAAGTCGAGTAGTTGAAATCTACTCGCGAGTATAGGGTTGGTCATACGGGATTGGTTCAAGTGATGTGAGATAACTTTAGCAAGAAAAATGAGACTAGGCAGGGGCCAAGACGCAGCAAGAGGAAGTCTTGTGTGCGTAGCCCTGTCCGTGTCGATTGAGGACCGATACGTGTGCGGCCCTGCTGAACAAGTTTTGAATGTACCGAACGCATATCGGATATATGGGCCTCGATAAACTGATATAACCTATAACTCCGGATGTCGAGACACAACGCACCGATTTATAGGTGTAGGTTGAGGGCAGCAAGGTGGAAATACACTAACGGGCATAGAGAGATGCTCCGTGTAGGGAACCTCCTGTCCGATTGGGTGTGAACGGTTCGACGTTTTGGCTGTTTGGTGAAAGGTTGTCCCGTGCGACATGGGGTGAGCGTGCTGTGTGCAGCTTTGCATGTGGGCGTACTTGACGTCCTATTGAAGTATACCTGCAGGTGTATATCGAGTCGATTCGCCGTCCCTCGCGGTTATGAGTACCGCTTGTTCACTGCATCGTGACGTAGGTTAACATATAGAATGTTCTGATTCATTATTGCTGATATGAAAAATTTGTCTTGCTACATGTGTGCCACCAAATAATGCTCACCAAATTTCATATTCATGAACTGTTAACTTGTGGATAAAGATGAATTAAGGATGAACTTGTAGGCGTGTCCTTCACTGCAAATTACCATCCTATCATTGTTAGGACCTGCATGTAAAGTTTCATGTGTAGGAGAGTCGGTTAAGACTTGCTGAGCCATCCTTCTCACGGTTGGTGCTATAAGTTTTTGCAGGTGAGGAGTACCTCACCAGTGAGGTCTACCCTCCGTCAGGGACTACGGCTGAGTGGGAACCGTACACGCCGCGCTGAGGCTGAGTGCAGCTAGTGTGGGTTGTCCGTAGGGCCGGACAACCAAATTTTGCTAGTTAGGTGGGCGTGAGTTGTATAAATTATCTTCCGCTGTAGTAAACTCTGTAATTAGCTGTAAACTGAAGGTTTGTACTACTTTTTGTACATATTCAGTTTGTTTTCAATGTAATACTATGGTTACCTTATGATGTGTGCTGTCGGGTGTCGCATCGTGCGGCACCACCATCTGAGATTCTGGACGTACGGATTTCGGTCCGTCACAGGCTGGTATCAGAGCTGCTTAGGGGATAGCACACTAAATAAGGACAGTATTACCGGAAAACTTAGGATTATAGTGAGGAATCTCTAGTATACCCGAATAAGGACTATAGTAGTATAGTTACTTAAAGTGGCATGACTAACCTATTTGTTATAATTCTGAATTTTGATAATGTAACGACGCACCTACGCTCAGGGTAAACATGGTAAGGAACACCACAGAAAGTGGTTCAATTTCGGTTAGCTCCCCTGATGAGAAATGGGGTTCAGGGATAGGTCTGACAGCTTGGTGTGAGACGTCAATATGAAACTCTTGAACTCTTCATGTTCCTGAGTTCATATGAAACGCTGGTCCCTGGCGTGCATTAGGCCATAAAGTGGAAACCCCATCGTGTGGTCTGTAACGCTATAGTATGTTCTTCTGAAAATAGCCTAGGAGAACATACGCAAAGCTTGCCATCGGCGTGCCCTGCATGGCAGTAGGTGGTATCTATTGGGTTGATAAAATTCCCAACCGTGACGACTCGTCCGCGTTCTACTTGGGTTCCCCGTCGTGTGGTGTGAAAACACAATCATGTACCTCGAGACATGGCTTAACTCAAGGACGGCCGTATGACAATGATACTGGGCATATGTAGTTACTTTCAAATATGAACCTGCCTGTAATGTCAAAACCTTTAAGTGCATAATTATTGTGTGTTTCTATGCAGATGCTAACCACGTAGGTATCCCATGTAGTACACGTTTGCGAGCGACCGTTTAGTGCCACAATTGAGACGTATATGACGGTATAATCCAGTTAGGATTTTCCTTTTTGTGAGGAACGTAGTACCGATGTGTAATAATCATTTGCATTAAAAAAGTTAAAAATAAACTAAGATAACCAAGTTTTAATCTTTAGGACCCTGGTTGGGTAGAAAAATTCAAAAGTTGATTAGTTTAGATCAAAGGAATTGAAAAACAGAGTGCTCTGTTTTTGCAGCAAGTTTGCTGAACTTTAACAGAGCATAACTCACAGGTTACTTAGACAATGGACGTGTGTGATATATCTCTTGAAAGGTGTTTAAGTGCTCTACAACTTTGTTATACACTTCCAGAGCAGAATCATAATTCATACTGGTTGAAATTCAAGATGATGGTAAACCGTCCAGAACCAGGACAGATTTAAAACACTCTCTGGACTGTGCTGTTTTTCAAGCATAACTTCCTGTAGAAAAATCAAAAATTATCATATGATACATTTTTGGAAAGGTTAGGAGATTTGTTATATCTTTGTACAAAGTTGCTGCAGTAGCAGCACGGAATTCAGTGGAATTTTTAGTTGAAAACAGCAACTTCCAAAGGAGGTGCTGTTGAAATTTTTCCAGAAATTCTGTAGACTTTGAACTATCATAACTTTTTACTAAGAGCTGATCTGGGGGCAAATAAATACTCGTTGGAAAGATACTGAAGTTAACTTTATCTTTGGTATTCAACTTGAGTCATGAAATGTGACACCCTCATTTTTTATTTCTGCATGTATTCATGTTTCATGTAGAAAAACATTTTAAAAAAAAGTTAAAACAGAGAAAGAATAATAAAGATAGCCAAAAAGAGCAAAATCCAATCCACAGAGAGCACCGAAGACAACTCCCGTGGCTCGCTGGCCACGTGGCGCATCCGGAGCTCATCTCCGCAAAGGGGAAGAGTGTGGCGGACCGGAATCCGCTCATCCAGGATCGCAGAGGGTGGTGCCGCGCGATGCGACACCCGACAGCACACGTCATAAGAACACATTATATTACATGGGAAAACAAACTGAATGTACAAAGTAGTACACTTCTCAGTTACAAACTAGGGTCTTTTATTACACAGCGGAAGTTTCTTTGTACAACTCACGCCCGCCTATCTAGCAAAAGTCGGTTGCCCAGCCCTAGGGCAACCCACACTAGCTGCACGTCTCAGCTCAGCGCAGCGTGTACGGCTCCCACTCAGCCGTGGTCCCCGACGGAGGGTAACCCTCGCCGGTGGACTCGTACTCCGAGTCCGTGGGTGGCTCCTCACCTGAAAAACACTTAAGCAGCAACCGTGAGCACGAAGGCTCAACAAGGCTTAACCGACTCACCTAAACATGAAACTCTACATGAGGTGTACAATGACATGGGATAGTCATATTGCAACAAATGGACTCTCCTACAAGTTCATCCTTAGTTCAACTTTTAGCAACAAGTTAACAATTTAGGAAGCTGAAATTTAGTAAGCAATATTTGGTGGCAAGCATGTAGCAATACAATTTTATATCATATCAGCAATATTGAATCAACATATTTCATACATTACTCTACGTCACGACTCAGTGACCAAGTGGTACTCTTCACCGCGAGGGACGGCGAATCGACTCGATATACACCTGCAGGGAAACCCAAAGAGCACGTCACGTACGCCCACCCGTGGAGCTGCACAGCACGCTCACTCGATGTCGTACGGGACAACCTTTCACCCAACAGCCCAAACGTCGAACCGGTGGCACCGAAACGAGCAGGTGGTTCCCCACACGGAGCATCTCTCTATGCCCGTTGGCAGATTTCCACCTTTCTGCCCTCAGCCTACACCTATAAATCGGTGCGTTATGCCTCGACGTCCGGAGGTTTAGGCTACATCGGTTTATCGGGGCCCATATATCCGATATGCCTTCGGTACGTTCAAACTTGATCAGCGTGGCCGCACACGGATCGGTCCTCAATCGACACGGACAGGGCTGCGCACACAAGACTCCCTCTTGCTGCGCCCTAGCCCCTGCCTAGTCTCATTTTCATTACTAATGTGATCTCACATCACTCGACCGAACCCGTGTGTCCCAAGCCTATCTCGCTAGTAGATTCCAACTACTCGACTTGTACCGAAGCCCTATGAATCTTTAAGCATAGCCTATCTACTCGAGGTCTTAGACGCTACCCTCACTCTTATGGAAAATTTCTGGTCATGCAAGTGGGGTTCCATCCATCCTATACCTAAAGCACATTCACACTTCATATGACACATGTAAACAAAGTAAAACTTATAAAAGGTTAATACAAACCGGGGCTTGCCTTGTTGCTGCTGGTCAGTAGTTAGCTCTTCTTCCGGAAGGAGGAAGTCCATTACTTCCGGAGTCTCTTCTTCAGTGACTACACGTGTAATGAAATATGACATGTAAATTTAAATGCATTGTGTAAACTTGAATACTTAACTACTAATAACTCTAGCTAGCCCTCCCCTTTGGTTCTGGAATTTTTATTGTGGCTTGGTAGGGTCCTAACCAGAGTCTTGACCAAGTTTCATTTGAAACAAAGTTCATTTGAACCTTGTACAAATAGAAGCCCATTTGGTCAATATTTGAGCCTCTAAATAATTCCAGCGGTTTTCATGGCTCCAACCATTACTTTCTGGAAACTAGAATTTAGGAGGGTGCTAATGTAATTGGTTTCATGTCATTTGAAGAATTCTACTGAAAGTTATGACCTAATTAAGATTGGAGAAAATCTGAAAAAAATGTTTCTGTATATTTTTCTATTTTCTCAGGGCAGTTCTATTAATCACCCCACTAGGGTAACTAAATTAACTTGGATGAGTCTGAAAATTTTACTGGGATTTAGGGATTTTCTAATGAACCACTCAGCCAAATTTCAGAATTTTTCATAAAGTAGTTCTCCAGATAAAATTCCCAACAGTTTAAGATTTAGAGATTTAATTCTGGAAAACTATTCACTTTCATGAGCTGAATTTGGTATTGCTGGAAAGTACTCAGAATTCTGAGTTCACCAAAATTTGGTTCATCGAAATTGGAGTTTCCTAGCCAAAGTTCTATGCATTTGAAGTTTGAACTAAAACTGGAAATTCCAAAAATGTTTAAATCCTGCGGGTGGGTCCACCGCACACGTGTCGACCGCTGGAGCCGAGCCACACGGGGCCACAGACTCCTTCCCGCGTGGCCGCACTGGATCCTGGACCACAGAGAATCCCGCCCATTTATCTCCAGCCGCAGACGAGTGTGGCCTCCCCCCTTCGTCTTCCTCCGGCCACCCGCGCGACCCCGCCGCCGAGCTCGCCGGAGCTCTCGCCGGAGAGGGGTTCCGGCCTTCGGAACTTGCTGATTCTCACCGCCTGTGCCTATTTCGGCCTGGGGAACACGGTGGTGCCCTCCCCAGAGCTTGACAACAACCAGAACAGTGCTCCCGCCGGCAACAGCGGCCGGGAGCTCACCGGCGACGTCCAACTCGGCATCCCCTACACCTTTTTCGATGCGGTTTGCTCGGGGAGCTCCGCTGACACCTGCTGGTCACGGTCATGGACACCGATCCCCGTGAAAACGACTGTAACTATGACCTCACCGGCGACCTAGGCCGGATATCGGCTGTGCTCAGAAAACTTCGAAGAACCGTAACCCTAGCCCATGGTTCTTGCTGATTTTTGATTCTAGGAGGTCGTGGCAGTGTATAGAGCGTGTGTGTGACTCGGTATGTCCGGTGATGAGCTAATACCCGCGAATTTCCGGATTTGGTATAGCTCGGCCTTAAGAACACCGAAACGTTCCCGGGAGAAATTCTTCCCCGACGGTGCATGAAATGCGGAATGATAGGGATGAGCTGAACCAGCACCTTATGGCGATCGTTTCTTTTGTTGAGCGTCGGGCATGAGAGCGCCTGGTTTGCTCGTACGCCGGCGATCAGTGGGTGGCGAAACACCGAGGGTGTGGCCGAGTTTGTGGGCGGTGAAACAGAGAGGATACGAGGGTTTTCACGCAGCCCAGCAGTGCAACCGCACGCTTTGTAGCCGGCGCCCTCATCCCCCGAGCAGGAGGTGGCGCGGTGGCTGCGTTGGGACGGGGTCGACCCCGTGCGCTGTCGGCCGTAGGGTGTTCGACCGCGTGCCCGGGTCGGTTTGCTCCCCGGGGTGGCTGACCAGTGGGCCCTCTTCTCCCCTCTAATTCTTCCTCCCCCTTTCTTTTGTAAATATCCTAGCTACTGAACATTGAATGGGAGACTTAGCCCCCAAGTATTGGTTTGAATTTGAGTTCTCAAATTTAAACTTTGTTGGGTTAAATTTGCTTCATGTTTAAACTGAAATTCAAATTCAGTTTTGAATTATTGCAAATTTAGATCCCGCCAAGATGAACTCCAATAGGGATGAAAATTGGTGGGCTAACTCAGAAAAATGTGCTGAGTTTGAAAATGAAGCTAACTTTTGAATTTGAGTGATGAAAGTTGCTGTAATTTGAATTCACATTCAAATTGGCCTCTTTTTCAAATACCTCCAAAAGTGCCTCAAAAAGTGTTGGATTTACATGAAACTTGGAATGAACCTTCCCAAGACTTTTTAAGTTCTAGTGGTGAGCTCAACCTCTCATGTTCATGTGTACAAATCCCATTTTGTGAAAATGAAGGCTTTCCCCTCTAATCACTCTTTTGATGGAGGTTACTTGCTCTTCACAATATTTCCTAAGATATCCACAATAAAAACTGTGGTGTTGTGAGGTGAAGAAAAGTTTTTGCAAGTCCCTTTTCTTGGGCTTTTATAGAGAGGTCCGCCGCTAAACTGGCTACGTGGCAGGCTCGGGGCTCGTCCCTGCGGCAGAGGGTGAGGTCTGACCCCGTGGGACACGTGTTGCCCCTGGAGCTAGCCTCTGCAAAGGAGCGAGGTCAGCCCGCAGGACACATGTTGCCTTCGGAGCTAGTCGCTGCGGAAAGAGAGAGCCAGCCACGCGGGACACGTGTCACTCTCGGAGCTCACCTCCGAGAGGTCCGAGCCGCGGGACACGTGTCGCTCTCGGAGCTCATCTCCGGGAGGTCCGAAACTACCGGACACGTGTCACCTCCGGAGCTCATCTCCGGGAGTTCCGACACTCGGACACATGTCACCTCCGGAGCTCATCTCCGGGAGGTCCATCACTGTTGGACACGTGTCGACCTCGGAGCTCGTCTCTGAGGAGAAAGGAAGTCTGGCGCTGCTAGGACACGTGGCACTATCGGAGCCCACCTCCGAAGAGAGGGGAGGTCCGGAACTGACATGTGGCGTTCGCGGAGCTCGCCTCTGTTGAGAGGGGAGGTCCCAACCCACCAGACACGTGGCGTACGTGGAGCTTGCCTCTGGAAGAGAGAGAGGTTCCCGCCCGCCAGGACGAGTGGCGCACGTGGAGCTCACCTCTGAGTAAGAGGGAGATCTCGCCCGCCCGACACGCGGCACAATCGGAGCTTGTCTCTGCGGAAATGGGAGCCCAGGTTCCTGCAGGACACGTGGAGCTTCCGGAGCACATCGCCGCGAGGGTGACGAGATTTGAAGCAGTTTCTCTTCTGTACGCGTGGGAATACCGGTACGGGAGGAATCCAACACGAATTTCACATTGCTACTGCACCAAATCAACTAGAGATAAGTTGTTAGGATCCAAAAACAATTTGAATAGGACTCTTATTCGAATTCCAGTCAGATTAGGACTCTTATCTTCCCGATTATAAATAGAACCCGAAACAACCCCTTGGTCGTAACATCTTTCTAAGCCGACAACTTAGAAGCCCTAGCCCCCAACTAGCCGAGCTAAACTCCTTCACCAGAGTTCAGTCGCCGGAGATCACCGGAAGAGAGCCCGACAATCTGTCTTGCTAGGAGAAGGACCCCGAGACCAATAAGAACATGAGGTAGGTCTCCAATACCACCTTACGGCATCATCGCATTTTCTTTGCATCTGTTCATTGATTCCTTTCAAACAGAAGCTTTTTCGTGGACAGATCACGTGTTGATCGGTTTGATCTAGATCTTGAGTTAAGATCATCGCCACGTCAACAATTGATCCGAACACCTCTGTTCATCGTAAAACACAAGCAAGCCATGCAAGAACACGGACAAACTAAACTGCACCATAGGATTAACATGCATATGCATCATTGCATCTTAAAGTAGAGTTTGTGCATGATGATTTATTGCTATGAATCTTGTATGTGCGTGTAGGATCGAAGAGCACGTGAAAAGCTACCAGAGGGGGGGTGAATGGTAGATTAGAACTTTTCGCAGCGGAAACAATAAAAACCCCTCAGCAAAAAATCAATCAGTTAAAGAAACCGTGTGTGCAAGTGTTTTCAAACGTGTTCAACCATGACAAATCAAGTAGAGAGGTAGAGAATCAAGTCACAGATCTAATGCAACAAGAATCACTTGAAAACACAAAGTAAAACTTGAGATACGATCAAAACATTAAACGAAGATCAATCTGTTCTACCCGATATAAAACAGATCTGCAACGCTGCAAAGAAACTCGTGTATCTCAACAACTACAGATCCGAAGCTCGTGAAAATTTCACAGATTATAGATAATTTAGTTGTGAAGACAACCCAAAAAGAATCACATCAATCGGAACTGTAAAACTCGAGTTATGAACAAAACACCGAAGCAACGTCGATCTGTCCAGAAACTCAGCGAGAAAGACTTGACGAAAAACAAGTCGGACGAACAAGGCACAAAAGCTCCTCGAAACTTTGAACTTTATTCAATAGAAACACAAGAGAAACAGCCCAAAGTTCTCTACCCACGAGAGCTCTGGCCTCCCTTGCTTTTATAGCCAGCCCTCAGGCTAAACAATCCAATCTAGGACTCCTACTCCTAATTGGACTCGTATCCTAACTTACCATAACTGCTCAGAACTCTCCTATTCGCAGATAGAAGCAATCATGAGACTTCCAAACACCTTAGGAACGTACTAAACATTCCTAAAACAACTCAACTTCGTGCCTAGCACGAAATCCTATCATAACCAACTCAAATCTTCCATATTTGAGCCATATCAGACTCAGCCTCAGCCTGAGTACGCAATCCAGCCGGTTGGACCTTTCCGACCAATTCTTTACGTCCACTTCTCTTCATCACGCCTTGGAACAATGTTGCCACGTCCATGTACTCCTTGCACATGTGCAAACACCTTCCAACGACGTACACACAACCTTCATATGCACTGCCCTTGATCCAAACATGCTGCGCGACTTCCCGATCAACTCAACCACAGCTCCTCCCGAACTTGATTGTTGGAACCTCATCTCCTCCCTGAGACTAGTCCAAGGATCCCGTCACCAGCCATGTCTTGAACTCAAGCAACACCTGCACATGAATAAACAACCAATTCTTCCAAGCACAAGTCCTCGACTTGACTCACGTTAGTTCAAAAACCACAACACCTTACATGAGCACGTCACATAAGCATGTTGCAAACCATATCAAATGATAACAGCCATAACCACCAAAACACACCAAAAACTTAGCAAATTAATACTAAGCAAACCTTACCATAAAGCAAGTTTGAAACATTGCGAGTTAAAAGCAAAACAAGACGCTGCAGTTCTACGAGTTGAACTTCACGGGAGCTCCCTAAAAACCAGCTCAGGACCTCACAGAAGCTCTCCGGACCTTGCCAACACTTGGCGGACCTAACAAAGAACTTGTCGGACCTTGCCACAGAAGAATGTTTTTGCAATATTCAAAACATTGAATGTTAATGCTAACTTTTATCCTAATTGCCAATGTATTCAGCACACATAGGTCTCACAATCTCCCCCTTGATGAATGCATTGGCAACACCAATTAAAATCCGAACATTGGCTTATGAAAAGTTTTGAAAAGCTTTGAAAACTCATTTCTCCCCCTTTATTAATTTCTCCCCATTTTTAAAATCAGAGAAGGAAGAAAGTGTATAACATATGCAAAGTGTAAAAAAAATCTCTCCTTATACATATTTCTCCCCCTTTGACAATGTATTCAGCAAGGTTCAAAAGAGAAATTTTTAAATGTTATGAGCATATTATAACATATACATACAAAACAAAGCTCATCCAAGTCATACTATCAGGTTACATAAACTATCACATCAATGAGATACATAACGTAGTGTAAGCCATGCTAGAGATCAAATGTATTTTTCAGTTTTAAGCAAGTCATGATCTCCCTTACTCAACTATTTCAAAACCTGAAAACATGACACTTGTTGCTGCATTTTTATTATTCATAATCATTTAAGGCACAAAGTTGATCATATGATATTTGCAAGAGATTATATGCCTCATCAGCCTTATTCTAACCAACCAAGCCAAGCCTATGTCATTTGACAATCAGAAGCTTAAGGACATGGTTTTAGTCATACACAATTCCTTCCAAGTTCATATCTTAGTGCAATGATAAGCAATCTCAAAAGAAGAAGTGTGATGCATGCATATTCTCTTGATCTTTTCTCAATTTTTTATCTGAAAACTCAACATGTGAGCTGATCACTTGATTAATTTTTTATGATTAAAAGCACTTGTGAGCACGCAACAAGTTCAAAACAGCAAGAAAGTTCGATCATGACCAGATTTAGTGTAAGTAATTATTCCAATTACTAGTCATGGCAAAAACTACAAAATGTATAACATGAGTAATGTAGTAAGAACTTTCAGCCTGTAAAAGGAATCACAAAGTCATATATGTATGAAATACTATGCTCATATTATTTTAGTTTCAGATTCACACGTAGACTTTCAAAGTTTCAAAAACTCCCCCTCAATTTAAGCCATGAGGATGCATAACCCCTATTTCACTACGAATGAAACAAAAACGAGTGAAATCCAAAGGTTTTGTAAAAATATCAGCCAATTGTTGTTCGGTATCGACAAGCACAATGTTTCCTTTTTCAACATTATCACGAAGAAAGTGATACCTAATGTCAATGTGCTTAGTTCTAGAGTGTTTCACGGGGTTTTTAGCAATACAAATTGCACTAGTGTTATCACAAAACAGTAGAACACTATCTAAATCAACCCCATAGTCCTTAAGTGTTTAAACAATCCAAAGAATTTGTGAGCAAGCGCTAGCCGCAGCTACATATTCAGATTCGGCCGTGGATTGTGCAACTGAACTTTGTTTTCTAGAGGACCAAGCAACAAGTGAATTACCAAGAAAATGACAAGCACCCGAAGTAATTTTCCTATAAATCCTACAACCCCCAAAATCAGCATCCGAAAAAGCTTTCAAAGAAATGGTTGAGGAAGAAGGAAGAAAAATGCCAAATTCTTGAGTTCCATGTAGGTACCTGAGAATCCTTTTGGTGGCTTGGCGATGTGAAGCACGTGAAGAAGCTTGAAAACGTGCACAAAGACATACGCTGAATTGTATGTCCGGTCTTGACGCCGTGAGATACAAAAGTGATCCAATCATACTTCTGTATTCTTTTTTATCGACCGGGTCACCATCTTCGTCAAGTTCAAGTGTTGTTGCTGTTCCCATTGGTGTCCGAAGAGGGTTGCATTTGTCCATGTTGAAGCGCTTAAGAAGGTCCTTTGTATACTTAGTTTGATGCACAAAAGTTCCTTTTTTTGTTTGCTTGATTTGCAGCCTCAAAAAGTATGTGAGTTCTCCCATCATACTCATTTCAAATTCGGAACTCATCATAGCTGAAAACTTGGACACGAGATCATGAGAAGCACAACCAAAGATAATATCATCCACATACACTTGAACGAATAATGAGTCATTGCCATGCTTAAGTACAAAAAGAGTTTTATCAACCTTGCCCATGGTAAACCCGTTTTCAAGTAAGAATGTTTTTAACCTATCATACCATGCTCTAGGGGCTTGTTTTGGACCGTACAAGGCTTTGGACAGTTTGTAAACATGATTAGGAAAATTTGGATTTTCAAAACCCGGTGGCTGCTTAACATAAACCTCCTCCTCTACGTAGCCATTAAGAAAAGCACTTCTAACATCCATTTGATATAACTTGAAACCTTTAGATGCAGCAAATGCTAATAAAATTCTTATAGCTTCTAATCTAGCAACAAGAGCAAATGTTTCATCAAAATCTAGACCTTCAATTTGAGTGAAACCTTGAGCAACCAAACTAGCTTTATTCCTAAGCACAACCCCATCCTCACTTTGCTTATTTTTAAATACCCATTTAGTTCCAATTAATGTGTGACCTTGAGGTGGAGGTACAAGTTTCCAAACATTATTTCTTTCAAAATTTTCTAACTCCTCTTGCATGGCATTAATCCAAGATTCATTAGTGAGTGTGTGTGATATATCCTTGGGTTCAAAAGAAGGAACAAAATCAGAATGAGCATGAGAGTTTGGATCGCAAAACCTGGACCGAGTGACTCGTTCATGCAAGCTTCCAATGATTTGTTGTGGAGGATGACTTTTGAGTACTCGGAGGGGAGTAGACACTTCACAAGCACCTTCTTCTTCATGTTCGGACCTTTGATTAGGAGAGCTTGTTGATTGAGGAAGGTCCGAACCAGCAGTAGTGACTGTTGGTGCTGGTTGTGGTGCAAAATCAGCAGCTTGATCGTTATTTACTTCCGAGTTTTCAGGCAGAAGCACCACTTCTTCATCTTCTTCAGTAAAAATACTCTCCCCCTGCGGATATGGATCCGGACCTGCAATATCGGAGCTAGTACTTGGGCTAGCTTCATCAAAAGAAACCTCGCAAGTCTCCACAATTTTGTTAGTGTCAAGTAAAAGCACACGGTAGCCTCTAGTATGAGATGGATAACCAAGAAACATGCCATCAACAGATCTAGCTTCAAATTTATCAAGATTACCATGTTTCTTAACAAAGCATTTGCAACCAAAAACCCTAAAGTGTGTAACACTAGGCCTATGTCCAAACCGGAGCTCATATGGGGTTTTTCCAAGCTTAGCACGCAAGAAAACACGATTTGAGACATAACAAGCGGTTGCAATTGCATCAGCCCAAAATTTCCTAGGAGTTTGATATTCATCAAGCATAGTCCTAGCCATCTCAACTAAGGTCCTATTCTTTCTTTCTAGGACACCATTTTGTTGTGGTACATAGGGTGAAGAGTATTGATGATTTATTCCATTTTCAGCACAAAAGTGATCAAAGGATTGGTTTTTAAATTCAGTTCCGTTATCACTTCTAATTGCTTTTAATGATCCTGTGTGATCAATAGATAATCTAAGAAATAAAGTTCTAAAATGACTAAAAACTTCATTCTTAGATGCCATAAAATAAACCCAAGAATATCTGGAATAATCATCAACAATCACAAGCACATACCATTTACCTCCGAAGGATTGAACACGTGCCGGACCTACTGTGTCAAGATGTAAAAGTTGTCCCGGTTCAGCTGTCATGGTGATTGTGAGAGGAGCATGTGAACCTGCAACAAACTTAGCATGTCTACAAGAAGAGCACACAATATCATTGTCCTTTTTAAGCTTCGGCAGCCCACGTATGCGATCAAGAGCACTAACACGAGTGAGATGATCAAAGCCTATGTGACCAAGTCTACGATGCCAAAAATATAGATCCTTTGTATCATTAGCAACTAGACACCGATGCTTAGAAGTTGACAAATCAAAATCAGCTTTAAAAACTCTTCCAAACCTAGAAATGTTAAACAAAAGCTCACCTTTTGAATCTACAACCTTGCAGCAATTTTTAGCAAAGCTAACCTCTAGATTTTCATCTAGCAATTGTGAAACCGAAAGCAAGTTGTATTTCAAATTTTTAACAAGTGCCACATCTTTCAAAGTGTAGAGATTGTTTACTCTAACCGAACCTTTAGCAATTATGGGAGTAGAAGAGTTATCGGCAAAAGTAACATTTTCTACACGTGACACAAAAGAGAGAGAGGAGAACCATTCTTTGTTACTGGTCATGTGGCGTGAGCAACCTGAATCCACAATCCAAATGTTCTCCTTCCTCAAACGTGAAACCTACACAGCAGCACAATACGTCGATGACTCAATACTGGGGTTAGTTAAAAGACTTTTAGGAATCCAGTACTGAGTCACACGACGTCCAGCAGGAATAACACGTGAAAGCTGAGAAGGTACAGCAGGTTTATGAGCCAAACATCGAAAAATTTTGTTCCCAACTACTGACTTAGAAGATGTATTATATGTAGCACAAAAAACAGTAGGTCCGGGAGCAAGTTTTTGACTCATTACAGCAGGTTGCAAGCTCCGAACATTCGGTCTAGCAGATTTTGCTTGGTTGTTATGTGATCTAGCAAGTATTCTTTGTTTCTTATCGTGTTTAGCTAGTCTATAACAAAAATCCATGACATGACCATCTCTACCACAGTAGGTACAATGAAAAATAACCTTATTATCATGTCTAGATGAGCAAGCAACACGTTTATTAGAACCCGAATGGGACAGTACTCCTGCAGATTTAAAAATCACCTCTTTTTGTCTAGGAGCTGTTTGAATCAAACCGCTTCCTAATGACTTTACAACTTTAGGTGGGTGTGCCTTAGCATGAGCATGAGAATTAAAACCTAAACCAGTTTTATCATTACAAGACTTGGAAGAATTCAGCAGCAAGTTTAGGTTCTTATTTGCATTACAAAACCGATCTAGTGTCCTATGCATGTCATCAAGTTTATTGGACAGATCAAAGCAGTTTTCACATGATGTTTTTCCTTTTAGTTTGCAATTTGAACAATATTTAACTTCATGCACACGTAAAGCATTGTTCAAAATATAAATCTCATTCATATCATCATTTAGTTTCTTATTCAGATCATCACATGAAGAACAATGCAAATCAATTGTAGAACAACAAGCATCTTTCAAATTTTTATCATTAAGTGCAGCAAGCTCTTTGTTCTTTTCAATTTCAAGTTCAAGTTTATCAAGTGTAGATGCGTGTGCACTTCTTAAAGAGGATAATTGTTCATAAATCAAATCACATGGGGAACAAGAATCATCACTAGGAATAAAAGTTTTTAAACGATTAATTTCAGATTCTAGTGATTCAATTTTAACAGCATTGTTACTAAGTTTTTATCCTTTTCCTTTAATATAACAGTGGCACGAGAAATAGCATCACACATTTCTTCGCAAGTGGGACATACCTCTTCATCGTCGCTGTTGTGTTCTGCCTCCTCGGAGCTTGAACTTGACTTGCTCGCCATGCAGCACATATTTGCCATAGCTTCTTCATCTTCATCACTACCGGTGTCCACATCACTTGAGCCGAAATCTTGAAATGCAGAGATCATACTATGCACTATGTTGTGCATTGATAAATCTTTTTTCTTCTTATTCTTTGCAAATGATTTCTTCGGCCTTGTTTTCTTTTCTTCACGTGAAGTCGGACCTGAAAGGTTAGGGCACTCCGTACGAAAATGTCCTGTCTTACCACATTCAAAACATCGTTGAGGTCCGGAGCTTCCTCTCCTTCTAGTTCTCACATTTTGCAATGCTTTTGAGAACTGAGTAGAGATGAGTGCAAGCTCCTCCTCTGGAAACTCTTCAATCTGTTCAACGGTTAGAGAGGACAGCAAAGAGAGTGCACCACTAGATGATGATTGACTAGACATGTCACATTGCGAAACAAATGCAATAGACTTGTTGGGGTTTTTACGTGAGATGATGTCAATTTCACGAGTTTTCAATTTAGAATAAAGCACGTCTAAAGTAAGAGAACTCATGACAGTAGATTCACGAATAGATGTAACTTTCATCTCCCAAATTGACATATCTAATTCTCCTAACAATTGTCTAGCATTTTCAGCATCTGAAAGTTAACATTGACACTACACAAGTTGCTGAGAATTTTATTAAAGCAAGCAAAAAGGTCATCAATTAACTCACCGGGTTGCATCTCAAAACGCATGTATTCTTTCTTGAACATATCTTGCTTTACCTCCTTGATCGTATTGGATCCTTCATGGTAGTCACAAAGAGCTTTCCAAACATCATATGCAGATCGGAGGTGTGCAACACGGTCGAAGTCGCTTTGAGTCAATCCTTGGATGATCAAGTTGTGAGCCTTGTTGTTGTTGTCAACATCTCTCATGTGCGCAGCCGTAACTTGATCGTTGGGTGGTACATCGAAGTTCCGGTAGACCTTTTCCCATATGGTGAAGCCTTGCACCTGTATGTAGGCCTCCATCCGCGCCTTCCAAACCTGAAAATCGATGCCATTGAACACACAAGGTTTTGCGGAGTACTTCTCCATGATGGTTAGTCAAAACATGTGCAAATCACAAAGATTAGAGCACCTTGGCTCTGATACCAATTGTAGGATCGAAGAGCACGTGAAAATCTACCAGAGGGGGGTGAATGGTAGATTAAAACTTTTCGCAGCGGAAACAACAAAAACCCCTTAGCAAAAAATCAACCGGTTAAAGAAACCGTGTGTGCAAGTGTTTTCAAACGTTTTCAACCGTGACAAATCAAGTAGAGAGGTAGAGAATCAAGTCACGGATCTAATGCAACAAGAATCACTTGAAAACACGAAGTAAAACGTGAGATACGATCAAAACATTAAACGAAGATCAATCTGTTCTACCCGATATAAAACAGATCTGCAACGCTGCAAAGAAACTCGTGTATCTCAAAAACTACAGATACGAAGCTCGTGAAATTCACAGATGATATATAATTGAGTTGTGAAGACAACCCAAAAAGAATCACGTCAATCGGATCTGTAAAACTCGAGTTATGAACGAAACACCGAAGCAACGTCGGTCTGTCCAGAAACTCGGCGAGAAAGACTTGACGAAAAACAAGTCGGACGAACAAGGCACAAAAGCTCCTCGAAACTATGAACTTTATTCAATAGAAACACAAGTGGAACAGACCAAAGTTCTCTACCCACGAGAGCTCTGGCCTCCCTTGCTTTTATAGCCAGCCCTCAGGCTAAACAATCCAATCTAGGACTCCTACTCCTAATTGGACTCGTATCCTAACTTACCATAACTGCTCAGGACTCTCCTATTCGCAGATAGAAGCAATCGTGAGACTTCCAAACACCTTAGGAACGTTCTAAACATTCCTAAAACAACTCAACTTCATGCCTAGCATGAAATCCTATCATAACCAACTCAAATCTTCCATATTTGAGCCATATCCGACTCAGCCTCAGCCTGAGTACGCAATCCAGCCTGTTGGACCTTTTCGACCAATTCTTTACGTCCACTTCTCTTCATCACGCCTTGGAACAATGTTGCCACGTCCATGCACTCCTTGCACACGTGCAAACACCTTCCAACGACGTACACACAACCTTCATATGCACTGCCCTTGATCCAAACATGCTGCGCGACCTCCGGATCAACTCAACCACATCTCCTCCCGAACTTGGTTGTTGGAACCTCATCTCCTCCCTGAGACTAGTCCAAGGATCCCGTCACCAGCCATGTCTTGAACTCAAGCAACACCTGCACATGAATAAACAACCAATTCTTCCGAGCACAAGTCCTCGACTTGACTCACGTTAGGTCGAAAACCACAACACCTTACATGAGCACGTCACATAAGCATGTTGCAAACCATATCAAATGATAACAGCCATAACCACCAAAACACACCAAAAACTTAGCAAATTAATACTAAGCAAACCTTCCCATAAAGCAAGTTTGAAACATTGCGAGTTAAAAGCAAAAACAAGACGCTGCAGTTCTACGAGTTGAACTTCACGGGAGCTCCCTAAAAACAAGCTCCGGACCTCACAGAAGCTCTCCGGACCTTGCCAACACTTGGCGGACCTAACAAAGAACTTGTCGGACCTTGCCACAGAAGAATGTTTTGGCAATATTCAAAACTTTTAATGTTAATGCTAACTTTTATCCTAATTGCCAATGTATTCAGCACACATAGGTCTCACAGTGCGTGATCGCGTATAGAAGGACAAGCTCAGGGAGCTACTTACGACGGACTACAACAGCAGGAATTTGAGCAACAGGAACCGCAAGAACAAGGCAAGTGCTCCTTGACCATATTGATCTCATATTTTGGAAAAACTGTTTTGTTTGCGAAAAGGTGTGTGTGTTTGAGTCAACATGATGGGAAACCATTTTATAGGAGTTTACTAGTTTTGGTTAAACCATCCTTGTCGCCGGGGAAGTTTATGAGTCGGGTATGGTTTTTGCTTTTATGCTTCGCTGTGTCCATGGGATACGGGAAGCGAGATAGATGTGTCTAGCTTACTGCACTCGTATGTATAATGAGAAACTGATATTGTTAATGAACATGAATCGGAGGGACATCTAGGCAAGCCTGGGTTTGTGAATGAGGTAGAATGAGATGGTGGTTACTTGCCGTAGATCTAAGGACCGGTTCATGCGAGCACATGCCAGGATAACAGTGCCACCACAGGGCCAAGTATGGGTATGGCTTAGCTGAGTAATTAGGTAAGTTACTAGATTGTTATGGACCGTGGAAGGCGCGGGGGATGGGAGTCGAGTGAGGACTGCTCTAGGAACTGCATGGCACAAGAGGGGGCCTATGGGTGGGAGAATTGGAGACTCTAGCCTGTCGGTGAAACCTTAGTGAGTCCATACATCTAGTAACCCCTTTGTAAAGGCTATTTTGTGATCTCTTGGCCTTACACCGATGGTTGTGTACTGGTATAATGGAGGTTCTGCAGTCGCCGATGGGTAACGAAATCACAAACTTGTGGGTAAAGTGGTACAAACTCTACAGAGTCTTAAAACTATCATGATAGCCGAGCATACGGTCACAAGTGCCTGGACAACCCACAGGATTAGTTGGGATGGTTTTTGGGATGGTTTGGATGGTTCAGTTTTTGTTATGGTTTGGTCTTTGGTTTGGTTTCTGGGACTGTTGAGTCCGGATAATGGAATTGATTGCATGACTGTTGAGTCATGGCAATGAGATTTGGTCTCAGAATGAGACGGAATTGAATTATGAAATGGTAGTGAATACGAGATGGTATTCATGGGATGGTAGTGAATACGAGATGGTATTCATGAGCAAAGTTGAGAGAGACTAATGTCTGGTTGAGACATGGAAAAGGGATGAATCATAATGGAGGTATGTTAATGTTTAAATACATGTTGGGATTACATTCACTTAAAGCTGAGTTGCTGTTTTTATCTGGTTTTGAGAAATAAACTTTGCTTTCTGCAATGAGCCCTTTTATACCTTCCTTGTTGTGAGCTACATATCATATTTTCCCGCACTTGCTGAGTACATCATGTACTCAAACTTGCATTATTACTTCATCATCATAAACAGGAGAGGAGTACTATGAATACCACGTGGAGGATTAGGCATGTAATCTGTCCTCAACCTTGCCTGTGGGGATGGAGTAGAGATGGAGCCGCTGCTGCTGCTTAGATTGCCTCCGCACTAGTTAGAAGACTTCCGCTGCTAGAATAAGACTTCCGCTGCTAGATTAAGAATTCTGCTGCTAGCATGAGTCCAAGACTCATGAGACATTGTATAAACCCTGTTATTCGTGGTTATATATATTCTGAATTCAGTTTGTGATAATATGTGTATGTGTGATGAACATCCTGGGCACACATACGCATCAGTTCTTGGTTTTGTGTTCTACAGAATTGAGGGCGTCACATGAAAATGCAAGGTACCAGGTCAAAATCTAGGATATGTTGAAACTGGTCATCCTGGGCAGAGGGAATGACAGTTGAACTCATTTAAGAGATTGTTGTACCTTGGAGGGTTTGATTACTTCCAATGGGGGTAGAACATACTCATGAGTGGTTATCTTCAACTAGTGAAAGATTTGACTATATTACCTACTCAAGATCTTTCGCTAGAGACCATGTTTTTGTCGTATGAAGATAAAGGATAGTATACGTGATGACAACGCGATATTAATGTCTCGTAGTGACCAAATCTATTTGAGATGAACTTCCAAAGAGGAAGTCCGTCAATTTGGATTTCATTGATTGTATTTGGTCCGGTAATGATGTGGCTTGTGCAAAGTTATTACATTATCCATATACGAGATGTATCGCATGTTTACCGTAATTTTGTTTTACTCCTATTTTATGGACTGCATGACGTATGCTGTGGGACTGATTTTATTGTCGTATGGTTGCAGATGGTTCGTAACTGGACTACGCATGAGGTTGGGGGCTCTAGTCAGCAAGGGTGTGATGACTCCCAGCCACCTGCCTATGACAACACCCCGCAGCAACAACTACCACTGCCACCTCCTCTTACGCTAGCGGATGCGATCTCGGTGCTGGTGGGCTCTCGTGAGGAGCAGAACGACCTGCTCCGCACGATTGTGCAGAATACGTCCCAGGCAGGGGGGGGCGTCAAGAGAGGGGGCCTCGTGAGCCCCACATCATGACATACTCGGATTTCATTAGTACGCATCCTCCGGTGTTCAGCAAAGCGGCGGAACCCCTGGAGGCCGACAACTGGCTGCGGACGATCGAGTCCAAGTTCGGGCTGCTCCAATGCACGGAGCAGCAGAAGACTCTCTTTGAAGTGCAGCAGCTTCACGGTGCCGCCGGTGCGTGGTGGGCGAATTATGTCGCCTCACTACCTGCTGGCCACACCGTCGAATGGCAAGAGTTCCGGGAGGCGTTCCGCGCCTATCATATACCTCCCGGGATGATGAAAAGGAAGTTCCAAGAGTTCTTGGAACTGAAGCAAGGCGGGAGGTATGCTCATGACTACTCCCGTGCGTTCAATCATCTGGCGCACTATGCGTCGGACTATATCTCCACCGAGGAGAAGAAGCGCGAGCAGTTCTATTGGGGTTTAAACCCCGAGATGAAGAAGACTCACCTCATGCAATGCAATCACGGCACCTTCAACGACCTCGTCAATGCCGTGATTAAGCAAGAGGATGCTCAGCAGGAATTGGCGGCTGAGCAGCAGAAGCGAAGCGCTCCACCAAGCAGCGGGGGTGAAGCTCCTCAAAAATACCGCATGGTGTATCGGACACCATCCGGTCAGCAGTGGCATCCACCGGCACGACCTCAACAGTTTGGGGGTCATTTGTTTCAGCCACCCCATTCCAACCGCCGATGCCACCACCACGACCGAAGCAAAAGCAGCAGCAGAAGATGGTAACCCGGGCGTTTCCACCGCCACAATGCACCCCGGGATTCCGTCTGCCGGTCAGTGGAGGACCGCCTTGCTACACATGCTACACTTGTAGCCAGGTGGGTCATCTTTCGAAGGACTGTCCACAGGGACAGCAAAGCAGCGGGCAAGCCCAATATCAGGGTGGTGCTCGAGGCCGACCACCTGTGAAGAAGGGAGGCCAGCGAACCAGGGACGTTTGTTATATCAACAATGAGGACACCGCGGAAGGAGAAAACTTGCTGGCGGGTACGTTCACTCTCAACGATCGGGCAATCATCATTTTATTTGGTTCTGGTGCAACCCACAACTTCATAAGTGCATCATATGTGATTAAGCATCAACTGGAAGTCTTTCCAACCGAGTGCTCATATATGATCTGTTCACCGGGGGGAAAGATTTCAGCAAATGTGATGATTCCGAAAGCACCACTGTGCTTAGGTGGGAAGATATATCCCACTACTCTGATTATGCTTGAGGGGCAGAAAATAGATGCAATCATAGGAATATCATGGTTAAGTTACCATAGTGCTGTCCTAGAAACTTTAGCAAGGACGGTTCACCTCAACTCTCCACTGGTTAAGTCCCAGAAGATTCAGCCGTCTACCATACTGAAGCTCCCAAGTTAGAGGACATCCCCGTAGTCCGGGAATACCCCGACATGTTCCCGGATGATCTTCCGGGGCATGCCACCTGAACAGGGTGTAGAGTTCAAGATTGAACTTGCACCAAGGACTACACCCATATCGCGGAGACCGTACAAGATGGCTCCGAACGAGCTGGCTGAGTTGAAAGAACAGCTCAATGACTTGTTGAGCAAGGGTTTCATTAGGCCGAGTTCCTCGCCTTAGGGATGCTCGGCACTGTTCATCAAGAAGAAGGATAAACCTTGAGGCTGTGTGTGGATTACCGGCCGCTCAACGCCGTCACCATCAAGAACAAATATCCACTGCGCCGCATTGACATCCTATTTGATCAACTTGTGGGTGCAAGTGTGTTTTCAAAGATGGACCTTTTCTCCGGGTATCATCAAATAAAGACCCGGGCGGAGGATATCCCGAAGACGGCCTTCACGACAAGATATGGCCTATATGAGTATCTCGTCATGTCTTTTGGTCTCACCAATGCCTCGGCACATTTCATGTACCTCATGAACTCGGTGTTCATGCCGGAGCTGGACAAGTTCGTAGTGGTGTTCATTGATGATATCTTGGTTTACTCCAAGTCAGAAGCAGAACATGCCGAACACTTGCGAATCGTCCTTCAACGACTACGAGACCACAGGCTTTATGCCAAGTTCAGTAAATGTGAGTTTTGGATCAGCCAAGTGCCATTTTTGGGACATATCATCTCAGCGGAAGGCATTGCGGTTGACCAAAGAAAAATTGAACAAGTGGTGAAATGGAAAGCCCCCACTTCTGTCCATGAAGTGAGAAGCTTCCTCAGTTTAGCGGGATATTATCGGAGATTCATCCCGAGCTTCTCCAAGCTGGCTAAGCCGATGACAGAATTATTGAAGAAGGGGACGAAATATGTTTGGAACTCAGCATGTGAAGGAGCGTTCCAAGCATTGGTGAAGCATCTCACAACAGCCCCGGTCTTAGCTCAACCGGATACGAACAAGCCTTTCGACATATATTGTGATGCGTACGCTATCGGGCTTGGCTGCGTGTTGATGCAAGGACATGTGGTCGCGTATGGCTCACGCCAACATGGAAACCACGAGCAGCACTATCCGACTCATGATCTTGAGCTCACTGCTGTGGTTTTGGCGCTGAAAATGTGGAGGCACTATCTCCTGGTGAATTTGGTGCATCTCTACACCGACCACAAGAGCTTAAAATATATCTTCACCCAGAAGGAGCTGAATATGAGGCAAAGGAGGTGGTTACAATTAATCAAAGACTATAAGATTGAGATTCATTACCACCCTGGCAAGGCAAATGTGGTTGCCGATGCACTGAGTCGGAAGTCACATGTCCATAGACTTACCATTACACCGATGGAAGAGGAAGAACCGAGTTTATACTTTGTGCCATATGGATCACTCTACAATCTTGATCTCATCCCTACCATTAGGGAGGATATTATTGCAGCTCAAAAAGTTTACAAGGGCATGGCACATCTCCGGAGACGGATAGACAGCGGGGATATCAAATGTTTCCGGAAGTATGATGAGGGGACGCTATGGTTCAATGACTGCATAGTCGTATCCCGGAATATGGAGCTGAGAAAGAAGATCCTTGATGAAGCTCACTTGTCTAAGTTCTCCATTCATCCGGGCAGCAACAAAATGTACCGAGATTTGAAGAGTAAATTTTGGTGGACACGGATGAAGCGGGAAGTTGCAAAGTATGTACCCGAGTGTGATAAGTGTAGACGAGTGAAGGCAGATCACATGAGGAAATCAGGCTTTTGCAACCTCTGAAAATTCCAGCATGGAAGTGGAAAGATATGAGCATGGATTTCATTGTGGGATTACCGCTAACTCCGAACAAGCATGATTCCGTTTGGGTAATCGTTGACCGGTTAACCAAGTCGGCTCATTTTATTCCCGTGCATACACGTTGTCACGCCAGCAGGTATGCGGAGCTGTACATTGCAAGAATCTTATGCTTGCATGGGGTACCCAATACCATAATCTCAGATCGAGGGGCACTGTTCATGGCTCGTTTCTAGGAGCAGTTGCACACTGCTTCGGGTACCAAACCGATTAGAAGCTCCGCCTATCAGTTCAGACAGATGGGAAAACTAAGAGGGTGAATCAAGTGTTAGAAGACATGTTGAGAGCGTGTGCCATCCACCACAGTAGAAATTGGGATGATCATCTACCGTTGGCGGAATTATCGTACAACAATGGCTATAAAGCGAGTATCATGATGGCACCATATGAGGCTCTCTACGGTCGCAAATGCCGCACACCATTGAACTGGTGCGAGTCCGGTGAAAGGGTCACATTCGGTATTGATTTAGTGAACGACACCAAAGAGCGCGTTCGGATTATTCAAGCAAACTTGAAGGCCGCCCAATCCCGACAGAAAAGTTATGCTGATAAGAGGCGTAGGCCGCTGCACTTCGACGTCGGGGAACACGTGTACCTCCGTGTATCTCCGATGAAAAGTGTGCACCGATTCGGCGTGAAGGGGAAACTCGCTCCCAGATTTATTGGACCCTATGCCATCAGCGAGAAATGTGGACTAGTGGCATATCGACTGGAACTACCGGCGTCTCTCGCTGGTGTTCACGACGTTTTCCATGTTTCACAACTCCGGAAATGTCTGAAGTATACGGCTACTATTCCCACTGAAGACATTGGCGAGCTACAACTGGATTTGACTTATGCTGAATATCCAGTGGAGATTATTGATGAGAATGCTCAGACCGCGCGTAACCGAATGCTGTGGTTCTACAAGGAGCAACCACACCGCTGAGGAAGCGACGTGGGAGAGCGAGGAGTTCCTTCGCTCAAACTACCCGGACTTCATGGCGTCTCATCACGGGCAATTCCTCGTACATTTGCATCTCTTCTTTTGTAATCTCGGGACGAGATTCTTTTAAGGGGGGAGGGATGTAAAAGACCAAGAATTTACTTGTTAGAGTGTTCATCACAACCACCACAAACCAGCTCATTTGGTCGGTAGCTCATGAACACATGTGAAGAGCAAGTAAACACCATCAAGAGGTTCGTTAGAGGAAGAACTCACAAAAATTCAAAACTAGGATCTCACAAATATAAACTGTAAAATCCCAAAAAAGTGGTAGCAAGAATTTCAACACATTTAAACTTAAGAAAAAATGAGTAGAATTAAAACTTTGAATTATAACGGTGTGAGTTCAAAGTAAGGATTCAAACATTCCAAAACTTCCCAACATGGATATCTAAATTCATAACTTGGGTCTTCATATTTCAAATATCCAACCTTCCGAATTTCAGCTCATTTGGAGGGGTTTTAATATTTGCTTGGGATTAAAAGAGGAAGCCCTCTAATCTGAATTTAAAATTTCAGTTTCAAATCCCAATATCCTCAATTTGCAAATTTGGTTCCACAAATGTGTTCTCCACATTTGAATTAGCAGCCATGCCAAAATTTAGAAATATTGGAGTTGGGTTGGTATGCTTTTGGAACAATGCAAATGAGTAATTCAAATTCCATTTCAAATTCAAATAACCAAAACTCAATTCAAATTCCACACTAGAATTCAAATCAGTTGGAATTCAAATTTTCAAACCTTAACTTTGAGGCAAATCATAGCCTTTAATTTTGAGTAGCTGTAGTAAAAATATCAGTGGAAAATGGATTAAGAAGTGAGGGGATGGGGTCCACAGGTCAGCCACCCGATTGCTTTTACCACCTCTGTTTTGCCTTCGGTCGAACAGCGAGCGACCGCCAGCGCCGGCTGCGACCCACTCCATCTGATTTCCACCGCGCCACCTCCTGCTCAGAATATCAGCACGCCGAGAGGGATATTTCACCGCCCCGTTCCCCACGTGAATGTCGGATCACTCTTTCGTTTGCCCCCCTGCTCAGCTCACCAAAGTCGCTGCCACCGTCGCACGCCCATCCCCGGCCATCGTCGGTGAGGGGTAGGACCGGTAGCATGTTCCCGTATGGAAATAAGCAGTAGCGGCGAGTTTGGCGAAGGTTGGTGCACGGGAACATCGTTCCGGCGAGTTCTCCGGCGAGGGCAGCCGTGGGGAGGCGCGCGCGCACGAGGTAGAAGACGAGGGAGGCGCGGACCACCTGTCAGTGACTCAGACCCGGCGCGAGATCGGGGTGCGGCATGGGATCGACTGTGGCTGCACAGGTTAACTCCGTAGCCCCATGTGTTGCCGCAATTCCACTGGTCCGATTTAAAACAGTGGGCCCGGTCACAATTATTTGAAGTTTCTGTTAAGCAAGTAATTCCAGAAATTAGCTAATCTTTGCAAGCCCATAACTTTGGTTAGAAAACGCCAAAAAGGGTGAAACCAATTTTGTTGGAATCCTCATGAGGAGTACTCCTTCACAGAGGAACAAATTGCTTGCTATGAAAATGCCCAGGAATTTCTGTAGAATTGTTTTTAGTGAATATTTTAGAGATTTATTACAGGAGCAATTCATTATGAAGCATTCCCAAATTTGGGCAGCTAATTCTTTTCATAGATACTGATCCCCAGTAAAAATGTGAGCTTCATTGGAGTTCAATTGCTAGGCTAAATTACCTTCCAAAGTTCAGCCTTTATTTGGAAATTCAAATTCTAAACAGAAACTTTTCAGAACTCTTGTCCAACTTCAAAAATTCATATCTTCCTGTTGATAGCTTCAAAAATGGTGAAACAAAATTTGTCAGAACCATGGAGACTTATACTCATTAGATCTTCAACTGTTAGACATGTTTAAACTCCAGATTTGAGCTCAAAATTCAGATAAGCCTTGTACTCGTGGGAATTTTGGAGACCACAAGATGCAATGAAATTTCTCCAAATTTTGCTCAGATCATCCTTAGAGAGTCTAGTATCCACTGGAAAAATGCCAAAGCCAATTAAGGAACCTAAATAGCAGTAGCTATGAATAGAAATTTACTTCTTATAATTCCTTAGCACTTATGCATATGTTTTGTTACATTTCATATAGTGACCTTAGTTGAGGACGCACCGGAGCCGTTGGACGTCCTCCCACCAGACGCTGACTTTCCATTTAACTTGCAACCAGGCAAGCCCCGGTTAGCATTTAAGTACTTTCGCAAAGTTTTCATTTGTATTACTTATGTTTAGGGTGAAATGCTTGCATTAGAGTTAGGGTGATTGAAACCCCACTTGCATAACCTCTAAATCCTATGGAGGGTTGGGTAGTTTACAAATTCGACGACTAGAGAATACCATGCTAATGTTCTTAGGATCTCGGTAGAAGTTGAGTGGTTGGAATCTACTCACGAGATAGATATTTAGTCACACGATATGGAAAGAGGTAGATAATGGCTTACGATTGTGAAACTGAGACCCATCAGGGGGGATAAGATGTAGTGAGCAGAGGTCTCCACGAGCGTAGCCCTGTTGGTGTCGATTGAGGACGGAGCCGTGTTAGGCCCTGCTGGACATGTATCGAACAGTACTGGATGCATACTGACATATGGGAACCAGGAAACCAATGTAATTGGTTAACCTGGGTGCTGAGGCTTACCCAACCGTTTTATAGGAGTGGGTTGAGGGTAGCAAGGTGTAAATCTGCCGGTGGGCACAGACACGCTCCACGCGGGGACCTCCTGCCGGTTACAGATGGACCGATTCGGCATTTGGGTTGGCTTTGAAAGGTTGTTGCATACAATAGTGTAGGAAGGTGTGAAGCACCACACTTCTGAAAGTGGGTGTATGTGACGTGTTATCCGGGTGTCTCCTGATTGCAATCACCGTCCCTTGCGGTTATTTGAGTACCGCTTGTTCACTGCGCCGTGACGTAGTAAGAAGTGAAATAAGCCAACTGAATATGATGTATTGAACTATTAATGTCTTGAAACCCTGTATGCTGTAGTTGTAGAGCTAATTAAGTTTATCTTCAACTTTGGGCATCACCACATCGGAGGAAAGCGTTTCTTGTTTGATTGTGGACTTCGGATGTGAGGGCTGCCTAAGGCTCATTAAACTGCTGCTATAAAACTGAAAGTAAGGATTTACATGTAGGCGTGTCTTTATTGCAAAGTATTTTTCCTATATTATACATCCCTGCATGTAGAGTTCCATGACTAGGGTTGTCGGTTAAGCCCTGCTGAGCCATCGTGCTCACGGTTGCAAAATTTGAGCTGTGTGCAGGTAAGAGCTATGAGGAGGGGTCCGAGGACGAGGCGGTGCCCCTGTCAGGGTACACGGCCGAGCTGGAGCCCTGCACGCTGCCGTGATCTCCGGTTCCATGTTGCTAGTGTGTAGCGTCCCTGGTCTGGACGGCTGTACTTTTGCATAGCTAGCCTGAGAGTTTAGTGTTAATAAGACTCCCGCTGTATAATTATGTTTTGTAAAAGACTTCCGCTGTTTCTATGTAAAATAAAAGTTTGTATATTGTTCTTCATCTTTTCTTGTGTGCTGTTGGGTGCCGCATCGCACGGCACCACCCTCTACAAACCCGGAGTGGGTGAACCACGGGGTGGTCTCCACAGTCGTGGTATCAGAGCCGCAGTGGGAATAGCACGCTCGAAAAGAGCCTATTTTGAAAACTTAGAAGTAGTCGAGTGAGGATTAGTCATTATGCCCACATAAGGTCTATTATAGTAATAGCTAATAAGGTGGAAATGCTAACTTACTTGTTATACATTCTGTAACGACGCTCCGACATCAGGTAAGAGGTAAGGTACGCCATCGCATTTGGATCAATTGTGGTAAGCTCGCCATATGAGCAATAGTATGGAATGGTTTACCGTGGCCTGGCACGGTAGTTAATATGAGTCTCTGAACCTCTCCATGGTTCTGAGAGCATATGAAAACGCTGATCTCCAGCGTGATTTAGGCAAAAGTGAGAATACCCCAGCGTGTGGTAAGCAACACGATAGTATGCAACTCTTGAACGTTCAATGTTCAAAGGGCCATACGCAGCGCTCGCCATCGGCGTGCCTCAACGGTCATGAGGCAGTAGGTGGTATCCGTTGGGTTGATCAAATTGCCAAACATGATGACCCGTTCGCGCTCTACTTGGGTTCCCTGTCGTGTGGTGTGAAAACACGACCATGTACCTTGAGACGTGGCTTGACTCAAGGACGATCCATATGGCAATGATACGGACCGTATGTTTTTACTATGATATGGAACTGCCTGAAATGTCGAAAACCCTTGGGTGCACCATTATTGTTTGGTTTTCTGCAGGTACATTAACCACGTTAGCGCATGATGTGTAGAAACCGTTTGTGAGTGACGCCTTTAGTTCCACCATTTGACACGTATATGCCGGAATACTAGCTTAGGATTTTTCTTTGGTGACGAAACATAGTACCGAGATAAGTTATTAGTTGCATAAAAATATAGTTTTAAAGAAATGAGTCAAAATGAAGTTTAGGATTCCATTTAGGGGTGATTAAACTCCCATGTTGAACTAAGATTCAATGGGGAGTATAGATTCAATCTCAAAAACTTAGGAACAATCTCCCCTGTTTTTGGCAGAAATTTTGCTGAACTTAAACAGAGTATAACTTAGGATTGGTTGAACCAATGGAGATGTGGTATACCATTCTGTAAAGGTTTTGAAATCTTTTACAATTTTTCTGTAGAACTCCAGAACAAAATCTCCCTCCAAATGGATGAAAATCTCAGATGAGTAGGCACTGTCCAGAAACAGGGCAGACCAAAATGCTCTCTGGATTTTTCTGTATTTTGACAACAACTTTCTGTAGAAAAATTTCTAAGAGTCAAGTAAGACACCGTTGGAAAGTGTAGGAAATGTGCTAAAACTTTGTAGTTTAGTGTTTTCCTAGATTGAATGCAGAATATGATGGAATTTTGTGAGCAAAACAGCCACTTGCAAAAGAGGTGCTGTCAAAATTCCTGAGAAAATTCTGTCAACTTGTATAAATTATAACTCATAAACTAGGAAGGATATGAGGCAAATAAATACAATATGAATTCCGTTTTGAGTCTACTACAATTTTGTTGTTGAACTCTGGTCAAGATTTTGCCTCCAAAGTGGTTAAAACAGTGGAATTATCCAGACTGGTCAGCTGGACCAGAAGCTGGACAGTGAACACCATGTTGAAGTGTTACAACCAAAACAGTTAGTTTCACTTTTCGATAGCCAGCGGCTGTCATAAAACAGCGAGTTGGAGTCGAAAAGTTTATGCATTCAATATATCACTTTGAGCGAGAACATGTTAGGGTCCAGTACAATAGTGAGGATTTACGCAGGCTAACACACTTAACATCCCCTGTTGACCCACGATGGTCGAAATGAACTTTTAATCCATAAAGTTCATTACCTTGGAACCCGATTATGGTGACATGGTCCAGGGATGTATATGTTGTATAAAGTTTATACTTTATCCATATGTGTGATTGTTATGCGTATTATTTATTCCATTCTCGCACTACTATTGTATAGACTGGATGAAATAAACCCACATGTGCTGATCGTTTGAATTGTATGAATGCAGAATGGTGCGTACACGTTCAACGCAAGAGGAGGGAGGTCCATGTCAGGATTGTGATGATGAGTCTCCACCTCCGGAGCAAACCACGACGCAGTAGCATCCACCTCCTCCACCGCCAGAACTTCCAAGAAATCTTGCGGAGGTTCTCGCTGCAGTGCTCGGCTCGCGCGACGAGCAAACTGAGTTGCTGCGGATGCTAGTGCAACAGAATGCGTCCCGTCAGGGAGGATGAAAAGACAATGGGCAACACCAGCCCCAACAAAGTTCATATTAAGATTTCCTCGCGACCCATCCACCGGTCTTTACGGAGGCTGAAGAGCCATTGGAGGCGGACAGCTTTATCTGCATTCTTGAGGCAAAGTTCGGTTTACTACGGTGCACCGAACACCAGAAGGCGCTGTACGCAGCGCAACAGCTTCAAGGGGAAGCCTGTACCTGGTGGGTGAACTACACCGCCTCCTTACCGGCTGGCCATGCCGTCACATGGATGGAGTTCCGGGAAGCGTTCCACGCCTACCATTTACCTCCTGGTGCTATGGAGAGAAAGCTCAAAGAGTTCCTGGCGCTGAAACAAGGCGAGAGGAGTGCTCATGAGTACTCCAGGTCATTTAACCGGCTGGCGCAGTATGTGCCAGGGTTTGTGAGAACGGAGGAAGACAAGCGAAACACGTTCTTCGGGAGACTGAATTCTAAAATGAAGGTCCATCTCGCTCAAAGCAATCGCGGCACATTCAATAACCTTGTTAATGCCGCGATTTTACAAGAAAAGACTCAGCGCGAGCGCGGTTCTGATAAGAGGAAACGCAGTGCTCTGACGAGCAGCAGTGGTGGGGCGCCACAAAAAATACAGCATGGTGTATCGCTCACCATCCGGTCAGAAATTGCAGCCACCGGCCCGACCGCCTCAGTTTGACGGTCGACACTATAATGCGCCAAGCTTCCGACCATCGTATCCACCAAAGCAACAGCGGCAGCAAAGGATGGTTCCGACTGCGCCTTAGTTTCATCCGCGTGCACCGGGATACCATCCTCAATTCGGAGGGACCCCGACACCTTACACGTGCTTCACGTGTGGCTGTGTCAGGCATATGACAAAGGACTGCCCAGAGCAGCGACAGGGCAGGGGTGCAGCACCATATCAGGGTGCAAATCAGCCCCGTAATCAGCCCAAGAAACCAGCAAAAAAAACCCGGCAACGTCCACCACTTAGCCATCGAAGACGTGCCGGAAGGCGAACCCGTCCTCGCGGGTACGTTTTCTTATTTAGATCACCCCGTAGTCATACTTTTTTACTCCGGTTCCACCCATAATTTGATAAGTCAGTCTTATGTTATTAAATATCAATTGCTGATCATTCCCACAAATAGTTCATACTCGATATGCTCTCTGTGTGGGAAAATAACAGCTGATAGGATGGTCTATAGAGCGCCATTACAATTGGGTGGGGATCTATACCTGACTTCTCTAATCATGTTAGAGAGTCAAAAACTTGATGTCATCTTAGGAATGTCATGGCTACATCGCCATGGTGCTGTTCTTGACATCATTCCACATGTGGTTCGTTTAAACTCTCCACTTCACGAACCACATGTTCTTATTCTTGACCGTTCGGTTCAAGAAGCTCCAGTCACATATAACATGGAATCCACAAAACTTGAGGATATTCGTGTTGTCCGTGAATACCCGGACGTATTTCTGGATGACGTCCCGGGCATGCCACCTGAAAGAGATGTCGAGTTCAACATCAAAGTTGTACCCGGGACGACACCGATATCACGGAGACCGTACAAGATGGCTCCGAATGAGCTAGCTGAAATGAAGGAGCAGCTCAATGATTTAATTAAGAAGGGTTTCATTCGACTGAGTTCCTTGCCATGAGGATGCTCGGCGCTGTTTGTCAAGAAGAAGGATGAAACCTTGAGGTTGTGTGTGGATTACTGACCTCTCAACACCGTCACCATCAAGAATAAATATCCACTGCCCCGCATCGATATCTTATTCGATCAACTTGTGGGTGCGAGTGTATTTTCAAAGATGGATCTTCGCTGCGGATATCAGCAAATCAAGATCGGAGTGGAGGATATCCCAAAAACGGCCTTCTCGACAAGATATGGGCTGTACCTCGTCATGTCTTTTGGTCTCACCAACGCCCTGACAAATTTCATGTATCTCATGAACTCAGTGTTCATGCCGGAGTTGGACAAGTTCGTGGTGGTGTTTACCGACGACATCTTGGTTTACTCCAAGTCTGAAGAAGAACACGCCAAACACTTGCATATCGTGCTTCAACGATTGCGAGACCATAAGCTTTATGCCAAGTTCAGCAAGTTCAAGCTTTGGATCAGCCAAGTGACATTTCTTGGTCATATTATGTCACACCCGGTTTTTCCGAAGAACAACCAAGTGAATATCACATGTATGCCAGGATCATTTTCTCATACATGTGATGACAAATAGTGAAGCATCATTTATTACAAGCCAGGTGTCGAATATAAATAAGTATTACATAGAAAATGTCTCGATGGACAATAATAAGTTCATCACAAGTAAATAAACTAGCAGCGGAATATTATTCTTGAGGGCTCCGTCACAGGCGTTGCCCGGGGGACTCCATGAACCTAGAAACCTTCTTCGAGTCCAAAGTCTTGATCATTATACACCACCTCATTATCTTGACCTGAGCAGCAATATAAACCAACAAATATGCAAGGTTGAGTACCGATGGTACTCAGCAAGTGTGGGAAAGTTATGTCATGCATGGCTAGAACAAGTGGAGGTTGAACTCATGGTTAAAGCACTACGCAATTAATACCTATCGCCTTAGCTTATTAAGCACCTACATTACTACACAGGTGAAATGGTCCCAATCTCCCATCCCATCAAATAACCATAACATCATTTCCAATGTTAAGCTCCCCGCTTAACATCCACGTCTTCCAAAACCATCAATCCTCTAATCATGAAAAAGTCCAAGCCGCTCTTGACCGTGAGCACGGCTGTCATGACAGTTTTGACTCTGCAGAGTTTGCACCACTGTACCCACATGTAGTGATTTCACCCCCCTTTGCCGGGTGGACTAAAAGAACCTCCATTATGCCAGTGGCTACGAACCACATTCACACTTCCCAGGTGTGTAGCCAGGAGATCACCACGAAGCCTTTACAAAGGGATTCCCGACGAGCGTGGGCCCACTGAGGTTCCACCCCTAACAGCATACAAGAGGCTCCAACCCCGCTGCAGTGGCCCCCTCTTGAGCCTTGCGGTTCATATGGTAGTCCAGCTGACACCTATTCCCCGTACCATCCAACACACCCATACTACGCCGGGGATACACCTAATTAATTGGCCAAGCTGCCCCATCTCAGCACGTGGTTGGCACGGTAAAGCCAGGTTACATGCTCCATGAACTGGTCCTTAGGATCCAGGCAAGTACTAAACACAAACCCGAGTCTCGTGCACCCAGCACCAACCAAAACATCCAACTTGCCTTGATCCCTACCTCTACATAACTCATAATATCTCATTCAAGAGTATGGTAAAATAAACTGATGATCCCATATCCCAAATATCCCATTCTAAGCATGGCTAATTATATGCATAATAATAAATGACATGATAAAATAAATCCCACCCCATGCTAAAAGGAAACAAGGTAATGCAATTGTAGGGAGACTTCCTAGCATGGGTTTCATATTTCATTTGACAATGCAAATAATTCTATCTACACATCCTAGCATAGGATCAAAGTGGTCAAGGACACTTGACTCCTTCCTGCTGCTCTTGGAATGGGTAGTCCTGATCTTGGAAAGGAAGAACTTGCTCTGTAGCAGGTTCTACATCGTACCATCACACATAACAAAAGAAAAACAACAATCCATAAGACATAATTCACACTTCGACTTCATACAAACCACACATTCACATGTATAAAAGTCATTCACAAATTCTATGTGTTGTGGTTACTTCATGTGTGTTGATCTTTGGCTTACATGCACTTTTAATCATGTGTATATGATTCCTACTTTTGTATTCACATTTATACTTGCATACTATATATGAGTTTCCAATTTAAATAAATTCCTTATATTCAATTACTACACCTTTTAGCTACCAAGTATGCATGAAAGGTATTTTCCTACTCCATATGTGTCTTCAGAACTTCTACCAACCCTAAACTGAATTCTTTGGATTTTGGAATCTTCATTTATCATTTCTAATTATTTATACCTAGCTTGCTATATTTTCAAATTTACTTCTTATGCCTAAATGTGTACTTTATTATGAAAATAGTAAGACACATCATGTAAACAGAATAGGTTCTGATCCAAAATAGTTAATAATATATTTTTGATCTTTTCCTCTGATGTAATTTTCAGAATAGTTAATAATAATAATATACATTTATTTTTCTAATTTTCAGAATTATTCTCTACTTTAAAATGTGTCCCTCTAACTAATAAATGTGAATAATCAATTAAACAGATTCATTTCAGCCAAAAATCTATTTTTATCTCACTCCAAGGTTTTCTAAGTGCTGGGAAAGTTTTTAATTTGAATTTGACAATATGTTTATCCCACCTTTTAAATTTTAAATACTAACCACATATTCAATTTCCTAAATCTAATATCAAATAGGGTTAAAAAGGTAAACTCACCCCACTACAGGGTCTATAATATTATTTTAAGAATTTTCAGGGGTCTAGCTACACATAACAGAGGTGTTTTTCCTAATTTTTAATACGTCAGGGGCTAAAACTGATTTTTAAATGAATTTACATGATTTTCTGAAGTTCCAGGGGCTAGATCAGAAGTTTCCGGGGCTAGCTCTTATTTCCCGAGAACCCCAGGGGGTAGCGCGTAAGAATTCCAGTCTTTATAACGCGGGGCTGACGTGGACCGTCCGATTTAAAACAGACGGCTGAGATTATAACGTCGAACAGGTACGCGGGGATTTAAACTCTACCGTGCAATTTAAAATAAACGGCGCACAAGCGGCCACGTCGCTCTGATCGAGAGCGGGCGGTGCTGCCCGGCGGCGCACGACGGCGGGAGGCGGCGATCTCGCCGGAGAGTTTCGGATCTTCGTAAATTCTTCCTAGAACTGTGATTTTATGGCATAGATCGGTAGAGGGGAGGTCTGGGATCTCACCTCGGGGGTTTTCTTGAGCTCGGAGGTCCTGGAGGGCGGTCGGCGACGAGGTCCGAGGTGAATTCACGGCGAGGCTCGTCGGCGCTGTGTTGGAACCGCAAACCACCGTGTTTTCTGCACCTACGAGGTTCCCCGGAGGCGGTGGATCAAGACCAGCGAGTTAGATCGGAATTCCCGAGCGTAGATCGGCCAGAATTCGCAGGAGGGGCTCGGGTTCTCACCGGAGAGAAAATCGGCAGATCATGGGGAAAACGGGACGATGTCGGGGTTTTTATAGACGGGGAAAGGGCGGCCTTTGGTTGTGATCGAGTTTGCGTCGCCCACGAACGAAATTTGGCTGGGATACGCAGGAATCCTGGTCGGTTTTGATTCGGGGTGAGAGAGTCCGGCCGAGCGCGGGCGCGAGCGCGAGGAAGAAGAAAGACTGGCGGGCCCCGCATGTCAGTGGGAAGAAGGGGGCGCGCGCGGCTGAGGGCTGGCGCGGGATCGGTGGGCCGGCTGGTGGGTTTCGGCCCACTGGCCGGTTTTTTTCTGTTTTCCTTTTTCTTTTTCTATTTTTTTTATGATTTGAGTTTAATTTGAATTCCAGTTTGAATTTGAATTCTTGCAATACATGCAACATGTCCAAAAATTTTTAAATTCCCCTCTTAACAGGATTTTGGGGTGTTACAGCTCTACCCCCCTTAAAAGAAATCTCGTCCTCGAGATTGGTGGTTCTAAGAAAACAATTCTGGAAATTGTGCCTTAAGCTCATCTTCTCACTCCCAGGTGGCTCTCGCTTCTGAATGATGCTTCCACTGCACCTTGCACATCCGGATTCTTTTATTTCTGGTGAGGCGTTCCATTGTCTCCAAAATCTTGGATGGTTGCTCGGCATAAGACAAATCCTCAGCTACGTCAACCTCATTCATGGGTAACACCTCTTCAGGCGTTCTCAGACATTTCTTGAGCTGTGACACATGGAATACATCGTGCACATCCGATAGGCGAGCCGGTAATTCTAGTTGATACGCCACTTCGCCCTTCCTCTCCAGAACTTGAAAGGGTCCAATGTATCGAGGTGACACCTTCCCTTTCACCTTGAACCGATGAAGTCCTGAGATAGGGGACACCTTGAGATAGACATAGTCTCCCATGTTGAAAACGAGCTCTCTTCTTCGTACATCGGCATAGCTCTTTTGGCGTGTCTGTGCTATCCTCAAGTTGTTGCGAATTTCTCTCACTTTCACCTCGGCTTCTTGTAGTACTTCGGGACCAAACACTTTACTTTCCCCTGTTTGGTTCTAAAATAGGGGAGTTCTGCACTTCCTCCCGTACAAAGCTTCAAACGGTGACATCTTCATACTAGCTTTATAGCTGTTGTTATAGGAGAATTCCACATACGGTAAGTTCTTGTCCCAACTCCGATTGTTTTTGAGTGCACATGCCCTCAGCATATCCTCAAGAATTTGATTAGTTCTTTCTGTCTGCCCATCAGTTTGGGGATGATAGGCAGAACTAAAGTTCAGATGGGTTCCCATGGTTTCATGCAACTTCTGCCAGAACCTTGAGGTGAACTGTGTCCCTCGATCCGATACTATCTTCTTTGGCACTCCATGGTAACACACGATCCTTGACATGTACAATTCTGCCAATTTGGATCCGCTGTAGCTTTCTTTCACGGGGATGAAATGAGCTACCTTGGTTAGCCTGTCGATGATGGCCCATATTGAATCATATCCTGATTGGGTCCTAGCCAATCCCACTATGAAATCCATACCAATTTCTTCCCATTTCCATTCAGGCACTTTGAGTGGTTGCAATAATCCCGCGGGTCGTTGATGTTCTGCTTTCACCAACTGACATGTGTCACATAGGGCAACATGTTCCGCGACATCTCGCTTCATGCCATACCACCAATACCTGCTCTTGAGGTCCTGGTACATCTTCGTACTCCCAGGATGAATGGAATAGTCGGAATCGTGAGCCTCCTTCAAAATTAATTCACGGATCTCCTTTACTTCAGGCACGCAGATTCTTTTCCCGTGCCACACCGTACCTTGTTCATCCTCTCTAAAACCAGGAGCTTTATTTTCCTTGATGAGTTGCCTGATTTCTTGTATCTTCTCGTCATTCTTTTGACCCTCGCGTATGTCTTGCTCTAGTGTGGAGTCCACTTCCATGGCGATGGCTTCACCACTATTCACAAGGCATAGGTTGAGCCTTATAATCTCGTCCTTCAATTCTGCAGGCATGTCCTTCAAGCTCAACTTATTGACCTGCACTTTCCGACTTAAAGCATCGGCCACGACGTTTGCTTTCCCAGGATGATAGTTGATGCCCACATCAAAGTCATTGATTAGCTCTAACCATCTCTTTTGTCTGAGGTTGAGATCTGGCTGTGTGAAAATGTACTTCAAACTCTTATGATCCGTATATATCTCTGTCCTCTTCCCCATCAAATAGTGCCACCAAATTTTCAACGCGTGTACCACTGCGGCTAGTTCTAGGTCATGTGTAGGATATTTTTTCTCGTGCTTCCGGAGTTGTCGGGATGCATAAGCCACGACATGCCCTTCTTGCATGAGAACACATCCCAACCCGTTTCCAGAGGCATCGCAGTACAGCGTAAAGTTCTTCTGCATATCTGGCATAACTAGCACTGGGGCTGTTGTCAATTTCTCCTTTAACTCCTGAAAACTCGTCTCGCACTGTGGCGTCCATGTGAATGTGATTCCCTTCTCCAACAGTTTGGTAAGGGGTCTCGAGATCTTAGAGAATCCCTCAATAAACCGTCGATAGTATCCAGCCAATCCCAAGAAGCTTCGAACTTCCCCGACATTTTCAAGGGTCTTCCACTTCTGTATATCCTCGATTTTGGCGGGATCCACGAAGATTCCTCCCTCCGAGATTATATGTCCTAAGAAGGGAACTCTCTTCAGCCAAAACTCACACTTGCTCAACTTGGCATATAGTTGGTGTTCTCTCAGCCTCTGCAACACCAACCTTAGATGTTTCTCATGTTCTTCTTCATCTTTGGAGAAGACGAGAATGTCATCTATGAAAACCACGAAAAATTTGTCCAGATATTCCATGAATACCTTATTCATGAGATACATGAAGTATGCCGGGGCATTAGTTAGCCCGAAATGCATGACAGTGTATTCATACAGTCCGTACCGAGATACGAAAGCTGTCTTGGGGATATCAGATTGCCTTATCTTGAGTTGGTAGTATCCCGACCTGAGATCAATTTTCGAGAACACACAAGCTCCCCTCAACTGATCAAACAAGTCTTCAATGCGGGGTAATGGGTACTTGTTCTTGATGGTCACTTCATTCAAGGCACGGTAGTCTATGCATAACCTTTGGGTTCCGTCCTTTTTGGGCACAAATATCACTGGAGCTCCCCATGGTGTGGAACTAGGACGAATATACCCCTTCTCCGTCAACTCTCTTAAATGATCCTTGAGTTCTCCCAGCTGCTTGGAGTCCATCCGATAAGGTCTCTTGTATATCGGAGCTGTTCCAAGCACTAGCTCAATTGCGAATTCCACTTCACGATCGGGAGGCATACCTGGCAACTCCTCCGAAAAAACATCTGGATATTCCCTGATGGTCCTGATCTCCTCAACTTTCACCTCAACTTGATTTAATTTAACGTCCCTCCTAGGCTCTTGTATTGTTATAAACTTTACTTTTGTGCCACTAGGGTGCGCTAGTTCCACCGTTCTGGTCGAACAATGGATGATTCCTTTATGTTTGGTCAACCAATCCATACCCAAGATAATATCTATCCCTTGTGAATCTATCACTATGAGGTTAGCAGTAAATACTACCCCATTAATGTCTAGGTTCACTTTGGGACACACTTGTCTTGTCCTTATTTCTCCACCTAGAGAGTTTACTGCTAGCATATGATTCGTTTGTGTTATTGCTAGGTCATGCTTCTTAACAAACCCTTGGGCAATGAACGAGTGGGTAGCACCAGAATCAAACAACAGGGTTGCGAGGTGTAAATTGGCAGGAAACTTACCAACTACCACGTCCGGTGCCTCTTGCGCTTCCTCCATGGTGACGTGGTTCACCCGTCCTCTTATTATATTCTGCTGTTGTGGCTGCGTGTGCTTCTTCTTTGGGCACTTATGGGCGTAGTGCCCCACTTCACCACAGCTAAAACATTGCACCCCAACCTTAGGTGCCTGGCCTTTGTTGTCTTGGAGTTGGTTTGGGGGTCCTTGCACTGCTGGTCGAGGTTGATATGTAGCGCGAGGCTGCTGTACGAACTGACGTTGTGGCTGTGCTGGTGCTGCCGGAGGCCTGTAGTTCGGGTTGTACCCTCTTGGTGCTGAGTAGGGTACCGCAGCACGGTTCGTCTTCCCTGCAGGTTGCTGCATCAGACGTGGGCGTGTGTTGCTCCCTGAGGCTTGATGTGACCACCCGGCCTTCCTCTTATTCTCATTTTCCAAGGCCTTCAGCTTCCTTTCTACCACAAACGCTCTGTCCACCATCTTTTGGAAGCTTTCATACTCATTTGAGGACATTGCACACTGCATTTCTGCGGTAAGTCCTTCCACGAAACAATCTTGTTTCTGCTCATCAGTCTCTACGTCCCGTGGGGCATAACGGGAGAGTTGGGTAAATTTAGTGAGGTATTCCCTCACAGTCATGTTACCTTGCTGCAACCCCAAAAACTCCTTCCTCTTGTTTTTGAGTTCACCCCTTGGGATGTAATGGTTACGGAAGCTACGCTTGAACTCTTCCCAGGTGATGTTTTCAGGGTCATGATGGGCGGCCACGTAGGTGGTCCACCAATCAGCAGCAGGTCCATGCAATTGATGAGAGGCAAACAGCACCCTCTCATACCTTTGGCACTATATGATCCTCATCTTGCTCTCAATGGTCTTTAGCCAATCATCTGCCTCCAGAGGTTCAGCAGCACTTGCAAACTTTGGAGGCTGAGTTCCTAGAAACTCACTCAACCTTGGTTGGCGTGGTGCAGCTTGTGGAGGTGGGACTTGATGCAAGTTGGCCACCACTTGAGTCAAGTTCTGGATGAGCTGATTTTGATTCTCAAGCATTTGGTGGAGGGGATCCACTCCTTCACGGCGTCCACCCCTGTCTTGGCCTCCAGAAAGATGAGGGTTGCAGGCCTCATCGTTGTTGTTGGCGGGGTTGGCAGCACGACGCTTTCCCCTTCCGGCTATCTGGCATGATCAACCAATGTTAATTTAAAGCATTACGTATCATCTTACTACTTTCACTTGTTTGTACTTTGAAGTGTTGAGGCTTTGTTATACTTTTCTGAGGGTTCATATCTCACACAAAAATATATGCAATATTATTTCATGTGGGTTCACACACCAAAGCAAAACAATCTGAAGACAAGGCTGTGGACAATTGCTCATGGCTTCCACAACTCACGTCACACACCAATCATTAACACACCATTAACTAAGATAACGACTCGACTACTCAACATCCTGCTAAACTAAGGGAAGGACTCTACACTACTCGTATTCACTGAGCTGGCTCCTCGGGGTCTTCCTCGTCATTGCGGCTGCCTTCTGACTCTGCTTTGGTTGGGGAAGCTGCTGGTGGAGAAGTGCGATGACGCCTGATCGCCCGGCGATCTGGGGAGTCAGGAGTCCATGTATCATTCACGGTGACACACAGTTCATTCCCATCTCCTCTTTGTCTCGCCCTTAAGCAGGCTCGCAGCAATGCCTCCGTTTCCTTCAGGGTGTCCCGAACATCCTGAAGCTCTTGCTGACACTCCTGCAGTCGAGTGCTGAGCATAGCAGCATCCTCCAAGCACAAGTCCATGTGCTCATGGGAAGTCCCTTGCTGCACTGGTGGGTACTTGTACTCCGTGGTACCACTCTCACGCTGGAGGACATACATGTACTCAGTTCTGTCCAGGTGGCGACGATAGATGTGACTCTGGCAGGTGATGGCCTCCTAGGTGACATCCTTCTCCGCATCGACCTGTGTTGCTCGACAAGCTGGAGAGCGGTGGATCTTGAGCAGCTGATTTTCGTGGATAATCCTCATCTCTGAACTCCATTCTTCCCTTTTCTCACGGATGGTCCTAGTGGAGCTATAGTGTATGATTAGCTTGCCCGTATTGCCGGCGGCTTGGAGCATACGTCGAAGACGGTGCAACAAGCCTCCTACTGCCAATCCGTAGGAAAGGTACGTCACAGGACGTCTCTCCTCTCTTTGGGCAAGGGCAACTACGGGAACTCTCCCTCCTGTGGACTTGCGAGCGGTGCGAATCATGCGAACCACCTAAAACAGAAAGCATTTAAACTTAGGTTAGATAAACTTTTAAACAAAAATCCTATTTTGAATGAAAGCTGGGGTAAGATGAAGAAAGTGACTCCGTTAAATAACACTTTTCAACACACACCTTGTAAAATAGTTTTTAATAAAATAGGGCCCTTAAATATGTCCATTCTACCTAGGTCCACGTTCCTACGGGCAACCTTGGCTCTGATACCACTTCTGTCACACCCGGTTTTTCCGAAGAACAACCAAGTGAATATCACATGTATGCCAGGATCATTTTCTCATATATGTGATGACAAATAGTGAAGCATCATTTATTACAAGCTAGGTGTCGAATATAAATAAGTCTTACATAGCAAATGTCTCGATGGACAATAATAAGTTCATCACAAGTAAATAAACTAGCAGCGGAATATTATTCTTGAGGGCTCCGTCACAGGCGTTGCCCGAGGGACTCCATGAACCTAGAAACCTTCTTCGGTTCCAAAGTCTTGATCATTATACACCACCTCATTATCTTGACCTGAGCAGCAATATAAACCAACAAATATGCAAGGTTGAGTACCGATGGTACTCAGCAAGTGTGGGAAAGTTATGTCATGCATGGCTAGAACAAGGGGAGGTTGAACTCATGGTTAAAGCACTACGCAATTAATACCTATCGCCTTAGCTTATTAAGCACCTACATTACTACACAGGTGAAATGGTCCCAATCTCCCATCCCATCAAATAACCATAACATCATTTCCAATGTTAAGCTCCCCGTTTAACATCCACGTCTTCCAAAACCATCAATCCTCTAATCATGAATAAGTCCAATCCTTGCTCTTGACCGTGAGCATGGCTGTCATGACAGTTTTGACTCTGCAGAGTTTGCACCACTGTACCCACATGTAGTGATTTCATCCCCCTTTGCCGGGTGGACTAAAAGAACCTCCATTATGCCAGTGGCTACAAACCACATTCACACTTCCCAGGTGTGTAGCCAGGAGATCACTACGAAGCCTTTACAAAGGGATTCCCGACGAGCGTGGGCCCACTGAGGTTTCACCCCTAACAGCATACAAGAGGCTCCAACCCCGCTGCAGTGGCCCCCTCTTGAGCCTTGCGGTACATATGGTAGTCCAGCTAACACCTATTCCCCGCACCATCCAACACACCCATACTACGCCGGGGATACACCTAATTAATTGGCAAGCTGCCCCATCTCAGCATGTGGTTGGCACGGTAAAGCCAGGTTACATGCTCCATGAACCGGTCCTTAGGATCCAGGCAAGTACTAAACACAAACCCGAGTCTCGTGCACCCAGCACCAACCAAAAGATCCAACTTGCCTTGATCCCTACCTCTACATAACTCATAATATCTCATTCAAGAGTATGGTAAAATAAACTGATGATCCCATATCCCAAATATCCCATTCTAAGCATGGCTAAGCATATGCATAATAATAAATGACATGATAAAATAAATCCCAACCCAAGCTACAAGGAAACAAGGTAATGCAATTCTAGGGAGACTTCCTAGCATGGGTTTCATATTTCATTTGACAATGCAAATAATTCTACCTACACATCCTAGCGTAGGATCAAAGTGGTCAAGGACACTTGACTCCTTCCTGCTGCTCTTGGAATGGGTAGTCCTGATCTTGGAAAGGAAGAACTTGCTCTGGAGCAGGTTCTACATCATACCATCACACATAGCAAAAGAAAAACAACAATCCATAAGACATAATTCACACCTCCACTTCATACAAACCACACATTCACATGTATAAAAGTAATTCACAAATTCTATGTGTTGTGGTTACTCTATGTGTGTTGATCTTTGGCTTACATGCACTTTTAATCATGTGTATATGATTCCTACTTTTGTATTCACATTTATACTTGCATACTATATATGAGTTTCCAATTTAAATAAATTCCTTATATTCAATTACTACACCTTTTAGCTACCAAGTATGCATGAAAGGTATTTTCCTACTCCATATGTGTCTTCAGAACTTCTACCAACCCTAAACTGAATTCTTTGGATTTTGGAATCTTCATTTATCATTTTCTAATTATTTATACATAGCTTGCTATATTTTCAAATTTACTTCCTATGCCTAAATGTGTACTTTATTATGAAAATAGTAAGACACATAATCTAAACAGAATAGGTTCTGATCCAAAATAGTTAATAATATATTTTTGATCTTTTCCTCTGATGTAAACTATTTTACATTTATTTTTCTAATTTTCAGAATTATTCTCTACTTAAAAATGTGTCCCTCTAAATAATAAATGTGAATAATCAATTAAACAGATTCATTTCAGCCAAAAATCTATTTTTATCTCACTCCAAGGTTTTCTATGTACTGGGAAAGTTTTTAATTTGAATTTGACAATATGTTTATCCCACCTTTTAAATTTTAAATACTAACCACATATTCAATTTCCTAAATTTAATATCAAATAGGGTTAAGAAGGCAAACTCACCCCACTACAGGGTCTATAATATTATTTTAAGAATTTTCAGGGGTCTAGCTACACATAACAGAGGGGATTTTCCTAATTTTTATTAAGTCCAGCGGCTAAAACTGATTTTTAAATGAATTTACATGATTTTATGAAGTTCCAGGGTCTAGATCAGAAGTTTCCGGGGCTAGCTCTTATTTCCCGAGAACCCCAGGGGGTAGCGTGTAAGAATTCCAGTCTTTATAACGCGGGGCTGACGTGGACCGTCCGATTTAAAACAGACGGCTGAGATTATAACGTCGAACTGGTACGCGGGGATTTAAACTCTACCGTGCGATTTAAAATAAACGGCGCACAAGCGGCCACGTCGCTCTGATCGAGCGCGGGTGGCGCTGCCCGGCGGTGCACGGCTGCGGGAGGCGGCGATCTCGCCGGAGAGTTTCGGATCTTCGTAAATTCTTCCTAGAACTGTGATTTTATGGCATAGATCGGTAGAGGGGAGGTCAGGGATCTCACCTCGGGGGTTTTCTTGAGGTCGGAGGTCCTGGAGGGTGGTCGGCGACGAGGTCCGAGGTGAATTCACGGCGAGGCTCGTCGGCGCTGGGTTGGAACCGCAAACCACCACGTTTTCTGTACCTACGAGGTTCCCCGGAGGCGGTGGATCAAGACCAGCGAGTTAGATCGGAATTCCCGAGCGTAGATCGGCCAGAATTCGCCGGAGGGTCTCGGGTTCTCACCGGAGAGAAAATCGGCAGATCGTGGGGAAAACGGGACGATGCCGGGGTTTTATAGACGGGGAAAGGGCGGCGTTCGGTTGTGCTCGAGTTTGCGTCGCCCACGAACGAAATTCGGCTGGGATACGCAGGAATCCGGGTCGGTTTTGATTCGGGGTGAGAGAGTCAGTGGGAAGAAGAAAGACTGGCGGGCCCCGCATGTCATTGGGAAGAAGGGGGCGCACGCAGCTGCGGGCTGGCGCGGTATCGGTGGGCCGGCTGGTGGGTTTCGGCCCACTGGCCGGTTTTTTTTCTGTTTTCCTTTTTCTTTTTCTATTTCTTTTCTGTTTTGAGTTTAATTTGAATTCCAATTTGAATTTGAATTTTTGCAATACATGCAACACGTCCAAAAATTTTTAATTCCCCTCTTAACAGGATTTTGGGGTGTTACATATTATTTCTGCGGAAGGCATTGCAGTTGATCCAAGCAAAGTCAAACAAGTGCTGAAATGGAAGTCCCCTACATCTGTCCATGAAGTCAGGAGCTTTCTCGGGTTAGCGGGATATTATCGGAGATTCATACCGAACTTCTCCAAGCTTGCTAAGCCGATGACTGAACTGTTGAAGAAGGGGATCAAATATGTTTGGAGCTCAGCATGTCAAGGAGCTTTCCAAGCATTTGTGAAGCATCTTACAACAGCCCCGGAGTTAGCTCAACCGGATACAACCAAGCCCTTCGACGTATATTGTGATGCGTCCAATATCGGGCTTGGCTGTGTATTGATGCAAGGAGGAAGAGTGGTCGCCTATGGCTCACGTCAACTTCGTAACCATGAGCAGCACTATCCGACTCATGATCTTGAGCTCGCTGCTGTGGTGTTGGCCTTGAAAATGTGGAGGCACTATTTACATGGGAACTTAGTGCACTTCTACACCGACCACAAGAGTCTGAAATATATATTCACTCAAAAGGAATTGAATATGCGGCAACGGAGATGGCTAGAGCTGATCAAAGACTATGAGATCGAGATTCACTACCATCCCGGTAAGGAAAACATGGTTCCCAATGCCTTAAGCCGCAAATCTCACGTCAACCATCGATCCATCACCCCACTTGAAGAGGAGGAGCCAAGTTTGTACTTGGTTCCTTATGGGGCATTATATAATCTTGCTCTTGTCCCTACCATACGAGAGGAGATTATGGAAGCTCAGAAGAAAGACGTGGGAATGTCGCACATTCGGAGAAGGATGAAGAATGGCGAAATGAAATGCTTCTGAAGGGATGAACATGACACTCTATGGTTTAAAGACCGTATAGTGGTACCCCATGACATGAAGCTTCGGAAGAAGATCTTGGACGAAGCCCATTTGTCCAAGTTTTCTATTCATCCGGGTAGCAACAAGATGTACCAAGATCTGAAAACCAGGTTTTGGTAGACACGGATGAAAAGAGAAATTGCAAAGTACGTATCCGAATGAGATACATGTCAGCGGGTGAAAGCTGACCATATGCGTAAAGCCGGACAGCTGCAACCATTGAACATTCCGGCGTGGAAGTGGGAGGATATCAGCATGGACTTCATAGTTGGTTTACCTCTCACGTCTGACAAGTATGACTCAATTTGGGTAATAGTCGATCGACTAACCAAGTCGGCTCATTTTATCCCCGTACATACAAAGCACGTGGCCAAGGAATATGCGGAGTTGTATATCGCAAGGATCTTGTGCTTGCACGGTGTTCCCCGCTCCATTATTTCAGATCGCGGTGCGCTGTTCGTCGCTCGGTTTTGGGAACAGCTGCATGCGTCATTGGGGACCAAACTGATCCGCAGCTCCGCATATCACCCGCAGACAGATGATCAAACTGAACGGGTGAATCATGTGCTTGAAGACATGCTACACGCTTGTGCCATCCACCATGGCAAAAACTGGGACGATCATTTGCCGTTGACGGAGTTTTCTTAGAACAATGGCTAGCAAGCTAGCATCAAGATGGAGCCATATGAAGCTCTCTACGGACGGAAATGCCGCACACCACTCAACTGGTGCGAGTCCAGAGAGCGAGTTATCTACGGTATTGAACTTGTGAATGAGGCTGAAGAACGAGTGCGAGTAATACAAGCCAATCTCAAGGCTGCTCAATCTCGTCAGAAGAGCTATGCGGATAAAATACGCCGCCCTCTCCACTTCGACATCGGGGACCATGTTTATGTCCGTGTGTCTCCGATGAAGGGCGTTCATCGTTTCGGAGTGAAGGGCAAACTCGCGCTGCAATTCATTGGTCTGTTCACCGTCATTGAAAAATGCGGACCCGTGGCCATCGCTTGGAGTTACCGGCGTCGCTCGCAGGAATTCACAACGTATTCCACATCTCTCAGCTGAGGAAGTGCCTCAAACCCTCATCTGAAATCCGCACTGAAGACATAGAAGTTCTTCAACCAGACCTCACGTACATGGAGTATCCGATCCGGATTATCGATGAAAAGACTCGCGCCACAAGAAACTGGACTTTATGGTTTTACAAGGTCTTGTGGACTAACCATACCGCTGATGAGGCGACATGGGAAAGCGAGGACTATCTACGAACAAATTATCCGGACTTGCTATCATCGTATACCCGGTAAAGTTTCCCACCTTTGCTTTTCTTTTGGAATCTCGGGACGAGATTCTTTTCAAGGGGGGAGGGGTGTAAAATCCCCAAAAAGTGGTAGCAAGAATTTCAACACATTTACACTTAGGAAACAAATTAGGAGAATTGGAACTTTGAATTATAACGGTGTGAGTTCAAAGTAAGGATTTAAACTTTCCAAAACATCCCAACAAGGAGATCTAAATTCATAACTTGGGTCTTCATATTTCAAATATTCAACCTTCCAAATTTCAGCTCATTTGGAGGGGTTTTAATATTTGTTTGGGATTAAAAGAGTAAGCCCTCTAATCTGAATATAAATTTCAGTTTCAAATCCCAATATCCTCAATTTGCAAATTTGGTTCCACAAATGTGTTCTCCACATTTGAATTAGCAGCCATGCCAAAATTCAGAAATATTGGAGTTGGGTTGCTATGCTTTTGGAACAATGCAAATGAGTAATTCAAATTCCATTTCAAATTCAAATAACCAAAACTCAATTCAAATTCCACACTAGAATTCAAATCAGTTGGAATTCAAATTTTCAAAACTTAACTTTGAGGCAAGGCATAGCCTTTAATTTAGAGTAGCTGTGGTAAAAATATCAGTGGAAAATTGATTAATAATTGAGGGGATGGGGTCCACAGGTCAGCCACCAAATTGCTTTTACCACCTCTGTTTTTCCTTCGGTCGAACAGCGAGCGACCGCCAGTGCCGGCTGCGACCCACTCCCTCAGATTCCCACCGTGCCACCTCCTGCTCAGAAGATCAGCACGCCGAGAGGGATATTTCACCGCCCCCGTTGCCCACGTGAATGTCGGATCACTCTTTCGTTTGTCCCCCTGCTCAGCTCGAGTAACTTGACCGCCGCTCGGTTGCGCCGCACCGCCGTTCCGTTGCCCACGCCATCCCGGCGTTGTCGTGCCTGGTTACGGTCATTGAAAGGTGCACAAGGATCTCTTAGTCCTCCCGGATGATAGTCCACAATGTTCCTTCGAACCGATCACAAGAACTGAGCATAGTTGGTTCTTCCACGTTCAACTTTGCCGCAATGACGCCACACCGTCGACCGGCCGCCTCAGACGTGTTCACGCTCAACCAACCGGCGTCCTAGGTGCGTTGTCGACCCTTCTTGCTGTCCTCCCGGTTTGGAGCGAGGTTGTAGCCTAGGTTGGCCGGAATTTGAAGTTTGTTGCCGGCGGTTTCTTTGAACCGAGGTGAAGGAAACGGGAAATTCCTCGGCCATATGGAGTTAGGGTTCACCAGAGGCTAGGCATAGGTTCTCCAAACCATAGCGACCATTCTCGAGCAAACGGCAAGCAAAACCATGCAGTTCCCGAAGGGTTCTCTGTGTTTTCCCTCCCGGTGGCGAAAAACCACTTCGGTCGCACGGTGAGCTTATGTTTCCGTCCGTTTTCCGAATGATCAGGGTTGTGTTTCGGGTTCCCCATGTCACGGTTGTGCTGTAGGACCAAACTGTGTCCGGTTTCCAGGATCACCGAAGGAGTACCATGTCGCCAGAGTCACCAAAGTCGCTGCCACCATCGCACGCCCATCCCCGGCCATCGTCAGTGACGGGTAAGAATGGTAACATGTTTCCTGTGTGGAAATAGGCAGTAGCAGCGAGTTTGGAGAAGGTTGGGGCACGGGAACATCGTTCCGGCGAGCTCTCCGGCGAGGGCAGCCACGGGGAGGCGCGCGCGAGGTAGAAGACGAGGGAGGCACGGGCCACCTGTCAGTGACTCAGACCCGGCACGGGATCGGGATGCTGCATGGGTAAACTCCGTAGTCCCCGGTGTTGCTGTAATTCCACTGGTCCGATTTAAAACAGTGGGCCTGGTCACAATTATTTGAAGTTTCTGTTAAGCAAATAATTCCAGAAATTAGCTAATCTTTGCAAGCCCATATCTTTGGGTAGAAAACGCCAAAAAGGGTGAAACCAATTTTGTTGGAATCCTCATGAGTACTTCACAGAGGAACAAATTGCTTGCTATGAAAATGCCCGGGAATTTCTGTAGAATTGTTTTTAGTTAATCCTTTAGAGATTTATTGCAGGAGCAATTCTTTATGAAACAATCCCAAATATGGGCAGCAAATTCTTTTCGTAGATACTGATCCCCAGTAAAAATTTAAGATTCATTGGAGTACAATTGCCAGGCTAAATTACCTTCCAAAGTTCAGCCTTTATTTGGAAATTCAAATTCTAAACAGAAACTTTTCAGAACTCCTGTCCAACTTCAAAAATTCATATCTTCCTGTTGGTAGCTCCAAAAATGTGAAACAAATTTTGTTAGAACCATGGAGACTTACCCTCATTATATCTTCCACTGTTAGACATGTTAAAACTCCAGATTTTGGCTCAAAATTCAGAGAAGCCTTGTACTTGTGGGAATTTTGAGGACCACAAGGTGCAATGAAATTTCTCCAAATTTTGCTCAGATCATCCTTCGAGAGTCTAGTATCCACTGGAAAAATCCCAAAGCCAATTAAGGAACCTAAATAGCAGTAGCTTTGAATAGAAGTTTACTTCTTATAATTCCTTAGCACTTATGCATATATTTTGTTACATTTTATATAGTGACCGAAGTTGAGGATGCACCGGAGCCGTTGGACGTCCTCCCCGGTTTGCATTTAAGTACTTTTGCAAAGTTTTCGTTTGTATCACTTATGTTTAGGGTGAAATGCTTCCATTAGAGTTAGGGTGATTGAAATCCCACTTGCATAACCTCTAAATCCTATGGAGAGTTGGGTAGTTCACAAACTCGACGAGTAGAGAATGCCAATTTAAGTACTTTTGCAATGTTTTCATTTGTATAACTTATGTTTAGGGTGAAATGCTTGCATTAGAGTTAGGGTGATTGAAACCCCACTTGCATAACCTCTAAATCCTATGGAGGGTTTGGTAGTTGACAAACTCGACGAGTAGAGAATGCCAATTTAAGTACTTTTACAAAGTTTTCATTTGTATCACTTATGTTTAGGGTGAAATGCTTGCATTAGAGTTAGGGTGATTGAAACCCCACTTGCATAACCTCTAAATCCTATGGAGGGTTGGGTAGTTTACAAACTCGACGAGTAGAGAATGCCATGCTAATGTTCTTAGGATCTCAGTAGAAGTCGAGTGGTTGGAATCTACTCGTGAGATAGGTATTTAGTCACACGGTATGGAAAGAGGTAGATAATGGCTTACAATTGTGAAACTGAGACCCAGCAGGGGGATAGGATGCAGTGAGCGAAGGTCTCATGTGCGTAGCCCTGTTGGTGTCGATTGAGGACTGAGCCGTGTGCGGCCCTGCTGGACAAGTATCGAATAGTACTGGATGTATACTGGCATATGGGAACCAGGAAACCGATGTAATTGGTTAACCTGGGTGCCGAGGCTTACCCAACCTCTTTATAGGAGTGGGTTGAGGGTAGCAAGGTGTAAATCTGCCGGTGGGCACAGACACGCTCCACGCGGGGACCTCCTGCCCGTTACGGATGGACCGGTTCGGCATTTGGATTGCCTTTGAAAGGTTGTTGCATACAACAGAGTAGGAAGATGTGAAGCACCACACTTCTGAAAGTGGGTGTATGTGACGTGTTATCCGGGTGTCTCCTGATTGCAATCACCGTCCCTTGTGGTTATTTGAGTACCGCTTGTTCACTGCACTGTGATGTAGTAAGAAGTGAAATAAGCCAACAGAATATGCTGTATTGAACTATTAATGTCTTGAAACCCTGTATGCTGTAGTTGTAGAGCTAATTAAGTTTATCTTCCACTTCGGGCATCACCACATTGGAGGAAAGCGTTTCTTATTTGATTGTCGACTTCTGATGTGAGGGCTGCCTAAGGCTCATTAAACTGCTTCTATAAAACTGAAAGTAAGGATTTACATGTAGGCGTGTCTTTACTGCAAAGTATTTTTCCTATATTATACATCGCTGCATGTAGGGTTTCATGACTAGGGTTGTCGGTTAAGCCTTGCTGAGCCATCGTGCTCACGGTTGCAATATTTGAGCTGTGTGCAGGTGAGGGCTATGAGGAGGTGTGTGAGGACGAGGCGGTGCCCCCGTCGGGGTACACGGCCGAGCTGGAGCCCTGCACGCCGCCGTGATCTCCGGTTCCATGTTGCTAGTGTGGAGCGTCCCCGGGCTGGACGGCTGCACTTTTTCATAGTTAGGCTGAGAGTTTAGCTGTTAATAAGACTTCCACCGTATAATTAAGTTTTGTAAAAGACTTCCGCTGTTTCTATGTAAAATAAAAGTTTGTATATTGTTCTTCATCTTTTCTTATGTGCTGTTGGGTGCCGCATCGCACGGCACCACCCTCTGTGATCCCAGAGTGGGTGAACCACAGGGTGGTTCCCACATAAACATAAGGGGCTGAGCTCTCTGTTAGGCCCTAAACCTTCTTAGACATGCTCAGGCCAAGTTTCATGCAAATCCAAGCCATTTTGAGCCACTTTTGGAAACATTTGTAAAAAGAGCCAGTGCGGGCTGCAGCTCGACCCGAGCAGCGGTGGGAGCGCCACCTCCTGCTCAATTGTGCCGGTGGCCACGGGCTATAAGCCACGCGCTCTACCACGTGAACATTTTTTCTCCCCGACCGCTCAGACCATCCTCGCGCTGCCGGAAGGAAAAACACTCGCCGCCGCTCGATCGTTTCGGCTCTCCGGCGCCCGAGTAATACAAGCCCTATCGTGACACGACCCCACGGTCTTGTCGAGCCAGGATCACGCTGAGGGGTGCTGCGTTGCACAGCACCAGATAACACACATCGAAGGTACAAAGCGGAAGCAAAGTTTTATTACGTAAATAGGTCTATGAGCACTTTTACAACAAAATATGTTCAGTCTACACTCATGGGCGTAGACTACGCATCGAGTTCACGTTCAGCCTGTGAACGTGTCCCCGCTAGCCACTACAGGAAACAGGGCAACATACGACAGCCAGTATAACATACGACGGCTAGCTGTCGTATATAAACTTACATACGACGGTCAGCAGAGGCTGTCGTATATAAGTTTATAAACGACAGTACAGCCTTCGTTTAGTACATGGCTGTCGTATATAAGTGTTATATAAGACAGCCAACCCTAGGCTGTCGTATATAGCAGTTATATACGACAGCCAAACCGAGGCTATCGTAAATAAGCCTTATTTACGACGGCCCATGGATGGGCCGTCGTAAATAAGGCTTATATACCCGCTGGGGCTTGGGTCGGCGCGGGCATTCACGCCCTCGTCGACCCGAGCCCGAGCAGCCCTAAGCGCCAGGGCCACCGCCAGCCGCCGCCCGGCCGTCCCCCGCCGCCGCCAGCCGCCGCCCGCCCGCCGCCACCAGCCGCCGCCCCGGCCGCCGCCCCCGCTAGCCGGCGCCCCGGCCTCTACCCGCCCCGGCCGCCCCAGCGGCCGCAGCCCCAACCGCCCCCGCCAGCCGGCGCCCCGGCCGCCACTCGCCCGCCAGCAGCCACCCCGGCCGCCCCCGCCAGCCGGCGCCCCGGCTGCCACCCGCCCAACAGCCGCCGCCGCCGCCCCGGAGGTCCCCGCCCCAGCCTCCACTCCGCGCTGTGCGCCGCCGCACCGTGCCAGTCAGGCTCCACGCCGTCAGCTGCCCGCCTCGCCGTGTGCCGCTCGCCGCGCCGCCTCCACCGTGAGGTAAGTCGCCCGCCTCCCTCCCTATGTAGAAAGTTTGGTTTTTTAATTACCAATTGTTTATATTTTGCTTGTTTGTTTTTTATTGTTTAGTGGATAATTTCTTAGATTTAGATGAATTGATATGCTTAGATTTAATTATTGGCCGGGTTTATTTGAATTGCTAGCTAGGTGTTTTTTAATTGCTTACAATTGATAAGCTTGTTAACTACGGTAATTATGTTTGTTTAGATGAGTTGTTAATTGCTTAGATGATTAATGCATATGAGTTATTAGTTTAATTGATTATTGTTTCGATTGTTTGAGTGTTTAAAAGTACTATATGTACATAAATGGGCTTAGGGCCCGATACGACCCATTTAGTGGTAACGTATACGTCTACAAAAGCACAATGTGAACAACCTAGGCCGCCTCGCCCTACCCCCCCCCCTCCCCCCCCCACGGCGTTCGGCCTCCGATCCCCCATTCCCCTCCCCCCCCCCCACGGCTTAGCCAGCGCTCGGCCTCCGACACTCTGCCGCGGAACTGCCAATCCTTCGGCGCCCGGCCTCCTCCGCCGCGGGACTGTCGATCTGCCGGCACTCGTCGGCCTCCATTGACCGGCTGCCGCGGATCTGCCGGCGCTCAACCTCATACGAACGCAAGATCCTGTGCGCGGGCGCCGCCGCCGCCTCCCCTATGTGCAAGCGCCGCCGCCGTATTCACCTACCTTTCGCCGGGATCTAAGGCGATGGGACGCCTTACGATCCCCAGGCGCCTTACCGCTCAAGCGACGCTTAAGCGATGCCTTAAGAACTATGGTTCTTTCCTTCTCTCTATTGTTCTTTCCTCTCTCTCTTTGAAATCACTCAAAAATGAAAGATTCACGTAAACCTTTACAATATGTGTCACCCGTTTCGAACCAGCCCGTCTCACATGTGTTACGCATGTGAGGCGTGTAGGTTCGGAATTGTCCCTATTTGGACAGCCTAGGAGTGACCGAGAGGGCGTGCTTATAATGAGACGCGGGGTCTAGATTTGGACGTAGTTTCGACAGCGTAACCCTAATGTTCTCTGCTGCTCCATTTTTGGACGTGCAGTTGGAGAACAGGGGGGTTATGCTATCGAAATTTTGTCTGAATCTAGACCTCGTGTCTTGTTATAAGCATGTTCGTCTCGGTCACTCTTGGGTGGGTTTAGGACCTATCCTTTCCAATAGATATAGGTCCGTCATATAAATAAATAATAAACTAACTATAAATTATTTGACTTAAAACTGCAGAGTTAAACATGAGTGAAGACCGTAGTTGGATGTATACCGGTTGGAACAAGGCGACTGGTCACTCAGATGAGTGGTATGCCGGGACAGACGACTTTATTGATCGAGTGTTCTAGTTGTCTGCGACCGATAAAGTTCGTTGTCCATGTGCGAAATGCCGGAATACTAGTTTTTGGACAAAACGACATTGTCATTACACTTGTGCAGAAACGGTTACATGCCATATTATGAGGTCTGGAGTTTCCACGGCGAGTCTGCTCCTCGAGCCGTTCATGTAGTGGAAGATGATGATGATTGTCCGGGTGTTGACAGGATCGATGAGATGTTACAAGATATACAAACGGAGGATCCACCCACAAATGAGGCAGACACATTCTTTAATCTCTTGAAAGCTTCTGAAGAGGTGTTGCATGATCATACTAAAATGACTCTTCTTACTTTCATGACCAGATTTATGACAATCAAATCTAATTATTTCTTCTCTAATAATTGCTACAATGATATGATGAAACTTATCAGCGATGCTCTTCCACAACCTCATAAACTGCCCAAAGATATGTATCACTCAAAGAAATTACTATCTGGACTGGGTATGAAATATGAAAAAATTGACGTGTGTCCAGATAACTGCATGCTACTCTGGAAAGAGCATGACAAAGAGAAGAATTGTTTAAAGTGTGGAAAATCGAGGTTTGTCGAAGTTGTCAATGACGATGGTGATAAAGTAATGACAGAAGTTGCACATAAGCAATTGCATTACTTGCCTGTGACACCTCGGTTGAAGCGGCTGTTTCTTTCTAAAAGATCTGCTAGACACATGAGATGGCACAAAGAAGGTGTGCGTGAGAACAAAGATGTGTTGACTCATCCTTCGGACGGTGATGCATGGAAGTCTTTGGACTCTTTTGATCCTGCTTTTGCTAGTGATGCGAGAAATGTTCGCATCGGGTTAGCGATGGATGGTTTTTCACCTTTCAGTACAAATGTCACACCATACTCCTGTTGGCCCGTCTTTGTTATTCCATACAACCTACCACCTTCTCTTTGTATGAAGTACGAGTTTATGTTTCTTAGCCTCATTATACCAGGACCAGATCATCCGGGATCACGTATCAATGTGATGTTGAAACCATTGATTGAAGAATTGAAAACGTTGTGGATTGGAGTTGAAGTGTATGACTGTTACAAGAAGCAGAAATTCAACCTTCGAGCTGCTTATTTGTGGTCTGTCCATGATTTCCCTGCGTACGGCATGTTTTCTGGATGGAGCACACATGTTCGTTTGTCGTGTCCCATATGTGCGTCTGACACAGAGTGTTTTCGACTTACATACGGTGGCAAGATAAGCTACTTTGATTGTCATAGGCGTTGGCTTCTTCGAAACCACCCATTCAGGCAACAGAGGAATGTCTTCAGAAAAGATACTGTTGTCACTAAGGAACCACCTAAATGCCTAAGTGGGTGTGAAGTATCCGATGTGTTGGACTCACTAGTCCCTGATGATGCTCGCCCTGGATTCTTTGTAGGTTACGGAAATGTTCACAACTGGACTCATGTATGTGGAGTTTGGGAGCTACCATATGTGAAGTCATTGATACTGATGCATAATATTGATGTAATGCATCAGGAGCGTAACATGGCCGAATGTGTCATAAGCACGTGCATGGATATCACAGGCAAAACGAAAGACAACTTAAAGGCTCGAAAGGATTTGGCCGAGATTTGTAATCGACCTACTCTTGAGCTCTCTGAAAGCGGTGGTAAGCCACGTGCTTCTTTCGTGCTTCGACCTAATGAAAAGAAACAAGTTATGGAATGGTTGAAAACTTTGAAATTCCTAGATGGTTATGCTACTGATCTGAGACGAGCCGTGAATGTTAAAACAGGAAAGCTCACTGGGTTGAAGAGTCATGACTATCATATAATAATGGAAAGACTCTTACCTGTTATGTTTCGGGGATATCTGGAAGATGCAGTGTGGAAGGTGTTAGCTGAGCTATCATTATTCTATAGGCAGTTATGTGCCAAAGAAATAACGAAAGACATGATGGAGAAGTTAGAGAAGGAGATACCTGTACTTTTATGTAAGATGGAAAAAATATTTCCTCCTGGTTTCTTCAATCCAATGCAGCATCTTCTGATACATCTTCTATTCGAAGCAAAAGTTGGTGGTCCTGTGCAATATAGATGGATGTACCATATTGAAAGAGCATTGAGATATTTGAAAACTACGGTTGGCAACAGAGCAAGGGTTGAAGGGTGCATTGTCGAAGCATTTACTCTAAAGGAAGTAGGTTACTTTTCTAGTTTCTACTTTGCAAAGGAAAACAATGTCAATACTGGCAATGCGATACAATGTAGATGACGAACCACCAGTTAGTGATCTCTCTATTTTTAAATCGAGGGGAACTACTATTGGCAGCAGCACATCATACGATTTTACTGAAGGAGAAAGGACTGCTGCTTTACTCTACATGTATGCTAATATCGATGGCATGGAGAAATATTTCGAGTAAGTGTTTCTCTTACATTTATGATGATTATTGTATTTACCAATACATGTATGCTAATGTCGATCACATATGTTTTGTGTGTACAGTGAGTTCCACAACCAAAACTGGAAACATAAGCATCAACCAACGAGAAAGCAAGTAGAATTGATGCGACGGGCTGGAATTAATGGAGGGCCTAATTTCTTATCCTGGTTTCGAGCTTATGTATTAGCGAACACAGACATCCATCAAGATTTACGACAACTATCTTATGGATTAGTGAAAGTTAGAAGCTATGGTCGATATGACGTAAATGGCTTCCGATTCCGTACAACTCAATTCGAAACTCTTCGTCCTCTCGCAGCAACATCAAATTGCGGAGTTGTGACAAGAGCAATTGACTCACAAGGGAAAGAAACCAATTACTATGGAATCATTAACAAAATTCTGGAATTTACTTTCGCTGGCAATAAAGAACTTCGAGTGGTGTTCATTGATTGTGATTGGTTTGATAACAATCATGGAACTCAAGAAAATCAATTTTGCATGGTGGAAGTGAATCACAACGAACGCTTACGAGGTTTAGATACATACGTTCTTGCACATCAAGTGGAACAAGTGTATTATCTACCTTATCCATGTAAGAAGCTTAGCACTTGGTGGGTGGTATATAAAGTGAATCCTCGTGAGCGCATGTATACTCCTGGAGATGATGGTTATCATGATAGTGGAGACACTGAAGAAGTTTAACAAGATGAAGAGTTGCCAGACTCTATTATCGTTGAGCCTGGTGCAGGACTCGATATCTTAGTAGGAGACGTTGCAGATGTAGAGACATCTACAATGCGAAAGCGGAAACGTAAACAGCTCAAGACGACAGATCGCGATGTTGATGAATTTTGAAACTGATTATGAGTAATGTTCTTTTAAATGAAAGTGATATTAATTATCGCTTACATTACTTTTGAAACTGATTAGGAGTAATTACTTTTTAAACTGATTAGGATGTCGTCAAGCAAGGGTTCAAAGGGTTCAAAGGGGAAGAAGGCGCCGAGTGTGAGGAGTTTCCTCCCCTCGCAGGAGAGAGACGACTACTTCTACGGTTCCACTTACAGCGGGAGCAGACGCACTCAGATGTTAAGTGCGTGTCCAGAGTTGCGGGACAGGGTTGTCAGTTTGCAGCATACAGAGGTAAATTTTTCTACAATGCACAAAATTATTAAAATCACTTTTTCAATTTAACTTACTTACTTTACCATTGTAGTCTGATTCGGACTATGAGTCCGAGGCCAGAGCGGCACCTCAGGAGACGGGTACGCAGCGCAGCGTGCCCCTCGGGCAGCGAGCCCTCTGGTAGCCAGCCCTCCGGCAGCCACCCCCAGGGTAGTCTGCCCAGCGAGCCCGAGGGCACCCAGCCTGAGGACACGTCCGATGACCAGCCTTCTGGGTCACTAGACGTGGTGCCGCAGTGGAGGAGACGCACGAGGAGGAGTAACTTTGTTGGTCCTCCACCTATTCCTAGAGAGCCGGTAATTATTCGTCTGGTTGGAGACAAGTAACACATTAATAAAGTATTCATTTCTATTTGTTCTCAAAAACTATGATCTTACTTAATGACTTAACAAACGACTTTTTAGTTCTTGGGAGGACCTCTCGTACGACGGGCAGAAACACCACTGGACGGTGAACGGTTGCATCGGGAACTTAGTGCGTCTGCACTACCCCGGTGCGATCGATGGACGTGCAACTACGTCGTGGGACGACTACGTGCGCGTTCCTCACCCGGAGAACGACAACCTACAGGGAGTCGTGTGGGCAGACTTTTTGGTAAGTAACTTTCATAAATATTTGAAGTTTCAATTCTTTATGTTCCTTCAAATATTAATGTGCGTATATGTCGAACTGTGTTGGCTTCCTACAGCTCAGGTACCGCCTTGAGGACCCGGCTGAGCAGATGGATCACGCCCGCTCCGTGTTCGAAGTGAACGCTCGGAAGCTTGTTATGCAAATGCTTTCGAACGCTCGGAGTCAAGTAGTTAACGACTACTTAAAGCTCCACGACCACGAGGTTGGGTCGTTCAGAGACGCCTCCGACACGTACTTGAGGAGGAGCAATACGCAGAGGTAGGTTGCGTAATCTTTAAATTGTTCATATTAATTTTGCTAAGTAACACCTAATGAACTACGCATGTGTGCAGGTTAGTGTCCCTTGGTTACAGGGACGAACTGAAGAAGGCGATGAGTTCATCGCTAAGTCCAAGAAGGCTCGAGATGCCAGAGGGAGCTCAGGGAAGCACGGTATGGGCGTCCAAGGTTTTGTGCGAATGGCTAAACGGATGGTAAGTTTCTTGGTAGTTTTTATTATATTCATAATGTAGTATTATTCGTACTAACATATGTTCACAGGAAAAGGAGACCGGCGTGTGACCGAGTGCTACTGCGGTCTATAGGAGAGGTCATGCTGATCCTTCTCGGCCGGAGCAGTGTAGTCAGTACGCAGCGGAGCGCCTGGTAAGTTTCATGACCTCTAAAATTATTTGACACTATATATGTTGTTGAACTTACACAATTTCATTGTTTTTCAGACTAGGTATGGGCAAGAGGCTGTGAGGATACACGGCGAAGGGTTCGATTGGGAAAACTCCCTGAACATCGACCCTCAAGCCGCGTATGCAAGCGGAGGTGGAAAAGCACACGGAAGGTGAATTCATTTACTTTCATTGTTTTCAATTCAAGATTATTTAATTTTACCTTGAATTGATTCGTTTTTTTAGGCTTGCCATATTCTCTGGAATCGTCAACTCTAGGGAGGCACGACCTGCGAGAGGCAGCTCCTCACAGTCTTCAGCTGCAGGCTCCTCCAGCCGCCGTGTCACCGAGAGAGATCTCGAAGTCATGGCGCTTCGGGAGAGCTTGGCTTGGCAGGAGGAGGCCTTGGCGAGAGAGCGAGAGAACAACAGGGCTGCCATGGCGTACCATGCGTCCTATATGCCACAGATGCAAGCGGCAATGGAAGTAAGAAACATACAATTATAGTTTAATTACATTGCATTTCAATTAGTTTTGTAAATTGTAATGTTTGAAATGACAGGCGCTAGCTCGACAGCAAGGGCAGCAAATCCAGATACCGTTGTGGCAGCCACCTCCGTTCGTGCTGGAGCCGTCGCCACCACAGGAGCAGTTTCCTGGAGTACAGGTATAAAAAGAAAGTTACATTAAGTGGAAGCCCCAATTGCTAAGGATCCTAATGAACCTAGAAAAAACAATTGTAAACTTGTACATATGTCACTTTGTTTCGCAGGGATCAGGGACGGAGGCTCAGACTCCATCGCCACAGCTAAGGGCGCCAGGTTCGCCGCGGCAGGATGACTTCTTCGCTCCCGGAGGTAGTGGAGGGGCTAGTAATCAATATATTTGTGATTTTATTTTTATTTGTGTGGATGTCAGACTTCGTGATTGTCGATGTGTACTATTGCACTTTGTTGTGAATTTATATATCAAATTGTTTTGTTGTTGTTTATTGATTTGGATGTGTACCTGGCCATCGAGCCAGGTTAGCCATTTTCTATTTTTTTTTAAAAAATGGAAAAGCTTATATACGACGGCCTGTATAGTTTATATACAACGGCCGCTATACATGGCCGTCGTAAATAAGCCTAAATTATATACGACGGCTGGGCCAGGTTGTCGTATATAAGCTCTTATATACGACAGCCAAGGTCCAGCGGCTGTCGTATATAAGCCCTTATATACGACAGCCAGGGCCCAGCGGCTGTCGTATATAAGCTCTTATATACGACGGCCAGGGCCCAGACGTCGTACATAAAGGCCCTGGCCCACTGGGCCAAGTCTACGAAACGGACCGTTGTATATAAGTGGCCGTCGTATATATACTGTTATATACGACGGTGCCATCGTATATAACTATATATACAACAAAATATATACGACGGCCACAAACCGTCGTATATAAACAACTGCCGTCGTATATAAACTATATACGACGGCTGCTGCTTTATATACGACGGTTTTAGCCATCGTATGCTGACGGAAATCCTGTAGTGAGCACGCACACACACTAACACGGCGGCATGCACGACTCCGACTCGACGGCGTCCCCCTCCTGGGGTTCCGTCTCCTCCTTGGGAGTCCCTTCCTCATAGAACCCTGCAAAAGCTTCAAACACAAGCAGTGAGCACGAAGGCTCAGCAAGACTGACCCGTCTCTCCTAAACATGAAACTTCTACATGGAGGATGATAGGTTACATGAGGCAAAATAAGTTGCAAGGACTCACCTAATTAGTGGGACCTTAATTTCAAGTTTTAGCAGCAGGTAGTGAAGAACCTTACGCTAAGGCACATGAGAGAGCCGCAATCAAACAAGAAACGCATTTCTCTTATGTATTTGCCCAAAGTTGAAAGGAACTTTCATTAGATCTAAACTATAGAAAATCATTAACAATCAAAGTTCATCTTTCAATCAGCAACATTTTAACATTTAACTAGCCTGTTCTTTCTACGTCACGGTACAGTGAACAAGTGGTACTCAGTGACCGCGAGGGACGGCGACTATAATCGATTTACACCTGCAGGGTTACCCGAGTAACCCGTCACGTACGCCTGTACTCGATGTCGCCTACAGCAACCATAACGGACGTCGTACGCAACCACCATTCACCCGTCAGCCAAATATTAAACCGGTCCTATCATCCGGAGCAAGAGGTCTCTGCACGCGCATCTCAGTGCCGCCAGCCGATTTACACCTCGAGCTATCAACCTACCCTCTGAACGACAAGCAATGCCTCAATACCCAGCTACCCGAGTTACATCGGTTTCCCGGTTCCCATATAGCCAGTAGGTCTTCGGTACTGTTCTAGCTTGTTCAACAGGCCCGCACATGGCTTGGTCCTCAATTGACACAAGCGGAGCTATAGCACCCAGACCCCAAAGTCCTGCTGCCCTTACTCTCCGCTCGGTCTCATTTTTCTTGCCATGTGTTTTATTTGCTATCTCTACACGAGTCGAGTGCCTCTAACCTGTCCTCGCGGGTAGTTCCAACTACTCGACTTGTACCGAATTCTACACTATCTTAGCATTGCAGTAGCTAAACGGGGTTTTCAATCATATTCCCCACCCATGGCTTTCTTGACTATGCATTTGGGTTTCAATCAAGACTCTAATGCAATAAGTAATTGGTACTCAAAGAAAATTCTCAAAACAGTAAAAATTTATAAAAAAGGTTAATGCAAACCGGAGCTTGCCTTGCTGCTCTTTCTTGTAGGCTAGGTGCTCTTCCGGAGTAACGAAGTCTAAGACTTCAGGTTCCTCCTCAACCTTAGCGACTACATGAGATAACAAGTATATGTATTAATTTAAATGCATTTGAATTGAATTTAAACTTGTGAAGACTATCAGTCCCACTAGACAGACCCAATGACTCTGAAATTTTTACTGTGGTTTGGTTACAACCTAAGAAGAGACTTGGCCAAGTTTTATTTGCAGCAAAGCTAATTTGAGCTCTCCACAAATAATTATGTACTTGATCTTAATTAGAGCTCTTAGGATGTTCCAGGGATTTTCATCGAGCAATCCATGACTTCCTGAAAACTAGATTTTCAGAGGGTTCTAATGGAGTTGGTCTCACTTAATTTAAAGATTCCTAGCTAAAGATATGAGCAAAACAATTTCAGAGAAATTCTGAAAATGTTTCTGAACATTTTCCATTTTCTCTGGAACAGTTTCATTAATCACCCCATTAGGTGGATCAGATGATCTCAAATTGATCTGAAACTTTTATGGTAGCTCAGGGATATTTTGATGAACATCCCAGTAAAATTTCAGAATTTTCATCCAAAGGGTTCTCCAGTTAAAATTCTAGACAGTTTAAACATTGAAGAATTAATTCTGGAGAATTAAGGAGTTTCATGAAGTGAAACTTGATTTGCTGGAAAGTAATCAGAGAGATGAATCCAACCCAATTGGAATCACTCAATTTGGAGGTCTCTACCGAGAGCTATGAATTTTCAAAGTTTCAGCAGCAACTAGAATTGTTCTCCTACTGAAAACTCTACTGGGCCCGCTTATTTAAAAGACAGCCAATCAGAAATGGGCCACACCCGGGCCACAGCTTTTCAGCGCGCCAATACACCGGATCCCAGCCACACCTGATCGGGGATTTAAACTTTGAGCTTCTGACAGCGGGGCCCACCCCTTCGTCTTCCTCCCGCCGGTTCCCAGTGCGCGCTCGCGCTCTCCGCTCGCCGGAGCAAGCTGTAGCTCGCCGGCCGGCCGTTCCCGGCCACCGTCCGAGCTAAAACTCGCCGCCAGTGTGTTTAGGACCCCGGGGAACACGATGGTGAGGTGCTTTGGGACTGCCGATGACCGGAAGGTGGCCGGCGACGTGCAGCGGCCTTTGTTGAGGTTCGGCAGCGTCGGCCGGGAGTTCTACCCCGCCAAAACCTGTACCGACGATCTCTGCAGCACCAGTGCACCTCTAGGAATCTCGACAAGGCCTCAAAGGTGTTCAAAAATTGCGGCAAGTTGGTCGGCACCGTGTGACCGATTGTGCCCGCCATGAACGCCTTTGATCGAGCTCTAAATCCGTCGCTCCTAGTCGGTTTCATGCAACGGATGCTAAAAGGAAAATGATCACCGGCTAGTCCAGTGTCTATGTGCAAGATTTGATAACCTAAGGAGGATCAGAGAGCGGAAATTTGAAGAAACCATACCGGAAGCTCGGGTTGAGGCCGCCGGAGCAAAATTGGAGGAGAGCAGCACCAACCTAGCATGCTCCCGTGGCCTGGATCGCTTGACCATGAGAACCCCTGTTGAGGGCTGTCCACGATCACCCGATCGTCGGCTGACGTTTGGTCGCCGCTGTGGCGGTCGTTTTCGGGCAAGGAAGGCCGGAACTTGCTTGTTTCTGGGTCGGGGAGGTGTATGCGGAGCTCAGGGCAGTGTTTAGCAGCTCGGGGAGGAGAGGGCATGGGTGTTTCGACGTTCTCTTGATCAGTCCGAGCAGCGGAGGGAAGAGCTTCGGCTCAGTGTTCGCGCGAGGAAAAAGCAGATGAGGGTGGCTTCGGCAGGGCGATGAGCACCTTAAGAAGCGATCAGAACCGCCGACCTGCTCCCGCGCGTGGGCAAGCATCTGGTGGCGCGGCAGCTCCCCCTCGGTGGCGCCCTCGGAGGAAGCCCGAAGACCCGAGTGCTGATGTTTCAGTCGGTTGAGTTTGATTCAGTGGCTGACATGTGGATCCCATCTCCCTTTTAACCTCTGAACTTAACTCCCTCTTACTGTTATAAACAGTAATGCCCCTTATACCCATGGTGATTTGAATTATCTACCCCTGAGCCATTTGAATGGGATAGAATTCAAATTGGTTTGTGTTTGACTAAATTTCAGTACATATGCAGTTTGAAATTCAAATAAAGTTTGAATTTGCTAAACTTAGCTCATGTCAAGAACAACTCCAAATGGAGTGAAAATTGGTGCGTGAGCTCACAAAAATGTGCTGAGTAAGAATATGCCTCCCACTTTTGAATTCATGGGATGAAAACAGTTTGAATTTGAATTTGAGTTCAAACCACCCTCTTTCTTGCTATACCCAAAAGGGCTTCAAAAAGGTTTTGAATTTGGGTGAAACTAGGGATGGACATTCCTAACAAGGTGTAGGAGTTTTACATATGCCCAGCCCCTAAATGATGCATGTGGGAAATGCCACTTTTGCATTGTGTGAGTTTATTCTCTAATGATCATGTTGATGGTGGTTACTTGCTCTTTAAATGTGTTCATCAAATTTCTTCAAATGGAGTGTGTGTGTGGTGATGAACACTTTGAGTATGTGCCAAAACTTAGGACCTTACATATCGTGGCTGACAATCACAATAAGAACCGACCGCCCTAAGGTGCTTGACATATCGGTGCAAACCGCTCCTCCTTTCATGCACTGTCGAGGGAGAATTTCCCCATTTCCTTTTTGGTGTTCATAGAACCGAGTCGCTCAAAACTCCAAAATTCGTGGTGATTAGTCCACCACATCGGATGCTAAGCTACACACACGTTCTACACGTTCCCATGGCCATATGGGATCAAAAATCATAAAACCGTCGAGTTTAGGCCCTGCTCTTCAAGTTTCTCGAGTTGCCGCCGATATTGGACCTAGGTCGACGGTGAGCTCCCATCTCCGGCCATTTACATGGTGAACCGGCGCCATATCCGTGGTTACCATGTCACCACGGAGCTGTAGAGCCCAGGGTTGCTAGGAATGAGCCTCTGTAGGAGCCGGGCGACATCGCCGGAGTTGCTCCGTAGCCGCGGCCCGTCGCCAACCAGTTTCCAGCCACCTAGAGCTTCGGCCGACCCCGGAGATGAGTTCTTCGTGTTCTGATAGGCAGGGGAGGCGAGTTTTAGCCCTAGAGGAGGCCGGGAAGCCCTTTCCGGCGGACCTCGCCGGAGAGCACCGCCACCTGAGCTCGGGCGCGCCCGAGGAAGAAGAACGCGCGTGGTGGGGCCCATGTGCAGGGTTTAAACTTTTCTTTGAATTTCAGATTTTTGTTCAAACTTCAACTAGCTATAACTTTTGCTAGGAAGCTCCAAATTTTGTGAACCAAATTTTGTTGGATTCAGCTTTTCGAGTACTATCCAGCAAAATAAGTTTCAGCTCATGAAACTTAGTATTTTTCCAGAATTAATTCCCTAAATTTAAACTGTGGGGAATTTTATCTAGAGAATTCTTTTATGGAAAATTCTGAAATTTTGCTAGGATGTTTATTTGAAAATCCTTGACTCACAGGAAAAATTTCAGATCCATCCAAGTTCATTTAGTCCCCCTAATGGTGTTATTAAGTGAACTGCCCTGAGAAAATAGAAAAATGTACAGAAACATTTTTCAGATTTTCTCAAATCTTTATTAGGGCATAACTTTCTCTAGGAGGATTCTTCAAATTACATGAAACCAGCTCCATTAGAACCATCTCAAACTCTAGTTTCCAGAAAGTAATGGTTTGATCCATGAAAATCCAGGAAATCCTTAGAAGTTCTAGTAATGACCATTTTAACTTTTATTTGGGTAGAGCTCAATTAGGCTTTGTTTCAAATGAAACGTGGTCAAGCCTCTGCTTAGGTTCTCACCAAACCACAGTAAAAATTTCAGAGCCAAATGGGATGTCTAGCTAGAGTTATAGTTTTTATATACTAAATTCGACACATTGCATTTAAATTGACATATCGATCGAGTTCATCACGTGTAGTCGCTGAATGCGAGGAGACCCCGGAAGTGTTGGACTTCCTACTTCCGGAGGACACACTAACATCTGCCCAGAAGCAACAAGGCAAGCCCCGGCTTGCATTTAACATGTTTTATAAAGTTCTGCTTTATATTCACTTAGCTTGAGGTATGTATATGCATTAGGTGTAGAATGGATGAAACCCCAAATGCATAACTGGATTATTCCAATAAGAGTGAGGGAAGTGTCTAAGTCCTTGAGTAGTTCTTGCTGTGCTTAATGTTTATAGACTCTGGTACAAGTCGAGTAGTTGGAATCTACTCGCCGGTATAGGATTGTCATACGGGATTGGTTCAAGTGATGTGAGATAACTTTAGCAAGAAAAATGAGACTAGGCAGGGGCTAGGATGCAGTAAGAGGAAATCTTGTCTGCGTAGCCCTGTTAATGTTGATTGAGGACCGATCTGTGTGCGGCCCCGCTGAATAAGTTTTGAATGTACCGAAGGCATATCGGATATATGGGCCCCGATAAACTGATGTAACCTATACCTCCGGACGTCAAGGCATAATGCACCAATTTATAGGTGTAGGTTGAGGGCAGCAAGGTGGAAATCCACTAACGGGCATATAGAGATGCTCCGTGTAGGGAACCTCCTGTCCGTTTGGGTGTGACCGGTTTGACGTTTGGGCTGTTTGGTGAAAGGTTGTCCTGTACGACATGGGGTGAGCGTGTTGTGTGCAGCTCTGTGTGTGGGCGTACGTGACGTGCTATTCAGGTATCCCTGCAGGTGTATATCGAGTCGATTCACCGTCCCTTGAGGTTATGAGTACCGCTTGTTTGTGATGGGCGGCCACCGGCACTAGTGTTACGGGGCCGTGCCTCTCGCCCGGGAATCACAATGGGTGGTGCCGTGCGATGCGGCACCCACAGCACACATAATAAAGCATCATATTACATAAAACAAGCGGAAGCTTACAAGTGTTAATTTTACAAATACTTCTCAAAATAATCTATAGAGGAAGACGAATACAACTCATGTCTCATACCTATGCTAAGCAATAGAGAAGACGTCCAGCCTGCGGACCCTTCTCACTAGCAACACGATTGTAGTAGCAGCGGAAGGGGTTTCCATGAGTTTACCACTCGGAGAGTTCCGAGTCTCATCGGACAACCGTACTCAGCAGCGTAGTGTTAGTACCTGCAAAACAACTCGTATAGTATCCGTGAGCATAGCGCTCAGCAAGACTTAACCGTCGGCCCTAATCATGAAACTCTACATGATGGTAAAAACATACATAGGATAGTACATTGCATATGGACTCGCCTAAAAATGGATCCTTACTTTGAGGTGTTATTAGCATCAAATTAAGCATAACCTTGGGCACCTCACATCGGAAGTCCACAATCAAACAAGAAACGCTTTCTCCCGATGTAACTTGCTCATGGTGAAAATGACTCGAATTTGCACTAGCCTATTCACAAGAGACAACATTACATTACTAGTATCAACTTCAAACCAATGGTGATTAATCATTATCTCAGTGCAAGTTACCTCTACGTCACGACGCAGTGAACAAGCGGTACTCATAACCACGAGGGATGGCGAATCGACTCGTTATACACCTGCAGGGATACCCGAATAGCACATCGCGTACGCCCACACTCAGAGCTGCACAGCACGCTCCACTGATGTCGTACGGGACAACCTTTCACCCAACAGTCCAAACGTCGAACCAGTCACACCGAAACGGACAGGAGGTTCCCTACAAGGAGCATCTCTATATGCCTGTTAGAAGATTTCCACCTTGATGCCCTCAACCTACATCTATAAATTGGTGTGCTATGCCTCGACAGCCGGAGGTTTAGGTTACATCGGTTTACCGGGGCCCATATATCCGATATGCCTTTGGTATGTTCAAACTTGTTCAGCAAGGCCGCACACGGATCCGTCCTCAATCGACACGGACAGGTCTAAGCACCCAGGCCCCCATGTCCTGTTGCCCCTACACCCTGCCCGGTCTCATTTCAACTTACTAACAACTTTTTTTTTTGAACCAATCCTCTGGTGCTCCCAATTTCCAATACTCGTGAGTAGCGTCCAGCCACTCGACTTCTACCGAGTCCTACTTAAGCATGGAAGTTTCTACACGGTGGAAGGACATCAACCCAAATACTCCATAGGTTTTCTGGTCATGCAATAGTAGTATCAAACATCTAGACTTAATGCACAATTCATCCTAACAGACGTAGTGTATACAAAGTAAGAACTTAGTGGCAGTTAAATGCAAACCAGGGCTTGCTTGTTTTGCAGGGTCTAATAGTATATATTTCAGTTAGAGTCTTGTCTCCCTTGCGGCTTGATCAACTGAACCACTTCAATGGAATCACTCCGTCGATCTTCTCCATTGATTGTCTCCATCGTAAGTGCTATTAATATGTATACGCACATGTTCTTATAATGCAATTTAAAGAAATAAAGACTCGAATAATTAATAACAGGAAACTGTTTGGTAGTACTAAAAATGAAGTTCTTGTCCCTGTTGTGCAGAGGAATTAGTGAAAAACCACCTGTCCATAAGGATTTCCATTAACATGTTCCATGGTTCCTAATGGACATGTGACATGAGTTGAAATGGTTTGAAAGGAACTAAAGGTCCTGATCTCCAATGACTTTGAAATTTTTATAATAATTCATACACTACACAGAGACTTAGTTTGCCAAATTGCAACTATTGTGGGTGGAAATTGTCTCCCATAATTCCCACCATAATTATCTATGTGTTGCTCACATACATAAGCATGGAGAACAGGAACAGGTAGATCCAATGCTCAATTTGATCTGAAACATTACATGTGAGTTACTGGTCACATGAAAGTAATTTGATCTAAAATTCAGGGCTTTTCATTGAGTAGTTCCTTCGGAATAATTCTATAAGAAATTATGCTACAAGAAATTAATTCTGAAGTAATGTGCATTTTCATGCCCAATCAATTGAACTACCATTTAAAGTATGGCTCATAGAAAATGTCTGAATTTTCCCATGATTTTTGGAGATAAGGATTTTCCAGAACTGATTTTACAAAGGAAGATCATTTTCTGAAAAAGTTTCTGGATGATTTTGAGCACAGCAGATTGTACTCTGGAAATTCCTACCCAAATCAACTCCAAATGAGCTGAAACATTGTTGAAATTTCAATTATATCCTAAAGAATATTCTGGCAAGATTTGAGAATTTTTGGCTGAACCAAACTCCATCAATAATTCTTTTTCAGAAAAACTTAAAAGAATTATCCATAATTTATTATTGACTTTAATACAAATTGGGGTTCACATTTGGATAGATCTTTGCAAAATGAATCCAACCCAGTTTGAATCACCCAATTTAGAGTTTCCTACACCATGTTATGAATTTCCAAAGTTTGAGCTAAAACTGGAATTGTTTTGCTATTGAAAAGGACTTGAGCCCACGTTTTAAATCTCAGCCAATGAAACTCGAGGACACAGGGACTACAGGGTTACCCCACACGCAGCCACACATGATCCAAAGCCACATTCGATCCGGGTTAAAAATACACTCACTGACTAGTGGGCCAGCCCCACCCTTCTTCTTCCTCCGGCCTTTTCTTCCCGCGCGCGCGCTCCCCTCATCGGACCGAGGCGGCGCCTTGCCGGCCGCGCGTTCCCGGCCGGAGACTCGCCACACGGGGGTTTTTGGGGTCGGGGAACTTGGTTGTGGGCTCGGTGTGGGCGCTAGGGGACTGGAAATGTGCCGGCGACGTGCGGCGGCCTCGGGAGAGGTTCGGCACCGTCGCCCAGCGGTCCTAGCCCCCCCAAGCTCTCGGGTTTTTGGCTTTAAAGCACCGGTGGAACTCGTGGAAGCTCGACATGAGTCCAATCAAGGTCGGGAAGGTCGGCTACTATGGTTTCACCGTACGCCCGAGACGTGCTGCCATGCTTGAGCTCCGAAAACGTCAAATAACTCGTGTACAAGCAATTTCTAGCCAGAGTTGTGAAGGGAACTTGACTGCTAGCCAGTCTAGTCCACATGTGCATGATATGGTGGCCTAAAAACAAGAATTGCAATCGAATTTGGAGGAATTCTCACCCTGGGTCACTTTGTATGCGCCGAGAGTAAATCGCCAAATTCTCGCTCGGGAGATCATGACTTGAGATGAGTTTTAGCGAGGAGTAGCAGGGAGCCCCGACACTCCTCTCGGTGTCCTAGCTCGGGCGTGAAAGCTCCTCGGTTCCCTTGTCCACGTGAGCACCTAGTGGCGGTAGAACTCGGCCGCTGTAAAGAACAACCCGAGCAGCGTCCCCGAGCCCGAGAATTGAGCGTTTTCATGCCAAGGTTATGGAGGGTGATCACTCAGTACCATTTTGTGGTTCGGAGAGGCGTTGTGCAGCTGCATTTACCGGCCCCCGCTTGTATTGCGGAGAGAGCGGCGAGCGGCGGGTTTCTGTGCTTGTGCGAGGGAAAGCAACGAACAGGGGCTCGGTCACTGGGGAAGCGGATCACACCGAGCGATAACATCCCACGAGCTGCTCTCCAGCACGGGTGAATCAATAGGGACATGGCCAGTTGTTACACTCGGTGGCGCCCGGAGAATGGCTCTGTTCGAGTTCGTGTCTGAACAGGGCTACGTCGGTTGCTTCAGTGGGAACAGAGAAACAACAGCTCAATTACTTCAGTTGCAAGTCTCCCTTCCAATGACATGTGGGTCCCACCTTTATACCCCCCTCCTTATCCCTCTTGGTTGCTCACATTCTTCCCAAATTTGGCAGGTGGACCGAATCACTTAGTAAAGTTTGCCTCGCGTGCGGACGAGTTTTCGTCGAGGGACACATGATAATGAATGAGCGGCTAGGGTGAGGCGGTTTGTGAGGTGACGAGCTCCCGGTGTGAGCCGATAAGGGCAAGAAAAACAAGCCGGAGTTTGCTCTTGAGGTGGCGGTGACACTTTCCTCGGTGGCACACGCTGGTTGACGCGGTATCCGGGAACCGACTTATTTGCTTCCGTGGCAAACAGGGAATGGAGACTTAGGGGGCAAGGCTAGTTGTCTCTATGACCTGTGGGCCCCACTGTCCCCCTTATTCTCTCAAATTTTCTCCAAGTTGGTAAATTACCGAATTCAGTTGTGGGGGCTACAATCTGAACTCCATTTGGATACTAGAGCAAGTTTCATTCCCATTTGAATTTGTAGTTGAATTCCTATGCCATTTAAAGTCCATTTGAGAAATGGGTAGCAAAACAATCTCCAAACTTCATGAGACCTTGCCTCCCCACCAATTTGGACCCAAGGAATTCAACAATGAAACTTGATTTCTGGTTTGGCTGCTGCAAATGAGGTTTTGAGCACAACAGTTTGCATTACTATTTGTTGCCCAAATTTGATCTTTAAGTTGAACACTTTGGGTTCAAACTCCGAATTTCATTTCCCTCCTTGCACATGAGAGATTACACATGGTTTTAAATTAACTTTGTCCCCCACACTCAATTGCTCCTAGGCTAGAGTGGTGGGACACTCATGTGCATTATCACATGTGGAAAAATTTAAACAAGTCCCTTTTTTATGAACCCGAAACACAATGATGCTCAAACATCCATTTCTTTGCATTCACGGTTTTGGGACTTTTACATTCCTCCCCCCTTAAAAAGGATCTCGTCCCAAGATTCTAAAGGAAGAACAAGACGGGATAGGTAATTAAAAACTGTTCGACGATAAAAGTTCCGGATAGTTCATGCAGAGGTAATCTTTACTTTTCACGTTGTTTCCTCCGTGGTATGATTACTCCACAGCCCCTTGTGAAAGCTTAATGCCCGATTCCAGGTGTTCCGGATGCTTCCATCAATAGTCTGAATCGGTCTCTCAGTGCAGGCATGACCTGGTTTCAACTCGTCGATTTCTTAGGTGCGGACAGCAGCGGTAAATTTGAGGCACTTCCGCAGCTGTGACACATGACTATGTCATGGACACCCGCAATACATGCCGGTAGTTCCAGCCGGTAGTCTACGGGTCCGCACTTTTCGTGATAGCAAGTGGATCTAAAGCTTGGGGAGCAAAATCTCCCCTTTTCATCGAACCGGTGAATTCCTTTTATCGGAGACACACGAAGATGAATGTGTTCTCCGACGTCGTAATGCAATGGTCTACGCCATTGATCCTCGTAGCTTTTCTGTCGGGATTATTCAGCCTTCGAGTTCACTTCTATTGTTCGAACTCGGTCATCAGCTTTGTTGACTAACCAACCCTTAACAGTAACCTTCTGCCGTACTCACACCACTTCAGCGGTGTGTGACATTTCCGGCAGTATAGCTTCATATTACGAGGTGTAACTATACGGTCTTTAAACCATAGAGTACCCTCATTGTCCTTTATAGTGACGGCATTGAGTGAATGATAATCAACACTTGATCTTAGTGTCTCGTCATTCTCCTTAATGAACAGCGCAGAGCAACCCCAAGGTGATGAGCTTTTTTGTATAAAACCTTTGCTCATAAGTTCACTAAGTTGCTCCTTCAACTCCGCTAGTTCATTGGATGCCATCTCGTACGGCCTTCGTGAAATCGGTGTTGTTTCCGGTGCCAATTCAATCTCGAACTTGACGTCTCATTGGGCAGTCTGCCCGGTAACTCATCGGAAACACATCGGTATTCACATACCACTGGAATATCCTCGGGTTTAGTCACTTCCGTGTGGTAGACCTAACTAGCCCTCTTTGCTGTGCAGAACAGACCCGTCTGTCCTAACCCAGATTTCGATCAGTTTAATAGCATTTTCATAACCCAAGTTGAATAACAAAGTTAAAGTTAACTTCAGCATATTTCCAATGAGTACTCATATGCCTCTAGATCATTTCTGGATCAAAAGTTATGATTGCTCAAAGTTGACAGAATTCCTGGACAAAATTTGCCAGCATCTTCTTTGTATGTGGCTATTTTTATCACAGTTATGTATGCAATTACAATAAGAATCTGAACCAACTTTAAACTACAACAATGTTGCAAATTTCATAACCTTTACAACGGTGTATCATAGGATTTTTAGAGATTTTTCTACAGAAAGTTATGGCCTAAAAACAGAAAGGTCCAGAGAGGTTTTTACTGCTGTCCTGGTTCTGAACAGTTTACCTTCATCTGAACTTTCTACCAATTTTGCCTATGATTCTGCTCCGGGAGTCTACAGAGAAGTTGTAGAGCACTTAAATATCTTTGCATAACTGTATCATACACCCTAATTGGTTAAAGCTATTCAGAGTTATGCTCTGCCAAAGTTCCAGCAAGAATTCCTGCCAAAAACAGAGCACTCTGTTTTTAGATCCAATGGAGCCTAGCAAATCTCTCCTTTGAAACTTAGTTCAAATGAAGAGCTCAGTAACTAATATGTGTTTTCCAACTTCCCTTTTTAGTTTGAAAGTTAGTCATTAATCATTTCTTGGAGGAAAGAAAATTATCAAGTGTAGTACGGTGGCAATGCACCGTAAGAGATATGACGGTACTACGTTCCTCACCAAATAAAATCCTAACCGGATCATACCGGCATATATGTATGCATACGTGGCACTAAGACGATCACTCGCAAACGTGTTCTACTCGAACTACGGTTTCATGATTAGCACCTGCAGAAGAACACTCAATAGTGTTGCACTCAAAGGTTGTTGTCATTTCAGGCAGGTCCATATTTGAAAGTAAATACAAACGCCCGTATCATTGCCATACGGCCGACCTTGAGTTAAGCGACGCCTCAAGGTACGTGATCGTGTTTTCACACCACACGACGGGAAACCTGAGTAGAGTTCAAATGGGTTGTCACAGTTGGGAATTTTATCACCCCAACAGATACCACCTACTGCCCTGCAGGGCACGCAGATGGCAAGCACTGCGTATGTCCTTCTGGGCTATTTTCAGACGAACACTCTATCGCGTTACTGACCACACAATGGGGTCTCCACTTGCTTGCCTAATGCACGATAGGGATCAGCGTTTCATATGAACTCAGGAACATGAAGAGTCCAAGAGTTTCATATTGACGTCTCACACCAAGCTGTGAGACCTATCCCTAAACCACTTTCCTCGTCAGGGGAGCTAACCGAAATTGAATCGCTTTCGGTAGCGTTCCTTATCATGCTTACCTGAGCGTAGGTGCGTCGTTACATAATCAAAATATAACAAGTATGTTAGTCATGTCACTTTAAGTAACTATACTACTATAGTCCTTATGTGAGCCTAATACCGTTTCCTCACCGTATCCTATGTTTTTGTCGTAATACAATCCTTATTCCGTGTGCTATTATCAATGCGGCTCTGATACCACGCTCTGAAGGACGGCCACCGGCACCCGTGTCACGAGGCCGTGCCTCTCGCCCGGGAATTGCATTGGGTGGTGCCGTGCGATGCGGCACCCAACAGCACACATAATAAAGCATCATATTACATAAAACAAGCGGAAGCTTACAAAGTGTTGATTTTACAAATACTTCTCAAAATAATATACAGCGGAAGACGAATACAACTCACGTCTCATATCTATGCTAAGCAATAGAGAAGACGTCCAGCTCGCGGACCCTTCTCACTAGCAACACGATTGTAGTACCAGCGGCAGGGGTTTCCATGAGTTTACCACTCGGAGATTTCCGAGTCTCATTGGACAACCGTACTCAGCAGCGTAGTGTTCGTACCTGTAAAACAACTCGTATAGTATCCGTGAGCATAGCGCTCAGTAAGACTTAACCGTCGGCCCTAATCATGAAACTCTACATGATGGTAAAAACATAACATAGGATAGTACATTGCATATGGATTCGCCTAAAAATGGATCCTTACTTTCAGGTGTTATTAGCATCAAATTAAGCATAACCTTGGGCACCTCACATCGGAAGTCCACAATCAAACAAGAAACGCTTTCTCCCGATGTAACTAGCTCATGGTGAAAATGACTCGATGCACTAGCCTATTCACAAGAGATAACATTACATTACTAGTATCAACTTTGAACCAATGGTGATTAATCCTTATCTCAGTGCAAGTTACCTCTACGTCACAACACAGTGAACAAGCGGTACTCATAACCGTGAGGGACGGCGAATCGACTCGTTATACACCTGCAGGGATACCCGAATAGCATGTCAACGTACGCCCATACTCGGAGCTGCACAGCAGGCTCCACTGATGTCGTGCGGGACAACCTTTCACCCAACAGCCCAAACATCGAACCGGTCGCACCGAAACGGACTGGAGGTTCCCTACACGGATCATCTCTCTATGCCCATTAGCAGATTTCCACCTTGTTGCACTCAACCTACACCTATAAATCGGTGTGCTATACCTCGACGCCCGGAGGTTTAGGTTACATCGGTTTACCGGGGCCCACATATCCGATATGCCTTCGGTACGTTCAAACTTGTTCAGCAGGGCTGCACACGGATCGGTCCTCAATCGACACGGAGAGGTCTAAGCACCCAGGCCCCCATGTCCTGTTGCCCCTACACTCTGCCCGGTCTCATTTCAACTTACTAACAACTTTTTTTTGAACCAATCCTCTGGTGCTCCCAATTTCCAATACTCTCGAGTAGCATCCAGCCACTCGACTTCTACCGAGTCCTACTTAAGCATGGCAGTTTCTACACGGTGGAAGGACATTTACCCAAGTACTCCATAGGTTTTCTGGTCATGCAAGAGTAGTATCAAACATCTAGACTTAATGCACAATTCATCCTAACCGACGTACACTACTACAAAAAGTATTTTCACAGGCGCCTCAATTTTTCAAACATAGGCGGTCCGCAAAGAAATGCGTATGTGGTGACGAATGAAACAATAACCGCCTATGATGTCAAAACCTCACAGGCGGTTTTTAACAAACAACTGTATAGTTAAATACAATATTTTCTTAGGCGGCTATTAATAAAGAACCGCTTGTACTGTGACAAACTTCACAGGCGGTTCTTAATAAACCACCACCTGGGTAAATACATGATTTTCACGGGCGGCCTTTAATAAAGAACTGTCTGTACTGGTTCAAACATCACAAGCAATTTTTAATGAAGAGTCGCTTGGGCAAAGACATTGTTTTCACAGGCTGCTATTAATTAAGAACCGCCTGTGATGTTGTAAGCTCCTGCCAAGCTAACTCCTTCACAGCAAGCTCTTGTAGATGCAAGTAACATCCGGGACTCATCATATGGATTGTTGAAATCTTCAATTGAAGCCTAACGATACGTTGGAAGGATTTTCCTATCCATTTGAAGGATTTCTTTCCCTTCTCTCCATTTCAAAAACTTACGAAGATGCTACTTTATCAGTTCTAATGGCTAAATATATTGACTAAAAATCAGTACCATCTCTCTTAGAGTTCACACAAGCGATGAAGCGAACAACTTTAATCACAAATCTTGTTTTTGTTCCTTCATAGGGATTTGACCTTAATCTTTCAGGGATAGATTTATCAATAAGTGAAGCTTCCTCATCTGACATGTTAAGCTATGAGTGCCAATGTCCAGGTTAGAAATCTCAATAGGGCTGAAGACAAAGAGATCCTGCATATGGGTGGCAATGTCCAGGTTAGAAAGTGTGAAACTATGATGGCAGCCTTCAACAGCATGAAAAGTGATGCCACGGTTATGCTTGCATCAACCAAGGCATGTTGTGAGTGCATAACACTTGTTGGGGCAAGTATAGAAATCTCAGCGGGACTGAAGACAAAGAGATCCTGCATATGAGATGCAATGTCCATGTCAAACAGCGTGAAACTATGATGGCAGCCTTCAACAACATGAAAAGTGATGCCAAGGTTATGCTTGCATCGACCAAGGCATGTTGTGAGGGCATAACACTTGTTGGGGCAAGCATAGAAATCTCAACGGGACTGAAGACAAAGATATCCTGCATATGAGTTGCAATGTCCAGTTTAAACAGCGTGAAACTATGATAGCAGCCTTCAACAACATGAAAAGTGATGCCAAGGTGAAGCTTGCATCAACCAAGGCAAGTTGTGAGGGCATAACATTTGTTGGGGCAAGCATAGAAATCTCAACGGAACTGAAGACAAAGAGATCCTGCATATGAGTGGCAATGTCCAGGTTAAACAGCGTGAAACTATGATGGCAGCCTTCAACAACATGAAAAGTGGCACACTTGTGGGCACTCTGATCCCACGCAAGCATTCGCAAATTGCCCTTTTCTCTTGTAGTGTCAAGTTGTAGCTGGCTGGGGAAGGTAATGCTTCCCGTTCGCCTTTTTGTACCAGGTGAAGCTCTGGTTTAATATAAAGATTTAGTAGATCCATACGTGATTTTAATCCGTCCTTTGTTTTTCTCGACATGTCCAGCAAGGTCCTAATGATGCTATCAAATACATTCTTTGTATCGTGCATCAAATCAATACTATGGCAAAATTCCAGGTTCTTCCAATACGGAAGATACCTAAAAAAATTGATTGTTTCTTAAAAGTCATGTCAGTTGTATCATCCAAAGATGTAGTTTTCTTCCTCTTTGTTCCTTTACATTTTTTGCCCTTACTGAAAGTAATATGAATGTTCTTGACCATTTCGAACACGGGTTTTCCACTGTAAGGTTCTGGTACAGTATCTTTTTCGATTTTGTTATCAAATTATTCTTTCATCTTCCTATACTTGTGTGTATCTGTCAAGAACCACCGGTGTCTCATGTACACCGTCTTTCTAGATGAAGTGAGGTACAAAAATCTAGTTCCACCCACGCACCTTACACAACGTTTCTTCCCTTTCATTTTTCCCGATAATGTAAATAGTCCAGGATAATCATGCACGGTAATGAATATCATTGCTCTTAGAGTAAAATACTCCTGCTTGTACTCATCTCATGTACATACCCCTTCATTCCACGATTTCACCATATCTTCCATTAAAGGTTCCAAGAACAAATCAATTCCGATGTCGGGCTGTTTCGGACCTTGGATAAGAACATATAACAAAATATATTTCCTTTTGTGACACAACCACGTCGGTAGTTTGTACATCGTTAAGACCATGGGCCATGTGTTCTGTATGCTCCTTTTTTCACCAAACGAATTCATTCCATCTGTACCCAAGGCAAACCTTACATTTCTGATTTCCTTTGCAAATTCTGGATATTGAACATCAAAATTTTTCCACTGGGTTGCATCACCAGGGTGTCGAATATGTTTTTAATTCTTCTTGCGCTGCTCAGAATGCCAACGCATAAGTTCAGCCTCCCTAGGGTTTGAGAACAAACGCTTCAAGCAATCAATTGCTGGAAGGTACCACATCACCAAGGCAGCAATTTTTATCTTATTCTTTCTGCATGCATCTTCAGAAGTATCATCATTGTCATCTTCAGGACCAATAATAAACTTCTTATTCTTCTGAGACTTATTCTTGTTGGTAACATATTGGTCATTGTAGTCCTTCTTGTATCTACTGACACCGCATATGGGGCATATAGTTGCGAGCTCATACTCTTTGTGATATAGAATGCAATGGTTCGCACAAGCGTGTATATTTGTCCACCTAGTGCCATCGGGCAAAGAAGTTTCTTCGCTTTATGAGTGCTTCTGGGAGGTTTATTGGGATTTGGAAGAATTTCTGCCAAAAGATTCAAAAGATCAGAGAAACTACAATCGGACCATCCTTGTGTGGCTTTCAACTTTAGTAGTTCTACGACTGCACGCATTGGAGTAAACTTCTTATCACAAACCTTTGATTCATTGTATAAAAGCTTCGTCGCTGCATTCTGCAGTGTATCCATTTTACTTAAACATTTGCTTGCTCCCATAGAAATCAATACATGTGGTTCAATATGACGCAACATCTCCTCACAATCAAACTCATCATCATCACCATCTTGATTGTCACTACCATCATCGATATGAACATTATCGTCATCTGAACCTCTTATCATCTCTATCCACTTCATGTGTATCTAATTCACCATGCTCTGTCCATATTGTGTAGTTTTCTTTGAATCCTCTTTTCACCAAATGAGATTGGATTACTATAGTATCTATCCAAGCAATCTTATTTTCGCAGTCGATACATGGACATAATATGTCATCTATCTTTTGCATCCTTGCATGTCTCTTGGATGCTTCAATAAAATTTGCAACATTTTGAATGTACATAGGATCAGGTCTTAGCATATTATACATCCACGCTCGATGATCCATGTCTCAATAACAGAATATATAATTCAATAACAGAATTTTTTTGGTGTTTTTATACTAAAACAATTAAACTAAAGAAATTATTATGCATTTTCAACCAGATAATTTGCACCACTGTAAAGTAAAAATTTGTTTGAGTATTTTTGGAGCTTTCTACAGAGAATAATGGATTTTTGAAGTTGGGCTTATTCATTGAAACATTTCATCAAACATGTGATGTGCTTGTATTCATCTTCAACCTTTAATTCTTCTAATCTACTTCTTTTTCTATAAAATTCATGGAGGACCTCAAAGGGAGGCTCAACTACATCTTATCTACAATGAAAACTCAACAAGTTTGTTTAGATCTAATTAAACTAAAGTGCAGGTGGGTGGGGGTGGTGCTGGATCCAAACTCAATAAAATGAAACTGAAAACAAGATAACAAAATCAATAAAGTGGAAGAAGAAACATCTTCAAACCTTTTCTCTGTTTGAAGCTTGATCAACTGAAGAAGAAGCCTCTTCTAACCAAATTTGGCAGCCTGACAGCGTCGCTGGAAACCTCTCGGGTCAGGTTTTGGAAGTGCTCGAGGGGCCCTTTATATAGGCGTGGGTTTTCACAGGCGGCTTTTAACTACTGCAGGCGGTTGGTACTGATCAACCGCCTGAGAGAAGTCCTTTTCTCAAGCGGGTATTTAGTAATAACTGTTTGATGTAAAATATTTAGATTCTAATACAAATACTCAAACATGTATAGATTCTGCAAATTGAGTCCAAATTCGATGATTCTTTTTTCTATATTATTAAAAAAACTAAAATCCACCAACTAGATCAAAATATTTCAAAACTTGTATAGCTAACATTTGTAATATTTTGGTAAATATTAACTTAATTTATATTCACATATTCTTCATATTTTTTATCTTCTAAAAAAGGATCTTTCACTGAAATTGGTTTGTATGAACATATTTGCCTTCATTATACATTCATGAATTTTAGTCATTTTTTTAAAGTATTCCAACATGTAAAAATTCAAATTATCTATCTTTCTAATGAAATGCTCATATACATATGAGGCATTCTTCAAATTTTAAACACAAATTGATTCAAAAAAATTATAAAAATCTGAAAAAAATCATAGAGGTTGGTATGATGACTACAAAGTCTCATTGAAAAACTCAATTGAAAAATCATTATATTCATCAATATAGAAAAATGACAAATAACCAGTGTTATTTGTTTTTTATGTTGTGTCAATTTCAAAGTTTTTACCAAGTGAAATTTAATGGGAACCTTTAATACTAAACCATATTACAAGAAAGTGGAATTTGGCTTTTTAAAAGGCCCCTCATTTTAATCAAGAGTATTAATATATTTATATAAAGATTTTCTCATATGGTTGGTACTGATCAACCGCCTGAGAGAGGTCCTTTTCTCAAGCGGCTATTTAGTAATAACCGTCTGAGCTAAAATATTTAGATTCCAATATAAATACTCAAACATGTATAGATTCTACAAATTGAGTCCAAATTCGATGATTCTTTTTTCTATATTCTTAAAAAATTAATATCCACCAACTGGACCAAAATACTTTAAAACTTGTATAGCTAACATTTGTAATGTTATGGTAAATATCAAATTAATTTATATTCACATATTCTTCACATTTTTTATATCTCATAAAAAAGGATCTTTCACTGAAATTGGTTTGTATGACTATATTTGTCTTCATTATACATGCATGAATTTTGGTCATTTTTTAAATCATTCCAACATGTCAAAATTTAAATTATCTATCTTTGTAACGAAATGCTCATATTCATATGAGGCCTTCTTCAAATTTTGAACACAAATTGATTCAAAAAAATTATAAAAATCTGAAAAAATCATAGAGGTTGGTATGATGACTACAAAGTCCCATTGAAAAACTCAATTGAAAAATCATTATATTCATCAAGATAGAAAAATGATAAATAACCAGTGTTATTTGTTTTTTATGTTCTGATGAATTTCAAAGTTTTTACCAAGTGAAATTTAATGGGAACATTTAATACTAAACCATATTACAAGAAAGTGGAATTTGGCTTTTTAAAAGGCCCCTCATTTTAATCAAGAGTATTAATATATTTAGATAAAGATCTTCTCACGCGGTTGGTACTGATCAACCGCCTGAGAGAAGTCCTTTTCTACGGCGGCTATTTAGTAATAACCGCCTGAGGTAAAATATTTAGATTCCAATATAAATACTCAAACATGTATAGATTCTACAAATTGAGTCCAAATTTGATTATTCTTTTTCTATATTCTTAAAAAATTAATATCCACCAACTGGACCAAAATATTTTAAAACTTGTATAGCTAACATTTGTAATGTTTTGGTAAATATCAAATTAATTTATATTCACATATTCTTCACATTTTTTGTATTGCCTGAAAAAAGGATCTTTGACTGAAATTGGTTTGTATGAACATATTTGTCTTCATTATACATGCATGAATTTTAGTCATTTTTTAAAGTATTCCAACATGTAGAAATTCAAATTATCTATCTTTCTAATGAAATGCTCATATACATATGAGGCATTCTTCAAATTTTAAACACAAATTGATTCAAAAAAATTATAAAAATCTGAAAAAAATCATAGAGGTTGATATCATGACTACAAAGTCTCATTGAAAAACTCAATTGAAAAATTATTATATTCATCAATATAGAAAAATGACGAATAAACACTATTATTTGTTTTTTATGTTGTGTCAATTTCAAAGTTTTTACCAAGTGAAATTTAATGGGAACCTTTAATACTAAACCATATTACAAGAAAGTGGAATTTGGCTTTTTAAAAGGCCCCTCATTTTAATCAATATTATTAATATCTTGAGATAAAGATTTTCTCAGATGGTTGGTACTGATCAACCGTCTGAGAGAAGTCCTTTTCTCAGGCGGCTATTTAGTAATAACCGTCTGAGGTAAAATATTTAGATTCCAATACAAATACTGAAACATGTATAGATTCTACAAATTGAGTCCAAATTCGATGATTCTTTTTTCTATATTCTTAAAAAATTAATATCCACCAACTGGACCAAAATACTTTAAGACTTGTATAGCTAACATTTGTAATGTTTTGGTAAATATCAAATTAATTTATATTCACATATTCTTCACATTTTTGTATCTCCTAAAAAAGGATCTTTCACTGAAATTGGTTTGTATGACTATATTTGTCTTCATTATACATGCATAAATTTTGATAATTTTTTAAAGCATTCCAACATGTCAAAATTTAAATTATCTGTCTTTCTAATGAAATGCTCATATACGTATGAGGCCTTCTTCAAATTTTGAACACAAATTGATTCAAAAAAATTATAAAAATCTGAAAAAAAATCATGGAGGTTGGTATGATGACTACAAAGTCCCATTGAAAAACTCAATTGAAAAATCATTATATTCATCAAGATAGAAAAATGATAAATAACCAGTGTTATTTGTTTTTTATGTTCCGATGAATTTCAAAGTTTTTACCATGTGAAATTTAATGGGAACATTTAATACTAAACCATATTATAGGAAAGTGGAATTTGGCTTTTTAAAAGGCCCCTCATTTTAATCAAGAGTATTAATATATTTAGATAAAGATCTTCTCACGCGGTTGGTACTGATCAACCGCCTGAGAGAAGTCCTTTTCTACGGGGGCTATTTAGTAATAACCGCTAGAGGTAAAATATTTAGATTCAAATATAAATACTCAAACATGTATAGATTCTGCAAATTGAGTCCAAATTCGATGATTCTTTTTCTATATTCTTAAAAAATTAATATCCACCAACTGGATCAAAATATTTTAAAACCTGTATAGCTAACATTTGTAATGTTTTGGTAAATAACAAATTAATTTATATTCACATATTCCTCACATTTTTTGTATCCCCTAAAAAAGGATCTTTGATTGAAATTGGTTTGTATGAACATTTTTGTCTTCATTTTAAATGCATGAATTTTGGTCAATTTTTAAAGCATTCCAACATGTCAAAATTCAAATTATCTATCCTTCTAGTGAAATGCTCCTATACATATGAGGCATTCTTCAAATTTTGAACACAAATTGTTTCAAAAAAGTTATAAAAATCAGAAAAAGATCATAGAGGTTGGTATGGTGGCTACAAAGTCCCATTGAAAAACGCAATTAAAAAACATTATATTCATCAAGATATAAAAATGACAAATAATTAGTGTTATTTGTTTTTTATATTCTAATTAATTTCAATGTTTCTACCAAGTGAAAAAATTTAATGGGAACCTTTAATACTAAACCATATTACAAGAAATTTGAATTTGTCTTCTTAAAAGGCCCCTCATTTTAATCAAGAGTATTAATTAAGTTTAGATAAAGATCTTTCCAGGCGGTTGGTACTGATCCACCGCTTGAGAGATGTCCTTTTCTCAGGCGGATATTTAGTAATAACCGCCTGAGGTAAAATATTTTTATTCCACTATAGACGTCTATCTTCGCAAGCGGGTGGTATTGAATAACCGTCTGAGGGAAGTCCTTTCCTTAGGCGGTTATTACTTAAGAGCCGCCTGCGAAGATAGACGTCTATATATAGCGCTCGACATCCTTGGAAAAACCTAACCCAGGCGAAATCACTTAGACGCTGTCAGACTGCCAAAATTTCGTTTCCTGCCAAGTGTTCGCTGCCCTCGCCACCAAGCTTCACCCTCACCGCCGAGCTTCGTCGTCGTCGCCGAGCTTCGCCGAACTTCGACCTCGCCGCTTCCTTCCCTTCCTTCCTGTTATGCCGAGCTTTACCCTCACCGTTTCCTTCCCTTCTTTCTAGTCATTAGGTCGAGATTCGACCTTGCTGCCAGGTATGCTTCGCCTCCCTCCTCGCCCTTGCTGCCGGCCGAGTCATGTCCTCGCTGCCGCCGCACCCTAGATTTTCTCAAACCCTAGGTTCCTATCTAATTTTCATTAATCAATGTTTTTGTACATGCAACAAAGTCAAATGAAGATTGTAGGTCACATGAAGATTGGCAATAAAGATTGTAGGTCATATGTTATCTCTTACCTAGAGAGTAGTTCCCTTTTTTTGACAAAAAATACTTCAGGAAGATTTCATGCTAATAGTTGATGATCTCAGCAATAGTTGATGAATCTCTGCAATTTGGCCTTCCGTTCCAATGTGACTTAGCAACATTTTTCCTTCCTCTACACAAGCTCTGATAAAATGAAACTTGGTGTCAATGTGCTTTATTCTTTCATGATACTTTAGGTTCTTGCTCAACTCAATCGCTGCTTTGTTGTCCACCCATAGTCGGAACATCCGAGAAGATTCATCCATTATTTCAGCTAACAGTTGACTGAGCCAAATTCCTTGACATGCCCCGGATGAGGCAGCTTGCCTAGATCACTCATAGAGAATTTGATCATCATCTTATTCTTGAAACTTGTGATGGCCTCAACACATGGCCGACAGATAATTAAATCATCTACATAAACACCAATGATCAGCAGTTTGTCTCCCTTCCCTTGTTTGCATTTATTTTTGTAGCTTTCATTGAAGTGGGACATATTTTTTGTCTTATTAGTTCTAGAATGGAAAGCCCTAAGAATATTATTTCTAGTAGTGACAATGAAGGCAATATGGAGTTTAGTGACTCCAGCAGTTTAGGCTCGTTTCACTGTCCATCGGACCCTTTTCTAAATATAAAAATTAAAAAGACTTAAGATGATCTTGACCCGGAATATGGTCCTGCTAATGAGGTATGGATCACGTATTTTAACTCCAGCAGTTTAAGTTAATGTTGTTTGTCAAGTATATGAAGTCTTATAAATCTTTTCTAACTAGCTTAATCGCGAAGACAACGAGGTGACTTCGGCTCCTAAAACTCTAGAAGGTTCTCCAATGGTTGAATCCTCAGGTTCACTAAAGCAAAAACGAGGGCAACGAGGTCCCAATAAGGGTCCATTGAACCACATTATATACATAACAAGTGTCGGTCCAAGTGGGCTTCCCCAAAAACCACTGGACTCGGATGCAAAGTACCGAAATACATGCGGTTTTCTTCTTAGAGAGCTCGTGCCGATCACAACTAAGGATTGGAGAAAATTACCTGAAGAGAACAAGAATGAGTTGAGGGAGTGGATAAAGAAACAACTCATGTTTCCGAAAGGCACAGAAGAAGCTGTTAAGAAAGCAACATTAGTCCCCTGTGGCAAAAAGTTTGAAGGCTGGAAGAGTGAAATGAATGCTTATGTTAAGGCTGATAAGGTCCCTAGCCCGAAGAAATTGGGAAAGATCACACAAGCTCAGTGGCAAGAATTTGTTCGTCAAAAGACCACACCTGATGCTAAAGCCCTAAGTGCAAGTAGGTCAGAGCTTGCCAAAAACAACAAATACCATCATCGCTTGGGGTCTGCTGGATATGCTCGCAAAGTTCAGAAATGGAATAAGATATTAGAGGAAACTACCAGAAAGGGCAATCCTCACCCGTTAGAAGGCTGCGATGAGAGAACTCAGCGGTGGGTCTTTGCTTAATCAGGTTTGACCAGCGGCGGCAAACTTGAAAAGCCCAACCCTGTGAGTGAAGTAGAGCCAAAATAAAAGAAGTAATTGAAAAGCAACAGAAGGGTCTCTTCAAGCCAAAGAGGGACAATGACCAACTTACCGCTATCCTAGGAAACCCAGAACACAGTGGACGTGTTCGAGCAATCTCTTCATAGATGTCCTGGAGAGATGGTTTCCCGAAGGATCAAGAGTCATAAGGAAGACATGACAAGTTCACGAAAACTCTTGAAGAAACGATTGCTTAGAAGGTCAAAGAAAATGTGCAAGAAATAATGGATCAGCTTAGACAATCGGGACAGTTAGTGGCACCGAGTACAGCGATGGTTCCCGTGGCAAAGTAGCATTTGGCCCAGCCAACTGCCTACCCTAGCAGCGTAGGTTCTGTGCCAGGCCCAGGGTCCCATACGGTCGCTGTCGATGATATTGTTAATGACAGATCTTGTTGTTATCTTGTCTTGATTGGTAGAGTAGGCAACAAAACTAAATAGGTTGTCACTATTATGGCAAAGCCTGAAAGTGACTTCAACGGCAATGCACTTCCGTTGTATTATGCTTTGGTGCAAGTTCTTCAGATCATTGATAATGATTATGAAGATTATGAAATAGACCACATCACACATAAGGGGTCACGACTCTGGGCAGGCTGTCAACCAATTAATCCTTTGGCCCCGACGCAATATTCTGTTGGATGATGAGCTGATGTCTAGCCCCGTTTTATTTCAAAATACTGCAACCCCGTCTTCTAAGCCGAAAGTCCCAGAAGATCCACTCCCGCTATGTCTCAGCAAGGATGATACTAACCTTGCTAGTGAACATAACAAAGAACAACTAGTTGAACAACAGCTTGAAGCAATACCAGATGAAGCTGCTGGTAGTATAGATCAACCAATTGAGAAACTTCCGACGACTACTCCTTGATCATCAGTGCCTATAAAAGTTATCTCATACGAAAATAACAAACCTTCATCAGAAGTGTCAAAGTATTTGGAAAAACTGAAGGAAAATATTGCAAAATCAATTGCATCTCGTTCTTCACATGAGCCAGCAATAGAAGATATTGAGGAGTGGGAAGAAGACGGTGTCATATATAATCGGCAAACGGCTTTAGTTAAACCAGGAGTTCCAATATACAAGATTGATGGCGTTCCTCCTAGATATGAGAATGGGAAACCATTTATGACATCGGTACAACTGAGCAAGCAACCTTTGTCGCTCAGAAAAATGCACGAGTGGTACATAACTTCCAGCACAAAATATGAACTTTCTTACATCACATTTATTGTGCCAAAAGATGCATTCTGGAGCATTGGATCAGAAAAACGAGGCCTTCTCTTTGAAGATCAACATAGCCTTTTCTATCGAGGCATGCTCGAAATCAACCTGCTACTCATCTGGTGCTTGTAAGTGCCTCTAATATTTCGAATTTGCTTTTCTTACTACACGGGTACACATGTCATGAGATTATAACAATTCCAAACTTTTTCAATAGGATGCAATACATGGATAATAAAAAGCTGGATACCAAGACAGGTATCCTTGACCCTACAATTATTACAAAGTGCCAATTCGACTTTCAAGTGGATCGGAAGTCTTCTAAGTACAAGCACCTAAAATAAAAAGAATTTGACAAAACAATCGCAAAAGAAAAGAAGGATAAAATTTTAAGTGTTGCAACTTACATAGGACGTGCCATGTTTAACTTTCTCAAAGATGGCAAGGACTTAATAAAGGCTCCGTACCACTTCGAGTAAGTTCGAAATATGACATTAAAATAGCAATTATTGCTAATTGTTAACATAACACGTGTATTTGTACATGTGCAGAACCACTACATAATGATCTTCATCAAGCCAACGCAGGGTTTGGCAACGATCTTGGACTCGGCTGATTACACACCAGATCGTTACAAAGATTTCCTTTCCATTTTGAAACTATACGGTTATTCAATACTTTTAATTTACACACATTTAAAATGTGTTTACAAGTTTTATGTGACATTCCTTGTATTACAGGGCTTGGCGGTGTTACGTGAAAGAACTTGGCGGTCAGAGCCCTCCTAATAAGGATGCATTGGAGATATCGACAAATTTTCATTGTCCCAAGCAGCCTTCTGAGAGCGTCTTATGCGGGTATTACGTATGTGAGCATCTTCAGACCGCCTGCGAATATAGAGTGAATCGTGAGGATGTAAGTTATCCTTAATGTCGATATTGTATTTTCTTACATTTGAGTTTTATTTTCATTGTAACAAGCGTATTTTCTTACCACAACTAGGGTTTTGTAAACGTCCCAAAATATGCATACCAAGAAACTCTTGTTTGCACAAAGTTAGTTTCACATGTATGAAAAATGGGACCTGTTAATTTTTTTTCCACATGTGATAATACACATGAGAGCCTTCTCCACACAAGTTCAAATATTTATTTGAAGATTTCGAACCCAAGAGGGATCTAAAACTAAGGTGGGAAGTTCCCATATGTGTGAGGAAGCTAAAGTTAGATTTTGGGAACAAATTGTTCCACTCAAAAATTCAAATAAGAATAACACAATGGTTTTCAAACTATTGTATTAAAAATCTCATTTGCAGCAGCCAAATCAAAGGTCAGAGGGCATATTTCAATTCTTCAGGTCCAAATTATGAGGAGGGCAAATTTTGAGCAAATTTTGAGGTGCTTTGATATGTATATCAAAGAGACTTGTAAATTTCCGTGAAATTTGAATTCAAATTTGAAACTTAAGTAAAACTTGACCAATTGCCAATTGGCCTTTGAATTTGAGATCTTCATAGCTGAATTTGCAATGTGCCAAAATTTGGAGATATTTGTGAGAGTTTTGGGGGATAAGAAGAGGGGTGGACCCCACATGTCATTGGGACGAGACTTACACCCGAAGGAAGCCTGTTCCTCTGTTCAGACCCGAGCCCGAAGCAAACCATCGCGAGGCGCTACCGAGGGCTGCGGCCGACGCCACCTCGTCTTGCAAATTCATCGTTCTGGAGACCGGCTAGTGTTCTTATCAGTGGGCGAGTCGATCCCTTCGTGTACAAAACATACCGAGGCTCTGCCCCTTCCTCGCGCACGAGCAAAACAGAGCAGTTCGTGGCTGCTCCAGTCGGTCGATCGTTCGGGAGCCAGGGGACTTGAGTGACCAGAGGCCGGCTGAGCTGCAAAACTACACCAGGAACTTCTCCTTCACCTCCTCAGCACGACAAACAGCAGCTTCCGGCGTCCTAGGGTTGGCGCACGGAGGTTTTTCTTTCTCCTCAGTCCATACAACGTTGCCTCACTGTTCTTCGTCTTCTGGTCACTCCAGTGCTTCTCCAGCACAGCAAACTTCGCCCTAAGGTGCACCATGACATGTAGCTACTCCTCCCGAACCCTCGTTGCTCTTCCCTGCCGCCGGTTAGCCGGATTTCGTATTTTACCGCCGGAACACGTTTAGAACCGGCGCTGTCCAATCCTCCAAATTAGCTCGAACCGCTGGATCATACCTCCTACAATTCAAACCACGACAACTAGATTCCCTAGCACCCTCCCAGGTCGAGAACCAAAGAAAACCGATCATCACAGGCCCCGGGCGACGAGAATTCGTCGCCGGTGGCAAAAAGGGTCGGGTCTCCGATGACCGCCCTATTCCCGCCAATTTCTGCACGAACTGAGGTGCATTCCATGCTCCACGAGCTCTGGTGATGCTTTAGGGCAAGGTAGCTTGCCGGGAGAAGCTTCGTACGCACCAGAACGCGTTGATGCCGAGCTCCCGAGCCGCCCCACCGGTGCCGACCTGTTTTCGGCCGTTTTCATGCGCGGAAACCTTGCCCGGCAGCTGCGCCATGTTCCAAGGAGCATGTAGGGCAAAACCGGAGCTCATTTGGTGGAGAAATGAGAGAGAATGAGCCGCGCCACGCTTTCTGCCGGTGTGCACCCGCGGGCTCTGGCGAGAGATTGAAGAAGCACCTGACCCGTGGGTCCCACGTGTGACTGTTCTGTTTAAAATTAAACAGAGAGCTGTTCAAATTTGGAAAATGCATAACTCTGTGTAGAAAGATAAAAAAATAGTGAGATAAATTTTTTTGGATTCCTCTAAGAGAGTACTATCCAGGGGTACAGCCCAATATTTATGAAAATCCCTGGTTTTGGCTCATTAATTCATATAAGGAAAATTTTGTAGGACTTTTTCCAGGAGCTCTGCATATTGGAAAATTCCCAAATTTGGGCAGGATATTCTTACAAAAATAATTGGACACCAGTAATATTTTCAGAAACATTGGACCTCATTTGCTTGGCCAAATGTGGTGTTAATTTCTTATGTCTCTGAAAATTGGAAAATAGAACGGAATTAAAATTCAGATTTCCCCCAAACTTTAGAACCTCATAACTTTTGCTAGGAGGCTCCAAATTTAGTGATTAAAATTGGGTTGGATTCATATTGAATAGTACTGTCCAAATATGAAACCCAATTTGTATGAAACTCATTATTTAATTCTGGAACATTCTTTAAATCTTTTTAGCAAAAGATTTTTTGCGGGAGTTTGGTTATTCCAAAAATCCTCAAATTTTGCCGGAATATTCTTTATGGTCTTAGTGAACTGATGTAAAGGTTTCAGCTAAATTGGAGTTGATTTGATGAGGGAAATTTAGAGTTGAAGTGGCAGTGTTCAATTGAATACAGAAACATTTTCAGAGAATTTCCAAAACTTGGAAATTCAGTCCTGGGTAAATCTTAGCCCCAAAAATGCTAGAAAAATTCATGCAAGCTCTATGAACTATAATTGAAATTGTAGTTCACTAAGTTTGGCATGAACATGCAAGTTTTTCCGAATTAATTCCTTTTTGCCTAAAGGCTTACGGAATTATTATGAGTGGTCGATTCATTGGATAATTCCAAATATTGGTACAGAGTGTAAAAAGTTTTCTTGTGACAAGAAACTCACATGAAAATTCAAAGCTCCATTGGAGCTCTGTATCACCCCTGTTCTGTTTAACCTCTTAAGGTGATCAATATAGAAGAGGGGGAAACCACTTAGCACTAATCATGTGCTTAGATCCAAACCCAAACCACTAGCACCAGTGTCATTTTAAATTCCTAAACAGTGTTCCAGTTTTCAAAAACTTGTTATTAGAACTTGTAGCAAAGTCTTTACAATTAAACAATTGTGCATATTCATTACGTGTAGTATCTACGTGGAGGAGTTGAAGTCATCGGAATAGAGATCAAGGAAGGAGGAAAGCAGTTGATCAAGCACCAAGTGGTCTTCACTAACTGAACTGCATATATATATAAGTCACCTGCAAAACAAAGGCAAGCCCCGGTTTGCATCAAAACCTACAAGTTTTTATTTGTATTCACTTTATACGTCTAGCATTTTATTTATTGCATTAAGTCTAGGTGGTATGACACTCCAAATGCATGACCCAGAAAACCCTGGAGTACAATGTAGAGTAGGTTATCAATTGATTATAACTGCTGATCTCAAGTTAGCAAAAGTGGATTAAAAGAAGCAAAACTCGAGTAGGCAGTTTCCTACTCGTGAACCGGGATTTAGGGGGGTCAATAGGAAGAGTTGGGAATTGATCCTCGTAGTTGGGAATGGAGACCGGCCAGTGGATGGAAGGATCAAAGACGTGGTCCTGTGAACCTAGTCTATGTCTGAGTCGATTAAGGCCCGTTCTCGTGTGCGGCTCCGCTGGACAAGTTTGAGATGTGTACCGGATGAATACTGGCTATATGGGACCCAGGAAACCAATGTAACATGTTAACCTGGGTGTCGAGGCATATCTCACCGTCTGATGCAAATGCTGAAAGGATAGAGAAGTTGGCTCTACGAGGGTTTGCCGTAGAGAGACTTAATCCCAGTCGGTGGGACCGGTTCGACATTTGGGTGTCTTGTGAAAGGTTGCCACGTACGACGTCAGTGATGGTTGCTGTGTGCAACGTCGAGTACGGGCGTACGTGTCGTGTTAGCCGGGTGTTTTCTATTGCAATCACCGTCGCTCGTGGTAGTGAGCATACTTGTACACTGAGTCGTGACGTAGTAATAAACTGAGAAACATTTAACGTACTTCGTGAGTAATCCTCATAATGGAGATGAGGAATGATCAACACTTTCACTAAATTTATTTTCCACCTTGGGCTAGTAGCGTCGAGGCAAAGCGTTTCTTGTTTGACTGTGGAGTCTCGATGTTGATGGCACAAGGTTAGTATGAGTCTAGATTAGCTCACTAAAGTTACTTTCACATCGGGCAAGTGACATCGAGATGAAGTGTTTCTTGTTTGATTGTGGAGTCTCGATGTAAGTTGCGCGAGGGTTATAAAAGTTGCTTAAAACTTGAAGTAAGGACTCTCCTTTAGCTCAAGTTCATCGTTTATGCAAACTCCTATAAGCATCCCTCTATTTTCATCATGTAGAGTTTCATGACTAGGGTGACGGGTCAGTCTTGCTGAGCTTCGTGCTCACAGATACTAAATAAGTTGTTTTGCAGGTAATAACTGTACGCTGATATGTACGGGTGTCCGATGAGACTCGGAGATCTCCGAGTGGTGGACTCATGGCAACCCTTGCCGCTGCTATTGTGATAGTGTGGCTAGCGAGAAGGGTCCGCAGGCTGGACACCTTCTCTGTTGCTTAGCATAGGTATGAGACGTGAGTTATAATAGTCTTCCACTATAGAATATTTTGAGAAGTATTTGTAAAATCTACACTTTGTAAGCTTTCGCTTGATTTATGCAATATGATGCTTTATTATGTGTGCTGTTAGGTGCCGCATCGCACGGCACCACCCAATGCGATTCCCGGGCAAGGTGCCCCGTCCCCGTGATCGGGAATGGGCCCCCACAGCGTGGTATCAGAGCTGCATTGGTAATAGCGCACGGAATAAGTATCGTATTACGACAAAACATAGGATACGGTGAGGAAACGGTATTAGGCCCACATAAGGACTATAGTAGTATAGTTACTTAAAGTGGCAGTACTAACATACTTGTTATAATTCTGAATTTTTGATTATGTAACGACACACCTACGCTCAGGTAAGAATGGTAAGGAACGCCACCGAAAGCGGTTCAATTTCGGTTAGCTCCCCTGACGAGGAAAGTGGTTCAGGGCTAGGTCTCACAGCTTGGTGTGAGACGTCAATATGAAACTCTTGGACTCATCATGTTCCTGAGTTCATATGAAACGCTGATCCCTAGCGTGCATTAGGCAAGTAAGTGGATACCCCATCATGTGGTCAGTAACGCGATAGTGTGTTCGTCTGGAAATAGCCCAGGGGGACATGCGCAGCGCTTGCCATCGGCGTGCCCTGCAGGGCAGTAGGTGGTATCCGTTGGGTTGATAACATTCCCAACCGTGGCAACCCGTTCATGATATACTCGGGTTTCCCGTCGTGTGGTGTTGAAACACGATCACGTACCTTGAGACGTGACTTAACTCAAGGACGGTCGTATGGCAATGATACGGCCGTTTGTATTTACTTTCAAATATGGAACTGCCTGAAATGAAACAACCTTTGAGTGCACCACTATTGAGTGTTCTTCTGCAGGTATCAACCACGTACGTATCCCGTATAGTACACGTGTGCAAGAGACCGTTTAGTGCCACTGATAAAACGGATATGCCTGTATAATCCGGTTTAGGATTTTCATTTGGAGAGGCAACGTAGTACCGACATGGTTCTTACGGTGCATCGACGCTGTACTAAACTTAATAACCTCTTCCCCATGAAGAATCAATTCATGAGCTAACTTTCAACTAAAAATGGAATTTTTAAATAAGTATTAGTTACTGAACTCTTATTTTGAGCTAAGATTCAAATGAGAGAAGGTTTAGGTTTCAAAGATTTCAAAAACACAGTGCTCTGTTTCTGGCAGGAATTCTTGCTGGACTTTAGCAGAGCATAACTCTGAGTAGATTTATCCAATTAAGGTGTATGATACAGTTCTGGAAAGACTTTCAAGTGTTCTACATGTTTCTTGTAGACCTTCAGAGCAAAATCACACGTTAATTGGGCGAGAAGTCCAGTTGAAGGCATTCTGTCCAGAACCAGGACAGCAGAAAAACCTCTCTGGACCTTTCTGTTTTTAAGCCATAACTTCCTGTAGAAAAATCCCTAAGGAGCCTGTTATACACCATTGGAAAGGTTATGAGATATGCAACATTGTTGTAGTTCAAAGGTTGTTCAGATTCTTGTTGTATTTTCGTATACAACTGTGATAAAGTCAGCCACATACAAATGTGATGTTGGCAAATTTTATCCAGAAAGTCTGTCAACTTTGCGAAATCATTACTTCTGATCCAGAAATGATCTAGAGGCATAGGAGTACTCGTTGGGAATATATTGAAGTTAACTTTAACTTTGGTATTCAACCTGAGTTATGAAAATGCTTCTAAACGGATCAAAATCGGGGTTAGGACAGAAGAGTCTGTTCCGCACAGCAAAGAGAACGGTTGAAGGAGCAACTAAGGGAAACCATGAGCAAATGTGTTATACAACCAAGCTCATGACCTTTGGGTTTCTCTGTGCTGTGTAGCAGGAAGAAGGACGAAACACTACGGCTTAGTGTTAATTTTCGTTCGCTTAACATCATGACAATCAAGGACAAGTACCCGTTACCACAGATCAACATATTGTTTGATCAGTTGGTCAAAGCAAGGATCTTTTCCAGGATGGAGTTAGGATCAGGGTACCAGATTAAGATAAGGGCTGAGGTTATGCTGAAGACAGTTTTACAGCGAGGAACGAAGTTTATGAGTACCTGTCATATTCCTTGGTCTTACCCACACTCCAGCTCAGTTAATGTACTTAAAGAAACTCGGTATTCATGCCGGAGCTGGACATGTTTGTCGTGGTCTTCATCGACGACCTACTGGTTTATTCCAAGTCGGAGGAAGAACATGAGAAGCACCTACGTATAGTCTTGCAACGGCTGCGGGATCACAAGCTATACGTGAAATTCAGCAAGTGTGAAATTCTAGATATCAAAAGTACTTTATCTCGGGCATATCATCTCAGCATAGGGCATCGCTGTAGACCCCAGTGATATCGCACAAGTGCTGCATTGGAAGTCCCCGAGAACTGCTCACGAGGTACGGAGTTTCCTCGGACTCGCGTGATATTATCGGAGGTTCATTCCAAACTTCCGAAGATTGCCAAGCCTCTGACATAGTTGCTGAAGAAGGCTACCAAATAGGTTTGGAGTCCAACATGTAAAGCAGCGTTCAAGGCATTAATAAAATACTTAACATCAGCACCGGTTTTGGCACAGCTAGACACAACAAAACCGTTCGTTATGTACTGCGATGCATCCGGCTTTGGGCTAGGATGTGTGCTGATGCAAGATCGAAGTGTGGTCGTGTATGGATCCCGGCAACTCAGGAATCGTGAGCAACACTACCTGACTCATGACTTAGAACTCACTGCCGTGATATTCGGACTAAAAATGTGGAGGCACTACCTACTCGGTAACCTCATGCATTTATATATCGACCACAAGAGCCTCAAGTACATATTCACTCAGAAGGAGTGGAACATGAGGCAGCAAAGATGGTTGGAGTTGATAAAGGATTACGAAATAGAGATCCATTATCATCCCTGACAAGGTTAACGTGAGCGAATGCGGGAGTCGCAAGTAACACGTTCATAATCCAACGATCACCCCGTTGGAAGAGAGCGAGCCACCATTACGTATGGATCACCCTAGAGCTCTCCACAATTTAGTTTTTATCCGCACCATCCGTGGAAAAGGGTGGCATCCTAGAAACATGATAAGGGCATGTCACATTTGCGGAGAGGTATAGACAGTGGGGAACCGAATTATTTCCGGAAAGATGGAGACGGCGTCCTGTGAATTGAGAACAGAATCGTCGTACCCCGTAACCCGGAGTCGAGGGAGAAAGATTTTTGACGAGGCTCACTTGTCATAGTTTCCATTCATCTCGATTCATCGGTCCGTTCCAGGTTATGGAAAGATGTAGATCAGTTGCATACCGGCTGGAACTACCGGCGATGTTCACCGGTGTATACGACATCTTCCACGTTTTCCATCGGAGGGAGTGCCTCAAGTGCTCTACCACCATTCAGCTGGGAAATACCGGGGAACTGAAACCAGATCTCACACCTCAGGAGGGAGTGGTTCAGATCATCGACATAACAGACCGAACCACACGCGACCATACGTTGTGGTCCTATAAAGTTTTAGGGAGTGAATACTCTAAGGTTGAAGCGACATGGGAGAGCGGAGGATTTCTTCGCGCCAAGTAGCCCAACTCTTGACGTCCCACATCCCATAAACTTCCACCATCCTTCCTCTCACTTTTACCTTGTAATCTCGGGACGAGATTCTTTTAAGGGGGTAGGATTGTAAAGGTCCCAAAATATGCATCCAAAGAATCTCTTGTTTGCACAAAGTTAGTTTCGCATGTATGAAAAATGGGACTTGTTAAATTTTTTTTCCACATGTGATAATACACATGAGAGCCTTCTTCACACAAGTTCAAATATTTATTTGAAGACTTGGAACCCAAGAGGGATCTAAAACTGAGGTGGGAAGTTCCCATATGTGTGAGGAAGCTAAAGTGTGATTTTGAGAACAAATTGTTCCACTCAAAAATTCAAATAAGAATAACACAATGGTTTTCAAACTGTTGTATTAAAAATATCATTTGCAGCAGCCAAATCAAAGGTCAGAGGGCATATTTAAATTCTTCAGGTCCAAATTATGAAGAGGGCAAATTTTGAGCAAATTTGGAGGTGATTTGATATGTATATCAAAGAGACTTGTAAATCTCCATGAAATTTGAATTCAAATTTGAAACTGAAGTAAAACTTGACCAATTGCCAATTGGCCTTTGAATTTGAGCTCTTCATAGCTGAATTTGCAATGTGCCAAAATTTGGAGATATTTGTGAGAGTTTTGGGGGATAAGAAGAGGGGTGGACCCCACAAGTCATTGGGAGGAGACTTACACCCGAAGGAAGCCTGTTCCTCTGTTCAGACCCGAGCCCGAAGCAAACCATCGCGAGGCGCCACCGAGGGCTGTGGCCGACGCCACCTCATCATGCAAACTCATCGTGCTGGAGACTGGCTAGCGTCCTTATTAGTGGGCGAGTCGATCCCTTCGTGTACAAAACATACCGAGGCTCTGCCCCTTCCTCGCACACGAGCAGAACAGAGCCGCTCGCGGCTGCTCCAGTCAGTCGATCGATCGGGAGCCAGGGGACTTGAGTGACCAGAGGCCGGCTGAGCTGCAAAACCACACCAGGATCTTCTCCTTCACCTCCTCAGCACGACAAACAGCAGCTTTCGGCGTCCTAGGGTTGGCGCACGAAGGTTTTTCTTTCTCCTTAGTCCATACAACGTTGCCTCACTGTTCTTCATCTTCTGGTCACTCCAGTGCTTCTCCGGCACAGCAAACTTCGCCCTAAGGTGCGCCATGACATGTAGCTACTCCTCCCGAACCCTCGTTGCTCTTCCCTGCCACTGGTTAGCCGGATTTCGCATTTTACCGCCGGAACACGTGAAGAACCAGCGCTGTCCAATCCTCCAAATTAGCTCGAACCGCTGGATCATACCTCCTACAATTCAAACCACGGCAACTAAATGCCCTAGCGCCCTCCCATGCCGAGAACCAAATAAAACCGATCATCACAGGCCCGGGCGACGAGAATTCGTCGCCAGCGGCAAAAAGGGTTGGGTCTCCGGTGACCGCCCTATTCCCGCCAATTTCTGCACGAACTGAGGTGCGTTCCATGCTCCACGAGCTCTGGTGATTCTTTAGGGCAAGGTAGCTCGCCGGGAGAAGCTTCGGACGCGCCAGAACGCATTGATGCCGAGCTCCCGAGCCGCCCCACCGGTGCCGACCTGTTTTCGGCCGTTTTCGTGCGCGGAAACCTTGCCCGGCAGCTGCGCCATGTTCCAAGGAGCATGTAGGGCGAAACCGGTGCTCATTTGGTGGAGAAATGAGAGATAACGAGCCGTGCCACGCTTTCTGCCGGTGTGCACCCGCGGGCTCTGGCGAGAGGTTGAAGAAGCACCTGACCCGTGGGTCCCACGTGTGACTGTTCTGTTTAAAATCAAACAGAGAGCTGTTCAAACTTGGAAAATACATAACTCTGTGTAGAAAGCTCCAAAAATAGTGATATAAATTTTGTTGGATTCCCCTAAGAGAGTACTATCCACGGGTAGAGCCCAATATTTATGAAAATCCCTGGTTTTGGCTCATTAATTCATAAATGTAAAATCTTGTAGGAAATGTTCCAGGAGCTCTGCATATTGGAAAATTCCCAAATTTTGGCAGGAGATTCTTCCAAAAATACTTGGACTCCAGTAAAATTTTCAGAAACATTGGACCTCATTTGCTTGGCCAAATGTGGTGTTAATTTCTTATAACTCTGAAAATTGGAAAATAGAACAGAATTCAAATTCAGATTTCCCCCAAACTTTAGAACCTCATAACTTTTGCTAGGAAGCCCCAAATTTAGTGATTAAAATTGGGTTGTATTCATATTGAATAGTATGGTCCAAATATGAAACCCGATTTGTATGAAACTTATTATTGAATTCTGGAATATTCTTTAAAGCTTTTCAGCAAAAGAATTTTTGAGGGAGTTTGGTTATTCCAAAAATCCGAACATTTTGCCAGAATATTCTTTAGGGTGTTAGTGAACTCATGTAAAAGTTTCAGTTCAATTGGAGTTGATTTGGTAAGGGAAATTCAGAGTTGAAGTGGCTGTGTTCAATTGAATACAGAAGCATTTTCAGAGAATTTCCAAAACTTGGAGATTCAGTCCTGGGTAAATCTTAGCCCCAAAAATGCTAGGAAAATTCATGCAATCTCTAAGAACTATAATTGAAATTGTAGTTCACTAATTTTGGCATGAACATGCAAGTTTATTCAGAATTAATTCCTTTTTGCCTAATGGCTTAGGGAATTATTATGAGTGGTCGATTCATTGGATAATTCCAAATATTGGTACAGAGTGTTTTCTTGTGACAAGAAACTCACATGAAAATTCTCAGCTCCATTGGAGCTCTGGATCACCCCTGTTCTGTTTAACCTCTTAAGTTGATCAATATTGAAGAGGGGGAAACCACTAAGCACTAATCATGTGCTTAGATCCAAACCTAAACCACTAGCACCAGTGTCATTTTAAATTCTTAAACAGAGTTCTAGTTTTCGAAAACTTGTTATTAGAACTTGTAGCAAAGTCTTTACAATTAAACAATTGTGCATATTCATTACGTGTAGTATCTACGTTGAGGAGTTGAAGTCATCGGAATAGAGATCAAGGAAGGAGGAAAGCAGTTGATCAAGCACCAAGTGGTCCTCACTAACTGAACTGCATATATATATAAGTCACCTGCAAAACAAAGGCAAGCCCCGGTTTGCATCAAAACCTACGAGTTTTTATTTGTATTCACTTTATACGTCTAGCATTTTATTTATTGCATTAAGTCTAGGTGGTATGACACTCCAAATGCATGACCCAGAAAACCCTGGAGTACAATGTAGAGTAGGTTATCAATTGATTGTAACTGCTGATCTCAAGTTAACAAAAGTGGATTAAAAGAAGCAAAACTCGAGTAGGCAGTTTCCTACTCGTGAACCGGGATTTAGGGGGATCAATCGGAAGAGTTGGGAATTGATCCTCGTAGTTGGGAATGGAGACCGGACAGTGGATGGAAGGATCAAAGACGTGGTCCTGTGAACCTAGTCTATGTCTGAGTCGATTAAGGCCCGTTCTCGTGTGCGGCTCCGCTGGACAAGTTTGAGATGTGTACCGGATGAATACTGGCTATATGGGACCCAGGAAACCAATGTAACATGTTAACCTGGGTGTCGAGGCATATCTCACCGTCTGATGCAAATGCCGAAAGTATAGAGAAGTTGGCTCTACGAGGGTTTGCCGTAGAGAGACTTAATCCCAGTCGGTGGGACCGGTTCGACATTTGGGTGTCATGTGAAAGGTTGCCACGTACGACGTCAGTGATGGTTGCTGTGTGCAACGTCGAGTACGGGCGTACGTGTCGTGTTAGCCAGGTGTTTTCTATTGCAATCACCGTCGCTCGTGGTAGTGAGCATACTTGTACACTGAGTCGTGACGTAGTAATAAACTGAGAAACATTTAACATACTTCGTGAGTAATCCTCATAATGGAGATGAGGAATGATCAACACTTTCACTAAATTTATTTTCCACCTTGGGCTAGTAGCGTCAAGGCAAAGCGTTTCTTGTTTGACTGTGGAGTCTCGATGTTGATGGCACAAGGTTAGTATGAGTCTAGATTAGCTCACTAAAGTTACTTTCACATCGGGCAAGTGACATCGAGATGAAGTGTTTCTTGTTTGATTGTGGAGTCTCGATGTAAGTTGCGCGAGGGTTATAAAAGTTGCTTAAAACTTGAAGTAAGGACTCTCCTTTAGCTCAAGTTCATCGTTTATGCAAACTCCTATAAGCATCCCTCTATTTTCGTCATGTAGAGTTTCATGACTAGGGTGACGGGTCAGTCTTGCTGAGCTTCGTGCTCACAGATACTAAATAAGTTGTTTTGCAGGTAATAACTGTACGCTGATATGTACGGGTGTCCGATGAGACTCGGAGATCTCCGAGTGGTGGACTCATGGCAACCCTTGCCGCTGCTATTGTGATAGTGTGGCTAGCGAGAAGGGTCCGCGGGCTGGACACCTTCTCTGTTGCTTAGCATAGGTATGAGACGTGAGTTGTAATAGTCTTCCACTATAGAATATTTTGAGAAGTATTTGTAAAATCTACACTTTGTAAGCTTTCGCTTGATTTATGTAATATGATGCTTTATTATGTGTGCTGTTAGGTGCCGCATCGCACGGCACCACCCAATGCGATTCCCGGGCGAGGTGCCCCGTCCCCGTGATCGGGAATGAGCCCCCACAGGTTTATCTGTATAGCCATTACAAAAAAAAACTGTTAAGCTTGTTACTTCATAGAATTATTACTACTGTTCTACTCATGAGTTGTTATATATTTCATTGCAGCACGCGAATAATGTTTACCAAGAATGGCCGGTTTGTAGAAGTATTCCTGATGGAGGAGCCGACAAGATTGCCAGTGAGTTGTGTCAATTCATGCGTCGCAAAATCTTCCACCGAAGAGGGCTGTACTTCGACAATGATGGTGGAGTAGCTGATGTGCCAGAACTTTGCCAGTATGACAATAGAAACATCTTTTAGTGAAACTTGTAAACTATGATGACTGTTGTTGTAACAAACTATGAGATCACTTCTATATAACATGTACATTGTTTTAGTAAATTGACTTATGTGATTATATTGTTTTAGCGTAAACTATGAGATGGGTTCTGTGATTAAATTGTTTTAGTGAAATTGACCTGGAAATTAGAAATAACAGCAGGTACTACTGCATAGGGTATACTTAATCACAGGCGGTTCTTTACCTACGGCTAGACCTGCCTGTGAAATTATATTATCACGGGCGGCTAATCATAGGTAAAGAACCCCCTGTGATAAAAGGATTACATAGGTGGTTACACTTACGGTACAAACCACCTGTGATAAAGTGTCTTCACAGGCGGCTAGTAGTAGTTAGAGGACCGCCTGTGCTAATATAGATATCACAGGCGGTAAATCTTACGTTACTAACCGCATGTGATAAAAGTGTCCTCACAGGCGGCTATTAGTAGTTAGAGGACCGCCTATGCTAATATAGATATCACAGGCGGTAAAACATACATTACTAACCGCCTGTGATAATGTGTCTTCACAAGCGGTTAGGCCTAGATAAAGGACCGCCTGTGATAAATCTATTCCACAAGCGGTATTACTTTCCGCCTGTGAAATTGTAGATTATCACAGGCTCTTCGTTTCAGGCGATTTTGGAAACCGCATGTGATAATACGTTTGGAGCCACCTGTGATGAAGCTTATTGTAGCAGTGGTAGTGTATACAAAGTAAGAACTTAGTGCCAGTTAAATGCAAACCGGGCTTGCCTGTTTTGCAGGGTCTAATAGTATATTTCTGTTAGAGTCTTGTCTCCCTTGAGGCCTGATCAACTGATCTACTTCAATGGAATCACTCCGTCGATCTTCTACATTGATTGTCTCCGTCATAAGTTCTATTAATATGTATATGCACATGTTCTTATAATGCAATTTAAAGAAATAAAGACTCGACTCGTTAATAACAGGGAACTGTGTGGGAGTACTAAGAATGAAGTTCTTGTCCCTGTTGTGCAGAGGAATTAGAGGAAAAACCACATGTTCATAAGGATTTCCATTAACATGTTCTATGGTTCCTAATGGACATGTGACATGAGTTGAAATGGTTTGAAAGGAACCAAAGGTCCTGATCTCCAATGACTTAGAAATTTTTACATGAAGTCATACACTACATAGAGACTTAGTTTGCCAAATTGCAACTATTGTGGGTGGCAATTGTGTCTCCCATAATTCCCACCATAATTCTCTATGTGTTGCTCACATACATAAGCATGGAGAACAAGAACAGGTAGATCTAAAGCACAATTTGATCTGAAACATTACATGTGAGTTCCTGGTCACATGAAAGTAATTTGGTCCGAAATTCAGGACTTTTTATTGAGTAGTTCCTTCAGAATAATTCTATAAGCAATTATGCTACAAGGAATTAATTCTGATGTAATGTGCATTTTCATGCCCAATCAAGTGAACTACCATTTAAAGTATGGCTCATAGAGCATGTCTGAATTTTCCCATGATTTTTGGAGCTAAGGATTTCCCAGAACTGATTTTACAAAGGAAGATCATTTTCTGAAAAAGTTTCTGGATGATTTTGAGCACAGCAGATTGTACTCTGGAAATTCCTAATCAAATCAACTCCAAATGAGCTGAAACTTTGTTGAAAGTTCAATAGTATCGTAAAGAATATTCTGGCAAAATTTGAGGATTTTTGGCTGAACCAAACTCCTTCAATAATTCTTTTTCAGAAAACCTTAAAAGCATTATCCAGAATTTATTATTGACTTTCAAACAAATTGGGGTTCACATTTGGATAGATCTTTGCAAAATGAATCCAACCCAGTTTGAATCACCCAATTTGGAGTTTCCTACACCAAGTTATGAATTTCCTAAGTTTGAGCTAAAACTGGAATTGTTTTGCTATTGAAAAGGACTTGGGCCCACGTTTTAAATCTCAGCCAATGAAACTCGAGGACACACGGGCTACAGGGTTACCTCGCACACAGCCACACGTGATCCTGAGCCACATCCGATCCAAGTTTAAAATTCACTCACTGACCGGTGGTCCAGCCCCACCCTTCTTCTTCCTCCAACCTTTTCTTCCTGCGCACGCGCTCCCCTCGCCGGACCGAGGTGGCGCCTCGCCGGCCGCACGTTCCCTGCCGTCTCCCAGCCAGAGACTCGCCGCCTGGGGTTTTTTTGGGGTCGGGGAACTTGGTTGTGGGCTCGGTGTGGGCGCTAGGGGACTGTAAATGTGCCGGCGACATGCGGCGGCCTCGGGAGAGGTTTGGCACCGTCGCCCGGTGGTCCTAGCCCGCCAAGATCTCGGGTTTTTGCCTTTAAAGCACCGGTGGAACTCGTGGAAGCTCAACATGAGTCCAACCGAGGTCAGGAAGGTCGGCTACTATAATTTCGCCGTACGCCCGAGACGTGCCGCCATGCTTGAGCTCCGAAAACGTCAAATTAGCTCGTGTACAAGCAATTTTTAGGCAGGGTTGTGAAGGGAACTTGACCGCTAGCCAGTGTAGTGCATGTGTGCATGATTTGGTGGCCTAAAAACAAGAATTGAGATGGAATTTGGAGGAATTCTCACCCTGGGTTATTTTGTATGCGCCGAGAGTAAATCGCCAAATTCTCGCTCGGGAGATAATGACTTGAGATGAGTTTTGGCGAGGAGTAGCAGGGAGCTCCTACGCTCCTATGGGTGTCCTAGCTCATGCGTGAAAGCTCCTCGGTTGCCCTGTTCACGTGAGCACCTAGTAGTGGTAGAACTCGGCCGCTGTGAAGAACAACCCGAGCATTGTCGGTGAGCCTGAGACTTGAGCGTTTTCGTGCCAAGGTTATGGAGGGTGGTCACTCAGTACCACTTTGTGGTTCGGAGAGGCGTTGTGCGGCTGCGTTTACCAGCCCCCGATTGTATTGCGGAGAGAGCGCTGAGCGGCGGGTTTCAGTGCTTGTGCGAGGGAAAGCTACGAACAGGGGCTCGGTCACTGGGGAAGCGGATCACGCCGAGCGATAACAGCTCATGAGCTGCTCTCCAGCGCGGGTGAATCAACAGGTACGTGGCCGTTTGTTACACTCGGTGGCGCCCGGGGAATGGATCTGTTCGAGTTCGTGTCTGAACAGGGCTACGCCGGTTGCTTCAGTGGGAACAGAGAAGCGACAGCTCAATTACTTCAGTTGCAAGTCTCCCTTCTAATGACATGTGGGTACCACCTTTAGACCCCCTCCTTATCCCTCTTGGTTGCTCCCACATTCTTCCTAAATTTGGCAGGTGGTCCGAATCACTTAGTAAAGTTTGCCTCACGTGCGGACGAGTTTTCGTCGAGGGACACGTGATAATGAACGAGCGGCTAGGGTGAGGCGGTTTGTGAGGTGATGAGCTCCTGGCGTGAGCCGATAAGGGCAATAAAAACAAGCCGGAGTTCGCTCGTGAGGTGGCGGTGACACTTCCCTCGGTGGCGCACGCTGGTTGATGCGGTGTCCGGGAACCGACTTATTTGCTTCCGTGGAAAACAGGGAACGGAGACTTAGGGGGCAAGTCTAGTTGGCTCTATGACCTGTGGGCCCCACTGTCCCCCTTATTCCCTCAAATTTTCTCCAAGTTGGCAAATTACCGAATGCAGTTGTGGGGACTACAATCTGAACTCCATTTGGATACTAGAGCAAGTTTCATCCCCATTTGAATTTGTAGTTGAATTCCTATGCCATTTAAAGTCCATTTGAGAAATGGGTAGCAAAACAATCTCCAAACTTCATGAGAACTTGCCTCCCCACCAATTTGGTCCCAAGGAATTCAACAATGATACTTGATTTCTGGCTTGGCTGCTGCAAATGAGGTTTTGAGCACAACAGTTTGCATTACTATTTGTTGCCCAAATTTGAACTTTAAGTTGAACACTTTGGGTTCAAACTCCGAATTTCATTTCTCCCTTTGCACATGAGAGATTACACATGGTTTTAAATTAACTTTGTCCCCCACACTCAATTGCTCCTAGGCTAGAGTGGTGGGACACTCATGTGCATTATCACATGTGGAAAAATTTAAACAAGTACCAATTTTTACGAACCCGAAACACAATGACGCTCAAACATCCGTTTCTTTGCATTCACGGTTTTGGGACTCTTACATTGTTCACTGCATCGTGACGTAGGTTAACATATGGAATGTTATGATTCAATATTGCTGATTCAAAAAATTTGTATTGCTACATGTGTGCCACCAAATAATGCTCACTAAATTTCATATTCATGAACTGATAACTTGTGGCTAAAAGATGAATTAAGGATGAACTCGTAGGCATGTCCTTTGCTGCAAATTACCATCCTATCTTTGTTAGGACCTGCATGTAGAGTTTCATGTGTAGGAGAGTCGGTTAAGACTTGCTGAGCCATCGTGCTCACGGTTGCTGCTATAAGTGTTTGCAGGTGAGGTGTACCCCACGGACTCGGAGTACGAGTCCACCGGCGAGGTCTACCCTCCGTCGGGGACTACGGCTGAGTGGGAGCTGTACACTCCGTGCTGAGGCTGAGTGCAGCTAGTGTGGGTCGTCCGTAGGGCCGGACAACCAACTTTTGCTAGTTAGGTGGGCGTGAGTTGTATAAATTATCTTCCGCTGTAGTAAACTCTGTAATTAGCTGTAAACTGAAGGTTTGTACTACTTTTCGTACAAATTCAGTTTGTTTTCAATGTAATACTATGGTTACCTTATGATGTGTGCTGTCGGGTGTCGCATCGTGCGGCACCACCCTCTGAGATTCTGGACGTACGAATTTCGGTCCGTCACATGATACACCCACGCTCATACATCAAGACTTAACCATAGTGAATACGTGGTGTGCAGTTGTTTCTCTTTTCTACACTGAAATTAGCTTGCTATTCTTTACAAACTTTCTCATATCAAATATTTCTTCCACTTTTGAAGCATGTCTTGACAAATAATATATCCCGATATAGTTACAAGATAACTTCCCTGTTCATACAAACAAAAAAGTTAGTTCTTTCCTCTTTTTGTCAATCAACTCACCAAAATCCACTAGGGGGCCTAGATGCACTTCCAAGAATACTCAATATATTTGTGAGACTGCATAGAGGCCAACATGATTTTAGCAGTAGGTTGTTGCAGAGGAGTGTCGAGATGTTGTTGTTCTTTTTTTCTTTTCCTTTTGCACGGTAATTGTAACAGTTGTAATAATCGATAACCATATGTATTGATTGATACGGATGCCGAGTATTTTAATATATTCCCTTTTCTACAAAGCTACCTTAACTTTTGATAAAATTGCACTAAATGGATGTTCGGCAGTAGGTTGTGCCAACCCTATCTGTCATGTGTAATTTATCATGATAGGGTTGGTTAGTACAGTCCAGTAGAGTAGGTAACCCTACCATTCTGGGCATTTCAACGTTCCTAAGTGTATAGAAGTAATATTAGGCTTTAAATCAAATTCAAAGAAAATGATGGTTATATTAAGCAGATGTGATGGCTCCGTAACTCTCTATACAAAGTAACATTCACTTTAGTCTTTTTCTAGACTCAAGTTTTATGAAAACTGAAATTAGGAATCCTTGATTTGATTCATTATCTTTTGAGTTAACTAGCTCTGCCGGTACCCTGCAGACCGGGTACCCCCGCGTGGAGGGTTGAAGACAGCCTAAACCCCACCTCCCAGCTGAGGCGGGCACTGGCAAGGCCACGTGTCCTTGGCCCCGGGATCAGCCCCGGGGCTGTCATGTGCGCCTAGGCTTTGGAGCCAACATGGGCCCTTGCCCCGGACCTAGTCTCCCCGCTGACGTGAGGTCCGGAGCTGCCACGTGTATGTGGGCTCTGAACCTCCTACCTGCTGAGGAGGGCTCCGGAGCCGACACGTGCTCTTGGCCCCGGACCAGGCCTCTCCGCTGAGGTGAGGTCCGGAGCTGCCATGTGTATGTGGGCTTTAAACCTCCTCCCCGCTGAGGAGGGCTCCGGATCCGACACATGCCGTTGGCCCTGGACCGAGCCTCCCCGCTGAGGTGAGGTCCTGAGCTGCCACGTGTATGTGGGCTCTGAACCTCCTCCCTGCCAAGGAGGGCTCCGGAGCCGACACGTGCCCTTGGCCCTGTACCGAGCCTCCCCGCTGAGGTGAGGTCTAGAGCTGCCATGTGTATTTAGGCTTTGAACCTCCTCCCCGCAAAGGGGGGCTCCGGATTCGACACGTGCCCTTGGCCCCGGACGAAGCCTCCCCGCTTAGGTGAGGTCCGGAGCTGCCACGTCTATATGAGCTCAGAACCTCCTCCCCGCTGAGGAGGGCTCCAGAGCAGACAAGTGTCCTTGGCCCCGGATCAAGCATCCCCGCTGAGGTGGGATCCGGAGCTGCCATGTGTATGTGGGATCTGAACCTCCTCCCCATTGAGGAGGGCTCCGGAGCCGCCACGTGTCCCATGATGCATCGTGGGCTGTGAGTCAAAGAAGTCAAGGACAAAGTGCGTTGTCAGGCCGTGCATTCAAGGCTAACGCCTTCCCCAGAAGCATGGCTCACGGTGCACGCCTCCGTCCTCCACCCATTCGCCATTATGCTGACAAGACAAGGCAGCGAGACATGATAGCGGTACAGTGCCACCCATCAGAGCGAGAAGACGCAGCGACAAGGCGACGTCTTCATCATCACCTGCCGCATGGTCAGAGGCGCTCAGCGCGCCAGGTGGCGGGACTTAACTTCCCACAAACCACTCTACTCAGAGTTGTAAAAGCCCTAGATTACGTATAGGGTTTAGATAGCCTCGGGACCACCTGTGGGGCCCCGAACCACATTGTAACCACCCGGTCCTTGGACTAGAAAAGGACCGGGGTGTCCACCCAACATCGGGTTTGCAACCCTGCAAACTCACACACACATACGCGCAAGCATTACAACAATAACCCCCGTGGACATAGGGTTTTACTCTCCGGCGGCCCGAACCACATAAATCTCGGTGTTCACCCTCTCTCTCTCTCGAGCATGTTTGCTCTAGGGACGTCAGGCCCCTCCAATCAAAGAACCTCCGTGGACTGCTCCTGTAGCAAACAGGGGGAAGTGTCGTTGCAACACTTCGACATTTGGTGCGCCAGTTAGGGAGCCTTTCACGCTCTCTAGGCGACCATGATGAACATCACCTCTCTCGGCAAGACTTCTCGCCCCACTCTTCATCGTCTCCAGGGGGAGACAACGAGGATACCTCCAGCTCCAGGGCAGGCTGGTATGGCCGGGCCGGTGACCAGACGTTCGTCATGCTTGCGGCGCCCATGGCACCCGGGTCTAGCCAGTCCGGCGACAGGACGATCGGTGTGCCCTTAGCGCCCACGGCGCCAGCGGACGCTACTTCACGATGGCCCTCTACCCTGACTGTGGCGACAGTGCCACCACATCCAAGTCCGGAGAGCATGCTGGCAGCAGCACGCGCCCTTCTCCACAACCCTTCGGGCGAGGGCTCCACCCCCGAGGCGGTAGAGCAATAGCGACACGATATCGACCACCTTGTCGCCGCTTCCATGAACACGCCTGACCAAAAAAGGCAGTGGGCCGAGCCCTCACGGGCCCAATCACATACACCGACGATGGCCCGTGGGACGGCTGCCACGCGCCCGATGACCGTAGCCAGACAGGCCATGGCCGACCTTAGGGTCGAGCTAAACTGTTGCCATGCAAGGGAAGATGGTCACGTCACCATCGAGCGACATCGCGAGAGGCGTTGAAACCTTGAAGGAGTGTACGGCTCCCCGAGCGCCGTACCAGCATGACGCTCCCCGCAGACCTACCAGGTGCTCCGCTGCGTACTGACTACACTGCTCCGGCTGAGAAGGGTCAGTGTGACCTCTCCTATAGACCGCAGTAGCACTCGGTCGCACGCCGGTCTCTTTTTCCTGTGAACATATGTTAGTACGAACAATACTACATTATGAATATAATAAAAACTACCACGAAACTTACCATCCGTTTAGCCATTCGCACAAAACCTTGGACGCCCATACCATGCTTCCCTGAGCTCCCTCTGGCATCTCGAGCCTTCTTGGACTTAGCGATGAACTCATCGCTAGCCCAATACCTGCAAAGGGCTCGGTAATCTTCAGTTCGTCCCTGTAACCAAGGGACACTAACCTGCACACATGCGTAGTTCATTAGATGTTACTTAGCAAAACTAATGTGAACAATTTAAAGATTACGCAACTTACTCTGCGTATTGCTCCTCAGTCAAGTACGTGTCGGAGGCGTCTCTGAACGACCCAACCTCGTGGTCGTGGAGCTTTAAGTAGTCGTTAACTACTTGACTCCGAGCGTTCGAAAGTATTTGCATAACAAGCTTCCGAGCGTTCACTTCGAACACGGAGCGGGCGTGATCCATCTGCTTAGCCGGGTCCTCAAGGCGGTACCTGAGCTGTAGGAAGCCAACACAGTTCGACATATACGCACATTAATATTTGAAGGAACATAAAGAATTGAAACTTCAAATATTTATGAAAGTTACTTACCCAAAAATCTGCCCACACGACTCCTTGTAGGTTGTCATTCTCCGGGTGAGGAACGCGCGCGTAGTCGTCCCACGACGTAGCTGCACGTCCATCGATCGCACCGGGGTAGTGCAGACGCACTAAGTTCCTGATGCAACCGTTCACCCTCCTGTGGTGTTTCTGCCCGTCGTACGAGAGGTCCTCCCAAGAACTAAAAAGACGTTTGTTAAGTCATTAAGTAAGATCATAGTCTTTGAGAACAAATAGAAATGAATACTTTATTAATGTGTTACCTGTCTCCAACCGGATGAATAATTACCAGCTCTCTAGGAATCGGTGGAGGACCAACAAAGTTACTCCTCCTCATACGTCTCCTCCGCTGCGGCATCACGTCTGGTAACCCAGAAGGCTGGTCACCGGACATGTCCTCGGGCTGGGTGCCCTCGGGCTCGCTGGGCAGAGTACCCTGGGGGTGGCTGCTGGAGGGCTGGCTGCCAGAGGCCTGGGTACCCGAGGGCTTGCTCCCCGAGGGCACGCTGCACTGTCGTACCCGTCTCCTAAGGTGCAGCTCTGGCCTCGGACTCATAGTCCGAATCAGACTACAATGGTAAAGTAAGTAAGTTAAATTGAAAAAGTGATTTTAATAATTTTGTGCATTGTAGAAAAATTTACCTCTGTATGCTGCAAACTGACAACCCTGTCCTGCAACTCTGGACTCGCACTTAACAGCTGAGTGCGTCTGCTCCCGCTGTAAGTGGAACCGTAGAAGTAGTCATCTCTCTCCTGCGAGGGGAGGAAACCCCTCACACTCGGCGCCTTCTTCCCCTTCAAACCCTTTGAACCCTTGCTTGATGACATCCTAATCAGTTTAAAAAAACATTACTCATAATCAGTTTCAAAAGTAATGTAAGCGATAATTAATGTCACTTTCATTTAAAAGAACATTACTCGTAATCAGTTTCAAAATTCATCAACATCATGATCATCAACATCACGATCATCAACATCGCGATCTGTCGTCGTGAGCTGTTTACGTTTCCGCTTTCGCATTGTAGATGTCTCTACATCTGCAATGTCTCCTACTAAGTTATCGAGTCCTGCACCAAGCTCGACAATAAAAGAGTCTGGCAACTCTTTGTCTTGGTAAACTTCTTTAGTGTCTCCACTATCATGATAACCATCATCTCCAGGAGTATACAAGCGCTCACGAGGATTCACTTTATATACCACCCACCAAGTGCTAAGCTTCTTACATGGATAAGGTAGATAATACACTTGTTTCACTTGATGTGCAAGAATGTATGTATCTAAACCTCGTAAGCGTTCGTTGTGATTCACTTCCACCATGCCAAATTGATTTTCTCGAGTTCCATGATTGTTATCAAACCAATCACAATCAAAGAACACTACTCGAAGTTCTTTATTGCCAGCGAAAGTAAATTCCAGAATTTTGTTAATGATTCCATAGTAATTGGTTTCTTTCCCTTGTGAGTCGATTGCTCTCGTCACAACTCCGCTTGATGTTGCTGCGAGAGGACGAAGAGTTTCGAATTGAGTTGTATGGAATCGGAAGCCATTTACGTCATATCGACCATAACTTCTAACTTTCACTAATCCATACGATAATTGTCGTAAATCTTGATGGATGTCGGTGTTCGCTAATACATAAGCTCGAAACCAGGATAAGAAATTAGGCCCTCCATTAATTCCAGCCCGTCGCATCGTTTCTACATGCTTTCTCGTTGGTTGATGCTTATGTTTCCAGTTTTGGTTGTGGAACTCACTGTACACACAAAACATATGTGATCGACATTAGCATTCTTGTATTGGTAAATACAATAATATATTTCTCCATGCCATCGATATTAGCATACATGTAGAGTAAAGCAGCAGTCCTTTCTCCTTCAGTAAAATCGTATGTCGTGCTGCTGCCAAGAGTAGTTCCCCTCGATTCAAAAATTGAGAGATCACTAACTGGTGGTTCGTCATATACATTGTATCGCAGTGCCGAAGTATTGACATTGTTTTCCTCTGCAAAGTAGAAACTAGAAAAGTAATCTAGTTCCTTTAGAGTAAATGCTTCGGCAATGCACCCTTCAACCCTTGCTCTGTTGCCAACCATAGTTTTCAAATATCTCAATGCTCTTTCAATATGGTACATCCATCTATATTGCACAAGACCACCAACTTTTGCTTCGAATGGAAGATGTATAAGAAGATGCTGCATTGGATTGAAGAAACCAGGAGGAAATATTTTTTCCATCTTACATAAAAGTACAGGTATCTCCTTCTCTAACTTCTCTATCATGTCTTTCGTTATTTCTTTGGCACATAATTGCCTATAGAATAATGAGAGCTCAACTAACACCTTCAATACCGCATCATCCAGATATCCCCGAAACATAACAGGTAAAAATCTTTCCATTATTATATGATAGTCATGACTCTTCAACCCAGTGAGCTTTCCCGTTTTAACATTCACGGCTTAGATTTTCCACCGAGGTGTCACAGGAAAGTAATGCAATTGCTTATGTGCAACTTCTGTCATTACTTTATCACCATCGTCATTGACAACTTCGACAAACCTCGATTTTCCACACTTTAAATAATTCTTCTCTTTGTCATGCTCTTTCCAGAATAGCATGCAGTTATCTGGACACACGTCAATTTTTTCATATTTCATACCCAGTCCAGATAGTAATTTCTTTGAGTGATGCATATCTTTGGGCAGTTTATGAGGTTGTGGAAGAGCATCGCTGATAAGTTTCATCATATCATTGTAGCAATTATTAGAGAAGAAATACTTAGATTTGATTGCCATAAATCTGGTCATTAAAGTAAGAGAGTCATTTTAGTATGATCATGCAACACCTCTTCAGAAGCTTTCAAGAGATTAAAGAATGCGTCTGCCTCATTTGTAGGCGGATCCTCCGTTTGTATATCTTGTAACATCTCATCAATCCTGTCAACACCCGGACAATCATCATCTTCCACTACATGAACGACTCGAGGAGCAGACTCGCCGTGGAAACTCTAGACCTCATAATATGGCATGTAACCGTTTCTGCACAAGTGTAATGACAATGTCGTTTTGTCCAGAAAGTTAGTATTCCGGCATTTTGCACATGGACAACGAACTTTATCGCTCGTAGATAACGAGAACACTCGATCAATAAAGTCGTCTGTCCTGGCATACCACTCATTTGAGTGACCAGTTGTCTTGTTCCAACCGGTATACATCCAACTACGGTCTTCACTCATGTTTAACTCTGCAGTTTTAAGTCAAAGAATTTATAGTTAGTTTATTATTTATTTATGTCACGGACCTATATCTATTGGAAATGATAGGTCCTAAACCCACCCAAGAGTGACCGAGACGAACGTGCTTATGACAAGACACAAGGTCTAGATTCAGACGAAATTTCGGCAGAATAACCCCGCTGTTCTCCAACTGCACGTCCGAAAATGGAGCAGCGGAGAACATTAGGGTTACGCTGTCGAAACTACGTCGAAATCTAGACCCCGCGTCTCATCATAAGCACGCCCTCTCGGTCACTCCTAGGCTGTCCAAAAAGGGACAATTCCGAACCTACACGCCTCACATGCGTAACACATGTGAGACGAGCCGGTTCGAAACGGGTGACGCATATTGTAAAGGTTTACATCAATCTTTCATTTTTGAGTCATTTCAAAGAGAGAGAGAGGAAAGAACAATAGAGAGAAGGAAAGAACCATAGTTGTTAAGGCGTCGCTTAAGCGACGCTTAAGCGGTAAGGCGCCTGGGGATCGTAAGGCGTCCCATCGCCTTAGATCCCGGCGTAAGGCAGGTGAATACGGCAGCGGCGCTTGCACACAGGGGAGGCGGCGGCGGCGCCCGCGCACAGGAGGTGATACATCTTCCAGAAAAGGAAGGGGCTGGGGTGGCGCCGTCGATGGAAGAAACCAATGTGGGGGGGGGGGCGGGAGAGGGGGAGCAGACTGACCTGCATTCGTGGGAGGTTGAGCGCCGGCAGGTCCGCGGCAGCCGGTCAATGGAGGCCGACGAGTGCCGGCAGATCGACAGTCCCGCGGCGGAGGAGGCCAAGCGCCAAAGGATTGGCAGTTCCGCGGCAGAGTGCCGGAGGCCGAGCGCTGGCTAAGCCGCGGGGGGGGGGGGGATGGGGGATTGGAGGCCGAACGCCGCAGGGGGGGGGAGGGGGTGCGGGGTAGGGTGAGGCGGCCTAGGTTGTTCACATCGTGCTTTTGTAGACGTATACGTTACCACTAAATGGGTCGTATCGGGCACTAAGCCCATTTATGTACATATAGTACTTTTAAACACTCAAATAATCGAAACAATAATCAATTAAACTATTAACTCATATGCATTAATCATCTAAGAAATTAACAACTCATCTAAACAAGCATAATTACCGTAGTTAACAAGCTTATCAATTCTAAGCAATTAAAAAAACACCTAGCTAGCAATTCAAATAAACCTGGGAAACAATTAAACCTAAGCATATCAATTCATCTAAATCTAAAAAATCGCCACTAAACAATCAAAAACAAACAAGCATAATCTAAACAATTGGTAATTAAAAAACTAAACTTTATAGATGGGGAGGGAGGCGGGCGACTTATCTCACGGTGGAGGCGGCGCGGCGAGCGGCACATGGCGAGGCGGGCGGCGCACGGCGTGGAGGCGGACCGGCACGGTGCGGCGGCGCACAGCGCGACGGACGCAGGTCCGGGCGGTGCGGCGACGTGGCAGTGCGGTGGGGCTAGGCAGCGCGTGGAGCGGCGCTGTGGCGAGCCTGCGGCGGCCGGGTACGCTGCGGCGAGGCTGCGGCGGCCGGGGCTGGGTGGCGGCTGTTGGGTGGCGGCCGGGGCGGGGACCTCCGGGGCAGCGGCGGCTGGATGGCGGTGGCGGCTGGAGGTGGTGGCGGGCGGGCGGCGGCCGGGGCGGCGGCTGGCGGGGCGGCCGGGGCGGCGGCTGGCGGCGGTGGGCGGGCGGCAGCTGGCGGCGACGGGCGGGCGGCGGTGGGCGTTTAGGGCTGCGGGGGCTCGGGTCGGTGCGGGTGTGAATGCCCGCGCCGACCCGGGCCCACGGGTATATAAGCCTTATTTACGACGGCCCATGGTGTGGCCGTCGTACATAAGCTTATTTACGACAGCCTTGGTTTGGCTGTCGTATATAACTGCTATATACGACAGCCTAGGGTTGGCTGTCGTATATAACTACTATATACGATAGCCATATACTAAACGACGGCTGTACTGTCGTATATAAACTTATATACGACAGCCTCTGCTGACTGTCGTATGTAAGTTTATATACGACAGCTAGCCGTCGTATGCTATACAGGCTGTCGTATGTTGCCCTATTTCCTATAGTGGTTGCGATCTTATTTATGAACAATTGTCCTCTTTAAGAAGTGCGCACACCTCCACACTTGATAGACTTGAACTTGAAATTGAAAAGAACAAAAAACTTGCTGCACTTAATGATAAAAACATGAAAGATGCTAGTTGTTCTACAATTGATTTGCATTGTTCTAGCTGTGATGATCTTAATAAGAAACTACATGATGGTACGGATGAAATTTTTGCTTCGAACAATGCTTTACGTGTCCATCAAGTTAATTCTTGTTCTATTGCAAAGTAAAATTTTCATGTGAAAACAGTCTATACTTGTACAAGAAACTTTAGGACATGCATAGGACACTAGAACGGTTTTGTAGTGCAAATAAGAACCTAAACTTGCTGCTGAATTCATCTAAGTCTTGCAATGATAAAACTAGTTTAGGTTTTGATTCTCATGCTTATGCTAAAGCACATCCACCTAAATTGTAAAGTCATTAGGAAATGGTTTGATTCAAACAGTTCCTAAACAAAAAGAATGGTTTTCAAATCTGCAGGAGTGTTGTCTCATCCGGTTTTCAATAAACATGTTGCTTGTTCATCTATACATGAACATAAGGTTCTTTTTCATTGTACATAGTGTGGTAGAGATGGTCATGTCATAGATTTCTGTTATAGACTATCTAAACAACATTAAAAAGGAAAGATTGTTTGCTAGATCACATAACAACCGAGCAAAACTTGTTGTACATGCTGAATCAAATGTTAGGAACATGCAACCTGCTGTAATGAGTCCTAAAAATGCAAAGATTGCTCCTAAACCGACTGTTTTTACGTGCTACACATAACACACTTCATAAATCAGTAGTTGGGAACAAAATTTCCCAGAATTTGGCTCATAAACCTGCTGTATTTTCTCAGCTTTCGCGTGCTATTACTGTTGGACGTCGTGTGACTCAGTACTGGATTCATAAATGCCTTTTGACTAACCCCAAGTATTGAGTCATCGACGTATTGTGCTGCTATGTAGGTTATACGCTTGAGGAAGGAGAACATTTGGATTGTGGATTCAGGTTGCTCACGCCACATGACCGGTAACAAAGAATGGTTCTCCTCCCTTTCTTTTGTGTCACGTGTAGAAAATGTTACTTTTGCCATTAATTCTTCAACTCCTATAATTACTAAGGGTTCGGTTAGAGTAAAAAACACTACACTTTGAAGCATGTGGCACTTGTTGAAAATTTGAAATACAACTTGCTTTCCGTTTCACAATTGGTAGATGAAAATCTAGAAGTTAACTTCACTAAAAATTGCTGCAAGGTTGTAGATTCAATAGGTGAGGTTTTGTTTAAGATGTCTGGGATCGGAAGAGTTTTTAAATCTGATTTTGATATGTCAACTTCTAAGCATAGGTGTATAGTTGCTAATGATTCAAAGGACTTATATTTTTGGCATCGTAGACATGGTGATGTAGGCTTTTATTACCTCACACGTGTTAGTGGACTTGATCACATACGTGGACTACCTAAGCTTAAAGGGGACAACTATATTGTGTGCTCTTCTTGTAGATATGCTAAGATGGTTGCAGGTTCACATCCTCCTCTCACAATGACCATGACAACTGAACCCAGAAAGCTTTTACATCTTGACACCATAGGTCCTTCACGTGTTCAATCTTTTGGAGGTAAATGGTATGTGCTTGTGATTGTTGATGATAGTTCTAGATACTCCTGGGTTTACTTTATGGCATCTAAGAATGAATTTTTTAGTCACTTTAGAACTTTATTTCTTAGATTATCAATCGATCACCCAGGATCTTTAAAAGCAATTAGAAGTGATAAAGGAACTGAATTTAAAAATCAATCTTTTGATCACTTTTGTGCTGAAAAAGGAATAGATTATCAATTTTCTTCACCATATGTACCTCAATAAAACGGTGGTATAGAGAGAAAAAACGGAATCTTAGTTGAGATGGCTAGGACTATGCTTGATGAATACCAAACTCCTAGAAAATTTTGGGTAGATGCAATTGCAACAGCTTGTTATGTTTCAAACCGTGTTTTATTGAGAGCTAAGCTAGGAAAAACACCATATGAGCTTCGGTTCGGACATAGGCCTAGTCTCACAACTCTTAGGGTCTTTGATTGCAAATGCTTTGTTAAGAAACGTGGTAATCTTGATAAATTTGAAGCTAAATCTGTTGATGGCATGTTTCTTGGTTATCCATCTCATACTAGAGGCTATGGTGTGCTTTTACTTGACACTAACAAAATTGTGGAGACTTGTGAAGTTTCTTTTGATGAAGCTAGCCCAGGTACTAGCTCTACTACTGCAGGGGAGAGTATTTTTATTGAAGATTAAGAAGGAGTGGAGCTGCTGCCCGAAATTTCAGAAATAAACAATGATGTTCCATCTCTTGATCTCTCTCCACAATCAGCACCAACGACCACTACTGCTGGTCCAGATCTTCCTCAAGCCACAAGTTCTTCGATTTGTGATGATCATAAAGAAGAAGGAGCTTGTGAAGTGTCTACTCCCCTCCACGTCCTCAAAAGTAATCCTCCACAACAAATTATTGGAAGCTTGCATGAATGGGTCACACGGTCTAGGTTTTGCGATCAAAACTCTCATGCTCATTCTGCTTTTGTTGCTTCTTTTGAACCCAAAAATATATCACACACACTCACTAATGAATCTTGGATTATTGCCATGCAAGAAGAGTCAGAAAATTTTGAAAGAAATAATTTTTGGAAACTTGTACCTCCACCTCAAGGTCACAATTTAATTGAAACTAAATGGGTGTTTAAAAATAAACAAAGTGAGGATGGGGTTGTGATTAGGAATGAGGCTAGGTTGGTTGCTCAAGGTTTCACACAAGTTCAAGGTTTAGATTTTGATAAAACTTTTGCTCCCGTTGCTAGATTAGAAGCCATAAGAATTTTGTTAGCATTTGCTGTATCTAAAGGTTTCAAGATATATCAAATGGATGTAAAGAGTGCTTTTCTTAATGGCTACATAGATGAGGAGATTTATGCAACCACCAGGTTTTGGAAAATCCAAATTTTCCTAATCATGTTTGCAAACTGTTCAAAGCTTTGTATGGTATTAAACAAGGCCCTAGAGCATGGTATGATAGGTTAAAAACATTTTTTACTTGAAAAGGTGTTTACCATGTGCAGGGTTGATAAATCTCTTTTTGTTCTTAAGCATGGCAATGACTCACTATTTGTTCAAGTGTATTTGGATGATATTATGTTTGGTTGTGCTTCTCATGATCTTGTGTACAAGTTTTCAGCTATGATGAGTTCAAAATTTGAAATGAGTATGATGGGAGAACTCACATACTTTTTGGGGCTGCAAATCAAGCAAACCAAGGAAGGAACTTTTGTGCATCAAACGAAGTATACGAAAGATCTCCTTAAGCGCTTCAACATGGACAATAGCAAGCCTCTTCGGACACCAATCGGAACAACAACAACACTTGAACATGACGAAGATGGTGAACCCATGTATCAAAAAGAATATAGAAGCATGATCGGGTCACTTTTGTACCTCACAGCATCAAGACCGGACATACAATTCAGCGTATGTCTTTGTGAAAGATTTCAAGCTTCCCCACACGCTTCACATCGTCAAGCCGTCAAAAGGATTCTCATGTATTTACATGGTACTCAAGAATTTGACATTTTTCTTCCTTCATCCTCAACCGTTACTTTGAAAGCTTTTTCAGATTCTGATTTTGGGGGATGTAGGATTGATAGGAAAAGTACTTTGGGTGCGTGCTGTTTTCTTGGTAATTCATTGTTGCTTGGTGCTCTAGAAAACAAAATTCAGTTGCACAGTCCACGGCGGAATCTGAATATATAGCTGTTGCTAGTGCTTGATCACAAATTTTATGGATTGTTCAAACACTTAAGGACTATGGGGTTGATTTAGATAGTGTTACGCTGTTTTGTGACAATACTTGATCCATTTGCATTGCTAAAAACCCCGTGCAACATTCTACAACAAATCACATTGACATTAGGTATCACTTCTCCGTGCTAATATTGAAAAAGGAACCATCGTGCTTCACCATGTAGACACCGAACATCAGTTGGCTAACATTTTTACAAAACCTTTGGATTTCACTCATTTTTCATTCATTCATAGTGAAATAGGGGTTATGCCTCTTCATGGATTAAATTGAGGGGGTGTTTTATATCTTAGGGAAGTCTATGTGTGAATCAGAACTTAACAGATAATATGAGCATAAGTGTTTCATACATATATGACTTTGTGATTTCTTTTACATGCTGAAATTTCTTACTACAATACTCGTGTTATACATATTGTAGTTTCTGCCATGACTAGTACTTTGAATAATTACATACACTAAATTTGGTTATGATCGAACTTTCTTGCTGTTTTGAACTTGTTGCATGATCACAAGTGCTTTTAATCATGAAAAATCAATCAATATCAACATGTTGAGCTTTTTTGATAAAATGGAAAAATGAGATAAGATCAAGAGAATATGCATGCATCGCACTTATTCTTTTGAGATGTCTTATCATTGCACTTAGATATGAACTTGAAATAAGTTGTCTATGACTAAAACCATGTCCTTAAGCTTCTGATTGTCAAACGACATAGGCTTCGCTTGGTTGGTTAGAATAAGGATGATGCGGCATATAATCTCTTGCAATGTGTAGAATCGAAGAGCACGTGAAAAGCTACCAGAGGGGGTGAATGGTAGATTAAAACTTTTCGCAGCGGAAACAACAAAAACCCCTCAGCAAAAAATCAATCGGTTAAAGAAACCATGTGTGCAAGTGTTTTCAAACGTGTTCAACCGTGACAAATCAAGTAGAGAGGTAGAGAATCAAGTCACGGATCTAATGCAACAAGAATCACTTGAAAACACGAAGTAAAACTTGAGATACGATCAAAACATTAAACGAAGATCAATCTGTTCTACCCGATATAAAACAGATCTGCAACACTGCAAAGAAACTCGTGTATCTCAAGAACTACAGATCCGAAGCTCGTGAAAATTTCACAGATGATAGATAATTGAGTTGTGAAGACAACCCAAAAAGAATCGCTTCAATCGGATCTGTAAAACTCGAGTTATTAATGAAACACTGAAGCAACGTCGGTCTGTCCAGAAACTCGGCGAGAAAGACTTGACGAAAAACAAGTCGGACGAACAAGCCACAAAAGCTCCTCAAAACTATGAACTTTATTCAATAGAAACACAAGAGGAACAGCCCAAAGTTCTCTACCCACGAGAGCTCTGGCCTCCCTTGCTTTTATAGCCAGCCCTCAGGCTAAACAATCCAATCTAGGACTCCTACTCCTAATTGGACTCGTATCCTAACTTACCATAACTGCTCAGAACTCTCCTATTCGCAGATAGAAACAATCGTGAGACTTCCAAACACCTTAGGAACGTCCTAAACATTCCTAAAACAACTCAACTTCGTGTCTAGCACGAAATCCTATCATAACCAACTCAAATCTTCCTTATTTGAGCCATATCCGACTCAGCCTCAGCCTGAGTACGCAATCCAGCCGGTTGGACCTTTCCGACCAATTCTTTACGTCCACTTCTCTTCATCACGCCTTGGAACAATGTTGCCACGTCCATGCACTCCTTGCACACGTGCAAACACCTTCCAACGACGTACACGCAACCTTCATATGCACTGCCCTTGATCCAAACATGCTGCGTGACCTCCCGATCAACTCAACCACAGCTCCTCCCGAACTTGGTTGTTGGAACCTCATCTCCTCCATGAGACTAGTCCAAGGATCCCGTCACCAGCCATGTCTTGAACTCAAGAAACACCTGCACATGAATAAACAACCAATTCTTCCGAGCACAAGTCCTCGACTTGACTCACGTTAGTTCGAAAACCACAACACCTTACATGAGCACGTCACATAAGCATGTTGCAAACCATATCAAATGATAACAGCCATAACCACCAAAACACACCAAAAACTTAGCAAATTAATACTAAGCAAACCTTCCCATAAAGCAAGTTTGAAACATTTCGAGTTAAAAGCAAAAACAAGACGCTTCAGTTCTACGAGTTGAACTTCACGGGAGCTCCCTAAAAACAAGCTCCGGACCTCACCGAAGCTCTCCGGACCTTGCAGGAGCTCTTCGGACCATGCGTTGGACCTTGCCAACACTTGGCGGACCTAACAAAGAACTTGTCGGACCTTGCCACAGAAGAATGCTTTGGCAATATTCAAAACTTTGAATGTTAATGCTAACTTTTATCCTAATTGCCAATGTATTCAGCACACATAGGTCTCACAATCTCCCCCTTGATGAATGCATTGGCAACACCAATTAAAATCCGAACATTGGCTTATGAAAAGTTTTGAAAAGATTTGAAAACTCATTTCTCCCCCTTTATTAATTTCTCCCCATTTTTTAAAAGAAGAGAAGGAAGAAAGTGTATAACATATGCAAAGTGTAAAAAAAAATCTCTCCTTATACATATTTCTCCCCCTTTGACAATGTATTCAGCAAGGTTCAAAAGAGAAATTTTTAAATGTTATGAGCATATTATAACATATACATACAAAACAAAGCTCATCCAAGTCATACTATCAGGTTACTTACACTATCACATCAATGAGATACATAAAGTAGTGTAAGCCATGCTAGAGATCTAATGTATTTTTCAGTTTAAGCAAGTCATGATCTCCCTTACTCAACTATTTCAAAACCTGAAAACATGACACTTGTTGCTGCATTTTTATTATTCATAATCATTTAAGTCACAAAGTTGATCATATGATATTTGCAAGATATTATATGCCGCATCAGCTTTATTCTAACCAACCAAGCCAAGCCTATGTCATTTGACAATCAGAAGCTTAAGGACATGGTTTTAGTCATACATAATTCCTTCCAAGTTCATATATTAGTGCAACGATAAGCAATCTCAAAAGAAGAAGTGCGATGCATGCATATTCTCTTGATCTTTTCTCACTTTTTTATTTGAAAACTCAACATGTGAGCTGATCACTTGATTAATTTTTTATGATTAAAAGCACTTGTGAGCACGCAACAAGTTCAAAACAGCAAGAAAGTTCGATCATGACCAGATTTAGTGTAAGTAATTATTCCAATTACTAGTCATGGCAAAAACTACAAAATGTATAACATGAGTAATGTAGTAAGAACTTTCAGCCTGTAAAAGGAATCACAAAGTCATATATGTATGAAATACTATGCTCATATTATTTTAGTTTCAGATTCACACATAGACTTTCAAAGTTTCAAAAACTCCCCCTCAATTTAAGCCATGAGGATGCATAACCCCTATTTCACTACGAATGAAACAAAAACGAGAATCCAAAGGTTTTGTAAAAATATCAGCCAATTGTTGTTCGGTATCGACATGGTGAAGCACAATGTTTCCTTTTTCAACATTATCACAAAGAAAGTGATACCTAATGTCAATGTGCTTAGTTCTAGAGCGTTTCACAGGGTTTTTAGCAATACAAATTGCACAAGTGTTATCACAAAACAGTGGAACACTATCTAAATCAACCCCATAGTCCTTAAGTGTTTGAACAATCCAAAGAATTTGTGAGCAAGCGCTAGCCGCAGCTACATATTCAGATTCGGCCGTGGATTGTGCAACTGAACTTTGTTTTCTAGAGGACCAAACAACAAGTGAATTACCAAGAAAATGACAAGCACCTGAAGTACTTTTCCTATCAATCCTACAACTCTCAAAATCAGCATCCGAAAAAGCTTTCAAAGAAACGGTTCAGGAAGAAGGAAGAAAAATGCCAAATTATTGAGTTCCATGTAGGTACCTGAGAATCCTTTTGATGGCTTGGCGATGTGAAGCACGTGGAGAAGCTTGAAAACGTGCAAAAAGACATACGCTGAATTGTATGTCCGGTATTGACGCCCTGAGATACAAAAGTGATCCAATCATACTTCTGTATTCTTTTTTATCGACCGGGTCACCATCTTCGTCAAGTTCAAGTGTTGTTGCTGTTCCCATTGGTGTCCAAAGAGGCTTGCATTTGTCCATGTTGAAGCGCTTAAGAAGGTCCTTTGTATACTTAGTTTGATGCACAAAAGTTCCGTCTTTTGTTTGCTTGATTTGCAGCCCCAAAAAGTATGTGAGTTCTCCCATCATCTCATCTCAAATTCTGAACTCATCATAGCTGAAAACTTGGACACGAGATCATGAGAAGCACAACCAAAGATAATATCATCCACATACACTTGAACGAATAATGAGTCATTGCCATGCTTAAGTACAAAAAGAGTTTTATCAACCTTGCCCATGGTAAATCCCTTTTCAAGTAAGAATGTTTTTAACCTATCATACCATGCTCTAGGGGCTTGTTTTAGACCGTACAAGGCTTTGGACAGTTTGTAAACATGATTAGGAAAATTTGGATTTTCAAAACCCGGTGGCTGCTTAACATAAACCTCCTCCTCTATGTAGCCATTAAGAAAAGCACTTTTAACATCCATTTGATATAACTTGAAACCTTTAGATGCAGCAAATGCTAATAAAATTCTTATAGCTTCTAATCTAGCAACAGGAGCAAATGTTTCATCAAAATCTAGACCTTCAATTTGAGTGAAACCTTGAGCAACCAACCTAGCTTTATTCCTAACCACAACCCCATCCTCACTTTGCTTATTTTTAAATACCCATTTAGTTCCAATTAATGTGTGACCTTGAGGTGGAGGTACAAATTTCCAAACATTATTTCTTTCAAAATTTTCTAGCTCTTCTTGCATGGCATTAATCCAAGATTCATTAGTGAGTGCGTGTGATATATCCTTGGGTTCAAAAGAAGCAACAAAAGCAGAATGAGCATGAGAGTTTGGATCGCAAAACCTGGACCGACTGACTCGTTCATGCAAGCTTCCAATGATTTGTTGTGGAGGATGACTTTTAAGTACTCGGAGGGTAGTAGACACTTCACAAGCACCTTCTTCTTCATGTTCGGACCTTTGATTAGGAGACTTGTTGATTGAGGAAGGTCCGAACCAGCAGTAGTGACTGTTGGTGCTGGTTGTGGTGCAAAATCAGCAGCTTGATCGTTATTTACTTCCGAGTTTTCGGGCAGCAGCACCACTTCTTCATCTTCTTCAATAAAAATACTCTTCCCCTGCGGATATGGATCCGGACCTGCAATATCGGAGCTAGTACTTGGGCTAGCTTCATCAAAAGAAACCTCGCAAGTCTCCACAATTTTGTTAGTGTCCAGTAAAAGCACACGGTAGCCTCTAGTATGAGATGGATAACCAAGAAACATGTCATCAACAGATCTAGCTTCAAATTTATCAAGATTACCATGTTTCTTAACAAAGCATTTGCAACCAAAAACCCTAAAGTGTGTAACACTAGGCCTATGTCTAAACCGGAGCTCATATGGGGTTTTTCCAAGCTTAGCACGCAAGAAAACACGATTTGAGACATAACAAGCGGTTGCAATTGCATCAGCCCAAAATTTCCTAGGAATTTGATATTCATCAAGCATAGTCCTAGCCATATCAACTAAGGTCCTGTTCTTTCTTTCTACGACACCATTTTGTTGTGGTACATAGGGTGAAGAGTATTGATGATCTATTCCATTTTCAGCACAAAACTGATCAAAGGATTGGTTTTTAAATTCAGTTCCGTTATCATTTCTAATTGCTTTTAATGATCCTGGGTGATCAATAGATAATCTAAGAAATAAAGTTCTAAAATGACTAAAAGCTTCATTCTTAGATGCCATAAAATAAACCCAAGAATATCTGGAATAATTATCAACAATCACAAGCACATACCATTTACCTCCGAAGGATTGAACACGTGCCGGACCTACTGTGTCAAGATGTAAAAGTTGTCCCGGTTCAGCTGTCATGGTCATTGTGAGAGGAGCATGTGAACCTGCAACAAACTTAGCATGTCTACAAGAAGAGCACACAATATCATTGTCCTTTTTAAGCTTCGGCAGCCCACGTATGCGATCGAGAGCACTAACACGAGTGAGATGATCAAAGCCTATGTGACCAAGTCTACGATGCCAAAAATATAGATCCTTTGTATCATTAGTAACTAGACACCGATGCTTAGAAGTTGACAAATCAAAATCAGCTTTAAAAACTCTTCCAAACCTAGACATGTTAAAGAAAAGCTCACCTTTTGAATCTACAACCTTGCAGCAATTTTTAGCAAAGCTAACCTCTAGATTTTCATCTAGCAATTGTGAAACCGAAAGCAAGTTGTATTTCAAATTTTTAACAAGTGCCACATCTTTCAAAGTGTAGAGATTGTTTACTCTAACCGAACCTTTAGCAATTATTGGAGTAGAAGAGTTATCAGCGAAAGTAACATTTTGTACACGTGACACAAAAGAGAGAGGTGAACCATTCTTTGTTATCGGTCATGTGGCGTGAGCAACCTGAATCCATAATCCAAATGTTCTCCTTCCTCAAACGTGAAACCTACACAGCAGCACAATACGTCGATGACTTAATACTGGGGTTAGTTAAAAGACTTTTAGGAATCCAGTACTGAGTCACACGACGTCCAGCAGGAATAACACGCGAAAGCTGAGAAGGTACAGCAGGTTTATGAGCCAAACATCGAAAATTTTTGTTCCCAACTACTGACTTAGAAGATTTTTTATATGTAGCACAAAAAACAGTAGGTCCGGGAGCAAGTTTTTGACTTATTACAGCAGGTTGCAAGCTCCGAACATTCGGTCTAGCAGATTTTGCTTGGTTGTTATGTGATCTAGCAAGTATTCTTTGTTTCTTATCGTGTTTAGCTAGTCTATAACAAAAATCCATGACATGACCATCTCTACCACAGTAGGTACAATAAAAAATAACCTTATTATCATGTCTAGATGAGCAAGCAACACGTTTATTAGAACCCGAATGGGACAGTACTCCTGCAGATTTGAAAATCACCTCTTTTTGTCTAGGAGCTGTTTGAATCAAACCGCTTTCTAATGACTTTACAACTTTAGGTGGGTGTGCCTTAGCATGAGCATGAGAATTAAAACCTAAACCAGTTTTATCATTACAAGACTTGGAAGAATTCAGCAGCAAGTTTAGGTTCTTATTTGCATTAGAAAACCGATCTAGTGTCCTATGCATGTCATCAAGTTTGTTGGACAGATCAAAGCAGTTTTCACATGAAGTTCTTCCTTTTAGTTTGCAATTTGAACAATATTTAACTTCATGCACACGTAAAGCATTGCTCAAAATAGAAATCTCATTCATAGCATCATTTAGTTTCTTATTCAGATCATCACATGAAGAACAATGCAAATCAATTGTGGAACAACAAGCATCTTTCAAATTTTTATCATTAAGTGCAGCAAGCTCTTTGTTCTTTTCAATTTCAAGTTCATGTTTATCAAGTGTAGATGCGTGTGCACTTCTTAAAGAGGATAATTGTTCATAAATCAAATCACACGAGGAACAAGAATCATCACTAGGAATCAAAGTTTTTAAACGATTAATTTCAGATTCTAGTGATTCAATTTTAACAGCATTGTTCCTAAGTTTTTTATCCTTTTTCTTTAATATAACAGTGGCACGAGAAATAGCATCACACATTTCTTCGCAAGTGGGACATACCTCTTCATCGTCGCTGTTGTGTTCTGCCTCCTCGGAGCTTGAACTTGACTTGCTCGCCATGCAGCACATATTTGCCATAGCTTCTTCATCTTCATCACTACCGGTGTCCACATCACTTGAGCCGAAATCTTGAAGTGCAGATATCATACTATGCACTATGTTGCGCATTGATAAATCTTTCTTCTTCTTATTCTTCGCAAATGATTTCTTCGGCCTTGTTTGCTTTTCTTCACGTGAAGTCGGACCTGAATGGTTAGGGCACTCCGTACAAAAATGTCCTGTCTTACCACATTCAAAACATCGTTGAGGTCCGGAGCTTCCTCTCCTTCTAGTTCTCACATTTTGCAATGCTTTTGAGAACCGAGTAGAGATGAGTGCAAGCTCCTCCTCTGGAAACTCTTCAATCTGTTCAAGGGTTAGAGAGGACAGCAAAGAGAGTGCACCACTAGATGATGATTGACTAGAACTAGACATGTCACGTTGCGAAACAAATGCAATAGACTTGTTGGGGTTTTTACGTGAGATGATGTCAATTTCATGAGTTTTCAATTTAGAATAAAGCACGTCTAAAGTAAGAGAACTCATGACAGTAGATTCACGAATAGATGTAACTTTCATCTCCCAAATTGACATATCTAATGCTCCTAACAATTGTCTAGCATTTTCAGCATCTGAAAAGTTAACATTGACACTACGCAAGTTGCTGAGAATTTTATTAAAGCGAGCAAAAAGGTCGTCAATTGACTCACTGGGTTGCATCTCAAAACGCATGTATTCTTTCTTAAACATATCTTGCCTTACCTCCTTGATCGTATTGGATCCTTCATGGTAGTCACAAAGAGCTTTCCAAACATCATATGCAGATCGGAGGTGTGCAACACGGTCGAAGTCGCTTTGAGTCAATCCTCGGATGATCAAGTTGCGAGCCTTGTTGTTGTTGTCAACATCTCTCATGTTCGCAGCCGTAACTTGATCGTTGGGTGGTACATCGAAGTTCCGGTAGACCTTTACCCATATGGCGAAGCCTTGCGCCTGTATGTAGGCCTCCATCCGCGCCTTCCAAACCTGAAAATCGATGCCATTGAACACACAAGGTTTTGCGGAGTACTTCTCCATGATGGTTAGTCAAAACACGTGCAAATCACAAAGACTAGAGCACCTTGGCTCTGATACCAATTGTAGAATCGAAGACCACGTGAAAAGCTATCATAGGGGGGTGAATGATAGATTAAAACTTTTCGCAGCGGAAACAACAAAAACCCCTCAGCAAAAAATCAATCGGTTAAAGAAGCCATGTGTGCAAGTGTTTTCAAACGTGTTCAACCGTGAAAAATCAAGTAGAGAGGTACAGAATAAAGTCACGGATCTAATGCAACAAGAATCACTTGAAAACACAAAGTAAAACTTGAGATACGATCAAAACATTAAACGAAGATCAATCTGTTGTACCCGATATAAAACAGATCTTCAACACTGCAAAGAAACTCGTGTATCTCAAAAACTACAGATCCGAAGCTCGTGAAAATTTCAAAGATGATTGATAATTGAGTTTTGAAGACAACCCAAAAAGAATCACGTCAATCGGATCTGTAAAACTCGAGTTATGAACAAAACACCGAAGCAACGTTGGTCTGTCCAGAAACTCGGCGAGAAAGACTTGACGAAAAACAAGTCGGACGAACAAGGCACAAAAGCTCCTCGAAACTATGAACTTTATTCAATAGAAACATAAGAGGAACAGCCCAATGTTCTCTACCTACGAGAGCTCTAGCCTCCCTTGCTTTTATAGCCAGCCCTCAGGCTAAACAATCCAATCTAGGACTCCTACTCCTAATTGGACTCGTATCCTAACTTACCATAACTGCTCAGGACTCTCCTATTCGCAGATGGAAGCAATCGTGAGACTTCCAAACACTTTAGGAATGTCCTAAACATTCCTAAAACAACTCAACTTCGTGCCTAGCACGAAATCCTATCATAACCAACTCAAATCTTCCATATTTGAGCCATATCCGACTCAGCCTAAGCCTGAGTACGCAATCCAGCCGGTTGGACCTTTCCGACCAATTCTTTACGTCCACTTCTCTTCATCACGCCTTGGAACAATGTTGCCACGTCCATGCACTCCTTGCACACGTGCAAACACCTTCCAACGACGTACACGCAACCTTCATATGCACTGCCCTTGATCCAAACATGCTGCGCGACCGATCAACTCAACCACAGCTCCTCCCGAACTTGGTTGTTGGAACCTCATCTCCTCCCTGAGACTAGTCCAAGGATCCCATCACCAGCCATGTCTTGAACTCAAGCAACACCTGCACATGAATAGACAACCAATTCTTCCAAGCACAAGTCCTCGACTTGACTCACGTTAGTTCGAAAACCACAACACCTTACATGAGCACGTCACATAAGCATGTTGCAAACCATATCAAATGATAACAGCCATAACCACCAAAACACACCAAAAAATTAGCAAATTAATACTAAGCAAACCTTCCCATAAAGCAAGTTTGAAACATTGCGAGTTAAAAGCAAAAACAAGACGCTGCAGTTCTACGAGTTGAACTTCACGGGAGCTCCCTAAAAACAAGCTCCGGACCTCACAGAAGCTCTCTGGACCTTGCAGGAGCTCTCCGGACCTTGCGTCGGACCTTGCCAACACTTGGCGGACCTAACAAAGAACTTGTCGTACCTTGCCACAGAAGAATGTTTTGGCAATATCCAAAACTTTGAATGTTTATGCTAACTTTTATCCTAATTGCCAATGTATTCAGCACACATAGGTCTCACACAATGTCATATGATCTGAACTTGTGCTTTAAAAGATAATGAAAATGCAGCAACATGTGCCATTCTTTCTGGTTTTCAAATAGTTAAATTTGTGGCATTATGACTTGTTTAAATTGAAAAATTACACTTGATCTCTAGCATGGCTTACACTACTTTATGTATCTCATTGATGTGGTAGTGTAAGTTACTTGAAAGTATGACTTGGATGAGCTTTGTTTTATATGTATACGTCATATTATGCTCATAATAAATTGAAATTTCTCTTTTGAACCTTGTTGAATACATTTTCAAAGAGGGAGAAATATGTCACATATTGCACATTCACGAGTTTTTACACGTTCTTCTTAGGGGGGGGGGATTTTTTTCAAATAAGGATGATGTGGCATATAATCTCTTGCAAATGTCATAGGATCTGAACTTGTGCTTTAAAATATAATGAAAAATGCAGCAACATGTGCCATGCTTTCAGTTTTTGAAATAGTTAAGTTTGTGAGATCATGACTTGCTTAAATTGAAAAAATACACTTGATCTCTAGCATGGCTTACACTACTTTATGTATCTCATTGATGTGATAGTGTAAGTTACTTGAAAGTTGAGGGGGCCCGTCCTCGATCACGGGGTCGTGCCGCCTCGCCCGAGGAATCGCATTGGGTGGTGCCGTGTTATGCGGCACCCAACAGCACACATATAAGGAACCATGTATTACATAAACCAAAGCGGAAGCTTACACTGTTCTTTGTAAATAATTTACATAAAATAGCTACAGCGGAAGTCTATAACCAGCTCACGTTGAATAACTACGAAGCACTCGAGAAGAGGTCCGGCCCGCGGACTCCTCTCGCTAGCAACACGAAGACACGGCAGCGGCTAGGTTCTCCAAGTCTGACATGACTCGGAAGTTCCCGAGTCTCACCGGACAACCTTCTTTATAGCGTCGAGGTTTACCAGCAAAACCACTTATATAGCAAGAGTGAGCACAAAGGCTCAGCAAGACTTAACCGTCTTTCCTAAGACATGAAACTCTACATGAAAGTAACCTAAGACTTAAGCATGTCATTTGCGAAAAGACTCGCCTACGAGTTCATCCTTAACTTTCAGATTTTAGCCATAATAGTAGTGACCTTGCGCCCAGCAACATTGGAACTCCACAATCAAACAAGAAACGTTTCATTCCAATGTTACTTGTCCCAAGGTGAAAATTAAATTTAGTTTGCTCTATCTCTACTTCAAACAAGATTCTCATGCAGTTTAACATAATCATAGCAGCAATTATACTTTTGCAAACTGTTCCCACACAACTTTCTTACTACGTCACAACACAGTGAGCAAGCGGTACTCATAACTGCGAGGGACGGTGATTCGAATCAAACACTACCCGGATAACTCGACACATACGCCCGCCTCTGAAGACCCAACTCTGGCGTCCTTCATTACGTCGTATGTGGCAACATTTCTCAGGACACTAAACTGTAGAACCGGTCGCGCCGTCTCGGGCTCATAGGTCTAACGAGACGATGTGGTATGCCTCTACAATCCAGTGAACCTGGTACATCGGTTTCCTGGTTCCCATATATCAGTAAGCATCCGGTACACAACTCAATACTTGCTCAGTGGGGCTGCATACGCTTCGGTCCTTGACCGACACGGGCAGAGCTACTCGACCAAGACCTCGTCTTGTCGCTACCTAACTCTCCTGCCCGGTCTCATCTTTAGAAACGTAAACTTTTGCCTCTCTTTCCAACCCCACTTATGTGATCCTAAAACAACACTCGCGAGTAGATTCCAACTACTCGTCTTCTACCGGATGTCCTAGCCTATTTAGCACGGCCTTATTCTACAGCGATGACACAATGCTACCCTTGACCTCAGGGTTCATGTTTGGTTATGCAAGTGGAGTATCAACATCCTTGACCTAATGCACATACAAACCTTGACCAAATGTAATGAACAAAGGGAAAACTTTAAAAACAACTTAAGTGCAAACCAGGGCTTGCCTATGTGTTGCAGGGCTAATATATATATAATCCAGTTAGTGAAGATCACTTGGCTTTATCTCGTCCCTCCTTCCTTTGATCTCCACTCCAATGACTTGAAATCCTTCACGTAGATGCTACAGGTAATGCATCTGCACAATTGTTTAACTGTAAAGACTTTGCTACAAGTTCAAATAACAAGTTTTCAGAAACTGGAACCCTGTTTAAGAATTTAAAATGACACTGGTGCTACTGGTTTAGGTTTGGATCTAAACACATGATTAGTGCTAAGTGGTTTCCCCCTCTTCTATATTAATCACCTTAAGAGGTTAAACAGCACTGGGGTGATCCAGAGCTCCAATGGAGCTGCGAATTTTCATGTGAGTTCCTTGCCACCAGAAATTCCTCTGGACCAAAAATTAGCACTTTTCATTGAGTGGTTTGTTCAGAATAATTTTCTAAGTAATTAAGCAAAGAAGATATAATTCTGAGCTAACACCCATGTTCATTCCATACTTAGTGAACTACAATTTCAATTATAGTTCATAGAGTTTGCATGAATTTTCCTAGCATTTGTTTAAAATATGCAAACTTGTAAAAATGCCCCCTCCTAAAAATGCTAGAAAAATATGCAAACTTTAAAAGTCCATCTATGGATTGAAGCAAGCATCTCGGAGTTGGAATCTACGTTTTGATGAAGTGGTCAAAGGGTTTGGTTTCATCAAGAACGTAGAAGAACCTTGTATTTACAAGAAGGTTAGTGGGAGCGCACTTATATTTCTGGTCCTATATATAGATGACATATTGTTGATCGGAAATGACATTCCAGTACTAGATGCTGTTAAATCCTCATTAAGGAAAAGTTTCTCAATGAAAGATTTAGGAGAGGCAGCGTACATTTTGGGCATAAAGATCTATAGAGATAGATCTAAAAGGTTAATTGGATTAAGCCAAGACACATATATTGACAAGATATTGAATCGGTTCAATATGCAAGATTCTAAGAAAGGTTTCTTGCCAATGTCACATGGCATCACTCTAAGCAAAAGTCAGTGTCCTTCGACACCTGATGAGCAAAAGAGGATGAGAGCGATTCCTTATGCTTCGGCTATTCGATCTATCATGTATGCCATGTTGTGTACACGCCCAGATGTATCCTATGCTCTAAGTGTTACGAGCAGGCATCAATCAGATTATGGTGAGGCTCATTGGACAGTTGTCAAAAACATTCTTAAGTACTTGAGAAGAACTAAGGATGTATTCCTAGTGTTTGGAGGTGAAGAAGAGCTCGTTGTAAGAGGTTACACCGATGCTAGCTTCCAAACAGACAAGGATGACTCTAGATCGCAATCCGGTTTTGTGTTCTGCCTCAATGGAGGGGCAGTGAGCTGGAAAAGTTCCAAGCAAGACGCAGTAGCAGATTCAACGACGGAGGCGGAGTATATTGCAGCTTCTGAAGCTGCAAAAGAAGCTGTTTGGATCAGAAAATTTGTTTCTGAGTTGGGTGTTGTTCCTAGTGCGTCCGGACCTGTGGATCTCTATTGCGACAATAATGGAGCCATTGCACAGGAAAAGGAGCCTAGATCACACAAAAGATCCAAACATATACTACGACGCTATCATCTGATTCGAGAGATTATCGACCCAGGTGATGTGAATATATGCAAGGTGCATACGGATTTGAATATGGCAGATCTGTTGACAAAGCCTCTTCCACAATCAAAGCATGAGACGCACACGAGATCTATGGGTATTAGATACTTACATCAGTGATCCTAGTGTGTAGTGGGAGACTTGTGTCATAGCTATGTTTATGTATTATTTGAGTAACTATTATTTCACATTGATCATCAAGTTTGTGACTTGTTCGTGAGACTCTTTGTTAATTATAATGTTACTCAAAATGATCCCTAGTCTACATCGTTATATGAGATAATGATAGTACGCAGACTAGCACATGTATTAATTGATGATCACGTTCCACGGATCATAGATATGGAGATATCAAATTAATAATGTGAACATATGTTAGTGAACATGGTGTTGGATAGACCCATTCCGAGACACTGTTGGGATTGTTATTTACATATGTGTCATCAGTTGGTCTTGACTGATACACCTGCTAGATTCTTTGACCTGAGATCGCCATTGTTTCTCACTATGTGTAGTTGTGCACTTTGAAACTATCAAACGCTACTCCGTAACTGGGTGGTCATAAAAATAGTCTTCAGGTGCATGATGAAGCATGGAATGAGATGTGTGCGGATCAAGATGGGATTTGCCCCTCCTAAATAACAGGAGAGATATCTCTGGGCCCCTCGAGATAGTTGGATTGAAAGTGCATGGCCATGCCAAAATGATTAAAGAGTTAACCATTATGACTAAAAGTTAGTCATAGATTGAATCCACTATTTGATAGAGTGAATGGTCGAGCTATCACAAGGATGGCACGTATCTCGCATTGAGTTTGACTGGTATCGTGTGGCAAAGGAATTAGCATGTGAATGTATCTAGGTTCAGCCGATATGATCTTTATGTACATTCAGGAGTCAGTATGTCCTGCTAGGTACCTCTACTAACTTATGTTTGAAAACAGTTTTCATTCATAACCGACTGTACATGAACCTAACGGATCACACACTTAAGGGGATGGAATATTGAAAAACTTGGCTATATGATTGTCTCTAGTGCAAGCGGGAGATTGTTGGTGATATGCCCAAGAGGCAATCATAACAATTCGGATAAAGGCCTGATGGATATTTGATCAATAAGAAATTAGTGTACTAATGGGCCTGTGACCTAAAAGCCCATTAGCGCGCCTATAAATATGAGGGGTAGGGTTACGGATAGATGACTTCACCAGATAGCAGTCCCAGCCGCCGCCCCTCACAGGTCAGCCGCCGAAACCCCTGCCGTGCGCACGGTGCTAGCACACCGACGCACGGCGTTCCTCCCTGTACGTGTGGACTCCGTGGAGGCACTGCTGTTACTGCTGCGCTGATCGGCTACGGCGCGCATCTACGATCAGCTGCGCTGCGCGTCTAGTGGTAATGATCCATGACCTTCTTACTCGCATGTTTCCTGGGTGATACGGTCGAATTGCTAGAGTAGTGCATCGCCTATTTCCCTACAGGAGGTATGATCAATCGGTTTGAGAGAATTTCACGAATTAAACACGGTCTGTTCTATAGGTGTGCCGGTGCCAAAACTCGAATTCCGGCGAGCCGGCGTTGGGGGAGAGCAGGGGATTGACAGGATGAGGATCAGTACCTCCTGGCGCACCTCTGTGGCCTCTTGAGCACGCCGGAGAGGTGCTTGGCTGGCCGGGAGACAGGGAGCAGTGGAGGCGAGCTCGGTTTCTGTTTCGTACGTGAGAAACAACAGCGGGTGCGCAATCAACTAAGGAGGGCGACGTGCTGTGGTTGGCTCCCGGGGTAAGGATCAGACCGGCGTGAATTGGAGCAGGTGGTGGAGCTTTGGGGCGTGGAGCAGCAGCTGGGTGTCGGCCGGAGGAAGGGCCTCGGTGGAGTGAGGAACAGAGAGCAAATACTTAGGGATTAAGTCTACTCATTCCTATGACATGTGGGGTCCACCCCTCTTCTTATCCCCCAAAACTCTCACAAATATCTCCAAATTTTGGCACCTTGCAAATTCAGCTATGAGGTACTCAAATCCAAAAGTCATTTGGCAATTTGACTAGTTTTGCCTCAGTTTCAAATTTGAATTCAAATTTTGGTGAAATTTACAAGTCCTTTTGATATACATATCAAAGTACCTCCACATTTCCTCAAAATTTGCCTACCTCATAATTTGGACCTGAGGAATCCAAATATGCCCTCTGATTCTTGAGTTGGCCATTGCAATTACAATTTTTCAAACAACAGTTTGAATTCCCTCGTTTTTTTTAAATGGCCTTCATCTTTTTAAAGTGACCCTATTAGTTCAAACTGAATTCAAAGTTTTATTGCACAAGCCAACCCTTTCATGAGTATACAAAAGTTTTTGTAGGTCCCATTTCTTGCATATAAACTCAACTTTATTCATAGCTCAAGTTTTCTATTTCCGAGTTTTGGGACTTTTACATTCCTCCCCCCTTAAAAAGAATCTCGTCCCGAGATTCATGATTAAGGACAAGGTGGAGAGGACAACTACTACATATAAGCCTCTAACAACTCCGTATGATTGCGCTGCAAATACTCCTCGCTTTCCCATGTAGCTTCGTCGGACGTGTGATTTTTCCATAGCACCTTGAAAAATCGTAGCGTCCGGTTTCTGGTCTCGCGAGTCTTTTTATCAATTATCCGGGTTGGTTGCTCAACATAAGTGAGGTCCGGCTTCAGATCTTCTATGTCTCCCGTGAGAATCTCCGTTGGAACTTTCAAACACTTCCGCAACTGAGATATGTGGAAGACGTTATGCACTCCGGCTAAGGCTGCCGGCAGCTCCAAATGGTATGCCACGGGTCCACATCTTTCAATGATGATGAAGGGACCGATAAAACGCGGAGCTAATTTTCCTTTCACTCTGAATCGGTGAATGCCCTTCATAGGAGATACGCGGAGGTATACGTGGTCCCCAACATGGAAGTCTAGAGGGCGACGCCTCCTATCCGCATAGCTCTTTTGTCTGCACTGAGCGGCTTTCAGATCTGCTTGAATAAGCCTTACCCTCTCTTCAGCTTCATTAACGAGGTCAACCCCGTAAATCATTCTCTCGCCAGATTCACACCAGTTCAATGGTGTGCGGCACTTCCGGCCGTAGAGAGCTTCATATGGTGCCATTTTGATGCTCGCTTGATACCCATTGTTATAAGTGAATTCCGCCAACGGTAGATGATCGTCCCATCCTTTACCGTAGTGAATGGCACATGCTCGAAGCATATCGTCGAGAACTTGATTCACCCTCTCCGTTTGCCCATCGGTTTGAGGGTGATATGCAGAGCTTCTAATCAATTTGGTTCCTAGTGAGGCATGCAGCTGCTCCCAGAAACAAGCAACGAACAGCACGCCTCGATCGGAGATGATCGTCCGGGGAACTCCATGTAGGCATAGTATTCCTGCAATATATAGCTCCGCATACTTCTTGGCATGGTATCCCGTATGTACCGGGATGAAATGGGCTGACTTGGTTAAACGATCCATGATTACCCAAACCGAGTCATGCTTATTAGCCGTGAGAGGTAGTCCAACAATAAAGTCCATACTAATATCCTCCCACTTCCATGCCGGAACACTTAGCGGTTGTAGGGTTCCCGCCTTCTTCATGTGGTCGGCTTTAACTCGCCGACACGTATCACATTCTGATACGTATTTAGCAACCTCCCTCTTCATCTGGGTCCACCAAAATTTGGTCTTCAGCTCTTGGTACATCTTGTTGCTGCCCCGATGAATAGAAAATTTGGATAAGTGAGCCTCATCTAAAATTTTCTTCCGCAGCCTCATATCACGGGGTACGACTATCCTTTCCTGAACCATAGGGTGTCTTCATCATCTAACCGGAAACATTTCATCTCCCCGTCTTTCAACCTCCTTCTGATATGAGCCATGCCCTTGTCTTTCTTTTGAGCTGCCATAACCTCCTCTTTTATTGTGGGTATGAGGGCTAGATTATGTTGGGCTCCATATGGAACCAAGTAAAGACTTGGTTCTTCCTCTTCTATCGGCGTAATGGTCAGGTTATGAATATGAGACTTCCGGTTGAGTGCATCGGCAACCACATTTGCCTTGCCCGGATGATAATGAATTTCAATCTCATAGTCCTTGATCAGCTCTAACCATCGCCGTTGTCGCATATTCAACTCTTTCTGAGTGAATATGTACTTCAAACTTTTGTGGTCTGTGTACAGATGAACCAAATTTCCCAATAGGTAATGTCTCCACATCTTCAAAGCTAGTACCACGGCAGCGAGCTCGAGATCATGAGTTGGATAATGTTACTCATGATTCCTTAATTTCCGTGATCCATATGCGACCACACGTCCTCCTTGCATGAGTACACAACCAAGCCCGATGCCCGACGCATCACAATAAACATCAAAAGGCTTGGTTGTATCCGGTTGAGTTAAAACCGGGGCTATTGTGAGGTGTTTCACCAACACTTGAAAAGCTTCCTCACATGGCTTGCTCCAATCATATTTGATGCCCTTTTTCAGTAGCCCAGTCATAGGTTTGGAGATTTTTGAGAAGCTCGGGATGAACCTCCGATAATATCCCGCCAAACCCAAGAAGCTACGAACTTCATGGACTGATGTTGGAGACTTCCACTTCAGCACTTGCTCAATCTTGCTGGGATCAACAGCAATGCCTTCTGCTGAAATAATGTGTCCAAGAAATGGCACTTGGTAGATCCAGAATTCACATTTACTAAACTTTACATAGAGCTTGTGATCCCCCAAGCGTTGAAGCACAATATGCAAATGTTTAGCGTGTTCCTCTTCAGATTTGGAATAGACAAAGATGCCGTCGATGAAGACCACGATGAACTGATCCAGCCCCGGCATGAACACCGAGTTCATAAGATACATAAAGTGGGCCGGAGCATTGGTCAACCCAAATGACATGACAAGATACTCATAGAGTGCATATCTTGTCGAGAATGCTGTTTTCGAGATATCTTCCGCTCGGATCTTAATTTGATGATACCCCGACCTTAAGTCCATTATAGAGAAGACTTTAGCACCCACTAGCTGATCGAAGAGGATATCAATTCTTGGTAGTGGATACTTGTTCCTTATCGTCACAGCATTCAAAGGACGATAGTCGACGCATAGCCTCAGCATCTCATCCTTCTTCTTCACAAACAAAGCTGAGCAACCCCATGGTGATGAACTTGGACGAATAAACCCCTTGTCCATCAGATCTTTGAGTTGCTCCTTCAATTCCGCTAATTCATTCGGAGCCATTTTGTATGGTCTCCGAGAGATTGGTGTGGTTCCCGGTATCAACTCTATTTTGAATTCCACCTCGCGCTCAGGTGGTAAGCCTGGAAGATCTTCGGGAAACACGTCCGGATATTCACGGACTACCCGGAATGTCTTCTAACTTGCAAGCCTCGGCATTACATACTTCCGGTTCTTTGGAAACCGCTTCGCCGAGGTACAACGTTTGACGCCCGTGAAGTGGAGAGTCCAAGTGAACACTCCTGTTCTCGATCTGCAAAACAGCCTTATGGAAGGTCAACCATGACATTCCCAATATGGCATTGATTCACTGGTCTTCGAGAATGATGAGGGTGGTAGGATAAATTTTTCCACCCAAGCAGAGTGGTGCTCGATAAACGACTTCATTAGTTGATATGTCTCAACCAGGCAAATGAATAAGGTAAGAACCTTTTGTGACAGTTGTGGAGATCTGATCCCGGATTACCGTTGCCTGGCTAATGAAGTTATGTGTTGCACCAGAGTCGAATAAAATGACAACCGGCTTGTCATTTAAGGTGAACCTGCCAGCCAGAACAGGTCCTCCCTTTGGCAGATCATCGACTGACACATAATTAACTGTCCCTACTTTGGACATAGCTTTTCTTGGCTGTCCAAGATCACTCCTGGGAACTGGACCCGCAGACACATTGTTGCTGCTCGGTTCAGTTGCTTCATCGACGTTAAGCTCATTGTCAATGTGAAGTGGGACAGCACTTGGTTCAGCTGAGAAATCACCTTGTCCATCTTCAACCTCTGGAGGGTAATAATATTCTAGTACACTTTGTTGATACTTAGGTGCATAAGAAATAAGTTGCTGCTGCGGTGGAGGTGAAGAAGACCTTTGTGGAGTAGAAGAGTCATCACACTCCCAGAATGATTGCACCTCTTGTGGAATCTCTCGACCGGAAGGTGAACGGATTACCAACCGATACTTCTGAGGTAGACGATTGTCTTCATCTTGTGATGAGTCCGTCTCCCTCTTTTCTTTGAGGTAAAGGTTGGAACAATATTCTTGAGCAATAGCACAGCTCACGAACTCATCAAAATTCTCTTGGCTAACTTGAGCCAATTCACATCGCAGCCTAGCAGTCAGCCCTCGATAAAAATGATAACCCCTCATGGATGGTGATTTCACATAGTCAGGGACATATTGAGCTAAGCGATTGAATTCCTTAGCATACTCAATAACACTCATGTCCCCTTGCTTCAGACTCCAGAACTCATCCAGACTGGTTTGCATTATGCCCGCAGGGATGAAACGAGCACGAAATGCAGCCTGGAACTCTGCCCATGTGACACGATGCCCTACTGGTTGGACAGCAAGGTACTCTGCCCACCATGCTCCAGCAAAGCCGTGAAGCTGCTAAGCGGCATATAGAGTCTTCGAGAATTCATCACATTGGATCAACCCAAACTTGGACTCAAGGACACGTAACCAGTGATTTGCTTCACAATGGTCAGCCGCCTCGAAGAATACCGGCGGTTGTGTCGCCAAGAAATCCAGATACGTGCTCTGGGTTGGCATGTGATGTTGAGCTTCTCAATCTATGCCTTGCTGAACTAGAGTTTGGAGAGTTTCATTCATCTTCGCCATAATTTCAGCCAATCCAGTTGGCGATGGATCTTGTGATGAAGTCGAGTCATTCCTACCTCGACTTGAACCTCCAAGCTCCATTTGAGAATGTGTACGTACCATACTGCACGAAACAAAATTTTGAGTCAATCAAAATTCTATCTCAGTAGTAAGTAAAGATAAGTAAAACATGAACATGTCATGAACTTTATTAAAGCATAACCACATTCATGTTTAAACAATCTTATGTACGCTAAGCTAATCAGCGGGACTACCCTGACCAGCTCACACAAACTCCAAATTTTACTCAAGTTATCAACAGATTCTTGACTTGAGTTCAATACAAAAGTTTTAGTAAACTTCAGTAGCTTTCCAACAAGTACTTATGTGCTCCTTAAGGATTTTTCTAGAGGATGTTATGGCTTAAAAACAGAAAGGTCAAGAGAGGTTTTTGCTACTGTCCTGGTTCTGAACAGTTTGCCTTCAACTGGACTTTTCACCAACTTAACGTGTGATTTTGCTCTGGAGGTCTACAAAGAAGTTGTAGAGCACTTAAAAATATTTCCAGAACTGTATCATACACCTTAATTGGTTAAATCTACTCAGAGTTAAGCTCTGTTAAAGACCAGCAAGAATTCCTGCCAGAAACAGAGCATTCTGTTTCTTGAAAACTTTGATACCTAGTTATACTCTCATTTGAATCTTAGCTCAAAATAAGAGTTCAATAACTAATACTTGTTTCAAACTTCTGTTTTTAGTTGAAATTTAGTTCATGACTCATTTCTTCATAGGGAAGAGGTTATTAAGTGTAGTACGGTGTCGATGCACCGTAAGAATCTTGTCGGTACTACGTAGCCTCACCAAAAGAAAATCCTAAACCGGATTATACCGGCATATCCGTTTTATCAGTGGCACTAAGACGGTCTTTCGCACACGTGTACTACACGGGATACGTACATGGTTAGTAACTGCAGAAGAACACTCAATAGTGGTGCACTCAAAGGTTGTTTCATTTCAGGCAGTTCCATATTTGAAAGTAAATACAAACGCCCGTATCATTGTCATACGGCCGTCCTTGAGTTATGCCACGTCTCAAGGTACGTGATCGTGTTTCAACACCACACGACGGGGAACCCGAGTATGTCATGGACGGGTCGTCACGATTGGGAATGTTATCAACCCAACGGATACCACCTACTGCCCTGCAGGGCACGCCGATGGCAAGCGCTGCGTATGTCCTCCTGGCTACTTCCAGACGAACACACTATCGCGTTACTGACCACACGATGGGGTCTCCACTTACTTGCCTAATGCACGCTAGGGATCAGCGTTTCATATGAACTCAGAAACATGGAGAGTCCAAGAGTTTCGTATTAATGTCTCACACCAAGCTGTGAGACCTATCCCTGAACCACTTTCCTCGTCAGGGGAGCTAACCAAAATTGAACCGCTTTTGGTGGCGTTCCATACCATGTTTGCCTTAGCGTAGGTGCGTCGTTACGTAATAAAAATTTCAGAATTATAACAAGTTTGTTAGCGCTGCCACTTTAAGTAACTATACTACTATAGTCCTTATGTGGGCCTAATACCGTTTCCTCACCGTATCCTAAGTTTTTATCGTAATACGATCCTTATTCCGTGTGCTATTACCAATGCGGCTCTGATACCACGCTGAGGGGGCCCGACCTCGATCATGGGGTCATGCCGCCTCGCCCGAGGAATCGCATTGGGTGGTGCCGTGTTATGCGGCACCCAACAGAACACATATAAGGAACCATGTATTACATAAACCAAAGCGGAAGCTTACACTGTTCTTTGTAAATAATTTACATAAAATGGCTACAGCGGAAGTCTATAACCAGCTCACGTTGAATAACTACGAAGCACTCGAGAAGAGGTCCAGCCCACGGACTCCTCTCGCTAGCAACACGAAGACACGGCAGCGGCTAGGTTCTCCAAGTGTGACATGACTCGGAATTTCCCGAGTCTCACCGGACAACCTTCTTTATAGCGTCGAGGTTTATCTCAAAAATCACTTATATAGCAAGAGTGAGCACAAAGGCTCAGCAAGACACCATCTTTCCTAAGACATGGAACTCTACATGAAAGTAACCTAAGACTTAAGCCTGTCATTCGCGAAAAGACTCGCCTACGAGTTCATCCTTAACTTTCAGATTTTAGCCATAATAGTAGTGACCTTGCGCCGAGCAACATTGGAACTCCACAATCAAACAAGAAACGCTCCATTCCAATGTTACTTGTCCCAAGGTAAAAATAAATTTAGTTTGCTCTATCTCTACTTCAAACAAGGTTCTCATGCAGTTTAACATAATCATAGCAGCAATTATACTTTTGCAAACTGTTCCCACACAACTTGCTTACTACGTCACAACACAGTGAGCAAGTGGTACTCATAACCGCGAGGGATGGTGATTCGAATCAAACACTACCCGGATAACTCGACATATACGCCCGCCTCTGAACACCGAAATCTGACGTCCTTCATTACGTCGTATGTGGCAACCATTCTCAGGACACTAAACTGTAGAACCGGTCACGCCGTCTCGGGCTCATAGGTCTAACGAAACGATGTGGTATGCCTCTACAATCCAGTGAACCTGGTACATCGGTTTCCTGGTTCCCATATATCAGTAAGCATCCGGTACACAACTCAATACTTGCTCAGCGGGGCTGCATACGCTTCGGTCCTTGACCGACACGGGCAGAGCTACTCGACCAAGACCTCGTCTTGTCGCTACCTAACTCTCCTGCCCGGTCTCATCTTTAGAAACGTAAACTTTAGTTTGCCTCTCTTTCCAACCCCACTTATGTGATCCTAAAACAACGCTCGCGAGTAGATTCCAACTACTCGTCTTCTACCGGATGTCCTAGCCTATTTAGCACGGCCTTATTCTACAGCAATGACACAATGCTACCCTTGACCTCAGGGTTCATGTTTGGTTATGCAAGTGGAGTATCAACATCCTTGACCTAATGCACATACAAACCTTGACCAAATGTAGTGAACAAAGGGAAAACTTTAAAAACAACTTAAGTGCAAACCGGGGCTTGCCTTTGTTTTGCAGGGCTAATATATATATAATCAAGTTAGTGAAGATCACTTGGCTTTATCTCTTCCCTCCTTCCTTTGATCTCCACTCCAATGACTTGAAATCCTTCACGTAGATGCTACACGTAATGCATATGCACAATTGTTTAATTGTAAAGACTTTGCTACAAGTTCTAATAACAAGTTTTCAAAAACTAGAACCCTGTTTAAGAATTTAAAATGACACTGGTGCTAGTGGTTTAGGTTTGGATCTAAACACATGATTAGTGCTAAGTGGTTTCCCCCTCTTCTATATTAATCACCTTAAGAGGTTAAACAGCACTGGGGTGATCCAGAGCTCCAATGGAGCTGAGAATTTTCATGTGAGTTCCTTGTCACCAGAAATTCCTCTGGACCAAAAATTAGCACTTTTCATTGAGTGGTTTGTTCAGAATAATTTTCTAAGTAATTAAGCAAAGAAGATTTAATTCTGAGCTAACACCGATGTTCATGCCATACTTAGTGAACTAAAATTTCAATTATAGTTAATAGAGTTTGCATGAATTTTCCTAGCATTTGTGGAGCTAAGATCTGCCCAGAACTGAATTTCCAAGTTTTGGAAATTCTCTGAAAATGTTTCTGTATTCAATTGAACACAGCATCTTCAAATCTGAACTGCCCTGATCATATCAACTCCAATTGATCTGAAACTTTTACTGGTGTTAACTAATACCCTAAAGACTATTCTGGAAAAAATAGAGGATTTTTGGATTAACCAAACTCCCTCTAAAATTCTTTTGCTGAAAAGCTTTAAAGAATTTACCAGAATTAAATAATGGGTCTCATACAAATTGGGTTGTAGATTTGAACAGAGCTATTCAATATGAATCCAACCCAATTTGAATCACTAAATTTGGGGCTTCCTAGCAAGAGTTATAAGGTTCTAAAGTTTGGGGGAAAATTCTGAAATTGAACTCTGTTTATTTTCCAATTTTCAGAGACATAAGGAATTAACACCACATTTGGCCAAGCAAATGAGGTCCAATGCTTCTGAAAATTTTACTGGAGTTCAGTCATTTTTGGCGGAATCTCCTGCCCAAAGTTGGGAATTGTCCAATACACAGAGCTCCTGTAAAAATTCCTACAAGATTTTCCTTATATGAATTAATGAGCAAAAACCTGGGATTTTCATAAATATTGGGCTATACTCCTGGATAGTGCTCTCATAGAGGAATCCAAAAAAATTTATCTCACTATTTTTTGGAGCTTCCTACACCAAGTTATGCATTTTACAAGTTTGAACAACTCTCTGTTTGATTTTAAACAGCACAGTCACACGTGGGGCCCACGGGTCAGGTGCTTCTTCAACCTCCCGCCAGAGCCCGCGGGTGCACACCGGCAGAAAGCGTGGCATAGCTATTTCTCTCTCATTTCTCCACCAAATGAGCTCTGGTTTCACCCTACATGCTCCTTGGAACATGGCGCAGCTGTCGGGCAAGGTTTCCACGCATGAAAACGGCTGTAGGTAGGTCGGCACCGGCGGGGTGGCTCGGGAGCTCGACATGGACGCGTTCCAGCGTGTCCAAGGGATCTCCCGGCGAGCTACAATGTCCTACAGCATCCCTATGGGTCTAGGAACATGGAACGGAGATCAAATCGTGCAGAACATGGCTGCAAACTAGTCGTCACCGTGGACCGTGGCAGTTTTGGCCGCCGGCGATAATTTCTCGTCGCACGGGGCATAGGAGCGTCGGTTTTCTTTGGTTCTCGGCGTGGGAGGGCGCTAGGGCATCTAGTTGCTGTGGTTTGAATTATAGGAGGTACGATCAATCGGTTTGAGAGAATTTCATGAATTAAACACGGTCTGATCTATACGTGCGCCGGTGCCAAAACTCGAATTCCGGCGAGTCGGCGTCGGGGGAGAGCAGGGGATCAACAGGATGAGTATCAGTACTCCTGGCGCACCTCTGTGGCCTCTTGAGCACGCCGGAGAGGCGCTGGGCTGGCCGGGAGACAGGGAGCAGTGGAGGCGAGCTCGGTTTCTGTTTCGTACGTGAGAAACAACAGCGGGTGCGCGATCAACTGAGGAGGGTGACGTGCTGCGGTTGGCTCCCGGGGTAAGGATCAGACCGGCGTGAATTGGAGCAGGAGGTGGAGCTTTGGGGCGTGGAGCAGCAGCTGGGTGCCAGCCGGAGGCAGGGCCTCGGTGGAGTGAGGAACAGAGAGCAAATACTTAGGGATTAAGTCTACTCATTCCTATGACATGTGGGGTCCACCCCTCTTCTTATCCCCCAAAACTATCACAAATATCTTCAAATTTTGGCACCTTGCAAATTCAGCTATGAGGTACTCAAATCCAAAAGTCATTTGGCAATTTGACTAGTTTTGCCTCAGTTTCAAATTTGAATTCAAATTTTGGTAAAATTTACAAGTCCTTTTGATATACATATCAAGTACCTCCACATTTCCTCAAAATTTGCCTACCTCATAATTTGGACCTGAGGAATCCAAATATGCCCTCTGATTCTTGAGTTGGCCATTGCAATTACAATTTTTCAAACAACAGTTTGAATTCCCTCTTGTTTTGAAAATGGCCTTCATCTTTTTAAAGTGACCCTATTAGTTCAAACTGAATTCAAAGTTTTATTGCACAAGCCAACCCTTTCATGAGTATACAAAAGTTTTTGTAGGTCCCATTTCTTGCATATAAACTCAACTTTATTCATAGCTCAAGTTTTCTATTTACAAGTTTTGGGACTTTTACAAAAGTATGACTTGGATGAGCTTTGTTTTATATGTATACGTCATATTGTGCTCATAATAAATTGAAATTTCTCTTTTGAACCTTGCTGAATACATTGTCAAATGGGGAGAAATATGTCACATATCGCACATTCACGAGTTTTTACACGTTCTTCTTAGGGGGAGAAGTTTTAAAAAAAAATCTTTCTCATTTGATTTTTGATATAAAAAAGGGGGAGAAATTTGCTTTCACAACTTTTTCATGTGAATGAGCCAATGTTCGGATTCTAAGTGGTGTTGCCAATACATTCATCAAGGGGGAGATTGTGAGACCTATGTGTGCGAATATATTGGCAATTAGAATAAAAGTAAGGATTTACCTTCAAAGTTTTGAATATTATCGAAATACCTGCTTAGCAGTGTCCGAACATTCACTCACATGAGCTGCACGTGAGTCGACACAGTTGAACTTTACAAATGTGTTTTTGGGAGTAACTATTACTCTTTACTCAGTTCAGATTGTCCGAACTTTCTCATTGCATTTTCCGAGAAACTGTCCCTGCAGAGCAGCTGCTTTCATATTATTTAATTTTCAGCCACTCTGTTTTTAACTTGCAATGTTTTGAACTTGCTTCTTGACTTATGGAATGTTTTCTTAGTGTTCTCTTACTAAGTTTTTGATGTGTTATGGCTGATTATGGTGGTTAATACATTGCTATGGTTTGCATCTTGATTATGTGAGGTGCTCATTTAAGGTGTTGTGGTTTTCGGACTAACGTGAGTCAAGTCGTGGATTTGTGCTAAAAAAGTGGATGTTTGTTCATGTGCAGGTGTTGTTTGAGGTCAAGACATGGCTGGTGATAGAGGTCCTTGAACTAGTCTTAGGTAGATGATGAGGTTCAAAAAACAGATTCGGGAGGAATTGTGGTTAAGCTGATCGGGAGGTCACGTAGCATGTTTGAGTCAAGAACAATGCATATGAAGGTGTTGTGAACATTTTGAAATGTGTTTGCACTATGCAAGGGGTGCATGGACATGGCTACATTGTTCCAGGGCATGGTGAAGAGATATTGAAGTGAAGATATGGTTGAAAAAGGTTCAACCGGCTGGATTCGGCGCTCAGGCTGCGGCTTAGGCAGTTATGGTTCATTTATAGAAAGTTTTGAGTTGGTTATAATAGGATTTCATGTTAGGCACGAAGTAGAGTTGTTTTAGGAATGTTTGAGACGTTCCTAAGGTTTTTAGAAGTCTTAAGATTGATTCCGTCTGCGTATAGAAGAGTCTTGAGCAGTTTTTCGATGTTAGAGTTTGAATCCAAGTAGGAGTAGGAGTCCAAGTTTGGATTTGGTGGGCCTTAGGGCTGGTTATATAAGAAAGAGAGTCCAAGGATCATGGAGAGCACGACTTGTGGCTGCTTCTCTTGAGTTTTGCTCAATAAAATTCGTAGTTTAGAGGAGCTTTGGTGCCTTGTTCGTCCGACTTGTTCCAGGCAAGTTTTTCCTCGGCGAGTTTCTGGACACACCGACGTTGCTTTGGTATTTCGATCATAACTCGCGTTTTACTGATCCAATTGACGTGATTCTTTTTGGGTTGTCTTAAAAAATTGATTATCTATCATATGTGAAAATTTCTTTGCAGCTTTGCGGATCTGTTTGTGGTTTTTGATCTACACGAAATTCTTTACAGTATTGCAGATATGTTTTTAAAATCGGGTAGAACAGATTTACCTTGGTCTAGTCTTTTGATCATAACTCAAGTTCTACTTAGTGTTTTCACATGATTCTTGTTGCAGTGGCTTTGTGACTTGATTATATGTAATCTCTACTAGTTTAGTCACATTTGAACACGTCAAAAACAGTCGCACACATGATATCTTTATCAGATCAATTTTCTGCCGAGAGGTTTTTTGTAGCTTCCGCATAAAAAGTTTTAATCTACCATTCACCCCCTCTGGTAGCTTTTCATGTGCTCTTCGATCCTACATTTTCCGTGGGCTGCAACAACAGTGGTCGCGCCAAGACGGCGCATCCTCCCGCCAACGAGAGGGCAAACAAAAGACCAAGCCTGAGGCGAGCGCCGAGCAAGAAATGAAGTATCAAGATGTCGAGTGAGCGTTGAAAGCCGTCTACGGCCACTCCGATATTGACTCCAGCACCAACAACGAGCGATGCAAGGCAAGCCATGTCTAGTTAGATGTCCCCCCGTCGTGTGACAGGGGAAATGCCCTCTAACACTGGTGTAGGGGATTGAGGCTGTCCTCCCCCCGGATATCACCATGGGCTCATCCCGAGTCCAAACGTATGACGAAGCCATGCAGGACCAGCTCTGGCATGAAGATCTTGACCTTGTCGATGAGCGAAGGTGGCAAGCAGCTGCTCAAAATGCACAGTACTGCCAGGCGCTCTAGCACTACCAGTAGCGGTTCGTGCGGAGTAGACAGCTCGAGGTGGGCGACCTGGTGCTTCGGCGAATACTTTCTCGAGAAGGGGCGAGCAAACTCTCCCCCAACTGGGAGGGTCCCTTTCGAGTGACAGAAGTATGCCGCCCCGGGTGCGTCCGCCTAGCCACGGAGGATGGGGTACCTCTACCCAAAATGGAACATAGAAAACCATCGTAAGTTTTATTCTTATAGCAGCGGTAGGGTTCTTTTTTCTCTGTAAGGGCATCATAGAGTCTAGGAGCAATGCTTAGAACAGCTAAACTCCGGAGGAGTCCTGCTACTCTCATCATCCGGAGCGGGTTGCTGTCTTCTTGTACAACCTTTTTCCTCCTAGGAATGAAGCCTGAAATGAGAAAAAATAATCTTACCCTGCATACCCCCTCTCTTTACACTTTGTGCTCACTCATGCATATCAACTGTAAAATGGCATGTCCGAAGCCTGTCCTACATACTTGTCCCAGGTCTCGTGGCACTGAAAGGTCCCCTCACTGAAAGGTTAACGCCCGTATGAGGTCCAGGGCGTGCATCCTGCTTAGCCTGGTTCCGTACCTTAAGCCTACCGCACTGCCTCCTCAGCGCTACAATCGAGTACTTGGGAGCCGGAAAGTAAACACCAGCGGACAAGAAAGTAACTGGACCCCGGGCAGCCCCTTTTCTTTTTTGTGCTTTACTTCCATACCGCTCCGGCCGTGTGGCCAGTCACTTTTTCCTGTGCTCATCCATAGTGAGAGGTCTGCTATCCTTCTGCAGGCAGGTCCGCTTAAGGTACCTGTGGTGTACTCGGGGTCCTATGGTTATCTCATTGCTCGGGGGCCCTATGGCGCCGAATGGTCCCTCCCCTAAAAAGTTAACGCCAGCGGCAGGTCCAGGGCTCGCAGCCTTCTTAGCCTGATTCCGTACCCTAAGCCTGCCGCACTGCCTCCCCTGAAACGCTAATGACAGCGGGAGGTCCAGGGTGTGTAGCCTACTTAGTCTGGTTCCGTACCTCAAGCGTGCACACTCTTCCTCTCCAGCGCTACAGCTAAGTACCGGGGAGCAGGACGGCTCATATCCTCGAGCTAGGTCCTGACCATAACCCAAATGCTCTCACATCGAATTACCCAAGCCCCGTAGCTTGTCTAAGGACCATAAGCCACAACAAAACTAGGAGCAGGAAGGAGTGACTAGAGAGCATGACTACTCCCGTTTCTCCGCCATATCCGCAGGTCTGAACAAGTCCTTGGCGTGCCGGAACTCCAATAATGTCCGATGCTGATTTCCCGCCTCATCCAGTCTACTTGGTAGGTGCACCCCAACTCAAGGGCCACACCTACCAGGGGCCATCATGGTGAACCACGCAGGCAAGACGTTGGACCACTTCAGCAGCAAGCAGAGGACTCGGAGCTCCGACTACAACAAGCTGAAGACACAGGCCGAGGTTCCCCTGGGTTCTTGCGCTGCCAAGGACTCAGGAGGATGAGTTAGCCACACTTCTGAAGCTCTCTGGGTCATTACGCTGCTAAGGACCCATAGGAACAGGTTTTGGACATCGACAAACTGCTATCCACCTCGGCTAAGTCATTCCGGACCTTTGAGCTACCAAGGGATCAAAGTCTACATCATCAATTCAAGACACAGACTTCAAACAAAAAAGTCTTTATTCAAAGCAGAACTCCAGCATACAGAGGAGGATACAAGGCGAGCGGGAGACCTAGAAGCTACCCGCGCAGGAACCTAGCAGCTACAAGTCGGGCGACCTCCTCCACAGTGGACTTGGCCGCCCCCGACAGCTCTACGATGTGGCCCTGCGCCACAGGTTCCAGGGAGATGCTGGGGTCGCAGCTCCGAAGGCAAGAAAGTACATGCTCTTCCACCTGCTGGGCCAGAGCCTTGCCTTCGGTCTTGAGCTGATCCCCCACGATGTTCTCCAGCTCTAGGAGCTTGGCTCCGGCCGAGTCCAGAGCAGGGATCACTTGGCTCACCTCCTGAGCTGGACCACCGGAGCGCAAGGGACCAAAGCCGAAGGGTTCCAGCGCCACCTCCGTGCGGCCAAGGAAGTCCTAGACCTTCTATGCCTCAGCAGAATGAGAAGCCCGGAGTTCTTTGACCATCTTGGCGGTGGAAGCCAGCTCCCCTGCCAAGTTCCTGCTCGCCAGCTCCTGCTCCCTGGCAGCCAGCTCCTGCTCCAGAGCAGCTAGGACCTGCTCCTTAGTGGCCAGCTACGCAGTATGCTCATCCAGGTCAGACTCCCTAGTCAAGGCGGCCAGCTCCCGGTCCTAGACGCCCTGAAGCCGCTTCTTCAGGCGCTCCCGCTGCACCTCTTGAGCGGCCAGGCGATCGGAGAGCTCCCTCTCCTTTGCCTCTGCCTCCTTCTCCCGCCAAAGAAGCGTCTCTCGGAGCTCTGTCAGACCCGTGAGACGTGCGTTGGCAGAGAAGCGGAGGTTCTTTGACTCAGACAGGAGGCTCACAACCCTCTTGTTGAGGTCGAAGACAACAGACCCCTTCTCCTCGAGGACCTCCTCCCGCACCTCCAGCCACTCCTCCCGTGCCTGCGCCTTCTCCCTGGCAGACTGGACCCGCGACTTCAACAGGTTGTCCCAGTCCTGGAGGCGCTCCCGCTCGGACCTCAGCTCGGCCCACTCCTGCTCGAGCACCTTCTGCATCTGGTACATGCTCGAGCGGACTGCTCTCATGGCCCTGGGGAGCGGGACGGCCTTCGGCATCACCAGGCGAGGAATCGCCTCACCTCCTCTGGCTCTTCATCGTCCGATGGGCCACCGCCACTGCAACCTGCAGAAGAGGAGGAGGGCTAGCAACACGCTTTGCAGCAGCTGTTCCGCTAACAGAGGCGTCCGCCCCCGCCAGTTGGCAGGCCTGGGGGACCTGAGTGTCGACATCCGGAGCCGGCCCAGGCACAGGCTTAGGCACTGCCACCGGCGTTGGAGCATCGGCAGAGAAGGAGCTCTGGCTCTTGGGCTCCTGCTGCAGAGGAGGAGTGCTCTATGGAGAAGCCCTGCGAGATGGAGCATTAAGAGTCAACCACACAATCTAGCGGCTCAGTACCCAACCTAAACTAAAAGGTTGAACCATACCTGGAGGTTTGGAAGTTCCACCCCACGCAGAGCTTCTTAAGCGGAGGGCTAGAGCCACTCGCCCCTTCTGGAATCGAGGTCGCCTCCGTCGGTTTCGGAGCCAGCGGAACCTCAGGGGTCTTCACCACTGGATATGGCGCAGCAGGAGCGTTCCCTGCTGAGGGCCTCAATGCGGAAGACGTGGTCTGTGCCTAGGCCGCCCTCGATGGCTGAGGTGCCTACGGCGCTGCAGAAAGTCTCGTCACCGCCACTGATGCTTCAGTAGTCTTTCCTGACGACGGCTTCCGATCCGGTGATGCGACCAAGGATTTCTTCTGCATGGTAGGCGCGTCAGGGGCCCTCCTCGAAGCTCCAGCAGTGCCAGGCGCCCTTCCTGTGCCAGCCAGGGCTGCTCCGGCAGCAGCAGCTCCAGAGCTTCCACCGGCGCCAGTTGTCGAGCCCGGTGCGGGACCGCGGGAAGCCTGGGAACCCCCCTCCCGGGGGTTCGAGATGAAGCTTCCATCAGAACGGACCAGCTTCCTCTTCGGCGCCCTACTCGACTCCGGGGCATCCTTGGGCAGTGAAAGACGGCGCGCCATGGGTGTAGGCCCACCAGCCGACTCCCTCCCTCTGTTTAGGAGTGAGTTCAGCGTAGGCCTCACCTAGCCACCGGAACCGTCTGCTCCGGGAATCTCCATGCCCCAAGAAGCATCACCGATCTGCCGCACTGTGACATCAATATCCTCCAGTGTCGGCAGCTCCCTCAGCTGCCGCGATCGCGTCTGCTGGTTGAGCCAGACAGGCTGGCAGCTCGCTGGCGGGGTGATGGAGTCGTCGGTGATCGGGTCACACGAGAGCTTCTGCAGCATCATGCTCAGCATCTCCCGATCAGGTGACGACCCAGCTCCGCGCACCAAACGGGTCAAGTCACCATCCTCGGTGTACTACCAGGCTGGCCGGTTGTGCTACTGGAGAGGAGCGATCCGGCGAGATAGAAAGTCAGCCAGCACCATCAGCGATGTAAGGCCTTCCTCCGTCAAGTACCTGATCTTCTCCAGCACCGGCGTGTAGGCGTCCTGCAGGTCGGGGATCTCATCCCTGATGGCTTCCTCGGTGATCGGAGGCCACCCGGTAGCTCCAAGCGATCGTGGACGTTGGTCTGGGCAATCCCCCAATCCTCCCTCCAGTGCTCCCACTTCCTGGGAGAGAATGGCGCGATGTACGGCGCGGAGCTCCTCCGTCGGTGCTAGAAGTAGTAGGCCCCAGGTGGCTTGTGCTTCTTCCCGAGGCTCTCAAGGGGAAGAACACCCTGAAGAGCCGCACCAAAGGCTGCACACACACAAACATGTCACAGAAGTGTAAGAAGACCGCCACTAATGCGGCATAAGGTGCTGCAGCTGGAGCCCATACACCTCCAGCAGGGTGAGGAAGAAGGACGACGCCGGGAGCGTGAACCCGTACAGCGTGTATGAGTTGAAGAGGACCACCTCGCCAGGCTGCATGTCGGAGAGCGGGACCCTCTCGCAACGGATCTTTCTATCAAACGCGGCTGACTGCCAGCCGAGCAGGCGCCTCACGCGCCTGATCTCATCATCCATGCGAAGCTTGGAAGAACGGAGGCCAGAAGCCATGGCGGCGAAAGAAGGTTGAGAGCATTGGGGAGCGGTGGCTTTGAGCGCGAAAGTGGAAGACGAAGATCGCAAGAGGCAGGAAATAAAAGAACCTCCCGTCTCCGGAAGGCTTCCTTTTCTATGCCTGCGGCTTTTTGCAGGGCAACAAGCATGACGTATGGGTTGCCACCGCCGTGCGCTGTTCGTGTTGCCAGTGACGGGTGGGAACCAGGTCCACCCGTCAGACACTGGGGGCCAGGCCAGCCACGTATTGGGAATGTTTGGCGGTTCCCGATAAAAGTGGCATGGTGGAACTGCAGCGGTCGACCCAACGGTGCTGCAGTTAATACCTCAGGATGACCCCTCGAGCACGTCACGATGACCCACCAGTCAAGAGCGTACATGCGTCCATTACGCCGATGACGTGCTACAGTTTCGACTATCGATAACGCCCATTATGCCAAGGGCGTGCAGCCTTCTCGTTTGGCAGATACAACTACATACCACTACGCTAATCTCGCTGCCACATCGGCTTCCAAGGTGCAGGTTCAAAGCTACCACGCGGGAAAAGATGGAGGCCCCACCTGCGGTATTGTTGCCTCCCCTGAGATGGGCCCGGCGGCCACTGTCAGTACCCTGCATACCGGGTACCCCCGCGTGGAGGGTTTATGACAGCCCAGACCCCGCCTCCATGTTGAGGCGGGCGTTGGCACGGCCATGTGTCCTTGGCACCGGGGTCGGCCCTGGGGCTGTCATGTGCGCCTGGGCTTTGGATTCAACACGTGCCATTGGCGCCGGACCTAGCCTCCCCTATGAGGTGAGGTCTGGAGCTGCCACGTGTATGTGGGTTCTGAACCTCCTCCTTGCTGAGGAGGGCTCCAGAGCCGACACGTGCCCTTGGCCCCAGACCGGGCCTCCCCGCTGAGGTGTGGTCCGGAGCTGCCACAAGTATGTGGGCTCTGAACCTCCTCCCCGTTGAGGAGGGCTCCGAAGCCGACATGTGGCCTTGGCTCTGGACCGAGCCTCCCCGCTGAGGTGAGGTCCGGAGCTTCCACATGTATGTAGGCTCTGAACCTCCTCCACGCTGAGGAGGGTTCAGGAGCCGACATGTGCCCTTGGCCCCTGACCGAGCCTCCTGCTGAGGTGAGGTCGGGAGCTGCCACATGTATTTGGTCTCTGAACCAACTCCCCACTGAGCAGGGCTCCGGATCCAACACGTGCCCTTTGCCTCGGACCAGGCCTCCCCGCTGAGGTGAGGTTTGGAGCTGCAACGTGTATATGGGCTCTGAACCTCCTCCCCGCTGAGGAGGGCTCCGAAGCCTACACGTGCCCTTGGCCTAGGACCAAGCCTACCCACTGAGGTGCGGTCCGAAGCTTCCATGTGTATGTGGGCTCTTAACCTCTTCCCCGCTGAGGAGGGCTCCGGAGCCGCTACGTGTTTCACGATGTGTCGTGGGCCGTGGGTCGAAGAAGTCAAGGAGGAAGTGTGCTGTCAGGCCGTCCATTCAAGGCTCGTGCCTTCCCCAGAAGCATGGCACACGGCGCATGCCTCCGTCCACCGTCTGTTCTCCATTAAGGTGACAAGACAAAGCGGCGAGACATAACAGCGGCACAGTGCCGCCCAGTAGAGCGAGAAGACATGGCAACAAGACGGCGTCTTCATCATCACCTGCCACGCGGTCAGATGCGCTCGGGGCGCTAGGCAGTGGGACTTAACTTCCCCACCAACCACTCTACTCAGAGTTGTAAAAACACTAGATTATGTATAGGGTTTAGATAGCCTCGGGACCACCTATCGGGCCCCGAGACACATTGTAACCAACCCGGCCTTGGACTATTAAAGGATTGAGGTGTCCACCCGACAAAGGGTTCGCAACCCTGCAAACTCACACACACATACGCGCAAGAAATACAACAATCACCCCGTGGATGTAGGGTTTTATGCTCCAGCGGCCCGAACCATGTAAATCTCGGTGTTCACCCTCTCTCGAGCTTGGACGTCAGACCCCTCCAATCAAAGAACCTCTGTGGGCTGCTCCTGTAGCAGACCGGGGGAAGTGTTGTTGCAACACTTTGACAAGCTCTCTCTCTCTATCTATCTATCTATCTTATTTTAGTTGTGAGGCTCTCTGGTGTGCCAGAAACTCTAATTCTGCTATAGTTTTTTTTTTCTCGAATGCGCAAGAGAGATGCACATCTTTATATTAAGAGAAGAAAGAAGTGAACCCGTTACAGTAAAGCCATCTCATATGGGGTCTAGGTATGAGAGGCTCAATACAAGGTGAAGAATGTTAAAATGAACTACCGACCTAAACATGGATTAGGTTCCTAATGCCTGCTGCAAGTTGAGGGCTTGGAGTTTTTGGCTCCAGCAAAGCACCATAATTTGTATTCATCCGAGAGGGTCCTCATGACCGAACTAATAGAGGGAGACACACTGTCGAATACGCAAGCATTTCACTGCTTCCAGATGTGCCAGACGCCCAAGATGAGAGAATTTACTCCCTTCTTATGCTCCTTTGGAACTTTACTAATAGTGCGACCCCACCAGTCTCCAAAAGACCCCTCAGTTGTCAGATATAGTTTAAATGGCATGTTAGTTGGCAGAGACATGCTTGGGATAAAGGCTTGGATGTTATTGTTGTTGTTAGTTGGCAGAGACATCTTCGTTAATTTAGACATCACCAAAAAGAAAATGTAACATTGAAGAGATGTGTATGAATTTACAAATGATAAATCTGGATTTGGAGTAGAAAAAAAATAATTCTCCACTGGCAATCCTACCTAACATGTCACCGGCATTTGAGTTCTACGTACCGTAAGTACCTTTGGGTAGGAGGCTACTACCTATGTAACTTGGGTCCCAGCTCAACAGCGAGACACATTGACCATGCACGATTCATTCATAGTGCTATTAGATACGCGCTAACATCCATTTTGAGCACTGATATACTTGTATCTGCAGCACAGGATCCACGGTAGACAATATGAATCATATCCTAGTTAATTGTTGCTCCAGTTGGTCAAAACAAAGCACTTTGGTTAGGCCAGCGTCAACTCTGTGCCAACCTATTTGCTTGGGCAACCAAGAAATTGACCCAAAATTGCATGCTTTGAGACCGACCACATGTGCTGAATTTGGAAAACTTTATGCGCTCATGCCTAATTTCAGAATGAGTCGACCTAATGGTTAGTTGAAAGTTGACCTCTATTTTCAAACTAGGGCACCTAAAGGCAGGTACTACTCTGATTGAGATTTGGCAACCACCATCAGCACTGCGACAACGTAGCCATGGACAAATAGTTTGTCGTGCGCAAGTACAAAATTCAATGCACCTGTACAGTGTTAGGAAATAAATCCGGTGCACTTCTCAGGCTGGAACATGTTCATGCATGGTCTGGCTATGTGCATCTTGGGATCGTGTGTGCGATTGCTGTTAGCATGTATGTGCATGTGGCATGTGTGCGTCAACGTCGTGGGTTAGTGCCTGAACGGGTAGTTAGGCACAAAAAGCATGCACGTATCCTGGTGGCTGCTGGAAGCAGCTGCATGCACCAAGTAACTCCGATCGTGGTGGTTGCATGCAAATGATAAGTCGATGTGAAGTCTCCGGATAGCTCGGCTAGTGACTAATTCGTACGTATAAGCAGGAGCACGTACACGTGATAGCAGGGTCGCAAGGCGGAGCCGGCCGGAGCGGTGGAACAAAACGAGTTTGTTGCTCGACCCTGCCTCACCTGGGGCTATATAGTCTTGTTGTATTCATCTTGTTTGGTGCTAGAGCTGAGCCACAGAAAACAAGAAATACACGGGGCCACACGTACGTCGACAGCAGGCATTAGTATTGTTTTTTTAGATACTGTCCTCGCGTGTGTGCGCGTGTGTTAGTGAGTTCGAGAGATCTTGTTTCCAACAATTTGTATCAGAGCCTCAAGATTCTCCCTGTGGACATGGCAATGGTTCCTCACACTGGGGGAGCACAGTATCCATGGCGTACCCCGTGTTGTTGCCGGTGGGCTACACGGTGTGGGCGATTAAGGTCCAGGTGATCCTCGACGCCCAGGGGCTATGGGAAGCGGTGGCTCCGGTGGACATCACGCAGGTGGACGAGCAAAAGAATAAGATGGCACGGGCGCAGCTCCTCCAGCCGCTACCGGAGGGCATTCTCATGCAGGTGTCCTCAAAGCTGACGGAAAAGGAAGTCTGGAACAGCCTCAAATCAAAGTTCGTCGGCGCGGATCTAGTCAAGGCAGCTCGGTTGTCCATGCCAAAGGGCGAATTCGATCGATTGACTGTAACAGCCCTAACTTTTGTAAAGTTATATTTCACTTTATGAAGCAGAGTTAAGGGGAAGAAAGCCTAAGTATGTGTCACATGAAATAATGAACACACAATGGACATGTGAGGGAATTAAAAAAATTCTTTAACTCATGCTTAACACATCTTAACAAGAGGAGGGAACTTCCACTACAGGAAAACGTATTATTTTCGTCAGCTAGAAACCCACGACAATAGTAGTTAAGCTCACGACAATATTTATTTTCGTGGGTTTTTTTATTATTTTCGTGTGCCTCAGGCTCACGAAATTAAAGTGTCAAAAATAAACTTATTTTCGTGGGCTGCCCACGAAAACAATTTTATTTTCATGGGCTAGAACCGGCACATGCAAATAAAATTATTTTCGTGGGCCACCTGAGGCCCACGAAAATAATATTTTCATGGGTCTGATCTGGCCCATGAAAATATTATTTTCATGGGCCTGTCTGGCGCACGAAAATAATACTTTCATGGACCGAAGCCGACGTCAACACGCCTAGGTTTTAGTGCCGGATACCGTTTATTTTCGTGTGCCACGTTGAGCCCACGAAATTACATGCATCTATTGTCGTGTGCCTCTCAAACCCACGGCAACAGGTCATAGATTTGTGTGCCTGCCGTACCTATTTTCGTGTGCTGACAGGAACCCACGACAATAGGCCTAGTTTTGTGTGCCGTACGCCGTTTATTTTCGTGTGCCACGCAGACCCACGATATTAAATGGCATATTTTCGTGTGCTTGTTTCCAGCCGACGACAATATGGAGCTATTATCGTGTGCATGTTTTGGGCCGACGACATTACGTGCAGATAACCTTACTTTCGTGTGCTTTGTTCCGACCGACGAAAATAGATGCAACTATTGTGGTGAGTTTTCTTCTGGCCAACGTAAATTCACTTTTATTTTCGTGTGTCTGGCGCTAACCCACGAAATTTTATGTTACTTTCGTGTGCTTGCACTCAGGCCTACGAAATTATGTGTTATTGTCGTGAGCTAGGTTCTGACTCACGAAAATAATTTTATTTTCCTGAGGGCCCACGAAAATTCCATTAGCCGACGAAAATAATACGTTTTCCTGTAGTGTTCACTCCCTGACTTAAACTCCTGTCAACAATAACTCTGGAGAAAAGTGAGGAAATTTAAACATAATTTGAGTTCTTTTAAAAGGATTTATGTTCAGATCTCAAAAATGCATACAAGTAATGCAACCAATGCATTCCCTATGTATCAAAGAGCTTATATTCCAAAATTTGGATAATTTTGGAGCTCATATACCATTTATTTGAGCACATTCAGATTCAAATTTGAATTTGAAATCTGAACCAAACCTGCTCAATTTCAAAATCTGATTTCAGATTTGAGTTCCCCATATCATTTTTGGTCTACACTCCAATTTTGGTGAAATTTGGACAAAGGTTGTGTGGGAATCTCAAAGCATGGAGAGTATAAAAGAGTTGAGGTGCTGTGGCCCACATGTCAGTCACCCTAACACAGAACCACCTCTGTTTTTTTCTCTCTTCGGCTGAGCGAGTGACAGCAGCACTGCCAGAACCCATTCCCGATGATTTGCCGGTGCCAGCTCCTGCTTGCCCGGGTGTTTGCTCGGTTCCTATCCTCCACGCACTAGCACAACCGAACTTCTCCTCTCTCACTCGCTCCCACGCCCTCTCTCTGCTCTTCTCCCACAAGAATACACCCGACACTGCTTCTCTGTTTTCACAATCACACACCGCCGCCCGAGCTCGAACGATCGAGCTCCAAACAGAAAAAGGAAGCATGAAGGCATGCTATAGCATCCACCGTTCTCCACCCCGAGGCTCCTAGCTCCTGCTACGTGCAAATTGTGATTTGGCGCTGACGTGCCGAGGTGACCCGCGGAACCTCGGTTCGGTTAACCGTAGATAGCACGCCATGGACACTCTCTCCTCCACTTATCTACACAAGAAAGGTGCGTTCAGATGCCTAGTTCGTGTAGCCAAAATCCGTTTAGCAAATGATCCATCCTCTAGCTTTAATTTCCGAAATTACCGAACCCTAGTTCATCACTATAGAGCTCGGTCGAATCCAAAATTTTGTTTACCCGGACAACTAACGATCCAGATAGCTTGCAAGTGGTTTCTACACACCCTAGCGGTCACACTCGAAGAATAAAAGAGGAAAACCGTCGAGAATCGGCCGATTGCTAGCTGTTTTTCGCTCCGCCACTGAAAACAGCCTCGGTCCACTGTGGAGCTCTAGGTTGCCGGCCGTTTTATCGGACTTGGCATCCAGTTCTAGCTTCTCCACAGAGCAAAAAACCCGATGGTTTAGGGGATAAATGAGCTTGTCCAAGGTCGCCGGAACCCTAAATGGGGGCTGCCGCTGTCGCGCATCAGTTTCTGTCCACCGCCGGCGAGTTCCGACCACCTGGCTGAGTTCAGCATGGCGGGAAGGGTGAGGCGGTGAGTTTTAGCTTCGGGGCGGCCGGGAACTCGGTTCCGGTGACTCTCGCCGGAGTACACCGCTGCCCGAGTCTGTTGGCGCAAGAAGACGCCTGATGCATGGGTCCCACTGTCAGCCGTTTGAACTTTTGTTTTTCTGTTCAGATTTCCACCCAAATTAAAATGGCCATAACTTTGTGTAGAATTGTACAAATATTCCCAAGTAAATTTCGTTGGATTCCCCACAGAGAGTACTATTCATATATCCTAATATTTATGAAAATCCCTGGATTTGCCTCATTAATTCATTTAAAAAGTTAGAGAATTAATTCCAGGAGTTCTGTTTATTGGAAAATTCCTAATTTAGGAAAGAACCTTCCCCTAAATATACTTGAAATCAAGTAAGAATTTCAGATGCATTGGACCTCATTTTCTAGGCCAAATGATGTTTCAATCCTTTATGTCTGTGAAAAATAGGAAAAAGAACATAGACAATTTTAAGCTTTTCCCCAATTCTTGTAAAATTCAAATCTCCATGTAGGAAACTCCAAAAATGGTAAACCACATTCCTATGAACTCAGGAAATTGTGTACTTCACAAAAGTCCACTTCTGATCATAGTAAATCTCAATAGCTAGGGTGGAAGGGCAGAATAGTGAAAACCATATAAGGAATTGTTGTGACCCTATTGAGCTATTCCTTGAGCTCAAATTTAGCACACTGCCTACATACCCTACCTTGAATCTACTAGTAAATTTTCATCTTCATTGGAGCTCTGGAACTTGAGCTAGCCTTCTTTAGGTCTAGGTGTTCATATAAAGACTTAACCACATCGTGATTAATATTATCTTCATTTCACCAAGCATTTTCTTCACTATTTTGGTAGATCCAACAAAATAAACCTTGCTGTTGTTTTCCCCTCGTAGTCGTAATTAACTTGTACCAGATAATTAAAGTATTTCCTAAAGTTCTTTTGAATATATGTGCCTTGCACCTCAATAGCTCACGTGACATCGACGCTCAACGAGGAGTTAAACTCAGACGCGAGGATCTCCATCTTGTGACGGGTTTGGCGGATTCTCCGGAGGAAGACTGACTTCCTATATTCACTAACAAAACCGTTGAGCAAGGCAAGCTCCAGTTTGCATATAATCGCCTTTATAAATTTTGCTTTATTTCCGCTTAAGTTGATTAGCTTTGATATTGTGCATTACGTTTAGGATGTTTGGAACCCACATGCATGACTATGAAATCCGTGAGTAGAAGGACTAGCATAGAATTACCTCGTCGTATTTGGCTAGGTTAATGTTGTAGATAGCACGGTAGAAGTCTAGAAGTTGGAAGCTACTCGTGAGAAAGGTCGAGTAGCGGAGTCTACTCATGAGAGAAATTTATTTAGAAGAGCACCCTCAAAGAAAGTGAGATGGGGACGGAGAGTTACTGTAGGATGGAACGCTCAAGGTTGTCGTGACCCGATGGGTGTGACAATGCTTGGGACCACATTAGGCCTGGGCCGGTTATGGTAAGGCCAATGTGGAGGTTGAGTATTAGCCCTGTCCGTGTCGGTAAGCACTGCGCCGTATGCGGCCCTGCTGGACAAGTTTAATCTCTACCGGATATATAATGGGTTATGGGACCCATGAAACCGATGTAACTCGATGGACTGTGGTGTAGAAACTCATCCTTCATCTAGGAATGGCATTGAGAAGGCGGGAGGTGTAAATCCTTTCGCCGGCAACTTTGACGTGTCCGTGTAGAGGACCATCCTGCTCGGGATGAAGCATATTTTCTATGTCGGGGTGTCGTGTGAAAGGTTGCAGCATACAACGTAAGAAAGAACTCTAGAGTGAGTCTTTAGAGGCGGGTGTATGTGTCGTGTATTCCGAGTTGTTATTGATTCAAATCACCATCGCTCGCGGTTAAGGATTGAGCGACTTGCCCACAGCATTGTGACGTTGTAAGCAGAGGAATTAAGTCTCTTAAGATGTTGATCTTGACTTAATAATTGTATGGAAACCTTGATTGAAGTAGAGATAGTGCAAACTAAATTTATATTCCACCTTCTGCCAGGGAGGGCTCCAACGCTGCCATGTGACCGGAACCTCCGAGCCGTGCCTCCCGCCAAGGAGAGCTCCGGAGGTGCCACGTGTCCTACGGCTCCGGGCCTGACCTCCAGCATGGAGGGCTCCAGTGCTGCCACGTGGGCGACGACTCCAGACATCCTTCCCCCCAAGTAGAGCTCCGGGGGTCCCACGTGTCCTACGGCTCCGGGCCCGACCTCCAGCATGGGAGGGTTCCGGAGCTGCCGTGTGTCCAATAACTCTGGACCCCTCGTTACTCGCAAGACAGCTCCGGCAGAGACGCGTGTTCCCGGGGGCCAGCCACCCGGGCGCCGCGCCGACAAGCAACGGGCAGATGCCCAAGCAGTAAAGAGGAAGGTGTGCTGTCAGGCCGAACATTCAAGGTTCGCACCTTCCCCTGAAGCATGGCACGTGGCGCAAGCTTCTGTTCTTCATCAGTTCACCATCACGGGGAAAGACAGGGCGGCAAGGCATAATGGTGCGGCAGTGCCGCTCCGCGGTGCTGAGGAGAAGCGGTGACAAGACGGGCACTTTATCATCACATGCAACCCGGTCAGAGGCGTCCAGTGGGACAGACGGCGCACCTTATCTCCACCGACAGTTACAATGCATATAGCTGTAAATGCCTAGCTCATGTATAGGGTACAGATAGCCAGCGGGCACCTGTCAGGCCCCGGGCCACCATGTAACTGCCCCTGCCTTGGGCTATAAAAGGACCGGGGCAGCCTCCAGGCAAAGAGTTCGCAACTTTGCAACCATTACTCCCTCACACACTCATACGCGCAAGCAATACAACAAGCACACCTGTGGACTTAGGGTATTATGTTTTGGTGGCCCGAACCACGTAAATCCTCGTGTTCATTCTCTCCATCACGCTCCGACCTTCGAGATCCACTAGCCTCTACGAAAAAAGAACCTCCGCGGGCTGCTTCCGAGCAGACCGGGGAAGTGTCTTGGTGAACACTTCAACATTTGGCGCGCCAGGAAGGGGGGTTTAGTTCTTCAAGATGTTTGTGAAGCCCACAATGGTGAACATCCAATCTGTCAGAGGTTCTTCCCGCCCCTTGCGCCGCCAATGGCAGAGCGAGCAGGAAGCATCCTCTGGTCCCAAAGCGGGACCGTCTGCGCAGGTGCCAGTCCCTATGGCGACAGTGTCTGTTGCCTCCTGGCAGCCTTCAGTGGCAACGGCGTCGCAAGCGCCGACTGAAGCCAGCCTGGAGAGCACGCTGCTAGCAGCCCGCGCGCTCCTTCACAAGCCCCCGAGCGTGGGAGCTTCCCTGTTTGCTGCCAAGCAGTGGCACAAAGATGTCGATGATCTGGTCGTTGCCGCGCTCAACTCTCTAGAAGATGCAGGGAGCCGAGGGCCGCACACCGACAAGCGCCCGCAACAGCCGTCCGACAGCAACGACAGATACCAGCGGTGCCCGGTCCGCCACTCAAAACGGCACAGCGCCAGCGAGTACCGGGAAATACAGAAACTAGCGGGGCTCCATCGAGAGCTCCGACAGCAGTGCTGGGATAGCGCGCCCTTCTGCCAGCAGGGGGGGCAAGCAAAAGTCTGACCCGGAGATCAGCGATGGTCAGAAGATGGAGTGCCAAGACGCCAAGCGGGCATCAAAGGTCGTCTGTGACCAAGGAGAGGGCACCGGCTACGACCACATCTCGGATGAGCATCGAAGGACGCTCCACGTGATGTACGGGGGATCATGGGACACAACGTCCCGACGTGACGTCAAGACCCTCTGGCGGGAGGTCATGGCAGTAGCGCCTTCCCCCAAGCCGGCTCCCTACCGCAAGTGGATGGAGACGGAGATCATCTTCACCGCCTCCGATTGCCCGAAGAACATGGCGAGAGCCGGGCAGATGCCGCTCATCATCTCCCCGACCATAGAAAACGTGAACCTCTACCACGTGCTGGTCGATGGAGGAGCAGGCCTAAACCTCATCAGTCTTGCAGCCTTCCAGAATCTGCAGATCTGATGGGAAAGCTGGCCCCGTCGCGCCCATTCTATGGAGTGGGCCAGGGGTCCATTCTTCCACGTGGTAGCATCTCCCTCCCAGTGACATTTGGGACGCCTGAGAACTACTGTACCAAGAGCGTCGTTTTCGACGTCGCGGAGGTCAACCTCCCCTTCAACGCCATCCTCGACAGGCTGACATTGTACCAGTTCATGGCCGTAGCTCATTACGGCTACCTGGCACTGAAGATGCCGACCCCAAGTGGCATCCTCAGGGTCCGAGCAGACCGGACCGCTGGAGTCACAGTGCTGGAGAAGCTTCAGCCCCTTGCAGCTTCAAAGGTGGGAGCCTCCAGGAGTGCTGGGACAAGCAAGGAGCCTCCCAGCACATGACAACATGGTTCATCCTCTGCGCCCCGCGTTCAGCCTTCGGGTGCGGAGGAGGTCCTGGTCAAGGTCGTCCAGATCGGCGAGGATTCTGCCCAGACCACCCGCATTGCGAGAAACATGGGCTGCAAATAGGAACTCATGCTCATCACTATTCTCCGGGCTAACATCAATGTATTTGCTTGGCAACCATCGCAAATGCCCGGGATCCCCAGGGAGGTGATCGAGCACCATCTGAAGATCCACCCCGACGCCAAGCTGGTGATGCAGAAGCCTAGGAAGCAGTCCGTCGAGCGGCAGAACTTCATCCGTGAAGAAATCAAGTGCACGACGCCGGCTTCATCCAAGAAGTCCACCATCCGAGATGGCTAGCCAACCCCGTCATGGTACCCAAGGCTGGCGGGAGCGTTCGGATGTGCATCAACTACACGAGCCTAAATAATGCATGCCCTAAGGACCCCTTTCCCCTCCCACGAATAGATCAAATTGTAGATTCTACTTCTTGTTGTGATATACTGTGCTTCCTAGATGATTATTCCAGTTTTCATCAAATACCTATGTCTAGAGAAGATGAAGAGCACACTGCTTTTATAACAGTAGACGACCTTTATTGTTATGTCTCTATGCCTTATGGCCTTAAAAACGCCTTGCCTAACTTTGTGCGTGCCCTGCATAAGACATTCGGGGACCTAATAATGGACTTAGTGGAGGTGTACGTTGATGACATCGTGGTGAAAGTCAAGTCGCATATATCTCTGTTAGACAACTTAGCCTTAGTCATTGAAAAGCTATGCACAACTCGGACCAAGTTAAACACAAATAAGTGCGTATTCGGAGTCTCTGCCGGGAAGCTCCTCAGTTTCTTTGTCTCGCACCGAGGAATCGAAGCTAACTCCGACAAGATCAATGCTATAGATATGATGCACCCTCTCGCCCGAGTCAAGGATGTCCAGAAGGTTACGGGATGCCTTGCCGCTCTCAGTCGGTTCATCTCTCGACTAGCAGAGCGTACCCTCCTATTTTTTAAGCTTCTGCGGATGTTTGGACCCTTTGTGTGGACTGAAGAAGCAGACAAGGCATTCGAAAGGGTTGAAGCAGTACCTCATCTCGCTAACGATCATTGTAGCTCCAGAGCTGAGTGAACACCTGCTGCTCTACACTTCCGCAAAGAACTTGTTAGCATGGTCCTGGTCGCTGAGCAGCCAGAACCTGAGCGACTTCAAACACCAAGCAAAGAGCCTACTGCTGGTCGTGAGTCTCAGGACCCGGACCCTGCAGGAGAGCTTGGCGTAACTCCGGTCCAGGATGCTCTCGAGTCCCAGCTCCCGGAGGCCAGACTCAAAGACCAAGAAGCTGCAGACCTCCTGCCAATGGATGAAGATGTTCCGGACGCCTCCGAGAGGGTCCGGACCACCCAGCGACTGGTCTACTACATCAGCGAGGTCCTCCATGATGCCAAGACATGGTATTCGGAGGTCTACAAACTACTCTACGCAGCGCTGATCACGTCAAGGAAGCTCCGCCACTACTTCCAAGCTCACAAGCTCTCGGTGGTAACGACCTACCCACTAGAGACGGTACTCCACAGCCCCAAAGCGACGGGGAACATAGTGAAGTGGCCGTCTGAGCTAGCTGAGTTCGACCTCGACTTCTTGACATGCCACGCTATCAAGAGCCAGGCGTTGGCAGACTTCATGGTGGAATGGATCCCGTCTCCATGCCACCCAGGGGGTCAAGACGACAGCGACCCAGAGCCCAGACCTCCGGTGCTCACCGCACCCCACTGGACACTCTACTTCGATGGCTCCTCGCGCAAGCAAGGTGCCGGAGCGGGGGTCCTGCTCATCTCGCCAGCGGGAGAGCAGTTCAAGTACATGGTACACCTCGACTTCAAGGCTACTAATGTCACACCCGATTTCTCCAAAGAGCAACCGAGTGAATATCACATGTATGCCAGGATCATTTTCTCATACATGTGATGACAAATAGTGAAGCATCATTTATTACAAGCCAAGAGTTTGAATATAAAATAAGTCTTACATAGCATAATGTCTCGATGGACGATAATATGTTCATAATATGTAAATAAAACAGCAGCAGAATATAAATCTTGTGGGCTCCGTCACAGGTGTTGCCCGGAGGACGTCGTGAACCTAGAATCCTTCTTCGGGTCCGAAGTCTTGGTCATTGAACACCACGTCATTCCCTTGGCCTGAGCAGCAATTTAAACCAACAAAAAAGCAAGCCTGAGTACCGTTGGTACTCAGCAAGTGAGGGAAAATTATGTCATGCATGGCTAGAGCAAGGAGAGGTTGAACTCATGGTTAAAGCACTACGCAATTCATACCTATCACCTTATCTTATAAAGCACCTACATTACTACATAGGTGAAATGGTCCCAATCTCCCAACCCGTCATCAAAATTTATTAAGCATAACAACATTTCCAATGTTAAGCTCCCCGCTTAACATCCTCAACTTCCAAACATATCATCCTCTAATCATGAATAAGTCCAAGCTGCTCTTGACCGTGAGCACGGCTGTCATGACAGTTTTGACTCTGCAGAGTTTGCACCACTGTACCCACATGTAGTGATTTCGTCCCCCGTTGCCGGGTGGACTAAAAGAACCTCCATTATGCCAGTGGCCGCGAACCACATTCACACTTCCGAGGTGTGTAGCCAGGAGATCACTATGAGGCCTTTACAAAGGGATTTCCGACGAGCATGGGCCCACTGAGGTTTCACCCCTAACAGCATACAAGAGGCTCCAACCCTGCTGCAGTGGCCCCTCTTGAGCCTTGCGGTTCATATGGTAGTCCAGCTGACACCTATTCCCCGCACCATCCAAACACCCATACTACGCTGGAGATACACCTAATTAATTGGCCAAGCTTCCCCATCTCAGCATGTGGTTGGCACGGTAAAGCCAGGTTACATGCTCCATGAACCGGTCCTTAGGATCCGGGCAAGCACTAAACACAAACCCGAGTCTCGTGCACACAGCACCAACCAAATCATCCAACTTGCCTCGATCCCTACCTCTACATAACTCATAATATCTCCTTCAAGAGTAAGGTAAATAAGTTGATGATCTCATATCCCACTTATCCCATTCTACGCATGGCTAAGCATAAGTATATAAATAAATGACATAATAAAATAAATCCCAACCCAGGCTACAAGGAAGTAAGATAATGAAAATCTAGGGAAACTTCCGAGCTTGGGCATCATATTCCAAGTTGACAATGCAATTAAATTCTAACTACACATCCTACTATAGGATCAAAGTGGTCAAGGACACTTGCCTTCTTCCTGCTGCTCTGGGAATGGAAAGTCTTGATCTTGAAAGGTGAGAACCTGCTCTGGGGCTGGTTCTACTCATGCCAATACACACATTGCAAAAGAAAACAACATTCCATAAGCCATAGTCCACACTTCCACTCATGCAAACCACACATACATACATATGAAAGTCATTCACATTTTAAAGTGTTGTGGTTACCCTAGATGTGTTGATTTTAGGCCTACATGCACTTTTAAACATACATATTACTTCTAACTTTTGTATTCAGATTTATAATTGCACGCTATATATGAGTTCCTAATTTGAACAAATTCCCTATATTTAATTAATACACTTCTTAGCCACAAAATTTGCATGAAAGAAAATTTCCTACTCCAAATAGGTTTTCAGATCTTCTACAAAATCTTAATTTGAAGTTTTTGGAATTGGAGACCTCATTTAACATTTTCTAATTATGCCTACCTATTTCCTATATTTTTAGATTTATTTTCTATGCCTAAAAGTGAACTTTAATATTAAAATAGTAAGACATATCACCTAAACAGAATAGGTTCTGACCTAAAATGTTCAATAAAATATCTTTGAACTTCCTCTCTGGTGGGGATCATTTTCAGAATTATTTTCTAGTCTAAAAATGAATTTCCAGAAATTATAAAAATAAACAGCACTTGGTCTTCATTTCAGCCTAAAATCAGTTCTCAACTCATTCTAAATGTCTTCCAAATGCTAGGAAAATTTACATTTGTATTTGCACATGTGTTTACATTACCATTTGAATTTAAATTCTACTCATATGTTCAATTTCTGAATTTAATACCCTACAGGGTCTAAAAGGGCAAATCCACCCTACTGCAGGGTCTACTTCACTATTTCCTAAATTTTCAGGGGCCTAATTACACAAACACAGAGAGGTTTTCCTAATTTTTATTAAGTCCAGGGGCTAAAACTGATTTTTAAATGAATTTACATGAATTTCTGATGGTCCAAGGGCTAGATCAGAAGTTTCCGGGGCTAGCTCGTGTTTTCTGAGATCCCTAGGGGGTAGCGCGTAAGATTCCCGGCCTTTATAACGCGGGGCTGACATGGGCCGTTGGATTTAAAACAGATGGCTGATATTATAACGCGAAGCGGTACAGGTAAGATCTATTCGGGACCGCACGATTTTAAATGGACGGGCCTCAGGGGGCCACTTCGCCCTGGCCGAGTGCTGGAGGCGCTGCCCGGCGGCGCGAGGCGGCGATCTCGCCGGAGAACTTCGGGTTTTCGTCTATACTTCCTAAAACTTGGATTTATTGACATAGAACGGAAGAGGGGAGGTAGGGGATCTCACCTCGGGGTTTTTCTTGAGCTCGGAGGCCCTGGAAAGCGGTTGGCAACGAGGTCCGAAGGGAAAACGCGGCGGTGCTCACCGGTGCTGTGTCTAGAGCGCAAAAACCGGGTTTCCTTCACCTGCAAGACTCCCCGGCGGCGGTGGAACACGACAAGCTCGTTAGATCAGAGAATTCGGACGAGAATCGAAGGAAAACGGCGGCGGGAGCTTCGGTTCTCACCGAGGACTGAGGCAGCCGACCAGGGAGGAAAAAGGGGCAGATTTCGGCGTTTAAATGGGCGAGGGAGGGCGGCGGGGGTTGGTTTAGATGTGCAGCAGCGCGTGGGCTGGAGATCGCAGCTCCGGAGTAAGAAAATCAGCGTGGCTGCGGCGATCGGCGCGGAAGTAGCGTGGCGGTTGGGCGCGCGCGCGGGGAGGGGGATGACACGTGGGCCCCGCGCGTCAGAGAGAGGGAGAGCGGCGGGAAACAGCCGCGGGTTTTGGGCCGGCTGAGGTGGGTTTCGGCCCACTGGCCGTTTTTCTTTTTCCTTTTTCTTTTTTGTTTCGATTCAAATTTGAATTCCAGTTTAAATTTGAATTGCTTCACCACATGCAATACGTCCAAAAATTTTAAATTCCCCACTTTAACAGGTTTTGGGGTGTTACAACTCTACCCACCTTAAAAGAAATCTCGTCCTCGAGATTGGTGACTGTAGGAAAACAAATCCAAAAACTATGCCTTAAGCTCGTCTTCTCACTCCCATGTGGCTTCTGCTTCCTAGTGATGCTTCCACTGCACTTTGCACATTCGGATTCTTTTATTTCTTGTGAGGCGTTCCATTGTCTCCAAAATTTTTACCGGTTGCTCGGCATAAGAAAGATCCTCTCGTACGTCCACCTCATTCATGGGTAACATCTCTTCGGGTGTTCTTAAACATTTCTTGAGTTGTGACACATGGAATACATCGTGCACATCTGATAGGCGAGCCGGTAGTTCTAGCTGATATGCCACTTCGCCATTCCTCTCCAGAATCTGAAAGGGTCTGATGTATCGTGGTGATAATTTCCCTTTCACCTTGAACCGACGAAGTCCTCGGATAGGGGACACCTTGAGATAAACATAGTCCCCCACGTTGAAAATGAGCTCTCTTCTCCGTACATAAGCATAGCTCTTTTGTCGGGTCTGGGCTATCCTCAAATTGTTGCGGATTTCCCTCACTTTCGCCTTGGCTTCTTGTAGTACCTCGGGCCCAAACACTTTACTTTCCCCAGTTTGGTTCCAAAATCGGGGAGTTCGGCACTTCCTCCCGTACAACACCTCAAATGGTGACACCTTCATGCTAGCCTGATAACTGTTGTTGTAGGAGAACTCTGCATACGGTAAGTTCTTATCCCAACTCCTATTGTTCTTGAGTGCACAAGCTCTCAACATATCCTCAAGGGTCTGATTGGTCCTTTCGGTCTGCCCGTCAGTCTGGGGGTGATAGGCAGAACTAAAATTCAGATGAGTTCCCATGGTTTCATGTATCTTTTGCCAGAACCTGGAGGTGAACTGTGTCCCTCGATCCGACACTATCTTCTTTGGCACTCGATGAAAACACACGATTCTTGACATGTACAATTCTGCCAACTTGGATCCGCTGTAGCTTTCTTTCACGTGGATGAAATGAGCTACTTTAGTCATTCTGTCGATGATGACCCATATCGAATCATATCCCGATTGGGTCCTAGGTAGTCCCACTATGAAGTCCATACCGATTTCTTCCCATTTCCATTCAGGCACTTTGAGTGGTTGCAATAGTCCCGCGGGTTGTTGATGTTCTGCTTTCACCAACTGACATGTGTCACATAGGGCAACATGTTCCGCGACATCTCACTTCATGACATACCACCAATATCTGCTCTTGAGGTCATGATACATCTTCGTACTCCCAGGATGAATGGAATAATCGGAATCATGAGCCTCCTTCAAAATCAGTTCACGGATCTCCTTCACCAGGCACACAAATTCTTTTCCCATGCCACACCATACCTTGTTCATCCTCTCTGAACCCAGGAGCTTTATTCTCTTTGATGAGTTCTCTGATTTCTTGTATCTTCTCATCATTCTTTTGACCGTTGCGTATGTCTTGCTCCAATGTGGAGTCCACCTCCATGGTGATGGCCTCACCACTATTCACCAGGAATAGATTGAGTTTTGCAATCTCTTCCTTCAATTCCGTAAGCGTGTCACTTAAGCTCAACATGTTGACGTGCACCTTCCGGCTTAAAGCATCTGCCATGATGTTCTCTTTCCCAGGATGATAGTTGACGCCCACATCAAAGTCGTTGATTAGCTCTAACCATCTCCTTTGTCTGAGGTTGAGATCTGACTGTGTGAAAATGTACTTTAACCTCTTATGATCTGTATATATCTCTGTCCTCTTTCCCATCAAGTAATGCCGCCAAATCTTCAATGCGTGGACCACTGCGGCTAGCTCTAGATCATGCGTAGGATAGTTCTTCTCGTGTTTTCGGAGCTGCCAGGACACGTAGGCAACGACATGTCCCTCTTGCATGAGAACACATCCCAACCCGTGTCCAGATGCATCACAGTACACCGAAAAATTCTTCTGCATATCTGGCATAACTAGTACTGGGGCTGTCGTCAATTTTTTCTTCAGTTCTTGAAAACTCGTCTCACACTCCGGTGTCCATGTGAATGTGATTCCCTTCTCTAACAATTTGGTGAGGGGTCTCGAGATCTTGGAGAAACCCTCAATGAACCGTCGGTGATACCCAGCCAACCCTAAGAAGCTTCGAATTTCCCCGACATTTTCAGGGGTCTTCCACTTCTGCACCTCCTCGATCTTGACGGGATCTACGGAGATTCCTCCTTCCGAGATTATATGTGCTAAGAAAGGAACTCTCTTCAGCCAAAACTCACACGTGCTCAACTTGGCATATAGTTCGTGTTCTCTCAGCTTTTGAAACACCAATCTTAAATGTTCCTCATGTTGTTCTTCATCATTGGAGAAGACGAGAATGTTATCAATGAAAACCACCACGAATTTGTCCAGATATTCCATGAATACCTTGTTCATGAGATACATGAAATACGCCGGCGCATTAGTTAGCCGAACGGCATGACGGTGTATTCATACAGCCCGTACCGAGATACGAAAGCTGTCCTTGGAATGTCAGTTCTCCTTATCTTCAGTTGGTGATATCCCGACCTGAGATCAATTTTTGAGAACACACAAGCTCCCCTTAACTGATCAAATAAGTCTTCAATGCGGGGTAATGGGTACTTGTTCTTGATTGTTACTTCATTCAACGCACGATAGTCTACGCATAACCTTTGGGTTCCATCCTTCTTGTGCACAAATATAACTGGAGCTCCCCATGGTGAGGAACTAGGACGAATATACCTCTTCTCTATCAATTCTCTTATATGCTCTTTGAGTTCTTCCAGTTGTTTGGAGTCCATCCGATAAGGCCTCTTGTATATTGGGGCTGTTCCAGGTACTAATTCAATCGCGAATTCCACTTCACGATCGGGAGACATACCTGGCAACTCCCTCGGAAAAACGTCTGGATATTCCCTGATAATCCTTATCTCTTCCACTTCCACCTCGACTTGATTGAGTTTAATGTCCCTCCTAGGTTCTTGCACGGCTATGAACTTCACTTTTGTGCCGCTAGTGTGAGTTAGTTCCACCGTTCTTGTCGAACAATGGATGATGCCTTTATGTTTGGTCAACCAATCCATACCCAAAATAATATCTATCCCTTGTGAGTTTATCACTATGAGGTTTGCAGTAAATACTACCCCCTTAATGTCTAGATTCACCTTGGGGCACACTTGTCTTGTCCTTATTTCTCCCTCTGGAGAGTTCACTGCTAACATATGGTTCATTTGTGTTGTTGCTAGATCGCGCTTCTTAACAAACCCTTGAGCAATGAACGAGTGGGTAGCACCAGAATCGAACAATAGGGTTGCAATGTGTAAATTTGCAGGAAACTTACCAATTACCACGTCAGGTGCCTCTTGCGCTTCCTCCATGGTCACGTGGTTCACCCGTCCTCGCATCACATTCTGCTGCTGTGGCTGAATGGGCTTCTTCTTTGGGCACTTATGAGCGTAGTGCCCCACTTCACCACAGTTGAAGCATTGCACCCCAACTTTAGGTGCCTGGCCTTTGTTATCTTGGGATTGGTTTTGTGGCCCTTGTCCTGCTGGTCGAGGTTGATAAGTGGGGCGTGGCTGCTGCACAAACTGACGCTGCGGCTGTACTGATGCTGATGGAGGTCTGAAGTTCGGGTTGTACCCTCTTGGTGTCGGGTAGGGTACCACAGCACGGCTCATCTGCCCTGCAGGTTGCTGCATCAGACGTGGACGTGTGTTGCTGCCTGATGCTTGGTGTGACCATCCTATATTCCTCTTGTTTTCATTCTCCAAGGCCTTCAGCTTCCTTTCCACGACAAACGCTCGGTCTACCATCTTTTGGAAGCTTTCATATTCGTTGGAAGACATTGCACATTGCATTTCCATGGTAAGTCCTTCCACAAAACAGTCCTGTTTCTGCTCATCGGTTTCGATGTCCCGTGGTGCATAACGGGATAGTTGGGTGAACTTGGTGAGGTATTCTCTCACAGTCATGTTGCATTGCTGCAGTCCCAAGAACTCCTTTCTCTTGTTCTTGAGTTCACCCCTGGGTATGTAGTGGTTGCGGAAACTGCGCTTGAACTCTTCCCAAGTGATATTCTCGGGGTCATGATGGGCTGCCACGTAAGCGGTCCACCAATCAGCAGCAGGTCCATGCAATTGGTGAGAGGCAAATAGCACCCTCTCATATCCTTGGCATTGAATGATCCTCATCTTGCTCTCTATGGTCTTTAGCCAGTCATCTGCCTCCAGAGGTTCAGCAGCACTTGCAAAGTTTGGGGGATGAGTTCCCAGAAACTCACTCAACCTTGGTTGACATGGTGCAGCTTGTGGGGGCGGAGCTTGGTGCAAGTTGGCCACCACTTGAGTTAAACTCTGGATGAGCTGATTCTGATTTTCGAGCATTTGGTGGATAGGATCAGCTCCATCACTGCGATCACCCCTGTCTTGCCCTCCAGGAAGGTGAGGATTGGCGGCCTCAACGTTGTTGTTGTTGGGGTTGGCACCACGACCTTTTCCTCTTCCAGCCATCTATCATGACCAACCAAATGTTAACTTTAATCATTACGTATTAACTTCCCAAATTGCTTGTTTAAACTTAAACTTTTGAGACCTTAATATTTAAACAACTTCTGAAGATTTCACCTAGATCTTTGGGCGTTACGTCTCATACGAAATTAAATGCACTATTGATTCATAGGGGTTCACACACCAAAGCAAAGCAAACTTAAAGACGAGGTTGTGGACAAATGCCCATGGCTTCCACAACTCACGTCACACACCAAACATTAACAAACAAATAAATAGGGTATAGACTTGACTACTAGATAACCTGCTGAAATAAGGGAAATGACTCGTATTACTGAGCTGGCTCGTCGGGGTCTTCCTCATCATTGCGGTTGCCCTCTGATTCTGCTTTAGGTGGGGAACCTGCTGGTGTAGGAGTGTGGCGACGCTTGCTCGCTCGGCGGTCTGGGGAGTCAGGAGTCCACGTGTCATTCACGGTGACACACAGTTCATTCCCATCTCCTCTTTCTCTCGCCCTCAAGCTGGCGTGAAGCAACGCCTCAGTTTCCTTCAGGGTGTCACGAACATCCTGAAGCTCCTGCTGGCACTCCTGTAGTCGAGTGTTGAGCATAGCTGCATCCTCCAGGCACAGGTCCATGTGCTCGTGGGAAGTCCCCTGCTGCACTGGCGGGTATTTGTACTCCGCGGTGCCACTTTCACGCTGGAGGACATACATGTACTCAGTCCTATCTAGGTGGCGACGGTTGATGTAACTCTGGCAGGTGATGGCCTCCCAGGTGACATCCTTCTCAGCATCGGCCTAAGTCGCCCGACAAGTTGGAGAGCGGTGGATCTTGAGCAGCTGGTTTTCATGGATAATTCTCATCTCTGAGCTCCATTCTTCACGCTTCTCACGGAGGGTCCTTGTGGAGCTGTAGTGTATGATCATCTTGCCAACATTGTCGGCGGCGTGGAGCATATGCCGAAGACGGCGCAACAAGCCTCCTACTGCCAACCCGTAGAAGTGGTACGTCACCGGACGGTTCTCCTCTCTCAAGGCAAGGGCAGCTACAGGAACTGTCCCTCCGGTGGACTTGCGAGCGGCGCGGACCATGCGAACCATCTAAAACATAAAGCATTTAAAATTAAGTTAGATAAGAATTAAATAAAGATTGTATTTTGAATAAAAGTTGGGACGAGATGAATAAAGTGACCCCATTAAATAACACTTTCTACCCACATCTTTGTAAAATAGTTTTTAAGAAAATATGGTCCTTAAACACGTCCATTTCTACCTAGGTCCACGTTCCTACGGCCAACCTTGGCTCTGATACCACTTCTGTCACACCCGGTTTATCCAAAGAGCAACCGAGTGAATATCACATGTGTGCCAGGATCATTTTCTCATACATGTGATGACAAATAGTGAAGTATCATTTATTACAAGCCACGTTCCTACCGATCACGACGTCCTCAGCTTGTTGCGCTTCCTAAGCGGAGATATGATTCACGTTGCCACGAGCGTAGTTCTGCTGCCCATGGTTACCTTGCGTAGCTCCTCCATTCGGCCGTGGGTTCTGTTTTGGTGCGTTGGTCATATGTCCAAGGCCTTTATTCGGGTATTGATATGATTCACATTGCCACGAGCGTAGTTCTGCTGCCCATGGTTACCTTGCGTAGCTCCTCCATTTGGCCGACACATACACCCGCCTCGAAAGACTCACGCGAGCTCTTTCTTACGTTGTATGCAGCAACCTTTCACCCGTCACTCCAATGCCGAACCAGTTCCGCCGACCCATCAGAAGGGCCACTACACGGAACACGTCGAATTTGCTGCGCCAGCGGGTTTACACCTCTGACACCAACCCCCAAAGGACGGCCGTATAAGTTTCGACATGAGAGTACCCGAGTTACATCGGTTTATCGGGTCCCATATATCCGATATGCATCCGGTACTGTTCAAACTTGCTCAGCAGGGTCGCATACGCATCGGTCCTTAACCGACACAAACAGAGCTACAGCCACACGGGCCCCAACGTCCCGCTGCTCCTACTCTCTGCTCGGTCTCATTTTCTATTCCAGGACTTTCATTCTCTAGAATCATACCCCGCTGAATTCACATCCTAAACTCCAGTAGCTTCCAACTACCCGACTTGTACCGGATCCTATAGAACTTTAGCCTAGCAGAAACTACACGAAGGTAACCTATTCTACCCTTTAACTCCAAGGGTTTGTGGGTCATGCATTTGGAGTATCAATCACCCTGACCTAATGCACAATACATACTAGACCCATAAAAGTGATACAAAGTAAAATATAACTAAAAGCTGTTAAATGCAAATCAGGGCTTGCCTTATGTTGCTGCAGGTTTATTTCTACTTGTAAGTCAGTAGCTTCGCGACGAGTAAAACTTCAAATTCCTGTTCTGAGTCGAATGCCTCGTCGAGCTCCTTCGTTGTTTTTCCTACCGATATGAACATGCACAGTTTTATGTTGCAAGTAAAAATATTATAAAACAAAAGTGTTTTATGACTTAAGAAGAGTTCAGAATATCTAATATTTGAGAATTTGGTTTGGCTATGTGCTGGAACAGAGAAAGGAACATTTTGAGTATTGGAGATTTTTGGAAGTAAAGTGCAAAGAACTATATAATGGACATAAGTATGAAGCTGGACATAATTGGCAGAAAACTAAAGAAGATGATATCAACTTGCTCTGAAATTTTTACAGTGGTCCATAGATCATACAGAGGTATGGCTTGCAAAATTTCAGACAAAGTTGATGGAATATGTGGCCTAGTCAATTTTCTTACTATTTGGCTTCTCTGAAATCCTATGGAAATTATAGTGTCTTGTCATGCTCCAACTTTGGTTTTTCCAGAAACTTGAGAGTCTCATGAGTCCATAGGACTTGGTTTCACCATTTTTGGAGCTTCCTACACAGAGATATGAATTTTCCAAACTTGGTTAAAAGTCTGAAAATATCTCTGTTCATTTTCCCATTTTTCAGAGACATAGAGGATTCAAAAATTATTTGGCCAAGCAAATGGAGTCCAATGCCTCTGAACATTTTACTGCAGTTCAAGGATGTTTGGAAGAGTGTCCTGCCCAAATTTGGGAATTTTCCAATAAACAGAACTCCAGTAAAAATTCCTACATGATTTTTTTAAATGAGTTAATGAGCTAAATCCAGGAATTTTCATAATTATTGGGCTGCACCTCTGGATAGTAATCTTTGAGAGGAATCCAACAAAATTTGTTTCACAATTTTTGGACACTCCTACACAAAGTTATGGCTCTCCAAAGTTTGAACTGAAATGGGAAAATCTGGAAAATGTTTAAATGCTGACAGTGGGACCCACTCGTCATCCCTAACCTCGAGTCACGCACCAAACAGAGCAGGGGCGGCTGCCGCCGGTGAGGTCTCCGGAAATGACATTCCCGGCCACCTCTGGACCCCCTGCTGGCCGCTGTCCCCATTTTCCCCCATGCTGAACTCATTGGTGAGGTCGCCGGCGGCTGAAACTCGCCGGAAAACAGGGCGCACTGGCAACAGCTAACCCTAGGGCTCCGGCAGGTCGTGCGCGGTGATTTCTCCCCCAAATGGTCGGTTCTTGAGCTCTAAAGCACTAGGGAATCATGGAGAAGACCGACATGAGGTCTAAACAGGCCGGGGAGAGCTCCAAACCTATCGGCACCGTGCACCCTGTTAAGTTACTATGCACCGACCAGTTGACCCCAAAAGCTTAAGCTGATAGGGAAAGGTGGGCAATTCACTTATATTTCAACACTTCCCCTCACGTGCAGGCTCTCTTGGGCCGCAAACGTGGAATAGGAGTCGACTGCAATTTATTTAATAAATTGCGTGCGCCAGGATTCGAACTCGAGACCTCTGGCTCTGATACCATGTTAAGGTACTATGCACAGACCGATTGACCCCAACAACTTAAGCTTTTGGGGTCAACTGGTCGGTGCATACTAACTTAACATGGTATAAGTGAATTGCCCACCTTTCCCTATCAGCTTAAGCTTTTGGGTGCAACTGGTAGGTGCATAGTAGCTTAAACATGAGGGGGAGTGTTGAAATATAAGTGAATTGCCTACCCTTCCCCATCATCTTAAGCTTTTGGGGTCAACCGATCGGTGCAAAGTAGCTTAGCATGGTATCAGAGCCAGAGGTCTCGAGTTCGAATCCTGGCAGGCGTGATTTATTAAAATAAATTGCAGCCAACTTCTATTCCACGTTTGCGGCCCAAGAGGGCCTGCACGTGAGTGGGGAGTGTTGAAATATAAGTGACTTGCCCATCCTTCCCCGTCAGCTTAAGCTTTTTGGGTCAACTGGTCGGCGCATAGTAGCTTAACACACCCGACATGGTTCAGTGGTATACCCTCAAAAAGAACTTGAATGCCTCGCTCCACACTCAATTTCTTGGTCTAAAATCGATGGAGGAGGTGTGCTAGGTAGTTAAGAACTTGTGTGCGGAGTTTGAAACACAACCAACACGAATTGAGGATGAATTTTGCAATTCCTTACCTCAAGGTCAGTTTCGGCCGCACGGGAGAAAAACTTGAAATTCTCCCTCTGTGATCAATGGCTCGGGCTGAGTTTTGGAGGTGAGCAACTAGGCTTGTAGGTGCACCTATGGGGTGGCTTGCTTGGGCGTTATCACTTCTGGTTTGGGCTGGCCACGGCGACCAGTTCAGTTTTTTCGGCGTTCACCCGAGAGTTGCAGACCATTGCTGTTTTCTGGTGCCAACGAGCTCGGGGCCGTGGGGGAAAGTTGCCGGCCGGCTAGAGCACCCTTGGGCGCAGCTCTTTGCTGTTGGGGGCTCGAGCAATCAGGCTCCAGTGCTTGCTGTGCGATGGGGAGAAGAAGAACGGCAGGGTTCTGCTCGGGAGGAAAAACAGAGAGCTGGTGCTCGGCTGAGAGAAGCAAAACGGTGTTGCTGCACTCCCTGTGACGATCAGAACAAGTAAAGGACGATCCAGCAGGAGGTGGCGCCTAAAACTTGCCCCCGAAGTCCCCTGCCATGTGCTGTCGGAAGCTGGAGCGAGGGAGGAAAGATAGAGTCGGTTGAAGCCTTGTGTGTATGACATGTGGGGTCCACCTCTCCCTCTTATCCCCAATTTCTTTTTAAAATAGCAAAAGAGCTCCAAATTTGATAAAATTTGGAGGACAGGCCAAAAGAAATATGAGGAACACAATGGTGCACTCAAATTTGAATTTCGGTGAAGTCGGAATTTGAAACTGAAATTTAAATTCAAATTTGAATTTTCTCCCGTTTAAATTCCAACAAATAGAAAATCCTTTTCAAATGCTCTGAAAATTTGCCGGGCTATTATTGGATGTGTGGAGAACCCAATGATAGCTTTAGATCTCCATGTTCGGTAATTTTTGCAAGTTCAAGTTTTGACTTGGAGCTCACACCGTTAAATTCAAAAGTTTAAATTCCGTCTCGTTTTCTCGGTGTGACTTGTAGCTCCACTTGCTTGAGTTTTTGGGATTTTACATCCCTCCCCCCTTAAAAAGAATCTCGTCCTGAGATTCATAAAGAAGAGACAAAGTGATAGAGAAGGAATTACCGGATATAAGTGGACAGCAAGTCCTGATAGTTTGAACGGAGGTATTCTTCACTCTCCCATGTTGCTTCTTCCGCGGTATGATTGCTCCATAATACCTTATAGAATTGGAGTGTACGATTCCTTGTCGACCGAGACTTTTCATCAATAATCAGGATTGGATGCTCGGCATAAGAGAGATCCAGTTGCAATGTCTCAAGATTTTCATTGCGGACAGCAGTGGTATTCTTGAGACATTTCCGAAGCTGAGAGAGGTGAAATATATCATGCACACCAGCGAGACTTGTCGGTAGCTCAAGCCGGTTGGCTACGGGTCCACATTTCTCCGTGATAGCGAATGGACCGATAAACCGGGGGGCAAGCTTTACTTTTACACCGAATCGGTGAACTCCCTTCATTGGAGATACGCGGAGATATACGTACTCCCCGATGTTGAAGTTCAGCGGTCGACGTCGCTGGTCTGCATAACTCATCTGTCGAGATTGAGCAGCCTTTAAATTTGCTTGTATGACCCGAACTCGTTCTTCGGCGTCATTGACAAGGTCAATCCCGAATGTCACTCTTTCACCGGATTCACACCAATTTAGCGGGGTGCGACAGCTCCGGCCGTAGAGAGCCTCATACGGTGCCATCTTGATACTCGTTTGATAGCTGTTGTTGTATGAGAATTCCGCCAACGGTAGATAAGCATCCCAGTTCTTACCGTGGTGGATGGCACACGCTCTCAACATATCTTCCAAGACTTGATTCACCCTATCTGTTTGTCCATCAGTTTGAGGGTGATATGCGGAGCTTCTAAGCAATTTGGTTCCCAAAGATGCGTGCAGCTGTTCCCAGAAACGAGAAACAAACAGTGCACCACGATCTGAAACTATTGTTCTTGGAACTCCATGCTGGCATAATATCCGTTCAATGTATATCTCCGCATATTTCTTGGCATTGAATCTCACATTCACCGGTATGAAGTGTGCTGATTTAGTTAATCGGTCAACGATTACCCAAACTGAATCATGCTTTCGAGATGTGAGTGGTAACCCGGCAATAAAATCCATACTCACATCTTCCCACTTCCATGCCGGAATATGAAGGGGCTGCAGCAAACCAGGTTTCTTCATGTGATCTGCTTTCACCCTTCGACACGTATCACACTCGGATACGTATTTAGCTACTTCCCTCTTCATCCGTGTCCACCAAAACTTGTTTCTCAAATCTTGGTACATCTTGTTGCTTCCTGTATGAATGGAAAATTTTGATAGATGAGATTCGTTTAATATTTTCTTACGAAGCTTCATGTCCCTCGGTACGACTATACGGTTCTTGAACCATAACGTACCATTCTCATCTTTCCGGAAGCACTTATCTTCTCCTTTGTCTATTCTCTTCTGGATATGGGTCATGCCCTTATCTTTCTTTGAGCCGCTACAATTTCATTACGAATTGTAGGAATGAGGGCAAGGTTAAACAATGACCCATGAGGAACCAAGCGCAGGCTCGGTTCTTCTTCTTCTTCCATTGCAGCCACGGTTAGATTATGCACATGTGATTTCCGACTAAGTGCGTTGGCAACCACATTCGCCAGGATGGTAATGAATCTCCAGTTCATAATCCTTGATTAACTCTAACCATCTTCGCTGCCTCATATTTAATTCCTTTTGTGTGAAGATGTACTTTAAACTCTTGTGGTCGGTGTAGAGGTGGACTAAGTTTCCAAGCAAATAGTGACTCCACATCTTTAGAGCAGGAACCACGGCAGCTAGCTCGAGATCATGTATCGGATAATTCTGCTCATGATTCCGAAGCTGCCTGGATCCATATGCGACCACTCGCCCTTCTTGCATGAGCACGCAGCCAAGGCCGATGCCGGATGCATCGCAATGGACATCAAAATCCTTAGTTGTATCGGGCTGCGCCAAGACTGGGGCTGTTGTGAGGTGCTTTTACCAATGCTTTTAACGCCTCCTCACATACCTCACTCCACACATATTTCTTGCCTTTCTTCAGAAGTTCCGTCATCGGTTTAGAAACTTTGGAGAAATTCAGAATGAATCTCCGGTAGTAACCCGCTAAACCGAGAAAGCTACGGACTTCGTGGACTCACATTGGTGAACTCCAATTCAGCACTTGGAAGATCTGGCTTGGATCAACTGCGATGCCCTCCGCAGAAATAATGTGCCCAAGAAATGGCACTTGATTGATCCAGAACTCACACTTGCTGAATTTCGCATACAGTTTCTGATCCTGTAGGCGTTGGAGCACAATATGCAGATGTTCGGCGTGTTCTTCCTCCAACTTAGAATATACCAGAATATCATCGATGAAGACCACGACGAACTTGTCCAGCTCTGGCATGAAGACTGAATTCATCAAGTACATAAAATGAGCCGGAGCATTAGTGAGTCCGAATGACATAACGAGATACTCATATAACCCGTATCTCATTGAGAATGCCGTCTTGGGTATGTCTTCCGCCCGGATTTTTATCTGATGATATCCGGACCGAAGATCCATCTTCGAGAAAACCTTAGCACCCACTAGTTGATCGAAAAGCATATCGATATGTGGTAGTGGATACTTATTCTTGATCGTTACGGCATTTAGCGGACGATAGTCCACACATAACCTCAGAGTCTCGTCCTTTTTCTTGACGAACAGCGCGGAGCATCCCCATGGTGATGAACTGGGTCAAATGGAGCCTTTGCTTAACAAATCATTCAGCTGCCCCTTCAGCTCCACGAGTTCCTTCGGTGCTATTTTATACGGCCTCCGAGAGATGGGTGTGGTTCCAGGTGCTAGTTCAATTTTGAACTCCACTTCACGTTCGGGCGGCATGCCTGGAAGATCATCGGGAAACACGTCCGGATATTCCCGGACCACTGGAATGTCCTCCAGTTTCTTAACTTCAACATTGTGGACAGCAGTGACTTCGGTGCAACATTTCTCAGAATCAACGTATGTTGCCAGTACTTCTTTGAATTCAGATGCACCGTTCGTGAACTAATATCAAAGATAGCTTGGTAATGCGTCAACCAAGCCATTCCCAATATGATGTCAATCTGCAAGCCTTCTAGGATGATAAGAGTAGTAGGATATATTCGCCCATCCAAATATATAGGCGCTCGAGCAACAATTCTGCCCGCTGTCCTACTACTTCCCGGTGAATTAATATGATATGATGCGGCCAAGGTCGTTGATGGTACTTGGTGCTTAACCACATAATCTTTGCTGATAAAATCATGTGGAGCACCCGAGTCGAACAACACGAGCGTGGGCTGATCACGTAGGCTGAACATGCCTGCCAACACGGGTTCTCCTACGGGAACGTCTTCAACTGCCATATAGTTTACGTTCCCCACCTTCAGTGTTGTCCTCCTTGGCTGACCATGAAATTTCTTTGCCGCTTGAGATGACATGTGACTGCTGCTTTGCTGGGTCACATGACCCTCCTGAAGAATATGCTCTACATCGCTACAAGTGTTATACGATGCGAGCTCAGGATCTTCACCATATGGAAGTGGTTGATATTCTTGTGCACTTCGCTGAGGTAGGGGTGCACAAACACTCATTTGCTGCTGTTGCAGCAGTGGCTGAACCTCCATGGGTAAATATGAACAGTATTGGATCTGAGGTGGTCCGTCAAAGGACTGAATTTCCACCCCAGTTGGTAAGCAATATATCACCCGTTGTTCTTGATGATAATCACCCATACTTGCCAGTGATAATTTTCTCTTCCTCTTACTTTCCTTGTGCTCGAGTTCAGCTATTTCTTGAATCATAGCGGCATTGACTAACTCGCTATAATTCCCTTTATTGCATTGTGCCACTTTTGTCCGAAGCTTCACATCGAGGCCTCGGAAGAAGTAATGACACTTCTCGTCTCGTTATGCACATAAGAGGATGCATATTGTACTAAACAGTTAAATTCCGTAAAGTACTTCATGACACTCATGCCTTCTTGTTTGAGTTCATAGAACTCTTCAATTCTGGTTTTGACAATGCCCTCACAAATATGACGTGCACAGAAAGCATCACGAAACTCCGTCCACGTCACACGATGGCCTTCAGCGATCTTAGCAAGATATTCATACCACCAAGCTCCAGCGGATCCATGAAGTTGCTGAGCGGCAAATAAAGCCTTCTTATATTCATCACAGTGGAGCATTCTCAATTTAGATTCAATCACTCGGAGCCAATGATCTGCCTCCAAGGCTTCTTTAGCTTCAGAGAATACCGGTGGTTGTCTCGCTATAAAATCCAAATAAGTGTTCAATGTGGGGTTTTGCTGTGAGGTCTCTTGTCGGATGCCTTGCTGCACCAACAACTCAAGAGACTCAGCCATTCTTCCCAACACCTCCGCTAGTCCGGTGGAGGATGGCGGTGATCGTCGCTGCGACGAATCATTTCCATCCCGACTGGAACCACCAACCTCATACCTGGAACGAGTATGATCCATACTGCAATAGTGAGCAATTTACGGTTAATATCCAAGATGTACTCCACTTGAACTCAAAATTATTAACCGCAAAAACATCACATCAACTGTGCAGCATATATAAAGGAAACAAGGTTTTTGACAATTCTGAAATATGACCAATGATTGTTCAAGTTTGTCAAACACTTAAATCAACAACAAGGAATGATGAAAGATAACTAATGACTATGTCATGGAACTTAGAGAAGTATAAAAACCTTCATGTCCACAACAAGTCCTAAATTACATGGGCAATGAACCAAGCTCTGTTCAGATTGACCATTTGACCTAATTCCCAGAATTTGATTATGAAAATTGCAGTTTCATGTCTCAAGGTGAATATCAAAGTTATATGTAACTTCAATATCTTTCCAACGAGTATTTATTTGCCTTCATATCAATTCTGGATCAGAAGTTGTGATATTCCAAAGTTGACAGAAATCTGGAACAATTTTGACAGCACCTCCTCTGAAAGTGTCTGTTTTGTCCAGAAGATTTCATAAAGTTCTACACCAAATCTGTAGAAACTTTGAACCACAAAGTCGTAGCACATATCATAAACTTTCTAACGGTGTATTAAATGACCCTTAGAAATTTTTCTACAGGAAGTTATGGTCGAAATACAGAAAATTCTAGAGAGTATTTTTGGTCTGCTCTGTTTTTGGACAGTTAACACTCATCTGAGATTCTCATCCATTTGGAGGGAGATTCTGTTCTGGAGTTCTACAGAAAAGTTTAGAAGACTTCAAAACCTTTCCAGAAATGTATCATTCACCTCCATTGGTTCAACCAATTAAAAGTTATGCCCTGTTCAATTTCAGCAAAAATTCTGCTGAAAACAGGGGAGGTTGTTACTAAATATTTGAGATGAAAACTATACTCCCAATTGACTCTTAGTTCAATATAGGAGTTCATTAACCCCTAATGAAATACGAGACACCAAATTTACTTTTTTCTTTGAAAACTTTATTTTTCATGCAGTTAAGAACATTTCACGGTACTACGTTTCCTCACCAAATCAAAAATCCTAACCGGCGTTACACCGGCATATACGTCTCAAGTGGTGGCACTAAAACGATCACTCACACACGTTTTCTGAATGACATGTTCTAACGTGGTTAAGGTACCTGCAGAAAAACAATCAATAGTGATGCACACAATGGTTTTCCATTTCAGGCAGGTCCATATCATAGTAAAAACATACGCCCCGTATCATTGTCATACGGGCCGTCCTTGAGTCAAGTCACGTCTCAAGGTACATGGTCGTGTTTTCACACCACACGACAGGGAACCCGAGTAGAACGCGAACGGGTCGTCGCGGTTGGGAATTTTATCAACCCAACGGATACCACCTACTGCCTCATGACCGTTGAGGCACGCCGATGGCGAGCGCTGTGTATGGCCCTTTGAACATTGAACGTTCAAGAGTTGCATACTATCGTGTTGCTTACCACATGATGGGGTATTCTCACTTTTGCCTAAAGCACGCTGGAGATCAGCGTTTTCATATGCCCTCAGAACCATAGAGAGGTTCAGAGACTCATATTAACTACCGTGCCAAGCCACGGTATACCGTTCCCTACTATTACTCGTATGGCGAGTTACCGCAATTGATCCACCTGCGGTGGCGTACCTTACCTCTTACCTCACATATGTGCGTCGTTTCAGAATTGAAATACTGAATGTAACACACTGTTAGCTTGCCACCTTAAGTAACTATGCTACCAATAGTCCTTATGTGGGCATACTATACGTTCCTCACTCGTATACTTCTAAGTTTTCGAGAATAAGCTCTTTTCATGGGTGCTATTCTCAATGTGGCTCTGATACCACGCCTGTGGGGAACCCCTTCCGGGATCCACACTCCAGGATACACATTTGGTGGTGTCGTGCGATGCGGCACCCAACAACATACACGAAAAGAACCACAAAGTACAAAGTCTTTTATTTCTCAATACAGTGTCATTTACAAAATAATGTACCACGAAGGTACACGCAGCAGAATATACATACACACTTACTCTCGGTCCTAACTAAGCAAAGAGAAGACGTCCAGCCCGCGGACGCTTCTTACTAGCTTCCACAAAGATGAGTGCAGCGGCAGGGTTTCCGGTGAGTCTCTGATGGCTCACCGAACAACCATCTTCATAGCAAATTTTTACAACCTGCAAAACACTAATAATGCAACCGTGAGCACGATGGCTCAGCAAGACTTAACCGACACTCCTAAACATGGAACTCTATGTGCAGGGATTACTAACATAGGCAGGTATGATGCAATAACGATACACCTACATGTTAATCCTTACTTTCAGGTTTATAGCAGCAGATTATTATGCCTTAGGCAGCCCTCACATCGGAAGTCCACAATCAAACAATAAACGCTTTCCTCTGATGTGGAGATTCCCAAAGTGGAAGATAAACTTAGTGAGCTCTACACTATAACATACAAGGTTTGCAATACAATGAACTTAAGAACTTCACGACAGCAATGATTCATTTCACATCATCTGGAAGTTGTTACTACGGCACAACGCAGTGAACAAGTGGTACTCATATAACCGCGAGGGACGGTGATTGCAATCAGGACACACCCGGAATACACGACACATACACCCGCCTCGAAAGACTCACGCGAGCTCTTTCTTACATTGTATGCAGCAACCTTTCACCCGTCACTCCAATGCCGAACCAGTTCCGCCGACCCATCAGAAGGGCCACTACACGGAACACGTCGAAGTTGCTCCGCCAGCGGGTTTACACCTCTGACACCAACCCCCAAAGGACGGCCGTATAAGTTTCGACACGAGAGTACCCGAGTTACATCGGTTTATCGGGTCCCATATATCTGATATGCATCCGGTACTGTTCAAACTTGCTCAGCAGGGCCGCATACGCATCGGTCCTTAACCGACACAAACAGAGCTACAGCCACACGGGCCCCAACGTCCCGCTGATCCTACTCTCTGCTCGGTCTCATTTTCTATTCCAGGACTTTCATTCTCTAGAATCATACCCCGCTGAATTCACATCCTAAACTCGCGAGTAGCTTCCAACTACCCGACTTGTACTGGATCCTATAGAACTTTAGTCTAGCAGAAACTACACGAAGGTAACCTATTCTACCCTTTAACTCCAAGGGTTTGTGGGTCATGCATTTGGAGTATCAATCACCCTGAACTATTGCACAATACATACTAGACCCATAAAAGTGATACAAAGTAAAATATAACTAAAAGCTGTTAAATGCAAACCGGGGCTTGCCTTATGATGCTGCAGGTTTATTTCTACTTGTAAGTCAGTAGATTTGCGATGAGTAAAACTTCAAGTTTCTGTTCTGAGTCGAATGCCTCGTCGAGCTCCTTCGTCGTTTTTCCTACCGATATGAACATGCACAGTTTTAGGTTGCAAGTAAAAATACTATAAAACAAAAGTGTTTTATGACTTAAGAAGAATTCAGACTATCTAATATTTGAGAATTTGGTTTGGCTATGTGCTGGAACAGAGAAAGGAACATTTTGAGTATTGGAGATTTTTGGAACTAAAGTGCAAAGAACTATATAATGGACATAAGTATGAAGCTTGACATAATTGGCAGAAAACTAAAGAAGCTGATATCAACTTGCTCTGAAATTTTTACAGTGGTCCATAGATCATACAGAGGTATGGCTTGCAAAATTTCAGACAAAGTTGATGGAAGATGTGGCCTAGTGAATTTTCTTACTATTAGGCTTCTCTGAAATCATATGGCAATTATAGTGTCTTGTCATGCTCCAAATTTGGTTTTTCCAGAAATTTGAGAGTCTCATGAGTACATAGGACTTGGTTTCACCATTTTTGGAGCTTCCTACACAGAGATATGATTTTTCCAAACTTGGTTAAAAGTCTGAAAATGTCTCTGTTCATTTTTTCCCATTTTTCAGAGACATAGAGGATTCAAACAATATTTTGCCAAGCAAATGGAGTCCAATGCCTCTAAAAATGTTACTGGAGTTCAAGGATTTTTGGAAGAGTGTCCTTCCCAAATTTGAGAATTTTCCAATAAATAGAACTCCTGTAACAATTCCTACAAGATTTTTATTAAATGAATTAATGAGCTAAATCCAGGAATTTTAATAATTATTGGGCTGCACGTCTGGATAGTACTCTTTGAGAGGAATCCAATAAAATTTGTTTCACAATTGTTGGACACTCCTACACAAAGTTATGGCTCTCCAAAGTTTGAACTGAAATGGGAAAATCTGGAAAATGTTTAAATGCTGACAGTGGATCCCACTCGTCATCCCTAACCTCCAGCCACGCGCCAAACAGAGCAGGGGTGCTGCCTCTGGTGAGATCGCCGGAAATGACCTTCCCGGCCACCTCTGGACCCCCTGCTGGCCGCCCCCCCATTTTCCCCCATGCTGAACTCATTGGTGAGGTCGCCGGCGGCTGAAACTCGCCGGAAAACAGGGCGCACCGGCAAAAGCTAACCCTAGGGCTCCGGCGAGGTCGTGCGCGGTGATTTCTCCACCAAATGGTCGGTTCTTGAGCTCTAAAGCACCAGGGAATCATGGAGAAGACCGACATGAGGACTAAACAGGCCGGGGAGAGCTCCAAACCAATCGGCACCGTGCACCCGACATGGTTCAGTGGTATACCCTCGAAAAGAACTCGAATTCCTCGCTCCACACTCAATTTCGTGGTCTAAAATCGATGGATGAGGTGTCCTAGGCTGTTAAGAACTTGTGTGCGTAGTTTGAAACACAACCAACACGAATTGAGGACGGATTTGCAATTCCTTACCTCAAGATCAGTTTCGGCCGCCTGGGAGAAAAACTTGAAATTCTCCCTCTGTGATCAATGGCTTGGGCTGAGTTTTGGAGGTGAGCAACTAGGCTTGTAGGTGCACCTATGGGGTGGCTTGCTTGGGCGTGATCACTTCTGGTTTGGGCTGGCCATGGCAACCAGTTCAGTTTTTTCGGCGTTCACCCGAGAGTTGCAGACCTTTGCTGTTTTCCGGTGCCAACAAGCTCGGGGCCGTAGGGGAAAGTTTCTGGCCGGCTAGAGCACCCTTGGGCGCAGCTCTTTGCTGTTGGGGGCTCGAGCAATCGGCCTCCGGTGCTTTCTGTGCGATGGGGAGAAGAAGAACGGCAGGGTTCTGCTCGGGAGGAAAAACAGAGAGCTGGTGCTCGGCTGAGAGAAGCAAAACGGTGTTGCTGCACTCCCTGTGATGATCAGAACAAGTAAAGGACGATCCAGCAGGAGGTGGCGCCCAAAACTTGCCCCCAAAATCCCCTGCCGTGTGCTGTCGGAAGCTGGAGCGAGGGAGGAAAGATAGAGTCGGTTGAAGCCTTGTGTGTATGACATGTGGGGTCCACCTCTCCCTCTTATCCCCAATTCCTTTTTAAAATAGCAAACGAGCTCCAAATTTGATAAAATTTGGAGGACAGGCCAAAAGAAATATGAGGAACACAATGGTGCACTCAAATTTGAATTTCGGTGAAGTCGGAATTTGAAACTGAAATTTAAATTCAAATTTGAATTTTCTCCCGTTTAAATTCCAACAAATAGGAAATCCTTTTCAAATGCTCTGAAAATTTGATGGGTTATTATTGGATGTGTGGAGAACCCAATGATAGCTTTAGATCTTCGTGTTCGCGAATTTTTGCAAGTTCAAGTTTCGACTTGGAGCTCACACCATTAAATTCAAAAGTTTAAATTCCCTCTCGTTTTCTCGGTGTGACTTGTAGCTCCACTTGCTTGAGTTTTTGGGATTTCACACCTTTGATCCGAGTTGACGTCTTCGGGAGCATACCTTGACAACTGCATGAACTTGTTGAGGTACTCATTCACGCTCTTTTTTCCTTGGTGGAGACCTTCGAACTCTTGCCTTTTAAGCATCATGACTCCAGCAGGGACGTAATGAGAGCGGAAACTCTCCTTGAACTCAGCCCAAGTGATACTCTTCTGGTTGTCATGAGCATTGCAAAGAGCGTCCCACCAGTCAGCCGCTGCTCCCATAAGTTTGTGCGATGCGAAGAGAACTTTCTCACGATCATTGCACTGAACAATAGCAAGCTTCTTTTCCATGGATTTCAACCAATCATCAGCCTCCATGGGATCATTAACTTGTGCAAAAGTAGGCGGTCGAGTCCTCATGAACTCTCCCAATCTGTTGTGAGCCGGTGGTGGTGGGGGTGCAGGAACGGTGTTAGGATTGTTGTTGTTATTGCCTTGCAGCTGTCCCAAAGTTTGTATCATAGTTTGCATGAGCTGGTTCTGCATGGCCATCAACCGTTCAAGGTTGTTTGCATCAGCCCCAGGGTTAGCATTTTCAGGAACTTCAACGTTGCCATCCTCTTGTGGTTCATGGTTGCCACGAACGTTCCTCCTTTGATGGCTGGCGTTTTCCCTCACCATCTATGAGAGAGAGTTGAGTAGAATAGAGAATAGAAGTTTAGATTGATCCCCCCAAGTATATGCATCAAGGGTGTATGAACTAAATATCTTCTTGTATAAATTTCAGCCTATATGAGGATGTGAACACATGCCGAAGCATCTCACATCTCTCTACTATGTGTGGATGTGGACTTTCGCAGAAGAGTCCCACAACTCACACTAGCACACAAACACCAGCAATCATCACAAAAGTTCAACACACCACTCCTATTCACGCTATTATGATTTAAACGTTTCTATTACAGCCTATTCAATGGGAATCCTAAACTTAAGCATGTGAACTGGTGCTGTTCCCGCCGTGTGACGGGGGTGGTCCATACATGGGCGCATGCCATTGTGAGTCGGCAGTCCATGTATGGTTAGATGGCGCTGGTGCTCCTAATCACCGGCATCTTTAAAGACATGAGAAACTTTAGAGAAGGAAGAAATAGCTCCAAAACTTCAGAAGCTATGAAGCAAGAAAGCAAAAGTGTTGCTGTCCAAAAGAAGAGAGGAGGGGCTGAAAATAGCACTTGTGGTGGCTGAATTGACAAGTAAAGTGCAGTAGCAAGCAATTTTTTTTTGAAAATATCAGTTTAGAGGGGTGTTCCTATGTGTTTTAGAGTGTCCATTCTACCTAGGCTTGCGTCCTATGGTCAACGTGGCTCTGATACCAATCTGTGACACCTGGTTCCGGAAACCAGAACCAAATTAATGCATATGTGTGCCCAGGATGTTCACCACACCTACACATGTAATCCACAAACTGAATTCAGATTATAACAACGAATAAATAGTGTTTGAGTACTTTATTACATCGACTAATTGTCTCACTCATGATCGTCTATCTTGTTCTTGCAGTGGAAGTCTCTAAACGACAGTGGAAATAACTAAATGGCAGCGGCTCCATCTTCAACTCCACAGGCATGTTGACGGTAGTTCACACGCCTAGTACTCCACATGGTTGTGACACCCTCATTTTTTTCGATTTCTGCATATACTCATGTTTCATAAACAGTTTTATAAGATTGAAACATAGAAGAATCAAAAGATACCCAAAAGGAGCCAATTTTTCAGTTTGCCTGGAGCGCCGTAGATATTTTTCGCGGGCCGCTGGCCATGTGGCATGTCCATAGCTCATCCCCGAAAATGGGGAAAGGTCCGACCCCGTGGGACACATGTTGCCCTGGAGTTAGCCTCTGCGGAAAAGCGAGGCCAGTTCCGCAGGACACGTGTCACCTTCGGAGCTAGTCACCGCGGAAAACAGAGGACCAGTCGCGTGGGATATGTGTCGATCTCGGAGCTCACCTCCAAGAGGTCCGGTCCTATTTAACACGTGTCACCTCCGGGAGGTCCGACACTATTGGACACGTGTCACCTTCGGAGCTTATCTCCTAGAGGTCCGTCACTATTGGACACATGTCAACCTCGGAGCTCGTCTCTGAGAAGAAAGGAAGTCTGGCGCTGTTAGGACACATGGCACCCCCGGATCCACCTTCGAAGAGAGGGGAGGGCCAGAACTGACATGTGGCGCAAGCGGAGCTCACCTCTGAGGAAGAGGAAGGTCTCACCCGCCTGACACGCGGCACAACCGGAGCTTGTCTTTGCGGAAACGGGAGCCCAGGTTCCCGTAGGACACGTGGAGCTTCCGGAGCCCATCACCTCGTAAGGATGCGATTCTGAGGCGGTTTTCTTCTGTACGCGTGGGAATCCCCGGTACCGAGGAAACCGGCATGAATTCCACAATGTTATCGTACCAAATCAACTAAAGATAAGTTGTTAAGATTCAACGACAATTTGAATAAAACTCTTATTCGAAATACAATCAGATTAGGACTCTTTTACTCTCGATTATAAATAGAACCCAGAACCTTTGGCTGGAACCATGAACTTCTTTTCCACCTCCTGAGCCGACGACTTAGAGCCCTAGCCCCAGCTCGCCAAATAAACCCTTCGCCGGAGTTCGTTCGAGGGAGATCGCCGGAAGAGAGCCCCAACGATCTGTCTTGATAGGAGAAGGACCCCGAGACTAAGAAGAATGTAAGGAAGGTCTCCAATACTACCTTACGACATCATCGTGTTTTCTTTGCATCTGTTCTTTGATTTCTTTCGAACAGAAGTTTTTTCATGGACAGATCACGTGTTGATCAGTTTGATCTAGAGTCAAGATCATCACCATGTCCACATTTGATCCAAACACCTCTGTTCATCGTAAAACCCATGCAAACCATGCAAGAACACGTATAAACTAATCTAATCGAAACTGATCATAGGATTGCATTAAGATGCATCATCGCATCTAGTTAAAGTTTGTGCATGATATTGATTGTTGTGAATCTTGTATGTGTGTGATCGTGTATAGAAGTACAAGCTCAGGGAGCTACCTACAACGGACTACAACAACAAGATTTTGTGCAACCGGAACAGTCAGAACAAGGCAAGTGCCTCTTGACAATATTGATCCTATGTTTCAAAAAGCTGTTTTGTTTGCGAAAAGGTGTGGGTGCTGAGTCAAACATGATGGGAAACCCTTTTATAGGAGTTTACTAGTTTTTGTTAAACCACCCTTGTTGCCAGGGAAGTTATGAGTCGGGTATGGTTTTTGCTTTTATGCTTCGCTGAGTCCATGGGATTACGGGAAGCGAGATAGATGTGTCTAGCTAACTGCACTCGAAATGATGATGAAAAACTAATGTTGTTAATGAACATGGATCGGAGGGAGATCTAGGCAAGCCTGGGTTTGTGAATGAGGTAGAATGAGATGGTGGTTTACTTGCCGTAGATCTAAGGACCGGTTCATGTGAGCACATGCCAGGATAACAGTGCCACCACAAGGACAAGTATGGGTGCGGCTTAGCTGAGTAATTAGGTAAGTTGCTAGATTGTTATGGACCGTGGAAGGCACGGGGAATGGGAGTCGAGTGAGGACTGCCCTAGGAACTGCATAGCACAAGAGGGGGCCCGTGGGTGGGAGAATTGGAGATTCTAGCCTGCCGGTGAAACCTTAGTGAGTCCATACATCTAGTAACCCCTTTGTAATTGCTATTTTGTGATCTCTTGGCCATACATCGACGGTTGTGTACTGGTATAATGGAGGTTCTGCAGTCGCCGACGGGTGACGAAATCACAAACTTGTGGGTAAAGAGGTGCAAACTCTGCAGAGTCTAAAACTATCATGATAGCCGAGCTTACGGTCACGAGCGCCTGGCCAACTTCCATGATTAGTTGGATGGTTTTGGATGGTTTTGGATGGTTTTGGTTATGGTTTGATTTTGGTTTGGTTTTTGGGACTGTTGAGTCCGGATGATAAGATTTGGTTACATGACTGTTGAGTCGTGGCAACGAGATTGATCTCGGTGTGAGACGGAATTGTTATGAGATAAAATGGTAGCGAATACGAGATGGTATTCGTGAGATGGTAGCAAATACGAGAAGGTATTCGTGAGCAAGAATGAAGTTGATTAATGTCTGGTTGGACATGGAAAGTAATGAACATAATGGAGGTATGATTGGTATTTTAATACATGTTGGGATTACGTTCACTTAAAGTTAATTTGCTGTTTTATCGTGGTTTTGATAAATAACATTGCTTTCTGCAATGAGCTTTTTTATACTTACCTTGTTGCGAGCTACATATCATATTTTCTGCACTTGCTGAGTACATCATTGTACTCAAACTTGCATTATTCTTTCATCATTAGCAACAGGAGAAGATTACTATGAAGACCTGGTGGAGCATTAGGTGTGTAATCTGTCCTCAACCTTGCCTGTGGGGAATGGAGCAGAGATGGAGCTGCTGCTGCTGCTGCTGCTTAGATTGCTTCCACATTAGTTAGAAGACTTCCGCTGCTAGAATAAAGACTTCCGCTGTTAGATTAAGACTTTCGCTGTTAGCATGAGTCCAAGACTCATGAGACATTGAAATAAACTCTGTTATTAATGGTTATATATATATTCTGAAATTCAGTTTGTGGACGATGTGTATATGTGTGATGAACATCCTGGGCACACATATGCATCAGTTCTCGGTTCCGTGGTTTTTCCACAGAATTGAGGGCGTCATAATGGTCCTCGAAGTACTTTTCTCCTGTCGCTGATCTCTATGTGATAATGCAAGGGTGAGTACATGTTGTACTAAGCAAGTGCGGGAAAAGTATCACATGTAGCTTACAACAAGGTAGGAATAAAAAAGCTTATTGCAGCAAGCAAATTTTATTTCACAACATGATAAAAACAACAACTATTTCTAAGTGATATTTATCCCAATATGACCAAGTAATTCAGAATCATTTTCTCCACCATAATTCACCATTTATCAAGTCTCAACCAGCCATTAACCTTTCTCAAGTTCGTCTCATACTCATGAACATTCATAACCATCTCATATTCGTATAACCGAAACCAAACTTATTTTCATGACTCAAAACAGTCCAAAAAAATCAATCCCAATGACCATACCATAACCATACCGAATAACCATCCCAAGTTTTCCCTTCTAATCATGTGAGTTGGCCAGGTGCTTGTGACCATAAGCACGGCTATCATGATAGTTTTACACTCTGCAGAGGTGGCACCACTTTACCCACAAGTTTGTGATTTCGTCACCCATCGGCGACTGCAAAACCTGGATTATACCAGTACACAACCGTCGGTGTATGGCCAAGAGATCACAAAATAGCCTTTACAAAGGGGCTACTAGATGTATGGACTCATTGAGGTTTCACCGGCAGGCTCGAATCACCATTATCCCACCCACAGGCCCGCTCTTGTGCCATGCAGTTCCCAGGGCAGTCCCTTTCGACCCCCATTCCCCGCGCCATCCACGGTCCATAACAAGCTAGTAACACACCTAATTAGTCAGCTAAGCTGCACCCATATTTGGCCTTGTGGTGGCACTGTTTTCCTAGCATGTGCTGGCATGAACCGGTCCTTAGATCTACGGCAGGTAAACCACCATCTCATTCAGCAACATCCACGAACCAAGCTTGCCTAGATATCCCCCGATTCCATGCTTATTAACATCATCAAGTTCTCACCATCATTATTCATATGAGTGCAGTAGCTAACCATGTTTTAATTCAGCTTCCCGTATCCCGTGGATTAAGCGAAGCAAAAAGGAAAAACGACCATACCCGACTCATCAACTTCCCCGGTGACAAGGATAGTTAGCAAAACTAGTAAACTCCTATAAAAGGGTGTCCCATCAAGTTGACTCAAGCATATGAGTTTTCGCAAATAAAACAGTTTCAAAACATGGGATCAATATGGTCAAGGGGCACTTGCCTTGCTCCCGTGGCTTTTGTTGCTCAAGCGTCTCAAAGTCTTGGCGCTGTAGTTCTTCGTAGATGGCTTCCTGAGCATGTCCTTCTACTCACGACCACGCACATAAAAAATTTACAGCAATCAAACATCATGCACAACTCTACTCAAGATGCAATGGTGTAGATGACTGCAATTCCTATGGTGCTGTTTTATTAAACCAGTTTGTACGTGTTCTTGCATGTTTTAATGGGCTTTCATGGGGTTTTATGATGAACAAGGGTGTAGGGATCAAGGGTTGACGTGGTGATGATCTTGACTCAAGATCTAGATCAATTCCACCGTCAAAAACCGATCAAAACGTGATCTGTCCACACGAAAAAGTTTCTGTTCGAAGGAAGCGAAGAAACGGATGTGTAGAAACAGCGATGACGTCGTAAGACGGGTAAAAAAGACCTACCTCACTTCCCTTATGATTGTCGGCTCTTTTTGGCGATGGCGAGGCGTGACGGGCTCGTCGGAGGGCTCACCGGTGACTGAACTCCGGCAAGGAGGGGGGGTTAACTCGGCGAGTTGGGGCTAGGGCCTCCAAGTCTCCGACTTTGGAGGAAGAAAAAATAAAGGGGTTACGGCCAAGGGGGGGTTTGGGTTCTATTTATAGCGGGGAAAAGAGTCCTACTCCAATTGGAGCTCAAATAAGAGTCCTATTCAATTTGTTTTTGATCTTAACAAACTTATCTTTTCAGTTATGTGCGGCAGCCTTGGGGATTTTGTGTCGGTACCCTCAGTACCGGGTATCCCTGCGCACAGTAGAAAAAGTGCCTAGGGACCTCGCCCCCCTCCACAGGGGTAAGCTCCGAAAACACCACGTGCCCAGCGGGGCCGGGCCACCCTCCTCCTCAGAGGCGAGCTCCGGGCCTGCCACGTGGCCAGCGCAGCCGGGCCTCGCCCCCTCCGCAGGAGCGAGCTCTTAGAGCGCCACGTATCCAGTGGGGCCGACCTCCCCTCTCCTCTGAGGCAAGCTCCGAGGGCCCCACGTGTCCATCGGGGCCGGACCTCCCTTCTCCTCAGAGACGAGCTCCGAGTGCACCACGTGTCCAGCGAGGCTGGACCTTCCTTCTCCTCAGAGGCGAGCTCCGAGGGCGCCACATGTCCAGCGGCCGGACCTCACCCCTCCCGCAGGGATGAGCTCCGAAGGCGTCACGTGTCCAGCAAGGCCGGACCTCCCTTCTCCTCAGAGGCGAGCTCCGAGGGCGCCACGTGTCCCGCGGTGCCGGACCTCACCCCCCTCCGCAGGGGTGAGCTCCGCGGGCGCCACATGTCCCGCGGTGCCGGACCTCACCCCCCCTCCGCAGGGGTGAGCTCCGTGGGCGCCACGTATCCCACGGTGCCGTTCCTCACCCCCCTCCACAGGGGTGAGCTCCGCGGGAGCCATGTGTCCCGCAGCCCGGGGATGTGTCGACAGCGCACTTAGACCAATTGGAATTGGCTCATTTCAGCTAGCTTTTTCCCATTCCACATCATTTTTATGATTCTTTCTCTATTTCCACTTCTTTTTTTAATGTTTCTCTATATGAAAACGTATGCAATGCATGGAAATAAATTTGAGGGTGTTACAAGTATGACTACGGGATGATCTAAATAAGAAAAAGTACCCGCGAGGACGGGTTTGCCTTCCGGCACGTCTTTGATGGCTAAGTGGTGGATGTTGTCGGGTTTCGTGCTGGTTTCTTAGGCTGATTACGGGGCTGATTTGCACCCTGATATGGTGCTGCACCCCTGCCCTGTCACGGCTGGGGGCAGTCCCTCGAAATATGCCCGACACGGCCACACGTGAAGCACGTGTAAGGTGTCGGGGTCCCTCCGACTTGAGGACGGAATCCCGGTGCATGCAGTTGAAACTGAGGTGCACGTGGGACCAACCTTTGCTACTGCTGTTGCTGTGGTGGATACGACGGTCGGAAGCCTGGCGCATTATATTGTCGACCGCAAAACTAAGGCGGTCGCGCCGGTGGCTGCCATCTCTGACCGGATGGTGAGCGATACACCACGCGGTATTTTTGTGGCGCCCCACCACTGCTGCTCGTCAGTGCACTGCATTTCCTCTTATCAGAACCGTGCTCGCGCTGATCATTATCTTGTAAAATCGCGGCATTAACAAGGTCGTTGAATGTGCCGCGATTGCTTTGGGCGAGATGGACCTTCATCTTGGAATTCAGGCCCCAGAAGAACGTGTTTCGCTTATTGTCTTCCGTTCCAACAAATCCTGGCGCATACTGTGCCAGCCGGTTGAATAACCTGTAGTACTCATGAGCACTCCTCTCGCCTTGTTTCAGCGCCAGGAACTCCTAGAGTTTCCTTTCCATAGCACCGGGAGGTATATGATAGGCGCGGAACGCCTCCCGGAACTCTGTCCATGTGACGTCATGGCCAGCCGGTAAGAAGGCGATGTAGTTCACCCACCATGTACTGGCTTCCCCTTGAAGCTGTTGCGCTGCATACAGCGCCTTTTGGTGTTCGGTGCACCGAAGTAAACCAAACTTTGCCTCCAGAGTGCGGATGAAACTGTCCGTGCCGAAGGCTCATCGGCCTCCGTAAAGACCGTTGGATGGGTCTCCAGGAAGTCTGAATAGGAACTTTGTTGGGGCTGGCGTTGCCCATTGTCTTGGCGTCCTCCTGAATGGGACGCATTCTGCTGCACCAGCATCCGAAGCAACTCGGTTTCCTCGTCGCGCGAGCCGAGCACTGCGTCAAGAACTTCCACAAGGTTTCTTGGAAGTTCTGGCGGTGGAGGAGGTGGTTGCTGCTGCGTCATGGTTTTCTCTGGAGGTGGAGACTCATCACCACGAACCTGACTTGGACCTCCCTCCTCTTGCGTGGACTGTGTACGCACCATTCTGCATTCATACCATTCAAACGATCAGTACATGTCGGTTTATTTCATCTAGTCTATACAATAGTAGTGCGAGAATGGAATAAATAATATGCATAACAATCATACATATGGATAAAGTATAAACTTTATACAACATATACATCCCTGGACCGTGTCACACGATCGAGTTCCAAAGTATTGAACTTTATGGGTTAAAAGTTTATTTCGACCATCGTGGGTCGTCACGGGATGTTAAGTGTGTTAGTCTGTGTAAATTCTCGCTATTGTACTGGACCTTAACATGTCCTCACTCAAAATTATATTGTTAATGTTTCAACTTTTCGATTTCCAACTCGCTGTTTTACAACAGCCGCTGGATATCAAAAGGTGAAACCAATTGTTTTGGTTGAGAAACTTCAACATGGTGTTCACTGTCCAGCTTCTGGTCCAGCTGACCAGTCTGGATAATCCAACTGTTTTGGCCACCTTGGAGGCAAAATCTGGACTAGAGTTCAACAACAAAGTCTAAGAGTCACTAGTTTATCAGTTATGATCCCTACAAGTTGACAGAATTTTCTCAGGAATTTTTGACAGCACCTCCTTTGCAAGTTGCTGTCTTGTTCACAAAATTCCATCTATTTCTGCCCTCAATCTAGGAAAACACTGAACTACAAAGTTGTAGTACATTTCCTATACTTTATAACAATGTCTTACTTTACTCTTAGAAATTTTTCTACAGAAAGTTGTGGTCGAAATACCGAAAATTCTAGAGAGCATTTTGGTCTGCCCTGTTTCTGGACAGTGCCTACTCATCTGAAATTTGCATCCATTTGGAGGGAGATTTTGTTCTTGAGCTCTACAGAAAAGTCGTAGAGGACTTTCAAACCTTTCAAAAATGGTATCCCACACCTCCATTGGTTCAACCAATCCTATATTATACACTGTCTAAATTCAGCAAAGATTCTGCCAAAAACAGGGGAGGTTGTTCCTAAGTCTTTGAGATTGAATCTATACTCCCAATTGACTCTTGGTTCAATATGGGAGTTCAATAACCCCTAAATGGAATCCTGAACGTCATTTTAACTCTTTTCTTTGAAAATATACTTTTATGCAACTAATAGTCATCTCGGTACTACGTTTCCTCACCAAAGACTAATCCTAAGCCGGTATTCCGACATGTACGTGTCAAATGGTGGAACTAAGAACGTCACTCACAAATGGTTGCTAAACGTCATGCACTAACGTGGTTAATGTACCTGCAGAAGAACACACAATAATGGTGCACACAAAGATTTTTGACATTTCAGGCAATTCAATATCATAATAAAAACATACGGTCCGTATCATTGTCATACGGATCGTCCCTGAGTCAAGCCACGTCTCAAGGTACATGGTCGTGTTTTTACACCACACAACGGGAACCCGAGTAGAGAGCGAACGGGTCATCACGGTTGGGAATTTTATCAACCCAACAGATACCACCTACTGCCTCATGACTGTTGAGGCACGCCGATGGCGAGCGCTGCGTATGGCCCTTTGAACATTGAACATTCAAGAGTTGCATACCATCGTGTTGCTTACCACACGATGAGGTATTCTCACTTTTGCTTAAGACACGCTGGAGATCAGCGTTTTCATATGCTCTCAGAACCATAGAGGTTCAGAGACTCATATTAACTACCGTGCCAAGCCACGATATATCCTTCCATACTATTACTCGTATGGTGAGTTACCGCAATTGATCTGCCTGCGGTGGCGTACCTTACCTCTTACCTGACGTCGGAGCGTCGTTACAAATTAATAACAAGTAGGTTAGCAGTTTCACCTTAGTAACTACTACTGTAATAGACCTTATGTGGGCATAGTGACTAATTCTTACTCGACTACTTCTAAGTTTTCAAAACAGGCTCTTTTCGAGCATGCTATTCCCAATGCGGCTTTGATACCACGTCTGTGGGGACCACCCCGTGGTTCACCCACTCCGGGATTGCAGAGGGTGGTGTCGTGCGATGTGGCACCCAACAGCACACAATAAAAGAATAAGAACAACATACAAACTTTTATTTGATATAAAACAGCGGAAGTCTTTTACAAAACATAATTATACAGTGGAAGTATTCTTTATAACTACTCTTTCATCCTAACTAAGCAAAAGTGTAGCCGTCCAGCCCGGGGACGCTACCCACTAGCAACATGGAACCAGAGATCACGGCGGCGTGCAGGGCTCCAGCTCTGCTGTGTACCCCGACGGGGGCATCGCCTCGTCCTCGGAATGTTCCTCATAACTCTCACTTGCACACAGCTCAAATATTGCAACCTTGAGCACGATGGCTCAGCAAGGCTTAACCGACACCCTAGTCATGGAACTCTACATACAGGGATGTGTAAGAATAGGAATAATACTTTGCAGTAAATACACGCCTACATGTTGATCCTTACTTTCAGTTTTATAGCAACAGTTTCATGTGCCTTAGGCAGCCCTCACATCGGAAGTGCACAATCAAACAAGAAACGCTTTCCTCCGATGTGGTGATGCCCAAAGTGGAAGATAAACTTAATTAGCTCTACAACTACAGCATACAAGGTTTCAAGACATTAATAGTTGAATACAGCATATTCATCTGGCTTATTTCACTTCTTACTACGTCACAGCGCAGTGAACAAGCGGTACTCAAATAACCGCGAGGGATGGTGATTGCAATCATTAGACACCCGGATAACACATCACATACACGCACTTTCAAAAGTGTAGTGCTTCACACCTTCCTACTCTGTTGTATGCAACAACCTTTCAAAGGCAACCCAAATGCCGAACCGGTCCATCCGTAACGGGCAGGAGGTCCCCGCGTGGGGCGTGTCTGTGCCCACCGGCAGATTTACACCTTGCTACCCTCAACCCACTCCTATAAAACGGTTGGGTAAGCCTCGGCACCCAGGTTAACCAATTACATCGGTTTCCTGGTTCCCATATGCCAGTATGTATCCGGTACTGTTCGATATTTGTCCAGCAGGGCCGCACACGGCTCGGGCCTCAATCGACACCAACAGGGCTACGCACGTGAGACCTCCGCTCACTGCATCCTATCCCCCCTGCTGGGTCTCAGTTTCACAACTTAAGCCATTGTCTACCTCTTCTCATCCCGTGTGATAAATTCTTATCTCGCGAGTAGATTCCAAACACTCGACTTCTACCGAGATCCTACGAACATTAGCATGGCATTCTCTACTCGTCGAGTCTGTAAACTACCCAACCCTCCATAGGATTTAAAGGTTATGCAAGTGGGGTTTCAATCACCCTAACTCTAATGCAAGCAATTCACCCTAAACATAAGTGATACAAATGAAGAATTTGCAAAAGTATTTAAATGCAAACCAGGGCTTGCCTGGTTGCGAGTCAAAAGGGAAGTTAGCTTTAGGTGGGAGGACGTCTAACGGCTCCGGTGCGTCCTCAACTTTGGTGACTATATGAAGTGTAACAAAATATATGCATAAGTGTGAAGGAATTATAAGATTTAAATTTCTATTCATAGCTACTGATATTTAGGCTCCTTTATTGTCTTTGGGATTTTTCCAGTGGATACTAGACTTTCCAAGGATGATCTGAGCAAAACTTGGAGAACATTGAACCTTGTGGTCTCCAAAATTCCCACAAGTTCAAGTCTTCTCTGAATTTTGAGTCCAATTCTGGAGCTTTGACATGTCTAACAGTGGAAGATCTAAGTAGGCTAGGTCTAAATGGTTCAAACACAATTTGTTTCACCATTTTTGGAGTTACCAACAGAGATATATGAATTTTGGAAGTTGATAAGAAATGCTGAAAATGCCTCTGTTTATTTTCCCATTTTTCAGAGACATAAAGGATTGACACCACATTTGGTCAAGCAAACGATGCCCAATGCCTTTGTAATTTATACTGGAGTTCAATGATTTTTGGGAGAATGTCCTGCCCAAATTAGGGAATTTTCCAATAAACAGAACTCCTGTGAAAATTCCTACAAGATTTTCCTTAATTGAATTAATGAGCCAAATACAGAGATTTTCATAACCATTGGTCTGTACCCCTGGATAGTATTCTCTGAGAGGAATCCAAAAAAATTTATTTCACAATTTTTGGAGGTTCCTACATAAAGTTATGGCTCTCCAAAGTTTGAACCGAATTAGGAAAATCTGGAAAAGTTTAAACTCGGCTGCGGGCCCCACATGTCAGTTCATCTCCTTCCTCGCGCCAAACAGAGGGCAGCGGCGGCGTGCTCCGGTCAGGGCTGCCGGAATCAACTTCCCTGTCACCCCCGGCCTCAAACTTGCCGCCCCCCCCCCCCACTAAGTTGGCATGCTGAACTCGATGACATGGTCTCCGGCGGCCGGCGATGCCCGGAGAGTGGTGCGCGATGGCGGCTTGTGCCACTAGGATTCCGGCGAGGTCAACTGAGCCCAATACCTCACCAAACTCTCGGATTTTGTCTCTAGAGCACCAGTGGACGGTGTAGAAGCTAGTAATGGCCTCTAACGCCGGTGAAACAGCCGGCAACCGGTGGCTCCACGGTGACCCGAGGTGCTTTTGCACCGGCGACTAAGAAAACAGCTAGAACTCCCTCATTTCTTGATGTTTTTGCTCGGTTCTTCATTGAGGAGGGGCGCTAGGAAGTATGGAAGCTGTGTGCAAGCTCGCTCGAGCTCTAGTGGATCGTGCAACGCAAATTTTGGGGTAGACCGAGCCCTACCCGCCTGCACATAGTTTCGGGAAACGGCGAAATTCTTGCTACAGGTTCTAGCAAACGCTAAATGGCCTGCGCCTACACGATCAGGACATGCAAACATACATTCCGTGTACAGAAAGTTGGGGAATAGGGTGGCCGTGGCGCTCTGTCAACCGTGGCCCGACGTCGGTTTCCGCCGGTTGCTTCGGTTCTTGGCGCCGATCATTGAATTTGGGCCAACAGCAGCCCCGAGCGTCACAGCTGAGCTGGGGAATACCTTGTACCCATGTCGGCGCTCCCCTTTTGTGTTGGCAGCTCGAGCAAGGAAGGATCAACGTCGGCTTGTGATCGAAAATGGAAGAGGCAGCGCCGGAGGCTCGCGTTCGCGTGTGGGAGCAGAACAGAGGCCGAAGCACGAGCTGGAAGTGGCGAAATAGCCCTGTTGCACTTGGGGTGAGTTGATCAGGACGAGCAGCCGTGAGGAAACCAGGAGGTGGCGCGGTTGAGGCCTTGGGAGCAGGTTGCGCTGGGAGCTGGCGGTGTCTCGGCGATCGGCCGAAGAAAAACAGAGGCGGTAGCCCTTCTGTGAGGCTGACTACTGGGTCCCACCTCCTCCTCTTTTAATCAATTTTTTCCACTGAGATTTTTTACCACAGCTACTCACAATTGAATTCTTTACTTCACCTCAAAGCTAAGGTTTGCAATGTTGAATTCAAATAGTTTGAATTCTGGTGTGGAGTTTGAATTGTTGTTGAGCATTTGAATTTGAAATGGTATTTAAATTCTCCCTTTTGCATTGTTCCAAAAACATAGAAAACCAACTCCAAAGTTTCTGATTTTTGGCATGGCTGCTAATTCAAATGTGGAGAACACATTTGTGGAACCAAATTTGCAATTGGAGGAAATTGGAATTTGAAACTGAATTTGAAATTCAGATTAGAGGGCTTCCTCTTTTAATCAAAAACAAATATTAAAACCCCTCCAAATGAGTTGAAATTTGGAAGGTTGAATATTTGGAATATGAAGATCCAAGTTATGCGTTTAGATCTCCATGTTTGGATGTTTTGGGAAGTTTGAATCACCACTTTGAACTCACACCATTAATATTCAAGTTTTAATTCCCCTCATTTTTCCTAGGTGTACATAGGCTGAATTTTCTTGCTACCACTTTTTGGGGGTTTTAAAGGTATTACGCTCCAGCGGCTCGAACCACGTAAATTGTGACAACTCTCTAGGATCATACACTGGCCCCACATACCACCACTCGTCTTTTCTGTGCACTTTGTCCTCACTCGTGCGCATCCGGGAAGAATTCCCGGTCGGTCACCCATCTCTAAATTCCTCCAGGCCAAGCACGCTTATCCCAGAGTCCTTTGCAGGTGGGCTTCCAGAAAAGAAGGTATACCTTGATGGTATGAGTACTCTATCAGTCCTATTAAGCCGGGAGTCAGGATATCACACAATCCACACCCCTTGAAGACCGACGTCCTCGTCGGTCAATGCCAAGACAGGAACGTCCCTCTTAGCCACGTCTGTACATTCAGTACTGGCATACACATACCGTACATCCAGTTATCAGCATACGTACCATACCGTGTCCCACACAAAGGACTCACGCGTCATGCGTACGTACCCACATCCCTGACACGTACGCTACCGTATCCTTCTCACTGACCCGTACGCACCCGTGAAACTGCGAGGGTTGGCTCTGATACCATTTGTGACAGCTCTCTAGGATCATAAACTGGCCCCACATACCACCACTCGTCTTTTCTGTGCACTTTGTCCTCACTCGTGCGCATCCGGGAAGACTTCCCGGTCGGTCACCCATCCCCAAATTCCTTCGGGCCAAACACGCTTAACCCTGGAGTCCATTGCAGGTGGGCTTCCAGAAAAGAAGGTATACCTTGATGGTATGAGTACTCTATCAATCCTATTAAGCCGGGAGTCAGGATATCGCACAAATCCTCGTGTTCATTCTCGCCATCGCGCTCCGACCTTCGAGATCAACTAGCCCCTCCGACAAAAGAACCTTCACGGGCTGCTTCCAAGCAGACCGTGGGAAGTGTCGTAACGAACACTTCGACAGGGAGGATCTCCATCTCACGACGGCTTTGGCGGATTCTCAGGAGGAAGACTGACTTGCTATATTCACTAGCAAAACCGTTGAGCAAGGCAAGCTCCGGTTTACATATAATCGCCTTTATAATTTTTGCTTTACTTACACTTAATGTTGATTAGCTTTGATATTGTGCATTACATTTAGGATGTTTGGAACTCACATGCATGACTATGAAATCCCTGAGTAGAAGGACTAGCATAGGATTACCTCGTCGTAGTTGGCTAGTCTAATGTTGTTGATAGCATGGTAGAAGTTAAGTAGTTGGAAGCTACTCGCGAGAAAGGTCGAGTAGCGGATCTACTTGTGAGAGGAAGTTATTGAGAAGAGCACCCTCAATGAAAGTGAGATGGGGACGAGTAGTTTCTGTAGGATGGAACGCTCAAGGTTGTCACGACCCGATGGGTGTGACATTGCTTGGGACCACATTGGGCCTGGGACGGTTATGGTAAGGCCAATGTGGAGGTTGGGCATTAGCCCTGTCCGTGTCGGTTAAGGACTGGGCAAGATATGCAGACAATGAATTCTTCTCATGTTGGAGCTGATCCTTGCGAGTGTTTGCCTGATTCAGCTCACCCATAAGTTCTTCGATGGTACTTGCTTGACCATCCATCACTAGCTTACTAGCTGCAGCATAAAAACTAGTAGTAGACAACCTCAAGTTGAAATTGGGGTTGAATAAATCCGTAAGTTCGCCGTATCGCCGTTCCCACTCCTGCTGAGATGACCTCATAATAGGTAGGAGCGCGAACCGTGTAGTCTCCAATTGCTTGACGTGAAGCTGGCAGAAAGGTGTGATGGCATCGCAGGATGCCATATCCCATAAATCCTCCATGCGATGTCCCTTCACTGTGACTGTGAATGCTGCCCAACCTGGTGGTTCAGGACTTGCCGGAATGTCCAAGTGCATGATACAAGACGTCTCCGCATTCTCCGTCATCACTTCTCCCCAATAGTGTGGGGCTTCGCTATACCCGAAGTACTGCAAATTCTCTGCAACAATGCTTAGAAACCGTGAAAATTCTGTCCAAATGAATGAACCCATCCGTTGGCCATTATGGTTCCAATATCTGCCATATGTGGAAAAAGAGATTTGATTAAATCAAATACTCCATTCTATAGCAAGATGATAGAAAATAAATATGGGATTGGTTAAGTAATGGCAGCTCTCTAGGATCATAGACTAGCCCCACTGACCAACACTAATCTTTTTTGTGCACTTTTGTGCTCACTCATGCGCACCCGGGTAGACTTCCCGGTCGGTCACCCATCCCTAAATTTCTCCAGGCCGAGCACGCTGAACCTTGGAGTCCTTTCTAGGTGAGCTTGCAGAAAGGAATGTATACCTTGATGGTATGAGTATTCTATCAATCCTATTAAGCTGGGAGCCAGGATGTCACAATCCACCCCACTTAGAAGACTGGCGTCCTCGTCGGACAACGCCAAGACAGGAACATCCTCTCTTAGCCACGTCCATATGTCCTGTTAGCAGCATACGTACCATACCGTGTCTCTCAAAGAGGACCCACTCGTCATGTGTACGTACCCACGTCTCTGACTCGTACGGACTTCTCTGGGGCCGGACATGTCCGGCCTCCCAAGCGGACTAGTCCGGTTTGGACTTGTCTGCTGAGAAGTCCGACCTTGACAGCCCGGACTTGTCCGTCCCATCGTCGGACTAGTTCGGCTATATGCTGAAATTCATATAATTTGAATTTTAGCTCAAGGATATGATCCTTTTTGGACAAGTTTTTGCAAATATCTTTGGAAAACATGGTCAGTAAGCATACATCAAACAGGCAATGACCATATTTGACAAATAATCCTTTTGAACATAGTTTTCATGGAGTAAAGGGGATTAGGGTAGTATGTTGAAAACATACGGATTTTTGAAGTTTATAGACAAGCAACAAAACAGATGTGCACGCCTCACGCAATGTTTCGAGAATCTAGGATATTAAGTTTACTCCTTAGGTCACAAAAGCGTTTCTCATCAAGGGTTTTTGTGAAGATGTCCGCCAATTGCTTCTCACTCCTAACATGAGAGATAACGATATCTCCCTTGATAGAGTGATCTCGCAGGAAATGGTGACGGATATCAATGTGTTTGGTTCTAGAATGCTCCATGGGATTGTGAGAAATCTTGATGGCACTATCATTGTCACATAGGAGTGGAATATGGCTCAAAGTGTTACCATAGTCCCTAAGAGTTTGTCGCATCCATAGGAGTTGTGCACAACAACTCCCTGCTGTGACGTACTCCGCTTTGGCTGTGGATAAGGCAATGGAGTTTTGTTTCTTTAAAGACCACGAAACCAAGGACCTACCATGGAATTGGCAAGTCCCTGACGTGCTCTTCCTATCTACCTTACAACCGGCATAATCGGCATCGGAGTATCCAATGAGATTGAACTTGGATCCCTTGGGATACCAAAGTCCTAGGTTAGGAGTGTGAACCAAATATCTAAGAATCCGCTTAATGGCCGTCAAGTGACACTCCTTAGGAGCGGCTTGGAACCGTGCACACATACACACACCAAGCATTATGTCGGGCCTAGATGCACAAAGGTAAAGCAAAGAACCTATCATGAAACGAAATACCTTTTGGTCCACACTTGGACCATCTTCATTAAAGTCAAGATGTCCGTTGGTTCCCATTGGAGTCTTGATGGGTTTGGCTTTGTCCATGTCGAACTTCTTGAGTATGTCCTGAGTATACTTGGTTTGACTTATGAACGTTCCTTCCTTGAGTTGTTTGACTTGGAATCCTAGGAAAAACTTCGATTCCCCATCATTGATATCTCGAACCTTTCGGTCATTATCTTTGAAAACTCATTACAAAAAGCTTTGTTAGTAGAACCAAATATAATGTCATCAACATATATTTGGCACACGAATAAATCATCATTAAAATGCTTAGTGAAGAGTGTATAGTCGGCTTTTCCTATCCTAAAACCATTTTTAATAAGAAAATCTCTAAGACACTCATACCAAGCTCTAGGAGATTGTTTGAGGCCATAAAGGGCTTTCCGAAGTTTAAAGACATGGTTAGGATACTTATCGTCCTCAAATCCGGGTGGTTGCTCCATGTACACTTCCTCCTTGATCGGGTCGTTGAGGAAAGCGCTTTTCACATCCATTTGGTATAGCTTAAAATCATGGTGAGTTGCAAAAGCAAGCAAGATACGAATTGATTCAAGCCTAGCTACGGGAGCAAAAGTTTCATCATAATCCAAACCTTCTACTTGTGCATATCCCTTTGCAACAAGTCTTGCCTTGTTTCTTGTTACAACCCCATACGCGTCTTGCTTGTTGCGGAATACCCACTTGGTTCCCACAACATTTGCATTGGGTCGCTTCACGAGTTCCCACACTTGATTTCTTTTGAAATTATTGAGTTCCTCTTGCATGGCCACCACCCAATCTGGACCTTGTAGTGCTTCTTCTACCTTGCGGGGCTCCAAGGAGGAAACAAAAGATTAATGTTCACAAAAGTTAGCCATTCGAGAGCGAGTGGTTACCCCTTTGGATATATCTCCTAGTATGTTGTCGACGGGATGATCCCATTGAACACTTTGATTCACTCTTGGATGAGGTGGTTGAACTATTTGATCTTCATCTTTATTGTCGCTCTTTTCTTCGTCTCCCCCTTGATCCAATCCTCCTTCTTGACTTTGATCGTTTTGATCTTGTTGAGGTTGGACTTGCTCATCTTGATCTTGATCATAGGAGGGAGACATATCTTCGTTTGTTAGATGATCATTTGAGTCTTGAGGATGTTCTTGAGGAAAAATGTCTCCAAGTGCCATCCTTTTAAGTGCTTCTTGTGGAGCATCTTCTCTATCTAGCACACTTTGATCAATTTGCTCCACTTGGGAGCCATTAGTCTCATCAAACACTATGTCTCTCGCTATTTCAACAATTCCGGAGGATTTGTTGAAGACACGATAGGCGTAGGTGTTTGAGTCATAACCAAGCAAGAAACCTTCATCGGACTTTGAAGCAAACATCGAAGTTCTAGGCTTCTTGTTTAGAATATAATACTTGCTCCCAAAGACACGAAAATAAGAGATGTTGGGTTTGTTACCGGTTAGAAGTTCGTAAGACGTCTTCTTCAAAAGTCAATGAAGATACAACCGGTTTATGGCATGGCAAGCGGTGTTAACCGCTTCCGCCCAAAACCGGTCTGACGTCTTGTACTCATCAAGCATGGTTATTGCCATCTCAATAAGAGTTATATTCTTCCTTTCAGCCACACCGTTTTGTTGAGGGGGAGTAGGGGGCTGAAAACTCATGCTTGATGCCTTCTTCATCCAAGTATACTTCCGCTTGAGTGTTCTTGAACTCGGTGCCGTTAATCGCTTCTTATGTTCTTGATTCTTAAGGAGAACTCTTTTTGAGCTCTTCTCAAGAATTTCTTGAGCACACTTTGAGTTTCACCTTTATCATGCAAAAAGAACATCCAAGTGAAACGAGAATAATCATCTACATCAACAACACCATATTTGTTACAGCCGATGCTTATGTAGGCGATTGGACTGAAGAGGTCCATGTGAAGTAGCTCCAAAGGTCTTGTAGTCATCATGACATTTTTGGATGGATGTTGAACTCTAAGTTGCTTTCCGGCTTGACAAGCACTACATGGCCTGTCCTTATCAAAAACAATATTTTTCAAACCTCGAATGTGTTCTCCCTTGAGAAGTTTTTGCAAGTTCCTCATCTCAACATGGGCTAGCCGTCTATGCCAAAGCCATCCCATGTTCATCTTCGCCATTAAGCACGTGTCAAGTTGAGCTTTATCCGTGGTGAAATCCACAAGATAAAGCTTTCCCTTGAGCACGCCCCTAAAGGCGATTGAGTCATTGCTTCTTCTTAAGACAGTCACACCCTCGTTAGTGAAAATACAATTATATCCTTTATCACATAGTTTGGATATGGATAGAAGGTTATAATCAAGGGAGTCAACATGCAAAACATTTGAAAGAATATGATGGGGAGAGATAGCAATTTTACCGGTGCCAAGGATTTTCCCTTGGCTATTGTCCCCAAAGTATATTCCTTCACTTGGATCTTTGTTTTCCTCATATTCCACAAACATCCTTCTCTCTCCGGTCATATGGTTTGTGCATCCACTGTCGAGCACCCATTTTGATCCACCGGAGGAGTATGCCTACAAAATAGAGTTATACCTTACCTTTCGGTACCCAAACGGAGTTGGGTCCTTTCATGTTAGTCAAGAGGCACTTCGGCACCCACACACAAGGTTTTGGACTCTTGCGGAGTGGCCCAACATACTTAGCATAGATCTTTCCAAATTTGTTTCTCAATAAAACATATGAAGCATCAAAGTCATGGAACAAAGGATGAGGTTCATTTTTAGGCATGTTAGATGAGTTTGCAATGTTCTTTATATTTTCTTTGTTGGATGAACCCTCCTTGACAAATACAATTAAGTATTTCCTTTTCTTGGGAGTTTTAGCATGTTGCTTCCACTCCTGAGACTAGCCAAGACCAACTTTGACATGCGGAGGTCTTACATTGGTATATGCATGTAAGGGCCTAAGTTTTTGGCACATGTTCAAAGTGTTCATCACCACACGCACTCTTCATTTGAAGAAACATGATGAACACATTTGAAGAGCAAGTAACCACCATCAACATGCTCATTAGAGAATGAACTCACAAAATGCAAAAGTGACATTTCCCACATGCATCATCTAGGGGCTGAGCATATGAAAAACTCCAACACCGTGCTAGGAAGGCTCATGCCAAAATTCACCCAAATCCAAAACCTTTTGAGGTCTTTTTGGGTATAACTAGAAAGAGGGTGCTTTGAACTCAAATTCAAACTATTTCCATCCCATGAATTCAAAAGTGGGAGGCATATTATTACTCAGCATATTTTTGTGAGCTCACACACCAATTTTCACTCCATTTGGAGTTGATCTTGACATGAGCTAAGTTTAGCAAATTCTAACCTTATTTGAATTTCAAACTGCATATGTGCTGAAATTTAGTCAAACACTCCACAATTTGAATTCTACCAATTCCAAATGGGCATGTGGTAGATAATTCAAATCCTAGAGGGTATTAGGGGGATTACTGTTTGGAGCAGTAGAGGAAAGTTAATTTCAGAGGTTAAAACTCGGGTGGGACCCACATGTCAGCTGCACAGTTCAAAGAACCGACTGAGGACACCGAGTACTGGGGTCTCGGGCTCTCGCCACGGTCGCCACTGCACCAGGCCGCCGAGGCCAGCAGCTTCTTGCCGCCCACTCCGCTGAACAGCCCCCCTGGTCCCTTATATAGGCGCCCGAGCCGTCCCCGGTGTTTCTCACCGCAGCCCCAACGCGCTCTCACCCAGTAAACCGAAACACCTCGCCGCTCGGCTGAGCTCTCGGTCCCTCGTCGCCCGGCCGATCACGTGACTTGCACGGCGATCTGAGACCATCACCGGGTGCGCCGAGTCTTCCTTGACGCCCTAGCACCAGTTCTAGACCCTGACTAACCCTCCCCGAGCTCCACCACGACGTTCTTCTATTCATCCGTTCAGCTCAAGCTGCCGTCACGGGGAAGACCCGTCCGGACACCACAGCCCACCGTTCTCCGAGCTGTGATAGAAAAAAGGTTCGCCTTCAGTCCTTCTTTCATTACCGCAAGCCCCGGCGGCGTGACATAAACTGACGACGCCAAAATTTCAAGATTTTGCGATGGTATACGAAAGGGATGCCCGGACCGATTCGCAAAATTCATAACACATACCGCACCACTCATCCTCTCACAAATGGAGGCACTTCTAGGTGTCCGTGCGAGTCCATAGGAGCCGAAACCACGAAGAACTATTGGGCAAAACCACTGTTCTTCGAGTTTTAGAAGAATTCCCGGTTTCCGGCCTAGGTCGCACTGTGACAGCCTAGTACGGCCATTTCCGAGCTCCATGGAGCTCATGTCGATCTTTCCTAGGGTCCACTGATGCTCGACGGCCTTTTGCTCAATCGTTTGGGGTGCTAGGAAGGCTGGCCGACACGGCCGAAGTTCTTCCAAAGCCATGGCACGTCGCCGGCCGTATTCCGGTGATTGTCATGACGAGCTGAGCCCAGCATCATGTTCCCCGGATGGAGTTAGGCTGAGGCGGCCAAAATCATGGATTTTGGCGCACGGCAGAAGCCCTCCGGCGAGCACTCCGGCGAGGGGGGCGGCGGCCGAGCACGGGAGGCCGGAGGTAGACGAAGCCCCCGATCCCACGTGTCAGTGGCCATATTTTAAACCCCGGGATCTGCTGTGGCACCAGATCGTGTGCAGCTGCCCGCGAAGGATTCCGTAGCCTCGTCTGTCGACCGCTGAGAAGTTGACACATAGCCCCGGTCCCACACACAACGGTTTAAACTTTTTCCCGATTTTCAGATTTAGTTCAAATTTCAAACCCGCATAACTTTGGCTAGGAAACTCAAAATCGAGTGAACATAATTTTGTTGGATTCAGTTCTCTGAGTACTTTCCAGAAAATCAGGTTTCACTTCATGAAAATCCTTATTTCGGACCTCTGTTGATCACCTCTGTGCCGCACCGTCGCCTGACGGATTGACAGCCTCTCCCTCTCCAACAAAAGGTTGCTGAGGCGCGTTAGGAACCCTTCTTCCATCCCTCCAACGAGTTCCTGCTTTCTTAGCTCCGGCGCCGAGTAATTTGAAGTTTGGCGCCGGTGGTTCTTTAGAAGCCTGATGACTCTTCGGGGAAATTCGTCATGCTCCGAGTAGCTCCATGATAGATGAGCTTAGAGTAGCTCCTGCACACACTTGCGCAACTTTCCGAAGTCCTAGCAGCTCAAATGATCATGTAGAGGTACCGGGCACCGAGATTTTGTCGCCGCCGTCGTTTTGTGGGCTCGGGTCGCCGGTAAGGTCCCATCTCCGGTGGTTTTCATGGAGAGTGGGCTATGGGTCGAAGTTGTCCATGCGTCACTGGTGCTTTTAGAGCAAACCCTAGCCTGAAAGACCCATTGCCGAGTGAGAACGAGGTCACCGAAGTGGAGTTTGACTTGGCTGCCGGTGCGAGCACTGTTCCGGCCGTTGTCATCCGCTTCCAACCCCACCATCGTGTTCAGCACGGTGTAAATCTCACAGACGGCAAGTTTGGACCACGGGAACCCCGTCCCAGCTAGCCTCGCCGGAGTGCGCCGCCGCAGGATGCGCGGACATCGCGAAGTAGACGAAGGCGGATCGGGTCCCACCGGTCAGCCTCTGTATCCGCACGGGGATCAGCCTGTGGCACCGGATCGGGTGCGTCTGCTCGGAAATAACCCTGTGGACTCGGTGTTGCCGTCATCTGAGTGGATAGCGCAACGGGTGGGGCCCACAGCCAGAATTTAAACATTTCTTCATTTTTCAGATTTAGTGCAAACTTCAAATGACCATAACTTTCAGTAGAAATGTCCAGAATTTGTGAAACAAATTTTGCTGGATTCCTCTCAGTCAGTATTTTGCAGCAATGCAAAGAAATTGATCTGAAGATCTCTGGAAATTTCTCCAAAATTCATCAAATTTAAATATTTGGGAATTAATTCCAGAAGATTCCTGTTATGAAATTTCTTCAAATTTGGCCAGATGGTTCCTCGTGATATTAGTTATCTTCGGTAAAAATTGGAGCCTCATTGGAGTTCATTTGCTAGGCCAAATTTCCTTCCAAATTTCAGCATTTATTTGGAAATTCAAATTCTAAATAGAAACTTTTCAGAACTCCTGTCCAACTTCAAAAATTCATATCTTCCTGTTGGTAGCTCCAAAAATGGTGAAACAAATTTTGTTAGAACCATGGAGACTTACCTTAATCAGACCTTACACTGTTAGACATGTTAAAACTCCAGATTTGGGCTCAAAATTCAGAGAAGCCTTGTACTAGTGGGAATTTTGGAGACCGCAAGGTGCAATGAAATTTCTCAAAATTTTGCTCAGATCATCCTTAGAGAGTCTAGTATCCCCTGGAAAAATCCCAAAGCCAGTTAAGGACTCTAAATAACAGTAGCTATAAATAGAAGTGTACTTCTTATATAACACTTGCATTTATGCATATATTTTGCTGCATTTCATATAATGTTCTTAGGATCTCGGAAGAAGTTGAGTGGTTGGAATCTACTCACGAGATAGGTATTTATTCACACGATATGGAAAGAGGTAGATAATGGATTAAGATTGTGAAACTGAGACCCAGCAGGGGGGATAGGATGCAGTGAGCGGAGGTCTCACGTGCGTAGCCCTGTTGTTGTTGATTGTGAACCGAGCCGTGTACGGCCCTGCTAGACAAGTATTGAATAGTACCAGATGCATACTAGCGTATGGGAACCAGGAAACCGATGTAATTGGTTAAGCTGAGTGATGAGGCTTACCCAACCATTTTATAGGAGTGGGTTGAGTGTAGCAAGGTGTAAATCTGCCGGTGGGCACAGACACGCTCCACGCGGGGACCTCCTGCTCATTATGGATGGACCGGTTCGGCATTTGGGTTGCCTTTGAATGGTTGTTGCATACAACAGAGTAGGAAGGTGTGAAGCACCACACTTCTGAAAGTGGGTGTATGTGACGTGTTATCTGGGTGTCTCCTGATTGCAATCACCGCCCCTCGCGGTTATTTGAGTACCGCTTGTTCACTGCGCTATGACGTAGTAAGAAATGAAATAAGCCAAATGAATATGCTGCATTGAACTATTAATGTCTTGAAACCCTGTATGTTGTAGTTGTAGAGCTAATTAATTTACCTTCCACTTTGGGCATCACCACATCGGAGGAAAGCGTTTCTTGTTAGATTTTGGACTTCCGATGTGAGGGCTGCCTAAGGCTCATTAAACTGCTGCTATAAAACTGAAAGTAAGGATTAACATGTAGGCGTGTCTTTCTTGCAATGACTTTATCCTATTTCATACATTCCTGCATGTAGAGTTCCATGACTAGGGTGGTCGGTTAAGCCTTGCTGAGCCATCGTGCTCACGGTTGCAGTATTTGAGCTGTGTGCAGGTGAGAGTTATCAGGAAGGTTCCGAGGACGAGGCGATGCCCCCTTTGGGGTACACTGCCGAGCTGGAGTCCTGCATGCCGCTGTGATCTCCGGTTCTATGCTGCTAGTGTGTAGCGTCCTCGGGCTGGATGGCTACACTTTTTTCTTAGTTAGTATGAGAGTTTGGCATGTATAATACTTCCGCTGTACAGTAGGTTGGTAAAAGACTTCCGCTGTTTTTATATCAAGTAAATGTTTGTATGTTGTTCTTAATCTTTACTTGTGTGCTGTTGGGTGCCGCATCGCACGGCACCACCCTCTGCGATCCCGGAGTGGTTGAACCATAGGGTGGTTCCCGACAGACGTGGTATCAGAGCCGCATTGGGAATAGCACACTCAAAAAGTGCCTATTTTGAAAACATAGAAGTAGTCGAGTGAGGATTAGTCACTATGTTCACATAAGGTCTATGATAGTCGTATATATTATGGTGGACATGCTAAAATACTTGTTATACATTTTATAACGACGCTCCGATGTCAGGTAAGAGGTAAGGTACGCCACTGCAGACGGATCAATTGCGGTAAGCTCGCCATACGAGCAATAGTATTTAATGGTTTACCGTTGCTTGGCATGGTAGTTAATATGAGTCTTTGAACCTCTCCATGGTTCTGAGGGCATATGAAAACGCTGATCTCCAGCGTGCTTTAGGCAAAAGTGAGGATACCCCATCGTGTGGTAAGCAACACGATAGTATGCAACTCTTGAACGTTCAATGTTCAAAGGGCCATACGCAGCGCTCGCCATCGGCGTGCCTCAACGGTCATGAGACGTAGGTGGTATCCGTTGGTTTGATAAAATTCCCAACCATGATGACCCGTTCACGCTCTACTCGGGTTCCCCGTCGTGTGGTGTGAAAACACGACCATGTACCTTGAGACGTGGCTTGACTCAAGGATGATCCGTATGGTAATGATACGGACCATATGTTTTTACTATGATATGGAACTGCCTGAAATGTCAAAAACCTTTGTGTGCACTATTATTGTGTGGTTTTCTGCAGGTACATTAACCACATTAGCTCATGATGTGTAGAAACCGTTTGTGAGTGACGTCTTTAGTTCCACCCTTTGACATGTATATGCTGGAATACCGGCTTAGGATTTTTCTTTGGTGAGGAAACGTAGTACCGAGATGAGTATTAGTTGCATAAAAGTATATTTTCAAAGAAAAGAGTTAAATGAAGTTTAGGATTCCATTTAGGGGTTATTGAACTCCCATATTGAACTAAGAGTCAAGTGGGAGTATAGATTCAATCTCAAAGACTTAGGAACAACTTCCCCTGTTTTCGGAAGAAATGTTGCTTAACTTAAACAGGGTATAATTTAGGATTGGTTGAACCAATGGAGGTGTGGGATACCATTCTAGAAAGGTTTTGAAGTTCTCTACAACTTTTCTGTGGAGCTCCAGAGCAAAATCTCCCTCCAAATGGATGAAAATCTCAGATGAGCAGGCACTGTCCGGAAACAGGACAGACCAAAATGCTCTCTGGAATTTTCTGTATTTCGACCACAACTTTCTGTAGAAAAATTTCTAAGAGTCAAGTAAGATACCGTTGGAAAGTGTAGGAAATGTGCCACAACTTTGTAGTTCAGTGCTATCTTAGATTGAGGGTGTAACAGCTCTCTAGGATTATAGACTGGCCCCACAAACCACCACTCGTCTTTTCTGCGCACTTTGTCCTCACTTGTGCTTACCCGGGAAGACTTCCTGGTCGGTCACCCATCCCCAAATTCCTCCGAGCCAGGCACGCTTAATCCCGGAGTGCTTTGCAGGTGGACTTCCAGAAAAGAAGGTATACCTTGGTGGTATGAGTACTCTATCAATCCTATTAGCCGGGAGCCAGGATGTCACAATCCACCCCCCTTAGAAGATCGACGTCCTCGTCGGTCAACGCCAAGACAGATATGTCCCCTCTTAGCCACGTCCGTACGTTCAGTGCTAGCATTACACATACAGTACATCTGGTTAGCAGCATGCGTACCGTACCATGTCCCACACAGAGGACCCACGCGTCATGCGTACGTACCCACGTTCCTGACCCGTACGCTACCGTATCCTTCTCACTGACCCATACACACCCGTGAAACTGCGAGGGTCGGCTCATATACCATTTGTAACAGCTCTCTAGGATCATAGATTGGCCCCACATACCACCACTCACCTTTTTTGCGCACTTTGTCCTCACTCATGCGCACCCGGGAAGACTTCCCAGTCGGTCACCCATCCCCAAATTCCTCCGAGCCAAGCACGCTTAAGCCCGGAGTCCTTTGCAGGTTGGCTTCTAGAAAAGAAGGTATATCATGGTGGTATGAGTACTCTATCAATCCTATTAAGCCGGAAGCCAGGATGTCACAGAGGGCAGAAATAGATGGAATTTTATGAGTAAAACAACCACTTGTAAAAGAGGTGCTGTCAAAGTTCCTGAGAAAATTCTGTCAACTTGTAAAAACCATAACTCATAAATTAGGAAGGTTGTGAAGGCAAATAAATACAATCTTGATTCCATTTTGAGTCTACTACAACTTTGTGGTTGAACTCCAGTCCAGGTTTTGCCTCCAATGTGGCCAAAACAGTTAAATTCTTCCAACTGGTCTGCTGGACAAGAAGCTGGACAGAGAACACCAGGTTGAAGTTTTCCAACCAAAACAATTAGTTTGACATTTCGATATCCAGCGTCTGTTGTAAAACAGCGAGTTGGAGTTGAAAAGTTTATGCATTCAATATATCACTTCGAGCGAGGACATGTTAAGGTCCAGTACAATAGCGAGGATTTACGCAGACTAACACACTTAATATCCCATGGCGACCCACGATGGTCGAAATGAACTTTTAATCCATAAAGTTCATTACTTTGGAACTCGATCGTGTGACATGGTCCAGGGATGTATATGTTGCATAAAGTTTATACTTTATCCATATGTGTGCTTGTTATGTGTATTATTTATTCCGTTCTTGCACTACTATTGTATAAACTGGATGAAATAAACCAACATGTGCTGATCATTTAAATGGTATGAATGCAGAATGGTGCGTACACGGTCCACGCAAGAGGAGGGAGGTCCAAGTCAGGTTCGTGGTGATGAGTCTCCACCTCCGGAGCAAACCATGATGCAGCAGCAACCGCCTCCTCCACCACTAGAACTTCCAAGAAATCTTGCGGAGGTTCTCGCTGCAGAGCTCGGCTCGCGCGACGAGCAAACCGAGTTGCTGCCGATGCTAGTGCAACAGAATGTGTCCCGTCAGGGAGAATGCCAAGACAATGGAAACCGCCAGCCCCAACAAAGCTCATATTAGGGCTTCCTGGCGACCCATCCACCGGTCTTTACGAAGGCCTAAAAGCCTTTGGAGGTGGACAGCTTCATCCGCACTCTTGAAGCAATGTTCTGTTTACTTCAGTGCACCGAACACCAGAAGGCGCTGTGTGCAGCGCAACAACTTCAAGGGGAAGCCGGTACCTGGTGGGCGAACTACACCGCCTTCTTACCGGCTGGCCATGCCGTCACATGGACGGAGTTCTGGGAGGCGGTCTGCGCCTATCATATACCTCCTGGTGTTATGGAGAGGAAGCTCCAGGAGTTCCTGACGCTGAAACAAGGCGAGGGGAGTGCTCATGAGTACTCCAGGTCATTCAACCGGCTGGCGCAGTATGCGCCAGGGTTTGTGGGAATGGAGGAAGACAAGCGAAACGCGTTCTTCAGGGGCCTGAATTCTAAAATATAGGTCCATCTCGCCCAAAGCAATAGGGGCACATTCAACGACCTTGTTAATGCTGCGATTTTACAAGAAAGTTCTCAGCGCGAGCACGGTTCTTATAAGAGGAAACGCAGCGCGCTGACGAGCAGCAGTGGTGGGGTGCCACAAAAATACCGTGTGGTGTATCGCTCACCGACCGGTCATTGATGGCAGCCACCGGCGCGACCGCCTCAGTTTCGTGGTCGACAATATAATGCGCGAAGCTTCCGACCATCGTATCCACCACAGCAATAGCAGCAGCAAAGGATGGTCCCGCGTGTGCCTCAGTTTCAACCGTGTGCACCGGGATACCGTCCTCAATTTGGAGGGACCCCGACACCTTACACGTGTGGCCGTGTCAGGCATATGGCAAAGGACTGCCCTGAGCAGCTACAGAGCATTGGTGCAGCTCCGTATCAGGGTGCAAATCAGCCCCGTAATCAGCCCTAGAAACCAGTACAAAAACCCGGCAACGTCCACCACATAGCCATCAAAGACGTGCCAGAAGGCGAACCCGTCCTCACGGGTATGTTTTCTTATTTATATCATCCCGTAGTCATACTTTTTGACTACGGTGCCGCCCATAATTTCATAAGTCAGTCTTATGTTATTAAATATCAATTGCCCATCATTCCCACAAATAGTTCATACTTGATATGCTCTCTGGGTGGGAAAATAACCGCTGATAGGATGGTCTATAGAGCACCATTACAATTGTGTGGGAATCTATACCCGACTTCTCTAATTATGTTAGAGAGTCAAAAACTTGATGTCATATTAGGAATTTCATGGCTACATTGCCATGGTGCTGTTCTTGACATCATTCCACGTGTGGTTCGTTTAAACTCTCGACTTCATGAACCACATGTTCTTATTCTTGACCGTTCAGTTCAAGAAGCTCCAGCTACGCATAACACGGAAGCCACAAAACTTGAGGATATTCGTGTGGTCCGTGAATACCTGGATGTATTTCTGGATGATCTCCCGGGCATGGCACCCGAAAGAGATGTCGAGTTCAAGATCGAACTTGTTCCCGGGACGACACCAATATCACAGAGACCGTATAAGATGGCTCTGAATGAGCTAGCTGAACTGAAGGAGCAGCTCAACGATTTAATGAATAAGGGTTCCATTCGACCGAGTTCCTCGCCATGCGGATGCTCGGCGCTGTTTGTGAAGAAGAAGGATGAAACCTTGAGGTTCTATGTGGACTACCGACCTCTCAACACCGTCACTATCAAGAATAAATATCCACTGCCCCGCATCGATATTCTCTTCTCGATCAACTTGTGGGTGCGAGTGTATTTTCAAAGATGGATCTTCGCTTCGGATATCATCAAATCAAGACCCGAGCGGAGGATATTCCGAAGATGGCCTTCTCGACGCGATATGGGCTGTACGAATACCTCGTCATGTTCTTTGGTCTCACAAACGCCCCGGCACATTTCATGTATCTCATGAACTCGGTGTTCATGCCGGAGTTGGACAAGTTCGTGGTGGTGTTCATAGATGACATCTTGATTTATTCCAAGTCTGAAGAATAACACACCGAACACCTGCATATCGTGCTTCAACGATTGCGAGACCATTAGCTTTACGCCAAGTTCAGCAAGTGCGAGTTTTGGATCAGCCAAGTGCCATTTCTTGGTCATACCATTTCGGCAGAAGGCATTGCAGTTGATCCAAGTAAAATCGAACAAGTGCTGAAATGGAAGTCCCCCACATCAGTCCACAAAGTCAGGAGTTTCCTCGGGTTTAGCAGGATATTATCGGAGATTCATACCAAACTTCTCCAACCTTGCTAAGCCGATGACTGAACTGTTGAAGAAGGGGATCAAATATGTTTGTAGTTTAGCTTGTGAAGGAGCTTTCCAAGCATTGGTGAAGCATCTTACAACAGCCCGGTGTAAGCTCAACCGGATACGACCAAGCCCTTTGACGTATATTGTGATGCGTGTAGCATCGGGCTTGGCTGTGTATTGATGCAAGTAGGAAGAGTGGTAACCTATGGCTCATATCAACTCCGTAACCATGAGCAGCACTACCCGACTCATGATCTTGAGCTTGCTTCTGTGGTGTTGGCATTGAAAATGTGGAGACACTATTTTCTTGGGAACTTAGTGCACCTATACACCGACCACAAGAGTCTAAAATATATATTCACTCAAAAGGAGTTGAATATGCGGCAACGGAGATGGCTAGAATTGATCAAAGACTATGAGATCGAGATTCACTACCATCCCGGTAAGGCAAACATGGTTGCCGATGCCTTAGCCGCAAATATCACGTCAACCATCTATCCATCACCCCACTTGAAGAGGAGGAGCTGAGTCTAGGTTCCATATGGGGCATTATATAATCTCGCTCTCGTCCCTACTATACTAGAAGAGATTATGGAAGCTCAACAGAAAGACGTGGGAATGTCGCACATTCGGAGAAGGTTGAAGAATGGCGAAATGAAATGCTTCCGAAGGGATGAACACGACACTCTATGGTTTAAAGACCGTATAGTGGTACCCCGTGACATGAAGCTTCGGAAGAAAATATTGGACGAAGCTCATTTGTCCAAGTATTCTATTTATCCGGGCAGCAACAAGATGTACCAAGATCTGAAAACCAGGTTTTGGTGGACGCGGATGAAAAGAGAAATCGCAAAGTACGTATCCAAATGTGATACGTGTCGGCGGGTGAAAGCTGACCATATGCGTAAAGACGGACAGCTACAACCATTGAACATTCCGGCGTGGAAGTGGGAGGATATCAGCATGGACTTCATAGTTGGTTTACCTCTCACGTCTCACAAGCATGACTCTATTTGGGTAATAGTCGATCAACTAACCAAGTCGCCTCATTCCTATACATATAAAGTACGTGGTCAAGCAATATGCAGAGTTTGATATCGCAAGGATCTTGTGCTTGCACGGTGTTCCCCGCTCCATTATTTCAGATCGTGGTGCGCTGCGTCGCTCGGTTTTGGGAACAGCTGCACGCGTCATTGGTTACCAAACTGATCAGAAGCTCTGCGTATCACGCGCAGACGGATGGTCAAACTGAAAGGGTGAATCAAGTGCTTGAAGATATGCTACGCGCTTGTGCCATCCACCACGGCAAAAATCGGGACGATCATTTGTCATTGGCTGAGTTTTCTTATTAAAATGGCTATCAAGCTAGCATTAAGATGGAGCCATATGAAGCTCTCTACCGTCGGAAATGTCGCACACCACTCAACTGGTGTGAGTCCGGCGAGCGAGTTATCTACGGCATTGAACTTGTGAATGAGGCTGAAGAATGAGTGCTAGTAATACAAGCCAATCTCAAGGCTTCTCAATCTCGTCAGAAGATCTATGCGGATAAAAGACGCCGTCCTCTTCACTTCGACATCAGGGACAATGTTTATGTCCATGTGTCTCCGATGAAGGGAGTTCATCGTTTCGGAGTGAAGGGCAAACTTGCGCCGCGATTCATTGGTCCGTTCACCGTCATTGAAAAATGCGGACCCATGGCCTATCGCCTGGATTTACCGGCGTCGCTCGCAGGAGTTCACAATGTCTTCCATATCTCTCAGCTGATAAAGTGCCTCAAACCCTCGGCTGAAATCCGCACTGAAGTTCTTCAACCGGACCTCCCCTACACGGAAAATCCGATCCGGATTATCGATGAAAAGACTCGTGCCACAAGAAACCGGACTTTATGGTTTTACAAGGTCTTGTGGAGTAACCATACCGCTGATGAGGCAACATGGGAAAGTGAGGACTATCTACGGACAAACTCTCCAGACTTGCTATCATCGTATACCCAGTAAAGTTTCCCCACTTTGCTTTTCTTTTGGGAATCTTAAGACGAGATTCTTTTTAAGGGGGGATGCAAAGTCCTCAAGAAATGGTAGCAAGAATTTCAACACATGTACACTTAGGGAAAATGAGGGGGATAAAAACTTTGAATTATAACGGTGTGAGTTCAAAGTGATGATTCAAACCCCCCAAAAACTTCCAACATGGAGATCTAAATTCATAACTTGGGTCTTCATATTTAAAATATTCAACCTTCCAAATTTCAGCTCGTTTGGTTGGATTTTAATATTTGTTTGGGATTAAAAGAGGAAGCCCTCTAATCTGAATTTAAATTTCAGTTTCAAATCCCAATATCCTAAATTTGCAAATTTGGTTCCACAAATTTGTTCTCCACATTTGTGTTAGCAGCCATGCCAAAATTCAGAAATATTGGAGTTGGTTTGCTATGCTTTTGGAACAATGCAAATGAACAGTTCAAATTCCATTCTGAATTCAATTAACCAAACTCAATTCAAATTCCACACTAGAATTCAAATCAGTGGGAATTCAAATTTTCAAACCATAACTTTTAGGTGAAGCAAAGCCTTTAATTTTGAGTAGCTATGTTGAAAAGATCAGTGGAAAATTTTGATTAAGAAAATAAGGTGGTGGGACCGAGCAGTCAGTCTCACAATTTCATTTTCCTCTCTGTTTTTTCCTCCGCCGTTCACCGCGCGCCACCAAGCAACTGCCGCTCCACCGAGCTGCTTTCCTCGTGTGCTCCCGAAGCCAGCCCGAGTGCGTGGATGATCAAAGCGACAGCACAATTGCTTTTCTTCTCTTCTCCACGTTACACCGCAGCTCCTCAGCCTCTCTGCTCGAACACTCGCTGAAACACCCTCCCGGCGGAAGACCTGTTCGGCTCATCGACGCCCGGCGAGCTCAGCGTTATTCTCGCGCGTCTGAGCCACGGGAAAGCTGCGCCAGGTCTCCCTCCTACTCTCCGAAGCCCTAACCAGACACTAGCACCGGTGGTTGGCTCCCACGAGCTAGGTTTTCTTTCGGACATCCGGTGTTGATCACCTCTGCTCTGCACCGTCGCCTGATGGATTGACAGCCTCTCCCGCTCAAACAAAAGGTTCCTGAAGTGCGTTAGGAACCCTTCTTCCTTCCCTCCAACGAGTTCATGCTTTCTTAGCTCCGGCGCCGAGTAATTTGAAGTTTGGCTCCGGTGTTTCTTTAGAAGCCCGAGGACTCTTCGGGGAAATTCACCGTGCTCCGAGTAGCTCCACAATAGATGAGCTTAGAGTAGCTCCTGCACACACTTGGACAACTTTCTGAAGTCCTAGCAGCTCAAATGATTAAGTAGAGGTACCGGGCACCGAGTTTTTGTCGCCACTGTAGTTTTGCGGGCTCGGGTCGCCGTTGAGGTCCCATCTCCGGTGGTATTCATGGAGAGCGGGCTATGGGTCGAAGTTGTCCATGCGTCACTGGTGCTTTTAGAGCAAACCCTAGACCGAAAGACCCACTGCCGAGTGAGAACGAGGTCGCCGAAGTGGAGTTTGACATGTCTGCCTGTGCGAGCACTGTTCCGGCCGTTGTCATCCGCTTCCAACCCCACCATCATGTTCAGCACGGTGTAAAACTCACAGACGGCAAGTTTGGTGAAGTTTGGACCACGGGACCCCGTCCCGGCGAGCCTCGCCGGAGTGCGCCGCCGCGGGATGCGCAGGCATCGCGAGGTAGATGAAGGAGGATTGGGTCCCACCGGTCAGAATCTGTATCCGCACGGGGATCGGCCTGTGGCACCAGATCGGGTGCGGCTGCACGGGAAATAACCCTGTGGACTCGGTGTTGCCGTCATCTGAGTGGATAGCGCCACGGGTGGGGCCCACAGCCAGAATTTAAACATTTCTTCATTTTTCAGATTTAGTGCAAACTTCAAATGACCATAACTTTCAGTAGAAATGTCCAAAATTTGTGAAACAAATTTTTCTGGATTCCTCTCATTCAGTATTTTGCAGAAATGCAAATAAATTGATCTGAAGATCTCTGGAAATTTCTCCAAAATTCATCAAAGTTAATATTAGGGAATTAATTCCAGAAGATCCCTGTTATGGAATTTCTTCAAATTTGGCCAGAAGGTTCCTCATGATATTAGTGATCTTCGGTAAAAATTGGAGCCTCATTGGAGTTCATTTGCTAGGCCAAATTTCCTTCCAAAGTTAAGCCTTTATTTGGAAATTCAAATTCTAAATAGAAACTTTTCAGAACTCCTGTCCAACTTAAAAAATTCATATCTTCCTGTTGGTAGCTCCAAAAATGGTGAAACAAATTTTGTTAGAACCATGGAGACTTACCTTAATCAGACCTTACACTGTTAGACATGTTAAAACTCCAGATTTGGGCTCAAAATTCAGAGAAGCCTTGTACTTGTGGGAATTTTGGAGACCGCAAGGTGCAATGAAATTTCTCAAAATTTTGCTCAGATCATCCTTAGAGAGTCTAGTATCCACTGGAAAAATACCAAAGCCAGTTAAGGAATCTAAATAACAGTAGCTATAAATAGAAGTGTACTTCTTATATAACACTTGCACTTATGCATTTATTTTGCTGCATTTCATATAATGTTCTTAGGATCTCGGTAGAAGTTGAGTGGTTGGAATCTACTCGCGAGATAGGTATTTATTCACACGGTATGGAAAGAGGTAGATAATGGCTTAAGATTGTGAAACTGAGACCCAGCAGGGGGATAGGATGCAGTGAGCGGAGGTCTCACGTGTGTACCCGTGTTGGTGTTGACTGAGAACCGAGCCGTGTGCGGTCCTGCTGGACAAGTATTGAACAGTACCAGATGCATACTGGCATATGGGAACCAGTAAACTGATGTAATTGGTTAACCTGAGTGCCGAGGCTTACCCAACCCTTTCGTAGGAGTGGGTTGAGGGTAGCAAGGTGTAAATCTGCCGGTGGGCACAGCCACGCTCCACGCAGGGACCTCCTGCCCGTTACGGATGGACCGGTTTGGCATTTGGGTTGCCTTTGAAAGTTTGTTGCATACAACAGAGTAGGAAGGTGTGAAGCACCACAGTTCTTAAAGTGGGTGTATGTGATGTGTTATCCGGGTGTCTCCTGATTGCAATCACCGCCCCTCGCGGTTATTTGATTACCGCTTGTTCACTGGACTATGATGTAGTAAGAAATGAAATAAGCTAAATGAATATGCTGCATTGAACTATTAATGTCTTGAAACCCTGAATGTTGTAGTTGTAGAGCTAATTAAGTTTACTTTCCACTTTGGGCATCACCACATCGGAGGAAAGAGTTGCTTGTTTGATTGTGGACTTCCGATGTGAGGGCTGCCTAAGGCTCATTAAACTGCTGCTATAAAACTGAAAGTAAGGATTAACATGTAGGCGCGTCTTTATTGCAATGACTTTATCCTATTTCATGCATCCCTGCATGTAGAGTTCCATGACTAGGGTGGTCGGTTAAGCCTTGCTGAGCCATCGTGCTCACGGTTGCAATATTTGAGCTGTGTGCAGGTGAGAGTTATGACGAAGGTTCCGAGGACGAGGCGATGCCTCCGTTGGGGTACACAGCCGAGCTGGAGCCCTGCACGCCGCCGTGATCTCCGGTTCTATGCTGCTAGTGTGTAGTTTCCGCGGGCAGGACGGCTACACTTTTTGCTTAGTTAGTATGAGAGTTTGGCATGTATAATACTTCCGCTGTACAGTAGGTTGGTAAAAGACTTCCACTGTTTCTATATCAAATAAAAGTTTGTATCTTGTTCTTAATCTTTTCTTGTGTGCTGTTGGATGCCGCATCACACAGCACCACCCTCTGCAATCCCGGAGTGGGTGAACCATGGGGTGGTCCCCCACAATATTCAGATTCTTATAGCAGCAAGTTGTAATGGTCCTCACGCATCACAACAACGGAAGTCCACAATCAAACAAGAAACACTTATTCCGATGTTGCTAGTCTAAGGTGGAATAGAAATTTAGTTTCCACTATCTCTACTTCATTCAAGGTTTCAATACAATGATTAAGCCATGAACAACATCTTAAGAGACTTAGTTCCTATTCTTACTACGTCACGGTGCAGTGGGTAAGTATGCTCAATCCTTATCCGAGAGCGACGGTGATTCAAATCAATAACAACCCGGAATACACGACACATACACCCGCCTCAAAAGACTCAAACAAGAGCTCTCTATTAGGTTGTATGCAGCCACCTTTCACCCGACACCCCTACATAGAAAAATGCTTCGCCTCGAGCAGGATGGTCTTCTACACGGACACATTGAAGTTGCCCGCTAAATGATTTACACCTTCCGCCTTCTCAACGACATTCCAAAGAAAAGGATGAGTTTCGATATCATGGTCCCTCGAGTTACATAGTTTTCATGGGTCCCATACCCCAATATATACCCGGTACAGCTCAAACTTGTCCAGCAGGGCGGCATACGGCGCGGTCCTTAACCGACATGGACGGGACTAATACCCAACCTCCACATTGGTATTACCATACTCGGACCAGGCCCAATGTGGTCCCAAGCATTGTGACACCCATCAGGTCGAGACAACCTTACGCGCTCTATCCTAGAGGAACTCCCCGTCCACGTCTCACTTTTCATGAGGGTGCTCTTCTCAATAACCTCTTTTCGCGAGTAGACTCCGCTACTCGACCTTTCTCGCGAGTAGCTTTTTATTACTCGACTTCTACCGGGCTAGCTATACATTAGCCTAGCATCTATGAAGAAGCAAATGCTACCCTATATCTTCTAGCCAGGGTTACAATAGTCATGCAAGTGGGTTTCAAGCATCCTAAACAAAATGCACAATATCATGGTCTAATAAACTTGAGGTTAAGGTAAATCAAAATTTAAAAATGGTAGTTATATGCAAACCGAGGCTTGCCTTGCTCAACAGTTTTGTTAGAGGCTATGAGTTAGTCTTCCACTGGAGAATCCGCCAAACTTTTCACGAGAGGGAGATCCTTACCTCTGAGTTGATTCCTCCTCGAGCGTCGACATCACGTGAGCTAGTTTTATGCAATGCACATATATTCAAAAGTAATTTAGAAAATGCTTTACAAACTGTTGCACAAGTTAACTCACAATTAAGAGGGGAAAACAACAGCAAAGTTTCTGTTGTTGGATCTACAACCTTAGAGAAGAACTTGCTAAGTGAAACGAGGGTAATATTAATCACCATGTGATTAAATCTTTATATGAACACTTAGACCTAAATAATGGTAGCTCAAGCTCCAGGGGTCCAATGAAGCTGAAAATTTAACCACAGCTTCCAAAGAAGGTATTAGGCAGCGTGCAAAATTTGAGCTCATGTAATACCTCAAGTTGATCATAACAATTCCTTATGTGGCTTTAACTATTCTGCATTTACCTCCTAGATCTTAAGCTTTACTATGCTGAAAAGTGGACTTTTTATGAAGTAAAAAATGTACTGAGTCCATAGGAATTGGTTTTACCATTTTTGGAATTTCTTACATGGAGATGTGGAATTTACTTGGATTGGGGAAAAGCTGAAAATTGGTCCTGTTCATTTTCCTATTTTTCAGAGACATAAAGGATTGACACTTCATTTGTCCAAGCAAATGAGGTCCAATGACCCTGAAATCTTTACTGGGGTTCAAGTATATTTGGAGGAATGTCCCGTCCAAAATTGGGAATTTTCCAAATAACAGAACTCCTGGAATTAATTCTCTAAGATTTTCTTTAATTGAATTAAGGAGACGAATCCAGGGAATTTCATTAATATTGCATCCCTGAATAGTACTCACTGAGATGATGCAACGCAATTTATTTGGGAATTTTTGGACAATTCTACACAAAATTATGGCTATTGGAAGTTTGAACTGACATCTGAAAACTGAGAAACGTTTAAATCCCTGCCAGTGGGTCCCACGCCACAGTGCTTCTTCAACCTCGCGCCAAAGCAAACTGGGCAGCGGCGCTCTCCGGCAAGGGTCGCCGGAATGGTCTTCCCAGCCACCTCCTGGGCCCAGACTCGCCGCCCCCCTTATTCCAGCCCGCTGAACTTGTTTAGAAGGTCGCCGGCCGCCGGCTGTGGGGGCCCCCTTCCGGGGTCCGCATTCAAAGAATTGCACTTGGTGGTGCCATACGATACGGCACCCAACAGCACACATGAAAAGATGGTAAAACATAGGAAATGATTCTCAACATAAGATCTTTTACAACATATTGTACACAAGTTATACATACGCAGCGGAATTAAAACTGGATATTTACTCACTCTCGACCGTAACTATACCGAAGAGAAGTCGTCCAGCCCATGAAAGCTTCCTACTAGCTTCACCAAAGTAAGGCAGAAGCTAGGTTTCCGGTGACTTATACGAACCGGGAGGTCCAATGTCTCACTGAACAACCTTCTTCATAGTAGGCATCCTGCTACCTGCAAAAACAACTGCGAAGCAACCGTGAGCACTAAGGCTCAGCAAGTCTTAACTGTCAATCCTAAACAAGTAACTCTACATGTAGGAGCTGTAAGAAGATAGGAATACGAATTTGCAAAATGAAGCTTGGCTAAACCTTGATCCTTAAATCCATATTCTTATAGCAGCAAGTTTTAATGGTCCTCTGAGATGTCCCATACGCCGCCCGTTCAGTCACGGGGACAGGGAACTCACCCGGGATTCGCATTGGGTGGTGCCGTGTTGTGCGGCACCCGATAGCACACATATAAGGAACAATGTATTACATAAAACAATAGCGGAAGCTTACAAGTTTTTCTTTGTAAATACTTTACATCAAGTAACTACAGCGGAAGTCTATAACAACTCACGTCGAATAACTAAAGAGCACTCGAGATGAAGTCCAGCCCGCGGACTCCTCTCGCTAGCAACATGAAGACAACAGCAGCGGCTGGGTTCTCCCTGTGTTAAACGACTCGGAAGTCTCCGAGTCTCACCGGACAACCTTCTTCTTAGCATCGATGTTATCCTGCAAAACCACTTATATAGCAAGCATGAGAGCATAGGCTCAGCAAGACTGATCCGTCTCTCCTAAACAAGAAACTCTACATGCACGATGGGTGGCATTTAGGATAGCTAGATTTGCATAAAGGACTCGCGTAAAGTTGATCCTTAACTTTCAGATTTTAAGCCTCAATGTACAGACCTTGAACTAAACAGCATCGCAACTCCACAATCAAACAAGAAATGCTTTGTTGCGATGCTCCTTGCACAAGGTGAAAGTAAAGTTCAATGAGCCTATCTCTAATTCAATCATGGTTGCAATACAAATTACATCACAGTCTTATCAAGTTCATAAAAAAAACAGTTCAGTTGTTACTACGTCAAGACGCAGTGGGCAAGTATGCTCATATAACCGTGAGCGACGGTGATTCGAATCAGTACACACCCGGACTAGACGACACGTACACCCGTACTCCAAGTTGCCGGCAGCAACCTCGACTGACGTTGTACGCGGCCACCTTTCCCAAGATCTTGAACATTGGATGCAGTCCAACTGCCCCGAGTCCGCAAGCTCCCTCAAGGTACATAACGGCAGTGGTATGTTCTTAAGTGAGTTACCTCCTGCTACCCTGACGCCGAAATCCTAAGGCAGTTGGAAAAGTTCCACTATGGATCTCCCAAGGTTCATCGGTTTCCTGGGTCCCATATAGCCAGTATGTGCCCGGTACACAACTCAAACTTGTCCAGCAGGCCAAGCACGGACGGGCCTTAACCGACACAGGCAGGGCTATGCACGCACGGTCCGCAGCCTGTTGCATCTAAACCTCCCTGCCCAGTCTCCATTTCTTTCGGGTGAACTTTCCTCATCATTTCTATTCTCGACCCGCTCCAAATAAACCAGCCCTAAACTAGCGAGTAGATTCCAACTTCTCGACTTCTACCGGACCTTTCCTACAAACATTAGCATAGCTAAATTCACTCAAGGAGGTGCTATTCTACCCTTTCTCTCTTAGGTATTTCTGGTCATGCAACAGGGGTTTTCATTACAGCTAGACTTAATGCAATCAAACAATTCAAGCTATGATCTCTAGAAATGGAAATGTTTTATAAAACTGTTCAAATGCAAACCGGGGCTTGCCTGTTTTGCAGGTGACTAAGATTACAATCAGTTAGTGAAGATCACTTGGGGCTTGATCACTTGCTTTTCTCCCTCATTGATCTCCTATTCAAGTCCTTCTCACGTTCTTCACGTATATGCTACATGATATGATCATGCATATGTATTTAATTGAAGACCTTTTACTAATAAGATCTAATGACAGATTAAAAACTGGAACTCTGTTTAAGAATTTAAAATGACACTGGTGCTAGTGGTTTAGGTTGGGTGAAAGCACTATGATCAAGTGTTGAGTGCTACTCATCACTTGTGTCCGGGGAGCACACGTGTCATTCACTGGAATACGCCACACGGGGCCACAGAGCTGTTTCCCGTGTTGCCACAGTTAATCCAGCGCCATAGAGGATCCGGTCACTGTTTCTGTGCGACTGACGCGTAGAGCCAGCAGAACCTTCGTCTACCTCCCGCCCCCGCGCGGTATCGCCGGCGGGCTTGCCGGAGCAACCACAAACTCGGTCGTCCGGCCACCTCCGATGCCCAAAATCGCCGCTAAGCCCTAGTTTTGTGCGAGAAACACGCTAGTGTGGTTTTCCCGAGCTGGTAGATCCTCCATCCTAGCGCCTGACGGTGCGGCGGCTTTGAAAGAGTTCGACGGTGTTACCTCCGATGAACTAGCCCACCAAAAGCTCCCTGGAAAGGTCCTACAGCACCAGTGAGGGCTGGAGAAGCTCGGCATGGCCGCACACGGGCTCGGGAACGGCTCCAAACTAGGGTTCATCGTGCGCCCGAACCGTCCCGCTAAAACCGCCGTCGGAAAGATCAAAAATACACCGTGCAGAGTGTGTTTCATGCTAGGTTTCAAAAGCAAACTGGTGCGTCCTCAAGTCTAGCTCTCATGTGTGAAGTTCCGTGGTATCTAAACAAGAATCAATCAGGAATTTCACAAAATCATACCAGAAGGTCGGTTTGCACCAATCGGAAGAAAATCCCGAAATTCACTGTCGATGATCCACGGTTTGTCCTGAGCTTCGGGGGTGAGCTGTGTGGACGTCGTGCATGTCCAGAAGTGGCCTAGCTCGGCCGTGACAGGCCGTGGTTGTGGCTGTCCACGAGAGCACCTGCTCTCGGTACAATGGCGGCCGCCGCATACACTGGGCGTTCTCGGTGTAGAAGGCACGAACTCACTCGGTGAAGGCGCGAGGAGGTCGTGGAAGAGTCCGTGGTGCCGTTTTGCTACTCTGCTGGGGCTAGCACACGGGCTACGGTGTGGCCGATCGAGAGCTCAGCGGCAGCAGCTCGGTTGTTTTTGGTGGAAGAACGAAAGAATAGCGGTTGTCTCGGTGCTGTGAGTGCGCTGAGGTGATGAGGACGGGAGAAGCAGCTCGCCAGCGCCCACTGATCAAGGAGGAGGTGGCTCGGGAGCTTTCACCGGCTTTCCTCGGTGTCGACCGGCGGAGCTGCACCCTCTGTACGAGTGAACCGACTCACAGCAGCAAAACAGAGACCACACTCTGAGATCTTTTGCAATTTAAACTGTTTCATTGACATGTGGGCCCCACAGCTCAGTCCCTCCTTATCCCTTTTCTAAATATCTCCCAAAATTTGCAAATGGTGAAATCAAATTGTAGGAGTTCAAATATGAGGTGCATTTGGATAATTGGGCAAGTTTCATCCAAATTCAAATAGGCATTTGAATTCTTTGTCATTTAAAGTCCACATTTGAAAATTAGTTGCAAAACATTTCAATAATTCATGAAATTTTGCATACCCCCTAATTTGGACCTAAGGAATTCAAATATGCAATCTGATTTTTGTTTTGGCTGCTGCAAATGAGATTTTTATCACAACAGTTTTGAAATTCATTGTGTTGCTCTCATTTGAATTTTGAGTTGAACAAATTTGTTCCAAATCTGATTTTAACATTCTCACACCTATGGGACTTACCATCTTGGTTTTAGACCCCTCTTGGATTCCAAGTTTTCGAATAAACATTTGAACTTATTGAACAAAGCCCTCATGTGGGTTATCACATGTGGAAAAGTTTTAACAAGTCCCAAATTTAATACATATGAAACCAACTTTTGCAAACAAGAGTTTCTTTGTATTCACACTTTTGGGACCTTTACATTCCTTCCCCCTTAAAAGGAATCTCGTCCCGAGATTACAAAAGAATAACGAAGAGGGAGGGTAATTACAAAAATCTAAGACAAAAGTTTCGGATAGTTCTTGTGGATGTAATCTTCGGTTTCCCACGTCGCCTCTTCCAGGGTATGATTACTCCACAGGACTTTGTAAAATCTCAAAGTCTGGTTTCGGGTGATCCGGGTCTTTTCGTCTATAATCTGTATAGGTTGCTCGACATAGGTGAGATCCGGCTTCAACTCGTCGATGTCTTCGGTGCGGACAGCAGCGGTAAACTTGAGACACTTCCGCAGCTGGGACACGTGAAATATGTCGTGAATACCAGCAAGGCTTGCCGGGAGTTCCAGCCGGTAGGCTACAGTCCCGCACTTTTCCGTGATAGCAAACGGATCGATGAATTGGGGAGCAAGTTTCCCCTTGACACCGAACCGATGAATCCCTTTCATCGGAGACACACGAAGATACACGTGCTCTCCGACATCGAAGTGCAGCGGTCGACGTCTCTGGTCCGCATAGCTCTTTTGACGAGATTGGGCAGCTTTGAGGTTTTCTTGTATTATGCGAACTCTCTCTTCGGCTTCATTGACAAGATCAACCCTGAATGTTACTCGTTCACCGGATTCGCACCAATTCAATGCCGTATAGAGCTTCATATGGTGCCATTTTGATGCTCGTCTGATATCCGTTGTTGTACGAGAACTCCGCCAGCGGTAAGTGATCATCCCAGCTCTTACTGTGGTGGATGGCACATGCTCTTAGCATATCTTCCAGTATTCGATTCACCCTCTCGGTTTGCCCATCGGTTTGAGGGTGATACGCAGAGCTTCGAATCAGTTTGGTCCCCAAGGATGCGTGTAGCTGCTCCCAGAAACGGGCTACAAACAACGATCCTCTATCTGACACAATGGTACGGGGAACTCCATGTAAGCACAAGATCCGTGCTATGTACAGCTCTGCATACTGCTTTGCGTTATATCTTGTATGCACAGGGATGAAATGTGCTGTTTTGGTTAACCGGCCCACGATTATCGAAATCGAATCATGGTTGTGGGAGGTTCCCGGCGATGAAGTCCATACTCAAGTCTTCCCACTTCCATGCCGGTACTTGCAGTGGTTGCAACTGGCCCGACTTCTGCACATGGTCAGCCTTAACTCTTCGACACGTTTCACATTCTGAAACGTATTTTGCAACTTCACGTTTCATACGTGTCCACCAAAACTTCTTCCGGAGATCTTGGTACATTTTATTACTGCCCGGATGAATGGAAAACTTGGACAAATGAGCTTCATCCAAATTTTTTTTTCCGTAGTCCCATATCCCGGGGTACTACAATCCGGTCGTTGAACCACAAAGTACCTTCATCATCCTTCCGGAAGCACTTCATTTCTCTGTTGTCTATCCTTCGCCGTATGTGAAAAATACCCTTGTCTTTTTGTTGAGCTTCAATGATCTCCTCTCGGATGGTAGGAATGAGAGCTAGATTATAGAGAGCTCCATATGGACAACACGGAGGCTTGGTTCTTCATCATCCATTTCAGCAAGAGTCAGGTGATGGATATGCGCCTTACGACTGAGCGCATCGGCGACCACATTTGCCTTTTCGGGATGATAATGAATCTCAAGTTCGTAATCCTTAATGAGCTCCAGCCATCTTTGATGCCTCATGTTCAATTCTTTCTGAGTGAAGATGTACTTCAAGCTCTTGTGGTCGGTGTAGAGGTGTACAAGATTTCCGAGCAAGTAATGTCTCCACACCTTGAAAGCAAGGACCACGGCAGCTAACTCAAGATCATGAGTTGGATAATGCTGCTCGTGATTTTTGAGTTCACGAGATCCATAAGCGACCACTCCTCTTTCTTGCATCAGCACGCAGCCAAGACCAATGCCAGATGCATCGCAATAAACATCGAATGGCTTCGTCGTATCTGCTTGAGCAAGAATTGGGGCTGTTGTGAGATGCTTCAATAAAGTCTTGAAATCTTGTTCACACGCAGCACTCCACATAAATCTGGTATTCTTCTTTAATAATTCCGTCATCAGTTTTAGCGATCTTGGAGAAACCCGGAATGAACCTCCGGTAATAACCTGCTAAACCGAGGAAGCTTCGGATTTCATGCACAGACTTTGGTGACTCCCATTTCTGCACTTGGATAATCTTACTCGGATCTACAGCGATGCCCTCCGCTGAAATAATGTGTCCGAGAAACGGTACTTGATTAATCCAGAATTCACACTTGCTAAATTTTGCATAGAGCTGATGATCTCGCAATCTTTGTAGCAGAATATGCAGATGTTCAGCATGTTCTTCCTTTGACTCGGAGTACACCAAGATATCGTCGATGAAGGCAACGACAAATTTATCCAACTCTGGCATGAACAGTGAATTCATCAGGTACATAAAGTGTGCCGGGGCGTTGGTCCAACCAAAAGACATAATGAGATACTCATACAGCCCGTATCTCGTTGAGAATGCCATCTTCGGAATATCTTCTGCCTGGATTTTAATCTGGTGATATCCGGACCGAAGATCCATCTTCGAAAATACCGTCGCACCCACTAATTGATCGAAGAGAATATCAATGCGAGGTAGTGGATACTTGTTCTTGATGGTAACGACATTCAGAGGACGATAATCAACATAAAGTCGTAGTGTTTCGTCCTTCTTCTTGACAAACAATGCTGGACAACCACAAGGTGACGAACTCGGTCGTATAAAACCCTTGCTCATTAGGTCATTCAGTTGTGTCTTCAATTCTTCCAGTTCGTTGGGTGTCCTCTTGTACGGCCTTCGTGATATCGGTGTTGTTCCCGGTATAAGTTCAATCTTGAATTCAACGTCTCTCTCGGGCGGCATGCCCGGTAAATCATTGGGAAACACATCCGGATACTCACGTACTACCGGAATGTCCTCTATCTTAACAGCTTCCTTGTGGTTCACTGTTGCAATCTGTTGCCGTTTGGCGACCAGAATTAATATATGAAGACCGTGCTGTGGGGAGTTGAGCTCAACGGTCCTAGAGCTGATGTTAAGAACCGCTCTGTGGTAATTCAACCATGACATCCCCAAAATAATGTCGATCTTCAGACCCTCAAGAATAATGAGAGTCGTAGGGTATATCCTACCCCCCAAACAAAGAGGTGCTCGGGAGACAACCTCGCTTGCGGTACTGCTGCCCCCGGGCGAAGATATGAGGTATTGCCTCTTTGTATGAACTGTTTGGAGCTGATGTTGAGCCACAAAAGATTGGCTAATGAAGTTGTGTGTGGCACCGGAATCAAAGAGAATCAAAACCGGTAGTTGATTCAGAGAAAATATCTCTGCTAAAGCGGCTTCTCCTTCCGGAACATCATCAATCACAGTATAGTGAATGTTGCCCCTTATCTGCCCTCCTGTCTGCTGATTTAGGTATGGGTCATATTGTTGTAAATATGATGATCCGCAGCCTCATGTTCCCTCCGGGCAATGCCTAGCATAATGGCCCATACGCCTACAAGTGAAACACGGATGTCTCTCCGGTTCTTTGTTGACTTGCGGCTGGATGCTAGGTACACATGGCTGCAGCGATGGAGCACAAACCACGGCCTGATGCTGCAGCTGTGGAGGTGGTGCAAGTTGTAGAACTTGACCAGCAATCAATCTCTGAGGAGTTGATCGTACACGTGGCCTCCATCTTTCACCTGGTGGCGTCTGATACACCAAACGGTACTTCTGAGGCACATAACTTGTGCTGGCCTGCTCGATCTCACTCATCTTTCTCTTCTCGGCTTGCCACTCAAGTGTCGGATTCTCTTGAATGAAAGCCGCATCTACCATGTTTGTGTAACTGCCGTTATTGAGCATGGCCAACTTCTCCTGTAATATGGCACTCAGGCCATGGAAGAATAGGTCACACCGTGCCTCTTCTTTCGCCACATATTCGGGAGCATATTGGGCCAAAAGGTTAAACCTTCTGACATACTCGAGGACACTCATGTCCCCTTGCTTCAAGCCCAAAAATTCCTCCCACTTTGCATTGACAATACCTAGTGGTAGTGACGAGTACGAAAGGCTTCACAAAACTCACTCCATGGCACTTGATGGTCCTCCGGATTGGTGGCAAGATGATCAACCCACCAGTTTCCGGCAGCTCCATGGAGTTGCTGAGTGGCAAACTTGATCTTTTGGTATTCATCACACTCGAATACTCCAAATTTGAACTCCATGACACAAAGCCATTGACCTGCTTCTACAGGTTCCATAGCTTCCTTAAAGATTGGTGGTTGAGTTGCCAAGAAGTCCAGATAAGCGTTCCAAAGTGGAACGACTTGTTGCTTGTTCTGGAGTACGCCTTGCTGTACCAAAGCTTGGAGTAAGCGTGTGTGTTCTTGCTTTACTTCTTGGAGTAGCCTAGTGTTCTCTTGGTTAGACTCGACGACTCGAGTCATAAGATCCACCCATCCCGTGGATGGTGGTTCCGATGGTGGAATAGAAGCATCACCACCTCGACGAGAACTTCCGGCCCTACTCCTAGAGCGAGTACGAACCATACTACAAAAATGTAGTTGAGATGAGTTAAACAAGAACTCAGCAGTATGTGAGACTAATAGAAACATGAATATGTCAAACTTTATTAAAAGCAGTAACAACATCCATGTTTACACAACTCCTTAGTAGGCATGGTTATCCAATCTATCTGTATAGAACAGACCTTTATGCACTATCTCCAGATTTTGATCTAGTTAAGAGCATTGTCATAACTCAAGTTGAATACCAAAGTTAAAGTTAACTTCAGTATCTTTCCAACGAGTACTCATATGCCTCCAGATCATCTCTGGATTAAAAGTTATTATTTTTCCGAAGTTGAAAGAATTCCTGGATAAAATTTGCCAGCATCTCCTTTGTATGTGGCTGATTTTATCACAGTTGTATATGCAAATACAATAAGAATCTGAACAAACTTTGAACTACAAAAAAATTTGGCACCATTCATAACCTTTCCAACGGTGTATCATAGGCTTCTTAATGGTTTTTATACAGAAAGCTATGCCTTAAAAACAGAAAGATCCAGAGAGGTTTTGTTGCTGTTCTGATTCTGGACAGTTTACCTTCCCCCTGAACTCTCTACCCATTTAACTTGTGATTTTGCTCTGGAGGTCTACAAAGAAGTTGTAGACCAGTTGAAATTCTTTCCATAACTGTATCATACACCTTGATTGGGTCAAGCTACTCAGAGTTATGCTCTGTTTAAAGTTCAGCAAGAATTCCTGCCGAAAACAAAGCACTCTGTTTTTGAAATCTTTGAAGCCTAGTCTTCCTCTCATTTGAATCTTAGCTCAAAATAAGAGTTCAGTAACTAATATTTGTTTCAAACTTCCATTTTTAGTCGAAAGTTAGTTCATGAGTCATTTCTTCAAAGGAAAGGGGTTATTAAGTTTAGTACGGTGTCGATGCACCGTAAGAAGCATGTCAGTACTACGTAGCCTCACCAAAAGAAAATCCTAACCGGATTATAGCGGCATAAACGTATCTTAGGTGGCACTATAAGGGTCACTCACAAACGTGTACTATTCATACAACGGTTTCGTGGTTAATCCTGCATAAATCACACTCAATCATCAGGTCCGGCTGCACACCGAACCCGGTATCCATACAGTTCTTACATCAGTCCGTCATCACTCGCACCGCTGTTCTCAAGCCAAAAACGCCTTGAGCTACGTGTTCACGTTACTAACCACGTGACGGGGTTTCCCAAACTTGCCCATAGCACGCCAGAGAAGGGCATTGCTTGAGTACCCCAAACGACATGAAGAGTCGTAGAGGATACTAAAGCGGGTCGGGTTACCTGCCACCCGTGGGGCTCCACCCTTCAGCATGTGCGCACTGGTGGACAGCGCTTACATGCACCCCCCAAGACATAAATCGTCCCGAGATGCATGACTTCCGACATAACAAATAAGTTAGTTTGCCACCTTCATATTAAGCTAATAGTAATCCTTATGTGGGCCTAGTACCGTATCCTCACCGTAACCTAATTTTTTGTCGTAATACCTTCCTTATTCCATGCACTATTACCAATGCATCTCTGATACCAACTGAGACAGGTGCGATACTGACTGAGATAGGCTCAGCTCATGACACCACTTGTCACATCTCTGATACCAACTGAGACAGGCGTGATACCGACTGAGACAGGGCTCAGCTCATGATACCACTTGTCACAGCTCTGATACCACACTGAGACGGCCCGACGCCGCCCGTTTAGTCACAGGGACGGGGCGCTCGCCCGGGAATCGCATTGGGTGGTGCCGTGTTGTGCGGCACCCAACAGCACACATACAAGGAACAATGGATTACATAAAACTATAGTGGAAGCTTACAAATTTTTCTTTATAAATAATTTACATCAAATAGCTACAGCGGAAGTCTATAACAAGTCACGTCGAATAACTAAGAGCACTCGAGATGAAGTCCAGCCCGTGGACTCCTCTCGCTAGCAACCCGAAGACAACAGCAGCGGCTGGGTTCTCCATGTGTTACATGACTCGGAAGTCTCCGAGTCTCACCGTACAACCTTCCTCTTAGCATCGATGTTAACCTGCAAAACCACTTATATAGCAAGCGTGAGCACATAGGTTCAGCAAGACTGATCCGTCTCTCCTAAACAAGAAACTCTACATGCACGAGCAATTGGGTTAGCTAGATTTGCATAAAGGACTCGCCTAAAGTTGATAATTAACTTTCAAATTTTAGGCCTCATTGTGCAGACCATGAGCCGAAAAGCATCGCAACTCCACAATCAAACAAGAAACGCTTTGTTGTGATGCTGCTTGCACAAAGTGAAAGTAAAGTTTAATGAGCCTATCTCTAAATTAGTCATGGTTGCAATACAAGTTACATCACAGTCTTACCAAGTTCAAAAGATAACCGGTTCAGTTGTTACTACGTCAAGACGCAGTGGGCAAGTATGCTCATATGACCGCGAGCGACGGTGATTCGAATCAGTACACGCCCGGACTACATGACACGTACACCCGTACTCCGAGTTACCGGCAGCAACCTCGACTGACGTTGTACGCGGCCACCTTTCCCAAGATCTTCCACATTGGACGCAGTCTAACTGCCCCGAGTACACAAGCTCCCTCAAGGTACATACCCGCAATGGTATGTTTTTAGGCGAGTTGCCTCCTGCTACCCTTTCGCCGAAAGCCTAAGGCAGTTGGAAAAGTTCCACTATGGATCTCCCAAGGTACATCGGTTTCCTGGGTGCCATATAGCCAGTTTGCGCCCGGTACACAACTCAAACTTGTCCAACAGGGCCAAGCACGGACGGGCCTTAACCGACACAGGCAGGGCTATGCATGCACGGTCCGCAACCTGCTGCATATAAACTTCCCAGCCCGGTCTCCATTTCTTATTTGTGAACTTTCCTCTTTATTTCCAATTTTTAACCCGTTCCAAGTGAACCAGCCCTAAACTCGCGAGTAGATTCCAACTACTCGACTTCTACCGAACCTCTCATACTAACATTAGCGTAGCCAACATCACTCGAGGAGGTGCTATTCTACCCTTTCTCACTTAGGTATTTCTGATCATGCAATTGGGGTTTTTAATACCAACTAGACCTAATGCAATCAATGATGCAAAGCTATGATCTCTAAAAATAAAAATACTTTGTAAAACTGTTCAAATGCAAACCGGGGCTTGCCTGTTTTGCAGGTGACTAGGATTACAATCAGTTATTGATGATCATTTGGAGCTTGATCACTTGTTCTCCTCCCTCCTTGATCTTCAAGTCCTTCTCACGTTCTTCACGTATATGCTACACGATATGATCATGCATATGTATTTAATTGCAAAGCTTTTGCTAATAAGATCTAATGACTGTTTAATAACTGGAACCCTGTTTAAGAATTTAAAAATGACACTGGTGCTAGTGGTTTAGGTTGGGTTTAAACACTATGATCAAAAGTTGAGTGCCTTTCACACTTAAGTGTGGATCACCTTAAGAGGTTACACATGACAGTGGGGATCCAGAGCTCCAATGGGGCTGATAATTTTCATGTGAGTTCCTGGTCACAAGAAAGTTATCTGGACCAAAGAATAGCACTTTTAATAGTGTGGTTCATTCAGAACAATTTCCTAAGCAATTAAGCAAAGAAGAATTATTTCTAAGGTAACACTCATGTTCATGTCAAACTCAGTGAATCTAAATTTCAATTATAGTCCATAGAGTCTGCATGAATTTTCCTAGGATTTTTGGAGCTAAGAATTTCCCAGAACTGAATTTCTATGTTTTGGAAATTCTCTGAAAATGTTTCTGTATTCATTTGAATACAGTAACTTAAAATCTGAATTCTCCTGATCAAATTAACTCCAAATGAGCTGAAACTTTTACAGGAGTCTGATAACACCCTAAAGAATAATCTGGAAAATTTGAGGATTTTTGTATAAATCAAACTCCCTCAAAAATTCTTTTGCTGAAAAGCTTTAAAGAATTTTTCAGAATTAATTAATGCCTGTCATACAAATTGGTTTGCATATATGGATAGAGTTTGTCAATCTGAATCTAACTCAATTTGAATCACTAAATTTAGAGGTTCCTAGCAAAAGTTATGCTCTTCTAAAGTTTGGGGAAAAATCTGGAATTTGAATAAATCCGGAAAAAGTTTAAAACTGACTGTGGGTCCATGGGACACGCGTCGGGTGTCGGGAGAGCGCCACACGGGGCCACAGGAATGTTTCCCGCGCTGTCACAGCTGATCCGGCACCACAGAGGATCTGGTCACTGTTTCCGTGCGATTGACGTGTGGGGCCGGCAGCACCTTCGTCTACCTCCCGCCCCACACGATCCCGCCGCCGGGCTCGCCGGAGCAATCCCAAACTCGGTCGTCCGGCCACCTCCAATGCTTAAACTCGCCGCTAAGCCCTAATTTTGTGTGAGGAACCTGCTGGTGTGATTTCCACGGACCGGCGAAGTCCCTAAACTATCCTGCACCGGTGCAGCGGCTCGAAGGGAGTCCGGATGTCGCTCCGATGAGCTAGCCCGCCAAAAGCTCTCTGGAAAGGCCCTACAGCACCAGTGAGGGTTGGAGAAGCGCGGCATGGAGGTGAAATGGCTCAGAAATGGTTCTAGACTTGGGGTTATCGTGCATCCGAACCGTCCCGCCATAGCCGCCCTCGGAAAGATTGGAAATACGCCATGCATAGTGTGTGTCATGCAAAGTTTGCAAAGCAAACTGGTGCGCCGTTAAGTCTAGTTCTTAGGGGTGAAGTTTTGTGGACTCTAGACAAATATCGATCGGGAATTTCATAAATTCGTACCCGAAGGTCGGTTTGCACCGATCGGAAGAGGATCTCGAAATTCTTCGTCGATGATCCGCGGTTGGTCCTGCGCTTTGGGGGTGAGCTGCGTGGGCGTCGTGCGCGTCTAAGGGTTGCCTAGCTCGGCCGTGAAAACCTCTCTGTGGAGCTGCCCACGAGAGCACTTCGTTGCCGTGGTGTTCGGCCGCCGCGGAAACTGGCCGTTCTTGGTGCAGGGAGTATGAACCCGCTCGGTGATGGCTCGAGGATGTTACAGAAGGATCTGTGGTGTTGTTTGGCAACTCAGCTGAGGCTCGCACGTGTCTTCTGGCGTGGCTGATCGATCGGAAGAACAGCGGCAGCGCTCGGTGTGTTTCATGCGCGAGGGAAGAAGAACAGGGCCGAGGCTTCGGTGATGAGGGCGAAAGAGAGCAAGGCAGAGGTTAAAGACGTCCAGGCAGCTCTCCAGCGCGCTGAGATTTGACAGGAGGTGGAGGCGTCGGTTCTGTGCGGTGTCGCCCGGTGGGAAGTCGGCTCTGCCGGTTGCTTCGCGTGGGAGGTGAACAAACAGAGACCCAATACTGCACAGTTGAATATCTTTTGCAATTTTCAGCCCCCCTTATGACATGTGGGTCCCACTGTTCAGAGCCTCCTTATCCTATAAAATATCTCCCAAAATTGGCAAAAGATGGAATTCAATTGTGGAAGTTTGAATCTGAGAGGCATTTGGACAATTGGGCAAGTTTCATCCAAATTCAAATAGGCATTTGAATTCTTTGTCATTTAAAGTCCATTTTGGAAAATGAGTCACAAAACATTTCAACAAATCATAAAACTTTGCATACCCACTAATTTGGACCTAAGGAATTCAAATCTTAAATCTCCTTTTAAATTTGACTGCTGCAAATGAGATTTTTAGCACAAAAGTTTTGAATTCTATTGTGTTGTTCTCATTTGAATTTTGAGTTGAACCAATTTGTCCCAAATCTGACTTTAGGTTTCTTACACCTATGGGAACTTCCCATCTTGGTTTTTGACCCCCTTGGGTTCCAAGTTTTCAAATAAACATTTGAACTTGTGTGAAGAAAGCCCTCATGTGTGTTATCACATGTGGGAAAAGTTTTAACAAGTCCCAAATTCCATACCTATGAAACCAACTTTTGCAAACAAGTGTTTCTTTGTATTCACTTTTTTTGGGACTTTTATAACGCAGTGGGCAAGTATGCTCATATGACCGCGAGCGATGGTGGTTCAATTAGTACACGTCCGGACTACATGACACGTACACCCGTACTCCGAGTTGCCGGCAGCAACATCGACTGACGTTATACGCGGCCACCTTTCCCAAGATCTTCCACATTGGATGCAGTCCAACTGCTCCGAGTCTACAAGCTCCCTCAAGGTACATACCTGCAGTGGTATGTTCTTAAGCGAGTTACCTCCTGCTACCCTGATGCCGAAAGCCTAAGGCAGTTGGAAAAGTTCCACTATGGATCTCCCAAGGTACATCGGTTTCCTGGGTCTCATATAGCCAGTATGTGCCCGGTACACAACTCAAACTTGTCCAACAGGGCCAAGCACAGACGGGCCTTAACCTACACAGGCAGGGCTATGCACACACGGTCCGCAGCCTGCTGCATCTAAAACTCCCTGCCCGATCTCCATTTCTTTTGCGTGAACTTTCCTCATCATTTCTATTCTCGACCCGCTCCAAATAAACCAGTCCTAAACTTGCGAGTAGATTCCAACTACTCGACTTCTACCTGACCTTTCCTACAAACATTAGCGTAGCTAAATTCACTGAAGGAGGTGCTATTCTACCCTTTCTCTCTTAGGTATTTCTTGTCATGCAACTGGGGTTTTCATTACAGCTAGACTTAATGCAATCAAACAATTCAACCTATGATCTCTAGAAATGGAAATGTTTTATAAAACTGTTCAAATGCAAACCGGGGCATGCCTGTTTTGCATGTGACTAAGATTACAATCAGTTAGTGAAGATCACTTGGTGCTTGATCACTTGTTTTTGTCCCTTCTTGATCTCCACTTCAAGTCCTTCTCACGTTTTTCACGTATATGCTACACGATATGATCATGCATATGTATTTAATTGAAACCCTTTTACTAATAAGATCTAATAACAGATTAAAAACTGGAACTCTGTTTATGAATTTAAAATGACACTGGTGCTAGTGGTTTAGGTTGGGTTAAAGCACTATGATCAAGTGTTGAGTGCTACTCATCACTTGTGTATTGATCACCTAAGGATGTTACACAAGACAGTGGTGATCCAGAGCTCCAATGGAGTTGAAAATTTTCATGTGAGCTCCATGACGCAAGAAAGTCATCTGGACCAAAAATCAGCTTTTTTCATTGAGTGGTTTATTCAAAACAATTCTCTAAGTATTTATACAAAGAAAAATTAATTCTGAGTTAATACCCATGTTTATGTCAAACTTAGTGAACTGCAATCTCAATTATAGATAATAGAGCTTGCATGAATTTTCCTAGGATTTTTGGAGCTAGGAATTTCCCAGAACAGAATTTCCAAGTTTTGGAAATTCTCTGGAAATGTTTCTGTATTCATTTGAATACTGTAACTTAAAATCTGAATTCTCCAAATCACATCAACTCCAAATGAACTTAAACTTTCACAGAGTCTAGTGACACCCTAAAGAATATTCTGGCAAAATTTGAGGATTTTTGGACAAACCAAACTCCCTCTAAAATTCTTTTTCTGAAAAGCTTTAAAGAAATTTTCAGAATTAAATAAAGACATTCATACAAATTGATTGCATATTTGGATAGAGTTTGTCAATCTGAATCTAACCCAATTTGAAACACTAAATTTGGAGGTCCCTAGCAAAAGTTATGCTCTTCTAAAGTTTGGGGAAAATCTGGGATTTGAATAAATCATGGAAAAGTTTAAATCTGCCAGTGGGTCCGGGGAGCACACGTGTCATGCACTGGAACACGCCACACGGAGCCACAGAGCTGTTTCACATGTTGCCACAGTTAATCTGGCGCCATAGAGGATCCGGTCACTGTTTCTGTGCACTGACTCGTGGGGCTGGCAGCACCTTCGTCTACCTCCCGCCCCCACGCGATATCGCCGCCGAGCTCGCCGGAGCAACCCCAAACTCGGTCGTCCGGCCACCTCCGATGGCCAAAATCACCGCTAAGCCCTAGTTTTGTGCGAGGAACAGGCTGGTGTTGTTTTCCCGAGCTGGCAGATCCTCCAACCTAGTGCCCGACGGTGCGGCGGCTCGGAAAGAGTTTGACGGCGTTACCCCGATGAGCTAGCCCACCAAAAGCCCCCTGGAAAGGTCCTACAGCACCAGTGAGGGCTGGAGAAGCTCGGCATGGCCGCACACAGGCTCGGGAACGGCTCCAAACTAGGGTTCATCGTGCGCCCGAACCGTCCCGCTAAAACCGCCGTCGGAAAGATCGAAAATACACCGTGCAGAGTGTGTTTCATGCTAGGTTTCAAAAGAAAACTGATGCGTCATCAAGTCTAGCTGTCGTGTGTGAAGTTTCGTGGTATCTAAACAAGAATCAATCGGGAATTTCACAAAATCATACCCGAAGGTCAGTTTGCACCGATCGGGAGAAAATCTCAAAATTCACTGTCGATGATCCACGGTTGGTCCTGAGCTTCGGGGGTGAGCTGCGTGGACATCGTGTGCGTCCAGAAGTGGCCTAGCTCAGCCATGACAATCCACGGTTGAGGCTGTCCACGAGAGCACCTGCTCTCGGTACTATGGCGGCCGCCGCGGACACTGGGCGTTCTCGGTGTAGAAGGCACGAACTCACTCGGTGAAGGCGTGAGGAGGTCATGGAAGAGTCTGTGGTGCCGTCTTGCTACTCTGCTGGGGCTTGCACACGGGCTACGGTGTGGCCGATCGAGAGCTCAGCGGCAGCAGCTCGGTTGTTTTCAGTGGAAGAACGAAAGAATAGCGTTTGTCTCGGTGCTGTGATTGCGCTGAGGTGATGAGGACGGGAGAAGCAGCTCGCCAGCGCCCACTGATCAAGGAGGAGGTGGCTCGGGAGCTGTCGCCGGCTTGCCTCGGTGTCGACCGGCGGAGCTGTGCCCTCTGTACGAGTGAACCGACTCACAGCAGCAAAACAGAGACCACACTCTGAGATCTTTTGCAATTTAAACTGTTTCATTGACATGTGGGTCCCACAGCTCTGTCCCTCCTTATCCCTTTTCTAAATATCTCCCAAAATTTGAAAATGGTGAAATCAAATTGTAGGAGTTCATATCTGAGGTGAATTTGGATAATTGGGCAAGTTTCATCCAAATTCAAATAGGCATTTGAATTATTTGTCATTTAAAGTCCACTTTGGAAAATGAGTTGCAAAACATTTCAATAATTCATGAAATTTTGCATACCCCCTAATTTGGACCTAAGGAACTCAAATAAGCAATCTGATTTTTATTTTGGCTGCTGCAAATAGATTTTTAGCCCAACAGTTTTGAAATTCATTGTGTTGCTCTCATTTGAATTTTAAGTTGAACAAATTTGTTCCAAATCTGATTTTAACATTCTCACACCTATGGGACTTCCCATCTTGGTTTTAGACCTCTCTTGGGTTCCAAGTTTTCAAATAAACATTTTAACTTGTGTGAAGAAAGCCCTCATGTGGCTTATCACATGTGGAAAAGTTTTAACAAGTCCCAAATTTCATACATATGAAACCAACTTTTGCAAACAAGAGTTTCTTTGTATTCATATTTTTGGGACCTTTACATCCTCAAGCATCACAACACCTGAAGTCCAAAATCCAACAAGAAATGCTTATTTTGATGTTGCTAGCCTAAGGTGGAATAGAAATTTAGTTGGCACTATCTCTACTTCAGTGAAGTTTCAATACAATGATTAAGCCGTGAACAACATGTTAAGAAGTCTTAGTTCCTCTTCTTACTACATCACGGTGCAGTGGGAAAGTATGGTCAATCCTTATCCGCGAGCGACGGTGATTCGAATCAACAACAACCCAGAATACACGAAACATACACCCGCCTCTAAAAACTCACACAAGAGCTCTTTCTTACGTTGTATGCTGCCACCTTTCACCAGACACCTCGACATAGAAAAACTCTTCGCCACGAGCAGGATGGTCCTCTATAGGGACACATCGAAGTTGTAATAACCATCATGTTGAGACAACCTTGAGCGCTCCATCATACAAGAACTCCCCGTCCCTGTCTCACTTTTCATGAGGGTGCTCTTCTCAATAACCTCTTTTCACGAGTATACTCCGCTACTCGATCTTTCTCGCGAATAGCTTTTTACTACTCGAGTTCTACTCAGCTAGCTATACATTAGCCTAGCTTCTATGACAAAGCAAATCCTACCCTAAACCTTGTAGCCAGGGTTATAATAGTCATGCAAGTAGGTTTCAAGCATCCTAAACATAATGCACAATATCAAGTCTAATAAACATGAGGTGAAGGTAAGCAAAATTTAAAAATGGTAATTATATGCAAACTGGGACTTGCCTTGCTCAACGGTTTTGTTAGAGGCTATGAGTTAGTCTTCCTCCGGAGAATCCACCAAACTTATCACGAGAGGGAGATCCTTGCCTCTGAGTTGATTCCTCGTCGAACATCGACGTCACGTGAGCTAGTTTTATGCAATGCACATATATTCAAAAGTAATTTAGAAAATGCTTTACAAACTGTTGCACAAGTTAACTCACACTTAAGAGGGGAAAACAACAGCAAAGTTTCTGTTGTTGGATCTACAACCTTAGAGAAGAACCTGCTAAATGAAATGAAGGTAATATTAATCACCATGTGATTAAATCCTTATATGAAGACTTAGACCTAAATAATGGTAGCTCAAGCTCCAGGGGTCCAATGAAGCTGAAAATTTGACCACAGCTTCCTGGGAAGGTATGTAGGCAGTGTGCAAAATTTGAGCTCATGTAATGGCTCAACGTAATCATAACAATTCCTTATGTGGTTTTAACTATTCTGCCGTTACCTCCTCGATCTTAAGCTTTCTTATGCTCAAAAGTGGACTTTTGTGACGTACAAATGTCCTGAGTCCATAGGAATTGGTTTTACCATTTTTGGAGTTTCCTACATGGAGATGTGGAGTTTACAAGCATCGGGGAAAAGCTCAAATTTGGTTCTGTTCATTTTCCTATTTTTCAGAGATATAAAAGAATGACACTTCATTTGAACAAGCAAATGAGGTCCAATGACCCTGAATTTTTTATTGGAGTTCTAGTATACTTTGAGGAATGTCCCGCCGAAAATTGGGAATTTTCCAAATAACAGAACTCCTGGAATTAATTCTCTAAAATTTCCATTAATTGAATAAATGAGCCAAATTCAGCGATTTTCTTGAATATTGGGATCCACCCCTTGATAGTACTCACTGATAGAAATCCAACACAATTTATTTGGGAATTTTTGGACGATTCTACACCATATTATGGCTTTTGGAAGTTTGAACCGAAATTTGAAAACTGATAAAAGTTTAAATCCCTTCCAATGAGTCACACACCACAGTGCTTCTTCAGCCTCGCGCCAAACCGAACCGGGCGGCGGCGCCCTCCGCCGAGGGTCGCCGGAATGGCCTTCCCGGCCACCTCCCGGGCCCAGACTCGCTCCCCCCCTATTCCAGCCCGCTGAGCTCATTTAGAAGGTCGCCGACCACCGGCTGCAGGCTGTAAAACCCCAAGATTTCACTTGCTAGAGTGTTCATCACATCCCCACACCACAGCTCATTTGGTGGATAACTAATGAACATTTGTGAAGAGCAAGTAAAAACCATCAAGAGGTGATTAGAGGAAGAACTCACAACTCCAAAAAAGTAGGAGCTCACACACATAAACATGAGAGGATGAGTTTACCATTAGGCCCTAAACATTCTTAGGGGTGCTCATGCCAAGTTTCATGCAATTCCAAATCAGTTTGAGGCACTTTTGGAGACATTTGTAAAAAGGGCTAATTTGAATGCAACTTCAAATTTCAGCTACTTTCATCACTTGGATTCAAAAGTTAACTTCATATTCAAACTTAACACATTTTTCTGAGTTAGTCCACCAATTTTCTTCCCCATTGGAGCTCATCTTGTCAGGAGCTAAATTTGCATTATTTCAAAACTGAATTTGAATTCCAAATTCAAACATGAAGCAAATTTAGCCAAATCAACTTCAATTTGCAGAATTCAAATCATTCCATGACTTTGTGGAAAAGTCTACTACTCCCTCCGTTCTGAAATAAATGACGTTTAGGACAAGAAAATTAGTTCAAATTAAACTAAATTAGCTGTCCTAAACGTCATTTATTTCAGAACAGAGGGAGTATTCAATTGTGAGTAGTTGAGATATTTGCAGAAGATAGGGGAAAAGAATTAGAGGGGAGAAGTGGAGCCACATGTCAGTGACTGCAAACAGAGGAAACCGACTCAAACCGAGCACAGCTCGCGGGCGACCGACGACTGCTCGCAGAGGCCGCCAGCATGCTCGGAAGCTCCACCTCACGGTGAAAACTTCGGCAAAAAGTCCAGCATACCGAGCTGTTTCACCCTTCTCTCCAGTTCCGAGCAAAAACGAGCACGTCACGAGCTGTTCTCAGGTTTCCGCGCATGAACTCGTCGCTGCTCCCTCTGATCACCGGCGACCGGCCAATCCCGGCTGTTTCACGCACCGCCACCAGAAAAGGAAAGGTGCGCTTGTTTGTGCTTAAGCTGTAGAAGAAAGACATGCTCCATTTCATGAGGTGTAGAGCGAGAATTTTTAGTGTGAGGGCCCGCCGTTCCGCTCAGTCACGGGGACGGGGCACCTCGCCCGGGAATCGCATTGGGTGGTGCCGTGTCATGTGGCACCCAACAGCACACATATAAGGAACACTGTATTACATAAATCAAAAGCGGAAGCTTACAATTGTTCTTTGTAAATAATTTACATAAAATAGCTATAGCGGAAGCCTATAAACAGCTCACGTTGAATAACTAAGAAGCACTCGAGAAGAGGTCCAGCCCGCGGACTCCTCTCGCTAGCAACACGAAGACTGGGCAGCGGCTAGGTCCTCCATGTGTAACATGACTCGGACGTTTCCGAGTCTCACCGGACAACCTTCTATATAGCGTCGTATTAACCTGCAAAACCACTCATATAGCAAGAGTGAGCACAAAGGCTCAGCAAGACTTAACCGTCTCTCCAGGGACATGCAACTCTACATGGAAGTAACCTAAGACTTAAACATGTCATTTGCGAAAAGACTTGCCTATGACTTCATCCTTTACTTTCAGATTTTAGCCATAATAGTAGTGACCTTGCGCCCAGCAACATTGGAACTCCACAATCAAACAAGAAACGCTTCATCCCAATGTTACTTGTCCCAAGGTGGAAAATAACTTTAGTTTGCTCTATCTCTACTTCAAACATGGTTTTCATGCAATTTCCATTTATCATAACAGCATTTAAAACTTTGCAAACTATTTCCACACAACTTGATTACTACGTCACAACACAGGGAGCAAGCGGTAATCAATAACCGCGATGGACGGTGAATCGAATCAAACACTACCCGGATAACTCGACACATGCGCCCGCCTCTGAAGACCCAAATCTGGCGTCCTTCATTACGTCGTATGTGGCAACCTTTCGCAGGACACTGGACTGTACAACCGGTCGCTCCGTCTCAGGCTCATAGGTCTAACGATACGATGTGGTATGCCTCTACAATCCAGTGAACCTGGTACATCGGTTTCCTGGTTCCCATATGCCAGTAAGCATCCGGTACACAACTCAATACCTGCTCCTGGGTGCCGCACACACATCGGTCCTTAACCGACACCGCAGAGCTACTTGACCAAGACCTCGTCTTGTAGCTGCCTAACCATCCTGCCCGGTCTCATCTTTAGAAATATAAACTTTAGTTTGACTCTTTTACATCTACACCCATGTATTCCCGACTATAACTTGCAAGTAGATTCCGTCTACTCGACTTCTACCGGATGTCCTAGGCTAATTAGCGCGGCATTATTCTACAGCGGTGGCCCTTTCTACCCTTAACTCCGGGGTTCATTTGGTCATGCATTTGGAGTGTAAAATATTCTTGACCTAATGCACATACAAACTTAGACCCATAGTAGTGCACAAAGTAAAAACTTTAGAAAACAACTTAAATGCAAACCGGAGCTTGCCTTGGTTTTGCAGGTGACTAAAGTCAGAGATGTATGAAGTTAGTTTCTGATGACTTGAAGCTCAATCCCTGCCCTGCTTGCTCCTTGATCCAAGCTTAACTTCTCCTTCACTTCTCCACGTTCAATCACTACACGTTATGAATATGCATACATGTTTAATTATAAAACTTTTGTTAACAAGTGCTAAAGACAAGTTTAAAACTGGAACTCTTTTTAAAAATTTAAAATGACACTGGGTGCTAGTGGTTTGGGTTTGGTGTAGCACTATGCTCAAGTGAAAAGCGTTTTTCCTCCCTTGTGTGTTGATTATCTAAGAGGTTAAACAGAACAGTACTGATCCATGGCTCCAATGGAGCTGAAAATTTTCTTGTGAGTTCTCTGTCACAAGAAAGTAATCTGGACCAAAATTCAGAATATTCCACTGAGTAGATCACTCAGAATAATTCCCTAAGAATTTAGGAAAAAGAAATTAATTCTGAATAAATTTTCACTTTCATGCAAAATTCAAGTGAATTAAAATTCCATACATAGCTCAGGGAGCATGCATGAATTTTCCTAAGATTTTTGGAGTTAAGGAATGCCCAGAACTAAATTTCCATGTTTTGGAAATTCCCTGAAAATGTTTCTGTATTCATTTGAATACAGAAACTTGAAATCAGGATTACCCTAACCAAATCAACTCCAAATGAGCTTAAACTTTTACAGGAGTTCATTCATAGCCTACAGAATATCCTGGCAAAATTTGGGGATTTTTAGATGAACCAAACTACCTCTAAAATTCTTTTGCTGAAAAGATTTAAAGAATTTTCCAGAATTTTCTATTGGGTTTCAGGCAAATTGGGTTGCATATTTTGATATATATCTTCATCCTGAATCCAACCCAATTTGAATCACTAAATTTGGAGCTTCCTACACAAGTTATGCCTTCCCAAAGTTCGAATCAAATCTGGTTTTTAAAATAAACCAGGGAAAAGTTTAAATTCTGACCGTGGGCCAAGGGCCATGTGTCGACCACTGGAACTGAGCCACGCGGGGTCACAGAATCGTTCCCGTGTTTTCACAGTCCGATCCGGGGCCACGAAGGATCCCGCACGTTTGACTCCAGCCGCTGACGAGTGGGGCCGACCCCCTTCATCTTCCTCCGGCTCCCGCGCGACCCGCGCCGCCGAGCTCGCCGGAGCCCTCGCAGGGAGGAGGTTCCGGTCCTCAGAACTTACTGATTTTTGCCGCCACTGCACATTTTCGTGTGAGGAACACGTTGCCGGTCTCATCTCAGAGCGAGGATGGCCGGAACCCTAGGCGCGACGGCGACAGTGGCTGCAGTAACTCCGGTGACGTCGCTAGGGTGCTATACAGCTCTAAACACGTAGACATTTGCGTGTACAGAACCACTGCACCGAGGAGAACACGGATCCAACCGCCGATGTCGCTGAAACTCGCCGGGAGTACAACCTCACCATCGGGCTAGGTCAAAATCCGGTGAAAAACAGAAAACCCGATGAATAGCGGCTTTGCTCGATGGTTCTCGGTGGTTCTTGATCCTATGAACGCGCACGGAGGTATAGAAGGTGTATTCTACGTTATGTGTGGAGGGATTCGACGTGTGAGACGAATTTGCCAAGTTTCTCCCCTCGGTCATTATTGTATGTCGTCGGTAAAAACAAAATTCCGGCGAGCACCGTACATGACAGGCAGCCGAGGCTGCGGCGAAGCGAGAAGAGGTATAGGCGAACCTTTTTCTTTTGCATCTCGATTGGAGAAGCTCTACGGCGGCCGGATGACGTGATCTTGTCACGGCGACTTTCCTCGGTGCCGTGGAGACAAACTGAGCTCGATGCCGAGGTTCCCGTGGGTTTAGCACCGGTTCCTTGCGTCGGCCACGTTCAGTGAGGTCTGGCGATGCTGTGGAGAGGTTCAGCGCGGTGTGCAGCGGCGTGGTATAGACGGCCGGCGGTGAACCGATCGAGCGCATGCCGTCGGGGAAGAAACCGCTCGGGAAGGCAGTATTTGAGTGAAAGAGTGCGCTGCAGTTGCGAGGAGCGTGTATCCTGGGCTGTGGCCGGCAGGGATATTTGTGTCGATCGCAACCGAGGCGGTTCTTTCATGGAGACAGCCGGGAAGCCTCGGGCGTGTGCGCTGTCGCCGCTGTGCTTCTGCTGTCAAGCGTTCAGGAGAGGAAAAACAGAGACCGGGATTCCCTCTCACAGACAACTGGGCCCCAGTGAACAGGCAGAGAAAACTTAAGGAGCAAGTTTATTTGGCTCAATGGCAAGTGGGTCCACCCATGCTGCTCCCCAAAAGGTCTTCCAAATTTGGCATAATGCAAATTTAAATTCTGAAGAGCTCAGATTCTAAAGCTGTTTGGAATTTTGACATGGTGTCCTTCAGTTCAAACTTAAATTCAAATTTCACAGAAATTCATAGGCCCCTTTGATACTAATATCAAGGCACCTCCAAATTTTCTCAAAATTTGGCTCCCTCATAATTTAGACCTGAGGAATTCAAATATGTCATCTGATTTTGAGTTGGCCATTACAAATACCCCTTCTTAAACAACAGTTTGAATTTCCCCTTTTGGAAATGGCCTTCATCTATTTGAAGTGACCCTTTTAGTTCAAACTGAATTTAAAGTCTTATTGCTCATGCCAACACTTACATGGGTAAACAAAAAATTTTGCAAGTCCCATTTCTTGTATTTAAACTCAACTTTATTCATAGCTCGAGTTTTTCATTTACATGTTTTGGGACTTTTACATTCCTCCCCCCTTAAAAAGAATCTCGTCCCGAGATTCAAGATTATGGACATCGTGGAGATGACAACTACTAAATATAAGCCTCTAACAACTCCAGATGATGGCGTTGTAAATATTCCTCACTCTGCCACGTAGCTTCGTCGGACGTGTGATTTTCCCATAGCACCTTGAAAAATCGCAGCATCCAGTTTCTGGTCTCGTGAGTCATTTTATCAATTATCCGGGTTGGATGCTCAACATACGTGAGGTCCGGCTTCAAATCTGCTATGTCTCCCGCGAGAATCTCCTTCGGAACTTTCAAACACTTCCGCAACTGAGATATGTGGAAGACGTTATGAATTCCGGCTAAGGCTGCCGGTAGTTCCAAACGGTATGCCACGGGTCCACACCTTTCAATGATGGCGAAGGGACCGATAAAACGCGGAGCTAATTTCCCTTTCACTCCGAACCGGTGAATGCCCTTCATAGGAGATACGCGGAGATATACGTGGTCCCCAACATGAAATTCCAGAGGACGACACCTCTTATCCGCATAGCTCTTTTGTCTGGACTAAGCAGCTTTAAGATTTGCTTGAATAAGCCTTACCCGCTCTTCAGCTTCATTTACGAGATCAATCTCGTAAATAACTCTCTTGCCAGATTCACACCAATTCAAGGGTGTGCGGCACTTCCGGCCGTAGAGAGCTTCATAAGGTGCCATTTTGATACTTGATTGATACTCGTTGTTATATGAGAACTCTGCCAACGGTAAGTGATCATCCTAGCTCTTACTGTGGTGGATGGCACATGCTCTCAGCATATCTTCAAGTATTTGATTCACCCTCTCAGTTTGCCCATCTGTTTGAGGGTGATACGCGGAGCTGTGAATCAATTTAGTTCCCAAAGATGCGTGTAGTTGCTCCCAGAAACGAGCAACAAACAACGCGCCTCGATCGGAGATGATCGTCTGGGGAACTCCATGTAGGCACAAGATCTGTGCTATGTATAACTCCGCATACTGCTTGGCGGTGTATCTGGTATGCACCGGAATGAAACGTGCCGATTTGGTTAATCGGTCAACGATTACCCAAATCGAATCATGGTGGTGGGAGGTCATCGGCAACCCAATGATGAAATCCATACTCATGTCTTCCCACTTCCATGCCGGTTTTTGTTGTGGATATCTTAGGAAATATTGTGAAGAGCAAGTAACCTCCATCAAATGAGTGATTAGAGGGGAAAGCCTTCACTTTTCACAAAGTGGGATTTTTACACATGAACATGAGAGGTTGAGCTCACCCCTAGAACTTAAAAAGTCTTGGGAAGGTTCAGGCCAAATTTCATGTAAATCCAACACTTTTTGAGGCACTTTTGGAGGTATTTGAAAAGGAGGCCAATTTGAAGGTAAATTCAAATTGCAGCAACTTTCATCACTCAAATTCAAAAGTTAGCTTCCTATTCAATCTCAGCACATTTTTCTGAGTAAGCCCACCAATTTTCATCCTCATTGGAGTTCATCTTGTCAAGAGCTAAATTTGCAAGAATTCAAAACTAAATTTAAATTTCAGTTTAAACATGCAGCAAATTTAGCCAAACACAGTTCAAGTTTGAGAATTGAAATTCAAACTAAGACTTGGTGACCAAGTCTTACATTATATTGTGAGTAGCTGAGGATATTTTGGCACACCTGAATTGAGAAAATTTGAAAAAAGAATTAGAGGGGAGGTCCCACCTGTCAGTAGACTTAACAGAGAAGTCTTCTGCTGATCTTTCCCTCTCTCGGCCGAGACAGCGCACGGGAGCGTCGGCGCCGGACCCCCTCGCGCTGCCACCTCCTGGTCTCCTGCCCGAGCTGGCGAGCTGCTCCCGGATCGATCAACCCCAACGCAGTCGGTCGCCCACAGCACGAATCCACCGAGGCTCGGGTCCTGTACGCACGAACAGAGGACGCTACGCTCGCCGCCATTTTCGTTCGATGGAGAACCCAGCAAACCACCACGAGCAGCGCCTCTCCTAGCCACAAAACCAAACCAGCTACTCGTCCTCTACCTCCTCGGCACCAGAACGGTCGAGTTTAGACCTTCCCCAACCCTAGCTCCACGGTTCCGAGTAACAACCGAGAAACCGCCACAGCTCGGCTCACGGTGACAGCCCAACAGAGGGCCTTTCACGGCTGAGCAAGAACGGTCTCGGACGCGTCAGGGACCGGTGGTGCTTGTATCCGAAGCTCAGGCCGTGACCTGGACCACAGAGCTTGAATTTGATAAAAATTCCCCGGCGGGCACGAACGGACCTTCCGACACGGTAACGTCGAATTCACCCGCCACCCTGGTTCTTAGGTCACGAAATTTTGCACACAGAACCGCCACTTTAGCCCCTCACGGCCCTGGAGTGAAACTGTACGTAGGCCGGGTAATTCTAGGTTTTGATACGGCAATTGAGACAGGAAGGCTCGGGCTCACGATGAGACCTAGGATAGAGCCATCCCCAGGCGGTTTCACCACTAGGACGAGCTTCCTTACCACCCACTGGTGCTATAGCACCGGTCCATCGGTGTTTTGGCGGGCTAAGCTGGCCGGGCGACGTGACCGAAGGGTTGCCGAGCCGCTGCACCATCGCCGGCTAGGTTAGAGCCACCGCCGGTCGGGGGAGAGGGTGCCAGCATGTTCAGCAGATGGAACTAGGCCCTGGTGGCGAGGGAGAGCGCGAGAGTCTGCCGGGCGGCAAGTATCAGCGTGTCTCCGGCGAGCCCGGCGGCGCGCGGGCGCGGGAACGCGAGGAAGAAGACGACCCGCGGGCCCCATGTGTCAGCGACGGGGAGTTTAAAATACAGATCTACTGCGGCCCTGGGATCAAGTGTGGCTGCACGGGAAGGGGTCTGTAGCCCCGTGTGGCTCAGCTCCAGCAGTGACACGTGTGTAACGGGCCCACGGTCAGAGTTTAAATTTTCCCCGGTTTATTTAGATTTTCAGATTTAGTTCAAACTTTAGAACCCCATAACTTTTGCTATGAAGCTCCAAATTTAGTGATTCAAATTGGGTTGGATTCATCTTGCATAGATCTATCCAAATATGCCACCCAATTTGTGTGAAACCTATTATTTAATTCTGGAAAATTCTTTAAAGCTTTTCAGCAAAAGAATTTTAGAGGGATTTTGGTTCATCGAAAATTCCTCAAATTTTGCCAGAATATTCTTTAGGATGTTAGTGAACCCCTGTAAAAGTTTCAGACCATTTGGAGTATATTTAATCCGAGCAATTCAAATTTGAAGGTGCTGTGTTCATTTGAATACAGAAACATTTTGAGAGAATTTCCAAAACTTGGAAATTCAGTTCTGGGCAAATCTTAGCCCCAAAAATGCTAGGAAAATTCATGCAAACTCTAGGAGCTATAATTCAGTTTGTAGTTCATTGAGTTGAGCATGAACATGGGTGTTACCTCAGAATTAATTCTTCTTTGCTTATTTCCTGAGAGAATTGTTCTGAACAAACCACTCCATGAAAAGTACTAAATTTTGATCCAGAGAGTTGCCTTGTGACAAGGAACTCACACAAAAATTCTCAGCTCCATTGGAGCTCTGGATCACCCCTGCTCTGTTTAACCACTTGAGGTGATCAATGTGGAAGAGGGGGATAACCACTTAGCACTTAACCATGTGCTTAGGTCCAAACCCAGACCACTAACCCCCAGTTCCATTTTAAATTCTTGAATAGAGTTCAAGTTGTGAGCAACTGGTTATTAGAACTAATAGTAGAAGCATTACTATAAACTCATGTGCATATTCATTAACATGTAGTATTGTATTAACGTGTAGTCGCTGAAGGCGTGGAGGCTCCGGAGGTACTCGACTTCCTGCTTCCCGAAGAAGAACTAACCCCTGACTAGCAGCAACAAGGCAAGCCCCGGTTTGCATTAAACTATTTTTCACGTTTTGCTTTATGAACACTTAGTATGAAGTATGGGTGTGCATTAGGTGTAGGATGAATGGGACCCCACTTGCATAACCAGAATTTTTTTCCATAAGAGTGAGGGTAGTGTCTAAGACCTTGAGTAGACAAGCTATGCTTAGTGATTCATAGGACTTTGGTACAAGTCGAGTAGTTGGAATCTACTCGCGAGTTAGGCTTGGGACACACGGGTAATGAAAATGAGACTTGGCAGGGGTTAGGGCGCAGCAAGAGGGAGTCTTGGGTGCGCAGCCCTGTTCGTGTCGATTGAGGACCGATCCGTGTGCGGCCCACGCTGATCAAGTTTGAACGTACCGAAGGCATATCGGATATATGGGCCCCGGTAAACCGATGTAGCCTAAACCTCCGGGCATCGAGGTATAGCACACCGATTTATAGATGTAGGTTGAGGGCAGCAAGGTGGAAATCTGCTAATGGGCATAGAGAGATGCTCCGTGTAGGGAACCTGCTGCCCATTTCGGTGCGACGGTTCGATGTTTGGGCTGTTGGGTGAAAGGTTGTCCCGTACGACATCGAGTGAGCGTGCTGTGCAGCTCCACGGGTGGTCGTACGTGATGTGCTCTTTTGGTGTCCCTGCAGGTGTATATCGAGTCGATTTGCCGTCCCTCGCGGTGAAGAGTACCACTTGGTCACTGAGTCGTGACGTATACTAATGAATGAAATTTTATGATTCAAGAATGCTGTTATGATATAATTGTATTGGGATATGTGTGCCACCAAATATTGCTTACTAAAATTTCAGCTTCCTGAACTGTTAACTAGTTGCTAAAAGATGAACTAAGGATGAACTTGTAGGCGTGTCGATTTGCTGCAATATTACTATCCTATGTCATTTTACACCTCATGTAGAGTTTCATGCTTAGGTGAGTCGGTTAAGACTTGTTGAGCCTTCGTGCTCACGGTTGCTGCTTAAGTGTTTTTCAGGTGAGGAGCCACCCACGGACTCGGAGTACGAGTCCACTGGCGATGGTTACCCTCCGTCGGGGACCATGGCTGAGTGGGAGCCGTAAACGCCGCGCTGAGCTGAGAAGTGCAGCTAGTGTGCGTTGCCCTAGGGCTGGGCAACCAACTTTTGCTAGATAGGCGGGCGTGAGTTGTACAGAGTAGACTTCCGCTGTGTAAAATAAATACTAGTTTGTAACTGAAGTTTGTACCTGTTTGTACAGTTCAGTTTGTTTTCCCATGTAATATAATGTGTCCTTATGATGTGTGCTGTCGGGTGTCGCATCGCGCGGCACCACCCTCTGCGATCCTGGATAAGCGAATCCCGGTCCGCCACAGCCTGGTATCAGAGCTGCATTGGGGATAGCACAATACTTAAGGACTGTGTTATGGGAAAACTTAGGTTTACGGTGAGGATTCGGTAGTTGCCCAAGTAAGGACTATATTAGCATAGTTATTTAAAGTGGCAAAGACTAACCTATGTGTTATAATTCTGAATTTTAATTATGTAACGACGCACCTACGCTCTGGTAAGAATGGTAAGGAACGCCACCGAAAGCGGTTCAATTTCGGTTAGCTCCCCTGACGAGGAACGTCGTTCAGGGATAGGTCTCACAGCTTGGTGTGAGACGTCAATATGAAACTCTTGGACTCTTCATGTTCCTGAGTTCATATGAAACGCTTATCCCTAGCGTGCATTAGGCAAGTAAGTGGAGACCCCATCGCGTGGTCAGTAACGCGAGAGTGTGTTCGTCTGGAAGTAGCCCAGGGGGACATACGCAGCGCTTGCCATCGGCGTGCCCTGCAGGGCAGTAGGTGGTATCTGTTGGGTTGATAACATTCCCAACCGTGATGACCCGTTCATGACATACTCGGGTTCCCCGTCGTGTGGTGTTGAAACACGATCACGTACCTTGAGACGTGACTTAACTAAAGGACGGCCGTATGGAAATGATTTGGGCATTTGTATTTACTTTTAAATATGGTCCTGCCTGAAATGAACAACCATTGAGTGCACCATTATTGTGTGGTCTTCTGCAGGTACTAACCACGTATGTATCCATGTAGTAAACGTGTGCGAGAGACCGTTTAGTGCCACACTTGAGACGTATATGCCGGTATGATCCGGTAAGGATTTTCTTTTGTGAGGAACGTAGTACCGAGATATCATAGGCATATGCATGAAAAATAATAATAACAAGGAATTAAAAATCACTAGGTTCAACATCTAGGACCCTGGTTGGGTAGAAAAATTGGATAATGATTAGGGTAGTTCCAAAAGACTGAAAAACAGAGTGCTCTGTTTTGGGAAGCAAGTTTGCCGATCTTGAACAGGGCATAACTCACAGTTCTTTTTGCCCAGGGAGGTGTGGTATATAGTTCTGGAAAGGTATTTGGGTACTCTACAACTTTGTTGTAGACTTCCAGAGCTGAAACTCACCTTATGGTGGCTTAAATCCAAGAGGAATGTAAACTGTCCAGAATCAGGACAGAGTTAAACACTCTCTGGACTGTTCTGTTTTTCAAACATAACTTCCAGTAGAAAAATCAAAAATTTTCATATGATACATCCTTAGAGAGGGTAGAAGATGTGTTACATTATTGTAATTCAAAGTGTCTGAAATTTCAGCACAGATTTCAGTGGAAACCAGAGTTGAAAACAGCTACTATCCAAGGGAGGTGCTGTTAAAATTCTTCCAGAAATTCTGCTGACTTTGAATTACCATAACTCCTTAACCAGAGCTGATCCAAGGGCAATTAAATACTCGTTGGAAATATACTGAACTTAACTTTAACTTTGGTATTCAACTTGAGTCATGAAACTGCCCAGAACCAGATCAAAACCTGGAATATGTAGAAACTGGTCATTCTGACAGAGGAATGACAGTTGAACTCAATTGAGAGATTGTTGTACCCTAGAGGGGGTTTGGAGTACTTCCAATGGGGTAGAACATACTCATGAGAGGTTATCTTCAACTAGTGAAAGATTTGAGCATAGGTCTCACTCAAGTTTCTTTTACTAGAGACCATGTTTGGGTCGTAATGAAGATAAAAGGGTGGTTTACGTGATGACAAAGCGATAGTAACGTCTCATGGTGACCAAACCTAGTTGTGGTGAGCTTCCAAAGAGGAGGTTCATCAAGTTGGATTAAACTAGCTTGTATTTGGTCTGGTAATGGTGTAGCTTGTGCAAAGTTATTACATTATCTACATACGAGATGTATCGCATGTTTCATTGTCATTATGTTTTTACGCCTATTTTATTGGACTGCATGCAATATGTTGCGGGACTGAGGTTTATTGTCATATGGTTGCAGATGGTTCGCACTAGGACCACGCACGAGTTTGGTGGCTCTAGCCAACAGGAAGGTGATGACTCCCAGCCACCGGCCCATGACAGCACCCCGCAGCAGCAGTCACCACCGCCGCCTCCGCTTACTCTAGCGTATGTGATAGAGGCACTGGTGGGTGGTCGTGAGGAGCAGACCGACCTGCTCCGCACGATGTGCAGAATACGTCCCAGGCGGGGGGGGGGGGGGGGGCGTCAAGACAGAGGGCCTCGTGAGCCCCGTGAGGTGTCGTACTCGGATTTCATGAGTATGCACCCTCCAGTGTTCACAGAAGCTGAAGAACCACTGGAGGCCGACAACTGGCTGCGGACCATCGAGTCCAAGTTCGGGCTGCTCCAGTGCACGGAGGGGCAAAAGACTTTGTTCTCAGCGCAGCAACTTCACGGTGCCGCTGGTGCGTGGTGGGCGAATTATGTTGCCTCACGTCCGACTGGCCATGCCGTGGAGTGAGAAGAGTTCCGGGAGGCGTTCCGCGCCTATCATATTCCTCCGGGGATCATGAAGAGGAAGTTCCAAGAATTTTTGGAACTGAAGCAGGGCGGGAGGAGTGCCCATGACTACTCCCGTGCCTTCAATCATCTGGCGCAATATGCGTCAGACTACATTTCCACGGAAGAGAAGAAGCGGGAGCACTTCTATCAGGGGTTACACCCTGAAATGAAGACGCATATCATGCAATGGAATCGCGGCACCTTCAATGACCTAGTCAATGCCGCGATTATGCAAGAGGACGCTCAGCGGGAGTTCGCAGCTGAGCAGCGGAATCGCAGCGCTCCACCCAGCAGTGGGAGTGGCGCTCCCCAGAAGTACCGGATGGTGTATCAGACGCCATCCGGGCAGCAGTGGCATCCACCGGCGCGACCTCAACGGTTCGGGGGACGTCCTTTTCAGTCACCTCCGTTCCGTCCGCCGATGCCACCACCAAGACAGCAGCAGCAGCAGCAGCAGACAGCACCCTGGGCATTTCCACCGCCACAACGCGCCCCGGGTTTCCGTCCACCGATCAGCGGGGGACCGCCCCATTTCACCTGCTTCACGTGTGGCCAGGCGGGCCACTTCGCGAAGGACTGTCCCCAGGGGCAGCAGAGCAGCGGGCAAGCCCAGTTCCAGGGCGGTGCTTGAGGCCGACATCCGGTCAAGAAGGTTGGTCAGCGGACTGAGGGCGTCTGCAACCTCGACAATGAGGACGCCCCAGAGGGAGACAACGTGCTGGCGGGTACGTTTAGTCTCAAGAATCAAGCCATCATCATACTGTTTGATTCTGGTGCAACCCACAGATTTATAAGTGCAGCCTATGTGGCTAAGCATCAAATGCAAGTCTTCCCAACCGACTGCAGCTATATGATCTGCTCACCGGGAGGTAAGATTTCAGCAAATATGATGATCCCAAAGGCACCTCTGTGCTTAGGTGGGAAACTATATCCCACCACCTTAATAATCCTTATGGGGCAAAAGATTGATGCAATCTTAGGGATGTCATGGCTACAATACCATGGCGCTGTCCTGGAGACTCAAACACGGATGGTTCATTTAAACTCTCCATTTCACCGTCTACATTCCATGGTGTTAGACACGTCAGTCCGGGAAATTTCAGCAATTAATAATGCTGAAGCTCTCAAGTTAGAGGACATCCCCGTAGTCCAGGAGTACCCCGACGTGTTCCCGGATGATATTCCGGGCATGCCACCTGAGCGGGACGTCGAGTTCAAGATTGAACTTGCACCCGGGACTAAGCCCATATCGCGGAGACCATATAAAATGGCTCCAAATGAGCTGGCTGAATTAAAAGAACAGCTCAATGATCTGTTGAGCAAGGGTTTCATTAGGCCGAGTTCCTCGCCTTGGGGATGATCGGCGCTGTTTGTAAAGAAGAAGGATGAAACCCTGAGGCTGTGTGTGGATTACCGGCCGCTCAGCGCCATCACCATAAAGAATAAGTACCCACTGCCCCGCATCGACATATTATTTGATCAACTTGTGGGTGCAAGTGTGTTCTCCAAGATGGACCTTCGTTCTAGATATCATCAGATCAAGATCCGGGCGGAGGATGTCCTGAAGACGGCTTTCTCGACGAGATACAGCTTATACGAATATCTTGTCATGTCCTTTGGTATCACAAACGCTCCATCCCATTTCATGTACCTCATGAACTCGGTGTTCATGCCGGAGCTGGACAAATTCCTGGTAGTGTTCATCGATGATATCTTGGTTTACTCCAAGACAGAAGCCGAACATGCCGAACACTTGAGGATTGTTCTTCAACGATTGCGAGATCACAAGCTCTACGCCAAGTTCAGTAAATGTGAGTTTTGGATCAGCCAAGTGCCATTCTTGGGACATATCATCTCAGCTGAAGGCATTACGGTTGACCCAAGCAAAATAGAGCAAGTGCTGAAATGGAAAGCTCCCACTTCAGTCCATGAAGTCAGAAGCTTCCTCGGGTTAGCGGGATACTATCGGAGATTCATTCCAAGCTTCTCCAAGCTCGCTAAACCGATGACAGAGTTGCTGAAGAAGGGAACGAAATATGTTTGGAACACGGCGTGTGAAGGAGCGTTCCAAGTATTGGTGAAGCATCTCACCACAGCCCCGGTCCTAGCTCAACCGGATACAACAAAGCCCTTCGACGTGTATTGTGACGCGTCCGGCATTAGGCTTGGCTGCGTGTTGATGCAGGAAGGACGTGTGGTCGCATATGGCTCACGCCAACTTCGGAACCATGAGCAGCATTATCCCACTCATGATCTTGAGCTTGCTGCCGTGGTGTTGGCGCTAAAAATGTGGAGGCACTATCTCCTGGGGAATCTGGTGCATCTCTACACCGACCACAAGAGCTTGAAATACATTTTCACCCAGAAGGAGCTGAACATGAGGCAACGGAGGTGGTTAGAACTAATCAAGGACTATGAGATTGAGATCCATTACCACCCCGGCAAGGCGAATGTGGTTGCCGACACGCTGATTCGGAAATCACATGTCCATCACCTCACCATTACACCGGTGGAGGAGGAAGAGCCAAGTTTATACTTGGTTCCTTATGGGTCGCTGTACAACCTTGCCCTCATCCCTACTATTAGGGAGGACATCATTGCAGCTCAGAAGACTGATATAGGCATGGCACATCTCCGGAGACGGATAGACAATGGGGAGATCAAATGTTTTCGGAAGGATGATAAGGGGACGCTATGGTTCAATGACCGCATAGTCGTACCCCGGGATATGGAGTTGAGGAAAAACATCCTCGATGAAGCCCACTTGTATAAATACTCCATTCATCTGGGAAGCAACAAAATGTACCAAGATTTGAAAAAGAAATTTTGGTGCACACGGATGAAGCGGGAGGTAGCGAAGTACGTATCCGAGTGTGATACGTGTAGACGAGTGAAGGCGGATCATATGAGGAAATCAGGGCTGTTGCAACCCTTGAAGATCCCAGCATGGAAATGGGAAGATGTGAGCATGGATTTCATTGTGGGATTACCCCTAACATCTAACAAGCATGATTCCATTTGGGTGATCGTTGACCGACTAACTAAGTCGGCTCACTTCATTCCCATGCATACACATTTCCATGCCAACAGATATGCGGAGTTATATATCGCCAGGATCCTATGCTTGCATGGCGTACCCAAGACCATAGTCTCAGACCGAGGTGCATTGTTTGTATCTCGCTTTTGGGAGCACTTGCATGCTGCTTTGGGTACTAAACTGATTAGAAGCTCCGCCTACCACCCTCAGACAGGTGGCCAAACAGAGAGGGTGAATCAAGTTCTGGAAGACATGTTGAGAGCATGTGCCATCTACCATGGTAGGAACTGGGATGATCACCTACCATTGACGGAATTCTCGTACAACAACGGCTATCAGGCGAGTATCAAGATGGCACCCTACGAAGCTCTCTACGGTCGCAAATGCCGCACCCCATTAAATTGGTGCGAGTCCGGTGAAAGGGTCACATTCGGGGTTGACATGGTGAATGACGCCGAAGAGCGCGTTCGGACTATTCAAGCTAATTTGAAGGCCGCTCAATCCCGGCAGAAGAGCTACGCTGATAAGTGGCGTAGACCGTTGCACTTCGACGTCGGTGAACACGTGTACCTCTGCGTGTCTTCGATGAAGGGCGTGCACCGGTTTGGTGTGAAGGGGAAGCTTGCTCCCCGTTTCATTGGACCCTATGCTATCACCGAGAAGTATGGGACCAGCGGTGTATAGACTGGAGCTACCGGCATCCCTGGCTGGTGTCCATGACGTGTTCCATGTCTCACAACTGAGAAAATGTCTGAAGCATACCGCTGCTGTTCCTACCGAAGACATCGGCGAGCTGCAACCGGATTTGACATATGATGAATATCCGGTGGCAATTATTGATGAGAAAGCCCGAACCACGGTAGCAGGACATTGTGGTTCTACAAGATACTCTGCAGTAACTACACCGCCGAAGAAGCGATGTGGGAGAGCGAGGAATTCCTTCGCTCAAATTACCCGGAGTTCATGGCCTCTCAACACGGGTAAGTTCCTATTACATCGCTGTCTCTTCTTTTGTAATCTCGGGACGAGATTGTTTTAAGCGGGGAGGGATGTAAAAGCCCAAGGAAAGGGACTTGCAAAAACTTTTCTTCACCTCACAACACCACAGTTTTTGTTGTGGATATCTTAGGAAATATTGTGAAGAGCAAGTAACCCCCATCAAAGGAGTGATTAGAGGGGAAAGCCTTCACTTTTCACAAAGTGGGATTTTTACACATGAACATGAGAGGTTGAGATCACCCCTAGAACTTCAAAAGTCTTGGGAAGGTTCAGGCCAAATTTTATGTAAATCCAACACTTTTTGAGGCACTTTTTGAGGTATTTGAAAAGGAGGCCAAATTGAAGGTAAATTCAAATTGCAGCAACTTTCATCACTCAAATTCAAAAGTTAGCTTCATATTCAAACTCAGAACATTTTTCTGAGTAAGCCCACCAATTTTCATCCTCATTGGATTTCATCTTGTCAAGAGCTAAATTTGCAAGAATTCAAAACTGAATTTAAATTTCAGTTTAAACATGCAGCAAATTTAGCCAAACACAGTTCAAATTTGAGAATTCAAATTCAAACTAAGACTTGGTGACCAAGTCTCACATTAAATTGTGAGTAGCTGAGGATATTTTGGCACGACAGAATTGAGAAAATTTGGAAAAAAATTAGAGGGGAGGTCCCACCTGTCAGTAGACTTAACAGAGAAGTCTTCTGCTGATCTTTCCCTCTCTCGGCCGAGACAGCGCACGGGAGCGTCGGCGCCGGACCCCCTCACGCTGCCACATCCTGGTCTCCTGCCTGAGCTGGCGAGCTGCTCCCGGATCGATCAACCCCATCGCAGTCAGTCGCCCACAGCACGAAACTACCGGGGCTCGGGTCCTGTACGCACGAACAGAGAACGCTACGCTCGCCGCCATTTTCGTTCGATCGAGAACCCGGCAAACCACCATGAGCAGCGCCTCTCCTAGCCACAAAACCAAACCAGCTACTCGTCCTCTACCTCCTCGGCACCAGAACGGTCGAGTTTAGACCTTCCCCAACCCTAGCTCCACGGTTCCGAGTAACAACCGAGAAACCGCCACAGCTCGGCTCACGGTGACAGCCCAACAGAGGGCCTTTCACGGCTGAGCAAGAACGGTCTCGGACGCGTCAGGGACCGTTGGTGCTCGTATCCGTAGCTCAGGCCGTGACCTGGACCACAGAGCTCGAATTTGATAAAAATTCCCCAGCGGGCACGAACGGACCTTCCGACACAGTAACGTCAAATTCACCCGCCACCCTTGTTCTTAGGTCACGAAATTTTGCACACAGAACCGCCACTCATCGACGCTCGTTAGCCCCTCACGGCCCTGGAGTGAAACCGTACGTAGGCCGGGTAATTCTAGGTTTTGATACGGCAATTGAGACAGGAAGGCTCGGGCTCACGATGAGACCTAGGATAGAGCCATCCCCGGGCGGTTTGACCACTAGGACGAGCTTCCTTACCACCCACTGGTGCTATAGCACCGGTCCATCGGTGTTTTGGCGGGCTAAGCTGGCCGGGCGATGTGACCGAAGGGTTGCCGAGCCGCTGCACCGTCGCCGGCTAGGTTAGAGCCACCGCCGGTCGGGGGAGAGGGTGCCAGCATGTTCAGCAGGTGGAACTAGGCCCTGGCGACGAGGTAGAGCGTGAGAGTCCGCCGGGCGGCAAGTATCAGCGTGTCTCCGGCGAGCCCGGAGGCGCGCGGGCACGGGAACGCGAGGAAGAAGATGACCCGCGGCCCCATGTGTCAGCGACGGGGAGTTTAAAATACAGATCTACTGCGGCCCCGGGATCAAGTGTGTCTGCGCGGTAAGGGGTCTGTAGCCCTGTGTGGCTCAGCTCCAGCAGTGACACGTTTGTAACGGGCCCACGATCAGAGTTTAAATTTTCCCCGGTTTATTTAGAATTTCAAATTTAGTTCAAATTTTAGAACCCCATAACTTTTGCTAGGAAGCTCCAAATTTAGTGATTCAAATTGGGTTTGATTCATCTTGCATAGCTATATCCAAATATGCCACCCAATTTGTATGAAACCTATTATTTAATTCTGGAAAATTCTTTAAAGCTTTTCAGAAATAGAATTTTAGAGGGAGTTTGGTTCATCCAAAATTCATCAAAATTTGCCAGAATATTCTTTAGGATGTTAGTGAACCCCTGCAAAAGTTTCAGACCATTTGGAGTTGATTTAATCAGAGTAATTCAAATTTGAAGGTGCTGTGTTCATTTGAATACAGAAACATTTTCAGAGAATTTCCAAAACTTGGAAATTCAGTTCTGGGCAAATCTTGGCCCCAAAAATGCTAGGAAAATTCATGCAAACTCTAGGAGATATATTTCGAATTTTAGTTCATTAAGTTTGGCATGAACAGGGGTGTTACCTCAGAATTAATTCTTCTTTGCTTATTTGCTGAGAGAATTGTTCTGAACAAACCACTCCATGAAAAGTGCTAAATTTTGATCCAGAGAGTTGTCTGGTGACAAGGAACGCACACAAAAATTCTCAGCTCCATTGGAGCTCTGGATCACCCCTGCTCTGTTTAACCACTCGAGGTGATCAATGTGAAAGATGGGGATAACCACTTAGCACTTAACCATGTGCTTAGGTCCAAACCCAAACCACTAACCCCCAGTTCCATTTTAAATTCTTGTACAGTGTTCCAGTTGTGAGAAACTGGTTATTAGAACTAATAGTAGAAGCATTACCATAAACTCATGTGCATATTCATTAACATGTAGTATTGTATTAACGTGTAGTCGCTGAAGGCGAGGAGGCTACGGAGGCACTCGACTTCCTGCTTCCCGAAGAAGAACTAACCCCTGACCAGCAGCAACAAGGCAAGCCCCGGTTTGCATTAAACTATTTTTCAGGTTTTCCTTTATGAACACTTAGTATGAAGTATGGGTGTGCATTAGGTGTAGGATGAATGGAACCCCACTTGCATAACCAGAATTTTTTTCATAAGAGTGAGGGTACTGTCTAAGACCTCGAGTAGACAAGATATGCTTAGTCATTCATAGGACTTCGGTACAAGTCGAGTAGTTGGAATCTACTCGCGAGTTAGGCTTGGGACACACGGGATTGGTTCGAGTGATGTGAGATCACCTTAGTAATGAAAATGAGACTTGGCAGGGGTTAGGGCGCAGCAAGAGGGAGTCTTGTGTGCGCAGCCCTGTCCGTGTCGATTGAGGACCGATCCGTGTGCGGCCCACGCTGATCAAGTTTGTACGTACCGAAGGCATATCGGATATATGGGCCCCGATAAACCGATGTAGCCTAAACCTCTGGGCGTCGAGGCATAGCACACCGATTTATAGGTGTAGGTTGAGGGCAGCAAGGTGGAAATCTGCTAACGGGCATAGAGAGATGCACCGTGTAGGGAACCTCCTGCCCGTTTTGGTGCAACCGGTTCGACGTTTTGGCTGTTGGGTGAAAGGTTGTCCTGTACGACATCGAGTGAGCGTGCTGTGCAGCTCCACGGTGGGCGTATGTGACGTGCTCTTTGGGTGTCCCTGCAGGTGTATATCGAGTCGATTCGCCGTCCCTCACGGTGAAGAGTACCACTTGGTCACTGAGTCGTGACGTAGATTAATGAATGAAATGTATGATTCAAGAATGCTGTTCTGATATAATTGTATTGCGACATGTGTGCCACCAAATATTGCTTACTAAAATTTCAGCTTCCCAAACTGTTAACTTGTTGCTAAAAGATGAACTAAGGATGAACTTGTAGGCGTGTCCATTTGCTGCAATATTACTATCCTATGTCATTGTACACCTCATGTAAAGTTTCATGCTTAGGTGAGTCGGTTAAGCCTTGTTGAGCCTTCGTGCTCACGGTTGCTGCTTAAGTGTTTTCAGGTGAGGAGCCACCCACGGACTCGCAGTACGAGTCCACCGGCGAGGGTTACCCTCCGTCGGGGACCATGGCTGAGTGGGAGCCGTACACGCCGCGCTGAGCTGAGACGTGCAGCTAGTGTGGGTCGCCCTAGGGCTGGGCAACCAACTTTTGCTAGATAGGCGGGCGTGAGTTGTACAGAGTAGACTTCCGCTGTGTAAAATAAATACTAGTTTGTAACTGAAGTTTGTACCTGTTTGTACAGTTCAGTTTGTTTTCCCATGTAATATATCGTGTCCTTATGACGTGTGCTGTCGGGTGTCGCATCGCGCGCCACCACCCTCTGCGATCCTGGATGAGCGGATCCCGGTCCGCCACACTCTTCTGATTTGGAATAGACCAAGATGTCATCGATGAATACCACGACGAACTGATCCAGCTCCGGCATGAACACCGAGTTCATAAGATACTTAAAGTGAGCCGGAGAATTGGTCAACCCAAATGACATGACAAGATACTCATAGAGTCCATGTCTTGTCGAGAATGCTGTTTTCAAGATATCTTCCTGTAAGGGCCTCAGTTTTAACAACCATTTGAAGTGTTCATCACCACACCACACACCTCATTTGAGCAAGAATGATGAACACAAATGAAGAGCATGTAACAATTATCAACATGCTCATTAGAGAACAAACTCACACATTGCAAAAGTGGTATTTCCCACATGTGATATAGATGGGCTGGACATATAAAAACTCCTACACTTTGCTAAGGATGTCCATGCCAAGTTTCACCCAAATTCAAAACCTTTTTGAGGTCATTTTGGGTATAGATAGGAAGAGGGCAGTTTGAAACCATATTCAAATTCAAACTGTTTTTATTCCATGAATTTAAAAGTGGAAGGCATATTCTTACTCAGCACATTTTTGTGAGCTCACACACCAATTTTCACTCCATTTGGAGTTGATCTTGACATGAGCTAAGGGGGAGAAATTCAAACTTTATTTGAATTTCAAACTGCACTTGTGCTGAAATTCATTCAAACCAAACTTCATTTGGACTTTGATCAATTCAAATGGTTCTTGGGTGAATAATTTGAATTGCCAAGGGTAGAATAGGGTTCACTGTTTACCACAGCTGTTAGGAGTAAATTTCAGAGGTTAAAAGAGGGGTGGGACCCACATGTCAGCCTCTGCCTCAAAGCAAACCGACTGAAACACAGTTCAGTCGGTTCCCGGCTGCTGTGCGCGCGCGCCACCGAAGGGGGCAGCCGGCGCCAGCTCCTGCTGCGCGCCCCAAGCCGGAGGCCAGCCGCCGGGCTATTTATTCCCTCCCCGGCGTGCTCCGATCATTCATCCCCCGAGCTGCCGGCATACTCGGCCATTTTTTTCCACTGCCATCACCGCCGCTCGAGCTCCCGATCGATCAGGCCGATCGCAGCTCCCTCCTTCCACTCCAGGGTCCCAGCAAGGTACTAGAGACCTTCTCCATCCTCCCCATTGCTAGAAGTCGATTGAAACCGAGTGATATCGACTGTGCCGAAAGATCAAACTCGGAACTGGAAACCGCCGCACCTCGGGCTCTCGTGGACAGCCCAACCAGGGCGTTGTCACGCCCGAACCAAGGCACCCTTGGACGCGCAGGTGACCGGTACTGCTCATCCCCGAGCCACAACTCGAGTGGTTGCTCACCGGCGGCGAATTTCCACTTTTCCCCTTTCTGTGTGCAGAACGACCTTCGGGTATGATTCTGTTTAATTCGTGCTCTAGAAAGGATTAGAGGGCCTCAGGCCACTCCCACACGAGCTAGACACGGTAACGCACAAGTTGCCTTCACAACTCTGGGCCGGAGAACCTCTGTGCCCGGCGTAATTCAAGGTCTACTAATGGCGGAACGAACGGGGGGTGTCGGGCGCACGGTGAGGACCTATTTCGGGCCTTCCCCGAGCTGCCTCGATCTCATGTCGACCTTCTCTGAGGTCCACTGATGCTCCCCGACCGATTTCCCAAGTAGCTGAGGTACTAGGAGAGTCAGCCGACATGGCCGAAGTCGTTCCGATATGGCGGCTCGTCGCCGACCATGCTCCGGCCGTTGTCATGAGCAGCTGGCCCTCGGGTCAGGTTCCCCAAGTAAAAGTAGGCAGGGGCGGCCAGAATCAAGAAGTTTGGAGCTGTACAGCAGCCAGCGGCGAGCTCTCCGGCGAGGTCCCTCGGCGGCGGGGCGCGGGTGTCGCGAGGTTCAAGAAGGGGTGGACCCCAGCTGTCAGCGGCCGATATTTTGAATCGGGATCCGGCTGCGGCCGGGATCGGGTGTGCTGGCGCGCAAAATCCTTGTGGGCCGCGGTGTGCTGTCGCTTCGGCGTGCGACGCGTGTCCCCTGGGCCCACGCGCGAGTTTAAACTTTTCCCCGATTTTCAGATTTCCTTTAAACTTCAAATATTTATAACTTTGGCTAGAAGGCTCCAAATTGAGTGAACCAAATTTTGCTGGATTCAGCTCTCTGAGTACTTTCCAGAAAATCAAGTTTCACTTCATGAAATTCCTTAATTCTCCAGGATTAATTCCTTAAAGTTTAAACTGTTAGGAATTTTAACTGGAGAATCCTTTGGAGGAAAATCCTGAAATTTTGCTGAGATGTTCACCAAAATATCCTTGAACTACCATAAAAATTTCAGATCCATTTGAGCTCATTTAGTCCACCTAATGGTGTGATTAGTAAAACTGTTCCAGAGAAAATAGAAAATGTTCAGAAACATTTTCAGAGTTTTCTCTGAAATTGTTTAGCTCATATCTTTAGTTAGAGACTTCCAAATTAAGTGAGACCAATTCCATTAGAACCCTCTGAAAATCTAGTTTTCAGAAAGTCATAGTTTGTTTCATGAAAATACTTAGAACACCCTAAGGATTCCAATTAAGGTCAAGGACATAATTATTTGTGGAGGGCTCAAATGAGCTTTGCTGCAACTAAAACTTGACCAAGTCTCTGTTTAGGTTGTAACCAAGCCACAGTAAAAGTTTCACAGTCATTAGGTCTATCTAGCAAAGGTTATAGACTTCACAACTTCAAAATTAATACAAATGCATTTAAATTGATACATATGTTTTTTTTATATCATGTAGTCGCTAAGGTCGAGGAGGAACCCGAAGTCCTAGACTTCGTTACTCCGGAGGAACAGCTAGCCTACGACCAAGAGCAGCAAGGCAAGCCCCGGTTTGCATTAACCTTTTTACAAATGTTTATTGTTTTGAGCACATCTTTGAATATTGTTCTTTGCATTAGAGTCTTGATTGGAAACCCAACTGCACAGCCAAGAAAACCATGGGTTGGGTTTAGGATTGAAAACCTCGTTAGCCACTGCTTTGCTAGGATAGGGTAGGATTCGGTACAAGTCGAGTAGTTGGAACTACTCGCGAGAATAGGCTAGAGGCACATTGCTCGGGTAGAGATAGCACATGATACACATGGCAAGAAAATGAGACCGAGCGGAGAGTAAGGGCAGCAGGACTTTGGGGCCTGTGTGCTGTAGCTCCGCTTGTGTCGATTGAGGACCGAGCCGTGTGCGGGCCTGTTGAACAAGCTAGAACAGTACCGAAGACCTACCGGCTATATGGGAACCGGGAAACTGATGTAACTCGGGTAGCTGGGTATTGAGGCATTGCCCGTCGTTCAGAGGGTAGGTTGAGAGCTCGAGGTGTAAATTAGCTGGCGGCACAGAGATGCGCGTGCAGGGACCTCTTGCTCGGGACGATGGGACCGGTTCAATATTTGGCTAACGGGTGAAAGGTAGTCGCGTACGGCGTCCGTGATGGTTGTTGTAGGCAACATCGAGTACGGGCGTACGTGACGGGTTGTTCGGGTAACCCTGCAGGTGTAAATCGATTATAATCGCCGTCCCTCGCGGTCAGTGAGTACCACTTGTTCACTGTACCGTGACGTAGCAAGAACAGGCTAGTTACATGTTAAAATGTTGCTGATTGAAAGCTGGACATTGATTGTTAATGATGTGCGTTAGCTTAGTGCTAACTAAAGTTCTTTTCAACTTTGGGCAAAGTACATGAGAGAAATGCGTTTCTTGTTTGATTGCGGCTCTCTCATGTGCCTTAGCGTAAGGTTCTCCACAACCTGCTGCTAAAACTGGAAAGTAAGGTTCTACTAATTAGGCGAGTCCTTGCAAATGATTTTACCTCATGTAACCCATTACCCTCATGTAGAAGTTCCATGTTTAGGTGAGACGGGTCAGACTTGCTGAGCCTTCGTGCTCACTGCTTGTGTTTGAAGCTTTTGCAGGGTTCTATGAGGAAGGGACTCCCGAAGAGGAGACGGAACCCCAGGAGGGGAACCCCGTCGAGTGGGAGTCGTGCACGCCGCAGAGTTAGTGTGCGTGTGTGCTAGCAAGGACACGTTCAAGGGCTGAACGTGTACTTGATGCTTAGTCTACGCCCGCGAGTGTGGACTAAACTTATTTTGATGTAAACATGTTCATATAACTGTTTATGTAATAAAACTTCCGCTTCCGCTTGCACCTTTGACGTGTGTTATACGGTGCTGTGCAATGCAGCACCCCTCAGCATGATCCTGGCTCGACAGGACCAATGGGGTCGTGTCAGCGTGGTATCAGAGCTCGCTTGTGGTTTAACACAGTACAAAGGTCTTCTTTTCCAAAAATCCAGTGAGGAACGAGTTAGTAGCCCGTATAAGGATGTTATTAGTATATAGAAAGTGGCTTATTAACCTATTTGTTATGTCGGAAAATCGTGCATCTCGGGACGTTCATGTCTTGGGGGGTGCACGTGAGCGCTATCCACCAGTGCGCACAAGCTGAAGGGTGGAGCCCCACGGGTGGCAGGTAACCCGACCCGCTTTAGTATCCTCTACGACTCTTCATGTCGTTTGGGGTATTCGAGCAATGTCTGTCCCTGGCGTGCGTGGTGCAACATGGGAGACCCCGTCACGTGGTCTGAAACGTGAACACGTAACTCAAGGCGTGTTTGGCTTGAGGACATCCGGGCGAGTGATGACGGCCGGGTGTACCAACTGTATGGATTCCGGGCTCGGGGTGCAGCCGAGCCTGATGATTGTTTGAGTTTCTGCAGGTAGCCTTACCACGAAACGGTAGACGTGTAGCATCCGTGTGCGAGTGACGAGTAGTGCCACTGAACTAACGACGCCGGCTAAGTCCGGTATAGGTTTTTCCTTTGTGAGGACGTAGTACCGACATAATCTGGTGACGCCTCGACGTCACATCCAATTAAATGGACAACTTCATTTAAAAACTTGAAGGTTTTGATCCAAAGTAGTAAAACTTGATGTAACTCCTTCCCTTGAACAGGATATTCAAAGCTAACAAGTTTTCAACTTATAGGATGTTAAGGACAGAGCACTCTGTTTTCAGCTGAATCAAGGCTGAAGTTAATCAGAGGCTAGAGGTCGAGTTCTTTCGAGGATGGGGTCGTATGATACATTTCTGGAAAGCTTTGGAAGATCTTTACAATTTCTCTGTTGTGATCCAGAGGTGTTTCATCCCTTAACCACTCGAAAAATGCAGTAGAGTTGAAACTGTCCAGAAAACAGGACAGAGCAAGGACTCTCTGTAAACTCTCTGTAAATCAAGTATAACTTCCTGCATAAAAATCCAAAAATAGAAAATAAGGTAGTTCTGGAAAGCTTATGAGATGGGTTACAACTTTGTGACAGAAAGTTTTGTCAGATTAGGAACAGAAGTAACTGAGATTGTTGGATCAAATCAGTACCTAAGGCAGGGAGGTGCTGTCCAATTGTTCCCAGAAATTCTGTTAACTTTGACATCTCATAACTTCTGAACCAGGACAGATCTTACGCCAACCAAATACTTTCTGGAAAGCTATTGAAGTTAACTTTAACTTTGATGTTAAGCTCCAGGACTGGTTTTGCTTTTAGCCTGGCCTAAATCAGGTTGATATGAAAACTGGTCAGGGCTGTCATGGGAACAGCAGATCAGTAGTCAAATTTATTAAAAATTTGAACTATGTTTCCAAGTTTTATGGGTTCAATGACATGTTTTATGTTATAACTCAGAAGTTTACTGTTAAAATAAATATTTGACATTTCTCAAATATATTTTTACAGATGGCAGCAGATAAACGGTTGGAAAACGGGTGGGTAGTTTCCCACTGTTCTGACCGTAGCGGCTACCCGGAAGCATTGTGGCAAATGCTCCAATATTTCGGGTACAACCAGATGCCGCAATACTTCGCCAAGGAGGAAGGCGAAGAGGGGAGCAAGACGTGGATGATCCATGTCGAGGTTCCCGCAGGACCTACGCCACCCGGTTGGGTGCCATTCACCGTCACGGTGAGAGGAAGACAACCGGAAGGGATGTGGCAAGTGGCAGCCCGTGACACGATGTCACGTTTCTGCTAACTACACGTGCAGGCTATGGAGGGAACTCCATACACACTCGTTCTGGTGGAGGGGCGAGCTCAGCATGTGTGGGAAGAAAGGTACCTGGAGGCAACAAACCCGACTTGCCCAAGGTACAACCCCGCGGAGGCAAATCTCAGTCTCCAAATGAGGGCGGGAAACGCTGTGATGGACAGCCAAGCTGTTCATACGGAGCATCTCGCCACAAGGCTCAAGGAGAGCACCAGCCGTGGAGATCATTTTGAGAGTGCTCACAGTGCACTCCACAATGTGCTCCTTCCGACGATCAAGCGACTGAATGAACAACACAATCAGTTGCGTCGTCTGAAGAAGGCAAAGAAGAAGAGCCGTGTTGATATCGCGGCGTTGCAAGAGCTGGTGCAGACCCTAACCCAGCAGAATGAGGACCTTGCTCAAGAACGGGACGACGCTATCGAGGAAGGACAAGGCTGGGAAGAGGACTACAACCAGGCTATGGACGAGGTGCATGCATTGCAGGACCTCGCGCCCCCGGTGTTAGGCATACCGGTGGTCTTGGGTCTTCCAACAATGGGAGAACCCGGAATGGGAGAAGAGGTGGTAGATCCAGAGCCACCAGCAGAGGTACCGGAGGAGGACGACCCACAGGAGGTCGAGTTCTACTCCGAGTAGGGGTTGACGGTTGCCAAGTAGGGCAGCTAGGGTAGCGTAACCCAACTTTTGTAATCGGTGACATGTCGTGTAGACAGTAGCGTATGTATAGGTAGTGACGACATGAGCACGACTTCTCGGAGATCCGAGAATAATGTATCTTGTATAAAGTTTATGCTTTATCAATATATGTGAATGTTGTGCAAGTTAATCATGCGTCGCTTCAATACTTACTGCTGTTTATGGAATTTTGAGTAAGACATGTGCTAATTGCTGCTGTGCTGAATTTCAGAATGACGCGTACTCGTGCCAACCCTGATGTTGGAGGTACTAGTCAAGGGGGAGAGACCTCCCAACCGCCTCCCGAGGACTCCTCGGGACAGCAGCAGCAACAGCAACAGCAAACACCGCCACCGCCACTGCCGACGGTTACATTGGCCGACATTGTCGCGGCAATGGCGGGTTCACATCAGCAGCACACAGAGCTGCTGCAAACGTTAATTGCGAATACGTCTCGCCCAGAGAGACGTCAAGATCGTGAGGAGCGCCAACAGAGCTCCTACTCTGACTTCCTGGCGACTCATCCCCCTGTATTCTCAAGGGCGGATGAACCACTTGACGCGGACAACTGGCTCCGCGCCATAGAGATGAAATTCGGGCTGCTCCAAATCAGCGAGCAGCGCAAGACTCATTTCGCGGTCCAACAGCTCCAAGGATCCGCGAGCGCGTGGTGGGCCAACTTCTGTGCTTCACAGCCCACCGACCGAGCGATGACCTGGGCGGAGTTCCGGACGGCCTTCAGGGCCTATCATATACCGCCCGGTTTGATGAAGAGGAAGACGCAGGAGTTCCTACACCTGCAACAAGGGAGCCGGAACGCGCTGGAATATTCCAGGGCGTTCAACGATCTCGCGCTCTACGCGTCGTATCACGCAGATACGGACGAGAAGCGGCGGGACCAATTTTACCAGGGGCTTAACCCGCTCCTGAAGGACAAATTGGCGATGTTCAATCGCGGCAGCCTCAACGACATCATTGATGCTGCGATTGTTCAGGAAGACTCCGGCAAGGAGTTGGCGGCGGCAGAGCGAAAGCGAAGCGCGCCGCAGAGCAGCGGAGAAGGCGGTGGTCCTTCTCAGAAGTTTCGGATGGTGAATCGCCCACCATCAGGCCCACGCTGGCAACCACCACAGCGGTCGATGCCGTTCCGCGGTCGGCCTTATTCTTCACCGGCATTCCGGCCGACACTGCCAGCACCACCGCAACAACAACAGCAGCAGCGGGCGATGCCGCGTGCGTTTGCACCTTTGCAACGCATGCCGGGCTTCCGTCCCCCGAGTACTCCACCAGCAGCGGCCACATGTTACAAGTGTGGTCGTCCGGGACACTTCGCGAGCAGTTGCCCGGAGAGGCAAGGCGGCGGAGTGGCACCACAGTTTCCGGGGAGGAATAACCCCGGAACCCTACTAATGCGCGGCGGGCAAATCCTAGGCCCGGTACTGTCCACCAACTTGCCATTGAGGACGTGCCGGAGGGCGAGCCAATCCTTGCGGGTATGTTCCATGTAAGGGCCTCAGTTTTTGACACTCATTTGCAGTGTTCATCACCACACCACACACCTCATTTGAGGAAGAATGATGAACACAAATAAAGAGCAAGTAACAATTATCAACATGCTCATTAGGGAACAAACTCACACATTGCAAAAGTGGTACTTCCCACATGTGATATAGATGGGCTGGACATATGAAAACTCCTACACTTTGCTAAGGATGTCCATGCCAAGTTCCACCCAAATTCAAAACCTTTTTGAGGTCATTTTGGGTATAGTTAGAAAGAGGGCAGTTTGAAACCATATTCAAATTCAAACTGTTTTCACCCACTGAATTTAAAAGTGGAAGGCATATTCTTGCTCAGCACATTTTTGTGAGCTCACACACCAATTTTCACTCCATTTGGAGTTGATCTTGACATGAGCTAAGGGGGAGAAATTCAAACTTTATTTGAATTTCAAACTGCACTTGTGCTGAAATTCATTCAAACCAAACCTCATTTGAACTTTGATCAATTCAAATGGCTCTTGGGTGAATAATTTGAATTGCCAAGGGTAGAATAGGGTTCACTGTTTACCACAGCTGTTAGGAATAAATTTCAGAGGTTAAAAGAGAAGTGGGACCCACATGTCAGCCTCTGCCTCAATACAAACCGACTGAAACACAGTTCAGTCGGTTCCCGGCAGCTGTGCGCGCGCGCCACCGAAGGGGGCAGCCGGCGCCAGCTCCTGCTGCGTGCCCCGAGCCGGAGACCAACCGGCCGGGCTATTTATTCCCTCTCCGGCGTGCTTCAGTCACCATTTCCTCGAGCTGCCGACGCACGCGACTGCTTTTCCCACTGCCATCACTAGCGCTCGAGTTCCTGCTTGATCAAGCCGATCGCAGCTCCCTCTTTCCATTCCAAGGTCCCAGCAAGGTACTAGCAACCATCCTCCATCCTCCCCATGGCTAGAAGTCGATTGAAACCGAGTGCTATCGGCTGTGCCGAAAGATAAAAATCGGAACTGGAAACCGCCGCACCTCGGGCTCTCGTGGACAGCCCAACCTGGGCGTTGTCACGCCCGAGCCAAGGCACCCTTGGACGCGCAAGTGATCGGTGCTGCTCACCCCCGAGCCACAGCTCGAGTGGTTGCTCACCGGCGGCGAATTTCCACTTGTCCCCTTTCTGTGTGCAGAACGACCTTCGGGTACGATTCTGTTTAATTCGTGCTCTAGAAAGGATTAGAGGGCCTCAGGCCACTCCCACACGAACTAGACACGGTGACGCACAAGTTGCCTTCACAACTCTGGGCCGGAGAACTTCTGTGCCCGGCGTAATTCAAGGTCTACTAATGGCGGAACGCACGGGGGGTATCGGGCGCACGGTGAGGACCTATTTCGGGCCTTCCCCGGGCTGCCCCGAGTTCATGTCAACCCTCTCTGAGGTCCACTGATGCTCCCCGACCGGTTTCCCAAGTAGCTGAGGCACTAGGAGCATCAGCCGACATGGCCGAAGTCGTTCCGATATGGCGGCTCGTCGCCGACCATGCTCCGGCCATTGTCATGAGCAGCTGACCCTCGGATCATGTTCCCCAAGTAAAAGTAGGCAGGGGCGGCCAGAATCAAGAAGTTTGGAGCGGTACAGCAGCCAGCGGCGAGCTCTCCGGCGAGGTCCCTCGGCGGCGGAGCGCGGGTGTCGCGAGGTTGAAGAAGGGGGTGGACCCCAGCTGTCAGCGGCCGATATTTTGAATCGGGATCCGGCTGCGGCCGGGATCGGGTGTGCTGGCGCGCAAAAGCCTTGTGGGCCGCGGTGTGCTGTCGCTTCGGCGTGCGACGCGTGTCCCCTGGGCCCACGCGCGAGTTTAAACTTTTCCCCGATTTTCAGATTTCCTTCAAACTTCAAATCCTTATAACTTTGGCTAGAAAGCTCCAAATTGAGTGAACCAAATTTTGCTGGATTCAGCTCTCTGAGTACTTTCCAGAAAATCAAGTTTCACTTCATGAAATTCCCTAATTCTCCAGAATTAATTCCTTAATGTTTAAACTGTTAGGAATTTTAACTGGAGAATCCTTTGGCGGAAAATCCTGAAATTTTGCTGAGATGTTCACCAAAATATCATTGAGCTACCATAAAAATTTCAGATCCATTTGAGCTCATTTAGTCCACCTAATGGTGTGATTAGTAAAACTGTTCCAGAGAAAATAGAAAATGTTCAGAAACATTTTCAGGATTTTCTCTGAAATTGTTTAGCTCATATCTTTAGTTAGAGACTTCCAAATTAAGTGAGACCAACTCCATTAGAACCCTCTGAAAATCTAGTTTTCAGAAAGTCATAGTTTGTCTCATGAAAATCCCTAGAACACCCTAAGGGTTCCAATTAAGGTCAAGGACATAATTATTTGTGGAGGGCTCAAATGAGCTTTGCTGCAACTAAAACTTGACCAAGTCTTTGTTTAGGTTGTAACCAAGCCACAGTAAAAGTTTCACAGTCATTAGGTCTGTCTAGTAAGGGTTATAGGCTTCACAACTTCAAAGTTAATACAAAGGCCTCTAAATTAATACATACATTGTTCTTATCATGTAGTCGCTAAGGTCGAGGAGGAACCCGAAGTCCTAGACTTCGTTACTCCGGAGGAACAGCTAGCCTACGACCAAGAGCAGCAAGGCAAGCCCCGGTTTGCATTAACCTGTTTACAAATTTTATTGTTTTGAGCACATACTTGTTTCCCTTTGTTCGTTGCATTAGAGTCTTGATTGGAAACCCAACTGCACAGCCAAGAAAACCATGGGTTGGGTTTAGGATCGAAAACCTCGTTAGCCACTGCATTGCTAGAATAGAGTAGGATTCGGTACAAGTCGAGTAGTTGGAACTACTCGCGAGAATAGGCTAGAGGCACATTGCTCGGGTAGAGATAGCACATGAAACACATGGCAAGAAAATGAGACCGAGCGGAGAGTAAGGGCAGCAGGACTTTGGGGCCTGTGTGCTGTAGCTCCGCTTGTGTCGATTGAGGACCGAGCCGTGTGCGGGCCTGTTGAACAAGCTAGAACAGTACCGAAGACCTACCGGCTATATGGGAACCGGGAAACTGATGTAACTCGGGTAGCTGGGTGTTGAGGCATTGCCCGTCGTTCAGAGGGTAGGTTGAGAGCTCGAGGTGTAAATCAGCTGGCGGCACAGAGATGCGCGTGCAGGGACCTCTTGCTCGGGACGATGGGACCGGTTCAATATTTGGCTAACGGGTGAAAGGTAGTCGCGTACGGCGTCCGTGATGGTTGTTGTAGGCAACATCGAGTACGGGCGTACGTGACGGGTTGTTCGGGTAACCCTGCAGGTGTAAATCGATTATAATCGCCGTCCCTCGCGGTCAGTGAGTACCACTTGTTCACTGTACCGTGACGTAGAAAGAACAGGCTAGTTACATGTTAAAATGTTGCTGATTGAAAGTTGGATATTGATTGTTAGTGATATGTTGTAGCTTAGTGCTAACTAAAGTTCTTTTCAACTTTGGGCAAAGTACATGAGAGAAATGCGTTTCTTGTTTGATTGCGGCTCTCTCATGTGCCTTAGCGTAAGGTTCTCCACAACCTGCTGCTAAAACTTGAAAGTAAGGTTCTACTAATTAGGCGAGTCCTTGCAAATGATTTTTACCTCATGCAACCCATTACCCGCATGTAGAAGTTCCATGTTTAGGTGAGACGGGTCAGACTTGCTGAGCCTTCGTGCTCACTGCTTGTGTTTGAAGCTTTTGCAGGGTTCTATGAGGAAGGGACTCCCGAAGAGGAGACGGAACCCCAGGAGGGGAACCCCGTCGAGTGGGAGTCGTGCACGCCGCAGAGTTAGTGTGCGTGTGTGCTAGCAAGGACACGTTCGAGGGCTGAACGTGCACTTGATGCTTAGTCTACGCCCGCGAGTGTGGACTAAACTTATTTTGATGTAAACATGTTAATAAACTTGTTTATGTAATAAAGCTTCCGCTTCCGCTTTGTGCCTTTGACGTGTGTTATACGGTGCTGTGCAACGCAGCACCCCTCAGCGTGATCCTGGCTCGACAGGACCAGTGGGGTCGTGTCAGCGTGGTATCAGAGCTCGCTTGAGGTTTAACACAGTACAAAGGTCTTCTTTTTCAAAAATCCAGTGAGGAACGAGTTAGTAGCCCGTATAAGGATGTTATTAGTATATAGAAAGTGGCTTATTAACTTATTTGTTATGTCGGAAAATCGTGCATCTCGGGACGTTCATGTCTTGGGGGGTGCACGTAAGCGCTGTCCACCAGTGCGCACAAGCTGAAGGGTGGAGCCCCACGGGTGGCAGGTAACCCGACCCGCTTTGATATCCTCTACGACTCTTCATGTCGTTTGGGGTATTCGAGCAACGTCTGTCCCTGGCGTGCGTGGTGCAACATGGGAGACCCCGTCACGTGGTCTGAAACGTGAACACGTAACTCAGGGCGTGTTTGGCTTGAGAACATCCGGGCGAGTGATGACGGCCGGATGTACCAACTGTATGGATTCCGGGCTCGGTGTGCAGCCGAGTCTGATGATTGGTTGAATTTCTGCAGGTAGCCTTACCACGAAACGGTAGACGTGTAGCATCCGTGTGCGAGTGACGAGTAGTGCCACTAAACTAACGAAGCCGGCTAAGTCCGGTATAGGTTTTTCTTTGTGAGGACGTAGTACCGACATGATCTGGTGACGCATCGACGTCACACCCAACTAAATGAACAACTTCATTTAAAAATTTGAAGGTTTTGATCCAAAGTAGTAAAACTTGATGTAACTCCTTCCCTTGAACAGGATATTCAAAGCTAATAAGTTTTCAACTTATAGGATGTTAAGGACAGAGCACTCTGTTTTCAGCTAAATCAAGGCTGAAGTAATCAGAGGTTAGAGGTTGAGTTCTTTCGAGGTTGGGGTCGTATGATACATTTCTGGAAAGCTTTGGAGGAGCTTTACAACTTTTCTGTTAAGTTCCAGAGGTGTTTCATCCCTTAACCACTCGAAAAATGCAACGGAGTTGAAACTGTCCAGAAAACAGGACAGAGCAAAGACTCTCTGTAGACTCTCTGTAAATTAAGCATAACTTCCTGCTTAAAAATCCAAAAATAGGAAATGAGGTAGTTCTGGAAAGATTATGAGAGGGGTTACAACTTTTTAACAGAAAGTTTTGTCAGATTAGGAACAGAATTAACTGGGATTCTTGGATCAAATCAGTACCTAAGGCAGGGAGGTGCTGTCCAATTGTTTCCAGAAATTCTGTTAACTTTGACATCTCATAACTTTTGAACCAGAGCAGATCTTAGGCCAACCAAATACTTTCTGGAAAGCTATTGAAGTTAACTTTAACTTTGATGTTGAGCTCCAGGACTGGTTTTGCTTTTAACCTGGCCTAAATCAGATTGATATGGAAACTGGTCAGGGCTGTCATGGGAACAGCAGATCAGCAGTCAAATTTGTTTAAAAATTTGAACTATGTTTCCAAGTGTTAAGGGTTCAATGACATATCTTATGTTATAACTCAATGGTTTACTGTTTAAATAAATATTTGACATTTCTCAAATATATTTTTACAGATGGCAGCAGGTAAACGGTTGGAGAACGGGTGGGTAGTTTCCCACTGCTCTGACCGTAGCGGCTACCCGGGAGCATTGTGGCTAATGCTCCAATATTTCGGGTACAACCAGATGCCGCAATACTTCGCCAAGGAAGAAGGTGAAGAGGGGAACAAGACGTGGACGATCCATGTCGAGGTTCCTGCAGGGCCTACGCCACCCGGTTGGGTGCCATTCACCGTCACGGTGAGAGGAAGACAACCGGAAGGGATGTGGCAAGTGGCAGCCCGTGACACTATGTCACGTTTCTGCCAACTACACGTGCAGGCTATGGAGGGAACTCCATACGCACTCGTTCCGGTGGAGGGACGAGCTCAGCATGTGTGGGAAGAGAGGTACCTAGAGGCAACAAACCCGAGTTGCCCAAGGTACAACCCCGCGGAGGCAAATCTCAGCCTCCAAATGAGGGCGGGAAACGCTGTGATGGACAGCCAAGCTGTTCATACGGAGCATCTCGCCACCAAGCTCAAGGAGAGCACAAGCCGTGGAGATCATTTTGAGAGTGCTCACAGTGCACTCCGCAATGTGCTCCTTCCGACGATCAAGCGACTGAATGAACAACACAATCAGTTGCGTCGTCTGAAGAAGGCAAAGAAGAAGAGCCGTGTTGACATTGCGGCGTTGCAAGAGCTGGTGCAGACCCTAACCCAGCAGAATGAGGACCTTGCTCAAGAGCGGGACGACGCTATTGAGGAAGGACAAGGCTGGGAAGAGGACTACAACCAGGCTATGGACGAGGTGCATGCATTGCAGGACCTCGTGCCCCCGGTATTGGGCGTACCGGTAGTCTTGGGTCTTCCAGCCATGGGAGAACCCGGAATGGGAGAAGAGGTGGTAGATCCAGAGCCACCGGCTGAGGTACCGGAGGAGGACGACCCACAGGAGGTCGAGTTCTACTCCGAGTAGGGGGTTACGGTTGCCAAGTAGGGCAGCTAGGGTAGCGTAACCCAACTTTTGTAATCGGTGACATGTCGGGTAGACAGTAGCGTATGTATAGGTAGTGACGACATGAGCACGACTTCTCGGAGATCCGAGAATAATGTATCTTGTATAAAGTTTATGCTTTATCAATATATGTGAATGTTGTGCAAGTTAGTCATGCGTCGCTTCAATACTTACTGCTGTTTATGGAATTTTGAGTAAGACATGTGCTAATTGCTGCTGTGTTGAATTTCAGAATGACGCGTACTCGTGCCAACCCTGATGTTGGAGGTACTAGCCAAGGGGGAGAGACCTCCCAACCGCCTCCCGAGGACTCCTCGGGACAGCAGCAGCAACAGCAACAGCAAACACCGCCACCGCCACTGCCAACGGTTACATTGGCCGACATTGTCGCGGCAATGGCGGTTCACATCAGCAGCATACAGAGCTACTGCAAACGTTAATTGCGAATACGTCTCGCCCAGAGAGACGTCAAGATCGTGAGGAGCGCCAACAGAGCTCCTACTCCGACTTCCTGGCGACTCATCCCCCTGTATTCTCAAGGGCGGATGAACCACTTGACGCGGACAACTGGCTCCGCGCCATAGAGATGAAGTTCGGGCTGCTCCAAATCAGCGAGCAGCGCAAGACTCAGTTCGCGGTCCAGCAGCTCCAAGGATCCGCGAGCGCGTGGTGGGCTAACTTTTGTGCTTCACAACCCACCGACCGAGTGATGACCTGGGCGGAGTTTCGGACGGCCTTCCGGGCCTATCATATACCGCCCGGTTTGATGAAGAGGAAGACGCAGGAATTCCTACACCTGCAACAAGGGAGCCGGAACGCGCTGGAGTACTCCAGAGCGTTCAACGATCTCGCACTCTACGCGTCGTATCACGCAGATACGGACGAGAAGCGGCGGGACCACTTTTACCAGGGGCTTAACCCGCTCCTGAAGGACAAGCTGGCGATGTTCAATCGCGGCAGCCTTAACGACATAATTGATGCTGCGATTGTTCAGGAAGACTCCGGCAAGGAGTTGGCGGCGGCAGAGCGAAAGCGAAGCGCGCCGCAGAGCAGCGGAGAAGGAGGCGGTCCTTCTCAGAAGTTTCGGATGGTGAATCGCCCACCATCAGGTCCGCGCTGGCAGCCACCACAGCGGTCGATGCCGTTCCGCGGTCGGCCGTATTCTTCACCGGCATTCCGGCCGGCACTGCCAGCACTACCGCAACAACAGCAGCAGCAGCGGGCGATGCCGCGTGCGTTTGCACCTCCGCAACGCATGCCGGGCTTTCGTCCACCAAGTACTCCACCAGCAGCGGCCACATGTTACAAGTGTGGTCGTCCAGGACACTTCGCGAGCAGTTGCCCGGAGAGGCAAGGCGGCGGAGTGGTACCACAGTTTCCGGGGAGGAATCAACCCCGGAACCCTACTAATGCGCGGCGGGCAAACCCTAGGCCCGGCACTGTCCACCAGCTTGCCATTGAGGACGTGCCGGAGGGCGAGCCAATCCTTGCGGGTATGTTCCAACTCCACCAGCATCCCGCTATAGTACTATTTGATTCAGGCGCCACACATAATTTTATTAGCCAAGCTTTCATTGCTAAACACAGCTTGCCAATACTACCCACCGATAGTCCATATTTAATTTGTTCACCGGGTGGGAAGATTTCAGCAAGCGTAATGGTCTCCAAAGCACCATTATGCTTAGCGGGTAGAGTGTACCCTACGTCTCTCATTATCTTAGAGGGACAGAAGGTCGATGTCATCCTAGGGATGTCGTGGTTAACCCGCCACGGCGCTGTTTTAGACACCGTCCTCCGAGTCGTGCACTTAAACTCAGGAGTGCACGGTTCTCACTCATTATTTCTGGACAGTCCAGAAATAAAACTTCCAAGTGTCTATCAAGCCACAACCATCAGATTGGAAGACATTCCAGTGGTCCGAGAATTCCCTGATGTATTCCCGGATGATTTGCCGGGGATGCCACCCGATAGAGAGGTGGAGTTCAAGATTGAACTTGCACCGGGAACCATGCCAATATCCCGAAGGCCGTACAAGATGGCGCCCAAGGAGTTGGCGGAACTGAAGATTCAGCTCACGGACCTTCTGGAGAAGGGTTTTATTAGGCCGAGCTCCTCGCCATGGGGCTGTTCGGCATTATTTGTCAAAAAGAAGGATGAAACGTTGCGGCTTTGCGTGGACTACCGTCCATTAAATGCCGTAACCATCAAGAACAAGTACCCGTTACCACGGATCGACATGTTGTTTGATCAGTTGGTCGAAGCAAAGGTCTTTTCCAAGATGGATTTAAGATCCGGGTACCATCAGATTAAGATCAGGGCTGAGGACATTCCAAAGACAGCTTTTTCGACAAGGTACGGACTTTATGAGTACCTGGTCATGTCCTTTGGCCTCACCAATGCTCCAGCTCACTTCATGTATTTAATGAACTCGGTGTTCATGCCGGAGCTGGACAAGTTTGTCGTGGTCTTCATCGACGACATCCTGGTATACTCCAAGTCGGAGGAAGATCACAAGAAACATCTGCGTATAGTCTTGCAACGGCTGCGGGATCACAAGTTATACGCAAAGTTCAGCAAATGCGAGTTTTGGATATCGCAAGTGCCTTTCCTCGGGCATATCATCTCAGCGGAGGGTATCGCTGTGGACCCGAGCAAAATCACGCAAGTGCTGAATTGGAAATCCCCGAGAACTGTTCATGAGGTACGGAGTTTCCTCGGACTCGCGGGATATTATCGGAGGTTCATTCCGAACTTCTCGAAGATTGCCAGGCCAATGACAGAACTGCTGAAGAAGGCTACCAAATATGTTTGGAGTCCAGCATGTGAAGCAGCATTCAAGGCTTTAGTCAAACACCTAACATCAGCACCGGTTTTGGCGCAGCCAGACACAACAAAACCGTTCGATGTGTACTGCGATGCATCCGGCATTGGGCTCGGATGTGTGCTGATGCAAGACCGAAGAGTGGTCGCGTATGGATCACGACAGCTTAGGAACCATGAGCAAAATTATCCAACTCACGATTTGGAGCTCGCTGCCGTGGTACTTGCACTGAAAATGTGGAGGCACTACCTACTCGGTAACCTCGTACATTTATATACCGACCACAAAAGCCTCAAGTACATCTTCACTCAGAAGGAGCTGAACATGAGGCAACGAAGATGGTTGGAACTGATAAAGGATTACGAGATAGAGATCCATTATCATCCGGGCAAGGCAAACGTTGTGGCAGACGCGCTAAGCCGCAAGTCACACGTCAATAATCTGACCATCACACCGTTGGAAGAGAGCGAACCACCACTACATGTGATTCCACATGGAGCTCTCTACAACCTAGCTTTGATCCCCACCATCCGTGAAGAGATAGCGGCAGCCCAGAAGAATGACAAGGGCATGTCACATTTGCGGAGACGTGTAGACAGTGGGGAGTTGAAATGTTTCCGGAAGGACGGAGACGGCGTCTTATGGTTCAAGGACCGGATCGTCGTACCCCGAAACCCGGAGTTAAGGAAGAGAATCTTTGATGAAGCTCACTTATCAAAGTTTTCTATTCACCCCGGCAGCAACAAGATGTATCAAGAACTCAGAAGCAAGTTTTGGTGGACACGGATGAAGCGAGAGACGGCAAAATACGTGTCCGAGTGTGATACATGTCGACGGGTGAAGGCAGACCACATGCGGAAACCGGGACTGCTGCAACCACTGGGCATTCCTGCCTGGAAGTGGGAGGACGTGAGCATGGATTTCGTCGTCGGTTTACCCACCACCTTACAGAAACATGATTCTGTGTGGGTGATCGTCGATCGGCTCACCAAAGTTGCCCATTTCATCCCGGTCAACACCAACTACAACGCCAAGAAGTACGCTGAACTGTACATCTCACGGATCCTATGCTTATACGGCGTACCCCGTACCATAGTATCGGACCGGGGCACTTTATTTGTGTCCCGTTTTTGGGAGCAGCTACACGCTGCCCTGGGGACGAAGCTGATCCGTAGTTCAGCCTACCACCCGCAGACGGATGGGCAAACGGAGCGGGTAAATCAAATCCTAGAAGACATGCTACGAGCTTGCGCTATCGACCACGGCAAGAATTGGGATGATCACTTGCCATTAGCCGAGTTCTCGTACAACAATGGGTACCAAGCCAGCATCAAGATGGCGCCCTACGAGGCGCTATACGGCAGGAAATGCCGCACACCACTGAACTGGTGTGAATCTGGCGAGAGGGTTACCTTCGGGATTGATCTTGTCAACAACGCGGAAGAAAAGGTTCGATTAATTCAAGCGAACCTAAAAGCCGCTCAATCCCGACAGAAACAGTATGCGGACCGGAGGAGGCGCCCATTACAATTCGAAGTTGGAGATCACGTATACCTACGAGTGTCTCCAATGAAGGGCGTAAACAGATTTGGGGTAAGAGGAAAGTTAGCACCCCGATTCATCGGTCCATTCCAGATTACCGAAAGATGTGGATCGGTGGCATACCGGCTAAGATTACCAGAATCACTTTCCGGTGTGCACGACGTCTTTCACATTTCCCAGCTGAGGAAGTGTCTCAAGCTATCAACTACCGTTCAGCTGGAAGACATTGAAGAACTGCAACCGGATCTCACCTATCGGGAGGAACCGGTGCAGATTATTGATGAAAAGGCCCGAACCACACGCAACCGTACGTTGTGGTTCTACAAGGTTCTATGGAGTAATCACTCCATGGACGAAGCGACATGGGAGAGCGAAGAATTCCTTCGCACTAACTACCCCGACTTTTTCACGTCGCATATTCGGTAATTTTCCACCGTCCTCTCTCTCATTTCACCTTATAATCTCGGGACGAGATTCTTTTAAGGGGGGAGGAATGTAAGGGCCTCAGTTTTTGACACTCATTTGCAGTGTTCATCACCACACCACACACCTCATTTGAGGAAGAATGATGAACACAAATAAAGAGCAAGTAACAATTATCAACATGCTCATTAGGGAACAAACTCACACATTGCAAAAGTGGTACTTCCCACATGTGATATAGATGGGCTGGACATATGAAAACTCCTACACTTTGCTAAGGATGTCCATGCCAAGTTCCACCCAAATTCAAAACCTTTTTGAGGTCATTTTGGGTATAGTTAGGAAGAGGGCAGTTTGAAACCATATTCAAATTCAAACTGTTTTCACCCACTGAATTTAAAAGTGGAAGGCATATTCTTGCTCAGCACATTTTTGTGAGCTCACACACCAATTTTCACTCCATTTGGAGTTGATCTTGACATGAGCTAAGGGGGAGAAATTCAAACTTTATTTGAATTTCAAACTGCACTTGTGCTGAAATTCATTCAAACCAAACCTCATTTGAACTTTGATCAATTCAAATGGCTCTTGGGTGAATAATTTGAATTGCCAAGGGTAGAATAGGGTTCACTGTTTACCACAGCTGTTAGGAATAAATTTCAGAGGTTAAAAGAGAAGTGGGACCCACATGTCAGCCTCTGCCTCAATACAAACCGACTGAAACACAGTTCAGTCGGTTCCCGGCAGCTGTGCGCGCGCGCCACCGAAGGGGGCAGCCGGCGCCAGCTCCTGCTGCGTGCCCCGAGCCGGAGACCAACCGGCCGGGCTATTTATTCCCTCCCCGGCGTGCTTCAGTCACCATTTCCTCGAGCTGCCGACGCACGCGACTGCTTTTCCCACTGCCATCACTAGCGCTCGAGTTCCTGCTTGATCAAGCCGATCGCAGCTCCCTCTTTCCATTCCAAGGTCCCAGCAAGGTACTAGCAACCATCCTCCATCCTCCCCATGGCTAGAAGTCGATTGAAACCGAGTGCTATCGGCTGTGCCGAAAGATAAAAATCGGAACTGGAAACCGCCGCACCTCGGGCTCTCGTGGACAGCCCAACCTGGGCGTTGTCACGCCCGAGCCAAGGCACCCTTGGACGCGCAAGTGATCGGTGCTGCTCACCCCCGAGCCACAGCTCGAGTGGTTGCTCACCGGCGGCGAATTTCCACTTGTCCCCTTTCTGTGTGCAGAACGACCTTCGGGTACGATTCTGTTTAATTCGTGCTCTAGAAAGGATTAGAGGGCCTCAGGCCACTCCCACACGAACTAGACACGGTGACGCACAAGTTGCCTTCACAACTCTGGGCCGGAGAACTTCTGTGCCCGGCGTAATTCAAGGTCTACTAATGGCGGAACGCACGGGGGGTATCGGGCGCACGGTGAGGACCTATTTCGGGCCTTCCCCGGGCTGCCCCGAGTTCATGTCAACCCTCTCTGAGGTCCACTGATGCTCCCCGACCGGTTTCCCAAGTAGCTGAGGCACTAGGAGCATCAGCCGACATGGCCGAAGTCGTTCCGATATGGCGGCTCGTCGCCGACCATGCTCCGGCCGTTGTCATGAGCAGCTGACCCTCGGATCATGTTCCCCAAGTAAAAGTAGGCAGGGGCGGCCAGAATCAAGAAGTTTGGAGCGGTACAGCAGCCAGCGGCGAGCTCTCCGGCGAGGTCCCTCGGCGGCGGAGCGCGGGTGTCGCGAGGTTGAAGAAGGGGGTGGACCCCAGCTGTCAGCGGCCGATATTTTGAATCGGGATCCGGCTGCGGCCGGGATCGGGTGTGCTGGCGCGCAAAAGCCTTGTGGGCCGCGGTGTGCTGTCGCTTCGGCGTGCGACGCGTGTCCCCTGGGCCCACGCGCGAGTTTAAACTTTTCCCCGATTTTCAGATTTCCTTCAAACTTCAAATCCTTATAACTTTGGCTAGAAAGCTCCAAATTGAGTGAACCAAATTTTGCTGGATTCAGCTCTCTGAGTACTTTCCAGAAAATCAAGTTTCACTTCATGAAATTCCCTAATTCTCCAGAATTAATTCCTTAATGTTTAAACTGTTAGGAATTTTAACTGGAGAATCCTTTGGCGGAAAATCCTGAAATTTTGCTGAGATGTTCACCAAAATATCATTGAGCTACCATAAAAATTTCAGATCCATTTGAGCTCATTTAGTCCACCTAATGGTGTGATTAGTAAAACTGTTCCAGAGAAAATAGAAAATGTTCAGAAACATTTTCAGGATTTTCTCTGAAATTGTTTAGCTCATATCTTTAGTTAGAGACTTCCAAATTAAGTGAGACCAACTCCATTAGAACCCTCTGAAAATCTAGTTTTCAGAAAGTCATAGTTTGTCTCATGAAAATCCCTAGAACACCCTAAGGGTTCCAATTAAGGTCAAGGACATAATTATTTGTGGAGGGCTCAAATGAGCTTTGCTGCAACTAAAACTTGACCAAGTCTTTGTTTAGGTTGTAACCAAGCCACAGTAAAAGTTTCACAGTCATTAGGTCTGTCTAGTAAGGGTTATAGGCTTCACAACTTCAAAGTTAATACAAAGGCCTCTAAATTAATACATACATTGTTCTTATCATGTAGTCGCTAAGGTCGAGGAGGAACCCGAAGTCCTAGACTTCGTTACTCCGGAGGAACAGCTAGCCTACGACCAAGAGCAGCAAGGCAAGCCCCGGTTTGCATTAACCTGTTTACAAATTTTATTGTTTTGAGCACATACTTGTTTCCCTTTGTTCGTTGCATTAGAGTCTTGATTGGAAACCCAACTGCACAGCCAAGAAAACCATGGGTTGGGTTTAGGATCGAAAACCTCGTTAGCCACTGCATTGCTAGAATAGAGTAGGATTCGGTACAAGTCGAGTAGTTGGAACTACTCGCGAGAATAGGCTAGAGGCACATTGCTCGGGTAGAGATAGCACATGAAACACATGGCAAGAAAATGAGACCGAGCGGAGAGTAAGGGCAGCAGGACTTTGGGGCCTGTGTGCTGTAGCTCCGCTTGTGTCGATTGAGGACCGAGCCGTGTGCGGGCCTGTTGAACAAGCTAGAACAGTACCGAAGACCTACCGGCTATATGGGAACCGGGAAACTGATGTAACTCGGGTAGCTGGGTGTTGAGGCATTGCCCGTCGTTCAGAGGGTAGGTTGAGAGCTCGAGGTGTAAATCAGCTGGCGGCACAGAGATGCGCGTGCAGGGACCTCTTGCTCGGGACGATGGGACCGGTTCAATATTTGGCTAACGGGTGAAAGGTAGTCGCGTACGGCGTCCGTGATGGTTGTTGTAGGCAACATCGAGTACGGGCGTACGTGACGGGTTGTTCGGGTAACCCTGCAGGTGTAAATCGATTATAATCGCCGTCCCTCGCGGTCAGTGAGTACCACTTGTTCACTGTACCGTGACGTAGAAAGAACAGGCTAGTTACATGTTAAAATGTTGCTGATTGAAAGTTGGATATTGATTGTTAGTGATATGTTGTAGCTTAGTGCTAACTAAAGTTCTTTTCAACTTTGGGCAAAGTACATGAGAGAAATGCGTTTCTTGTTTGATTGCGGCTCTCTCATGTGCCTTAGCGTAAGGTTCTCCACAACCTGCTGCTAAAACTTGAAAGTAAGGTTCTACTAATTAGGCGAGTCCTTGCAAATGATTTTTACCTCATGCAACCCATTACCCGCATGTAGAAGTTCCATGTTTAGGTGAGACGGGTCAGACTTGCTGAGCCTTCGTGCTCACTGCTTGTGTTTGAAGCTTTTGCAGGGTTCTATGAGGAAGGGACTCCCGAAGAGGAGACGGAACCCCAGGAGGGGAACCCCGTCGAGTGGGAGTCGTGCACGCCGCAGAGTTAGTGTGCGTGTGTGCTAGCAAGGACACGTTCGAGGGCTGAACGTGCACTTGATGCTTAGTCTACGCCCGCGAGTGTGGACTAAACTTATTTTGATGTAAACATGTTAATAAACTTGTTTATGTAATAAAGCTTCCGCTTCCGCTTTGTGCCTTTGACGTGTGTTATACGGTGCTGTGCAACGCAGCACCCCTCAGCGTGATCCTGGCTCGACAGGACCAGTGGGGTCGTGTCATTCCAACTCCACCAGCATCCCGCTATAATACTATTTGATTCAGGCGCCACGCATAATTTTATTAGCCAAGCTTTCATTGCTAAACACAGCTTGCCAATACTACCCACCGATAGTCCATATTTAATTTGTTCACCGGGTGGGAAGATTTCAGCAAGCGTAATGGTCTCCAAAACACCATTATGCTTAGCGGGTAGAGTGTACCCCACGTCTCTCATTATCTTAGAGGGACAGAAGGTCGATGTCATCCTAGGAATGTCGTGGTTAACCCGCCACGGCGCTGTTTTAGACACCGTCCTTCGAGTCGTGCACTTAAACTCAGAGGTGCACGGTTCTCACTCATTATTTCTGGACAGTCCAGAGATAAAACTTCCAAGTGTCTATCAAGCCACAACCATCAGATTGGAAGACATTCCAGTGGTCCGAGAGTTCCCGGATGTATTCCCGGACGATTTGCCGGGAATGCCACCCGATAGAGAGGTGGAGTTCAAGATTGAGCTCGCACCGGGGACCATGCCAATATCCCGAAGGCCGTACAAGATGGCGCCCAAGGAGTTGGCTGAACTGAAGACTCAGCTCACGGACCTTCTGGAGAAGGGTTTTATTAGGCCGAGCTCCTCGCCATGGGGCTGTTCGGCATTATTTGTCAAAAAGAAGGATGAAACGTTGCGGCTTTGCGTGGACTACCGTCCATTAAATGCCGTAACCATCAAGAACAAGTACCCGTTGCCACGGATCGACATGTTGTTTGATCAGTTGGTCGAAGCAAAGATCTTTTCCAAGATGGATTTAAGATCCGGGTACCATCAGATTAAGATAAGGGCGGAGGACATTCCGAAGACAGCTTTCTCAACAAGGTACGGACTTTATGAGTACCTGGTCATGTCCTTTGGCCTCACCAATGCTCCAGCTCACTTCATGTACTTAATGATCTCGGTGTTCATGCCGGAGCTGGACAAGTTTGTCGTGGTCTTCATCGACGACATCCTGGTATATTCCAAGTCGGAGGATGATCACAAGAAACATCTGCGTATAGTCTTGCAACGGCTGCGGGATCACAAGTTATACGCAAAGTTCAGCAAATGCGAGTTTTGGATATCGCAAGTGCCTTTCCTCGGGCATATCATCTCAGCAGAGGGTATCGCTGTGGACCCGAGCAAGATCACGCAAGTGCTGAATTGGAAATCCCCGAGAACTGTTCATGAGGTACGGAGTTTCCTCGGGCTCGCGGGATATTATCGGAGGTTCATTCCGAACTTCTCGAAAATTGCCAAGCCAAAGACAGAGCTGCTGAAGAAAGCTACCAAATATGTTTGGAGTCCAGCATGTGAAGCAGCATTCAAGGCTTTAGTCAAGCACCTGACATCAGCACCGGTTTTGGCGCAGCCAGACACAACAAAACCGTTCGATGTGTACTGCGATGCATCCGGCATTGGGCTCGGATGTGTGCTGATGCAAGACCGAAGAGTGGTCACGTATGGATCACGGCAGCTTAGGAACCACGAGCAAAATTATCCAACTCACGACTTGGAGCTCGCTGCCGTGGTACTTGCACTGAAAATGTGGAGGCACTACCTACTCGGTAACCTCGTACATTTATATACCGACCACAAAAGCCTCAAGTACATATTCACTCAGAAGGAGCTGAACATGAGGCAACGAAGATGGTTAGAACTGATAAAGGATTATGAGATAGAGATCCATTATCATCCGGGCAAGGCAAACGTTGTGGCAGATGCGCTGAGCCGCAAGTCACACGTCAATAATCTGACCATCACACCGTTGGAAGAGAGCGAACCACCACTACATGTGATTCCACACGGAGCTCTCTACAACCTAGATTTGATCCCCACCATCCGTGAAGAGATAGCGGCAGCCCAGAAGAATGACAAGGGCATGTCACATTTGCGGAGACGTGTAGACAGTGGGGAGTTGAAATGTTTCCGGAAGGACGGAGACGGCGTCCTATGGTTCAAGGACCGGATTGTCGTACCCCGAAACCCGGAGTTACGGAAGAAAATCTTTGATGAGGCTCACTTATCAAAGTTTTCTATTCACCCCGGCAGCAACAAAATGTATCAAGAACTCAGAAGAAAGTTTTGGTGGACACGGATGAAGCGTGAGACTGCAAAATACGTGTCCGAGTGTGATACATGTCGAAGGGTGAAGGCAGACCACATGCGGAAACCGGGACTGCTGCAACCACTGGGCATTCCTGCCTGGAACTGGGAGGACGTGAGCATGGATTTCGTCGTCGGTTTACCCACCACCTTACAGAAACATGATTCTGTGTGGGTAATCGTCGATCGGCTCACCAAAGTTGCCCATTTCATCCCGGTCAACACCAACTACAACGCCAAGAAGTACGCTGAACTGTACATCTCACGGATCCTATGCTTGTACGGTGTACCCCGTACTATCATTTCGGATCGGGGCACTTTATTTGTGTCCCGTTTTTGGGAGCAGCTACACGCTGCCTTGGGGACGAAGCTGATCCGTAGTTCAGCCTACCACCCGCAGACGGATGGGCAAACTGAGCGGGTAAATCAAATCCTAGAAGACATGCTACGAGCTTGCGCTATCGATCACGGCAAGAATTGGGATGATCACTTGCCGTTAGCCGAGTTCTCGTACAACAATGGGTACCAAGCCAGCATCAGGATGGCGCCCTACGAGGTGCTATACGGAAGAAAATGCGGCACACCATTGAACTGGTGTGAGTCTGGCGAAAGGGTTACCTTCGGGATTGACCTTGTCAACAACGCGGAAGAAAAGGTTCGACTGATTCAAGCGAACCTAAAAGCCGCTCAATCCCGTCAAAAACAGTATGCGGACCGGAGAAGACGCCCATTACAATTCGAAGTTGGGGATCACGTATATCTGCGGGTGTCCCCAATGAAGGGCGCAAACAGATTTGGGGTGAGGGGAAAGTTAGCACCCCGATTCATCGGTCCATTCCAGATTACCGAAAGATGTGGATCAGTAGCATACCGGCTGAAATTACCAGAAGCACTTTCCGGTGTGCACAACGTCTTTCACATTTCCCAGCTGAGGAAGTGTCTCAAGCTATCAACTACCGTTCAGCTGGAAGACATTGAAGAACTGCAACCGGATTTCACCTATCGGGAGGAACCGGTGCAGATTATTGATGAAAAGGCCCGAACCACACGCAACCGTACGTTGTGGTTCTACAAGGTTCTATGGAATAATCACTCCATGGACGAAGCGATATGGGAGAGCGAAGAATTCCTTCGCACTAATTACCCCGACTTTTTCACGTCGCATATCCAGTAATTTTCCACCGTCCTCTCTCTCATTTTCACCTTATAATCTCGGGACGAGATTCTTTTAAGGGGGGAGGAATGTAAGGGCCTCAGTTTTAACAACCATTTGAAGTGTTCATCACCACACCACACACCTCATTTGAGCAAGAATGATGAACACAAATGAAGAGCAAGTAACAATTATCAACATGCTCATTAGAGAACAAACTCACACATTGCAAAAGTGGTATTTCCCACATGTGATATAGATGGGCTGGACATATAAAAACTCCTACACTTTGCTAAGGATGTCCATGCCAAGTTTCACCCAAATTCAAAACCTTTTTGAGGTCATTTTGGGTATAGATAGGAAGAGGGCAGTTTGAAACCATATTCAAATTCAAACTGTTTTTATTCCATGAATTTAAAAGTGGAAGGCATATTCTTACTCAGCACATTTTTTTGAGCTCACACACCAATTTTCACTCCATTTGGAGTTGATCTTGACATGAGCTAAGGGGGAGAAATTCAAACTTTATTTGAATTTCAAACTGCACTTGTGCTGAAATTCATTCAAACCAAACTTCATTTGGACTTTGATCAATTCAAATGGTTCTTGGGTGAATAATTTGAATTGCCAAGGGTAGAATAGGGTTCACTGTTTACCACAGCTGTTAGGAGTAAATTTCAGAGGTTAAAAGAGGGGTGGGACCCACATGTCAGCCTCTGCCTCAAAGCAAACCGACTGAAACACAGTTCAGTCGGTTCCCGGCTGCTGTGCGCGCGCGCCACCGAAGGGGGCAGCCGGCGCCAGCTCCTGCTGCGCGCCCCAAGCCGGAGGCCAGCCGCCGGGCTATTTATTCCCTCCCCGGCGTGCTCCGATCATTCATCCCCCGAGCTGCCGGCATACTCGGCCATTTTTTTCCACTGCCATCACCGCCGCTCGAGCTCCCGATCGATCAGGCCGATCGCAGCTCCCTCCTTCCACTCCAGGGTCCCAGCAAGGTACTAGAGACCTTCCTCCATCCTCCCCATTGCTAGAAGTCGATTGAAACCGAGTGATATCGGTTGTGCCGAAAGATCAAACTCGGAACTGGAAACCGCCGCACCTCGGGCTCTCGTGGATAGCCCAACCAGGGCGTTGTCACGCCCGAGCCAAGGCACCCTTGGACGCGCAGGTGACCGGTACTGCTCATCCCCGAGCCACAACTCGAGTGGTTGCTCACCGGCGGCGAATTTCCACTTTTCCCCTTTCTGTGTGCAGAACGACCTTCGGGTACGATTCTGTTTAATTCGTGCTCTAGAAAGGATTAGAGGGCCTCAGGCCACTCCCACACGAGCTAGACACGGTAACGCACAAGTTGCCTTCACAACTCTGGGTCGGAGAACCTCTGTGCCCGGCGTAATTCAAGGTCTACTAATGGCGGAACGAACGGGGGGTGTCGGGCGCACGGTGAGGACCTATTTCGGGCCTTCCCCGAGCTGCCTCGATCTCATGTCGACCTTCTCTGAGGTCCACTGATGCTCCCCGACCGATTTCCCAAGTAGCTGAGGTACTAGGAGAGTCAGCCGACATGGCCGAAGTCGTTCCGATATGGCGGCTCGTCGCCGACCATGCTCCGGCCGTTGTCATGAGCAGCTGGCCCTCGGGTCAGGTTCCCCAAGTAAAAGTAGGCAGGGGCGGCCAGAATCAAGAAGTTTGGAGCTGTACAGCAGCCAGCGGCGAGCTCTCCGGCGAGGTCCCTCGGCGGCGGGGCGCGGGTGTCGCGAGGTTGAAGAAGGGGTGGACCCCAGCTGTCAGCGGCCGATATTTTGAATCGGGATCCGGCTGCGGCCGGGATCGGGTGTGCTGGCGCGCAAAATCCTTGTGGGCCGCGGTGTGCTGTCGCTTCGGCGTGCGACGCGTGTCCCCTGGGCCCACGCGCGAGTTTAAACTTTTCCCCGATTTTCAGATTTCCTTTAAACTTCAAATACTTATAACTTTGGCTAGAAGGCTCCAAATTGAGTGAACCAAATTTTGCTGGATTCAGCTCTCTGAGTACTTTCCAGAAAATCAAGTTTCACTTCATGAAATTCCTTAATTCTCCAGAATTAATTCCTTAAAGTTTAAACTGTTAGGAATTTTAACTGGAGAATCCTTTGGAGGAAAATCGTGAAATTTTGCTGAGATGTTCACCAAAATATCCTTGAACTTCCATAAAAATTTCAGATCCATTTGAGCTCATTTAGTCCACCTAATGGTGTGATTAGTAAAACTGTTCCAGAGAAAATAGAAAATGTTCAGAAACATTTTCAGAGTTTTCTCTGAAATTGTTTAGCTCATATCTTTAGTTAGAGACTTCCAAATTAAGTGAGACCAATTCCATTAGAACCCTCTGAAAATCTAGTTTTCAGAAAGTCATAGTTTGTTTCATGAAAATACTTAGAACACCCTAAGGATTCCAATTAAGGTCAAGGACATAATTATTTGTGGAGGGCTCAAATGAGCTTTGCTGCAACTAAAACTTGACCAAGTCTCTGTTTAGGTTGTAACCAAGCCACAGTAAAAGTTTCACAGTCATTAGGTCTATCTAGCAAAGGTTATAGACTTCACAACTTCAAAATTAATACAAATGCATTTAAATTGATACATATGTTTTTTTTATATCATGTAGTCGCTAAGGTCGAGGAGGAACCCGAAGTCCTAGACTTCGTTACTCCGGAGGAACAGCTAGCCTACGACCAAGAGCAGCAAGGAAAGCCCCGGTTTGCATTAACCTTTTTACAAATGTTTATTGTTTTGAGCACATCTTTGAATATTGTTCTTTGCATTAGAGTCTTGATTGGAAACCCAACTGCACAGCCAAGAAAACCATGGGTTGGGTTTAGGATTGAAAACCTCGTTAGCCACTGCTTTGCTAGGATAGGGTAGGATTCGGTACAAGTCGAGTAGTTGGAACTACTCGCGAGAATAGGCTAGAGGCACATTGGTCGGGTAGAGATAGCACATGATACACATGGCAAGAAAATGAGACCGAGCGGAGAGTAAGGGCAGCAGGACTTTGGGGCCTGTGTGCTGTAGCTCCGCTTGTGTCGATTGAGGACCGAGCCGTGTGCGGGCCTGTTGAACAAGCTAGAACAGTACAGAAGACCTACCGGCTATATGGGAACCGGGAAACTGATGTAACTCGGGTAGCTGGGTATTGAGGCATTGCCCGTCGTTCAGAGGGTAGGTTGAGAGCTCGAGGTGTAAATCAGCTGGCGGCACAGAGATGCGCGTGCAGGGACCTCTTGCTCGGGACGATGGGACCGGTTCAATATTTGGCTAACGGGTGAAAGGTAGTCGCGTACGGCGTCCGTGATGGTTGTTGTAGGCAACATCGAGTACGGGCGTACGTGACGGGTTGTTCGGGTAACCCTGCAGGTGTAAATCGATTATAATCGCCGTCCCTCGCGGTCAGTGGGTACCACTTGTTCACTGTACCGTGACGTAGCAAGAACAGGCTAGTTACATGTTAAAATGTTGCTGATTGAAAGCTGGACATTGATTGTTAATGATGTGCGTTAGCTTAGTGCTAACTAAAGTTCTTTTCAACTTTGGGCAAAGTACATGAGAGAAATGCGTTTCTTGTTTGATTGCGGCTCTCTCATGTGCCTTAGCGTAAGGTTCTCCACAACCTGCTGCTAAAACTGGAAAGTAAGGTTCTACTAATTAGGCGAGTCCTTGCAAATGATTTTACCTCATGTAACCCATTACCCTCATGTAGAAGTTCCATGTTTAGGTGAGACGGGTCAGACTTGCTGAGCCTTCGTGCTCACTGCTTGTGTTTGAAGCTTTTGCAGGGTTCTATGAGGAAGGGACTCCCGAAGAGGAGACGGAACCCCAGGAGGGGAACCCCGTCGAGTGGGAGTCGTGCACGCCGCAGAGTTAGTGTGCGTGTGTGCTAGCAAGGACACGTTCAAGGGCTGAACGTGTACTTGATGCTTAGTCTACGCCCGCGAGTGTGGACTAAACTTATTTTGATGTAAACATGTTCATATAACTGTTTATGTAATAAAACTTCCGCTTCCGCTTGCACCTTTGACGTGTGTTATACGGTGCTGTGCAACGCAGCACCCCTCAGCGTGATCCTGGCTCGACAGGACCAATGGGGTCGTGTCACTTCCGCTCGAATCTTGATTTGATGATATCCCGACCTTAGTCCATCTTGGAGAAGACTTTAGCACCCACTAGCTGGTCGAAGAGAATATCAAATCTTGGTAGTGGATACTTGTTCTTTATTGTCACAGCATTTAAAAGATGATAATCGATGCATAGCCTCAGCGTCTCATCCTTCTTCTTCACAAATAAAGCGGAGCAACCCCATGGTGATGAACTTGGACGACTGAACCCCTTGTCCATCAGATCTTTGAGTTGCTACTTCAGTTCTGCTAGTTCATTCGGAGCCATTTTGTATGGTCTCCGAGAGATTGGCGTGGTTCCCGGTATCAACACTATTTTGAACTCCACCTCGCGCTCAGGTGGTAAGCCGGGAAGATCTTCGGGAAACACGTCCGGATATTCACGGACTACCGGAATGTCTTCTAACTTGCAAGGCTCGGCATTACATACTTCCGGTTCTATGGAAACCGCTTTGCCGAGATAGAATGTTTGACGCCCGTTAAGTGGAGAGTCCAAGTGAACACTCCTGTTCTCGATGTCCAGAACAGCCTTATGGAAGGTCAACCATGATATTCCCAATATGGCATTGATTCCTTGGTTTTTGAGAATAATGAGGGTGGTAGGATAAAATTTTCCACCCAAACAAAGTGGTGCTCGAGAAACGACTTCATTAGTCGATATGTCTCCACCTAGCGAATGAATAAGGTAAGAACCTTTTGTGATTGTTGTGGAGATCTGATCCCGAATTACCGTTGCCCTGCTAATGAAGTTATTTGTTGCAACAGAGTCGAAAAAAATGACAACCGGCTTGTTATTTAAGGTGAACCTGCCGGCAAGAACAGGTCCTCCCTTTGGCAGATCATCGACTGACACATAATTAACCGTTCCCACCTTGGACATAGCTTTTCTTTGCTGTCCGAGATCACTCTTTGGAACTGGACCCACAGACATAATGTTGCTGCTCGGTTCAGTTGCTTCATTGACGTTGAGTTCATTGTCAATATGAAGTGGGACACTACTTGGTTCAGCTGAGAAATCATCATGATCATCTTCAACCTCTTGAGGGAAATAACATTCTGGTGCACCTTGTTGATAATGAGGTGCAAGAGAAATAATTTGCTGCTGCGGTGGAGGTGAATAAGACCTCTGTGGAGTACACGAGTCGTCATACTCCAAGAATGACTGCACTTTTTGTGGAACCTCTCGACCGGAAGGTGAACGGATTACCCACCGATACTTCTGAGGTAGATGATTGCATTCATCCTGTGATGAGTCCCTCTCCCTCTTTTCTTTAAGGTAGAGATTGTAATAATATTCCTGAGTGATAGCACAGCTAACAAACTCATCAAAATTCTCCTGGCTAACCTGAGCCAACTCACATCGCAGCCTAGCAGTCAGCCCTCGATAAAAATGATAACCCTTCATGGCTGGTGACTTCACATAATCAGGGACATATTGAGCTAAGCGATTGAATTCCTTCGCATACTCAATAACACTCATTTTCCCTTGCTTTAGATTCCAGAATTCCTCATGACTTGTTTGCATTATGCCCGCAGGAATGAAACGAGCACGAAATGCATCCTGGAACTCCGCCCATGTGACACCATGCCCTGCGGGTTGGACAGCAAGGTATTCTGCCCACCGTGCTCCAGCAATGCCGTGAAGCTGCTGAGCGGCGAATAGAGTCTTCTGGAAGTCATCACACTGGATCAACCCAAACTTGGACTCAATGACACGTAACCAGTGATTTGCTTCACAATGGTCAGCCGCCTCAGAGAATACCGGTGGTTGTGTCGCCAAGAAATCCAGATAAGTGCTCGGGTTTGGCATGTGATGTTGAGCTTCTCTATTTATTCCTTGCTGAACTAGAGTATGGAGAGTTTCATTCATCTTCGCCATAATTTCAGCCAATCCGGTTGGCGATGTCTCTTGTGATGAAGTCTAGTCATTCCCACCTCGACTTGAACCTCCAATCTCCATTTGAGAGTGTGTGCGTACCATACTGCATGAAACAAAATTTTGAGTCAATCAAAATTCTATCCCAGTAGTATATAAAGATAAGTAAAACATGAACATGTCATGAACTTTATGAAAGCATAACCACATTCATGTTTAAACAAATCTTAAGTACGCTAAACTAATCAGCTGGACTACCCTAACCAGTTCACACAAACCCCAAAATTTACTCAAGTTATCTGCAGATTCTTAACTTGAGTTCAATACCAAAGTTTTGGTAAACTTCCGTATATTTCCAACGAGTACTTATATGCCTCTATATCATCTCTGGATCAAAAGTTATGATTGCTCAAAGTTGACAGAATTCCTGGATAAAATTTGCCAGCATCTCCTTTGTATGTGGCTACTTTTTTGCAGTTATATATGAAAATACAATAAGAATCTGAACAAACTTTGAATTACAACAATGTTTCACACTTCATAACCTTTCCAATGGTGTATCATAGGCTCCTTAAGGATTCCTCTACAGGAAGTTATGGCTTAAAAACAGAAAGGTCCAGAGAGGTTTTGCTGCTGTCCTGGTTCTGAACAGTTTGCCTTCAACTGGACTTTTCACCAACTTAACTTGTGATTTTGCTCTGTAGGTCTACAACGAAGTTGTAGAGCACTTGAAAAGATTTCCAAAACAGTATCATACACCTTAATTGGGTCAATCTACTCAGAGTTATGCTCTGTTAAAATCCAGCAAGAATTCCTGCCAGAAACAGAGTGTTTTTGAAATCTTTGAAGCCTAGTAATTCTCTCATTTAAATCTTAGCTCAAAATAAGAGTTCAGTAACTAATATTCATTTTAAACTTCCATTTTTAATTGAAAGTTAGTTCATGAATCATTTCTTCATAGGGAAGAGGTTATTAAGTGTAGTACGGTGTCGATGCACCATGAGGAACATGTCAGTAATATGTAGCCTCACCAAAAGAAAATTCTAAACCGGATCATACCGGCATATACGTATTATCAGTGGCACTAAGACGGTCTGTCGCACACGTGTACTACGTGGGATACGTACGTGGTTAGTACCTGCAGAAGAACACTCAATAGTGGTGCACTAAAAGGTTGTTTCATTTCAGGCAGTTTCATATTTGAATGTAAATACAAACGCCTGTATCATTGCCATACGATCGTCCTTGAGTTAAGTCACGTCTCAAGGTACGTGATCGTGGTTCTACACCACACGACGGGGAACCCGAGTATATCATGAACGGGTCGTCACGGTTGGCAATGTTATCAACCCAACGGATACCACCTACTGCCCTGCAGGGCACGCCGATGGCAAGCGCTGCGTATGTCCTCCTGGGCTATTTCAAGACGAACACACTATCGCGTTACTGACCACACGATGGGGTCTCCACTTTCTTGCCTAATGCACGCTAGGGATCAGCATTACATATGAACTCAGGAACATGAAGAGTCGAAGAGTTTCATATTGACGTCTCACACCAAGCTGTGAGACCTATCCCTGAACCACATTCCTCGTCAGGGGAGCTAACCGAAATTGAACCGCTTTCGGTGGCGTTCCTTACCATGCTTACCAGAGCGTAGGTGCGTCGTTACATAATTAAAATTCAGAATTATAACAAGTATGTTAGTCATGCCACTTTAAGTACCTATGCTACTATAGTCCTTATTTGGGCATAATACCATTTTCCTCACCGTATCCTAAGTTTGTGTCGTAATACGGTCCTTATTCCATGTGCTATTACCAATGCGGCTCTGATACCACGCTGTGAGGGCCCGCCGTGCCGCTCAGTCACGGGGACAGGGCACCTCGCCCGGTAATCGCATTGGGTGGTGCCGTGTTATGCGGCACCCAACAGCACACATATAAGGAACACTGTATTACATAAATCAAAAGCGGAAGCTTACAATTGTTCTTTGTAAATAATTTACATAAAATAGCTACAGCGGAAGTCTATAAACAGCTTACGTCGAATAACTAAGAAGCACTCGAGAAGATGTCCAGCCCGCGGACTTCTCTCGCTAGCAACACGAAGACAGGGCAGCGGCTATGTCCTCCATGTGTAACATGACTCGGACGTTTCCGAGTCTCACCCGACAACCTTCTTTATAGCGTCGTATTAACCTGCAAAACCACTCATATAGCAAGAGTGAGCACAAAGGCACAGCAGGACTTAACTGTCTCTCCTAAGACATGCAATGTGGGGAACCCCTTCCGGGATCCACACTCCAGGATACACATTGGGTGGTGCCGTGAGATGCGGCACCCAACAGCATACACGAAAAGAACCATAAAGTACAATGTCTTTTATTTCTCAAGATAGTGTCATTTACAAAATATTGTACCACGAGGGTACACGCAGCGGAATATACATACACACTTACTCTCGGTCCTAACTATGCAGAAGAGAAGACATCCAGCCCGCGGACACTTCTTACTAACTTCCACAAAGATGAGTGCAGCGGCAGGGTTTCAGGTGAGTCTCTGATGGCTCACCGAACAACCATCTTCATAGCAAATTTTATAACCTGCAAAACACTAATAATGCAACCGTGAGCATGATGGCTCAGCAAGACTTAACCGACACACCTAAACCACGAAACTCTACATGCAGGGATTACTAACATAGGAAAAGTATAATGCAATAATGACACGCCTACACGTTAATCCTTACTTTCAGTTTAATAGCAGCAGATTATTATGCCTTAGGCAGCCATCACATCGGAAGTCCACAATAAAACAAGAAACGCTTTCCTCCGATGTGGTGATGCCCAAGGAGGAAAAATAAACTTAATGAGCTCTACAACTACAGCATACATGGTTGGCAATACAATGAATTTAAGAACTTCACATCAGCAATGATTCATCACACTTTATCTGGAATTTATTCTACGTCACAACTCAGTGGACAAGTGGTACTCATATAACCGCGAGGGACGGTGATTCGAATCAGGACACATCCGGAATACACGACACATACACCCGTCTCGAAAGACTCACGCGAGCTCTTTCTTACGTTGTATGCAGCAAACTTTCACCCGTCACTCCAATGCCGAACCAGTTCTGCCGACCCATCAGAAGGGCCATTACATGGAACACGTCGAAGTTGCTCTGCTAGCGGGTTTACACCTCTGACACCAAACCCCAAAGGACGGCCGTATAAGTTTCGACACGAGAGTACCCGAGTTACATCGGTTTATCGGGTCCCATATATCCGATATGCATCTGGTACTGTTCAAACTTGCTCAGCAGGATGGCATACGCATCGGTCCTTAACCGACACAAACAGAGCTATAGCCAAACGGGCCCAACGTCCTGCTGCTCCTACTCTCTGCTCGGTCTCATTTTCCTTTCCAGAACTTTCATTCTCTAGAATCAAACCCCGCTGAACCAACATCCTAAACTCGCGAGTAGCTTCCAACTACCTGACTTGTACCGGATCCTATACAACTTAAGCCTAGCCGAAGCTACACGAAGGTAACCTATTCTACCCTTTAACTCCAAGGGTTTGTGGGTCATTCGTTTGGAGTATTAATCACCTTGACCTAATGCACAATACATACTAGACCCATAAAAGTGATACAAAGCAAAATATAACTAAAAAGTTGTTAAATGCAAACCGGGGCTTGCCTTATGTTGCTGCAGGTTTATTTCTACTTTTAAGTCAGTAGCTTTGCGACAAGTAAGGCTTCAACTTGTTGCTCTGAGTTGAGTTCCTCGTCGAACTCCTTCGTCGTGTTTCCTACCAATATGAATATGCACAGTTTTAATACGAGTAACCAAATTATAAAACAAATGTGTTTTAGGAACTAAGAATGGTTTAGACCAACTCTAAAGTGATTGAAGAGCTCTGTTATGGACAAAAACAGAGGATATCTTTAGGTGGGCAGTGGATGTTTGTTGAAGAAAATGCAAAGATCTATTTATAATGGACATACGAAAGGTAGTAGAAGGAACCAACAGAAAACTGGAGAAGATGATCTCAATTTGCTCTGAAATTTTTACAGTGGACCATAGATCATACAGAGGTATGGCTTGCAAAATTTCAGACAAAGTTGATGGAAGATGTGGCCTAGGGAATTTTCTTATTATTTGGCTTCTCTGGATTCCTATGGCAATTATAGTGTCTTGTCATGCTCCAAATTTGGTTTTCCAAAAACATTAGAGTCTCGTGAGTCCATAGGACTTGATTTCACAATTTTTGGAGTTTTCTACACAGAAATATGGATTTTAGAAGTTGGAGCTAAAAGCTGAAAACCTTTCTGCTATTTTTCCTAATTTTCAGAGACATACAAGATTGAATCAACATTTGGCCAAGCAAACGAAGTCCAATGCCTCTGAAAATTTTACTGGAGTTCAATGATTTTTGGAAGCGTGTCCTGCCCAAATTTGGGATTTTTTCAATAAACGGAACTCCTGTAAAAATTCCTACAAGATTTTCTTAAATGAATTAATGAGCCAAATCCAGGACTTTTCATAAATATTGGGCTGCACATCTGGATAGTACTCGTTGAGAGGAATCCAAAAAAGTTTGTTTCACAATTTTTGGACGCTCCTACACAAAGTTATGGCTCTCCAAAGTTTGAACTGAAATGGGAAAATCTAGAAAATGTTTAAATGCCGACAGTGGGTCCCTCTTGTCATTCTTAACCTCCAGCCTCGTGCCAAACAGAGCAGTGGCGGCTCCCTCCGGCGAGGTCGCCGGAAAAGCACTTCCCAACCACGTACGGACCCCCTGCTGGCCTCCCCCCCCCCCCCATTTTTCCCCATGCTGAACTCGTTGGTGAGGTCGCCGGCGGCTGAAACTCGCCGGAAAACAGGGCGCACCAGCAACAGCTAACCCTAGGGCTCCGGCGAGGTCGTGCGCGGTGATTTCTCCACCAAATGGTCGGTTCTTGGGCTCTATAGCACCGTGGGGGATCCCTCATCACCGGCTTGGGCTCAAATTGGCTCAAAAATGGCTGCAAATAGGAACTCATCGGCGACCTAGGGCGAAAATCGGTGCCGGCCCGAAATTCTCGAAGAACAGCACCGATTCTTGATGATTTTTGATGATGTTTGATCCTATAGGGGCGTTGGAGAGTCTAGAACATGTTTCCAGCTCGGCACACGTGATGGTGGACTGAACACGACGAATTTTGAAGATTTGTGCAGCTCGGTTCTATGAATACACTTGCAGTAAACAGAGAAATTCTTCCTCTGTAGTGCACGAAAACAGGAGGGGTTTTCACCAGAGTGTAGAGCAGTCTGGGACGCCTCTTTTTTGTGTAGAACGTCGGCCACGATGAAGACCATAGAGCTCGGTTGCTGGAGAACAGAGGGGCACACGGGCAGCTGTTTTCTTCACGGGGCACTCCACCGAAGCTGAGGCAGAACAGGGAGAAGGCAGAGTGGCTCGGTTTCTCTTCTGTGCAGAGATTAGGCCGGCTAAAAGATCAAGTGAGCAGGAGCTGGTGCTGTCAAAGAACCTCCCCGAGCTGCTGTCGCATGTGCTCAACCGAGAACCCAAAGTGAGTCGGTTGCACTGGATGTGGGGCTGACATGTAGGTCCCGCCACCTCAATTCTTAATCAATTTTCCACAGATCTTTTCACCACAGCTACTCAGAATTGATTTCTTTACATCACCTCAAAGTCATGGTTTGAATATACTGAATTTAAATGATTTGAATTCTGGTGTGAAGTTTGAACTAAGTTTGATGATTTTGAATTTGAAATGGAAATTTCAATTATTCTATTGCATTGCTCCAAAACATAGCAAACCAACTCCAATATTTCTGAATTTTGGCATGGTTGCTAATTGAAATGTGGAGAACCCATTTGTGGAACCAAAGTTGCAAATTGAGCAAGCTGGAATTTGGAACTGAAATTTAAATTCAGATTAGAGGGCTTCCTCCTTTAATCCCAAACAAATATTAGAACCCCTCCAAAGGAGCTGAAATTTGGAAGGTGGGATATATAAAATATGAAGATCCCAGTTATGAATTTAGTTCTCCATGTTTGGAAGTTTTGGGAAGTTTGAATTACCACTTTGAACTCACATCTTTATAATTCAAAGTGTTAATTCATCCTATTTTTCCTATGTGTAAAAGTGTTGAATTTCTTGCTACCACTTTTTTGGGGATTTTACATGCAACTCTACATGGAAGTAACCTAAGACTTAAACATGTCATTTGCGAAAAGACTCGCCTATGAGTTCATCCTTTACTTTCAGATTTTAGCCATAATAGTAGTGACCTTGCACCAGCAACATTGGAACTCCACAATCAAACAAGAAACGCTTCATCCCAATGTTACTTGTCCCAAGGTGGAAAATAACTTTAGTTTGCTCTATCTCTACTTCAAACATGGTTTTCATGCAATTTCCATTTATCATAACAGCATTTAAAACTTTGCAAACTATTTCCACACAACTTGATTACTAAGTCACAACATTGGGAGCAAGCGGTAATCAATAACCGCGATGGACGGTGATTCGAATCAAACACTACCTGGATAACTCGACACATACGCCCGCCTCTGAAGACCCAAATCTGGCGTCCTTCATTACGTCGTATGTGGCAACCGTTCGCAGGACACTAGACTGTAGAACCGGTCGCACCGTCTCGGGCTCATAGGTCTAACGAGACGATGTGGTATGCCTCTACAATCCAGTGAACCTGGTACATCGGTTTCCTGGTTCCCATATGCCAGTAAGCATCCTGTACACAACTCAATTCCTGCTCTTGGGTGCCGCACACGCATCGGTCCTTAAACGACATAGACAGAGCTACTCGACCAAGACCTCGTCTTGTCGCTGCCTAACCATCCTGCCCGGTCTCATCTTTAGAAATATAAACTTTAGTTTGCCTCTTTTACATCTACACCCATGTAATCCCGACTATAACTCGCGAGTAGATTCCGTCTACTCGATTTCTACCGGACGTCCTAAGCTAATTAGCGCGGCATTATTCTACAGCGGTGACCCTTTCTACCCTTAACTCCAGGGTTCATTTGGTCATGCATTTGGAGTGTAAAAAGTCCTTGACCTAATGCACATACAAACTTAGATAGTAGCGCACAAAGTAAAAACTTTAGAAAACAACTTAAATGCAAACCGGAGCTTGCCTTGGTTTTGCAGGTGACTAAAGTCAGAGATGTATGAAGTTAGTTTCTGATGACTTGAAGCTCAATCCCTGCCCTGCTTGCTCCTTGATCCAAGCTTAACTTCTCCTTCACTTCTCCACGTTTAATCACTACACGTTATAAATATGCATACATGTTTAATTATAAAACTTTTGTTAACAAGTGCTAAAGACAAGTTTAAAACTGGAACTCTGTTTAAGAATTTAAAATGACACTGGGTGCTAGTGGTTTGGGTTTGGTGTAGCACTATGCTCAAGTGAGAAGTGTGTTTCCTACCGATATGAAAATGCACAGTTTTAATACGAGTAACTGAATTATAAAACAAATTTGTTTTAGGAACTAAGAATGGTTTAGACCAATTCTAAAGTGAGTGAAGAGCTCTGTTATGGACAAAAACAGAGGATATCTTTAGGTGGGCAGTGGATGTTTGTCGAAGAAAATGCAAAGATCTATTTATAATGGACATAAGAAAGGTAGTAGAAGGAACCAACAGAAAACTGGAGAAGATAATCTCAATTTTCTATGAAATTTTTACAGTGTACCATAGATCATACATAGGTATGGCTTGCAAAATTTCAGACAAAGTTGATGGAAGATGTGGCCTAGGGAATTTTCTTATTATTTGGCTTCTATGGATTCCTATGGCAATTATAGTGTCTTGTCATGCTCCAAATTTGGTTTTTCAGAAACTTTAGAGTCTCATGAGTCCATAGGACTTGGTTTCACCATTTTTGGAGCTTCCTACACAGAGATATGGATTTTAGAAGTTGGAGCTAAAAGCTGAAAACCTTTCTGCTATTTTTCCTAATTTTCAGATACATACAAGATTGAATCAACATTTGGCCAAGCAAATGAATTCCAATGCCTCTGAAAATTTTACTGGAGTTCAATGATTTTTGGAAAAGTGTCCTGCCCAAATTTGGGAATTTTCCAATAAACAGAACACCTGTAAAAATTCCTACAATATTTTCCTTCAATGAATAAATGAGCCAAATCCAGGACTTTTCAAAAATATTGGGCTGCACCTCTGGATAATACTCTTTGAGAGGAATTTCACAATTTTTTGGACACTCCTACACAAAGTTATGGCTCTCCAAAGTGTGACCTGAAATGGTAAAATCTGGAAAATGTTTAAATGCCGATAGTGGGTCCCACTCGTCATCCCTAACCTCCAGCCTCGCGCCAAACAGAGCAGTGGCAGCTCCCTCCGGCGAGGTCGCCGGAAAAGCACTTCCCAGCCACCTTCGGACCCCCTTCTGGCCGCCCCCCCCCATTTTCCCCCATGCTGAACTCGTTGGTGAGGTCGCCGGCGGCTGAAACTCGCCGGAAAACAGGGCGCACCGGCAACAGCTAACCCTAGGGCTCCGGCGAGGTCTAGCGCGGTGATTTCTCCACCAAATGGTTGGTTCATGGGCTCTATAGCACCGTGGGGGATCCCTCATCACCGGCATAGGCTCAAATCGGCTCAAAAATGGCTGCAAATAGGAACTCATCGGCGACCTAGGGCGAAAATCGGTGCCAGCCCGAAATTCTCAAAGAACAGCACCGATTCTTGATGATTTTCGATGATGTTTGATCCTAGAGGGGCGTTGGAGAGTCTAGAACATGTTTCCAACTCGGCACACGTGATGGTGGACTGAACACGACGGATTTTGAAGATTTGTGCAGCTCGGTTCTATGAATACACTTGCAGTAAACAGAGAAATTCTTCCTCTGTAGTGCACGAAAAGAGGAGGGGTTTTCACCAGAGTGTAGAGCAGTCTGGGGCGCCTCTTTTTTGTGTAGAACGCCGGCCATGATGAAGACCGTAGAGCTCGGTTGCTGTAGAACAGAGGGGCGCACGGGCAGCTGTTTTCTTCACGGGGCACTCCACCGAAGCTGAGGCAGAACAGGGAGAAGGCAAAGTGGCTCGGTTTCTTGTCTGTGCAGAGATTAGGCCGGCTAAAAGATCAAGTGAGCAGGAGCTGGTGCTGGCAAAGAACCTCCCCGCGTTGCTGTCGCACGTGCTCACCCGAGAACCCAAAGTGAGTCGGTTGCACTGGATGTGGGGCTGACATGTAGGTCCCATCACCTCAATTCTTAATCAATTTTCCACAGATCTTTTCACAACAGCTACTCAGAATTGAGTTCTTCACCTCAAGGTCATGGTTTGAATATACTGAATTTAAATGATTTGAATTCTGGTGTGAAGTTTGAACTAAGTTTGATGATTTTGAATTTCAAATGGAAATTTGAATTATTCTATTGCATTGCTCCAAAACATAGCAAACCAACTCCAATATTTCTGAATTTTGGCATGGTTTCTAATTCAAATGTGGAGAACCCATTTGTGGAACCAAAGTTGCAAATTGAGCAAGTTGGAATTTGGAACTGAAATTTAAATTCAGATTAGAGGGCTTCCTCCTTTAATCCCAAACAAATATTAGAACCCCTCCAAAGGAGCTGAAATTTGGAAGGTGGAATATATAAAATATGAAGATCCCAGTTATGAATTTAGTTCTCCATGTTTGGAAGTTTTGGGAAGTTTGAATTACCACTGGAACTCACACCTTTATAATTCAAAGTTTTAATTCCCCCTATTTTTCCCAAGTGTAAAAGTGTTGAATTTCTTGCTACCACTTTTTTGGGGATTTTACATGCAACTCTACATGGAAGTAACCTAAGACTTAAACATGCCATTTGCAAAAAGACTCGGCTATGAGTTCATCCTTTACTTTCAGATTTTAGCCATAATAGTAGTGACCTTGCGCCCAACAACATTGGAACTCCACAATCAAACAAGAAACGCTTTATCCCAATGTTACTTGTCCCAAGGTGGAAAATAACTTTAGTTTGCTCTATCTCTACTTCAAACATGGTTTTCATGCAATTTCCATTTATCATAACAGCATTTAAAACTTTGCAAACTATTTCCACACAACTTGATTACTACGTCACAACACAGGGAGCAAGCGGTAATCAATAACCGCGATGGACGGTGATTCGAATCAAACACTACCCGGATAACTCGACACATATGCCCGCCTCTGAATACCCAAATCTGATGTCCTTCATTACGTCGTATGTGGCAACCTTTCGCACAACACTAGACTGTAGAACCGGTCACGCCGTCTCCGGCTCATAGGTCTAACGAGACGATGTGGTATGCCTCTACAATCCAGTGAACCTGGTACATTGGTTTCCTGGTTCCCATATGCCAGTAAGCATCCGCTACACAACTCAATACCTGCTCCTGGGTGCCGCACACGTACGGTCCTTAACCGACACAGGCAGAGCTACTCAACCAAGACCTCGTCTTGTCGCTGCCTAACCATCCTTCCCAGTTTCATCTTTAGAAATATAAACTTTAGTTTGTCACTTTTACATCAACACCTATGTAATCCCGACTATAACTCGCGAGTAGATTCCGTCTACTCGACTTCTACCGGACGTCCTAAGCTAATTAGCGCGGCATTATTCTACAGCGGTGACCCTTTCTACCCTTAACTACAGGGTTCATTTGGTCATGCATTTGGAGTGTAAAACATCCTTGACCTAATGCACATACAAACTTAGACCCATAGTAGTGCACAAAATAAAAACTTTAGAAAACAACTTAAATGCAAACCGGAGCTTGCCATGGTTTTGCAGGTGACTAAAGTCAGAGATGTATGAAGTTAGTTTCTGATGACTTGAAGCTCAATCCCTGCCCTGGTTGCTCCTTGATCCAAGCTTAACTTCTCCTTCACTTCTCCACGTTTTATCACTATACGTTATGAATATGCATATATGTTTAATTATAAAATTTTTGTTAACAAGTGCTAAAGACAAGTTTAATACTGGAACTCTGTTTAACAATTTAAAATGACACTGGGTGCACCGGTTTGGGTTTGGTGTAGAACTATGCTCAAGTGAGAAGTATGTTTCCTCCCTTGTGTGTTGATTATCTAAGAGGTTAAACAGAACAGTACTGATCCAGGGCTCCAATGGAGCTGAAAATTTTCTTGTGAGTTCTCTGTCACAAGAAAGTCATCTGGACCAAAATTTAGAATATTTCACTGAGTAGATCACTCAGAATAATTCCCTAAGCATTTAGGCAAAAGAAATTAATTCTGAATAAATTTGCACTTTCATGCAAATTCAAGTGAACTACAATTCCATACATAGCTCAGGGAGCATGCATGAATTTTCCTAATATTTGTGGAGTTAAGGAATGCCCAGAACTAAATTTCCAAGTTTTGGAAATTCCCTGGAAATGTTTCTGTATTCATTTGAATACAGAAACTTGAAATCAGGATTACCCTAACCAAATCAACTCCAAATGAGCATAAACTTTTACAGGAGTTTATTAATAGCCTACAGAATATCCTGGCAAAATTTGGAAATTTTTGGATGAACCAAACTCCCTCTAAAATTCTTTTGCTGAAAATCTTTAAAGAATTTTCCAGAATTTTCTATTGGGTTTCATGCAAATTGGGTTGCATATTTGGATAGCTCTTCATCCTGAGTCCAACCCAATTTGAATCACTAAATTTGGAGCTTCCTAGCACATGTTATGCCTTCCCAAAGTTCGAATCAAATCTGGTATTTGAAATAAACCGGGAAAAGTTGAAATTCTTACCGTGGGCCCAGGGCCACGTGTCGACCACTGGAACTGAGCCACACGGGGCCACAGAATCGTTCCCGCGTTGTCACAGTCTGGTCCGAGGCCACAAAGGATCCCGCACGTTTGACTCCAGCCACTGACAAGTGGGGCCGACCCCCTTCGTCTTCCTCCGGCTCCCGCGCGACCCCCGCCGCCGAGCTCGCCGGAGCCCTCGCTGGGAGGAGGTTCCGGTCCTCGGAACTTACTGATTTTCACCGCCACTGCACATTTTCGTGCGAGGAACACGTTGCCGGTCTCATCTCAGATCGAGGATGGCCGGAACCCTAGGCGCGACGGTGACAGTGGCTGTGGTAACTCCGGTGACGTCGCTAGGGCGCTATACCGCACTAAACACGTAGCCATTTGCGCGTACAGCACCACTGCACCGAGGAGAACACGGATCCAACTGCCGATCTCACTGAAACTCACCGGGAGTATGACCTCACTGTCGGGCTAGGTCAAAATCCGGCAAAAATCGGAAAAACCGATGAACAGCGGCTTTGCTCGATGGTTCTCGGTGGTTCTTGATCCTATGAATGCGCACGGAGGTATAGAAGGTGTATTCTATGTTATGTGTGTAGTGGTTCGACGTGTGAGACGAATTTGCCGAGTTTCTCCCCTTGGTCATTATTGTATGTCGTCGGTAAAAATAAAATTCCGGCGAGCACCGTACATGACAGGCAGCCGAGGCTGCGGCGAAGCGAGAAGAGGTATAGGCGAACCTTTTTGCTTTTGCAACTCAATGGGAGAAGCACTACCGCGGCCGGGCGACGTGATCTTGTCACGGCGACTTTCCTCGGTGTCGTGGAGACAAACTGAGTTCAACGCCGAGGTTCTCGTGGGTTTAGCACCGGTTCCTTGCGTCGGCCACATTCATTGAGGTCTGGCGATGCTGTGGAGAGGTTCAGCGCGGTGTGCAGCGGCGTGGTATAGCCGGCCGGCGGTGAACCGATTGAGCGCACGCCGCCAGGGAAGAAACCGCTTGGGGAGGCAGTATTCGAGTGAAAGAGTGCGCTGCAGTTGCGAGGAGCGTGTGACCGGGGCTGTGGCCAGCAGGGATATTTGTGTCGATCGCAACTGAGGCGGTTCACTCGTGGAGACAGCCGGGAATCCTCGGGCGTGTGGGCTGTCGCCGCTGTGCTGCTGCTGTCAAGCGTTCGGGAGAGGAAAACAGAGACCCGGGTTCCCTCTCACAGACAACTGGGCCCCAGTGAACAGGCAGAGAAAACTTAAGGAGCAAGTTTATTTGGCTCAATGGCATGTGGGTCCACCCCTGCTCCTCCCCAAAAGGTCTTCCAAATTTGGCATAATGCAAATTTAAATTCTGAAAAGCTCAGATTCTAAAGCTGTTTGGAATTGTGACATGGTGTTCTTCAGTTTGAACTTAAATTCAAATTTCACAGAAATTCATAGGCCCCTTTGATACTAATATCAAGGCACCTCCAAATTTTCTCAAAATTTGGTTCCCTCATAATTTGGACCTGAGGAATTCAAATATGTCATCTGTTTTTGAGTTGGCCATTCCAAATACCCCTTCTTAAACAATAGTTTGAATTTCCCCTTTTGGAAATGGCCTTCATCTTTTTGAAGTGACCCTTTTAGTTCAAACTGAATTTAAAGTCTTATTGCTCATGCCAACACTTACATGGGTAAATAAAAATTTTTGCAAGTCCCGTTTCTTGTATTTAAACTCAACTTTATTCATAGCTCGAGTTTTCCATTTACATGTTTTAGGACTTTTACATTTAGTTTCCTTCCTTGGAGTGTGTTAGGGTTAGAATCCGATCGACGGCGAAATTCGTTACACAGAGGCAACTACCGGTCAAGCTGCAGCTCACAGAAGCTCTAGAACACCTAGCGCATCTCCTCGATCAAGTAGCAACCAGTTCCATGCACTAGGACCCTAGTTCCGCGAGAATTTCGTGCCGGCGGCCGGAAACAGGGCACCTCACCAACGAGGTCCTAGTTGCGGCTGTTTTCACGGGGATCAGTGCTCATATTCGTGATCAGCAAGTCTCAGCGGAGCTCTCCGAGTTCGATGTCGCCGATGAGCTCCCGGCCGCTGTCACCGTCGCGAGCACTGTTCCGGCCATCGCCGAGCTCCGGTGAGTGCACCAACGAGTTCCTCGGGCGAAGATGTGCACAGGCGGCGAGTTTAGTCGAAGGTCGGGCAGTAGAACGACCAGTGGCGAGCTCTCCGGCGAGGCACCGCCGCGGTTATCACTGGTGGCGCGAGGTAGACGAAAGGGTGTGGGCCCCGCATGGCAGTGAGAGGAAACCGGGCCCGGGATCCGCTATGGCACCAGGATCTCATGCGGCTACGCGGGAAATTAAGCGGACCCACGTGTGGCTTCGTTGTTGGGCCAACACGTAGCCCTGGGGCCCACGTGCAGGGTTTAAACATTTCTAAGATTTTCACTGTTTGTTCAAACTTCAAATGCCTATAACTCTTGATAGGAAGCTCCAAATTTAGTGAACCAAATTTTGTTGGATTCAGCTCTTCGAATACTATGCAGCAAAACAAGTTTCAGCTCATCAAACTTAATATTTTTCCAGAATTAATTCCCAAAATTTAAACTGTTGGAAATTTTATCTGGAAAATTCTTTTATGGAAAACTCAGAAACTTGGCTAGGATGTTCATTTTAAAATCACTGAGTCGCAGGAAAACTTTCAGATCCATCCAAGTTCATTTAGTCCCCCTAATGGTGTGATTAAGTGAACTGCCCTGAGAAAATAGAAAAATGTACAGAAACATTTTTCAGATTTTCTCAAATCTTGATTAGGGCATAACTTCTTATAGGATTCTTCAAATTACATGAGACCAACTCCATTAGAACCATCTCAATCTCTAGTTTCCAGAAGTAATAGTTTGATCCATGAAAATCACTGGAAATCCTTAGAAGCTCTACTAATGACCAATTAGACTTTTATTTGTGCAGAGCTCAGATGTGCTTAGGTTCAAATGAAATTTGGTCAAGTCTCTGATTAGGTCCTTACCAAGCCACAATAAAAATTTCAGAGCCAAAGGGGAGGTCTCGCTAGAGTTATGGTCTTTACATACTAAATTTAACACATTGCATTTAAACTGACATATCGTTACATTGCCCACATGTAGTTGCTAAAGGCGAGGAGACCCCGGAAGTGTTGGCCTTCCTACTTCTGGACGAGACCCTAACCCCTGACCAGCAGCAACAAGGCAAACCCCGGTTTGCATTTAACATGTTTTATAAAGTTTTGCTTTATATACGCTTAGTGTAACATATGTGTGTGCATTAGGTGTAGGGTGGATGAAACCCCATATGCATAACAAGATTATTCCAACAAGAGGGAGGGTAGTGTCTAAGTCCTCGAGTAGTTCATGCTGAGCTTAATGCTTATAGACTTCGGTACAAGTCCAGCATTTGGAATCTACTCACAAGTATAGGGTTTGTCACACGGGATCGGTTTGAGACATGAGATAACTTTAGCAAGAAAAATGAGACTAGGCAGGGGCTAGGACGCAGCAAAAGGAAGTCTTGAGTGTGTAGCCCTGTCCATGTCGATTGTGGACCGATCCGTGTGCGGCCCATGCTGATCAAGTTTGAACGTACCGAAGGCATATAGGATATATGGGCCCCGATAAACTGATGTAACCTATACGTCCGGACGTCGAGGCATAACACACCGATTTATAGGTGTAGGTTGAGGGCAGCAAGGTGGAAATATGCTAACGGGCATAGAGAGATCCTCTGTGTTGGGAACCTCATGTCTATTTGGGTGCGACCGGCTCGACGTTTGGGCTGTTTGGTGAAAGGTTGTCCCGTACGACATTGAGTGAGCGTGCTGTGCAGCTCCACGGGTGGGCGTACATGATGTGCTATTCGGGTATCCCTGCAGGTGTATATCGAGTCGATTCACCGTCCCTCGTGGTGATGAGTACCACTTGGTCACTGAGTCATGACGTAGGTTAATATATGGAATGATGTGATTCAATATTGATGTTATGAATAACTTGTATTGCTACATGTGAGGCACCAAATATTGCTCACTAAATTTCAGATTCCTGAACCGTTAATTTGGGGCTAAAAGATGAACTAAGGATGAACTTGTAGACGTGTCAGTTTGCTGCAAATTACCATCCTATCTGCGTATGACCTGCATGTAGAGTCTCCTGTGTAGGTGAGTCGGTTAAGCCTTGCTGAGCCATCGTGCTCACGGTTGCTGCTATGAGCGTTTGCAGGTGAGAAGTACCCCACGGACTCAGGGTACGAGTCCATCGGCGAGGGCTACCCACCGTCGGGGACTACGGCTGAGTGGGAGCCGTACACGCCACGCTGAATATGAGTGCAGCTAGTGTGGGTTGTCCGTAGGGCTGGACGACCGACTTTTGCTAGTTAGTTGGGCGTGAGTTGTAAAAATTATCTTCTGCTGTTGTGACTCTGTAGTTAGTTGTAAACTGAAGGTCTGTACTACCTTTGTACATATTCAGTTTGTTTCCAATGTAATACAATGGTTTCCTTATGATGTGTGCTGTCGGGTGTCGCATCATGTAGCACCACCCTCTGAGATCCTGGGCGTACGGATTTCGGTCCATCACAGGCTGGCATCAGAGCTGCTTAGGGGATAGCACACTAAATAAGGACAGTATTACGGGAAAGCTTCGGATTACGGTGAGGAATCGACAGTATGCCCAAATAAGGACTATATTAGGGTAGTTACTTAAAGAGGCATGACTAACATACTTGTTATAATTCTGAATTTTGATTATTTAACGACGCACCTATGCTCAGGTAAGCATGGTAAGGGACGCCACCGAAATCGGATCAATTTTGGTTAGCTCACCTGACGAGGAATGTGGTTCAATGATAGGTCTCACAGCTTGGTGTGAGATGTCAATATGAAACTCTTGAACTTCATGTTCCTGAGTTCATATGAAATGCTGCTCCCTAGCGTGCATTAGGCAAGAAAGTTGAAACCCCATCATGTGGTCGGTAACGCGATAGTGTGTTCTTCTAGAATCAGCCTAGGAGGACATACGCAGCGCTTTCCATCGGCGTGCCCTCCAGGGCAGTAGGTGATATCTGTTGGGTTGATAAAATTCCCAACCGTGATGACCCGTTCACGCTCTACTCGGGTTCCCCGTCGTCTGGTGTGAAAACACGATCACATACCTTGAGACGTGGCTTAACTCAAGGACGGTCGTATGGCAATGATACGGGTGTATGTATTTACTTTCAAATATGGACCTGCCTGAAATGACAACAACCTTTGTGTGCATCACTATTGAGTCCTCTTCTGCAGGTACTAACCACGTACGTATCTTGTGTAGTACACGTTTGCGAGAGGCCGTTTTTAGTGCCACAATTGAGACATATATGCAGGTATAATCCGGTTAGGATTTTCCATTTTGTGAGGAACGTAGTACCGACATGTAATAATCATTTGCATTAAATACAATGTTGAAAAGTAACTAAGATAACCAAGTTTTAATCTTTAGGACTCTGGTTTTGTAGAAAATTTCAAAAGTGGATTAGTTCAGCTTTAAGAACTTGAAAAACAGAGTGTTCTGTTTTTGGGCAGCAAGTTGGCTGAACTTTAACAGAGCCTAACTCACAGGTTACTTAGCCAATGGAGGTGTGGGATATAGTTATGGAAAGGGGTTTAAGCTCTCTACAACTTTTTTGTAGACTTCCAGAGCAGAATCACAAGTCAAACTGGTTGAAATTCCAGATGATTGTAAACTGTCCAGAACAAGGACAGATTCAAAAACTCTCTGGACTGTTCTGTTTTTCAAGCACAACTTCCTGTAGAAAAATCAAACATTATCGTATGATACATTTTTTTGGAAAGGTTAGGAGATGTGTTACATCTTTTAAATTCAAGGTCTTTGCAGTTGCAGCACGGAATTCAGTGGAATTTTGAGTGGAAAACAGCAACTTCCAAAAGAGGTGCAGTTGAAACTCTTCCAGAAATTCTGTTGACTTTGAATTAACATAACTTTTTAACCAAAGCTGATCTGGAGGCAAATAAATACTTGTTTGGAAGATACTGAAGTTAACTCTAACTTTGGTATGCAACATAAGTTATGAAAATGCCAGGTGCCAGGTCAAAATGTGGAAAAGTAGAAACTGCGCATTCTGGGCAGAGGAATGAACAGTTGAACTCATTTGAGAGATTGTTGTACCTATTGGGGTTTCATTACTTCCAATGTGGTAGAACATACTCATGAGTTGTTACCTTTAACTAGTGAAGGATTTGAGTATATTTCCTACTCAAGTTTCTTTTGCTAGAGGCCATGTTTGTGTCGTATTGAAGATAAAGGGTAGTATGCGTGATGACAAAGCGATGTTAACGTCTCGTAGTGACCAAATCTAGTTGGGATGAACTTCCAAAGAGGAAGTCCATCAATTTGGATTTCACTAATTATATTTTTTCTGGTAATGGTGTAGCTTGTGCAAAGTTATTACATTATCCATGTACGAGATGTATCACATTTTTACCGTCATTATGTTTTACTCCTATGTTATTGGACTGCAGGGAGTATGCTGTGTGACTGATTTTATTGTCGTATGGATGCAGATGCTTCGTACTCGGGCCACGCACGAGGTTGGGGGCTCTATTCAGCAAGTGGGTGATGACTCCCAGCCACCTGCCTACGACAACACCCTGCAGCAACAACCACCACTGCCGCCTCGGCTTACACTAGCGGATGTGATCTTGGCGCTGGTGGGCTCTCGTGAGGAGCAGACCGACCTGCTCCGCACGATCGTGCAGAATACGTCCCAGGCGGTGGGACGTCAAGAGAGGGGGACTCGTGAGACCCACATCAAGACGTACTCGGATTTCATGAGTACGCATCCTCCGGTATTCACCGAAGCGGCAGAACCACTAGAGGCAGACAACTGGCTGCGGACGATTGAGTCCAAGTTCAGGCTGCTCCAATGCACAGAGCGGCAGAAGACTCTCTTCGTGGTGCAGCAGCTTCAAGGTGCCAGCGGTGCGTGGTGGGCGAACTATGTCGCCTCACTACCTGCTGGCCACGCCGTCAAATGGCAAGAATTCTGGGAGGCGTTCCGCGCCTATCATATACCTCCCGGGATAATAAGAGGAAGTTCCAAGAATTCTTGGAGCTGAAGCAACGTGGGAGGAGTGCCCACAACTACTCCCGTGCGTTCAACCATCTGGCGCAGTATGCCTCAGATTATGTGTCCACTTAGGAGAGGAAGCGAGGGCAATTCTATCGGGGGTTAAATCCCGAGATGAAGACGCATCTCATGCAATGCAATCGCGGCACCATCAACAACCTCATCAGTGCCATGATTATGCAAGAGGATTCTCAGCGGCAATGGCAGCTGAGCAGCGAAAGCGAAGCGCTCCACCGAGCAGCGGGGGTGGAGCTCCTCAAGAATATCGCATGGTGTATCGGACACCATCCGGTCAGCAGTGGCATCCACCAGCGCGACCTCAATAGTTTGGGGTCGTTCTTTTCAGTCACGCCCGTTCCGACCGCCGATGCCACCACCACGACCGCAACAGAAGCAGAAGCAGATGGTACCCTGGGCATTCCTACTGCCACAACGCGCCCCGGGATTCCGTCCGCTGGTCAGCGGAGGACCGCCTCGCTACACATGCTACACGTGTGGCCAGGTGGGTCATTTCTCGAAGGACTGTCCACAGGGGCAGCATAGCAGCGGGCAAGCCCAATATCAGGGCAGTGCTCGAGGCCGACCGCCAGTCAAGAAGGGAGGTAAGCGAACCGGGGACGTTCGCAACCTCGACAATGAGGACGACCCGAAAGGAGAAAACGTGCTGGCGGTTACGTTCACTCTCAACGATCAAGCAATCATCGTTTTATTTGATTCTTGTGCAACCCATAACTTCATAAGTGCATCATATGTGATTAAGCATCAAATGCACGTCTTTCCAACTGAGTGCTAATATATGATCTGCTCACAGGGAGGGAAGATTTCAGCAAATGTGATGATTCCGAAAGCACCACTGTGCTTAGGTGGGAGGATATTTCCCACTACTATGATTATCCTTGAGGGGAAGAAGATTGATGCAATCTTAGGTATGTCATGGCTAAGTTACCATGGCGCTGTCCTAGAAACTTTGGCACGGACGGTTCATCTCAACTCCCCACTCCACCGTCCGCAGTCCCTCATTCTAGACAATCCAGTCCCCAAAATTTCAGCAGCCTATAACACTGAAGCTTCCAAGTTATATGACATACCCTTAGTCCGAGTGTACCCCGACGTGTTCCCAGATGATCTTCCGGGCATGCCACCTGAACGGGATGTGGAGTTCATGATTGAACTTGCACCCGGGACTACACCAATATCGCGGAGACCATATAAAATGGCTCCGAACGAGCTGGCTGAGTTGAAAGAACAGCTCAATGATCTGTTGAGCAAGGGTTTCATTAGACCGAGTTCCTCACCTTGGGGATGCTCGGCGTTGTTCATCAAGAAGAAGAATGAAACCTTGAGGCTGTGTGTGGATTACCGGCAGCTCAATGCCATCACAATCAAGAACAAATATACACTGCCCCGCATTGACATTCTATTTGATCAACTTGTGGGTGCAAGTGTGTTCTCCAAGATGGACCTTCGCTCCGGGTATCATCAAATAAAAATCTGGGCGGAAGATATCCAGAATATGACCTTCTCAACGAGATATGAACTATATGAATATCTCGTCATGTCTTTTGGTCTCGCCAACGCTCCAGCACATTTCATGTACCTCATGAACTCGGTGTTCATGCCGGAGCTGGACAAGTTCGTTCTGTTGTTCATTGATGATATCTTTGTTTACTCCAAGTCAGAAGCAGAACATGCCGGACACTTGCGAGTCGTCCTTCAACGATTCCGGGACCATAAGCTCTATTCCAAGTTCAGCAAATGTGAGTTTTGGATCAGCCAAGTGCCATTTTTGGGACACATCATCTCAGCGGAAGGCATTGCGGTTGACCCAAGAAAAATTGAACAAGTGCTGAAATGTAAAGCCCCCACTTCTGTCCATGAAGTCAGAAGCTTCCTCGGTTTAGCGGGATAATACCGGAGATTCATCCCGAGAATCTCCAAGCTTACTGAGCCGATGACAGAATTATTTGTAAGGGCCTAAGTTTTTGGCACATATTCAAAGTGTTCATCACACCACACACAACCCTCTTTTGAGGAAACTTTATGAATACATTTGAAGAGCAAGTAAACAACCATCAACATCCTCATTAGAGAATAAACTCACAAAATGCAAAAGTGGAATTTCCCACATGCATCATCTAGGGGCTAAGCATATGAAGAACTCCAACACCTTGCTAGGAATGCTCATGCCAAAATTCACCCAAATCCAAAACCTTTTTGAGGTATTTTTGGGTGTAACTAGAAAGAGGCTAGTTTGAACTCAAATTTAAATTCAAACTACTTTTATCCATGATTTCAAAAGTAGGATCCATATTCACACTCAGCACATTTTTGTGGGCTCACACACCAATTTTCACTCCATTTGGAGTTGATCTTGACATGAGCTAAGTCTAGCAAATTCAAACTCCATTTGAATTTCAAACTGCATATGTGCTTAAAATATATTCAACAGTCCCCAATTTGAATTCTATCCAATTCAAATGGCCCGAGGGTAGATAATTCAAATGACCAGGGTTATTTGGGTCTCTACTGTTTACAGCAGTGGGGAAAATTCAATTTCAGAGGTTAAAACGGGAGTGGGACCCACATGTCAGCCTAACCAGCAAAATCAACCGACTGAATTACAGAGTGCTCGGTTCTCGGGTTGCAGCCGAGCGTGCCACCGAGAGGATGACCGGCGCCAGCTCCTGCTGTGTTTCCCAGCGCGGTAGACCAGCTGCCCGGCTTCTTATCCCTCCCCGACGTGCTCCTTTTTGCTTACCACCTGAGTCCACGGTGAGTTCACTCTTCCTCACACCAAGCTCCACTGAAAACCAGCCTTTCTCTCGGTTCCGCTCATGAGCAGGACGATCGCTTGTGAACACAACCTTCCCAGTAGCAAAACGAAAGCGTGAGCTTGTGAGCAACATCCTTGACGTCGTGTTGTCCAGTGATCGGGCGCCCTCGAGCTCAGCCGAGCGTTTTCCCGGTGATCTGAACGTTGCTGCTATTCAGGGCTCTCGTGGACAGCTCGGCACAGCCGTTGTCGCATCCACTTCTCTACACAAGAGAGGTGCGTCACTGCATGTAGATGGTGTAGATGAAAGCCATTTGGCATATGATCAACCATCGGTTGAGAATTTCCAAGTTTACCGAAAGCCAGTTCATATGAGCTGAGCTCACCTCCGATTGAAATTCGGACTCCACACACTCTTGTTGGTCAAGCCGGTTGTCCAGTAGGTTCTACACATGCTAGCGCACATGCTCGAGAAAGAAGCAAGGAAAACCGTTGAGGATCGGCCGTGATATGGCCGTTTTCCTCGCTGCCTTTGGAAAGTACCTCGGCTCACCGTCGAGGGTATGGTTGCCAGCGTTTCTAGCTTCCACAAGACATTGGTTCATGTTCCTCGTGCTCCACTGATGCTCTCCAAGCAATTTCCGATCGATTTGGTGCACTGTGGTGCGAAACAGACCTCGCCGAAACCCTAGCGGGTGCTGTCGCCGGTGCATGCAGGTTTCTGGCCATCGCCGGTGGCCGATAAGCCCACAACTGAGTTCAGGAGGTCGGAAAAGGGGGAGGCGGTGAGTTTCGGCCTGTGAGGTGGCCGGGAACTCGGTTCCGGTGAGTCTCGCCGGAGACCGCCGCCGCCGGGTGTTTGGCGCGAGGAGGAAGACGAAGCACTGTGTGCGGGACCCACCGGCAGAAGTTTAAACTTTTCTTCAATATTCAGTTTTAGTTCAAACTTGAAACTCACATAACTTTGACTAGAAAACTCCAAATCGAGTGAACCAAATTTTTTTGGATTCATCTCTCTGAGTAATTTCCAGCAAATAAAGTTTCACTTCATGAAAATCCTTAGTTCTCCAGAATTAATTCTTCAAAATTTAAACTGTTTGGAATTTTATTTGGAGAACCATTTGGAAGACAATTCAGAAATTTTGCTGGGATATTCACCAAAATAATCTCTGAGCTACCATAAAAATTTCAGATTCAGTTGAGCTTATTTGATCAACCTAATGGTGTTATGAATAAAACTGTTCCAGAGAAAATAGAAAGTGTCCAAAACATTTTCAGAATTTCTTTGAAATTGTTTAGCTCATATCTTTAGCTAGGAACCTACAAATTAAGTGAAACCAACTCCATTAGAACCCTCTGAAAATCTAGTTTTCAGAAATTCATGGTTTGCTCCATGAAAATCCCTAGAAGACCCTAGGAGCTCCAATTGAGTTAAAGTACATAATTATTTGTGGAGAGCTCAAATGAGCTTTGCTGCAAATGAAACATGGCCAAGTCTCTGTTTAGGTTGTATCCCAACCACAGTAAAAATTTCAGAGTTATTGGGTCTGTCTAGTAAGACTTACAGTCCTCACAGGTTTAACTTCAATTCAAATGCATCTAAATTGACACATGTTTATATTTATCATATGTAGTCGCTAAGGTTGAGGAGGAACCCGAAGTCTTAGACTTAGTCACTCCGGATAAACAGCTAGCCTACGACCAAGAGCAGAAAGGCAAGCTCCGGTTTGCATTAACCCTTTTTACAAATTTTTACTTTTTTGAGAACTTACTTTGAGCACTCACTTGATTCTTGCATTAGAGTCTTGTTAGAAAACCAAATGCATAGCCAAGAAAACCCTGGGTTTGGATTAGATTTGAAAACATCGTTAGCTACTGCAATGCTAAGATAGTGTAGGATTCGGTAGAAGTCGAGTAGTTGGAACTACTCGCGAGAATAGGCTAGAGGCACATTGCTCGGGTAAAGATAGCAAATGAAACACATGGCAAGAAAAATGAGACCGAGCGAAGAGTAAGGGCAGCAGGACTTTGGGGCCTGGGTGCTATAGCTCCGCTTGTGTCGATTGAGGACCGAGCCGTGTGCAGGCATGTTGAACAAGCTAGAACAGTACCTAAGACCTACCGGCTATATGGGAACCGGGAAACCGATGTAATTTGGTTAGCTGGGTATTGAGGCATTGCCTGTCGTTCAGAGGGTAGGTTGAGAGCTCAAGGTGTAAATCGGCTGGCGGCACTGTGGATGCGCGGGCAGAGACCTCTTGCTCGGGACGATAGGACTGGTTCAATATTTGGCTGACGGGTGAAAGGTGGTTGCGTACGACGTCCGTGATTGTTGTTGTAGGCAACATCAAGTACGGGCATACGTGATGGGTTATTCGGGTAACCCTGCAGGTGTAAATCGATTATAATCGCCATCCCTCGTTGTCAGTGAGTACCACTTGTTCACTGTACAATGACGTAGAAAGAACAGGCTAGATACATGTTAAAAGTTTGCTGATTCAAAAGGTATACTTTTCTTGTTAATGTCTTGTTATAGTTTAGAGCTAATTAAAGTTCTTTTCAACTTTTGGCAAAGTACATGGGAGAAATGCGTTTCTTGTTTGATTGTGGCTCTCTCATGTACCTTAGCGTAAGATTTTCCACAACCTGCTGCTAAAACTTGAAAGTAAGGTTCAAATAATTAGGCGAGTCTACCTCATGTACCCTGAACCCTTCATGTAGAAGTTTCATGTATAGGAGAGACGGGTCAGTCTTGCTGAGCCACCGTGCTCACTGCTTGTGTTTGAAGCTTTTGCAGGGGTTTATGAGGAAGGGACTCCCGAGGAGGAGACAGAACCCCAAAAGGGAAATCCCGTCGAATGGGAGTCGTGCACGCCGCCGTGTTAGTGTGCGTGTGTGCTAGCGGGGACACGTTCACGGGCTGAACGTGAACTTGATGCATAGTCTACGCCCGTGAGTGTAGACGAAACATATTTTGTCGTACAAATGTTTATAAAGCTGTTTATGTAATAAAACTTTGCTTCCGCTTTGTATCTTTGATGTGCGTTATCCGATGCTGTGCGAGGTAGCACCCCTCAGCGTGATCCTGGCTCGACAAGGCCATGGGGCCGCGTCAGCGTGGTATCAGAGCTCGCTTGAGGTTTAATGCACTACAAAGGTCATCTTGTTCAAAAATTCGGTGAGGAACGAGTTAGTAGCCCATATAAGGATGTTATTAGTATTTAGAAAGTGGCATACTAACCTATTTGTTTATGTCAGAAAATTGTGCATCTCGGGATGCTTTATGTCTTGGAGGGTCCATGTAAGCGCTGTCCACCAGTGCGCACAAGCTGAAGGGTGGAGCCCCATGGGTGGCAGGTAACCCGACCCGCTTTAATATCCTCTACGACTCTTCATGTCGTTTGGGGTATTCGAGCAACATCTATGCCTGGCGTGCTTTGGGCGATTTGGGAGACCACGTCACGTGGTCTGCAACGTGAACACGTAGCTCAAGGCGTGTTTGGCTTGAGAACATCCGGGCGAGTGATGACGGCCGGGTGTATGTACTGTATGGATACCGGACTCGATGTGCAGCCGAGTCTGACGATTGTATGAGTTATTTGCAGGTAGTCTAACCACGAAACGGTAGACGTGTAGCATCCGTGTGCGAGAGACGCTTAGTGCTACTGAATTAACGAAGCAGGCTAAGTCCGGTATAGGTTTTTCTTTGTGAGGACGTAGTACCGACATGAACTGGTGACGCATCGATGTCACACCCCACTAAATGAGCAACTTCATTTTAAAAATAAAAAGTTTCAATATAGAGCACTAAAATTTTGATGTAACTCCTTCCCTTAATCAGGATGTTCAAAGTTAATGAGTTTCCAACTTATAGGATATAAGGACAGAGTCCCCTGTTTTCAGCTGAAATACGGCTGAAGTTAATCAGAGGTTAGAGGTTGAGTTCTTTCGAGGTTGGATCATATGATACATTTCTGGAAATCATTGGAAGATCTTTACAACTTTTCTGTTGAGATCCAGAGGTGTTTCATCCCTTAACCAATCGAAAAATGCAGTAGAGTTGAAATTGTTCAGAAAACAGCGCAGAGCAAACACTTTCTGTAACTCTCTGCAAATTGATCATAACTTCTTGCATAAAAATCCAAAAATAGAAAATGAGGTAGTTCTGAAAAGTTTATGAGATGGGTTACAACTTTGTAACAGAAAGTTTTGGAAAATTTGGTGTAGAATTAACTGGAATTCTTGGATCAAATCAGTACCTCAAGCAGGGAGGTGCTGTCCAATTTTCTCCAGAAATTCTGTCAACTTTGACATCTCATAACTTTTGAACCAGGACAGATCTTAGGCCGAGCAAATACTTTCTGGAAATCTTTTGAAGTTAACTTTAACTTTGTTGTTGAGCTCCAGAATTGGTTTTGCTTTAGGATGGTCTAAATCAGGTTGAAATGGAAACTGGTCAGGGCTGTCATATTTGACAGCAGATCAGCAGTCGAATTTGTTTAAGTTTGAACTATGTTTCCAAGTTTTATGAATTCAATGATATGTTTTATGTTATAACTCAATGGTTTACTGTTAAAAAAAATATTTGACATTTCTCAAATATGTTTCTACAGATGACAGCAGATAGACAATTGGAGAACGGGTGGGTGGTATCCCACTGGTCTCACCGCAGCGGTTATCCGGAAACGTTGAGGCAAATGCTTCAATATTTCGGGTACAGCGAGATGCTGCAGTTCTTTGCCAAGGAAGAAGGCGAGGAGGGGAACAAGACGTGGACAATACATGTCGAAGTTCCTGCAGGACCCATGCCACCCGGTTGGGCGCCGTTCACTGTCACGGTGAGAGGTAGACAGCCGGAGGGGATGTGGCAAGTGGTTGCCCGCGACACCATGTCACGTTTCTGCCAACTACACATGAGAGCTATGGAGGGCACTCCATACATGCTCATTCCGGTGGAGGGGTGAGCTAATCATGTGGGGGGGGGAGGTACATGGAGGCAACAGATCCAAGTTGCCCAAGGTACAACCCCGCGGAGGCGAACCTCAGCCTCCAGTTGAGGGCAGGAAAAGCCGTGATGGACAGCCAAGCTGTTCAAACGGATTGTCTTGTTGCAAAGCTCAAGGAGAGCACCAGCCGTGGAGATCATTTCGAGAGTGCTCACAGCGCACTTCGCAATGTTTTCCTTCCGATGATAAAGCGACTGAACGAACAACACAATCAGTTTCATCGTCTGAAGAATGTAAAAAGGAAAAGCCGCGTCGACATCACAGCTTTGCAACAGCAAGTGCAGGCTCTGACCCAGAAGAATGAGGTCCTCACTCAAGAGCATGATGACGCGATTGAGGAGGGACAAGGCTGGGAAGAGGACTACAACCAGCCCATGGCCGAGGTACACGTGTTGCAGGACCTCGTACCTACGGTAATGGGCATACCAATGGAGGATGCCGTACCCGTGGTTTTGGGTCTTCCGGCAATGGGAGAACCTAAACCGGAAGAGGAGGTTATGGACCCGTAGCCACCAGAAGGGGTAGCGGAGGAGGACGACCCACAGGAGGTCGAGTTCTACTCCGAGTAGTGGGTTACCGTTGCCAAGTAGGGCACCGAAGGTGGTGTAAGAAAAACTTTTGTAATCGGTGACATGTCGTGTAGACAGTCGGGTATGTATAGGTAGTCACGACATGAGCACGACTTCTCGCAGAACCGAGAATAATGTATCTTGTATAAAGTTTATGCTTTATCAATATATGTCAATGTTGTGCAAATTATTCATGTGTCACTTCAATACCTGCTGTTTCATATGGAATTTGAAGTATGACATGTGCTGATCTCTGCTGTTTTGAATTTCAGAATGACTCGCACTCATGCCAACCCGGACGTTGGGGGTTCCAGTCTGGGGGAGAGACCTCCCAACAGCCTCCTGAGGATTCCTCGGGACAACAACAGCAGCAACAGCAACAACCGCCACCGCCACGGCGAACGGTTACTTTGGCTGACATCATGGCAGCGATGGCGGGTTCTCATTAGCAGCACACCGAGTTGCTGCAAACCCTTATTGCGAATACGTCTCGACCAGAGAGGCGTCAAGATCGTGAGGAGCGCCAACAAAGCTCCTACTCCGATTTTCTGGCTACTCATGCCCCGGTATTCTCAAGGGTGGATGAACCCCTCAATGCGGACAACTGGCTCCGCACGATGGAGATGAAGTTTGGGCTGCTCCAAGTGAGTGAGCAGCACAAGACTCAGTTCGCGGTCCAACAGCTTCAAGGATCCGCGAGCACTTGGTGGGTGAACTACTTTGCTTCGCAACCCAACGAGCAAGTTATGACCTGGGCGGAATTCCGGACGGCCTTCAGGGCCTATCATATACCGCCGGGTCTCATGAAGAGGAAGACGCAGGAGTTCCTACGCCTACAGCAAGGAAGCCGGAACGCGCTGGAATACTCTAGGGCATTCAATGATCTTGCGCTATACACTTCGTATCACGCCGATACCGACGAGAAGCGGCGGGATCATTTCTACCTGGGGCTTAACCCGTCCTGAAGGACAAGATGGTGATGTTCAATCGCGGCAGCCTCAATGATATTATTGATGCTGCGATTGTTCAGGAGGACTCCGGCAAGGAGTTAGCGGCGGCGGAGAGGAAGCGAAGCGCGCCGCAAAGCAGCGGAGAAGAAGGTGGTCCTTCTCAAAAATACCGGAAGGTGAATTGGTCACCATCGGGTCCACCCTGGCAGCCACCACAGAGGCCGATGCCATTCTGCAGTCGGCCATATTTTCCACCGGCATTCAGGCCATCACTGTCAGCACCACCTCCGCAACAAAAACAGCAGCAGCAGGCGATGCCGCGTGCGTATGCACCTCAGCAGCGCATGCCGGGCTTTCGTCCCCCAAGCACCGGTCAGGCAGCAGCCACATGCTACAAGTGTGGTCGTCCAGGACACTTCACCAACAATTCTACTGAGAGGCAGGGCGGCGGAGTTGCACCACAGCTTCTGGCGAAGAATCAGCCCCGGAACCCCACAAATGCGCGGCGGGCGAATCCTAGGCCCGGCACCGTTCATCAACTTGCCATAGAGGACGTGCCGGAGGGAGAGCCTATCCTTGCAGGTATGGTCCAACTCCACCAGCATCCCACCATAGTATTGTTTGATTCAGGAGCCACACATAATTTTATTAGCCAAGCTTTCATTGCTAAACATAGATTGCAAATACTACCCACCGAAAGCCCATATTTGATTTGTTCACCGGGTGGGAAGATTTCAGCAAGCATGATGGTTTCTAAAGTATCATTATGCTTAGCGGGTAGAGTATACCCTACGTCTCTCATAATTTTAGAGGGACAGAAGGTCGATGCCATCTTAGGGATGTCGTGGTTAACCCGCCATGGCGCTGTTTTAGACACCGTCTTCTGAGTCGTGCATCTACATCCAGAAATGCACGAGTCACGTTCATTATTTCTGGACAGTCCAGAAATAAAACTTCCAAGTGTATATCAGTCCACAACCATCAGATTGGAAGACATTCCAGTAGTCCGTGAGTTCCCCGACGTGTTCCCGGATGATTTACCGGGGATGCCGCCTGACAGAGAGGTGGAGTTCAAGATTGAACTTGCACCGGGAACCATGCCAATATCCCAAATGCCGTACAAGATGGTGCCCAAGGAAATGGCGGAACTGAAGACTCAGTTAACGGACCTGCTGGAGAAGGGTTTTATTAGGCCGAGCTCCTCTCCATGGGGCTGTTCGGCATTATTCGTGAAGAAGAAAGACGAGATGTTGCGGCTTTGCGTGGACTATCATCCACTAAATGCTGTAACCATCAAGAATAAGTACCCGTTGCCACGGATCGACATGTTATTTAGTCAGTTGGTTGAAGAAAAGATCTTTTCCAAGATGGATTTAAGATCCAGGTACCATCAGATTAAGATACGGGCTGAGGATATTCCAAAGACGGCTTTCTCGACGAGGTACGGACTTTATGAGTACCTGGTCATGTCCTTCGGCCTCACCAACGCTCCGGCTTACTTCATGTATTTGATGAACTCGGTATTCATGCCGGAGCTGGACAAGTTTGTTGTGGTCTTCATCGATGACATATTGGTATATTCCAAGTCGAAGGAAGAACACACGAAGCATCTGCGTATAGTCTTGCAACGGCTGCGGGATCACAAGCTATACGTGAAATTCAGCAAGTGCGAATTTGGGATATCGCAAGTGCCTTTTCTCGGGCATATTATTTCAGCGAAGGGAATCGCTGTGGACCCGAGTAAAATCACACAAGTGCTGAATTGGAAGTCCATGAGAACTATTCATGAGGTACGGAGTTTCCTCGGACTCGCGGGATATTACCAGAGGTTCATTGCGAACTTCTCGAAGATTGCCAAGCCTATGACAGAGATGCTGAAGAAGGCTACCAAATATGTTTGGAGTCCAGCATGTGAAGCAGTGTTCAAGGCCTTAGTAAAGCACCTAACATCAGCACCGGTTTTGGCACAGCTGGACACAATAAAACCGTTCGATGTGTACTGCGATGCATGTGGCATTGGGCTCGGATGTGTGATGATGCAAGACCGAAGGGTGGTTGCATATGGATCACGGCGGCTCAGAAACCATGAGCAGAATTATCCAACTCATGACTTGGAGCTCGCTGCCGTGGAAAACCCTCGCCGGTGGACTCGTACTCCGAGTCCGTGGGTGGCTCCTCACCTGAAAAACACTCAAGCAGCAACCGTGAGCACGAAGGCTCAGCAAGGCTTAACCGACTCACCTAAGCATGAAACTCTACATGAGGGGTACAATGGACATAGGATAGTAACATTTCAGCAAAAGGACACGCCTACAAGTTCGTCCTTAGTTCATCTTTTAGCAACAAGTTAACAGTTCATGAAATCTGAAATTTAGTAAGCAGTATTTGGGGGCACACATGTAGCAATACAATTATATCAATCAGAAACATTGAATCAACATATTTCATCCATTAATCTACGTCACGACTCAGTGACCAAGTGGTACTCTTCACCGTGAGGGACGGCGAATTTACTCGATATACACCTGCAGGGAAACCCAAAGAGCACGTCACGTACGCCCACCCGTGGAGCTGCACAGCACGCTCACTCGATGTCGTATGGGACAACCTTTCACCCAACAGCCCAAACATCGAACCGGTCGCACCGAAACGAGCAGGAGGTTCCCCACACGGAGCATCTCTCTATGCCCGTTGGCAGATTTCCACCTTGCTTCCCTCAGCCTACACCTATAAATCGGTGCGTTATGCCTCGACGCCCGGAGGTTTAGGCTACATCGGTTTATCGGGGCCCATATATCCGATATGCCTTCGGTACATTCAAACTTGATCAGCGTGGGCTGCACACGGCTCGGTCCTCAATCGACACGGACAGGGCTGCGCACACAAGACTCCCTCTTGCTGCGCCCTAGCCCCTGCCCAGTCTCATTTTCATTACTAATGTGACCTCACATCACTCAACCGAACCCGTGCGTCCCAAGCCTATCTCGCGAGTAGATTCCAACTACTCGACTTGTACCGAAGCCCTATGAATCTTTAAGCATAGCCTATCTACTCGAGGTCTTAGACACTACCCTCACTCTTTAAGGAACCTTTGGTTATGCAAGTGGGGTTTCATTCATCCTATACCTAATGCACATACATACTTCATATGACACATGTAAACAAAGGAAAAACTTATAAAAAGGTTAATGCAAACCAGGGCTTGCCTTGTTGCTGCTGGTCAGTAGTTAGTTCCTCGTCCGGAAGAAGGAAGTCCAGCACTTCCGGGGTTTCTTCTTCAATGGCTACACGTTAATGAAACACTACATGTTAATTTAGGTGCACATGTGAGTTTAGGGTAAGACTTCTACTATTAGTTCTAATAACCAGCCTCTAACACCTGGAACTTTGTTTAAGAATTTAAAGATGAACTGGTGTTGGTGGTTTGGCTTGGACTTAATCACATGGTTAAATGCTAAGTGGTTTTCCCCCTTTTCCATATTAATCCCTTAAGTGGTTAAACAGGACAGGGGTGATCTAGAGCTCCAATGGAGCTGAGAATTTTTGTGTGAGTTCCTTGTCACAAGAAAACTCTCTGGACCAAACATTAGCACTTTTCATGGAGTGGTTTGCTCAGAATAATTCTCTTGGCAAATCAGCAAAGAACAATTTATTCTGAGGTAATACCCCTGTTCATGCCCAACTTAATGAACTACAATTTCAATTATAGCTCATAGAGTTTGCATGAATTTTCCTAACATTTTTGGAGTTAAGATTTGCCCAGAACTGAATTTCCAAGTTTTGGAAATTCTCTGAAAATGTTTCTGTATTCAAATGAACACAGCACCTTCCAATTTGAATTGCTCTGACCAAATCAACTCTAAATGGCCTGAAACTTTTACATGGGTTCACCAATGTTCTAAAGGATATTCTGACAAAATTTGGGGATTTTTGGATGAACCAAACTCCCTCTAAAATTCTTTTGCTGAAAAGATTTAAAGAATTTTCCAGAATTAATTAATTGGTTTCATACAAATTGGGTTGTATATCTGGACAGAGCTAGGTAAGATGAATCCATCCCAATTTGAATTACTAAATTTGGATCTTTCTAGCAAAAGTTATGGAGCTCTAAAGTTTGAGGAATTTCTGGAATTCGAATTAACCGGGAAAAGTTCAAATTTCTGACAGCGGGCCCGGCTCCCACGTGTCATCACCTCAGCTGCACCACACGGGGCCACAGGATTATTTTCCGCGTGTTCACAGCCGATCCGGTGTAACAGAAGATCCCCACACTGTGCCGCGAGGGACTGACGAGCGGGCCCGGCCAGCTCGTCTTCTTCCTCGCGCCCGCCCTATTTCCCGCGCCGCCCCCTCGCCGGCACACCTCGGCAGCTCGCCAGAACTGGCTTCCCGACCGCCCCCCGGCCGGAAACTCGCTGCCTGGGCATACTTTCACGTGCTGAACACGCTGGCACTCTCGCCGGAGCTTGACAACGGCCGGAACTATGCCCGCGACGGTGACAGAGCTTCTCTCTACTCTGGCAACGTCGTAGAGCACTTTCCTGCCCCCAACCTGGCTCCGGTTAGCTCCTACAGCATCACCATGACCTAAGGAGCAACGTACAGGGCTCTGATCTCGTGAGAAACGTCGGCAACTAGGGGCTCACCGTGCGACCTAGGGCGATTTCGGGGAAAACTGGAAAACTCGAAGAACTGAGGTTTTCTTCGATGGTTCTTCCTAGTTCTTGATCCCACGTGCCCGCACAGATGTCTACAACTGGGTTTCTAGGTCTGGGGAGGATTGGTTCGGTGTGTGAGGCGAATTTGCCGATTTACCCGAACCGGGCTATATCACATGCTTGCGCAAGAACTGAAATTCCGGCCAGCACGGTCCATGACACGCTGCCGTCGTGGTTGTGAAGCGAGAAGGGTTACTGGCGCACCTTTTCGCTTTTGCAACTTGATGGGAGAGGCTCTGTGGTGGCCGGGCGACGTGGTCTTGTCGCGGCGGCTTTCTCCGGCGCTGTGAAGGAAGATCGGCTCGACGCCGATGTCCCGACGGAGCTAGCGCCCGGTTCTTGCTTCTTCCACACTCAAGGATGTCCGGAGGTGCTGTGGGGAAGCTTAGCGCGTCGTGCCACGGGGTGGAGCAGCCGGGCGGCGGTAAACCGACGGCGCGCCTCTGTGCGGTCGTGTTTATCACCGAGGAGACACGGGAATCGCTCGGCGTCGGCTGGGAGGAAGTGTGGGCGCTGAGCTCTCGGTGGAGGGGGTAAGAACGGAGAAACATCGATCACCTAAACAGCTCGGGAGGTGCATCCGGTCGTCGGTCGTCCGTGCGGTGGCAGCCGGTGGGAGAAAAACAACTCGCTCGAGTGGGAACTGTGGAACCGATTAACTTAGGCAGTAAGTTTCTCCCCTCTCTTCTAACTGACCATTGGGCCCCACAGCTCCCCTCTGCCCAAAAGATCTCCAAATTTTTTTGGCAAATGAGTAATTCAAATGTTTGAAGTCTCAAACTGAGCTACATTTGCATGATTGGAGAAGTTCCCCTCAAATTCAAATGTATATTTGAATTCTTGCCTATTTGGCTCCTTTTTGGACCATTGGTTAGCAAACCCTTTCAAAAATTATTGAAACTTTGCCTCCCCGCTAAATTGAACCTGAGGAATCCAATTATGCCCTTTTATCCTTGTTTCAGCTGCTGTAATCATGAATTTGAATGCATCAGCTTTGAATCACCCTCTCATGTGTGATCATATGTGTATAAACCCTACTTTGTGAAAATGAAGGCTTTCCCCTCTAATCACTCTTTTGATGGAGGTTACTTGCTCTTCACAATATTTCCTAAGATATCCACAATGAAAACTGTGGCGTTGTGAGGTGAAGAAAAATTTTTGCAAGTCCCTTTTCTTGGGCTTTTACAGAATCTTCATCCGAATATGAAGAGGAGATGGCCACCATGGCCATAAAGAAGACTACCAAGAAATCCACTCTCTTCCCAACCATGGGCGCATGGAAGGACACCGACAACACTTGTCTAATGGCAAAGGAAGGTAAACAAAAGGTACCAACTAAATCTTCCTTCTCGCATTCTTTTACTAGTGATAGTGATAATTCTAGCGAGGATGATAGCAGAGATAAAGATGAATATATGCTTAGGGGTTTAGACAAAAAGACAGTTGCTAAAATGAAATTTCTACTTGATAAGCTTGTTGTTATGGAGAAGTTAGTCAATCGTCAGGAAGATATGATCATCTCCCAAAAGGAGGAATATCTTGAGATTGAAAAGCTTCTTGAACTTGAAAAGGAACAAAATAAATCACTAGAGCTTGAGTTAGCTTCATGAAAGGAAGCTTGCTTGAAGTTAAAAGACTCAAACTCCATCATTAAGGATGAACATGCTAACTTAACCAAAGTTAACGAGATCCTTGAGGTACAAGTTGAGTCACTCAAGCAAAATGGTTCTTCATCAACTTCTAGCTCACCTTCTCAACACATAAAGTCTGAAACTAGTATTACTTGCACTTGTGCCAAAAGTGACACTAACATGATGAAAAAGCAAAACTTGACAAAGGACAAGCAATCTTCTCAAAGTGGCATATTTGACAAGGAGAAGATCAAGTATGCACGCAGTGCATACTCGGTCACAAGACCTCCTAATGTCAAATATGGCATTGGATATTCTAATGGTGAAAAGCAAAACGTAGAAGCCACAAGAATAACAAGAGTTGCATTGCCTTCGTCAAGGGAAACTCTTCTCAAGTTAGAAAACTTAATAATGTTGATAAATTTAACACTGTGAACACATATGAAAAACAACTTCTATTTAGAAATTTTGATGCTTCATATGTACTTATGAAAAGTAATCGTGGAAGAGTTTATGCTAAATATGTTGGGCCACGCAATGGAAACACCAAGTCTCATGTGTGGGTGCCCAAATCACTTGTGACTGACCTCAAAGGACCCAAGCAAGCTTGGGTACCTAAGACCAAGGCATAGATTGTTTTTGCAGACTTATTCATCTGGTGGAGCAAAATGGGTGGTAGATAGTGGATGCACCAATCACATGACCGGAGAAAGAAGAATGTTCATGGAATATGAATAAAATGAAAATCCAAGCGAAGGCATTTACTTTGGTGATAATAATCAAGGAAAAGTGCTTGGTACCGGTAAAATTGCAATTTCATCACAACATACTCTCTCTCATGTTTTACATGTTGACTCCTTGGATTATAACCTTTTGTCCATATCTCATTTACGTGACAAGGGTTATAATTGTTTATTCACTAATGAGGGTGTGACTATCTCCAGAAGAAGTGATAACTCAAATGCATTCAAGGGTGTGTTGAAGGGAAAACCTTATCTAGTTGACTTCAACAAAGATAAAGCCAAACTTGACACATGCTTGATTGCAAAGACCAACATGGGTTGGCTGTGGCATAGATGGCTAGCACATGTTGGTATGAGGAATCTCCAAAAACTCCTCAAAGGTAATCACATCCGAGGTTTAAAGGATGTTGTTTTTGAGAAAGACATGCCATGTAGAGTGTGTCAAGCAGGGAAGCAAGTAGGAGCATCCCATCCCGCGAAGAATGTCATGGCTACAACAAGACCGCTTGAGCTCCTTCAATGGATCTATTTGGTCCAGTTGCCCACATAAGCATCGGCGGTAATAAATACGGTCTAGTCATTGTTGATGATTTTTCAAGCTTCACGTGGGTTTTCTTTTTGCATGATAAGACAGAAACTCAAGGAACCCTCAAGAAGTTCATCAAGCGTGCCCAAAATGAATTCTCATTGAAGATCAAGAACATACGAAGCGACAATGGGACAGAATTCAAGAACACCCAAGTTGAGAAGTATCTATATGAAGAAGGGATAAAGCATAAATTTTCAGCACCATATACTCCTCAACAAAACGGAGTAGCCGAAAGGAAGAACCGAACTCTCATTGAGATGTCAAGGACAATGCTCGATGAATACAAGACTTCGTACAGGTCTTGGGATGCAGCGGTTAACACCTCTTGTCATGCCACAAATTGACTATATCTTCATCGGTTGCTCAAGAAAACCTCTTATGAAATACTCACGGGTAACAAGCAAAATATTTCATATTTTCGAGTTTTTGGTTCAAAATGTTATATTTTAAATAAGAAGCCAAGGGCTTCAAAGTTTGCTTTGAAGTCTGATGAAGGTTTCTTACTTGGCTATGATTCGAACTCCTACGCTTAACGTGTTTTCAACGACACCTCCGGACTTGTTGAAGTAGCACGTGACATAGTGTTCGATGAAACTAACAGCTCTCAAGAAGAGCAAGTTGATCAGTGTGTGCTAGATCAAGAAGAAGCTCCATTTCAAGCATTGAGAAGAATGTGATTGGGCGATGTTCGACCACAAGTGCCACCTTCAAATGCGAATGAAGAAAATGAACCACAGATGGAGGAAAATGATCAAGGGGGAGCTTCTATACAAGATCAACCTCAAGAAAATCAAGAAGGCCAAAACATCAATGAGGGTAACTATCCAGGAGGAGAATAAGATGATAATGAAGATTCAAGACCACAAGTGCCACATCCAAGAGTACACCAAAGCATCCAAAGAGATCACCCCGTTGACAACATAATTGGTGACATCCGAAAGGGAGTAATAACTCGATCTCGCATAGCTAATTTTTGTGAACACTATTCCTTTGTATCTTCTTTGGAACCATACAGGGTTGAGGATGCATTAAAAGATCTGGATTGGTGTAAGGGCCTCAGTTTTTGACACCCACTTGCAGTGTTCATCACCACACCACACACCTCATTTGAGCTAGAATGATGAACACAAATGAAGAGCAAGTAACAATTATCAACATGCTCATTAGAGAACAAACTCACACATTGCAAAAGTGGTATTTCCCACATGTGATATAGATGGGCTGGACATATAGAAACTCCTACACTTTGCTAAGGATGTCCATGCCAAGTTTCACCCAAATTCAAAACCTTTTTGAGGTCATTTTGGGTATAGATAGGAAGAGGGCAGTTTGAAACCATATCCAAATTCAAACTGTTTTTATTCCATGAATTTAAAAGTGGGAGGCATATTCTTACTCAGCACATTTTTGTGAGCTCACACACCAATTTTCACTCCATTTGGAGTTGATCTTGACATGAGCTAAGGGGGAGAAATTCAAACTTTATTTGAATTTCAAACTGAACTTGTGCTGAAATTCATTCAAACCAAACCTCATTTGAACTTTGATCAATTCAAATGGCTCTTGGGTGAATAATTTGAATTGCCAAGGGTAGAATAGGGTTCACTGTTTACCACAGCTGTTAGGAGTAAATTTCAGAGGTTAAAAGAGGAGTGGGACCCACATGTCAGCCTCAGCCTCAAAACAAACCGACTGGACCACAGTTCAGTCGGTTCCCGGCTGCTGTGCGCGCGCGCCACCGAAGGGGGCAGCCGGCGCCAGCTCCTGCTGCGCGCCCCAAGCCGGAGACCGGACCGCCGGGCTATTTATTCCCTCCCCGGTGTGCTTCAGTCGCCATTCCCCCGAGCTGCCGACGTACACGACTTGTTTTTCCACTGCCATCGCCGCCGCTTGAGCTCCTGCTTGATCAAGCCGATCGCAGCTCCCTCTTTCCACTCCAGGGTCCCAGCAAGGTACTAGAGACCTTCCTCCATCCTTCCCATTGCTAGATGTCGATTGAAACCGAGTGCTATCGGCTCTGCCGAACGATAAAAATCGGAACTGGAAACCGCCGCACCTCGGGCTCTCGTGGACAGCCCAACCTGGGCGTTGTCATGCCCGAACCAAGGCACCCTTGGACGCGCAGGTGACCGGTGCTGCTCATCCCCGAGCCACAGCTCGAGTGGTTGCTCACCGGCGGCGAATTTCCATTTTTCCCCTTTCTGTGTGCAGAACGACCTTCGGGTACGATTCTGTTTAATTCGTGCTCTAGAAAGGATTAGAGGGCCTCAGGCCACTCCCACACGAGCTAGACACGGTGACGCACAAGTTGCCTTCACAACTCTGGGCCGGAGGACCTCTGTGCCCGGCGTAATTCAAGGTCTACTAATGGCGGAACGCACGGGGGGTGTCGGGCGCACGGTGAGGACCTATTTCGGGCCTTCCCCGAGCTGCCTCGAGCTCATGTCGACCTTCTCTGAGGTCCACTGAAGCTCCCCGACCAATTTCCCAAGTAGCTGAGGTACTAGGAGAGTCAGCCGACATGGCCGAAGTCGTTCCGATATGGCGGCTCGTCGCCGACCATGCTCCGGCCGTTGTCATGAGCAGCTGACCCTCGGGTCAGGTTCCCCAAGTAAAAGTAGGCAGGGGCGGCCAGAATCAAGAAGTTTGGAGCTATACAGCAGCCAGCGGCGAGCTCTCCGGCGAGGTCCCTCGGCGGCGGAGCGCGGGTGTCGCGAGGTTGAAGAAGGGGGTGGACCCCAGCTGTCAGCGGCCGATATTTTGAATCGGGACCCGGCTGCGGCCGGGATCGGGTGTGCTGGCGCGCAAAATCCTTGTGGGCCGCGGTGTGCTGTCGCTTCGGCGTGCGACGCGTGTCCCCTGGGCCCACGCGCGAGTTTAAACTTTTCCCCGATTTTCAGATTTCCTTCAAACTTCAAATCCTTATAACTTTGGCTAGAAAGCTCCAAATTGAGTGAACCAAATTTTGCTGGATTCAGCTCTCTGAGTACTTTCCAGAAAATCAAGTTTCACTCCATGAAATTCCTTATTTCTCCAGAATTAATTCCTCAAAGTTTAAACTGTTAGGAATTTTAACTGGAGGATCCTTTGGAGGAAAATCCTGAAATTTTGCTGAGATGTTCACCAAAATATCCTTGAACTACCATAAAAATTTCAGATCCATTTGAGCTCATTTAATCCACCTAATGGTGTGATTAGTGAAACTGTCCCAGAGAAAATAGAAAATGTTCAGAAACATTTTCAGAATTTTCTCTGAAATTGTTTAGCTCATATCTTTAGTTAGAGACTTCCAAATTAAGTGAGACCAACTCCATTAGAACCCTCTGAAAATCTAGTTTTCAGAAAGTCATAGTTTGTATCATGAAAATACTTAGAACACCCTAAAAGCCTTTAATTAAGGTCAAGGACATAATTATTTGTGGAGGGCTCAAATGAGCTTTGCTGCAACTAAAACTTGACCAAGTCGCTGTTTAGGTTGTAACCAAGCCACAGTAAAAGTTTCACAATCACTAGGTCTATCTAGCAAAGGTTATAGACTTCACAACTTCAAACTTAATACAAGTGCATTAAATTAATACATATATTGTTCTATCATGTAGTCGCTAAGGTCGAGGAGGAACCCGAAGTCCTAGACTTCGTTACTCCGGAGGAACAGCTAGCCTACGACCAAGAGCAGCAAGGCAAGCCCCGGTTTGCATTAACCATTTTATAAATGTTTATTGTTTTGAGCACATACTTGTTTCTTTATTCTGTGCATTAGAGTCTTGTTTGGAAACCCCACTGCATAGCCAAGAAAACCATGGGATGGGGGTTAGGATTGCAAACCCCGCTAGCTACTGCATTGCTAGGATAGAGTAGGATTCGGTACAAGTCGAGTAGTTGGAACTACTCGCGAGAATAGGCTAGAGGCACATTGCTCGGGTAGAGATAGCACATGATACACATGGCAAGAAAATGAGACCGAGCGGAGAGTAAGGGAAGCAGGACTTTGGGGCCTGGGTGCTGTAGCTCCGCTTGTGTCGATTGAGGACCGAGCCGTGTGCGGGCCTGTTGAACAAGCTAGAACAGTACCGAAGACCTACCGGCTATATGGGAACCGGGAAACTGATGTAACTCGGGTAGCTGGGTATTGAGGCATTGCCCGTCGTTCAGAGGGTAGGTTGAGAGCTCGAGGTGTAAATCAGCTGGCGGCACAGAGATGCGCGTGCAGGGACCTCTTGCTCGGGACGAGGGGACCGGTTCAATATTTGGCTAACGGGTGAGAAGTAGTCGTGTACGGCGTCCGTGATGGTTGTTGTAGGCAACATCGAGTACGGGCGTACGTGACGGGTTGTTCGGGTAACCCTGCAGGTGTAAATCGATTATAATCGCCGTCCCTCGCGGTCAGTGAGTACCACTTGTTCACTGTACCGTGACGTAGAAAGAACAGGCTAGTTACATGTTAAAATGTTGCTGATTGAAAGATGGACATTGATTGTTAATGATATGCTGTAGCTTAGAGCTAACTAAAGTTCTTTTCAACTTTGGGCAAAGTACATGAGAGAAATGCGTTTCTTGTTGGATTGCGGCTCTCTCATGTACCTTCGCGTAAGGTTCTCCACAACCTGCTGCTAAAACTTGAAAGTAAGGTTCTACTAACTAGGCGAGTCCTTGCAAATAATTTTTACCTCATGTAACCCATAACCCTCATGTAGAAGTTCCATGTTTAGGTGAGACGGGTCAGACTTGCTGAGCCTTCGTGCTCACTGCTTGTGTTTGAAGCTTTTGCAGGGTTCTATGAGGAAGGGACTCCCGACGAGGAGACGGAACCCCAGGAGGGGAACCCCGTCGAGTGGGAGTCGTGCACGCCGCAGAGTTAGTGTGTGTGTGTGCTAGCAAGAACACGTTCGAGGGCTGAACGTGTACTTGACGCTTAGTCTACGCCCGCGAGTGTGGACTAAACTTATTTTGATGTAAACATGTCCATATAACTGTTTATGTAATAAAACTTCCGCTTCCGCTTTGTACCTTTGACGTGTGTTATACGGTGCTGTGCAACGCAGCACCCCTCAGCGTGATCCTGGCTCGACAGGACCAATGGGGTCGTGTCAGCGTGGTATCAGAGCTCGCTTGAGGTTACCACAGTACAAAGGTCTTCTTTTTCAAAAATCCAGTGAGGAACGAGTTAGTAGCCCGTATAAGGATGTTATTAGCATATAGAAAGTGGCATATTAACCTATTTGTTATGTCGGAAAATCGTGCATCTCGGGACGTTCATGTCTTGGGGGGGTGCACGTAAGCGCTGTCCACCAGTGCGCACAAGCTGAAGGGTGGAGCCCCACGGGTGGCAGGTAACCCGACCCGCTTGGATATCCTCTACGACTCTTCATGTCGTTTGGGGTATTCGAGCAACGTCTGTCCCTGGCGTGCGTGGTGCAACATGGGAGACCCCGTCACGTGGTCTGAAACGTGAACACGTAACTCAAGGCGTGTTTGGCTTGAGAACATCCGGGCGAGTGATGACGGCCGGGTGTACCAACTGTATGGATTCCGGACTCGGTGTGCAGCCGAGTCTGATGATTGTTTGAATTTCTGCAGGTAGCCTTACCACGAAACGGTAGACGTGTAGCATCCGTGTGCGAGTGACGAGTAGTGCCACTGAACTAACGAAGCCGGCTAAGTCCGGTATAGGTTTTTCTTTGTGAGGACGTAGTACCGACATAATCTGGTGACGCATCGACGTCACGCCCAACTGAATAAACAACTTCATTGTAAAAACTGGAAGGTTTTAATCCAAAGTAGTAAAACTTGATGTAACTCCTTCCCTTGTACAGGATATTCAAAGTTAACAAGTTTTCAACTTATAGGACGTTAAGGACAGAGCACTCTGTGTTCAGCCGAATCAAGGCTGAAGTTAATCAGAGGTTAGAGGTTGAGTTCTTTCGAGGTTGGGGTCGTATGATACATTTCTGGAAAGCTTTGGAAGAACTTTACAACTTTTCTGTTGAGTTCCAGAGGTGTTTCATCCCTTACCCACTCGAAAAATGCAGTAGAGTTGAAACTGTCCAGAAAACAGGACGGAGCAAAGACTCTCTGTAGACTCTCTGTAAATTAAGCATAACTTCCTGCTTAAAAATCCAAAAATAAGAAATGAAGTAGTTCTGGAAAGCTTATGAGATGGGTTACAACTTTGTAACAGAAAGTTTTGTCAGATTAGGAACAGAATTAACTGGGATTCTTGGATCAAAGCAGTACCTAAAGCAGGGAGGTGCTGTCCAATTTTCTCCAGAAATTCTGTTAACTTTGACATCTCATAACTTTTGAACCAGGACAGATCTTAGGCCAACCAAATACTTTCTGGAAAGCTATTGAAGTTAACTTTAACTTTGATGTTGAGCTCCAGGACTGGTTTTGCTTTAACCTGGCCTAAATCAGATCGATATGGAAACTGGTCAGGACTGTCATGGTAACAGCAGATCAGCAGTCAAATTTGTTTAAAAATTTGAACTATGTTTCCAAATGTTATGGGTTCAATGACATATCTTATGTTAGAACTCAATGGTTTACTGTTTAAATAAATATTTGACATTTCTCAAATATATTTTTACAGATGGCAGCAGATAAACGGTTGGAGAACGGGTGGGTAGTTTCCCACTGTTCTGACCGTAGCGGCTACCCGGAAGCATTGTGGCAAATGCTCCAATATTTCGGGTATAACCAGATGCCGCAATACTTCGCCAAGGAAGAAGGCGAAGAGGGGAACAAGACGTGGACGATCCATGTCGAGGTTTCCGCAGGACCTACGCCACCCGGTTGGGTGCCATTCACCGTCACGGTGAGAGGAAGACAACCGGAAGGGATGTGGCAAGTGGCAGCCCGTGACACTATGTCACGTTTCTGCCAACTACACGTGCAGGCTATGGAGGGCACACCATACGCACTCGTTCCGGTGGAGGGACGAGCTCAGCATGTGTGGGAAGAGAGGTACCTGGAGGCAACAGACCCAAGTTGCCCAAGGTACAACCCCGCGGAGGCAAACCTCGGCCTCCAAATGAGGGCGGGAAACGCTGTGATGGACAGCCAAGCTGTTCATACGGAGCATCTCGCCACCAAGCTCAAAGAGAGCACAAGCCGTGGAGATCATTTCGAGGGTGCTCACAATGCACTCCGCAATGTGCTCCTTCCGACGATCAAGCGACTGAATGAACAACACAATCAGGTGCGTCGCCTGAAGAAGGCAAAGAAGAAGGGCCGTGTTGACATCGCGGCGTTGCAAGAGCTGGTGCAGACCCTAACCCAGCAGAATGGGGACCTTGCTCAAGAGCGGGACGACGCTATTGAGGAAGGGCAAGGCTGGGAAGAGGACTACAACCAGGCTATGGACGAGGTGCAGGCATTGCAGGACCTCGTGCCCCCGGTGTTAGGCATACCGGTGGTCTTGGGTCTTCCAGCAATGGGAGAACCCGGAATGGGAAAAGAGGTGGTAGATCCAGAGCCACCAGCAGAAGTACCGGAGGAGGACGACCCACAGGAGGTCGAGTTCTACTCCGAGTAGGGGGTTACGGTTGCCAAGTAGGGCAGCTAGGGTAGCGTAACCCAACTTTTGTAATCGGTGACATGTCGTGTAGACAGTAGCGTATGTATAGATGGTGACGACATGAGCACGACTTCTCGGAGATCCGAGAATAATGTATCTTGTATAAAGTTTATGCTTTATCAATATATGTGAATGTTGTGCAAGTTAATCATGCGTCGCTTCAATACTTACTGCTGTTTATGGAATTTAAGTAAGACATGTGCTAATTGTTGCTGTGTTAAATTTCAGAATGACGCGTACTCGTGCCAACCCTGATGTTGGAGGTACTAGCCAAGGGGGAGAGACCTCCCAACCACCTCCCGAGGACTCCTCGGGACAGCAGCAGCAACAGCAACAGCAAACACCGCCACCGCCACTGCCAACGGTTACATTGGCCGACATTGTCGCGGCAATGGCGGGTTCACATCAGCAGCACACAGAGCTGCTGCAAACGTTAATTGCGAATACGTCTCGCCCAGAGAGACGTCAAGATCGTGAGGAGCGCCAACAGAGCTCCTACTCCGACTTCCTGGCGACTCATCCCCCTGTATTCTCAAGGGCGGATGAACCACTTGACGCGGACAACTGGCTCCGCGCCATAGAGATGAAATTCGGGCTGCTCCAAATCAGCGAGCAGCGCAAGACTCAGTTCGCGGTCCAGCAGCTCCAAGGATCCGCGAGCGCGTGGTGGGCCAACTTCTGTGCTTCACAGCCCACCGACCGAGTGATGACCTGGGCGGAGTTCCGGACGGCCTTCAGGGCCTATCATATACCGCCAGGTCTGATGAAGAGAAAGACGCAGGAATTCCTACACCTGCAACAAGGGAGCCGAAACGCGCTGGAATATTCCAGGGCGTTCAACGATCTCGCGCTCTACGCGTCATATCACGCAGATACGGACGAGAAGCGGCGGGACCACTTTTACCAGGGGCTTAACCCGCTCCTGAAGGACAAGTTGGCGATGTTCAATCGCGGCAGCCTCAACGACATCATTGATGCTGCGATTGTTCAGGAGGACTCCGGCAAGGAGTTGGCGGCGGCAGAGCGAAAGCGAAGCGCGCCGCAGAGCAGCGGAGAAGGAGGCGGTCCTTCTCAGAAGTTTCGGATGGTGAATCGCCCACCATCAGGTCCACGCTGGCAGCCACCACAGCGGTCGATGCCGTTCCGCAGTCGGCCGTACTCTTCACCGGCATTCCGGCCGACACTGCCAGCACCACCGCAACAACAACAGCAGCAGCGGGCGATGCCGCGTGCGTTTGCACCTCCGCAACGCATGCCGGGCTTTCGTCCACCAAGTACTCCACCAGCAGCGGCCACATGTTACAAGTGTGGTCGTCCAGGACACTTCGCGAGCAGTTGCCCGGAGAGGCAAGGCGGCGGAGTGGCACCACCGTTTCCGGGGAGGAATCAACCCCGGAACCCTACTAATGCGCGGCGGGCAAACCCTAGGCCCGGCACTGTCCACCAGCTTGCCATTGAGGACGTGCCGGAGGGTGAGCCAATCCTTGCGGGTATGTTCCAACTCCACCAGCATCCCGCTATAGTACTATTTGATTCAGGCGCCACGCACAATTTTATTAGCCAAGCTTTCATTGCTAAACACAGCTTGCCAATACTACCCACCGATAGTCCATATTTAATTTGTTCACCGGGTGGGAAGATTTCAGCAAGCGTAATGGTCTCCAAAGCACCATTATGCTTAGCAGGTAGAGTGTACCCCACGTCTCTCATTATCTTAGAGGGGCAGAGGGTCGATGTCATCCTAGGGATGTCGTGGTTAACCCGCCACGGCGCTGTTTTAGACACCGTCCTTCGAGTCGTGCACTTAAACTCAGAGGTGTACGGTTCTCACTCATTATTTCTGGACAGTCCAGAAATAAAACTTCCAAGTGTCTATCAAGCCACAACCATCAGATTGGAAGACATTCCAGTGGTCCGAGAGTTCCCTGATGTATTCCCGGATGATTTGCCGGGGATGCCACCCGATAGAGAGGTGGAGTTCAAGATTGAACTTGCACCGGGAACCATGCCAATATCCCGAAGGCCGTACAAGATGGCGCCCAAGGAGTTGGCTGAACTGAAGACTCAGCTCACGGACCTTCTGGAGAAGGGTTTTATTAGGCCGAACTCCTCGCCATGGGGCTGTTCGGCATTGTTTGTCAAAAAGAAGGATGAAACGTTGCGGCTTTGCGTGGACTACCGTCCATTAAATGCCGTAACCATCAAGAACAAGTACCCGTTGCCACGGATCGACATGTTGTTTGATCAGTTGGTCGAAGCAAAGATCTTTTCCAAGATGGATTTAAGATCCGGGTACCATCAGATTAAGATAAGGGCGGAGGACATTCCAAAGACAGCTTTCTCGACAAGGTACGGACTTTATGAGTACCTGGTCATGTCCTTTGGCCTCACCAATGCTCCAGCTCACTTCATGTACTTAATGAACTCGGTGTTCATGCCGGAGCTGGACAAGTTTGTCGTGGTCTTCATCGACGACATCCTGGTATATTCCAAGTCGGAGGAAGATCACAAGAAACATCTGCGTATAGTCTTGCAACGGCTGCGGGATCACAAGTTATACGCAAAGTTCAGAAAATGCGAGTTTTGGATATCGCAAGTGCCTTTCCTCGGGCATATCATCTCAGCGGAGGGTATCGCTGTGGACCCGAGCAAGATCACGCAAGTGCTGAATTGGAAATCCCCGAGAACTGTTCGTGAGGTACGGAGTTTCCTCGGACTCGCGGGATATTATCGGAGGTTCATCCCGAACTTCTCGAAGATTGCCAAGCCAATGACAGAGCTGCTGAAGAAGGCTACCAAATATGTTTGGAGTCCAGCATGTGAAGCAGCATTCAAGGCATTAGTCAAGCACCTGACATCAGCACCGGTTTTGGCGCAGCCAGACACAACAAAACCGTTCGATGTGTACTGCGATGCATCCGGCATTGGGCTCGGATGTGTGCTGATGCAAGACCGAAGAGTGGTCGCGTATGGATCACGGCAGCTTAGGAACCACGAGCAAAATTATCCAACTCACGACTTGGAGCTCGCTGCCGTGGTACTTGCACTGAAGACGTGGAGGCACTACCTACTCGGTAACCTCGTACATTTATATACCGACCACAAAAGCCTCAAGTACATATTCACTCAGAAGGAGCTGAACATGAGGCAACGAAGATGGTTAGAACTGATAAAGGGTTATGAGATAGAGATCCATTATCATCCGGGCAAGGCAAACGTTGTGGCAGATGCGCTGAGCCGCAAGTCACACGTCAATAATCTGACCATCACACCGTTGGAAGAGAGCGAACCACCACTACATGTGATTCCACACGGAGCTCTCTACAACCTAGCTTTGATCCCCACCATCCGTGAAGAGATAGCGGCAGCCCAGAAGAATTACCAGGGCATGTCACATTTGCGGAGACGTGTAGACAGTGGGGAGTTGAAATGTTTCCGGAAGGACGGAGACGGCGTCCTATGGTTCAAGAACCGGATCGTCGTACCCCGAAACCCGGAGTTACGGAAGAAAATCTTTGATGAGGCTCACTTATCAAAGTTTTCTATTCACCCCGGCAGCAACAAAATGTATCAAGAACTCAGAAGAAGGTTTTGGTGGACACGGATGAAGCGAGAGACTGCAAAATATGTGTCCGAGTGTGATACATGTCAAAGGGTGAAGGCAGACCACATGCGGAAACCGGGACTGCTGCAACCACTGGGCGTTCCTGCCTGGAAGTGGGAAGACGTGAGCATGGATTTCATCGTCGGTTTACCCACCACCTTACAGAAACATGATTCTGTGTGGGTGATCGTCGATCGGCTCACCAAAGTTGCCCATTTCATCCCGGTCAACACCAACTACAACGCCAAGAAGTACGCTGAACTGTACATCTCACGGATCCTATGCTTATACGGCGTACCCCGTACCATCGTATCGGACCGGGGCACTTTATTTGTGTCCCGTTTTTGGGAGCAGCTACACGCTGCCTTGGGGACGAAGCTGATCCGTAGTTCAGCCTGCCACCCGCAGACGGATGGGCAAACGGAGCGGGTAAATCAAATCTTAGAAGACATGCTACGAGCTTGCGCTATCGACCACGGCAAGAATTGGGATGATCACTTGCCGTTAGCCGAGTTCTCGTACAACAATGGGTACCAAGCCAGCATCAAGATGGCGCCCTACGAGGCGCTATACGGCAGGAGATGCCGCACACCACTGAACTGGTGTGAGTCTGGCGAGAGGGTTACCTTCGGGATTGACCTTGTCAATAACGCGGAAGAAAAGGTTCGACTGATTCAAGCGAACCTAAAAGCCGCTCAATCCCGTCAAAAACAGTATGCGGACCGGAGAAGACGCCCATTACAATTCGAAGTTGGGGATCACGTATATCTACGAGTGTCCCCAATGAAGGGCGTAACCAGATTTGGGGTGAGGGGAAAGTTAGCACCCCGATTCATCGGTCCATTCCAAGTTATCGAAAGATGTGGATCGGTGGCATACCGGCTAAGATTACCAGAAGCACTTTCCGGTGTGCACGACGTCTTTCACATTTCCCAGCTGAGGAAGTGTCTCAAGCTATCAACTACCGTTCAGCTGGAAGACATTGAAGAACTGCAACCGGATCTCACCTATCGAGAGGAACCAGTGCAGATTATTGATGAAAAGGCCCGAACCACACGCAACCGTACGTTGTGGTTCTACAAGGTGCTGTGGAGTAATCACTCCATGGACGAGGCGACGTGGGAGAGCGAAGAATTCCTTCGCACTAACTACCCCGACTTTTTCACATCGCATATCCGGTAATTTTTCCACCGTCCTCTCTCTCATTTTCACCTTATAATCTCGGGACGAGATTCTTTTAAGGGGGGAGGAATGTAAGGGCCTCAGTTTTTTACACCCACTTGCAGTGTTCATCACCACACCACACACCTCATTTGAGCTAGAATGATGAACACAAATGAAGAGCAAGTAACAATTATCAACATGCTCATTAGAGAACAAACTCACACATTGCAAAAGTGGTATTTCCCACATGTGATATAGATGGGCTGGACATATAGAAACTCCTACACTTTGCTAAGGATGTCCATGCCAAGTTTCACCCAAATTCAAAACCTTTTGGAGGTCATTTTGGGTATAGATAGGAAGAGGGCAGTTTGAAACCATATCCAAATTCAAACTGTTTTTATTCCATGAATTTAAAAGTGGGAGGCATATTCTTACTCAGCACATTTTTGTGAGCTCACACACCAATTTTCACTCCATTTGGAGTTGATCTTGACATGAGCTAAGGTGGAGAAATTCAAACTTTATTTGAATTTCAAACTGAACTTGTGCTGAAATTCATTCAAACCAAACCTCATTTGAACTTTGATCAATTCAAATGGCTCTTGGGTGAATAATTTGAATTGCCAAGGGTAGAATAGGGTTCACTGTTTACCACAGCTGTTAGGAGTAAATTTCAGAGGTTAAAAGAGGAGTGGGACCCACATGTCAGCCTCAGCCTCAAAACAAACCGACTGAACCACAGTTCAGTCGGTTCCCGGCTGCTGTGCGCGCGCGCCACCGAAGGGGGCAGACGGCGCCAGCTCCTGCTGCGCGCCCCAAGCCGGAGACCGGACCGCCGGGCTATTTATTCCCTCCCCGGTGTGCTTCAGTCGCCATTCCCCCGAGCTGCCGACGTACACGACTTGTTTTTCCACTGCCATCGCCGCCGCTTGAGCTCCTGCTTGATCAAGCCGATTGCAGCTCCCTCTTTCCACTCCAGGGTCCCAGCAAGGTACTAGAGACCTTCCTCCATCCTTCCCATTGCTAGATGTCGATTGAAACCGAGTGCTATCGGCTCTGCCGAACGATAAAAATCGGAACTGGAAACCGCCGCACCTCGGGCTCTCGTGGACAGCCCAACCTGGGCGTTGTCATGCCCGAACCAAGGCACCCTTGGACGCGCAGGTGACCGGTGCTGCTCATCCCCGAGCCACAGCTCGAGTGGTTACTCACCGGCGGCGAATTTCCATTTTCCCCTTTCTGTGTGCAGAACGACCTTCGGGTACGATTCTGTTTAATTCGTGCTCTAGAAAGGATTAGAGGGCCTCAGGCCACTCCCACACGAGCTAGACACGGTGACGCACAAGTTGCCTTCACAACTCTGGGCCGGAGGACCTCTGTGCCCGGCGTAATTCAAGGTCTACTAATGGCGGAACGCACGGGGGGTGTCGGGCGCACGGTGAGGACCTATTTCGGGCCTTCCCCGAGCTGCCTCGAGCTCATGTCGACCTTCTCTGAGGTCCACTGAAGCTCCCCGACCAATTTCCCAAGTAGCTGAGGTACTAGGAGAGTCAGCCGACATGGCCGAAGTCGTTCCGATATGGCGGCTCGTCGCCGACCATGCTCCGGCCGTTGTCATGAGCAGCTGACCCTCGGGTCAGTTTCCCCAAGTAAAAGTAGGCAGGGGCGGCCAGAATCAAGAAGTTTGGAGCTATACAGCAGCCAGCGGCGACCTCTCCGGCGAGGTCCCTCGGCGGCGGAGCGCGGGTGTCGCGAGGTTGAAGAAGGGGGTGGACCCCAGCTGTCAGCGGCCGATATTTTGAATCGGGATCCGGCTGCGGCCGGGATCGGGTGTGCTGGCGCGCAAAATCCTTGTGGGCCGCGGTGTGCTGTCGCTTCGGCGTGCGACGCGTGTCCCCTGGGCCCACGCGCGAGTTTATACTTTTCCCCGATTTTCAGATTTCCTTCAAACTTCAAATCCTTATAACTTTGGCTAGAAAGCTCCAAATTGAGTGAACCAAATTTTGCTGGATTCAGCTCTCTGAGTACTTTCCAGAAAATCAAATTTCACTCCATGAAATTCCTTATTTCTCCAGAATTAATTCCTCAAAATTTAAACTGTTAGGAATTTTCACTGGAGGATCCTTTGGAGGAAAATCCTGAAATTTTGCTGAGATGTTCACCAAAATATCCTTGAACTACCATAAAAATTTCAGATCCATTTGAGCTCATTTAATCCACCTAATGGTGTGATTAGTGAAACTGTCCCAGAGAAAATAGAAAATGTTCAGAAACATTTTCAGAATTTTCTCTGAAATTGTTTAGCTCATATCTTTAGTTAGAGACTTCCAAATTAAGTGAGACCAACTCCATTAGAACCCTCTGAAAATCTAGTTTTCAGAAAGTCATAGTTTGTTTCATGAAAATACTTAGAACATCCTAAAAGCCTTTAATTAAGGTCAAGGACATAATTATTTGTGGAGGGCTCAAATGAGCTTTGCTGCAACTAAAACTTGACCAAGTCGCTGTTTAGGTTGTAACCATGCCACAGTAAAAGTTTCACAATCACTAGGTCTATCTAGCAAAGGTTATAGACTTCATAACTTCAAACTTAATACAAGTGCATTAAATTAATACATATATTGTTCTATCATGTAGTCGCTAAGGTCGAGGAGGAACCCGAAGTCCTAGACTTCGTTACTCCGGAGGAACAGCTAGCCTACGACCAAGAGCAGCAAGGCAAGCCCCGGTTTGCATTAACCATTTTATAAATGTTTATTGTTTTGAGCACATACTTGTTTCTTTATTCTGTGCATTAGAGTCTTGTTTGGAAACCCCACTGCATAGCCAAGAAAACCATGGGATGGGGGTTAGGATTGCAAACCCCGCTAGCTACTGCATTGCTAGGATAGAGTAGGATTCGGTACAAGTCGAGTAGTTGGAACTACTCGCGAGAATAGGCTAGAGGCACATTGCTCGGGTAGAGATAGCACATGATACACATGGCAAGAAAATGAGACCGAGCGGAGAGTAAGGGCAGCAGGACTTTGGGGCCTGGGTGCTGTAGCTCCGCTTGTGTCGATTGAGGACCGAGCCGTGTGCGGGCCTGTTGAACAAGCTAGAACAGTACCGAAGACCTACCGGCTATATGGGAACCGGGAAACTGATGTAACTCGGGTAGCTGGGTATTGAGGCATTGCCCGTCGTTCAGAGGGTAGGTTGAGAGCTCGAGGTGTAAATCAGCTGGCGGCACAGAGATGCGCGTGCAGGGACCTCTTGCTCGGGACGATGGGACCGGTTCAATATTTGGCTAACGGGTGAAAAGTAGTCGCGTACGGCGTCCGTGATGGTTGTTGTAGGCAACATCGAGTACGGGCGTACGTGACGGGTTGTTCGGGTAACCCTGCAGGTGTAAATCGATTATAATCGCCGTCCCTCGCGGTCAGTGAGTACCACTTGTTCACTGTACCGTGACGTAGAAAGAACAGGCTAGTTACATGTTAAAATGTTGCTGATTGAAAGATGGACATTAATTGTTAATGATATGCTGTAGCTTAGAGCTAACTAAAGTTCTTTTCAACTTTGGGCAAAGTACATGAGAGAAATGCGTTTCTTGTTGGATTGCGGCTCTCTCATGTACCTTCGCGTAAGGTTCTCCACAACCTGCTGCTAAAACTTGAAAGTAAGGTTCTACTAACTAGGCGAGTCCTTGCAAATGATTTTTACCTCATGTAACCCATAACCCTCATGTAGAAGTTCCATGTTTAGGTGAGACGGGTCAGACTTGCTGAGCCTTCGTGCTCACTGCTTGTGTTTGAAGCTTTTGCAGGGTTCCATGAGGAAGGGACTCCCGACGAGGAGACGGAACCCCAGGAGGGGAACCCCGTCGAGTGGGAGTCGTGCACGCCGCAGAGTTAGTGTGTGTGTGTGCTAGCAAGAACACGTTCGAGGGCTGAACGTGTACTTGACGCTTAGTCTACGCCCGCGAGTGTGGACTAAACTTATTTTGATGTAAACATGTCCATATAACTGTTTATGTAATAAAACTTCCGCTTCCGCTTTGTACCTTTGACGTGTGTTATACGGTGCTGTGCAACGCAGCACCCCTCAGCGTGATCCTGGCTCGACAGGACCAATGGGGTCGTGTCAATTGGATGATGGTGATGCAAGAAGAATTGAACAACTTCAAAAGGAACGAAGTGTGGGAGCTTGTTGAGAGACCCAAGTCCAACGTTGTCGGCACTAAATGGGTCTTCCGCAACAAGCAAGACGAACATGGAGTGGTAACAAGGAACAAGGCACGACTTGTGGCAAAAGGGTACTCACAATTCGAAGGTTTGGATTTCAATGAGACTTTTGCTCCCGTACCTAGGCTTGAATCGATTCGTATGTTACTTGCATATGCTACTCACCACAATTTCAAGCTTTATCAAATGGACGTGAAAAGCGCCTTTCTCAACAGACCGATCAAGGAGGAGGTGTACATGGAGCAACCACCCGGTTTTTAAGATCAGGAGCACCCCGACTATGTGTTCAAACTGCGTAAGGCTCTCTATGGCCTCAAACAAGCTCCTAGAGCTTGGTATGAGTGCCTTAGAGATTTTTTGATTGAAAATGACTTCAAGATCGGAAAAGCTGATTACACCTTGTTTACTAAACACTTTGATGATGATCTTTTCATTTGCCAAATCTATGTTGACGATATTATATTTGGTTCAACTAACAAATCCTTTTGTCAAGAATTTAGCAAGATTATGACAGATAGATTGTCCATGATGGGAGAGTTAAGTTACTTCATGGGATTTCAAGTGAAGCAACAAAAGGACGGGACGTTCATAAGCCAAACAATGTACGCTCAAGACATTCTCAAGAAGTTTTGAATGGACAAAGCAAAGCCCATAAAGACTTCCATGGCCACAAATGGACACATGGATATAAATGAAGACAGACCAAATGTGGATAAAAAGGTATATCGTTCCATGATTGGCTCCCTACTCTATTTATGTGCATCTAGGCCTGATATCAAGTTTGATCGTATGTTTGTGTGCAAGATTTCAAGCCAATCCTAAGGAATGTCATCTGACAGCCGTTAAAAGGATCTTGATATGTTTAGTTCATACACCCAACCTAGGCCTTTGGTATCCCAAATGTTCAAAATTCAATCTCATTGGATACTCCGATGCAGATTATGCTGGATGCAAGGTAGATAGAAAAAGTACTTCTGGTACTTGCCAATTCCTAGTTAGATCCCTAGTTTCTTGGTCCTCCAAGAAACAAAATTCAATTGCTCTATCCACAGCCGAAGCGGAGTATGTTGCAGCCGGGAGTTGTTGTGCACAACTCCTTTGGATGCGACAAACTCTAAGAGATTACGGTTACAATATGAGATGTATTCCACTCCTTTGTGAAAATGAGAGTGCTATTAAAGTTGCCCATAACCCTGTTGAGCACTCTAGAACTAAACACATAGATATCCGGCATCATTTTTTGAGAGACACTCAATGAAAGGAGACATAGCCATTTCCCATGTCAACACTGAAAAACAACTAGCCGATATCTTTACCAAGCCACTTGATGAAAAACGTTTTTGTGAGCTCCAAAATGAACTAAATATCCTTGATGCTCGAAACGTGGCTTGAAAACTTGCATACCTGTATGCCATCCTCAAAATCATGTTAATTATATTGAAAAATCATCTCTCTCTATTTTTCCTCCTAAAAACTATGTTAGTTACTTGATCTTGGTGAATCATGGTCACAACTTGATTGTTGTATATTTATTGATCATATTCATCAAGAATTTTTGTGTGCCTTTGTCCCTTATCACTTAATAGGAACATTTGAATACATACATATATATGTTTTGTACACTTCTGTACAAGGGACCACGGACTAGTCCGTGGTCACCCCGAACTAGTCCGCACTGGTAGACTAGTCCACACTTAGTCCATTAGTCCGCACTAGTCCAGACAACCACAGACTAGTCCAATTTTCTCTCTGACCAGAAAATGGACTAGTCCGATATGGTCCGGACTAGTCTGATATTTTGCCTCCATAACCCTAAGGACGGCTCAAACCTAATCTCATTCATCCTCATAACCCTTCCAACTCTCTCTCTCCTCAATCAAGTGCTCCCAAGGCGGATTTGCATGTTCTCCATCAAAACCACCCAAATTTCCGTGGGAATCGAACTCCATTGCAAAGGGATCAAAGACCGCGGACTAGTCTGGATCAAGAACTCTTTCAACTCTTCGAATCGAAGAATTTGGTAAACTTCGCTCCAAACCCTAGAACCTTTTATTTTCCTTGCTTTTGCTCAAATATCTTAGCTCCTTTAGTCAATGCATGCTCTATTGATGTATTTCATGTATCCTAGATTATATTTGCATTGAATAATCTCAAATTTCAATAAATTAGGGCTTGAGCAGCCTCGTAACGGACTAGTCCGTTATTAGGGCGGACAAGTCTGGTGCTCCAGACTAGTCCGACCCTGAACACCGGACTAGTCCGGTATGCCCCTGATCAGGGAATCCTAGCTTATGTCAATTCAGTGCAAATCCTTTGTCATCCTTGATTATTCATACCCACTTTATCTTCCTTGTCAGAAATCATGTCGGAATCAAATGAGAGTCTCTCTGACTTTGAGGCCAAGATGGATCAAGATATAATGTCTCATCCTCCGGAGTCTCGCTCCAACAAGAGAAATGAGCGTGCTGCCGAGCCTTCGCTCACCCCACCTAGGGTGAGTCGAAAGGTTACAATCAAGAGACCAGCTTCAAAAGCAAATGTGGCTGGTTCTAGCTCGGCGGCTCAACGCCAAACTAAGGGCAAGGGAAAGGGACTTGCTTCCGGCTCAATTGGTCCCCTCAAGATGACAGCTCCAAGGCAGGGAAATAGGGATCCCTCGGAGCAGAAGTTCAATGGCAAGGGGAGTGATGTGGCATGGAACCTGAGGAAGGTTGATGCCTATAGCTCCGGCAAAAAGGCAGCCGACAAGAGATTTTGGAGCAACTTTCACTCAGACTACTACAGTTTGATGTACCTCCAAATGAAGACTCCAGTGGTCCGAAGTCAATGGATCGACTGGACGTACTTTGAAAGGAAGAGCTGTGAAGCCTCTAAGGAGGTCATAGAGGCTGCAGAGAGACATGGACTCAAGGACCTGCTCGCCTTCAGGTACAACTGGAATGATGAGATCATTGCCCAGTTTTACTCAAATTGCCACTTTGCTCATGATGGAGAAGACAAATTGACTTGGATGACACATGGATCCATGTACACAATTTCCTACACTGAGTTTGCCAGACTGCTGCACCTTGAGGACACCGGCAATGATAAGATTGTGATTCACAATCTGGGAGTTGTGGAGAAGGACAAGATGGAGTTTCTCTATGATACTCGACTCCTACTCAATCCTCCCTCAACCAAGAACATGAAGCCCTTCTTCATTGTTATCAATAGAGTGCTCCAGAAGACCATTGCTCCAAATGATGGAGATGCGTCCAAGGTTATTTGAGAACCTTGATGAACGTAACCAGCAGGAGAAGATTTAATATCTTCGATTATATTTGGAATGACTTGGTGAACATATCCTGCACACCAAACCATTCTAGTGGCTATGCACCTTACTTGATGTTCATGATTGAAAGAGTCACATGAATTGGGTTCGTGAAGGATGTGGAGTACACGGCTCTAAGGCCTCAGAAGCCTCCTCAGGCCTCCCTCCCAGCTGCCTCCTCTCCTGGATCACCTGAAGAGCATCCAGAGAGAGCTCAAGAAGATGCAAGTCCTTCATCCAAGACCAGGGCCTCTTCACAAAAAGGTTCCTCTAGTGGAGTTATGAAGATTTTGGATGCTATTTTCAGTTCTTGCCGCAAAACTGAGGTGAAGCTTCATAAGATGAACAAGGAAAGAAAAGAAGAAATGATATACATGAAGGCCAATGTCAAATAAATATGGCAAAAACTAGAGATTGAGCCCATTGCATCCCCGGTCATCTCAGAGGACTCTGCATCTGAGTTTACAAAGCTTACTCCTCTCTCTCCATCAGAGCATGCCTACTTTGGCACAACAAGTGGTTCCTCTCGTCCTCTTCCTCAGGCTGATGATGAAGATGAAGAAAGGACCGACAACGAGGAGTGAGCCGGTGATGACAAGTAGATCCCTCCTCTCCTTATTATTGGTGCCTTGATGCCAAAGGGGGAGAGATTGAGGGGGAGTCTTAGGTCGTAGGTCTTTTTTTTTTCATGTCCTAGCTTGAGAAATGAGTTTTGTAAGACTTATACTATCATGCTATTATTATGCTGTTGTGAGACTTAAACTACCATTATGCTTTTGTAAGACTTATATTAGCATTATGCCTTTTGTGAGATGACTATGTTATGCTTTTGATTAATGATGTATGTTTAAAACTGCTATGAAGGATTTAGACTCTTGATGATGTTATGACTATGCTCATTATGATATTCACATCAAAATTATTGCTCACACACATAGTTCTGCACCCCACCATAAAGAGTGAACATATGTCTTATGTCTAAATTGCCTATTTTGTCCAAAGCTCATATGTGCACACTTTATGAAAATCTGAATTCTTATTGTCATATTTGTGAGATCTCATTTTGTTGTCATCAATCACCAAAAAGGGGGAGATTGAAAGTGCATCTAGGCATCCCTTGTGGGTTTTGGTTGATTTATTGCAAACAAATGAGACTCTAACAAAATTGTTGAGAATGAGCACAGGTTCTCAAATAAATTAAGAAGAAAGCACAGAAAGAAAGGAGGAGGAGGATCAAAATTGATAAGAGCTCAAGAACTTAGAAGATTAGATCACTTAGCATAGAGTGTGTTGGAGAAACACACCCCAAGAGATCAAGTGGAAGAAATCAAACTTACTGCACAATTTAACCATGTGCGGACTAGTCCAATATCAACCGGACTAGTCCGATTTTCTTTTTGATCAGAAAACGGACTAGTCCGATATCAGCTGGACAAGTCCGATTTTGTCTCTAGACAGAAAACGGACTAGTCCGCACTACTACGGACTAGTGCGGCATCTCACAACACTTAGGGTTTTCTACACACCGGACTAGTCCAGAGTCAACCACGGACTAGTCCGGACATCGCAAACCCTAATGTAACCATTGGAAACCCTATTATAAAAAGAGGTGTACGGCCATACCAACACATCTCTTGAACCCCCTGCGCCGTCACACCTCCCAAGAGTCCAAAATTCACATCTCTCCACACATTCTATCCCTAGAAGGATCAATTCTTTGGGGATTAGCAATTGATCAAAGGAGAGACTTGTTCTACACATCTTGAGCTCTTGGGTTTGATCTCTCGCACACTCTTGTTTGTTAATTGTTCATCTGTTGAGTCTGTTTGGTTGTGTTAATTTATTGTAATTCTTGGGGAGCCCTCAACTTTTGAGAAGGCCCCTTGAACGATTTATTCCCCCTTGTGATTAGTGGAAGAGAATCGACCTTTGTGGCGATTCGACGAGGATAGGGTTGGTGAAGACCCGGTCCTTAGTGGACTCCTCAACGGGGACGTAGATTTCCTTCGTGGAATCAAACCTTGGGATAAACACTTGTCTCCTACTCTTGTTCATTAATTGTTCATCATTTTCTAGTGTATAATCAATTCTTTTGAAATTCACGTTCAAACATTAGAATGAAAGTTGATTCCTGTCATTCACTGTATCGCTGTTGCAATACACCTAAGTTATCAATTTATTTCCACTGCATAGAGTACTAGAAGTGAACATTGAACAATCTAGATCTCTCTACTCCACGAATACCGGACTAGTCCGCACGGTACCTGACTAGTCCGATTTTTCTCTGTTTAGAAAACGGACTAGTCCGCACCCTACCGGACTAGTCCGATTTCCATGTATTTGATAAACCTACTAAGTGTTTCAGGTTTCAACAAAGCGTCGAAAAGCCTATTCACCCCCCTCTAGGCCACATTCGCTCCGGTTTGCATTAACCCATTTTTACAAATTTTTATTTTTTTAAGAACTTACTTTGTGCATCCACTTACTTCTTGCATTAGAGTATTGTTTGAAACCCAAATGCATAGCCAAGAAAACCCTGGGTTAGGATTAGGTTTGAAAACCTCGTTAGCCACTGCAATGCTAAGATATTGTAGGATTCGGTACAAGTCGAGTAGTTGGAACTACTTGCGAGGATAGGCTAGTGGCACATCGCTCGGGTAAAGATAGCAAATGAAACACATGGCAAGAAAAATGAGGCCGAGCGAAGAGTAAGGGCAGCAGGACTTTGGGGCCTGGGTGCTATAGCTCCGCTTGTGTCAATGGAGGACTGAGCCATGTGCGGGCCTGTTGAACAAGCTAGAACAGTACCGAAGACCTACCGGCTATATGGGAACAGGAAACTGATGTAACTCGGGTAGCTGGGTGTTAAGGCATAGCTGGACGTTCAGAGGGTAGGTTGAGAGCTCGAGGTATAAATCGGCTGGCGGCACTGTGGATGCACGCGCAGAGACCTCTTGCTCGGGACGATTGGACCGGTTCAACATTTGGCTGACGGGTGAAAGGCGGTTGCGTATGACGTCCGTGATGGTTGCTGTAGGCAACATCGAGTACGGGCGTACGTGACGGGTTATTCGGGTAACCCTGCAGGTGTAAATCGATTATAATTGCCGTTCCTCACGGTCAGTGAGTACTACTTGTTCACTGTACCGCGACATAGAAAGAACAGGCTAGATACATGTTAAAAGTTTGCTGATTTGAAAGACATACTTTGCTTGTTAATGTCTTGTTGTAGTTTAGAGCTAATTAAAGTTCTTTTCAACTTTGGGCAAAGTACATGGGAGAAATGCGTTTCTTGTTTGATTGCGGCTCTCTCATGTGACTTAGCGTAAGGTTCTCCACAAGCTGCTGCTAAAACTTGAAAGTAAGGTTCAAATAATTAGGCGAGTCCTTTTCAACTTATTTTACCTCATCTAACCTCAAACCATCCATGTAGAAGTTTCATGTATAGGAGAGATGGGTCAGTCTTGCTGAGGCATCGTGCTCACTGCTTGTGTTTGAAGCTTTTGCAGGGGTTTATGAGGAAGGGACTCCTGAGGAGGAGACGGAACCCCAGGAGGGGAACCCCGTCGAGTGGGAGTCGTGCATGCCGCCATGTTAGTGTGTGTGCATGCTAGCGGGGACACGTTCATGGGCTGAACGTGAACTCGATGCGTAGTCTACGCCCGTGAGTGTATACTGAACTATTATGTTGAAAAAATATTCATAAACTGGTTTATGTAATAAAACATTGCTTCCGCTCTGTATCTTTGATGTGCGTTATCCGGTGCTGTGCAACGCAGAACCCCTCAGCGGGATCCTGGCTCGACGAGGCCGTGGGGCCCTCGCATTAGACTTCGTCACTCCGGAGGAACAGCTAGCCTACGACCAAGAGCAGCAAGGCAAGCTCCAGTTTGCATTAACCCTTTTTACAAATTTTCACTGTTTTGAGAACTTACATTGAGCACTCACTTGATTCTTGCATTAGAGTCTTGTTTGAAAACCAAATGCATAGCCAAGAAAACCCTGGGTTGGGATTAGGTTTGAAAATATCGTTAGCTACTGCAATGCTAAGATAGTGTAGGATTCATTACAAGTCGAGTAGTTGGAACTACTCGCGAGAATAGGCTAGAGGCACATTGCTCGGGTAAAGATAGCAAATGAAACACATGGCAAGAAAAAGGAGAACGAGCGGAGAGTAAGGGCAGCAGGACTTTGGGGCCTGGGTGCTATTGCTGCGCTTGTGTCGATTGAGGACCGAGCCATGTGCGGGCCTGTTGAACAAGCTAGAACAGTACCGAAGACCTACCGGCTATATGGGAACCTGGAAACCAATGTAACTCGGGTAGCTGTGTATTGAGGCATTGCCTGTCGTTCAGAGGGTAGGTTGAGAGCTCGAGGTGTAAATCGGCTGGCGGCACTGCAGATGCGCACACAGAGACCTCTTGCTCGGGACGATAGGACCGGTTCAATATTTGGCTGATGGGTGAAAGGTGGTTTCGTACGACATCCGTGATGGTTGCCGTAGGCAACATTGAGTACAGGCGTACGTGTCGGGTTATTCGGGTAACCCTGCAGGTGTAAATCGATTATAATCGCCGTCCCTCACGGTCAGTGAGTACCACTTGTTCACTGTACCGTGACGTAGAAAGAACAGGCTAGATACATGTTAAAAGTTTGCTGATTCGAAAGATATACTTTGCTTGTTAATGTCTTGTTGTAGTGTAGAGCTAATTAAAGTTCTTTTCAACTTTGGGAAAGTACATGAGAGAAATGTGCTTCTTGTTTGATTGCAGCTCTCTCATGTACCTTAGCGTAAGGTTTTCCACAACCTGCTGCTAAAACTTGAAAGTAAGGTTCAAATAATTAGGTGAGTCCTTTGCAAATTATTTACCTCATGTACCCTAAACCCTTCATGTAGAAGTTTCATGTATAGGAGAGACGGGTCAGTCTTGCTGAGCCATCGTTCTCACTGCTTGTGTTTGAAGCTTTTGCAGGGGTTTATGAGGAAGGGACTCCCGAGCAGGAGACGGAACCCCAAGAGGGAAATCCCGTCGAATGGGAGTCATGCACACCACCGTGTTAGTGTGCGTGTGTGCTAGCGGAGGACACGTTAACAGGGTGAACGTGAACTCGATACGTAGTCTACGCCTGTGAGTGTAGATGGAACATATTTTCTTGTACAAATGTTCATAAACCTGTTTATGTAATAAAAATTTGCTTCCGCTTTGTATCTTTGATGTGCGTTATCCGGTGCTGTGCAAGGCAGCACACCTCAGCGTGATCCTGGCTCGACAGGGCCGTGGAGCCGCGTCATTATTGAAGAAGGTGATGAAATATGTTTGGAACTCAGCATGTGAAGGAGCATTCCAAGCATTGGTGAAGCATCTAACAACAGTCCCGGTCTTAGCTCAACCGGATATGACCAAGCCTTTCGACGTATATTGTGATGCGTCCGGTATCGGGCTTGGCTGCATGTTGATGCAAGGAGGACATGTGGTCACGTATGGCTCACGCCAACTTTGAAACCATCAGCAGCACTATCCGACTCATGATCTTGAGCTCGCAGCTGTGGTTTTGGCGCTGAAAATGTGGAGGAACTATCCCCTGGGGAATTTGGTGGATCTCTACACCGACCACAAAAGCTTAAAATATATCTTCACCCAGAAGGAGCTGAATATGAGACAAAGGAGGTGGTTAGAATTAATGAAAGACTATGAGATTGAGATTCATTACCACCTCGGCAAGGCCAATGTGGTTGCCGACGCGCTGAGTCGGAAGTCACATGTCCATAACCTCACCATTACACCGATGAAAGAGGAAGAGCTGAGTTTATACTTGGTTCCATATGGACCACTCTACAACCTTTCTCTCATCTCTACCATTAAGGAGGATATTATTGCAGCTCAGAAGGTTGACAAGGGCATGGCACATCTACGGAGACGGATTGACAGTGGGGATATCAAATTTTTCCAGAAGGATGATTAGGGGACGCCATGATTCAATGACCGCATAGTCGTACCCCGGAATATAGAGCTGAGAAAGAAGATCCTTGATGAAGCTCACTTGTCTTAGTTCTCCATTCTTCCGGGCAGCAACAAAATGTACCAAGACTTGAAGAGGAAATTTTTGTGGACACGGATGAAGCGGGAAGTTGCAAAGTACGTATCTGAGTGTGATACATGTAGACGAGTGAAGGCGAATCACATAAGAAAATTAGGGCTGTTGCAACCCCTGAAAATTCTAGTATGGAAGTTGGAAGATGTGAGCATGGATTTCATTGTGGGGTTACCCATGACTTTCAACAAGCAAGATTCCATTTGGGTAATCGTGGACCCGTTAACCAAGTCGTCTCACTTCATTCCCGTGCATACAAATTTCCATGCCAGCAGGTATGCGGAGTTGTACATTGCAAGAATCTTATGCTTTCATGGGGTACCCAAGACCATAATCTCAGATTGAGGGGCACTGTTCGTGGCTCGGTTCTGGGAGTAGTTGCACACTGCTTTGAGTACTAAGCTGATTAGAAGCTCCACCTATCACCCTCAGACAGATGGGCAAACTGAGAGGGTGAATCAAGTATTAGAAGACATGTTGAGAGCGTGTGCCATCCACCACAGTAGAAATCGGGATGATCATCTACTGTTGGCGGAATTCTCGTACAACAATGGCTATCAAGCGAGTATCAAGATGGTGTGTGGACCAGTGGTGTATTGACTAGAACTACCGGCGTCTCTCGCTGGTATTCACGACGTGTTCCATGTTTCACATTTCTGAAAATGTCTGAAGTATACGGCTACTGTTCCCACCGAAGATATTGGTGAGCTACAAACAGATTTGACTTATGCGCAATATTCGGTGAAGATTATTAATGAGAAGGCTCGGACCACGCGTAACCGAACGCTTTGGTTCTACAAAATATTGTCGAGCAACCACACCGCTGAGGAAGCGACGTGGGAGAGCAAGGAGTTCCTTCGCTCAAACTACCCCGATTTCTTGCATCTCCTCAAGGGTAATTCCTCTTACATCTTCGTCTCTTCTTTTATAATCTCGGGACGAGATTCTTTTAAGGGGGGATAGATGTATAAGCTCAAGATTTTACTTGCTAGAGTGTTCATCACATCTCCACACCACAGCTCATTTGGTGGATAACTAATGAACATCTGTGAAGAGCAAGTAAACACCATCAAGATGTGATTAGAGGAAGAACTCATAACTCCAAAAAAGTAGGAGCTCAAACACATAAACATGAGACAATGAGTTAACCATTAGGCCCTAAACATTCTTATGGGTGCTCATGCCAAGTTTCATGCAAATCCAAATCAGTTTGATGCACTTTTGGAGACATTTGTAAAAAGGGCTAATTTGAATGCAAATTCAAATTTCAGCTACTTTCATCACTTGGATTCAAAAGTTAACTTCATATTCAAACTCAGCACATTTTTCTGAGTTAGTCCACCAATTTTCATCCCCATTGGAGTTCATCTTGTCGGGAGCTAAATTTGCATTAATTCAAAACTGAATTTGAATTCCAAATTTAAATGTAAAGCAAATTTAGCCAAATCAACTTCAATTTGCAGAATTCAAATTCATTCCATGAATTGGTGGCAAATTCTACTATCCAGTTGTTAGTAGTTGAGATATTTGCAGCAGAGAGGGGAAAAGAATTAGAGAGGAGAAGTGGACCCACATGTCGGTGACTGCAAACAGAGGAAACTGACTCAAACTGAGCACAGCTCGCGGGCGACCGACGACTGCATGCAGAGGCCGCCAGCACACTCGGTATCTCCACCTCACGGTGAAAACTTCGGCTCAAAGTCCAGCACACCGAGCTGTTTCACCCTTCTCTTCAGTTCCGAGCAAAAAAAAGCACATCACGAGCTGTTCTCTGATTTCCGTGCACGAACTCGTCGCCGCTCCCTTTGATGACCGCAGACCGGCCGATCCTGGCTGTTTCATGCACCGCCACCAGAGAAGAAAAGGTGCGCTTGCTTGTGCTGAAGCTGTAGGAGAAAGCCGTGCTCCATTTCATGCGGTGTAGATCGAGAATTTTTAGTTTCCTTCCTCGGAGTGTGTTAGGGTTAGAATTCGGTCGACGCAAAATTCGTTGCACAGATACAACCGCTGGTCGAGCTGCAGCTCACACATGCTCTAGAATACCTAGCGCACCTCCTCGATCAAGTAGCAACCAGTTCCATGCACTAGGACCATAGTTCCGCGAGAATTTCATGCCTGCGGCTGAAAACAGGGCACCTCGCCGGTGAGGTCCTAGTTGTGGCCGTTTTCACGAGGATCAGTGCTCATATTCATGATCAGCAAGTCCCAGCGGAGCTCTCCGAGCAAACCGCGTCTAAAAAGGTATAAAGAACACCGAGTTCGACGTCGCTGATGAGCTGCCGGCCGCTGTCACCGTCACGAGCACTGTTCTGACCATCGCCGTGCTCTGGTGAGTGCACCAACGTGTTCCTTGAACGAAGATGTGCACAGGTGGTGAGTTTCGTCAAAGGTCGGACAGTAGAACGACCAGCGGCAAGCTCTCCGGCGAGGCACCGCCGCGGTTATCGTGGGTGGCGCGAGGTAGACAAAAGGGTGCGGGCCCCGCATGGCAGTGAGAGGAAACCGGGCCCGGGATCCTCTGTGGCGCCGGGATCTCGTGGGTCTACGCGGGAAATTAAGCGGACCCACATGTGGCTTCGTTGTCGGGCTGACACGTAGCCCTAGGGCCCATGTGTTGGGTTTAAACATTTCTAAGATTTTCAGAGTTCGTTCAAACTTCAAATGCCTATAACTTTTGCTAGGAAGCTCCAAATTTAGTGAACCAAATTTTGTTGGATTCAGCACTTTGAGTACTGTCCAGCAAAACAAGTTTCAGCTCATGAAAATTATTCTTTTTCCAGAACTAATTCCCTAACTTTTTAACTGTTGGAAATTGTATCTGGAAAATTCTTTAATGGAAAATTCTGAAATTCGGCTAGGATGTTCATTTGAAAGTCCTTGAGTCACAGGAAAAATTTCAGATCCATCCAAGTTTATTTAGTCCCCCTAATGGTGTGATTAAGTGAACTGCCCTGAGAAAATAGAAAAATGTACAGAAACATTTTTCAGATTTTCTCAAATCTTGATCAGGGCATAACTTCCTCTAGGATTCTTCAAATTACATGAGACCAACTACATTAAAACCATCTCAAACTCTAGTTTCCATAAAGTAATGGTTTGATCCATGAAAATCCCTGGAAATCCTTAGAAGCTCTAGTAATGACCAATTAGACTTTTATTTGTGCACAGCTCAGATGAGCTTAGGTTAAAATGAAATTTGGTCAAGTCTCTGATTAGGTCCTTACTGGCCACCATAAAAATTTCAGAGCCAAAGGGGAGGTCTAGCTGGAGTTATGGTTTTACATACTAAATTTAACACATTGCATTTAAATTGACATATCGTTACATTGCTCATGTGTAGTCGCTGAAGGCGAGGAGACCCCGGAAGTGTTGGACTTCCTACTTCCGGACGAGACCCTAATCCCTGACCAGCAGCAACAAGACAAGCCCCGGTTTGCATTTAACAAGTTTTATAAAGTTTTGCTGTATATACACTTAGTGTGACGTATGTGTATGCATTAGGTGTAGGGTGGATGAAACCCCAAATGCATAACAAGATTATTCCAACAAGAGGGAGGGTAGTGTTAAGTCCTCGAGTAGTTCATGCTGAGCTTAATGTTTATAGACTTCGGTACAAGTTCAGTAGTTGGAATCTACTCGCGAGTGTAGGGTTTGCCACACGGGATTGGTCCAAGACGTGAGATAACTTTAGCAAGAAATTTAAGACTAGGCAGGGGCTAGGACGCAGCAAGAGGAAGTCTCTGTGTGTAGCCCTGTCCGTGTCGATTGAGGACCGATCCATGTGCAGCCCACGCTGATCAAGTTTGAACTTACCAAAGGCATATCGGATATATGGGCCCGGATAAACTGATGTAACCTATACCTCCGGGCGTCGAGGCATAACGCACCAATATATAGGTGTAGGTTGAGGGCAGCAAGGTGGAAATCCGCTAGCAGACATTGAGAGATGCTCCGTGAAGGGAACCTCCTGTCCATTTGGGTGCGACCGGCTCGACATTTGGGCTGTTTGGTAAAGGTTGTACGGTACAACATTGAGTGAGCGTGCTGTGCAGCTCCATGGGTGGGCGTACGTGACGTGCTATTCAGGTATCACTGCAGGTGTATATCGAGTCGATTCGCCGTCCCCCACGGTGATGAGTACCACTTGGTCACTGAGTCGTGACGTAAGTTGACATATGGAATGATGTGATTCAATATTGCTGTTATGAATAACTTGTATTGCTACATGTGTGCCACCAAATATTGCTCACTAAATTTCAGATTCCTGAACCGTTAGTTTGGGGCTAAAAGATGAACTAATGATGAACTTGTAGGCGTGTCCGTTTTCTGCAAATTACCATCCTATCTGCGTATGACCTGCATGGAGAATTTCCTGTGTAGTTGAGTCGGTTAAGCCTTCCTGAGCCATCGTGCTCACGGTTGCTTCTATGAGTGTTTGCAGGTGACAAGTACCCCATGGACTCGGGGTACGAGTCCACCGGTGAGGGCTACCCTCCGTCGGGGACCACGGCTGAATGGGAGCCGTACACGCCGCGCTGAAGATGAGCGCAGCTAGTGTGGGTTGTCCGTAGGGATGGACGACCGACTGTTGCTAGTTAGGTGGGCATGAGTTGTAAAAATTATCTTCCGCTATTGTAACTCTGTAGTTAGTTGTAAACTGAAGGTTTGTACTACCTTTGTACATATTCAGTTTGTTTCCAATGTAATACAATGGTTTCCTTATGATGTGTGCTGTCGGGTGTCGAATCTTGTGGCACCACCCTCTGAGATCCTAGGCGTACGGATTTCGGTCCGTCACACAGGGGCCCCCTTCCGGGGTCCGCACTCCAAGAATTGCACTGAGTGGTACTGTGCGATACGGCACCCAACAGCATGCACGAAAAGACCGTAAAACATAGGAAACGATTTATTTCTCAACATAAGATCTTTTACAACATATTGTACACAAGTTGTACATACGAAGCGGAAATAAAACTGGACATTTACTCACCCTCGACCCTAACTACGCAGAAGAGATGTCAAGGTTTCAATACAATGATTAAGCAATGAACAACATGTTAAGAGACTTAGTTCCTCTTCTTACTACGTCACGGCGCATTGGGCAAGTATGCTCAATCCTTATCCGTGAGCGACGGTGATTCGAATTAATGACAACCCAGAATACACGACACATACACCTGCCTCGAAAGACTCACACCAGAGCTCTTTCTTACGTTGTATGCAGCCACCTTTCACCCGACACCCTGACATAAAAACGCTTCACCACGAGCAGGATGGTCCTATACACGGACACGTCGAAGTTGCCTGCTAAAGGATTTACACCTCCTGCCTTCTCAACGCCATTCCCACGCAAAGAATGGGTTTCTATATCACGGTCCATCGAGTTACATCGGCTTCATGGGCCCCATATGTAAAAGCCCAAGAATGTGACTTGCAAAAGTGTTCATTTCATGACCTCACAACATCACAGTTCATTTGGTGGATAGCTCATGAACACTCGTGAAGAGCTAGTAAACACCATCAAAAGGGGTGATTAGAGGGGAAAGCCCTAATTTCAAAAATTAGGAGTCATACATATACACATGAAATGTTGAGCTCACCCATAGACCTTAAATACTATTGGGAAGGCTCAGGCCAAATTTCATGCAAATCCAAGACTTTTTGAAGCAATTTTGGAGACATTTGTAAAAAGGGCCAATTTGAATGCAAATTCAAATTGCAGCCACTTTCATCACTTGAATTCAAAAGTTGGCTTCGTATTCAAACTCAGCACATTTTTCTGAGGTAGGTTACCAATTTTCATCCCCATTGGACTTCATCTTGTCGGGAGCTAAATTTGCATTAATTCAAAACTGAATTTGAATTTCAAATTCAAATGTGAAGCAAATTCAGCCAAACCAATTTCATTTTGGTGAATTCAAATTTACTCTCTGACTTGGTGGCTAAGCTTACCATTTAAGAGGGAGTAGATGGGATATTTGCAGCAACAAAGGAAATTGAGAGAAGGGGGAGAAGGGGCCCACCAGTCATCCCGAGCAACAGAGGGAACCGCCATATAGCCAGCTCTCGGTGTTGTTTCTCCTGAGTCTCCTCACCGAACGATGCCACCGAGCTGCTCGGGTGCCACCTCTTCAGCACGCGACAGGCTGGCGCGCCGCGCAGCCGCTGCTTGCTCACGAAGGCAAACCCAGCGCTGCAGCCCCGAACCCCGTACGCTGTTTCGTCTCTCGACCAAAAACATCAACTCTTTGGCCGCTCTCTCGGGTCCTCGGTGCACCTCTGATCCAGGCGCTCTCGTGACCAACGATCAACAGCAAATAGACGCGCCGGAGGCTGCTCGAACTCACGGTGAAAACCTTACCTCTTTTCGTCCCCTATCGGGAGAGAATTTCCACGTTTAGTCCTCGGTGTTCAAAGAACCGAGCTAGCCAAGAATCATAAATTCGTGCTGATCGGTCCACCACCGCGTAAACCAAGCTAAGCACATGTTCTACACGTCCCCACGGCCACCTAGGATCAAGGACCATTACAAACCATTGAGTTTTGGCACTGCTATTCGAGTTTTTTGAGCATCCGCCGTTTTAGCCCTAGGTCGACGGTGAAGTCCTAGCTCTGGCCGTTTCCATGGCAAACCGAGTTCATTTTCGTGCTCAGCATGCCACAGCGGAGCTGTAGGAGCAAACCGTTCCAAAAATAATTCCCTGAGTAGCTCGGGCGACATCGCCGGAGTGGGGATCGCCGCTGTCACCGTCGCAAGCGTGGTTCCGGCCATCGCCGAGCTTCGGTGAGTGCACCAATGTGTTTTCCGAGCAAATTTGGGCACAGGCGGTGAAATCCGTCGAAGATCATGCGGTGAAATGGCCGGCGGCGAGTTCTCCGGTGAAGCGCCGCCGCGGAAGCCGCGGGTGTCGCGAGGTAGACAAAGCGGGGCCGGGTCCACCGGTCAGTCCCTGTTTTCCAGCGGGGATCCACTTTGCGGCCGGGATCTGGTGCGGCAGTGCGGGTAAAACCCCATGGGCTGCGGTGTGGCCGTGATCTCAGTGGGCTGGTATAAATAGTGGGGCCCGCCTGCAGAGTTTAAACATTTTGGGATTTTCCAGTTTTAGTTCAAACTTCAAATGCATATAACTTTTGCTAGGAAGCTCCAAATATAGTGAACTAAATTTTGACGAATTCAGCTTTTTGAGTACTTTCAAGCAACACAAATTTCAGCTCATGAATCTTAAGGTTTTCCAGAATTAAATCCCTAAATTTTAAACTGTTGGGAATTTTATCTGGAGAATTACTTTATGAGAAATTCTGAAATTTTGCTGATAGGTTCATTGGAAAATCCTTGAGTCACAGTAAAATTTTCAGACCAATCAAAGTTCATTTATTCCCCTATAGGTGTGATTAAGTGAACTGCCCTGAGAAAATACAAAAATGTACAGAAATATTTTTCAGATTTTCTCAAATCTTGTTTAGGGCATAACTTCATCTAGAATGCTTCAAATGACATGAATCCAATTCCATTAGAACCATCTCAAACTCTAGTTTCCAGAAAGTAATCGTTGGAGCCATGAAAATACCTGGAAATCCCTAGAGGCCCTACTTATGACCAAATAAGCTTTTAATTGTACAAGGCTGAAATGAACTTTGTTTCAAATGAAACTTGGTCAAAACTCTGGTTAAGACCCTACCAAGCCAACATAAAAAATTCAGAGCCAAAGGGGAGGGTTAGCTAGAATTATGGTAATTACTTATTCAGTTCTAAACATTGCATTTAAGTTGACATATAGTATATCGTTTACGTGTAGTCGCTGAAGGCGAGGAGACCCCGGAAGTGCTCAACTTTCTTCTTCTGGACGAAGCCCTAACCACTGACCAGCAGCAACAAGGCAAGCCCCGGTTTACATTAACCAATTTTACAAAGTTTTGCTTTATGAGTACTTAGTATGTGGTATGGATGTGCATTAGGTGTAGGATAGATGAGACCCAAGTGCATAACCAGATTTTCCCACATGAGTGAGGGTAGTGTCTACGTCCTCGAGTAGACAGGCTATGCTTAATAATTCATAGAATTTTGGTACAAGTCGAGTAGTTGGAGTCTACTCGCGAGTTAGGCTTGCGACACACGGGATTGGTTCGAGTGATGTGAGATCACTTTAGTAATGAAAATGAGACTAGGCAGGGGCTACGGCGCAGCAAGAGGAAGTCTTGTGTGCGCAGCCCTGTCCGTGTCAATTGAGGACCGATCCGTGTGTGGCTCACGCTGATCAAGTTTGAACGTACCGAAGGCATATCGGATATATGGGCCCCAGTAAACCTATGTAACCTAAACCTCCGGGCGTCGAGGCATAGCATACCGATTTATAGGTGTAGGTTGAGGGCAGCAAGGTGGAAATCTGCTAACGGCAATAGACAGATGCTCCGTGTAGGGAACCTCCTGTCTGTTTCGGTGCGACCGGTTCGACGTTTGGGCTGTTGGGTGAAAGGTTGTCCCGTACGACATCGAGTGAGCATGCTGTGCTGCTCCACGGGTGGGCGTACGTGATGTGCTCTTTGGGTATCCCTGCAGATGTATATCGAGTCGATTCTCCATCCCTCGCGGTGATGAGTACCACTTGGTCACTAAGTCGTGACGTAGGTTAATATATGAAATGTGCTGAATCAATATTGCTGTTATGATAAAAACTGTATTGCTACATGTGTGCCACCAAATATTGCTCACTAGATTTCATATTCATGAACTGTTAACTTGTGGCTAAAAGATAAACTAAGGATAAACTTGTAGGCGTGTCCGTTTGCTGAAATTTACCATCCCATGTTCGTTGTAAATTGCATGTAGAGTTTCATGCCTAGGTGAGTCGGTTAAGTCTTGTTGAGCCATCGTGCTCACGCTTGCTGCTATATGTATTTTTCAGGTGAGGAGTACCCCACGGACTCGGGTTATGAGTCCACCGACGAGGGCTACCCTCCGTCGGGGACCACGGTTGAGTGGGAACCGTACACGCCGCGTTGAGCTGAGAAGTGCAGCTAGTGTAGGTTGCCCTAGGGCTGGGCAGCCGACTTTTGCTAGGTAGATGGGCGTGAGTTGTACAAACTTAGTTTCCGCTGCTGCAATCTAAACACTAGTTTGTAACTGAAGTCTTGTACTACCTTGTACATTTCAGTTGGTTTTCTATGTAATACAGTATCGTTCTTATGATGTGTGCTGTCGGGTGTTGCCTCTGTGATCCTGGATGAGCGGATCCCTGTCCGCCACACCATACCCCACTATATATCTGGTACAGCTCAATCTTGTCCAGTAGGGCCGCATATGGCACGGTCCTTAACCGACACGGACGGGGCTAATACCCAACCTCCACATTGGCCTTACCATACCCGGCCCAGGCCCAATATGGTCCCAAGCATTGTCACACCCAACCGGTCAAGGCAACCTTGAGCGCTCCATCCTACAAGAACTCCCAATCCCTGTCTCACTTTTCATGAGGGTGCTCTTCTCAATAAACTCTTTTCGCGAGTAGACTCCGCTACTCGACGTTTCTCGCGAGTAGCTTTTTACCACTCGACTTCTACCGGGCTAGCTATACATTAGCCTAGCATCTATGATGTAACACCCCAAATTTTGATTCAAAACCCTAAACCATGTTCAGAGGGGAATTTAAAAATTTTTGGACGTGTTGCATGTTTTGCAAAAATTCAAATTCAAACTGGAATTCAAATTATACTCAAAACAGAAAAGAAATAGAAAAAGAAAAAGAGAAACGGGAAAAAAACCGGCCAGTGGGCCGAAACCCGCCAGCCGGCCCTGTTTTCCCCGCGCCAGCCCGCCCCCGCGCGCGCCGCGCTGCCTCTCACCGACGGGTGGGACCCACATGTCATCCCTAACCCTGAGCCCCCGCGACCCCGGACTTTTCCCCCGAGCGCGCGTGATCGCAACCGACCGGAAACCGCGTCCCGCCGCCCGAATTCTGGTCCCAGAGGACTCCAACTCGATCACAACAGACCCACCGCCCTCCCCCGGCTATAAAAACCCCCGATCCGATCAGTTTTTCCCACGCGATCGCCGATTTTCACTCCGGTGAGCACCGAGACTTCGCCGGTGAATTTTGGCCGATCTAAGCTCGGAAACTCTGATCTAACTCGCTGGTCTTGATCCACCGCCTCCGGGGAACTTTGCAGGTGCAGAAAACCCGAAGACTTACGGTGTAAACCCAGCGCCGACGAGCTTCGCCGTGGTTTTGACTAGGACCTCGCCGCCGATCACTTTCCAGGACCCCCGAGCTCGAGAAAACCCCCGAGGTGAGATCCCTGACCTCCCCTCTATCGATCTAGGCCATAAGATCACAGTTTTAGGCAGAATTCTCGAGAATCCAAAACTTTCCGGCGAGATCGCCGCTTCCCGCCGCCGTGTGCCGCCGGCAACGCCGCCCGCGCTCGATCAGAGCGATGTGGCCGCTTGTGCTCCGTTTATTTCAAATCGCACGGTAGACTTTAAATCCTCGCGTACCGGTTCGATGTTATAATCTCAGCCGTCGGTTTAAAATCGGACGGTCCACGTCAACCCCACATTATAAAGACTGGAATTCTTACGTGCTACCCCCTGGGGTTCTCTGGAATTGAGAGCTAGCCCCGGAAACTTCAGATCTAGCCCCTGGAACTCCAGAAAATCATGTAAATTCATTTAAAAATCAGTTTTAGCCCCTGGACTTAATAGAAATTAGGAAAAACACCTCTGATAAGTGTAGCTAGACCCCTGGAAATTATGAAAATAATATTATAGACCCTGTAATGGGGTGAATTCATTATTTTAGCCCTGTTTAGTATTTAATTTAGAAAATTGAATATGTAACTAGGGTTTAAAAATTAAAAAGGGGGACAAACATAATTGTCAAAATTAATTAAAAACTTTCTCAGTACTTAGAAAACTTTGGAGTGAGATAAAAATATATTTTTGGGCTGAAATGAATCTGTTTCATCTATTATTCACACTTATTAGTATAGGGACACATTTTTAAGTAAATAATAGTTATAGAAAAATAGGGAAAATAATTATGAAATAGTTTACATCAGAGGCCAAGGTTAAAATATGTTATTAAATTATTTAGGACCAGAAACTAATCTGTTTAGGTGATGTGTATTACTAATTTAATAATAAAATACACAATTATGCATAGGAATATAAATCTGAAAATATAGCAACTAGTAAATGATAAATGGAGTTTCTAAAATACAAAGAATTCAGTTTAGGGTTGATAGAAGTTATGAAAGCATATATGGGGAAGAATAATACTTTTCATACACACTTTGTAGTAAAAAGGTGAAGTAGTTGAATATAAGAAATTTATTGAAAACCCATATAAATAGTATGTAAGTATAAAGGTGGACACAAAAGTAGGAATCATATACACATGGTTAAAAGTGCATGCAAGCCACAACTCAACACACATAAAGTAACCACAACACATATAATGGTAAAGAACTTTTATAAATATGAATGTGTGGTTTGTATGAAGTAAGAAGTGTGAACTATGTCTTATGATTGTTGTTCTTCTTTTGCTATGTGTGATGGTATGAAGTAGAACCTGCTCAAGAGCAAGTTAACCCTTTCCAAGATCAGGACTACCAATTTCAAGAGCAGCAAGAAGGAGGCAAGTGTCCTTGACCACTTTGATCCTATGCTAGGATGTGTAGATAGAATTATTTGCATTGTCAAATGAAATATGAAACCCATGCTAGGAAAGTTTCCCTAGAATTGCATTACCTTGTTTCCTTGTAGCTTGGGTTGGGATTTATTTTGTCATATCATTTATTTACATGCATATGCTTAGCCATGCTTAGAATGGGATAATTGGGATATGAGATCATCAGTTTATGTTACCATACTCTTGAATGAGACATTGTGAGTTATGTAGAGGTAGGGATCAAGGCAAGTTGGATGTTTTGGTTGTGTGCTGGGTGCACGAGACTTGGGTTTGTGTTTAGTACTTGTCTGGATCCTAAGGACCGGTTCATGGAGCATGTAACCCGGCTTTACAGTGCCAACCACATGCTGAGATGGGGCAGCTTGGCCAATTAATTAGGTGTATCCCCGGCGTAGTATGGGTGTGTTGGATGGTGCGGGGAGTAGGTGTCAGCTGGACTACCATATGAACCGCAAGGCTCAAGAGGGGGCCACTGCAGCGGGGTTGGAGCCTCTTGTATGCTGTTAGGGGTGAAACCTCAGTGGGCCCACGCTCGTCGGGAATCCCTTTGTAAAGGCTTCGTAGTGATCTCTTGGCCGCACACCTGGGAAGTGTGAATGTGGATCGTAGCCACTGGCATAATGGAGGTTCTTTTAGTCCACCCGGCAACGGGGGATGAAATCACTACTTGTGGGTACAGTGGTACAAACTCTGCAGAGTCAAAACTGTCTTGACAGCCGTGCTCACGGTTAAGAGCGGCCTGGACTTATTCATGATTAGAGGATTGATGGTTTTGGAAGTTAAGCGGGGAGCTTAACATTGGAAATGATGTGATGGTTATTGGATTATTATGATGGGATGGGAGATTTGGACCATTTCACCTGTGTAGTAATGTAGGTGCTTAATAAGCTAAGGTGATAGGTATCAATTGCGTAGTGCTTTAACCATGAGTTCAACCTCTCCTTGTTCTAGCCATGCATGATATGATTTTCCCACACTTGCTGAGTACCATTGGTACTCAACCTTGCATATTTGTTGGTTTATATTGCTGCTCAGGTCAAGATAATGAGGTGGTGTATAATGACCAAGATTTTGGACCCGAGGAAGGCTTTTAGGTTCATGAAGACCCCCGGGCAACGCCTGTGATGGAGCCCTAAAGAATAATATTCCGCTGCTAGTTTATTTCCTTGTGATGAACTTATTATTGTCCATCGAGACATTTACTATATAAGACTTACTTATATTCGACACCTGGCTTGTAATAAATGATGCTTCACTGTTTGTCATCACATGTATGAGAAAATGATCCTGGCATACATGTGATATTCACTTGGTTGTTTCTTCGGAAAAACCGGGTGTGACAGAGGTGGTATCAGAGCCAAGGTTGCCCGTAGGAACGTGGACCTAGGTAGAAATGGACGTATTTAAGGGCCCTATTTTCTTAAAAACTATTTTCCAAGGTGTGGGTGGAAAAAGTGTTATTAAAGGAGTCATTTTCTTCATCTTACCCCAACTTTCATTCAAAATAGGATTTTTATTTGAGAATTTATCTAACCTAATTTTAAATTCTTTTGTTTTAGATGGTTCGCATGATTCGCACCGCTCGTAAGTCCACAGGAGGGAGAGTTCCCGTAGTTGCCCTTGCCGAAAGAGAGGAGAGTCGTCCAGTGACGTACCTTTCCTACGGATTGGCAGTAGGAGATTTGTTGCGCCGTCTTCGACGTATGCTCGAGGCCGCCGGCAACACGGGCAAGCTAATCATCCACTATAACTCCACCAGGACCATCCGTGAGAAGAGGGAAGAATGGAGTTCGGAGATGAGGATTATACACGAGAATCAGCTGCTTAAGATTCACCACTCTCCAGCTTGTCGAGCAACACAAGTTGATGCGGAGAAAGATGTCACCTGGGAGGCCATCACCTGCCAGAGTCACATCTATCGTCGCCACTTGGACAAAACTGAGTACATGTATGTCCTCCAACGTGAGAGTGGTACCACGGAGTACAAGTACCCACCGGTGCAGCAAGGGACTTCCCATGGGCACATGGACTTGTGCTTGGAGGATGCTGCTATGCTCAACACTCGACTGCAGGAGTGTCAACAAGAGCTTCAGGACGTCCGAGACACCCTGAAGGAAACGGAGGCGTTGCTGCGAGCTTGCTTAAAGGCGAGAGAAAGAGGAGATGGGAATGAACTGTGTGTCACCGTGAGTGATCCATGGACTCCTGACTCCCCGGATCGCCGAGCAATCAGGCGTCGTCGCACTTCTCCACCAGCAGCCTCCCCACCCAAAGCAGAGTCAGAAGGTAGCCGAAATGAGGAGGAAGATCCCGAGGAGCCAGCTCAAGAGGACGAGTAGTGTAGAGTCTTTCCCCTAGCTAGCAAGAGGTCGAGTAGTCGAGTCGTTACGTAGTTAATGGTGTGATAATGCTTGGTGTGTGACGTGAGTTGTGGAAGCCATGAGCGATTGTCCACAGCCTCGTCTTCAGATTGTTTTGCTTTGGTGTGTGAACCCACAGGAAATAATAGTACATTTATTTGGTGAGAGATATAAACCCTCGTAAAATTTTAACAAAGCCTCAACACCTCAAAGCACCAACAAATGGAAGTAGTGAGATGATACTAAATGATATCAAATTAACATTTGTCGATTCTGCCAGATGGCCGGAAGAGGAAAAGGACGTGCTGCCAACCCCGCCAACAACAACGATGAGGCATGCAACCCTCATCTTTCTGGAGGCCAGGACCGGGGTGGTCGCCGTAAAGAAGTTGATCCTCTCCACCAAATGCTGGAGAATCAAAATTAGCTTATCCAGAACTTGACTCAAGTGGTGGCCAACTTGCATCAAGTTCCACCTCCACAAGCTGCACCACGCCAACCAAGGTTGAGTGAGTTTCTAGGAACTCAACCTCCAAAGTTTGCAAGTGCTGCTGAACCTCTGGAGGCAGATGATTGGCTGAGGACCATTGAAAGTAAGATGAGGATAATACAATGCCAAGGGTATGAGAGGGTGCTGTTTGCCTCTCATCAATTGCAGGGACCTGCTGCTGATTGGTGGACCGCCTACGTGGCCGCCCATTATGACCCTGAGAACATCACTTGGGAAGAGTTCAAGCGTAGCTTCCGCAACCATTACATCCCAAGAGGTGAACTCAAAAACAAGAGGAAGGAATTTTTGGGACTGCAGCAGGGAAACATGACTGTGAGGGAATACCTCACTAAATTTACGCAACTATCCCGTTATGCTCCACGAGACATAGAGACTGATGAGCAGAAACAAGATTGTTTCGTGGAAGGACTTACCGCAGAGATGCAGTGTGCAATGTCTTCCAATGAGTATGAAAGCTTCCAAAAGATGGTGGACAGAGCATTTGTGGTGGAAAGGAAGCTAAAAGCCCTGGAAAATGAGAACAAGAGGAAGGCTGGATGGTCACATCAGGCCTCAGGGAGCAACACCCGCCCACGTATGATGCAGCAACCTACGGGGCAGACGAGCCGTGCTGCGGTACCCTATTCAGCACCAAGAGGGTACAACCCAAACTACAGGCCACCCGCAGCACCTGCACAGCCGCCACGTCAGTTTGTGCAGCAGCCTCGCCCCGCATATCCACCTCGACCAGCAGTGCAAGGACCCCCGAACCAACCCCAAGACAACAAAGGCCAAGCACCTAAGGTTGGGGTGCAATGTTTCAGCTGTGGTGAAGTGGGGCACTACGCCCATAAATGTCCGAAGAAGAAGCCTGCGCCGCCACAACAGCAGAATGTAATGAGAGGACGGGTGAACCACGTCACTATGGAGGAAGCACAAGAGGCACCCGACGTGGTAGTTGGTAAGTTTCCTGCCAATTTACACCTTGCAACTCTGCTGTTTGATTCTGGTGCTACCCACTCGTTCATTGCTCTAGGGTTTGTTAAGAAGCATGACCTAGCAACCACACAAATGAACCATATGCTAGCGGTAAACTCTCCAGGTGGAGAAATAAGGACAAGACAAGTGTGTCCCAAAGTGAGCCTAGACATTAATGGGGTAGTATTTACGGCTAACCTCATAGTGATAGATTCACAAGGGATAGATATTATTTTGGGTATGGATTGGTTGACCAAACATAAAGGAATCATCCATTGTTCGACCAGAACGGTGGAACTAACTCACCCCAATGGCACAAGAGTAAAGTTCATAACGATACACGAGCCTAGGAGGGACATCAAATTAAATCAAGTGGAGGTGAAAGTTGAGGAAATCAGGACTATCAAGGAATATCCAGATGTTTTTCCGGAGGAATTGCCAGGTATGCCTCCCGACCGTGACGTGGAATTCGCAATTGAGCTAGTACCGGGAACAGCCCCGATATACAAGAGACCTTATCGAATGGACTCCAAGCAGCTAGAAGAGCTCAAGGATCATTTGAGAGAATTGACGGAGAAGGGGTATATTCGCCCTAGTTCCTCACCATGGGGAGCTCCGGTGATATTTGTGCCCAAGAAAGACGGAACCCAAAGGTTATGCGTGGATTACCGTGCCTTGAATGAGGTAACCATCAAGAACAAGTACCCATTACCCCGCATTGAAGACTTGTTTGATCAGTTGAGGGGAGCTTGTGTGTTCTCGAAAATTGATCTCAGGTCGGGATACCACCAACTCAAGATAAGGCCATCTGATATTCCCAAGACAGCTTTCGTATCTCGGTACGAACTGTATGAATACACTGTCATGCCTTTCGGGCTAACCAATGCCCCGGCATATTTCATGTACCTCATGAACAAGGTATTCATGGAATATCTGGACAAATTTGTGGTGGTTTTCATAGATGATATTCTCGTCTTCTCCAAAAATGAAGAAGAACATGAGAAACATCTAAGGTTGGTGTTACAGAGGCTGAGAGAACACCAACTATATGCCAAGTTGAGCAAGTGTGAGTTTTGGCTGAAGAGAGTTCCCTTTTTAGGACATATAATCTCGGAGGGAGGAATCTCCGTAGATCCCGCCAAAATCGAAGATATCCAGAAGTGGAAAACCCCTGAAAATGTCGGGGAAGTTCGAAGCTTTTTGGGATTGGCTAGATACTATCGACGGTTTATTGAGGGATTCTCCAAGATCTCGAGACCTCTCACCAAACTGTTGGAAAAGGGAATCACATTCACCTGGACGCCACAGTGCGATACGAGCTTTCAGGAGCTAAAGAAGAGATTGACAACAGCCCCAATGTTGGTTATGCCAGATATGCAGAAGAATTTCACAGTGTACTGCGATGCCTCTGGAAAGGGGTTGGGATGTGTTCTCATGCAAGAAGGACATGTCGTGGCATATGCATCCCGGCAACTTCGGAAGCACGAGAAGAACTATCCTACACATGATCTAGAACTAGCTGCAGTGGTACACGCGTTGAAAATTTGGCGGCACTATTTGATGGGGAAGAGGACAGAGATATATACGGATCATAAGAGTTTGAAGTACATATTCACACAGCCAGATCTCAACCTCAGACAAAGGAGATGGTTAGAGCTAATCAATGACTTTGATATAGGCATCAACTATCATCCCGGGAAAGCAAACGTTGTGGCCGATGCTTTGAGTCGGAAAGTGCAGGTCAATAAGTTGAGCTTGAAGGACATGCCCGCAGAATTGAAGGACGAGGTTATAAGGCTCAATCTATGTCTAGTAAATAGTGGTGAAGCCATCGCCATGGAAGTGGACTCCACACTCGAGCGAGACATACGCGAGGGCCAAAAGAATGATGAGAAGATACGAGAGATCAGACAGCTCATTAAGGAAAATAAAGCTCCTGGTTTTAGAGAGGATGAACAGGGAACGGTGTGGCACGGGAAAAGGATCTGTGTGCCAGGAGTAAAGGAGATCCGTGAGTTAATTTTGAAGGAGGCTCACGATTCTGACTATTCCATTCATCCTGGAAGTACGAAGATGTACCAGGACCTCAAAAGCAGGTATTGGTGGTATGGCATGAAGCGAGATGTCGCGGAACATGTTGCCCTATGTGACACATGTCAGTTGGTGAAAGCTGAACATCAATGACCCGCGGGATTATTGCAACCACTCAAAGTACCTAAATGGAAGTGGGAAGAAATCAGCATGGATTTTGTCGTGGGATTGCCTAGGACCCAATCCGGGTATGATTCAATATGGGTCATTATTGATAGGCTAACCAAGGTAGCTCATTTCATTCCTGTGAAAGAAAGCTACAGCGGATCCAAATTGGCAGAGTTGTACATGTCAAGGATCGTGTGTTACCATGGAGTGCCAAAGAAGATTGTGTCGGATCGAGGGACACAGTTCACCTCAAGGTTCTGGCAGAAGTTGCATGAAACCATGGGAACCCATCTGAACTTTAGTTCTGCCTATCATCCCCAAACTGACGGGCAGACGGAGAGAACCAATCAGATCCTTGAAGATATGTTAAGGGCATGTGCACTTAAAAACAATAGGAGTTGGGACAAGAACTTACCGTATGCGGAGTTTTCCTATAACAACAGTTATCAAGCTAGTATGAAGATGTCACCGTTTGAAGCTTTGTATGGAAGGAAGTGCAGAACTCCTCTATTTTGGAACCAAACAGGAGAAAGTAAAGTGTTTGGTCCAGAAGTGCTACAAGAAGCCGAGGCGAAGGTGAGGGAGATTCTCAACAACTTGAGGATAGCACAAACACGCCAGAAGAGTTATGCTGATGTACGAAGAAGAGAACTCGTTTTCAACGTGGGAGACTATGTTTATCTCAAGGTGTCCCCTATCAGAGGACTTCGTCGGTTCAAGGTTAAAGGGAAGTTGTCACCTCGATACATCGGACCCTTTCAAGTTTTGGAAAGAAAAGGCGAAGTGGCGTACCAACTAGAGTTACCGGTTCATCTATCGGACGTGCACGATGTATTCCATGTGTCACAACTCAAGAAATGCCTGAGGACGCCTGAGGAGGTGTTACCCATGAATGAAGTGGGTGTAGCTGAGGATTTGTCTTATGCCGAGCAACCATACAAAATCTTGGAGACGATGGAACGCCTCACCAGAAACAAGAGAATCCGGATGTGCAAGGTGCAGTGGAAGCATCACTCAGAAGAGGAAGCCACCTGGGAACGGGAAGATGAGCTCAAGGCACAATTTCCGGAATTGTTTTCTTAGAAACACCAATCTCGAGGACGAGATTTCTTTTAAGGGGGGTAGAGCTGTAACACCCCAAATTTTCATTCAAAACCCTAAACCATGTTCAGAGGGGAATTTAAAAATTTTTGGACGTGTTGCATGTTTTGCAAAAATTCAAATTCAAACTGGAATTCAAATTATACTCAAAACAGAAAAGAAATGGAAAAAGAAAAAGAGAAACGGGAAAAAAACCGGCCAGTGGGCCGAAACCCGCCAGCCGGCCCAGTTTTCCCCGCGCCAGCCGGCCCCCGCGCGCGGCGCGCTGCCTCTCACCAACGGGTGGGACCCACATGTCATCCCTAACCCTGAGCCCCCGCGACCCCGGACTTTTCCCCCGAGCGCGCGCGATCGCAACCGACCGGAAACCGCGTCCCGCCGCCCGAATTCTGGTCCCAGAGGACTCCAACTCGATCACAACAGACCCACCGCCCTCCCCCGGCTATAAAAACCCCCGATCCGATCAGTTTTTCCCACGCGATCGCCGATTTTCACTCCGGTGAGCACCGAGACTTCGCCGGTGAATTTTGGCCGATCTAAGCTCGGAAACTCTGATCTAACTCGCTGGTCTTGATCCACCGCCTCCGGGGAACTTTGCAGGTGCAGAAAACCCGAAGACTTACGGTGTAAACCCAGCGCCGATGAGCTTCGCCGTGGTTTTTCCTCGGACCTCGCCGCCGATCACTTTCCAGGACCCCCGATCACTTTCACAAAGGCCAAGCGCCGAGGTGAGATCCCTGACCTCCCCTCTATCGATCTAGGCCATAAGATCACAGTTTTAGGCAGAATTCTCGAGGATCCGAAACTTTCCGGCGAGATCGCCGCTTCCCGCCGCCGTGCGCCGCCGGCAACGCCGCCCGCGCTCGATCAGAGCGACGTGGCCGCTTGTGCGCCGTTTATTTTAAATCGCACGGTAGACTTTAAATCCTCGCGTACCGGTTCGATGTTATAATCTCAGCCGTCGGTTTAAAATCGGACGGTCCACGTCAACCCCGCATTATAAACACTGGAATTCTTACGTGCTACCCCCTGGGGTTCTCTGGAATTGAGAGCTAGCCCCGGAAACTTCAGATCTAGCCCCTGGAACTCCAGAAAATCATGTAAATTCATTTAAAAATCAGTTTTAGCCCCTAGACTTAATAGAAATTAGGAAAAACACCTCTGATAAGTGTAGCTAGACCCCTGGAAATTATGAAAATAATATTATAGACCCTGTAATGGGGTGAATTCATTATTTTAGCCCTGTTTAGTATTTAATTTAGAAAATTGAATATGTAACTAGGGTTTAAAAATTAAAAAGGGGGACAAACATAATTGTCAAAATTAATTAAAAACTTTCTCAATACTTAGAAAACTTTGGAGTGAGATAAAAATATATTTTTGGGCTGAAATGAATCTGTTTCATCTATTATTCACACTTATTAGTATAGGGACACATTTTTAAGTAAATAATAGTTATAGAAAAATAGGGAAAATAATTATGAAATAGTTTACATCAGAGGCCAAGGTTAAAATATGTTATTAAATTATTTAGGACCAGAACCTAATCTGTTTAGGTGATGTGTATTACTAATTTAATAATAAAATACACAATTATGCATAGGAATATAAATCTGAAAATATAGCAACTAGTAAATGATAAATGGAGTTTCTAAAATACAAAGAATTAAGTTTAGGGTTGATAGAAGTTATGAAAGCATATATGGGGAAGAATAATACTTTTCATACACACTTTGTAGTAAAAAGGTGAAGTAGTTGAATATAAGAAATTTATTGAAAACCCATATAAATAGTATGTAAGTATAAAGGTGGACACAAAAGTAGGAATCATATACACATGGTTAAAAGTGCATGCAAGCCACAACTCAACACACATAAAGTAACCACAACACATATAATGGTAAAGAACTTTTATAAATATGAATGTGTGGTTTGTATGAAGTAAGAAGTGTGAACTATGTCTTATGATTGTTGTTCTTCTTTTGCTATGTGTGATGGTATGAAGTAGAACCTGCTCAAGAGCAAGTTAACCCTTTCCATGATCAGGACTACCAATTTCAAGAGCAGCAAGAAGGAGGCAAGTGTCCTTGACCACTTTGATCCTATGCTAGGATGTGTAGATAGAATTATTTGCATTGTCAAATGAAATATGAAACCCATGCTAGGAAAGTTTCCCTAGAATTGCATTACCTTGTTTCCTTGTAGCTTGGGTTGGGATTTATTTTGTCATATCATTTATTTACATGCATATGCTTAGCCATACTTAGAATGGGATAATTGGGATATGAGATCATCAGTTTATGTTACCATACTCTTGAATGAGACATTGTGAGTTATGTAGAGGTAGGGATCAAGGCAAGTTGGATGTTTTGGTTGTGTGCTGGGTGCACGAGACTTGGGTTTGTGTTTAGTACTTGCCTGGATCCTAAGGACTGGTTCATGGAGCATGTAACCCGGTTTTACAGTGCCAACCACATGCTGAGATGGGGCAGCTTGGCCAATTAATTAGGTGTATCCCCGGCGTAGTATGGGTGTGTTGGATGGTGCGGGGAGTAGGTGTCAGCTGGACTACCATATGAACCGCAAGGCTCAAGAGGGGGCCACTGCAGCGGGGTTGGAGCCTCTTGTATGCTGTTAGGGGTGAAACCTCAGTGGGCCCACGCTCGTCGGGAATCCCTTTGTAAAGGCTTCGTAGTGATCTCTTGGCCGCACACCTGGGAAGTGTGAATGTGGATCGTAGCCACTGGCATAATGGAGGTTCTTTTAGTCCACCCGGCAACGGGGGATGAAATCACTACTTGTGGGTACAGTGGTACAAACTCTGTAGAGTCAAAACTGTCTTGACAGCCGTGCTCACGGTTAACAGCGGCCTGGACTTATTCATGATTAGAGGATTGATGGTTTTGGAAGTTAAGCGGGGAGCTTAACATTGGAAATGATGTGATGGTTATTGGATTATGATGATGGGATGGGAGATTTGGACCATTTCACCTGTGTAGTAATGTAGGTGCTTAATAAGCTAAGGTGATAGGTATCAATTGCGTAGTGCTTTAACCATGAGTTCAACCTCTCCTTGTTCTAGCCATGCATGATATGATTTTCCCACACTTGCTGAGTACCATTGGTACTCAACCTTGCATATTTGTTGGTTTATATTGCTGCTCAGGTCAAGATAATGAGGTGGTGTATAATGACCAAGATTTTGGACCCGAGGAAGGCTTTTAGGTTCATGAAGACCCCCGGGCAACGCCTTTGATGGAGCCCTAAAGAATAATATTCCGCTGCTAGTTTATTTCCTTGTGATGAACTTATTATTGTCCATCGAGACATTTACTATGTAAGACTTACTTATATTCGACACCTGGCATGTAATAAATGATGCTTCACTATTTGTCATCACATGTATGAGAAAATGATACTGGCATACATGTGATATTCACTTGGTTGTTTCTTCGGAAAAACCGGGTGTGACATATGACGAAGAAAATCCTACCCTAAACCTTCTATCCAGGGTTATAATAGTCATGCAAATGGGTTTCAAGCATCCTAAACATAATGCAAAATATCAAGTCTAACAAACATGAGGTGAAGGTAAAGCAAAATTTAAAAATGGTAGTTATATGCAAAATGGGCTTGCCTTGCTCGATGGTTTTGTTAGAGACTATGAGTTAGTCTTCCTCCAGAAAATCCACCAAACTTGTCACAAGAGGGAGATCCTTGCCTCTGAGTTGATTCCTCATCAAACAATGACGTCACGTGAGCTAGTTTTATGCATTGAACAAATATTCAAAAGTAATTTAGAAAATGCTTTACAAACTGTTGCACAAGTTAACTCACACTTAAGAGGGGAAAACAACAGAAAAGTTTCTGTTGTTGGATCTACAACCTTAGAGAAGAACTTGCTAAGTGAAATGAAGGTAATATTAATCACCATGTGATTAAATCCATATATGAACACTTAGACCTAAATAATGGTAGCTCAAGCTCCATGGGTCCAATGAAGCTGAAAATTTAACCACATCTTCCAGGGAAGGTATGTAGGCAGTGTGCAAAATTTGAGCTCATGTAATGGATCAAGGAGATCATAACAATTCCTTAAGTGGTTTTAACTATTCTGCCATTACCTCCTAGATCTTAAGCTTTCTTATGCTGAAAAGTGGACTTTTTGTGAAGTACAAAATTTCATGAGTCCATATGATTTTGTTTACCATTTTTGGAGTTTCCTACATGGATATATGGAGTATACAAGGATTGGGGAAAAGCTGAAAATTGGTTCTGTTCATTTTCCTATTTTTCAGAGACATAAAGGATTGACACTTCAGTTTGCCAAGCAAATGAGGTCCAATAACCCTAAAATTTTTACTGGAGTTCTAGTATATTTGGTGGAATGTCCCGCACAAAATTGGGAACTTTTTCAAATAACAGAACTCCTGGAATTAATTCTCTAAAATTTAAATTAATTGAATTAATGAGCCAAATCCAGGGATTTTCATGAATATTGTGATGCACCCCTGGATAGTACTCACTGATAGGAATCCAAAGCAATTTATTTGGGAATTTTCGGACAATTCTACACCAAATTGTGGCTATTGGAAGTTTGAACCGAAATCTGAAAACTGAGAAAAGCTTAAATCCCTGCGAATGAGTCACACGCCACAGTGCTTCTTCAACCTCACCCTCCGGAGAGGGTCGCCGGAATGGCCTTCCCGGCCATCTCCCGGTCCGAGACTCGCCGCCATCCCCCTATTCCAGCCTGCTGAACTCATTTAGAAGGTCACCGGCCGCCGGCTGCGGGGCCCCCTTCCGGGGTCCGCACTCCAAGAATCGCACTGGGTGGTGCCATGTGATGCGGCACCCAACAGCATGCACGAAAAGACGGTAATACATAGGAAATGATTTATTTCTCATCATAAGATCTTTTACAACATATTGTACACAAGTTGTACATATGCAGCGGAACTAAAACTGGACATTTACTCACTCTCGACCCTAACTACGCCGAAGAGATGTCGTTCAGCCCGTGAACGCTTTCAACTAGCTTCACCAAAGTAAGGCAGCGGCTAGGTTTCCAGTGACTTATACAAACCAGGAGGTCCGATGTCTCACCGGATAAGCTTCTTCATAGTAGGCATCCTGCTACCTGCAAAAACAACTACAAAGCAACCGTGAGGACTAAGGCTCAGCAAGTCTTAACCGTCAATCCTAAATATGTAACTCTACATGCAAGAGTTGTAAGAAGATAGGAATACGAATTTGCAAAATGAAGCTTGGCTAAACCTTAATCCTTAAATTCAGATTCTTATAGCAGCAAGTTTTAATGGTCCTCACGCATCACAACACCGGAAGTCCACAATCCAACAAGAAACGCTTATTCCGATGTTGCTAGACTAAGGTGGAATAGAAATTTAGTTGGCACTATCTATACTTCAGTCAAGGTTTCAATACAATGATTAAGTCATGAACAACATGTTAAGAGACTTAGTTCCTCTTCTTACTGTGTCACGGCGCAGTGGGCAAGTATGCTCAATCCTTATCCGTGAGTGACAGTGATTTGAATCAATGACAACCCGGAATACACGACACATACATACGCCTCGAAAGACTCACACGAGAGCTCTTTCATACGTTGTATGCAGCAACCTTTCAAACGACACCCCGACATAGAAAAATGCTTCGCGCCAAGCAGGATAGTCCCCTACGCGGACACGTCGAAGTTGCCCGCTAAAAGATTTACACCTCTGTAAGGACCTATGTTTTTGCAGACATTCAAAGTGTTCATCACACAACACACACCGCTCATTTGAGAAAACTTTATGAATACATTTGAAGAGCAAGTAAACACCATCAACATGCTCATTAGAGAATAAACTCACAAAATGCAAAAGTGGCATTTCCCACATGCATCATATAGGGGCTGGGCATCTGAAAAACTCCTACACCTTACTAGGAATGCCCATGCCAAATGTAAAGGCCTCAGTTTTTGACACATTCAACGTGTTCATAACCACACACACACACCTCATTTGAAGAAAGTTGATTAACACATTTGAAGAGCAAAGAACTATTATCAACATGATCTTTAGAAAACAAACTCACACAATGCAAAAGTGGCATTTCCCACATGCATCATCTAGGGGCTGGGCATATGAAAATATCCTACACCTTTCTAGTAATGTCCATTCCAGGTTTCACCCAAATTCAAAACCTTTTTGAGGTCCTTTTGGATATAGCTAGAAAGAGGGTGGTTTGAACTCAAATTCAAATTCAAACTGTTTTCATCCCATTAATTCAAAAGTGGGAGACATATTCTTACTCAGCACATTTTTGTGAGCTCACCCATCAATTTTCACTCCATTTGGAGTTGATCTTGACATGAGCTAAGTTTAGCAAATTCAAACTGTATTTGAATTACAAACTGAATATGTGCTGAAAATTTAGCCAAACAAAACCCAATTTGAATTCTGACCAAATTCAAATGGCTCAAGGGTAGATAATTCAAATCACCATGGGTATAAGGGGGATTACTGTTTACAAAACAGTAAGAGGGAGTTAAGTTCAGAGGTTAAAAGGGAGATGGGACCCACATGTCAGTCACTGAGGAAATTCAACCGATTGAATTTTCAGTGCTCGGGTCCCCGAGTTGCTTCTGAGGGCGCACTGAGGGGAGGCCGCCGCGCCACCAGCTGCTTGCCGCCCTCAGCCGCTGAACCGACTCTCGGGGCCTTTATCTACGCGCTCGAGCGGTCGCCGGTGCTTCTCACCACTGCCCCGAAGCATTCCCACCCAGAAAAACTGGAACTCCTCGCCGCCCGGTTGAACCCTCGGTCCCCCGTCGCCCGGCCAACCCTGAGGCTTTCACGGCGATCTGAGACCAGCACCAGGTGCGCCAAGCCATCCTTGACGCCCTCGTGCCGGTTCCAGGTCCGGAGCAGTCCTCCCCGAGCTCCACCACGACGATCTTTCCTTTGCCGGTTCAGCTCGAGCCGCCATCGCGGGAACGATCCGTCCGGCCACCACAGCCTGCTGTTCACCGAGCCGTGAACAGCAAAAAGGGGAGCCCGAACCGATCCGCGAAATTCGTAGTCCACACCGCACCACTCATCCTCTCATGGAGGGGATCACTTCTAGGTGCCCGTACGAGCCCATAGGAGCAGGAACAACGAAGAACCGTTGAGGGAAACCGCTGTTCTTCGAGTTTTAGCAGAATTCCCAATTTCCGGCCTAGGTCGCATGGTGACAGCCCAACACAGGCCTTTCCGAGCTCAGTGGAGCTCATGTTGACCTTTCCTAGGGTCCACTGGTGCTTGACGACCTTTTTCTTGATCGGTTGAGGTGTTATGAAGACCGGCCGACACGGCCGAAGTTCTTCCGAAGCTACCGCTCGTCGCCGACCAGGTGCCGGCCATTTTCATGACAAGCTGAGCCCAGAATCATGTTCCTCGAGTGGAGTTAGGAAGGGGCGGCCAGAATCATGAAGTTTGTAGCACCACAGAGGCCGCCGGCGAGCTCTCCGGCGAGGTATCGCGGCGGCAGAGCGCGGGAGGCGGGAGGAAGACGAAGGGGGTGGACCCCAGCTGTGAGCGGCAGATATTTTAAAACCGGGATCTGCTGTGGCACGGAGCGGGTGTGGCTGCATGCGAAAGAATCTGTAGCCGCATGTGTCGTCCGATGAAGAGCCGACACGTAGCCCCGTGTCCCACGTGCAGTGATTTGAACTTTTCCCGATTTTCAGATTTCATTCAAACTCCAAAGCCTCATAACTTTGGCTAGGAAACTCCAAATCGAGTGAACCAAATTTTGTTGGATTCAGCTCTCTGAGTACTTTCCAAAAAATAAAGTTTCAATCATGAAAATCTTTATTTCTCCAGAATTAATTCTTCAAAATTTAAACTGTTTAGAGTTTTAACTGGAAAATCCTTTGGAGGAAAATTCTGAAATTTTGCTGGGATGTTCACCAAAATGTCCCTGAACTACCTTAAAAATTTCAGATCCATTTGAGCTTATTTGATCCACCTAATGGTGTGATTAAGGAAACTGTTCCAGAGAAAATAGAAAATGTCCAGAAACATTTTCAGAATTTCTTTGAAATTGTTTAGCTCATATCTTTGGCTAGGAATCTTCAAATTAAGTGAGACCAAATCCATTAGAACCCTCTGAAAATCTAGTTTTCAGAAAGCCATGGCTTCCTCCATGAGAATTCCTAGAACACCATAAGAGCTCCAACTAAGTTCAAGTACATAATTATTTGTGGAGAGCTCAAATGAGCTTTGCTGCAACTAAAACTTGGCCAAATCTCTGCTTAGATTGTATCCAAACCACAGTAAAAATTTCAGAGTCATTGAGTCTGTCTAGTGGGACTTATAGCCTTCACAAGTTTAAAGTCAATTCAAATGCATTTAAAGTAATACATGTACTTGTTTTCTCATGTAGTCGCTAAGGTCGAGTAGGAACCCGCAGTATTAGACTTTGTTACTCCGGAAGAGCAGCTATCCTACGACCAAGAGCAGCAAGGCAAGCACCGGTTTGCATTAACCTCTTTACAGACTTTTATTGTTTTGAGAACTTACTTTGAGCACCATTAATTCTTGCATTAGAGTCTTGTTTGAAAACCCAAATGCGTAGCCAAGAAAACCATGGCCTGGGATTAGGATTGAAAACCCCGTTAGCTACTGCAATGCTAAGATAGTGTAGGATTCGGTACAAGTCGAGTAGTTAGAACTACTCGCGAGAATAGGCTAGAGGCACTCGACTCGGGTAGAGATAGCAAATGATACACATGGCAAGAAAAATGAGACCGAGCGGAGAGTAAGGGCAGCAGGACTTTGCGGCCTGGGTTCTATAGCTCCGCTTTTATCGATTGAGGACCGAGCCGTGTGCTGGCCTGTTGAACAAGCTAGAACAGTACCGAAGACCTACCGGCTATATGGGTACCGGGAAACCGATGTAACTCAGGTAGCTGGGTGTTGAGGCATAGCTGGTCGTTCAGAGGGTAGGTTGAGAGCTCGAGGTGTAAATCGGCTGGCGGCACTGAGATGCGCGTGCAAAGACCTCATGCTCGGGACGATTGGACCGGTTCAACATTTGGCTAACGGGTGAAAGGTGGTTGTGTACGGCGTCTGTGATGGTTGCTGTAGTCAACATCGAGTACGGACATACGTGACTGGTTATTCGGGTAACCCTGCTGGTGTAAATTTATTATAATCGCCGTCCCTCGAGGTCAGTGAGTACCACTTGTTTACTGTACCATGACGTAGAAAGAACACGCTAGTTACATGTTAAAATGTTGCTAATTGAAAGATGGTGATTGTTAATGATTTGCTGTAGTTTAGAGCTAATTAAAGTTCCTTTCAACTTTGGGCAATGTACATGAGAGAAATGCGTTTCTTGTTTGATTGCAGCTCTCTCATGTGCCTTAGCGTAAGGTTCTCCACAACCTGCTGCTAAAATTTGAAAGTAAGGTTCCACTAATTAGGCGAGTCCTTGCAACTTGTTTTATCTCCTGTACCTATCACCCCTCATGTAGAAGTTCCATGTTTAGGAGAGACGGGTCAGTCTTGCTTAGCCTTCATGCTCACTGCGTGTGTTTGAAGCTTTTGCAGGGTTCTATGAGGAAGGGACTCCCGAGGAGGAGCCGGAACCCCAGGAGGGGAACCCTGTCTAGTGGGAGTCGTGCACGCTAGCGGGGACACGTTCATGGGCTGAACGTGAACTCGATGCGTAGTCTATGCCCGTGAGTGTAGACTTAACATATTTTGTTGTAAAAATGTTCATAAACCTGTTTATGTAATAAAACTTTGCTTCCGCTTTGTACCTTTGATGTGTGTTATCCGGTGCTGTGCAACGCAGCGCCACTCTGCGTGATCCTGGCTCGACAAGACCGTGGGGTCGTGTCAGCATTGGTATCAGAGCAAGCTTGAGGTTTAACGCACTACAAAGGTCATCTTTTTCAAAAATCCAGTGAGGAACGAGTTAGTATCCCATATAAGGATGTTATTAGTGTATAGAAAGTGGCATGCTAACCTATTTGCTTATGTCGGAAAATCGTGCATCTCGGGACGTTTATGTCTTGGGGGGTGCACGTAAGCGCTGTCCACCAGTGTGCACAAGCAGAAGGGTGGAGCCCCACGGGTGGCAGGTAACCCAACCCGCTTTAATATCCTCTACGACTCTTCATGTCGTTTGGGATATTCGAGCAACGTCTGTCCCTAGCATGCGTGGTGCAATTTAGGAGACCCCGTCATGTGGTCAGTAACGTGAACACGTAGCTCAAGGTGTGTTTGGCTTGAGAACATCCGGGCGAGTGATGACGGCCGGGTGTATGAACTGTATGGATACCGGGCTCGGTGTGCAGCCGAGTCTGACGATTGTGTGAGCTATCTGCAGGTAGTCTAACCATGAAACGGTAGACGTGTAGCATCCGTGTGCGGGAGATGCTTAGTGCCACTGAACTAACGAAGCCGGCTAAGTCCGGTATAGGTTTTTTTCTTTGTGGGGACGTAGTACCGACATGCTCTGGTGACACATCGACGTCACACTCCACTAAATGAACATCTTCATTATAAAACTTAAAAGTTTTAATCTGGAGCACTAAAAATTTGAGGTAATTCCTTCCCTTGATCAGGATATTCAACGTTAACAAGTTTTCAACTTATAGGCTGCTAAGGACAGAGCACCCTGTGTTTTAGCTGAATTAAGGCTGAAGTTAATCAGAGGTTAGAGGTTGAGTTATTTCGATGTTGGGGTCATATGATACATTTACGAAAAGCTTTGGAAGAGCTTTACAACTTTTATGTTGAGGTCCAGAGGTGTTTCATCCCTTAACCAATCGAAAAATGCAGTAGAGTTGAAACTGTCCAGAAAACAGGGCAGAGCAAACACTCTCTGTAAACTCTCTGTAAACTGAGCATAACTTCCTGCATAAAAATCCAAAATTAGAAGATGAGGTAGTTCTGGAAAGCTCATGAGATGGGTTACAACTTTGTAACAGAAAGTGTTGTCAGATGGGGAGCATAATTAACTGGAATTCTTCGATCAAATCAGTACCTAAAGCAGGAAGGTGCTGTCCAATTTTCTACAGAAATTCGGTTAACTTTGACATCCAATAACTTTTGAAACAAGACAGATCTTAGGCCAAGCAAACACTTTCTGGAAAGCTATTGAAGTTATCTTTAACTTTGATGTGGAGCTCCAGAATTGGTTTTGCCCTTAGCACGGCCTAAATCAGGTTGAAATGGAAACTGGTCAGGGCTGTCATGTTGGGCAGCAAATCAGCAGTCAAATTTGTTTAAATTTGAACTAAGTTTCCAAGTCTTATGAGTTCAATGACATGTCTTATGTTATAACTCAATTGTTTACTGTTCAAATAAATATTTGACATTTCTCAAATATGTTTTTACAGATGACAGCGGATAAACTGTAACACCCCAAAAATATTGTTAAGGCACTAAATTATGTTAAGAGAGGAATTTAAAAGTTTTTGGACGTGTTGCATGTTTTGCAAAAATTCAAATTCAAACTAGAATTCAAATTAAACTCAAAACAGAAAAGAAATAGAAAAAGAAAAAGGAAAACAGAAAAAAAACCGGCCAGTGGGCCGAAACCCACCAGCCGGCCCAACCAGCGCCGCGCCAGCCCGCAGCCACGCGCGCCGCTTCCTCCCACTGACAGGCGGGGCCCACCAGTTCATCGTCTACCTCGCGCCAGCGCCGGACTCTCTCACCCGAATCGAAACCGATCAGGAATTCTCGCGTATTCCAGCCGAATTCCGTTCGGGGGCGACGCAAACTCGATCTAAACCACCCAGCCGCCCTCCCCCGTCTATAAAAACCCCGGCCTCGTTCTGTTTTTCCCACGCGATCCACCGATTTTCCTCCGGTGAGAACCGAGACTTCTCCGGCGAATTCTGGCCGATCTAAGTCCGGAAATTCCGATCTAACTCGCTGGTCTTGATCCACCGCCTCCGGGGAACCTTGCAGGTGCAGAAAACTCGGTGACTTGCGGTGTAAACACAGCGCCGACGAGCCTCGCCGTGAATTCACCTCGGACCTCGTCGGCGATCACCTTCCAGGACCTCCGAGCTCAAGAAAACCCCAGAGGTGAGATCCCCGACCTCCCCTCCACCGATCTATACCATAAAATCACAGTTGTAGGAAGAATTCTCGAAAATCCGAAAGTCTCCGGCGAGATCGCCGCTTCCCGCCGCCGGCAATGCCGCCCGCGTTCGATCAGAGCGATGTGGCCGCTTGTGCGCTGTTTATTTTAAATCCCACGGTAGGGTTTAAATCCCCGCGTACCGGTTCGACGTTATAATCTCAGCCGTTGGTTTAAAATCGGACGGTCCACGTCAGCCCCGCGTTATAAAGACTGGAAATCTTACGTGCTACCCCCCTGGGGTTCTCGGGAAATAAGAGCTAGCCCCGGAAACTTCTGATCTAGCCCCTGGAACTTCAGAAAATCATGTAAATTCATTTAAAAATCAGTTTTAGCCCCTGGACTTAATAAAAATTAGGAAAAACCCCTCTGTTATGTATAGCTAGACCCCTAAAAATTGTTAAAATAATATTATGGACCCTGTAGTGGGGTGAGTTTACCTTTTTAGCCCTGTTTAATATTTAATTTGCGAAATTGAATATGTGGCTAGTGTTTAAAATTTAAAAAGGGGGACAAAAATATTGTCAAAATTAAATTAAATTAAAATTGAATATGTGGCAGAAGTGAATCTGTTTAATTCATTATTGACATTTAGGGACATATTTTTAAGTAAAGAAAAGTTCTAGAAAATAGGGAAAATAATTGTAAAATAGTTTACATCAGAGGAAAAGGTCAAAAATATATTAGTAAATATTTTAGATCAGAACCTATTCTGTTTAGATGATGTGTCTTGTTATTTTCATAATAAAGTTCACATTTAGGCATACGAAATAAATCTGAAAATATAGCAACTAGTAAATGATAAATGGAGTTCTAAAATCCAAAGGATTCAGTTTAGGGTTGGTAGAAATTATGAAGACACATATGGAGAAGGAAAATACCTTTCATGCATACTTGGTAGCTAAAAGGTGTAGTAATTGAATATAAGGAATTTATTTAAATTGGAAACTCATATATATAGTATGCAAGCATAAATGTGAATACAAAAGTAGGAATCATATACATATGATTAAAAGTGCATGCAAGACACAAATCAACACACATAAAGTAACCACAACACATATAATGGTGAATGACTTTCATAAATATGAATGTGTGGTTTGTATGAAGTGGAAGTGTGAACTATGTCTTATGGATTGTTGTTTTTCTTTTGCTATGTGTGATGGTATGATGTAGAACCTGCTCAAGAGCAAGTTATTCCTTTCCAAGACCAGGACTACCCATTTCAAGAGCAGCAGGAAGGAGGCAAGTGTCCTTGACCACTTTGATCCTATGCTAGGATGTGTAGATAGAATTATTTGCATTGTCAAGTTAAATATGAAACCCATGCTAGGAAGTTTCCCTAGAATTGCATCACCTTGTTTCCTTGTAGCTTGGGTTGGGATTTATTTTATCATGTCATTTATTATTATGCATATGCTTAGCCATGCTTAGAATGGGACATTTGGGATATGAGATCATCAGTTTACTTTACCATACTCTTGAATGAGATATTGTGAGTTATGTAGAGGTAGGGATCAAGTCAAGTTGGATGTTTTGGTTGTGTGCTGGGTGCACGAGACTTGGGTTTGTGTTTAGTACTTGCCTGGATCCTAAGAACCGCAAGGCTCAAGAGGAGGCCACTGCAGCGGGGTTGGAGCCTTTTGTATGCTGTTAGGGGTGAAACCTCAGTGGGCCCACGCTTGTCGGGAATCCCTTTGTAAAGGCTTTGTAGTGATCTCCTGGCTACACACCTGGTAAGTGTGAATGTGGTTCGTCGCCACTGGCATAATGGAGGTTCTTTTAGTCCACCCGACAACGGGGGATGAAGTCACTACATGTGGGTACAGTGGTACAAACTCTGCAGAGTCAAAACTGTCACGACAGCCATGCTCACGGTCAAGAGCGGCTTGGACTTATTCATGATTAGAGGATTGATGGTTTTGGAAGTTTTGGATGTTAAGCGGGGAGCTTAACATTGGAAATGATGTTATGGTTATTTGATTAGGATGATGGGATGGGAGATTGGGACCATTTCACCTGTGTAGTAATGTAGGTGCTTAATAAGCTAAGGTGATAGGTATTAGTTACGTAGTGCTTTAACCATGAGTTCAACCTCCCCTTGTTCTAGCCATGCATGACATAATTTCCCACACTTGCTGAGTACCATCGGTACTCAACCTTGCATATTTTGTTGGTTTATATTGCTGCTCAGGTCAAGATAATGGGGTGGTGTATAACGACCAAGACTTTGGACCCGAAGAAGGTTTCTAGGTTCATGGAGACCCCCGGGCAACACCTGTGATGGAGCCCTCAATGATAATATTCCGCTGCTAGTTTATTTACTTGTGATGAACTTAATATTGTCCATCGAGACATTTGCTATGTAAGACTTATTTATATTTGACACCTGGCTTGTAATAAATGATGCTTCACTATTTGTCATCACATTTATGAGAAAATGATCCTGGCATACATGTGATATTCACTTGGTTGTTCTTCGGAAAAACCGGGTGTGACAGGAGTGGTATCAGAGCCAAGGTTGCCCGTAGGAACGTGGACCTAGGTAGAAATGGACGTATTTAAGGGTCCTATTTTCTTAAAAACTATTTTTACAAGGTGTGTGTTGAAAAGTGTTATTTAATGAGTCACTTTCTTCATCTTACCCCAATTTTCATTCAAAATAGGATTTTTGTTTAAAAGTTTATCTAACCTAAGTTTAAATGCTTTTTGTTTTAGATGGTTCGCACCGCTCGCAAGTCCACAGGAGGGAGAGTTCCAGTAGTTGCCCTTGCCGAGAGAGAGGAGAGTCGTCCGGTGACGTACCTTTCCTACGGATTGGCAGTAGGAGGCTTGTTGTGCCGTCTTCGACGTATGCTCGAAGCCGCCGGCAATACGGGCAAGTTAATCATCCACTATAACTCCACCAGGACCATCCGTGAGAAGAGGGAAGAATGAAGTTCAGAGATGAGGATTATACAAGAAAATCGACTGCTTAAGATCCACCGCTCTCCAGCTTGTAGAGCGACACAAGTTGATGCGGAGAAAGATGTCACCTGGGAGGCCATCACCTGCCAGAGTCACATCTATCATCGCCACCTGGACAGGACTGAGTACATGTATGTCCTCCAGCGTGAGAGTGGTACCACGGAGTACAAGTACCCGCCGGTGTAGCAAGGGACTTCCCATGAGCACATGGACTTGTGCTTGGAGGATGCTGCTATGCTCAGCACTCGACTGCAGGAGTGTCAACAAGAGCTTCAGGATGTCCGGGACACCCTGAAGGAAACGGAGGCGTTGCTGCGAGCCTGCTTAAGGGTGAGAGAAAGAGGAGATGGGAATGAACTGTGTGTCACCACGAATGATACATGGACTCCTAACTCCCCAGATCATCGGGCGATAAGGCGTCGTCACACTTCTCCAACAGCAGCCTCCCCACCCAAAGCAGAGTCAGAAGGAAGCCGAAATGATGAGGAAGATCCCGAGGAGCCAGCTCAAGAAAACGAGTAGTGTAGAGTCCTTCCCTTAGTTAGCAAGATGCCAAATAGTCGAGTCGTTACGTTAAGTTAATGGTGTGTTAATGCTTGGTGTGTGACGTGAGTTGTGGAAGCCATGAGCAATTGTCCACAGCCTCGTCTTTAGATTGTTTTGCTTTGGTGTGTGAACCCACATGAAATAATATTGCATTTATTTTTGGTGTGAGAAATGAACCCTCAGAAAATTATAACAAAGCCTCAACACTTCAACGTACAAACAAATGAAAGTAGTAAGATGATACTAAATGCTTTCAAATTAACATTGGTTGATTCTGCCAGATGGCCGGAAGAGGAAAAGGACGTGCTGCCAACCCCGCCAACAACAACGATGAGGCATGCAACCCTCATCTTTCTGGAGGCCAGGACCGGGGTGGTCGCCGTGAAGGAGTTGATCCCCTCCACCAAATGCTGGAGAATCAAAATCAGCTCATCCAGAACTTGACTCAAGTGGTGGCCAACTTGCATCAAGTTCCACCTCCACAAGCTGCACCACGCCAACCAAGGGTGAGTGAGTTTCTAGGAACTCAACCTCCAAAGTTTGCAAGTGCTGCTGAACCTCTGGAGGAAGATGATTGGCTTAAGACCATTGAGAGCAAGATGAGGATCATACAGTGCCAAGGGTATGAGAGGGTGCTGTTTGCCTCTCATCAATTGCATGGACCTGCTGCTGATTGGTGGACCGCCTACGTGGCCGCCCATCATGACCCTGAGAACATCACTTGGGAAGAGTTCAAGCGTAGCTTCCGCAACCATTACATCCCAAGAGGTGAACTCAAAAACAAGAGGAAGGAGTTTTTGGGACTGCAGCAGGGAAACATGACGGTGAGGGAATACCTCACTAAATTTACTCAACTATCCCGTTATGCCCCACGGGACATAGAGACTGATGAGCAGAAACAAGATTGTTTCGTGGAAGGACTTACCACAGAAATGCAGTGTGCAATGTCCTCAAATGAGTATGAAAGCTTCCAAAAGATGGTGGACAGAGCGTTTGTGGTAGAAAGAAAGCTGAAGGCCTTGGAAAATGAGAATAAGAGGAAGGCCGGGTGGTCACATCAAGCCTCAGGGAGCAACACCCGCCCACGTCTGATGCAGCAACCTGCAGGGCAGACGATCCGTGCTGCGGTACCCTACTCAGCACCAAGAGGGTACAACCCGAACTACAGGCCTCCGGCAGCACCAATACAGCCACAACGTCAGTTCGTACAGCAGCCTCGCCCTGCATATCCACCTCGACCAGCAGTGCAAGGACCCCCAAACCAACCCCAAGACAACAAAGGTCAAGCACCTAAGGTTGGGGTGCAATGTTTTAGCTGCGGTGAAGTGGGGCACTATGCCCATAAATGCCCAAAGAAGAAGCCCGCACAGCCACAACAGCAGAATGTGATGCGAGGACGGGTGAACCACGTCACTATGGAGGAAGTGCAAGAGGCACCCGACGTGGTAGTTGGTAAGTTTCCTGCCAATTTACACCTTGCAACCCTGCTGTTTGATTCTGGTGCTACCCACTCGTTCATTGCTCAAGGGTTTGTTAAGAAGCATGACCTAGCAACCACACAAATGAACCATATGCTAGCCATAAACTCTCCAGGTGGAGAAATAAGGACAAGACAAGTGTGTCCCAAAGTGAACCTAGACATTAATGGGGTGGTATTTACTGCTAACCTCATAGTGATAGATTCACAAGGGATAGATATTATCTTGGGTATGGATTGGTTGACAAAACATAAAGGAATCATCCATTGTTCGACCAGAACGGTGGAACTAACTCACCCTACTGGCACAAGAGTAAAGTTCATAACAATACACGAGCCTAGGAGGGACATTAAATTAAATCAAGTTGAGGTGAAAGTTGAGGAAGTCAGGACCATCAGGGAATATCCAGATGTTTTTCCGGAGGAGTTGCCAGATATGCCTCCCGATCGTGAAGTGGAATTTGCAATTGAGCTAGTGCCTGGAACAGCCCCGATATACAAGATACCTTATCGGATGGACTCCAAGCAGCTGGAAGAACTCAAGGATTATTTGAGAGAACTGACGGAGAAGGGGTATATTCGCCCTAGTTCCTCACCTTGGGGAGCTCCGGTGATATTTGTGCCCAAGAAGGACGGAACCCAAAGGTTATGCGTGGATTACCGTGCTTTGAATGAGGTAACCATCAAGAACAAGTACCCATTACCCCGCATTGAAGACTTGTTTGATCAGTTGAGAGGCGCTTGTGTGTTATCGAAAATTGATCTCAGGTCGGGATACCACCAACTCAAGATAAGGCAATCTGATATTCCCAAGACAGCTTTCGTATCTCGGTACGGACTGTATGAATACACCATCATGCCTTTCGGGCTAACTAATGCCCCGGCATACTTCATGTATCTCATGAACAAGGTATTCATAGAATATCTAGACAAATTTGTGGTGGTTTTCATAGATGGCATTCTCGTCTTCTCCAGAGATGAAGAAGAACATGAGAAACATCTAAGGTTGGTGTTGCAGAGGCTAAGAGAACACCAACTATATGCCAAGTTGAGCAAGTGTGAGTTTTGGCTGAAGAGAGTTCCCTTCTTAGGACATATAATCTCGGAGGGAGGAATCTCCGTAGATCCCGCCAAAATCGAGGATATCCAGAAGTGGAAGACCCCTGAAAATGTCGGGGAAGTTCGAAGCTTCTTGGGATTGGCTGGATACTATCGACGGTTTATTGAAGGATTCTCCAAGATCTCGAGACCTCTCACCAAACTGTTGGAGAAGGGAATCACATTCACCTGGACGCCACAGTGCGAGACGAGTTTTCAGGAGCTAAAGAAGAGATTGACAACAGCCCCAGTGTTGGTTATGCCAGATATGCAGAAGAATTTCACAGTGTACTGCGATGCCTCTGGAAACGGGTTGGGATGTGTTCTCATGCAAGAAGGCCATGTCGTGGCATATGCATCCCGGCAGCTTCGGAAGCACGAGAAAAACTATCCTACACATGACTTAGAACTAGCCGCAGTGGTACACGCGTTGAAAATTTGGCGGCACTATTTGATGGGGAAGAGGACCGAGATATATACGGATCATAAGAGTTTGAAGTACATTTTCACACAGCCAGATCTCAACCTCAGACAAAGGAGATGGTTAGAGCTAATCAATGACTTTGATGTGGGCATCAACTATCATCCCGGGAAAGCAAACGTCGTGGCCGATGCTTTGAGCCGGAAAGTGCAGGTCAATAAGTTGAGCTTGAAGGACATGCCTGCAGAATTGAAGGACGAGGTTATAAGGCTCAATCTATGTCTAGTTAATAGTGGTGAAGCCATCGCCATGGAAGTGGACTCCACACTAGAGCGAGACATACGCGAAGGTCAAAAGAATGACGAGAAGATACAAGAAATCAGGAAACTCATCAAGGAAAATAAAGCTCCTGGTTTCAGAGAGGATGAACAAGGTACGGTGTGGCACGGGAAAAGGATATGTGTGCCTGAAGTAAAGGAGATCCGTGAATTACTTTTGAAGGAGGCTCACGATTCTGACTATTCCATTCATCCTGGGAGTACGAAGATGTACCAGGACCTCAAGAGCAGGTATTGGTGGTATGGCATGAAGTGAGATGTCGCGGAACATGTTGCCCTATGCGACACATGTCAGTTGGTGAAAGCAGAACATCAACGACCTGCGGGATTATTGCACCCACTCAAAGTGCCTGAATGGAAATGGGAAGAAATCAGTATGGATTTCATAGTGGGACTGCCTAGGACCCAATCAGGGTATGATTCGATATGGGTCGTCATTGACAGGCTAACCAAGGTAGCTCATTTCATCCCCATGAAAGAAAGCTACAGCGGATCCAAATTGGCAGAGTTGTACATGTCAAGGATCGTGTGTTACCATGGAGTGCCAAAGAAGATTGTGTCGGATCGAGGGACACAATTCACCTCAAGGTTCTGGCAGAAGTTGCACGAAACCATGGGAACCCATCTGAATTTCAGCTCTGCCTATCATCCCCAAACTGACGGGCAGACAGAGAGAACCAATCAGATCCTTGAAGATATGCTGAGGGCATGTGCACTCAAAAACAATAGGAGTTGGGAAAAGAACTTACCGTACGCGGAGTTTTACTATAACAACAGCTATCAAGCTAGTATGAAGATGTCACCGTTTGAAGCCTTGTACGGGAGGAAGTGCAGAACTCCCCTATTTTGGAACCAAACAGGGGAAAGTAAAGTGTTTGGTCCAGAAGTACTACAAGAAGCCGAGGCGAAGGTGAGGGAAATTCGCAATAACTTGAGGATAGCACAGACACGCCAAAAGAGCTATGCCGATGTACGAAGAAGAGAGCTCGTTTTCGACGTGAGGGACTATGTCTATCTCAAGGTGTCCCCTATAAGAGGACTTCGTCGGTTCAAGGTGAAAGGGAAGTTGTCACCTCGATACATCAGACCCTTTCAAGTTCTGGAAAGGAAAGGCGAAGTGGCGTATCAACTAGAGTTACCGGCTCGTCTATTGGATGTGCATGATGTGTTCCATGTGTCACAACTCAAGAAATGCCTGAGAACGCCTGAAGAGGTGTTACCCATGAATGAAGTGGATGTAGCTGAAGATTTGTCTTATGCCGAGCAACCATACAAGATTTTGGAGACAATGGAACGCCTCACCAGAAATAAAAGAATCCGGATGTGCAAAGTGCAGTGGAAGCATCACTCAGAAGAGGAAGCCACCTGGGAGCGGGAAGATGAGCTCAAGGCACAATTTCCGGAATTGTTTTCTTAGAAACACCAATCTCGAGGACGAGATTTCTTTTAAGGGGGGTAGAGCTGTAACACCCCAAAAATATTGTTAAGACCCTAAATTATGTTAAGAGGGGAATTTAAAAGTTTTTGGACGTGTTGCATGTTTTGCAAAATTCAAATTCAAACTAGAATTCACATTAAACTCAAAACAGAAAAGAAATAGAAAAAGAAAAAGGAAAACAGAAAAAAAAACCGGCCAGTGGGCCGAAACCCACCAGCCGGCCCAACCAGCGCCGTGCCAGCCCGCAGCCGCGCGCGCCGCTTCCTCACACTGACAGGCGGGGCCCACCAGTTCATCGTCTACCTCGCGCCAGCGCCGGACTCTCTCACCCGAATCGAAACCGATCGGGAATTCTCGCGTATTCCAGCCGAATTCCGTTGGGGGGCGACGCAAACTCGATCTAAACCACCCAGCCGCCCTCCCCCATCTATAAAAACCCCGGCCTCATTCTGTTTTTCCCACGCGATCCGCCGATTTTCCTCCGGTGAGAACCGAGACTTCTCCGGCGAATTCTGGCCGATCTAAGCCCGGAAATTCCGATCTAACTCGCTGGTCTTGATCCACCACCTCCGGGGAACCTTGCAGGTGCAGAAAACTCGGTGACTTGCGATGTAAACACAGCGCCGATGAGCCTCGCCGTGAATTCACCTCGGACCTCGTCGCCGATCACCTTTCAGGACCTCCGAGCTCAAGAAAACCCCAGAGGTAAGATCCCCGACCTCCCCTCAACCGATCTATACCATAAAATCAAAGTTCTAGGAAGAATTCTCGAAAATTCAAAAGTGTCCGGCGTTCGATCAGAGCAACGTGGCCGCTTGTGCGTCGTTTATTTTAAATCGCACGGTAGGGTTTAAATCCCCGCGTACCGGTTCGACGTTCTAATCTCAGCCGTCGGTTTAAATCGGACGGTCCACGTCAGCCCCGCGTTATAAAGACTGGAAATCTTACGTGCTACCCCCTGGGGTTCTCGGGAAATAAGAGCTAGCCCCGGAAACTTCTGATCTAGCCCCTGGAACTTCAGAAAATCATGTAAATTCATTTAAAAATCAGTTTTAGCCCCTGGACTTAATAAAAATTAGGAAAAACCCCTCTGTTATGTATAGCTAGACCCCTGAAAATTGTTAAAATAATATTATAGACCCTGTAGTGGGGTGAGTTTACCTTTTTAGCCCTGTTTAATATTTAATTTGGGAAATTGAATATGTGGCTAGTGTTTAAAATTTAAAAAGGGGGAAAACATATTGTCAAAATTAAATTAAAAACTTTCTCAGTATTTAGAAAACTTTGGAATGAGATAAAAACATATTTTGGGCTGAAGTGAATCTGTTTAATTTATTATTCACATTTAGGGACATATTTTTAAGTAAAGAAAAGTTCTAGAAAATAGGGAAAATAATTGTAAAATAGTTTACATCAGAGGAAAAAGTCTAAAATATATTAATAAATATTTTAGATCAGAACCTATTCTGTTTAGATGATGTGTCTTGTTATTGTCATAATAAAGTTCACGCTTAGGCATAGGAAATAAATCTGAAAATATAGCAACTAGTAAATGATAAATGGAGTTCTAAAATCCAAAGGATTCAGTTTAGGGTTGGTAGAAATTATGAAGACACATATGGAGAAGGAAAATACCTTTCATGCAAACTTGGTAGCTAAAAGGTGTAGTAATTGAATATAAGGAATTTATTTAAATTGGAAACTCATATATATAGTATGCAAGCATAAATGTGAATACAAAAGTAGGAATCATATACATATGATTAAAAGTGTATGCAAGACACAAATCAACACACATAAAGTAACCACAACACATATAATGGTGAATGACTTTCATAAATATGAATGTGTGGTTTGTATGAAGTGGAAGTGTGAACTATGTCGTATGGATTGTTGCTTTTCTTTTGCTATGTGTGATGGTATGATGTAGAACCTGCTCAACAGCAAGTTATTCCTTTCCAAGACCAGGACTACCCATTTCAAGAGCAGCAGGAAGGAGGCAAGTGTCCTTGACCACTTTGATCCTATGCTAGGATGTGTAGATAGAATTATTTGCATTGTCAAGTTAAATATGAAACCCATGCTAGGAAGTTTCCCTAGAATTGCATCACCTTGTTTCCTTGTAGCTTGGGTTGGGATTTATTTTATCATGTCATTTATTATTATGCATATGCTTAGCCATGCTTAGAATGGGACATTTGGGATATGAGATCATCAGTTTACTTTACCATACTCTTGAATGAGATATTGTGAGTTATGTAGAGGTAGGGATCAAGTCAAGTTGGATGTTTTGGTTGTGTGCTGGGTGCACGAGACTTGGGTTTGTGTTTAGTACTTGCCTGGATCCTAAGGACCGGTTCATGGAGCACGTAACCTGGCTTTACAGTGCCAACCACATGCTGAGATGGGGCAGCTTGGCCAATTAATTAGGTGTATCCCCGGCGTAGTATGGGTGTGTTGGATGGTGCGGGGAGTAGGTGTCAGCTGAACTACCATATGAACCGCAAGTCTCAAGAGGGGGCCACTGCAGCGGGGTTGGAGCTTCTTGTATGCTTTTAGGGGTGAAACCTCAGTGGGCCCACGCTCGTCGGGAATCCCTTTGTAAAGGCTTTGTAGGTATCTCCTGGCTACACACCTGGTAAGTGTGAATGTGGTTCGTAGCCACTGGCATAATGGAGGTTCTTTTAGTCCACCCGGCAACGGGGGATGAAATCACTACATGTGGGTACAGTGGTACAAACTCTGCAGAGTCAAAACTGTCACAACAGCCATGCTCACGGTCAAGAGCGGCTTGGACTTATTCATGATTAGAGGATTGATGGTTTTGGAAGTTTTGGATGTTAAGCTCGGAGCTTAACATTGGAAATGATGTTATGGTTATTTGATTAGGATGATGGGATGGGAGATTGGGACCATTTCACCTGTGTAGTAATGTAGGTGCTTAATAAGCTAAGGTGATAGGTATTAATTACGTAGTGCTTTAACCATGAGTTCAACCTCCCCTTGTTCTAGCCATGCATGACATAACTTTCCCACACTTGCTGAGTACCATCGGTACTCAACCTTGCATATTTTGTTGGTTTATATTGCTGCTCAGGTCAAGATAATGGGGTGGTGTATAACGACCAAGACTTTGGACCCGAAGAAGGTTTCTAGGTTCATGGAGACCCCCGGGCAACACCTGTGATGGAGTCCTCAATGATAATATTCCGCTGCTAGTTTATTTACTTGTGATGAACTTAATATTGTCCATCGAGACATTTGCTATGTAAGACTTATTTATATTCGACACCTGGCTTGTAACAAATGATGCTTCACTATTTGTCATCACATGTATGAGAAAATGATCCTGGCATACATGTGATATTCACTTGGTTGTTCTTCGGAAAAACCGGGTGTGACATAAACTGTTCGAGAATGGGTGGGTGGAATCTCACTGTTCTCACCACAGCGACTATCCGGAAGCATTGAGGCAGATGCTTCAATATTTCAGGTACAACCAGATGCCGCAGTATTTCACAAAGGAAGAAGGCGAGGAGGGGAACAAGACGTGGACAATCCATGTCGAAGTTCCTGCAGGACCTACGCCACCCGGTTGGGCGCCGTTCACCGTCACGGTGAGAGGTAGAAAACCGGAGGGAATGTGGCAAGTGGCAGCCCGTGACACCATGTCGAGTTTCTGCCAACTACACGTGAGGGCTATGGAGGGCACTCCATACGCGATCGATCCGGTGGAGGGACGGGCTAATCACATGTGCGAAGGGTGGTATATGGAGGCAACAGATCCGGGTTGCCTAAGGTACAGCCCCGCGGAGGCGAACCTCAGCCTCCAATTGAAAGCCGGAAAGACCGTGATGGACAGCCAAGCTGTTCATACGGAGTGTCTCGCCGAAAAGCTCAAGGAGAGCACAAGCCGTGGAGACCAGTTTGAGAGTGCTTACAGCGCACTCTGCAATGTGCTCCTTCCGACGATTAAGCGACTGAATGAACAGCATAATCAGCTGCATCGTCTGAAGAAGGCAAAGAAGAAAAGCCGTATTGACATCACGGCATTGCAAGAACAAGTGCATGCTCTGACCCAGCAAAATGAGGTCCTTACTCAAGAGCGAGACGACGCTATTGAGGAGGGGCAAGGCTGGGAAGAGGACTACAACCAGGCCATGGACGAGGTGCACGCGTTGCAGGACCTCAGTACCTCCGGTATTGGGCATACCGGTGGTCTTGGGTCTTCCGGCAATGGGAGAACCCGAGACGGGAGAAGAGGTTGTAGATCCGGGGCCACCAGCAGAGGTACCTGAGGAGGACGACCCACAAGAGGTCGAGTTCTATTCCAAGTAGGGCAACCAGAGTGGAGTAACCCAAACTTTTGTAACCAGTCACATGTCGTGTAGGCAGTAGAGTATGTATAGTTAGTGACGACATGAGCACGACTTCTCGGAGACCCGAGAATAATGTATCTTGTATAAAGTTTATGCTTTATCAATAAATGTGAATGTGTGCAAATTATTCATGCGTCACTTCAATACCTACTGTTTCCTATGGAATTTTTAAGTATGACATGTGCTGATCGCTGCTGTTTTGAATTTCAGAATGATTCGTACCCATACCAACCCAGACGTTGGGGGTTCTAGTCAAAGGGGAGAAACCTCCCAACAGCCTCCCAAGGATTCCTCGGGACAGAAGCGGCAACAGCAAACACCACCACCACCACCAGCAACTGTTATATTGGCCGACATCGTTGTGGCAATGGCGGGCTCTCATCAGCAGCATACGGAGTTGCTGCAGACCCTCATTGCCAATACGTCTCAACCAGAGAGGCATCAAGATCGTGAGGAGCGCCAACAGAGCTCCTACTCCGACTTTCTAGCGACTCATCCCCTTGTATTCTCAAGGGCGGATGAACCCCTCGATGCGGACAACTGGCTCCGCATGATGGAGATGAAGTTCTGGCTGCTCCAAGTGAGTGAGCAGCGCAAGACTCAGTTCACGGTCCAACAGCTCCAGGGATCCACGAGCACGTGGTGGGCGAACTACTGTGCTTCAAAGCCCACCGACCGAGTTATGACCTGGGCGGAGTTCCGGATGGCCTTCAGGGCCTATCACATACCGCCGGGTCTCATGAAGAGGAAGACGCAGGAGTTCTTACGCCTGCAACAAGGGAGCATGAACGCACTGGAATACTCCAGGGCGTTCAACGATCTCACGCTTTACGCATCGTATCACGCCGATACTAACGAGAAGCGGCGGGACCACTTCTACCAGGGGCATAACCCGCTCCTGAAGGACAAGCTGGCGATGTTCAATCGCGGCAGCCTGAATGACATAATTGATGCTGCGATTGTTCAGGAGGACTCCGGCAAGGAGTTAGCGGCGGCGGAAAGGAAGCGAAGCGCGCCGCAAAGCAGCGGAGAAGGAAGTGGTCCTTCTAAGAAATATCGGATGGTGAATTGCCCACCATCAGGTCCACGCTGGCAGCCCACCATGAGGTAGTTCTGCAAAGATCGTGAGATGGGTTACAACTTTGTAACAGAAAGTTTTGTCAAATGGGCAGTAGAATTAACTGGAATTCTTGGATCAAATCAGTGCCTCAAGCAGGGAGGTGCTGTCCAAATTTCTCCAGAAATTCTGTTAACTTTGATATCTCATAACTGTTGAACCAGGACAGATCTTAGTCCAATCAAATACTTTCTGGAAAGATATTGAAGTTAGCTTTAACTTTGATGTTGAGCTACAGAATTGGTTTTTCCTTTAGCAAGGCCTAAATCAGGTTGAAATGGAAACTGGTCAGGGCTGTCATATTGGACAGCAGATCAGCAGTCAAATTTGTTTAAATTTGAACTAGGATTCCAAGTCTTATGAGTTCAATGACATGTTTTATGTTATAACTCAATGGTTTACTGTTCAAATAAATATTTGACATTTCTCAAATATGTTTTTACAGATGACAGCGGATAAACAGTTCGAGAACGGGTGGGTGGAATCTCACTGTTCTCACCACAGCGGCTATCCAGAAGCATTGAGGCAGATGCTTCAATATTTTGGGTACAACCAGATGCCGCAGTACTTCGCCAAGGAAGAATACGAGGAAGGGAACAAGACGTGTATAATCCATGTCGAAGTTCCTGCAGGGCCTACGCCACCCGGTTGGGCGCTGTTCACCGTCACGGTGAGAGGTAGACAACAAGAGGGAAGGTGGCAAGTGGCAGCCCGCGATGCCATGTCGCGTTTCTGCCAACTACACGTGAGGGCTATGGAGGGAACTCCATACGCGCTCGTTCCGGTGGAGGGACGGGCTAATCACGTGTGGGAAGGGAGGTACAGGGAGGCAACCGATCCGGGTTGCCCAAGGTACAGCCACGCGGAGGCAAACCTCAGCCTCCAGACGAGGGCGGGAAAGGCCGTGATAGACAACCAAGCTGTTCATACGGAGTGTCTCGCCGCAAAGCTCAAGGAGAGCACCAGCCGTGGAGACCCTTTCGAGAGTGCTCACAGCATACTCTGCAATGTGCTCCTTCCGACGATTAAGCGACTGAACGAACAACATAATCAGTTGCATCGTCTGAAGAAGGCAAGGAAGAAAAGCCGTGTTGACATCGCGGCATTGCAAGAACAGGTGTAGGCTCTAACCCAGCAGAAAGAGGTCCTTACTCAAGAGCGGGATGACGCTATTGAGGAAGGGCAAGGCTGGGAAGAAGACTACAACCAGTCCATGGACGAGGTGCACGCGTTGCAGGACCTCGTACCCCTGGTATTGGGCATACCGGTGGTCTTGGGTCTTCTGGCAATGGGAGAACCCGAGATGGGAGAGGAGGTTGTATATCCGGAGCCAGCAGCAGAGGTACCGGAGGAGGACGACCCACAAGAGGTCGAGTTCTACTCCGAGTACGGGGTTACCGTTGCCAAGTAGGGCAACCAAAGTGGAGTAACCCAAACTTTTGTAACCAGTGACATGTCGTGTAGGCAGTAGCATATGTATAGGTAGTGAAGACATGAGCACGACTTCTCGGAGACCGAAGAATAATGTATCTTGTATAAAGTTTATGCTTTATAAGGATATGTGAATGTTGTGCAAGTTATTCATGCATCACTTCAATACCTACTGTTTCATATGGAATTTTAAAGTATGATATGTGCTGATCGCTGCTGTTTTAAATTTCAGAATGACTCGTACTGGTGCCAACCCGGACGTTGGGGGTTCTAGTCAAGGGGGAGAAACCTCCCAACAGCCTACTGAGGACTCCTCGGGTCAGCAACATCAGCAGCAGCCACAGCAACAACCGCCACCGCCAACGGTTACTTTGGCGGATATTGTAGCGGCAATGGAGGGCTCTCATCAACAGCATACGGAGTTGCTGCAGACCCTCATTGCCAATACGTCTCGACCAGAGAGGCGTCAAGATCGTGAGGAGCGCCAACAGAGCTCCTACTCCGACTTTCTAGCGACTCATCCCCCGGTATTCTGAAGGGCGGATGAACCCATCGATGCGGACAACTGGCTCCGCACGATGGAGATGAAGTTCGGGCTGCTTAAAGTGAGTGAGCAGCGCAAGACTCAGTTCGCGGTCCAACAGCTCCAGGGATCCGCAAGCGCATGGTGGGCGAACTACTGTGCTTCACAGTCCATCGACCGAGTTATGACCTGGGCGGAGTTCCGGACGGCCTTCAGGGCCTATCATATACCGCCGGGTCTCATGAAGAGGAAGACACAGGAGTTTCTACACCTGCAGCAAGGGAGCTGGAACGCACTGGAATACTCCATGGCATTCAACGATCTCGCGCTTTACGCGTCGTATCACGCCGATACTGACGAGAAGCGGCGGGACCACATATACCAGGGGCTTGTCCCGCTCCTGAAGGACAAACTGGCAATGTTCAATCGTGGCAGCCTCAATGACATATTTGATGCTGCGATTGTTCAGGAGGACTCCGGCAAGGAGTTAACGGTGGCGGAAAGAAAGTGAAGCGCGCCACAAAGCAGCGGAGAAGGAGGCGGTCCTTCTCAGAAATTTCGGATGGTGAATCGCCCACCATCAGGTTCACGCTGGCAGCCACCACAGAGGTCGATGCCATTCCGCAGTCGGCCCTATTCTTCACCCGCGTTCAGGCTGGCACTGCCAGCACCACCTCCGCAACAACAATAGCAACAGCGGGCAATGCCGCGTGCGTATGCACCTCAGAAGCGCATGCCGGGCTTTCATCCCCCAAGCACCGGACAAGTAGCGGCCACATGTTACAAATGTGGTCGGCCAGGACACCTCGCCAGCAGTTGTCCCGAGAGGCAAGGCGGCGGAGTTGCACCACAGTTTCCGGGGAGAAATCAGCCCCGGAACCCCACTAATGTGCGGTGGGCAAACCCTAGGCCCGGAACCGTCCACCAACTTGCCATAGAGGACGTGCCGTAGGGAGAGCCGATCCTTGCGGGTATGTTCCAACTCCACCAGCATCCCGCCATAGTATTATTTGATTCAGGCGCCACACATAGCTTTATTAGCCAAGCTTTCATTGCTAAATACAGCTTGTTAATACTACCCACCGATAGTCCATATTTGATTTGTTCACCGGGTGGGAAAATTTCAGCAAGCATGATGGTCCCAAGAGCGCCATTATGCTTAGAGGGTAGAGTATACCCTATGTCTCTCATAATTTTAGAGGGACAAAAGGTCGATGTCATCTTAGGAATGTGGTGGTTAACCCGCCACGGCGCTGTTTTATACACGGTCCTCCGAGTTCTGCACTTGAACTCAGAAGTGCACGAATCTCACTCCTTATTTCTGGACAGTCCAGAAATAAAACTTCCAAGTGTCTATCAATCTACAACTATCAGATTGGAAGATATTCCAGTGGTCCGAGAGTTCCCTGACGTGTTCCTGGATGATTTACCGGGGATGCCGCCCGACAGAGAGGTGGAGTTCAAGATTGAACTTGCACCGGGAACCATGCCAATATCCCGAAGGCCGTACAAGATGGCGCCTAAGGAGTTGGCTGAACTGAAGACCCAACTAACAGACCTGCTGGAGAAGGATTTTATTAGGCCGAGCTCCTCGCCATGGGGCTGTTCGGAATTATTCGTAAAGAAGAAGGATGAGACGTTGCGGCTTTGCGTGGACTATCGTCCACTAAACGCCGTAACCATCAATAGTAAGTACCCGTTGCCACGGATCGACATGTTGTTTGATCAGTTGGTCAAAGCAAAGATCTTCTCCAAGATGGACTTAAGATCCGGGTACCATCAGATTAAGATACGGGCTGAGGATATTCCGAAGACGGCTTTCTCGACAAGGTACGGGCTTTATGAGTACCTGGTCATGTCCTTCGGCCTCACCAATGCTCCAGCTCACTTTATGTCATTGATTAACTCGGTATTCATGCCGGAGCTGGACAAGTTTGTCGTGGTCTTCATCAACGACATACTGGTATATTCCAAGTCGGAGGAAGATCACAAGAAACATCTGCGTATAGTCTTGCAACGGCTGCGGGATCACAAGCTATACTCGAAATTCAGCAAGTGCGAATTCTGGATATCGCAAGTGCCTTTTCTCGGGCATATCATCTCAGCGGAGGGTATCGCTGTAGACCCGAGTAAGATCACACAAGTGCTGAATTGGAAATCCCCAAGAACTGTTCACGAGGTACGGAGTTTCATCGGGCTCGTGGGATATTATCGGAGGTTCATCCCGAACCTCTCGAAGCTTGCCAAGCCTATGACGGAACTGCTGAAGAAGGCTACCAAATATGTTTGGAGTCCAGCATGTGAAGCAGCATTCAAGGCTTTAGTCAAGCACCTAACATCAGCACCGGTTTTGGTGCAGCCACACACAACAAAACCATTCGATGTGTACTGCGATGCATCCGGCATTGGGCTTGGATGTGTGCTGATGCAAGACCGAAGAGTGGTCGCGTATGGGTCACGGCAGCTTAGAAACCATGAGCAGAATTATCCAACTCATGACTTGGAGCTCACTGCCGTGGTACATGCACTGAAAATGTGGAGGCACTACCTACTTGGTAACCTCGTACATTTATATACCGACCACAAGAGCCTCAAGTACATATTCACTCAGAAGGAGCTGAACATGAGGCAGCGAAGATGGTTAGAGTTGATAAAGGATTACAAAATAGAGATCCATTATCACCCCGGCAAAGCAAACGTAGTGGCGGATGCGGTGAGCCGCAAATCACACGTCAACAACATGATTATCACACCGTTGGGGGAGAGCGAACCACCACTGCATGTAATTCCACACGGAGCTCTCTACAACCTAGCTTTTATCCCCACCATCCGTGAAGAGATAGAGGCAGCTCAGAAACATGACAAGGGCATGTCACATTTGCGTAGACGTGTAGACAGTGGTGAGCTAAAATGTTTCCAGAAGGACGGAGACGGTGTCCTATGGTTCAAGGACCGGATCGTCGTACCCCGTGACCCGGAGTTACGGAAGAAATTTTTTGATGAGGCTCACTTATCAAAATTTTCTATTCACCCCGGCAGCAACAAAATGTATCAAGAACTCAGAAGCAAGTTTTGGTGGACACGGATGAAGCGGGAGATCGCAAAGTATGTGTCCAAGTGTGATACATGTCGAAGGGAGAAGGCAGATCATATGCGGAAACTGGGACTGCTACAACCACTGGGCGTTCCTGCCTGGAAATGGGAGGATGTGAGCATGGACTTCATCGTCGGTTTACCCACCACTTTTCAGAAGCATGATTCTGTGTGGGTGATCGTCGACCGGCTCACCAAAGTTGCCCATTTCATCCCGGTCAACAACAACTACAATGCCAAGAAGTACGCTGAACTGTACATCTCACGGATCCTATGCTTATACGGCGTACCCGGTACCATCATATCGGATCGGGGCACTTTATTTGTGTCCCGTTTTTGGGAGCAGCTACATGCTGCATTGGGGACGAAGCTGATCCGTAGTTCAGCATACCATCCGCAGACGGATGGGCAAACCGAGCAGGTAAATCAGATTCTAGAATACATGCTACGAGCTTGCGCTATCAACCACGGCAAGAATTTGGATGATCACTTGTCGTTAGCCGAGTTCTCATACAACAATTGGTACCAAGCCAGCATCAAGATGGCGCCTTACGAGGCGTTATACGGGAGAAAATGCCGCACACCATTCAATTGGTGTGAGTCTGGTGAAAGGGTTACCTTCGGGATTGATCTTGTCAACAACACGGAGGAAAAGGTTCGGCTGATTCAAGCGAACCTAAAAGCCGCCCAATCCCGGCAGAAACAATATGCGGACCGAAGAAGACGCCCATTACAATTCAAAGTCGGGGATCACGTATACCTACATGTGTCTCCAATGAAGGGCGTGAATTGATTCGGGGTGAGAGGAAAGTTGGCATCCCGATTCATCGGTCCATTTCAGATTACCGAAAGATGTGGATTAGTAGCATACCGGCTGAAATTACCAGAGGCACTTTCCGGTGTGCACGACGTCTTTCACATTTCCCAGCTGAGGAAGTGTCTTAAGCTATCAACTACCATTCAGCTGGAGGACATAGAAGAACTGAAACCGGATCTCAGATATCAGGAGGAACAGGTTCAGATTATTGATGAGAAGGCCCGAACCGCACGCAACCGTACGTTGTGGTTCTACAAAGTTCTATGGAGTAATCACTCCATGGATGAAGCGATCTGGGAGAGCGAAGGATTTCTTCGCACTAACTACCCCGACTTTTTCACATCCCATATCCGGTAATTTTCCACCGTCCTCCCCCTCATTTTCACCTTATAATCTCGGGATGAGATTCTTTAAAGGGGGGAGGAATGTAAAGGCCCCAGTTTTTGACACATTCAAAGTTTTCATCACGACACACACGCACCTCATTTGAAGAAGGTTGATGAACACATTTGAGGAGCAAATAACCATTATCAACATGATTATTAGAGAACAAACTCACACAATGCAAAAGTGGCATTTCCCACATGCATCATCTAGGGGCTGGGCATATAAAAAACTCCTACACCTTGCTAGTAATGTCCATGCCAAGTTTCACCCAAATTCAAAACATTTATGAGGTCCTTTTGGGTATAGCTAGAAAAAGTGTGGTTTGAACTCAAATTCAAATTCAAACTGTTTTCATCCCATGAATTCAAAAGTGGGAGACATATTCTTACTCAGCACATTTTTGTGAGCTCACCCACCAATTTTCACTCAGGTGTTGATCTAGACATGAGCTAAATTTAGCAAATTCAAACTTCATTTGAATTACAAACTGAATATGTGCTGAAAATTTAGACAAACCAAACCAATTTGAATTCTGACCAAATTCAAATGGCTCAGGGGTAGATAATTCAAATCACCATGGGTATAAGTGGGATTACTGTTTACAACAGTAAGAGGGGGTTAAGTTCAGAGGTTAAAAGTGAGATGGGACCCACATGTCAGTCACTGAGGAAATTCAACCGATTGAATTTTCAGTGCTAGGGTCCCCGAGCTGCTTCCGAGGGCGCCACTGATGGGAGGCCACCGCGCCACCAGCTGCTTGCCGCCCTCGGCCACTGAACCGACTCTCGGGGCCTTTATCTACGCGCCCGAGCGGTCTCCGGTGCTTCTCAGCGCTGCCCCGAAGCATTCCCACCCAGAAAAGCTGAAACTCCTCGCCGCCCGGTTGAACCCTCGGTCCCTCGTCGCCCGGCCAACCCTGAGGCTTCCACGGCGATCTGAGACCAGCACCAGGTGTGCCAAGCCATCCTTGAAGCCCTCGTGCCGGTTCCAGGTCCGGAGCAGTCCTCCCCGAGCTCCACCGTGACGATCTTTCCTTTGCCGGTTTAGCTCAAGCCGCCATCGCAGGAACGATCCGTCCGGCCACCACAGCCTGCCGTTCACCGAGCCGTGAACAGCAAAAAGGGGAGCCCAAACCGATCCGTGAAATTCGTAGTCCACACCGCACCACTCATCCTCTCGTGGAGGGGATCACTTCTAGGTGCCCGTACGAGCCCATAGGAGCAGGAACAATGAAGAACCGTTGAGGGAAACCGCTGTTCTTCGAGTTTTAGCAGAATTCCCGATTTCCAGCCTAGGTCGCACAGTGACAGCCCAACACAGGCCTTTCCGAGCTCCGTGGAGCTCATGTCGACTTTTCCTAGGGTCCACTGGTGCTCGACGACCTTTTGCTCGATCGGTTGAGGTGTTAGGAAGACCGGTCGACACGGCCGAAGTTCTTCCGAAGCTACCGCTCGTCACCGACCAGGTGCCGGCCATTTTCATGAAAAGCTGAGCCCAGAATCATGTTCCGCCAGTGGAGTTAGGCAGGGGCGACCAGAATCATGAAGTTTGGAGCACCACAGAGGCCGCCGGCGAGGTACCGCGGCGGCAGAGCGTGGAAGGCGGGAGGAAGACGAAGGGGGTGGACCCCAGCTGTCAGCGGCAGATATTTTAAATCCGGGATCTGCTGTGGCACGGATTGGGTGCGGCTGCATGCGAAAGAATCTGTAGCCGCGTGTGTCTACAGATTAGGAGCCAACACGTAGCCCCAGGTCCCACGCACAGTGATTTGAACTTTTCCCGATTTTCAGATTTCATTCAAACTCCAAATCCTCATAACTTTGGCTAGGAAACTCCAAATCGAGTGAACCAAATTTTTTTGGATTCAGCTCTCTGAGTACTTTCCAACAAATCAAGTTTCACTTCATGAAAATCATTATTTCTCCAGAATTAATTCTTCAAAATTTAAACTGTTTAGAATTTTAACTGGAGAATCCTTTGGAGGAAAATTCTGAAATTTTGCTGGGATGTTAACCAAAGTATACCTGAACTACCGTAAAAATTTCAGATCTATTTGAGATAATTTGTTCCACCTAATGGTGTGATTAAGGAAACTGTTCCAGATAAAATAGAAAATGTCCAGAAACATATTCAGAATTTCTCTGAAATTGTTTAGCTCATATCTTTGGCTAGGAACCTTCAAAATAAGTGAGACCAAATCCATTAGAACCCTCTGAAAATCTAGTTTTCAGAAAGTCATGGCTTGCTCCATGAAAATTCCTAGAACACCATAAGAGATCCAACTAAAGTCAAGTAGATAATTATTTGTGGAGCACTCAAATGAGCTTTGCTGCAACTAAAACGTGGCCAAGTCTCTGCTTAGGTTGTATCCAAACCACAGTAAAAATTTCAGAGTCATTGAGTCTGTCTAGTGGGACTTATAGCCTTCACAAGTTTAAAGTCAATTCAAATGCATTTAAAGTAATACATGTACTTGTTATCTCATGTAGTCGCTAAGGTCGAGGAGGAACCCGAAGTCTTAGACTTCGTTACTTCGGAAGAGCAGCTAGCCCACGACCAAGAGCAGCAAGGCAAGCTCCGGTTTGCATTAACCTCTTTACAAACTTTTATTGTTTTGAGAACTTACTTTGAGCACCATTAATTATTGCATTAGAGTCTTGTTTGAAAACCCAAATGCATAGCCAAGAAAACCATGGGCTGGGATTATTATTGAAAACCCCGTTAGCTACAGCAATGCTAAGATAGTGTAGGATTCGGTACAAGTCGAGTAGTTGGAACTACTCGCGAGAATAGGCTAGAGGCACTCGACTCGGGTAGAGATAGCAAATGATACACATGGCAAGAAAAATGAGACCGAGCGGAGAGTAAGGGCAGCAGGACTTTGGGGCCTGGGTGCTATAGCTCCGCTTGTGTCGATTGAGGACCGAGCCGTGTGCGGGCCTGTTGAACAAGCTAGAACAGTACCGAAGACCTACCAGCTATATGGGAACCGGGAAACCGATGTAACTCGGGTAGCTGGGTGTTGAGGCATAGCTGGTCGTTCAGAGGGTAGGTTGAGAGCTAGAGGTGTAAATCGGCTGGCGGCACTGAGATACGCATGCAGAGACCTCTTGCTCGGGACGATTGGACCGGTTCAACATTTGGCTCTCGGGTGAAAGGTGGTTCCGTACGGCGTCCGTGATGGTTGCTGTAGGCAACATCGAGTACGGGCGTACGTGAGGGGTTATTCGGGTAACCCTGCAGGTGTAAATCGATTATAATCGCCGTCCCTCACGGTCAGTGAGTACCACTTGTTCACTGTACCGTGACATAAAAAGAACAGGCTAGTTACATGATAAAATGATGCTGATTGAAAGATGGACTTTGATTGTTAATGATTTGCTGTAGTTTAGAGCTAATTAAAGTTCCTTTCAACTTTGGGCAAAGTACATGAGAGAAATGTGGTTCTTGTTTGATTGCGGCTCTCTGATGTGCCTTAGCGTAAGGTTCTCCACAACCTGCTGCTAAAATTTGAAAGTAAGGTTCCACTAATTAGGCGAGTCCTTGCAACTTGTTTTATCTCCTGTACCTATCACCCCTCATGTAGAAGTTCCATGTTTAGGAGAGACGGGTCAGTCTTGCTGAGCCTTCGTGCTCACTGCTTGTGTTTGAAGCTTTTGCAGGGTTCTATGAGGAAGGGACTCCCGAGGAGGAGACGGAACCCCAGGAGGGGAACCCCGTCGAGTGCGAGTCGTGCACGCCGCCGTGTTAGTGTGTGTGCGTGCTAGCAGGGACACGTTCACGGGCTGAACGTGAACTCGATGCGTAGTCTACGCCCTGAGTGTAGACTGAACATATTTTGTTGTAAAAATGTTCATAAACCTTTTTATGTAATAAAACTTTGATTCTGCTTTGTACCTTTGATGTGTGTTATCCGGTGCTGTGCAACGCAGCACCCCGCAGCGTGATCCTGGCTCGACAAGACCGTGGGGTCGTGTCACCAAATTTCACCCAAATCCAAAACTTTTTGAGTTATTTTTGGGTATAACTAGAAAGGGGTTATTTTGAACCCAAATTCAAATTTAAACTACTTCCATCCCATAAGTTCAAAAGTGAGAGGCATATTCTTACTCAGCACATTTTTGTGATCTCCCACACCAATTTTCACTCCCTTTGGAGTTAATCTTGACATCAGCTAAGTTTAGCAAATTCAAACTCAATTTTGAATTTCAAACTGCATATGTGCTGAAAATATATTCAAACACCTCACAATTTGAATTCTATCAACTTCAAATGGGCATTTGGTAGATAATTCAAATTCTAGAGGGTATTAGTGGGATTACTGTTTGGAGCAGTAGAGGAAGTTAACTTCAGAGGTTAAAACTGGAGTGGGACCCACATGTCAGCCTCACTAGAAATTTTAACCGACTGAAGAAGCTCAGCCCGGTTTCTTGCGCCTGATCGAGCTGCCGCCACGGCGAGCAGCAGAAGGGACAGTAGCTGGTTGCCGCCCCTGGCCACTGAACCGCCTCGCTGCCCCTCTTATCCCCGCAGCCGAGCCGACCAGAGGCAGCACCGATCAGTCGTCGCCTATCGCACAAGAAAAACGCTGCCTCACTGCCGCTCTCTCGGATTTGATCGGTAAGCCAAAGATTACAGCCTCCCCACTCCCTCCAAGCTGCAAAACGGTACTAGAGACTCTCCTCTTCCTTCCCCGTCGTAGGAACTAGCCGAGTTCAGTTGATCTTGCCCCACACCAAAAGTTTTTCCGGTGACCTAAAGCTTTCCGCACCTCGGGCTCCCATGGACAGCACAAACCGGAAGGTGTCACGACCAAGCTAAGGCGTCCCCGGACGTGTTAGGGTCTGGTGTTGCTCACCCCCGAACAACAGCCCGAGTGTTTGATCACCGACGACGAATTTCAGTTTCCCTTTCATTCGGCGCAGACTGACCTTCGGGTGTGGATCCGCCAAATTCTCGTTCCATAGTTGTTTAGAGATCCTCAAACTGCACCTACACAAGCTAGGCTTGATAGCGATCAACTTTCCTTTGCAGTCCTAGCAAGAAAGCCTTGGTACACCGGCCATTCCTATCTTTTCTACCGGCGCTAATGGCGGGAGCCATCGGGCATACGGTGAGAGCTTACCTAGGACCTCTCCTGAGCTGCCTTGAGCTCATGCCAAGCTTCCCTAGGGTGCAGTTATGCTCTACGACCGATGGCTCGATCGTTTTGCGTGCTAGGAAGTCCGGCCGACACGGCCGAAGTTCTTCCGAAGCCGCCGCTCGTCGCCAGCCATGTTCCGGTGATTGTCACGTTGAGCTGAGCCCAGCATCGTGTTCCCCATGTGGGATTAGGCTGAGGCGGCCAAAATCATGGAGTTTGGCTCATGGCAGAAGCCCTCCGGCGAGCACTCCGGCGAGGGGGGCGGTGGCCGAGCACGGGAGGCCGGAGGTAGACGAAGCTCCTGGTCCCACGTGTCAGCGGCCGATATTTTAAACCAGGGATTAGCTGTGGCACCGGATCGGGTGTGGCTGTGTGTGAAATACTCCGTAGCCCCGTGTGTCGGCTGCTGAGGAGTTGACACGTAGCCCGGTCCCACGCGCAGCAATTTAAACATTTCCCCAATTTTCACGTTTAGTTCAAACTTCAAACCCACATAACTTTGGCTAGGAAACTCCAAATCGAGTGAACCAAATTTTGTTGGATTCAGCTCTCTGAGTACTTTCCAAAAAATCAAGATTAACTTAATGAAAATCCTTAGTTCTCCAGAATTAATTCTCCGAATTTAAACTGTTTAGAATTTTAACTGGAGATCTCTTTGGAGGAAAATTCTGAAATTTCGCTAGGATGTTCACCAAAATATCCCTGAGGTACCATTAAAATTTCAGATCCATTTGATCTCATTTGATCCACCTAATGGTCTGATTAATAAAACTGTTCCAGAGAAAATAGAAAATGTCCAGAAACATTTTCAGAATTTCTCTAAAATTGTTTAGCTCATATCTTTAGCTAGGAATCTTCAAATTAAGTGAAATCAATTCCATTAGAATCCCATGAAAATCTAGTTTCCATAAAGTCATGGCTTGCTCCATGAAAATCTATAGAACACCCTAAGAGCTCCAAGTAAGGCCAAGTACATAATTATTTGTGGAGAGCTCAAATGAGCTTTGCTGCAAATGAAACTTGGCCAAGTCTCTGTTTAGGTTGTATTCAAACCACAATAAAAATTTCAGAGTCATTGGGTCTTTCTAGAAAGACTTATAACTCTCACAAGTTTAACTTCAATTCAAATGCATTTAAATTGACACATATTTGTATTTATCATATGTAGTCGTTAAGGTTGAGGAGGAACCCAAAGTCTTAGACTTCGTCACTCCAGAGGAACAGCTAGCCTACCACCAAGAGCAGAAAGGCAAGCTCGGTTTGCATTAACCCTTTTACAAATCTTTATTGTTTTGAGAACTTACTTTGAGCACCCACTTAATTCTTGCCTTAGAGTCTTATTTGAAACCCAAATGCATAGCCAAGAAAACCCCTGGTTGGGATTAGGTTTGTAAACCTCGTTTAGCTACTGCAATGCTAAGATAGTGTAGTATTCGGTACAAGTCGAGTAATTGGAACTACTCGCGAGGATAGGCTAGAGGCACATTGCTCGGGTAAAGATAGCAAATGAAACACATGGCAAGAAAAATGAGACCGAGCGGAGAGTAAGGGCAGCAGGACTTTGGGGCCTTGGGGCCATAGCTCAGCTTGTGTCGATTGAGGACCGAGCCGTGTGCGGGCCTGTTGAACAAGCTAGAACAGTAGCGAAGACCTACCGAATATATGGGAACCGGGAAACCGGTGTAACTCGGGTAGCTGGGTATTGAGGTATTGCCTGTCGTTCAGAGGGTAGGTTGAGAGCTTGAGATGTAAATCGGCTGGAGGCACTGCAGATGCACGCGCAGAGACCTATTGCTCGGGACGATAGGACCGGTTCAATATTTGGCTAACGGGTTAAAGGTAGTTTCGTACGACGTCCGTGATGGTTGCTGTAGACAACATCGAGTACGGGCGTACGTGACAGGTTATTCGGGTAACCCTGCAGGTGTAAATCGATTATAATCGCCGTCCCTCACAGTCAGTGAGTACCACTTGTTCACTGTACCGTGACGTAGAAACAACAGGCTAGCTACATGTTAAAAGTTTGCTGATTTGAAAGCTATAAATTGCTTGTTAATGACTTGTTGTAGTTTGGAGCTAATTAAAGTTATTTTCAACTTTGGGCAAAGTACATGAGAGAAATGCATTTCTTGTTTGATTGTGGCTCTCTCATGTGTCTTAGCGTGAGGTTTTCCACAACCTGCTGCTAAAAACTTGAAAGTAAGGTTCAAATAATTAGGCGAGTCCTTTGCAACTTATTTACCTCATGAACCCTAAACCCTTCATGTAGAAGTTTCATGTATAGGAGAGACGGGTCAGACTTGCTGGGCCATCATGCTCACAGCTTGTGTTTGATGCTTTTGCAGGGGTTTATGAGGAAGGGACTCCCGAGGAGGAGACGGAACCCCAAGAGGGAAACCCCGTCTAGTGGGAGTCGTGCACGCCGCCGTGTTAGTGTGTGTGCGTGCCAGCGGGGACACGTTCACGGGCTAAACGTGAACTCGATGTGTAGTCTACGCCCATGAGTGTAGACTGAATTATTTTGTTGTAAAAATGTTCATAAACTGGTTTATGTAATAAAACTTTGCTTCCGCTTTGTATCTTTGATGTGCGTTATCCGTTGCTGTGCAACGCAGAACCCCTCAGCGTGATCCTGGCTCGACAGGGCCGTGGGGCCGTGTCAACCTCCCACCTTATCAACGCCATTACTACGAAAAGTATGAGTTTCTATATAACGGTCCATCGAGTTACATCGGTTTCATGGGTCCCATACCCCACTATATATCCAGTACAGCTCAAACTTGTCCAGCAGGGCCACATATGGCACGGTTCTTAAGTGACACGGACGGGGCTAATACCCAACCTCCACATTGGCCTTACCATAACCGGCCCAGCCCCAATGTGATCCCAAGCCTTGTCACACCCATCGGGTCGAGACAACCTTGAGCGTTCCATCCTACAGGAACTCCCTGTCCCCATCTCACTTTTCATGACGGTGCTCTTCTCAATAACTTTATTCTCGCGAGTAAACATTGCTACTCGACCTTTCTCGCGAGTAGCTTTTTACTACTAGACTTCTACCGAGCAATCTACACATTATCCTAGCATCAATGACAAGGCAAATCCTACCCTAAACCTTCTAGCCAGGGTTATAATAGTCATGCAAGGGGTTTCAAGCATCTTAGACATAATGCACAATATAAAGTCTAATAAACATGAGGTGAAGGTAAAGCAAAATTTATAACGGTAATTATATGCAAACCGGGGCTTTACTTGCTCAAGGGTTTTGTTAGATTATGAAATTGATCTTCCTCCGAAGAATCCGCCAAGTCTGTCATGAGAGGGAGATCCTCAACTCGGAGTTGATCTCCTCGTCGAGCGTCGACGTCACGTGATCTATGCATGCAAATGCGCATATGTTTCAAAAGTAAGTTAGGAAATGCTTTAAAGATGTGGTACAAGTTAACTACGACTAAAAGGGGGAAACAACAACAAGGTTTCTGTTGTTGGATCTATTACCTTAGAAAAGAAAATGCTAAGTGAAATGAAGGTAATATTAATCACCATGTTATTAAGTCCTTATATGAACACTTAGACCTAAAGAAAGCTAGCTCAAGTGCCAAATGTCCAACGAATCTGAAAATTTAACCACAGCTTCAAGGGAAAGTATGTAGGCAGTGTGCAAAATTTGAGCTCATGGAATGGCTCAATGTGCTCACAACAATTCCTTAAGTGGTTTTCACTATTCTGCCTTTACCTCCTAGTTCTTGAAATCTCCTATGTTGAAAAGTGAACTTTTTGTGAAGTACACAATGTCCTGAGTCCATAGGAATTGGTTTTACTATTTTTGGAGTTTCCTACACAGATATATGGAATTTACAAGATTGGGAAAATCTCTGAAAAGGTTTCCGTTATTTTTCCTATTTTTCAAAGACATAAAAGATTGAAACAAAATTTCACCAATCAAATGAGGTCATTTTACTGGAGTTCAAGTATATTTGTACGAATGTCCTGCCCAAAATTGGGAATTTTCCAAAAACAGAACTTCTGGAATTAATTCTCTAATATTTTCCTTAAATGAATTAATGAGCCAAATACACAGATTTTCATAAATACTGGGAAGCACCCCTGGCTAGTACTCACCGATAGGAATCCAACACAATTTATTTGGGAATTGTTGGACAATAGTACACCAGGTTATGGATATTGGAAGTTTGAACTGAAAACTGAAAAGAAATGGAATTATTTAAATTGCTGACAGTGGGCCCCACATGAGGTCTTCTTCTTCCTCCAGCCAAGGGCCTGAGCTACAGGAGAGTTCGCCAGAGTTTTTGCTACCAGCGCCGCCAGGGCTTGGCTAAGGGAGGAAGGGACGCAGAAATGATCAACAAGACATGGTGAACTCAGAGAGTTGCCTGCCCCTTCGTGGGGATGCCAGGAAATAGGGCAGCGGCGGCGACCTAGTGTTGCAGCACCTTCGGCAAGGTTTCACGGGCAAAATATGGCATGGCAGATGTAAAAGTCCCAAAAATGGGTATGAATAAAAACCTAGGGTTGAGTTCATATGTGTGGCAAAGACATGAAAAACAGGACTTGCTAAAACTTTTCTTCATGCAAAGTGATACGTGGATGATTGTCCAAAATGAGGCTCACATTTTTTATTTGAAAGTGTTGAACCAATAAGGAGTTAAATACCTCTTTGCATGCAAGTTTAAAAATCAGATTTGAAATTCAAAGTTCACACATGTGGTGGCCAAAAACTTTGAATAAACATGCAGCCATGTAGTTGGAAATTGTGGGGAAAAGTTTGATGCCAAACTTTTCATTTGTAGGGTGGGCTCAAAAATAAGTTATGGAAAAGCATTTGTAAATTCTAACCAAATTCAACTTTGTCATGCAAATTCAAACTGAATTTGGAGAATTCAAAATCTAGCCCACCTTTTAAACTCAGAATTGTGGAGTTGGGGAAGATCAGCATGAAAAGATAATTGGGAGAAAAATGTGGGGTGGGACCCACATGGCAGTGAGCTGGAGATCAAGACTTGGACATGAAGCAAAGGAATTTGTATCTGTTCTGCTCGAAGCCACCGAAGCTGTTCATGTGCCACCGAGGGAAATCCACCGCGCCACATCCTGCTGCCCTTCCCCACGCGCGGGCGCCCAGAGGCGGTTCCTTCGGCGTTATCGTCTCCTCAGCCCGAGCGAAGACCCGATTGTTTTCTTCTCCTCACGAGCGCACGCACAGAACCGAGTGCCTCACCTCCACCCCTCGGTCTGATCGAAGAAACGGCAAAACGTCGCACCTCTCTCCTCCCCGAGCGGCGAGACAGCGCCCTGAGCTCGCACTCCACTCCCCCGACGTCTAAAACCCCGAGCTTCGGCCTCCCTGGCCCGACAACAACCGCCACAGCGGCGACCTAGTTCAAGAAAGTGATCGGGCGCACGTGGGCAGCTCGCCACAGCAGTCTTCACGGCCAAGCAAGGGTGGCAACGGGAGCGCACGGCCACCGTGCTGCTCTCACCCAAAGCTCAGGCCATGCCGTGAGCTATTGACGGCGAATTTTGAAGTTTTGCTCCGGCGGCCTCATCCCGAGCTTCCGGTACGGTTCCTTCGAATTCCCGCTCTGTAATCCCGAGTCATCAAACTTGGCACATAGACGCTGGACTAGCCGGCGATCATTTTCCTTTAGCATCCATCGCATGAAAACACCTCAGAGCAACGAATTTCGAGCTCTACTTAGGGTGTTCATGGCGGAACCGATCGGGTGCACGATGACAACCCACTTGCGGCCGTTTCCGAGCTAGTTTGAGACCATGTCGGTTCATCCTAAGACCCAGTGGTGCTGTAGAGCTCATCGGAACAGGTTGTGGCTGGTTAGAACTCCTGGCCGACGCTGCCGAACCCCAACAGAGGCCGTGGCACGTCGCCGGCCATTTTCCGGTCATCGGCAGCCCGAGACAACCCCACAGCCGTGTTCCTCGACGTCGATAACCCCCTGGCAGCAAGTCTTAGCTGGTGCGGTGGCCAGCAGCGGCGGTCCGACGAGCACCAGTTCTGCTCCGGCATGGGGGGCGGCGCGTGCGCTGAGAACCGGCGGGAGGAAGACGAAGGGGTGGGCCCCGACTGTCAGCAGCTGAAAATTTAAATCCCCGATCGGGTGTGGCTGGGATCCAGTGTGTTGGCGCGCTTAAGGGCTTTGGACCGGTGTGGCCCAGTTCTGATTGGATGGAATTTAAATAAGCGGGCCCAGTAGAGTTTTCAATAGGAAAACAATTCCAGTGAGGGCTCAAACTTTGGAAAATCATAGCTCACTGTAGAAACCTCCAAATTGAGTGATTCCAGTTGGGTTGGATTCATATTTCATAGTTCTATCCAAATATGAACTCAGATTTGTATTAAAGTTAATATTATATTCAGGAAAATTCTTTGAAGTGTTTCTGAAAAAGAATTATTGAGGGAGTTTGGTTTATCCAAAAATCCCCAAACTTTTCCAGAATATTCTTTAGCATATCGTCGACCTTCTAGAAAAATTTCAGCGCATTTGAAGATCATTTGAGTATGAATTTGCCAAAAACAAACTGCTGTGTTCATAAGAGTCCAGAAACATTTTCAGAAAATGTTTCTCAATTCAAAAATCTAGTCTGGGAAATCCCTAGCTCCGAAAATCATAGGAAAATTTAGGAAAGCTCTATGAGACATACTTGAAATTTCAGTCACTCAATTGAGCATGAAAATGCACATTACTTCAGAATTAATTCTTTTGAGTAGGAATGCTTAAAGAATTGTTCCGGAAGAACTACTCAAGTAAAAGGGCTGAATTTCGGACCAGATTACTTTCATGTGACCAAGAACCCACAGGAAAATTATCAGCTCAATTTGAGCCCTTGAACTCCCTGTGCTTATTCTCCATACTTATGTATGGGTGGGAATACATGAAGGACATTGTGAGAATTATGGAGAACACAATTTGACTCCACCTTAGCTGCAATTTGGCAAGCTAAATCCTTAGGTAGTATAGAACCTGCTGTAAAAGTTTTGAGGCCATTGGAGTTCTTGTTCTTCAGTTGCACTCAAATCTTTTCAGCTCATCTATTATGTTCATTAGGGAAAATAGTTAGTGTATAGCTAAGATAGTAAGATCCATGTAAATCATTTCTGTTTCTTTGCACAACAGAGGCAAACCAAGCCGTTCTTGGCTTTTCCACACAACCTCTGTTACTAAGAACTTCATTCTATAACATTTTTCCATTACATTCTATAAAACATGTGCATATGCATTTCAATAGGAACCACAACGAAGGGGATTCAAAGGAGTGATTCATTGAAGTGGATCAAGCTCCGCAGAGTCAAGGGTGGATCAACAAGGACACTAACTGATTATATACGACTACCCTGCAAAACAGGCAAGCTCCGGTTTGCATTTAACAACTGTTAAGTTTTTATTTTGTATTCACTTTTGGTTAAGATATGAATTGTGCGTTAGGTCTAGTGTTTGATACTCCTCTTGCATAACCAAATGAACCATGGAGTATTGGGTAGGTGTCTTTACACCGTGTAGAACTGCCATGCTTAAGTAAGGTTCGGTAGAAGTAGAGTGGTGAGATGCTACTCGCGGGTTCAGGAACAACAGGGGCATACGGGATTGGTTCATAAATGAGTCAGCAAGTTAAATTTGAGACCGGAAGGTTGTAGGGTCATCAGGACATAGGGGCCTGGGTGCTATAGACCTGTCCGAGTTGGTCAAGGACCGATCCGTATGCGGCCCTGTTGAACAAGTTTGAGTTGTGTACCGGACTCATGCTGGAATTATGGGACCCAGTAAACCGATGTACCTCGGGAAGCTGTCGTTGGGCCTTTCCGGGTCGCCTCTTGCGGACGGCCGGTGTGCAGTATTGTGGCGGACCGGAATCCGCTCATCCAGGATCGCAGAGGGTGGTGTCGCACGATGCGACACCCGACAGCACACGTCATAAGGATACATTGTATTACATTGGGAAACCAACTGAAACTGTACAAACTGGTACAATACTCAGTTACAAACTAGTGTCTTTATTACACAACGGAAGTCTAATTTGTACAACTCACGCCCGCCTATCTAGCAAAAGTCGGTTGCCCAGCCCTAGGGCAACCCACACTAGCTGCACTCCTCAGCTCAGCGTGGTGTGTACGGCTCCCACTCAGCCGTGGTCCACGACGGAGGGTAACCCTCGCCGGTGGACTCGTAACCCGAGTCCGTGGGTGGCTCCTCACCTGAAAAACACTTAAGCAGCAACCGTGAGCACGATGGCTCAACAAGACTTAACCGACTCACCTAGGCATGGAACTCTACATGTAGTGAACAATGAACATGGGACGGTCAAATTGCAGCAAACCGACACGCCTACAAGTTCATCCTTATTTCATCTTTTAGCCAGAAGTAAACAGTTCATGAATCTGAAATTTAGTAAGCAATAATTGGTGGCACACAAGTAACAATACAATTATATCATAACAGCAATATTGAATCATCACGTTTCATATATTAGCCTACGTCACGACTCAGTGACCAAGTGGTACTCTTCACCGTGAGGGATGGCGAATCGACTCGATATACACCTGCAGGGAGACCCAAAGAGCACGTCACGTACGCCCACCCGTGGAGCTGCACAACACGCTCACTCGATGCCGTATGGGACAACCTTTCGCCCAACAGCCCAAACGTCGAACTGGTCACACCGAAACGAGCAGAAGTTCCCTACACGAAGCATCTCTCTATGCCCATTAGCAGATTTCCACCTTGCTGCCCTCAGCCTACACCTATAAATCGGTGCGTTATGCCTCGACGCCTGGAGGTTTAAGTTACATCGGTTTATCGGGGCCCATATATCCGATATGCCTTCGGTATGTTCAAACTTGATCAGCGTGGGCCGCACACGGATCGATACTCAACCGACACGGACAGGGCTGCACACACAAGACTTCCTCTTGCTGCGCCCTAGCCCCTTCCTAGTCTCATTTTCATTACTAAAGTGATCTCACATCACTCGAACCAATCCCGTGTGTCCCAATCCTAAACTCGCGAGTAGATTCCAACTACTCGACTTGTACCGAAGTCCTATGAATCATTAAGCATAGCCTGTATACTCGAGGACTTAGACACTACCCTCACTCTTTCAGGAACCATCTGGTTATGCATTTGGGTTTCATCCGGCCTACACCTAATGCACATCCATACCTCACACTAAACATGTAAACAAAGCCAAATTTTATAAAAGGGTTAATGCAAACCGGGACTTGCCTTATTGCTGCTGGTCAGTGGTTAGGTCTTCATCCGTAAGAAGGAAGTCGAGCACTTCCGGAGTCTCCTCACCTTCAGCGACTACATGTTAATGAGATACTACATATCATTTTCAAATGCAATGTGTAAACTTGAATAAGTAATTCCTATAACTCTAGCTAGCCCTTCCCTTTGCTCTGAAATTTTTATGGTGGCTTGGTGGGGTCCTAACCAGAGTCTTGACAAAGTTTCATTTGAAACAAAGTTCATTTGAGCCTTGTACAAATAAAAACCTATTTGGTCAATATTAGAGCTTCTAAGGAATTCCAGGGGTTTCATGGCCCCAACCATTACTTTATGGAAACTAGGATTTAAGATGGTTCTAATGGAATTGGTTTCATGTCATTTGAAGAATTCTAGAGGAAGTTATGCCCTAAACAAGATTTGGGAAAATCTGAAAAATGTTTCTGTACATTTTTCTATTTTCTCAGGGCAGTTCATTTAATCACACCATTAGGGGAACTAAATGAACGCAGATGAGTCTGAAATTTTTACTGTGACTCAAGGATTTTCCAGTAAACCTCTCAGCCAAATTTCAGAATTTTTCATAAAGTAGTTATCCAGATAAAATTCCTAACAGTTTAAAGTTTAGGGAATTAATTCTTGAAAATTTTTTAGTTTCATGAGCTGAAATTGGTATTGCTGCAAAGTACTCAAAATTCTGAGTTCAGCAAAATTTGGTTCACTGAATTTGGAGCTTCCTATCCAATGTCCTATGCATTTGAAGTTTGAACCAAATCTGAAAATTCAAATAAAGTTTAAACTGTCGGGTGGGGTCCCCGGGCTACGTGTCAGCACCTCAGCCCTCCCGCACGGGGGTCCGCAGAGTCTTTCTTGTAGTCACACAGGATCTCACAGCCACAGCAGATCCAGGGCGTTTTCAGCAGAGACCGACGCGTGGGGCCGGGGGCTTCTTCAACCTCGTGTTCCCGCGGCTCCCCGCCGCCCACCTCGCCGGAGTACTCGCCGGGAGGCTGTTCCCGTGACCGGAGCTCGACCAAATTGGCCGCCCCCGCCTAAAATTCCTCAGGGAACCCATTGCTGCCCTTATCGCCGGCCGGTGATTACCGGAATCAGTCGCGCGACGGCGACAGTCTACGGGAGGGGTTCGGCGACATCGGTATGGTGCCGTCATGCCTCACAGTCCCCTCCGTTGGCTCCTACAGCACCGCCAGAACCTACGGAGCAACGACCCAGCTTATGATCTTTCTCAAAGTCGTGGCAAACTGCACTTCATCGTGTGACCTAGGTCTAAACCCGGCGATGAACGGAAAACCCGTGGAACTCGGTGGTTTCTTGCTGGTTTCCCGTGGTTCTTGACCATAGGGTTGCGCACGGACGTTTCTAGCTTGTTGTCGCAGCTGGGGAACGATTGCTTGACTGGTCTCTCGAATTTCTGATTTAACCGAACCGGGCTATATCGCATGCTCTCAGCAAGAACTGAAATTCCGGCAAGCACACCCCATGGCATGCGGCCGGGGTTGTCGGACAGGGAGTACACTCCCAGGCGAACCTCCTGGCCCGCTCAACTCGACGTGGGATCAAACCTAGCGGCCGGGCTAGGATTTTTTGGTCACGGCGGCTCTACCCGGTGCGGAATGGAAACAGAGAGCTCGTGGTCGGTTTACCATCGGTGGGGCGCCGGGTTATCGCGTTGATCACGTCGAGGAAGCCTCGGCGAAGCTCTGGGTGAGCTCGGACTCGCGTGCTAGCTGCGGAGACGAGCGTACGCCGGAGAACCGAGAGTTCTTGGGTGTGTAGCGGTGTTTCTGCATCGAGGGACTCGGGAACGGTCAAGGCAGCGGGGTGAGTCGGTTACGGAGGGGGAAATATCCCTGGGCGACCGCCTCGTCGATGCACGCCGTGGCCTGGCCGCTCGGGAGGTGGCCTCCGGGAATCAGCTCGCTGGCGTGCGGTGAGCCCTTGCTTCAGCGAGAAACAGAGCGCTGCCCGGTTGTGAAAACGCTCTTCCACTGACCTGTGGGTCCAACTCTCCCCTAATCCCCTTTTTTCCAAATTCTCCTGTAAATATCCCAGCTACTTACCATTGAATGAGAGACTTATCCCCCAAGTCCTTGTTTGAATTTGAGTTCTCAAATTTGAACTTTGTTTGGCTAAATTTTTTTCATATTTGAACTGAAATTCAAATTCAGTTTTGAATTATTGCAAATTTAGCTCCCGACAAGATGAAGTCCAATAGGGATGAAAATTGGTGGACTAACTCAGAAAAATGTGCTGAGTTTGAATGTGAAGCCAACTTTTGAATTTAAGTGATGAAAGTTGCTGCAATTTGAATTTACATTCAATTTGGCCTCTTTTTCAAATGCCTCCAAAAGTTACTCAAAAAGTGTTGGCTTTGCATGAAATTTGGGCTGAGCCTCCCCAAGAATACATATGGTCTAGGGGTGAGCTCAACCTCTCATGTTCATGTGTAGAAACCCTACTTTGTGACAGTTAGGGCTTTCCCCTCTAATCACCATTTTGATGGAGGTTACTTGCTCTTCATAAATCTTCCCAAAATATCCACAATAAAAGCTGTGGTGTTGTGAGGTGATGAAAAGTTTTTGTAAGTCCCTTTTCTTGGGCTTTTACATCTAAAAGAATCTCGTCCCGAGATTACAAAAGAAGAGACAGCGATGTAATAGGAACTCACCCGTGTTGAGATGCCATGAACTCCGGGCAATTTGAGTGAAGGAATTCCTCGCTCTCCCACGTCGCTTCTTTGGCGGTGTGGTTACTCCAGAGTATCTTGTAGAACCACAACATTCGGCTACGCGTGGTCCGGGCTTTCTCATCAATAATTGCCACCGGATATTCTTCATACGTCAAATTCGGTTGCAACTCGCCGATGTCTTCAGTAGGAACAGCGGCTGTATGCTTCAGACATTTTTGCAGTTGTGAAACTTGGAAAACGTCATGAACACCAGCAAGAGATGCTGGTAGCTCCAGCCTATACGCCGCTGGTCCGCACTTCTCGGTGATAGCATAGGGTCATTTGAAACGGGAAGCGAGTTTCCCCTTCACGCTGAACCGGTGCACGCCTTTCATCGGAGATACACGGAGGTACACGTGCTCTCCGACGTCAAAGTGCAGCGGTCTATGCCTCTTATCAGCATAGCTTTTCTGCTGGGATTGAGCGGCCTTCAAGTTGGCTTGAATTGTCCGAACGCGCTCTTCGGCGTCGTTCTCCACAACAACCCCAAATGTTACCCTTTCACCGGACTCGCACCAGTTTAATGGGGTGCGGCATTTTTGACCGTAGAGAGCTTCATATGGTGCCATCTTGATACTTGCCTGATAGCCGTTATTGTACGAGAATTCCACCAACGGTAGGTGATCATCCCAGTTCCTACCGTGGTGTATGGCACACGCTCTCAACATGTCTTCTAGTACTTGGTTCACCCTCTCTGTTTGCCCATCTGTCTGAGGGTGATGAGCGGAGCTCCTAATCAGCTTGGTACCCAATGCAGCATGCAACTGCTCCCAAATGCGAGACACGAATAATGTACCTCGATCTGAGACTATGGTCTTGGGTACTCCATGCAAGCATAGGATTCTTGCGATATACAACTCTGCCTATCTATTTGCATGGAAATGTGTATGCACGGGAATGAAGTGAGCCGACTTGGTTGACCGGTCAACGATTACCCAAATGGAGTCATGCCTGTTGGAAGTTAGGGGTAACCCCACAATGAAATCCATGCTCACATCTTCCCACTTCCATGCTGGGATTTTCAGGGGTTGCAGCGGCCCTGATTTTCTCATATGATCAGCCTTCACTCGTCTACACGTATCACACTCAGATACGTACTTGGCCACTTCCCGCTTCATCCGTGTCCACCAAAATTTCTTCTTCAAATCTTGGTACATTTTGTTGCTGCCCGGATGAATGGAGTATTTAGACAAGTGAGCTTCATCAAGGATCTTTTTACTCAGCTACATATCCCGGGGTACGACTATGCGGTCATTGAACCACAGTGTCCCCACATCATCCTTCCGGAAACATTTGATCTCCCCATTGTCTATCCGTCTCCGGAGATGTGTCGTGCCCTTATAAATCTTCTGAGCTGCAATGATGTCCTCCCTAATGGTAGGGATGAGGGCATGGTTGTAAAGCGGTCCATAAGGAACCAAGTATAAACTCGGCTCTCCCTCCTCCACCGGTGTAATGGTGAGATTATGGACATGTGATTTCTGACTCAGCGCGTCGGCAACCACATTCGCCTTTCCGGGGTGGTAATGAATCCCAATCTCATAATCTTTGATTAATTCTAACCACCTTCTTTGCCTCATATTCAGCTCCTTCTGGGTGAAAATGTACTTCAAGCTCTTGTGGTCGGTGTAGAGATGCACCAAATTCCCAGGAGATAGTGCCTCCACATTTTCAACACCAAAACCACAGCAGCAAGCTCAAGATCATGAGTTGGGTAATGCTGCTCATGGTTCCGAAGTTGGCGTGAGCCATATGCGACCACACGTCCTTCCTGCATCAACACGCAGCCGAGCCCAATGCCCGACACATCACAATACACGTCGAAGGGCTTAGTTGTATCCGGTTGAGCTAAGATCGGGGCTGTTGTGAGATGCTTTACTAATGCTTGGAACTCTCCTTCACACGCCGTGTCCCAAACATATTTTTTCCCTTCTTCGGCAACTCTGTCATCGGCTTAGCAAGCTTGGAAAAGCTTGGAATGAACCTCTGATAGTATCCCGCTAAGCCGAGGAAGCTTCTGACTTCATGGACCGAAGTGGGAGCCTTCCATTTCAGCACTTGCTCTATTTCGCTTGGGTCAACCGCAATACCTTCCGCTGAGATGATATGTCCCAGAAATGGCACTTGGCTGATCCAAAACTCACATTTGCTGAACTTGGCGTAGAGTTTGTGGTCTCGCAATCGTTGAAGAACGATCCTCAAGTGTTTGGCGTGTTCTGCTTCTGTCTTGGAGTAAACCAAGATATCATCAATGAACACCACTACGAACTTATCCAGCTCCGGCATGAACACCGAGTTCATGATATACATAAAATGTGCTGGAGCATTTGTGAGACCAAAAGACATGACGAGATATTCGTATAAGCCATATCTCATCGAGAAAGCCTTCTTCGGGATATCCTCCGCCTGGATCTTTATCTGATGATATCCAGAGCGAAGGTCCATCTTGGAGAACACACTTGCACCAACAAGTTGATCAAACAAAATGTCAATGCGGGGCAGTGGGTACTTATTCTTGATGGTGACGGCGTTGGGTGGCCGGTAGTCCACACACAGCCTCAAGGTTTCATCCTTCTTCTTCACGAACAGCGCCAAGCATCCCCAATGCGAGGAACTCGGCTTAATGAAACCTTTGCTCAATAGATCATTGAGCTGCTCTTTCAGTTCAGCCAGCTCGTTCGGAGCCATTTTGTATGGCCTCCGGGAGATAGGAGTAGTCCCGGGTGCAAGCTCGATCTTGAACTTGACATCCCGCTGAGGTGGCATGCCCGGAAGATCATCCGGAAACACGTCGGAGTATTCCCGGACTACGGGGATGTCCTTTAATTTGAGAGCTTCAGTATTATGGATTTCTGCAACTTCCCGGACTGGATTGTCTAATATGAGGGACTGCGGACGGTGTAGTGGGGAGTTAAGGTGAACCATCCGTGTTAATGTTTCCAGGACAGCGCCATGGTAGGTGAGCCATGCCATCCCTAAGATTGCATCAATATTCTGTCCCTCAAGAATAATCATAGTGGTGGGATATATCTTCCCACCTAAGCACAATGGTGCTTTCGGAACCATCATAGTTGCTGAAATCTTTGCTCCCGGTGAGCAGATCATATAAGAACACTCGGTTGGAAAGGCTTCCGGTTGATGCTTAACCACATATGATGCACTTATAAAGTTGTCGATTGCACCAGAATCAAATAATCTGATGATGGCTTGATCGTTGAGAGTGAACGTACCCGCCAGCACGTTGTCTCCCTCTGGGGCGTCCTCATTGTCGAGGTTGCAAATGCCCCCAGTCCGCTGACCAACCTTCTTGACCGGAGGTCGGCCTCAAGCACCGCCCTGGAACTGGGCTTGCCCGCTGCTCTGCTGCCCCTGGGGACAGTCCTTTGCGAAATGGCCCGCCTGGCCACACGTGAAGCAAGTGAAGCGAGGTGGTCCTCCGCTGATCGGCGGACGGAAACCCAGGGCGCGTTGTGGTGGTGGAAACACCAGGGGTGTCGTCTGCTGCTGCTGTTGCGGTCACGGTGGTGGCATCAGCGGTCGGAACTGGGGTGACTGGATAGAACGTCCCCCGAACTGCTGAGGTCGCGCCGGTGGATGCCACTGCTGCCCGGATGGTGTCCGATACACCATGCGATACTTCTGGGGAGCGCCACCCCCACTGCTGGGTGGAGTGCTGCGCTTGCGCTGCTCAGATGCCAACTCCCGCTGAGCATCTTATTGCATTATCGCGGCATTGACAAGGTCGTTGAAGGTGCCGCGATTCCATTGAACGAGATGCGTCTTCATCTCGGGGTGTAATCCCCGATAGAAGTGCTCCCGTTTCTTCTTCTCGGTGGAGACGTAGTCCGACGCATATTGCGCCAGATGGTTGAAGGCACGGGAGTAGTTATGGGCACTCCTGCCGCCCTGCTTCAGTTCCAAGAATTCTTGGAACTTCCTCTTCATTATCCCGGGAGGGATATGATAGGCGTGGAACGCCTCCCGGAATTCTCCCCACTCCACGGCATGGTGAGCCGGATGTGAGGCGACATTGTTCACCCACCACGCACAAGCGGCACCATGAAGCTGCTGCGCCGTGAACAGAGTCTTTTGCCTCTCCATATATTGGAGCAGCCTGAATTTGGACTCGATTGTCCGCAGCCAGTTGTTGGCCTCCAGTGGTTATGCGGCTTCTGTGAACACCGGAGGGTGCGTACTCATGAATTCCGAGTACATCACATCACGGGGCTCACGAGGCCCCCTCTCTTGACGCCCCCCCCCCCCCCCCGCCTCGCCTGGGACGTATTCTGCACGGTCGTGCCGAGCAGGTCGGTCTGCTCCTCACGACCATCCACCAGTGCCGCTATCACATCCGCTAGGGTAAGCGGAGGCGGCGGTGGTGGTTGCTGCTGCAGGGTGCTGTCGTAGGCAGGTGGCTGGGAGTCATCGCCTCCCTGCTGGCTAGAGCCACCAATCTCGTGCGTGGTCCGAGTGTGAACCATCTGCAACCATACGACAATAAACATCAATCCCGCAACATATTGCATGCAGTCCAATAAAATAGGCGTAAAACATAATGACATGAAAACATGCGATACATCTCATATATGGATAATGTAATAACTTTGCACAAGCTATACCATTACCAGACCAAATACAAGCTAGTTAAATCCAACTTGATGAACCTCCTCTGTGGAAGCTCACCACAACTAGGTTTGGTCACTACGAGACGTATACTACCCTTTTATCTTCAATACGACACAAACATGGTCTCTATTAAAAGAAGCTTGAGTAAGGCATATACTCGATCTTTCACTAGTTGAAGATAACCACTCATGAGTATGTTCTACTCCATTAGAAGTACTAAACCCCCCTAGGGTACAACAGTCTCTCAAATGGGTTTAACTGTCATTCCTCTGTCAGAATGACCAGTTTCTACATATCCAAGATTTTGACCTAGTTCTGGGCCTCTTCATAACTCAAGCTGAATACCAAAGTTAAAGTTAACTTCAGTATATTTCCAACGAATACTTATTTGCCCTCATATCAGCTCTGGTTAAAAATTTATGGTAACGCAAAGTAAACAGAATTCCCTGCAGAATTTCAACAGCACCTCCCTTGGGAAGTTGCTGTTTCCAACTCTGTTTTCCACCGAGTTCTGTGCTGAAATTTCAGAAACTCTGAATTACAAAGATGTAACACATCTTCTTCCCTTTCTAAAGATGTATGATATGAAAATTTTTATTTTTCTACTGTATGTTATGCTTTAAAAACAGAACAGTCCAGAGAGTGTTCTGAATCTGTCCTGGTTCTGGACAGTTTACATCCCTCTGGAATTTAAGCCCTCTTAAGGTGTAATTCAGCTCTGGAAGTCTACAACAAAGTTGGGGAGTGCTTAAACACCTTTCCAGAACTATATCCCGCACCTCCATTGGCTAAATAATCTGTGAGTTATGCCCTGTCAAATTTCAGCAAACTTGCTGCCCAAAACAGAGCACTCTGTTTTTCGATCATTTGGAACTACACTGATCAACTATCAAATTTTTCTACCCAACCAGGATCCTAAATGTTGAACTTAGTGATTTTAATTCCTTGTTATCATTATCTTTCATGCACATGCCTATGATATGTCGGTACTACGTTCCTCACAAAAGAAAATCCTAACAGGATTATACCGGCATATACGTCTCAGTTGTGGCACTGAACGGGCTCTTGCACACGTATACTACACGAGATACATACGTGGTTAGTACCTGCAGAAGACCAAACAATAGTGATGCACTCAAAGATTATGTTTCCATTTCAGGCAGATCCATATTTGAAATTAAAAATAAACGCCCGTATCATTGTCATACGGCCGTCCTTGAGTTAAGTCACGTCTCAAGGTACGTGATCGGGTTTCAACACCACACAACAGGGAACCCGAGTATATCATGAACGGGTCGTAACGGATGGGAATGTTATCAACCCAACGGATACCACCTACTGCCCTGCAGGGCACGCCGATGGCAAGTGATGCGTATGTCCTCCTGGGCTACTTCCGGACGAACACACTCTCGCGTTACTGACCATATGATGAGGTCTCCACTTACTTTCCTAATGCATGCTAGGGATCAGCGTTTCATATGAACTCAGGAACATGAAGAGTCCAAGAGTTTCATATTGACATCTCACACCAAGCTGTGAGACCTATCCCTGAACCACATTCCTCGTCAGGGGAGCTAACTGAAATTGAACCGCTTTCGGTGGCGTTCCTTACCATTCTTACTTGAGCGTAGGTGCGTCGATACAAAATCAAAATTCAGAATTATAACACATATGTTAGTCTTGCCACTTTAAGTAACTATGCTAATATAGTCCTTACTTTGGCAACTACCGAATCCTCACAGTAACCTAAGTTTTCCCGTAATACAGTCCTTAAATACTGTGCTATCCCCAATGCGGCTCTGATACCAGGCTGTGGCGGACCGGAATCTGCTCATCCAGGATCGCAGAGGGTGGTGCCGCACGATACGACACCCGACAACACACATCATAAGGATACATTGTATTAAATAGGGAAACCAACTGAAACAGTACAAACTGGTACAATACTCAGTTACAAACTAGTGTCTTTATTACACAGCAGAAGTCTAATTTGTACAACTCACGCCCGCCTATCTAGAAAAAGTCGGTTGCCCAGCCCTAGGGCAACCCACACTAGCTGCACTCCTCAGCTCAGCGCGGCGTGTACGGCTCCCACTCAGCCGTGGTCCCCGACAGAGGGTAACCCTTGCCGGTGGACTCGTAACCCGAGTCCTTGGGTGGCTCCTCACCTGAAAAATACTTAAGCAGCAACCGTGAGCACGATGGATCAACAAGACTTAACCGAGTCGCCTAGGGCATGGAACTCTACATGTAGTGAACAATGAACATGGGATGGTCAAATTGCAGCAAACATACACGCCTACAAGTTCATCCTTATTTCATCTTTTAGCAAGAAGTTAACAGTTCATGAATCTGAAATTTAGTAAGCAATAATTGGTGGCACACAAGTAACAATACAATTATATCATAACAGCAATATTGAATCATCACGTTTCATATATTAGCCTACTTCACGACTCAGTGACCAAGTGGTACACTTCACCGCGAGGGACGGTGAATCGACACGATATACACCTGCAGGGAGACCCAAAGAGCACATCACGTATGCCCACCCGTGGAGCTGCACAGCACGCTCACTCGATGCCGTACGGGACAACCTTTCGCCCAACAGCCCAAACGTCGAACCGGTCGCACCGAAACGAGCAGGAGGTTCCCTACACGGAGCATCTCTCTATGCCCGTTAGCAGATTTCCACCTTGCTGCCCTCAGCCGACACCTATAAGTTGGTGCGTTATGCCTCGACGCCCGGAGGTTTAGGTTACATCGGTTTATCGGGGCCCATATATACAATATGCCTTCGATACGTTCAAACTTGATCAGCGTGGGCTGAACACGGATTGGTCCTCAATCGACACGGACAGGGCTGCACACACAAGACTTCCTCTTGCTGCGCCCTAGCCCCTGCCTAGTCTCATTTTCATTACTAAAGTGATCTCACATCACTCGAACCAATCCCGTGTGTCCCAAGCCTAAACTCGCGAGTAGATTCCAACTACTCGACTTGTACCGAAGTCCTATGAATCATTAAGCATAGCCTGTCTACTCGAGGACTTAGACACTACCCTCACTCTTTCAGGAACCATCTGGTTATGCATTTGGGTTTCATCCAGCCTAGACCTAATGCACATCCATACCTCACACTAAACATGTAAACAAAGCCAAATTTTATAAAAGGGTTAATGCAAACCGAGGCTTGCCTTGTTGCTGCTGCTCAGTGGTTAGGTCTTCGTCCGGAAGGAGGAAGTAGAGCACTTCCGGAGTCTCCTGGCATTCAGCGACTACACGTTAACGAGATACTACATGTCATTTCAAATGCAATGTGTAAACTTGAATAAGTAATTCCTATAACTCTAGCTAGCCCTCCCCTTTGGCTGTAAAATTTTTATGGTGGCTTGGTGGGGTCCTAACCAGAGTCTTGACCAAGTTTCATTTGAATCAAAGTTCATTTGAGCCTTGTACAAATAAAAACCTATTTGGTCAATATTAGAGCTTCTAAGGAATTCCAGGGGTTTTCATGGCTCCAACCATTACTTTCTGAAAACTAGGATTTAAGATGGTTCTAATGGAATTGGTTTCATGTCATTTGAAGAATTCTATAGGAAGTTATGCCCTAAACAAGATTTGGGAAAAATCTAAAAAATGTTTCTGTACATTTTTCGATTTTCTCAGGGCAGTTCACTTAATCACACCATTAGGGGAACTAAATAAACTCGAATGAGTCTGAAAGTTTTACTGTGACTCAAGGATTTTCCAGTAAACCTCTCAGCCAAATTTCAGAATTTTTCATAAAGTAGTTCTCCAGATAAAATTCCTAACAATTTAAATTTTAGAGAATTAATTCTGGAAAATTATTTAGTTTCATGAGCTGAAATTAGTATCGCTGGAAAGTACTCAAAATTCTGAGTTCAGAAAAAATTGGTTCACTGAATTTGGAGCTTCCTATCCAAAGTTCTATGCATTTGAAGTTTGAACCAAATCTGAAAATTCAAATAAAGTTTAAACTGTCGGGTGGGGTCCCCGGGCTACGTGTCAGCACCTCAGCCCTCCCGCACGGGGGTCCGCAGATTATTTCTCGTAGTCACACGGGATCTCGCTTCCACAGCAGATCCAGGGTGTTTTCAGCAGAGACCCACACGTGGGGCCCGGGGGCTTCTTCAACCTCGCGTTCCCGCGGCTCCCCGCCGCGCACCTCGCCGGAGTACTCGCCGGGAGGCTGTTCCCATGACCGGAGCTCGACCAAATTGGCCGCCCCCGCCTAAAATTCCTCAGGGAACCCGTTGCTGCCCTTATCACGGGCCGGTGATCACTGGAATCAGTTGCGCGACGGCGACAGTCTACGGGAGGGATTCGGCGACGTCGGTATGGTGCCGTCATGCCTCACAGTCCCCTCTGTTGGCTCCTACAGCACCGCCACAACCTACAGAGCAACGACCCAGCTTCTGATCTTGCACAAATCGTGGCAAACTGGACTTCACCATGCGACCTAGGTCTAAACCCGGCGATGAACGGAAAACCCGTGGAACTCGGTGGTTTCTTGCTGGTTTCCCGTGGTTCTTGACCATAAGGTTGCGCACGGACGTTTCTAGCTTGTTGTCGCAGCTGGGGAACGATTGCTCGAATGGTCATCTCGAATTTTCCGATTTAACCGAACCGGGCTATATCGCATGCTCTCGGCAAGAACTGAAATTCCGGCCAGAACACCCCATGGCATGCTGCCGGGGTTGTCGGACAGGGAGTACACTCCCAGGCAAACCTCCTGGCCCGCTCAACTCGACGTGGGATCAAACCTAGCGGCCGGGCTAGGAGTTTTTGGTCACGGCGGCTCTACCCGGTGCGGAATGGAAACAGAGAGCTTGTGGTCGGTTTACCGTGGGTGGGACGCCGGGTTATCGCGTTGATCACATCGAGGAAGCCTCGGCGAAGCTCTGGGTGAGCTCAGACTCGCGTTCTAGCTGCGGAGACGAGCGGACGTCAGAGAACCGAGAGTTCTTGGGTGTGCGGCGGTGTTTGTGCGTCGAGGGACTCAGGAACAGTCAAGGCAGTGGGGTGAGTCGGTTACGGAGGGGGAAATATCCCTGGGCGACCGCCTCGTCAATGCACGCCGTGGCCTGGCCGCTCGGGAGGTGGCGTCTGGGAATCAGCTCGCTGGCACGCGGTGAGCGCTTGCTTCAGCGAGAAACAGAGCGCTGCCTGGTTGTGAAACCGCTCCACTGACCTGTGGGTCCAACTCTCCCCTAATCCCCTTTTTTCCAAATTCTCCTGTAAATATCCCAGCTACTGTCCATTGAATGAGAGACTTAGCCCCCAAGTCTTGGTTTGAATTTGAGTTCTCAAATTTAAACTTTGTTTGACTAAGTTTGCTTCATATTTGAACTGAAATTCAAATTCAGTTTTGAATTATTGCAAATTTAGCTCCCAACAAGATGAAGTCCAATGGGGATGAAAATTGGTGGACTAACTCAGAAAAATTTGCTGAGTTTGAATGTGAAGCCAACTTTTGAATTTAAGTGATGAAAGTTGCTGCAATTTGAATTTACATTCAAATTGGCCTCTTTTTCAAATGCCTCCAAAAGTGCCTCAAAAAGTGTTGGCTTTGCATGAAATTTAGGCTGAGCCTTCCCATGAATACATAAGGTCTAGGAGTGAGCTCAACCTCTCATGTTCATGTGTAGAAACCCTACTTTGTGACAGTTAGGGCTTTCCCCTCTAATCACCCTTTTGATGGAGGTTACATGCTCTTCACAAATCTTCCCAAAATATCCACAATAAAAGTTGTGGTGTTGTGAGGTGATGAAAAGTTTTTGCAAGTCCCTTTTCTTGGGCTTTTACAAGTATGTGGGGAACATTCTCATGACATCTCACGACGGTAGGTGCACCATGAGAGCGGCTACTGTACGGGTGACTTGATCGATTTAACGGGGGTGAAACGGAAGAAAGGCTGCCGCGTACGACGTCAGTGATGGTTGCTGTAGGCAACGTCGAGTACAGGCGTACGTGTCGTGTAGTCCGGGTGTTATTGATTCGAATCACCGTCGCTCGCGGAATGGACTGGGCATACTTGTTCTCACAGTTGTGATGTAGTAAGAACTTGCATGAGAAAGGAACTAATCACATTGGTTTGAAGTTTCATACTAGCTTTGTATTGGATCTTGATGAATAGGCTACTGCAAACTCGATTCTTTTATGCCATGATCAATTTACATCGGGGGAAAGCGTTTCTTGTTTGATTGTGGACTCCCGATGTGGCATGCCCAAGGTTACTTAAAATGCTGCAATTAATACCTGAAAGTAAGGATTCACTTTTAGGCGATTTTAATTATGCTATTGCCATCCTAATCTAGGTTCATAACCTCACATAGAGTTTCATGTTTAGTTTGACGGTCAAGTCTTGCTGAGCGTATGCTCACGGATGCTATCCAAGTTGTTTTAGCAGGTATTTGACTTCATGCTTAAGAGAAGGGATGTCTATGAGACTCGGGAACCTCCGAGTGCTTACTCAAAGAGCATCCTCGCCGCTGCAGACTGTCTTCGTGTTGCTAGTAAGAAACAGTCCGCGGGCTGGACTGTTTCTTTGTTCCTAAGTTAGAGATGAGTCGTGAGAGTTAGAGTCTTCCGCTGTAGCTTATTTTGAGATAAGTATTTGTAAAACACTTTTGTACGTTTCCACAAATGATTTATGTAATGTGATGGGTTTCTTCGACCCGTGTGCTGTTAGGTGCCGCATATCACGGCACCACCCAACAAGATCCTGTCCCCCACAGCGTGGTATCAGAGCTTTGACGAGTGGTGCCAGAGCCCTGTCATAGTTGATATCAGAGCGGCTGTCTCAGCTGGTATTAGAGCTGTTACACATGGTATTAGAGCTGCGTTGGGAATAGCACAGGGGTTGAGCATCATATTACGTTAAAAACTTAGGATACGGTGAGATAACGTACTAGGCCCACATAAGGACTATTATTAGTATATGATGAAGGTGGCAAGCTAACCTATTTGTTATGTCGGAATTCGTGCATCTCGGGATGTTCTATGTCTTGGGGGGTGCACGTAAGCGCTGTCCACCAGTGCGCACAAGCTGAAGGGTAACCCGACCCGACCCGCTTTAGTATCCTCTACGACTCTTCATGTCGTTTAGGGTATTCGAGCAACGCTTTTCCCTAGCGTGCTTTGGGAAAGTATGGGAGACCCCATCACGTTGTCAGTAACGTGAACACGTAGCTCAAGGCCGGGTGTACGAACTGTATGGATACCGGGTTCGGTGTGCAGCCGGACCTGATGATTGAGTGTGGCTTATGTAGGTACTAACCACTAAAACCTTAGTGCGTGTAGAACACATTTGCGAGTGACCGTTTTAGTGCCACCTAAGGATACATATATGCCGGTGTAATCCGGATAGGTTTTTCTTTGGTGAGACAACATAGTACCGTCATATGTCTTACGGTGCATCGCCACGTACTACACTGGATAGTATTCTTTCCAATGAAGAAATCACTCATGACTAACTTTCAAAAATTTAAAATGGATGTTGGAAAGCACATATTAGTTACTGAGCTCTTCATTTGAACTAAGTTTCAAAGAAGAGAATTGATAGGCTTCTTTTGATCCGAAAACAGAGTGCTCTGTTCTGGCAGAAATTTTTGCTGGACTTTGACAGAGCATAACTCTCTGTAGATTGACCCAATGAAGGTGAATGATACAGTCCTGGAAAGGTTTTTCAGTGCTCTACAACTTTTCTGTAGACCTCCAAAGCAGAATCGGATGCCAACTTGGTTGAATATTCAGAGGAATGCAAACTGTTCAGAAAACAGAGCATCTGCAAACCTCTCTAGGTGTTTCTGTAAATTGGCCATAACATTCTGTAGAAAAATCTCTGAGGGTCAGATAATACATCGTTGGAAAGGTTATGAAGTTTGCAACGATTGTGTAGTTCATAGTTTGTTCAGAATTGTACTCCATTCTTATAACAACTGTGATGAAAACAGCCACATGCAAAGGAGGTGCTGGCAAATTTTATCCCGAAATTCTGTAAACTTTGAACAATCGTAACTTTTGATCCAGAGATGATTCAGAGGCATCTGAGTACTCGTTGGGAAATATACTGAAGTTAACTTTTACTTTGGTATTCAACTTGAGTTATGAAAATGCTGGTAACTGGATCAAAAATCTGGGTTAAGTTCAGAAAGGTCGGTTCTGTACAGAATAGGGGACTGATTATGTTGGCTTTTGGAAGATGTGTAAACATGAAATTTTGTTATGCTTTCATAAAGTTTTAGCATGTTCATGTTGTACATACTTTCACATACTACTGAGATCAAGTTTTGACCCCCCACAAAATTATTCTTTTGCAGTATGGTGCGTACTCATTCTCCGAGTAGGGCTGAAGGTTCTCGCCGAGACGGTGATGACTCGACTCCACCACGGGCACCGCCATCAACGGTATGGGTGGATGTCATGGCTCAGATGGTCGAGTCAAGTCAAGAGAACACAAGACTACTCCAAGCCTTGGTACAACAAGGCTTACTCCAATGTGCACAACAGGTCGTTCCACCTCGGAACGCCTATTTGGACTTCTTGGCGACTCAACCGCCAATTTTCACAGAAGCTAATGAACCCGTGGAAGCTGATCAGTGGCTTCGGGTTATGGAGTCCAAGTTTGGAGTGTTTGAGTGTTATGATTATCAGAAGACATTATTTGCAGCTCAACAGCTCCATGGAGCCGCCTGAAATTGGTGGTTCTCTTATCTCGCCACCGTTCCAGAGGGCCATTAAGTGGAATGGGTGGAATTTCGTGAAGCATTCCGTGCTCGTCACATTCCTATGGGTTTTATCAAGGTCCAGCAGCAAGAATTTAGGAATTTGAGGCAGGGGGACATGAGTGTCCTCGGTTATGTCAAAAGGTTCAACCTTTTGGCACAATATGCTCCTGCTTATGCGACGAGCGAAGATGCGAAGTGTGACTATTTCTTCTATGGCCTGAGTGCCATATTAAAAGATAAATTGGCTTTGTTCAATCAAGGCAGTTACACCAAGTTGATCGGAGCTGATCTGCTGCAAGAACAAGCGACACTTGAGTGTCAAGCAGAGAAGAGGGACCGGGATGATGTGCAAGAAGACACACCAGTTGTTTCTCGTAAGTACCGTGTGGTGTATCACACACCATCCGATGAGATATGGCAAGCACCACTAAGATCAACTCCGTACAGATTTCCTGCCCAAGAATCATGTCTTGAAGCAACACCTTTGCCGCAGCAATGAAGGACACCTGTTGCATCATTGCTGCAACCAAGTACATCAACCCCTCAACCACAAGTCAACGAAGAACCGGGGAAAGCTCCGTGTTCTTATTGCCACCGTTTTGGGCATTTTAGGCAGGAATGCCGAGAGAAGTTGGTGAACACCAGACAGCCATCATCATCAGGTGGTATGCTGCCACCTGCTCAAGTCAACATAACAGCATTGCAATCCGGGAGTGTGCAACATCTAGCTATTGAGGATGTCCCGGAGGTAGCACCGGTGTTAGCGGGCATGTTTACTCTCAAAGACGTGCCCGTGTTGGTACTTTTTGATTCCGGTGCAACCCACAATTTTATCAGTAAAACAAGCGTGGATCAGCACCAATTATCCACCAATACTCCCACAATGAGTTTCCTTATACGTTCACCGGGAGGAAATATCTCTGCCAATCAGATTGTGTCCCGAGCAGCTTTGTGTTTGGGCGGAAAAATATACCCAACATCGCTGATTATGTTTGATAGGCAGAAGATAGACATTATATTTGGGATGTCTTGGTTAAATCGTCACAGTGCCGTTCTCAATATCTGTAACTGGACTGTCCAGATTGACTTGCCGATTCACGGGCAGCACACGCTGTTTTTAGACAGCGAAGATACAGATATGGTAGAGGCCTACCACATGGAAGCACTTAAGCTTGAAGATATTGCGGTGGTACGTGATTACCCCGACGTATTTCCCGATGATTTACCGGGTATGCCACCCGAACAGGACATCGAGTTCAAGATTGAACTGGCGCCGGGAACGACGCCTATCTCACGAAGGCCTTACAAGATGGCACCTAGCGAGCTAGCAGAGTTGAAGCAGCAACTAAATGAACTCATGAGCAAGGGTTTCATACGACCAAATTCATCACCTTGGGGTTGCTCAGTGCTGTTCGTTAAGAAGAAGGACGAAACACTACGGCTATGTGTTGATTACCGTCCTCTCAATGCTGTCACAATAAAGAACAAGTATCCTTTCCCCGCATTGACATCCTGTTCGATCAACTTGTGGGTGCCAAGGTATTTTCGAAGATGGACCTTCGGTATGGATATCATCAAATCAAGATCCGACCGGGGGACATACCGAAGACAGCTTTCTCAACGAGATACGGACTTTATGAGTACCTCGTCATGTCATTTGGGTTAACCAACGCTCTGGCACACTCCATGTACTTGATGAATTCTGTGTTCATGCCGGAGTTAGACGAGTTCGTCGTGGTATTCATCGATGACATATCGGTTTACTCCAAATCAAAAGAAGAGCACGCTGAACATCTGTGTATCGTGCTACAACGGTTGAGGGAGCACCAATTATATGCCAAGTTCAGCAAGTGCGAATTTTGGATTGACCAAGTGCCTTTCCTAGGCCATATTATTTCAGCAGAAGGCATTGCCGTGGACCCCAGCAAAATTGAACAAGTGCTGAAATGGGAATCTCCCAAGTCAGTCCACGAGGTCCGAAGTTTCCTATGTTTAGCGGGGTATTATCGGAAGTTCATTCGGGCTTCTCAAAAATTGCTAAACCAATGACGGAGCTGCTGAAGAAGGGCACTAAATACATGTGGAATGCAACATGTGAAGCCGCATTCAAAACTTTAGTGAAACATCTCACAACAGCTCCCGTTCATGCTCAGCCGGACACGACGAAGCCATTTGATGTATACTGTGATGCATCCGGCATCTGTCTCGGCTGTGTTCTGATGCAAGAAGGGCATGTAGTCACCTATGGGTCTCGTCAACTGAGAAACCATGAGCAGCATTATCTAACTCACGATCTTGAGCTTGCTGCTGTGGTGTTGGCGTTAAAGATGTGGAGGCATTATCTACTTGGTAATCTGGTTCACCTCTACACCGACCTTAAAAGCTTGAAGTATATATTCACACAAAAGGAGCTGAATATGAGGCAACGAAGATGGTTGGAGCTCATCAAAGATTATGAAATTGAGATCCACTATCATCCGGGAAAAGCAAACGTGGTTGCCGACGCGCTTAGTCGAAAGCCCATGTTCACAACTTGGCGGCTGCTGAGTTGGAAGAGGAAGAACCAAGTCTCTGTGTCATTCCGTATGGCGCGCTTTATAATCTCGCGCTCATTCCAACGATCCGTGAAGAGATTGTTGAGGCTCAAAGAAGAGACAGAGGTATGTCTCACATACGGAGGAGACTAAACAACGGAGAGGAGAAATGTTTCAGTAAGGATGAGAACGGTACAATATGGTTTAACGACCGTATAGTGGTACCGTGCCATATGAAACTCCAGAAGAAGATCATGGATGAAGCCCACCTGTCTAAGTTCTCCATTCATCCCGTAAGTAACAAGATGTACCAAGATTTGAAACAGAAATTTTGGTGGACGAGGATGAAGAGGGAAATTGCGAAGTACATATCCGAGTGTGATACGTGTAGACGAGTCAAGGCTGATCATATGCGGAAAGCCGGACCGCTACAACCTTTAAAGATACCGGCATGGAAATGGAAGGATGTGAGTATGGATTTCATTGTCGGATTACTGCTCACATCCCAGAAGCATGACTCGATATGGGTGATCGTCGACCGGTTGACGAAATCAGCTCATTTCATACCGGTGAACACTCATTATCGAGCAAAGCAATATGCGGAGCTGTATATCTCGAGGATTATATGCTCACATGGTGTCCCGAAGACCATCATTTCAGATCGAGGTGCGCATTTCATTGGTCAGTTTTGGGAGCAGCTGCACGCCTCGTTGGGCACCAAGCTGATTAGAAGCTCTGCATATCACCCTCAAACCGATGGACAAACCGAGAGGGTGAACCAGTTGTTGGAAGATATGTTGAGGGCGTGTGCCATCCACCACGGTAAGAATTGGGATGATCACTTACCGTTGGCGGAGTTTTCATACAACAACGGGTATCAAGCCAGTATTAAAATGGCACCGTATGAAGCTCTCTATGGCCGGAAGCGTCGCACACCACTGAATTGGTGTGAGTCCTGCGAAAGAGTCCTGTTTGGGATTGATCTTGTGAACGAAGCCGAAGACCGAGTTCGGTTGATACAAGAGAACTTGAAGGCTGCACAATCCCGACAGAAGAGCTACGCTGATGAACGGCGTAGGCCTGTGTATTTTGACGTCGATGAGCATGTGTATCTTCGTGTATTTCCGATGAAGAGGATTCACCGATTCGGTGTAAAGAGGAAACTCGCTCCCCGTTTTATTGGTCCTTTTGCTATCATGGAGAAGTGCGGACCCGTAGCCTACCGGCTGGAACTACCGGCAAGTCTAGTGGGTGTTCATGATGTATTTCATGTGTCACAGCTGCGGAAGTGCCTCAAATTCACCGCTGCTGTTCGCACGAGGAAATCGACGAATTGAAACCGGACCTGACCTACACTGAGCAACCGGTTCAGATTTTGGATGAGAAGACCCAGGTAACCCGGAACCGGATGATCAGATTTTTCAAAGTGCTGTGGAGTAATCATACCACGGAAGAGGCGACGTGGGAAAGTGAAGATTACCTCCGCACCAACTATCCGGAACTTTTAGCTTTGTACAGTTTGTAATTACCTCTCCCGTCTCGTTCTCTTTTGTAATCTCGGGACGAGATTCTTTTAAGTGGGGAGGAATGTAAAAGTCCCAAAAATGGGTATGAATAAAAACCGAGGGTTGAGTTCATATGTGTGGCAAAGACATGAAAAACAGTACTTGCTAAAACTTTTCTTCATGCAAAGTGATAGGTGGATGATTGTCCAAAATGAGGTTCACATTTTTTATTTGAAAGTGTTGAACCAATAAGGAGTTAAATACCTCTTTGCATGCAAGTTCAAAAATCAGATTTGAAATTCAATGTTCACACATGTGGTGGCCGAAAACTTTGAATAAACATGCAGCCATGTAGTTGGAAATTGTGGGGAAAAGTTTGATGCCAAACTTTTCATTTGTAGGGTGGGCTCAAAAGGGAGTTAAGGAAAAGCATTTGTAAATTCTAACCAAATTCAACTTTGTCATGCAAATTCAAACTGAATTTGGAGAATTCAAAATCTAGCCAACCTTTTAAACTCAGAATTGTGGAGTTTGGTAAGATCAGCATGAAAAGATATTTGGGAGAAAAATGTGGGGTGGGACCCACATGGCAGTGAGCTGGAGATCAAGACTTGGACATGAAGCAAAGGAATTTGTCTCTGTTCTGCTCGAAGCCACCGAAGCTGTTAGTGTGCCACCGAGGGAAATCCACCGCACCACCTCCTGCTGCCCTCCCCCACGCGCGGGCGCCCAGAGGCGGTTCCTTCGGCGTTATCATCTCCTCAGCCCGAGCGAAGACCTGATTGTTTTCTTCTCCTCGCGAGCGCACGCACAGAACTGAGTGCCTCACCTCCATCCCTCGGTCCGATCGAAGAAACGGCAAAACGTCGTGCCTCTCTCCTCCAAGAGCGGCGAGACAGCGCCCTGAGCTCGAACTCCACTACCCCAACGCCTAAAACCCCGAGCTTCGGCCTTCCTAGCCCGAGAACAACCGCCACAGCGGTGACCTAGTTCAAGAAAGTGATCGGGCGCACGTGGGCAGCTCGCCACAGCAGTCTTCACGGCCAAGCAAGGGCGGCAACGGGAGCGCAGGGCCACCGCGCTGCTCTCACCCAAAGCTCAGGCCATGCCGTGAGCTATTGCCGGCGAATTTCAAAGTTTTGCTCCGGCGGCCTCATCCCGAGCTTCCGGTACGGTTCCTTCAAATTCCCGCTCTCTAATCCTCCTTAAGTCATCAAACTTGGCACATAGATGCTGGACTAGACGGCAATCATTTTTCCTTTAATATCCATTGCATGAAAACACCTCAGAGCAACGGATTTCGAGCTCTACTGAGGATGTTCATGGCGGAACCGATCGGGTGCACGATGACAACCCACTTGCGGCCGTTTCCGAGTTAGTTTCAGACCATGTCGGTTCTTCCTAAGTCCCACTGGTGATGTAGAGCTTGTCGGAACAGGTTGTGGCTGGTTAGAACTCCAGGCCGACGCTGCCGAACCCCAACAGAGGCCGTGGCACGTCGCCGGCTATTTTCCGGTCATCGGCAGCCCGAGACAACCCCACAGCCCTGTTCCTCAACGTCGATAACCTCCTGGCGGCAAGTCTTAGCTCGTGCAGTGGCCAGCAGCGGTGGTCCAGCGAGCATCAGTTCTGCTCCGGCGAGGGGGGCGGCGCGCGCGCTGAGAACCGGCGGGAGGAAGACGAAGGGGTGGGCCCCGACTGTCAGCAGCTGAAAATTTAAACCCCCGATCGGGCGTGGCTAGGTTCCAGTGTGTTGGCTCTCTGAAGGGCTGTGGCCCGGTGTGGCCCAGTTCTGATTGGCTGGAATTTAAATAAGCGGGCCCAATAGAGTTTTCAGTAGGAAAATAATTCCCGTGAGGACTCAAACTTTGGAAAATCATAGCTCCCTGTAGAAACCTCCAAATTGAGTGATTCCAGTTGGGTTGGATTCATATTTCAGAGTTATATCCAAATATGAACTCAGATTTGTGTTAAAGTTAATATTATATTCTGGAAAATTCTTTGAAGTGTTTCTGAAAAAGAATTATTGAGGGAGTTTGGTTTATCCAAAAATCCCCAAATTTTGCCAGAATAATCTTTAACATATTGTTGACCTTCTAACAAAATTTCAGCTCATTTGAAGATAATTTGAGTAGGAATTTGCCAAAAACAAACTGCTGTGTTCATAAGAGTCCAGAAACATTTTCAGAAAATGTTTCTCACTTCAAAAATCTATTCTGGGAAATCCCTAGCTCCAAAAATCATAGGAAAATTTAGTCAATCTCTATGAGACATACTTTAAATTGTAGTCACTCAATTGAGCATGAAAATGCACATTACTTCAGAATTAATTCTTTTGAGTAGGAATGCTTAAAGAATTGTTCTGGAAGAACTACTCAAGTAAAAGGGCTGAATTTTGGACCAGATTACTTTCATGTGACCAAGAACTCACAGGTAAATTATCAGCTCAATTTGAGCCTTTGAACTCCCTGTGCTTATTCTCCATACTTATGTATGGGTGGGAATACATGAAGAACTTTGTGAGAATTATGGAGAACACAATTTGACTCCACCTTAGCTGCAATTTGGCAAGCTAAATCCTTAGGTAGTATAGAACCTGCTGTAAAAGCTTTGAGGCCATTGGAGTTCTTGTTCTTCAGTTGCACTCAAATCTTTTCAGCTCATCTATTATGTTCATTAGGGAAAATAGTTAGTGTATAGCTAAGATAGTAAGATCAATGTAAATCATTTCTGTTTCTTTGCACAACAGATGAAAACCAAGCCGTTCTTGGCTTTTCCACACAACCTCTGTTACTAAGAACTTCATTCTATATCTTCTTTCCATTACATTCTATAAAACATGTGCATATGCATTTCAATAGGAACCACGACGAAGGGGATTCAAAGGAGTGATTCATTGAAGTGGATCAAGCTCCGGAGAGTCAAGGGTGGATCAACAAGGACACTAACTGATTATATACGACTACCCTGCAAAACAGGCAAGATCCGGTTTGCATTTAACAACTGTTAAGTTTTTATTTTGTATTCACTTTCGGTAAAGATATGAATTGTGCATTAGGTCTAGTGTTTGATACTCCTCTTGCATAACCAAATGAACCCATGGAGTATTGGGTAGGTGTCTTTACACCGTGTAGAACTGCCATGCTTGAGTAAGGTTCGGTAGAAGTTGAGTGGTGAGATGCTACTCGCAGATTCAGGAACAACAGGGGCATACGGAATCGGTTCATAAATGAATTAGCAAGTTAAAGTTGAGACCGGAAGGTTGTAGGGGCAGCAGGACATAGGGACCTGGGTGCTATAGACCTGTCCGTGTCGGTCAATGACCGATCCGTATGCAGCCCTGTTGAACAAGTTTGAGTTGCGTACCGGACTCATGCTGGTATTATGGGACCCAGTAAACCGATGTACCTCGGGAAGCTGTCGTTGGGCCTTTTCGGGTCGCCTCAGGTGGACGGCCGGTGTGCAGTATGTGGGGAACATTCTCTTGACATCTCACGTCGGTAGGTGCACCATGAGAGTGGCTACTGTACGGGGCGACTTGATCGATTCAACGGGGGTGAAACGGGAGAATGGCTGCCGCGTACGATGTCAGTGATGGTTGCTGTAGGCAACGTCAAGTACGGGCGTACGTGTCATGTAGTCCGGGTGTTATTGATTCGAATCACCGTCACTCGCGGAATGGACCGAGCATACTTGTTCTCACAGTCGTGACGTAGTAAGAACTTGCATGAGAAAGGAACTAATCACATTGGTTTGAAGTTTCATACTAGCTTTGTATTGGATCCTGATGAATAGGCTATTGCAAACTCGATTCTTTTATGCCATGAGCAATTTACATCGGGGGAAAGCGTTTCTTGTTTGATTGTGGATCCCGATGTGGCATGCCCAAGGTTACTTAAAATGCTGCAATTAATAACTGAAAGTAAGGATTCACTTTTAGGCGAGTTTAATTATGTTATTGCCATCCTAATCTAGGTTCGTAACCTCACATAGAGTTTCATGTTTGAGGTGACGGTTAAGTCTTGCTGAGCGTTATGCTCACGGATGCTATCCGAGTTGTTTTGGCAGGTATTTGACTTCATGCTTAAGAGAAGGGATGCCGATGAGACTCGGGAACCTCCGAGTGCTTACTCAAAGAGCATCCTCGCCGCTGCGGACTGTCTTCGTGTTGCTAGTAAGAAACAGTCCGCGGGCTGGACCGTTTCTTTGTTGCTAAGTTAGAGATGAGTCGTGAGAGTTAGAGTCTTCCGCTGTAGCTTATTTTGAGATAAGTATTTGTAAAATATTTTTGTACGCTTCCGCAAATGATTTATGTAATGTGATGGGTTTCTTTGACCTGTGTGCTGTTGGGTGCCGCATATCACAGCACCACCCAACGAGATCCTGTCCCCCACAGCGTGGTATCAGAGCTGTGACGACTGGTGCCAGAGCCCTGTCACAGTTGATACCAGAGCGGCTGTCTCAGCTGGTATTAGAGCTGTTACAGCAGACTCCCAATTTTTGGGTGGAGCATCAGTCACTGGATTATGAGGAAGAGTGGCATGGTATTGTTTTTGATGGAAAGATGGCCTAACCTAGGGCGCACTGTGCACCGGCGCAGTTTTGCACATGGCAGTATGGAAAAACGCGATATCTAGGGCCACAGTCCATGATTCACTATGAAAATTGACAGATGGTTGCGCCCAGAGGTCCACAGCCCATAGCTAAAACATATTGCAACATTTGTTGTGAGCTGGGAGAAATTTGAAGATTCGTACCCGAGGTCAGTGCTCACCGGGTGGAGGAATTCTTGGAAATTCTTGCTTGATGCTGCACCAATCAAGCTGATCTTTGCAGAGGAATATTAGGGGACTCAGGTGCACCTCAGGGTCTGTTTGTTTGAGCTTGAGACGGCCCGGACAGAGCTGTCCACGTGAGAGCAGAGAGTTCTGCCTTGGGAAGAAAAACAGAGGGCGAGCTGGGTTGGAGATGACCGGCTGCTGCACTCGGTGTGTGAGAGATGAGGGCGAGCAAAAGATCGGGAGCGACTTCGAGTGAGAGGCCAGGCAGGCAGCTCTCCGGCAGCTTCTGCAGCTCAGTGGCACGCGCTGAACACTTCCCGGGAGTCGGTTGAATTGGAGAGGCTGACAGGTGGGGTCCACAGCTCCTAAAATTTTCTCCCCTCTGTGCTTTGTGATTCCCACAAAACCTTGGTCCAAAATTCACCAAATTTCAAGGGTAGGCCAAAAAGAATATGGAGGTCTCAAATCTATAATCTGATTTCAAAATTGAGCATGTTTTGTTCAGATTTTAAATTCAAATTTGAATTTAAATGTGCTCTCAATTATTCCTTTGAATAAATAGTAGATTAGCTCCAAAAATATCCAAATTTGGACCAGAATGTAAATGTCCCAAAAATGTATATGAGTAAACTAAGGTTTGAATTCATATGTGTGGCAAAGACATGAAAAATGGGACATGCTAAAACGTTTCTTCATGCAAAGTGATACATGGATGATAATCCAAAAATGAGGCTCACGTCTTTATTTGAGGGTGTTGAGCCAATAAGGATTTAAATACCTCTTTGCATGTAAGTTTAAAAATCAGATTTTAAATTCAAAGTTCACTCAATTGATTGCCAAAAAATTTAAATACTCATGCAGCCATATAGTTTGGAGATGGTGGAAAAATGTTAGATGACAAACTTGTCATTCAAGGATGGGCTCAAAAAGGAATTATTTGGAAGCATTTTCAAACTTCCAACCAAATTCAAATTGCTATGCAATTTCAAACTGAAATTGGCGAATTCAAATTCCGGCCCACCTTTCAAACCTAGAATTTTGAAGTTGGGAGGATTAACTTGAGGAGATCTTTTGGAGAGGAGAGAAGTGGGGGACCCACATGTCATTGAGCTGAGGATCTAAACTTGCAAACAAAGCAACCCAAGTACTCTGTCTCTGTTCTTTTCTCCAACCGACTGAGAGGCACCGTGTGCCACCGAGGGGCAGCGGCGCCACCTCCTGCCCTCTCTCCCACGCACTGGAGACCGAGTAAAGGCCCCCCTCCCCTCGTGCCTCGGCGTGATCACTCCCCCTCAGACCGAGCAAAGGCTCCTTTGCTTCCCCCTCCTCGCGAGCGCACGAGCAAAGCCTCTCCTCACATCCGCTACTCGGCGATCCTCCGGGAAGCTGAAGAAAACTTGTGCCACTCTCCTCCCCGAGCTGCTAGACAGCACCACAAACTCAGTTTACACCCCCCCGACCCAATAGCGAGCGAGCTTCGGTGTTCCCAGGCCTTCAAACAACTCACCCGCCGTGACCTAACTCGAAACGGTGATCGGGCACTCGTGGACAGCTCTCCACAGGAGCTTTCACGGCCGAGCAAGAGCGGCAACGGAAGCGCGCGGCCACCGTGCTGCTCTCACCCAAATCTCAAGCCACGCCGTGAAGTATCGACGGCTAATTTCAGGATTTTGCTCCGGCGGATTCATACCGAAAGTCCGGTACGAGTTCTTCAAATTCCCACTCCCTATTCCTCCTTATGTCGTCAAACTTGGCACATAGGTGCTGGACTAGTCGGCGATCATCTTTGCTTTAGCAAACGTCACATGGAAATACCTTGGAGCGACGGATTTTGAGGTCTACCGAACATTTTTTCGGCGGAACCGATCGGGCACATGGTGCCAACCTAATTGCCGCCATTTCCGAGCCAGTTCAAGGCCTTGCCGAGCTCTGTGATCACCCACTGGTGCTGTAGCACGTTTTTTGTTCCTTGTTTGGTGGGCTAGAAACCTCGGGCGATGGCGCCGAACTTCAAGCGAGGCCGCCGCACATCACCGAGGTATCTCCAGTCACCGGCAGCCCTAGATAAGCCCGCAGCCGTGTTCCTCAACGTCAATAATGCTCTGGCGGCGAGCCTCAGCCCGGGCGGCGGCCGGAAACGTCGATCCGGCGAGCACCAGTTCGCTCCGGCGAGGTGGGGCGGCGCTCGCGCGAAACAGAGGCTGAAGGAAAAAATGGGGCCAGGACCGGCTGTCAGCGGCTGAGGATTTTAAATGGGGGATCGGCTGTGGCCCGGATCTTCTGTGCTGGCGTGCTGGGAACTGTGTGACCCGGTGTTGCTTCAATTCTATTGGCTGAGGTTTAAACACGTGGACCCAGCTGATTTGCAGTAGCAAAATATGTCCTGAGATTGCTCAAACTTTGGAAAATCATATCCTTGTGTAGGAATCTGCATATTGAGTGATTCAAAATGGGTTGGATTCCTTTTGCAAAGATCTATCCAAATATGAACTCAAATTTGTATGAAAGTCAATATTAAATTTTGGATAATTCTTTGAAATTTTTCTGAAAAAGAATTATTGAGGGAGTTTGATTTATCCGAAAAATCCTCTAATTTTGCCAGAATATTATTTAGCATATTGTTGACCTTCTAGCAAAGTTTCAGCTCATTTGAAGATCATTTGAGTAGGAATTTGCTAAATATAAAATGTTGTGTTCATAAGAGTCCAGAAACATTTTCAGAAAATGTTGCCCACTTGTAAAATCTATTCTTGGCAATTCATAGCTCCAAAAATCATAGGAAAATTTAGGCAAGCTCTATGAGACATACTTGAAATTTTAGTTCACTTAATTGGGAATGAAAATGCACAGTACTCCAGAATTAATTCATTTTAGTAGAAATGCTTAAGCAATTATTCTGGGAGAACTACTCAAGGAAAAGGTCTGAATTTTGGACCAAATGACTCTCATGTGACCAGAAACTCACATGTAAGTTATCAGCTCAAGTTGAGCCCTAGAACTCTCTGTGCTTGTTGTGCATGCTTATGTATGTGGGAAAATACATAAAGACTCTTGGTGGAATTATGGAGAGCACAATTGTATTCCACATTAGCTGCAATTTGGCATGCTAAATCTCTAGGTAGTAAAGAACCTGCTGTAAAAGTTTTGAAGCCATTGGAGTTCTTGTTCTTCAGTTGCATTCAAATCTTTTCAGCTCATCTCTTATGGTCATTAGGAAAGTTAGTTAGAGTATAGCTAAAACACTAAGACCAATTTAGTTCATTCACTTTTCTTTGCACAACAGAGGCAAACCAAGCCATTCTTAGCTTTTGCACACAACCTCTGTTCCTAAGAAATCCATTCTATAATTCTTTCCATTGCATTCTATAGAAATGGTGCATATACATTTCATTAGGATTCACGACGAAGGGGATTCAAAGGAGCGATTCACTGAAGTGGATCATACTCCGGAGAATCAAGGGTTGAGCAGCAAGGATCACTAACTGCATATATACTACTACACTGCAAAACAGGCAAGCTCCGGTTTGTATTTAACAGCTTTTAAGTTTTTACTTTGTACTCACTTTCGGTTATAATATGAAATGTGTATTAGGTCTAGTTATTTGATACTCCAATTGCATGACCAAATGAACTCATGCAGTATCGGGTAGGTGTCTTTCACCGTGTAGAACTGCCATGCTTAAGTAAGGTTCGGTAGAGGTCGAGTAGTGAGATGCTACTCGCATGATCAGGAACAACAGGGGCATACGGGATTGGTTCAGAAAATGTGTAGCAAGTTAAAGTTGAGACGGAAGGTGGTAGGGGCAGCAGGACATAGGGGCCTGGGTGCTATAGACCTGTCCGTGTCGGTCAAGGACCGATCCGTATGCAGCCCTGTTGAACAAGTTTGAATTGTGTACCGGACTCATGCTGGATGTATGAGACCCAATAAACCGATGTACCTCGGGAAGCTTGCGTTGAGCCTTTTCGGGTCGCCTCAGGCGAGACGGCCGGTGTGCAGTATGTGGATAACATTCTCATGACATCTCATGTCGGTAGGTGCACCATGAGAGTGGCTACTGTACAGGGCGACTTGATCGATTCAACGGGAGTGAAAAAGGAGAAAGGCTGCCACCTACGACGTCAGTGATGGTTGCTGTAGGCACGTCAAGTACGGGCGTACGTGTCGTGTAGTCCGTGTGTTATTGATTCGAATCACCGTCACTCACGGAATGGACTGAGCATACTTGTTCTCACAGTCGTGACATAGTAAGAACTTGCATGAGAAAGGAACTAATCATATTGATTTGAAGTTAATACTAGCATTGTGATGATATTATGTATGAATAGGCTAGTGCAAACTCGATTCTTTTATGCCATGGGCAAATTACATCAGGGGAAAGCGTTTCTTGTTTGATTGTGGACTCCCGATGTGGCGTGCCCAAGGTTATTCATAAATTGCTGCTAATAACACTTGAAAGTAAGGATTCACATTTAGGCGAGTTTATTATGCATTATGCCATCCTACTTTATGTTCATAACCTCATGTAGAGTTTCATGACAAAGGTGACGGTTAAGTCTTGCTAAGTGTTATGCTCACGGATGCTATCTGAGATGTTTTGCAGGATTGACTTCATGCATATGAGAAGGGATGCGAATGAGACTCGGGAACCTCCAAGTGGTTACTCAAGAGCATCCTCGCCGCTGCGGTTTGTTCTTCATGTTGCTAGTAAGAAACGTCTGCGGGCTGGACTGTTTCTTTGTTGCTAACTTAGAAATGAGTCGTGAGAGTTATAGTCTTCCGCTGTAGCTTATTTTTATATAAGTATTTGTAAAATACTTTTGTACGCTTCCGCAAATGATTTATGTAATGTGATGTGTTTCCTCGACCGTGTGCTGTTGGGTGCCGCATATCACGGCACCACGCGACAAGGTCCTGGCGGGGCGTCGTCCGTACGTCAGCGGGCGGTCCCTCACAGCATGGTATTAGAGCTGCGTTGGGAATAGCACACGGGTTGAACATCATATTATGATAAAAACTTAAGATACGGTGAGATAACTGTACTAGGCCCACATAAGGACTACTATTAGCATATTATGAAGGTGGCAATCTAAAATATTTGTTATGTCGGAAAATCGTGCATCTCGGGACGTTCTATGTCTTGGGGGTGCCGGTAGCGCTGTCCACCAGTGCGCACAAGCTGAAGGGTGGAGCCCCACGGGTGGCAGGTAACCCGACTCACTTTAGTATCCTCTACGACTCTTCATGTCGTTTGGGGTATTCGAGCAACGCCGTTCCCTGGTGTGCTAGAGGCAAGTATGGGAGACCCCATCATGTGGTCAGTAACGCGAGCACGTAACTCAAGGCGTGTTTGGCTTGAGAACACCCGTGCGAGTGATGACGGATGGGTGTATGAACTGTATTGGGACCGGGTTCGATGTGCAGCCGAACCTGATAATTGAGTGTGTTTCATGTAGGTACTAACCACGAAAACCGTAGTACGTGTAGAACACATTTGTGAGTGAACGTTTTAGTGCCACCTAAGAATACATATATGCCGGTGTAATCTGGTTAGGTTTTTCTTTTGTGAGGCAACGTAGTACTGTCATATGTCTTATGGTGCATCGCCACCATACTACACTGGATAGTCTTCTTTCCTATGAAGAAATCATTCATGACTAACTTTCAAACTAAAAATGGATGTTGGAAAGCACATATTAGTTACTGAGCTCTTCGTTTGGACTAAGTTTCAATGAAGAGACTTGCTAGGCTTCATTTGATCCAAAAACAGAGTGCTCTGTTCTGGCAGAAATTTTTGCCGGACTTTGACAGAGCATAAATCTGAGTAGCTTGATCCAAGGGAGGTGAATGATATAGTTATGGAAAGGTTTTTAAGTGCTCTACAACTCTTCTGTAGACCTCCAGAGCAATATCAGAAGCCAACTTGGTTGAATGTCCAGATGAATGCAAACTGTCCAGAAAAGAGGACAGCTACAAACCTCTCTGGATGTTTCTGTAAATTAGCCGTAACTTTCTGTAGAAAAATCTCTAAGAGTCATATGATACACTGTTGGAAAGGTTATGAAATTTGCAACAATTTTGTACTTCATAGTTTGTTCAGAATTGTACTCCATTTTTATGTACGACTGTGATAAAATCAGCCACAAACAAAGGAGATGCTGGCAAATTTTATCCAGAAACTCTGTCAACTTTGAACAGTCATAACATTTGATCCAGAAAAGATCTAGGGGCATATGAGTACTCGTTGAAAAGATACTGAAGTTAACTTTAACTTAAGTATGAAACTTGAGTTATTAAAATGCTGGTAACCAAATCAAAATCTGGGCTAAGTACAGAAAGGTCTGTTCAGTACAGAATAGGGGATTGATTATGTTGGCTTTACGAAGATGTGTAAACATGAATTTTTGTTATGCTTTCATAAAGTTTTAGCATGTTCATGTTTTACATACTTTCACATACTTCTGATATCAAGTTTTGACTTCCTCAAAATTATCCTTTTGCAGTATTGTGCATACTCATTCTCCGAGTAGGGCTGAAAGTTGTCGCCGAGACGACGATGACTTAACTCCACCACGGGCACCGCCATCAACGGTATGGGCGGTTGTTATGGCTCAGATGGTCGATTCTAGTCAGGAGAACACAAGACTACTCCAAGCCTTGGTACAACAGTGCTTACTCCAACGTACACAACAGGTAGTTCCACCTCGGAACGCCTATTTGGACTTCTTGGAGACACAACCGCCAATTTTCATGGAAGTTAACAAACCAGTGGAAGCGGATCAGTGGCTTCGGGTTATGGAGTCCAAGTTTCGAGTGTTTGAGTGTGATGAGTATCAGAAGACTTTGTTTGCAGCTCAACAACTCCATGGAGCCGCCGGAACTTGGTGCTTCGCTTATCTCGCCACCGTTCCGGAAGGGCATCAAGTGGAATGGATGGAATTTCGTGAAGTATTCCATGCTCGTCACATTCCTATGGGTTTTATCAAGGCCCAGCAGCAAGAATTTAGGAACTTGAAGCAGGGGGACATGAGTGTCCTCGATTATGTCAAACGGTTCAACCTTTTGGCACAATATGCTCCTGCTTATGCGACGAGCGAAGCTGCAAGGTGTGACTACTTCTTCCATGGCCTGAATGCCATATTAAAAGATAGGCTGGCTTTGTTCAATCAAGGCAATTACACCGAGTTGATCAGTGCTGCCCTGCTACAACAACAAGCGACACTTGAGTGTCAAGCAGAGAAGAGGGATGGAAATGATGTGCAAGAAGACACACCAGTTGTTCCTCGTAAATACCGTGTGATGTATCACACACCATCCGATGAACTATGGCAAGCACCAGTAAGATCAACTCAGTACAGATTTCCTGCTCAAGAATCATATCTTGAAGCAACACCATTGCCGCAGCAACGATTGTTTTCTGGTGCATCATTGCTGCAGCAAAGTACATCGACTTCTCAACCACCAGTAAACGAAGAACCGGGGAAACATCCGTGTTCTTATTGCCACAGTTCTGGGCATTTTAGGAAAGAATGCCAGGAGAAGTTGTTGAACACCATACAACCATCATTATCAGGTGGTATGCCACCACCTGCTCAAGTCAATATAACAGCATTGCAATCCGGGAGCGTGCAACATCTTGCTATTGAGGATGTCCCGGAGGGAGCACCGGTGTTAGCAGGCATGTTTACTCCCAAAGACGTGCCCGTTCTCATACTTTTTGATTCCGGTGCAACCAACAATTTTATCAGCAAATCATGTATGAATCAGCACCAACTATCCACCAATACTCCCACAACGAGCTATCTTATCCGTTCAGCAGGAGGAAATATCTCTTCTAATCAGATTGTGTCCCGAGCAGCTTTGTGGTTGGGCAGAAAAATATACCCAACATCGCTGATTATATTGGATAGGCAGAAGATAGACATAATATTGGAGATGTCTTGGTTAAATCGTCGCGGTGCCGTTCTCAATATTGGTAACCGGACTGTCCAGATTGACTCGCCAATTCAAGGACAGCACACGCTGTTTTTAGACAGCGAAGACCCAGATATGGTGGAGGCCTACCACACGGAAGCACATAAACTTGAAGATATTCTGGTGGTACGTGATTATCCTGACATGTTTCCCGATGATTGTCACACCCGATTTCTCCGAAGAACAACCGAGTGAATATCACATGTATGCCAGGATCATTTTCTCATACATGTGATGACAAATAGTGAAGCATCATTTATTACAAGCCAGGTGTCGAATATAAATAAGTCATACATAGCATATGTCTCGATGGACGATAATAAGTTCATAACATGTAAATAAAATAACAGAGGAATATTATTCTTGTGGGCTCCATCAATGGTTTGCCCGGGGGACTCCATGAACCTAGAATCCTTCTTCGGGTCCGAAGTCTTGATCATTAAACACCACATCATCCCCTTGACCTGAGCAGCAATTGAAACCAACAAATATGCAAGTTTGAGTACCGTTGGTACTCAGCAAGTGGGGGAAGGTTATGTCATGCATGGCCAGAGCAAGGAGAGGTTGAAATCATGGTTAAAGCACTACGCAATTATTACCTACCACGTTAGCTTATTAAGCACCTACATTACTACACAGGTGAAATGGTCCCAATCTCCCAACCCATCATCAAAATCAAGTAACCATATCATCATTTCCAATGTTAAGCTCCCCGCTTAACATCCACAACTTCCAAAGTCATCCTCCTCTAATCATGAATAAGTCCAAGCCGCTCTTGACCGTGAGCACGGCTGTCATGACAGTTTTGACTCTGCAGAGTTTGCACCACTGTACCCACATGTAGTGATTTCATCCCCCGTTGCCGGGTGGACTAAATGAACCTCCATTATTCCAGTGGCCACGAACCACATTCACACTTCCCAGGTGTGTAGCCAGGAGATCACTACGAAGCCTTTACAAAGGGATTCCCAACGAGCGTGGGCCCACTGAGGTTTCACCCCTAACAGCATACAAGAGGCTCCAACCCCGCTGCTGTGGCCCCCTCTTGAGCCTTGCGGTTCATATGGTAGTCCAGCTGACACCTATTTCCCGCACCATCCAACACACCCATACTACGCCGGGGATACACCTAATTAATTGGCCAAGCTGCCCCATCTCAGCATGTGGTTGACACGGTAAAGCCAGGTTACATGCTCCATGAACTGGTCCTTAGGATCCAGGCAAGTACTAAACACAAACCCGAGTCTCGTGCACCCAGCACCAACCAAATCATCCAACTTGCCTCGATCCCTACCTCTACATAACTCATAAGATCTCATTCAAGAGTAAGGTAAATAAATTGATGATCTCATATCCCAAATATCCCATTCTAAGCATGGCTAAGCATATAAATAAATGACATGATAAAATAAATCCCAACCCAAGCTACAAGGAAACAAGGTAATGCAACTCTAGGGAAACTTCCTAACATGGTTTTCATATTTCAATTGACAATGCAAATAATTCTATCTACACATCCTTGTATAGGATCAAAGTGGTCAAGGACACTTGCCTTCTTCTTGCTGCTCTGAGAATGGAAAGTCTTGGTCTTGGAAGGGGAGAACCTGCTCTAGGGCAGGTTCTACTCATGCCAATACACATAGCAAAAGAAAACACAATCCATAAGACATAGTTCACACTTTCACATCATGCAAAACACACATACATACCTATGAAAGTCATTCACATTTCTAAATGTTGTGTTTACCCCAGCTGTGTTGATTTTTAGCCTCCATGCACTTTCAAACATATGTATATGATTTCTAACTTCTGTATTTCAGATTTTCTGTTTGCACACTATATATGAATTTTCAATTTGAATAAATTCTTTATATTTAATTTATATACTTCTTAACTACCAAGTTTGCATGGAAGGTATCTTCCTACTCCAAATGGGTTTTCAGATCTTCTACCAAGTCCTAAACTGAAACCTTTGGATTTGGAAACTTCATTTATCATTTTCTAGTTATGCATACCCATTTTCCTATATTTTCAGATTTATTTTCTATGCCTAAATGTGAACTTTATTATGAAAGTAGTAAGACACATCATCTAAACAGAATAGGTTCTGGTCTAAAATATTAAATAATATATTTTTGAACTTCTTCTCTGATGTGAAATAATTTAAATTTATTTTACCCATTTTAAGAATTATTTCCTAACCTAAAAATGTGTTCCTATAACTAATAAATGTGAACAATCAATTAGACAGATTCATTTCGGCTTAAAATCTACTTTTAACTCATTCTAAAGTTTTCCATGTGCTAGGAGAATTTAAATTTGAAATAACCATGTGTTTGTCTCACCCTTTTAACTTTAAAACTTAATTACATATTCAAATTTCTAAATTTAATATCATATAGGGTTAAAAAGGTAAACTCACCCCACTACAGGGTCTATTATATTATTTCATAAATTTCCAGGGGTCTAGCTACACATAACAGAGGGGTTTTCCTAATTTTTATTAAGTCCAGGGGCTAAAACTGATTTTTAGATGAATTTACATGAATTTCTGAAGTTCCAGTGGCTAGATCAGAAGTTTCCGGAGCTAGCTCGTGTTTTCTGAGATCCGCAGGGGGTAGCTCATAAGAATTCCACCCTTTATAATGCGGGGCTGATGTGGACCGTCCGATTTAAAATAGACGGCTGAGATTATAACATCGAACCGGTATGCGGGCGTTTTATTTCTACCGTGCGATTTAAAATAGACAGCGCACAAGCGGCCACGTCGCCCTGACCGTGCGCGGGCGGCGCTGCCCGGCGGCGCGTGTGAAGCCCGGCCCGGAGATCGCAGTGGGTGGTGCCGTGCGATGCGGCACCCAACAGCATGCACGAAAAGACGATAAGAACATAATGGAACCTTTTTGTTACTGAAGATAATTTCTTTTACAACATAATGTACACACGCAGCGAAAATTAAAATTTGCTGGACAATCTACTCACTCTCGACCCTATCTACGCCGAAGAGAAGTCGTTCAGCCCTTGAACGCTTCCTACTAGCTTCACCAAAGTAAGGCAGCGGCTAGGTTTCCGATGAGTTGAACGAACCGTGAGGTTCGTCGTCTCACCGAACAACCCTCTTCGTAGCAGGCATCCTGCTACCTGCAAAAACAACTCAGAAGCAACCGTGAGCACTAAGGCTCAACAATACTTAACCGTCACTCCTAAACATGCAACTCTAAATGCAGCGGTAGTAAGACCGTAGGAATAGGAATTTGCAAAATGCAGCTTGATTAAACTTGATCCTTATATTCAGATTCTTATAGCCTTCATTTTAGTGGTCCTCACGCCTCACAACATCGGAAGTCCACAATCAAACAAGAAACGCTTATCCCGATGTTGCTAGCCTAAGGTGGAAATGAAATTTAGTTGGCTCTATATCTACTTCAGTCAAGGTTTCAATACATTCGTTAATCCACAAACAACAAGTTAAGAGACTTAGTTCATCTTCTTACTAAGTCACGGCGCAGTGGGCAAGTATGCTCAATCCTCTTCCGCGAGCGACGGTGATTCGAATCAATAACAACCCGGAATACACGACACATACACCCGCCTCGAAAGACTCTCTCAAGAGCTCTTTCTTACGTTGTATGCAGTAACCTTTCACACGACACCCCGACATAGAAAAACGCTTCGCGCCGAGCAGGATGGTCCTCTACGTGGACACGTCGAAGTTGCCCGCTAAAGGATTTACACCTCCCGCCTTCTCAACGCCATTCCCACACGAAGGATGAGTTTCTATATCACGGTCCATCGAGTTACATCGGTTTCATGGGTCCCATACCCCTTTATATATCCGGTACAGCTCAATCTTGTCCAGCAGGGCCGCATACATACGGTCCTTAACCGACACGGACGGGGCTACAACCAACCTCCACATTTGCCTTACCATCCCGGTCCAGGCCAAATATGGTCTCAAGCATTGTCACACCCATCGCAGGTCGAGACCAACCTTGAGCGCTTCATCCTACAGGAACATCCCCGTCCCCATCTCATTTTCATGAGGGTGCTCTTATCATCAACCTCTCGCGAGTAACTCCATTACTCGACCTTTCTCGCGAGTAGCTTTTTACTACTCGACTTCTACCGAGCTAGCTACAACATTAGCCTAGCATCTACATTGAGGCAAATCCTACACTAAACCTTCTACTCAGGAATGTAAAAGCCATGCAAGTGGGTTTCAATCATCCTAGACATAATGCACAATATCAACTCTAATAGACATGAGGTGAAGTAAAGCAAAATTTAAAACGGTAACGATATGCAAACCAGGGCTTGCCTTACTCAACTGTTTTGTTAGAAGCTAGGAGTTAGTCTTCCTCCGGAGAATCCGCCAAACTCGTCACGAGATGGAGATCCTCGCTGCAGAGTCGAGTCCTCGTCGAACGTCGATGTCACGTGAGCTATTAAGATGATTTATGCACATGTATTCAAAAGCAATTTAGAAACTGTTTCAAAACTGTTGTTCAAGTTAACTCACACATAAGAGAGATAAACAACAGCAAGGTTTCTGTTGTTGGATCTACAACCTTAGAGATGATGAAAGCTAGGGTGAAAGGAGATACTAATAATCACCATGTGATTAAGTCCATTATATGAACACTTAAACCTAAAAGATGGTAGCTCAAGTTCCAGAGGTCCAATGAAGCTGAGAATTTAACCACAGCCTCTATGGAAGGTATTTAGGCAGTGTGCTAAAATTTGAGCTCATGAAATGGCTCAAGGTGATCACAATAATTCCTTATGTGATTTTCACTAATCTGCCTTTAACCCCTAGATATTAAGCTTTCCTATGCTACAAAGTAGACTTTCTGTGAAGTACAAAATGTCCTGAGTCCATAGGAATTTGTTTTACCATTTTTGGAGTTTCCTACATGGAGATGTGGATTTTACAAAGAATGGCGAAAAACTGAAATTGTCTTTGTTCATTTTCCTATTTTTCAGAGACATAAGGAATGAACACATCATTTGACCAAGCAAATGAGGTCCAATGCCTCTGAAATTTTTACTGGAGTTCAAGGAATTTTGGAACAATGTCCTGTCCAAATTTGGGAATTTTCCAATAAACAGAACTCCTGAAAATTTTAGACAAGATTTTTATTAAATGAATTAATGAGCCAAATTCAGGGATTTTCATAAACATTGGTCTGCACCCCTGGATAGTACTCTTTGAGAGGAATCCAACAAAATTTGTTTCACAATTTTTGGACACTCCTACACAAAGTTATGGCTCTCCAAAGTTTGAACTAAAGTGGGAAAATCTGGAAAATGTTTAAATGCTGACAGTGGGTCCCATCTGTCATCTCTAAGCTCCAGACTCGTGCCAAACACACCAGTGGCGGCCCCCTCCGGTGAGGTCGCCGGAAAACCAGTTCCCAGCCAACTCCAGACCCCCTGCTGGCCGCCCCCCATATTTCCCCATGCTGAACACGTTGGTGAGGTCGCCGGTGGCTGAAACTTGCCGGAAAACAGGGCGCACCGGTCACAGCAAACCCTAGAGCTCCGGCGAGGTCTTGCACGGTGAATTCTCTACCAAATGGTCGGTTCTTGGGCTCTACAGCACCAGGGGATCATGTAGAAACCGGCATGAGGTCTAAACCAGCTGGAGATGGCTCTAAACCTATCGGCACCGTGCACCCAATAGGGTCCAGCGGCATACCCTCTAAAAGAGCTCGGATTTCTCACTCTACACTCAATTTCTTGGTCTAAAATCAATGGAGGAGGTGTGCTAGGCAGTTAGCATCCTGTGTGTGAAGTTTGAGACCCAACAAACACGAATTGAGGACGAATTTTACAATTCCTTACCTCAAGGTCCGTTTCTGCCGCCCGGGAGAAAAACTTGAAATTCTCCCTCTGTGACCAATGGATGGGGCTGAGCATTGGAGGTGAGAAACTAGACTTGTTGGTGCACAGATGGGGTGGCTTGCTTGGGCGTGATCCCTTCTGGTTTGGGCTGTCCACGGCGTCCAGTTTCGGCTCCTTCAGTTTCAACTCGCGAGCAGCAGAAGCTTTGCTGTTTCTAGGCGCCAGCGAGCTCGGGACGGCGGAGGAAAGTTGACAGCTGCCTAGAGCACTCAGGGGCGAAGGTTTTCTCTGTGGGAAGCTCGAGCAAAGGGGCTTGGTTCAGTTGCTGGCGATCAGAGAAACAGAGGGGAGCTTCTGTTCTTCACTGTGTGTGGGTAGGGACGAGCAGAGGCTGAATCTTCAGTGATAAGGGCAAAGGAAGCAGCTCACCAGCACAAATTGATCAAGGAGGTGGTGGCGTGGTGAGAAAACAGTGGCACCGGCGAGCAGCAGGTGTCCCTCGTGTGCTGCCCGAGTGAAAACAGAGACGCCTCCAGTTTGAGGTCTACTGACATGTGGGGTCCACAACCACAATTCTCCCTCTTATCCCCTATTTGAATTTAAAATAGCAAACGAGCTCCGAATTTGATCAAACTTGGAGGATAGGTCAAATGAATTATGAGGAACTCAAATCTGAAATCAGATTTTGAAATTGAGTATGTTTGGTTCAAAATTAAAATTTAAGTTTGAATTTGAACGTGCCCTCATTTAATCCTTGGAATAAATAGTATATGAAACCTAAAATTCTCCAAATTTGAAACTTAGGCTCTTGAATACATGAGAAATGAATTTATGCTCTCACATATGGGTCTTTGTACAATCTGAATAGGAATCCTTTCCAAAGAATTCAAATTGCATTTAAATTTCCTCCACTCTACTCATAGAGAACGTGCACATGAGTTAGAGTTTTTGGGAGTCTAATTCTTTCCCCTAGGTTAACATGTGTTGAGCATGTCCTAGAGAAAATTTTTAACTCCGTCACATGTCCATATTTGTGTTCATCATTTCATGTGACACAATTATAGCCTTTGATTGCCTTAACTTTGTTTCATAAGTTAAAATCAAACTTTACAAAAGTTAGGGCTGTTACATTCCTCACCCCTTAAAAGAATCTCGTCCCGAGATTACAAAAGAAAGAAGAAGGCAGAATTACTACTGGACATATGGTACTAACAAGTCAGGAAAATTTAAACGGAGAAATTCCTCGCTTTCCCACGTGGCTTCATCAGCAGTGTGGTTGCTCCACAAGACTTTGTAAAATCGCATTGTCCGATTTCTTGTGGCGCGAGTCTTCTCGTCAATAATCTGTATCGGATACTCAGAATAGGTGAGATCCGGTTGAAGATCCTCAATGTTCTCCATATTAACTGCGGTTGGGTACTTAAGACATTTCCACAGTTGAGAGACGTGGAAAACATTGTGAATACCCGAAAGCGACGTCGGTAACTCCAAATGATAGGCCACGGGTCCGCATATCTCAATGACAGCAAATGGCCCGATGAATCGCGGAGCAAGCTTTCCCTTCAATCCGAAACGATGAACTCCTTTCATCGGAGAGACACGAATATAAACGTGGTCCCCAATGTCGAAGTGAAGAGGTCGACGTCTTTTGTCTGCATAACTCTTCTGCCGAGATTGAGCAGCCTTTAAGTTTGCTTGAATCACTCGCACTCGTTCCTCGGCTTCATTCAGCAGATCAATCCCGTAGACCACTCTCTCGCCGGACTCACACCAATTCAGCGGGGTGCGGCACTTTCGGCCATATAGAGCTTCATACGGGGCCATCTTGATGCTGGATTGATAACCGTTATTATATGAGAATTCTGCTAACGGTAGATGGTCATCCCAATTCTTCCCATGATTGATGACACATGCCCGTAGCATATCATCCATAATCTGATTTATCCTCTCCGTTTGACCATCAGTTTGCGGATGATACGCTGAACTCCGAATTAACTTGGTTCCCAAGGAAGCATGTAGTTGCTCCCAAAATCTGGATACGAATAACGCACCTCGATCAGAAACGATGGTGCGGGGAACCCCGTGTAAACACACGATTCTAGAGATGAACAGCTCCGCATACTTCTTTGCCACATATTTGGTATGGACTGGAATAAAATGTGCTGTCTTGGTCAAACGATCGATGATTACCCAAATATAATCATGCTTGCTGCTGGTCATGGGTAAACCAACAATGAAGTCCATACTTATGTCTTCCCACTTCCATGCTGGAACCTTCAGCGGTTGAAGTGGTCCGGCTTTCCTCATATGGTCGGCTTTGCCACCGACACGTATCACATTCGGATACGTATTTCGCAATCTCTCTTTTCATCCGTGTCCACCAGAACTTAGATTTCAAGTCCTGGTACATCTTATTGCTTCCCGGATGAATGGAGTACTTGGATAAATGTGCTTCATCCAATATCTTCCTCCGCAATTTCATGTTTCGGGGTACCACTATGCGGTTGTTAAACCATATAGTGCCCTCTTCATCTTTGCGGAACATCTTCAACTCACCGCTGTCCACTCTCCTCCGGATGTGAGACATACCTCTGTCTCTCTTCTGAGCCTCTACAATCTCATCTCGGATTGTAGGAATAAGAGCGAGGTTGAACAGCGATCCGTAGGCAACTAAGCGCAGGCTTGGTTCTCCTTCTTCATGTGCAGCCATGGCTAAATGGTGAACGTGGGCTTTCCGACTAAGTGCGTCGGCAACCACATTCGCTTTGCCCAGATGGTAATGAATTTCAAGTTCATAGTCCTTGATCAATTCTAGCCATCTTCGCTGCCTCATATTCAGTTCTTTCTGTGTGAAGATGTACTTCAAGCTTTTGTGGTCTGTGTAGAGATGTACTAGATTGCCTAGTAGATAATGTCTCCACATTTTCAATGCTAGGACCACTGCAGCAAGTTCAAGGTTATGCGTCGGGTAATTCTGCTCATGACCCCTGAGTTGTCGGGACCCATACGCGACCACACGTCCTCCTTGCATCAACACACAACCCAAACCGATGCCGGATGCGTTGCAATAGACATCAAAAGGCTTCGTTGTGTCCGGCTGGGCTAAAACTTGAGCTGTAGTGAGATACTTCACTAAAGTTTGAAAAGCGTGTTCGCATGAATTGCTCCAATCATACTTGATGCTTTTCTTCAATAGCTCCGTCATAGGTTTAGCGACTTTGGAGAAGTTTGGAATGAATCTCCGGTAATAACCCGCTAAACCTAGAAAACTCCTCACTTCATGAACAGATGTTGGAGATTTCCAATTCAGCACTTGCTCGATTTTACTTGGGTCCACAGCGATGCCTTCCGCTGAAATAATATGCCCAAGAAACGGCACTTTGCTGATCCAAAACTCACATTTGCTGAACTTTGCATATAGCTTGTGATCCCTCAAGCGTTGGAGTACAATACGCAAATGTTCAGCGTGTTCTTCTTCTGACTTTCAATAGACCAAAATGTCGTCGATGAAAACCACGACGAACTTGTCTAACTCCGGCATGAACACAGAGTTCATGAGATACATAAAATGAGCCAGCGCATTGGTCAACCCAAAGGACATGACAAGATATCATAAAGACCATATCTTGTCGAGAACGCCGTCTTAGGTACATCTTCTGCCCGGATCTTTATCTGATGATACCCAGACCGAAGATCCATCTTGGAGAATACCTTAGCACCCACTAGTTGATCGAACAAAATATCGATGCGCGGTAGTGGATACTTATTTTTGATAGTGACAGCATTCAGTGGACGATAATCTACGCATAGCCTCAAAGTCTCGTCCTTCTTCTTCACGAAGAGTGCGGAACAGCCCCAAGGTGATGAACTTGGGCGTATAAAACCTTTGTCCATGAGGTCATTCAGCTGCTCCTTCAATTCTGCTAACTCCTTCGGTGCCATTTTGTATGGTCGCCGAGAAATAGGTGTTGTTCCCGGTGCTAGTTCAATCTTGAACTCAACATCACGTTCGGGTGGCATGCCCGGCAAGTCTTCGGGAAACACATCTGGATATTCACATACCACTGCAATATCCTCAAGTTTAGGAGCTTCAATCTGATGCACTGCTGCAACTTGTTGTGATGGATCCCCAAGATTCAATGTGTTGCAACCGTGTATTGGGGAATTCAGTTGGTCAGTTCGAGAGCTGATGTCAAAGATAGCTCCATAATGTGTCAACCATGACATCCCCAAGATAATATCAATCCTTTGGCCTTTGAGTATGATAAGGCTCGCAGGATAGATGTTTCCACCCAAACATAAAGGTGCCCGTGAGACCATTTCATCTGTTGATATCTTGCCTCCGGGTGAGCTGATATGAAACGGATGCTTAACTGTGCTAAATGGAAGATTATTCTTCAGCACATAGTCTCTGCTAATAAAATTGTGGGTGGCCCCGGAATCAAATAACCCGAAAATGGGCTGTTCATGTAAAGTGAACATGCCCGCCAAAACTGGTTCGCCTTTAGCAATATCCTCAATAGCAGTGTAATTAACCCTGCCAGCTTTTGAACGATTCTTCTGTGGAGGTTCACGGTGCTGATCTGAGCATTGCTGAGACAACACACGAGTGTGACTCTGTTCAGCTCCATGATGGTTTCGTGCTGCATAAATCCTCAGCTCTCTACTAACACGAGGTGGAGATAATTCGTGCGTAGCTGGTTGCGGTAGGGTTGCACGAATAATTTCTGACCGCTGCTGTTGAGGTGGAGGCTCATAAGTGAGTAACTCCAGCCGTGGTTGGGAGAGTTGCACCACAGGCTGAATTTGTTGCCTAACTGGCAAGTAATACTGCACTCGATAGTTCGGAGGAACCTCGATATCACTGTCCGGCGGTATACTCCTTTTCAACTCCGCTTCACAACGGAGATGCATGTCTTCTTTAATGATAGCGGCATTTACCAACTCATTGTAAATACTGTTATTGAACAAGGTCACTTGCTCCTTAAGTTCGACATTCAAACCTCAGAAGAAATACTCGCACTTCAACGCTTCCGAGTCAACCATATGAGTTGCGTATTGCATCAAGTCTTCAAACTCTTTGAAGTAATCGTACGCACTCCTTTCTCCTTGCTTTAACTCCAGAAAGTGTTGATGCTTTGTTCGTAGAATTCCCGAACAAATGTGACGCGCCCGGAAAACATCCCGGAATTCATCCCACGTCACGCGATGACCTTCAGGAAGAGTAGTGATGTACTCCGCCCACCAAGCTCCAGCAGCTCCGTGGAGTTGTTGAGCGGCAAATAGAGTCTTCTGATATTCATCGCACTCAAGCGTATCGACCTTGGCTTCAACACATTGGAGCCAATGAGCCGACTCCAACGGTTCTTTCGCTTCTGAGAAAACCGGTGGTTGTCTTGCTAGAAAATCCAGATAAGTGCTTGGCGGAGGATTTTGCTGTAGTGTCTCCTGTCGTATGCTTTGTCGCACCAACAGATCCAGAGACTCAGCCATCTTTGCCAAGATTTCCGCCAATCCGGTTGATGATGTCGGCACTTCTTGTCGTGGCGAATTACTTTCGCCGTGACTTGACTCACCAACCTCACTCCTGGAATTTGCATGATCCATGCTGCAAGAGTGAGCAATTTATGGTTAAAATTCAAAGTTTAAACTCAACTTGAATTGAAAACATAACCGTAAAAGCATCACATCAATATTGCAGCATTACACAAGCTAACTAGGGTTTTGACAATACTGAAATCTATCAAATGTGAGCAAGTTTGTCCAAACCCTTAATTCCAACAGTAGAACAAACTGAAAAATAACTCAAGAACATGTTATGGAGCTTAGAGAAGTCTGAAACATCCCTGTCCACAACAAGTCTTAAGTTACATAGGCAATAAGCACTACTCTATTTAGAATGACCAATTGGTCTTAACCCCAGAATTTAAATATGATAATGGCAATTTCATATCTCAAGTTGAATATCAAAGTTATATTTAACTTCAATATCTTTCCAACGAGTATTCATTTGCCTTCATATATGTTCTGGATAAAAAATTGTGATATTTCAAAGTTAACAGAAATCTGGAACAATTTGACAGCACCTCCTTTGTAAGTAGCTGTTTTGTCCGCAAGATTTCATCACTTTAAACTCCAAATCTGGAGAAACTTTGAACTACAAAGTCATAGCATATATCACAAGCTTTCCAACGGAGTATTGCTTGACCCTTAGAAATATTTCTACAGAAAGTTATGGTCGAAATACAGATATTTCCAAAGAGCAATTTGTTACTGCCCTGTTTTGGGGCAGTTCACACTCCTCTGAGAATTTCATCCATTTGGAAGGTGATTATGATCTGGAGTTCTACTGAAGAGTTGTAGAGGAATTCAACAGCTTTCCATAAATGTATCACTCACCTCAATTGGTTTAACCAAACAAAAGTTATGTCCTGTTCACCTTCAGCAAAATTCTGCCAAAAACAGGGGAGGTTTCTCCTAAGTCTTTGTGAATAAATCTATACTCCCAATTGACTCTTAGTTCAATATAGGAGTTCATTACCCCTAATAGAATCTAGACTCCAAATTTACTCTTTTACTTTTCAAACCTTCTTTTTTCATGCGGTTCAAAACAAGTCACGGTACTACGTTTCCTCACCAAATTAAAATCCTAACCAGCTTTATACCGGCGTATACGTTTCAAATGGTGGCACTAAAACGATCGCTCACAAACGTTGTCTACACGACATGTACTAACGTGGTTAAGGTACCTGCAGAAAACCACTCAATAATGATGCACACATTGGTTTATCATTTCAGGCAGGTCCATATCATAGTTAAAACATACGGCCCGTATCATTGCCATACGGGCCGTCCTTGAGTCAAGCCACGTCTCAAGGTACATGATCGGGTTATTCACCACCCGACGGGGGCTCCACACGTTTGCAATAAAGCACACCAGTGGAACAGCGCTTTCGTATGCCTCATAGGACATGAAGAGTCCTAAAGAACACACTTCGTGTTACAAACCACACGATGGGGTCTCCTCCTCTTGCCCCTGGGTTTGCGCACTGGAGGCTAGTGCCATTCATATGTCTCTAAGACATGAAGAGTCTTAGAAGACATATTCACTTCCCGTCCATTGCTGAACGGGACATCCCATACTACTTTCCTCATACGGGTGAGCTAACCGAAATTGATCCGCTTTCGGTGGTGTTCCTTACCATTCTTACCTCCACGTAGGTGCGTCGTTACAGAATTGAAAGACTGAATGATAACACACTGTTAGCTTGCCACCTTAAGTAACTATGCTAATAATACTCCTTATATGGGCATACTATACGTTCCTCACTCGTATACCTCTAAGTTTTTCGAAAATATGCTCTTTTCATGCGTGCCATTCCCAATGCAGCTCTGATACCACGCTGTGAAGCCCGGCCCGGAGATCGCAGTGGGTGGTGCCGTGCGATGCGGCACCCAACAGCATGCACGAAAAGATGATAAGAACATAATGGAACCTTTTTGTTACTCAAGATAATTTCTTTTACAACATAATGTACACACGCAGCGAAAATTAAAATTTGCTGGACAATCTACTCACTCTCGACCCTATCTACGCCGAAGAGAAGTCGTTCAGCCCGTGAACGCTTCCTACTAGCTTCACCAAAGTAAGGCAGCGGCTAGGTTTCCGATGAGTTGAACGAACCGTGAGGTTCGTCGTCTCACCGAACAACCCTCTTCATAGCAGGCATCCTGCTACCTGCAAAAACAACTCAGAAGCAACCGTGAGCACTAAGGCTCAGCAAGACTTAACCGTCACTCCTAAACATGCAACTCTAAATGCAGCGGTAGTAAGACCGTAGGAATAGGAATTTGCAAAATGCAGCTTGATTAAACTTGATCCTTATATTCAGATTCTTATAGCCTTCATTTTAGTGGTCCTCACGCCTCACAACATCGGAAGTCCACAATCAAACAAGAAACGCTTATCCCGATGTTGCTAGCCTAAGGCGGAAATGAAATTTAGTTGGCTCTATATCTACTTCAGTCAAGGTTTAAATACATTCGTTAATCCACAAACAACAAGTTAAGAGACTTAGTTCATCTTCTTACTAAGTCACGGCGCAGTGGGCAAGTATGCTCAATCCTCTTCCGCGAGCGACGGTGATTCGAATCAATAACAACCCGGAATACACGACACATACACCCGCCTCGAAAGACTCTCTCAAGAGCACTTTCTTACGTTGTATGCAGCAACCTTTCACACGACACCCCGACATAGAAAAACGCTTCGCGCCGAGCAGGATGGTCCTCTACGTGGACACGTCGAAGTTGCCCGCTAAAGGATTTACACCTCCCGCCTTCTCAACGCATTCCCACGCGAAGGATGAGTTTCTATATCACGGTCCATCGAGTTACATCGGTTTCATGGGTCCCATACCCCACTATATATCCGGTACAGCTCAATCTTGTCCAGCAGGGCCGCATACATACGGTCCTTAACCGACACGGACGGGGCTACAACCAACCTCCACATTTGCCTTACCATCCCGGTCCAGGCCAAATGTGGTCTCAAGCATTGTCACACCCATCGCAGGTCGAGACCAACCTTGAGCGCTCCTTCCTACAGGAACATCCCCGTCCCCATCTCATTTTCATGAGGGTGCTCTTATCATCAACCTCTCGCGAGTAACTCCATTACTCGACCTTTCTCGCGAGTAGCTTTTTACTACTCGACTTCTACCGAGCTAGCTACAACATTAGCCTAGCATCTACAACGAGGCAAAGCCTACACTAAACCTTCTACTCAGGGATGTAAAAGCCATGCAAGTGGGTTTCAATCATCCTAGACATAATGCACAATATCAACTCTAATACACATGAGGTGAAGTAAAGCAAAATTTAAAACGGTAACGATATGCAAACCGGGGCTTGCTTGCTCAACAGTTTTGTTAGAAGCTAGGAGTTAGTCTTCCTCCGGAGAATCCGCCAAACTCGTCACGAGATGGAGATCCTCGCTGCAGAGTCGAGTCCTCGTCGAACGTCGATGTCACGTGAGCTATTAAGATGATTTATGCACATGTATTCAAAAGCAATTTAGAAACTGTTTCAAAACTGTTGTTCAAGTTAACTCACACATAAGAGAGATAAACAACAGCAAGGTTTCTGTTGTTGGATCTACAACCTTAGAGATGATGAAAGCTAGGGTGAAAAAGTCCATTATATGAACACTTAAAACTAAAAGATGGTAGCTCAAGTTCCAGAGGTCCAATGAAGCTGAGAATTTAACCACAGCCTCTATGGAAGGTATTTAGGCAGTGTGCAAAAATTTGAGCTCATGAAATGGCTCAAGGTGATCACAATAATTCCTTATGTGATTTTCACTAATCTGCCTTTACCCCCTAGATATTAAGCTTTCCTATGCTGCAAAGTAGACTTTCTGTGAAGTACAAAATGTCCTGAGTCCATAGGAATTTGTTATACCATTTTTGAAGTTTCCTACATGGAGATGTGGATTTTACAAATAATGGGGAAAAACTGAAATTGTCTTTGTTCATTTTCCCATTTTTCAGAGACATAAGGAATGAACACATCATTTGACCAAGCAAATGAGGTCCAATGCCTTTGAAATTTTTACTGATGTTCAAGGGATTTTGGAACAATGTCCTGTCCAAATTTGGGAATTTTCCAATAAACAGAACTCCTGAAAAATTTAGACAAGATTTTTCTTAAATGAATTAATGAGCCAAATTCAGGGATTTTAAAAAACATTGGTCTGCACCCCTGGATAGTACTCTTTGAGAGGAATCCAACAAAATTTGTTTTCACAATTTTTGGACACTCCTACACAAAGTTATGGCTCTCCAAAGTTTGAACTAAAGTGGGAAAATCTGGAAAATGTTTAAATGCTGACAGTGGGTCCCACCTGTCATCCCTAAGCTCCAGACTGGCGCCAAACACACCAGTGGCGGCCCCCTCCGTTGAGGTCGCCGGAAAACCAGTTCCCAGCCACCTCCAGACCCCCTGCTGGCCGCCCCCCCCCCATATTTCCGCACGCTGAACACGTTTGTGAGGTCGCCGGCGGCTGAAACTTGCCGGAAAACAGGGTGCACCAGTCACAGCAAACCCTAGAGCTCCGGCGAGGTCTTGCACGGTGAATTCTCCATGAAATGGTCGGTTCTTGGGCTCTACAGCACCAGGGGATCATGTAGAAGACCGGCATGAGGTCTAAACCAGCTGGAGATGGCTCTAAACCTATCAGCACCGTGCACCCGATAGGGTCCAGCGGCATACCCTCTAAAAGAGCTCGGATTGCTCACTCTACACTCAATTTATTGGTCTAAAATCAATGGAGGAGGTGTGCTAGGCAGTTAACATCCTGTGTGTGAAGTTTGAGACCCAACAAACACGAATTGAGGACGAATTTTACAATTCCTTACCTCAAGGTCCGTTTCTGCCGCCCGGGAGAAAAACTTGAAATTCTCCCTCTGTGATCAATGGCTTGGGATGAGCTTTGGAGGTGAGAAACTAGACTTGTTGGTGCACAGATGGGGTGGCTTGCTTGGGCGTGATCCCTTCTGGTTTGGGCTGTCCACGGCGTCCAGTTTCGGCTCCTTCAGTTTCAACTCGCGAGCAACAGAAGCTTTGCTGTTTCTAGGCGCCAGCGAGCTCGGGACGGCGGAGGAAAGTTGACAGCCGGCTAGAGCACTCAGGGGCGAAGGTTTTCTCTGTGGGAAGCTCGAGCAAAGGGGCTTGGTTCAGTTGCTGGCGATCAGAGAAACAGAGGGGAGCTTCTGTTCTTCACTGTGTGTGGGGAGGGACGAGCAGAGGCTGAATCTTCAGTGATAAGGGCAAAGGAAGCAGCTCGCCAGCACAAATTGATCAAGGAGGAGGTGGCGTGGTGAGAAAACGGTGGCACCGGCGAGCAGCAGGTGTCCCTCGTGTGCTGCCCGAGTGAAAACAGAGACGCCTCCAGTTTGAGGTCTACTGACATGTGGGGTCCACAGCCACAATTCTCCCTCTTATCCCCCATTTCAATTTAAAATAGCCAATGAGCACCGAATTTGATCAAACTTGGAGGATAGGTCAAAAGAATTATGAGGAACTCAAATCTGAAATCAGATTTTGAAATTGAGTATGTTTGGTTCAAAATTCAAATTTAAGTTTGAATTTGAACGTGCCCTCATTTAATCCTTGGAATAAATAGTATATGAAACCTAAAATTCTCCAAATTTGAAACTTAGGCTCTTGAATACATGAGAAATGAATTTATGCTCTCACATATGGGTCTTTGTACAATCTGAATAGGAATCCTTTCCAAAGAATTCAAATTGCATTTAAATTTCCTCCACTCTACTCATAGAGAAGGTGCACATGAGTTAGAGTTTTTGGGAGTCTAATTCTTTCCCCTAGGTTAACATGTGTTGAGCATGTCCTAGAGAAAATTTTTAACTCCCTCACATGTCCATATTTGTGTTCATCATTTCATGTGACACAATTATAGCCTTTGATTGCCTTAACTTTGTTTCATAAGTTGAAATCAAACTTTACAAAAGTTAGGGCTGTTACAGCGCGCGGCAGCGGGAGGTGGCGATCTCGCCGGAAAACTTCGGATCTTCGTCTATACTTCCTAAAACTAGGATTTCATGGCATAGATCGGTAGAGGGGAGGTCGGGGATCTCACCTCGGGGTTTTTCTTGAGCTTGGAGGCCCTGGAAGGCGGTCGGCGATGAGGTCCGAGATGGAACAGCAGCGATGCTCGTCGGAGCTGTGTCGAGGGCGCAATCTACCGAGTTTTCTGCACCTGCGTGATTCCCCGGAGGCGGTGGAACAAGATTGGCGCGTTAGATCAGAAATCCCGATCGAAGATCGAGAGAAAACGGCCCGAGAAGCTCTGGTTCTCACCGGGAGGAAAAACAGGCGATCGGGTTGGGAAAACGGGGCGATGCCGGCGTTTATATAGACGGGGGAGGGCGGCGTGTCGATTGTGATTGAGTTTGAGTCGTCCGGGACCAGAATTCGGCTGGGAAAACGCGGGTTTCCGAGGTGGTTTGGATTCAGCGCGCGGAGGAGTCCCGGCGGTTGGCGCGATCGCGTGAGGAAGAAGATGACCGTGGGCCCCCCGTGTCAGTGAGAAAGAGAGGGGAGTGCGCGGCTGCGGCCTGGCGCGGGGGCGGGTGGGCCAGCTGGTGGGTTTCGGCCCACTGGCCGGGGGTTTTGTTTTTTTCTTTTTCTTTTTCTTTTCTGTTTTGATTTGAGTTTGAATTCCAATTTGAATTTGAATTTCGTCCAAAAATTTTTAAATTCCCCTCTTAACAGGTTTTGGGGTGTTACAGCTCTACCCCCCTAAAAAAATCTCATCCTCGAGATTGGTGGTTCTAGGAAAACAATTCCGGAAACTGTGCCTTAAGTTTGTCTTGTCGCTCCCATGTGGCTTCCTTTTCCGAGTGATGCTTCCACTGCACCTTGCACATTCGAATTCTTTTATTTCTTGTGAGGCGTTCCATTGTCTCCAAAATCTTGAATGGCTGCTCGGCATAAGACAGATCCTCAGCTACGTCAACCTCATTCATGGGTAACATCTCTTCAGGCTTCCTTAGACATTTCTTGAGCTGTGACACATGGAATACATCATGCACATCCGATAGGCGAGCCGGTAGTTCTATTTGATATGCCACTTCGCCTTTCCTCTCCAGAACTTGAAAGGGTTCGATGTATCGTGGTGATAACTTCCCTTTCACCTTGAATCGACGAAGTCCTCGAATAGGGGACACCTTGAGGTAGACATAGTCCCCCACGTTGAAAACGAGCTCTCTTCTCCGTATATCGGCATAGCTCTTTTGTCATGTCTGTGCTATCCTCAAGTTGTTGCGAATTTCCCTCACTTTCGCCTCGTCTTCTTGTAGTACCTCGGGTCCAAACACTTTACTTTCCCCGGCTTGGTTCCAAAATAGTGGAGTTCTGCACTTTCTCCCATACAAAGCCTCAAACGGTGACATCTTCATACTAGCCAGATAGCTGTTGTTATAGGAGAACTCCGCATACGGTAAGTTCTTATCCCAACTCCGATTTTTGTTTTGAGTCCACACGCTCTCAGCATGTCCTCAAGGATCTGATTGGTTCTTTCCGTCTGCCCGTCGGTTGGGGATGATAGGCAGAACTAAAATTCAGATGAGTTCCCATGGTTTCATGCAACTTCTGCCAAAACCTTGAGGTGAACTGCGTCCCTCAATCTGACACTATCTTCTTTGGCACTCCATGGAAACACACAATCCTTGACATGTATAATTCTGCCAATTTGGATAAGCTGTAGCTTTCTTTCACGGGGATGAAATGAGCTACCTTGGTTAGCCTGTCAGTGATGACTCATATCGAATCATATCCTGTTTGGGTCCTAGGCAGTCCCACTATGAAATCCATACCGATCTCTTCCCATTTCCATTCAGGCACTTTGAGTGGTTGCAATAATCCCGCGGGTCTTTGATGTTCAGCTTTCACCAACTTACATGTGTCACATAGGGCAACATGTTCCGCGACATCCCGCTTCATGCCATACTACCAATACCTACTCTTGACGTCATGGTACATCTTCATACTCCCAGGATGAATGAAATAGTCGGAATCGTGAGCCTCCTTCAAAATCAATTTACGGATCTCCTTCACTTCAGGCACACAGATTCTTTTCCCGTGCCACACCGTACCTTGTTCATCCTCTCTGAAACCAGGGGCTTTATTATCCTTTATGAGTTTTCTGATTTCTTTTATCTTCTCATCATTCTTTTGACCATTGCGTATGTCTTGCTCTAATGTGGAGTCCACTTCCATGGCGATGGCTTCACCACTATTCACCAGGGATAGATTGAGTCTTATAACATCGTCCTTCAATTCTGCAGGCATGTCCTTCAAGCTCAACCTATTGACCTGCACTTTCCGGCTTAGAGCATCCGCCACGACGTTCGCTTTCCCAGGATGATAGTTGATGCTCACATCAAAGTCGTTGATCAGCTCTAATCATCTCCTTTGTCTGAGGTTGAGATCCGGCTGTGTGAAAATATACTTTAAGCTCTTATGATCCGTATATATCTCTGTCCTCTTCCCCATCAAGTAATGCCGCCAAATCTTCAACGCGTGTACCACTGCAGCTAGCTCTAGGTCATGTGTAGGATAGTTCTTCTCGTGTTTCCGGAGCTGCCGGGATGCATAAGCCACGACATGCCCCTCTTGCATGAGAACACATCCCAACCCGTTTCCAGAAGCATCACAATACACCGAAAAGTTCTTCTGCATATCTGGCATAACTAGCACTGGGGCTGTTGTCAATCTTCTCTTTAGCTCTTGAAAACTCGTCTCGCACTGCGGCGTCCATGTGAATGTGATTCCCTTCTCCAACAATTTCGTGAGGGGTCTCGAAATCTTGGAGAAACCCTCGATAAAGCTTCGATAGTACCCAGCCAATACTAAGAAGCTTTGAACTTCTCCAACATTCTCAGGGCTCTTCCACTTCTGTACATCCTCAATCTTGGCTGGATCTACGGAGATTCCTCCCTCCGAGATTATATGTCCTAAGAAGGGAACTCTCTTTAGCCAAAACTCACACTTGCTCAACTTGGCATATAGTTAGTGTTCTCTCAGCTTTTGTAACACCAACCTTAGATGTTTCTCATGTTCTTCTTCATCTTTGGAGAAGACGAGAATGTAATCTATGAAAACCACCACAAATTTGTCCAGATATTCCATGAATACCTTGTTCATTAGATACATGAAGTATGCTGGGGCATTAGTTAGCCCGAAAGGCATGACGGTGTATTCATACAGTCCGTACCGAGATACGAAAGTTGTCTTTGGAATATTGGTTTGCCTTATCTTAAGTTGGTGGTACCCCGACCTGAGATCAATTTTCGAGAACACACAAGCTCCCCTCAACTGATCAAACAAGTCTTCAGTGCGGGGTAATGGGTACTTGTTCTTGATGGTTACCTCATTCAACACACGGTAGTCCACGCATAGCCTTTGGGTCCCGTCCTTCTTGGGCACAAATATCACTGGAGCTCCCCATGGTGAGGAACTAGGACGAATGTACCCCTTTTCTGTCAATTCTCTTAAATGCTCCTTGAGTTCTTCCAGCTGTTTGGAGTCCATACGATAAGGTCTCTTGTATATCGGAGTTGTTCCAGGCACTAGCTCAATCGCGAATTCCACTTCACGATCGGGGGGCATACCTGGCAACTCCTCCGGAAAAACATCCGGATATTCCCTGATGATCCTGATCTCCTCCACTTCCACCTCAACTTGATTGAGTTTAATGTCCCTCCTAGGCTCTTGTATAGTTATGAACTTTACTCTTGTGCCACTAGGGTGAGTTAGTTCCACCGTTCTTATCAAACAATGGATGATTCCTTTATGTTTGGTCAACTAATTCATTCCCAAAATAATATCTATCCCTTGTGAATCTATCACTATGAGGTTGGCAGTAAATACTACCCCACTGATGTATAGATTCACCATGGGACACAGTTGTCTTGTCCTTAGCTCTCCACCTGGAGAGTTTACTGCTAGCATATGGTTCATTTGTGTGGTTGCTAGATCATGCTTCTTAACAAACCCTTGAGCAATGAACGAGTGGGTAGCACCAGAATCAAACAACAGGGTTGCAATGTGTAAATTGGCAGGAAACTTACCAACTACCACGTCGGGTGCCTCTTGCGCCTCCTCCATTGTGACGTGGTTGACCCGTCCTCGCATTACATTCTGCTGTTGCGGCTGCACGGGCTTCTTCTTTGGGCACTTATGGGCGTAGTGCCCCACTTCACCACAGTTAAAGCATTGCACCCCTACCTTAGGTGCCTGGCCTTTGTTGTCTTGGGGTTGGTTTGGGGGTCCTTGTACTGCTGGTCGAGGTTGATATGTGGGGCGAGGCTGCTGTACAAACTGACGTTGTGGCTGTGCTGGTGCTGACGGAGGCCTGAAGTTCGGGTTGTACCCTCTTGGTGCTGAGTAGGGTATCGCAGCACGGCTCGTCTGCCCTGCGGGTTGCTGCATCAGACGTGGGCGTGTGTTGCTACCCGAGGCTTGGTGTCACCATCCCGCCTTCCTCTTGTTTTCATTTTCCAAGACCTTCAGCTTCCTCTCCACAACAAATGCTCTGTCCATCTTTTGGAAGCTTTCATACTCGTTGGAGGACATTGCACACTGCATTTCCGGTGTAAGTCCTTCCACAAAGCAGTCATGTTTCTGCTCATCAGTCTCTATGTCCCGTGGTGCATAACAGGATAGTTGGGTGAATTTAGTGAGGTATTCCCTCACAGTTTCCTTGCTGCAGTCCCAAGAACTCCTTTCTCTTGTTTTTGAGTTCACCCCTTGGTATGTAATGGTTGCGGAAACTACGCTTGAACTCTTCCCAAGTGATGTTCTCAGGATCATGATGGGCTGCCACGTAAGCGGTCCACCAATCAGCAGCAGGTCCATGCAATTGATGAGAGGCAAACAGCACCCTCTCATACCCTTGGCATTGTATGATCTTCATCTTGCTCTCAATGGTCTTTAGCCAATCATCTGCCTCCAGAGGTTCAGCAGCACTTGCAAACTTTGGAGGTTGAGTCCCTAGAAACTCACTCAATCTTGGTTGGCGTGGTGCAGCTTGTGGAGGTGGAACTTGATGCAAGTTGGCCACCACTTGAGTTAGGTTCTCGATGAGCTGATTCTGATTCTCAAGCATTTGGTGGACGGGATCAACTCCTTCACGGCGACCACCCCTGTCTTGTCCTCTAGAAAGATAAGGGTTGCCGGCCTCATCGTTGTTGTTGGCGGGGTTGGCACCACAATCCTTTCCTCTTCCGGCCATCTATCATGATCAACCAGATGTTAATTTAAAGCATTACATATTAACTTCCCAATTTTCTTGTTTAAACTTTTAAAATTTTGAGACCCTATTATATTTATATTTTCTGAGGGTTTCATGTCTTACACGAATAATAGATGCACTCTTAATTCGTAAGGGTTCACACATCAAAGCAAACCAACCTGAAGACGAGGTTGTGGACAATTGCCCATGGCTTCCACAACTCACGTCACACACCAAGCATTAACACACCATTAACTAAGGTAATGACTCGACTACTCGATAACCTACTGAACTAAGGGAAAGGACTCTACACTACTCGTATCTTTGAGTTGGCTCCTCGGGATCTTCCTCATTATTGCGGCTGCCCTCTGACTCCGCTTTGGGTGGGGAGGCTGCTGATGGAGAAGTGCGGCGACGCCTGTTCGCCCGGCGATCTGGGGAGTCAGGAGTCCATGTGTTATTCTCGGTGACACACAGTTCATTCCCATCTCCTCTTTCTCTCGCCCTCAAGCTGGCTTGAAGCAACGCCTCGGTCTCCTTCAGGGTATCACGAACATCCTGAAGCTCCTGCTGGCACTCCTGTAGTCGAGTACTGAGCATAGCAGCATCCTCCAAGCACAGGTCTATGTGCCCATGGGAAGTCCCCTGCTGCACTGGCGGGTACTTGTACTCTGTTGTACCACTCTCACGCTGGAGGACATACATGTACTCAGTCCTGTCCAGGTGGCGACGGTAGATGTGACTCTAGCAGGTGATTGCCTCCCAGGTGACATCCTTCTCCGCATCGACCTCTGTCGCTCGACAAGCTGGAGAGCGGTGGATCTTGAGCAGCTGATTTTCGTGGATAATCCTCATTTCTGAACTCCATTCTTCCCACTTCTCACGGATGGTTCGGGTGGAGCTGTAGTGTATGATTAGCTTGCCCGTATTGCCGGCGGCTTGGAGCATGCATCGAAGACGGCGCAACAAGCCTCCTATAGCCAATCCGTAGGAGAGATACGTCACCGGACGGTTCTCCTCTCTCAGGGCAAGGGCAACTACGGGAACTCTCCCTCCGGTGGACTTGCGAGCGGTGCGGATAATGCGGACCATCTAAAACATAAAGCATTTAAAATTAAGTTAGATAAGATTTAAACAAAAATCGTATTTTGAATAAAGTTGGGGCAAGGTGAATAAAGTGACCCATTAAATAACACTTTTCAACCCACACCTTTGTAAAATAGTTTTTTAGAAAATAGGGCCCTTAAATACGTCCATTTCTACCTAGGTCCATGTTCCTACGGGCAACCTTGGCTCTGATACCACTTCTGTCACACCCGGTTTCTCCGAAGAACAACCGAGTGAATATCACATGTATGCTAGGATCATTTTCTCATACATGTGATGACAAATAGTGAAGCATCATTTATTACATAGCATATGTCTCGATGGACGATAATAAGTTCATAACATGTAAATAAAATAGCAGTGGAATATTATTCTTGTGGACTCCATCACAGGCGTTGCCCGGGGGACTCCATGAACCTAGAATCCTTCTTCGGGTCCGAAGTCTTGATCATTAAACACCACATCATCCCCTTGACCTGAGCAGCAATTTAAACCAACAAATATGCAAGTTTGAGTACCGTTGGTACTCAGCAAGTGGGGGAAGGTTATGTCATGCATGGCCAGAGCAAGGAGAGGTTGAAATCATGGTTAAAGCACTACGCAATTATTACCTACCACCTTAGCTTATTAAGCACCTACATTACTACACAGGTGAAATGGTCCCAATCTCCCAACCCATCATCAAAATCAAGTAACCATATCATCATTTTCAATGTTAAGCTCCTCGCTTAACATCCACAACTTCCAAAGTCATCCTCCTCTAATCATGAATAAGTCCAAGCCGCTCTTGACCGTGAGCACGGCTGTCATGACAGTTTTGACTCTGCAGAGTTTGCACCACTGTACCCACATGTAGTGATTTCATCCCCCGTTGCCGGGTGGACTAAAAGAACCTCCATTATGCCAGTGGCTACGAACCACATTCACACTTCCCAGGTGTGTAGCCAGGAGATCACTACGAAGCCTTTACAAAGGGATTCCCGACGAGCATGGGCCCACTGAGGTTTCACCCCTAATAGCATACAAGAGGCTCCAACCACGCTGCAGTGGCCCCCTCTTGAGCCTTGCGGTTCATATGGTAGTCCAGCTGACACCTATTTCCCGCACCATCCAACACACCCATACTACGCCGGGGATACACCTAATTAATTGGCCAAGCTGCCCCATCTCAGCATGTGGTTGGCACGGTAAAGCCAGGTTACATGCTCCATGAACCGGTCCTTAGGATCCAGGCAAGTACTAAACACAAACCGGAGTCTCGTGCATCCAGCACCAACCAAATCATCCAACTTGTCTCGATCCCTACCTCTACATAACTCATAAGATCTCATTCAAGAGTAAGGTAAATAAATTGATGATCTCATATCCCAAATATCCCATTCTAAGCATGGCTAAGCATATAAATAAATGACATGATAAAATAAATCCCAACCCAAGCTACAAGGAAACAAGGTAATGCAACTCTAGGGAAACTTTCTAACATGGTTTTCATATTCCAATTGACAATGCAAATAATTCTATCTACACATCCTAGTATAGGATCAAAGTGGTCAAGGACACTTGCCTTCTTCTTGCTGCTCTGAGAATGAAAAGTCTTGGTCTTGGAAGGGGAGAACTTGCTCTGGGGCAGGTTCTACTCATGCCAATACACATAGCAAAAGAAAACACAATCCATAAGACATAGTTCACACTTTCACTTCATGCAAAACACACATACATACCTATGAAAGTCATTCACATTTCTAAATGTTGTGTTTACCCCAGCTGTGTTGATTTTTAGCCTCCATGCACTTTCAAACATATGTATATGATTTCTAACTTTTGTATTTCAGATTTTCTGTTTGCACACTATATATGAATTTTCAATTTGAATAAATTCTTTATATTTAATTTATATACTTCTTAACTACCAAGTTTGCATGGAAGGTATCTTCCTACTCCAAATGGGTTTTCAGATCTTCTACCAAGTCCTAAACTGAAACCTTTGGATTTGGAAACTTCATTTATCATTTTCTAGTTATGCATACCCATTTTCCTATATTTTCAGATTTATTTTCTATGCCTAAATGTGAACTTTATTATGAAAGTAGTAAGACACATCATCTAAACAGAATAGGTTCTGGTCTAAAATATTAAATAATATATTTTTGAACTTCTCCTCTGATGTGAACTAATTTAAATTTATTTTACCCATTTTCAGAATTATTTCCTAACCTAAAAATGTGTTCCTATAACTAATAAATGTGAACAATCAATTAGACAGATTCATTTCAGCTTAAAATCTACTTTTAACTCATTCTAATGTTTTCCAAGTGCTAGGAGAATTTAAATTTGAATTTACCATGTGTTTGTCTCACCCTTTTAACTTTAAAACTTAATTACATATTCAAATTTCTAAATTTAATATCATATAGGGTTAAAAAGGTAAACTCACCCCACTACAGGGTCTATTATATTATTTCATAAATTTCCAGGGGTCTAGCTACACATAATAGAGGGGTTTTCCTAATTTTTATTAAGTCCAGGGGCTAAAACTGATTTTTAGATGAATTTACATGAATTTCTGAATTCCAGGGGCTAGATCAGAAGTTTCCGGGGCTAGCTCGTGTTTTCCGAGATCCCCAGGGGGTAGCACGTAAGAATTCTGGCCTTTATAATGCGGTGCTGATGTGGACCGTCCGATTTAAAACAGATGGCTGAGATTATAACGTCGAACCGGTACGCGGGGGTTTTATTTCTACCATGCGATTTAAAATAGACGGCGCACAAGCGGCCACGTCGCCCTGACCGTGCGCGGGCGGCGCTGCCCGGCGGCGCGCGGCGGTGGGAGGCGGCGATCTCGCCGGAAAACTTCGGATCTTCATCTATACTTCCTAAAACTGGGATTTCAAGGCATAGCTCGGTAGAGGGGAGGTTGGGGATCTCACCTCGGGGTTTTTCTTGAGCTCGGAGGCCCTAGAAGGCGGTCGGCGACGAGGTCCGAGATGGAACAGCGGCGATGCTTGTCGGAGCTGTGTCTAGGGCGCAATCTACCGAGTTTTCTGCACCTGCGTGATTCCTCGGAGGCGGTGGAACAAGATCGGCGCGTTAGATCAGAAATCCCGATCGAAGATCGAGAGAAAACGGACGGAGAAGCTCTGGTTCTCACCGGGAGGAAAAACAGGCGATCGGTTGGGGAAAACGGGGCGATGCCGGCGTTTATATAGACGGGGGAGGGCAGCGTGTCGGTTGTGATCGAGTTTGAGTCGTCCGGGACCAGAATTCGGCTGGGAAAACACGGGTTTCAAGGGTGGTTTGGATTCGGCGCGCGGAGGAGTCCCGGCGGTTGCCGCGATCGCGCGAGGAAGAAGATGACCGCAGGCCCCGCGTGTCAGTGAGAAAGAGAGGGGAGTGCGCGGCTGCGGGCTGGCGCGGGGGCAGGAGGGCCGGCTGGTGGGTTTCGGCCCACTGGCCGGGGGTTTTGTTTTTTCTTTTTCTTTTCTGTTTTGATTTGAGTTTGAATTCCAATTTGAATTTGAATTTCTGCACCACATGCAATACGTCCAAAAATTTTTAAATTCCCCTCTTAACAGGTTTTGGGGCATTACAATGATTTACCAGGCATGCCGCCTGAAAGGGACGTCGAGTTCAAGATTGAACTTGCGCCGGGAACAACACCTATCTCACGAAGGCATTACAAGATGGCACCTAACGAGCTAGCGGAGTTGAAGGAGAAACTGAATGAACTCATGAGCAAGGGTTTCATACGACCAGGTTCTTCACCTTGGGGTTTCTCTGCGCTGTTCGTTAAGAAGAAGGACGAAACGCTGCGGCTATATGTTGATTACCGTTCTATAAATGCTGTCATGATAAAGAACAAGTATCCTTTGCCCCGCATCGACATCTTGTTTGATCAACTTGTGGGTGCAAAGGTATTTTCAAGGATGGATCTTCGGTCAGGATATCATCAAATCAAGATCCGGCCGGAGGACATACCGAAGACAGCTTTCTCGACGAGATACGGACTTGATGAATTCGGTGTCCATGCCGGAGTTAGACAAGTTCGTCGTGGTATTCATCAACAACATATTGGTTTACTCCAAATCTGAAGAAGAGCACGCTGGACATTTGTGTATCGTGCTACAAAGGCTGAGGGATCACAAATTATATGCCAAGTTCAGCAAGTGCGAGTTCTGGATTGATCAAGTGCCTTTCCTAGGCCATATTATTTCAGCAGAGGGCATTGCCGTGGACGTCAGCAAAATTGAACAAGTGCTGAAGTGGGAATTTCCCAAATCAGTCCACGAGGTCTGAAGTTTCCTATGTTTAGCGGGGTATTATCGGAGGTTCATTCCGAGCTTCTCAAAAATTGCTAAACCAATGACAGAGCTGCTGAAGAATGTGGGGGCCTGGTCCCGATCACGGGGCCGTGCCACTCGCTCGGGAATCGCGTTGGGTGGTGCCGTGCGATGCGGCACCCAACAGCATACACAATAAAGCATCATATTACATAAATCAAGCGGAATCTTACAAAGTATAAATTTTACAAATACTTCTCAAAATAATCTACAGCGGAAAACTATTACAACTCACGTCTCATACCTATGCTAAGCAACAGAGAAGGTGTCCAGCCCGTGGACCCTTCTCGCTAGAAACACTATCTCAATAGTAGCGGCAGGGGTTGCCATGAGTTCACCACTCGGAGAGTTCCGAGTCTCATCGGACACCCGTACATATAAGCGTACAGTTATTACCTGCAAAACAACTTATGCAGTATCCGTGAGCAGGAAGCTCAGCAAGACTTAACCATCACCCAAGTCATGAAACTCTACATGCTGAAAATAGAGGGCTGAATATAGAAGTTTGCACGAAGGGTGACCTTGAGCTAAAGGAGAGTCCTTACTTTCAGTTTTAATAAACTTTTATAGCCCTCGCGCAACTTACATCGAGACTCCACAATCAAACAAGAAATGCTCCATCTCGATGTCACTTGCCCGAGGTGAAAGTAACTTTAGTGAGCTACTCTAGACTCATACAGACCTTGCGCCATCAACGTCGAGACTCCACAATCAAACAAGAAACGCTTTGCCTCGACGCTACTAGCCCAAGGTGGAAAAAAAATTAGCGAAAATGTTGATCATTCCTCATCTCCATTATGAGAATTACTCATGAAGCATATTAAATGTTTCCCAGTTTATTACTACGTCACGACTCAGTGTACAAGTATGCTCACTACCGCGAGCGATGGTGACTGCAATCAAAAACACCCGGCTGACATGACACGTACGTCCGTACTCGACGTTGCACACAGCAACCATCACTGACGTCGTACGTGGCAACCTTTCACACAACACCCAAATGTCGAACCGGTACCACCGACTAGGATTAAGTGTCACTACGGCAAACCCTCGTAGAGCCGACTTCTCTAGCCTTTCAGCATCTGCATCAGACGGTGAGGTATGCCTTGACACCCAGGTTAACATGTTACATCGGTTTCCTGGGTCCCATATAGCCAGTATGCATCCGGTACACATCTCAAACTTGTCCAGCGGGGACGCACACGAGAATGGGCCTTAATCGATTGAGACATAGACTAGGTTCACAGGACCACGTCGTTGAGCCTTCCATCCACTGCCCGGTCTCCATTCCCAACTATGAGGATCAATTCCAAACTCTTCCGATTGATCCCCCTTAATCCCGGTTCACGAGTAGGAAACTGCCTACTCAAGTTATGCCTCTTTTAATCCACATTTGTGAACTTGAGATCAGCAGTTATAATCAGTTGATATCCGACTCTACATTGAACTCCAGGGTTTTCTAGGTCATGCATTTGGAGTGTCATATCACCTAGACTTAATGCAATAAACAAAATGCTAGATGATATAAAGTGAATACAAATAAAAACTTGTAAGTTTTGATGCAAACCGGGGCTTGCCTTTGTTTTGCAGGGGACTTATATATATGAAGTTCAGTTAGTGAAGACCACTTGGCTTAATCAATTGTTTTCCTCCTTCCTTGATCTCCACTCCGATGACTTCAAATTCTCGACGTAGATACTACACGTAATGAATATGCATATATGTTTGATTTTAAAACTTTTGCTAACAAGTGCTAAAGACAAGTTTAAAACTGGAACTCTGTTTAAGAATTTAAAATGACACTGGCGCTAGTGGTTTGGGTTTGGGTTAAAGTATTATGATCAAGTGATAAGTGGGGTTCATCACTTTGGTGGTGATCACCTAATGAAGTTTAACAGAACATTAATGATCCAGGGCTCCAATGGAGCTGGAAATTTTCTTGTTAGCTCCTTGCCACAAGAAAGTCATCTGGACCAACACTTGGCATTTTTCAATGAATAGATCACTCAGAACAATTCACTAAGCATTTAAGCAAAAAGGAGTTAATTCTGAAGTAACTTCCATGTTCATGCCAAACTTAGTGAACTAAAATTTCAATTATAGTTCATAGGACTTGCATGAATTTTTCTTAGATTTTTGGAGCTAAGAATTACCCAGAACTGAATCACCAAGTTTTGGAAATTCTCTGAAAATGTTTCTGTATTCAATTGAACACAGCAACTTCAAATCTGAATTGCCCTTACCAATCAAATCCAAATGAGCTGAAATTTTTACAGGGGTTCAGTAACATGCTAAAGAATATTCTGGAAAAATTTGAGGATTTTTGGATGAACCAAACTTCCACAAAAATTCTTTGCTAAAAAGTTTTAAAGAATTTTCCAGAATTAAATACTGAATTTCATACAAATTGGGTTGCATATTTGGATATAGTTTTCCAACCTGAATCCAACCCAATTTGAATCACTAAATTTTTAGCTTCCTAGCAAAAGTTATGAGGTTCTAAAATTTGGGGAAATTCTGGAATTCGAATTAACTGGGAAAAGTTTAAATCCCTGACAGCGGGTCCGGTCAACACGTGTCAGCTCCTCGGCTAAACCACACGGGGCCACAGGGCTATTTTCCGCACTGTCACAGATGATCCCGTGCAACAGAAGATCTCACCCCTATTCTGTGAGCGACTGATGTGTGGGCCCGGCCCCATCGTCGTCTACCTCTCGCTCCCACGCCCGCGCGCCACCGGGCTCGCCGGAACTGAGCTGAACTTTGCCGTCCGGCCAGCTCCCGAGTTCTATCTCGCTGCTAGGGCCTAATTCCATACGCTGAACACGATGGAACCACTTTCCCTAACCAGTGGTGGCTCTAACCTAGCAGGCGACGGTGCGGCGGCTTGGCACACCATCGGCAACGTCGGCCGGCTAACCTAGCCCGCCAAAAGCTCGGTGAAACGGCGCTACAGCACCGGTGGATGCTAGGGAAGATCGTCCTGGTGGTGAAACGGCCCGGAGATGTCTCTAACATAGCTCTCACCATGAGCCCGATCCTCCCCACCTCGGTTGCCGTTAGAAAACCTAGAAATACTCGGCCTACGCGCAGTTTCAAGCTAGGGATGCGAAGGGCTAATGATCGCCGACTACTGGCAGTCCTTTGTACAAGATTTCACGACCTAAGAACGAGAATAGAGGTCGAATTCAGGATTACCGTGCCAGAAGGTCGGTTTGTGCCAGCCGGAGGAATTTTCTCAAATTTGCGCTCGGTGGATCATGTCACGGCTTGAGCCTTGGAGATGAGCACCTCAGGGTCCTAGTGAGTCCGAGGATACTCTTGCTCGGGCATGCCAAGCTCTCTGCAAAGCTGTCCACGAGAGCACCCCTACGTGGCTCCTGTCGGCCGTCACGAAAACATGGTGATACCGTGGTTGTGAGGGCCGAACGCTCTCGGTTGTGGCCCGAGGAGGCAGTGGAGAAGTGATGAGTAGTTTAGGCCCAATCTTCCGAAGGTAGGTCGATTGAACTGGAGATCTCGATGTTGATGATCCGAGGCACTCGAGCAAACCCGAATACCCCTGCAATCACTACACCACTGCTCCGTTGGTTATCAACCGTGATTCACACGCTTGACCTCACCAAGAAGGCTATCCCTGCAGGTGCAACCTAGAACACAAGCAAGAACGATGAAGATGCAATCTGAAATTGCGAAATTGGGGTATCACAAACTGTAGAACGCCGAAAGTGTTAAATCTAAGCAAAACAAACCAAATATGGCTGGCGGCTGCAGTATTTAAAGGCTAGGGTTCGTCCATAAGACCCTTAGACGCGTCCCTAATGGACTCATATGGGATAGAAGGCCCAAAAGCCCAATACGGTGGTGCAACACCGGACAGAACTCTGAATTCTACTTGTTTCGACAACTCCCAACCACTCCAGGCGAATTTTAATGTGGGACCAGAACCATTGGAAAGTTTATCATCTCATCTTTCCATGCATATGTAGAACGTCAAAAACGGAGTCCGTATGCATCCTGGGCGTCCGTTTTAAGATGGACTGCTCCTGGACTACGAGTTGAACTCGAGTCCGAGTTGGTGACTGTTTCCATCAACTTGTGGACGTCCCATCTGGTTCTCCAAGTCCCCAAATCATCTCCCCTTTACTTATTGATCATGTCCATGGTTCCTAATAACAATTAAATCATTCAATAGCAATCCATTCTCAAAATCACGTGGGTAGGAAGTTAGGAACGAATTCACCTGCTGATTTAGTAACCGTGCTCGTGCTCTTGTGATTGGTCCTTGTATATCAATGTGAGTATTCACTGTTGTGATGTCCTCATCATCCTCCCTCTCTTGAATCCGAGTTGTCCTCGACTCAAGATCATCTTCTAGTATGGTCGTAAATGTTAAATGTGGGACTAACCCAAAAATCGGGAGGCAACTCAAGCTTATATGCATTGTCATTGATCTTTTCAACAATCTTAAAAGGACCAGCAGCTTGTGGCATAAGTTCAGATTTTCTAAAGTGAGGGAATCGTTCTTTTCTCAATTGTAGCCATACCAAATCCCCTGGTTCAAGTTTTACTTCTTTTCTATCTTTCCTACCAGAAATTCTATACTTCTCATTCATCCTTTCAATATTTTTCTTTGTAGTTTCATGCATCTTGAGAATGAATTCAGATCGTTGTGTAGCATCCAAATTTATAGTTTCAGAAGGAGGCAAAGGTAATAAATCAATAGGAGCACGGGGATTTAAACCATACACTACCTGGAATGGGCTTACCTTTGTAGTAGAGTGAACTGACCTGTTGTAAGCAAATTCTGTATATGGTAAACAATCCTCCCAACCCTTTAAATTTGTTTTTAAAACAGCCCGCAACATAGTGGATAGAGTACGATTTGCTACCTTAGTTTGTCCATCGGTTTGTGGGTGACATGTGGTTGAAAACAGCAGCTTGGTTCCCAATTTATACCACAAAGTTCTCCAAAAATGACTCGAAAATTTTGCATCACGATCAGAAACAATGGTATTTGATACACCATGTAAACGAATAATTTCCATCACAAACAAATCAGCAATGTGTGAGGCATTATCATTCTTATGACAAGGTATAAAATGTGCCATTTTGGAGAAACGATCAACAACCACAAAAATAGTATCCCTCCCCCTCTTAGTCCTAGGCAATCCCAAAACAAAATCCATGGAAATATCCTGCCAAGGTACACTGGGAACAGGAAGAGGCATATAAAGACCATGTGGGTTAAGTCGAGACTTAGCTTTATTGCAAGTAGTGCATCGTGACACGTAGCGCTCGACATCACATCTCATCTTTGGCCAAAAGAAGTGTGTGGCCAGCACGTTCTCAGTTTTCTTCACTCCAAAATGTCCCATCAAAACTCCTCCATGTGCTTCCAGTAAAAGTAATAGGCGGACAGAACTAGCAGGAACACATAGCTTGTTAGCACGATAGAGGAGGCCCTCCCGTAGTACATATTTATTCCAAGTTATTACTTCTCTGCAATTTTCAAAGGCATCTTTGAAGTCCAAATCAGTAGGATATAATCCTTTTATTGTTTCCAAACCAAATATTTTATGATCAAGTTGGGACAGCATGGTGTAATGTCTAGATAATGCATCTGCAATAAAATTCTTCTTCCCTTTCTTATGATTAATGATGTATGGAAACGATTCTATGAACTCAATCCATTTAGCATGCCGTTTATTCAGATTGGTTTGACACTTAGATACTTCAAAGATTCATGATCGGAATGTATGACGAACTCCTTAGACCACAGGTAATGTTGCCAAGTTTGTAGAACTCACACTAAGGAATACAGTTCCTTATCATAAGTAGAATAATTCAGAGAAGGACCATGCAATTTTTCACTAAAGAATGCAACGGGTTTACCTCCTTGTATGAGAACACCTCCAATACCAATGCCGCTTGCATCATGTTCTACCTCAAATGTCTTGTCCAAATCAGGAAGTTGTAGCAATGGTGCTTGTGTAAGCTTTGATTTGAGAACATCAAAAGCTTGTTGCTGCTGTTCGCCCCATCAAAACTGCACTCCCTTCTTCGTCAGTTCATGGAGAGGTGCTGCAATGGTGCTGAAATCCCGCACAAAGCGTCGATAAAAACCTGCAAGACCAAGAAAACTACGGACCTGCGTGACGGTCAATGGAGTTGGCCAGCTAGTGATCGCAACAATTTTTGCCTCATCCATCTCAATTCCCTGCGATGAAACAACATATCCAAGAAACAAAACTCGATTGGTGCAAAAGACACACTTTTCAAGGTTACCAAACAAACGTGCATCTCTCAAGACAATGAAAACAGCACGTAAATGATTAAGATGTTCGTCATATGACTTGCTGTAAATGAGGATATCATCGAAGTAAACCACCACAAATTTTCCAATAAAATCACGTAAAACCTCGTTCATTAATCACATAAAAGTGCTAGGTGCATTAGTTAAACCAAAAGGCATTACTAACCACTCATAAATTCCAAACTTGGTTTTAAATGCAGTTCTCCATTCATCTCCTAGTGCCATTCTAATTTGGTGGTAACCACTACGCAAGTCAATTTTTGTGAAAATAATAGCACCACCCAATTTATCAAGCATGTAATCTAAGCGAGGAATAGGATAACGATATCGAATGGTGATGTTATTAATCGCTCTACAATCAACTCACATGCGCCAACTACCATCTTTCTTAGGAACCAAAAGAACAGGAACAGAACAAGGACTAAGGCTTTCACGAATATACCCGCGGTTCAAAAGATCTTGAACTTGTCATTGAATTTCCCTTGTCTCTTCCGGATTCGCCCTTTACGCCGCACGATTTGGAAAACTTGCCCCTGGAATCAAGTCGATCTTATGTTCAATGCCCCTCATAGGTGGTAATCCCGGGGGTATCTCGGGGGGAAACACATCAGCAAAATCCTAAAAGAGGATAGCAACAGCAGGGGGCAATGCCATGGACACTTCATGAATTGAAAACATGGCTTCTTTACATACTAAAGCGTAGTACATCCCCTTGGTATTAAATAAATCAGCAAGGTCAGATTTAGTTGTGAGCAACGAAGGTGATTTTAACTTAATTACTTGCTGTTTTTCAGAGTCTAGTGATTTTGTTGCCTTATCATCATGTGTTTTACTTTTCTCAAAATGTACAATTTCAGCAGGAGTCATAGAAAGCAAAGTGATTTTCTTTCCTTTATGCATCAGAGTATATTTATCAGTTCTACCATGATGAATAGCATCCGTATCAAATTCCCAAGGACGTCCCAATAAAAGAGAACAAGCATCTATAGGTACGACATCAAAATCGGCAAAATCATGGTAAGAACCAATCGAAAAATGTACCCTCGCTGTTTGTGTTACCCTAACCTTACTGCTGTTGTTGAACCACTAAATGTGGTATGGATGAGGGTGTGCTCTTGTTGTCAACCCAAGTTTCTTGACCACATCCGTGTTCACCAAGTTGTTGCAGCTGCCTCCATCAATTATAGTGTGCACACGGCAGTCCTTGACGATGAGAAACATGTGAAAAAGATTGTGTCATTGTAGCTTGTCATCCGCCTCAACTTTGGAGCTCAAAGCACGCTGCACAATTATGCTTCTATAATTTTCCGTTGCTGCAGTACCAAGTACCTCTTCATCTGTGCTATAGTGGTCATCTTTTGGTCCTGCAACGTTAGTAGCAAGAGAATATTCATCTTCCACATCTGAAGTACTATCATACCCGCCATCATCTCGTGCTATGTATACTCGTTTGCTAGGGCAATCTTTCATCACGTGACCAACTCCCTGGCAGCGGTGACACTTAATGTTGGAGTTCGACTCGTGGAAGGAGTGGAAGACGTAGGCTTGAATGGTGTCATCTTGCTGCCCTCCGGCGCGCGAGGAAATGGAGCAGTAGACGAACTTCGTTGGCCACCATTGGATGGTGTAGTGGCAGTAGGAAAACTTGAAGATGGTGCTGTTTTGGATGGTGTAGATGTCGAACGCGGTGTGAAGGTGCTCCTCGTGTGTTGGTGCTGCTGCTGTTGGCAGCCCTGCAATTCTTTTTCTGCCAACATAGCCAGCTGAAATAATCTGTTAACAGTATCATATTCCTTATAATCAACAATGTCCTGAATTTCACGCTTCAACCCCCATAAAAACGAGCTATTTTATCATCCACGTCCTCTACTACCCCACAGCACAACATACCCTTTTGTAACTCTTGATAATACTCCTCTACAGTCCTCTTACCTTGGTCTAAGCGCTGCAATTTTTTGCGAAGGTCCCGCTGAAAAGAAGGAGGAAAAAAATGAACACGCATAGCTTCCTTTAATCTATCCCATGTTGGAGGATCAGTTCTAGTTTTAACAAGTTCATTCCACCATATGATAGCAAAATCCTTAAACTCACTAGTGGCTTGATGAAATCTATGTTGTTCAGGAACAAGGTGGGCATTAAATTTCTGCTCTACTGTCATCTCCCAATCAAGATATGACTCAGCATCATAAGCACCAGAGAAAGAGGGTATAGTAAATTTGACTTTAGCAAAAGGATCATCAAGAGTGCGATTAAAACTGATATGACAATCATTGTAATTATAACGATTATTACCTCCCATACCTCATAGATAAAGTGGAAGCCGTGGTTGATTGTTATGATCTTCCATATTATAAGCACCGTCTTTACGATCTTCAGTGAGAGGCAGCTGCGCCTCAAGAGTATCCATCCCAACACCAAGATCAGCAAGTTGGCAATTCAAGGTCGTCAATGACGCCTCTGTCGATGCTTGGGTTTTGGTGAACATATTTGTAAAGGTCCCAAAAATTATGAATATAAAGAAACTCATGTTTGCACAAAGTTGGGTTCCTATGTATGAAAAATGGGACTCGTTTAAACATTTTCACATGTGATAATACACATGGGAGCTCTCTTCACACAAGTTCAAATATTTATTTGAAAAACTTGGAACCAAAAAGGGGTTTGAAACCAAGGTGGGAGGTTCCCATATGTGTGAGAAAGCTAAATGCAGGTTTTGGAACAAATTTTTTCAACTGAAAATTCAAATGAGGACAACACATTGAATTTCAAAACTGTTGTGATCAAAACCTCATTTGCAGCAGCCAAACAAAAGATCAGGTTTCATATTTGAATTCGTTAGGTCCAAATTAGGGGGTAGGCAATGTTTCAGGAATTTTTGAAGATATTTGCTACCCATTTTTCCAAATAAACCTAAAAGTACAATGAATTCAAATACATAATTGAACTTGGATGAAATGTGCCCAATTATCCAAAGGCAGTTCAGTTTTTTACTCAACATAATTGCATTTCTTCATTTGCAAACTGTGGAGATAATTTGGGAGAGTTTGATTTCAACTTATAAAACCAAGTTAAGGCATAGGATTTTCTTGATCATGTGTCACATGAAATAATAAACCCCAAAATGGTCATATGAGAGAGTTAAAAATCTTCTTTAGCCCATGCTTAACACAAGTTGACATGAGGGAAAGAGATTCACTGCACCAATCTCATTGATGTGCACATCTTTTGTGAATAGAAGATGAGGAAGATTTAAACACAAATTTGAATCATTTAAAAGGATTCATGATCAGATTGTCTAAATGCATTCGAGTGAATTCACCAATGCATTCCTCAAGTGTTCAAGAGTTTAAGTTCCAAGTTTAGAGAATTTTGGAGCTCATCTACCATTTATTTGGAGGAATATTTGTGAGCACATTCAAATTCAAATTTGAATTTGGAAACAGAGCCAAATGTGATCAATTTTGAAATCAGATTTCATATTGAAATTCCTCACATTATGTTTGGCCTCTCCTCCAAATTTGGTGACATTTGGACAATGTTTATGTGGGAATCTTAAAGCACGGTGAGGAAAAAATTGGGGAGATGTGGACCCCATCTGTCAGCCTCTCAACAACGGGCACCGCCTCTGTTTTTGCCTCGGTCGAGCGCGCGCCCGACAGCGCGCCGGCGCCCGGCGTTGCTGACTTCCTCCACCGCCAGCTCCTGCTTGCCTCTCGTCGCTCGATCTATTCGACTCCACAGCAGGTGCACCGAAGGCAATTCGTTTCCTTCTCCCGTTCTCGCTTCGGCAGTTCGCCCCCGACCACACAACAGCCTCGGCCGCTCTCGGTCTCCCGATCGCCAGCCGCCACTGTGCCTCACCCGCTCAAGCTTCCAACACAGAAAAGGCGTGCGAGGGCGTGCACAAGTTGTTCACCGGCGCACCTCGGAGTTGGGAGCTGCTATTCGGCGTGATTTGAGATTTGGCGCCAGAACCGAAGCTCACGGCGGAACCCTGACCAGCGCACCATGGACACCGAGCTACAGACCTTTTCACCGTTTCCCCTCCACAAGAAAGGTGTGTCATCTTCCCTAGCTCGTTTAGCTGCAAGCCGCATAACGATTCGTCAACCGAGTGAGGAGAATTTTCAGTTTTCCCGAAACGTAGTATATCCGGGTAGAACTCGGTCTACCCCGGAATTCGAGTTGCTCGGGTCACTACTGCCCGAGCAAGCTTGCAAACATCTTCCTCACATCTTAGCGCTCCCCCTCTACCAAGAATCGGGCTAAACGATCCAGAAACGACTGAGTTCTTGCGGTTTCGGGCCGCCATGGAAGAAAACCTCGGGTCTCCGTGGAACCCTAGGTTGCCGGCCGTTTCACTGGTGTTAGAGTCCATGTCCAGCTTTTACCAGTTTCCATGATGCTCTAGAGCCCGAGAGATAGTCATTTGGTGAAGAAACGATGGTACCTGACCTCGCCGGAGTTCTAACCTTCTCTGTGATCGGTGCGGGCTAGTTTCCGGTGAACCTCGGCCGCCGGCGACCCTCTAACTGAGTTCAGCACCGAAAGTTATGGGGGGTGGCGAGCTTGAGGTCGGGAGGTGACAGGAAACTGGGTTCCGGCAAACCTCACCGGAGGACGCAGCCGCTCGGGCCTCTTGCGCGAGGTTGAAGAAAACGGCTGACGGGTGGGACCCACCGTCAGCGTTTAAACATTTTTGGATTTCCAGTTTTCAGTTCAACCTTTTAAGAGCCATAAATTTGTGTAAGAATGTCCAAAAATTGTGAAACAAATTTTTTTGGATTCCTATCAAGGTACTATCCATGGGTGCAGCCCAATATGTTTGAAAATCCCTGGATTTGGCTTATTAATTCATATAATGAAAATATTTTAGGAATTGTTCCCGGAGTTCTGTGTATTGGAAAATTCCCAAAATTTGACAGGATGTGCTTCGAAAAACACTTGATCTCCAGTAAAAATTTCAGAGGCATTGGACCTCATTTGCTTGGTCAAATGTGGTGTTAATTCCTTATGTCTCTGGAAATTGGAAAATAGAATAGAGCAAAGTACATGAGAGAAATGTGTTTCTTGTTTGATTGCGGCTCTCTCATGTGCCTTAGCGTAAGGTTCTCCACAATTTGCTGCTAAAACTTGAAAGTAAGGTTCCACTAATTAGGCGAGTCCTTGCAACTGATTTTACCTCCTGTACCTATCATCCCTCATTTAGAAGTTCCATGTTTAGGAGAGACGGGTAAGTCTTGATGAGCCTTCGTGCTCACTGCTTATGTTTGAAGCTTTTGCAGGGTTCTATGTGGAAGGGACTCCCGAGGAGGAGACGGAACCATAGGAGGGAAACCCCGTCGAGTGGGAGTCGTGCACGCCGCTGTGTTAGTGTGTGTGCGTGCTAGCAAGGACACGTTCACGGGCTGAACGTGAACTTGATGCGTAGTCTACGCCCGTGAGTGTAGACTGGAAATATTTTGTTGTAAAAATGTTCATAAAACCGTTTATGTAATAAAACTTTGCTTCCGCTTTGTAACTTTGATGTGTGTTAATCAATGCTGTACAACGCAACACCCCTTAGCGTGATCCTGGCTCGACAAGACCGTGGGGTCGTGTCAATATCTGTCATTTCCCTCATCATGTCACGCAACTCAGCATGTTGAACACATTCCTCATCCCTTTTATCTTCTGCCATTGTTAGTAGTAAACAAAAGACAACAAAAATATGTTATCCCTATCAACTACAAAGGATAGTGGCAATGTGAAAAGTGGAAGGAAGGAAACAATCTCTCTCTCTCAAGCATCTTACCACGTTCTTACAAGTGTTCTTACCAACACAGCAGGTGGTAAATGGTGGACGGTGAGAACCAATGAAGCGTGGAGTGATTGCAAAGGTACCTGTTCCGCTCAAGATGAAAAGTGGAGCTTGGATGGCACAATATGGTGGATAATAAGAAAAAAAATCACTAACAGCAAACAAAGTTGAATAAGTATTCAATGTAGGAACTGTTGCTGGTTAACAAGTGTTCTAGGCCTAGCACAATACAAGGGAGTAGAAAGGCAAATAGAAAATCAGAAAGATACAACCAAGAAGTACAGCACAAGTGTATAGGCCAACTATTTTCAAGTGTGTGCTGTCAATGCTTTAATATCTGTGCTCTCTTCACTATTTTTCTTTTTTTTTAATATTTTTTTGATATTTTTTGTTTACTCGAGAGTGCGAAAATAGAATGCACACAATTTGCAGCTTAATTGGATGTAAGATGTGGCCTATAGGAAATCAAGAAGATTCTTTCAAAATTAGGGCTGAAACTTTGGAGGCCGGAAAGTCTATCTTCCGAGGGGAATTTGGCAAAACAAATTCCACCGAACACGGCATAGCCATGGAAAATTGGTTGCAAAATTTTGAGTAGATCAATTTGAAAAAAAATTCGCCCGATTTCGAGTTCGTATGCAAAAGTTATGGCCGTTTTAAAGTAGGCTACCCGAGTTACTGTTTTTTTATGTTGATTCAAACTTGGTTGTGTAGAAGATCTCGTAATAGGATGTGAGAAACAATCGGAATTTAGCAACGGCGACTGATGGGATGTTGTGTGATGAATCAACGAGGACTGACACAATGGTTTGTCACCTGTTCAAGGGCTGGTGATGCGGGAGTTCACGCAAGGCGGCTAGCTAGGGCAAACCGATGATCTTGGTGGCTCGGTTTGTTGTTTAGGGATTGTGGAATAGGTGAGCAGCAAGAAAAACAAGGAAGAAAACCGATAATCTAAGCAAAACCCAAAGAATATGGCCGGCGGCTGCAGTATTTAAAGGCTAGGGTTCGTCCATAAGGCCCTTAGACGCGTCCCTAATGGACTCATACGGGATACAAGTCCCAAAAGACCAATAAGGTGGTGCAACACCGGAAAGAACTATGAATTCGACTTGTTTCGACAACTCCCAACTACTCCTGGCGAATTTTAATGTGGGACCAGAACCATTGGAAAGTTTATCTTCTCATCTTTCCATGCATATGTAGAACGTCAAAAACGGAGTCCGTATGCGTCCTGAGCGTCCATTTTAAGTTGGACTGCTCCTGGACTCCGAGTTCAACTCGAGTCCGAGTTGGTGACTGTTTCCATCAATTTGTGGACGTCCCATCTAGTTCTCCACGTCCCAAAATCCTCCTTCCTTTATTGTTGATCATGTCCATGGTTCCTAATAACAATTAAATCATTCAATAGCAATCCATTCTCAAAATTACATGGGTAGGACGTTAGGAACGAGTTCACCTGCTGATTTAGTAACCGTGCTCGTGCTCTTGTGATTGGTCCTTGTATATCAATATGAGTATCCACTGTTGTGATGTACTCATCAAGAAGACTACAGGGTCGTTTTGCTACCGCCTGGGCGTTTGCACGCGAGGGGAAACAGCTCCCGAGCGATCAACAATGGTGGCGGCTTCTCTGTGCCGTTCTTGCGTGCGAGAGAGGTAGAACCCGTGTCTTCGGCATTGTGGCGAAACGGGACACGACTGTGAGTGAAATCCACCCATGAGTAGCTCGCCAGCATGAGGAAACCGACCCCGGGAGGCGTTGCGTGTGTGTCTCGGTGGCGTCCGTGAGCAGCTCCCAGTTGCTGTGAGGAGCAGAGAGCCCAGACTTACTGTGCAAATCTTTGTGTAACACTGACAAATGGGTCCCACCAGTGAGTCCCTGCTTATCCCTTAAAAAGATCTCCAAAATTTGGCAAATAATCAATTCAAATGTTTGTAGTTGAAAGTTTACCTGCCTTTGGAGAGTTGGACAAATTCCATCCAAATTCCAATGTATATTTGAATTCTTTGCTCATTTAAATCCTTTTTGGAAAATGGGTAGCAAACCTTTTCAAAAATTAATGAAACTTTGCCTCACCACTAATTTGGAGCTAAGGAATCCAAATATGCAATTTGATTCTTGTGTTAGCTGATGCAAACAAGAGTTTGAACACAACAGTTTGAATTATCATTTTGTCCTTCCTCATTTGAAATTTGGTTTGATCCTGTAGTTCAAAATCTGATTTTTAAACCCTTCCGTTGCACTTGAGTACTTCAATCCTGTGGTCTTAATCCACCTAGGGTCCAAACATGCAAGTAACCCTAAGTTTGTTTAGAAAGAATCTCTCATGTGTTAGCATATGTGGAAAAAGTTTAAACCGATCCCCTTTTTCATACAAATGACACCAACATTTGTGCAAACTCAAGTTTCTTTGTATTCATACTTTTGGGACCTTTACATTCCTCCCTCTCTACAAGGGAATCTCATCCTGAGATTACAAAACACAGAAGAGGTGGAAAGTAATTACAACGTCTATGACAAAAGGTCCGGATAGTTCTTGTGGATGTAATCTTCACTCTCCCAAGTCGCCTCTTCTGGGGTATGATTACTCCACAGGACTTTGTAAAATTTCAAAGTCCGATTTCGAGTGATCCGGGTCTTCTCATCGATAATCTTGATGGGCTGCTCGGCGTAGGTGAGATCCGGTTGTAATATCTCCATGTCTCCCGAAAGAATTTCTGCCGGCTTCTTCAAACACTTTCTCAAGTGTGAGACATGGAAGATGTCATGGATACCCGATAAAGATGGCGGCGGCTCCAAACGGTAGGCTACCGGCCCACACCGTTCTGTAATAATAAACGGACCGACAAAACGCGGAGCTAGCTTTCCCTTGACCCCGAATTAATGAATTTCCTTCATCGGGGATACTCGGAGATAGACGTGATCTCCGACTTCAAAATACAAGGGTCGGCGTCGTTGGTCCGCATAACTCTTCTGGCGAGATTGAGCGGCTTTGAGATTTGCATGAATAAGTTGGACCCGCTCTTCGGCATCTTTTACAAGATCAACGCCGAAAATCACCCTCTCGCTGGATTCACACCAATTGAGTGGCGTGCGGCACTTCCTGCCATATAGTGCTTCATATGGTGCCATTTTAATGCTGGATTGGTAACCGTTGTTGTAGGAGAACTCCGCTAATGGCAAATGGTCATCCCAATTATTTCCATGATCTATGGCACATGCCCTCAGCATATATTCTAAAATCTGATTCACCCTCTCCGTTTGACCGTCGGTCTGAGGATGGTATGCTGAGCTTCTAACTAACTTGGTTCCTAGAGATTCATGTAGTTGCTCCCAGAAACGAGCAACGAATATGGAACCTCGGTCGGATATGATGGTTTTGGGGACTCCATGTAAGCACACAATTCTGGAGAGATACAACTCTGCATATTGCTTAGTATGGAATCTCGTATTCACTGGGATGAAGTGGGCTGATTTTGTTAAGCGATCAACAATCACCCAAATGGAGTCATGCTTTCTAGATGTGAGAGGCAGTCCAACAATAAAGTCCATGTAAAGGCCTATGTTTTTGGCACATATTCAAAGTGTTCATCACCACCCACACACTTCATTTGAAGAAACTTGATGAATACCTTTGAAGAGCAAGTAACCACCATCAACATGCTCATTAGAGAACAAACTCACAAAATGCAAAAGTGGCATTTCCCACATGCATCATATACGGGATGGGCATATGAAAAAGTCCTACACCTTGCTAGGAATGTCCATGCCAAATTTCACCCAAATCCAAAACCTTTTTGATGTCTTTGGGTACAACTAAAAAGAGGGTGGTTTGAACTCAAATTCAAATTCAAACTCTTTCCATCCCATGAATTAAAAAGTGCGATGCATATTCTTGCTCAGCAAATTTTTGTGAGCTCACACACCAATTATCACTCCATTTGGGGTTGATCTTGACATAAGCTAAGTTTAGCAAATTCAAACTTTATTTGAATTTCAAACTGCATATGTGCTGAAATTTAGTCTAACAAAAGCCAATTTGAATTCTATCCAATTCAAATGGCCCAGGGGTAGATAATTCAAATGACCAGGGTTAATTGGGTCTCTACTGTTTAGAGCAGTGGGGAAATTCAATTTCAGAGGTTAAACCCCGGGTGGGACCCACATGTCAGCCTCTATAGCAATTAAACCGACTGAAGTCACCGAGCTCGGTTACTCGCGCGCAAGACAGCGGCCGCAAAGGCGAGAGATCGATCGGGACAGCAGCTGCTTGCCGCCCCGACCCGCTGAACCGCCTCGCAGCCTTCTTATCTCTGCAGCCGACCTGATCGGAGGCAGAACCGCTCGCTTCTCTGCACCCTCGCACAAGAAACGCCGCCCTCGCTGCCGATCACTCAGAACTGATCGGATAACCATGATCGCAGCCTCTCCACTCCCTCCAAGCTGCAAAACAGTACTAAGAACTCTCCTTCTCCTTCCCCGTTGCTGGAAATTGGCTGAACTCGGACGATCTCGACTATACCTAGAGTTCTTTTCAGTGACCTAAGTCTGCCGCACTTCGGGCTCCCGTGGACAGACCAAACGGGAGGGTGTTACGCCCAAGCTAAGGCGTCCGTGGACGCGTTAGGGACCGGTGCTGCTCACACCCGAGCAACAGCCCAAGTGCTTGATCGCCGGCGACGAATTTCAGTTTTCCCTTTCACTCGGTGCAGACCCACCTCCGGGTGCGGCTCCACCGAATTCACACTCCAGAAAGGTTTAGAGAATCTCAATCTGTTCCTACACCAACTAGACTTAGTGGCGCACAAATTACTTTCACAACCTCTAGCATGAGGACCCCTGTACACGTCGTATTTCAAAGCTTGCCGACGGCGGATCATGCGGGAAGCATCGGGCACACGGTGAGAGCCTACTTCGGACCTCTCCCGAGCTGCTTCGATCCCATGCCGAGCTTCCTTAGGGACCACTGATGCTTTCCGGCCTTTTGCTCGGTCGGTTGGGGTGCTAGGAAGGTCGGCCAACACGACCGAAGTTCTTCCGAAGCCGCCGCTCGTCGCCGACTATGTGCCAGTGATTTTCATGACGAGCTGAGCCCAGCATCATGTTCCCCGGGTGGATTTAGGCAGAGGCGGCCAGGATCATGGAGTTTGGCGCACCAGAGAGGCCACCGGCGAGCTCTCCGGCGAGGTGTTGCGGCGGCCGGGCGCGGGAGGCGGGAGGTAGACGAAGCCCCCGGTCCCACCCGTCAGCGGCCGATATTTTAAACTCTGGGATTCACTGTGGCATGGATCGGGTGCAGCTGCACGCGAAGAAATCTGTAGCCCCGTGTGTCGACCGATGAAGAGTTGACACGTAGCCCCGGTCCCACGCGCAGCGGTTTAAACATTTTCCCGATTTTCAGATTTAGTTCAAACTTCAAACCCACATTACTTTGGCTAGGAAACTCCAAATTGAGTGAACCAAATTTTGTTGGATTCAGCTCTCTGAGTACTTTCTAGCAAATCAAGTTTCACTTCATGAAAATCCATATTTCTCCAGAATTAATTCTTCAAAATTCAAACTGGTTAGAATTTTATCTGGAGAACCCTTTGGAGGAAAATTCTGAAATTGTGCTGGCATGTTCACCAAAATATCCCTGAACTACCATAAAAATTTCAGATCCATTTGAGCTCATTTGATCCACCTAATGGTGTGATTAATAAAACTGTTCCACAGAAAATAGAAAATGTCCAGAAACATTTTCAGAATTTCTCTGAAATTGTTTAGCTCATATCTTTAGCTAGGAACCTTCAAATTAAGTGAGACCAACTCCATTTGAACCCTCTAAAAATCTAGTTTTCATAAAGTCATGGCTTGCTCCATGAAAATTCCTAGAAAACCCTAAGAGCTCCAATTAACTTCATGTACATAATTATTTGTGGAGAGCTCAAATGAACTTTACTGCAAATAAAACTTGGCCAAGTCTCTGTTTAGGTTGTAACCAAACCACAGTAAAAATTTCAGAGTCATTGGGTCTGTCTAGTGAGACTTATAATCTTCACAAGTTTAAATTCAATTCAAATGCATGTAAATTAATACATATACATGTTATTTCATGTAGTCGCTAAGGTCGAGAAGGAACCCGAAGTCTTAGACTTCATCACGCCGGAAGAGCAGCTAGCCTACAACCAAGAGCAGCAAGGCATGCTCCGTTTTGCATTAACCTCTTTAGAAATTTTTATTGTTTTGAGAACTTCCTTTGAGTACAACTTGTTTCTTGCATTAGAGTCTTGTTTGAAACCCAAATGCATAGCCAAGAAAACCATGGGTGGGGATTAAGATGGAAAACCTCGTTAGCCACTGCAATGCTAAGATAGAGTAGGATTCGGTACAAGTCGAGTAGTTGGAACTACTCGCGAGAATAGGCTAGAGGCACATCGCTCGGGTAAAAGATAGCAAATGAAAACATGTCAAGAAAAGTGAGACCGAGCGCAGAGTAAGGGCAGCAGGACTTTGAGGCCTGGGTGCTATAGCTCCGCTTGTGTCGATTGAGTACCGAGCCGTGTGCGGGCCTGTAGAACAAGCTAGACCAGTACCAAAGACCTACCGGCTATATGGGAACCGGGAAACCGATGTAACTCGGGTAGCTGGGTATTGAGGCATTGCCTGTCGTTCAGAGGGTAGGTTGAGAGCTCGAGGTGTAAATCGGCTGGCGGCACTGAGATGCGCGTGCAGAGACCTCTTGCTCGGGACGATAGGACCGGTTCAACATTTGGCTGACGGGTGAAAGGTGGTTGCGTACGGCGTCCGTGATGGTTGCTGTAGGCAACATCGAGTACGGGCGTACGTGACGGGTTACTCGGGTAACCCTGTAGGTGTCAATCGATTATAATCGCCGTCCCTCACGGTCAGTGAGTACCACTTGTTCACTGTACTGTGACGTAGAAAGAACAGGCTAGATACATGATAAAAGTTTGGTGATTTGAAAGACATACTTTGCTTGTTAATGTCTTGTTGTAGTTTTAGAGCTAATTGAAGTTCTTTTCAACTTTGGGCAAAGTACATGAGAGAAATGCGTTTCTTGTTTGATTGCGGCTCTCTCATGTGCCTTAGCGTAAGGTTCTCCACAACCTGCTGCTAAAACTTGAAAGTAAGGTTCCACTAATTAGGAAAGTCCTTTGCAACTTATTTTACCCCATGTAACCTAAAACCATCCATGTAGAAGTATCATGCATAGGAGAGACGGGTCAGTCTTGCTGAGATTTCGTGCTCACTGCTTGCGTTTGAAGCTTTTGCAGGGTTCTATGAGGAAGGGACTCCTGAGGAGGAGACAGAACCCCAGGAGGGGAACCCCGTCGAGTGGGAGTCGTGCACGCCGCCGTGTTAGTGTGTGAGCGTGCTAGCGGGGACACGTTCACCGGCTGAACGTGAACTCGATGCGTATTTTACGCCCGTGAGTGTAGACTGAACATATTTTGTTGTAAAAATGCTCATACGCTGGTTTATGTAATAAAACTTTGCTTCCACTTTGTACCTTTGATGTGTGTTATCCGGTGCTGTGCAACGCAGCACTCCTCAGCGTGAACCTGGCTCGACAAGGCCGATGGGGTCGTGTCAGCGTGGTATCAGAGCTCGCTTGAGGTTTAACTCACTACAAAGGTTATCTTTTTCAAAAATCCGGTGAGGAATGAGTTAGTAGCCCATATAAGGATGTTATTTGTGTATAGAAAGTGGCATACTAACCTATTTTCTTATGTCGGAAAATCGTGCATCTCAGGACGCTTTATTGTCTTGGGGGGTGCATGTAAGCGCTGTCCACCAGTGCGCACAAGCTGAAGGGTGGAGCCCCACGGGTGGCAGGTAACTCGACCCGCTTTAATATCCTCTATGACTCTTCATGTCGTTTGGGGTATTCGAGCAACGTCTGTCCCTGGCGTTCTTTGGGCAATTTGGGAGACCCCGTCATGTGGTCAGTAACGTGAACACATAGCTCAAGGCATGTTTGTCTTGAGAACACCCGGGCGAGTGATGACGGCTGGGTGTATGAACTGTACGGATACCGGGCTCGGTGTGCAGCCGAGTCTGTCGATTGTTTGAATTATCTGCAGGTAGTCTAACCATGAAATGGTACACGTGTAGAATCCGTGTGCGAGTGACGCTTAGTGCCACTGAACTAAAGAAGCCGGCTAAGTCCGGTATAGGTTTTTCTTTGTGAGGACGTAGTACCGACAGGAACTGGTGACGCATCGACGTCACACCCCACTAAATGAACAACTTCATTGTAAAACTTGAAAGTTTTAATCCAGAGTACTAAAACCTGATTTAACTCCTTCCCTTAATCAGGATATTCAAAGTTAACAGGTTTTCAACTTATAGGATACTAAGGACAGAGTCCCCTGTTTTCATCTGAGATAAGGCTGAAGTTAATCAGAGGTTAGAGGTTGAGTTATTTCGAGGTTGGGGTCATATGATACATTTATGGAAAGCTTGGGAAGAGATTTACAACTTTTCTGTGAAAGTCCAGGGGTGTTTTATCCCTTAACCAACCGAAAAATGCAGTAGAGTTGAAACTGTCCAGAAAACAGGGCAGAGCAAACATCTCTGTAACTCTCTGTAAATGGAGCATAACTTCCTCAATAAAAATACAAAAATAGAAAATGAGGTATTTATTAAAAGTTTATGAGATGGGTTACAATTTTGTAACAGAAAGTTTTGTCAGATTTGGAGCAGAATTAACTGGAATTCTTGGATCAATTCAGTACCTAAAGCAGGGAGGTGCTGTCCAATTTTCTCCAGAATTTCTATAAATTTTGACATCTCATAACTTTTGAACCAGGACAGATCTTAGGCCAAGCAATTACTTTCTGCAAAGATATTGAAGTTATCTTTAACTTTGATGTTGAGCTCCAGAGTTGGTTTTGCCTTTAGCATGGTCTAAATCAGGTTGAAATGGAAACTGGTCAGGGCTGTCATGTTGGACAGCAGATCAGCAGTCAAATTTGTTTAAGTTTGAACTATGTTTCCAAGTCTTATGAGTTCAATGACGTGTTTTATGTTATAACTCAATGGTTTAATGTTCAAATAAATATTTGACATTTCTCAAATATATTTTTACAGATGACAGCGGATAAACAGTTGGAGAACGGGTGGGTGGTGTCCCACTGTTCTCACCGCAGCGGCTATCCGGAAGCATTGAGGCAAATGCTTCAATATTTCGGGTACAGCAAGATGCCGCAGTACTTTGCCAAAGAAAAAGGCGAGGAGGGTAACAAGGCATGGACGATCCATGTCAAAGTTCTTGTGGGGCCTACGCCACCCGGTTTGGTGCCGTTCACCGTTACGGTGAGGGGTAGACAACCGGAGGGAATGTGGCAAGTGGCAGCCCGCGACACCATGTCACGTTTCTGCCAGTTACACGTGAGAGCTATGGAGGGCACTCCATACGCGCTCGTTCTGGGGGAGTGACGGGCTAGTCACGTGTGGGAAGGGAGGTACATGGAGGCAACAGATCCGGTTTGCCCAAGGTACAACCCCGCGGAGGCGAACCTCAGTCTCTAGATAAGTGCGGGAAAGGCCGTGATTGACAGCCAAGCTGTTCATACGGAGTGTCTCGCCGTGAAGCTCGAGGAGAGCAACAGCCATGGAGATCATTTCGAGAGGGCTCACAGCGCACTCCGCAATGTTCTCCTTCCGACGATTAAGCGACTGAACAAACAGCATAATCAGTTGCATCGTCTGAAGAAGGCGAAGAAGAAAAGCCGTGTCGACATCGCGGCTTTGCAACAACAGGTGCAGGCTCTGACCCAGCAGAATGAGGACCTTACTCAAGAGCGGGACGACACTATTGAGGAGGGGCAAGGCTAGGAAGAGGACTACAACCAGGCCATGGACGAGGTACACGCGTTGCAGGACCTCGTACCTCCGGTAATGGGCATACCGGTGGTAGGTGCCATACCTGTGGTCTTGGGTCTTCTGGCAATGGGAGAACCCGAGCCAGAATAGGAGGTTGTAGACCCAGAGCCACCAGCAGAGGTACTGGAGGAGGACGACCCACAGGAGGTCGAATTCTACTCCGAGTAGGAGGCTACCGTTGCCAAGTAGGGCAGCTAAGGTCATGTAACCAAAAATTTCGTAACCGGTGACATGTCGTGTAAACAGTAGCATGTGTATAGGTAGTGACGACATGAGCATGACTTCTCGGAGACCGAGAATAATGTATATTGTATTAAGTTTATGCTTTATCAATATATGTGAATGTTTTGCAAGTTATTCATGCGTCACTTCAATACCTACTGTTTCATATGGAATTTTAAGTATGACATGTACTGATCGCTGCTGTTTTGAATTTCAGAATGACTCGTACTCGTGCCAACCCGGACGTCGGGGGTTCCAGTCAGGGGGGAGAGACCTCCCAACAGCCTCCCGAGGATTCCTCGGGACAGCAACAGCAGCAACAACAACAGCAACAACCGCCACCGCCACCGCCAATGGTTACTTTGGTGGATATTGTGGCAGCAATGGCGGGTTCTCATCAGCAGCACACGGAGTTTATGCAAACTCTCATTGCAAATACATCTCGACCAGAGAGGCGTCAAGATCGTGAGGAGCGTCAACAGAGCTCCTACTCTGATTTTCTGGCAACTCATCCCCCCGTATTCTCAAGGGCGGATGAAACAATCGATGCGGACAATTGGCTCCGCACGATGGAGATAAAGTTCGGGCTGCTCCAAGTGAGTGAGCAGCGCAAGACTCAGTTCACAGTCCAACAGCTCCAGGGATCCGCGAGCGCGTGGTGGGCAAACTACTGTGCTTCGCAGCCCACCGAGCGAGTTATGACCTGGACGGAATTCAGGACGGCCTTCAGGGCCTATCACATACCACTGGGTATCATGAAGAGGAAGACGCAGGAGTTCCTACGCCTGCAGCAAGGAAGCCGAAACGCGCTGGAATATTCCAGGGCATTCAATGATCTTGCGCTCTACGCGTCGTATCACACCGATACCGACGAGAAGTGGCGGGATCACTTCTACCAGGGGCTTAACCCACTCCTGAAAGACAAGTTGGCGATGTTCAATCGCGGCAGCCTCAATGACATAACTCAGGAAGACTCAGAGAAGGAGTTAGCGGCGGCAGAAAGGAAGCGAAGCGCGCCGCAAAGCAGCGGAGAAGGAGGTGGTCCTTCTCAAAAATACCGGATGGTGAATTTCCCACCATCGGGTCCACGCTGGCAGCTACCACAAAGGTCGATGCCATTCCACAATCGGCCATATTCTCCACCGGTATTCCGGCCGGCACTGCCAGCACCACCTCCACAACAACAACAGCAGCAGCGGGCGATGCCGCATGCATATGCACCTCAGCAGCGCATGCCGGGCTTTCATCCCCCGAGCGCCGGCCAAGCAGCAGCCACATGCTACAAATGTGGTCGTCCCGGACACTTCGCCAGCAGTTGTCCAGAGAGGCAAGGCGGCGGAGTTGCACCGCAACTTCCGGGAAGGAATCAGCCCCGGAACCCCACTAATGCACGGCGGGCAAACCCTAGGCCCAGCACCGTCCACCAACTTGCCATAGAGGACGTGCCGGAGGGAGAGCCGATCCTTGCGGGTATGTTCCAACTCCACCAGCATCCCGCCATAATATTGTTTGATTCAGGTGCCACGCATAATTTTATTAGCCAAGCTTTCATTGCTAAACACAGCTTGCAAATACTACCCACCGATAGCCCATATTTGATTTGTTCACCGGGTGGGAAGATTTCAGCAAGCATGGTGGTTTCTAAAGTACCATTATGCTTAGAGGGTAGAGTGTATCCTACATCTCTCATAGTTCTAGAGGGACAGAAGGTCGATGTCGTCATAGGGATGTCGTGGTTTATCCACCACGGCGCTGTTTTAGACACCGTCCTCCGAGTCGTGCATCTACACTCAGAAATGCACAAGTCACACTCCTTATTTCTGGACAGTCCAGAAATAGAACTTCCAAATGTATATTAATCCACAACCATCAGATTGGAAGACATTCCAGTGGTCCGGGAGTTCCCTGACGTGTTTCCGGATGATTTACCGGGGATGCCACCCGACAGGGAGGTGGAATTCAAGATTGAACTTGCACCGGGAACCATTCCAATATCCCGAAGGCCGTACAATATGGAGCCCAAGGAATTGGCTGAACTGAAGACTCAGCTAACGGACCTGCTGGAGAAGGGTTTTATTAGGCCGAGCTCCTCGCCATGGGGCTGTTCGGCATTGTTTGTGAAGAAGAAATACGAGACGTTGCGGCTTTGTGTGGATTATCATCCACTAAATGCTGTAACCATCAAGAACAAGTACCCGTTGCCACGGATCGACATGTTATTTGATCAGTTGGTCGAAGCAAAGATCTTCTCCAAGATGGACTTAAGATCCGGGTACCATCAGATTAAGATACGGGCGGAGGATATTCCGATGACGGCTGTCTCGACAAGGTACGGACTTTATGAGTACCTGGTCATGTCCTTTGGCCTCACCAATGCTCCAGCTCATTTCATGTATTTGATGAACTCGGTATTCATGCCGGAGCTGGACAAGTTTGTCGTGGTCTTCATCAACGACATATTGGTAAATTCCAAGTCGGAGGAAGAGCACAAGAAGCATCTGCGTATAGTCTTGCAACGGCTGCTGGATCACAAGCTATACGTGAAATTCAGCAAGTGCGAGTTCCGGATATCGCAAGTGCCTTTTCTCGGGCATATCATCTCAGCGGAGGGCATCGCTGTAGACCTGAGTAAGATCACACAAGTGCTGAATTGGAAATCCCCGAGAACTGTTCACAAGGTACGGAGTTTCCTCAGACTCGCGGGATATTATTGAAGGTTCATTCCGAACTTCTCGAAGATTGCCAAACCTATGACGGAGCTTCTGAAGAAGGCTACCAAATATGTTTGGAGTCCAGCATGTGAAGCAGCGTTCAAGGCATTAGTGGAACACTTAACATCAGCACCGGTTTTGGCGCAGCCAGACACAACAAAACCGTTCGATGTGTACTGCGATGCATCCGGCATTGGGCTCGGATGTGTGCTGATGCAAGACCGAAGGGTGGTCGCGTATGGGTCACGGCAGCTCAGGAACCATGAGCAGAATTATCCAACTCACGACTTGGAGCTCGCTGCCATGGTACTTGCACTTAAAATGTGGAGGCACTACCTACTCGGTAACATTGTACATTTATATACCGACCACAAAAGCCTCAAGTACATATTCACTCAGAAGGAGCTGAACATGAGGCAGCGATGATGGTTAGAATTGATAAAGGATTACAAAATAGAGATCCATTATCACCCTGGCATGGCAAACTTAGTGGCGGATGCGCTGAGCCGCAAGTCACACGTAAACAACCTGACCATCACACCGTTGGAAGAGAGCGAACCACCACAGCATGTGATTCCACATGGAGCTCTCTACAACTTAGCTTTGATCCCCACCATCCGTAAAGAGATAGCGGCAGCCCAGAAAAATGACAAGGGCATGTCACATTTGCGGAGACGTATAGACAGTGGGGAGCTGAAATGTTTCCGGAAAGACGGAGGCGGCGTCCTATGGTTCAAGGACCGGATCGTCGTACCCCGTAACCCGGAGTTACGGAAGAAAATCTTTGATGAGGCTCACTTGTCAAAGTTTTCTATTTATCCCGGCAGCAACAAAATGTATCAAGAACTCAGAAGCATCTTTTGGTGGACACGGATGAAGCGGGAGATCGCAAAGTACGTGTCCGAGTGTGATACATATCGAAGGGTGAAGGCAGATCATATGCCAAAACTTGGACTGCTGCAACCACTGGGCGTTCCGGCCTGGAAGTGGGAAGATGTGAGCATGGACTTCATCATCGGTTTACCCACCACCTTTCAGAAACATGATTCTGTCTGGGTGATCGTCGACCAGCTCACCAAAGTTGCCCATTTCATCCCGGTCAACACCAACTACAACGCCAAGAAGTATGCTGAACTGTACATCTCACGGATCCTATGCTTATACGGCGTACCCCGTACCATCATATCGGATCGGGGCACTTTATTTGTGTCCAGTTTTTGGGAGCAGCTACACGCTGTATTGGGGATGAAGCTGATCCATAGTTCAGAATACCACCCGCAAACGAATCGACAAACTGAGCGGGTAAACCAAATTCTAGAAGATATGCTACGAGCTTGCGCTATCAACCACGGCAAGAATTGGGATGATCACTTGCTATTGGCCGAGTTCTCGTACAACAATGGGTACCAAGCCAGCACCAAGATGGCGCCTTACGAGGTGCTATACGGGAGAAAATGCCACACACCACTTAATTGGTGTGAGTCTGGCGAAAGGGTTACCTTCGGGATTGATCTTGTGAATAACGCGGAGGAAAAGGTTCGGCTGATTCAAGCAAGCCTAAAAGCCACCCAATCCCGACAGAAACAATATGCGGACCGGAGAAGGCGCCCACTACAATGCGAAGTCGTGGATCACTCATATCTACGTGTGTCTCCAATGAAGGGCGTAAACAGATTCGGGGTGAGAGGAAAGTTGGCACCCCGATTCATCGGTCCATTTCAGATTACTGAAAGATGTGGATCAGTAGCATACCGGCTGAAATTACCAGAATCACTTTCCGGTGTGCACAACGGCTTTCACATTTCCCATCTGAGGAAGTGTCTTAAGCTATCAACTACCATTCAGCTGGAAGATATAGAAGAACTGAAACCGGATCTCACGTGTCGGGAGGAACCGGTTCAGATAATTGATGAAAAGGCCCGAACCACACGCAACCGTACGTTTTGGTTCTACAAAGTTCTATGGAGTAATCACTCCGTGTACGAAGCAACATGGGAGAGCGAAGGATTTCTTCGCGCGAACTACCCCGACTTTTTCATGTCGCATATACGGTAATTTTCCACCGTCCTCTCTCTCATTTTCACCTTATAATCTCGGGACGAGATTCTTTTAAGAGGGGGGGAATGTAAGGGCCTAAGTTTTTGGCACAGATTCAAAGTATTCATCACCACCCACACACTTGATTTGAAGAAACTTGATGAATACATTTGAAGAGTAAGTAACCACCATCAACATGCTCATTAGAGAACAAACTCACAAAATGCAAAAGTGGCATTTCCCACATGCATCATATAGGGGCTGGGCATATGAAATAGTCCTACACCTTGCTAGGAATGTCCATGCCAAATTTCACCCAAATCCAAAACCTTTTTGATGTCTTTTGGCTACAACTAAAAAGAGGGTGGTTTGAAGTCAAATTCAAATTCAAACTGTTTCCATCCCATGAATTCAAAAGTGGGATGCATATTCTTTCTCAGCACATTTTTGTGAGCTCGCACACCAATTTTCACTCCATTTGGAGTTGATCTTGACATAAGCTAAGTTTAGCAAATTCAAACTTTATTTGAATTTCAAACTGCATATGTGCTGAAATTTAGTCAAACAAAAACCAATTTGAATTCTATCCAATTCAAATGGACCAGGGGTAGATAATTCAAATGACCAGGGTTAATTGGGTCTCTACTGTTTAGAGCAGTGGGAAAATTTAATTTCAGAGGTTAAACCCCGGTTGTGACCCACATGTCAGCCTCTATAGCAATTCAATCGACTGAAGTCACCGAGCTCGGTTACTCGCGCGGAAGCCAGCAGCCGCCACGGTGAGAGATCTATCGGAACAGCAGCTGCTTGCCGCCCCGACCCGCTGAACCGCCTCGCAGCCTTCTTATCTGCGCAGCCGACCTGATCGGAGGCAGAACCGCTTGCTTGTCTGCTCCCTTGCACAAGAAATGCCGCCCTCGCTGCCGATCACTAGGAACTGATCGGAGAACCGTGATCACAGCGTCTCCACTCCCTCAAAGCTGCAAAATGGTACTAAGAACTCTCTTTCTCCTTGCCCGTTGCTGGAAATTGGCTGAACTCGGACGATCTCGACTATACCGAGAGTTCTTTTTGGTGACCTAAGTCCGCCGCACTTCGGGCTCCCGTGGACAGCCCAAACTGGAGGGTGTTACGCCCAAGCTAAGGCGTCCCCAGACGAGTTAGGGATCGGTGCTGCTGACCCCCGAGCCACAGCTCAAGTGCTTGATCGCCGGCGACAAATTTCAGTTTTCCCTTTTACTCGGTGCAGACCGACCTTCGGTTGCTGCTCCGCCGAATTAACAAGCAAAGTATGTCTTTCAAATCAGCAAACTTTTATTATGTATCTAGCCTGTTCTTTCTACGTCACGGTACAGTGAACAAGTGGTACTCACTGACCGTGAGGGACAGCGATTATAATCGATTTACACCTGCAGGGTTAGCCGAATAACCTGTCACGTACGCCCGTACTCGATGTTGCCTACAACAACCATCACGGTCGCCGTACGCAACCACCTTTCGCCCGTTAGCCAAATATTGAACCGGTCCCATCGTCCCGAGCAAGAGGTCTCTGCATGCGCATCTCCGTGCCGCCAGCCGATTTACACCTCAAGCTCTCAACCTACCCACTGAACGACGGGCAATGCCTCAATACCCAGCTACCCGAGTTACATCGGCTTCCCGGTTCCCATATGGCCGGTAGGTCTTCGGTACTGTTCTAGCTTATGCAAAAGGCCCGCACACGGCTCGGTCCTCAATCGACACAAGCGGAGCTACAGCACACAGGCCCCAAATTCCTGCTGCCCTTACTCTCCGCTCGGTCTCATCTTTCTTGCCATGTGTATCATGAGCTATCTCTACCCGAGTCGAGTGCCTCTAGCCTATGCTCGCGAGTAGTTCCAACTACTCGACTTGTACCGAATCCTACACTATCTTAGCATTGCAGTAGCTAACGGGGTTTGCAATCCTAAACCCAACCCATTGTTTTCTTGGCTATGCAATTGGGTTTCCAAACAAGACTCTAATGCAAGGAACAATAGTATTCAAGTATGTGCTCAAAACAATAAAAATTTGTAAAAAGGTTAATGCAAACCGGAGCTTGCCTTGCTGCTCTTGGTCGTAGGCTAGCTGCTCCTCCGGAGTAACAAAGTCTAGGACTTCGGGTTCCACCTCGACCTTAGCGACTACATGATATACAAGTATATGTATTAATTTAAATGCATTTGATTGAATTTAAATTTGTGAAGTCTATAACCCTTACTAGACAGACCCAATGACTGTGAAACTTTTACTGGGTCTTGGTTACAACCTAAACAGAGATCTGGTCAAGTTTTAGTTGCAGCAAAGCTCATTTGAGCCCTCCACAATTAATTATGTACTTGACCTTAATTGAAGGCTTCTAGGGTGTTCTAAGGATTTTCATGAAACAAACTATGACTTTATGAAAACTAGATTTTCAGAGGGTTCTAATGGAGTTGGTCTCACTTAATTCGAAGGTTCCTGGCTGAAGATATGAGCTAAACCATTTCAGAGAAAATTCTGAAAATGTTTCTGAACATTTTCTATTTTCTTTGGAACAGTTCTATTAATCACACCATTAGGTGGATCAAATGAGCTCAAATGGATCTGAAATTGTTATGGTAGTCCAGGGATATTTTGGTGAACATCCCAGCAAAATTTCAGGATTTTCATCTAAAGGATTCTCCAGTTAAAATTCCAAACAGTTTAAACTTTGAGGAATTAATTCTGGTGAAATAAGGATTTTCATGAAGTGAAACTTGATTTGATGGAAAGTGCTCAGAGAGCTGAATCCAACAAAATTTGGTTCACTCGATTTGGAGCTTTCTAGCCAAAGTTATGAAGATTTGAAGTTTGAAGGAAATCTGAAAATCGGGGGAAAAGTTTAAATCTGCCGGGGCCCGCGGGGACACGTGTTGAGCGCCGAGGCGACCGCACACTGCAGCCCACAGGGTCTTTGCGCGCCAGCACACCCGATCCTGGCCACACCCGATCCCGATTTCAAATTTTGAGCCGCCGACGCGTGGGCCAGCCGGCTTCGTCTACCTCTCGACGCGCCCGCGCGCCTGCGCCGCCGCCCCTCGCCGGAGCAGACCCGGAGCTCGCCGGCTCGCCGCTGCCGGCCATCCCATGGTCTGAAACTCGCCGCCAGGGGGTTGTCGACGTCGAGGAACACGTCGGTGGTGTCAGTTCGTGCTGGCGGTGATCGGAAATAGCCAGGCGACGTGCCAGGGCCTCGGTTGAGGTTCGGCGCCGTCGACCGTGGGTTCTAACCCGCCAACACCTCGAACTAACGGTCCTACAGCATCAGCGTACCTCTAGGAAGCTCGACAAGGTGTCAAAAGGGTTCAGGGATGGCGGCAAGTCTGTCGGCACCGTGTGACTGATCGTGCCCGCCATGACCGCCCTTGGTCGAGCTCGAAATTCATCACTCCTAGACAGTTTCACGCCACAGATGCAGAAAGGAACTTGATCGCCGGCTAGTCCAGCGTCTATGTGCAAGATTTGATAGCTAGAGAAGGATCTTAGAGCGAGAATTTGAAGGATCCGTACCGGAAGCTCAGTTTAAGGTCGCCGGAGCAAAAACTGAGAATTCGCCGTGGATTCTTCACGGTTTGCTTCCAAACTTGGAGGAAAGCAGCACGGTGGTCGCGCTCTACTGTGGCCTCTCTTTCTGTACCGTGAAAACGCCTGTGGAACGCTGTCCACGGGCGCCTGACTCTCGGCTGAAGCTAGGTCGCCGCGGTGGCGATCGTTTTCGGGCAAAGGAGGTCGGAGCTCAGGGTTTCTGGCTTTGGGGAGGTAGAGGGCGATCTCAGGTTGCTGTCTAGCAGCTCAGGAACGAAGGAGGAGATCGTTTGCTGGTTTTCCCGATCGAGCAGTGAGCTGCGGGGAGAAGAACTGCCGCTGCTCGGGTACACATGCGAGGAGATAAAGCCAGACGACTCCTGCTCGGGCTGAGGCGGTGCCGGTCGCTTGGAGGCTCGAGTAAGCCGCCCTGGGCACCAGCGCGCGTAGAGGGGAAGCAGCTGGTGGCACCGGTGGCTGCTCGGTGGCACAGCTGACAGCTGCTCCGTGGAATTTCCCACCGAGGCTGTGACTTTGTGTGCAAGTTTTCCCTCCTTCTCTCTATGACATGTGGGTCCCACCTGGGGTTTTAACCTCTGAAATTTATTCCTAATCACTGTTGTAAACAGTGAGCCCCATAATACCCCTGGTGATTCAAATTATTCACCCATGAGCCATTTGAATTGATTAGAATTCAAATTGGGTTTGGTTTGAATGAATTTAAGCACATGTGCAGTTTGAAATTCAAATAAAGTTTGAATTTGCCCCACTTAGCTCATGTCAAGATCAACTCCAAATGGAGTGAAAATTGGAGTGTGAGCTCACAAAAATGTGCTGAATAAGAATATGCCTCCCACTTTTGAATTCATGGGATAAAAACAGATTGAATTTGAATATGGTTTCAAACTGCCCTCTTTCTAGCTATACCCCAAAATGACCTCAAAAAGGTTTTTAATTTGGGTGAAACTTGGCATGGACATCCTTAGCAATGTGTAGGAGTTTTCCTATGCCCAGCCCCTCTATATCATATGTGGGAAATACCACTTATGCAATACGTGAGTTTGTTCTCTAATGAGCATGTTGATGGTGGTTACTTGCTCTTCATTTGTGTTCATCAACTTACTTCAAATGAGGTATGTGGGTATGGTGATGACCACCTCAAATATGTGTCAAAAACCGAGGCCCTTACATGTCTTGTTGTAGTTTTAGAGCTAATTAAAATTCTTTTCAACTTTGGGCAAAGTACATGAGAGAAATGCGTTTCTTGTTTGATTGCAGCTCTCTCATGTTCCTTAACGTAAGGTTTTCCACAACCTGCTGCTAATACTTGAAAGTAAGGTTCCACTAATTAGGCGAGTCCTTTGCAACTTATTTTACCCCATGTAACCTAAAACCATCCTTGTAGAAGTTTCATGCATAGGAGAGACGGGTCAGTCTTGCTGAGCCTTCGTGCTCACTGCTTGTGTTTGAAACTTTTGCAGGGTTCTATGAGGAAGGGACTCCCGAGGAGGAGACCGAATCCCAGGAAGGGAACCCCGTCGAGTGGGAGTCGTGCACGCCGCCGTGTCAGTGTGTGTGCGTGCTAGCGGGGACACGTTTACGGGCTGAACGTGAACTCCATGCGTAGTCTACGCCCGTGAGTGTATAGTGAACATATTTTGTTGTAAAAATGCTCATACACTGGTTTATGTAGTAAAACTTTGCTTCCGCTTTGTACCTTTGATGTGTGTTATCCGGTGCTGTGCAACGCAGCACCCCTCTGCGTGATCCTGGCTCGACAAGGCCGATGGGGTCGTGTCAGTCCCTGCTGATGTCCTCCCACTTCCATGCTGGAATACTTAATGGTTGCAGCATTCCCGCTTTCTTACTGCGATCATCTTTGACTCGCCGACATGTATCACACTCGGATACATACTTGGCAATTTCTCGCTTCATCTGAGTCCACCAAAATTTTGTCTTCAGGTCTTGATACATCTTATTGCTTCCTGGATGTTTCGAGTACTTGGACATATGAGCTTCATCCATTATCTTCTTCCTTAGCTTCAGGTTCCGAGGTACCACGATACGGTTGTTAAACCATAACACACCTTGTTCATCCTCCCAGAAACATTTCATTTCATGCTCATTTATTATTTCCCAGATTTTCCGCATCCCTTTATCTCTCTTCTGGGCTTGTACAATCTCTTCTCTAATGGTAGGCACAAGAGCAAGATTATGCAATGCCCCATAAGGAATCACCCACTCATCCTTATCCGGAATAACTGACAAGTTATTTACGTGAGACTTACGACTGAGTGCATCAGCCACCACGTTAGCTTTGCCCAGATGGTAATGGATCTCGACCTCATAATCTTTGATTAATTCCAACCATCTCTGCTGCCTCATATTAATATCCTTCTGAGTGAATATATATTTGAGGCTCTTATGGTCGGTGTAGAGATGCACTAAATTTCCGAGTAAGTAGTGCCTCCACATTTTCAACGCGAGCACCACTGCAGCGAGTTCTAGGATATGAGTGGGGTAGTGCTGCTCGTGGTTGCGGAGTTGACGAGACCCATACGCGGTCACGCGTCTATCTTGCATTAATACGCAGCCAAGTCCAATGCCTGAGGCATCACAATACACATCAAAAGGCTTTGTTGTATCCGGTTAGGCTAACACCGGTGCCGTTGTGAGATGTTTCTTCAAAGTTTGAAATGCCTCTTCACAGGCCTCCGTCCATACAAACTTGATGCTCTTCTTCAATAATTCTGTCATGGGTTTAGCCACCTTCGAGAAGCTGGGAATAAATCTACGATAGTAACCCGCTAGCCCCAGAAACTGCGGATTTGATGAACAGATGTCGGAGACTCCCACTTCAAGACTTGCTCAATTTTTGTTGGACCTACGGCCACTCCCTCCGCTGAAATAACGTGGCCTAAGAATGGTACCTTGCTGATCCAAAATTCACACTTGCTGAATTTGGCATACAGATTATGTTCCCGTAAGCATTGGAGCACGATATGGATATGTTTGGTGTGCTCTTCCTCCGACTTGGAGTATACGAGAATGTCGTCGATGAAAACCACGACGAACTGATCCAACTCTGCCATGAAGACAGAATTCATGAGATACATGAAATGTGCGGGTGCATTTGTTAGCCCGAAAGACATGACTATATACTCATAGAGCCCGTATCTAGTCGAGAAAGCCGTCTTCGGTATATCCTCCGCTCTGATTTTTATCTGATGATAACCGGACCGTAAGTCCATCTTGGAGAATACTTTGGCACCCACCAACTGATCAAATAATATATTGATCTGTGGCAGTGGATATTTATTTTTGATCGTCACTGCATTCAGCGGCCGATAATCCACACATAACTGAAGTGATTCATCCTTTTTCTTCACAAAGAGGGCTGAACAGCCTCATGGCGATGAGCTTGGTTGGATGAACCCTTTGTCCATTAAGTCCTTTAGCTGTTCTTTTAGTTCAGCTAATTCCTTAGGAGACATTTTGTACAGCCTCCGAGATATCGGTGTGGTTCCCGGTGCTATCTCGATCTTGAATACCACGTCCCTTTCAGGCGGCATCACTGGAAGATCGTCGGGAAACACATCTGGGTACTCAGGGACTACTGGAATATCCTCTAGTTTCATGGTCACACTGTGGTAAACCACTGGATTTTTAGAACCCACGGCTTCAAGTATGAGTGTGTGAAGACCGTGGATCGGAGAGTCCAAACTAATAATTCATAGACCGATGTCAAGAACAGCCCCATGGTAGTTCATCCACGCCATTCCTAAGATCACATCGATCTTCTGCCCCTCTAACACAATGAGGGTTGTGGGGTATAATTTTCCACCTAAGCACAAGGGTGCTTTGATCACCACTTCGTTAGCAGCTATATTTCCACCGGGTGAGCGGATAAGGTAGTGATCTTTTGGTGTAGAGGTGGAGATTCTGCTTTGCACACAAATAACCTGCTGATGAAATTGTGTGTGGCTCCAGAGTCAAATAAAATCAATACGGGCAGTTCATTGAGGATGAACATTCCCGCTAGCACAGGTGCCCCTTCCGGCACATCCTCTAGAGCCGTATGATAAATGCACCCAGACATTGGTGCTGTTCCTTGGAGCTGAGCACGGGGTTGATTTGTACCCTGCTCCAGTGTACTTCCTCTGTGGCGTATCTTTTCTGGAGACTTCCTGCTGATGTGACCCAAATAACCGCACGTAAAGCACGGTTTCCCAGCCGGTTCCAGGTTGCTCTGAGTACGGACACTAGTTGTATTCTGCTGCGGCAAGAACGCTTGAGGAACAGAATAATGTGACTACATATACCTTTGTTGCAGCTGTCCGAAGAGTTTTGAGATGAACGACCCGAATATTGCTGGAGTCGTCGAGCCGGCTGCATCAGCTGACAGTTGAAGGTACTGTCTACCACCCTGTATTCATGAGGAGCACTACTGCTACTCTCCGGTGGTATACGGTTCTTTCTTTTCTCAGCCTGAACTTCCCGCTGAGCATCTTCAACCATGATGGCAGCACTCATCAATTTGTTGAATTTCTTTCGATCAGCTAAGACGAGTCTTTCCTTTAACTTGGGATTGAGGCTGTGGAAGAACCATTCGCACTTTTGTGCCTCGGTGTTCACATGTTCAGGCGCATATTGTGCCAGTTTGTTGAACACTCGCGAATGTTCGTATGCATCCCTCCCTCCTTGTTTTAAGACCAGAAACTCCTCGAGTTTTCGCTGAATTATTCGGAAGGAACATGATACGCAAGAAATGCCTTCCGGAATTCTGTCCATGTAAAATCATGTCCAGCTGGTAGGGAGGCGAGTTGACTTGCCCACCATGCACTGGCGGACCCGTGAAGTTGTTGCACCGCGTATAGAACCTTCTGATGTCCGGTGCATTGGAGCAACCCGAACTTAGACTCAATGGTACGGATCCAGCTATCCTCCACCAGAGGATCCTCAGCTTTAATGAAAACCGGTGGTTGAGTCGCCAAGAACTCAACATAGAAATTCATTTGAGGTTGGCGCAAGTCTTCATCTTGACATCCCCCTTGACGGGATGCATTCATCACCAGGGTGCGAAGCAAGTCGGTTCGCTCATCGCTTGCACCCGTCATGGCAGCCAGAATTTCTGCCATTGTGACCGTAGGTGAAGGTCCTGGTGGCGGTTGCGGAGCTCGCTGCTCCCGCTGTGGAGAGTTATCACCACTACCACCACTGGAACCATCCACCTCACCCATGGAACGAGTTAACACCATTCTGCAATTGCAAGAGTTCATTATCAGTTCAACACTATCACTTGATTTATTCCATGAACAAAGTAGTGAAACACTGATGATGAAATCTTAACATGTAACCAAAATGATTTAAGCGCAAACTGATGTACTAACAGCAAGGATTTAAAAGCAGATTGATCGGTCCTCAAACAAACAAGATTTTTATCTAGTTAAAAGCACTTTCATAGCTCAATTTGAATATCAAAGTTAAATTTAACTTCAATATCTTTCCAACGAGTATTCAAATGCCTCCATATCACTTCTGGATCAAAAATTATGATTGCTCAAAGTTGACAGAATTTCTGGATAAAATTTGCCAGCATCTCTTTGTATGTGGCTGACTTTATCACAGATGTATACACAGATAAAATATGAATCTGAGCCAACTTTGAACTACAACAATGTTGCATATCTCATAAGCTTTCTAAAGGTGTATCACAGGCTCCTTAGGGATTTTTATACAGTAAGTTATGGCTTAAAAACAGAAAGGTCCGGAGAGATTTTTCTGCTGTCCTGGTTCTGAACAGTTTGCCTTAAACTGGACTTTTCACCAACTTAACGTGTGATTTTGCTCTGGAGGTCTACAAAGAAATTGTAGAGAACTTGAAAATATTTCCAGAACTGTATTATACACCTTAATTTGTTAAATCTACTCAGAGTTATGCTCTGTTAAAGTCCAGCAAGAATTCCTGCCACAAACAGAGCACTCTGTTTTTGAAATCTTTGAAACCTAGACCTTCTCTCAATTGAATCTTAGCTCAAAATAAGAGTTCAGTAACTAATATTCGTTTCAAACGTCCATTTTTAGTTGAAAGTTAGTTCATGAATCATTTCTTCATAGGGAAGAGGTTATTAAATGTAGTACCGTGTCGATGCACCGTAAGAAACATGTCGGTCCTATGTAGCCTCACGAAAGAAAATCCTAACCGTATTATACCGGCATAACCATTTTTTCAGTGGCACAAAGACGGTCCCTCGCACACGTGGCTACACGGGATACGTACGTGGTTAGTACCTGCAGAATAACACTCAATAGTGGTGCACTCAAAGGTTGTTTTTCATTTCAGGCAGTTCCATATCATAATAAAAACATACGCCCCGTATCATTTCCATACGGGCCGTCCTTGAGTTAAGCCACGTCTCAAGGTACGTGATCGTGTTTTTACACCACACGACAGGGAACACCAGTAGTGCGCGAACGGGTCATCACGGTTGGGAATTTTATCAACTCAACAGATACCACCTACTGCCCTGCAAGGCATGCCGATGGCAAGCATTGCGTATGTCCCCCTGGGCTATTTCTAGACGAACACACTATCGTGTTACTGACCACACGATGGGGTCTCCACTTACTTGCATAATGCACGCTAGGGATCAGTGTTTCATATGAACTCAAGAACATGAAGAGTCCAAGAGTATCATATTGACGTCTCACACCAAGCTGTGAGACCTATCCCTGAACCACTTTCCTCGTCAGGGGAGCTAACCGAAATTGAACTGCTTTCGGTAGCGTAACTTACCATTCTTACCTGAGCGTAGGTGCGTTGTTACATAATCAATATTTCAGAATTATAACAAGTATGTTAGTCATGCCACTTTAAGTAACTATATTACTATAGTCCTTATGTGGGCCAAATACCGTTTCCTCACCGTATCCTAAGTTTTTGTCGTAATACGATTCTTATTCAGTTTGCTATTACCAATGCGGCTCTGATACCACGCTGTGGGGGCCCGGTCCCGATCACGGGGCCGTGCCACTCACCTGGAATCGCATTAGGTGGTGCCGTGTGATGCGGCACCCAACAGCACACAAAATAAAGCATCATATTACATAAATCAAGCGGAAGCTTACAAAGTATAAATTTTACAAATACTTCTCAAAATAATCAACAGCGGAAGACTATTACAACTCATGTCTCATATCTATGCTAAGCAACAGAGAAGGTGTCTAGCCCGCGGACCCTTCTCGCTAGCAACACTATCTCAATAGCAGCGGCAGGGGTTGCCATGAGTTCACCACTCGGAGAGTTCCGAGTCTCATCGGACACCCGTACATATCAGCGTACAGTTATTACCTGCAAAACAACTTATGCAGTATCCGTGAGCAGGAAGCTCAGCAAGACTTAACCGTCACCCTAGTCATGAAACTCTATATTCTGAAAATGGAGGGCTGAATATAGAAGTTTGCACAAAGGATGAACTTGAGCTAAAGGAGAGTCCTTACTTTCAGTTTTAAGCAACTTTTATAGCCCTCGCGCAACTTACATAGAGACTCCATAATCAAATAAGAAATACTTCATCTCGATGTCACTTGCCCGAGGTGAAAGTAACTTTAGTGAGCTACTCTAGACTCATACAGACCTTGCGCCATCAACGTTGAGACTCCACAATCAAACAAGAAACGCATTGCCTCGACGCTACTAGCCCAAGGTGGAAAAAGATTTAGTGAATGTGTCGATCATTCCTCATCTCCATTATGAAGATTACTCACAAACCATATTAAATGTTTCCCAGTTTATTACTACATCATGACTCAGCGTACAAGTATGCTCTTTACCGTGAGCGACGGTGATTGCAATCAAAAACATCCGGCTGACACGACACGTACACCCGTACTCGACGTTGCACACAGCAACCATCACTGACGTCGTACATAACAACCTTTCACACGAAACCTAAATGTCAAACCGGTTCCACCAACTGGGATTAAGTCTCACTACGGCAAACCCTCATAGAGCCGACTTCTCTATCCTTTCAGCATCTGCATGTGGGGAACCCCTTCCGGGGTCCACATTCCAGGATACACATTGGGTGGTGCCGTGCGATGCGGCACCGAACAGCATACAAGAAAGGAACCATAAAGTACAAAGTCTTTTATTTCTCAAGATATTGTCATTTACAAAATAATGTACCACGAAGGTACACGCAGCGGAATATACATACACACTTACTCTCATTCCTAACTATGCAAAAGAGAAGACGCCCAGCCCGTGGACGCTTCTTACTAGCTTCCACAAAGATGAGTGCAGCGGCAGGGTTTCCGGTGAGTCTCTGATGGCTCACCGAACAACCATCTTCATAGCAAATTTTATAACCTGCAAAACACTAATAATGCAACCGTGAGCATGATGGCTCAGCAATACTTAACCGACACTCCTAACCATGAAACTCTACATGCAGGGATTACTAGCATAGGAAAAGTATGATGCAATAAAGACACGCCTACATGTTAGTCCTTACTTTCAGTTTAATAGCAGCATATTATTATGCCTTAGGAAGCCCTCACATCGGAAGTCCACAATCAAACAAGAAACACTTTCCTCCGATATGGTGATGCCCAAAGAGGAAAATAAACTTAGTGAGATCTACAACTATAGCATACATGGTTGGCAATACAATGAATTTAAGAACTTCACATCAGCAATGATTCATCTCACTTTATCTGGAAATTATTACTACGTCACAACACAGTGAACAAGTGGTACTCATATAACCGCGAGGGACGGTGATTGCAATTAGGACACACCCGGAATACACGACACATATACCCGCCTCGAAAGACTCACGCAAGCTCTTTCTTACATTGTATGCAGCAACCTTTCACCCGTCACTCCAATGCCGAACCAGTTCCGCAAACCAATCAGAAGGGCCACTACACGGAACACGTCGAAGTTGCTTCACTAGCGGGTTTACACCTCTGACACCAACCCCCAAAGGACGGCCGTATAAGTTTCGACACGAGAGTACCCGAGTTACATCAGTTTTCTGGACCCCATAATTCCAGTATGCATCCGGTACTGTTCAAACTTGCTCAGCAGGGCGGCATATGCATCGGTCCTTAACCGACACAAACAGAGCTACAGCCACACAGGCCCAACGTCCTGCTGCTATTACTCTCTGCTCGGTCTTATTTACCATTCCAGAACTTTCATTCTCTAGAATCATACTTCGCTAAACCCACATCCTAAACTCGCGAGTAGCTTTCAACTACCCGACTTGTACCGGATCCTACACAACCTAAGCCTAGCAGAATCTACACGAAGATAACCTGTTCTACCCTGTACTCCAAGGGTTTGTGGGTCATGCATTTGGAGTATCAATCACCTTGACCTAATGCACAATACATACTAGACCCATAAAGTGATACAAAGTAAAATATAACTAAAAAGCTGTTAAATGCAAAACGGGGATTGCCTTATGTTGCTGCAGGTTTATTTCTACTTTGAAGTCAGTATCTTGGCGACGGTTAAATCCTCAACTTGCTGCTCCGAGTCAAGTTCCTCGTCGAACTCCTTCGTCGTGTTTCCTACCGATAGATCATACAGAGGCATGGCTTGCAAAATTTCAGACAAAGTTGATGGAACATGTGGCCAAGGGAATTTTCTTACTATTTGGCCTCTCTGAAATCCTATGGCAATTATAGTGTCTTGTCATGCTCCAAATTTGGTTTTTCAGAAACTTGAGAGTCTCATGAGTCCATAGACTTGGTTTCACCATTTTTGGAGCTTCCTACACAGAGATATGGATTTTCCAAACATGGTTAAAAGTTTGAAAATGTCTTTGTTCATTTTCCCATTTTTCAGAGACATAGAGGATTCAAACAATATTTGGCCAAGGAAATGGAGTCCCGTGCCTCTGAAAATTTTACTGGAGTTCAAGGATTATTGGGAGAATGTTCTGCCCAAATTTCGGAATTTTCCAATAAACAGAACTTTTGTAAAAATAACTACAAATGTTTACTTAAATGAATTAATGAGCCAAATACAAAGATTTTCATAAATATTGGGCTGCACCTCTAGATAGTAATCTTTGAGAGGAATCCAAAAAATTTATTTCACAATTTTTGGAGGTTCCTACACAAAGCTATGGCTCTCCAAAGTTTGAACCGAATTAGGAAAATCTGGAAAGTGTTTAAATACTGACAGTGGGTCCCACTTGTCATCCCTAACCTTCAGCCTCACGCCAAACAGAGCAGTGGCGGCTCCTTCCGGAAAGGCACTTACCAGCCATCTCCGGACCCCCTGCAGGCCACCCCCCCATTTCCCCCCACGCTGAACATGTTGTTGAGGTCGCCGGCGGCTGAAACTCGTAGGAAAACAGGGTGCACCGGCAACACAAACCCTATGGCTCCGGCGAGGCTGTGCACGGTAAATTCTGCACTAAATGGTCAGTTCTTGGGCTCTAAAGCACCAGGGGATCGTGTAGAAGACCGACATGAGGTATAAACAAGCCGGGGTGTGCTCCAAACCTGTCGGCACCATGCGCCTGATATGGTCCAGCGGTATACCCTCGAAAAGAACTCGGATTCCTCGCTCTACACTCAATTTCTTGGTCTAAAATCGATGGAGGACGTGTGCTAGGCAGTTAACATCCTGTGTGTGATGTTTGAAACACAACAAACATGATTTGAGGATGAATTTTGCAATTCCTTACCTCAAGATCAGTTTCTGCCGCCCGGGAAAATACTTGAAATTCTCCATCTGTGATCAATGGTTAGGGCTGAGTTTCGGAGGTGAGCAACTAGACTTGTAGGTGCACCGATGGTGTGGCTTACTTGGGCGTGATCACCCCTGGTTTGGGCTGGCCACGGTGACCAGTTCGGTTTCTCAGCTTTCACCAGAGAGCTGCAGAACCTTTGCTATTTTCTGGTGCCAACGAGCTCGGGACCGTGGCGGGAAGTTGCTAGCCGTCTAGAGCACTCGTGGGCGAAGCCTTTTTCTGTGGGGAGCTCGGGCAAAGGCATTTCAGTTTGGGGCTGGTGATGGAGATAAACACAGCGGCCGGCTGTTCTTCTCGGAAGGAAACAACGAACGTGCACCAGCGAGAGAAAGCAAAAGAGGGCTGTGGCACTCGTGACGTTGATCAGGATGGGCAAAAGATCAGGCAAAGCAGGAGGTGGCGCCCAAAACTTGCCCCCGAAGTCCCCTGCTGGTGTGCTGCCGGGAGCTGGAGCGAGGGAGGAAAGACAGAGTCGGTTGAAGCATTGTGTGTATGACATGTGGGGTCCACCTCTCCCCCTTATCCCTAATTTCCGTTTAAAAATAGCAAAAGAGCTCCAAATTTGATCAAAACTCGGAGGGTAGGCCAAAAGAAATGTGAGCAACACAACGGTGCACTCAAATTTGAATTTTGGTGAAGTCGGAATTTGAAACTGAGATTTAAATTCAAATTTGAATTTTCTCCCGTTTAAATTCCAGCAAATAGGAAATCGTTTTCAAATGCTCTGAAAATTTGCCAGGCTATTATTGGATGTGTGGAGGACCAAATGATAGCTTTAGATCTCCGTGTTCGGGAATTTTTGCAAGTTCAAGTTTAGACTTGGAGCTCACAACGTTAAATTCAAAAGTTTAAATTCCCTCTCATTTTCTCGGTGTGACTTGTAGCACAACTTGCTAGAGTTTTGGGATTTCACATCCCTCCCCCATTTAAAAGAATCTCGTCCCGAGATTCATAAAGAAGAGACGAAGCAGTAGAGAAGGAAATACTGGATACAAGCGGACAGCAAGTCCGGATAGTTTGAACGGAGGTATTCTTCAATCTTCCATGTTGCTTCCTCCGCAGTATGATTTCTCCATAATACCTTATAGAGTTGGAGCGTCCGATTCCTTGTCGACCAAGACTTGTCATCGATAATCTGGATTGCATGCTCGGTATAGGAGAGATCCGGTTGCAATGTCTTGAGATCTTCATTGCGGACAGTAGTGGTATTCTTGAGACATTTTCGAAGCTGAGAGACGTGAAATATATTATACACCCCAGCGAGATTCGTTGGTAGCTCAAGCCGGTAAGCTACGGGTCCACATTTCCCTGTGATAGCGAATGGACCGATAAACCAGGAAGCGAGCTTTCCTTTTACACCGAATCGGTGAACTCCCTTCATTGGAGATACACGGAGATATACGTGCTCTCCGATGCTGAAGTTCAGCGGTCGACGTCGCTGGTCTGCATAACTCTTCTGTCGAGATTGAGCAGCCTTTAAATTTGCTTGTATGACCCAAACTCGTTCTTCGGCGTCATTGACAAGGTCAATCCCGAATGTCACTCTTTCACCGGATTCGCACCAATTCAGCGGTGTGCGACACCTCCGGCCGTAGAGAGCCTCATACGGTGCCATCCTGATACTCGTTTGATAGCTGCTGTTGTACGAGAATTCCGCCAACGGTAGATAAGCATCCCAGTTCTTACCATGGTGGATGGCACACGCTCTCAACATATCTTCCAAGACTTGACTCACCCTCTCAGTTTGTCCATCGGTTTGAGGGTGATATGCGGAGCTTCTAAGCAATTTGGTTCCCAAAGATGCATTGCAGCTGTTCCCAGAAACGAGAAACAAACAGTGCACCATGATCGGGAACAATTGTTCTTAGAACTCCATGCTGGCATAAGATCCGTTCAATGTATAACTCCGCATATTTCTTGGCGTTGAATCCCACATTCACCGGTATGAAGTGTGCTGACTTGGTTAATCGGTCAACGATTACCCAAATTGAATCATGCTTCCGAGACGTGAGCGGCAGTCCGACAATATAATCCATACTCACATCTTCCCACTTCCATGCCGCAGTATGAAGGGGCTGCAGCAAACCAGGTTTCTTCATGTGATCTGCTATCACCCTTCGACACGTATCGCACTCGGATACGTATTTAACTATTTCCCGCATCATCCGTGTCCACCAAAACTTGTTTCTCAATTCTTGGTACATCTTGTTGCTGTCCGGATGAATGGAAAATTTTGATAAATGAGCTTGGTCTAATATCTTCTTACGAAGCTTCATGTTCCTCGGTACGACTATACGGTTCTTGAACCATAGCGTACCATTCTCATCTTTCCGGAAGCACTTAGCTTCTCCTTTGTCTATTCTTCTCCGGATATGGGCCATGCCCTTATCTTTCTTTTGAGCCTCTACAATTTCATCACGAATTGTAGGAATGAGGGCAAGGTTAAACAATGACCCATAGGAAACCAAGCGCAGGCTCGGTTCTTCTTCTTCTATTGCAGCCATGGTTAGATTCTGCACATGTGATTTCCGACTAAGTGCATCGGCAACCACATTCGCTCTTCCAGGATGGTAATGAATCTCCAGTTCATAATCCTTGATTAACTCTAACCATCTTCGCTGTCTCATATTTAGTTCCTTTTGTGTGAAGATATACATCAAACTTTTGTGGTCAGTGTAGAGGTGGACTAAGTTTCCAAGCAAATAGTGCCTCCACATCTTTAGAGCAAGAACCACAACAGCTAGCTCGAGATCATATGTCAGATAATTCTGCTCATGATTCCTAAGCTGCCTGGATCCATACGTGACCACTCGCCCTACTTGCATAAGGACGCAGACAAGGCCGATGCCGGATGCATCATAATGAACATCAAAAGCCTTAGTTGTATCGGGTTGTGCCAAGACTGGGGCTGTTGTGAGGTGCTTTACCAACGCTTTGAGCGCCTCCTCAGATACTTCACTCCACACATATTTCTTGCCTTTCTTCAGAAGTTCCGTCATTGGTTTAGAGACCTTGGAGAAATTCGGAATGAATCTACGGTAGTAACCCGCTAAACCGAGAAAACTATGGACTTCGTGGACTGATTTCGGTGAACTCCAATTCAGCACTTGGATGATCTTGCTCGGATCAACTGCGATGCCATCTGCAGAAATAATGTGCCCAAGAAATGGCACTTGGTTGATCCAGAACTCGCACTTGCTTAATTTTGCATATAGTTTGTGATCCCGTGGGCGTTGGAGCACAATATGCAGATGTTCGGCGTGTTCCTCCTCCGACTTAGAATATACCAAAATATCATCGATGAAGACCACGACGAACTTGTCCAACTCCGACATGAAGACTGAATTCATCAAGTACATAAAATGGGCCGGAGCATTAGTGATCCCGAATGACATGACGAGATACTCATATAACCCGTATCTCGTCGAGAATGCCATCTTGGGTATGTCTTCCGTCCGGATTTTTATCTGATGATATCTGGACCAAAGATCTATCTTTGAGAAAACCTTAGCACCCACTAATTGATTGAAAAGAATATCGATACGTGGTAGTGGATACTTGTTCTTGATAGTTACGGCATTAAGCGGACGATAGTCCACACAAAGCCTCAGAGTCTCATCCTTTTTCTTGATGAACAGCGAGGAGCATCCCCACGGTGATGAACTGGGTCTAATGAACACTTTGCTTAGCAAATCATTCAGTTGCTCCTTCAGCTCCGCGAGTTCCTTCGGTGCCATTTTATACGGCCTCCGAGATATGAGTGTGGTTCCCGGTGCTAGTTCAATTTTGAACTCCACATCACGTTCGGGCGGCATTCCTGGTAGATCATCGGGAAACACGTCCGGATATTCCCTTGCCACTGGAATGTCCTTCAGTTTCTTAGCTTCAACGGTGTGGACAGCAGTGACTTCCGGTGCAACATTTCTCAGAATCAACTTGTGTTGCTCGTGCTTCTTTGAATTCAGCTGCACTGTTCGCGAACTAATATCAAAGATAGCTTGGTGATGTATCAACCAAGACATTCCCAAGATGATGTCAATCCGCAAGCCTTCCAGGGTGATAAGAGTAGTAGGATATATCCGCCCATCCAAACATATGGGCGCTCGAGCAACAATTCTGCCCGCTGTCCTACTACCTCCCGGTGAATTAATCTGATAAGATGCGGCCAAGGTGGTTGATGGTACTTGGTGCTTAACCACATAATCTTTGCTGCTAAAATTATGTGTAGCACCCGAGTCGAACAACACGAGCGTGGGCTGATCACGTAGGCTGAACAGGCCCGCCAACACGGGTTCTCCTACGGGAACATCTTCAACTGCCATATAGTTTACATTTCCCACTTTCAGTGATGTTCTCCTTGACCGACCATAGGATTTCTTTGCAGCATGAGATGACATGTGACTGCTGCTTTTCTGGGTCACTTGACCCTCCTGAGAAATATGCTCTACATCCCTACAAGTACCGTACGATGTGAGCTTAGGATCTTCATAATATGAAAGTGATTGATATTCTTGTGCACCTTGTTGAAGTGGGGGTGCACAACTACTCATTTGCTGCTGTTGCAGCAGTGGCTGAACATCCATAGGTGAATATGAACAGTATTGGATCTGAGGTGGCCCTTCAAAGGACTGAATTTCCACCCCGGATGGTAAGCAATATATCACCGGTTGTTCTGGATGATAATCATCCGTACTTGCCAGTGATAATTTTCTCTTCCTCTTACTATCCTTGTGCTCGAGTTCAGCTATTTCTTGAATCATAGCGGCATTGAATAACTCGCTATAATTCCCTTTATTGCATTGTGCCACTTTTGTCCGAAGCTTCGCATCGAGGCCTCGGAAGAAGTAATGACACTTCATCGTCTCGTTATGCACATAAGCGGATGCATATTGTACTAAATGGTTAAATTCCGTAAAGTACTTCATAACACTCATGCCTTCTTGTTTGAGTTCATAGAACTCTTCAATTCTGGGTTTGACAATGCCCTCACAAACATCACGTGCACGGAAAGCCTTACAAAACTCTGTCCACGTCACATGATGACCTTCAGCGATCTTAGCAAGATATTCAGACCACCAAGCCCCAGCGGATCCATGAAGTTGCTGAGCAGCAAATAAAGCCTTCTCATATTCATCACACTGGAGCATTCCCAATTTAGATTCAATCACCTGGAGCCAATGATCTGCCTCCAAGGATTCTTTAGCTTCAGAGAATACCGGTGGTTATCTTGCTAGAAAATCCAAATAAATGTTCAATCTCGGGTTTTGCTGTGAGGTCTCTGGTCGGATGCCTTGCTTCACCAACAACTCAAGAGACTCAGCCATTCTTCCCAACACCTCCGCCAGTCCGGTTGATGATGGCGGTGATCGTCGCTGGGACGAATTATTTCTATCCCGGCTGGAACCACCAACCTCATACCCGGAATATGATCCATACTGCAAGAGTAAGCAATTTACGGTTATTATCCAAGAGTGTACTCAGCTTTAACTCGAAATATTAACCGCAAAAGCATCACATCAACTGTGCAGCACATATAAAGGAAACAAGGTTTTTGACAATTCTGAAATATGACCAATGATTGTTCAAGTTTGTCAAACACTTAAATCAACAGCAAGTAATGATGAAAGATAACTAATGAATTTGTCATGGAACTTAAAGAAGTATAAAAACCTTCATGTCCACAACAAGTCTCAAGTTACATGGGCAATGAACAATGCTCTCTTCAGATTGATCATTTGACCAAATTCCAAGAATTTGATTATGAGAATGGCAGTGTCATGTCTCAAGGTGAATACCAAAGTTATCTGTAACTTCAATATCTTTCCAACGAGTATTTATTTGCCTTCATATAAATTCTGGATCAGGAGTTGTGATATTTCAAAGTTGACAGAAATCTGGAACAATTTTGACAGCACCTCCTCTGAAAGTGGCTGTTTGTCCACAAGATTTCATAAAATTTGGCTCCAAATCAGGAGAAACTTTGAACTACAAAGTCGTAGAAAATATCACAAACTTTCCAACGGTTTCTTACATGACCCTTAGAAATTTTTCTACAGGAAGTTATGGTCGAAATACAGACAATTCCAGAGAGCATTTTTGGTCTGCCCTGTTTTTGGACAGTTAACACTCATCTGAGATTTTCATCCATTTGGAGGGAATTTCTGTTCTGGAGTCCTACAGAAAAGTTGTAGAAGACTTCAAAACCTTCCATAAATGTATCCCTCACTTCCATTGGTTCAACCAATCAAAAGTTATGCCCTGTTCAAGTTTAGCAAAAATTCTGCCACAAACAGGGGAGGTTGTTACTAAAGGTTTGAGATGAAAACTATACTCCTGATTGACTCTTAGTTCAATATAGGAGTTCATTAACCCCTAATGGAATCCTAGACTCCAAAATTACTCTTTTCTTTGGAAACTTCATTTTTCATGCAGTTAAGAACATATTACAGTACTACGTTTCCTCACCAAATCAAAAACCTAACCGGTGTTACACCGGCATATACGTCTCAAGGGGTGGCACTAAAACGATCACTCACACACGTTTTTTAAATGGAATGTTCTACTCGTGGTTAAGTACCTGCAGAAAAACAATCAATAGTGATGCACAGAGAGGTTTTCCATTACAGGCAGGTCCATATCATAGTGAAAACATACGCCCCGTATCATTGCCATACGGGCCTCCTTGAGTCAAGTCATGTTTCAAGGTACATGGTCGTGTTTTAACACCACACGATGGGGAACCCGAGTAGAGCACGAACAGGTCATCATGGTTTGGAATTTTATCAACCCAACGGATACCACCTACTGCCTCATGACTGGTCAGGCACGCCGATGGCGAGCGCTGCGTATGGCCCTTTGAACATTGAACGTTCAAGAGTTGCATACTATTGTGTTGCTTACCACACAATGGGGTATTCTCACTTTTACCTAAAGCACGCTGGAGATCAGCGTTTTCATATGCTCTCAGTACCATAGAGAGGTTCAGAGACTCATATTAACTACCGTGCCAAGCCACGGTATATAATTCCATAGTATTACTCGGATGGCGAATTACGGCAATTGATCCGCCTGCAGTGGCGGACCTTACCTCTTACCTGACGTAGGTGCGTCGTTACAGAATTGAAATACTGAATGTAACACATTGTCAGCTTGCCACCTTAAGTAACTATGCTAACAATAGTCCTTATGTGGGCATACTACACGTTCCTCACTCGTATACATTGAAGTTTTCAAAAATAAGCTCTTTTCATGTGTGCTATTCTCAATGCAGCTCTGATACCACGCCTGTGGGGAACCCCTTCCGGGGTCCACACTCCAGGATACACATTGGGTGGTGCCGTGCGATGCGGCACCGAACAGCATACACGAAAAGAACCATAAAGTACAAAGTCTTTTATTGCTCAAGATAGTGTCATTTACAAAATAATGTACCACGAAGGTACACACAGCGGAATATACATACACACTTACTCTCATTCCTAACTATGCAAAAGAGAAGACGTCCAGCCCGCGGACGCTTCTTACCAGCTTCCACAAAGGTGAGTGCAGCGGCAGGTTTTCCGGTGAGTCTCTGATGGCTCACCGAACAACCATCTTCATAGCAAATTTTACAACCAGCAAAACACTAATAATGCAACCGTGAGCTTGATGGCTCAGCAAGACTTATCCGACACTCCTAACCATGAAACTCTACATGCAGGGATTACTAACATAGGAAAAGTATGATGCAATAAAGACACGCCTACATGTTAGTCCTTACATTCAGTTTAATAGCAGCAGATTATTATGCCTTAGGCAGCCCTCACATCGGAAGTCCACAATCAAACAAGAAACGCTTTCCTCCGATATGGTGATGCCCGTCGTTCCAATGCCGAACCAGTTCCGCCGACCCATCAGAAGGGCCACTACACGGAACACGTCGAAGTTGCTCCGCTACTGGGTTTACACCTCTGACACCAACCCCCAAAGGATGGCTGTATAAGTTTCGACACGAGAGTACCCAAGTTACATCAGTTTCCTGGACCCCATAATTCCAGTATGCATCCGGTACTGTTCAAACATGCTCAGCAGGGCGGCATACGCATCGGTCCTTAACCGACACAAACAGAGCTACAGCCACACAGGCCCAATGTCCTGCTGCTACTACTCTCTGCTCGGTCTCATTTTCCATTCCAGAACTTTCATTCTCTAGAATCATACCCCGCTGAACCAACATCCTAATCTCGCGAGTAGCTTTCAACTACCCGACTTGTACCGGATCCTACACAATCTAAGCCTAGCAAAATCTACATGAAGATAACCTGTTCTACCCTGTGCTCCAAGGGTTTGTGGGTCATGCATTTGGAATATCAATCACCTTGACCTAATGCACAATACATACTAGACCCATAAAAGTGATACAAAGTAAAATATAACTAAAAAGCTGTTAAATGCAAACCGGGGCTTGCCTTATGTTTCTGCAGGTTTATTTCTACTTTTAAGTCAGTAGCTTTGCAACGAGTAAGGCTTCAACTTGTTGCTTCGAGTTGAGTTCTTCGTCGAACTCTTTCGTCGTATTTCCTACCGACATGAATATGCACAGTTTTATGTTGCAAGTATATGAATTATAAAACAAATGTGTGTTATGACTTAAGAATGATTTAAACCAACTAAGACTCGAGATTTGGGTTCTGGTTATGTGTTGGACAGAGAAAGAATCATTTTGGATCAATGGAGGTCTTTGCAATAAAATTCAAAGAAATAGCTATTGGACATAAATATGAAGTGGACATAATTGGCAGAAAACTGGAGAAGATGATCTCAACTTGCTCTGAAATTTTTACAGTGGTCCATAGATCATACAGAGGCATGGCTTGCAAAAATTTCAGACAAAGTTGATGGAAGATGTGGCCTAGGGAATTTTCTTACTATTTGGCTTCTCTGAAATCCTGTGGCAATTATAGTGTCTTGTCATGCTCCAAATTTTGTTTTTCAGAAAGTTGAGAGTCTCATGAGTCCATAGGACTTGGTTTCACCATTTTTGAAGCTTCCTACATAGAGATATGGATTTTGCAAACTTGGTTAAAAGTCTGAAAATGTCTTTGTTCATTTTCCCATTTTTCAGAGACATAGAGGATTCAAACAATATTTGGCCAAGCAAATGGAGTCCCATGCCTCTGAAAATTTTACTGGAGTTCAAGGATTATTGGAAGAATGTCCTGACCAAATTTGGGAATTTTCCAATAAACAGAACTCCTGTAAAAATGCCTACACATTTTTAATTAAATGAATTAATGAGCCAAATAAAAAGATTTTCATAAATATTGGGCTGCACCTCTGGAGAGTACTCTTTGGGAGGAATCCAACATAATTTATTTCACAATTTTTAGAGGTACCTACACAGAGTTATGGCTCTCCAATGTTTGAACCGAATTAAGAAAATCTGGAAAATATTTAAATACCGACAGTGGGTCCCACTAGTCATCCCTAACCTTCAGCCTCGCGCCAAACAAAGCAGTGACAGCTCCCTCCGGCGAGGTTGCCAGAAAGGCACTTCCCAGCCACCTCCGGACCCCCTGCTGGCCGCCCCCCCCCCCATTTTCCCCCATGCTGAACACGTTGGTGAGGTCGCCGGCGGCTGAAACTCGCTGGAAAACAGGGCGCACCGGCAACAGCAAACCCTAGGGCTCCGGCGAGGTCGTGCACGGTAAATTCTCCACCAAATAGTCGGTTCTTGAGCTCTAAAGCACCAGGGGATCGTGTAGAAGACCAACATGAGGTCTAAACAAGCCGGGGTGTGCTCCAAACCTATCGGCACCCTGCGCCCGATATGGTTCAGTGGTATACCCTCGAAAAGAAATCGTATTCCTTACTCTACACTCAATTTCTTGGTCTAAAATCGATGGAGGAGGTGTGCTAGGCAGTTAACATCCTGTGTGTGAAGTTTGAAACACAACAAACATGATTTGAGGACGAATTTTGCAATTCCTTACCTCAAGGTCAGTTTCTGCCGCCCGGGAGAAAAACTTGAAATTCTCCCTCTGTGATCAATGGCTAGGGCTGAGTTTCGGAGGTGAGCAACTAGACTTGTAGGTGCACTGATGGGTGGCTTGCTTTGGCGTAATCACTCCTGGTTTGGGCCTTGCTTCCGGTGCCAACGAGCTCGGGACCGTGGGGGAAGTTGCTAGCCGGCTACAGCACTCCTGGGCAAAGCCTTTTTCTGTGGGGAGCTCGGGCAAAGGCAATTCAGTTTGTGGCTGGCGATGGAGATAAACACAGCGGCCGGCTGTTCTTCTTGGAAGGAAACAACGAACGTGCACCAGCGAGAGAAAGCAAAAGAGGGCTGCGGCACTCGTGACATTGATCAGGATGGGCAAAAGATCAGGCAAAGCAGGAGGTGGCACCCAAAACTTGCCGCTGAAGTCCCCTGCCGGTGTGCTGTAGGGAGCTGAAGCGAGGGAGGAAAGACAGAGTCGGTGAAGCCTTGTGTGTATGACATGTGGGGTCCACCTCTCCCCCTTATCCCCCAATTTCCGTTTAGAAATAGCAAACGAGCTCCAAATTTGATCAAACTCGGAGGGTAGGCCAAAAGAAATGTGAGCAACACAACGGTGCACTCAAATTTCAATTTCGGTGAAGTCGGAATTTGAAACTGAGATTTAAATTCAAATTCAAATTTTCTCCCGTTTAAATTCCAACAAATAGGAAATCCCTTTCAAATGCTCTGAAAATTTGCCAGGCTATTATTTGATGTGTGGAGAACCAAATGATAGCTTTAGATCTCTGTGTTCGGGAATTTTTGCAAGTTCAAGTTTAGACTTGGAGCTCACACCGTTAAATTCAAAAGTTTAAATTCCCTTTCATTTTCTCGGTGTGACATGTAGCTCCACTTGCTAGAGTTTTGGGATTTCACACTGCATCATACGGTGAGGAATGACTCGACACCTAGGTTAATATGTTACATCGGTTTTCTAGGTCCTATATAGCCAGCATGCATCCGGTACACATCTCAAATTTGTCCAGCGGGGCCACACACGAGAACGGGCCTTAATCGACTCAGACATAGACTAGGTTCACAGGACCACGTCCTTGAGTCTTCCATCCACTGCCCGGTCTCCATTCCGAACTATGCGGATCAATTCCCAACTCTTCCGATTGATCCCCCTTAATCCCGGTTCACGAGTTGGAAACTGCCTACTCGAGTTATGCCTCTTTTAATCCACTTTTGTTAACTTGAGATCAGCAGTTATAATCAGTTGATATCCGACTCTACATTGAACTCCAGGGTTTCTCTGGGTCATGCATTTGGACTGTCATACCACCTAGACTTAATGCAATAAAAAATGCTAGACGATATAAAGTGAATACAAATAAAAACTTGTAAGTTTTGATGCAAACCGGGGCTTGCCTTTGTTTTGCAGGGGACTTATATATATGAAGTTCAGTTAGTGAAGACCACTTGGCTTGATCAATTGTTTTCCTCCTTCCTTGATCTCCACTCCGATGACTTCAAATTCTCCGCGTAGATACTACATGTAATGAATATGCATATATGTTTCATTGTAAAACTTTTTCTAACAAGTGCTAAAGACAAGTTTAAAACTGGAACTCTGTTTAAGAATTTAAAATGACACTGGTGCTAGTAGTTTGGGTTTGGGTTAAAGTATTATGATCAAGTGATAAGTGGGGTTGATCATTTGTGTGGTGACCACCTAATGAAGTTGAACAGAACATTACTGATCCAGTGCTCCAATGGAGCTGGAAATTTTCTTGTGAGTTCCTTGTCACAAGAAAGTCATCTGGACCAACATTTGGAATTTTTCAATGAATCATTTAAGCAAAATGGAGTTAATTCTGAAGTAACTTCCATGTTCATGCCAAACTTAGTGAACTACAATTTCAATTATAGTTCATAGGACTTGCATAAATGTTTCTAAGATTTTTGGAGCTAAAAATTACCCAGAACTGAATCTCCAAATTTTGGAAATTCTCCGAAATGTTTCTGTATTCAATTGAACACAGCAACTTCAAATCTGAATTTCCCTAAATAAATCAACTCCTAATGAGTTGAACTTTTTACAGGAGTTCACTAACATCCTATAGGATATTCTGGCAAAATTTGAGGATTTTTGGATGAAAAGAACTTCCCCAAAAGTTCTTTTGCAGAAAAGCTTTTAAGAATTTTCCAGAATTAAATACTGAGTTTCATACAAATTGGGTTGCATATTTGGATAGAGTTTTCCAACCTGAATCCAACCCAATTCGAATCACTAAATTTGGAACTTCCTAGCAAAATTTATGAGGTTCTAAAGTTTGGGGAAATTCTGGAATTCGAATTAACCTGGAAAAGTTTAAATCCCTGACCGCGGGTCCAGTCAACACGTGTCAGCTCCTCGGCTAAACCACACGGGGCCACAGGGCTATTTCCCGCACTGTCACAGATGATCCTGTGCAACAGAAGATCCCACCCCTATTCTCTGAGCGAGTGACGCGCAGGCCCGGAACCATCGTCGTCTAACTCTCGCTCCCGCGCCCGCGCGCCGCCGGGCTTGCCGGAACTTAACTGAAATTTGCCATCTGGCAAGCTCCCGAGTTCTCTCTCGCCGGGGCCTTATTCCATACGCTGAACACGATGGAACCACTTTCCCCAACCGGCGGTGGCTCTAACCTAGCCGGCTACGGTGCGGCGGCTCGGCACACCATCGGCAACATCGGCCGGCTAACCTAGCCTGCCAAAAGCTCGGTGAAATGGCGCTACAGCACCGGTGGATGCTAGGGAAGATCGTCCTGGTGGTGAAACGGCCCGGAGATGGCTCTAACATAGCTTTCATCGTGAGCCCGATCCTCCCCACCTCGGTTGCCGTTACAAAACCTAGAAATACTCGGCCTACGTGCAGTTTCAAGCTAGGGATGCGAAGGGCTAATGATCGCCGACTACTGGCGGTCCTGTGTGCAAGATTTCACGACCTAAGAAGGAGAATAGAGGTCAATTCGGGATTACCGTGCCGGAAGGTCGGTTTGTGCCAGCCGGAGGAATTTTCTCAAATTTTTGCTCGGTGGATCACGTCACGGCTTGAGCTTCGGAGATGAGCACCACAGGGTCCTAGCGCGTCCGAGGATACTCTTGCTCGGGCATGTTATGCTCTCTGCAAAGCTGTCCACGAGAGCACCCCTACACGGCTCCTTTTGGCCGCTGCGAAAACTTGGTGATGCCGGGGTTGTGAGGGCCAAACACTCTCGGTTGTGGCCCGTGGAGGCTGTGGAGAAGACTGCAGGGTCGTTTTTCTACCGCCTGGCCTTTTGCACGTGAGGAGAAACAGCTCCCGAGCGATCAACAATGGCGGTGGCTTCTCTGTGCCGTTCTTTCGCGCGAGAGGGGTAGAATCCGTGTCTTCGGCATTGCGGCGAAACGGGATACGACTGGGAGTGAAAGCCACCCACGAGTAGCTCGCCAGCGTGAGGAAACCGACCCTGGGAGGCATTGCGTGTGTGTCTCGGTGGCGTCCGTGGGCAGCTCTCCGTTGCTGTGAGGAACAGAGAGCCCAGACTTACTGTGCAAGTGGGTCCCACCACTGGGTCCCTGCTTATCCCTTAAAAAGATCTCCAAAATTTGGGAAATAATCAATTCAAATGTTTGGAGTTGAAAGTTTTTCTGCCTTTGGAGAGTTGGACAAATTCCATCCAAATTCCAATGTATATTTGAATTCTTTGCTCATTTAAATCCTTTTTGGAAAAATGGGTAGCAAACCTTTTCAAAAATTAATGAAATTTTGCCTCCCCACTAATTTGGACCTAAGGAATCCAAATATGCAATTTGATTCTTGTGTTAGCTGCTGCAAACCAGAGTTTGAACACAACAGTTTGAATTATCATTTTGTCCTTCCTCATTTGAAATATGGTTTGATCCTTTAGTTCAAAATCTGATTCTTAAACCCTTCCATTGCACTTGAGTACTTAAATCCTGTGGTATTAATCCACCTAGGGTCCAAACATGCAAGTAACCCTAAGTTTGTTTAGAAAGAATCTCTCAGGTGTTAGCATATGTGGAAAAAGTTTAAACCGGTCCCCTTTTTCATACACATGACGCCAACATTTGTGCAAACTCAAGTTTCTTTGTATTCATACTTTTGGGACCTTTATAAAGAAGGGCACGAAATACATGTGGAATGCAGCATGTGAATCCACATTCAAAACATTGGTGAAACATCTCACAACAGCTCCAGTTCATGCTCAGCCGGACACGACAAAGCCATTTGATGTATATTGTGATTCATCCAGCATCGGTCTCGGCTGTGTTCTTATGCAAGAAGGGCGTGTAGTCGCCTATGGGTCTCTTCAACTGTGAAACCACGAAAAGCATTATCCAACTCACGATCTCGAGCTTGCTGCAGTGGTGTTGGCGTTAAAGATGTGGAGGCATTATCTACTTGGTAATCTTGTCCACCTCTACACCGACCATAAAAGTTTGAAGTATATCTTCATGCAGAAGGAGCTGAATATGAGACAACGGAGATTGTTGGAGCTCATAAAAGATTATGAAATTGAGATCCACTACACTCCAGGAAAAGCAAACGTGGTTACCGACGCGCTTAGTCGGAAAGCCCATGTTCACAGTTTGGCGGCTGCTGAGCTGGAAGATGAAGAACCAAGTCTCTGTGTCATTCCCTATGGCACGCTTTATAATCTCGCGCTCATTCCAACGAATCGTGAAGAGATTGTTGAGGCTGAAAGAAGAGACAAGGGTATATCTCACATACGGAGAAGACTAGACAACGGAGAGGTGAAATGTTTCCAGAAGGATGAGAATGGTACACTATGGTTCAACGACCGTATAGTGGTACCGCGTAATAAGGAACTCCGGAATAAGATCTTGGATGAAGCCCACCTGTCGAAGTTTTCCATTCATCCCGGCAGTAACAAGATGTACCAAGATTTGAAACATAAATTTTGGTGGACGAGGATGAAGAGGGAAATCGCTAAATGCGTATCCGAGTATGATACGTGTAGACGGGTCAAGGCTGATCACATGCGGAAAGCCGGACCGCTACAACCTCTGAATATACCAGCATGGAAATGGGAAGATGTGAGTATGGATTTCATCATCGGATTACCACTCACATCCCAGAAGCATAACTCCATATGGGTGATCGTCGACCGGTTGATAAAATCAGCTCATTTCATACCGGCGACCACTCATTATCGGGCCAAGCAATATGCGGAGTTATACATCTCCAGAATTATATGCTCACACGGTGTCCCAAACACTATTATTTCAGATCAAGGTGCGCTGTTCGTTGCTCGGTTTTGGGAGCAGCTGCATGCCTCGTTGGGCACCAAGCTGATTAGGACCTCCGCATATCACCCTCAAACTGATGGACAAACTGAGAGGGTGAACCAAGTGCTGGAAGACATGTTGAGAGCGTGTGCCAGCCACCACGGTAAGAATTGGGATGATCACTTACCGTTGTCGGAGTTTTCATACAACAACAGGTATCAAGCGAGTATTAAAATAGCACCGTATGAAGCTCTCTACGGCCGGAAATGCCGCACACCGCTGAATTGGTGTGAGTCCAGCGAAAGAGTTCTGTTTGGGGTTGATCTTGTGAACGAAGCCGAAGATCGAGTTCGATTGATACAAGAAAATTTGAAGGCTGCACAATCCTGACAGAAGAGCTACGCTGATCAATGGCGTAGGCCATTGCATTTTGATGTCGGAGAGCACGTTTATCTTCGTGTATCTCTGATGAAGGGAATTCAACGGTTCAGTGTAAAAGGGAAACTCGCTCCCCGCTTTATAGGTTCTTTTGCTATCACGGAGAAGTGCGGACCCGTAGCCTACCGGCTGGAACTACCGGCAAGTCTTGCGTGTGTACATGGCGTGTTTCATGTGTCACAGATGCGGAAGTGCCTCAAATTCACCGCTGCTGTCCGCACCGAGGAAATCGATGAGTTGAAACCGGACTTTACCTACACCCAGCGACCGGTTCAGATTTTGGATGAAAAGACCCGGGTAACCCGTAACCGGACGATAAAATTTTTCAAGGTGCTGTGGAGTAATCATACCGCGGAAGAGGCAACGTGGGGAACTGAAGATTATCTCCACACCAATTATCCAGAACTTTTGGCTTTGTTCAGTTTGTAAATTACCTCTCCCGTCTTGTTCTTCTTTTGTAATCTCAGGACGAGATTCTTTTAAGGGGGAAGGAATGTAAAAGTCCCAAAAATGTATATGAATAAACTAAAGTTTGAATTCATATGTGTGGCAAAGACATGAAAAATGGGACTTGCTAAAACTTTTTTTCATGCAAATTGATACATGGATGATCATCCAAAAATGAGGCTCACATCTTTATTTGAGGGTGTTGAGTCAATAAGGATTTAAATACCTCTTTGCATGTAAGTTTAAAAATCAGATTTTAAATTCAAAGTTCACTTAAATGATGGCCAAAAACTCTGAATACTCATGAAGCCATATAGTTTGGAAATGGTGAAAAAATGTTAGATGACAAACTTGTCATTCAATGATGGGCTCAAAAAGGAATTATTTGGAAGCATTTTCAAACTTCCAATCAAATTCAAATTGCTATGCAAATTCAAACTGAAATTGGTGAATTCAAATTCTAGCCCACCTTTCAAACCAAGAATTTTGGAGTTGGGAGGATTAATTTGAGGAGATCTTTTGGAGAGGAGAGAAATGGGGGACCCACATGTCGTTGAGCTGAGGATCAAAACTTGCACACAAAGCAACCCAAGTGCTCTGTCTCTGTTCTTTTCTCCAACTGAATGAGAGGCACCGTGTGCCACCGAGGGGCAGTAGCGCCACCTCCTGCTCCCTCTTCCACGCACTGGAGACCGAGTAAAGCCCCCCCCCCCCTCGTGCATCGGCGTGATCACTCCCCCTCAGACCGAGCAAAGGCTCCTTTGCTTCCTGCTCCTCGCGAGCTCATGAGCAAAGCCTCTCCTCACATCCGCTACTCGGCAATCCTCCGGAAAACCGAAGGAAACTCGCGCCCCTCTCTTCCCCGAGCTGCTAGACAGCACCACAAACTCAGTTTACACCTTCCCGACCCAATAGCGAGCGAGCTTCAGCGTTCCTGAGCCTTCAAACAACTCACCCGCCGCGACCTAACTCGAAACGGTGATCGGGCGCTCGTGGACAGCTCTCCACAGGAGCTTTCACGGCGGAGCAAGAGCGGCAACGGAAGCGCACGGCCACAGTGCTGCTCTCACCCAAACCTCATGCCATGCCGTGAAGTATCGACGGCTAATTTCGGGATTTTGCTCCGGCGGCTTCATACCGAACGTCCGGTACAAGTTCTTCAAATTCCCACTCCCTATTCCTCATTAGGTCGTAAAACTTGGCACATAGGTGCTGGACTAGCTGTTGATCATCTTTCCTTTAGCAACCGTCGCATGAAAACACCTTGGAGCGACCGATTTTGAGGTCTACCGAACATTTTTTCAGCGGGACCAATCGGGTACACGGTGCCAACCAAATTGCCGCCATTTCCGAGCAAGTTCAAGGCCTTGCCGAGCTTTGGTATCACCAACTGGTGCTGTAGCACGTTTGTGTTGCTTGTTTGGTGGGCTAGAAACCTCGGGCGACGGTGCCGAACTTTAACTGAGGCCGCCGCACGTCGCCGAGGTATCTACGGTCACCGGCAGCCCTAGATAACCCCGCACCCGTGTTCCTCGACGTCAATAACGCTCTGGCGGCGAGCCCCAGCCCGAGCGGCAGCTTGAAACGTCGATCCGACGAGCACCAGTTCGCTCCAGCGAGGTGGGGCGGCGCGCACGCGAAACAGAGGCGGGAGGAAGAAGATGGGGCCGGGCCCGGCTGTCAGCGGCTGAGGAATTTAAATGGGGGATGGGCTGTGGCCCGGATCTTCTGTGCTGGCGCGCTGGGAACTTTGTTACCCGGTGTGGCTTCAATTCTATTGGCTGAGGTTTAAACACGTGGACACCGCTGATTTCCAGTAGCAAAATATTTCCAGAGATTGCTCAAACTTTAGAAAATCATATCTTTGTGTAGGAATCTCCAAATTGAGTGATTCAAATTGGGTTGGATTCCTTTTGCAAAGATCTATCCAAATGAACTCATCAATATTAAATTCTGGATAATTCTTTGAAGGTTTTCTGAAAAAAGAATTATGTAGGGAGTTTGGTTTATCCAAAAAATCCTCAAATTTTGCCAGACTATTCTTTAGCATATTGTTGACCTTCTAGCAAATTTTCAGCTCATTTGAAGATCGCTTGAGTAGGAATTTACTAAATACAAAATGTTGCATTCATAAGAGTCCAGAAACATTTTCAGAAAATGTTGCCCACTTGTAAAATCTTTTCTGGGCAATTCACAGCTCCAAAAATGATGGGAAAATTTAGGCAAGCTCTCTGAGACATACTTGAAATTGTTTTTCACTTAATTGGGCATGAAAATGCACATTACTCCAGAATTAATTCTTTTGATTAGAAATGATTAAGCAATTATTCTGGGAGAACTACTCAAGGAAAAGGTCTGAATTTTGGACCAAATGACTCTCATGTGACCAGGAACTCACATGTAAGTTATCAGCTCAAGTCGAGCCCTAGAACTCTCTGTGCTTGTTCTCCATGCTTATGTATGTGGGAAAATACATAAAGACTATTGGGGGAATTACGGAGAGCACAATTGTATTCCACATTAGCTGAAATTTGGCAAGCTAAATCTCTAGGTAGTATAGAACCTGCTGTAAAAGTTTTGAAGCCATTGGAGTTCTTGTTCTTCAGTTGCATTCAAATCTTTTCGGCTCATCTCTTATGGTCATTAGGAAAGTTAGTGTATAGCTAAAACACTAAGACCAATTTAGTTCATTCACTTTTCTTTGCACAACAGAGGCAAACCAAGCCATTCTTGGCTTTTCCACACAACCTCTGTTCCTATGGAATCCATTCTATAATTCTTTCCATTGCATTCTATAAAAATGATGCATATACATTTCATTAGGATTCACGATGAAGGGGATTCGAAGGAGCGATTCATTGAAGTGGATCATACTCCGGAGAATCAAGGGTTGATCAGCAAGGATCACTAACTTCATATATACAACTACACTGCAAAACAGGCAAGCTCCAGTTTGCATTTAACAGCTTTTAAGTTTTTACTTTGTACTCACATTCGGTTAAGATATGAAATATGCATTAGGTCTAGTTGTTTGATACTCCTCATGCATGACCAAATGAACCCATGGAGCATTGGGTAGGTGTCTTTCACCGTGTAGAACTGCCATGCTTAAGTAAGGTTCGGTAGAAGTCGAGTGGTGAGATGCTACTCGCATGATCAGGAACAACAGGGGCATACGGGATTGGTTCAGAAAATGTGTCGCAAGTTAAAGTTGAGACCGGAAGGTTGTAGGGGCAGCAGGACATAGGGGCCTGGGTGCTATAGACCTGTCCGTGTCGGTCAAGGACCGATCCGTATGCGGCCCTGTTGAACAAGTTTGATTTGTGTACCGGACTCATGCTGGATATATGGGACCCAGTAAACCGATGTACCTCGGGAAGCTTGCGTTGAGCCTTTTCGGGTCGCCTCAGGCGAGACGGCCTGTTTGCAGTATGTGGGTAACATTCTCATGACATCTCATATCGGTAGGTGCACCATGAGAGTGGCTACTGTATGGGGCGACTTGATCGATTCAACGGGAGTGAAACGGGAGAAAGGCTGCCACGTACGACATCAGTGATGGTTGCTGTAGGTAACGTCGAGTACGGGCGTACTTGCCGTGTAGTCTGGGTGTTATTGATTCGAATCACCGTCGCTCGCGGAATGGACCGAGCTTTAAAGGTCCCAAAATTATGAATACAAAGATACACTTGTTTGCAAAGTTTTGTTTCATGTGTATGAAATTTGGGACTTGTTAAAACTTTTTCCCACATGTGATGACACACATGAGGGCTTTCTTCACACAAGTCAAATGTTCATTTGAGAACTTGGAACCCTAGAGGGGTCTAAAACAAGGATGGGAAGTTCCCATATGTGTGAGAAAACAAAAATCAGATTTGGAACAATTTGTTCCAACAAAAATTCAAATGAGAAAAACACAATGGAATTCAAAACTGTTGTGCTAAAAGTCTCATTTGCAGCAGCCAAAATAAAAATCAGATTTCATATTTGAATTCCTTGAGTCCGAATTAGGGGGTGTGCAAAGTTTCATGATTTATGGAAATAGTTTGCAACCCATTTTGCAAAATGGACTTTAAAAGACAAAGAATTCAAATGCATGTTTGAATTTGGATGAAACTTGCCCAATTATCCAAATGCATACCAGATTTGAATTCCCACAATTGAATTCACTCAACATTCAAACTTGGGAGATATTTGGAGAGGGGATAAGGAGGACTGATCAGTGGGTCCCACATGTCATTGGGAGGACTGAAATTGCAAAAGATCTGAAGTCCACAGTCTCTGTTTTGCTTACTTCCCACGTGAAGCAATCGGCAGAGCCGACAGCGGCGCTCACCGCCTCGGACGACCGCCTCCCCGTGGGAACCGCCTCACCCAGTGCTTTATTACCCCCTGCCGGGCTCCTTTTCCCTCTCATCGCCGAAGCCCCGAACCCTCGGCCTGTGCTTCCTCCTCGCGCAAGAAAAATCAACCGAGCGCTGCCGCCGAGCTCTCGGTCGATCGACCACCATCTAGCGCTTGTGCCAGCCGCAGCTGAGCAGCAAAACTGCACCGCAGAACACCCCACAACATCCCCGAGCCATCACTGAGCGGATTCACGCTCTCTGCACCGAGAACGGCGAGTTTCCACGGCAGCCGCCATAGAACCGAGAGCAAGTGCTCTCGTGGGCAGCTTCAACCGCGGCTTATCACGACTGAGCTAGGTCATCTCCGGGCGCACGCGACGTCCAGGCAACTCACCCCCAAAGCTCAGGATCAACCGTGGATCGTCGGCAGGGAATTTCGAGAATTTCTCCCGATCGGTGCAAACCGACCTTCCGGTACGTTTCCGAGAAATTCCCAGTTGATTATGGTCTAGATAGCCCAAAACTTCGCACATGAAAACTAGACGTAAGGACGCCCCTGTTTGCTTTTGAAACCCCGCAAGAAACACACTGTGCACGACGTATTTCCAGTCTTTACGACGGCGGCTATGGCGGAAAGGTTCGGGTGCACGGTGAACCCTAATTTAGAACCGTTTCCGAGCCATTGTATTCCCATGTCGATGTTCCTTAGTGTCCGCCGGTGCTCTAGAGCTTGGAAACTGAAGCCTAGAAGGCTTAGGGCATCGGGGCGACGTCGCCGGACTTCATCCGAACCGTTGCGCCGTCGCGGGCTAGTTTGGGGGCCCTACCGGCTCGAGCAAACCCCACCAGCGTGTTCCTCACGTTGAATTAGGGGCTGGCGGCAAGTTTCAGCGTCAGGGGTTGCCGGACGGCCGATCCCGGAGCTACTCCGGCGAGCCCGGCGGCGGGACCGCGCGGGAGCGGGAGGTGGAAGAAGACCTCGCCGGCCCCACGCGTCAGTCGCACGGCAACAGTGGGCCGGATACTCTGTGGCGCGGGATCAATTGTGACAGCGCTGGAAATGACCCTGTGACCCCGTGTGGCACTCCCTCAGCAGCTGACACGTGCCCCGTGGCCCACAGTCAGGTTCAAACATTTCCTGAATTTATTCAAATCCCAGATTTTTCCCAAACTTTAGAAGAGCATAACTTTTGCTAGGAACCTCCAAATTTAGTGATTCAAATTGGGTTAGATTCAGATTGACAAACTCTATCCAAATATGCAACTCAATTTGTATGAAAGTCTTTATTTAAATCTGGAAATTCTTTAAAGCTTTTCAGCAAAAGAATTTTAAAGGGAGTTTGGTTTATCCAAAAATCCTCAAATTTTGCCAGAATATTCTTTAGGGTGTTATTAGACTCCTGTAAAAGTTTCAGCTCATTTGGAGCTGAATTGATCAGGGTAATTCAGATTGTAAGTTCCTGTATTCAAATGAATACAGAAACATTTTCAGAGAATTTCCAAAACTTGTAAATTCAGTTCTGGGAAATTCCTAACTCCAAAAATCCTAGGAAAATTCATGTAGACTCTATAAACTATAATTGAAATTTTGGTTCACTGAGTTTGACATGAACTTGGATGTTACCTCAGAATTAATTCATCGTTGACTAAACACTTAGAGAATTATTCTGAATAAACCATTCCATGAAATGTGCTAAATTTTGGTCCAGAGGACTTTCTTGTGACAAGGAACTCACATAAAAATTCTCGGCTCCATTAGAGCTCTGGATCACCACTGTCATGTGTGATCTCTTAAGGGGATCAACACTTAAGTGGGAGAAGCACTCAACACTTGATCTTAGTGTTTAAGCCCAACCCCAAACCACTAGCACCAGTGTCATTTTAAATTCTTAAACAAAGTTCCAGTTTTAAAACTGTCCTAGATCTTATTAGCAAGAGCTTGTCAATGAAATACATATGCATGATCATATCATGTAGCATATACGTGAAGAAGGTGAGGAGGATTTGAAGTGAAGATCAAGGAGGGAGGAGAACAAGTGATCAAGCTCCAAGTGATCGTCACTAACTGATTGTAACAGTAGTCACCTGCCAAACAGGCAAGCCCTGGTTTGCATTTGAACAGTTTTATAAAGCATTTCCATTTGTAGAGATCATAGCTTTGCATCGTTGATTGCATTACGTCTAGATGATATTGAAAACCCCACTTGCATGACCAAAAACACCTAAGAGAGAAAGGGTAGAATAGCAACTCCTCGAGGGAATTTGGCTACGCTAATGTTAGTAGGAAAGGTCCGGTAGAAGACGAGTAGTTGGAATCTACTCGCAAGTTTAGGGCTGGTTTACTCGGAACGGGTCTGAATTAGAAAAGATGAGGAAAGTTCACACTTAAGAAACGGAGACCGGGCAGGGAGGTTTAGATGCAGCAGGTTGCAGGCCGTGCGTGCATAGCCCTGCCTGTGTCGGTTAAGGCCCGTCCGTGCTTGGCCCTGTTGGACAAGTTTGAGTTGTGTACCGGACACGTACTGGCTATATGGGACCCAGGAAACCGATGTACCTTGGGAGATCCATAGTGGAACTTTTCCAACTGCCTTAGGCTTTCGGCTTCAGGGTAGCAGGAGGTACCTCGCTCAAGAACATACCACAGCGGGTATGTACCTTGAGGGAGCTTGCGTACTCGGGGCAGTTGGACTGCGTCCAATGTGGAAGATCTTGGGAAAGGTGGCCGCGTACAACGTCAGTCGAGGTTGCTGCCGGCAACTCGGAGTACGGGTGTACGTGTCGTGTAGTCCGGGCGTGTACTGATTCGAATCACCGTCGCTCACGGTCATATGAGCATACTTGCCCACTGCGTCTTGACGTAGTAACAACTGGAATTGTTTATCTTTGAACTTGATAAGGCGGTGCTATAACTTGTATTGCAGCCATGATTGAATTAGAGATAGGCTCATTAAAGTTTACTTTCACTTTGTGCAAGGAGCATCGCAACAAAGCGTTTCTTGTTTGATTGTGGAGTTGCGATGCTTTTCGGCTCAAGGTTTGCACAATGAGGCTTAAAATCTGAAAGTTAAGGATCGACTTTAGGCGAGTCCTTTATGCAAATCTAGCCAACCCAATTGCAACCGTTGTGCATGTAGAGTTTCTTGCTTAGGAGAGACGGGTCAGACTTGCTGAGCCTATGTGCTCACGCTTGCTATATAAGTGGTTTTGCAGGTTAACAACGTTGCTGAAAAGAAGGTTGTCTGGTGAGACTCGGGGACTCCCGAGTCAGGTAACACATGGAGAACCCAGCCGCTGCTGCTTGTCTTCATGTTGCTAGAGAGAGGAGTCCGCGGGCTGGACTTCATCTCGAGTGCTTTTAGTTATTCGACGTGAGTTGATATAGACTTCCGCTGTAGTTACTTGATGTAAAGTATTTACAAAGAAAAACTTGTAAGCTTCCGCTATTGTTTTATGTAATACATTGTTCCTCATATGTGTGCTGTTGGGTGCCGCACAACACGGCACCACCCAATGCGATTCCCGGGCGAGTGGCCTGTCTCGGTTGACCGGATCGCGTCAGCGTGGTATCAGAGCCGCATTGGGAATAGCACACGGAATAAGGATGGTATTACGACAAAAATTTAGGTTACGGTGAGGATACGGTACTAGGCCCACATAAGGATTACTATTAGCTTAATATGAAGGTGGCAACCTAACTTACTTGTTATGTCGGAAAATCGTGCATCTTGGGACGAGTTATGTCTTGGGGGGTGCACATAAGCGCTGTCCACCAGTGCGCACAAGCTGAAGGGTGGAGCCCCACGGGTGGCAGGTAACCCGATCTGCTTTAGTATCCTCTATGACTCCTCATGTCGTTTGGGGTACTCGAGCAACGTCTGTCCCAGGCGTGCGTGGTGCAATTTGGGAAACCCCGTCACGTGGTTAGTAACGTGAACACAAAGCTCAAGGCGTGTTTGGCTTGAGAACACCTGTGCGAGTGATGACGGACAGGTGTAGGAACTGTATGGATACCGGGTTCGGTGTGCAGCCAGACCTGACGATTGAGTGTGACTTATGCAGGATTAACCACGAAACCGTAGTACGAATAGTACACGTTTGCGAGTGACCGTTTTAGTGCCACCTAAGATACGTTATACCGGTATAATCCGGTTAGGATTTTCTTTTGGTGAGGCTACGTAGTACCGACATGCTTCTTACGGTGCATCGACGCCGTACTAAACATAATAACCCCTTTCCTTTAAAGAAATGATTCATGAACTAACTTTCAAATAAAAATGGAAGTTTGAAACAAATATTAGTTACTGAACTCTTATTTTGAGCTAAGATTCAAATGAGAGGAGGACTAGGCTTCAAAGATTTCAAAAACAGAGTGCTCTGTTTTCGGCAGAAATTCTTGCTGGACTTTAACAGAGCATGACTCTGAGTAGCTTGACCCAATTAAGGTGTATGGTACAGTTCTGGAAAGGTCTCCAAGTGATCTACAACTTATTTGTAGAGCTCCAGAGCCAAATCACATGCTGAATGGGTAGAAAGTTCGGAGGAAGGTGAATTGTCCAGAACCAGGACAGTAACAAAACCTCTCTGGACCTTTATGTTTTTAAGCCATAACTTTCTGTAGAAAAACCCTTAAGAAGCCTATGATACACCATTGGATAGGTTATGAAGTATGCAACATTGTTGTAGTTCAAAGTTTGTTCAGGTTCTTATTGTATTTACATATACAACTGTGATAAATCAGCCACGTACAAAGGAGGTGCTGGCAAATTTTATCCAGGAATTCTGTCAACTTTGGAAAATCATAACTTTAAATTCGGAGACGATCTGAGGGCATATGAGTACTCGTTGGAAAGATACTGAAGTTATCTTTAACTTTGGTATTCAACTTGAGTTATGAAAATGCTCTTAACTAGATCAAAATCTGGAAATAGTGCATAAAGGTCTGTCCTGTACAGATAGGCTGGATAGTTATGCCTACTAAGGAGTTTTGTAAACATGAATTTTGTTACTGCTTTCATAAAGTTTTGACATAATCATGTTTCCATTAGTCTCACATACTGCTGAGTTCTTGTTTAACTCATCTCAACTACATTTTGCAGTATGGTTCGTAATCGCTCTAGGAGTAGGGCCGGAAGTTCTCGTCGAGGTGGTAATGCTTCTATTCCACCATCGGAACCACCATCCACGGGATGGATGGATCTTATGACGCGAGTTGTCGAGTCTAATCAAGAGTGCTAGGCTACTCCAAGAAGCAACACAAGAACACACACGCTTACTCCAAGCTTTGGTACAGCAAGGCGTACTCCAGAACACGCAACAAGTCGTTCCACCTCGGGACGCTTATCTGGACTTCTTGGCGACTCAGCCGCCAATTTTTACTGAAGCCACCGAACCTGTGGAAGCAGATCAATGGCTTCGTGTCATGGAGTCTAAATTTGGAGTATTCAAGTGTGATGAATACCAGAAGACAAAGTTTGCCGCTCAACAACTCCATGGAGCCGCCGGAAACTGGTGGGTGGATCATATTGCCACCATTCCGGAGGGCCATCAAGTGACATGGAGAGAGTTTTGTGAAGCCTTTCGTACACGTTACATACCATTAGGTATTGTCAAGGCAAAGTGGGAGGAATTTTTGGGCTTGAAGCAAGGGGACATGAGTGTCCTCGAGTATGTCAGGAGATTTAATCTTTTGGCCCAATATGCTCCCGAATATGTGGCGAAAGAAGAAGCACGGTGTGACCTATTCTTCCATGGCCTGAGTGGCATATTACAGGAGAAGCTGGCCGTACATAATAACGGCAGATACACCGACATGGTCAATGCGGCTTTCATTCAAGAGAAGCCAACACTTGAGTGGCAAGCAGAGAAGAGAAAGATGAGTGAGATCGAGCAGGCTAGCACAAGTTATGTACCTCAGAAGTACCGTTTGGTGTATCAAACGCCATCCGGTGAAAGATGGAGGCGACCTGTACGATCAACTCCTCAGAGATTGATTGCTGGTCAAGTTCTACAACTTGCACCACCTCCACAGCCGCAGCATCAGACGGTGGTTTGTGCTCCATCGCTGCAGCCATATGTACCTAGCAGTCCACCACAAGTCAATGAAGAACCGGAGAGGCATCCGTGTCTTAGTTGTGGGCGTAAGGGCCATTATGCTAGGCAATGCCCGGAGGGAATTCGAAGCTACGGGTCGCCATATTTACAACAATACGATCCGTACCTTAATCTGCAGATAGGAGGGCAGATAAGGGGCAATATTCACTATACTGTGATTGATGATGTTCCGGAAGGAGAAGCCGCTTTAGCAGGGATGTTTTCTCTGAATCAGCTACCGGTTTTAGTTCTCTTTGATTCCGGTGCCACACATAACTTCATTAGCCAATCTTTTGTGGCTCAACATCAGCACCAAACCGTTTATACAAAGAGACAATACCTCATATCTTCGCCCGTGGGCAGCAGTACCGCAAGCGAGGTTGTCTTCCGAGCACCTCTTTGTTTGGGGGGTAAAATATACCCTACGACTCTCATTATCCTTGAAGGTCTGAAGACTCGACATCATTTTGGGGATGTCGTGGTTGAATTACCACAGAGTGGTTCTTAACATCAGCTCTAGGACCGTTGAGCTCAACTCCCCACAGCACGGTCTTCATGTATTAATTCTGGGCGCCAGACGGCAGCAGATTGCAACAGTGAACCATACGGAAGCTGTCAAGATAGAGGACATTCCGGTGGTACGTGAGTACCCGGATGTGTTTCCCGACGATTTACCGGGCATGCCGCCCGAACGAGACGTTGAGTTCAAGATCGAACTTATACCGGGAACCACACCGATATCACGAAGGCCGTACAAGATGGCAACCAATGAACTGGCAGAATTGAAGACACAGCTGAATGAGCTAATGAGCAAGGGCTTTATACGACCAAGTTCGTCACCTTGGGGTTGTTCAGCATTGTTTGTCAAGAAGAAGGACGAAACACTACGGCTTTGTGTTGATTATCGTCCTTTGAACGCCGTTACCATCAAGAACAAGTATCCACTACCTCGCATTGATATGCTCTTCGATCAATTAGTGGGTGCGTAGGTATTTTCAAAGATGGATCTTCGGTCCGGATATCATCAGATTAAAATCCTGGCAGAAGATATTCCGAAGACGGCATTCTCAACGAGATATGGGCTGTATGAGTATCTCGTTATGTCTTTTGGTTTGACCAACGCCCCGGCACACTTTATGTACCTGATGAATTCAGTGTTCATGCCGGAGTTGGATAAATTCGTCGTTGTCTTCATCGACGATATCTTGGTGTACTCCAAGTCAGAGGAAGAACATGCTGAACATCTGCATATTGTGCTCCAAAGATTGCGAGATCATCAGCTCTATGCAAAATTCAGCAAGTGTGAATTCTGGATTAATCAAGTACCTTTTCTCGGACACATCATTTCAGCGGAGGGCATCGCTGTAGATCCGAGTAAGATTATCCAAGTGCAGAAATGGGAGTCACCAAAGTCAGTACATGAAATCCGAAGCTTCCTCGGTTTAGCGGGTTACTACTGGAGGTTTATTCCGAGTTTCTCCAAGATTTCTAAACCGATGACGGAATTATTAAAGAAGAATACCAGATTTGTGTGGGGTGCTGCGTGTGAACAAGCTTTCAAGACCTTAGTGAAGCATCTCACAACAGCCCCAGTTCTTGCTCAGCCGGACACAACGAAGCCATTCAACGTTTATTGCGATGCATCTGGCATCGGTCTTGGCTGTGTGCTGATGCAAGAAAGACGAGTGGTCGCTTATGGATCACGGCAACTCAGAACTCACGAGCAGCATTATCCAACTCATGATCTTGAGTTAGCTGCCGTGGTCCTTGCTTTGAAGATGTGGAGGCATTACTTGCTCGGAAATCTTGTACACCTCTACACCGACCACAAGAGCTTGAAGTACATCTTCACTCAGAAAGAATTGAACATGAGGCAACAAAGATGGCTAGAGCTCATTAAGGATTATGAACTAGAGATTCATTATCATCCAGGAAAGGCGAATGTGGTCGCCGATGCGCTTAGTCGTAAGGCGCATATCCATCACCTAACTATTGCTGAAATGGATGATAAAGAACCAAGCCTCTGTGTCATCCCGTATGGAGCTCTCTATAATCTCGCTCTCATTCCTACCATCCGAAAGGAGATCATTGAAGCTCAACGGAAAGACAAGGGTATGTCTCACATACGGCGAAGGATAGACAACGGAGAAATGCGTTGCTTCCGGAAGGATGATGAGGGTACTTTGTCGTTTAACGACCGGATTGTAGTACCCCGGGATATGGGACTACGGAATAAAATTCTGGATGAAGCTCATTTGTCCAAGTTTTCCATTCATCCGGGCAGTAATAAAATGTACCAAGATCTCCGGAAGAAGTATTGGTGGACGCATATGAAACGTGAAGTTGCAAAGTAGGTTTCAGAGTGTGATACGTGTCGAAGAGTCAAGGCCGACCATATGAAGAAGTCAGGCCTGTTGCAGCCATTGCATGTACCGGCATGGAAGTGGGAAGACTTGAGTATGGACTTCATCGTCGGGTTGCCGATGACCTCCCACAACCATGATTCGATTTGGGTAATCGTGGACCGGTTAACCAAATCGGCACACTTCATCCCGATGCATACTAGGTATAACGCAAGGCAGTATGCAGAGCTGTACATAGCACGGATCGTATGACATGGAGTTCCCCGTACCATTGTGTCAGATAGAGGATCGCTGTTCGTAGCCCGTTTCTGGGAGCAGCTACACGCATCCTTTGGGACAAAGTTGATTAGAAGCTCTGCGTATCACCCTCAAATCGATGGGCAAACTGAGAGGGTGAATCAAATACTAGAGGATATGCTGAGAGCATGTGCCATCCACCACGGTAAGAGCTGGGATGATCACTTACCGCTGGCGGAGTTCTCGTACAACAACGTATATCAGACGAGCATCAAGATGGCACCAAATGAAGCTCTATACGGCCGGAAGTGCTGTACACCATTGAACTGGTGCGAATCCGGTGAACGAGTAACATTCGGGGTTGATCTTGTCAATGAAGCCGAAGAGAGAGTTCGGATAATACAAGAGAACCTCAAAGCTGCCCAATCTCGTCAAAAGAGCTACGCGGACCAGAGACGTCGACCGCTGCATTTCGAAGTCGGAGAGCACGTGTATCTTCAAGTGTCTCCGATGAAGGGGATTCATCGGTTCGGTGTCAAGGGGAAACTTGCTCCCCGATTCATCGGTCCATTTACTATCACGGAGAAGTGCGGGACTGTAGCCTACCGGCTGGAACTACCGGCAAGCCTTGCCGGTATTCACGAAATATTTCATGTGTCCCAGCTGCGGAAGTGTCTCAAGTTTACCGCTGCCATCCGCACCGAAGACATCGACGAGTTGAAGCCGGATCTCACCTATGTCGAGCAACCTGTACAGATTATTGACGAAAAGACCCGGACCACCAGGAACCGGACTTTGAAATTTTACAAAGTCCTGTGGAGTAATCATACCCCGGAAGAGGCGACGTGGGAAACAGAAGATTACATCCACAAGAATTATCCAGAGCTTTTGTCATAAACCTTGTAATTACCTCCCACCTCGTTCCTCTTTTGAATCTCGGGACGAGATTCCTTTTAAGGGGGGAGGAATGTAAAGGTCCCAAAATTATGAATACAAAGAAACACTTGTTTGCAAAGTTTTGTTTCATGTGTATGAAATTTGGGACTTGTTAAAACTTTTTCCCACATGTGATGACACACATGAGGGCTTTCTTCACACAAGTCAAATGTTCATTTGAGAACTTGGAACCCTAGAGGGGTCTAAAACAAGGATGGGAAGTTCCCATATGTGTGAGAAAACAAAAATCAGATTTGGAACAATTTGTTCCAACAAAAATTCAAATGAGAAAAACACAATGGAATTCAAAACTGTTGTGCTAAAAGTCTCATTTGCAGCAGCCAAAATAAAAATCAGATTTCATATTTGAATTAATTGAGTCCAAATTAGGGGGTGTGCAAAGTTTCATGATTTATGGAAATAGTTTGCAACCCATTTTGCAAAATGGACTTTAAAAGACAAAGAATTCAAATGCATGTTTGAATTTGGATGAAACTTGCCCAATTATTCAAATGCATACCAGATTTGAGTTCCCACGACTTAATTCACTCAACATTCAAACTTGGGAGATATTTGGAGAGGGGATAAGGAGGACTGATCAGTGGGTCCCACATGTCATTGGGAGCACTGAAATTGCAAAAGATCTGAAGTCCACAGTCTCTGTTTTGCTTACTTCCCACGTGAAGCAATCGGCAGAGCCGACAGCGGCGCTCACCGCCTCGGGCGACCGCCTCCCCGTGGGAACCGCCTCACCCAGTGCTTTATTACCCCCTGTCAGGCTCCTTTTCCCTCTCATCGCTGAAGCCCCGAACCCTCGGCCCGTGCTTCCTCCTCGCGCAAGAAAAATCAACCGAGCGCTGCCGCCGAGCTCTCGGTCGATCGACCACCACCTAGCGCTTGTGCCAGCCGCAGGTGAGCAGCAAAACTACACCGCAGAACACCCCACAACATCCCCGAGCCATCACCGAGCGGATTCATGCTCTCTGCACCGAGAACGGCGAGTTTCCACGGCAGCCGCCATAGAACCGAGAGCAAGTGCTCTCGTGGGCAGCTTCAACCGCGGCTTGTCACGACCGAGCTAGGTCATCTCCGGGCGCGCGCGACGTCCAGGCAACTCACCCCCGAAGCTCAGGATCAACCGTGGATCGTCGGCAGGGAATTTCAAGAATTTCTCCCGATCGGGGCAAACCGACCTTCTGGTACATTTCCGAGAAATTCCCAGTTGATTATGGTCTAGATAGCCCGAAACTTCGCACATGAAAACTAGACGTAAGGGCGCCCCAGTTTGCTTTCGAAACCCCGCATGAAACACACTGTGCACGACGTATTTCCAGTCTTTACGACGGCGGCTATGGCGGAAAGGTTCCGGTGCACGGTGAACCCTAATTTAGAACCGTTTCCGAGCCATTGTATTCCCATGTTGATGTTCCTTAGTGTCCGCCGGTGCTCTAGAGCTTGGAAACTGAAGTCTAGAAGGCTTAGGGCGTCGGGGCGCCGTCGCCGGACTTCGTCCGAACCGTTGCGCCGTCGCGGGCTAGATTGGGGGCCCTACCGGCTCGAGCAAACCCCACCAGCGTGTTCCTCACGTTGAATTAGGGGCTGGCGGCAAGTTTCAGCGTCAGGGGTTGCCGGACGGCCGATCCCGGAGCTACTCCGGCGAGCCCGGCGGCGGGATCACGCGGGAGGTGGAAGAATACCTCGCCGGCCCCACGCGTCAGTCGGACGGCAACAGTGGGCCGGATACTCTGTGGCGCGGGATCAATTGTGACAGCGCTGGAAATGACCCTATGACCCAGTGTGGCACTCCCTCAGCAGCTGACACGTGCCCCGTGGCCCACAGTCAGGTTTAAACATTTCCCGAATTTATTCAAATCCCAGATTTTTCCCCAAACTTTAGAAGAGTATAACTTTTGCTAGGACCTCCAAATTTAGAGATTCAAATTGGGTTAGATTCAGATTGACAAACTCTATCCAAATATGCAACCCAATTTGTATGAAAGTCTTTATTTAATTCTGGAAAATTCTTTAAAGCTTTTCAGCAAAAGAATTTTAGAGGGAGTTTGGTTTATCCAAAAATCCTCAAATTTTGCCAGAATATTCTTTAGGGTGTTATTAGACTCCTGTAAAAGTTTCAGCTCATTTGGAGTTGAATTGATCAGGGTAATTTAGATTGTAATTCCTGTATTCAAATGAATACAGAAACATTTTCAGAGAATTTCCAAAACTTGTAAATTCAGTTCTGGGAAATTCCTAACTCCAAAAATCCTAGGAAAATTCATGTAGACTCTATAAACTATAATTGAAATTTTGGTTCACTGAGTTTGACATGAACATGGATGTTACCTCAGAATTAATTCATCGTTGACTAAACACTTAGAGAATTATTCTGAATAAACCATTCCATGAAATGTGCTAAATTTTGGTCCAGAGGACTTTCTTGTGACAAGGAACTCACATAAAAATTCTCGGCTCCATTAGAGCTCTGGATCACCACTGCCATGTTTGATCTCTTAAGGGGATCAACACTTAAGTGGGGAGAAGCACTCAACACTTGATCTTAGTGTTTAAGCCCAACCCCAAACCACTAGCACCAGTGTCATTTTAAATTCTTAAACAAAGTTCCAGTTTTAAAACTGTCCTTAGATCTTATTAGCAAGAGCTTTTCAATTAAATACATATGCATGATCATATCGTGTAGCATATACGTGAAGAAGGTGAGGAGGATTTGAAGTGAAGATCAAGGAGGGAGGAGAACAAGTGATCAAGCTCCAAGTGATCGTCACTAACTGATTGTAACAGTAGTCACCTGCAAAACAGGCAAGCCCCGGTTTGCATTTGAACAGATTTATAAAGCATTTCCATTTGTAGAGATCATAGCTTTGCATCGTTGATTGCATTACGTCTAGATGATATTGAAAACCCCACTTGCATGACCAAAAACACCTAAGAGAGAAAGAGTAGAATAGCAACTCCTCGAGGGAATTTGGCTACGCTAATGTTAGTAGGAAAGGTCCGGTAGAAGACGAGTAGTTGGAATCTACTTGTGAGTTTAGGGCTGGTTTACTCGGAACGGGTCCGAATTAGAAAAGATGAGGAAAGTTCACACATAAGAAATGGAGACCGGGCAGGGAGGTTTAGATGCAGCAGGTTGCAGGCTGTGTGTGCATAGCCTTGCCTGTGTCGGTTAAGGCCCGTCCGTGCTTGGCCTTGTTGGACAAGTTTGAGTTGTGTACCGGGCACATACTGGCTATATGGGACCCAGGAAACCGATGTACCTTGGGAGATCCATAGTGGAACTTTTCCAACTGCCTTAGGCTTTCGGTGTCAGGGTAGCAGGAGGTACCTCGCTCAAGAACATACCACAGCGGGTATGTACCTTGAGGGAGCTTGCGTACTCGGGGCAGTTGGACTGCGTCCAATGTGGAAGATCTTGGGAAAGGTGGCCGCGTACAACGTCAGTCGAGGTTGCTGCCGACAACTCGGAGTACGGGTGTACGTGTCGTGTAGTCCGGGCGTGTACTGATTCGAATCACCGTCGCTCGCGTTCATATGAGCATACTTGCCCACTGCGTCTTGACGTAGTAACAACTGGAATTGTTTATCTTTGAACTTGATAAGGCGATGCTATAACTTGTATTGCAACCATGATTGAATTAGAGATAGGCTCATTAAAGTTTACTTTCACTTTGTGCAAGGAGCATCGCAACAAAGCTTTTCTTGTTTGATTCTGGAGTTGTGATGCTTTTCGGCTCAAGGTTTGCACAATGAGGCTTAAAATCTGAAAGTTAAGGATCGACTTTAGGCGAGTCCTTTATGCAAATCTAGCCAACCCAATTGCAACCGTTGTGCATGTAGAGTTTCTTGCTTTAGGTCAGACTTGCTGAGCCTATGTGCTCACGCTTGCTATATAAGTGGTTTTGCAGGTTAACAACAATGCTGAAAAGAAGGTTGTCCGGTGAGACTCGGGGACTCCCGAGTCAGGTAACACATGGAGAACCCAGTCGCTGCTGCTTGTCTTCATGTTGCTAGCGAGAGGAGTCCGCGGGCTGGACTTCATCTCGAGTGCTTTTAGTTATTCGACGTGAGTTGATATAGACTTCCGCTGTAGTTACTTGATGTAAAGTATTTACAAAGAAAAACTTGTAAGCTTCCGCTATTGTTTTATGTAATACATTGTTCCTCATTGTGTGCTGTTGGGTGCCGCACAACACGGCACCACCCAATGCGATTCCCGGGCGAGTGGCCTGTCTCGGTTGAGCGGGTCGTGTCGTGACGTAGTAAGAGCTTGCATGAGAAAGGAACTAAATCATATTGGTTTGAAGTTAATACTAGCATTGTGATGATATTATGTATGAATAGGCTAGTGCAAACTCGATTCGTTTATGCCATGAGCAAATTACATTGGGGAAAGCATTTCTTGTTTGATTGTAGACTCCCGATGTGGCGTGCCCAAGGTTATTCTTAAATTGCTGCTAATAACACTTGAAAGTAAGGATTCACATTTAGACGAGTTTATTATGCATTATGCCATCCTACTTTATGTTCATAACCTCATGTAGAGTTTCATGAGTAGGGTGACGGTTAAGTCTTGCTAAGCGTTATGCTCACGGATGCTATCCGAGTTGTTTTGCAGGATTGACTTCATGCATATAAGAAGGGACGCCAATGAGACTCGGGAAGCTCCGAGTGGTTACTCAAGAGCATCCTCACCGCTGCGGTTTGTTCTTCGTGTTGCTAATAAGAAACATCCGCGGGCTGGACTGTTTCGTTGTTGCTAAGTTAGAAATGAGTCGTGAGAGTTATAGTCTTCCGCTGTAGCTTATTTTGATATAAGTATTTGTAAAATACTTTTGTACACTTCCGCAAATGATTTATGTAATGTGATGTGTTTCCTCGACCGTGTGCTCTTTGGTGCCGCATATCACGGCACCACCCGACGAGGTCCTGGCGGGGCGTCGTCTGTCTGTCGGCGGGCGGTCCCTCACACAGAAGCTCTTTGATACATGAGTAATGCATTGGTGAATTCACTTGTATGCATTTGTACAATCTGAACATGAATCCTTTTCAATATATTCAAATTGTGTTTAAATTTCTCTCCTTCCTCTTCATAGTGATGGTTGACATGAATTCAAATAAGGTAGTGAAGTTCCCTGCTCATGTTAACAGGTGCTAAGCCTGAGTAAAAAAATAACTCTCTCACATGTCCATTGTATACTTATCATTTGATGTAACACACCTTAGGCCCTCTTCCCCTAAACTTTGCTTCATAAGTTGAAATAGAACTTTACAAAAGTTAGGGATGTTACACTGGCGATCACCAGAACTAGGCCCGCGACGGTGGCAGTGCCCGTTAGGGTTCCGGCGACCTTGACCGAGCTCATTTCCACCTCAAACGATCAGGTTTTGGGCTCTAAAGCATCAGGAGACTGTGTAGAAGATAGAAATGGATGCCAACTTCGTTGGGGAGCCCTCGAACCACGTCGTCACCGTGCGGCTGACGGGGTCTGATGGTTTCCGCTTGGGAAGAACTCAAAATTCTACCTCTACACCCACTTTCTCTGCCTAGTTTTGATGGAGGAGGTGCGCTAACTAGTGTTGATCTCATGTGTGGAGTTTGAAAGGCTAGAAACAAGAATTACGGATGAATTTGCCAAATTCCTATCTCGGGATGATGTGGTGCCGCCTGGGAGAAAAATCCCGAATTCTCGCGCTATGATGCACGGCGAGGGTTAATCTTTGGTGATGAGCAACTCAAGTCGCCGGTGCACCGATGGATGGGCTTGCCTGACCTTGATCCTCCTCGGTGTGGTCTGTCAACGGGAGCCAAAGCACGTTTCTTCGGTGTTCACTCGGGCGCGGCGGAAAACTCCGAAATCCCACACGCAAACGAGCAGAGGGCAGAGGGTTAGAGAGGGTAGACGGCTAGAGCACACATGTGTGCTGCTTTTTGTTGTGGGGAACTCGATCATCCGACGATCGTCTGGCGAGGTGCGGTGGGAAAGACAGAGTGCGGTGCCAGCGTTGTTCTTCGCGCGCGGGAGCAGAACCGAGAGGGAGAGCACGAGCTGGGAAAGGAAAACTTCATTGTTGCTTCACGGGTGAGGGATAAGAGCGGGGCACCGATCGGGAGAACACCCAGGCAAGCAGCTCGCAGGCCACTGCTCTGCTCGGTGGTGCGCGCTAAGAAACCGAAGGAGTCGGTTCTGAACAGAGTCACTGACTTGTGGGGTCCACAGTGGTTCACCCCCCCCCCCCCCCATCTCTGTGCTTTGAGATTCCTGCACATTGGTTGTCCAAATTTGACAAAACTTGGAGGGTAGGCCAAAAATGATGTGAGGAAATTGAATCTGAAATAAGATTTCAAAATTGAGCACATTTGGTTCAGAATTCAAATTCAAATTTGAATTCTGATTGTCCTCTCAAATATTCCTTTGAATAAATGGTATATGAGCTCCAGACTTATCCAAATTTGGATTATAAGCTCTTTGATACATGGGGAATGCATTAGTGAATCCACTTGTGTGCATTTTGGACAATCTGAACATGAATCCTTGGAAAAGATTCAAATTTTTGTTTAAATTTCCCTTCACTCTACTCATAGAGGATGTGCAAATGAGTGTAATTGAAGGAGTGAAGATTCACTCCTCATGTTAACACGTGCTAATCAGGAGTTGAATAAAATTTTTAACTTCCTCACATGTCCATTGTATGCTTATCATTTTATGTAACACAAAACCAAGCATTCTTCCCCCTTAACTTTGCTTCATAATTTGAGATAGAACTTTACAAAAGTTAGGACTTTTGCAGTAACATGGTTAACCTAGTCGTTGAGGCATTGCTTGCCTTCTTATAGTAGTTGGTTGAGGGAAGTAAGGTTTAAATTCGCTAATGGACAACATTTGGGACGGGTGCTCCGTGTAGGGACATGCTTGTGACGGTAGGACCGTTTCAATGATTGGGTGCCATGTGAAAGGTTGCATGTACGGCAGAAAGGGAGCCTGCCTTGGGCAGCTTCGAGTATGGGTGTACATGTCATGTATAACTGGTGTCTTCTGATTCGAATCACTGTCCCTCACGGTTGTATGAGTATCGCTTGTTCACTGAGTTGTGACGTAGTAAGAAAGTAGTTGGAATATTGAGAAGTAATGCTGAGATGAATAAAATCATTGTATGGCAACTTGTATGTTGTAGACACAGCGCTCACTAAAGTTACCTTCCAATAACTTTAAGTTGTGGCTTAAAACTGAAAGCTAAGGATTCACTTGTAGGCGAGTTTATCTATGAAATGCTTACCTTCGCATGTTTATATTTATATCATGTAGAGTTGCATATTTAGATGAGACGGTTAAATATTGATGAGTCTCGGTGCTCACGTTTGTGATATAAGTTGTTGTTGCAGGTGAGCGGTCATACGTGTCCTCATACAAGGAAGGGTTCGGGCTTGACGCCACACCCCCTTTGGGGTACACGGCAGAGTGGGAACCCTGTGCGCCGCCTTGAGTTCTTCGGTGCTGCTAGTGTGGACTATCCACGGGATGGACGGGTTCCTTTCTCTTAGCTTAGGCTTGAGAGCGTGAGCTAAGAACAAAGACTTCCACTATAGATAATTTTTATGTAATATATTTTTATATACTTGGTTATGTAAATTCAAGTTTATGTTAGGTAATATGGTTCCTTTTTTATGTGTGTTGTTGGGTGTCGCATCACATGACACCACCCAATGTGATTCCTGGAATGTCGGGACCCCGGGTCCTGTCAGGTGGGTCTCGAGTGGTTTTGTCACCTCTCGAGTCACCACATTGACATTTTCCTTGCTAGTTTTGGATTGACCCTGGATCTTCTCCGTCTCAATTGATGGAACGAATGCTGCCAGTTGAGCTAGTTGTGTTTCTAGCATCTTGTTGAAGCTCAAGTGGTTTTTGAAAGTTGGGAATAGTCCTTATATCTTTGCATGAATGCTTTCAACAGTCTTATCATTAGCCGAGTCTATTTGACATGGTTTTGTTGATTTCCAGCTGGTTAATGGCATGTTCCCTCAGTTGGGGCTGGTTAAGATTGTTTTCATTATTGTAGCCCCATGATAAAATGGGTGTTGTTGGTTCCACCCCTGACCTCCTGAATGATAGTCGTTTGTGTTGTTTCCATTGTTGCTCAAGTATAAGGCACCCTCAAGGGTTTAGAGGCAATCACTCATATGTATCATGTCTTCACAAACCTCACACGTCATGTGGACATCCAAGGCTTGGGCAGTGCTAAATACTTCACCATTGTCTTGGCTTTCTACTTTGTTCACTAGGAGGTTCAATTTGGCAGCGATCATTGTGGGGAACCCCTTCCGGGATCCACACTCCAGGATACACATTGGGTGGTGCCGTGCGATGCGGCACCCAACAGCATACACGAAAAGAACCATAAACGTACAAAGTCTTTTATTTATCAACATAGTGTCATTTACAAAATAATGTACCACGAAGGTACACGCAGTGGAATACCCATACACACTTACTCTCGATCCTAACTAAGCAAAAGAGAAGACGTCCAGCCCGTGGACGCTTCTTACTAGCTTCCACAAAGATGAGTGCAGCGGCAGGGTTTCCGGTGAGTCTCTGATATCTCACCGAACAACCATCTTCATAGCAAATTTTATATCACCTGCAAAAAGCTAATAATGCAACCGTGAGCATGATGGATCAGCAAGACTTAACCGACACTTCTAACATGAACCTCTACATGCTGGGATTAATAATATAGGACAAATATGTTGCAAGAGCCACACGCCTACATGTTGATCCTTACTTTCAGTTTAATAGCAGCAGATTATTATGCCTTAGGCAGCCGTCACATCGGAAGTCCACAATCAAACAAGAAACACTTTCCTCTGATGTGGTGACTCCCAAAGTGGAATATAAACTTAGTGAGACCTACAACTATAGTATACATGGTTGGCAATACAATGAATTTAAGAACTTCACAACAGCAATGATTCATCGCACTTCTTCTGGAAATAATTACTACGTCACAACTAAGTGAACAATTGGTACTCATATAACTGCGAGGCACGGTGATTCGAATCAGGACACACCCGGAACACATGACACATACACCCGCCTCGAAAGACTCATACAAGAGCTCTTTACGTTGTATGCAGCAACCTTTCACCTGTCACTCCAATGCCAAACCAGTTATGCCGGCCCATCAGAAGGGCCACTACCCGGAACACATCGAAGTTGCTCCGCTAGCGGGTTTACACCTCTGACACCAACTCCCAGAGGACGGCCGTATAAGTTTTGACACGAGAGTACCCGAGTTACATCGGTTTCCTGGACCCCATAATTCCAGTATGCATTTGGTACTGTTCAAACTTGCTCAGCAGGGCGGCATACGCATCGGTTCTTAACCGACACAAACAGAGCTACGGCAACACAGGCCCACCGTCCTGCTGCTCCTACTCTCTTCTCGGTCTCATTTTCCTTTCCAGAACTTCCATTCTCTAGAATCATACCCCGTTGAACCAACATCCCAACCTCGCCAGTTGCTTCCAACTACCCGACTTGTACCGGATCCTATACAACTTAAGACTAGCCGAAACTACACGAAGGTAACCTGTTCTATCCATTAACTCCAAGGGTTTGTGGGTCATGCATTTGGAGTATCAATCACCTTGACCTAATGCATAATACATACTAGACCAATAAAAGTGATACAAAGTAAAATCTAACTAAAAAGCTGTTAAATGCAAACCGGGGCTTGCCTTATGTTGCTGCAGGTTTATTTCTAACTTAAAGTCAGTAGCTTTGCGATGAGTAAAGCTTCAAGTTTCTGTTCTGAGTCGAATGCCTCGTCGAGCTCCTTTGTCGTTTTTCATAGCGATATGAACATGCACAGTTTTATGTTGCAAGTAAAGACATTATAAAACAAAAGTGTTTTATGACATAAAGGATTGACATAAAGGATTGACACAAAAGTCTGAAAATGTCTCTGTTCATTTTTCCTATTTTTCAGAGACATAAAGGATTGACACTACATTTAGCTCAGCAAATGAAGTTCAATGCCTCTGAAAATTTTACTGGAGTTCAAGGAATTTTGGGAGACTGTCCTGCCTGAATTTTGGAATTTTCCAATTAACAGAACTCCAGAAAAATTCTTACAAAGTTTTCCTTAAATGAATTAATGAGCAAAATCCAGAGATTTTCATAAACATTGGGCAGCACCCCTGGATAGTACTCTCTGAGAGGAATCCAACAAAATTTGTTTGACAATTTTTGGACGCTCCTACCCAATGTTATGGCTCTTCAAAGTTTAAACCGAATTAGGAAAATCCTGGAAATGATTAAACCCGACAATGGGTCCCACTCGCCAGCCCTCGTCTTCTACCTCGCGCCAAACAGGGGACCCGGCGGCGCCCTACGGCGAGGGTTGCCGGAAGCCATTTTCCGGCCACCTCCCGGCCTCCTAGTCGCCCCCCCCTTTTCCAACCTGCTGAACTTGATGGGAGGGTCGCCGGCGGCCGTAGCTCACCGGAAACCACCGCGCACCGGCAACAGCGAGACCTAGGGCTCCGGCGAGGTCGCAGCGGCTCTTTTATTCACCAAATGATCGGGTTCTTGGCTCTAGAGCACCAGGGGATCGTGTAGAAGATTGACATGGAGGTTAAAGGGACCGGGGAGCGCTCCAAACCCATCGGCACCGTGCGCCTGATGGGGTCCGGCGGTGCACCATGGACAAGACACATAAATTCTCCCTCTACACCCCATATCTAGTTCTAAAATCGATGGAGGAGGTGCGCTAAGTAGTTAGGAAGCTTTGTGCAATATTTGAATCAATAAGAACATGAACGAAGAATTTTGCAAACTCCTACCTCGGGGTCGAGTTGTGCCGCCTGGGAGAAAAACTTGAAATTCTCCTCCCACAATCCACGACTAGGGCTGAGCTTTGGACGGGAGTAGCTCCGGTTGTGGGTGCACCGATGAGTAAGCTCGCTTAGACTTGATCTTCCTCGGTTCGGGCTGCCGACGGGAGCCGAGGTCGTTTTCTTCAGTGTGCAACACGGAAGCAGTGGCAACTTGCCATTTTTAGGTGCAAGAGAGCTCAGGACAGTGGAGGAAAAGGAGCTAGCTGGATAGAGCACACTTTGGCTAAGCTTTTTCGGGTGGAGAGCTCGCGCAATCGAGCTACGGTGGCTGTGTTGATAGGAGGACGAACAGAGAGCGGCGGCTGTGTTTTTGCGTCGGTGTGAGCGAGGAGAGCTGGTAGCTCAAGCCGGTAGGCTACGGGTCCACATTTCTCTGTGATAGCAAATGGACCGATAAACCGGGGAGCGAGCTTTCCTTTTACACCGAATCTGTGAACTCCCTTCATTGGAGATACGCGGAGATATACGTACTCTCCGACGTTGAAGTTCAGCGGCTGACGTCGCTGGTCTGCATAACTCTTCTGTCGAGATTGAGCAGCCTTTAAATTTGCTTGTATGATCCGAACTCGTTCTTCGGCGTCATTGACAAGGTCAATCCCGAATGTCATTCTTTCACCGGATTCGAACCAGTTCAGCGGTGTGCGACATCTCCGGCCATAGAGAGCCTCATACGGTGCCATCTTGATACTCATTTGATAGCTGTTGTTGCACGAGAATTCCGCCAAAGGTAGATAAGCATCCCAATTTTTACCGTGGTGAATGGCAAACGCTCTTAACATATCTTCCAAGACTTGGTTCACCCTCTCGGTTTGTCCATCTGTTTGAGGGTGATATGCGGAGCTTCTCAGCAATCTTGTTCCCAAAGATGCTTGCAGCTGTTCCCTGAAACGAGAAATGAACAGTGCACCACGATCTGAAACTATGGTTCTTGGAACTCCATGATGGCATAAGATCCGTTCAATGTGTAACTCCACATATTTCTTGGCGTTGAATCCCAAATTTACCGGTATGAAGTGTGCTGACTTGGTTAATCGGTCAATGATTACCCAAACCGAATCATGCTTCCGAGATGTGAGCGGTAACCCGACAATGAAATCCATACTCACATCGTCCCACTTCCATGCCAAAATATGGAGCAGCTGTAGCAGACCAGGTTTCTTCATGTGATCAGCTTTTACCCTCCGACACGCATCGCACTCAGATACATATTTAGCTATTTCCCGCTTCATCCGTGTCCACCAAAACTTGTTTCTCAAATCTTGGTACATCTTGTTGCTGCCTGGATGAATGGAAAATTTGATAAATGAGCTTCGTCTAATATTTTCTTCTGAAGCTTCATGTCACGGGGCATGGCTATACGGTTCTTGAACCACGTACCGTTCTCATCTTTCCGGAAGCACTTATCTTCTCCTTTGTCTATTCTCTTCAGGATATGGGCCATGCCCTTATCTTTCTTTTGCGCCTCTACAATTTCATCACAAATTGTAGGAATGAGGGCAATATTAAAAAATGACCCATCGGGAACCCAGCGCAGGCTCGGTTCTTCTTCTTCTTCTTCTTCTTCTTCTTCTTCTTCTTCTTCTATTGCAGCCATGGTTAGGTTATAAACATGTGATTTCCGAATAAGTGCGACGGCAACATTCGCTTTTCCAGGATGGTAATGAATCTCTATTTCATAATCCTTGATTAATTCTAACCATCTTCGCTGCCTCATATTCAACTCCTTTTGTGTGAAGATATATTTCAAACTTTTGTGGTCCCTGTAGGGTGGACTAAGATTCCATGTAAATAGTGCCTCCACATCTTTAGAGCAAGAACCACAGCAGCTAACTCGAGGTCATGTGTCGGATAATTCTGCTCATGATTTCGAAGCTGCCTGGATCCATATGTGACCACTCGGCCTCCTTGCATAAGCACGGAGCCAAGGCCGATGCCGGATGCATCGCAATACACATCAAAAGCCTTAGTTTTATCGGGCTGCGCCAACACTGGGGCTGTTGTGAGTTGCTTTACCAATGCTTTGAATGCCTCCTCACATGCTTCACCCCACACATATTTCTTGCCTTTCTTCAGAAGTTCCATCATCGGTTTTGAGACCTTGAAGAAATTCGGAATGAATCTCCGGTAGTACCCCGCTAAACCGAGAAAACTACGGACTTCGTGGACTGACTTTGGTGAACTCCAATTCAGCACTTGGGCAATTTTGCTCGGATCAACCGCAATGCCTTCCACAGAAATAATGTGCCCAAGAAATGGCACTTGGTTGATCCAGAACTTGCACTTGCTGAATTTTGCATATAGTTTGTGATCCCGTAAGCATTGGAGCACAATATGCAGATGTTTGGCGTGTTCTTCTTCCGACTTAGAATATACCAAGATATCATCGATGAATACCACGACGAACTTTTCCAGCTCTGGCATGAAGACTGAATTTATCAAGTACATAAAATGAGCCGGAGCATTGGTGAGTCCGAATGACATGACGAGATACTCACATAACCCGTATCTCGTCGAGAATGTCGTCTTGGGTATGTCTTCCGCCCGGATTTTTATCTGGTGATATCCGGACCGAAGATCCATCTTCGAGAAAACCTTAGCACCCACTAGTTGATCGAAAAGCATATCGATAAGTGGTAGTGGATACTTGTTCTTGATAGTTACGGCATTTAGCGGACAATAGTCCACACATAGCCTCAGAGTCTTGTCCTTTTTCCTGACGAACAGCGCGGAGCATCCCCACAGTGATGAACTGGGTCGAATGAACCCTTTGCTTAGCAAATCATTCAGCTTCTACTTCAGCTCCACGAGTTCCTTCGGTGCCATTTTATACGGCCTCCGAGAGATGAGTGTGGTTCAAGGTGCTAGTTCAATTTTGAACACCACTTCACGTTAGGGCAGCATGCCTGGTAGAGCATCGGGAAACACGTCCGGATATTCTTGGACCACCGGAATGTCCTCCAGTTTCCTGGCTTCAACGGTGTGTACAGCAGTGACTTCCAGTGCAACATTTCAAAGAATCAACGAGTGTTGCCCGTGCTTCTTTTAATTCAGCTGCACCGTTCGTGAACTAATATCAAAGATAGTTTGGTGATGTGTCAACCAAGCCATTCCCAAGATAATGTCAATCCGCAAGCCTTCCAGGATGATAAGAGTAGTAGGATATATCCGCCCATCCAAACATATAGGCGCTCGAGCAACAATCCTGCCCGCTGTCCTACTACCTCCCGGTGAATTAATATGGTATGATGCGGCCAAGTTGGTTGATGGTACTTGGTGCTTAACCACATAATCTTTGCTGATAAAATCATGTGTAGCACCTGAGTCGAACAACACGAACGTGGGCTTATCACATAGTCTGAACATACCCGCAAACACGGGTTCTCCCACGGGAACATCTTCAACTGCCATATAGTTTACATTTCCCACTTTCAGAGCTGTTCTCCTTGGCTGACCATGGAATTTCTTTGCAGCTTGAGATGACATGATACTGCTGCTCTGTTTGGTCACATTGCACTCCTGAGTGATATGCTCTACATCGCTACAAGTACCGTACGATGCGAGCTCAGGATCTTCATAATATGGAGGTGGTTGATATTCTTGTGCACTTTGCTGAGGTGGGGGTGCACAAATACTCATTTGCTGCTGTTGCAGCAGTGGCTGAACATCCATGGGTAAATATGGACAGTATTGGATCTTTGGTGGCCCGTCAAAGGACTGAATTTCCACCCCGGATGGTAAGCAATATATCACTGGTTGTTCTTGATGATAATCACCCGTACTTGCCAGTGATAATTTTCTCTTCCTCTTACTTTCCTTATGCTCGAGTTCATCTATTTCTTGAATCATAGCGGCATTGGCTAACTCGCTATAATTCCCTTTATTGCATTGTGCCACTTTTGTCCAAAGCTATACATTGAGGCCTCCGAAGAAGTAATGACACATCATCGTCTCCTTATGTACATAAGCAGATGCATATTGTACTAAACGGTTAAATTCCGTAAAGTACTCCATAACACTCATGCCTCCTTGCTTGAGTTCATAGAACTTTTCAACTCTGGTTTTGACGATGCCCTCACAGATATGACGTGCACAGAAAGCATCACGAAACTCCGTCCATGTCACACGATGGCCTTCAATGATATTAGCAAGATATTCAGAGCACCAAGCCCCAGCGGATCCATGAAGTTGCTGAGCGGCAAATAAAGCCTTCTCATATTCATCACACTGAAGCATTCCCAGTTTAGATTCAATCACCCGGAGCCAATGATCTGCCTCCAAGGCTTCTTTATCTTCCGAGAATACCGGTGGTTGTCTTGCTAGAAAATCAAGATAAGTGTTCAGTGTGGGGTTTTGCTGTGAGGTCTCCTGTCGGATGCCTTTCTGCACCAACAACTCAAGAGACTCAGTCATTCTTCCCAATACCTCTGCCACTTCAGTTGATGATTGCGGTGATCGTCGCTTTGATGAATCATTTCCATCCCGGCTGGAACCACCAATCACATACCCGGAATGAGTATGATCCATACTGCAAGAGCGAGCAATTTACGGTTAATATCCATGATTGTACTCAACTTGAACTCACAATTATTAACCGTAAAAGCATCACATCAACAGTGCAGCATACATGAAGGAAACAAGGTTTTTGACAATTCTGAAATATAACCAATGTTGCTCAAGTTTGTCAAACACTTAAACCAACAACAAGGAATGATGAAAGATATCCAAAGAATATGTCATCAAACTTAGAGAAGTATAAAAACCTTCATGTCCACAACAAGTCCTAGGTTACATGGGCAGTGAGCAATGCTCTGTTCAGAATGACCATTTGGCCTTAATCCCAGAATTTGATTATGACAATGGCAGTTTAGTACCTCAAGTTGAATATCAAAGTTATCGATAAATTCAATATATTTCCAACAAGTATTTATTTGCCTTCATATTAATTCTGGATCAGGAGTTATGATATTTCATAGTTGACAGAAATCTGGAACAATGTTGACAGCACCTCCTCTAAAAGTGTCTGTTTTGTCCGCAAGATTTCATAAAGTTCTAGCCCAAATCTGTAGAAACTTTGAACTACAACATCGTAGCACATATCAAAAACTTTTCAACGATGTCTAACATGATCCTTAAAGATTTTTCTACAAGATGTTATGGTCAAAATACAGAAAATTCTAGAGAGCATTTTCGATCTGCCCTGTTTTTGGACAGTTAACACTCATCTGAGATTTTCATCCAATTGGATGGAGATTCTGTTCTGGAGTTCTACAGAAAAGTAGTAGAGGACTTCAAAATTTTTCCAGAAATTTATCCCTCACCTGCATTGGTTCAACCAAACAAAAGTTATGCCCTGTTCAAGTTCAGCAAAAATTATGCCGAAAACAGAGGAGGTTGTTACTAAAGGTTTGAGATGGAAACTATAATGCCAATTGACTCAGTTCAATATAGGAGTTCATGTGGGGACCACCGCCCTGACAGTCCAGGAATCGCATTGGGTGGTGTCGTGCGATGCGGCACCTAACAGCACATCACCGAAAAACACACATACACAACAATACATGTCTTTAATACATATTATTGTCTCATTTTACAAATAATGTACAAGAGTACATTGCAGTGGAAGATAAGAATACCCTCATGGACTATAGCCTACGCTAAGCAAAATGAAGCCATCATGCCCGCGGATGCCTCACACTAGCACCACATCAAAAACCCGGCGGCGTGCAGGGTTCCAAAGTGAGATCACACCCCTCATTGGGTGCTGCCCCGCTCGGATCTTCCTTCCTCCCTAACATTGCGTTATGCAACGTTACCTGCAAAACAATGGATTGACAAATCGTGAGCTTATGCTCAGCAAGACATAACCGACGTCCTACACATGGAACTCTAAATGCTGAAAATAGAGGGCTGAATTAAGAAAGTTGCATAAAATATGAACTTGAGCTATCAGAGAGTCCTTACTTCCAGTTTTAATCAACTTTTATAATCCTCGCGCAATTTACATCGAGACTCCACAATCAAACAATAAATGCTTCATCTCGATGCCACTTTCCCGAGGAGAAGTTTTAGGATCGAAGTACACGTGTAAAGCTACCAGAGGGGGGTGAATGGTAGATAAAAACTTTTCAGCGGAAGCAACAAAACACCCCTCACCAGAAAACCGATCTGTTAAATAAACAGTGTGTGCGACTAATCTAAACGTGTTCAACTGTGACAAAACTAGTATATATTGTAGAGAATCAAGTTACGAAAACGTCACAACAAGAATCATGAAAATCCGTTGAGAGAAACTCAAGTTACGATCGAAAGATCGAACAAAGGTCAATCTGTCCTACGCGAGAAAAACAGTTCTGGAATACTGCTAAGAAACTCGTGTAGATCAGAAACCACAAAATCAATGACCGTGAAATTTTCACTGATAATAGATAATCAAGTTTTGAAGACAACCCAAAAAGAATCACATCAATTGGATCTGTAAAACTCGAGTTATGATAAAACCACCAAAGCAAGGTAGTGCTGAACAGAAACTCAACGAGAAAAACTTGTCTGAAAAAAGTCGGACGAACAAGGCACAAAAGTTCCTTTAGAATACGAATTTTATTTATCAAAGCACAAGAGGAACAGCCCCAAAGTCGTGTTCCCATGAGCCTTGGCCTCCCTTGCTTATATAACCAGCCCTAAGGCCAACCCAATTCAAACTAGGACTCCTACTCCTACTTGGATTCAAACTGTAACTTTCCAATACTGCTCAAGACTCTTCTACACGCAGATAGAAACAATCTTAAGACTTCCAAACACCTTAGTAATGTCCCAAACATTCATAAAACAACTCAAATTCGTGACCCACATAAAATCCTATCATAACCCACTCAAAACTTTCCATATCTGAGTCAAACACGACTCAGCCGCAGCCTGAGTCCATAACCTAGTCGGTTGGACCTTTTCGACCAATTCTTTACGTCCACATCTCTTCATCACGCCTTGGAACCATGCAGCCACGTCCATGCAGTCCTTGCACGCGTGCAAACATCTTCCAATGACGTCCAAGATACCTTCATATGCATTGTTCTTGATTCAAACATACTGCGCAACCTCCCGATCAACTCAAACACAATTCCTCCCGAACTTGGTTGTTGAACCTCATCTTCTCCCTAAGACTAGTTCAATGGATCCCATCACCAGCCATGTCTTGAACTCAAGCATCACCTGCACATGAATAAACAACCAATACTTCCGAGCACAAGTCCTCGATTTGACTCTCGTTAGTTCCGAAACTACAACATCTTACGTGAGCACCTCACATAAGCATGTTGCAAACCATAGCAAAATAATATAAGCCATAACCCCCAAAACACACCAAAAATATAGTAAAATAAGACTAAGCAAACTTTCCATAAGAGTAAAGCAAGTTCGAAACATTGCAAGTTAAAAGCAGAACTATTGCAATCAAGCTCCAAACCTTACCAAAGCTAACCGGACCTTGAACCGGAGTATACCAAAGCTAGTCGGACCTAGCGCCGGAACTTACTAAAACTTAGTCGGACCTAGCACAGAACTTACCAAAGCTAGTCGGACCTAGCACCGGAGCTAGCAAAAACAAGTCGGACCTAGCTAAAATAAGTCAGACCTAGACAAAGCAAGTCGGACCTTATGTCGGACCTATCCTTGGACCTTGCAGAAGCTCGGACCTAGAGTCGGACCTTGTTAAAAAGGTTTTTTGGTAGTATTCAAAACTTTTATCGTCAAAGCCAATGTATTCACCACACATAGGTCTCACAATCTCCCCCTTGATGAATGCATTGGCAACACCACTTAAAATCCGAACATTTGGCTTATTCACATGAAAAGTTTTGAAAACACTTTCTCGCCCTTTGTAAATCAGAAATAAAATGAGAAGAAAAACAAAAAATACCAAAAATTCTCCCCCTGAGAAGAATCGTGCCAAAACACTTGTGAATGTGTGCAATGTGTGATCAATTTCTCCCCCTTTGATAATGTATTCAACAAGGTACAAAAGAGAAATTTTAATTTGTTATGAGCACGTTATAACATATACATATAAAACAAAGCTCATCCAAATCATACTCTCAAGTAACTTACACTATCACATTAATGAGATACATAAAGTAGTGTAAGCCATGCTAGAGATCAAGTGTAATTTTCAATTTAAGCAAGTCATGATCTCACAAACTTAACTGTTTCAAGACCTGAAAGCATGACACTTGTTGCTGCATTTTATTTATTTAAAGCACAAATTTTGATCTTATGATATTTGCAAGAGACTATATGCAGCATCAGCCTTATTCTAACCAACCAAGCCAAGCCTATGTCATTTGACAGTCAGAAGCTTAAGGACATGGTTTTAGTCATACACAACTCTTTTCAAGTTCATATCTAAGTGCAATGATGAGCCATATCAAAAGAAGAAGTGCCATGCATGCATATTCTCTTGATCTTTTCTCATTTTTTTATTTGAACATAAAAACTCAACATGTGAGTTGATTACTTGATTAATTCTTTATGATTAAAAGCACTTGTGAGACAAGTTCAAAATAGCAAGAAAGTTCGACCATGAACAGATTTAGTGTAACTAATTATTCCAATTACTAGACATGGTAAAAACTACAAAATGCATAACACGAGTAATGTAGTAAGAACTTTCAGCATGAAAAAGGAATCACAAAGTCATATATGCATGAAATACTATGCTCATTTTATTTTAATTTCAGATTCACACATAGACTTCCCAAATTTCAAAATTCCCCCTCAATTTAAGCCATGAGGATGCATAACCCCTATTGCACTACGAATGTAACAAAAACGGGTGAAATCCAAAGGTTTTGTAAAAATGTCAGCAAATTGTTATTCGGTATCTACATGGTGAAGCACAATGTTCCCTTTTTCGATATTATCACGGAGAAAGTGATACCTAATGTCAATGTGCTTAGTTCTCGAATGTTGCACGGGGTTTTCAGCAACGCAAATGGCACTAGTGTTATCACAAAACAGTGGAACACTATCTAGATCAACCCCATAGTCCTTAAGTGTTTGAACAATCCAAAGAATTTTTGAGCAAGCACTAGCAGCAGCTACATATTCAGATTCGGCTGTGGATTGTGCAACTGAACTTTGTTTTCAAGAGGACCAGGCAACAAGTGAATTACCAAGAAAATGACAAGCACCAGAGAGTCTTTTCCTATCAATCCTACAACCCCCAAAATCAGCATCGGGAAAAGCTTTCAAAGTAATGGTTGAGGAAGAAGGAAGAAAAATGCCAAATTCTTGAGTTCCATGTAAGTACCTGAGAATCCTTTTGACGGCTTCACGATGTAAAGCACGTGGGGAGGCTTGAAACCGTGCACAAAGGCATACGCTGAATTGTATGTCCGGTCTTGATGCCGTGAGATACAAAAGTGATCAGATCATGCTTCTATATTCTTTTTGATCAACGGGATCACAATCTTCATCAAGTTCAAGTGTTGTTGCTGTTCCCATCGGTGTTCGAAGAGGCTTGCTTTTGTCCTTGTTGAAGCGCCTTAGGAGATCTTTTGTATACTTTGTTTGATGCACAAAGGTACCCTCCTTTGTTTGCTTGATTTGCAGCCCCAAAATGTACGTGAGTTCTCCCATCATACTCATCTCAAATTCTGAACTCATCATAGCTGAAAACTTTGACACAAGATCATGAGAAGCACAACCAAAGATAATATCATCCACATACACTTGAACGAATAATGAGTCATTGCCATGCTTAAGCAAAAAAAGAGTTTTATCAACCTTGCCCATGGTAAACCCCTTTTCAAGTAAGAATGTTTTTAACCTATCATACCATGCTCTAGTGGCTTGTTTCAGACCGTACAAGGCTTTGGACAGTTTGTAAACATGATTAGGAAAATTTGGATTTTCAAAACCAGGTGGTTGTTTGACATAAACCTCCTCATCTATGTAGCCATTAAGAAAAGCACTTGTAACATCCATTTGATATAGCTTAAAACCTTTAGATGCAGCAAAAGCTAACAAAATTCTTATGGCTTCTAATCTAGCAACACGAGCAAAAGTTTCATCAAAATCTAGACCTTCAACTTGTGTGAAACCTTGAGCAACCAACCTAGTCTTATTCCTAACCACGACCCCATCCTCACTTTGTTGATTTTTAAACACCCATTTAGTTCCAATTAAAGTATGACCTTCAGGTGGAGGTACAAGTTTCCAAACATTATTTCTTTCAAAATTTTCTAACTCTTCTTGCATGGCAATAATCCAAGATTCATTAGTTAGTGCGTATTATATATCTTTGGGTTCAAAAGAAGCAACAAAAGCAGAATGAGCATGAGAATTGGGGTCGAAAAACCTCGATCTTGTAACTCGTTCATGCAAGCTTCCAATAATTTGTTGTGGAGGATGACTTTTGAGAATCCGGAGGGGAGTGGACACTTCACAAGCTTATTCTTCTTCATGTTCATCACAAATAGATGAGCTTGTGACGTGAGGAGGATCTGGACCAGCAATGGTGGTCGTCGGTGCTAGCTGTGAATCAAGATCATGAGCTGGAACAATGTCATTGGCTGCTGAATTTTCGGGCAGCAGCACCACTTCTTCCTCTTCTTCAACGAAAATACTCTCCCCCTGCGGATATGGATCCGGACCTGCAATATTTGAACTAGTACCTGGGCTGGCTTCATCAAAAGAAACCTCACAAGTCTCCACAATTTTGTTAGTATCAAGTAAAAGCACACGGTAGCCTCTAGTATGAGATGGATAACCAAGAAACATGCCATCAACAGATCTAGATTCAAATTTATCAAGATTACCATGTTTCTTAACAAAGCATTTGCAACCAAAGACCCTAAAGTGTATGACAATAGGCCTATGTCCAAACCTGAGCTCATATGGTGTTTTACCTAGCTTAGCACGCAAGAAAAACACGATTTGAGACATAACAAGCGGTTGCAATTGCATCAGCCTAAAATTTCCTATGAGTTTGATATTCATCAAGCATAGTCCTAGCCATCTCAACTAATGTTCTGTTCTTTCTTTCTACAACACCGTTTTGTTGAGGTACATATGGTGAAGAAAATTGATGATCTATTGAATTTTCAGCACAAAAGTGATCAAACGATTGATTTTTAAATTCAGTTCCATTATCACTTCTAATTGCTCTTAAAGATCCTGGTGATCAATTGATAATCTAAGAAATAAATTTCTAAAGTGACTAAAATAATCATTCTTAGATGCCATAAAGTGAACCCAAGAGTATCTAGAATAGTCATCAATAATCACAAGAACATATCATTTACCTCCGAAGGATTGAACACGTGAAGGTCCTACGGTGTCAAGGTGTAAAAGTTGAGCCGGTTCAGTTGTCATGGTCATTGTGAGAGGAGCATGTGAACCTGCAACCATCTTAGCATGTCTACAAGAAGAGCACACAATTTCTTTGTCCCCTTTAAGCTTAGGCAGACCACGTATGCGATCAAGAGCACTAACACGCGTGACATGAGCAAAGCCTACGTGACCAAGTCTATGATGTCAAAAATATAAATCTTTGGAATCATTTGCAACTAGACATCTATGCTTAGAGGAATACATATCAAAATCAGCTTTAAAAACTCTTCCAAACCGAGACATGTTAAAGATAAGCTCACTATTTGAACCTACAACTTTGCAGCAGTTTTTATTGAAAATAATTTCCAGATATTCATCTAGCAATTGTGAAACAGAAAGCAAGTTGTATTTCAAATTTTTGACAAGTGCCACATCCTTCAAAGTGTAGTGATCATTTACTCTAACCGAGCCCTTAGCAATTATAGGAGTTGAAGAATTATCGGCAAAAGTAACATTCTCTACACGTGACACAAAAGAGAAAGAGGAGAACCATTCTTTGTTACCGGTGATGTGGAGTGAGCAACCTGAATCCACAATCCAAATGTTCTCCTTCCTCAAGTGTGTAACCTACATAGAAGCACAATACGTCGATGACTCAATACTGGGGTTAGTTAAAAGGCATTTAGGAATCCAGTACTGAGTCACACGACATCCAACAGGAATAACATGCGAAAGCTGAGATAAAACAGCAGGTTTATGAGTCAAAGTTTGAGATATGTTGTTCTTAACTACTGACCTATGAGGTGTTACTTGTGTAGCACGAAAATCAGTAGCTCCGGAGGCAAAAACAGAATGTCCGGAGGCAAAAACTGAAGCTCCGGAGGTAAACATTGAATATTTCTGACTCATAACAGCAGGTTGCATGTTCCTGACATTCGGTTTAGTAAGTGCAGCAAAGTTTGCATTAGAGTTATAAGATCTAGCTTGCATTCTTTCCTTTTTATGTTGTTTAGCTAGTCTATAACAAAAATATATGACATGACCATCTCTACCACAATAGGTACAATGAAATTTAACTTTGTGTTCATGTCTAGATGAGCATGCAGTATACTTATTTGAACCTGAATGTGACAACACTCCTGCAGATTTAAAAACCACTTCTTTTTGTTTAGGAACTGTTTGAATCAAACCACATCCTAATGATTTTACAATTTTAGGTGGATGTTCCTTAGCATAAGCATGTGAATCAAAACCTAAACCAGTTTTATCATTGCAAGACTTGGAAGAATTCAGCAGCAAGTTTAGGTTCTTATTCCCATTACAAAACTGATCTAATGTCCTATGCATGTTATCAAGTTTATTTGATAGATCAAGGCAATTTTCACATGAATTTTTTCCTTTTAATTTGCAATTGGAATAATATTTAACTTCATGAGAACGTAAAACATTGTTCAGTATAGGAATTTCTTTCATAGCATCTTGTAGTTTCTTATCAAGATCATCGCAAGTAGAACAATACAAATCAATTGTAGAACAACAAGCATATTTCAAGTTTTTATCATTAAGTGCAGCAAGCTTTTGGTTCTTTTTGATTTCAAGTTCAAGTTTATCAAGTGTGGAGGTGTATGCACTTCTTAGAGAGGACAACTGTTCATATATTAAATCACATGAGGAACAAGAATCATCACTAGGAATCATGGATTTTAAACGATTAATTTCAGATTCTAGTGACTCAATTTTAACAGTATTGTCCCTAAGCTTTTTGTCCTTTTTCTTAACAATAATAGTGGCACGAGAAATAGCATCACACATTTCTTCGCAAGTAGGACATACCTCTTCGTTGTCACTGTTGTGTTCTGCATCCTCCATACATGATTTTGATTTGCCCGCCATGAAGCACAAGTTCGCCAGATCATCTTCATCTTCGTCACTTCCAATGTTTACATCACTCAAGCCAAGTTCTTGAAGTGCGGTGATGAAATTGTTTATCAGTTTGCGTCCTGTAAAACCCTTCTTTTTCTTGTTGGTGTTGCCAAAAGAGGACTTGACTTTATTATGCTTTTCATCACGGTTAGAAGGACCTGAAGTTAGGGCAATCTGTACAAAAGTGTCCTGTCTTACCACATTCAAAGCATCGTTGAGATCCGGAGCTTCCTCTCCTTCTAGTTCTCACATTTTGCAATGCTTTTGAAAACCTAGTAGAAAGAAGTACTAGCTCCTCCTCTGGAAACTCCTCAATCTGTTCCAGCATTAGTGAAGATATCAAAGCAAGTGTATTGCTAAATGATTGGCCGGAGCTAGGTATATAGTTCTCGAAAGATATCAAAGTACTCTACAACTTTGTTATAGACTTTCAGAGCTGAAACACAACTTAAGGTGGCTTAAACCCCAGGGGAATGTAAACTGTTCAGAATCAGGACAGAGTTAAACACTCTCTGGACGGTTCTGTTTTTCAAACATAACTCCTAATAGAAAAATCTAAAATTTTCATATGATACATCCTTAGAAAGGGTAGAAGATGTGTTACATCTTTGCAATTCAAAGTTTCTGAAATTTCAGCACAGAATTCAGTGGAAGCCAGAGTTGAAAGCAGCAACTTCCAAGAGAGGTGCTGTTGAAAATTTTCCAGAAATTATGCTGCCTTTGAATTACCATAACTTTGCAACCAGAGCTGATCTGAGGGCATATTGTAAGGGCCTCAGTTTTTGACACTCATTTGCAGTGTTCATCACCACACCACACACCTCATTTGAGGAAGAATGATGAACACAAATAAAGAGCAAGTAACAATTATCAACATGCTCATTAGGGAACAAACTCACACATTGCAAAAGTGGTACTTCCCACATGTGATATAGATGGGCTGGACATATGAAGACTCCTACACTTTGCTAAGGATGTCCATGCCAAGTTCCACCCAAATTCAAAACCTTTTTGAGGTCATTTTGGGTATAGTTAGGAAAAGGGCAGTTTGAAACCATATTCAAATTCAAACTGTTTTCACCCACTGAATGTAAAAGTGGAAGGCATATTCTTGCTCAGCACATTTTTGTGAGCTCACACACCAATTTTCACTCCATTTGGAGTTGATCTTGACATGAGCTAAGGGGGAGAAATTCAAACTTTATTTGAATTTCAAACTGCACTTGTGCTGAAATTCATTCAAACCAAACCTCATTTGAACTTTGATCAATTCAAATGGCTCTTGGGTGAATAATTTGAATTGCCAAGGGTAGAATAGGGTTCACTGTTTACCACAGCTGTTAGGAATAAATTTCAGAGGTTAAAAGAGAAGTGGGACCCACATGTCAGCCTCTGCCTCAAAGCAAACCGACTGAAACACAGTTCAGTCGGTTCCCGGCAGCTGTGCGCGCGCGCCACCGAAGGGGGCAGCCGGCGCCAGCTCCTGCTGCGTGCCCCAAGCCGGAGACCAGCCGGCCGGGCTATTTATTCCCTCCCCGGCGTGCTTCAGTCACCATTTCCTCGAGCTGCCGACGCACACGACTTGTTTTTCCACTGCCATCGCCGCCGCTCGAGTTCCTGCTTGATCAAGCCGATCGCAGCTCCCTCTTTCCATTCCAAGGTCCCAGCAAGGTACTAGCAACCATCCTCCATCCTTCCCATTGATAGAAATCGATTGAAACCGAGTGATATCGGCTGTGCCGAAAGATCAAACTCGGAACTGGAAACCGCCGCACCTCGGGCTCTCGTGGACAGCCCAACCTGGGCGTTGTCACGCCCGAGCCAAGACACCCTTGGACGCGCAGGTGACCGGTGCTGCTCATCTCCGAGACACAGCTCGAGTGGTTGCTCACCGGCGGCGAATTTCCACTTTTCCCCTTTCTGTGTGCAGAACGACCTTCGGGTACGATTCTGTTTAATTCGTGCTCTAGAAAGGATTAGAGGGCCTCAGGCCACTCCCACACGAGCTAGACACGGTGACGCACAAGTTGCCTTCACAACTCTGGGCCGGAGAACCTCTGTGCCCGGCGTAATTCAAGGTCTACTAATGGCGGAACGAACGGGGGGTATCGGGCGCACGGTGAGGACCTATTTCGGGCCTTCCCCGAGCTGCCCCGAGTTCATGTCGACCTTCTCTGAGGTCCACTGATGCTCCCCGACCGGTTTCCCAAGTAGCTGAGGCACTAGGGGCATCAGCCGACATGGCCGAAGTCGTTCCGATATGGCGGCTCGTCGCCGACCATGCTCCGGCCGTTGTCATGAGCAGCTGACCCTCGGATCATGTTCCCCAAGTAAAAGTAGGCAGGGGCGGCCAGAATCAAGAAGTTTGGAGCGGTACAGCAGCCAGCGGCGAGCTCTCCGGCGAGGTCCCTCGGCGGCGGAGCGCGGGTGTCGCGAGGTTGAAGAAGGGGGTGGACCCCAGCTGTCAGCGGCCGATATTTTGAATCGGGATCCGGCTGCGGCCGGGATCGGGTGTGCTGGCGCGCAAAAGCCTTGTGGGCCGCGGTGTGCTGTCGCTTCGGCGTGCGACGCGTGTCCCCTGGGCCCACGCGCGAGTTTAAACTTTTCCCCGATTTTCAGATTTCCTTCAAACTTCAAATCCTTATAACTTTGGCTAGAAAGCTCCAAATTGAGTGAACCAAACTTTGCTGGATTCAGCTCTCTGAGTACTTTCCAGAAAATCAAGTTTCACTTCATGAAATTCCTTAGTTCTCCAGAATTAATTCCTCAAAGTTTAAACTGTTAGGAATTTTAACTGGAGAATCCTTTGGAGGAAAATCCTGAAATTTTGCTGAGATGTTCACCAAAATATCCTTGAACTACCATAAAAATTTCAGATCCATTTGAGCTCATTTAGTCCACCTAATGGTGTGATTAGTAAAACTGTTCCAGAGAAAATAGAAAATGTTCAGAAACATTTTCAGGATTTTCTCTGAAATTGTTTAGCTCATATCTTTAGTTAGAGACTTCCAAATTAAGTGAGACCAACTCCATTAGGACCCTCTGAAAATCTAGTTTTCAGAAAGTCATAGTTTGTCTCATGAAAATCCCTAGAACACCCTAAGGGTTCCAATTAAGGTCAAGGACATAATTATTTGTGGAGGGCTCAAATGAGCTTTGCTGCAACTAAAACTTGACCAAGTCTTTGTTTAGGTTGTAACCAAGCCACAGTAAAAGTTTCACAGTCATTAGGTCTGTCTAGTAAGGGTTATAGACTTCACAACTTCAAAGTTAATACAAAGGCATTTAATTAATACATACATTGTTCTTATCATGTAGTCGCTAAGGTCGAGGAGGAACCCGAAGTCCTAGACTTCGTTACTCCGGAGGAACAGCTAGCCTACGACCAAGAGCAGCAAGGCAAGCCCCGGTTTGCATTAACCTTTTTACAAATTTTATTGTTTTGAGCACATACTTGTTTCCCTTTGTTCGTTGCATTAGAGTCTTGATTGGAAACCCAACTGCACAGCCAAGAAAACCATGGGTTGGGTTTAGGATTGAAAACCTCGTTAGCCACTGCATTGCTAGGATAGAGTAGGATTCGGTACAAGTCGAGTAGTTGGAACTACTCGCGAGAATAGGCTAGAGGCACATTGCTCGGGTAGAGATAGCACATGAAACACATGGCAAGAAAATGAGACCGAGCGGAGAGTAAGGGCAGCAGGACTTTGGGGCCTGTGTGCTGTAGCTCCGCTTGTGTCGATTGAGGACCGAGCCGTGTGCGGGCCTGTTGAACAAGCTAGAACAGTACCGAAGACCTACCGGCTATATGGGAACCGGGAAACTGATGTAACTCGGGTAGCTGGGTGTTGAGGCATTGCCCGTCGTTCAGAGGGTAGGTTGAGAGCTCGAGGTGTAAATCAGCTGGCGGCACAGAGATGCGCGTGCAGGGACCTCTTGCTCGGGACGATGGGACCGGTTCAATATTTGGCTAACGGGTGAAAGGTAGTCGCGTACGGCGTCCGTGATGGTTGTTGTAGGCAACATCGAGTACGGGCGTACGTGACGGGTTATTCGGGTAACCCTGCAGGTGTAAATCGATTATAATCGCCGTCCCTCGCGGTCAGTGAGTACCACTTGTTCACTGTACCGTGACGTAGAAAGAACAGGCTAGTTACATGTTAAAATGTTGCTGATTGAAAGTTGGATATTGATTGTTAATGATATGTTGTAGCTTAGTGCTAACTAAAGTTCTTTTCAACTTTGGGCAAAGTACATGAGAGAAATGCGTTTCTTGTTTGATTGCGGCTCTCTCATGTGCCTTAGCATAAAGTTCTCCACAACCTGCTGCTAAAACTTGAAAGTAAGGTTCTACTAATTAGGCGAGTCCTTGCAAATGATTTTTACCTCATGCAACCCATTACCCTCATGTAGAAGTTCCATGTTTAGGTGAGACGGGTCAGACTTGCTGAGCCTTCGTGCTCACTGCTTGTGTTTGAAGCTTTTGCAGGGTTCTATGAGGAAGGGACTCCCGAAGAGGAGACGGAACCCCAGGAGGGGAACCCCGTCGAATGGGAGTCGTGCCCGCCGCAGAGTTAGTGTGCGTGTGTGCTAGCAAGGACACGTTCGAGGGCTGAACGTGCACTTGATGCTTAGTCTACGCCCGCGAGTGTGGACTAAACTTATTTTGATGTAAACATGTTAATAAACTTGTTTATGTAATAAAGCTTCCGCTTCCGCTTTGTACCTTTGACGTGTGTTATACGGTGCTGTGCAACGCAGCACCCCTCAGCGTGATCCTGGCTCGACAGGACCAGTGGGGTCGTGTCAGCGTGGTATCAGAGCTCGCTTGAGGTTTAACACAGTACAAAGGTCTTCTTTTTCAAAAATCCAGTGAGGAACGAGTTAGTAGCCCGTATAAGGATGTTATTAGTATATAGAAAGTGGCTTATTAACTTATTTGTTATGTCGGAAAATCGTGCATCTCGGGACGTTCATGTCTTGGGGGGTGCACGTAAGCGCTGTCCACCAGTGCGCACAAGCTGAAGGGTGGAGCCCCACGGGTGGCAGGTAACCCGACCCGCTTTGATATCCTCTACGACTCTTCATGTCGTTTGGGGTATTCGAGCAACGTCTGTCCCTGGCGTGCGTGGTGCAACATGGGAGACCCCGTCACGTGGTCTGAAACGTGAACACGTAACTCAGGGCGTGTTTGGCTTGAGAACATCCGGGCGAGTGATGACGGCCGGATGTACCAACTGTATGGATTCCGGGCTCGGTGTGCAGCCGAGTCTGATGATTGGTTGAATTTCTGCAGGTAGCCTTACCACGAAACGGTAGACGTGTAGCATCCGTGTGCGAGTGACGAGTAGTGCCACTAAACTAACGAAGCCGGCTAAGTCCGGTATAGGTTTTTCTTTGTGAGGACGTAGTACCGACATGATCTGGTGACGCATCGACGTCACACCCAACTAAATGAACAACTTCATTTAAAAATTTGAAGGTTTTGATCCAAAGTAGTAAAACTTGATGTAACTCCTTCCCTTGAACAGGATATTCAAAGCTAACAAGTTTTCAACTTATAGGATGTTAAGGACAGAGCACTCTGTTTTCAGCTAAATCAAGGCTGAAGTAATCAGAGGTTAGAGGTTGAGTTCTTTCGAGGTTGGGGTCGTATGATACATTTCTGGAAAGCTTTGGAGGAGCTTTACAACTTTTCTGTTGAGTTCCAGAGGTGTTTCGTCCCTTAACCACTCGAAAAATGCAGTAGAGTTGAAACTGTCCAGAAAACAGGACAGAGCAAAGACTCTCTGTAAACTCTCTGTAAATTAAGCATAACTTCCTGCTTAAAAATCCAAAAATAGGAAATGAGGTAGTTCTGGAAAGATTATGAGATGGGTTACAACTTTGTAACAGAAAGTTTTGTCAGATTAGGAACAGAATTAACTGGGATTCTTGGATCAAATCAGTACCTAAGGCAGGGAGGTGCTGTCCAATTGTTTCCAGAAATTCTGTTAACTTTGACATCTCATAACTTTTGAACCAGAGCAGATCTTAGGCCAACCAAATACTTTCTGGAAAGCTATTGAAGTTAACTGTAACTTTGATGTTGAGCTCCAGGACTGGTTTTGCTTTTAACCTGGCCTAAATCAGATTGATATGGAAACTGGTCAGGGCTGTCATGGGAACAGCAGATCAGCAGTCAAATTTGTTTAAAAATTTGAACTATGTTTCCAAGTGTTAAGGGTTCAATGACATATCTTATGTTATAACTCAATGGTTTACTGTTTAAATAAATATTTGACATTTCTCAAATATATTTTTACAGATGGCAGCAGATAAACGGTTGGAGAACGGGTGGGTAGTTTCCCACTGCTCTGACCGTAGCGGCTACCCGGGAGCATTGTGCCTAATGCTCCAATATTTCGGGTACAACCAGATGCCGCAATACTTCGCCAAGGAAGAAGGCGAAGAGGGGAACAAGACGTGGACGATCCATGTCGAGGTTCCTGCAGGGCCTACGCCACCCGGTTGGGTGCCATTCACCGTCACGGTGAGAGGAAGACAACCGGAAGGAATGTGGCAAGTGGCAGCCCGTGACACTATGTCACGTTTCTGCCAACTACACGTGCAGGCTATGGAGGGCACTCCATATGCACTCGTTCCGGTGGAGGGACGAGCTCAGCATGTGTGGGAAGAGAGGTACCTAGAGGCAACAAACCCGAGTTGCCCAAGGTACAACCCCGCGGAGGCAAATCTCAGCCTCCAAATGAGGGCGGGAAACGCTGTGATGGACAGCCAAGCTGTTCATACGGAGCATCTCGCCACCAAGCTCAAGGAGAGCACAAGCCGTGGAGATCATTTTGAGAGTGCTCACAGTGCACTCCGCAATGTGCTCCTTCCGACGATCAAGCGACTGAATGAACAACACAATCAGTTGTGTCGTCTGAAGAAGGCAAAGAAGAAGAGCCGTGTTGACATTGCGGCGTTGCAAGAGCTGGTGCAGACCCTAACCCAGCAGAATGAGGACCTTGCTCAAGAGCGGGACGACGCTATTGAGGAAGGACAAGGCTGGGAAGAGGACTACAACCAAGCTATGGACGAGGTGCATGCATTGCAGGACCTCGTGCCCCCGGTATTGGGCGTACCGGTAGTCTTGGGTCTTCCAGCCATGGGAGAACCTGGAATGGGAGAAGAGGTGGTAGACCCCGAGCCACCAGCAGAGGTACCGGAGGAGGACGACCCACAGGAGGTCGAGTTCTACTCCGAGTAGGGGGTTACGGTTGCCAAGTAGGGCAGCTAGGGTAGCGTAACCCAACTTTTGTAATCGGTGACATGTCGTGTAGACAGTAGCGTATGTATAGGTAGTGACGGCATGAGCACGACTTCTCGGAGGTCCGAGAATAATGTATCTTGTATAAAGTTTATGCTTTATCAATATATGTGAATGTTGTGCAAGTTAGTCATGCGTCGCTTCAATACTTACTGCTGTTTATGGAATTTTGAGTAAGACATGTGCTAATTGCTGCTGTGTTGAATTTCAGAATGACGCGTACTCGTGCCAACCCTGATGTTGGAGGTACTAGCCAAGGGGGAGAGACCTCCCAACCGCCTCCCGAGGACTCCTCGGGACAGCAGCAGCAACAGCAACAGCAAACACCGCCACCGCCACTGCCAACGGTTACATTGGCCGACATTGTCGCGGCAATGGCGGGTTCACATCAGCAGCATACAGAGCTGCTGCAAACGTTAATTGCGAATACGTCTCGCCCAGAGAGACGTCAAGATCGCGAGGAGCGCCAACAGAGCTCCTACTCCGACTTCCTGGCGACTCATCCCCCTGTATTCTCAAGGGCGGATGAACCACTTGACGCGGACAACTGGCTCCGCGCCATAGAGATGAAGTTCGGGCTGCTCCAAATCAGCGAGCAGCGCAAGACTCAGTTCGCGGTCCAGCAGCTCCAAGGATCCGCGAGCGCGTGGTGGGCCAACTTTTGTGCTTCACAACCCACCGACCGAGTGATGACCTGGGCGGAGTTTCGGACGGCCTTCCGGGCCTATCATATACCGCCCGGTTTGATGAAGAGGAAGACGCAGGAATTCCTACACCTGCAACAAGGGAGCCGGAACGCGCTGGAGTACTCCAGAGCGTTCAACGATCTCGCACTCTACGCGTCGTATCACGCAGATACGGACGAGAAGCGGCGGGACCACTTTTACCAGGGGCTTAACCCGCTCCTGAAGGACAAGCTGGCGATGTTCAATCGCGGCAGCCTCAACGACATAATTGATGCTGCGATTGTTCAGGAAGACTCCGGCAAGGAGTTGGCGGCGGCAGAGCGAAAGCGAAGCGCGCCGCAGAGCAGCGGAGAAGGAGGCGGTCCTTCTCAGAAGTTTCGGATGGTGAATCGCCCACCATCAGGTCCGCGCTGGCAGCCACCACAGCGGTCGATGCCGTTCCGCGGTCGGCCGTATTCTTCACCGGCATTCCGGCCGGCACTGCCAGCACCACCGCAACAACAACAGCAGCAGCGGGCGATGCCGCGTGCGTTTGCACCTCCGCAACGCATGCCGGGCTTTCGTCCCCCGAGTACTCCACCAGCAGCGGCCACATGTTACAAGTGTGGTCGTCCAGGACACTTCGCGAGCAGTTGCCCGGAGAGGCAAGGCGGCGGAGTGGTACCACAGTTTCCGGGGAGGAATCAACCCCGGAACCCTACTAATGCGCGGCGGGCAAACCCTAGGCCCGGCACTGTCCACCAGCTTGCCATTGAGGACGTGCCGGAGGGCGAGCCAATCCTTGCGGGTATGTTCCAACTCCACCAGCATCCCGCTATAGTACTATTTGATTCAGGCGCCACGCATAATTTTATTAGCCAAGCTTTCATTGCTAAACACAGCTTGCCGATACTACCCACCGATAGTCCATATTTAATTTGTTCACCGGGTGGGAAGATTTCAGCAAGCGTAATGGTCTCCAAAGCACCATTATGCTTAGCGGGTAGAGTGTACCCCACGTCTCTCATTATCTTAGAGGGACAGAAGGTCGATGTCATCCTAGGGATGTCGTGGTTAACCCGCCACGGCGCTGTTTTAGACACCGTCCTCCGAGTCGTGCACTTAAACTCAGAAGTGCACGGTTCTCACTCATTATTTCTGGACAGTCCAGAAATAAAACTTCCAAGTGTCTATCAAGCCACAACCATCAGATTGGAAGACATTCCAGTGGTCCGAGAGTTCCCTGATGTATTCCCGGATGATTTGCCGGGGATGCCACCCGATAGAGAGGTGGAGTTCAAGATTGAACTTGCACCGGGAACCATGCCAATATCCCAAAGGCCGTACAAGATGGCGCCCAAGGAGTTGGCGGAACTGAAGATTCAGCTCACGGACCTTCTGGAGAAGGGTTTTATTAGGCCGAGCTCCTCGCCATGGGGTTGTTCGGCATTATTTGTCAAAAAGAAGGATGAAACGTTGCGGCTTTGCGTGGACTACCGTCCATTAAATGCCGTAACCATCAAGAACAAGTACCCGTTACCACGGATCGACATGTTGTTTGATCAGTTGGTCGAAGCAAAGGTCTTTTCCAAGATGGATTTAAGATCCGGGTACCATCAGATTAAGATCAGGGCTGAGGACATTCCAAAGACAGCTTTTTCGACAAGGTACGGACTTTATGAGTACCTGGTCATGTCCTTTGGCCTCACCAATGCTCCAGCTCACTTCATGTATTTAATGAACTCGGTGTTCATGCCGGAGCTGGACAAGTTTGTCGTGGTCTTCATCGACGACATCCTGGTATACTCCAAGTCGGAGGAAGATCACAAGAAACATCTGCGTATAGTCTTGCAACGGCTGCGGGATCACAAGTTATACGCAAAGTTCAGCAAATGCGAGTTTTGGATATCGCAAGTGCCTTTCCTCGGGCATATCATCTCAGCGGAGGGTATCGCTGTGGACCCGAGCAAAATCACGCAAGTGATGAATTGGAAATCCCCGAGAACTGTTCATGAGGTACGGAGTTTCCTCGGACTCGCGGGATATTATCGGAGGTTCATTCCGAACTTCTCGAAGATTGCCAGGCCAATGACAGAGCTGCTGAAGAAGGCTACCAAATATGTTTGGAGTCCAGCATGTGAAGCAGCATTCAAGGCTTTAGTCAAGCACCTGACATCAGCACCGGTTTTGGCGCAGCCAGACACAACAAAACCGTTCGAGGTGTACTGCGATGCATCCGGCATTGGGCTCGGATGTGTGCTGATGCAAGACCGAAGAGTGGTCGCGTATGGATCACGACAGCTTAGGAACCATGAGCAAAATTATCCAACTCACGATTTGGAGCTCGCTGCCGTGGTACTTGCACTGAAAATGTGGAGACACTACCTACTCGGTAACCTCGTACATTTATATACCGACCACAAAAGCCTCAAGTACATCTTCACTCAGAAGGAGCTGAACATGAGGCAACGAAGATGGTTGGAACTGATAAAGGATTACGAGATAGAGATCCATTATCATCCGGGCAAGGCAAACGTTGTGGCAGACGCGCTAAGCCGCAAGTCACACGTCAATAATCTGACCATCACACCGTTGGAAGAGAGCGAACCACCACTACATGTGATTCCACATGGAGCTCTCTACAACCTAGCTTTGATCCCCACCATCCGTGAAGAGATAGCGGCAGCCCAGAAGAATGATAAGGGCATGTCACATTTACGGAGACGAGTAGACAGTGGGGAGTTGAAATGTTTCCGGAAGGACGGAGACGGCGTCCTATGGTTCAAGGACCGGATCGTCGTACCCCGAAACCCGGAGTTAAGGAAGAGAATCTTTGATGAAGCTCACTTATCAAAGTTTTCTATTCACCCCGGCAGCAACAAGATGTATCAAGAACTCAGAAGCAAGTTTTGGTGGACACGGATGAAGCGAGAGACGGCAAAATACGTGTCCGAGTGTGATACATGTCGACGGGTGAAGGCAGACCACATGCGGAAACCGGGACTGCTGCAACCACTGGGCATTCCTGCCTGGAAGTGGGAGGACGTGAGCATGGATTTCGTCGTCGGTTTACCCACCACCTTACAGAAACATGATTCTGTGTGGGTGATCGTCGATCGGCTCACCAAAGTTGCCCATTTCATCCCGGTCAACACCAACTACAACGCCATGAAGTACGCTGAACTGTACATCTCACGGATCCTATGCTTATACGGCGTACCCCGTACCATCGTATCGGACCGGGGCACTTTATTTGTGTCCCGTTTTTGGGAGCAGCTACACGCTGCCTTGGGGACGAAGCTGATCCGTAGTTCAGCCTACCACCCGCAGACGGATGGGCAAACGGAGCGGGTAAATCAAATCCTAGAAGACATGCTACGAGCTTGCGCTATCGACCACGGCAAGAATTGGGATGATCACTTGCCATTAGCCGAGTTCTCGTACAACAATGGGTACCAAGCCAGCATCAAGATGGCGCCCTACGAGGCGCTATACGGCAGGAAATGCCGCACACCACTGAACTGGTGTGAATCTGGCGAGAGGGTTACCTTCGGGATTGATCTTGTCAACAACGCGGAAGAAAAGGTTCGATTAATTCAAGCGAACCTAAAAGCCGCTCAATCCCGACAGAAACAGTATGCGGACCGGAGAAGGCGCCCATTACAATTCGAAGTTGGAGATCACGTATACCTACGAGTGTCTCCAATGAAGGGCGTAAACAGATTTGGGGTGAGAGGAAAGTTAGCACCCCGATTCATCGGTCCATTCCAGATTACCGAAAGATGTGGATCGGTGGCATACCGGCTAAGATTACCAGAAGCACTTTCCGGTGTGCACGACGTCTTTCACATTTCCCAGCTGAGGAAGTGTCTCAAGCTATCAACTACCGTCCAGCTGGAAGACATTAAAGAACTGCAACCGGATCTCACCTATCGGGAGGAACCGGTGCAGATTATTGATGAAAAGGCCCGAACCACACGCAACCGTACGTTGTGGTTCTACAAGATTCTATGGAGTAATCACTCCATGGACGAAGCGACATGGGAGAGCGAAGAATTCCTTCGCACTAACTACCCCGACTTTTTCACGTCGCATATTCGGTAATTTTCCACTGTCCTCTCTCTCATTTCACCTTATAATCTCGGGACGAGATTCTTTTAAGGGGGGAGGAATGTAAGGGCCTCAGTTTTTGACACTCATTTGCAGTGTTCATCACCACACCACACACCTCATTTGAGGAAGAATGATGAACACAAATAAAGAGCAAGTAACAATTATCAACATGCTCATTAGGGAACAAACTCACACATTGCAAAAGTGGTACTTCCCACATGTGATATAGATGGGCTGGACATATGAAGACTCCTACACTTTGCTAAGGATGTCCATGCCAAGTTCCACCCAAATTCAAAACCTTTTTGAGGTCATTTTGGGTATAGTTAGGAAAAGGGCAGTTTGAAACCATATTCAAATTCAAACTGTTTTCACCCACTGAATGTAAAAGTGGAAGGCATATTCTTGCTCAGCACATTTTTGTGAGCTCACACACCAATTTTCACTCCATTTGGAGTTGATCTTGACATGAGCTAAGGGGGAGAAATTCAAACTTTATTTGAATTTCAAACTGCACTTGTGCTGAAATTCATTCAAACCAAACCTCATTTGAACTTTGATCAATTCAAATGGCTCTTGGGTGAATACTTTGAATTGCCAAGGGTAGAATAGGGTTCACTGTTTACCACAGCTGTTAGGAATAAATTTCAGAGGTTAAAAGAGAAGTGGGACCCACATGTCAGCCTCTGCCTCAAAGCAAACCGACTGAAACACAGTTCAGTCGGTTCCCGGCAGCTGTGCGCGCGCGCCACCGAAGGGGGCAGCCGGCGCCAGCTCCTGCTGCGTGCCCCAAGCCGGAGACCAGCCGGCCGGGCTATTTATTCCCTCCCCGGCGTGCTTCAGTCACCATTTCCTCGAGCTGCCGACGCACACGACTTGTTTTTCCACTGCCATCGCCGCCGCTCGAGTTCCTGCTTGATCAAGCCGATCGCAGCTCCCTCTTTCCATTCCAAGGTCCCAGCAAGGTACTAGCAACCATCCTCCATCCTTCCCATTGATAGAAATCGATTGAAACCGAGTGATATCGGCTGTGCCGAAAGATCAAACTCGGAACTGGAAACCGCCGCACCTCGGGCTCTCGTGGACAGCCCAACCTGGGCGTTGTCACGCCCGAGCCAAGACACCCTTGGACGCGCAGGTGACCGGTGCTGCTCATCTCCGAGCCACAGCTCGAGTGGTTGCTCACCGGCGGCGAATTTCCACTTTTCCCCTTTCTGTGTGCAGAACGACCTTCGGGTACGATTCTGTTTAATTCGTGCTCTAGAAAGGATTAGAGGGCCTCAGGCCACTCCCACACGAGCTAGACACGGTGACGCACAAGTTGCCTTCACAACTCTGGGCCGGAGAACCTCTGTGCCCGGCGTAATTCAAGGTCTACTAATGGCGGAACGAACGGGGGGTATCGGGCGCACGGTGAGGACCTATTTCGGGCCTTCCCCGAGCTGCCCCGAGTTCATGTCGACCTTCTCTGAGGTCCACTGATGCTCCCCGACCGGTTTCCCAAGTAGCTGAGGCACTAGGGGCATCAGCCGACATGGCCGAAGTCGTTCTGATATGGCGGCTCGTCGCCGACCATGCTCCGGCCGTTGTCATGAGCAGCTGACCCTCGGATCATGTTCCCCAAGTAAAAGTAGGCAGGGGCGGCCAGAATCAAGAAGTTTGGAGCGGTACAGCAGCCAGCGGCGAGCTCTCCGGCGAGGTCCCTCGGCGGCGGAGCGCGGGTGTCGCGAGGTTGAAGAAGGGGGTGGACCCCAGCTGTCAGCGGCCGATATTTTGAATCGGGATCCGGCTGCGGCCGGGATCGGGTGTGCTGGCGCGCAAAAGCCTTGTGGGCCGCGGTGTGCTGTCGCTTCGGCGTGCGACGCGTGTCCCCTGGGCCCACGCGCGAGTTTAAACTTTTCCCCGATTTTCAGATTTCCTTCAAACTTCAAATCCTTATAACTTTTGCTAGAAAGCTCCAAATTGAGTGAACCAAATTTTGCTGGATTCAGCTCTCTGAGTACTTTCCAGAAAATCAAGTTTCACTTCGACGGGTGAAGGCAGACCACATGCGGAAACCGGGACTGCTGCAACCACTGGGCATTCCTGCCTGGAAGTGGGAGGACGTGAGCATGGATTTCGTCGTCGGTTTACCCACCACCTTACAGAAACATGATTCTGTGTGGGTGATCGTCGATCGGCTCACCAAAGTTGCCCATTTCATCCCGGTCAACACCAACTACAACGCCATGAAGTACGCTGAACTGTACATCTCACGGATCCTATGCTTATACGGCGTACCCCGTACCATCGTATCGGACCGGGGCACTTTATTTGTGTCCCGTTTTTGGGAGCAGCTACACGCTGCCTTGGGGACGAAGCTGATCCGTAGTTCAGCCTACCACCCGCAGACGGATGGGCAAACGGAGCGGGTAAATCAAATCCTAGAAGACATGCTACGAGCTTGCGCTATCGACCACGGCAAGAATTGGGATGATCACTTGCCATTAGCCGAGTTCTCGTACAACAATGGGTACCAAGCCAGCATCAAGATGGCGCCCTACGAGGCGCTATACGGCAGGAAATGCCGCACACCACTGAACTGGTGTGAATCTGGCGAGAGGGTTACCTTCGGGATTGATCTTGTCAACAACGCGGAAGAAAAGGTTCGATTAATTCAAGCGAACCTAAAAGCCGCTCAATCCCGACAGAAACAGTATGCGGACCGGAGAAGGCGCCCATTACAATTCGAAGTTGGAGATCACGTATACCTACGAGTGTCTCCAATGAAGGGCGTAAACAGATTTGGGGTGAGAGGAAAGTTAGCACCCCGATTCATCGGTCCATTCCAGATTACCGAAAGATGTGGATCGGTGGCATACCGGCTAAGATTACCAGAAGCACTTTCCGGTGTGCACGACGTCTTTCACATTTCCCAGCTGAGGAAGTGTCTCAAGCTATCAACTACCGTCCAGCTGGAAGACATTAAAGAACTGCAACCGGATCTCACCTATCGGGAGGAACCGGTGCAGATTATTGATGAAAAGGCCCGAACCACACGCAACCGTACGTTGTGGTTCTACAAGATTCTATGGAGTAATCACTCCATGGACGAAGCGACATGGGAGAGCGAAGAATTCCTTCGCACTAACTACCCCGACTTTTTCACGTCGCATATTCGGTAATTTTCCACTGTCCTCTCTCTCATTTCACCTTATAATCTCGGGACGAGATTCTTTTAAGGGGGGAGGAATGTAAGGGCCTCAGTTTTTGACACTCATTTGCAGTGTTCATCACCACACCACACACCTCATTTGAGGAAGAATGATGAACACAAATAAAGAGCAAGTAACAATTATCAACATGCTCATTAGGGAACAAACTCACACATTGCAAAAGTGGTACTTCCCACATGTGATATAGATGGGCTGGACATATGAAGACTCCTACACTTTGCTAAGGATGTCCATGCCAAGTTCCACCCAAATTCAAAACCTTTTTGAGGTCATTTTGGGTATAGTTAGGAAAAGGGCAGTTTGAAACCATATTCAAATTCAAACTGTTTTCACCCACTGAATGTAAAAGTGGAAGGCATATTCTTGCTCAGCACATTTTTGTGAGCTCACACACCAATTTTCACTCCATTTGGAGTTGATCTTGACATGAGCTAAGGGGGAGAAATTCAAACTTTATTTGAATTTCAAACTGCACTTGTGCTGAAATTCATTCAAACCAAACCTCATTTGAACTTTGATCAATTCAAATGGCTCTTGGGTGAATACTTTGAATTGCCAAGGGTAGAATAGGGTTCACTGTTTACCACAGCTGTTAGGAATAAATTTCAGAGGTTAAAAGAGAAGTGGGACCCACATGTCAGCCTCTGCCTCAAAGCAAACCGACTGAAACACAGTTCAGTCGGTTCCCGGCAGCTGTGCGCGCGCGCCACCGAAGGGGGCAGCCGGCGCCAGCTCCTGCTGCGTGCCCCAAGCCGGAGACCAGCCGGCCGGGCTATTTATTCCCTCCCCGGCGTGCTTCAGTCACCATTTCCTCGAGCTGCCGACGCACACGACTTGTTTTTCCACTGCCATCGCCGCCGCTCGAGTTCCTGCTTGATCAAGCCGATCGCAGCTCCCTCTTTCCATTCCAAGGTCCCAGCAAGGTACTAGCAACCATCCTCCATCCTTCCCATTGATAGAAATCGATTGAAACCGAGTGATATCGGCTGTGCCGAAAGATCAAACTCGGAACTGGAAACCGCCGCACCTCGGGCTCTCGTGGACAGCCCAACCTGGGCGTTGTCACGCCCGAGCCAAGACACCCTTGGACGCGCAGGTGACCGGTGCTGCTCATCTCCGAGCCACAGCTCGAGTGGTTGCTCACCGGCGGCGAATTTCCACTTTTCCCCTTTCTGTGTGCAGAACGACCTTCGGGTACGATTCTGTTTAATTCGTGCTCTAGAAAGGATTAGAGGGCCTCAGGCCACTCCCACACGAGCTAGACACGGTGACGCACAAGTTGCCTTCACAACTCTGGGCCGGAGAACCTCTGTGCCCGGCGTAATTCAAGGTCTACTAATGGCGGAACGAACGGGGGGTATCGGGCGCACGGTGAGGACCTATTTCGGGCCTTCCCCGAGCTGCCCCGAGTTCATGTCGACCTTCTCTGAGGTCCACTGATGCTCCCCGACCGGTTTCCCAAGTAGCTGAGGCACTAGGGGCATCAGCCGACATGGCCGAAGTCGTTCTGATATGGCGGCTCGTCGCCGACCATGCTCCGGCCGTTGTCATGAGCAGCTGACCCTCGGATCATGTTCCCCAAGTAAAAGTAGGCAGGGGCGGCCAGAATCAAGAAGTTTGGAGCGGTACAGCAGCCAGCGGCGAGCTCTCCGGCGAGGTCCCTCGGCGGCGGAGCGCGGGTGTCGCGAGGTTGAAGAAGGGGGTGGACCCCAGCTGTCAGCGGCCGATATTTTGAATCGGGATCCGGCTGCGGCCGGGATCGGGTGTGCTGGCGCGCAAAAGCCTTGTGGGCCGCGGTGTGCTGTCGCTTCGGCGTGCGACGCGTGTCCCCTGGGCCCACGCGCGAGTTTAAACTTTTCCCCGATTTTCAGATTTCCTTCAAACTTCAAATCCTTATAACTTTGGCTAGAAAGCTCCAAATTGAGTGAACCAAATTTTGCTGGATTCAGCTCTCTGAGTACTTTCCAGAAAATCAAGTTTCACTTCATGAAATTCCTTAGTTCTCCAGAATTAATTCCTCAAAGTTTAAACTGTTAGGAATTTTAACTGGAGAATCCTTTGGAGGAAAATCCTGAAATTTTGCTGAGATGTTCACCAAAATATCCTTGAACTACCATAAAAATTTCAGATCCATTTGAGCTCATTTAGTCCACCTAATGGTGTGATTAGTAAAACTGTTCCAGAGAAAATAGAAAATGTTCAGAAACATTTTCAGGATTTTCTCTGAAATTGTTTAGCTCATATCTTTAGTTAGAGACTTCCAAATTAAGTGAGACCAACTCCATTAGGACCCTCTGAAAATCTAGTTTTCAGAAAGTCATAGTTTGTCTCATGAAAATCCCTAGAACACCCTAAGGGTTCCAATTAAGGTCAAGGACATAATTATTTGTGGAGGGCTCAAATGAGCTTTGCTGCAACTAAAACTTGACCAAGTCTTTGTTTAGGTTGTAACCAAGCCACAGTAAAAGTTTCACAGTCATTAGGTCTGTCTAGTAAGGGTTATAGACTTCACAACTTCAAAGTTAATACAAAGGCATTTAATTAATACATACATTGTTCTTATCATGTAGTCGCTAAGGTCGAGGAGGAACCCGAAGTCCTAGACTTCGTTACTCCGGAGGAACAGCTAGCCTACGACCAAGAGCAGCAAGGCAAGCCCCGGTTTGCATTAACCTTTTTACAAATTTTATTGTTTTGAGCACATACTTGTTTCCCTTTGTTCGTTGCATTAGAGTCTTGATTGGAAACCCAACTGCACAGCCAAGAAAACCATGGGTTGGGTTTAGGATTGAAAACCTCGTTAGCCACTGCATTGCTAGGATAGAGTAGGATTCGGTACAAGTCGAGTAGTTGGAACTACTCGCGAGAATAGGCTAGAGGCACATTGCTCGGGTAGAGATAGCACATGAAACACATGGCAAGAAAATGAGACCGAGCGGAGAGTAAGGGCAGCAGGACTTTGGGGCCTGTGTGCTGTAGCTCCGCTTGTGTCGATTGAGGACCGAGCCGTGTGCGGGCCTGTTGAACAAGCTAGAACAGTACCGAAGACCTACCGGCTATATGGGAACCGGGAAACTGATGTAACTCGGGTAGCTGGGTGTTGAGGCATTGCCCGTCGTTCAGAGGGTAGGTTGAGAGCTCGAGGTGTAAATCAGCTGGCGGCACAGAGATGCGCGTGCAGGGACCTCTTGCTCGGGACGATGGGACCGGTTCAATATTTGGCTAACGGGTGAAAGGTAGTCGCGTACGGCGTCCGTGATGGTTGTTGTAGGCAACATCGAGTACGGGCGTACGTGACGGGTTATTCGGGTAACCCTGCAGGTGTAAATCGATTATAATCGCCGTCCCTCGCGGTCAGTGAGTACCACTTGTTCACTGTACCGTGACGTAGAAAGAACAGGCTAGTTACATGTTAAAATGTTGCTGATTGAAAGTTGGATATTGATTGTTAATGATATGTTGTAGCTTAGTGCTAACTAAAGTTCTTTTCAACTTTGGGCAAAGTACATGAGAGAAATGCGTTTCTTGTTTGATTGCGGCTCTCTCATGTGCCTTAGCATAAAGTTTTCCACAACCTGCTGCTAAAACTTGAAAGTAAGGTTCTACTAATTAGGCGAGTCCTTGCAAATGATTTTTACCTCATGCAACCCATTACCCTCATGTAGAAGTTCCATGTTTAGGTGAGACGGGTCAGACTTGCTGAGCCTTCGTGCTCACTGCTTGTGTTTGAAGCTTTTGCAGGGTTCTATGAGGAAGGGACTTCCGAAGAGGAGACGGAACCCCAGGAGGGGAACCCCGTCGAATGGGAGTCGTGCCCGCCGCAGAGTTAGTGTGCGTGTGTGCTAGCAAGGACACGTTCGAGGGCTGAACGTGCACTTGATGCTTAGTCTACGCCCGCGAGTGTGGACTAAACTTATTTTGATGTAAACATGTTAATAAACTTGTTTATGTAATAAAGCTTCCGCTTCCGCTTTGTACCTTTGACGTGTGTTATACGGTGCTGTGCAACGCAGCACCCCTCAGCGTGATCCTGGCTCGACAGGACCAGTGGGGTCGTGTCACATATAAGCATCGTTGGAAAGATACTGAAGTTAACTTTAACTTTGGTATTCAGCTTCAGTTATGAAAATGGCCAGAACCAGATCAAAACTTGGAATAGGTAGAAACTGGTCATTCTGATGGAGGAGTGACAGTTGAACTCATTGGAGAGGGTGTTGTACCCTAAGGGTGGTATACGTGATGACAACGCGATAGTAATGTCTCGTAGTGACCAAACCTAGTTATGGTGAGCTTCCAAAGGGGAGGTTCATCAAGTTGGATTAAACTAGCTTGTGTTTGGTCTGATAATGGTGTAGCTTGTGCGAAGTTATTACATTATCTACATACGAGATGGATCGCACGTTTTAGTGTCATTATGTTTTCCACGCTTATTGTTATTGGACTGCATGCAATAAGTTGCGGGACTGATGTTATTGTCGTATGGTTGCAGATGGTTCGTACTAGGACCACGCACGAGGTTGGTGGCTCTAGGCAACAGGGAGGTGATGACTCCCAGCCACCGGCCTACGACAGCACCCCGCAGCAGAAGCCACCACCACCGCCTCCGCTTACTCTAGCGGACGTGATAGCGGCACTGGTGGGTGGTCGTGAGGAGCAGACCGACCTGCTCCGCACGATCATGCAAAATACGTCCCAGGCGGGGGGGGGGGGGGGGGGCGTCAAGATAGAGGGCCTCGTGAGCCCCGTGAAGTGTCGTACTTGGATTTCATGAGTACACACCCTCCAGTGTTCACCGAAGCTGAAGAACCACTGGAGGCTGACAATTGGCTGCGGACCATCGAGTCCAAGTTCGGGCTGCTCCAATGTACGGAGCGGCAGAAGACTTTGTTCGCAGCGCAGCAACTCCACAGTGCAGCTGGTGCATGGTGGGCGAACTATGTCGCCTCACGTCCAGCTGGCCATGCCGTGGAATAGGGAGAGTTCCGGGAGGCATTCCGCGCCTATCACATTCCTCCCGGAATCAAGAAGAGGAAGTTCCAAGAATTCTTGGAGCTGAAGCAGGGCGGGAGGAGTGCCCATGACTACTCCCGTGCCTTCAACCATCTAGCGCAATATGCGTCAGACTACATCTCCACCGAGGAGAAAAAGCGGGAGCACTTCTATCGGGGATTACACCCCAAGATGAAGACACATCTCGTTCAGTGGAATCGCGGCACATTCAACGACCTAGTCAATGCCGCGATCATGCAAGAGGACGCTCAGCGGGAGTTGGTATCTGAGCAGAGGAAGCGCAGCGCTCCACCTAGCAGTGGTGGTGGCGAGCCTCAGAAGTACCGTATGGTGTATCGGACACCATCCGGGCAGCAGTGGCATCCACCGGCGCGACCTCAGCGGTTCGGGGGACGTTCGTTTCAGTCACCTCCGTTCCGTCCGCCGATGCCACCACCAAGACAGCAGCAGCAGCAGACGGCACCCCGGGCGTTTCCGCCGCCACAACGCGCCCCGGGATTCCGTCCACCAATCAGCGGGGGACCGCCCTGTTTCACCTGCTTCACGTGTGGCCAGGAGGGACACTTCGCAAAGGACTGTCCCCAGGGGCAGCAGAGCAGCGGGCAAGCCCAGTTCCAGGGCGGTGCTCGAGGCCGACCTCCGGTGAAGAAGGTTGGTCAGCGGACTGGGGGTGTCCGCAACCTCGACAATGAGGACGCCCCAGAGGGAGACAACGTGCTGGCGGGTACGTTTACTCTCAACAATCAAGCCATCGTCATATTGTTTGATTCTGGTGCAACCCACAGCTTTCTAAGTGCATCCTATGTGGCTAAGCATCAAATGCATGTCTTCCCAATCGACTGCACTTATATGATCTGCTCACCGGGAGGGAAGATCTCAGCAAATATGATGACTCCAAAAGCACCTCTGTGCTTAGGTGGGAAACTATACCCCACCACCTTGATAATCCTTATGGGACAAAAGATGGATGCAATCTTAAGGATGTCATGGCAACGATACCATGGCGCTGTCCTGGAGACTCGGACACGGACGGTTCATTTAAACTCCCCATTCCACCGTCCGCATTCCATGGTATTAGACACTCCAGTCCGGGAAGTTTTAGCAAATAATAATGCTGAAGCTCTCAAGTTAGAAGACATCCCCGTAGTCCGGGAGTATCCTGACGTGTTCCCGGATGATCTTCCGGGCATGCCACCTAAGCGGGATGTCGAGTTCAAGATTGAACTTGCACCCGGGACTACGCCCATATCACGGAGACCATACAAAATGGCTCCAAATGAGCTGGCTGAACTGAAATAACAGCTCAATGATCTGTTGAGCAAGGGTTTCATTAGGACAAGTTCCTCGCCTTGGGGATGCTCGGCGCTGTTTGTTAAAAAGAAGGATGAAACCTTGAGGCTGTGTGTGGATTACCGGCCGCTCAACACCGTCACCATCAAGAATAAGTACCCACTACCCCGCATCGACATATTGTTTGATCAACTTGTGGGTGCAAGTGTGTTCTCAAAGATGGACCTTCGCTCTGGATATCACCAGATAAAGATCCGGGCGTAGGATATCCCTAAGACGGCCTTCTCGACGAGATATGGATTATATGAATATCTCGTCATGTCCTTTGGTCTCACAGATGCTCCAGCCCATTTCATGTATCTCATGAACTCGGTGTTCATGCCGGAGCTGGACAAGTTCGTGGTAGTGTTCATCGACGATATCTTGGTTTACTCCAAGACAGAGGCCGAACATGCCGAACACTTGAGAATCGTTCTTCAACGATTGCGAGACCACAAGCTCTACGCCAAGTTCAGTAAATGCAAGTTTTGGATCAGCCAAGTGCCATTCTTGGGACATATCATCTCAGCGGAAGGCATTGCGGTTGACCCAAGCAAGATAGAGCAAGTGCTGAAATGGAAAGCTCCCACTTCAGTTCATGAAGTCAGAAGCTTCCTCGGGTTAGCGGGATACTACCGGAGTTTCATTCCAAGCTTCTCCAAGCTCGCTATAACCGATGACAGAATTGCTGACGAAGGGTACGAAATATGTTTGGAACATGGCGTGTGAAGGAGCATTCCAAACATTGGTGAAACATCTAACCACAGCCCCGGTCTTAGCTCAGCCGGATATAACAAAGCCCTTCGACATGTATTGTGACGCGTCCGGTATTGGGCTCGGCTGCGTGTTGACGCAGGAAGGACGTGTGGTCGCTTATGGCTCACGCCAACTTCGAAACCATGAGCAGCATTAACCTACTCATGATATTGAGCTTGCCGCCGTGGTGTTGGCACTAAAAATGTGGAGGCACTATCTCCTGGGGAATCTGGTGCATCTCTACACCGACCACAAGAGCTTGAAATACATTTTCACCCAGAAGGAGCTGAATATGAGGCAAAGGAGGTGGTTAGAATTAATCAAGGACTATGAAATTGAGATCCATTACCACCCCGGCAAGGCGAATGTGGTTGCCGACGCGCTGAGTCGGAAATCACATGTCCATAACCTCACCATTACACCGGTGGAGGAGGAAGAGCCGAGTTTATACTTGGTTCCTTATGGATCGCTGCACAAACTTGCTCTCATCCCTACCATTAGGGAAGCCATCATTGCAGCTCAGAAGACGGATAAAGGCATGGCACATCTCCGGAGACGGATAGACAATGGAGAGATCAAGTGTTTCCGGAAAGATGATGAGGGGACGCTGTGGTTCAATGACCGAATAGTCGTACCCCGGGATATGGAGCTGAGGAAGAAAATCCTCGATGAAGCTCACATGTCCAAGTAGTCCATTCATCCGGGCAGCAACAAAATGTACCAAGATTTGAAAAAGAAATGTTGGTGGACACGGATGAAGCGGGAGGTAGCGAAGTGCGTATCTGAGTGCGATACGTGCCGACGAGTGAAAGCGGATCACATGAAGAAATCAGGGCTGCTGCAACCCCTGAAGATCCCGGCATGGAAATGGGAAGATGTGAGCATGGATTTCATTGTGGGATTACCCCTAACTTCCAACAAGCATGATTCCATTTGGGTAATCGTTGACCGGTTAACCAAGCCGTCTCGCTTCATCCCGGTGAATACACGTTACAATGCCGGCAAATATGCGGAGCTGTACATAGCGACAATTCTATGCCTATACGGGGCACCCAAGACCATCGTCTCAGATCGAGGTGCATTATTTGTATCTCGCTTTTGGGAGCAGCTACACGCTGCATTGGGTACTAAGTTGATCAGGAGCTCCGCCTATCACCCTCAAACAGATGGGCAAACAGAGAGGGTGAACCAAGTATTAGAGGACATGTTGAGAGCATGTGCCATCCACCACGGTAGGAACTGGGATGATCACCTACCATTGGCGGAATTCTCGTACAACAACGGCTATCAGGCGAGTATCAAGATGGCACCCTACGAAGCTCTCTACGGTCGCAAATGCCGCACCCCATTAAATTGGTGCGAGTCCGGCGAAAGGGTCACATTCGGGGTTGATGTGGTGAACGACGCTGAAGAGTGCGTTCGGACGATCCAAGCTAATTTGAAGGCCGCTCAATCGCAGCAGAAGAGCTACGCTGATAAGAGGCGTAGACCGTTGCACTTTGACATCGGTGAACACGTGTACCTCCGCGTGTCTCCGATGAAGGACGTGCACCGGTTCGGTGTGAAGGGGAAGCTCGCTCCCCGTTTCATTGGGCCCTAAGCTATCACCGAGAAGTGTGGACCAGCAGCGTATAGATTGGAGTTACCGGCATCTCTTGCTGGTGTCCATGACATTTCCCATGTCTCCCAGCTGAGAAAATATCTGTAACATACCGCTGCTGTTTCTACCGAAGACATCGGCGAGTTGCAACCGGATTTGACATATGCTGAATATCCGGTGGCAATTCTGGATGAGAAAGCCCGAACCACGCGTAATAGGACGTTGTGGTTCTACAAGATACTCTGGAGCAACCACACCGCCGAAGAAGCGACGTGGGAGAGCGAGGAATTCCTTCGCTCAAATTACCCGGAGTTCATGGCATCTCAACGCGGGTAAGTCCCTATTACATCACTATCTCTTCTTTTGTAATCTCGGGACGAGATTCTTTTAAGGGGGGAGGGATGTAAAAGCCCAAGAAAAGGGACTTGCAAAATTTTTTCTTCACTTCACAACACCACAGTTTTATTTGTGGATATCTTAGGAAATATTGTGAAGAGCAAGTAACCTCCATCAAAAGAGTGATTAGAGGGGAAAGCCTCCATTTTCACAAAGTGAGATTTGTACACATGAACATGAGAGGTTGAGCTCACCCCTAGAACTTAAAAAGTCTTGGGAAGATCTAGGCCAAATTTCATGCTAATCCAAACATTTTTGAGGCACTTTTGGAAGTATTTGAAAAAGAGGCCAATTTGAATGTAAATTCGAATTGCAGCAACTTTCATCACTCAAATTCAAAAGTTAGCTTCATATTAAAACTCAGCACATTTTTCTGAGTAAGCCCACCAATTTTCATCCTCATTGGAGGTCATCTTGTCAAGAGCTAAATTTGCAAGAATTCAAAACTGAATTTGAATTTCAGTTTAAACATGCAGAAAATTTAGCCCAAAACAGTTCAAATTTGAGAATTCAAATTCAAAATAAGACTTGGTGACTAAGTCTCACATTAAATTGTGAGTAGCTGAGGATATTTTGGCACCACAGAATTGAGAAAATTTGGAAAAAGAATTAGAGGGGAAGTCCCACCTGTCAGTAGACTTAACAGAGAAGTCTCCCACTGATTTTCCCTCTCTCGGCCGAGACAGCACGCCAGCCGCGTCGGTGCCCGACCGCCTCGGCCAGCCACCTCCTGGTTCCCGTCGATCGCGCTGGCAGCCGGGAAACAGCTCGCCCCCTCCTCTACGTGACCCCCTCCCCACGCAACGAGCCGTGCGTGTGCTTCCCTGCAAAACAGCTCCGCCCCGGCTCTGTTTCGTTCACCGGCGCCGCCTCCCTGATCTCCCCTGAACGCCGGCACCAGCTCGGCCTTTGCCCGAGCCGCAAACACAAAAAAGGAGCACCAGCGTGTGCTCTAGCTAACCACCACACCACATCGCGGTGTTAGCACCGCATTCGACCACAAATCGACGATCGCCACTGAGAACTCAGGCCACCGGAGGAAAGCCGAGGATTGCTCCACGTGGATAGCACGCCACGGCCATTTTCACCGCCTGACTTCTACACGAGAAAGGTGCCCCTTAGTCTCCAGATCGTGTAGCTGCAACCCTCATAACCGTTGATAGACCGAGCGCAGAGGATTCCTAAGAATCCCGAGAACTGGTGCACCCAGGTAGGGGTCAGTCTACCCCGAAATTCTAGCTGCACCGTCCAACCCAGCTCGGGTGAGCCTACACACACCTTCCTCACTCCCTAGCGGCCCTCCTCGACCACGAATCAGGGGATATGGCCCAGAAATGGCCGGGTTCTGGTTGTTTTTCGGGCCGCCATAGAATAATAGCTCGGGTCACCGTGGAGCTCTAGGTTGCCGACCTTTTCATGGGGTTTGGCAGCCATTTTCATCACCCTCGAGCTTCCACGGTGCTCTCCGACCCTTTCCCGATCGTTTTGATGCGTTGTAACGCATTCCCGACCATGCCGGAACCCTAACCACCGCTGTCACAGTCGGGAGCCCTGTTCCGGTGAGCTACGGCCGCCGGTGACCCCCCGAGCTGAGTTCAGCGTCATGAGTTAGGGCGGGGCGGCGAGTTTGGGCTCGGGAGATGGCTGGGAAACCGGTTCCGGCGACGCTCGCCGGAGTGCGCCGCCGCAGACCCCTGTTTGGCGCAAGGAAGGAGAAGACCTGCCGGGTGGGACCCACTGGCAGACATTTAAGCATTTTTGGAATTTCCAGTTTTAGTTCAAACTTCAAATGCATCGAACTTTGGCTAGGAAACTCCAAATTCGATGAACCAAATTTTGCTGAACTCAGAATTCTGGGTACTTTCCAGCAATACCAAATTCAGCTCATGAAAGTGAATAGTTTTCCAGAATTAAATCCCTAAAGATTAAAATGTTGGGAATTTTATCTGGAGAACTGCTTTATGAAAAATTCTGAAATTTGGCTGAGAGGTTCATTGTTAAATCCCTAAATCACAGTAAAAGTTTCAGACTCATCCAAGTTTGTTTAGTTACCCTAATGGGGTGATTAAGAGAACTGCACTGAGAAAATAGAAAAATGTACAGAAACATTTTTAAGATTTTCTCCAATCTTAATTAGGGCATAACTTTCAGTAGAATTCTTCAAATGACATGAAACGAATTCCATTGTAACCAACTTAAATTCTAGTTTCCAGAAAGTAATGGTTGGAGCCATGAAAACCACTGGAGTTACTTAGAGGCTTAAATATTGACCAAATGGACTTTTATTTGTACAAGGTTCAAGTGAACTTTGTTTCAAATGAAACTTGGTCAAGACTTTGGTTAGGACCCTACCAAGCCACCATAAAAATTTCAGAACCAAAGGGAAGGGCTAGCTAGAGTTATTAGTAATTAAGTATTCAAGTTTACACATTGCATTTAAATTTACATGTCGTATTTCATTAAACGTGTAGTCGCTGAAGAAGAGACTCCGGAAGTGCTGGACTTACTTCTTCCGGACGAAGAACTAACCCCTGACCAGCAGCAACAAGGCAAGCCCGGTTTGCATTAACCTTTTTATAAGTTTTAATTTGTTTACATGTGTCATGTGAAGTATGATTGTGCATTAGGTATAGGATGGATGGAACCCCACTTGCATGACCAGAATTTTTCCATAAGAGTGAGGGTGGTGTCTAAGATCTCGAGTAGACAGGCTATGCTTAATAATTTCATAGGACTTCGGTACAAGTCGAGTAGCTGGAATCTACTCGCGAGATAGGATGGGACACACGGGTTTGGTTCGAGTGACGGGAGATCACTTTAGTAATGAAAATGAGACTAGGCAGGGTCTAGGGCGCAGCAAGAGGAAGTCTTGTGTGCACAGCCCTGTCCATGTCGATTGAGGACCGAGCCGTGTGCGGCCCTGCTGAACAAGTATTGAACGTACCGAAGGCATATCGGATATATGGGCCCCGATAAACCGATGTAGCCTAAACCTCCGAGCGTCGAGGCATAGAACACCGATTTATAGGTGTAGGTTGACGGCAGCCAGGTGGAAATCTGCCAACGGGCATAGAGAGATGCTCCATGTGGGGAATCTCCTGCTCGTTTCGGTGCAACCGGTTCGACGTTTGGGCTGTTGGGTGAAAGGTTGTCCCGTACGACATAGAGTGAGCGTGCTGTGCAGCTCCACGGGTGGGCGTACGTGACGTGCTCTTTGGGTTTCCCTGCAGGTGTATATCGAGTCGATTCGCCGTCCCTCGCGGTGACAAGCACCGCTTGTTCACTGCGTCGTAACGTAGATAATTAATGGAATTCTGTGATTCAATATTGCTGTCATTAGATAATTGTATTGCTACATGTGTGCCACCAAATGTTGCTTACTAAATTTCAGCTTCATGAACTGTTAACTTGTTGCTAAAAGATGAACTAAGGATGAACTTGTAGGTGTGTCCATTTGCTGCCACATTGCTATCCTATGTCATTGTACACCTCATGTAGAGTTTCATGCCTAGGTAAGTCGGTTAAGTCTTGTTGAGCCATAGTGCTCACGGTTGCTGCTTAAGTGTTTTTCAGGTGAGGAGCCACCCACGTACTCGAAGTACGAGTCCACCGGCGAGGGTTACCCTCCGTCGGGGACCACGGCTGAGTGGGAGCCGTACACGCCGCACTGAGCTGAGGAGTGCAGCTAGTGTGGGTTGCCCTAGGGCTGGGCAACCGACTTTTGCTAGATAGGCAGGCGTGAGTTGTATAAAAGAAACTTTCGCTGTGTAAAATAAATACTAGTTTGTAACTGAGTATTGTACTACTTTGTACATTCAGCTTGTTTTCCCATGTAATATATTGTGTCCTTATGACGTGTGCTGTCGGGTGTCGCATCGCGTGGCACCACCCTCTGCGATCCTGGATGAGCGGATTCCAGTCCGCCACACAAGATACCTTCATATGCATTGTTCTTGATTCAAACATACTGCGCAACCTCCCGATCAACTAAACCACAATTCCTCCCGAACTTGGTTGTTGAACCTCATCTTCTCCCTAAGACTAGTTCAGTGGATCCCGTCACCAGCCATGTCTTGAACTTAAGCAACACCTGCACATGAATAAACAACCAATACTTCTGAGCACAAGTCCTCGACTTGACTCTCGTTAGTTCCGAAACTACAACATCTTACGTGAACACCTCACATAAGCATGTTGTAAACCATAGCAAAATGATATCAGCCATAACCACCAAAACACACCAAAAACTTAGTAAAATAAGACTAAGCAAAATTTCCATAAGAGTAAAGCAAGTTCGAAACATGGCAAGTTAAAAGCAGAACCATTGCAATCAAGCTCCAAACCTTACCAAAGCTAGTCGGACCTAGCGCCGGAGCTTACTAAAGCTTAGTCGGACCTAGCACGGAACTTACCAAAGCTAGTCCGACCTAGCACCAGAGCTAGCAAAAACAAGTCAGACCTAGCAAAAATAAGTCAGACCTAGACAAACCAAGTCGGACCTTACGTCGGACCTATCGTTGGACCTTGCAGGAGCTCGGACCTAGAGTCGGACCTTGTTAAAAAGGTGTTTTGGTAGTATTAAAAACTTTTATCGTCAAAGCCAATGTATTCAGCACACGTAGGTCTCACAGAAGGTAAATTTAGTGAGCTACCCTAGACCCATACATACCCTGTGCCATCAACGCCGAGACTCCACAATCAAACAAGAAACGCTTTGTCTCGACACCACTAGCCCAAGGTAGAAATTAAATTTAGTGACGGTGTTGATCATCCCTCATCTCCAATATGAGGATTACTCACGAATCATTTTAACTTTTCCCAGTTTCTTACTGCGTCACGACGCAGAGAACAAGTATGCTCAGTACCGCGAGCGACGGTGATTCGAATCAAAAACACCCGGATAACACGACACATACGCCCGTCCGAGACCAGTGATCAACCAATCCCATCAACGTCGTATGTGGCAACCTTTCACACGACACCCAAATGTCGAACCGGTCCCACTGACTTGGATTAAGTCTCACTATGGCAAACCCTCGTAGAGCCAACTTCTCTATCCTTTCAGCATCTGCATAAGGCGGTGGGGATTGCCTCGACACCCAGGTTAATATGTTACATCAGTTTCCTGGGTCCCATATTGCCAATATGCATCCGGTACACAACTCAAACTTGTCCCACAGGGCCGCACACGAGAACGGGCCTTAATCGACTCAGATATAGACTAGGTTCACAGGACCATGTCCTTGAGCCTTCCATCCACTGCCCGGTCTCCATTCCCAACTATGAGGATCAATTCCCAACTCTTCCGATTGATCCCCCTTAATCCCGGTTCACGAGTAGGAAACTGCCTACTCGAGTTATGCCTCTTTTGATCCACTTTTGTTACTTGAGATCAGTAGTTATAATCAATAATAACCTACTCCACGTTAAACCCCAGGGTTTTTCTGGGTCATGCATGTGGAGTGTCATACCATTTAGACTTAATGCAATAAACAAAATGCTAAACATTATAAAGTGAATACAAATAAAAAATTGTAACTTTTGATGCAAACTGGGGCTTGCCTTAGTGTTGATCCCGACTAAAGTTTCTGTCAATAGGATTCAAGTCAACGGCCTCCGAAGTCTTCTCGAGAAATATTTCTATCGAAACGATCAATTAAAGAAATGCGCCACTTTATGAAATAATGTGCTATAAGCAAACTACAGAAGCAAAACCTAAGAAGACAGAGGAGTCTATGGTTGAAATTGTTATGGAGTCTTTCTAAACTCATGATAGGAGCACGGTAAAGTTTTCAGAAGCTTTTGAGACAGAAAATGGCCACAGGAATTCATGGAACCTTTAACCTTCAATGATTTATAGGAATTTAATTAGACTTGGTCATATGGAGAAATTTGATATCCTAATAGGTCTGGACCTAAGGTTGCTAGGAAATTTTTTCCAAAATTTCCTAAGTCTTCAGCTGGCCACAATGGAGGATTGAAGTTCATTCCATTTCTCTGAAATTTGTTTCTGTGATTTTTCAGCCCATTTAAATAACCCTGAGAAAATCTACTGATTAAGCCCCATTAATCATCTCCAAAAATCCTGAAATTTCTGCTGGAGCTCATGGACTATGAGAAAGAGATTCTGACCCAAAATGGGAATATTTCAACAAGCCAATTTCCTGGAATTCCTCCCTAAAGGGATAAATAAAAAGAATTCTACAGAAATTCCTAATCATTTTCATAGCTAGAAATTTTTTTCTATGCAAAGTAATCCTCCTAAGGAATCCAACAAAATTTGTCTCACTATTGTTGGAGCTTTCTACACAGAGTTATGGATTTTCCAAGTTTGAACAACTCTCTGTTTGATTTTAAAAAGAACAGTCAAACGTGGGGCCCATGGGTCAGGTGTTTCTTCAACCTCTCGCCAGAGCCCGCGGGTGCACACCGGCAGATATCGTGGCGAGGCTCGTTCTCCCTTAATTATCCAGCAAATTAGCTCCGGTTTCGCCCTACACGATCCTTGGAACATGGCGCAGCTGCCGGGCTAGGTTTCCCCGCATGAAAATGGCCGGAGGTGGGTCGGCATTGGTGGGGCGGCTTGGGATCTCGGCATAGACGCGTTCTGGCGTGTCCCAAGCTTCTCCCGGCGAGCTACATTGCCATAAAGCATCCCTAGTGGTCGGGAAATATGGAACGGAGCTCATCTTCCGCAGCATATGGCGGCAACTAGTTGTCACCGTGGACCGCGGCGGTTTTAGCCACCGACGGTGATTTCTCGTCGCCCGGGGCGGAGAACGAGCGGTTTTCTTTGTGCTTCGGCATGGGAGGGCGCTAGGAACCCTAGTAGCTGTGGTTTGAATTGTAGAACGGATGATGAAGCGGTTTGAGCGAATTTAGAGAATTGGACAGCGCCGGTTTCTTACACCCACCGGCGCCAAAACTAAAATTCCGGTGGTCCAGCCGTGGGGGGAAGCAAGGGACGTCTGGGATGATGATCTAGAAACACTGGCCCACCTTTAAGTCATGTTGGTCGTGCCGGAGAGGGTCAGAGTTGGCCGGACGTCGAGTTGCCGTGCCGTGCGGCATAGCTCTGTTTTTCCAGGGAAGAACAGGGTTGCTGTCGATCGGGGAAGAGCCAGGGACGAGCTGAAGATGGGTGGAAACTGTTGAGGACCGATGGTCTCAGCTCATGGTTGGCTCTACCGGCGCCAAACACACCGGAACCCATCGGCAAGGTTCAACGAGAGGCGACGCCGGGTTCTCTTGGGTGAGCGCGCGAAGGAATGATTGTTTTCTTCGGTTTCATGTGTGAAGAGGGTTCCCGAGCAGAGAAACCAGACTTTGTTTTGACAGCCGGAAACTTTATCGATCAACAACTCTGTGGAGCGAGTTGCCTTCGGGAGTACGTTTGAAACAGCTCAGTGGAGCTCTCTCCCCCTTGGTGTCACTCGCACAGAGAAAGAAAACTTCGTCGTGTCTATGTTTCAGAGACCTGCGGGTCCCACTGAGGTCTCCCCCCACACAACATTGTTTCAAAAATTTGAATTCAAATTTTTGCAGCATGTTCTACCAACTGAATTTGAATAGCATGGAGTTAAACCTCGCTTGTGCTCAAATTTGAATTTCTGGATTTATTTCCTCTTCGGCTAAATTCCTTTTGTAACCTTTCCTTTATTTCATGTAGCCGAAGTTTGAATTTGAAAAGTGGTAGCAAATTTCAAAGGATGAATTTGAATACAGTGGCTCATCCCCTCTCGTGACACTAATTCAAATCCTATGTTTCACCTTCTTTGTGCTAAACTTTCTTTACCATATTCTAGCCTTTATTTCATGTGGCAAAATTTCGAATTTGCAAACCAATTTAGGAGGAGCATACCCTGCTGATTTGAATTCCACAGAAACACCAGCAAGGCTCAACTTGGGGATTTTACAGTTCATTAACCCCTAATGGAATCCTAGACTTCAAATTTACTCTTTTATTTGAAAATTTCATTTTTCATGCAGTTAAGAACATATTACAGTACTATGTTTCCTCACCAAAACAAAAATCCTAACCGGTGTTACACCGGCATATACGTCTCAAATGGTGACACTAAAGCGATCACTCACACACGTGTTCTAAACGGAATGTTCTACTCATGGTTAAGGTACCTGCAGAAAACAATCAATAATGATGCACACAAGAGGGTTGTCATTTCAGGTAAGTCCATATCATAGTAAAAACATACGCCCCGTATCATTGCCATACGGGCCGTCCTTGAGTCAAGCCACGTCTCAAGGTACATGATTGGGTTATTCACCACCCGACAGGGGCTCCACACCTTTGCAATAAAGCACACCGGTGGAACAGCGATTTCGTATGCCTCATAGGACATGAAGAGCCCTAGAGAACACACTTCGTGTTACAAACCACATGATGGGTTCTCCTCTTGCCCCTGGGTTTGCGCACTGGAGGCTAGTGCATTTCATATGTCTCTAAGACATGAAGTGTCTTAGAAAACATATTCACTTCCTGTCCATTACTGAACAGGACATCCCACACTACTTTCCTCGTATGTGGGAGCTAACCGAATTTGATCCGCTTTCGGTGGTGTTCCTTACCATTCTTACATCCACGTAGGTGAGTCCTTACAGAATTGAAATACTGAATGTAACACACTGTTAGCTTGCCACCTTAAGTAACTATGCTATTAATAGTCCTTATGTGGGCATACTATATGTTTCTCACTCGTATACTTCTAAGTTTTTCAAAATATGCTCTTTTCATGCGTTATATTTCCAATGCGGCTCTGATACCATGCCTGTGGGGAAGCCCTTCCGGGATCCACACTCCAGGATGCACATTGGGTGGTGCCGTGCGATGCGGCACCCAACAGCATACACGAAAAGAACCATAAACGTACAAAGTCTTTTATTTATCAACATAGTGTCATTTAAAAAATAATGTACCACGAAGGTACACGCAGCGGAATACACATACACAGTTACTCTCGATCCTAACTAAGTAAAAGAGAAGACGTCCAGCCCGCGGATGCTTCTTACTAGCTTCCACAAAGATGAGTGCAGCGGCAGGGTTTCCGGTGAGTCTCTGATATCTCACCGAACAACCATCTTCATAGCAAATTTTATATCATCTGCAAAACACTAATAATGCAACCGTGAGCACGATGGCTCAGCAAGACTTAACTGACCCCTCCTAACATGAAATCTACATGCTGGGATTAATAATATAGGACAAATATGTTGCAAGAGCCACACGCCTACATGTTGATCCTTACTTTCAGTTTAATAGCAGCAGATTATTATGCCTTAGGCAGCCCTCACATCGGAAGTCCACAATCAAAGAAGAAACGCTTTCCTCCGATGTGGTGATGCCCAAAGTGGAATATAAACTTAGTGATCTCTACAACTATAGTATACATGGTTGGCAATACAATGAATTTAAGAACTTCACATCAGCAATGATTCATCTCACTTCATCTGGAAAAAATTACTGCGTCACAACTCAGTGAACAAGTGGTACTCATATAACCGCGAGGGACGGTGATTCGAATCAGGACACATCCGGAACACATGACACATACACCCGCCTCGAAAGACTCAGACAAGAGCTCTTTCTTACATTGTATGCAACAACCTTTCACCCGTCACTCCAATGCCGAACCAGTTCTGCCGACCCACCAGAAGGGCCACTACCCGGAACACGTCGAAGTTGCTCCGCTAGGGGGTTTACACCTCTGACACAAACCCCCAAAGGATGGCCGTATAAGTTTCGACACGAGAGTACCCGAGTTACATAGGTTTCCTGGACCCCATAATTCCAGTATGCATCCGGTACTGTTCAAACTTGCTCAGCAGGGCGGCATACGCATCCGAAACTACACGAAGGTAACCTGTTCTACCAATTAACTCCAAGGGTTTGTGGGTCATGCATTTGGAGTATCAATCACATTGACCTAATGCATATTACATACTAGACCAATAAAAGTGATACAAAGTAAAATGTAACTAAAAAGCTGTTAAATGCAAACCTTGGGATTGCCTTATGTTGCTGCAGGTTTATTTCTAACTTAAAGTCAGTAGCTTTGCGATGAGTAAAGCTTCGAGTTTCTGTTCTGAGTCGAATGCCTCGTCGAGCTCCTTCGCCGTTTTTCCTACCGATATGAACATGCACAGTTTTATGTTGCAAGTAAATATATTATAAAACGAAAGTGTTTTATGACTTAAGAAGGGTTCTGAATAACTAAGACTTGAGAATTTGGTTTGGCTATGTGCTGGAACGAAAGTGTTTTTGGAACTGAAGTGCAAGGAACTATATAATGGACATAAGTATGAAGTTGGACATAATTGGCAAAAAACTGGAGAAGATGATCTCAACTTGCTCTGAAATTTTTACAGTTGTTCATAGATCATACAGAGGTATGGCTTGCAAAATTTCAGACAAAGTTGATGTAAGAGGTGGCCTAGGGAATTTTCTTAGCTATTTGGCTTCTCTGAATTCCTATGGAAATTATAGGACCTTTTCATGCTCCAAATTTGGTTTTTCAGAAACTTGGGACTCTCATGAGTCCATAGGACTTGGTCGCACCATTTTTGGAGCTTCCTACACAGAGATATGAATTTTCCAATCTTGGGTAAAAGTCTGAAAATGTCTCTGTTCATTTTCCTATTTTCAGAGACATAAAGGATTGACACTACATTTGGCCAAGCAAATTAAGTCCAACGCCTCTGAAAATTTTACTGGGGTTCAACGATTTTGAAAGAATGTCCTACCCAAATTTCGGAATTTTCCAATTAACAGGACTCCAGTAAAAATTTGTACAAGATTTTTTTAATGAATTAATGAGCCAAATCCAGAGATTTTCATAAACATTGGGCTGCACCCTTGGATAGTACTCTCTGAGAGTAATCCAACAAAATTTGTTTTACAATTTTTGGACACTCCAACCTAAAGTTATGGCCCTTCAAAGTTTAAACCGAATTAGGAAAATCCTGGAATAGTTTAAACCCGACAGTGGATCCCACTCGTCAGCCCTCGTCTTCTACCTCGCGCCAAACAGGGGACCCGGCAGCGCCCTCCTGCGAGGGTTGCCGGAAGCCGTTTTCTGGCCACCTCCCGGACTCCTAGTCGCCCCCCCCCCCCCCATTTCCAACCCGCTGAACATGATGGGACGGTCGCCGGCGGCCGTAGCTTACGGGTAACCACCGCGCACCGGCAACAGCGAGACCTAGGGCTCCAGCAAGGTCGCGGCGGCTCGTTTATTCACCAAATGATCAGGTTCTTAGCTCTAGAGCACCAGGGGATCATGTAGAAGATTGACATGGAGGTTAAAGGGGCCGCGGAGCGCTCCAAGCCCATCGGCACCGTGCGGCCGATGGGGTCCGGCGTTGCGCCATGGACACGACACGGAAATTCTCCTTCTACACCCCATATCTAGGTCTAAAATCGATGGAGGAGTTGCGCTAAGTAGTTAGGAAGCTTTGTGCAAGGTTTGAATCAATAAGAACACGAATTAACGAAGAATTTTGCAAACTCCTACCTCGGGGTCGAGTTGTGCCGCCCGGAAGAAAAACTCAAAATTCTCCTCCCACAATTCACGGCTAGGGCTGAGCTTTGGAGAGGAGTAGCTCCGGTTGTGGGTGCACCGATGAGTAAGCTCACTTAGGCTTGATCTTCTTCGGTTCGGGCTTCCCACGGGAGCCGAGCTCGTTTTCTTCGGTGTGCAACACGGAAGCAGTGGCAACTTGCCATTTTTAGGTGCAAGAGAGCTCAGGACAGTGGAGGAAAAGGAGTTAGCCGGATAGAGCACACTTTGTCTAAGATTTTTCGGGTGGAGAGCTCACGCAACCGAGCTACAGTGGCTGTGTTGATCGGAGGACGAACAGAGAGCAGCGGCTGTGTTTTTGCGTCGGTGTGAGCGAGGAGAGCCAGGGAGAGCGACAGAGATGGCTCATGTGGAAAGTCAACGTGCTAAACACTTCACTCGGTGTTCTCATCTGTGAGCAGGAGCTGGCCTCGGTGGAACGACGGTTGGCGCCGGCCGACGGGAGGTGGCGCGCGTGTGCTGTCCGAGTGAAAACAGAGAAGACTTCGGGTTGAAGTCTAGTGACATGTGAGCCCCATTTCTCCCCTCTTATCCCCCAATTCCATTTAAAATATGAAACGAGCTCCAGATTTGATCAAACTCGGAGGATAGGCAAAAAGAAATGTGAGCAACACAATGGTGCACTCAAATTTGAATTTCGGTGAAGTCGGAATATGAAACTGAGATTTAAATTCAAATTTTAATTTTCCCCCGTTTGAATTCCAACGACTAGTAAATCTTTTCCAAATGAACTGAAATTTTGCTGTGCTACCCGTGGATGTGTGGAGAATCAAATTGTGGGTTTATATCTTCCGGTTTGAAAATTTTTGCAAGTTCACTTTAGCATTTGGAGCTCACACTTTTAAATTCAAAAGTTTAAATTTCTTCTCATTTTCTCGGTGTGAATTGCAGCTCCACTTTCTAGAATTTTGGGGATTCACAATCATGTTCACCTCTTTGAACGTGTGCATGCCTCTCTGGTTAGATTGGAGTCGTTCATTGATCGATCATATGCTTGCCACCATCTTCTCGATCAATTCTTTTTCTTTTGGGACCGTTAGTGAGAATACGACACCTCTAGCAGCAGCATCTACATGATCGTGAGCTAACGGTGTCAAACCATTGTACAAGTTTTGGATAATGAGCCAATCATCTATTCCGTGGTGAGGACAAGCCAGTATGTACTACTGCGGCCTCTCCTAGGCCTCAGGAATGGATTCCTTGGGCTCTTGCTGGAAGCACGGAATTCTTCCATGTAGGACATTGGTTCTGCCCAGTGAAAAGAATTTTGAGGAACACCATGGAACACTTTTCACAAGTATCCACAACACTTCGATTCGAATAGAGTTTTGCTCTCCCAAGAAGGGAGAATGGAAACGGTAAAACACAGATGGCATCTTGGTGACATTATTCATCTTGAAAGTAATGCAAATCTCCAGTAATTGTTGTAAATGGGCACTTGTGTCCTTATTGGCTTTTCCACATAATAGTTTAGCCTACACTCTAGTGATAAGGCCCATCTTAATATCGAAGTTTGTGTCTCATGTATTGACAGTGGGCCCAATGGGCATATTGGTAGCAGAGGGAGCAGAGAACATGCGAAGTGTCTTTGGATCCATTTGTGTGAAGCTTGATGGTGCGGAAATGACTGGTCGTCTTGCCAGAAGGATCACCTGAGGAGGAATAACACGAGGTCGAACTGTCCTTAGAAAGTGATTCGAGATCTTCAACATAGTTTGCCGGCAAGCGGAAACCGGTAATACACTACCCTGTTTTCATATCAAAAGAATGCAAAAACAAAGCAAGGTTATCATACTAAATAACTGCTAGGATCCATAACTACCTAGAGTAGTTATGTTATATTTATGTACCCTCCACGGCAATGGCACAAGAAATGTTTGCTGGCACACGCTAAGCTTCATTAATAAAATATCCATGGCCATGGCGCCAAAAGGGCCAAGAAACATTCTACTAATGAACCCTAAAGTACGTTGGTATTTTTCATAACTACTGAAAGGATCCTCAAGCACACGGAAAATACAATTGTATTGTGAGACCTATGTGTGCTGAATACATTGGCAATTAGGATAAAAGTTAGCATTAACATTCAAAGTTTTGAATATTGCCAAAACATTCTTCTGTGGCAAGGTCCGACAAGTTCTTTGTTAGGTCCGCCAAGTGTTGGCAAGGTCCGGAGAGCTCCTGCAAGGTCCGGAGAGCTTCTGTGAAGTCCGGAGCTTGTTTTTACGGAGCTCCCGTGAAGTTCAACTCGTAGAACTGCAGCGTCTTGTTTTTGCTTTTAACTCGCAATGTTTCAAACTTGCTTTGTGGGAAGGTTTGCTTAGTATTAATTTGCTAAGTTTTTGGTGTGTTTTGGTTGTTATGGCTGTTATCATTTTATATGGTTTGCAACATGCTTATGTGACGTGCTCATGTAAGGTGTTGTGGTTTTCGAACTAACGTGAGTCAAGTCGAGGACTTGTGCTCGGAAGAATTGGTTGTTTATTCATGTGCAGGTGTTGCTTGAGTTCAAGACATGGCTGGTGACGGGATCCTTGGACTAGTCTCACGGAGGAGATGAGGTTCCAACAACCAAGTTCGGGAGGAGCTGTGGTTGAGTTGATCGGGAGGTCGCGCAGCATGTTTGGATCAAGGGCAGTGCATATGAAGGTTGCGTGTACGTCGTTGGAAGGTGTTTGCACATGTTCAAGGAGTGCATGGACGTGGCAACATTGTTCCAAGGCGTGATGAAGAGAAGTGGACGTAAAGAATTGGTCGGAAAGGTCCAACCGGCTAGATTGCGTACTCAGTCTGAGGCTGAGTCGGATATGGCTCAAATATGGAAGATTTGAGTTGGTTATGATAGGATTTCGTGCTAGGAACGAAGTTGAGTTGTTTTAGGAATGTTTAGGACGTTCCTAAGGTGTTTGGAAGTCTCACGATTGCTTCTATCTGCGAATAGGAGAGTCCTGAGCAGTTATGGTAAGCTAGGATACGAGTCCAATTAGGAGTAGGAGTCCTAGATTGGATTCATTAGCCTGAGGGCTGGCTATAAAAGCAAGGGAGGCCAGAGCTCTCGTGGGTAGAGAACTTTGGGCTGTTCCTCTTGTGTTTCTATTGAATAAAGTTCATAGTCTCGAGTAGCTTTTGTGCCTTGTTGGTCCGATTTGTTTTTCGTCAAGTCTTTCTCGCCGAGTTTCTGGACAGACCGATGTTGCTTCGGTGTTTCGTTCATAACTCGAGTTTTACAGATCCGATTGACGTGATTATTTTTGGGTTGTCTTCACAACATAATTATCTATCATCTGTGAAATTTTCACGAGCTTCGGATCTGTAGGTTTTGAGATACACGAGTTTCTTTGCAGCGTTGCCGATCTGTTTTATATCTGGTAGAACAGATTGATCTTCGTTTAATGTTTTGATCGTATCTCATGTTTTACTTCGTGGTTTCAAGTGATTCTTGTTGCATTAGATCCGTGACTTGATTCTCTATCTCTCTACTTGATTTGTCATGGTTGAACACGTTTGAAAACACTTGCACACATGTTTTATTTAACCGATTGATTTTTTGCTGAGGGGTTTTTGTTGTTTCCGCTGATTGATTTTTTGCTGAGGGGTTTTTGTTGTTTCCGCTGCGAAAAGTTTTAATCTACCATTCACCCCCCTCTGGTAGCTTTTCACGTGCTCTTCGATCCTATAATTGGTATCAGAGCCAAGGTGCTCTAATCTTTGTGATTTGCACGTGTTTTGGCTAACCATCATGGAGAAGTACTCCGCAAAACCTTGTGTGTTCAATGACATCGATTTTCAGGTTTGGAAGGCGCGGATGGAGGCCTACATACAGGCGCAAGGCTTCGCCATATGGGAAAAGGTCTACCGGAACTTCGATGTACGACCCAACGATCAAGTTACGGCTGCGAACATGAGAGATGTTGACAACAACAACAAGGCTCGCAACTTGATCATCCAAGGATTGACTCAAAGCGACTTCGACCATGTTGCACACCTCCGATCTGCATATGATGTTTGGAAAGATCTTTGTGACTACCATGAAGGATCCAATACGATCAACGAGGTAAGGCAAGATATGTTCAAGAAAGAATACATGCATTTTGAGATGCAACCCGGTGAGTCAATTGACGACCTTTTTGCTCGCTTTAATAAAATTCTCAACAACTTGCGTAGTGTCATTGTTAACTTTTTCAGCTGCTGAAAATGCTAGACAATTGTTAGGAGCATTAGATATGTCAAATTGGGAGATGAAAGTTACATCTATTCATGAATCTACTGTCATGAGTTCTCTTACTTTAGACGTGCTTTATTCTAAATTGAAAACTCATGAAATTGACATCATCTCACGTAAAGACCCCAACAAGTCTATTGCATTTGTTTCGCAACGTGACATGTCTAGTTCTAGTCAATCATCATATAGAGGTGCACTCCCTTTGCTGTCCTCTCTAACTCTTGAACAGATTGAAGAGTTTCCAGAGGAGGAGCTTGCACTCATCTCTACTCGGTTCTCAAAAGCATTGCAAAATGTGAGAACTAGAAGGAGAGGAAGCTCCGGACCTCAACGATGTTTTGAATGTGGTAAGACAGGACATTTTCGTACGGAGTGCCCTAACCTTTCAGGTCCGACTTCATGTGAAGAAAAGCAAACAAGGCTGAAGAAATCGTTTGCAAAGAATAAGAAGAAGAAAGATTTATCAATTCGCAACATAGTGCATAGTATGATCTCTGCACTTCAAGATTTCGGCTCAACTGATGTGGACACCGGTAGTGATGAAGATGAAGTAGATATGGCAAATATGTGCTGCATGGCGTGCAAGTCAAGTTCAAGCTCCGAGGAGGCAGAACACAACAGCGACGATGAAGAGGTATGTCCCAATTGCGAAGAAATGTGTGATGCTATTTCTCGTGCCACTGTTATATTAAAGAAAAAGGATAAAAAACTTAGGAACAATGCTGTTAAAATTGAATCACTAGAATCTGAAATTAATCGTTTAAAAACTTTGATTCCTAGTGATGATTCATGTTCCTCATGTGATTTGATTTATGAACAATTATCCTCTTTAAGAAGTGCACACGCATCTACACTTGATAAACTTGAACTTGAAATTGAAAATAACAAAGAGCTTGCTGCACTTAATGATAAAAATTTGAAAGATGCTTGTTGTTCTACAATTGATTTGCATTGTTCTTCATGTGATGATCTGAATAAGAAACTAAATGATGCTATGAATGAGATTTCTATTTTGAACAATGCTTTACGTGTGCATGAAGTTAAATATTGTTCAAATTGCAAACTAAAAGGAAAAACTTCATGTGAAAACTGCTTTGATCTGTCCAATAAACTTGATGACATGCATAGGACACTAGATCGGTTTTCTAATGCAAATAAGAACCTAAACTTGCTGCTGAATTCTTCCAAGTCTTGTAATGATAAAACTGGTTTAGGTTTTAATTCTCATGCTCATGCTAAGGCACACCCACCTAAAGTTGTAAAGTCATTAGGAAGCGGTTTGATTCAAACAGCTCCTAGACAAAAAGAGGTGATTTTCAAAATCTGCAGGAGTACTGTCCCATTCGGATTCTAATAAACGTGTTGCTTGCTCATCTAGACATGATAATAAGGTTATTTTTCATTGTACCTACTGTGGTAGAGATGGTCATGTCATGGATTTTTGTTATAGACTAGCTAAACACGATAAGAAACAAAGAATACTTGCTAGATCACATAACAACCAAGCAAAATCTGCTAGACCGAATGTTCGGAGCTTGCAACCTGCTGTAATGAGTCAAAAACTTGCTCCCGGACCTACTGTTTTTTGTGCTACATATAACACATCTTCTATGTCAGTAGTTGGGAACAAAAATTTTCGATGTTTGGCTCATAAATCTGCTGTACCTTCTCAGCTTTCGCGTGTTATTCCTGCTGGACATCGTGTGACTCAGTACTGGATTCCTAAAAGTCTTTTAACTAACCCCAGTATTGAGTCATCGACGTATTGTGCTGCTGTGTAGGTTTCACGTTTGAGGAAGGAGAACATTTGGATTGTGGATTCAGGTTGCTCACGCCACATGACCGGTAACAAAGAATGGTTCTCCTCTCTCTCTTTTGTGTCACGTGTAGAAAATGTTACTTTCGCCGATAACTCTTCTACTCCCATAATTGCTAAAGGTTCGGTTAGAGTAAACAATCTCTACACTTTGAAAGATGTGGCACTTGTTAAAAATTTGAAATACAACTTGCTTTCGGCTTCACAATTGCTAGATGAAAATCTAGAGGTTAGCTTTGCTAAAAATTGCTGCAAGGTTGTAGATTCAAAAGGTGAGCTTTTGTTTAACATGTGTAGGTTTGGAAGAGTTTTTAAAGCTGATTTTGATTTGTCAACTTCTAAGCATCGGTGTCTAGTTGCTAATGATACAAAGGATCTATATTTTTGGCATCGTAGACTTGGTCACATAGGCTTTGATTATCTCACTCGTGTTAGTGCTCTTGATCGCATACGTGGGCTGCCGAAGCTTAAACAGGACAATGATATTGTGTGCCCTTCTTGTAGACATGCTAAGTTTGTTGCAGGTTCACATGCTCCTCTCACAATGACCATGACAGCTGAACCAGGACAACTTTTACATCTTGACACAGTAGGTCCGGCACGTGTTCAATCCTTCGGAGGTAAATGGTATGTGCTTGTGATTGTTGATGATTATTCCAGATATTCTTGGGTTTATTTTATGGCATCTAAGAATGAAGCTTTTAGTCATTTTAGAACTTTATTTCTTAGATTATCTATTGATCACTCAGGATCATTAAAAGCAATTAGAAGTGATAACGGAACTGAATTTAAAAACCAATCCTTTGATCACTTTTGTGCTGAAAATGAAATAGATCATCAATACTCTTCACCCTATGTACCACAACAAAATGGTGTCGTAGAAAGAAAGAACAGGACCTTAGTTGAGATGGCTAGGACTATGCTTGATGAATATCAAACTCCTAGGAAATTTTGGGCTGATGCAATTACCACCGCTTGTTATGTCTCAAATCGTGTTTTCTTGCGTGCTAAGCTTGGAAAAACCCCATATGAGCTCCGGTTTGGACATAGGCCTAGTGTTACACACTTTAGGGTTTTTTGTTGCAAATGCTTTGTTATGAAACATGGTAATCTTGCTAAATTTGAAGCTAGATCTGTTGATGGCATGTCTCTTGGTTATCCATCTCACACTAGAGGCTACCGTGTGCTTTTACTTGACACTAACAAAATTGTGGAGACTTGCGAGGTTTCTTTTGATGAAGCTAGCCCAAGTACTAGCTCCGATATTGCAGGTCCGGATCCATATCCGCAGGGGGAGAGTATTTTGATTGAAGAAGATGAAGAAATAGTGCTGCTGCCCGAAAACTCGGAAGTAAATAACGATAAAGCTGCTGATTTTGCACCACAACCAGCACCAACAGTCACTACTGCTGGTTCGGACCTTCCTCAATCAACAAGCTCTCCTAATCAAAGGTCCGAACATGAAGAAGAAGGTGCTTGTGAAGTGTCTACTCCCCTCCGAGTACTCAAAAGTCATCCTCCACAACAAATCATTGGAAGCTTGCATGAACGAGTCACTCGGTCCAGGTTTTGCGATCCAAACTCTCATGCTCATTCTGCTTTTGTTGCTTCTTTTGAACCCAAGGATATATCACAAACACTCACTAATGAATCTTGGATTAATGCAATGCAAGAAGAGTTAGAAAATTTTGAAAGAAATAATGTTTGGAAACTTGTACCTCCACCTCAAGGTCACACATTAATTGGAACTAAATGGGTACTTAAAAATAAGCAAAGTGAGGATGGGGTTGTGGTTAGGAATAAAGCTAGGTTTGTTGCTCAAGGTTTCACTCAAATTGAAGGTCTAGATTTTGATGAAACATTTGCTCCTGTTGCTAGATTAGAAGCTATAAGAATTTTATTAGCATTTGCTGCATCTAAAGGTTTCAAGTTATATCAAATGGATGTTAAAAGTGCTTTTCTTAATGGCTACATAGAGGAGGAGGTTTATGTTAAGCAGCCACCGGGTTTTGAAAATCCAAATTTTCCTAATCATGTTTACAAACTGTCCAAAGCCTTGTACGGTCTAAAACAAGCCCCTAGAGCATGGTATGATAGGTTAAAAACATTCTTACTTGAAAAGGGGTTTACCATGGGCAAGGTTGATAAAACTCTTTTTGTACTTAAGCATGACAATGACTCATTATTCGTTCAAGTGTATGTGGATGATATTATCTTTGGTTGTGCTTCTCATGATCTCGTGTCCAAGTTTTCAGCTATGATGAGTTCAGAATTTGAGATGAGTATGATGGGAGAACTCACATACTTTTTGGGGCTGCAAATCAAGCAAACAAAAGAAGGAACTTTTGTGCATCAAACTAAGTATACAAAGGACGTTCTTAAGCGCTTCAACATGGACAAATGCAAGCCTCATCGGACACCAATGGGAACAGCAACAGCACTTGAACTTGACGAAGATGGTGACCCGGTCGATAAAAAAGAATACAGAAGTATGATTGGATCACTTTTGTATCTCATGGCGTCAAGACCGGACATACAATTCAGCGTATGTCTTTGTGCACTTTTTCAAGCTTCTCCATGTGCTTCACATCGCCAAGCCATCAAAAGGATTCTCAGGTACCTACATGGAACTCAAGAATTTGGCATTTTTCTTCCTTCTTCCTCAACCGTTTCTTTGAAAGTTTTTTCGGATGCTGATTTTGGGGGTTGTAGGATTGATAGGAAAAGTACTTCGGGTGCTTGTCATTTTCTTGGTAATTCACTTGTTGCTTGGTCCTCTAGAAAACAAAGTTCAGTTGCACAATCCACGGCCGAATCTGAATATGTAGCTGCGGCTAGCGCTTGCTCACGAATTCTTTGGATTGTTCAAACACTTAAGGACTATGGGGTTGATTTAGATAGTGTTCCACTGTTTTGTGATAACACTAGTGCAATTTGTATTGTTAAAAACCCCGTGAAACACTCTAGAACTAAGCACATTGACATTAGGTATCACTTTCTTCGTGATAATGTTGAAAAAGGAAACATTGTGCTTCACCATGTCGATACCGAACAACAATTGGCTGATATTTTTACAAGACCTTTGGATTTCACGCGTTTTTGTTTCATTCGTAGTGAAATAGGGGTTATGCATCCTCATGGATTAAATTGAGGGGGAGTTTTTGAAACTTTGAAAGTCTATGTGTGAATCTGAAACTAAAATAATATGAGCATAGTATTTCATACATATATGACTTTGTGATTCCTTTTACAGGCTGAAAGTTCTTACTACATTACTCATGTTATACATTTTGTAGTTTTTGCCATGACTAGTAATTGGAATAATTACTTACACTAAATCTGGTCATGATCGAACTTTCTTGCTGTTTTGAACTTGTTGCGTGCTCACAAGTGCTTTTAATCATAAAAAATTAATCAAGTGATCAGCTCACATGTTGAGTTTTCAAATACAAAATTGACAAAAGATCAAGAGAATATGCATGCATCACACTTCTTCTTTTGAGATTGCTATCATTGCACTAAGATATGAACTTGGAAGGAATTGTGTATGACTAAAACCATGTCCTTAAGCTTCTGATTGTCAAATGACATAGGCTTGGCTTGGTTGGTTAGAATAAGGCTGATGCGGCATATAATCTCTTGCAAATATCATATGATCAACTTTGTGCCTTAAATGATTATGAATAATAAAAATGCAGCAACAAGTGTCATGTTTTCAGGTTTTGAAATAGTTGAGTAAGGGAGATCATGACTTGCTTAAACTGAAAAATACATTTGATCTCTAGCATGGCTTACTCTACTTTATGTATCTCATTGATGTGATAGTGTAAGTAACCTGATAGTATGACTTGGATGAGCTTTGTTTTGTATGTATATGTTATAATATGCTCATAACATTTAAAAATTTCTCTTTTGAACCTTGCTGAATGCATTGTCAAAGGGGGGAAATATGTATAAGGAGAGATTTTTTTACACTTTGCATATGTTATACACTTTCTTCCTTCTCCGTTTAAAATATGGGGAGAAATTAATAAAGGGGGAGAAATGAGTTTTCAAAGCTTTTCAAAACTTTTCATAAGCCAATGTTCGGATTTTAATTGGTGTTGCCAATGCATTCATCAAGGGGGAGATTGTGAGACCTATGTGTGCTGAATACATTGGCAATTAGGATAAAAGTTAGCATTAACATTCAAAGTTTTGAATATTGCCAAAACATTCTTCTGTGGTAAGGTCCGACAAGTTCTTTGTTAGGTCCGCCAAGTGTTGGCAAGGTCCGGAGAGCTCCTGCAAGGTCCGGAGAGCTTCTGTGAGGTCCGGAGCTTGTTTTTAGGGAGCTCCCGTGAAGTTCAACTCGTAGAACTGCAGCGTCTTGTTTTTGCTTTTAACTCGCAATGTTTCAAACTTGCTTTATGGGAAGGTTTGCTTAGTATTAATTTGCTAAGTTTTTGGTGTGTTTTGGTGGTTATGGCTGTTACCATTTGATATGGTTTGCAACATGCTTATGTGACGTGCTCATGTAAGGTGTTGTGGTTTTCGAACTAACGTGAGTCAAGTCGAGGACTTGTGCTCGGAAGAATTGGTTGTTTATTCATGTGCAGGTGTTGCTTGAGTTTAAGACATGGCTGGTGACAGGATCCTTGGACTAGTCTCACGGAGGAGATGAGGTTCCAACAACCAAGTTCGGGAGGAGCTGTGGTTGAGTTGATCGGGAGGTCGGGCAGCATGTTTGGATCAAGGGCAGTGCATATGAAGGTTGCGTGTACGTCGTTGGAAGGTGTTTGCACGTGTGCAAGGAGCGCATGGACGTGGCAACATTGTTCCAAGGCGTGATGAAGAGAAGTGGACGTAAAGAATTGGTCGGAAAGGTCCAACCGGCTGGATTGCGTACTCAGGCTGAGGCTGAGTCGGATATGGCTCAAATATGGTAGATTTGAGTTGGTTATGATAGGATTTCATGCTAGGCACGAAGTTGAGTTGTTTTAGAAATGTTTAGTACGTTCCTAAGGTGTTTGGAAGTCTCACGATTGCTTCTATCTGCGAATAGGAGAGTCCTGAGCAGTTATGGTAAGTTAGGATACGAGTCCAATTAGGAGTAGGGCTCCTAGATTGGATTGATTAGCCTGAGGGCTGGCTATAAAAGCAAGGGAGGCCAGAGCTCTCGTGGGTAGAGAACTTTGGGCTGTTCCTCTTGTGTTTCTATTGAATAAAGTTCATAGTTTCGAGGAGCTTTTGTGCCTTGTTCATCCGATTTGTTTTTCGTCAAGTCTTTCTCGCCGAGTTTCTGGACAGACCGACGTTGCTTCGGTGTTTCGTTCATAACTCGAGTTTTACAGATCTGATTGACGTGATTCTTTTTAGGTTGTCTTTCACGAGCTTCGGATCTGTAGTTTTTGAGATACACGAGTTTCTTTGCAGCGTTGCAGATCTGTTTTATATCGGGTAGAACAGATTGATCTTCGTTTAATGTTTTGATCGTATCTCAAGTTTTACTTCGTGTTTTCAAGTGATTCTTGTTGCATTAGATCCGTGACTTGATTCTATACCTCTCTACTTGATTTGTCACGGTCGAACACGTTTGAAAACACTTGCACACACGGTTTCTTTAACCGATTGATTTTTTGCTGTGGGGTTTTTGTTGTTTCCGCTGCAAAAAGTTTTAATCTACCATTCACCCCCCTCTGGTAGCTTTTCACGTGCTCTTCGATCCTACATGTATCATTTTGTAAAATCCCCAAAAGTGGTGGCAAAAAAATTCAGCTCATATACAGTTATGAGAAATGAGGGGAATTAAAACTTTGAATTATAATGAGGTGAGTTCAAATTGAGGGTTCAGACTCCCCAAAACTTCTAAACATGGAGATCTAAATTCATAACTTGGATCTTCATAGTCCAAATATTCAACGTTCCAAATTTCAGCTCATTTGGAGGAGTTTGGGATTAAAAGGAAAAGCCCTCTAATCTGAATATCAAATTCAGTTTCAAATTCCAATTTCCTCAATTTCAAATTTTGGGTTCACAAATGTGTTCTCCACCTTTTAATAAGCATCCATGCCAAAAGTTGGAAACTTTGGAGCTGGTTTGCTATATTTTTGAGGCAATACAAAGTGGAGAACTCAAACTCATTTTTCAAATTCAAATGATCAAACCACATCCAAATTTCACACCAGAATTCAAACTATTTGAATTCAGCAAATTCAAACTATGACTTTGGGTGAAGTCAAGTCTTTAATGTTGAGTTGCTGGGGTAAAATATCAGAGAAAATTGGGATAAGAATTAGAAATGGTGGGACCCCTTGGTCAGCCACACAAGAGAGCTGCCGCCTCAGCCGACTGCGATCGAACAGCAGGGGCGCGACAGCTCCCGTCTCTGACCCACGCCCGAGGTGTGCCGCGCCACCTCCTGATTATGCCGCCTACATGATCATCCGCTCGTGCCACAGTCCCAGCACATCCTCCCTTGCTCTCTCGGCCGTCCACCGACGTGTTTTCCCTTTCCCTGCTCAGCGCGAGTAGCCACGATGCCGCACCGTCGACCGGCCACCCCCCGCTCGTTCACGCTCATCCAACCGGTGTTCTAGGTGCGTTGTCGACCCTTCTTGCTGTCCTTCCAGTTTGGAGCTAGGTCATAGCCTAGGTTGGCCGGAATTCGAAGTTTGTCACCGGCGGTTTCTTGGAGCCGAGTTGAAAGAAAACGGGAAATTCCAAGGCCATATTGGGTTAGGTTCACAAGAGAGTAGGCATAGGTTCTCCAAGCCCTGACGACCCTTCTCGAGCAAACGGCAAGCAATACCATGCAGAGTCCGAAGAGTTCTCCATGTTTTTCCTCACGGTGGGGAAGAACCACTTCGGTCGCACGGTGAGCTCATGTTTCCAGCCGTTCTATGAGGGATCAGGGTAGTGTTCCGAGCTCCCCAGGTCACGGTGGTGCTGTAGGACCCAACTGCGGTCGGTTTCCGGGCTTGCCGGGCGAACACCACGTCGCCGAAGTCGCCCGAGTTACTGCCACCGTCGGGGAGGTATTCCCGGCCAGTTGGCGCCGCCACCGAGCTCACCAAAGTGTTCCTCGTCGGGTTTTAGGAACAGGCGGCGAGAGTTGAGCCGTTTAAGGCACGGGACAGCCGTTCCGGCGAGGCACAGACGCTTCTCCGGCGATGAGGCCGGCCGGGCGCGAGATTGAAGAAGGTGGGGGCCTACCCCACCTGTCAGTGGCACCAGGACGGGCCGGATCGGGGTGCGGTTCGGGATCGGCTGTGGCTCCGCAATCCCATAGCCCCCGGTGTTGCCGAAATCTCACTGGTCCGATTTAAAACAGTGGGCCCAGCCCAATTATTTGAAGTTTCTATTAGAGAAATAATTCCAGGAATTAGCCGATCTTTACAACCCCATAACTTTGTGTAGAAAACTACAAAAAGAGTGAGACAAATTTTGTTGGAATCCTCATGAGGAGTACTTCACAGAGAAACCAATTTTATGCTATGAAAATGCCCAGGAATTTCTGTAGAATTGTTTATATGTAAATGTTTTAGGGATTTATTACAGGATTAATTCTTTATGAAATAGTCCCAAATTTGGGCAGCAAATCCTTTCCATAGTTACTGATCTCCAGTAAAAATTTGGGCTTCATTGGGGATCATTTGGTACGCTAAACTGCCTTCCCAAGTTCAGCCTTTATTTGGAAATCCAATTTAAACAGAAACAATTTCAGCACCCCTGTCCAAACTTCAAAAATTCATATATCTCTGATGGTAGCTCCAAAAATGGTGAAACAAATTTTGTTAGAACCATGGAGACTTACCCTAATCAGATATTCCATTTGTGGCTATGTCAAAGCTCCTGATTTGGGCTCAAAATTCAGAGAAGCATTGTACTTGTAGGAATTTTAAAGACTACATTGTTCAATGACATGTCTCTAAATTTGACTCAAATCATCCTTAGAGGGTCTAGTATTCACTGTAAAATTCACAAAGCCAATTAACGATCCTAAATAGCAGTAGCTATGAATAGAAGTTCAATTTTTATAAACCTTTAATACTTAAACATGTATTTTATTACATTTCATAATAGTGACCGAAGTTGAGGACGCACCGGAGCCTTTGGACGTCCTCCCACCAGAAGCTGACTTCCCCTTTAACTCGCAACCAGGCAAGCCCCGGTTTGCACTTAAGTACATTTTATAAAGCTTTTTATTTGTATCATTTATGTCTAGGGTGAATGTTTGCATTAGAGTTAGGGTGATTGAAACCCCACTTGCATAGCCTTTTAAATCCTATAAAGGGTTGGGTAGTTTACAAACTCGACGAGTAGAGAATGCCATGCTAATGTTTAGGATCTCGGTAGAAGTCGAGTGGTTGGAAGCTACTCGCGAGATAGTACTTATCATATGGAATGAAAAGAGGTAGAAAATGGCTTAAGTTATGAAAATGAGACCCAGCAGGGGGGGGGGGGTAGGAAGCAGTGAGCAGAAGTCTCACGTGCGTAGCCCTGTTGGTGTCGGTTGAGGACCGTCCGTGTGCGGCCCTGCTGGACAAGTGTCGAGGCTTACCCAACCGTAAATAGGAGTGGGTTGAGGGTAGCAAGGTGTAAATATGCCGGTGGGCACAGTCACGCTCCACGCGGGGACCTCCTACCCGTTACGGATGGACCGGTTCGGCATTTGGGTTGCCTCTGAAAGGTTGTTGCATACAACAGAGTAGGAAGGGGTGTGGAATCACGCTTCTGAAAGTGGGTGTATGCAACGTGTTATCCGGGTGTGTCTTGATTGCAATCACCGTCCCTCGCGGTTATTTGAGTACCCGCTTGTTCACTGTGCTGTGACATAGTAAGAAGTGAAATAAGCCAACTGAAAATGCTGTATTTATCTATTAATGTCTTGAATACCTTGATTGCTGTAGTTATAGAGCTAATTAAGTTCATATTTCACTTTGGGCATCACCACATCGGAGGAAAGCATTTCTTGTTTGATTGTGGACTTCCGATGTGAGGGCTGCCTAAGGCACATGAATCTGCTGCTATAAAACTGAAAGTAAGGATCAACTTATAGGTGTGTCTTTATTGCAAAGTCCTTTCCTACCTTACACATCCTTGCACGCAGAGTTCCATGCCTAGGGTTGACGGTTAAGACTTGCTGAGCCTTCATGCTCACGGTTGCAATATTTGAGCTGTGTGCAGGTGAGAGTTATGAGGAAGGTTCCGAGGACGAGGCGATGCCCCCGTCGGGGTACACGGCCGAGCTGGAGCCCTGCACGCCGCCGTGATTCTCCGGTTCCATGCTGCTAGTGTGTAGCGTCCCCGGGCTGGATGGCTGCACTTTTGCATAGCTAGGATGAGAGGCCGTATATGTATATTACTTCCGCTGTATGATTAGGTTTTGTAAAAGACTTCCGCTGTTTTATATTAAATAAAAGTTTGTATGTTGTTCTTTAATCTTTTCGTGTGTGCTGTTGGGTGCCGCATCGCACGGCACCACCCTTTGCGATCTTGGAGTGGGCGAACCACGGGGTGGTCCCCACAGTCGTGGTATCAGATCCGCATTGGGAATAGCACGCTCCAAAAGAGCCTATTTTGAAAACTTAGAAGTTGTCGAGTGAGGATTAGTCATTATGCCCACATAAGGTCTACGATAGTAGTAGCTACTAAGGTGGAAAAGCTAACATATTTGTTATACATTCTGTAACGACGCTCCGACGTTAGGTAAGAGGTAAGGTACGCCACCGTAGGCGGATCAATTACGGTAACTCGCCATACGAGCAATAGTATGGAAGGATATACCGTGGCTTGGCACGGTAGTGAATATGAGTCTCTGAACCTCTTAATGGTTCTGAGAGCATATGAAAACGCTGTTCTCCAGCGTGATTTAGGCAATGGTGAGAATACCCCATCGTGTGGTAAGCAACACGATAGTATGCAACTCTTGAACGTTCAATGTTCAAAGGGCCATACGCAGCGCTCGCCATCGGCATGCCTCAACGGTCATGAGGCAGTAGGTGGTATCCGTTGGGTTGATAAAATTCCCAACCGTGACGACCCGTTCGCGCTCTACTCGGGTTCCCCGTCATGTGGTGTGAAAGCACGACCATGTACCTTGAGACGTGGCATGACTCAAGGACGATCCGTATGGCAATGATACGGACTGTATGTTTTTATTATGATATCGAACTGCCTGAAATGTCAAAAACCTTTGTGTGCACCATTATTGTGTGTTCTTCTGCAGGTACATTAACCATATTAGTGCATGACGTATAGAAACCTTTTGTGAGTGACGTCTTTAGTTCCACCATTTGACACGTATATGCCGGGATACCGGTTTAGGATTTTTCTTTGGCAAGGAAACGTAGTACCGACTGCATAAAAGTTTATTTTCATAGAAAAGAATCACAATGAAGTATAGGAATTCATTTAGGGGTTAGTAAACTCCTATATTGAACTAAGAGTCAATTGGGAGTATAGGTTCAATCTCAAAAGCTTAGGGACAATCTCCCCTGTTTTTGGCAGAATTTTTTTTGAACTTGAACCGGGCATAACTTAATATTGGTTGAACCAATGGAGGTGTGGGATACGATTCTGGAAAGGTTTGGAAGTCCTCTACAACTTTTCTGTAGAGCTCCAGAACAAAATCTCCCTCCAAGGGGATGAAAATCGCAGATGAGTAGGTACTGTCCAGAAACAGGGCAGACCAAATGCTCTCTGGAATTTTCCATATTTCGACCAAAACACTTAGTTTCACCGTTCGACGTCCAGTGGCTGTTGTAAAACAGCGAGTTGGAGTCGAAGGGTTATGCATTTGATGTATCATTTCGAGCGAGTACATGTTTGGGTCCAGTACAATAGCGAGGAATTACGCATGCTAACACACTTAACATCCCGTGGTGACCCCGATGGTCGAAATGAACTTTTAACCCATAAAGTTCAATACTTTGGAACTCGATCGTATGACACGGTCCAGGGATGTATATGTTGCATAAAGTTTATACTTTATCCATATGAGTGACTGTTATGCGTACTATTTATTCCATTCTCGCATCACTATTGTATAGACTGGATGAAATATACCAACATGTGCTAATCGTTTGAATGGTCTGAATGCAGAATGGTGCGGACACGTTCAACGCAAGAGGAGGGGGGTCCGAGTCAAGTTCGTGGTGATGAGTCTCCACCTCCGGAGCAGATCACGACGCAGCAGCAACCACCTCCTCCACCGCCAGAACTTCCAAGGAATCTTGCAGAGGTTCTCGCCGCAGTGCTCGGCTCGCGCGACGAGCAAACCGAGCTGCTGCGGATGCTAGTCCAGCAAAATGCATCCCATCAGGGAGGATGCCAAGACAATGGGCAATGCCAACCCCAACAAAGTTCATATTCAGAATTCATGGCGACCCATCCACCGGTCTTCACGGAGGCCGAAGAACCTTTGGAGGCAGACAGCTTTATCCGCACTCGGGAGCCGAAGTTCAGGCTGCTACGATGCACCGAACACCAGAAGGCGCTGTATGCAGCGAAGCAGCTTCAAGGAGAGGCCGGTACTTTGTGGGCGAATTACACCGCCTCCTTACCCTCTGGCCATGCCATCACATGGATGGAGTTTCGGGAGGCGTTCCGCGCCTATCACTTACCTCCCGGTGTGATGGAAATGAAGCTCCAGGAGTTCCTGGCGCTACGACAAGGTGAGAGGAGTGCTCATGAGTACTCCAGGTTATTCAACCGGCTGGCGCAGTATGCGCCAGGATTTGTGGGGACGGAAGACAACAAGCGCAACGCTTTCTTCTGGGGCCTGAATTCAAAGATGAAGGTCCATCTCGCCCACAGCAATCGCGGCACATTCAACGATCTAGTTAATGCCGCGATTCTACAAGAAAATGCTCAGCGCGAGCGCGGCTCTGATAAGAGGAAACGCAGCGCGCTGACAAGAAGCAGTGGTGGGACGCCACAAAAATACCGCGTGGTGTATCGCTCACCATCCGGTCAGAGAAGGCAGCCACCGGCGCGACCGCCTCAGTTTCGCGGGTGGCAGTATAATGCGCCGGGCTTTCGACCGACGTATTCCCCACAGCAACAGCAGCAGCAAAGTATGGTCCCGCGTGCGCCTCAGTTTCAACAGCGTGCACCGGGATTCCGTCCCCAATTCGGCGGGACCCCGACACCTTACACGTGCTACACGTGTGGCCGTGTCCGGAACATTTCAAGAGACTGCCCCGAGCCGCGACAGGGCAGGGGTGCAGCACCATATCAGGGTGCTAATCAGCCCCGCAATCAGCCCAAGAAACCAGCACCAAAACCCGGCAACGTCCACCACTTAGCCATCAAAGACGTGCCGGAAGGCGAACCCATCCTCGCGGGTACGTTCTCCTATTTAGATCATCCCGTAGTCATACTTTTTGACTCCGGTGCCACCCACAATTTCATAAGTCAGTCTTATGTTATTAAATATAAACTGCCTATCATTCCCACAAATAATTCATATTTGATATGTTCTCCGGGTGGGAAAATAACAGCTGATAAAATGGTCTATAGAGCACCATTACAGTTGGGTGGAAATCTATATCCGACTTCTCTAATCATGTTAGAGAGTCAAAAACTTGATGTCATTTTAGGAATGTCATGGCTACATCGCCATGGTGCTGTTCTTGACATCATTCCACGTGTGGTTCGTTTAAACTCTCCAATTCATGAACCGCATGTTTTTATTCTTGACCGTTCAGTTCAAGAAGCCCCAGCTACATATAACACGGAAGCCACAAAACTTGAGGATATTCGTGTGGTCCGTGAATACCCGGATGTCTTTCCAGATGATCTTCCGGGCATGCCACCCGAAAGGGATGTCGAGTTCAAGATTGAACTTGTACCTGGGACGACACCAATCTCACGGAGACCATACAAGATGGCTCCAAACGAGCTGGCTGAACTAAAGGAGCAGCTCAACGATCTAATGAAGAAGGGTTTCATTCGACCGAGTTCTTTGCCATGGGGATGCTCGGCACGGTTTGTGAAGAAGAAGGATGAAACCTTGAAGTTGTGTGTGGACTACTGACCTCTCAACGCCTTCACCATCAAGAATAAATGTCCACTGCCCCGCATCGATATCTTATTCGATCAACTTCTGGGTGCAAGTGTATTCTCAAAGATGGATCTTCGCTCCGGATATCACCAAATCAAGATCCGGGCGGAAGATATTCCGAAGACGGCCTTCTCGATGAGATATGGGTTATATGAGTACCTCGTCATGTCCTTTGGTCTCACCAACGCCCCGGCATACTTCATGTATCTTTTGAACTCAGTGTTCATGCCGGAGTTGGACAAGTTTGTGGTGGTGTTCATAGATGACATTTTTGTCTACTCCAAGTCGGAGGAAGAACACGCCAAACACTTGCATATCGTGCTTCAACGATTGCGACACCATAAGCTTTATGCCATGTTCAGCAAGTGTGAGTTTTGGATCAGCCAAGTGCCATTCCTTGGTCACATTATTTCTGCAGAGGGTATTGAAGTTGATCCAAGCAAAATCGAACAAGTGCTGAAATGGAAGTCCCCCACATCAGTCCACGAAGTCAGGAGTTTCCTCGGGTTAGCATGATATTACCGGAGATTCATACCGAACTTCTCCAAGCTTGCTAAGCCGATGACGGAACTGTTGAAGAAGGGGATTAAATATGTTTGGAGCCCAGCTTGTAAAGAAGTTTTTCAAGCATTAGTGAAGCATCTTACAACAGCCCCGGTGTAAGCTCAACCGGATACAACCAAGCCCTTCGACGTATATTGTGATGCGTCCGGTATCGGGCTTGGCTGTGTATTGATGCAAGGAGGAAGAGTGGTCGCCTATGGCTCACGTCAACTTCGTAACCACGAGCAGCATTATCCACCTCATGATCCCGAGCTTGCTGCTGTGGTGTTGGCATTGAAGATGTGGAGGCACTATTTACTTGAGAACTTAGTCCACCTCTACACCGACCACAAGAGTTTGAAGTATATCTTCACTCAAAAGGAGTTGAATATGCGGCAACGGAGGTGGTTAGAACTGATCAAAGACTATGAGATCGAGATTCACTACCACCCCGGTAAGGAAACGTGGTTGCTGATGCCTTAAGCCGCAAATCCCATGTCAACAATCTGTCCATCACCCCACTTGAAGAGGAGGAGCCGAGTCTGTACTTGGTTCCATATGGGGCATTGTATAATCTTGCTCTCATCCCTACAATACGAGAGGAGATTATGGAAGCACAGAAGAAAGACGTGGGAATGTCGCACATTCGGAGGAGGATGAAGAATGGCGAAATGAAATGCTTCCGAAGAGATGAACACGACACTCTATGGTTTAAAGACCGTATAGTGGTACCCCGTGACATGAAGCTTCGGAAGAAAATCATGGACGAGGCTCATTTGTCCAAGTATTCTATTCATCCGGGCAGCAACAAGATGTACCAGGATCTGAAAACCAGGTTTTGGTGGACACGGATGAAAAGAGAAATCGCAAAGTACGTATCTGAATGTGATACGTGTCGGCGTGTGAAAGCCGACCATATGCGTAAAGCCGGACAGCTGCAACCATTGAATATTCCGGCGTGGAAGTGGGAGGATATCAGCATGCACTTCATTGTTGGTTTACCTCTCACATCTCACAAACATAACTCGATTTGGGTGATAGTCGATCGACTAATCAAGTCGGCTCATTTTATCCCCGTACATACAAAGTACGTGGCCAAGCAATATGCAGAGCTGTATATTGCAAAGATCTTGTGTTTGCACGGTGTTCCCTGCTCCATCATTTCAGATCGCGGTGCACTGTTTGTCTCTCGGTTCTGGGAACTGCTGCACGCATCACTAGGACCAAACTGATCCGAAGCTCCGCGTATCACCCGCAGACAGATGGTCAAACTGAACGGGTGAATCAAGTGCTTGAAGACATGCTACGCGCTTGTGCCATCCACCACGGCAAGAATTGGGACAATCATTTGCCGTTGGCGGAGTTTTCGTACAACAATGGCTATCAAGCTAGCATCAAGATGGCGCCGTATGAAGCTCTCTACAGCCTGAAATGTCGCACACCTCTCAACTGGTGCGAGTCCGGGGAGCGAGTTATCTACGACATTGAACTGGTGAACGAAGCTGAAGAACGAGTGCGAGTAATACAGGCCAACCTCAAGGCTGCTCAATCTCGTCAGAAAAGCTATGCGGATAAAAGATGCCGCCCTCTCCACTTCGACATCGGGGACCAGGTTTATGTCCGTGTGTCTCCGATGAAGGGAGTTCACCGTTTCGGAGTGAAGGGTAAACTTGCGCTGTGGTTCATTGGTCCGTTCGCCGTCATTGAAAGATGCAGACCCGTGGCCTATCGCCTAGAGTTAGAGGCATCGCTCGCAGGCATTCACAATGTCTTCCACATCTCTCAGCTGAGGAAGTGCCTCAAACCCTCGGCTGAAATCCGCACAGAAAACACAGAAGTTCTTCAACCGGACCTCATGTATACAGAGTATCCAATCCGGAACATCGATGAAAAGACTCGTGCCACAAGAAACCGGACCTTATGGTTCTACAAGGTCTTGTGCAGTAACCATACCGCTGATGAGGCGACATGGGAAAGCGAGGATTATCTACGAACGTATTATCCGGACTTGCTATCATCATATACCCGGTAAAGTTTTGCCCACTTTACTTTTCCTTTGGAATCTCGGGACGAGATTCTTTGTAAGGGGGAGGGATGTAAAATCCCCAAAAGTGGTAGCAAAAAAAATTCAGCTCATATACACTTATGAAAAATGAGGGGAATTAAAACTTTGAATTATAAGGAGGTGAGTTCAAAGTGAGGGTTTAGACTCCCCAAAACTTCCAAACATGGAGATCTAAATTATTAACTTGGATCTTCATAGTCCAAATATTCAACCTTCCAAATTTCAGCTCATTTGGAGGAGTTTCAATATTTGTTTGGGATTAAAAGGAAAAGCCCTCTAATCTGAATTTCAAAATCAGTTCGAAATTCCAATTTCCTAAATTTCAAAATTTGGGTTCACAAATGTGTTCTCCACCTTTTAATAAGCAGCCATGCCAAAAGTTGGAAACTTTGGAGCTGGTTTGCTATATTTTTGAGGCAATACAAAGTGGAGAATTCAAACTCATTTTTCAAATTCAAATGATCAAACCACATCCAAATTTCACACTAGAATTCAAACTATTTGAATTCAGCAAATTCAAACTATGACTTTGGGGTGAAGTCAAGTCTTTAATGTTGAGTTGCTGGGGTAAAATATCAGAGAAAATCGGGATAAGAATTAGAAATGGTGGGACCCCTTGGTCAGCCACACAATAGAGCTGCTGCCTCAGCCGACTGCGATCGAACAGCAGCGGCGCGACAGCTCCCGTCTACGACCCACGCCCGAGGTCTGCCACGCCACCTCCTGATTCTGCCGCCTACATGATCATCCACTCGTGCCACAGTCCCAGCACATCCTCCCTTGCTCTCTCGGCCGTCCACCGACGTGTTTTCCCTTTCCCTGCTCAGCGCGAGTAGCCTCGACCGCCGCTCGGTCGCTTCACGCCGCCCGCCCATCACCGACGCAACTCCGGCGTTGCAACACCCGTTTGAGGTCGTAGGAAGGTGCGCAAGGCTCTCTAGTTCCTCTCTGATGACAGCCCCTATCGTTCCTTCGAGCTGGTCCCAAGAACTGAGCATAAGTTCATCGTTCCACTTTCCAGCTTGCCGCCACGATGCCGCACCATCGACCGGCCACCCCTGGCTCGTTCACACTCATCCAACAGGTGTTCTAGTTGCGTTGTCGACCCTTCTTGCTGTCCTCCCAGTTTGGAGCTAGGTCATAGCCTAGGTTGGCCAGAATACGAAGTTTGTCACCGGCGGTTTCTTGGAGCCGAGTTGAAAGAAAACGGGAAATTCCAAGGCCATATTGGGTTAGGGTTCACAAGAGAGCAGGCATAGGTTCTCCAAGCCCTGGCGACCCTTCTCGAGCAAACGGCAAGCAATAGCATGCAGAGTCCGAAGTGTTCTCCGTGTTTTTCCTCACGGCGGGGAAGAATCACTTCGTTCGCACGGTGAACTCATATTTCCAGCCGTTTTCCGAGGGATCAGGGTAGTGTTCCGAGCTCCCCAGGTCATGGTGGTGCTGTAGAACCCAACCGTGGTCGGTTTCCGGGCTTGCCGGGCGAACACCACGTCGCCAGAGTCGCCCGAGTTACTGCCACCGTCAGGGAGGTATTCCCGGCCAGTTGGCGCCGCCACCGAGCTCACCAAAGTGTTCCTCGTTGGGTTTTAGGCACAGGCGTCGAGAGTTGAGCTGTTTAAGGCACGGGACAGCCGTTCCGGCCAGGCACGGCCGCTTCTCCGGCGAGGAGGCCGGCCGGGCGCGAGGTTGAAGAAGGTGGGGGCCTACCCCACCTGTCAGTGGCACCAGGAAGGGCCGGATCGGGGTGCGGTTTCGGATCGGCAGTGGCTGCACGGGAATAACCCCATAGCCCCCGGTGTTGCCGAAATCTCACTGGTCCGATTTAAAACAGTGGGCCCAGCCCAATTATTTGAAGTTTCTTTTAGAGAAATAATTCCAGGAATTAGCCAATTTTTACAAGCCCATAACTTTGTGTAGAGAACTCCAAAAAGAGTGAGACCAATTTTGTTGGAATCCTCATGAGGAGTACTGCACAGAGAAACCAATTTTAGGCTATGAAAATGCCCAGGAATTTCTGTAGAATTGTTTTTATAAAATCCTTTAGGGATTTATTACAGGAGCAATTCTTTATGAAATAGTCCCAAATTTGGGCAGCAAATCCTTTCCATAGTTACAGATCTCCAGTAAAAATTTGGGCTTCATTGAAGATAATTTGCTAGGCTAAACTGCCTTCCCAAGTTCAGCCTTTATTTGGAAATCTAATTTAAACAGAAACTATTTCAGCACTCCTGTCCAAACTTCAAAAAATCATATATCTCTGATGGTAGCTCCAAAAATGGTGAAACAAATTTAGTTAGAACCATGGAGACTTACCCTAATCAGATCGTCCATTTCTGGCTATGTCAAAGCTCCTGATTTGGGCTCAAAATTCAGAGAAGCATTGTACTTGTAGGAATTTTAAAGACTACATTGTGCAATGACATGTCTCCAAATTTGACTCAAATCATCCTTAGAGGGTCTAGTATTCACTGTAAAATTCCCAAATCCAATTAAGGATCCTAAATAGCAGTAGCTATGAATAGAAGTTCAATTTTTATAAACCTTTAATACTTACACATGTATTTTATTACATTTCATAATAGTGACCGAAGTTGAGGACGCACCGGAGCCTTTGGACGTCCTCCCACCAGAAGCTGACTTCCCCTTTAACTCGCAACCAGGCAAGCCCTGGTTTGCACTTAAGTACCTTTTATAAAGCTTTTTATTTGTATCATTTATGTCTAGGGTGAATGTTTGCATTAGAGTTAGGGTTTTTGAAACCCCACTTGCATAGCCTTTTAAATCTTATAAAGGGTTGGGTAGTTTACAAACTCGACGAGTAGAGAATGCCATGCTAATGTTTAGGATCTCGGTAGAAGTCGAGTGGTTGGAAGCTACTCGCGAGATAGTACTTATCATATGGAATGAAAAGAGGTAGAAAATGGCTTAAGTTATGAAAATGAGACCCAGCAGGGGGGGGGGGGGTAGGAAGCACTGAGCAGAGGTCTCACGTGCGTAGCCCTGTTGGTGTCGGTTGAGGACCGTCCGTGTGCGGCCCTGCTGGACAAGTATCGAACAGTACCGGATGCATACTGGCATATGGGAACCAGGAAACCGATGTAATTGGTTAACCTAGGTGTCGAGGTTTACCCAACCATAAATAGGAGTGGGTTGAGGGTAGCAAGGCGTAAATCTGCCGGTGGGCACAGTCACGCTCCACGCGGGGACCTCCTACCCGTTACGGATGGACCGGTTCGGCATTTGGGTTGCCTTTGAAAGGTTGTTGCATACAACAGAGTAGGAAGGGGTGTGGAATCACGCTTCTGAAAGTGGGTGTATGCAACGTGTTATCCGGGTGTGTCTTGATTGCAATCACCGTCCCTCGCGGTTACTTGAGTACCCGCTTGTTCACTGTGCTGTGACGTAGTAAGAAGTGAAATAAGCCAACTGAAAATGCTGTATTGATCTATTAATGTCTTGAATACCTTGATTGCTGTAGTTATAGAGCTAATTAAGTTTATATTCCACTTTGGGCATCACCACGTCGGAGGAAAGCGTTTCTTGTTTGATTGTGGACTTCCGATGTGAGGGCTGCCCAAGGCACATGAATCTGCTGCTATAAAACTGAAAGTAAGGATCAACTTATAGGCGTGTCTTTATTGCAAAGTCTTTTCCTACCTTACACATCCTTGCACGCAGAGTTCCATGCCTAGGGTTGACGGTTAAGACTTGCTGAGCCTTCGTGCTCACGGTTGCAATATTTGATCTGTGTGCAGGTGAGATTTATGAGGAAGGTTCCGAGGACGAGGCGATGCCCCCGTCGGGGTACACGGCCGAGCTGGAGCCATGCACGCCACCGTGATTCTCCGGTTCCATGCTGCTAGTATGTAGCATCCCCGGGATGGATGGCTGCACTTTTGCATAGCTAGGATGAGAGGCCGTATATGTATATTACTTCCGCTCTATGATTAGGTTTTGTAAAAGACTTCCGCTGTTTTATATTAAATAAAAGTTTGTATGTTGTTCTTTAATCTTTTCATGTGTGCTGTTGGGTGCCACATCGCACGGCACCACCCTATGCGATCTTGGAGTGGGCGAACCACGGGGTGGTCCCCACACATTTCACCAATGAGTATTACCAAGGTATCGTATTATCTCAAAGGAAGGCGGTGAAGTATGGCATAACTACATGTATGCGTAGTAAAGGACTTTCCTAATGAGTTATTCACTAGGAGGGTAAATGATGATAATAGGGTAGCGTGTGTTGGGAGTGAAAAGTGGTTGTGTGTTTCACAGGGAAGAATCCATCTCGGATAGACCAAGTTTTCCTCAAGGCCGAGAGACAAACAAGCCAAGACACGAGCAACCAAGGCCGGAGCAAGACTTAAAGGCTCTCAAGAGGATTCTAACCATGTAAAATCTTGTGTTTTTGTCGTGTCAAAGGTCTAGAAGAGTCTGCAAAATGTTTTCCGTTCCTTAGAGATGGAGTCTTAGTTTGAACTTAGAGATAAGATAGAGTCTTAGTTTGAACTTAGAAAAGATGGAGTCCTCGAGTTTGCCAATTCTATATAAAGGCAGCCTTCTGCCGAGAAATCAGAAGCAATACATGCAAGTTTCAATCAACAAGTTTTGTTTTTTTACTTCTTTACTTGTTCTTCATAGTTCTTAGACTTAGACGGTAGCTCTTTGTTGCTTTGCCGAGTAAATCATCCGGTTCCTCTACATGTAAATGAGATTTTTCATGTTCCTGCCTCAGGAACCTTGAGTTCGTCCAAGTTTCGGTGACTAACACCAAGATTCAACATAAAACAGGTGACTCCACAATCTGTTCACTAACAGAATTGGCGACTCCGCTGAGGAGAGACGTTAGCTGCATTGACCAAACGCATCTACTCGACGATCGGCACAACCTTGTACTGATCAAAGCTGGGAAGATCATGGCAGATGCATCTAGGAGGAGGGCCGATACAAAAGCCGTCGACTTGAGCAACGTCATTGATGTCCAGCTCGAAGATCTCTCGCCGGAGGACTGTGAAAGCATCCAAGAGGAGTTGGAGCGAGAGATCCACGAAGATAAGATGGTACGGGTGCAAGCCAAGCTTGTGTGTTTCCAGAAAACGTGAGGAGGCATCGTTAAGAAGTCCAACACGCGCGAGGCAATGGTACGCAAGGTAAACACACTGATATCTCTCAAAGAACTTGTTCAACTTGTAGATATATTGGTTGCTACCAAGTACAATGCTGATATTGAGTTGATGGCATCTTCGGTAGCGGATAGGCTTAAGCATTCTTCTGACACATTCAAAGCTGATGTAGAATACACTATAGATCGAAACCTTCATCTGCAGATCCGATCTACCGTACAACAGGTGCGAGATGAGCGGGGAGGGGAACATGTAGACATCAACACGAGTAGTGCAGCAGGAAACGTAGCCAGCACTTTGTCGACTTGCATGCCACCAACGTACACAAAAGCTAGGCAGCCACTCGTGAACATGCAGCAGCCGTACTACCATTGCAGATGGACCTGCCATCCCACTCACGGGGAGTGATGTACCTCTCGGGCCAGTTTCCGACGCGTACTTCCCTCCACCGCCTCCACATGTTGCACCTTGCAACTTACTTGAACCTCCTGTGCCACAGAACAACGCACCACGTGATGAACTTAGAGATCTTGTGACCAGGACACTTATAGAGCTCAGGGTAGCAACCATAAAAAGCATTAGAAACTACCGAAAGCCTTACCACGACCACTATGACAATGTCCCGTATCCTAGGGGTTTAGGGTGCCAGATTTCTCTAAGTTTAGTGGAGGATTAAAAAACTACTCAAGAACATGTAGGCCAATTCCTGATCCAGTGCAATGACATAGGAATCACATATTTACACCGGATCAGATTGTTCCCCTTGTCCCTAACCGGCACGGCCTTTAGCTGGTTTACTTCGCTTGCTCCTAACTCGGTCTTCACTTGGCCGTTCTTGGAACAAACGTTTCACGAGTACTTTTTCACTGGTGAAAGCGAACTAAGATTGTTTCATCTAACTGCAAGGAGGAAAAAACACAATAAACTCGTGACCGAATACATCAAAAGGTTTACGGAAACTAGGAAAAAATGTTTTAGCCTAACCATAGGGGAAAAGGATTTGGCTGATCGAGCATTTGTGGGACTCCTACCATGCATCAGGGAGAAGATGGACGGCGTTAAGTTTGGAGACGTCAACCAGGCCCTGCAGCAAGCTGTGGAACATGAGAACCGGGGCAGAGAGGCTAAGGCACATGGATGGTTCAAGGAAATCAACCACATGGGCTGAGAGAAGCAACATGTTAACCAGCTCAGGGAAGACTCGGCCAGCGACAATGAGATTGAGGTTTGTGTCATCAAGTGAGTTGAAAACTACAAGAAAAAGCCCCAGGCTTGCACATTCATAAAGCCCAGCCCGTAAGGGCTCAAGATTTACATACACTCAAAGTGTTCATCACCTCACACACACACCTCATTTGAGGAAAACTTATGAACACATTTGAAGAGCATGTAAACACCATCAACATGGTCATTAGAGGATAAACTCACAAAATGCAACAGTGGTATTTCCCATATGCATCATATAGGGGCTGAGCATATGGAAAACTCCTAAACTTTGCTAGGAATGCTCATGCCAAATTGCACCCAAATCCAAAACTTTTGAGGTATTTTTGGAATAATTAGAAACAGGCTAGTTTGAAATTAAATTCAAATTCAAACTCCTTTCATTCCATGAATTCACAAGTGGGATTCATATTCACACTCAGCACATTTTTGTGAGCTCACACACCAATTTTCACTCTATTTGGAGTTGATCTTGACATGAGCTATTTTGGCTAAATTCAAATCAAATTTGAATTTCAGTTCAAATGTGCTGCAAATTCAATCAAACCAATTCCACAATTTGATCATTTTGCAAACAAAATCCCAATTTGGGTGATCGATCAAATGACCATGGGTAGGAAGGTCCCTACTGTTTTGAGCAGTGGGAAAAATTGAATTTAGGAGGTTAAACTTCAAAGTGGGGCCCTTAAGTCAGTCACACAAGTGAGCAACCGACTGAATGAACCGAGCTCGGTTTCTTGCGCTCAGCAGAGCGGGTGCCACGGCGAGCAGGTGGCAGGACAGCAGCTGCTTGCCGCCCCTGGCCACCGAGCCGCCTCTTTGCTCTCTTATCCTCGCGCCCGAGCCTTCCCAGTCCTATCTTACCGGTGTCCCGACGTTCTCCCGCACAGAAACCCTGCTACACATCGCCGCTCACCCGAGCTCTTGGTTCCACCTATGCCCGGTCGAATCAGTGGCTGTCACGCCAAGCTGAGGCTGCAACCGAGTTCGCCGATCCTTTTGCTCGACGTTCTCGCACCGGTTGCAGACTGTGACCGACATTCCTCGAGCTTCTTCGGGCCACTTCTTCTTCCTCGGTTCAACCCGAGCCACCGCCACGAGGAAACCTCATCTGGCCACCACAGCCCACCTTTCCCCGAGCTGTGAACAGCAAATAGGTTCGTCATAGTTCCCTCTTTCATTACCGCAAGCTCCGGCGATGTGACATGAGGTACCTTTGCCGGAATTTCACGGTTTTGCGCCGGTGTACAAAAGAGGCCGCCGGATCACTTCGCAAAATTTGCACTACACACTGCACAACTCATCACCTAAATTAGTGAACTACTTCTAGACATCCGTGCGAGTCCATAGGATCAGAAACTTTGGAGAACCATCGGGTATAACCACTATTCTTTGAGTTTTGCTAGTGCTTTCGATTTCCAACCTAGGTCGCACGGTGACATACTAGTTGGAGCCGTTTCTGAGCTCATTTGAGTTCATGCCGACCTTCCCTAGGGTGCACTGATGCTCTAAGACCTTTTGCTCGACCATTTGGGGTGCTAGGAAGCCCGGCCGACACGGCCGAAGTTCTTCCGAAGCCGCTGCTCGTCGCCGGCCATACTCCGGTTGTTTTCATGTCGAGCTAAGGCCACCACCGTGTTCCTTGTACGGGTTTAGGCAGAGGCGGCAAACATATCGAAGTTCGGCGCATGGCAGAGGCCCTCCGGCAAGCACTCCGGCGAGGGGGGCAGCGGCCGAGCACGGGATGGGGGAGGTTGAAGAAGCCCCCGGCCCCACGCGTCAGCGAGTAGATATCTAAACCATGGATCAGCTGTAGCTCCGGATCGCCTGCGGCTGCGTGCGTAAAACTCCGTGGCCCCGTGTGTCAGCCACTGAGGCGCCAACACGTAGCCCCGGGCCCACGAGCAGAGATTTAAACTTTTTCCCGATTTTCAGATTTAGTTCAAACTTCAAACCCACATAACTTTGGCTAGGAAACTCCAAATCAAGTGAACCAATTTTTGTTGGATTCAGCTCTCTGAGTACTTTCCATAAAATCAAGTTTCATTTTATGAAAATCCTTATTTCTCCAGAATTAATTCGTCAAAGTTTAAACTGTTTAGAATTTTAACTGGAGAACCCTTTGGTAAAAATTCTGAAATTTGGCCAGGATGTTCATCATAATATCCTTGTGGTACCATAAAAATTTTATATCCATTTGAGCTAATTTGATCCACCTAATGGTGTGATTAATGAAACTGTTCCAGAGAAAATGAAAAATGTCCAGAAACATTTTTCAGATTTTCTCTGAACTTGTTTAGCTCGTATCTTTGTCTAGGAATCTTCAAATTAAGTGAAACCAATTCCATTAGAACCCCCTGGAAATCTAGTTTCCGGAAAGTCATGTATTGCTCCATGAAAATCCCTAGAACACCCTGAGAGCTCCAATTAAAGCCAAGGACACATTTATTTATGGAGGGCTCAAATGAGCTTTGCTGCAAATAAAATTTGGCCAAGTCTCTGTTTAGGTTGTATTTAAACCACAGTAAAAATTTCAGAGTCATTGGGCCTGTCTAGAATTACTTATAATCTTAACAAATTCAACTTCAAATTCAAATGCATTCAAATTGACATGTACATATGTTTATCTCATGTAGTCGCTAAGGTTTAGGAGGAGCCAGAAGTCATAGACATCATAATTCCGGAGGAACAGCTAGCCTTCGACCAACAGCAGCAAGGCAAGCTCTGATTTGCATTAGCCATTTTATAAATTTTACTGTTTTGAGAACTTACTTTGAGTATCCACTTCGTTTATGCATTAGAGTCTTGTTTGAAAACTAAAATGCATAGCCACGAAAACCGTGGTTTTGGGCTTAGGCTTTTAAACTTCGAGTAGCCACTGCAATGCTAAAATAGTATAGGATTCGGTACAAGTCGAGTAGTTGGAACTGCTCACGAGAATAGGCTAGAGGCACACCACTCGATTAGAGATAGCAAATGGAATACATGGCAAGTAAAATGAGACCGAGCGGAGAGTAAGGGCAGCAGGACATTGGGGCCTGGGTGCCATAGCAACGCTTGTGTTGATTGAGGACCGAGCCGTGTGCGGGCCTGTTGAACAAGCTAGAACAGTACCGAAGACCTACCAGCTATATGGGAACCGGGAAACCGATGTGATTCGGGTAGCTAGGTGTTGAGGCATTGCTTGTCGCCCAGAGGGTAGGTTGAGAGCTTGAGGTGTAAATCGGCTGGCGGCACAGCGGATGCGTGCGCAGAGACCTCTTGCTTGGGACGATAGGACCGGCTCAACATTTGGCTGACATATGAAAGGTGGTTGAGTACGTCGTTCGTGATGGTTGCTGTAGGCAACATCGAGTACAGGCGTACGTGACGGGTTATTCGGGTAACCCTGCAGGTGTAAATCGATTATGATCGCCGTCCCTCGCGGTCAGTGAGTACCACTTGTTCACTGTACCGTGACGTAGAAAGAACACTTTGAGTCATGTTAAAAGTTGTTGATTGAAAGCTATACCTTGGTTGCTAATGAAATGTTGTAGTTTCGAGCAAATTAAAGTTCTTTTCAACCTTGGGCAATGCACATGAGAGAAGTGTGTTTCTTATTTGATTGTGGCTCTCTTATTTGTCTTAGCGTGAGGTTCTCCACAACTTGCTGCTAAAACTTGAAAGTAAGGTTCAACTATTTAGGCGTGTCCTTTGCAACTTACTTTCCTATTACACATTGCAATTCTAGCATGTAGAGCTATATGTGTAGGTGAGACGGGTCAGACACTCTGAGCCATCGTGCTCGCTGCTTGTGTTTGAAGCTTTTGCAGGGTGTTATGAGGTGGAGACTCCCGAGGAGGAGACGGACCCCAAGAGGGCAACTCCGTCGAATTGGAGTCGTGCACGCCGCCGTGTTAGTGTGTGTGTGTGTGCTAGAGGGAACACGTTCACGGGCTGAACATGAACTCTGTGCTTAGTCTATGCCCGTGAGTGTGGACTGAACATATTTTGTTGTAAACATGTCTATAAACTCTTTTCTGTAATAAAACTTTTCTTCCTCTTTGTAACTTTTATGTGTTTTATTCGGTGCTGTGCAACGCGGCACCCCTCAGCGTGATCCTGGCTCGTCGAGGCCGTGAGGCCCTTGCAGCGTGGTATCAGAGCTCGCTTGAGGTTTAACACACTAAAAAGGTCGTCTTTTTCAAAAACCCGGTGAGGAACGAGTTAGTAGCACATATAAGGATGTTATTAGTGTATAGAAGGTGGCAATACTAACCTATTTGCTTATGTCGGAAAATCATGCATCTCGGGACGTCATATGTCTTGGGGGATGCATGTAAGCGCTGTCCACCAGTGCGCTCAAGCTAAAGGGTGGAGCCTCACGGGTGGCAGGTAACCCGGGCAGCTTTAGTATCCTCTACGACTCTTCATGTCATTTGGGGTATTCGAGCAACGCCCTTCTCTGGTGTGCTACGGGGAAGTTTGGGAGAACCCATCACGTGGTTAGTAACGTGAACACGTAGCTCGAGGCGTGACTGCCTTGAGAACAACCGTGCGAGTGATGACGTACGGTTGTATGGACTGTATTGGTACCGGGTTCGGTGTGCAGCCGAGCCCGACAATTGTGTGAGTTATTTGCAGGTAGTGTAACCATGAATCGGTAGACGAGTAGCACACGTGTGCGAGAGACGTTTAGTGCCACTGAACTAATGAAGCCGCTAAGTCCGGTATAGGTTTTTCTTTGTGAGGAACGTAGTACCGACACGAACTGGTGACGCATCGACGTCACACCCCACTAAATGATCAACATAATTATAAAACTTGAAGGTTTTTTATCAAGAGCACTAAAAATCGATATAACTTATTCCCTTAATCTGGATGTTTAAAGTTAACAAGTTTTCAACTTATATGATATTAAGGACAGAGTCCCCTGTTTTCAGCTGAAATAAGGCTGAAGTTAAACAGAGGTTAGAGGTTGAGTTCTTTCGAGGTTTGGCTCATATGATACATTTATGGAAATATTTGGAAGAGCCTTACAACTTTTTTATTGATGTCAAGAGGTGTTTCATCCCTTAACCAGTGGAAAAATGCAGTAGAGTTGAAACTATCCAGAAAACAGGGCAGAGCAAATACTCTCTGTAACTCTGTAAATTGAGCATAACTTCCTTCATGAAAATCCAAAAATAGAAAATGAGGTAGTTCTGAAAATTTTATGAGATGTGTTAAAACTCTGTAACATAAAGTTTTGTCAAATTAGATGAATAATTAGCTGGAATTCTTGGATCAAATCAGTACCTCAAGCAGGGAGGTGCTGTCCAATTTTCTCCAGAAATTCTATCAACTTTGACATCTCATAAATTTTGAACCAGGACAGATCTGAGGCCAAGAAAATACTTTCTGGAAATCTATTGAAGTTAACTTTAACTTTTATGTTGAGCTCCAGAATTTGTTTTGCCTTTAGCATGGCCTAAATCAGGTTGAAAGGGAAACTGGTCAGGGCTGTCAGTTTGGGCAGCAGACCAGCATTCAAATTTGTTCTAAGTTTGAATTGTGTTTCCATGTTTAATGAGTTCAATGACATGTTTTAGTGTTATAACTCTATGAATTACTGTTGAAATTCATATTTGAACTTTTTGAAATATATTTCCACAGATGACAGCGGATAAACAACTGGAGAACGTGTGGGTGGCATCCCACTGTTCTCAACGCAGCGGTTATCCGGAACTGTTGAGGCTAATGCTTGAACATTTTGGGTACGTGGAAATGCCGCAGTACCTCGCCAAGGAAGAAGGCGAGGAGGGGAACAGGACATGGACCATCCATGTCGATGTTCCAGCAGGATCTGTGCCACCCGGTTGGGCACCATTCACCGTCACGGTGAGAGGTAGATAACTGGAGGAGATGTGGCAAGTGGCAGCCTGCGAGACCATGTCGGGTTTCTGCCAACTACACGTGAGAGCTATGGAGGGCACTCCATAGCACTCGTTCTGGTGGAGAGACAAGCTAATCACGTGTGGAGGGGGAGGTACATGGAGGCAACAGATCCGGGTTGCCAAAGGTACAACCCCGCGGAGGCAAACCTCAGCCTCCAGTTGAGGGCCGGAAAGACCGTGATGGACAGCCAAGCTGTCCATACGGATCATCTTGCCGTGGAGCTCAAGGAGAGCACCAGCCGCTGAGACCATTTAGAGAGTGCTCACAGTGCACTCCGTAGTGTTCTCCTTCCAACGATAAAGCGACTGAATGAACAACACAATCAGTTGCGTTGTCTAAAGAAGGCGAAGAAGAAAAAGCCGTGTCGACATCACGGCTTTGGAGTAGCAAGTACAGGCCTTGACACAGCAGAATGAGGTCCTCACTCAAGAGGGTGATGACACTATTGAGGAGAGCCAGGGCTTGGAAGAGGACTACAGCCAGGCCATGGATGAGGTGCATGCGTTGCAAGACCTCGTACCTCCGGTAGTGGGCCTACCAATGGTAGGTGCAGTACCCGTGGTTTTGGGTATCCCGGCGATGTGGGAACCTCAACACGAAGAGGAGGTTATGGATCCTGAGCCAACAGAAGAGGTAGCCGAGGAGGACGACCCGCAGGAGGTCGAGTTCTACTCCGAGTAGTGAGTTACCGTTGCCATGTAGGGCAGCGAGGGTGGTGTGTACAAAATTTTGTAATCGGTGACATGTCGTGTAGACAGTAGCATGTGTATAGGTAGTGACGACATGAGCACACTTCTCAGGGATCCGAGAATAATGTATCTTGTATAAAGTTTATGATTTATCAATATATGTGAATGTTGTACAAGCTTATTCATGTGTCACTTCAATACCTATTGCTTTATATGGAATTTTAAGAATGACATGTGCTGATCGTTGCTGTTTTGAATTTCAGAATGACTCGCACTCGTGCCAACCCGGAAGTTGGGGGTTCTATTCAAGGGGGAGATGCCTCCCAACAGCCTCTCGAGGATTCCTCGGGACAGCAACAGCAGCAACAGAAACAACCGCCACCACCACCGCCAACAGTTACATTGGCCGACATCGTTGCGGCCATGGCGGGCTCATATCAGCAGCATACAGAGCTGCTGCATACTCTTATTGCAAATACGTCTCGACCAGAGAGGCGTCAAGACTGATAGGAGCGCCAACAAAGCTCCTACTCTGACTTTCTGGCCACTCATCCCCCGGTATTCTCAAGGGCGGATGAACCCCTCGATGCGGACAACTGGCTCCGCACGATGGAGATAAAGTTCGGGCTGCTCCAAGTTAGTGCGCAGCGCAAGACTCAGTTCGCGGCCCAGCAGCTTCAAGGGTCTGCGAGCGCTTGGTGGGCAAACTTCTGTGCCTCGCAACCCACCGAACGAGTGCTGACCTGGGCGGAGTTCCGGACGGCCTTCAGGGCCTATCACATACTGCCGGGTCTAACGAAAAGGAAGATGCAGGAGTTTCTTCGCCTGCAGCAAGGCAGCAGGAACGTGCTGGAATACCCAGGGTGTTCAATGATCTCGCGCTGTACGCCTCCTCTCACGCCGATACCGACGAGAAGCGGCGGGATCACTTTTACCAGGGGCTTAATGTAAGTGCCTAAGTTTTTGCACACACTCAAAGTGTTCATCATACCACACACACCTCATTTGAGGAAAGATTATGAACACATTTGAAGAGCAAGTAAACACCATCAGCATTGTCATTAGATGATAAACTCACAAAATGCAAAAGTGGCATTTCCCACATGCATCATATAGGGGCTAAGCATATGAAAAACTCCTAAACTTTGCTAGGAATGCTCATGCCAAATTTCACCAAAATCCAAAACCTTTTTGAATTATTTTTGGGTATAATTAGAAAGAGGCTAGTTTGAACATAAATTCAAATTCAAACTCCTTCCACCCCATGAATTCAAAAGTGGGATTCATACTCGCACTCAACACATTTTTGTAAGCTTACACACCAATTTTCACTCTATTTGGAGTCAATCTTGACATGAGCTATTGTGGCTAAATTCAAATCAAATTTGAATTTCAGATTCACATTTGCTGCAAATTTGATCAAATCAAATCAGACTTTGCATTATTCAAAGTCCAGTGGTCATTTGAAATTTGATCAACTTACAAAGGGTATTAGTGTCTCTACTGTTTAGAGCAGTGGGAAAAATTAAATTTCAGATGTTAAACTAGGGGGTGGGGCCCTCTTGTCAGTCCCTCATTGAGCAAACTGACTGAAGAACAGAGCCACTCGGTTTCTTGGGCTGCAGAAGCGGATGCCACCGTGCTGAATCCTCGGTGCCAGCAGCTGCTTCGCCCACGCCCCGCTGGAACAGACATTCGGCGTCGCTAACCCTCCCGATAAGCTCAAAGCCGAACTCTTCTCTGTTCTCACGCACTCGCTTGCTCTCGGTGCTGCTCCCGCGAAAAACATAACCACCACCTCGCTCTCGGTGTCGCCAATCGCACACCGCAACCACACCTTGGTAGAGCGAGCCCTCCACAGCAAAAACAGTCACCACCGCATGCTCTTGCGCACCACCTAGTCAACTCCGGCGTTGTGACATGCTGTTGGCCACCAATTAGGGAACAATACCACACATCCGAAGCAAACCGGCGGAACCGAAAGCGGCTTGCCATGGATAGCACGCTACGGCCAACCGCAACTCTACTTCCCTACGCAAGAAAGGTGCGTCACAGTGTGTAGAAGGTATAGCCGAAAGCCATTTGGCAGATGATCAATCATAGAACTGGAATTTCCAAATATACCGAAAGCTAGTTCATGTGGCCCGAGCTCACCTTAAACTGAAATTCGGATTCCACGCACTCTTGTTAGTTGAGCTTGTTGGCCAGTAGGTTCTACACATGCTGGCGTACACGCTCGAGGAAGAAGCAAGGGAAACCATTTAGAATCAGCCGTGATATGACCATTTTCCTCGCCGCTGATGCAAAACACCTAGGCTCACCGTCGAGAGTATGTTTGCCGGCGTTCCTAGCTTCCAAAAGGTCTCGTTTCATATTCCTTGTGTTCCACTGATGCTCTCCGAGCAATTTCTGACCGGTTTGGTGCCGTGTAGAGTGAGACCGACCTCGCCGGAACCCTAGGTTCTGCTGTCACCGGTGCACACGTGTTTCCGGTGATCGCCGGCGGCCAGTGAGCCCGCAGATGAGTTCAGGAGGTCGGAAAACAGGGGGGGCGGTGAGTTTCGACCCGAGAGGTGGCCAGGAACTCGGTTCTGGCGAGTCTCGCTGGAGACTGCCGCCGTCGGGCGTTTCGCGCGAGGAAGAAGAAGAAGCCAAGTACGTGGGACCCACCGGCATGGATTTAAACCTTTCCCGAATTTCAGTTTCTAGTTCAAACTTCAAACCAACATAACTTTGGCTAAGAAACTACAAATCGAGTGAACCAAATTTTGTTAGATTCAAATCTCTGAGTACTTTCCATCAAATCAAGTTTCACTTTATGAAAATCCTTATTTCTCCAGAATTAATTCTTCAAAGTTTAAACTGTTTAGAATTTTAACTGGAGAACACTTTGGTAAAAATTCTGAAATTTGGCCAGGATGTTCATCATAATATCCCTGAGGTACCATAAAAATTTCAGATCCATTTGAGCTAATTTGATCCACCTAATGGTGTGATTAATGAAACTGTTCCAGAGAAAATGAAAAATGTCCAGAAACATTTTTCAGATTTTCTCTGAACTTGTTTAGCTCATATCTTTGTCTTGGAATCTTCAAATTAAGTGAAACCAATTCCATTAGAACCCTCTGGAAATCTAGTTTCCAGGAAGTCATGGCTTGCTCCATGAAAATCCCTAGAACACCCTAAGAGCTCCAATTAAAGCCAAATACACATTTATTTGTGGAGGGCTCAAATGAGCTTTGCTGCAAATGAAACTTAACCAAATCTCTGTTTATGTTGTATCCAAACAAAAGTAAAAATTTCAGGGTCATTGGGCCTGTCTAGCAGTACTTATGGTCTTAACAAATTCAACATCAAATTCAAATGCATTCAAATTGACATATACATATATTTATCTTGTATAGTCGCTAAGGTTGAGGAGGAGCCAGAAGTCTTAGACATCATTACTCCGTAGGAGCAGCTAGCCTATGTCCACCAGCATCAAGGCAAGCTTCGGTTTACATTAGCCTTTTATAAACATTATTGTTTTGAAATCATACATTGAGTATCCAGTTTATTTATGCATTAGAGTCTTGTTTGAAAACCCAAATGCATAGCCAAGAAAGCCCTGGGTTGGGCTTAGGTTTTTAAACCTCGATTAGCTACTGCAATGCTAAGGTAGTGTAGGATTCGGTACAAGTTGAGTAGTTGGAACAGCCCACGAGAATAGGCTGGAGGCACACTGTAAGGGCCTGAGTTTTTGCACACATCCAAAGTGTTCATCACCCCACACACACCTCATTTAAGGAAAAACTTATGAACACATTTGAAGAGCAAGCCACACATGCCAGTAAACCGACTGAAGCACCCGGGGCTCGGGTCTTGCGCATGCTCACAAGGGCGCCACGGTGCTGCACGCCGCTGCCACCTCCTGATCGCCGATAACAGCTGCAATCCGACGTCCTCAGCTATTTATCCTTGGGCTACCGACGGCAGCAGCCGGTTTTCACGCTACCTCGACATTTTTCCGCACTGAGAAACCGAAGCAAGCCGCCGCACACCCCAACTCACCACCCCTCCATCGACCGGCCAAAGCAGCCCTTCCCACCGCAAGCTGAGGCCACAAACGGCACCGCCGGCCTTTGCTCGACGTGCTGCAGCCCTCAGATGCTCGTGATCACCGTATGTTGAGCTTGTCCGAACCGATCTTCCACCGCTCTGTCAACCCCGAAGCTCCTCCAACTTGAAACCGTCGTACAAGCAGCTCCAAGCTTCTCCAGCGTGGCAAACTTGTCTCTGAGGTTAGCATCAAAGTCTTGTAGCTCTCCCCGAGCTCCCTATCTCCCTCTTAGCACCGGTTAGCTGGAATTTCAATTTTCCCGATGATCACCGTATGGAACATCGAGAACCAAAACCCAAAATTCATCTCGATCACTTGATCACTAGAAATCCTGGTCGAGCTGAAGCTAGAGTAGCACCTCACGGTTACCTCAGCCAAATCCTAGCAATGATGATCAACCCAGTGAGGAGAGCACCTTATTTTGGTCACCGCCAGTGAAAACTGATCGGGTCGCTAGTGAAGTCTACTTTCCCGGCGATCTCCGGCCAAGAGTAGGGCAGGGTTAGCTTTCCCGTGCCCCAGTGGTGCTTTGCGACCCGTTGGTTGAGCGTTTTCACTGCCTAGACGAGCTAGCACTGTCAGACCCGAGCTCGATTCCGCCTCCACCGTCGCCGACCATGTTCCCGGTGATGTCGAGGCGCGGGAAGTTGCCTGGCGTGTGCGCTGTGCTCCAAGGGTCACGTAGGAAGAAACCATGTCAAGAATTAGGCAGTAACAGCCGAGAACGAGCCGAGCCCCCGTCGCTGTGTGTCGCGCGCTCGGGCGCTGGCGGGAGGTTGAAGAAGACACTGTGCGTGGGACCCACATGCAGTGTTTTAAACTTTTGCTCGATTTTCAGATTTAGTTCAACTTCAAACCCACATAACTTTAGCTAGGAAACTCCAAATTGAGTGAACCAAATTTTGTTGGATTCAGCTCTCTGAGTAATTTCCAACAAATCAAGTTTCACTTTATGAAAATCCTAATTTTCCAGAAATAATTATTCAAATTTAAACTGTTTAGAATTTTAACTGGAGAACCCTTTGGAACAAAATTCTGAAATTTGGCTAGGATGTTCACCAAAATATCCTTGAGCTACAATAAAAATTTCAGATCCATTCGATCTCATTTGATCCACCTAATGGTGTGATTAATAAAACTGTTCCAGAGAAAATGGAAAATGTCCAGAAACATTTTTCAGAATTTTCCTGAAATTGTTTAGCTCATATCTTTAGATAGGAACCTTCAAATTAAGTGAAACCAATCCATTAGAACCCTCTGAAAATCTAGTTTTCAGAAAATCATGGCTTCCTCCATGAAAATCCCTAGAACACCCTAAGAGCTCCAATTAAGGCTAAGTACACAATTATTTGTGGAGGGCTCAACTTTGCTTTGCTGCAAATGAAACATGCCCCAGTGTCTGTTTAGCTTGTATCCAAACCACAGTAAAAATTTTAGAGTCATTGGGCATGTCTAGCAAGACTTAGTCTTCAGAAATTCAACTTCAATTCAAATGCATTTAAATTGACACATATATGTATTTATCACTGTGGCGGACCGGAATCCGCTCATCCAGGATCGCAGAGGGTGGTGCCGCGCGATGCGACACCCGACAGCACACGTCATAAGAACATAATATATTACATGGGAAACAACTGAAACTGTACAAACAGGTACAAACTTCAGTTACAACTATTGTTTATGTTACACAGCGGAAGTCTACACTACACAACTCACGCCGGCTATCTAGCAAAAGTTGGTTGCCCAGCCCTAGGGCAACCCACACTAGCTGCACTCCTCAGCTCAGCGCGGCGCGTACGGCTCCCACTCAGCCGTGGTCCCCGACGGAGGGTAACCCTCGCCGGTGGACTCGTACTCCGAGTCCGTGGGTGGCTCCTCACCTGAAAAACACTTAAGCAGCAACCATGAGCACGAAGGCTCAGCAAGGCTTAACCGACTCACCTACGCATGAAACTCTACATGGGGCATACCAAGACATAGGTTAGTAGCATTTCAGCAAAACGACACGCCTACAAGTTCATCCTTAGTTCATCTTTTAGCAACAAGTTAACAGTTCATGAAATCTGAAATTTAGTAAGCACTATTTGGTGGCACACATGTAGCAATACAATTATATAAATCAGCATCATTGAATCAACATATTTCATCCATTAGTCTATGTTACGACGCAGTGAACAAGCGGTACTCATCACCGCGAGGGACGGCGAATCGACTCGATATACACCTGCAGGGAAACCCAAAGAGCACGTCACGTACGCCCACCCGTGGAGCTGCACAGCACGCTCACTCGATGTCGTACGGGACAACCTTTCACCCAACAGCCCAAACGTCGAACCGGTCGCACCGAAACGAGCAGGAGGTTCCCCACACGGAGCATCTCTCTATGCCCATTGGCAGATTTCCACCTTGCTGCCCTCAACCTACACCTATAAATCGGTGTGCTATGCCTCGACGCCCGGAGGTTTAGGCTACATCGGTTTATCGGGGCCCATATATCTGATATGCCTTCGGTACGTTCAATACTTGTTCAGCAGGGTCGCACACGGATCGGTCCTCAATCGACACGGACAGGGCTGCGCACACAAGACTTTCTCTTGCTGCGCCCTAGCCCCTGCCTAGTCTCATTTTCATTACTATAGTGATCTCACATCACTCAACCGAACCCGTGTGTTCCAAGCCTATCTCGCGAGTAGATTCCAACTACTCGACTTGTACCGAAATCCTATGACTCATTAAGCATAGCCTGTCTACTCGAGGTCCTTGACACTACCCTCACTATTTTAGGAACCTTTGGTTATGCAAGTGGGGTTTCATTCATCCTATACCTAATGCACATACATACTTCATATGACACATGTAAACAAAGTAAGACTTATAAAAGGGTTAATGCAAACCGGGGCTTGCCTTGTTGCTGCTGGTCAATAGTTAGTTCTTCGTCCGGAAGAAGGAAATCCAGCACTTCCGGAGTCTCTTCTTCAACGGCTACACGTTAATGAAATACTACATGTTAATTTAGATGCAAATGTGAGTTTTAGAGTAAGACTTCTACTATTAGTTCTAATAACCAGCCTCTAACACCTGGAACTTTGTTTAATAATTTAAAGATGAACTGGTGTTGGTGGTTTGGCTTGGACTTAATCACAGGGTTAAATGCTAAGTGGTTTCCCCCCTTTTCCATATTAAGCCCTTAAGTGGTTAAACAGGACAGGGGTGATCTAGAGCTCCAATGGAGCTGAGAATTTTTGTGTGAGTTCCTTGTCACAAGAAAACTCTCTGGACCAAACATTAGCACTTTTCATGGAGTGGTTTGCTCAGAATAATTCTCTTGGCAAATCAGCAAGGAAGAATTTATTCTGAGGTAATACCCCTGTTCATGCTCAACTTAATGAACTACAATTTCAATTATAGCTCATAGAGTTTGCATGAATTTTCCTAACATTTTTCGGGTTAAGATTTGCCCACAACTGAATTTCCAAGTTTTGGAAATTCTCTGAAAATGTTTCTGTATTCAAATGAACACAGCACCTTCCAATTTGAATTACTCTGACCAAATCAACTCCAAATGGTCTGAAACTTTTACAGGGGTTTACTAATGTTCTAAAGAACATTCTGGAAAAATTTGGGGATTTTTGGATGAACCAAACTCCCTCTAAAATTCTTTTTCTGGAAAGGTTTAAAGAATTTTCCAGAATTAATTAATGGGTTTCATAAAAAATGGGTTTCAGATTTGGATTGTACTCTGTTAGAGGAATCCAACAAAATTTGTTTCATGATTTTTGGATTCTCCTAACCCAAGTTGTGGTCCTCCAAGGTTTGAACTACAAACTGGACAATTTCAAAATGTTTAAATGTCTGCCGGTGGGTCCCACCCGGCAGTCTTCTCCTTCCTCGCGCCAAACAGGGGCCCGCGGCGGCGCACTCTGGCGAGCGTCACCGGAACAGCTTTCCCGGCCGTCTCCCGGCCCCAAACTTGCCTCCCCGCCCTAACTCACGACGCTGAACTCGTCGGTGGTGTCGCCGGCGGCCGTAGCTCACCGGAACAGGGCTCCCGACGGTGACAGCGGCGGTTAGGGTTCCTGTGTGGTTGGGAATGCGTCACAACGCATCAAAATGATCGGAAAAGGGTCGGAGAGCACCGTGGAAGCTCGAGGGTGATGGAAATGGCTGCCAAACCCCATGAAAAGGTCGGCAACCTAGAGCTCCACGGTGAACCGAGCTGTTATTCTATGGCGGCCCGAAAAACAACCTAAACCCGGCCATTTCTGGGTCATTTCCCTTGATTCTTGGTCGAGGAGGGCCGCTAGGGAGTGAGGAAGGTGTTGGCCAGCCTGCGCGGCCAATAGGTAAACGAGTAGCAGGAATTTTGGGGTAGACCGCGCTCTACCCGAATGCACTATGTTTCGGAAGAACTGGAAATACTCTTCATCCGGTGGTTAAACCGCTATTCGGCTTGCATCTACACGATCTAGAGAGAACAGCGCACCTTTTTCGTGTAGGAGTCCGGCGGTGAAACTGGCCGTGGCGTGCTGTCCACGGGGAGCAGTTCACGGCTTTCCGCCGGTGCTCTGTTCCTCGGCGATCGTTGCTGAATTGCACGCGCCACAGGCTAGGAGTCTCGGATTTGCGGGGCTGTCGTGGTAGAGCATGCACGGGCGCTGCTTTTTGGTGCTGCTGGCACGAGCAACCGGGGCTCGGTTGCTGCTGGCGATCGGGAAAGGAGAGCGCGGGGTGAGCTCCGGTTTAGTGCGGGGTGAGGGAAACAGCGAGCGTGCGATCAATGAAGAAGGCAACGTGCTGCTGTTTGCTCCCGGGTTAACGATCGGGTTCAGGCGGCGGAGCGGGAAAGCTGGTCGCCAGCGTGTGCGGAGGGGGGGGGGGGCGAGGTGGCTGCCCGGTCGGCTCGGTGTCGAGCTCTGCCGAGGCCCGGTAAACCGAGTTCGCTCGGTGTTGACTTAGGGCCGAAGTCTAGCTGACTGGTGGGCCCTCTTCTCCCCCTAATCTTCTCTGTTGTGCAAATATCCCACCTACTCAGACTTGAAAAGGGAATTTAGCAACCAACTCAGAGGTAGAATTTGAATTCATCAACTTCAAACTGGTTTGGCCACCTTCCCTTCATATTTAAATTTGAAAAATTCAAACTCAGTTTGAATTGTTACTAATTCGGCAACCGACGAGATGAAGTCCAATGGGACTGAAAATTGGTGGGTCTACTCAGGAAAATATGCTGAGTTTAGATATGGAGCTAACTTTTGAATTTGGGTGATAAAAGTTGCTGCAATTTGAATTTACATTCAAATTGGCCTCTTTTTGAAATAACCCAAAAGTGCCTCAAAAAGTGTTGAATTTGCATGAGCTTTGGACTGAACCTTCCCGAGACTTTTTAAATTCTAGGGGTGAGCTCAACCTCTCATGTTCATGTGTAGAAACCCTACTTTGTGAAAGTGAAGGCTTTCCCCTCTAATCACTCCTTTGATGGAGGTTACTTGCTCTTCACAATATTTCCTAAGATTTCCACAATAAAAACTGTGGTGTTGTGAGGTGAAAAAAAAATTTCGCAAGTCCCTTTTCTTGGGATTTTACAATCACATGTAGTTGCTAAGGTTGAGGAGGAGCCGGAAGTCGTAAACTTCATCACTCCAGAGGAGCAGCTAACCTACGACCAACAGCAGCAAGGCAAGCTCTGGTTTGCATTAGCCTTTTTACAAATTTTACTGTTTTGAGAACTTGCTTTGAGCACCCACTTAAATTTTGCATTAGAGTCTTGTTTGAAAACCCAAATGCATAGCCAAGAAAACCCTGGGTGGGTTTAGGTTTGTAAACCTCGATTAGCTACTGCAATGCTAAGGTAGTGTAGGATTCGGTACGAGTCGAGTAGATGGAACTGCTCGCGAGAATAGGCTAGAGGCACACTACTCGGGTAAAGGTAGCAAATGAAACACATGGCAAGAAAAATGAGACCGAGCGGAGAGTAAGGGCAGCAGGATGTTGGGGCCTGGGTGCCATAGCTCCGCTTGTGTCGATTGAGGACCGAGCCATGTGCGGGCCTATTGAACAAGCTAGAACAGTACCGAAGACCTACCGTATATATGGGAACCGGGAAACTGATGTAATTCGGGTAGCTGGGTGTTGAGGCATTGCTTGTCGTCTAGAGGGTAGGTTGAGAGCTTGAGGTGTAAATCGACTGGCGGCACTGCAGATGCGCGTGCAGAGACCTCTTGCTCGGGACGATAGGACCTGTTCAATATTTGGCTGGCGGATGAAAGGTGGTTGCGTACGACATCCGTGATGGTTGCTGTAGGCAACATCGAGTACGGGCGTACGTGACGGGTTATTCGGTTAACCCTGCAGGTGTAAATCGATTATAATCGCCGTCCCTCGTGGTCAATGAGTACCACTTGTTCACTGTACCATGACGTAGAAAGAACAGGCTAGAGTCATGTAAAAGTTGCTGATTGAAAGCTATACATTGATTGTTAATGACTTGCTGTATTCTAGAGCTAATTAATGTTCTTTTTGACCTTGGGCAAAGTACATGAGAGAAATGCGTTTCTTGTTTGATTGCGGCTCTCTCATGTGCCTTAGCGTGAGGTTCTTCACAACTTGCTGCTAAAACTTAAAAGTAAGGTTCAAATAATTATGCGAGTCCTTTGCAACTTATTTTACCTCATGTACCCTGAATCCCTCATGTAAAAGTTTCATGTATAGGAGAGATGGATCAGACTTGCGGATCCATCGTGCTCACTGCTCGTGTTTGAAGCTTTTGCAGGGTGTTATGTGGAAGGGACTCCCGAGGAGGAGACGGGACACCAAGAGGGAAAACCCGTCGAGTGGGAGTCGTGCACGCCGCCGTGTTAGTGTGCGTGTGTGCTAGCAGGGACACGTTCACGGGCTGAACGTGGACTCGATGTGTAGTCTACACCCGTGAGTGTAGACTGAACATATTGTTGTGAAAATGTTCATAAACTCGTTTATGTAATAAAACTTTGCTTCCGCTTTGTACCTTTTATGTTTGTTATCCGGTGCTGTGCGACGCAGCACCCCTCAGTGTGATCCTGGCTCGACGAGGCCATGGGGCCGAGTCACACACCACTCGGTTAGAGACAGCAAATGGAACACATGGCAAGAAAAATGAGACTGAGCGGAGAGTAAGGGCAGCAGGACATTGGGGCCTGGGTGCCACAGCTCCGCTTGTGTCGATTGAGGACCGAGCCATGTGTGGGCCTGTTGAACAAGCTAGAACAGTATCGAAGACCTAATGGATATATGGGAACCGGGAAACCGATGTAATTCGGGTATCTAGGTGTTGAGGCACTGCTTATCGTATAGAGGGTAGTTTGAGAGCTTTAGGTGTAAATCGGCTGGCGGCACTGCAGATGCGCGCGCAGAGACCTCTTGCTCGGGTTTATAGGACCGGTTCAATATTTGGCTGACGGATGAAAGGTGGTTCCGTACGACGTCCGTGATGGTTGCTGTAGGCAACATCGAGTACGGGCGTATGTGACGGGTTATTCGGGTAACCCTGCAGGTGTAAATCGATTATAATCGCCGTCCCTCGCGGTCAGTGAGTACCACTTGTTCACTGTACTGTGACATAGAAAGAACAGGCTAGAGTCATGTTTAAAAGTTGCTGATTGAAGGCTATACCTTGGTTGCTAATGAATTGTTGTAGTTTAGAGCAAACTAAAGTTCTTTTCAACCTTGGGCAAAGCACATGAGAGAAATGTGTTTCTTGTTTGATTGTGGCTCTCTTATGTGTCTTAGCATGAGGTTCTCCACAACCTGCTGCTAAAACTTGAAAGTAAGGTTCAACTATTTAGGCGTGTCCTTTGCAACTTACTTTCCTATTACACATTGCAATTCTAGCATGTAGAGTTACATGTTTAGGGAAGACGGGTCAGACTTGCTGAGCCATCATGCTCACTCCTTGTGTTTGAAGCTTTTGAAGGGTGTTATGAGGAGGAGACTTCCGAGGAGGAGACGGACCCCCAAAAGGGAAACACCGTCAAATGGGAGTCGTGCACGCCGCTGTGTTATTGTGCGTGTGTGCTAGAGGGATAACGTTCACGGGCTAAACGTAACTCTGTGCTTAGTCTACGCCCGGGAGTGTGGACTGACCATATTTTGTTGTAAACATGTCTATAAACTCTTTTATGTAATGAAACTTTGCTTCTGCTTTATACCTTTTATGTGTGTTATCCGGTGCTGTGCAACTAAAAAGGTCATCTTTTTCAAAAACTCGGTGAGGAACGAGTTAGTAGCCCGTATAAGGACGTTATTAGTCTATAGAAAGTGGCAATACTAACCTATTTGCTTATGTCGGAAAATCATGCATCTCGGGACGTCATATGTCTTGGGGGGGGGGGTGCATGTAAGCGCTGTCCACCAGTGCGCACAAACTAAAGGGTGGAGCCTCACGAGTGGCAAGTAACCAAGCCAGCTTTAGTATCCTCTGCAACTCTTCATATCGTTTGGGGTATTTGAGCAACGCCCTTCCCTGGTGTGCTACGGGCAAGATTGGGAGACCCCGTCACGTGGTTAGTAACGTGAACACGTAGCTCAAGGCGTGATTGGCTTGAGAACACCCGTGCGAGTGATGACGGACGGGTGTATGAACTGTATTGGGACCGGGTTCAATGTGCAGCCGAGCCCGACGATTGAGTGAGTTATTTGCAGGTAGTCTAACCACGGATCAGTAGACGAGTAGCATCCGTGTACGAGAGACGTTGAGTGCCACTGATCTAACGAAGCCGGCTAAGTCCGGTATTGGTTTTTTTGTGAAGAACGTAGTACCCGCATGAACTGGTGACGCTTCGACGTCACACCCCACTAAATTGTTAACATCATTATAAAACCTGAAAGTTTTGATCCAGAGGACTAACACTTTGATATAACTTCCCTTAATCAAGATGTTCAAAGTTAACAAGTTTTCAACTTATAGGATATTAAGGACAGAGTCCCCTGTTTTCAGCTGGAATAAGGCTGAAGTTAAACAGAGGTTAGAGGTTGGAGTTCTTTCGAGGATGGGGTCTGTAACACCCTCAAATTCATTTCCATGCATTGCATACATTTTTCACATAGAGAAACATTATAAAATAAGTAGAAATGGAGAAAGAAACATAGAAATGGAGAAAAGAACCATAGAAATGGAGGAAGGACCATATAAATAGAGTAAGGAACCATAAAAATGGAGAAAGAACTATAGAAATGGAGAAAGAACCATAGAAATGGAGGAAGGAACCATAGAAATGGAGAAGGGCATGTAGAAATGGAGAATGGGACATAGAAATGGAGAAGGGCAATGTAGAAATGGAGAGTGGGACATAGAAATGGAGAGGGGAATGTAGAAATGGAGCAAGTGAGATAGAAATGGTGAGGAATGGGAAAAAGATAGCTGAAATGAGCTATTTCCAATTTCCCCCCAAAATCTCTAAATTCTCCAATTCCCCAAAAAAGAGGAATTTTCCCCACATTTGGGAACCCCCCCATTGCTGCCGCACCAAATCAAAAGGGGAAAAGTTTGTTAGGATTTAGTCACAATTGGAGTAGGATTCTTCCCTTTCCCCCCACCCCCTTATATATAGAATCCAAACCCCGCCTTTTGGCCGCAGCCCTCCCTCCTCTTCCACCCCCCAAGTCGGCGACTTGGAAGCCCTAGCCCCCAACTCGCCGAGTTTGCACCCCCTCGCCGGAGTTTGGTCGCTGGTGAGCCCCGCAGGTGAGCCCCGCCGACGAGCCCCACTGTCGAGTCCCGCCGTCGAGCCCCGCCGTTGAGCCCCGCCGGTGAGCCCCGCCGTCGAGCCCCGCCGTCGAGCACCGTCATCGAGCCCCGCTGTCGAGCCCCGCCGTCGAGCCCCGTCGTCGAGACCCGCCGATGAGCCCCGTCACGCCTCGCCACCGCCGGAAAGGAACCGACGATCAGTCCTTCCCTAATAATCCACAGAAAAAATTCTCCTCTGCTGCCAATGCTAGAAGGAAGACCCTGCCACCGAAACGAAGTGAGGTAGGTCTCCATTACCATCTTGCAACGTCGCCGTTGTTTCTACGCATCTGTTTTCTTCGTCCCCTTCGAACAGAAACTGTTACGTGTGGACAGATCATGTTTTGATCGATTTTACACGGTGGAATTGATCTAGATCTTGAGTCAAGATCATCACCACGTCCACACTTGATCCCAGAACCCTTGTTCATCAAAAAACCCCATGAAAGCCCGTTAAAACATGCAAGAACACATACAAACTGGTTTAATAAAACAGCACCATAGGATTTGTATTCATCTACCCCATTGCATCTTGAGTAAAGTTTGTGCATGATGATTGATTGCTGTTAATTTTGTATGTGCATGATAGTGAGTAGAAGAACAAGCTCAAGAGGCCATCTACGAGGAACTACAGCATCAATACTTCGAGACGCTTGAACAACAAGAACCACGGGAGCAAGGCAAGTGCCCCTTGACCATATTGATACCATGTTTTGAAACTGTTTTGTTTGCGAAAACTCGTATGCTTGAGTCAACTTGATGGGACACTATTTTATAGGAGTTTACTAGTTTTATTAACCATCCTTGTCGCCGGGAAAGTTGATGAGTCGGGTATGGTCGTTTTTCCGTTTTGCTTCGCTTAATTCACAGGATACGGGAAGCTGAAATAAAACATGTCTAGCTACTGCACTCATATGAATAATGATGATGAGATCTTAATTATGTTAATGGGCATGGAATCATGGAGATCTAGGCAAGCTTGGTTCGTGAATGTTGCTGGATGAGATGGTGGAACTTGCCGTAGATCTAAGGACTGGTTCATGCGAGAATACGCCAGGAAAACAGTGCCACGACAAGGCCAAGTATGGGTGCGGCTTAGCTGATTAATTAGGTTGTTGCTAGCTTGTTATGGACTGTGGATGGCATGGGGAATGGGAGTCGAGGAGGACTGACCTGGGATCTGCATGGCACAAGAGGGGGCCCGTGGGTGGGAGAATGGTGATTCGAGCCTGCCGGTGAAACCTCAGTGAGTCCATACATCTCTTGGTCATACACCGACGGTTGTGTACTGGTATAATGGAGGTTCTGCAGTCGTCGACGTGTGACAAAATCACGAACTTGTGGGTAAAGTGGTGCCACCTCTACAGAGTGTAAAACTATCATGATAGCCGTGCTTCCGGTCACAAGCACCTGGCCAACTTCCATGATTAGAGGAAACAACTTGGGATGGTTATTCGGTATGGTTATGGTATTGTCATTGGGATTGGTTTTTGGGACTGTTTTGAGTCATGACAATGAGTTTGGTTTTGGTTATATGAATATGAGATGGATATGAATATTTATGAACATGAGATGAACTTGAGAAAGATTAATGGCTGGTTGAGACTTGATGAATGGTGAATTATGATGAAAGAATGTTGCTGATTACTTGGTTATATTGGGATTTAATTCATCTATACTTAGTTGCTGTTTTTACCATGTTTGTGAAATAAAATTTGCTTGCTGCAATGAGCCTTTTTACTCCATACCTTGTTGTAAGCTACATGTCGTACTTTTCCCGCACTTGCTGAGTACGACATGTACTCACCCTTGCATAACCACATAAACATCAGCTACAGGAGATGAGTACTTCAAGGACCACGTGGAGTACTAGGCGTGCGAACTACCGTCAACATGCCTGTGGAGTTTAAGATTGGAGCCTGCTGTTTAGTTATTTCCGTTGTCGTTTAGAGACCTCCACTGCAAGAATAAGTTACAGATCCATGAATGATACTTTGAGTCATTGTAATAAAGTACTTAAACACTATTGATTCGTGGTTATATTCTGAATTCAATTTGTGGATTACATGTGTATGTGTGATGAACATCCTGGGCACACATGCATTCACTTGGTTCTATTTTCGGAACCGGATGTCACAGGGTCATATGATACATTTCTGGAAAGCTTTGGAAGATATTTACAACTTTTCTATGGATTTCCAGAGGTGTTTCATCCTTTAACCGTCGAAAAATGCAGTAGAGTTGACACTGTCCACAAAACATGGCAGAGCAAATATTCTCTGTAACTCTCTGTAAATTGAGCATAACATACTGCATGAAAATCCAAAAATAGAAAATGAGGTAGTTATAAAAATTTTATGAGATGAGTTACAATTTTGTAACAGAAAGTTTTGTCAAATTCGATGAAGAATTAACTGGAATTCTTGGATCAAATAAGTACCTCAAACAGGGAGGTGCTGTCCAATTTTCTCCAGAAATTCTGCAAATTTGACATCTCATAACTTTTGAAACAGGACAGATCTGAGGCCGAGCAATTACTTTCTGAAAAGCTATTGAAGTTAGCTTTAACTTTAATGTTGATCTCCAGAATTGGTTTTGCCTTTAGCATGGTCTAAATCAGGTTAAAAGGGAAACTGTTTAGGGCTGTCAGTTTGGGCAGCAGACCAGCAATCAAATTTATTCTAAGTTTGAATTGTGTTTCCAAGTTTTATGAGTTCAATGACATTTTTATGTTATAACTCAATCATTTACTGTTGAATGGCATATTTGACCTTTTTCAAATATATTTCCACAGATGACAGCGGATAAACAACTGGAGAACGTGTGGGTGGTATCCCACTGTTCTCAATGCAGTGGTTGTCCGGAACTGTTAAAGCAAATGCTTCAATATTTAGGGTACATAGGGAGGCCGCGATGCCTCACCAAGGAAGAAGGTGAGGAGGGGAATAAGACATGGACCATCCATGTCAATGTTCCAGCAGGACCTATGCCACCCGGTTGGGCACCGTTCACCGTCACGGTGAGAGGTAGACAACCGGAAGAGATGTGGCAAGTGGCAGCCCGCGACACCATGTCGCGCTTCTTCCAACTACACGTGAGATCTATGGAGGGTACTCCATACACGTTCGTTCCAGTGGAGGGTAAAGCTAATCACGTGTGGAGGGAGAGGTACTTGGAGGCAACAGACCGGGGTTGCTCAAGGTACAACCCAGCGGAGGCGAATCTTAGCCTCCAGCTGATGGCAGGAAGGACGATGATGGACAGCCAATCTGTCCACACTAATCAACTTGCCGTGGATCTCAAGGAGAGCACCAGCCGCTGAGACCATTTTGAGAGTGCTCACAGCGCACTCCGTAATGTTCTCCTTCCGACGATAAAGCGACTGAATGAACAACAAAATCAGTTGCGTCACCTGAAGAAGGCGAAGAAGAAAAGCCGCGTCGACATCACGGCTTTACAACAGCAAGTACAAACCTTGACCCAGCAGAATGAGGTCCTCACTCAAGAGCGTGATGACGCCATTGAGGAGAGCCAGGGCTGGGAAGAGGACTAGAACCAGGCCATGGACAAGTTGCACGCGTTGCAAGACCTCGTGCCTTCGGTAGTGGACCTACGGATGGTAGGTGCCGTTCCATGGTTTTGGGTATCCCGGCGACGTGGGGACCTGAACCCAAAGAGGAGGTCATGGACCCTGAGCCACTAGTAGAGGTTGCGGAGGAGGAAGACCCACAGGAGGTCGAGTTCTACTTTCAGTAGTGAATTACCGTTGCCTAGTAGGGCAGCGAGGGTGTTGTGTAAAAACTTTTGTAAACAGTGACATGTCGTGTAGACAGTAGCATGTGTATAGGTAGTGACGACATGAGCATGTCTTCTCGGGGATCCAAGAATAATGTATCTTGTATAAAGTTTATGCTTTATCAATATATGCGAAGGCTGTGCAAAGTTTATTCATGTGTCACTTCAATACCTACTGCTTTATATGGAATTTTAAGAATGACATGTGCTGATCATTGCTGTTTTGAATTTCAGAATGACTCGTACTCGTGCCAACCCGGAAGTTGGGGGTTCTAGTCAGGGGGAGATGCATCCCAACAGCCTCCCGAGGATTTCTCGGGACAGCAACAATCACCACCACCAGCAACAGTTACATTGGCCGACATTGTTGCGGCCATTGCGGGCTCTCATCAGCAGCACACGGAGTTGCTGCAAACTTTAATTGCAAATACGTCTCGACCAGAGAGGCCTCAAGACCATGAGGAGCGCCAACAAAACTCCTACTCCAACTTTCTGGCCACTCATCCCCCGGTATTCTCAAGGGCGGATGAACCTCTCGATGCGGACAACTGGATCCGTACGACGGAGATGAAATTCAGGCTGCTCCAAGTGAGTGAGCAGCGCAAGACTCAGTTCACGGCCCAGTAGCTTCAAGGGTCTGCAAGCACTTGGTGGGCAGACTTCTGTGCCTCGCAACTCACCGAGCGAGTAATGACCTGGGTGGAGTTCCGAATGGCCTTCAGGGCCTATCACATACCGCTGGGTCTAAATAAAAGGAGGATGCAGGAGTTCCTTTGCCTGCAACAAGGCAGCAGGAACGTGCTCGAGTATTCCAGGGCGTTCAATGATCTCGCGCTGTACGCCTCCTGTCATGCCGATACTGAAGAGAAGCGATGGGATCACTTTTACCACGGTCTTAATCCGCTCCTGAAGGACAAGCTGGCGATCTTCAATCGCGGCAGCCTCAACGATATTATTGATGCTGCAATTGTTCAAGAGGACTCCGTCAAGGAGTTAGCGGCGGCAGAGAAGAAGTGAAGCGCTCCGCAGAGCAGCGGAGAGGGAGGTGGTCCTCCTCAAAAATACCGGATGGTGTATCGCTCACCGTCGGGTCAACGCTGGCAGCCACCTCAGCGGCCGATGCAATTCCGCAGTCGGCCATAATCTCCACCGATGTTCCGGCCGGCATTACCAGCACCACCTCCGCAGCAACAACAGCAGCAGCGGGCGATGCCGCATGCGTTTGCACCTCAGCAGTGCATGCCAGGCTTTCATCCCCCAAGTATGGGCCAGTCGTCAACCGCATGCTTCAAATACGGTCTCCCAGGGCACTTCGCCAAAAACTGCCCTGAGAGGCAAGGCGGCGGAGTGTTACCACAGTTTTCAGGAAGGAATCATCCCCGGAACCCCATTAATGCGCGGCGGCCAAATCCTAAGCCCGGCACCGTCCACCAACTCGCCATAGTGGACGTGCTAGAGGGGGAGCCAATCCTTGCGGGTATGTTCCAACTCCACCAGCATCCCGCAATAGTTTTATTTGACTCAGGCGCCACACATAATTTCATTAGCCAAGCTTTTATTGCTAAACACAGCTTGCAAATACTACCCACTGAAAGTCCTTACTTGATTTGCTCACCGGGTGGGAGAATTTCAGCAATCATGATGCTTTCGAAAGCGCTGTTGTGCTTAGGGGGTAGAGTATACCCTACGCCTCTCATAGATTTAGAGGGACAAAAGGTCGATGCCATCTTAGGTATGTCGTGGTTAACCCACCACGGCGCTTTTTTAGACACCGTCCTCCGAGTCGTGAATCTACACCCAGAAATGCACGAGTCTGACTCACTATTTCTGGACTGTCCAGAAATAAAACTTCCAAATGTGTATCAATCCACCACCATCAGATTGGAAGACATTCCAGTAGTCCGTGAGTTCCCAGACGTGTTCCCAGATGATTTACCGGGATGCCGCCCGACCTAGAGGTGGAGTTCAAGATTGAACTTGCACCGGGAACTATGCCAATATCCCGAAGGCCGTAAAAGATGGCGCCAAAGGAGTTGGCAGAATTGAAAACGCAGTTGACTGACTTGCTGGAGAGGGGTCTTATTAGGCCAAGCTCCTCACCATGGGGCTGTTTGGCATTATTCGTGAAGAAGAAAGATGAGACGTTGTGGCTTTGCGTGGACTATCGTCCACTAAACGCCATAACTATCAAGAACAAGTACCCGTTGCCACGGATCAACATGTTGTTTGATCAGTTGGTCGAAGCAAAGATCTTTTCCAAGATGGACTTAGGATCCGGGTACCATCAGAATAAGATACGGGCTGAGGACATCTTGAAGACGGCTTTCTCGACGAGGTACGGACTTTATGAGTACCTGGTCATGTCCTTCGGCCTCACCAACGCTCCAGCTCATTTAATGTACTTGATGAACTCGGTATTTATGCCGGAGCTGGACAAGTTTGTTGTAATCTTCATCAACGACATATTGGTATATTACAAGTCAGAGGAAGAACACACGAAGCATCTGCGTATAGTCTTGCAACGGCTGTGGGATCACAAACTATACGCGAAATTCAGCAAGTGCGAATTCTGGATATCGCAAGTGCCTTTTCTCGGACATATTATCTCAGTGGAGGGCATCTTTGTAGACCCGAGTAAGGTCACACAGGTGCTGAATTGGAAGTCCCTGAGAACTGTTCATGAGGTACGGAATTTCCTCGGACTCACGGGATATTATCGGAGGTTCATTCCGAACTTCTCGAACATTGCCAAGCCTATGACCGAGCTGCTGAAGAAGGCTACCAAATATGTTTAGATTCCAGCATGTGAAGCAACATTCAAGGCATTAGTGAAGCACCTAACATCAGCACCGGTTTTTGCGCAGCCAGACACAACACAACCGTTCGATGTGTACTGCGATGCATCCAGCATTGGGCTCGGATGTGTGCTGATGCAAGACCGAAGGGTGGTCACGTATGGATCACGGCAGATCAGGAACCATGAGCAAAATTATCCAACTTATGACTTAGAGCTCGCTGCCGTGGTACTCGCACTCAAGATGTGGAGGCACTACCTACTCAGTAACCTCGTGCATTTATATACCGACCACAAGAGCCTCAAGTACATATTCTCTCATAAGGAGCTGAACATGAGGCAGCGAAGATGGTTGAAGTTGATAAAGGACTACGAAATAGAGATCCATTACCACCCCGGCAAGGCAAACGTAGTGGTGGATGCGCTGAGTCGCAAGTCACATGTCAAGAATCTGACCATCATCCAGTTGGAAGAGAGCGGGCCACCATTGCATGTGATTCCACATGGAGCTCTCTACAACTTAGCTTTGATCCCCACCATCCGTGAAGAGATAGCGGCAGCTCAGAAACATGACAAAGGCATGTCGCATTTGCGGAGAAGTGTAGACAGTGGGGAGCTGAAATGTTTCCAGAAGGACGGAGACGGCGTCCTATGGTTCAAGGACCGTATCGTCATACCCCGTAATCCAGAGTTGCAGAAGAAAATCTTTGATGAGGCTCACTTGTCAAAGTTTTCTATTCACCCCCGCAGCAACAAGATGTATCAAGAACTCAGAAACAAGTTTTGGTAGACATGGATGAAGCGGGAGATCACGAAGTACGTGTCCGAGTGTGATACATGCCGAAGGGTGAAGGCAGACCATATGAGAAAACCGGGACTGTTACAACCACTGGGTGTTCCTGCCTGGAGCTGTGAGGATGTGAGAATGGACTTCATCGTCGGTTTACCCATCACTATTCAGAAGCATGATTCAGTGTGGGTGATCATCGACCGGCTCACCAAATTTGCTCATTTTATCCCGGTTAACACCAACTACAATGCCAAGAAGTATGCTGAATTAAACATCTCACGGATCTTGTGCTTATACGGTGTACCCCGTACCATTATTTCAGATCGGGGCACTTCATTTGTGTCTCGTTTTTGGGAGCAGATGCATGCTTCTTTGGGGACAAAGCTGATCCGTAGTTCAGCATATCACCCCCAGATGGATGCGCAAACCGAGCGGGTAAATCAGATTTTAGAGGATATGCTACGAGCTTGTGCTATCAACCACGGTAAGAATTGGGATGATCACTTACCGTTAGCCGAGTTCTCGTACAACAATGGGTACCAATCTAGCATCAAGATGGCGGGCGCCTTACGAGGCGCTATATGGGAGAAAATGTCGCAGGCCACTGAATTGGTGTGAGTCTGGCGAAAGGGTCACCTTCGGGATCGATCTTGTTGACAATGCGGAAGAAAACGTTCGGCTGATTCAAGCGAACTTAAAAGCCGCCCAATCCCAATAAAAACAGTATGCGGACCGGAGTAGACGTCCTTTGCAATTCGAAGTCGGGGATCACGTGTATCTACGTGTGTCTCCAATGAAGGGCGTGAACAGATTCGGGGTGAGAGGAAAATTGGCACCCCAATTCATCGGTCCATTCCAGATTGTGGAATGATGTGGATCAGTTGCATGCCTGCTGAAATTACCAGCGACACTCTCCGGTATGCACGACGTCTTTCACAATCTTCAGCTGAGGAAGTGTCTTATGCTATCAACTACCGTTCAGCTGGGGGATATTGAAGAACTGAAACCGGATCTCACTTACCGGGAGAAACCGGTTTAGATAATTGATGAAAAGGCCAGAACCACACGCAACCGTATGTTGTGGTTCTACAAGGTTCTATGGAGTAATCACTCCGTAGATGAAGAAACATGGCAGAGCAAAGGCTTTCTTCGCGCTAACTATCCCGACTTCTTAACGTCGCACATACGGTAATTTTCCACCATCCTCTCTCATTTTCACCGTAGAATCTCGGGACGAGATTCTTTTAAGAGGGGAGGAATGTAAGGGCCTATGTTTTTTCACACACTCAAAGTGTTCATCACACCACACACACCTCATTTGAGGAAAGATTATGAACACATTTCAAGAGCAAGTAAACACCATCAACATGGTCATTAGGTGATAAACTCACAAAATGCAAAAGCGGCATTTCCCACATGCATCATATAGGGGCTGATCATATGAAAACTACTAGACTTTGCAAGGATTGCTCATGACAAATTTCACCCAAACTCAAAACCTTTTTGAGGTATTTTTGGATATAATTAGAAAGAGGCTAGTTTGAACTTAAATTCAAATTCAAACTCCTTCCACCCCATGAATTCTAAAGTGGGATTCATATTCACACTCAACACATTTTCAAGATCTTACACATCAATTTTCACTCCATTTGGAGTTAATATTGACATCAGCTATTGTGGCTAAATTCAAATCACACTTTAAATTATTCAAAGTCCAGTAGTCATTTTGAAATTTGATCAACTCACAAAGGGTATTAGTGTCTCTACTGTTTATAGCAGTGGGAAAAATAAATTTCAGAGGTTAAACTAGGGGGTGGGGCCCTCTTGTCAGTCCCTCATTGATCAAACCGACTTAAGAACAGAGCCACTCGGTTTCTCGGGCTGCAGAAGCGGACGCCACCGCGCTGAATCCAGGGCACCAGCAGCTGCTTCGCCCACGCCTCGCTGGAGCCACTGATCGGCATCGCTAACCCTCACCGAGCAGCTCAAAGATGAATTCTTCTCTGTTCTCAATCACTCGCTTTCTCTCGGTGCTGCTCCCGCGAAAAACATCACCACCACCTCGCTCTCAGAGTCGCCGATCAAACACTGCAACCACACCTTGGTTGAGCGAGCCCTCCACAGAAAAAACAGTCACCACCGCGTGCTCTTGCGCGCCACATAGTCCACTACGGCATTGTGACTTGCTGTTGGCCACCAATTAAGGAACAATACCGCACATCCGAAGCAAACCGGCGGAACCGAAAGTGGCTCGCCGTGGATAGCATGCTACGGCCAACTGGACCTCTACTTCCCTACACAAGAAAGGTGTGTCACAGTGTGTAGAAGGTGTAGCTGAAAGCCATTTGGCAAATGATCAATCATAAAACTGAAATTTCCAAATATACCGAAAGCTAGTTCATCTGGCCCGAGCTCACCTTAAACTGAAATTCGGATTCCACGCACTCCTGTTAGTCGAGCTTGTTGGCCAGTAGGTTCTACACATGTTAGCGCACACGCTCGAGGAAGAAACAAGTGAAACCGTTGAGAATCGGCCGTGATGACATGGCCCCACGGCCTCGTCGAGCTAGGATCACGCTGAGGGGTGCTGCGTTGCACAGCACCGGATAACACACATAAAAGGTACAAAGCGGAAGCAAAGTTTTATTACATAAACGAGTTTATGAAAATTTTTATAATAAAATATGTTCAGTATACACTCAGAGGCGTATACTACGCACCGAATTCACGTTCAGCCCGTGAAAACGTGTCCCCGCTAGCACATACGCACACTAACACGGCGGCATGCACGACTCCCACTCGACGAGGTTTCCCTCTTGGGGGTCCGTCTCCTCTTTGGGAGTCTCCTCCTCATAACGCCCTGCAAAAGCTTCAAACAAAAGCAGTGAGCATGATGGCTCAGCATGTCTGACCTGTCTTTCCTATACATGAAACTTCTACATGCTGGATTATGTGTAATTGGGAATGTAAGTTGCAAAGGACTCGCCTAATTATTTGAACTTTACTTTCATGTTTTAGCAGCACATTGTGGAGAACCACACGCTAAGGCACATAAGAGAGCCACAATAAAAAAAGAAACGCATTTCTCTCTTTTTTTGCCCAAAGGTTAAAAGGAACTTTAATTTGCTCTAAAGTACAACTAATCACTAACACTGAAGGTAAAGCTTTCAATCAGCAACTTTTACATGACTCTAGCTTGTTCTTTCTACGTCACGGTACAGTGAACAAGTGGTACTCACTGACCGCGAGGGACAGCGATTATAATCGATTTACACCTGCAGGGTTACCCGAATAACCTGTCACGTATGCCCGTACTCGATGTTGCCTACAACAACCATCACGGACGTTGTACGCAACCACCTTTCATCTGTCAGCCAAATATTGAACCGGTCCTATCAACCCGAGCAAGAGGTCTCTGCACGCGCATCTGCAGTGCCGCCAGCCGATATACACCTAAAGCTCTCAAACTACCTAATTACTCGACTAAGCCGTGCCCATACTTGGCCTTGTGGTGGCACTGTTATCCTGGCATGTGCTCGCATGAACCGGTCCTTAGATCTACGGCAAGTAAACCACCATCTCATGCTACCTCATTCACAAACCTGGCTTGGCTAGATCTCCCTCCGATCCATGTCCATTATCAACATCAGTTTCTAATTATTCTCACGAGTGCAGTTAGCTAGACACATCTATCTCGCTTCCCAATACCATGGACTTAGCGAAGCATAAAAGTAAAAACCATACCCGACTCATAAACTTCCCTGGCGACAAGGGTGGTTTAACCAAAACTAGTAAACTCCAATAAAAGTGTTTCCCATCAATTTGACTCAGCACACACACCTTTTCACAAACAAAACAGTTTGCTGAAATATGGGATCAATATGGTCAAGGGGCACTTGCCTTGGTCTTGCAGTTCCTGTTGCTCTTGGATCTCGAAACCTTGTTGTTGCAGCTCGTCGTAGACAGCTCCCTAAGCTTGTCCTTCTATACACGATCACGCACATACAAGATTCATAGCAATCAATATCATGCACAAACTCTAATCAAGATGCGATGATGCATATGCATGCAATTCCTATGATGCAGTTTTTATTAGATCAGTTTGTACGTGTCGTTGTATGTTTGCATGGGTTTTACGATGAACAGAGTTGTAGAGATCAATTGTGGACGTGGCGATGATCTTGACTTAGATCAAACCGGTCAACAAGTGGTCTGTCCACGAAAAACCTTCTGTTCAAAAGGAATCGAAGAACAGATGCAAAGAAAACATTATGATGTCGTAAGGTGGTATTGGAGACCTACCTCACGTTCTTCTCGGTCACGGGGTCCTTCTCCTAGCAAGACAGATCGTCGGGGCTCTCTTCCGGCAATCTCTGGCTACTGACCTCCGGCGAAGGGGTTTGGCTCGGCGAGTTTTGGACTAGGGCTCTAAGTCGTCGACTCAGGAGTTGAAAAGAAGTTCGTGATTGCGGCCAAAGGTCTTCGGTTCTATTTATAACCGGGAAGAGAAGAGTCCTAATCTGTTTGGATTTCGAATGAGAGTCTTATTCAAATAGTTTTTGAATCTTAAAAACTTATCTTTAGTTGATTTGGTGTGGTAGCATTGTGGACATCGTGTCAGTTTCCTTAGTACCGGGGATTCCCACGCGTAAAGAAGAAAAACCACTTCAGAATCGCGTCCTTACGCGGCGATGAGCTCCGGAGGCTCCACGTTTCCTGCTGGAACCAGGGCCCCCTTTTCCGCAGAGACAAGCTCTGGTTGTGCCGCGTGTCAGGCGGGCGGGACCTCCCTCTCCCTTAGAGGTGAGCAGCCACCTGTCTGGTGGGTTGAGACCTCCCCTCTCAACAGGGGCAAGCTCCGCGTACGCCACGTGTCAGTTCCGGATCTCCCCTATCTTCGGAGGTGGATCCGGGGGTGCCATGTGTCAATTTCGGACCTCCCCTTTCTTCGGAGGTGGCTCCGGATGTGCCATGTGTCAATTTCGGACCTCCCCTTTCTTCGGAGGTGGTTCAGATGTGCCACGTGTCCTAACAGCGCCAGACTTCCTTTTTGCTCGGAGTCGAGCTCCAAGATCAACACGTGTCCATCAGCGTCGGACCTCCCGGAGATAAGCTCCGGAGGTGACACGTGTCCGATACTGTCGGACCTCCCGGAGGTGAGTTCCGAGAGCGACATGTATCTAGCGGGGCCGGACCTCTCGGAAGTGAGCTCCGAGAGTGACACGTGTCCCGCGCGGCTGGTCCTCTCTTTTCCTCGGTGACTAGCTCCGCTGCCGACACGTGTTCTTTGGGACTGGCCTCGCTCCTCTGCATTCGCTAGCTCCGGGGGCAACACGTGTCCCACGGGGTCGGACCTCTCCCCCTATGCGTGGATGAGCCCCGAGCCTGCCACGTAGCCAGTTTAGCGGCGGACCTGTCCCCATTTGCGGAGATGAGCTCCGAACACGCCACGTGGCCAGCGAGCCGCGAGAGTTGTCTTCGGCGCTCTCTGTAAACTGGATTTTGCTTTTTTGGATAACTTTTTTATTCTTTCTTGGTTTCAACTTATTTTAAAAGTGTTTTTCTACATGAAACATGAATACATGCAGAACCCGAAAATGAGGGTGTCACAGTCAGCCAAATGTTGAGCCGGTCCAATCACCCCGTGCAAGAGGTCTCTGCGCGTGCATCCACAGTGCCGCTAGCCGATTTACACCTCAAGCTCTCAACCTACCCACTGAACGACCAGCTATGCCTCAACACCCAGCTACCCGAATTACATCGGTTTCCCGATTCCCATATATCCGGTAGGTCTTCGGTACTGTTCTAGCTTGTTCAACAGGCCCGCACACGGATCGGTCCTCAATCGACACAAGCGGAGCTATGGCACCCAGGCCCCAACGTCCTGCTGCCCTTACTCTCCACTCAGTCTCATTTTTCTTGCCATGTGTTCCATTTTCTATCTTTACCCGCGTAGTGTGCCTCTAGCCCATTCTCGCGAGCAGTTCCAACTACTCGACTTGTACCGAATCCTACACTATCTTAGCATTGCATTAGCTAATCGAGGTTTAAAAACCTAAGCCCAAACCAGGGTTTTCTTGGCTATGTATTTGGATTTTCAAACAAGACTCTAATGCATAATTAAGGTGGATACTCAAAGTAAGTTCTCAAAACAATAAAAATTATAAAATGGCTAATGCAAACCGGAGCTTGCCTTGCTGCTGTTGGTTGTAGGCTAGCTGTTCCTCCAGAGTGATGAAGTCTAAGACTTCAGGCTCCTCCTCAACCTTAGCGACTACATGTGATAAATATATGTATGTATCAATTTGAATGCCTTTGAATTTGAAGTTGCATTTGATAAGACCATAAGTACTGCTAGACAGGCCCAATGACTCTGAAATTTTAATTGTGGTTTGGGTACAGCCTAAATAGAGACTTGGCCAAATTTCATTTGCAGCAAAGCTCATTTGAGCCCTCTATAAATAAATGTGTATTGGGCCTTATTTAGAGCTCTTAGGGTGTTCTAGGGATTTTCATGGAGAAACCCTTGACTTTCTGAAAACTATATTTCCAGAGTGTTCTAATGGAGTTGGTTTCAGTTAATTTGAGGACTCCTAGCCAAAGATATGACCTAACTAATTTCAGAGAAATTCTGAAAATATTTCTGGACATTTTCCATTTTCTATCGAACAGTTTTATTAATCACATCATTAGGTGGATCAAATGAGCACAAATGGATCTGCAATTTGTGAGACCTATGTGTGCTGAATACATTGGCAATTAGGATCAAAGTTAGCATTAACATTCAAAGTTTTGAATATTGCCAAAACATTCTTCTGTGGAAAGGTCCGACAAGTTCTTTGTTAGGTCCGCCAAGTGTTGGCAAGGTCCGACGCAAGGTCCGGAGAGCTCCTGCAAGGTCCGGAGAGCTTCTGTGAGGTCCGGAGCTTGTTTTTAGGGAGCTCCCGTGAAGTTCAACTCGTAGAACTGCAGCGTCTTGTTTTTGCTTTTAACTCGCAATGTTTCAAACTTGCTTTATGGGAAAGTTTGCTTAGTATTAATTTGGTAAGTTTTTGGTGTGTTTTGGTGGTTATGGCTGTTATCATTTGATATGGTTTGCAACATGCTTATGTGACGTGCTCATGTAAGGTGTTGTGGTTTTTGAACTAACGTGAGTCAAGTCGAGGACTTGTGCTCGGAAGAATTGGTTGTTTATTCATATGCAGGTGTTGCTTGAGTTCAAGACATGGCTGGTGACGGGATCCTTGGACTAGTCTCAGGGAGGAGATGAGGTTCCAACAACCAAGTTCGGGAGGAGCTGTGGTTGAGTTGATCAGGAGGTCGCGCAGCATGTTTGGATCGAGGGCAGTGCATATGAAGGTTGCGTGTACGTCGTTGGAAGGTGTTTGCACGTGTGCAAGGAGTGCATGGACGTGGCAATATTGTTCCAAGGCGTGATGAAGGGAAGTGGATGTAAAGAATTGGTCGGAAAGGTCCAACCGGCTGGATTGCGTACTCAGGCTGAGGCTGAGTCGGATATGGCTCAAATATGGAAGATTTGAGTTGGTTATGATAGGATTTCGTGCTAGGCACGAAGTTGAGTTGTTTTAGTAATGTTTAGGACGTTCCTAAGGTGTTTGAAAGTCTCACGATTGGTTCTATCTGCGAATAGGAGAGTCCTGAGCAGTTATGGTAAGTTAGGATACGAGTCCAATTAGGAGTAGGAGTCCTAGATTGGATTGATTAGCCTGAGGGCTGGCTATAAAAGCAAGGGAGGCCAGAGCTCTCGTGGGGAGAAAACTTTGGGCTGTTCCTCTTGTGTTTCTATTGAATAAAGTTCATAGTTTCGAGGAGCTTTTGTGCCTTGTTCGTCCGATTTGTTTTTCGTCAAGTCTTTCTCGCCGAGTTTCTGGACAGACCGACGTTGCTTCGGTGTTTCGTTCATAACTCGAGTTTCATAGATCTGATTGACGTGATTCTTTTTTGGTTGTCTTCACAACTCAATTATCTATCATCTTGAAATTTTCACGAGCTTCGGATCTGTAGTTTTTGAGATACACGAGTTTCTTTGCAGCGTTGCAGATCTATTTTATATCGGGTAGAACAGATTGATCTTCGTTTAATGTTTTGATCGTATCTCAAGTTTTACTTCGTGTTTTCAAGTGATTCTTGTTGCATTAGATCCGTGACTTGATTCTCTACCTCTCTACTTGATTTGTCACGGTTGAACACGTTTGAAAACACTTGCACACACGGTTTCTTTAACCGATTGATTTTTTGCTGAGGGGTTTTTGTTGTTTCCGCTGCGAAAATTTTAATCTACCATTCACCCCCCTCTGGTAGCTTTTCACGTGCTCTTCGATCCTACAATTGGTATCAGAGCCAAGGTGCTCTAATCTTTGTGATTTGCACGTGTTTTGACTAACCATCATGGAGAAGTACTCCGCAAAACCTTGTGTGTTCAATTGCATCGATTTTCAGGTTTGGAAGGCGCGGATGGAGGCCTACATACAGGCGCAAGGCTTCGCCATATGGGAAAAGGTCTACCGGAACTTCGATGTACCACCCAACGATCAAGTTACGGCTGCGAACATGAGAGATGTTGACAACAACAACAAGGCTCGCAACTTGATCATCCAAGGATTGACTCAAAGCGACTTCGACCGTGTTGCACACCTCCGATCTGCATATGATGTCTGGAAAGCTCTTTGTGACTACCATGAAGGATCCAATACGATCAAGGAGGTAAGGCAAGATATGTTCAAGAAAGAATACATGCGTTTTGAGATGCAACCCGGTGAGTCAATTGACGACCTTTTTGCTCGCTTTAATAAAATTCTCAGCAACTTGCGTAGTGTCAATGTTAACTTTTCAGATGCTGAAAATGCTAGACAATTGTTAGGAGCATTAGGTATGTCAATTTTGGAGATGAAAGTTACATCTATTCGTGAATCTACTGTCATGAGTTCTCTTACTTCAGACGTGCTTTATTCTAAATTGAAAACTCATGAAATTGACATCATCTCACGTAAAAACCCCAACAAGTCTATTGCATTTGTTTCGCAACGTGACATGTCTAGTTCTAGTCAATCATCATCTAGTGGTGCACTCTCTTTGCTGTCCTCTCTAACCCTTGAACAGATTGAAGAGTTTCCAGAGGAGGAGCTTGCACTCATCTCTACTCGGTTCTCAAAAGCATTGCAAAATGTGAGAACTAGAAGGAGAGGAAGCTCCGGATCTCAACGATGTTTTGAATGTGGTAAGACAAGACATTTTCATACGGAGTGCCCTAACCTTTCAGGTCCGACTTCACGTGAAGAAAAGCAAACAAGGACGAAGAAATCGTTTGCAAAGAATAATAAGAAGAAAGATTTATCAATGCGCAACATAGTGCATAGTATGATCTCTGCACTTCAAGAATTCGGCTCAAGTGATGTGGACACCGGTAGTGATGAAGATGAAGAAGCTATGGCAAATATGTGCTGCATGGCGAGCAAGTCAAGTTCAAGCTCCGAGGAGGCAGAACACAACAGCGACGATGAAGAGGTATGTCCCACTTGCGAAGAAATGTGTGATGCTATTTCTCGTGCCACTGTTACATTAAAGAAAAAGGATAAAAAACTTAGGAACAATGCTATTAAAATTGAATCACTAGAATCTGAAATTAATCGTTTAAAAACTTTGATTCCTAGTGATGATACTTGTTCCTCATGTGATTTGATTTATGAATAATTATCCTCTTTAAGAAGTGCACACGCATCTACACTTGATAAACTTGAACTTGAAATTGAAAAGAACAAAGAGCTTGCTGCACTTAATGATAAAAATTTGAAAGATGCTTGTTGTTCTACAATTGATTTGTATTGTTCTTCATGTGATGATCTGAATAAGAAACTAAATGATGCTATGAATGAGATTTCTATTTTGAACAATGCTTTACGTGTGCATGAAGTTAAATATTGTTCAAATTGCAAACTAAAAGGAAAAACTTCATGTGAAAACTGCTTTGATCTGTCCAATAAACTTGATGACATGCATAGGACACTAGATCGGTTTTCTAATGCAAATAAGAACCTAAACTTGCTGCTGAATTCTTCCAAGTCTTGTAATGATAAAACTGGTTTAGGTTTTAATTCTCATGCTCATGCTAAGGCACACCCACCTAAAGTTGTAAAGTCATTAGGAAGCGGTTTGATTCAAACAGCTCCTAGACAAAAAAGAGGTGATTTTCAAATCTGCAGGAGTACTGTCCCATTCGGGTTCTAATAAGCGTGTTGCTTGCTCATCTAGACATGATAATAAGGTTATTTTTCATTGTACCTACTGTGGTAGAGATGGTCATGTCATGGATTTTTGTTATAGACTAGCTAAACACGATAAGAAACAAAGAATACTTGCTAGATCACATAACAACCAAGAAAAATCTGCTAGACCGAATGTTCGGAGCTTGCAACCTGCTGTAATGAGTCAAAAACTTGCTCCCGTACCTACTGTTTTTTGTGCTACATATAACACATCTTCTAAGTCAGTAGTTGGGAACAAAAATTTTAGATGTTTGGCTTATAAACCTGCTGTACCTTCTCAGCTTTCGCGTGTTATTCCTGCTGGACGTCGTGTGACTCAGTACTGGATTCCTAAAAGTCTTTTAACTAACCCCAGTATTGAGTCATCGACGTATTGTGCTGCTGTGTAGGTTTCATGTTTGAGGAACGAGAACATTTGGATTGTGGATTCAGGTTGCTCACGCCACATGACCGGTAACAAAGAATGGTTCTCCTCTCTCTCTTTTGTGTCACGTGTAGAAAATTTTACTTTCACTGATAACTCTTCTACTCCCATAATTGCTAAAGATTCGGTTAGAGTAAACAATCTCTACACTTTGAAAGATATGGCACTTGTTAAAAATTTGAAATACAACTTGCTTTCGGTTTCACAATTGCTAGATGAAAATCTAGAGGTTAGCTTTGCTAAAAATTGCTGCAAGGTTGTAGATTCAAAAGGTGAGCTTTTGTTTAACATGTCTAGGTTTGGAAGAGTTTTTAAAACTGATTTTGATTTGTCAACTTCTAAGCATCGGTGTCTAGATGCTAATGATACAAAGGATCTATATTTTTGGCATCGTAGACTTGGTCACATAGGCTTTGATCATCTCACTCGTGTTAGTGCTCTCGATCGCATACGTGGGCTGCCGAAGCTTAAAAAGGACAATGATATTGTGTGCTCTTCTTGTAGACATGCTAAGTTTGTTGCCGGTTCACATGCTCCTCTCACAATTACCATGACAGCTGAACCGGGACAACTTTTACATCTTGACACAGTAGGTCCGGCATGTGTTCAATCCTTCGGAGGTAAATGGTATGTGCTTGTGATTGTTGATGATTATTCCAGATATTCTTGGGTTTATTTTATGGAATCTAAGAATGAAGCTTTTAGTCATTTTAGAACTTTATTTCTTAGATTATCTATTGATCACCCAGGATCATTAAAAGCAATTAGAAATGATAACGGAACTGAATTTAAAAACCAATCCTTTGATCACTTTTGTGCTGAAAATGGAATAGATCATCAATACTCTTCACCCTATGTACCACAACAAAATGGTGCCGTAGAAAGAAAGAACAGGACCTTAGTTGAGATGGCTAGGACTATGCTTGATGAATATCAAACTCCTAGGAAATTTTGGGCTGATGCAATTGCAACCGCTTGTTATGTCTCAAATCGTGTTTTCTTGCGTGCTAAGCATGGAAAAACCCCATATGAGCTCCGGTTTGGACATAGGCCTAGTGTTACACACTTTAGGGTTTTTGGTTGCAAATGCTTTGTTAAGAAACATGGTAATCTTGATAAATTTGAAGCTAGATCTGTTGATGGCATGTTTCTTGGTTATCCATCTCATACTAGAGGCTACCGTGTGCTTTTACTTGACACTAACAAAATTGTGGAGACTTGCGAGGTTTCTTTTGATGAAGCTAGCCCAAGTACTAGCTCCGATATTGCAGGTCCGGATCCATATCCGCAGGGGGAGAGTATTTTTATTGAAGAAGATGAAGAAGTGGTGCTGCTGCCCGAAAACTCGGAAGTAAATAACGATCAAGCTGCTGATTTTGCACCACAACCAGCACCAACAGTCACTACTGCTGGTTCGGACCTTCCTCAATCAACAAGCTCTCCTAATCAAAGGTCCGAACATGAAGATGAAGGTGCTTGTGAAGTGTCTACTCCCCTCCGAGTACTCAAAAGTCATCCTCCACAACAAATCATTGGAAGCTTGCATGAACGAGTCACTCGGTCCAGATTTTGCGATACAAACTCTCATGCTCATTCTTCTTTTGTTGCTTCTTTTGAACCCAAGGATATATCACACGCACTCACTAATGAATCTTGGATTAATGCCATGCAAGAAGAGTTAGAAAATTTTGAAAGAAATAATGTTTGGAAACTTGTACCTCCACCTCAAGGTCACACATTAATTGGAACTAAATGGGTATTTAAAAATAAGCAAAGTGAGGATGGGGTTGTGGTTAGGAATAAAGCTAGGTTGGTCGCTCAAGGTTTCACTCAAATTGAAGGTCTAGATTGTGATGAAACATTTGCTCCTGTTGCTAGATTAGAAGCTATAAAAATTTTATTAGCATTTGCTGCATCTAAAGGTTTCAAGTTATATCAAATGGATGTTAAAAGTGCTTTTCTTAATGGCTACATAGAGGAGGAGGTTTATGTTAAGCAGCCACCGGGTTTTGAAAATCCAAATTTTCCTAATCATGTTTACAAACTGTCCAAAGCCTTGTACGGTCTAAAACAAGCCCCTAGAGCATGGTATGATAGGTTAAAAACATTCTTACTTGAAAAGGGGTTTACCATGGGCAAGGTTGATAAAACTCTTTTTGTACTTAAGCATGGCAATGACTCATTATTCGTTCAAGTGTATGTGGATGATATTATCTTTGGTTGTGCTTCTCATGATCTCGTGTCCAAGTTTTCAGCTATGATGAGTTCAGAATTTGAGATTAGTATGATGGGAGAACTCACATACTTTTTGGGGCTGCAAATCAAGCAAACAAAAGAAGGAACTTTTGTGCATCAAACTAAGTATACAAAGGACCTTCTTAAGCGCTTCAACATGGACAAATGCAAGCCTCTTCGGACACCAATGGGAACAGCAACAACACTTGAACTTGACGAAGATGGTCACCCGGTCGATAAAAAAGAATACAGAAGTATGATTGGATCACTTTTGTATCTCACGGCGTCAGGACCGGACATACAATTCAGTGTATGTCATTGTGCACATTTTCAAGCTTCTCCACGTGCTTCACATCGCCAAGCCATCAAAAGGATTCTCAGGTACCTACATGGAACTCAAGAATTTGGCATTTTTCTTCCTTCTTCCTCAACCGTTTCTTTGAAAGCTTTTTCGGATGCTGATTTTGGGAGTTGTAGGATTTATAGGAAAAGTACTTCGGGTGCTTGTCATTTTCTTGGTAATTCACTTGTTGCTTGGTCCTCTAGAAAACAAAGTTCAGTTGCACAATCCATGGCCGAATCTGAATATGTAGCTGCGGCTAGCGCTTGCTCACAAATTCTTTGGATTGTTCAAACACTTAAGGACTATGGGGTTGATTTAGATACTTTTCCACTGTTTTGTGATAACACTAGTGCAATTTGTATTGCTAAAAAACCCGTGAAACACTCTAGAACTAAGCACATTGACATTAGGTATCACTTTCTTCGTGATAATGTTGAAAAAGGAAACATTGTGCTTCACCATGTCGATACCAAACAACAATTGGCTGATATTTTTACAAAACCTTTGGATTTCACTCGTTTTTGTTTCATTCGTAGTGAAATAGGGGTTATGCATCCTCATGGCTTAAATTGAGGGGGAGTTTTTGAAACTTTGAAAGTCTATGTGTGAATCTGAAACTAAAATAATATGAGCATAGTATTTCATACATATATGACTGTGATTCCTTTTACAGGCTGAAAGTTCTTACTACATTACTCATGTTATACATTTTGTAGTTTTTGCCATGACTAGTAATTGGAATAATTACTTACACTAAATCTGGTCATGATCGAACTTTCTTGCTGTTTTGAACTTGTTGCATGCTCACAAGTGCTTTTAATCATAAAAAATTAATCAAGTGATTAGCTCACATGTTGAGTTTTCAAATAAAAATTGAGAAAAGATCAAGAGAATATGCATGCATCGCCCTTCTTCTTTTGAGATTGCTTATCATTAAACTAAGATATGAACTTGGAAGGAATTGTGTATGACTAAAACCATGTCCTTAAGCTTCTGATTGTCAAATGACATAGGCTTGGCTTGGTTGGTTAGAATAAGGCTGATGCGGCATATAATCTCTTGCAAATATCATATGATCAACTTTGTGCCTTAAATGATTATGAATAATAAAAATGCAGCAACAAGTGTCATGTTTTCAGGTTTTGATATAGTTGAGTAAGGGAGATCATGACTTGCTTAAACTGAAAAATACATTTGATCTCTAGCATGGCTTACACTACTTTATGTATCTCATTGATGTGATAGTGTAAGTAACCTGATAGTATGACTTGGATGAGCTTTGTTTTGTATGTATATGTTATAATATGCTCATAACATTTAAAAATTTCTCTTTTGAACCTTGCTGAATACATTGTCAAAGGGGGAGAAATATGTATAAGGAGAGATTTTTTTACACTTTGCATATGTTATACACTTTCTTCCTTCTCTGATTTTAAAAAATGGGGAGAAATTAATAAAGGGGGAGAAATGAGTTTTCAAAGCTTTTCAAAACTTTTCATAAGCCAATGTTCGGATTTTAATTGGTGTTGCCAATGGATTCATCAAGGGGGAGATTGTGAGACCTATGTGTGCTGAATACATTGGCAATTAGGATAAAAGTTAGCATTAACATTCAAAGTTTTGAATATTGCCAAAACATTCTTCTGTGGCAAGGTCCGACAAGTTCTTTGTTAGGTCCGCCAAGTGTTGGCAAGGTCCGACGCAAGGTCTGGAGAGCTCCTGCAAGGTCCGGAGAGCTTCTGTGAGGTCCGGAGCTTGTTTTTAGGGAGCTCCCGTGAAGTTCAACTCGTAGAACTGCAGTGTCTTGTTTTTGCTTTTAACTCGCAATGTTTCAAACTTGCTTTATGGGAAGGTTTGCTTAGTATTAATTTGCTAAGTTTTTGGTGTGTTTTGGTGGTTATGGCTGTTATCATTTGATATGGTTTGCAACATGCTTATGTGACGTGCTCATGTAAGGTGTTGTGGTTTTCGAACTAACGTGAGTCAAGTCGAGGACTTGTGCTCGGAAGAATTGGTTGTTTATTCATGTGCAGGTGTTGCTTTAGTTCAAGACATGGCTGGTGACGAGATCCTTGGACTAGTCTCAGGGAGGAGATGAGGTTCCAACAACCAAGTTCGGGAGGAGATGTGGTTGAGTTGATCGGGAGGTCGCGCAGCATGTTTGGATCAAGGGCAGTGCATATGAAGGTTGCATGTACGTCGTTGGAATGTGTTTGCACGTGTGCAAGGAGTGCATGGACGTGGAAACATTGTTCCAAGGCGTGATGAAGAGAAGTGGACGTAAAGAATTGGTCGGAAAGGTCCAACCGGCTGGATTGCGTACTCAGGCTGAGGCTGAGTCGGATATGGCTCAAATATGGAAGATTTGAGTTGGTTATGATAGGATTTCGTGCTAAGCACGAAGTTGAGTTGTTTTAGGAATGTTTAGGACGTTCCTAAGGTGTTTTGAAGTCTCACGATTGCTTCTATCTGCGAATAGGAAAGTCCTGAGCAGTTATGGTAAGTTAGGATACGAGTCCAATTAGGAGTAGGAGTCCTAGATTGGATTGATTAGCCTGAGGGCTGGCTATAAAAGCAAGGGAGGCCAGATCTCTCGTGGGGAGAAAACTTTGGGCTGTTCCTCTTGTGTTGCTATTGAATAAAGTTCATAGTTTCGAGGAGCTTTTGTGCCTTGTTCGTCCGATTTGTTTTTCGTCAAGTCTTTCTCGCCGAGTTTCTGGACAGACCGACGTTGCTTCGGTGTTTCGTTCATAACTCGAGTTTTGCAGATCCGATTAACGTGATTCTTTTTGGGTTGTCTTCACAACTCAATTATATATCATCTGCGAAATTTTCACCAGCTTCGGATCTGTAGTTTTTGAGATACACGAGTTTCTTTGCAGCGTTGCAGATCTGTTTTATATCGGGTAGAACAGATTGATCTTCGTTTAATGTTTTGATCGTATCTCAAGTTTTACTTCGTGTTTTCAAGTGATTCTTGTTGCATTAGATCCGCGACTTGATTATCTACCTCTCTACTTGATTTGTCACGGTTGAAACGTTTGAAAACACTTGCACACACGTTTTCTTTAACCGATTGATTTTTTGCTGAGGGGTTTTTGTTGTCTCCGCTGCGAAAAGTTTTAATCTACCATTCACCCCCCCCTCTGGTAGCTTTTCACGTGCTCCTCAATCCTACACAATTTTTAGGGTATCTCAGGGATATTATGGTTAACCTCCTGGCCAAATTTCAGAATTTTCTTCCAAAGGGTTGTCTAGTTAAAATTCTAAACAGTTTAAAATTTGAAGAATTAATTCTGGAGAAATAAGTATTTTCATAAAGTGAAACTTGATTTGTTGGAAAGTACTCAGAGAGCTTACTCAACAAAATTTGGTTCACTCGATTTGGAGTTTCCTAGCCAAAGCTATGTGGGTTTGAAGTTTGAACTAGAAACTGAAAATCGGGAAAAGTTTAAATTGCTGCGCGTGGGACCGGGCTGACGTGTCGGTTTCTCAGCGGCTGACATACGGGTCTACGAAGTTTTTCACGTGCAGCCCCATCAGATCCGGTGCCGCAGCAGATCCCCGGTTTAAATATCCGCTCGCTGACACGTGGGACCGGAGGCTTCTTCAACCTCCTGACCTCCCACCCTCGGCCGCCGCCCCCCTCGCCGGAGTGCTCGCCGGAGGGGCTCTGCCGTGCGCCAAACTCCAAGATTTTTGCCGCCTCTGCCTAATCCCACACGGAGAACATGGTGCTGGACTTAGCTCGACATGACAACCACCGGAACATGGCCAGCGATGAGCGGCGGCTTCAGAAGAACTTCGGCCGTGTTGGCCGGGCTTCCTAGCACCTCAAAAGATCGAGCTAACGGTCGTAGAGCATAAGTGCACCATAGGGAATGTCGTCATGAACTCAAAGGAGCTCGAAAACGGCCGCAACTAGGATGTCACCATGCGACCTATGTCGGAAACCTGAAATCCTAGTAAAACTCGAAGAACAGTGGCTACACCCGACGGTTCTTCAAAGTTTCGGATCCTATAGACTCACACAGACGTCTAGAAGTAGTTCTATACGTTAGGTGATGAGTTGTGCGGTGTATAGCATTAATTTTGCGAATTGGTCCGGCGGTCACTTTTGTACACCGGCGCAAATTCGTGAAATTCCGGCGTCGGCAGCTCATGTCACGCCGCCGGAGCTTGCGGTAATGAAAGAGGGATCGATGATGAACCTCTTTGCTGTTCACAGCTCTGAGAAAGGTGGGCTGTGGTGGCCGGACGAGTTGTTTCTGTGGCGGCGGCTCGTGTTGAACCGAGGAAGAAAGAATGGTGCGGTGGAGCTCGAGGACGGTCGGTCACGGTCTAGAACCGTTGCGAGAACGTCGAGCAAGGGTCAGCGATCTCAATTGCGGTCTCAGCTTGTCGTAACAACCACTGGTTCGGCCGGGCGATGGTGGAACCGAGAGCTCGGGTGAGCGGCGAGGTGTAGCGAAGTTTCTGTGCGGGAGGACGTCGGGACAGCGGTGACATGAAGCTGGGATGGCTCAGGTACGAGGATAAGAGGGCAGAGAGGTGGTTCGGTGACCAGAGGCGGCAAGCAGTTGCTGTCCTCGCTGTTTCCTCGCCGTGGCGCCCGCTCGGTCGAGCCCAATAAACCGAGCTCGGTTGTTTCACTTGGTTTGATCACTGGTGAGGCTGACAGGAGGGTCCCACACCCAGTTTACCCTCTGAAATGTAATTTCTCCGACTGCTCTAAACAGTAGTGCCCCTAATACCCTTTGCAATTTGAATTATCCACCAAATGCCCATTTGAAATTGGTAGAATTCAAATTGTGAAGTGTTTGAATATATTCATAGCATAAATGCAGTTTCAAATTCAAATTGGATTTTAATTTGCTCAAATTGGCTCATGTCAAGATCAACTCCAAATGGAGTGAAAATTGGTGTGTGGGCTTACAAAAATGTGATGAGTGTGAATATGAATCCCACTTTTGAATTTATGGGATGAAAGGAGTTTGAATTTGAATTTGAGTTCAAACTAGCCTCTTTCTAATTTGGGTGAAATTTGGCATGAGCATTCCTAGCAAGGTGTAGGAGTTTTTATATGCTCAGGCCCTATATGATGCATGTGGGAAATACCACTTTTGCATTTTGTGAGTTCATTCTCTAATGACCATGTTGATGGTGTTTACTTGCTCTTTAAATATGTTCATAAGTTTTCCTCAAATGAGGTGTGTGTGGGGTGTGATGAACACTTTGAAGGTGTGCAAAAATTTAGGCCCTTACATTCCTCCCCCCTTAAAAGAATCTCGTCCCGAGATTATAAGGTGAAAATGAGAGAGAGGACGGTGGAAGATTACCATATGTGCGACATGAAAAAGTCAGGGCAGTTAGCGTCAAGAAAACCTTCGCTCTCCTATGTCACTTCGTCTACGGAGTGATTACTCCATAGAACCTTGTAGAACCACAATGTACGGTTGCGTGTGGTTCAGGCCTTCTCATCAATTATTTGAACCGGTTCCTCCCGATTAGTGAGATCCGGTTTCAATTCTTCAATATCCCCCAGCTGAACGGTAGTTGATAGCTTAATACACTTTCTCAGCTGAGAAATGTGAAAGACGTCGTGCACACCGGAAAGTGTTTCTGGTAATTCCAGCCGGTATGCTACTGCTCCACATATTTCTATAATCTGGAATGGACCGATGAATCGGGGTGCCAACTTTCCTGTCACCCCGAATCTGTCCACGCTCTTCATGGGAGACACACGTAGATACACGTGATCCCCAACTTCAAATTGTAAAGGATGTCTTCTCCGGTCCGCATACTGTTTTTGTTGGGATTGGGCGGTTTTTAGGTTCGCTTGAATCAGCCGAACCTTTTCCTCCGCATTGTTGACAAGATCAATCCCGAAGGTGACCCTTTCGCTAGACTCACAATAATTCAGCAGTGTGCGGCATTTTATCCCGTATAGCGCCTCGTAAGGTGCCATCTTGATGTTGGCTTGGTACCCATTGTTGTACGAGAACTCATCCAATGGTAAGTGATCATCCCAATTCTTACCGTGGTTGATAGCACAAGCTCGTAACATATCTTCTAAAATCATAATTTACCTGCTCGGTTTGCCCATCCGTCTGTGGGTGCTATGCTGAACTACGGATCAGTTTCATCCCCAAAGAAGCATGTAGCTGCTCCCAAAAACGAGACACAAATAAAGTGCCCTGATCTGATATAAGGGTGCGGGATACGCCGTACAAGCAGAGGATCCCTGAGATATACAATTCAGCATACTTCTTAGCGTTGTAGTTGGTGTTGACCGGGATAAAATGGGCAACTTTGGTGAGCTGGTCGACGATCACCCACGCTGAATAATGCTTCTGAAATATGGTGGGTAAACCGACGATGAGGTCCATGCTCACATCTTCCCACTTCCAGGCAGGAATGCCCAGTGGTTGTAACAGTCCCGGTTTTCTCATGTGGTCTGCCTTCACCCTTCGACATGTATCTCACTTGGACACGTACTTTGCGATCTCCCGCTTCATCCATGTCCACCAAAACTTGTTTCTGAGTTCTTGATACATCTTGTTGCTGCCGGGGTGAATAAAAAATTTGACCAGTGAGCCTCATCAAAAATTTTCTTCCGTAACTTTGGGTTACGGGGTATGACGATCCGGTCCTTGAACCATAGGACGCCGTCTCCGTCTTTCTGGAAACATTTCAGCTTCCCACTATCTACACGTCTCTGCAAATGGGACATGCCCTTGTCATGTTTCTGAGCTGCCTCTATCTCTTCACAGATGGTGGGGATCAAAGCTAAGTTGTAGAGAGCTCCATGTGGAATCACATGCAATGGTGGCTCACTCTCTTCTAACGAGGTGATGGTCAGATTGTTGACGTGTGACTTGTGGCTCAGCGCATCCGCCACTACGTTTGCCTTGCCGGGGTGATAATGGATCTCTATTTCGTAATCTTTTATCAACTCTAACCATCTTCGCTGCCTCATGTTCAACTCCTTCTGAGTGAATATGTACTTGAGGCTTCTGTGGTCGGTATATAGATTCACGAGGTTACCGAGTAGGTAGTGCCTCCACATTTTAAGTGCGAGCACCACGGCAGCGAGCTCCAAGTCATGAGTTGGATAATTCTGCTCATAGTTTCTGAGCTGCCGTGATCCATACGCGACCACCCTTCAGTCTTGCATCAGCACACATCCGAGCCCAATGACGGATGCATCGCAGTACACATCGAACGGTTTTGTTGTGGCTGGCTGCGCCAAAACCGGTGCTGATGTTAGGTGCTTCACTAATGCCTAGAATGCTGCTTCACATGCTGGACTCCAAACATTTTAGGTACTTCACTAATGCTGGACTCCAAACATATTCTGTCATAGGTTTAGCAATCTTCGAGAAGTTCGGAATGAACCTCCGATAATATCCCGCGAGTCCGAGGAAACTTCGTACCTCGTGAACAGTTCTCAGGGAATTCCAATTCAGCACTTGTGTGATCTTACTCGGGTCTACAGTGATGCCCTCCGCTGAGATAATATGCACGAGAAAAGGCACTTGTGATATTCAGAATTCGCACTTGCTGAATTTCACGTATAGTTTGTGATCCCGCAGCCGTTGCAAGACTATACGCAGATGCTTTATGTGTTCTTCCTCTGACTTGGAATATACCAATATGTCATCGATAAAGACCATGGCAAACTTGTCCAGCTCCGGCCTGAATACCGAGTTCATCAAGTACATGAAGTGAGCTGGAGCATTGGTGGGGCCGAAGGACATTACCAGGTACTCATAAAGCCCGTACCTCGTCAAGAAAGCCATCTTCAGAATATCCTCAGCCCGTATATTAATCTGATGGTACCAGGATCTTATGTCCATTTTAGAAAAGATCTTTGCTTCAACCAACTGATCAAATAATATGTCGATCCATGGCAACGGGTACTTGTTCTTGATGGTTACGGCGTTTAGTGGACAATGGTCCACGCAAAGTCGTAATGTCTCATCCGTCTTCTTCACAAATAATGCCGAACAACCCATTGGTGAGGAGCTCGGCCTAATAAAACCCTTCTCCAGCAGGTCCGTTAACTGCATCTTTAGTACTACCAATTCCTTTGGCGCCATCTTGTACGACCTTCGGGATATTGGCATCGTTCCCGGTGCAAGTTCAATCTTGAACTCCACCTCTCTTTCAGGCGGCATCCCCGGTAAATCATCCGGGAACACGTCAGGGAACTCACGGACTACTGGGATGTCTTCCAATCTGATGGTGGTGGATTGGTATACACTTGGAAGTTTTATTTCTGGACTGTCCAGAAATAATGAGTGTGACTCATGCACTTCTGAGTGCAAATGCACGACTCGGAGAACGTTGTCTAAAATAGCGCCGTGGTGGGTTAACCACGACATCCCTACAATGACATCGACCTTCTGTCCCTCTAAAACTATGAGAGACGTAGGGTATACTCTACCCTCTAAGCATAATGGTGCTTTGGAAACCATCATGCTTGCTGAAATTTTCGCACCCGGTGAACAAATCTAATACAGACTTTCGGTGGGTAGTATTTGCAAGCTGTGTTTAGCAATAAAAGCTTGGCTAATAAAATTTTGCATGGCGCCGGAATCAAATAACACTATGGCGGGATGCTGGTGGAGTTGGAACATACCCGTAAGGATTGGCTCCTCCTCCGGCACGTCCTCTATGGCGAGTTGGTGGACGGTGCCGGGCTTAGGATTTGCCCGCCATGGATTAATGGAGTTCCGGGGCTGATTCCTCCCCGGAAAATGTGGTGCCACTCCACCGCCTTGCCTCTCGGGACAGTTGTTGGCAAAATGTCCTGAGCGACCGCATTTGAAGCATGCGGCTGAGGACTGGACCGTGCTTGGGTGACGAAAGCCCGGCATGCGCTGCTGAGGTGCAAACGCATGCGGCATCGCCCGCTGCTGCTGTTGTTGCTGTGGAGGTGGTGCTGGTAGTGCCGGCCTGAACGCCGGTGGAGAATATGGCTGACTGCGAAATTGCATTGGCCGCTGTGGTGGCTGCCAGCGTTGACCCGATGGTGCGTGATATACCATCCGGTATTTATGAGAAGGACCACCTCACTCTCCGCTGCTCTGTGGCACGCTTCATGTAACACCCCAAATTTTGATTCAAAACCCTAAACCATGTTCAGAGGGGAATTTAAAAATTTTTGGACGTGTTGCATGTTTTGCAAAAATTCAAATTCAAACTGGAATTCAAATTAGACTCAAAACAGAAAAGAAATGGAAAAAGAAAAAGAGAAAACGGGAAAAAACCGGCCAGTGGGCCGAAACCCGCCAGCCGGCCCAGTTTCCCCGCGCCAGCCCGCAGCCGCGCGCCCGCGCTATCCCTCACAGACAGGTGGGACCCACCTGTCATCCCTAACCCCGCGACCCCGGACTCTCCCGCGCGCGCGCAATCTTAACCGATCGGAATACCGCGTCCCTCAGCCCGAATTCCGGTCCCAGAAGAATCAAACTCGATCACAACTGACCCACCGCCCTTCCCCGGCTATAAAAACCCCAGCCCCGATCGGTTTTTCCCACGCGATCGCCGATTTTTACTCCGGTGAGCACCGAGACTTCACCGGTGAATTCTGGCCGATCTAAGCTCGGAAACTCTGATCTAACTCGCTGGTCTTGATCCACCGCCTCCGGGGAGCTTTGCAGGTGCAGAAAACTCGGAGAATTACGGTGTAAACACAGCGCCGACGAGCTTCGCCGTGGTTTTGCCTCGGACCTCGCCGCCGATCACTTTCCAGGACCCCCGAGCTCGAGAAAACCCCCGAGGTGAGATCCCTGACCTCCCCTCAACCGATCTATGCCATAAGATCACAGTTCTAGGCAGAATTCTCGAGGATCCGAAACTTTCCGGCGAGATCGCCGCTTCCCGCCGCCGTGCGCCGCCGGCAGCGCCGCCCGCGCTCGATCAGAGCGACATGGCCGCTTGTGCGCCGTTTATTTTAAATCGCACGGTAGACTTTAAAACCCCGCGTACCGGTTCGATGTTATAATCTCAGCCGTCGGTTTAAAATCGGACGGTCCACGTCAGCCCCGCGTTATAAAGACTGGAAATCTTACGTGCTACCCCCTGGGGTTCTCGGGAAATAAGAGCTAGCCCCGGAAACTTCTGATCTAGCCCCTGGAACTCCAGAAAATCATGTAAATTCATTTAAAAATCAGTTTTAGCCCCTGGACTTAATAGAAATTAGGAAAAACACCTCTGATAAGTGTAGCTAGACCCCTGGAAATTATGAAAATAATATTATAGACCCTGTAATGGGGTGAGTTCATTATTTTAGCCCTGTTTAGTATTTAATTTAGAAAATTGAATATGTAACTAGTGTTTAAAAATTAAAAAGTGGGACAAACATAATTGTCAAAATTAATTAAAAGCTTTCTCAGTACTTAGAAAACTTTGGAGTGAGATAAAAATATATTTTGGGCTGAAATGAATCTGTTTCATTTATTAATCACATTATTTAGCATAGGGACACATTTTTAAGTAAAGAATAGCTATAGAAAAATAGGGAAAATAATTATGAAATAGTTTACATCAGAGGCCAAGGTCAAAATATGTTATTCAATTATTTAGGACCAAAACCTATACTGTTTAGATAATGTGTATTACTAATTTCATAAAAAAATACACAATTATGCATAGGAATATAAATCTGAAAATATAGCAACTAGTAAATGATAAATGGAGTTTTTAAAATTCAAAGAGTTCAGTTTAGGGTTGATAGAAATTATGAAGGCACATATGGAGAAGAAAAATACTTTTCTTACATACTTGGTAGTTTAATATAAGGAATTTATTTAAAACTGAAACACACACATATGTATATATATATATATAGTATGTAAGTATAAATATGAACACCAAAGTAGGAATCATACACATATAAATAAAAGTGTGTGCAAGCCACAGATCAACACACAAAGTAACCACAACACGTATAATGGTGAATGAATTTCATAAATATGAATGTGTGGTTTGTATGAAGTAAGAAGTGTGAACTATGTCTTATGATTGTTGTTTTTCTTTTGCTATGTGTGATGGTATGAAGTAGAACCTGTTCAAGAGCAAGTTATTCCTTTCCAAGATCAGGACTACCCATTTCAAGAGCAGCAAGAAGGAGGCAAGTGTCCTTGACCACTTTGATCCTATGCTAGGATGTGTAGATAGAATTATTTGCATTGTCAAGTTAAATATGAAACCCATGCTAGGAAGTTTCCCTAGAATTGCATCACCTTGTTTCCTTGTAGCTTGGGTTGGGATTTATTTTATCATGTCATTTATTATTATGCATATGCTTAGCCATGCTTAGAATGGGATATTTGGGATATGAGATAATCATTTTATTTTTACCATACTCTTGAATGAGATATTGTGAGTTATGTAGAGGTAGGGATCAAGGCAAGTTGGATGTTTTGGTTGTGTGCTGGGTGCACGAGACTTGGGTTTGTGTTTAGTACTTGCCTAGATCGTAAGGACCGGTTCATGGAGCATGTAACCTGGCTTTACAGTGCCAACCACATGCTGAGATGGGGCAGCTTGGCCAATTAATTAGGTGTATCCCCGGCGTAGTATGGGTGTGTTGGATGGTGCGGGGAATAGGTGTCAGCTGGACTACCATATGAACCGCAAGGCTCAAGAGGGGGCCACTGCAGCGGGGTTGGAGCCTCTTGTATGCTGTTAGGGGTGAAACCTCAGTGGGCCCACGCTCGTCGGGAATCCCTTTGTAAAGGCTTCGTAGTGATCTCCTGGCTGCACACCTGGGAAGTGTGAATGTGGATCGTAGCCACTGGCATAATGGAGGTTCTTTTAGTCCACCCGGCAACGGGGGATGAAATCACTACATGTGGGTACAGCGGTACAAACTCTGCAGAGTCAAAACTGTCTTGACAGCCGTGCTCACGGTTAAGAGCGGTTTGGACTTATTCATGATTAGAGGAGTGAAGGTTTTTGGAAGTTGTGGATGTTAAGCGGGGAGCTTAACATTTGAAATGATGTTATGGTTATTAGATTATGATGATGGATGGGAGATTGGGACCATTTCACCTGTGTAGTAATGTAGGTGCTTAATAAGCTAAGGTGATAGGTATTAATTGCGTAGTGCTTCAACCATGAGTTCAATCTCTCCTTGTGCTAGCCATGCATGATATAATTTTCCCACACTTGCTGAGTACCATTGGTACTCAACCTTGCATTTTTGTTGGTTTATATTGCTGCTCAGGTCAAGATAATGAGGTGGTGTATAATGACCAAGACTTTGGACCCGAAGAAGGTTTCTAGGTTCATGGAGACCCCCGGGCAACGCCTATGATGGAGCCCTAAAAGAATAATATTCCGCTGCTAGTTTATTTACTTGTGATGAAGCATTAGTGTCCATTGAGACATTTGTGATGTAAAACTTATTTATATTCGACACCTGGCTTGTAATAAATGATGCTTCACTATTTGTCATCACATGTATGAGAGAATGATCCTGGCATACATGTGATATTCACTTGGTTGTTTCTTCGGAAAAACCGGGTGTGACAGAGGTGGTATCAGAGCCAAGGTTGCCCGTAGGAACGTGGACCTAGGTAGAAATGGACGTATTTAAGGGCCCTATTTTCTTAAAAACTATTTTCCAAGGTGTGGGTTGAAGAGTGTTATTAAAAGAGTCATTTTCTTCATCTTACCCCAACTTTCATTCAAAATAGGATTTTTGTTTGAGAATTTATCTAACCTAATTTTAAATTCTTTTGTTTTAGATGGTTCGCATGATTCGCACCGCCCGTAAGTCCACAGGAGGGAGAGTTCCCGTAGTTGCCCTTGCCGAAAGAGAGGAGAGTCGTCCAGTGACGTACCTTTCCTACGGATTGGCAGTAGGAGACTTGTTGCGCCGTCTTCGACGTATGCTCGAAGCCGCAGGCAATACGGGCAAGCTAATCATCCACTATAACTCCACCAGGACCATCCGTGAGAAGAGGGAAGAATGGAGTTCGGAGATGAGGATTATACACGAGAATCAGCTGCTTAAGATTCACCACTCTCCAGCTTGCCGAGCAACACAAGTTGACACGGAGAAAGATGTCACCTGGGAGGCCATCACCTGCCAGAGTCACATCTATCGTCGCCACTTGGACAAAACTGAGTACATGTATGTCCTCCAACGTGAGAGTGGTACCACGGAATACAAGTACCCACCGGTGCAGCAAGGGACTTCCCATGAGCATATGGACTTGTGTTTGGAGGATGCTGCTATGCTCAGCACTCGACTGCAGGAGTGTCAACAAGAACTTCAGGATGTCCGAGACACCCTGAAGGAAGCGGAGGCGTTGCTGCGAGCTTGCTTAAAGGCGAGAGAAAGAGGAGATAGGAATGAACTGTGTGTCACTGTGAATGATACATGGACTCCTGACTCCCCGGATCGCCGAGCAATCAGGCGTCGTCGCACTTCTCCACCAGCAGCCTCCCCACCCAAAGCAGAGTCAGAAGGTAGCCGAAATGAGGAGGAAGATCCCGAGGAGCCAGCTCAAGAGGACGAGTAGTGTAGAGTCTTTCCCCTAGCTAACAAGAGGTCGAGTAGTCGAGTCGTTACGTAGTTAATGGTGTGATAATGCTTGGTGCGTGACGTGAGTTGTGGAAGCCATGAGCAATTGTCCACAGCCTCGTCTTCAGATTGTTTTGCTTTGGTGTGAACCCACAGGAAATAATAGTGCATTTATTTGGTGTGAGATATAAACCCTCGTAAAATTTTAACAAAGCCTCAACACCTTAAAGTACCAACAAATGAAAGTAGTAAGATGATACTAAATGGTATCAAAATTAACATTTGTTGATTCTGCCAGATGGCCGGAAGAGGAAAAGGACGTGCTGCCAACCCCGCCAACAACAATGATGAGGCATGCAACCCTCATCTTTCTGGAGGCCAGGACAGGGGTGGTCGACGTGAAGAAGTTGATCCTCTCCACCAAATGCTGGAGAATCAAAATCAGCTCATCCAGAACTTGACTCAAGTGGTGGCCAACTTGCATCAAGTTCCACCTACACAATCTGCACCACGCCAACCAAGGTTGAGTGAGTTTCTAGGAACTCAACCTCCAAAGTTTGCAAGTGCTGCTGAACCTCTGGAGGCAGATGATTGGCTGAAGACCATTGAAAGTAAGATGAGGATAATACAATGCCAAGGGTATGAGAGGGTGCTGTTTGCCTCTCATCAATTGCATGGACCTGCTGCTGATTGGTGGACCGCCGACGTGGCCGCCCATCATGACCCTGAGAACATCACTTGGGAAGAGTTCAAGCGTAGCTTCCGCAACCATTACATCCCAAGAGGTCAACTCAAAAACAAGAGGAAGGAGTTTTTGGGACTGCAGCAGGGAAACATGACGGTGAGGGAATACCTCACTAAATTTACTCAACTATCCCGTTATGCTCCACGAGACATAGAGACTGATGAGCAGAAACAAGATTGTTTCATGGAAGGACTTACCGCAGAAATGCAGTGTGCAATGTCCTCAAATGAGTATGAAAGCTTTCAAAAGATGGTGGACAGAGCATTTGTGGTGGAAAGGAAGCTAAAGGCCCTGGAAAATGAGAATAAGAGGAAGGCTGGGTGGTCACATCAAGCCTCAGGGAGCAACACCCGCCCACGTATGATGCAGCAACCTACGGGGCAGACGAGCCGTGCTGTGGTACCCTATTCAGCACCAAGAGGGTACAACCCAAACTACAGGCCTCCCGCAGTACCAGCACAGCCGCAATGTCAGTTTGCGCAGCAGCCTCGCCCCGCATATCCACCTCGACCAGCAGTACAAGGACCCCCAAACCAACCCCAAGACAATAAGGGCCAAGCATCTAAGATTGGGGTGCAATGTTTCAGCTGTGGTGAAGTGGGGCACTACGCCCATAAGTGTCCAAAGAAGAAGCCCACGCAGCCACAGCAGCAGAATGTAATGAGAGGACGGGTGAACCACGTCACTATGGAGGAAGCACAAGAGGCACCCGACGTGGTAGTTGGTAAGTTTCCTTCCAATTTACACCTTGCAACTCTGCTGTTTGATTCTGGTGCTACCCACTCGTTCATTGCTCAAGGGTTTGTTAAGAAGCATGACCTAGCCACCACACAAATGAACCATATGCTAGCCGTAAACTCTCCAGGTGGAGAAATAAGGACAAGACAAGTGTGTCCCAAAGTGGACCTAGACATTAATGGGGTAGTATTTACGGCTAACCTCATAGTGATAGATTCACAAGGGATAGATATTATTTTGGGTATGGATTGGTTGACCAAACATAAAGGAATCATCCATTGTTCGACCAGAACGGTGGAATTAACTCACCCCAGTGGCACCAGAGTAAAGTTCATAACAATACACGAGCCTAGGAGGGACATAAAATTAAATAAAGTGGAGGTGAAAGTTGAGGAAATCAGGACTGTCAGGGAATATCCGGATGTTTTTCCGGAGGAATTGCCAGGTATGCCTCCCGACCGTGACGTGGAATTCGCAATTGAGCTAGTACCGGGAATAGCCCCGACATACAAGAGACCTTATCGCATGGATTCCAAGCAGCTAGAAGAGCTCAAGGATCATTTGGGAGAATTGACGGAGAAGGGGTATATTCGCCCTAGTTCCTCACCATGGGGAGCTCCGGTGATATTTGTGCCCAAGAAAGACGGAACCCAAAGGTTATGCGTGGATTACCGTGCTTTGAATGAGGTAACCATCAAGAACAAGTACCCATTGCCTCGCATTGAAGACTTGTTTGATCAGTTGAGGGGAGCTTGTGTGTTCTCAAAAATTGATCTCAGGTCGGGATACCACCAACTCAAGATAAGGCAATCTGATATTCCCAAGACAGCTTTCGTATCTCGGTACGGACTGTATGAATACACTGTTATGCCTTTCGGGCTAACCAATGCCCCGGCATATTTCATGTACCTCATGAACAAGGTATTCATGGAATATCTGGACAAATTTGTGGTGGTTTTCATAGATGATATTCTCGTCTTCTCCAAAGATGAAGAAGAACATGAGAAACATCTAAGGTTGGTGTTGCAGAGGCTGAGAGAACACCAACTATATGCCAAGTTGAGCAAGTGTGAGTTTTGGCTGAAGAGAGTTCCCTTTTTAGGACATATAATCTCGGAGGGAGGAATCTCCGTAGATCCCGCCAAAATCGAGGATATCCAGAAGTGGAAGACCCCTGAAAATGTCGGGGAAGTTCGAAGCTTTTTGGGATTGGCTGGATACTATCGACGGTTTATTGAGGGATTCTCCAAGATCTCGAGACCTCTCACCAAATTGTTGGAAAAGGGAATCACATTCAACTGGACGCCACAGTGTGATACAAGCTTTCAGGAGCTAAAGAAGAGATTGACAACAGCCCCAGTGCTGGTTATGCCAGATATGCAGAAGAATTTCACAGTGTACTGCGATGCCTCTGGAAATGGGTTGGGATGTGTTCTCATGCAAGAAGAACATGTCGTGGCATATGCATCCTGGCAGCTTCGGAAGCACGAGAAGAACTATCCTACACATGACCTAGAACTAGCTGCAGTGGTACACGCGTTGAAAATTTGGCGGCACTATTTGATGGGGAAGAGGACAGTTATATATACGGATCATAAGAGTTTGAAGTACATATTCACACAGCCAGATCTCAACCTCAGACAAAGGAGATGGTTAGAGCTAATCAATGACTTTGATGTGGGCATCAACTATCATCCCGGGAAAGCAAACGTCGTGGTCGATGCTTTGAGTCGGAAAGTGCAGGTCAGTAAGTTGAGCTTGAAGGACATGCCCGCAGAATTGAAGGAGGAGGTTATAAGGCTCAATCTATGTCTAGTAAATAGTGGTGAAGCCATAGCCATGGAAGTGGACTCCACACTCGAGCAAGACATACGCGAGGGCCAAAAGAATGATGAGAAGATACAAGAGACCAGACAGCTCATCAAGGAAAATAAAGCTCCTGGTTTTAGAGAGGATGAACAAGGAACGGTGTGGCACGGGAAAAGGATCTGTGTGCCAGAAGTAAAGGAGATCCGTGAATTAATTTTGAAGGAGGCTCACGATTCTGACTATTCCATTCATCCTGGGAGTACGAAGATGTACCAGGACCTCAAGAGCAGGTATTGGTGGTATGGCATGAAGCGAGATGTCGTGGAACATGTTGCCCTATGTGACACATGTCAGCTGGTGAAAGCCGAACATCAACGACCCGCGGGATTATTGCAACCACTCAAAGTGCCTGAATGGAAGTGGGAAGAAATCAGCATGGATTTTGTCGTGGGATTGCCTAGGACCCAATCCGGGTATGATTCAATATGGGTCATTATTGATAGGCTAACCAAGGTAGCTCATTTCATTCCTGTGAAAGAAAGCAACAACGGATCCAAATTGGCAGAATTGTACATGTCAAGGATTTTGTGTTACCATGGAGTGCCAAAGAAGATAGTGTCGGACCGAGGGACACAGTTCACCTCGAGGTTTTGGCAGAAGTTGCATGAAACCATGGGAACCCATCTGAACTTCAGCTCTGCCTATCATCCCCAAACTGACGGGCAGACGGAGAGAACCAATCAGATCCTTGAAGATATGTTAAGGGCATGTGCACTCAAAAACAATAGGAGTTGGGACAAGAACTTACCGTATGCGGAGTTTTCCTATAACAACAGCTATCAAGCTAGTATGAAGATGTCACCGTTTGAAGCTTTGTATGGAAGGAAGTGCAGAACTCCCCTATTTTGGAACCAAACAGGAGAAAGTAAAGTGTTTGGTCCAGAAGTGCTACAAGAAGCCGAGGCGAAGGTGAGGGAGATTCGCAACAACTTGAGGATAGCACAAACACGCCAAAAGAGCTATGCCGATGTACGAAGAAGAGAGCTCGTTTTCAACGTGGGAGACTATGTTTATCTCAAGGTGTCCCCTATCAGAGGACTTCGTCGGTTCAAGGTGAAAGGGAAGTTGTCACCTCGATACATCGGACCCTTTCAAGTTTTGGAAAGAAAAGGCGAAGTGGCGTACCAACTAGAGTTACCGGTTCATCTATCGGACGTGCACGACGTATTCCATGTGTCACAACTCAAGAAATGCCTGAGGACGCCTGAAGAGGTGTTACCCTTGAATGAAGTGGATGTAGCTGAAGATTTGTCTTATGCCGAGCAACCATACAAGATTTTGGGGACGATGGAACGCCTCACCAGAAACAAGAGAATCCGGATGTGCAAGGTGCAGTGGAAGCATCACTCAGAAGAGGAAGCCACCTTGGAACGGGAAGATGAGCTCAAGGCACAATTTCCGGAATTGTTTTCTTAGAAACACCAATCTCGAGGACGAGATTTCTTTTAAGGGGGGTAGAGCTGTAACACCCCAAATTTTGATTCAAAACCCTAAACCATGTTCAGAGGGGAATTTAAAAATTTTTGGACGTGTTGCATGTTTTGCAAAAATTCAAATTCAAACTGAAATTCAAATTAGACTCAAAACAGAAAAGAAATGGAAAAAGAAAAAGAGAAAACGGGAAAAAACCGGCCAGTGGGCCGAAACCCGCCAGCCGGCCCAGTTTCCCCGCGCCAGCCCGCAGCCGCGCGCCCGCGCTATCCCTCACAGACAGGTGGGACCCACCTGTCATCCCTAACCCCGCGACCCCGGACTCTCCCGCGCGCGCGCAATCTTAACCGATCGGAATACCGCGTCCCTCAGCCCGAATTCCGGTCCCAGAAGAATCAAACTCGATCACAACTGACCCACCGCCCTTCCCCGGCTATAAAAACCCCAGCCCCGATCGGTTTTTCCCACGCGATCGCCGATTTTTACTCCGGTGAGCACCGAGACTTCACCGGTGAATTCTGGCCGATCTAAGCTCGGAAACTCTGATCTAACTCGCTGGTCTTGATCCACCGCCTCCGGGGAGCTTTGCAGGTGCAGAAAACTCGGAGAATTACGGTGTAAACACAGCGCCGACGAGCTTCGCCGTGGTTTTGCCTCGGACCTCGCCGCCGATCACTTTCCAGGACCCTCGAGCTCGAGAAAACCCCCGAGGTGAGATCCCTGACCTCCCCTCTACCGATCTATGCCATAAGATCACAGTTCTAGGCAGAATTCTCGAGGATCCAAAACTTTCCGGCGAGATCGCCGCTTCCCGCCGCCGTGCGCCGCCGGCAGCGCCGCCCGCGCTCGATCAGAGCGACGTGGCCGCTTGTGCGCCGTTTATTTTAAATCGCACGGTAGACTTTAAAACCCCGCGTACCGGTTCGATGTTATAATCTCAGCCGTCGGTTTAAAATCGGACGGTCCACGTCAGCCCCGCGTTATAAAGACTGGAAATCTTACGTGCTACCCCCTGGGGTTCTCGGGAAATAAGAGCTAGCCCCGGAAACTTCTGATCTAGCCCCTGGAACTCCAGAAAATAATGTAAATTCATTTAAAAATCAGTTTTAGCCCCTGGACTTAATAGAAATTAGGAAAAACACCTCTGATAAGTGTAGCTATACCCCTGGAAATTATGAAAATAATATTATAGACCCTGTAATGGGGTGAGTTCATTATTTTAGCCCTGTTTAGTATTTAATTTAGAAAATTGAATATGTAACTAGTGTTTAAAAATTAAAAAGTGGGACAAACATAATTGTCAAAATTAATTAAAAGCTTTCTCAGTACTTAGAAAACTTCGGAGTGAGATAAAAATATATTTTGGGCTGAAATGAATCTGTTTCATTTATTAATCACATTATTTAGTATAGGGACACATTTTTAAGTAAAGAATAGCTATAGAAAAATAGGGAAAATAATTATGAAATAGTTTACATCAGAGGCCAAGGTCAAAATATGTTATTCAATTATTTAGGACCAAAACCTATACTGTTTAGATGATGTGTATTACTAATTTCATAAAAAAATACACAATTATGCATAGGAATATAAATCTGAAAATATAGCAACTAGTAAATGATAAATGGAGTTTTTAAAATTCAAAGAATTCAGTTTAGGGTTGATAGAAATTATGAAGGCACATATGGAGAAGAAAAATACTTTTCTTACATACTTGGTAGTTTAATATAAGGAATTTATTTAAAACTGAAACACACACATATGTATATATATATAGTATGTAAGTATAAATATGAACACCAAAGTAGGAATCATACACATATAAATAAAAGTGTGTGCAAGCCACAGATCAACACACAAAGTAACCACAACACGTATAATGGTGAATGAATTTCATAAATATGAATGTGTGGTTTGTATGAAGTAAGAAGTGTGAACTATGTCTTATGATTGTTGTTTTTCTTTTGCTATGTGTGATGGTATGAAGTAGAACCTGTTCAAGAGCAAGTTATTCCTTTCCAAGATCAGGACTACCCATTTCAAGAGCAGCAAGAAGGAGGCAAGTGTCCTTGACCACTTTGATCCTATGCTAGGATGTGTAGATAAAATTATTTGCATTGTCAAGTTAAATATGAAACCCATGCTAGGAAGTTTCCCTAGAATTGCATCACCTTGTTTCCTTGTAGCTTGGGTTGGGATTTATTTTATCATGTCATTTATTATTATGCATATGCTTAGCCATGCTTAGAATGGGAAATTTGGGATATGAGATCATCAATTTATTTTTACCATACTCTTGAATGAGATATTGTGAGTTATGTAGAGGTAGGGATCAAGGCAAGTTGGATGTTTTGGTTGTGTGCTGGCTGCACGAGACTTGGGTTTGTGTTTAGTACTTGCCTAGATCCTAAGGACCGGTTCATGGAGCATGTAACCTGGCTTTACAGTGCCAACCACATGCTGAGATGGGGCAGCTTGGCCAATTAATTAGGTGTATCCCCGGCGTAGTATGGGTGTGTTGGATGGTGCGGGGAATAGGTGTCAGCTGGACTACCATATGAATCGCAAGGCTCAAGAGGGGGCCACTGCAGCGGGGTTGGAGCCTCTTGTATGCTGTTAGGGGTGAAACCTCAGTGGTCCCACGCTCGTCGGGAATCCCTTTGTAAAGGCTTCGTAGTGATCTCCTGGCTGCACACCTGGGAAGTGTGAATGTGGATCGTAGCCACTGGCATAATGGAGGTTCTTTTAGTCCACCCGGCAACGGGGGATGAAATCACTACATGTGGGTACAGTGGTACAAACTCTGCAGAGTCAAAACTGTCTTGACAGCCGTGCTCACGGTTAAGAGCGGCCTGGACTTATTCATGATTAGAGGAGTGAAGGTTTTTGGAAGTTGTGGATGTTAAGCGGGGAGCTTAACATTTGAAATGATGTTATGGTTATTAGATTATGATGATGGATGGGAGATTGGGACCATTTCACCTGTGTAGTAATGTAGGTGCTTAATAAGCTAAGGTGATAGGTATTAATTGCGTAGTGCTTCAACCATGAGTTCAATCTCTCCTTGTGCTAGCCATGCATGATATAATTTTCCCACACTTGCTGAGTACCATTGGTACTCAACCTTGCATTTTTGTTGGTTTATTGAGGTGGTGTATAATGACCAAGACTTTGGACCCGAAGAAGGTTTCTAGGTTCATGGAGACCCCCGGGCAACGCCTATGATGGAGCCCTAAAAGAATAATATTCCGCTGCTAGTTTATTTACTTGTGATGAAGCATTAGTGTCCATTGAGACATTTGCGATGTAAGACTTATTTATATTCGACACCTGGCTTGTAATAAATGATGCTTCACTATTTGTCATCACATGTATGAGAGAATGATCCTGGCATACATGTGATATTCACTTGGTTGTTTCTTCGGAAAAACCGAGTGTGACACTTCACTTCCTCTCCACCACCGCTAACTCCTTGCCGGAGTCCTCCTGAACAATCGCAGCATCAATAATATCGTTGAGGCTGCCGTGATTGAACATTACCAGCTTGTCCTTGATGAGCGGGTTAAGCCCCTGGTAAAAATGATCCCACCGCTTCTCGTCAGTATCGGCGTGATATGAAGTGTAGAGTGCAAGATCATTGAACGCTTTGGAGTATTCCAGCGTGTTCCTGGTTCCTTGCTGCAGGCGAAGGAACTCCTGCGTCTTCCTTTTCATAAGACATGGCGGTATGTCATAGGCCCTGAAGGCCGTCCGGAACACCGCCCAGGTCATAACTCGCTTGGTGGGTTGCGAGGCACAGAAGTTTTCCCACCAAGCACTCGCGGACCCTTGAAGCTGTTGGGCCGAGAACTGAGTCTTGTGCTGCTCACTCACTTGGAGCAGCCCGAACTTCATCTCCATCGTGCGGAGCCAGTAGTCCGCATCGAGGGGTTCATCTGCCCTTGGGAATATCCAGGGATGAGTAGCCAGAAAGTCGGAGTAGGAGCTTTGTTGGCGCTCCTCGCGATCTTGACGCCTCTCTGGTCGAGACGTATTTGTAATAAGAGTCTGCAGCAACTCCGTGTGCTGCTGATGAGAACCCGCCATAGCCGCAACGATGTCGGCCAATGTAACCGTTGGCGGTGGCGGTTGTTGCTGTTGCTCTCCCGAGGAATCTTTGGGAGGCTGTTGGGAGGCATCTCCCTCCTGACAAGAACCCCCAGCTTCCGGGTTGGCACGAGTGCGAGTCATTCTGAAATTCAAAACAGCAGCCATCAGCACATGTCACTCTTAAAATTTCATATAAGCAGTAGGTATTGAAGTGACACATGAATAACTTGCACAACATTCACATATATTGATAAAGCATAACTTTATACAAGATACATTATTCTCGGGTCTCCGAGAAGTCGTGCTCATTGTAAAAGCCCAAGAATGGACTTGCAAAAGTGTTCATTTCATCACCTCACCCCACCACAGTTCATTTGGTGGATAGCTCTTGAACAATTGAGAAGAGCAAGTAAACACCATCAAGAGGGTGATTAGAGGAGGAAAGCCATAATTTCAGAAAACTAGGAGTCATACACATAAATGTGAAAGGTTGAGCTCACTCCTAGATCTTAAATATTCTTGGGAAGGTCAGGCCAAGTTGCATGCAAATCCAAGACTTTTTGAGGCATTTTTGGAGACATTTGAAAAAGGGGCCAATTTGAATGCAAATTCAAATTGCAACCACTTTTATCACTTGAATTGAAAAGTTGACTTCATATTCAAACTCAGCACATTTTTCTGAATTAGTCCACCAATTTTCATCCCCACTGGAGTTCATCTTATTGGGAGCTAAATTTGCATTAATTCAAATTGAATTTGAATTTCAAATTCAAATGTACAGCAAATTTAGCCAAACAAATTTCAATTGAGGGAAGCAAATTCAAACTATGACTTTGTGGCTAAGACTCTCATTCAATTGTCAGTAGCTGAGATCTTTCCAGTGAAAACAAAAATGAAAAAGAAAAAGAATTAGAGGGGAGGGGGACCCACTGCTCAGAGGCTGTAAGAGGGAAGAACCGACTCTGTTGCCGTCGGTCGGCCGCCGGGACTGTTGCCGCCTCTCTGTGTTGATCGCGCGGGCGCCAGCACTCGTCCTGATCAGCTCGCGCTCCTCCCGATCACCACGTACGTGGCACAAACGAACTTCGCCTTCCTCCCCATCTAGCGCCGCTCTGCTAAGCTCCCGCGCGAGCGAAAACAGCAGCGCCGACCACGCCTTCAATCCTTTGGCGCACACTAGTGCCGATCATCGGTTGCTCGTGGTCTCTACAGCAAAAAGGAGCGCCAAGGTGTGCTCTAGCTGCTCCCCGTGCTACACCAGCGAGTTGCGCTCGGTTACGTGCTGTTTAAACCGTCGAAGTCAAGAACCAATAAGGGACCGGCGGAGCTGTGCTTCGGCTCACCGTCGGCAGCCCAATCCGGCCATCTTCTCTGTCCACGTGCTACACAAGAAATGTGCGTGGGGATCCGTAGATGGTGTAGCCGCAAACCATTCAGCAAATGATCCATCGGTTAGCAAGAATTTTAGAAAGTCCCGAACCCTAGTGCAACGGACTGAGTTCGGCAAAAAACCAAAAATTCGGCTTACACGTTGAATCAATGGTCAAGGTAGCTTGCAAGTAGATTCTACACCTCCTAGCGTCCCTCCTTGAGGAAGAACTGAGTACAACCATCCAGAAATGCCCGAGTTATAGCCATTTCCATAGACGCCGGTGCAAACACGGCTCGGGTCGCCGTCGAGAGTGGAGTTGCAAGCACTTTTAGCTTCTGAGGCTGCTCCCGACAGGATCCTCGCAATCCACTGGTGCTCCACAAGCAAACCGTGAACCTTTTGATGACTTAGAGAGTGAGAACTACCTCACCGGAGCCCTAGCCTCCGCGGTTGACGTCGCACGGCCATTTCCGGTCACCGCCGGCGAGCTCCGACCCCCCGAGGCAAGTTCCACGTGGCGAGATAGGGCTAAGCGGCCAGTTTCAGCACTGGGGGCGGCTGGGAAGTCACTTCCAGTGAACCTCGCCGGAGTGCACCGCCGCCGAACACTCGGACGCGCGCGAGGAGGAAGAAGGGGGGTGGTGAGGCCCGCACGCAGAGTTTAAACATTTCTGGGATTTTCCAGTTTTAGTTCAAACTTCAACAAGCTATAACTTTTGCTAGGAAGCTCCAAATTTAGTGAACTAAATTTTGCTGAATTCATCTTTTTGAGTACTTTCCAGAAGGATAAATTTCAGCTCATGAAACTTATTAGTTTTCCAGAATTAATTCCCTAAATTTTAAACTGTTGGGAATTTTATCTGGAGAATTCCTTTGTGAAAAATTCTGAAATTTGGCTGGGATGTTCATCTAAAAATCCTAGAGTCACAGGCAAAATTTCATATCCATCCAAATTTATTTAATCCCCCTAATGGTGTGATTAAGTGAACTGCCCTGATAAAATGGAAAAATGTACAGAAACATTTTTCAGATTTCCTCAAATCTTGTTTAGGGCATAACTTCATCTAGGATGCTTCAAATGACATGAAACCAATTCCATTAGAACCATATCAAATTCTAGTATCCAGAAAGTAATGGTTGGAGCCATGAAAGTCCCTGGAAATCTTTAGGGGCTCTAGTAATGACCAATTGGGTTTTTATTTTTACAGAGCTCAAATGAACTTTGTTTCAATTGAAACTTGGTCAAATATATTGTTAGGATCCTACGAAATCACCATAAAAATTTCAGAGCCAAGGGGGAGGTCTAGCTAAAGTTATGGTCTTTACATAGTCAATTGGACACAGTGCATTTAGGTTGACATATAGTTTATTGCTTACATGTAGTCGCTGAAGGCGAAGAAACTCCGGAAGTGCTGGACTTTCTTCTTCCAGATGAAGCACTATCCTCTGACCAGAAGCAACAAGGAAAGTCCCGGTTTGCATTTACAAATTTACCAAAGTTTTGCTTTATGTATACTTCGTATGAGGTATGTATGTGCATTAGGTGTAGGATGGACGAAAGCCAAGTGCATAGCCAGATTATTCCCACAAGAGTGAGGGTAGTGTATAAGTCCTCGAGCAGTATACACTGTGCTTAATGTTCATAGGACTTCGGTACAAGTCGAATAGTTGGAATCTACTCGCGAGTTTGGGATTCAGAACACACGGGATTGGTTCGAGTGATGTGAGATCACTTTAGAAAGAAAATGAGACTAGGCAGGGGCTAAGGAGCAGCAAGAGGAAGTCTTGTGGGTGCAGCCCTGTCCGTGTCGATTGAGAACCGATCCGTGTGCGGCCCATGCTGATCAAGTTTGAACGTACCGAAGGCATATCGGATATATGGGCCCCGATAAACCGGTGTAACTTATAACTCCGGGCGTCCAGGCATAACGCACCGATTTATAGGTGTAGGTTGAGGGCAGCAAGGTGGAAATCCGCTAACGGGCATAGAGAGATGCTCCGTGTAGGGAACCTCCTGTCCATTTGGGTGTGACCAGTTCGACGTTTGGGCTGTTTGGTGAAAGGTTGTCCCGTACGACATCGAGTGAGCGTGCTGTGCAGCTCCACAGGTGGGCGTACGTGACGTGCTCTTCGGATATCACTGCAGGCGTATATCGAGTCGATTCGCCGTCCCTCGCGGTGATGAGTACCACTTGGTCACTGAGTCGTGACGTTGATTAATATATGAAATGATACGCTCCAGTATTGCTGTATTGATTAATCTGTATTGCTACATGTGTGCCACCAGATATTGCTCACTAAATTTCAGATTGATGAACTGTTAACTTGTGGCTAAAACATGAAGTAAGGATGAACTTGTAGGTGTGTCCTTTGTTGCAATGTGCCATCCTACGTTTGTTATGACCTGCATATAGAGTTTCATGTGTAGGTGAGTCAGTTAAGTCTTGTTTAGCCATCGTGCTCACGGTTGCTGCTATAAGTGTTTTTCAGATGAGGATTACCCCACGGACTCGGGCTACGAGTCCACCAGCGAGGGCTACCCTTCGTCGGGGACCATGGCTGAGTGGGAGCCGTACACGCCGCGCTGAGCTGAGGAGTGCAGCTAGTGTGGGTTGTCCATAGAGCTGGGCAACCGACTTTTGCTAGATAGATGGGCGTGAGTTGTATAAACTTAGCTTCCACTGTTGTAAATCTCAATAATTAGTTTGTAACTCAAGTTTTGTACTATTCTGTACATATTCAGTTGGTTTTCTATGTAATACAACGTTTCCTTATGGTGTGTGCTGTCAGGTGTCGCATCGTGTGGCACCACCTTCTGAGGTCCTGGGAGAGCGGATTGCGGTCGGCCACACTCATGTCGTCACTACCTATACATATCCTACTGTCGATACGACATTGTAAGGGCCTAAGTTTTTGGCACGTATTCAAAGTGTTCAGCACCACACACACACTTCATTGAAGAAACTTGATGAATACATTTGAAGAGCAAGTAAACACCATCAACATGCTCATTAGAGAATAAACTCACAAGATGCAAAAGTGGCACTTCCCACATGCATCATCTAGGGGCTGAGCTTGTGAAAAACTCCAACATCTTGCTAGGAATGCTCATGCCAAATTTCACCCAAATTCAAAACCTTTTTGAAGTCCTTTTGGGTATAACTAGAAAGAGGGTAGTTTGAACTCAAATTCGAATTTAAACTGTTTCCATCCCATGAATTCAAAAGTGGGAGGCATATTCTTACTCAGCACATTTTTGTGAGCTCACACACCAATTTTCACTCCATTTAGAGTTGATCTTGACATGAGCTAAGTTTAGCAAATTCAAACTTTATTTGAATTCCAAACTGCATATGTGCTGAAAATATATTCAAGCAAACCCCAATTTGAATTCTATCCAATTCAAATGGCCAAGGGGTAGATAATTCAAATGACCAAGGTTAATTGGGTCTCTACTGTTTAGAGCAGTGGGGAAAATTCAATTTCAGGGGTTAAAACCGGAGTGGGACCCACATGTCAGCCTAACCAGCAAAATCAACCGACTGAATCACAGAGTGCTCGGTTTTTGGGTTGCAGCTGAGCGCGCCACCGAGGAGCCAACCAGCGCCAGCTCCTGCTGTGCTTCCCCGCACAGTAGACCAGCTGCCTGGCTTCTTATCCCTCCCCGGCGTGCTCCTGTTGCTTACCACCCGAGTCCACGGCGAGTTCATTCTTTTTCACACTGAGCTCCACCGAAAACGAGCCGCTCTCTCGGTTCCGCTCGTGAGCAGGCCGATCGCTCGCAAACACAACCTTCCCAGTAGCAAAACGGTATCGTGAGCTTGTGAGCAACATCCTCGATGTCGTGTTGTCCAGTGATCAGGCGCCCTCGAGCTCAGCCGGGCGTTTTTCCCGGCGAACTGAATGTTGCCACCATTCGGGCTCTCGTGGACAGCTCGGCACAACCGTCATCGCATCCACTTCTCTACACAAGAAAGGTGCGTCACTGCATGTAGATGGTGTAGCCGAAAGCAGTTTAGCATATGATCAACCATCGGTGGAGAATTTCCAAGTTTACCGGAAGCCAGTTCATAGGAGCCGAGCTCACCTCCGATTAAAATTCGGACTCCACATGCTATAGTTGGTCAAGCCAGTTGTCAAGTAGGTTTTATACATGCTAGCGCACACGCTCGAGGAAGAAGCAAGGAAAACCGCTGAGGATTGGCCATGATATGGCCGTTTTCCTCGCCGCCATTGCAAAGTACCTTGGCTCACCGTCGAGGGGATGGTTTCCGGCGTTTCTAGCTTCCACAAGGCCTTGGTTCATGTTCCTTGTGCCCCACTAATGCTCTCCGAGCAGTTTCCAATCAATTTGGTGCACGGTGGTGCGAAACCGACCTCGCCGAAACCCTAGCTGGTACTGTCGCCGGTGCGCGCAGGTTTCCAGCCATCGCCGGTGGCCGGCGAGCCAACAGCTGACTTCAGGAGGTCAGAAAAGGGGGAGGCGGCGAGTTTCGGGGCGGGAGGTGGCCCGGAATTCGGTTCTGGTGAGTCTCGCCGGAGACCGCTGCCGCCGGGTATTTGGCGCGAGGAGGAAGACGAAGCACTGTGTGTGGGACCCACAGGCAGAAGTTTAAACTTTTCTTGAATTTTCAGTTTTGGTTCAAACTGCAAACCCACATAACTTTGGCTAGAAAACTCAAAATCGAGTGAACCAATTTTTTTTGGATTCAGATCTCTGAGTGCATTCCATCAAATCAAGTTTCACATCATGAAAATCCTTATTTCTCCAGAATTAATTCTTCAAAATTCAAACTGGTTAGAATTTTAACTGGAGAACCCTTTGGAGGAAAATTCTGAAACTTTGCCAGGATGTTCACCAAAATATCCATGAGCCACCATAAAAATTTCAGATCCATTTGAGCTCATTTTATCCACCTAATGGTGTGATTTATAAAACTGTTCCAGAGAAAACAGAAAATGTCCAGAAACATTTTCAGAATTTCTCTGAAATTGTTTAGCTCATATCTTTAGCTAGGAACCTTCAAATTAAGTGAGACCAACTCTTTTAGAACCCTCTGAAAATCTAGTTTTCAGAAAATCATGGCTTGCTCCATGAAAATTCCTAGAATACCCTAGGAGCTCCAATTAAGGTCAAGTACGTAATTATTTGTGGAGAGCTCAAATGAGCTTTGCTGCAAAGGAAACTTGGCCAAGTCCCTGTTTAGGTTAACCAAACCACAGTGAAAATTTCAGAGTCATTGGGTCTGTCTAATAAGACTTACAGTCTTCACAAATTTAAATTCAATTCAAATGCATTTAATTTGATACATATACATGTTATCTCATGTAGTCGCTAAGGTTGAGGAGGAACCAGAAGTCTTAGACTTCGTCACTCCGGAAGAGCAGCTAGCCTACGACCAAGAGCAGCAAGGCAAGCTCCAGTTTGCATTAACCTTTTTACAAATTTCTAATGTTTTGAGAACTTACTTTGACCATCCACTTACTTCGTGCATTAGAGTCTTGGTTGAAACCCAAATGCATAGCCAAGAAAACCAGAGGTTGGGATTAGGATTGAAAACCCCGTTTAGCTACTGCAATGCTAAGGTTGTGTAGGATTCGGTACAAGTCGAGTAGTTGGAACTACTCACAAGGATAGGCTAGAGGCACTCGACTCGGGTAAAGATAGCAAATGAAATACATGGCAAGAAAAATGAGACCGAGCAGACAGTAAGGGCAGCAGGACTTTGGGGCCTGGGTGCTATAGCTCCACTCGTGTCGATTGAGGACCGAGCCGTGTGCGGGCCTGTTGAACAAGCTAGAACAGTACCAAAGACCTACCGGCTATATGGGAACTGGGAAACCGATGTAACTCGGGTAGCTGGGTATTGAGGCATTGCCTGTCGTTCAGAGGGTAGGTTGAGAGCTCGAACTGTAAATCGGCTGGCGGCACTGTGGATGCACGCGTAGAGACCTCTTGCTTGGGATGATAGGACCGGTTCAATATTTGGCTAACGGGTGAAAGGTGGTTGTGTACGACGTCCATGATGGTTGTTGTAGGCAACATCGAGTACGGGCGTACGTGACGGATTATTCGGGTAACCCTGTAGGGGTAATTCGATTATAATCGCCGTCCCTCGCGGTCAGTGAGTACCACTTGTTCACTGTACCATGACGTAGAAAGAACAGGCTGGATACATGTTAAAAGTTTTCTGATTTGAAAGTTATACATTGCTTGTTAATGTCTTGTTGTAGCTTAGAGCTAATTAAAGTTCTTTTCAACTTTCGGCAAAGTACATGAGAGAAATGCGTAAGGTTCACCACAACCTGCCGCTAAAACTTGAAAGTAAGGTTCCACTTATTAGGCGAGTCCTTTGCAACTTATTTTACCTCATGTACCCTATCACCCTTCATGTAGAAGTTTCATGTATAGGAGAGACGGGTCAGTCTTGCTGAGCCATCGTGCTCACTGCTTGTGTTTGAACCTTTTGCAGGGGTCTATGAGGAAGGGACTCCCTAGGAGGAGACGGAACCCCAGGAGGGGAACCCGTCAAGTGGGAGTCGTGCACGCCGCCGTGTTAGTGTGTGTGTGCTAGCGGGGACACGTTCACGGGCTGAACGTGAACTCGATGCGTAGTCTACACCCGTGAGTGTAGACTGAACATATTTTATTGTACAAATGTTCATAAACCTGTTTATGTAATAAAACTTTGCTTCCGATTTGTATCTTTGATGTGCATTATCTGGTGCTGTGCAACACAGCACCACTCAGCGTGATCCTGGCTCGACAAGGCCGTCGGGGCCGCGTCAGCGTGGTATCAGAGCTCGCTTGAGGTTTAACGCACTACAAAGGTCATCTTTTTCGAAAATTCGGTGAGGAACGAGTTAGTAGCTCATATAAGGATGTTATTAGTGTATAGAAAGTGACATACTAACTTATTTGCTTATGTCGGAAAATCGTGCATCTCGGGACGCTTTATGTCTTGGGCGGTGCATGTAAGCGCTGTCCACCAGTGCGCACAAGCTGAAGGGTGGAGCCCCACGGGTGGCAGGTTACCCGACCCGCTTTAATATCCTCTACGACTATTCATGTCATTTGGGGCATTCGAGCAACGTCTGTCCCTGGCGTGCTTTGGGCAATTTGGGAGACCCCGTCACGTGGTCAGTAACATGAACACGTAGCTCAAGGCGCGCTTTGCTTGAGAACATCCGGTTGAGTGATGACGGCCGGGTGTACGAACTGTATGGATACCGGGCTCGGTGTGCAGCCGAGTCTGATGATTGTTTGAGTTATCTGCAGGTAGTCTAACCGCGAAACGTAGACATGTAGCATCCGTGTGCGAGAGACGTTTAGTGCCACTGAACTAATGAAGCCGGCTAAGTCCGGTATAGGTTTTTCTTTGTGAGGATGTAGTATCGACATGATCTGGTGACGCATCGACTTCACACCCCACTAAGTGAGCAACTGCATTGTAAAACTTGAAAGTTTTAATCCAGAGCACTAAAACTTGATGTAACTCCTTCCCTTAATCAGGATATTCAAAGTTAACAAGTCAACTTATAGGATACTAAGGACAGAGACCCCTGTTTTCATCTGAAATAAGGCTGAAGTTAATTAGACGCTAAAGGTTAAGTTATTTAGAGGTTGGGGTCATATGATACATTTATGGAAATCTTTGGAAGAGCTTTACAACTTTTCTGTTGAGGTCCAGAGGTGTTTCATCCCTTAACCAATCGAAAAATGCAGTAGAGTTGAAACTGTCCAGAAAACAGGGCAGATCAAACACTCTCTGTAACTTTCTGTAAATTCAGCATAACTTCCTGCATAAAAATCCAAAAATCGAAAATGTGGTATATATAAAAATTTCATGAGATTGGTTAAAACTTTGTAACAGAAAGTTTTCTCGGATTTGGAGTAGAATTAACTGGAATTCTTGGATCGAATCAGTACCTCAAGCACGGAGGTGCTGTCCAATTTTCTCCAGAAATTCTGTTAACTTTGACATCTCATAACTTTTGAACCAGGAAATATCTTAGGCCACGCAAATACTTTCTGGAAATCTATTGAAGTTATCTTTAACTTTGATGTTGATCTACAGAATTGGTTTTGCCTTTAGGATGGTCTAAATCAGGTTGAAATGGAAACTGGTCAGGGATGTCATATTGGACAGCAGATCAGCAGTCAAATTTGTTTAAGTTTGAGCTATGTTTCCAAGTTTTATGAGTTCAATGACATGTTTTATGTTAGAAATCGATGGTTTACTGTTCAAATAAATATTTGACATTTCTCAAATATGTTTTTACAGATGACAGTGGATAGACAGTTGGAGAGCGGGTGGGTAGAATCCCACTGTTCTCACCGCAGCGGCTACCCGGAAGCATTGAGGCAAATGCTTCAATATTTCAGGTACAGCAAGATGCTGCAGTACTTCGCCAAGGAAGAAGGGGAGGAGGGGAACAAGACGTGGACGATCCATGTTGAAGTTCCTGCATGACCTACACCACCGGGTTCGGCGCCGTTCACCGTTACGGTGAGGGGAAGACAGCCGGAGGAAATGTGGCAAGTGGCAGCCCGCGACTCCATGTCGCGTTTCTGCCAACTACACGTGAGATTTATGGAGGGTACTCGATACGCGCTCGTTCCAGTGGAGGGACGGGCTAATCATGTGTGGGAGGGGAGGTACATGGAGGCAACCGATCCGGGTTGCCCAAGGTACAGTCCCACGGAGGCAAACCTCAGTCTCCAATTGAGGGCAGGAAAAGCCGTGATGGACAGCCAAGCTGTTCATACGGATTATCTTATTGCAAAGCTCAAGGGGAGAACAAGATGTGGAGACCATTTCGAGAGTGCTCACAGCGCACTCCGCAATGTGCTCCTTCCGACGATCAAGCAACTGAACGAACAACACAACCAGTTGCATTGTCTGAAGAAGGCGAAGAAGAAAAGCCGTGTCGACATCACGGCTTTACAACAACAAACACAGGCTCTAACCCAGCAGAACGAGGTCCTTACTCAAGAGCGGGACGACACTATTGAGGAGGGGCAAGGCTGGGAAGAGGACTACAACCAAGCCATGGACGAGGTGCACGTGTTGCAGGACCTCGTACCTCCGGTAATGGGAATACCGGTGGTAGGTGCTGTACCTGTGGTTTTGGATCTTCCGGAATGTGGTCAGTAATGTGAACATGTAGCTCAAGGCATGCTTGGCTTGAGAACATCCAGGCGAGTGATGACGGCCGGGTGTACGCACTGTATGGATACCGGGCTCGGTGTGCAGCCGAGTCTGATGATTGTGTGAGTTATTTGCAGGTAGTCTAACCAAGAAATGGTAGACGTGTAGCATCCGTGTGCGAGTGACGTTTAGTTCCACTGAACTAACGAAGCCGGCTAAGTCCGGTATAGGTTTTTCTTTGTGAGGACGTAGTACCGACATGATCTGGTGACGCATCGACGTCACACTCCACTAAACGAACAACTTCATTGTAAAACTTGAAAGTTTTAATCTAGAACATTAAAAACTTGATGTAACTCCTTCCCTTAAACAGGATATTCAAAGATAATAAGTTTTTAACATATAGGATACTAAGGACAGAGTCATCTGTTTTCAGCTGAATTAAGGCTGAAGTTAATCAGAGGTTAGAGGTTGAGTTCTTTCGAGGTTGGGATCATATGATACATTTCTGGAAAGCTTTGGAAGATCTTTACAACTTTTCTGTTGAGGTCCAGAGGTGTTTCATCCCTTAACCAATCGAAAAATGCAGTAGACTTGAAACTGTCCAGAAAACAGGGCAGAGCAAAAACTCTCTGTAAACTCTATGTAAATTGAGCATAACTTCCTGCATAAAAATCTAAAAATATAAAATGATATAGTTCGGAAACTTTTAAAAGATGGGTTACAACTTTGTAACAGAAAGTTTTGTCAGATTGGGAGTAGAATTAACTGGAATTCTTGGATCAAATCAGTACCTAAAGCAGGGAGGTGCTGTCCAATTTTCTCCAGAAATTCTGTTAACTTTGGAATCTCATAACTTTTGAACCAGGACAGATCTTAGGCCAAGCAAATACTTTATGGAAATATATTGAAGTTAACTTCAACTTTGATGTTGAGCTCCAGAATTGGTTTTGCCTTTAGTATGGTCTAAATCAGGTTGAAATGGAAACTAGTCCGGGCTGTCATATGGGACAGCAGATCAGCAGTCAAATTTGTTTAAATTTGAACTCGGTTTCCAAGTTTTAAGAGTTCAATGACATGTCTTATGTTATAACACAATGTTTTACTGTTCAAATAAATATTTGAAATTTCAAAAATAGGTTTTTACAGATGACAGGGGATAGACAGTTGGAAAATGTATGGGTGATGTCCCACTGTTCTCACCACAGCGGCTATCCGGAAGTATTGAGGCAGATGCGTCAATATTTCGGGTACAACCAGATGCTGCAGTACTTTGCCAACGAACAAGGCGGGGAGGGGAACAAGACGTGGACACTCCATGTTGAGGTTCCTGCAGGACCTACGCCACACGGTTGGGCGCCGTTCACCGTTACGATAAGAGGTAGACAACCGGAGGAAATGTGGCAAGTGGCAGCCCGTGACACCATGTCGCGTTTCTGCCAACTACACGTGATAGCTATGGAGAGCACTCCATACGCGCTCGTTCCGGTGGAGGGACGGGCTCATCATGTGTGGGAAGGTAGGTACATGGAGGCAACCGATCCGGGTTGTCCAAGGTACAACCCCGCGGAGGCGAACCTCAGCCTCCAATTGAAAGCAGGAAAGGCCGTGATGAACAGCCAAGCTGATCACACGGATTGTCTTGCTGCAAAGCTCAGGGAGAGCACAAGCCGTGGAGACCATTTCGAGAGTGCTCACAGTGCACTCCCCAATGTGCTCCTTCCGATGATTAAGCGACTGAACGAACAGGATAATCAGTTGCATCGTCTAAAGAAGGCAAAGAAGAAAAGCCGTGTTGACATCGCAGCGTTGCAAGAACAGGTGCAGGATCTAACCCAGCAGAACGAGGTCCTTACTCAAGAGCGGGACGATGCTATTGAGGAAGTGCAAGGCTGGGAAGAAGACTACAACCAGGCCATGGACGAGGTGCACGCGTTGCAGGACCTCGTACCTCCGGTATTGGGCATCCCGGTGGTCTTGGGTCTTCTGGCAATGGGAGAACCTGAGATGGGAGAGGAGGTTGTAGATCCAGAGCCACCAGCAGAGGTACCGGAGGAGGACGACCCACAGGAGTTTGAGTTCTACTCCGAGTAGGAAGTTACCGTTGCCAAGTAGGGCAACCGGAATAGTGCGACCCAAACTTTTGTAACCAGTGACATGTCGTGTAGGCAGTAGCGTATGTATAGGTAGGGACGACATGAGCACGACTTCTCGGAGACCCGAGAATTATGTATCTTGTATAAAGTTTATGCTTTATCAATATATGTCAATGTTGTGCAAATCATTCATGCATCACTTCAAATACCTACTGTTTCATATGGAATTTCGAGTATGACATGTGCTGATCGCTGCTGTTTTGAATTTCAGAACGTCTCACACTCGTGCCAACCTGGACGTTGAGAGTTCCAGTCAGGGGGGAGAGACCTCCCAACAACCACCCGAGGATTCCTAGGGACAGCAGCAACAGCAACAACCGCCACCGCCACCGCCAACGGTTACTTTGGCTGATATTGTGGCAGCAATGGCGGGCTCTCATCAGCAGCACACGGAGTTGCTGCAAACCCTCATTGCAAATATGTCTTGACCAGAGTGGCGCCAAGATCGTGAGGAGCACCAACAAAGCTCCTACTCAGACATTCTGGCTACTCATCCCCCGGTATTCTCAAGGGCGGATGAACCCCTCGATGCGTACAACTGGCTCCGCACGATGGAGATGAAGTTCGGGCTGCTCCAAGTAAGTGAGCAGCGCAAGACTCAGTTCGCGGTCCAACAGCTCCAGGGATCCGCGAGTGCGTGGTGGGCGAACTACTGTGCTTCGCAGCCCACCAGCGAGATATGACCTGGGCGGAATTCCAGATGGCCTTCAGGGCCTATCACGTACCGCCGGGTCTCGTGAAGAGGAAGACACAGGAGTTCTTACGCCTGCAGCAAGGGATCCGGAACGTGCTGGAATACTCCAGGGCGTTCAATGATCTTGCACTCTACGCTTCATATCACGCCAATACCGACGAGAAGCGGCAGAATCATTTCTACCAGGGGCTTAACCCGCTCCTGAAAGACAAGCTGGCGATGTTCAATCTGGCAGCCTCAATGACATAATTGATGCTGCGATTGTTCAGGAGGACTCCAGCAAGGAGTTAGCGGTGGCGGAAAGGAAGTGAAGCGCGCCGCAAAGCAGCGGAGAAGGAGGTGGTCCTTCTCAAAAATACCGGATGGTGAATCGCCTACCATCAGGTCCACGCTGGCAGCCACCACAGAGGTTGATGCCATTCCGCAGTCGGCCCTATTCTCCACCGGCATTCAGGCTGGCACTGCCAGTACCACCTCAGCAGCAACAACAGCAACAGCGGGCGATGCCGCATGCATATGCACCTCAGCAACGCATGTCGGGCTTCCGTTCCCCAAGCACCGGTCAAGCAGCAGCCACATGCTACAAATGTGGATGTCCAGGACACTTCGCCAACAATTGTCCTGAGAGGAAAGGCGGCAGAGTTGCACCGCAACTTCCAGGGAGGAATCAGCCCCGGAACCACACTAATGTGCGGCGGGCAAACCCTAGGCCCGGCACCGTCCACCAACTTGCCATAGAGGATGTGCCGGAGGGAGAGCCAATCCTTGCGGGTATGTTCCAACTCCACCAACATTTCTCCGTAGTATTATTTGATTCAGGCGCCACGCACAATTTTATTAGCCAAGCATTCATTTCTAAATACAGCTTGCAAATACTACCCACTGATAGTGCATACTTGATTTGTTCACCGGGTGGGAAAATTTCAGCAAGCATGATGGCTCCAAAAGCGCCATTATGCTTAGAGGGTAGAGTATACCCTACGTCTCTCATAGTCTTAGAGGGACAAAAGGTCGCTGTCATCTTAGGGATGTCGTGGTTAACCCGCCACGGCGCTGCTTTAGACACCGTCTTCCGAGTCGTGCATCTACACTCAGAAATGCACGAGTCAGACTCTTTATTTCTGGACAGTCTAGAAATAAAACTTCCAAGTGTATATCAGTCCACAACTATCAGATTGGAAGATATTCCAGTAGTCCGCGAGTTCCCTGACATGTTCCCGGATGATTTACCGGGGATGCCGCCTGACCGAAAGGTGGAGTTCAAGATTGAACTTGCACTGGGAACCATGCCAATATCCCGAAGGCCATACAAGATGGCGCCCAAGGAGTTGGCTGAACTGAAGACTCAGCTAATGGACCTGCTGGAGAAGGGTTTTATTAGGCCGAGCTCCTCGCCATGGCGCTGTTCGGCATTATTCGTGAAGAAGAAAGACAAGACGTTGCGGCTTTGCGTGGACTATCGTCCATAAACGCCGTAACCATCAAGAACAAGTACCCGTTGCCACGGATCGACATGTTATTTGATCAGTTGGTCGAAGCAAAGATCTTTTCCATGATGGACATAAGATCTGGGTACCATCAGATTAAGATATGGGCTGAGGATATTCCGAGGATGGCTTTCTCGACGCGGTACAGACTGTATGAGTTCCTAGTCATGTCCTTCGGCCTCACCAATGCTCCAGCTCATTTCATGTATTTGATGAACTCGGTATTCATGCCGGAGCTGGACTAGTTTGTCGTGGTCTTCATCGATGATATATTGGTATATTCCAAGTCGGAGGAAGAACATAAGAAGCATCTGCGTATAGTCTTGCAACAGCTGCGGGATCACGAGCTATACGTGAAATTCAGCAAGTGCGAATTCTGGATATCACAAGTGCCTTTTCTCGGGCATATCATTTTAGCGGAGAGCATCGCTGTAGACCCGAGTAAGATCACACAAGTGTTGAATTGGATGTCCCCGAGAACTGTTCACGAGGTACGGAGTTTCCTCGGACTCGCGAGATATTATCGGAGGTTCATTCCGAACATCTCGAAGATTGCTAAGCCTATGACGGAGCTGCTGAAGAAGGCTACCAAATATGTTTGGAGTCCAGCATGTGAAGCAGCATTCTAGGCATTAGTGAAGCACCTAACATCAGCACCGGTTTTGGCGCAGCCAGGCACAACAAAACCGTTCGATGTGTACTGCGATGCATCCGAAACAAGTTTTGGTGGACACGGATGAAGCGGGTGATCGCAAAGTACGTGTCCGAGTGTGATACATGTCAAAGGGTGAAGGCACATCATATGCAGAAACCGGGACTGCTACAACCACTGGGTGTTCCTGCCTGGAAGTGGGAAGACGTGAGCATAGACTTCATCGTCGGTTTACCCACCACTTTTCAGAAGCATGACTCTGTGTGGGTGATCGTCGACCGGCTCACCAAAGTTACCCATTTCATCCCGGTCAATACCAACTACAACGCCAAGAAGTACGCTGAACTGTACACCTCACGGATCCTATGCTTGTATTGCGTACCCCGTACCATCATATCGGATCGGGGCACTTTATTTGTGTCCCCTTTTTGGGAGCATCTACACGCTGCATTGGGGATGAAGCTGATCCGTAGTTCAGCGTACCACTCACAGACGGATGGGCAAATAGAGCGGGTAAATCAGATTTTAGAAGATATGCTATGAGCGTGCGCTATCAACCACGGTAAGAATCGGGATGATCACTTACTGTTGGCCGAGTTCTCATACAACAATGGGTACCAAGTCAGCATCAAGATAGCGCCTTACGAGGCGCTATACAGGAGAAAGTGCCGCACACCACTGAATTGGTGTGAGTCTGGCGAAAGGGTTACCTTCGGGATTGATCTTGTCAATAATACGGAAGAAAAGGTTCGACTGATTCAAGCGAACCTAAAAGCCGCCCAATCCTGACAGAAACAATATGCGGACCAGAGAAGACGCCCATTACAGTTCGAAGTCAGGGATCACGTATATCTACGTGTGTCTCCAATGAAGGGCGTGAGCAGATTCGGGGTCAGAGGAAAGTTGGCACCCCGATTCATCGGTCCATTTCAGATTACAGAAAGATGTGGATCAGTAGCATACCGGCTGAAATTACCAGAAGCACTTTCCGGTGTGCAGGACGTCTTTCACATCTCCCAGCCGAGGAAGTGTCTCAAGCTATCAACTACCATTCAGCTGGAGGATATAGAAGAACTGAAACCGGATCTCACGTATCGGGAGGAACCGGTTCAGATTATTGATGAAAAGGCCCGAACCACACACAACCATACGTTGTGGTTCTACAAGGTTCTATGGAGTAATCACTCCTTAGACGAAGCGACATGGGAGAGCGAAGGATTTCTTCGCGCTAACTACCCCGACTTTTTCACGTCGCAGATACAGTAATTTTCCACCGTCCTCTGTAAAGGTCCCAAAAGCATGAATACAAAGAAACTTGAGTTTGCACAAATGTTGGTATCATGTGTATGAAAAAGGGGAATGGATTGAATTTTTTCCACATATGATAACACATGAGAGATTCTTTCTCAACAAACTTAGGGTTACTTGCATGTTTGGACCCTAGGTGGATTAAGACCACAGAATTGAAGTACTCAAGTGCAAAGGAAGGGTTTAAAAATCAGATTTTTGAACTGAAGGATCAAACCAAACCTGAAATGAGGGAGGACACGATGGTAATTCAAAATGTTGTGTTAAAAATCTTGTTCGCAGCAGCTAACACAAGAATCAAATTGCATATTTGGACTCCTCAGGCCCAAATTAGTGGGTAGGCAAAGTTTCATTAATTTTGAAAAGGTTTGCTGTCCATTAGTCCAAAAAGGATTTAAATATGCAAAGGAATTCAAATATACATTTGAATTTGGATAGAATTTGTCCAACTCTCCAAAGACAGCTCAACTTTCAACTCCAAACATTTGAATTGGTCACTTGCCAAATTTTGGAGATCTTTTGCGGGATGAGGAGGCACTGACTGGTGGGACCCACATGGCATAGAGGCAGTAAAAACTTGCACCTAAAGTCAGAGCAAAGGCTCTGTGTTAAGTCTTCCCACCTGAGCGGGCTGCCGCAGCGTGACACCGAGAGGGCACCAAGCGACCTCCTCACCGTTTCCTCCTCACGCTGGCGAGCTGCTCGTGCCTGTCTTCACTCCCGACCGTGCCCCATTTCGCCACAGCGCCGAAGACCGATCCTATCCCTCTCGCACGCTAAAGCACAGAGACGCAGCCGCCGTGGTTGATCGCTCGGGAGCTGTTTTCATTTCACGTGCAAGCCTCGGCGACCCAGCAAGACAGCACTACGGGATATCTCACGACCTCCTCGCACCATTCCCAGTCGATTTAAGCCACAGCAACCTGAGAGCCTTGTGTTTTTCACGGGGGCCGAAAGGAGCCGAGTGGAGGTGCTCTCGTGGATAACTCGGCAGAGAGCTTTGCACGACCGAGCAAGAGTGGTTTGGGACGCGCCAAGACTCTGCGCTGCTCAACGCTAAAGCTTGGACCAAGTGATTGATCGTCGCCGGCGTATTTCGCAGTTTTCTCTCGGCCGGTGCAAAACCACCCTCGGGTACGAAATCCTCAAATTCCCGACTTCTATTTGCCTAGAGCCCACCAAACTGCACTCACAGGAGCTAGACTTGACGGCGCCCAAGTTTGCTTCTCAGCCCTAGCTTGATCACGGTTATAGCTGGCGTATTTCCCACTTTTCCAACAGCGGCTATGGCGGGGAGAATCAGGTTCACGGTGCAACCATGGTTAGAGTTTTCCCCGAGCCTTTTATGGCCATGTCGACCTCCCTGGGATCCACCGGTGCTGTGGTGCCATTTCACCGATGTTTTGGCGGGCTAGGTTGGCCGGGCGACGTCGCAGAATGGGTATCGAGCCGCCGCACCGTCGCCAGCTAGGTTAGAGCCACCGCCGGTGGGGGAAAGGGTACCATCGTGTTCAGCGTGTGGAACTAGGTCCTAGTGGCGAGGGAGAGCGCCGGAGCTAGCCGGACGGCGAATATCAGCGCAACTCCGGTGAGCCCGGCGGCGCGCGGGTGCGGGAGCGAGAGATAGAAGACGAGGATGCCAGGCCCGCACGTCAGTCGCTCAGTGAATAGGGGTGGGATCTTCTATTACACCGGATCATCTGTCACAGTGCGGGAAATAGTCTTGTGGCCTGTGTAGTTTAGCCGAGGAGCTGACACGTGTGGTCCGGACCCGCTGTTAGAGATTTGAACTTTTCCCGGTTAATTTGAATTCCAGAATTTTTCCCAAATTTTAGAACCTCATAACTTTTGTTAGGAAGCTCCAAATTTAGTGATTCAAATTCGGTTGGATTCATATTGAATAGATCTGTCCAAATATACAACCCAATTTGTATAAAACTCATTAATTAATTCTGTAAAATTCTTTAAAATTTTAAGCAAAAGAATTTTTGAGGGAGTTTGGTTCATGAAAAAATCCTCACATTTTTCCAGAATAGTTCTTACGATGTTAGTAAACTGCTGTTAAAATTTCAGCTCATTTGGAGTTGATTTGATTGGGGCAATTCAGATGTGAAGTTGCTGTGTTCAATTGAATACAGAAACATTTTCAGCGAATTTCCAAAACTTGGAAATTCAGTTCTGGGTAACTCTTAGCTCAAAAAATCCTAGGAAAATTCATGCATACTCCCTGAGCTATGTTTAAAAGGGTAGTTCACTTAAATTTGTATTAAAGTGCAAGTTTATTCAGAATTAATTCCTTTTTTCTTAAATGCTTAGGGAATTATTCTGAGTGATCTATTCATTGAAAAATTCCAAATATTGGTACAGATGACTTTCTTGTGACAAGGAACTCACAGGAAAATTTTCAGCTCCATTGGATCCCTGGATCAGTCATATTCTGTTCAACTTCATTAGGTGATCACCACCCAAGTGATGAACCCCACTTCTCACTTGATCATAATACTTTAACCCAAACCCAAACCACTAGCACCAGTGTCATTTTAAATTCTTAAACAGAGTTCTAGTTTTTAAAACTTGTCATTAGAACTTGTTGCAAGATCTTTACAATTAAACAATGTGCATATTCATTATGTGTAGCATCTACGTGAAGGATTTGAAGTCATCGGAGTGGAGATCAAGGAAGGAGGAAAGCAATTGATCAAGCTTCAAGTGGTCTTCACTAACTGAACTTCATATATATATATGTCACCTGCAAAACAAAGGCAAGCCCCGGTTTGCATCAAAACTTACAAGTTTTTAATTGTTTTCACTTTATATCGTCTAGCATTTTGTTTATTGCATTAAGTCTAGGTGGTATGACACTCCAAATGCATGACCCAGAAAACCCTGGAGTAAAATGTAGAATAGGTTATCAATTGATTATAACTTCTGATCTCAAATTCACAAAAGTGGATTAAAAGAGGCATAACTCGAGTAGGCAGCTTCCTACTCGTGAACCGGGATTAAGTGGGATCAATCGGAAGAGTTGGGAATTGATCCTTATAGCTGGGAATGGAGACCGGGCAGTGGATGGAAGGATCTAGGACATGGTCCTTTGAACCTAGTCTACGTCTGAGTCGATTAAGGACCGTTCTCGTGTGCGGCCCTGCTGGACAAGTTTGAGATGTGTACCGGATGCATACTGGCTATATGGGACCCAGAAAACCGATGTAACATGTTAATCTGGGTGTCGAGGCATACCTCACCGTCTGATGCCGATGCTGAAATGATAGAGAAGTCGGCTATACGAGGGTTTGCTGTAGAGAGACTTAATCCCAGTCGGTGGGACCGGTTCGACATTTTGGTGTCGTGTGAAAGGTTGCCACTACGACGTTAGTGATGGTTGCTGTGTGCAACATCGAGTACGGGCGTACATGTCGTGTCAGCCAGGTGTTTTTGATTGCAATCACCGTCGCTCACGGTAGTGAGCATACTTGTACACTGAGTCGTGACGTAGTAATAAACCGGGAAAACATTTAATATGCTTCGTGAGTAATCCTCATAATGGAGATGAGGAATGATCAACACGTTCACTAAATTTATTCTTCCAGCTTGGGCTAGTAGCGTCGAGGCAAAGCGTTTCTTGTTTGATTGTGGAGTCTCGACGTTAATGGCGCAAGATATGTATGAGTCTAAGGTAGCTCACTAAAGTTACTTTCACCTCGGGCAAGTGACATCGAGATAAAGCGTTTCTTGTTTGATTGTGGAGTCTCGATGTAAATTACGCGAGGGCTATAAAAGTTGCTTAAAACTTGAAGTAAGGACTCTCCTTTAGCTCAAGTTCATCTTTGTGCAAACTGCTATATTCAGCCCTCTATTTTCAGCATATAGAGTTTCATGACTAGGGTGACGGTTAAGTCTTGCTGAGCTTCGTGCTCATGGATACTGCATAAGTTGTTTTGCAGGTAATAACTGTATGCTGATATGTACGGGTGTCCGATGAGACTTGGAACTCTCTGAGTGGGGAACTCATGGCAATCCCCTGCCGCTGCTATTGTGATAGTGTTTCTAGCGAGAAGGGTCCGCGGGCTGGACACCTTCTCTGTTGCTTAGCATAGGTATGAGACGTGAGTTGTATTAGTCTTCCCCTGTATATTATTTTGAGAAGTATTTGTAAAATTTACACTTTGTAAGCTTCCGCTTCATTTATGTAATATGATGCTTTACTATGTGTGCTGTTGGGTGCCACATCGTACGGCACCACCCAATGCGATTCCCGGGCGAGCGGCACGGCCCCGTGATCGGGACCGGGCCCTCACAGCGTGGTATCAGAGCCGCATTGGTAATAGCGCACATAATAATGATCATATTATGATAAAAACCTAGGATACGGTGAGGAAACGGTATGTGGCCCACATAAGGACTATAGTAGTATAGTTACTTAAAGTGGCAGGACTAACATACGTGTTATAATTCTGAATTTTGATTATGTAACGATGCACCTACGCTCAGGTAAGCATGGTAAGCAACGCCACCGAAAGCGGTTCAATTTCGGTTAGCTCCCCTGACGAGGAAAGTGGTTCAGGGATAGGTCTCACAGCTTGGTGTGAGATGTTAATATGAGACTCTTGGACTCTTCATGTTCCTGAGTTCATATGAAACGCTGATCCCTAGCATGCATTGGGCAAGTAAGTGGAGACCCCATTGTGTGGTCAATAACGCGATATTGTGTTTGTAAAGGCCTCAGTTTTTTATACATATTTGAAGTGTTCATCACCACACACACACCTCATTTGAAGAAAGTTGATGAACACCTTTGAAGAGCAAGTAACCACCATCAACATGCTCATTAGAGAATAAACTCACAAAATGCAAAAGTGGCATTTCCCACATACATCATATAGGAGCTGGACATTTGGAAAACTCCTACACCTTTATAGGAATGTCCATGCTAAGTTTCACCCAAATTCAAAACCTTTTTGAGGTCCTTTTGGGTATAGCTAGAAAGAGGGTGGTTTGAACTCAAATTCAAACTGTTTTTATCCCATGAATCCAAAAGTGGGAGGCATATTCTTACTCAGCACATTTTTGTGAGCTCACACACCAATTTTCACTCCATTTTGAGTTGATCTTGACATGAGCTAAGTTTAGCAAATTCAAACTTTATTTGAATTACAAACTGAATATCTGCTGAAAACTTAGTCAAACCAAACCCAATTTGAATTCTAACCAATTCAAATGGCTCAGGGGTAGATAATTCAAATCCCCATGGGTATTGTGGGGATTACTTTTTACAACAGTAATAGAGAGTTAAGTTCAGAGGTTAAAAGGAAAAGGGGACCCACATGTCAGCCACTAGAGAGAATTCAGCCGACTGAAGACCGCACTCGGGTTCTTGCGCCGGATCGAGCAGCCGCCACGGCGATGGCGCGATCGGGACAGCAGCTGCTTGCCGCCCCGACCCGCTGAACCGCCTCGCGGCCTACTTATCCCGGCAGCCGACCTGATCAGGGGCAGAAACCCCTCACCTTTCTGCTTCCTCGCGCAAGAAACGCCGCCTCACTGCCGATCGCTCGGAACTGATCGGACAGCCGCGATCATAGCCTCTCCCTCCCCTCCAAAGCTACAATAAGATACTAAGGACTCTCCTCCTCCCTCCCCGTCACTAGAAATTGGCTAAACTCGGATGATCTCGGCTATACCAAGAGTTGCGTTCAGTGACCTAAATCCGCACTTCGGGCTCCCGTGGGCATCCCAACCGGGAGGTTTTTGCGCCCAACCTAAGGCGTCCATAGACACGTTAGGGACCGGTGCTTGTCACCCCCGAGCCCCAGCCCGAGGGCTTGATCGCCGGCGATGAATTTCCAGTTTTCCTCTTTCTCGGTACAGATCGACCTTCGGGTGCGGTTCTGTCAAATTCACGCTCTAGGAAGGGTTAGATAGTCTCAATCCGTTCCTACACAGACTAGACTTGGTAGCGCACAAGTTGCCTTCACAACCCTTAGCCTGAGAACCCCTGTACCCGGCGTATTTCGATGCTTGCCGACGGCAGATACTGCAGGAAGCATCGGGCCCATGGTGGGAGCCTACTTCGGACCACCCCCGAGCTGCTTCAAGCCCATGCCGAGGTTCCTGAGGGACCACTGATGCTTTCCGGATGTTTTCTTGGTCGGTTGGGGTGCTAGGGAGGTCGGCCGACACGGCTGAAGTTCTTCCGAAGCTGCCGCTCGTCGCCGACCGTCTGCGAGCCATTTTCATGAAGAACTGAGCCCGGAATCGTGTGTTCCCGAGTGGATTTAGGCAGGGGCGGCCAGAATCATGAAGTTTGGAGTACCACAGAGACTGCCGGCGAGCTCTCTGGCGAGGCGTCGCGGCGGCCGAACGCGGGAGTCGGGAGGTAGACGAAGCCGGGTGGCCCACGTGTCAGCAGCTCGGATTTTAAATCTGGGATCAGTCTATGGCTCGGATTAGGTGTGCTGGCGTGCAAAATTACGTGGACCCCGGTTTGCCATCGCCTCAGCGCCCAACACGTGTAACCGTGGTCCCACCGGCAGATTTAAACTTTTCCCGATTTTCAAATTTCCTTCAAACTTCAAATCCTCATAACTTTGGCTAGGAAACTCCAAATCGAGTGAACAAAATTTTGTTGGATTCAGCCCTCTTAGTACTTTCCAGAAAATCCAGTTTCACTTCATGAAAATCTTTATTTCTCCAGAATTAGTTCTTCAAAATTGAAATTGTTTAGAATTTTAACTGGAGAATCCTTTGGAGGAAAATTCTAAAATTTTGCTGGGATGTTCACCAAAATATCCTTGAGCTACCATAAAAATTTCAGATCCATTTGAGCTCATTTGATCCACCTAATGGTGTGATTAATAAAACTGTTTCAGAGAAAATGGAAAATGTTCAGATACATTTCCAGAATTTCTCTGAAATTGTTTAGCTCATATCTCTGGATATGAACCTTCATATTAAGTGAGACCAACTCCATTAGAACCCTCTGAAAATCTAGTTTTCAGAAAGTCATAGATTGCTCCATGAAAATCTCTAGAACACCATAAGAGCTCCAAGTAATGTCAAGTACATAATTAATTATGGAGAGCTCAAATGAGCTTTGCTGCAACTAAAACTTGACCAAGTCTCTGTTTAGGTTGTAACCAAGCCACAGTAAAAATTTAAGTCATTGGGTCTTTCTAGTGAGACTTACAAACTTCACAAGTTTAAGTCAATTCAAATGCATTTAAATTAATACATGTACTTGTTATCTCATGTAGTCGCTAAGGTTGACGAGGAACCCGAAGTCTTAGACTTCGTTACTCCGGAAGAGAAGCTAGCCTACGACCAAGAGCAGCAAGGCAAGATCTGGTTTGCTTTAACCTCTTTACAAACTTTTATTGTTTTGAGAACTACTTTGAGTATCATTAATTCTTGCATTAGAGTCTTGTTTGGAAACCCAAATGCATAGCCAAGAAAACCATGGGTTGGGTTTAGGATTGCGAACCCCGTTATCTACTGCAAAGCTAAGATAGGGTAGGATTCGGTACAAGTCGATTAGTTGGAACTACTCGCGAGCATAGGCTAGAGGCACTTGACTCGGGTAGAGATAGCACATGATACACATGGCAAGAAAAATGAGACCGAGCGGAGAGTAAGGGCAGCAGGACTTTGGGGCCTGGGTGCTATAGCTCCGCTTGTGTCGATTGAGGACTGAGCCGTGTGCGGGCCTGTTGATCAAACTAGAACAGTACCGAAGACCTACCGGCTATATGGGAACCGGGAAACCGATGTAACTCGGGTAGCTGGGTATTGAGGCATTGCCCGTCGTTCAGAGGGTAGGTTGAGAGCTTGACGTGTAAATCGGCCGACGGCACTGAGATGCGCGTGCAGAGACCTCTTGCTCGGGACGATGGGACCGGTTCAATATTTGGCTGACAGGTGAAAGGTGGTTGCGTACGACGTCCGTGATGGTTGCTGTAGGCAACATCGAGTACGGGCGTACGTGACGGGTTATTCGGGTAACCGTGCAGGTGTAAATCGATTATAATCACCGTCCCTCGTGGTCAGTGAGTACCACTTGTTCACTATACTATGACATAGAAAGAACAGGCTAGATACATGTTAAAATGTTGCTGATTGAAAGATGAACTTTGATTGTTAATGATTTGTTGTAGTTTAGAGCTAACTAAAGTTCTTTTCAATTTTGGGCAAAGTACATGACAGAAATGCGTGTCTTGTTTGATTGCGGCTCTCTCATGTGCCTTAGCGTAAGGTTCTCCACAACCTGCTGCTAAAACTTGAAAGTAAGGTTCCACTAATTAGGCGAGTCCTTGCAACTTGCTTTATCTCATAACCTATCATCAATCCTGTAGAAGTTCCATGTATAGGAGAGACGGGTCATTCTTACTGAGCCTTCGTGCTCACTGCTTGTGTTTGAAGCTTTTGCAGAGTTCTATGAGGAAGGGACTCCCGAGGAGGAGACGGAACCCCAGGAGGGGAACCCCGTTGAGTGGGAGTCGTTCATGCCGCCTTGTTAGTGTGTGTGCGTGCTAGCGGGGACACGTTCACGGGCTGAACGTGAACTCGATGCGTAGTCTATGTCCGTGAGTGTAGACTGAACATATTTTGTTGTACAAATGTTCATAAACCTTTTTGTGTAATAAAACTTTGCTTCCGCTTTGTACCTTTGATGTGTGTTATACGGTGCTGTGCAACGCAGCACCCCTCAGCGTGATCCTGGCACGACAAGACCGTGGGGTCGTTTCAGCGTGGTATCAGAGCTCGCTTGAGGTTTAACGCACTACAAAGGTCCTCTTTTTCAAAAATCCTGTGAGGAACGAGCTAGTAGCCCATATAAGGATGTTATTAGTGTATAGAAAGTGGCATAGTAACCTATTTGTTTATGTCGGAAAATCGTGCATCTCGGGACGCTTTATGTCTTGGGAGGTGCATGTAAGCGCTGTCCACCAGTGCGCACAAGCTGAAGGGTGGAGCCCCACGGGTGGCAGGTAACCCGACCCGCTTTAATATCCTCTACGACTGTTCATGTTGTTTGGGGTATTCGAGCAACGTCTGTCCCTGGCGTGCTTCGGGCAATTTGGAAGACCACGTCACGTGGTCAGTAATGTGAACACGTAGCTCAAGGCGTGCTTGGCTTGAGAACATCCGGGCTCGGTGTGCAGCCAAGTCTGATGATTGTGTGAGTTATTTGCAGGTACTCTAACCACGAAACAGTAGACGTGTAGCATCCGTGTGCGAGTGATGTTTAGTGCCACTGAAATAACGAAGCTGGCTAAGTCCGGTATAGGTTTTTCTTTGTGAGGATGTAGTACCGACATGATCTGGTGACGCATCGACGTCACACTTCACTAAACGAACAACTTCATTGTAAAACTTGAAAGTTTTAATCTAGAGCATTAAAAACTTGATGTAACTCCTTTCCTTAAACAGGATATTCAAAGATAATAAGTTTTTAATTTATAGGATACTAAGGACAGAGTCCTCTGTTTTCAGCTGAATTAAGGCTGAAGTTAATCAGAGGTTAGAGGTTGCGTTATTTCGAGGTTGGGGTCATATGATACATTTCTGGAAATCTTTGGAAGAGCTTTAAAACTTTTCTGTTGAGGTCCAGAGGTGTTTCATCCCATAACCAATCGAAAAATGCAGTAGAGTTGAAACTCTCCAGAAAACAGGGCAGAGCAAACACTCTCTGTAAACTCTCTGTAAATCGAGCATAACTTCCTGCATAAAAATCTAAAAATAGAAAATGAGATAGTTCTGAAAAGTTTAAAAGATGGGTTACAACTTTGTAACAGAAAGTTTTGTCAGATTGGGAGTAGAATTTACTGGAATTCTTGGATCAAATCGGTACCTAAAGCAGGGAGGTGCTGTCCAATTTTCTCCAGAAATTCTATTAACTCTGGCATCTCATAACATTTGAACCAGGACAAATCTTTGGCCAAGAAAATACTTTCTGGAATTATATTGAAGTTAACTTCAACTTTGATGTTGAGCTCCAGAATTGGTTTTGCCTTTAGTATGGTCTAAATCAGGTTGAAATGGAAACTGGTCCGGGCTGTCATATGGGACAGCAGATCAGCAGTCAAATTTGTTTAAATTTGAACTAGGTTTCCAAGTTTTAAGAGGTCAATGACATGTATTATGTCATAACTCAATAGTTTACTGTTGAAATAATTATTTTACATTTCTCAAATATGTTTTTACAGATGACAGCGGATAGACAGTTGGAAAACGGGTGGGTGATGTCCCACTGTTCTCACCACAGCGGCTATCCGGAAGTATTGAGGCAGATGCTTCAATATTTCGGTACAACCAGATGCCGCAGTACTTCGCCAAGGAAGAATGCGAGGAGGGGAACAAGACGTGGACAATCCATGTCGAGGTTCCTGCAGGACCTATGCCACCCGGTTGGGCGCCGTTCACCATTATGGTGAGAGGTAGACAACCAGAGGGAATGTGGCAAGTGGCAGCCCGTGACACCATGTCGCATTTCTGCCAACTACACGTGAGAGCTATGGAGAGCACTCCATACACGCTCGTTCCGGTGGAGGGATGGGCTCATAATGTGTGGGAAGGGAGGTACATGGAGGCAACCGATCCGGGATGTCCAAGGTACAACCCCGCGGAGGCGAACCTCAGCCTCCAATTGAAAGCAGGAAAGGCCCTGATGAACAGCCAAGCTGATCACATGGATTGTCTTGCTGCAAAGATCAGGGAGAGCACTAGACATGGAGACCGTTTGAGAGTGCTCACAGAGCACTCCGCAATGTGCTCCTTCCGACAATTAAGCGACTGAACGAACAGCATAATCAGTTCCATCGTCTGAAGAAGGCGAAGAAGAAAAGCCGTGTTGACATCGCGGCATTGCAAGAACAGGTGCAGGCTCTAACCCAGCAGAACGAGGTCCTTACTCAAGAGTGGGACGACGCTATTGAGGAAGTGCAAGGCTGGGAAGAAGACTACAACCAGGCCATGGACGAGGTGCACGCGTTGCAGGACCTCTTACCTCCGGTATTGGGCATCCTGGTGGTCTTCGGTCTTCCGGCAATGGGAGAACCTTAGATGAGAGAGGAGGTTGTAGATCCAGAGCCACCAGCAGAGGTACCGGAGGAGGACGACCCACAGGAGGTCGAGTTCTACTCCGAGTAGGAGGTTACCATTGCCAGGTAGGGCAACTGGAATAGTGTGCATGTCGTGTAGGCCAGTGACATGTCGTGTAGGCAGTAGCGTATGTATAGGTAGTGACGACATGAGCACGACTTCTGGGAGACCTGAGAATATTGTATCTTGTATAAAGTTTACGCTTTATCAATATATGTGAATGTTGTGCAAGTTATTCATGCGTCACTTCAATACCTACTGTTTCATATGGAATTTTTAAGTATGACATGTGCTGATCGCTGCTATTTTAAATTTCAGAATGACTCGTACTCGTGGCAACCCAGACGTTGGGGATTCTAGTCAAGGGGGAGAAACCTCCCAGAAGCCTCCCGAGGACTCCTCAGGACAGCAACAGCAACAGCAGCAATAGCAACAACAAACACCGCCACCGCCAACGGTTACATTGGCCGACATCGTTGCGGCAATGGCGGGTTCTCATCAGCAGCACACGGAGTTGCTGCAGACCCTTATTGCAAATACGTCTCGACCAGAGAGGCGTCATGATCGTGAGGAGCGTCAACAGAGCTCCTACTCCGACTTTCTAGCAACTCATCCCCCGGTATTCTCAAGGGCGGATGAACCCCTCGATGCGGACAACTGGCTCCGCACAATGGAGATGAAGTTCGGGCTGCTCCAAGTGAGTGAGCAGCGCAAGACTCAGTTCGCGGTCCAGCAGCTCCAGGGGTCCGCGAGCGCATGGTGGGCAAACTACTGTGCTTCACAGCCCACCGACCGAGTTATGACCTGGGCGGAGTTCTGGACGGCCTTGAGAGCCTATCATATACCGCCAGGTCTCATGAAGAGGAAGACGCAGGAGTTCTTACGCCTGCAACAAGGGAGCCGGAACGCATTTGAATACTCTAGGGCGTCCAATGATCTCGCGCTCTACGCGTCGTATCACGCCGATACTGATGAGAGGCGGCAGCATCACTTCTACCAGGGGCTTAATCCGCTCCTGAAGGACAAACTGGCGATGTTCAATCGCGGCAGCCTCAATGACATAATTGATGCTGCGATTGTTTAGGAGGACTCCGGTAAGGAGTTAGCGGCGGCGGAAAGAAAGCGAAGCACGCCGCAAAGCAGCGGAGAAGGAGGCGATCCTTCTCAAAAATTTCCGATGGTGAATCGCCCACCATCAGGACCACGCTAGCAGCCACTACAGCGGTTGATGCCATCCCGCAGTCGGCCGTATTCGTCACCGGCATTCAGGCTGGCCCTGCCAGCACCACCTCCGCAGCAACAACAGAAGCAACGGGCGATGCCGTGTGCGTATGCACCTCAGCAGCGCACACGGGGCTTTCGTCCCCCAAGCACCGGACAAGCAGTGGCCAAATGGTACCAATGTGGTCGTCGAGGACACTTCGCCAGCAGTTGTCTGGAGAGACAAGGCGGCGGAGTTGCACCACAACTTCCGGGGAGGAATCAGCCCCCGAAACCTTCTAATGCGCGGCGGGCAAACCCTAGGCCCAGCACCGTCCACCAACTGGCCATAGAGGATGTGCCGGAGGGTGAGCCAATCCTTGCGGCTATGTTCCAACTCCACCAGCATCCCGCCATAGTATTGTTTGATTCAGGCGCCACGCACAATTTTATTAGCCAAGCTTTCATTGCTAAACACAGCTTGCAAATACTACCCACCGATAGTCCATATTTGATTTGTTCACCGGGTGGGAAGATTTCAGCAAGCGTAATTGTTTCCAAAGAACCATTATGCTTAGAGGGTAGAGTATACCCTACGTCTCTCATAGTCTTAGAGGGACAAAAGGTTGATGTCATGTTAGGGATGTCGTGGTTAACCCGCCACGGCGCTGTTTTAGATACCGTCCTTCGAATCGTGCACTAGAACTCAGAAGTGCACGGAACTCACTCCTTATTTCCGGACAGTCCAGAAATAAAACTTCCAAGTATCTATCAGTCCACAACTACCAGATTGGAAGATAATCCAGTGGTCCGAGGGTTCCCTGACGTGTTCCTGGATGATTTACCGGGGATGCCGCCCGATAGAGAGGTGGAGTTCAAGATTGAACTTGCACCGGGAAGCATGCAAATATCCCGAAGGCCGTACAAGATGGCGCCCAAGGAGTTGGCTGAACTGAAGACCCAGCTAACGGACCTGCTGGAGAAGGGTTTTATTAGGCCGAGCTCCTCGCCATGGGGCTGTTCGGCATTATTTGTGAAGAAGAAGGATGAGACATTGCGGCTTTGCGTGGACTATCGTCAATTAAACGCCGTAACCATCAAGAACAAGTACCCGTTGCCACGGATCGACATGTTGTTTGATCAGTTTGTCGAAGCAAAGATCTTTTCCAAGATGGACTTAAGATCCGGGTACCATGAGATTAAGATACGGGCTGAGGATATTCCGAAGACGGCTTTCTCGACGAGGTACGGACTTTATGAGTACCTGGTCATGTCCTTCGGCCTCACCAATGCTCCAGCTCACTTCATGTATTTGATGAACTCGGTATTCATGCCGGAGCTGGAATAGTTTGTCGTGGTCTTCATCGACGACATACTGGTATATTCCAAGTCGGAGGAAGATCACAAGAAGCATCTACGTATAGTCTTGCAATGGCTGCGGGATCAAAAGCTATACGCAAAATTCAGCAAATGCGAATTCTGGATATCGCAAGTGCCTTTTCTCGGGCATATCATCTCAGGAAGGGCATCGCTGTAGACCCGAGCAAGATCACACAACTGCTGAATTGGAAATCCCCGAGAACTGTTCACGAGGTACGGAGTTTCCTCAGACTCGCGGGATATTATCGGAGGTTCATTCCAAACTTCTCGAAGATTGCCAAGCCTATGACAGAGCTGCTAAAGAAGGCTACCAAATATGTTTGGAGTCCAGCATGTGAAGGAGAATTCAAGGCTTTAGTCAAGCACCTAACATCAGCACCGGTTTTGGCGCAGCCAGACACAACAAAACCGTTCGATGTGTACTGCGATGCATCCGGCATTGGGCTCGGATGTGTGCTGATGCAATACCGAAGAGTGGTCGCGTATGGGTCACGGCAGCTTAGAAACCATGAGCAGAATTATCCAACTCACAACTTGGAGCTCGCTTCCGTGGTACTTGCACTTAAAATGTGGAGGCACTACCTACTCGGTAACCTCGTACATTTATATACCGACCACAAAAGCCTAAAGTACATATTCACTCAGAAGGAGCTGAACATGAGGCCGCGAATATGGTTAGACTTGATAAAGGATTATGAAATAGAGATCCATTATCACCCCAGCAAAGCAAACGTAGTGGCGGATGCGCTGAGTCGCAAGTCACACGTCAACAATCTGACCATCACACCGTTGGAAGAAAGCGAACCACCACTGCATGTGATTCCACATGGAGCTCTCTACAACTTAGCTTTAATCCCCACCATCCGTGAAGAGATCGCCGCTGCTCAGAAACATGACAAGGGCATGTCGCATTTGCGGAGACGTATAGACAGTGGGGAGCTGAAATGTTTCCGGAAAGATGGAGACGGCGTCCTATGGTTCAAGGACCGGATCGTCGTACCACGTAACCCGGAGTTACTGAGGAAAATTTTTGATGAGGCTCACTTGTCAAAATTTTCTATTCATCCCAGCAGCAACAAAATGTATCAAGAACTCAGAAGCAAGTTTTGATGGACACGGATGAAGCGGGAGATCGCCAAGTACGTGTCCGAGTGTGATACATGTCGAAGGGTGAAGGCAGATCATATGCGGAAACCGGGACTGCTACAACCACTGGGCGTTCCTGCCTGGAAGTGGGAGGACGTGAGCATGGACTTCATCGTTGGTCTACCCTCCACCTTTCAAAAACATGATTCTGTGTGGGTGATCATCGACCGGCTCACTAAAGTTGCCCATTTCATCCCGGTCAACACCAACTACAACGCCAATAAGTACGCTGAACTGTATATCTTATGGATCCTATGCTTGTACGGCGTACCCCGTACCGTCATATCGGATCGGGGCACTTTATTTGTGTCCCATTTTTGGGAGCAGCTACACGCTGCGTTGGGGACGAAACAGATCCGTAGTTCAGCATACCACCCGCAGATGGATGGGCAAACCGAGCGGATAAATTAGATTCTAGAGAACATGCTACGAGCTTGCGCTATCAACCACGGCAAGAATTGGGATGATCCTTGCTGTTAGCCGAGTTCTCGTACAACAATGGGTACCAAGCAAGCATCAAGATGGCGCCTTACGAGGCGCTATATGGGAGAAAATGCCGCACACCATTGAATTGGTGTGAGTCTGGCAAAAGGGTTACTTTCGGGATTAATCTTGTCAACAACGCGGAGGAGAAGGTTCGGCTGATTCAAGTGAACCTAAAAGACGCCCAATCCCGACAGAAACAGTATGCAGACCGGAGAAGACGCCCATTACAGTTCGAAGTCAGGGATCAAGAATACCTGCGTGTGTCTCCAATGAAGGGCGTGAACAGATTCGGGGTGAGGGGAAAGTTGGCACCCCGATTCATCGGTCCATTCCAGATTATAGAAACATGTGGATCAGTAGCATACCGGTTGAAATTACCAGAAGCACTTTCCGGTGTACACGACGTCTTTCACATTTCCCAGCTGAGGAAGTGTCTCAAGATATCAACTACCGTTCAGCTGGAGGATATTGAAGAACTGCAACCGGATCTCACGTATCGGGAGGAACCGGTTCAGATTATAGATGAAAAGTCCTGAACCACACGCAACCATACGTTGTGGTTCTACAAAGTTCTGTGGAGTAATCACTCCGTGGACAAGGCGAGATGGGAGAGCGAAGGCTTCCTTCGCGCTAACTACCCACTTTTTCATGTCGCATATCCGGAAGTTTTCCACCGTCCTCTCTCTCATTTTCACCTTATAATCTCGGGACGAGATTCTTTTAAGGTGGGAGGAATGTAAAGGCCTCATTTTTTGACACATATTTGAAGTGTTCATCACCACACACACACCTCATTTGAAGAAAGTTGATGAACACCTTTGAAGAGCAAGTAACCACCATCAACATGCTCATTAGAGAATAAACTCACAAAATGCAAAAGTGGCATTTCCCACATACATCATATAGGAGCTGGACATTTGGAAAACTCCTACACCTTGCTAGGAATGTCCATGCTAAGTTTCACCCAAATTCAAAACCTTTTTGAGGTCCTTTTGGGTATAGCTAGAAAGAGGGTGGTTTGAACTCAAATTCAAACTGTTTTTATCCCATGAATTCAAAAGTGGGAGGCATATTCTTACTCAGCACATTTTTGTGAGCTCACACACCAATTTTCACTCCATTTGGAGTTGATCTTGACATGAGCTAAGTTTAGAAAATTCAAACTTTATTTGAATTACAAACTGAATAATTGCTGAAAACTTAGTCAAACCAAATCCAATTTGAATTCTAACCAATTCAAATGGCTCAGGGGTAGATAATTCAAATCCCCGTGGTTATTGTGGGGATTACTGTCTACAACAGTAATAGAGAGTTAAGTTTAGAGGTTAAAAGGAAAAGGGGACCCACATGTCAGCCACTAGAGAGAATTCAGCCGACTGAAGACCGCACTCGGGTTCTTGCGCCGGACCGAGCAGCCGCCATGGTGAAGGTGCGATAGGGACAGCAGCTGCTTGCCGCCCCGACCCGCTGAACCGCCTCGCGGCTTACTTATCCATGCGGCCGACCTGATCAGGGGCAGAAACCCCTCACCTTTCTGCTTCCCCACGCAAGAAACGCCGCCTCACTGCTGATCGCTCGGAACTGATCGGAGAGCCGTGATCATAGCCTCTCCCTCCTTCCAAATCTACAATAAGGTACTAAGGACTCTCCTCCTCCCTCCCCGTCGCTAGAAATCGGCTGAACTCAGGTGATCTCGGCTATACCAAGAGTTCCTTTCAATGACCTAAATCCGCCGCACTTCGGGCTCCCGTGGACAGCCCAACCGGGTGGCTGTTGCGCCCGAGCTAAGGCATCCCTAGACACATTAGGGAACGGTGAAGCTCACCCCCGAGCCCCAGCCCGAGGGCTTGATCGCCGGCGATGAATTTCCAGTTTTCCTCTTTCTTGGTACAGACCGACCTTCAGGTGCGGTTCTGTCAAATTCACGGTCTAGGAAGGGTTAGAGAGTCTCAATCCGTTACTACACAGACTAGACTTGGTAGCGCACAAGTTTCCTTCACAACCCTTAGCCTGTGAACCCCTGTACCCGGCGTATTTCGAAGCTTGCCGACGGCGGATCCTGCGGGAAGCATCGGGCACACGGTGGGAGCCTACTTCGGACCTCCCCTGAGCTGCTTCGAGCCCATGCCGAGGTTCCTGAGGGACCACTGATGCTTTCCGGACGTTTGCTCGGTCGGTTGGGGTGCTAGGGAGGTCGGCCGACACGGCCGAAGTTCTTCCGAAGCTGCCGCTCCTCGCCGACCGTGTGCCGGCTATTTTCATGACGAACTGAGCCCAGAATCATGTTTCTCGAGTGGATTTAGGCAGGGGCGGCTAGAATCATGAAGTTTGGAGTACCACAGAGACTGCCGGCGAGCTCTCCGGCGAGGCGTCGCGGCGGCCGAACGCGGGAGTCGGGAGGTAGACGAAGCCGGGTGGCCCATGTGTCAGCGGCTCGGATTTTAAATCTGGGATCAGTCTGTGGCTCGGATCCGGTGTGCTGGCGTGCAAAATTCCATGGACCCCGGTGTACCATCGCCTCAGCGCCCAACACGTGTAACCGTGGTCCCACCTGCAGATTTAAACTTTTCCCGATTTTCAAATTTCATTCACCTCATAACTTTGGCTAGGAAACTCCGAATCGAGTGAACTAAATTTTGTTGGATTCCTCTCTCTGCGTACTTTCCAGCAAATCAAGTCTCGCTTCATGAAAATCCTTATTTCTCCAGAATTAATTCTTCAAAGTTGAAAATGTTTAGAATTTTAACTGTAGAATCCTTTGGAGGAAAATTCTGAAATTTTGCTGGTATGTTCAACAAAATATCCTTGAGCTACCATAAAAATTTTCAGATCCATTTGAGCTCATTTGTTCCACCTAATGGTGTGATTAATAAAACTGTTCCAGAGAAAATAGAAAATGTTCAGAAACATTTTCAGAATTTCTCTGAAATTGTTTAGCTCATATCTTTAGCTAGGAACCTTCAAATTAAGTGAGACCAACTCCATTAGAACCCTCTGAAAATCTAGTTTTCAGAAAGGCATGGCTTGCTCCATGAAAATTCCTAGAAAACCCTAAGAGGTCCAATTAACTTCATGTACATAATTATTTGTGGAGAGCTCAAATGAGCTTTGGTGCAACTAAAACTTGGCCAAGTCTCTGCTTAGGTTGTAACCAAACCACAGTAAAAGTTTCAGAGTCATTGGGTCTGCCTTGTGTCGATTGAGTACCGAGCCGTGCGCGGGCCAGTTGAACAAGCTAGAACAGTACCGAAGACCTACCGGCTATACGGGAACCGGGAAACCGATGTAACTCGGGTAGCTGGGTATTAAGGCATTGCCCGTCGTTCAGAGGGTAGGTTGAGAGCTTGAGGTGTAAATCGGCTGGCGGCACTGAGATGCGCGTGCAGAGACCTCTTGCTCGGGATGATGGGACCGGTTCAATATTTGGCTGACGGGTGAAAGGTGGTTGCGTACAACGTCCGTGATGGTTGCTGTAGGAAACATCAAGTACGGGCGTACGTGACGGTTTATTCGGGTAACCCTGCAGGTGTAAATCAATTATAATCGCCGTCCCTCGCGGTCAGTGAGTACCACTTGTTCACTGTACCGTGACGTAGAAAGAACAGGCTAGATACGTGTTAAAAAGTTGCTGATTGAAAGATGAACTTTGATTGTTAATGATTTGTTGTAGTTTAGAGCTAACTAAAGTTCTTTTCAACTTTGGGAAAAGTACATGAGAGAAATGTGTTTCTTGTTTGATTGCGGCTCTATCATGTGCCTTAGCGTAAGGTTCTTCACATCCTGCTGCTAAAACTTGAAAGTAAGGTTCCACTAATTAGACGAGTCCTTGCAACTTGCTTTATCTCATAACCTATCATCCATCATGTAGAAGTTCCATGTATAGGAGAGACGGGTCAGTCTTGCTGAGCCTTCGTGCTCACTGCTTGTGTTTGAAGCTTTTGCAGGGTTCTATGAGGAAGGGACTCCCGAGGAGGAGTCGGAACCCCAGGAGGGGAACCCCATCGAGTCGGAGTCATGCACGCCGCTGTGTTAGTGTGTGCGTGCTAGCGGGGACACGTTCACGGGCTGAACGTGAACTCAATGCGTAGTCTACGCCCGTGAGTGTAGACTTAACATATTTTGTTGTACAAATGTTCATAAACCTTTTTATGTAATAAAACTTTGCTTCCGCTTTGTACCTTTGATGTGTGTTATCCGGTGCTGTGGAACGCAGCATCCATCAGCGTGATCCTGGCTCGACAAGACCGTGGGGTTGTGTCAGTGTTCTTCTGGAAATAGCTTAGAAGGACATACGCAGCGCTTGCTATCGGCATGCCCTGCAGCTCAGTAGGTGGTATCTGTTGGGTTGATACAATTCCCAACCGTGATGACCCGTTTGCGCTCTACTCGGGTTCCCCGTCGTGTGGTGTAAAAACATGACCATGTACCTTGAGACGTGGCTTGACTCAAGGACGGCCCGTATGGAAATGATACGGGGCGTATGTTTTTAGTATGATATGGAACTGCCTGAAATGATAGAAACCTTTGTGTGCATCATCATTGAGTGTTCTTCTGCAGGTACTAACCACGTACGTATCCCGTGTAGCACACATGTGCGAGAGACCGTTTAGTGCCACTGATAAAACGGATATGCCAGTATAATCCGGTTTAGGTTTATCTTTTGGAGAGGCAACGTAGTACCGACATGTTTCTTACGGCGCATCAACACCGTACTACACTTAATAACCTCTTCCCTATGAAAAAATAATTCATGGACTAACTTTCAACTAAAAATGGAAGTTTTAAACAAGTATTAGTTACTGAACTCTTATTTTGAGCTAAGATTCAAATGAGAGAAGGTTTAGGTTTCAAAGATTTCAAAAACAGAGTGCTCTGTTTCTGGCAGGAACTCTTGCTGAACTTTAACAGAGCATAACTCTGAGTAGATTTAACCAATTAAGGTCTATGATACAGTTCTGGAAAGATTTTCAAGTTCTCTACAACTTTATTGTAGACCTCCAGAGCAAAATAACACGTTAGGTGGGTAAAAAGTCCAGTTCAAGGCAAACTATTCAGAACCAGGACAGCAGCAAAATCTCTCTGGACCTTTCTGTTTTTAAGCCATAACTTGCTGTAGAAAATCCCTAAGGAGCTTATGATACACCATTGGAAAGGTTATGAAATGTACAACATTGTTGTAGTTCAAAGTTGGTTCAGATTCATAATGTATCTGTGTATACAACTGTGACAAAGTCAGCCACATACAAAGGAGAGGTTGGCATATTTTATTCAGAAATTCTGTCAACTTTGAGCAATCATAACTTTTGATCCAGAAATGATATGGAGGCATTTGAATACTCGTTGGAAAGATATTGAAGTTAACTTTAACTTTGATATTCAACTTGAGTTTTGAAAGTGCTTTTAACTGGATCAAAAATCTGGTTTGTTTTAGGACTGATCAGTCTGCTTTTAAATCCTTGCTGTTAGTACATCAGTTTGCGCTTAAATCATTTTGCTTACATGTTAAGATTTCATTATCAGTGTTTTACTACTTTGTTCATGGAATAAATCAAGTGACAGTGTTGAGCTGTTAATGAACTCTTGCAATTGCAGAATGGTGCGAACTCGTTCCATGGGTGAGGTGGGTGGTTCCAGTGGTGGTGGTGGTGATAACTCTCCACAGCGGGAGCAGCGAGCTCCGCAACCGCAGCCGCCACCAGAACCTTCACCTACGGTCACAATGGCGGACACTGGCTGCCATGACGGGTGCAAGCGATGAGCGAACCGACTTTCTCCGCACCCTGGTGATGAATACAACCCATCAAGGGGGATGTCAAGATGGAGACTTGCGCCAACCGCAACTGAATTCCTATGTTGAGTTCTTAGCAACTCATCCACCGGTTTTCATTGAAGCAGAGGATCCTAGTGTGGTGGATAGCTGGATCCGTACCCTTGAGTCTAAGTTCAGGTTGCTCCAATGCACCGAACATCAGAAGGTTCTATACACGGCGCAACAACTTCACGGGTCCGCCAGTGCATGGTGGGCAAATCAACTCGCCTCCCTACCAGCTGGACATGATTTTACATGGACAGAATTCTGGAAGGCATTTCTTGCATATCATGTTCCTTCCGGAATAATTCAGCGGAAACTCGAGGAGTTTCTGGTTTTAAAACAAGGAGGGAGGGATGCATACGAGCATTCGCGAGTGTTCAACAAACTTGCACAGTATGCGCCTGAACATGTGAATACTGAGGCACAAAAGTGTGAATGGTTCTTCCGCAGCCTCAACCCCAAGTTAAAGGAAGGACTCGTCTTAGCTGATTGAAACAACTTCAACGAATTGATGAGGACTGCCATCATGGTTGAAGATGCTCAGCGAGAAGTTCAGGCTGAGAAAAGAAAGAACCGTATACCACTAGAGAGTAGCCGTAGTGCTCCTCATAAATACAGGGTGGTAGACAGTACCTTGAACTGTCAAACAATGCAGCCGGCTCGACGACTCCAGCAATATTCGGGTCGTTCATCCCAATATTCTGATATCGGACAGCTGCAATAACGGTATATGCAGCCACACTATTCTGTTCCTCAAGCGTTCATGCCACAGCAGAATACAACTAGTGTCCGTACTCAGAGCAACCTGGAACCGGCTGAGAAACCGTGCTTCACGTGCGGGTATTTGGGTCACATCAGCAGGAAGTGTCCAGAAAGGATACGCCACAGAGAAACTACACCGGAGCAGGGTATAAATCAACCCCGTGCTCAGCTTCAAGGAACAGTACCAAAATCCGGGTTCATTTATCATACAACTCTAGAGGATGTGCCGGACGGGGCACCTGTGCTTGCGGGAATGTTCACCCTGAATGAACTACCCGTATTGATTTTATTTGACTCTGTAGCCACACACAATTTCATCAGCAGGTTATTTGTGTGCAAAGCTGAGCTCTCCACCTCTACACCGAAAGATCACTACCTTATCCGCTCACCCGGTGGGAATATAGCTGCTAATGAAGTGGTGATCAAAGCACCTTTGTGCTTAGGTGGAAAATTATACCCCACAACCCTCATTGTATTAGAGGGGCAGAAGATCGATGTGATCTTAATGGCGTGGATGAACTACCGCAGGGCTGTTCTTGACATTGGTCCACGGATTGTTAGTTTGGACTCTCCGATCTACGGTCTCTAAACACTCATACTTGAAGTCATGGATTCTAAAAATCCAGTGGTGTACCACAGTGTGACCACGAAACTGGAGGATATTCCGGTGGTCCGTGAGTACCCATATGTGTTTCCCGACGATCTTCCAGGGATGCCACCTGAGAGGGATGTGGTATTCAAGATCGAGTTAGCACCGGGAACCACACCAATATCTCGGAGGACGTACAAAATGTCTCCAAAGGAATTAGCTGAACTGAAAGAACAGCCAAAGGACTTAATGGACAAAGGGTTCATTTGACTTAGCTCATCGCCATAGGGCTGTTCAGCCCTCTTTGTGAAGAAAAAGGATGAGTCACTTCGGTTATGTGTGGATTATCGGCCGCTGAATGCAGTGACGATCAAAAATAAATATCCACTGCCGCGGATCAATATATTATTTGATCAGTTGGTGGGTGCCAAGGTATCCACCAAGATGGACTTACGGTCCGGTTATCATCAGATAAAAATCAGAGTGGAGAATATAACGAAGATGGCTTTCTCGACTAGATACGGGCTCTATGAGTATCTAGTCATGTCTTTCGGGCTAACAAATGCACCCGCACACTTTATGTATCTCATGAATTCGGTATTCATGCCAGAGTTGGATCAGTTTGTCATGGTTTTCATTGATGACATTCTCGTATACTCCACATCGGAGGAGGAGCACACCAAACATCTCCATATTGTGCTCCAACGCTTACGGGAACATAAGCTGTATGCCAAATTTCAGGAAGTGTGAATTTTGGATCAGCAAGGTACCATTCTTAGGCCACATTATTTCAGCGGAGGGTGTGGCCATAGATCCAACTAAAATTTTGCAAGTCTTGAAGTGGGAGTCTCCAACATCTGTTTATCAAATCCACAGTTTTCTGAGGCTAGCGGGTTACTATCGGAGATTTATTCCCAGCTTCTCGATGGTGGCAAAACCGATGACAGAACTATTGAAGAAGAGCAGCAAGTATGTATGGACGGAAGCCTGTGAAGAGGCATTTTAAACTTTGAAGAAACATCTCACAACGGCACCGGTGTTAGCCCAACCGGATACAACAAGACCATTTGATGTTTATTGTGATGCCTCAGGCATTGGACTTGGCTGCGTCTTAATGCAAGATAGACGCATGATTGTGTATGGGTCTCGTCAGCTCCACAACCACGAGCTGCACTACCCCACTCATGACCTAGAGCTCGCAGCAGTGGTGCTTGCGTTGAAGATGTGGAGGCACTACTTACTCGGGAATTTAGTGCACCTCTACACCAACCATAAGAGCCTCAAATATATATTCACTCAAAAGGATATCAATATGAGGCAGCGGAGATGGTTGGAATTAATCAAAGACTATGAGCTCGAAATCCATTACCATCTGGGCAAAGCTAACGTGGTGGCTGATGCACTCAGTCGTATGTCCCACGTAAATAACTTGTCAGTTATTCCTGATGAGGATGAAGAACCAAGCTTGCGGGTGATTCCGTATGGGAGGTTGTATAATCTTGATCTTGTGCCTACAATTAGAGAAGAGATTGTACAAGCCCAGAAGAGAGATAAAGGAATGCAGAAAATCTGGGCATGAATCAATGAGGATAAAATGAAATGTTTCCGGGAAAATGAGCAAGGTGTGTTATGGTTTAACAACCGTATCGTGGTACCCTGGAACCTGAAGATAAGAAAGAAGATCTTGGATGAAGCTCATATGTCCAAGTACTCGATATATCCAGGAAGCAATAAGATGTATCAAGACCTTAAAACAAAATTTTGGTGGACTCGGATGAAGCAAGAAATTGCCAAGTACGTATCCGAGTGTGATACATGTCGACGAGTCAAAGCTGATCATATTAAGAAAGCGGGAATGCTGCAACCATTAAGTATTCCGGCATAGAAGTGGGAGGACATCAGCATGGACTTTATTGTTGGACTGCCTCTCACATCTAGAAAGCATGACTCCATTTGGGTGATTGTTGATCGCTTAACAAAATCAGCCCACTTCATCCCAGTGAATACGGGATTCCATACTAAGCAATATGCAGAGTTGTATCTCTCCAGAATTGTGTGCTTACATGGAGTCCCCAAAACCATCATATCGGACCAAGGTTCAATATTTGTTGCTCGTTTCTGGGAGCAACTACATGAATCTCTGGGAACAATGTTAATCAGAAGCTCGGCATACCATTCTCAGACCGACGGCCAAACGGAGAGGGTCAATCAAATTTTAGAGGATATGCTGAGAGCATGTGCCATATATCATGGAAAGAATTGGGATAACCATTTGCCATTAGCGGAGTTCTCCTACAACAATGGTTACCAATCCAGTATTAAAATGGCGCCGTACGAAGCACTTTATGGCAGGAAGTGCCACACGCCACTCAATTGGTGTGAATCCGGCGAGAGGTTGATTTTCAGCATTGATCTTGTAAAAGATGCCGAAGAGCGGGTCCAGCTGATTCAAGCCAACCTCAAAGCCGCTCAATCCACCAGAAGAGTTATGCGGACCAGCGACGCCAACCCTTGTGTTTTGAAGTTGGGGATCGCGTCTATCTCCGTGTATCTCCGATGAAGGGAATTCATCGATTCGGGGTCAACCGAAATCTAGCTTCTCGCTTTGTGGGTCCGTTCATTATTACAGAACGGTGTGGACCGGTAGCCTACCGTCTGAAGCTGCCACCATCTTTATCGGGCGTCCACGACATCTTCCATGTCTCACACTTGAGAAAGTGTTTGAAGAAGCCGTCAGAGATTCTTTCAGGATACATGGAGATATTGCAACCGGATCTCACCTACTCCGAGCAGCCCATCAAGATTATCAATGAAAAGACATGGATCACTCGAAATTGGACTTTGAAATTTTACAAAGTCCTGTGGAGTAATCATACACCAGAAGAAGCGACTTGGGAGAGTGAAGATTACATCCACAAGAACTATCCGGAACTTTTGTCGTAGATTTTGTAATTACCTTCCGCATCATCTTTCTTTTGTAATGTCGGGACGAGATTCCCTTTTAAGGAGGGAGGAATGTAAAGGTCCCAAAAGCATGAATACAAAGAAACTTGAGTTTGCACAAATGTTGGTGTCATGTGTTTGAAAAAGGGGACTGGTTTGAATTTTTTCCACATATGATAACACATGAGAGATTCTTTCTCAACAAACTTAGGGTTACTTGCATGTTTGGACCCTAGGTGGATTAAGACCACAGAATTGAAGTACTCAAGTGCAAAGGAAGGGTTTGAAAATAAGATTTTTGAACTGAAGGATCAAAACGAACTTCAAATGAGGGAGGACACAATGGTAATTCAAACTGTTGTGTTAAAAATCTTGTTTGCAGCAGCTAACACAAGAATAAAATTTCATATTTGGACTCCTCAGGCCCAAATTAGTGGGTAGGCAAAGTTTCATTAATTTTTGAAAAGGTTTGCTGTCCATTTGTCCAAAAAGGATTTAAATATGCAAAGGAATTCAAATATACATTTGAATTTGGATAGAATTTGTCCAACTCTCCAAAGACAGCTCAACTTTCAACTCCAAACATTTGAATTGGTCACTTGCCAAATTTTGGAGATGTTTTGAGTGGGTAGGAGGCACTGACTGGTGGGACCCACATGGCATAGAGGCAGTAAAAACTTGCAGCTAAAGTCAGAGCAAAGCCTCTGTGTTAAGTCTTCCCACCTAAGCGGGCTGCCGCAGAGTGACACCGAGAGGGCACCGAGCGACCGCCTCATCGTTTCCTCCTCACTCTGGCAAGCTGCCCGTGCCTGTCTTTACTCCCGACCGTGCCCCGTTTCGCCACAGCGCCGAAGACCGATCCTATCCCTCTCGCACGCTAAAGCAAAGAGACGCAGCCGCCGTGGTTGATCGCTCGGGAGCTGTTTTCATTTCACGTGCAAGCCTCGGCAACCCAGCAAGACACCACTATGGGATATCTCATGACCTCCTCGCACCATTCCCAGTCGATTTAAGCCACAGCAACTCGAGAGCCTTGTGTTTTTCGCGGTGGCCGAAAGGAGCCGAGTGGAGGTGCCATCGTGGACAGATCGGCAGAGAGCTTTTCATGACCGAGCAAGAGTGGTTTGGGATGCGCCAAGAATCCGCGCTGCTCGACCCTAAAGCTTGGACCAAGTGATTGATCGTCGCCGGCGTATTTCGCAGTTGTCTCTCGGCCGGTGCAAAACCACCCTCGGGTACGAAATCCTCAAATTTCCGACTTCTATTTGCTTAGAGCCCACCAAACTGCACTCACAGGAGCTAGACTTGACGGAGCCGAAGTTTGCTTCTCAACCCTAGCTTGATCACGGATATAGCCGGCGTATTTCCCACTTTTCCAACGGCGGCTATGGCGGGGAGAATCGGGTTCACGGTGCAACCATGGTTACAGTTTTCCCCGAGCCTTTGTATGGCCATGTCGATCTCACCTGGGATCCACCGGTGCTGTGGCGCCATTCCACCGATGTTTTGGCGGGCTAGGTTGGCCGGGCGACGTTGCCGAACGGGTACCGAGCCGCCGCACCGTCGCCGGCTAGGTTAGAGCCATCGCCGCTCGGGGGAAAGGGTCCCATCGTGTTCAGCGTGTGGAACTAGGTCCTAGCGGCGAGGGAGAGCGCGGGAGCTAGCCGGACGGCGAAGATCAGCGCAACTCCGGCGAGCCCGGCGGCGCGCGGACGCGGGAGCGGGAGGTAGAAGACGAGGAGGGCGGGCCCGCATGTCAGTCGCTCAGTGAATAGGGGTGGGATCTTCTGTTGCACCGGATCATCTGTGACAGTGCGGGAAATAGTCCTGTGGCCCGTGTGGTTTAGCCGAGGAGCTGACTTCGTGTGGGCCGGACCCGCTGTCAGAGATTTGAACTTTTCCCGGTTAATTTGAATTCCAGAATTTTTTCCAAACTTTAGAACCTCATAACTTTTGCTAGGAAGCTCCAAATTTAGTGATTCAAATTGGGTTGGATTCATATTGAATATATCTGTCCAAATATACAACCCAATTTGTATGAAACTCATTAATTAAGTCTGGAAAATACTTAAAACGTTTCAGCAAATGAATTTTTGAGGGAGTTTGGTTCATCCAAAAATCCTCAAATTTTGCCAGAATACTCCTTAGGACGTTAGTGAACTCCTATAAAAAGTTCAGCTCATTTGGAGTTGATTTGAATGGGGCAATTTAGATTTGAATTTGCTGCGTTCAATTGAATACAGAAACATTTTCAGAGAATTTCCAAAACATATGTGCATATTCATTACGTGTAGCATCTACGTGAAGGATTTGAAGTCATCGGAGTGGAGATCAAGGAAGGAGGAAACCAATTGATCAAGCTTCAAGTGGTCTTCACTAACTGAACTTCATATATATATATATAAGTCACCTGCAAAACAAAGGCAAGCCCCGGTTTGCATCAAAACATACAAGTTTTTAATTGTATTCACTTTATATCATCTAGCATTTTGTTTATTGCATTAAGTCTAGGTGGTATGACACTCCAAATGCATGAACCAAAAAACCCTGGAGTAAAATGTAGAATATTTTATCAAATGATTATAACTGCTGATCTCAAATTAACAGAAGTGGATTAAAAGAGGCATAACTCGAGTAGGCAGCTTCCTACTCGCGAACCGGGATTAAGGGGGATCAATCGGAAGAGTTGGGAGTTGATCCTCATAGTTGGAAATGGAGACCGGGCAGTGGATGGAAGGATCAAGGACCTGGCCCTGTGAACCTAGTCTATGTATGAGTCGATTAAGGCCCGTTCTCCTGTGCGGCCCCGCTGGACAAGTTTGAGATGTGTACCGGGTGCATACTGGCTATATGGAACCCAGGAAACTGATGTAACATGTTAACCTGGGTGTCGAGGCATACCTCACCATCTGATGCCGATGCTGAAAGGATAGAGAAGTCGGCTCTATGAGGGTTTGCTGTACAGAGACTTAATCCCAGTCGGTGGGACCGGTTTGACATTTGGGTGTCGTGTGAATGGTTGCCACGTACGACGTCAGTGATGGTTGCTGTGTGCAACGTCGAGTACGGGCGTACATTTCGTGTCAGCCGGGTGTTTTTTATTGCAATCACCGTCGCTCGCGGTAGTGAGCATACTTGTACACTGAGTCATGACGTAGTAATAAACTGGGAAAACATTTAATATGCTTTGTGAGTAATCCTCATAATGGAGATGAGGAATGATCAACACTTTCACTAAATTTATTCTTCCACCTTGGGCTAGTAGCGTCGAGGCAAAGTGTTTCGTGTTTGATTGTGGAGTCTCGATGTTAATGGCGCAAGATCTGTATGAGTCTAAGGTAGCTCACTAAAGTTACTTTCACCTCGGGCAAGTTACATCGAGATAAAGCGTTTCTTGTTTGATTGTGGAGTCTCAATGTAAATTGCGCGAGGGCTATAAAAGTTGCGTAAAACTTGAAGTAAGGACTCTCCTTTAGCTCAAGTTCATCTTTGTGCAAACTGCTATATTCAGCCCTCTATTTTTAGCATATAGAGTTTCATGACTAGGGTGACGGTTAAGTCTTGCTGAGCTTCGTGCTCACGGATACTGCATAAGTTGTTTTGCAGGTAATAACTGTACGCTGATATGTACGGGTGTCCGATGAGACTCGGAACTCTCCGAGTGGGGAACTCATGGCAATCCCCTGCCGCTGCTATTGTGATAGTGTTGCTAGCGAGAAGGGTCCGCAGGCTGGACACCTTTGTTGGTGATATGCCCAAGAGGCAATCATAACAATTCGGATAAAGGCCTGATGGATATTTGATCCATAAGAAATTAGGGTACTAATGGGCCTGTGACCTAAAAGCCCATTAGCGCGCCTATAAATATGAGGGGTAGGGTTACGGACAGATGTCTCCACCAGATAGCAGTCCCAGCCGCCGCCCCTCACAGGTCAGCCGCCGAAACCCCTGCCGCGCGCACGGTGCTAGCACACCGACGCACGGCGTTCCTCCCTGTACGTGTGGACTCCGTGGAGGCGCTGCTGTTACTGCTGCGCTGATCGGCTACGACGCGCATCTACGATCCGCTGCGCTGCGCGTCTAGTGGTAACGATCCATGACCTTCTCACTCGCATGTTTCCTGGGTGATACGGTCGAATTGCTAGAGTAGCGCATCGCCTATTTCCCTACAGTGGTACCATAGCCGACTTGCGTAGTTTTTGGTCTGGATCTTAGATGCGATCTACTGCAGACAAGTTCATATGATGAATTTTTATAGTTCGGCTTCTGGGGTTTGGAATTGGTTAGAGTAGATTGCCATCATATGACTAAAGGATTAGTTCGTGCTCCTTCTCTGCTGTGTGCGCAACCTGTCCCTACCGGCTGGAATCACCATCGGGACTAATAGTGTACATAGCTAGCAGATTGAGCCAACAGATCACGGTCATGTGTCGCGATCTTCTCGTGGATAACCAGTCACAATGAAAATTGAGGCATTCTGAATGGCTCAGATTCGGGTTGATCTGATCAATTCGGGACCGCCGTTGCTGTCTGCTATAGTGACATCATTAAGTTGTTTCGCGATAGACATCGTTCTACGCTTAACTTGTTTTTGCAGGGAATGATGTGAATGGTATGGCCTAAATATGATGTGATAATCTGTGTGTAAAATTCGTGCAGCCTGCGTGTTGCAAATTTAACACAACCGGGTTGAGGTTGTCACATATTTGTATAACGACCTGCGTGTCGCCCTGTGATGCCTGATCTCTCATGTAATTTATTTGATAGCTATTAGATGTATTAGCTTCTTTTATATTCATTGAGAAACCTCAAGCATGATGGCGATGGTGATCACCATAAGAAGGGAGACATGGCGGTATAGATCATGATGGAACCATGGTGATGGAGATCACTATGATCCTAAAGGCCATACTATTCACATATATGATATGATCGTATGCCTGTGATGTTTTACTATTCTTTTCATGCTTTTCATATGGTGGATGTTTTGTCATGATAGAATAGCTTCCCTCGGAAAAGTTGAGTATTTGATGCCATTTACCTATAGCTGCACCTATGTTGTTTTGATCGTTGTATGGTAGGTTTGCCAAAGCAAAATACCGTCATCTATCATAATAAATAGGGTGAATGTTGGACATTCACATGCATAGTATTGGTTTACTCAACAAAGCTATCAAAACGGTTTTGGGCTTTATGGCATAGTGTTGGGAGCCGGGGCATTGGATGTCACCCAACAAACAAGAATCATATAGAGATATGATTAACAATGGTTGTTTACCTATGTTACTAATTTTCTAGCAGTGAAGCCAAAGCTCACTAGGAATTAGTGAATATGGATCTTGGACCACTATATGTCGTTAGAGGGAGGACGATGCTCATATAGTGGTGGTGTCTTTTATTAAACTGTTAATAAAAGATTGGTACATAACATAGTGCTAAAACCTTGCATATTTATTTTCTATTGTAGATCATGTCTGCTAGTAACAATTCCGGTTTCAATTTGCGATCTGTGCTTGAGAAAGAAAAGCTCAATGGAGCTAACTTTATTGATTGGTACCGCAACCTGAGAATTGTTCTCAGGCAAGAGAAAATTGAGTATGTTCTTGAGCAACCATACCCCAATGACCTCCCCGATGATGCAAATGCCGCAACTCGCAGGACTTATGAGAAGCACTGCGATGATGCGCTTAATGAATGACCTGGCTATTGACGTTATTCTCCAGTCACTCCCACCGAGCTATGAGCCATTTATATTGAATTATCAAATGAATGGCATGGAGAAAACGTTGGCTGAATTGCATGGGATGCTTAAAACAGCCGAGGAAAGCATTAAGAAAAACACCACTCATGTGATGATGGTTCAAAAGGAGAATAAAAAGAGGAAGCGTGTGATGCATCCTAAAGGCAAGGGAAAGGTTCCCAATGAGTCTTCAAGCTCAAAGCCAAAGGGAAAATCAGGCCCTTCTCCTAATGATGAATGCTTCCACTGTCATGCTAAGGGGCATTGGTCTAGGAATTGCAAGAAGTACTTGGAGGATAAGAAGAAGAAAGGGGGTGAGACTTCCACTTCAGGTATAAATGTTATAGAAATCAATATTGCTACATCTTCTAGTGAATCATGGGTATTTGATACCGGATCAATGATTCACACTTGCAAATCGTTGCAGGGTCTAAGTGAGACTAGAAGATTTGCAAGAGGCGAGTTGGATGTTCGGGTCGGCAATGGAGCAAAGGTTGCTGTCATAGCTGTCGGAACTTATCACTTGTCATTACCCTCAGGATTAGTTTTGGAATTAAATAATTGTTATTGCATTCCTTCTTTGAGCAAGAACATTATATCTTCTTCATGTTTGGAAGAAGTTAATGGTTATGAGATTATAATAAAGAACAAATGTTGTTCTATTTATTATAATAATATTTTCTATGCTCAATGTCCATTAGTGAATGGATTATATGTTCTTGATCTTGAGGATAAAACAGTCTATAACATTAGTACAAAAAGGGCTCGACGAAATGATCTAAATCCCACTTTTATTTGGCATTGTCGCTTAGGTCATATAAATGAGAAACGCATTGAGAAACTCCATAAAGATGGTTTGTTAAGTTCATTTGATTTTGAATCACTTGACACATGCGAGTCTTGTTTGCTTGGGAAGATGACCAAAGCACCCTTCACTGGTCAAAGTGAGAGGGCAACTGACTTGTTGGGACTTATACATACTGATGTATGTGGACCAATGAGTTCGGTAGCTAGAGGTGGTTTTCAGTATTTCATTACTTTTACCGATGACTTTAGTAGATATGGATATGTCTATCTAATGAGGCACAAGTCTGAATCTTTTGAAAAGTTCAAAGAATTTCAGAATGAAGTACAAAATCAGTTGGGCAAGACAATTAAACTTCTACGATCTGATCGTGGGGGTGAATATTTGAGCCATGAATTTTATGATCATTTAAAACAATGTGGAATTGTTCCACAGTTGACTCCACCAGGAACGCCCCAATGGAATGGGGTGTCCGAGCGGAGGAACCGAACCTTGTTAGACATGGTTAGGTCGATGATGAGTCAGACTGATCTTCCACTATCCTTTTGGGGTTATGCTCTTGAAACTGCTGCGTTTACACTAAACAGAGTCCCAACTAAGTCTGTTGAGAAGACACCATATGAGATGTGGACCGGGAAACGTCCCGGATTGTCTTTCCTCAAAGTTTGGGGATGTGATGCTTATGTCAAACGTTTGACGTCAGACAAACTTACTCCCAAATCAGACAAATGCTTCTTTGTGGGATATCCTAGGGAAACCAAAGGATATTATTTTTATAATAAAACGGAGGGTAAAGTGTTTACTGCTCGCAATGGTGTCTTCTTGGAGAAAGAGTTTCTCTCAAAAGCAGTTAGTGGGAGCAAGGTGCATCTTGAAGAAATCCAAGAAATATCTGAAAATGTTTCGGCACCCTCTAATCCTATACAGGATGTACAAGATGTTGTACAACCACTTGATGAAACACCAGCTCCACGAAGGTCTACAAGAGTACGTCGTGCAACTGAAAAGTTGACACTCCTAACCACGGAACCACAGGACATAGTATTGTTGGACAATAATGAGCCTGTGACCTACACTGAAGCAACAATGGGACCCGACTCTGAGAAATGGCTTGGAGCCATGGAATCCGAAATAGAATCCATGCATGAGAATCAAGTTTGGAACTTGGTTGATCCAATCGATGGTGTGAGACCGATCGATTGCAAATGGATTTTCAAGAAAAAGACTGATATGGATGGAAAAGTTCACATCTATAAAGCACGATTAGTGGCGAAAGGTTTCAGACAAATTCAAGGTGTTGATTATGATGAAACATTTTCGCCCGTCGCTATGCTAAAGTCTGTTCGGATTCTCCTAGCAATTGCTGCATATTTTGATTATGAAATATGGCAGATGGATGTCGAAACAGCCTTTCTTAATGGGAGTCTGACTGAGGATGTGTACATGACACAACCTGAGGGTTTTGTCGATCCTAAAAATGCTAGAAAAATATGCAAACTTCAAAAGTCCATCTATGGATTGAAGCAAGCATCTCGGAGTTGGAATCTACGTTTTGATGAAGTGGTCAAAGGGTTTGGTTTCATCAAGAACGTAGAAGAACCTTGTATTTACAAGAAGGTTAGTGGGAGCGCACTTATATTTCTGGTCCTATATGTAGATGACATATTGTTGATCGGAAATGACATTCCAGTACTAGATGCTGTTAAATCCTCATTAAGGAAAAGTTTCTCAATGAAGGATTTAGGAGAGGCAGCATACATTTTGGGCATAAAGATCTATAGAGATAGATCTAAAAGGTTAATTGGATTAAGCCAAGATACATATATTGACAAGATATTGAATCGATTCAATATGCAAGATTCTAAAAAAGGTTTCTTGCCAATGTCACATGGCATCACTCTAAGCAAAAGTCAGTGTCCTTCGACACCTGATGAGCAAAAGAGGATGAGAGCGATTCCTTATGCTTCGGCTATTGGATCTATCATGTATGCCATGTTGTGTACACGCCCAGATGTATCCTATGCTCTAAGTGTTACGAGCAGGTATCAATCAGATTATGGTGAGGCTCATTGGACAGTTGTCAAAAACATTCTTAAGTACTTGAGAAGAACTAAGGATGTATTCCTAGTGTTTGGAGGTGAAGAAGAGCTCGTTGTAAGAGGTTACACCGATGCTAGCTTCCAAACAGACAAGGATGACTCTAGATCGCAATCCGGTTTTGTGTTCTGCCTCAATGGAGGGGCATTGAGCTGGAAAAGTTCCAAGCAAGACACAGTAGCAGATTCAACGACGGAGGCGGAGTATATTGCAGCTTCTGAAGCTGCAAAGGAAGCTGTTTGGATCAGAAAATTTGTTTCTGAGTTGGGTGTTGTTCCTAGTGCGTCCGGACCTGTGGATCTCTATTGCGACAATAATGGAGCCATTGCACAGGCAAAGGAGCCTAGATCACACAAAAGATCCAAACATATACTACGACGCTATCATCTGATTCGAGAGATTATCGACCGAGGTGATGTGAATATATGCAAGGTGCATACGGATTTGAATATGGCAGATCCGTTGACAAAGCCTCTTCCACAATCAAAGCATGAGACGCACACGAGATCTATGGGTATTAGATACTTACATCAATGATCCTAGTGTGTAGTGGGAGACTTTTGTCATAGCTATGTTTATGTACTATTTGAGTAACTATTATTCACACTGATCATCAAGTATGTGACTTGTTCGTGAGACTCTTTGTTAATTATAATGTTACTCAAAATGATCCCTAGTCTACATCGTTATATGAGACAATGATAGTACGCAGACTAGCACATGTATTAATTGATGATCACGTTTCACGGATCATAGATATGGAGATATCAAATTAATAATGTGAACACATGTTAGTGAACATGGTGTTGGATAGACCCATTCCGAGACACTGTTGGGATTGTTATTTACATATGTGCCATCAGTTGGTCTTGAGTGATACACCTGCTAGATTCTTTGACCTGAGATCGCCATTGTTTCTCACTATGTGTAGTTGTGCACTTTGAAACTATCAAACGCTACTCCGTAACTGGGTGGTCATAAAAATAGTCTTCAGGTGCATGATGAAGCATGGAATAAGATGTGTGCGGATCAAGATGGGATTTGCCCCTCCTAAATAACAGGAGAGATATCTCTGGGCCCCTCGAGATAGTTGGATTGAAAGTGCATGGCCATGCCAAAATGATTAAAGAGTTAATCATTATGACTAAAAGTTAGTCATCGATTGAATCCACTATTTGATCGAGTTAATGGTCGAGCTATCACAAGGATGGCACGTATCTCGCCTTGAGCTTGACTGGTATCGTGTGGAAAAGGAATTAGCATGTGAATGTATCTAGGTTCAGCCGATATGATCTTTATGTACATTCGGGAGTCAGTATGTCCTGCTAGGTACCTCTACTGACTTGTGTTTGAAAACGGTTTTCATTCATAACCGACTGTACATGAACCTAACGGGTCACACACTTAAGGGGATGGAATATTGGAAAACTTGGCTATATGATTGTCTCTAGTGCAAGTGGGAGATTGTTGGTGATATGCCCAAGAGGCAATCATAACAATTCGGATAAAGGCCTGATGGATATTTGATCCATAAGAAATTAGGGTACTAATGGGCCTGTGACCTAAAAGCCCATTAGCGCGCCTATAAATATGAGGGGTAGGGTTACGGACAGATGTCTCCACCAGATAGCAGTCCCAGCCGCCGCCCCTCACAGGTCAGCCGCCGAAACCCCTGCCGCGCGCACGGTGCTAGCACAACGACGCACGGCGTTCCTCCCTGTACGTGTGGACTCCGTGGAGGCGCTGCTGTTACTGCTGCGCTGATCGGCTACGACGCGCATCTACGATCCGCTGCGCTGCGCGTCTAGTGGTAACGATCCATGACCTTCTCACTCGCATATTTCCTGGGTGATACGGTCGAATTGCTAGAGTAGCGCATCGCCTATTTCCCTACAACCTTCTCTGTTGCTTAGCATAGATATGAGACGTGAGTTTTATTAGTCTTCCGCTGTAGATTATTTTGAGAAGTATTTGTAAAATTTACACTTTTTAAGCTTCCGCTTGATTTATATAATATGATACTTTACTATGTGTGCTGTTGGGTGCCGCATCGTACGTCACTTCCCAATGCGATTCCCAGGCGAGCGGCACGGCCCCGTGATCAGGACCGGGCCCTCACATCCTCTCTCTTTTTTTCACCTTATAATCTTGGGACGAGATTCTTTTAAGGGGGGGGGGAATGTAAGGGCCTAAGTTTTTGGCACGTATTCAAAGTGTTCAGCACCACACACACTCTTCATCTGAAGAAACTTGATGAATACATTTGAAGAGCAAGTAAACACCATCAACATGCTCATTAGAGAATAAACTCACAAGATGCAAAAGTGGCACTTCCCACATGCATCATCTAGGGGCTGAGCTTGTGAAAAACACCATCATCTTGCTAGGAATGCTCATGCCAAATTTCACCCAAATTCAAAACATTTTTGAAGTCCTTTTGGGTATAACAAGAAAGAGGGTGGTTTGAACTCAAATTCACATTCAAACTGTTTCCATCCCATGAATTCAAAAGTGGGAGACATATTCTTACTCAACACATTTTCGTGAGCTCACACACCAATTTTCAATACATTTAGAGTTGATCATGACATGAGCTAACTTTAGCAAATTCAAACTTCATTTGAATTCCAAACTGCATATGTGCTGAAAATATATTCAAAAAAACCCCAATTTGAATTCTATCCGATTCAAATGGCCAAGGGGTAGATAATTCAAATGCCAAGGTTAATTGGGTCTCTACTGTTTAGAGCAGTGAGGAAAATTCAATTTCCGGGGTAAAAACTGGAGTGGGACCCACATGTCAGCCTAACCAGCAAAATCAACCGACTGAATTACAGAGTGCTCGGTTCTCGGGTTGCAGCCGAGCGCGCCACCGAGGAGCCGACCAGCGCGAGCTCCTGCTGTGCTTCCCCGCGCGGTAGACCAGCTGCCCGGCTTCTTATCCCTCCCCGGCGTGCTCCTGTTGCTTACCACCCGAGTCAACGGCGAGTTCATTCTTTTTCACACGGAGCTCCACCGAAAACCAGCCGCTCTCTCGGTTCCGCTCATGAGAAGGCCGATCGCTCGCAAACACAACTTTCCCAGTAGCAAAACAGCATCGTGAGCTTGTGAGCAACATCCTCGACGTCGTGTTGTCCAGTGATCAGGCGCCCTCGAGCTCAGCTGGGCGTTTTTCCCGGCGAACTGAACGTTGCCGCCATTCGGGCTCTCATGGACAGCTCGGCACAGCCGTCGTCGCATCCACTTCTCTACACAAGAAAGGTGTGTCACTGCATGTAGATGGTGTAGCCGAAAGCCGTTTAGCATATGATCAACCATCGGTGGGGAATTTCCAAGTTTACTAGAAGCCAGTTCATAGAAGCCGAGCTCACCTCCGATGAAAATTCAGACTCCACACGCTATAGTTGGTCAAGCCAGTTGTCCAGTAGGTTTTATACATGCTATCGCACACGCTCGAGGAAGAAGCAAGGAAAACCGTTGAGGATCGGCCGTGATATGGCCGTTTTCCTCGCCACCGTTGCAAAGTACCTCGGCTCACCGTCGAGGGGATGGTTGCCGGCGTTTCTAGCTTCCACAAGGCCTTGGTTCATGTTCCTTGTGCTCCACTAATGCTCTCCGAGCAGTTTCCGATCAATTTGGTGCACGGTGGTGCGAAACCAACCTCGCCGAAACCCTAGCTGCTACTGTCGCTGGTGGGTGGAGGCGGCGAGTTTCGGGCCGGGAGGTGGGCGGGAACTCGGTCCCGGCGAGTCTCGCCGGAGACCGCCGCCGCCGGGTATTTGGCGCGAGGAGGAAGACGAAACACTGTGTGTGGGACCCACAGGCAGAAGTTTAAACTTTTCTTCGATTTTCAGTTTTAGTTCAAACTTCAAAACCACATAACTTTGGCTAGAAAACTACAAAATCGAGTGAACAAAATTTTGTTGGATTCATCTCTCTGAGTGCTTTCCAGCAAATCAAGTTTCACTTCATGAAAATCCTTATTTCTCCAGAAGTATTTCTTCAAACGTCAAACTGGTTAGAATTTTAACTGGAGAACCCTTTGGAGGAAAATTCTGAAATTTTGCCAGGATGTTTGCCAAAATATCCCTGAGCTACCATAAACATTTCAGATCCATTTGAGCTCATTTGATCCACCTAATAGTGTGATTAGTAAAACTGTTCCAGAGAAAATAGAAAATGTCCAGAAACATTTTCAGAATTTCTCTGAAATTGTTTAGCTCATATCTTTAGCTATGAACCTTCAAATTAAGTGAGACCAACTCTGTTAGAACCCTATGAAAATCTAGTTTTCAGAAAATCATGGCTTGCTCCATGAAAATCCCTAGAACACCCTAGGAGCTCCAATTAAGGCCAAGTACATAATTATTTGTGGAGAGCTCAAATGAGCTTTGCTGCAAATGAAACTTGGCTAAGTCTCTGTTTAGGTTGTATCCAAACCACAGTAAAAAATTCAGAGTTATTGGGTCTGTCTAATAAGACTTACAGTCTTCACAAGTTTAAATTCAATTCAAATGCATTTAATTTGATACATATACATGTTATCTCATGTAGTCGCTAAGGTTGAGGAGGAACCCGAAGTCTTAGACTTCGTCACTCTGAAAGAGCAGCTAGCCTACAACCAAGAGCAACAAGGCAAGCTCCGGTTTGCATTAACCATTTTACAAATTTTTACTTTTTTGAGAACTTACTTTGAGCACCCACTTACTTCGTGCATTAGAGTCTTATTTGAAACCCAAATGTATAGCCAAGAAAACCAGGGGTTGGGATTAGGATTGAAAACCCCGTTTAGCTACTGCAATGCTAAGATAGTGTAGGATTCGGTACAAGTCGAGTAGTTGGAACTACTCGCAAGGATAGGCTAGAGGCACTCGACTCAGGTAAAGATAGCAAATGAAATACATGGCAAGAAAAATAAGACCGAGCGGAGAGTAAGGGCAGCAGGACTTTGGAGCATGGGTGCTATAGCTCCGCTCATGTCGATTGAGGACCGAGCCATGTGCGGGCCTGTTGAACAAGCTAGAACAGTACCGAAGACCTACCGGCTATATGGGAACCGGGAAACCGATGTAACTCGGGTAGCTGGGTATTGAGGCATTGCCTGTCGTTCAGAGGGTAGGTTGAGAGCTCGAGGTGTAAATCGGCTGGAAGCACTGTGGATGCACGCGCAGAGACCTCTTGCTCGGGACAATAGTACCGGTTCAATATTTGGCAAACGGGTGAAAGGTGGTTGCTTACGACGTCCGTGATGGTTGTTGTAGGCGACATCGAGTACGGGCGTACGTGACGGGTTATTCGGGTAACCCTGCAGGGGTAATTCTATTATAATCGCCGTCCCTCGCGGTCAGTGAGTACCACTTGTTCACTGTACCGTGCCGTAGAAAGAACAGGCTAGATACATGTTAAAGGTTTGCTGATTTGAAAGTTATACTCTGCTTGTTAATGTCTTGTTGTAACTTAGAGCTAATTAAAGTTCTTTTCAACTTTGGGCAAAGTACATGAGAGAAATGCATTTGTTATTTGATTGCGGCTCTCTCATGTACATTAGCGTAAGGTTCTCCACAACCTGCCGCTAAAACTTGAAAGTAAGGGTCCACTGATTAGGTGAGTCCTTTGCAACTTATTTTACCTCATGTACCCTATCACCCTTCATGTAGAAGTTTCATGTATAGGAGATACGGGTCAGTCTTGCTGAGCCATCGTGCTCACTGCTTGTGTTTGAAGCTTTTGCAGGGGTCTTTGAGGAAGGGACTCCCGAGGAGGAGACGGAACCCCAGGAGGGGAACCCCATCGAGTGGGAGTCGTGCACGCTGCCGTGTTAGTGTGTGTGCGTGCTAGCGGGGACACATTCACGGGCTGAACGTGAACTCGATGCGTAGTCTACGCCTGTGAGTGTAGACTGAACATATTTTGTTGTACAAATGTTCATAAACCTGTTTATGTAATAAAATTTTGCTTCCGCTTTGTATCTTTGATGTACGTTATCCGGTGCTGTGTAACGCAGCACCCCTCAGCGTGATCCTGGCTCGACAAGGCCGTTGGGGCCGCGTCAGACATGTCACTGATTACAAAAGTTTTTATACATTATCCTCGCTTCCCTACTTGGCAATGGTAATCCACTACTCGGAGTAGAACTCGACCTCCTGCGGTTCGTCCTCCTCCGCTACCTCTTCCGGTGGCTCTGGGTCCATGACCTCCTCTTCGGGTTCAGGTTCCCCCATTGCCGGGATACCAGAAACCACGGGTACGGCACCTACCATCGGTAGGCCCACTACCGGAGGTACGAGGTCTTGCAACGTGTGCACCTCGTCCATGGCCTGGTTGTAGTCCTCTTACCAGCCCTGCCCCTCCTCAATAGTGTCATCATGCTCTTGAGTGAGGACCTCATTCTTCTGGGTCAAGGCCTGCACTTTCTGTTGTAAAGCCGTGATGTCAATGTGGCTTTTCTTTTTTGCCTTCTTCAGACGATGCAACTGATTATGTTGTTCGTTCAGTCGCTTTATCGTTGGAAGAGGAACATTGTGGAGTGCGCTGTGAGCACTCTCAACATTGTCTCCACGGCTGGTGCTCTCCTTGAGCTTCACGGCAAGACAATCCGTATGGACAGCTTGGCTGTCCATCACGGTCTTCCCTGCCCTCAACTGGAGGCTGAGGTTCGCCTCCGCGTGGTTGTACCTTGGGCAACTCGGATCTGTTGCCTTCAAGTACCTTTCCATCCACGCGTGATTAGCTCGCCCCTCCACCAGGACCTGCGCATATGGAGTACCCTCCATAGCTCTCACGTGTAGTTGGCGGAAATGCGACATGGTGTCGTGGGCTGCAACTTGCCACATTTCCTCCGGCTGTCTACCTCTCACCGTGACGGTGAACGGTACCGAACCGGGTGGCATAGGTCCTGCAGGAACTTCGACATGGGTAGTCCATGTCTTGTTCCCCTCCTTGCCTTCTTCCTTGGCGAGGTACTGTGGCATTTCCCCATACCCGAAATATTGAAGCATTTGCTTCAACACTTCCTGATAACCGCTGCGTTGAGAACAGTGGGAGAACAACCACCCGTTCTCCAATTGTTTATCCCCTGTCATCTGTAGAAACATATTTGAAAAAGGTCAAATATTCATTTCAATAGTAAACCATTGAGTTATTACATTAAGACATGTCATTGAACTCATAAAACTTGGAAACACAATTCAAACTTAGACAAATTTGACTGCTGGTTTGCTGCCCAAACTGACAACCCTGACCAGTTTCCATTTCAACCTGATTTAGACCATGCTAAATCAGAACCAATTCTGAAGCTCAACATAAAAGTTAAAGCTAACTTCAATATCTTCGCAGAAAGTATTTGCTTGGCCTAAGATCTGTCCTGGTTCAAAAGTTATGAGATGTTTAATTTGACAGAATTTCTGGAGAAATTTGGACAGCACCTCCCTGCTTGAGGTACTGATTTGATCCAAGAATTCCAGTTAATTCTACACCAATTTTGACAAAACTTTCTATTACAAAGTTGTAACCCATCTCATGAAATTTTCATAACTACCTCGTTTTCTATTTTTAGATTTTTTGTGCAGGAAGTTATGCTCAATTTACAGAGAGTTACAGAGAGTGTTTGCTCTGCCATGTTATCTGGACAGCTTCAACTCTACTGCATTTTTCGACTGGTTAAGGGATTAAACACCTCTGGACACCAACAGAAAAGTTGTAAAGCTCTCCCAAAGCTTTCCAGAAATGTATCATATGACCCCAACCTCGAAAGAACTCAACCTCTAACCTCTTTTTAACTTCAGCATTAATTCAGCTAAAAACAGGGAACTCTGTCCTTAGTATTCTATAAGTTGAAAACTTGTTAACTTTGAACATTCTGATTAAGGGAAGAAGTTACATCGAAGTTTTAGTACTTTTGATCAAAACCCATCAAGTTTTAAAATGAGGTTGCTCATTTAGTGGGGTGTAACACCCCAAAAATCTTGTTAAGACCCTAAATCATGTTAAGAGGGGAATTTAAAAATTTTTGGACGTATTGCATGTTTTGCAATAATTCAAATTCAAACAGGAATTCAAATTAAACTCAAAATAGAAAAGAAATAGAAAAAGAAAAAGGAAAACAGAAAAAAACCGGCCAGTGGGCCGAAACCCACCAGCCGGCCCACCCTGCCCCCAGCCAGCCCGCAGCCGCGTGCCCGCGCTCTCTCTCTCGGACAGGTGGGACCCACCTGTCATGCCTAACCCCCGATCGTCCGAAACTCGGACTGTTCACCCGCGCGCGCGCGATCGCACCCGACCGGATTTCCGGCAGAATTCTGGTTCCGGAGGACTCCCACTCGATCTAAACAAACCCGCCGCCCTCCCCTGTCTATAAAAACCCCGGCCTCGTTCTGTTTTTCCCACGCGATCCGCCGTTTTTACTCCGGTGAGAACCTGAGCCTTCTCCGGCGAATTCTAGCCGATCTAAGCTCGGAAATTCCGATCTAACTCGCTGGTCTTGATCCACCGCCTCTGGGGAACCCTGCAGGTGCAGAAAACTCGGTGACTTGCGGTTCAAACACAGCGCCGACGAGCCTCGCTGTGGTTTCACTTCGGACCTCGTCGCCGATCGCCTTCCAGGACCTCCGAGCTCAAGAAAACCCCCGAGGTGAGATCCCTGACCTCCCCTCCACCGATCTATGCCATAAAATCACAGTTTTTGGAAGAATTTACGAAGATCCGAAACACTCTGGCGAGATCACCGCTTCCCGCCGCCGTGCTCCACCGGGCAGCGCCGCCCGCGCTCGATCAGAGCGACGTGGCCGCTTGTGCGCCGTCTATTTTAAATCGCACGGTAGAATTTAAATCCCCACGTACCGGTGCGACGTTATAATCTCAGCCGTCTGTTTTAAATCGGACGGTCCACGTCAGCCGCGCGTTATAAAGACTGGAAATCTTACGTGCTACCCCCTGGGGTTCTCGGGAAATAAGAGCTAGCCCCGGAAACTTCTGATCTAGCCCCTAGAACTTCAGAAAATCATGTAAATTCATTTAAAAATCAGTTTTAGCCCCTGGACTTAATAAAAATTAGGAAAAAATCCTCTGTTATGTATAGCTAGACCCCTGAAAATTGTTAAAATACTATTATAGACCCTGTAGTGGGGTGAGTTTACCTTTTTAGCCCTGTTTAATATTTAATTTTGGAAATTGAATATGTGGCTAGTGTTTAAAATGTAAAAAGTGGGACAAACATATTGTCAAAATTAAATTAAAAACTTTCTCAGTATTTAGAAAACTTTGGAGTGAGATAAAAATATATTTTGGGCTGAAGTGAATCTGTTTAATTTATTATTCACATTTAGGGACACATTTTTAAGTAAAGAATAGTTCTGGAAAATAGGGAAAATAATTGTAAAATAGTTTACATCAGAGGAAAAGGTCTAAAATATATTAATAAATATTTTAGATCAGAACCTATTCTGTTTAGATGATGTGTCTTGTTATTTTCATAATAAAGTTCACGTTTAGGCATAGGAAATAAATCTGAAAATATAGCAACTAGTAAATGATAAATGGAGTTATAAAATCCAAATAATTCAGTTTAGGGTTGGTAGAAATTCTGAAGACACATATGGAGGAGGAAAATAACTTTCATGCATACTTGGTAGTTAAAAGGTGTAGTAATTGAATATAAGGAATTTATTTAAATTGGAAACTCATATATATAGTATGTAAGTATAAATGTGAACACAAAAGTAGGAATCATATATACATGATTAAAAGTGCATGCAAGCCACAAATCAACACACATAGAGTAACCACAACACATATAATGGTGAATGACTTTCATAAATATGAATGTGTGGTTTGTATGAAGTGGAAGTGTGAACTATGTATTATGGATTGTTGTTTTTCTTTTGCTATGTGTGATGGTATGATGTAGAACCTGCTCAAGAGCAAGTTATTCCTTTCCAAGATCAGGACTACCCATTTCAAGAGCAACAGGAAGGAGGCAAGTGTCCTTGACCACTTTGATCCTATGCTAGGATGTGTAGCTAGAATTATTTGCATTGTCAATTGAAATATGAAACCCATGCTAGGAAGTTTCCCTAGAATTGTATTACCTTGTTCCCTTGTAGCTTGGGATTGGGATTTATTTTATCATGTCATTTATTATTATGCATATGCTTAGCCATGCTTAGAATGGGATATTTGGGATATAAGATCATCAGTTTATTTTACCATACTCTTAAACGAGATATTGTGAGTTATGTAGAGGTAGGGATCAAGGCAAGTTGGATGTTTTGGTTGTGTGCTGGGTGCACGAGACTCGGGTTTGTGTTTAGTACTTGCCTGGATCCTAAGGACCGGTTCATGGAGCATGTAACCTGGCTTTACCGTGCCAACCACATGCTGAGATGGGGCAGCTTAGCCAATTAATTAGGTGTATCCCCGGCGTAGTATGGGTGTGTTGGATGGTGCGGGGAATAGGTGTCAGCTGGACTACCATATGAACCGCAAGGCTCAAGAGGGGGGCCACTGCAGCAGGGTTGGAGCCTCTTGTATGCTGTTAGGGGTGAAACCTCAGTGGGCCCACGCTCGTCGGGAATCCCTTTGTAAAGGCTTCGTAGTGATCTCCTGGCTACACACCTGGGAAGTGTGAATGTGGTTCGTAGCCACTGGCATAATGGAGGTTCTTTTAGTCCACCCGGCAACGGGGGATGAAATCACTACATGTGGGTACAGTGGTGCAAACTCTGCAAAGTCAAAACTGTCATGACAGTCGTGCTCACGGTCAAGAGCGGCTTGGACTTATTCATGATTAGAAGATTGATGGTTTTGGAAGTTGAGGATGTTAAGCGGGGAGCTTAACATTGGAAATGATGTTATGGTTATTTGATTATGATGAGGGGATGGGAGATTGGGACCATTTCACCTGTGTAGTAATGTAGGTGCTTAATAAGCTAAGGTGGTAGGCAATAATTGCGTAGTGCTTTAACCATGAGTTCAACCTCCCCTTGTTCTAGCCATGCATGACATTACTTTCCCACACTTGCTGAGTACCATCGGTACTCAACCTTGCATATTTGTTGGTTTATATTGCTACTCAGGTCAAGAGAATGATGTGGTGTTTACTGATCAAGACTTTGGACCCGAAGAAGGCTTCTAGGTTCATGGAGTCCCCCGGGCAACTCCTGTGACGGAGCCCACAAGAATAATTATTCCGCTGCTAGTTTATTTACTTGTGATGAACTTATTATTTTCCATCGAGACATTTGCTATGTAAGACTTATTTATATTCGACACCTGGCTTGTAATAAATGATGCTTCACTATTTGTCATCACATGTGTGAGAAAATGATCCTGGCATACATGTGATATTCACTCGGTTGTTCTTCGGAGAAATCGGGTGTGACAGAAGTGGTATCAGAGCCAAGGTTGCCCGTAGGAACGTGGACCTAAGTAGAAATGGACGTATTTAAGGGCCTTATTTTCTTAAAAACTATTTTTACAAGGTGTGTGTTGAAAAGTGTTATTTAATGAGTCACTTTCTTCATCTTACCCCTATTTTCATTCAAAATAGGATTTTTGTTTAAGAGTTTATCTAACCTAAGTTTAAATTCTTTTTGTTTTAGATGGTTCGCATGATTCGCACCGCTCGCAAGTCCACAGGAGGGAGAGTTCCCGTAGTTGCCCTTGCCCAAAGAGAGGAGAGCCGTCCGGTGACGTACCTTTCCTACGGATTGGCAGTAGGAGGCTTGTTGCACCGTCTTCGACGTATGCTCGAAGCCGCCGGCAATACGGGCAAGCTAATCATCCGCTATAACTCCACCAAGACCATCCGTGAGAAGAGGGAAGAATGGAGTTCAGAGATGAGGATTATACACGAAAATCAGCTGCTTAAGATCCACCGCTCTCCAGCCTGTAGAGCGACACAAGTCGATGCGGAGAAGGATGTCACCTGGGAGGCCATCACCTGCCAGAGCCACATCTATCGTCGCCACCTGGACAGGACTGAGTACATGTATGTCCTCCAGCGTGAGAGTGGTACCACGGAGTACAAGTACCCGCCAGTGCAGCAAGGGACTTCCCATGAGCACATGGACTTGTGCTTGGAGAATGCTGCTATGCTCTGCACTCGACTGCAGGAGTGTCAGCAGGAGCTTCAGGATGTTCGTGACACCCTGAAGGAAACCGAGCCGTTTCTTCGAGCCTGCTTGAGGGCGAGAGAAAGAGGAGATGGGAATGAACTGTGTGTCACCGTGAATGATACAAGGACTCCTGACTCACCAAATCGCCTAGCGATCAGGCGTCGTCGCACTTCTCCACCAGCAGCATCCCCGCCCAAAGCAGAGTCAGAAGGCAGCCGAAATGATGAGGAAGATCCCGAGGAGCCAGCTCAAGAAAACGAGTAGTGTAGAGTCTTTCCCTTAGTTAGCAAGATGTCGAATAGTCGAGTCGGTACGTTAAGTTAATGGTGTGTTAATGCTTGGTGTGTGACGTGAGTTGTGGAAGCCATGAGCAATTGTCCACAGCCTCGTCTTTAGATTGTTTTGCTTTGGTGTGTGAACCCACATGAAATAATATTGCATCTATTTTTGTGTGAGAAATAAACTCTCAAAAAAGTATAACAAAGCCTCAACACTTCAAAAGTACAAACAAATGAAAGTAGTAAGATGATACTAAATGCTTTCAAATTAACATTGGTTGATTCTGTCAGATGGCCGGAAGAGGAAAAGGACGTGCTGCCAACCCCGCCAACAACAACGATGAGGCATGCAACCCTCATCTTTCTGGAGGCCAGGACCGGGGTGGTCGCCGTGAAGGAGTTGATCCCCTCCACCAAATGCTGGAGAATCAGAATCAGCTCATCCAGAACTTGACTCAAGTGGTGGCCAACTTGCATCAAGTTCCACCTCCACAAGCTGCACCACGCCAACCAAGGGTGAGTGAGTTTCTAGGAACTCAACCTCCAAAGTTTGCAAGTGCTGCTGAACCTCTGGAGGCAGATGATTGGCTTAAGACCATTGAGAGCAAGATGAGGATCATACAGTGCCAAGGGTATGAGAGGGTGCTGTTTGCCTCTCATCAATTGCATGGACCTGCTGCTGATTGGTGGACCGCCTACGTGGCTGCCCATCATGACCCTGAGAACATCACTTGGGAGGAGTTCAAGCGTAGCTTCCGCAACCATTACATCCCACGAGGTGAACTCAAAAACAAGAGGAAGGAGTTCTTGGGACTGCAGCAGGGAAACATGACGGTGAGGGAATACCTCACTAAATTTACTCAACTATCCCGCTATGCCCCACGGGACATAGAGACTGATGAGCAGAAACAAGATTGTTTCGTGGAGGGACTTACCGCAGAGATGCAGTGTGCAATGTCCTCAAATGAGTATGAAAGCTTCCAAAAGATGGTGGACACAGCATTTGTGGTAGAAAGGAAGCTAAAGACCTTGGAAAATGAGAATAAGAGGAAGGTCGGGTGGTCACATCAAGCCTCAGGAAGCAACACCCGCCCACGTCTGATGCAGGAACCCGCAGGGCAGACGAACCGTGCTGCGGTACCCTACTCAGCACCAAGAGGGTACAACCCGAACTACAGGCCTCCCGCAGCACCAGCACAGCCACAACGTCAGTTTGTACAGCAGCCTCGCCCCGCATATCCACCTCGACCAGCAGTACAGGGACCTCCAAACCAACCCCAAGACAACAAAGGCCAGGCACCTAAGGTTGGGGTGCAATGTTTTAGCTGTGGTGAAGTTGGGCACTATGCCCATAAGTGCCCAAAGAAGAAGCCCACGCAGCCACAACAGCAGAATGTGATGAGAGGACGGGTGAACCACGTCACTACGGAGGAAGCACAAGAGGCACCCGACGTGGTAGTTGGTAAGTTTCCTGCCAATTTACACCTTGCAACCCTGCTGTTTGATTCTGGTGCTACCCACTCGTTTATTGCTCAAGGGTTTGTTAAGAAGCATGACCTAGCAACCACACAAATGAACCATATGCTAGCCGTAAACTCTCCAGGTGGAGAAATAAGGACAAGACAAGTGTGTCCCAAAGTGAACCTAGACATTAATGGGGTGGTATTTACTGCTAACCTCATAGTGATAGATTCACAAGGAATAGATATTATCTTGGGTATGGATTGGTTGACAAAACATAAAGGAATCATCCATTGTTCGACCAGAACGATGGAACTAACTCACCCTAGTGGCACAAGAGTAAAGTTCATAACAATACACGAGCTTGGGAGGGACATTAAATTAAATCAAGTTGAGGTGAAGTTGAGGAAATCAGGACCATCAGGGAATATCCAGATGTTTTTCCGGAGGAGTTGCCAGGTATGCCTCCCGATCGTGAAGTGGAATTCGCAATTGAGCTAGTACCTGGAACAGCCCCGATATACAAGAGACCTTATCGGATGGACTCCAAGCAGCTAGAAGAACTCAAGGATCATTTAAGAGAATTGACGGAGAAGGGGTATATTCGTCCTAGTTCCTCACCATGGGGAGCTCCGGTGATATTTGTGCCCAAGAAGGACGGAACCCAAAGGTATGCGTGGATTACCGTGCCTTGAATGAGGTAGCCATCAAGAACAAGTACCCATTACCACGCATTGAAGACTTGTTTGATCAGTTGAGGGGAGCTTGTGTGTTCTCGAAAATTGATCTCAGGTCGGGAAACCACCAACTCAAGATAAAGCAATCTGATGTTCCCAAGACAGCTTTCGTATCTCGGTACGGACTGTATGAATACACTGTCATGCCTTTCGGGCTAACTAATGCCCCGGCATACTTCATGTATCTCATGAACAAGGTATTCATGGAATATCTGGACAAATTTGTGGTGGTTTTCACAGATGACATTCTCGTCTTCTCCAAAGATGAAGAAGAACATGAGAAACATCTAAGGTTGGTGTTGCAGAGGCTGAGAGAACACCAACTATATGCCAAGTTGAGCAAGTGTGAGTTTTGGCTGAAAAGAGTTCCCTTCTTAGGACATATAATCTCGGAGGGAGGAATCTCCGTGGATCCTGCCAAAATCGAGGATATACAGAAGTGGAAGACCCCTGAAAATGTCGGGGAAGTTCGAAGCTTCTTGGGATTGGCTGGATACTATCGATGGTTTATTGAGGGATTCTCTAAGATCTCGAGACCCCTCACCAAACTGTTGGAGAAGGGAATCACATTCACATGGATGCCACAGCGCGAGACGAGTTTTTAGGAGCTAAAGAAAAGATTGACAACAGCCCCAGTGTTGGTTATGCCAGATATGCAGAAGAATTTCACGGTGTACTGCGATGCCTCTGGAAACGGGTTGGGATGTGTTCTCATGCAAGAAGGGCATGTCGTGGTATATGCATCCCGACAGCTTCGGAAGCACGAGAAGAACTATCCTACACATGACCTAGAACTAGCCGCAGTGGTACACGCGTTGAAAATTTGGCGGCACTATTTGATGGGGAAGAGGACCGAGATATATACGGATCATAAGAGTTTGAAGTACATATTCACACAGCCAGACCTCAACCTCAGACAAAGGAGATGGTTAGAGCTAATCAAGGACTTTGATGTAGGCATCAACTATCATCCTGGGAAAGCAAACGTCGTGGCCGATGCTTTAAGTCGGAAAGTGCAGGTCAACAAGTTGAGCTTGAAGGACATGCCTACAGAATTGAAGGACGAGGTTATAAGGCTCAATCTATGCCTGGTAAATAGTGGTGAAACCATCGCCATGGAAGTGGATTCCACACTCGAGCGAGACATCCGTGAGGGTCAAAAGAATGACGAGAAGATACAAGAGATCAGACAACTCATCAAGGAAAATAAAGCTCCTGGTTTTAGAGAGGATGAACAAGGAACGGTGTGGCACGGGAAAAGAATCAGTGTGCCAGAAGTAAAAGGAGATCCGTGAATTGATTTTGAAGGAGGCTCATGATTCTGACTATTCCATTCATCCTGGGAGTGCAAAGATGTACCAGGACCTCAAGAGCAGGTATTGGTGGTATGGCATGAAGCGCGATGTCGCGGAACATGTTGCCTTATGTGACACATGTCAGTTGGTGAAAGCAGAACATCAACGACCTGCGGGATTATTGCAACCACTCAAAGTGCCTGAATGGAAGTGGGAAGAAATCAGCATGGATTTCATCGTGGGATTGCCTAGGACACAATCAGGGTATGATTCGATATGGGTCATCATTGATAGGCTAACCAAGGTAGCTCACTTCATCCCCGTAAAGGGAAGCTACAGTGGATCCGAATTGGCGGAGTTATACATGTCAAGGATCGTGTGTTACCATGGAGTGCCGAAGAAGATAGTGTCGTACCGAGGGACACAGTTCACCTCGAGGTTTTGGCAGAAGTTGCATGAAACCATGGGAACCCATCTAAGTTTCAGCTCTGCCTATCATCCCCAAACTGACGGGCAGACGGAGAGAACCAATCAGATCCTTGAAGATATGCTGAGGGCATGTGCACTCAAAAACAATAGGAGTTGGGACAAGAACTTACCGTATGCGGAGTTTTCCTATAACAACAGCTATCAAGCTAGTATGAAGATGTCACCGTTTGAAGCCTTGTACGGGAGGAAGTGCAGAACTCCCCTATTTTGGAACCAAACAGGGGAAAGTAAAGTGTTTGGTCCAGAAGTACTACAAGAAGCCGAGGCGAAGGTGAGGGAAATTCGCAACAATTTGAGGATAGCACAGACACGCCAAAAGAGCTATGCCGATGTACGAAGAAGAGAGCTCGTTTTCAACGTGGGAGACTATGTCTATCTCAAGGTGTCTCCTATCATAGGACTTCGTCGGTTCAAGGTGAAAGGGAAGTTGTCACCTCGATACATCGGACCCTTTCAAGTTCTAGAAAGGAAAGGCGAAGTGGCGTATCAACTAGAATTACCGGCTCGTCTATCGGATGTGCACGATGTATTCCATGTGTCACAACTCAAGAAATGCCTGAGGACGCTTGAAGAGGTGTTACCCATGAATGAAGTGGACGTAGCTGAGGATTTGTCTTATGCCGAGCAACCACACAAGATTTTGGAGACAATGGAACGCATCACCAGAAATAAAAGAATCCGGATGTGCAAGGTGCAGTGGAAGCATCATTCAGAAGAGGAAGCCACCTTGGAGCGGGAAGACGAGCTCAAGGCACAATTTCCGGAATTGTTTTCTTAGAACCACCAATCTCGAGGACGAGATTTCTTTTAAGGGGGGTAGAGCTGTAACACCCCAAAAATCTTGTTAAGACCCTAAATCATGTTAGAGGGGAATTTAAAAATTTTTGGACGTATTGCATGTTTTGCAATAATTCAAATTCAAACTGGAATTCAAATTAAACTCAAAACAGAAAAGAAATAGAAAAAGAAAAAGGAAAACAGAAAAAACCGGCCAGTGGGCTGAAACCCACCAGCCGGCCCACCCTGCCCCCGCGCCAGCCCGCAGCCACGCGCCCGCGCTCTTTCTCTCAGACAGGTGGGACCCACCTGTCATCCCTAACCCCCGATCGTCCGAAACTCGGACTGTTCACCCGCACGCGCGATCGCAACCGACCGGATTTCCGGCCGAATTCTGGTTCTGGAGGACTCCCACTCGATCTAAACAAACCCGCCACCCTCCCCCGTCTATAAAAACCCCGGTCTCGTTCTGTTTTTCCCACGCGATCCGCCGTTTTTACTCCGGTGAGAACCTGAGCCTTCTCCGGTGAATTCTAGCCGATCTAAGCTCAGAAATTCCGATCTAACTCGCTGGTCTTGATCCACCGCCTCCGGGGAACCCTGCAGGTGCAGAAAACTCGGTGATTTGCGGTTCAAATGCAGCGCCGACGAGCCTCGCCGTGGTTTCACTTCGGACCTCGTCGCCGATCGCCTTCCAGGACCTCCGAGCTCAAGAAAACCCCCGAGGTGAGATCCCTGACCTCCCCTCCACCGATCTATGCCATAAAATCATAGTTCTAGGAAGAATTTACGAAGATCCGAAACTCTCCGGCGAGATCGCTGCTTCCCGCCGCCGTGCGCCGCCCGTGCTCGATCAGAGCGACGTGGCCGCTTGTGCGCCATCTATTTTAAATCGCACGGTAGAATTTAAATCCCCGCGTACCGGTTCGACGTTATAATCTCAGCCGTCTGTTTTCAATCGGACGGTCCACGTCAGCCGCGCGTTATAAAGACTGGAAATCTTACGTGCTACCCCCTGGGGTTCTCGGGAAATAAAAGCTGGCCCCGGAAACTTCTGATCTAGCCCCTGGAACTTCAGAAAATCATGTAAATTCATTTAAAAATCAGTTTTAGCCCCTGGACTTAATAAAAATTAGGAAAAACTCCTCTGTTATGTATAGCTAGACCCCTGAAAATTGCTAAAATAATATTATAGACCCTTTAGTGGGGTGAGTTTACCTTTTTAGCCCTGTTTAATATTTAATTTTGGAAATTGAATATGTGGCTAGTGTTTAAAATTTAAAAAGTGGGACAAACATATTGTCAAAATTAAATTAAAAACTTTCTCAGTATTTAGAAAACTTTGGAGTGAGATAAAAATATATTTTGGGCTGAAGTGAATCTGTTTAGTTTATTATTCACATTTAGGGACACATTTTTAAGTAAAGAATAGTTCTGGAAAATAGGGAAAATAATTGTAAAATAGTTTACATCAGAGGAAAAGGTCTAAAATATATTAATAAATATTTTAGATCAGAACCTATTCTGTTTAGATGATGTGTCTTATTATTTTCATAATAAAGTTCACGTTTAGGCATAGGAAATAAATCTGAAAATATAGCAACTAGTAAATGATAAATGGAGTTCTAAAATCCAAAGAATTCAGTTTAGGGTTGGTAGAAATTCTGAAGACACATATGGAGAAGGAAAATAACTTTCATGCATACTTGATAGCTAAAAGGTGGAGTAATTGAATATAAGGAATTTATTTAAATTGGAAACTCATATATATAGTATGTAAGTATAAACGTGAACACAAAAGTAGGAATCATATACACATGATTAAAAGTGCATGCAAGCCACAAATCAACACACATAGAGTAACCACAACACATATAATGGTGAATGACTTTCATAAATATGAATGTGTGGTTTGTATGAAGTGGAAGTGTGAACTATGTCTTATGGATTGTTGTTTTTCTTTTGCTATGTGTGATGGTATGATGTAGAACCTGCTCAAGAGCAAGTTATTCCTTTCCAAGATCAGGACTACCCATTTCAAGAGCAGCAGGAAGGAGGCAAGTATCCTTGACCACTTTGATCCTATGCTAGGATGTGTAGCTAGAGTTATTTGCATTGTCAATTGAAATATGAAACCCATGCTAGGAAGTTTCCCTAGAATTGTATTACCTTGTTCCCTTGTAGCTTGGGATTGGGATTTATTTTATCATGTCATTTATTATTATGCATATGCTTAGCCATGCTTAGAATGGGATATTTGGGATATAAGATCATCAGTTTATTTTACCATACTCTTAAATGAGATATTGTGAGTTATGTAGAGGTAGGGATCAAGGCAAGTTGGATGTTTTGGTTGTGTGCTGGGTGCACGAGACTCGGGTTTGTGTTTAGTACTTGACTGGATCCTAAGGACCGGTTCATGGAGCATGTAACCTGGCTTTACCGTGCCAACCACATGCTGAGATGGGGCAGCTTGGCCAATTAATTAGGTGTATCCCCGGCGTAGTATGGGTGTGTTGGATGGTGCGGGGAATAGGTGTTAGCTGGACTACCATATGAACCGCAAGGCTCAAGAGGGGGCCACTGCAGCGGGGTTGGAGCCTCTTGTATGCTGTTAGGGGTGAAACCTCAGTGGGCCCACGCTCGTCGGGAATCCCTTTGTAAAGGCTTCGTAGTGATGTCCTGGCTACACACCTGGGAAGCGTGAATGTGGTTTGTAGCCACTGGCATAATGGAGGTTCTTTTAGTCCACCCGGCAACGGGGGAAGAAATCACTACATGTGGGTACAGTGGTGCAAACTCTGCAGAGTCAAAACTGACATGACAGCCGTGCTCACGGTCAAGAGCGGCTTGGACTTATTCATGACTAGAGGATTGATGGTTTTGGAAGTTGAGGATGTTAAGCGGGGAGCTTAACATTAGAAATGATATTATGGTTATTTGATTATGATGAGGGGATGGGAGATTGGGACCATTTCACCTGTGTAGTAATGTAGGTGCTTAATAAGCTAAGGTGGTAGGCAATAATTGCGTAGTGCTTTAACCATGAGTTCAACCGCCCCTTGTTCTAGCCATGCATGACATTACTTTCCCATACTTGCTGAGTACCATCGGTACTCAACCTTGCATATTTGTTGGTTTATATTGCTACTCAGGTCAAGAGAATGATGTGGTGTTTAATGATCAAGACTTTGGACCCGAAGAAGGCTTCTAGGTTCATGGAGTCCCCCGGGCAACGCCTGTGACGGAGCCCACAAGAATAATTATTCCGCTGCTAGTTTATTTACTTGTGATGAACTTATTATTGTCCATCGAGACATTTGCTATGTAAGACTTATTTATATTCGACACCTGGCTTGTAATAAATGATGCTTCACTATTTGTCATCACATGTGTGAGAAAATGATCCTGGCATACATGTGATATTCACTCGGTTGTTCTTCGGAGAAACCGGGTGTGACATGGGGTGTGACGTCGATGTGTCACCAGTTCATGTCGGTACTACGTTCCTCACAAAGAAAAACCTATACCGGACTTAGCTGGCTTCGTTAGTTTAGTGGCACTAAACGTCTCTCGCACACGGATGCTACTCGTCTACTGATTCGTGGTTAGACTACCTGCAATAACTCACACAATCGTCAGGCTCAGCTGCACACCGAACCCGGTCCCAATACAGTTCATACACCCGTCCGTCATGACTCGCACGGGTGTTCTCGAGCCAAACACGCCTGGAGCTACGTGTTAATGTGACTAACCACGTTATGGGGTCTCCCAAACTTGCCCGTAGCACGCCAGGGAAACACGTTGCTTGAATACCCCAAACTACATGAAGAGTCGTAGAGGATATTAATGCGGGCCGGGTTACCTGCCACCCGTGAGGCTCCACCCTTCAGCTTGTGCCCACTGGTGGTCAGTGCTTACATGCACGCCCCAAGACATATGACGTCCCGAGATGCATGATTTTCCGACATAAGCAAATAGGTTAGTATTGCCACTTTCTATACACTAATAACATCCTTATATGGGCTACTAAATCGTTCCTCACCGAGTTTTTGAAAAAGATGACCTTTTTAGTGTGTTAAACCTCAAGCGAGCTCTGATACCACGCTGACGCGGCACCATAGCCTCGTCGAGCCAGGATCACGCTGAGTGGTGCTGCGTTGCACAGCACCGGATAACACACATAAAAGGTACAAAGCGGAAGCAATGTTTTATTACATAAACCAGTTTATAAACATTTTTACAACAAAATATGTTCAGTCTACACTCACGGGCGTAGACTATGCACCGAGTTCACATTCAGCCCGTGAACGTGTCCCCGCTAGCACACATGCACACTAACACGGCAGCGTGCACGACTCCCACTCGACGGTGTTTCCCTCTTGGGGTCCGTCTCCTCTTCGGGAGTCTCCTCCTCATAACGCCCTGCAAAAGCTTCAAACACAAGCAGTGAACACGATGCCTCAGCAAGTCTGACCCGTCTTTCCTATACATGAAACTTCTACATGCTGGATTATGTGTAATTGGAAATGTAAGTTGCAAAGGACTCGCCTAAATATTTGAACCTTACTTTCAAGTTTTAGCAGCACAATGTGGAGAACCTCACGCTAAGGCACATAAGAGAGCCACAATCAAACAAGAAACACATTTCTCTCATGTGCTTTGCCCAAGGTTAAAAGGAACTTTAATTTGCTCTAAACTACAACAAATCATTAACACTCAAGGTATAGCTTTCAATCAGCAACTTTTACATGACTGTAACCTGTTCATTCTACGTCACGGTACAGTGAACAAGTTGTACTCACTGACCGTGAGGGACGGCGATTATAATCGATTTACACCTGCAGGGTTACCCGAATAACCTGTCAGGTACGCCCGTACTTGATGTTACCTACAGCAACCATCACGGATGTCGTACGCAACCACCTTTCATCCGTCAGCCAAATGTTGAGCCAGTCCAATTGTCCCGAGCAAGAGGTCTCTGTGCGCGCATCCATAGTGCAGCCAGCCGATTTACACCTCAAGCTCTCAACCTACCCGCTGAACGACCAGCTATGCCTCAACACCCAGCTACCCGAATTACATTGGTTTCTCGGTTCCCATATATCCGGTAGGTCTTCGGTACTGTTTTAGCTTGTTCAACAGGCCCGCACACGGCTTGGTCCTCAATCGACACAAGTAGAGCTATGACACCCTGGCCCCAACATCCTGCTGCCCTTACTCTCCGCTCGGTCTCATTTTTCTTGCCATGTGTTCCATTTGCTATCTTTACCTGAGTAGTGTGCTTCTAGCCTATTCTCGCGAGCAGTTCCGACTACTCGACTTGTACCGAATCCTACACTATCTTAGCATTGCAGTAGCTAATCAAGGTTTAAAAACCTAAGACCAAACCAGGGTTTTCTTGTCTATGCATTTGGATTTTCAAACAAGACTCTAATGCATAATTAAGGTGGATACTCAAAGTAAGTTTTCAAAACAATAAAAAATATAAAACGGCTAATGCAAACCAGAGCTTGTCTTGCTGCTGTTGGTCGTAGGCTAGCTGTTCCTCCGGAGTGATGAAGTCTAAGACTTCGGGCACCTCCTCAACCTTAGTGACTACATGAGATAAATACATATATGTATCAATTTGAATGCATTTGATTTGAAGTTGAATTTGTGAAGACTATAAGTCTTGCTAGACCGGCCCAATGGCTCTGAAATTTTTACTGCGGTTTGGATACAACTTAAACAGAGACATTGCCAAATTTCATTTGCAGCAAAGCTCATTTGAGCCCTCCATAAATAAATGTGTATTTAGCCTTATTTTGAGATCTTAGTGTGTTCTAGGGATTTTCATGAAGCAACCTATGACTTTCTGAAAACTAGATTTTCATAGGATTTAAATGGAGTTGGTTTCACTAAATTTGAGGACTCCTTGAAAGTGCATCTATGCATCCCTTGTGGGTTTTGGTTGATTTATGACAAACAAATGAGACCCTAACAAAATTGTTGAGATGAGCGCAGGTTCTCAAAGAAATTCGGAAGAAAGCACAAAAAGAAAAGAGAAGGAGGATCCAAATTGATAAGAGCTCAAAAGCTGAAAAGATTAGATCACTTAGTATAGAGTGTGTTGGAGAAACACACCCCAAGAGCTCAAGTGGAAGAAATCACACTAACTGCAAAAATTCAGCATATGCAGACTAGTCCGATTTTCTTTCTGACCACAAAACGGACTAGTCCGATATGGGCCGGACTAGTCCGATATATCTATGAGTAGACATCGGACTAGTCCGCACTCCTACGGACTAGTCTGGTATCTCACAACACTTGGGTTTTCTACACACCACACACCGAACTAGTCTAGAGTCAACCACGGACTAGTCCGGACATAAACCCTAATGTAACCATTTGAAACCCTACTATAAAAAGAGGTGTACGGCAATACCAATATAACTCTTCGATCTCCTGCGCCGTCACACCTCCCAAGAGCCCAAAATTCGCATCTCTCCACACATTCTAACCCAAAAAGGATCAAATCTTTGGGGATTAGCAATTGATCAAAGGAGAGACTTGTTCTACACATCTTGAGCTCTTGGGTTTAATCTCTCGCACACTTTTGTTTGTTAATTGTTCATATTTAGAGTGTGTTTGGTTGTGTTCATTCATTGTAATTCATGGGGAGCCCTCAACTTGTGAGAAGGCCCCTTGAACAATTTATTTGCCCTTTGTGATTAGTGGAAGAGAATCAACCTCCGTGGCGATTCGATGAGGCTAGGGTTGGTGAAGATCTGGTCCTTAGTGGACTCCGCAATGGGGATGTTGATTTCCTTCGTGGAATCGAACCACGGGATAAACACTTGTCTCCTACTCTTGTTCATTGATTGTTCATCATATTCTAGTGTTTAATTAATCTTGTGAAATTTACATTGAAGTATTGAAACCAAAGTTGATCTCTGTCATTCCTTTTCTCACATTTGCAATACATCTAAATCATCAGTTAATTTCCGCTGCATAGAGTACTAGAATTGAACATATTGATCAATCTTGATTTTCTAGTCCATGCATATCGGACTAGTACACACAGTATCGGACTAGTCCGATTTTTCTCTGAGTAGAAAACAGACTAGTCCGCACTCTACCGGACTAGTCAAATTTTCCTGTATTTGATAAACCTACTAAGTGTTTCAGGAATCAACAAAGCGTCGAAAATCCTATTCACCCCCTCTTGGCTACATTCAATTGGTATCAGAGCCAAACTCTTCAAAAAAGACTCACCGCTCGAAGAGACGTTGTCGGACATCAAAGATGTACACAAGAAGATCGAAGATCGAAAGAGTGATGACGAAAGGACTCAAAAGCTAAAGAAGCTTCTCGACGCCATTCAAGACAGTGAGGACGATGATGAGGAGGTGCTCCAACTCAAGGCTCTTCTACGGAAGAAGGCAATCTTCCCAAAAGGGAAGAAGAACACCGATGATGAAAAGAAGAAGAAAGGGGGTAGTCACACAGACTACTCCCGATATCCTTTTGATTATGAGCGTTTGAATTCTAACAACAATCATTACTTATCAATTCCTCTAGGGAAGGCACCTTACTTTGATGGCAATGATTATTCAATGTGGAGATAAAACATAAAAATGCACCTTATATCTCTTAACCCAAGTTTGTGGCACATAGTGTGTACAGGGATAGATATCCCGGATGATGATGAAGAGCTGACCCCAAGACAAGAACAAGCCATTCATCGGAATGCTCAAGCTGCAGAAGTGATCATGTCATCACTAAGCCGAGACGAGTTCACCAAGGTGGATGGACTCGAAATTGCCAATGAGATATGGGACACACTACAAACTGCACATGAAGGTGACCGTCACGTACGCGAAGCCAAGATAGAAATGATTGAAAGTGAATTGGGAAGATTCGAGATAGAAGAAGATGAATCACCAAAAGATATGTACAATCAACTGAAAAATCTTATCAACAAAGTCCGAGCTTATGGCAGCAAGAAGTGGAATGATCATGAGGTCGTGAAGTTGATTCTCAGAGTATTCATGCCTCGCAACGCAACTCTTTTCTCTATGATTAGAGAAAGCCCCGGGTACCGGAAATTGACCGTAGACGAACTTCTTGGCAAGATCATCAATTTTGAGATGATGGAGAAGCAAGCCAAGCATGTCAAGGAAATTGCCGATCTCACCTCGGCAAAGAAGAAAGGAATTGCTTTGAAGTCAACTTGTAAACCCGTATCAAAGGAAGCTCGAGAAGCTTATGGAGAATACGACTCACTTCATAGTAGATTGTCCATATGATGGAAACAAGAAGAATACAAAAGACAACAAGCCTCAACCAAAGAAAATGTTCAAGAAGAAGAAGCAATATGATCAAGCGCATCTAGGAAAGGAGTGGGACTCCAATCATGAATCCTCATCCGAAGAAGAAGAGGAGATGGCCACCATAGCCGTAAAGAAGACTACCAAGAAATCCACTCTCTTCCCAACCATGGGCGCATGGAAGGACACCGACAACACTTGTCTAATGGCAAAGTAAGGTAAACGAAAGGTACCAACTAAATCTCACTTCTCGCATTCTTTTACTAGTGACAGTGATAATTCTAGTGAGGATGATAGCAGTGATGAAAATGATTTTATGCTTAGGGGTTTAGACAAAAAGACAGCTTCTAAGATGAAATTTCTACTTGATAAGCTTGTTGATATGGAGAAGTTAGTCAACCGACATGAAGATATGATCATCTCCCAAAAGGAGGAATATCTTGAGATTGAAAAGCTTCATGAACTTGAAAAGGAACAAAATAAATCACTAGAGCTTGAGTTAGCTTCAAGCAAGGAAGCTTGCTTGAAGTTAAAAGACTCAAACACCATCATCAAGGATGAACTTGCAAACTTAACCAAAGTTAACGAGATCCTTGAGGTACAAGTTGAGACACTCAAGCAAAATGGTTCTTCGTCAACTTCTAGCTCACCTTCTCAACACATAAAGTCTGAAACTAGTATTACTTGTACTTGTGCCAAAAGTGACACTAACATGAAGATAAACCCAAACTTGACAAAGGACAAGCAATCTTCTAAAAGTGGCATATTTGACAAGGAGAAGATCAAGTATGCACGGAGTTCATACTCGGTCACAAGACCTCCTTATGTCAAATATGGCATTGGATATTCTAATGGTGAAAAGCAAAACGCTAGAAGCCACAAGAATAACAAGAGTTGCATTGCCTTTGTCAAGGGAAACTCTTCTCAAGTTAGAAAACTTAATAATGTTGATAAATTTAACACTGTGAACACATATGAACAACAACTTCTATTTAGAACTTTTGATGCTTCATATGTACTTATGAAAAGTAATCTTGGAAGAGTTTATGCTAAATATATTGGGCCATGCCATGGGAACACCAAGTCTCGTGTGTTGGTGCCCAAATCACTTGTGACTAACCTTAAAGGACCCAAGCAAGCTTGGGTACCTAAGACCAAGGCATAAATTGTTTTTGCAGACTTATTCATCTGGTGGAGCAAAATGGGTGCTAGATAGTAGATGCACAAATCACATGACCGGAGAAAAAGAATGTTCATGGAATATGAAGAAAATGAAGATCCAAATGAAGGCATTTTTTGGTGATAATAGTCAAGGAAAAGTGCTTGGTACCGGTAAAATTGCAATTTCATCACAACATACTCTCTCATGTTTTACACGTTGACTCCTTGGATTATAACCTTTTGTCCATATCACAATTATGTGACAAGGGTTATAATTGTTTATTCACTAATGAGGGTGTGACTGTCTCTAGAAGGAGTGATAACTCAATTGCATTCAAGGGTGTGTTGAAGGAAAAACTTTATCTAGCTGACTTTAACAAAGATAAAGCCGAACTTGACACATGCTTGATTGCAAAGAACAACATGAGTTGGCTGTGGCAAAGACGGCTAGCACATGTTAGTATGAGGAATCTTCAAAAACTCCTCCAAGGCAATCACATCCGAGGTTTAAAGGATGTTGTTTTTGAGAAAGACAGGCCGTGTAGAGCGTGTCAAGCAGGGAAGCAAGTAGGAGCATCCCATACCACGAAAAATGTCATGACTACAACAAGACCGCTTGAGCTCCTCGACATGGATCTATTCGGTCCAATTGCTTACATAAGCATAGGCGGTAATAAATACAATCTAGTCATTGTTGATGATTTTCCACGCTTCACGTGGATTTTCTTTTTGCATGATAAGATAGAAACTCAAGGAACCCTCAAGAAGTTCATCAAGCGTGCCCAAAATGAATTCTCATTGAAGATCAAGAACATACGAAGTGACAATGGGACAAAATTCAAGAACACCCATGTTGAGGAGTATCTAGATGAATAAGGAATAAAGCACAAATTTTCAGCACCATATACTCCTCAACAAAACGGAGTAGCCAAAAGGAAGAACAGAACTCTCATTGAGATGACGAGGACAATGCTCGATGAATACAAGACTTCGGACAGGTTTTGGGCTGAAGCGGTTAACACCGCTTGTCACGCCATAAACCAACTATATCTTCATCGATTACTCAAGAAAACTTCATATGAACTACTCATGGGTAACAAGCCGAACATTTCATATTTTCGAGTTTTTGGTTCCAAATGTTATATTTTAAATAAGAGGCCAAGGGCTTCGAAGTTTGCTTCGATGTCCAATGAAGGTTTCTTACTTGGATATGATTTGAACTCCTACACTTATCATGTCTTCAACAAAAACTCCGGACTTGTTGAAGTAGCACGTGACGTAGTGTTCGATGAAACTAATGGCTCTCAAGAAGAGCAAGTTGATCAGTGTGTGCTAGATCAAGAAGAAGCTCCATGTCAAGCATTGAGAAGAATGGCATTGGGCGATGTTGGTCCACAAGTGCCAACTTCAAATGCGAATGAAAAAAATGAAACACGGGTGGAGGAAAATGATCAAGGGAGAGCTTCCATACAAGATCGACCTCAAGGAAATGAGGAAGGTCAAAGCATCAACGAGGGCAACTATCCAGGGGGAGAAGAAGATGATAATGAAGATTCAAGACCACAAGTGCCACATCCAAGAGTACACCAAAGCATCCAAAGAGATCACCCCGTTGACAACATAATCGGTGACATCCGAAAGGGAGTAATAACTCGATCTTGCATAGCTAATTTTTGTGAACACTATTCTTTTGTATCTTCTTTGGAACCATACAGGGTTGAAGATGCATTAAAGGATCCGGATTGGGTGATGGCGATGCAAGAAGAATTGAACAATTTCAAAAGGAACGAAGTGTGGGAGCTTGTTGAAAGACCCAAGTCCAACATCGTCGGAACTAAATAGGTCTTCCGCAACAAGCAATACGAACATGGAATGCTGAAAAGGAACAAGGCATGACTTGTGGCAAAAGGGTACTCACAAGTTGAAGGTTTGGATTTCGACGAGACTTTTGCTCACGTAGCTAGGCTTGAATCGATTCATATACTACTCGCATATGCTACTCACCATGATTTCAAGCTTTATCAAATGGACGTCAAAAGCGCCTTTCTCAACGGACCAATCAGGGAGGAGGTGTACATGGAGTAACCACCCTGTTTTGAAGATCAAGAGCACCCCGACTATGTGTTCAAACTGCGTAAGGCTCTCTATGGCCTCAAACAAGCTCCTAGAGCTTGGTATGAGTGCCTTAGAGATTTTTTGATTGAGAATGACTTCAAAATTGGAAAAGCTGATTACACCTTGTTCACTAAACACTTTGATGATGATCTCTTCATTTTCCAAATCTATGTGGACGATATTATATTTGGTTCAACTAACAAATCCTTTTGTCAAGAATTTAGCAAGATTATGATAGATATATTCGAGATGTCCATGATGGGAGAGTTGAGGTACTTCTTGGGATTCCAAGTGAAGCAACAAAAGGACGGGATATTCATAAGCCAAACAAAGTACACTCAAGATATTGACAAGAAATTTGGAATGGACAAAGCAAAGCCCATAAAGACTCCCACGGCGACAAATGGACACTTGGATCTAAATGAAGACGGTCCAAATGTGGATCAAAAGGTATATAGTTCCATGATTGGCTCCTTACTCTATTTATGTGCATCTAGGCCTGATATCATGTTGAGTGTATGTTTGTGTGCAAGGTTTCAAGCCAATCCTAAGGAATGTCATTTGACAGCCGTTAAAAGGATCTTGAGATATTTAGTTCATACACCCAACCTAGGCCTTTGGTATTCCAAAGGTTCAAAATTCAATATCATTGGATACTCCAATCCAGATTATGCCAGATGCGTGGTAGATAGAAAAAGTACTTCTGGTACTTGCCAATTCTTAGGTAGATCCCTAGTTTCTTGGTCCTCCGAGAAACAAAATTCAATTGCCCTACCCACAGACGAAGCGGAGTATGTTGCAGCCGGGAGTTGTTGTGCACAACTCCTTTGGATGCGACAAACTCTAAGGGATTACGGTTACAATATGAGCCACGTTCCACTTTTTGTGACAATTAGAGTGCAATTAAAAATGCCCATAACCCTGTTGAGCACTCTAGAACCAAACACATAGATATCCGACATCATTTTTTGAGAGATCACTCAATGAAAGGAGACATAGCCATTTCCCATGTCAACACTGAAAAACAACTAGTCGATATCTTTACCAAGCCATTTGATGAAAAACGCTTGGTGCTCGAAACGTGGATTGAAAACTTGCATACCTGTATACCATCCTCAAAATCATGCTAATATGTTGAAAAATCATCTCTCTCTCTCTATTTTTTCTCCTAAAAACTATGTTAGTTACTTGATCTTGGTGAATCATGGTCATAGCTTGATTGTTGTATGTTTACTGATCATATTCATCAAGAATATTTGTGTGCCTTTGTCCCTTATCCCTTAATAGGAACATTTGAATACATACATATATATGTATTGTACACTTCTGTACAAGGGACCACGGACTAGTCCGTGGTCACCCCGGACTAGTCCGCACTTGCAGACTAGTCCGCACTAGGTCCGTTAGTCCGGACAACCATGGACTAGTCCGATTTTCTCTCTGACCAGAAAACGGACTAGTCCGATATGGTCCGGACTAGTCCGATATTTCGACTCCATAACCCTAAGGCCGGTTTAAACCTAATCTTCTTCATCCTCACAACCCTTCCAACTCTCTCTCTCCTCACTCAAGTGCTCCCAAGGCGGATTTGCAAGTTCTCCATCAAAACCACCAAATTTCCGTGGGAATCGATCTCCATTGCAAAGGCATCAAAGACCACGGACTAGTCTGCATCAAGAGCACCTTCAACGCCTCAAATCGAAGGATTTGGTAAACTACTCTCCAAACCCTAGAACCTTCGATTTTCCACGCTCTTGCTCAATTTGCTTAGCTCCTCTAGTTAATATATGCTCTATTGAGGTATTCCATGTACCCTAGATCATATTTGCATTGAATAATCTCAAATTTTGACAAGTTAGGGCTTGAGCAGCCTCATAACGGACTAGTCCATTCTTAGGGCGAACAAGTCCGGTACTCCGGACTAGTCTGACCCTGAACACCGGACTAGTCCGGTATGCCCTGATTCAGGGATTTTATCAATGAATCCTAGCTTATGTCAATTCAAAGCAATCCCTTGTCATCCTTGATTATTCATATCCCTTATACCTTCCTTGTCAGAAATCATGTCGGGATCGAATGAGAGTCTATCCGACTTTGAGGCCGAGATGGATCGAGATCAAGATGTGATATCTCATCCTCCGGAGTCTCACTCCAACAAGCAACAAGAGCGTTCTGCCGAGCCTTCACTCACCCCACCTAGGGTGCGTCGAAAGGTTACAATCAAGAGACCAGCTTCAAAAGCAAATGTAGCTGGTTCTAGCTCGGCGGCTCAACGCCAAACCAAGGGCAAGTGAAAGGGGCTTGCTTCCGGCCCGATTGGTCCCCTCAAGATGACAGCTCCAAGGCAGGGAAATAGGGATCCCTCGGAGCAGAAGTTCAATGGCAAGGGAAGTGATGTGGCATGGAACCTGAGGATGGTTGATGCCTATAGCACTGCCAAAAGGGCAGCTGACAAGAGATTTTGGAGCAACTTTCACTCGGACTACTACAGTTCGGTGTACCTCCAAATGAAGACTCCAGTGGTCCAAAGTCAATGAATCAACTGGACATACTTTGAAAGGAAGAGCTGTGAAGCTTTTGAGGAGGTCATAGAGGCTGCAGAGAGACACGAACTCAAGGACCTGCTCTCCTTCAGATACAACTAGAATGATGAGATCATTGCCCAGTTCTATGCAACTTGCCAATTTGCCCATGATGGAGAAGACAAAGTGACTTGGATGACACATGGATACAAGTACACAATTTCCGACACTGAGTTTGCTAGACTATTGCACCTTGAGGACACCGGCAATGATAAGATTGTGATTCACAATCTGGGAGTGGTGGAGAAGGACAAGATGGAGTTTCTCTATGATACTCGACTCCCATGCAATCCCACCTCAACCAAGAACATGAAGCCACCCTTCATTGTTCTCAACAGAGTGCTCCGGAAGACCATTGCTCCAACGGATGGAGATGTCGGGAGCGTCCAAGGTTATTTGAGAACCTTGATACAAGGCCTTCATCCAAGACTAGGGCATCTCCACACAAAGGTTCTTCTAGTGGGGTTATGAAGTTTTTGGCTGCTATTTTCAGTTCTTGCCGCAAAACTGAGGTGAAGCTTCATAAGATGAACAAGGAAAGAAAACAAGAAATGAGATACATGAAGGCCAATGTCAAAGAAATATGCCAAAAACTGGAGATTGAGCCTATTGGATCCCCGGTCATCTCAGAGGACTCTGCATCTGATTTTACAGAGCTTCCTCCTCTCTCTCCATCAGAGCGTGCCTACTTTGGCACGACGAGTGGTTCCTCTCCTCCTCATCAGCCTGATGATGAAGACGAAGAGAGGACCGATAGCAAGGAGTGAGTTGGCGACGACAAGTAGATCCCTCCTCTCCTTGTTTTTGGTGCCTTGCTGCCAAAGGGGGAGAGATTGAGGGGGAGTCTTAGGTCGTAGGTCTTCCCTTTCTTGTCGTAGCTTAAGAAATGAGATTTTGTAAGACCTATGCTATCATTATGCTGTTGTAAGACTTATGCTACCATCATGCTTTTGTTAGACTTATGTTATCATTATGGTTTTTGTGAGATGACTATGTTATGCTTATGATTAATGATGTATGTTTAAAACTGTTATGATTATGCTCATTATGATATTCACATCAAAATTATTGCTCACACATATAGTTTTGCACCCCACCATATAGAGTGCACATATGTCTTATGTCTTCATTGCCTTTTTGTTCAAAACTCATATGTTCACACTTTATGAAAATCTGAACTTTTCTTATTATATTTGTGTGATCTCAATTGGTTGTCATCAATCACCAAAAAGGGAGAGATTGAAAGTGCATCTAGGCATCCCTTTTGGGTTTTGGTTGATTTATGACAAACAAATAAGACCCTAACAAAATTGTTGAGATGAGCGCAGGTTCTCAAAGAAATTAGGAAGAAAGCGCAAAAAGAAAAGAGAAGGAGGATTCAAATTGATAAGAGCTCAAAAGCTGAAAAGATTAGATCACATAGTATAGAGTGTGTTGGAGAAACACACCCCACGAGCTCAAGTGGAAGAAATCACACTAACTGCAAAAATTTAGCATGTGCGGACTAGTCCGATATCAACCGGAATAGTCTGATTTTCTTTCTGACCACAAAACGGACTAGTCCGATATGGACCGGACTAGTTCGATATATCTCTGAGTAGACATCGGACTAGTCTGCACTCCTACGGAGTAGTCCAGTATCTCACAACACTTTGCGTTTTCTATACACCACACACCGGACTAGTCCGGAGTCAACCACGGACTAGTCCCGACTTCGCAAACCCTAACGTAGCCATTGGAAACCCTACTATAAAAAGAGGTGTATGGCCATACCAACATAACTCTTCAACCTCCTGCGTTGTCACACCTCCCAAGAGCCCAAAATCCACATCTCTCCACACATTCTAACCCAAAAAGGATCAAATCTTTGGGGATTAGAAATTGATCAAAGGAGAGACTTGTTCTACACATCTCGAGCTCTTGGATTTGATCTCTCGCACACTTTTGTTCATTAATTGTTCATCTTTTGAGTGTGTTTGGTGTGTTCATTCATTGTAGTTCTTGGGGAGCCCTCAACTTGTGAGAAGGCCCCTTGAACGATTTATTTGCCCTTTATGATTAGTGGAAGAGAATCGGCCTCCGTGGCGATTCGACGAGGGTAGGGTTGGTGAAGACCCGGTCCTTAGTGGACTCCTCAACGGGGACATAGATTTCCTTCGTGGAATTGAACCTCGGGATAAACACTTGTCTCCTACTCTTGTTCATTTATTATTCATCATATTCTAGTGTTTAATTAATCTTGTGAAATTTACATTGAAGCATTGAAACCAAAGTTGATCTCTGTCATTCATTGTCTCACTTTTGCAATACATCTAAATTATCAATTAATTTCGGCTGCATAGAGTACTAGAAGTGAACATACTGATCAATCTTGATTTTCTAGTCCACGCATACTGGACTAGTCCGCACAGTACCGGACTAGTCCGATTTTTCTCTGAGTAGAAAACGGACTAGTCCGCACTCTACCGGACTAGTCCGATTTCCCTGTATTTGATAAACCTACTAAATATTTCAGGAATCAACAAAGTGTCAAAAAGCCTATTCACCCCCCCCTCTAGGCTACATTCACTCCTAGCCAAAAATATGAGCTAAACAATTTCAGAGAAATTCTGAAAATGTTTCTGGACATTTTCCATTTTCTCTGGAACAGTTTTATTAATCACACCATTAGGTGGATCAAATGAGCTCAAATGGATCTGAAATTTTAGGGTAGCTCAGGGTTCTTATGTTGAACCTCCTGGCCAAATTTCAGAAATTTCCTCCAAAGGGTTCTCCACTTAAAATTCTAAACAGTTTAAATTTTGAAGAATTAATTCTGGAGAAATAAGGATTTTCATAAAGTGAAACGTGATTTGTTGGAACGTACTCAGAGAGCTGACTCCAACAAAATTTGGTTCACTCGATTTGGAGTTTCCTTGCCAAAGTAATGTGGGTTTGAAGTTTGAACTAGAAACTGAAAATCAGGAAAAGTTTAAATTGCTGCACGTGGGACCGGGGCGACGTGTCAGTTTCTCAGCGGCATGGGGCTACAGAGTTTTTCGCGCGCAGCCACATCAGATCCGGTGCTGCAACAGACCCCCGGTTTAAATATCCGCTTGCTGACACGTGGGACCGGGGGCTTCTTCAACCTCCCGACCTCCCACGCTCGGCCGCCGCCCCCCTCACTAGAGTGCTCACCGGAGGGGATCTGCCGTGTGCCAAACTCCAAGATTTTTGCCGCCTCTGCCTAATCCCACACGGGGAACACGGTGCTGGACTTAGCTCGACATGACAACCACCGGAACATGGCCGGCGACAAGCGGCGGCTTCGGAAGAACTTCGGCCGTGTCGGCCGGGCTTCCTAGCACCTCAAAAGATCGAGCTAACGGTCGTAGAGCATCAGTGCACCATAGGGAAGGTCGTGATGAACTCAAAGGACGTCTAGAAGTAGTTCTCTATGTTAGGTGATGAGTGGTGCGTTGTGTAGCACAAATTTTGCGAATTGGTCCGGCGGTCTCTTTTGTACACCAGCACAAAATCATGAAATTCCGGCATCGGCAGCTCATGTCACGCCGCCGGAGCTTGCGGTAATGAAAGGCGGATCGATGACGAACCTCTTTTCTGTTCACAGCTCGGAGAAAGGTGGGATGTGGTGGCCGGACGAGTTGTTCCCGTGGCGGCGGCTCGGGTTGAACCGAGGAAAAAAGAATGGCGCGGTGGAGCTCGAGGAGGATCGGTCACGGTCTGGAACCGGTGCGAGAACGTCGAGCAAGGTCGGCGAACTCAGTTGTGGTCTCAGCTTGTCGTAACAACCACTGGTTCGCCCGGGCGACGGTACAACCGAGAGCTCGGGTGAGCGGCAAGGTGTAGCGAAGTTTCTGTGTGGGAGGACATCGGGACAGCGGTGAGATGAAGCTGGGACGGCTCGGGTGCGAGGATAAGAGGGCAGAGAGGTGGTTCGGTGACCAGAGGCGGCAAGCAGCTGCTGTCCTTGCCGTTTCCTCGCCGTGGCGCCTGCTATGTCGAGTGCAAGAAACAGAGCACGGTTGTTTCACTCGGTTTGATCACTGGTGAGGCTGACAGGAGGGTCCCACACCCAGTTTAACCTCTGAAATTTAATTTCTCCCACTGCTCTAAACAGTAGTGCCTCTAATACCCTTTGCAATTTGAATTATCCACCAAATGTCCATTTGAAATTGGTAGAATTCAAATTGTGAAGTGTTTGAATATATTCATAGCACAAATGCAGTTTGAAACTCAAATTATATTTGAATTTGCTCAAATTGGCTCATGTCAAGATCAACTCCAAATGGAGTGAAAATTGGTGTGTGAGCTCACAAAAATGTGCTGACTGTGAATTCGAATCCCACTTTTGAATTTATCGGATGAAAGGAGTTTGAATTTCAATTTGAGTTCAAACTAGCCTCTTTCTAATTATACCCAAAAGTACCTCAAAAAGGTTTTGGATTTGGGTGAAATTTGGCATGAGCATTCCTAGCAAGGTGTAGGAGTTTTTCATAGGCTCAGCCCTTACATGATGCATGTGGGAAACTACTACTTTTGCATTTTGTGAGTTCATTCTCTAATGACCATGTTGATGGTGTTTACTTGCTCTTCAAATATGTTCATAAGTTTTCCTCAAATGAGGTGTGTGTGGGATGTGATGAACACTTTGAAGGTGTGCAAAAACTTAAGCCCTTACACGTGATATGACCGTTTTCCTCGCTGCCGATGCAAAAACCTAGGCTCACCGTCGAGAGTATGTTTGCCAGCATTCCTAGCTTCCAAAAGGTGTTGTTTCATGTTCCTCGTGCTCCACTGATGCTCTCTGAGCAATTTCTGACCGGTTTGGTTCCGTGTACCGCGAGACCGACCTCGCCGGAACCCTAGGTTCCGCTGTCACCGGTGCACACGTGTTTCCGGGGATCGCTGGCGGCCGCCGAGCCCGCAGATGAGTTCAGGAGGTCGGAAAACGGGGAGGCGGCAAGTTTCGGCCCGAGAGGTGGCCGGGAACTCGGTTCCGGCGAGTCTCGCCGGATACCACCGCCGTTGGGCGTTTGGTGCAAGGAAGAAGAAGAAGCCGAGCACATGGGACCCACCGGCACGGATTTAAACATTTCCTGAATTTCAGTTTCTAGTTCAAACTTCAAACCCACATAACTTTGGCTAGAAAACTCCAAATTGAGTGAACCAAATTTTGTTGGATTTAGCTCTGTACTTTCCAACAAATCAAGTTTCACTTTATGAAAACCCTTATTTCTCCAGAATTAAATCTTCAAAATTTAAACTGTTTAGAATTTTAACTGGAGAACCCTTTGGAGCAAAATTATGAAGTTTTGGCCAGGATGTTCAACATAATATCCCTGAGCTACCATAAAAAAATTCAGATCCATTTTTGCTCGTATGATCCACCTAATGGTGTGATTAAGGAAACTGTTTCAGAGAAAATGAAAAATGTCCAGAAACATTTTTCAGTATATCTCTGAACTTGTTTATCTCATATCTTTGGCTAGGAATATTCAAATTAAGTGAAACCAATTCCATTTGAACCCTCTGAAAATCTAGTTTCCAGAAAGTCATGGCTTGCTCCATGAAAATGCCTAGAAGACCCTAACAGCTCCAATTAAGGCCAAATACACATTTTTTTTATGGAGGGATCAAATGAGATTTGATGCAAATGAAACTTGGCCAAATAACTGTTTGTGTTGTATCTAGACCAAAGTAAAAAATTCAGAGTCATTGGGCCTGTCTAGCAGTACTTATGGTCTTAACAAATTCAACTTCAAATTCAAATGCATTCAAATTGACATATATACATATATTTATCTTGTGTAGTCGCTAAGGTTGAGGAGGAGCCAGAAGTCTTAGACTTCATACCTCCGGAGGAACAGCTAGCCTACGACCAACAGCAGCAAGGCAAGATCTGGTTTGCATTAGCCTTTTATAAACTTTATTGTTTTGAAAACTTACATTGAGTATCCACTTTATTTATGCATTAGAGTCTTTTTTGAAAACCCAAATGCATAGCCAAGAAAAACCTGGGTTGGGCTTAAATTTTTAAACCTCGATTAGCTACTGCAATGCGAAGATAGTGTAGGATTCAGTACAAGTCGAGTAGTTGGAACTGCTCGCGAGAATAGCCTAGAGGCATACCACTCGGTTAGAGATAGCAAATGGGACACATGGCAAGAAAAATGAGACCGAGCGGAGAGTAAGGGCAGCAGGACTTTGGGGCCTGGGTGCTATAGCTCCGCTTGTGTCGATTGAGGACTGAGCCGTGTGCGGGCCTGTTGAACAAGCTAGAACAGTACCGAAGACCTACCGACTGTATGGCAACTGGGAAACAGATGCAACTGGGGTAGCTGGGTGTTGAGGCATAGCTGGTCGTTCAGAGGGTAGGTTGAGAGCTCGAGGTGTAAATCGGCTGGCGGCACTGTGGATGCGCGCGCAGAGACCTCTTGCTCGGGACGATTGGACTGGTTCAACATTTGGCTGACGGGTGAAAGGTGGTTGTGTACGACGTCCGTGATGGTTTCTGTAGGCAACATCGAGTACGGGCGTATGTGACGGGTTATTCGGGTAACCCTGCAGGTGTAAATCGATTATAATCGCCGTCCCTCGCGGTCAGTGAGTACCACTTGTTCACTGTACCGTGACGTAGAAAGAACAGGCTAGAGTCATGTGTAAAAGTTGCTGGTTGAAAGCTATACCTTGGTTGCTAATGAATTGTTATAGTTTAGAGCAAACTAAAGTTCTTTTCAACCTTGGGCAAAGCACATGAGAGAAATGTGTTTCTTGTTTGATTGCAGCTCTCTTATGTGTCTTAGCATGAGGTTCTCCACAACTTGCTGCTAAAACTTGAAAGTAAGGTTTAACTATTTAGGCGTCTCCTTTGCAACTTACTTTCCTATTACACATTGTAATTATAGCATGTAGAGTTACATGTTTAGGGAAGACGGGTCAGACTTGTTGAGCCATCGTGCTCACTGCTTGTGTTTGAAGCTTTTGCTGGGTGTTATGAGGAGGAGATGGACCCCCAATAGGGCAACCCCATCGAATGGGAGTTGTGCACGCTGCCGTGTTAGTATGCGTGTGTGCTAGAGGGAACACGTTCACGTGATGAACGTGAACTTTGTGCTTAATCTATGCCCGGGTGTTTGGACTGACCATATTTTGTTGCTAACATGTCTATAAACTCTTTTATGTAATAAAAAATTGCTTCCGCTTTGTACCTTTTATGTGTGTTATCCGGTGCTGTGCAATGCAGCACCCCTAAGCATGATCCGGGCTCGTCGAGGCAATGAGGCCCTCGCACTTAATCCGCTCCTGAAGGACAAGCTGGCGATGTTCAATTGCGGCAGCCTCATTGATATTATTGATGGTACCATTGTTCAAGAGGACTCCGGTAAGGAGTTAGCAGCGGCGGAGAAGAAGCGAAGCGCGCCGCAGCGCAGCGGAGAGGGAGGTGGTCCTCCCCAAAAATACCGGATGGTGTACCGCTCACCATCGGGTCAACAATGGCAACCACCGCAGCGGCCTATGCAATTTCGCAGTCGGCCATATTCTCCACCGGCGTTCCGACCGGCACTACCAGCACCACCTCCGCAGCAACAACAGCAGCATCAGATGATGCCGCGTGCGTTTGCACCTCAGCAGTGCAATCCAGGCTTTCGTCCTCCAAGCACGGGGCAGATATCAACCGCATGTTACAAATGCGGTCGCCCAGGGCACTGCACCAACAACTGCCCCGAGAGGCAAGGCGACAGAGTGGCACCACAGTTTCCAGGGAGGAATTAGCCCCGGAACCCCATTAATGTGCAGCGGGCAAATTCTAAGCCCGGCACTGTCCACCAAATCGCCATAGAGGACGTGCCGGAGGGGGAGCCAATCCTTGCGGGTATGTTCCAACTCCACTAACATTCCTCTATAGTTTTATTTTACTCAGGTGCCACACATAATTTCATTACTCAAGCTTTTATTACTAAACAAAGCTTGCAAATACTACCCACCGAAAGTCCTTACTTGATTTGTTCACCGGGTGGGACAATTTCAGCAAGCATGATGGATTCAAATGCACCATTATGCTTAGCAGGTAGAGTATACCGTACGTCTCTCATAGATTTAGAGGGACAAAAGGTCGATGTCATCCTAGGATGTCATGGTTAACCCGCCATGGCGCTGTTTTAGACACCATCCTCCGAGTCGTGCATTTACACTCAGAAATGCACAAGTCTCACTCATTATTTCTGGATAGTCCAGAAATAAAACTTCCAAGTCTATACCAATCCACCACCATGAGATTGGAATATATTCCAGTAGTCCGTGAGTTCCCAGAAGTGTTCCGGGATGATTTGCCAGGGATGCCGCCGGACCGAGAGGTAAAGTTCAAGATTGAACTTGCACCGGGAACTAAGCCAATATCCAGAAGGCCGTACAAGATGGCGCCAAAGAAGTTGGCAGAATTGAAAACGCAGTTGACGGACATACTGGAAAAGGGTTTTATTAGGCCGAGCTCCTTGCCATGGGGCTGTTCGGCATTATTTTTGAAGAAGAAGGATGAGAGGGCGTGTACTGATTCGAATCACCGTCGCTCGCGGTCATATGAGCATACTTGCCCACTGCGTTTTGATGTAGTAAGAACTGAATGATTACTTTTGAACTTGATAAGGCCGTGATGTAACTTGTATTGCAATCATGCTTGAATTAGAGATAGGCTAATTAAACTTTACTTCACTTTGTGCAATAAGCATCGCAACAAAGTGTTTCTTGTTTGATTGTGGAGTTGCGATGCTGTTCGGCTCAAGGTCTTTACAATGAGGCTTAAAATCTGAAAGTTAAGGATCAACATTAGGCGAGTCCCTTTTGCAAATTCAGCTATCCTATTTCAATCCGTCGTGCATGTAGAGTTTCTTGTTTAGGAGAGACGGATCAGTCTTGCTGAGCCTATGTGCTCACGCTTGCTATATGAGTGGTTTTGCAGGTTAACATTGATGCTAGGAAGAAGGTTGTCCGGTGAGACTCAGAGACTTCCGAGTCGTTTAACACATGGAGAACCCAGCTGCTGCCATGTCTTCGTGTTCCTAGCGAGAGGAGTCCGCGGGCTGGACCTCTTCTCGAGTGCTGATTAGTTATTCGACGTGAGATGATTATAAGTCTTCCACTGTAGATATTTGCTGTAAATTATTTACAATGAACCTTTGTAAGCTTCCGCTATTGATTTATGTAATACATTGTTCCTTATATGTGTGTTGTTGGGTGCCGCACAACACCGCACCACCCAATGTGATTCCCGGGTGCGTGGCACGGCCCTGTGAATGAACGGGCGGCATGGTCCCTGTCAGAGACTTGCTCAAGTATCCAAATTGAGTTCAGATTGTAGCCCCACGCAAGTGAATTTGGTCATTTGCCAATTTCGAGAAAATGTGAGGGGATAAGGGGGACAGTAGGACCCACATGTCATAGAGCCATCTAGACTTGCACCCTAAGTCTCCATTCTCTGTGTTCCACTGAAGCAACTAAGTCGGTTCTCTTTTGCACTCGAGCAGCCGAGCCTTCTTCAGGTGCCACCGAGGGTAACACCAGGCCATGCACTCGTGAACTCCCCCGTGCTGGAGAGCAGCTTGTGTGCTACCTTACCTCTCGGCATGATCCACTGCCGCATCGACCGAGCCACTGCTTCATGCTTCCCCATCACGCAACAGGACAGAAACGCACCGCCGCCTCTGTGCTTCGATCGGGGATCGGCATCGCCACCTCGCACAGCACCCCTCCGAACCGCAAAACAGCACTAGGTGATTGTCCTCGACCTCATCGGCACAAAACCGAGAGATTTCCGGCTGCCCTGAGCGAGAACGGTGTTTGCATGCGGTGACCCGAGAACTATCAACGATCGGGCATGCGTGGACAGCTCTCCACAGAGGCTTTCACGCCTGAGCAAGCACGGCCACCAGAGATCCCTACCTTGGTGCTGTTTCCATCCAAAACGTGGATCAAGCCGTGAACCCTAGCGGCTGAATTTGCCGTTCTTCTGCCGGAGCACCTCCACGGACCTTTCGGTATGAAATTCAAAAATTTGCACTCAATTCTCACTTAGAGTTCATCAAATCATGCACAAAGGATCTAGAGTAGTCGGCGACCAACTTCTCTTCACAACCCTAGCCTGAAATGCTAGGTAGACCGATCAATTTCCATCTTTTCCGAGCTTAACCATGGCGGCATCGATCGGGCGCACGGTGAGAACCCATTTGGAGGTGTTTTCACGTGCCGGTTCTTACTTGCCGTGCTTCACTAGCATACACTGGTGCTTTAGAGCGGGTTGGCCGAGCTTTTGGCGGGTTAGGTTGGCCGGCTGACGGTGCCGAAGTGCTCTCGAGGCCGCCACACGTCACCGACAATATTCTGGCCACCGGCAGCCCGAGCCAACCACACAGACTTATTTCCCGACTTCCCAAACCCCCTAGCATCGAGCCTCAGGACGAGGGGCTGCCGGAAACACCAAGCCGGCGAGCTCCGGCGTCGGTCCGATGGGGGAGGGGGGGGGCGGCGCGCGCGCGTGAGCGCCGGCGGGAGGAAGAAGAAAGGGCCGGGTCCAGCTGTCCGCGACCGCGGTTTAAAAATTTGATCTGCTGTGGCTCGGGATCCACTGTGGCTGCATGCTGGAACCGTGTAGCCCCGTGTGTTCTCGGATTTCATTGGCTGAGGTTTAAAATGTAGGCCCAAGTCAATTTCCCGTAGTAAAACAATTCCAGAGTTTGCTACAACTTGGGAAAATCATATCTGTGTGCAGCAACCTCCAAATTGAGTGATTCAAATCGGGTTGGATTCCTTTTGCAAATATCTATCAAAATATGAACCCCAATTTGTATGAAAGTCAATATTAAATTATGGATAATTCTTTTAATATTTTCTATAAAAGAATTATAGAGGGAGTTTGGTTCATCCAAAAATCCGAAAATCATGACAGAATATTCTTTAGGATATTATTGACCTTCTAGCAAATTTTCAGCTCATTTGAAGATGATTTGTATAGGAATTTGCTAAATACAAGCTGCTGTGTTCATAGTGGTCCAGAAAATTTTTCAGAAAAGGTATCCAACTTGAAAAATCCATTCTAGGTAATTCATAGCTCCAAAAATCATGAGAAAATTCAGGCATGCTCCATGAGTCATACTAGAAATTTTAGTTTACTTGATTGGGCATGAAAATGCACAGTACTTCAGAATTAATTCTTTTTAGTAGAAATGCTTAAGGAATTATTCTGGAGGAACTACTCAAGTAAAAGACCTGAATTTTGGATGAAAGTACACTCTTGTGACTAGAACTCACATGTAATGTTTCGGCTCAATTTGAACTTTAGATGTTCCTGTTCTTGCTCTCCATGTTTATGTATGTGAGAAACACATAGAGAATTATGGTGGGAATTATGGGAGACACAATTTCCATCCACATTAGCTGCAATTTGGCAAGCTAAGTCTATGTGTAGTGTAGGACTTCCTGTAAAAATTTCAAAGTGATTAGAGATCAGGATCTTTAGTTACATCCAAATCATGCCAGCCCATCTCATAGTTCTATATTGAAACATAGCACAATAGGACTGAAATTTCCTAAGTGTAGGTTGATGTTCACTTTAATTTCTATACACGACAAAGGCAGCAGATTCTTTCTCAGTACTCCCACACAACCTCTGCTCTTAAGAAACTTAGGTCTCTAAATTCTTTAAATTGCATTATAAGAACATGTGCATATACATGTTGATAGGACTTACAACGGAGGCAATAAGTGGAGAAGTTCGACGGAGTGAATCCACTGAAGTGGATTAGTTTATCAAGCCTCAAGGGAGACAAGACTCTAACTGATTTATATACTAGAAGAACCTGCAAAACAGACAAACTCCGGTTTGCATTTAACTTCTATTAAGTTTTTACGTTGTATACACTATGTCGGTTAGGAATGAATTGTGCATTAAGTCTAGATGTTTGATACTCCTCTTGCATGACCAGAAAACCTATGGAATATTTGGGTCAGATGTCCCTCCATTGTGTAGAAACTGCCATGCTTAAGTAGGACTCGGTAGAAGTCGAGTGGTTGGACGCTACTCGCGAGTATAGGAAATTGGGAGCACAGGGGATTGGTTCAATAAGTTGTTAGTAAGTTGAAATGAGACCGGGCAGGGTGTAGGAGCAACAGAACCTGGGGGCTTTGGTGCTTTGGACCTGTCCGTGTCGATTGAGGACCGATCTGTGTGCGGCCCATGCTGATCAAGTTTGAATGTATCGAAGGTATATTGGATATATGGTACCCGATAAACCGATGTAACCTATACCTCCGGGCGTCGAGGCATAACACACCGATTTATAGGTGTAGGTTGATGGCAGCAAGGTGGAAATCTGCTAACGGGCATAGAGAGATGCTCCGTGTATGGAACCTCCTGTCCGTTTGGGTGCGACCGATTCGACATTTGGGCTGTTTGGTGAAAGGTTGCCAAGTACGACATCAGTGGAGCATGCTGTGCAGCTCCGAGTATGGGCGTACGTGACGTGCTATTCAGGTATCCCTGCAGGTGTATATCGAGTCGATTTGCCATCCCTCATGGTTATGAGTACCACTTGACCACTGAGTCGTGACGTATAGGTAACTTGCACAGAGATAAGAATAAATCACTATCGGTTTGAAGTTGATACTAGTAATGGAATGTTGTCTTATATGAATAGGTTAGTGAAAATTCGATTCTTTTCCATCATGAGCAAGTTACATCGGGAGAAAGCGTTTCTTGTTTGATTGTGGACTCCCGATGTGAGGTACCCAAGGTTATGCTTAATTTGATGCTAATAATACCTGAAAGTAAGGATCCACATTTAGGCGAGTTCATATGCAATGTACTATCCGATGTTTTGTCTTTACCATCTTGTAGAGTTTTATGATTAGGGTCGACGGTTAAGTCTTCCTGAGCGTTATGCTCACGGATATTATACGAGTTGTTTTGCTTGTAATAACACTACGCTGATGAGTATGGTTGTCCGATGAGACTCGGAACTCTTCGAGTGGTAAACTCATAGAAACCCCTGCCGCCGCTATTGTCATTGTGAGATATGAGACGTGAGTTGTATTAGTCTTCCGCTGTAGAGTATTTTGAGAAGTATTTGTAAAAATTCACTCTTTGTAAACTTCCGCTTGATTTATGTAATATGATGATTTATTATGTGTGCTGTTGGGTGCCGCATCGCACGACACCAATCAATGCGATTCCCAGGTGAGCAGCACGGCCCCGTGAACGGGCAGGGCCCTCACACCTGAGAGACCAGTCATCAAGGCTCAATAGCCAAAGCCTTTACGATGAATCAGGAAAATGCGCTTGGCGGTGATGTGTGCCAAGATCGGCGAGGCCTAATTGTGAACAAGCTGATCGTGTCACAAGTGGAAGCCACACGTTTTGAAAACTTAAACACACCGATTAAAGAGTAGACACCGCTAAAAAAGATTGAAGCTTAATGCCAGGATGTTAACGAGGAGAGAGCTTGCTAGATGCCCAACATAAAGAATGGACTAAGTGCCAACATCCAGTTAACTTGACTAAGATAATTCCACCCGAAGCACCACGAGGCAACACATGCGGGTCGAACAACGACAACCGTCACCTTCACAACAGAAATCAAAGACATATTCTCGAGGCTACCAGGCAAGACATGATAAGTAACTTGATGCGACAGGACACTATTGACTCAGAAGGTTATCAACTCTATGATGAATAGGAAGCCAACATGGCTGTCGCAACAACCTTGTTATAAAATCTTAAAATTGCAGATGATGATCCCACTGCAGAAACCGGACACAAGACCATGTCTACCATAAATGCTGCATTGAGGCAGACAACCAACATACCATACTGGCCTACTCCCAGCAAACAATCATTATAAAATTCATCATCATCTCGATGACCTAGTCGGTGACGAGAAGGCTCCCTCTCACAAAAACAAATCAAATTGCCGAAAGGATGATCCATCCCCGCAGCATACACACCAACCTTGATATTAAGTTGACTCATCCCTAAATTTTTTGAGGAATCCCCCCATGACGCTTGTCATGTGTTCATGCAACAACGAGTCGATGGGAGCGGAAGAGACGTGTGAAGTACCAGTGTTGGTCCAAATCTTTCGGGCCTTTCTATTCTAGTAGCTGGATATGAAACACCGAATCCCGTCCAAACTTCCGTCCATCAGCCTCTAGTCTGATGTATGACAGAAAATCCAGGACAGAAACATGCCTTGGTGACTACTTGACTGCCGTTCAAGTTGTTGCTGGAGTTGAGTACATAGCTATGAGGAATTTGCAGCTACAACTCTAAGGGTCAATACAGGCTTGTCTGAACGAACTTCCAGCCAACAGCATTTACATGTGGGACAACCTCAAGTGGCTTCTTGGGCACATATAAGCGCTTAGGTAGCATACAAGACCTGCTGGTTTGTATGCAGCAAAACGCTGCGTTTCGCTTTCGCAGGAGGATCCTACTTTTCAGGGCGATGACTCGATATTACATCCAGCAATAGACTCAACTCACGAACACTGTTGATAACATATCAGAGGAGGCAACTATTCTGGCATTAAGCCAAGGAGTTAGATATGAGGTCCCAAAGGAAAATTAGCTCATTCCTAACCTACAACCATAGGGAAACTTACAGAGAGCTAATAGGTACCCAGATGGTGAGGAATCCCTGCTGTATGAAACTCCTTCAAGGCGAGACAACTATACTCCAAGAAACAATCAAAATCAGGGAGAAAAAATCAGCATGATCGGGGTTCAAAGGTCAAAGCTGTGATGACAATCAGAGGCGCAACCAAAGGCCTTACAAAGATAACAACAAGTGAGGACCCTCTATCAAGGAGATGATTAACATGCCTTGCATTTTCCGTGAAAATAAAGGATTCCGATGGAAAATGGAAGGCGAGTCATCTAACTTGTTCAAGGATTTCCACTTGTTCAAGGGGACTCTCTGAAGAAAGTTACCTGTCGACTGATGAGTCAGACAACAAGGATGACCTCAAGGAGAATACTAACAAGACCTAACCCAAACATTATTGTAGCCTGATGATTTACATGGGGTGTCCTTCCAGAATAAGTTAGAAGTTACTTCTCTATGAAGTAAATCATAGCGACTTCCTCCTATCCATAATAGCTCAGGTGATATGAGACAAACACGTTGTCGACTCGGGATGACCACCCTTCGCATGTGTTGGGAACAAAAAAATGGCTGTGTTTTTTACATGTGGAAGTCCAGTTTGGGGACCAAGTTTACCAAACGGCCGCAAGACAAGCAAGACAAGCCACAAGAAACAAAGGCCGGAGCAAGACTTAGAAGTTCTCAGGAGGATTCAAACCATGTGAATTCTTATGTTTTAGTCATGTCAACGTTCTAGAAAGTGTCCGCATGATACCCGCGTTTATACGTGCCTTAGAGATAAGATAAAATATAAGAGAGTTCTAGTTTAAACATAGAATAGATAGAGTCGTCGAGATTTGTATCAAGGCTATATAAAGATAGCCCTCTTACAAGAATAACATGTCGAATTCCGATCAACAACTTTTGTTCGTTGCTCATTCTTTATTTTTTTCATAGCTTTTAGACGTAGTTCAAAGCTCTTTGGTGCTTTGACAAGAAAAGCATCCGGGTTCTCTCCACGAAAGTGAGACTTAACATGTTTCTATCACAAAAACCCCACGTTTATCTAAGTTTTGGTGACTAACATCGAGATTCATCATAAAACAGACGACTCCAATGATCTGTTCAGCAACAGAATTGGTGAGTCCATAGGGGGCGACATCAACTGCATCGACCAACGCATCCACTCGACGGTCGGCACGTTTTCGTACTGATCAAACAGTGAGGATCATGGCAAATGCATCTAGGAGGAAGGCCGACGGCAAAGCCGTCAATGTGAGCAATGTCATCGACGTCCAGCTCGAAGATCTCTCGCTGGAGGACCGCAAACACATTCAAAAGGAGTTAGAATGAGAGATCCATGACGAAAAAATGGCACGTCTGCAATCCAAGTTGGCGTATTTCCAGAAGATGGAAGGAGGCATCGTCTAGAAAGCCGACATGTGCGAGGCAACATCACACAAGGTAAACGCACCGATATCCCTCGAAGAACTAGTTCAACATGTAGATGTATCGGTAGCTACAAAGTACAACACGGACTTAGAGCAGATGACATCTTCGGTAGAAGATAGGCTCAAAGACTCTTTTGCCACGTTTAATGCTGATTTAGAACACACCATAGATCAAAACCTTCATCGGTATATCCGATCTACCGTCCAGCAAGTGGAAGATGAGGTCGGGGCAAACGCGTAGACATAACATGAGTAGTGCAGCAGCAAACGTAGCGAGTACCTCGTCGCCTTGCATGCTGCCATCTTACGGCCAAGCTAGCCAGCCAATCATGAACATGCAGCAACCATATTACCAAACCATCACTATGGAACTGCAATGCCACCTATAGGCAGTGGTGTACTGCTTGGGCCAGCCCCTGACGCATGTTTTCCTCCACCACCACCACAAGTTGCACCTTGCGACTTGCCAGAACCTCCCTATAGACCAAGTTGCCAAAACACTTAGGGAGTTTGGGGTAACGACCAGAGCAAACATCAGAAACTACCGAAAATCTTACCCCGACCACTATGATAATGTCCCGTATACCAGGGTCTTCAGGGTGTCCAATGTTCTCTAAGTTTAGTGGGGAGGATTAAAAAACTACACAAGAACACGTTGGCCAATTCCTAATCCAGTGCAGTGACATAGGAATAACAGATGTACACCGGATCAGACTGTTTCCCTTGTCCCTAACTGGCACGGCCTTTAGCTGGTTTACCACGTTAGCTCCTAATTCTATCCTCACCTGGCCGTGTTTGGAACAAAAGTTTCACGAGTACTTTTACAATGGTGAGACCGAACATAAATTGTTTCATCTAACAGCGGTCAGGCGAAAATATAATGAACTCGTGACTGAATATATCAAAAGGTTTAGTGCAACCCGGAACAAATGCTTTAGCCTAACCATAGGGGAAAAGGATTTGGCCAATATAGTGTTTGCAGGACTTCTACCATACTTCAGGGAGAAGATGGAGGGCGCCGAGTTTAGAGACGTCAACCAGGTCCTGCAGTAAGCTGTAGCACGTGAGAACCGAGCCAGAGAAGCCAGGGAATACCGCCGGTTCAAAGAAACTAATCACAAGGACCGAGAGAAGCAACATGTCAACAACATCGGGGACGACTCGGCCAGCGATAATGAGATGGACGTTTCTGTGGATGAGTGGGTAGAAAACCACAAGAACAAGCCCCTGACTTGTACATTCTCGAAGCCCAGCCCCGGGAAGAAGGAGGAGATCAAGTTCACCTTTGATGTAATGAAGTGTGATAAGCTCTTCGACATGCTCTTGCAAAACTGGGAAATCAAGCTCAAGAACGGCCATGTTATCCCACCACCCGAGCAGCTAGCCAACAAACTCCATTGTAAGTGGCGCCGACTCATACTCTCATTCTACTAACGATTGCAAAATGACGCCGTTTGACACTCGGTGATAGCCATGGAATGAAGCTTCACAGGATCCCTTCCATGTCAACATGGTGAACTTCGAGGGGTAGAAGATACTAGTGAGGACCGATCAAGCATCTACAACCAGAGGAAGAATGTGATCCTGTCCGATGATCTACGTAAAAATATGATCAAGCCTCGGAACCCTGAAGTTGGCTTATGGAAGCTCAACGGACCAATAAAGACTACCCAGTTCAAACCAACTTCAGAGTATATGATCACCAAGTACCTCAGGAGGAAGCAAGCAAAGAGTGTCTTTCACAGCTTAAGAGATTCCAAGGGCAACGAGTCCGCGACCTACTCCAACAAAAGCCTTGGAAGAACACTCGGCAGAAGCGGGTTTGGAAGTCATTGACACCTCGATAAACTGATTATTTTCCAAGGAAAATGGACATCCCAAGGAGCTTGGGGGTCACGGGTCAGGAGTCACCGGTACCTCGAGAAATCGATGGTTTTCAAAGGAAAACAGCCCTCTTGAGAGGCTCAGGAAGCCCGGGTGTGGGAGCAATGATCAGATGAGCAAGGGAGCAGCCACACTACATGGAGACTGAAGCAAAAACCACTAGAAGGTGCTGGTGCTTCCACCCCATCTCAGTGACGTGTTGGGAAGATCCAAACTGAGGAGAACACAAGAACAGGACACCGAGTACTGATGATCGGGTTGGTACCTTGTGTAATCCAAGATGAATTGGCCCCTAGTAACTCGGGGAATGAAGGCAATTTCGGAAAATAAGGCTTGGGTAAATGGCACAAGACCGGCAGCTCCAACATGAAGATGGGTGCTAGTCTAAGCGAAACCGAGAGAACCAAATGTGATGGACAAAAATCCGTACAATCCAGGATCACAGAGGGTGGTGCCGCACGATGCGACACCCGACAGCACACACAATAAGGAAAACATGGTATTACATTCAAACTTACTGAATTTGTACAAAATTAGTACAAACCTTCAGTTTACATCTAATTTACAGAGTTTACTACAGCGGAAATTATTTATACAACTCATGCATACTCCTAACTAGAAAAAGTTGGTTGTCCAGCCCTACGGACAACCCACACTAGATACACCCAGCTTCACTGCAGCGTGTATGGCTGCCATAGAGCCGTAGTCCCCGACGGAGGATAGCCCTCGCCGGTGGACCCATACTCCTAGTCCGTGGGGTACTCCTCACCTGCAAAAACTCATAGCAGCAACCGTGAGCACGATGGCTCAGCAACTCTTAACCGACTCTCCTACACATGAAACTCCACATGCAAGTCATACTCAAAATAGGATGGCAGTTTGCAGCAACGGACACACCTACAAGTTCATACTTAATTGATCTTTTAGCCACAAGTTAACAGTTCACAAATATGAAATTTAGTGAGCAATATTTGGTGGCACACATGTAGCTATGCAAGTTACTCGTAACAGCATTGAGGTATCAAAATCATTCCATAGCTTTACTACGTCACGACACAGTGAAAAAGTGGTACTCATAACCGTGAGGGACGGTGAATCGACTCGTTATACACATGCAGGGATACCCGAAAAGCACGTCACATACGCTCCCACCGATGTCGTATGGGACAACCTTTCACCAAACAGCCCAAACATCAAACCGGTCTCACAGAAACGGAAAGGAGGTTCCCTACACGGAGCATCTCTCTATGCCCGTTAGCGGATTTCCACCTTGCTGCCCTGATACTACACCTATAAATCGGTGCATTATGCCTCGACGACAGGAGGTATAGGTTACATCAGTTTATCGGACCCCATATATCCGATATGCCTTCGGTACATTCAAACTTGTTCAGCGGGGCCACACAGGGATCGGTCCTCAATCGACACAGGCAGGGCTACGCACACAAGCTATGACACCATCAGTTTTGATTTTTGATTTCATTTATATTTTATATAAAGAAAACATTTTAAAAGAAGTGGAGATAGAAAAAAAAATCAAAAAGATAGTCAAAAGTGCCAATTCCAGTTCACCGAGAACCGCCGAAGACAATTCCCGCGGCCCGCTGGCCACGTGGCGCCTTCGGTGCTCATCCCCGCAAAAAGGGAGAGGTCCGCCGCTAAACTGGCTACGTGGCAGGATCGGGGCTCGTCCCTGCGAAAGGGGCGAGGTCCAACGCCGTGGGACACGTGTTGCCCCCGGAGCTAGCCTCTGTGGAGAAGCGAGGTCAGCCCGCAGGACATGTGTTGCCCTCGGATCTAGTCACTGCGGAAAGAGAGGACCAGCCGCGCGGGACACGTACCGCTCTCGGAGCTCTTCTCCGAGAGGTCCGACCCGCGGGACACGTGTCTCTCTTGGAGCTCACCTCCGAGAGGTCCAGTCCTATCGGACACGTGTCACCTCCGGAGCTCACCTCCGGGAGGTCCGACACTGTTGGACACATGTCAACCTCGGAGCTCACCTCCGGGAGGTCCAACACTGATAGACACGTGTCGACCTCGGAGCTCATCTCCGAGAAGAAAGGAAGTCTGGCGCTACTGGACACGCGGCATTCTCGGAGCCCACCTCCGAAGAGAGGGGAGGTCTGGCACTGACACATGGCACATCGGAGCTACCTCCAAAGAGAGTGGAGGTCCGACACTGACATGTGGCGTATGCGGAGCTCGTCTCTGGAGAGAGGGGAGGTCCCGTCCGCATGGACGCGTGGCGCACGCGGAGCTTGCCTCTGAGGAAGAGGGAGGTCTCGCCCGCCTAACACGCGGCACAACCAGAGCTCGCCTCTGCGAAAAAGGGAAGCCCAGGCCTCAGCTGGACACATGGAGCCTCTGGAGCTTATCCCTGCGGAAGGACGCGATTCTAAAGCGGTTTTCCTCTGTACGTGAGTACCCATTACTGTGGAAACCGACAAGAACTTTTCTCCGATGAATACTGCAACCAAATCGGTTAAAAGATAAGTTGTTAAGATTCAAAATCAATTTGAATAGGACTCTTATTCGAATTCCGATCAGATTAGGACTCTTCCCTTCCCGACTATAAATAGAACCCGAAACACCCCATGGTCGTAACATCTTTTCAAAGCCGACAACTTAGAAGCCCTAGCCCTAAACTTGCCGAGCTAAACCCCTTTTCCAGAAGTTTGACCACCGGAGAGACCGCCGACAAGCCCAGACACGATTGCCGCCGCCGGAAGAGAGCCCCGACGATCTGTTTTTGCTAGGAGGGAGGACCCGAAAGAAGCAAGGTAGGTTTCCAATACCACCTTACGACATCATCGCGGTTTCTTTGCATCTGTTCTTCGATCCCTTCGAACAGAAGCTTTTTCGTGGACAGATCACGTGTTGATCGGTTTGATCTGGAGTCAATATCATCGTCACGTCCACATTTGATCTTTACACCTCTGTTCATCGTAAAACCCCATGCAAACCCATGCAAACATGCAAGAATACAAACCGATCTAATAAAAATGACATCATAGGATTAGCATGCATATGCACCATTACATCTTGAGTAAAGTTTGTGCATAATGATTGATTGCTATGAATCTTGTATGTGCGTGATCGTAAATAGAAGGACAAGCTCAGGGAGCTATCTACGACGAGCCACAACACCAAGACTTCGAGATCCAAGAGCAACAGAAACCGCAAGAACAAGGCAAGTGCCCCTTGACCATATTGATCCCATGTTTTTGAAAGATGTTTTGTTTATGAAAAGGTGTGTGTGCTTGAGTCAACTTTATGGCAAACCCTTTCATAGGAGTTTACTAGTTTTGTTAACCACCCTTGTCGCTGGGACAGTAGATGAGTCGGGTATGGTCGTTTTTGCTTTTTGCTTTGCTAATCTACGGGATATGGTAAGCTATAGAATGTGTCTAGCTAACTGCACTCGTATGAATAATAGTAATAAGAAACTGATGTTGATAATGGACATGAATCGGAGGAGATCTAGGCAAGCATGGTTTGTGGATGAGGTAGAATGAGATGGTGGTTACTTGCCGTAGATCTAAGGGCCGGTTCATGCAAGCACATGCCAGGAATACAGTGCCACCACAAGGCCCAGTATGGGTGCGGCTTAGCTGACTAATTAGGTAAGTTGCTAGATTGTTATGGACCGTGGAAGGCGCGAGAAATGGGAGTCAAGTGAGGACTGCCCTGGGAACTACATGGCACAAGAGTGGGCCCGTAGGTCGGAGAATTGGAGATTCTAGCCGGCTGGTGAAACCTTAGTGAGTGCATACATCTAGTAGCCCCTTTGTAAAGGCTATTTTGTGATCTCTTGGCCATACACCGACGGTTGTGTACTGGTATAATGGAAGTTTTGCAGTCGCCGACGGGTGACGAAATCACAAACTTGTGGGTAAAGTGGTACAAACTCTGCAGAGTCTAAACTATCATGATAGCCATGCTTCCGGTCACAAGCGCCTGGCCAACTTCCATGATTAGATGGGATGGTATTTGGTTTGGTTATTGGTCTGGTTTTGGTTTGGTCTTTGGAATTGGTTTCGGGACTGTTGAGTCCTGATAATGAAAATGGTTTCGGGACTGATGTGTCCGGGTGATGAGATTGGTTGCATGATTGTTGAGTCATGGCAATGAGCATTGGTCTCGGTACGAGACGGAATTGAATATGAGATGAGATGGTAGTGAATACAAGATGGTATTCATGAGCATGTGAAAAGATAAGCAAGATAAATGTCTGGTTGAGATATGAAAAGTGGTGAATCATGATGGAGGTATGTTGATGTTTAAATACATGTTGGGATTACATTCATTTAAAGCTAGTTGATGTTTTTATCCAGTTTTGTAAAATAAACTTTGCTTTCTGCAATGAGCCTTTTTATAACTACCTTGCTGTGAGCTACATATCATATTTTCCCGCACTTGCTGAGTACATCATGTAGTCAAACTTGCATTATTACTTCATCATCAGCAACAGGAGAGGAGTACTATGAAGACCACGTGGAGTATTAAGCGTATGATCTATCCTCAACCTTGCCTGTGGAGTAGGAGATGGAGCCGCTGCTGCTGCTTAGTTGCTTTCGCAATAGTTTAGAAGACTTCCGCTGCTAGAATAAAGACTTCCGCTGCTAGAATGAGTCTAAGACTCATGAGACATTGTAATAAACCCTGATATTCGTGGTATTATTCTGAAATTCTGTTTGTGGATTATATGTGTATGTGTGATGAACATCCTGGGCACACATAGGCATCAGTCTCGGTTTCGAGAGTTTCTCTCTCAGAACAGGGGCGTCACAGATTGGTATCAGAGCCATGGTTGATCGTAGGTCACACGCCTAGGTAGGTCACAGTTTGGTTTTAGAAGCCACGGGTTGATCGTAGGTCACACGCCTAGATAGGTCACAGATTGGTATCAACCTGCAACAGGTTGATCGTAGGTCACACGCCTAGATAGAAATCACAGATTGATATTAGAGCTGCCATGCCTAGTCAAAGATTGGTATAGATACCACGGTTGACTGTAGGTCATAGGTCTAGATAAGATCATAGATTGGTACAATTTACAGATTGGTATCAAGCTACCACGATTGACCATAGGACGCAGGCCTGGTTGCAGATTAGTATTAGGAGCCACGCTGAACATAGAATGCAAGCCTAGGTAAAATGCATAGATTGGCATTAGAAGCCCATTGACCATAAGACAAGTCACAGATTGGTAGTCACAGAAGTCACAGATTGGTATCACCACCAAAACCCTAGAGGACCCCCATTGAGTAAGACTTGAATAGGAGTTGTGTGCTGAATTTTTTTGATGATTGTTGTGCTTGAGTGCTTAGTGTGAGTTGTGGGACGTTTTCAACGTTGTCCATATCCACATATAGTAGAGAGATGTGAGATGTTTCGGCACTTGTTCACATCCCCATATAGGCTAATATATATAGCCCATCCACCATGATGCATATAGTTGGGAGGGATCACTCTAAACTTCTAACCTCAAATCTACTCAACTCTCACAGATGGTGAGAGGAAACGCCAGCCATCAAGGGAGGAACGTCGGTGGCAACCAAGAGGATGACCATGTTGAGATTCCTGAGAATGACAACCCTGGGGCTGGTGCAAACAACTTGGAACGGTTGATGGCTATGCAGAACCAGCTTATGCAAACCATGATCCAAACTTTGGGTCAGCTGCAAGCCAACAACAATAACCCCGTTCCTGCACCACCGCCACCTCCACCAACACCGCCGCTGGCTCACAACCGACTAGGAGAGTTCATGAGGACTCGACCACCCACTTTTGCTCAAGCTAATGATCCCATGGAGGCCGATGATTGGTTGAGATCCATGGAGAAGAAGCTTGCCATAGTTCAGTGCAATGACCGAGAGAAAGTTCTCTTTGCATCGCACCAACTTATGGGAGCTGCCGCTGATTGGTGGGATGCCCTTTGCAATGCTCATGTTAACCCGGAGACTATTAATTGGACTGAGTTCAAGGAGAGTTTCTGCTCTCATTACATCCCTGCTGGAGTAATGATGCTCAAAAGATAAGAGTTTGAAGGTCTTCGCCAAGGCAAGAAAAGCGTGAATGAGTACCTCAACAAGTTCACACAGCTTTCAAGGTATGCCCCCGAAGATGTCAACTCGGAACAACGGAAGCAGTACTTGTTCATGAGAGGGTTGAACAATGAGATCCAAGTTCAGCTTCTCAACAATGACTATGCGATCTTCCAAAATCTAGTTGACAAAGCTATAGTGGTTGAGAGCAAGATCCGAGAGATCGAGCAAGAGGCAAGAGGAAGATGCCATACCAGCCACAAGGGAGCAACGTACGCCCTCGGTACATGCCCCCAGCTGCACCGCAGTATGGATTGTCCGCTCCTACTTTTTGCCCTAATCAACCACCACAGCAACGTCCTGTCATGCAAGCACCTCGTGCGCCTTTGCCTCCTACGCCCCGACCCAACATGGGTGCTCCTGTTCAAAACCCCCGCCCCAACGTACCTGCTGTCATGGGCAACAAGGCATGCTTTGCATGCGTGGAGACGGGACACTTTGCGAGCCAGTGCCCGTGGAGAGGTCCTGGACATCCAAACAACGTGCCCAAGCAGAACCCACGGTCGAACGGAGGAGCCAATCAAGGAAACTGTAGACAGCAGAACTACTCTCGTGGCAACGTGAACCATGTCTCTGCTGAGGAAGTGCAACAGGTTGAGGACGTCGTGATTGGTATGTTCCTTGCCAACTCCAACCCAGCCACCATTCTATTTGATTCTGGAGCATCACATTCCTTCATATCATCCAAGTATGTTGCCAAGTATAATCTACCCATATGACACTTGAAATATACTATGTTGGTTAATTCTCCCGGTGGAGAGATGAGAACTAATATAGTATGTCCGAAGGTAAACCTTAAAATAAGGGGGGTACACTTCCTTGCCAATCTCATTGTCTTGGATTCCCAAGGGCTTGACATAATACTCGGAATGGATTGGTTAACCAAGCACGGCAGAGTAATCCAATGTGCTAAGAGGAGCGTGCAGTTGACAAACGAGCACGGTACTCATATCGAGTTCAAGTCAGCCAAACCAGCAACCGAGAAGGCGACTATGAACCACGTCGAAGAAGCAACCCTGGAAAGCATTCCGGCGGTTCAAGAATTCTTGGATGTGTTCCCGGAAGAACTTCTAGGTATGCCACCTGACCGGGACATTGATTTTTCCATTGACCTAGTACCCTGGACAGCACCTATAGCAAAGAGACCATATAGGATGCCCGTCAACGAGCTAGTGGAACTGAAGAAGCAAATTCAGGAGCAGCTAGAGAAGGGTTTTATACGCCCAAGCTCGTCACCGTGGGGAGCCCCCGTGCTCTTCATGGACAAGAAGGATGGAATCCAAAGAATGTGCGTGGACTATAGGTCTCTCAATGAGGTGACGAACAAGAACAAATACCCTCTGCCCCGTATGGAGGACCTATTCGACCAAATGAAGGGAGCCCGAGTGTTCTCCAAGATTGATCTTCGGTTGGGATATTTCCAGCTGAAGATTAGGCCCTCCGACATACCTAAGTCTGCCTTTTGAACATGGTATGGTTCGTATGAATATATCGTTATGTCTTTTGGGTTAACGAATGCACCCGCATACTTCATGTACCTCATGAACAAGGTCTTCATGGAGTACTTGGAAAAGTTCGTCATGGTTTTCATCGACGATATCATGGTGTATTCAAAAAGCGAGGTAAAACATGAAGAACACTTGAGATTGACATTACAGAAGCTGCGAGAGCATCAGTTGTATGCCAAGCTCAGCAAATGTCAATTTTGGCTAAAGGAGATATCGTTCCTAGGCCACATTATCTCCGAGGAAGGAGTATCGGTTGATCCCGGAAAAGTGGGAGATGTTCTGAAGTGGAACCAACCGCAAAACGTGAGGGGATATTCGGAGTTTTCTTGGGATGGCTGGATACTACCGACGGTTCATCAATGACTTGTCTAAGATAGCAAAGCCTATGACGGAGTTCCTAACGAAAGGAAAAGCCTTCCAATGGACACCAGAGTGCCAAGAAAGCTTTGAGAAGCTCAAGAAAAGGCTAACCACAGCGCCGGTTTTGGTATTGCCGGACGTAAGGAAGAGCTTTGACATATATTGTGATGCATCCAGACAAGGGCTTGGATGTGTGCTCATGCAAGAAGGATAAGTGGTGGCCTATGCCTCGAGACAACTAAAGAAACACGAGCTCAATTACCCCACACATGATTTGGAACTCGCAGCCGTGGTGAATGCATTGAAGATTTGGAGACATTATATCATTGGCCACCGATGTGAGATCTATACGGATCATAAAAGCCTCAAGTACATATTCACCCAAACGGATTTGAATTTGAGGCAATGTCGATGGTTGGAACTCATCAAGGATTATGATGTTGGAATCAACTATCACCCCGAAAAGGCCAATGTAGTAGCCGATGCATTAAGCCGGAAGGGAGCATGTCACCAACTTACAGCTCAGGAGTTACCACCCGAGCTACGCAAGGAGTTCGAACGGTTACATCTCGGTTTCATGAACGAGATGGAAGTGATGGAACTCCACTCTTCATTGGAACAAGAGATTAGAGATGGCCAAGCTACGGATGAAGAAATCAAGGAGATCAAGGAAAGGATCTGACAGGGAATAGAAAAGGACTTCAAGGAAGACGAGAAGGGTATGCTTTGGCTAGGAAAAAGGACTTGTGTGCCTAACGTGAAGCATATCTGCAACAGGATATTAAAGGAGGCACATGATTCACCTTATTCCATACATCACGGCAGTACAAAGATGTACAAGGACTTGAAGACTTGATATTGGTGGGATGGTATGAAAAGGGACATAGCCGAGAATGTTGCCCTATGCGACACATGCCAACGGGTGAAGGCCGAACATCAAAGACCTGCTGGACTGTCACAACCCTTAAAGGTACCAGAGTGGAAGTGGGAAGATATCAGTATGGATTTCATCATCGGATGGCCACGTACTCAGTCGGGTTAAGACTCCATCTAGGTTATCATGGACCGATTGATGAAAACCGCCCATTTTATTCCAGTAAAGATCAAGTACAACTTTGCACAACTAGCCGGGCTGTACATGGATCAAATCGTGTGCCGCCATGAAGTCCCGAAGAGGATAGTCTCAGATCGAGATTCTCAGTTTACCTATAGATTTTGGAGGAAGCTGCAGAAAGCTATGGGTACACGACTAGATTTTAGCTCCGCTTACCACCCGCAGACCGATGGACAAACAGAAAGGACAAACCAAATTTTGGAAGACATGTTGAGAGCCTGTGCCTTAAAGCATGGATGAAGTTGGGATAGGAGCTTGCCATATGCCGAGTTCTCCTATAACAATAGCTATCAAGCCAGCTTGAAGATGTCACCTTTTGAAGCGTTGTATGGTAGACGGTGTAGAACGCCGTTGTTTTGGAATGGCACCAGAGAGAGCCAAGTGTTTGGACCCGAAGTGCTACAAGAAGCTGAGAAGCAAGTCCAAACAATACGGGAGAACTTGAAGGCTGCTCAATCACGACAGAAAGGCTATGCAGACAATAGGCGAAGGAAGTTGACTTTTGAAGTAGGAGACTTCGTATACCTTAAGGTATCGCCTATCCGAGGCCAATGACGTTTCAACGTCAAAGGCAAGTTAGCACCTTGCTACATCGGACCATTTAATATTTTGGACAACTGAGGAGAAGTAGCCTATCAACTAGAGCTCCCAACTACGACGTACATGACGTGTTTCATGTATCCCATCTCAAGAAGTGCTTGAGGGTACCGGAAGAGCAAATACCAATAGATGAGCTTGAACTTCAAGAGGATCTGACCTATGCAGAGCACCCTGTCCGAATTTTGGACGTGAAGGAAAGGGTCATGAGGAACAAAGTGATCCGTTGGTGCAAGGTACAATGGAGCCATCACACCGAAGCTGAAGCCACATGGGAGCGTGAAGAATGCATCAAGGCAGAATTCCCTCATCTATTCTCCACTAGTGAATCTCGTGGGCGAGATTCAATTTGAGGGGGGTAGATTTGTGACTCCCTCAATTTTGATTTTTGCATGCATTCATATGTTATATAAAGAAAACATTTTAAAAGAAGTGGAAACAGAAAAAAAAAGAATCAATAAGATAATCAAAAAGAGCCAATTCCAGTTCACCGAGAAGCGCCGAAGATAATTCCTATGGCCCGCTGGCCACGTGGCGCCTTTGGAGCTCATCCCCGCAGAAAGAGAGAGGTCCGCCGCTAAACTTGCTACGTGGCAGGCTCGGGGCTCGTCCCTGTGAAAGGGGTGAGGTCCAACCCCGTGGGACACGTATTGCCCCTGGAGCTAGCCTCTGCGGAGGAGCGAGGTCAGCCCGCAGTACACGTGTTGCCCTCGGAGCTAGTCACTGCAGAAAGAGAGGACCTGCCGCGCGGGGCATGTGGCGCTCTCGGAGCTCTTCTCCGAGAGGTCTCTCCCGCGAGACACATGTTGCTCTCGGAGCTCACCTCCAAGAGGTCCGGTCCTATCGGACCTGTGTCACCTCCGGAGCTCACGTCCGGGAGGTCCGACACTGTTGGACACGTGTCGACCTCGGAGCTCACCTCCATGAGGGCTGACGCTGATAGACACGTGTCGACCTCGGAGCTCATCTCCGAGAAGAAAGTCTAGTGCTACTGCACACATGGCATTCTCGGAGCCCACCTCTGAAGAGAGGGGAGGTCCGACACTGACACGTGGTACACTCGGAGCTACCTCCGAAGAGAGGGGAGGTCCGACACTGACACATGGCGCACGCGGAGCTCGTCTCTAGAGTGAGGGGAGGTCCCGCCCACCAGGACGCGTGGCGCATGTGGAGCTCGCCTCTAAGGAAGAGGAGGTCTAGCCCGCATGACACACGGCACAACCAGAGCTCGTCTCTGCGGAAAAGGGAAGCCCAGGCCTCTGCTGGACACGTGGAGCCTCTGGAGATTATCCCTGCGGAAGGACGTGATTCTAAAGCGGTTTTCCTCTGTACTTGAGTACCCGTTACTAAGGAAACTGACACAAACTCTTCTATGTTGAATACTGCAACCAAATCAGTTAAAAGATAAATTGTTAAGATTCAAAAACAATTTGAATAGGACTCTTATTTGAATTCCGATCAGATTAGGACTCTTCCCTTCCCGATTATAAATAGAACCCGAAACACCCCTTGGTCGTAACATCTTTTCTAAGCCCACAACTTAGAAGCCTTAGCCCCAAACTCGCCGAGCTAAACCCTTGCCGGAAGTTTGACCACCGGAGAGACCGCCGACAAGCCCAGACACGATCGTCGCCGCCGGGAGAGAGCCCCGACGATCTGTTTTTGCTAGGAGGGAGGACCCGAAGGAAGCAAGGTAGGTTTCCAATACCACCTTATGACATCATCGCGTTTTCTTTGCATCTGTTCTTCGATCCCTTCGAACAGAAGCTTTTTTGTGGACAGATCACATGTTCATCGGTTTGATCTGGAGTCAAGATCATCGCCACATCCACATTTGATCTTTAGACCTCTGTTCATCATAAAACCCCATGCAAACCCATGCAAAAATGCGAGAACACGTACAAACCGATCTAATAAAAATGTCATCATAGGATTAGCATGCATATGCACCATTACATCTTGAGTAAAGTTTGTGCATAATGATTGATTGCTAGGAATCTTGTATGTGCGTGATCGTAAATAGAAGGACAAACTCAGGGAACTATCTACGACGAGCCACAACACCAAGACTTCGAGATCCAAGAGCAACAGAAACGGCAAGAACAAGGAAAGTGCCCCTTGACCATATTGATACCATGTTTTTGAAAGATGTTTTGTTTGCGAAAAGGTGTGTGTGCTTGAGTCAACTTGTTGGGAAACCCTTTCATAGGAGTTTACTAGTTTTGTTAACCACCCTTGTCGCCGGGACAGTTGATGAGTCAGGTATGGTCGTTTTTGCTTTTTGCTTCGCTAATCTACGGGATATGGGAAGCAATAGAATGTGTCTAGCTAACTGCACTCGTATAAATAATGGTAATGAGAAACTGATGTTGATAATGGACATGAATCGGATGGAGATCTAGACAAGCATGGTTTGTGGATGAGGTAGAATGAAATGGTGATTACTTGCTGTAGATCTAAGGACCGGTTCATGCGAGCACATGACAGGAATACAGTGCCACCACAAGGCCAAGTATGAGTGCGGCTAAGCTGACTAATTAGGTAAGTTGCTAGATTGTTATGGACCGTGGAAGGCGCGGCGAATGGGAGTCGAGTGAGGACTGCCCTGGGACTTGCATGACAGAAGAGGGAGCCCATAGGTAGGAGAATTGGAGATTCTAGCCTGCTGGTGAAACCATAGTGAGTCCATACATCTAGTAGCACCTTTGTAAAGGCTATTTTGTGATCTCTTGGCCATACACCGACGGTTATGTACTGGTATAATGGAGGTTCTGAAGTTACCGACGGGTGACGAAATCACTAACTTGTGGGTAAAGTGGTACAAACTCTGCAGAGTCTAAAACTATCATGATAGCCGTGCTTCCGGTCACAAGCGCCTGGCCAACTTCCATGATTAGATGGGATGGTTATTGGGATGGTATTTGGTTTGGTTATTGGTCTGGTTTTGGTTTGGTCTTTGGAATTGGTTTCGGGACTGTTGAGTCCTGATAATAAAAATGGTTTCGAGACTGATGAGTCCAGGTGATGAGATTTGTTGCATGACTATTGAGTCATGGCAATGAGCATTGGTCTCAGTACGAGACGGAATTGAATATGAGATGAGATGGTAGTGAATACAAGATGGTATTCATGAGCATGTGAAAAGATGAGCAAGATAAATGTCTGGTTGATACATGAAAAGTGGTGAATCATGTTGGAGGTATGTTGATGTTTAAATACATGTTGGGATTACATTCATTTAAAGCTAGTTGCTGTTTTTATCCAGTTTTGTGAAATAAACATTGCTTTCTGCAATGAGCCTTTTTATAACTACCTTGCTGTGAGCTACATATCATATTTTCCCGCACTTGCTGAGTACATCATGTACTCAAACTTGCATTATTACTTCATCACCAGCAACAGGAGAGGAGTACTATGAAGACCACATGGAGTTTTAGTCGTATGATCTATCCTCAACCTTGCCTTTGGAGTAGGAGATGGAGCCGCTGGTGCTGCTTAGTTGCTTTCGCAATAGTTTAGAAGACTTCCGCTGCTAGAATAAACACTTCCGCTGCTAAGATAAGACTTCCGCTGCTAGAATGAGTCTAAGACTGATGAGACATTGTAATAAACCCTGTTATTCGTTGTATTATTCTGAAATTCAGCTTGTGGATTATATGTGTATGTGTGATGAACATCCTGGGAACACATACGCACCAGTCTCGGTTCCGAGAGGTTCTCTCTCAGAACAGGGGCGTCACACAAGACTTCCCCTTGCTGCGTCCTATGCCCCTGCCTAGTGTCATTTTTCTTACTAATGTTATCTCACATCGCGAACCAATCCCTGTGAGGGACCCGGCCTGTTCACGTGGCCATGCCGCTCGCTCGGGAATTGCATTGTGTTGTGCCGTGCGATGCGGCACCCAGCAGCACACATAATAAAACATCATATTACATAAATCAGGCGGAAGCTTACAAAGTGTGAAGTTTTACAAATACTCTACAGAGGAAGACTAATCCAACTCACGTCTCATATTTATGCTAAGCAACAGAGAAGACGTCCAGCTCGCAGACCCTTCTCACTAGCATCACGATGACAATAGCAGCGGCAGGGGTTTCCATGAGTTTAACACTCGGAGAGTTCCGAGTCTCATCCGTACTCATCAGCGTAGTGTTATTACCTGCAAAACAACTCGTATAGTATCTGTGAGCATAACGCTCAGCAATACTTAACCGTCGACCCTAATCATGAAACTCTACATGATGGTAAAGACATAACATAGGATAGCACATTGCATATGAACTCGCCTAAATATGGATCCTTACTTTCAGGTATTATTAGCATCAAATTAAACATAAACTTGTGCACCTCACATCGGGAGTCCACAATCAAACAAGAAACGCTTTCTCCCAATGTAACTTGCTCATGGTGGAAAAGAATCGAATTGGCACTAACCTATTTATACAAGACAACTTGCTCATGGATCTCCCGATGCAACTTGCTCATGGATCCTTACTTTCAGGTATTAATTCTGAAGTACTGTGCATTTTCATGCCCAATCCAGTGAACTAAAATTTCAAGTGTGACTCATGGAACATGCCTGAAATTTCTCATGATTTTTAGACCTGTGAATTACCTAGAATGGATTTTTCAAGTTGGAAACCTTTTCTGAAAAAATTTCTGGACCACTATGAACACAGCAGTTTGTATTTAGCGAATTCCTACTCAAATCATATTCAAATTAACTGAAAATTTTCTAGAAGGTCCCTAATATCCTAAAGAATATTCTGGCAAGATTTGAGGATATTTGGATGAACCAAACTCCATCTATTATTTTTTATAGAAAATATTAAAAGAATTATCCAGAATTTAATATTGACTTTCATGCAAATTGGGGTTCATATTTGGATAGATATTTGCATAAGGAATCCAACCCAATTTGAATCACTCAATTTGGAGGTCCCTACACAAAGATATGATTTTCCCAAGTTGTAGCAAACTCTGGAATTGTTTTACTATGGAAAATTGACTTGGGCCCACGTTTTAAACCTCAGCCAATAAAATCCGAGAACACACGGGGCTACACGGTTCCAGCGCGCAGCCACAGTGGATCCCGAGCCACAGCAGATCAAATTTTTAAACCGCAGTCGCTGACAGCTGGGCCCAGCCCTTTCTTCTTCCTCCCGCCCGCGCTCTCGCGCGCGCGCCGCCCCCCTCGCCGGAACGATGCCGGAGCTCACCGGCTCGGTGTTTCCGGCTGCCCCTCGGCACGAGGCTCACCGCTAGGGGGTTTGGGAACTCGGGAAACACGTCCGTGGGGTTGGCTCGGGCTGCCGGTGGCCGGAATATCGTCGGTGATGTGTGGCAGCCTCGGGAGCACTTCAGCACCGTCGGCCAGCCAACCTAACCCACCAAAAGCTCGGCGAACCCGCTCCAAAGCACCAGTGTACGCTAGGGAAGCACGGCAAGTAGGAACCGGCGCGTGAAAACACCTCCAAATGGGTTCTCACCGTGCGCCCGATCAATGGTGCCATGGTTGAGCTCGAAGAAGATGGAAATTGATCGGTCTACCTGGTGTTTCAGGCTAGGGATGTGAAAAGAAGTTGGTCGCCAACTACTCTAGCTCCTTTGTGCAGGATTTGATGATCTCTAGGTGAGAATTGAGTGCAAATTTTGGAATTTCATATCAAAAGGTCCGTGGAGATGCTCCGGGAGAAGAACGGCAAATTCAGGCGCTAGGGTTCACGGCTTGATCCATGTTTTGGATGGAAGCAGCACCAAGGTAGGGTGCTTCCGTGGCCATGCTTGCTCAGGCGTGAAAGCCTCTGTGGAGAGCTGTCCATGCATGCCCGATCGTTGATAGTTCTCGGGTCACCGCAAGCCAACGCCGTTCTCGCTCGGGGCAGCCGGAAATCTCTCGGTTTTGTGACGAGAAGGTCGAGGACGATCACCTAGTGCTGTTTTGCGGTTCGGAGGGGTGCTGTGCGAGGTGGCGTTGCCGATCCCCGATCGAAGACAGGCGGCGGTGCGTTTCTGTTCTGTTGCTCAAGGGGGAAGCACGAAGCAGTGGCTCGGTCGATGCGGCAGTGGATCACGCCGAGAGGTAAGGCAGCACACGTGCTGCTCTCCAGCACGGGGGAGTTCACGAGTGCGTGGCCTGGTGTTACCCTCGGTGGCACCCGGAGAAGGCTTGGCTGCTCGAGTGCAACAGAGAACTGACTTTGTTGCTTCAGTGGAACACAGAGAATGGAGATTTAGGGTGCAAGTCCAGTTGGCTCTATGACATGTGGGCCCCACTGTCCCCCTTATCCCCTCAAATTTTCTCATAATTGGCAAATGACCAAATTCAGTTGTGTGGAGCTACAATCTGAACTCAATTTGGATACTTGAGCAAGTCTCCTACAAATTTTAATTTGTATTTGCATTCCTATGCAATTTAAAGTCCATTTGAAAAATGGGTAGCAAAACAATCTCCCAACTTCATGAGACTTTGCCTCCCCACTAATTTGGACCTAAAGAATTCAAATATGAAACTTGATTTATTTTTTTTGGCTGCTGCAAATGAGGTTTTGAGCACAACAGTTTGCATTCCTATTGGTTACCCTCATTTGAAATTTGAGTTAAACAATTTGAGTTCAAACTCTGAATTGTATTCCCCCTTGCACATGAGAGCTTACACATGGGTTTTATCTTAACTTTGTCCGCCAAACACTCAATTGATCCTAGGCTAGAGTGGTGGGACACTCATGTGTGTCATCACATGTTGAAAAATTTAAACAAGTCCCAATTTGTACAAACTTGAAACCAAATGGTATTCAAACTTCAGTTCATTTGTATTCAAATTTTTTGGGACCTTTACATCCCCCCCCCCCTTAAAAGAATCTCGTCCCAAGATTCCAAAAGAAGAACGAGACAGGAGAGGTAATGCCAAGCTGTATGACGATAGAAGTTCCAGATAGTTCAGGCGGAGGTAATCTTCACTTTCCACGTTGTTTCTTCCGTGGTATGATTACTCCACAGCACCTTGTAAAATCTTAATGTCTGGTCCCATGTGTTCCGGATCCTTTCATCAATAGTCTGAACCGGTCGCTCGGTGTAGGCACGATCCGGTTTCAACTAGTCGATTTTTTCGGTGCGGACAGAAGCGGTAAATTTGAGGCACTTTTGCAGCTGTGACACATGAAATATTTCATGAACACCTGCAAGAATTGCCTGTAGTTCCAGCCAGTAGGATACGGGTCCGCACTTCTCCGTGATAGAAAATGGATCTAAAGCTCGGGGAGCAAAATCTCCCCTTTACATCGAACCGGTGAATTCCTTTCATCAGAGACACATGAAGATAAACGTGTTCTCCGCCGTTGAAATGCAACGGTTTACGCCTTTGATCATCGTAGCTTTTCTGTCGGGATTGTGCAGCCTTCAAGTTCGCTTGTCTTAACTGAACTCGGTCGTTGGCTTTGTTGACTAAATCATCCCCGAGCAGTACTCTTTCGCCGTACTCACACCAACTCGGTGGTGCACAACATTTCCTGCCGTAGAGCTTCATATTACGAGGTATAACTATACGGTCTTTAAACCATAGCGTACCCTCGTTGTCCTTCCTGAAACACCTCATCTTTCCATTGTCTATTCTTCTCCGTATGCTAGCCATACCCTTGTCTCTCCTTTGAACCTCAGCAATCTTTCCTCAGATTGTTGGAACGAGAGCAATGTTATAGAGTGCTCCATACGGAATGACACGGAGACTTAGTTCCTCTTCTTCCAACTCAGCAATCACCAAGTTGTGAACGTGGGTTCTTCCGACTAACAAGTCGGCAACCACTTTCACTTTTCCCGGATGGTAGTGGATCTCGATTTCATAATCTTTTATGAGCTTCAACCGTCTTCGAGAATACCCTTGCACCAACTAGTTGATCGAGTAAACTATTGATGCGGGGCAGGGTACTTGTTCTTTATAGTGACGGCATTGAGCGAACGATAATCAACACTTAATCTTAGTGTCTCGTCATTCTTCTTAATGAACAGCGCAGAGAAACCCCAAGGTAATGAGCTTGATTGTATAAAACCTTTGCTAATGAGTTCACTTAGTTGCTCCTTCAACTCCGCTAGTTCATTGGGTGACATCTTATACGGCCTCCGTGAAATCGGTGTTGTTTCTGGCGTCAGTTAAATCTTGATCTTGACGTCCCGTTGGCCGGCATGACAGGTAACTCATCAGAAACACATCAGATATTCACGTCCCACCGGACTATCCTCGATTTTAATCACTTTCGTGTGGTAGGCCTAACTAGCCCTCTTTGCTGTACAGAACAGACCTGTCTGTCCTAACCCAGATTTTGAATGAACCAAACTCACTCAATAATTCTTTCATAGAAAATTTTAAAAGAATTATCCAGAATTTAATAGTGACTTTCATACAAATTGTGGTTCATATTTGGATAGATCATTGCAATAGGAATCCAACGCAACTTGAATCACTCAATTTGGAGGTTCCTACACAAAGATATGATTTTCCCAAGTTGTAGCGAACTCTGGAATTGTTTTACTACGGGAAATTGACTTGGGCCCACGTTTTAAACCTCAGCCAATGAAATCCTAGAACATACGGGGCTAAACGGTTCCAGTGCGCAGCGACAATGAATCCCGAGCCACAGCAGATCAAATTTTTAAACCGTGGTCGCTGACAGCTGGGCCTGGCCCTTTCTTCTTCCTCCCACCCGAGCTCTCGCGCGCGCTGCCCCACTGGCCAGACCAACGTCGGAGCTCGCCGGTTTGGTGTTTCCGGCCGCCCCTCGGTCCGAGACTCACCGCTAGGGGGTTTGGGAAGTCGGGAAACACAGCTGTGGGGTTGGATCGGGCTGCCGGTGGCCGGAATATCGTCGGCGACATGTGGCGGCCTCGGGAGCACTTCGGCACCGTTGGCCGGCCAACCTAACCTTCCAAAAGCTCGGCCAACCCGCTCTAAAGCACCAGTGTATGCTAGGGAAGCATGGCAAGTAAGAACGTGAAAACACCTCCAAATGGGTTCTCACTTGCGCCCGATCAATGCCGCCATGGTTGAGCTCAGAAAAGATGGAAATTAATCGGTGTACCTGACGTTTCAAGCTAGGATTGTGAAGAGAAGTTGGTCGCCGACTACTCTAGCTCCTTTGTGCACGATTTGATGAACTCTAAGTGAGAATTGAGTACGAATTTTGGAATTTTATACCGAAAGGTCCGTGGAGGTGGTCCGGGAGAAGAACGGCAAATTCAGCCGCTAGGGTTCACGGCTTGATTCAAGTTTTGGATGGAAGCAGCACCATGGTAGAGCGCTCCCGTGACCAATCTTGCTCAGGCGTGAAAGCCTCTGTGGAGAGCTGTCCACGCGTGCCCCATCGTTGATAGTTCTCCGATCACCGCATGCCAATGCCGTTCTTGCTCGGAGCAGCCGGAAATCTCTCAGTTTTGTGCCAAGGAGGTCAATGACGATCACCTAGTGCTGTTTTGCGGTTCGGAGGGGTGTTGTGCAAGGTGGTGTTGCCGATCCCCGATCGAAGCACAGAGGCGGCAGTGCGTTTCTGTTCTGTTGCGCGAGGGGGAAGCACGAAGCAGCGGCTCGGTCGATGCGGCAGTGGATCACGCCGAGAGGTAAGGCAGCAAGTTCAAGGTCGTGCGTTGGGTAATTCTGCTTATGACCCCTCAGTCGTCAGGATCCATACGCGACCACGCGTCCTTCTTGCATCAGCACAAAACCAAGACCAATGCCGGATGCATCACAATAAACGTCAAACGGCTTTGTTGTGTCCGGCTGGGCCAAAACCGGAGCTATGGTGAGATGCTTCACTAAAGTTTGAAAAGCATGTTCACATGAATTGTTTCAATCATACTTGGTGCTTTTATTCAACAGCTCTGTCCTAGGTTTAGCGACTTTGGAGAGGTTTGGTTTGAATCTCCGGTAATAACCGCTAAACCTAGGAAACTCCTCACTTCATGAACAGATCTTGGATATTTCCAATTCAGCACTTGATCGATTTTACTTGGATCCACAGCGATGGCTTCTGCTGAAATTATATGTCCAAGAAACGGCACTTTGCTGATCCAAAACACACATTTACTGAATATTTCATATAGCTCGTGATATCTCAAGCGTTGGAGTACAATACACAAATCTTCAGCGTGTTCTTATTCTGACTTGGAATAGACCAATATGTCGTCTATGAAAATCACGATGAACTTGTCTAACTATGGCGTGAACACAGAGTTCATAAGATACATAAAATGCGCTGGAGCATTGGTCAATCCAAAGGACATGACAAGATATTCATAAAGCCCATATCTTGTCGAGAACGCCGTCTTTGGTATATCTTCCGCCCAGATTTTTATCTGGTGATACCAAGACCGAAGATCCATCTTAGAGAATATCTTAGCGCCCACTAGTTGATCGAATAAAATATCGATGCACTGTAGTGGATACTTATTCTTTATGGTGACAGCATTCAATGGATGATAATCTACACATAGCCTCGATGTTTCGTCATTCTTCTTGACAAAGAGAGCGGAACAGCCCCAAGGTGATGAACTTGAACATATAAAACCTTTGTCCATGAGGACATTAAGCTGCTCCTTCAATTCCGCTATCTCCCTTGATGCCATTTTGTATGGGCGCCGAGAAATTGATTTGGTTCCCAGTGCTAGTTCTATTTTGAACTCCACATCACGTTCGGGCGGCATGCCCGTAAGTCATCGGGAAACACGTCTGGATATTCACATACCACTGGAATATCCTAAAGCTTATGAGCTTCAATATGATACATTGCTGCAACTCTTTGTCATGGATCCACAACATTCAATGTTTTGCAACCATGTATTGGCGGATTCAATTGAACAGTACGAGAGCTGATGTCAAAGATAGCTCCATAATGTGTCAACCATGACATCCCCAAAATAACATCAATCCTTTGGCTGTTGAGTATGATAAGTCTCACAGGATAGATGTTTCCACCCAAACTCAAAGGTGCCCGAGAGACCATTTCAGCTGTTTATATCTTGCCTCCGGGTGAGCTGATATGAAACGGATGCTTGACCGTGTTAAATGGAAGATGATTCTTCAGCACAAAGTCTCTACTAATAAAATTGTGGGTGGCTCCGGAATCAAACAAAATAAACCTGGGGCGTTACCGTAGGGTGAACATTCCTGCTAAAACAGGTTCGCCTTCTGCAATATCGTCAATAGAAGTATAGTTAACCCTGCCAGCTTTTGAAAGATTCTGCTTTGAATGTTCATGGTGCTGATCTGAGCATTTATGAGATAGCACCCGATTGTGGCTCTGCTCAGCTCCACGACGGTCTCTGCTAACACGAGGTGGAGATAATACGTGCACAGCTGGTTGCGGTAGGGTTGCACAAATAATTTCTGATTGCTTCTGTTGAGGTGGAGACTCATAAGTGATTAACTTAAGTTGTGGTTGCGAGAGTTGCACCACAGACTGAATTTCTTGCCTGACTGGCGAGTAATACCACACTCAATAGTTTGGCGGAACCTCGCTATCACTGTTCAGTGGTATACTTCTTTTCAGCTCCTCTTTGCAACGAATATGCATTTACCAACTCGTTTTAAATACCGTTATTGAAAAAGGCCACCTGATCCTTAAGTTCAATATTCAAACCTCGGAAGAAATAATCACACTTCAACGCTTCCGAGTCTACAATATTAGTGGTGTATTGCATCAGGTATTCAAACTCCTTAAGATACTCAGACACACTCCTTTCTCCTTGCTTTAACTCCAGAAAGTCTTGATACTTTGTTCGAAGAATTCCTGAACATACGTGACGTGCCCAGAAAACATTCCAGAATTCATCCCACGTTACACGATGACCTTTAGGAAGAGTTGCGTTATAATCCGCCCACCAAACTCCAGTGGCTCCATGGAGTTGTTGAGCGGCAATAAAGTCTTTTGAAATTCATCACACTCAAGCATATCGAACTTAGCTTCAATACATTGGAGACAATGAGCCGACTCCAACGGTTCTTTCGCTTCTTAGAAAACCGGTGGTTGTCTTGCTAGAAGATCCAAATAAGTGCTTGGCGGGGGATTACACTGTAGTGTCTCCTGTCGTATGCTTTGTTGCACCAACCGATCGAGAGACTCAGCCATCTTTCCCAAGACTTCCGCCAATCCGGTTGATGATGTCCGCACTTGTTGTTGTGGCGAATTATTTCTGACGTGACTCAACTCATCAACCGAACCCCTAGAATGAGTGTGATCCATACTGTAAGAGTAAGCAATTTACGGTTAAAATTTAAAGTCACAACTCAACTTGAAATCAAAAATATAAACCGTAAAAGCATCACATAATTATGGCAGCACTACACCAACTAATAAGGGTTTTGCAAATTCTGATATCTACCAAACTTTAACAAGTTTGTCAAACCCTTAATTTCAACAGCTGGGAAATTGAAAAATAACTACAGAACCTGTTATGGAACTTAAAGAATTATAAAACATTCTTGTCCACAACAAGTCCTAAGTTATCCAAAAATGAGTAATACTTTGTTCAGAATGACCAATTGACCTTAAGCCCAGAATTTGAATATGGAAATGGCAATTTCATGTCTCAAGTTGCATATAAAAGTTATAGATAACTTCAATATTTTTCCAACGAGTATTCATTTGCCTTTATATCAGTTTTGCATCAAAAGTTATGATATTTCAAAGTTGAAAGAAATCTGGAACAATTTTGACAGCACCTCCTTTGAAATTGGCTGTTTTGTCCACAAGATTTCAGATAGTTCTTCCCCAAATCTGGGAACACTTTGAACTACAAAGTCTTAACACATATCATACACTTTCCAACGGTGTCCTACAACTTAGAAATTTTTTTACAGGAAGTTATGGTCGAAAAACAGAAAATTCCAGAGAGTATTTTCTCGTCTGCCCTGTTTTTGGGCAGTTCACACTCATATGAGATATTCATCCATTTGGAGGGTGATTCTGTTCTGCACTTCTACTGAAAACTTGTAGAAGGCTTCAAAACCTTTCCAGAAATGTATCACACACCTCCATTGGTTCAACCAAACAAAAGTTATGTCCTGTTCAATTTAAGAAAAATTTTGGCAAAAACAGGGGAGGTTGTTTCTACGTCTTTTAGAATGAAACTATACTCCCAATTGACTCTTAGTTCAATATAGGAGTTTAATAAACCCTAACTGAATACTAAACTCCAAATTAACCCTTTTCTTTGAAAACTTCCTTTTTATGCAATTAAGAACACATTACTGTACTACGTTTCCTCACCAGTTCAAAAATCCTAACCGGCGTTATACCGGCATATACGTCTCAAGTGGTGGCACTAAAACGATAACTCACACACGTTTTCTGAATGCAATGTGCTAACATGGTTAATGTACCTGAATAAAACCACTCAATAGTGAAGCACACGAGAGGTTCAACATTTTAGGCAGGTCCATATCATAGTAAAAACATACAACTCCGTATCATTGCCATACGGGTCGTCCTTTAGTCAACACACATCTTAAGGTACATGATCAGATTATTGACCACGCGACAGAGGGCTCCACACCTTTGCAATTAAGCACACCGGTGGAACAACGCTTTCATGTGCCTCATAAGACATGAAGAGTCCTAGACAACATACTTCGTGTTACTAACCACACGATGGAGTCTCCTCCTCTTGGCCCTGGGTTTGCACACTGGAGGCTAGTGCATTTCATATGTCTTTAAGACATGAAGAGTCTTTGAAAACATACACTTCCCATCCATTTCTGAATGGGACATCCCACACTACTTTCCTCCTATGGGGAACCTAACCAAAATTGATTCGCTTTTGGTGGCGTTCCTTACCCTTCTTACCTCCACGTAGGTGCGTCATTACAGAATTGAAATACTGAATAATAACATACTGTCAGCTTGCCACCTTAAGTAACTATGCTAATAAAAGTCCTTTTGTGGGCATACCATGCGTTTCTCACTCGTATACTTCTAAGTTTTCGAAAATATGCCCTTTTCATGCGTTCTATTCCAAATGTGGCGCTGATACCACGACTGCGGGGGTCCCCTCCGGGGATCCGCACTCCAGGAATCGCATTGGGTGGTGCCGTGCGATCCGGCTCCCAACAAAATACACGAAAAGACAGTAGAAAACACGGAATGCTTTATTTCTCAAGATAAATTCTTATACAACATAATGTACACAAGTTGTACATACGCAGCAGAAAATAAAACTGGACATGTACTCACTCGCGGCCCTAACTACGCTGAAGAGAAGTCGTTCAGCCCATGAACACTTTCTACTAGCTTCACGAAAGTAATGCAGCGGCTAGGTTTCCAGTGAGATGAACGAACCGTGAGGTTCAACGTCTCACCGAACAACAATCTTCATAGCAGGCATCCTGCTACCTGCAAAAACAACTACGAAGCAACCGTGAGCACTAAGGCTCAACAAGTCCTAACCGTCAATCCTAAACTTGTAACTCTACATGCAGGAGTTGTAAGAAGATATGAATATGAAATTTGCAAAATGAAGCTTGGCTAAATTTTATACTTATATTCAGATTCTTATAGCAGTCATTTTAGTGGTTCTCATGCATCATAACACCGGAAGTCCACAATCAAACAAGAAATGCTTATCCCAATGTTGCTAGCCTAAGGTGGAATAGAAATTTAGTTTGCACTATCTCTACTAATGTCAAGGTTTCAATACAATTCTAAGCCAAGATCAATATCTTAAGAGACTTAGTTCCTCTTCTTACTACGTCACATCGCAGTGGGAAAGTATGCTCAATCCTTAACCACGAATGACGGTGATTCAAATCAATAACAACCCGGAAAACACGAGATGTACATCCGCTTCGAAAGACTCACACAATATCTCTTTCTTACGTTGTATGCAACAACCTTTTACCCGACATCCCGATATAGAAAAATGCTTCGCCCCGAGCAGGTTGGTCCTCTACACGGACACGTCAAAGTTGCCCGCTAAAGGATTTACATCCCCGCCTTCTCAACGCCATTTCTAGACGAAGGATGAGTTTCTACATCACGGCCCATCGAATTACATTGGCTTCATGGGTCCCATACCCCACTATATATCCGGTACAGCTAAAACTTGTCCAACAGGGCCGCATACAGCACGGTCCTTAACCGACACAGACAGGGCTAATACCCAACCTCCACATTGGCTTTACGATAACCGGCCCAGGCCCAATGTGGTCCCAAGCATTGTCACACCCATCGGGCGAAACAACCTTGAGCGTTCCATCCTACAGGAACTCCCCGTCCCCATCTAACATTCTTTCAGGGTGCTCTTCTGAATAATTTCTTTTCGCGAGTAGACTCTGCTACTCGACCTTTCTTGCGAGTAGCTTTTAACTACTCGACTTCTACCTGGCTATCTACGACATTAGCCTAGCCAACTACGACGAGGCAAATCCGAAACTAGACTTTCTATTCAGGGTTATAATAGCCATGCAAGTGGGTATCAAACATGCTACACGTAATGCACAATATCAACTCTAATAAACATTAAGTGAAAGTAAAGCAAAATTTAAAACGGTAATTATATGCAAACCGGGGCTTGCCTTGCTCACGGTTTTATTAGAGGCTATGAGTTAGTCTTCCTCCAGAGAATCCACCAAACTCGTCACGGGAGGAAGATCCTGGCCTCTGAGTTGATCTTCTCGTTGAACGTCGACGTCACGTGCTAGTGAGATGATTATGCACATAGTTTCAAAAGCAACTTAGAAAATACTTTGTAGTTGCTGTACAAGTTAACTACAACTAAGAGGGAAAAACTACAACAGGTTTTCTGTTGTTGGATCTACATCATTAGAGAGGAAGATGCTAGGTAAAATGAAGATAATATTAATCACCATGTGATTAAGTCTTTATATGAACACTTAGACTTCAAAGAATGCTAGCTCAAGATCGAGGGGTCCAATGAAGCTGAAAATTTAACCACAGCTTCAAGGGAGGGTATGTAGACGGTGTGCATAAATTTGAGCTCAAAGAATAGCTCAATGTGGGCACAACAATTCCATATGTGGTTTCAACTATTATACCTTTACCTCCTAGTTCTTGAGCTTTCCTATGCTGAAAACTGGACTTTTTGTGAAGTACACAATGTTCTAAGTTCATAGGAATTGGTTTTACCATTTTTGGAGTTTCCTACATGGAGATATGAATTTTACATGTTTGGGTGAAATCTCTGGAAAAAGTTTCTGTTCTTTTCTGTAAAAGCCCAAGAAAAAGGGACTTGCAAAAGTTTTCATTACCTCACAACACCACCGCTCATCTTGTGGATGTCTTATGAACACTTGTGAAGAGCATGTAACCTCCATCAAAAGGGTGATTAGAGGGGAAAGCCCTAACTTTCACAAAGAAGATTTTTACACATGAACATGAGAGGTTGAGCTCACCCTTAGAACTTAAATAGTCTTGGGAAGGTTCAGGCCAAATTTCATGCAAATCAAACACTTTGTGAGACACTTTTGGAGGCATTTGAAAAAGAGGCCAATTTGAATGTAAATTCAAATTGAAGCAACTTTCCTCACTTGAATTCAAAAGTTAGCTTCATATTCAAACTCAGCACATTTTTCTGATTTGGTCCACCAATTTTCACCCCCATTGGAATTCATCTTGTTGGGAGATAAATTTGCAAGAATTCAAAACTGAATTTGAATTTCAGTTCAAATGTGAAGCAAAGCTAGCCAAACAAATTTCAAATTTGGGAAACCAAATTCAAACTGTGACTTGGTGATTATGTCTCACATTCAATTGTGAGTAGCTGGGGATATTTTCAGCAAAAACAGAGGTGAAAAACTAAGAGGATATTAGGGGGGGGGGAGAGGGCCCACTGGTCAGCAGGCTTAAGACCGAATGCAGCTCGGACGAGTCACTCGGCAGCCGGTGATCAGCGTGTGACACCTCCTGCTCCCGCGCCCGAGTGGAAGAGGCCACCGCACGGTGAAAACCGCGAGTCACCGCGCCAGCACGACGCCGACTCGGTCGTTTTCACGGTGCCCCGGCTGAACCGACGTTCTCCCACCCACAGTTGCCTCCGCTCGCGAGCGTTTTCATCGCCGCCCTCTGGTCGCCGGTGCCCGGGCAACACAGGCTCCCTCATGCCCGACGATCAACACAAGAAACAACTGCCGTAAGGTGCTGGTCCTTCTAGTTCAAACCGTTCGTCGTTTCATACACTGTCGTGGGAGAATTTCCCGGGGATGTTTCTGTGTTCTTAAAGCCGAGCCACCCCAAATCCTAAAATTCGTGGGTATTGGCTCATCACCGAGTTTACCGAGCTACAAGCATGATCTACACCCTGCCACAACCCTCTAGGATCAAAAAGTACAAGGAACCGTGGAGTATAGACTCTGTTTATCGAGTTTTTTCCGGTCACAGCCGATATCGGGCCTAGGTCGACGGTGACCACATAGCTCCGGCCATTTCCATGGCCAACTGAGCTCAGTTTCGTGCTCAGCATGCCACTACGGAGCTGTAGGAGCAAACCTTTGGAAAATAAGGCCCTGAGTAGCTCGGACGACATCGCCGGAGTAGAGAGAGCCGCTGTCACCGTCGCGGGCGTGGTTCCGGCCATCGGCAAGCTTCCGTGAGGGCACCAGCATGTTCTCCGAGCCAAGTAGGGCCCAGGCGGTGAGACCCGTCGAAGGTTGTGCAGTGAAACAGCCGGCGGCGAGAATTCCGGTGAAGCACTGCCGCGGGAGTCGCGGGATGGCGCGAGGTAGACGAAGGGGGGCCGGGTCCACCGGTCAGCCTCTATTCTCGTGCGGGGATCCATTTGCAGCGAGCATTCAGTGCGGCAGCGCGGGTAAAACCCCGTGGGCTGCGGTGTGGCCGCGTCCTCAGTGGGCCGGTTTAAAGAGTGGGCGCCACCCGCAGAGTTTAAACATTATGGGAATTTCCAGTTTTAGTACAAACTTCAAATGCACATAACTTTTGCTAGGAAGCTCCAAATCCAGTGAACCAAATTTTTCTGAACTCAGAATTTTGAGTACTTTCCAGAAATACAAATTGCAGCTCATTAAAGTTAATAGTTTTCTAGAATTAAATCCCTAAATTCAAACTGTTAGGAATTTTATCTGGACAATTACTTTATGAAAAATTCTAAAATTTGGCTGAGAAGTTCATGGGAAAATCCCTGAGTAACAGTAAATTTTTCAGACTCATACAAGTTCATTTTGTCCCCCTAATGGTGTGATTAAGTGAACTGCCCTGAGAAAATAGAAAAATGTACATAAACATTTTTCAGATTTTCTCAAATCTTGTTTAGGGCATAACTTCCTCTTGAATTCTTCAAATGACATGAAACCAATTCCATTAGAACCATCTCAAATTCTAGTTTCCAGAAAGTAATGATTGGAGTCATGAAAACCTGTGGAATTCCTTACAAGTTCAAATGAAACTTGGTCAGGACTCTGGTTAGGACCATACCAAGCCACCCTAAAAATCTCAGAGCCAAAGGGGAGGGTTAGCTACAGTTATAGTAATTACTTATTCAAGATTACACATTGCATTTGAATTGACATGTAGTGTCTCGTTAACGTGTAGACGCTGAAGGCGAGGAGACTCCGGAAGTGCTCGACTTCCTTCTTCCGGATGAAGACCTAATCACTGACCAGCAGCAACAAGGCAAGCCCCGGTTTGCATTAACCTTTCTATAAAGTTTTGCTTTGTTTACATGTCTAGTGTGAAGTATAAATGTCCATTAGATGTAGGATGGATGGAACCCCACTTGCATAACCAGAATTTGCCTATAAGAGTGAGGGTAGTGTCTAAGACCTCGAGTAGACAGGCTATGCTTAATGATTCATAGGACTTCGGTACAAGTCGAGTAGTTGGAATCTACTCGCGAGTTTAGGCTTGGGACACACGGGATTGGTTCGAGTGATGTAAGAACACTTTAGTAATGAAAATGAGACTAGGCAGGGGCTAGGGCGCAGCAAGAGGAAGTCTTGTGTGCGCAGCCCTGTCCGTGTCGATTGAGGACCGATCCGTGTACGGCCCTGCTGAACAAGTATTGAACGTACCGAAGGCATATCGGATATATGGGCCCCGATAAACCGATGTAACCTGTACCTCCGGGCGTCGAGGCATAACGCACCGATTTATAGGTGTAGGCTGAGGGCAGCACGGTGGAAATCTGCTAACGGGCATAGTGAGATGCTCCGTGTAGGGAACCTCCTGCTCGTTTCGGTGTGACCGGTTCGACGTTTGGGCTGTTGGGTGAAAGGTTGTCCCGTACGACATCGAGTGAGCGTGCTGTGCAGCTCCACGGGTGGGCGTACGTGACGTGCTCTTTGGGTATCCCTGCAGGTGTATATCGAGTCGATTTGTCGTCCCTCACGGTGATGAGTACCGCTTGTTCACTGAGTCGTGACGTAGGCTAATGTATGAAATGTGATGATTCAATATTGCTGTTATGATATAATTGTATTGTTACATGTGTGCCACCAAATATTGCTCACTAAATTTCATATTCATGAACTGTTAACTTGTGGCTAAAAGATGAACTAAGGATGAACTTGTAGGCGTGTCCGTTTGCTGCAATCTTACCGTCCCATGTTCATTGTACACTACATGTAGAGTTTCATGCCTAGGTGAGTCGGTTAAGTCTTGTTGAGCCATCATGCTCATGGTTGCTGCTTAAGTGTTTTTCAGGTGAGGAGCCACCCACGGACTCGGGTTACGAGTCCACCGGCGAGGGTTACCCCCCGTCGGGGACTACGGCGCAGTGGGAGCCGTACACGCCGCGCTGAGCTGAGGAGTGCAGCTAGTGTGGGTTGCCCGAGGGCTGGGCAACCGACTTTTGCTAGATAGGCGTGCGTGAGTTGTACAAATTAAACTTTCGCTGTGTAATATAACTACTAGTTTGTAACTGAGGATTGTACCAGTTTGTACAGTTTCAGTTGGTTTTCTATGTAATACATTGTATCCTTATGATGTGTGCTGTCGGTTGTCGCATCGTACGGCACCACCCTCTGCGATCCTGGATGAGTGGATTACGGTCCATCACATTTTCCCTATTTTTCAGAGACATAAAAGATGGGCACAGCATTTGGCCAAGAAAATAAGTCCAATGACTATGAAATTTTTAATAAAGTTCAAGTATAATTGGAGGAAAGTTCTGCCCAAATATTGGGATTTTTCAATTAAAAGAACTCCTGCAATTAAAACTCTAAAATTTTCTTTAAATGAATTAATGAGCCAAATCCAGGGACTTTCCTAAATATTGGGATGCGCCACTGGATAGTACTCAGTGAGAGGAATCCAACGCAGTTTATTTGAGAATTTTTTGGACAATTCTACACCAAGTTATGGCTATCGGAAATTTGAACCAAAATCTGAAAAACAGGGAAACTTTTAAAACCCTGCCCGTGGATCCCACCAGTCGGTTTCTTCTTCCTCCGCGTGCCAGGCAATCGGGTCGCGGCGCCCTCCGGCAAGAGTTGCCAGAACGGAGTTTCCGGCCGCCTCTCGGGACCAAACTTGCAGTCCCCCTTATTTCGGACCGCTGAACACGTTTGGGTAGCTGGCTGCCGGCGATGACCGGAAATATGCGCGCGACGGCGACAATCCCGATTAGGGTTCCGGTGACGTCGGGCAGGCTCGTTTCAACCTCAAACGATAGGGTTTTGGGCTCTAAGGCACCAGGGGAGTACGGTAAGTCTAGAAATGGACGCAGGGGAGCTCTACAACCACGTCGGCATCGTGCGGCCGATGATGTACGACAATTTTCGCTCGGGGAGAACTCAAAATTCTACCTCTATATTCACTTTCTCAACCTAGTTTCGATGGAGGAGGTGCGCTAACTAGTGTTGATATCATGTGCAGAGTTTGAAAGGCTAGAAAAAAGAATTAAGGAAGAATTTGCCGAATTCCTACCTCGGGGTGGTGTTGTGCCGCCCGGGAGAAAAATTCTGAATTCCCGCGCTATGATCCACGGCGAGGGCTAAGCTTTGGGGAGGAGCAGCTCAAGTCGCTGGGACACTGCGGAGTAGGCTTGCTTGAGCTCTATCCTTCTCGGTGTGGGATGTCCATGGGAGCCAAAGTTCGTTTCTTCGGTGCTCAACTCAGGCGCGGCGTCAAACTCTGAATTTCCGAGCTCACTGATCAGAAAACCGAGGAGTGAAGAACGTAGCCAGCTAGAGCATGAGTGTGTGCTTCTTTTGTGTGTGGTGAGCTTGATCATACGAGATACGACGGCTGTGGTGTGATCGGGAGAAACGGACAAGCGGCACCGGGTGTGTTGCGGGAGAGAAAACAGAGCGACGGCCGAGTGAGCGAGAGAAGAAGCAAACTTCGGTTAGGCTCCCCGTGTGGGGGATGAGAGCGGATACAATTCCATCCGGGTTTGGCCGGCGTGCTGTCGAGCGCTCATCCGAAGGAAGAAAAGAACAGAGTCGGTTCTGTACAGGGTGGCTGGAAGGTGGGGTCCACAGTGACTCACTTCCCCCTCCTCTCTGTGCTTTAAGATTCCCACAAAACTTTTGTCCAAAAATCATCAAAATTGGAGAATAGGCCAAAAGTGATATGGGGAATTGGAATCTGAAATCAGATTTAAAAATTGAGCACATTTGGTTCAGAATTCAAATTCAAATTAGAATTTGAATGTGCTCTCAATTATTCCTTTGAATAAATGGTAGATGAGCTCCAAAAATATCCAAATTTGGACCAGAAGCTATTTTATACATGTGTAATTCATTGGTGAGTTCACTTGTGGGCATTTGGACAATCTGAACATGAATCCTTTTAAAAGATTCAAATTATGTTTAAATTTCCCCCACTCTACTCATAGAGGATCTGCACATGAGTTTAAATTAGAGAGTGAAGTTCACTCCTCATGTTAACATGTGTTAGGCATGAGTTAAAGAAATTTTTTAACTCCCTCACATGTGTATTTTTGTGTTTCATTATTTCAAGTGACACATAATCATTTTCCTTCTCCTCAACTTTGCTTCATAAAGTGAAATGTAACTTTACGAAAGTTTGGGCTGTTACAACATAGGTGTGTATCGAGATCTAACTATATGGTATTGGATGCTAAGTGGTGTTTAATGCTAGGTTTGATGCTGGATGAATTGATTGTTGCATGGCTCATGGTCTCTTTCTGACCTTTTATAGGGGTCAGTGTCCTGAGGCATGATCCGAGTTGGATACAAAGTGGGTTCGTCTAATTGTTGCGCTCCGGATATCATCAAATCAAGATCCGGGCGGAAGATATTCCAAAGACGGTCTTCTCGACGAGATATGGGCTGTATGAATACCTCGTCATGTCCTTTGGTCTCACCAACGCCCCGGAACACTTCATGTATCTCATGAACTCAGTGTTCATGCCGGAGTTGGACGAGTTTGTGCTGGTGTTCATAGACGACATCTTGGTTTATTCCAAGTCTGAAGAAGAACATGCCAAACACTTGCATATCGTACTTCAACGATTGCGAGACCATAAGATTTATGCCAAGTTCAGCAAGTGCGAGTTTTGGATCAGCCAAGTGCCATTTCTGGGTCATATTATTTCTGCAGAAGGCATTGCAGTTGATCCAAGCAAAATCGAACAAGTGCTGGAATGGAAGTCCCCCACATCAGTCCATGAAGTCAGGAGTTTCTCGGGTTAGCAGGATATAACTGGAGATTCATACCGAACTTCTCCAAGCTAGCTAAGCCGATGACTGAACTGTTGAAGAAGGGGATCAACTATGTTTGGAGCTCAGCTTGTGAAGAAGCTTTCCAAGCGTTAGTGATGCATCTTACAACAGCCCCGGTGTTAGATCAACCGGATACAACCAAGCACTTCGACGTATATTGTGATGCGTCCGGTATCGGGCTGGCTGTGTATTGATGCAAGGAGGAAGAGTGGTCGCCTATGGCTCACGTCAACTCCGTAACCACGAGCAGCACTATCCGACACATGATCTTGAGCTCGCTGCTGTGGTGTTGGGCTTGAAGATGTGGAGGCACTATTTGCTTGGGAACTTAGTGCACCTCCACACCGACCACAAGAGTCTGAAATATATATTCACTCGAAAGGAGTTGAATATGCGGCAACGGAGATGGCTAGAACTGATCAAAGACTATGAGATCGAGATTCACTACCATCCCGGAAAGGCAAACGTGGTTGCCGATGCCTTAAGCCGCAAATCCCATGTCAACAGTCTGTCCATAACCCCACTTGACGAAGAGGAACCGAGCCTGTACTTGGTTCCATATGGGGCATTGTATAATCTTGCTCTCGTCCCTACAATATGAGAGGAGATTATGGAATCTCAAAAGAAAGACGTGGGAATGTCGCACATTCGGAGAAGGATGAAGAATGGCGAAATAAAATGCTTCCGAAGAGATGATAACGGTACACTATGGTTTAATGACCGTACCCTACAATATGAGAGGAGATTATGGAATCTCAAAAGAAAGACGTGGGAATGTCGCACATTCGGAGAAGGATGAAGAATGGCGAAATAAAATGCTTCCGAAGAGATGATAACGGTACACTATGGTTTAATGACCGTATAGTGGTACCCCGTGACATGAAGCTTCGGAAGAAAATCTTGGACGAAGCGCATTTGTCCAAGTATTCTATTCATCCGGGCAGCAACAAGATGTACCAGGATCTGAAAACCAGATTTTGGTGGACACGGATGAAAAGAGAAATCGCAAAGTATGTATCCGAATGTGATACGTGTCGGTGGGTGAAAGCCGACCATATGCGTAAAGCCGGACAGCTGCACACCCTTGAACATTCCGGCGTGGAAGTGGGAGGATATCAGCATGGACTTCATTGTTGGTTTACCTCTCACCTCCCACAACCATGATTCGATTGGGTGATAGTCGATCGACTAACCAAGTCGGCACATTTTATTCCCGTACATACGGGCTACGTGGCCAAGAAATATGCGGAGCTGTACATTACAAGGATCTTATGCTTGCACGGTGTTCCCCGCTCCATCATTTCAGATCGCGGTGCGCTGTTCGTCGCTCGGTTTTGGGAACAGCTGCACGCATCCTTGGGGACCAAACTGATCCGAAGTTCCGTGTGTCACCCGCAAACGGATGGTCAAACTGAACGGGTGAACCAAGTGTTGGAAGACATGCTACACGCTTGTGCCATCCACCACGGCAAGAATTGGGACAATCATTTGCCGTTGGCAGAATTTTCTTACAATAATGGCTATCAAGCTAGCATCAACATGGCGCCGTATGAAGCTCTCTACGGCCGGAAATGTCGCACATCCCTCAACTTGTGCGAGTCCGGCGAGCGAGTTATCTACGGTATTGAACTTGTGAATGGCTGAAGAACGAGTGCGAGTAATACAAGCCAATCTCAAGGTTGCTCAATATCGTCAGAAGAGCTATGCGGATAAAAGACGCCGTCCTCTCCACTTCGACATCGGGGACCATGTTTGTGTCCGTGTCTCCGATGAAGGGAGTTCATCATTTCGGAGTGAAGGGTAAACTGGCGCTGAAGTTCATTGGTCCGTTCGCCGTCATTGAAAAATGCGGACCCGTGGCCTATCGCATGGATTTACCGGCGTCGCTCAGAGGAATCCACAATGTCTTCCACGTCTCTCAGCTGAGGAAGTGCCTCAAACCCTCCGCTGAAATTCGCACTGAAGACATAGAAGTTTTTCAACCGGACCTCACATACACGGAGTATCCAATCCGGATTATCGACAAAAAGACTCGCACCACAAGAAACCAGACCTTATGGTTCTACAAAGTCTTGTGGAGTAACCATACCTCTGCTGAGGTGACGTGGGAAAGCGAGGACTATCTACGAACATACTATCCGGACTTGCTATCATCGTATACCCGGTAAAGTTTCCCCCACTTTGCATTTCTTTTTAAATCTTGGGACAAGATTCTTTTTAAGGGGGGAGGGATGTAAAATCCCAAAAAGTGGTAGCAAGAAAAAATTCAGCTCATGTACACTTAGGAAAAATGAGGGGAATTAAAACTTTGAATTATAACGGTGTAAGTTCAAAGTGAGGATTTAGACTTCCCAAAAATTTCCAAACATGGAGATCTAAATTACTTAACTTGGTTCTTCATAGTCCAAATATTCACCCTTCCAAATTTCAGCTCATTTGGAGGAGTTTCAATATTTGTTTGGGATTAAAAGGAGAAGCCCTCTAATCTGAATTTCAAATTCAGTTTCAATTTCCAATTCCCTCAATTTGAAAATTTGGTTCCACAAATGTGTTCTTCACATTTGAATTGGCAGCCATGCCAAAAATCAGAAACTTTGGAGTTGGTTTGCTATGTTTTTGGAACAACACAAGATGGAGAATTCAAATTCCATTTCAAATTCAAATGACCAAACATAATTTATAAATTCACACCAGAATTCAAATCATTTAAATTCAATATTTCAAACCATGACTTTGAGGTGAAGTAAAGCATTTAATTTGGAGTACCTGTGGTGAAAAGATCAGTGGAAAAGTTGATTAAGAAAATGAGGTGGTGGAACCCAGCAGTCAGTCCCACAGTTTCATTTTCCTCTCTGGTTTTCCCCTCGGCGTTCACCGAGCTGCCACCGCGCTGTAATTTTCCTCCACCAAGCAGTTTGCAATGACTTCCTCCCGAAGGCAGCATCGTGCGTGGTTTATCCAGAGCTAAAGCAGAAGCACGGTGGAGTTTCTTCTCTTCTCCACAGCCTCTGCTCGAGCTCTCACCAAGAACAGCCCCTGCCGCTCTGTGGTCGTTGTTCAGCAGCCTCCAGCCCCCCCTGGCACCGGTTGATCACCCTAGGAGCTGCGCCGGCGACCCCTCAATGTGTTCCATCACTCCTCAGATCGTCCCCGGCCTCTCCTCGCAGTGGCCGAGCTATTCTTCACCGGGAGAAGACAGAGCACGCCGTACCTCGCTGCTCCTCCTCTTCCGGCCGTTCCAGCGCCTCTCCCGCACGACCAACACCTCCCTAAGGTGTGCCAAGGTGTGTAGATCATGCTACCGCAGTCCCCTTGCCCTTCCCCGTCGCTGGCTCGCCTGAATTTGGGTTTTGGCGCTGGTACACGTGAAGAACCGATCCAAACCAAAACTGGAAATTCGTCCAACACGCATGATCATTTGTTCTCCGGTTCAAGCCATAGCATCACACCTTCCTAGCGCCCTCCCACGCCAAATACCGCAGCAAACCGTCCACCACAGGCCCTGGGCGACGAGAAATCACCGGCGGCGGCAAAAACGGGTCGGTCCTCCGGTGAACCCCATTTTCGGCCATTTGCTGTAACGTTTGGCATGCGTTCCATGTTCCCCGATCACTGGTGATGCTTTAGGGCAAGGTAGCTCGGCAGTAGAAGCTTCAGACACGCCAGAACGCGTTGATGCCAAGCTCCCGAGCCGTCCCGCCAGTGCCGACATGTTTTCGGCTGTTTTCATGCGGGGAAACCTTGCCCGGCAGCTGTGCCATGTTCCAAGGATCATGTAGGGCGAAACCGGAACTAATTTGGTGGAGAAATGAGGGAGAACGAGCCATGCCACGATCTGAGCTGGTGTGCACGCGCGTTCTCTGCCGGGAGGTTGAAGCACGAGCCATGCCATGATCTGAGCTGGTGTGCACGCGCGTTCTCTGGCGGGAGGTTGAAGAAAGACCTGACGGGTGGGCCCCATGTTGAGTGCTCTGTACAATTCAAACAGAGAGTTAGTGAAACTTGAAAAATACATAACTTTGGGTAGGAAGCTCCAAAATTAGTGAGACAAATTTTGTTGGAATCCTCATGAGGGGTACTTAATAGAGGAACAAATTGCTTGCTATGAAAATGCCCAGGAACTTCTGTAGAATTGTTTATACTAAATCCTTTGGAGATTTATTTCAGGAGCAATTATATATGAAACATTCCCAAATTTGGGCAGAACATCCTTTTCATAGTAACTGATCTCCAGTAAAAATTTTAGACTCATTGGAGTTCATTTACTAGGCTAAATTGCCTTCCAAAGTTCAGCCTTTATTTGGAAATTCAAATTTAAACAGAAACTTTTCAGAACTCCTATCCAACTTCAAAAATTCATATCTCTCTGTTGGTAGCTCCAAAAATGGTGAAACAAATTTTGTTAGCACCATGGAGACTTACCCTAATCATATCTTCCACTTTTAGCTATGTCAAAGCTCTTGATTTGGGCTCAAAAATTTAGAGAAGCCTTGTACTTGTAGGAATTTTGGAGACTACATTGTGCATGGACAATTCTCCAAATTTTGCTCAGATCATCCTTAGATAGTCTAGTAAACACTGTAAAAATCCCAAAGCCAATTAAGGATCCTAAATAGCAGTAGCTATGAATAGAAGTTCAATTCTTATAAGTCCTTAATACTTACACATATATTTTGTTACATTTCATAATAGTGACCGAAGATGAGGACGCACCGGAGCCTTTAGACGTCCTCCCACCAGAAGCTAACTTCTTCTCTGACTCGCAACCAGGCAAGCCCCGGTTTGCATTTAAGTACCTTTTATAAAGCTCTTCATTTGTATCACTTATGTCTAGGGTGAATGTTTGCATTAGAGTTAGGGTCACTGAAACCCCACTTGCATAACCGTTTAAATCCTATGAAGGGTTGGGTAGCTTACAGACCCGACGAGTAGACAAGGCCCTGCTAATATTCTTAGGATCTCGGTAGAAGTCGAGTAGTTGGAATCTACTCGCGAGGTAAGATTTTATCACACGGTTTGGTCAGAATAGAAAATGGCTTAAGAATGGAGAAAATGAGACCCAGCAGGGGGATAGGAAGCAGTGAGCGGAGGTCTCACGTGCGTAGCCCTATTGGTGTCGATTGTGGACCGAGTCGTGTGCGGGCCTGATGAACAAGTATCGAACAGTACCGGATGGCATACTGACATAAGCAGGAAACCGATGTAATTGGTTAGCCTGGGTGCCGAGGCTTACCCAACCGTAAATAGGAGTGGGTTGAGGATAGCAAGGTGTAAATCTGCCGGTGGGCACAGTCACGCTCCACGCGGGGACCTCCTGCCCGTTACGGATGGACCGATTCGGTATTTGGGTTGCCTTTGAAAGGTTGTTGCATACAACAGAGTAGGAAGGGGTGTGGAATCACGCTTCTGAAAGTGGGTGTATCCAACGTGTTGTCCGGGTGTCTCCTGGTTGCAATCACCGTCCCTCGCGGTTATTTGAGTACCGCTTGTTCACTGTTCTGTGACGTAGTAAGAAGTGAAGTAAGCCAGTTGAATGATAATATGCTGTGATGATATATTAATGTTTTGGAAACCACGTCTGCTGTAGATGTAGAGCTAATTAAGTTTACTTTCCGCTTTGGGCATCACCACATCGGAGGAAAGCGTTTCTTGCTTGATTGTGGACTTCCGATGTGAGGGATGCCTAAGGCACATGAATCTGCTGCTATAAAACTGTAAGTAAGGATCAACTTATAGGCGTGTCATTGACGCAAAGTCCTTTTTCCTATCTTACATATCTCTGCATGTAGAGTTCCATGCCTAGGCTCGACGGTTAAGCCTTGCTGAGCCATCGTGCTCACGGTTGCAATATTTTGAGCTGTGTGCAGGTGAGAGTTATGAGGAAGGTTCCGAGGACGAGGTGATGCCCCTATCGGGGTACACGGCCGAGCTGGAGCCTTGCACGCCGCCGTGATTCTCCGGTTCCATGCTGCTAGTGTGTAGCGTCCCTGGGTTGGACGGCTGCACTTTTGCTTAGTTAGGATTTGAGAGTATCTATGTATATAACTTCCTCTGTATAATTAAGTTTTGTAAAAAAGACTTCCGCTATTTTATATCAAATAAAAGTTTGTATGTTTTTCTTAAATTCTTTTCGTGTGTGCTGATAGGTGCCGCATCGCACGGCACCACCCTATGCGATCCTGGAGTGGGTGAACCACGGGGTGGTCCCCACATATGATCACTTACCATTAGCCGAGTTCTCGTACAACAATGGGTACCAAGACAGCATCAAGATGGCGCCTTACGAGGCACTATACGGGAGGAAATGCCGCGCATCACTGAATCGGTTTGAGTCTGGCGAAAGGGTCACCTTCGGGATTGATCTTGTCAACAATACAGAGGAAAAGGTTCGGGAGGAACTGAAACCAGATCTCACTTATCTGGAGGAACCGGTTCAGATAATTGATGAAAAGGCCCGAACCACACACAACAGGACGTTGGGTTATACAAAGTTCTATGTAGTAATCACTCCATAGATGAAGCGACATGGGAAATCGAAGGATTTCTTTGTGCTAACTACCCCGACTTTTTCACGTCGCACATACGGTAATTTTCCACCGTCCTCTCTCTCATTTTCACCCTATTATCTCGGGACGAGATTCTTTTAAGGGGTGAGGAATGTAAGGGCCTAAGTTTTTGCACACAATCAAAGTGTTCATCACACCACACACACCTCATTTGAGGAAAACTTATGAACACATTTGAAGAGCAACTAAACACAATCAATATGGTCATTAGTGGATAAACTCATAAAATGCAAAAGTGGTATTTGCCACATGCATCATATAGGGGCTTAGCATATGAAAGCCTCCTACACCTTGCTAGGAATGCTCATGCCAAATTTCATCCAAATCCAAAATTTTTGTGTGGTATTTTTGGGTATAATAAGAAAGAGACTAGTTTGAACTCAAATTCAAATTCAAACTCCTTTCATCCAATGAATTCAAAAGTGGGATTCATATTCACTCTCAGCACTTTTTTGTGAGCTCACCCACAAATTTTCACTCCATTTGGAGTCAATTATGACATGAGCCAATTTGAGCAAATTCAAATCCAATTTGAATTTCAAACTGCATTTGTGCTATAAATATATTCAAACACTTCACAATTTGAATTCTAACAAGTTCAAATGAGCATTTGGTTGATAATTCAAATTTCAAAGGGCATTAGTGGTACTACTGTTTAGAGCAGTGGGAGAAATTTAATTTCAGAGGTTAAAATGGAAGTGGGACCCTCCTGTCAGCCTAACCAGTGATCAAACCGAGTGAAACCACTAAGCTCAGTTTCATGCGCTCGACAGAGGGGGCGCCACGTGTAAAAGCCCAAGAAAAGGGACTTGCAAAAACTTTTCTTCACCTCACAACACCACAGTTCTTGTTGTGGATAGATGGTGAAAAAGTGGGAAGAGCAAGTAACCTCCATCAAAAGAGGGATTAGAGGGGAAAGTCTACACTTTCACAAAGTAGGATTTCTACACATGAACATGAGAGGTTGAGCTCACCCCTAGAACTTAAAAAGTCTTGGGAAGGTTCAGTCCAAGTTTCATGTAAATCCAACACTTTTTGAGGCACTTTTGGAGGTATTTGAAAAGGAGGCCGATTTGAATGTAAATTGAAACTGTAGCAACTTTCATCAATCAAATTCAAAAGTTAGCTTCATATTCAAACTCAGCACATTTTTCTGAGTAAGGCCACCAATTTTCATCCTCATTGGAGTTCATCTTGTCAAGAGCTAAATTTGCAAGAATTCAAAACTGAATTTGAATTTCAGTTTAAACATGCAGCAAATTTAGCCAAACATAGTTCAAATTTGAGAATTCAAATTTAAACCAAGACTTGGTGACTAAGTCTCACATTAAATTGTGAGTAGTTGGTGGGATAATTAGCAAAAACAGAAAAGAATTATTTGGGAAAAAGGGGTAAAAGGGAGGCCTACAGGTCAGTTGCACACACGAGGGTGCAGTCGGTTGCTGCAGCCGACCTCGGCTTCGCGCGCAAGGCAAGGGAACGGCGGCAAGCCACCGAGGCAGCAATCGGCCACCTCACAGTGCCAAACCGTGGCTCAAAGGCCAGCGCACAGCCCACGCCGCCCTTCCTCCTGCTTTCCAAACGAGAAACACTCCCGACCGAGTTTCTTTCTCGGTTCCACGCGAGCACAGAAACGCCGCCCTCTCTGATCGCCGGCGTCCGGCCAGCACAGACGCTCTCGTGCCCGACGAGCAACACAAGAAAGGGCCGCCTTGAGGTGCTGATTCTTCTAGTCCTAACCGTTCTCCATTACATGGGTTGTCGGGGAAGTATTTCGCCGGGAAAGTTTCGGGGGTCCTAAGACCGAGCTCCCACCAAATCTCAAAATTCGTGGGGGTTAGCTCATCACCGGGCATACCAAGTCACGCACACGCTCTATACACTGCCACGGCCACTTAGGATCGAAAACCAGTAAGAACCGTGGGCTAGGTTTACGGTTCTTTGAAGTTTTCTGAAGCACAGCCGATATCCGGCCCAGGTCGCCGATGAGGTCGTAGTTGCCGCTGTTTTCACGGGGATCGGTGTCCATGTCCGTGACCAGCAGGTGTCAGCGGAGCTCCCCGAGCAAACCGCATCGAAAAAGGTGCATGGGATGCCGAGTTGGACGTCGCTGGTGAGCTTCCGGCCGCTGTTGCCGGCGGGAGCACTGTTCCGGTGATTGTCAAGCTCTGGGGAGGGCACCACCGTGTTCCTCAGGCCGAGATAGGCACTGGCGGCGAGATTCAGCAAGCTCCAAGGACCGGAACCCCTCTCCGGCGAGAGCTCCGGCGAGCTCGGCGGCGGGGTCGCGCGGGTGGCCGGAGGAAGACGAAGGGGTAGGCCCCACGCGCCAGCGGCTGGAGATAAATGGGTGGGATTCTCTGTGGTCCGGGATCCAGTGCGGCCCGCGCGGGAAGGAGTCTGTGGCCCCGTGTGGCTCGGCTCCAGCGGTCGACACGTGGGCGGTGGACCCACCCGCAGGATTTAAACATTTTTGGAATTTCCACTTTTAGTTCAAACTTCAAAAGCATAGAACTTTGGCTAGGAAGCTCCAAAATTGATGAACCAAATTTTGCTGAACTCAGAATTCTTAGTACTTTCCAGCAATACCAAATTCAGCTCATGAAAGTGAATAGTTTTCCAGAATTAAATCCCTAAATTTAAACTGTTGGGAATTTAATCTGGAGAACTACTTTATGAAAAATTCTGAAATTTGGCTGAGAGGTTCATTAGAAAATCTCTGAATCCCAGTAAAATTTTCAGACTCATCCAAGTTCATTTAGTTACCCTAATGAGATGATTAAGAGAACTGCCCTGAGAAAATAGAAAAATGTACAGAAACATTTTTCAGATTTTCTCAAATCTTAATTAGGGCATAACTTTCTTTAGAATTCTTCAAATGACATGAAACCAACTCCATTAGAACCATCCAAAATTCTAGTTTGCAGAAAGTAATGGTTGGAGCCATGAAAACCACTGGAATTAGTTGGAGGCTCAATTATTGACCAAATGGGCTCCTATTTGTACAAGGTTCAAATGAACTTTGTTTCAAATGAAACTTTGTCAAGACTCTTATTAGGACCCTACCAATCCACCATAAAAATGTCAGAACCAAAGGGGAGGGCTGGCTAGAGTTATGAGTAGTAAAGTATTCAAGTTTACACTTTGCATTTAAATTTACATGTAGTCTTTCAATAACGTGTAGTCGCTGAAGGCGAGGAAGCTCCGGAGGTCCTCGACTTCCTGCTTCCAGAGGAAGAACTGACTCCTGACCAGCAGCAACAAGGCAAGCCCTGGTTTGCATTAACCTTTTTATAAGTTTTACTTTGTTTACATGTGTCATATGAAGTATGATTGTGCATTAGGTATAGGATGGATGGAACCCCACTTGCATAACCAGAATTTTTTCCTAAGAGTGAGGGTAGTGTCTAAGACCTCGAGTAGACAGGCTATGCTTAATGATTCATAGGACTTCGGTACAAGTCGAGTAGTTGGAATCTACTCGCGAGATAGGCATTGGGACACACGGGTTCGATTGAGTGATGTGAGATCACTTTAGTAATGAAAATGAGACTAGGCAGGGGCTAGGGCGCAGCAAGAGGAAGTCTTGTGTGCGCGGCCCTGCCCGTGTCGATTGAGGACCGATCCGTGTGCGGCCCTGCTGAACGAGTATTGAACTTACCGAAGGCATATCGGATATATGGGCCCCGATAAACCGATGTAGCCTAAACCTCCGGGCGTCGAGGCATAGCACACCGATTTATAGGTATTGGATGAGGGCAGCAAGGTGGAAATCTGCCAACGGGCATAGAGAGATGCTCCGTGTGGGGAACCTCCTGCTCGTTTTGGTGCGACCGGTTCGACGTTTGGGCTGTTGGGTGAAAGGTTGTCCCGTACGACATCGAGTGAGCGTGCTGTGCAGCTCCACGGGTGGGCATACGTGACGTGCTCTTTGGGTTTCCCTGCAGGTGTATATCGAATCGATTCGCCGTCCCTCGCGGTGACGAGTACCGCTTGTTCACTGCGTCGTAACGTAGCCTAATGAATGAAATGTTATGAGTCCATATTGCTGTTATGATATAATTGTATTGCTACATTTGTGCCACCAAATATTGCTCACTAAATTTCAGCTTCATGAACCGTTAACTTGTTGCTAAAATATGAACTAAGGATGAACTTGTAGGCGTGTCCATTTGCTGCAACATTGCTATCCTATGTCATGGTACACCTCATGTAGAGTTTCATGCTTAGGTGAGCCGGTTAAGCCTTGCTGAGCCTTCGTGCTCACGGTTGCTGCTTAAGTGTTTTTCAGGTGAGGAGCCACCCACGGACTCGGAGTACGAGTCCACCGGCGAGGGTTACCCTCCATGAAGCTGAATGAGTGGGAGCCGTACACGCCGCGCTGAGCTGAGGAGTGCAGCTAGTGTGGGTTGCCCTAGGGCTGGGCAACCACTTTTGCTAGATAGGCGGGCGTGAGTTTTATAAAAGAAACTTCCGCTGTGCAATAAAAGACCCTAGTTTGTAACTGAGAAGTGTACTATTTTGTACATTCAGTTTGTTTTCCCATGTATTATAATGTGTTCTTATGACGTGTGCTGTCGGGTGTCGCATCGCGCGGCATCACCCTCTGCGATCCTGGATGGGCGGATTCTGGTCCGCCTGGTATCAGAGCTGCAGTGGGGATAGCACAGTACTTAAGGACTGCATTATGGGAAAAACTTAGGTATACGGTGAGGATTCGGTAGTTGCCCAAGTAAGGACTATATTAGCATAGTTACTTAAAGTGGCAAAGACTAACTTATGTGTTATAATTCTGAATTTCAATTATGTAACGACGCACCTACCCTTGGTAAGCATGGTAAGGAACGCCACCGAAAGCGGTTCAATTTCGGTTAGCACCCCTGACGAGGAACGTGCTTCAGGGATTGATCTCACAGCTTGGTGTGAGACGTCAATATGAACCTCCTGGACTCTTCATGTTCCTGAGTTCATATGAAACGCTGATCCCTAGCGTGCATTAGGCAAGTAAGTGGAGACCCCATCGCATGGTCAGTAACGCGAAAGTGTGTTCGTCTGGAGATAGCCCAGGAGGACATGCGCAGCGCTTGCCATCGGCGTGCCCTGCAGGGCAGTAGGTGGTATCTGTTGGGTTGATAACATTCTCAACCGTGACGACCCGTTCATGACCTACTCGGGTTCCCCGTCGTGTGGTGTTGAAACACGATCACGTGTCTTGAGACGTGACTTAGCTCAAGGACGGCCGTATGGCAATGATACGGGCGTTTGCATTTACTTTTAAATATGGTACTTCCTGAAATGGAAACAGAACCCTTGAGTGCACCACTATTGTGTGGTCTTCTGCAGGTACTAACCACGTAAGTATTCGTGTAGTAAACATGTGCGAGAGACCGTTTAGTGCCACATTTGAGACGTATATGCCGGTATAATCCGGTTAGGATTTTCTTTTGTGAGGAACGTAGTACCTAGATATTGTAGGCATATGCATGAGAATAATGAAAACAAAGAATTAAAATCTATAGGTTCAACAATTAGGACCCTGGTTGGGTAGACAAATTGAAAAGGGATGAGTGTAGTTCCAAAAGACTGAAAAACAGAGTGCTCTGTTTTGGACAGCAAGTTTGCTGATCTTCAACAGGGCATAACTCACGGGTCATTTAGCCCAGAGAGCTGTGCTATATAGTTCTGGAGAGGTATTGAAGTACTATACAACTTTGTTTTAGACTTCCAGAGCTGAAACTCACCTTAAGATGGCTTAATTCCCAGAGAAATGTAAACTGCCCAGAACCAGGACAGAGTGAAACACTCTCTGGACTGTTCTGTTTTTTTTTTCAAACATAACTCCCAGTAGAAAAATCTAAAATTATTATATAATACATCCTTACAAAGAGTAGAAGATGTGTGACATCTTTGCAATTCAAAGTTTCTGAAGTTTCAGCACAGATTTCAGTGGAAATTAGAATGGAAAACAGCAACTTCCAAAGGAGGTGCTGTTAAAATTCTTCCAGAAATTCTGCTGACTTTGAATTACCATAGCTTTTTAACCAAAGCTGATCTGGGGGCAAATGAATACTCTTTGGAAAGATACTGAAGTTAACTTTAACTCTGGTATTAAACTTGAGTCATGAAAATGAACAGAACCAGATCAAGATTTGGAATAGGTAGAAACTGGTCATTCTGACAGAAGAATGACAGTTGAACTCATTGGAGAGGGTGTTGGACCCTAAGGGTGCTATACGTGATGACAAACCGATAGTAATACCTCGTGGTGACCAAACCTAGTTATGGTGAGCTTCCAAAGTGGAGGTTCATCAAGTTGGATGTAACTAGTTTGTATTTGGTCTGATAATGGTGTAGCTTGTGCAAAGTTATTACATTATCTGCTTACGAGATGTATCGCATATTCTCATTGTCATTATGTTGTTACGCCTATATTCATTTGGACTGCATGCGATATGTTGCGGGACTGATGTTTATTGTCGTATGGTTGCAGATGATTCGCACTAGGACCACGCACGAGGTTGGTGGCTCTAGCCAAGGGGGAGGCGATGACTCCCAGCCACCGGCCTACGACAGCACCCCGCAGCAGCAGCCACCACCGCCGCCTCCGCTTACTTTGGCGGATGTGATAGCGGCATTGGTGGAAGGTCGTGAGGAGCAGACTGACCTGCTCCGCACGATCGTGCAGAATACGTCCCAGGCGGTGGGACGTCAAGATAGAGGGCCTCGTGAGCCCCGTGAAGTGCCGTACTGGGATTTCATGAGTACGCACCCTCCAGTGTTCACAGAAGCCGAAGAACCACTTGAGGCTGACAACTGGCTGCGGACCATTGAGTCCAAGTTCGGGCTGTTCCAATGCACGGAGCGGCAAAAGACTTTGTTCGCAGCGCAACAACTCCACGGTGCCGCTGGTGCGTGGTGGGCGAATCATGTCGCCTCACGTCCGGCTGGCCATGCCGTGGAATGGCAAGAGTTCCGGGAGGCGTTCCGCGCCTATCACATTCCTCTCGGAATCATGAAGAGGAAGTTCCAAGAATTCTTAGAGCTGAAGCAGGGCGGGAGGAGTGCCCATGACTACTCCCGTGCCTTCAACCATCTGGTGCAATACGCGTCAGACTATATCTCCACGGAGGAGAAGAAGAGGGAGCATTTCTATCGGGGGTTACACCCCGAAATGAAGACGCACCTCGTTCAGTGGAATTGCGGCACTTTCAACGACCTAGTCAATGCCACGATTATGCAAGAGGATGCTCAGCGGGAGTTGGCAGCTGAGCAGAGGAAGCGCAGCGCTCCACCTAGCAGCGGTGGTGGCGCGCCACAGAAGTACCGTATGGTGTATCGGACACCATCCGGGCAGCAGTGGCATCCACCGGCGCGACCTCAACGGTTCGGGGGACGTCCTTTCCAGGAACCTCCGTTCCGTCCGCCGATGCCACCACCAAGACAGCAGCAGCAGCAGAAGACGGCACCCCGGGCGTTTCCACCACCACAACGCGCCCCGGGATTCCGTCCACCGATCAGCGGGGGACCGCCCCGTTTTACCTGCTTCACGTGTGGCCAGGCGGGCCACTTCGCGAAGGAATGTCCCCAGGGGCAGCAAAGCAGCGGGCAAGCCCAGTTCCAGGGTGGTGCTCGATGCCGACCTCCGGTGAAGAAGGTTGGTCAGCGGACTGGGGGTGTCCGCAACCTCGACAATGAGGACGCCCCAGAGGGAGACAACGTGCTGGCGGGTACGTTTACTCTCAACAATCAAGCCATCGTCATATTGTTTGATTCTGGTGCAACCCACAGCTTTATAAGTGCATCCTATGTGGCTATGCATCAAATGCAAGTCTTCCCAACCGACTGCACTTATATGATCTGCTCACCGGGAGGGAAGATTTCAGCTAATATGATGGTTCCAAGGGCACCTCTGTGCTTAGGTGGGAAACTATATCCCACCACCTTGATAATCCTTATGGGGCAGAAGATTGATGCAATCTTAGGGATGTCATGGCTACAATACCATGGCGCTGTCCTAGAGACTCGGACACGGACGGTTCACTTAAATTCTCCATTCCACCATCCGCATTCCATGGTGTTAGACACGCCAGTCCGGGAAGTTTTAGCAATTAATAACGCTGAAGCTCTCAAGTTAGAAGACATCCCCGTAGTCCGGGAGTACCCTGACGTGTTCCCGGATGATCTTCCGGGCATGCCACCTGAGCGGGATGTCGAGTTCAAGATCGAGCTCGCACCCGGGACTACGCCCATATCACGGAGACCATACAAGATGGCTCCAAATGAGCTGGCGGAACTGAAAGAACAGCTCAATGATCTGTTGAGCAAGGGTTTCATTAGGCCGAGTTCCTCGCCTTGGGGATGCTCGGCGCTCTTCGTGAAGAAGAAGGATGAAATCTTACGGCTGTGTGTGGACTACCGGCCGCTCAACGCCGTCACCATCAAGAATAAGTATCCACTGCCCCGCATCGACATATTGTTTGATCAACTTGTGGGTGCAAGTGTATTCTCCATGATGGACCTTCGCTCTGGATATCACCAGATAAAGATCCGGGCGGAGGATATTCCAAAGACGGCCTTCTTGACGAGATATGGGCTATATGAATATCTCGTCATGTCCTTTGGTCTCACAAATGCTCCGGCCCATTTCATGTATCTTATGAACTCAGTGTTCATGCCGGAGCTGGACAAGTTCGTGGTAGTGTTCATCGACGATATCTTGGTTTACTCCAAGACAGAAGCTGAACATGCCGAACACTTGCGGATCGTTCTTCAACGATTGCGAGACCACAAGCTCTACGCCAAGTTCAGTAAATGCGAGTTTTGGATCAGCCAATTGCCATTCTTGGGGCATATCATCTCCGCAGAAGGCATTGCGGTTGACCCAAGCAAAATAGAGCAAGTGCTGAAATGGAAAGCTCCCACTTCAGTCCATGAAGTCAGAAGCTTCCTCGGGTTAGCGGGATACTATCGGAGATTCATTCCAAGCTTCTCCAAGCTCGCTAAACCAATGACAGAATTGCTGAAGAAAGGGACGAAATATGTTTGGAACACGGCGTGTGAAGGAGCATTCGAAACATTGGTGAAGCATCTCACCACAGCCCCGGTCTTAGCTCAGCCGGGGCCCTTCGACGTGTATTGTGACGCGTCCGGTATCGGGCTCGGCTGCGTGTTGATGCAGGAAGGACGTGTGGTCGCATATGGCTCACGCCAACTTCGGAACCATGAGCAGCATTATCCGACTCATGATCTTGAGCTTGCTGCCGTGGTGTTGGCACTAAAAATGTGGAGGCACTATCTCCTGGGGAATTTGGTGCATCTCTACACCGACCACAAGAGCTTGAAATACATTTTCACCCAGAAGGAGCTGAACATGAGGCAATGGAGGTGGTTAGAATTAATCAAGGACTATGAAATTGAGATTCACTACCACCCTGGCAAGGCGAATGTGGTTGCCAACGCGCTGAGTCGGAAATCACATGTCCATCACCTCACCATTACACCGGTGGAGGAGGAAGAGCCAAGTTTATACTTGGTTCCTTATGGATCGCTGTACAACCTTGCCCTCATCCCTACTATTAGAGAGGACATCATTGCAGCTCAGAAGACGGATAAAGGCATGGCACATCTCCGGAGACGGATAGACAACGGAGAGATTAAATGTTTCCGGAAGGATGATGAGGGGACGCTGTGGTTCAATGACCGCATAGTCGTACCCCGGGATATGGAGTTGAGAAAGAAGATCCTCGATGAAGCTCACTTGTCCAAGTACTCCATTCATCCGGGCAGCAACAAAATGTACCAAGATTTGAAAAAGAAATTTTGGTGGACGCGGATGAAGCGGGAGGTAGCTAAGTACGTATCCGAATGTGATACGTGCCGACGAGTGAAAGCTGATCACATGAAGAAATCAGGGCTGTTGCAACCCCTGAAGATCCCGACATGGAAATGGGAAGATATGAGCATGGATTTCATTATGGGATTACCCCTAACATCCAACAAGCATGATTCCATATGGGTAATCATTGATCGGTTAACCAAGACGGCTCACTTCATTCCGGTGAATACACGTTACAATGCCGGCAAATATGCGGAGCTATACATAGAGAAGAATCTATGCCTATACGGGGTACCCAAGACCATCGTCTCAGATCGAGGTGCATTATTTGTATCTCGCTTTTGGGAGCAGCTACACGCTGCATTGGGTACTAAGTTGATCAGGAGCTCCGCTTACCACCCTCAGACAGATGGCCAAACAGAGAGGGTGAATCAGGTTCTAGAAGATATGTTGAGAGCATGTGCCATCCACCACGGTAGGAACTGGGATGATCACCTACCGTTGGCGGAATTCTCGTACAACAACGGCTATCAGGCGAGTATCAAGATGGCACCCTACGAAGCTCTCTACGGTCGCAAATGCCGCACCTCATTAAATTGGTGCGAGTCCGGTGAAAGGGTCACATTCGGGGTTGATGTGGTGAACGACACCGAAGAGCACGTTCGGACAATTCAAGCTAATTTGAAGGCCGCTCAACCCCGGCAGAAGAACTACGCTGATAAGAGGCGTAGGCCGTTTCACTTTGACGTTGGGGAACACGTGTACCTCCGCGTGTCTCCGATGAAGGGCGTGCACTGGTTCGGTGTGAAGGGGAAGCTCGCTCCCCATTTTATTGCACCCTACGCTATCACCGAGAAGTGTGGACCAGCAGTGTATCGATTGGAGCTACCGGCATCCCTTGCTGGTGTCCATGATGTTTTCCATGTTTCGAAACTGCGAAAATGTTTGAAGCATACGGCTGCTGTTCCTACCGAAGACATCGGCGAGCTGAAACCGGATTTAACATATGATGAGTATCCGGTGAAAATTCTTGATGAGCAAGCCCGAACCACGCGTAGCAGAACGTTGTGGTTCTATAAGATACTCTGGAGCAACCACACCGCTGAGGAAGCGACGTGGGAGAGCGAGGAGTTCCTTCGCTCAAATTACCCGAAGTTCATGGCTTCTCAACACGGGTAAGTCCCTATTACATCGCTATCACTTCTTTTGTAATCTCGGGACGAGATTCTTTTAAGCGGGGAGGGATGTAAAAGCCAAGGAAAAGGGACTTGCAAAAACTTTTCTTCACCTCACAACACCACAGTTCTTGTTGTGGATAGATGGTGAAAAAGTGGGAAGAGCAAGTAACCTCCATCAAAAGAGGGATTAGAGGGGAAAGTCTACACTTTCACAAAGTAGGATTTCTACACATGAACATGAGAGGTTGAGGTCACCCCTAGAACTTAAAAAGTCTTGGGAAGGTTCAGTCCAAGTTTCATGTAAATCCAACACTTTTTGAGGCACTTTTGGAGGTATTTGAAAAAGAGGCCAATTTGAATGTAAATTCAAATTGTAGCAACTTTCATCACTCAAATTCAAAAGTTAGCTTCATATTCAAACTCAGCAAATTTTTCTGAGTAAGCCCACCAATTTTCATCCTCATTGGAGTTCATCTTGTCAAGAGCTAAATTTGCAAGAATTTAAAACTGAATTTGAATTTCAGTTTAAACATGCAGCAAATTTAGCCAAACATAGTTCAAATTTGAGAATTCAAATTTAAACCAAGACTTGGTGACTAAGTCTCACATTAAATTGTGAATAGTTGGTGGGATAATTAGCAAAAACAGAAAAGAATTATTAGGGAAAAAGGGGTAAAAGGGAGGCCCACAGGTCAGTTGCACACACGAGGGTGCAGTCGGTTGCTGCAGCCGATCTTGGCTTCGCGCGCAAGGCAAGGGAACGGCGGCGAGCCACCGAGGCAGCAATCCGCCACCTCACGGTGCCAAACCGCGGCTCAAAGGCCAGCGCACAGCCCACGCCGCCCTTTCTCCTGCTTTCCAAACGAGAACCACTCCCGACCGAGTTTCTTTCTCGGTTCCGAGCGAGCACAGAAACGCCGCCCTCTCTGATCGCCGGTGTCCAGCCAGCACAGACGCTCTCGTGCCCGACGAGCAACACAAGAAAGGGCCGCCTTGAGGTGCTGATTCTTCTAGTCCCAACCGTTCTCCATTTCATGGGTTGTCGGGGAAGTATTTCGCCGGGAAAGTTTCAGGGGTCCTAAGACCGAGCTCCCACCAAATCTCAAAATTCATGGGGGTTAGCTCATCACCGGGCATACCAAGTCACGCACACGCTCTATACACTGCCACAGCCACTTAGGATCGAAAACCGGTAAGAACCGTGGGCTAGGTTTACGGTTCTTCGAAGTTTTCTGAAGCACAGCCGATATCCGGCCCAGGTCGCCAATGAGGTCGTAGTTGCCACTGTTTTCACGGGGATCGGTGTCCATGTCCGTGACCAGCAGGTGTCAGCGGAGCTCCCCGAGCAAACCGCATCGAAAAAGGTGCATGGGATGCCGAGTTGGACGTCGCTGGTGAGCTCCCGGCCGCTGTTGCCGGCGGGAGCACTGTTCCGGTGATTGTCAAGCTCTGGGGAGGGCACCACCGTGTTCCTCAGGCCGAGATAGGCACTAGCGGCGAGATTCAGCAAGCTCCGAGGACCGGAACCCCTCTCTGGCGAGAGCTCCGGCGAGCTCGGCGGCGGGGTCGCGCGGGAGGCCGGAGGAAGACGAAGGGGTAGGCCCCACGAGTCAGCGGCTGGAGATAAATGGGTGGGATTCTCTGTGGTCCGGGATCCAGTGCGGCCGCGCGGGAAGGAGTCTGTGGCCCCGTGTGGCTCGGCTCCAGCGGTCGACACGTGGGCGGTGGACCCACCCGCAGGATTTAAACATTTTTGGAATTTCCAGTTTTAGTTCAAACTTCAAATGCATAGAACTTTGGCTAGGAAGCTCCAAATTCGATGAACCAAATTTTGCTGAACTCAGAATTCTGAGTACTTTCCAGCAACACAAAATTCAGCTCATGAAAGTGAATAGTTTTCCATAACTAAATCCCTAAAATTTAAAATGTTGGGAATTTAATCTGGAGAACTACTTTATGAAAAATTCTGAAATTTGGCTGAGAGGTTCATTAGAAAATCTCTGAATCCCAGTAAAATTTTCAGACTCATCCAAGTTCATTTAGTTACCCTAATGAGGTGATTAAGAGAACTGCCCTGAGAAAATAGAAAAATGTACAGAAACATTTTTCAGATTTTCTCAAATCTTAATTAGGGCATAACTTTCTTTAGAATTCCTCAAATGACATGAAACCAACTCTATTAGAACCATCCAAAATTATAGTTTCAAGAAAGTAATGGTTGGAGCCATGAAAACCCCTGGAATTAGTTGGAGGCTCAATTATTGACCAAATGGGCTCCTATTTGTACAAGGTTCAAATGAACTTTGAAGCTCCGGAGGTCCTCGACTTCCTGCTTCCAGAGGAAGAACTGACTCCTGACCAGCAGCAACAAGGCAAGCCCTGGTTTGCATTAACCTTTTTATAAGTTTTACTTTATTTACATGTGTCATATGAAGTATGATTGTGCATTAGGTATAGGATGGATGGAACCCCACTTGCATAACCAGAATTTTTTCCTAAGAGTGAGGGTAGTGTCTAAGACCTCGAGTAGACAGGCTATGCTTAATGATTCATAGGACTTCGGTACAAGTCGAGTAGTTGGAATCTACTCGCGAGATAGGCATTGGGACACACGGGTTCGGTTGAGTGATGTGAGATCACTTTAGTAATGAAAATGAGACTAGGCAGGGGCTAGGGCGCAGCAAGAGGAAGTCTTGTGTGCGCGGCCCTGCCCGTGTCGATTGAGGACCGATCCGTGTGCGGCCCTGCTGAACAAGTATTGAACGTACCGAAGGCATATCGGATATATGGGCCCCGATAAACCGATGTAGCCTAAACCTCCGGGCGTCGAGGCATAGCACACCGATTTATAGGTGTAGGATGAGGGCAGCAAGGTGGAAATCTGCCAACGGGCATAGAGAGATGCTCCATGTGGGGAACCTCCTGCTCGTTTTGGTGCGACCGGTTCGACGTTTGGGCTGTTGGGTGAAAGGTTGTCCCGTACGACATCGAGTGAGCGTGCTGTGCAGCTCCACGGGTGGGCGTACGTGACGTGCTCTTTGGGTTTCCCTGCAGGTGTATATCGAATCGATTCGCTGTCCCTCGCGGTGACGAGTACCGCTTGTTCACTGCGTCGTAACGTAGCCTAATGAATGAAATGTTATGAGTCCATATTGCTGTTATGATATAATTGTATTGCTACATGTGTGCCACCAAATATTGCTCACTAAATTTCAGCTTCATGAACCGTTAACTTGTTGCTAAAAGATGAACTAAGGATGAACTTGTAGGCGTGTCCATTTGCTGCAACATTGCTATCCTATGTCATGGTACACCTCATGTAGAGTTTCATGCTTAGGTGAGTCGGTTAAGCCTTGCTGAGCCTTCGTGCTCACGGTTGCTGCTTAAGTGTTTTTCAGGTGAGGAGCCACCCACGGACTCGGAGTACGAGTCCACCGGCGAGGGTTAGCCTCCGTCGGGGACCACGGCTGACTGGGAGCCGTACACGCCGCGCTGAGCTGAGGAGTGTAGCTAGTGTGGGTTGCCCTAGGGCTGGGCAACCACTTTTGCTAGATAGACGGGTGTGAGTTGTATAAAAGAAACTTCCGCTGTCTAATAAAAGACCCTAGTTTGTAACTGAGAAGTGTACTATTTTGTACATTCAGTTTGTTTTCCCATGTATTATAATGTGTTCTTATGACGTGTGCTGTCGGGTGTCGCATCGCGCGGCATCACCCTCTGCGATCCTGGATGAGCGGATTCCGGTCCGCCACACCACGGCGAGAAACGGCGAGGACAGCAGCTATTTGCCGCCTCTGGCCACCGAACCGCCTCGCTGCCCTCTTATCCTCGCGCCCGAGCTGTCACAGCTTCATCTCACCGCTGTCCCGACGTCCTCCTGCACAGAAACTTCGATACACCTTGCCGCTCTCCCGACCTCTCGGTTCCACCATCGCTCGGCCAAACCTGTGGTTGTCACAGCGAGCTGAGACCGCAACCGAGTGCGCCAAGCCTTACTCGACGTTCTCGCACCGGTTCTAGACTGTGACCGACCCTCCTCGAGCTCCACCACGCCATTCTTTCTTCCTCGGTTCAACCCGAGCTGCCGTCACGGGAACCACTCATCCGGCCACCACAGCCCACCTTTCTCCAAGCTGTGAACATAAAAGAGGTTCGTTATCGATCCCTCTTTCGTTACCGCAAGCTCCGGCGGCATGACAGGAGCTGCCGTCGCCGGAATCTTAAGATTTTGCGCCGGTGTACAAAAGAGGCCGCCGGACCACTTCGCTCAATTCATGCTACACACCGAATTACTCATCACCTAACATAGGGAACTACTTCTAGATATCCACGTGAGTCTATAGAAACCAAAACTTCGAAGAACCGTCGGGTGTAACCACTGTTCTTCGAGTTTTGCTTGGATTTCTGATTTCCGATCCAGGTTGCACGGTGACATCCTAGTTGCGGCTGTTTCCGAGCTTCTTTGAGTTCATGACGACCTTCCCTTGGCTGCACTGATGCTCTACGACCGTTTGCTCGATCATTTGGGGTGCTAGGAAGTCCGGCCGACATGGCCGAAGTTCTTCCGAAGCTGCCACTCGTTGCCGGCCATGTTCCGGTGGTTGTCATGTCAAGCTAAGTCCAGCACCGTGTTCCCCGTGTGGGATTAGGCAGAGGCGGCGAAAACCTTGGAGTTTGGCGCATGGCAAGGACCCTCCGGCGAGCACTCCGGCGAGGGGGGCGGCGGCCAAGCGGGATGGCGGGAGGTTGAAGAAGCCCCCGGTCCCATGTGTCAGCGGCCAGATATTTAAACCGGGGATCAGCTGTGGCACCGGATATGATGTGGCTGTGCGCGAAAAACTCCATAGCCCCGTGTGTCAGCCGCGGAGGAGTCGACACGTAGCCCTGGTCCCATGTGCAGCAATTTAAACTTTTCTCCGATTTTCAGATTTAGTTCAAACTTGAAACCCACATAACTTTGGCTAGGAAACTCCAAATCAAGTGAACCAAATTTGTTGGATTCAGCTCTCTGACTACTTTCCAACAAATCAAGTTTCACTTTATTAAAATCCTTATTTCTCCATAATTAATTCTTCAAAATTTAAACTGTTTAGAATTTTAACTGGAGAACCCTGCAGTGGAAAATTCTGAAATTTGGATAGGTTGTTCAAAAAATTATCCCTGAGCTACCATAAAAATTTCAGATCAATTTGAGATAATTTGGTCCACCTAATGGTGTGATAATAAAACTGTTCCAGAGAAAAATGGAAAATGTCCAGAAACATTTTCAAATTTCCCTGAAATTGTTTAGCTCATATCTTTGGCTAGGAATCTTCAAATTTAGTGAAACCAACTCCATTAGGACCCTCTAAAAATCTAGTTTTCAGAAAGTCATGGCTTGCTCCATGAAAATCCCTAGAACACCATAAGAGCTCCAATTAAGGCCAAGTACACAATTATTTGTGGAGGGCTCAAATGAGCTTTTCTGCAAATGCAACTTGGCCAACTCTGTATTTAGGTCGTATCCAAATCACAGTAAAAATTTTAGAGTCATTGGGCCTGTCTAGCAATACTTATAGTCTTCAAAAATTCACCTTTATTTCAAATGCATTCAAATTGATACATATATGTATTTATCTCATGTAGTCGCTAAGGTTGAGGAGGAGCCCGAAGTCTTAGACTTTATCACTCCAGAGTAACAGCTAGCCTACGACCAACAGCAGCAAGGCAAGCTCCGGTTTGCATTAGCCTTTTATAAACTTTATTATTTCAAGAACTTACATTGCGTATCCACCTTTTTTCTGAATTAGAGTCTTGTTTGAAAACCCAAATGCATAGCCAAGAAAACCCTGGGTTGGGCTTAGGTTTTTAAACCTTGATTAGCTACTGCAATACTAAGATAGTGTAGGATTCGGTACAAGTCGAGTAGTTGGAACTGCTCGCGAGAATAGGCTAGAGGCACACTACTCGGGTAAAGGTAGCAAATGAAACACATGGCAAGAAAAATAAGACCGAGCGGAGAGTAAGGGCAGCAGGACGTTGGGGCCTGGGTGCCATAGCTCCGCTTGTGTCGGTTGAGAACTGAGCCGTGTGCGGGCCTGTTGAACAAGCTAGAACAGTACCGAAGACCTACCGGATATATGTGAACCGGGAAACCGAAGTAATTCGGGTAGCTGGGTATTGAGGCATTGCTTGTCATCTAGATGGTAGGTTGAGAGCTTGAGGTGTAAATCTGCTGGCGGCACTGCGGATGCGTGCGCAGAGACCTCTTGCTAGGGACGATAGGACCAGTTCAACCATTGGCTGACAGATGAAAGGTGGTCCCGTACGACGCCCGTGATGGTTGCTGTAGGAAACATCGAGTACGGGCATACGTGACGGGTTATTCGGGTAATCCTGCAGGTCTAAATCGATTATAATCGCCGTCCCTCGCGGTCAGTGAGTACCACTTGTTCACTGTACCGTGACGTAGAAAGAACAGGCTAGATATATGTTAAAAGTTTGGTGATTTGAAGGATGGACCTTGATTGTTAATGAAGTGCTATAGTTTAGAGCTAATTAAAGTTCTTTTTAACCTTGTGCAGAGTACATGAGAGAAATTTGTTTCTTGTTTGATTGCGGCTCTCTCATGTGCCTTAGCGTGAGGTTCTCCACAATTTGCTGCTAAAACATGAAAGTAAGGTTCAACTATTTAGGCGAGTCCTTTGCAACTTATTTTTCCATCTACCCTGTATTCAGCATGTAGAAGTTTCATGTATAGGAAAGATGGGTCAGACTTGCCGAGCCATCGTGCTCACTGCTTGTGTTTGAAGCTTTTACAGGGTGTTATGAGGAAGAGACTCCCGAGGAGGATACAGAACCTCAAGAGGGAAACCCCGTCAAGTGGGAGACGTGCATGCTGCCGTGTTAGTGTGCGTGTGTGCTAGCGAGGACTCGTTCACGGGCTGAACCTGAACTCGGTGCGTAGTCTACGCCCGTGAGTGTAGACTGAACATATTTTGTTGTAGAAAAATGTTCATAAACTCCATTATGTAATAAAACTTTGCTTCCGCTTTGTACCCTTTATGTGTGTTATCCGGTGCTGTGCAACACATCACCCCTCAGCGTGATCCTGGCTCGACGAGGCCGTGGGGCCGCGCCACTACAAAGTCATAGCACATATCACAAACTTTCCAGCGGTGTCTTGTATGACCCTTAGCAATTTTTCTACAAGAGGTTATGGTCGAAATACAGAAATTTTCAGAGAGTATTTTCTCTGCCTTGTTTTTGGACAGTTCACACTCATCTGAGATTTTCATCCATTTTGAGGATGATTCTGTTCTAGACTTCTACAGAAAAGTTGTAGTAGACATCAAAACCATTCCAGAAATGTATCACACATATCCATTGGTTCAACCAAACAAAAGTTATGTCCTGTTCAATTGCAGCAAAAAATCTGCCGAAAACAGGGGAGATTGTTTCTAAGTCTTTTATTTGAGAACTTCCTTTTTATGCAATTAAGAACACATCACGAATCTATGTTTCCTAACAATTTCAAAAATCCTAACCGGCGTTATACCAGCATATATGTATCAAGTGGTGTCACTAAAACGATCACTCCCACGTTTTCTAAACGCAATGTGCTAACATGGTCAAGGTACCTGCATAAAACCACCCAATAGTGAAGCACACAAGAAGTTTGTCATTTTAGGCAGGTCCATATCATAGTAAAAACATACGCCCTGTATCATTGCCATATGGTTCGTCCTTGAGTCAAGCCACGTCTCAAGGTACATGATCGGGTTATTCACCACCCGACAGAGAGCTCCACACCCTTGCAATAAAGCACACCGGTGGACCGGCGCTTTCATATGTCTCATAAGACATGAAAAGTCCTAGAAAACATACTTCGTGTTACTAACCACACGATGGGGTCTCCTCCTCTTGCCCCTGTGTTTGCGCACTGGAGGCTAGTGCATTTCATATGTCTTTAAGACATGAAGAGTCTTTGAAAACATACACTTCCCATCCATTTCTGAATGGGACATCCCACACTACTTTCCTCCTATGGGGAACCTAACCAAAATTGATTCGCTTTTGGTGGCATTCCTTACCATGCTTACCTACACGTAGGTGCGTCGTTACAGGATTGAAATATAGAATATTAGCATAAGTCAGCTTGCCACATTAAGTAATTATATCAATAATAGTCCTTATGTGGGCATACTATCCGTTCCTCATTCATATATGTCTAAGTTTATGAAAATAGACACTTTTCATGCGTGCTATTCCCGATGCGGCTTTGATACCACGACTGTGGGAAACCCCTTCAGGATCCCACTCCAGGAATCGCATTGGGTGGCACCGTGCGATGCAGCACCCAACAGCATACACGAAAATACAATGAGAACATACGAAATGCTTTATTTCTCAAGATAAACTCTTTTACAACATAATGTACACAAGTTGTACATACGCAGAGGAAATTGAACAATAAATGTACCCACTCTCGGCCCTAACTACGCTGAAGAGAAGTCGTTCAGCCCTTGGATGCTTACTGCTAGCTTCAGAAGAGTAAGGCAGCAGCTAGTTTGCCGGTGAGTTATACGAACCGTGAGGCCCGATGTCTCACCGGACACATTTCTTCATAGCAGGCATCGTGCTACCTGCAAAAACAACTACGAATGCAACCGTGAGAACTAAGGTTTAGCAAGTCTTAACCGTCAATCCTAAACAGGTAACTCTACATGCAGGAGTTGTAAGAAGATAGGAAATCGGAATTTGCGTCATAAGCTTGGCTAGTTGTTGATCTTTATATTCAGATTAGTATAGCAGCATGTTTTAATGGTCCTCATGCATCACAACACCGGGAGTCCATAATCAAACCAGAAAAGCTTATCCCGATGTTTCTAGCCTAAGGTGGAATAGAAATTTAGTTTGAACTATCTATACTGCAGTCAAGGTTTAAATACAACGATTAAGCCATGAACAACATCTTAAGAGACATAGTTCCTCTTCTTACTACGTCACAACGCAGTGGGCAAGTATGCTCATTCCTTAACCACGAGCTACGGTAATTCGAATCAGTGACATCCCGGAATATATGACAAATACACCCGCCTCAAAAGACTCACTCTAGAGCTCTTTCTTACGTTGTATGCAGCATTCTTTCACACGACACCCCGACATAGAGAAACTCTTTGTCCCGAGCAGGATGGTCCTCTATGCGGACACGTCAAAGTTTCCCGCTAAAGGATTTACACCTCCCGCCTTCTCAACGCCATTCCCAGACGATGAATGAGTTTCTACGCCACGGTCCCATCAAGTTACATCGGTTTCATGGGTCCCATACCCCACTATATATCCAGTACAGCTCAAACTTGTCCAGCAGGGCTGCATGCAGCATGGTACTTAACCAACACGGATGGGGCTAATACCCAACCTCCACATTGGCCTTACCATAACCGGCCCAGGCCCAATGTGGTCCCAAGCATTGTCACACCCATCGTGTCGAGACAACCTAGAGCGTTCCATCCTACAGGAACTCCCCGTCCCAATCTAACTTTCTTTGAATGTGCTCTTATCAACAAGTTCCTCTCACGAGTAAATTCTCGAGTAAACTGATGTAACTTGACTCCGCTACTCGACCTTTCTCGCGAGTAGATTCCAACTACCCGTCTTCTACCGTACTAGCTACAACATTAGCCTAGCAAACTACCATGAGGTAAATCCTATGCTAGTCCTTCTACACAGGAATTACAGAGTCATGCATGTGTGTTCCAAACATCCTAAACGTAACGAACAATATCAAAGCTAACCAACATTAAGTGGAAGTAAAGCAAAATTTATAAAGGTGATTATATGCAAACTGGGACTTGCCTTGCTCAACGGTTTGTTAGTAACTATGAAGTTAATCTTCCTCCGGAGAATCCACCAAATCCATCACGAGATGGAGATCCCGGCCTTTGGGTTGACTCCTCGTCAAGCGTTGGCGTTACGTAAGCTATTGAGATGCAATGCACATATATTTCAAAAGTAACTTAGAAAATGCTTTTAAACTGTTGTATAAGTTAACTATGACTAACAGGGGAAAAACAACAGAAAGGTTTATGTTGTTGGATCTACCACAATAGAGAAGAAAATGCTAGGTGAAATGAAGATAGTATTTATCACCATGTGATTAAGTCTTTATATGAACACCTAGCCCTAAAGAATGATAAATCAAGTTCAAGGGGTCCAATAAAGCTTAAAATTTAACCACAGCTTCAAGGGAGGGTATATAGGCAGTCTGCAAAATTTGAGCTCAAGGAATAGCTCAATGGAGTCAAAAAAATTCCTTATGTGGTTTTAACTGTTCTGCCTTTACCTCCTAGTTCTTGAGCTCTCCTATGCTGAAAAGTGGACTTTTGTGAGGTACACAATGTCCTGAGTCCATAGAAATTTGTTTTACCATTTTGAAGTTTCTTACATGGAGATATGGAATTTACAAGTTTTGGTAGAAGGCTGAAAAATGCCTCTGTTCTTTTTTTTTCCAATTTTCAGAGACATAAAAGATTGACACATCATTTGGCCAATCAAATGAGGTCCAATGACGCTGAAAGTTTTACAGGAGTCCAAGTATGATTGGAGGGAGGATCTGCCAAAATTTAAAAATTTTCCAATTAATCAAACTCCTAGAATTAATTCTCTAAAACATTCTTTAAATGAATTAATGAGCGAATTCCAAGCACACATATAAGGAACACTGTATTACATAAATCAAAAGCGGAACCTTACATTTGTTCTTTGTAAATAATTTACATAAATTAGCTACAGCGGAAGTCTATAAACAGGTCACGTCAAATCACTAGAGAGCACCCGAGAAGAGGTCCAGCCCGCGTACTCCTCTCGGTAGCAACACGAAGACATGGCAGCGGCTAGGTCCTCGATGTGTAACATGACTCGGAAGTATCGGTCTCACTGGACAACCTTCTTAAAATGCGTTGATATTAACCTGCAAAACCACTCATATAGCAGGAGTGAGCACAAAGGCTCAGCAAGACTTAACCGTCTCTCCTAAGACATGCAACTCTACATGAAAGTAACTTAATACCTAAACCTATAAGTTGCAAAAAGACTCGCCTACGAGTTCATCCTTAACTTTCAGATTTTAGCCATAATAGTAGCGACCTTGCGCCCAGCAACATTGGAACTCCACAATCAAACAAGAAACGCTTCATTCCAATGTTACTTGTCCCAAGGAGGAAAATAACTTTATTATGCTCTATCTCTACTTCAAACAGAGTTTTCATGCAATTTACAATAATCATAGCAGCAATTAAGACTTTGCAAACTGTTTCCACACAAGTTGAATACTACGTCACGGCGCAGTGAGCAAGCGGTACTCATAACCGCGAGGGACGGTGATTCGAATCAAACACTACCCGGATAACTCGACACATACGCCCGCCTCTGAAGACCCAAATCTGGTGTCCTTCATTACGTCATATGTGGCAACCTTTTGCAGGACACTCGACTGTAGAACCGGTCGCGCCGTCTCAGGCTCATAGGTCTAACGAGACGATGTGGTATGCCTCTACAATCCAGTGAACCTGGTACATCGGTTTCCTGGTTCCAATATAGCAGTAAGCATCCGGTACACAACTCAATACTTGCTCCCAGGGCCGCACACGCTTCGGTCCTTAACCGACACAGGCAGAGATACTCGACCAAGACCTCGTCTTGTTGCTGCCTACCCTCCTGCCCGGTCTCATCTTTAGAAATGTAAACTTTAGTTTGCCTCTTTTCCAACCACACTTATGTAATCCTAAACTATAGCTCGCGAGTAGATTCCAACTACTCGTCTTCTACCGGATGTCCTAGCCTATTTAGCATGGCCTTATTCTACAGCGATGACACCTTTCTACCCTTGACCCCAGGGTTCATTTTGGTTATGCAAGTGGAGTATAAAACATCCTTGACCTAATGCACATACAAACTCGAACCATAGTAGTGAACAAAGTAAAAACTTTATAAAATAGATTAAATGCAAACCGGAGCTTGCCTTGGTTTTGCAGGTGACTAAAGTCAGATAAGTATGAAGTTAGTTGCTGATGACTTGAAGCTCAATCACTGCCTTCTTGCTCCTTGATCCACACTTCACTTCTTCTCCACTCTTCCACGATTAATCACTACACATTATGAACATGTATATAGGTTTAATTATAAAACTTCTGTTAACAAGTTCTAAAGACAAGTATAAAACTGGATCTTTGTTTAATAATTTAAAATGACGCTGGTGCTAGTGGTTTGGGTTTGGGTTGAAGTGCTATGATCAAGTGATAAATGGGGTTCATCACTTGGGTATTGATCACCTAATGGGGTTGAACAGACAGTACTGATTCAGGGCTCCGATGGAGCTGAAATTTTTCATGTGAGTTCCTTGTCACAATAAAGTCATCTGGACCAAAATTTGGAATTTTTCAATGAATAGATCACTCAGAACAACTCCCTAAGCATTTAGACAAAAAGTAATTAATTCTGAATAAATTTGCATTGTCATGCAAATTAAAGTGAACTACAATTTCAGACATAGCTCAGGGAGCATGCATGAATGTTCCTAGGAATTTTGGAGCTAAGAACTGCCCAGAACTGAATTTCCAAGTTTTGGAAATTCTCTGAAATTGTTTCTGTATTCATTTGAACACAGAAACTTGAAATCCAAATTATCCTAAGAAAACCAACTCCAAATGAGCTGAAACTTTTACAGGAGTCCACTAATATTCTAACGAACATTCTGGCAAAATTTGAGTATTTTTCAATGAACCAAACTCCCTCTAAAATTCTTTTGCTGGAAAGTTTTTTGAATTTTCCAGAATTAAATAATGATTTTCATACAAATTGGGTTGCATATTTGGATAGAGTTTTTCAACCTGAATCCAACCCAATTTGAATCATTAAATTTGGAGCTGTAAAAGTCCCAAAACATGTAAATGGAAAACTGTTGTGATGAATAAAGTTGAGTTTAAATCCAAGAAATGGGTCTTGCAAAAATCTTTCTAAAAGCATGTGAGGATGGTCATAAGCAAGCACATATATTCAAGTTTCCTTTTTATTTAAATGATCATGTAAATGCAAAGGGGTCATTTTAAATTAAGGATGCAAACTGTGGTGGTAAACCTTCACTTTACAGCCACCAAATTAAAAGTTTGAATCCATAATTGAATTATCCAGGTTCAAATTATGAAGGATGCAAATTTTGAGGAAATTTGGAGGTTCTTTGATAGGTATATCAAAGAGACTTGTGAATTTTCCTTGAAATTTAAATTCAAATTCGAACTGAAGTACACCATGTCAAAATTCCAAACAGCTTTTGAATTTGAGCTCTTCAGGGCTGAAATTTGCACTGTGCCAAAAATTGGTGATCTTTTGGGAGAGAGGAGCTGTGGGACCCACATGTCATTGGAAGGAAACTTACAACTGAAGGAAACCTGTTTTTTGCTCAGACCTGAGCTCGTAGCAAACAGCCGCAGGCTGACATCAAGGCAACCGGCGCCACCTCCCGAGCAGCTGCTGGAGCCTCCTCGCCCTTATCAGTTTTTCACCGAAAGTGTGCTCCTCACAACAACGAGAAAACGCCCGAGCTATGCCCCTTCCACTCCACAGCACCGTTCCCGGGAGTTTTTGCCGCCGCCGGGTACCCACGATCGGTTCCCCATCGCCAACCGTCTTCCAGAGCTCTGACACCCAGACAAACTCGGAAGCGGCATCGCCCACACTCCCTGAAGCCTGTCAAAGAAATTTTCGAGAGTGCAGCGGGCTACAATCACGAATAAGGTTGGTTACCACCTCCCCTTGCTGTCCACCAAGTTTGGGATCATTTCATAGGACCACCTAGCCAGAATTTAAATTTTCCTCACGGCGGATTCTTCGGGTCACCGGCGCCAAACCGGGAAATTCTCTTCCAAGGTGCAGAGGCTCCCGGTTGTGTTCTGGGGTCATGATCCTTAGCCTCCTACGGACCTCCGCAACCAAACAGAGCACAATTCCATCAACTCTAGCCGAAGAACGCCAAGTTTTTCTCCGTCGCCGCGAAAACCGTCTCGGGCGCACGGTGACGGCATAGCTAGCAGCCTCCCCAAGCAAATTTGTGCACAAGTCGATGAGCTACAGCTTCCACTGATGCTGTAGCACCAATCCTTCGTGTTTTTGGCAAGCTAGAATGTCGGCGCTACGCCGCCAAAGCTCAGTTAAGCTGCCGCACCGTCGCAAGCTCGGTTAGGGCCGATGTCGGTGTGGGGAAACCCTCCCCACATGTTCAGCGCACGAAATGAGGGGCTGGCGGCAAGTTTATGCATGGGAGATGGACGGATGACCGGGTTCCAAAGTTTTCCGGCGAGCTCCGGCGGCGGGGGTCGCGTGGGAGCGGGAGGAAGACGAAGGGGGGTCGGCCCCACTAGTCAGCGGCTGGATTTAAACGTGCGGGATCTTCTGTGGCCTTGGATCGAACTGTGGCAACGCGGGAAAGACTCTGTGGCCCTGTGTGGTTTGGTTCCAACAGTTGACACGTGTACCAGGACCCACGGTCAGAGTTTAAACTTTTTCCCGGTTTATTTCAAATACCATATTTGGTTCAAACTTTGGAACCTCATAACTTTTGCTAGGAAGCTCCAAAATTAGTGATTCAAATTGGGTTGTATTAAGGATGACAAAATCTATCCAGATATGCAACGTAATTTGATTGAAAATCAATAGAAAATTCAGGAAAATTCTTTAAAGCTTTTCAGAAAAAAGAATTTTAGAGGGAGTTTGGTTCATCCAAAAATCCTCAAATTTTGCCAGAATATGGTTTAGGGTGTTAGGACTTCTGGAAAAGCTTCAGTTCTTTTGGATTCGATTTACTTAGGAAATTATGAAATCAAATTTCTTAGTTCAAATGAATACAGAAAACAAGTTCAGAGAATTTCCAAAACTTGGAAATTCAGTTCTAGGAAATTCTTAGCTCCAAAAATCCTAGGAAAAGTCAGGCATAATCTCTGAGATATGTTTGAAATTGTAGTTCACTTTAATTTGCATTAAAGTGCAAATTTATTCAGAATTAATTCCTTTTTGCCTAAATGCTTAGGGAATTGTTCTGAGTGATCTACTCAGTGAAAAATTCTATATTTTGGTCCAGATGACTTTATTGTGAAAAGGAACTCACATGAAAAATTTCAGCTCCATTGGAGTCCTGGATCAATACTATCCTGTTTAACCAATAGATGATCAACACACACAAGTGATTAAAAATACTTATCACTTGATCATAGTGCTTAGCTCCAAATCCCAAACCACTAGCACCAGTGTCATTTTAAATTCTTAAACAGAGTTCCAGTTTTAAACTTGTCTTTAGCACTTGTTAGAAAAAGTCTTACAATTAAACATATATGCATATTCATATCGTGTAGTGGTTAAACGTGGAAAAGTGAAGAAGTGAAGTTTGGATCAAGAAGCAAGAAGGGCAGTGGTGAAGCTTCAAGTCATCAGCAACTAACCTCACATTTATCTGACTTTAGTCACCTGCAAAACCAAGCCAAGCTCCGGTTTGCATTTAAGTTATTTATAAAGTTTTTTACTTTGTTCATAATTATGGTTTAGAGTTTGTACGTGCATTAGGTCAAGGATGTTTTACACTCCAAATGCATAACTAAACGAACCCTGGAGTTAAGGGTAGAAAAGGGTTACCGCTGTAGAATAATGCCGTGCTATTTTGCTTAGGACATCCGTTAGAAGTCGAGTAGACGGAATCTACTCGTGAGTTATAGTCGGGATTACATGGGTGTAGTTGGAAAAGAGGCAAACTGAAGTTTACATTTCTAAAGATGAGAGCAGGCAGGAGGGTAGGCAGCGGCAAGACGAGGTCTTAGTCGAGTAGCTCTACCTGTGTCGGTTAAGGACCAAAGCGTGTGCAGCCCCGCAGAGCAAGTATTGAGTTGTGTACCAGATGCTTACTGCTATATGGGAACCAGGAAACCGATGTACCAGGTTCACTGGATTGTAGAGGCATACCACATCGTCTCGTTAGACCTATGAGCCCGAGACGGCACGACCGGTTCTACAGTATAGTGTCCTGTGAAAGGTTGCGCATATGACGTAATGAAGGACGCCAGATTTGGGTCTTCAGAGGCGGGCGTATGTGTCGAGTTATCCGGGTAGTGTTTGATTCGAATCACCGTCCATCGTGGTTATTGATTACCGGTTGCTCACTATGTTGTGACGTAGTAAGCAAGTTGTGTGGAAGCAGTTTGCAAAAGTTTTAATTGTTGCTATGATTATTGTAAATTGCATGAAAACCCTGTTTGAAGTAGAGATAGAGCAAACTAAAGCTATTTTTCCACCTTGGGACAAGTAACATTGGAATGAAGCGTTTCTTGTTTGATTGTGGAGTTCCAATGTTGCTGGGCGCAAGGTCACTACTATGATGTCTAAAATCTGAAAATTAAGGATGAACTCGTAGGCGAGTCCTTTTGCAAATTACAGGTTAAGTCTTAAGTTACTTTCATGTAGAGTTGCATGTTTAGGAGAGACGGTTAAGTCTTGCTGATCCTTTGTGCTCACTCTTGCTATATAAGTGGTTTTGCAGGTTAATATCAACGCATAAAAAGAAGGTTGTCCGGTGAGACTCTGAGACTTCCGTGTCATGTTACACATGGAGGACCTAGCTGCTGCCATGTCTTCATGTTGCTAGCGAGAGGAGTCCGCGGGCTGAACCTCTTCTCGGGTGCTCTCTAGTGATTCGACGTGAGCTGTTTATAGACTTCTGCTGTAGCTAATTTATGTTAATTATTTACAAAGAATAATTCTAAGCTTCCGCTTTTGATTTATGTAATACAGTGTTCCTTATATGTGTACTGTTGGGTGCCGCATAACACGGCACCACCCAATGCGATTCCCGGGCGAGAAGCATGGTCCCGTGATCAGGATCAGGCCCTCTCAGCGTGGTATCAGAGCCGCATTGGTAATAGTGCATGGAAAAAGGATCTATTACGACAAAAACTTAGGATACGGTGAGAAAACGGTATTAGGCCCACATAAGGACCATAGTAGTATAGTTACTAAAGTGGCTTGACTAACATACTTGTTATAATTCTGAACTTTGATTATGTAACAACGCACCTACACTCAGGTAAGCAGGGTAAGGAACGCCACCGAAAGCGGTTCAATTTCGGTTAACTCCCCTGACGAGGAAAGTGGTTCAGAGATAGGTCTCACAGCTTGGTGTGAGACGTTAATATGAAACTCTTAGACTCTTCATGTTACTGAGTTCATATGAAACACTGATCTCTGGTGTGCATTAGGCAAGTAAGTGGAGACCCCATCGTGTGGTCAGTAATGCGATAGTATGTTCTTCTAGAAATAGCCTAGGAGGACATACGCAGCGCTTGCCATCGGCGTGCCCTGCAGGGCAGTAGGTGGTATCCGTTGGGTTGATAACATTCCCAACCGTGACGACCCGTTCATGATATACTTGGTTCCCCGTCGTGTGGTGTAAAAACATGATCACGTACCTTGAGACGTGGCTTAACTCGAGGACGGCCGTATGGCAATGATACGGGCGTTTGTATTTACTTTCAAATATGGAACTGCCTGAAATGAACAACCTTTGAGTGCACCACTATTGAGTGTTCTTCTGCAGGTACTAACCACGTACGTATCCCTTGTAGTACACGTGTGCGAGAGACCGTCTTAGTGCCACTGATAATACGTATATGCCGGTATAATCCGGTTAGGATTTTCTTTTGGTGAGGCAACGATAGTACCGACATGTTTCTTACGGTGCATCGACACCGTACTACACACATAATCCTCTTCCCTATGAACAAATGAAACATGAACTAACTTTCAACTAAAAATGGAAGTTTGAAACAAATATTAGTTACTGAACTCTTATTTTGAGCTAAGATTCAAATGAGAGCATGACTAGGCTTCAAAGATTTCAAAAACAGAGTGCTCTGTTTCTGGCAGGAATTCTTGCTGGACTTTGACAGAGCATAAATCTGAGTTTATATAACCAATTAAGGTGTATGGTACTGTTATGGAAAGATTTTCATGTGCTCTACAACTTATTTGTAGACCTCCAGAGCAAAATCACATGATAAGTTGGTGAAAAGCCCAGTTGAAGGCAAACTGTTCAGAACCAGGACAGTAGCAAAAAACTCTCTGGACCTTTCTGTTTTTAAGCCATAACTCCCTGTAGAAAAATTCTTAAGGAGCCTATGATACACCGTTGGAAAGATTATGAGATGTGCAACATGGTTGTCGTTCAGAGTTTGCTCAGATGCTTAATGTATTTGCATATACAACTGTGATAAAGTAGCCACATACAAAGGAGATGCTGGCAAATTTTATCCAGGAACTCTGTCAACTTTGAGCAATCATAACTTTTGATCCAGAGATGATATAGAGGCCTATGAGTACTCGTTGGAAATATACTGAAGTTTACTAAAACTTTGGTATTGAACTGAAGTCAGGAATCTGCAGTTAACTTGAGTAAATTTTGGAGTTTGTGTGAACTGGTCAGGGTAGTCCAGCTGATTAGTTTAGCGTACTTAAGATTTGTTTAAACATGAATGTGGTTATGCTTTTATCAAGTTCATGACATTCTCATGTTTTACTTATCTTTACTTACTACTGAGATAGAATTTTGATTAACTCAAAATTTTGTTTCGTGCAGTATGGTACGCACACATTCTCAAATGGAGATTGGCGGTTCAAGTCGAGGTGGGAATGACTCGACTTCATCACAAGAGCCACCACCAACCGGATTGGTGGAAATTATGGTGAAGATGAATGAAACTCTCCAAACTCTAGTTCAGCAAGGCATAAATAGAGAAGCTCAACATCACATGCCAACCCCGAGCACTTATCTGGATTTCGTGGCGGCACAACCGCCGGTATTCTCCGAAGCGGCTGATCATTGTGAAGCCAACCACTATTTACGTGTCATTGAGTCCAAGTTTGGATTGATTCAATGTGATGAATTCCAGAAGTCTCTATTTGCCGCTCAGCAGCTTCACGGCTTTTCTGGAGCATGGTGGGAAGAATACCTTGCTGTCCAATCAGAAGGGCATCGTGTCACATGGGCGGAGTTCCAGGATGCGTTTCGTGCTCGCTTCATCCCTGTGGGCACAATGCAAACAAGTCTGGATGAATTCCGGAATCTAAAGCAAGGGGAAATGAGTGTTATTGAGTATGCGAAGGAATTCAATCGCTAAGCTCAATATGTCCCTGATTATGTAAAATCACCATCCTTGAAGGGTTATCATTTTTACCGAGGGCTGACTGCTAGGCTGCGATGTGAGTTGGCTCAAGTTAGCCAAGAAAATTTTGATGAGTTTGTTAGCTGTGCTATCACTCAGGAATATTATTCCAATCTCTACCTTAAAGAAAAGAGGGAGAGGGACTCTTCACAGGATGAATGCAATTATCTGCCTCAGAAGTATCGGTTGGTAATCTGTTCACCTTCCGGTCGAGTGATTCCACAAGAAGTGCAATCATTCTGGGAGTTTGATGACTCTTCTACTCCCCAGAGGTTTTATTAACCTCCACCGCAGCAGCAACTTATTTCTCATGCACCTCAGTATCAACAAGGTGCACCAGAATGTTCTTTCCCTCAAGAGGTTGAAGATGAACAAGGTGATTTCTCAGCTGAACTGAGTGGTGTCCCACTTCATATTGACCATGAACTCAACGTCAATGAAGCAGCTGAACCGAGCACCAACATTATCTCTGCAGGCCCAGTTCAAAAGAGTGATCTCGGACAGCAAAGAAAAGCTATGTCCATGGTGGGAACGGTTAATTATGTGTCAGTCGATGATCTGCCAAAGGGAGGACTTGTTCTTGCCGGTAGGTTCACCTTAAATGACAAGCCGGTTGTCATTTTATTCGACTCTGGTGCAACACATAACTTCATTAGCAGGGCGACGGTGATCCGGGATCATATCTCCACAACTATGACAAAAGGTTCTTACCTTATTCATTCGCCAGGTGGGGACATATCGACTAATGAAGTCATTTCTCGAGCACCACTTTGTATGGGTGGAAAAATTTATCCTACCACCCTCATTATTCTCGAAGACCAAGGAATCAATGCCATATTTGGAATATCATGGTTGACCTTCCATAAGGCTGTTCTGGACATCGAGAACAGGAGTGTTCACTTGGACTCTCCACTTCATGGGCGTCAAACATTGTATCTCGTCAAAGCGGTTTCCAAAGACCCGGAAGTATGTAATGCCGATGCTTGCAAGTTAGAAGACATTCCGGTAGTCCGTGAATATCCGGACGTGTTTCCCGAAGATCTTCTAGGCTTACCACCTGAGCGCGAGGTGGAATTCAAAATAGAGTTCATACCGGGAACTACTCCGATCTCTCGGAGACCGTACAAAGTGGCTCCGAATGAACTAGCAGAACTGAAGGGGCAACTCAAAGATCTGATGGACAAGGGGTTCATTTGTCCAAGTTCATCACCATGGGGTTGCTCGGCTTTATTTGTGAAGAAGAAGGATGAGACAGTGAGGCTATGCGTCGATTATCGTCGTTTAAATGCTGTGACAATAAAGAACAAGTATCCACTACCAAGAATTGATATTATCTTCAATCAGCTAGTGGGTGCTAAAGTCTTCTCTAAGATGGACTTAAGGTCGGGATATCATCAACTCAAGAATCGAGCGGAAGATGTCCCAAAAACAGCATTCTCGACAAGATATGGACTCTATGAGTATCTTGTCATGTCGTTTGGGTAAACCAATGCTCCAGCTCACTTTATGTATCTTATGAACTCGGTGTTCATGCAGGAGCTAGACCAGTTCCTTGTGGTATTCATCGACGACATCTTGGTCTATTCCAAATCAGAAGAGGAACACGCTGAACATTTGCATATTTTGCTCCAACAACTGAGAGATCACAAGCTCTATGCAAAGTTTAGTAAATGTGAATTCTGGATCAACCAAGTGCCATTTCTTGGACATATTATTTAAGCGGAAGGCATTGCTGTTGATCCAAGCAAGATTGATCAAGTGCTGAAATGGAAGTCCCCAACATCAGTCCATGAAGTTCTTAGCTTCTTGGGTTTGGCGGGATATTATCGTAGGTTCATCCCGGGTTTCTCAAAAATCTCCAAACCTATGACGGACTACTGAAAAAGGGCATCAAATATGATTGGAGCAAGCCATGTGAGGAAGCTTTTCAAGCATTGGTGAAACACCTCACAACAACCCCGGTTTTAGCTCAACCGGATACAACCAAGCCCTTTGATGTTTATTGTGATGCGTCCGGCATCGGACTTGGTTGTGTACTCATGCAAGGAGGACGCGTGGTCGCATATGGATCACGGCAATTACGGAATCATGAACAACATTATCCAACTCATGATGTCGAGCTTGCTGCCGTGGTGTTAGCTTTGAAGATGTGGAGACATTACCTATTGGGAAATCTGGTTCATCTCTACACCGACCACAAAAGCTTTAAGTACATATTCACTCAAAAAGAGCTTAATATGCGGCAACGGCGATGGTTAGAGCTGATCAAGGACTATGAGATTGAAATTCATTATCATCCTGGCAAGGCAAATATGGTTGCCATGCACTAAGCCGGAAGTCCCATGTTCATAATCTGACCATTACGCCGACAGAAGAGGAAGAACCGAGTCTCTACTTGGTTCCATATGGAGCTCTACATAATCTAGATCTCATACCCACCATAAGATAGGAGGTTATGAAAGCTCAAAAGCAAGACAAGGGCATGGCTCATATCAAAAGGAGATTGAATAACGGGGAGACGAAATGTTTCCAGTTAGATGATGAAGATACCCTATGGTTCAAGGACCGGATAGTCGTACCCCGTGATATGAGTCTACGGAAGAAAATTTTGGATGAGGCTCACTTATACAAATTTTCTATTCATCTGGGCAGCAACAAGATGTACCAAGAATTGAAGACTAAATTTTGGTGTTCCCGGATGAAGAGAGAGGTTTCTAAATACGTATCAGAATATGATACGTGTCGGTGAGTTAAAGTCGACCACATGAAGAAAGTGGGAACCTTGCAACCACTAAGTGTTCCGGCATGGAAGTGGGAGGATATTAGTATGGACTTCATTGTTGGACTACCTCTCACGGCTAATAAGCATGACTTGGTTTGGGTAATCGTGGATCGTTTAACCAAGTCAGCGCATTTCATCCCGGTACATACGGGATTCCATGCCAAGAAGTATGTGGAGCTATATATTGAAAGAATACTATGCCTCCATGGAGTTCCCCGGACGATCATCTCCGATCAAGGCGCGTTATTCGTTGCTCGCTTCTGGGAGCAGCTACATGCCTCACCGGGGACCAAATTGATTAGAAGCTCTGCATATCATCCTCAAACCAATGGGCAAACAGATATGGTGAATCAAGTTCTCAAAGATATGCTTCGAGCATGTGCCATTCACCACGGTAAGGGATGGGACGATCATCTACCATTGGCGGAATTCGCTTATAACAATGGGTATCAAGCGAGCATCAAAATGGCACCATATGAAGCTCTCTACGGCTGGAAGTGCCGCACACCCTTGAACTGGTGTGAATCTGGCGAGAGAGTGATTTACGGGATTGATATCGTAAATGAAGCTGAAGAGCGGGTAAGGCTTATTCAAGGAAATCTTAAAGCCGCTAGTCCAGGCAAAAGAGCTATGCGGATAGGAGACATCTTCCTCTGGATTTCCATGTTGGGGACCACGTATACCTCCGTGTATCTCCTATTAAGGGCATTAACCGATTCGGGGTGAAACGAAAATTAGCTCCACGTTCTATCGGTCCCTTCATCATCATTGAAAGATGTGGAACCGTGGCATACCATTTGGAGTTACCGGCAGCCTTAGCCGGAGTTCATAACGTCTTCCACATATCTCAGTTGCGGAAATGTTTGAAAGTTCCGAAGGAGATTCTCACGGAAGGCATAGCAGATTTGAAGCCGGACCTTACTTATGTTGAGCGTCCAACCCGGATAATTGATGAGAAGACTCGCGAGACCAGAAACCGGACGCTGCGATTTTTCAAGGTACTATGGAAAAATCACACGTCCGACAAAGCTACATGGGAAAGCGAGAAATATTTACAACGCAATCATCCGGAGTTATTAGAGGCTTATGTGCGTTAGTTGTCCTCCCCACGTTATTCTTAATTGTGAATCTCGGGACGAGATTCTTTTAAGGGGGGAGGAATGTAAAAGTCCCAAAACTTTTAAATGGAAAACTTTAGTGATGAATAAAGTTGAGTTTAAATCCAAGAAATGGGTAACACGACCCCATGGTCTTGTCGAGCCAGGATCACGCTGAGGGGTGCTGCGTTGCACAGCACCGGATAACACACATCAAAGGTACAAAGCGGAAGCAAAACTTTTATTACATAAAGTGGTTTATGAACATTTTTACATCAAAATAGATCTAGTCTACACTCACGGGCGTAGACTACGCATCAAGTTCACGTTCAGCCCGTGAACGTGTCCTTGCTAGCACACACGAACACTAACACGGCGGCGTGCATGACTCCCACTTGACGAGGTTCCCCTCCTGGGGTTCCGTCTCCTCCTCGGGAGTCCCTTCCTCATAGAACCCTGCAAAGCTTCAAACACAAGCAATGAGCACGAAGGCTCAGCAAGACTGACCCGTCTCTCCTAAACATGGAACTTCTACATGAGGGGTGATGGGTAATGAGATAAAAACCAGTTGCAAGGACTCGCCTAATTAGTGGAACCTTACTTTCAAGGTTTAGCAGCAGGTTGTGGAGAACCTTACGCCAAGGCACATGAGGGAGCCGCAATCAAACAAGAAACGCATTTCTCTCATGTACTTTGCCCAAAGTTGAAAGAAACTTTAATTAGCTCTACACTACAACAAATCATTAACAATCAAAGTCCATCTTTCAATCAGCAACATTTTAACATGTATCTAGCCTGTTCTTTCTACGTCACGGTACAGTGAACATGTGGTACTCACTGACCGCGAGGTACGGCGATTATAATCGATTTACACCTGCAGGGTTACCCGAATAACCCGTCACGTACGCCCGTACTCGATGTTTCCTACAGCAACCATCACGGACGCCGTACGCAACCACCTTTCACCCGTCAGCCAAATATTGAACCGGTCCCATCGTCCCGAGCAAGAGGTCTCTGCACGCGCATCTCAGTGCTGCCAGCCGATTTACACCTCAGGCTCTCAACCTACCCTCTGAACGACGGGCAATGCCTCAATACCCAGCTACCCGAGTTACATCAGTTTCCCGGTTCCCATATATCCGGTAGGTCTTCAGTACTATTCAAGCTTGTTCAACAGGCCCACACACGGCTCGGTCCTCAATCGACACAAGCGGAGCTATAGAACACAGGCGCCAAAGTCCTGCTGCCCTTACTCTCTGCTCGGTCTCATTTTTCTTGCCATGTGTATCATGTGCTATCTATACCCGAGTCGAGTGCCTCTAGCCTATGCTCGCGAGTAGTTCCAACTACTCGACTTGTACCGAATCCTACCCTAACTTAGCTTTGCAGTAGCTAACAGGGTTTTGCAATCCTAAACCCAACCCATGGTTTTCTTGGCTATGCAATTGGGTTTCCAAACAAGACTCTAATGCAAGGAATAAGGTATTCAAGTATGTGCTCAAAACAATAAAAACTTGTAAAAAGGTTAATGCAAACCGGAGCTTGCCTTGCTGCTCTTGGTCGTAGGCTAGCTGCTCCTCCGGAGTAACAAAGTCTAGGACTTCGGGTTCCTCCTCGACCTTAGCGACTACATGATATACAAGTATATGTATTAATTTAAATGCATTTGATTGAATTTAAACTTGTGAAGTCTATAACTCTCACTAGACGGACCCAATGACTGTGAAACTTTTACTGTGGCTTGCTTACAACGTAAACAGAGACTTGGTCAAGTTTTTGTTGCAGCAAATTTCAGTTGAGCCGTCCACAATTAATTATGTACTTGACCTTAATTGAAGGCTTTTAGGGTGTTCCAATGATTTTTCATGAAACAAACTATGAATTTCTGAAAACTAGATTTTCAGAGGGTTCTAATGGAGTTGGTCTCACTTAATTTGAAGGTTTATAGCGAAAGATATGAGCTAAACAATTTCAGGGAAAATTCTAAAAATATTTCTGAACATTTTATATTTTCTCTGGAACAGTTTCACTAATCACACCATAAGGTGGATCAAATGAGCTCAAATGGATCTGAAATTTTTATGGTAGTTTAGGGATATTTTGGTGAACAACCCAGAAAAATTTCGGAATTTTCCTCCAAGGGATTCTCCAGTTAAAATTCCAAACATTTTAAATTTTGAGGAATTAATTCTGGAGAAATAAGGATTTTCATGAAGTGAAACTTGATTTGTTGGAAAGTACTCAGAGAGCTGAATCCAACAAAATTTGGTTCACTCGATTTGGAGTTTCCTAGCCCAAGTTATGAGGATTTGAAGTTTCAATGAAATCTGAAAATCGGGGAAAAGTTTAAATCTCCCGGGGCCCGCGGGGATTCGTGTTGGGCGAGGAGGCGTCAGCACACTGAGGCCTACAGGGTTTTTGCGCGCCAGCACATCTGATCCCTGCCGCATCCCGATCCTGATTTAAAATGTCTGCCGCTGACAGCTGGGGTCCACCCCCCTTCGTATACCTCTCGCCGCCCTCGCTCTGCCGCCGGGGTACCTCACCGGAGAGCTCGCCGGCAGCCTCTGTGGAGCTCCAAACTTCACGATTCTTGCCGCCCCTGCCTACTTTCACTCGGGAAACAGGATTCTGGGCTCAGCTCGCCAAGAAAATGGCCGGCACATGGTCGGCGACGAGCCACAGCCTCGGGAGAACTTCGGCCGTGTTGCCCGCCCTCCCTAGCACCTCACCCGATCGAGCTAAGGGTCGTCGAGCATCAGTGGACCATAGGAAAGTTCGACATTAGCTCCACGGAGCTCGGGAAGGGCTGTGTTGGGCTCTCACCGTGCGACCTAGGGCGGAAATTGGGATTTCTACTAAAACTTGAAGAACAGTGGCTTCCCTCCATGGTTCTTCATGGTTCCTGCTCCTATGGGCTCGTACTGGCAACTAGAAGTGATCCTCTCCATGAGAGGTTGAGTGATGCAGTGTGGCTCACGAATTTCTCTGATCCATGCCGTCTCCTCTTTTGCATATCGTCACGAAAACATGAAATTCCGGCCTATGCAGTGTTTGTCACGCCGCCGGAGCTTGCGGGAATGAAAGAGAGACTAAAGGTGAACCTCTTTGCTGTTCACAGCTCGGTGATCGGTGGGCTGTGGTGGCCGGAAGGATGGTTCCCGCAGTGGCGGCTCGAGCTGAACAGGCAGAGGGAAGATCGCCTCGGTGGAGCTCTGGGAGGACTGCTCCGAGCCTGGAACCGACGCGAGGGTGTCGAAGATGGCTGGGCGCACCTGGTGCTGGTCTCCGATCGCCGGGAGGATCACTGGATCGACCGGGCGATGAGGAACCAGAAATTCAACCAAGCGGTGAGGAGCTTCGGCTTTCTGGGTGGAAACGCGTCGAGGCAACGGTGAAGACCCCCTGCGATCGCTCGGGCGCGTAGATAAGGACCCTGCGAGGCGGTTCACCGGCCGAGGGCGGCAAGCAGCTGATGTCCTCGCCGTTTCTTCGCCGTGGCGGTCGCTGCAGCGTGCGCGAGTACCCGAGCTGAGCTCTCAGTCGGTTTCTTTTGCCTCGGTGGCTGACATGTGGGTCCCACCGGGGGTTTTAACCTCTGAAATTAACTTTGCTCTACTGCTCTAAACAGTGGTTACCAAACTAACCTCAAGTATTTGAATTATCTGCCCCTGAGCCATTTGAATGGGGTAGAATTCAACTTGGTTTGGGTTTGACTAAATTTCAGCACACATGTAGTTTGAAATTCAAATAAGGTTTGAATTTGCTACATTTAACTCATGTCAAGCTCAATTCCAAATGGAGTGAAAATTGGTATGTGACCTCACAAAAATGTGCTGAGCAAGAATATGTCTCCCACTTTTGAATTTATGGGATCAAAACAGTTTGAATTTGCATTTGAGTTCAAACTGCCCTCCTCCTAGCTATACCCCAAAAGTACTTCAAAAGGTTTAGAATTTGGGTGAAACTTGGCATGGACATTCCTAGCAATGTGTAGGAGTTTTCATATGCCCAGCCCCTGTATATCACATGTGGGAAATACCACTTTTGCAATATGTGAGTTTGTTCTCAAATGAGCATGTTGATGGTGGTTACTTGCTCTTCAAATGTGTTTATCAACTTGCTTCAAATGAGGTGTGTGTGTGGTGATGACACTTCAAACATGTGTCAAAAACTGAGGCCCTTACATTCCTCCCCCCTTAAAAGAATCTCATCCCGAGATTATAAGGTGAAAATGAGAGAGAGGACGGTGGAAAATTACTGGATATGCGACGTGAAAAAGTCGGGGTAGTTAGCGCGAAGAAATCCTTCGCTCTCCCATGTCGCTTCGTCCACGGAGTGATTACTCCATAGAACTTTGTAGAACCACAACGTGCGGTTGTGTGTGGTTCGGGCCTTTTCGTCAATGATCTGAACCGGTTCATCCCGATAGGTGAGATCCGGTTGCAGTTCTTCAATGTCCTCCAGCTGAACGGTAGTAGATAGCTTAAGACACTTCCTCAGCTGGGAAATGTGAAATACGTCGTGCACACCGGAAAGTGCTTCTGGTAATTTCAGCCGGTATGCTACCGATCCACATCTTTCGGAAATCTGAAATGGACCGACGAATCAGGGTGCCAACTTTCCTCTCACCCTGAATCTGTTTACGCCTTTCATTTGAGACACACGTAGATATACGTGATCCCCCACTTCGAATTGTAATGGGCGTCTTCTCTGGTCCGCATACTGTTTCTGCCGGGATTGGGCGACTTTTAGGTTCGCTTGAATCAGCCGAACCTTTTCTTCCGCGTTGTTGACAAGGTCAATCCCGAAGGTGACCCTTTCACCAGACTCACACCAATTCAGTGGTGTGCGGCATTTCCGCCCATATAGCGCCTCGTAGGGCGCCATCTTTATGATGGCTTGGTACCCATTGTTGTATGAGAACTCGGCTAACAGCAAGTGATCATCCCAATTCTTGCCATGGTTGATAGCGCAAGCTCGTAGCATGTCTTCTAAGATCTGATTTACCCGCTCGGTTTGCCCATCCGTCTGCGGGTGGTACGCTGAACTACAGATCAGCTTTGTCCCCAAGGCAGCTTGTAGCTGCTCCCAAAAACGGGACACAAATAAAGTGCCCCGATCCGATATGATGGTAACGGGTACGCCGTACAAGCATAGGATCCGTGAGATGTACAGTTCAGCGTACTTCTTGGCGTTGTAGTTGGTGTTGACCGGGATGAAATGGGCAACTTTGATGAGCCGATCGACGATCACCCACACAGAATCATGTTTCTGCAAGGTGGTGGGTAAACCGACGATGAAGTCCATGCTCACGTCCTCTCATTTCCAGGTAGGAACACCCAGTGGTTGTAGCAGTCCCGATTTCCGCATATGATCCGCCTTCACCCTTCGACATGTATCACACTCGGACACGTACTTTGCGATCTCCCGCTTCATCCGTGTCCACCAAAACTTGCTTCTGAGTTTTTGATACATTTTGTTGCTGCCGGGGTGAATAGAAAATTTTGATAAGTGAGCCTCATCAAAAATTTTCTTCCGTAGCTCCGGGTTACGGGGTACGACGATCCGATCCTTGAACCATAGGACGCCGTCTCCGTCCTTCCGGAAACATTTCAGCTCCCCACTGTCTACACGTCTCCGCAAATGCGACAAACCCTTGTCATGTTTCTGAGCTGCCGCTATCTCTTCACGGATGGTGGGGATCAAAGCTAGGTTGTAGAGAGCTCCATATGGAATCACATGCAGTGGTGGTTCGCTCTCTTCCAACGGTACGATGGTAAGATTGTTGATGTGTGACTTGCGGCTCAGCGCATCTGCCACTATGTTGGCCTTGCCCGGATGATAATGGATCTCTATTTTGTAATCCTTTATCAATTCTAACCATCTTCGCTGCCTCATGTTCAGCTCTTTCTGAGTGAATATGTACTTGAAGCTTTTGTGGTCAGTATATAAATGTACGAGATTACCGAGTAGGTAGTGTCTCCACATTTTAAGTGCAAGTACCACGGCAGCGAGCTCCTAGTCGTGAGTTGGATAATTTTGCTCGTGGTTCCTAAGCTGCCGTGATCCATACGTGACCACTCTTCGGTCTTGCATCAGCACACATCCGAGCCCAATGCCGGATGCATCACAGTACACATCGAACGGTTTTGTTGTGTCTGGCTGCGCCAAAACCGGTGCTGATGTCAGGTGCTTCACTAATGCCTTGAACGCTGCTTCACAGGTTGGACTCCAAACGTACTTGGTAGCCTTCTTTAGCAGCTCCGTCATAGGCTTGGCAATCTTCGAGAAGTTCGGAATAAACCTCCGATAATACCCCGCGAGTCCGAGGAAACTCCGTACCTCGTGAACAGTTCTCGGGGATTTCCAATTCAACACTTGAGTGATCTTGCTCGGGTCTACAGCGATACCCTCCGCTGAGATGATATGCCCGGGGAAAGGCACTTGCGATATCCAGAATTCGCATTTGCTGAATTTCTCGTATAGCTTGTGATCCCGCAGCCGTTGCAATACTATACGCAGATGCTCCTGGTGATCTTCCTCCGACTTGGAATATACCAGTATGTCGTCGATGAAGACCACGACAAACTTGTCCAGCTCCGGCATGAACACCGAGTTCATTAAATACATGAAGTGAGCCGGAGCGTTGGTGAGGCGGAAGGACATGACCAGGTACTCATAAAGTCCGTACCTCGTCGAGAAAGCCGTCTTCGGAATATCCTCAGCCTGTATCTTAATCTGATGGAACCCGGATCTTAAGTCCATCTTGGAAAAGATTTTTGCTTCGACCAACTGATCTAACAACATGTCGATCCGTGGCAACGGGTACTTGTTCTCTATGGTTACGGCATTTAATGGACGATAGTCCACGCAAAGCCGCAACGTCTCATCCTTCTTCTTTACAAATAATGCCGTACAGCCCCATGGCGAGGAGCTCGGCCTAATAAAACCCTTCTCCAGGAGGTCCGTGAGCTGAGTCTTCAGTTCAGCCAACTCCTTGGGCGCCATCTTGTACGGCCTTCAGGATATTGGCATGGTTCCCGGTTCAAGTTCAATCTTGAACTCCACCTCTCTATCGGGCGTCATCCCCGGCAAATCGTCCGGGAATACGTCAGGGAACTCTCGGACCACTGGAATATCTTCCAATCTGACGGTTGTGGACTGATAGACACTTGGAAGTTTTATTTCTGGACTGTCAAGAAATAAGGAGTGATGACACGACCCCACGGTCTTGTCGAGCCACGATCACGCTGAGGGGTGCTGCGTTGCACAGCACCGGATAACACACGTCAAAGGTACAAAACGGAAGCGAAATTTTATTACATAAACAAGTTTATGAACATGTTTACATCAAAATAGTTCCAGTCTACACTCACGGGCGTAGGCTACGCATCAAGTCCACGTTCAGCCCTTGAACGTGTCCTTGCTAGCACACACGCACACTAACTCTGCGGCGTGCACGACTCCCACTCGACGGGGTTCCCCCCCTGGGGTTCCGTCTCCTCTTCGGGAGTCCCTTCCTCATAGAACCCTGCAAAAGCTTCAAACACAAGCAGTGAGCACGAAGGCTCAGCAAGTCTGACCCGTCTCACCTAACATGGAACTTCTACATGAGGGGTGATGGGTACATGAGGTAAAAATTATTTGCAAGGACTTGCTTAATTAGTAGAACCTTACTTTCAAGTTTTAGCAGCAGGTTGTGGAGAACCTTACGCTAAGTCACATGAGAGAGCCGCAATCAAACAAGAAACGCATTTCTCTCATGTACTTTGCCCAAAGTTGAAAAGAACTTTAGTTAGCTCTAAACTACAACAGACCATTAACAAGCAAAGTCCATCTTTCAATCAGCAGCATTTCAACATGTAACTAGCCTGTTCTTTCTACGTCACGGTACAGTGAACAAGTGGTACTCACTGACCGCGAGGGACGGCGATTATAATCGATTTACACCTGCAGGGTTACCCGAACAACCCGTCACGTACGCCCGTACTCGATGTTGCCTACAACAACCATCACGGACACCGTACGCGACTACCTTTCACCCGTTAGCCAAATGTTGAACTGGTCCAATCGTCCCGAGCAAGAGGTCTCTGCACGCGCATCTCAGTGCCGCCAGCCGATTTACACCTCGAGCTCTCAACCTACCCTCTGAACGACCAGCTATGCCACATCAGTTTCCCGGTTCCCATATAGCCGGTAGGTATTCGGTACTGTTTGAGCTTGTTCAACAGGCCCGCACACGGCTTGGTCCTCAATCGACACAAGCGGAGCTACAGCACACAGTGCCCAAAGTCCTGCTGCCCTTACCCTCCGCTTGGTCTCATTTTCTTGCCAAGTGTTTCATGTGCTATCTCTACCTGAGTCGAGTGCCTCTAGCCTATGCTCATGAGTAGTTCCAACTACTCGACTTGTACCGAATCCTACACTATCTTAGCATTGCAGTAGCTAACGGGGTTTGCAATCCTAAACCCAACCCATGGTTTTCTTGGCTATGCAATTGGGTTTCCAAACAAGACTCTGATGCAAAGAATCATAATACTCAAGTAAGTTCTCAAAACAATAAAATTTGTAAAACGGTTAATGCAAACCGGAGCTTGCCATGCTGCTCTTGGTCGTAGGCTAGCTGCTCCTCCGGAGTAACGAAGTCTAGGACTTCGGGTTCCTCCTCGACCTGAGCGACTACATGATAGAAGCAATACATGTATTAATTTAAATACAGTTGTATTAACTTTTAACTTGTGAAGCTTATAAGTCCCACTAGACAGGCTCACTGACTATGAAACTTTTACTGTGGCTTGGTTACAACCTAGACAGAGACTTGGTCAAGTTTTAGTTGCAGCAAAGCTCATTTGAGCCCTCCACAATTAATTATGTACTTGACCTTAATTGAAGGCTTTTAGGGTGTTCTATGGATTTTCATGAAACAAACTATGACTTTCTGAAAAATAGATTTTCAGAGGGTTCTAATGGAGTTGGTCTCACTTAATTTGAAGGTTCCTAGCTAATGATATGAGCTAAACAATTTCAGAGAAAATTCTGAAAATGTTTCTGAACATTTTCTATTTTCTCTGGAACAGTTTCACTAATCACACCATTAGATGGATCAAATGAGCTCAAATGGATCTGAAATTTTTATGGTAGTTCGGGGATATTTTGGTGAACATCCGAGCAAAATTTCAGGATTTTCCTCCAAAGGATTCTTCAGTTAAAATTCCTAACAGTTTAAATTTTGAGGAATTAATTATGGAGAAATAAGGGTTTTTATGAAGTGAAACTTGATTTGCTGGAAAGTGCTCAGAGAGCTGAATCCAGAAAAATATGGTTCACTCGATTTGGAGCTTTCTAGCCAAAGTTATGAGGATTTGAAGTTTTGAAGAAGTCTGAAAATTGGGGAAAAATTTTAAACTCTTGGGGGCCCGCGGGGACACGTGTTGAGCGCGGAGGTGTCCGGAACACCGGGGCTCACAGGGTATTTGCGCGCCGGCACAGCCGATCCCGGCCACACCCGATCCGGATTTAAATTCTTCAGCCGCTGACACGTGGGCCAGCCGGCTTTGTGTTCCTCCCGCCGTTCTCTCGCGCCCGCGCCGCCGACCTCGCCGGAGCAGACTCGGAGCTCGCCGGCTCGTCGCTGCCGGACCTCCCATGGTCTGAAACTCGACGCCAGGGGGTTGTCGACGTCAAGGAACACGTCGGTGGTGTCAGGTTGGGCTGGGGGTGACCGGAAATAGCCCGGCGACGTGCCGCGGCCTCGGTTGAGGTTCGGCGCCGTCGACCGTGGGTTCTAACCCGCCAACACCTCGAACAAACGGTCCTACAGCATCAGTGTACCTCTAGGAAGCTCGACAAGGTGTCAAAAGGGCTCAGGGGTGGCGGCAAGTCGGTCGGCACCGTGTGACCGATCGTGCCCGCCATGACCGCTCTTGATCGAGCTCGAAATTCGTCACTCCTAGACAGTTTCACGCCACGGATGCAGAAAAGAACTTGATCGCCGGCTAGTCCAGCGTCTATGTGCAAGATTTGATAACCACCGAAAGATCATAGAGCGAGAATTTGAAGAATACGTACCGGAAGCTCAGTTTACGGTCGCCGGAGCAAAAACTGGAAATTCTCTGTGGATTCTTCATGGTTTGCTTCCAAACTTGGAGGAGAGCAGCACGGTGATCGCGCGCTCCTGTTGCCTCTCTTGTTGGACCGTGAAAACGCCTGTGGAACGCTGTCCACGGGCGCCTGACTCTTGGCTGAGGCTAGGTCGCCGCGGTGGTGATCGTTTTCGGGCAAAGGATGTCGGAACTCGGGGTTTCTGGCGTTGGGGAGGTGGAGTGCGACCTCAGGTTGCTGTCTAGCAGCTCAGGAACGAAGGAGGAGATTGTTTTTCTGGTTTTCCCGATTGAGCAGAGAGCTGCGGCGAGAAACAATGCCGCTGCTCGGGTTTACCCGCGAGAAGATAAAGCCAGCCGACTACTGTTCGGCTGAGGCGGTGCCGGTCGCGTGGGGGAGCGAGCAAGCCGCCCTGGGCGCCAGCACGCACAGAGGGGAAGCAGCTGGTGGCGCCGGTAGCTGCTCGGTGGCACGGCCGACAGCTGCTCGGTGGAATTTCCCACCGAGGCTGTGACTTTGTGTGCAAGTTTTGCCTCCTTCTCTCTATGACATGTGGGTCCCACCCAGGTTTTTAACCTCTGAAATTTACTCCTAATCACTGTTGTAAACAGTGAGCCCCAAAATACCACTGGTGATTCAAATTATTCACCCATGAGCCATTTGAATTGAGTAGAATTCAAATTGGGTTTGGTTTGAATGAATTTCAGCACAAGTTCAGTTTTGAATTCAAATAAAGTTTGAATTTGTCCCACTTAGCTCATGTCAAGATCAACTCCAAATGGAGTGAAAATTGGTGTGTGAGCTCACAAAAATGTGCTGAATAAGAATATGCCTCCCACTTTTAAATTCATGGGATAAAAACAGTTTGAATTTGAATATGGTTCCAAACTGCCCTCTTTCTAACTATACCAAAAATGACATCAAAAAGGTTTTGAATTTGGGTGAAACTTGGCATGGACATCCTTAGCAATGTGTAGGAGTTTTCATATGTCCAGCCCACCTATATCACATGTGGGAAATACCACTTTTGCAATATGTGAGTTTGTTCTCTAATGAGCATGTTGATGGTGGTTACTTGCTCTTCATTTGTGTTCATCAACTTTCCTCAAATGAGGTGTGTGGTGTGGTGATGAACACTTCAAATATGTGTCAAAAGCTGAGGCCCTTACATTCCTCCCCCCTTAAAAGAATCTCGTCCCGAGATTTATAAGGTGAAAATGAGAGAGAGGACGGTGGAAAATTACCGGATATGCGACGTGAAAAAGTCGGGGTAGTTAGCTCGAAGAAATCCTTCGATCTCCCATGTCGCTTCTTCCATAGAGTGATTACTCCATAGAACCTTGTAGAACCACAACGCACGGTTGCGTGTGGTTCGGGCCTTTTCATCAATAATCTGCACCGGTTCCTCCCGATAGGTGAGATCCGGTTGCAGTTCTTCAATATCTTCCAGCTGAACGGTAGTTGATAGCTTAAGACACTTCCTCAGCTGGGCAATGTGAAAGACGTCGTGCACACCGGAAAGTGCTTCTGGTAATTTCAGCCGGTATGCCACTGATCCACATCTTTCGGTAATCTGGAATGGACCGATGAATCGGGGTGCCAACTTTCCTCTTACCCCAAAACTGTTTACGCCCTTCATTGGAGACACCCGTAGATATATGTGATCTCCAACTTCGAATTGTAATGCGCGCCTTCTCCGGTCTGCATACTGTTTCTGATGGGATTGAGCGGCTTTTAGGTTCGCTTGAATCAGTCGAACCTTTTCTTCCGCGTTGTTGACAAGGTCAATCCCGAAGGTAACCCTTTCACCGGACTCACACCAGTTCAATGGTGTGCGGCACTTCCTACCGTATAGCGCCTCGTAAGGTGCCATCTTGATGCTGGCTTGGTACCCATTATTGTACGAGAACTCGGCTAACGGCAAGTGATCATCCCAATTCTTGCCGTGGTTGATAGCGCAAGCTCGTAGCATGTCTTCTAGGATCTGATTTACCCGCTCCGTTTGCCCATCCGTCTGCGGGTGATATGCTGAACTACAGATCAACTTCGTCCCCAAGGCAGCGTGCAGCTGCTTCCAAAAACGGGACACAAATAAAGTGCCCCGATTTGATATGATAGTACGGGGTACGCCGTACAAGCATAGGATCCGTGAGATGTACAGTTCAGCGTACTTCTTGGCATTGTAGTTTGTGTTGACCGGGATGAAATGGGCAACTTTGGTGAGCCGATCGACGATCACCCACACAGAATCATGTTTCAGCAAGGTGATGGGTAAACCGACGATGAAGTCCATGCTCACATCCTCCCACTTCCAGGCAGGAATGCCCTGTGGTTGTAGCAGTCCCGGTTTCCGCATATGGTCTGCCTTCACCCTTCGACATGTATCACACTCGGACACGTATTTTGCAGTTTCACGCTTCATCTGTGTCCACCAAAACTTGCTTCTGAGTTCTTGATACATTTTGTTGCTGCCAGGGTGAATAGAAAACTTTGACAAGTGAGCCTCATCAAAGATTTTCTTCCGTAACTCCGCGTTTCAGGGTACGACGATCCGGTCCTTGAACCATAGGACGCCGTCTCCGTCCTTCCGGAAACATTTCAACTACCCACTGTCTACACGTCTCCGCAAATGCGACATGCCCTTGTCATTCTTCTGGGCTGCCGCTATCTATTCACGGATGGTGGGGATCAAAGCTAGGTTGTAGAGAGCTCCGTGTGGAATCACATGTAGTGGTGGTTCGCTCTCTTCCAACGGTGTGATGGTCAGATTATTGACGTGTGACTTGCGTCTCAGCGCATCTGCCACTACGTTTGCCTTGCCCGGATGATAATGGATCTCTATTTCGTAATCCTTTATCAGTTCTAACCATCTTCGTGTCCTCATGTTCAGCTCCTTCTATGTGAATATGTACTTGAGGCTTTTGTGGTCGGTATATAAATGTACGAGGTTACCGAGTAGGTAGTGCCTCCACATTTTCAGTGCAAGCACCACGGCAGCGAGCTCCAAATCGTGAGTTGGATTGTTTTGCTCCTGGTTTCTAAGCTGCCGTGATCCATACGCGACCACTCTTCGGTCTTGCATCAGCACACATCCGAGCCCAATGCCGGATGCATCGCAGTACACATCGAACGGTTTTGTTGTGTCTGGCTGCGCCAAAATCGGTGCTGATGTGAGGTGCTTGACTAAAGCCTTGAATGCTGCTTCACATGCTGGACTCCAAACATATTTGGTAGCCTTCCTCAGCAGCTCTGTCATTGGCTTGGCAATCTTCGAGAAGTTCGGAATGAACCTCCGATAATATCCCGCGAGTCCGAGGAAACTCCATACCTCGTGAACAGTTCTCGGGGACTTCCAATTCAGCACTTGAGTGATCTTACTCGGGTCTACAGCGATACCCTCCGCTGAGATGATATGCCCGAGAAAATGCACTTGCTATATCCAAAACTCGCACTTGCTGAATTTCGTGTATAACTTGTGATCCCGCAGCCGTTGCAAGACTATACGCAGATGTTTCTTGTGATCTTCCTCTGACTTTGAATATACCAGGATGTCGTCGATGAAGACCATGACAAACTTGTCCAGCTCCGGCATGAATACCGAGTTCATCAAGTACATGAAGTGAGCTGGAGCATTGGTGAGGCCGAAGTACATGACCAGGTACTCATAAAGTCCGTACCTTGTCGAGAAAGCGGTCTTTGGAATGCCCTCAGCCCTTATCTTAATCTGATGGTACCCGGATCTTAAATCCATCTTGGAAAACATCTTTGCTTCGACCAACTGATCAAACAACATGTTGATCCGTGGCAACGGGTACCTGTTCTTGATGGTTACGGCATTTAATGGACGATAGTCCATGCAAAGCCGTAACGTCTCATCCTTCTTCTTGACAAATAATGCCGAACAGCCCCATGGCGAGGAGCTTGGCCTAATAAAACCCTTCTCCAGAAGGTCCGTGAGCTGAGTCTTCAGTTCAGCCAACTCCTTGGGCGCCATCTTGTACGGCCTTCGGGATATTGGCATGGTTCCCGGTGCAAGTTCAATCTTGAACTCCACCTCTCTATCGGGCGGCATCCCCGGCAAATCCTCCAGGAATACGTCAGGGAACTCTCGGAATACTGGAATATCTTCCAATCTGATGGTTGTGGCTTGATAGACACTTGGAAGTTTTATTTCTGGACTGTCCAGAAATAATGAGTGAGACTCGTGCACTTCTGAGTTCAAGTGCACAACTCGAAGGACGGTGTCTAAAACAGCGCCGTGGCGGGTTAACCACGACATCCCTAAGATGACATCGACCTTTTGTGCCTCTAAGATTATGAGAGACGTAGGGTAGACTCTACCCTCTAAGCACAATGGCGCTTTTGGGACCATCATGCTTGCTGAAATTTTCCCACCCGGTGAACAGATCACATAAGGACTATCGGTGGGTAGTATTTGCAAGCTATACTTATCAATGAAAGCTTGGCTAATGAAGCTATGCGTGGCGCCTGAATCAAATAATATTATAGCGGGATGCTGGTGGAGTTGGAACATACCCGCAAGGATTGGCTCGCCCTCCGGCACGTCCTCTATGGCAAGCTGGTGGACAGTGCCGGGCCTAGGGTTTGCCTGCCGCGCATTAGTAGGGTTCCGGGGTTGACTCCTCCCCGGAAACTGTGGTGCCACTACGCCGCCTTGCCTCTCCGGGCAACTGCTCGCGAAGTGTCCTGGACGACCACACTTGTAACATGTGGCCGCTGCTGGTGTAGTACTCGGGGGACGAAAGCCCGGCATGCGCTGCTGATGTGCATACGCACGCGTCATCGCCCGCTGCTGCTGTTGTTGCGGAGGTGGTACTGGCAGTGCCGGCCTGAATGCCGGTGAAGGGTACGGTCGACTGCGGAACGGCATCGACCGCTGTGGTGGCTGCCAGCGTGGACCTGATGGTGGGCGATTCACCATCCGAAACTTTTGAGAAGGACCGCCTCCTTCTCCGCTGCTCTGTGGCTCGCTTCGCTTTCTCTCCGCCACCGCTAACTCCTTGCCGGAGTCCTCCTGAACAATCGCAGCATCAATGGTGTCGTTGAGGCTGCCGCGATTGAACATCGCCAACTTGTCCTTCAGGAGCGGATTAAGCCCCTGGTAAAAGTGGTCCCGCCGCTTCTCGTCAGTATCTGCGTGATACGACGCGTAGAGTGCGAGATCGTTGAATGCTCTGGAGTATTCCAGCGCGTTCCTGCTCCCTTGTTGCAGGTGTAGAAATTCCTGCGTCTTCCTCTTCATCAAACCTGGCGGTATATGATAGGCCCTGAAGGCCATCCGAAACTTCGTCCAGGTCCTCACTCGGTCGGTGGGCTGTGAAGCACAGAAGTTGGCCCACCACGCGCTCGCGGATCCTTGGAGCTGCTGGACCGCGAACTGAGTCTTGCGCTGCTCGCTTATCTGGAGCAGCCCGAACTTCATCTCTATCGCGCGGAGCCAGTTGTCCGCGTCAAGAGGTTCATCCGCCCTTGAGAATACAGGGGGATGAGTCGCCAGGAAGTCGGAGTAGGAGCTTTGTTGACGCTCCTTACGATCTTGACGTCTCTCTGGGCGAGACGTATTGGCAATAAGAGTTTGCAGCAACTCCGTGTGCTGCTGATGTGAACCCGCCATTTCCGCGACGATGTCGGCCAGTGTAACCGTTGGCAGTGGCGGTGGCGGTGTTTGCTGTTGCTGTTGCTGCTGTGGCTGCTGCTGTCCCAAGGAGTCCTCGGGAGGCTGTTGGGAGGTCTCTCCCCCTTGACTAGTACCCCCAACATCCGGGTTGGCACGAGTACGCGTCATTCTGAAATTCAAAACAGCAGCGATTAGCACATGTCTTACTTAAAATTCCATATGTAACAGTAGGTATTGAAGTGACACATGATTAATTTGCACAACATTCACATATATTGATAAAGCATAAACTTTATACAAGATACATTATTCTCAGTTCTCCGAGAAGTCGTGCTCATGTCGTCACTACCTATACATATGCTACGGTCTACACGACATGTCACCGATTACAAAATTTGGGCTACACTACCCTAGCTGCCCTACATGGCAACTGTAACCCCCTACTCGGAGTAGAACTCAACCTACTGCGGGTCGTCCTCCTCCGGTACCTCTGCTGGTGGCTCTGGATCTACCACCTCTTCTCCCATCTTGGGTTCTCCCATTGCTGGAAGGCCAAAGACCACCGGTACGCCCAATACTGGAGGTATGAGGTCCTGCAAAGCATGCACCTCGTCCATGGCCTGGTTGTAATCTTCTTCCCAGCCTTGCCCTTTCTCAATAGCGTTGTCCCGCTCTTGAGTAAGTTTCTCGTTCTGCTGGGTCAGATTCTGTACCAGTTCTTGCAATGGCGCGATGTCGACATGGCTTTTTCTCTTCGCCTTCTTCAGACGATGCAACTGATTATGTTGTTCATTCAGTCGCTTGATCGTCGGGAGGAGCACATTGCGGAGTGCGCTGTGAGGACTCTCGAAATGGTCTCCACGGCTCATGCTATCTTTGAGCTTTGTTGCGAGATGCTCCGTATGAACAGCTTGGCTGTTCATCACGGCGTTTCCCGCCCTCATCTGGAGGCTAAGGTTTGCCTCCGCGGGGTTGTACCTTGGGCAACCCGGATCTGTTGCCTCCCGGTACCTCTCTTCCCACACATGCTGAGCCCGTCCCTCCACCGGAACAAGCGCGTATGGATTGCCCTCCATAGCCTGCACGTGTAGTTGGCAGAAACGTGACATGGTGTCACGGGCTGCCACTTGCCACATCCCTTCCGGTTGTCTTCCTCTCACTGTGATGGTGAACTGCACGCAACCAGGTGGCGTAGGTCCTGCAGGGACTTCGACATGGATTGTCCACGTCTTGTTCCCCTCTTCGCCTTCTTTCTTGGCGAAGTACTGCAGCATCTGGTTGTACCCGAAATATTGAAGCATACGCCTCAATGCTTCCGGATAGCCGCTACGGTGAGAACAGTGGGATACCACCCACCCGTTCTCCAACTGTTTGTCTGCTGTCATCTGTAAAAATATATTTGATAAATGTCAAATATTTATTTAAACAGTAAACCACTGAGTTATAACATAAGACATGTCATTGAACCCATGAAACTTGGAAACATAGTTCAAATTTTAAACAAATTTGACTGCTGATCTGCTGTTCCCATGACAGCCCTGACCAGTTTCCATTTCAACCTGATTTAGGCCATGTTAAAAGCAAAACTAGTTCCGGAGCTAAACATCAAAGTTAAAGCTAACTTCAATAGATTTCCAGAAAGTATTTGCTTGGCCTAAGATCTGTCCTGGTTCAAAAGTTATGAGATGTCAAAGTTAACAGAATTTCTGAAGAAAATTGGACAGCACCTCCCTGCTTTAGGTACTGATTTCATCCAAGAATTCCAGTTAATTCTGTTCCTAATCTGACAAAACTTTCTGTCACAAAGTTGTAACCCATCTCATAAGCTTTCCAGAACTACCTCATTTTCCATTTTTGGATTTTTAAACAGGAAGTTATGCTTAATTTACAGAGAGTTTACAGAGAGTCTTTACTCTGTCCTGTTTTCTGGACAGTTTCAACTCTACTGCATTTTTCGAGTGGTTAAAGGATGAGAAACCTCTGGAGCTCAACAGAAGAGATGTAAAGCTCTTCCAAAGATTTCCATAAATGTATCATACGACCCCATCCTTGAAAGAACTCAACCTCTAACCTCTGATCAACTTCAGCCTTGATTCAGCTGAAAACAGAGTGCTCTGTCCTTAACAACCTATAAGTTGAGAACTTGTTAACTTTGAATATCTTGTTCAAGGGAAGGAGTTACACCAAGTTTTACTACTTTAGATCAAAAACCTTCAAGTTTTAAATTAAGTTGTTCATTTAATGGGGACGTCAATGCGTCACCATATTATGTCGGTACTACGTCCTCACAAAGAAAAACCTATACCGGACTTAGCCGGCTTCGTTATTTCAGTGGCACTAAGCGTCACTCGCACACGGATGCTACACGCCTACCGTTTCGTGGTCAGGCTACCTGAAGAAACTCAAACAATCATCAGACTCGGCTGCACACCGAGCCCGGAATCCATACAGTTAGTACAACCGGCCGTCATCACTCGCCCGGATGTTCTCAAGCCAAACACGCCTTGAGCTACGTGTTCACATTTCAGACCACGTGACGGGGTCTCCCAAGTTGCACCACGCACGCCAGGGATAGACGTTGCTCGAATACCCCAAACGACATGAAGAGTCGTAGAGGATATCAAAGCGGGTCGGGTTACCTGCCACCCGTGGGGCTCCACCCTTCAGCTTGTGCGCACTGGTGGACAGCGCTTACGTGCACCCCCAAGACATAAACGTCCCGAGATGCACGATTTTCTGACATAGACAAATAGGTTAGTATGCCACTTTCTATATGCTAATAACATCCTTATACGGGCTACTAACTCGTTCCTCACTGGATTTTTGAAAAAGATGACCTTTGTAGTGCGTTAAACCTCAAGCGAGCTCTGATACCAGCGCTGACACGACCCCACGGTCTTGTCGAGCCAGGATCACGCTGAGGGGTGCTGCGTTGCACAGCACCGGATAACACACGTCAAAGGTACAAAGCGGAAGCGAAATTTTATTACATAAACAAGTTTATGAACATGTTTACATCAAAATAGTTCCAGTCTACACTCACGGGCGTAGACTACGCATCAAGTCCACGTTCAGCCCTTGAACGTGTCCTTGCTAGCACACACGCACACTAACTCTGCGGCGTGCACGACTCCCACTCGACGGGGTTCCCCTCCTGGGGTTCCGTCTCCTCTTCGGGAGTCCCTTCCTCATAGAACCCTGCAAAAGCTTCAAACACAAGCAGTGAGCACGAAGGCTCAGCAAGTCTGACCCGTCTCACCTAACATGGAACTTCTACATGAGGGGTGATGGGTACATGAGGTAAAAATCATTTGCAAGGACTCGCCTAATTAGTAGAACCTTACTTTCAAGTTCTAGCAGCAGGTTGTGGAGAACCTTATGCTAAGGCACATGAGAGAGCCACAATCAAACAAGAAACGCATTTCTCTCATGTACTTTGCCCAAAGTTGAAAAGAACTTTAGTTAGCTCTAAACTATAACAGACCATTAACAAGCAAAGTCCATCTTTCAATCAGCAGCATTTTAACATGTAACTAGCCTGTTCTTTCTACGTCACGGTACAGTGAACAAGTGGTACTCACTGACCGTGAGGGACGGCGATTATAATCGATTTACACCTGCAGGGTTTCCCGAACAACCCGTCACGTACGCCCGTACTCGATGTTGCCTACAACAACCATCACGGACGCCGTACGCGACTACCTTTCACCCGTTAGCCAAATGATGAACCGGTCCAATCATGCCGAGCAAGAGGTCTCTGCACGCGCATCTCAGTGCCGCCAGCCGATTTACACCTCGAGCTCTCAACCTACCCTCTGAACGACCAGCTATGCCAAAACACCCAGCTACCCGAGTTACATCAGTTTCCCGGTTCCCATATAGCCGGTAGGTCTTCGGTACTGTTCGAGCTTGTTCAACAGGCCCGCACACGGCTCGGTCCTCGATCGACACAAGCACAGCTACAGCACACAGGCCCCAAAGTCCTGCTGCCTTTACCCTCCGCTTGGTCTCATTTTCTTGCCAAGTGTTTCATGTGCTATCTCTACCCGAGTCGAGTGCCTCTAGCCTATGCTCGCGAGTAGTTCCAACTACTCGACTTGTACCGAATCCTACACTATCTTAGCATTGCAGTAGCTAACGGGGTTTGCAATCCTAAACCCAACCCATGGTTTTCTTGGCTATGCAATTGGGTTTCCAAACAAGACTCTGATGCAACGAATCATAATACTCAAGTAAGTCCTCAAAACAATAAATTTTGTAAAACGTTTAATGCAAACCGGAGCTTGCCTTGCTGCTCTTGGTCGTAGGCTAGCTGCTCCTCCGGAGTAACGAAGTCTAGGACTTCGGGTTCCTCCTCGCGCCCGCGCGCTCACGCCGCCGCCCCTCGCCGGAGCAGACCCGGAGCTCGCCGGCTCGCCGCTGCCGGACCTCCCATGGTCTGAAACTCGCCGCCAGGGGGTTGTCGACGTCGAGGAACACGCCGGTGGTGTCAGGTCGAGCTGGGGGTGACCGGAAATAGCCCGGCGACGTGGCACGGCCTCGGTTGAGGTTCGGCGCCGTCGACCGTGGGTTCTATCCCGCCAACACCTCGAACAAACGGTCCTACAGCATCATTGTACCTCTAGGAAGCTCGACAAGGTGTCAAAAGGGCTCAGGGGTGGCGGCAAGTCGGTCGGCACCGTGTGACCGATCGTGCCCACCATGACCGCTCTTCATCGAACTCGAAATTCGTCACTCCTAGACAGTTTCACGCCACGGATGCAGAAAAGAACTTGATCGCCGGCTAGTCCAGCGTCTATGTGCAAGATTTGATAACCACCGAAAGATCATAGAGCGAGAATTTGAAGAATCCGTACTGGAAGCTCGGTTTACGGTCGCCGGAGCAAAAACTGGAAATTCTCTGTGGATTCTTCACGGTTTGCTTCCAAACTTGGAGGAGAGCAGCACGGTGATCGCGCGCTCCTGTTGCCTCTCTTGCTGGACAGTGAAAACGCTTGTGGAACGCTGTCCACGGGTGCCTGACTCTCGGCTGAGGCTAGGTCGCCGCGGTGGCGATCGTTTTCGGGCAAAGGAGGTCGGAACTCGGGGTTTCTGGCATTGGGGAGGTGGAGTGCGACCTCAGGTTGCTGTCTAGTAGCTCAGGAACGAAGGAGGAGATTGTTTTGCTGGTTTTCCCAATTGAGCAGAGAGCTGCGGCGAGAAACAATGCCGCTGCTCGGGTTTGCCCGCGAGAAGATAAAGCCGGCCGACTCCTGTTCGGCTGAGGCGGTGCCGGTCGCGTGGGGGCGCGAGCAAGCCGCCCTGGGCGCCAGCGCGCGGAGAGGGGAAGCAGCTGGTGGCGCCGGTAGCTGCTCGGTGGCACAGCCAACAGCTGCTCGGTGGAATTTCCCACCGAGGCTGTGACTTTGTGTGCAAGTTTTGCCTCCTTCTCTCTATGACATGTGGGTCCCACCCAGGGTTTTAACCTCTGAAATTTACTCCTAATCACTGTTGTAAACAGTGAGCCCCAAAATACCCCTGGTGATTCAAATTATTCACCCATGAGCCATTTGAATTGAGTAGAATTCAAATTGGGTTTGGTTTGAATGAATTTCAGCACAAGTTCAGTTTTGAATTCAAATAAAGTTTGAATTTGTCCCACTTAGCTCATGTCAAGATCAACGCCAAATGGAGTGAAAATTGGTGTGTGAGCTTACAAAAATGTGCTGAATAAGAATATGCCTCCCACTTTTAAATTCATGGGATAAAAACAGTTTGAATTTGAATATGGTTCCAAACTGCCCTCTTTCTAACTATACCCAAAATGACATCAAAAAGGTTTTGAATTTGGGTGAAACTTGGAATGGACATCCTTAGCAATGTGTAGGAGTTTTCATATGTCCAGCCCACCTATATCACATGTGGGAAATACCACTTTTGCAATATGTGAGTTTGTTCTCTAATGAGCATGTTGATGGTGGTTACTTGCTCTTCATTTGTGTTCATCAACTTTCCTCAAATGAGGTGTGTGGTGTGGTGATGAACACTTTAAATATGTGTCAAAAACTGAGGCCCTTACAAGTGAGATCCGTGCACTTCTGAGTTTAAGTGCATGACTCGAAGGACGGTGTCTAAAACAGCGCCGTGGCGGGTTAACCACGACATCCCTAGGATGACATCGACCTTCGGTCCCTCTAAGATTATGAGAGACGTAGGGTACACTCCACCCGCTAAGCATAATGGTGCTTTGGAAACCGTTACGCTTGCTGAAATCTTCCCACCCGGTGAACAAATCAAATATGGACCATTGGTGGGTAGTATTTGCAAGCTGTGTTTAGCAATGAAAGCTTGGATAATAAAATTATGCGTGGCGCCTGAATCAAACAATACTATGGCGGGATGCTGGTGGAGTTGGAACATACCCGCAAGGATTGGCTCACCCTCCGGCACGTCCTCTATGGCAAGCTGGTAGACGGTGCCGGGCCTAGGGTTTGCCCGCCGCGCATTAGTAGGGTTCCGGGGTTGATTCCTCCCCGGAAACGGTGGTGCAACTCCGCCGCCTTGCCTCACTGGACAACTGCTGGCGAAGTGTCCTGGACGACCACACTCGTAACATGTGGCCGCTGCTTGTGCGGTGCTCGGGGGACGAAAGCCCGGCATGCGCTGCTGAGGTGCATAGGCACGCGGCATCGTCCGCTGCTGCTGTTGTTGTTGCGGAGGTGGTACTGGCAGTGCCGGCCTGAATGCCGGTGAAGAGTACGGCCGACTATGGAACGGCATCGAACTCTGCGGTGGCTGCCAGTGTGCACCTGATGGTGGGCGATTCACCATCCGAAACTTCTGAGAAGGACTGCTTCCTTCTCCGCTGCTTTGCGGCGTGCTTCTCTTTCTCTCCGCCGCCGCTAACTCCTTACCGGAGCCCTCCTGAACAATCACAGCATCAATGATGTCGTTGAGGCTGCCGCGATTGAACATCGCCCATTTGTCCTTCAGGAGCGGGTTAAGCCCCTGGTAAAAGTGGTCCCGCCGCTACTCGTCAGTATCGGCGTGATATGATGCATAAAGCGCGAGATCGTTGAACGCCCTGGAGTATTCCAGCGCGTTCCGGCTCCCTTGCTGCAGGTGTAGGAATTCCTGCGTCTTCCTCTTCATCAGACCCGGCGGTATGTGGTAGGCCCTGAAGGCCGTCCGGAACTCCGCCCAGGTCATAATTCGGTCGGTGGGCTGTGAAGCACAGAAGTTCGCCCACCACGTGCTTGCGGATCCCTGGAGCTTCTGGACCGCGAACTGAGTCTTGCGCTGCTCACTTATCTGGAGCAGCCCGAACTTCATCTCTATTGCGCGGAGCCAGTTGTCCGCGTCGAGAGTTTCATCCGCCCTCGAGAACACCGGGGGATGAGTTGCTAGGAAGTCGGAGTAGGAGCTCTGTTGATGCTCCTCACGGTCTTGACGTCTCTCTGGGCGAGACGTATTGGCGATAAGAGTTTGCAGCAACTCCGTGTGCTGCTGATGCGAACCCGCCATTGCCGCATTGATGTCGGCCAATGTAACCATTGGTAGTGGCGGTGGCGGTGTTTGCTGTTGCTGCTGTTGCTGCTGCTCTCCCGAGGAGTCCTCGGGAGGCGGTTGGGAGGTCTCTCCTCCTTGGCTAGTACCCCTAACGTCCGGGTTGGCACGAGTACGAGTCATCCTGAAATTCCAAAACAGCAGCGATTAGCACATGTGATACTTAAAATTCCATATGCAACAGTAGGTATTGAAGTGACACAGGAATAGTTTGCACAACATTCACATGTATTGATAAAGCATAAACTTTATACAAGATACATTATTCTTGGGTCTCCGAGAAGTCATGCTCATGTCATCACTCCCTATACATACGCTACTGCCTACACGACATGTCACCGATTACAAAAGTTGGGTTACACTACTCTAGCTGCCCTACTTGGCAACTGTAACCCCCTACTCGGAGTAGAACTCGACCTCCTGCGGGTCGTCCTCCTCCGGTACCTCTGCTGGTGGCTCTAGATCTACCACCTCTTCTTCCATCTCGGGTTCTCCCATTGCTGGAAGGCCCAAGACCACCGGTATGCCCAATACCGGAGGTACGAGGTCCTGCAATGCATGCACCTCGTCCATGGCCTGGTTGTAGTCTTCTTCCCAGCCTTGCCCTTCCTCAATAGCGTCATCCCGCTCTTGAGCAAGGTACTCATTCTGCTGGGTTAAAGTCTGACCAGCTCTTGTAACGCCACGATGTCGACACGGCTTTTCTTCTTTGCCTTCTTCAGACGATGCAACTGATTATGCTGTTCATTCAGTCACTTGATTGTCGGAAGGAGCACATTGCGGAGTGCGCTGTGAGCACTCTAAAAATGGTCTCCACGGCTTGTGCACTCCTTGAGCTTTGCGGCGAGATGCTCTGTATGAACAGCTTGGCTGTCCATCACGGCGTTTCCCGCCCTCATCTGGAGGCTGAGGTTTGCCTCCACGGGGTTGTACCTTGGGCAACTCGGGTCTGTTGCCTCCAGGTACCTTCCTTCCCACACATGATGACCCCGTACCTCCACCAGAACGAGCGTGTATGGAGTGCCCTCCATCGCTCTCACGTGTAGCTGGCAGAAACATGACATGGTGTCACGGGCTGCCACTTGCCACATTCCCTCAAGTTGTCCACCTCTCACCGTGACGGTGAACGGCGCCCACCCGGGTGGCGTAGGTCCTGCAGGGACTTCGACATGGATTGTCCACGTCTTGTTCCCCTCTTCGCCTTCTTCCTTGGTGAAGTACTGCGGCATCTGGTTGTATCCGAAATATTGAAGCATCTGCCTCAATGCCTCCGGATAGCCACTGTGGTCAGAACAGTGAGATTCCACCCAGCCGTTCTCGAACTGCTTATCTGCTGTCATCTGTAAAAATATATTTGAGAAATGTAAAATATTTATTTAAACAGTAAAACATTGACTTATAACATAAGACTTGTCATTGAACCCATAATACTTGGAAATATAGTTCAAATTTAAACAAATTTGACTGCTGATCTGCTGTCTGCATGACAGCCCTGACCAGTTTCCATTTCAACCTGACTTAGGCCATGCTAAAGGCAAAACCAATTCTGGAGCTCAACATCAAAGTTAAAGCTAACTTCAATAGATTTCCAGAAAGTGTTTGCTTGGCCTAAGATCTGTCCTGGTTCAAATGTTATGAGAGGTTAAATTTAACAGAATTTCGGGAGAAAATTGGACAGCACCCCCCTGCTTTAGGTACTGATTTGATCCAAGAATCCCCGTTAAATCTGCTCCCAATCTGACAAAACTTTCTCTTACGAAGTTGTAACCAATCTCATAATATTTCGAGAACTACCTCATTTTCTATTTTTGGATTTTTATGCAGGAAGTTATGCTCAATTTACAGAGAGTTTACAGAGAGTCTTTGCTCTGCCCTGTTTTCTGGACAGTTTCAACTCTACTGCATTTGTCGATTGGTTAAGGGATGAAACACCTCTGGACTTCAACAGAAAAGTTGTAAAAATCTTCCAAATCTTTCCAAAAATGTATCATATGACCCCAACCTCGAAATAAATCAACCTCTAACCTCTGATTGACTTCAGCCTTAATTCAGCTGAAAACAGAGTGCTCTGTCCTTAACAACCTGTAAGTGGAAAACTTGTTAACTTTGAATATCCTGATTAAGGGAAGAAGTTACAGAAAGTTTTAATGCTCCAGATCAAAACTTTCAAGTTTTACAATGAAGTTCTTCATTTAGTGGGGTGTGACGTCGATGCGTCACCAGATCATGTCGGTACTAAGTCCTCACAAAGAAAAACCTATACCGGACTTAGACGGCTTCGTTAATTCAGTGGCACTAAACGTCACTCACACACGGATGCTACACCTCTACCGTTTCGTGGTTAGACTACCTGCAGAAACTCAAACAATCATCAGACTCGGCTGCACACCGAGCCCGGTATCCATACAGTTCGTACACCCGGCCGTCATCACTCGCCCGGATGTTCTCAAGCCAAACACGCCTTGAGTTACGTGTTCACGTGTCAGACCACGTGACGGGGTATCCCAAATTGCACCACGCACGCCAGGGACAGACGTTGCTCGAATACCCCAAACGACATGAAGAGTCGTAGAGGATATTAAAGCGGGTCGGGTTACCTGCCACCCGTGGGGCTCCACCCTTCAGCTTGTGCGCACTGGTGGACAGCTCTTACGTGTACCCCCCAAGACATAAACGTCCCAAGATGCACGATTTTTCGACATAGAAAGATAGGTTAGTATGCCACTTTCTATATGCTTATAACATCCTTATACGGGCTACTAACTTGTTCCTCACTGGATTTATTTTGAAAAAAATGACCTTTGTAGTGCGTTAAACCTCAAGCGAGCTCTGATACCACGCTGACACGACCCCACAGTCTTGTCGAGCCAGGATCACGCTGAGGGGTGCTGCGTTGCACAGCACCGGATAACACACATCAAAGGTACAAAGCGGAAGCAAAACTTTTATTACATAAAGTGGTTTATGAACATTTTTACATCAAAATAGATCCAGTCTACACTCACGGGCATAGACTACGCATCAAGTTCACGTTCAGCCCGTGAACGTGTCCTTGCTAGCACACACGCACACTAACACGGCGGCGTGCACGACTCCCACTCGACGGGGTTCCCCTCCTAGGGTTCCGTCTCCTCCTCGGGAGTCCCTTCCTCATAGAACCCTGCAAAGCTTCAAACACAAGCAGTGAGCACGAAGGCTCAGCAAGACTGACCCGTCTCTCCTAAACATGGAACTTCTACATGAGGGGTGATGGGTACATGAGATGAAAACCAGTTGCAAGGACTCGCCTAATTAGTGGAACCTTACTTTCAAGTTTTAGCAGAAGGTTGTGGAGAACCTTATGCCAAGGAACATGAGAGAGCCGCAATCAAACAAGAAACGCATTTCTCTCATGTACTTTGCCCAAAGTTGAAAGAAACTTTAATTAGCTCCACACTACAACAAATCATTAACAATCAAAGTCCATCTTTCAATCAGCAACATTTTAACATGTATCTAGCCTGTTATTTCTATGTCATGGTACAGTGAACAAGTGGTACTCACTGACCGTGAGGGACGGCGATTATAATCGATTTACACCTGCAGGGTTACCCGAATAACCCGTCACGTACGCCCGTACTCGATGTTGCCTACAGCAACCATCACGGACGCCGTACGCAACCACCTTTCACCCGTCAGCCAAATATTGAACCGGTCCCATCGTCCCGAGCAAGAGGTCTCTGCACGCGCATCTCAGTGCCGCCAGCTGATTTACACCTCAAGCTCTCAACCTACCTTCTGAACGACGGGCAATGCCTCAATACCCAGCTACCTGAGTTACATCAGTTTTCCGGTTCCCATATATCCGGTAGGTCTTCGGTACTGTTCTAGCTTGTTCAACAGGCCCGCACACGGCTCGGTCCTCAATCGACACAAGCGGAGCTATAGAACACAGGACCCAAAGTCCTGCTGCCCTTACTCTCCGCTCGGTCTCATTTTTCTTGCCATGTGTATCATGTGCTATCTCTACCCGAGTCGAGTGCCTCTAGCCTCTGCTCGCGAGTAGTTCCAACTACTCGACTTGTACCGAATCCTACCCTAACTTAACTTTGCAGTAGCTAACGGGGTTTTGCAATCCTAAACCCAACCCATGGTTTTATTGGCTATGCAATTGGGTTTCCAAACAAGACTCTAATGCAAGGAATAAGGTATTCAAGTATGTGCTCAAAACAATAAAAACTTGTAAAAAGGTTAATGCAAATCGGAGCTTGCCTTGCTGCTCCTGGTCGTATTCTAGCTGCTCCTCCGGAGTAACGAAGTCTAGGACTTCGGGTTCCTCCTCGACCTTAGCGACTACATGATATACAAGTATATGTATTAATTTAAATGCATTTGATTGAATTTAAAATTGTGAAGTCTATAACTCTCACTAGACAGACCCAATAACTGTGAAACTTTTACTGTGGCTTGGTTACAACCTAAACATAGACTTGGTCAAGTTTTAGTTGCAGCAAAGCTCATTTGAGCCCTCCACAATTAATTATGTACTTGACCTTAATTGAAAGCTTTTAGGGTGTTCCAAGGATTTTCATGAAACAAACTATGACTTTCTGAAAACTAGATTTTCAGAGGGTTCTAATGGAGTTGGTATCACTTAATTTGAAGGTTTCTAGCTAAAGATATGAGCTAAACAATTTCAGGAAAAATTCTGAAAATGTTTCTGAACATTTTATATTTTCTCTGGAACAGTTTCACTAATCCCACCATTAGGTGGATCAAATGAGCTCAAATGGATTTGAAATTTTTATGGTAGTTCAGGGATATTTTGGTGAACATCCCAGCAAAAGTTCAGAATTTTCCTCCAAGGGATTCTCCAGTTAAAATTCCAAACATTTTAAATTTTGAGGAATTAATTCTGGAGAAATAAGGATTTTCATGAAGTGAAACTTGATTTGTTGGAAAGTAATCAGAAAGCTGAATCCAACAAAATTTGGTTCATTCGATTTGGAGCTTCCTAGCCCAAGTTATGAGGATTTGAAGTTTGAATGAAATCTGAAAATCGGGGAAAAGTTTAAATCTGCCGGGGCCCGCGGGGACACGTGTTGGGCGCGGAGGCGTCAGCACACTGAGGCCTACAGGGTTTTTGCGCGCCAGCACATCAGATCCCAGCTGCAGCCTGATCCCGATTTATAATATCTGCCGCTGATAGCTGGGGTCCACCCCCCCTTCGTCTACCTCTCGCCGCCCGTGCTCTGCCGCCGGGGTACCTCGCCGGAGAGCTCGCCGGCAGCCTCTGTGGAGCTCCAAACTTCAAGATTCTGGCCGCCCCTGCCAACTTTCACTCGGGGAACAGGATTCTGGGCTCAGCTCGCCATGAAAATGGCCGGCACATGGTCAGCGACGAGCCGCAGCCTCAGGAGAACTTCGGCCGTGTTGCCCGCCCTCCCTAGCACCTCACCCGATCGAGCTAAGGGTCGTCGAGCATCAGTGGACCATAGGAAAGGTCGACATGAGCTCCACGGAGCTCTGGAAGGGCTTTGTTGGGCTGTCACCGTGCGATCTAGGCCGAAAATCGGGATTTCTACTAAAACTTGAAGAACAGTGGCTTCCCTCCATGGTTCTTCGTGGTTCCTGCTCCTATGGGCTCATACTGGCAACTAGAAGTGATCCTCTCCATGAGAGGATGAGTGATGCAGTGTGGCTCACGAATTTCTCTGATCGGTGCCAACTCCTCTTTTGCACACCGTCACGAAAACATGAAATTCCGGCCTAAGCAGTGTTTGTCACACCGCCGGAGCTTGCGGGAATGAAAGAGGTACTAAAGGCTAACCTTATTTCTGTTCACAGCTCGGTGATCGGTGGGCTGTGGTGGCCGGAAGGATGGTTCCTGCAGTGACGGCTCAAGCTGAACCGGCAGAGGGAAGATCGCCTCGGTGGAGCTCGGGGAGGACTGCTCCGAGCCTGGAACAGACGCGAGGGTGTCGAAGATGGCTGGGCGCACCTGGTGCTGGTCTCCGATCGCCGGGAGGATCACTGGATCGACCGGGCGATGAGGAACCGAAAATTCAACCGAGCGGCGAGGAGCTTCGGCTTTCTGGTTGGAAACGCGTCGAGGCAACGGTGAAGACCCCCTGCGATCGCTCGGGCGCGTAGATAAGGACCCTGCGAGGCGGTTCACCGGCCGAGGGCGGCAAGCAGCTGCTGTCCTCGCCGTTTCTTCGCCGTGGCGGTCGCTGCATCGCGCGCGATGTAAGGGCCTCAGTTTTTGACACTCATTTGCAGTGTTCATCACCACACCACACACCTCATTTGAGGAAGAATGATGAACACAAATAAAGAGCAAGTAACAATTATCAACATGCTCATTAGGGAACAAACTCACACATTGCAAAAGTGGTACTTCCCACATGTGATATAGATGGGCTGGACATATGAAGACTCCTACACTTTGCTAAGGATGTCCATGCCAAGTTCTACCCAAATTCAAAACCTTTTTGAGGTCATTTTGGGTATAGTTAGGAAGAGGGCAGTTTGAAACCATATTCAAATTCAAACTGTTTTCACCCACTGAATGTAAAAGTGGAAGGCATATTCTTGCTCAGCACATTTTTGTGAGCTCACACACCAATTTTCACTCCATTTGGAGTTGATCTTGACATGAGCTAAGGGGGAGAAATTCAAACTTTATTTGAATTTCAAACTGCACTTGTGCTGAAATTCATTCAAACCAAACCTCATTTGAACTTTGATCAATTCAAATGGCTCTTGGGTGAATAATTTGAATTGCCAAGGGTAGAATAGGGTTCACTGTTTACCACAGCTGTTAGGAATAAATTTCAGAGGTTAAAAGAGAAGTGGGACCCACATGTCAGCCTCTGCCTCAAAGCAAACCGACTGAACCACAGTTCAGTCGGTTCCCGGCAGCTGTGCGCGCGCGCCACCGAAGGGGGCAGCCGGCGCCAGCTCCTGCTGCGTGCCCCAAGCCGGAGACCAGCCGGCCGGGCTATTTATTCCCTCCCCGGCGTGCTTCAGTCACCATTTCCTCGAGCTGCCGACGCACACGACTTGTTTTTCCACTGCCATCGCCGCCGCTCGAGTTCCTGCTTGATCAAGCCGATCGCAGCTCCCTCTTTCCATTCCAAGGTCCCAGCAAGGTACTAGCAACCATCCTCCATCCTTCCCATTGATAGAAATCGATTGAAACCGAGTGATATCGGCTGTGCCGAAAGATCAAACTCGGAACTGGAAACCGCCGCACCTGGGGCTCTCGTGGACAGCCCAACCTGGGCGTTGTCACGCCCGAGCCAAGACACCCTTGGACGCGCAGGTGACCGGTGCTGCTCATCTCCGAGCCACAGCTCGAGTGGTTGCTCACCGGCGGCGAATTTCCACTTTTCCCCTTTCTGTGTGCAGAACGACCTTCGGGTACGATTCTGTTTAATTCGTGCTCTAGAAAGGATTAGAGGGCCTCAGGCCACTCCCACACGAGCTAGACACGGTGACGCACAAGTTGCCTTCACAACTCTGGGCCGGAGAACCTCTGTGCCCGGCGTAATTCAAGGTCTACTAATGGCGGAACGAACGGGGGGTATCGGGCGCACGGTGAGGACCTATTTCGGGCCTTCCCCGAGCTGCCCCGAGTTCATGTCGACCTTCTCTGAGGTCCACTGATGCTCCCCGACCGGTTTCTCAAGTAGCTGAGGCACTAGGGGCATCAGCCGACATGGCCGAAGTCGTTCCGATATGGCGGCTCGTCGCCGACCATGCTCCGGCCGTTGTCATGAGCAGCTGACCCTCGGATCATGTTCCCCAAGTAAAAGTAGGCAGGGGCGACCAGAATCAAGAAGTTTGGAGCGGTACAGCAGCCAGCGGCGAGCTCTCCGGCGAGGTCCCTCGGCGGCGGAGCGCGGGTGTCGCGAGGTTGAAGAAGGGGGTGGACCCCAGCTGTTAGCGGCCGATATTTTGAATCGGGATCCGGCTGCGGCCGGGATCGGGTGTGCTGGCGCGCAAAAGCCTTGTGGGCCGCGGTGTGCTGTCGCTTCGGCGTGCGACGCGTGTCCCCTGGGCCCACGCGCGAGTTTAAACTTTTCCCCGATTTTCAGATTTCCTTCAAACTTCAAATCCTTATAACTTTGGCTAGAAAGCTCCAAATTGAGTGAACCAAATTTTGCTGGATTCAGCTCTCTGAGTACTTTCCAGAAAATCAAGTTTCACTTCATGAAATTCCCTAATTCTCCAGAATTAATTCCTTAATGTTTAAACTGTTAGGAATTTTAACTGGAGAATCCTTTGGCGGAAAATCCTGAAATTTTGCTGAGATGTTCACCAAAATATCATTGAGCTACCATAAAAATTTCAGATCCATTTGAGCTCATTTAGTCCACCTAATGGTGTGATTAGTAAAACTGTTCCAGAGAAAATAGAAAATGTTCAGAAACATTTTCAGGATTTTCTCTGAAATTGTTTAGCTCATATCTTTAGTTAGAGACTTCCAAATTAAGTGAGACCAACTCCATTAGGACCCTCTGAAAATCTAGTTTTCAGAAAGTCATAGTTTGTCTCATGAAAATCCCTAGAACACCCTAAGGGTTCCAATTAAGGTCAAGGACATAATTATTTGTGGAGGGCTCAAATGAGCTTTGCTGCAACTAAAACTTGACCAAGTCTTTGTTTAGGTTGTAACCAAGCCACAGTAAAAGTTTCACAGTCATTAGGTCTGTCTAGTAAGGGTTATAGACTTCACAACTTCAAAGTTAATACAAAGGCCTCTAAATTAATACATACATTGCTCTTATCATGTAGTCGCTAAGATCGAGGAGGAACCCGAAGTCCTAGACTTCGTTACTCTGGAGGAACAGCTAGCCTACGACCAAGAGCAGCAAGGCAAGCCCCGGTTTGCATTAACCTTTTTACAAATTTTTATTGTTTTGAGCACATACTTGTTTCCCTTTGTTCGTTGCATTAGAGTCTTGATTGGAAACCCAACTGCACAGCCAAGAAAACCATGGGTTGGGTTTAGGATTGAAAACCTCGTTAGCCACTGCATTGCTAGAATAGAGTAGGATTCGGTACAAGTCGAGTAGTTGGAACTACTCGCGAGAATAGGCTAGAGGCACATTGCTCGGGTAGAGATAGCACATGAAACACATGGCAAGAAAATGAGACCGAGCGGAGAGTAAGGGCAGCAGGACTTTGGGGCCTGTGTGCTGTAGCTCCGCTTGTGTCGATTGAGGACCGAGCCGTGTGCGGGCCTGTTGAACAAGCTAGAACAGTACCGAAGACCTACCGGCTATATGGGAACCGGGAAACTGATGTAACTCGGGTAGCTGGGTGTTGAGGCATTGCCCGTCGTTCAGAGGGTAGGTTGAGAGCTCGAGGTGTAAATCAGCTGGCGGCACAGAGATGCGCGTGCAGGGACCTCTTGCTCGGGACGATGGGACCGGTTCAATATTTGGCTAACGGGTGAAAGGTAGTCGCGTACGGCGTCCGTGATGGTTGTTGTAGGCAACATCGAGTACGGGCGTACGTGACGGGTTGTTCGGGTAACCCTGCAGGTGTAAATCGATTATAATCGCCGTCCCTCGCGGTCAGTGAGTACCACTTGTTCACTGTACCGTGACGTAGAAAGAACAGGCTAGTTACATGTTAAAATGTTGCTGATTGAAAGTTGGATATTGATTGTTAATGATATGTTGTAGCTTAGTGCTAACTAAAGTTCTTTTCAACTTTGGGCAAAGTACATGAGAGAAATGCGTTTCTTGTTTGATTGCGGCTCTCTCATGTGCCTTAGCATAAAGTTCTCCACAACCTGCTGCTAAAACTTGAAAGTAAGGTTCTACTAATTAGGCGAGTCCTTGCAAATGATTTTTACCTCATGCAACCCATTACCCGCATGTAGAAGTTCCATGTTTAGGTGAGACGGGTCAGACTTGCTGAGCCTTCGTGCTCACTGCTTGTGTTTGAAGCTTTTGCAGGGTTCTATGAGGAAGGGACTCCCGAAGAGGAGACGGAACCCCAGGAGGGGAACCCCGTCGAGTGGGAGTCGTGCACGCCGCAGAGTTAGTGTGCGTGTGTGCTAGCAAGGACACGTTCGAGGGCTGAACGTGCACTTGATGCTTAGTCTACGCCCGCGAGTGTGGACTAAACTTATTTTGATGTAAACATGTTAATAAACTTGTTTATGTAATAAAGCTTCCGCTTCCGCTTTGTGCCTTTGACGTGTGTTATACGGTGCTGTGCAACGCAGCACCCCTCAGCGTGATCCTGGCTCGACAGGACCAGTGGGGTCGTGTCAGCGTGGTATCAGAGCTCGCTTGAGGTTTAACACAGTACAAAGGTCTTCTTTTTCAAAAATCCAGTGAGGAACGAGTTAGTAGCCCGTATAAGGATGTTATTAGTATATAGAAAGTGGCTTATTAACTTATTTGTTATGTCGGAAAATCGTGCATCTCGGGACGTTCATGTCTTGGGGGGTGCACGTAAGCGCTGTCCACCAGTGCGCACAAGCTGAAGGGTGGAGCCCCACGGGTGGCAGGTAACCCGACCCGCTTTGATATCGTCTACGACTCTTCATGTCGTTTGGGGTATTCGAGCAACGTCTGTCCCTGGCGTGCGTGGTGCAACATGGGAGACCCCGTCACGTGGTCTGAAACGTGAACACGTAACTCAAGGCGTGTTTGGCTTGAGAACATCCGGGCGAGTGATGACGGCCGGATGTACCAACTGTATGGATTCCGGGCTCGGTGTGCAGCCGAGTCTGATGATTGGTTGAATTTCTGCAGGTAGCCTTACCACGAAACGGTAGACGTGTAACATCCGTGTGCGAGTGACGAGTAGTGCCACTAAACTAACGAAGCCGGCTAAGTCCGGTATAGGTTTTTCTTTGTGAGGACGTAGTACCGACATGATCTGGTGACGCATCAACGTCACACCCAACTAAATGAACAACTTCATTTAAAAAAATTTGAAGGTTTTGATCCAAAGTAGTAAAACTTGATGTAACTCCTTCCCTTGAACAGGATATTCAAAGCTAATAAGTTTTCAACTTATAGGATGTTAAGGACAGAGCACTCTGTTTTCAGCTAAATCAAGGCTGAAGTAATCAGAGGTTAGAGGTTGAGTTCTTTCGAGGTTGGGGTAGTATGATACATTTCTGGAAAGCTTTGGAGGAGCTTTACAACTTTTCTGTTGAGTTCCAGAGGTGTTTCGTCCCTTAACCACTCGAAAAATGCAGTAGAGTTGAAACTGTCCAGAAAACAGGACAGAGCAAAGACTCTCTGTAAACTCTCTGTAAATTAAGCATAACTTCCTGCTTAAAAATCCAAAAATAGGAAATGAGGTAGTTCTGGAAAGATTATGAGATGGGTTACAACTTTGTAACAGAAAGTTTTGTCAGATTAGGAACAGAATTAACTGGGATTGTTGGATCAAATCAGTACCTAAAGCAGGGAGGTGCTGTCCAATTGTTTCCAGAAATTCTGTTAACTTTGACATCTCATAACTTTTGAACCAGAGCAGATCATAGGCCAACCAAATACTTTCTGGAAAGCTATTGAAGTTAACTTTAACTTTGATGTTGAGCTCCAGGATTGGTTTTGCTTTTAACCTGGCCTAAATCAGATTGATATGGAAACTGGTCAGGGCTGTCATGGGAACAGCAGATCAGCAGTCAAATTTGTTTAAAAATTTGAACTATGTTTCCAAGTTTTAGGGGTTCAATGACATATCTTATGTTATAACTTGATGGTTTGCTGTTCAAATGAATATTTGACATTTCTCAAATATATTTTTATAGATGGCAGCAGATAAACGGTTGGAGAACGGGTGGGTAATTTCCCACTGTTCTGACCGTAGCGGCTACCCGGGAGCATTGTGCCTAATGCTCCAATATTTCGGGTACAACCAGATGCCGCAATACTTCGCCAAGGAAGAAGGCGAAGAGGGGAACAAGACGTGGACGATCCATGTCGAGGTTCCTGCAGGGCCTACGCCACCCGGTTGGGTGCCATTCACCGTCACGGTGAGAGGAAGACAACCGGAAGGGATGTGGCAAGTGGTAGCCCGTGACACTATATCACGTTTCTGCCAACTACACGTGCAGGCTATGGAGGGCACTCCATATGCACTCGTTCCGGTGGAGGGACGAGCTCAGCATGTGTGGGAAGAGAGGTACCTAGAGGCAACAAACCCGAGTTGCCCAAGGTACAACCCCGCAGAGGCAAATCTCAGCCTCCAAATGAGGGCGGGAAACGCTGTGATGGACAGCCAAGCTGTTCATACGGAGCATCTCGCCACCAAGCTCAAGGAGAGCACAAGCCGTGGAGATCATTTTGAGAGTGCTCACAGTGCACTCCGCAATGTGCTCCTTCCGACGATCAAGCGACTAAATGAACAACACAATCAGTTGCGTCGTCTGAAGAAGGCAAAGAAGAAGAGCCGTGTTGACATTGCGGCGTTGCAAGAGCTGGTGCAGACCCTAACCCAGCAGAATGAGGACCTTGCTCAAGAGCGGGACGACGCTATTGAGGAAGGACAAGGCTGGGAAGAGGACTACAACCAAGCTATGGACGAGGTGCATGCATTGCAGGACCTCGTGCCCCCGGTATTGGGCGTACCGGTAGTCTTGGGTCTTCCAGCCATGGGAGAACCTGGAATGGGAGAAGAGGTGGTAGACCCCGAGCCACCAGCAGAGGTACCGGAGGAGGACGACCCACAGGAGGTCGAGTTCTACTCCGAGTAGGGGGTTACGGTTGCCAAGTAGGGCAGCTAGGGTAGCGTAACCCAACTTTTGTAATCGGTGACATGTCGTGTAGACAGTAGCGTATGTATAGGTAGTGACGGCATGAGCACGACTTCTCGGAGGTCCGAGAAAAATGTATCTTGTATAAAGTTTATGCTTTATCAATATATGTGAATGTTGTGCAAGTTAGTCATGCGTCGCTTCAATACTTACTGCTGTTTATGGAATTTTGAGTAAGACATGTGCTAATTGCTGCTGTGTTGAATTTCAGAATGACGCGTACTCGTGCCAACCCTGATGTTGGAGGTACTAGCGAAGGGGGAGAGACCTCCCAACCGCCTCCCGAGGACTCCTCGGGACAGCAGCAGCAACAGCAACAGCAAACACCGCCACCGCCACTGCCAACGGTTACATTGGCCGACATTGTCGCGGCAATGGCGGGTTCACATCAGCAGCATACAGAGCTGCTGCAAACGTTAATTGCGAATACGTCTCGCCCAGAGAGACGTCAAGATCGTGAGGAGCGCCAACAGAGCTCCTACTCCGACTTCCTGGCGACTCATCCCCCTGTATTCTCAAGGGCGGATGAACCACTTGACGCGGACAACTGGCTCCGCGCCATAGAGATGAAGTTCGGGCTGCTCCAAATCAGCGAGCAGCGCAAGACTCAGTTCGCGGTCCAGCAGCTCCAAGGATCCGCGAGCGCGTGGTGGGCCAACTTTTGTGCTTCACAACCCACCGACCGAGTGATGACCTGGGCGGAGTTTCGGACGGCCTTCCGGGCCTATCATATACCGCCCGGTTTAATGAAGAGGAAGACGCAGGAATTCCTACACCTGCAACAAGGGAGCCGGAACGCGCTGGAGTACTCCAGAGCGTTCAACGATCTCGCACTCTACGCGTCGTATCACGCAGATACGGACGAGAAGCGGCGGGACCACTTTTACCAGGGGCTTAACCCGCTCCTGAAGGACAAGCTGGCGATGTTCAATCGCGGCAGCCTCAACGACATAATTGATGCTGCGATTGTTCAGGAAGACTCCGGCAAGGAGTTGGCGGCGGCAGAGCGAAAGCGAAGCGCGCCGAAGAGCAGCGGAGAAGGAGGCGGTCCTTCTCAGAAGTTTCGGATGGTGAATCGCCCACCATCAGGTCCGCGCTGGCAGCCACCACAGCGGTCGATGCCGTTCCGCGGTCGGCCGTATTCGTCACCGGCATTCCGGCCGGCACTGCCAGCACCACCGCAACAACAGCAGCAGCAGCGGGCGATGCCGCGTGCGTTTGCACCTCCGCAACGCATGCCGGGCTTTCGTCCCCCGAGTACCCCACCAGCAGCGGCCACATGTTACAAGTGTGGTCGTCCAGGACACTTCGCGAGCAGTTGCCCGGAGAGGCAAGGCGGCGGAGTGGTACCACAGTTTCCGGGGAGGAATCAACCCCGGAACCCTACTAATGCGCGGCGGGCGAACCCTAGGCCCGACACTGTCCACCAGCTTGCCATTGAGGACGTGCCGGAGGGCGAGCCAATCCTTGCGGGTATGTTCCAACTCCACCAGCATCCCGCTATAGTACTATTTGATTCAGGCGCCACGCATAATTTTATTAGCCAAGCTTTCATTGCTAAACACAGCTTGCCAATACTACCCACCGATAGTCCATATTTAATTTGCTCACCGGGTGGGAAGATTTTAGCAAGCATAATGGTCTCCAAAGCACCATTATGCTTAGCGGGTAGAGTGTACCCCACGTCTCTCATTATCTTAGAGGGACAGAAGGTCGATGTCATCCTAGGGATGTCGTGGTTAACCCGCCACGGCGCTGTTTTAGACACCGTCCTCCGAGTCGTGCACTTAAACTCAGAAGTGCACGGTTCTCACTCATTATTTCTGGACAGTCCAGAAATAAAACTTCCAAGTGTCTATCAAGCCACAACCATCAGATTGGAAGACATTCCAGTGGTCCGAGAATTCCCTGATGTATTCCCGGATGATTTGCCGGGGATGCCACCCGATAGAGAGGTGGAGTTCAAGATTGAACTTGCACCGGGAACCATGCCAATATCCCGAAGGCCGTACAAGATGGCGCCCAAGGAGTTGGCGGAACTGAAGATTCAGCTCACGGACCTTCTGGAGAAGGGTTTTATTAGGCCGAGCTCCTCGCCATGGGGTTGTTCGGCATTATTTGTCAAAAAGAAGGATGAAACGTTGCGGCTTTGCGTGGACTACCGTCCATTAAATGCCGTAACCATCAAGAACAAGTACCCGTTAGCACGGATCGACATGTTGTTTGATCAGTTGGTCGAAGCAAAGGTCTTTTCCAAGATGGATTTAAGATCCGGGTACCATCAGATTAAGATCAGGGCTGAGGACATTCCAAAGACAGCTTTTTCGACAAGGTACGGACTTTATGAGTACCTGGTCATGTCCTTTGGCCTCACCAATGCTCCAGCTCACTTCATGTATTTAATGAACTCGGTGTTCATGCCGGAGCTGGACAAGTTTGTCGTGGTCTTCATCGACGACATCCTGGTATACTCCAAGTCGGAGGAAGATCACAAGAAACATCTGCGTATAGTCTTGCAACGGCTGCGGGATCACAAGTTATACGCAAAGTTCAGCAAATGCGAGTTTTGGATATCGCAAGTGCCTTTCCTCGGGCATATCATCTCAGCGGAGGGTATCGCTGTGGACCCGAGCAAAATCACGCAAGTGCTGAATTGGAAATCCCCGAGAACTGTTCATGAGGTACGGAGTTTCCTCGGACTCGCGGGATATTATCGGAGGTTCATTCCGAACTTCTCGAAGATTGCCAGGCCAATGACAGAGCTGCTGAAGAAGGCTACCAAATATGTTTGGAGTCCAGCATGTGAAGCAGCATTCAAGGCTTTAGTCAAGCACCTGACATCAGCACCGGTTTTGGCGCAGCCAGACACAACAAAACCGTTCGAGGTGTACTGCGATGCATCCGGCATTGGGCTCGGATGTGTGCTGATGCAAGACCGAAGAGTGGTCGCGTATGGATCACGACAGCTTAGGAACCATGAGCAAAATTATCCAACTCACGATTTGGAGCTCGCTGCCGTGGTACTTGCACTGAAAATGTGGAGGCACTACCTACTCGGTAACCTCGTACATTTATATACCGACCACAAAAGCCTCAAGTACATCTTCACTCAGAAGGAGCTGAACATGAGGCAACGAAGATGGTTAGAACTGATAAAGGATTACGAAATAGAGATCCATTATCATCCGGGCAAGGCAAACGTTGTGGCAGATGCGCTGAGCCGCAAGTCACACGTCAATAATCTGACCATCACACCGTTGGAAGAGAGCGAACCACCACTACATGTGATTCCACATGGAGCTCTCTACAACCTAGCTTTGATCCCCACCATCCGTGAAGAGATAGCGGCAGCCCAGAAGAATGATAAGGGCATGTCACATTTACGGAGACGAGTAGACAGTGGGGAGTTGAAATGTTTCCGGAAGGACGGAGACGGCGTCCTATGGTTCAAGGACCGGATCGTCGTACCCCGAAACCCGGAGTTACGGAAGAAAATCTTTGATGAGGCTCACTTATCAAAGTTTTCTATTCACCCCGGCAGCAACAAAATGTATCAAGAACTCAGGAGAAAGTTTTGGTGGACACGGATGAAGCGAGAGACTGCAAAATACGTGTCCGAGTGTGATACATGTCGACGGGTGAAGGCAGACCACATGCGGAAACCGGGACTGCTGCAACCACTGGGCATTCCTGCCTGGAAGTGGGAGGACGTGAGCATGGATTTCGTCGTCGGTTTACCCACCACCTTACAGAAACATGATTCTGTGTGGGTGATCGTCGATCGGCTCACCAAAGTTGCCCATTTCATCCCGGTCAACACCAACTACAACGCCAAGAAGTACGCTGAACTGTACATCTCACGGATCCTATGCTTATACGGCGTACCCCGTACCATCGTATCGGACCGGGGCACTTTATTTGTGTCCCGTTTTTGGGAGCAGCTACACGCTGCCTTGGGGACGAAGCTGATCCGTAGTTCAGCCTACCACCCGCAGACGGATGGACAAACTGAGCGGGTGAATCAGATTCTAGAAGACATGCTACGAGCTTGCGCTATCGACCACGGCAAGAATTGGGATGATCACTTGCCATTAGCCGAGTTCTCGTACAACAATGGGTACCAAGCCAGCATCAAGATGGCGCCCTACGAGGCGCTATACGGCAGGAAATGCCGCACACCACTGAACTGGTGTGAATCTGGCGAGAGGGTTACCTTCGGGATTGATCTTGTCAACAACGCGGAAGAAAAGGTTCGATTAATTTAAGCGAACCTAAAAGCCGCTCAATCCCGACAGAAACAGTATGCGGACCGGAGAAGGCGCCCATTACAATTCGAAGTTGGAGATCACGTATACCTACGAGTGTCTCCAATGAAGGGCGTAAACAGATTTGGGGTGAGAGGAAAGTTAGCACCCCGATTCATCGGTCCATTCCAGATTACCGAAAGATGTGGATCGGTGGCATACCGGCTAAGATTACCAGAAGCACTTTCCGGTGTGCACGACGTCTTTCACATTTCCCAGCTGAGGAAGTGTCTCAAGCTATCAACTACCGTTCAGCTGGAAGACATTGAAGAACTGCAACCGGATCTCACCTATCGGGAGGAACCGGTGCAGATTATTGATGAAAAGGCCCGAACCACACGCAACCGTACGTTGTGGTTCTACAAGGTTCTATGGAGTAATCACTCCATGGACGAAGCGACATGGGAGAGCGAAGAATTCCTTCGCACTAACTACCCCGACTTTTTCACGTCGCATATTCGGTAATTTTCCACTGTCCTCTCTCTCATTTCACCTTATAATCTCGGGACGAGATTCTTTTAAGGGGGGAGGAATGTAAGGGCCTCAGTTTTTGACACTCATTTGCAGTGTTCATCACCACACCACACACCTCATTTGAGGAAGAATGATGAACACAAATAAAGAGCAAGTAACAATTATCAACATGCTCATTAGGGAACAAACTCACACATTGCAAAAGTGGTACTTCCCACATGTGATATAGATGGGCTGGACATATGAAGACTCCTACACTTTGCTAAGGATGTCCATGCCAAGTTCTACCCAAATTCAAAACCTTTTTGAGGTCATTTTGGGTATAGTTAGGAAGAGGGCAGTTTGAAACCATATTCAAATTCAAACTGTTTTCACCCACTGAATATAAAAGTGGAAGGCATATTCTTGCTCAGCACATTTTTGTGAGCTCACACACCAATTTTCACTCCATTTGGAGTTGATCTTGACATGAGCTAAGGGGGAGAAATTCAAACTTTATTTGAATTTCAAACTGCACTTGTGCTGAAATTCATTCAAACCAAACCTCATTTGAACTTTGATCAATTCAAATGGCTCTTGGGTGAATAATTTGAATTGCCAAGGGTAGAATAGGGTTCACTGTTTACCACAGCTGTTAGGAATAAATTTCAGAGGTTAAAAGAGAAGTGGGACCCACATGTCAGCCTCTGCCTCAAAGCAAACCGACTGAACCACAGTTCAGTCGGTTCCCGGCAGCTGTGCGCGCGCGCCACCGAAGGGGGCAGCCGGCGCCAGCTCCTGCTGCGTGCCCCAAGCCGGAGACCAGCCGGCCGGGCTATTTATTCCCTCCCCGGCGTGCTTCAGTCACCATTTCCTCGAGCTGCCGACGCACACGACTTGTTTTTCCACTGCCATCGCCGCCGCTCGAGTTCCTGCTTGATCAAGCCGATCGCAGCTCCCTCTTTCCATTCCAAGGTCCCAGCAAGGTACTAGCAACCATCCTCCATCCTTCCCATTGATAGAAATCGATTGAAACCGAGTGATATCGGCTGTGCCGAAAGATCAAACTCGGAACTGGAAACCGCCGCACCTGGGGCTCTCGTGGACAGCCCAACCTGGGCGTTGTCACGCCCGAGCCAAGACACCCTTGGACGCGCAGGTGACCGGTGCTGCTCATCTCCGAGCCACAGCTCGAGTGGTTGCTCACCGGCGGCGAATTTCCACTTTTCCCCTTTCTGTGTGCAGAACGACCTTCGGGTACGATTCTGTTTAATTCGTGCTCTAGAAAGGATTAGAGGGCCTCAGGCCACTCCCACACGAGCTAGACACGGTGACGCACAAGTTGCCTTCACAACTCTGGGCCGGAGAACCTCTGTGCCCGGCGTAATTCAAGGTCTACTAATGGCGGAACGAACGGGGGGTATCGGGCGCACGGTGAGGACCTATTTCGGGCCTTCCCCGAGCTGCCCCGAGTTCATGTCGACCTTCTCTGAGGTCCACTGATGCTCCCCGACCGGTTTCTCAAGTAGCTGAGGCACTAGGGGCATCAGCCGACATGGCCGAAGTCGTTCCGATATGGCGGCTCGTCGCCGACCATGCTCCGGCCGTTGTCATGAGCAGCTGACCCTCGGATCATGTTCCCCAAGTAAAAGTAGGCAGGGGCGACCAGAATCAAGAAGTTTGGAGCGGTACAGCAGCCAGCGGCGAGCTCTCCGGCGAGGTCCCTCGGCGGCGGAGCGCGGGTGTCGCGAGGTTGAAGAAGGGGGTGGACCCCAGCTGTCAGCGGCCGATATTTTGAATCGGGATCCGGCTGCGGCCGGGATCGGGTGTGCTGGCGCGCAAAAGCCTTGTGGGCCGCGGTGTGCTGTCGCTTCGGCGTGCGACGCGTGTCCCCTGGGCCCACGCGCGAGTTTAAACTTTTCCCCGATTTTCAGATTTCCTTCAAACTTCAAATCCTTATAACTTTGGCTAGAAAGCTCCAAATTGAGTGAACCAAATTTTGCTGGATTCAGCTCTCTGAGTACTTTCCAGAAAATCAAGTTTCACTTCATGAAATTCCCTAATTCTCCAGAATTAATTCCTTAATGTTTAAACTGTTAGGAATTTTAACTGGAGAATCCTTTGGCGGAAAATCCTGAAATTTTGCTGAGATGTTCACCAAAATATCATTGAGCTACCATAAAAATTTCAGATCCATTTGAGCTCATTTAGTCCACCTAATGGTGTGATTAGTAAAACTGTTCCAGAGAAAATAGAAAATGTTCAGAAACATTTTCAGGATTTTCTCTGAAATTGTTTAGCTCATATCTTTAGTTAGAGACTTCCAAATTAAGTGAGACCAACTCCATTAGGACCCTCTGAAAATCTAGTTTTCAGAAAGTCATAGTTTGTCTCATGAAAATCCCTAGAACACCCTAAGGGTTCCAATTAAGGTCAAGGACATAATTATTTGTGGAGGGCTCAAATGAGCTTTGCTGCAACTAAAACTTGACCAAGTCTTTGTTTAGGTTGTAACCAAGCCACAGTAAAAGTTTCACAGTCATTAGGTCTGTCTAGTAAGGGTTATAGACTTCACAACTTCAAAGTTAATACAAAGGCCTCTAAATTAATACATACATTGCTCTTATCATGTAGTCGCTAAGATCGAGGAGGAACCCGAAGTCCTAGACTTCGTTACTCCGGAGGAACAGCTAGCCTACGACCAAGAGCAGCAAGGCAAGCCCCGGTTTGCATTAACCTTTTTACAAATTTTTATTGTTTTGAGCACATACTTGTTTCCCTTTGTTCGTTGCATTAGAGTCTTGATTGGAAACCCAACTGCACAGCCAAGAAAACCATGGGTTGGGTTTAGGATTGAAAACCTCGTTAGCCACTGCATTGCTAGAATAGAGTAGGATTCGGTACAAGTCGAGTAGTTGGAACTACTCGCGAGAATAGGCTAGAGGCACATTGCTCGGGTAGAGATAGCACATGAAACACATGGCAAGAAAATGAGACCGAGCGGAGAGTAAGGGCAGCAGGACTTTGGGGCCTGTGTGCTGTAGCTCCGCTTGTGTCGATTGAGGACCGAGCCGTGTGCGGGCCTGTTGAACAAGCTAGAACAGTACCGAAGACCTACCGGCTATATGGGAACCGGGAAACTGATGTAACTCGGGTAGCTGGGTGTTGAGGCATTGCCCGTCGTTCAGAGGGTAGGTTGAGAGCTCGAGGTGTAAATCAGCTGGCGGCACAGAGATGCGCGTGCAGGGACCTCTTGCTCGGGACGATGGGACCGGTTCAATATTTGGCTAACGGGTGAAAGGTAGTCGCGTACGGCGTCCGTGATGGTTGTTGTAGGCAACATCGAGTACGGGCGTACGTGACGGGTTGTTCGGGTAACCCTGCAGGTGTAAATCGATTATAATCGCCGTCCCTCGCGGTCAGTGAGTACCACTTGTTCACTGTACCGTGACGTAGAAAGAACAGGCTAGTTACATGTTAAAATGTTGCTGATTGAAAGTTGGATATTGATTGTTAATGATATGTTGTAGCTTAGTGCTAACTAAAGTTCTTTTCAACTTTGGGCAAAGTACATGAGAGAAATGCGTTTCTTGTTTGATTGCGGCTCTCTCATGTGCCTTAGCATAAAGTTCTCCACAACCTGCTGCTAAAACTTGAAAGTAAGGTTCTACTAATTAGGCGAGTCCTTGCAAATGATTTTTACCTCATGCAACCCATTACCCGCATGTAGAAGTTCCATGTTTAGGTGAGACGGGTCAGACTTGCTGAGCCTTCGTGCTCACTGCTTGTGTTTGAAGCTTTTGCAGGGTTCTATGAGGAAGGGACTCCCGAAGAGGAGACGGAACCCCAGGAGGGGAACCCCGTCGAGTGGGAGTCGTGCACGCCGCAGAGTTAGTGTGCGTGTGTGCTAGCAAGGACACGTTCGAGGGCTGAACGTGCACTTGATGCTTAGTCTACGCCCGCGAGTGTGGACTAAACTTATTTTGATGTAAACATGTTAATAAACTTGTTTATGTAATAAAGCTTCCGCTTCCGCTTTGTGCCTTTGACGTGTGTTATACGGTGCTGTGCAACGCAGCACCCCTCAGCGTGATCCTGGCTCGACAGGACCAGTGGGGTCGTGTCACGCGAGTACCCGAGCTGAGCTCTCAGTCGGTTTCTTTTGCCTTAGTGGCTGACATGTGGGTCCCACCCGGGGTTTTAACCTCTGAAATTAACTTTTCTCTACTGCTCTAAACAGTGGAGACCAAACTAACCTCAAGTATTTGAATTATCTGCCCCTGAGCCATTTGAATGGGGTAGAATTCAACTTGGTTTGGATTTGACTAAATTTCAGCACATGTAGTTTGAAATTCAAATAAGGTTTGAATTTGCTACATTTAACTCATGTCAAGCTCAATTCCAAATGGAGTGAAAATTGGTATGTGACCTCACAAAAATGTGCTGAGCAAGAATATGTCTCCCACTTTTGAATTTATGGGATCAAAACAGTTTGAATTTGCATTTGAGTTCAAACTGCCCTCCTCCTAGCTATACCCCAAAAGTACCTCAAAGGGTTTTGAATTTGGGTGAAACTTGGCATGGACATTCCTAGCAATGTGTTGGAGTTTTCATATGCCCAGCCCCTGTATATCACATGTGGGAAATACCACTTTTGAAATATGTGAGTTTGTTCTCAAATGAGCATGTTGATGGTGGTTACTTGCTCTTCAAATGTGTTTATCAACTTGCTTCAAATGAGGTGTGTGTGTGGTGATGACACTTCAAACATGTGTCAAAAACTGTGGCCCTTACAATGGGACTTGCAAAAATCTTTCTATAAGCATGTGAGAATGGTCATGAGCAAGCACATATATTCAAGTTTCCTTTTTATTTAAATGATCATGTAAATGCAAAGGGGTCAATTAAGGATGCAAACTGTGGTGGTAAACCTTTACTTTACAGCCACCAAATTAAAAGTTTGAATCCATAACTGAATTCTCGAGGTTCAAATTATTAAGGATGAAAATTTTGAGCAAATTTGGAGGTGCTTTTATAGGTATATCAAAGAGACTTGTGAATTTTCCTTGAAATTTAAATTCAAATTTGAACCGAAGTACACCATGTCAAAATTCCAAACAGCTTTTGAATTTGAGCTCTTCAGGGCTTAAATTTGCACTGTGCCAATGTAGATATTTTAGGAGAGAGGAGCTGTGGGACCCACATGTCATTGGAAGGAAACTTACAACTGAAGGAAACCTGTTTTCTGTTCAGACCTGAGCTCGGAGAAAACAGCCACAGGCCGACACCGAGGCAACCGGTGCCACCTCCCGAGCAGCTGCTGGAGCTTCCTCGCCCTTATCAGTTTTCCACCGGGAGTGTGCTCCTCACAACAAAGAGAAAACGCCCGAGCTATGCCCCTTCCACTCCACAGCGCCGTTCCCGGGAGTTTTTGCCGCCGCCGCGTACGCACGATCGGTTCCCCATCGCCAACTGTCTTCCCAAGCTCTGACACCCAGACAAACTCGGAAGCGGCGTCGCCCACACTCCGTGAAGCCTGTCAAAGCGAGTTTCGAGAGTGCAGCGGGCTACAATCACCTCGGTAAGCCTTTTCTTCCCCCGCGGACCAACCTCGGTGGCTTCACTTAAAAACGAGTATCTCCGGCGTTCCACGCACAACAAAGCCACGAATAAGGTTGGTTACCACCTCCCCTTGCTGTCCACCAAGTTTGGGATCATTTCATAGGACCACCTAGCCGGAATTTAAGTTTTCCTCACGCCGGGTTCTTCGGTCGCCGGCGCCAAACCGGGAAATTCTCTTCCGAGGTGCAGAGGATCCCGGTTGTGTTCTGGGTTCATGATCCTTAGCCTCCTACGGACCTCTTAGACCAAACAGAGCACGATTCCATCAACTCTAGCCGAAGAACGCCAAGTTTTTCTCCGTCGCCGCGAAAACCGTCTCGGGCGCACGGTGACGGCATAGCTAGCGGCCTCCCCAAGCATATTTGTGCATAAGTCGATGAGCTACACCTTCCACTGATGCTGTAGCACCAATCCTTCATGTTTTTGGCAAGCTAGAACGTCGGCGCTACGCCGCCGAGGCTCAGTTAAGCCGCCGCACCGTCGCGAGCTTGGTTAGGGCCGACGTCGGTGTGGGGAAACCCTCCCCACGTCTTCAGCGCACGAAATTAGGGGCTGGCGGCAAGTTTAAGCACGGGAGACGGACGGACGACCGGGTTCCGAAGTTTTCCGGTGAGCTCCGGCGGCGGGGGTCACGCGGGAGTGGGAGGAAGACGAGGGGGTCGGCCCCACTCGTCAGCGGCTGGATTTAAACATGCGGGATCTTCTGTGGCCTCGGATCAAACTGTGGCAACATGGGAAAGACTCTGTGGCCCCGTGTGGTTTGGTTCCAACAGTTGACACGTGTACCGGGACCCATGGTCAGAGTTTAAACTTTTTCCCGGTTTATTTCAAATAACAGATTTGGTTCAAATTTTGGAACCTCATAACTTTTGCTAGGAATCTCCAAAATTAGTGATTAAAATTGGGTTGTATTAAGGATGACAAACTCTATCCAGATATGCAACCTAATTTGTATGAAAATCAATAGAAAATTCTGGAAAATTCTTTAAAACTTTTCAGCAAAAGAATTTTAGAGAGAGTTTGGTTCATCCAAAAATCCTCAAATTTTTCCAGAATATTCAATAGGGTGTTAGGACACTTCTGTAAAAGTTTCAGCTCATTTGGAGTTGATTTATTTAGGACAATTCTGAAATGAAGTTTCTGAGTTCAAATGAATACAGAAAAACAATTTCAGAGAATTTCCAAAACCTGGAAATTCGGATCTAGGAAATTCTTAGCTCCAAAAATCCTAGGAAAAGTCAGTTATACTCTCTGAGATATGTTTGAAATTGTAGTGCATTTGAATTTGCATGAAAGTGCAAATTTATTCAGAATTAATTCCTTTTTGCCTAAATGCTTAGGGAATTGTTCTGAGTGATCTACTCAGTGAAAAATTCTAAATTTTGGTCCAGATGACTTTCTTGTGAAAATGAACTCAAATGAAAAATTTCAGCTTCATTGGAGTCCTGGATCAATACTGTCATGTTTAACCTATAGATGATCAACACACATAAGTGATGAAAAATACTTATCATTTGATCATAGTGCTTAGCCCCAAATCCCAAACCACTAGCACCAGTGTCATTTTAAATTATTAAACAGAGTTCCAGTTTTAAACTTGTCTTTAGCACTTGTTAGCAAAAGTCTTACAATTAAACATATATGCATATTCATATCGTGTAGTGGTTAAACATGGAAAAGTGAAGAAGTGAAGTTTGGATCAAGAAGCAAGAAGGGCAGTGGTGAAGCTTCAAGTCATCAGCAACTAACCTCACATTTATCTGACTTTAGTCACCTGCAAAACCAAGCCAAGCTCCGGTTTGCATTTAAGTTATTTATAAAGTTTTTACTTTGTTCACAATTATGGTTTAGAGTTTGTATGTGCATTAGGTCAAGGATGTTTTACACTCCAAAAGCATAACCAAATGAACCCTGGAGCTAAGGGTATAAAAGGGTTACCGCTGTAGAATAATGCCGTGCTAATTAGCTTAGGGCATCCGGTAGAAGTCGAGTAGACGGAATCTACTCGCGAGTTATAGTCGGGATTACATGGGTGTAGTTGGAAAAGAGGCAAACTGAAGTTTACATTTCTAAAGATGAGACCGGGCAGGAGGGTAGGCAGCGGCAAGACGAGGTCTTGGTCGAGTAACTCTGCCAGTGTCGGTTAAGGACCGAAGCGTGTGCAGCCCTGCTGAGCAAGTATTGAGTTATGTACCGGATGCTTACTGCTATATGGGAACCAGGAAACCGATGTACCAGGTTCACTGGATTGTAGAGACATACAACATCGTCTCGTTAGACCTATGAGCCCGAGACGGCGCGACCGGTTCTACAGTCTAGTGTCCTGCGAAAGGTTGCCGCATACGACGTAATGAAGGACGCCAGATTTGGGTCTTCAGAGGTGGGCGTATGTGTCGAGTTATCCGTGTAGTGTTTTATTCGAATCACCGTCCATCGCGGTTATTGATTACCGCTTGCTCACTGTGTTGTGACGTAGTAAGCAAGTTGTGTGGAAACAGTTTGCAAAAGTTTTAATTGTTGCTATGATTATTGTAAATTGCATGAAAACCCTGTTTGATGTAGAGATAGAGCAAACTAAAGCTATTTTCCACCTTGGGACAAGTAACATTGGAACGAAGCGTTTCTTGTTTGATTATGGAGTTCCAATGTTGCTGGGCGCAAGGTCACTACTATGATGGCTAAAATCTGAAAGTTAAGGATGAACTCGTAGGCGAGTCCTTTTGCAAATTACTGGTTAAGTCTTAAGTTACTTTCATGTGGAGTTGCATGTTTAGGAGAGACGGTTAAGTCTTGCTGAGCCTTTGTGCTGACTCTTGCTATATAAGTGGTTTTGCAGGTTAATATCAACGCATAAAAAGAAGGTTGTCCGGTGAGACTCGGAAACTTCCGAGTCATGTTACACATGGAGGACCTAGCCGCTGCCATGTCTTCGTGTTGCTAGCGAGAGGAGTCCGCGGGCTGGACCTCTTCTCGGGTGCTCTCTAGTGATTTGACGTGAGCTGTTTATAGACTTCTGCTGTAGCAAATTTATGTAAATTATTTACAAAAAACAATTGTAAGCTTCCGCTTTTGATTTATGTAATACAGTGTTCCTTATATGTGTGCTGTTGGGTACCGCATAACACGGCACCACCCAATGCGATTCCCGGGCGAGTAGCACGGTCCCGTGATCGGGATCGGGCCCTCTCAGGAGCATCCTAGAAAAAGTTATGAGGTTCTAAATTTTGAACTAAATTCGAGGAATTCAAATAAACTGGGAAATGTTTAAATTCTGACCGTGGGCCCCGTGTGACATGTCAGCTTCTCGGTGCAGCCACACCGCGGTCCATAGACAAATTGGCTCTAGCCACAAACGATTAAATGGCCACAGCAAATCCCAGCCTACTGCTAACGGTCACTGACCGGTGGGACCGGAATATTATTCTTCCTCCCGTCCCCTTTTTCCCGTACGCCTTGCCCCCCTCGCCGGCGCGGCGGTGACCTCGCCGGACCCGACTTCCCGGCCACCTCACGGCCTTCTACTCACCGCCCGGGGGTTTTCGGGGACGGGAAACACATCTAGGGGGTCGGCACAAGCTATCGACGCTCGTAACTAGGTCGGCGGCGTGCAAAGGCTTCGGTGAAGCTTCAGCGCTGTAGTCCGATCACCATAGCCCACCAAAGGTTCGGAGAATTCACTCTAAAGCATCAGTGGGTCATGGGGGTGCTCGGCTTTTGTTCAAACTTGATCGGCAACGGCTCGAGATAGGGTCTCACCGTGTGCCCGGCGGTTCCCGCCATAATCGCCGCTCGGAAAACTTGAAATTAGTTGCAACTACTCTAAGCTAGGTTTACAAAGGAAATGGGGTCGGTATCCAGTCTAGCTCCCGTGTGCAAGATTTGGTGAGCTACGAACACAAATTGCAACTGAATTTAATCATCCCGTACCGGAAGGTCGAATTGCGCCCTCCGAAAGAAAATTCCCGAATTGGCTCTCGGTGATCCACAGCTCGACTTGAGGTCTGGGGGTGAGCAGCACGGGTCAACAGCGCATATGGGGGTGTCCTTGCTCGGGCGTGAAAGTACCCGGTGTGGACTGTCCACGAGCACCCCAAGTCGCCAAGCCGTTAGGTCGCCGCGGAAGAGAGTGATTCTAGGGTTAGGGAGGCCGGAACTCAGCTGTTTTTGCACCGAGGAAGTATGAGGAGCTCCCTCAGGACCATTTTGCAGCTCAGCAGGGTGGTTGCGTGAAGCTTGATCGTTTCCCGTCGATCACCGAGGAGGCGGCGACGTTTTTGCTCGGTTCTGTGCGAGAGGGATAGCAGGGCCTCGTGTGGCGGTTTGTGAACGAGCAGAACACTTCGTGAATGGATGAGGGCGCGAGCTGGTTGCCACCGTGACAAAATCAACGAGGAGGTGGCGGTTCTCAGCCCTCGGTGGCGCTCATGAGGCAGCCACGGTGCGTTCGAGTCTGAACAGAGAATGACTTCGAGTGCAAGTCTTCAGTAGCTCACTGACCAGTGGGTCCACCCCTCTTCTTATCCCCCCAACTTTCTCACCAATATCTCTCAAATTTGGCACAGTGCAAACTTCAACCATGAGGAACTCAAATTCAAAAGCCATTTGGCAAATGGATAAGTTTTACCTCAGTTTCAAATTTGAATCCAAATTCCATGTAAATTCATAAGCCCCTTTGATATTCATATCAAAGCAACTCCAAACTTTCTCAAAATTTGCATCCACACTGATTCAAACCTGAAGAATTTGAATATGCCTTCTGATCTTTGAGTTGGCCATTGCAAATATAAATTCTTAACCAACAGTTTGAATTTCCTTTTGGACATGGCCTCCTTTTCCTTGAAGTAAACCATTTAATTTAAACTGAATTTTTAAGTCCTCTTTTGTGATGACCCATTTGAATTTTGGTGAAAAACTTTGGTTTGCTCCTTGCCCATGCTTGATCAATCTTGGTCCTAATCTGAACCTCACAAGTTCAGTTTGACTATGCCCCTCAAATTTGAATTCGAAGGTGATTTCAAATAATGCTTTGAACAAATGGTATATGAGTCCAAAATTTCTCAAATTTTGGAACTTAAGCTCTTTAATACCTGAGGACTGCAATGGTCATCTCACATATATGCCTTTGGACAATCTGATCTTGTATTCTTTGCAAAGGTTCGAAATTGGGTTCAAATTTCCTCCCCTCTACTCATAGAGGATGTGCACATGAGTTAGATTTTTGGGAGTGAAATTCTTTCCCTGGGTTAACCTGTGTTCAGTATGAGCTAAAGAACATTTTAGCTTTCCCCACAAGTCCATGTTTGAGTTTATCATTTCATGTGACATAACTCAAGTCATTCCCTTGCCTTAACATGTTTGAATTCAGCATGAACTCTACATGATCATAATCCATTCCTTTTTAGTCACCCTCAAATCAGAATGTTGCCACCCTAATTCTCGTCACCTTCAAATGTGTGAGGTTCCCTGTGTGTTTAAAAATTTGGCGGCACTTTGAGGTGAGCATTTGAGTCTAAAGACCTTATTTTTGTTCTTTCTCATACATATGTATGATTACACATGAGTTTAACTCCACCTTGGTCCAACACATTCAAATGAATGCTCGAACCCGTGTTGTCGAACCTCACGTATACCATCCCATGCAAGAAAGTTTTTGTAAGTCCCATTTTTCAAGAACCAGAAACACAATGACGTTCAATCACCAGTTTCTCTGCATTCACGTTTCTGGGACTTTTACACATAGTTCCTTCTCCTACCTCGCGCCAGCAGCAGCGCGCGGCGGTGTGCGCCAGCGAGGGTCGCCGGACCGAGCTTCCCGGTTGCCGGCCGAGCCAAAATTGGCGCTACTACGTTTTTTACCACGAGGAATTCATCTAGGGGGTTGACGTGGACTAGTTTTGGCCGGAACACCCGGCGCGACGGCGACCACGATGGTTAGTGTTCTGGCGACGTCAAAATGCCTCATTTCTCCACCAATTCTTTGATTCTTTGGCCAATAGCATCTGTGGAGCATGAGGAGCATGAAATGAAGAAGCACACGGGGGTTAAAAACGCCGGCAACTACACCCTCGACGGTGAACCGAGGTGGTTTTCACCGGCGGCGAGAAAAATGGCTCTAACTTAGCCGATCCTCGACGGTTTTTGTTGCTTCTTCTTCGAGGGTGACTGCTAGGATATGAGGAAACTAGTAACAAGCGAGCTTGATCATTGGCTGTACATGTAAACCGAATTTTGGATTCAACCGAGCTCTATAGTGATGAACTAGGGTTCGGTAATTTCAGAAATTAAAGCTAGAGGATGGATCATTTGCTAAACGGATTTCGGCTACACGAACTAGGGATGCCAACACACCTTTCTTGTGTAGGGAAGTGAAGACGAGGATGATCATAGTGGGCTGTCGACGGTGTGCCGAATGGTTCCGCCGTGATCACCTGGGAAACGCGGCAGCGATCGTCGAATTCCGAGCAACAGACACAAGAATGTTCGGAGTTGAGGTGGTAGCACGCTAGAGCACATTGTTGTGATCGTTTTTGGTGCTTGGAGCTTGATCACACAAAGATCGGGCGACTCTGTGCGCTGGGAAATAGAGTGCGGCGCTGGCAGCTGTTTTTCGCAGGAGAGAACAGAGAGAGCCAGCTGTGAGCTGGAAAGGAGGCGAACTTCGATTGTGCAGCGTATGTTGGAGATAACAGCAGGAGGACCGATCGGCGAGCAGGAGCTGGCGCTAGACTTTAATCGGGAGAGGGTTGCACCGGGCTGCTGTCACGCGCTCAGCCTAGGGAGGAAAAACAGAGGCGGAAAGAGGTGCTGTGCAGCTGACAGATGGGGTCCAATGCCCAACAATTCTCTCCTGCCTTTGCTTTGAGATTCCCACTCCTTTCTTTGTCCAAATTTCACCAAACTTGGAGGTCAGGCCAAAAGAATATGAGGAACTCAAATCTGAAATCACATTTTGAAATTAAGCTTGTTTCGTTCAGATTTCAAATTCAAATTTGAATTTGAAGGTGCTCTGAATTATCCCTTCGAATAAATAGTATATGAGCTCCAAAAATATGCAAATTTGGACCAGAAGCTCTTTGATACATGTAGAATCCATTTGTGGATTCACTTGTATGCATTTGTACAATTTAACCATTAATCCATTTAAAAGAAATCAATTTATGTTCAAATTGCCCCACTCTCTTGATAGTGGATGCTTACATGAGTTCAAATCATGTGTTGAAATCCACTCCTCATATTAAAAAATATTAAGCATGAGTTAAAGAAAAAAATTTAATACCTCACATGTCCCTTGTGTGTTCATTATTTCATGTGACACAAAATCAGCCTTTCTTCTTCTTAACTTTGCTTTATAAAGTGAAATGTAACTTTACAAAAGTTAGGGCTGTTACACACAATAGCGGCATGCATAGATCTTCACGGCGGCATGCAAGGCTCCCGCTCAGCTGTAGTGCCCGAAGGGGGATAAGTCTCTCCGGCAAACACGCCGTCCCTAGCAGCTGAATAATCATCACCTGTAACAATACTTATAAACAGCAACACTGAGCACAATGGCTCAGCAAGACGTTTCCGACTAACCTAAGTATGAAACTCTACATGAATGTCATACTGATAATAGGCTAACAATTTTCAGCAAGGACACATCTAATAGTTCATCCTCGGTTCAGATTTTAGCAACAGATTAAATGTTTATGAATCTGAAATTTAGTGAGCAATATTTGGTGGCACACAGGTTGCAATACAATTATATCATAACAGCAAGTAAATCATCGTATTCATCTTAAGTATTTACTACGTCACGATACAGTGAACAAGCGGTACTCATGACCGTGAGGGATGGCGAATCGACTCGATATACACCTGCAGGGATACACGAATAGCACGCTACGAAGCCCATACTCGGAGCGCGACGGCACGCTCAACCGATGTCGTACCTGACAACCTTTCACCCGACAGCCCAAACATCGAACCGGTCGCACCGAAATGAGCAGGATGTTCCCTACACGGAGCAACTCTGTGACCGTTAGCGGATTTTCACCTTGCTGCTCTCGGCCTTCACCTATAAATCGGTGCGTTATGCCTCGACACCCTGAGGTATAAGCTACATCGGTTTATGGAACCCCATATATTCGATATGCCTTCTGTACATTCAAACTTGTTCAGCGGGGCCGCACACGGATCGGTCCTCAATCGACACAGACAGGGCTACACATGAAAGACCCCATCCTGCTGCATCCTACACCCCTGCCCGGTCTCAATTTTCAGATTATGTGAACCTCATGTCTCGAACCAACCCGTATGTAGCCAATCCTATCCTCGCGAATAGATTCCAACTCCTCGACTTGTACCGACTCCTATTAAACATTAAGCCTTGCATATACTACTCGAGGACTTAACAACTACCATGACTCTCTCTGGGATGATCTGGTTATGCAACTGTAGTATCAAAACAATCTAGACCTAATGCACATATGAACCTCATACTTTAGTGATACTAACCAAAAACTTGCTAAAGGTGTTAAATGAAACCGAGGCTTGTGCCTTGCTGCTGTGGGTCAGTGGAGCCAGTTTCCGGGGGAATCACATCGATGGCCTCCGGCGTCTCCTCGAGCTCGGCAACTAATCGAAATGACAAAGAATGCAAATGACTAAGTTATGAAGTATATAAGAACTGTTGTAAATATTTAAGTTAAATATGTACAAAATTAACTCTATTCGACTTGGGATTTTCACATAAATTCACGCATGACATACAGGTACTGCTAGCAAAAATTCAGAGAAAGTAAACTATGTGCTTTAAAGAATTCCCTAAGTCATTTTCCTTCTATGAATTAATAAGAAAAACCTGAAAGTTTGTCATGCTGAAAACTTGGCTTTTCATAAAATTCAGAATTTTCTGAGTCCCTGAGAATTGGTTTCACAAATTTTGGAGCTTCCTACAGTAAGATACGGAATTACTAAGTTTGGATAAAAGATGAAATTGAATTCTAATAGTTTTCCTATTTTTCTGGAACATAAGCAATTGGAACACAATTAGACCAAGTAAATTAAGACCAATGCTGCTCAAATTTTTACTGAGTATCAGTAGATTTATGAAGGACATGCTGGCCGAAACTGGGCATTTTCTATAACAGGGATCACCTGAAATTAAATCCTAAAATTTAATATTGAAGAATTATGGAGGCAATACCATGGGGACCGTACCAATTAATTTGAACAAATCCAAAGTACTGGTTAAAAAGATTCCAGCAAAATTTGTTTCACAATTTTCGGACAATTCTAAAGAAAGTTATGGCCATTCAATGTTTGCCCAAATTCTGGAAATTCAAACCAAAATTGGAAAAGTTTAAACTCGGTTGGTGGGCCCTAGGGCTATGTGTCACCACTGCAGCGAAGCTGCATGTTGGCCCACATGATTTAACGCATAGCCAAACAGAATCCCCAAGACACAGAAGATCCAGCCCGGGTTCATTCTCTAACTGACGCATGGGACCGACGGGATATTTTTCTTCCTCGCGCGTTTCACCTGCGGCGGCGCTTCACCGGAGACCTCGCCGCTGGTTATTCTCGTGTGTTTTCCTTCGGCCAAACTCGCTGCCTGTACTCAACTCAATGCGGAGAATATGCGGGTGCACACCCCGGAGCTCGGTGATGGCTGGAACATGGCGCGTGACAGCGACAGCGGACAGCAGCTCATCGGCGATGTCGAACTCAGTGAATTCTACACGTTTTTCAATGAGGTTTTTCCCTATAGCACCGTGGTGAGGTTCTGAACACGAAACTGAAACCCTGTGAACGTCAAAACAGCCACAAGTAGGACCTCGATGGAGAGGTGTCCTGTTTTTGACCGGCGGCAAGAAAAACTCATAGAACTCGGGTGCTAGTGGATGAAACTCGACGCCTATTGATCGAGAGGGTGCGCTAGGTTGTCTAGAACATGTTCGGTGCACATCTCATGCAATGGTTGCATGTGAAAGAAGAATTTCACTGAGGATCAAGCTCGGCTCCTAATGTGCACCGTGGAGAAAAACTACGATTACTCGCTGGATAAAGCATGAAATGGATTGAGGCTTTCAGTGACAGAACCAACATCCATAGGCGCACCTTTTCTTCTTCGTGAGTGGTGCGCAAAAACGGCTAGAACGGCCATTCGCTGGTGATCTGTGGGGTGGAAGGGGAGAACTCGTGCACGGAACCGAAGAGCAGAGCGCGTGTGGAACTACAGGAGAATGACATATTTTTGTGGGCCACATATCCACAAAAATATGGTAAAAACTCACGAAAATAATTATTATCGTGGGTTTTATGCTTATTCTCGTCAGCCCAAGGCCCACGAAAATCTTTAGTCAAAAATAAATTTAAATTCGTTGGTCAAAAAGGGCCAGGTTATTTTCTTGGGCCAAAATGTGGCCCACGAAAATAAGGCATAGGTTATCTTCGTGGGCCACATTTTGGCCCTCAAAAATAGGGCAAGGTTATTTTCGCGGGCCAATATGTGGCCCACGAAAATAGGGCCAGGTTATTTTCGTGTACCATATATCGGCCCACGAAAATAGTATGACACTATTTTCATGGGCCACATTTTGACCCACGAAAATAATATTATACTATTTTCGTGGGTGTGACACCCTGTTCCGAAAATGAACCAAGTGAATGCATATGTGTGCCCAGGATGTTCATCACACATACACATGTATTCCGCAAACTGAAACTGAGAATATAACCATGTATGTATAGTGTTTAAGTACTATATTACAATGACTCAATGTCTCACTCATGAATACCCAACTTATTTAGCAGCGGAAGACTCTAAACAACAGCGGAAAATGTCTAAGACAGCAGGCTCCAACTTCAACCTCACAGGCATGTTGACGGTAGTGGCACGCCTAGAACTCCACATTTTCCTCGAAGTACTCTTCTCCTGTTACTGATATATATGTGGGAACGCAAGGGTGAGTACATGTCGTACTCAGAAAGTGCGGGAAAAGTATGACATGTAGCTTACAACAAGGTAGGCAATAAAAAGGTTCATTGCAGCAAGCAAATTTTATTTCACAAACATGGTAAAAATAGCAACTATTTCTAGGTGAGTTTAATCCCACCATAACCAAATTATTCATCAACATTCCTTTGTCATGATTCACCACATATCAAGTCTCAACCAGCCATTAATATTTCTCAAATTCATCTCATACTTATAAATATTCATAACCATCTCATATTCATATAACCAAAACAAAATTCATTGTCATGACCCAAAACCGTCTCAAAACTAATCCCAATGACCATACCATAACCATACCAAGTTTTTGCCTCTAATCATGGAAGTTGCCTAGGTGCTTATATCCGGAAGTACGGCTATCATGATAGTTTTACGCTCTGCAGAGGTGGCACCACTTTACCCACAACTTCGTGATTTCGTCACCCGTCGGCGACTAGAGAGAACCTCCATTATACCAATACACAACCATGGGTGTATGGCCAAGAGATCACCAAATATCCTTTACAAAGGGGCTACTAGTATGTACGGACCCACTGAAGTTTCACTGGCAGTCTCAAATCTCCATTCTCCCACCCACGAGCCCCCTCTTGTGCCATAGAGTTCCCAGGGCAGTCTTCCTCGACTCTGTGGGGACAACCCCGTGGTTCACCCACTCCAGGATCGCATAGGGTGGTGCCTTGTGATGCGGTACTCAACAGAACACACGAAAAGAATTAAGAACAACATACAAACTTTTTTTATATAAAACAGCGGAAGTCTTTTACAAAACTTAATTAACAGCGAAAGTATTATACATCAATGGCCTCTCATCCTAACTATGCAAAAGTGCAGCCGTCCAGCCCGGGGACGCTACACACTGGCAGCAAGTAACCAGAGATCACGGCGGCGTGCAGGGCTCCAGCTCGGCCATGTACCCCGACGGGGGCATCGCCTCATCCTCGGAACCTTCCTCATAACTCTCACCTGCACACAGCTCAAAATATTCCAACCGTGAGCATGATGGCTCAGCAAGGCTTAACTGACAAACCTAGGCATGGAACTCTACATGTAAGGATGTGTAAGATAGGAAAAAGGACTTTGCAAACAAAGACACACCTACATGTTGATCCTTACTTTCAGTTTTATAGCAACAGTTTATTGAGCCTTAAGCAGCCCTCACATCTTAAGTCCACAATCAAACAAGAAACGCTTTCCTCCGATGTGAAGATGCCCAAAGTGGAATATAAACTTAATTAGCTCTATGACTACAGCATACAAGGTTTCAAGACATTAATAGTTCAATACAACATATTCAGTTGGCTTATTTCACTTCTTACTACGTCACAGCGCAGTGAACAAGCGGGTACTCAAATAACCGCGAGGAACGGTGATTACAGTCAGGAGACACCCGGATAACACGTCACATACACCCACTTTAAGAAGCGTGATTCCACACCCCTTCCTACTCTGTTGTATGCAACAACCTTTCAAAGGCAACCCAAATGCCGAACCAGCCCATCCGTAACGGGCAGGAGGTCCCCGCGTGGAGCGTGACTGTGCCCACCGGCAGATTTACACCTTGCTACCCTCAACCCACTCGTATTTACGGTTTGGTAAGCTTCAGCACCTAGGTTAACCAATTACATCGGTTTCCTGGTTCCCATATGCCAGTATGCATCCGGCGCTGTTTGATACTTGTCCAGCAGGGCCGCACACGGCTCGGTCCTCAACCGACGCCAACAGGGCTACGCACATGAGACCTCTGCTCACTGCATCCTATCCCCCCTGCTGGGTCTCATTTTCACAACTTAAGCCATTTTCCACCTCTTCTCATTCCGTGTGATAAATACTATCTCACGAGTAGCTTCCAACCACTCGACTTCTACTGAGATCCTAAGCATTTTAGTAGAGCATTCTCTATTCGTCGAGTCTGTAAACTACCCAACCCTTCATAGGAGTTAAAAAGGCTATGCAAGTGGGGTTTTAATCACCCTAACTGTAATGCATACATTTCAACTTAGACATAAGTGATACAAATGAAAAACTTTATAAAAGGTACTTAAGTGCAAACCGGGGCTTGCCTGGTTGCGAGTCAGAGGAGAAGTTAGCTTCTGGTGGGAGGACGTCCAAGGACTCCGGTGCATCCTCAACTTCGGTCACTATTATGAGATGTAACAAAATATATGTATAAGTATTAAGGACTTATAAGAAGTAAACTTCATTCATAGCTACTGCTATTTAGGATCTTAATTGGCTTTGGGATTTTTACAGTAAAGATTAGACCCTCAAAGGATGATCTGAGCAAAATTTGGAGAAATGTCATTGCACAAGGTAGTCTCCAAAATTCCTACAAGCACAAGGTTTATCAGATTTTGAGCCCAAATCAGGAGCTTTGACATAGTTAAAAGTGGAAGATCTGATTAGGGTAAGTCTCCATGGTTTTAACAAATTTTGTTTCACCATTTTTGGAGCTACCAACAGAGAGATATGAATTTTTGAAGTTGGACAGGAGTTCTGAAACTGTTTAAATTTGAATTTTCAAATAAAGGCTGAACTTTGGAAGGCAATTTAGCCTTGCAAATGAACTCCAATGAAGCCCAAATTTTTACTGGAGATCTGTTACTATGAAACGATTGGCTGCCCAAATTTGGGAATATTTCATAAAAAATTGCTCCTGTAATAAATCTTTAAATGATTTATTGAAAACAATTCTACTGAAGTTCCTGGGCATTTTCATAGCAAGCATTTTGTTCCCCTGTGAGGTACTCCTTATGCGGATTCCGACAAAATCTGTCTCACCCTTTTTGGAGTTCCCTACACAAAGTTATAGATTTTTCAAACTTGAATAACTTTCTGTTGGAAATTTACACAGAGACTCAAAGGGGGGCCCACTGTCAGACGTTTCTTCAACCTCTCGACAGGCCCCTCGTGCGCACGCCGGACCCGATGGTGGTGCGCCATGTTCTCGCCTGTTTCTCCACTATTCTTCCTACGGTTTCGTGCTACACCACCCTCGGACCACAGACTATCAGCCGGGCAAGGTGTCGGGTTATGAAAACGCGGGGAAACTCATCGGCGACGGTGAGGCGGCACGGTGGTACGGCGCCGGCGATTAACCCCATGTCCCAAGCCTCAACCGATGATCAAAAGGGCCGTACACCATCCCTGGAGTACGTAGATCGTGATGCTACCCCTAGCCCGAGCTGGAAATGCCCGCAAATGGGAGCTCCACGGTGACCCGAGGTGTTTTTGGCCGGCGGCGATGGATTCTCGTTGCTAGGGTTGTAGAAAAGATGATTTGCTTTGTGCTTCGGCGTGGGAGGGCACTAGGGGCTCTAGTAGCTGTGTCTAAGGCCGGAGACCCGATGATCCAACGTGTGTGAAGAATTTCCCGAAGTTGTCTCGATCGGTCCTCCACATGCACCATCGGAAATCTCCAAATTCCGGCTAGCCGGCGGTGGTAAAGTACAAAAGAACGTCCGTGTGAGCAACTAGACTCCATGACGCACCTCTGGGTGGTTTTCCTCGCGCTGGGTAGGTCGGAGTTGGCCGGAAGACGTGGAACAGCAAGGTGTGGCGTCGGCTCTGTTTTTGCCGGTGAAGAACAGCTCTGGCAATGTGAGGGAAGGCCGGGGACGAGCTGAGGAGTAGTGGAGCACGTCGAGGAGTCGCCGGCGCAGCTTGTGGGCGTCTTAGCTAGGTGTAGCTCAGGTTGCTGCCGTGCGCTCGAGTAGAGGCTATGAAAGGTACGGTGTAACATGGAGAAGAGGGAACCGGCACTCGGCTGCCGCTTGATCACCACGCAATTGACAGACGTCAGGAGCGGCGCGTGAAGCCGCTCGGTGGAAGCGTCGGGCGGAGGTTTTTCCGGGAGCTGGCGCGCTGTGATGTTAAGGTTTGAATTTTCTGAATTCAAATGGTTTGAATTCTGGTGTGAAGTTTGAATTGTGTTTGATCATTTGAATTTGAATGAAATTTGAATTCTCCTTTTTGCCTTGCTCCAAAAACATAGCAAACCAAGTCCAAAGTTTCCAATTTTTGTCATGGCTGCTAATTCGAAAATGGAGATCACATTTGTGGAACCAAATTGCAAATTCAGGAAGTTGGAATTTGAAACTGAATTTGAAATTGAGATGGGAATCACACTGAGGGGTGCTGCGTTGCACAACACCGGATAACGCACGTCAAAGATACAAAGCGGAAGCAAAGTTTTATTACATAAACCAGTTTATGAACATTTTAACAACAAAATAGTCCAGTCCACACTCACGGGCGTAGACTATGCATCAAGTTCACGTTCAGCCCGTGAACGTGTCTCCGCTAGCACGCACACACACTAACATGGCGGCGTGCACGACTCCCACTCGACGGGGTTCCCTCCTGGGGTTCTGTCTCCTCCTCGGGAGTCCCTTCCTCATAGACCCCTGCAAAAGCTTCAAACACAAGTAGTGAGCACGATGGCTCAGCAAGACTGACCCGTCTCTCCTATACATGAAACTTCTACATGAAGGTTGATAGGTTACATGAGGTAAAATAAGTTGCAAGGGACTCGCCTAATTAGTGGAACCTTACTTTCAAGTTTTAGCAGAAGGTTGTGGAGAACCTTATGCTAAGGCACATGAGAGAGCTGCAATCAAACAAGAAACGCATTTCTCTAATGTACTTTGCCCAAAGTTGAAAAGAACTTGAATTAGCTCTAAACTACAGCAAAACATTAACAAGCAAAGTATGTCTTCCAAATCAGCAAACTTTTAACATGTATCTAGCCTGTTCTTTCTACATCACGGTACAGTGAACAAGTTGTACTCACTGACCACGAGGGACGGCTATTATAATCGATTGACACCTGCAGGGTTACCCGAATAACCCGTCACATACGCCCGTACTCGATGTTGCCTACAGCAACCATCACGGACGTCGCACGCAACCACCTTTCACCCGTCAGCCAAATATTGAACCGGTCCTATCGTCCCGAGCAAGAGGTCTCTGTGCGCGCATCCACAGTGCTGCCAGCCGATTTACAACTCGAGCTCTCAACCTACCCTCTGAACGACAGGCAATGCCTCAATACCCAGCTACCCGAGTTACATCAGTTTACCTGTTCCCATATAGCCGGTAGGTCTTCGGTACTGTTCTAGCTTGTTGAACAGTCCTGCACACGGCTCGGTCCTCAATCGACACAAGCGGAGCTATAGCACCCAGGCCCCAAAGTCCTGCCGCCATTACTCTCCGCTCGGTCTCATTTTTCTTGCCATGTGTTTCATTTGCTATCTTTACCCGAGTCAAGTGCCTCTAGCCTATCCTCGCGAGTAGTTCCAACTACTTGACTTGTACCGAATCCTACACTATCTTAGCATTGCTGTAGATAAACGGGGTTTTCAATCCTAATCTCAACCCATAGTTTTCTTGGCTATGCATTTGGGTTTCAAACAAGACTCTAATGCAAGCATTTATTGAGTGCTCAACGTAAGTTCTCAAAACAGTAAAACTTTGTAAAAAGGTCAATGCAAACCAGAGCTTGCCTTGCTGCTCTTGGTCATAGGCTAGCTGCTCTTCTGGAGTGACGAAGTCTAGGACTTCGGGTTCCTCCTCAACCTTAGCGACTACATGAGATAACATGGATATGTATCAATTTAAATGCATTTGAATTGAATTTAAACTTGTGAAGACTATAAGTCTTATTAGACAGACCCACTGACTCTGAATTTTTTACTGTGGTTTGGTTACAACCTAAACAGAGACTTGGCCAAGTTTCATTTGCAGCAAAGCTCATTTGAGCTCTTCACAAATAATTATGTACTTGACCTTAATTGGAGCTCTTAGGGTGTTATAAGGATTTTCATGGAGCAACCCATGACTTTCTGAAAACTATATTTTCAGAGGGTTCTAATAGAGTTGGTATCACTTAATTTGAAGGTTCCGAGCTAAAGATATGAGCTAAACAATTTTAGAGAAATTCTGAAAATGTTTCTGGACATTTTCTATTTTCTCTGGAACAGTTTTATTAATCACACCATTAGGTGGATCAAATGAGCTCAAATGGATCTGAAATTTTTATGGTAGCTCAGGTATATTTTGGTGAACATCCTGGCGAAATTTCAGAATTTTCCTCTAAAGGGTTCTCCAGTTAAAATTCTAACCAGTTTGACATTTGAAGAATTAATTCTGGAGAAATAATGATTTTCATGAAGTGAAACTTGATTTGATGGAAAGTACTCGGAGAGCTGAATCCAACAAAATTTGGTTCACTCGATTTGGAGTTTCCTAGCCAAAGTTATGTGGGTGTGATGTTTGAACTAAATCTGAAAATCGGGAAAATGTTTAAATTGCTGCGTGTGGGACCGGGGCTACGTGTCAACTTCTCAGCGGTCGACACACGGGGCTACGGAATCCTTCACGCACAGCCGCACCCGATCCGGTGCCACAACAGATCCCGGGGTTTAAAATATCGGTCGCTGACACGTGTGACCGGGGGCTTCGTCTACCTCCGGCCTCCTGCGCTCGGCCGCCGCCTCCCTCGCCGGAGTGCTTGCCCGAGGGCTTCTGCCGTGCGCCAAACTCCATGATTTTGGCCGCCTCTGCCTAACTCCATCCGTGGAACACGATGCTGGGCTCAGCTCGCCATGAAAATCACCGGCACATAGTCGGCGACGAGCGGCGGCTTCGGAAGAACTTTGACCGTGTCGGCCAGCCTTCCTAGCACCCCAAACGATCGAGCAAAAGGCCGGAGAGCATCAGTGGTCCCTAGGAAAGCTCGGCATGGGCTTGAAGCAGCTCGGGAGAGGTTCTAAGTAGGCTCTCACCGTGCGCCTGATGCTTTCCGCATAAGCCGCTGTAGGCAAGCTCCGAAATACGTCATGTACAGGGGCTCCCATGCTAGGTCTTGTGAAGCTAACTTGTGCGCCACTAAGCCTAGATCGTGTAGGAACAGTTTGAGGTTCTCTAGACAACTATGGGGTGAGAATTTGGCGGATCCGCACCCCAAGGTCAGTCTGCACCGAGTGAAAGGGAAAACTGAAATTCGTCGCCGGTGATCAAACACTTGGGCTCTGGTTCAGGGGTGAGCAGCACCAGTCTCTAATGCGTCCGAGGACGCCTTAGCTTGGGTGTGGCATGCTCCCGTTTGGGCTGTCCACGGGAGCCCGAGGTGTGGCAGACTTAGGTCACCAGAAAGAATGCTCGGTATGGTCGAGATCGTCCGAGTTTAGCTCATTTCCCGCAACGGGGAAGGAGATCCTCTCGTACCGTTTTCCAGCTTGGAGGGAGTGGAGAGGCTGTGATCGTGGCTTTTGCGATCAACCGAAAGAGCGGCGGCGAGAACTGCGTTTCTTGCGCGAGGGAGCAGAGAAGTGAGCGGTTCTGCCTCCGATCAGGTCGGCTGCGGAGATAAGAAGGCCGCAAGGCGGTTCAGCGGCTCGGGGCGACAAGCAGCTGCTGTCCCGGTCGATCTTTTGCCGTGGCGGCTGCTGGATCGCGCGCAAGTAACCGAGCTCGGGCTTCAGTTGGTTGACTTTGCTTCTGAGGCTGACATGTGGGTCCCACCTGGGTTTTAGCCTCTGAAATTAAAATTTCCCACTGCTCGAAACAGTCGAGACCCAATTAACCCTGGTCATTTGAATTATCTACCCCTGGGCCATTTAAATTGGATCGAATTAAAATTGGGTTTTGTTTGACTAAATTTCAGCACATATGCAGTTTGAAATTCAAATAAACTTTCAATTTGCTAAACTTAGCTCATGTCAAGATCAACTCCAAATAAAGCGAAAATTTGTGTGTAAGCTCACAAAAATGTGCTGAGCAAGAATATGCCTCCCACTTTTGAATTCATGGGATGGAAACAATTCGAATTTGAATTTGAGTTCAACCACCCTCTTTCTAGTTATACCCAAAAAGACCTCAAAAAGGTTTTGGATTTGGGTGAAATTTGGCATGTACATTCCTAGCAAGGCGTAGGACTTTTTCATATGTCCAGCCCCTATATGATGCATGTGGAAAATGCCACTTTTGCATTTTGTGAGTTTATTCTCTAATGATCCTGTTGATGGTGTTTACTTGCTCTTCAAATGTATTCATCAAGTTTCTTCAAATGAAGTGTGTGTGTGGTGTTGAACACTTTGAATATGTGCCAAAAACTTAGGCCCTCACAATTGCTTGGCCACGTAATTTGTATGTACTGGAATAAAATGAGCTGACTTGGTTAGTCGATCGACTATCACCCAAATCGAGTCATGTTTGTGAGACATGAGAGGTAAACCAACAATGAAGTCCATGCTGATATCCTCCCACTTCCACGCTGGAATGTTCAATGGTTGCAGCTGTCCGGCTTTATGCATATGGTCGGCTTTCGCCCGCCGACACGTATCGCATTTGGATATGTACTTTGCGATTTCTCTTTTCATCCGTGTCCACCAAAAACTGGTTTTCAGATCCTGGTACATCTTGTTGCTGCCCGGATGAATAGAATACTTGGACAAAAGAGCTTCGTCCAAGATTTTCTTCCGAAGTTTCACGTCACGGGGTACCACTATACGGTCTTTAAACCATAGAGTACCATTTTCATCCCTTCGAAAGCATTTCATTTCGCCATTCTTCATTCTTATCCGAATGTGGGACATTCCCATGTCTTTATTTTGAGCTTCCATAATCTCCTCTAGTATGGTAGGGACGAGAGCAAGATTATATAATGCCCCATGTGGAACCAAGTACAGACTCGGCTCCTCTTCAGGTGGGGTTATGGACAGACTGTTGACATGGGATTTGTGGCTTAAGGCATCGGCAACCACGTTTGCCTTCCCGGGATGGTAGTGAATCTCGATCTCATAGTCTTTGATCAACTCTAACCATCTCCGTTGCCGCATATTCAACTCCTTTTGAGTGAATATATACTTCAAACTCTTGTGGTCGGTGTAGAGGTGCACTAAGTTCCCGAGTAAATAGTGCCTAAACATTTTCAAGGCCAATACCACAGCAGCGAGCTCAAGATCGTGAGTTGGATAGTACTGCTCATGGTTACAAAGTTGACGTGAGCCATAGGTGACCACTCTTCCTCCTTGCATCAATACACAGCCGAGCACGATACCAGACGCATCACAATATAAGTCAAAGGGCTTGGTTGTATCCGGTTGAGCTAACACCGGGGTTGTTGTAAGATGCTTCACTAATGCTTGGAAAGCTTCTTCACAAGCTGAGCTCCAAACATATTTGATCCCCTTCTTCAACAGTTCAGTCATCGGCTTAGCAAGCTTGGAGAAGTTCGGTATGAATCTCCGATAATATCCTGCTAACCCGAGTAAACTCCTGACTTCGTGGACTGATGTGGGGATTTCCATTTCAGCACTTGTTCGATTTTGCTTGGATCAACTGCAATGCCTTCTGCAGAAATAATATGACCAAGAAATGGCACTTGGCTGATCCAAAACTCACACTTGCTGAACTTGGCGTGAAGCTTATGGTCTCGCAATCGTTGAAGCACGATATGTAAGTGTTTGGCGTGTTCTTCTTCAGACTTGGAGTAAACCAAGATGTTGTCTATGAACACCACCACAAACTTGTCCAACTCCGGCATGAACACTGAGTTCATGAGGTACATGAAATGTGCCGGGGCATTGGTGAGACCAAAAGACATGACGAGGTATTCATACAACCCATATCTCGTCGAGAACGCCGTCTTTGGAATATCCTCCGCTCAGATCTTGATTTGATGGTATCTGAAGCGAAGATCCATCTTTGAAAATACACTCGCACCCACAAGTTGATTGAAGAGAATATCGATGCGGGGCAGTGGATATTTATTCTTTATGGTGACGGCGTTGAGAGGTCGGTAGTCCACACACAACCTCAAGGTTTCATCCTTTTTGTTCACAAACAGCGCCGAGCATCCCCATGGCGAGGAACTCGGTCGAATTAAACCCTTCTTCATTAAATCATTGAGCTGCTCTTTTAATTCAGCTAGCTCATTCGGAGCCATCTTATACGGTCTCCGTGATATCGGCGTCGTCCCAGGTACAAGTTCAATCTTGAACTCGACATCTCTTTCGGGTGGCATGCCCGGAAGATCATCCGGAAACATCTGGGTATTCACGGACCACACGAATATCCTCAAGTTTTGTGGCTTCCGTGTTATATGTGGCTGGGTTTTCTTGAACCGAACGGTCAAGAATAAGAACATGTGGTTCATGAACTGCAGAGTTTAAACGAACCACACGTGGAATGATGTCAAGAGCAGCACCATGGCGATGTAGCCATGAAATTCCTAAAATGACATCAAGTTTCTGACTCTCTAACATGATTAGAGAAGTCGTATATAGATTCCCACCCAATTGTAATGGTGCTCTATAGACCATTCTATCAGCTGTTATTTTCCCACCCAGAGAGCATATCAAGTATGAACTCTTTGTGGGAATGATAGGCAGTTGATATTTAATAACATTAGACTGACTTATGAAATTATGGGTGGCACCAGAGTCAAAAAGTATGACTACGGGATGATCTAAGTAAGAAAACGTACACGCGAGGACGGGTTCGCCTTCCGGCACATCTTGGATGGCTAAGTGGTGGACGTTGCCGGGTTTTGGTAATGGTTTCTTGGGCTGATTACGGGGCTGATTAGCACCCTGGTACGGCGCTACACCCCTTCCCTGCCACGGGTCAGGGCAGTCCCTCGAAATATGCCCGACACGGCCACACGTGAAGCACGTGTAAGGTGTTGGGGTCCCGCCGATTTGAGGACGGAATCCCGGTGCACGCTGTTAAAACTGAGGCGCACGTGGGACCATCCTTTGCTGCTGCTGTTGCTGTGGTGGATACGTTGGTCGGAAGCCTGGCGCATTATATTGTCGACCGCGGAACAGAGGCGGTCGCTCCGGTGGCTGCCATTTCTGACCGGATGGTGAGCGATACACCACGCGGTATTTTTGTGGCGCCCCACCACTGCTGCTCGTCAGCGCGCTGTGTTTCCTCTTATAAGAACCGTGCTCGCGCTGAGTATTCTCTTGTAAAATCGTGGCATTAACGAGGTCGTTGAATGTGCTGCGATTACTTTGGGCGAGATGGACCTTCATTTTTGAATTCAGGCCCCGGAAGAACGTGTTGCGCTTGTCGTCTTCCATTCTCACAAATCCTGGCGCATACTGTGCCAGCCGGTTGAATGAACTGGAGTACTCATGAGCACTCCTCTCGCCTTGCTTCAGCGCCAGGAACTCCTGGAGCTTCCTTTCCATAACACCCGGAGGTATGTGATAAACGCGGAACGCCTCCCGGAACTCCGTCCATGTGAAGGCATGGCCAGCCGGCAATAAAGCGATGTAGTTCGCCCACCATGTACCAGCTTCGCCTTGAAGCTGTTGCGCTGCATACAGCGCCTTCTGGTGTTTGGTGCACTGTAGCAGACTGAACTTCGCCTCCAGAGTGTGGATAAAGCTGTCCGCCTCTAAAGGCTCTTCGGCCTTCGTGAAGACCGGTGGATGGGTCGCCAGGAATTACGAGTAAGAACTTTGTTGGGGCTGGCGTTGCCCATTGTCTTGGTGTCCTCCTGGATGGGACGCATTCTGCTGAACTAGCATCCGCAGCAACTCGGTTTGCTCGTCGCACGAGCCGAGCACTGCGGCGAGAACCTCCGCAAGGTTTCTTGGAAGTTCTCGTGGCGGAGGAGGTGGTTGCTGCTGCGTCGTGGTTTGCTCCGGAGGTGGAGACTCATCACCACGAACCTCACTCGGACCTCCCTCCTCTTGCGTAGTCCGTGTACGCACCATTCTGCATTCATACCATTCAAACGATCAGCACAAGTTTGTTTATTTCATCCAGTCTATACAATAGTAGTGTGAGAATGGAATAAATAATACACATAACAATCACACATATGGATAAAGTATGAACTTTATGCAACATATACATCCCTGGACCAGGTCACACGATCGAGTTCCAAAGTGATGAACTTTATGGGTTAAAAGTTCATTTCGACCATCATGGGTCGCCACGGGATGTTAAGTGTGTCAGCATGCGTAATTCCTCGCTATTGTACTGGACTCAAACATGTCCTAGCTCAAAGTGATATGTCGAATGCATAAAATTTTTGGCTCCAATTCGCTGTTTTACGACAGCCGCTGGATATCAAAAGGTGAAACTAAGGGTTTTAATTGAAACACCTCAACATGGTGTTCACTGTCCACTTCTGGTCCAGCAGACCAGTTGGAAGAATTTTAACTGTTTTGGCCCCCTTGGAAGCAAAATCTGGACTAGAGTTCAACAACAAAGTTGTAGTATATTCAAAAAGGAATCCAGATTGTATTTTTTTGCCTCCATGGCCTTCCTAGTTTGTGAGTTATGAATTCTACAAGTTGACATAATTTTCTCAGGAATTTTGACAGCACCTCCTTTGCAAGGGGCTGTATTGTTCACAAAATTCCATCATATTCTGCCCTAAATCTAGGAAAACACTGAACTACAAAGTTGTAGCACATTTCCTATACTTTCCAACGATGTCTTGCTTGACCCTTAGAAATTTTTTCTACAGAAAATTGTTGTTGAAATACAGAAAATTCCAGAGAGCATTTTGGTCTGCCCTGTTTCTGGACAGTGTATACTCATCTGAGATTTTCATCCATTTGGAGGGAGATTATGTTCTGGATATCTACAGAAAAGTTGTAGAGGACTTCAAAAAATTTCCATAATGATATCCCACACTTCCATTGGTTCAACCAATCCTAAGTTGTACCCTGTTTAAGGTCAGCAAAGTTTCTGCCGAAACAGGGGAGGTTATTCCTAAGTCTTAGAGATTGAATCTATACTCCCAATTGACTCTTAGTTCAATATGGGAGTTCAATAACCCCTAAATGGAATCCTAAACTTCATTTTATCTCTTTTCTTTAAAAATATCCTTTTATGCAGTCTCGGTACTACGTTTCCTCACCAAAGAAAAATCCTAAACCGGTATTCCGGCACATACGTGTCAAATGGTGGAACTAAGAACGTCACTCACAAACGGTTTCTAAACGTCATGCACTAACGTGGTTAATGTACCTGCAGAAGAACACACAATAATGGTGCACACAATGGTTTTTAGCATTTCAGGCAGTTCCATATTATAGTAAAAACATACGGTCCGTATCATTGCCATACGGACCGTCCTTCAGTCAAGCCACGTCTCAAGGTACATGGTCGTGTTTTCACACCACACGACGGGGAACCAGAGTAGAGCGCGAAAGGGTCATTACAGTTGGGAATTTTATCAACCCAACGGATACCACCTACTGCCTCATGACAGTTGAGGCACGCCGATGGCGAGTGCTGCGTATGGCCCTTTGAACATTGAACGTTCAAGAGTTGCATACTATCGTGTTTCTTATCACACGATGGGGTATTCTCACTTTTGTCTAAAGCACGCTGGAAATCAGCGTTTTCATATGCTCTCAGAACCAAGAAAAGTTCAGAGACTCATATTCACTACCGTGCCAAGCCACGGTATATCCTTCCATACTATTACTCGTATGGTGAGTTACCGCAATAGATCCGCCTGTGGTGGCGTACCTTACCTCTTACCTGATGTCGGAGCGGCGTTACAGAATGTATAACAAATATGTTAGCTTTTCCACTATGATATCTACTATTTATCATAGACCTTATAAGGGCATAGTAACTAATCCTCACTCGACTACTTCTAAATTTTCAAAATAGGCTCTTTTCGAGCGTGCTATTCCCAATGCGGCTCTGATACCATGACTGTGGGGAACACCGCGTGGTTCACCCACTCCAGGATCGCATAGGCGGTGCTGTGCGATACGGCACCCAACAGCACACATGAAATGAAATAAGAACAACATACAAACTTTTATTTGATATAAAACAGCGGAAGTCTTTTGCAAAACTTAATTAACAGTGGAAGTACTATACATAGATAGCCTATCGTCCTAACTAAGCAAAAGTGCAGCCGTCCAGCCCGGGGACGCTACACACTAGCAGCATTCAAACGGAGATCACGGCGGCGTGCAGGGCTCCAGTTTGGCCGTGTACCCCGACGGAGGCATCGCCTCGTCCTCGGAACCTTCCTCATAGCTCTCACCTGCATACAGCTAAAATATTGCAACCGTGAGCACGATGGCTCAGCAAGTCTTAACCGACAACCCTAGTCATGAAACTCTACATGCGGGGATATGTAATGTAGGAAAAAGACTTTGCGAGAAAGACATGCCTACAAGTTGATCCTTACTTTCAGTTTTGTAGCAACAGATTCATGTGCCTTAGGTAGCCCTCACATCGGAAGTCCACAATCAAACAAGAAACGCTTTGCTCCGATGTGGTGATGCCCAAATTGGAAATTAAACTTAATTAGCTCTACATCTACAGCAGACATGGTTTCCAAAACATTAATAATTCATCACAATATATTATTATTCATCTGGCTTATTTTTCTTCTTACTACGTCACAGAACAGTGAACAAGCGGTACTCAAATAACCACGAGGGACGGTGATTGCAATCAGGAGACACTCAGACAACACGTTGCATACACCCACTTTCAGAAGCGTGATTCCACACCCCTTCCTACTTCGTTGTATGCAACAACCTTTCAAAGGCAACCCAAATGCTGAACCGGTCCATCCGTAACGTGCAGGTGGTCCCCGCGTGTTGCGTTACTGTGCCCACCGCCAGATTTAAACCTTGCTACCCTCAACCCACTCCTATTTACGGTTGGGTAAGCCTCGGCACCCAGGTTAACCATTTACATCGGTTTCCTGCTTATGTCAGTATGCCATCCGGTACTGTTCGATACTTGTTCAGCAGGCCCGCACACGACTCGGTCCTCAATCAACACCAATAGGGCTACACACGTGGGGCCTCCGCTCAATGCGTCCTATCCCCCCTGCCGGGTCTCAATTTAACTTAAGCCATTTTCTGCTCTACTTCTATACCATGTGATAAAGTCTTAACTCACGAGTAGATTCCAACTACTCGACTTCTACCGAGATCCTAAGAACATTAGCAGGGCCCTGTCTACTCGTCGGATCTGTAAGCTACCCAACCCTTCATAGGATTTGAAGTCATGCAAGTGGGGTTTCAAACACCTTAACTCTAATGCAAACATTTGAACCTAGACATAAGTGATAAAAATGAGAAACTTTGAAAATGGTACTTAAATGCAAACCAGGGCTTGCCTGGTTGCGAGTTAAATGGGAAGTCAGCTTCTGGCGGGAGGACGTCGAAGGGCTCCGATGCGTCCTCAATTTCGGTCACTAAATGAAATGTAGCAAAATATATGTATAAGTATTAAGGACTTATAAGAAGTAAACTTATATTCATAGCTACTGCTATTTAGGATCCTTAATTGGCTTTGGGATTTTTACAGTGGAGACTAGACTCTCTAAGGATGATCTGAGAAAAATTTGGAGAAATGTCATTGCACAATGTAGTCTTCAAAATTCCTACAGGTACAATGCTTCTCTGAATTTGGAGCCCAAATCAGGAGTTTTGACATAGCTAACAGTGGAAGATCTGCTTAGGGTAAGTCTCCATGGTTCTAACAAAATTTGTTTCACCATTTTCGGAGCTACCAACAGAGAGATATGAATTTTTGAAGTTTGATAGAAGTTCTGAAAAAGTTTCTGTTTAAATTTGAGTTTTTAAATAAAGGCTGGACTTTGGAAGGCAATTTAGGCTAGCAAATTAACTCCAATGAAGCTCAAATTTTTACTGGATATCAGCCACTATGAAAAGAATTTGGTAATGCTTCATAAAGAATTGCTCCTTGAATAAATCCCTAAAGGATTTACTAAAAAAAATTCTACAGAAATTCCTGGGCATTTTCATGTAAAGGTCCCAAAATTTTGAATACAAAGGAAACTCTTGTTTGCAAAAGGGTGGTTTCATATGTATGAAATTTGGGACTTGTTAAAACATTTTCCACATGTGATATGTAAGGCCCTCAGTTTTTGGACACATATTTAAAGTGTTCATCACCACACACACACCTCATTTGAAGAAAGTTGATGAACACATTTGAAGAGCAAGTAACCACCATCAACATGCTCATTAGAAAACAAACTCACAAGATGCAAAAGTGGCATTTCCCACAGACATCATATAGGGGCTGGGCATTGGGAAAAACTCTTAAACATTGCTAGGAATGTCCCTGCCAAGTTTCAACCAAATTCCAAACCTTTTTGAGGTCATTTTGGGTATAGCTAGAAAGAGGGCAGTTTGAAACCACATTCAAATTCAAACTGTTTTTATTCCATGAATTCAAAAGTGGGAAGCATATTCTTACTCAGCACATATTTGTGAGCTCACACACCAATTTTTACTCCATTTGGAGTTGATCTTGACATGAGCTAAGTGTAGCAAATTCAAACTTTATTTGAATTTCGAACTGAATATGTGCTGAAATTCATTCAAACCAAACCCAATTTGAATTCTAACCAATTCAAATGGCTCAAGGGTAGATAATTCAAATCACCATGGGCTTTGTGGGGACTACTGTTTACAACAGTGAATTTGAGTTAAGATCAGAGGTTAAAATTGAATGTGGGACCCACATGTCAGCCACTGAGGGAATTCAACTGAGTGGACTTTCAGTACTCGGGTCCCCGAGCTTCTCCCGAGAGCGCCACCGAGGGGAGGCCGCCATGCCACCACCTTCTTGCCGCCCACGGCCGCTGATCCGACTTCTGGGGCCCTTATTTATGCGCCCGAACGGTCGCCGGTGCTCCCCATCCCTACCCTGATGTGCTCTCGCCCAACAGACTGAAACTCCTCGCCACCCGAGTGAACTTTCGGTTCCTCATCGCCCGGCCGATCCAGTGATCCTCCCGGCGATCTGAGACCAGCACCCGGTGCGCCGAGCCATCCTCGACACCCTCGCATCGGTTCCGGACCCTGCGCAGTCTTCCCCGAGCTCCACCGCGGCGATCCTTCCTCTGCTGGTTCAGCTCGAGTCGCCGCTGCGGGAACCTTCGTTCCGGCCACCAAAGCCCACCGATCACCGAGCTGTGAACAGCAAAGAGGTTCACCTTCAGTCCCTCTTTCATTCCCGCAAGCTCCGGCAGCGTGACAAACACTGCTCAGGCCGGAATCTCGTGTTTTCGCGACAGTTGCAAAAGTCGAGTTGGCACCGATCAGAGAAATTCGTAAACCACACTGCATCACTCATCCTCTCATGGAGAGGATGACTTCTAGTTGCCCGTACGAGTCCATAGGAGCCGGAACCACGAAGAACCATGGAGGGAAGCCGCTGTTCTTCCAGTTTTAGTAGAAATCCTGATTTCCGGCCTAGGTCGCATGGTGACAGCCCAACACAGGCCTTCCCGAGCTCCGTGGAGCTCATGTCGACCTTTCCGATGGTCCACTGATGCTCGACAACCCTTAGCTCGATCGAGTGAGGTGCTAGGGAGGATGGGCAACACGGCCGAAGTTCTCCCGAGGCTACGGCTCGTCGCCGACCATGTGCCAGCCATTTTCATGACGAGCTGAGCCCGGAATCGTGTTCCCTGAGTGAAAATAGGCAGGGGCGGCCGGGATCATGAAGCTTGGAGCTCCACAGAGGCTGCCGGCGAGCTCTCCGGCGAGGTACCCCGGCGGCAGAGCGCGGGCGGCGGGAGGTAGACAAAGGGGGTGGACCCCAGCCGTCAGCGGCAGATATTTTAAATCAGGATCGAGCTGCGGCTCGGATCCGGTGTGCTGCCGCGCAAAAACCCTGTAGACCACAATGTGCCGACGCCTCAGCGCGCAACACGTGTCTCCGTGGCCCACCGGCAGATTTAAACTTTTCCCCGATTTTCAGATTTCATTCAAACTTCAAATCCTCATAACTTTGGCTAGGAAGCTCCGAATCGAGTGAAACAAATTTTGTTGGATTCAGCTCTCTGAGTACTTTCCAGAAAATCAAGTTTCACTTCATGAAAGTGCTTATTTCTCCAGAATTAATTCCTCAAAGTTTAAACTGTTGTGGAATTTTAACTGGAGAATCCCTTGGCGGAAAATTCTGAAATTTTGCTGGGATGTTCAACAAAATATCCCTGAACTACCATATAAGTTTCAGATCCATTTGAGCTAATTTGATCCACCTAATAGTGTGATTAGTGAAACTGTTCCAGGGAAAATAGAAAATGTTCAGGAACATTTTCAGAATTTTCTCTGAAATTGTTTAGCTCATACCTTTAGCTAGGAACCTTCAAATTAAGTGAAACCAACTCCATTAGAACCCTCTGAAAATCTAATTTTCAGAAAGTCATGGCTTGTTCCATGAAAATCCATAGAGCATCCTAAGAGTTCCAATTGAGGTCAAGGACATAATTAATTGTGGAGGGCTCAAATGAGCTTTGCTGCAGCTAAAACTTGACCAAGTCTCTGTTTAGGTTGTAACAAAGCCACAGTAAAAGTTTCACAGTATTTGGGTCTGTCTAGTGAGACTTAGAAGGTTCACAAGTTTAAAACTCAATTCAAATGCATTTAATTAATACATGTACTTCTTATATCATGTAGTCGCTAAGGTCGAGGAAGAACCCGAAGTCCTAGACTTCGTTACTCCGGAGGAGCAGCTAGCCTACGACCAAGAGAGCAAGGCAAGCTCCGGTTTGCATCAACCTCTTTACAAATTTTTATTGTTTTGAGCACTTTCTTTGAGTATCACTTATTTCCTTGCGTTAGAGTCTTGTTTGGAAACATAACTGCATAGCCAAGAAAACCATGGGTTGGGTTTAGGATTGCAAACCCCGTTAGCTACTGCAAAGCTAAGTTAGGGTAGGATTCGGTACAAGTCGAGTAGTTGGAACTACTCGCGAGCATAGGCTAGAGGCACTCGACTCGGGTAGAGATAGTACATGATACACATGGCAAGAAAAATGAGACCGAGCGGAGAGTAAGGGCAGCAGGACTTTGGGGCCTGGGTGCTATAGCTCCGCTTGTGTCGATTGAGGACTGAGCCGTGTGCGGGCCTGTTGAACAAGCTAGAACAGTACCGAAGACCTACCGGCTATATGGGAACCGGGAAACTGATGTAACTAGGGTAGCTGGGTATTGAGGCATTGCCCGTCGTTCAGAGGGTAGGTTGAGAGCTTGAGGTGTAAATCGGCTGGCAGCACTGAGATGCGCGTGCAGAGACCTCTTGCTCGGGACGAAGGGACCGGTTCAATATTTGGCTGACGGGTGAAAGGTGGTTGCGTACGGCGTCCGTGATGGTTGCTGTAGACAACATCGTGTACGGGCATACGTGACGGGTTATTCGGGTAACGCTGCAGGTGTAAATCGATTATAATCGCCGTCCCTCGCGGTCAGTGAGTACCAGTTGTTCACTGAACGTAGAAAGAACAGGCTAGATACATGTTAAAATGTTGCTGATTGAATGATGGACTTTGATTGTTAATGATTTGTTGTAGTTTAGAGCTAACTGAAGTTCTTTTCAACTTTGGGCAAAGTACATGAGAGAAATGCGTTTCTTGTTTGATTGCGGCTCTCTCATGTGCCTTAGCGTAAGGTTCTTCACAACCGGCTGCTAAAACTTGAAAGTAAGGCTCCACTAATTAGGCGAGTCCTTTGCAACTTGTTTTACCTCATGTACCCATCACCCCTCATGTAGAAGTTCCATGTTTAGGAGAGACGGGTCAGTCTTGCTGAGCCTTCGTGCTCACTGCTTGTGTTTGAAGCTTTTGCAGGGTTCTATGAGGAAGGGACTCCCGAGGAGGAGACAGAACCCGAGGAGGGGAATCCCGTCGAGTAGGAGTCGTGCACGCCACCGTGTTAATGTGCGTGTGTACTAGCAAGGACACGTTCACGGGCTGAACGTGGACTTCATGCGTAGTCTACGCACGTGAGTGTAGACTGCACCTATTTTGATGTAAAATTGTTCATAAACCTCTTTATGTAATAAACTTTGCTTCCGCTTTGTACCTTTGACGTGTGTTATCCGGTGCTGTGCAACGCAGCACCCCTCAGCATGATCCTGGCTCGACAAGACCGTGGGGTCGTGTCAGCGCTGGTATCAGAGCTCGCTTGAGGCTTAACGCACTACAAAGGTCATCTTTTTCAAAAATCCAGTGAGGAACGAGTTAGTAGCCCATATAAGGATGTTATTAGCGTATAGAAAGTGGCATACTAACCTATTTGTCTATGTCGAAAAATCGTGCATCTCGGGACACTTTATGTCTTGGGGGTGCACGTAAGCGCTGTCCACCAGTGCGCACAAGCTGAAGGGTGGAGCCCCACGGGTGGCAGGTAACCCGACCCGCTTTAATATCCTCTATGACTCTTCATGTCGTTTGGGGTATTCGAGCAACGTCTGTCCATGGCGTGCGTGGTGCGATTTGAGAGACCCCATCACGTGGTCAGTAACGTGAACACGTGCTCAAGGCGTGTTTGGCTTGAGAACATCCGGGCGAGTGATGACGGCCGGGTGTACGAACTTTATGGATACTGGACTCGGTGTGCAGCCGAGTCTGATGATTGCTTGAGTTATTTGCAGGTAGTCTAACCACGAAACGGTAGACGTGTAGCATCCATGTGCGAGAGACGCTTAGTGCCACTGAATTAACGAAGCCGGCTATGTCCGGTATAGGTTTTTCTTTGTGAGGACCTAGCACCGACATGATCTGGTGACGCATCGACGTCACGCCCCACTAAATGAACAACTTCATTGTAAAACTTTAAAGTTTTAATCTGGAGCATTAAAACTTTGCTGTAACCTCTTCCCTTAATCAGGATATTCAAAGTTAACAAGTTTTCAACTTATAGGTTGTTAAGGACAGAGCACTCTGTTTTCAGCTGAATCAAGGCTGAAGTTAATCAGAGGTTAGAGGTTGAGCTCTTTCGAGGTTGGGGTCATATGATACATTTCTGGAAAGATTTGGAGGAGTTTTACAACTTATCTGTGGAGGTCCAGAGGTGTTTCATCCCTTAACCAATCGAAAAATGCTGTAGAATTGAAACTGTCCAGAAAACAGGGCAGGGCAAAGACTCTCTGTGAACTCTCTGTAAATTGAGTATAACTTCCTGCATAAAAATCCAACAATATAAAATGAGGTTGTTCTGGAAAGCTTATGAGATGGGTTACAACTTTGTAACAGAAAGTTTTGTCAGATTTGGAGCAGAAGTAACTGGAATTCTTGGATCAAAACAGTACCTAAAGCAGGGAGGTGCTATCCAATTTTCTCCAGAAATTCTGTTAACTTTGACATCTCATAACTTTTGAACCAGGACAGATCTTAGGCCAAGCAAATACTTTCTGGAGAGCTATTGAAGACAGCTTTAACTTTGATGTTGAGCTCCAGAATAGGTTTTTCATTTAACATGGCCTAAATCAGGTTGAAATGGAAACTGGTCAGGGCTGTCATGTTGAACAGCAGATCAGCAGTCAAATTTGTTTAAATTTGAACTATATTTCCAAGTTTTATGAGTTCAATGACATGTTTGGTGTTAAAACTCAATGTTTTACTGTTCAAATAAATATTTTACATTTCTCAAATATATTTTTACAGATGACAGCAGATAAACAGTTCGAGAACGGCTGGGTGGGATCTCACTGTTCTCACCACAGCGGCTATCCGGAGGCATTGAGGCAGATGCTTCAATATTTCGGATACAACCAAATGCCACAGTACTTCACCAAGGAAGAAGGCGAGGAGGGGAACAAGACGTGGACAATCCATGTTGAAGTCCCTGCAGGACCTACGCAACCCGGTTGGGTGCCGTACACCGTCACGGTGAGAGGTAGACAACCGGAAGGGATGTGGCAAGTGGCAGCCCGTGACAGTATGTCACGTTTCTGCCAACTACACGTGAGAGCGATGGAGGGAACTCCATACGTGCTCGTTCCAGTGGAGGGACGGGCTCATCATGTGTGGGAAGGGAGGTACCGTGAGGCAACAGACACGAGTTGCCCAAGGTACAACCCCGTGGAGGCAAATCTCAGCCTCCAGATGAGGGTGGGAAACGCCGTGATGGACAGCCAAGCTGTTCATACGGAGCATCTCGCCGCAAGGCTCAAGGAGAGCACAAGCCGTGGAGACCATTTCGAGAGTTCCCACAGCGCACTCCGCAATGTGCTCCTTCCGACGATCAAGCGACTGAACGAACAGCATAATCAGTTGCATCGTCTGAAGAAGGCGAAGAAGAAAAGCCATGTCAACATCGCGGCATTACAAGAGTTGGTGCAGACTTTAACCCAACAAAATGAGGACCTTACTCAAGAGCGGGATGATGCTATTGAGGAAGTGCAAGGCTGGGAAGAAGACTACAACCAAGCCATGGACGAGGTGCATGCAATGCAGGACCTCGTACCTCCGGTATTGGGCATACCGGTGGTCTTGGGTCTTCCGGCAATGGGAGAACCCGGGATGGGAGAAGAGGTGGTAGATACGGAGCAACCAGCCGAGGTACCGGAGGAGGACGACCAGCAGGAGGTCGAGTTCTACTCCGAGTAGGGGGTTACAGTTGCCAAGTAGGGCAGCTAGGGTAGGGTAACCCAAACTTTTGTTACCAGTGAACATGTCGTGTAGGCAGTAGTGTATGTATAGGTAGTGACGACATGAGCACGATTTCTCAGAGACCGAGAATAATGTATCTTGTATAAAGTTTATGCTTTATCAATATATGTGAATGTTGTGCAAATTATTCATGTGTCACTTCAATACCTACTGTTGCATATGGAATTCTAAGTATGACATGTGCTAATCGCTGCTGTTTTAAATTTCAGAATGACTCGTACTCGTGCCAACCCGGGTTGGGGGTACTAGCGAAGGGGAAGAGACCTCCCAACAGCCTCCCGAGGACTCCTCAGGACAACAGCAACAGCAAACACCGCCACCGCCACTGCCAACGGTTACATTGGCCGACGTCGTCGCGGCAATGGCGGGTTCTCATCAGCAGCACACGGAGTTGCTGCAAACTCTCATCGCCAATATGTCTCGCCCAGAGAGACGTCAAGACCGTGAGGAGCGTCAACAGAGCTCCTACTCCGACTTCCTAGCGACTCATCCCCCGGTATTCTCAAGGGCGGATGAACCTCTCGACGTGGACAACTGGCTCCGCGCGATAGAGATGAAGTTCGGGCTGCTCCAAATAAGTGAGCAGCGCAAGACTCAGTTCACGGTCCAGCAGCTCCAAGGATCCGCGAGCGCGTGGTGTGCAAACTTCTGTGCTTCACAGCCCACCGATCGAGTTATCACCTGGGCGGAGTTCCGGATGGCCTTCGGGGCCTATCACATACCGCCGGGTCTGATGAAGAGGAAGACGCAGGAGTTCCTACACCTGCAGCAAGGGAGCCAGAACGCGCTGGAATACTCCAGGGTGTTCAACGATCTCGCGCTCTATGCGTCATATCACGCCGATACTGACGAGAAGCGGCAGGACCACTTTTACCAGGGGCTTAACCCGCTCCTGAAGGACAAGCTGGCGATGTTCAATCGCGGCAGCCTCAACTACATCATTGATGCTGCGATTGTCCAGGAGGACTCGGGCAAGGAGTTAGCGGCGGCGGAGAGAAAGCGAAGCGCGCCTCAAAGCAGTGGAGAACGAGGCGGTCCTTCTCAGAAATTTCGGATGGTGAATCACCCACCATCAGGTCCACGCTGGCAACCACCACAGAGGCCGATGCCGTTCCACAGCCGGCTGTATTCTTCACCGGCATTCAGGCCGGCACTGCCAGTACCACCTCCGCAACAACAACAGCAGCAGCCGACGATGCCGCGTGTGTATGCAACTCAGCAACGCATGCTGGGCTTTCGTCCCCCGAGCACCGCACAAGCAGCGGCCACATGCTACAAGTGTGGTCGGCCAGGACACTTCGCCAGCAGTTGCCCAGAGAGGCAAGGCGGCGGAGTTGCACCGCAGCTTCTGGGGAGGAATCAACCTCGGAACCCTACTAATGCGCGGCGGGCAAACCCTAGGCCCGGCACTGTCTACCAGCTTGCCATAGAGGACGTGCCGGAGGGTGAGCCAATCCTTGCGGGTATGTTCCAACTCCACCAGCATTCCGCCATAGTATTGTTCGATTCAGGCGCCACACATAATTTTATTAGCCAAGCTTTTATTGCTAAACATAGCTTGCCAATACTGCCCACCGATAGTCCATACTTGATCTGTTCACCGGGTGGGAAGATTCCAGCAAGCGTAATGGTTTCCAAAGCACCATTATGCTTAGCAGGTAGAGTCTACCCTACATCTCTCATAATCTTAGGGGGACAAAAGGTCGATGTCATCCTAGGGATGTCGTGGTTAACCCACCACGGCGCTGTTTTAGACATCGTCTGACACGACCCCACGGTCTTGTCGAGCCAGGATCACGCTGAGGGGTGCTGCGTTGCACAGCACCGGATAACACACATCAAAGGTACAAAGCGGAAGCAAAACTTTTATTACATAAAGTGGTTTATGAACATTTGTACATCAAAATAAGTCCAGTCTACACTCATGGGCATAGACTACGCATCAAGTTCACGTTCAGCCCGTGAACATGTCCTTGCTAGCACACACGCACACTAACACGGCGGCGTGCACGAGTCCCACTCGACGGGGTTCCCCTCCTGGGGTTCCGTCTCTTCTTCGGGAGTCCCTTCCTCATAGAACCCTGCAAAAGCTTCAAACACAAGCAGTGAGCACGAAGGCTCAGCAAGACTGACCCGTCTCTCCTAAGCATGGAACTTCTACATGAGGGTTGATAGGTTACATGAGGAAAAGGAAATCATCTGCAAGGACTCGCCTAATTAGTGGAACCTTACTTTCAAGTTTTAGCAGCAGGATGTGGAGAACCTTACGCTAAGGCACATGAGAGAGCCGCAATCAAACAAGAAACGCATTTCTCTGATGTACATTGCCCAAAGTTGAAAAGAACTTTAGTTAGCTCTAAACTACAACAAATCATTAGCAATCAAGTCCATCTTTCAATCAGCAACATTTTAACATGCAACTAGCCTGTTCTTTCTACGTCACGGTACAGTGAACAAGTGGTACTCACTGACCGCGAGGGACGGCGATTATAATCAATTTACACCTGCAGGGTTACCCGAACAACCCGTCACGTACGCCCGTACTCGATGTTGCCTACAACAACCATCACAGACGTCGTACGCAACTACCTTTCACCTGTTAGCCAAATGTTGAACCGGTCCAATCGTCCCGAGCAAGAGGTCTCTGCACGCGCATCTCAGTGCCGCCAGCCGATTTACACCTCGAACTCTCAAGCTACCCTCTGGACGACCAGCTATGCCTCAACACCCAGCTACCTGAGTTACATCGGTTTCCCGGTTCCCATATAGCCGGTAGGTCTTCGGTACTGTTCTAGCTTGTTCAACAGGCCCACACACGGCTCGGTCCTCAATCGACACAAGCGGAGCTACAGCACACAGGCCCCAAAGTCCTGCTGCCCTTACTCTCCGCTCGGTCTCATCTTTCTTGCCATGTGTATCATGTGCTATCTCTACCCAAGTCGAGTGCCTCTAGCCTATGCTCGCGAGTAGTTCCAACTACTCGACTTGTACCAAATCCTACCCTAAGTTAGCTTTGCAGTAGCTAACGGGGTTTACAATCATAAACCCAACCCATGGTTTTCTTAGCTATGCAATTGGGTTTCCAAACAAGACTCTAATGCAAGGAATCATAATACTCAAGTAAGTGCTCAAAACAATAAAAATTTGTAAAAAGGTTAATGCAAACAGAAGCTTGCCTTGCCGCTCTTGGTCGTAGGCTAGCTGCTCCTCCGGAGTAACAAAGTCTAGGACTTCGGGTTCCTCCTCGACCTTAGCGACTACATGATGTAAGAGTACATGTATTAATTGTAATGCATTTGCATTGAGTTTAAACTTGTGAAGTTTATAAGTCCCACTAGACAGACTCAATGATTCAGGAATTTTTACTGTGGCTTGGTTACAACCTAAACAGAGACTTGGTCAAGTTTTAGTTGCAGCAAAGTTCATTGAGCTCTCCACAATTAATTATGTACTTGACCTTAATTGAAGGCTTTTAGGGTGTTCTAAGAATTTTCATGAAACAAACTATGACTTTCTGAAAACTAGATTTTCAGAGGGTTCTAATGGAGTTGGTCTCACTTAATTTGAAGGTTCCTAGCTAAAGATATGAGCTAAACAATTTCATAGAAAATTCTGAAAATGTTTTTGAACATTTTCTATTTTCTCTGGAACAGTTTCACTTATCACAACATTAGGTGGATCAAATGAGCTCAAATGGATCTGAAATTTTTATGGTAGTTCAGTAATATTCTGGTGAAAATTCCAGCAAAATTTCAGGATTTCCCTCCAAAGGATTCTCCAGTTAAAATTCCAAACAATTTAAATTTTGAGGAATTAATTCTAGAGAAATAAGGATTCTCAGGAAGTGAAACTGGATTTGCTGGAAAGTGCTCAGAGAGCTGAATCCAACAAAATTTGGTTCACTCAATTTGGAGCTTTCTAGCCAAAGTTGAGGATTTGAAGTTTGAATGAAATCTGAAAATCGGGGGAAAAGTTTAAATCTGCCGGGGCCCGCGGGGACACGTGTTGGGCGCGGAGGCGACAGCACACTGAGGCCCACAGGGTTTTTGCGCGCCAGCACACCAGATCCCGGCCGCAGCCCGATCCTGATTTAAAATATCTGCCACTGACAGCTGGGGTCCACCCCTTCGTCTACTTCTCGCCGCCCGCGCTCTGCCGCCGGGGTACCTCGCCGGAGAGCTCGCCGGCAGCTTCTGTGGAGCTCCAAACTTCACGATTTTGGCCGCATCTGCCTATTTTCACTCGGGGAACAGGATTCTTGGGTCAGCTTGCCACGAAAACGGCCGGCACATGGTCGGCGACGAGCGGCGGCTTTGGAAAGACTTCGGCTGTGTCGGCCGACTTTCCTAGCACCTCGATCACTCGAGCAACCGGTCGGGGAGCATCAGTGGACCTTAGGGAAGTTTGACATGAGCTTGAAGCAGCTCGGGGGAGGCCCGAAGTAGGCTTTCACCCTGCACCCGATGCCTCCCGCATGCTCCGTCGTCGGTAAACTTCAAGATACGCCGGTTACAGGGGTTCTCAGAACCAAGGTTGTGAAGGAAACTTGTGCGCTACCGTGTATAGTGTATGTGAGAGCGGATTGAGGCCCTCTAATCCTTCCTAGAGTAGGAATTTGACAGAACCGCATCCGAAGGTCGTTCTGCACCCAGAAAGGGGAAAACTGGAAATTTGCCGCTGGTGAGCAAGCGCTCGAGCTGTGGCTCGGGGGTGAGCAGCACCGGTCACCAGCGCGTCCAAGGGTGCCTTGGCTTGGGCGTGACAACTCCCCGGTTGGGCTGTCCACGGGAGCCCGAAGTGCGGCGGTTTTAGGTCACCGAATTGAACTTTTGGTATAGCCGAGATCAATCGGTTTCAGCTGAGTTTTAGCAATGCAGAAGAAGGAGGAGGGTTCCTAGTACCTTGCCGTAGCTCTGGAGGGGACGGGGAGGCTGTGATCAGAGCTCTCCGATCGGTTCTGAGCGGCGGAAGGAGTTTTCCGGCGCTGTGTTCTTGCGTGGAGGAAATGGCGAGGGCTTCGGCCGAGGAGGGGGGAGAACGTCTTAAGAAGGCTCTGAACCGCCTCGTGCCCGCGTGTGGTCAAGCAGCTGCTGGCGCGGCGACCTCCCTCCGTGGCGATCGCAGCTGCAGCTCGGCGACCCGAGTGAGAAAAGTCTCAGTCGGTTGAATCCTCCCTGTGGCTGACATGTGGGTCCCATTTTCGTTTTTAACCTCTGAAATTCACTCCTAATCACTGTTGTAAACAGTGAGCCCCAAAATACCCATGGTGATTCAAATTATTCACCCATGAGCCATTTGAATTGATTAGAATTCAAATTGGGTTTGGTTTGAATGAATTTCAGCACATGTTCAGTTTGAAATTCAAATAAAGTTTGAATTTGCCCCACTTAGCTCATATCAAGATCAACTCCAAATGGAGTTAAAATTGGTGTATGAGCTCACAAAAATGTGCTGAGTAAGAATATGCCTCCCACTTTTGAATTCATGGGATAAAAACAGTTTGAATTTGAATATTGTTTCAAACTGCCCTCTTTCTAGCTATACCCAAAATGACCTCAAAAAGGTTTTGAATTTGGGTGAAACTTGGCATGGACATCCCTAGCAATGTGTAGGAGTTTTCATATGCCCAGCCCATCTATATCACATGTGGAAAATACCACTTTTGCAATATGTGAGTTTGTTTTCTAATGAGCATGTTGATGGTGGTTACTTGCTCTTCATTTGTGTTCATCAACTTGCTTCAAATGAGGTGTGTGGTGTGGTCATGAACACTTTAAACATGTGTCAAAAACTGAGGCCCTTACATTCCTCTCCCCTTAAAAGAATCTCGTCCCGAGATTATAAGGTGAAAATGAGAGAGAGGACGGTGGAAAATTACCGGATATGCGACGTGAAAAAGTCGGGGTAGTTAGCGCGAAGAAATCCTTAGCTCTCCCATGTCGCTTCGTCCACGGAGTGATTACTCCATAGAACCTTGTAGAACCATAACGTACGGTTGCGTGTGGTTCAGGCCTTTTCGTCAATAATCTGAACCGGTTCCTCCCGATAGGTGAGATCCGGTTGTAGTTTTTCAATGTCCTCCAGCTGAACGGTAGTAGATAGCTTAAGACACTTCCGCAGCTGGGAAATGTGAAAGACGTCGTGCACACCGGAAAGTGCTTCTGGTAATTTCAGCCGGTATGCTACTGATCCACATCTTTCGGCAATCTGGAATGGACCGATGAATCGGGGTGCCAACTTTCCTCTCACCCCAAATCTGTTTACGCCCTTCATTGGATACACACGTAGATATACGTGATCCCCGACTTTGAATTGTAATGGGCGTCTTCTCCGGTCCGCATACGGTTTCTGACGGGATTGGGTGGCTTTTAGGTTTGTTTGAATCAGTCGAACCTTTTCTTCAGCGTTATTGACAAGGTCAATCCAAAAGATAACCCTTTCGCAAGACTCACACCAATTCAATGGTGTGCGGCATTTTCTTCCGTATAGCGCCTCGTAGGGCGCCATCTTAATGCTGGCTTGGTACCCATTGTTGTACGAGAACTCGGCTAACGGCAAGTGATCATCCCAATTCTTGCTGTGGTTGATAGCGCAAGCTCGTAGCATGTCTTCTAGGATCTGATTTACCCGCTCGGTTTGCCCGTCCATTTGCGGGTGGTACGCTGAACTACGGATCAGCTTCGTCCCCAAGGCAGCATGCAGCTGCTCCCAAAAATGGGACACAAATAAAGTGCCCCGATCCGATATGATGGTACGGGGTACGCCGTACAAGCATAGGATCCGTGAGATGTACAGTTCAGCGTACTTCTTGGCGTTGTAGATGGTGTTGACCGGAATGAAATGGGCAACTTTGGTGAGCCGATCGACGATCACCCACACAGAATCATGTTTCTGCAAAGTGGTGGGTAAACCGACGATGAAATCCATGCTCACGTCCTCCCACTTCCAGGCAGGAACGCCCAGTGGTTGTAGCAGTCCCGGTTCCCGCATATGGTATGCCTTCACCCTTCGACATGTATCACACTCGGACACATACTTCGTGATCTCCTGCTTCATCCGTGTCCACCAAAACTTGCTTCTGAGTTCTTGATACATTTTGTTGCTGCCGGGGTGAATAGAAAATTTTGATAAGTGAGCCTCATCAAAAATTTTCTTCCGTAACTCCGGGTTACGGGGTACGACGATCCGGTCCTTGAACCATAGGACGCCGTCTCCGTCCTTCCGGAAACATTTCAACTCCCCACTGTCTACACGTCTCCGCAAATGCGACATGCCCTTGTCATGTTTCTGAGCTGCCGCTATCTCTTCACGGATGGTGGGGATCAAAGCTAGGTTGTAGAGAGCTCCATGTGGAATTACATGCAGTGGTGGTTCGCTCTCTTCCAACGGTGTGATGGTCAGATTGTTGACGTGTGACTTGTGGCTCAGCGCATCTGCCACTACGTTTGCCTTGCCCGGAAGATAATGGATCTCTATTTCGTAATCCTTTATCAATTCTAACCATCTTCGCTGCCTCATGTTCAGCTCCTTCTGAGTGAATATGTACTTGAGGCTTTTGTGGTCGGTATATAGATGTACGAGGTTACCGAGTAGGTAGTGCCTCCACATTTTCAGTGCAAGTACCACGGCAGCGAGCTCCAAGTCGTGGGTTGGATAATTCTGCTCATGGTTTCTAAGCTGCCGTGATCCATACGCGACAACTCTTCGGTCTTGCATCAGCACACATCCGAGCCCAATGCCGGATGCATCACAGTACAAATCGAACGGTTTTGTTGTGTCTGGCTGCGCCAAAACCGGTGCTGATGACAGGTGCTTGACTAAAGCCTTGAATGCTGCTTCACATGCTGGACTCCAAAAATATTTGGTAGCCTTCTTCAGCAGCTCCGTCATAGGCTTGGCAATCTTCGAGAAGTTGGGAATGAACCTCCGATAATATCCCGCGAGTCCGAGGAAACTCCGTACCTCGTGAACAGTCCTCGGGGATTTCCAATTCAGCACTGGAGTGATGGTGACGGCGTTGAGCGGCCGGTAGTCCACACATAGTCTCAGGGTTTCATCCTTCTTCTTCACGAACAGCGCAGAGAATCCCCAAGGCGAGGAACTCGGCCTAATGAAACCCTTGCTCAACAGATCGTTGAGCTGTTCTTTCAGTTCAGCCAGCTCATTTGGAGCCATTTTGTATGGTCTCCGTGATATGGGCATAGTCCCGGGTGAAAGTTCAATCTTGAACTCGACATCCCGCTCAGGTGGCACGCCCGGAAGATCATCCGGAAACACGTCGGGATACTCCCGGACTACGGGGATGTCCTCCAACTTGAGAGCTTCAGTATTGTTGATCACTGAAACTTCCCGGACTGGATTATCTAATAGGAGGGACTGCAGACGGTGTAATGGGGAGTTGAGGTGAACCGTCCGTGATAGTGTTTCCAGGACAGCGCCATGGTAGCTTAGCCATGACATTCCCAAGATTGCATCAATCTTCTGCCCCCCTACGATAATCATAGTGGTGGGATATATCTTCCCACCTAAGCACAGTGGTGCTTTTGGAACCATCATAGTTGCTGAAATCTTTCCTCCTCGTGAGCAGATCATATACGAACACTCGGTTGGAAAGGCTTCCAGCTGATGTTTAACCACATATGATGCACTTATAAAGTTGTGGGTTGCACCAGAATCAAACAATATGACGATGGCTTGATGGTTGAGAGTAAACGTACCCGCCAGCACGTTGTCTCCTTCTGGGGCGTCCTCATTGTCGAGGTTGCGGACACCCCCAGTCCGCTGACCAACCTTCTTCACCGGAGGTCGGCCTCGAGCACCGCCCTGGAACTGGGCTTGCCCGCTGCTCTGCTACCCCTGGGGACAGTCCTTCGCGAAGTGGCCCGCCTGGCCACACGTGAAGCAGGTGAAACGGGGTGGTCCCCCGCTGATCGGTGGACGGAATCCCGGGGCGCGTTGTGGCGGTGGAAACGCCCGGGGTGCCGTCTGCTTCTGCTGCTGCTGTCTTGGTGGTGGCATCGGCGGACGGAACGGAGGTGACTGAAAGGGACATCCCCCGAACCGCTGAGGTCGCGCCGGTGGATGCCACTGCTGCCCAGATGGTGTCCGATACACCATACGGTACTTCTGAGGAGCGCCACCCTCACTGCTGGGTGGAGCGCTGCGCTTCCGCTGCTCAGCTGCCAACTCCCGCTTAGCGTCCTCTTGTATGATGGCGGCATTGACTAGATCGTTGAAGGTGCCGTGATTCCACTGAACGAGGTGTGTCTTCATTTCGGGGTGTAATCCCCGATAGAAATGTTCCCGTTTCTTCTCTTCAGTGGAGATGTAGTCTGACGCATACTGCGCCAGATGGTTGAAGGCACGGGAGTAGTCGTGGGCACTCCTCCCGCCCTGCTTCAGTTCTAAAAATTCTTGGAACTTCCTCTTCATGATCCCGGGAGGAATGTGATAGGCGCGGAACGCCTCCCGGAACTCTTGCCATTCCACGGCATGGCCTGCCGGATGTGAGGCGACATAATTCGCCCACCACGCACCAGCGGCACCGTGAAGTTGCTGCGCTGCGAACAGGGTCTTCTGTCGCTCGGTACATTGGAGCAGCCCGAACTTGGACTCGATGGTCCGCAGCCAGTTGTCCGCCTCCAGTGGTTCTTCAGCTTCGGTGAACACTGGAGGTTGCGTACTCATGAAATTCGACTACGACAATTTACGGGGCTCACGAGGCCCTCTATCTTGACATCCCCCCGCCTGGGACGTATTCTGCACGATCGTGCGGAGCAGGTCGGTCTGCTCCTCATAACCTCCCACCAGTGCCGCTATCACATCCGCTAGAGTAAGCGGAGTCGGCGGTGGTGGCTGCTGCTGCGGGGTGCTAACGTAGGCCGGTGGCTGGGAGGCATCGCCTCCCCCTTGGCTAGAGCCACCAACCTCGTGCGTGGTCCTAGTGCGAACCATCTGCAACCATACGACAATAACATCAGTCCCGCAACAGATTGCATGCAATCCAATAAAAATAGGCTTAACAACATAATGACAATAAAACATGCGATACATCTCGTAAGTAGATAATGTAATAACTTTGCACAAGCTACACCATTACCAGACCAAACACAAGCTAGTTTAATCCAACTTGATGAACCTCCACTTTGGAAGCTCACCATAACTAGGTTTGGTCACTACGAGATATTACCATCGCTTTATCATCACGTATACCACCCTTAGGGTACAACACCCTCTCCAATGAGTTCAACTGTCATTACTCTGTCAGAATGACCAGTTGCTACCTATTCCAAGTTTTGATCTGGTTCTGGGCATTTTCATAACTCAAACTGAATACCAAAGTTAAAGTTAACTTCAGTATCTTTCCAACGAGTACTCATTTGCCCCCATATCAGCTTTGGTTAAAAAGTTATGCTAATTCAAATTCAGCAGAATTTCTGGAAGAATTTTAACAGCACCTCCCTTGGAAAGTTGCTGTTTTCAATTCCGGTTTCCACTGAAATCTGTGCTGAAATTTCAGAAACTTTGAATTGCCAAGATGTAACACATATTCTACCCTTTCTATGGGTGTATCATATGAAAAATTTTGGTTATGCTACTGGGAGTTATCATTGAAAAACAGAACAGTCCAGAGAATGTTTCACTCTGTCCTGGTTCTGGACAGTTTACATTTCTCTGGGTTTTAAGCCATCTTAAGGTGGGTTTCAGCTCTGGAAATCTACAACAAAGTTGTAGGGTACTCCACTACCTTTCCAGAACTATATACCACACCTCCCTGGGCTAAAAGACCTGCGAGTTATGCCCTGTTGAAGATCAGCAACTTGCTGTCCAAAACAGAGCACTCTGTTTTTGAGTCTTTTGGAACTACACTCATCACTATCCAATTTTTCTACCCAACCAGGGTCCTAAATGTTGAACCTAAAGATTTTAACTCCTTCTTATCATTATTTTCATGCATATGCCTACAATATCTCGGTACTACGTTCCTCACAAAAGAAAATCCTAACCGGATCATACCGGCATTTACGTCTCAAGTGTGGCACTAAACGGTCTCTCGCACACGTTTACTACACGGATACCTACGTGGTTAGTACCTGCAGAAGACCACACAATAATGGTGCACTCAATGGTTGGTTTCATTTCAGGCAGGATCATATTTAAGTCAATACAAACGCCCGTATCATTGTCATACGGCCGTCCTTGAGTTAGGTCACGTCTCAAGGTACATGATCGTGTTGCAACACCACACGACGGGGAACCCGAGTATGTCATGAATGGGTCGTCACGGTTGGGAATGTTATCAACCCAACAGATACCACCTACTTCCCTGCAGGGCACGCGATGGCAAGCGCTGCGTATGTCCTCCTGGGCTATTTCCAGACGAACACACTCTCGCGTTACTGACCACGCGATGGGGTCTCCACTTACTTGCCTAATGCACGCTAGGGATCAGCGTTATATGAACTCAGGAACATAAAGAGACCAAGAGTTTCATATTGACGTCTCACACCAAGCTGTGAGACCTATCCCTGAGCCACGTTCCTCGTCAGGGGGAGCTAACCGAAATTGAACCGCTTTCGGTGGCGTTCCTTACCATGCTTACCAAAGTGTAGGTGCGTCGTTACATAATTAAAATTCAGAATTATAACACATAGGTTAGTCTTTGCCACTTTAAGTAACTATGCTAGTATAGTCCTTACTTGGGCAAACTACCGATTCCTCACCGTAAGTCTAAGATTTTTCCCATAATGCAGTCCTTAAGTACTGTGCTATCCCCAATGCAGCTCTGATACCAGGCTGTGGCGGACCAGGATCCGCCCATCCAGGATCGCAGAGGGTGGTGCCGCACGATGCGACACCAGACAGCACACGTCATAAGAACACAATATATTACATGGGAAAACAACTGAACTGTACAAAGTAGTACAAACTCCAGTTACAAAATATTATTTATCTTACACAGCGGAAGTCTACACTATACAACTCACGCCCGCCTATCTAGCAAAAGTCGGTTGCCCAGCCCTAGGGCAACCCACACTAGCTCAGCGCGGCATGTACGGCTCCCACTCAGCCGTCGTCCCCGACGGAGGGTAACCATCGCCGGTGGACTCGTACTCCGAGTCCGTGGGTGGCTCCTCACCTGAAAAACACTTAAGCAGCAACCGTGAGCACGATGGCTCAATAAGGCTTAACCGACGCGCCTAAGCATGAAACTCTACATGAGGGGTACAATGGACATAGGATAGTAACATTGCAGCAAAAGGACACGCCTACAAGTTCATCCTTAGTTCATCTTTTAGCAACCAGTTAACAGTTCATGAATCTGAAATTTAGTAAGCAATATTTGGTGGCACACATGTAGCAATGCAATTATATCAATCAGCAATATTGAATCATCATATTTCATACATTAGCCTACGTCACGACCCAATGACCAAGTGGTACTCTTCACCGCGAGGGACGGCGAATCGACTCGATATACAACTGCAGGGAAACCCAAAGAGCACGTCACGTACGCCCACCCGTGGAGCTGCACAGCACGCTCACTCAATGTCATACGGGACAACCTTTCACCCAACAGCCCAAACGTCGAACCGGTCGCACCGAAACGAGCAGGACGTTCCCCACACGGAGCATCTCTCTATGCCCGTTGGCAGATTTCCACCTTGCTGCCCTCAGCCTACACCTATAAATCGGTGCGTTATGCCTCGACGCCCGGAGGTTTAGGCTACATCGGTTTATCGGGGCCCATATAATCGATATGCCTTCGGTACGTTCAAACTTGATCAGCGTGGGCCGCACACGGATCGGTCCTCAATCGACATGTACAGGGCTGCGCACACAAGACTCCCTCTTGCTGCGCCCTAGCCCCTGCCTAGTCTCATTTTCATTACTAAAGTGATCTCACATCACTCAACCGAACCCGTGTGTCCCAAGCCTAAACTCGCGAGTAGATTCCAACTACTCGACTTGTACCGAAGTCCTATGAAACATTAAGCATAGTCTGTCTACTCGAGGTCTTAGACACTACCCTCACTCTTATGGAAAATTTCTGGTCATGCAAGTGGGGTTTCATTCAGCCTATACCTAATGCACATTCATACATCACCCTACGCATGTAAACAAAGTAAAAAATTTATAAAAGTGTTAATGCAAATCGGGGCTTGCCTTGTTGCTGCTGGTCAGGGGTTAGTTCTTCGTCCGGAAGAAGGAAGTCCAGCACTTCCGGAGTCTCTTCTTCAGCGACTACACGTTTAATGAAATACGACATGTAAATTTAAATGCAATGTGTAAACTTGAATACTTAACTATTAATAACTCTAGCTAGCCCTCCCCTTTGGTTCTGAAATTTTTATTGTGGCTTGGTAGGGTCCTAACCAGAGTTTTGACCAAGTTTCATTTAAAACAAAGTTCATCTGAACCTTGTACAAATACCAGCCTATTTGGTCAATATTTGAGCCTCTAAGTAATTCCAGGGTTTTTCATGGCTCCAACCATTACTTTATGGAAACTAGAATTTAGGATGGTTCTAATGGAGTTGGTTTCATGTCATTTGAAGAATTCTACAGAAAGTTAAGCCCTAAATAAGATTTGAGAAAATCTGAAAAATGTTTCTGTACATTTTTCTACTTTCTCAGGGCAGTTCTCTTGATCACCCCATTAGGGTAACTAAATTAACTTGGATGAGTCTGAAAATTTTACTGGGACTCATGGATTTTCCAATGAACCTCTCAGCCAAATTTCAGAATTTTTCATAAAGTAGTTCTCCAGATAAAATTCCCAACAGTTTAAATTTTAGGGATTTAATTCTGAAAAACTATTCACTTTTATGAGCTGAATTTTGTATTGCTAGAAAATACCCAGAATTCTGAGTTCAGCAAAATTTGGTTCATCGAATTTAGAGTTTCCTAGCCAAAGTTCTATGCATTTGAAGTTTGAACTAAAACTGGAAATTCGAATAAAGTTTAAACTCTGCGGGTGGGGTCCCCCGGCTATGTGTCAGCTTCTCAGCTAACCCACACCGGAGCCCGCAGAATCACCCGCGCAGCCACACGGGATCCCGGTGCCGCAGCAAATTCCGAGCGCTCTCAGCAGAGACTGACACGCGGGGCCCGCAAGGCTTCTTCAACCTCGCGCTCCCGCGGCTCCCCGCCGCCCACCTCACCGGAATACTCGCCGCCGGGCATTCTGCTGCCAGACCTTCGACGAAACTCGCCGCCTATGCCTATCTCGGCCGGGGGAACACGGTGGTGCCCTCACCAGAGCGTGACAACGGCCGGAACAGTGCTCCCGCCGGTAACAGCGGCCGGGAGCTCACCGGCGACGTCGAACTCGGCATCCCCTGTACCTTTTTCGATGCGGTTTACTCGGGGAGCTCCGCTGACACCTGCTGGTCACGGTCATGGACACCGATCCCCGTGAGAACGGCTGTAACTATGACCTCACTGGCGACCTAGGCCGGATATCGGCTGTGCTCAGAAAACTTTGAAGAACCGTAACCCTAGCCCATGGTTCTTGCTGATTTTTGATCCTAGGAGGTCGTGGCAGGGTGTAGAGCGTGTGTGTGGCTCGGTATGCCCGGTGATGAGCTAGTACCCGCGAATTTCCGGATTTGGTATAGCTCGGTCTTAAGAACACCGAAACGTTCCCAGGAGAAATTCTTCCCCGACGGTGCATGAAATGCTGAATGATAGGGACGAGCTGAACCAGCACCTTATGGCGGTCATTTCTTGTGTTGAGCGTCGGGCACGAAGAAGCCTGTGCTGTCCAGGCGCCGGCGATCAGAGGGCGGCGACTCCGGGCGCGCTGCTTCGGATGTGGGCGGGTGGCACCGAGATAATAGGGAGGGAATTCACACCGACCAGGGTGCGATCGTGTGTTTTGTAGCCGGCGCACACATCCCCCGAGCAGTAGGTGGCGCGGTGGCCGCATTGGGACGGGGTCGACCCCGTGCGCTGTCGGCCGTAGGGTGTTCGACCGCGTTTCCGAGTCGGTTTGCTCCGCGGGGTGGCTGACCAGTGGGCCCTCTTCCCCCTCTAATTCTTTCTCCCCCTTTCTTTTGTAAATATCCCAGATACTGAACATTGAATGGGAGACTTAGCCCCCAAGTCTTGGTTTAAATTTGAATTCTCAAATTGGAACTGTGTTTGGCTAAATTTGCTGCATGTTTAAACTGAAATTCAAATTCAGTTTTGAATTCTTGCAAATTTAGCTCTTGACAAGATGAAATCCAATGAGGATGAAAATTAGTGGGCTTGCTCAGAAAAATGTGCTGAGTTTGAATATGAAGCTAACTTTTGAATTTGAGTGATGAAAGTTGCTGCCATTTGAATTTACATTCAAATTGGCTTCTTTTTCAAATACCTCTAAAAGTGCCTCAAAAGTGTTGGATTTACATGAAACTTGGACTGAACCTTCCCAAGACTTTTTAAGTTCTAGGGGTGAGCTCAACCTCTCATGTTCATGTGTAAAACTCCCACTTTGTGAAAATGTAGACTTTCCCCTCTAATCACTCTTTTGATGGAGGTTACTTGCTCTTCACACTTTTTCACAATCTATTGACAACAAAACTGTGGTGTTGTGAGGTGATAAAAAGTTTTTGCAAGTCCCTTTTCTTGGGCTTTTACATCCCTCCCCCCTTAAAAGAATCTCATCCCGAGATTACAAAAGAAGAGATAGTGATGTAATAGGGACTTACTCGTGTTGAGAAGCCATGAACTCCGGGTAGTTTGAGCGAAGGAATTCCTCACTCTCCCACGTCGCTTCTTCGGCGGTGTGGTTACTCCAGAGTATTTTGTAGAACCACAACATTCTGCTATGCGTGGCTCGGGCTTCCTCATCAAGAATTTCCACCGGATACTCATCGTATGTTAAATACGGTTTCAGCTCGCCGATGTCTTCGGTAGGGACAGCACTGTATGCTTTAAACATTTTCGCAGTTGCGAAACATGGAAAACATCATGGACACCAGCAAGGGATGCCGGTAGCTCCAGTCTATACGCTGCTGGTACACACTTCTCGGTGATAGCATAGGGTCCAATAAAACGGGGAGCGAGCTTCCTCTTGATGCCGAACCGGTGCACGCCCTTCATCGGAGACACGCGGAGGTACACGGGTTCACCGACGTCAAAGTGCAACGGTCTACGCCTCTTATCAGCGTAGCTCTTCTGCCGGGATTGAGTGGCTTTCAAATTAGCTTCAATCGTCCGAATGCGCTCTTCGGCGTTGTTCACCACATCAACCCCGAATGTGACCCTTTCACCTGTCTCGCACCAGTTTAATGGGGTGCGGCATTTGCGACCGTAGAGAGCTTCGTAGGGTGCCATCTTGATACTCGCCTGATAGCCGTTGTTGTACGAGAATTCCGCCAATGGTAGGTGATCATCCCAGTTCCTACCATGGTGGATGGCACATGCCCTCAACATGTCTTCTAATACTTGGTTCACCCTCTCTGTTTGCCCATCTGTTTGAGGGTGGTAGGCGGAGCTCCTGGTAAACTTAGTACCCAATGCAGCGTGTAGCTGCTCCCAAAAGCGAGATACAAATAATGCACCTCGATCTGAGACGATGGTCTTGGGTACCCGTATAGGCATAGAGTTTTCGCTATGTACAGCTCCGCATATTTGCCGGCACTGTAACGTGTATTCACCGGGATGAAGTGAGCCGTCTTGGTTAACCGATCGACGATTACCCAAATGGAATCATGCTTGTTGGAAGTTAGGGGTAATCCCACAATGAAATCCATGCTCACATCTTCCCATTTCCATGCCGGGATCTTCAGGGGTTGTAACAGCCCTGATTTCTTCATGTGATCAGCTTTCACTCGTCGGCACGTATCACACTCGGATACGTACTTCGCTACCTCCCGCTTCATCCGTGTCCACCAAAATTTCTTCTTCAAATCTTTGTACATTTTGTTGCTTCCCGGATGAATGGAGTATTTGGACAAGTGAGCTTCATCGAGGATCTTCCTCCTCAGTTCCATATCTCGGGGTACGACTATTCGGTCATTGAACCACAGCGTCCCCTCATCATCTTTCCGGAAACATTTGATCTCTCCATTGTCTATCCGTCTCCGGAGATGTGCCATGCCTTTATCCATTTTCTTAGCTGCAATGATGTCCTCCCTAATGGTAGGGATGAGGGCAAGGTTGTACAGTGATCCATAAGGAACCAAGTATAAACTCGGCTCTTCCTCCTCCACCGGTGTAATGGTGAGGTTATGGACATGTGATTTCCGACTCAGCGCGTCGGCAACCACATTCGCCTTGCCGGGGTGGTAATGAATCTCAATTTCATAATCTTTGATCAATTCTAACCACCTCCTTTGCCTCATGTTCAGCTCCTTCTCGGTGAAAATGTATTTCAAACTCTTGTGGTCGGTGTAGAGATGCACTAGAGTCCCCAGGAGATAGTGCCTCCACATTTTTAGCGCCAACACCACGGCAGCAAGCTCAAGATCATGAGTCGGATACTGCTGCTCATGGTTCCGAAGTTGGCGTGAGCCATAAGCGACCACACGTCCTTCCTGCATCAACACGCAACCAAGCCCAATAACGGACGCATCACAATACACGTCGAGGGGCTTTGTTGTATCCGGCTGAGCTAAGACCGGGGCTGTGGTGAGATGCTTCACCAATGCTTGGAATGCTCCTTCACACGCCGTGTTCCAAACATATTTCATCTCTTTCTTCAGCAATTCTGTCATCGGCTTAGCGAGCTTGGAGAAGCTTGGAATGAATATCTGGTAGTATCCCGCTAACCCGAGGAAGCTTCTGACTTCATGAACTGAAGTGGGGGCTTTCCATTTCAGCACTTGCTCTATTTTGCTCGGGTCAACCGCAATGCCTTCAGCTGAGATGATATGTCCCAAGAATGGCACTTGGCTGATCCAAAACTCGCATTTACTGAACTTGGCGTAGAGCTTGTGGTCTCGCAATCGTTGAAGATGGATCCGCAAGTGTTCGGCATGTTCGGCTTCTGTCTTGGAGTAAACCAAGATATCGTCGATGAACACTACCACGAACTTGTCTAGCTCCAGCATGAACACCGAGTTCATGAGATACATGAAATGGGCTGGAGCGTTTGTGAGACCAAAGGACATGACGAGATATTCATATAACCCGTATCTCATCGAAAAGGCCGTCTTCGGAATATCCTCCGCCCGGATCTTTATCTGGTGATATCCAGAGCGAAGGTCCATCTTTGAGAACACACTTGCACCCACAAGTTGATCAAACAATATGTCGATGCGGGGCAGTGGGTACTTATTCTTGATGGTGACGGCGTTGAGCGGCCGGTAGTCCACACACAGTCTCAGGGTTTCATCCTTCTTCTTCACGAACAGCGCCGAGCATCCGCAAGGCGAGGAACTCGTCCTAATGAAACCCTTGCTCAACAGATCGTTGAGCTGTTCTTTCAGTTCAGCCAGCTCATTTGGAGCCATTTTGTATGGTCTCCGTGATATGGGCGTAGTCCCGGGTGCAAGTTCAATCTTAAACTCGACATCCCGCTCAGGTGGCATGCCCGGAAGATCATTCGGAAACACGTCGGGATACTCCCGGACTACGGGTATGTCCTCAAACTTGAGAGCTTCAGTATTGTTGATCACTGAAACTTCCCGGACTGGATTATCTAATAGGAGGGACTGCGGACGGTGTAATGGGGAGTTGAGGTGAACCATCCGTGATAGTGTTTCCAGGACAGCGCCATGGTAGCTTAGCCATGACATTCCCAAGATTGCATCAATCTTCTGCCCCCCTAGGATAATCATAGTGGTGGGATATATCCTCCCACCTAAGCACAGTTGTGCTTTTGGAACCATCATAGTTGCTGAAATCTTTCCTCCCGGTGAGCAGATCATATACGAACACTCGGTTGGAAAGGCTTCCAGCTGATGCTTAACCACATATGATGCACTTATAAAGTTGTGGGTTGCACCAGAATCAAACAATATGACGATGGCTTGATGGTTGAGAGTAAACGTACCCGCCAGCACGTTGTCTCCCTCTGGGGCGTCCTCATTGTCGAGGTTGCGGACACCCCCAGTCCGCTGACCAACCTTCTTCACCGGTGGTCGGCCTCGAGCACCACCCTGGAACTGGGCTTGCCCGCTGCTCTGCTGACCCTGGGGACAGTCCTTCGCGAAGTGGCCCGCCTGGCCACACGTGAAGCAGGTGAAACAGGGCGGTCCCCCGCTGATCGGTGGACGGAATCCTGGGGCGCGTTGTGGTGGTGGAAACGCCTGGGGTGCCATCTGCTGCTTCTGCTGCTGTCTTGGTGGTGGCATCGGCGGACGGAACGGAGGTGACTGAAAGGGACGTCCCCCGAACCGCTGAGGTCGCGCCGGTGGATGCCACTGCTGCCCGGATGGTGTCCGATACACCATACGGTACTTCTGAGGAGCGCCATCCTCACTGCTGGTTGGAGCGCTGCGCTTCCGCTTTTCAGCTGCCAACTCCCGCTGAGCATCCTCTTGCATGATGGCGGCATTGACTAGATCGTTGAAGGTGCCGCGATTCCACTGAACGAGGTGTGTCTTCATTTCGGGGTGTAATCCCCGATAGAAATGTTCCCGTTTCTTCTCTTCAGTGGAGATGTAGTCTGACGCATACTGCGCCAGATGGTTGAAGGCACGGGAGTAGTTGTTGGCACTCCTCCCGCCCTTCTTCATTTCCAAAAATTCTTGGAACTTCCTCTTCATGATCCCGGGGGGAATGTGATAGGCGCGGAACGCCTCCCGGAACTCTTGCCATTCCACGGCATGGCCAGCCGGATGTGAGGCGACGTAATTCGCCCACCACGCACCAGCGGCACCGTGAAGTTGCTGCACTGCGAACAGGGTCTTCTGTCGCTCAGTAGATTGGAGCAGCGCGAACTTGGACTCGATGGTCTGCAGCCAGTTGTCCGCCTCCAGTGGTTCTTCAGCTTCGGTGAACACTGGAGGGTGCGTACTCATGAAATTCCAGTACGACACTTCACGGGGCTCACGAGGCCCTCTATCTTGACGTCCCCCCGCCTGGGACGTATTCTGCACGATCGTGCGGAGCAGGTCGGTCTGCTCCTCACGACCTCCCACCAGTGCCGTTATCACATCCGCTAGAGTAAGCGGAGGCGGCGGTGGTGGCTGCTGCTGCAGGGTGCTAACGTAGGCCGGTGGCTGGGAGTCATCGCCTCCCCCTTGGCTAGAGCCACCAACCTCGTGCGTGGTCCTAGTGCGAACCATCTGCAACCATAAGACAATAACATCAGTCCCGCAACAGATTGCATGCAATCCAATAAAAATAGGCGTAACAACATAATGACAATAAAACATGTGATACATCTCGTAAGTAGATAATGTAATAACTTTGCACGAGCTACACCATTACCAGACCAAACACAAGCTAGTTTAATCCAACTTGATGGACCTCCACTTTGGAAGCTCACCATAACTAGGTTTGGTCACTACGAGATATTACTATCGCTTTGTCATCACGTACCTTAGGGTACAACACCCTCTCCAATGAGTTCAACTGTCATTACTCTGTCAGAATGACCAGTTGCTACCTATTCCAAGTTTTGATCTGGTTCTGGGCATTTTCATAACTCAAGCTGAATACCAAAGTTAAAGTTAACTTCAGTATCTTTCCAACGAGTACTCATTTGCCACCAGATCAGCTTTAGTTAAAAAGTTATGCTAATTCAAAGTCAGCAGAATTTCTGGAAGAATTTTAACAGCACCTCCCTTGGAAAGTTGCTGTTTTCAACTCCGGTTTCCACTGAAATCTGTGCTGAAATTTCAGAAACTTTGAATTGCCAAGATGTAACACATATTCTACCCTTGCTAAGGGTGTATCATATGAACATTTTTGGTTTTGCTACTGGGAGTTATCATTGAAAAACAGAACAGTCCAGACAATGTTTCGCTCTGTCCTGGTTCTGGACAGTTTACATTTCTCTGGGTTTTAAGCCATCATAAGATGGGTTTCAGCTCTGGAAATCTACAACAAAGTTGTAGGGTACTCCACTACCTTTCCAGAACTATATACCACACCTCCCTGGGCTAAAAGACCTGCGATTTATGCCCTGTTGAAGATCAGCAACTTGCTGTCCAAAACAGAGCACTCTGTTTTTCAGTCTTTTGGAACTACACTCACCACTATCCAATTTTTTCTACCCAACCAGGGTCCTAAATGTTGAACCTAATGATTTTAACTCCTTCTTCTCATTATTTTCATGCATATGCCTATAATATCTCGGTACTACGTTCCTCACAAAAGAAAATCCTAACCGGATCATACCGGCATATACGTCTCAAGTGTGGCACTAAACGGTCTCTCACACACGTTTACTACACGGATACCTACGTGGTTAGTACCTGCAGAAGACCACAAAATAATGGTGCATTCAATGGTTGGTTTCATTTCAGGCAGGATCATATTTAAGTAAATACAAACGCCCGTATCAATGTCATACGGCCGTCCTTGAGTTAGGTCACGTCTCAAGGTACGTGATCGTGTTTCAACACCACACAACGGGGAACCCGAGTATGTCATGAACGGGTCGTCACGGTTGGGAATGTTATCAACCCAACAGATACCACATACTACCTTTCAGGGCACGCCGATGGCAAGCGCTGCGTATGTCCTTCTGGGCTATTTCCAGACAAAGACACTCTCGCGTTACTGACCACGCGATGGGGTCTCCACTTACTTGCCTAATGCACGCTAGGGATCAGCGTTTCATATGAACTCAGGAACATGAAGAGTCCAAGAGTTTCATATTGACGTCTCACACCAAGCTGTGAGACCTATCCCTGAACCACGTTCCTCGTCAGGGGGAGCTAACCGAAATTGAACCACTTTCTGTGGCGTTCCTTACCATGCTTACCAAAGCGTAGGTGCGTCGTTACATAATTAAAATTCAGAATTATAACACATAGGTTAGTCTTTGCCACTTTAAGTAACTATGCTAGTATAGTCCTTACTTGGGCAAACTACCGATTCCTCACCGTAAGCCTAAGTTTTTTCCCATAATGCAGTCCTTAAGTACTGTGCTATCCCCAATGCAGCTCTGATACCAGGCTGTGGCGGACCAGGATCCGCCCATCCAGGATCGCAGAGGGTGGTGCCGCACGATGCGACACCTGACAGCACACGTCATAAGAACACAATATATTACATGGGAAAACAACTGAACTATACAAAGTAATACAAACTCCAGTTACAAAATATTATTTATCTTACACAGCGGAAGTCTACACTATACAACTCACGCCAGCCTATCTAGCAAAAGTCGGTTGCCCAGCCCTAGGGCAACCCACACTAGCTGCACTCTTCAGCTCAGCGCGGTGTGTACGGCTCCCACTCAGCCGTGGTCCCCGACGGAGGGTAACCCTCGCCGGTGGACTCGTACTCCGAGTCCGTGGGTGGCTCCTCACCTGAAAAACACTTAAGCAGCAACCGTGAGCACGATGGCTCAACAACGCTTAACCGACGCGCCTAAGCATGAAACTCTACATGAGGGGTACAATGGACATAGGATAGTAACATTGCAGCAAAAGGACACGCCTACAAGTTCATCCTTAGTTCATCTTTTAGCAACCAGTTAACAGTTCATGAATCTGAAATTTAGTAAGCAATAATTGGTGGCACACATGTAGCAATGCAATTATATCAATCAGCAATATTGAATCATCATATTTCATACATTAGCCTACGTCACGACTCAGTGACCAAGTGGTACTCTTCACCGCGAGGGACGGCGAATCGACTCGATATACACCTGCAGGGAAACCCAAAGAGCACGTCACGTACGCCCACCCGTGGAGCTGAACAGCACGCTCACTCGATGTCGTACGGGACAACCTTTCACCCAACAGCCCAAACGTCGAACCGGTCGCACCGAAACGAGCAGGAGGTTCCCCACACGGAGCATCTCTCTATGCCCGTTGGCAGATTTCCACCTTGCTGCCCTCAGCCTACACCTATAAATCGGTGCGTTATGCCTCGACGCCCGGAGGTTTAGGCTACATCGGTTTATCGGGGCCCATATAACCGATATGCCTTCGGTACGTTCAAACTTGATCAGCGTGGGCCGCACACGGATCGGTTCTCAATCGACACGGACAGGGCTGCACACACAAGACTCCCTCTTGCTGCACCCTAGCCCCTGCCTAGTCTCATTTTAATTACTAAAGTGATCTCACATCACTCAACCGAACCCGTGTGTCCCAAGCCTAAACTCGCGAGTAGATTCCAACTACTCGACTTGTACCGAAGTCCTATGAAACATTAAGCATAGCCTGTCTACTCGAGGTCTTAGACACTACCCTCACTCTTATTGAAAATTTCTGGTCATGCAAGTGGGGTTTCATTCAGCCTATACCTAATGCACATTCATACATCACCCTACGCATGTAAACAAAGTAAAAACTTTATAAAAGAGTTAATGCAAACCGGGTCTTGCCTTGTTGCTGCTGGTCAGGGGTTAGTTCTTCGTCCGGAAGAAGGAAGTCCAGCACTTCCGGAGTCTCTTCTTCAGCGACTACACGTTTAATGAAATACGACATGTAAATTTAAATGCAATGTGTAAACTTGAATACTTAACTATTAATAACTCTAGCTAGCCCTCCCCTTTGGTTCTGAATTTTTTATTGTGCCTTGGTAGGGTCCTAACCAGAGTCTTGACCAAGTTTCATTTAAAACAAAGTTCATCTGAACCTTGTACAAATACCAGCCTATTTGGTCAATATTTGAGCCTCTAAGTAATTCCAGGGTTTTTCATGGCTCCAACCATTACTTTCTGGAAACTAGAATTTAGGATGGTTCTAATGGAGTTGGTTTCATGTCATTTGAAGAATTCTACAGAAAGTTATGCCCTAATTAAGATTTGAGAAAATCTGAAAAATGTTTCTGTACATTTTTCTATTTTCTCTGGGCAGTTCTCTTGATCACTCCATTAGGGTAACTAAATTAACTTGGATGAGTCTGAAAATTTTACTGGGACGCAGGGATTTTCCAATGAACCTCTCGGCCAAATTTCAGAATTTTTCATAAAGTAGTTCTCCAGATAAAATTCCCAACAGTTTAAATTTAGGGATTTAATTCTGGAAAACTATTCATTTTTATGAGCTGAATTTGGTATTGCTGGAAAGTACTCAGAATTCTGAGTTCAGCAAAATTTGTTTCATCGAATTTGGAGTTTCCTAGCCAAAGTTCTATGCATTTGAAGTTTGAACTAAAACTGGAAATTCGAATAAAGTTTAAACTCTGCGGGTGGGGTCCCCCGGCTACGTGTCAGCTTCTCAGCTATCCCACACCGGAGCCTGCAGAATCACCCGCGCAGCCACACGGGATCCCGGTGCCGCAGCAAATCCCGAGCGCTCTCAGTAGAGACTGACACGCGGGGCCGCAAGGCTTCTTCAACCTCGCGCTCCCGCGGCTCCCCGCCGCCCACCTCGCCGGAATACTCGCCGCCGGGCCTTCTGCTGCCCGACCTTCGACGAAACTCGCCGCTATGCCTATCTCAGCAGGGGGGACACGGTGGTGCCCTCACCAGAGCGTGACAACGGCCGGAAGAGTGCTCCCGCCGGTAACAACGGCCGGGAGCTCACCGGTGACGTCGAACTCGGCATCCCCTGTACTTTTTTCGATGCGGTTTGCTCGGGGAGCTCTGCTGACACCTGCTGGTCACGGTCATGGAACTGATCCCCGTGAAAACGGCTGTAACTATGACCTCACCGGGGACCTAGGACGGATATCGGCTGTGCTCGGAAAACTTCGAAGAACCGTAACCCTAGCCCATGGTTCTTGCTGATTTTTGATCCTAGGAGGTCGTGGCAGGGTGTAGAGCGTGTGTGTGGCTCGGTATGCCCGTTGATGAGCTAGTACCCACGAATTTCCGGATTTGGTATAGCTCGGTCTTTAGAACACCGAAACGTTCCCGGGAGAAATTCTTCCCCGACGGTGCATGAAATGCTGAATGATAGGGACGAGCTGAACCAGCACCTTATGGCGGTCGTTTCTTGTGTTGAGCGTCGGGCACGAAGAAGCCTGTGCTGTCCGGGCGCCGGTGATCAGAGGGCGGCGACTCCGGGCGCGCTGCTTCGGATGTGGGCGGGTGGCACCGAGAGAATAGGGAGGGAATTCACACCGACCAGGGTGCGATCGCGTGTTTTGTATCTGGCGCCCTCATCCCCCGAGAAGGAGGTGGCGCGGTAGCCGCGTTGGAACGGGGTCAACCCCGTGCACTATCGGCCGTAGGGTGTTCGACCGCGTGCCCGAGTCGGTTTGCCCCCCAGGATGGCTGACCAGTGGGCCCTCTTCTCCTCTCTAATTTTTTCTCCCCCTTTCTTTTGTAAATATCCCAGCTACTGAACATTGAATGGGAGACTTAGCCCCCAAGTCTTGGTTTAAATTTGAATTCTCAAATTGGAACTGTGTTTGGCTAAATTTGCTGTATGTTTAAACTGAAATTCAAATTCAGTTTTGAATTCTTGCAAATTTAGCTCTTGACAAGATGAACTCCAATGAGGATGAAAATTTGTGGGCTTACTCAGAAAAATGCGCTGAGTTTGAATATGAAGCTAACTTTTGAATTTGAGTGATGAAAGTTGCTGCCATTTGAATTTACATTCAAATTGGCTTCTTTTTCAAATACCTCTAAAAGTGCCTCAAAAGTGTTGGATTTACATGAAACTTGGACTGAACCTTCCCAAGAGTTTTTAAGTTCTAGGGGTGAGCTCAACCTCTCATGTTCATGAGTAAAACTCCCACTTTGTGAAAATGTAGGCTTTCCCCTCTAATCACTCTTTTGATGGAAGTTACTTGCTCTTCACACTTTTTCACAATCTATTCACAACAAAACTGTGGTGTTGTGAGGTGATAAAAAGTTTTTGCAACTCCCTTTTCTTGGGCTTTTACATCTATCGGGCGGCATTCCCGGTAAATCATCAAGGAACACGTCAGGGAACTCTCGGACCACTGGAATATCTTCCAATCTGATGGTTGTGGCTTGATAGACACTTGGAAGTTTTATTTATGGACTGTCCAGAAATAAAGAATGAGATTCGTGCACTTCTGAATTCAAATGCACGATTCGGAGGACGGTGTCTAAAACAGCGCCGTGGCGGGTTAACCACGACATCCCTAGGATGACATTGACCTTTTGTCCCTCTAAAATTATGAGAGACGTAGGGTATACTCTACCCTCTAAGCACAATGGCGCTTTTGGGACCATCATGCTTGCTGAAAGTTTCCCACCCGGTGAACAGATCACATAAGAACTATCGGTGGGTAGTATTTGCAAGCTATATTTATCAATGAAAGCTTGGCTAATGAAGCTATGTGTGGCGCCTGAATCAAACAATACTATGGCGGGATGCTGGTGGAGTTGGAACATACCCGCAAGGATTGGCTCACCCTCCGACACGTCCTCTATGGCAAGCTGGTGGACAGTGCCGGGCCTAGGGTTGGCCCGCTGCGCATTGGTGGGGTTCCGGGGCTGATTCCTCCCCGGAAATTGCGGTGCAACTCCGACGCCTTGCCTCTCCGGGCAACTGCTGGCGAAGTGTCCTGGACGACCACACTTGTAACATGTGGCCGCTGCTGGTGTGGTGCTCAGGAGATGAAAGCCCGGCATGTGTTGCTGAGGTGCATACGCACGCGGCATTGTCCGCTGCTGCTGTTGTTGTTGCGGAGGTGGTACTGGCAGTGCCGGCCTGAATGCCGGTGAAGAGTACGGCCGACTGTGGAAAGGCATCGACCTCTGGGGTGGCTGCCAGCGTGGACCTGATGGTGGGCGATTCACCATCCGAAACTTCTGAGAAGGACCGCCTCCTTCTCCGCTGCTTTGCGGCGCGCTCCGCTTTCTCTCCGCCGCCGGTAACTCCTTGCCGGAGTCCTCCTGAACAATCGCAGCGTCAATGATGTCGTTGAGGCTGCCGCGATTGAACATCGCCAGCTTGTCCTTCAGGAGCGGGTTAAGCCACTGATAAAAGTGGTCCCGCCGCTTCTCGTCGGTATCTGCGTGATACGACGCGTAGAGCGCGAGATCGTTGAACGCCCTGGAATATTCCAACGCGTTCCGGCTCCCTTGCTGCAGGTGCAAGAATTCCTTCGTCTTCCTCTTCATCAGACCTGGCGGTATGTGATAGGCCCTGAAGGCCGTCCGGAACTCCGTCCAGGTCATAACTCGGTCGGTGGGCTGTGAAGCACAAAAGTTTGCCCACCACGTGATCGCGGATCCTTGGAGCTGCTGGACCGCGAACTGAGTCTTGCGCTGCTCACTTATCTGGAGCAGCCCGAACTTCATCTCTACTGCACGGAGCCAGTTCTCCGCATCAAGAGGTTCATCCGCCCTTGAGAATACCGGGGGATGAGTAGCCAGGAAGTCGGAGTAGGAGCTTTGTTGACGCTCCTCACGATCTTGACGTCTCTCTGGACGAGACGTATTAGCGATGAGAGTTTGCAGCAACTCCGTGTGCTGCTGATGTGAACCCGCCATTGCCGCGACGATGTCGGCCAATGTAACCGTCGGCAGTGGCGGTGGCGGTGTTTGCTGTTGCTGTTGCTGCTGCTGTCCCGAGGAGTCCTCGGGTGGCTGTTGGGAGGTCTCTCCCCCTTGGCTAGTACCCCCAACATCCGGGTTGGCACGAGTACGCGTTATTCTGAAATTCAAAACAGCAGCGATTAGCACATGTCATACTTAAAATTCCATATGCAACAGTAGGTATTGAAGTGACACATGATTAATTTGCACAACATTCACATATATTGATAAAGCATAAACTTTATACAAGATACATTATTCTCGGGTCTCCGATATGTCGTGCTCATGTCGTCACTACCTATACATACGCTACTGTCTACACGACATGTCACCGATTACCAAAGTTGGGTTACACTACCCTAGCTGCCCTACTTGGCAACTGTAACCCCCTATTCGGAAAAGAACTCGACCTGCTGTGGGTCGTCCTCCTCGGTACCTCTGCTGGTGGCTCTGTATCTACCACCTCTTCTCCCATCTCGGGTTCTCCCATTGCTGGAAGGCCCAAGACCACCGGTATGCCCAATACCGGAGGTACGAGGTCCTGCAACGCGTTCACCTCGTCCATGACTTGGTTGTAGTCTTCTTCCAGCCTTGCCCTTCCTCAATAGCGTCATCCCGCTCTTGAGCAAGGTCCTCATTCTGCTGGGTTAAAGTCTGTACCAGCTCTTGCAATGCTGCGATGTCGACACGGCTTTTCCTCTTCGCCTTCTTCAGACGATGCAACTGATTATGTTGTTCATTCAGTCGCTTGATCGTCAGAAGGAGCACATTGCGGAGTGCGCTATGAGCACTCTCGAAATGGTCTCCACGGCTTGTGCTCTCCCTGAGCTTTGCGGCGAGATGCTCCGTATGAACAGCTTGGCTGTCCATCACAGCGTTTCCCGCCCTCATCTGGATGCTGAGGTTTGCCTCCGCGGGGCTGTACCTTAGGCAACCCGGATCTGTTGCCTCCCGGTACCTCTCTTCCCACACATGCTGAGCCCGTCCCTCCACCGGAACGAGCGTGTATGGAGTGCCCTCCATAGCATGCACGTGTAGTTGGCAGAAACGCGGCATGGTGTCACGGGCTGCCACTTGCCACATCCCTTCCGGTTGTCTACCTCTCACCGTGACGGTGAACGGCACCCAACCGGGTGGTGTAGGTCCTGCAGGGACTTCGACATGGATTGTCCACGTCTTGTTCCCCTCTTCGCCTTCTTCCTTGGCGAAGTACTACGGCATCTGGTTGTATCCGAAATATTGAAGCATCTGCCTCAATGCCTCCGGATAGCCGCTGTGGTGAGAACAGTGAGATACCACCCACCCGTTCTCCAACTGTTTGTCTGCTGTCATCTGTAAAAATATATTTGAGAAATGTCAAATATTTATTTAAACAGTAACCCCTTGAGTTATAACATAAGACATGTCATTGAACCCATAAAACTTGGAAACATAGTTCAAATTTAAACAAATTTGACTGCTGATCTTCTGTCCAACATGACAGCCCTGACCCGTTTCCATTTCAACCTGATTTAGGCCATGTTAAATGCAAAACCAATTCTGGAGCTCAACATCAAAGTTAAAGCTAACTTCAATAGCTTTCCAGAAAGTATTTGCTTGGCCTATTCTCTGTCCTGGTTCAAAAGTTATGAGAGGTCAAAATTAACAGAATTTCTGGAGAAAATTGGACAGCACCTCCCTGCTTTAGGTACTTATTTGATCCAAGGACTCCAGTTAATTCTGTTCCCCATCTGACAAAACTTTTTGTTACAAAGTTGTAACCCATCTCATAGGATTTCCAGAACTACCTCATTTTCTATTTTTGGATTTTTATGCAGGAAGTTATGCTCAATTTAAAGAGAGTTTACAGAGAGTCTTTGCTCTGCCCTGTTTTCTGGACAGTTTCAACTCTACTGCATTTTTCGACTGGTTAAGGGATGAAACACCTCTGGACCTCAACAGAAGAGTTGTAAAGCTCTTCCAAAGCTTTCCAGAAATGCATCATATGACCCCAACCTCGAAAGAACTCACCCTCTAACCTCTGATTAACCTCAGCCTTAATTCAGCTGAAAACAGGGTGCTCTGTCCTTAACAACCTATAAGTTGAAAACTTGTTAACTTTGAATATCCTGAATAAGGAAAGAGGTTACAGCAAAGTTTTAATGCGCCAGATCAAAACTTTCAAGTTTTTCAATGAAGTTGTTCATTTAGTGGGGCGTGACGTCGATGCGTCACCAGATCATGTCGGTACTACGTCCTCACAAAGAAAAACGTTCAAGGGCACTAAATGTCACTCACACACGGATGCTACACGTCTACCGTTTCGTGGTTAGACTACCTGCGGAAACTCAAACAATCATCAGACTCGGCTGCACACCGAGACCGGTATCCATACAGTTTGTACACCCGGCCGTCATCACTCGCCCGGATGTTCTCAAGCCAACCACGTCTTGAGTTACGTGTTCACATTTCAGACCACGTGACGGGATCTCCCAGATTGCACCACGCACGCCAGGGACAGACGTTGCTCGAATACCCCAAACGACATGAAGAGTCGTAGAGGATATCAAAGCGGGTCGGGTTACCTGCCACCCGTGGGTCTCCACCCTTCAGCTTGTGCACACTGGTGGACAGCGCTTATGTGCACCCCCAAAACATAAACGTCCCGAGATGCACGATTTTCTGACATAGACAAATAGGTTAGTATGCCACTTTCTAAACACTAATAACATCCTTATACGGGCTACTAACTCGTTCCTCACTGGATTTTTGAAAAAGATGACCTTTTTAGTGTGTTAAACCTTCAAGCGAGCTCTGATACCAACGCTGACACGACCCCACGGTCTTGTCGAGCCAGGATCACGCTGAGGGGTGCTGCGTTGCACAGCACCGGATAACACACATCAAAGGTATAAAGCGGAAGCAAAACTTTTATTACATAAAGTGGTTTATGAACATTTGTACATCAAAATAAGTCCAGTCTACACTCACGGGCGTAGACTACGCATCAAGTTCACGTTCAGCCTGTGAACGTGTCCTTGCTAGCACACACGCACACTAACACGGCGGCGTGCATGACTCCCACTCAACGGGGTTCCCCTCCTGGGGTTCCGTCTCTTCTTCGGGAGTCCCTTCCTCATAGAACCCTACAAAAGCTTCAAACACAAGCAGTGAGCACGAAGGCTCAGCAAGACTGACCCATCTCTCCTAAGCATGGAACTTCTACATGAGGGTTGATAGGTTACATGAGGAAAAAGAAATCATCTGCAAGGACTCGCCTAATTAGTGGAACCTTACTTTCAAGTTTTATCAGCAGGTTGTGGAGAACCTTACGCTAAGGCACATGAGAGAGCCGCAATCAAACAAGAAACGCATTTTTCTCATGTACATTACCCAAAGTTGAAAGGAACTTTAGTTAGCTCTAAACTACAACAAATCATTAGCAATCAAGTCCATCTTTCAATCAGCAACATTTTAACATGCAACTAGCCTGTTCTTTCTACGTCACGGTACAGTGAACAAGTGGTACTCACTGACCGTGAGGGACAGTGATGATAATCTATTTACACCTGCAGGGTTACCCGAACAACCGGTCACGTACGCCCGTACTCGATGTTGCCTACAACAACCATCACGGACATCGTACGCAACTACCTTTCACCCGTTAACCAAATGTTGAACCGGTCCAATCGTCCCGAGCAAGAGGTCTCTGCACGCGCATCTCAGTGCCGCCAGCCGATTTACACCTCGAGCGCTCAAGCTACCCTCTGAACGACCAGCTATGCCTCAACACCCAGCTACCCGAGTTACATCGGTTTCCCGGTTCCCATATAGCCGGTAGGTCTTCTGTACTGTTCTAGCTTGTTCAACAGGCCCGCACACGGCTCGGTCCTCAATCGACACAAGCGGAGCTACAGCACACAGGCCCCAAAGTCCTGCTGCCCTTACTCTCCGCTTGGTCTCATCTTTCTTGCCATGTGTATCATGTGCTATCTCTACCCGAGTCGAGTGCCTCTAGCCTATGCTCGCGAGTAGTTCCAACTACTCGACTTGTACCGAATCCTACCCTAACTTAGCTTGCAGTAGCTAACGGGGTTTACAATCCTAAACCCAACCCATGGTTTTCTTGTCTATGCAATTGGGTTTCCAAACAAGACTCTAATGCAAGGAATCATAATACTCAATTAAGTGCTCAAAACAATAAAAATTTGTAAAAAGTTTAATGGAAACCGGAGCTTGCCTTGCTGCTCTTGGTCGTAGGCTAGCTGCTCCTCCAGAGTAACAAAGTCTAGGACTTCGGGTTCCTCCTCGACCTTAGCGACTACATGATGTAAGAGTACATGTATTAATTGTAATGCATTTTCCTTGAGTTTAAACTTGTGAAGTTTATAAGTCCCACTAGACAGACTCAATGATTCAGGAATTTTTACTGTGGCTTGGTTACAACCAAAAATATCTGCCTCTGACAGCTGGGGTCCACCCCCTTTGTCTACCTCTCGCCGCCCGCGCTCTGCCGCCGGGGTACCTCGCCGGAGAGCTCGCCAGCAGCTTCTATGGAGCTCCAAACATCACGATTTTGGCCGCCTCTGCCTATTTTCACTCGGGGAACAGGATTCTTGGGTCAGCTTGCCACGAAAACGGCCGGCACATGGTCAGCGACGAGCGGTGGCTTCGGAAAGACTTCGGCCGTGTCGGCCGACTTCCCTAGCACCTCGATCACTCGAGCAACCGGTCGGGGAGCATCAGTGGACCTTAGGGAAGGTCGACATGAGCTTAAAGCAGCTCGGGGGAGGCCCGAAGTAGGCTTTCACCGTGCACCCGATGCCTCCCGCATGCTCCATCGTCAGTAAACTTCAAGATACGCCGGTTACAGGGGTTCTCAGACCCAAGGATGTGAAGGCAACTTGTGCGCTACCGTGTTTAGTGTATGTGATAGCATATTGAGGCCCTCTAATCCTTCCTAGAGTAGGAATTTGACAGAACCGCATCCGAAGGTCGTTCTGCACCCAGAAAGGGGAAAACTGGTAATTCGCCGCTGGTGAGCAAGCGCTCGAGCTGTGGCTCGGGGGTGAGCAGCACTGGTCACCAGCGCGTCCAAGGGTGCCTTGGCTCGGGCGTGACAACTCCCCGGTTGGGCTGTCCACGGGAGCCCGAAGTGCGGCGGTTTTAGGTCACCGAATTGAACTCTCGGTATAGCCGAGATCAATCGGTTTCAGCTGAGTTTTAGCAACGGGGAAGAAGGAGGAGGGTTCCTAGTACCTTGCCGTAGCTCTGGAGGGGACGGGAAGGCTGTGATCGGAGCTCTCCGATCGGTTCTCAGCAGCGGAAGGAGTTTTCCGGCGCTGTGTTCTTGCGGGGAGGAAATGGCGAGGGTTTCGGCCGAGGAGGGGGGAAGAACGCCTTAAGAAGGCTCTGAACCACCGCGTGCCCGCGCGTGGCCAAGCAGCTGCTGGCGCGGCGGCCTCCCTCGGTGGCGATCGCAGATGCAGCTCGGCGACCCGAGTGAGAAAAGTCTCAGTCGGTTGAATCCTCCCTGTGGCTGACATGTGGGTCCCATTTTCGTTTTTAACCTCTGAAATTCACTCCTAATCACTGTTGTAAACAGTGAGCCCCAAAATACCCATGGTGATTCAAATTATTCACTCATGAGCCATTTGAATTGATTAGAATTCAAATTGGGTTTGGTTTGAATGAATTTCAGCACATGTTCAGTTTTAAATTCAAATAAAGTTTGAATTTGCCCCACTTAGCTCATGTCAAGATCAACTCCAAATGGTGTGAAAATTGGTGTATGAGCTCACAAAAATGTGCTGAGTAAGAATATGCCTCCCACTTTTGAATTCATGGGATAAAAACAGTTTGAATTCGAATATGGTTTCAAACTGCCCTCTTTCTAGCTATACCCAAAATAACCTCAAAAAGGTTTTGAATTTGGGTGAAACTTGGCATGGACATCCCTAGCAATGTGTAGGAGTTTTCATATGCCCAGCCCATCTATATAACATGTGGAAAATACCACTTTTGCAATATGTGAGTTTGTTTTCTAATGAGCATGTTGATGGTGGTTACTTGCTGTTCATTTGTGTTCATCAACTTGCTTCGAATGAGGTGTGTGGTGTGGTCATGAACACTTTAAACATGTGTCAAAAACTGAGGCCCTTACATCGTCCTTCGAGTCGTGTACTTAAACTCAGAAGTGCACGGATCTCACTCCTTATTTCTGGACAGTCCAGAAATAAAACTTCCAAGTGTCTATCAGTCCACAACCATCAGATTGGAAGATATTCCAGTGGTCCGAGAGTTCACTGACGTGTTCCCGGATGACTTACCTGGGATGCCACCTGATAGAGAGGTGGAGTTCAAGATTGAACTTGCACCGGGAACCATGCCAATATCCCGAAGACCGTACAAGCTGGCGCCCAAGGAATTGGCTGAGCTGAAGACTCAGCTAACGGACCTCCTGGAGAAGGGTTTTATTAGGCCGAGCTCCTCGCCATGGGGCTGTTCGGCATTATCTGTAAAGAAAAAGAATGAGACGTTGCGGCTTTGCGTGGACTATCGTCCATTAAATGCCGTAACCATCAAGAACAAGTACCCGTTGCCACGGATCGACATGTTGTTTGATCAGTTGGTCGAAGCAAGAATCTTTTCCAAGATGGACTTAAGATCCGGGTACCATCAGATTAAGATAAGGGCTGAGGATATTCCGAAGACGGCATTCTCGACGAGGTACGGACTTTATGAGTACCTGGTCATGTCCTTCGGCCTCACCAACGCTCCGGCTCACTTCATGTATTTAATGAACTCGGTGTTCATGCCGGAGCTGGACAAGTTTGTCGTGGTCTTCATCGACGACATCCTGGTATATTCCAAGTCGGAGGAAGATCACAAGAAGCATCTGCGTATAGTCTTGCAATGGATGCGGGATCACAAGCTCTACGCGAAATTCAGCAAGTGAGAATTCTGGATATCACAAGTGCCTTTCCTCGGGCATATCATCTCAGCGGAGGGCATCGCTGTAGACCCGAGCAAGATCATTCAAGTGCTGAATTGGAAATCCTTGAGAACTGTTCACGAGGTACGGAGTGTCCTTGGACTCGCGGGATATTATCGGAGGTTCATTCCGAACTTCTCGAAGATTGCCAAGCCGATGACGGAGCTGCTAAAGAAGGCTACCAAATATGTTTGGAGTCCGGCATGTGAAGCAGCATTCAAGGCTTTAGTCAAGCACCTAACATCAGCACCGGTTTTGGCGCAGCCAGACACAACAAAACCTTTCGATGTGTACTGCGATGCATCCGGCATTGGGCTCAGACGTGTGCTGATGCAAGACCGAAGAGTGGTCGCGTATGGATCACGGCAGCTTAGAAACCATGAGCAAAATTATCCAACTCACGACTTGGAGCTCGCTGCCGTGGTACTTGCACTGAAAATGTGGAGGCACTACCTACTCAGTAGCCTCGTACATTTATATACCGACCACAAAAGCCTCAAGTACATATTCACTCAGAAGGAGCTGAACATGAGGCAGCGAAGATGGTTGGAACTGATAAAGGATTACGAAATAGAGATCCATTATCACCCCGGCAAAGCAAACGTAGTGGCGGATGCGCTGAGTCGCAAGTCAGACGTCAACAATCTGACCATCACACCGTTGGAAGAGAGCGAACCACCACTGCATGTGATCCCACATGGAGCTCTCTACAACCTAGGTTTGATCCCCACTATCCGTGAAGAGATAGCGGCAGGTCAGAAACATGACAAGGGTATGTCACATTTGCGGAGACGTGTAGACAGTGGGGAGTTGAAATGTTCCCGGAAGGACGGAGACGGCATCCTATGGTTCAAGGACCGGATCGTCGTACCCCGTAACGCGGAGTTACGGAAGAAATTTTTTGATGAGGCTCACTTATAAAAATTTTCTATTCACCCCGGCAGCAACAAAATTTATCAAGAACTCAGAAGCAAGTTTTGGTGGACACGGATGAAGCGGGAGATCGCAAAGTACGTGTCCGAGTATGATACATGTCGAAGTGTGAAGGTGGATCATATGCGGAAACCGGGACTGCTACAACCACTGGGCGTTCCTGCCTGGAAGTGGGAGGATGTGAGCATGGACTTCATCGTCAGTTTACCCACCACCTTTCAAAAACATGATTCTGTGTGGGTGATCATCGACCGGCTCACCAAAGTTGCCCATTTCATCCCGGTCAACACAAACTACAACGCCAAGAAGTACGCTGAACTGTACATCTCATGGATCCTATGCTTGTACGGCGTACCACGTACCATCATATCGGATCGGGGCACTTTATTTGTGTCCCGTTTTTGGGAGCAGCTACACGCTGCCTTGGGGACGAAGCTGATCCATAGTTCAGCGTACCACCCGCAGACGGATGGGCAGACCAAGTGGGTAAATCAGATCTTAGAAGACATGCTACGAGCTTGCGCCATCAACCATGGCAAGAATTAGGATGATCACTTGCCGTTAGCCGAGTTCTTGTACAACAATGGGCACCAAGCCAGCATAAAGATGGCGCCCTACGAGGCGCTATACGGGAGGAAATGCCGCACACCACTGAATTGGTGTGAGTCTGGCGAAAGGGTCACCTTCGGGATTGACCTTGTCAACAACGTGGAAGAAAAGGTTCGACTAATTCGAGCGAACCTAAAAGCCGCCCTATCCCGTCAGAAACAGTATGCAGACCGGAGAAGACGCCCATTACAATTCAAAGTCGGGGATCACGTATATCTACGTGTTTCTCCAATGAAGGGCATAAACAGATTTGGGGTGAGGGGAAAGTTGGCACCCCGATTCATCGGTCCATTCCAGATTACCGAAAGATGTGGATCAGTAGCATACCGGCTGAGACTACCAGAAGCACTTTCCGTTGTGCACGACGTCTTTCATATTTTCCAGCTGAGAAAGTGTCTCAAGCTATCAACTACCGTTCAGCTGGATGACATTGAAGAACTGCAACCGGATCTCACCTATCGAGAGGAACCGGTTCAGATCATTGACGAAAAGGCCCGAACCACACGCAACCGCATGTTTTGGTTCTACAAAGTTCTATGGAGTAATCACTCAGTCGACGAAGCGACATAGGAGAGCGAAGGATTTCTTCGCGTTAACTACCCCGACTTTTTCACATCGCATATCCGGTAATTTTCCACCGTCCTCTCTCTCATTTTCACCTTATAATCTCGGGACGAGATTCTTTTAAGGGGGGAGGAATGTAAGGGCCTCAGTTTTTGGACACATATTTAAAGTGTTCATCACCACACACACACCTCATTTGAAGAAAGTTGATGAACACATTTGAAGAGCAAGTAACCACCATCAACATGCTCATTAGAAAACAAACTCACAAGATGCAAAAGTGGCATTTCCCACCGACATCATATAGGGGCTGGGCATTGGGAAAACTCCTACACATTGCTAGGAATGTCCCTGCCAAGTTTCACCCAAATTCAAAACCTTTTTGAGGTCATTTTGGGTATAGCTAGAAAGAGTGCAGTTTGAAACCACATTCAAATTCAAACTGTTTTTATTCCATGAATTCAAAAGTGGGAAGCATATTCTTACTCAGCACATTTTTGTGAGCTCACACACCAATTTTTACTCCATTTGGAGTATCTTGACATGAGCTAAGTGTAGCAAATTCAAACTTTATTTGAATTTCAAACTGAACATGTGCTGAGATTCATTCAAACCAAACACAATTTGAATTCTAACCAATTCAAATGGCTCAAGGGTAGATAATTCAAATCACCATGCGCTTTGTGGGGACTACTGTTTACAACAGTGAATTTGAGTTAAGGTCAGAGGTTAAAATTGAAAGTGGGACCCACATGTCAGCCACTGAGGGAATTCAACCGAGTGGACTTTCAGTACTCGGGTCCCCGAGCTTCTCCCAAGAGCGCCACCGAGTGGAGGCCGCCGCGCCACCACCTGCTTGCTGCCCACGGCCGCTGATCTGACTTCTGGGGCCCTTATCTATGCGCCCGAACGGTCGCCGGTGCTCCCCATCCCTACCCAGACGCGCTCTCGCCCAACAGACTGGAACTCCTCGCCGCCCGAGTGAACTTTCGGTTCCTCATCGTCCGGCCGATCCAGTGATCCTTCCGGCGATCTGAGACCAGCACCCAGTGCGCCGAGCCATCATCGACACCCTCGCATCGGTTCCGGACCCTGCGCAGTCTTCCCTGAGCTCCACCGCGGCGATCCTTCCTCTGCCGGTTCAGCTCGATTCGCCGCTGCAGGAACCTTCCTTCCGGCCACCACAGCCCACCGATTACCGAGCTGTGAACAGCAAAGAGGTTCGCCTTCAGTCCCTCTTTCATTCCCGCAAGCTCCGGCGGCGTGACAAACACTGCTTAGGCCGGAATTTCGTATTTTCGCGACGGTGTGCAAAAGTGGAGTCGGCACCGATCAAAGAAATTCATAAACCACACTTCATCACTCATCCTCTCATGGAGAGGATCAATTCTAGTTGCCCGTACGAGTCCATAGGAGCCGGAACCACGAAGAACCATGAAGGGAAGCCGCTGTTCTTCAAGTTTTAGTAGAAATCCCAATTTCCGGCCTAGGTCGCACGGTGACAGCCCAACACAGCCCTTCCCGAGCTCCGTGGAGCTCATGTCGACCTTTCCAATGGTGCACTGATGCTCGACGACCCTTAGCTCGATCGAGTGAGGTGCTAGGGAGGACGGGCAACACGGCCGAAGTTCTCCCGAGGCTGCGGCTCGTCGCTGACCATGTGCCGGCCATTTTCATGACGAGCTGAGCCCGGAATCGTGTTCACCGAGTGAAAATAGGCAGGGGCGGCCGGAATCATGAAGCTTGGAGCTCCACAGAGGCTGCCGGCGAGCTCTCTGGCGAGGTACCCCGGCGGCAGAGCGCGGGCGGCAGGAGGTAGACGAAGGGGGTGGACCCCAGCCGTCAGCGGCAGATATTTTAAATCGGGATCGGGCTGCGGCTCGGATCCGGTGTGCTGGCGCGCAAAAACCCCGTAGACCACGATGTGCCGACGCCTCAGCGCGCAACACGTGTCCCCGTGGCCCACCGGCAGATTTAAACTTTTCCCCGATTTTCAGATTTCATTCAAACTTCAAATCCTCATAACTTTGGCTAGGAAGCTCCAAATCGAGTGAACCAAATTTTGTTGGATTCAGCTCTCTTAGTACTTTCCAGAAAATCAAGTTTCACTTCATGAAAATCCTTATTTCTCCAGAATTAATTCCTCAAATTTTAAACTGTTGTGGAATTTTAACTGGAGAATCCCTTGGAGGAAAATTCTGAAAATTTCTGGGTTGTTCACCAAAATATCCCTGAACTACCATAAAAATTTCAGATCCATTTGAGCTCATTTGATCCACCTAATAGTGTGATTAGTGAAACTGTTCCAGGGAAAATAGAAAATGTTCAGGAACATTTTCAGAATTTTCTCTGAAATTGTTTAGCTCATATCTTTAGCTAGGAACCTTCAAATTAAGTGAAACCAACAACATTAGAACCCTTTGAAAATCTAATTTTCAGAAAGTCATGGCTTGTTCCATGAAAATCCCTAGAGCACCCTAAGAGTTCCAATTGAGGTCAAGGACATAATTAATTGTGGAGGGCTCAAATGAGCTTTGCTGCAACTAAAACTTGACCAAGTCTCTGTTTATGTTGTAACCAAGCCACAGTAAAAGTTTCACAGTATTTGGGTCTGTCTAGTGAGACTTAGAAGGTTCACAAGTTTAAAACTCAATTCAAATGCATTTAATTATCACATGTACTTCTTATATCATGTAGTCCCTAAGGTCGAGGAAGAACCCGAAGTCCTAGACTTCGTTACTCCGGAGGAGCAGCTAGCCTACGACCAAGAGCAGCAAGGCAAGCTCCAGTTTGCATCAACCTCTTTACAATTTTTTATTGTTTTGAGCACTTTCCTTGAGTATCACTTATTTCCTTGCGTTAGAGTCTTGTTTGGAAACCCAATTGCACAGCCAAGAAAACCATGGGTTGGGTTTAGGATTGCAAACCCCATTAGCTACTGCAAAGCTAAGTTAGGGTAGGATTCGGTACAAGTCGAGTAGTTGGAACTACTCGCGAGCATAGGCTAGAGGCACTCGACTCGGGTAGAGATAGCACATGATACACATGGCAAGAAAAATGAGACCGAGCGGAGAGTAAGGGCAGCAGGACTTTGGGGCCTGGGTGCTATAGCTCCGCTTGTGTTGATTGAGGACCGAGCCGTGGGCAGGCCTGTTGAACAAGCTAGAACAGTACCGAAGACCTACCGGCTATATGGGAACCGGGAAACTGATGTAACTCGGGTAGCTGGGTATTGAGGCATTGCCCGTCGTTCAGAGGGTAGGTTGAGAGCTTGAGGTGTAAATCGGCTGGCGGCACTGAGATGCGCGTGCAGAGACCTCTTGCTCGGGACGAAGGGACCGGTTCAATATTTGGCTGACGGGTGAAAGGTGGTTGCGTACGGCGTCCGTGATGGTTGCTGTTGGGAACATCGAGTACAGGCGTATGTGACGGGTTATTCGGGTAACCCTGCAGGTGTAAATCGATTATAATCGCCGTCCCTCACGGTCAGTGAGTACCACTTGTTCACTGTACCTTGACGTAGAAAGAACAGGCTAGATACACGTTAAAATGTTGCTGATTGAAAGATGGACTTTGATTGTTAATGATTTGTTGTAGTTTAGAGCTAACTAAAGTTCTTTTCAACTTTGGGCAAAGTACATGAGAGTAATGCGTTTCTTGTTTGATCGTGGCTCTCTCATGTGCCTTAGCGTAAGGTTCTTCACAACCGGCTGCTAAAACTTGAAAGTAAGGCTCCACTAATTAGGCGAGTCCTTTGCAACTTGTTTTCCCTCATGTACCCATCACCCCTCATGTAGAAGTTCCATGTTTAGGAGAGACGGGTCAGTCTTGCTGACCCTTCGTGCTCACTGCTTGTGTTTGAAGCTTTTGCAGGGTTCTATGAGGAAGGGACTCCCGGGGAGGAGACAGAACCCCAGGAGGGGAACCCCATCGAGTGGGAGTCGTGTACTCCGCCGTGTTAGTGTGTGTGTGTGCTAGCAAGGACACGTTCACGGGCTGAACGTGGACTTGATGCGTAGTCTACACCCGTGAGTGTAGACTGCACCTATTTTGATGTAAAATTGTTCGTAAACCTATTTATGTAATAAACTTTGCTTCCGCTTTGTATCTTTGACGTGTGTTATCCGGTGCTGTGCAACGCAGCACCCCTTAGCGTGATCCTGGCTCGACAAGACCGTGGGGTCGTGTAATAACACACATGAGGGTTTTCTTCACACAAGTTCAAATGTTTATTTGAAGACATGGAAAACCAAGAAGGATATAAAACCAAGGTGGGAAGTTCCATATGTGTGAGAAAACTAATGTCAGATTTGGAACAAACTTGTTCAACTCAAAATTCAAATGAGAGCAACAATATGAATTTCAAAACTGTTGTGCTACAAATCTCATTTGCAGCAGCCAAATTAAAAATCAGATTTCATATTTGAATTCTTGGGTCCAAATTAGTGGGTATGCAAAGTTTCATGATTTGTTGAAAGGTCTTGCAACTCATTTTTCAAAATGGACTTTAAATAGCAAAGAATTCAAATGCATATTTGAATTTGGATGAAACTTGCCAATTATCCAAATGCACCTCAGATTTGAACTCCCACAATTTGATTTCACAATTTGCAAATTTTGGGGAGATATTTTGGAGAGGTATAAGGGGGGGACTGAGCTGTGGGGCCCAAATGTCAATGAAACAGTTTAATTTGCAAAAGATCTCAGACAGACTGGTCTCTGTTTTTGCTCTTCAGGCGGTTCACTCGGGCAGACCGCGACTCCTTGCCGGGCGTCACAGAGGCAATGCCGAGCCACCTCCTCCTTGTTGAGTGGGCGCTTGCGAGCTGCTTCCCCGCCCTCATCTCCCCTGCCGTGCTCCCTTTCATCTTATCACCGAAGACTCGGCCTCTGCTCCTCCCCCACGCAGAGAAAACAGCCGCCGTGCTCTGTTCGCCCAAGCACACCAGAGCTACCCAGCAACCTTTGCCTGAGCTTCCCACAGCAAAGACCTTCGCCCAGGAGTGCTCTAGCCGGCTGGCAACTTTCCTCTGCCGTCCCGAGCTCACTGGCGCCTAGAGACAGTAAAGTTTCCACTGCTCCCGAGTGAAATTGAAGAAACTGGAACTGATCTCCGTGGCCAGCCCAAACCAGGAGTGATCACGCCCAAGCAAGCCACCCCATCGGTGCACATACAAGTCTAGTTGCTCACCTCCGAAGCTCAGCCCTAGCCATTGATCACAGAGGGAGAATTTCAAGTTTTTCTCCCGGGTGGCAGGAACTGACCTTGAGGTAAAATTTCATCCTCAAATCATGTTTGTTGGGTTTCAAACTTCACACACAGGATGTTAACTGCCTAACACACCTCCTCCATCGATTTTGGACCAAGAAATTGAGTGTAGAGTGAGGAATCCGAGTTCTTTTTGAGGGTATAGCGCTGGACCATATCGGGCGCACGGTGCCGATATGTTTGGAGCGCTCCCCGGCTTGTTTAGACCTCAAGTCGGTCTTCTACATGATTTCCTGGTGCTTTAGAGCCAAAGAACCGACCATTTGGTGGAGAATTCACCATGCACGACCTCGTCAGAGCCCTAGGGTTTGCTGTTGCTGGTGCACCCTGTTTTCTGGTGAGTTTCAGCCGCCGGAGACCTCACAAACGTGTTCAGCGTAGGGGAAAATGGTGGGGCGGCCAGCATGGGGTCCGCATATGGCTGGGAAGTGTCTTTCCGGCGACCTCGCCGGAGGGAGCCGCCACTGCTCTGTTTGGCGCGAGGCTGAAGGTTAAGAATGACTAGTGGGACCCACTGTCTGCATTTAAACATTTTTCAGATTTTCCCACTTTAGTTCAAACTTTGGATAGCCATAACTTTGTGTAGGAGTGTCCAAAAATTGTGAAAAAAATTTTGTTGGATTCCTCTCAAAGAGTACTATCCACTGGTGCAGCCCAATGTTTATTAAAATCCCTGGATTTGACTCATTAATTCATTTAAAAAATATTGTATGAATTTTTACATTAGTTCTGTTTATTGGAAAATTCCCAAATTTGTACAGGACATTCCTCCAAAATTCCCGAAGGTCCAGTAAAAATTTCAGAGGCATTGGACCTCATTTGCTTGGTCAAATGATATGTTCATTCCTTATGTCTCTGAAAAATGGGAAAATGAACATAGATAATTTCAGCTTTTCCCCATTCTTTGAAAAATCCATATCTCCATGTAGAAAACTCCAAAAATGGTAAAACCAATTCCTATGGACTCAGGACATTTTGTACTTCACAAAAAGTCTACTTTGCAGCATATGAAAGCTTAATATCTAGGAGGTGAAGGCAGATTACTGAAAACCACATAAGGATTTGTTGTGCTCACATGAAACCATTTCATGAGCTCAATTTTTGTACAATGCCTAAATACGTTCCATAGAGGCTGTGGTTAAATTCTCATCTTCATTGGATCTCTGGAACTTGAGCTACCATCTTTTGGGTTTAAGTGTTCATATAATGGACTTAATCACATGGTGATTACTAGTATCTCTTTTCACCCTAGCTTTCATCATCTCTAAGGTTGTAGATCCAACAACAATAACCTTTCTGTTGTTTGTCCTTTTTAGGTGTGAGTTAACTTGTACAACAGCTTTGAATCATTTTCTAAATTGCTTTTGAATACATGTGCATAAATCATCTTAATAGCACGTGACGTCGACGATCGATGAGGACTCGACTCTGCAGCGAGGATCTCCATCTCGTGACGAGCTTGGCGGATTCTCCGGAGCAAGACTAACTTCTAGCTTCCAACAAAACCGTTGAGCAAGTCAAGCCCCGGTTTGCATATCGTTACCGTTTTAAATTTTGCTTTATTTCACCTCATGTGTATTAGACTTGATATTCTGCATTATGTCTAGGATGACTGAAACCCACATGCATGGCTATTACACCCTGAGTAGAAGGTTTAGTGTAGGCTTTGCCTCGTTGTAGATGCTAGGCTAATGTTGTAGCTAACTCAGTAGAAGTCGAGTAGTAAAAAAGCTACTCGCGAGAAAGGTCGAGTAATGGAGTTACTCGCGAGAGGTTGATGATAAGAGCACCCTCATGAAAATGAGATGGGGACGAGCATGTTCCTGTAGGATGGAGCGCTCAAGGTTGGTCTCAACCTGCGATGGGTGTGACAATGCTTGAGACCACATTTGGCCTGCACCGCGATGGTAAGGCAAATGTGGAGGTTGGTTGTAGCCCCGTCCGTGTCGGTTAAGGACCATATGTATGCGGCCCTGCTTGACAAGATTGAGTTATACCGGAAATATAGTGGGGTATGGGACCCATGAAACCGATGTAACTCGATGGACCGTGATATATAAACTCATCCTTCGCGTGGGAATGGCGTTGAGAAGGCGGGAGGTGTAAATCCTTTTGCGGGCAACTTCGACGTGTCCGCGTAGAGGACCATCCTGCTCGGCACGAAACATTTTTCTTTGTCGGGGTGTCGTGTGAAAGGTTGCTGCATACAACGTAAGAAAGAGCTCTTGAGAGAGTCTTTCGAGGCGGCTGTATGTGTCGTGTATTCCGAGTTGTTATTGATTCGAATCACCGTCACTCGCAGAAGAGGATTGAGCATACTTGCCCACTGCGCAGTGACGTAGTAAGAAGAGGAACTAAGTCTATTAACTTGCTGTTTGTGGATTAATCACTTTATTGGAACCTTGACTGAAGTAGATATAGAGCCAACTAAATTTCATTTCCACCTTAGGCTAGCAACATCGGGATAAGCGTTTCTTGTTTGATTGTGGACTTCCGATGTTGTGAGGCGTGAGGACCACTAAAATGAAGGCTAAAAGAATCTGAATATAAGGATCAAGTTTAGACAAGCTGCATTTTGCAAATTCCTATTCCTACTGTCTTACTACCCTTGCATGTAGAGTTTCATGTTTAGGATTGACGGTTAAGTCTTGCTGAGCTTTAGTGCTCATGGTTGCTTCTGAGTTGTTTTGCAGGTAGCAGGATGCCTGCTATGAAAAGGGTTGTTCGGTGAGACGACAAACCTCATGGTTCGTTATACTCATTGGAAACCTAGCCGCTTCCTTTCTTTGGTGAAGCTAGTAGGAAGCGTTCACGGGCTGAACGACTTCTCTTCGGCATAGTTAGGGTCGAGAGTGAGTATATTGTCCAGCTAGTCTTAATTTCCGCTGCGTGTGTACTTATGTTGTAAAAGAACTTATCTTGAGTAACAAAATGGTTTTGTTATGTTCTTACGCCTCTTTCCGTGCTTGATGTTGGGTGCCGCATCGCACGGCACCACCCACTGCGATTCCTAGGCTCTCACAGCGTGTTATCAGAGCCGCATTGGGAATAGCATGCATGAAAAGAGAATATTTTCGAAAACTTAGAGGTATACGCGTGAGGAACGTATAGTATGCCCACATAAGGAATATTATTAGCATAGTTACTTAAGGTGGCAAGCTAACAGTGTGTTAATCTTCAGTATTTCAATTATGTACGACGCACCTACGTGGAGGTAAGAATGGTAAGGAACGCCACCGAAAGCGGATCAATTTCGGTTAGCTCACCCATATGAGGAAAGTAGTGTGGGATGTTCCGTTCAGCAATGGACGGGAAGTGAATATGTTTTCTAAGACTCTTCATGTCTTAGAGACATATGAATGGCACTAGCCTCCAGTGCGTAATCCCAGGGGCAAGAGGAGGAGACCCCATCGTGTGGTTTGTAACACGAAGTGTGTTCTCTAGGACTCTTCATGTCCTATGAGGCATACGAAAGCGCTGTTCCACCGGTGTGCTTTATTGCAAAGGTGTAGAGTCCCCGTCAGGTGGTGAATAACCCGATCATGTACCTTGAGACGTGGCTTGACTCAAGGACGGCCCGTATGGCAATGATACGGGGCGTATGTTTTTACTATGATATGGACCTGCCTGAAATAATAAACCAATGTGTGCATCATTATTGAGTGGTTTTCTGCAGGTACCTTAACCACGTTAGTACATGTCGTGTAGACAACGTTTGTGAGTGATCATTTTAGTGACACCACTTGAGACGTATAATCCGGTATAAAGCCGGTTAGGATTTTAATTTGGTGAGGAAACATAGTACCGTGATGTGTTTTGAACCGCATGAAAAAGAAGGTTTGAAAATAAAAAGAGTAAATTTGGAGTCTAGGATTCTACTAGGGGGTAATGAACTCCTATATTGAACTAAGAGTCAATTGGGAGTACAGATTTATTCACAAAGACTTAGGAATAACCTCCCCTGTTTTCGGCAGAATTTTGCTAAAGTTGAACAGGACATAACTTTTATTTGGTTAATCCAATGGAGGTGAGTGATACATTTCTGGAAAGCTGTTAAAGTATTATACAACTCTTCAGTAGAACTCCAGATCAGAATCACCTTCCAAATGGACGACATTCTCAGAGGAGTGTGAACTGCCCAAACACAGGGCAGGCACAAATTGCTCTCTGGAAAATTATGTATTTCGACCATAACTTTCTATAGAAAAATTTCTAAGGGTCAAGTAAGACACCGTTGGAAAGTTTAGAAATTGTACTACGACTTTGTAGTTCAAAGTTTCTCCAGATTTGGAGTTTAAAGTGATGAAATCTTGCGGACAAAACAGCCACTTTCAAAGGAGGTGCTGTCAAAATTGTTCCAGATTTCTGTTAACTTTGAAATATCACAACTTTTGATCCAAAACAGATATGAAGGCAAATGAATACTCGTTGGAAAGATATTGAAGTTAGCTATAACTTTTATATTCAACTTGAGATATGAAATTGCAATTTTCATATTCAAATTCTGGGATTAAAAGCTATTGGTCAATCTGAACGGAGTAGTGCTTATGGCCTATGTAGCTTATGACTTGTTGTGGACAGGAATGTTTTAGACTTCTCTAAATTCCATAACATGTTCTTGAGTTATTTTCCAGTTTATCCTACTGTTGGAATTAAGGGTTTGGACAAACTTGCGCATGTTTGGTAGATTTCAAAATTATCGAAACCCTAGTTAGCTTGTGTAATGCTGCAATATTGATGTGGTGCTTTTACGGTTATGTTTTCAATTCAAGTTGAGTTTAAACTTTGAATTTTAACCGTAAATTGCTCAATCTTGCAGCATGGATCATGCTCATTCCAGGAGTGAGGTTGGTGAGTCGAGTCACGGCGAAAGCAATTCGCCACGACAAGAAGTGCCGACATCATCAACCGGATTGGCGGAAATCATGACAAAGATGGCTGAGTCTCTGGATCTGTTGGTGCGACAAAATACGACAGGATACACTACAGCAAAATCCCCCACAAGCACAAATCTGGATTTCTTAGCAAGACAACCACCGGTTTTCTCGGAAGCGAAAGAACCGTTGGAGTCGGCTCATTGGTTCCAATGAATTGAAGCCAAGTTCGATATGCTTGAATGCGATGAGTACCAGAAGACTTTATTTGCCGCTCAACAACTCCACGAAGCCGCTGGAGCTTGGTGGGCAGAGTACATCGCTACTCTTCCTAAAGGTCATCGAGTGACGTGGGATGAATTCCGGACTGTTTTCCGGGCACGTCACATTTGTTCGGGAATTCTTCGAACAAAGTATCAAGACTTTCTAGAGTTAAAGCAAGGGGAAAGGAGTGCATACGAGTACTTCAAATAGTTTGAAGACTTGATGCAATACACCACTCATATGGTAGACTCGGAAGCGTTGAAGTGCGAGTATTTCTTCCGAGGTTTGAATGTCGAACTTCAGGAACAAGTGACTTTGTTCAATAACGGTATTTACAATGAGTTGTTAAATGCCGCTATCATTAAAGAAGACATGCATCTCCGTTGTGAAGCGGAGTTGAAAATAAGTATACCGCCAGACCACGATATCGAGGTTCGTCCGAACTATCGAGTGCGGTATTACTCGCCAGTTAGGCAACAAATTCAGCCTGTGGTGCAACTCTCACAACCACGGCTGAAGTTGATCACTTATGAGCCTCCACCTCAACAGCAGCGGTCAGAAATTACTCGTGCAACCCTACTGCAACCAGCTATGCACGAATTATCTCCACCTCGTGTTAGTAGGGAGCTGAGGATTTCTGCAGCACGAAACCGTCGTGGAGCTGAGCAGAGCCACACATGTGTGTCATCTCATCAATGCTCAGATCAGCACCGTGAACCTTCAAAGAAAAATCTTTCAAAAGCTGGCAGGGTTAATTACACTGCTATTGAGGACATTGCAAAAGGCGAACCAGTTTTGACGGGCATGTTCATTTTTCAGAACAGCCCACTTTCATGTTGTTTGATTCCGGAGCCACCCACAATTTTATTAGCAGAGACTATGTGCTGAAGAATAATCTTCCATTTAGCACAGTTAAGCATCCGTTTCATATCAGCTCACCCGGAGGCAAGATATCAGCAGATGAGATGGTCTCTAGGGCACCTTTATGTTTGGGTGGAAACATCTATCCTGCGAGCCTTATCATACTCAAAGGCCAAAGGATTGATATTATCTTGGGGATGTCATGGTTGACACTTTATGGAGCTATCTTTGACATATCAGCTCTCGGACTGTCCAACTGAATTCCCCAATACACGGTTGCAACACATTGAACCTTGTGGATCCATCACAACGAGTTGCAGCAGTGCATCAGATTGAAGCTCCTAAACTTGAGGATATTTGAGGGGGCCCGACCTCCATCACGGGGCCGCGCCGCCTCGCCCGAGGAATCGCATTGGGTGGTACCGTGTTATGCGGCACCCAACAGCACACATATAAGGAACACAGTATTACATAAATCAAAAGCGGAAGCATACAATTATTCTTTGTAAATAATTTACATAAAATAGCTACAACAGAAGTCTATAAACAGCTCACGATGAATATCTAAGAAGCACTCGAGAAGAGATCCAGCCCGCGGACTCCTCTCGCTAGCAACACGAAGACATGGCAGCGGCTAGGTTCTCCAAGTGTGACATGACTCGGAAGTTTCCGAGTCTCACCGGAGAACCCTCTTTATGGCGTCGATGCTTACCTGCAAAACCACTTATATAGCAAGAGTGAGCACAAAGGCTCAGCAAGACTTAACCGTCTCTCCTAAGGCAGGAAACTCTACATGAAAGTAACCTAAGACTTAACCCTGTCATTTGCGAAAAGACTCACCTACGAGTTCATCCTCGACTTTCAGGTTTTAGCCATAATAGTAGTGACCTTGCGCTTAGCAACATTGGAACTCCACAATCAAACAAGAAACCCTTCGTTCCAATGTTACTTGTCCCAAGGTGGAAAAATAACTTTAGTTTGCTCTATCTCTACTTCAAACATGGTTTTCATGCAATTTACAATTATCATAACAGCATTTAAAACTTTGCAAACTATTTCCACACAACTTGATTACTACGTCACAACACAGGGAGCAAGCGGTAATCAATAACCGCGATGGACGGTGATTCGAATCAAACACTACCCGGATAACTCGACACATACGTCTGCCTCTGAAGACCCAACTCTGGCGTCCTTCATTACGTCGTATGTGGCAACCTTTCTCAGGACACTAAACTGTAGAACCGGCCGCGCTGTCTCGGGCTCATAGGTCTAGCGAGACGATGTGGTATGCCTCTACAATCCAGTGAACCTGGTACATTGGTTTCCTGATTCCCATATGTCAGTAAGCATCTGGTACACAACTCAATACCTGCTCCTGGGTGCCGCACACGCATCAGTCCTTAACCGACACAGGCAGAGCTACTCGACCAAGACATCGTCTTGTCGCTGCCTAACCATCCTGCCCGGTCTCATCTTTGGAAATGTAAACTTTAGTTTGCCCTCTTTTTCCATCTACACCCAGGTAGTCCTGTCTATAGCTCGCGAGTAGATTCCAACTACTCGACTTCTACCGGATGTCCTACGCTATTTAGCATGGCCTTATCCTACAGTGATGATACAATTCTACCCATGACCTCAGGGTTCATGTTTGGTTATGCAAGTGGAGTATACAACATCCTTGACCTAATGCACATACAAACTTTGACCAATAGTAGTGAACAAAGGGAAAACTTTAAAAACAACTTAAATGCAAACCGGAGCTTGCCTTGGTTTTGCAGGTGACTTAAGTCAGATAAGATTAAGTTAGTTGCTGATGAAGACTTGAAGCTTAATCCTTGCCTTCTTGCTCCTTGATCAATTCTTCACTTATCCACGTTTTATCACTACACGTTATGAGTATGCATACATGTTTAATTGCAAAAAATTTGCTAACAAGTGCTAAGGACAAGTTTTAAAACTGAAACTCTGTTCAAGAATTTAAAATGACACTGGGGGTGGTGGTTTGGGTGTGTGTCTAAGCACTATCATCAAGTGAGAAGTGAGGTTCATCACTTGGGTGGTGATCACCTAATGAGGTTGAACAGACATAATGATCCAAGGTCCAATGGAGCGGGAAATTTTCTTGTGAGTTCCTTGTCACAAGAAAGTCCTCTGGATCAAAATTCAGAATGTTTCACTGATTAGGTTACCCAGAACAATTCCCTAAGCATTTAGGCATAAAGGAATTAATTCTGATTAAACTTGCACTTTCATTCAAATCCAAGGGAACCATAACTTTCATACATAGCTCAGGGAGTATGCCTGAATTTTCCTAGGATTTTTGGAGCTAAGGAATGGCTAGAACTGAATTTCCAAGTTTTTGGAAATTCTCTGCAAATGTTTCTGTATTCATTTGAATACAGAAACTTAAAATCAGAATTACCCTAACTAAATCAACTCCAAATGAGCTGAAACTTATACAGGAGTCTCCTAATATCCTAAAGAATATTCTGGCAAAAATTTGGGGATTTTTGGATGAACCAAACTCCCTCAAAAATTCTTTTTATGAAAAGCTTTAAAGAGTTTTCCAGAATTTTCTATTGATTTTCATGCAAATTGAGTTGCATATTTGGATAGAGTTTTAGCTCCTGAATCCAACCCAATTTGAATCACCAGTTTTGGAGTTTCCTAGCAAAAGTTACGGGGTTCTAAAGTTTGAACCAAATTTGGGATTCAAATTAATTCGGGAGATGTTCAAACTCTGACGGTGGGTCCCTTCTACACGTGTCGGTTGCCGGAGCTAAGCCACACGGGGCCACAGACTACTTCCTGCACTGTCGCAAAGAATCCCGGGGCCACAGCTGATCAGCAGTTTAAACCCTCCGAGCTGACACGCGGAGCCGCCGGACCTTCTTCCTCCTCGGGCCGTTTTCTTTCCCGCGCCGCCCCCTCGCCGGAAATTCGTCGGGGCTCACCGGAGTCGGCATCCCTGCCGTCTCCTGGCTCGGTACTTGCCGCCTGGGGGTTTTCAGGGGCGAGCAACTCATCTACGGGGTCAGCACAAGCTAAAGGCGCTCGGAACTAGGTCGGCGACATGCGCACCCTTCGGTGAAGCTTCGGAGCCGTGGTCCGAGCATCCTAGCCCGCCGAAGGGTCGGAGAATTTGCTCTAAAGCACCAGTGAAGGTCAGGCAAGCTCGGCATGGCCTTAAACTGGCTAGGAAATGGCGGCAACTCAGTTGTCACCGTGCACCCGCGCGTTCCCGCCATAGCCGCCGATCGGAAAGCTTGGAATTCGTCACTAACCCGAGGTTTCTAGCTAGGGTTGTGAAGGGGATCAGACCGCTAGCCAGTCTAGTTTATTCGTGCATGATTTGATGAGCTACAAACACGAGTTGCAATCGAATTTAATTACCTCGTTCTGGAAGGTCGAATTGCGTCCTCCGAATGAAAATTCCTGAATTTGCTCTCGGTGATTCACAGCTCGACATGAGGCTTGGAGGTGAGCAGAAGGGTTCACCAGCGCGTCCGGAGGTGGCCTTGCTTGGGCGTGGAAGTGCCTGGGTTAGGCTGTCCCCGAGCGCCCCAACCCTCGGTAAGTGAAGTCGCTGCGGCGACGAGCCAATTTCGGGTCGGGGATGCAGCAACTCGCTGGATTCTGTGCTCAGGAGGTGGAGGACAAGCTCACCGTGTAGTTTTCCGGCTTGGCTGGCCTCTGTGCGCTCGGTTTTCCTCAGTTCCCGGTCGATCGCCCGAGGCGGCAGCGTCCTCGGTTCTTTTGTTGTGCGAGGGAGGAAAAACGGCCGAGGGGTCGGTGAGGAGGCAAAAGATCGCACGGGAGAAAAGGGTAGGCGTCCAGGAAGCTCTCCAGTGTGCTGCTTCGGTGAGGAGGTGGCAACAGCGTGCGCTCGGTGGTGCCGGGAGCGACCTCGGTAGCTCGGGTGGAAACCAACACACAGAGGCAGACTTAAGCAGTAAGTCATAACCCCCCCTCTCTATGACAAGTGGGGCCCACAGCCCCCCCTCAGCACCAAAAGATCTCCAACTTTTGACACCTTGCAAATTCAGCTGTGAGGGGTCCAAATTCAAAAGCCAATTTGCCATTTGACAATTTGTGCCACAGTTTCAAATTTAAATTCAAATTTGGATGGAATTCACAAGTTCCTTTGATATTCCTATCAAAGCACCTCCAAATTTGCTCAAAACTTGGCTCCCTCATAATTTGGACCAGAGAAACTCAAATATATCCTTTGATCTTTGAGTTGGCTTTTGCAAACACAGCTTCTCAAACATCAGTTTGAATTTTCCTTTTTGGAGATGGCCCTCCTCTTTTTGGAAGTGACCCTCTTAGTTCAAACTGAATTCAAAGTTTTATTGCACAAGCCAACACTTTCATGAGTAACACAAAAGTTTTTGTAAGTCCCATTTCTTGTATATAAACTCAACTTTATTCATAGCTCAAGTTTTCTATTTACATGTTTTGGTACTTTTACATTCCTCCCCCCTTAAAAAGAATCTCGTCCCGAGATTCATGATTAAGGACAACTTGGAGAGGACAACTACTACATATAAGCCTCTAACAACTCCGGATGATTGCGTTGCAAATACTCCTCGCTTTCCCATGTAGCCTCATCGGACGTGTGATTCTCCCATAGCACCTTGAAAAATCGCAGCGTCCGGTTTCTGGTCTCGCGAGTCTTTTCATCAATTATCTGGGTTGGATGCTCAACATAAGTGAGGTCCGGCTTCAAATCTGCTATATCTCCCGTGAGAATCTCGGTTGGAACTTTCAAACACTTCCGCAACTGAGATATGTGGAAGATGTTATGAACTCCGGCTAAGGCTGCCGGCAGCTCCAAACGGTATGCCACGGGTCCACACCTTTCAATGATGGCGAAGGGACCGATAAAACGTGGAGCTAATTTTCCTTTCACACCGAATCGGTGAATGCCCTTCATAGGAGATACGCGGAGATACATGTGGTCCCCAACTTGAAATTCCAGAGGATGACGCCTCTTATCCGCATAGCTCTTTTGTCTTGACTGAGCGGCTTTAAGATTTTCCTGAATAAGCCTCACCCGCTCTTCTGCTTCATTTACAAGATCAATCCCGTAAATAACTCTCTCGCCGGATTCACACCAGTTCAAGGGTGTGCGGCACTTCCGGCCGTAGAGAGCTCCATAAGGCGCCATTTTGATACTTGATTGATACCCGTTGTTATATGAGAACTCTGCCAATGGTAAGTGATCATCCCAGCTCTTACCGTGATGAATGGCACATGCTCTCAGCATATCTTCAAGTATTCGATTCACCCTCTCTGTTTGTCCATTGGTTTGAGGGTGATACGCGGAGCTTCGGATCAATTTGGTTCCCAAGGATGCGTGTAGCTGCTCTCACAAATGAGCAACAAACAATGCGCCTCGATCAGAGATGATCGTCCGGGGAACTCCATGTAGGCACAAGATCCGTGCTATGTATAACTCCGCATACTGCTTGGCGGTGTATCTGGTATGCACGGGGATGAAGCGTGCCGATTTGGTCAACCGGTCCACGATTACCCAAATCGAGTCATGGAGGTGGGAGGTCATCGGCAACCCAACGATGAAATCCATACTCAAGTCTTCCCACTTCCATGCCGGTATCTGTAGCGGTTGCAGCAGGCCCGACTTCTTCACATGGTCGGCCTTAATTCTTCGACACGTATCACATTCTGAAACGTATTTTGCAACTTCTCGTTTCATACGTGTCCACCAAAACTTCTTTCGGAGGTCTTGGTACATTTTATTGCTGCCAGGATGAATAGAAAATTTGGATAAGTGAGCCTCATCCAGAATTTTCTTCCGCAGCCTTATATCACGGAGTACGACTATCCGGTCCTTGAACCACAAGATATCTTCATTATCTAACCGGAAACATTTCATCTCCCCATTCTTCAACCTCCTTTTTATATGGGCCATGCCCTTGTCTTTCTTTTGAGCTTCCGTAACCTCCTCTCTTATTGTGGGTATGAAAGCTAGATTATGCAGAGCTCCATATGGAACCAAGTAGAGACTTGGTCCTTCCTCTTCTATCGGCGTAATGGTCAGGTTATGAATATGAGACTTCCGGCTGAGTGCATCGGCAACCACATTTGCCTTGCCCGGATGATAATTAATTTCAATCTCATAGTCCTCGATCAGCTCCAACCATCGCCGTTGTCGCATATTCAACTCTTTCTGAGTGAATATGTACTTCAAGCTTTTGTGGTCGGTGTAGAGATGAACCAGATTTCCCAATAGGTAATGTCTCCACATCTTCAAAGCTAGTACCACGGAAGCAAGCTCGAGATCATGAGTTGGATAATGTTGCTCATGATTCCGTAATTGCCGTGATCCATATGCGACCACACGTCCTCCTTGCACGAGTACACAACCAAGCCCGATGCCGGATGCATCACAATAAACATCAAAAGGCTTGGTTGTATCCGGTTGAGCTAGAACTGGGGCTGTGGTGAGGTGTTTCACCAACGCTTGAAAATCTTCCTCACATGGCTTGCTCCAATCATATTTTATGCCCTTCTTCAGTAGCTCTGTCATAGGTTTGGAGAGTTTTGAGAAGCCCGGGATGAACCTCCGGTAATATCCCGCCAAACCCAAGAAGCTACGAACTTCATGGACTGATGTTGGAGACTTCCATTTCAGCACTTGTTCAATCTTGCTTGTATCAACAGCAATGCCTTCTGCTGAAATAATGTGCCCAAGAAATGGCACTTTGTTGATCCAGAATTCACATTTACTAAACTTCGCATAGAGCTTGTGATCTCTCAGTCGTTGGAGCACAATATGCAAATGTTTAGCATGTTCCTCTTCAGATTTGGAATAGACCAAAATGTCGTCGATGAATACCTTGACGAACTGATCCAGCTCTGGCATGAACACCGAGTTCATAAGATACATGAAGTGAGCCAGAGCATTGGTCAATCCAAACGACATGACAAGATACTCATAGAGTCTGTATCTTGTCGAGAATTCTGTTTTCGGGACATCTTCCACACGAATCTTGATCTGATGATATCCCGACCTTAAGTCCATTTTGGAGAAGACTTTAGCACCCACTAGCTGATCGAAAAGAATATCAATTATTGGTAGTGGATACTTGTTCTTTATTGTCACAGCATTTAAAGGACGATAATCGACGCATAGCCTCAGCGTCTCATCCTTCTTCTTCACAAATAAAGCTGAGCAACCCCATGGTGATGAACTTGGACGAATAAACCCCTTGTCCATCAGATCCTTGAGTTGCTCCTTCAGCTCAGCTAATTCATTCGGAGCCATTTTATATGGTCTCCGAGAGATCGGCGTGGTTCCCGGCATCAACTCTATTTTGAATTCCACCTCGCGCTCAGGTGGTAAGCCTGGAAGATCTTCGGGAAACACGTCCGGATATTCACGGACTACCGGAATGTCTTCTAACTTGCACGCCCCGGCATTACATACTTCCGGGTCTTTGGAAACCGCTTTGCCGAGATACAATGTTTGACGTCCGTGAAGTGGAGAGTCCAAGTGAACACTCCTGTTCTCGATGTCCAGAACAGACTTATGGAAGGTCAACCATGATATTCCCAATATGGCATTGATTCCCTGGTCTTCGAGAATGGTGAGGGTGGTAAGATAAATTGTTCCACCCAAGCAAAGTGGTGCTCGAGAGACGACTTCATTAGTTGAGATGTCTCCACCTGGCGAATGTATAAGGTAAGAACCTTTTGTGACAGTTGTGGAGATCTGATCCCGGATCACCGTTGCCCGGCTAATGAAGTTATGTGTTGCACTAGAGTCGAATAAAATGACAACCGGCTTGTCATTTAAGGTGAACCTGCCGGCAAGAACAGGTCCTCCCTTTGGAAGATCATCAACTGACACATAATTAACTGTCCCCACTTTGGACATAGCTTTTCTTGGCTGTCCAAGATCACCCTTTGGTGCTGGAACCGCAGACATAATGTTGCTGCTCGGTTCAGTTGCTTCATTGACGTTGAGCTCGTTGTCAACATGAAGTGGGACAGCACTTGGTTCAGCTGAGAAATCGCCTTGTTCATTTTCAGCCTCTTGAGCGTAATAATATTCTAGTGCACTTCGTTGATACTGAGGTGCAAGAGAAACATGTTGCTGCTGCGGTGGAGGTGAATAAGACCTCTGTGGAGTAGAAGAGTCGTCACACTCCCAGAATGATTGCACCTCGTGTGGAATCTCCCGACCAGAAGGTGAATGGATTACCAACCGATACTTCTGAGGCAGACGATTGTCTTCATCTTGTGATGAGTCCCTCTCCCTCTTTTCTTTGAGGTAGAGGTTGGAATAATATTCTTGAGTGATAGCACAGCTCACAAACTCATCAAAATTCTCTTGGCTAACTTGAGCCAATTCACATCGCAGCCTAGCGGTCAGCCCTCGGTAAAAGTGATAACCCTTCATGGCTGGTGACTTCACATAGTCAGGGACATATTGAGCTAAGCGATTAAATTCCTTCGCATACTTAATAACACTCATGTCCCCTTGCTTTAGGTTCCAGAACTCATCATGACTTGTCTGCATTATGCCCACAGGGATGAAACGAGCATGGAATGCAGCCTGGAACTCCACCCATGTGACACGATGCCCTACTTGTTGGACAGCAAGGTACTCTGCCCACCATGCTCCAGCAAGGCCGTGAAGCTGCTGAGCGGCATATAGAGTCTTCGAGAATTCATCACATCGGATCAACCCAAACTTGGACTCCATGACACATAACCAGTGATTTGCTTCACAATGGTCAGCCGCCTCAGAGAATACCGGCGGTTGTGTCGCCAAGAAATCCAGATACGTGCTCTGGGTTGGCATGTGACATTGAGCTTCTCGATCTATGCCCTGCTGAACTAGAGTTTGGAGAGTTTCATTCATCTTCGCCATAATTTCAGCCAATCCGGTTGGCGATGGCTCTTGTGATGAAGTCGAGTCATTCCCACCTCGACTTGAACCTCCAATCTCCATTTGAGGATGTGTGCGTACCATAGTGCACAAAACAAAATTTTGAGTCATTCAAAATTCTATCTCAGTAGTAAGTAAAGATAAGTAAAACATGAACATGTCATGAACTTTATGAAAGCATAACCACATTCATGTTTAAACAAATCTTAAGTATGCTAAACTAATAAGCGGAATTACCCTGACCAGTTCACACAAACTCCAAATTTTACTCAAGTTATAAACAGATTCTTGACTTGAGTTCAATACAAAAGTTTTAGTAAACTTCAGTAGCTTTCCAACAAGTACTCATAGGCTCCTTACCGATTTTTCTATAGGAAGTTATGTCTTAAAAACAGAAAGGTCCAGAGAGGTTTTTGCTACTGTCCTGGTTTTGAACAGTTTGCCTTCAACTGGACTTTTCACCAACTTAAAATGTGATTTTGCTCTGGAGGTCTACAAATAAATTGTAGAGCACTTGAAAATCTTTCCAGAACTGTATCATACACCATATTTGGGTCAAGATACTCAGAGTTATGCCCTGTTAAAGCCCAGCAAGAATCCCTGCCGGAAACAGAGCACTCTGTTTTTGAAAATTTGACACCTAGTTAAACTCTCATTTGAGTCTTAGCTCAAAATAAGAGTTCAGTAACTAATATTTGTTTCAAACTTCCATTTTTAGTTGAAAGTTAGTTCATGAATCATTTCTTAGTAGGGAAGAGGTTATTAAGTGTAGTACGGTGTCGATGCACCGTAAGAAACATGTCGGTACAACGTAGCCTCACCAAAATAAAAATCCTAACCGGATTACACCGGCATATACGTATGAGCAGTGGCACTAAAACTGTCTCTCACACACGTGTACTACACGGGATAAGTTCGTGGTTAGTACCTGCAGAAGAACACTCAATAGTGGTACACTCAAAAGTTATTTCATTTCAGGCAGTTCCATATTTGAAAGTAAATACAAACGCCCGTATCATTGTCATACGGCCATCCTTGAGTTAAGTCACGTCTCAAGGTACGTGATCGTGTTTCAACACCACACAACGGGGAACCTGAGTATATCATGAACGGATCGTCACGGTTGGGAATGTTATCAACCCAACAGATACCACCTACTGCCCTGCAGGGCACGCCGATGGCAAGCGCTGCGTATGTCCTCCTGGGCTACTTCCAGACGAACACACTATCGCGTTACTGACCACACGATGGGGTCTCCACTTACTTGCCTAATGCACACTAGGGATCAGCGGTTCATATGAACTCAGGAACATGAAGAGTCCAAGAGTTTCATATTAACATCTCACACCAAGCTGTGAGATCTAATCCTGAACCACTTTCCTCGTCAGGGGAGCTAACCGAAATTGAACCGCTTTCGGTGGCGTTCCTTACCATGCTTAACAGAACGTAGGTGCGTCGTTACATAATGAAAATTCAGAATTAAAACACATATGTTAGTCTTGCCACTTTAAGTAACTATACTACGATAGTCCTTATGTGGGCCTAATATCGTTTCCTCACCGTATCCTAAGTTTTTGTCATAATACGCTCCTTATTCCGTGCGCTATTACCAATGCGGCTCTGATACCACGCTGAGGAGGCCCGACCTCCATCACGGGGCCGTGCCGCCTCGCCCGAGGAATCGCATTGGGTGGTTCCGTGTTATGGGGCACCCAACAGCACACATATAAGGAACACAGTATTACATAAATCAAAAGCAGAAGCTTACAATTATTCTTTATAAATAATTTACATAAAATAGCTACAGCGGAAGTCTATAAACAGCTCACGATGAATATCTAAGAAGCACTCGAGAAGAGATCCAGCCCGCGGACTCCTCTCGCTAGCAACACGAAGACATGGCAGCGGCTAGGTTCTCCAAGTGTGACATGACTCGGAAGTTTCCGAGTCTCACCGGACAACCCTCTTTATAGCGTCGATGCTTACCTGCAAAACCACTTATATAGCAAGAGTGAGCACAAAGGCTCAGCAAGACTTAACCGTCTCTCCAAAGTCAGGAAACTCTACATGAAAGTAACCTAAGACTTAACCCTGTCATTTGCAAAAAGACTCGCCTACGAGTTCATCCTTAACTTTCAGGTTTTAGCCATAATAGTAGTGACCTTGCGCTTAGCAACATTGGAACTCCACAATCAAACAAGAAACGCTTCGTTCCAATGTTACTTGTCCCAAGGTGGAAAAATAACTTTAGTTTGCTCTATCTCTACTTCAAACATGGTTTTCATGCAATTTACAATTATCATAACAGCATTTAAAACTTTGCAAACTATTTCCACACAACTTGATTACTATGTCACAACACAGGGAGCAAGCGGTAATCAATAACCGCGATGGACGGTGATTCAAATCAAACACTACCCAGATAACTCGACACATACGCACGCCTCTGAAGTCCCAACTCTGGCGTCCTTCATTACGTCGTATGTGGCAACCTTTCTCAGGACACTAAACTGTAGAACCGGTCGCGCCGTCTCGGGCTCATAGGTCTAACGAGACGATGTGGTATGCCTCTACAATCCAGTGAACCTGGTACATCGGTTTCCTGATTCCCATATGTCAGTAAGCATTTGGTACACAACTCAATACCTGCTCCTGGGTGCCGCACACGCATCGGTCCTTAACCGACACAGGCAGAGCTACTCGACCAAGACCTCGTCTGTCGCTGCCTAACCATCCTGCCCATTCTCATCTTTGGAAATGTAAACTTCAGTTTGCCCTCTTTTTCCATCTACAGCCAGGTAGTCCCGTCTATAGCTCGCGAGTAGATTCCAACTACTCGACTTCTACCGGATGTCCTACGCTATTTAGAATGGCCTTATCCTACAGTGATGATACAATTCTACCCATGACCTCAGGGTTCATGTTTGGTTATGCAAGTGGAGTATAAAACATCCTTGACCTAATGCACATACAAACTTTGACCAATAGTAGTGAACAAAGGGAAAACTTTAAAAACAACTTAAATGCAAACCGGAGCTTGCCTTGGTTTTGCAGGTGACTTAAGTCAGATAAGATGAAGTTAGGTGCTGATGATGACTTGAAGCTTAATCCTTGCCTTCTTGCTCCTTGATCAAATCTTCACTTATCCACGTTTTATCAATACACGTTATGAGTATGCATACATGTTTAATTGTAAAACATTTGCTAACAAGTGCTAAGGACAAGTTTTAAAACTGGAACTCTGTTCAAGAATTTAAAATGGCACTAGGGGTGGTGGTTTGGGTGTGTGTCTAAGCACTATCATCAAGTGAGAAGTGAGTTTCATCACTTGGGTGGTGATCACCTAATGAGGTTGAACAGGACATAATGATCCAGGGCTCCAATGGAGCTGGAAATTTTCTTGTGAGTTCCTTGTCACAAGAAAGTCCTATGGATCAAAATTCAGAATGTTTCACTGATTAGGTTACCCAGAACAATTCCCTAAGCATTTAGGCATAAAGGAATTAATTCTGATTAAACTTGCACTTTCATGCAAATCCAAGTGAACCATAATTTTCATACATAGCTCAGGGAGTATGCATTCATTTTCCTAGGATTTTTGGAGCTAAGGAATGGCTAGAACTGAATTTCCAAGTTTTTGGAAATTCTCTGAAAATGTTTCTGTATTCATTTGAATACAGAAAATTAAAATCAGAATTATCCTAACTAAATTAACTCCAAATGAGCTGAAACTTTTACAGGAGTCTCCTAATATCCTAAAGAATATTCTGGCAAAAATTTGGGGATTTTTGGATGAACCAAACTCCCTCAAAAATTCTTTTGCTGAAAAGCATTAAAGAGTTTTCCAGAATTTTCCATTGATTTTCATGCGAATTGAGTTGCATATTTGAATAGAGTTTTACCTCCTGAATCCAGCCCAATTTGAATCACCAATTTTGCAGTTTCCTAGAAAAAGTTATGTTTTCTAAAGTTTGAACCAAATCTGGAATTCAAATTAATTCGGGAAATGTTCAAACTCTGGCGGTGGGTCCCTTCTACACGTGTCGGTTGCCGGAGCTAAGCCACATGGGGCCACAGACTACATCCCACACTGTCGCAAAGCATCCCGGGGCCACAGCTGATCAGCTGTTTAAACCCTCCGTCGCTGACACGCGGGGCCCGCCGGACCTTCTTCCTCCTCGGGCCGTTTTCTTTCCCGCGCCGCCCCCTCGCCGGAAATTCATCGGGGCTCGCCGGAGTCGGCATCCCGGCCGTCTCCCGGCTCGGTACTCGCCGCCTGGGGGTTTTCAGGGGCGAGCAACTCATCTACGGGGTCAGCACAAGCTAAAGGCGCTCGGAACTAGGTCGGCGACGTGCGCACCCTTCGGTGAAGCTTCGGCGCCGTGGTCAGAGCATCCTAGCCCGCCAAAGGGTCGGAGAATTTGCTCTAAAGCACCAGTGAAGGTCAGGCAAACTCGACATGGCCTCAAACTTGCTAGGAAATGGCAGCAACTCGGTTGTCACCGTGCGCCCGCTCGTTCCCGCCATAGCTGCCGATCGGAAAGCTTGGAATTCGTCGCTAACCCGAGGTTTCTAGCTAGGGTTGTGATGGGGATCGGACCGCTAGCCAGTCTAGTTTATTCGTGCATGATTTGATGAGCTACAAACGCGAGTTGCAATCGAATTTAATTACCTCGTACTGGAAGGTCGAATTGCGTCCTCCGAATGAAAATGCCCGAATTTGCTCTCGGTGATTCACAGCTCGACTTGAGGCTTGGGGTGAGCAGAAGGGTTCACCAGCGCGTCCGGAGGTGGCCTTGCTTGGGCGTGGAAGTGCCTGGCTTAGGCTGTCCCCGACCGCCCCAACCCTCAGTGAAGTGAAGTCGCTGCGGCGACGAGCCAATTTCGGGTCGGGGATGCAGCAACTCGCTGGATTCTGTGCTCAGGAGGTGGAGGACGAGCTCACCGTGGGTTTTCTGTCTTGGCTGGCCTCTGCGCGCTCGGTTTTCCTCAGTTCCCGGTCGATCGCCCGAGGCGGCAGCGTCCTCGGTTCTTTTGTTGTGCGAGGGAGGAAAAACGGCCGAGGCGTCGGTGAGGAGGCAAAAGATCGCACGGGAGAAAAGGGTAGGCGTCCAGGCAGCTCTCCAGCGTGCTGCTTCAGTGAGGAGGTGGCAACAGCGTGCGCTCGGTGGCGCCGGGAGCGACCTCGGTAGCTCGGGTGGAAACCAACACACAGAGGCAGACTTAAGCAGTAAGTCATAACCCCCCCTCTCTATGACAAGTGGGGCCCACAGCCCCCCCTCAGCACCAAAAGATCTCCAACTTTTGACACCTTGCAAATTCAGCTGTGAGGGGTCCAAATTCAAAAGCCAATTTGCCATTTGACAATTTGTGCCACAGTTTCAAATTTAAATTCAAATCTGGATGGAATTCACAAGTTCCTTTGATATTCCTATCAAAGCACCTCCAAATTTGCTCAAAACTTGGCTCCCTCATAATTTGGACCTGAGAAACTCAAATATATCCTTTGATCTTTGAGTTGGCTTTTGCAAATACAGCTTCTCAAACATCAGTTTGAATTTTCCTTTTTGGAGATGGCCCTCCTCTTTTTGGAAGTGACCCTCTTAGTTCAAACTGAATTCAAAGTTTTATTGCACAAGCCAACACTTTCATGAGTAACACAAAAGTTTTTGTAAGTCCCATTTCTTGTATATAAACTCAACTTTATTCATAGCTCAAGTATTCTATTTACAAGTTTTGGGACTTTTACAATATTCCAGTGGTATGTGAATATCCAGATGTGTTTCCCAAAGACTTGCCGGGCATGCCGCCCGAACATGATGTAGAGTTTAAGATTGAACTCGCACTGGGAACAACACCTATTTCTGGGCGACCATACAAAATGGCACGAAAGGAGCTAGCAGAATTGAAGGAGCAGCTTAATGAACTCATGGACAAAGGTTTTATACGCCCAAGTTCATCACCTTGGGGCTGTTCCGCACTCTTCGTGAAAAAGAAGGACGAAACTTTGAGATGCGTAGATTATCGTCCATTGAATGCTGTCACTATCAAGAATAAGTATCCACTACCGCGCATCGATATTTTGTTCGATCAACTAGTGGGTGCTAAGGTATTCTCCAAAATGGATCTTCGGTCCAGGTATCATCAGATTAAAATCCGGGCAGAAGATGTACCTAAGACGGCGTTCTCAACAAGATATGGTCTTTATGAATATCTTGTCATGTCTTTTGGGTTGACCAATGCTCCGGCTCATTTTATGTATCTCATAAACTTTGTGTTCATACCGGAGTTAGACAAATTTGTCGTGGTTTTCATCAACGACATCTTGGTCTATTCAAAGTCTGAAGAAGAACACGCTGAACATTTGCGTATGGTACTCCAACGCTTGAGAGATCACAAACTCTATGCAAAGTTCAGTAAATGTGAGTTTTGGATCAGCAAAGTGCCGTTTCTTGGGCATATTATTTCAGCGGAAGACATCGCTGTGGACCCAAGTAAAATCGAGCAAGTGCTGAATTGGAAATCTCCAACATCTGTTCATGAATTGAGTAGTTTCCTAGGTTTAGCGGGTTATTACTAGAGATTCATTCCAAACTTCTCCAAAATCGCTAAACCTATGACGGAGCTGTTGAAGAAAAGCACCAAGTATGATTGGCGCAATTCATGCGAACAAGCTTTCCAAACGTTAGTGAAGCATCTCACCACAGCTCCAGTTTTAGCCCAGCCAGACACAATGAAGCCGTTTGATGTCTATTGTGATGCATCCGGCATTGGTTTGGGTTGTGTGTTGATGCAAGAAGGACGTGTGGTCTCGTATGGATCCCGACAACTCTGGGGTCATGAGCAGAATTACCCGACGCACGACCTTGAGCTAGCTGCAGTGGTCTTAGCATTGAAAATGTGGAGACATTATCTACTAGGCAATCTAGTACATCTCTACACTGACCACAAAAGCTTGAAGTACATCTTCACACAGAAAGAACTGAATATGAGGCAGCGAAGATGGCTCGAATTGATCAAGGATTACGAACTTGAAATTCATTACCATCAGGGCAAAGCAAATGTGGTTGCCGACGCACTTAGCCAGAAAGCCCACGTTCACCATTTAGCCAGGGCTGCAGATGAAGAAAGAGAACCAAGCTTGCGCTTAGTTCCCTACGGATCGCTGTTCAACCTCGCTCTTATTCCTACAATCCGAGATGAGATTGTAGAGGCTCAAAAGAGAGACAAGGGTATATCCCACATCCGGAGAAGAGTGGACAGCGGTGAATTGAAGATGTTCCGCAAGGATGAAGAGGGTACTCTATGGTTTAACAACCACATAGTGGTACCCCGAAACAGGAAATTGCGGAGGAAAATATTGGATGAAGCGCATTAATCCAAGTACTCCATTCATCCGGGAAGCAATAAGATGTACCAGGACTTGAAATCTAAGTTCTGGTGGACACGGATGAAAAGAGAGATTGCAAAGTACGTACCCGAGTGTGATACGTGTTGGCCGGTTAAAGCCGACCATATGAGGAAAGATGGACCACTTCAACCGCTGAAAATTCCAGCATGGAAGTGGGAAGACATAAGTATGGACTTCATCGTCGGTTTACCCATGACCAGCAACAAACATGATTCTATTTGGGTAATCATTGATCATTTGACCAAGACAGCTCATTTTATTCCAGTCCATACCAAATATGTGGCAAAGAAGTATGCGGAGCTGTTCATCTCAAGAATCGTGTGTTTACACGGGGTTCCCCGCACCATCGTGTCTGCCGAGGTGCGTTGTTCGTATCCAGATTTTGGGAGCAACTACATGCTTCGCTGGGAACCAAGTTAATTCGGAGTTCAGCATATCATCCGCAAAATGATGGTCAAACGGAGAGGATAAATCAGATTCTGGAGGATATGCTACGGGCATGTGTCATCAATCATGGGAAGAATTGGGATGACCATCTACCGTTAGCAGAATTCTCATATAATAACGGTTATCAATCCAGCATCAAGATGGCCCCATATGAAGCTCTTTATGGCAAGAAGTGCCATACACCATTGAATTGGTGTGAGTCCGGTGAACGAGTAACGTTCGGGGTTGATCTTGTCAATGAAGCCGAAGAGAGAGTTCGGATAATACAAGAGAACCTCAAAGCTGCCCAATCTCGTCAAAAGAGCTACGCGGACCAGAGACGTCGACCGCTGCATTTCGATGTCGTAGAGCACGTGTATCTTCGTGTCTCTCCGATGAAAGGGATTCATCGGTTCGGTATCAATGGGAAACTTGCTCCCCGATTCATTGGTCCATTTACCATCGCAGAGAAGTGTGCGACTGTAGCCTGCCGGCTGGAACTACCGGCATGCCTTGCCAGTATTCACGACATATTTCACGTGTCCCAGCTGTGGAAGTGTCTCAAGTTTACCGCTGCTGTCCGCCCTGAAGACATCGACGAATTGAAGCCGGATCTCACCTGTGTCGAGCAACCTATTCAGATTATCGATGAAAAGACCCAGATCACCCGAAACCGGACTTTGAGATTTTACAAGGTCCTGTGGAGTAATCATACCCCAGAAGAGGCGACGTGGGAAACCGAAGATTACATCCACAAGAACTATCCAGAACTTTTGACATAAACTTTGTAATTACCCTCCCTTTCCGTTCTTCTTTTGTCATCTCGGGACGAGATTCCTTTTAACAGGGGAGGAATGTAAAGGTCCCAAAATTTTGAATACAAAGGAAACTCTTGTTTGCAAAAGGGTGGTTTCATATGTATGAAATTTGGGACTTGTTAAAACTTTTTCCGCATGTGATAACACACATGAGGGTTTTCTTCACACAAGTTCAAATGTTTATTTGAAGACTTGGAAAACCAAGAAGGATATAAAACCAAGGTGGGAAGTTCCCATATGTGTGAGAAAACTAAAGTCAGATTTGGAACAAACTTGTTCAACTCAAAATTCAAATGGGAGCAACACTATGAATTTCAAAACTGTTGTGCTACAAATCTCATTTGAAGCAGACAAATTAAAAATCAGATTTCATATTTGAATTCCTTGGTTCCAAATTAGTGGGTATGCAAAGTTTCATGATTTGTTGAAAGGTCTTGCAACTCATTTTTCAAAATGGACGTTAAATAGCAAAGAATTCAAATGCATATTTGAATTTGGATGAAACTTGCCCAATTATCCAAATGCACCTCAGATTTGAACTTCCACAATTTTATTTCACAATTTGCAAATTTTGGTGAGATGTTTTGGAGAGGGATAAGGGGAAACAGTTTAATTTGCAAAAGATCTCAGAGAGACTGGTCTCTGTTTTTGCTGTTCAGGCGGTTCACTCGGGCAGATCGCGATTCCTCGCCGGGCGCCACAAAGGCAACGCCGAGACACCTCCTCCTTGTTCAGTGGGCGCTGGCGAGCTGCTTCCCCGCCCTCATCTTCCCTGCCGTGCTCCCTTTCATCTTATCACCGAAGACTCGGCCTCTGCTCCTCCCCCACGCAGTGAAAACAGCCGCCGTGCTCTGTTCGCCCAAGCACACCAGAGCCACCCAGCAACCTTTGCCCGAGCTTCCCACAGCAAAGACCTTCGCCCGGGAGTGCTCTAGCCGGCTGGCAACTTTCCTCCGCCATCCCGAGCTCACTGGCGCCTAGAGACAGTAAAGTTTCCACTGCTCCTGAGTGAAATTGAAGAAACTGAAACTGATCACCGTGGCCAGCCCAACCCAGGAGTGATCACGCCCAAGCAAGCCACCCCATCGGTGCACCTACAAGTCTAGTTGCTCACCTCCGATGCTCAGCCCTAGCCATTGATCACAAAGAGAGAATTTCAAGTTTTTCTCCCGGGCGGCAGAAACTGACCTTGAGGTAAGGAATTGCGAAATTCGTCCTCAAATCGTGTTTGTTGGGTTTCAAACTTCACACACAGGATGTTAACTGCCTAGCACACCTCCTCATCGATTTTGGACCATGAAATTGAGTGTAGTGTGAGGAATCCGAGTTCTTTTCGAGGGTATAGCGCTGGACCATATCGGGCGCACGGTGCTGATAGGTTTGGAGCGCTCCCCGGCTTGGTTAAACCTCATGTCAGTTTTCTACATGATTCCCTGGTGCTTTAGAGCCCAAGAACCGACCATTTGGTGGAGAATTCATCGTGTGCGACCTCGCCGGAGCCCTAGGGTTTGCTGTTGCCGGTGCGCCCTGTTTTCCGGCGAGTTTCAGCCGCCGGAGACCTCACCAACATGTTCAGCATGGGGGGAAATGGGGGGGGGCGGCCAGCAGGGGTCTGGAGGTGCCTGGGAAGTTCCTTTCCGGCGACCTCGCCGGAGGGAGCCGCCACTGCTCTGTTTAGCGTGAGGCAGAAAGTTAGGGATGACTAGTGGGACCCACTGTCGGCATTTAAATATTTCTCAGATTTTCCCACTTTAGTTCAAACTTTGGAGAGCCATAACTTTGTGTAGGAGTGTCCAAAAATTGTGAAACAATTTTTTTTTGATTCCTCTCAAAGAGTACTATCCCGGGTTGCAGCCCGATGTTTATGAAAATCCGTGGATTTGGCTCATTAATTCATTTAATTAAAATATTGTATGCATTTTTACTGAGTTCTGTTTATTGTAAAATTCTCAAATTTGGAAAGGACATTCTTCCAAAATTCCTTGAACTCCAGTAAAAATTTCAGAGGCATTGGACCTCATTTGCTTGGTCAAATGATGTGTTCATTCCTTATGTCTCTGAAAAATGGGAAAATGAACAGAGACAATTTCAGCTTTTCCCCATTCTTTGAAAAAAATCCATATCTCCATGTAGAAAACTCCAAAAATGGTAACACCAATTCCTATGGACTCAGGACATTTTGTACTTCACAAAAAGTCTACTTTGCAGCATGGGAAAGCTTAATATCTAGGGGGTAAAGGCAGATTAGTGAAAACTACATAAGGATTTGTTGTGCTCACATGAAGCCATTTCATGAGCTCAATTTTTGCACACTGCCTAAATACCTTCCATAGATGTTGTGGTTAAATTCTCAGCTTCATTGGACCTCTGGAACTTGAACTACCATCTTTTAGGTTTAAGTGTTCATATAATGGACTAAAACACATGGTGATTACTAGCATCTCTTTTCACCCTAGCTTTCATCATCTCTAAGGTTGTAGATCCAACAACAGAAACCTTGCTGTTGTTTGTCCTTTTTAGGTGTGAGTTAACTTGTACAACAGCTTTCAATCATTTTCTAAATTGCTTTTGAATACATGTGCATAAATCATCTTAATAGCACGTGGCGTCGACGTTCGACGAGGACTCGACTCTGCAGCGAGGATCTCCATCTCGTGACGAGTTTGGCGGAATCTCCAGAGGAAGACTAACTTCTAGCTTCTGACAAAACCGTTGAGCAAGGCAAGCCCCTGTTTGCATATCGTTACCGTTTTAAATTTTGCTTTATTTCACTTCATGTGTATTAGACTTGATATTGTGCATTATGTCTAGGATGATTGAAACCCACTTGCATGGCTATTACATCCCTGAGTAGAAGGTTTAGTGTAGGCTTTGCCTCATCGTAGATGCTAGGCTAATGTTGTAGCTAGCTCGGTAGAAGTCGAGTAGTAAAAAGCTACTCGCGAGAAAGGTCGAGTAATGGAGTTAGTCGCGAGAGGTTGATGATAAGAGCACCCTCATGAAAATGAGATTGGGACGGGGATGTTCCTGTAGGATGGAGCGCTCAAGGTTGGTCCCAACCTGCGATGGGTGTGACAATGCTTGAGACCACATTTGGCCTGGACCGGGATGGTAAGGCAAATGTGGAGGTTGGTTGTAGCCCCATCCGTGTCGGTTAAGGACCATATGTATGCGGCCCTGCTGGACAAGATTGAGCTGTACCGGATATATAGTGGGGTATGGGACCCATGAAACCAATGTAACTCGATGGATTGTTATATAGAAACTCATCCTTCACGTGGGAATGGCGTTGAGAAGGCGGGAGGCGTAAATCCTTTAGCGAGCAACTTCGACGTGTCCGCGTAGAGGACCATCCTGCTCGGCGCGAAACATTTTTCTATGTCACGATGTCGTGTGAAAGGTTGCTGCATAGAACGTAAGAAAGAGCTCTTGAGAGTCTTTCAAGGCGGGTGCATGTGTCGTGTATTCCGGGTTGTTATTGATTTGAATCACTGTCACTCGCGGAAGAGGATTGAGCGTACTTGCCCACTGCGCCGTGACGTAGTAAGAAGAGGAACTAACTCTCTTAACTTGCTGTTTGTGGATTAATCACTGTATTGGAACCTTGACCGAAGTAGATATAGAGCCAACTAAATTTCATTTCCACCTTAGGCTAGCAACATCGGGATAAGTGTTTCTTGTTTGATTGTGGACTTCTGATGTTGTGAAGCATGAGGACCACTAAAATGAAGGCTAGAATCTGAATATAAGGATCAAGTTTAGACAAGCTGCATTTTGCAAATTCCTATTCCTTCTGTCTTACTACCCTTGCATGTATAGTTTCATGTTTAGGATTGACGGTTAAGTCTTGCTGAGCCTTAGTGCTCACAGTTGCTTCTGAGTTGTTTTGCAGGTAGCAGGATGCCTGCTATGAGGAGGGTTGTTCGGTGAGACGACGAACCTCATGGTTCGTTATACTCATTGGAAACCTAGCTGCTGCCTTTCTTTGGTGAAGCTAGTAGGAAGCGTTCATGGGCTGAATGACTTCTCTTCGGCGTAGTTAGGGTCGAGAGTGAGTAGATTGTCCAGCTAGTCTTAATTTCCGCTGTGTGTGTACTTATGTTGTAAAATAACTTATGTTGGGTAACAAAAAGGTTTCGTTATGTTTTTACACCTCTTTTCGTGCTTGCTGTTGGGTGCCGCATCGTACGGCACCACCCACTGCGATTCCCGGGCTCTCACAGTTCATAGCAACCAATTTGTTCCTCTGTGAAGTACTCCTCTTGAGGATTCCAACAAAATTGGTTTCACAATTTTTGGAGGTTCCTACACAAAGTTATGGCTCTCCAAAGTTTGCACTAGAATAGGAAAATCTGGAAAAGTTTAAACTCAGCTGCGGGCCCCACCCATCAGCTCCCTCTTCTACCTCACGCCAAACAGAGGAACCCGCGGCGTTGCTCCAGCGAGGGTGGCGTGAAAGGCTTTCCCGGCCGTCTCCCGGCCCCATACTGGCCACCCCCCTTTTTCCGGCACGCTGAACACCCTGGTGGGGTCGCCGGCGGCCGGATCTCCCCGGAAACCACCGCGCACCAGCAACAGTGAGAACTCGAGCTCCGGCAAGGTCGTGCACGGTGAATTCTCCACCAAACGATGGGTTCTTGGGCCCTATAGCACCAGTGGGAGGTGTAGAAGCTAGGCATGGCAGCCAAATCCGCCGGAGAGCCCTCCAAACCGATCGGCACCGTGCGCCCGAAACGGTCCAAAGATGTTCCCGTGACAAGAACGTGAAATCCTCGCTCTACACCTAATTTCTCGACCTAGAATCGAGGGAGGAAGTGCGCTAGCTAGTCTAGAACCTGTGTGCAAGATTTGAGCTACTCACAACACGAATGGAAGCTGAATTTAGCAACTCTTTACCTCAGGGTCGAGTTGCCCTGCCCGGGGGAAAATTTCTAAATTCTCCTCCGAGGAATCACGGCTTGGGCTGAATTTTGGATATGAGCAGCTCTGGTCATAGGTGCACCGATGGTTTGGACCTCTTGGATGTGAGCTGCTCCGGTTTGAGCTGTCCACGGTGACCGAAAGCTAGAACTTCCGGTGTTCACGGCGGCACAGTTGCAACTCTGAGAATTTCGAGCTCCCACGGAAGAGATCGAAGGAGTAGGGATGGTGGATGGCTAGAGCACGTGTGGGTGATGGTTTTTTCTGTGCAAGGCTCGAGCAACCGAGCTCGGGTGCTGTGGTTGATCGGGAGGAACCGGGCGGCGGTGTTCGGTGCGAGAAAAGCAACTGAGGCGCAAACAGGAGCTGGGGAAAACGAAGTAGCTCTGCTGCACTCTTTGCAGCGATCCAGCCGAGCAAAAATCGGGCAGCAGGAGGTGGCGTGGTGCTTTCGGGGGAGCGGGTTGCAACCGAGAGCTGGCGGCCGCTCGGTGTTCGACCGAAGTCAGCAGAGGCGGTAACACATTTGTGTGGCTGACAAAGGGGTCCCACCACCTCTGATTTTTATCCAATTTCCACTGATATTTTTACCCCGGCTACTCAGAATTAAAGTCCATACTTCCACCCCAAGTCATGGTTTGAAAAGTTGAATCCAAAATGATTTGAATTCTGGTGTGAAGTTTGAATTGTGTATGGTCATTTGAATTTGAAAAGGAATTTGAATTCTCCCTTTTGTATTGTTCCAAAAACATAGCAAACCAACTCCAAAGTTACTGATTTTTGGCATGGCTGCTAAATCAAATGTGGAGAACACATTTGTGGACCCAAGTTTGCAAATTGAGGAAATTGGAATTTGAAATTCAGTTTAGAGGGCTTCCTCTTTTTAATCCCAAAGAAATATTAAAACTCCTCCAAATGAGCTGAAATTTGGAAGGGTGAATATTTGGACTATGAAGATCCAAGTTATGCATTTAGATCTCCATGTTCGGAAGTTTTTGGGAAGTCTAAATCTTCACTTTTAACTTACACCGTTATAATTCAAAGTTTTATTTCCCCTCATCATTTACTAAGTGTACATGAGCTGAATTTTTCTTGCTACCACTTTTTGGGGATTTTACATTTACCACATATAGAATTTTCTTACAACAGATCCGTTCACTCCATGACGAAGGTAAGTCCATTCCAGGTAGTGTATGGTTTAAATCCCCGTGCTCCTATTGATTTACTACCTTTGCCTCCTTCTGAAACTATAGATTTGGATGCTACACAATGATCTGAATTCATTCTTAAGATCCATGAAAATACAAAGAAAAATATAGAAAGGATGAATGAGAAGTATAGGATTGCAGGTAGTAGAGGTAGAAAGGAAGTAAAACTTGAACCGGGGGATTTGGTGTAGTTACATATGAGAAAAGAGCGATTTCCTGACTTGAGAAAATCTAAACTTATGTCACGTGCTGCTTGTCCTTTTAAGATTGTTGAAAACATTAATGATAATGCATATAAGCTTTATTTGCCTCCTAATTGCGGTTAGTCCCACATTTAACATTTCAGATTTGCGGCCATATTTGGGAGAAGAAGTCTAACTTGAGTCGAGGACAACTCCGATTCAAGAGGGGGAGGATGATGAGGACATCACAACAGCGGATACACACATTGAACTACAAGGAACAATGACAAGAGCACGAGCACGATTACTAAATCAGCAGGTGAACTCGTTCCTAACTTCCTTTGCATATAAGTTTGAGAATAGATTGCTATGTGATGATTTAATTGCTATCAGGGACATCGGAGAAGATCATCAAGTGAAGGGTAGTGGACTTCTGAACATAGAGAACCAGCTGGGACGTCCACGAGTTGATGGAGATAGTTTACAACTTGGACTCGAGTTCAACTCGGAATCCAATAACAGTCCATCTTAAAACGGACGCCCAGCATGCATACGGACTCCGTTTTTGAAGTTCTACATATGCAGGAAAGAGGAGGAGATTTTTCAATGGCTCTGGTCCCATATCAAAATTCCTCCAGAGTCATCGACAAACGTCGAAACAAGTCGAACCCAGATTTCTTTCCGGTGCTGCGCCACCGTATCGGGCTTTTGGGCCTTGTATCCCGTATGAGTCCATTAGGGACACGTCTCAGGGTCTCTTGACAGAACCCTAGCCTTTAAATACTGTAGCCGCCAGCCCTAATCGGTGGGTTTTGCTTAGATAAATAGTTGTTGTTCTATGGTTCATGAGACCCCAACTTCGTGATTTTCAGATCGCGTCTTCTACATTCTTGCTCGTGTTCTCGGTTGCACTTGCAGGGATTAGCCTTCTTGGCGAGGTCAAGCGTGTGCTGCACGGTTGATAACCAACGGAGCAGTGGTGTAGTGATTGCAGGGGTATTCAAGCTGCTCGAGTGCCGCGGATCATCAACGTTGAGTTCTCCACTTCAATCGACCTACCTTTCAGAAGATCGGGCCTAACCTTCTCATCATTGATAATCAATCACTTTCTTGTCTTATCAGTACTAACATGGAAGGCTCTAAGAAGGCAGTCTCGCAAGGCGACGCTGCCGGTAACAAGGAAGGCCACAATAGTGATTGGAACTCTGACCACTCCGGTAATGAGTCCAGTAGTGATGGATAGTATCACAGTCCAGAAGATCCTTTTGCACATCAAAAAATCAAAACTAAAAGAACTTTGGTGGATCTTGACCCGGAATATGATCCCGCCATCGAGGTATGGTACTTGTCCTGTCTAATAAATTGCAAATATTATTGTTTACGTTAATCTTGCTTGTCAAGTAAATAAAGTCTTCTAATTCTTTTCTATCTAGCTTAACTACCAAGAGATCGAGGTGACTTAAGCTCCTAAACAAATAGAAGATTCTCCAATGGCTAAATCCTAGAGTTCACTAAAGCGAAAACAAGGGCAACGAGGTGCAAATAAGGGTCTAGAAGGCATCATATACATAACAAGAATCTGTGAAGGTGGGCTTCCCCAAGAACCACTTGATGCTGTTTCAAAGTACCGAAATGCATGCGGTTGTCTCGTTAGAGCGCACGTGCCGATCACAATGGACAATTGAAAAAATTCCCTGAGGCGGGCAAGAACGAATTGTGGGAGAGGTTGAAGAAACAATCCATGTTCCCAAAAGGCACGGAAGAAATTTTATATAAAGCAACATTGATCTCTTGCGGCAAGAAGTTTCGTGGCTGGAAGAGTGAGATTAATGCTTATGTTAAGGATAATAAGATCCCTAGCCCTGAGAAGATGGGAAAATCAAGCAAGCTCAGTGGGGAGAACTTGTTCGTCGAAAGACGACACCTGAGGTTGTATCCCCAAGTCAAGCTAGGTCTGTGCTTGAGAAGAAGAACACTTACCACCATCGCATGGTGTCTACCGGATATGCCCCAAAAATTGAGAAATGACATAAGGTAATAGAGGACACTGTCAGTGTGGTCAATCCTGACCTGCTAAAAGGCTGTGATGAGCGAACTAGGCGATGGGTGTTAGCTCGGTCAGGTTTGACCAACGAGGGCCAACTTGCAAAGCCCGAATTTGTGTCCGAAGTAAGGATGAGATTACCAGATATAATTGGAAAGTGAGAGAAGGGCCTCTTCAAGCTGTTGAGGGAGATGTACCAACTTACTGCTACCCTAGGCAATTCTGAACATAGTGGACGGGTCCAAGCAATATCTTCTAAAATGTCCTGGAAAGAGGGGTTCCCGGACGATGCAGCGTCATATAGAAAACATGATAAATTCAAGAAAACACTTGAAGATACGATTGAAGAAATGGTCAAGGTGTATGTACAACAAATATTGCATGAACATAGAGAATCAAGACAATTGCCGTCAGAGAATAAGTCATTGGTGCTCATGGAAAATGAGGCTTTGCTATCTCCAATTGTCTACCTACCAGCGTTGGATCAGTGCCAACTGTCTTCCTTGTTAATGATATCGTTGAGGACAAATCTTGTCATCTTCTTGTCCCAATCGGTAGAACAGGGAACAAAACAAAACAGTTTTCCCACTGCTATGGAAAAAACCATATCAAGTCTCCAATGATAATCCCCTTCCTATGTATTATGTTGTGGTGCAAGTTCTTGATAGTATCAACAATAATTTTGAAGATTATGAAATGGACCACATCACTGTTGAGGGGATCACGACATTGGGGAAGGCTATCAACAAGTTATTCCTTTGGCACCGACGCGACATCATGTTGGACGATGAGCCGATGTCGATCCCCGTCATCGCATCCTGGAAGACCTCAACCCCGTCTTCGACATTGAAGGTTCACGAGCATCCACTCTAGTTATCTCCTAGCAAGGACGATAGTAAAGATAAACAAGAGCAATTATTTGAACAACAGGTTGAAGCAGTACAGGAGCACACTGAAGAAGTTGAACAACAGGTGAAAGCAGTTTTAGAGCATGCTGAAACCGTTCAATTTCCAACAACTGCTCCTCCGACAGTTCATATGGAAGTTTGCTCATATAAAAATAGGAAACCTTCAGAATCAGTGTCAAAGTATCTGGAAAAGATGAAGAAAATAAGTTCAATATCTCATGCTTCATACGTGCCAACCATACAAAAAAAATGAGACATAGGAAGGTTCATACTCGTGAGTCTTGTTTAGTTAAAAATGGGGTCTTGATATACAAGAAGGAGGATGTCCCTCCTGAATTTGAGAATGAGAAGCCGATAATGACAATGGTACAACTTAGCAAACAACCTTTCCCTATCAGGAGAATGCACGAGTGGTACATGATGTGCAGCATAAAATATGATATTTCAAATATCACATTTCGTGTGCTGGAAGAAGCATTTTGGTGCGGAGGAGGAATCAATAGACGAGCAATTTTCATTGAAGATCTGTGTGGCTTGTTCTATCGAGGAATGCTCAAAATCAACTTATTACTCACATGGTGCTTGTAAGTGCCTCTAATCTTTTGTACTTGCTTTTCTTACTACACACATACATTGCATGAGTTTATAACGATTCCAGATTTATTCTTTAGGATGAAATACATAAATAACAAAAAAGTAAAGGGAAAGACGAGTATCCTTGACCCGAAGGATTGCCAAGTCGAATTTCAAAATGACAGTGAAGTGGGACTCAGCCCAATACCGTCACATGACACAACAAGAATCTACAAAGACAATCAATGATACGAAAAAGAAGAGAAAGATGTTAGTGGCAACCTACATAGGACGATCCACGTATAACATTTTTAAAGATGGCAAGCACCTCATAAAGGCTCTGTACCACTTCGAGTAAGTTCGACACATGAAGTTGAAATAGCAATTATTGTTAATCGTTAACTTAACACGTGTGTTCATACGTGTGTAGTAATCACTACATTTGTATCTTCATCAAGCAAAAGCATGGTACAGCATCAGTCATGGACTCGGACGATTTTGACCCAACCAGATACAAAGATTTCATTGCCATTTTAAAAAGGTATGTGTATTCTATACTTTTATATACACACGTATTGTCAGTGTTTCGTATATGCGACTAGTAATCAATTGTACCACACGTTCTACCTCGAGGTGGCCTAGCTAAGAACACAGAAAGATTATCCTGGTTCGGGCAAGAATGCCCTACATCCTGCCAGGGTGTCTCACTTGTTCTTACTCAAGAACGGGGGTGGTCTTACAAGTGTGAGATCCTGCCTCTTCGGGTTGACAGATCCCTCTATTTGTATTCTCTCCCACTCCCTCGTCTCCCCCCGTACCGCAGTGAGAAGATAAATCGTGGGCACAGAGGCAGCTTGTACTATCGTGCGCTTGACAAGGTACTCGATGGAGCCGCCATATTCGTAGCTCGCTGCTGCACCTGCTCCCGTCCTGTTTTTAGGGAGTAGTCCATACCGAGGCGCACGCGTGCCCCGTGTTCTGGTCCTCTTTGGTTCCATCGGAGGTGGCGTGCCTTCAATGCCAGGCCAGGGGAGGCACTCGAGTACCCTCCCACATAACTGAGGTGGCGCCTGCTCCGCGTCGAAGGCCACCTGCCTCTCTCCTACCTAAGGTCAGGCTCAGGTCCCCCCCCCTGGAGGCTCTTGCATCCTAATGGATTGTCTTGCAGACAGGTCCAGAATACCGCTTAGGGGACGACCCCCGGGCTCCTCACCCTGCATCCTCCCGAGCTGGGGCTCGGGCCGGCTCTGCTGTCCCTCTTAAGCCATCCTTCCGCTACTTCCCTGAGGACCAGAGTCCAGAACTCCGTCAGTAGCCCCCGAGCCCCTGACCGACCTTGAAGGTCGGTCGGGGGGTTAACTCTGATCAGCCCCATTCCTGCACGATTTCAAGACAATGAAAACAAACAAAAAAGGTGGTTAGAATTTGACTTATTTAGACAGCTGCGACATGTAAACCTCCAGCGGCCGGTCACGGTTGTTGGTCATCCCGCTGGGGTCCTGCGACAAGCCCCCGGATTCCTCTCCCAAGGGGCTGGGTTGTCGTTCATGGCGAGCTCACCTTGCCCCCATCCGTGAGCTGTTCGTGGCTTGGACGGGTTTAGTTGATCGGGGACTTACCTCGATGGCTGAGCCCCCGAGCCTGGTGAGCTACCTAACGGGTGGAGCTGAGTGAAACCATTCATCCTGTTCATTTTGGACGGCCGAAACCGTTGGCCCTGCTTCGTGCCGAGGGGCTTTCTAGTCGAGGCTTCGGTGCCCGCATTTCATTGAATCCCTGCTCGAGGCGTGCACATGGTTGCCAAGCTCGTCGTTGCCTCGGGTGGCTCGCTGCCGACCCTTTGAGGGGTTACCTCGGCGCTCGTGGTGCTGGGACTCAGCTGCAAGTTTAGAAGCGTCGGGAGGACATCCTCCCCAAAGTTGTCTTTATCGCGGACTGCTTCACATCACTTGCCCCTCGCTTCGGGTCTTCCAGGATGACTTCTGAGCCATCCGCTAGCAGGCCTGCGAACCCAGGACTTTCGAGCCCATAATGCGAGCTGGAGACTTACCTTGCTTCTGCGGCCACGTCACTCTTTATCTTCTCCAAGTTTTGCTGGGGTTGAGGATGTGCTGCTCGACTCAACCCACATGTCACGCCTCTGATTCCGTGTCATGGAGCCAAACGGTCGTGGCCCAGTGGGGCCTCCGTACCTCTGGCTGGTATCGCCACATGGAAGCAGAGGAGGCGCCGCTCGACTCGGTTCCCTAGCAGCCTATCCGGTTTTTCTCTGATGAGGGGTTGATTTATGTTGCAACGATAGTTTCGTCGCGGCTGCGGTGGTCATGAGGGGCCTCCTGCCACCTGCCACCTGACAGTTGTCAGACTACGGACGCTGTTTCACCAACTTTATATTTTCTGTCCCCCCGGATTTCTTTTCGCACTCGCCTGCTTCCCGTTCACCAGCTTCACCTTCTCGCATTTCTATCTTACGCAGCGCTCCCGCCTTTCTCTTGCTTCTCTCATCTTGCTTTGATGATTTCTTCGTGGTCGAAGTCGGATTTCCGGCAGGGCCGCATCGTCGCCCTTCAGAAGATGTAGATGTTGTCGGGTCACGATGCCCATGGCATCCATGTCCACGCAGAGGAGCAGTTCCCCATTCTGCGGGCCGGCGAGATTGTGTCGCTGGGTGTGTTCCACCTGAGCAGTCTTGGTCTTCCAGCGCAGCACTTCTTCCATGGCTTGCTGCACCAGTACAGGTTGCAGCCTCATCACCTAACTCCGGACGGTGTGCTCCAAGTGTTGCTCTTCATCGTTTTGTGCGAAGCGTACTTGGGGATGGCTCTGCAATTTGGATTATGGAGGTATTTCTTTGGCATGTGGCCGTCAACTGACCAAGCCCCGCTTCCGTCTGTGGGGGCACCGTGATCAAGCTGCGATGAGAGTGGTCGGACATCGTCAGCGCGTGCCTGCCTCCTCCCTCGATCAGGTGAGAGTGTCAGTGGTTCTAAATCAAGAACGACACCCCTGCCCTTCCGCCTTTCTTGGGCAGGCCTCCTTGGTTACAAGACTCTTGGAAGGCGGGGACCCCGAGGAGAGAGATGGGGAAGCTTCATCCGATCCTTCAGCACAACCAGGATCTGAGGAGAAGTGGCCTTTCTTGCACCCATCTTCTTCAGACCTTCCTTCGGTGGAGGGTGCTGCCCATCTGCATCCGGCCCCATACCCTAAACTTCTATAGGGGACCGAATAATCCTTGTCAGGAGTTGATCGAGGAGCTTTCCCAGGAGGAGGTGTTTCATCGTTTCCGGGTTATTCTGGGATCGGGCGCCAGCAAACCCTGTTCCCCCGGGCCACCTCCTCTCAACACGGCTTCTCCGAACCTTCACGGGCTATGGGGCATCGTCTGTCTGCCCAAGGTCCCTAAAGATCGGGAAAGGCGGGCATCGCGGGCCGCCTTGGAGGCCGCCAAGAAGCGGAAGAGGGATGAGGCCAAAGCTCGCCGGATCCAACGCAAGAAGCGGAGGCGCACGGCACATGCGGACGGTGAATCTACCCCAAAGTAGTAGTCGGAAGATGACACTGAGTCAGAGGAGAGCGGGGGTAGCCAGGCTGAGGCCCTGTCTCTTGCTGCTCAAGTGGTGGCGGAGCGGGCATCCGAGCCCCTCCGTAATCGGGGGCCGAAGGGGAGGGTGAACAGCGATCCCATCGAATGTCCCTGCATGGGGCCTGATGCAGGGCTCTCGGGGGGGGGGGGGGGGCAGGCGCCGGGTGCTCAAATTGTTGGGGGGCCCTTGCCCTTCGGCGAGGGGTCATGGCGAGGTGCTCGAATTGTTGGAAGGTCGATCGGGTGCCGAGCGCAGTCTAACGGCCATCGTTGAGCGTGGCCCATTGTCCTTGGATTCTCGGAGGCTGGAGGCTGCGACTCCAGCCTTTGCTCTGCCACTCGCTGCTCCCCATTCCCTGGACAGTGTGTCTTCATCATGCGAGTCGTGCGCCACTCTTCGGCAGCCGGAGAGGTATTTTTTCCCTCCTGTTGTGTTGTACACTTTTCGACTAGGCTTTTTGACCAGTGCTTTTGCGCAGGATGCTTGTCCGCCTGCTGGAGGTTCTCTTGGGGGCCGCGACAAGGAAGCCTTCCTTGTCAGCGACCGGATCTGTGGGGGAGTAACCTGCCCAGACATCTGGCCCGGTGACTGTTCTGGGTCTTTCTGCCGCCGGAGGTGAGGTGGTGGCCTTCGGCATCATTCCCCGATATCCGTGGCCAGAGTGTCTGCCGTCGCTGGGTGCGAGGGTTGTCGGGGCCCTGTAAGGGCCCAAGTTTTTCACTTGCTAAAAGTGTTCATCACACCCACACCTCAGATCAATTGTGGTAAAAACAAGAACACATTTGAAGAGCACGTAATCACCGTAAATAGATTTAGTTCGAGCAAGTTTAACTAGTTTTGGCTATATTTGACTAAGTTTGAGAAAGTTTGACAAGTTTGAGCAAGATTCACTAGTTTTGGCTAGATTTAACTAGTTTTGGCTATATTACTCATCATATTTTACTAAGTTTGATCAAGTTTAACTAGTTTTGGCTATATTTGAGTAAGTTTGATCAATTTTTACAGAGTTTGAACAATTTTAACTATTATTAGCTATTTTGAGTCATTTTGTACCTGTGCACCTGTTGTCAGCACCTGTACCTACGGCAGCTCCAACGGTGGCGACGCCCACTGCAGAAAGACAACCTGCTGTCCTTCGGCCATAGCCTGCAAATACGAACCAAATCATTTCACATAGCATTTATATATTTGAAATATTAAGTACAACAGTCAGAATTTACCTGCATGGCAGCTTGCAACTCGATCATGTACAAGGTTTGATACTCGTCCCTAGCCTTGAGCACCGCTGCCTGCATCTCGTCCCTAGCCCTGAGCGCCGCTGCCTGAATCTCGTCCTGAGCCCTCAACGCTTGTTGTGTCCTCTGGAGCTCCTCCCGAGCACTCTGTAGCTCCAGCTCTTGGGTTATACGACTGCTGCTGGACCCACCCCGCTGCGATGAAGAGGCTCTGGAGGAAGACCGCGCCTACCTCGAGTCGACCACTCCATCGAAGATGGCTAACCTAAACAAAGGAGTAAGATTATTATTTTCGTATCTCAAAGTTCATGATAGTAAACCAAAAATATCAAAACTCACCGTTCGTGGGGTTTCCTTCCACCGCTTGCATACGCGGCTTCGGGAATAATTGTTGGTGCGCTCTCCCAATCATACCCTTCACCTCAAAGCCTCCGCGCCTCCTGCCCGTACTTTGCCTGGAAATGCAGGAAAATAACGTCTTCAGAACTATTAAAGAGAATTTAGTTAAGTTAACAAAATAACTTACCAACGCCTCTGACGCTGCCTGAGAAGTTAGTTGGTGAGGCTGTGATGGGTCACGTCCCAAGTGATCCCTCTTCCACACCACGATAGGTGTCGGCTCCTGACCTCTCTCTTGCTCCTATCTGTAAAAGTCCCAAAATTGTATATGAAATAAACCGAGGGTTGAAAGTCTATTTGTTGCAAATTCATCAAAATGGGACTTGCTAAAACTTTTCTACACGCAAAGTGTACATGGATGTTCATCAAAAAGAGGCTCACATGTTCATTTGAATGTGTTGAACCAATATGGACTTAAAAACTCATTTGCATGAAATTTAAAAATCAGATTTAAAAATTCAAAGTTCACCGCAAATTGTGGCCAAACTTTTTAATACTCTTGCAGCCCTATACTTTTGACTTGGAGGAAGTTTTGGATGGTAATTTTCTAACTTTAGGGTGGGCTAAAATGGAATTTAATAGGATCCTTTTAAAATTCAAACTGAATTCAAATTTGCAATGCAAATTTGAACTGAATTCAGCGAATTCAAATTCTAGCCCACTTTTGAAATTCAGAGCTTTTGAATTGAAGAGATTGATATGGAGAAGATCTTTTTGAGGAGATGAGGGTCAGCAGGCTGTGGAGAGAGGTGAGAACCTAAGTGGGGCCTACATGTCATCTGCACACAGGAGTTCCTCAGTCGGTTCACTGCTTCACGAGTAAATCACGGTGAGACACGGCGCTGGCCATCGAGACATCGACGTGCAGCTTCTGGACGAAAAATCCTTCACACGTAATGCCTCAGTGGAGCAAACCAAACACTCCACTTCGGCCTCCTCACCATTTCCCCAAGAGAAGCACACACGAGCTGAATTTTTCTTGCCGCTCGACCATGCATTGGACCCGATCGTCGCTCGGCGTCGCTAGGCTATCTCGTGACCACCGGTAATCGTAGGAGCGTGCGCAAGACTCCACTAAACCTCCTCGAGCTGCCCAAGCCGGTCCATCGTCCTCTGTGCGTGGCGCACAGCGAGAATTTTCCTCGGAGTTTCTGTTCGAGCCGCCGCCGTGCCTCCTCGACGTTCCGGCGACACATCGCATTTCACACTGAGCTTTGAACAGCAAAAAGGTGTGCCAACCTCTCCTCTTCACACTGCCGCAAACCCTAGGACATTCCTCCACGGGAGCTATGGGGATTTCTAAAATTCCGATGACATGCTCATAGCCGTGGGTGTAGAGTTTTCCGAAATTCGGGATCATTAGTGCTTCTTTGCTGATCCTAGTCATGGGGTAGACTAGAGACCTCCTTGCGTGTCACTGGGATCAAAAACAAATGGGAATCATCGAGCCACAATGGTGTTCTTCGAGTTTTAGCTCTTGCCGCCAGTTTTTGACCTAGGGCGCACGTTGACTTGTTATTTAGCGGTGTTTTCAAGCCCTTTGGCATACACGTCGACCATTGCCACGAGTCACTGATGCTCTAGAGCGAAGAAACCGCGAGGTTGGGTTGGTAGGGGAGACGACTGACGTCGCCAGACATGGACCGAAGCCCCCGCCCGTCGCCCGACCATTTGCGGACCTCTAGAGCCCACACCGACCCCAAAAATGGCTTCCCCGACCTCCGGAACCCTTAAGAGGCAAAATTTATGCCGGGAGACGACCCGAGAGCGAGGGGCTGAGGGGGAGAAGTGCTGTGTAAGGGCCTCAGTTTTTGACACATATTTGAGGTGTTCATCACCATACACACACACCTTATTTGAAGTAAGTTGATGAACACAAATGAAGAGCAAGTAACCACCATCAACATGCTCATTAGAGAACAAACTCACATATTGCAAAAGTGGTATTTCCCACATATGATATAGAGGGGCTGGGAATAGGAAAACTCCTACACATTGCTAAGGATGTCCATGCCAAGTTTCACCCAAATTCAAAACCTTTTTGAGGTCATTTTGGGTATAGCTAGAAAAAGGGCAGTTTGAAACCATATTCAAATTCAAACTGTTTTTATCCCATGAATTCATAAGTGGGAGGCATATTATTATTCAGCACATTTTTGTGAGCCCACACACCAATTTTCACTCCATTTGGAGTTGATCTTAACATGAGCTAAGTGGGGCAAATTCAAACTTTATTTGAATTTCAAACTGCACATGTGCTGAAATTCATTCAAACCAAACCCAATTTGAATTCTAATCAATTCAAATGGCTCATGGGTGAATAATTTGAATCACCAGGGGTATTATGGGGCTCACTGTTTACAACAGTGATCAGGAGTAAATTTCAGAGGTTTAAACCCCGGGTGGGACCCACATGTCATAGAGAGAAGGAGGAAAAACTTGCACACAAAGTCACAGCCTCGGTGGGAAATTCCACCGAGCAGCTGTGGGCTGTGCCACTGAGCAGCCACCGGCGCCACCAGCTGCTTCCCCTCTATGCGCGCTGGCGCCCAGGGCGGCTTACTCGCGCCTCCACGCGACCGGCACCGCCTCAGCCCGAGCAGGAGTCGGCTGGCTTTATCTTCTCGCGTGTGAACCCGAGCAGCGGCAGTTCTTCTCCCCGCAGCTCACTGCTCGATCGGGAAAACCAGCAAACGATCTCCTCCTTCGTTCCTGAGCTGCTAGACAGCAACCTGAGATCGCCCTCTACCTCCCCAACGCCAGAAACCCCGAGCTCCGACCTCCTTTGCCCGAAAACGATCGCCACCGCGGCGACCTAGCCTCTGCCGAGAGTCAGGCGCCCATGGACAGCGTTCCACAGGCGTTTTCACGGTCCAGCAAGAGAGGCAACAGGAGCGCGCGACCACCGTGCTGCTCTCCTCCAAGTTTGGAAGCAAACCGTGAAGAATCCACGGCGAATTTTCAGTTTTCGCTCCGGCGACCTTAAACTGAGCTTCCGGTACGGATCCTTCAAATTCTCGCTCTAAGATCCTTCTCTAGCTATCAAATCTTGCACATAGACGCTGGACTAGCCGGCGATCATGTTCTTTTCTGCATCCGTGGCGTGAAACTGTCTAGGAGTGACGAATTTCGAGCTCGATCAAGGGCGGTCATGGCGGGCACGATCGGTCACACGGTGCCGACCGACTTGCCGCCATCCCTGAACCCTTTTGACACCTTGTCGAGCTTCCTAGAGATACATGATGCTGTAGGACCGATTGTTCGAGGTTTTGCCGGGTTAGAACTCATGGCCGACGGCGCCGAACCTCAACCGAGGCCGCGGCACGTCGCCGGGCTATTTCCGGTCACCGCAGCCAGAACTGACACCACCGACGTGTTCCTCAACGTCGAAAACCCCCTGGCGGCGAGTTTCAGACCATGGTATGGCCGGCAGCGGCGAGCCGGCGAGCTCCGGGTCTGCTCCGGCGAGGGGCGGCGGCGCGAGCGCGAGGGCGCGTTGGGGGGAAGACGAAGCCGACTGGCCCACGCGTCAGCGGCTAAAAATTTGAAATCGGGATCGGGTGTGACCGGGATCAGGTGTGCTGGCGCGCAAAGACCCTGTGGGTCACAGTGTGCGGTCGCCTCGGCGCTCAACACGTGTCCCCGCGGGCCCCGGCAGATTTAAACTTTTTCCCTGATTTTCAGATTTCATTCAAACTTCAAATCCTCATAACTTTGGATAGAAAGCTCCAAATCGAGTGAACCAAATTTGTTGGATTCAGCTATCTGAGTACTTTCCAGCAAATCAAGTTTACTTCATGAAAATCCTTATTTCTCCAGAATTAATTCCTCAAAGTTTAAATTGTTTGGAATTTTAACTGGAGAATCCTTTGGTGAAAAATCCTGAAATTTTGCTGGGATATTCACCAAAATATCTCTAAACTACCATAAAAATTTCAGATCCATTTGAGCTTATTTGATCCACCTAATGGTGTGATTAGTGGAACTGTTCCAAAGAAAATAGAAAATGTTCAGAAACATTTTCAGAATTTTCTCTGAAATTGTTTAGCTCATATCTTTAGCTAGTAACCTACAAATTAAGTGAGACCAACTCCATTAGAACCCTCTGAAAATCTAGTTTTCAGAAAGCCATAGTTTGTTTCATGAAAAATCCTTAGAACACCCTAAAAGCCTTCAATTAAGGTCAAGTACATAATTAATTGTGGAGGGCTCAAATGAGCTTTGCTGCAACTAAAACTTGACCAACTCTCTGTTTAGGTTGTAACCAAGCCTCAGTAAAAGTTTCAGTCATTGAGTCTGTCTAGTGGGACTTATAAGCTTCACAAGTGCAAACTTAATACAAATGCAGTTAAATTGATACATGTACTTCTACTATCATGTAGTCGCTAAGGTCGAGGAGGAACACGAAGTCCTAGACTTCGTTACTCCGGAGGAGCAGCTAGCCTACGACCAAGAGCAGCAAGGCAAGCTCCGGTTTGCATTAACCTTTTTACAAGTTTTTATTGTTTTGAGCACATACTTTAATACCTTATTTCTTGCATTAGAGTCTTGTTTGGAAACCCAACTGCATAGCCAAGAAAACCAGGGGTTGGGTTTAGGATTGCAAACCCCGTTAGCTACTGCAATGCTAAGATAGTGTAGGATTCGGTACAAGTCGAGTAGTTGGAACTACTCGCGAGCATAGGCTAGAGGCACTCGACTCGGGTAGAGATAGCACATGATACACATGGCAAGAAAGATGAGACCGAGCGGAGAGTAAGGGCAGCAGGACTTTGGGGCCTGTGTGCTGTAGCTCCGCTTGTGTCGATTGAGGACCGAACCGTGTGCGGGCCTGTTGAACAAGCTAGAACAGTACCGAAGACCTACCGGATATATGGGAACCGGGAAACCGATGTAACTCGGGTAGCTGGGTATTGAGGCATTGCCCGTCGTTCAGAGGGTAGGTTGAGAGCTCGAGGTGTAAATCGGCTGGCGGCACTGAGATGCGCGTGCAGAGACCTCTTGCTCGGGATGATGGGACCGGTTCAATATTTGGCTGACGGGCGAAATGTGGTTGCGTACGGCGTCCGTGATGGTTGTTGTAGGAAACATCGAGTACAGGCGTACATGACGGGTTATTCGGGTAACCCTGCAGGTGTAAATCGATTATAATCGCCGTCCCTCGCGGTCAGTGAGTACCACTTGTTCACTGTACCGTGACGTAGAAAGAACAGGCTAGTCACATGTTAAAATATTGCTGATTGAAAGATGAACTTTGCTTGTTAATGGTTTGTTGTAGTTTAGAGCTAACTAAAGTTCCTTTCAACTTTGGACAAAGTACATGAGAGAAATGCGTTTCTTGTTTGATTGTGGCTCTCTCATGTGCCTTATCGTAAGGTTCTCTACAACCTGCTGCTAAAACTTGAAAGTAAGGTTCTACTAGTTAGGAGAGTCCTTGCAAATGATTTTTACCTCATGTAACCCATCAACCCTCATGTAGAAGTTCCATGTTTAGGTGAGACGGGTCAGACTTGCTGAGCCTTCATGCTCACTGCTTGTGTTTGAAGCTTTTGCAGGGTTCTATGAGGAAGGGACTCCCGAAGAGGAGACGGAACTCCAGGAGGGGAACCCCGTCGAGTGGGAGTCATGCACGCCGCAGAGTTAGTGTGCGTGTGTGCTAGCAAGGACACGTTCAAGGGCTGAACGTGAACTTGATGCATAGTCTACGCCCGTGAATGTAGACTGGACTTATTTTGATGTACAAATATTCATAAACTCGTTTATGTAATAAAATTTCGCTTCCGCTTTGTACCTTTGACGTGTGTTATCCGGTGCTGTGCAACGCAGTACCCCTCACCGTGATCCTGGCTCGACAAGACCGTGGGGTCGTGTCATGCTGCTGGCGAGGTGGCACGCGCGCAGGAAAGGGGGGAGCCTGAGGTTGAAGAAGATGCCGACCCCACATGTCAGTGACGGTGGAAATTAAACCGGATCCGCTGTGAAGCCAGGATTTGGTGTGTCCAGATGTGAACAGGTTGTGGCCCCGTTGTGGCCAGTCAGTGATTGGTCCATTTAAATTTTCCATGGGCCCAATTGTCAGCCACTGGTTGTATTTACAGTTCAAAGGAAAAGTCCAATTTCATCCACAACTTTAGAAATTTATAACTTGCAGTAGGAAATTCCAAATTAGGTGATTCAAATTTTATTGGATTCATTTTACAAAGATCTATCCAAATATGAACCCCAATTTGTATGAAAGTCATGAGAAAATTCAGGCATGCTCTATGAGTTATACATGAAATTGTAGTTCACTGGATTGGGCATGAAAATGCATAGTACTTCAGAATTAGTTCTTTTAGTAGAAATGCTTAAGGAATTATTCTGGAGGAACTAATCAAGTAAAAGGTCTGAATTTTGGACCAAAGTACTTTCTTGTGACCAGGAACTCACAGGTAAAGTTTCAGCTCAAGTTGAGCCTTAGAACTCCCTTTATTAGTTTTCCATGCTTATGTATGTGGGGAAATACATAAGAGTAGTGTGGTAATTGTGGGAGACACAATTTCCTTCCATTTTAGCTGCAATTTGGCAAGCTAAGTCCCTGTGTAGTGCATGAATTCCTGTAAAAATTTCGAAGTCATTGAGGATCATGAACTTTAGTTCTCTCCGAATCATATTAGCTCATGTCACATGTCCATTAAAAGCCATAGAACATGTTAATGGAACTTCTTATGGACAGGTGGTTCTTCCTTTAATTTCTTTGCAGAACAGGGGAGCAAAGTTATTCTTAGAACATCCACACAGTCCTCTGTTCTTTACAAATTCAAGTCTTTAAATCCATGAATTGCATTGTAAAACTTATGCATATACATGTCGATAGCTCACGATGAAGGACTTCGATTGAGTCATCCCTTGACGTGTGGATCTGTTGATTAAGTTCAAGAGGCTCAAGGGATCAAAGATCACTAACTGTTATTATATACTACATCCCTACAGAACAGGCAAACTCCGGTTTGCATTTAACAACTTCTAAGTTTTTACTTTGTATTCCTATGTTGGTTAGGAAATGAAATGTGCATTAGGTCTAGTTGATTTGATACTCCTCTTGCATGACCAAATAAACCCGTGGAGTATTGGCTAGATGTCTTTGAATCGTATAGAACTGCCATGCTTAAGTAAGGTTCGGTAGAAGTCGAGTGGTGAAATGCTACTCGTATGATCAGGAGAAACAGGGGCATACGGGATTGGTTCAGAAATTTGTTAGCAAGTTGAAGTTGAGACCGGGCAGGTTGTAGGAGCAGCAGGACATAGGGGCCTGGGTGCGTTAGACCTGTCCATGTCGGTCAAGGACCGATCCGTATGCGGCCCTGTTGAGCAAGTTTGAGTTGTGTACCGGACTCATGCTGGCTATATGGGACCCAGTAAACCAATGTACCTCGGGAAGCTTGAGTTGAGACATTTCCGGTTGCCCCAGGCGAGAGGGCCGGTGTGCAGTATGTGGGTAACACTCTCATGAGATCTCATGTTGGTAGGTGCACCATGATGGTGTCTACTGTACAGGGTGATCTGATCGATTCAACGTGGGTGAAACGGTGGAAAGGCTGCCAAGTACGACGTCAGTGATGGTTGCTGTAGGCAACATCGAGTACGGGCGTACGTGTTGTGTAGTCCGCATGTTTTTTTATTCGAATCACCGTCGCTCACGGAAGAGGATTGAGCATACTTGTTCTCACAATCATGACGTAGTAAGAACTTGCATTGAGATAATAACTAATCATTGAAGTTCATACTAGCTTTGTGCTGTTATCTTTTATGTGTAGTTAGAGCAAACTTGATTCATTGACACCGTGAGAAAATTACATCGGGGGAAAGCATTTCTTGTTTGATTGTGGACTCCTGATGTGGCGTGCACAAGGTTACTATTAATTTGCTGCTAATAAGACTTGGAAGTAAGGATTCACTTTTAGGCGAGTTCATTATGCCTATTGCTATCCCACTTTATGTCTTTAACTTCATGTAGAGTTTCATGACTTGGTTTGACGGTTAACCCTTGCTGAGTGTTATGCTCACGGATGCTATCCTAGTTGTTTTGCAGGTATTGACTTTATGCTTATGAGAATGGGTGGCGATGAGACTCGGAAACCTCCGAGTGGTTACTCATGAGCATCCTCGCCGTTGCGGTTTGTTCTTTGTGTTGCTAGTAAGAAACGTCTACGGGCTGGACTGTTTCTTTGATGCTAAGCTAGAAATGAGTTGTGAGAGTTGTAGTCTTCCGCTATATTTTGAAGTAAGTATTTGTAAAGTACTCTTTGTACGCTTCCGCAAACAATTTATGTAATATATTTGTCCTTTACCTGTGTGATGTTGGGTGCTGCATCGCACAGCACCACCCAATGCGATTCCCGGGCAAGCATGCACGGATCCGTGGTCCGGTGCCGGGCGGGCCTCGACAGGGTGGTATCAGAGCCGCGTTGGGAATAGCGCAAGCATTGAGGATCATATTACGATAAAAATTAGGATACGGTGAGAAAACGGTACTAGGCCCACATAAGGACTATTATATTAGCATATTATGAAGGTGGCAACCTAACGTACTTGCTTATGTCAGAAAATCATGCATCTCGGGATTTTTCATGTCTTGGGGGTACATGTAAGCGCTGTCCACCAGTGCGCACAAGCTGAAGGGTGGAGCCTCACGGGTGGCAGGTAACCTGGCCAGCTTGGGTATCCTCTACGACTCTTCATGACGTTTGGGGTATTTGAGCAATGCCCTTCCCTGGCGTGCTACGAGCGAGTATGGGAGACCCCATCACGTGGTTAGTAACATGAACACGTAGCTCAAGGCGTGTTTGGCTTGAGAACACCCGTGCGAGTGATGACGGACGGGTGTATGAAACTGTATTGGGACCAAGTTCGGTGTGCAGCCGAACCTGATAATTGTCTATAGTTTATGCAGCTACTAGTCACAAAAACCGTAGTCCGAGTAGAACACATTTGTTAGTGACCGTCTTAGTGCCACCTACGGATACGTATATGCCGGTTTTGATTTTCTTTTGTGAGGCAATGTAGTACCGTCATATGTCTTGCAGTGCATCGCCACCGTACAAAATTTGATAACTTATTTCCTATGAAGAAATCATTCATGACTAACTTTCAACTAAAATGGAAGTTGGAAAACACATATTAGTTACTGAGCTCTTCATTTGAACTAAGTTTCAAAGAAGAGAATTGCTAGGCTTCATTTGATCTAAAAACAGAGTGCTCTGTTCTGGCAGAAATTTTTGCTGGACTTTAACAGAGAATAACTCTGAGTAGCTTGACCCAATGGAGGTGTATTATACAGTTCTAGAAAGGTTTTTAAGTGATCTACAGATTTTCTGTAGACCTCCAGAGCAAAATAACACGCCAAATTGGCTGAATATCCAGTTGGATGCAAACTGTCCAGAAACAGGGCAGATGCAAACTTCTCTGGGTGTTTCTGTATATTATCCATACCTTTCTGTAGAAAAATCCCTAAGGGTAATATGATACACAATTGGAAAGGTTATGAAATTTTCAACCATTTTGTAGTTCATAATTTGTTCAGAGTTTTACTGTATTTCAATGTACAACTGTGATAAAAACAGCCACGTTCAGAGGAAAGGCTAGCAAATTTTATCCAGATATTCTGTCAACTTTGAGCAATCATAACTCCTGATCAAGAACTGATATAGGGGCATATGAATGCTCGTTGATAATATACTGAGTTACTAAATTGCCGGTAACCAGATCAAAATCTGGGTTAAGTGCAGAAAGGTCTGTTCTGTACAGAATAGGGGACTGCTTATGTTTGCTTTAGGAAGATGTGTAAACATGAATTTTTGTTATGCTTTCATAAAGTTTTATCATGTTCATGTTCTGCATACTTTTACATACTACTGAGATCAAGTTTTGACTCCCCTCAGAATTATCCTTTTACAGTATGGTGCGTACTCTTTCTTTTAGTAGGACTGAAGGTTCTCGCCGAGACGGCGATGACTCGACTCCACCGCGGCTACCGCCATCAATGGTATGGGCGGATGTCATGACTCAAATGGTCGAGTCAAATCAGGAGAATACAAGACTACTCCAAGCCTTGGTACAACAAGGCATACTCCAACGTACACAACAAGTCGTTCCACCTCGGAACACCTATTTGGACTTCTTGGCGACTCAACCGCCAATTTTCACGGAAGCTACCGAACCAGTGGAAGATGATCAGTGGCTTCGGGTTATGGGGTCCAAATTTGGAGTGTTTGAGTGCGATGATTATCAGAAGACATTATTTGCAGCTCAACAAGTCCATGGAGCCACCGGAAATTGGTGGTTTGAATATCTCGCCGCTATCAGGAAGGCCATCAAGTGGAATGGATGGAATTTCGTGAAGCATTCCGTGCTCATCACATACCAATAGATATTATCAAGACAAAGCGGGAGGAATTTTTGAAATTGAAGCAGGGGGACATGAATGTCCTCGGTTATGTCAAACAGTTTAACCATTTGGCACAATATGCTCCCGACTATGTGACGAACGAAGCTGCAAGGTGTGATTACTTTTTCCATGGCCTGAGTGCCATATTAAAGGATAGGTTGGCTTTGTTCAACCAAGGCAATTACACCGAGTTGGTCAGTGCTGCCATGCTGCAAGAACAGGCCACACTTGAGTGTCAAACAGAGAAGAGGGACCGGGGTGATGTGCAAGAATACACACCCGTTGTTCCTCGTAAATACCGTTTGGTGTATCGCACACCATCTGGTGAAATATGGCAGCCACCAGTAAGATCAACATATCCAATATTTCCTGTTCAAGGATCATGTCTTGAAGCACCACCACAGCCGCAGCAACAATTGATTTCTGGTGCATCATTGCTGCAGCCAAGTACATCAACTTCTCAACCGCAAGTCAGCGAAGAACCGGGGAAATATCCTTGTTCTTATTGCCACCGTTTTGGGCATTTTATGAAAGAATGTCGGGAGAACTAGTTGAACAGCAGACAACCATCGTCATCAGGTGGTATGCCACCACGTGCTCAAGTAAATATAACAGAATTGAAATCCAGGAGTTTGCAACGTCTTGCTATTGAGGATGTCCCGGAGGGAGCACCAGTGTTAGCGGACATGTTCACTCTGAAAGACGTACCCGTGCTTATACTTTTCGATTCCGATGCTACCCACAATTTCATCAGAAAATCATGTATGGACCAGCACCAATTATCCAACAATACTCCCATGATGAGTTATCTTATACATTCACAGGGAGGAAATATCTCTGCCAATCAGATTGTGTCCCGAGCAGCTTTATGTTTAGGAGGAAAAATATACCCAACATCTCTAATTATGTTGGATGGGCAGAATATAGACGTAATATTGGGCATGTCTTGGTTAAACCATCACGGTGCCGTTCTCCATATCGGTAACCGAACTGTTCAGATTGTGACACGACCCCACGGTCTTGTCGAGCCAGGATCACGCTGAGGTGTGCTGCGTTGCACAGCACCGTATAACACACGTCAAAGGTACAAAGCGGAAGCGAAATTTTATTACATAAACAGGTTTATGAACATGTTTACATCAAAATAAGTTCAGTCTACACTCGCGGGCGTAGACTACGCATCAAGTCCACGTTCAGCCCTTGAACGTGTCCTTGCTAGCACACACGCACACTAACTCTGCGGCGTGCACGACTCCCACTCGACGGGGTACCCCTCCTAGGGTTCCGTCTCCTCTTCGGGAGTCCTTTCCTCATAGAACCCTGCAAAAGCTTCAAACACAAGCAGTGAGCACGAAGGCTCAGCAAGTCTGACCCGTCTCACCTAAACATGGAACTTCTACATGAGGGGTGATGGGTACATGAGATAAAATCATTTGCAAAGGACTCGCCTAATTAGTGGAACCTTACTTTCATGTTTTAGCAGTAGGTGGTGGAGAACCTTACGCTAAGGCACATGAGAGAGCCGCAATCAAACAAGAAACGCATTTCTCTCATGTACTTTGCCCAAAGTTGAAATGAACTTTAGTTAGCTCTAAACTACAGCAAATCATTAGCAAGTAAAGTCCATCCTTCAATCAGCAACATTTTAACATGTAACTAGCCTGTTCTTTCTACGTCACGGTACAGTGAACAAGTGGTACTCACTGACCGCGAGGGACGGTGGCGATTATAATCGATTTACACCTGCAGGGTTACCCGAATAACCTGTCACGTACGCCCGTACTCGATGTTGCCTACAACAACCATCCCGGACGCCGTAGGCAACCACCTTTCGCCCGTCAGCCAAATATTGAACCGGTCCCATCGTCCCGAGCAAGAGGTCTCTGCACGCGCATCTCCGTGCCGCCAGCCGATTTACACCTCAAGCTCTCAACCTACCCTCTGAACGACGGGCAATGCCTCAATACCCAGCAACCCGAGTTACATCGGTTTCCCGGTTCCCATATAGCCGGTAGGTCTTCGGTACTGTTATAGCTTGTTCAACAGGCCAGCACACGGCTTGGTCCTCAATCGACACAAACAGAGTTACAGCACACAGGCCCCAAAGTCCTGCTGCCCTTACTCTCCGCTTGGTCTCATCTTTCTTGCCATGTGTATCATGTGCTATCTCTACCCGAGTCGAGTGCCTCTAGCCTATGCTCGCGAGTAGTTCCAACTACTCGACTTGTACCGAATCCTACACTATCTTAGCATTGCAGTAGCTAACGGGGTTTTCAAGCCTAATCCCAACCCTTGGTTTTCTTGGCTATGCAATTGGGTTTTCATACAAGACTCTAATGCAAGAAATTAGAATACTCAAGTAAGTGCTCAAAACAATAAAAATTGGTAAAAAGGTTAATGCAAACCGGGGCTTGCCTTGCTGTTCTTGGTCATAGGCTAGCTGTTCCTCCGGAGTAACGAAGTCTAGGACTTCGGGTTCCTCCTCGACCTTAGCAATGTATCAATTTAAATGCATTTGTATTAAGTTTGAAGTTGTGAAGTCTATAACTCTCACTAGACAGACCCAATGACTGTGAAACTTTTACTGTGGCTTGGTTACAACCTAATCAGAGACTTGGTCAAGTTTTAGTTGCAGCAAAGCTCATTTGAGCCCTCCACAATTAATTATGCACTTGACCTTAATTGAAGGCTTTTAGGGTGTTCTAAGGGTTTTCATGAAACAAACTATGACTTTCTGAAAACTAGATTTTCAGAGAGTTCTAATGGAGTTGGTCTCACTTAATTTGAAGGTTCCTAGCTAAAGATATGAGCTAAACAATTTCAGAGGAAATTCTAAAAATGTTTCTGAATATTTTCCATTTTCTCTGGAACAGTTTCACTAATCACACCATTAGGTGGATCATATGAGCTCAATAGGATCTGAAATTTTTATGGTAGTTCAAGGATATTTTGGTGAACCTCCCAGCTAAATTTCAGAATTTTCCTCCAAAGGATTCTCCAGTTAAAATTCCAAACAGTTTAAACTTTGAGGAATTAATTCTGGAGAAATAAGGATTTTCATGAAGTGAAACTTTATTTGCTGGAAAGTGCTCAGAGAGCTGAATCCAACAAAATTTGGTTCACTTGATTTGGAGCTACCTAGCCAAAGTTATGAGGATTTGAAGTTTGGAAGAAATCTGAAAATCAGGAGAAAAGTTTAAACTTGCGGGGGCCCGCGGGGACACGTGTCGAGCGCGGAGGTGTCCGGCACACTGAGGCCCACAGGGTATTTGCGTGCCAGCACACCATATCCCGGCCACAGCCCGATCCTGATTTAAAATATCTCCCGCTGACAGCTGGGGTCCACCCCTTCGTCAACCTCCCGCTGCCCGCGTTCTGCCGCCGAGGAACCTCGCCGGAGAGCTCGCTGCCGGCTTCTGTAAAGCTCCAAACTTCACGATTTTGGCCGCCCCTGCCTACTTCCACTCGGGGAACAGGATTCTGGGGTCAGCTCGTCATGACAACGGCCGTCACCTGGTCAGCGACGAGCCGCAGCCTCGGGAGAACTTCGGTCGCGTTGTCCACCCTCCCTAGCACCTCCCCCGATCAAGATAAGGGTCGTCGAGCATCAGTGGACCATAGGAAAGGTCGACATGAGCTCTACGGAGCTCGGGAAGGGCTGTGTTGGGCTGTCACCGTGCGACCTAGGCCGGAAATCGGGATTTCTACTAAAACTCGAAGAACATAGGTCTCCCTCCACGGTTCTTCATGGTTCCTGCTCCTATGGACCCGCACGGGCTAATAGAAGTGATCCCCTCCATGAGAGTATGAGTGATGTAGTGTGGCTTACGAATTTCTCGGATCGGTACCGACCTCACTTTTGCACACCGTCGCGAAAATATGAAATTCCGGCCGGAGCAGTGCTTGTCACGCCGCCGGAGCTTGCGGAAATGAAGGAGGGGTTGGAGGCAAACCTCTTTGCTGTTCACAGCTCCGTGAACGGTGGCCTGTGGTAGCTGGAAGGACGGTTCCCGCAGCGGCGGCTCGAGCTGAACCGGCAGAGACAAGATAGCCGCGGTGGAGCTCGGGGAAGACCGCGCAGGGTCTGGAACCGATGCGAAGGTGTCGAAGATGGCCTGGCGCACCCGGTGCTGGTCTCAGATCACCGAGGGGGTCACTGGATCGGCCGGGCGATGAGGAACCGAACATTCACTCGGGCGGCAAGGTGCTTCAGCTTTTTGGGTGGAAGTGTGACGAGGCAGCGGTGGAAGGCGCCGGTGACCACTCGGGCGGGTAGATAAAGACCCAGAGAGTCGGTTCCGCGGCTGAGATCAGCAAGCAGCTGGTGGCTTCACCGTTTCTTCGCCGTGGCGGCAGCTGCAGCGCGCGCGGTTACCCGAGCTGAGCTCTCAGTCGGTTTATTTTGCTTCAGTGGCTGACATGTGGGTCCCACCCTGGGTTTTAACCTCTGAAATTCACTTTTAATCACTGTTGTAAACAGTGAGCCCCAAAATACCCATGGTGATTCAAATTATTCACCCATGAGCCATTTGAATTGGGTAGGATTCAAATTGGGTTTGGTTTGAATGAATTTCAGCACAAGTTCAGTTTTGAATTCAAATAAAGTTTGAATTTGTCCCACTTAGCTCATGTCAAGATCAACTCGAAATGAAGTGAAAATTGGTGTGTGAGCTCACAAAAATGTGCTGAGTAAGAATATGCCTCCCACTTTTAAATTCATGGGATAAAACAGTTTGAATTTGAATATGGTTTCAAACTGCCCTCTTTCTAGCTATACCCAAAATGACCTCAAAAAGGTTTTGAATTTGGGTGAAACTTGGCATGGACATCCTTAGCAATTTGTAGGAGTTTTCATATGTCCAGCCCTTCTATATCACATGTGGGAAATACCACTTTGCAATATGTGAGTTTGTTCTCTAATGAGCATGTTGATGGTGGTTACTTGCTCTTCATTTGTGTTCATCAACTTACTTCAAATGAGGTGTGTGGTGTGGTGATGAACACTTCAAATAGGTGTCAGAAACTGAGGCCCTTACATTCCTCCCCCCTTAAAAGAATCTCGTCCCGAGATTATAAGGTGAAAATGAGAGAGAGGACGGGGGAAAATTACCGGATATGCGACGTGAAAAAGTCGGGGTAGTTGGCGTGAAGAAATCATTCGCTCTCCCATGTCGCTTCGTCCACGGAGTGATTACTCCATAGAACCTTGTAGAACCACAATGTACGGTTGCGTGTGGTTCGGGCCTTTTCATCGATAATCTGCACCGGTTCCTCCCGATAGGTGAGATCCGGTTGCAGTTGTTCAATATCTTCCAGCTGAACGGTAGTTGATAGCTTAAGACACTTCCTCAGCTGGGCAATGTGAAAGACATCGTGCACACCGGAAAGTGCTTCTGGTAGTTTTAGCCGGTATGCCACTGATCCACATCTTTCGATAATCTGAAATGGACCGATGAATCGGGGTGCTAACTTCCCTCTCACCCCGAATCTGTTTACATCCTTCATCGGAGACACACGTAGATATACGTGATCCCCCACTTCGAATTGTAATGGGCGTCTTCTCCGGTCCGCATACTGTTTCTGACGTGATTGGGCGGCTTTTAGGTTCGCTTGAATCAGTCGAACCTTTTCTTCCGCGTTGTTGACCAGGTCAATCCCGAAGGTAACCCTTTCGCCAGACTCACACCAGTTCAATGGTGTGCGACATTTCCGCCCGTATAGCGCCTCGTAGGGCGCCATATTAATGCTGGCTTGGTACCCATTATTGTACGACAACTCGGCTAACGGCAAGTGATCATCTCAATTCTTGCCGTGGTTGATAGCGCAAGCTCGTAGCATGTCTTCTAGGATCTGATTTACCCGCTCGGTTTGCCCATCCGTCTGCGGGTGGTATGCTGAACTATGGATCAGCTTCGCCCCCAAGGCAGCGTGCAGCTGCTCCCAAAAACGGGACACAAATAAAGTGCCCCGATCCGATATGATGGTACGGGGTAGGCCGTACAAGCATAGGATCCGTGAGATGTACAGTTCAGCGTACTTCTTGGCATTGTAGTTGGTGTTGACCGGGATAAAATGGGCAACTTTGGTGAGCCGATCGACGATCACCCACACAGAATCATGTTTCTGCAAGGTGGTGGGTAAACCGACGATGAAGTCCATGCTCACATCCTCCCAATTCCAGGCAGGAATGCCCAGTGGTTGCAGAAGTCCCGGTTTCCGCATATGGTCTGCCTTCACCCTTCGACATGTATCACACTCGGACACGTACTTTGCAGTCTCCCGCTTCATTCGTGTCCACCAAAACTTGCTTCTGAGTTCTTGATACATTTTGTTGCTGCCGGGGTGAATAGAAAACTTTGACAAGTGAGCCTCATCAAAGATCTTCCGTAATTCCGGGTTACGAGGTACGACGATCCGGTCCTTGAACCATAGGACGCCATCTCCGTCCTTCCGGAAACATTTCAGCTCCCCACTGTCTACGCGTCTATGCAAATGCGACATGCCCTTGTCATGTTTCTGAGCTGCCGCTATCTCTTCATGGACGGTGGGGATCAAAGCTAGGTTGTAGAGAGCTCCATGTGGAATTACATGTAGTGGTGGTTCGCTCTCTTCCAACGGTGTGATGGTCAGATTGTTGACGTGTGACTTGCGGCTCAGGCGCATCTGCCACTACGTTTGCCTTGCCCAGATGATAATGGATCTCTATTTCGTAATCCTTTATCAATTCTAACCATCTTCGTTGCCTCATGTTAAGCTCCTTCTGAGTGAATATGTACTTGAGTCTTTTGTGGTCGGTATATAGATGTACGAGGTTACTGAGTAGGTAGTGCCTCCACATCTTCAGTGCAAGTACCACGGCAGCGAGCTCCAAATCGTGAGTTGGATAATTCTGCTCATGGTTTCTAAGCTGCCATGATCCATACGCGACCACCCTTCGGTCTTGCATCAGCACAAATCCGAGCCCAATGCCAGATGCATCGCAGTACACATCAAACGGTTTTGTTGTGTCCGGCTGCGCCAAAACCGGTGCTGATGTCAGGTGCTTGACTAAAGCCTTGAATGCTGCTTCACATGCTGGACTCCAAACATATTTGGTAGCCTTCTTCAGCAGCTCTGTCATTGGCTTGGCAATCTTCGAGAAGTTCGGAATGAACCTCCGATAATATCCCGCGAGTCCGAGGAAACTCCGTACCTTGTGAACAGTTCTCGGGGATTTCCAATTCAGCACTTGAGTGATCTTGCTCGGGTCCACAGCGATACCCTCCGCTGAGATGATATGCCCGAGAAAAGGCACTTGCGATATCCAAAACTCGCATTTGCTGAATTTCGCGTATAACTTGTGATCCCGCAGCCGTTGCAAGACTATACGCAGATGCTTCTTGTGATCTTCTTCCGACTTGGAATATACTAGGATGTCGTCGATGAAGACCACGACAAACTTGTCCATCTCCGGCATGAATACCGAGTTCATCAAGTACATGAATTGAGCTGGAGCATTGGTGATGCCGAAGGACATGACCAGGTACTCATAAAGTCCGTACCTTGTTGAGAAAGCTATCTTTGGAATGTCCTCAGCCCTTATCTTAATCTGATGGTACCCGGATCTTAAGTCCATCTTGGAAAAGATCTTCGCTTCGACCAACTGATCAAACAAAATGTCGATCCGTGGCAACGGGTACTTGTTTTTAATGGTTATGGCATTTAATGGACGATAGTCCACGCAAAGCCGCAACGTCTCATCCTTCTTCTTTACAAATAATGCCGAACAGCCCCATGGTGAGGAGCTTGGCCCAATAAAACCCTTTTCCAGGAGGTCCGTGAGCTGAGTCTTCAGTTCAGCCAACTCCTTGGGCGCCATCTTGTACGGCCTTCGGGATATTGGCATGGTTCCCGGTGCAAGTTCAATCTTGAACTCCACCTCTCTATCGGGCGGCATCCCCGGTAAATCGTCCGGGAATACATCAGGGAACTCTCGGACCACTGGAATATCTTCCAATCTGATGGCTGTGGCATGATAGACACTTGGAAGTATTATTTCTGGACTGTCCAGAAATAATGAGTGAGAACCATGCACCTCCGAGTTTAAGTGCACGACTCGAAGGACGGTGTCTAAAACAGCGCCGTGGCGGGTTAACCACGACATCCCTAGGATGACATCGACCTTCTGTCCCTCTAAGATAATGAGAGACGTGGGGTACACTCTACCCGCTAAGCATAATGGTGCTTTGGAAACCATTACGCTTGCTGAAATCTTCCCACCCGGTGAACAAATTAAATATGGGCTATCGGTGGGTATTATTGGCAAGCTGTGTTTAGCAATGAAAGCTTGGCTAAAAAAATTATGCGTGGCGCCTGAATCAAACAGTACTATAGCGGGATGCTGGTGGAGTTGGAACATACCCGCAAGGATTGGCTCGCCCTCCGGCACGTCCTCTATGGCAAGCTGGTGGACGGTGCCGGGACTAGGGTTTGCCCGCCGCGCATTAGTAGGGTTCCGGGGTTGATTCCTCCCCTGAAACTGCGGTGCCACTCCGCCGCCTTGCCTCTCCGGGCAACTGCTCGCGATGTGTCCTGGACGATCACACTTGTAACATGTGGCCGCTGCTGGTGTAGTGCTCGGGGGACGAAAGCCCGGCATACGGCTGCTGAGGTGCATACGCATGCGGCATCGCCCGCTGCTGCTGTTGTTGCGGAGGTGGTACTGGCAGTGCCGGCCTGAATGCCGGTGAAGAGTACGGCCGACTGCGGAACGGCATCGACGCTGTGGTGGCTGCCAGCATTGACCTGATGGTGGGCGATTCACCATCCGAAACTTCTGAGAAGGACCGCCCCCTTTTCCGCTGCTCTGCGGCATGCTTCGCTTCCTCTCCGCCGCCGCTAACTCTTTGCCGGAGTCCTCCTGAACAATCGCAGCATCAATGATGTCGTTGAGGCTGCCACGATTGAACATCGCCAACTTGTCCTTCAGGAGCGGGTTAAGCCCCTGGTAAAAGTGGTCCCGCCGCTTCTCGTCAGTATCTGCGTGATACGACGCGTAGAGCGCGAGATCGTTGAACGCCCTGGAGTATTCCAGCGTTCCGGCTCCCTTGTTGCAGGTGTAAGAATTCCTGCGTCTTCCTCTTCATTAGACCTGGCGGTATGTGATAGGCCCTGAAGGCCATCCGAAACTCCATCCAGGTCATCACTCGCTCGGCGGGCTGTGAAGCACAGAAGTTGGCCCACCACGCGCTCGTGGATCCTTGGAGCTGCTGGACCGTGAACTGAGTCTTGCGCTGCTCGCTTTTCTGGAGCAGCCCGAACTTCATCTCTATTGCGCGGAGCCAGTTGTCCGCGTCAAGAGGTTCATCCGCCCTTGAGAATACGGGGGGATGAGTCGCCAGGAAGTCAGAGTAGGAGCTCTGTTGACGCTCCTCATGGTCTTGACGTCTCTCTGGGCGAGACGTATTGGCGATGAGAGACTGCAGCAACTCGGTGTGCTGCTGGTGTGAACCCGCCATTGCCGCGACGATGTCGGCCAATGTAACCGTCGGCAGTGGCGGTGTTTGCTGTGGCTGTTGCTGTTGCTGTCCCGAGGAGTCCTCGGGAGGTGGTTGGGAGGTCTCTCCCCTTGGCTAGTACCCCCAACGTCAGGGTTGGCACGAGTACACGTCATTCTGAAATTCAACACAGCAGCGATTAGCACATGTCATACTTAAAATTCCATATGCAACAATAGGTATTGAAGTGACACATGAATACTTTGCACAACATTCACATATATTGATAAAGCATAAACATTATGCAAGATACATTATTCTCGGGTCTCCGAGAAGTCGTGCTCATGTCGTCACTACCTATACATACGCTACTGCCTACACGACATGTCACCGATTACAAAAGTTTGGTTACACTACCCTAGCTGCCCTACTTGGCAATGGTAACCCTTTATTCGGAGTAGAACTCGACCTCCTGCGGGTCGTCCTCCTCCGGTACCTCTGCTGGTGGCTCTGGATCTACCACCTCCTCTCCCATCCCGGGTTCTCCCATTGCTGGAAGGCCCAAGACCACCGGTATGCCCAGTACCGGAGGTACGAGGTCCTGCAAAGCATGCACCTCGTCCATGGCCTGGTTGTAATCTTCTTCCCAGCCTTGCCCTTCCTCAATAGCGTCGTCCCGCTCTTGAGTAAGTTCCTCGTTCTTCTGGGTTAGATTCTGTACCAGTTCTTGCAACGCCGCGATGTCGACACGGCTCTTCTTCTTTGCCTTCTTCAGACGATGCAACTGATTGTGTTGTTCATTCAGTCGCTTGATCATCGGAAGGAGCACATTGCGGAGTGCGCTGTGAGCACTCTCGAAATGGTCTCCACGGCTCGTGCTCTCCTTGAGCTTCGTGGCGAGATGCTCCGTATGAACAGCTTGGCTGTCCATCACGGCGTTTCCTGCCCTCATCTGGAGGCTAAGGTTTGCCTCTGCGGGGTTGTACCTTTGGCAACTCGGGTCCGTTGCCTCCCGGTACCTCTCGTCCCACACATGCTGTGCCCGTCCCTCCACCGGAACGAGCATGTATGGAGTGCCCACCATAGCCTGCACGTGTAGTTGGCAGAAACGTGACATGGTGTCACGGGCTGCCACTTGGCACATCCCTTCCGGTTGTGTTCCTCTTACCGTGATGGTGAACGGCACCCAACCGGGTGGCGTAGGTCCTGCAGGGACCTCGACATGGATTGTCCACGTCTTGTTCCCCTCTTTGCCTTCTTCCTTGGCGAAGTACTGCGGCATCTGGTCGTACCCGAAATATTGGAGCATTTGCCACAATGCTCCCGGGTAGCCGCTACGGTGAGAACAGTGGGACACCATCCACCCGTTCTCCAACTGTTTATCTGCTGTCATCTGTAAAAATATATTTGAGAAATGTCAAATATTTATTTAAACAGTAAACCATTGTGTTATAACATAAGACATGTCATTGAACCCATAAAACTTGGAAACATAGTTCAAATTTTTAAACAAATTTGACTGCTGATCTGCTGTTCACATGACAGCCCAGATCAGTTTCCATCTCAACCTGATTTAGGCCATGTTAAAAGCAAAACTAGTTCCGGAGCTCAACATCAAAGTTAAAGCTAACTTCAATAGATTTCCAGAAAGTATTTGCTTGGCCTAAGATATGTCCTGGTCCAAAAGTTATGAGATGTCAAAGTTAACAGAATTTCTGGAGAAAATTGGACAGCACCTCCCTGCTTTAGGCACTGATTTGATCCAAGAATTCCAGTTAATTATGCTCCCAATCTGACAAAACCTTCTGTTACAAAGTTGTAACCCATCTCATAAGCTTTCCAGAACTACCTCATTTTCTATTTTTGGATGTTTATGCAGGAAGTTATACTCAATTTACAGAGGGTTTACGGAGAGTGTTTGCTCTGCCCTGTTTTCTCGACAGTTTCAACTCTACTGCATTTTTCGATTGGTTAAGGGATGAAACACCTCTGGACCTCAACATAAAAGTTGTAAAGCTCTTCCAAAGCTTTCCAGAAATGTATCCTATGACCCCAACCTCGAAATAACTCAATCTCTAACCTCTGACTAACTTCAGCCTTGATTCAGCTGAAAACAGAGTGCTCTGTCCTTAACAACCTATAAGTTGAAAACTTGTTAACTTTGAACATCCTGATTAAGGGAAGGAGTTACATCAAGTTTTACTGCTTTGGATCAAAACCTTCAAGTTTTAAATGAAGTTGTTCATTTAATGGGGTGTGACGTCGATGCGTCACCAGATTATGTCGGTACTACGTCCTAACAAAGAAAACCTATACCGGACTTAGCCGGCTTCGTTATTTCAGTGGCACTAAACGTAACTCGCACACGGATGCTACACGTCTACCGTTTCGTGGTCAGACTACCTGCAGAAATTCAAACAATCATCAGACTCGGCTGCACACTGAGCCCGGAATCCATACAGTTCGTACACCCGGCCGTCATCACTCGCCCGGATGTTCTCAAGCCAAACACGCCTTGAGTTACGTGTTCACGTTTCCGACCACGTGACGGGGTCTCCCAAGTTGCACCACTCACGCCAGGGACAGACGTTGCTCGAACACCCCAAACGACATGAAGAGTCGTAGAGGATATCAATGCGGGTCGGGTTACCTGCCACCCGTGGGGCTCCACCCTTCAGCTTGTGCGCACTAGTGGACAGCGCTTACGTGCACCCCCCAAGACATAAACGTCCCGAGATACACGATTTTCCGATATAAGCAAATAGGTCAATATGCCACTTTTTATATGCTAATAACATCCTTATACGGGCTACTAACTCGTTCCTCACTTGTTTTTTTGAAAAAGATGACCTTTGTATTGCGTTAAACCTCAAGCGAGCTCGGATATCAGCGCTGACACGACCCCACGGTCTTGTCGAGCCAGGATCACGCTGAGGGGTGCTGCGTTGCACAACACCGTATAACACACGTCAAAGGTAAAAAGCGGAAGCAAAATTTTATTACATAAACAGGTTTATGAACATGTTTACATCGAAATAAGTTCAGTCTACACTCGCGGGCGTAGACTACGCATCAAGTCCATGTTCAGCCCTTGAACGTGTCCTTGCTAGCACACACGCACACTAACTCTGCGGTGTGCATGACTCCCACTCAACGGGGTCCCCTCCTGGGGTTCCGTATCCTCTTCTGGAGTCCCTTCCTCATAGAACCCTGCAAAAGCTTCAAACACAAGCAGTGAGCACGAAGGCTCAGCATGTCTGACCCGTCTCACCTAAACATGGAACTTCTACATGAAGGTGATGGGTACATGAGATAAAATCATTTGCAAAGGACTCGCCTAATTAGTGGAACCTTACTTTCATGTTTTAGCAGTAGGTGGTGGAGAACCTTACGCTAAGGCACATGAGAGAGCCGCAATCAAACAAGAAACGCATTTCTCTCATGTACTTTGCCCAAAGTTGAAATGAACTTTAGTTAGCTCTAAACTACAGCAAATCATTAGCAAGCAAAGTCCATCCTTCAATCAGCAACATTTTAACATGTAAATAGCCTGTTCTTTCTACGTCACGGTACAGTGAACAAGTGGTACTCACTGACCGCGAGGGACGGCGATTATAATCGATTTACACCTGCAGGGTTACCCGAGTAACCCGTCACGTACGCCCGTACTCGATGTTGCCTACGACAACCATCACGGACGCCGTACACAACCACCTTTCGCCCATCAGCCAAATATTGAACCGGTCCCATTGTCCCGAGCAAGAGGTCTCTGCACGCGCATCTCCGTGCCGCCAGCCGATTTACACCTCAAGCTCTCAACCTACCCTCTGAACGACGGGCAATGCCTCAATACCCAGCTACCCGAGTTACATCGGTTTCCCGGTTCCCATATAGCCGGTAGGTCTTCGGTGCTGTTCTAGCTTGTTCAACAGGCCCGCACACGGCTCGGTCCTCAATCGACACAAACAGAGCTACAGCACACAGGCCCCAAAATCCTGCTGCCCTTACTCTCCGCTTGGTCTCATCTTTCTTGCCATGTGTATCATGTGCTATCTCTACCCGAGTCGAGTGCCTCTAGCCTATGCTCGCGAGTAGTTCCAACTACTCGACTTGTACCGAATCCTACACTATCTTAGCATTGCAGTAGCTAACGGGGTTTTCAAGCCTAATCCCAACCCCTGGTTTTCATGGCTATGCAATTGGGTTTTCATACAAGACTCTAATGCAAGTAATTAGAATACTTAAGTAAGTGCTCAAAACAATAAAAATTGGTAAAAAGGTTAATGCAAACCGAGGCTTGCCTTGCTGCTCTTGGTCGTAGACTAGCTGTTCCTCCGGAGTAACGAAGTCTAGGACTTCGGGTTCCTCCTAGACCTTAGCGACTACATGATAGCAGAAGTACATGTATCAATTTAAATGCATTTGTATTAAGTTACGAGGATTTGGAGCTACCTAGCCAGAGTTATGAGGATTTGAAGTTTGGAAGAAATCTGAAAATCCGGAGAAAAGTTTAAACTTGCGGGGGCCCGCGGGGACACGTGTCGAGCGCGGAGGTGTCCGGCACACTGAGGCCCACAGGGTATTTGCACGCCAGCACACCAGATCCCGGCCGCAGCCCGATCCCGATTTAAAATATCTCCCGCTGACAGCTGGGGTCCACCCCTTCGTCAACCTCGCGCTGCCCGCGTTCTGTCGCCGAGGAACCTCGCCGTAGAGCTCGCCACCGGCTTCTGTAAAGCTCCAAACTTCACGATTTTGGCCGCCCCTGCCTACTTCCACTCGGGGAACAGGATACTGGGGTCAGCTCGTCATGACAACGGCTGCCACCTTGTCGGCGACAAGCCGCAGCCTCGGGAGAACTTCGGTCGCGTTGTCCACCCTCCTAGCACCTCCCCCGATCAAGCTAAGGGTCGTCGAGCATCAGTAGACCATAGGAAAGATCGACATGAGCTCTACGTTGCTCGGGAAGGGCTGTGTTGGGCTGTCACCGTGCGACCTAGGCCGGAAATCAGGATTTCTACTAAAACTCGAAGAACAGTGGTCTCCCTCCACGGTTCTTCGTGGTTCCTGCTCCTATGGACCCGCACGGGCTACTATAAGTGATCCCCTACATGAGAGGATGAGTGATGTAGTGTGGCTTACGAATTTCTCGGATCGGTACCGACCTCACTTTTGCACACCGTCGCGAAAATATGAAATTCCGGCCGGAGCAGTGCTTGTCACGCCGCCGGAGCTTGCAGAAATGAAAGAGGGGTTGGAGGCGAACCTCTTTGCTGTTCACAGCTCCGTGAACGGTGGCCTGTGGTAGCCGGAAGGACGGTTCCCGCAGCGGCGGCTCAAGCTGAACCGGCAGAGACAAGATCGCCGCGGTGGAGCTCGGGGAAGACCGCGCAGGGTCTGGAACCGATGCGAAGGTGTCGAAGATGGCTTGGCGCACCCGGTGCTGGTCTCAGATCGCCGAGAGAGTCACTGGATCGGCTGGGCGATGAGGAACCGAACGTTCACTCGGGCGGCGAGGTGCTTCGGCTTTTTGGGTGGAAGTGCGACGAGGCAGCGGTGGAAGGCGCCGGTGACCACTCGGGCGGGTAGGTAAAGACCCAGAGAGTCGGTTCCGCGGCTGAGATCGGCAAGCAGCTGGTGGCTTCGCCGTTTCTTCGCTGTGGAGGCAGCTGCAGCGCGCGCGGTTACCCGAGCTGAGCTCTCAGTCGGTTTCTTTTGCTTCAGTGGCTGACATGTGGGTCCCACCCGGGGTTTTAACCTCTGAAATTCACTCCTAATCACTGTCGTAAACAGTGAGCCCCAAAATACCCATGGTGATTCAAATTATTCACCCATGAGCCGTTTGAATTGAGTAGGATTCAAATTGGGTTTGGTTTGAATGAATTTCAGCACAAGTTCAGTTTTGAATTCAAATAAAGTTTGAATTTGTCCCACTTAGCACATGTCAAGATCAACTCCAAATGGAGTGAAAATTGGTGTGTGAGCTCACAAAAATGTGCTGAGTAAGAATATGCCTCCCACTTTTAAATTCATGGGATAAAAACAGTTTGAATTTGAATATGGTTTCAAACTGCCCTCTTTCTAGCTATACCCAAAATGACCTCAAAATGGTTTTGAATTTGGCTCTTGGCATGGACATCCTTAGCAATGTGTAGGAGTTTTCATATGTCCAGCCCTTCTATATCACATGTGGGAAATACCACTTTTGCAATATGTGAGTTTGTTCTCTAATGAGCATGTTGATGGTGGTTACTTGCTCTTCATTTGTGTTCATCAACTTACTTCAAAGGAGGTGTGTGGTGTGGTGATGAACACTTCAAATAGGTGTCAAAAACTGAGGCCCTTACAGATTGACTCGCCGATTCACCTACAGCACACACTGTTTTTAGACAGCGACGATCAAGAAATGGCAGAGGCCTACCACACGGAAGCGATTAAACTTGAAGATATTCCGGTGATACGTGATTACCCCGATGTGTTTCCCGATGATTTACAAGGCATGCCGCCAGAACGGGACGTCGAGTTCAAGATTGAACTGGCACCGGGAACAACACCTATCTCACGAAGGCCTTACAAGATGGCACCTAACGAGCTAGCAGAGTTGAAAGAGCAGCTGAATGAACTCATGAGCAAGGGTTTCATACGACCAAGTTCTTCACCTTGGGGTTGCTCTGCGCTGTTCGTTAAGAAGAAGAACGAAAAACTGAGGCTATGTGTTGACTATCGTCCTCTAAATGTTGTTACTATAAAGAATAAGTATCAGTTGCCACGTATCAACATTTTATTCGATCAACTTGTGGGTGCAAAGGTATTCTCAAAGATAGATCTTCGGTCTGGATATCATAAAAACAAAATCCGACCGGAGCACATACCAATGACATCTTTCTCGATGAGATACGGACTCTATGAGTACCTCGTCATGTCATTTGGGTTAACCAACGCTCTGGCGCACTTCATGTATTTGATAAATTCAGTATTCATGCCGGAGTTAGACAAGTTCATCGTGGTATTCATCAATGACATTTTGGTTTACTCCAAATCCGAAGAAGAGCACGCTGAACATTTGCGTATTGTGCTACAACGGTTGAGGGAGCATAAATTATATGCCAAGTTCAGCAAATGTGAATTCTGGATTGATCAAGTGCCTTCTCTAGGCCATATTATTTCAGCAGAGGGCATATCCGTGGACCCTAGAAAAATTGAACAAGTGCTGAAGTGGAAATCTCCCAAATCAGTCCACGAGGTCAGAAGTTTCCTAGGTTTAGCGAGGTATTATCGGAGGTTCATTCTAAGCTTCTCAAAAACTGCTAAACCAATGACAGAGCTGCTGAAGAAGGGAACAAAATACGTGTGGAATGCAGCATCTGAAGCCGCATTCAAAACTTTGGTGAAACATCTCACAACAGCTCCAGTTCTTGGTCAGCCGGACACAACGAAGCTATTTGATGTATATTGTGATGCATCCGGCATCGGTCTCGGCTGCGCTCTTATGCAAGAAGGACGTGTGGTCAAGTATGGGTCTCGTCAACTGCGAAACCACGAGCAGCATTATCAAAATCACGATCTCGAGCTTGCTTCTGTGGTGTTGGCGTTAAAGATGTGGAGGCATTCTTTACTTGGCAATCTTGTCCACCTCTACACCGACCATAAAAGCTTGAAGTATATCTTCATGCAGAAGGAGCTGAATATGAGACAATGGAGATGGTTGGAGCTCATAAAAGATTATGAAATCGAGATCCACTATCATCCGGGAAAAGTGAACGTGGTTGCCGACGCGCTTAGTCAGAAAGCCCACGTTCACAACTTGGCGGTTGCTGAGTTGGAAGATGAAAAACCGAGTCTCCGTGTCATTCCGTATGGAGCACTTTATAATATTGCTCTCACTCCAACGATCCAAGAAGAGATTGTTGAGGCTCAAAGAAGAGACAGGGGTATGTCTCACATATGGAGAAGACTAGACAATGGAGAGATGAAATGTTTCCGGAAGGAAGAGAACGGTACGCTATGGTTCAATGACCGTATAGTTGTACCGCTTAATATGAAACTCTGGAAGAAGATCTTGGATGAAGCCCACCTGTCGAAGTTTTCCATTCATCCCAGCAGTAACAAGATGTACCAAGATTTAAAACAAAAATTTTGGTGGACGTGGATGAAGCGGGAAATTGCCAAGTACGTATCCAAGTGTGATACGTGCAGATGGGTCAAGGCTGATCATATGCGGAAAGCCGGACCGCTACAACCATTGAAGATACAGGCAGGGAAATTGGAGGATTTGAGTATGGATTTCATTGTCGGATTATTGTTCACATCCCGGAAGCATGACTCGATATGGGTGATCGTCGACCGGTTGACGAAATCAGCTCATTTCATACCGGTGAACACTCATTATCGAGCCAAGCAATATGCGGAGTTATATATCTCAAGAATTATATGCTCACATGGTGTCCCGAAGACCATCATTTCAGATCGAGGTGCTCTGTTTGTTGCTCTGTTTTGGGAACAGCTGCACGCCTCGTTGGGCACCAAGCTGATCAGAAGCTCCACATATAACCCTCAAACCAACGGACAAACGGAGAGGGTGAATCAAGTGCTGGAAGATATGTTGAGAGCGTGTGCCATCCACCACGGTAAGAATTGGGATGATCACTTTTCATTGGCGGAGTTTTCATATAACAACGGGTTCAAGCGAGTATAAAAATGGCATCGTATGAAGCTCTCTACGGCCGGAAATGTCGCACATGCTGAATTGGTGTGAGTCCGGCGAAAGGGTACTGTTCGGGGTTGATCTTGTGAACGACGCCGAAGACCGTGTTCGGTTGATACAAGAGAATTTGAAGGCTGCACAATCCCGACAGAAGAGCTATGCTGATCAAAAGCATAGGCCGTTGCATTTTGACGTCGGAGAGCACGTTTATCTTCGTGTATCTCCGATGAAGGGAATTCACCGATTCGGTGTAAAGGGGAAACTCGCTCCCCGCTTTATAGTTCCTTTTGCTATCACGGAGAAGTGCGGACCTGTAGCTTACTGGCTGGAACTACCGGCAATCCTTGCGGGTTTTCATGACGTGTTTCATGTGTCACAGCTGCGGAAATGCCTCATGTTCACCGCTTCTGTCCGCACCGAAGAAATCGACGAATTGAAACCGGATCTTACCTACACCGAGCGACCAGTTCAGATTGTAGATGAAAAGACCTGGATAACCCAGAACCGGACACAAAAATTTTACAAAGTGATGTGGAGTAATCATACCGCGAATGAGGCTACATGGGAAAGCGAAGATTACCTCCGCACCAATTATCCGGAACTTTTATCATTGTACAGTTTGTAAATACGTCTCTAGTCTCGTTCTTCTTTTGTAATCTCGGGACGAGATTCTTTTAAGGGGGTAGGAATGTAAAAGTCCCAAAATTGTATATGAAATAAACCAAGGCTTGAAAGTCTATGTGTTGCAAATTCATGAAAATGGGACTTGCTAAAACTTTTCTACACGCAAAGTGTACTTAAATGTTCATCAAAAAGAGGCTCACATGTTCATTTGAATGTGTTGAACCAATATGAACTTAAACACTCATTTGCATGAAAGTTAAATACCAGATTTTCAAATTCAAAGTTCACCGCAAATTGTGGCCAAACTTTTGAATACTCTTGCAGCCCTATACTTTTGACTTGGAGGGAGGAAGTTTTGGATGGTAATTTTCTAACTTTAGGGTGCTCTAAAAAGGAATTTCATAGGCGCCTTTTTAAATTCAAACTGAATTTAAATTTGCAATGCGAATTCAAACTGAATTCATTGAATTCAGATTCTAGCCCACTTTTGAAATTCAGAGCTTTTGAACTGAAGAGATTGACATGGAGATGATCTTTTTGAGGAGATGAGGGTCAGCCAGCAGTGGAAAGAGGTGAGAATCTAAGTGGGGCCTACATGTCAGCTGCACACAGGAGTTCCTAAGTCGGTTCACTGCTTCACGAGTAAGTCACGGTGAGACACGGCGCTGGCCACCGAGACATCGACGTGCAGCTTTCGGACGCAAAAATCCTTCACATGTAACGCCTCAGTGGAGCAAACCAAACACTCCACTTCGGGCTCCTCACTGTTTCCCCGAGAGAAGCAAGCACGAGCTGAATTTTTCTTGCCGCTCGACCACGCTTCGGACCCGATCGTCGCTCGGCGTCGCTAGGCTATCTCGTGACCACCGCTGATTGTAGGAGCGTGCGCAAGACTCCACTGAACCTCCTTGAGCTGCCCAAGATGGTCCATCGTCCTCTGTGCGCGGCGCACAGCGAGAATTTTCCTCAGAGTTCTGGTTCGAGCCGCCGCTGTGCCTCCTTGACGTTCCGGCGACACAGCACATTTCACACCAAGCTTTGAACAGCAAAAAGGTGCGCCAACCTCTCCTCTTCACACTGCCGCAAACCCTAGGCCATTCCTCCAAGGGAGCTACGTGAATTTCTAAAATTCTGACGACATGCTCATAGTCCGTGGGTGTAGAGTTTTCCAAAATTCGGGATCATTAGTGCTTCTTTGCTCATCCTAGTCATGGGGTAGACTAGAGACCTCCTTGTGAGTCACTGGGATTAAAAACAAATGAGAATCATCGAGCCACAACGGTGTTCTTCGAGTTTTAGCTCTTGCCGCCGGTTTTTGACCTAGGGCACAAGGTAACTTGGTATTTAGCGGCGTTTTCAAGCCCTTTGGCATACACATCGACCTTTTCCATGAGTCAATGATGCTTTAGAGTGAAGAAACCGTGAGGTTGGGTTGGTAGGGGAGACGGCCGATGTCGCTAGACATGGACCGAAGCCGCCGCCCGTCACCCGACCATTTGCAGACCTCTAGAGCCCACACCGACCCCAAAAATGGCTTCCCCGACCTCCAAAACCCCTAAGCGGTGAAATATGGTCCGTGAGACGACCGGGGAGCGAGGGGCCGAGGGGGAGAAGTGCTGCCGGTGAGGTCGCGCGCGCAGGAAAGGGGGGAGCCGGAGGTTGAAGAAGATGCCGACCCCACATATAAGTGACGGTGGAAATTAAACCGGATCCGCTGTGAAGCCAGGATTTGGTGTGTCCAGATGTCAACAGGTTGTGGCCCCGGTGTGGCTAGTCAGTGACTGGTCCATTTAAATTTCCCGTGGGCCGAAATTTCAGCCACTGGCTGCTTTTACAGTTCAAAGGAAAAGTCCAATTTCATCCACAAATTCAGAAATTCATAACTTGCAGTAGGAAATTCCAAATTAGGTGATTCAAATTTTATTGGATTCATTTTGCAAAGATCTATCCAAATATGAACCCCAATTTGTAGGAAAGTCAATCATAAATTATGGAAAATTCATTGAAATTTTCTGAAAAAGAATTATTGAGGGAGTTTGGTTCATCCAAAAATCCTCAAATTTTTCCAGAATATTCTTTAGGATATTATTGATCTTCTAGAAAATGTTGAGCTCGTTTGAAAAAGATTTTAGTAGGAATTTGCTAAATACAAACTGCTGTGTTCAAAGTGGTACAGAAACTTTTTCAGAAAATGTTTCTAACTTGTAAAATCTATTCTAGGCAATTCATAGCTCCAAAAATAATGATAAACTTCAGGCATGCTCTATGAGTTATACTTGAAATTGTACTTCACTGGATTGGGCATGAAAATGCACAGTACTTCAGAATTAATTATTTTAGTAGAAATGCTTAAGGAATTATTCTGGAGGAACTACTCAAGTAAAAGGTCTGAATTTTGGACCAAAGGACTTTCTTGTGACCCGGAACTCACAGGTAAAGTTTCAGCTCAAGTTGATCCTTAGAACTCCCTTTATTAGTTTTCCATGCTTATGTATGTGGGGAAATACATAAGAGTAGTGTGGTAATTGTGGGAGACACAATTTCCATCCATTTTAGCTGCAATTTGGCTAGCTTAGTCCCTGTGCAGTGCATGACTTCCTGTAAAAATTTCGAAGTCATTGAGGATCAGGATCTTTAGTTCTCTCCAAATCACTTTAGCTCACGTCACATGTCCATTAGAAACCATAGAACATGTTAATGGAACTTCTTATGGACAGGTGGTTCTTCCTTTAATTTCTTTGCACAACAGAGGAACAAAGTCATTCTTAGAACTTCCACACAGTCCTCTGTTTCTCACAAATTCAAGTCTATAAATTCCCGAGTTGCATTGTAAAACTTATGCATATACATGTCGATACCTCACGACAAAGGACTTCGACGGAGTCATCCCTTGACGTGTGGATCTGTTGAATAAGTTCAAGAGGCTCAAGGGATCAAATATCACTAACTGTTATTATATACTACATCTCTAGAAAACAGGCAAGCTCCGGTTTGCATTTAACAACTTTTAAGTTTTTACTTTGTATTCACTATATTGGTTAGGAAATGAAATGTGCATTAGATCTAGTTGATTTGATACTCCTCTTGCATGACCAAATAAACCCATGGAGTATTGGGTAGATGTCTTTGAATTGTGTAGAACTGCCATGCTTAAGTAAGGTTTTGTAGAAGTCGAGTGGTGAGATGCTACTCGCATGATCAGGAGAAACAGGGGCATACGGGATTGGTTCAGAATTTTGTTAGCAAGTTGAAGTTGAGACCGGGCAGGTTGTAGGAACAGACGGACATAGGGGCCTGGGTGCGTTAGACCTGTCCGTGTCGGTCAAGGACCGATCCGTATGCGGCTCTGTTGAGCAAGTTTGAGTTGTGTACCGGACTCATGCTGGCTATATGGGACCCAGTAAACTGATGTACCTCTGGAATCTTGCGTTGAGACTTGTCCGGTCGCCTCAGGCGAGAGGGCCAGTGTGCAGTATGTGGGTAACACTCTCATGACATCTCATGTTGGTAGGTGCATCATGAGTGTGGCTACTCTACTGGGCGATCTGATCGATTCAACGTGGGTGAAACGGGGAAAAGGCTGCCACGTACGACGTCAGTGATGGTTTCTGTAGGCAACATCAAGTACAGGCGTACATGTCGTGTAGTCCAGGTGTTTTTGATTCGAATCACCGTCGCTCGCGGAAGATTGAGCATACTTGTTCTCACAGTCGTGACGTAGTAAGAACTTGCATTGAGATAAGAACTAATCACTATGGATTGAAGTTCATACTAACTTTGTGCTGTTATCTTTTATGTGTAGTTAGAGCAAACTCGATTCATGTACACCGTGAGAAAATTACATCGGGGGAAAGCATTTCTTGTTTGATTGTGGACTCCCGATGTGGCGTGCCCAAGGTTACTATTAATTTGCTTCTAATAAGACTTGAAAGTAAGGATTCACTTTTAGGAGAGTTCATTATGCCTATTGATATCCCACATTATGTTTTTAACTTCATGTAGAATTTCATGACTAGGTTTGACGGTTAAGTCTTGCTGAGCATTAGGCTTACGGATACTATCCTAGTTGTTTTGCAGGTATTGACTTTATGCTTATGAGAATGGGTGCCGATGAGACTCAGAAACCTCCAAGTGGTTACTCATGAGCATCCTCGCCGCTGCGTTTTGTTCTTCGTGTTGCTAGTAAGAAATGTCCGCGGGCTGGACTGTTTCTTTGATGCTAAGCTAGAAATGAGTCGTGAGAGTTGTAATATTCCGCTGTAGATTATTTTGAGATAAGTATTTGTAAAGTACTCTTTGTACGCTTACGCAAATTATTTATGTAATATGTTTGTCCTTTACCCGTGTGCTGTTGGGTACCGCATCGCACGACACCACCGAATGCGATTCCCGGGCGAGCATGCACGGATCCGTGGTCTGGGGCCGGGCGCGCCTCGACACTATCGATACTTGTTAGCACAAGAAAGATGATAAAATTACTTAAATAAAATTCGAGTAACACTTACCATCCGTTTAGCCAGAGGTATGTATCCGCAACCCCCAATGCCAGCCTTGCTGGGATGTGGTGAATGACTTGGGAGGTTACTCATCCTTTGTGGGAAGGAACAATGAGTGTCAATGTATGCAGAGGGTGTGCCAGGACTGAAGGGAAACTGTATCTATTGGATCGGCAGCCGTGGTAGGGATCAGGGCATGGTATTTGACATGGCAACTGGACGTTCTGCATCGTGCCAGGCTCCTCTGGTTTCTCCTGCACCTGGGCGTACGCAGAGAACAATCTACTGGTACTTTTTGAGTGAATAGGGAGCAGCCGCAGCACTGGAGGAAGAAGAGTTTATCAGACCCCAGGGGGAGCTCGATCAGATCTGATGTAAGATCTTCAAGAATAAGGCCTAAGTACCTGGGTTAGAGGCATGTGACTCTCCGAGGCTCCTCTTCCGATCCATTTAAGAAATGAAGCTCCATGATCTTAAAAAACAACTACCATGGTGAAAGTTAAATTCGTTATCATGCTTGGCAGAAGAGCCTGTGAGGAAGAATCTTGTATGGTGTGTAGTGTTGAGGAACTGTTTGATGTAGCTGATGGTACATTTTAAGTTTTGTTTGCTGTTTGTTTCTGCGAGAATCTCTGTTCCCGAAATTTTGCTATTTGTTTCTGCGAGAATCTCTGTTTCCTAAATACTATACTTCCTCTGTTGAAAATTGTTGTTTTAGGACTGTCACTAGAGCAGCTGAATTTTAAGTACTAGGAATTTGTCACGGGAGGTATAGGCCGGGCGGAGCTTCGTTCCTGCTGGAGTCACCGGCATCTCCTGCATACGAAGGTGCCGGGAAGGTGACCAAGGTGTTGGGAAGGTGATGAAAACATCTTGAGCTAATATCCCGGGCCGTCAGCTGTCTTACTCCCCGGCCGTCAGCCCCACCGTTGCCCTCCCGTACAAGTCCACGCGCATGCAGTCGTACTACGGCCCCCGCAAGTGGCGTGCCTCCATGAATTCACGCGTGCGCCTCGGCGTGGGGATGCGCATCTGTTGTGCCCGCCCGGTGTCTGCTGACGATGACTTCTCCATCTGGCAAGCGACCAAACCCACAATTAGAGGGGGGGAGGGAGGGAGGCGGCGTACCTCGTTGGGATGTTGGCGGTCGGTGGCAGCGGCGCTCGGCGTCCGACGAAGCAGTGGTGGCGCGAGTGAGTAAGAGAGCCGGCGGTCGGCGGCGGCGGCGCGAGTGAGGAAGATAGCCGAGTGGCGGCCGCCGCCCGAGTATATCGGGCCTTATAAACAATGATGTACTTGAACCATCGTCTACAACGTCTTATTGACGACGGTATTGTCACCGTCGTCTATAAATTCTCGGGCAAGCCTACATTTTGGCCCATGTTGACGAGGGCCTTTATTATCGACGGTGGGCCATCGTCTATAAGGCCCGAGATCTTATAGACGACGGTACTAGGCTAACCGTCGTCAATTAATGACTAATTGACGAAGTTGGATTCTAGCCGTCATCAATATGTTTATTGACCACGGCACTGTCGTCAATAATTTTGGCCGTCGTATATTGTCGCGATTCCAGTAGTGATTAAAAGGCTAGTTTGAACTTAAATTCAGATTCATACTTCTTTCATCCGATGGATTCAAAAGTGGACTTCATATTCACACTCAGCACACTTTTATGAACTCACAAACAAATTTTCACTCTATTTGGAGTTGATCTTGACATGAGCAAAATTGGTCAAATTCAAACCAAATTTTAATTTCAGCTTTACATTTGCTGTAAATTATCCAAACCAGTTCATACTTTGAATTGTGCAAATTCAAAGGGTAATTTGGTGCTTTGACCAATTTACCAAGGATAGTGTGGTCACAATAGTTATAGCAGTAGGAAAATTCAATTTTGTGGGACAAATTTGAAGTTTGGACCCACATGTCATTGGAGCCAATTGACTTGTTTCTGAGGGCTTCGTTGCTTTGTTTCTCGGGCCACAGCTGTGATCGCCACCGAGCCGAACACCGGCGCCACCTCCTGCTTTGGTCTTTCACGCTGGAGACCAGCTGCCCGATGGCTCTATCACCCTGCGGCGTGTTCGGGTTGCTCACAAGCCGAAGCACTGATGTTTCTTCCTTCCTCGCACCGAGCTCAGCCAAAACCTTGCCACCGCCTCGGCCTCGACCGTGAGCCGGCTATTCACCTGTGAACCGAGTCCCTTAAGTAGAAAAATGGCATCGTGGGTTCGTGAACAACCTCCTCGACGCACCGTTGGCCAGTGATCGGTTTTCCTCAAGCAACTCTGAGCATTTTTGCGGCGACATGAGAGCTGCCGCTGTTCGGTGCTCCCATGGACAGCTCGACTCAGAGCTTTTCAAGGCCAAGCAAAGACCCCCAGAGACACGCTAGGACTTCGTGCTGCTAACCTCCGAACCTCAGCCCGAGTGGTTGATCGCCGGCGACGAATTTCGGCTTTTTCCTCCGATCGGTGCCAACCGACCTGCGGGTAAGGAGCAGCCAAATTCTCACCCAACTTTTATGTATAGTTCACCAAATTAAGCACACATGAGCTACACTAGGTAGGCAACAATTCTTCTTCGCAACCCTAGCATAAAACCACGTTAGCCAGCCCATTTTGAGTGTCGATCGGCAACAATGGCGAAGGGCTCGGGCGCACGGTGACAACCGGGTTAGAGCCATTTCCGAGCTAGTAAGAAATGTCCGCGGGCTGGACTGTTTCTTTGATGCTAAGCTAGAAATGAGTCGTGAGAGTTGTAATATTCCGCTGTAGATTATTTTGAGATAAGTATTTGTAAAGTACTCTTTGTACGCTTACGCAAATTATTTATGTAATATGTTTGTCCTTTACCCGTGTGCTGTTGGGTACCGCATCGCACGACACCACCGAATGCGATTCCCGGGCGAGCATGCACGGATCCGTGGTCTGGGGCCGGGCGCGCCTCGACACTATCGATACTTGTTAGCACAAGAAAGATGATAAAATTACTTAAATAAAATTCGAGTAACACTTACCATCCGTTTAGCCAGAGGTATGTATCCGCAACCCCCAATGCCAGCCTTGCTGGGATGTGGTGAATGACTTGGGAGGTTACTCATCCTTTGTGGGAAGGAACAATGAGTGTCAATGTATGCAGAGGGTGTGCCAGGACTGAAGGGAAACTGTATCTATTGGATCGGCAGCCGTGGTAGGGATCAGGGCATGGTATTTGACATGGCAACTGGACGTTCTGCATCGTGCCAGGCTCCTCTGGTTTCTCCTGCACCTGGGCGTACGCAGAGAACAATCTACTGGTACTTTTTGAGTGAATAGGGAGCAGCCGCAGCACTGGAGGAAGAAGAGTTTATCAGACCCCAGGGGGAGCTCGATCAGATCTGATGTAAGATCTTCAAGAATAAGGCCTAAGTACCTGGGTTAGAGGCATGTGACTCTCCGAGGCTCCTCTTCCGATCCATTTAAGAAATGAAGCTCCATGATCTTAAAAAACAACTACCATGGTGAAAGTTAAATTCGTTATCATGCTTGGCAGAAGAGCCTGTGAGGAAGAATCTTGTATGGTGTGTAGTGTTGAGGAACTGTTTGATGTAGCTGATGGTACATTTTAAGTTTTGTTTGCTGTTTGTTTCTGCGAGAATCTCTGTTCCCGAAATTTTGCTATTTGTTTCTGCGAGAATCTCTGTTTCCTAAATACTATACTTCCTCTGTTTAAAATTGTTGTTTTAGGACTGTCACTAGAGCAGCTGAATTTTAAGTACTAGGAATTTGTCACGGGAGGTATAGGCCGGGCGGAGCTTCGTTCCTGCTGGAGTCACCGGCATCTCCTGCATACGAAGGTGCCGGGAAGGTGACCAAGGTGTTGGGAAGGTGATGAAAACATCTTGAGCTAATATCCTGGGCCGTCAGCTGTCTTACTCCCCGGCCGTCAGCCCCACCGTTGCCCTCCCGTACAAGTCCACGCGCATGCAGTCGTACTACGGCCCCCGCAAGTAGCGTGCCTCCATGAATTCACGCGTGCGCCTCGGCGTGGGGATGCGCATATGTTGTGCCCGCCCGGTGTCTGCTGACGATGACTTCTCCATCTGGCAAGCGACCAAACCCACAATTAGAGGGGGGGAGGGAGGGAGGCGGCGTACCTCATTGGGATGTTGGCGGTCGGTGGCAGCGGCGCTCGGCGTCCGACGAAGCAGTGGTGGCGCGAGTGAGTAAGAGAGCCGGCGGTCGGCGGCGGCGGCGCGAGTGAGGAAGATAGCCGAGTGGCGGCCGCCGCCGGAGTATATCGGGCCTTATAAACAATGATGTACTTGAACCATCGTCTACAACGTCTTATTGACGACGGTATTGTCACCGTCGTCTATAAATTCTCGGGCAAGCCTACATTTTGGCCCATGTTGACGAGGGCCTTTATTATCGACGGTGGGCCATCGTCTATAAGGCCCGAGATCTTATAGACGACGGTACTAGGCTAACCGTCGTCAATTAATGACTAATTGACGAAGTTGGATTCTTGCCGTCATCAATATGTTTATTGACCACGGCACTGTCGTCAATAATTTTGGCCGTCGTATATTGTCGCGATTCCAGTAGTGATTAAAAGGCTAGTTTGAACTTAAATTCAGATTCATACTTCTTTCATCCGATGGATTCAAAAGTGGACTTCATATTCACACTCAGCACACTTTTATGAACTCACAAACAAATTTTCACTCTATTTGGAGTTGATCTTGACATGAGCAAAATTGGTCAAATTCAAACCAAATTTTAATTTCAGCTTTACATTTGCTGTAAATTATCCAAACCAGTTCATACTTTGAATTGTGCAAATTCAAAGGGTAATTTGGTGCTTTGATCAATTTACCAAGGATAGTGTGGTCACAATAGTTATAGCAGTAGGAAAATTCAATTTTGTGGGACAAATTTGAAGTTTGGACCCACATGTCATTGGAGCTAATTGACTTGTTTCTGAGGGCTTCGTTGCTTTGTTTCTCGGGCCACAGCTGTGATCGCCACCGAGCCGAACACCGGCGCCACCTCCTGCTTTGGTCTTTCACGCTGGAGACCAGCTGCCCGATGGCTCTATCACCCTGCGGCGTGTTCGGGTTGCTCACAAGCCGAAGCACTGATGTTTCTTCCTTCCTCGCACCGAGCTCAGCCAAAACCTTGCCACCGCCTCGGCCTCGACCGTGAGCCGGCTATTCACCTGTGAACCGAGTCCCTTAAGTAGAAAAATGGCATCGTGGGTTCGTGAACAACCTCCTCGACGCACCGTTGGCCAGTGATCGGTTTTCCTCAAGCAACTCTGAGCATTTTTGCGGCGACATGAGAGCTGCCGCTGTTCGGTGCTCCCATGGACAGCTCGACTCAGAGCTTTTCAAGGCCAAGCAAAGACCCCCAGAGACACGCTAGGACTTCGTGCTGCTAACCTCCGAACCTCAGCCCGAGTGGTTGATCGCCGGCGACGAATTTCGGCTTTTTCCTCCGATCGGTGCCAACCGACCTGCGGGTAAGGAGCAGCCAAATTCTCACCCAACTTTTATGTATAGTTCACCAAATTAAGCACACATGAGCTACACTAGGTAGGCAACAATTCTTCTTCGCAACCCTAGCATAAAACCACGTTAGCCAGCCCATTTTGAGTGTCGATCGGCAACAATGGCGAAGGGCTCGGGCGCACGGTGACAACCGGGTTAGAGCCATTTCCGAGCTAGCCCGCATACACAACGAGCTTTCCTAGAACCCACTGGTGCTGTAGAGCCGTTTTCCCAAGCTTTTGGCAGGCTACAACAGCCAGTCGTTGGGCCGAAGTCGTACTGAGCCCGCCACACGTCGCCGTCCTACTTCTGGCCGCCGGCAGCTGTAGCTTGCACCACAAATGGATTCTCCGTCCTCAAAAAACCCCAGGCGGTGAGTTTGGTTTCGGGAGGCGGCCGGGAACCTTGGTTCTGGCGACCTCGCCAGCGTGCGCCGCCGCCCGGGCACGGTTGGGGCGAGGTATGGGATGACTGGTGTGTGGCACCGACTGGCAGGGTTTTAAACATTTCCCCGATTTTTAGTTTTGAGTTCAAACTTCAAACACACATAACTTTTGCTAGGAATGCCCAAATTGACTGAACCAATTTTTGTTGTATTCAACCCTATGAGTACTTTCCAGCAAAAGAAGTTTCACCCATTAAGAAATATTATTTCTCCAGAATTAATTCTCCAAAGTTTAAACTTTTGAGAATTTTAACTGGAGATTACTTTGGTAGAAAATCCCTAGAAAGCCATAAGAGTTCTAAATATGGCCAAATACAAATTTATTTGTGCAGGGCTCAAATGAGCTTTGCTTCAAATGAATTTGGCCAAGTCCCTGTTTAGGTTGTCACCAAACCTTAGTAAAATTTTCATAGGCAAAAGGACTGTCTAGATTTAGTTATAGTCTGTACATTATCAAACTAACTCAGTTCCATTCAAATTTGACACGTATTGTATTTTCAATTCGTGTAGTCGCTAAAATTGAAGAAGACCCGAGGGTTCTGGACTTTATTACTCCAGAAGAACAATTAGTTAACGACCAGCAGCAAGGCAAACTCCGGTTTGCATTAACCTGTTTTAAAGTCTTATGTTTTGATAACTTACTTTATGTATTTCCTACAAATATGCATTAGAGTCTTGATTGGAAACCCAATTGCATAGCCAAGAGAACCATGGGTTTTGGGCATAGGATTTAAACCTTGAGTAGCCACTGCAATGCTAAACTGGTATAGGATTCGGTACAAGTCGAGTAGTTGGAACTACTCACGAGAATAGGCTAGGGGCACACTACTCGATTAGAAAGGTAGACAATGAATCACATGGCAAGAAAATGAGACCGAGCGGAGAGTAAGGGCAGCAGGACTTTGGGGCCTGGGTGCCATAGCTCTGCTTGTGTTGATTGAGGACCGAGCTGTGTGCGGACCTGTTGAACAAGATAGAATAGTACCGAAGACCTACCAGCTATATGGAAACCGGGAAACCGATGTAATTCGGGTAGCGATATGTTAAGGCATTGCTTGTCGTCCAGAGTGTAGGTTGAGAGCAGTGAGGTGTAAATCGGCTAGCGGGCACCGAGGATTGTCCGCGTAGAGACCTCCTGCTCGGGAAGATATGACCGGTTTAACACTTGGCTAACGGATGAAAGGTGGTTGCGTACGACGTCCGTTATGGCTTCTGTAGGCAACATCGAGTACGGGCGTACGTGACGGGTTATTCGGGTAACCCTGCAGGTGTAAATCGATTATAATCACCATCTCTCATGGTCAGTGAGTATCACTTGTTCACTGTACCGTGACGTAGAAAGAACAGGATAGTTGTCATGATAAAAATTGCTGTTTGAAAGCTTTTTGTTGTTTGTTGTTGAAATGCTTTAGTTTAGAGCAAATCAAAGTTCTTTTCAACCTTAGGCAAAGTACATAAGAGAAATGTGTTTCTTGTTTGATTGCGGATTTCTTATGTGTCTTAGCACAAGGTTCCCCACTCAATTGAGGCTAAAACTTGAAAGTAAAAGACTAATTAGGCGTGTCTTTCACAACATACTGTCTTATTATACACTGCAAACCCAGCATGTAGAGTTTCATGTTTAGGTGAGACAGGTCAGTGTTTCTGAGCCATCGTGCTCACTGCTTGTGTTTGAAACGTTTGCAGGGTTCTATGAGGGGGGGGGGGGCTCCCGAGGAGGAGACGGACCCCCAAGAGGGAAACACCGTCGAGTGGGAGCGTGCACGCCGCCGTGTTAGTGTGCGTGTGTGCTAGTAGGAACATGTTCACGGGCTGAACGTGAACCTTTTTGCTAAGTCTACGCCCACGAGTGTAGACTACAACGTTATTTTGATGTAACTATGTTGATAAACCAAGTTTAAGTAATAAAATTTAGCTTCTGCTTATCTTCTTTTATGTGTGTTATCCGGTGCTGTCCAACACAGCACCCCTCAGCGAGTTCCTGGTTTGTCGGGACCGTCGGGTCCTCACAGGCCGAAGCCAGTGGAGTCTCGGAGCCGGATGAGTGGGGGCAAGAGGATGACCTGGGTTCCCTTAGTTCCCAACTGGTCGGCGTTCAGACAAGTCTCTCGGCGGAGTGTGAATGTATGGACGCCGTGCTTTGGCAATTGCGGGATGTGGCCCTGAGCGGTTTGATGAGCCTTTTTCCTTCTCTTCTTGCCATCGCGGGTTCTTGGGTTCTGACGTGGGGTTTCTCCCTTGTTGATAGGAGCTGGTTCGCTGAGCAGCCAAAGACTCCAAGTGTCTTCATGTGAGCGAGGATCACCATCGCCACGCGGAGGTCGAGCTGGCAGAGGTGCAGGCGGAGCTCGAGAGGGCCTGGGATGTTGCAGAGGGGACGGCTTGGGAAGCGGCGGCCGCTATTGAATATGCGGCGTCGTCATCCGTGGAGCTCGCCCGCCTTCATGCAGTTGCCGAGAGCATGCGAGAGGGCGGCTCCGGCAGCAGAGGAGTTGGTGGTCCACAGCCGGGAGATCCGGGAAGCCCTGGTCACCGTGGAGAAGACGAGGGACAAATTCACGGGTCGGTCCCTTCTTGTTTTTCTTCTTTTGGCTTCGTGGATACGTGCCGGCTTAACATCCTTGTGGTATGTCTTGTTGTAGAAACGCGAGCGCGCATCACCGTCGTTGGAGATATGGCTAAGGCTAAGGGGGAGGATGTCGAGAATTTGTGTGCTCGTCTCTCTGCTGAGGAGCGAACACTAGAGAAGACTTGGCGCCTGGTGGCAGCGACTTGCGATTGTATGTTGGGTCCGACGCTGGCCATCACCTTGGCAGACCTCGTCTCCCCGGAGTCACGACTTCGACAAGTTACCTAGCGCTTCCCGGCGCTTTAGTCGGAGCTCACCAGCCTCCGGGGCACCGGGCCGTCAATTTGTGACCTACTGCTCTGCGACAGGTCTGGAGTAGGGCTTTCTGGTCGGCTGGTCAAGGGGCTCGGTGCGGTGGATGGTCGGCGGCGCGATGTCAGGGAAGCCCGGTTTTTTGTGGAGCCCGAGTGGCGTTAGGGGCCGTGCTGTCTCACTACCCCGCCTTCGATCTTCATCTTCTTCGCGGCTTTCACGAGCCGACAGCGGATCCTGAGGGGACCAGGGATGCGGTTATTCTGGCTGCACTCTCCTTGGAAGAGCTCGTCCCAAAAGAGGCGATCAAGGACGAGGCAGACAAGAAGCAGAGTAGCAGTCCGCCTTTGTATTTAGGATTCCTCCTCGGGCTTTTGTCTTGTAATTTTGCGAGGAACACTACTCCTCTTTTGTGGAATGAACGAAAAAACTTCTGGTGTCTTGGTTGTGTTTGGATATCTAGTGTGATGAGGACATCACAACAGTGGATACTCACATTAATATACAAGGACCAATCACAAGAGCACGAGCACAATTACTAAATCAGCAGGTGAACTCGTTCCTAACTTCCTACCCATGTGATTTTGAGAATGGATTGCTATTTAATGATTTAATTGTTATTAGGAACCATGGACATGATCAACAAGTAAAGGGAGGAGGATTTGGGGACGTGGAGAACCAGATGGGACGTCCACAAGTTGATGGAAACAGTCGCCAACTCGGACTCCAGTTCAACTCGGAGTCCAGGAGTAGTCCATCTTAAAACGGACGCCCAGGATGCATACGGACTCCGTTTCTGACGTTCTACATATGCATGGAAAGATGAGAAGATAAACTTTCCAATGGTTCTGTCCCTACATTAAAATTCGCCACTAGTCATTGGGAATTGTCGAAACAAGTTGAATTCGGAGTTCTGTCCGGTGTTGCACTACCGTATTGGGCTTTTGGGCCTTGTATCCGGTATGAGCCCATTAGGGACGCGTCTAAGGGTCTTATGGACAAACCCTAGCCTTTAAATACTGCAGCCGCCGGCCATATTCGGTGGGTTTTGCTTAGATTAAACACTTTTGCCGCTCTACAGTTTGTGAGACCCCAATTTCGCAATTTCAGATTGCATCTTCATCGTTCTTGCTTGTGTTCTCGGTTGCACCTGCAGGGATAGCCTTGTTGGCGAGGTCAAGCGTGTGAAGCACGTTTGATAACCAACGGAGCAGTGGTGTAGTGATTTCAGGGGTGTTCGGATCTGCTCGAGTGCCTCGGATCATCAATGTCGAGATCTCCACTTCAATCGACCTACCTTTCGGAAGATCGGGCCTAAACTACTCATCATAGTGGATGGGTAGCCCTCGAGCACCGTGCAAAGGTCAGTCTGCTTTGCCCGTTGCATGGTGCTCCTTGTATGTAAAAGTTTTGTTTTTGTCGGGAAAGATTTCACCGACAGCCTCTTCGGTGTAGAGCCGAAGGGGCTCCTTAGGTGGGTTGTGCTGGCAACCCGAGATTTCGTCCATCGAGCCTCCTTTGGACCATGGCTACACTCTGGGTTGTCATTGTCCCTTGGCCATGGGTCGCGCGGCTCCGGACCTGGTGGGGTCAGGTCCTTTGGTGCAAGCTTTTGGGGATCACGTGATTTGAGGGAAGAATCGCCCCCTTTGTCTCGTTCGGACCTTGGCTTCATTCAGGGTTTTCGTTGTCCTTTATCCCTGTGTAGCGTGGCTCAGAGAGAAGGGACCCTGGCATTTTGTCCATTACTCCTCGTTCCGACCATGGCTATGCTCTGGGTTGTCATTGTCCCATGAACTTGGGTCACGCAGCTTGGCTCGGGAAGAAAAGGGGCCCAGGCATTTTGTCTGTTATGCATCATTTGGACCAAGGCTTCACTCGGTGTTGTCGGTGTCCCTTGGCCATAGGACGCGCGGCTCCAGACTTGATAGGGTCAGATCTCTTGGTGCGGGTCTTTTCAGGTTTTTTGTTGTCCCTTAACTGTGGGTCGCATGACTTGAGGGGAGCCGGTTGTCTCAATGCGGGCTTCTGGGCTGTGCACGAGTGGGTTGCATGGTGCCGGAGGTCGGGTCCGGTTCGGTTATGAGGGGGAAGACGTTGGATCGAAAACGGCTTGAAATTTAAAAGATACATAAGCTCTGGCGTATATATATTAACTCCACCCAACTCAGGGGATTTACAAGTACAACTTAAGTGACGCCTGGACTACGCTTCTGTGGAGAGCGGGGCGCCCCTATTTAGTTGTTGGGCGTGTAAAAGCCCAAGAAAAGGGACTTGCAAAAACTTTTTATCACCACACAACACCACAGTTTTGTTGTGGATAGATTGTGAAATATTGTGAAGAGCAAGTAACCTCCATCAAAAGAGTGATTAGAGGGGAAAGCCTTCATTTTCACAAAGTGGGATTTGGACACATGAACATGAGAGGTTGAGCTCACCCTAGAACTTTGAAAGTCTTGGAAAGGTTCAGTCCATGTTTCATGAAAAATCCAACACTTTTGAGGCACTTTTGGGGGTATTTGAAAAAGAGGCCAATTTGAATGTAAATTCAAATTGCAGCAACCTTATCACTCAAATTCAAAAAGTAGCTTCATATTCAAACTCAGCACATTTTTATGAGTTAGCCCACCAATTTTCATCCCTATTGGAGTTCATCTTGTCGGGAGCTAAATTTGCAATAATTCAAAACTGAATTTGAATTTCAGTTTAAACATGAAGAAAATTTAACCCAACAAAGTTAAATTTGAGAACTCAAATTCAAACCAATACTTGGGGGCTAAGTCTCCCATTCAATGTTCAGTAGCTGGGATATTTACAAAAGAAAGAGGGAGAAAGAATTAGAGGGGAGAAGAGGGCCCACTGGTCAGCCACCCTGGGGAGCAAACCGACTCGGGCACGCGGTCGAACACCCTGCGGCCGATAGCGCATGGTGTCGACCCCGTCCCAACGCGGCCACCGCGCCACCTCCTGCTCGGGGGGATGAGGGCGCCGGCTACAAAACACACGATCGCACCCTGGTTGGCGTGAATTCGCTTCCCATTCTCTCGGTTCCACCCGCCTACATCCGAAGCAGCGCACCCGGAGTCACCGCCCTCTGATCGCCGGCGCCCGGACAGCACAGGCTTCCTCGTGCCCGACGCTCAACACAAGAAACGACCGCCACAAGGTGCTGGTTCTGCTTGTCCTTACCGTTCGGCATTTCATGCACCGCCGGGGGAGAATTTCTTCCGGGAACGCTTCGGTGTTCTTAAGGCCGAGCTCCACCAAATCCCAAAATTCACGGGTGTTGGCTTATCACTGGGTGTACCGAGCTAAACACACGATCTACACCCGGCCACGACCACCTAGGATCGAAAACCAGCAAGAATCATGGGCTAGGGTTGCGATTATCCAAGTTTTTCGAGCAACAGCCGATATGCGGCCTAGGTCACCGATGAGGTCATAGTTGCAGCCGTTTTCAGGGGGATCGGTGCCCATATGCATGATCAGCAGGTGTCAGCGGAGCTCCCCGAGCAAACCGCATCGAAAAAGATACAGGGGATGCTGAGTTTGACGTCGCCGATGAGCTCCCGGCCACTGTTGCCGTCGGGAGCCCTGTTCCGGCCGTTGTCAAGCTCCGGTGAGGGCACCAGTTTGTTCTCCGAGTCGATTTAGGCACAGGCGGCAAGAATCAGGGAGCTCCGAGGGCCGAAACCCCTCTCCGGCGAGAGCTCCGGCGAGCTCGGCGGCGGGGAGCCGCGGGAGCGCGAGGTGGAAGAAGCCTTGCGGGCCCCGCTTGTCAGTCGCTGCTGGGGGCGCTCGGGATTTGCTGCGGCACCGGGATTCCGTGTGGCTGCGCGGGTGATTCTGCGGGCTCCGGCATGGGTTAGCTGAGGAGCTGACACATAGCCGGGGGACCCCACCCGCAGAGTTTAAATTTTATTCGAATTTCCAGTTTTAGTTCAAACTTCAAATGAATAGAACTTTGGCTAGGAAACTCCAAATTCGATGAACCAAATTTTGCTGAACTCATAATTTTGAGTACTTTCCAGAAATACCAAGTTCAGCTCATGAAAGTGAATAGTTTTCCAGAATTAAATCCCTAAAATCTAAACCATTGGGAATTTTATCTGGAGAACTACTTTATGAAAAATTCTAAAATTTGGCTGAGAGATTCATTAGAAAATCCCTGAGTCCCAGTAAAATTTTAAGACTCATCTAAGTTCATTTAGTTACCCTAATGGGGTGATTAAGAGAACTGCCCTGAGAAAATAGAAAAATGTACAGAAACATTTTTCAGATTTTCTCAAATCTTAATTAGGGCATAACTTTCTGTAGAATTCTTCAAATGACATGAAACCAACTCCATTAGAACCATCCTAAATTCTAGTTTCCAGAAAGTAAGGGTTGGAGCCATGAAAACCCCTGGAATTAGTTAGAGGCTCAAATATTGACCAAACGGGCTTTTATTTGTACAAGGTTCAAATGAACTTTGTTTCAAATGAAACTTGGTCAAGACTCTGGTTAGGACCCTACCAAACCACAATAAAGATTTCAGAGCCAAAGGGGAGGGCTAGCTAGAGTTATTAGTAATTAAGTATTCACGTTCACACATTACATTTAAATTGACATGTAGTATTTCATTAACGTGTAGTCACTGAAGAAGAGACTCCGGAAGTACTGGACTTCCTTCTTCCGGACGAAGACCTAACCCCTGACCAGCAGCAACAAGGCAAGCCCCGGTTTGCATTAACCTTTTATAAGTCTTACTTTGTTTACAAGTGTCATATGAAGTATGTATGTGCATTAGGTATAGGATGAATGAAACCCCACTTGCATAACCAAAGGTTCCTAAAAGAGTGAGGGTAGTGTCAAGGACCTCGAGTAGACAGGCTATGCTTAATGAGTCATAGGACTTCGGTACAAGTCGAGTAGTTGGAATCTACTCGCGAGATAGGCATTGGGACACACGGGTTCGGTTGAGCGATGTGAGATCACTATAGTAATGAAAATGAGACTAGGCAGGGGCTAGGGCGCAGCAAGAGTGAGTATTGTGTGCGCAGCCCTGCCCGTGTCGATTGAGGACCGATCCGTGTGCGGCCCTGCTGAACAAGTATTGAACGTACCGAAGGCATATCGGATATATGGGCCCCGATAAACTGATTTAGCCTAAAACTCCGGGCGTCGAGGCATAGCACACTGATTTATAGGTGTAGGTTGTGGGCAGCAAGGTGGAAATCTGCCAACGGGCATAGAGTGATGCTCCGTGTGGGGAACCTCCTGCTCGTTTCTGTGCGACCGGTTCGACGTTTGGGCTGTTGGGTGAAAGGTTGTCATGTACGACATCGAGTGAGCGTGCTGTGCAGCTCCACGGGTGGGCGTACGTAACGTGCTCTTTGGGTTTCCCTGCAGGTGTATATCGAGTCGATTCACCGTCCCTCGCGGTGACGAGTACCGCTTGTTCACTGTGTCGTAACGTAGATTAATGAATGAAATGTTATGATTCAATATTGCTGTTATGATATAATTGAATTGCTACATGTGTGCCACCAAATATTGCTCACTAAATTTCAGCTTCATGAACCGTTAACTTGTTGCTAAAAGATGAACTAAGGATGAACTTGTAGGCATGTCCATTTGCTGCAACATTGCTATCCTAAGTCATGGTACACCTCATGTAGAGTTTCATGCTTAGGTGAGTCGGTTAAGCCTTGCTGAGCCTTCGTGCTCATGGTTGCTGCTTAAGTGTGTTTCAGGTGAGGAGCCACCCACGGACTCGGAGTACGAGTCCACCGGTGAGGGTTACCCTCCGTCGGGTACCACAGCTGAGTGGGAGCCGTACACGCCGCGCTGAGCTGAGACGTGCAGCTAGTGTGGGTTGCCCTAGGGCTGGGCAATCAACTTTTGCTAGATAGGCGGGCGTGAGTTGTACAAAAGAAACTTCCGCTGTGTAATAAAGACCCTAGTTGTAACTGAAAAGTATACTATTTTGTACACTCAGTTTGTTTTTCCCATGTAATATAATGTGTTCTTATGACGTGTGCTGTCGTGTGTCGCATCGCGCGGCACCACCCTCTGCGATCCTGGATGAGCGGATCCCGGTCCGCCACAGCCTGGTATCAGAGCTGCATTGGGGATAGCACAGTACTTAAGAACCGTATTATGGGAAAACTTAGGGTTACGGTGAGGAATCGGTAGTTGGCCCAAGTAAGGACTATAGTAGCATAGTTATTTAAAGTGGCAAGGACTAACTTATGTGTTTTAATTCTGAATTTCAATTATGTAACGACGCACCTACGCTCTGGTAAGTATGGTAAGGAACGCCACCGAAAGCTGTTCAATTTTGGTTAGCTCTCCCTGACGAGGAACGTGGTTCAGGGATAAGTCTCGCAGCTTGGTGTGAGACGTCAATATGAAACTCTTGGACTCTTCATGTTCCTGAGTTCATATGGAACACTGATCCCTAGTGTGCATTAGGCAAGTAAGTGGAGACCCCATCGCGTGGTCAGTAACGCGAGAGTGTGTTCGTCTGGAAGTAGCCCAGGAGGACATACGCAGCGCTTGCCATCGGCGTGCCCTGCAGGGCAGTAGGTGGTATCTGTTGGGTTGATAACATTCCCAACCGTGACGACCCGTTCATGACATACTCGGGTTCCCCGTCGTGTGGTGTTGAAACACGATCACGTGCCTTGAGACGTGACTTAGCTCAAGGACGGCCGTATTGAAATGATACGGGCGTTTGTATTTACTTTCAAATATGGTACTGTCTGAAATGGAAACAAAACCCTTGAGTGCATCACTATTGTGTGGTCTTCTGCAGGTACTAACCACGTTGTATCCATGTAGAAAACGTGTGCGAGAGACCATTTAGTGCCACACTTGAGACGTATATGCCGGTATGCTCCGGTTAGGATTTTCTTTTGTGAGGAATGTAGTACCGAGGTATTTGTAGGCATATGCATGGAAATAATGATAACAATGAACTAAAATCATTAGGTTCAACAATTAAGACCCTGGTTGGGTATAGGAATGGGATAGTGGACCAGGATAGCTAAAGGGATGAAAAACAGAGTGCTCTGTTTTGGACAGCAAGTTTGCTGAACTTCAACAGGGCATAACTCACGGGTCCTTTAGCCCAGAGAGGTGTGCTATATAGTTATGGAAAGGTATTGAAGTACTCTACAACTTTGTTGTAGACTTCCAGAGCTGAAACTCACCTTAAGATGGCTGAAATCCCAGAGGAAGGTAAACTGTCCAGAACCAGGACAGAGTAAAACATTCTCTGAACTGTTCTGTTTTTCAAACATAACTCCCAGTAGAAAAATCTAAAATTGTCATATAATACATCCTTAGAAAGAGTAGAAGATGTGTGACATCTTTGCAATTCAAAGATTCTGAAATTTCAGCACAGAATTTAATGGAAATCAGGGTTGAAAACAGCCACTTCCAAGGGAGGTGCTGTTAAACTTCTTCCAGAAATTCTGCTGACTTTGAATTGGAATAACTTTTTAACCAAAGCTAATCTGGGGGCAAATGAGTACTCTTTGGAAAGATACCGAAGTTGACTATAACTTTGGTATTCAACTTGAGTCATAAAAATGCCCAGAACCAGATCAAAACTTGGAAGAGGTAGAAACTGGTCATTCTGACAGAAGAATGACAGTTGAACTCATTGGAGAGGGTGTGGTACCCTAAGGGTGGTATACGTGATGACAAAGCGATAGTAATACCTCGTGGTGACCAAACCTAGTTATGGTGAGGTTCCAAAGTGGAGGTTCATCAAGTTGGATGTAACTAGTTTGTATTTGGTCTGATAATGGTGTAGCTTGTGCAAAGTTATGACATCATCTACTTACGAGATATATCGCATGTTTTTGTTTTCATAATGTTTTTACGCCCATTTATATTGTACTGCATGCAAAATGTTGCGGTACTGATGATTATTGTCGTGTGGTTGCAGATGGTTCGTACAAGGACCACGCACGAGGTTGGTGGCTCTAGCCAACAGGGAGGTGATGACTCCCAGCCACCGGCCTATGACAGCACCCCGCAGCAGCAGCCACCACCGCCGCCTCCGCTTACTCTAGCGGATGTGATAGCGGCACTGGTGGGAGGTCGTGAGGAGCAGACCGACCAGCTCCGCACGAACGTGCAGAATACATCCCAGGCGGGGGGACGTCAAGAGCGAGGGCCTCGTGAGCCCCGTGAAGTGTCGTACTCAGATTTCATGAGTACGCACCCTCCAGTGTTCACCGAAGCCGGAGAACCACTGGAGGCGGACAACTGGCTGCGGACTATCGAGTCCAAGTTTGGGCTGCTCCAGTGTACGGAGCAACAGAAGACCCTGTTTGTAGCACAGCAGCTCCACGGTGCCGCTGGTGCGTGGTGGGCGAACTATGTCGCCTCACGTCCGGCTGGCCATGCCGTGGAATGGCAAGAGTTCCGGGAGGCGTTCCGCGCCTACCATATTCCTCCCAGAATAATGAAGAGGAAGTTCCAAGAATTCTTGGAGCTGAAGCAGGGCGGGAGGAGTGCCCACGACTACTCCCGTGCCTTCAACCATCTGGCGCAGTATGCGTCAGACTACATCTCCACGGAGGAGAAGAAGAGGGAGCATTTCTATCGGGGGTTACACCCCGAAATGAAGACACACCTCGTTCAGTGGAATCGCAGCACATTCAACGACTTAGTCAATGCCGCGATCATGCAAGAGGACGCTCAGCGGGAGTTGGCAGCTGAGCAGAGGAAGCGCAGCGCTCCACCTAGCAGCGGTGGTGGCGCGCCTCAGAAGTACCGTATGGTGTATCGGACACCATCCGGGCAGCAGTGGCGTCCACCGGCGTGACCTCAACAGTTCGGGGGACGTTCATTCCGAGCACCCCCGTTCCGTCCGCCGATGCCACCACCAAGACAGCAACAGCAGCAGCAGACGGTACCCCGGGCGTTTCCACCGCCACAACGCGCCCCGGGATTCCGTCCACCGATCAGCGGGGGACCACCCCGTTTCACCTGCTTCACGTGTGGCCAGGCGGGCCACTTCGCGAAGGACTGTCCCCAGGGGCAGCAGAGCAGCGGGCAAGCCCAATTCCAGGGCGGCGCTCGAGGCCGACCTCCGGTGAAGAAGGTTGGTCAACGGATTGGGGGTGTCCGCAACCTCGACAGTGAGGACGCCCCAGAGGGAGACAAGGTGCTGGCGGGTACGTTTACTCCCAACCATCAAGCCATCATCATATTGTTTGATTCTGGTGCAACCCACAGCTTTATAAGTGCATCTTATGTGGCTAAGCATCAAATGCAAGTCTTCCCAACCGACTGCACTTATATGATTTGCTCACCGGGAGGGAAGATTTCAGCTAATATGATGATTCCAAAGGCACCTCTGTGCTTAGGTGGGAAACTATATCCCACCACCTTGATAATCCTTATGGGACAGAAGATTGATGCAATCTTAGGGATGTCATGGCTACAATACCATGGCGCTGTCCTAGAGACTCGGACACGGATGGTTCACTTAAATTCTCCATTCCACCGTCCGCATTCCATGGTGTTAGACACGCCAGTCCAGGAAGTTTTAGCAATTAGTAATGCTGAAGCTCTCAAGTTAGAAGACATCCCCGTAGTCCGGGAGTATCCTGATGTGTTCCCGGATGATCTTCCGGGCATGCCACCTGAGCGGGATGTCGAGTTCAACATTGAACTTGCACCCGGGACTACGCCCATATCATGGAGACCATACAAGATGGCTCCAAATGAGCTGGCGGAACTGAAAGAACAGCTCAATGATCTGTTGAGCAAGGGTTTCATTAGGCCGAGTTCCTCGCCTTGGGGATGCTCGGTGCTGTTTGTAAAGAAGAAGGATGAAACCGTGAGGCTGTGTGTGGACTACCGGCCGCTCAACGCCGTCACCATCAAGAATAAGTACCCACTGCCCCGCATCGACATATTGTTTGATCAACTTGTGGGGGCAAGTGTGTTCTCAAAGATGGACCTTCGCTCTGGATATCACCAGATCAAGATCGGGGCGAAGGATATCCCGAAGAGGGCCTTCTCGATGAGATATGGACTATATGAATATCTCGTCATGTCCTTTGGTCTCACAAACGCTCCGGCCCACTTCATGTATCTCATGAACTCAGTGTTCATGCCGGAGCTGGACAAGTTCATGGTAGTGTTCATCGACGATATCTTGGTTTACTCCAAGACAGAAGCCGAACATGCCGAACACTTGCGGGTCGTTCTTCAACGATTACGAGACCACAAGCTCTACGCCAAGTTCAGCAAATACGAGTTTTAGATCAGCCAAGTGCCATTCTTGGGACATATCATCTCAGCTTAAGGCATTGCGGTTGACCCAAGCAAAATAGAGCAAGTGCTGAAATGGAAAGCTCCCACTTCAGTCCATGAAATCAGAAGCTTCCTCGGGTTAGTGGGATACTATAGGAGATTCATTCCAAGCTTCTCCAAGCTCGCTAAACCAATGACGGAATTGCTGAAGAAGGGGATGAAATATGTTTGGAACACGACGTGTGAAGGAGCGTTCCGAGCATTGGTGAAACATCTCACCACAGCCCCGGTCTTAGCTCAGCCGGATACAACAAAGCCCTTCGACGTGTACTATGACGCGCCCGGTATTGGGCTCGGCTGCGTGTTGATGCAGGAAGGACGTGTGGTCACCTATGGCTCACGCCAACTTCGGAACCATGAGCAGCATTATCCAACTCATGATCTTGAGCTTGCTGCCGTGGTGTTGGCGCTAAAAATGTGGAGGCACTATCTCCTAGGGAACTTGGTGCATCTCTACACCGACCACAAGAGCTTGAAATACATTTTCACCCAGAAGGAGCTGAACATGAGGCAAAGGAGGTGGTTAGAATTGATCAAAGATTATGAGATTGAGATCCATTACCACCCTGGCAAGGCGAATGTGGTTGCCGACGCGCTAAGTCGGAAATCACATGTCCATCACCTCACCATTACACCGGTGGGGGAGGAAGAGCCCAGTTTATACTTGGTTCCTTATGGATCGCTGTACAACCTTGCCCTCATCCCTACCATCAGGGAGGACATCATTGCAGCTCAGAAGACGGATAAAGGCATGGCACATCTCCGGAGACGGATAGACAACGGGGAAATCAAATGTTTCCGGAAGGATTATGAGGGGACGCTGTGGTTCAATGACCGCATAATCGTACCCCGGGATATGGAGTTGAGAAAGAAGATCCTCGATGAAGCTCACTTGTCCAAATACTCCATTCATCCGGGCAGCAACAAAATGTACCAAGATTTGAAAAAGAAATTTTGGTGGACACGGATGAAGCGGGAGGTAGCTAAGTACGTATCCGAGTGCGATACGTGTAGACGAGTGAAAGCTGATCACATGAAGAAATCAGGGCTGTTGCAACCCCTGAAGATCCCGGCATGGAAATGGGAAGATGTGAGCATGGATTTCATTGTGGGATTACCCCTAACATCCAACAAGCATGATTCCATATTGGTAATCGTCGATCGGTTAACCAAGACGGCTCATTTCATCCCGGTGAATACACGTTATAATGCCAGCAAACATGCGGAGCTATACATAGCGAAGATTCTATGCCTATACGGGGTACCCAAGACCATTGTCTCAGATCGAGGTGCATTATTTGTATCTCGCTTTTGGGAGCAGCTACATGCTGCATTGGTTACTAAGTTGATCAGGAGCTCCGCCTATCACCCTCAAACAGATGGGCAAACAGAGAGGGTGAACCAAGTATTAGAAGACATGTTGAGAGCATGTGCCATCCACCACTGTAGGAACTGGGATGATCACCTACCGTTGGCGAAATTCTCGTACAACAACGGCTATCAGGCGAGTATCAAGATGGCACCCTACGAAGCTCTCTATGGTCGCAAATTCCGCACCCCATTAAATTGGTGCGAGTCCGGTGAAAGGGTCACATTCGGGGTTGATGTGGTGAACGACGCCGAAGAGCGCATTCGGACAATTCAAGCCAATTTGAAGGCCGCTCAATCCCGACAGAAGAGCTACGCTGATAAGAGGCGTAGACCGTTGCACTTAGACGTTGGGGAACACGTGTACCTCCGCGTGTCCCCGATGAAGGGCGTGCACCGGTTCGGTGTGAAGGGGAAGCTCACTCCCCATTTTATTGGACCCTATGCCATCACCGAGAAGTGTGGACCAGCGGCGTATCGATTGGAGTTACCGGCATCCCTTGCTGGTGTCCATGATGTGTTCCATGTTTTGCAACTGCGAAAATGTTTGAAGCATACGGCTGTTGTTCCTACCGAAGACATCGGCGAGCTGAAACCGGATTTGACCTATGATGAGTATCCGGTGGAAATTCTTGATGAGAAAGCCCGAACCACGCGTAGCAGAACGTTGTGGTTCTACAAAATACTCTGGAGTAACCACACCGCCGAAGAAGCGGCGTGGGAGAGCGAGGAGTTCCTTCGCTCCAATTACCCAGAATTCATGGCTTCTCAACACGGGTAAGTCCCTATTACATCGCTATCTCTCCTTCTATAATCTCGGGACGAGATTCTTTTAAGGGGGGAGGGATGTAAAAGCCCAAGAAAAGGGACTTGCAAAAACTTTTTATCACCACACAACACCACAGTTTTGTTGTGGATAGATTGTGAAATATTGTGAAGAGCAAGTAACCTCCATCAAAAGAGTGATTAGAGGGGAAAGCCTTCATTTCCACAAAGTGGGATTTGGACACATGAACATGAGAGATTGAGCTCACCCTAGAACTTTGAAAGTCTTGGAAAGGTTCAGTCCAAGTTTCATGAAAAATCCAACACTTTTGAGGCTCTTTTGGGGGTATTTGAAAAAGAGGCCAATTTGGTTGTAAATTCAAATTGCAGCAACTTTATCACTCAAATTCAAAAAGTAGCTTCATATTCAAACTCAGCACATTTTTATGAGTTAGCCCCCCAATTTTCATCCCTATTGGAGTTCATCTTCTCAGGAGCTAAATTTGCAATAATTCAAAACTGAATTTGAATCAGTTTAAACATGAAGCAAATTTAATCCAACAAAGTTAAATTTGAGAACTCAAATTCAAACCAATACTTGGGGGCTAAGTATCCCATTCAATGTTCAGTAGCTGGGATATTTACAAAAGAAAGAGGGAGAAAGAATTAAAGGGGATAAGAGGGCCCACTGGTCAGCCACCCTGGGGAGCAAACCGACTCGGGCACGCGGTCGAACACCCTGCGGCCGACAGCGCACGGGGTCGACCCCGTCCCAACGCGGCCACCGCGCCACCTCCTGCTCGGGGGGATGAGGGCGCCGGCTACAAAACACACGATCGCACCCTGGTCGGCGTGAATTCGCTCCCCATTCTCTCGGTTCCACCCGCCTACATCCGAAGCAGCGCACCCGGAGTCGCCGCCCTCTGATCGCCGGCGCCCGGACAGCACAGGCTTCCTCGTGCCCGACGCTCAACACAAGAAACGACCGCCACAAGGTGCTGGTTCTGCTTGTCCTTACCGTTCGGCATTTCATGCACCGTCGGGGGAGAATTTCTTCCGGGAATGCTTCGGTGTTCTTAAGGCCGAGCTCCACCAAATCCCAAAATTCACGGGTGTTGGCTTATCACTGGGTGTACCGAGCTAAACTGTAAGGGCCTCAGTTTTTGACACACATTTGCAGTGTTCATCACCACACCACACACCTCATTTGAGGAAGAATGATGAACACAAATGAAGAGCAAGTAACAATTATCAACATGCTCATTAGAGAACAAACTTACACATTGCAAAAGTGGTATTTCCCACATGTGATATAGATGGGCTGGACATATGAAAACTCCTACACTTTACTAAGGATGTCCCTGCCAAGTTTCACCCAAATTCAAAACCTTTTTGAGGTCAGTTTGGGTATAGTTAGGAAGAGGGCAGTTTGAAACCTTATTCAAATTCAAACTCTTTTTATCCCATGAATTTAAAAGTGGAAGGCATATTCTTACTCAGCACATTTTTGTGAGCTCACACACCAATTTTCACTCCATTTGGAGTTGATCTTGACATGAGCTAAGTGGGAGAAATTCAAACTTTATTTGAATTTCAAACTGAACTTGTGCTGAAATTCATTCAAACCAAACCTCATTTGAACTTTGATCAATTCAAATGGCTCATGGGTGAATAATTTGAATTGCCAAGGGTAGTATGGGGTTCACTGTTTACAACAGTGATTAGGAGTAAATTTCAGAGGTTAAAACTGGAGGTGGGACCCACATGTCAGCCACTGCTCAGATCAAACCGACTGAGACTTTTTCACTCGGGTCGCCGAGCCGCAGCGGTGATCGCCACCAAGGCCAGCCGCCGCGCCAGCAGCTGCTTGCCCACGCGCGGGCGTGAGGCGGTGCAGAGCCTTCTTAAGGCGCCTGCCCCCTCCTCGGCCAAGGCACCACAGTTCTTCCCCGCAAGAACTCAGCGCCGGCCGAAAACTTCTGCAGCTCGGACTTGATCGGAGAACGCCGATCGCAGCTCCCTCCTTCCACTCCAGAGCCCCAGCAAGGTACTAGAGACCTTCCTCCGTCCTCCCCGTTGCTAGAATTCGGTTGAAACCGATTGATATCGGCTGTGCCGAAAGATCAAATTCGGGACTTGGAACCGCCGCACCTCGGGCTCTCGTGGACAGCCCAACCAGGGCGTTGTCACGTCCGAGCCAAGGCACCCTGGGACGCGCGGGTGACCGGTGCTGCTCATCCCCGAGCCACAGCTCGAGTGGTTGCTCACCGGCGGCGAATTTCCACTTTTCCCCTTTCTGTTTGCAGAACGACCTTCGGGTACGATTCTGTTTAATTCGTGCTCTAGAAAGGATTAGAGGGCCTCAGGCCGCTCTCACACGAGCTAGACACGGTAACGCACAAGTTGCCCTCACAACTCTGGGCCGGAGAACCTCTGTGCCCGGCGTAATTTGAGGTCTACTAATGGCGGAACGAACGGGCGGCATCGGGCGCACGGTGAGGACCTATTTCGGGCCTTCCCCGAGCTGCCTCGAGCTCATGTCGACCTTCTCTAAGGTCCACTGATGCTCCCCGACCGATTTCCCAAGTAGCTGAGGTGCTAGAGAAGTCAGCCGATATGGCCGAAGTTATTCCGAGGTGGCGGCTCGTCGCCGACCATGCTCTGGCCGTTGTCATGAGCAGCTGACCCTCGGATCCTGTTCCCCGAGTAAAAGTAGGCAGGGGCGGCCAGGATCGAGAAGTTTGGAGCTGTACAGCAGCCGGCGGCGAGCTCTCCGGCGAGATCCCTCGGCGGCGGGGCGCGGGTGTCGCGAGGTTGAAGAAGGGGGTGGACCCCAGCTGTCAGCGGGAGATATTTTGAATCGGGATCCGGCTGCGGCCAGGATCGGGTGTGCTGGCGCGCAAAATCCTTGTGGGCCGCGATGTGCCATCGCCTAGGCGTGCGACGCGTGTCCCCTGGGCCCACACGCGAGTTTAAACTTTTCCCCGATTTTCAGATTTCCTTCAAACTTCAAATCCTTATAACTTTGGCTAGAAAGCTCCAAATTGAGTGAACCAAATTTTGCTGGATTCAGCTCTCTGAGTAATTTCCAGAAAATCAAGTTTCACTTCATGAAATTCCTTATTTCTCCAGAATTAATTCCTCAAAGTTTAAACTGTTAGGAATTTTTAACTGGGGAATCCTTTGAAGGAAAATTCTGAAATTTTGCTGAGATGTTCACCAAAATATCCTTGAACTACCATAACAATTTCAGATCCATTTGAGCACATTTAATCCACCTAATGGTGTGATTAGTGAAACTGTTCCAGAGAAAATAGAAAATGTTCAGAAACATTTTCAGAATTTTCTCTGAAATTATTTAGCTCATATCTTTAGTTAGAGACTTTCAATTTAAGTGAGACCAACTCCATTAGAACCCTCTGAAAATCTAGTTTTCTGAAAGTCATAGTTTGTTTCATGAAAATCCCTAGAACACCCTAAAAGCCTTTAATTAAGGTCAAGGACATAATTAATTGTGGAGGGCTCAATTGAGCTTTGCTGCAACTAAAACTTGACCAAGTCTCTGTTTAGGTTGTAACCAAGCCACAGTAAAAGTTTCACAGTCATTAGGTCTGTCTAGCAAGGGTTATAGACTTCACAACTTCAAAGTTAATACAAATGCATTTAAATTGATACATATGTTTCTTATATCATGTAGTCGCGAAGGTCGAGGAGGAACCCGAAGTCCTAGACTTCGTTACTCCGGAGGAACAGCTAGCCTACGACCAAGAGCAGCAAGGCAAGCCCCGGTTTGCATTAACCTTTTTACAAATGTTTATTGTTTTGAGCACATCTTTGAATATTGTTCTTTGCATTAGAGTCTTGATTGGAAACCCAACTGCATAGCCAAGAAAACCATGGGTTGGGTTTAGGATTGAAAACCTCGTTAGCTACTGCATTGCTAGGATAGGGTAGGATTCGGTACAAGTCGAGTAGTTGGAACTACTCGCGAGAATAGGCTAGAGGCACATTGCTCGGGTAGAGATAGCACATGATACACATGGCAAGAAAATGAGACCGAGCGGAGAGTAAGGGCAGCAGGACTTTGGGGCCTGTGTGCTGTAGTTCCGCTTGTGTCGATTGAGGACCGAACCGTGTGCGGGCCTGTTGAACAAGCTAGAACAGTACCGAAGACCTACCGGCTATATGGGAGCCGGGAAACTGATGTAACTCGGGTAGCTGGGTATTGAGGCATTGCCCGTCGTTCAGATGGTAGGTTGAGAGCTCGAGGTGTAAATCGGCTGGCGGCACAGAGATGCGCATGCAGGGACCTCTTGCTCGGGACGATGGGACCGGTTCAATATTTGGCTGACGAGTGAAAGGTAGTTGCGTACGGTGTCCGTGATGGTTGTTGTAGGCAACATCGAGTACGGGCGTACGTGACGGGTTGTTCGGGTAACCCTGCAGGTGTAAATCGATTATAATCGCCGTCCCTCGCGGTCAGTGAGTACCACTTGTTCACTGTACCGTGACGTAGAAAGAACAAGCTAGTTACATGTTAAAATGTTGCTGATTGAAAGCTGGACATTGATTGTTAATGATATGCTGTAGCTTAGAGCTAATTAAAGTTCTTTTCAACTTTGGGCAAAGTACATGAGAGAAATGCGTTTCTTGTTTGATTGGGGCTCTCTCATGTGCCTTAGCGTAAGGTTCTCCACAACCTGCTGCTAAAACTTGAAAGTAAGGTTCTACTAATTAGGCGAGTCCTTGCAAATGATTTTTACCTCATGCAACCCATTACCCTCATGTAGAAGGTCCATGTTTAGGTGAGACGGGTCAGACTTGCTGAGCCTTCATGCTCACTGCTTGTGTTTGAAGCTTTTGCAGGGTTCTATGAGGAAGGGACTCCCGAAGAGGAGACGGAACCCCAGGAGGGGAACCCCGTCGAGTGGGAGTCGTGCACGCCGCAGAGTTAGTGTGCGTGTGTGCTAGCAAGGACACGTTCGAGGGCTGAACGTGCACTTGATGCTTAGTCTACGCCCGCGAGTGTAGACTGAACTTATTTTGATGTAAACATGTTCACAAACTTGTTTATGTAATAAAACTTCCGCTTCCCCTTTGCACCTTTGTCGTGTGTTATACGGTGCTGTGCAACGCAGCACCCCTCAGCGTGATCCTGGCTCGACAGGACCAATGGGGTCGTGTCAGCGTGGTATCAGAGCTCGCTTGAGGTTTAACACAGTACAAAGGTCTTCTTTTTCAAAAATCCAGTGAGGAACGAGTTAGTAGCCCGTATAAGGATGTTATTAGTATATAGAAAGTGGCTTATTAACCTATTTGTTATGTCGGAAAATCGTGCATCTCGGGACGTTCATGTCTTGGGGGGTGCACGTAAGCGCTGTCCACCAGTGCGCACAAGCTGAAGGGTGGAGCCCCACGGGTGGCAGGTAACCCGACCCGCTTTGATATCCTCTACGACTCTTCATGTCGTCTGGGGTATTCGAGCAACGTCTGTCCCTGGCGTGCGTGGTGCAAATTGGGAGACCCCGTCACGTGGTCCGAAACGTGAACACGTAACTCAAGGCGTGGTTGGCTTGAGAACATCCGGGCGAGTGATGACGGCCGGGTGTACAAACTGTATGGATTCCGGGCTCGGTGTGCAGCCGAGTCTGATGATTGTTTGAGTTTCTGCAGGTAGCCTGACCACAAAACGGTAGACGTGTAGCATCCGTGTGCGAGTGACGTTTAGTGCCACTGAAATAACGAAGCCGGCTAAGTCCGGTATAGGTTTTTCTTTGTGAGGACGTAGTACCGACATAATCTGGTGACGCATCGACGTCACACCCCATTAAATGAACAACTTCATTTAAAAACTTGAAGGTTTTGATCCAAAGTAGTAAAACTTGATGTAACTCCTTCCCTTGTACAGGATATTCAAAGTTAACAAGTTTTCAACTTATAGGATGTTAAGGACAGAGCACTCTGTTTTCAGCTGAATCAAGGCTGGAGTTAATCAGAGGTTAGAGGTTGAGTTCTTTCGAGGTTGGGGTCGTATGATACATTTCTGGAAAGCATCGGAAGAGCTTTACAACTTTTATGTTGAGTTCCAGAGGTGTTTCATCCCTTAACCACTCGCAAAATGCAGTAGAGTTGAAACTGTCCAGAAAACAGGACAGAGTAAAGACTCTCTGCAGACTCTCTGTAAAATTAAGCATAACTTCCTGCTTAAAAATCCAAAAATAGGAAATGAGGTAGTTCTGGAAAGCTTATGAGATGGGTTACAACTTTGTAACAGAAAGTTTTGTCAGATTAGGAACAGAATTAACTGGGATTCTTGGATCAAATCAGTACCTAAGGCAGGGAGGTGCTGTCCAATTGTTTCCAAAAATTCTGTTAACTTTGACATCTCATAACCTTTAAACCAGGACAGATCTTAGGACAAGCAAATACTGGCTGGAAATCTATTGAAGTTAGCTTCAACTTTGATGTTGAGCTCCAGGACTGGTTTTGCTTTTAACCTGGCCTAAATCAGGTTGAAATGGAAACTGGTCAAGACTGTCATGGGAACAGCAGATCAGCAGTCAAATTTGTTTAAAAATTTGAACTATGTTTCCAAGTGTAATGGGTTCAATGACATATCTTATGTTATAACTCAATGGTTTACTGTTTAAATAAATATTTGACATTTCTCAAATATATTTTTACAGATGGCAGCAGATAAACAGTTGGAGAACGGGTGGGTAGTTTCCCACTGTTCTGACCATAGCGGCTACCCGGAAGCATTGTGGCAAATGCTCCAATATTTCGGGTACAACCGGATGCCGCAATACTTCGCCAAGGAAGAAGGCGAAGAGGGGAACAAGACGTGGACGATCCATGTCGAGGTTCCCGCAGGACCTACGCCACCCGGTTGGGTGCCATTCACCGTCACGGTGAGAGGAAGACAACCGGAAGGGATGTGGCAAGTGGCAGCCCGTGACACTATGTCACGTTTCTGCCAACTACACGTGCAGGCTATGGAGGGCACTCCATACGCACTCGTTCCAGTGGAGGGACGAGCTCAGCATGTGTGGGAAGAGAGGTACCTGGAGGCAACAGACCCGAGTTGCCCAAGGTACAACCCCGCGGAGGCAAATCTCAGCCTCCAAATGAGGGCGGGAAACGCTGTGATGGACAGCCAAGCTGTTCATACGGAGCATCTCGCCACAAAGCTCAAGGAGAGCACAAGCCGTGGAGATCATTTCGAGAGTACTCACAGCGCACTCCGCAATGTGCTCCTTCCGACGATCAAGCGACTGAATGAACAACACAATCAGTTGCGTCGTCTGAAGAAGGCAAAGAAGAAGAGCCGTGTTGACATCGCGGCGTTGCAAGAGCTGGTGCAGACCCTAACCCAGCAGAATGAGGACCTTGCTCAAGAGCGGGACGACGCTATCGAGGAAGGCCAAGGCTGGGAAGAAGACTACAACCAAGCTATGGACGAGGTGCATGCCTTGCAGGACCTCGTGCCCCCGGTATTGGGCGTACCGGTAGTCTTGGGTCTTCCAGCCATGGGAGAACCTGGAATGGGAGAAGAGGTGGTAGACCCCGAGCCACCAGCAGAGGTACCGGAGGAGGACGACCCACAGGAGGTCGAGTTCTACTCCGAGTAGGGGGTTACGGTTGCCAAGTAGGGCAGCTAGGGTAGCGTAACCCAACTTTTGTAATCGGTGACATGACGTGTAAACAGTAGCGTATGTATAGGTAGTGACGACATGAGCACGACTTCTCGGAGATCCGAGAATAATGTATCTTGTATAAAGTTTATGCTTTATCAATATATGTGAATGTTGTGCAAATTAATCATGTGTCACTTCAATACCTACTGTTGCGTATGGAATTTTAAGTAAGACATGTGCTAATTGCTGCTGTTTTGAATTTCAGAATGACGCGTACTCGTGCCAACCCTGACATTGGGGGTACCAGTCAAGGGGGAGAGACCTACCAACCACCTCCTGAGGACTCCTCGGGACAGCAGCAGCAACAGCAACAGCAAACACCGCCACCGCCACTGCCAACAGTTACATTGGCCGACATTGTCGCGGCAATGGTGGGCTCGCATCAGCAGCACACAGAGTTGCTGCAGACTCTCATCGCCAATACGTCTCGCCCAGAGAGACGTCAAGATCGTGAGGAGCGCCAACAGAGCTCCTACTCCGACTTCCTGGCGACTCATCCCCCTGTATTCTCAAGGGCGGATGAACCACTTGACGCGGACAACTGGCTCCGCGCCATAGAAATGAAGTTCGGGCTGCTCCAAATTAGCGAGCAGCGCAAGACTCAGTTCGCGGTCCAGCAGCTCCAAGGATTTGCGAGCGCGTGGTGGGCCAACTTTTGTGCTTCACAGCCCACCGACCGAGTGATGACCTGGGCGGAGTTCCGGACGGCCTTCAGGGCCTATCATATACCGCCAGGTCTGATGAAGAGCAAGATGCAGGAGTTCCTACACCTGCAACAAGGGAGCCGGAACGCGCTGGAATACTCCAGAGCGTTCAACGATCTCGCGCTCTACGCGTCGTATCACGCGGATACAGACGAGAAGCGGCGAGACCATTTTTACCAGGGGCTTAACCCGCTCCTGAAGGACAAGCTGGCGATGTTCAATCGCGGCAGCCTCAACGACATCATTGATGCTGCGATTGTTCAGGAGGACTCCGGCAAGGAGTTGGCGGCGGCAGAGCAAAAGCGAAGCGCGCCGCAGAGCAGCGGAGAAGGAGGCGGTCCTTCTCAGAAGTTTCGGATGGTGAATCGCCCACCATCAGGTCCACGCTGGCAGCCACCACAGCGGTCGATGCCGTTTCGCAGTCGGCCGTACTCTTCACCGGCATTCCGACCGGCACTGCCAGTACCACCGCAACAACAACAACAGCAGCGGGCGATGCCGCGTGCGTTTGCACCTCAGCAACGCATGCCGGGCTTTCGTCCACCAAGTACTCCACCAGCAGCGGCCACATGTTACAAGTGTGGTCGTCCAGGACACTTCGCGAGCAGTTGCCCGGAGAGGCAAGGCGGCGGAGTGGCACCACAGTTTCCGGGGAGGAATCAACCTCGGAACCCTACCAATGCGCAGCGGGCAAACCCTAGGCCCGGCACTGTCCACCAACTTGCCATTGAGGACGTGCCGGAGGGCGAGCCAATCCTTGCGGGTATGTTCCAACTCCACCAGCATCCCGCTATAGTACTGTTTGATTCCGGCGCCACGCATAATTTTATTAGCCAAGCTTTCATTGCTAAACACAGTTTGCCAATACTACCCACCGATAGTCCATATTTAATTTGTTCACCGGGTGGGAAGATTTCATCCAGCGTAATGGTCTCCAAAGCACCATTATGCTTAGCGGGTAGAGTGTGCCCCACGTCTCTCATTATCTTAGAGGGACATAAGGTCGATGTCATCCTAGGGATGTCGTGGTTAACCCGCCACGGTGCTGTTTTAGACACCGTCCTTCGAGTCGTGCACTTAAACTCAGAGGTGCACGGTTCTCACTCATTATTTCTGGACAGTCCAGAAATAAAACTTTCAAGTGTCTATCAGTCCACAACTATCAGATTAGAAGACATTCCAGTGGTCCGAGAGTTTCCTGGTGTATTCCCGGATGATTTACCGGGAATGCCACCCGATAGAGAGGTGGAGTTCAAGATTGAACTTACACCAGGAACCATGCCAATATCCCAAAGGCCGTACAAGATGGCGCCCAAGGAGTTGGCTAAACTGAAGACTCAGCTCACGGACCTTCTGGAGAAGGGTTTTATTAGGCCAAGCTCCTCACCATGGGGCTGTTCGGCATTATTTGTCAAAAAGAAGGATGAAACGTTGCGGCTTTGCGTGGACTATCGTCCATTAAATGCCGTAACCATCAAGAACAAGTACCCGTTGCCACGGATCGACATGTTGTTTGATCAGTTGGTCGAAGCAAAGATCTTCTCCAAAATGGATTTAAGATCCAGGTACCACCAGATTAAGATAAGGGTGGAGGACATTCCAAAGACGGCTTTCTCGACGAGGTACGGACTTTATGAGTACCTGGTCATGTCCTTCGGCCTCACCAATTCTCCAGCTCACTTCATGTACTTAATGAACTCGGTGTTCATGCCGGAGCTGGACAAGTTTGTCGTGGTCTTCATCGACGACATCCTGGTATATTCCAAGTCGGAGGAAGATCACAAGAAACATCTGCGTATAGTCTTGCAACGGCTGCGGGATCACAAGTTATACGCAAAATTCAGCAAATGCGAGTTTTGGATATCGCAAGTGCCTTTCCTCGGGCATATCATCTCAGCGGAGGGTATCGCTGTGGACCCGAGCAAGATCACGCAAGTGCTGAATTGGAAATCCCCGAGAACTGTTCATGAGGTACGGAGTTTCCTCGGACTCGCTGGATATTATCGGAGGTTCATTCCGAACTTCTCGAAGATTGCCAAGCCAATGACAGAGCTGCTGAAGAAGGCTACCAAATATGTTTGGAGTCCAACATGTGAAGCAGCATTCAAGGCTTTAGTCAAGCACCTGACATCAGCACCGGTTTTGGCGCAGCCAGACACAACAAAACCGTTCGATGTGTACTGCGATGCATCCGGCATTGGGCTCGGATGTGTGCTGATGCAAGACCGAAGAGTGGTCGCGTATGGATCACGACAGCTTAGGAACCATGAGCAAAATTATCCAACTCACGACTTGGAGCTCGCTGCCGTGGTACTTGCACTAAAAATGTGGAGGCACTACCTACTCGGTAACCTTGTACATTTATATACCGACCACAAAAGCCTCAAGTACATATTCACTCAGAAGGAGCTGAACATGAGGCAACGAAGATGGTTAGAACTGATAAAGGATTACGAGATAGAGATCCATTATCATCCGTGCAAGGCAAACATTGTGGCAGATGCGCTGAGCTGCAAGTCACACGTCAATAATCTGACCATCACACCGTTGGAAGAGAGCGAACCACCACTCCATGTGATTCCACACGGAGCTCTCTACAACCTAGCTTTGATCCCCACCATCCGTGAAGAGATAGCGGCAGCCCAGAAGAATGACAAGGGCATGTCACATTTGCGGAGACGTATAGACAGTGGGGAGTTGAAATGTTTCCGGAAGGACGGAGACGGCATCCTATGGTTCAAGGACCGGATTGTCATACCCCGAAACCCGGAGTTACGGAAGAAAATATTTGATGAGGCTCACTTATCAAAGTTTTCTATTCACCCCGGCAGCAACAAAATGTATCAAGAACTCAGAAGAAAGTTTTGGTGGACACGGATGAAGCGAGAGACTGCTAAATACGTGTCCGAGTGTGATACATGTCGAAGGGTGAAGGCAGACCACATGCGGAAACCGGGACTGCTGCAACCACTGGGCATTCCTGCCTGGAAGTGGGAGGACGTGAGCATGGACTTCATCGTCGGTTTACCCACCACCTTACAGAAACATGATTCTGTGTGGGTGATCGTCGATCGGCTCACCAAAGTTGCCCATTTCATCCCGGTCAACACCAACTACAACGCCAAGAAGTACGCTGAACTGTACATCTCACGGATCCTATGCTTGTACGGCGTACCCCGTACTATCATTTCAGATCAGGGCACTTTATTTGTGTCCCGTTTTTGGGAGCAGCTACACGCTGCCTTGGGGACGAAGCTGATCCGTAGTTCAGCCTACCACCCGCAGACGGATGGACAAACCGAGCGGGTAAATCAGATTCTAGAAGACATGCTACGAGCTTGCGCTATTGACCATGGCAAGAATTGGGATGATCACTTGCCGTTAGCCGAGTTCTCGTACAACAATGGGTACCAAGCCAGCATCAAGACGGCGCCCTACGAGGCACTATAGGGAGAAAATGCCGCACACCATTGAACTGGTGTGAGTCTGGCGAAAGGGTTACCTTCGGGATTGACCTTGTTAACAACGCGGAAGAAAAGGTTCGACTAATTCAAGTGAACCTAAAAGCCGCTCAATCCCGTCAGAAACAGTATGCGGACCGGAGAAGGCGCCCATTACAATTCGAAGTTGGGGATCACGTATATCTACGGGTGTCTCCAATGAAGGGCGTAAACAGATTTGGGGTGAGGGGAAAGCTAGCACCCCGCTTCATCGGTCCATTCCAGATTACCGAAAGATGTGGATCGGTGGCATACCGGCTGAAATTACCAGAAGCACTTTCTGGTGTGCACGACGTCTTTCACATTTCCCAGCTGAGGAAGTGTCTCAAGCTATCAACTACCGTTCAGCTGGAAGACATTGAAGAACTGCAACCGGATCTCACCTATCGGGAGGAACCGGTGCAGATTATTGATGAAAAGGCCCGAACCACACGCAACCGTACGTTGTGGTTCTACAAGGTTTTATGGAGTAATCACTCCATGGACGAAGCGACATGGGAGAGCGAAGAATTCCTTCGCACTAACTACCCCGACTTTTTCACGTCGCATATCCGGTAATTTTCTACCGTCCTCTCTCTCATTTTCACCTTATAATCTCGGGAGGAGATTCTTTTAAGGGGGGAGGAATGTAAGGGCCTCAGTTTTTGACACACATTTGCAGTGTTCATCACCACACCACACACCTCATTTGAGGAAGAATGATGAACACAAATGAAGAGCAAGTAACAATTATCAACATGCTCATTAGAGAACAAACTTACACATTGCAAAAGTGGTATTTCCCACATGTGATATAGATGGGCTGGACATATGAAAACTCCTACACTTTACTAAGGATGTCCCTGCCAAGTTTCACCCAAATTCAAAACCTTTTTGAGGTCAGTTTGGGTATAGTTAGGAAGAGGGCAGTTTGAAACCTTATTCAAATTCAAACTGTTTTTATCCCATGAATTTAAAAGTGGAAGGCATATTCTTACTCAGCACATTTTTGTGATCTCACACACCAATTTTCACTCCATTTGGAGTTGATCTTGACATGAGCTAAGTGGGAGAAATTCAAACTTTATTTGAATTTCAAACTGAACTTGTGCTGAAATTCATTCAAACCAAACCTCATTTGAACTTTGATCAATTCAAATGGCTCATGGGTGAATAATTTGAATTGCCAAGGGTAGTATGGGGTTCACTGTTTACAACAGTGATTAGGAGTAAATTTCAGAGGTTAAAACTGGAGGTGGGACCCACATGTCAGCCACTGCTCAGATCAAACCGACTGAGACTTTTTCACTCGGGTCGCCGAGCCGCAGCGGTGATCGCCACCGAGGCCAGCCGCCGTGCCAGCAGCTGCTTGCCCATGCGCGGGCGTGAGGCGGTGCAGAGCCTTCTTAAGGCGCCTGCCCCCTCCTCGGCCAAGGCACCACCGTTCTTCCCTGCAAGAACTCAGCGCCCTCCTTCCACTCCAGAGCCCCAGCAAGGTACTAGAGACCTTCCTCCGTCCTCCCCGTTGCTAGAATTCGGTTGAAACCGATTGATATCGGCTGTGCCGAAAGATCAAATTCGGGACTTGGAACCGCCGCACCTCGTGCTCTCGTGGACAGCCCAACCAGGGCGTTGTCACGCCCGAGCCAAGGCACCCTGGGACGCGCGGGTGACCGGTGCTGCTCATCCCCGAGCCACAGCTCGAGTGGTTGCTCACCGGCGGCGAATTTCCACTTTTCCCCTTTCTGTGTGCAGAACGACCTTCGGGTACGATTCTGTTTAATTCGTGCTCTAGAAAGGATTAGAGGGCCTCAGGCCGCTCTCACACGAGCTAGACACGGTAACGCACAAGTTGCCCTCACAACTCTGGGCCGGAGAACCTCTGTGCCCGGCGTAATTTGAGGTCTACTAATGGCGGAACGAACGGGCGGCATCGGGCGCACGGTGAGGACCTATTTCGGGCCTTCCCCGAGCTGCCTCGAGCTCATGTCGACCTTCTCTAAGGTCCACTGATGCTCCCCGACCGATTTCCCAAGTAGCTGAGGTGCTAGAGAAGTCAGCCGACATGGCCGAAGTCATTCCGAGGTGGCGGCTCATCGCCGACCATGCTCCGGCCGTTGTCATGAGCAGCTGACCCTCGGATCCTGTTCCCCGAGTAAAAGTAGGCAGGGACGGCCAGGATCGAGAAGTTTTGAGCTGTACAGCAGCCGGCGGCGAGCTCTCCGGCGAGATCCCTCGGCGGCGGGGCGCGGGTGTCGCGAGGTTGAAGAAGGGGGTGGACCCCAGCTGTCAGCGGGAGATATTTTGAATCGGGATCCGGCTGCGGCCAGGATCGGGTGTGCTGGCGCGCAAAATCCTTGTGGGCCGCGATGTGCCATCGCCTAGGCGTGCGACGCGTGTCCCCTGGGCCCACGCGCGAGTTTAAACTTTTCCCCGATTTTCAGATTTCCTTCAAACTTCAAATCCTTATAACTTTGGCTAGAAAGCTCCAAATTGAGTGAACCAAATTTTGCTGGATTCAGCTCTCTGAGTACTTTCCAGAAAATCAAGTTTCACTTCATGAAATTCCTTATTTCTCCAGAATTAATTCCTCAAAATTTAAACTGTTAGGAATTTTAACTGGAGAATCCTTTGAAGGAAAATTCTGAAATTTTGCTGAGATGTTCACCAAAATATCCTTGAACCACCATAACAATTTCAGATCCATTTGAGCTCATTTAATCCACCTAATGGTGTGATTAGTGAAACTGTTCCAGAGAAAATAGAAAATGTTCAGAAACATTTTCAGAATTTTCTCTGACATTGTTTAGCTCATATCTTTAGTTAGAGACTTCCAAATTAAGTGAGACCAACTCCATTAGAACCCTCTGAAAATCTAGTTTTCAGAAAGTCATAGTTTGTTTCATGAAAATCCTTAGAACACCCTAAAAGTCTTTAATTAAGGTCAAGGACATAATTAATTGTGGAGGGCTCAATTGAGCTTTGCTGCAACTAAAACTTGACCAAGTCTCTGTTTAGGTTGTAACCAAGCCACAGTAAAAGTTTCACAGTCATTAGGTCTGTCTAGCAAGTGTTATAGACTTCACAACTTCAAACTTAATACAAATGCATTTAAATTGATACATATGTTTCTTATATCATGTAGTCGCTAAGGTCGAGGAGGAACCCGAAGTCCTAGACTTCGTTACTCCGGAGGAACAGCTAGCCTACGACCAAGAGCAGCAAGGCAAGCCCCGGTTTGCATTAAACTTTTTACAAATGTTTATTGTTTTGAGCACATCTTTGAATATTGTTCTTTGCATTAGAGTCTTGATTGGAAACCCAACTGCATAGCCAAGAAAACCATGGGTTGGGTTTAGGATTGAAAACCTCGTTAGCTACTGCATTGCTAGGATAGGGTAGGATTCGGTACAAGTCGAGTAGTTGGAACTACTCGCGAGAATAGGCTAGAGGCACATTGCTCGGGTAGAGATAGCACATGATACACATGGCAACAAAATGAGACCGAGCGGAGAGTAAGGGCAGCAGGACTTTGGGGCCTGTGTGCTGTAGCTCTGCTTGTGTCGATTGAGGACCGAGCCGTGTGCGGGCCTGTTGAACAAGCTAGAACAGTACCGAAGACCTACTGGCTATATGGGAACCGGGAAACTGATGTAACTCGGGTAGCTGGGTATTGAGGCATTGCCCGTCGTTCAGAGGGTAGGTTGAGAGCTCGAGGTGTAAATCGGCTGGCGGCACAGAGATGCGCGTGCAGGGACCTCTTGCTCGGGACGATGGGACCGGTTCAATATTTGGCTGACGAGTGAAAGGTAGTTGCGTACGGCGTCCGTGATGGTTGTTGTAGGCAACATCGAGTACGGGCGTACGTGACGGGTTGTTCGGGTAACCCTGCAGGTGTAAATCGATTATAATCGCCGTCCCTCGCGGTCAGTGAGTACCACTTGTTCACTATACCGTGACGTAGAAAGAACAGGCTAGTTACATGTTAAAATGTTGCTGATTGAAAGCTGGACATTGATTGTTAATGATATGCTGTAGCTTATAGATAATTAAAGTTCTTTTCAACTTTGGGCAAAGTACATGAGAGAAATGCGTTTCTTGTTTGATTGCGGCTCTCTCATGTGCCTTAGCATAAGGTTCTCCACAACCTGCTGCTAAAACTTGAAAGTAAGGTTCTACTAATTAGGCGAGTCCTTGCAAATGATTTTTACCTCATGCAACCCATTACCCTCATGTAGATGTTCCATGTTTAGGTGAGACGGGTCAGACTTGCTGAGCCTTCGTGCTCACTGCTTGTGTTTGAAGCTTTTGCAGGGTTCTATGAGGAAGGGACTCCCGAAGAGGAGATGGAACCCCAGGAGGGGAACCCCGTCGAGTGGGAGTCGTGCACGCCGCAGAGTTAGTGTGCATGTGTGCTAGCAAGGACACGTTCGAGGGCTGAACGTGCACTTGATGCTTAGTCTACGCCCGCGAGTGTAGACTGAACTTATTTTGATGTAAACATGTTCACAAACTTGTTTATGTAATAAAACTTCCGCTTCCGCTTTGCACCTTTGATGTGTGTTATACGGTGCTGTGCAACGCAGCACCCCTTAGCGTGATCCTGGCTCGACAGGACCAATGGGGTCGTGTCATAAACACACGATCTACACCCGGCCACGACCACCTAGGATCGAAAACCAGCAAGAATCATGGGCTAGGGTTGCGGTTATCCAAGTTTTTCGAGCAACAGCCGATATCCAGCCTAGGTCGCGGATGAGGTTATAGTTGCAGCCGTTTTCACGGGGATCGGTGCCCATATCCATGATCAGCAGGTGTCAGTGGAGCTCCCTGAGCAAACCGCATCAAAAAAGATGCAGGGGATGCTGAGTTTGACGTCGCCAATGAGCTCCCAGCCGTTATTGCCGTCGGGAGCCCTGTTCCGGCCGTTGTCAAGCTCCGGTGAGGGCACCAGTGTGTTCTCCGAGTCGAGTTAGGCACAGGCGGCAAGAATCAGGGAGCTCCGAGGGCCGAAACCCCTCTCCGGCGAGAGCTCCGGCGAGCTCGGCGGCGGGGAGCCGCGGGAGCGCGAGGTGGAAGAAGCCTTGCGGGCCCCGCGTGTCAGTCGCTGCTGGGGGCGCTCGGGATTTGCTGCGGCACCGGGATTCCGTGTGGCTGCACGGGTGATTCTGCGGGCTCCGGTGTGGGTAAGCTGAGGAGCTGACACGTAGCCGGGGGACCCCACCCGCAGAGTTTAAATTTTATTCGAATTTCCAGTTTTTGTTCAAACTTCAAATGAATAGAACTTTGGCTAGGAAACTCCAAATTCGATGAACCAAATTTTGCTGAACTCAGAATTTTGAGTACTTTCCAGCAATACCAAGTTCAGCTCATGAAAGTGAATAGTTTTCCAGAATTAAATCCCTAAAATTTAAACTATTGGGAATTTTATCTGGAGAACTAATTTATGAAAAATTCTGAAATTTGGCTGAGAAGTTCATTAGAAAATCCCTGAATCCCAGTAAAATTTTCAGACTCATCCAAGTTCATTTAGTTACCCTAATGGGGTGATTAAGTGAACTGCCCTGAGAAAATAGAAAAATGTACAGAAATATTTTTCAGATTTTCTCAAATTTTAATTAGGGCATAACTTTCTGTAGAATTCTTCAAATGACATGAAACCAACTCCATTAGAACCATCCTAAATTCTAGTTTCCAGAAAGTAAGGGTTGGAGCCATGAAAACCCCTGGAATTAGTTAGAGGCTCAAATATTGACCAAATGGGCTTTTATTTGTACAAGGTTCAAATGAACTTTGTTTCAAATGAAACTTGGTCAAGACTCTGGTTAGGACCCTACCAAACCACAATAAAGATTTCAGAGCCAAAGGGGAGGGCTAGCTAGAGTTATTAGTAATTAAGTATTCACGTTCACACATTACATTTAAATTGACATGTAGTATTTCATTAACGTGTAGTCACTGAAGAAGAGACTCCGGAAGTACTGGACTTCCTTCTTCCGGACGAAGACCTAACCCCTGACCAGCAGCAACAAGGCAAGCCCCGGTTTGCATTAACCTTTTATAAGTCTTACTTTGTTTACATGTGTCATATGAAGTATGTATGTGCATTAGGTATAGGATGAATGAAACCCCACTTGCATAACCAAAGGTTCCTAAAAGAGTGAGGGTATTGTCAAGGACCTCGAGTAGACAGGCTATGCTTAATGAGTCATAGGACTTTGGTACAAGTCGAGTAGTTGGAATCTACTTGCGAGATAGGCATTGGGACACACGGGTTCGGTTGAGCGATGTGAGATCACTATAGTAATGAAAATGAGACTAGGCAGGGGCTAGGGCGCAGCAAGAGTGAGTCTTGTGTGCGCAGCCCTGCCCGTGTCGATTGAGGACCGATCCGTGTGCGGCCCTGCAGAACAAGTATTGAACGTACCGAAGGCATATCGGATATATGGGCCCCAATAAACTGATTTCGCCTAAACCTCCGGGGGTCGAGGCATAGCACACCGATTTATAGGTGTAGGTTGAGGGCAGCAAGGTGGAAATCTGCCTGAACAAGTATTGAACGTACCGAAGGCATATCAGATATATGGGCCCCGATAAACTGATTTCGCCTAAACCTCTGGGGGTCGAGGCATAGCACACCGATTTATTGGTGTAGGTTGAGGGCAGAAAGGTGGAAATCTGCCAACGGGCATAGAGAGATGCTCCGTTTGGGGAACCTCCTGCTCGTTTCGGTGCGACCGGTTCGACGTTTGGGCTGTTGGGTGAAAGGTTGTCCTGTACGACATCGAGTGAGCGTGCTGTGCAGCTCCACGGGTGGGCGTACGTGACGTGCTCTTTGGGTTTCCCTGCAGGTGTATATCGAGTCGATTCGCCGTCCCTCGTGGTGACGAGTACCGCTTGTTCACTGCATCGTAACATAGATTAATGAATGAAATGTTATGATTCAATATTGCTGTTATGATATAATTGAATTGCTACATGTGTGCCACCAAATATTGCTCACTAAATTTCAGCTTCATGAACCGTTAACTTGTTGCTAAAAGATGAACTAAGGATGAACTTGTAGGCGTGTCCATTTGCTGCAACATTGCTATCCTAAGTCATGGTACACCTCATGTAGAGTTTCATGCTTAGGTGAGTCGGTTAAGCCTTGCTGAGCCTTCGTCCTCATGGTTGCTGCTTAAGTGTGTTTCAGGTGAGGAGCCACCCACGGACTCGGAGTACGAGTCCACCGGCGAGGGTTACCCTCCGTCGGGTACCACGGCTCAGTGGGAGCCGTACATGCCGCGCTGAGCTGAGACGTGCAGCTAGTGTGGGTTGCCCTAGGGCTGGGCAATCAACTTTTGCTATATAGGCGGGCGTGAGTTGTACAAAAGAAACTTCCGCTGTGTAATAAAGACCCTAGTTGTAACTGAAAAGTGTACTATTTTGTACACTCAGTTTGTTTTTCCCATGTAATATAATGTGTTCTTATGACGTGTGCTGTTGGGTGTCGCATCGCGCGGCACCACCCTCTGCGATCCTGGATGAGCGGATCCCGGTCCGCCACAATGTGCCGCCTTTGCTGAGCCCCTAGGGTGAATATTGACCATTCTTGTGTCTTTCAGGGGGTGATCAAGGATTGGTCGGGAGGGGTTCTTGCCGTCGCTCGATGAGCCGAGCCGAGCGCCGCTGCAGCGGGCTTCTCGCAATCACGTTGCTCACACAGCAGGGCATCCGAGAACTTAGCCTCGACTGTGATGATTCCACTGGGGTTGGGCATCTTCAACTTGAGGTACGTATAATTTGGGGTCGCCAGGAACTTCATGTAAGCTGTCCTTACCAGGATGGTGTGATAGGTGCCATCGACATTGGGGACCTCAAAGGTGAAGGTCTCCATGCGAAAGTTGGACTTGTCCCCGAAGGTGACGGGGAGATCAATCTTCCACAATGGCACCGCCTGTTGGCCAGGGATGACCCTGTGGAAGGGGGCTTGGGTCGGACAGAGGCTCGTGCGTTGGATTTCCAGAGCATCGAGGATCCCAACATAAAGTATGTTGAGATCACTTCCTCCATCCATAAGAACCCTTGTTAGGCGCTTCGAGCCAACGACTGGGTCCACAACTAGGGGGAAGCGTCCTGGTTGTGGAATGAGGTCGGGGTGGTCCGATCGGTCGAAAGTGACCACCGCTTTGGACCACCGTAGGAAGGTTGGCATGGTGGGAGAGATGATACTGACCTCTCGGGTTGTCAGCTTCTACCTGTGGGGATTCTCGTAGGCTTTACTCCATCAGAAGATCATGAGGCAGCTCTCCAGCTTTGGGAAGCTTGGCTCGTTGGGCTCAGGACTCATCTCGGCAGGCCCGTTGCCCTTTTCTCCTGCCACGCCCGTCTCTGCACCGAAAAAGTATTTCAGCAGGGTGCAGTGTTTGAGGGCGTGCTTTACCGGGTTGGCGTGGTTGGTGCATGGCTTCTCGAGGAGCTTCTCGAAGCAGTCGGTCTGCCCCGTGGCCGGTCTCTTGCCTTCGCGACATTCAACGGTTGCTAGGCCACTGAGTCTATCTTCAACAGTCAGGTGGTCGTCGCCCTCGGTGCCGTTACCAGAGCTGGGGTTGTATTCCAGGAGGTGGTGAAGAGACATGGGGGCGTGTTCGATTACCCTCGCAAAGATCGGCGCTGGCATGTTGTACACGGCGTCTGTGCCGGTGGAGATTCGGAGCGTGCTGATGTTGCTGGTGAGGAAGTCCAGACTTCCGAACCGGAAGTTCTGGTGGGTGCGGGCAAGGCAGGAACCCTCCTCATTGGCTGCGGTGGCAGTGAACTCGAAGTCGCCGAAGGAGATTGTTGCACGGGGTGCAAGGGTCGATCGTGGGGAATCCATCGAGGTGGTGGAAAAAACGGAACGTGCGGAAGTCCCCCTACCTAGCGCGCCAACTATCGATGTTTCGTATATCTGACTACTATTTGTAAAATACCCAAAAATGCTAGTAAATGGTTTAGCAAATTTCCACTTGGGAGAAAATGAGGGAAATTAAAACTTTAAATTATAACAGTGTGAGTTCAAAGTGCTGATTCAAATCTCTCAAAAACTTCCAAACATGGAGATCTAAATTCATAGTTTGGCTCTTCATAATTCAAATATTAAACCTACGAAATTTAAGCTCATTTGGAGAGGGTTTATTATTTGTTTGGAATTAAGAGAGGAAGCCCTCAATTCTGAATTCAAATTTCAGTTTCAAATTCCAACCTCACCAAATTCCAAATTAGGTTTCACAAATGTGTTCCCCACATTTGAATTAGCTTCCATGTCAAAACTAAGATTATTGGAGTTTGGTTTGCTATGCATTTAGAGCAAAGGAAGTAGGAAGATTCAAATGCAAATTCAAATTTAAAGAGCCAAATGCAGTTTAAATTCCACACCAGAATTGAATCTATTTGAATTCCAAAAATCAGACCATGACTTGGTGTGGAAGTATAGCTTTTAATGGTGAGTAGCTGTGGAAAAAGATCAGTAAACAAATAATTAAGAAATGGAGGAGGTGGGGCCCAGCAGTCAGCCTCACAGCTCCAACACAGTCGGTTCTCTGTGATTTTTCACCGAGCCAGCGAGATTCTGTGTGTGCGCGGCCGTACGAAGAGCGCTGCCAACGTGCCTCCACCTCAACCAGTTTTCTCCACGTCTTAAGCCACAGAGGAGCTTCCAAAGACGTGCCATTCCACGTTGCACCGGCGTCCTACCGAGCAATAGCCTCCCTCGCGCGAGCTCTTCTTCTCTGTTTTTCACCGCTCGAGCGCCTCTCGGCTCCCCGTCACCCCCGTGATACAGGCCGCAACTCAGGCGAGCTTTCACAGAAAAACACGCACCATCCTCTCCGCAATCTTCCGGTGAAAGCCTTCCTCCATTTCGTTCAGTATCGAGGGAGCATTTTATGGTTCACCGATCACACGTTCTTAGAACCGAGAGGGGACTCGACTCGAAATTCTAGATGATCAGTCCATCCCAGCTCGTGTCCCTCGAGCCATAAGTGCTAGGACTTCCTACGATCACCTAGGATCAATAAGCAACAAAAACCATCGACCATAGGCATTGTTCTTCGAGTTTTTCCGGTCGCCACCGTTTTTAGCTCTAGGTGGACGGTTAGGTCCTAGCTACGACCATTTCCATGGAAAACCGAGTTCATTTTCATGCTTAGCCGGTCACCACTGAGCTGTAGGAAGAAACCGTGCTCCAAATAAGGCTTTGTAGGGTTCGGGCGACATCACCGGAGTTGGAGCCGTAACTGTCGCCGTCGCTGACTACTTTCCGGCCATCCTCGGCACTAGCTGAACCCCTCAGCGTATTCCCCATGCGAACTTAGGCCCAGCCGGCGAGTTCGAGCAAGCTTCAAGCAGTGCGGCGGGCGGCGAGCCTCGCCGGAGTGCTCTGCCGCGGGGAGCGTGGGTGGCAGGAGGTTGACGAGGGGGGGTTCCACCGGTCAGCCTCTGTTTTCCAGCGGGGATCGGTTTGTGGCCAGGATCTGGTGCGGTTGCGCGGGTGGAACCCTGTGGGCCTCGATGTGGGTGCAGTGTCACTGGCCCAGTTTAAATAGTGGGGCCCACAACCAAAGTTTAAATTTTCCCGAATTTCAGTTTTAGGCCAAATTTTAAACCCCCTAACTTTCCGTAGGAATGTCCAAAATTTCTGAAACAAATCTTGTTGAATTCTTCTCAGTCAGAACTTTGAAGAAATGCAAAGAAATTGGTCTGAAGATTCCTGGAATTTTCTCCAAAATTCATCAAATTTAAATTTTTGGGAATTAATTCCAAGAGATTCCTGTTATGGAATTTTCTTAAATTTGGCCAGGAGATCCTTCCTAACTCTTGTGATCTGTAAAAATTCGATCCTCATTGGATTAAATTTGCAAGGCCAAACCCTGATCCAAAGTTCAACCTTCATTGGAAATTCTCAAATTCAAACATAAACTTTTTCAGCAAATTTCCCCAATTTCAAAAATCAATTTCTCCCTGTAGGTAGCTTGAAAAATTATAAAACAAATCTTGCTAGAACCAGGGAGACCTCCTTTGTTTATATCCTTCACTTTTATCTATGTAAAAACTACAGATTTGAGATCAAAATTCAGAGGAGCCATATACTTGGGGGAATTTTGGAGACCACAAGCTTCCATGAAACTTCCTCAAATTTTGCTCAGATCATTCTCACTGAATCTAGTCTCCCCTGGAAAAGTTCCAAAGCCAATTAAGAACCCTTAATAGCACTAGCTATGAGTAAAAGTTTGCTTCATAGAAATCATTATCACTTATACATATATTTTGTTGCATATCATATAGTGACCGAACTTGAGGACACTCTGGAGGCCTTGGAGATCCTCACTCCAGGAGCTAACTTCCTGTATGACTCGCAACCAGGCATGGCCCTGTTTGCATTTAATTAGATTTGCAATGTTTTGCTTTGTATCACTTATTTCTAGGATGAAATGCTTGCATTAGAGTTAAGGTGATTGAAACCCCACTTGCATGACCTCTAAATCCTATGGAGGGTTGGATAGTCTACAGCTTGATGAGTAGAGAATGCCGTGCTAATGTTGTTAGGATCTCAGTAGAAGTCGAGTAGTTGGAATCTACTCGCGAAAGAGGATTTTATCACACGTGACAGAAAGAAACAAAGAATGGCTTAAGAATATGAAATTGAGACCCAGCAGGGGGGATAGGGTTCAGTGAGCGGAGGTCTCACGTGCGTAGCCCTGTTGGTGTCAGTTGAGGACCGAGCCGTGTGCGGCCCTGCTGGACAAGTTTAAACAGTACCTGATGCATACTGGCTATATGGGAACCAGCAAACTGATGTAATTGGTTAACCTGGGTGCCGAGGCTTACACAACCGTTTTATAGGAGTGGGTTGAGAGTAGAATGGTGTAAATCTGCCGGCGGGCACAGACACACTCCGCGTGGGGACCTCCTGCCTGTTACGGATGGACGGGTTCGGCATTTGGGTTTCCTTTGAAAGGTTACTGCATACAACAGAGTAAGAAGGTGTGAGACACCACACTTCTGAATGGGTGTATGTGACGTGTTATCCGGGTGTATATTAATTGCCATCACCGTCCCACACGGTTATTTGAGTACCGCTTATTCACTGTGTTGTGACATAGTAAGAATTGAAAGAGGCCAGAAGAATATGATGCATTGAATTCTTATTCTATTGCAAACATGTATGGTGTAGATGTAGAGCTCACTAAGGTTATCTTCCACTTTGGGCAACATCACATCCAAAGGAAGTGTTTCTTGTTTGATTGTGGAATTCCGATGTGGTAGCTGCTCAAGGCACATGAAATGCTGCTATAAAACTGAAAGTAAGGATTAACATGTAGGTGAGCCCTTTATCACAATACCATTTTCTTATATTAAGAAACCCTGCATGTAGAGTCTCATGTTTAGGAGTGATGGATAAGTCTTGCTGAGCCATCGTGCTCACGGTTGCTATAATTGAGTTGCTGCAGGTAAGAATTACGAGAAAGGGTACGAGGACGAGGCGATTCCCCCGTCGGGGTACACGGTTGAGTTGGAGCCCTGCACGCCGCCGTGGTCTCCGGATAAGTGCTGCTAGTGTGTAGCGTCCCCGGGCTGGACGGCTACACTTTTGCATAGCTAGGCTGAGAATTTAGCTATGAATAATACTTCCGCTGTAATTAAGTTTGTCAAAGACTTCCGCTGTTTATATAAATAAAAGTTTGTATGTTTTCCTATTCTTTTCTTGTCTGCTATTGGGTGCAGCATCGCACGGCACCACCCTCTGCGATCTTAGAGTGGGAGGACCACGGGGTTGCCCCAAGTTGTGGTATCAGAGCCGCATTGGGAATAGTACACTCGAAAAGAGCCTATTTTAAAAACTTAGAACTAGTCGAGTGAGAATTAGTCATTATGCCCACATAATGTCTGTTATAGTAATAGATACTAAGGTGGAAAAGCTAACATACTTGTTATTAATTGGTAACGAACCTCCAACATCAGGTAAGAGGTAAGGTACGCCACTGCAGGTGGATCAATTGTGGTAATCTCGCCATACGAGCAGTGGTATGGAATGGTTTACCGTGGCTTGGCACGGTAGTGAATATGAGTCTTTGAACCTTCTCATGGTTCTCAGAGCATATGAAAACGCTGATCCCCAGCGTGCTTTAGGCAAAAGCGAGGATACCCCATCGTGTGGTAAGAAACACGATAATGTGCAACTCTTGAACGTTCAATGTTCGAAGGGCCATATGCAGCGCTCGCCATCGGCGTGTCTCAACGGTCATGAGGCAGTAGGTGGTATCCGTTGGGTTAATACAATTCCCAACCGTGACGACCCGTTCGCGCTCTACTCGGGTTCCCCGTCGTGTGGTGTGAAAACACGACCATGTACCTTGAGGCGTGGCCTGACTCAAGGACGATCCATATGGAAATGATATGGACCATATGTTTTTACTATGATATGAACCTGCCTGAAATGATCAACCTTTGTGTGCACCATTATTGTGTGGTTTTCTGCATGTATATTGACCATGTTAGAGCATGACGTTTTGAACCGGTTTGTGAGTGACGCTTCTAGTTCCACCATTGGACACGTATATGCCGGAATATCGGTTTAGGATTTTATTTGGAGAGGGCGTAGTACCGGCATTGCATTCCAGTTTCCTTGGGCACGTTGATGACCATATCCGTGCCGGAGGTGCTGTCAAAAATTTTACAGAAAAATTTTCAACTTATAAAAATCATAACTCGTAAAACAGAAATGCTATGGAGGCAAAGAAATACATCCTGGATTCCTCTTGGGGTTTATTACAACTTTGTTGTTGAACTCTAGTCCAGATTTTGCCTGCAAATGGGTCAAAACATTTAAATTTTCCCAGCTCGGTCAGCTGGATCAGACTCTGGACAGGGAACCTGTGTTTGAATTTCTAAATTCAAATAACTTGTTTTTCCGTCTTGATGTCCAGCAGCTGTTCTTAAAACAGTGGGTTGGATTGATGCATTCGACACATCACCTCGAGAAATAACATGTTTGGGTCGTGTACAATAGTGAGGAGATATGCATGCTAACGCACTTAACATCCCGTGGGGACCCACGATGGTCGAAATGAACTTTCAATCCATGAAGTTCATTGCTTTAGAACTCGATTGGGGTGACATGGTCCAGGGATGTATATGTTGTATAAAGTGTATACTTTATCCATATGTGTGAATGTTATGTGTGTCATTTGTTCATTCTTGCACTACTATTGTATAGACTGGATAAAATAAACAAACATGCGCTGATCGTTTGAATGGTGTGAATGAAGAATGGTGCGTACACGGTCCACGCACGATGAGGGAGGCCTAAGTCAGGTTCAGGGTGATGAGTCTCCATCCCTGGAGCAAACCACGATGCAGCAACAACCACCCCCTCCACCATCAGAACTTCCAAGAAATCTCGCGGAGGTTCTCGCCGCAGTACTCAGCTCTCGCACCGAGCAAACAGAGTTGCTGTGGATGCTAGTACAGCAGAATTCGTCCCATCAGGAAGGACGCCAAGACAATGGGCAACGCCAGCCCCAACAGAGTTCATACTCGGACTTCTTGGCGACACATCCACCGGTCTTTGCGGAGGCCGAAGAGCCTCTGGTGGCGGAAAGCTTTATCCGCACTCTCGAAGCGAAGTTCGGTCTACTTCGGTGCACCAACACCAGAAGGCGCTGTTTGCAGCGCAACAGCTTCAGGGAGAAGCCGGTACATGGTGGGCGAACTACATCGCCTCATTACCGTCTGGCCATGCCGTCACATGGGCGGAGTTCTGGGAGACGTTCTGCGCCTACCATATACCTACCGGGGTTATGCAGAGGAAGCTTCAGGAGTTTCTGGAGCTGAGACAAGGCGAAAGGAGTGCTCATGAGTACTCCAGAGCATTCAACCGGCTGGCGCAATATGCGGGGATGGAAAAACAGTAGCGGAACACCTTCTTCCGAGACCTGAATTACAAGATGAAGATTCACCTTGCCCAAAGCAACCACGGCACATTCAACGACCTCCTCAATGCCGTGATTGGGCAAGAAGATGCTCAGCGCGAGCGCATTTCTGATAAGAGGAAACGTAGCACGGTTTCGAGGAGCAGTGGTGGGGCTCCACAAAAGTACCGTGTGGTATATCGCTCACCGTCCGGTCAGAGATGGCAGCCACCGGTGCAACCGCCGCAGTTCCACGGTCGTCAAGTTAATGCGCCTAGCTTCCGACCGCCGTATCCACCACAGCAACAGAAGCAGCAACGGATGGTCCCGCGTGCGCCTCCATTTCCACCGCGTGCACAGGGATTCCGTCCACAGTTAGGAGGGAACTCGACACAAATACGCATGCTTCACGTGTGGCCATGTCGGGCATTTTGCAAAGGACTGCCCCGAGCAGAGACAGGGCAGGGGTCCAGCACCGTATCAGGGTGCAAATCAGCCCCGCAATCAGCACAAGAAACCAGCACCAAAACCCAGCAACGTCCACCACTTAGCTATTGAAGACGTGCCGAAAGGTGAACCCATCCTCACGGGTACGTTTTATTTATTAGATCATCCCGTAGTCATACGTTTTTACTCCGGGGCCACCCATAATTTCATAAGTCAATCTTATGTTATTAAATACCAATTGCCTATCATTCCCACAAAAAGTTCATATTTGATTTGCTCTCCGGATGGGAAAATAACCGCTGATAGGATGGTTTATAGAGCACCATTGCAAATGGGTGGGAATCTATATCCGACATCTCTAATTATATTAGAGAGTCAAAAACTCTATGTCATTTTAGGAATGTCATGGCTACACCACCATGGTGCTGTTCTTGACATCGTTCCATGTGTGGTTCATTTAAACTCTCCACTTCATGAACCACATACTCTCATTCTTGACCAGTTGGTCCAAGAAATTCCAGCCACATATAACATGGAAGCCACAAAACTTGAGGATATTCGTGTGGTCCGTGATATCCGGACGTGTTTCCGGATGACCTCCCGGGCATGCCACCCGAAAAGGATGTCGAGTTCAAGATCAAACTTGTACCTGGGACAACACCGATATCACGGAGACCGTACAAGATGGCTCCAAATGAGCTTGCTGAATTGAAGGAGAAGCTCAACGATTTGATGAGTATGGGTTTCATTCGACCGAGTTCCTCGCCATGGGGATGCTCGGCGCTGTTTATGAAAAGAAGGATGAAACTTTGAGATTGTGTGTGGATTACCGACCTCTCAACACCGTCACCATCAAAAATAAATATCCACTGCCCCGCATCGATATCTTATTCGATCAACTTCTGGGTGCAAGTGTATTTTGGAAGATGGATCTTCGCTCCGGATATCATCAAATAAAGATCTGAGCGGAGGATATTCCGAAGACGGCCTTCTCAATGAGATATGGGTTGTATGAATATCATGTCATGTCTTTTGGTCTCACCAACACCACGGCACATTTCATGTACCTCATGAACTCAGTGTTCATGCCAGAGTTGGATAAGTTCGTGGTGGTGTTCATAGATGATATCTTGATTTATTCCAAGTCGAAAGAAGAACACGCCTAACACATGCATATCGTGCTTCAACGATTGTGAGACCATAAGCTTTATGCCAAGTTAGCAAATGCGAATTTTGGATCAGCCATGTGTCATTTCTTGGTCATATTATTTCTGCGGAAGGCATTGCGGTTGATTCAAGCAAGATTAAGAAAGTGCTGAAATGGAAATCCCCCACATCTGTCCATGAAGTCAGAAGTTTCCTCGGTTTAGCGGGATATTATCGGAGATTCATTCCGAGTTTCTCCAAGCTTGCTAAGCCGATGACGGAATTGTTGAAGAAGGGGATTAAATATGTTTGGATCTCAGCATGTGAAGGAGCTTTCCAAGCATTGGTGAAGCATCTTACAACAGCCCTGGTCTTAGCTCAACCCGATACGACCAAGCCCTTCGACGTATACTGTGATGCGTCCGGTATCAGGCTTGACTGTGTATTGATGCATGGAGGAAGAGTGGTTGCTTATGGTTCACATCAACTTCGTAACCACGAGCAGCACTATCCGACTCATGATCTTGAGCTCGCTGCTGTGGTATTGGCTTAAAAATGTGGAGGCAGTATTTACTTGGAAACTTAGTGCATCTTTACACCGACCACAAGAGTCTAAAATATATATTCACTCAAAAGGAGTTGAATATGCGGCAACGGAGATGGCTAGAGCTGATCAAATATTATGAGATTGAGATCCACTACCATCTCGGCAAGGGAAACATGGTTGCCGATGCCTTAATCTGCAAATCTCATGTCAACCATCTGTCCATCACTCCGATGGAAGAGGAGAAGCCGAGTTTGTACTTGATACCATATGGAGCATTATATAATCTTGCTCTCGTCCCTACCATACGAGAGGAGATTATGGAATCTCGGAAGAAGGACGTGGGAATGTCGCACATTCAGAGAAGAATGGCGAAATGAAATGCTTCTGAAGAGATAAACACGGTACTCTATGGTTTAAATATCGTATATGTGTGGACCCGATGGTCCCAACAAGCACCAGGATCTCGCTGAGGGGTGCTGCGTTGCACAGCACCGGATAACACACATAAAAAGCGTAAAGCGGAAGCGAAATTTTATTACAGAAATTTGTTTATGAACATAGTTACATCGAAATAACGTTAAGTCTACACTCATGGGCGTAGACTAAGAAAAAGAGTTCACGTTCAGCCCGTGAACGTGTCCTCACTAGCACACACGCACACTAACACGGCGGCGTGCATGGCTCCCACTCGACGGTGTTTCCCTCTTGGGGGTCCGTCTCCTCCTCGGGAGCCTCCTCCTCATAGCACCCTGCAAACGCTTCAAACACAACTAGTGAGCACGATGGCTCAGCAAGACTGACCCGTCTTACCTACACATGAACTCTACATGCTGGCTTTGCAGTGTATAATAGGAAGTATGTTGCAAAAGACACGCCTAATTAGTTGAAATCTTACTTTCAAGTTTTAGCCTCAAGTTAGTGGGGCACCTTGTGCAAAGACACATAAGAAAGCCGCAATCAAACAAAAACGCATTTCTCTTATGTGCTTTGCCTAAGGTTGAAAAGAACTTTAATTGGCTCTAGGCTAAATCATTTCATTAACAAACAATGTAAAGATTTCAACCAGCAACATTTTATCATGACAACTAGCCTGTTCTTTCTACGTCATGGTACAGTGAACAAGTGGTACTCACTGACCATGTGGGACGGTGATTATAATCGATTTCCACCTTCAGGGTTACCTGAATAACCCGTCACGTACGCCCGTACTCGATGTTGCCTACAGCAACCACCACGGACATCGTACGCAACCACCTTTCACCGTTAGCCAAGAGTTGAACTGGTCCTATCGTCCCGAGCAGGAGGTCTCTGCGTGGAGCATCCACAGTGCCCACCAGCCGATTTATACCTCGCTTCTCTCAACCTACCCTCTGGACGACAAGCAATGCCTCAACATATCGCTACCCGAATTACATTGGTTTCCCGGTTCCCATATATCCAGTAGGCCTTCGGTACTGTTCTAGCTTGTTCAACAGGCCCGCACATGGCTATGGCATCCAGGCCCCAAAGTCCTGCTGCCCTTACTCTCCGCTCGGTCTCATTTTTCTTGCCACGTAAATCATTGTCTATCTTTCTAACCGAGTAGTGTGCCGCTAAGTCTATTCTCGCGAGTAGTTCCAACTACTCGACTTGTACCAAAACCTATACCAATTTAGAATTGCAGTGGCTACTCAAGGTTTAAAAGCTAAGCCCAAAGCCCCTGGTTCTATTGACTATGCATTTGGGTTTCCAATCAAGACTCTAATGTACAATTGTAGGAAATACATAAAGTATGTGATCAAAACATAAGACTTTATGAAATGGCTAATACAAACCGGAGCTTGCCTTGCTGCTGGTCGTGAGTGAACTGTTCCTCCGGAGTAATGAAGTCTTACACCTCAGGATCATCTTCGAGTTTAGCGACTACACAAAATAAACATGCAATGCGTGTCAATTTAAATGCGGATCATCTTCGAGTAAGACTATAAGTATAGGTATACAGTCTTAAGACTCTGAAATTTTTACTGTGGTTTGGAGACAACCTAAACAGAGACTTGGCCAAATTTCAATTGAAGCAAAGCTCATTTGAGCCCTGCACAATTAAATGTGTATTTGGCCATAATTAGAGCTCTTATGGTTTTCTAAGAAGTTTCATGGAGCAAGCCATGACTTTATGGGAACCAGATTTTTAGAGGGTTCTAATGGAATTGGTTTCATCTAATTTGGAGAGTCCTAGCAAAAGATATGAGCTAAACAAGTTCAGAGAAAATATGAAAATGTTTCTGGACATTTTTATTTTTCTCTAGACCAGTTTCATTAATCACACCATTAGTTGGACTAAATGAGCTATGATGGATATGAAAATTTTTATGGTGGCTCAGGGATATTACAAGGGACATTCCGACCAAATTTCAGCATTTTCCACTAAAGGGTTCCCCAGTTAAAATTCTAAACAGTTTAAAATTTGGAGAATTAATTCTGGCGAAATAAAGGTTTTCACAGAGTGAATCTTGTTTTGCTGAAAAGTACTCAGAGAGCTGAATCCAACAAAATTTGGTTCACTTGATTTCAACAATCCTAGCCAAAGTTATGGATTTCTAAAGTGGGAGCCGAATTCTGATTTATTTTCCAATAGAAAAACACTCCCCGCGCTGATTCAGCCGCTGACAGCGGCACCCGCTGAGTTGTTTAAATTAAACGCGGCGCGCACGCTCCAGACAGCGGCTGGAAGCTTGGTCCCGCCGTCTTCCTCTCGCCACTCGATAGCCCCGCGGCAGCGCACTCCGGAGAAGCTCGCCGCCGGCCGATCCTCTGCGCCATGCTTCACGAAACTCGCCGCTAAGGCCTAGTCTAACGCGAGGAACATGCTGGTGGGGTCGGCGGTGGTCTACGGTGACCAGAACATGGCCGGCGACGTGCGGCGGCTTCACAATAACTTCGGCCGTGTCGGCCGGACTCCCTAGCACCCCAAACGCTCGAGCAAAGGGTCGTACAGCATCATTGCACCCTAGGGAAGATCATCATGAACTCTAATGAGCTCAGAAACGGCTCTAAATAGTATGTCACCGTGCGACCTAGGTAAAAATTCGGGAAAAATAGCAAAACCCGGAGAACAGCGGCTAAACTCAACGGTTTTCCGAGGTTTCTGATCCTATGAATTTGCACGGGCATCTAAAAGTGGTTTGCTAAGTTTGGTGATGAGTGATGCGACGTGTATCACAAATTTTGCAAAGTTGGCTGGCGGTCTCTTTTGTACACCAGCGCAAAAACGTGAAACTCCGGTGAGAGCAGCCCATGGCATGCAGCCAGAGCTTGTGGTGAAGGAAGAAGAGACCTTAACGAACCTCTTTGATATTACAGCTCGAGGAAAGACGGGCTGTGGTGGCCGGACGACGTGTTCCCGCGGCGGCGGCTCGGGTCAAACCGAGGAAGAAGAAAAGGCTCGGTGCTGGGCCGAAGAAGCCGATCACGAGCTGTCAATGGTTCGAGGACGTTAAGTGAGGGTCAGCGCAGCTTCTGATCTGCTCAGCCGGACGTCCAAGGCACCGGAGTGTGTGATCGCCGTGGGAGAAGAGGATGTGGAAGCTCGGGCGATGTTTCGAATGCACGAGCGAGTGGCGTGTCTGAGTAGAGGACAAACTCGTTTGGGCGTCACCGGGGCATGTTGATCAGCACAAAAGGCGAACGAACCTCCTCCTGGGCGAGCAGGGACGCAGGCAGCTGCTGTCCAGCCCGTTCCTTGCCGTGGCGTTAGCCGAGTGCGCTCATGACCCGAGTGCCTTGGTGGAATCCTGTTCTCTCGGTTGGGTGACTGACATGTGGGTCCGAAATTCAAATTTCTCCCACAAAATTGAATTTTCCTACTGCTCTAAATATTGTGACCACACTGTCCTTGATAATTTGATCAAACCACCAAATGACTCTTTGGATTTGAATAATTCAAAATGTGATTTGGTTTGACTGAATTTGCAGCAATTGTGAACTGAAATTCAAATTTGATTTGAATTTAGCCAAAATAGCTCATGTCAAGATCAACTCCAAATGGAGTAAAAATTGGTGTGTGAGCTCATAAAAATGTGCTGAGTGTGAATACAAATTCCTCTTTTGAATTCATGAGATGAAAGGAGTTTGAATTTGAATTTAAGTCCAAACTAGCCTTTTAATAATTGTACCCAGAAGTACCTCAAAAAGGTTTGGATTTGGGTGAAATTTGGCAAAAGCATTCCTAACAAAGTTAAGGAGTTAATCATATGTACAGCCCTTATATGAGGTGTAAGGGCTCCAGTTTTGCATACACTCAAAGTGTTCATAACACCACACAACCCTCATTTGAGGATGTTTTATGAACATCTTTGAAGAGCAAGTAAACACCATCAACATAGTCATTAGGTGATAAACCCACAAAATGCAAAAGTAGTATTTCCCACATGCATCATATAGGGGCTGAGCATATGAAAAACTCCTACACCTTGCTAGGAATGCTCATGCCAAATTTCACCGAAATCCAAAATCTTTTGAGCTGTTTTTGGGTACAACTAGAAAAAGGCTAATTTAAACTTAAATTCAAATTCAAACTCCTTTTACCCCATGAATTCAAAAGTGGGATTCATATTTATACTCAGCACATTTTTGTGAGCTCACACACCAATTTTCACTCCATTTGGAGTTGATCTTGACATGAGATAATTTAAGCAAATTCAAATCCAATTTGAATTTCAAACTGCATATGTGCTGTAAATACATTTCAAACACTCCACAATTTGAATCATTCAAATCCAAATGGACATTTGGTGAATTATTCAAATGGACAAGGGCATTAGGGTCCTAAAAATTTCAGAGCAGTTGGAATTTAAGTTTGGAGGTTAAAATTTGGAAGTGGGGCCCTCTTGTCAGTCACTCATTTGATCAACCGACTGAACACACTCGGTGCTTGGGTTCTTGCGCGCGTTGCCGAGGGTGCCACGGCGATGCAGCCGCGCCAGCAGTTTCTTCCAGCAGGTAACCGGCGGCTGATGTACCCAGCATGTTATCTTCGAGTCCCGGGCGTCCCAAAGCGATTTCGCTACTGTCTCAACGCCTCCTCGCGCTGAAAACTCGAAGAGAGCCGCCGCACACCCGAACTCACCACCTCGCCGTCGACCGGCCAAACCCATCCCTTCCACCTCGAGCTGATGCTATAAACGGCACCGCCGACCTTAACTCGACGTGCTCCAGTCCTCAGCTGCTCGTGATCAGCTCCCCTCGAGCTTTCCCGAGCCGATTTTCCACTCCCCTGTTCACCCCGAAGCGCCTCCAACTTGACAACGTCGCCCGGGCAGCTCCAAGCTTCTCCGGCACCGCCAACTGCTCTCTGAGGTTAGCATCGAGGTCTAGTCGCTTCCCCCAAACTCCCTAGCTCCCTCTTAGCGCCGGCTGCCAGAATTTTAGGTTTCTGAGAATGGACGTATATAACCGAAGCCCACAAGAACTAAAAATTCCTCTCGCATGGTTGATCATGCCCAAAGCTGGTCGAGCTATAGCAACTAGGGTACCTCACGACCACCCTGACCAAAAACCACGAACAGACATCCATCCGACGCGCTGAGCAACGCAAACTCGCCGCCGCCAGCCGAAATGGCTCGTGTCGCCGTTGAGCTCATAGCTCCGGTCGTTTTCCACGGGGTTTGAGTGCACCATCACCTTCCTCGACCTCCAGTGGTGCTTTACGGCCGCTTCGGGCATTGAGATAAGCATGGGACGCATTGGTCATCATCGGCGCCGCACCACCGATCACCGCTGTCGATGCCGACCAGTGTTCCGGCAATGGCATGCTGCACAACCTTGTCCAGCCGCTAGGGCTTCGTCTGAGGAGCGTGTAGCGCGAAAGAGCACCGGAAATGGTCCACTGTAGCCGGAGAATGAACCGCGCTACGGCCTCTGTTTGTCGCGTGCTCGGGCGCCGGCGGGAGGTTGAAGACGACGCTGTGCGGTAGGCCCGGTTGTCAGCCATTTAAACTTTTCCCTGAATTTTAGTTGCTAGTTCAAACTTCAAACCACATAACTTTGGCTAGGAAACTCCAAATAAAGTGAACCAAATTTTGTTGGATTTAGCTATCTGAGTAAATTCCATCAAATCAAGTTTCACTGTATGAAAGTCTATTTCTCCAGAATTAATTCTTCAAAATTTTAACTGTTTAGAATTTTAACTGGAGAACCCTTTGGTGGAAAATTCTGAAATTTGTCCAGGATGTTCATCATAATATCCCTGAGCTACCATAAAAATTTCAGATCCATTTGAGCTCATTTGTTCCACCTAATGGTGTGATTAATGAAACTGTTCCAGAGAAAATGAAAAATGTCCAGAAACATTTTTTCAGATTTTATCTGAACTTGTTTAGCTCATATCTATGGCTAGGAATCTTCAAATTAGGTGAAACCAATTCCATTAGAACCTTTAGAAAATCTAGTTTCCATAAAGTCATGGCTTGCTCCATGAAAATCCCTAGAACACCCTAAGAGCTCTAATTAAGGCCAAATACACATTTATTTGTAGAGGGCTCAAATGAGCTTTGCTGAAAATGAAAGTTAGTCAAGTTTCTGTTTAGGTTGTACAGTAAAAATTTCAGAGTCATTGGATCTGTCTAGCAGTACTTATGGTCTTAACAATATTAGCTCCAAACTCATATGCATTTAAATTGACATATACATATATTTGTTTCATGTAGTCGCTAAGGTTGAGGAGGAGCCAGAAGTTTTAGACTTCATAACTCCGGAGGAACAGTTAGCCCACAACCAGCAGCAGAAAGGCAAGCTCCGGTTTGCATTAGCCTTTTTATAAACTTTATTGTTTTGAGAACTTACTTTGAGTATCCACTTCACTTATGAATTAGAGTCTTGTTTGAAAACCCAAATTCATAGCCAAGAAAACCAGAGATTTTGGGCTTAGGTTTTTAAACCTCGAATAGCCACCGCAATGCTAAACTAGTGTAGGATTTGGTACAAGTCGAGTAGTTGGAACTGCTCGCGAGAATAGGCTAGAGGCACACTACTCGGTTAGAGATAGCGAATGGAACACATGGCAAGAAAAATGAGACCGAGCGGAGAGTAAGTGCAGCAGGACTTTGGGGCCTGGGTGTCATAGCTCCGCTTGTGTTGATTGAGGACCGAGCCGTGTGCGGGCCTGTTGAACAAGCTAGAACAGTAGCGAAGACCTACCGGATATATGGGAACCGGGAAACCGATGTAATTAGGGTAGCTGGGTGTTGAGGCATTGCTTGTCGTCCAGAGGGTAGGTTGAGAGATAGAGGTGTAAATCGGCTGGCGGCACTGTAGATGCTCGCGCAGAGACCTCTTGCTAGGGACGATAGGACCAGTTCAACATTTGGCTGATGGATGAAAGGTGGTTGCGTACAATATCCGTGATGGTTGCTGTAGGCAACATTGAGTACGGGCGTACGTAACGGGTTATTCAGGTAGACCTGCAGGTGTAAATCGATTATAATCGCTGTCCCTCACGGTCAGTGAGTACCACTTGTTCACTGTACCATGACATAGAAAGAACAGGCTAGAGTCATGTTAAAAGTTGCTGATTGAAAGCTATACCTTGGTTGCTAATGATCTGTTGTAGTTTACAGCAAATTAAAGTTCTTTTCAACCTTGGGCAAAGCACATGAGAGAAATGTTTTCTTGTTTGATCGCGGCTCTCTTATGTGTCTTAGCGTGAGGTTCTCCACAACTTGCGGCTAAAAATTGAAAGTAAGGTTCAACTTTTTAGGCGGGTCCTTTGCAACATACATTCCCATTTATACTATAATGCAGCATGTAGAAGTTTCATGTATAGGAAAGATGGGTGACTCTTGCTGAGCCATCGTGCTCACTGCTTGTGTTTGAAGCTTTTGCTGGGTGTTATGAGGAGGAGACGTACCCCCAAGAGGGCAACCCCGTCGAATGGGAGACGTGCACGCCGCCGTGTTAGTGTGTGTGCGTGCTAGTGGGAACACATTCACGGGCTGAACGTGAACTCTGTGCTTAGTGTATGCCCGTGAGTGTGGACTGAACGTATTTTGTTGTAAACATGTTTATAAACTCTTTTATGTAATAAAACTTTGCTTCCACTTTTTACCTTTTACGTGTGTTATCCGGTGCTGTGCAACGCAGCACCCCTCAGCGTGATCCGGGCTAGTCGAGGCCGGTGTGGCCCTCGCATGAGGCATGCGGAAAATACCACTTTTCCATTTTGTGAGTTCATCTCCTAATAAATCTATTTACGGTGGTAACTTGCCCTTCAAATGTGTTCATGTGATAACCACAAATGAGGTGAGGTGTGGTTAATGAACACTTTTAGCAAGTGAAAAACTTGGGCCCTTACATTCCTCCCCCCTTATAAGGTAAAAATGAGAGAGAGGACGGTGGAAAATTACCGTATGTGTGACGTTAAAAAGTCCGGGTAGTTGGCGCAAAGAAATCCTTTGCTCTCCCATGTCGCTTCATCCTCGGAGTGATTACTCCATAGAACTTTATAGAACAACAACGTACGGTTGTGTGTGGTTCGGGGCTTCTCATCAATGATCTGAACCGGTTCCTCCCGGTAGGTGAGGTCTGGTTTCAGTTCCTCGATATCCCCCAGCTGAACGGTGGTTGAAAACTTGAGGCACTTTCTCAGCTGAGAAATGTGGAAGATGTCATGCACACCGGAGAGTGTCGCTGGTAATTCCAGCTGGTATGCAATGGATCTACATCTTTCCAGAACCTGGAATGGACTGATGAATCGGGGTGGAAAATTTCCTATGACCCCGAATCTGTTCACGTCCTTCATTGGAGACACACGTATATACACGTGATCCCCAACTTCAAATTGTAGAGGACGTCTTCTCAGGTCCGCATATTGTTTTTGTTGGGATTGGGCGGCTTTTAAGTTCACTTGAATCAGCCGAACTTTTTCTTCTACATTGTTGACAAGATCAATCCTGAAGGTGACCCTTTCACCAGACTCACACCAATTCAGCGGTGTGCAGCATTTTCTCCCGTATAGCGCCTCGTAGGGCGCCATCTTGATGCTGGCTTGGTACCATTATTGTACGAGAACTCGGCTAACGGTAAGTGATCATCCCAATTCTTACCATGGTGTATAGCACAAGCTCGTAACATGTCTTCTAGAATCTGATTTACCCGCTCGGTTTGCCCATCCATCTGCGGGTGGTACGCTGAACTACGGATCAGCTTCATACCAAAGGAAGCATGTAACTGCTCCCAAAATCGAGACACAAAGAAAGTGCCCCAATCTGAGATGATAGTGCGGGGTATGCCGTATAAGCAAAGAATCCGTGAGATGTATAGTTCAGCATACTTCATGGCGTTGTAGTTGGTGTTGACCGGGATAAAATGGGCAACCTTCGTTAGCCGGTCGACGATCACCCACACTGAATCATGTTTCTGAAACGTCGTGGGTAAACCGACGATGAAGTCCATGCTCACGTCCTCCCACTTCCAGGCAGGTACGCCTAGCGGTTGCAACAGTCTCAGTTTCTTCATGTGGTCAGCCTTAACGCTCCGTTATGTATCACACTCAGACAGGTATTTCGCAATCTTCCACTTCATCCATGTCCACCAAAATTTCCCTCTGAGTTCTGGATACATCTTGTTGCTGCCGAGGTGAATAGAAAACTTTGACAAGTGAGCCTCATCAAAGATTTTATTCCTCAACTCTGGGTTACATGGTACGACTATCCTGTTCTTGAACCACAGGACACTGTCTCTGTCCTTCCGGAAACATTTCAGCTCCCCACTGTCTACACATCTCCACAAATATGACATACCCTTGTCATGTTTCTGGGCTGCCGCTATCTCTTCACAGATGGTGTGGATAAAAGCTAAGTTGTAGAGATCTCCATGGGGAACCACATACAAAGGTGGTTCACTCTCTTCCAACGGGGTGATGGTCAGATTATGCACGTGTGACTTGCAATGCAGCGCATCCGCCACCACGTTCGCTTTGCCGGGGTAATAATGGATCTCTATTTCATAATCTTTTTTCAGTTCTAACCATCTTCTCTGCCTCATGTTCAACTCCTTCTGAGTGAATATGTACTTGAGGCTCTTGTGGTTGGTATATAAATATACGAGGTTACCAAGTAGATAGTGCCTCCACATCTTGAGTGCGAGTACCACGGCAGCAAGTTCGAAGTCATGAGTTGGATAGTTTTGCTCATGATTCAGGATCTGCCGTGACCCATACGCGACCACCCTTCGGTCTTGCATCAGCACACATCCAAGCCCAATGCCAGATGCATCGCAGTACACATCGAACGGTTTTGTTGTTTCTGGCTGCGCCAAAACCAATGCTGATGTTAGGTGCTTCACTAAAGCCATGAATGTTGCCTCACATGCTGGACTCCAAACATATTTGGTTGCCTTCTTCAGCAGCTCGGTCATAGGCTTAGCAATCTTTGATAAGTTTGAAATGAACCTCCGATAATATCCCACGAGTCCGAGAAAACACTGTACCTCATGGATAGACCTCGGGGACTTCCAATTCAGCACTTGTGTAATCTTGCTCGGGTCTACAGCGATGCCCTCTGCTGAGATAATATGCCCGAGGAAAGGTACTTGTGATATCTAGAATTCGCATTTGCTGAATTTCACGTGTTCTTCCTCCGACTTGGAATAAACCAGGATGTCGTCGATGAAGACCACGACAAACTTGTCCATCTCCGGCATGAATGCCGAGTTCATCAAAGACATGAAATGATCTGGAGCATTGGTGAGGCCGAAGGACATGACCAGGTACACATAAAGCCCATACCTACTTGAGAATGCCGTCTTCGGAATGTCCTCAGCCCATATTTTAATATGGTGGTACCTTGATCTTAAGTCCATTTTGGAAAAGATCTTTGCTTCAACAAACTGATCAAACAACATGTGGATACGTGGCAACGGGTACTTGTTCTCGATCGTAATGGCATTTAGTGGATGATAGTCCACACAAAGCCGCAACGTTTCGTCTTTCTTCTTCACAAATAGTTGCAAACAGCCCCATGGCAAGGATCTCGGCCTAATAAACCCCTTTTCCAGCAGGTCCGTCAACTGCTTTTTCAATTCTGCAAACTCCTTTGGCGCCATCTTGTACGGCCTTCGGGATATTGGCGTTGTACCCGGTGCAAGTTCAATCTTGAACTCTACCTCTCGGTCAGGCGGCATCCCCGGTAAATCATCCGGGGACACATCAGGGAACTCACGGACTACTGTATCTTCCTATCTGATGGTGGTGGATTGGATACGGTTGAAGTTTTATTTCTGGACTGTCCAGAAATAATGAATGAGACTCGTGCATTTCTGGGTGCAAATGCACGACTCGTACGATGGTGTCTAAAATAGCGCCCTGGCAGGTTAATCATGACATCCCTAAGATGACATAGACCTTTTGCCCCTCTAAAGCTATGAGAAGTGTAGGGTATATTCTACCCGCTAAGCATAATGGCGCTTTTGGAACCATCATGCTTGCTGAAATTTTCCCACCTAGTGAATAAATCAAATATGGACTTTTGGTGGGTAGTATTTGCAAACTGTGCTCAGCAATATAAGCTTGGCTAATAAAATTATGTGCGGCACCTGAATCAAATAAAACTATGGCGGGATATTTGTGGAGTTGGAACATACCCGCAAGAATGCTTCTCCCTCAGGCACGTCATCTATGGTGAGTTGGTGGACGGTACCGGGCTTAGGATTTGCCTGCCGCGCATTAATGGGATTCCGGGGCTGATTCCTCCCTGGAAACTGTGGTGTCATTCCGCTGCCTTGCCTCTCGGGGCAGTTTTTGGCGAAATGTCATTCGCGACCACACTTGAAACATGTGGTCGATGGCTGGCCGGTGTTTGGGGGACGAAAGCCCGTCATGCGCTGCTGAGGTGCAAATGCACGTGGCATCGCCCGCTGCTGCTGTTGTTGCTGCTGAGGTGCTGGTAAGGCCGGTCGGAACGCCGGTGGTGAATACGGCCAATTGCGGAATTGCATGGGTCGTTGCGGCGGGTGCCAGCGTTAACCTGATGGTGAGCGATACACCATCCAATATTTCTGGGGAAGACCACCTCCCTCTCTGCTGCTTTGCCGCGCGCTTCGCTTCTTCTCCGCTGCTGCTAACTCCTTGCTGGAGTCCTCTTGTACAATCGCAGCATCAATTATGTCATTGAGGCTGCCGCAATTGAATATCACAAGCTTGTCCTTCAGGAGCAGATTTTGCCCCTGGTAAAAGTAGTCCCGCCTCTTCTCGTTGGTATCAGTATGATATGACGCATAGAGGGCGAGATCATTGAACGCCCAGGCATACTCCAGCGCGTTCTGGTTCCCCTGCTGTAGGTGGAGGAATTCTTGCGTCTTCCTCTTCATCAGACCCAGTGGTATATGATAGGCCCTGAAGGCCGTCCGGAATTCCGCCAAGGTCAGCACTCGCTCGGTGGATTGCGAGGCACAGAAATTCGCCCACCAAGCGCTCGCGGACCCCTGAAGTTGCTGGGCCACGAACTGTGTTTTCCGCTGCTCACTAACTTGGAGCAGCCCAAATTTCATCCCCATCGTGCGGAGCCAGTTGTTCGCATCGATGGTCTCATACGCCCTTGAGAATACCGGTGGATGTGTAGCAAAGAAATCCAAGTGGGAACATTGTTGGTGTTCCTCTCGGTCTTGACACCTCTCCGGACGATACGTATTGGCAATCAGCATCTGCAGCAATTCGGTGTGATGCTGGTGCGAGCCCGCCATGGCGGCAACAATATCGGCCAACGTGACCATTGGCGGTGGCGGTGGTTGTGGTTGCTGTTGTTGCTGCTGCTGTCCCGAGAAAGTCTTGGGAGGCTGTTGGGAGGCCTCTCCCCCCTGACTTGAACCTCCAACCTCAGGGTTGGCACGAGTACGAGTCATTCTGAAATTCAAAACAGCAACGGTCAGCACATGTCATACTTAAATATCCTTGAGACAACAGTAGGTGTTGTAGTGACACATTGAGAATATTGCACAACATTCACATATATTGATAAAGTAAAAACTTTATACAAGATACATTATTCTTGGACCTCCGAGAAGTCGTGCTCATGTCGTCACTACATATACACACACTACTGTCTACACGACATGTCACTGTTACAAAATGTATTACACACCACCCTTGCTGCCCTACTCGGCAATGGTAAACTCACTACTTGGAGTAGAATTCGACCTCCTGCGGGTCTTCCTGCTCCGCTAGTTCTGCCAGTGGCTCAGGGTCCATGACCTCCTCTTCGTGCCCCGGTTCCAGCATCGCCGGGATAACTAAAACCACAGGTACTGCACCTACCATCGGTAGGCCCACTACCAGAGGTACGAGGTCTTGAAAAGCATGCACCTCATCCATGGCCTAGTTATAATCTTCCTCCCTGTTCTGCCCCTCCTCAATAGAGTCATCACGCTCTTGAGAAAGGACCTCGTTCTGCTGGGTCAAGAATTGAATCTGCTGCTACAAAGTCGTGATGTCAACACGGCTTTTCTTCTTTGCCTTCCTCAGACAACGCAACTGATTGAGCTGCTCATTCAGTCACTTGATCGTCGGAAGGAGCACATTACGGAGTGTGCTGTGGGCACTCTCGAAATGGTCACGGCGGCTGGTGCTCTCCTTGGGCTCCACGGCAAGTCGAGCTGTATGGACATCTTGGCTGTCCATCACATTCTTCCCTGCCGTCAAATGGAGGCTGAGGTTCGCCTCCACTGGATTGTACCTTGGGCAACTTGGATCAGTCGCCGCAAATTACCTCTCCCTCCCCACATGATAAGCTCGTCCCTCCACTGGGACAAGTTCATATGGAGTGCCCTCCATAGCTCTCGCGTGTAGCTGGCAGAAACGTGACATGGTGTCGTGGGCTGCCACTTGCCACATCTCTTCCGGTTGTCTCCCTTTCACCGTGATGGTGAACGGTGCCCAATCTGGTGGCGTAGGTCCTGTTGGAACATCGACATGGACAGTCCATGTCTTGTTCCCTCCTTGCCTTCTTCCTTGGCGAGGTAACGCGGTGTCTCCACATACTCGAAATATTGAAGCATCAGCTTCAACAATTCCAGATACCCGCTGCGTTGAGAACAGTGGGATACCACCCATCCGTTCTCCAGTTGTTTATCCTCTGGCATCTGTAGAAACATATTTGAAAAAGGTCAATTCATTTCAACAGTAAATAGTGAGTTATAACATAAAACATGTCATTGAACTCATAAAACCTGGAAACACAAATCAAACTTAGAACAAATTTGATTTCTGGTCTGCTGCCCAAACTAATAGCCCTGACCAGTTTCCGTTTTAATCTGATTTAGACCCTGCTAAAGGCAAAACCAGTTCTGGAGCTCAACATCAAAGTTAAAGGTAACTTCAATAGATTTCCAGAATATATTTGTTTGGCCTCATATCTGTCCTGTTTCAAAAGTTATGAGATGTCAAAGTTAACAGAATTTATAAAGAAAATTGGACAGCACCTCCCTGCTTGAGGTATTGATTTGATCCAAGAATTCCAGTTAATTCTATCTCGAATTTGACAAAAAATTCTGTTACAAAGTTGTAACTTATCTCATGAAAGTTTCAGAACTACCTTATTTTCTTTTTTTTTGGATTTTTATGCAGGAAGTTATGCTCATTTTATAGAGAGTTGCAGAGAGTATTTGCTATGTCCTGTTTTATGGACAGTTTCAACTCTACTGCATTTTTCGACCAGGTAAGGGATGAAACACATCTGGAAATCAATAGAAAAGTTTTAAAGCTCCTCCAATGATTTCCAGAAGTGTATCATAAGACCCCCAACATCGGAATAACTCAACCTCTAACCTCTCTACAACTTCAGCATTATTTCAGCTGAAAACAGAGGACTCTGTTCCTAATATCATATAAGTTCAAAACTTGCTTACTTTTGAAATCCTGATTAGGGGAAGGAGTTAATTCAAAATTTTAGTGCCCTGGATCAAAATTTTCAAGTTTACAATGATATTGATCATTTAGTGGAGTGTAACGTCGAAGCGTCACCCAGTTCATGCCGGTACTACGTTCCTCATAAAGAAAACCTATACCGGACTTAGCTGGCTTCGTTAATTCAGTGGCACTAAACGTCTCTCGCACAATTATGCTACTCGTCTACCGATCCGTGGTTAGACTACCTGCAATTAAACCACACAATTGTCAGGTTCAGCTGCACACTGAACCCTGTCCCAATACAGTTCCATACAACCGTCCGTCATCACTCGCACTGTTGTTCTCAATCCAAACACGCCTTGAGCTACATGTTCACGTTACTAACCACGTGACGGATCTCCCCTACTTTCCCGTAGCACGCCAGGGAAGGGCATTGCTCGAATACCCCAAATGACATAAAAAGTCGTACTAAAGCTGGCCGGGTTACCTACCAACCGTGAGGCTCCATCCTTAAACTTGTGCGCAAAGGTGGACAGCGCTTACATGCACCCCCAAGACATATGAAGTCCTGAGATGCATGATTTTCTGATATAGCAAATAGGTTAGTATTGTCACTTTCTATACACTAATAACATCCTTATACAGGCTAAGAACTCGTTCCTCACCGAATTTTTGAAAATTTAACCTTTTAAAGTGCATTAAACCTCAACGATGCTCTGATACCACGCTGTGAGGACACAACTGTAAGGGCCTCAGTTTTTTAGACATGTTTAAAGTGTTCATCACCATACACACACACCTCATTTGAGGAAAGTTGATGAACACATTTGAAGAGCAAGTAACCACCATCAACATACTCATTAGAGAACAAACTCACATATTGCAAAAGTGGTATTTCCCACATGTAATACATAGGGGCTGGGCATATTAAAAACTCCTACACATTGCTAGGAATGTCCATGCCAAGTTTCACCCAAATTCAAAACCTTTTTGAGGTCATTTTGGGTATAGCTAGAAAGAGGACAGTTTGAACTCAAATGCAAATTCAAACTGTTTTGATCCCATAAATTCAAAAGTGGGAGGCATATTCTTACTCAGCACATTATTGTGAGCCCACACACCAATTTTCACTCCATTTGGAGTTGATCTTGACATAAGTTAAGTGGGGCAAATTCAAACCATATTTGAATTTTAAAACTGAACATGTGCTGAAATTCATCCAAATCAAACCCAATTTGAATTTTAACCAATTCAAATGGCTCAAGGGTTGATAATTCAAATCACCAGGGGCTTTGTGGGGATTACTGTTTACAACAGTAGTTTGGAATTAAGGCCAGAGGTTAAAACTGAGAATGGAACCCACATGGCATAGAGATAAGACGGGAGACTTGCACACAAAGTCACAGCCTCGGTGGGAAATTCCACCGAGCAGCTGCTGGCTGTGCCACCGAGAACCAACCGGCGCCACCAGCTGCTTCTCCCTTTGCGCGCTGGCGCCCAGGGCAGCCTGCTCGCGCCCCCACGCGACTGTCACCGCCTCAGCCGGGTGAAGACCGGATGCCTTCTTATCCTCGCGGGTGACACCGGGAGGGGCCATTCTTCTTTTCCCCGAGCTTGCGGTCGATCGGGAAAACACAGCAAACAATCGCATCCTCGCCTCCCCGAGTTGCTAGGCAACACGCTGAGCTCAAGCACCACCCTCCCAACGCCTGAACCGCCGGGTTTCGGCCCCTGTTTCCGTGATCAACGACGACCGCCGCGACATAGCTGAAGGACGGCGATCGGTCTGACGTGGGCAGCACACCACAGCCACTCTCACAGCCGAGCAAGGGCAGAAAAAGGAGCGCACAGACTCCACGCTGCTTCCACCTGAAGCTCAAGCCACGCCGTGCACTATCGCCGGCGAATTCCGAATATTTGCTCCGGCGACCTCAGCCCGAGCTTCCGGTACAGTTCTTTAAAATTCTCCTTCTCTATCCCTCCTTGAGTCATCAAATTTTGCACACATATGCTGGATTAGCCAGCGATCAAATCTCTTTTAGCATCCATCACATGAGAACGCCCCGGAGCGGCGGGATTTAAGCTCTATTCGAAGTGTCCGCCGCGGAACCATTCGGTCACATGGTGAAACCGTACTTCCGGTAACTTCCGAGCTACTCTGAGGTCATGTCGAGCTTCCTAGAGCTGCGCTGGTGATGTAGAGCCCATCGGCGCAAGCGATGGCAGGCTACAGACCTCGGACAACGGTGCCGAACCACAGCAGTAGCCGCCGCACGTCGCGGAGCTGGTTCCGGCCACCGACACCCCCAAACAGAGCCCACCAACGTGTTTCTCGATGCCCTAAACCCTCTGGCGGTGAGTCTCTGGCTGGGCGGCGGCCGGGAACGCCGGTCCGGCGAGCTCCGGGTCTGCTACGGCGAGGGGAGGCGGCGCGGGCGCGAGGGCGCGTCGGGAGGAAGAAGACGACACCGGGCCCAGCCGTCAGCGGCTTAAAAACTCAAACCGGGATCGGGTGCGGCTGGGATCTGTTGTGCTGGCGCGCAGGAACCCCGCAGACCACGGTGTGCCGACGCATCAGTGTGCAACATGTGTCCCCATGGCCCACCCGCAAGTTTAAACTTTTCCCTGATTTTCAGATTTCACTCAAACTTCAAATCCTCATAACTTTGGCTAGAAAGCTCCAAATCGAGTGAACCAAATTTTGTTGGATTCAGCTCTCTGAGTACTTTCCAGCAAATCAAGTTTCACTGCATGAAAATCTTTATTTCTCCAGAATTAATTCCCTAAAATTTAAACTGTTTGGAATTTTAATTGGAGAATCCTTTGGAGGAAAATTCTGAAATTTTGCTGGGATGTTCACCAAAATATCCCTGAACTACGATAAAAATTTCAGGTCCATTTGAGCTCATTTGATCCATCTAATGGTGTGATTAGTGAAACTGTTCCAGAGAGAATAGAAAATGTTCAGAAACATTTTCAGAATTTTCTCTGAAATTGTGTAGCTTATATCTTTAGTTAGGAACCTTCAAATTAAGTGAGACCAACTCCATTAGAACCCTCTGAAAATCTAGTTTTCAGAAAGTCATATCTTGTTTCATGAAAATCCTTAGAACACCCTAAAAGCCTTCAATTAAGGTCAAGTACATAATTAATTGTGGAGGGCTCAAATGAGCTTTGCTGCAACTAAAACTTGACCAAGTCTCTGTTTAGGTTGTAACCAAGCCACAGTAAAAGTTTCACAGTCTTTAGCTCTGTCCAGTGAGACTTAGAAGGTCCACAAAGTAAAACTCAATTCAAATGCATTTAATTAATACATGTATTTCTTATATCATGTAGTCGCTAAGGTTGAGGAGGAACCCGAAGTCCTAGACTTCGTTACTCCGGAGGAGCAGCTAGCCTACGACCAAGAGCAGCAAGGCAAGCTCCAGTTTGCATTAACCCTTTTACAATTTTTTATTGTTTTGAGCACTTACTTGAGTATTATGATTCCTTGCATTAGAGTCTTGTTTAGAAACCCAATTGCATAGCCAAGAAAACCATGGGTTATGTTTAGGATTGCAAAACCCCGTTAGCTACTGCAAAGCTAAGTTAGGGTAGGGTTCGGTACAAGTCGAGTAGTTGGAACTACTCGCGAGCATAGGCTAGAGGCACTCGACTCGGGTAGAGATAGCACATGATACACATAGCAAGAAAAATGAGACCGAGCGGAGAGTAAGGGCAGCAGGACTTTGGGGCCTGTGTGCTATAGCTCCACTTGTGTCGATTGAGGACCGAGCCGTGTGCAGGCCTGTTGAACAAGCTAGAAGAATACCGAAGACCTACCGGCTATATGGGAACCGGGAAACCGATGTAACTCGGGTAGATGGGTGTTGAGGCATAGCTGGTCATTTAGAGGGTAGGTTGAGAGCTCGAGGTGTAAATCGGCTGGCGGCACTGAGATGCGCGTGTAGAGACCTCTTGCTCGGGACGATTGGACCGGTTCAACATTTGGCTAACGGGTGAAAGGTAGTTGCGTACGGCGTCCATGATGGTTGTTGTAGGCAACATCGAGTACGGGCGTACGTGACGGGTTGTTCGGGTAACCCTGCAGTTGTAAATCGATTATAATCGCCGTCCCTCACGGTCAGTGAGTACCACTTGTTCACTGTACCGTGACGTAGAAAGAACAGGCTAGTTACATGTTAAAATGTTGCTGATTGAAAGATGGACTTGATTGCTAATGATTTGCTGTAGTTTAGAGCTAACTAAAGTTCTTTTCAAAGTACATGAGAGAAATGCGTTTCTTGTTTGATTGCGGCTCTCTCATGTGCCTTAGCGTAAGGTTCTCCACAACCTGCTGCTAAAACTTGAAAGTAAGGTTCCAATAATTAGGCGAGTCCTTTGCAAAGTGCTTTATCTCATGTACCCATCACCCCTCATGTAGAAGTTCCATGTTTAGGAGAGACGGGTCAGTCTTGCTGAGCCTTCGTGCTCACTGCTTGTGTTTGAAGCTTTTGCAGGGTTCTATGATGAAGGGACTCCCAAAGAGGAGACGGAACCCCAGGAGGGGAACCCCGTCGAGTGGGAGTCGTGCACGCTGCCATGTTAGTGTGCGTGTGTGCTAGCAAGGACACGTTCACGGGCTGAACGTGAACTTTATGCGTAGTCTACGCCCGTGAGTGTAGACTGGACCTATTTTGATGTAAAAATGTTCGTACACCACTTCATGTAATAAAAGTTTTGCTTCCGCTTTGTACCTTTGATGTGTGTTATGCGGTGCTGTGCAACGCTGCACCCCTCAGCGTGATCCTGGCTCGACAAGACCGTGGGGTCGTGTCACCGACGGTCCCGACAAGCCAGGATCTTGCTGAGGGATGCTGCGTTGCACAGCACCGGATAACACACATAAAAGGAGTAAAGCGGAGCGAAATTTTATTATAGAAACTTGTTTATGAACATAGTTGCATCAAAATAATGTTAAGTCTACACTCACAAGTGTAGACTAAGCAAAAGAGTTTACGTTCAGCCCGTGAACGTGTCCTCACTAGCATACACGCACACTAACATGGTGTGAGGACCCCGCCGTCCCGATCACTCATGGGGACGGGGCACCTCGCCCGGGAATCGCATTGGATGGTGCCGTGCGATGCGGCACCCAACAGCACACATAACAAAGCATCATATTACATAAATCAGGCGGAAGCTTACAAAGTGTTAAATTTTACAAATACTTTTCAAAATAATCTACAGCGGAAGACTATTACAACTCACGTCTCATACCTATGCTAAGCAACGGAGAAGGGGTCCAGCCCGCGGACCCTTCTCGCTAGCAACACTCTCACAATAGCAGCGGCAAGGGTTGTCATGAGTTCACCACTCGGAGAGCCCCGGGTCTCATCAGGCACCCGTACATCTCAGCGTACAGTTATTACCTGCAAAACAACTTATGCAGTATCTGTGAGCACGAAGCTCAGCAAGACTGACCCGTCACCCTAATCATGAAACTCTACATGATGAAAATAGAGGGCTGAATATAGAAGTTTACATAAAAGATGATCTGGAGCTAAAGGAAAATCCTTACTTCAAGTTTTAAGAAACTTTTATAGTCCTCACGCAATTTACATCGAGACTCCACAATCAAACAAGAAACGTTTCATCTCGATGTCACTTGCCCGAGGTGAAAGTAACTTTAGTGAGCTACCCTAGGCTCATACAGACCTTGCACCATTACCGTCGAGACTCTACAATCAAACAAGAAACGCTTTGCCTCGACACTACTAGCCCAAGGTGGAAAGTAAATTTAGTGAAGTATTGATCTTTCCTCATCTCCATTACGAGGATTACTCACGAAGCATATTAAACGTTTCCCAGTTTATTACTACGTCACGACTCAGTGTACAAGTATGCTCACTACCGCGAGCGACGGTGATTGCAATCAAAAACACCCAGCTGACACGACACGTACGCCCGTACTCGACGTTGCACACAGCAACCATCACTGACGTCGTACGTGGCAACCTTTCACACGACACCCAAATGTCGAACCGGTCCCACCGACTGGGATTAAGTCTCTCTACGGCAAACCCTCGTAGAGCCAACTTCTCTATCCTTTCAGCATCGGCATCAGACCGTGAGGTATGCCTCGACACCCAGGTTAACATGTTACATCGGTTTCCTGGGTCCCATATAGCCAGTATGCATCCGGTACACATCTCAAACTTGTCCAGTGGGGCCGCACACGAGAACGGGCCTTAATCAGCTCAGACATAGAATAGGCTCACAGGACCACGTCCTTGACCTTCCATCCACTGCCCGGTCTCCATTCCCCACTATGAGGATCAATTCCCAACTCTTCCGATTGATCCCCCTGAATCCCTGTTCACGAGTAGGAAAATGCCCACTCAAGTTTTGCTTCTTTTAATCCACTTTTGTTGAGATCAGCAGTTATAATTAATTGATAACATATCCTACATTAAACTCTAGGGTTTTTCGGGTCATGCATTTGGAGTTTCATACCATCTAGACGTAATGTAATAAACAAATGCTAGACAATATAATGTGAATACAAAAAAAACTTGTAAGTTTGTATGCAAACCGGGGCTTGCCTTTGTTTTGCAGGGGCTAATATATATAACTCAGTTAGTGAAGATTACTTGGCTTTATCTCTTCCCTCCTTACTTTGATCTCCACTCCAATGACTTGAAGTCCTTCACGTAGATGCTACACGTAATGCATATGCACAATTGTTTAATTGTAAAGACTTTGCTACAAGTCCTAATAACAAGTTTTCAAAAACTGGAACTCTGTTTAAGAATTTATAATGACACTGGTGCTAGTGGTTTAGGTTTGGATCTAACCATATGATTAATGCTAAGTGATTCCCCCCTCTTCTATATTAATCACCTTAAGAGGTTAAACAGCACTGGGGTGATCCAGAGCTCCAATGGAGCTGAGAATTTTCAGGTGAGTTCCTTGTCACAAGAAAACACTCTGGGCCAATATTTGGGATTATCTAATGAGTGGATTACTCAGAATAATTCCCTAAGCCTTTAGGCAAAAAGGAATTAATTCTGAATAAACTTGCATGCTCATGCCAAATTTAGTGAACAAAAATTTAAATTATAGTGCATAGGACTTGCATGAATTTTCCAAAGATTTTTGGACTTAAGAACCTCCCAGCAATGAATTTCCATGTTCTGGAAATTCCCTGAAATGTTTCTGTATTCAATTGGATACAGCACCTTAAATTCTGAATTGCCCTGATCAAATCAAATCCAAATGGTCTGAAATATTTACCGGAGTTCAATATTACCCTAGAGAATATTCTGACAAAATTTGAGGATTTTTGGATTAACCAAACTCCCTCTAAAATTCTTTTGCTGAAAAGCTTTAAAGCATTTTCCAGAATGAAATAAAGGGTTTCATACAAATTGGGTTGTAGATTTCGACAGAGCTATTCAATAAAAATCCAACCCAATTTGAATCACTAAATTTGGTGCTTCCTAGCAAGAGTTATGAGGTTCTAAAGTTTGGGGAAAAATTCTGAAATTGAACTCTGTTTATTTTTCCAATTTGCAGAGACATAAGGAATTAACACCACATTTGGCCAAGCAAATGAGGTCTAATGCTTCTGAAAATTTTACTGGAGTTCAAGTATTTTTGGAAGAATCTCCTGCCCAAATTTGGTGATTTTCCAATACATAGAACTCCTGGAAAAATTCCCACAAAATTTTCTTTCTATGAATTAATGAGCCAAAACCAGGGGTTTTCATAATTATTGGGATGTACCTATGGATAGTACTCTCTGAGAGGAATCCAACAAAATTTGTTTGACAATTTTTGGACATTTCTGCACCAAGTTGCGGCTATTTAAACTTTCAACTAAATTCTGAAAACAGATAAAAGTTCAAATGTCTGCTGCTGGGCCCAGGCCACGTGTCACCCTCTGAGACAAAACCACACAGGGCCACACAGTCCCAGCCACACAGTCACACCGGATCAAATAGCCACAGAGGATCGGCTTTAAACCTTTTCCATCACTGACTGCTGGGACCCGGTGCCCTTTCTTCAACCTCGGGCTGCTCCCGCGCCCGCGTGCCCGCGCCGCCGCCCTCGCCGGAGATCGCCGGAAACCGGTCTCCCGGCCTCTGCCCGAGCTCCGGCTCGCCGTCAGGGCCTAAAATGCCACACTGGGCACGATGGTGAGGTTTCTCTGAGCCGGCGAAGCCTCTACGGTAGCTAGCGGCGATGCGGTAGCTCGGCGCATCATCGGCGATGTCGGCCGGCCATCCTAGTGCGCTAAAAGCTCGGCAAAATGGTGCTACAGCACCAGTGAATGATGGGGGAGCTCGACCTAGCCTCAAAAATGTGGCGGACCGGAATCCGCTCATCCAGGATCGCAGAGGGTGGTGCCGCGCGATGCGACACCCGACAGCACACGTCATAAGAACACAATATATTACATGGGAAAAACAGCTGAAACTGTACAAACAGGTACAAACTTCAGTTACAACTATTGTTCTATTACACAGCGGAAGACTACACTATACAACTCACGCCCGCCTATTTAGCAAAAGTCGGTTGCCCAGCCCTAGGGCAACCCACACTAGCTGCACGTCTCAGCTCAGCGCGGCGTGTACGGCTCCCACTCAGCCGTGGTCCCCGACGGAGGGTAACCCTCGCCGGTGGACTCGTACTCCGAGTCCGTGGGTGGCTCCTCACCTGAAAAACACTTAAGCAGCAACCGTGAGCACGAAGGCTCAGCAAGGCTTAACCGACTCACCTAAGCATGAAACTCTACATGAGGTGTACAATGGACATAGGATAGTAACATTTCAGCAAAACGACACGCCTACAAGTTCATCCTTAGTTCATCTTTTAGCAACAAGTTAACAGTTCACGAAATCTGAAATTTAGTAAGCAGTATTTGGTGGCACACATGTAGCAATACAATTATATCAATCAGCATCATTGAATCAACATATTTCATCCATTAGTCTACGTTACGACGCAGTGAACAAGCAGTACTCGTCACCGCGAGGGACGGCGAATCGACTCGATATACACCTGCAGTGAAAACCCAAAGAGCACGTCACGTACGCCCACCCGTGGAGCTGCACAGCACGCTCACTCGGTGTCGTACGGGACAACCTTTCACCCAACAGCCCAAACGTCGAACCGGTCGCACCGAAACAAGCAGGAGGTTCCCCACACAGTGCATCTCTCTATGCCTGTTGGCAGATTTCCACCTTGCTGCCCTCAACCTACACCTATAAATCGGTGTGCTATGCCTCGACGCCCGGAGGTTTAGGCTACATCGGTTTATCGGGGCCCATATATCCGATATGCCTTCGGTACGTTCAATACTTGTTCAGCAGGGCCGCACACGGATCGGTCCTCAATCGACACGGGCAGGGATGCGCACACAAGACTTCCTCTTGCTGCGCCCTAGCCCCTGCCTAGTCTCATTTTCATTACTAAAGTGATCTCACATCACTCAACCGAACCCGTGTGTCCCAAGCCTATCTCGCGAGTAGATTCCAACTACTCGACTTGTACCAAAGTCCTATGACTCATTAAGCATAGCCTGTCTACTCGAGGTCCTTGACACTACCCTCACTCTTTTAGGAACCTTTGGTTATGCAAGTGGGGTTTCATTCATCCTATACCTCACATACATACTTCATATGACACATGTAAACAAAGTAAAACTTTTAAAAAGGGTTAATGCAAACCGGGGCTTGCCTTGTTGCTGCTGGTCAGTAGTTAGTTCCTCGTCCGGAAGAAGGAAGTCCAGCACTTCCGGAGTCTCTTCTTCAACGGCTACACGTTAATGAAATACTACATGTTAATTTAGATGCACAGGTGAGTTTTAGAGTAAGACTTCTACTATTAGTTCTAATAACCAGCCTCTATCACCTGGAACTTTGTTTAAGAATTTAAAGATGAACTGGTGTTGGTGGTTTGGCTTGGACTTATTCACATGGTCAAATGCTAAGTGGTTTTCCCCCTTTTCCATATTAATCCCTTAATTGGTTAAACAGGACAGGGGTGATCTAGAGCTCCAATGGAGCTGAGAATTTTTGTGTGAGTTCCTTGTCACAAGAAAACTCTCTGGACCAAACATTAGCACTTTTCATGGAGTGGTTTGCTCAGAATAATTCTCTTGGCAGATCAGCAAGGAAGAATTTATTCTGAGGTAATACCCCTGTTCATACCCAACTTAGTGAACTACAATTTCAATTTTAGCTCCTATAGTTTGCATGAATTTTCCTAGCATTTTTGGAGTCAAGGTTTGCCCAGAATTGAATTTCCAAGTTTTGGAAATTCTCTGAAAATGTTTCTGTATTCAAATGAACACAGCACCTTCCAATTTGAATTGCTCTGACCAAATCAACTCCAAATGGTCTGAAACTTTTACAGGGGTTTACTAATGTCCTGAAGAACATTCTGGCAAAATTTGGGGATTTTTGGATGGACCAAACTCCCTCTAAAATTCTTTTGCTGAAAAGCTTTAAAGAATTTTCCAGAATTAATTAATGGTTTTCTTACAAATTGGGTTGTATATCTGGACAGAGCTAGGCAAGATGAATCCAACCCAATTTGAATCACTAAATTTGGAGCTTCCTAGCAAAAGTTATGCAGTTCCAAAGTTTGAACCAATTCTGGAATTCAAATTAATTCGGGAAAAGTTCAAACTCTGCATGTGGGTCCACCCTACACGTGTCAACCGCCGGAATCACGCCACACGGGGCACAGACCTTTTCCCGCGCCACCACACGGGATCACACGCCACAGCTGATCCGGAATTTTAATCTTCAGCTGCTGACACGTGGGCCCGGCGGGTCTTCTTCTTCCTCTCGCTCCCGCGCCTCCCCCTCGCCGGCGCTGTACTGGAGCTCGCCGGACCCGGCTTCCCGGCCACCTTTCGGCCGAAGACTCGCCGCCTGGGGGTTTTCAGGGTCGGGGAACAAGTCTACGGGGTTGGCTCGGGCTGCCGGTGGCCGGAAGTAGGCTGGCGACGAGCCGCGGCCTTCGGTGATGATCGGCACCGTCGCCCGAGCACATTAGCCCGCCAAAAGCTCGGCGGATCCGCTCTAAAGCATCAGTGGAGGTCAGGAAATCTCGGCGTGGCCTCAACCTGGCTCGGAAATGACGGCAAACCGGTTGTCACCGTGCGCCCGCGTGTTCCCGCCATGGCCGCCGACCGAAAAGCTCGAAATTAGCTGTAACCACGGCGTTTCTAGCTAGGGTTGTGGAGGGAAAAGGTTCCCTATCCTCTCTAGCTCTGGTGTGTGCAAAATGAATAACTTTAACCGAGAATTAAGCGTTAATTTCCACAGTTCTTACCCGCGGTTAGGTTTTCCTCGTCCGAGGGAAAAACTCGAAATTCCGTAGCTACGTCGCACGGATTGCTCTGAAATTTGGAGAGGAGCAGTGCAGGGAGTTGGCGCACCTTGGGGTGCTCTCGCTCAGTCGTGAAACTGGTTGGTGTGAGCTGCCCACGGGAGCCCGACGTCGGTTTCCACCGGTTGCACCTCGGCTTCGGTGCTGATACTCGAAATACGGCCGACAGGAACCCCGAACGCCGGAGCTGAGCTGGGGAAACTCTTGTGCACGCGCTGGCGCTCCTTTTTCGCGTTGATCGCTTGAGCAGTCGGGACGCGATGCCGGCTTAGGATCGAGACGAACCGGCGCGGCGCCGGCGGCTTGTTTGCTCGGGAGGAAAGATAACAGAGCTCGTGGGAGGGTTGTTGTGGCCGACAGAGCGCGGCGTAGGGGAGATGAAGGCGCGGGGGAACCGACACTCGAAGCAGCTCGGGAGGTGCTTCGGTCGTCGGTTGTCCGTGCGGTGGCAGCCGGTGGGAGAACGCAACTCGCTCGAGTGTGAACTGTGGAACCGATTAACTTAGGCAGTAAGCTTCTCCCCTCTATTCTCACTGACCAGTGGGGCCCACAGCTCCCCTCTGCCCCAAAATATCTCCAAATTTTTGGCAAATGAGTAATTCAAATGTTTGCAGTCTCAAACTGAGCCATATTTGCATGATTGGACAAGTTTCCCTCAAATTCAAATGTATATTTGTATTCTTGCCTATTTGGCTCCTTTTTTGGACCATTGGGTAGCAAACCCTTGCAAAAATTATTGAGACTTTGCCTCCCCACTAATTTGAACCTGAGGAATCCAAGTATGCCCTTTACTCCTTGTTTTAGCTGCTGAAATCCTGAAGTTGAGTGCAACAGTTTGAAATTTCCCTCCCATGTGTGATCATATGTGTGTAAACCCTACTTTGTGAAAGTGAAGACTTTCCCTTCTAATCTCTCCTTTGATGGAGGCCACTTGCTCTTCACAATATTTCACAATCTACCCACAACAAAACTGTTGTGTTGTGAGGTGCATAAAAATTTTTGCAAGTCCCTTTTCTTGGGCTTTTACATCCCTCCCCCCTTAAAAGAATCTCGTCCCGAGATTATAAAAGAAGAGATAGCGATGTAATAGGGACTTACCCGTGTTGAGAAGCCATGAACTCCGGGTAATTTGAGCGAAGGAACTCCTCGCTCTCCCACATCGCTTCCTCGGCGGTGTGGTTGCTCCAGAGTATTTTGTAGAACCACAACGTTCTGCTGCGTGTGGTTCTGGCTTTCTCATCAAGAATTCCCACCGGATATTCATCATATGTTAAATCCGGTTTCAGCTCGCCGATGTCTTCGGTAGGAACAGCAGCTGTATGCTTCAAGCATTTTCGCAGTTGCGAAACATGGAAAATATCATGGACACCAGCCAGAGATGCCGGTAGTTCCAATCGATACGCCGCTGGTCCACACTTCTCGGTGATAGCGTAGGGTCCAATAAAACGGGGAGCGAGCTTCCCCTTCACACCGAATCGGTGCACGCCCTTCATTGGAGACACGCGGAGGTACACGTGTTCCCCAACGTCAAAGTGCAACGGCCTACGCCTCTTATCAGCGTAGCTCTTCTGTCGGGATTGAGCGGCCTTCAAATTGGCTTGAATTGTCCGAACGCGCTCCTCGGCGTCGTTCACCACATCAACCCCGAATGTGACCCTTTCACCGGACTCGCACCAATTTAATGGGGTGCGGCATTTACGACCGTAGAGAGCTTCATAGGGTGCCATCTTGATACTCGCCTGATAACCGTTGTTGTACGAGAATTCTGCCAATGGTAGGTGATCATCCCAATTCCTACCATGGTGGATAGCACATGCTCTCAACATGTCTTCCAGGACTTGATTCACCCTTTCTGTCTGGCCATCTGTCTGAGGGTGATAAGCGGAGCTCCTGATCAACTTAGTACCCAATGCAGCGTGTAGCTGCTCCCAAAAGCGAGATACAAATAATGCACCTCGATCTGAGACAATGGTCTTGGGTACCCCGTATAGGCATAGAATCTTCGCTATGTATAGCTCCGCATATTTGCCGGCATTGTAACGTGTATTCACTGGAATGAAGTGAGCCGTCTTGGTTAACCGATCAACGATTACCCATATGGAATCATGCTTGTTGGCTGTTAGGGGTAATCCCACAATGAAATCCATGCTCACATCTTCCCATTTCCATGTCGGGATCTTCAGGGGTTGCAACAGCCCTGATTTCTTCATGTGATCAGCTTTCACTCGTCTACACGTATCGCACTCGGATACGTACTTAGCTACCTCCCGCTTCATCCGTGTCCACCAAAATTTCTTTTTCAAATCTTGGTACATTTTGTTGCTGCCTGGATGAATGGAGTATTTAGACAAGTGAGCTTCATCGAGGATCTTTTTCCTCAACTCCATATCTCGGGGTACGACTATGCGGTCATTGAACCACAGCGCCCCCTCATCATCTTTCCGGAAACATTTAATTTCTCCATTGTCTATCCGTCTCCGGAGATGTGCCATGCCTTTATCCGTTTTCTGAGCTGCAATGATGTCCTCCCTAATAGTAGGGATGAGGGCAAGGTTGTACAGCGATCCATAAGGAACCAAGTATAAACTTGGCTCTTCCTCCTCCACCGGTGTAATGGTGAGGTGATGGACATGCGATTTCCGACTCAGCGCGTCGGCAACCACATTCGCCTTGCCGGGGTGGTAATGGATCTCAATCTCATAATCTTTGATCAGTTCTAACCACCTCCTCTGCCTCATGTTCAGCTCCTTCTGGGTGAAAATGTATTTCAAGCTCTTGTGGTCGGTGTAGAGATGCACCAAGTTCCCCAGGAGATAGTGCCTCCACATTTTCAGCGCCAACACCACGGCAGCAAGTTCAAGATCGTGAGTCGGGTAGTGCTGCTCATGGTTCCGAAGTTGGCGTGAGCCATAAGCGACCACACGTCCTTCCTGCATCAACACGCAGCCGAGCCCAATACCGGACGCGTCACAATACACGTCGAAGGGCTTTGTTGTATCCGGCTGAGCTAATACCGGGGCTGTTGTGAGATGCTTCACCAGTGTTCGGAACGCTCCTTCACACGCCGTGTTCCAAACATATTTTGTCCCTTTCTTCAGCAACTCAGTCATCGGCTTAGCGAGCTTGGAGAAACTCGGAATGAACCTCCGGTAGTATCCCGCTAACCCGAGGAAGCTTCTGACTTCATGGACTGAAGTGGGAGCTTTCCATTTCAACACTTGCTCGATTTTACTTGGGTCCACCGCAATGCCTTCAGCTGAGATGATATGTCCCAAGAATGGCACTTGGCTGATCCAAAATTCGCATTTACTGAACTTGGCGTAGAGCTTGTGGTCTCGCAATCGTTGAAGAACGATCCGTAAGTGTTCGGCATGCTCGGCTTCTGTCTTGGAGTAAACCAAGATATCGTCGATGAACACCACCACGAACTTGTCCAGTTCCGGCATGAACACCGAGTTCATGAGATACATGAAATGGGCTGGAGCATTTGTGAGACCAAAGGGCATGACGAGATATTCGTATAAGCCGTATCTCGTCGAGAACGCCGTCTTAGGGATATCCTCCGCCCGGATCTTGATCTGGTGATATCCAGAGCGAAGGTCCATCTTTGAGAACACACTTGCCCCCACAAGTTGATCAAACAAGATGTCGATTCGGGGCAGTGGGTACATATTCTTGACGGTGACAGCGTTGAGCGGCCAGTAATCCACACACAGCCTCAGGGTTTCATCCTTCTTCTTCACGAACAACGCCGAGCATCACCAAGGCGAGGAACTCGGCCTAATGAAACCCTTTCTCAACAGATCATTGAGCTGTTCTTTCAGTTCCGCCAGCTCATTTGGAGCCATCTTGTATGGTCTCCGTGATATGGGCGTAGTTCCGGGTGCGAGCTCGATCTTGAACTCGACATCCCGCTCAGGTGGCATGCCCGGAAGATCGCCCGGGAACACGTCGGGATACTCCCGGACTACGGGGATGTCTTCTAACTTGAGAACTTCAGCATTATTAATTGCTAAAACTTCCCGGACTGGCGTGTCTAACACCATGGAATGCGGACGGTGGAATGGAGAATTTAAGTGAACCGTCCGTGTCCGAATCTCTAGGACAGCACCATGGTATTGTAGCCATGACATCCCTAAGATTGCATCAATCTTCTGCCCCATAAGGATTATCAAGGTGGTGGGATATAGCTTCCCACCTAAGCACAGAGGTGCCTTTGGAATCATCATATTAGCTGAAATCTTCCCTCCCGGTGAGCATATCATATAAGTGCAGTCGGTTGGGAAGACTTGCAATTGATGTTTAGCCACATAGGATGCACTTATAAAGCTGTGGGTTGCACCAGAATCAAATAATATGGCGATGGCTTGATTGTTGAGAGTAAACGTACCCGCCAGCACGTTGTCTCCCTCTGGGGCGTCCTCATTGTCGAGGTTGCGGATGCCTCCAGTCCGCTGACCAACCTTCTTCGCCGGAGGTCGGCCTCGAGCACCGCCCTGGAACTGGGCGTAAAAACATTATGACAACCAAACATGCGAAATATCTCGTAAGTAGATAATGTAATAACTTTGCACAAGCTACACCATTACCAGACCAAACACAAGTTAGTTTAATCCAACTTGATGAACCCCCTCTTTGGAAGCTCACCATAACTGGGTTTGGTCTCTACGAGACATTATTATTGCGTTGTCATCACGCATACCACCCTTAGGGTACAGCACCCTCTCTAATGAGCTCAACTGTCATTCTTCTGTCAGAATGACCAGTTTCTACCTATTCCAAGTTTTGATCTGGTTCTTTGCATCTTCATGACTCAAGTTGAATACCAAAGTTCAAGTTAACTTCAGTATATTTCCAACGAGTACTCATTTGCCCCCAGATCAGCTTTGATTAAAAAGTTATGCTAATTCAAAGTTAGCAGAATTTCTGGAAGAATTTTAACAGCACCTCCCTTGGAAGTGGCTGTTTCCAACCCTGATTTCCACTAAATTCTGTGCTGAAACTTCAGAAACTTTGAATTGCAAAGATGTCACACATCTTCTACTCTTTCTAAGGATGTATTATATGACAATTTTTGATTTTTCTACTGGGAGTTATATTTGAAAGACAGATCAGTTCAGAGGATGTTTTACTCTGCCCTGGTTCTGGACAGTTTACATTTCTCTGGGCTTTAAGCCATCTTAAGGTGAGTTTCAGCTCTGGATGTCTACAACAAAGTTGTAGAGTACTTGAATACCTTTCCAGAGCTATGTAGCACACCTCTCTCGGCTAAAAGACCTGTGAGTTATGCCCTGTTGAGGATCAGCAAACTTGCTGTCCCAAAACCGAGCACTCTGTTTTTCAGTCTTTTTGGAACTACAATCATCACTATCCCATTCTTATACCCAACCAGGGTCCTAAATGTTGAACCTATAGATTTTAATTCTTTGTTATCATTATACTCATGCATATGCCTACAATGTCTCGGTACTACGTTCCTCACAAAAGAAAATCCTAACCGGATCATACCGGTATATACGTCTCGAGTGTGGCACTAAACGGTCTCTCGCACACGTTTTCTACACGGATACATACGTGGTTAGTACCTGCAGAAGACCACTCAAAGTTTGTTCATTTCAGGCAGTTCCATATCTAAAAGTAAATACAAACGCCCGTATCATTGTCATACGGCCGTCCTTGAGCTAAGTCACGTCTCAAGGCACGTGATCGTGTTTCAACACCACAGGACGGGGAACCCGAGTATGTCATGAACGGGTCGTCACGGTTGGGAATGTTATCAACCCAACAGATACCACCTACTGCCCTGCAGGGCACACCGATGGCAAGCGCTGCGTATGTTCTCCTGGGCTATTTCCAGACGAACACACTCTCGCGTTACTGACCACGCGATGGGGTCTCCACTTACTTGCCTAATGCACGCTAGGGATCAGCGTTTCATATGAACTCAGGAACATGAAGAGTTCAAGAGGTTCATATTAACGTCTCACACCAAGCTATGAGACAAATCCCCGAACCACGTTCCTCGTCAGGGGGAGCTAACCGAAATTGAACCGCTTTCGGTGGCGTTCCTTACCATACTTACCAGAGCGTAGGTGCGTCGTTACATAATTGAAATTCAGAATTATAAAACATAAGTTAGTCTTTGCCACTTTAAGTAACTATGCTAATATAGTCCTTACTTGGGCAGCTACCGATTCCTCACCGTATACCTAAGTTTTTCCCATAATGCAGTCCTTTAGTACTGTGCTATCCCCACTGCAGCTCTGATACCAGGCTGTGGCGGACCGGAATCCGCTCATCCAGGATCGCAGAGGGTGGTGCCGTGCGATGCGACACCCGACAGCACACGTCATAAGAACACAATATATTACATGGGAAAAACAGCTGAAACTGTACAAACAGGTACAAACTTCAGTTACAACTATTGTTCTATTACACAGCGGAAGACTACACTATACAACTCACGCCCGCCTATTTAGCAAAAGTGGGTTGCCCAGCCCTAGGGCAACCCACACTAGCTGCACGTCTCAGCTCAGCGCGGCGTGTACGGCTCCCACTCAGCCGTGGTCCCCGACGGAGGGTAACCCTCGCCGGTGGACTCGTACTCTGAGTCCGTGGGTGGCTCCTCACCTGAAAAACACTTAAGCAGCAACCGTGAGCACGAAGGCTCAGCAAGGCTTAACCGACTCACCTAAGCATGAAACTCTACATGATGTGTACAATGGACATAGGATAGTAACATTTCAGCAAAACGACACGCCTACAAGTTCATCCTTAGTTCATCTTTTAGCAACAAGTTAACAGTTCATGAAATCTGAAATTTAGTAAGCAGTATTTGGTGGCACACATGTAGCAATACAATTATATCAATCAGCATCATTGAATCAACATATTTCATCCATTAGTCTACGTTACGACGCAGTGAACAAGCAGTACTCGTCACCGCGAGGGACGGCGAATCGACTCGATATACACCTGCAGGGAAAACCCAAAGAGCACGTCACGTACGCCCACCCGTGGAGCTGCACAGCACGCTCACTCGATGTCGTACGGGACAACCTTTCACCCAACAGCCCAAACGTCGAACCGGTCGCACCGAAACGAGCAGGAGGTTCCCCACACGGAGCATCTCTCTATGCCCGTTGGCAGATTTCCACCTTGCTGCCCTCAACCTACACCTATAAATCGGTGTGCTATGCCTCGACGCCCGGAGGTTTAGGCTACATCGGTTTATCGGGGCCCATATATCCGATATGCCTTCGGTACATTCAATACTTGTTCAGCAGGGCCGCACACGGATCGGTCCTCAATCGACACGGGCAGGGATGCGCACACAAGACTTCCTCTTGCTGCGCCCTAGCCCCTGCCTAGTCTCATTTTCATTACTAAAGTGATCTCACATCACTCAACCGAACCCGTGTGTCCCAAGCCTATCTCGCGAGTAGATTCCAACTACTCGACTTGTACCAAAGTCCTATGACTCATTAAGCATAGCCTGTCTACTCGAGGTCCTTGACACTACCCTCACTCTTTTAGGAACCTTTGGTTATGCAAGTGGGGTTTCATTCATCCTATACCTAATGCACATACATACTTCATATGACACATGTAAACAAAGTAAAACTTTTAAAAAGGGTTAATGCAAACCGGGGCTTGCCTTGTTGCTGCTGGTCAGTAGTTAGTTCCTCGTCCGGAAGAAGGAAGTCCAGCACTTCCGGAGTCTCTTCTTCAACGGCTACACGTTAATGAGATACTACATGTTAATTTAGATGCACAGGTGAGTTTTAGAGTAAGACTTCTACTATTAGTTCTAATAACCAGCCTCTATCACCTGGAACTTTGTTTAAGAATTTAAAGATGAACTGGTGTTGGTGGTTTGGCTTGGACTTATTCACATGGTCAAATGTTATGTGGTTTTTCCCCCTTTTCCATATTAATCCCTTAATTGGTTAAACAGGACAGGGGTGATCTAGAGCTCCAATGGAGCTGAGAATTTTTGTGTGAGTTCCTTGTCACAAGAAAACTCTCTGGACCAAACATTAGCACTTTTCATGGAGTGGTTTGCTCAGAATAATTCTCTTGGCAGATCAGCAAGGAAGAATTTATTCTGAGGTAATACCCCTGTTCATACCCAACTTAGTGAACTACAATTTCAATTTTAGCTCCTAGAGTTTGCATGAATTTTCCTATCATTTTTGGAGTCAAGGTTTGCCCAGAATTGAATTTCCAAGTTTTGGAAATTCTCTGAAAATGTTTCTGTATTCAAATGAACACAGCACCTTCCAATTTGAATTGCTCTGACCAAATCAACTCCAAATGGTCTGAAACTTTTACAGGGGTTTACTAATGTCCTGAAGAACATTCTGGCAAAATTTGGGGATTTTTGGATGGACCAAACTCCCTCTAAAATTCTTTTGCTGAAAAGCTTTAAAGAATTTTCCAGAATTAATTAATGGTTTTCTTACAAATTGGATTGTATATCTGGACAGAGCTAGGCAAGATGAATCCAACCCAATTTGAATCACTAAATTTGGAGCTTCCTAGCAAAAGTTATGCAGTTCCAAAGTTTGAACCAATTCTGGAATTCAAATTAATTCGGGAAAAGTTCAAACTCTGCATGTGGGTCCATCCTACACGTGTCAACCGCCGGAATCACGCCACACGGGGCACAGACCTTTTCCCGCGCCACCACACGGGATCACACGCCACAGCTGATCCGGAGTTTTAATCTTCAGCTGCTGACATGTGGGCCCGGCGGGTCTTCTTCTTCCTCTCGCTCCCGCGCCTCCCCCTCGCCGGCGCTGTACTGGAGCTCGCCGGACCCGGCTTCCCGGCCACCTTTCGGCCGAAGACTCGCCGCCTGGGGGTTTTCAGGGTCGGGGAACAAGTCTACGGGGTTGGCTCGGGCTGCCGGTGGCCGGAAGTAGGCTGGCGACGAGCCGCGGCCTTCGGTGATGATCGACACCGTCGCCCGAGCACATTAGCCCGCCAAAAGCTTGGCGGATCCGCTCTAAAGCATCAGTGGAGGTCAGGAAATCTCAGCGTGGCCTCAACCTGGCTCGGAAATGACGGCAAACCGGTTGTCACCGTGCGCCCGCGTGTTCCCGCCATGGCCGCCGACCGAAAAGCTCGAAATTAGCTGTAACCACGGCGTTTCTAGCTAGGGTTGTGGAGGGAAAAGGTTCCCTATCCTCTCTAGCTCTGGTGTGCGCAAAATGAATAACTTTAACCGAGAATTAAGCGTTAATTTCCACAGTTCTTACCCGCGGTTAGGTTTTCCTCGTCCGAGGGAAAAACTCGAAATTCCGTAGCTACGTCGCACGGATTGCTCTGAAATTTGGAGAGGAGCAGCGCAGGGAGTTGGCACACCTTGGGGTGCTCTCGCTCAGTCGTGAAACTGGTTGGTGTGAGCTGCCCACGGGTGCCCGACGTCGGTTTCCACCGGTTGCACCTCGGCTTCGGTGCTGATACTCGAAATACGGCCGACAGGAACCCCGAACGCCGGAGCTGAGATGGGGAAACTCTTGTGCACGCGCTGGCGCTCCTTTTTCGCGTTGATCGCTTGAGCAGTCGGGACGCGATGCCGGCTTAGGATCGGGACGAACCGGCGCGGCGCCGGCGGCTTGTTTGCTCGGGAGGAAAGATAACAGAGCTCGTGGGAGGGTTGTTGTGGCCGACAGAGCGCGGCGTAGGGGAGATGAAGGCGCGGGGGAACCGACACTCGAAGCAGCTCGAGAGGTGCTTCGGTCGTCGGTTGTCCGTGCGGTGGCAGCCGGTTGGAGAACGCAACTCGCTCGAGTGTGAACTGTGGAACCGATTAACTTAGGCAGTAAGCTTCTCCCCTCTCTTCTCACTGACCAGTGGGGCCCACAGCTCCCCTCTGCCCCAAAATATCTCCAAATTTTTGGCAAATGAGTAATTCAAATGTTTGCAGTCTCAAACTGAGCCACATTTGCATGATTGGACAAGTTTCCCTCAAATTCAAATGTATATTTGTATTCTTGCCTATTTGGCTCCTTTTTTGGAGCATTGGGTAGCAAACCCTTGCAAAAATTATTGAGACTTTGCCTCCCCACTAATTTGAACCTGAGGAATCCAAGTATGCCCTTTACTCCTTGTTTTAGCTGCTGAAATCCTGAAGTTGAGTGCAACAGTTTGAAATTTCCCTCCCATGTGTGATCATATGTGTGTAAACCCTACTTTGTGAAAGTGAAGACTTTCCCTTCTAATCTCTCCTTTGATGGAGGCCACTTGCTCTTCACAATATTTCACAATCTACCCACAACAAAACTGTTGTGTTGTGAGGTGCATAAAAATTTTTGCAAGTCCCTTTTCTTGGGCTTTTACAAAAAACGTTCGGGAACGATGGCAAACCTGCTTTCACCGTGCGACCGCGGTCCCCCGGTTCGGTCGCCGGTAGAAAACCATGAAATACTCTGTCTATGTGCAGTTTCAGGCTAGAACCGTGAAGGGAAAAGGATCGCCCACCACATTGGGCCCTTCGAGCAAACTTTGACGAACAAAGGTTGAGAATTGGGGAGGAATTCGGGATTACCGTGCCGGAAGGTCAGATGGAGTACGCCGGAGCAACTTTTCAAAATTCTCTCCCGACGGTGCATGGCATGGGCTGAGCTTGGGAGGAGAGCAGCACGGTGCCTTGGCACGTCCAGGGGCGCCGGTACTTGGTCGTGACACCCACCAGGTGGAGCTGTCCATGGACGCCTCCTAATCGGTCCTTGTTCGGCCGCCGCGCGGACGTGGTGTCCCCGGGGTAGGAGGGCCGGGCTCGGTCGGTGGCGCGTCGTGGAGGACGAGGGTGAGTCCCTGGTGCCGTTTTGCTACTCACTGGCCTTAGTTTGTGATCACCCGAGCCGGCTGCCGATCGAATGAGTGTGGCGGCAGCGGCTCTGTTCAGGGCGCGGGGGAAAGAAGAAGAACAGAGCGGGCTCCTCGTGGTTGTGGCAAGGGGACTCGGCCGAGGTGATAAGGAGCAGGAAGCAGCTCGCCAGGCGCCATCCGGTGAAGCAGGTGGTGGCTCGGGGCTGCTCGGTGTCGACCGGGTTGCTGCTCGGTATCGGCCACAGCTGGGTCGGTTGCTCGAGTGGAGAACTGAAGACTGCATACTGAAAGCTGAAGACTGAAGATCTTTTGGGCATATGACAAGTGGGTCCCACTTTCCCTCTTATCCCCTCTCAACAGCTCTCAAATATCTCCACAGTTTGGCAATTAATACATCCAAATGTTTGAAGTTGCAAATTGAGTTGCATTTGGAGAGTTGGGCAAATTTCATTCCAATTCAAATGTGTATTAGAATTCTTTGCACATTTAAATCCTTTTGGGAGAAATGGATAGGAAATCTTTTCAAAAATTGATGAAACTTTGCCTACCCCCTAATTTGGACCTAAGGAATCCAAATGTGAACTCTGATCATTGATTTGGCTGCTGCAAATGAGGTTTTTAATACAACAGTTTGAAAATCCTTGTGTTACTCTCATTTGCATTTTTGATTGGAACAATTTGTTCTCAAAATCAAACTTTAGCTTCCTCACACATATGGGGACTTCCCACCTTAGTTTTAGATCCCTCTTGGGTTCCAAGTCTTCAAACAATTATTTGAACTTGTGTGAAGAAAGCTCTCATGTGTATTATCACATGTGGAAAAAGTTTTAACAAGTCCCATTTTTCATACATGTGAAAACAACTTTGTGCAAACAAGAGTTTCTTTGTATGCATGTTTTGGGACCTTTACACATGGCGGCATGCACGGCTCCCACTCGACGGTGTTTCCCTCTTGGGGGTCTGTCTCTTCCTCGGGAGCCTCCTCATAGCACCCTGCAAGCGCTTCAAACACCAGTAGTGAGCACGATGGCTCAGCAAGACTGACCCGTCTCACCTACACATGAACTCTACATGCTGGGTTTGCAGTGTATAATAGGAAAGTATGTTCCAAAAAACACGCCTAATTAGTTGAATCTTACTTTCAAGTTTTAGCCTTGAGTAAGTGGGGAACCTTGTGCCAAGACACATACGAAATCCACAATCAAACAAGAAACACATTTCTCTTATGTGCTTTGTCTAAGGTTGAAAAGAACTTTAATTGGCTCTAGGCTAAAGCATTTCATTAACAAACAATGTAAAGCTTTCAACCAGCAACATTTTATCATCACAAGTAGCCTGTTTTTTCTACGTCACAGTACAGTGAATAAGTGGTACTCACTGACCGTGAGGAGCGGCGATTATAATAGATTTACACCTACAGGGTTACCCGAATAACCTGTCACATATGCCCGTACTCAATGTTGCCTACAGCAACCACCACGGACGTCATACGCAACCACCTTTCATCCGTTAGCCAAGTGTTGAACTGGTCCTATCGTCCCGAGCAGGAGGTCTCTATGCGGAGCATCCACGGTGTCTGCCAGCTGATTTACACCTCGCTGCTCTCAACCTACCCTCTAGACGACAAGCAATGCCTCAACATATCGCTACCTGAATTACATCGGTTTCCCGGTTCCCATATATCTGGTAGGTCTTTGGTACTGTTCTAGCTTGTTCAACAGGCCCGCACACGGCTCGGTCCTCAATCGACATGAGCAGAGCTATGGCACCCAGGACCCAAAGTCCTGCTGCCCTTACTCTCCGCTCGGTCTCATTTTTCTTGTCATGTGAATCATTGTCTATCTTTCTAACCATGTAGTGTGCCACTAAGCCTATTCTCGTGAGTAGTTCCAACTGCTCGACTTGTACCGAAACCTATACCAATTTAGCATTGCAGTGTATACTCGAGGTTTAAAACCTAAGCCCAAAACTCCTGGTTCTCTTGGCTATGCATTTAGGTTTCCAATCAAGACTCTAATGCACAATTATAGGAAATACATAAAGTGATCAAAACATAAGACTTTATGAAATGGCTAATGCAAACCGGAGCTCGCCTTGCTGCTGGTCATGAGCTAACTGTTCCTCTAGAGTAATGAAGTCTAACACCTCCGGAGTTTCACGACTACACGAAATAAACATACAATGCGTGTTAATTTAGATGCATTTGAGTTATTTTGATATTGTGAAGACTATAAGTACAGCTAGACCATCCTATTGACTGTGAATTTTTTACTGTGGTTTGGAGACAACCTAAACAGAGACTTGGCCAATTTTCAATTGAATCAAAGCTCATATGTGCCCTGCACAATTAAATGTGTATTTGGCCATAACTAGAGTTATTATGGTTTTCTAAGAAGTTTCATGGAGCAAGCCATTACTTTATGGAAACTAGATTTTCAGAGTGTTCTAATGGAATTGGTTCCATATAATTGGAGAATCCTAGCAAAATATATGAGCTAAATAAGTTCAGAGAAAATCTGAAAAATGTTTCTGGACATTTTTCTTTTTCTCTGCACCAGTTTCATTAATCACACCATTAAGTGGACTAAAAAAGCTCGGATGGATCTGAATTTTTTATGGTGGCTCAGGTATATTACAAGGAACATCCTTGCCAAATTTCAGCATTTTCCACTAAAGGGTTCTCCAGTTAAAATTCTAAACAGTTTAAATTTGGAGAATTAATTCTGGAGAAATAAAGGTTTTCACAGAGTGAAACTTGTTTTACTGGAAAGTACTCAGAGAGCTGAATCCAACAAAATTTGGTTCACTCGATTTGGACAATCCTAGACAAAGTTATGGATTTCTAAAGTCGGAGCCGAATTCTGATTTTTTTCCAATAGAAAATCACTTCCCTCTGTAGGATCGAAGAGCACGTGAAAAGCTACCAGAGGTGGTGAATGGTAGATTAAAACTTTTCGCAGCGGAAACAACAAAAACCTCTCAGCAAAAATTAATCGGTTAAAGAAACCGTGTGTGCAAGTGTTTTCAAACGTGTTCAACCGTGACAAATCAAGTAGAGAGGTAGAGAATCAAGTCACGGATCTAATGCAACAAGAATCACTTGAAAACACGAAGTAAAACTTGAGATACGTTCAAAACATTAAACGAAGATCAATCTGTTCTACCCGATATAAAACAGATCTGCAATGCTGCAAAGAAACTCGTGTATCTCAAAAACTACAGATCCGAAGCTCGTGAAAATTTCAAAGATGATAGATAATTGAGTTGTGAAGACAACCCAAAAAGAATCACGTCAATCGGATCTGTAAAACTCGAGTTATGAATGAAACACCGAAGCAACGTCGGTCTGTCCAGAAACTCGGCGAGAAAGACTTGACGAAAAACAAATCAGACGAACAAGGCACAAAAGCTCCTCGAAACTATGAACTTTATTCAATAGAAACACAAGAGGAACAGCCCAAAGTTCTCTACCCTCGAGAGCTCTGGCCTCCCTTGCTTTTATAGCCAGCCCTCAGGCTAAACAATCCAATCTAGGACTCCTACTCCTAATTGGACTCGTATCCTAACTTACCATAACTGCTCAGGACTCTCCTATTCGCATATAGAAGCAATCGTGAGACTTCCAAACACCTTAGGAACGTCCTAAACATTCCTAAAACAACTCAACTTCGTGCCTAGCACGAAATCCTATCATAACCAACTCAAATCTTCCATATTTGAGCCATATCCGACTCAGCCTCAGCCTGAGTACGCAATCCAGCCGTTTGGACCTTTCCGACCAATTCTTTACGTCCACTTCTCTTCATCACGCCTTGGAACAATGTTGCCACGTCCATGCACTCCTTGCACAGGTGCAAACACCTTCCAACGACGTACACGCAACCTTCATATGCACTGCCCTTGATCCAAACATGCTGCGCGACCTCCCGATCAACTCAACCACAACTTCTCCCGAACCTGGTTGTTGGAACCTCATCTCCTCCCTGAGACTAGTCCAAGGATACCATCACCAGCCATGTCTTGAACTCAAGCAAAACCTGCACATGAATAAACAACCAATTCTTCCGAGCACAGGTCCTCGACTTGACTCACGTTAGTCCTAAAACCACAACACCTTACATGAGCACGTCACATAAGCATGTTGCAAACCATATCAAATGATAACAGCCATAACCACCAAAACACACCAAAAACTTAGCAAATTAATACTAAGCAAACCTTCCCATAAAGCAAGTTTGAAACATTGCGAGTTAAAAGCAAAAACAAGACGCTGCAGTTCTACGAGTTGAACTTCACGGGAGCTCCCTAAAAACAAGCTCCGGACCTCACAGAAGCTCTCCGGACCTTGCGTCGGACCTTGCCAACACTTGGCGGACCTAACAAAGAACTTGTCGGACCTTGCCACAGAAGAATGTTTTGGCAATATTCAAAACTTTGAATGTTAATGCTAACTTTTATCCTAATTGCCAATGTATTCAGCACACATAGGTCTCACAATCTCCCCCTTGATGAATGCATTGGCAACACCAATTAAAATCCGAACATTGGCTTATGAAAAGTTTTGAAAAGCTTTGAAAACTCATTTCTCCCCCTTTATTAATTTCTCCCCATTTTTTAAAATCAGAGAAGGAAGAAAGTGTATAACATATGCAAAGTGTAAAAAAAACCTCTCCTTATACATATTTCTCCCCCTTTGACAATGTATTCAGCAAGGTTCAAAGGAGAAATTTTTAAATGTTATGAGCATATTATAACATATACATACAAAACAAAGCTCATCCAAGTCATACTATCAGGTTACTTACACTATCACATCAATGAGATACATAAAGTAGTGTAAGTCATGCTAGAGATCAAATGTATTTTTCAGTTTAAACAAGTCATGATCTCCCTTACTCAACTATTTCAAAACCTGAAAACATGACACTTGTTGCTGCATTTTTATTATTCATAATCATTTAAGGCACAAAGTTGATCATATGATATTTGCAAGAGATTATATGCCGCATCAGCCTTATTCTAACCAACCAAGCCAAGCCTATGTCATTTGACAATCAGAAGCTTAAGGACATGGTTTTAGTCATACACAATTCCTTCCAAGTTCATATCTTAGTGCAATGATAAGCAATCTCAAAAGAAGAAGTGCGATGCATGCATATTCTCTTGATATTTTCTCAATTTTTTATTTGAAAACTCAACATGTGAGCTGATCACTTGATTAATTTTTTATGATTAAAAGCACTTGTGAGCACGCAACAAGTTCAAAACAGCAAGAAAGTTCGATCATGATCAGATTTAGTGTAAGTAATTATTCCAATTACTAGTCATGGCAAAAACTACAAAATGTATAACATGAGTAATGTAGTAAGAACTTTCAGCCTGTAAAAGGAATCACAAAGTCATATATGTATGAAATACTATGCTCATATTATTTTAGTTTCAGATTCACACATAGACTTTCAAAGTTTCAAAAACTCCCCCTCAATTTAAGCCATGAGGATGCATAACCCCTATTTCACTACGAATGAAACAAAAACGAGTGAAATCCAAAGCTTTTGTAAAAATATCAGCCAATTGTTGTTCGGTATCGACATGGTGAAGCACAATGTTTCCTTTTTCAACATTATCATGAAGAAAGTGATACCTAATGTCAATGTGCTAAGTTCTAGAGTGTTTCACGGGGTTTTTAACAATACAAATTGCACTAGTGTTATCACAAAACAGTGGAACACTATCTAAATGAACCCCATAGTCCTTAAGTGTTTGAACAATCCAAAGAATTTGTGAGCAATCGCTAGCCGCAGCTACATATTCAGATTCGGCCGTGGATTGTGCAACTGAACTTTGTTTTCTAGAGGACCAAGCAACAAGTGAATTACCAAGAAAATGACAAGCACCCAAAATCAGCATCCGAAAAAGCTTTCAAAGAAACGGTTGAGGAAGAAGGAAGAAAAATGCCAAATTCTTGAGTTCCATGTAGGTACCTGAGAATCCTTTTGATGGCTGGGCGATGTGAAGCACGTGGAGAAGCTTGAAAACGTGCACAAAGACATACGCTGAATTTTATGTCCGGTCTTGACGCCGTGAGATACAAAAGTGATCCAATCATACTTCTATATTATTTTTTATCGACCGGGTCACCATCTTCGTCAAGTTCAAGTGTTGTTGCTGTTCCATTGGTGTCCGAAGAGGCTTGCATTTGTCCATGTTGAAGCACTCAAGAAGGTCCTTTGTATACTTAGTTTGATGCACAAAAGTTCCTTCTTTTGTTTGTTTGATTTGCAGCCCCAAAAAGTATGTGAGTTCTCCCATCATACTCATCTCAAATTCTGAACTCATCATAGCTGAAAACTTGGACACGAGATCATGAGAAGCACAACCAAAGATAATATCATCCACATACACTTGAAAGAATAATGAGTCATTGCCATGCTTAAGTACAAAAAGAGTTTTATCAACCTTGCCCATGGTAAACCCATTTTCAAGTAAGAATGTTTTAACCTATCATACCATGCTCTAGGGGCTTGTTTTAGACCGTACAAGGCTTTGGACAGTTTGTAAACATGATTAGGAAAATTTGAATTTTCAAAACCCGGTGGCTGCTTAACATAAACCTCCTCCTCTATGTAGCCATTAAGAAAAGCACTTTTAACATCCATTTGATATAACTTGAAACCTTTAGATGCAGCAAATGCTAATAAAATTCTTATAGCTTCTAATCTAGCAACAGGAGCAAATGTTTCATCAAAATCTAGACCTTCAATTTGAGTGAAACATTGAGCAACCAACCTAGCTTTATTCCTAACCACAACCCCATCCTAACTTTGCTTATTTTTAAATACCCATTTAGTTCCAATTAATGTGTTACCTTGAGGTGGAGGTACAAGTTTCCAAACATTATTTCTTTCAAAATTTTCTAACTCTTCTTGCATGGCATTAATCCAAGATCATTAGTGAGTGTGTGTGATATATCCTTAGGTTCAAAAGAAGCAACAAAAGCAGAATGAGCATGAGAGTTTGGATCGCAAAACCTGGACCGAGTGACTCGTTCATGCAAGCTTCCAATGATTTGTTGTGGAGGATGACTTTTGAGTACTCGGAGGGGAGTAGACACTTCACAAGCACCTTCTTCTTCATGTTCGGACCTTTGATTAGGAGAGCTTGCTGATTGAGGAAGGTCCGAACCAGCAGTAGTGACTGTTGGTGCTGGTTGTGGTGCAAAATCAGCAGCTTGATCGTTATTTACTTCCGAGTTTTCGGGCAGCAGCACCACTTCTTCATCTTCTTCAATAAAAATACTCTCCCCCTGCGGATATGGATCTGGACCTGCAATATTGGAGCTAGTACTTGGGCTAGCTTCATCAAAAGAAACCTCGCAAGTCTCCACAATTTTGTTAGTGTCAAGTAAAAGCACACGGTAGCCTCTAGTATGAGATGGATAACCAAGAAACATGCCATCAACAGATCTAGCTTCAAATTTATCAAGATTACCATGTTTCTTAACAAAGCATTTGCAACCAAAAACCCTAAAGTGTGTAACACTAGGCCTATGTCCAAACCGGAGCTCATATGGGGTTTTTCCAAGCTTGGCACGCAAGAAAACACGATTTGAGACATAACAAGCGGTTGCAATTGCATCAGCCCAAAATTTACTAGGAGTTTGATATTCATCAAGCATAGTCCTAGCCATCTCATCTAAGGTCCTGTTCTTTCTTTCTACGACACCATTTTGTTGTTGTACATAGGGTGAAGAGTATTGATGATCTATTCCATTTTCAGCACAAAAGTGATCAAAGGATTGGTTTTTAAATTCAGTTCCGTTATCACTTCTAATTGCTTTTAATGATCCTGGGTGATCAATAGATAATCTAAGAAATAAAGTTCTAAAATGACTAAAAGCTTCATTTTTAGATGCCATAAAATAAACCCAAGAATATCTGGAATAATCATCAACAATCACAAGCACATACCATTTACCTCCGAAGGATTGAACACTTGCCGGACCTACTGTGTCAAGATGTAAAAGTTGTCCCGGTTCAGCTGTCATGGTCATTGTGAGAGGAGCATGTGAACCTGCAACAAACTTAGCATGTCTACAAGAAGAGCACACAATATCATTGTCCTTTTTAAGCTTCGGCAGCCCACGTATGCGATCGAGAGCACTAACACGAGTGAGATGATCAAAGCCTATGTGACCAAGTCTATGATGCCAAAAATATAGATCCTTTGTATCATTAGCAACTAGACACCGATGCTTAGAAGTTGACAAATCAAAATCAGCTTTAAAAACTCTTCCAAACCTAGACATGTTAAACAAAAGCTCACCTTTTGAATCTACAACCTTGCAGCAATTTTTAGCAAAGCTAACCTCTAGATTTTCATCTAGCAATTGTGAAACCGAAAGCAAGTTGTATTTCAAATTTTAACAAGTGCCACATCTTTCAAAGTGTAGAGATTGTTTACTCTAACCGAACCTTTAGCAATTATGGGAATAGAAGAGTTATCGGCAAAAGTAACATTTTCTACACGTGACACAAAAGAGAGAGAGGAGAACCATTCTTTGTTACCGGTCATGTGGCGTGAGCAACCTGAATCCACAATCCAAATGTTCTCCTTCCTCAAACGTGAAACCTACACAGCAGCACAATACGTCGATGACTCAATGCTGGGGTTAGTTAAAAGACTTTTAGGAATCCAGTACTGAGTCACACGACGTCTAGCAGGAATAACACGCGAAAGCTGAGAAGGTACAGCAGGTTTATAAGCCAAACATCGAAAATTTTTGTTCCCAACTACTGACTTAGAAGGTGTGTTATATGTAGCACAAAAAACAGTAGGTCCGGGAGCAAGTTTTTGACTCATGACAGCAGGTTGCAAGCTCCGAACATTCGGTCTAGCAGATTTTGCTTGGTTGTTATGTGATCTCGCAAGTATTCTTTGTTTCTTGTCGTGTTTAGCTAGTCTATAACAAAAATCCATGACATGACCATCTCTACCACAGTAGGTACAATGAAAAATAACCTTATTATCATGTCTAGATGAGCAAGCAACACATTTATTAGAACCCGAATGGGACAGTACTCCTGCAGATTTGAAAATCACCTCTTTTTGTCTAGGAGCTGTTTGAATCAAACCGCTTCCTAATGACTTTACAACTTTAGGTGGGTGTGCCTTAGCATGAGCACGAGAATTAAAACCTAAACCAGTTTTATCATTACAAGACTTGGAAGAATTCAGCAGCAAGTTTAGGTTCTTATTTGCATTAGAAAACCGATCTAGTGTCCTATGCATGTCATCAAGTTTATTGGACAGATCAAAGCAGTTTTCACATGAAGTTTTTCCTTTTAGTTTGCAATTTAAACAATATTTAACTTCATGCACACGTAAAGCATTGTTCAAAATAGAAATCTCATTCATAGCATCATTTAGTTTCTTATTCAGATCATCACATGAAGAACAATGCAAATCAATTGTAGGACAACAAGCATCTTTCAAATTTTTATCATTAAGTGCAGCAAGCTCTTTGTTCTTTTCAATTTCAAGTTCAAGTTTATCAAGTGTAGATGCGTGTGCACTTCTTAAAGAGGATAATTGTTCATAAATCAAATCACATGAGGAACAAGAATCATCACTAGAAATCAAAGTTTTTAAACGATTAATTTCAGATTCTAGTGATTCAATTTTAACAGCATTGTTCCTAAGTTTTTTATCCTTTTCCTTTAATATAACAGTGGCAAGAGAAATAGCATCACACATTTCTTTGCAAGTGGGACATACCTCTTCATTGTCGCTGTTGTGTTCTGCCTCCTCGGAGCTTGAACTTGACTTGCTCGCCATGCAGCACATATTCGCCATAGCTTCTTCATCTTCATCACTACCGGTGTCCACATCACTTGAGCCGAAATCTTGAAGTGCAGAGATCATACTATGCACTATGTTGCGCATTGATAAATCTTTCTTCTTCTTATTCTTTGCAAACGATTTCTTCGGCCTTGTTTGCTTTTCTTCACGTGAAGTCGGACCTGAAAGGTTAGGGCACTCCGTACGAAAATGTCCTGTCTTACCACATTCAAAACATCGTTGAGGTCCGGAGCTTCCTCTTCTTCTAGTTCTCACATTTTGCAATGCTTTTGAGAACCGAGTAGAGATGAGTGCAAGCTCCTCCTCTGGAAACTCTTCAATCTGTTCAAGGGTTAGAGAGGACAGCAAAGAGAGTGCACCACTAGATGATGATTGACTAGAACTAGACATGTCACGTTGCGAAACAAATGCAATAGACTTCTTGGGGTTTTTACGTGAGATGATGTCAATTTCATGAGTTTTTAATTTAGAATAAAGCACGTCTAAAGTAAGAGAGCTCATGACAGTAGATTCACGAATAGATGTAACTTTCATTTCCCAAATTGACATATCTAATGCTCCTAACAATTGTCTAGCATTTTCAGCATCTGAAAAGTTAACATTGACACTACGCAAGTTGCTGAGAATTTTATTAAAGCGAGCAAAAAGGTCATCAATTGACTCACCGGGTTGCATCTCAAAACGCATGTATTCTTTCTTGAACATATCTTGCCTTACCTCCTTGATCGTATTGGATCCTTCATGGTAGTCACAAAGAGCTTTCCAAACATCACATGCAGATTGGAGGTGTGCAACACGGTCGAAGTCGCTTTGAGTCAATTCTTGGATGATCAAGTTGCGAGCCTTGTTGTTGTTGTCAACATCTCTCATGTTCGCAGCCGTAACTTGATCGTTGGGTGGTACATCAAAGTTCCGGTAGACCTTTTCCCATATGGAGAAGCCTTGCGCCTGTATGTAGGCCTCCATCCGCGCCTTCCAAACCTGAAAATTGATGCCATTGAACACACAAGGTTTTGCGGAGTACTTCTCCATGATGGTTAGTCAAAACATGTGGAAATCACAAAGATTAGAGCACCTTGGCTCTGATACCAATTGTAGGATCGAAGAGCACGTGAAAAGCTACCAGAGGGGGGGTGAATGGTAGATTAAAACTTTTCGCAGCGGAAACAACAAAAACCCCTCAGCAAAAATCAATCGGTTAAAGAAACCATGTGTGCAAGTGTTTTCAAACGTGTTCAACCGTGAAAAATCAAGTAGAGAGGTAGAGAATCAAGTCACGGATCTAATGCAACAAGAATCACTTGAAAACACGAAGTAAAACTTGAGATACGTTCAAAACATTAAACGAATATCAATCTGTTCTACCCGATATAAAACAGATCTGCGACGCTGCAAAAAAACTCGTGTATCTCAAAAACTACAGATCTGAAGCTCGTGACAATTTCACAGATGATACATAATTGAGTTGTCAAGACAACCCAAAAAGAATCACGTCAATCGTATCTGTAAAACTCGAGTTATGAACGAAACACCGAAGCAACGTCGGTATGTCCAGAAACTCCGCGAGAAAGACTTGACGAAAAACAAATTGGACGAACAAGGCACAAAAGCTCCTCGAAACTATGAACTTTATTCAATAGAAACACAAGAGGAACAGCCCAAAGTTCTATACCCTCGAGAGCTCTGGCCTCCCTTGCTTTTATAGCCAGCCCTCAGGCTAAACAATCCAATCTAGGACTCCTACTCCTAATTGGACTCGTATCCTAACTTACCATAACTGCTCAGGACTCTCCTATTCACATATAGAAGCAATCGTGAGACTTCCAAACACCTTAGGAACGTCCTAAACATTCCTAAAACAACTCAACTTCGTGCCTAGCACGAAATCCTATCATAACCAACTCAAATCTTCCATATTTGAGCCATATCCTACTCAGCCTCAGCCTGAGTGCGCAATCCAGCCGTTTGGACCTTTCCGACCAATTCTTTACATCCACTTCTCTTCATCACGCCTTGGAACAATGTTGCCACGTCCATGCACTCCTTGCACACGTGCAAACACCTTCCAACGACGTACACGCAACCTTCATATGCACTGCCCTTGATCCAAACATGCTGCGCGACCTCCCGATCAACTCAACCACAGCTCCTCCCGAACGTGGTTGTTGGAACCTCATCTCCTCCCTGAGACTAGTCCAAGGATCCCGTCACCAGCCATGTCTTGAACTCAAGCAACACCTGCACATGAATAAACAACCAATTCTTCCGATCACAAGTCCTCGACTTGACTCACGTTAGTTCGAAATCCACAACACCTTACATGAGCACGTCACATAAGCATGTTGCAAGCCATATCAAATGATAACAGCCATAACCACCAAAACACACCAAAAACTTAGCAAATTAATACTAAGCAAACCTTCCCATAAAGCAAGTTTGAAATATTGCGAGTTAAAAGCAAAAACAAGACGCTGCAGTTCTACGAGTTGAACTTCACGGGAGCTCCCTAAAAACAAGCTCCGGACCTCACAGAAGCTCTCCGGACCTTGCGTCGGACCTTGCCAACACTTGGCGGACCTAACAAAGAACTTGTCGGACCTTGCCACAGAAGAATGTTTTGGAAATATTCAAAACTTTGAATGTTAATGCTAACTTTTATCCTAATTGGCAATGTATTCAGCACACATAGGTCTCACACCCTCGCTGACTCAGCCGCTGACAGCGGGACCCGCCGAGTTGTTTAAATTAAACGTGTGCGCGCTCCAGACAGCGGCTGACAGATGGGGCTCACCGTCTTCGTCTTCCTCTCGCCACCGGACAGCCCCGCGGCGGCGCACTCCGGTGAAGCTCGCCGCCGGCCGATCCCCTATGCCAAGCTTCACGAAACTCGCCGCTAGGGCCTAGTCCAAGGCGAGGAACATGCTGGTGGGTTTTCGGTGGTCTAAGGTGACCGGAACATGGCCGACGACGTGCGGCGGCTTTGGAAGAACTTTGGCCGTGTCGGCCGGACTCCCTAGCACCCCAAACGCTCGACCAAAGGGTCGTACAGCATCAGTGCACCATAGGGAAGATCGTCGTGAACTCTAATGAGCTCGGAAACAACTCTAAATAGCATGTCACCGTGTGACCTAGGTCAAAATCCGGTAAAAAGAGCAAAACCCGGAGAACAGCAGCTAAACTCAACGGTTCTCCGGGGTTTCTGATCCTATGAATTCGCACGGGCATCTAAAAGTGGTTTGCTAAGTTTGGTGATGAGTGGTGCAACGTGTATCACGAATTTTGTAAAGTTGGTCGGCGGTCTCTTTTGTACACTGGCGCAAAAACATGAAATTCCGGCGAGAGCAGCCCATGGCATGCAGCCGAGCTTTTGGTGATGGAAGAGGAGACCTTAATGAACCTCTTTATGTTCACAGCTTGAGGAAAGACGGGCTGTGGTGGCCGGACGACGCGTTCTCGTGGTGGCGGCTCGGGTTGAACAGAGGAAGAAGAAAAGGCTTGGTGCTCGGCCGAAGAAGCTGATCACGAGCTGTCAACGGTTCGAGGACATCAAATGAGGGTCAGCGCAGCTTCTGAGCTGCTCAGCCAGACGTCCAAGGCACCAGAGTGCGTGATCGCTGAGGGAGCAGAGGAGCTGGAAGGTCGGGCGATGTTTCAGATGCACGAGCGAGTGGCGTGTTTGAGCAGAGGACAAATTCGCTTGGGCGTGGCTGGGACGTGTTGATCAGCACAAAAGGCGAAGGAACCTCCTCTGGGGCGAGCAGGGACGCAGGCAGCTGCTATCCAGCCTGTTTCTCGCCGTGGTGTTGAGCCGAGTGCGCACACGACCCGAGTGTCTCGGTGGAATCCTGTTCTCTCGGTTGGGTGACTGACATGTGGGTCCACAATTCAAATTTGTGCCACGAAATTGAATTTTCCTATTGCTCTAAATATTGTGACCACACTGTCCTTGGTAATTTGATCAAACCCCCAAATGACTCTTTGGATTTGAATAATTAAAAGTGTGATTTGATTTGACTGAATTTGCAGCAATTGTGAACTGAAATTCAAATTTGATTTGAATTTAGCCAAAATAGCTCATGTAAAGATCAACTCCAAATGGAGTAAAAATTGGTGCATGAGCTCATAAAAATGTTCTGAGTGTGAATATGAATTCCTCTTTTGAATTCATGAGATGAAAGGAGTTTGAATTTGAATTTAAGTCCAAACTAGCTATTTAGTATTTGTACCCAAAAGTACCTCAAAAAGGTTTGGATTTGGGTGAAATTTGGCATGAGCATTCCTAACAAAGTTTAGGAGTTAATCATATGCTCATCCCCTATATGAGGCATGTGGTAAATACCACTTCTGTATTTTGTGATTTCATCTCCTAATAAATCTATTTACGGTGGTTACTTGCTCTTCAAATGTGTTCATGTGATTACCACAAATGAGGTGAGGTGTGGGTGTGATGAACACTTTTAGCAAGTGAAAAACTTGGGCCCTTACAGTATAGTGGTACCCAGTGACATGAAACTTCAGAAGAAAATCTTGGACGAAGCTCACTTGTCCAAGTATTCTATTCATCCGGGCACCAACAAGATGTACCAGGATCTAAAAATCAGATTTTGGTGTACATGGATGAAAAGAGAAATCACAAAGTACCTATCCAAATGTGATACATGTCAGCATGTGAAAGCCGACCATATGTGTGAAGCCGGACAGCTGCAACCATTGAACATTCTGGCATGGAAGTGGCGGATATCAGCATGGACTTCATAGTTGGATTACCTCTCACGTCCCACAAGCATGATTCGATTTGGGTGATAGTCGATCGACTAACCAAATCGGCTCATTTTATTCCGGTACATACAAAGTACATTGCCAAGCAATATGCGGAGTTGTATATTGCAAGGATTTTATGCTTGCACGGTGTCCCCGCACAATTATTTCAGATTGCGTTGCGCTGTTCGTTGCTCGATTTTGAGAACAGCTGCACGTGTCATTGGGGACTAAACTGATCTGAAGCTCCACATATCACCTGCAGATGGATGGTCAAACTGAGGGTGAATCAAGTGCTTGAAGATATGCTACGTGCTTGTGCCATCCACCACAGTAAAAACTTGGACGATTATTTGCCATTGGTGGAGTTTTCATATAATAATGGCTATCAAGCTAGCATAAAGATGGCATCGTATGAAGCTCTCTACAGCTGGAAATGTCGCACACCCCTCAATTGGTGTGAGTCCGGCGAGCGAGTTATATACGGCATTGAGCTTGTGAATGAGGCTGAAGAACGAGTACGAATAAAACAAGCCAACCTCAAGGCTGCTCAATCTTGTCAAAAGAGATATGCGGACAAGAGACGCCGTCCTCTCCACTTTGACTTCAGGGACCATGTTTATGTCCGGGTGTCTCCGATGAAAGGGGTTCATCGTTTCAGAGTGAAGGGAAAACTTGCTCCGCGATTCATCGGTCCGTTCGCCATCATTGAAAAATGCAGACTCGTGGCCTATCGCTTGGAGTTACCGGCATCGCTCGCAGGAATTCTTAATGTCTTCCACAATTCTCAGCTGAGGAAATGCCTCAAGCCCTCCGCTGAAATCCGCACGGAAGACATTGAAACTCTTCAACCAGACCTCACATATTCGGAATATCCGGTCCGGATTATCGATGAAAGGACTCGCGCCACAAGAAACCGGACTTTATGGTTTTATAAAGTTTTGTGGAGTAACCATACCGCTGATGAGGCGACACGGGAAAGCGAGGCTGTAACACCCCAAAACCTGTTAAGAGGGGAATTTAAAAAATTTTGGACGTATTGCATGTGGTGCAGAAATTCAAATTCAAATTGGAATTCAAATTCAACTCAAAACAGAAAAGAAAAAGAAAAAAAAACAAAACCCCCGGCCAGTGAGCCGAAACCCACCAGCCGGCCCACCTTACCCCCGCGCCAGCCCGCAGCCGCGCGCCCCTTTTCCCTCTCACTGACACACGGGGCCTGCCATCATCTTCTTACTCGCGCGATCGCGCCAACCACTGGGACTCCTCCGCGCGCCGAATCCAAACCACCCCGGAAAGCCGTGTTCCCCCAGCTGAATTTTGGTCCTGGACGACTCCAGCTGGATCCCAACCGAACGCCGCCCTCCCTCGTCTATATAAGCGCCGGCATTGCCCTTTTTTCATCCCGATCGCCTGTTTTTCCTCCCGGTGAGAACCAGAGCTTCTCCGGCCGTTTTCTCTCGATCTTCACTCGGGATTTCTGATCTAACACGCCGATCTTGTTCCACCGCCTCCGGAGAATCACGCAGGTGCAGAAAACTCGGTAGATTGCGCCCTAGACACAGCTCCGACGAGCATCGCCACTGTTTCATCTCGGACCTCGTCGCCGACCGCCTTTCAGGACCTCCGAGCTCAAGAAAAACCCCGAGGTGAGATCCCCGACCTCCCCTCTACCGATCTATGCCATGAAATCCCAGTTTTAGGAGGTATAGACAAAGATCCGAAGTTCTCCAGCGAGATCGCCGCCTCCCGCCGCCGCGCACCGCCGGGCAGCGCCGCCCGCGCTCGGTCAGAGCGACGTGGCCGCTTATGCGCCGTCTATTTTAAATCGTACGGTAGAATTAAAACTCGCGCGTACCGGCTCGGTGATCTAATCTGAGCCGTCTGTTTTAAATCGGACGGTCCACGTCAGCCCCGCATTATAAAGGCCCGGATTCTTACGTGCTACCCCCTGGGGATCTCGGAAAATACGAGCTAGCCCTAGAAACTTCTGATCTAGCCCCTGGAACTCCAGAAATTCATGTAAATTCAATTAAAAATCAGTTTTAGCCCCTGGACTTAATAAAAATTAGGAAAACCCCTCTGTTATGTGTAGATAGACCACTGGAAATTTATGAAATAATATAACAGACCATGGAGTGGGGAGAGTTTACCTTTTTAACCCTATATGATATTAAATTTAGGAATTCGAATATGTGATTAGGATTTAAAATTTAAAAGGTGAGACAAACACATTGTAAATTCAAATTTAAACTCTCCTAGCACTTGGGAAACTTTAGAATGAGTTAAAAGTAGATTTTAAGCTGAAATGAACCTGTCTAGTTGATTGTTCATATTTATTAGTATAGAAACATATTTTAGGCTAGGAAATAATTCTGAAAATTGGAAAAATGAATTTAAATTAGTTCACATCAGAGGAGAAGTTCAAAAATATATTATTTAATATTTTAGAACAGAACCTATTCTGTTTTGATGAGGTGTCTTACTATTTTCATAATAAAGTTCACATTTAGGCATAGAAAATAAATCTGAAAATATAGGAAAATAGGTATGCATAACTAGGAAGTGATAAATGAAGTTTCCAAAACCAAAGACTTCAGTTTAGGGTTTGATAGAAAATCTGAAAAACCCATTTGGAGTAGGAAAATACCTTCCATGCAGACTTAGTAGCTAAAGGGTGTGTTAATTGAATATAAAGAATTTGTTTAGAATTGAAATTCATATATAAAGTGTGCAAATAAAAATCTGAATACAAAAGTTAGAAATCATATACATATGTTTAAAAGTGCATATAGACCAGAAATCAACACATGTAGAGTAAACACAACACATAGAAATGTGAATGATTTTCATATGTATGTATGTGTGGAGTGAAAGTGTGAAACTATGTCTTATGGGTTGTTTTCTTTTGCTATGTGTGTTGACATGAGTAGAACCTGCCCCAGAGCAAGTTCTTCCCTTCCAAGACCAAGACTTTCCATTCTCAGAGCAGCAAGAAGAAGGCAAGTGTCCTTGACCACTTTGATCCTATACTAGGATGTGTAGCTAGAATTATTTGCATTGTCAATTGAATTATGAAACCTATGCTAGGAAGTTTCCCTAGAATTGCATTACCTAGTTTCCTTGTAGCTTGGGTTGGGATTTATTTTATCATGTCATTCATTCATATTGCTTATGCTTAGCCATGCTTAGAATGGGATAATTGGGATATGAGATCATCAATTTATTTACCTCACTCTTGAATGAGATATTATGAGTTATGTAGAGGTAGGGATCGAGGCAAGTTGGATGATTTGGTTGGTGCTGGGTGCACGAGACTCGGGTTTGTGTTTAGTACTTGCCTGGATCCTAAGGACCGGTTCATGGAGCATGTAGCCTGGCTTTACCGTGCCAACCACATGCTGAGATGGGGCAGCTTGGCCAATTAATTAGGTGTATCCCCGGCGTAGTATGGGTGTGTTGGATGGTGCGGGGAGTAGGTGTCAGCTGGACTACCATATGAACCGCAAGGCTCAAGAGGGGGCCACTGCAGCGGGGTTGGAGCCTCTTGTATGCTGTTAGGGGTGAAACCTCAGTGGGCCCAGGCTCGTCGGGAATCCCTTTGTAAAGGCTTCATAGTGATCTCCTGGCTACACACCTGGGAAGTGTGAATGTGGTTCGTGGCAACTGGCATAATGGAGGTTCTTTTAGTCCACCTGGCAACGGGAGATGAAATCACTACATGTGGGTACAGTGGTGCAAACTCTGCAGAGTCAAAACTGTCATGACAGTCGTGCTCACAGTCTATAGCGGCTTGGACTTATTCATTATTAGAGGATTGATGGCTTTGGAAGTTGAGGATGTTAAGCGGGGAGCTTAACATTGGAATTTGAGGATTTGGTCATCTGATTATGATGATGGGTTGAGAGATTGGGACCATTTCACCTATGTAGTAATTGTAGGTGCTCAATAAGCTAAGGTGATAGGTATTAATTGCGTAGTGCTTTAACCATGAGTTCAACCTCTCCTTGTTCTAGCCATGCATGACATAACTTTCCTACACTTGCTGAGTACCAACGGTACTCAACCTTGCATATTTGTTGGTTTAAATTGCTGCTCAGGTCAAGGGGATGAGGTGGTGTTTAATGATCAAGACTTCGGACCCGAAGAAGGATTTTAGGTTCATGGAGTCCCCCGGGCAACGCCTGTGACGGAGCCCACAAGAATAATATTCCGCTGCTATTTTAGTTATGAACTTATTATCGTCCATCGAGACATATGCTATGTAAGACTTATTTATATTCAATACCTGGCTTGTAATAAATGATGCTTCACTACTTGTCATCACATGTATGAGAAAATGATCCTGGCATACATGTGATATTCACTCGGTTGTTCTTCGGAGAAACCGGGTGTGACAGAAGTGGTATCAGAGCCAAGGTTGCCCGTAGGAACGTGGACCTAGGTAGAAATAGACGTATTTAAGGACCCTATTTTCTTAAAAACTATTTTACAAAAGTGTGGGTTGAAGGTGTCATTTAATGGGGTCACTTTATTCATCTTACCCCAACTTTTATTCAAAATATGGTTTTTGTTTAAAATCTTATCTAACTTAAATTTAAATGCTTTATATTTTAGATGGTCCGCATGATCCGTACCGCCCGCAAGTCCACCGGAGGGAGAGTTCCCGTAGTTGCCCTTGCCCTGAGAGAGGGGGACCGTCCGGTGACGTATCTCTCCTACAGAATGGCAGTAGGAGGCTTGTTGCACCGTCTTCGACGCATGCTCCAAGCCGCAGGCAATACGGGCAAGCTAATCATACACTATAGCTCCACCCGGACCATCCGTGAGAAGCGGGAAGAATGGAGTTCGGAAATGAGGATTATCCATGAAAATCAGCTGCTTAAGATTCACCGCTCTCCAGCTTGTCGAGCGACACAGTCGATGCGGAGAAGGATGTCACCTGGGAGGCTATCACCTGCCAGAGTCACATCTACCGTCGCCACCTGACAGGACTGAGTACATGTATGTTCTTCAGCGTGAGAGTGGTACGACGGAGTACAAGTACCCGCCAGTGCAGCAGGGGACTTCCCATGAGCACATGGACCTGTGCTTGGAGGATGCTGCTATGCTCAGCACTCGACTACAGGAGTGTCAGCAGGAGCTTCAGGATGTTCGTGACACCCTAAAGGAGACTAAGACGTTGCTTCGAGCCAGCTTGAGGGCGAGGGAAAGAGGAGATGGGAATGAATTGTGTGTCATCGTGAATGACACATGGACTCCTGACTCCCCAGACCGCCGGGCGAGCAGGTGTCGCCGCACTTCTCCACCAGCAGCTTCCCCACCCAAAGCGGAGTCAGAGGGCAGCCGCAATAACGAGGAATATCCCGAGGAGCCAGCTTAGTGATACGAGTAGTGTAGAGTCTTTCCCTTCATTTAGCAGGATGTCGAGTAGTCGAGTCGTTACCTTAGTTAATGGTGTGTTAATGCTTGGTGTGTGACGTGAGTTGTGGAAGCCATGGGCGTTTGTCCACAACCTCGTCTTCAGGATTGTTTTGCTTTGATGTGTGAACCCCTATGAATAAAGAGTGCATTTATTTCGCGTGAGACATGAAACCCTCAGAAAATATAAATATAATAAGGTCTCAAAATTTTAAGTTTAAAACAAGCAAATTGGGAAGTTAATACGTAATGCTTTAAGTTAACATCTAGTTGATCACGATAGATGGCCGGAAGAGGAAAGGGTCATGCTGCCAACCCCGCCAACAACAACGATGAGGCCGGCAACCCTCATATTTCTGGAGGACAAGACAGGGGTGGTCGCCATGAAGGAGTTGATCCCATCCACCAAATGCTTGAAAATCAAAATCAGCTCATCCAGAGCCTGACTCAAGTTTTGGCCAACTTGCACCAAGCTCCACCTCCACAAGCTGCACCACGCCAACCAAGGTTGAGCGAGTTTCTAGGGACTCAACCTCCAAAGTTTGCAAGTGCTGCTGAACCTCTGGAGGCAGATGACTGGCTAAAGACCATTGAGAGCAAGATGAGGATCATACAATGCCAAGGGTATGAGAGGGTGCTGTTTGCCTCTCACCAACTGCATGGACCGGCTGCTGATTGGTGGACCGCTTACGTAGCAGACCATCAAGAACCTGAGAACATCACTTGGGAAGAGTTCAAGCGTAGCTTCCGCAACCATTACATACCAAGGGGTGAACTTAAAAACAAGAGAAAGGAGTTATTGGGGCTGCAGCAAGGAAACATGACGGTGAGGGAATACCTCACTAAATTCACCCAACTATCCCGTTATGCACCACGGGACATAGAGACTGATGAGCGGAAACAGGATTGCTTCGTGGAAGGACTTACAGCAGAAATGCAGTGTGCAATATCCTCCAACGAGTACGAAAGCTTCCAAAAGATGGTGGACAGAGCATTTGTGGTGGAGAGGAAGCTGAAGGCTTTGGAAAATGAAAACAAGAGGAAGGTGGGATGGTCACACCAAGCCTCGGGTAGCAACACCCGCCCACGTCTGATGCAGCAACCCGCAGGGCAGACGAGCCATGCTGCGGTACCCTACTCTGCACCGAGAGGGTACAACCTGAACTTCAGGCCTCCGTCAGCACCAACACAGCCACAACGTCAGTTTGTACAGCATCCTCGCCCCACATATCAACCTCGACCAGCAGTACAAGGACCCCCAAACCAACCCCAAGACAACAAAGGCCAGGCACCTAAGGTTGGGGTGCAATGCTTTAACTGTGGTGAAGTGGGGCACTACGCCCATAAGTGCCCAAAGAAGAAGCCCGTGCAGCCGCAACAGCAGAATGTGATGCGAGGACGGGTGAACCACGTGACCATGGAAGAAGCGCAAGAAGCACCCGACATGGTAGTTGGTAAGTTTCCTGCCAATTTACACATTGCAAGCCTGTTGTTCGATTCTGGTGCTACCCACTCGTTCATTGCCCAAGGGTTTGTTAAGAAGCATGATCTAGCAACAACACGAATGAACCATATGCTAGTAGTAAACTCTCCAGGTGGAGAAATAAGGACCAGACAAGTGTGTCCCAAGGTGAATCTAGACATTAATGGGGTAGTATTTACTGCCAACCTCATAGTGATAGATTCACAAGGGATAGATATTATTTTGGGCATGGATTGGTTGACCAAACATAAGGGAATCATACATTGTTCGACCAGAACGGTGGAACTAACTCACCCTAGTAGCACAAGAGTAAAGTTCATAACAATACAAGAGCCTAGGAGGGACATTAAATTAAATCAAGTTGAGGTGAAAGTGGAGGAGATCAGGATTATCAGGGAATACCCAGACGTTTTTCCGGAGGAGTTGCCAGGTATGCCCCCTGATCGTGAAGTGGAATTCGTGATTGAGCTAGTGCCTGGAACAGCTCCGATATACAAGATACCTTATCGGATGGACTCCAAGCAGCTGGGAGAACTCAAGGATCATTTAAGAGAATTGACAGGGAAGGGGTACATTCGTCCTAGTTCCTCACCATGGGGAGCTCTAGTGATATTTGTGCCCAAGAAGGACGGAACCCAAAGGCTATGTGTGGACTACCGTGCGTTGAACGAGGTAACCATCAAGAACAAGTACCCATTACCCCGCATTGAAGACTTGTTTGATCAGTTGAGGGGAGCCTGTGTGTTCTCGAAAATTGATCTCAGGTCGGGATACCACCAACTTAAGATAAGGCAAACCGATATTCCCAAGACAGCTTTCGTATCTCGGTACGGACTGTATGAATACACTGTCATGCCTTTTGGGCTAACAAATGCCCCGGCATACTTCATGTACCTCATGAACAAGATATTCATGGAATATCTGGATAAGTTTGTGTTGGTTTTCATAGATGACATTCTTGTCTTCTCCAAAGATGAAGAAGAACATGAGAAACATCTAAGGTTGGTGTTGCAGAAGCTGAGAGAACACCAACTGTATGCCAAGTTGAGCAAGTGTGAGTTTTGGCTGAAGAGAGTTCCCTTCTTAGGACATATAATCTCGGAGGGAGGAATCTCCGTAGATCCCGCCAAGATCGAGGATGTACAGAAGTGGAAGACCCCTGAGAATGTCGGGGAAGTTCGAAGCTTCTTAGGGTTGGCTGGATACTATCGACGGTTTATTGAGGGTTTCTCCAAGATCTCGAGACCCCTCACCAAACTGTTGGAGAAAGGAATCACATTCACATGGACGCCGCAGTGCGAGACGAGTTTTCAAGAGCTAAAGAAAAGATTGACAACAGCCCCAGTGCTAGTTATGCCAGATATGCAGAAGAACTTTTTGGTGTACTGCGATGCCTCTAGAAACGGGTTGGGATGTGTTCTCATGCAAGAGGGGCATGTCGTGGCTTATGCGTCCCGGCAGCTCCGGAAACACGAGAAGAACTATCCTACACATGACCTAGAACTAGCCGCAGTGGTACACGCGTTGAAGATTTGGCGGCACTACTTGATGGGGAAGAGGACAGAGATATATACGGATCATAAAAGCTTAAAGTACATTTTCACACAGCCAGATCTCAACCTCAGACAAAGGAGATGGTTAGAGCTGATCAACGACTTTGATGTGGGCATCAATTATCATCCTGGGAAGCGAACGTCGTGGCAGATGCTTTAAGCCGGAAGGTGCAGGTCAATAGGTTGAGCTTAAAGGACATGCCTACAGAATTGAAGGACGATGTTATAAGACTCAATCTATGTTTGGTAAATAGTGGTGAAGCCATCGCCATGGAAGTGGACTCCACATTAGAGCAAGATATACGCAATGGTCAGAAGAATGACGAGAAGATACAAGAGATTAGAGAACTCATCAAGGAAAATAAAGCCCCTAGATTCAGAGAGGATGAACATGGTACGGTGTGGCACGGGAAAAGAATCTGTGTGCCTGAAGTGAAGGAGATCCGTGAATTGATTTTGAAGGAGGCTCATGATTCCGACTCTTCCATTCATCCTGGGAGTACGAAGATGTACCATGACCTCAAGAGCAGGTATTGGTGGTATGGAATGAAGCGAGATGTCACGGAACATGTTGTGCTATGTGACACATGTCAGTTGGTGAAAGCAGAACATCAACGACCCGCGGGATTATTGCAACCACTCAAAGTGCCTAAATGGAAATGGGAAGAAATCGGTATGGATTTCATAGTGGGATTGCCTAGGACCCAATCAGGATATGATTCGATATGGGTCATCATCGACAGGCTAACCAAGGTAGCTCATTTCATCCCCATGAAAGAAAGCTACAGCGGATCCAAATTGGCGGAGTTGTACATGTCAAGGATCGTGTGTTATCATGGAGTGCCAAAGAAGATAGTGTCGGATCGAGGGACACAGTTCACCTCAAGGTTCTGGCAGAAGCTGCATGAAACCGTGGGAACCCATCTGAACTTTAGTTCTGCCTATCATCCCCAAACTGACGGGCAAAGAGAAAGAACCAATCAGATCCTTGAGGATATGCTGAGAGCGTGTGCACTCAAAAACAATCGGAGTTGGGATAAGAACTTACCGTATGCGGAGTTCTCCTATAACAACAGCTATCAGGCTAGTATGAAGATGTCACCATTTGAGGCTTTGTATGGGAGGAAGTGCAGAACTCCCCTATTTTGGAACCAAACGGGGGAAAGTAAAGTGTTTGGGCCTGAAGTACTACAAGAAACCGAGGCGAAAGTGAGGGAAATCTGCAACAACTTGAGGATAGCACAGACGCGACAAAAGAGCTATGCCGATGTACGGAGAAGAGAGCTCGTTCTCAACGTGGGGGACTATGTCTATCTCAAGGTGTCCCCTATCCGAGGACTTCGTCGGTTCAAGGTGAAAGGGAAGTTATCACCTCGATACATCGGACCCTTTCAAGTTCTGGAGAGGAAAGGCGAAATGGCATATCAACTAGAACTGCCGGCTCGCCTATCGGATGTGCACGATGTATTCCATGTGTCACAGCTCAAAAAATGTCTGAGGACGCCTGAAGAGATGTTACCCATGAATGAGGTTGACGTAGCTGAGGATCTGTCTTATGCCGAGCAACCATCCAAGATTTTGGAGACAATGGAACGCCTCACAAGAAATAAAAGAATCCGGATGTGCAAGGTGCAGTGGAAGCATCACTCGGAAGAGGAAGCCACATGGGAGCGAGAAGACGAGCTTAAGGAACAGTTTCCGGAATTGTTTTCCTAGAACCACCAATCTCGAGGACGAGATTTCTTTTAAGGGGGGTAGAGCTGTAACACCCCAAAACCTGTTAAGAGGGGAATTTAAAAATTTTTGTACGTATTGCATGTGGTGCAGAAATTCAAATTCAACTGAAAACAGAAAAGAAAAAGAAAAAGAAAAAAAACAAAACCCCCGGCCAGTGGGCCGAAACCCACCAGCCGGCCCACCTTACCCCCGCGCCAGCCCGCAGCTGCGCGCCCCTTTTCCCTCTCACTGACACGCAGGGCCTGCCATCATCTTCTTCCTCGCGCGATCGCGCCAACCGCCGGGACTCCTCCGCGCGCCGAATCCAAACCACCCCGGAAAGCCGCGTTCCCCCAGCCGAATTTCGGTCCTGGACGACTCCAGCTCGATCCCAACCGAACGCCACCCTCCCTCGTCTATATAAGCGTCGGCATTGCCCTTTTTTCATCCCGATCGCCTGTTTTTCCTCCCGGTGAGAACCAGAGCTTCTCCTGCCGTTTTCTCTCGATCTTCACTCGAGACCTCTGATCTAACGCGCCGATCTTGTTCCACCGCCTCCGGGGAATCACGCAGGTGCAGAAAACTCAGTAGATTGCGCCCTAGACACAGCTCCGACGAGCATCGCCGCTGTTTCATCTCGGACCTCGTCGCCGATTGCCTTCCAGGACCTCCGAGCTCAAGAAAAACCCCGAGGTGAGATTCCCGACCTCCCCTCTACCGATCTATGCCATGAAATCCCAGTTTTAGGAGGTATAGACGAAGATCCGAAGTTCTCTGGCGAGATCACCGCCTCCCGCCGCCACGCACCGCCGGGCAGCGCCGCCCGCGCTCGGTCAGAGCGACGTGGCCGCTTATGCGCCGTCTATTTTAAATCGCACGGTAGAATTAAAACTCGCGCGTACCGGTTCGGCGATCTAATCTGAGCCGTCTGTTTTAAATCGGACGGTCCACGTCAGCCCCACATTATAAAGGCCCGGATTCTTATGTGCTACCCCCTGGGGATCTCGGAAAATACGAGCTAGCCCCGGAAACTTCTGATCTAGCCCCTGGAACTCCAGAAATTCATGTAAATTCAATTAAAAATCAGTTTTAGCCCCTGTACTTAATAAAAATTAGGAAAACCCCTCTGTTATGTGTAGATAGACCCCTGGAAATTTATGAAATAATATAATAGACCATGGAGTGGGGAGAGTTTACCTTTTTAACCCTATATGATATTAAATTTAGGAATTTGAATATGTGATTAGGACTTAAAATTTAAAAGGTGAGATAAACACATTGTAAATTCAAATTTAAACTCTCCTAGCACTTGGGAAACTTTAGAATGAGTTAAAAGTAGATTTTAAGCTGAAATGAATCTGTCTAGTTGATTGTTCATATTTATTAGTATAGAAACATATTTTAGGCTAGGAAATAATTCTGAAAATTGGAAAAATCAATTTAAATTAGTTCACATCATAGGAGAAGTTCAAAAATATATTATTTAATATTTTAGAACAGAACCTATTCTGTTTTGATGAGGTGTCTTACTATTTTCATAATAAAATTCACATTTAGGCATAGAAAATAAATCTGAAAATATAGGAAAATAGGTATGCATAACTAGGAAGTGATAAATGAAGTTTCCAAAACCAAAGACTTCAGTTTAGGGTTTGATAGAAAATCTGAAAAACCCATTTGGAGTAGGAAAATACCTTCCGTGCAGACTTAGTAGCTAAAGGGTGTGTTAATTGAATATAAAGAATTTGTTTAGAATTGAAATTCATATATAAAGTGTGCAAATAAAAATCTGAATACAAAAGTTAGAAATCATATACATATGTTTAAAAGTGCATATAGACCAGAAATCAACACATGTAGAGTAAACACAACACATAGAAATGTGAATGATTTTCATATGTATGTATGTGTGGAGTGAAAGTGTGAAACTATGTCTTATGGGTTGTTTTCTTTTGCTATGTGTGTTGACATGAGTAGAACCTGCCCCAGAGCAAGTTCTTCCCTTCCAAGACCAAGACTTTCCATTCTCAGAGCAGCAAGAAGAAGGCAAGTGTCCTTGACCACTTTGATCCTATACTAGGATGTGTAGCTAGAATTATTTGCATTGTCAATTGAATTATGAAACCCATGCTAGGAAGTTTCCCTAGAATTGCATTACCTTGTTTCCTTGTAGCTTGGGTTGGGATTTATTTTATCATGTCATTCATTCATATTGCTTATGCTTAGCCATGCTTAGAATGGGATAATTGGGATATGAGATCATCAATTTATTTACCTTACTCTTGAATGAGATATTATGAGTTATGTAGAGGTAGGGATCGAGGCAAGTTGGATGATTTGGTCGGTGCTGGGTGCACGAGACTCGGGTTTGTGTTTAGTACTTGCCTGGATCCTAAGGACCGGTTCATGGAGCATGTAACCTGGCTTTACCGTGCCAACCACATGCTGAGATGGGGCAGCTTGGCCAATTAATTAGGTGTATCCCCGGCATAGTATGGGTGTGTTGGATGGTGCAGGGAGTAGGTGTCAGCTGGACTACCATATGAACCGCAAGGCTCAAGAGGGGGCCACTGCAGCGGGGTTGGAGCCTCTTGTATGCTGTTAGGGGTGAAACCTCAGTGGGCCCACGCTCATCGGGAATCCCTTTGTAAAGGCTTCGTAGTGATCTCCTGGCTACACACCTGGGAAGTGTGAATGTGGTTCGTGGCCACTGGCATAATGGAGGTTCTTTTAGTCCACCCAGCAACGAGGGATGAAATCACTACATGTGGGTACAGTGGTGCAAACTCTGCAGAGTCAAAACTGTCATGACAGTCGTGCTCACGGTCAAGAGCGGCTTGGACTTATTCATGATTAGAGGATTGATGGCTTTGGAAGTTGAGGATGTTAAGCGGGGAGCTTAACATTGGAATTTGAGGATTTGGTCATCTGATTATGATGATGGGTTGGGAGTGGGACCATTTCACCTATGTAGTAATTGTAGGTGCTTAATAAGCTAAGGTGATAGGTATTAATTGCGTAGTGCTTTAACCATGAGATCAACCTCTCCTCGTTCTAGCCATGCATGACATAACTTTCCTACACTTGCTGAGTACCAACGGTACTCAACCTTGCATATTTGTTGGTTTAAATTGCTGCTCAGGTCAAGGGGATGAGGTGGTGTTTAATGATCAAGACTTCGGACCCGAAGAAGGATTTTAGGTTCATGGAGTCCCCCGGGCAACGCCTGTGATGGAGCCCACAAGAATAATATTCCGCTGCTATTTTATTTACATGTTATGAACTTATTATCGTCCATCGAGACATATGCTATGTAAGACTTCTTTATATTCGACACCTGGCTTGTAATAAATGATGCTTCACTACTTGTCATCACATGTATGAGAAAATGATCCTGGCATACATGTGATATTCACTCGGTTGTTCTTCGGAGAAACCGGGTGTGACAGAGGCCTATCTACAAGCAAATTATCCGGACATGCTATCATCGTATACCCGGTAAGCTTTTCCCACTTTGCTTTTCTTTTGGAATCTCGGGGCGAGATTCTTTTTAAGGGGTGTAAAATCCCCAAAAATTCTAGAAAGTGGTTTTGCAAATTTCCACTTGGGAAAAATGAGGGTAATTAAAACGTTGAATTATAACGGTGTGAGTTCGAAGTGCTGATTCAAATCTCTCAAAAACTTTGAAACATGGAGATCTGAATTTATAGTTTGGGTCTTCATAATTCAAATATTAAACCTACCAAATTTCAGCTCATTTGGAGGGGGTTTATTATTTGTTTGGAATTAAGAGAGGAAGCCCTCAATTCTGAATTCAAATTTCAGTTTCAAATTCCAATTTCACCAAATTGCAAATTGGGTTTGACAACTGTGTTCCCCACATTTGAATTAGCATCCATGCCGAAATTCAGATTATTTGAGTTTGGTTTGCTATGCATTTGGAGCAAAGGAAGGAGGAAGATTCAAATGCAAATTCAAATTTAAAGAGACAAATGCAGTTTAAATTCCACACCAGAATTGAATCTATTTGAATTCCAAAATTCAAACAATGACATGGTGTGGAAGTATAGATTTTAATTGTGAGTAGCTGCGGAAAAATATCAGTAAACAAATGATTAAGAAATGGAGGAGGTGGGACCCAGCAGTCAGCCTCACAGCTCCAACACAGTCGGTTCTCTGTGATTTTTCACCGAGCCAGCAAGCTGCTGTGCGCGAGCGGACGGCCGAAGAGCGCTGCCAACGTGCCTCCACCTCAACCAGTTTTCTCCACGCCTTAAGCCACAGAGGAGCTTCCAAAGACGTATCATTCCATGTTGCACCAGCGTCCTACTGAGCCATAGCCTCCCTCGTGCGAGCGCTTCTTCTCTGTTTTTCACCACTCGAGCGCCTCTCGGCTCCCCATCACCCCCCCCCCCCCCCCGATACAGGCCACAACTCGGGTGAGCTTCCACAGCAAAAACACGCGCCATCCTCTCCTCGATCTTCCGGTGAAAGCCTTCCTCCATTTCGTTCAGTATCGAGGGAGTATTTTAGGGTTCACCGATCACACGTCCTTAGAACCAAGAGGGTTCTCGACTCGAAATTCTTGATGATCAGTCCATACCAGCTCATGTCCCTCGAGCCATAAGTCCTAAGCCTTCCTACGATCACCTACGATCAATAAGAATCAAAAACCATCGACCATAGGCGCTGTTCTTCGAGTTTTTCCGGTCGCCACTGTTTTTAGCTCTAGGTCGACGGTGAGGTCCTAGCTCCGGCCATTTCCATGGAAAACGGAGTTCATTTTCGTGCTTAGCCGGTCACCACGGAGCTGTAGGAAGAAACCGTGCTCCAAATAAGGCTTTGTAGGGTTCGGGCGACATCGCCGGAGTTGGAGCCGCCACTGTCGCCGTCACGAACTACTTTTCGGCTATACCCAGCACTAGCTGACCCCCTCAGCATATTCCCCATGCGAACTTAGACCCAGGCAGCGAGTTCGAGCAAGCTCAGAGCAGTGGAGCGACGGGCGGCGAGCCTCACCGGAGTGCTCAGCCGCGGGGAGCGCGGGCGGGTGTCGGGAGGTTGACGAAGGGGGGCGGGTCCCACCGGACAGCCTATGTTTTTTCAGCGGGGATCGGTTTGTGGTCAGGATCTGGTGCGGTTGCACGGGTGGAACCCCGTGGGCCTCGGTGTCGCTGCAATGTCACTGGGCCAGTTCAAACAGTGGGGCCCACAACCAGAGTTTAAATTTTTCCCGAATTTCAATTTTAGGCCAAACTTCAAACCCCCAGAACTTTCCATAGGAATGTGCAAAATTTTTTAAACAAATTTTGTTGAATTCTTTTCAGTCGGCACTTTGCAGAAATGCAAAGAAATTGGTCTGAAGGTCCCTGGAATTTTCTCCAAAATTTATCAAATTTAAATATTTGGGAATTAATTCCAGGAGATTCCTGTTATGGAATTTTCTCAAATTTGGCCAGGAGATCCTTCCTATATCTAGTGATCTCCTGTAAAAATTTGAGCCTCATTGGATTAAATTTGCCAGGCCAAAGCCTGATCAAAAGTTCAGCCTTCATTGGAAATTCTCAAATTCAAACAGAAACTTTTTCAGCAAATTTCCCCAACTTCTCAATTTCTCCCTGTAGGTAGCTCGAAAAAATATGAAACAAATTTTTGTAGAACCAGGGCGACCTCCTTTATTTAGATACTTCACTTTTAGCTATGCCAAAACTTCAGATTTGAGATCAAAATTTAGAGGAGCCATGTACTTGTGGGAATTTTGGAGACCAGAAGCTTCCATGAAACTTCCTCAAATTTTGCTCAGATCATTCTCATTAAATCTAGTCAAATCTGGAAAAGTTCCAAAGCCAATTAAGAACCCTTAATAGCAGTAGCTATGAGTAAAAGCTTGCTTCATTGAAATCATTATCACTTATACATATATTGTGTTGCATATCATATAGTGACCGAAGGTTAGGACGCTCCCGAGGCCTTGGAGATCCTCCCTCCAGACGCTAACATCCTGTTTGACTCACAACCAGGCAAGCCCCGGTTTGCATTTAATTACATTTGCAAAGTTTTGCTTTGTATCACTTATGTCTAGTATGAAATGCTTGCATTAGAGTTAAGGTGATTGAAATCCCACTTGCATGACCTCTAAATCCTATGGAGGGTTGGGTAGTATACAGCTCGATGAATAGAGAATGCCGTGCTAATGTTCTTAGGATCTCGGTAGAAGTCGAGTAGTTGGAATCTACTCGCGAGAGAGGATTTTATCACACGGGATAGAAAGAAACAAAGAATGGCTTAAGAATGTGAAAGTGAGACCCAGCAGGGGGGATAGGATGCAGTGAGCGGAGGTCTCACGTGCATAGCCCTGTTGGTGTCGGTTTAGGACCGAGCCGTGTGCGGCCCTGCTGGACAAGTTTGAACAGTACCGGATGCATACTGGCTATATGGGAACCAGGAAACCGATGTAATTGGTTAACCAGGGTGCCGAGCCTTACCCAACCGTTTTATATGAGTGGGTTGAGGGTAGCAAGGTGTAAATCTGCCGGCGGGCACAGACACGCTCCACGTGAGGACCTCCAGCCTGTTACGGATGGACCAGTTCGGCATTTGGGTTTCCTTTGAAAGGTTGCTGCTTAAAATAGAGTAGGAAGGTGTGAGGCACCACACTGCTGAAATGGGTGTATGTGACGTGTTATCCAGGTGTCTATTGATTGCAATCACCGTCCCTCGTGGTTATTTGAGTACCGCTTGTTCACTGTGCTGGGATGTAGTAAGAACTGAAAGAGGCCAGAATAATGTGATGCATTGAATTCTTATTGTATTGAAACATGTATGTTGTAGATGTAGAGCTCACGAAGGTTATCTTCCACTTTGGGCAAGATCAATCGGAAGGAAGTGTTTCTTGTTTGATTGTGGAATTCCGATGTGGAAGCTTCTCAAGGCATATGAAATGCTGCTATAAAACTGAAAGTAAGGATTAACATGTAGGCGAGTCCTTTATATCATTTTCCTATATTAAGAACCCCTGCATGTAGAGTCTCATGTTTAGGAATGATGGATAAGTCTTGCTGAGCCATCGTGCTCACGGTTGCTATAATTGAGTTGCTGCAGGTGAGAATTACGAGGAAGAATCCGAGGACAAGGCAATGCCACCGTCGGGGTACACGGCCGAGTTGGAGCCCTGCACGCCGCCGTGATCTCCGGATAAGTGCTGCTAGTGTGTAGCATCCCTGGGCTGGACAGCTACACTTTTGCATAGCTAGGTTGAGAGTTTAGCTATGAATAATACTTGTAATTAAGTTTGTCAAAGACTTCCGCTGTTTATGTAAATAAGAGTTTGTATGTTTTCCTATTCTTTTCTTGTGTGCTGTTGGGTGCCGCATCGCACGGAACCACTCTCTGCGTTCCCGGAGTGGGAGGACCACGGGGTGGCCCCCACACTAATCAATTGTACTTCTGTTCTACCTCGAGGTGTCCTAGCTAAGAACACAGAAAGATTGTCCTGGTTCAGGCAAAAATGCCCTACGTCCAGCCAGGGTGTCTCGCTTGTTCTTACTCAAAAATGGAGATGTTCATACAAGTGTGAGAGCCTCCCTCTTTGGGTTGGCAGGTCCCTCTATTTATATTCTCTCTCTCTCTCTCCCTCGTCTCCCCCCATACTGTAGTGGGGAGATAAGTCATGGGAACAGAGGTGGCTTGTCCTATCGTACGCTTGACGGGGTACTCGATGGAGCCACCGTATTCATGGCTCACTCCTACACCTGCTCCCACCCCGTCGTTAGGGAGTAGTCCATACCGAGGCGCATGCGCACCCCACATTCTGCTCCTCTTTAGTTCTGTCGAAGGTGATGTGCCTTCAATGCCGAGGCCAGTGGGAGGCACTCGAGTGCGCTCCCACTTGGTTGATGCGACGCCTGCTCTGCATTGAAGGCCACCTGCCTCTCTCCTACCCGAGGTCGGGCTCGGTTCCTCCCCTGGAGGCTCTTGCTTCCTTCTGGGTCGTCTTGCAGACGGGTCTAGCATCTCGCCTAGGGGTCGACCCCTGGGCTCCTAGCCCTGCATCCTCCCGAGCTCGGGTCGGCTCCGCTGTCCCTCGTAGGACGTCCTTCCGCTGCTTCCCTTAGGGCCAGAGTCTGGAACTCCGTCATGTATATAGGTTGACAATTCTTATATAACATTCCTTATATGGTAACGCTTACTGGAGACAACTTGGCGGTGAGCGACCTGTGGATAGGACCGTATTGCACGTATCGACAAGTTTTCCTTGTGCCAAGCAGCCTTCTGGTAGTGTCCTCTGTGGATATTATGTTCGCAAGAATCTTTGTGTCACCGGTGAATATATAGTGAATCGTGAGGATGTAAGTTATCCTTACTGCTGATATTGTATTTCTTATTTTTTGAGTTATATTTTTATTATCACTAGTGTTTTCTAATACTTTTATTATGTTTTCATTGCAGTACATTGATGTGATCAGAGATTGGCCGGTTGGTAGGGGTATGATTGACAAAGGAGTCGATAGGATTATGGGTGAACTGTGTATGTTCATGTGTCGCAAGTTATTCACTGAAGAGGGTTGTTATTTGATGACATACGTCCACATGCCGATGTGCCAGAACATTGCAATTATGACAATGCAACTAGTTTTTAGAGAAAATTGTAAAATATGTGTACTTGTGGACTACGATTGAGATATACAAGTACTTGCATTTTATGTATATGATTGACTTATATTTTATGATTGGTGTGTGAATGTGTATTTGAATCTGAGCATGTGCAAATTTTGTTTGTGCTGTTTGTATTTGAATTTGAGCTGGAAATTAGACATAACGGCATGTAGTTCTATATACGGTATATATATCTACACAGGCGGTTCTAAAATATGAACCGCCTGTCATAAGAAATTATCACAGGCAGCCAGCGGTAGAGAACGGCCTGTGATAACAGATTATTATACACAGTCGTGTGTAAAGAACCATCTGTGATAATATTTCACATGCGGTCGTGGATAACAGAACTGCATGTAACAATAGATTTTCACAGGCGGCCACTTATACAGAGCCGCCCGTGATATCGCATTGTCACAAGCGGTCTGTTATCAAGAGCTGCCTCTGATATTCAATTTCACAGGCTCTCTGTAATGAGGAGTCGTCTGCGATAGTATATTTTCACAAGCAGTCTGTTATAAAAGCCGCCTGTGATATTCCATATTCACAAGCGGTCTTTTATAAAGAGCCGCCAGTGATATTTAATTTCACAAGCGGTCTATAAAGAAGAGCCGTCTGCGACAGTCCATTTCCACCAGCAGTCTGTTATAAAAGCCGCCTGTGATATTCCATTTTCACAAGCGGTCTTTTATAAAGAGCCGTCTGTGATAGTCCGTTTTCACAAGCGGTCTGTTATGAAGAGCCGCCTGTTATAATCATTTTTCACAGGTTGTCTGAAGTTTAGAACCACCTTTGAACCATTTTCACAAACGCTTTGTCACAGGCGGTTTTTGAAACCACATGTGATAATATGTTTAGAGCCAGCTGTGAATAGGTTTTTTGTAGCAATGTAGGGTAGAGTCTAGATGAGGTAGTTAGCAAACATACTTAGGAGTTTTTTATTTTTGATAAAGAAGTAAACCATGTTAGATCAGCATTTAATGAGGAATACATCGACCATCGAATCATCATACTTTGTGACGTTCTTTCAATGGTGTAACAAGAATCTTTGCCGACCTGTCAGTTGCATTACAACTAAGTTAGGATCGAAGAGTAGCTTTTGGGTTTTGTCAGCTAATCGAACGTCCACTGTAAGCTGAAAGTGACATAATTAATTTTATGTTGAGTAACGTATTTTGTAAATGTAGCTCGTGGGAATAAAATTAGAAAACATAGATCATAAAGATAACGTGGCCTACAACAATGTGGATCATGTGCTTTTCTTGTTGAGCCTTTGTATTCATCATTGATATATAAGTTGTTGTTGCAGGTTAGTGGCGATACATTGCTTCCTACGAGGAAGGGTTCAGACTTGAGGTGACACCCCCATCAGGGTTTACTATTGAGTGGTAACCATGCAAGCTGTCTTGATTCTTCCGTGCTGCTAGTGTGAACCGTCCGAGGGCTGGACGGGTTCATTTTTTCTTAGCTTAGGATTGAGAGTTGAGCTAGAAACAAAATACTTCTGCTGTAGATATTTTTTATGTAAATTCATTTGTACTCTTGACTTTTTTTTGTATAAATCAGTTCTTATGTTATGTCATATGGTCCATTTTATGTGTGCCATTGGGTGTCGCATTGCAAGACAACACCCAATATGATTCCTGAAATGTCTGGACCCTGGGTCCTGTCAATAGATCCATTTAATGTGCTCTTAGCTTAAGGACAAAAACAACATTCATTTTTTATTATATGCACTTTACTCAGAAGGTTAGTGAAGGAGTTTAACTGGATAAATGTACAGAACTACAAACTTGAAATAACTTGCTGGACCAAAATAGTCACGAAAGGTATCTTATTTTTCTTGTTGCATTCCAGAATATTCCTAGTCGACGACCATTCTATTGAAGGCATGATTTTTTGGTCTGCAATAATGTCAAAATGCTAGTAGTCGACTCAACTAGACCTATTACAAAATTCTGACAATGTTTGGACGAAATTTATACTTCACAAAAAGTATTATTTTGGAGATGAAGGAAGGACTTGCATGCCTGGATTATAGCTAAAAGTTCTGACAATAGTTAGATATTGCTATGACTTTCATACCATGGCAATAGAAAGCTCTATTGGCGCCAGTTATTTGAATGCAAGGAACATACTATGATAATAAGTTCGTGTACATCCAATGACACATCTTTTATCCCCTTTTCTTTCCGGGCATATACTTCAGTGCTAAATATCTGTGGTGTAAATGATTATTATGGCTATCATTGACATAACAAACACTATTTAACAAATAAACATCCTAGAATCGTAAAATATCGATTATTTCATACTTCCAAAAGCAACCAATGCCCACTTCTAGTATTCATCCAATTATACTGAACCAAACATCATTTTTGTAATATAAATCATAATTAATGGCTGCATGATGCAATATAATTTATCAGCGCTCTAGCCATCAGTTTTCAGTTTTGTGATTATTCCAAAATGGCATATATCCAAAATGAGAAATGAGTTTACACAATATGCTCAATAATCTAGGGGAATTGAATTATTCTTGGAGAAGAGTTTATTTTGCACATCTTTCCCTCAGTCATCTCTCCATGCAATTTATGACATGCAATTAATCTTGTGAACATATATATGACTCCTTGACTAGTGGACCAAAAATCTATATCACAGTCTGGAAAAGCATTGTTTATGAACTTATATGCACCACATTTTATCATAAGTGCAATGTAAAAAATTAAACCTTAAGGGGCATTTGTGTTCTTGTCCCAACTCTCTGTTCCAATTGTGATTTTGCTCTCAGTTTTCAACTTTGTGATGTTGGCCCCCCCTTTTAGGAATGGGTAAATTAAATCACAAAAATTTAAAAGTCAGCATAGAAACTGTCAGAGTGTGAGCTACAACACTCCTCCCGACCTGCTATGGATGCAGCCTGAAGAGGTTCTTTGATTGGAGGGGGCTTTGCGTCCCTAAGCGATCCAACTCAAGGGAGCGGGTGAACAACGAGATTTTGGTTTGGGCCGCCGGAGCGTAATACCCTACATCCACAGGAGTGTTTTTTGTATTGCTTGCGCGTAAGAGTGTGTGAGGGTGCAGGGTTGCGAACCCCTTGTCGGGTGGACACCCCGGTCCTTTTATAGTCCAAGGCTGGGGTGGTTACAATGTGTCTTGGGTCTCGACAGGTGGCCCCGAAGCTGCATGAGCCCTATACATGATCTAGGGTTTTACACTGAGTAGAGTAGTTGGTGGGGGAGTTAAGTCCTGCCGCCTGATGCGCTAATTGTTCCTATCCGTGTGGCAGGTGATGATGAAGGCGACGTCTTATCGCCACGTCTTCTCGCTCTGCTGGGTGGCTCAGTGCCGTTGGGCGGCACTGTATGTTGTCACGCCTCGCTTCTCTGTCTTGTCACCATAATGGCGAGTGGGCAGAGGATGGAAGCGTGCGCCGTGCACCATGCTTATGGGGAAGGCGCGAGCCTTGAATGCACGGCCTAACAGCAGACTTCTTCCTTGACTTCATCGACCCACGGCCCACCATGGATCGTGGGACATGTGGCGGCTCCGGAGCTCCTCTCGGCGAGTTCGGAGCTGGGATACACATGGCAGTTCCGGACCTCACCTCAGCAGGGAGGCTCGGACCGGAGCCCAGGGCATGTGTCGGCTCCGGAGCCCTCCTCAGTAGGGAGGAGGTTCAGAGTCCACTGGCACGTGGCAGCTCCGGACCTCACCTGAGCGGGGAGGCTCGGACTGGAGCCCAGGGCACGTGTCGGCTCCAGAGCCCTCCTCAGCAAGGAGGAGGTTTAGAGCCCACCGATACATGGCAGCTCCGGACCTCACCTCAGCGGGGAGGCTCGGACCGGAGCCTAGGGCACGTGTCGGCTCTGGAGCCCAAGCGCATGTGGCAGCCCCAGGGCTGACCTCAGGGCCAAGGACACGTGGCTATGCTGGCGCCCACCTCAGCAGGGAGGCGGAGCCTGGGCTGTCTTTTACCCTCCACGCGGGGGTACCCGATATATAGGGTACCAACAGTGGCCCCCGGGCCCATCTCGAGAGAGGCAACGAGCCCGCAGGTGGCACCTTCATCTTTCCCGCGTGGTGGTTTTGATCTGGCACTTTGGAAACCGAAGTGTGGTGGCGAGATTTCAGCGTAGTGGATGTGTGGTTGTACCTGGGAGACGAAAAGGCTGCATGTCCTTGGTGTAGTTGGCATACTCGTCAGTCGAAGCGACAGCACAGCGTCGGTGCAGTGTACGCGTGTCTGCTCTTGACTGGTGGGTCGCGGCGACGTGCTCGATGGGTTGCCCTGGGGTATTTACTGCGTCAGCCCACGGGTCGGTCACTGCAGTTCCACCATGCCACTCTTCTCGGGAACCGCCGAACGTTCCTGAGAAGCTACCCGCCTGGCCCCCAGTGTCTGACGGGTGAACCTGGGTCCTACCCAGCATTGGGAAGGTGAGTAGCCTGCGGCGTGCAGCGGTCAAAACCCAAACGTCGCGCCTGTTGCCCTGCCAGAGGTCACGGTCGTATAAAAGGAGGCCTTCCGGAGAAGGGTGGTACCTTCCTGCACCTTGTGGTCTTCGTCTTCCCCTTGCGCACTGGAAACCTCTGCTTCCCAGCGCTCTCATCAACCTTACGCCTCATGCCCTCGCACCGGTGGCCGTCTTAATCCACTTTTGCAGGATGTTCGTGTGCGTGTGGTTTTCTATGCGGCTCTTCAGGGTGTCCTTCTCCTTGATGGTCCCAAATAGAAGCACAAGCCATCCGGATGGCTTGCCGATGGCAGAGAGAGCCATCAGGGACAAGATCCCCAATTCGCAGGGTGCCTTCACGCTGGTGTTGTGGAGGGTCAGGTACTTGACGGATGAAGGCTTGACCACCCTGAAGGACTTGACCTTCTTCTGGTCCCGCCGGATCGTCCTTCTCCGATAAGGCGGCTGGCCCACCCGACGTTGGACGTCATCGACATCGCTGTGCGGCAGATCGGCGATGCCTCACAGGATTTTAGGCGTCAAGCTGATCTGTTGTTGGCCATCCCTTGGGCTAGATCAGAGGATTGCTTCTTTGCACAGAGTTTGGCTTGGGGGAGAAGGGACAACTGAGTCTTCCATGGCGACAACCAAGTCTGCCATGGAGCAGGAGATTGCCCGACTTGTATCTGCTAGGTTCCCCAGTTGCCTTGTATCCCCTTTTGTATGCCGGAGCTCTGCCATTAATGAAGATTTTGTTTTGCTTCAAGTCTTGTGCTGTTGGTGTAGACTCCGAACCCTTGGCAGCGCAAAGATCCGGAATGACTTAGCCGAGGTATATAGCTCTTTGTCGATGTCCCGAGCTTATTCCTCCGGATCCTTAGCAACGTAAGGACCTGAAACACTCCGGCAGTGTGGCTAACACGTCCTCCCAGGTCCTTGGCAGCGCAAGGACCCGAGGGAACCTCGGCCAGTATCTTTAGCTTGTCGTAGCCGGAGCCCCTAGTCTTCTGCTTGTTGCTGTAGTGGTCCAACGTCCTGCCGCACGGTTCACCGTGATGGCCCCCTGGTAGGTGTGGCCCTTGAGTTGGGGTGCACCTACCACTGGATGAGGCAGGATGTCAGCATCAGTCCTTCTGGGAGTTCTGGGATGCCAAAGACCTGTTCGGACCTGCAGAGATGGCAGAAGAAAAGGAGTAGTCGTGCTCTCTGGCCCCCCCTTTCCTGTTGTTAGTTTTGCTGTGGATTACATGTGAGGGGCCCGGCCCTGCCTCAACAGGGTTGTGCTGCTCGCCCGGGAATAGCAATGGGTGGTGCCATGCGATGCGGCACCCAACAGCATGCATGAAAAGACGGTAAGAACATATGAAATGATTTATTACTCAAGATAAGCTCTTTTACAACATATTGTACACACGCAGCGGAAATTAAAACTGGACAACTACTCACTCTCGACCCTAACTACGCCAAAGAGAAGTCGTCTAGCCCGTGAACGCTTCCTACTAGCTTCACCAAAGTAAGGCAACAGCTAGGTTTCCAGTGAGTTAAACGAACCGTGAGGTTCGTCGTCTCACCGAACAATCCTCTTCATAGTAGGCATCCTGCTAACTGCAAAAACAACTCAGAAGCAACCGTGAGCACTAAGCCTCAGCAAGTCTTAACCATCAATCTTAAACATGTAACTCTACATGCAGGGGTAATAAGACAATAGGAATGTGAACTTTGCATAAAGAAGCTTGACTAAACTTGATCCTTATATTCAGATTCTCATAACATTCATTTTTGTGGTCCTCACGCCTCACAACACCGGAAGTCCACAATCAAACAAGAAACGCTTATCCCGATGTTGCTAGCCTAAGGTGGAAATGAACTTTAGTTGGCACTATATCTAATTCAGTCAAGGTTCCAATACAATGATTAATCCATGAACAGCAAGTTAAGAGACTTTGTTCCTCTTCTTACTACGTCACGGAGAAGTGGGCAAGTATGCTCAATCCTCTTTTGCAAGCGACCGTGATTCGAATCAATAACAACCTGGAATACACGACACATACACCCGTCTCGAAAGACTCTCACAAGAGCTCTTTCTTATGTTGTATGCAGCAACCTTTCACATGACACCCCGACATAGAAAAACGTTTTGCGCCGAGCAGGATGGTCCTCTACGCCGACACGTTGAAGTTGCCCGCTAAAGGATTTACACCTCCCGCCTTCTCAACGCCATTCCCACGCGAATGATGAGTTTCTATATCATGGTCCATCGAGTTACATCGGTTTCATGGGTCCCATGCCCCACTATATATCTGGTACAGCTCAATCTTGTCCAGCAGGGCCGCATACACGCGGTCCTTAACCGATACGGACGGGGCTACAACCAACCTCCACATTCGCCTTACCATCCCAGCCCAGGCCCAATGTGGTCTCAAGCATTGTCACACCCATCGCAGGTCGAGACAACCTTGAGCGCTCCATCCTACAGGAACTTCCCCGTCCCCATCTCATTTTCCTGAGGGTGCTCTTGTCATCAACATCTCAAAAGTGAACTCCATTACTCGACCTTTCTCGCGAGTAGCTTTTTACTACTCGACTTCTACCGAGCTAGCTACAACATTAGCATAGCATATACGACGAGGCAAAGCCTACACTAAACCTTCTACTCAGGGATGTAATGGTCATGCAAGTGGGTTCCAAGCATCCTAGACATAATGCACAATACAAGTCTAACAACATTAGGTGAAAGTAAAGCAAAATTTAAAATGGTAATTATATGCAAACCGGGGCTTTGTAAAAGTCCCAAAACATGTAAATGGAAAAGTTGTGCTGTGACTAAAGCTGAGTTTAAATTAAAGAAATGGGACTTGTTTAAACTTTTCCACAAATGATAATACACATGAGAGTTCTTCTTAAACAAGCTTATGGTCATTATAGGCTTGGACACTAGGTGGTCTAAAACCACATATAGGAAGTCCCATGTGCAATGGAAAGTTTAAAAATCGGATTATAAACTAATTGTTCAACTTGAGGTTCAAATGAGGAAACTACAATAGGAATTTCAAACTGTGGTGTTCAAAAGCTCAAGTGCAGCAGCCAAATTTTAAATCAGATTCCATATTTGAATTCCTTAGGTCCAAATAAGTGGGTATGCAAAGTTTCATGAATTTCTGAATTGTTTTGCTACTCATTTTTCCAAAAGGACTCTAAATTGTAATAAATTCAAATATACATTTGAATTTGGATGAAAATTGGCCCAATTCTACAAATGCACTTCAGTTTTGAACTCCCCACAATTAAACCTCAACAGTTGCCAAACTTGGGTGATATTTAAGAGAAGAAATTAGTGGGGCCCAATTGTCATGGAGAGGGGGAAGACTTAACACACAAGTTTCTGTTTTCCTGTTCAGACTCCCTCAATCGACTGAAAACAAACCTGTTTCTCTGTTTTCGCTCGAAGGCGCCGAACGCAGCATGCGCCACTGAGGCAACGTTGCCGCCAGCTCCCGAGCTGCTCAGGAATCGGTTTTCCCTTGCCCTTATCGACTCACACAACCGCTTCACACAACTGCCGTCGTTATCCCGCACTCTCCTCGCCGAGCTTTTGCCGCACGGAAGAAAACTCTCGGTCCACCGGTGCCCGACCATCCCAACAAGTTGCACGCCAAGCTGAGCCTCCCTACAGCACTGCCGGACCTCCCTCGGCGTGCCCGAAGCGAGAACCAGGCGCTAGACCCCCGGAAACCCCGGCATCGAGTTCATCTACCTCCACAGCGCCGACGAAAGTCGCTGCGACAAGAACTTGTCGCCCGGCGGCCACAGTTCCTCTACGAGCGAGTTCTAAGTGCCTAAAGGTCCGTCTAGAAACCCTCTACCATTCCCCCAACTCCGGCAGCATGCCATGGCGTGTACTGCCGGAATTTCCCTGTTCTTCCGTCGGTGTGCGATGGACACCGAAGTAGCCTCGATCAAAAGTCGGAGCCGCACGATCAACCAAACCACACACAACATAGAATACACCTTCTATACCTCTGTGCGAGTTCATAGGATCAAGAACCACCGAAAACCGTCGAGCAAAGCCGCTGTTCATCGAGTTTTTCGATTATCGCCGGATTTTTGACCTAGCCCGACGGTGAGGTCGTACTTCCGGCGAGGTTCAGCGAGATCGGCGGTTGGATCCGTGTTCTCCTCAGTGCAGTTGTGCTGTACGAGCGAACGGCGACGTGTTTGGTGCAGCACAGCGCCCTAGCGATGTCGCCGGACATGCCGCAGCCACTGTCGCCGTCGCACCTAGGGTTCCGGCCATCTTCGATCTGAGGTAAGGACGGCAACGAGTTCCTCGCACAAGAATACGTAGTGGCGGCAAAAATCAGCAAGTTCTGAGCACGGGAACCCCCTCCCGGCGAGAGCTCCGGCGAGCTCGGCGGTGCGGGAGCGCGGGTGGCGGGAGGTAGATGAAACCGGGGCTGGCCCACGTGTCAGTGTCAGTTGCGGGGGAATTGGATCTTCTGTTGCACTGGATCAGTTTGTGACTGTGCGGGAGAACTCTATAGCCTTGTGTGCCGGCGCATGAGAAGGCGCCACGTCACCCCCGGACCCGCTGTCAGACTTTTAAACTTTTCCCCGTTTTATTTCAAATACCAGATTTGATTCAAACTTTGGGAGGGCATAACTTGTGCTAGGAAGCTCTAAATTTAGTGATTAAAATTGGGTTGGATTCAGATTGAAAAACTCTATCCAAACATGCAACCTAATTTGTATGAAAATCATTATTTAATTCTGGAAAATTCTTTAAAACTTTTCAGAAAAAGAATTTTAGAGGGAGTTTGGTTTGTCGAAAAATCCTCAATTTTTGCCAGAATATTCATTAGGATGTTATAGAACTCCTATAAAATTTCAGCTCATTTGGAGTTGAGTTAGTTAGGGTAATTCGGATTTCAAGTTTCTGTGTTCAAATGAATACAGAAACAATTTCAGAGAATTTCCAAAACTTGGAAATTCAGTTCTGGGAAATTCTTAGCTCCACAAATCCTAGGAAAATTCATGCATGATCCCTGATCTATGTTTGAAAGTGTGGTTCACTTGAATTTGCATGAAAGTGCAAATTTATTCAGAATTAATCCCTTTTTGCCTAAATGCTTATGGAATTGTTCTGTGTGATCTACTCTGTGAAAAATTCTAAATTTTGGTCCAGATTGCTTTCTTGTGACAAGGAACTAAGAAGAAAATTTTCAGCTCCATTGGAGCTTTGGATCATCACTATCCTGTTCAACTTCATTAAGTGATCAACACACAAGTGATGGAACACACTTATCACTTGATCATAGTGCTTAAACCCAAGCCCAAACCACTAGCACCAGTGTCATTGTAAATTCTTAAACAGAGTTCCAGTTTTAGACGTGTCTTTAAAACTTGTTAGCAAAAGTTTTACAATTAATCATATATGCATATTCATAACGTGTAGTGATTAAATGTGGAAAAGTGGAGAAGAAGTGAAGCTTGGATCAAGGAACAAGAAGAGCAGTAATTAAGCTTCAAGTCATCAGCAACTAACTTCACAATTTTCTGACTTTAGTCACCTGCAAAACCAAGGAAAGCTTCGGTTTGCATTTAAGTTATTTATAAAGTTTTTATTTTGTCCACAATTATAGTTGAGGGTTTGTATGTGCATTAGGTCAAGGATGTTTTATACTCCAAATGCATGACCAAATGAACCCTAGAGTCGAGGGTATAATATAGTTTTCCGCTGTAGAAGATGGCCGTGCTAAATAGGTTATGACATCTGGTAGAAGTCAAGTAGTTGGAATCTACTCGCGAGCTATATTCAGGACTACATGGGTGTAGTTGAAAGGGCAAACTAAAGTTTATATTTCTAAAGATGAGACCGGGCAGGAGGGTTAGGCAGCGACAAGACGAGGTCTTGGTCGAGTAGCTCTGCCTGTGTCGGTTAAGGACCGATGTGTGTGCCGCATCCAGGAGCAAGTATTGAGTTGTGTACCGGATGCTTACTGCTATATGGGAACCAGGAAACCAATGTACCAGGTTAACTCGATTGTAGAGGCATACCACATCGTCTCGTTAGACCTATGAGCCCGAGACGGCGCGACCGGTTCTACAGTCGAGTGTCCTACGAAAGGTTGCCACATACGACATAATGAAGGACGCCAGATTTGGGTCCTCAGAGGCGGGCGTATGTGTCGAGTTATCCGGGTAGTGTTTGATTCAAATCACTGTCCCTCGCAGTTATTGAGTACCGCTTGCTCCCATGTTGTGACGTAGTAATCAACTTGTGTGGAAGCAATTTGCAAAATTTTAATTGCTTCTATGATTATTGTAAATTGCATGAAACCCTATTTGAAGTAGAGATAGAGCAAACTAAAGTTAATTTCCACCTTGGGACAAGTGACATTGGAATGAAGCGTTTCTTGTTTGATTGTGGAGTTTCATTGTTGCTGGGCGCAAGGTCACTACTATGATGGCTAAAATCTGAAAGTTAAGGATGAACATGTAGGTGAGTCTTTTTGCAACTTATATGTTTAGGTCTTAAGTTACTTTCATGTAGAGTTGCATGTCTTAGGAGAGACGGTTAAGTCTTGCTGAGCCTTTGTGCTCACTCTTGCTATATGAGTGGTTTTGCAGGTTAAGACAATGCTCATAAAGAAGGTTGTCCAGTGAGACTCGGAAACGTCCGAGTCAGGTAACACATGGAGGACCTAGCCGCTGCCATGTCTTCGTGTTGCTAGCGAGAGGAGTCCGCGGGCTGGACTTCTTCTCAAGTGCTTCTTAGATATTCGACATGAGCTGTTTATAGACTTCCTCTGTAGCTAATTTATGTAAATTATTTACAAAGAGCATTTGTAAGCTTCCACTTTGATTTATGTAATACAGTTTTCCTTATATGTGTGCTGTTGGGTGCCGCATAACACGGCACCACCCAATGCGATTCCCGAGCGAGGTGCCCCGTCCCCGTGACTGAGGTGGCAACGTCAGGGGCCCTGTCAGGCTTGCCTTGCTCAACAGTTTTGTTAGTCTATGAAGTTAAACTTCCTCCGGAGAATCCACCAAGTCCGTCACGAGAGGGAGATCCTCGGCTCTGAGCTGATCTCCTCGTCGAGCGTCGACGTCACGTGCTAATGAGATGATGATGCACATAGATTTCAAAACACAACTTAGAAAATGATTTAAGAACTGTTGTACAAGTTAACTCACACTTAAGAGGGATAAACAACAGCAAGGTTTCTATTGTTGGATCTACAACCTTAGAAAAGAAAATGCTAAGATAAATAGAGGTCCTATTAATCACCATGTGATTAATCCCTCATGTACACACTTAGACCTAAATAATGGTAGCTCAAGTTCCAGAGGTCCAATGAAGCTGAAAATTTAATCGTAGCTTCAAGGGAAACTATGTAGGCAGTTTGCACAATTTAGCTCATGAAATCGCACAATGTGATCACAATAATTCCTTATGTGGTTTTATCTAATCTGCCATTACCTCCTAGATCTTCAGTTTTCCTATGCTGCAAAGAAGACTTTTTTGTGAAGTAATAAATGTCCTGGGTCCATAGAATTGGTTTTACCATTTTTGGGGTTTCCTACATGGAGATATGAATTTTACAAGGATTGGGAAAAAGCTGAAAATGGGTTCTGTTTATTTTCCTATTTTACAGAGACATAAAGATTTGACACCACATTTGGACAACAAAATCAGGTCCAATGCCTCTGAAATTTTTACTGTAGTTCAAGTATATTTGGAAGGATGTCTACCCAAATTTGAGAATTTTCCAATACACAGAACTCCTGGAATAAATCCTACAAGATTTTCCTTATATGAATTAATGAGCCAAATACAGGGGTTTTCATAAATATTGGGCTGCACCCGTGGATAATACTCTCTGATAAGAATCCAACAAAATTTATTTGACAATTTTTGGACACTCCTACACAAAGTTGTGGCTATTTAAAGTTTGAACCGAAATAGGAAATTCTTGAAAAAAGTTTAAACACCTGCCAGTGGGTCCCATGCCACACACCTTCTTCAAGCTCACGCCACCCGACCCAGTGGCTGTGCCCTCCGGCGAGGGTCGTTGGAATCCACTTTCCGGCAACCTCCTGGCCTCCTACTCGCAGCCCCCCGTTTTCAGACACGCTGAGTCCATTGGTGGGGTCGCTGGTGGCCGAAGATCGCCGGGAACACGCGCGCACCGACGACAGCGGATATTAGGGTTCCGGAGAGGTCGTTCTCCTTCTACACCACATAAAAACGGTTGGGGATTTCTTGGAGAGTACCGTGGCAGCTCGAGGATGCTGAAAATGGACTCCAAACACCGTGAAAAGGCCGGCAACACCGAGCTCCACGGTGACTCGAGGCGCTTTTTCCATGGCGGCACGAAAAACGGCTAGAACTCGGTCGATTCTGGATGTTTTCGCCCGGTTCTTCTTCGAGGAGGGGCGCTAGGAAGTGTACAAGCTACATGCAAGCTTACTTGAGCGTTGGTGAATCGTGTAACTCGAATTTGAATCTCCACTGAGCTCGGCTATTTTACACTAGGGTTTAGAAAATGGTGGAATTCTCATCAACCGATTGATCATTTGCTAAGAGGGTTTCAACTACACAATCTATGGAGCACAGCACACCTTTATTGTGCAGCAAGATGGAGGAGAGGGTGGCCGTGGCACTCTGTCCACGGTGATCCGAGATGGAGTCCGCCATGTGCACCTCGGTTCTTGGCGCCAATCTTTGAATTGTGATAAACACGAGCTAGAAACTTCGGAGTTGTGGTGGTAGCACGGGAAAGTACAAGTGGGCGATGCTTTTCGTGTGGAAAGCTCGAGCAACTGAGGCTCAGTGGTGGCTGGCGATTGGTATGAACCGAGAGCGGCGGTGGTCTCTGGAGTTTTTCACGAGAGCAGAACAGAGAGGGAGAGCACGAGCTGGGAGCAAGCAAAATGGCTTTGTTGCACTCTCTGTGTGGTGATTAGGCCACGCAAGGACCGAGCAAGCAGGAGCTGGCGCTAAACTTCATCGGGAAGGTTTCTGCCGGCGCGCGCTGTCGAGTGCTCCAGCGAGGGAGGAAAAACAGAGGTGGTTTGCCTGTGGTGTGGCTGACAAATGGGCCCCCCCCCTTCATTTGATTTTCTCCGTGGTGCTTTGAGATTCCCTCACAAACGTTATCCGAATTTGACCAAACTAGGAGAGTAGGCCAAAATAATTATGAGGAACTTGAATCTGAAATCAGATTTTGAAATTGAATTTGTTTGGTTCAAAATTCAAATCCAAGTTTGAATTTGAACGTGCCCTTATTTAACCCTTTGAATAAATAGTAGACGAGCTCCAAAAATATCCAAATTTGAATTATGAGCTCATTGATACTTGGGGAATGCATTGTGAATTCACTCATGTGCCTTTGGACAAGCTGGACATGAATTCTTTTAAAAGATTTAAAATTGTGTTCAAATTTTCCTCCATCCTCTACATATGGAGTATGTGCACATGAGTGCAATTTAGGGAGTCAGGTTCTTTACCTAGGTTAACATGTGTTGAGCATGGGCTAGAGAAAATTTTTAACTCCCTCACATGTCCATTTTTGTGTTCATCCTTTCATGTGACACAACTCAAACTTTCCTTTGCCTTAACTTTGCTTCACAATGTGAAATAAAACTTTACAAAAGTTAGGGCTGTTACATTACGGTCCTCAGCTGAGCTACGGGGCTTGGATAATTTGATGTGGGTCATCCAGGCTATGGTTAAAACCTTGCCCAAAGGTATTAGCCGTCCGGTTCCCCGGTACTGAGTTGTAGCACTGGAGAGGCAGGGTGTGCACGCTTGGGGTACGGAACCAGGCAAAGCAGGCTACACACCCTGGACCTCTCTCTGGTGTAAGCCTTTCGGGGAGGAACCATTTGGTACCATAGGTCCCCCAGGCAATGAGACAACCAAAGGATCCCGAGTACGCCACAGGTACCTCAAGCGGACCCGCCTGCAGAAGGATGGCACAGCTCCTACTAAAGGTGAGCACAGGAAAAGGTGACTGGCCACAATGCCGGGGCAGTATGGAAAGAAAGCACGAAAAGAAAAGGAGGCAATGTCTGGGGCCCAGTTACTTTTCTTGTCCGTAGGCGTGATCCTTCCGGCCCCCAAGTCCACAGTTGTAGTGCTGGGGAGGTAGTGCGGCAGGCTTAGGGTACTGAACAAGGCTAAGCAGGTTGCGCGCTCTGGACCTTCCACGGGCATTAACCTTTCAGCATGGAGACCTTCCAGTGCCACGGGGCCTAGGACAAGTATGTAGGACAGGCTCCGGACATGCCGTTTTACAGTTGATATGCATGAGTAAGCACAAACTGTAAAGAGAGAATGCGTAGGATAGGACAAAATTTTATTATTTCAGGCTTCCTTCATAGGAGGAAACAGGCCGTACAAGAAGGCAGCGAACCGCTCCGGATGACAAGAGTAGTAGCAGGACTCCTGCGAAGCTTGGCTATTCTAAGCGCTATTCCTAGACACTATGACACCCTTACATAGAAAATAGAACCCTACCGCTGCGCTAAGGATAGAACATACGGAGGTGTTCTATGTTCCATGGATTGGGTAGAGGTACTACATCCTTCATGGCTTGGCGGACGCACCGGGGGCGGCATACTTGTGTCACTCGGAAGGGGCCCTCCCAGCTGGGGGAGAGTTTGTTCCCCCTTCTCGAGAAAGTATTCGCTGAAGCACCAGTTCACCCACCTCGAGCTGTCTACTCCACAAGAACCGCTGCTGATAACGCTGGAGCACTTGACGATATCGCCCGTTTAGAGCAGCTTATTGCCACCTTCGCTCATCTACAAGGTCGATATCTTCATGCTGGAAGCTGGTCCTGCGTGGCTTCGTCGTACGCTTGGACACAGGATGAGCCCATGGTGATTTCCGGGGGGGGAGGGGCGGGGGGCTCAGCCGCATACACCAGGAAGAAGGGAGTTTCCCCTGTCACGTGACTTAGGGACGTCTGGCTAGCCCACAGTGCACACGGGAGCTCTTCAACCCAATTGGCATCGTGCTTCTTCAAGCTGTCGTAGGTGTGTGTCATGAGTCCCCTAAGTATCTCAGCGTTTGCTCTTTCGACTTGACCGTTGCTCTATGGTGAGCAGCGGAAGCCTAAAAAATTTGGATGCCGAGGTCTTCGCAGTAATCTTGGAACACTGCACTGGTGAACTGGGTCCCGTTGTCGGTGATGATTCTGTTCGGGACCCCGAACCGGCAGATGATCGACTTGATGAACTTGACTGCTGACAACTTGTTGATTGTTACTACAGGGGCAGCTTCTGGCCACTTGGTGAACTTGTCTACGGCGGCGTAGAGGTATCAGTACCCTCCGACGAATCTGGGGAATGGCCCTAGGATGTCCATCCCCCACACAGCGAAGGGCCCTGAGGGTGGGATCATCTTCAGAGTCTGCGCCGGTGTGTGGATCTTCTTGGCGTGGAACTGGCACGCCTTGCATCTCTTGACCAGGTCGACGGCATCCTGGAGATCTATAGGCCAGTAGAAGCCATGCCGGAAGTCTTTACCGAGCAGCATACGGGAAGATGGATGCTTCCCACACTCGCCTCCATGGATCTCTGCGAGCAAGTCACAGCCCTCCTCCTGGGTTATGCACCGCAATTGGACGCCATTAGCGCCACACCGGTAGAGATCCACTTCTACCAGCGCGTATCTCTTACCAACCAAGCGATCCGTTCAGCGGATACACGTTCATCGGGGTGGATATTGTCTTTCAAGTAATCCTAGATGTTCATGATCCATGCGTCGGGACCTACTTGAGCACTTGGATCTTGAGCACCGGGTTGAACCGAGTCCCCAGTGATGCTTACGATCCTTTGCGGGCACCATGGTAGCAGGGCCGCCGGGACCGCCAGCATCGAGATGATGATCTTGCCCCGTTCGCCTGGTTTGGTCGGCCAGGCGGTAAGTCACAGCAACTTCCTTTCAAAGAACCCCTCGGACACTAGAGCCCAAGTGGAATTCCTTCGTTGACAGGTCGTCGGCTATTGTGTTGTTGGCGCAGGGAACATGGCACAAATCCAAGGATAAGAAGTCCTTCTTCAACTTCTATACTTGGAGGAGATAGGCTGCAAGTTGTGGGTCATTGCAGCAGCACTCTCCCTTGACTTGCTTGATGATCAGCTGAGAATCACCCTTGACCAACAACTGCAAGACTCCGAGGGACAGCGCGATCTTTAACCCGAAGATGAGAGCTTTATACTCCACCATGTTGTTGGTTGCCTTGAAGTCAAGTCGCACCATGTACTTGAACTGCTCTCCGGTTGGAGTAAGGAGCAGAACCCCCGCTCCGGCACATTCCTTGCGTGAGGAGCCGTTGATGAAGAGAGTCCAGTAAGGCCCATTGAAGACTGGAGCTCTCGGCTCTGGTCTACCGTGTGGGGACCACCCCGTGGTTCACCCACTCCAGGATCGCATAGGGTGGTGACATGCGATGCGGCACCCAACAACACACACGAAAAGAATTAAGAACAACATACAAACTTTTATTTGATATAAAACAGCGGAAGTCTTTTTACAAAACTTAATTATACAGTGGAAGTGATGTACAAAGCTACTCTCTAATACTAACTAAGCAAAAGTGCAGCCGTCCAGCCCGGGGACGCTACACACTAGCAACATGGGACCGGAGAATCACGGCGGCATGCAGGGCTCCAGCTCGGCCGTGTACCCCGACGGGGGCATCGCCTCGTCCTCGGACCCCTTCTCATAGCTCTCACCTGCATACAGCTCAAATATTGCAACCGTGAGCACGATGGCTCAGCAAGTCTTAACCGACAACCCTAGTCATGAAACTCTACATGCGGGGATGTGTACAACAACAAACAACAACAACCAAGCCTTTATCCCAAGCCTGTTGGGGTCGGCTAGACATGAAACCCAATATCAATGGGGTAAAAGAGAGGAAGAGTTATAAGAACAAGGAAAAAAGAAAAAGAAAGGAAAAAAGAAAAGAAAAAAAGAGAAAAAGAAGAAAAAAAGAAAAAGAGAAAAGAGAAAAGAAAAAAGAAAAAAACAAGACTACGATTCTGGCACATGGATTGCTACTTTCCATGCGGTCCTATCATGAGGTAAGTCTCTGGATACATTCCAATCTCTCAAATCTCGTTTTACCGCCTCCTCCCAGGTCAACCTTGGTCGTCCTCTACCCCTCCTAATATTTTCTCTACCTCTTAAGATCCCACTGTTAACCGGTGCTTCTGGAGGTCTCCGTTGGATATGTCCAAACCACCTAAGTCGATGTTGGACTAACTTCTCTTCAATCGGCGCCACCCCTACCTTATCTCGTATCGTCTCATTCCTTATTCGGTCTCTTCTCGTGTGCCTGCACATCCACCGTAGCATGCGCATCTCTGCGACACTCATTTGTTGGACATGTTGCCGTTTAGTTGGCCAACATTCCGCCCCATAGAGCATCGCGGGGCTGATCACCGTCCTATAGAACTTCCCTTTTAGCTTTTGTGGGACTTTCCTATCACATAGGATTCCAGAGGCTTGTCGCCATTTCATCCACCCTACCTTGATCCTGTGGCAAACATCCTCATCAATATCGCCATTGCTTTGTAACATTGATCCTAAGTATCGGAAAGAGTCCTTTCTAGGTACTATTTGTCCTTGTAGACTAACATTTCCCTCTTCACTACCAACACCACTAAAGTCACACCTCATATACTCGGTTTTGGTCCTACTAAGTCTAAACCCCTTGGACTCTAAGGTTTGTCTCCATAACTCTAATTTCTTATCAACACCATCTCTAGTTTCATCTACCAGCACTACATCATCAGCAAAGAGCATGCACCAAGGGATATCCCCTTGTATATCCTTCGACACCTCATCCATCACCAAGGAAAAGATGTATGGGCTCAAAGTTGATCCTTGATGTAGTCCTACCGTGATAGAAAATGCATCAGTCTCACTATCACTTACGCGCACACTTGTCCTAACATTATTGTACATATCCTTGATAAGTGTAATGTACTTTATTGGCACTTTATGTTTCTCTAGTGCCCACCACATGACTGACCTTGGTATCTTGTCGTACGCCTTCTCCAAGTCGATGAACACTATATGCAAGTCCTTCTTCTGCTCCCTATATCTCTCCATAAGCTGACGAAGCAAGAAAATCGCCTCCATTGTAGACCTCCCAGGCATAAAACCAAACTGGTTTTTAGTGACATTGGTCACTTTCCTCAGGCGGTGTTCAATCACTCTCTCCCAAAGCTTCATAGTATGACTCATAAGCTTAATGCCTCGATAATTAGTACAACTTTGAATATCTCCTTTATTTTTGAAGATAGGTACTAATATACTTTTCCTCCATTCTTCAGGCATCTTGTTTGACCGAAAAATGTGGTTGAATAGCTTTGTGAGCCATACTATTGCCACGTCCCCAAGACATCTCCACACCTCAATAGGGACATCGTCAGGGCCGAGGGCCTTTCCTCCTTTCATCCTTTTTAAGGCCTCTTTAACCTCAAACTCTTGTATCCTCCGCACGAACCGCCTGTTGGAGTCATCAAAGGAGTCATCCAACTCAACCATAGTGCTCCCATTCCCATCATTGAATAGCCCATTAAAGTAATCACGCCATCTATTCTTAATCTCTTCGTCCTTCACTAGAATGCGGTCAGTCTCATCTTTGATGCATTTAACTTGATTGAGATCCCTCATCTTTCTCTCGCGGATTTTTGCTACCTTGTATATGTCCTTTTCACCTTCTTTTGTCTCTAGTCTCTCATATAACTTATCATAGGCCTGTCCTCTTGCCTTACTCACAGCCCGCTTTGCATTCTTCTTAGCCTCTTTGTACTTAAGCATGTTGCTTGCGCTTCTATCATTATGCCAACTCTTGTAACACTCCTTCTTCTCCTTAATGGACTTTTGTACATCCTCATTCCACCACCAAGTGTCTTTATCTACAGGTTTCTTTCCCTTTGTCACACCGAACACCTCACTAGCTACCTTCCTAATGCAAGTTGTCATCTTCATCCACATACTATCTGCATCTCCATTTTCTGCCCAGGGTCCTTCTGTGATCACCCTATTTTTAAAGGATTCTTGTGATTCTCCCTTCAACTTCCACCACTTTGTTCTTGCGATTTTGACACCTTTGTCCCGCAAAGAGCATGTATGGAAGCGAAAGTCAGCTACCACAAGCTTATGTTGTGTCACAACACACTCCCCCGGGATCACCTTACAATCTAGACACTCCCGTCTATCCTTTCTCCTAGTGAGGACAAAGTCAATCTGGCTAGAGTGTTGGGCACTACTAAAGGTCACTAAGTGAGATTGCCTCTTTCTAAAGAGGGTGTTTGCTATCAACAGATCATAGGCTACGGCAAAGTCTAGGATGTCCTTACCCTCTTGATTTCTATCGCCGCATCCAAAACCTCCATGTACTCCCTCAAATCCTAGGCTAGTTGCACCCACATGACCATTGAGATCTCCCCCTATGAGGAGTTTCTCGGTTATCGGTACACTACTAACCATATCCTCCAAGTCCTCCCAAAATTGCCTCTTAGCACTCATGTTGAGCCCAACTTGTGGGGCATAAGCACTAATGACGTTCAAGACAATGTCCCTAATTACTATCTTGATTAAGATGATCCTATCCCCTCGTCTTCGAACATCCACTACTCCATCCTTAAGACTCTTATCTATTAGAACACCTACGCCATTCCTAGTCCCAGCCGAACCAGAATAGCAAAGCTTGAAACCGGTATTCTCGACTTCTCTCGCCTTTTGACCCGCCCATCTAGTCTCTTGTACACAAAGGATATTTACTCGTCTCCTAATGGCAACATCTACTAACTCACGTAGCTTCCCCGTCAAGGATCCTACATTCCAACTACCCACCCGAAATCTATGTTCCTCGGCTAGCTTCCTTACGCTTTGCACCCGTCGAGTAAGATGCAAAGACCCTTGCTCACTTATCACTACAACCGGGCGATGATGTAGCGCGCCACTAAGGTGGTGGCGATCCGGCCCTTGCTCACTTAACACCATATCCGGGTTCCGATATGGCGCGCCACTAAGGCGGTGGCGACCCGGCCCTTGCCCACTTAACACCATACCCGGGTTCCGATATGGCGCGTCGCTAAGAGGGTTACGCCCCCAACGAATTTCTATTGGGTTTCATTTCCATGAGAATGGCTAAGTGTAAGTTGTTGGCTCGCCAAGCCTATCACAACCCCCTCCTCCTTACCCGGGCTTGGGACCGGCTATGTCATTACAACATGCGGGGATGTGTAATATAGGAAAAAGACTTTGCGAGAAAGACACGCCTACAAGTTGATCCTTACTTTCAGTTTTATAGCAACAGATTCATGTGCCTTAGGCAGCCCTCACATCGGAAGTCCACAATCAAACAAGAAACGCTTTCCTCCGATGTGGTGTTGCCCAAAGTGGAAACTAAACTTAATTAGCTCTACATCTACAGCAGACATGGTTTCCAAAACATTAATAATTCATCACAACAAATTATCATTCATCTGGCTTATTTTTCTTCTTACTACGTCACAGAACAGTGAACAAACGGTACTCAAATAACCGCGAGGGACGGTGATTGCAATCAGGAGACACCCGGACAACATGTTTCATACACCCACTTTCAAAAGCGTGATTCCACACCCCTTCCTACTCCGTTGTATGCAACAACCTTTCAAAGGCAACCCAAATGCTGAACCGGTCCATCCGTAACAGGCAGGAGGTCCCCGCGTGGAGCGTGACTGTGCCCACCGGCAGATTTACACCTTGCTACCCTCAACCGACTCCTATTTACGGTTGGGTAAGCCTCGGCACCCAGGTTAACCAATTAGATCGGTTTCCTTCTTATGTCAGTATGCCATCCGGTACTGTTCGATACTTGTTCAGTAGGCCCGCACACGACTCGGTCCTCAACCGACACCAACAGGGCTACGCACATGAGAAATCCGCTCAACTGCTTCCTATCCCCCCTGCTGGGTCTCATTTTCTCCACTCTTAAGCCATTTTCTATTCCGACCAAACCGTGTGATAAAGCCTTACCTCGCGAGTAGATTCCAACTACTCAACTTCTACTGAGATCCTAAGCATATTAGCACGGCATTCTCTACTCGTTGAGTCTGTAAACTACCCAACCCTCCATATGATTTAAAAGGTTATGCAAGTGGGATTTCAATCACTCTAACTCTAATGCAAGCATTCACCCTAGACATAAGTGATACAAATAAAGAATTTGCAAAAATACTTAAATGCAAACCGGGGCTTGCCTGGTTGTGAGTCAGAGGAGAAGTTAGCTTCTGGTGGGAGGACGTCCAAGGGCTCCGGTGCGTCCTCAACTTCGGTCACTAAATGAAATGTAGCAAAAAAATATGTGTAAGTATTAAGGACTTATAAGAATTGAACTCCTATTCATAGCTACTGCTATTTATGTTCCTTAATTGGCTTTGGGATTTTTACAGTGGATACTAGAATCTCTAAGGATGATCTGAGCAAAATTTGGAGAAATGTCATTGCACAATGTAGTCTCCAAAATTCCTACAAGTACAAGGCTTTTCTGAATTTTGATCCCGAATCAGGAGTTTTGACATAGCTAAAAGTGGAAGATGATCTGAGGTTCTAACAAAATTTGTTTCACCATTTTTGGAGCTACCAACAGAGAGATATGAATTTTTGAAGTTGGATAGGAGTTCTGAAAAGTTTCTGTTTAAATTTAAATTTTCAAATAAAGGCTGAACTCTGGAAGGCAATTCAGCCTAGAAAATGAACTCCAATGAAGCTCAAAGTTTTACTGGAGATCCGTAATATCATAAGGAACCTCCTAGCCAAATTTGAAGCAATTCCATAACAGGGATCTTCTGGAATTAATTCCCAAAAATTTAACTTTGATGAATTTTGGAGAAATTTCCAAAGAACCTCAGATCAATTTCTTTCCATTTCTGCAAAGTACTGACTGAGAGGAATCCAGCAAAATTTATTTCACAAATTTTGGACATTCGTACTGAGAGTTATGGTCCTTTGAAGTTTGCACTAAATCTTGAAATTGAAGAAATGTTTAAATTCTGGCTGTGGGCCCCACCCGTGGCGCTATCCACTCAGATGATGGCAACACTGAGGCCACGGGGTTACTTCCCGCGCAGCCACACCGGATCCGGTGCCACAGGACGACCCATAGCCCACTCTCAATGAAAACCACCGGAGAGGGGACCTCACTGGCGACCCGAGCCCGCAAAACGACGGCGGCGACAAAAACTCGAAGAACTGCTTAAGTCTTTGACGGTTTCTAGCGCCGTATGAGCAAGAAGGACCATAGGTATTTAGCAAAGCTTCTCCGAGACCAGAATGAGCTCTAGCTACTGCTGCACGATGAATTTGATCGTAGACCGAGAGGTGTCGCTATGAACTAGGGTTTGGTAAAATCCAAAATTCTCACTACCCGAATGATCAATTGACATGAGGCTTTCGGCAACATGATCTACGGACAACAACACACCTTTCTTGTGTAGAGAAGGGGCGGTGGCACCATCCATAGCATGCTGTCCACGGTGATCCGAACGTGGTTCCGCCGGGCACCTCCGAACGCGGGCGCCAAGTGTTGGTTTGTGCGTAGCACGAGCTATGAAACTTAGGTGGAAGAATGGTGGAGGATGGAGCATGCACTTCCGCTTCTTTTGCTGCTTGGAGCTCGATCATCCGATCTCGGGCGAGTGTGTGCGAGTAGGGAACAGAAACGGCACCGGGCAGTTTCCTTGCGGGAGAAAACGGAGAAGCGGTGAGCGTACGAGGGAGCAAAAGAGACTTTCGGTGCTGCAGCTGGGGGTGTGGAGATGATCACGCAGCCGAGAAGCAGGAGCTGGCGCGGTGCCATCCTCGGGAGAGGGTCGCGCCCGGAGCTGGCGGCGCCTCGGCGACCGGCTGAAGCAAAACAGAGGCGGTAGCTCTGTTGTGAGGCTGACTACTGGGCCCCACCTTCCCCTCTTTTAATCAAATTTTTCTCTGATTTTTTAACCCAGCTACTCAGAATTAGATGCCTTACTTCACCCCAAAGTTATGGTTTGAATTTGCTGAATTCAAATGGTTTGAATTCTGGTGTGAAGTTTGAATTGTGTTTGATCATTTGAATTTGAAATGGAATTTGAATTTCTTCCTTTTGCATTGTTCCAAAAACATAGCAAACCAACTCCAAAGTTTCTAATTTTTGGCATGGCTGCTAATTCAAATGTGAAGATCACATTTGTGGAACCAAATTTGCAAATTGAGGAAATTGGAATTTGAAACTGAATTTGAAATTCAGATTAGAGGGCTTCCTCTTTTAATCCCAAACAAATGCTACAACCCCTCAAAATGAGCTGAAATTTGGAAGGTTGAATATTTGAATTATGGAGGTCCAAGTTATGCATTTAGATCTCCATGTTTGGAAGTTTTTGGGAAGTCTAAATCCTCACTTTGAACTTACACCTTATAATTCAAAGTTTTAATTCCCCTCATTTTTCCTAAGTGTACATGAGCTGAATTTTTTTTGCTACCCCTTTTTGGGGATTTTACATCCCTCCCCCCTTAAAAAGAATCTCGTCCCGAGATTCCAAAAGAAATGCAAAGTAGGGAAACTTTACCGGGTATATGATGATAGCAAGTCCGGATAATATGTTCGTAGATAGTCCTCGCTTTCCCATGTCGCCTCATCAGCGGTATGGTTACTCAACAAGACCTTGTAGAACCATAAGGTACGGTTTCTTGTGGCGCGAGTCTTTTCATCAATAATCCGGATTGGATACTCCGTGTACGTGAGGTCCGGTTGAAGAACTTCTATGTCTTCAGTGTGGATTTCAGCGGAGGGTTTCAGACACTTCCTTAGCTGAGAGATGTGGAAGTCATTGTGAATCCCTGCGAGTGACGCCGGTAAATCCAAGCGATAGGCCACGGGTCCGCATTTTTCAATGATGGCGAACGGACCAATGAATCACGGCGCAAGTTTACCCTTCACTCCGAAACGATGAACTCCCCTCATCGTAGATACACGGACATAAACATGGTCCCCGATGTCGAAGTGGAGAGGGCGGCGTCTTTTATCCGCATAGCTTTTCTGACGAGATTGAGCAGCCTTGAGGTTGGCTTGTATTACTCGCACTCATTCTTCAGCCTTATTCACAAGTTCAATGCCGTAGATAACTCGCTCGCCGGACTCACACCAGTTAAGGGGTGTGCGGCATTTCCGGCCGTAGAGAGCTTCATACGGTGCCATCTTAATGCTAGCTTGATAGCCATTGTTGTAAGAAAACTCCGCCAATGGCAAATGATCGTCCTAATTTTTGCCGTGGTGGATGGCACAAGCGCGTAGCATGTCTTCCAGCACTTGGTTCACCTGTTCAGTTTGACCATCCATCTGCGGGTGATACGCGGAGCTTCGGATCAGTTTGGTCCCCAATGATGCGTGCAGATGTTCCCAAAACCGAGTGACAAACAGCGCCCGTGATCTGAAATAATGGAGCGGGGAACACCGTGCAAGCACAAGATTCTTGCAATATAAATCTCCGCATATTTCTTGGCCACGTAGCCCGTATGTACGGTAATAAAATGTGCCGACTTGGTTAGTCGATCGACTATCACCCAAATCGAATCATGGTTGTGGGAGGTCAGAGGTAACCCAACTATGAAGTCCATGCTGATATCCTCCCATTTCTACGCCAGAATGTTCAATGGCTGCAGCTGTCCGGCTTTACGCATATGGTCGGCTTTCACTCGCCGACACGTATCACATTCGGATACGTACTTTGTGATTTCTCTTTTCATCCGTGTCCACCAAAACCTGGTTTTCAGATCATCTTGTTGCTGCCCGGATGAATAGAATACTTGGACAAATGCGCTTCGTTTCCAAGATTTTCTTCCGAAGCTTCATGTCACGGGGTACCACTATACGGTCTTTAAACCATAGAGTACCGTTATCATCCCTTCGGAAGCATTTCTTTTCGCCCTTCTTCATTCTTCTACGAATGTGCGACATTCCCATGTCTTTCTTTTGAGCTTCCATAATCTCCTCTCGTATGGTAGGGACGAGAGCAAGATTATATAATGCCCCATGTGGAACCAAGTACAGACTCAGCTCCTCCTCTTCTGGTGGGGTGATGGACAGGTTGTTGACATGAGATTTGCGGCTTAAGGCATCAGCAACCACGTTTGCCTTCCGGGATGGTAGTGAATCTCGATCTCATAGTATTCGATCAGTTCTAGCCATCTCTGTTGCCGCATATTCAACTCCTTTTGAGTGAATATATACTTCAGACTCTTGTGGTCGGTTTAGAGGTGCACTAAGTTCCCGAGTAAATAGTGCCTAAGGCCAACACCACAGCAGCGAGCTCAAGATCATGCGTCGGATAGTGCTGCTCGTGGTTACGATGTTGACGTGAGCCATAGGCGACCACTCTTCCTCCTTGCATCAATACACAGCCGAGCCCGATACCGGACGCATCACAATATACGTCGAAGGGCTTGGTTGTATCCCGTTGAGCTAACACCGGGGCTGTTGTAAGATGTTTCACTAATGCTTGGAAAGCTTCTTCACAAGCTGAGCTCCAAACATATTTGATCCCCTTCTTCAACAGTTCAGTCATCGGCTTAGCAAGCTTGGAGAAGTTCGGTATGAATCTCCGATAATATCCTGCTAACCCGAGGAAACTCCTGACTTCGTGGACTGATGCTGGGGACTTCCATTTCAGCACTTGTTCGATTTTGCTTGGATCAACTGCAATTCCTTCTGCAGAAATAATATGACCAAGAAATGGCACGTGGCTGATCCAAAACTCGCACTTGCTGAACTTGGCATAAAGCTTATGGTCTCGCAATCGTTGAAGCACGATATGAAGGTGTTCGACGTGTTCTTCTTCAGACTTGGAATAAACCAAGATGTCATCTATGAACACCACCACGAACTTGTCCAACTCCGGCATGAACACTGAGTTCATGAGATACATGAAATTAGCCGGGGCGTTGGTGAGACCAAAGGACATGACGAGGTATTCATACAACCCATATCTCATCGAGAAGGCCGTCTTTGGAATATCCTTCGCTCGGATCTTTATTTGGTGATATCCGGAGCGAAGATCCATCTTTGAAAATACACTTGCACCCACAAGTTGATCAAAGAGAATATCGATGCAGGGCAGTGGATTTTTTATGGTGACGGAGTTGAGAGGTCGGTAGTCCAAACACGACCTCAAGGTTTCATCCTTCCTCTTCACAAACAGCGCCGAGCATCCCCATGGCGAGGAACTCGGTCGAATGAAACCCTTCTTCATTAAATCGTTGAGCTGCTCCTTCTTCATTAAACTCAGGTTTTGGTGCTGGTTTCTTGGGCTGATTACGGAGCTGATTGGCACCCTGATACGGTGCTGCACCCCTGCCCTGTCGCGGCTCGGGGCAGTCCCTCAAAATATGCCCGACACGGCCACACGTGAAGCACGTGTAAGGTGTCGGGGTCCCGCCGACATGAGGATGGAATCCCGGTGCACGCTGTTGAAACTGAGGCGCATGTGGGACCATCCTTTGCTGCTGCTGTTGCTGTGGTGGATACGTTGGTCCGAAGCCTGGCGCATTATATTGTCGATCGCGGAACTGAGTTGGTCGCGCCGGTGGCTGCCATCTCTGACCGGATGGTGAGCGATACACCACGCGGTATTTTTGTGGTGCTCCACCACTGCTGCTCGTCAGCGTGCTGCGTTTCCTCTTATCAGAACCGCGCTCGCGCTGAGCATTCTCTTGTAAAATCGTGGCATTAACAAGGTCGTTGAATGTGCCGCGATTGCTTTGGGCGAGATGGACCTTCATCTTGGAATTCAGGCCCCGGAAGAATGCATTGCGCTTGTCTTCCTCCATTCTCACAAATCCTGGCGCATACTGCACCAGCCGGTTTAATGACCTGGAGTACTCATGAGCGCTCCTCTCACCTTGTTTTAGCGCCAGGAACTCCTGGAGCTTCCTTTCCATAACACTGGGAGGTATGTGATAAGCGCGGAACGCCTCCCGGAACTCCGTCCATGTGACGGCATGGCCACCCGGTAATGAGGCGATGTAGTTCACCCACCATGTACGGGCTTCCCCTTGAAGCTGTTGCGCTGCATACAGCGCCTTTTGGTGTTCGGTACACTGAAGTAAACCGAACTTTGCTTCAAGAGTGCGGATGAAGCTGTCCGACTCCAACGGCTCTTCGGCCTCCGTAAAGACCGGTGGATGGGTCGACAGGAATTCTGAATAAGAACTTTGTTGGGGCTGGCGTTGCCCATTGGCATCCTCCCGAACGGCACGCATTCTGCTGAACTAGCATCCGCAGCAACTCGGTTTGCTCGTCGTGCGAGCCGAGCACTGCAGCGAGAACCTCTGCAAGATTTCTTGGAAGTTCTGGCGGTGGAGGAGGCGGTTGTTGCTGCGTCGTGGTTTGCTCCGGAGGTGGATACTCATCTCCACAAACCTGACTCGGACCTCCCTCTCTTGCATGGACCGTGTATGCACCATTCTGCATTCATACCATTCAAACGATCAGCACATGTTGGTTTAGTTCATCCAGTCTATACAATAGTAGTGCGAGAATGGAATAAATGATACGCATAACAATCACACATATGGATAAAGTATAAACTTTATACAACATATACATCCCTGGGACGTGTCACACGATCGAGTTCTAAAGTATTGAACTTTATGGGTTAAAAGTTCATTTCGACCATTGTGGGTCGCCACGGGATGTTAAGTGTGTTAGCATGCGTAATTCCTCGCTATTGTACTGGACTCCAAACATGTACCCGCTCGAAGTGATATGTCGATGCATAACTTTTCGACTCCACGCGCTGTTTTACAACAGCCTCTGGATATCAAAAGGTGAAATTAAATGTTTTGGTTGAAAAACTTCAACATGGTGTTCTGTCCAGTTTCTGGTCCAGCTGACCAGTCTAGATAATTCAACTGTTTTGTCCACCTTGGAGGCAAAATCTGGACTAGAGTTCGACAGCAAAGTTGTAGTAGACTCAACAAGGAATCCAGATTGTATTTATTTGCCTCTCTTGCCTTCCTAATTTATGAGTTATGACCTCTACAAGTGGACAGAATTTTCTTAGGAATTTTGATAGCACCTCCTTTGCAAGTGGCTGTTTTGTTCACAAAATTCCATCCTATTCTGTCCTTAATTTAGGACAACACTGAACTACAAAGTTGTAGCACATGTCCTATACTTTTCAACTATGTCTTACTTGACTCTTAGAAATTTTTCTACAGAAAGTTGTGGTCGAAATACAGAAAATTCCAGAGAGCATTTTGGTCTGCCCTGTTTCTTGACAGCACCTACTCATCTGAGATTTTCATCCATTTGGAGGGAGATTATGTTCTGGAGCTCTACAGAAAAGTTGTAGAGGTCTTCAAAATCTTTCCAGAATGGTATCTCACACTTCCATTGGTTCAACCAATCCTAAGTTATTCCCTGTTTAAATTCAGCAAAGTTTCTGCCGAAAGAGGGGAGTTGTTCTAAGTCTTTGGAAATGAATCTACACTCCCAATTGACTCCTAGTTCAATATAGGAGTTTACTAACCCCTAAATGGAATCCTAAACTTTATTTTGACTCTTTTATTTGAAAAAATCCTTTTATGCAGTCTCGGTACTACGTTTCCTCACCAAAGAAAAATCCTAAGCCGGTATTCCGGCATATACATGTCAAATGGTGGAACTAAGAACGTCACTCACAAACTGTTTCTAAACGTCATGCACTAACGTGGTTAATGTACCTGCAGAAGAACACACAATAATGGTGCACCCAAAGGTTCTTGACATTTCAGGCATTTCCATATCATAATAAAAATATACGGTCCGTATCATTGCCATACGGATCGTCCTTGAGTCAAGCCACGTCTCAAGGTACATGGTCGTGTTTTCACACCACACGACGGGGAACCCGAGTAGAGTGTGAACAGATCATCGCGGTTGGGAATTTTATCAACCCAACGGATACCACTGTGACGGACCGGAATCCGCTCATCCAGGATCGCAGAGGGTGGTGCCGCGCGATGCGACACCCGACAGCACACATCATCAGGATACAATGTATTACATAGAAAACAAACTGAAACTGTACAAACTAGTACAATACTCAGTTACAAACTAGTGTCTTTATTACACAGCGGAAGTCTACTTTATACAACTCACGCCAGCCTATCTATCAAAAGTCGGTTGCCCAGCCCTAGGGCAACCAACACTAGCTGCACTCCTCAGCTCAGCACGGCGTGTACGGCTCTCACTCAGCCGTGGTCCCCGACGGAGGGTAACTCTCGCCGGTGGACTCGTAACCCGAGTCCGTGGGTGGCAACCCACCTGAAAAACACTTAAGCAGCAACCGTGAGCACGATGGCTCAACAAGACTTAACCGACTCACCTAGGCATGAAACTCTACATGTAGGGTACAATGAACATGGGATGGTAAAATTTCAGCAAACGGACACGCCTATAGTTTATCCTTAGTTCCTCTTTTAGCCATAAATTAACAGTTCATGAATCTGAAATTTAATAAGCAATATTTGGTGGCACACATGTAACAATACAATTATATCATACAGCAGAATTGAATCATAACATTCCATAAATTAACTATGTTACGATGCAGTGAACAAGCGGTACTCGTCACTGCGAGGGATGGCAAATCGACTCGATATACACCTGCAGGGATACCCAAAGAGCACGTCACGTACGCGTTCACACCCGGTTTTTCCGAAGGAAACAACCAAGTGAATATCACATGTATGCCAGGATCATTTTCTCATACATGTGATGACAAATAGTGAAGCATCATTTATTACAAGCCAGGTGTCGAATATAAATAAGTCTTACATCGCAAATGTCTCAATGGACACAAATGCTTCATCACAAGTAAATAAACTAGCAGCAGAATATTATTCTTTAGGGCTCCATCACAGGCGTTGCCCGGGGGTCTTCATGAACCTAAAATCCTTCCTCGGGTCCAAAATCTTGGTCATTATACACCACCTCATTATCTTGACCTGAGCAGCAATATAAACCAACAAATATGCAAGGTTGAGTACCAATGGTACTCAGCAAGTGTGGGAAAATTATATCATGCATGGCTAGAACAAGGAGAGGTTGAACTCATGGTTAAAGCACTACGCAATTAATACCTATCACCTTAGCTTATTAAGCACCTACATTACTACACAGGTGAAATGGTCCCAATCTCCCATCCCATCATCGTAATCCAATAACCATAACATCATTTCCAATGTTAAGCTCCCCGCTTAACTTCCAAAACCATCATTCCTCTAATCATGAATAAGTCCAGGCCGCTCTTGACCGTGAGCACGGCTGTCAAGACAGTTTTGACTCTGCAGAGTTTGTACCACTGTACCCACAAGTAGTGATTTCATCCCCCGTTGCCGGGTGGACTAAAAGAACCTCCATTATGCCAGTGGCTACGATCCACATTCACACTTCCCAGGTGTGCGGCCAGGAGATCACTACGAAGCCTTTACAAAGGGATTCCCGACGAGCGTGGGCCCACTGAGGTTTCACCCCTAACAGCATACAAGAGGCTCCAACCCCGCTGCAGTGGCCCCCTCTTGAGCCTTGCGGTTCATATGGTAGTCCAGCTGACACCTACTCCCCGCACCATCCAACACACCCATACTACGCCGGGGATACACCTAATTAATTGGCCAAGCTGCCCCATCTCAGCATGTGGTTGGCACTGTAAAGCCGGGTTACATGCTCCATGAACCGGTCCTTAGGATCCAGGCAAGTACTAAACACAAACCCAAGTCTCGTGCACCCAGCACACAACCAAAACATCCAACTTGCCTTGATCCCTACCTCTACATAACTCACCATGTCTCATTCAAGAGTATGGTAATATAAACTGATGATCTCATTTCCCAAATATCCCATTCTAAGCATGGCTAAGCAAATGCATGTAAATAAATGACATGACAAATTAAATCCCAACCCAAGCTACAAGGAAACAAGGTAATGCAATTCTAGGGAAACTTTCCTAGCATGGGTTTCATATTTCATTTGACAATGCAAATAATTCTATCTACACATCCTAGCATAGGATCAAAGTGGTCAAGGACACTTGCCTCCTTCTTGCTGCTCTTGAAATGGGTAGTCCTGATCTTGGAAATGAATAACTTGTTCTTGAACAGGTTCTACTTCATACCATCACACATAGCAAAAGAAAAACAACAATCATAAGACATAGTTCACACCTCTACTTCATACAAACCACACATTCATATTTATGAACTTCACTCACCATTATATGTGTTGTGTTTCAGTTTTAAATAAATTCCTTACATTAAACTACCAAGTATGTATGGAAAGTATTTTTCTTCTCCATATGTGCCTTCACAACTTCTATCAACCCTAAACTGAACTCTTTGGATTTTAGAAACTCCATTTATCATTTACTAGTTGCTATATTTTCAGATTTATATTCCTATGCATAATTGTGTATTTTATTATTAAATTAGTAATACACATCACCTAAACAGAATAGGTTCTGGTCTTAAATAATTTAAAATCATATTTTGACCTTGGCTTCTGATGTAGACTATTTCATAATTATTTTCCCTATTTTTTCTATAACTATTCTTTACTTAAAAATGTGTCCTTATACTAAATAATGTGAATAATTAAATGAAACAGATTCATTTCAGTCCAAAAATATATTTTTACCTCACTCCAAAGTTTTCTAAGTACTGAGAAAGTTTTTAATTAATTTTGACAATTATGTTTGTCCCACTTTTTAATTTTTAAACACTAGTTACATATTCAATTTTCTAAATTAAATACTAAACAGAGCTAAAATAATGAACTCACCCCATTACAGGGTCTATAATATTATTTTCATAATTTCCAGGGGTCTAGTTACACTTATCAGAGGTGTTTTTCCTAATTTCTATTAAGTCCAGAGGCTAAAACTGATTTTTAAATGAATTTACATGATTTTCTGGAGTTCCAGGGGCTAGATCTGAAGTTTCCGGGGCTAGCTCTCAATTCCAGAGAACCCCAGGGGGTAGCACGTAAGAATTCCAGTCTTTATAACGCGGGGCTGACGTGGACCGTCCGATTTTAAACCGACGGCTGAGATTATAACATCGAACCGGTACGCGGGGATTTAAACCCTACCGTGCGATTTAAAATAAACGGCACACAAGCGGCCACGTCGCTCTGATCGAGCGCGGGCGGCGCTGCCGGCGGCGCACGGCGGCGGGAAGCGGCGATCTCGCCGGAAAGTTTCGGATCCGCGAGAATTCTTCCTAGAACTGTGATCTTATGGCATAGATCGGTAGAGGGGAGGTCAGGGATCTCACCTCGGGGGTTTTCTCGATCTCGGGGGTCCTGGAAAGTGATCGGCGGCGAGGTCCGAGGCAAAACCACGGCGAAGCTCGTCGGCGCTGGGTTTACACCGTAAGTCTTCGGGTTTTCTGCACCTGCAAAGTTCCCCGGAGGCGGTGGATCAAGACCAGCGAGTTAGATCAGAGTTTCCGAGCTTAGATCGGCCAGAATTCACCGGCGAAGTCTCGGTGCTCACCGGAGTAAAAATCGGCGATCGCGTGGGAAAAACTGATCGGAGCTGGGGTTTTTATAGCCGGGGGAGGGCGGTGGGTCTGTTGCGATCGAGTTTGAGTCGTTTGGGACCAGAATTCGGGCTGCGGGACGGGTTTTCCGATCGGTTAAGATCGCGCGCGCGCGGGAGAGAGTCCGGGGTCGCGGGGTTAGGGATGACAGGCGGGTCCCACTCGTCGGTGAGAGGCAGCGCGGCGCGCGCGGGGGCGGGCTGGCGCGGGGAAGCTGGGCCGGCTGGCGGGTTTCGGCCCACTGGCCGGTTTTTTCCCGTTTTTCTTTTTCTTTTTCCATTTCTTTTCTGATTTGAGTTTAATTTGAATTCCAGTTTGAATTTGAATTTTTGCAAAACATGCAACACGTCCAAAAATTTTTAAATTCCCCACTGAACATGGTTTAGTGTTTTGAATCAAAATTTTGGGGTGTTACAGCTCTACCCCCTTAAAAGAAATCTCGTCCTCGAGATTGGTGTTTCTAAGAAAACAATTCCGGAAATTGTGCCTTGAGCTCATCTTCCCGTTCCCAGGTGGCTTCCTCTTCTGAGTGATGCTTCCACTGCACCTTGCACATCCGGATTCTTTTATTTCTGGTGAGGCGTTCCATTGTATCTAAAATCTTGTATGGTTGCTCGGCATAAGACAAATCTTCAGCTACATCCACTTCATTCATGGGTAACACCTCCTCAGGCGTCCTCAGACATTTCTTGAGTTGTGACACATGGAATACATCGTGCACATCCGATAGATGAACCGGTAACTCTAGTTGGTACGCCACTTCGCCTTTCCTTTCCAAAACCTGAAAGGGTCCGATGTATCGAGGTGACAACTTCCCTTTCACCTTGAACCGACGAAGCCCTCTGATAGGGGACACCTTGAGATAAACATAGTCTCCCACGTTGAAAACGAGCTCTCTTCTTCGTACATCAGCATAACTCTTCTGGCGGGTTTGTGCTATCCTCAAGTTGTTGCGAATCTCCCTAAATCTTCACCTCGGCTTCTTGTAGCACTTCTGGACCAAACACTTTACTTTCTCCTGTTTGGTTCCAAAATAGGGGAGTTCTGCACTTCCTTCCATACAAAGCATCAAACGGTGACATCTTCATACTAGCTTGATAGCTGTTGTTATAGGAAAACTCCGCACACGGTAAGTTCTTGTCCCAACTCCTATTGTTTTTGAGTGCACATGCCCTTAACATATCTTCAAGGATCTGATTGGTTCTCTCCGTCTGCCCGTCAGTTTGGGGATGATAGGCAGAGCTGAAGTTCAGATGGGTTCCCATTGTTTCATGCAGCTTTTGCCAAAACCTCGAGGTGAACTGTGTCCCTCGGTCCGACACTATCTTCTTTGGCACTCCATGGTAACACACGATCCTTGACATGTACAATTCTGCCAATTTGGATCTGCTGTAGCTTTCTTTCACAGGAATGAAATGAGCTACCTTGGTTAGCCGATCAATAATGACCCATATTGAATCATACCCGGATTGGGTCCTAGGCAATCCCACGACAAAATCCATGCTGATTTCTTCCCACTTCCATTCAGGCACTTTGAGTGGTTGCAGCAATCCCGCGGGTCGTTGATGTTCTGCTTTCACCAACTGACATGTGTCACATAGGGCAACATGTTCCGCGACATCTCGCTTCATGCCATACCACCAATACCTGCCTTTGAGGTCCTGGTACATCTTCGTACTCCCAGGATGAATGGAATAGTCGGAATCATGAGCCTCCTTTAAAATCAATTCACGGATCTCCTTTACTTCTGGCACACAGATTCTTCTCCCGTGCCACACCGTTCCTTGTTCATCCTCTCTAAAACCAGGAGCTTTATTTTCCTTGATGAGCTGTCTGATCTCTTGTATCTTCCCATCATTCTTTTGGCGCTCGCGTATGTCTTGCTCGAGTGTGGAGTCCACTTCCATGGCGATGGCTTCACCACTATTTACTAGACATAGATTGAGCCTTATAACCTCGTCCTTCAATTCTGCGGGCATGTCCTTCAAGCTCAACTTATTGACCTGCACTTTCCGACTCAAAGCATCGGCCACGACGTTTGCTTTTCCGGGATGATAGTTGATGCCCACATCAAAGTCATTGATTAGCTCTAACCATCTCCTTTGTCTGAGGTTGAGATCTGGCTGTGTGAATATGTACTTCAAACTCTTATGATCCGTATATATCTCTGTCCTCTTCCCCATCAAATAGTGCCGCCAAATTTTCAACGCGTGTACCACTGCAGCTAGTTCTAGATCATGTGTAGGATAGTTCTTCTCGTGCTTCCGAAGCTGCCGGGATGCATATGCCACGACATGTCCTTTTTGCATGAGAACACATCCCAACCCATTTCCAGAGGCATCGCAGTACACTGTGAAATTCTTCTGCATATCTGGCATAACCAGCACTGGGGCTGTTGTCAATCTCTTCTTTAGCTCCTGAAAGCTCGTATCGCACTGTGGCGTCCAGGTGAATGCGATTCCCTTTTCCAACAGTTTGGTGAGAGGTATCGAGATCTTGGAGAATCCCTCAATAAACCGTCGATAGTATCCAGCCAATCCCAAAAAGCTTCGAACTTCCCCGACATTTTCAGGGGTTTTCCACTTCTGGATATCCTCGATTTTGGCGGGATCTACGGAGATTCCTCCCTCCGAGATTATATGTCCTAAAAAGGGAACTCTCTTCAGCCAAAACTCACACTTGCTCAACTTGGCATATAGTTGGTGTTCTCTCAGCCTCTGCAACACCAATCTTAGATGTTTCTCATGTTCTTCTTCATCTTTGGAGAAGACGAGAATATCATCTATGAAAACCACCACAAATTTGTCCAGATATTCCATGAATACCTTGTTCATGAGGTACATGAAATATGCCGGGGCATTGGTTAGCCCAAAAGGCATGACAGTGTATTCATACAGTCCGTACCGAGATACGAAAGCTGTCTTGGGAATATCAGATTGCCTTATCTTGAGTTGGTGGTATCCCGACCTGAGATCAATTTTCGAGAACACACAAGCTCCCCTCAACTGATCAAACAAGTCTTCAATGCGGGGTAATGGGTACTTGTTCTTGATGGTTACCTCATTCAAGGCACGGTAATCCACGCATAACCTTTGGGTTCCGTCTTTCTTGGGCACAAATATCACCGGAGCTCCCCATGGTGAGGAACTAGGGCGAATATACCCCTTCTCCGTCAATTCTCTCAAATGATCCTTGAGCTCTTCTAGCTGCTTGGAGTCCATTCGATAAGGTCTCTTGTATATCGGGGCTGTTCCCGGTACTAGCTCAATTGCGAATTCCACGTCACGGTCGGGAGGCATACCTGGCAACTCCTCCGGAAAAACATCTGGATATTCCCTGATAGTCCTGATTTCCTCAACATTCACCTCCACTTGATTTAATTTAATGTCCCTCCTAGGCTCGTGTATTGTTATGAACTTTACTCTGGTGCCACTGGGGTGAGTTAGTTCCACCGTTCTGGTCGAACAATGGATGATTCCTTTATGTTTGGTCAACCAATCCATACCCAAAATAATATCTATCCCTTGCGAATCTATCACTATGAGGTTAGCCGTAAATACTACCCCATTAATGTCTAGGTTCACTTTGGGACACACTTGTCTTGTCCTTATTTCTCCACCTGGAGAGTTTACCGCTAGCATATGGTTCATTTGTGTGGTTGCTAGGTCATGCTTCTTAACAAACCCTTGAGCAATGAACGAGTGGGTAGCACCAGAATCAAACAGCAGAGTTGCAAGATGTAAATTGGCAGGAAACTTACCAACTACCACGTCGGGTGCCTCTTGTGCTTCCTCCATAGTGACGTGGTTCACCCGTCCTCTCATTACATTCTGCTGCTGTGGCTGCGTGGGTTTCTTCTTTGGACACTTATGGGCGTAGTGCCCCACTTCTCCGCAACTAAAACATTGCACCCCAATATTAGACGCCTGGCCTTTGTTGTCCTGGGGTTGGTTTGGGGGTCCTTGCACTGCTGGTCGAGGTGGATATGCGGGGCGAGGCTGCTGCACAAACTGACGTGGCGGCTGTGCTGGTGCTGCGGGAGGCCTGTAGTTTGGGTTGTACCCTCTTGGTGCTGAATAGGGTACCGCAGCACGGTTCGTTTGCCCCGTAGGTTGCTGCATCATACGTGGGCGGGTGTTGCTCCCTGAGGCTTGATGTGACCACCCAGCCTTCCTCTTATTCTCATTTTCCAGGGCCTTTAGCTTCCTTTCTACCACAAACGCTCGATCCACCATCTTTTGGAAGCTTTCATACTCATTGGAGGACATTGCACACTGCATTTCTGCGGTAAGTCCTTCCACGAAACAATCTTGTTTCTGCTCATCAGTCTCTATGTCTCGTGGAGCATAACGGGATAGTTGAGTAAATTTAGTGAGGTATTCCCTCACCGTCATGTTTCCCTGCTGCAGTCCCAAAAACTCCTTCCTCTTGTTTTTGAGTTCACCTCTTGGGATGTAATGGTTGCGGAAGCTACGCTTGAACTCTTCCCAAGTGATGTTCTCAGGGTCATGATGGGCGGCCACATAGGCGGTCCACCAATCAACAGCAGGTCCCTGCAATTGATGAGAGGCAAACAGCACCCTCTCATACCCTTGGCATTGTATGATCCTCATCTTGCTTTCAATAGTCTTCAGCCAATCATCTGCCTCCAGAGGTTCAGCAGCACTTGCAAACTTTGGAGGTTGAGTTCCTAGAAACTCACTCAACCTTGGTTGGCGTGGTGCCGCTTGTGGAGGTGGAACTTGATGCAAGTTGGCCACCACTTGAGTCAAGTTCTGGACGAGCTGATTTTGATTCTCCAGCATTTGGTGGAGAGGATCAACTTCTTCATGGCGACCACCCCGGTCCTGGCCTCCAGAAAGATGAGGGTTGCATGCCTCATCATTGTTGTTGGCGGGGTTGGCAGCACGTCCTTTTCCTCTTCCGGCCATCTGGCAGAATCACTCAAATGTTAATTTGATACCATTTAGTATCATCTTACTACTTTCATTTGTTGGTACTTTGAGGTGTTGAGGCTTTGTTAAAATTTTACGAGGGTTTATATCTCACACCAAATAAATGCACTATTATTTCCTGTGGGTTCACACCAAAGCAAAACAATCTGGAGACGAGGCTGTGGACAATTGCTCATAGCTTCCACAACTCACGTCACACACCAAGCATTATCTATGCTAGCTAGGGGAAAGACTCTACACTACTCGTCCTCTTGAGCTGGCTCCTCGGGATCTTCCTCCTCATTTCGGCTACCTTCTGACTCTGCTTTGGGTGGGGAGGCTGCTGGTGGAGAAGTGCGACGATGCTTGTTCGCTCGGCGATCCGGGGAGTCAGGAGTCCATGGATCACTCACGGTGACACACAGTTCATTCCCATCTCCTCTTTCTCTCGCCTTTAAACAAGCTCGCAGCAACGCCTCCGTTTCCTTCAGGGTGTCTCGGACATCCTGAAGCTCTTGTTGACACTCCTGCAGTCGAGTGCTGAGCATAGCAGCATCCTCCAAGCACAAGTCCATGTGCTCATGGGAAGTCCCTTGCTGCACCGGTGGGTACTTGTACTCCGTGGTACCACTCTCACGTTGGAGGACATACATGTACTCAGTTTTGTCCAAGTGGCGACGATAGATGTGACTCTGGCAGGTGATGGCCTCCCAGGTGACATCTTTCTCCGCGTCAACTTGTGTTGCTCGACAAGCTGGAGAGTGGTGAATCTTAAGCAGCTGATTCTCGTGTATAATCCTCATCTCCGAACTCCATTATTCCCTCTTCTCACGGATGGTCCTGGTGGAGTTATAGTGGATGATAAGCTTGCCCGTATTGCCGGCGGCTTCGAGCATACGTCGAAGACGGCGCAACAAATCTCCTACTGCCAATCCATAGGAAAGGTACGTCACTGGACGACTCTCCTCTCTTTCGGCAAGGGCAACTACGAGAACTCTCCCTCCTGTGGACTTACGAGCGGTGCGAATCATGCGAACCATCTAAAACAAAAGAATTTAAAATTAGGTTAGATAAATTCTCAAACAAAAATCCTATTTTGAATGAAAGTTAGGGTAAGATGAAGAAAATGACTCCTTTAATAACACTTTTCCACCCACACCTTGGAAAATAGTTTTTAAGAAAATAGGGCCCTTAAATACGTCCATTTCTACCTAGGTCCACGTTCCTACGGGCAACCTTGGCTCTGATACCACCTCTGTCACACCCGGTTTTTCCGAAGGAAACAACCAAGTGAATATCACATGTATGCCAGGATCATTTTCTCATACATGTGATGACAAATAGTGAAGCATCATTTATTACAAGCCAGGTGTCGAATATAAATAAGTCTTACATCGCAAATGTCTCAATGGACACAAATGCTTCATCACAAGTAAATAAACTAGCAGCGGAATATTATTCTTTAGGGCTCCATCACAGGCGTTGCCCGGGGGTCTTCATGAACCTAAAATCCTTCCTCGGGTCCAAAATCTTGGTCATTATACACCACCTCATTATCTTGACCTGAGCAGCAATATAAACCAACAAATATGCAAGGTTGAGTACCAATGGTACTCAGCAAGTGTGGGAAAATTATATCATGCATGGCTAGAACAAGGAGAGGTTGAACTCATGGTTAAAGCACTACGCAATTAATACCTATCACCTTAGCTTATTAAGCACCTACATTACTACACAGGTGAAATGGTCCCAATCTCCCATCCCATCATCGTAATCCAATAACCATAACATCATTTCCAATGTTAAGCTCCCCGCTTAACTTCCAAAACCATCATTCCTCTAATCATGAATAAGTCCAGGCCGCTCTTGACCGTGAGCACGGCTGTCAAGACAGTTTTGACTCTGTAGAGTTTGTACCACTGTACCCACAAGTAGTGATTTCATCCCTCGTTGCCGGGTGGACTAAAAGAACCTCCATTATGCCAGTGGCTACGATCCACATTCACACTTCCCAGGTGTGCGGCCAGGAGATCACTACGAAGCCTTTACAAAGGGATTCCCGACGAGCGTGGGCCCACTGAGGTTTCACCCCTAACAGCATACAAGAGGCTCCAACCCCGCTGCAGTGGCCCCCTCTTGAGCCTTGCGGTTCATATGGTAGTCCAGCTGACACCTACTCCCCGCACCATCCAACACACCCATACTACGCCGGGGATACACCTAATTAATTGGCCAAGCTGCCCCATCTCAGCATGTGGTTGGCACTGTAAAGCCGGGTTACATGCTCCATGAACCGGTCCTTAGGATCCAGGCAAGTACTAAACACAAACCCAAGTCTCGTGCACCCAGCACACAACCAAAACATCCAACTTGCCTTGATCCCTACCTCTACATAACTCACCATGTCTCATTCAAGAGTATGGTAATATAAACTGATGATCTCATTTCCCAAATATCCCATTCTAAGCATGGCTAAGCAAATGCATGTAAATAAATGACATGACAAATTAAATCCCAACCCAAGCTACAAGGAAACAAGGTAATGCAATTCTAGGGAAACTTTCCTAGCATGGGTTTCATATTTCATTTGACAATGCAAATAATTCTATCTACACATCCTAGCATAGGATCAAAGTGGTCAAGGACACTTGCCTCCTTCTTGCTGCTCTTGAAATGGGTAGTCCTGATCTTGGAAATGAATAACTTGTTCTTGAACAGGTTCTACTTCATACCATCACACATAGCAAAAGAAAAACAACAATCATAAGACATAGTTCACACCTCTACTTCATACAAACCACACATTCATATTTATGAACTTCACTCACCATTATATGTGTTGTGTTTCAGTTTTAAATAAATTCCTTACATTAAACTACCAAGTATGTATGGAAAGTATTTTTCTTCTCCATATGTGCCTTCACAACTTCTATCAACCCTAAACTGAACTCTTTGGATTTTAGAAACTCCATTTATCATTTACTAGTTGCTATATTTTCAGATTTATATTCCTATGCATAATTGTGTATTTTATTATTAAATTAGTAATACACATCACCTAAACAGAATAGGTTCTGGTCTTAAATAATTTAAAATCATATTTTGACCTTGGCTTCTGATGTAGACTATTTCATAATTATTTTCCCTATTTTTTTCTATAACTATTCTTTACTTAAAAATGTGTCCTTATACTAAATAATGTGAATAATTAAATGAAACAGATTCATTTCAGTCCAAAAATATATTTTTACCTCACTCCGAAGTTTTCTAAGTACTGAGAAAGTTTTTAATTAATTTTGACAATTATGTTTGTCCCACTTTTTAATTTTTAAACACTAGTTACATATTCAATTTTCTAAATTAAATACTAAACAGAGCTAAAATAATGAACTCACCCCATTACAAGGTCTATAATATTATTTTCATAATTTCCAGGGGTCTAGTTACACTTATCAGAGGTGTTTTTCCTAATTTCTATTAAGTCCAGGGGCTAAAACTGATTTTTAAATGAATTTACATGATTTTCTGGAGTTCCAGGGGCTAGATCTGAAGTTTCCGGGGCTAGCTCTCAATTCCAGAGAACCCCAGGGGGTAGCACGTAAGAATTCCAGTCTTTATAACGCGGGGCTGACGTGGACCGTCCGATTTTAAACCGACGGCTGAGATTATAACATCGAACCGGTACGCGGGGATTTAAACCCTACCGTGCGATTTAAAATAAACGGCACACAAGCGGCCACGTCGCTCTGATCGAGCGCGGGCGGCGCTGCCGGCGGCGCACGGCGGCGGGAAGCGGCGATCTCGCCGGAAAGTTTCGGATCCGCGAGAATTCTTCCTAGAACTGTGATCTTACGGCATAGATCGGTAGAGGGGAGGTCAGGGATCTCACCTCGGGGGTTTTCTCGAGCTCGGGAGTCCTGGAAAGTGATCGGCGGCGAGGTCCGAGGCAAAACCACGGCGAAGCTCGTCGGCGCTGGGTTTACACCGTAAGTCTTCGGGTTTTCTGCACCTGCAAAGTTCCCCGGAGGCGGTGGATCAAGACCAGCGAGTTAGATCAGAGTTTCCGAGCTTAGATCGGCCAGAATTCACCGGCGAAGTCTCGGTGCTCACCGGAGTAAAAATCGGCGATCGCGTGGGAAAAACTGATCGGAGCTGGGGTTTTTATAGCCGGGGGAGGGCGGTGGGTCTGTTGCGATCGAGTTTGAGTCGTTTGGGACCAGAATTCGGGCTGCGGGACGGGTTTTCCGATCGGTTAAGATCGCGCGCGCGCGGGAGAGAGTCCGGGGTCGCGGGGTTAGGGATGACAGGCGGGTCCCACTCGTCGGTGAGAGGCAGCGCGGCGCGCGCGGGGGCGGGCTGGCGCGGGGAAGCTGGGCCGGCTGGCGGGTTTCGGCCCACTGGCCGGTTTTTTCCCGTTTTTCTTTTTCTTTTTCCATTTCTTTTCTGATTTGAGTTTAATTTGAATTCCAGTTTGAATTTGAATTTTTGCAAAACATGCAACACGTCCAAAAATTCCCCTCTGAACATGGTTTAGTGTTTTGAATCAAAATTTTGGGGTGTTACATACGCCCACCTGTGGAGCTGCACAGCACACTCACTCGATGTCGTACAGGACAACCTTTCACCCAACAGCCCAAACGTCGAACCGGTCGCACCGAAACGAGCAGGAGGTTCCCTACACGGAGCATCTCTCTATGCCCGTTAGCAGATTTCCACCTTGCTGCCCTCAGCCTACACCTATAAATCGGTGTGTTATGCCTCGACGCCCGGAGGTACAGGTTACATCGGTTTATCGGGGCCCATATATCCGATATGCCTTCAGTACGTTCAATACATGTTCAGCAGGGCCGCACACGGATCGGTCCTCAATCGACACGGACAGGGCTGCGCACACAAGACTTCCTCTTGCTGCGCCCTAGCCCCTGCCTAGTCTCGTTTTCATTACTAAAGTGATCTCACATCACTCGAACCAATCCCGTGTGTCCCACGCCTAAACTCGCGAGTAGATTCCAACTACTTGACTTGTACCGAAGTCCTATGAATCATTAAGCATAGCCTGTCTACTCGAGGTCTTAGACACTACCCTCACTCTTATAGGCAAATTCTGGTTATGCAAGTGGGGTTCCATCCATCCTACACCTAATGGACATTCATACTTCACACTAGACATGTAAACAAAATAAAACTTTATAAAAAGGTTAATGCAAACCGGGGCTTGCCTTGTTGCAGCTGGTCAGTGGTCAGGTCTTCGTCCAGAAGAAGTAAGTCGAGCACTTCCGGAGTCTCCTCGCCTTCAGCGACTACACATTAACCATATGCTATATGTCAATTTAAATGCAATGTGTAAACTTGAATAAGTAATTACTATAACTCTAGCTAACCCTCCCCTTTGGTTCTGAAATTTTCATGGTGGCTTGGTAGTGTCCTAACCAGAGTCTTGACCAAGTTTCATTTGAAACAAAGTTCATTTGAGCTTTGTACAAATAATAGTCTATTTGGTCAATATTAGAGTCTCTAAGTAATTCCAGGGTTTTTCATGGCTCCAACCATTACTTTCTGGAAACTAGAACTTAAGATGGTTCTAATGGAATTGGTTTCATGTCATTTGAAGAATCCTAGAGGAAGTTGTGCCCTAAACAAGATTTGAGAAAAACTGAAAAATGTTTCTGTACATTTTTCTATTTTATCAGGGCAGTTCATTTAATCACCCCATTAGGGGGACTAATGAACTTTGATGAGTCTGAAAATTTTACTGTGACTCAAGGATTTTCCCATTAACCTCTCAGCCAAATTTCAGAATTTTCCATAAAGTAATTCTCCAGATAAAATTCCTAACACTTTGAACTTTAGGGATTTAATTCTGGAAAACTACTAACTTTCATGAGCTGAAATTTGTACGGCTGGAAAGTACTCAAAATTCTGAGTTGAACAAAATTTGGTTCACTAAATTTGGAGTTTCCTAGCCAAAGTTATGAATTTCTAGAGTTTGGGCTGATCCCTGAATTATTTTCCTACAGAAAATCCTTTCCCGCGCATAATCTGAGGCTGACAGCGGGGCCCGCCCGGTTTAATTTAAACTAACCGCGCTCGCGCGCGCTTAACTCAGCGGCTGACACATGGGGTCCGCGCCTTCATCTACCTCCCGACGCCACCGCCCGAGCCGCCGGAGCTCCGGCGAGGTCGGCGTTCCCGGCGACCTGGCTCGCCGGCGACGGTGAGACTTGCCGCCCCCACCTAATTTTGGATGCTGAACACGCTGGACACCATGCCGCCACCGGCTAACTCCCATAGCTAGCCGGCGACGAGCTCTATGCCTCTGTGCTACCTCGGCAACGCGTTCCCGCTCTCCTGACCACCTCCTTCGCGCGCTAATCGCGTCACCACGCTCAGGGAGACCTCGGAAAGCTCGGCACGACCTCGGTTGGGCCCTAAACGGCCGGCAACCTAGACCTCACCGGCGACCCTCCCTTCCGCTGGACTGTTACCGGTGAAACTAGGGTTTGGAACGGTTGCTCCTGTGGTTTTCTGCTCGGAGAGACGCGCACGAGTGTCTAGAACGTGTGTGAGCTATAGCTGGACCAGAGGTTGCTCCGGTGCAACGAATTCACCGGCAACCGATTGCTAACCTACGGTGCACCGTGGGGGAAAACTTGGAATTCTCTCTCTACCCCGCATGAAACGGTGAACGGTTTCCTCCCACAGCTTCCTCACACACGGGCTCACCTTTTCTTCTCTGGTGGTGGCGCGTGATACCGCCGAGATCGGCCGGTCGCCGGTGATCAGAGAACGGCGGTAACAGCTCGTGAGCGGAACCAGTTCTTCTCGCGCGGGGGGGGGGGGGGGGGGGGGGAGCTCGGTTTACTCGGAAACGAAGGAAATGGATGGGGGAGCTCGTGTGCTGGACTTTGTAGCCGCGTTTTCACCGTGAGGTGGCGGTAAACGCTCGTGCTTTCGGCTCCCTGAGCGCCCGACGGTCGCCGTGGCCTCGGTTGAGTCGGTTCAGTGAAACCGGGACACTGACCAGTGGGCCCTCCTCCCCCAATTATTTTCCCAGCTTTTCACCTCTGTTTTTGTGGAAAATATCCCCAGCTACACACAATTGAATGTTAGACTTATCCCCCAAGTATTGGTTTGAATTTGAGTTCCCAAATTTGAAATTTGTTTGGCTAAATTTGCTTCACATTTGAACTGAAAATTCAAATTCAGTTTTGAATTCTTGCAAATTTAGCTCCCGACAAGATGAAGTCCAATGGGGATGAAAATTGGTGGACTAACTCAGAAAAATGTGCTGAGTTTGAATATGAAGCTAACTTTTGAATTTAAGTGATGAAAGTTGCTGCAATTTGAATTTACATTCAAATTGGCCTCTTTTTCAAATGCCACTAAAAGTGCCTCAAAAAGTGTTGGATTTGCATGAAACTTGTCTTGAACCTTCCCAAGACTTTTGAAGTGCTAGGGGTGAGCTCAACCTCTCATGTTCATGTGTATAAATCCTACATTGTGAAAGTTAGGGCTTTCCCTCCTAATCACCCTTTTGATGGAGGTTACTTGCTCTTTACAAATTTTCACAAAATATCCACAACAAAAACTGTGGTGTTGTGAGGTGATGAAAAGTTTTTGTAAGTCCCTTTTCTTGGGCTTTTACATCCCTCTCCCCTTAAAAGAATCTCGTCCCAAGATTACAAAAGAAGAGACAGCGATGTAAGAGGAACTCACCTGTGTTGAGATGCTATGAACTCCAGGTAATTCGAGCGAAGGAATTCCTTGCTCTCCCACGTCGCTTCTTCGGCGGTGTGGTTGCTCCAGAGGACCTTGTAGAACCACAACATTCAGCTACGCGTGGTCCGAACTTTCTCATCAATTATTGCCACCGGATATTCATCATATGTCAAATCCGGTTGCAACTCGCTGATGCCTTCGGTAGGAACAGCAGCTGTATGCTTCAGACATTTTCGCAGTTGCGAAACATGGAAAACGTCGTGAAAACCAGCAAGAGATGCCGGTAGCTCCATCCTATACGCCGTGGTCCACACTTCTCGGTGATAGCATAGGGTCCAGTGAAACGGGGAGCGAGTTTCCCCTTCACACAGAACCGGTGCATACCTTTCATCGGAGACACACGGAGGTACACGTGTTCCCCAACGTCAAAGTGCAGCGGTCTACGCCTCTTATCAGCATAGCTTTTCTGCCGGGATTGAGCGGCCTTCAAGTTGGCTTGGATCATCCAAACGCGCTCTTCGGCGTCGTTCACCACATCAACCCCGAATGTGACCCTTTCACCGGACTCGCACCAGTTTAATGGGGTGCGGCACTTGTGACCGTAGAGAGCTTCGTAGGGTGACATCTTGATACTCGCTTGATAGCTGCTATTGTACGAGAATTCCGCCAATGGTAGGTGATCATCCCAGTTCCTACCGTGGTGGATGGCACATGCTCTCAACATGTCTTCTAGTACTTGGTTCACCCTCTCTGGTTGCCCATCTGTCTGAGGGTGATAGGCGGAGCTTCTAATCAGCTTAGTACCCAGAGCAGCGTGCAACTGCTCCCAAAAGCGATATACAAATAATGCACCTCGGTCTGAGACTATGGTCTTGGGTACTCCATATAAACATAGAATCTTCGCTATGTACAGCTCCTCATATTTGCCGGCATTGTAACGTGTATGCACTGGGATGAAGTGAGCCGTCTTGGTTAACCGGTCAACGATTGCCCAAATGGAATCATCCTTGTTGGAAGTCAAGGGTAATCCCACAATGAAATCCATGCTCTGTTATCGCATTGTCACAAGCGGTCTGTTATCAAGAGCTGCCTCTGATATTCAATTTCACAGGCTCTCTGTAATGAGGAGTCGTCTGCGATAGTATATTTTCACAAGCAGTCTGTTATAAAAGCCGCCTGTGATATTCCATATTCACAAGCGGTCTTTTATAAAGAGCCGCCAGTGATATTTAATTTCACAAGCGGTCTATAAAGAAGAGCCGTCTGCGACAGTCCATTTCCACCAGCAGTCTGTTATAAAAGCCGCCTGTGATATTCCATTTTCACAAGCGGTCTTTTATAAAGAGCCGTCTGTGATAGTCCGTTTTCACAAGCGGTCTGTTATGAAGAGCCGCCTGTTATAATCATTTTTCACAGGTTGTCTGAAGTTTAGAACCACCTTTGAACCATTTTCACAAACGCTTTGTCACAGGCGGTTTTTGAAACCACATGTGATAATATGTTTAGAGCCAGCTGTGAATAGGTTTTTTGTAGCAATGTAGGGTAGAGTCTAGATGAGGTAGTTAGCAAACATACTTAGGAGTTTTTTATTTTTGATAAAGAAGTAAACCATGTTAGATCAGCATTTAATGAGGAATACATCGACCATCGAATCATCATACTTTGTGACGTTCTTTCAATGGTGTAACAAGAATCTTTGCCGACCTGTCAGTTGCATTACAACTAAGTTAGGATCGAAGAGTAGCTTTTGGGTTTTGTCAGCTAATCGAACGTCCACTGTAAGCTGAAAGTGACATAATTAATTTTATGTTGAGTAACGTATTTTGTAAATGTAGCTCGTGGGAATAAAATTAGAAAACATAGATCATAAAGATAACGTGGCCTACAACAATGTGGATCATGTGCTTTTCTTGTTGAGCCTTTGTATTCATCATTGATATATAAGTTGTTGTTGCAGGTTAGTGGCGATACATTGCTTCCTACGAGGAAGGGTTCAGACTTGAGGTGACACCCCCATCAGGGTTTACTATTGAGTGGTAACCATGCAAGCTGTCTTGATTCTTCCGTGCTGCTAGTGTGAACCGTCCGAGGGCTGGACGGGTTCATTTTTTCTTAGCTTAGGATTGAGAGTTGAGCTAGAAACAAAATACTTCTGCTGTAGATATTTTTTATGTAAATTCATTTGTACTCTTGACTTTTTTTTGTATAAATCAGTTCTTATGTTATGTCATATGGTCCATTTTATGTGTGCCATTGGGTGTCGCATTGCAAGACAACACCCAATATGATTCCTGAAATGTCTGGACCCTGGGTCCTGTCAATAGATCCATTTAATGTGCTCTTAGCTTAAGGACAAAAACAACATTCATTTTTTATTATATGCACTTTACTCAGAAGGTTAGTGAAGGAGTTTAACTGGATAAATGTACAGAACTACAAACTTGAAATAACTTGCTGGACCAAAATAGTCACGAAAGGTATCTTATTTTTCTTGTTGCATTCCAGAATATTCCTAGTCGACGACCATTCTATTGAAGGCATGATTTTTTGGTCTGCAATAATGTCAAAATGCTAGTAGTCGACTCAACTAGACCTATTACAAAATTCTGACAATGTTTGGACGAAATTTATACTTCACAAAAAGTATTATTTTGGAGATGAAGGAAGGACTTGCATGCCTGGATTATAGCTAAAAGTTCTGACAATAGTTAGATATTGCTATGACTTTCATACCATGGCAATAGAAAGCTCTATTGGCGCCAGTTATTTGAATGCAAGGAACATACTATGATAATAAGTTCGTGTACATCCAATGACACATCTTTTATCCCCTTTTCTTTCCGGGCATATACTTCAGTGCTAAATATCTGTGGTGTAAATGATTATTATGGCTATCATTGACATAACAAACACTATTTAACAAATAAACATCCTAGAATCGTAAAATATCGATTATTTCATACTTCCAAAAGCAACCAATGCCCACTTCTAGTATTCATCCAATTATACTGAACCAAACATCATTTTTGTAATATAAATCATAATTAATGGCTGCATGATGCAATATAATTTATCAGCGCTCTAGCCATCAGTTTTCAGTTTTGTGATTATTCCAAAATGGCATATATCCAAAATGAGAAATGAGTTTACACAATATGCTCAATAATCTAGGGGAATTGAATTATTCTTGGAGAAGAGTTTATTTTGCACATCTTTCCCTCAGTCATCTCTCCATGCAATTTATGACATGCAATTAATCTTGTGAACATATATATGACTCCTTGACTAGTGGACCAAAAATCTATATCACAGTCTGGAAAAGCATTGTTTATGAACTTATATGCACCACATTTTATCATAAGTGCAATGTAAAAAATTAAACCTTAAGGGGCATTTGTGTTCTTGTCCCAACTCTCTGTTCCAATTGTGATTTTGCTCTCAGTTTTCAACTTTGTGATGTTGGCCCCCCCTTTTAGGAATGGGTAAATTAAATCACAAAAATTTAAAAGTCAGCATAGAAACTGTCAGAGTGTGAGCTACAACACTCCTCCCGACCTGCTATGGATGCAGCCTGAGGAGGTTCTTTGATTGGAGGGGGCTTTGCGTCCCTAAGCGATCCAACTCAAGGGAGCGGGTGAACAACGAGATTTTGGTTTGGGCCGCCGGAGCGTAATACCCTACATCCACAGGAGTGTTTTTTGTATTGCTTGCGCGTAAGAGTGTGTGAGGGTGCAGGGTTGCGAACCCCTTGTCGGGTGGACACCCCGGTCCTTTTATAGTCCAAGGCTGGGGTGGTTACAATGTGTCTTGGGTCTCGACAGGTGGCCCCGAAGCTGCATGAGCCCTATACATGATCTAGGGTTTTACACTGAGTAGAGTAGTTGGTGGGGGAGTTAAGTCCTGCCGCCTGATACGCTAATTGTTCCTATCCGTGTGGCAGGTGATGATGAAGGCGACGTCTTATCGCCACGTCTTCTCGCTCTGCTGGGTGGCTCAGTGCCGTTGGGCGGCACTGTATGTTGTCACGCCTCGCTTCTCTGTCTTGTCACCATAATGGCGAGTGGGCAGAGGATGGAAGCGTGCGCCGTGCACCATGCTTATGGGGAAGGCGCGAGCCTTGAATGCACGGCCTAACAGCAGACTTCTTCCTTGACTTCATCGACCCACGGCCCACCATGGATCGTGGGACATGTGGCGGCTCCGGAGCTCCTCTCGGCGAGTTCGGAGCCGGGATACACATGGCAGTTCCGGACCTCACCTCAGCAGGGAGGCTCGGACCGGAGCCCAGGGCATGTGTCGGCTCCGGAGCCCTCCTCAGTAGGGAGGAGGTTCAGAGTCCACTGGCACGTGGCAGCTCCGGACCTCACCTGAGCGGGGAGGCTCGGACTGGAGCCCAGGGCACGTGTCGGCTCCAGAGCCCTCCTCAGCAAGGAGGAGGTTTAGAGCCCACCGATACATGGCAGCTCCGGACCTCACCTCAGCGGGGAGGCTCGGACCGGAGCCTAGGGCACGTGTCGGCTCTGGAGCCCAAGCGCATGTGGCAGCCCCAGGGCTGACCTCAGGGCCAAGGACACGTGGCTATGCTGGCGCCCACCTCAGCAGGGAGGCGGAGCCTGGGCTGTCTTTTACCCTCCACGCGGGGGTACCCGATATATAGGGTACCAACAGTGGCCCCCGGGCCCATCTCGAGAGAGGCAACGAGCCCGCAGGTGGCACCTTCATCTTTCCCGCGTGGTGGTTTTGATCTGGCACTTTGGAAACCGAAGTGTGGTGGCGAGATTTCAGCGTAGTGGATGTGTGGTTGTACCTGGGAGACGAAAAGGCTGCATGTCCTTGGTGTAGTTGGCATACTCGTCAGTCGAAGCGACAGCACAGCGTCGGTGCAGTGTACGCGTGTCTGCTCTTGACTGGTGGGTCGCGGCGACGTGCTCGATGGGTTGCCCTGGGGTATTTACTGCGTCAGCCCACGGGTCGGTCACTGCAGTTCCACCATGCCACTCTTCTCGGGAACCGCCGAACGTTCCTGAGAAGCTACCCGCCTGGCCCCCAGTGTCTGACGGGTGAACCTGGGTCCTACCCAGCATTGGGAAGGTGAGTAGCCTGCGGCGTGCAGCGGTCAAAACCCAAACGTCGCGCCTGTTGCCCTGCCAGAGGTCACGGTCGTATAAAAGGAGGCCTTCCGGAGAAGGGTGGTACCTTCCTGCACCTTGTGGTCTTCGTCTTCCCCTTGCGCACTGGAAACCTCTGCTTCCCAGCGCTCTCATCAACCTTACGCCTCATGCCCTCGCACCGGTGGCCGTCTTAATCCACTTTTGCAGGATGTTCGTGTGCGTGTGGTTTTCTATGCGGCTCTTCAGGGTGTCCTTCTCCTTGATGGTCCCAAATAGAAGCACAAGCCATCCGGATGGCTTGCCGATGGCAGAGAGAGCCATCAGGGACAAGATCCCCAATTCGCAGGGTGCCTTCACGCTGGTGTTGTGGAGGGTCAGGTACTTGACGGATGAAGGCTTGACCACCCTGAAGGACTTGACCTTCTTCTGGTCCCGCCGGATCGTCCTTCTCCGATAAGGCGGCTGGCCCACCCGACGTTGGACGTCATCGACATCGCTGTGCGGCAGATCGGCGATGCCTCACAGGATTTTAGGCGTCAAGCTGATCTGTTGTTGGCCATCCCTTGGGCTAGATCAGAGGATTGCTTCTTTGCACAGAGTTTGGCTTGGGGGAGAAGGGACAACTGAGTCTTCCATGGCGACAACCAAGTCTGCCATGGAGCAGGAGATTGCCCGACTTGTATCTGCTAGGTTCCCCAGTTGCCTTGTATCCCCTTTTGTATGCCGGAGCTCTGCCATTAATGAAGATTTTGTTTTGCTTCAAGTCTTGTGCTGTTGGTGTAGACTCCGAACCCTTGGCAGCGCAAAGATCCGGAATGACTTAGCCGAGGTATATAGCTCTTTGTCGATGTCCCGAGCTTATTCCTCCGGATCCTTAGCAACGTAAGGACCTGAAACACTCCGGCAGTGTGGCTAACACGTCCTCCCAGGTCCTTGGCAGCGCAAGGACCCGAGGGAACCTCGGCCAGTATCTTTAGCTTGTCGTAGCCGGAGCCCCTAGTCTTCTGCTTGTTGCTGTAGTGGTCCAACGTCCTGCCACACGGTTCACCGTGATGGCCCCCTGGTAGGTGTGGCCCTTGAGTTGGGGTGCACCTACCACTGGATGAGGCAGGATGTCAGCATCAGTCCTTCTGGGAGTTCTGGGATGCCAAAGACCTGTTCGGACCTGCAGAGATGGCAGAAGAAAAGGAGTAGTCGTGCTCTCTGGCCCCCCCTTTCCTGTTGTTAGTTTTGCTGTGGATTACATGTGAGGGGCCCGGCCCTGCCTCAACAGGGTTGTGCTGCTAGCCCGGGAATAGCAATGGGTGGTGCCATGCGATGCGGCACCCAACAGCATGCATGAAAAGACGGTAAGAACATATGAAATGATTTATTACTCAAGATAAGCTCTTTTACAACATATTGTACACACGCAGCGGAAATTAAAACTGGACAACTACTCACTCTCGACCCTAACTACGCCAAAGAGAAGTCGTCTAGCCCGTGAACGCTTCCTACTAGCTTCACCAAAGTAAGGCAACAGCTAGGTTTCCAGTGAGTTAAACGAACCGTGAGGTTCGTCGTCTCACCGAACAATCCTCTTCATAGTAGGCATCCTGCTAACTGCAAAAACAACTCAGAAGCAACCGTGAGCACTAAGCCTCAGCAAGTCTTAACCATCAATCTTAAACATGTAACTCTACATGCAGGGGTAATAAGACAATAGGAATGTGAACTTTGCATAAAGAAGCTTGACTAAACTTGATCCTTATATTCAGATTCTCATAACATTCATTTTTGTGGTCCTCACGCCTCACAACACCGGAAGTCCACAATCAAACAAGAAACGCTTATCCCGATGTTGCTAGCCTAAGGTGGAAATGAACTTTAGTTGGCACTATATCTAATTCAGTCAAGGTTCCAATACAATGATTAATCCATGAACAGCAAGTTAAGAGACTTTGTTCCTCTTCTTACTACGTCACGGAGAAGTGGGCAAGTATGCTCAATCCTCTTTTGCAAGCGACCGTGATTCGAATCAATAACAACCTGGAATACACGACACATACACCCGTCTCGAAAGACTCTCACAAGAGCTCTTTCTTATGTTGTATGCAGCAACCTTTCACATGACACCCCGACATAGAAAAACGTTTTGCGCCGAGCAGGATGGTCCTCTACGCCGACACGTTGAAGTTGCCCGCTAAAGGATTTACACCTCCCGCCTTCTCAACGCCATTCCCACGCGAATGATGAGTTTCTATATCATGGTCCATCGAGTTACATCGGTTTCATGGGTCCCATGCCCCACTATATATCTGGTACAGCTCAATCTTGTCCAGCAGGGCCGCATACACGCGGTCCTTAACCGATACGGACGGGGCTACAACCAACCTCCACATTCGCCTTACCATCCCAGCCCAGGCCCAATGTGGTCTCAAGCATTGTCACACCCATCGCAGGTCGAGACAACCTTGAGCGCTCCATCCTACAGGAACTTCCCCGTCCCCATCTCATTTTCCTGAGGGTGCTCTTGTCATCAACATCTCAAAAGTGAACTCCATTACTCGACCTTTCTCGCGAGTAGCTTTTTACTACTCGACTTCTACCGAGCTAGCTACAACATTAGCATAGCATATACGACGAGGCAAAGCCTACACTAAACCTTCTACTCAGGGATGTAATGGTCATGCAAGTGGGTTCCAAGCATCCTAGACATAATGCACAATACAAGTCTAACAACATTAGGTGAAAGTAAAGCAAAATTTAAAATGGTAATTATATGCAAACCGGGGCTTTGTAAAAGTCCCAAAACATGTAAATGGAAAAGTTGTGCTGTGACTAAAGCTGAGTTTAAATTAAAGAAATGGGACTTGTTTAAACTTTTCCACAAATGATAATACACATGAGAGTTCTTCTTAAACAAGCTTATGGTCATTATAGGCTTGGACACTAGGTGGTCTAAAACCACATATAGGAAGTCCCATGTGCAATGGAAAGTTTAAAAATCGGATTATAAACTAATTGTTCAACTTGAGGTTCAAATGAGGAAACTACAATAGGAATTTCAAACTGTGGTGTTCAAAAGCTCAAGTGCAGCAGCCAAATTTTAAATCAGATTCCATATTTGAATTCCTTAGGTCCAAATAAGTGGGTATGCAAAGTTTCATGAATTTCTGAATTGTTTTGCTACTCATTTTTCCAAAAGGACTCTAAATTGTAATAAATTCAAATATACATTTGAATTTGGATGAAAATTGGCCCAATTCTACAAATGCACTTCAGTTTTGAACTCCCCACAATTAAACCTCAACAGTTGCCAAACTTGGGTGATATTTAAGAGAAGAAATTAGTGGGGCCCAATTGTCATGGAGAGGGGGAAGACTTAACACACAAGTTTCTGTTTTCCTGTTCAGACTCCCTCAATCGACTGAAAACAAACCTGTTTCTCTGTTTTCGCTCGAAGGCGCCGAACGCAGCATGCGCCACTGAGGCAACGTTGCCGCCAGCTCCCGAGCTGCTCAGGAATCGGTTTTCCCTTGCCCTTATCGACTCACACAACCGCTTCACACAACTGCCGTCGTTATCCCGCACTCTCCTCGCCGAGCTTTTGCCGCACGGAAGAAAACTCTCGGTCCACCGGTGCCCGACCATCCCAACAAGTTGCACGCCAAGCTGAGCCTCCCTACAGCACTGCCGGACCTCCCTCGGCGTGCCCGAAGCGAGAACCAGGCGCTAGACCCCCGGAAACCCCGGCATCGAGTTCATCTACCTCCACAGCGCCGACGAAAGTCGCTGCGACAAGAACTTGTCGCCCGGCGGCCACAGTTCCTCTACGAGCGAGTTCTAAGTGCCTAAAGGTCCGTCTAGAAAGCCTCTACCATTCCCCCAACTCCGGCAGCATGCCATGGCGTGTACTGCCGGAATTTCCCTGTTCTTCCGTCGGTGTGCGATGGACACCGAAGTAGCCTCGATCAAAAGTCGGAGCCGCACGATCAACCAAACCACACACAACATAGAATACACCTTCTATACCTCTGTGCGAGTTCATAGGATCAAGAACCACCGAAAACCGTCGAGCAAAGCCGCTGTTCATCGAGTTTTTCGATTATCGCCGGATTTTTGACCTAGCCCGACGGTGAGGTCGTACTTCCGGCGAGGTTCAGCGAGATCGGCGGTTGGATCCGTGTTCTCCTCAGTGCAGTTGTGCTGTACGAGCGAACGGCGACGTGTTTGGTGCAGCACAGCGCCCTAGCGATGTCGCCGGACATGCCGCAGCCACTGTCGCCGTCGCACCTAGGGTTCCGGCCATCTTCGATCTGAGGTAAGGACGGCAACGAGTTCCTCGCACAAGAATACGTAGTGGCGGCAAAAATCAGCAAGTTCTGAGCACGGGAACCCCCTCCCGGCGAGAGCTCCGGCGAGCTCGGCGGTGCGGGAGCGCGGGTGGCGGGAGGTAGATGAAACCGGGGCTGGCCCACGTGTCAGTGTCAGTTGCGGGGGAATTGGATCTTCTGTTGCACTGGATCAGTTTGTGACTGTGCGGGAGAACTCTATAGCCTTGTGTGCCGGCGCATGAGAAGGCGCCACGTCACCCCCGGACCCGCTGTCAGACTTTTAAACTTTTCCCCGTTTTATTTCAAATACCAGATTTGATTCAAACTTTGGGAGGGCATAACTTGTGCTAGGAAGCTCTAAATTTAGTGATTAAAATTGGGTTGGATTCAGATTGAAAAACTCTATCCAAACATGCAACCTAATTTGTATGAAAATCATTATTTAATTCTGGAAAATTCTTTAAAACTTTTCAGAAAAAGAATTTTAGAGGGAGTTTGGTTTGTCGAAAAATCCTCAATTTTTGCCAGAATATTCATTAGGATGTTATAGAACTCCTATAAAATTTCAGCTCATTTGGAGTTGAGTTAGTTAGGGTAATTCGGATTTCAAGTTTCTGTGTTCAAATGAATACAGAAACAATTTCAGAGAATTTCCAAAACTTGGAAATTCAGTTCTGGGAAATTCTTAGCTCCACAAATCCTAGGAAAATTCATGCATGATCCCTGATCTATGTTTGAAAGTGTGGTTCACTTGAATTTGCATGAAAGTGCAAATTTATTCAGAATTAATCCCTTTTTGCCTAAATGCTTATGGAATTGTTCTGTGTGATCTACTCTGTGAAAAATTCTAAATTTTGGTCCAGATTGCTTTCTTGTGACAAGGAACTAAGAAGAAAATTTTCAGCTCCATTGGAGCTTTGGATCATCACTATCCTGTTCAACTTCATTAAGTGATCAACACACAAGTGATGGAACACACTTATCACTTGATCATAGTGCTTAAACCCAAGCCCAAACCACTAGCACCAGTGTCATTGTAAATTCTTAAACAGAGTTCCAGTTTTAGACGTGTCTTTAAAACTTGTTAGCAAAAGTTTTACAATTAATCATATATGCATATTCATAACGTGTAGTGATTAAATGTGGAAAAGTGGAGAAGAAGTGAAGCTTGGATCAAGGAACAAGAAGAGCAGTAATTAAGCTTCAAGTCATCAGCAACTAACTTCACAATTTTCTGACTTTAGTCACCTGCAAAACCAAGGAAAGCTTCGGTTTGCATTTAAGTTATTTATAAAGTTTTTATTTTGTCCACAATTATAGTTGAGGGTTTGTATGTGCATTAGGTCAAGGATGTTTTATACTCCAAATGCATGACCAAATGAACCCTAGAGTCGAGGGTATAATATAGTTTTCCGCTGTAGAAGATGGCCGTGCTAAATAGGTTATGACATCTGGTAGAAGTCAAGTAGTTGGAATCTACTCGCGAGCTATATTCAGGACTACATGGGTGTAGTTGAAAGGGCAAACTAAAGTTTATATTTCTAAAGATGAGACCGGGCAGGAGGGTTAGGCAGCGACAAGACGAGGTCTTGGTCGAGTAGCTCTGCCTGTGTCGGTTAAGGACCGATGTGTGTGCCGCATCCAGGAGCAAGTATTGAGTTGTGTACCGGATGCTTACTGCTATATGGGAACCAGGAAACCAATGTACCAGGTTAACTCGATTGTAGAGGCATACCACATCGTCTCGTTAGACCTATGAGCCCGAGACGGCGCGACCGGTTCTACAGTCGAGTGTCCTACGAAAGGTTGCCACATACGACATAATGAAGGACGCCAGATTTGGGTCCTCAGAGGCGGGCGTATGTGTCGAGTTATCCGGGTAGTGTTTGATTCAAATCACTGTCCCTCGCAGTTATTGAGTACCGCTTGCTCCCATGTTGTGACGTAGTAATCAACTTGTGTGGAAGCAATTTGCAAAATTTTAATTGCTTCTATGATTATTGTAAATTGCATGAAACCCTATTTGAAGTAGAGATAGAGCAAACTAAAGTTAATTTCCACCTTGGGACAAGTGACATTGGAATGAAGCGTTTCTTGTTTGATTGTGGAGTTTCATTGTTGCTGGGCGCAAGGTCACTACTATGATGGCTAAAATCTGAAAGTTAAGGATGAACATGTAGGTGAGTCTTTTTGCAACTTATATGTTTAGGTCTTAAGTTACTTTCATGTAGAGTTGCATGTCTTAGGAGAGACGGTTAAGTCTTGCTGAGCCTTTGTGCTCACTCTTGCTATATGAGTGGTTTTGCAGGTTAAGACAATGCTCATAAAGAAGGTTGTCCAGTGAGACTCGGAAACGTCCGAGTCAGGTAACACATGGAGGACCTAGCCGCTGCCATGTCTTCGTGTTGCTAGCGAGAGGAGTCCGCGGGCTGGACTTCTTCTCAAGTGCTTCTTAGATATTCGACATGAGCTGTTTATAGACTTCCTCTGTAGCTAATTTATGTAAATTATTTACAAAGAGCATTTGTAAGCTTCCACTTTGATTTATGTAATACAGTTTTCCTTATATGTGTGCTGTTGGGTGCCGCATAACACGGCACCACCCAATGCGATTCCCGAGCGAGGTGCCCCGTCCCCGTGACTGAGGTGGCAACGTCAGGGGCCCTGTCAGGCTTGCCTTGCTCAACAGTTTTGTTAGTCTATGAAGTTAAACTTCCTCCGGAGAATCCACCAAGTCCGTCACGAGAGGGAGATCCTCGGCTCTGAGCTGATCTCCTCGTCGAGCGTCGACGTCACGTGCTAATGAGATGATGATGCACATAGATTTCAAAACACAACTTAGAAAATGATTTAAGAACTGTTGTACAAGTTAACTCACACTTAAGAGGGATAAACAACAGCAAGGTTTCTATTGTTGGATCTACAACCTTAGAAAAGAAAATGCTAAGATAAATAGAGGTCCTATTAATCACCATGTGATTAATCCCTCATGTACACACTTAGACCTAAATAATGGTAGCTCAAGTTCCAGAGGTCCAATGAAGCTGAAAATTTAATCGTAGCTTCAAGGGAAACTATGTAGGCAGTTTGCACAATTTAGCTCATGAAATCGCACAATGTGATCACAATAATTCCTTATGTGGTTTTATCTAATCTGCCATTACCTCCTAGATCTTCAGTTTTCCTATGCTGCAAAGAAGACTTTTTTGTGAAGTAATAAATGTCCTGGGTCCATAGAATTGGTTTTACCATTTTTGGGGTTTCCTACATGGAGATATGAATTTTACAAGGATTGGGAAAAAGCTGAAAATGGGTTCTGTTTATTTTCCTATTTTACAGAGACATAAAGATTTGACACCACATTTGGACAACAAAATCAGGTCCAATGCCTCTGAAATTTTTACTGTAGTTCAAGTATATTTGGAAGGATGTCTACCCAAATTTGAGAATTTTCCAATACACAGAACTCCTGGAATAAATCCTACAAGATTTTCCTTATATGAATTAATGAGCCAAATACAGGGGTTTTCATAAATATTGGGCTGCACCCGTGGATAATACTCTCTGATAAGAATCCAACAAAATTTATTTGACAATTTTTGGACACTCCTACACAAAGTTGTGGCTATTTAAAGTTTGAACCGAAATAGGAAATTCTTGAAAAAAGTTTAAACACCTGCCAGTGGGTCCCATGCCACACACCTTCTTCAAGCTCACGCCACCCGACCCAGTGGCTGTGCCCTCCGGCGAGGGTCGTTGGAATCCACTTTCCGGCAACCTCCTGGCCTCCTACTCGCAGCCCCCCGTTTTCAGACACGCTGAGTCCATTGGTGGGGTCGCTGGTGGCCGAAGATCGCCGGGAACACGCGCGCACCGACGACAGCGGATATTAGGGTTCCGGAGAGGTCGTTCTCCTTCTACACCACATAAAAACGGTTGGGGATTTCTTGGAGAGTACCGTGGCAGCTCGAGGATGCTGAAAATGGACTCCAAACACCGTGAAAAGGCCGGCAACACCGAGCTCCACGGTGACTCGAGGCGCTTTTTCCATGGCGGCACGAAAAACGGCTAGAACTCGGTCGATTCTGGATGTTTTCGCCCGGTTCTTCTTCGAGGAGGGGCGCTAGGAAGTGTACAAGCTACATGCAAGCTTACTTGAGCGTTGGTGAATCGTGTAACTCGAATTTGAATCTCCACTGAGCTCGGCTATTTTACACTAGGGTTTAGAAAATGGTGGAATTCTCATCAACCGATTGATCATTTGCTAAGAGGGTTTCAACTACACAATCTATGGAGCACAGCACACCTTTATTGTGCAGCAAGATGGAGGAGAGGGTGGCCGTGGCACTCTGTCCACGGTGATCCGAGATGGAGTCCGCCATGTGCACCTCGGTTCTTGGCGCCAATCTTTGAATTGTGATAAACACGAGCTAGAAACTTCGGAGTTGTGGTGGTAGCACGGGAAAGTACAAGTGGGCGATGCTTTTCGTGTGGAAAGCTCGAGCAACTGAGGCTCAGTGGTGGCTGGCGATTGGTATGAACCGAGAGCGGCGGTGGTCTCTGGAGTTTTTCACGAGAGCAGAACAGAGAGGGAGAGCACGAGCTGGGAGCAAGCAAAATGGCTTTGTTGCACTCTCTGTGTGGTGATTAGGCCACGCAAGGACCGAGCAAGCAGGAGCTGGCGCTAAACTTCATCGGGAAGGTTTCTGCCGGCGCGCGCTGTCGAGTGCTCCAGCGAGGGAGGAAAAACAGAGGTGGTTTGCCTGTGGTGTGGCTGACAAATGGGCCCCCCCCCTTCATTTGATTTTCTCCGTGGTGCTTTGAGATTCCCTCACAAACGTTATCCGAATTTGACCAAACTAGGAGAGTAGGCCAAAATAATTATGAGGAACTTGAATCTGAAATCAGATTTTGAAATTGAATTTGTTTGGTTCAAAATTCAAATCCAAGTTTGAATTTGAACGTGCCCTTATTTAACCCTTTGAATAAATAGTAGACGAGCTCCAAAAATATCCAAATTTGAATTATGAGCTCATTGATACTTGGGGAATGCATTGTGAATTCACTCATGTGCCTTTGGACAAGCTGGACATGAATTCTTTTAAAAGATTTAAAATTGTGTTCAAATTTTCCTCCATCCTCTACATATGGAGTATGTGCACATGAGTGCAATTTAGGGAGTCAGGTTCTTTACCTAGGTTAACATGTGTTGAGCATGGGCTAGAGAAAATTTTTAACTCCCTCACATGTCCATTTTTGTGTTCATCCTTTCATGTGACACAACTCAAACTTTCCTTTGCCTTAACTTTGCTTCACAATGTGAAATAAAACTTTACAAAAGTTAGGGCTGTTACATTACGGTCCTCAGCTGAGCTACGGGGCTTGGATAATTTGATGTGGGTCATCCAGGCTATGGTTAAAACCTTGCCCAAAGGTATTAGCCGTCCGGTTCCCCGGTACTGAGTTGTAGCACTGGAGAGGCAGGGTGTGCACGCTTGGGGTACGGAACCAGGCAAAGCAGGCTACACACCCTGGACCTCTCTCTGGTGTAAGCCTTTCGGGGAGGAACCATTTGGTACCATAGGTCCCCCAGGCAATGAGACAACCAAAGGATCCCGAGTACGCCACAGGTACCTCAAGCGGACCCGCCTGCAGAAGGATGGCACAGCTCCTACTAAAGGTGAGCACAGGAAAAGGTGACTGGCCACAATGCCGGGGCAGTATGGAAAGAAAGCACGAAAAGAAAAGGAGGCAATGTCTGGGGCCCAGTTACTTTTCTTGTCCGTAGGCGTGATCCTTCCGGCCCCCAAGTCCACAGTTGTAGTGCTGGGGAGGTAGTGCGGCAGGCTTAGGGTACTGAACAAGGCTAAGCAGGTTGCGCGCTCTGGACCTTCCACGGGCATTAACCTTTCAGCATGGAGACCTTCCAGTGCCACGGGGCCTAGGACAAGTATGTAGGACAGGCTCCGGACATGCCGTTTTACAGTTGATATGCATGAGTAAGCACAAACTGTAAAGAGAGAATGCGTAGGATAGGACAAAATTTTATTATTTCAGGCTTCCTTCATAGGAGGAAACAGGCCGTACAAGAAGGCAGCGAACCGCTCCGGATGACAAGAGTAGTAGCAGGACTCCTGCGAAGCTTGGCTATTCTAAGCGCTATTCCTAGACACTATGACACCCTTACATAGAAAATAGAACCCTACCGCTGCGCTAAGGATAGAACATACGGAGGTGTTCTATGTTCCATGGATTGGGTAGAGGTACTACATCCTTCATGGCTTGGCGGACGCACCGGGGGCGGCATACTTGTGTCACTCGGAAGGGGCCCTCCCAGCTGGGGGAGAGTTTGTTCCCCCTTCTCGAGAAAGTATTCGCTGAAGCACCAGTTCACCCACCTCGAGCTGTCTACTCCACAAGAACCGCTGCTGATAACGCTGGAGCACTTGACGATATCGCCCGTTTAGAGCAGCTTATTGCCACCTTCGCTCATCTACAAGGTCGATATCTTCATGCTGGAAGCTGGTCCTGCGTGGCTTCGTCGTACGCTTGGACACAGGATGAGCCCATGGTGATTTCCGGGGGGGGAGGGGCGGGGGGCTCAGCCGCATACACCAGGAAGAAGGGAGTTTCCCCTGTCACGTGACTTAGGGACGTCTGGCTAGCCCACAGTGCACACGGGAGCTCTTCAACCCAATTGGCATCGTGCTTCTTCAAGCTGTCGTAGGTGTGTGTCATGAGTCCCCTAAGTATCTCAGCGTTTGCTCTTTCGACTTGACCGTTGCTCTATGGTGAGCAGCGGAAGCCTAAAAAATTTGGATGCCGAGGTCTTCGCAGTAATCTTGGAACACTGCACTGGTGAACTGGGTCCCGTTGTCGGTGATGATTCTGTTCGGGACCCCGAACCGGCAGATGATCGACTTGATGAACTTGACTGCTGACAACTTGTTGATTGTTACTACAGGGGCAGCTTCTGGCCACTTGGTGAACTTGTCTACGGCGGCGTAGAGGTATCAGTACCCTCCGACGAATCTGGGGAATGGCCCTAGGATGTCCATCCCCCACACAGCGAAGGGCCCTGAGGGTGGGATCATCTGCAGAGTCTGCGCCGGTGTGTGGATCTTCTTGGCGTGGAACTGGCACGCCTTGCATCTCTTGACCAGGTCGACGGCATCCTGGAGATCTATAGGCCAGTAGAAGCCATGCCGGAAGTCTTTACCGAGCAGCATACGGGAAGATGGATGCTTCCCACACTCGCCTCCATGGATCTCTGCGAGCAAGTCACAGCCCTCCTCCTGGGTTATGCACCGCAATTGGACGCCATTAGCGCCACACCGGTAGAGATCCACTTCTACCAGCGCGTATCTCTTACCAACCAAGCGATCCGTTCAGCGGATACACGTTCATCGGGGTGGATATTGTCTTTCAAGTAATCCTAGATGTTCATGATCCATGCGTCGGGACCTACTTGAGCACTTGGATCTTGAGCACCGGGTTGAACCGAGTCCCCAGTGATGCTTACGATCCTTTGCGGGCACCATGGTAGCAGGGCCGCCGGGACCGCCAGCATCGAGATGATGATCTTGCCCCGTTCGCCTGGTTTGGTCGGCCAGGCGGTAAGTCACAGCAACTTCCTTTCAAAGAACCCCTCGGACACTAGAGCCCAAGTGGAATTCCTTCGTTGACAGGTCGTCGGCTATTGTGTTGTTGGCGCAGGGAACATGGCACAAATCCAAGGATAAGAAGTCCTTCTTCAACTTCTATACTTGGAGGAGATAGGCTGCAAGTTGTGGGTCATTGCAGCAGCACTCTCCCTTGACTTGCTTGATGATCAGCTGAGAATCACCCTTGACCAACAACTGCAAGACTCCGAGGGACAGCGCGATCTTTAACCCGAAGATGAGAGCTTTATACTCCACCATGTTGTTGGTTGCCTTGAAGTCAAGTCGCACCATGTACTTGAACTGCTCTCCGGTTGGAGTAAGGAGCAGAACCCCCGCTCCGGCACATTCCTTGCGTGAGGAGCCGTTGATGAAGAGAGTCCAGTAAGGCCCATTGAAGACTGGAGCTCTCGGCTCTGGTCTACCGTGTGGGGACCACCCCGTGGTTCACCCACTCCAGGATCGCATAGGGTGGTGACATGCGATGCGGCACCCAACAACACACACGAAAAGAATTAAGAACAACATACAAACTTTTATTTGATATAAAACAGCGGAAGTCTTTTTACAAAACTTAATTATACAGTGGAAGTGATGTACAAAGCTACTCTCTAATACTAACTAAGCAAAAGTGCAGCCGTCCAGCCCGGGGACGCTACACACTAGCAACATGGGACCGGAGAATCACGGCGGCATGCAGGGCTCCAGCTCGGCCGTGTACCCCGACGGGGGCATCGCCTCGTCCTCGGACCCCTTCTCATAGCTCTCACCTGCATACAGCTCAAATATTGCAACCGTGAGCACGATGGCTCAGCAAGTCTTAACCGACAACCCTAGTCATGAAACTCTACATGCGGGGATGTGTACAACAACAAACAACAACAACCAAGCCTTTATCCCAAGCCTGTTGGGGTCGGCTAGACATGAAACCCAATATCAATGGGGTAAAAGAGAGGAAGAGTTATAAGAACAAGGAAAAAAGAAAAAGAAAGGAAAAAAGAAAAGAAAAAAAGAGAAAAAGAAGAAAAAAAGAAAAAGAGAAAAGAGAAAAGAAAAAAGAAAAAAACAAGACTACGATTCTGGCACATGGATTGCTACTTTCCATGCGGTCCTATCATGAGCTAAGTCTCTGGATACATTCCAATCTCTCAAATCTCGTTTTACCGCCTCCTCCCAGGTCAACCTTGGTCGTCCTCTACCCCTCCTAATATTTTCTCTACCTCTTAAGATCCCACTGTTAACCGGTGCTTCTGGAGGTCTCCGTTGGATATGTCCAAACCACCTAAGTCGATGTTGGACTAACTTCTCTTCAATCGGCGCCACCCCTACCTTATCTCGTATCGTCTCATTCCTTATTCGGTCTCTTCTCGTGTGCCTGCACATCCACCGTAGCATGCGCATCTCTGCGACACTCATTTGTTGGACATGTTGCCGTTTAGTTGGCCAACATTCCGCCCCATAGAGCATCGCGGGGCTGATCACCGTCCTATAGAACTTCCCTTTTAGCTTTTGTGGGACTTTCCTATCACATAGGATTCCAGAGGCTTGTCGCCATTTCATCCACCCTACCTTGATCCTGTGGCAAACATCCTCATCAATATCGCCATTGCTTTGTAACATTGATCCTAAGTATCGGAAAGAGTCCTTTCTAGGTACTATTTGTCCTTGTAGACTAACATTTCCCTCTTCACTACCAACACCACTAAAGTCACACCTCATATACTCGGTTTTGGTCCTACTAAGTCTAAACCCCTTGGACTCTAAGGTTTGTCTCCATAACTCTAATTTCTTATCAACACCATCTCTAGTTTCATCTACCAGCACTACATCATCAGCAAAGAGCATGCACCAAGGGATATCCCCTTGTATATCCTTCGACACCTCATCCATCACCAAGGAAAAGATGTATGGGCTCAAAGTTGATCCTTGATGTAGTCCTACCGTGATAGAAAATGCATCAGTCTCACTATCACTTACGCGCACACTTGTCCTAACATTATTGTACATATCCTTGATAAGTGTAATGTACTTTATTGGCACTTTATGTTTCTCTAGTGCCCACCACATGACTGACCTTGGTATCTTGTCGTACGCCTTCTCCAAGTCGATGAACACTATATGCAAGTCCTTCTTCTGCTCCCTATATCTCTCCATAAGCTGACGAAGCAAGAAAATCGCCTCCATTGTAGACCTCCCAGGCATAAAACCAAACTGGTTTTTAGTGACATTGGTCACTTTCCTCAGGCGGTGTTCAATCACTCTCTCCCAAAGCTTCATAGTATGACTCATAAGCTTAATGCCTCGATAATTAGTACAACTTTGAATATCTCCTTTATTTTTGAAGATAGGTACTAATATACTTTTCCTCCATTCTTCAGGCATCTTGTTTGACCGAAAAATGTGGTTGAATAGCTTTGTGAGCCATACTATTGCCACGTCCCCAAGACATCTCCACACCTCAATAGGGACATCGTCAGGGCCGAGGGCCTTTCCTCCTTTCATCCTTTTTAAGGCCTCTTTAACCTCAAACTCTTGTATCCTCCGCACGAACCGCCTGTTGGAGTCATCAAAGGAGTCATCCAACTCAACCATAGTGCTCCCATTCCCATCATTGAATAGCCCATTAAAGTAATCACGCCATCTATTCTTAATCTCTTCGTCCTTCACTAGAATGCGGTCAGTCTCATCTTTGATGCATTTAACTTGATTGAGATCCCTCATCTTTCTCTCGCGGATTTTTGCTACCTTGTATATGTCCTTTTCACCTTCTTTTGTCTCTAGTCTCTCATATAACTTATCATAGGCCTGTCCTCTTGCCTTACTCACAGCCCGCTTTGCATTCTTCTTAGCCTCTTTGTACTTAAGCATGTTGCTTGCGCTTCTATCATTATGCCAACTCTTGTAACACTCCTTCTTCTCCTTAATGGACTTTTGTACATCCTCATTCCACCACCAAGTGTCTTTATCTACAGGTTTCTTTCCCTTTGTCACACCGAACACCTCACTAGCTACCTTCCTAATGCAAGTTGTCATCTTCATCCACATACTATCTGCATCTCCATTTTCTGCCCAGGGTCCTTCTGTGATCACCCTATTTTTAAAGGATTCTTGTGATTCTCCCTTCAACTTCCACCACTTTGTTCTTGCGATTTTGACACCTTTGTCCCGCAAAGAGCATGTATGGAAGCGAAAGTCAGCTACCACAAGCTTATGTTGTGTCACAACACACTCCCCCGGGATCACCTTACAATCTAGACACTCCCGTCTATCCTTTCTCCTAGTGAGGACAAAGTCAATCTGGCTAGAGTGTTGGGCACTACTAAAGGTCACTAAGTGAGATTGCCTCTTTCTAAAGAGGGTGTTTGCTATCAACAGATCATAGGCTACGGCAAAGTCTAGGATGTCCTTACCCTCTTGATTTCTATCGCCGCATCCAAAACCTCCATGTACTCCCTCAAATCCTAGGCTAGTTGCACCCACATGACCATTGAGATCTCCCCCTATGAGGAGTTTCTCGGTTATCGGTACACTACTAACCATATCCTCCAAGTCCTCCCAAAATTGCCTCTTAGCACTCATGTTGAGCCCAACTTGTGGGGCATAAGCACTAATGACGTTCAAGACAATGTCCCTAATTACTATCTTGATTAAGATGATCCTATCCCCTCGTCTTCGAACATCCACTACTCCATCCTTAAGACTCTTATCTATTAGAACACCTACGCCATTCCTAGTCCCAGCCGAACCAGAATAGCAAAGCTTGAAACCGGTATTCTCGACTTCTCTCGCCTTTTGACCCGCCCATCTAGTCTCTTGTACACAAAGGATATTTACTCGTCTCCTAATGGCAACATCTACTAACTCACGTAGCTTCCCCGTCAAGGATCCTACATTCCAACTACCCACCCGAAATCTATGTTCCTCGGCTAGCTTCCTTACGCTTTGCACCCGTCGAGTAAGATGCAAAGACCCTTGCTCACTTATCACTACAACCGGGCGATGATGTAGCGCGCCACTAAGGTGGTGGCGATCCGGCCCTTGCTCACTTAACACCATATCCGGGTTCCGATATGGCGCGCCACTAAGGCGGTGGCGACCCGGCCCTTGCCCACTTAACACCATACCCGGGTTCCGATATGGCGCGTCGCTAAGAGGGTTACGCCCCCAACGAATTTCTATTGGGTTTCATTTCCATGAGAATGGCTAAGTGTAAGTTGTTGGCTCGCCAAGCCTATCACAACCCCCTCCTCCTTACCCGGGCTTGGGACCGGCTATGTCATTACAACATGCGGGGATGTGTAATATAGGAAAAAGACTTTGCGAGAAAGACACGCCTACAAGTTGATCCTTACTTTCAGTTTTATAGCAACAGATTCATGTGCCTTAGGCAGCCCTCACATCGGAAGTCCACAATCAAACAAGAAACGCTTTCCTCCGATGTGGTGTTGCCCAAAGTGGAAACTAAACTTAATTAGCTCTACATCTACAGCAGACATGGTTTCCAAAACATTAATAATTCATCACAACAAATTATCATTCATCTGGCTTATTTTTCTTCTTACTACGTCACAGAACAGTGAACAAACGGTACTCAAATAACCGCGAGGGACGGTGATTGCAATCAGGAGACACCCGGACAACATGTTTCATACACCCACTTTCAAAAGCGTGATTCCACACCCCTTCCTACTCCGTTGTATGCAACAACCTTTCAAAGGCAACCCAAATGCTGAACCGGTCCATCCGTAACAGGCAGGAGGTCCCCGCGTGGAGCGTGACTGTGCCCACCGGCAGATTTACACCTTGCTACCCTCAACCCACTCCTATTTACGGTTGGGTAAGCCTCGGCACCCAGGTTAACCAATTAGATCGGTTTCCTTCTTATGTCAGTATGCCATCCGGTACTGTTCGATACTTGTTCAGTAGGCCCGCACACGACTCGGTCCTCAACCGACACCAACAGGGCTACGCACATGAGAAATCCGCTCAACTGCTTCCTATCCCCCCTGCTGGGTCTCATTTTCTCCACTCTTAAGCCATTTTCTATTCCGACCAAACCGTGTGATAAAGCCTTACCTCGCGAGTAGATTCCAACTACTCAACTTCTACTGAGATCCTAAGCATATTAGCACGGCATTCTCTACTCGTTGAGTCTGTAAACTACCCAACCCTCCATATGATTTAAAAGGTTATGCAAGTGGGATTTCAATCACTCTAACTCTAATGCAAGCATTCACCCTAGACATAAGTGATACAAATAAAGAATTTGCAAAAATACTTAAATGCAAACCGGGGCTTGCCTGGTTGTGAGTCAGAGGAGAAGTTAGCTTCTGGTGGGAGGACGTCCAAGGGCTCCGGTGCGTCCTCAACTTCGGTCACTAAATGAAATGTAGCAAAAAAATATGTGTAAGTATTAAGGACTTATAAGAATTGAACTCCTATTCATAGCTACTGCTATTTATGTTCCTTAATTGGCTTTGGGATTTTTACAGTGGATACTAGAATCTCTAAGGATGATCTGAGCAAAATTTGGAGAAATGTCATTGCACAATGTAGTCTCCAAAATTCCTACAAGTACAAGGCTTTTCTGAATTTTGATCCCGAATCAGGAGTTTTGACATAGCTAAAAGTGGAAGATGATCTGAGGTTCTAACAAAATTTGTTTCACCATTTTTGGAGCTACCAACAGAGAGATATGAATTTTTGAAGTTGGATAGGAGTTCTGAAAAGTTTCTGTTTAAATTTAAATTTTCAAATAAAGGCTGAACTCTGGAAGGCAATTCAGCCTAGAAAATGAACTCCAATGAAGCTCAAAGTTTTACTGGAGATCCGTAATATCATAAGGAACCTCCTAGCCAAATTTGAAGCAATTCCATAACAGGGATCTTCTGGAATTAATTCCCAAAAATTTAACTTTGATGAATTTTGGAGAAATTTCCAAAGAACCTCAGATCAATTTCTTTCCATTTCTGCAAAGTACTGACTGAGAGGAATCCAGCAAAATTTATTTCACAAATTTTGGACATTCGTACTGAGAGTTATGGTCCTTTGAAGTTTGCACTAAATCTTGAAATTGAAGAAATGTTTAAATTCTGGCTGTGGGCCCCACCCGTGGCGCTATCCACTCAGATGATGGCAACACTGAGGCCACGGGGTTACTTCCCGCGCAGCCACACCGGATCCGGTGCCACAGGACGACCCATAGCCCACTCTCAATGAAAACCACCGGAGAGGGGACCTCACTGGCGACCCGAGCCCGCAAAACGACGGCGGCGACAAAAACTCGAAGAACTGCTTAAGTCTTTGACGGTTTCTAGCGCCGTATGAGCAAGAAGGACCATAGGTATTTAGCAAAGCTTCTCCGAGACCAGAATGAGCTCTAGCTACTGCTGCACGATGAATTTGATCGTAGACCGAGAGGTGTCGCTATGAACTAGGGTTTGGTAAAATCCAAAATTCTCACTACCCGAATGATCAATTGACATGAGGCTTTCGGCAACATGATCTACGGACAACAACACACCTTTCTTGTGTAGAGAAGGGGCGGTGGCACCATCCATAGCATGCTGTCCACGGTGATCCGAACGTGGTTCCGCCGGGCACCTCCGAACGCGGGCGCCAAGTGTTGGTTTGTGCGTAGCACGAGCTATGAAACTTAGGTGGAAGAATGGTGGAGGATGGAGCATGCACTTCCGCTTCTTTTGCTGCTTGGAGCTCGATCATCCGATCTCGGGCGAGTGTGTGCGAGTAGGGAACAGAAACGGCACCGGGCAGTTTCCTTGCGGGAGAAAACGGAGAAGCGGTGAGCGTACGTGGGAGCAAAAGAGACTTTCGGTGCTGCAGCTGGGGGTGTGGAGATGATCACGCAGCCGAGAAGCAGGAGCTGGCGCGGTGCCATCCTCGGGAGAGGGTCGCGCCCGGAGCTGGCGGCGCCTCGGCGACCGGCTGAAGCAAAACAGAGGCGGTAGCTCTGTTGTGAGGCTGACTACTGGGCCCCACCTTCCCCTCTTTTAATCAAATTTTTCTCTGATTTTTTAACCCAGCTACTCAGAATTAGATGCCTTACTTCACCCCAAAGTTATGGTTTGAATTTGCTGAATTCAAATGGTTTGAATTCTGGTGTGAAGTTTGAATTGTGTTTGATCATTTGAATTTGAAATGGAATTTGAATTTCTTCCTTTTGCATTGTTCCAAAAACATAGCAAACCAACTCCAAAGTTTCTAATTTTTGGCATGGCTGCTAATTCAAATGTGAAGATCACATTTGTGGAACCAAATTTGCAAATTGAGGAAATTGGAATTTGAAACTGAATTTGAAATTCAGATTAGAGGGCTTCCTCTTTTAATCCCAAACAAATGCTACAACCCCTCAAAATGAGCTGAAATTTGGAAGGTTGAATATTTGAATTATGGAGGTCCAAGTTATGCATTTAGATCTCCATGTTTGGAAGTTTTTGGGAAGTCTAAATCCTCACTTTGAACTTACACCTTATAATTCAAAGTTTTAATTCCCCTCATTTTTCCTAAGTGTACATGAGCTGAATTTTTTTTGCTACCCCTTTTTGGGGATTTTACATCCCTCCCCCCTTAAAAAGAATCTCGTCCCGAGATTCCAAAAGAAATGCAAAGTAGGGAAACTTTACCGGGTATATGATGATAGCAAGTCCGGATAATATGTTCGTAGATAGTCCTCGCTTTCCCATGTCGCCTCATCAGCGGTATGGTTACTCAACAAGACCTTGTAGAACCATAAGGTACGGTTTCTTGTGGCGCGAGTCTTTTCATCAATAATCCGGATTGGATACTCCGTGTACGTGAGGTCCGGTTGAAGAACTTCTATGTCTTCAGTGTGGATTTCAGCGGAGGGTTTCAGACACTTCCTTAGCTGAGAGATGTGGAAGTCATTGTGAATCCCTGCGAGTGACGCCGGTAAATCCAAGCGATAGGCCACGGGTCCGCATTTTTCAATGATGGCGAACGGACCAATGAATCACGGCGCAAGTTTACCCTTCACTCCGAAACGATGAACTCCCCTCATCGTAGATACACGGACATAAACATGGTCCCCGATGTCGAAGTGGAGAGGGCGGCGTCTTTTATCCGCATAGCTTTTCTGACGAGATTGAGCAGCCTTGAGGTTGGCTTGTATTACTCGCACTCATTCTTCAGCCTTATTCACAAGTTCAATGCCGTAGATAACTCGCTCGCCGGACTCACACCAGTTAAGGGGTGTGCGGCATTTCCGGCCGTAGAGAGCTTCATACGGTGCCATCTTAATGCTAGCTTGATAGCCATTGTTGTAAGAAAACTCCGCCAATGGCAAATGATCGTCCTAATTTTTGCCGTGGTGGATGGCACAAGCGCGTAGCATGTCTTCCAGCACTTGGTTCACCTGTTCAGTTTGACCATCCATCTGCGGGTGATACGCGGAGCTTCGGATCAGTTTGGTCCCCAATGATGCGTGCAGATGTTCCCAAAACCGAGTGACAAACAGCGCCCGTGATCTGAAATAATGGAGCGGGGAACACCGTGCAAGCACAAGATTCTTGCAATATAAATCTCCGCATATTTCTTGGCCACGTAGCCCGTATGTACGGTAATAAAATGTGCCGACTTGGTTAGTCGATCGACTATCACCCAAATCGAATCATGGTTGTGGGAGGTCAGAGGTAACCCGACTATGAAGTCCATGCTGATATCCTCCCATTTCTACGCCAGAATGTTCAATGGCTGCAGCTGTCCGGCTTTACGCATATGGTCGGCTTTCACTCGCCGACACGTATCACATTCGGATACGTACTTTGTGATTTCTCTTTTCATCCGTGTCCACCAAAACCTGGTTTTCAGATCATCTTGTTGCTGCCCGGATGAATAGAATACTTGGACAAATGCGCTTCGTTTCCAAGATTTTCTTCCGAAGCTTCATGTCACGGGGTACCACTATACGGTCTTTAAACCATAGAGTACCGTTATCATCCCTTCGGAAGCATTTCTTTTCGCCCTTCTTCATTCTTCTACGAATGTGCGACATTCCCATGTCTTTCTTTTGAGCTTCCATAATCTCCTCTCGTATGGTAGGGACGAGAGCAAGATTATATAATGCCCCATGTGGAACCAAGTACAGACTCAGCTCCTCCTCTTCTGGTGGGGTGATGGACAGGTTGTTGACATGAGATTTGCGGCTTAAGGCATCAGCAACCACGTTTGCCTTCCGGGATGGTAGTGAATCTCGATCTCATAGTATTCGATCAGTTCTAGCCATCTCTGTTGCCGCATATTCAACTCCTTTTGAGTGAATATATACTTCAGACTCTTGTGGTCGGTTTAGAGGTGCACTAAGTTCCCGAGTAAATAGTGCCTAAGGCCAACACCACAGCAGCGAGCTCAAGATCATGCGTCGGATAGTGCTGCTCGTGGTTACGATGTTGACGTGAGCCATAGGCGACCACTCTTCCTCCTTGCATCAATACACAGCCGAGCCCGATACCGGACGCATCACAATATACGTCGAAGGGCTTGGTTGTATCCCGTTGAGCTAACACCGGGGCTGTTGTAAGATGTTTCACTAATGCTTGGAAAGCTTCTTCACAAGCTGAGCTCCAAACATATTTGATCCCCTTCTTCAACAGTTCAGTCATCGGCTTAGCAAGCTTGGAGAAGTTCGGTATGAATCTCCGATAATATCCTGCTAACCCGAGGAAACTCCTGACTTCGTGGACTGATGCTGGGGACTTCCATTTCAGCACTTGTTCGATTTTGCTTGGATCAACTGCAATTCCTTCTGCAGAAATAATATGACCAAGAAATGGCACGTGGCTGATCCAAAACTCGCACTTGCTGAACTTGGCATAAAGCTTATGGTCTCGCAATCGTTGAAGCACGATATGAAGGTGTTCGACGTGTTCTTCTTCAGACTTGGAATAAACCAAGATGTCATCTATGAACACCACCACGAACTTGTCCAACTCCGGCATGAACACTGAGTTCATGAGATACATGAAATTAGCCGGGGCGTTGGTGAGACCAAAGGACATGACGAGGTATTCATACAACCCATATCTCATCGAGAAGGCCGTCTTTGGAATATCCTTCGCTCGGATCTTTATTTGGTGATATCCGGAGCGAAGATCCATCTTTGAAAATACACTTGCACCCACAAGTTGATCAAAGAGAATATCGATGCAGGGCAGTGGATTTTTTATGGTGACGGAGTTGAGAGGTCGGTAGTCCAAACACGACCTCAAGGTTTCATCCTTCCTCTTCACAAACAGCGCCGAGCATCCCCATGGCGAGGAACTCGGTCGAATGAAACCCTTCTTCATTAAATCGTTGAGCTGCTCCTTCTTCATTAAACTCAGGTTTTGGTGCTGGTTTCTTGGGCTGATTACGGAGCTGATTGGCACCCTGATACGGTGCTGCACCCCTGCCCTGTCGCGGCTCGGGGCAGTCCCTCAAAATATGCCCGACACGGCCACACGTGAAGCACGTGTAAGGTGTCGGGGTCCCGCCGACATGAGGATGGAATCCCGGTGCACGCTGTTGAAACTGAGGCGCATGTGGGACCATCCTTTGCTGCTGCTGTTGCTGTGGTGGATACGTTGGTCCGAAGCCTGGCGCATTATATTGTCGATCGCGGAACTGAGTTGGTCGCGCCGGTGGCTGCCATCTCTGACCGGATGGTGAGCGATACACCACGCGGTATTTTTGTGGTGCTCCACCACTGCTGCTCGTCAGCGTGCTGCGTTTCCTCTTATCAGAACCGCGCTCGCGCTGAGCATTCTCTTGTAAAATCGTGGCATTAACAAGGTCGTTGAATGTGCCGCGATTGCTTTGGGCGAGATGGACCTTCATCTTGGAATTCAGGCCCCGGAAGAATGCATTGCGCTTGTCTTCCTCCATTCTCACAAATCCTGGCGCATACTGCACCAGCCGGTTTAATGACCTGGAGTACTCATGAGCGCTCCTCTCACCTTGTTTTAGCGCCAGGAACTCCTGGAGCTTCCTTTCCATAACACTGGGAGGTATGTGATAAGCGCGGAACGCCTCCCGGAACTCCGTCCATGTGACGGCATGGCCACCCGGTAATGAGGCGATGTAGTTCACCCACCATGTACGGGCTTCCCCTTGAAGCTGTTGCGCTGCATACAGCGCCTTTTGGTGTTCGGTACACTGAAGTAAACCGAACTTTGCTTCAAGAGTGCGGATGAAGCTGTCCGACTCCAACGGCTCTTCGGCCTCCGTAAAGACCGGTGGATGGGTCGACAGGAATTCTGAATAAGAACTTTGTTGGGGCTGGCGTTGCCCATTGGCATCCTCCCGAACGGCACGCATTCTGCTGAACTAGCATCCGCAGCAACTCGGTTTGCTCGTCGTGCGAGCCGAGCACTGCAGCGAGAACCTCTGCAAGATTTCTTGGAAGTTCTGGCGGTGGAGGAGGCGGTTGTTGCTGCGTCGTGGTTTGCTCCGGAGGTGGATACTCATCTCCACAAACCTGACTCGGACCTCCCTCTCTTGCATGGACCGTGTATGCACCATTCTGCATTCATACCATTCAAACGATCAGCACATGTTGGTTTAGTTCATCCAGTCTATACAATAGTAGTGCGAGAATGGAATAAATGATACGCATAACAATCACACATATGGATAAAGTATAAACTTTATACAACATATACATCCCTGGGACGTGTCACACGATCGAGTTCTAAAGTATTGAACTTTATGGGTTAAAAGTTCATTTCGACCATTGTGGGTCGCCACGGGATGTTAAGTGTGTTAGCATGCGTAATTCCTCGCTATTGTACTGGACTCCAAACATGTACCCGCTCGAAGTGATATGTCGATGCATAACTTTTCGACTCCACGCGCTGTTTTACAACAGCCTCTGGATATCAAAAGGTGAAATTAAATGTTTTGGTTGAAAAACTTCAACATGGTGTTCTGTCCAGTTTCTGGTCCAGCTGACCAGTCTAGATAATTCAACTGTTTTGTCCACCTTGGAGGCAAAATCTGGACTAGAGTTCGACAGCAAAGTTGTAGTAGACTCAACAAGGAATCCAGATTGTATTTATTTGCCTCTCTTGCCTTCCTAATTTATGAGTTATGACCTCTACAAGTGGACAGAATTTTCTTAGGAATTTTGATAGCACCTCCTTTGCAAGTGGCTGTTTTGTTCACAAAATTCCATCCTATTCTGTCCTTAATTTAGGACAACACTGAACTACAAAGTTGTAGCACATGTCCTATACTTTTCAACTATGTCTTACTTGACTCTTAGAAATTTTTCTACAGAAAGTTGTGGTCGAAATACAGAAAATTCCAGAGAGCATTTTGGTCTGCCCTGTTTCTTGACAGCACCTACTCATCTGAGATTTTCATCCATTTGGAGGGAGATTATGTTCTGGAGCTCTACAGAAAAGTTGTAGAGGACTTCAAAATCTTTCCAGAATGGTATCTCACACTTCCATTGGTTCAACCAATCCTAAGTTATTCCCTGTTTAAATTCAGCAAAGTTTCTGCCGAAAGAGGGGAGTTGTTCTAAGTCTTTGGAAATGAATCTACACTCCCAATTGACTCCTAGTTCAATATAGGAGTTTACTAACCCCTAAATGGAATCCTAAACTTTATTTTGACTCTTTTATTTGAAAAAATCCTTTTATGCAGTCTCGGTACTACGTTTCCTCACCAAAGAAAAATCCTAAGCCGGTATTCCGGCATATACATGTCAAATGGTGGAACTAAGAACGTCACTCACAAACTGTTTCTAAACGTCATGCACTAACGTGGTTAATGTACCTGCAGAAGAACACACAATAATGGTGCACCCAAAGGTTCTTGACATTTCAGGCATTTCCATATCATAATAAAAATATACGGTCCGTATCATTGCCATACGGATCGTCCTTGAGTCAAGCCACGTCTCAAGGTACATGGTCGTGTTTTCACACCACACGACGGGGAACCCGAGTAGAGTGTGAACAGATCATCGCGGTTGGGAATTTTATCAACCCAACGGATACCACTGTGACGGACCGGAATCCGCTCATCCAGGATCGCAGAGGGTGGTGCCGCGCGATGCGACACCCGACAGCACACATCATCAGGATACAATGTATTACATAGAAAACAAACTGAAACTGTACAAACTAGTACAATACTCAGTTACAAACTAGTGTCTTTATTACACAGCGGAAGTCTACTTTATACAACTCACGCCAGCCTATCTATCAAAAGTCGGTTGCCCAGCCCTAGGGCAACCAACACTAGCTGCACTCCTCAGCTCAGCACGGCGTGTACGGCTCTCACTCAGCCGTGGTCCCCGACGGAGGGTAACTCTCGCCGGTGGACTCGTAACCCGAGTCCGTGGGTGGCAACCCACCTGAAAAACACTTAAGCAGCAACCGTGAGCACGATGGCTCAACAAGACTTAACCGACTCACCTAGGCATGAAACTCTACATGTAGGGTACAATGAACATGGGATGGTAAAATTTCAGCAAACGGACACGCCTATAGTTTATCCTTAGTTCCTCTTTTAGCCATAAATTAACAGTTCATGAATCTGAAATTTAATAAGCAATATTTGGTGGCACACATGTAACAATACAATTATATCATACAGCAGAATTGAATCATAACATTCCATAAATTAACTATGTTACGATGCAGTGAACAAGCGGTACTCGTCACTGCGAGGGATGGCAAATCGACTCGATATACACCTGCAGGGATACCCAAAGAGCACGTCACGTACGCGTTCACACCCGGTTTTTCCGAAGGAAACAACCAAGTGAATATCACATGTATGCCAGGATCATTTTCTCATACATGTGATGACAAATAGTGAAGCATCATTTATTACAAGCCAGGTGTCGAATATAAATAAGTCTTACATCGCAAATGTCTCAATGGACACAAATGCTTCATCACAAGTAAATAAACTAGCAGCAGAATATTATTCTTTAGGGCTCCATCACAGGCGTTGCCCGGGGGTCTTCATGAACCTAAAATCCTTCCTCGGGTCCAAAATCTTGGTCATTATACACCACCTCATTATCTTGACCTGAGCAGCAATATAAACCAACAAATATGCAAGGTTGAGTACCAATGGTACTCAGCAAGTGTGGGAAAATTATATCATGCATGGCTAGAACAAGGAGAGGTTGAACTCATGGTTAAAGCACTACGCAATTAATACCTATCACCTTAGCTTATTAAGCACCTACATTACTACACAGGTGAAATGGTCCCAATCTCCCATCCCATCATCGTAATCCAATAACCATAACATCATTTCCAATGTTAAGCTCCCCGCTTAACTTCCAAAACCATCATTCCTCTAATCATGAATAAGTCCAGGCCGCTCTTGACCGTGAGCACGGCTGTCAAGACAGTTTTGACTCTGCAGAGTTTGTACCACTGTACCCACAAGTAGTGATTTCATCCCCCGTTGCCGGGTGGACTAAAAGAACCTCCATTATGCCAGTGGCTACGATCCACATTCACACTTCCCAGGTGTGCGGCCAGGAGATCACTACGAAGCCTTTACAAAGGGATTCCCGACGAGCGTGGGCCCACTGAGGTTTCACCCCTAACAGCATACAAGAGGCTCCAACCCCGCTGCAGTGGCCCCCTCTTGAGCCTTGCGGTTCATATGGTAGTCCAGCTGACACCTACTCCCCGCACCATCCAACACACCCATACTACGCCGGGGATACACCTAATTAATTGGCCAAGCTGCCCCATCTCAGCATGTGGTTGGCACTGTAAAGCCGGGTTACATGCTCCATGAACCGGTCCTTAGGATCCAGGCAAGTACTAAACACAAACCCAAGTCTCGTGCACCCAGCACACAACCAAAACATCCAACTTGCCTTGATCCCTACCTCTACATAACTCACCATGTCTCATTCAAGAGTATGGTAATATAAACTGATGATCTCATTTCCCAAATATCCCATTCTAAGCATGGCTAAGCAAATGCATGTAAATAAATGACATGACAAATTAAATCCCAACCCAAGCTACAAGGAAACAAGGTAATGCAATTCTAGGGAAACTTTCCTAGCATGGGTTTCATATTTCATTTGACAATGCAAATAATTCTATCTACACATCCTAGCATAGGATCAAAGTGGTCAAGGACACTTGCCTCCTTCTTGCTGCTCTTGAAATGGGTAGTCCTGATCTTGGAAATGAATAACTTGTTCTTGAACAGGTTCTACTTCATACCATCACACATAGCAAAAGAAAAACAACAATCATAAGACATAGTTCACACCTCTACTTCATACAAACCACACATTCATATTTATGAACTTCACTCACCATTATATGTGTTGTGTTTCAGTTTTAAATAAATTCCTTACATTAAACTACCAAGTATGTATGGAAAGTATTTTTCTTCTCCATATGTGCCTTCACAACTTCTATCAACCCTAAACTGAACTCTTTGGATTTTAGAAACTCCATTTATCATTTACTAGTTGCTATATTTTCAGATTTATATTCCTATGCATAATTGTGTATTTTATTATTAAATTAGTAATACACATCACCTAAACAGAATAGGTTCTGGTCTTAAATAATTTAAAATCATATTTTGACCTTGGCTTCTGATGTAGACTATTTCATAATTATTTTCCCTATTTTTTCTATAACTATTCTTTACTTAAAAATGTGTCCTTACACTAAATAATGTGAATAATTAAATGAAACAGATTCATTTCAGTCCAAAAATATATTTTTACCTCACTCCAAAGTTTTCTAAGTACTGAGAAAGTTTTTAATTAATTTTGACAATTATGTTTGTCCCACTTTTTAATTTTTAAACACTAGTTACATATTCAATTTTCTAAATTAAATACTAAACAGAGCTAAAATAATGAACTCACCCCATTACAGGGTCTATAATATTATTTTCATAATTTCCAGGGGTCTAGTTACACTTATCAGAGGTGTTTTTCCTAATTTCTATTAAGTCCAGAGGCTAAAACTGATTTTTAAATGAATTTACATGATTTTCTGGAGTTCCAGGGGCTAGATCTGAAGTTTCCGGGGCTAGCTCTCAATTCCAGAGAACCCCAGGGGGTAGCACGTAAGAATTCCAGTCTTTATAACGCGGGGCTGACGTGGACCGTCCGATTTTAAACCGACGGCTGAGATTATAACATCGAACCGGTACGCGGGGATTTAAACCCTACCGTGCGATTTAAAATAAACGGCACACAAGCGGCCACGTCGCTCTGATCGAGCGCGGGCGGCGCTGCCGGCGGCGCACGGCGGCGGGAAGCGGCGATCTCGCCGGAAAGTTTCGGATCCGCGAGAATTCTTCCTAGAACTGTGATCTTATGGCATAGATCGGTAGAGGGGAGGTCAGGGATCTCACCTCGGGGGTTTTCTCGATCTCGGGGGTCCTGGAAAGTGATCGGCGGCGAGGTCCGAGGCAAAACCACGGCGAAGCTCGTCGGCGCTGGGTTTACACCGTAAGTCTTCGGGTTTTCTGCACCTGCAAAGTTCCCCGGAGGCGGTGGATCAAGACCAGCGAGTTAGATCAGAGTTTCCGAGCTTAGATCGGCCAGAATTCACCGGCGAAGTCTCGGTGCTCACCGGAGTAAAAATCGGCGATCGCGTGGGAAAAACTGATCGGAGCTGGGGTTTTTATAGCCGGGGGAGGGCGGTGGGTCTGTTGCGATCGAGTTTGAGTCGTTTGGGACCAGAATTCGGGCTGCGGGACGGGTTTTCCGATCGGTTAAGATCGCGCGCGCGCGGGAGAGAGTCCGGGGTCGCGGGGTTAGGGATGACAGGCGGGTCCCACTCGTCGGTGAGAGGCAGCGCGGCGCGCGCGGGGGCGGGCTGGCGCGGGGAAGCTGGGCCGGCTGGCGGGTTTCGGCCCACTGGCCGGTTTTTTCCCGTTTTTCTTTTTCTTTTTCCATTTCTTTTCTGATTTGAGTTTAATTTGAATTCCAGTTTGAATTTGAATTTTTGCAAAACATGCAACACGTCCAAAAATTTTTAAATTCCCCACTGAACATGGTTTAGTGTTTTGAATCAAAATTTTGGGGTGTTACAGCTCTACCCCCTTAAAAGAAATCTCGTCCTCGAGATTGGTGTTTCTAAGAAAACAATTCCGGAAATTGTGCCTTGAGCTCATCTTCCCGTTCCCAGGTGGCTTCCTCTTCTGAGTGATGCTTCCACTGCACCTTGCACATCCGGATTCTTTTATTTCTGGTGAGGCGTTCCATTGTATCTAAAATCTTGTATGGTTGCTCGGCATAAGACAAATCTTCAGCTACATCCACTTCATTCATGGGTAACACCTCCTCAGGCGTCCTCAGACATTTCTTGAGTTGTGACACATGGAATACATCGTGCACATCCGATAGATGAACCGGTAACTCTAGTTGGTACGCCACTTCGCCTTTCCTTTCCAAAACCTGAAAGGGTCCGATGTATCGAGGTGACAACTTCCCTTTCACCTTGAACCGACGAAGCCCTCTGATAGGGGACACCTTGAGATAAACATAGTCTCCCACGTTGAAAACGAGCTCTCTTCTTCGTACATCAGCATAACTCTTCTGGCGGGTTTGTGCTATCCTCAAGTTGTTGCGAATCTCCCTAAATCTTCACCTCGGCTTCTTGTAGCACTTCTGGACCAAACACTTTACTTTCTCCTGTTTGGTTCCAAAATAGGGGAGTTCTGCACTTCCTTCCATACAAAGCATCAAACGGTGACATCTTCATACTAGCTTGATAGCTGTTGTTATAGGAAAACTCCGCACACGGTAAGTTCTTGTCCCAACTCCTATTGTTTTTGAGTGCACATGCCCTTAACATATCTTCAAGGATCTGATTGGTTCTCTCCGTCTGCCCGTCAGTTTGGGGATGATAGGCAGAGCTGAAGTTCAGATGGGTTCCCATTGTTTCATGCAGCTTTTGCCAAAACCTCGAGGTGAACTGTGTCCCTCGGTCCGACACTATCTTCTTTGGCACTCCATGGTAACACACGATCCTTGACATGTACAATTCTGCCAATTTGGATCTGCTGTAGCTTTCTTTCACAGGAATGAAATGAGCTACCTTGGTTAGCCGATCAATAATGACCCATATTGAATCATACCCGGATTGGGTCCTAGGCAATCCCACGACAAAATCCATGCTGATTTCTTCCCACTTCCATTCAGGCACTTTGAGTGGTTGCAGCAATCCCGCGGGTCGTTGATGTTCTGCTTTCACCAACTGACATGTGTCACATAGGGCAACATGTTCCGCGACATCTCGCTTCATGCCATACCACCAATACCTGCCTTTGAGGTCCTGGTACATCTTCGTACTCCCAGGATGAATGGAATAGTCGGAATCATGAGCCTCCTTTAAAATCAATTCACGGATCTCCTTTACTTCTGGCACACAGATTCTTCTCCCGTGCCACACCGTTCCTTGTTCATCCTCTCTAAAACCAGGAGCTTTATTTTCCTTGATGAGCTGTCTGATCTCTTGTATCTTCCCATCATTCTTTTGGCGCTCGCGTATGTCTTGCTCGAGTGTGGAGTCCACTTCCATGGCGATGGCTTCACCACTATTTACTAGACATAGATTGAGCCTTATAACCTCGTCCTTCAATTCTGCGGGCATGTCCTTCAAGCTCAACTTATTGACCTGCACTTTCCGACTCAAAGCATCGGCCACGACGTTTGCTTTTCCGGGATGATAGTTGATGCCCACATCAAAGTCATTGATTAGCTCTAACCATCTCCTTTGTCTGAGGTTGAGATCTGGCTGTGTGAATATGTACTTCAAACTCTTATGATCCGTATATATCTCTGTCCTCTTCCCCATCAAATAGTGCCGCCAAATTTTCAACGCGTGTACCACTGCAGCTAGTTCTAGATCATGTGTAGGATAGTTCTTCTCGTGCTTCCGAAGCTGCCGGGATGCATATGCCACGACATGTCCTTTTTGCATGAGAACACATCCCAACCCATTTCCAGAGGCATCGCAGTACACTGTGAAATTCTTCTGCATATCTGGCATAACCAGCACTGGGGCTGTTGTCAATCTCTTCTTTAGCTCCTGAAAGCTCGTATCGCACTGTGGTGTCCAGGTGAATGCGATTCCCTTTTCCAACAGTTTGGTGAGAGGTATCGAGATCTTGGAGAATCCCTCAATAAACCGTCGATAGTATCCAGCCAATCCCAAAAAGCTTCGAACTTCCCCGACATTTTCAGGGGTTTTCCACTTCTGGATATCCTCGATTTTGGCGGGATCTACGGAGATTCCTCCCTCCGAGATTATATGTCCTAAAAAGGGAACTCTCTTCAGCCAAAACTCACACTTGCTCAACTTGGCATATAGTTGGTGTTCTCTCAGCCTCTGCAACACCAATCTTAGATGTTTCTCATGTTCTTCTTCATCTTTGGAGAAGACGAGAATATCATCTATGAAAACCACCACAAATTTGTCCAGATATTCCATGAATACCTTGTTCATGAGGTACATGAAATATGCCGGGGCATTGGTTAGCCCAAAAGGCATGACAGTGTATTCATACAGTCCGTACCGAGATACGAAAGCTGTCTTGGGAATATCAGATTGCCTTATCTTGAGTTGGTGGTATCCCGACCTGAGATCAATTTTCGAGAACACACAAGCTCCCCTCAACTGATCAAACAAGTCTTCAATGCGGGGTAATGGGTACTTGTTCTTGATGGTTACCTCATTCAAGGCACGGTAATCCACGCATAACCTTTGGGTTCCGTCTTTCTTGGGCACAAATATCACCGGAGCTCCCCATGGTGAGGAACTAGGGCGAATATACCCCTTCTCCGTCAATTCTCTCAAATGATCCTTGAGCTCTTCTAGCTGCTTGGAGTCCATTCGATAAGGTCTCTTGTATATCGGGGCTGTTCCCGGTACTAGCTCAATTGCGAATTCCACGTCACGGTCGGGAGGCATACCTGGCAACTCCTCCGGAAAAACATCTGGATATTCCCTGATAGTCCTGATTTCCTCAACATTCACCTCCACTTGATTTAATTTAATGTCCCTCCTAGGCTCGTGTATTGTTATGAACTTTACTCTGGTGCCACTGGGGTGAGTTAGTTCCACCGTTCTGGTCGAACAATGGATGATTCCTTTATGTTTGGTCAACCAATCCATACCCAAAATAATATCTATCCCTTGCGAATCTATCACTATGAGGTTAGCCGTAAATACTACCCCATTAATGTCTAGGTTCACTTTGGGACACACTTGTCTTGTCCTTATTTCTCCACCTGGAGAGTTTACCGCTAGCATATGGTTCATTTGTGTGGTTGCTAGGTCATGCTTCTTAACAAACCCTTGAGCAATGAACGAGTGGGTAGCACCAGAATCAAACAGCAGAGTTGCAAGATGTAAATTGGCAGGAAACTTACCAACTACCACGTCGGGTGCCTCTTGTGCTTCCTCCATAGTGACGTGGTTCACCCGTCCTCTCATTACATTCTGCTGCTGTGGCTGCGTGGGTTTCTTCTTTGGACACTTATGGGCGTAGTGCCCCACTTCTCCGCAACTAAAACATTGCACCCCAATATTAGACGCCTGGCCTTTGTTGTCCTGGGGTTGGTTTGGGGGTCCTTGCACTGCTGGTCGAGGTGGATATGCGGGGCGAGGCTGCTGCACAAACTGACGTGGCGGCTGTGCTGGTGCTGCGGGAGGCCTGTAGTTTGGGTTGTACCCTCTTGGTGCTGAATAGGGTACCGCAGCACGGTTCGTTTGCCCCGTAGGTTGCTGCATCATACGTGGGCGGGTGTTGCTCCCTGAGGCTTGATGTGACCACCCAGCCTTCCTCTTATTCTCATTTTCCAGGGCCTTTAGCTTCCTTTCTACCACAAACGCTCGATCCACCATCTTTTGGAAGCTTTCATACTCATTGGAGGACATTGCACACTGCATTTCTGCGGTAAGTCCTTCCACGAAACAATCTTGTTTCTGCTCATCAGTCTCTATGTCTCGTGGAGCATAACGGGATAGTTGAGTAAATTTAGTGAGGTATTCCCTCACCGTCATGTTTCCCTGCTGCAGTCCCAAAAACTCCTTCCTCTTGTTTTTGAGTTCACCTCTTGGGATGTAATGGTTGCGGAAGCTACGCTTGAACTCTTCCCAAGTGATGTTCTCAGGGTCATGATGGGCGGCCACATAGGCGGTCCACCAATCAACAGCAGGTCCCTGCAATTGATGAGAGGCAAACAGCACCCTCTCATACCCTTGGCATTGTATGATCCTCATCTTGCTTTCAATAGTCTTCAGCCAATCATCTGCCTCCAGAGGTTCAGCAGCACTTGCAAACTTTGGAGGTTGAGTTCCTAGAAACTCACTCAACCTTGGTTGGCGTGGTGCCGCTTGTGGAGGTGGAACTTGATGCAAGTTGGCCACCACTTGAGTCAAGTTCTGGACAAGCTGATTTTGATTCTCCAGCATTTGGTGGAGAGGATCAACTTCTTCATGGCGACCACCCCGGTCCTGGCCTCCAGAAAGATGAGGGTTGCATGCCTCATCATTGTTGTTGGCGGGGTTGGCAGCACGTCCTTTTCCTCTTCCGGCCATCTGGCAGAATCACTCAAATGTTAATTTGATACCATTTAGTATCATCTTACTACTTTCATTTGTTGGTACTTTGAGGTGTTGAGGCTTTGTTAAAATTTTACGAGGGTTTATATCTCACACCAAATAAATGCACTATTATTTCCTGTGGGTTCACACCAAAGCAAAACAATCTGGAGACGAGGCTGTGGACAATTGCTCATAGCTTCCACAACTCACGTCACACACCAAGCATTATCTATGCTAGCTAGGGGAAAGACTCTACACTACTCGTCCTCTTGAGCTGGCTCCTCGGGATCTTCCTCCTCATTTCGGCTACCTTCTGACTCTGCTTTGGGTGGGGAGGCTGCTGGTGGAGAAGTGCGACGATGCTTGTTCGCTCGGCGATCCGGGGAGTCAGGAGTCCATGGATCACTCACGGTGACACACAGTTCATTCCCATCTCCTCTTTCTCTCGCCTTTAAACAAGCTCGCAGCAACGCCTCCGTTTCCTTCAGGGTGTCTCGGACATCCTGAAGCTCTTGTTGACACTCCTGCAGTCGAGTGCTGAGCATAGCAGCATCCTCCAAGCACAAGTCCATGTGCTCATGGGAAGTCCCTTGCTGCACCGGTGGGTACTTGTACTCCGTGGTACCACTCTCACGTTGGAGGACATACATGTACTCAGTTTTGTCCAAGTGGCGACGATAGATGTGACTCTGGCAGGTGATGGCCTCCCAGGTGACATCTTTCTCCGCGTCAACTTGTGTTGCTCGACAAGCTGGAGAGTGGTGAATCTTAAGCAGCTGATTCTCGTGTATAATCCTCATCTCCGAACTCCATTATTCCCTCTTCTCACGGATGGTCCTGGTGGAGTTATAGTGGATGATAAGCTTGCCCGTATTGCCGGCGGCTTCGAGCATACGTCGAAGACGGCGCAACAAATCTCCTACTGCCAATCCATAGGAAAGGTACGTCACTGGACGACTCTCCTCTCTTTCGGCAAGGGCAACTACGAGAACTCTCCCTCCTGTGGACTTACGAGCGGTGCGAATCATGCGAACCATCTAAAACAAAAGAATTTAAAATTAGGTTAGATAAATTCTCAAACAAAAATCCTATTTTGAATGAAAGTTAGGGTAAGATGAAGAAAATGACTCCTTTAATAACACTTTTCCACCCACACCTTGGAAAATAGTTTTTAAGAAAATAGGGCCCTTAAATACGTCCATTTCTACCTAGGTCCACGTTCCTACGGGCAACCTTGGCTCTGATACCACCTCTGTCACACCCGGTTTTTCCGAAGGAAACAACCAAGTGAATATCACATGTATGCCAGGATCATTTTCTCATACATGTGATGACAAATAGTGAAGCATCATTTATTACAAGCCAGGTGTCGAATATAAATAAGTCTTACATCGCAAATGTCTCAATGGACACAAATGCTTCATCACAAGTAAATAAACTAGCAGCGGAATATTATTCTTTAGGGCTCCATCACAGGCGTTGCCCGGGGGTCTTCATGAACCTAAAATCCTTCCTCGGGTCCAAAATCTTGGTCATTATACACCACCTCATTATCTTGACCTGAGCAGCAATATAAACCAACAAATATGCAAGGTTGAGTACCAATGGTACTCAGCAAGTGTGGGAAAATTATATCATGCATGGCTAGAACAAGGAGAGGTTGAACTCATGGTTAAAGCACTACGCAATTAATACCTATCACCTTAGCTTATTAAGCACCTACATTACTACACAGGTGAAATGGTCCCAATCTCCCATCCCATCATCGTAATCCAATAACCATAACATCATTTCCAATGTTAAGCTCCCCGCTTAACTTCCAAAACCATCATTCCTCTAATCATGAATAAGTCCAGGCCGCTCTTGACCGTGAGCACGGCTGTCAAGACAGTTTTGACTCTGTAGAGTTTGTACCACTGTACCCACAAGTAGTGATTTCATCCCTCGTTGCCGGGTGGACTAAAAGAACCTCCATTATGCCAGTGGCTACGATCCACATTCACACTTCCCAGGTGTGCGGCCAGGAGATCACTACGAAGCCTTTACAAAGGGATTCCCGACGAGCGTGGGCCCACTGAGGTTTCACCCCTAACAGCATACAAGAGGCTCCAACCCCGCTGCAGTGGCCCCCTCTTGAGCCTTGCGGTTCATATGGTAGTCCAGCTGACACCTACTCCCCGCACCATCCAACACACCCATACTACGCCGGGGATACACCTAATTAATTGGCCAAGCTGCCCCATCTCAGCATGTGGTTGGCACTGTAAAGCCGGGTTACATGCTCCATGAACCGGTCCTTAGGATCCAGGCAAGTACTAAACACAAACCCAAGTCTCGTGCACCCAGCACACAACCAAAACATCCAACTTGCCTTGATCCCTACCTCTACATAACTCACCATGTCTCATTCAAGAGTATGGTAATATAAACTGATGATCTCATTTCCCAAATATCCCATTCTAAGCATGGCTAAGCAAATGCATGTAAATAAATGACATGACAAATTAAATCCCAACCCAAGCTACAAGGAAACAAGGTAATGCAATTCTAGGGAAACTTTCCTAGCATGGGTTTCATATTTCATTTGACAATGCAAATAATTCTATCTACACATCCTAGCATAGGATCAAAGTGGTCAAGGACACTTGCCTCCTTCTTGCTGCTCTTGAAATGGGTAGTCCTGATCTTGGAAATGAATAACTTGTTCTTGAACAGGTTCTACTTCATACCATCACACATAGCAAAAGAAAAACAACAATCATAAGACATAGTTCACACCTCTACTTCATACAAACCACACATTCATATTTATGAACTTCACTCACCATTATATGTGTTGTGTTTCAGTTTTAAATAAATTCCTTACATTAAACTACCAAGTATGTATGGAAAGTATTTTTCTTCTCCATATGTGCCTTCACAACTTCTATCAACCCTAAACTGAACTCTTTGGATTTTAGAAACTCCATTTATCATTTACTAGTTGCTATATTTTCAGATTTATATTCCTATGCATAATTGTGTATTTTATTATTAAATTAGTAATACACATCACCTAAACAGAATAGGTTCTGGTCTTAAATAATTTAAAATCATATTTTGACCTTGGCTTCTGATGTAGACTATTTCATAATTATTTTCCCTATTTTTTTCTATAACTATTCTTTACTTAAAAATGTGTCCTTATACTAAATAATGTGAATAATTAAATGAAACAGATTCATTTCAGTCCAAAAATATATTTTTACCTCACTCCGAAGTTTTCTAAGTACTGAGAAAGTTTTTAATTAATTTTGACAATTATGTTTGTCCCACTTTTTAATTTTTAAACACTAGTTACATATTCAATTTTCTAAATTAAATACTAAACAGAGCTAAAATAATGAACTCACCCCATTACAAGGTCTATAATATTATTTTCATAATTTCCAGGGGTCTAGTTACACTTATCAGAGGTGTTTTTCCTAATTTCTATTAAGTCCAGGGGCTAAAACTGATTTTTAAATGAATTTACATGATTTTCTGGAGTTCCAGGGGCTAGATCTGAAGTTTCCGGGGCTAGCTCTCAATTCCAGAGAACCCCAGGGGGTAGCACGTAAGAATTCCAGTCTTTATAACGCGGGGCTGACGTGGACCGTCCGATTTTAAACCGACGGCTGAGATTATAACATCGAACCGGTACGCGGGGATTTAAACCCTACCGTGCGATTTAAAATAAACGGCACACAAGCGGCCACGTCGCTCTGATCGAGCGCGGGCGGCGCTGCCGGCGGCGCACGGCGGCGGGAAGCGGCGATCTCGCCGGAAAGTTTCGGATCCGCGAGAATTCTTCCTAGAACTGTGATCTTATGGCATAGATCGGTAGAGGGGAGGTCAGGGATCTCACCTCGGGGGTTTTCTCGAGCTCGGGAGTCCTGGAAAGTGATCGGCGGCGAGGTCCGAGGCAAAACCACGGCGAAGCTCGTCGGCGCTGGGTTTACACCGTAAGTCTTCGGGTTTTCTGCACCTGCAAAGTTCCCCGGAGGCGGTGGATCAAGACCAGCGAGTTAGATCAGAGTTTCCGAGCTTAGATCGGCCAGAATTCACCGGCGAAGTCTCGGTGCTCACCGGAGTAAAAATCGGCGATCGCGTGGGAAAAACTGATCGGAGCTGGGGTTTTTATAGCCGGGGGAGGGCGGTGGGTCTGTTGCGATCGAGTTTGAGTCGTTTGGGACCAGAATTCGGGCTGCGGGACGGGTTTTCCGATCGGTTAAGATCGCGCGCGCGCGGGAGAGAGTCCGGGGTCGCGGGGTTAGGGATGACAGGCGGGTCCCACTCGTCGGTGAGAGGCAGCGCGGCGCGCGCGGGGGCGGGCTGGCGCGGGGAAGCTGGGCCGGCTGGCGGGTTTCGGCCCACTGGCCGGTTTTTTCCCGTTTTTCTTTTTCTTTTTCCATTTCTTTTCTGATTTGAGTTTAATTTGAATTCCAGTTTGAATTTGAATTTTTGCAAAACATGCAACACGTCCAAAAATTCCCCTCTGAACATGGTTTAGTGTTTTGAATCAAAATTTTGGGGTGTTACATACGCCCACCTGTGGAGCTGCACAGCACACTCACTCGATGTCGTACAGGACAACCTTTCACCCAACAGCCCAAACGTCGAACCGGTCGCACCGAAACGAGCAGGAGGTTCCCTACACGGAGCATCTCTCTATGCCCGTTAGCAGATTTCCACCTTGCTGCCCTCAGCCTACACCTATAAATCGGTGTGTTATGCCTCGACGCCCGGAGGTACAGGTTACATCGGTTTATCGGGGCCCATATATCCGATATGCCTTCAGTACGTTCAATACATGTTCAGCAGGGCCGCACACGGATCGGTCCTCAATCGACACGGACAGGGCTGCGCACACAAGACTTCCTCTTGCTGCGCCCTAGCCCCTGCCTAGTCTCGTTTTCATTACTAAAGTGATCTCACATCACTCGAACCAATCCCGTGTGTCCCACGCCTAAACTCGCGAGTAGATTCCAACTACTTGACTTGTACCGAAGTCCTATGAATCATTAAGCATAGCCTGTCTACTCGAGGTCTTAGACACTACCCTCACTCTTATAGGCAAATTCTGGTTATGCAAGTGGGGTTCCATCCATCCTACACCTAATGGACATTCATACTTCACACTAGACATGTAAACAAAATAAAACTTTATAAAAAGGTTAATGCAAACCGGGGCTTGCCTTGTTGCAGCTGGTCAGTGGTCAGGTCTTCGTCCAGAAGAAGTAAGTCGAGCACTTCCGGAGTCTCCTCGCCTTCAGCGACTACACATTAACCATATGCTATATGTCAATTTAAATGCAATGTGTAAACTTGAATAAGTAATTACTATAACTCTAGCTAACCCTCCCCTTTGGTTCTGAAATTTTCATGGTGGCTTGGTAGTGTCCTAACCAGAGTCTTGACCAAGTTTCATTTGAAACAAAGTTCATTTGAGCTTTGTACAAATAATAGTCTATTTGGTCAATATTAGAGTCTCTAAGTAATTCCAGGGTTTTTCATGGCTCCAACCATTACTTTCTGGAAACTAGAACTTAAGATGGTTCTAATGGAATTGGTTTCATGTCATTTGAAGAATCCTAGAGGAAGTTGTGCCCTAAACAAGATTTGAGAAAAACTGAAAAATGTTTCTGTACATTTTTCTATTTTATCAGGGCAGTTCATTTAATCACCCCATTAGGGGGACTAATGAACTTTGATGAGTCTGAAAATTTTACTGTGACTCAAGGATTTTCCCATTAACCTCTCAGCCAAATTTCAGAATTTTCCATAAAGTAATTCTCCAGATAAAATTCCTAACACTTTGAACTTTAGGGATTTAATTCTGGAAAACTACTAACTTTCATGAGCTGAAATTTGTACGGCTGGAAAGTACTCAAAATTCTGAGTTGAACAAAATTTGGTTCACTAAATTTGGAGTTTCCTAGCCAAAGTTATGAATTTCTAGAGTTTGGGCTGATCCCTGAATTATTTTCCTACAGAAAATCCTTTCCCGCGCATAATCTGAGGCTGACAGCGGGGCCCGCCCGGTTTAATTTAAACTAACCGCGCTCGCGCGCGCTTAACTCAGCGGCTGACACATGGGGTCCGCGCCTTCATCTACCTCCCGACGCCACCGCCCGAGCCGCCGGAGCTCCGGCGAGGTCGGCGTTCCCGGCGACCTGGCTCGCCGGCGACGGTGAGACTTGCCGCCCCCACCTAATTTTGGATGCTGAACACGCTGGACACCATGCCGCCACCGGCTAACTCCCATAGCTAGCCGGCGACGAGCTCTATGCCTCTGTGCTACCTCGGCAACGCGTTCCCGCTCTCCTGACCACCTCCTTCGCGCGCTAATCGCGTCACCACGCTCAGGGAGACCTCGGAAAGCTCGGCACGACCTCGGTTGGGCCCTAAACGGCCGGCAACCTAGACCTCACCGGCGACCCTCCCTTCCGCTGGACTGTTACCGGTGAAACTAGGGTTTGGAACGGTTGCTCCTGTGGTTTTCTGCTCGGAGAGACGCGCACGAGTGTCTAGAACGTGTGTGAGCTATAGCTGGACCAGAGGTTGCTCCGGTGCAACGAATTCACCGGCAACCGATTGCTAACCTACGGTGCACCGTGGGGGAAAACTTGGAATTCTCTCTCTACCCCGCATGAAACGGTGAACGGTTTCCTCCCACAGCTTCCTCACACACGGGCTCACCTTTTCTTCTCTGGTGGTGGCGCGTGATACCGCCGAGATCGGCCGGTCGCCGGTGATCAGAGAACGGCGGTAACAGCTCGTGAGCGGAACCAGTTCTTCTCGCGCGGGGGGGGGGGGGGGGAGCTCGGTTTACTCGGAAACGAAGGAAATGGATGGGGGAGCTCGTGTGCTGGACTTTGTAGCCGCGTTTTCACCGTGAGGTGGCGGTAAACGCTCGTGCTTTCGGCTCCCTGAGCGCCCGACGGTCGCCGTGGCCTCGGTTGAGTCGGTTCAGTGAAACCGGGACACTGACCAGTGGGCCCTCCTCCCCCAATTATTTTCCCAGCTTTTCACCTCTGTTTTTGTGGAAAATATCCCCAGCTACACACAATTGAATGTTAGACTTATCCCCCAAGTATTGGTTTGAATTTGAGTTCCCAAATTTGAAATTTGTTTGGCTAAATTTGCTTCACATTTGAACTGAAAATTCAAATTCAGTTTTGAATTCTTGCAAATTTAGCTCCCGACAAGATGAAGTCCAATGGGGATGAAAATTGGTGGACTAACTCAGAAAAATGTGCTGAGTTTGAATATGAAGCTAACTTTTGAATTTAAGTGATGAAAGTTGCTGCAATTTGAATTTACATTCAAATTGGCCTCTTTTTCAAATGCCACTAAAAGTGCCTCAAAAAGTGTTGGATTTGCATGAAACTTGTCTTGAACCTTCCCAAGACTTTTGAAGTGCTAGGGGTGAGCTCAACCTCTCATGTTCATGTGTATAAATCCTACATTGTGAAAGTTAGGGCTTTCCCTCCTAATCACCCTTTTGATGGAGGTTACTTGCTCTTTACAAATTTTCACAAAATATCCACAACAAAAACTGTGGTGTTGTGAGGTGATGAAAAGTTTTTGTAAGTCCCTTTTCTTGGGCTTTTACATCCCTCTCCCCTTAAAAGAATCTCGTCCCAAGATTACAAAAGAAGAGACAGCGATGTAAGAGGAACTCACCTGTGTTGAGATGCTATGAACTCCAGGTAATTCGAGCGAAGGAATTCCTTGCTCTCCCACGTCGCTTCTTCGGCGGTGTGGTTGCTCCAGAGGACCTTGTAGAACCACAACGTTCAGCTACGCGTGGTCCGAACTTTCTCATCAATTATTGCCACCGGATATTCATCATATGTCAAATCCGGTTGCAACTCGCTGATGCCTTCGGTAGGAACAGCAGCTGTATGCTTCAGACATTTTCGCAGTTGCGAAACATGGAAAACGTCGTGAAAACCAGCAAGAGATGCCGGTAGCTCCATCCTATACGCCGTGGTCCACACTTCTCGGTGATAGCATAGGGTCCAGTGAAACGGGGAGCGAGTTTCCCCTTCACACAGAACCGGTGCATACCTTTCATCGGAGACACACGGAGGTACACGTGTTCCCCAACGTCAAAGTGCAGCGGTCTACGCCTCTTATCAGCATAGCTTTTCTGCCGGGATTGAGCGGCCTTCAAGTTGGCTTGGATCATCCAAACGCGCTCTTCGGCGTCGTTCACCACATCAACCCCGAATGTGACCCTTTCACCGGACTCGCACCAGTTTAATGGGGTGCGGCACTTGTGACCGTAGAGAGCTTCGTAGGGTGACATCTTGATACTCGCTTGATAGCTGCTATTGTACGAGAATTCCGCCAATGGTAGGTGATCATCCCAGTTCCTACCGTGGTGGATGGCACATGCTCTCAACATGTCTTCTAGTACTTGGTTCACCCTCTCTGGTTGCCCATCTGTCTGAGGGTGATAGGCGGAGCTTCTAATCAGCTTAGTACCCAGAGCAGCGTGCAACTGCTCCCAAAAGCGATATACAAATAATGCACCTCGGTCTGAGACTATGGTCTTGGGTACTCCATATAAACATAGAATCTTCGCTATGTACAGCTCCTCATATTTGCCGGCATTGTAACGTGTATGCACTGGGATGAAGTGAGCCGTCTTGGTTAACCGGTCAACGATTGCCCAAATGGAATCATCCTTGTTGGAAGTCAAGGGTAATCCCACAATGAAATCCATGCTCACATCTTCCCATTTCCATGCCGGGATTTTCAGGGGTTGCAGCAGCCCTGATTTCTTCATATGATCAGCTTTCACTCATCTACACGTATCACACTCGGATACATACTTCGCCACTTCCCGCTTCATCCGTGTCCACCAAAATTTCTTTTTCAAATCTTGGTACATTTTGTTGCTGCCCGGATGAATGGAGTATTTAGACAAGTGAGCTTCATCAAGGATCTTTTTCCACAGCTCCATATCCCGGGGTACGACTATGCGGTCATTGAACCATAGCGTCCCCCCATCAACTTTCCGGAAACATTTGATATCCCCATTGCCTATCCGTCTCCGGAGATGTGCCATGCCCTTATCAACTTTCTGAGCTGCACTGATGTCCTCCCTAATAGTAGAGATGAGGGCAAGGTTGTAGAGCGACCCATGAGGAACCAAGTATAAACTCGGCTCTTCCTCCTCCACTGGGGTAATGGTGAGGTTATGGACATGTGACTTCCGACTCAGTGCGTCGGCAACCACATTTGCCTTGCCGGGGTGGTAATGGATCTCAATCTCAGTCTTTGATTAGTTCTAACCACCTCCTTTGCCTCATGTTCAGCTCCTTCAAGGTGAAAATGTACTTCAAGCTCTTGTGGTCGGTGTAGAGATGCACCAAATTCCCCAGGAGATAGTGCCTCCACATTTTTAATGCCAAAACCACAGCATCAAGCTCAAGATCATGAGTTGGATAATGCTGCTCATGGTTCCGAAGTTGGCGTGAGCCATATGCGACCACACGTCCTTCCTGCATCAACACGCAGCCGAGCCCAATACCGGACGCGTCACAATTTACGTCGAAGGGCTTGGTTGTATCCGGTTGAGCTAAGACCGGGGCTGTTGTGAGATGCTTCACTAATGCTTGGAACCCTCCTTCACATGCCATGTTCCAAACATATTTTGTTCCCTTCTTCAGCAATTCTGTCATCGGCTTAGCAGGCTTGGAGAAACTCGGAATGAATCTCTGCTAGTATCCCTCTAAGCCGAGGAAGCTTCTGACTTCATGGACTGAAGTGGGAGCATTCTATTTCAGCACTTGCTCTATTTTGCTTGGGTCAACTGCAATACCTTCCGCTGAGATGATATGTCCCAGAAATGGCACTTGGCTGATCCAAAACTCACATTTGCCAAACTTGGCATAGAGTTTGTGGTCTCGCAATCGTTGAAGAACGATCCTTAAGTGTTCGGCGTGTTCTGCTTCTGTCTTGGAGTAAACCAAGATATCATCAATGAACACTACCACGAACTTGTCCAGCTCCGGCATGAACACCGAGTTCATGAGATACATGAAATGGGCTGGAGCATTAGTGAGACGAAAAGACATGGCGAGATATTCATATAAGCCGTATCTCGTCGAGAAGGCCGTCTTCGGGATATCCTCCGCTCGGATCTTTATCTGATGATACCCAGAGCTAAGGTCCATCTTGGAGAACACACTTGCACCCACAAGTTGATCAAACAAAATATCAATGCGGGGCAGTGGGTACTTATTCTTGATGGTGACGGCATTGAGCGGCCGGTAGTCCACACACAGCCTCAAGGTTTCATCCTTCTTCTTCACGAACAGCGCCGAGCATCCCCAAGGCGAGGAACTCGGCCTAATGAAACATTTGCTCAACAGATCATTGAGCTGCTCTTTCAGTTCAGCCAGCTCGTTCGGAGCCATTTTGTATGGCCTCCGGGAGATAGGAGTAGTCCCGGTGCAAGCTCGATCTTGAACTTGACATCCCGCTCAGGTGTCATGCCCGGAAGATCATCCGGAAACACGTCGGGGTATTCCCGGACTACGGGGGTGTCCTCTAACTTGAGAGCTTCAGTATTATTAATTTCTGAAACTTCCCGGACTGGATTATCTAATATGAGGGACTGCGGACGGTGTAGTGGGGAGTTGAGGTGGACCGTCCATGATAAAGTTTCCAGAACAGCGCCATGGTAGCTTAACCATGACATTCCTAAGATTGCATCAATCTTCTGCCCCTCAAGAATAATCATAGTGGTGGGATATATCTTCCCACCTAAGCACAGTGGTGCTTTCGGAACCATCATAGTTGCTGAAATCTTTCCTCCCGGTGAGCAGATCATATAAGAACACTCGGTTGGAAAGGCTTCCAGTTGATGCTTAACCACATATGATGCACTTATAAAGTTGTGGGTTGCACCAGAATCAAATAATATGATGATGGCTTGATCGTTGAGAGTGAACGTACCCGCCAGCACGTTGTCTCCCTCTGGGGCGCCCTCATTGTCGAGGTTGCGAACGCCCCCAGTCCGCTGACCAACCTTCTTGACCGGAGGTCAGCCTCGAGCACCGCCCTGGAACTGGGCTTGCCCGCTGCTCTGCTGCCCCTGGGGACAGTCCTTCGCGAAATGGCCCGCCTGGCCACACGTGAAACAAGTGTATCGGGGCGGTCCTCCGCTGATCGGCGGACGGAAACCCCGGGCGTGCTGTGGTGGTGGAAACGCCCGGGGTGTCGTCTGCTGCTGCTGCTGCTGCTGCTGCGGTCGCGGTGGTGGCATCGGCGGTCGGAATGGGGGTGCCTGAAAAGAACGACCCCCGAACTGTTGAGGTCGCGCCGGTGGATGCCACTGCTATCCGGATGGTGTCCGATACACCATGCGGTACTTCTGGGGAGCGCCACCCCCACTGCTGGGTGGAGTGCTGTGCTTCCGCTGCTCATCTGCCAACTCCTGCTGAGCGTCCTCTTGCATAATCGCGGCATTGACGAGGTCGTTGAAGGTGCCGCGATTCCATTGAATGAGATGTGTCTTCATCTCGGGGTGTAACCCCCGATAGAAGTGCTCCCGCTTCTTCTCCTCGGTGGAGATGTAGTCTGACGCATATTGCGCCAGATGGTTGAAGGCACGGGAGTATTCATGGGCACTCCTCCTGCCCTACTTCAGTTCCAAGAATTCTTGGAACTTCCTCTTCATTATCCCGGGAGGGATATGATAGGCGCGGAACGCCTCCCGGAACTCTTCCCACTCCACGGCATGGCCAGCCAGACGTGAGGCGACATAATTCGCCCACCACGCCCCAGCGGCACCGTGAAATTGCTGCGCCGCGAACAGAGTCTTTTGCCGCTCCGTACATTGGAGCAGCCCGAACTTGGACTCGATTGTCCGCAGCACGTTATCAGCCTCCAGTGGTTCTGCGGCTTCTGTGAACACCGGAGGGTGTGTACTCATGAAATCCGAGTACGTCACATCATGGGGCTCACGAGGCCCCCTCTCTTGACGCCCCCCGCCTGGGACATATTCTGCACGATCGCGCGGAGCAGGTCGGTCTGCTCCTCACGACCACCCACCAGTGCCGCTATCACATCCGCTAGGGTAAGCGGAGGCGGCGGTGGTGGTTGCTGCTGCGGGGTGCTGTCGTAGGCAGGTGGCTGGGAGTCATCGCCTCCCTGCTGGCTAGAGCCACCAACCTCGTGTGTGGTCCGAGTGCGAACCATCTGCAACCATACGACAATAAACATCAGTCCCGCAACATATTGCATGCAGTCCAATAAAATAGGCGTAAAACATTAAAACATGTGATACATATCGTATGCGGATAATGTAATAACTTTGCACAAGCTACACCATTACCAGACCAAATACAAGCTAGTTAAATCCAACTTGATGAACCTCCTCTTTGGAAGCTCACCACAACTAGGTTTGGTCACTACGAGACGTTACTATCGCTTTGTCATCACGTATACCACCCTTTTATCTTCAATACGACACAAACATGGCCTCTAGCAAAAGAAACTTGAGTAAGGCATATACTCAAATCTTTCACTAGTTGAAGATAACCATTCATGAGTATGTTCTACCCCATTGGAAGTACTTAAACCCCCTAGGGTACAACAACCGCTCAAATGAGTTCAACTGTCATCCCTCTGTCAGAATGACCAGTTTCTATGTATCCCAGATTTTGATCTGGTTCTGGGCATTTTCATAACGCAAGCTGAATACCAAAGTTAAAGTAAATTTCAGCATATTTCCAATGAGTATTATATGCCTTGAGATCAGATCTGGTTAAAAGGTTATGGTAATTCAAAGTTAACAGAATTTCTGGAAGAATTTCAACAGCACCTCCTTTAGGAAGTTCCTGTTTTCAACTCATATTTCCACTGAATTCCGTGCTGCAAATACAGAAACTTTGAATTACAAAGATGCAACACCTTTCCTAACCTTTCCAAAGATGTGTCATATGATAATTTTAGATTTTTCTACAGGAAGTTATGCTTGAAAAATAAGCAAGGGGAAGGCTGCCTAGAAATTCCCTTCCCCAGACCCCACAACGTGTGGGAGCTTTCAGCACTGGGTATACCCTTTTTTTTAAGTTATGCTTGAAAAACAGAACAGTCCAGAGAGTGTTTCAAATCTGTCCTAGTTCTGGAAAGTTTACAATCCTCTGGGATTTAAGCCATCTTAAGGTGTGATTCAGCCCTGGAAGTCTACAACAAAGTTGTAGAGTGCTTAAACAGATTTCCAGAACTATCTCCCACACCTCCCTTGACTAAATAGTCTGTGAGTTATGCCCTGTCAAAGTTCAGCAAACTTGCTGCCCAAAACAGAGCACTCTGTTTTTCAATCCTTTGGAACTACACTGATCAACTATTGAATTTTTCTACCCAACCAGGGTCCTAAATGTTGAAACTTAGTGATTTTAATTCCTTGTTATCATTATCTTTCATGCACATGCCTATGATATGTCGGTACTATGTTCCTCACAAAAAGAAAATCCTAACTGGATTATACCGGCATATACGTCTCAAGTGTGGCACTAAACGGGCTCTCGCACAGGTATACTACGCGGGATACATACGTGGTTAGTACCTGCAGAAGACCACACAATAATGATGCACTCAATGGTTGTTTTCATTTCAGGCAGGACCATATTTAAAAGTAAATGCAAACGCCCGTATCATTGTCATACGGCCATTCTTGAGTTAAGTCACGTCTCAAGGTACGTGATTGTGTTTCAACCACACGACGGGGAACCCGAGTATATCATGAACGGGTCGTCATGGTTGGGAATGTTATCAACCCAACGGATACCACCTACTGCCATGCAGGGCACGCCGATGGCAAGCGCTGCGTATGTCCTCCTGGGCTATTTCCAGACAAACACACTCTCGCGTTACTGCCCACGCGATGGGGTCTCCACTTACTTGCCTAATGCACGCTAGGGATCAGCGTTTCATATGAACTCAGGAACATGAAGACTCCAAGAGTTTCATATTAACGTCTCACACCAAGTTGTGAGACCTATCCCTGAACCACGTTCCTCGTCAGGGGAGCTAACAGAAATTGAACCGCTTTCAGTGCCGTTCCATACCATTCTTACCACAGCGTAGGTGCATCGTTACATAATTAAAATTCAGAATTATAACACATATGTTAATCTTGCCACTTTAAGTAACTATGCTCATATAGTCCTTACTTGGGCAAACTACCGAATCCTCACTGTAAACCTAAGTCTTCCCGTAATACAGTCCTTAAGTACTGTGCTATCCCCAATGCAGCTCTGATACCAGGCTGTGGCGGACCGGAATCCGCTCATCCAGGATCGCAGAGGGTGGTGCCGCGCGATGCGACACCCGACAGCACACATCATCAGGATACATTGTATTACATAGAAAACAAACTGAAACTGTACAAACTAGTACAATACTCAGTTACAAAGTAGTGTCTTTATTACACAGCGGAAGTCTATTTTATACAACTCACGCCCGCCTATCTGGCAAAAGTCGGTTGCCCAGCCCTAGGGCAAACCACACTAGCTGCACTCCTCAGCTCAGCGCGGGGTGTACGGCTCCCACTCAGCCGTGGTCCCCGACGGAGGGTAACCCTCGCCGGTGGACTCGTAACCGTGAAAAACACTTAAGCAGCAACCGTGAGCACGATGGCTCAACAAGACTTAACCGACTCACCTAGGCATGAAACTCTACATGTAGGGTACAATGAACATGGGATGGTAAAATTTCAGCAAACGGACACGCCTATAGTTTATCCTTAGTTCCTCTTTTAGCCACAAGTTAACAGTTCATGAATCTGAAATTTAGTAAGCAATATTTGGTGGCACACATGTAACAATACAATTATATCATACAGCAGAATTGAATCATAACATTCCATAAATTAACTACGTTACGATGCAGTGAACAGGCGGTACTCGTCACCGCGAGGGACGTCAAATCGACTCGATATACACCTGCAGGGATACCCAAAGAGCACTTCATGTACGCCCACCCGTGGAGCTGCACAGCACGCTCACTCGATGTCGTACGGGACAACCGTTCACCCAACAGCCCAAACGTCGAACCGGTCACACCGAAACGAGCAGGAGGTTCCCTACTTGGAGCATCTCTCTATGCCCGCTAGCAGATTTCCACCTTGCTGCCCTCAGCCTACACCTGTAAATCGGTGCGTTATGCCTCGACGCCCGGAGGTACAGGTTACATCGGTTTATCAGGGCCCATATATCCGATATGCCTTCGGTATGTTCAATACTTGTTCAGCTGGGCCGCACACGGATCGGTCCTCAGTCGACACGGACAGGGCCGCGCACACAAGACTTCCTCTTGCTGCACCCTAGCCCCTGCCTAGTCTCATTTTCATTAATAAAGTGATCTCACATCACTCGAACCAATCCCCTGTGTCCCACGCCTAAACTCGCGAGTAGATTCCAACTACTCGACTTGTACCGAAGTCCTATGAATCATTAAGCATAGCCTGTCTACTCGAGGTCTTAGACACTACCCTCACTCTTATAGGCAAATTCTGGTTATGCAAGTGGGATTCCATCCATCCTACACCTAATGCATATTCATACTTCACACTAGACATGTAAACAAAACAAAACTTTATAAAAAGGTTAATGCAAACCGGCGCTTGCCTTATTGCTGTTGGTCAGTGGTTAGGTCTTCGTCCGGAAGAAGGAAGTCGAGCACTTCAGGAGTCTCCTCGCCTTCAGCGACTACACGTTAACCATATGCTATATGTCAATTTAAATGCAATGTGTAAACTTGAATAAGTAATTACTATAACTCTAGCTAACCCTCCTCTTTGGTTCTGAAATTTTTATGGTGGCTTGGTAGGGTCCTAACCAGAGTCTTGACCAAGTTTCATTTGAATCAAAGTTCATTTGAGCTTTGTACAAATAAAAGCCTATTTGGTCAATATTAGAGTCTCTAAGTAATTCCAGGGTTTTTCATGGCTCCAACCATTACTTTCTGGAAACTAGAACTTAAGATGGTTCTAATGGAATTGGTTTGATGTCATTTTAAGAACCCTAGAGGAAGTTGTGCCCTAAACAAGATTTGAGAAAATCTGAAAAATGTTTCTGTACATTTTTCTATTTTCTCAGGGCAGTTTACTTAATCACCCCATTAGGGGGCCTAAATGAACTTGGATGAGTCTGAAAATTTTACTGTGACTCAAGGATTTTCCCATGAACCACTCAGCCAAATTTCAGAATTTTCCATAAAGTAATTCTCCAGATAAAATTCCTAACAGTTTTAAATTTAGGGATTTACTTCTGGAAAACTACTAACTTTCATGAGCTGAAATTTGTATTGCTGGAAATTACTCAAAATTCTGAGTTCAACAAAATTTGGTTCACTGAATTTGGAGTTTCCTAGCCAAAGTTATGAATTTCTAAAGTTTGGGCTGATCCCTGAATTATTTTCCTACAGAAAATCCTTTCCCGTGCTTAATCCGAGGATGACAGCGGGGCCCGCCCGGTTTAATTTAAACTAGCCGCGCTCGCGCGCGCTTAACTCAGCGGCTGACATGTAGGGTCCGCACCTTCGTCTACCTCCCAACGCCACCGCCCGAGCCGCCGGAGCTCCGGCGACGTCGGCGTTCCCGGCGACCTGGCTCGCCGGCGACGGTGAGACTTGCCGCCCCCACCTAATTTTGGACGCTGAACATGCTGGACACCATGCCGCCGCCGGCTAACCACCGTAGCTCATCGGCGACGAGCTCTATGCCTCTGTGCTACCTCGGCAACGCGTTCCCGCTCTCTTGACCACCTCCTCTCCCGCTAATCGCGTCACCATGCTCAGGGAGAAAGCTTGGCACGACCTCGGTTGGGCCCTAAACAGCCGGCAACCTAGACCTCACCGGCGACCCTCCCTTCCTCTGGCTGTTACCGGTGAAACTAGGGTTTGGAACGGTTACTCCTGCGGTTTTCTGCTCAGAGAGACGCGCACGAGTGTCTAGAACGTGTGTGAGCTACAGCTCGACCCGCGGTTGCTCCGGTGCAATGAATTTTGCCGGTGACCGATTGCTAACCCTACGGTGCACCGTCGGGGAAAACTCAGAATTCTCTCTCTACCCCGCATGAAACGGTGAACGGTTTCCTCCCACAGCTTCCTCACACGAGGGCGCACCTTTTCTTCTCTGGTGGTGGCGCGTGATACCGCCGGGATCGGCCGGTCGCCGGTGATCAGAGAACGGCGGTAACAGCTCATGAGCGGAACCAGTTCTTCTCGCGCGGGGGGAGCTGGGTTTACTCGGAAACAAAGGAAATGGGTGGGGGAGCTCGTGTGCTGGACTTTGTAGCCGCGTTTTTCACCGTGAGGTGGCGGTAAACGCTCGCGCTGTCGGCTCCCCGAGCGCCCGACGGTCGCCGTGGCCTCGGTTGAGTCGGTTCAGTGAAACCGGGATGCTGACCACTGGCAGATTTACACCTTGCTACCCTCAACCCACTTCTATTTACGGTTGGGTAAGCCTCGGCACCCAGGTTAACCAATTACATCGGTTTCCTGCTTATATCAGTATGCCATCCGGTATTGTTCGATACTTGTTCAGCAGGCCCGCACACGACTCGGTCCTCAACCGACACCAACAGGGCTACGCAAGTGAGACCTACGCTCACTGCTTCCTATCCCCCCTGCTGGGTCTCATTTTCTCCACTCTTAAGCCATTTTCTATTCCGACCAAACCGTGGGATAAAGCCTTACCTCGCGAGTAGATTCCAACTACTCGACTTCTACCGAGATCCTAAGCATATTAGCACGGCATTCTCTACTCGTTGAGCCTGTAAACTACCCAACCCTCCATTGGATTTAAAAGGTTATGCAAGTTGGGTTTCAATCACCCTAACTCTAATGCAAGCATTCACCCTAGACATAAGTGATACAAATAAAAAATTTGCAAAAATACTTAAATGCAAACCGGGGCTTGCCTGGTTGCGTGTCAGAGGAGAAATTAGCTTCTGGTGGGAGGACATCTAAGGGCTCCGGTGTGTCCTCAACTTCGGTCACTAAATGAAATGTAGCAAAAAAATATGTGTAAGTATTAAGGACTTATAAGAATTGAAACCCTACTCATAGCTACTGCTATTTATGTTCCTTAATTGGCTTTGGGATTTTTACAGTAGATACTAGACTCTATGGATGATCTGCGCAAAATTTGGAGAAATGTCATTGCACAATGTAGTCTCCAAAATTCCTACAAGTACAAGGCTTCTCTGAATTTTGAACCCAAATCAGGAGTTTTAACATAGCTAAAAGTGGAAGATCTGATTAGGGTAAGTCTCCATGGATCTAACAAAATTTGTTTCACCATTTTTGGAGCTACCAACAGAGAGATATGATATTTAGAAGTTGGATAGGAGTCCTGAAAAGTTTCTGTTTAAATTTGAATTTTCAAATAAAGGTTGAACTCTGGAAGGCAATTCAGCCTAGCAAATGAACTCCAATGAAGCTCAAAGTTTTACTGGAGATCAGTAATATCATAAGGAACCTCCTAGCCAAATTTGAAGCTATTCCATATCAGAGATCCTCTGGAATTAATTACCAAAGATTTAATTTTTATGAATTTTTGAGAAATTTACTGAGATCCTCAGAACAATTTCTTTGCATTTCTGCAAAGTACTGACTGATAGGAATCCAGCAAAATTTGTTTCACGAATTTTGGACATTCCTACTGAGAGTTATGGTCCTTTGAAGTTTGCACTAAATCTGGAAATTAAAGAAATGTTTAAATCCTGGCTGTGGGCCCCACCCGTGGCGCTATCCACTCAGATGACGGCAACACCGAGGCCACGGGGTTATTTCCCGCGCAGCCGCACCAGATCCGGCGCCACAGGCCGATCCCCGCGTGGTACAGAGGCTGACCGGTGGGACCCGGTCCTCCTTCTTCTTCCTCGCGCTGCCCGTGGCCCCTGCGGCGGCGCACGCCAGCGAGGCTCACCGGGACGGGGTTCCCGTGGTCCGAACTTCCTTAAACTCACCGCCTGTGAGTTCTACACCGTGCTGAACACGATGGTGGGGTCGCCGGCGGATGACAATGGCCGGAAGGTGCTCGCACCGGCGACCATGTTGAACCTCCCTTCAGCCACCTCGTTCTCACTCGACAGTGGGTCTTTCAGGCTAGGGTTTGCTCTAAAAGCACTAGTGTCACCTGGACAACGTCGACCCATAGCCCGCTCTCCATGAAAACCACCGGAGGGGGGACCTCACCGGCGACCTGAGCCCGCAAAACGACAGCGGCGACAAAAACTCAAAGAACTGCTTCAGTCTTTGATGGTTTCTAGCGCTGTATGAGCTAGAAGGACCGTAGGGATCTAGCAAAGATTCTCCTAGACCAGAATGAGCTCTAGCTACTGCTGCGCGACGAATTTGATCGTAGACCGAGAGGTGTCGCTATGAACTAGGGTTTGGTAAAACCCAAAATTCTCACTACCCGATTGATCAATTGACATGAGGCTTTCGGCAACACAATCTATGGACAACAACGCACCTTTCTTGTGTAGGGAAGGGGCGGTGACACCGGTTGTAGCATTCTGTCCACGGTGATCCGAACGTGGATCCACCGGGCACCTCCGAACGCCGGCGCCAAGTGTTGGTTTGTGCGTAGCGCGAGCTATGAAACTTAGGTGGAAGAACGGTGGACTGGAGCACGCACTTGCACTTCTTTTTGCTGCTTGGAGCTCGATCATCCGAGCTCGAGCGAGTGTGTGCGAGTAGGGAACAGAAACGGCGCCAGACAGTTTCCTTGCAGGAGAAAACGGAGAAGCGGTGAGAGTGCGAGGGAGCAAAAGAGACTTTTGGTGCTGCAGCTGGGGGGTGCGGAGATGATCACGCGGCCGAGAAGCAGGAGCTGGCGCGGTGCCGTCCTCGGGAGAGGGTCACGCCGGGAGCTGGCGGCGCCTCGGCGACCGGCTGAAGCAAAACAGAGGCGGTAGCTCTGTTGTGAGGCTGACTACTGGGCCCCACCTCCCCCTCTTTTAATCAAATTTTTCTCTGATATTTTTAACCCAGCTACTCAGAATTAAATGCCTTACTTCACCCTAAAGTTAAGGTTTGAATTTTCTGAATTCAAATGGTTTGAATTCTGGTGTGAAGTTTGAATTGTGTTTGATCATTTGAATTTCAAATGGAATTTGAATTTCTTCCTTTTGCATTATTCCAAAAACATAGCAAACCAACTCCAAAGTTTCTAATTTTTGGCATGGCTTCTAATTAAAATGTGAAGATCACATTTGTGGAACCAAATTTGCAAATTGAGGAAATTGGAATTTGAAACTGAATTTGAAATTCTGATTAGAGGGCTTCCTCTTTTAATCCCAAACAAATACTAAAACCCCTCCAAATGAGCTGAAATTTGGAAGGTTGAATATTTGAAATATGGAGGTCCAAGTTATGCATTTAGATCTCCATGTTTGGAAGTTTTTGGGAAGTCTAAATCCTCACTTTGAACTTACACTGTTATAATTCAAAGTTTTAATTCCCGTCATTTTTCCTAAGTGTACATGAGCTGAATTTTTCTTGCTACCCCTTTTTGGGGATTTTCCCGATGTCTTGGCCCCCTGAGTGGCATGGTGGTGGCTTCCACTCTTCCACGAAGTCAGCTAGCGCCTGGCTCTTCACCGTATGGCGTGGTAAGAAGTCCAGCTCGAACTCCACTAGCTCCGAAGCCCATTTTCTATGTTTCCAGTTGTGTTGGTGCTGTGGAGGACGGTTCTCAGTGGGTACGAGGTAACCACCGAGATCTTGTGAGCTTAGAAGTAGTGGCGCAGCTTTCTTGAAGCAACGAGGACTGCATAGAGCAGCTTGTGCACCTCTAGATATCTTGTCTTGGCATCGTGGAGGACCTCGCTGATGAAGTAGACCGGACGCTGGACAGTTCGGACCCTCCCGGAGGGGTCCGAGGCATCCTCTTGTAGGGGTCTGGGACTCGGGGGGCCCCCGGCCCTCGGGTCCGGAACTACACTCTGGGAGCTCGGACCCAGATGTGCACTGGCCGCTAGGTCTAGCTGGCTAACACCTTATTGGATCTTCTGGGGGAGGTCTGGGACTCGGGGCCCCCAGGCCCCCGAGTAAGGGATTGCATTTCGGGAGCTCAGACCCGGAATTGCATCGATCATCATGTCCAGCTAGTTGGGACCCGACTATTTCCCCGTCCCTCGAGACTCCTGCGGAGTCTGAGTCCTGGGACTCGAGACCAATGGCAGCAAGTGCCTCATCTGGGACTTGAGGTCGATGGAGTTCTAGCCGCTCCGCAACCAGAACCGTGCTCACGACCTCAGTTGTAGCAGCGATGTAGGGGAGTAGAGGCTCGCCTTTTCCGAGGCCACCATGATCGGCAGCATTGTGAGGAACTTCTTCAGCTTCTGGAATGCCTCATCTGCCTCCTCGGTCCATACGAATGGACCGGATTTGCATAGGAGCTTTTAGAACGGAAGAGCCCGCTCAGCCAGTCAAGAGATAAACCGACTGAGCGCAGCCAGGCATCCCGGAAGCTTATGCACGTCTTTAATGCGGGTTGGGGGGCCAAATCAGTTATATCGCCTTAATCTTTTCTGGTTAGCTTCAATTCCTCGGTGTGAGACCAAGAAACCGAGCAGCTTCCCGGCAGAGACACCGAAGACACATTTGTCTAGGTTCAACTTCGTGCGTGTCGAACGCAGTCTATCAAATACTAGGGCTAGGTTGTCGAGCAGAGATGCTTGCGACTTAACCTTTACTATGATGTCATCGACATACACCTCTAGTAGGTCATGAATGTGGTTCCCAATGTTTTGTGCAATGCACGTACGAAAGTTGGAAGGGCATTTTTAAGACCATAAGGCATGGACAGATTGCAGTATAGACCATCTACTGATGAAGGTTGTATGCGTCTACAAAACATAGTAGATCACAACCAGATGTAGAATCCACTAATTGGTCTATACGGGGGAGAGGAAACTGATCCTTTGGACATGCCTTATTGAGGGTGGTGTACTCGATGCACATCCGAAGCTTCCAGCCAACCTTGGGGAGACAACAGGGTTGGCCAACCATCGAGGATGGTGGACCTCTCGAATGAAGCCAACATCGAGCAGCTTCTTGATTTCATCATGGGATGAAGTCTTGCCGCTCGATGGATTGCTTCCGAGGATTCTGTTGGACCGTCCTGGCGTCGGGGTGGATCTTCAGTTGGCGCTCAATCACCTCTCTGGGGATCCCGGACATTTCTGACGGTTACCACGCAAACACGTCGACATTTGCCCGGAGAAAGGTGACGAGCGCGTCTTCCTATTTGTCACCCAGACTCCCGGCGATTCGGGTGTCTGGGCGGCATCAGGACAGACGTGGACGACCTTGACTGGTACGTCCTTGCCATCTGAGGGCTGCACACGGGGTGTAGATGTCGTCCCTCACTGATGCATGCTTGGAGGCAGCCGGCTAGCTTCTGTGTGACCGGATGCAGCCTCCTGCGCAGCTGTCAGCGCTTGGAGCTTCTCCGGCACTGAGACTGTCGTAGTGCGGTCTCCACAGATCTTGAGGACGCCACTCGCGGTTGGCATCTTCAGGACCAGATAGCCGTAGTGGGCTACTGCCATGAACCAGTACAGGGCCGTCCTGTCGATTATGGCGTTGAAGGGGAGGCTGACCTCCGCAACATCGAAGACGACGCTTTCCATGTGGTAGTTCTCTGGCGTCCCGACCGTCACCAAGAGGGAGATGCTACCGCATGGGAAGATCGGGTCCCAGCCTACCCCCGAGAATGGTCTTGAGGGGGTAAGCTGGGACATAGGGATTTGCAGCTTCTTGAAAACTGCAAGGCTGATAACGCTGAGGGACGCCCTGCCATCGATCAGCACGTGGTAGAGCTTCATGATGGAGATGGTCGGGCCGACGAGGTGAGACAGCTACCCGGCGCCTGCCATTGTCTTGCGGCAGTCGGAGGCATCGAAGCTGATCGGCGTCTCCATCCACTTGTGGTGTGGCGCCGGCCGAGGGGCTGGAGCAGCTGCTGCCACCGCCCGACGCAGGGTCTTGACGGCTCGTCGGGATGAGACATCGGAAGAACCCCCGTACATCACGCAGAGCGTGCCGGCTGCTTGGCAACCAGCTCGGCCAAATCTGGGCGCCATGGACGTGCCGACCATCTGTTTGCTGGATGGACCAGACCCACCCGCCCTGGAGCCGGAGGTGGCCTCGTCATCTCCCGCTGGAGAGGACGGCGAGTTAGGCGAGAAGGCTCGCCGAGGGAGGTGATGTTCACCATGGTCACGTAGAGAGCATGAAAAGCCCCTCTTCCTGTCGCGCCAAATGTCGGAGTGTGAGCTACGACACTCCTCCTGATCTGCTGTGGAAGCAGCCCACGGTGGTTCTTTTATTGGAGGGGCTTGGCGTCCCTAAGTGATCCAACTCGAGGGAGCGGGTGAAAATCACGATTTACGTGGTTCGGGCCACCGGAGCGTAATACTCTACATCCACGGGAGTGTTTGTTGTATTGCTTGAGTGTAAGAGTGTGTGAGGGTGCAGGGTTGCGAACCCCTTGTCGGGTGGACACCCCGGTCCTTTTATAGTCCAAGGCCGGGGTGGTTACAATGTGGCTTGGGGCCCGACAGGTGGCCCCAAAGCTGCATGAGCCCTATACATGATCTAGGGTTTTACACTCTGAGTAGAGTAGTCGGTGGGGGAGTTAAGTCCTGCCGCCTGACGCGCTGATCGTGCCTGTCCGTATGGCAGGTTTTGATGAAGGCGTCGTCTTGTCGCAGCGTTTTCTCGCTCTGCTGGGCGGCTCAGTGCCATTGGGCGGCACTGTACCATTGTCATGCCTCACCGCTCTGTCTTGTCACTGTAATCGCGAGTGGGCGGAAGAAGGAGGTGTGTGCCGTGCGCTATGCTACTGGGGAAGGCGTGAGCCTTGAATGCACGGCCTGACAGCGCACTTCCTCCTTGAATTCGTCGACCCACGGCCCATGACAAATTGTGGGACACGTGGCGGCTCCAGAGCTCCTCTTGGTGGGTTCAGAGCCGGGATACACGTGGCAGCTCCGAACCTCACCTCAGCAGGGAGGCTCAGATTGGAGCCCAGGGCACGTGTCGGTTCTGGAGCCCTCCTCGGCAGGGAGGAGGTTCAGAGCCCACCAACACGTGGCAGCTCTGGACCTCACCTCGGCGGGGAGGCTCGGACCAGAGCGCAGGGCACGTGTCGGCTCCGGAGCCCTCCTCAGCAGGGAGGAGATTCAGAGCCCACCGACACATGGAATCTTCAGACCTCACCTCAGTGGGGAGGCTCGGACTGGAGCCTAGGGCACGTGTTGGATCTGGAGCCCTCCTAAGAAGGGAGGAGGTTGAAAGCCCACCGACACGTGGCAGCTCCAGACCTCACCTCAGTGGAGAGGCTCGGACCGGAGCCCATGGCTGACCTCGGGGCCGAGGGCATGTGGCTATGCTGGCGCCCGCCTCAGCAGGGAGGCAGGGCCTGGGTTGTCTTTTACCCTCCACGCGGGGGTACCTGGTCTGCAGGGTACCGACAAAACTTATTATTGAAATTGAGAGTAGAACATGTTAGAATATTCTGCATTTAGTCCTCATTAGTGATGTTATTATATCTCCTTACTTCTGTTACTAGGGGCCATTAGTGTTGTCATTAGAGGTTGTCATTAGACCCTATTAGTGCTGAGATTACAGCAATTATTGTTGTCATTAGAGGGAGCAATTAGTGCTGTGATTACAGCCAGCCTTGGGGTGCATGGCTGCTGCCCTATATATATGTACCTCTCCTCCATCATATCAATCCATCCTATTCCTTGGCAACACACCTTCTATCATGGTATCACGAGACCTAGGATCTCGCTTCCGCTTTCTTCCTTAGTTTAGACACCTTTTTTCTCCTCTCTCTCCCACCGACCGGCTCCCCTCCCAGCCAGCCATGGCATGCACCTCCGTCGACGCCCTACGCCTCCTTCAGGAGCAAGAGGAGAAGGTGGCTGCAGCTGCGTGACTGTCGAAGCATCCAAGGAGAAGGACCAGGCCGAACTAGCGGTGGCCCTGGCCCAAGGCTCACGAAGCCCTCTCTGCCACCTGCGCCCGAGAGTGTGCAGCCGCCCTCACCTGGGAGAGGGACAAGGCTGCCCTCGCCGAGCTCGAGTGCGCCCTGGCACCACCAAAAAGGTGGCCACGCCCACCAGCGACGATGAAGACCGGTCTACTAGTGGTGAAGGCAATGTCATCGAGGCAACAGAGGTGCACACTACCAATGCGCCAGGTCCTCCATTCTCCTCCTTCCATGACATTTGAAATGATCTACTTTTTGAGGAGGTCGCTCTCGACTCCCTGGGACGCACTGGCACAACAACCATGTTCTACGACTCTTCCTCCAACCACCACCAGCAGCGTGCCTCAGGTACAGAATCCCTGAACCCCAGCGCCACCCCACCTACTGCTCAGCCCGCAGAGCCCAACACCACCTCAGGCGTCTGTGGCAAAGGGCGTAGCCATGGACATGGCAGCAGCGACCGTGGACGCGACGGCGGTGGCAACTCCTCCACTAGCGGTGGACAGGGAACTTGGCCCTCCTTCTACAACCCTTGGACCAGCCTCATCACAATGTGGCCTGGCTCGGCGAACGGGGGTCCAGCAGCCGGCTTTCTTCACCGCCCTGGGTGATAGCAGCGCCCCTGACAGCCTCGTTGAGTCCATCTTCACGCTGCCACTTGCACCGATCCCGGCGCCCCCACCACAGCAACCAATGTCGCAGCCATGGACGCAGTGGACGAGCTCTTGGGATCAGCATTCATTGCTAACTCATTTAGCACGATGTCGCTGAACCCCCCATCGGCGGTGACTGACTGGATGGCCGACTCCGGTGCATCCAAGTCCGACCCCGGTAAAATCTCTACTTTTTGCCCGCCCAACTCTACGTCTCCTTCTTCTATCATTGTCGGCAACGGGTCCATTCTGCCCGTCTCATCAGTAAGAGACTCGGTTCTTCCCAGCCTGTTATACCTTAACAATATTTTATTCACCCCTGAGATCATTGCTAACCTTGTATCAGTTTGGTGTTTCACCATTGGTAATCTTTGTTCCATGGAGTTTGACCTGTTTGGTATCTCTTTGAAGGATCTGGCTACCAGGAACGTGATCCTCAAGTGCAATAGTGACGGTCACCTCTACACCTTGCGCCTCCCGTCCTGGGTTAGATCACCTCCTGCTCGTGCATCGACTACCATGTCATCCTCTACGTGGCATTGTCGTCTTGATCACCCTGGCTCAGACGTTTTTTCCAAATTGGTTTGTTCCTCCTCCATCACATATAATAAAGGTACCGACCCCTCGCTCTGCCATGTGTGCCAGATCGGTCACCACATTAGGTTGCCATTTGCTTTATCTTCATCCCCGGACCACTTAAGAATTTGAGCTCATGCATTGCAATTTATGGACATCTCTTATATTTTGGGTTATAAATATTATTTGGTGGTTCTGGATGATTTTACACACTTTTTGTGGACTTTTCTTTTGTGACGCAAGTCTGACACCTTCACCACATTGTCGCATTTCTTCTCTTCTGTGTCCATTTGCACCATGAAAGGCCTCTCATGCAACAACAGGCGGGAATTTGACAACACCTCCACACGGAACTTCCTTCTCACTCATGGTGTCACCCTCCGCATGTCCTGCCCCCATATCTCCCCATAGAATGGTAAAGCCAAACGCATTATTCGTTCCACTAACAACATCATCCAGTGTTTGCTCTTTCAACCGTCACTCCCTTCTAGGTATTGGGTCGAGGGTCTTCACACTGCCACCTACCTCCTCAACCGACTACCCACCAAGGCCATAGCCTCATCATGCCCACACACTGCCTTCTATGGCACACCTCCCTCCTACGAGCATCTACGAGTTTTTGGGTGCGCCTGCTATCCCAACATGTATGTCACCACCCCCCATAAGCTCGCTCCTTGCTCCTCCCGGTGCGTCTTCCCTGGTTACTGTTCTGATCACAAGGGGTATCGCTGCCTTGATCTCTCTAGAAATGGAATGGTGATCTCTCGACACGTTGTGTTTGATGAGGTCGACTTCCCCTTCGCAGCCTTGTCCACCTATACGAATGATGATTTACACTTTTTTCTGAGTAGTAACCCGCTATTTGGACTCCACTCACTGTTGCAGGTACCCGTTGTTGGGACGTCCGCCCCGACAGTCCAGGAATCGCATTGGGTGGTGCCGTGCGATGCGGCACCCAACAGACATCACCAAAAACACACATACACAACAATATGTATTTTATACATAGAGTTGTATCATTTTACAAATAATGTACAGTGTACATTGCAGCGGAAGATAAGAATACACTCACGGACTATAGCCTACGCTAAGCAAAATGAAACCATCCTGCCCATGGATGCTTCACACTAGAACCACCTCAAAAACTCCGCGGGGTGCAGGGCTCCAAGTGAGACTCACACCCCTCATTGGGTGCTAGCCCGCTCGGATCTCCCATCCTCCCTAACGTTGCATCATGCAACGTTACCTGCAAAACAATGGATCAACAAACCGTGAGCTTATGCTCAGCAAGACTTAACCGAAACCCTACACATGGAACTCTAAATGCTGAAAATAGAGGGCTGAATAGAGAACTTTGCATAAACGATGAACTTGAGCTAAGGGATAGTCCTTACTGTCAGTTTTAAGCATCTTTTATAATCCTCGCCCAATTTACATCGAGACTCCACAATCAAACAAGAAACGCTTCATCTCGATGCCACTTGCCCGAGAAGAAAGTAAATTTAGTGAGCTACCCTAGACCCATACATACCTTGCGCCATCAACGCCGAGACTCCACAATCAAATAAGAAACGCTTTGTCTCGACGCAACTAGCCCAAGGTATAAAGTAAATTTAGTGAAGGTGGTGATCATCCCTCATCTCCAATATGAGGATTACTCACGAAGCATATTAACTTTTCCCAGTTTCATAACAACGTCACGACTCAGTGTACAAGTATGCTCACTACCGCGAGCGATGGTGATTCGAATAAAAAACACCCGGCTGACATGACACATACGCCCGTACAAGACCGGTGATCAACCGATCCCCTCAAAGTCGTATGTGGCAACCTTTCACATGACACCCAAATATCGAACCGGTCCCACCGACTTGGATTAAGTCTCACTACGGCAAACCCTCGTAGAGCCGACTTCTCTATCCTTTCAACATCTGCATAAGAAGGTGGGGATTGCCTCGACACCTAGGTTAACATGTTACATCGATTTCCTGGGTCCCATATAGCCAGTATGCATCCGGTACACAACTCAAACTTGTCCAGGGGGGCTGCACACAAGAATGGGCCTTAATCGACTCAGACAGAGACTAGGTTCACAGGACCACGTCCTTGAGCCTTCCATCCATACTACCCTGTCTCCATTCCCAACTAAGAGGATCAATTCCCAACTCTTCCGATTGATCCCCCTTAATCCCGGTTCACAAGTAGGAAACAGCCTACTTGAGTTATGCCTCTCTTAATCCACTTCTGTTAACTTGATAACAGCAGTTATAATTAAGTAAAAACCTACTCTAAATCAAACTCCAGGGGTTTATTGGGTCATGCATGTGGAGTGTCATACAAACTAGACTTAGTGCAATAATCAAAATGCTAGACATTATAAAGTGAATACAAATAGAAGCTTGTAAATTTTGATGCAAACAAGTGCTTGCCTTAGTGTTGATCCTGACTAAAGTTTCTGTCAATGGGAGCAAGTCAGTGGCCTCCAAAGTCTTTGCGAGATGTATCGCTGTTGAAATGATCAATTAAAGAAATGTGTCACAATATGAAATAATGTGCTATAAGCAAACTACAGAAGCAAAACCTAAGAAGACAGAGGAGTCTACGGTTGAATTTTTTACAGAGTCTTTCTAAACTCATGATAGGAGTATGGTAAAAATGTTAGAAACTTTTGAGGAAGGAGTTGGCCACAAGAATTCTTGGAACCTTTAACATTTAATGCTTTATAGGAATTTAATTAGATTTGGTCATATGGAGAAATTTGATATCCTAATAGGTCTGGACCTAAGATTCCTAGAAAAATTTGTTTCAAATTTTTCTAAGTCTTCTGCTGGCTAGAATGGAGGATTGAAGTTCAGTTCCATTTTCTGGAATTTGATTTTGTGATTTTTCGGCCCATTTAAATTACACCTGAGAAAACCTACTGATTAAGCCCTCTTAATCATCTCAAAAAATCCTGAAATTTTTACTGGAGCTCAGGAACTGTGAGAAGGATTCGCTTCCCAAAATTGGGAATGTTTCATAAAGAATTGCTCCTGGAATAAATCCCTAAATGATTTACTAAAAACAATTCTACAGAAATTCCTGGGCATTTTCATAGGAAGCACTTTATTTCTCTGTAAAGTACTTATTATGAGGAATCCAACAAAATTTGTCTCACTAATTTTGGAGCTTCCTGCCCATGGGGTTTTCAAGTTTGAACAACTTTCTGTTTGAATTTTACACAAAACAATCAAACGTGGGGCCCACGGGTCAGGTGTTTCTTCAACCTCTCGCCAGAGCCCGCGGGTGCACGCCGGACAGAGGAATGTCGCGCCCCGTTCTCCCTCATTTCTCCACCGTGTTTGCTCCGTTTTTCCCTACACGATGCTTGGGACATGGCGCAACAGCCGGGCAACATTTCATCGCATGAAAACGGCCGGAAATGGGTCGGCACAGACGGCGGCGCTCAGCGGCGTGGCATCGACGCATTCCGGAGTGTCCCAAGCCAATTTCAACCGCCCATGCTGCCCGTACAGCACCCCTAGAGGTCGTAGAACATGGAACGGAGCTCAACCCTCGCAGCAAACGGCGGAAAACTAGTTGTCACCATGGACCGCAGCGGTTTTAGCCGCTGGCGGCAATTTCTCGTCGCCCGGGGTGGAGGAGGGGCGGTTTGCTTCGTGCTTCGGCGTGGGAGGGTGCTAGGAGCCCTAATAGCTGTGGTTTGATTTGCATGAACGTTGCTCTAGCGGTTTAGGCAAATTTCAAGAATTGGACAGCATCGGTTTCTGACACATACCGGCATCAAAACTCAAATTCCGGCGCACCGGCAGTGGGGAGGAGCAAAGGGGGTCTGAGATTATGATGTAGACACCATGGCGCACCTTTCAGTCATGTTGGTCGTGCCAGAGAGGCGCTGGACCGGACGAATGTCATGGAGCAGTGGAGGCAGCGTGGCTCTGTTTTGCTGGAAAAAGAACGGCTCGGTTGCGGCGGGGAAAGGCCGGGGACGAGCTGCAGATGGTTGGAAAGCATCGAGGAGCGATGGGCGCAGCTCTTTGGTGGCTTAACCGGGCGTCACCACGGCCGAAGAGCGATCGGCGCCGAGGCAGCAGGGAGCAGCACCGCTTCTGTCAGTGAGCGCGCGAGAGCATGGTGTTTTCTTCAGTTTCACATGTGAAGAGGTTTTGCAAGCAGAGAAGCTGGACTTTGGTTGTGCAGCCTCAAAGTCTATCGATCACACGCCTGGAGTGAGCTGCCTTCGGGAGTAAGTCAGTAGCAGCGCGGTGGACTCTCTCCCCCTCGGTGTCACTCTCACAGAGGAAGAAAAACTCCCTTGTCTCTCTCCCACTTACAGGTGGGTCCCACCAAAGTCTCCCCCAAACAACAGCGGCCCCGATTTTAAATGCGTGTGTAAATTCAAATCTTCAGACGATTCGAACTGTGGAACAACGTCGCACGGAGGAAAGTCTACGGTTGTTTGTGTGAGCAGAGAAACGGCAATTGGGTTGGGAGCAAGGCACGAGCAGCAGCTCGGTGGCTGCCTCGGTGGCGAGCTTGCAGAGAAAGAAACACTGAGGGTTCTCGGTTCCAATGACGTGCAGGTCCCACTGACACAGTGGCTTCTAAATTCAAATGCAAACATTACAGCAAATTCCAAAAATTTGAATTTGAATACCGTGACGTTAACCCTGTTTGTGCTCGCATTTGAATTGATGGATTTAATTCCTTTGTGGCTAGGTTCCTTTTATTGCATGTAGCTGAATGTTGAATTTGAAACCCTAGTTAGAATTCGATTTGACCCCGCAAAATTTAAATTCTAGTAAGGAGCTAACATGCTGAACTTTTGGGGCTTTCACACCCGGTCGTCCGAACCATGGTGCACAACTCCAGCGACCCCAGTCCAGGACCGGTCTCACCCTTCCACGCACCAATTGGCACCCTGAGTCCCGCGCAGGCCTCTCCCTCCAGCAATGTGCTGGCCTATACCTCTGGTGGCGCCCTAGCCGTCTTGCGACTCCCTACGTTACCACGCGACGCTGCCACCCCGATGCCTGGGTCGCGCCCGCCTCGGTCCGTGGCTGCACATGTTGGAATGGGCCACTACCCAGACAGCCGCCGGTCCCCCTCTCTAGTGTCGCCACCAGACCTCGGGTCTCCATGCCTCGTTATCCTCCAATCCACCGTCGGGGTTTGGCCCACTACCGAGCTCTCCGGTATCCACGCCAGTCCGGTGAGCACCTCGACAGCAGCATCGACTGCCTCCCCACTCACGGTCCTCACGTGGCGTCCACATGCAGCACTGCCCCCCCCCCACCCGTGCCACTGGAGGTCCGATGGCTCCTGTCTGTCACCATACGACCAGCAGGCGTGCGTCCCCCCAAAGGCGTTGTCCCGATTGCTCTGATACCATGCTGAGACGGCCCCACAGGACCTCGTCGGGTGGTGCCGTGTTATGCGGCACCCAACAGCACACGGGTCGATGAACGCACATCATATTACATAAATAGTTTGCGGAAGCGTACAAGATTGTTTTACAAATAAGTATATCAGAGTAAACTACAGCGGAAGACTATCACTCTCACGACTCATGTCTAAACTAGCAACAAAGAAACGGTCCAGCCCGCGGACGTTTCTTACTAGCAACACGAAGATCAATCTGCAGCGGCGAGGATGCTCTTTGAGTAAGCACTCGTAGGTTCCCGAGTCTCATCGGCATCCCTTCTCATAAGCATCGAGTCAATTACCTGCAAAACAACTCGGATAGCATCCGTGAGCATAATGCTCAGCAAGACTTAACCGTCACCCTAAACATGAAACTCTAAGTGAGGTTATGAACCTAACATAGGATGACATAAGCATAATTAACTCGCCTAAAAGTGCATCCTTACTTTCAGGTACTAATTGCAGAATTTTAAGTAACCCTGGGCACGCCACATCGGGAGTCCACAATCAGACAAGAAACGCTTTCCCCCGATATAAATTGCTCTGGCATAAAAGAATCGAGTTTGCACTAGCCTATTCATCAAGCTTCAATACAAGGTAGAATAATACTTCACATCAAGATGATTAGTTCCTTTCTCATGCAAGTTCTTACTACGTCACGACTGTGAGAACAAGTATGCTCGGTCCATTCCGCGAGCGACGGTGATTCAAATCAATAACACCCGGACTACACGACACGTACGCCCGTACTCGACGTTGCCTACAACAACCATCACTGATGTCGTACGTGGCAGCCTTTCCCCCGTTTCACCCCCGCTGAATCGATCAAGTCGCCCCGTACAGTAGCTACGCTCATGGTGCACCTTCCGACGTGAGATGTCATGAGAATATTCCCCACATACTGCACACCGGCCGTCCGCCTGAGGCGACCCGAAAAGTCCCAACGACAGCTTCCCGAGGTACATCGGTTTACTGGGTCCCATATAGCCAGCATGAGTCCGGTACACAACTCAAACTTGTTCAACAGGGCCGCATACGGATCGGTCCTTGATCGACACGGACAGGTCTACAGCACCCAGGCCCCTATGTCCTGCTGCTCCTACAACCTTCCGGTCTCAACTTTAACTTGCTAATTCAATTACGAACCAATCCCGTATGCCCCTGTTGTTCCTAAATCTGCGAGTAGCATCTCACCACTCGACTTCTACCGAACCGTACTTAAGCATGGCAGTCCTACACGGTGAAAGACACCTACCCAATACTCCATGGGTCATTTGGCTATGCAAGAGGAGTATCAATCACTAGACCTAATGCACAGTTCATATCTTGACGGAAAGTGAGTACAAAATAAAAACTTAACAGCTGTTAAATGCAAACCGGAGCTTACCTGTTTTGCAGGGTAGTCGTATATATCAGTTAGTGTCCTTGCAGATCCACCCTTGACTCTTCGGAGCTTGATCCACTTCGATGAATCACTCCTTTGAGTCCCGTTCGTTGTGGTTCCTATTGAAATGCATATGCACATATTTTATAGAATGTAATGGAAAGAAGTCATAGAATTACTTTCTTAAGAACAGAGGTTGTGTGGAAAAGCCAAGCATGGCTTGGTTTGCCTCTGTTGTGCAAAGAACAGAATTAAACTAATTTGACCTTAAGGCCCTTAGATATACACTAACCCTTTTCTCTAATGAACATAATAGATAAGCTGAAAAGATTTGAGTGCAACTGAAGAACAAGAACTCCAATGGCCTCAAAACTTTTACAGAAGGTTCTATACTACCTAAGATTTAACTTGCCAAATTGCAGCTAATGTGGAGTCATATTGTGTCCTCCATAATTCTCACAATATCTCTTATGTATTTTTCCCTTATACATAAGTATGGAGAATAAGAAAAGGGAGTTCCAGAACTCATATTGGGCTGATAATTTACATGTGAGTTCTTGATCACATGAGAGTCATCTGGTCCAAAATTCAGCCCTTTTACTTGGGTAGTTCTCCCAGAACAATTCTTTAAGCATTTGTACTCAATAGAATTAATTCTGTAGTAATGTGCATTTTCATGCCCAACTAAGTGAACTACAATTCCAAGTATGTCCCATAGAGCTTGCTTAAATTTTCCTATGATTTTTGGAGCTATGGATTGCTCAGAACAGATTTTTGAAGTGGGAAACATTTTCTGAAAATGTTTCTGGACTCTTTTGAACACAGTAGATTGCATTTAGCAAATTCCTACTCAAATGATCTTCAAATGAGCTGAAAATTTGCCAGGAGGTAAATACTATGCTAAAGAATATTCTGGCAAAATTTGGGTATTTTTGGATAACCCAAACTCCCTCAATAATTCTTTTTCAGAAAACCTTCAAAGAATTTTCCAGAATATAATATTGACTTTCATACAAATCTGAGTTCATATTTGGATAGAACTCAGAAAGATGAATCCAACCCAATTGGAATCACTCAAATTGGAGTTTTCCACAGGGAGATATGAATTTCTAAAGATTGAGCTAAGTCTGGAATTATTTTTCTATAGAAAATCCCACTGGGCCCGCTTATTTGAATTCCAACCAATCAGAATTGGGCCACACCGGGGCCACGGGGTTTTTCACGCCAGCACATGGGATCCCGGCCACACCCGATCCCGGATTTGAATTCTGAGCTGCTGACAGGCGGGGCCCACGCTCCGTCTTCTTCCTCCGGCTTCCTCCCCGCGCCCGCGCTCTCCCCCTCGCCGGAGTAACCGGAAGCTCGCCGGACCGGCCTTCCCGGCCACCGCCGGAGCTACAACTCGCTGCCAGGGGGTTTAGGGCCTCGAGGAACAGGGCTGTGGGGTTTGTTAGGGCTGCCGACGACCGGAACATGGCCGGCGACGTGTAACTGCCTCTGTGGGAGTCCGGTAGCGTCGCCCGGGGTCTCCAGCCCTCAAAAGCTTGTGCCGACGAGCCCTACAGCACCAGCGTACATCTAGGAGGGTCGACACCACCTCAAAGTGGCTCGGGAATGGCTGGAAATGGGTTGTCGCCGTGCGACCAAATGGCTCCGCCGGAGAAGTGATCGGTGGACCTCAAAATACGTCGCCCCAAAGGGTTTTCATGCGACGAATGCTTAAGAGAATATGATCGCCGGCTAGTCCAGCTCCTACGTGCAAAGTTTGACGAGCTAAGAACGAATAGAAGTGGAGAATTTTGGATTTCCATACCGGATGCTCGGGTTGACGTCGCCGGAGCAAAACTTTGAAATTCGCCGGCGATGCTTCACAGTATGGCCTGAGCTTGGGCTGAGAGCAGCACCGCACCCGTGCGCGCCCGTAGGTGTGATCGCTCGGCCGGGAAACCCGATGTGGAGGGCTGTCCACGAGCGCCCGATGACTTTCTCGGCTTAGGTCGCCGCGGCGGCGGTTGTTCTCGGCCACTGGAGGCCGCAGCTTGCTGGCTTGCGGGTCAGGGAGGTGGAGGCCGAGCTCGCGGTGATGTTTAGCAGCTCAGGGGAGGAAAGAGCGTGGTGGTTTCGCCGTTCTTCCGATCGGACCGAGAGGCGGAGGGGAAGACAGTCGCTGGCCGTGCGCTCACGAGGAGGAGAAGAAGGGACGGCCTTTGCTTCGTCCAGGGGGGGGTTGATCAGGCCGCAGAACCGCCTATGGGCGCCGTATGTGGGGAAATGCAGCAGCTGGTGGCGCTGCCGAGCGTCCCCGTGGCTCCACGGTGGGAGCTGCTCGTGGCCCACGTGCTGCTCGACGAATTTCCCCACTGGGGCTGATACTTAAGGTGCAAGGCTCCTCTTTTAGCTCTATGACATGTGGGTCCCACTCCACATTTCCTCCCCAAATATCTTCTCAAGCTGATCCTCTTAATTCCCACAATTCTGAGTTTAAAGTGTGGGTTAGAATTTGAATCCTTCCAATTCAGTTTGAATTTGCTTTTCCAAATTTGAATTTGGTTGAAGTTTGCAAATCCTCCTCTTTAACTCCCTTTTGAGCTCACCCTACAATTGAAAAGTTTATGAGCAAACTTTTCCCTATAATCCCAACTATAGGGCTGCATGTTTACTCAAAGTTTTTGGTCACTACATGTGTGAACTTTGAATTTAAAATCTGATTTTTAAACTTACATGCAAAGAGGTATTTAACTCCTTATTGGTCCAACACTTTTAAATAAAAAGGTGAACCTCATGTTGGATATTCATCCATGTATTACCTTGCATGAAGCAAAATTTTAGCAAGTCCCATTTTTCCTGTCATTGCCACGCATATGAACTCAAACCATAGTTTTTATTCATACACATTTTTGGGACTTTTACAGATCTGAGGGCAAATAAATACTCGTTGGAAATATACTGAAGTTAAATTTAACTTTGGTATTCAGCTTGAGTCAGGAAAATGCCCAGAACCAGATCAAAATCTGGGATATGTGGAAACTGGTCATTCTGACAGAGGAATGACAGTTGAACTCATTTGAGAGATTGTTGTACCCTATGGGGTTTAAGTACTTCCAATGGGGTAGAACACACTCATGAGGGGTTATCTTCAACTAGTGAAAGATTTGAGTATATGTTCTACTCAATTTTCTTTTGCTAGAGACCATATTTGTGTCGTATTGAAGATAAAAGGGTAGTATACGTGATGACAAAGCGATATTAACGTCTCGTAGTGACCGAACCTAGTTGAGATGAACTTCCAAAGAGGAAGTCCGTCAAATTGGATTTAACTAGCTTGTATTTGGTATGGTAATGGTGTAGCTTGTGCAAAGTTATTACATTATCTGCATACGAGATGTATCGCATGTTTTTACTGTCATTATGTTTATGCCATTTTATTGGACTGCATGAAATATGTGGCGGGACTGATGGTTATTGCCGTATGGTTGCAGATGGTTCGCACTCGGACCACGCATGAGATTGGTGGCTCTAGCCAGCAGGGAGGTGATGACTCCCAGCCACCTGCCTACGACAGCACCCGCAGAAATAACCACCACCACCGCCTCCGCTTACCCTAGCGGATGTGATAGCGGCACTGGTGGGGAATCGTGAGGAGCAGACCGACCTGCTCCGCACGATCGTGCAGAATACGTCCCAGGCAGGGGGGCGTCAAGAGAGGGGGCCTCGTGAGCCCCGTGAGGTGACGTACTTGGACTTCATGAGTACGCACCCTCCAGTGTTCACAGAAGCAGCAGAACCACTGGAGGCCGACAACTGACTGCGGACAATCGAGTCCAAGTTCGGGCTGCTCCAATGTACGGAGCGGCAAAAGACTCTGTTCACAGCGCAGCAGCTTCACGGTGCCGCTGGTGTGTGGTGGGCGAATTATGTCACCTCACGTCCGGCTGGCCATGCCGTGGAGTGGGAATAATTCCGGGAGGCGTTCCGTGCCTACCATATCCCTCCCGGGATAATGAAGCGGAAGTTCCAAGAGTTCTTGGAGCTGAAGCAGGGCGGGAGGAGTGCCCATGACTACTCCCGTGCCTTCAACCATCTGGCGCAATATGCGTTGGATTACGTCTCCACCGAGGAGAAGAAGCGGGAGCATTTCTATCGGGGGTTACACCCCGAGATGAAGACGCATCTCGTCCAATGCAATTGCGGCACCTTCAACGATCTCGTTAATGCCGCGATCATGCAAGAAGACGCTCAACGGAAATTGGCGGCTGAGCAGCGGAAGCGCAGCACTCCACCCAGCAGTGGGGGTGGAGCTCCCGAGAAATACCGTATGGTGTATCGGACACCATCCGGTCAGCAGTGGCATCCATCGGTGCAGCCTCAGCAGTTCGGGGGTCGTTCTTTTCAGCCATCCCCATTCTGACCGCCGATGCCACCACCGCAACCGCAACAACAGCAGCAGCAGCAGCAGAAGATGGTACCTCGGGCGTTCCCACCGCCACAACGCGCCCCGGGTTTCCGTCCGCCGATCAGCGGAGGACCGCCTCGCTACACTTGCTTTACGTGTGGCCAGGAAGGCCGTTTCTTGAAGGACTGTCCCAAGGGGCAGCAGAGCATTGGGCAAGCCCAGTTCCAGGGCGGTGCTCGAGGCCGACCTCCGGTCAAGAAGGTTGGTCAGCGGACTGGGGGCGTTCGCAACCTCGACAATGAGGACGCCCCAGAGGGAGACAACATGCTGGCGGGTACGTTCACTCTCAACGACCAAGCAATCATCATTTTATTCGATTCTGGTGCAACCCACAGTTTTATAAGTGCATCCTATGTGGCTAAGCATCAAATGCAAGTCTTCCCAACCGACTGCATATATATGATCTGCTCACCGGGAGGGAAGATTTCTGCAAATATGATGATTCCAAAAGTACCTCTGTGCTTAGGTGGGAAGCTATATCCCACCACCATGATAATCCTTACAGGGCAAAAGGTTGATGCAATCTTAGGGATGTCATGGTTACACTACCATGGCGCTGTCCTGGACACTCAGACACGGACGGTTCATTTGAATTCTCCATTCCACCGTCTGCATTCCCTGGTGCTAGACAATCCAGTCCGAGAAGTTTCAGAAATTAATACTGCTGAAGCTCTCAAGTTAGAGGACATCCCCGTAGCCCGGGAGTACCCCGATGTGTTTCTGGATGATCTTCCGGGCATGCCACCTGAGCAGGATGTCAAGTTCAAGATTGAGCTTGCACCCGGGACTACGCCAATATCACGGAGACCATACAAAATGGCTCCAAACGAGCTGGCTGAACTAAAAAGAACAGCTCAATGATCTGTTGAGCAAAGGTTTCATTAGGCCGAGTTCCTCGCCTTGGGGATGCTCAGCGCTGTTCGTAAAGAAGGAGGATGAAACCTTGAGGCTGTGTGTGTACTACCGGCCGCTCAACGCCGTCACCATCAAGAACAAATACCCACTGTCCCGCATTGACATCCTGTTTGATCAGCTTGTGGGTGCAAGTGTGTTCTCAAAGATGGACCTTCGCTCCGGATATCATCAAATAAAAATCCGAGTGGAGGATATCCAGAAGACGGCCTTCTCGATGAGATATGGCTTATATGAATATCTCGTCATGTCTTTTGGTCTCACTAATGCTCCAGCCCATTTCATGTATCTCATGAACTCGGTGTTCATGCCGGAGCTGGACAAGTTCGTGGTGGTGTTCATTGATGATATCTTGGTTTACTCCAAGACAGAAGCAGAACACACCGAACACTTGAGGATCGTCTTCAACGACTGCGAGACCACAAGATCTACGCCAAGTTCAGCAAATGTGAGTTTTGGATCAGCCAAGTGCCATTTCTGGGACATATCATCTCAGCGGAAGGCATTGCGGTTGACCCAAGCAAAATCGAGCAAGTGCTGAAAATGGAAAGCTCCCACTTCAGTCCATGAAGTCAGAAGCTTCCTCGGCTTAGCGGGATACTATCGGAGATTCATTCCAAGCTTCTCCAAGCTTGCTAAGCCGGTGATAGAATTGCTGAAGAAGGGAACAAAATATGTTTGGAACACGGCATGTGAAGGGGCGTTCCAAGCATTAGTGAAGCATCTCACAACAGCCCCGGTCTTAGCTCAACCGGATACAACCAAGCCCTTCGACGTGTATTGTGATGCGTCCGGTATTGGGCTCGGCTGCGTGTTGATGCAGGAAGGACGTGTGGTCGCATATGGCTCATGCCAACTTCGGAACCATGAGCAGCACTATCCGACTCATGATCTTGAGCTTGCTGCTGTGGTGTTGGCGCTTAAAATGTGGAGGCACTATCTCCTGGGGAATTTAGTGCATCTCTACACCGACCACAAGAGACTGAAGTATATTTTCACTCAGAAGGAGCTGAATATAAGGCAAAGGAGGTGGTTAGAACTAATCAAGGATTATGAGATTGAGATTCATTACCACCCCGGCAAGGCGAATGTGGTTGCCGACGCGCTGAGTCGGAAATCACATGTCCATAACCTCACCATTACACCGGTGGAGGAGGAAGAGCCGAGCTTGTACTTGGTTCCTTATGGATCGCTCTAAAACCTTGCCCTCATACCTACCATTAGGGAGGACATCATTGCAGCTCAGAAGGTTGATAAGGGTATGGTACATCTCCGGAGACGGATAGACAACGGGGAAATCAAATGTTTCCGGAAGGATGATGAGGGGACATTGTGGTTTAATGACCGCATAGTTGTACCCCGGAACATGGAGCTGAGGAAGAAAATTCTTGATGAAGCTCACTTGTCTAAATACTCCATTCATCCGGGCAGCAACAAAATGTACCAAGATTTGAAAAAGAAATTTTGGTGGACGCGGATGAAGCGGGAGGTAGTGCAGTATGTATCCGAGTGTGATATGTGTAGATGAGTGAAAGCTGATCATATGAGAAAATCAGGGCTGCTGCGACCCCTGAAAATTCCGGCATGGAAATGGGAAGATGTGAGCATGGATTTCATTGTGGGATTACCCCTGACTTCCAATAAGCATGATTCCATTTGGGTAATCGTTGACCGATTAACCAACTCGGCTCACTTCATTCCTGTGCATACACATTACAATGTCGGCAAGTACGCGGAGCTGTACATAGCGAGAATTCTATGCTTATATGGGGTACCCAAGACCATAGTCTCAGATCGAGGCGCGTTATTCGTGTCTCATTTTTGGGAGCAGTTGCACGCTGCATTGGGTACTAAGCTGATTAGGAGCTCCGCCTATCACCCTCAGACAGATGGGCGAACAGAGAGGGTGAATCAAGTACTAGAAGACATGTTGAGAGCATGTGCCATCCACCACGGTAGGAACTGGGATGATCACCTACCGTTGGCGGAATTCTCGTACAACAACGGCTATCAGGCGAGTATCAAGATGGCACCCTACGAAGCTCTCTACTGTCGCAAATGCCGCACCCCATTAAACTGGTGCGAGTCCGGTGAAATGGTCACATTCGGGGTTGATGTGGTGAACGACGCCGAAGAGTGTGTTCGGATGATTCAAGCCAACTTGAAGGCCGCTCAATCCCGGCAAAAAAGCTACGCTGATAATAGGCGTCGACCGCTGCACTTTGACGTCGGAGAGCACGTGTATCTCCGATGAAGGGCGTGCACCGTTCGGTGTGAAGGGGAAACTCGCTCCCCGATTCATTGGACCTTATGCTATCACCTAGAAGTGTGGACCAGCGGCGTATAGTCTGGAGCTACCGGCATCTCTTTCTGGTGTTCATGACGTTTTCCATGTTTCACAACTGCGAAAATGTCTGAAGCATACAGCTGTGACATGACCCCACGGTCTTGTCGAGCCAGGATCACGCTGAGGGGTGCTGCGTTCCACAGCACCGGATAACACACGTCAAAGGTACAAAGCGGAAGTAAAGTTTATATTACATAAAGTGGTTTATGAACATGTTTACATCAAAACAAGTCCAGTCTACACTCACGGGCGTAGACTACGCATCAAGTTCACGTTCAGCCCTTGAACGTGTCCTTGCTAGCACACACGCACACTAACTCTGCGGCGTGCACGACTCCCACTCGACGGGATTCCCCTCCAGGGGTTCTGTCTCCTCTTCGGGAGTCCCTTCCTCATAGAACCCTGCAAAAGCTTCAAACACAAGCAGTGAGCACGAAGGCTCAGCAAGACTGACCCGTCTCTCCTAAACATGGAACTTCTACATGAGGGGTGATGGGTGACATGAGGTAAAAATCATTTGCAAGGACTCGCCTAATTAGTAGAACCTTACTTTCAAGTTTTAGCAGCAGGTTGTGGAGAACCTTACGCTAAGGCACATGAGAGAGCCGCAATCAAACAAGAAACGCATTTCTCTCATGTACTTTGCCCAAAGTTGAACGGAACTTTAGTTAGCTCTAAACTACAACAAACCATTAACATGCAAAGTCCATCTTTCAATCAGCAGCATTTTAACATGTAACTAGCCTGTTCTATGTCACGGTACAGTGAACAAGTGGTACTCGCTGACCGCGAGGGACGGCGATTATAATCGATTTACACCTGCAGGGTTACCCGAACAACCCGTCACGTACGCCCGTACTCGATGTTGCCTACAACAACCATCACGGACGCCGTACGCGACTACCTTTCACCCGTTAGCCAAATGTTGAACCGGTCCAATCGACCTGAGCAAGTGGTCTCTGCGCGCGCATCCCAGTGCCGCCAGCCGATTTATACCTCAAGCTCTCAACCTACCCTCTGAACGACCAGCTATGCCTCAACATCCAGCTACCCGAGTTACATCGGTTTCCCGGTTCCCATATAGCCGGTAGGTCTTCGGTACTGTTCTAGCTTGTTCAACAGGCCCGCACACGGCTCGGTCCTCAATCGACACAAGCGGAGCTACAGCACACATGCCCCAAAGTCCTGCTGCCCTTACCCTCCGCTTGGTCTCATTTTCTTGCCATGTGTTTCATGTGCTATCTCTACCCGAGTCGAGTGCCTCTAGCCTATGCTCGTGAGTAGTTCCAACTACTCGACTTGTACCGAATCCTACCCTAACTTAGCTTTGCAGTAGCTAACGGGGTTTTGCAATCCTAAACCCAACCCATGGTTTTCTTGGCTATGCAATTAGGTTTCCAAACAAGACTCCAATATAAAGAATAATAGTATTCAAGTATGTGCTCAAAACAATAAAAAGTTGTAAAAAGGTTATCGCAAACCGGAGCTTGCCTTGCTGCTCTTGGTCGTAGGCTAGCTGCTCCTCCGGAGTAACGAAGTCTAGGACTTCGGGTTCCTCCTCGACCTTAGCGACTACATGATATACAGGTATATGTATTAATTTAAATGCATTTGATTGAATTTAAATTTGTGAAGTCTATAACCCTTACTAGACAGACCCAATGATTGTGAAACTTTTCTGGGGCTTGGTTACAACCTAAACAGAGATTTGGTCAAGTTTTAGTTGCAGCAAAGCTCATTTGAGCCCTCCACAATTAATTATGCACTTGACCTTAATTGAAGGCTTTTAGGGTGTTCTAAGGATTTTCATGAAACATACTATGACTTTATGGAAACTAGGTTTTCAGAGGGTTCTAATGGAGTTGGTCTCACTTAATTTGAAGGTTCCTAACTAAAGATATGAGATAAACAATTTCAGAGAAAATTCTGAAAATGTTTCTGAACATTTTCTATTTTCTCTGGAACAGTTCCACTAATCACACCATTAGTCGGATCAAATGAGCTCAATTGGATCTGAAATTTTTATGGTAGTTCAAGAATATTCTGGTAAACATTCCAGCAAAATTTCAGGATTTTCCTCCAAAGGATTCTCCAGTTAAAATTCCAAACAGTTTAAATTTTGAGGAATTAATTCTGGAGAAATAAGGGTTTTCATGAAGTGAAACTTGATTTGCTGGAAAGTGCTCAGAGAGCTGAATCCAACAAAATTTGGTTCACTCGATTTGGAGCTTTCTAGCTCAAGTTATGAGGATTTGAAGTTTGAAGGAAATCTGAAAATCAGGGGAAAAGTTTAAACTTGCGGGTGGGCCCCGGGGACACGCGTCGCACGCCGAGGCGACGACACACCGTGGTCTGCGGGGTTCCTGCGTGCCAGCACAGCTGATCCCGGCCACACCCGATCCCGATTTAAATTTTTCAGCCGCTGACGCGTGGGCCAGCCGGCTTCGTCTTCCTCCTGACGCTCTCTCGCGCCCGCGCCGCCACCTTCGCCGGAGCAGACCCGGAGCTCGCCGGCTCGCCGCTGCCGGCCCTCCCATGGTCTGAAACTCGCCGCCAGGGGGTTGTCGACGTTTAGGAACACGTCGGTGGTGTCAGTTCGGGCTGGCGGTGATCAGAAATAGCCCGGCGACGTGCCGCGGCCTCGGTTGAGGTTTGGCGCCGTCGACCGTGGGTTCTAACCCGCCAACACCTCGAACAAACGGTCCTACAGAATCAGTGTACCTCTAGGAAGATCGACAAGGTGTCAAAAGGGTTCAAAGATGGCGGCAAGTCGGTCGGCACCGTGTGACCGATCATGGCCGCGCATTACCACCCTTGATCGAGCTCGAAATTCGTCACTTCTAGACAGTTTCACGCCACGGATGCAGAAAGGAACTTGATCGCCGGCTAGTCCAGCGTCTATGTGCAATATTTGATAGCTAGAGAAGGACCTTAGAGCGAGAATTTGAAGGATCCATACCGGAAGCTCAGTTTAAGGTCGCCGGAGCAAAAACTGAGAATTCGCCGTGGATTCTTCACGGTTTGCTTCCAAACTTGGAGGAGAGTAGCACGGTGGTCGCGCGCTCCTGTTGCCTCTCTTGCTGGACCGTGAACACGCCTGTGGAACGCTGTCCACGGGCGCCTGACTCTCGGCTGAGGCTAGGTCGCCGCGGTGGCGATCGTTTTCGGGCAAGGGAGGTCGGAGCTCAGGGTTTCTGGCGTTGGGGAGGTGGAGGGCGATCTCAGGTTGCTGTCTAGCAGCTCAGAGACGAAGGAGGAGATCGTTTCTGGTTTTCCCGATTGAGCAGAGAGCTGCGGAGAGAAACAATGCCGCTGCTCGGGTTTGCACGCGAGGGGATAAAGCCAGCCGACTCCTGCTCGGGCTGAGGCGGTGCCGGTCGCGTGGAGGCGCGAGCAAGCCGCCCTGGGCGCCAGCGCGCGTAGAGGGGAAGCAGCTGGTGGCGCCGGTGGCTGCTCGGTGGCACAGCCGACAGCTGCTCGGTGGAATTTCCCACCGAGGCTGTGACTTTGTGTGCAAGTTTTCCCTCCCTCTCTCTATGACATGTGGGTCCCACCAGGGGTTTTAACCTCTGAAATTTACTCCTAATCACTGTTGTAAACAGTGAGCCCCAAAATACCCCTGGTGATTCAAATTATTCACCCATGAGCCATTTGAATTGATTAGAATTCAAATTGGGTTTGGTTTGAATGAATTTCAGCACAAGTTCAGTTTGGAATTCAAATAAAGTTTGAATTTGTCCCACTTAGCTCATGTCAAGATCAACTCCAAATGGAGTGAAAATTGGAGTGTGGGCTCACAAAAATGTGCTGAATAAGAATATGCCTCCCACTTTTAAATTCATGGGATAAAAACAGTTTGAATTTGAGTATGGTTTCAAACTGCCCTCTTTCTAGCTATACCCAAAATGACCTCAAAAAGGTTTTGAATTTGGGTGAAACTTGGCATGGACATCCTTAGCAATGTGTAGGAGTTTTCATATGCCCAGCCCCTCTATATCACATGTGGGAAATACCCCTTTTGCAATATGTGAGTTTGTTCTCTAATGAGCATGTTGATGGTGGTTACTTGCTCTTCATTTGTGTTCATCAACTTGCTTCAAATGAGGTGTGTGGTGTGGTGATGAACACTTCAAATATTTGTCAAAAACTGAGGCCCTTACATTCCTCCCCCCTTAAAAGAATCTCGTCCCGAGATTATAAGGTGAAAATGATAGAGACGACGGTGGAAAATTACCGGATATGCGACGTGAAAAAGTTGGGGCAGTTGGCGCGAAGAAATCCTTCGCTCTTCCATGTCGCTTCATCCACGGAGTGATTACTCCATAGAACCTTGTAGAACCACAACGTACGGTTGCGTGTGGTTCGGGCCTTTTCATCAATAATCTGCACCGGTTCCTCCCGATAGGTGAGATCCGGTTGCAGTTCTTCAACGTCGTCCAGCTGAATGGTAGTTGATAGCTTGAGACACTTCCTCAGCTGGGAAATGTGAAAGACGTCGTGCACACCGGAAAGTGCTTCTGGTAATTTCAGCCGGTATACTACCGATCCACATCTTTCGGTAATCTGGAATGGACCGATGAATCGGGGTGCTAACTTTCCTCTCACCCCAAATCTGTTTACGCCCTTCATTGGAGACACACGTAGGTATACGTGATCCCCGACTTCAAATTGTAATGGGCGTCTTCTCCGGAAAGCATATTGTTTCTGCCGGGATTGGGCGGCTTTTAGGTTCGCTTGAATCAGTCGAACCTTTTCTTACGCGTTGTTGACAAGGTCAATCCCGAAGGTAACCCTTTCGCCAGACTCACACCAATTCAGTGGTGTGCGACATTTTCTACCGTATAGCGCCTCGTAGGGTGCCATCTTAATGCTGGCTTGGTACCCATTGTTGTACGAGAACTCGGCTAACGGCAAGTGATCATCCCAATTCTTGCCGTGGTTGATAGCGCAAGCTCGTAGCATGTCTTCTAAGATTTGATTTACCCGCTCGGTTTGTCCATCCGTCTGCGGGTGGTATGCTGAACTACGGATCGGCTTCGTCCCCAAGGCAGCGTGCAGCTGCTCCCAAAAACGGGACACAAATAAAGTACCCCGGTCCGATATGATGGTACGGGGTACGCCGTACAAGCATAGGATCCGTAAGATGTACAGTTCAGCGTACTTCTTGGCGTTGTAGTGTGTTTACCGGGATGAAATGGGCAACTTTGGTGAGCCGATCGACGATCACCCACACAGAATCATGCTTTTGAAGAGTGGTGAGTAAACCGACGATGAAATCCATGCTCACATCCTCCCACTTCCAGGCAGGAATGCCCAGTGGTTGCAGCAGTCCCGGTTTCCGCATATGGTCTGCCTTCACCCTTCGACATGTATCACACTCGGACACGTACTTCGCGATCTCCCGCTTCATCCGTGTCCACCAAAACTTGCTTCTGAGTTCTTGATACATCTTGTTTCTGCCGGGGTGAATAGAAAATTTTGATAAGTGAGCCTCATCAAAAAATTTCTTCCGTAACTCCGGGTTTCGGGGTACGACGATCCAGTCCTTGAACCATAGAACGCCGTCTCCGTCCTTCCGGAAACATTTCAGCTCCCCACTGTCTACACGTCTCCGCAAATGCGACATGCCCTTGTCATGTTTCTGAGCAGCCGCTATCTCTTCACGGATGGTGGGGATCAAAGCTAGGTTGTAGAGAGCTCCATGTGGAATCACATGCAGTGGTGGTTCGCTCTCTTCCAACGGTGTGATGGTCAGATTGTTGACGTGTGACTTGCGGCTCAGCGCATCTGCCACTATGTTTGCCTTGCCCGGATGATAATGGATCTCTACTTTGTAATTCTTTATCAGTTCTAACCATCTTCGCTGCCTCATGTTCAGCTCCTTCTGAGTGAATATGTACTTGAGGCTTTTGTGGTCGGTATATAAATGTACGAGGTTACCGAGTAGGTAGTGCCTCCACATTTTCAGTGCAAGTACCACGGCAGCGAGCTCCAAGTCGTGGTTTGGATAATTCTGCTCATGGTTTCTAAGTTGCCGTGATCCATACGTGACCACCCTTCGGTCTTGCATCAGCACACATCCGAGCCCAATGCCGGATGCATCGCAGTACACATCGAACGGTTTTGTTGTGTCTGGCTGCACCAAAACCGGTGCTGATGTCAGGTGCTCGACTAAAGCCTTGAATGCTGCTTCACATGCTGGACTCCAAACATATTTAGTAGCCTTCTTCAGCAGCTCCATCATAGGCATGGCAATCTTCGAGAAGTTCAGAATTAACCTCCGATAATATCCCGCGAGTCTGAGGAAACTCCGTACCTCGTGAACCGTTCTCGGGGATTTCCAATTCAGCACTTGAGTGATCTTGCTCGGGTCTACAGCGATACCCTCCGCTGAGATGATATGCCCGAGAAAAGGCACTTGGGATATCCAGAACTCGCATTTGCTGAATTTCGCGTATAGCTGGTGATCCCGCAGCCGTTGCAAGACTATACGCAGATGCTTCTTGTGATCTTCTTCTGACTTGGAATATACCAGGATGTCATCGATGAAGACCACGACAAACTTGTCCAGCTCCGGCATGAATACCGAGTTCATTAAGTACATGAAGTGAGCTGGAGCATTGGTGAGGCCAAAGGACATGACCAGGTACTCATAAAGTCCGTACCTCGTCGAGAAAGCCATCTTTGGAATGTCCTCCGCCCTTATCTTAATCTGATGGTACCCGGATCTTAAGTCCATCTTGGAAAAGACATTTGCTTCGACCAACTGATCAAACAACATGTCGATCCGTGGCAACGGGTACTTGTTTTTGATGGTTACGGCGTTTAATTGACGATAGTCCATGCAAAGCCGTAATGTCTCATCCTTCTTCACGAATAATGCCGAACAGCCCCATGGCGAGGAGCTCGGCCTAATAAAACCCTTCTCCAGGAGGTCCGTGAGCTGAGTCTTCAGTTCAGCCAACTCCTTGGGCACCATCTTGTATGGCCTTCGGGATATTGGCATGGTTCCCGGTGCAAGTTCAATCTTGAACTCCACATCTCTATCGGGCGGCATCCCCGGCAAATCGTACGGGAATACATCAGGGAACTCTTGGACCACTGGATTATCTTCCAATCTGATAGTTGTGGCTTGATAGACACTTGGAAGTTTTATTTCTGGACTGTCCAGAAATAAGGAGTGAGATTTGTGCACTTCTGAGTTTAAGTGCACAACTCGGAGGACGGTGTCTAAAATAGCGCCGTGGCGGGTTAACCACGACATCCCTAAGATGACATCGACCTTTTGTCCCTCTAAGATTATGAGAGACATAGGGTAGACTCTACCCTCTAAGCACAATGGCGCTTTTGGGACCATCATGCTTGCTGAAATTTTCCCACGCGGTGAACAGGTCACATAAGGACTATCGGTGGGTAGTATTTGCAAGCTATATTTATCAATGAAAGCTTGGCTAATGAAGCTATGTGTGGCGCCTGAATCAAATAGTACTATGGCGGGATGCTGGTGGAGTTGGAACATACCCGCAAGGATTGGCTCGCCCTCCGGCACGTCCTCTATGGCAAGCTGGTGGACGGTGCCGGGCCTAGGGTTTGCCCGCCGCGCATTAGTAGGGTTCCCGGGTTGATTCCTCCCCGGAAACTGCGGTGCCACTCCGCCGCCTTGCCTCTCCGGGCAACTGCTCGCGAAGTGTCCTGGACGACCACACTTGTAACATGTGGCTGCTGCTGGTGTAGTCTCGGGGGACGAAAGCCCGGCATGCATTGCTGAGGTGCATACGCACGCGGCATCGTCCGCTGCTGCTGTTGTTGTTGCGGTGGTGGTACTGGCAATGCCGGCCTGAATGCCGGTGAAGAGTATGGTCGACTGCGGAACAGCATCGACCTCTGTGGTGGCCGCCAGTGTGGACCTGATGGTGGGCGATTCACCATCCGAAACTTCTGAGAAGGACCGCCTCCTTCTCCGCTGCTTTGCGGTGTGCTTCGCTTTCGCTCCACCGCTGCCAACTCCTTGCCGGAGTCCTCCTGAACAATCGCAGCATTAATGATGTCGTTGAGGCTGCCGCGATTGAACATCGCCAACTTGTCCTTCAGGAGCGGGTTAAGCCCCTGGTAAAAGTGGTCCCGCCACTTCTCGTCGGTATCTGCATGATACGACGCGTAGAGCGCGAGATCGTTGAACGCCCTGGAGTATTCCAGCGTGTTCCGGCTCCCTTGCTGCAGGTGTAGAAACTCCTGCGTCTTCCTCTTCATCAAGCCTGGCGGTATGTGATAGGCCCTGAAGGCCGTCCGGAACTCCGTCCAGGTCATCACTCGGTCGGTGGGCTGTGAAGCACAGAAGTTGGCCCACCACGCGCTCGCGGATCCTTGGAGCTGCTGGATCGCGAACTGAGTCTTGCGCTGCTCACTTATCTGGAGCAGCCCGAACTTCATTTCTATTGCGCGGAGCCAGTTGTCCGTGTCAAGAGCTTCATCCGCCCTTGAAAATACCGGGGGATGAGTCGCCAGGAAGTCGGAGTAGGAGCTCTGTTGACGCTCCTCACGGTCTTGACGTCTCTCTGGGCGAGACGTATTAGCGATGAGGGTCTGCAGCAACTCTGTGTGCTGCTGGTGTGAACCCACCATTGCCGCGACGATGTCGGCCAATGTAACTGTCGGTAGTGGCGGTGGCGGTGTTTGCTGTTGCTGTTGCTGCTGTTGCTGCTGCTGTCCCGAGGAGTCCTTGGGAGGCTGTTGGGAGGTCTCTCCCTCTTGACTGATACCCCCAACGTCCGGATTGGCACGAGTACGCGTCATTCTGAAATTCAAAATAGCAGCAATTAGCACATGCCTTACTTAAAATTCCATATGCAACAGTAGGTATTGAAGTGACACATGAATAATTTGCACAACATTCACATATATTGATAAAGCATAAACTTTATACAAGATACATTATTCTCGGGTCCCCGAGAAGTCGTGCTCATGTCGTCACTACCTATACATACGCTACTGTCTACACGACATGTCACCGATTACAAAAGTTGGGTTATACTACCCTAGCTGCCCTACTTGGCAACTGTAACCCCCTACTCGGAGTAGAACTCGACCTCCAGTGGGTCGTCCTCCTCTGGTGCCTCTGCTGGTGGCTCTGAATCTACCACCTCTTCTCCCATCTCGGGTTCTCCCATTGCTGGAAGGCCCAAGACCACCGGTATACCCAATACCGGAGGCACGAGGTCCTGCAATGCATGCACCTCGTCCATAGCCTGGTTGTAGTCCTCTTCCCAGCCTTGCCCTTCCTCAATAGTGTCGTCTCGCTCTTGAGTAAGTCCTCGTTCTTCTGGGTCAGATTCTGTACCAGTTCCTGTACCGCCACGATGTCGACACGGCTCTTCTTCTTTGCCTTCTTCAGACGATGCAACTGATTGTGTTGTTCATTCAGTCGCTTGATCGTCGTAAGGAGCACATTACGAAGTGCGCTGTGAGCACTCTCGAAATGGTCTCCAGGGCTTGTGCTCTCCTTGAGCTTCGTGGCGAGATGCTCCGTATGAACAGCTTGGCTGTCCATCACGGCGTTTCCCGCCCTCACCTGGAGGCTAAGGTTTGTCTCCGCGGGGTTGTACCTTGGGCAACCCGGATCAGTTGCCTCCTGGTACCTCTCTTCCCACACATGTTGAGCCCGTCTGAAAGCATCTAGGCCCCCGTGAGGTATGGTTTCGGTGATTAATGACAACCGTTCGTTATTACTAATGAGTTTGTGGATGCGAGGTTTCACGCATATCACATCAAACGTTAATGAACTATCTATTCACACCATCTACTGCTCATTGGATACAAATGGAGACCCCTCAACGATCTATTCTAAGGGGTTATTCGATACTCATGAAGACTAAATAAAGAACTCATACAACGACTCTATTCTATCAAAATTGGCAACACAAGAAGCTTACACTTCATCATAATATCATTACAAACAAGTGTCAAAGAGGTCACTCAAGAAGATTCCAAAAGATCAACTCAAAACAACTCGAAGCAAACAAGTTGCACTCACCGGATTATCCGATGTCTTGCAAAATGACTACATCGGTCAAGTTTGAGTTGGTAGAAGAAGAAGACCTCAGAGTCCAATACACACCGGATCATCCGATGTGAAGGAAGTGGCACATCGGTTGATTTCAACAGAAGGATGATTTCTGGGTTATTCTGAAGAAGTACACACCAGATCATCCGATGATGAAGTAAGTGTACATCGGTCAATTTCAACCGAGACATTATTTCTGAACCAATTCTGAAGATCAACTCACCGGATCATCCGATGATGAAGTTGAAGTAACATCGGTCGATTAAAAGATCCAACGGTTATATCCAACGGTCACATCTGACACATGACATCAGCTAATTTGGAATTCGACCGATGATCATATAAAGGGGTGCATCGGAGGATCCGATGTTCACTGAAAAAGTCTGCCTACTTTTCCAACGGCTATCTCGTGTGGGCTGGCTATAAATACCCCTCCAACCGGCCATTTCGTCAAGTCTTGATCACCAGAGCCTCACTACACATTCTCAAGCATTCAAGACCAAGAGCTACCACTTCCACACTTCAAAACCTCATGTACTCCAACTATAGGTTATATCTAGCTAGAGAGAAGCTTGTGTGCGTCCATTCTTGGTGATTGGAATCTCTAGGCTAGTGAGAGAGAGTGTCTCGGTGACTTCTCTCACCTTGTAAACGTTGGAGGAAGAAGAGATCGCTCCGGAGCTTACCAAGGCGTTTGTGGAAGCCCGGAGGATCACCATTGTACAAGGCTTGAGCTCCACCTTGCCGGAGAAGGCGAACGGAGAAAGATAGTGGATTCCCTTGTCTAGGTGACTTGGGAGTGGCTATACCCTTTGGTGGGTGCCACAACATGGACGTAGGTAGATTTTTGTGATCTTACCGAACCACGGGAAAAATCGCCGTGTCTCCGAGTCTCCGCGGGAGTTTGCATTTCTCCCCTCACCCCCTTACTATTACGCATTTACTATTCCGCACTTAACACTCTTGCTTGCGTAGTTAGTTCGCATAAGGAATTGGGCTTCAACCATTGAGTTTTAAATTACTCTAAAATTTGAAAAAACCCAATTCACCCCCCTCTTGGGCGTTTCGATCCTTACAATTGGTATCAGAGCCAGGTTGCTCATTGGATCATTCTAGCTTCACCGCCAGAGAGCGAAAATGGCCAAGAATGGGGGTTCGGTTCCTACCTTCGAGGGCAAGAATTTTGCTTATTGGAAAGCACGCATGCGCGCTTACCTTGAGGCAATTGCTCTCGAAGTGTGGGAAGCGACCCATGCGGGGTTTGGAAATCTTGACTATGTTGGTGATCAATTAAAATGGGATGCTAAGGCGAGAAATGCCATATATGAATGCATTAGTCAAGATGTCTTTGCTAGGATTGCTAGTAAGGAAAAAGCATGTGAAATATGGGCATGTCTAATTGAAATACATGAGGGCTCATCTCGTGTTAAAGAACTCAAATATCACATGCTTAAATCAAAATATGATGAATTTAAGATGTTTCCTCATGAGAATGTTAACCAAATGTTTTCTCGTTTAAATGTGTTCATTGAGGAAATTAACACACTTGACATTGCTTCTCTTGGCAAGGGACTTATCAATCGCAAGATCCTCATGCTTCTACCCAAGCCCAGTACAACATTATCAATTCAATGCTCCAAAAAGAATCACTTGACAACATTGAAGTTTCGGAGCTCATTGGAGAAATCCATGCTCATGAGATGAGCGTACTTGGAATGATGGAGGAGTCATCATCAAAAACCATTGCTCTCAAGGCTTCAACCAAGAAGACAACTCCCAAGAAGAAGAAAATGGTTGAGCCTAGCTCAAGTGAAGAAGAGCGAGAAACAAGCGAAGATGATGATGAGGAGCTTGCTTTGATGATGAGGAAATTCTCACGCCTCAACTCCAAGATTGCAAAGAAGGGATACTCTTATGATCCCAAGAAGAAAGCCTTCTTGCCAAGAAAAGATGAAAACAAGACGTGCTACAATTGTGGTGATCTAGGCCACATATCATATGATTGTCCAAGACCGGACAAAAGGAAGGACAATGGCAAGCATCACAAGCTAGAAGAAAGTGATGATGAAGAGGAGGTCAAGCCCAAGCGCTCTTTTGGAAAGAAGAAATTTGACAAAGGCAAGAAAACCAAGCTCTTTCCAAAGAAGAGAAGAGGGCCTCAAAAGGTCTTCATGTGTGAAGCCAATGAGTGGATCACGGATGAAGAGTCAAGCGACGAAGATAGTGAAGATGAAGAAAACTTGGCGGGCCTCGCCATCGTCAACAAGGATGACTCACCTCTTCGTCCACCTCCTATGTGCCTAATGGCGAAAGGTAACTCAAAGGTATGTGAAGACTCTAGCGATGATGATGATGAGCTTTCACCCGATGAATTAGCATCTATGATTAATGAATATCATGCCATTATAAAAAGGGAAAAGGCTAATGTGGCGGACCGGAATCCGCTCATCCAGGATCGCAGAGGGTGGTGCCGCGCGATACGACACCCGACAGCACACGTCATAAGAACACATTATATTACATGGGAAAGACAAACTGAATGTACAAAATAGTACACTTCTCAGTTACAAACTAGGGTCTTTTATTACACAGCGGAAGTTTCTTTTATACAACTCACGCCCGCCTATCTAGCAAAAGTCGGTTGCCCAGCCCTAGGGCAACCCACACTAGCTGCACGTCTCAGCTCAGCGCGGCGTGTACGGCTCCCACTCAGCCGTGGTCCCCGACGGAGGGTAACCCTCGCCGGTGGACTCGTACTCCGAGTCCGTGGGTGGCTCATCACCTGAAAAACACTTAAGCAGCAACCATGAGCACGAAGGCTCAGCAAGGCTTAACCGACTCACCTAAGCATGCAACTCTACATGAGGGGTACCATGACATAGGATAGCAATGTTGCAGCAAATGGACACGCCTACAAGTTCATCCTTAGTTCATCTTTTAGCAACAGGTTAACAGTTCATGAAGCTGAAATTTAGTAAGCAATATTTGGTGGCACACATGTAGCAACACACTTATATCATAACAGCAATATTGAATCATAACATTTCATGCATTATTCTACGTTACGACGCAGTGAACAAGCAGTACTCGTCACCGCGAGGGACGGCGAATCGACTCGATATACACCTGCAGGGAAAACCCAAAGAGCACGTCACGTACGCCCACCCGTGGAGCTGCACAGCACGCTCACTCGATGTCGTACGGGACAACCTTTCACCCAACAGCCCAAACGTCGAACCGGTCGCACCGAAACGAGCAGGAGGTTCCCCACACGGAGCATCTCTCTATGCCCGTTGGCAGATTTCCACCTTGCTTCCCTCAACCTACACCTATAAATCGGTGTGCTATGCCTCGACGCCCGGAGGTTTAGGCTACATCGGTTTATCGGGGCCCATATATCCGATATGCCTTCGGTACGTTCAATACTTGTTCAGCAGGGCCGCACACGGATCGGTCCTCAATCGACACGGACAGGGCTGCGCACACAAGACTTCCTCTTGCTGCGCCCTAGCCCCTGCCTAGTCTCATTTTCATTACTATAGTGATCTCACATCACTCAACCGAACCCGTGTGTCCCAAGCCTATCTCGCGAGTAGATTCCAACTACTCGACTTGTACCGAAGTCCTATGACTCATTAAGCATAGTCTGTCTACTCGAGGTCCTTGACACTACCCTCACTCTTTTAGGAACCTTTGGTTATGCAAGTGGGGTTTCATTCATCCTGTACCTAATGCACATGCATACTTCATATGACACATGTAAACAAAGTAAAACTTTTAAAAAGTGTTAATGCAAACCGGGGCTTGCCTTGTTGCTGCTGGTCAGGAGTTAGTTCTTCGTCCGGAAGGAGGAAGTCCAGCACTTCCGGAGTCTCTTCTTCAACGGCTACACGTTAATGAAATACTACATGTTAATTTAGATGCAAATGTGAGTTTTAGAGTAAGACTTCTACTATTAGTTCTAATAACCAGCCTCTAACACCTGGAACTTTGTTTAAGAATTTAAAGATGAACTGGTGTTGGTGGTTTGGCTTGAACTTAATCACATGGTTAAATGCTAAGTGGTTTTCCCCCTTTTCCATATTACTTCCCTTAAGTGGTTAAACAGGACAGGGGTGATCTAGAGCTCCAATGGAGCTGAGAATTTTCGTGTGAGTTCCTTGTCACAAGAAAACCCTCTGGACCAAACCTTAGCACTTTTCATGGAGTGGTTTGCTCAGAATAATTTTCTTAGCAAATAAGCAAGGAGGAATTAATTCTGAGGTCAGACCCCTGTGTATACCCAACTTAGTAAACTACAATTTCAATTATAGTTCCTAGAGTTTGCATGAATTTTCCTAGCATTTTTGGAGTCAAGGTTTGCCCAGAATTGAATTTCCAAGTTTTGGAAATTCTCTGAAAATGTTTCTGTATTCAAATGAACACAGCACCTTCCAATTTGAATTGCTCTGACCAAATCAACTCCAAATGGTCTTAAACTTTTACAGAGGTTTACTAATGTCCTAAAGAACATTCTGGCAAAATTTGGGGATTTTTGGATGAACCAAACTCCCTCTAAAATTCTTTTTCTGAAAAGCTTTAAAGAATTTTCCAGAATTAATTAATGGGTTTCATACAAATTGGGTTGTATATCTGGACAGAGCTAGGCAAGATGAATCCAACCCAATTTGAATCACTAAATTTGGAGCTTCCTAGCCAAGGTTATGGGGTTCTAAAGTTTGCACTAAAACTGGAAATTCCAAAAATGTTTAAATCCTGCGGGTGGGACCCACTCCTCGAGCCGGCCCACTCAGAAAGCGGCCACACCGTGGCCCACGGGGTTTTACCCGCGCTGCCACACCGAATCCCGGCCGCAAACCCGATCCCCGCGCGAGATCAGAGGCTGACCAGTGGACCCGGCCCCCCTTCGTCTACCTCGCGCTCTCCCGCAGTTCCCGCGGCGGCGCTTCGCCGGAGCGCTCGCCGCCGGGCGTTTCCCCGCCCGACCTTTGACAAAACTTGCCGCCTGTGCCTAACTCGACTCGGAGAACACGCTGGTGCCCTCACCGGAGCTCAGCAATGGCCGGAACTATGCCCGCGACGGCGACAGAGCCTCCCTCTGCTCCGGTGACGTCGTCCGGGCTACTCCGGACCTTATTTCTCAAGCGGTTTGCTCCTACAGCTCCACCGTGGCATGCTGCGCACGAATATGAGCTCGGTTGGCCATGGAAATAGCCGGAACTGGGACCTCACCGTCGACCTAGGCCCGATATCGACTGTTGCTCGAAAAACTTGGATATCAGCGCAAAGGCTCGATGGTTTTCGATGGTTTTGGATCCTAGGTGGCTGTGGGGGCGTGTAGAACCTATGCTCAGCTAGGTTTACGCTGTGCAGGACCGATCGCCGCGAATTTTGGCATTTCTGCTCACTCGTTTTTGTTGAGCACCGAGGACTAGACGGGGAAATACTCCCCCTACAAAACATGGAAGAGGGTAGGGTCTTCACCGTGAGCTCGAGCAGTCCCCGGCGCGTGTCTTTGCTGTTGAACTCCGGTCGCGAGGTCGCCTGGATCAACGGCGCGACGAGGAGCCGAGGGGAGCGGCGGTGTCGTTTTTCGTTTCGGGTAGGAACGGGCAGAGCGGAGGAGATGAGGCTGGCTCACGTGGGCTGGGAACTTAAACCGCGTCGGGCACGCGTGCGCTCGGTCGCCGAGCAGGAGGTGGCGAGGTGAGGCGGTCGGACGCCGGTGCTGTCCGCAGCTGGCGCGAGGTGTTCGACCGACGTCGGGAGAAAACAGCCACGCTCGGTTTGGGAAACAAGTTTCCCCCACTGACTTGTGGGCCCACTCTCCCCCTAATCCTCTCTTCTCCATTTCTTTTGTAAATATCCCAGCAACTACACATTGAATGAGAGACTTAGACCCCAAGTCTTGGTTTGAATTTGAGTTCTCAAATTCAAACTTTGTTTGGTTAAATTTGCTTCATGTTTAAACTGAAATTCAAATTCAGTTTTGAATTATTGCAAATTTGGCTCCCAACAAGATGAACTCCAATGGGGATGAAACTTGGTGGGTTTACTCAGAAAAATGTGCTGAGTATAGATATGGAGCTAACTTTTGAATTTGGGTGATGAAAGTTGCTGCAATTTGAATTTACATTCAAATTGGCCTCCTTTTGAAATAACCCAAAAGTGCCTCAAAAAGTGTTGAATTTGCATGAGCTTTGGACTGAACCTTCCCAAGACTTTTTAAATTCTAGGGGTGAGCTCAACCTCTCATGTTCATGTGTAGAAACCCTACTTTGTGAAAGTGAAGGCTTTCCCTTCTAATCACTCCTTTGATGGAGGTCACTTGCTCTTCACAATATTTCCCAATCTACCCACAACAAAACTGTTGTGTTGTGAGGTGCAGAAAAGTTTTTGCAAGTCCCTTTTCTTGGGATTTTACATCCCTCCCCCCTTAAAAGAATCTCGTCCCGAGATTATAAAAGAAGAGATAGCGATGTAATAGGGACTTACCCGTGTTGAGAAGCCATGAACTCCGGGTAATTTGAGCGAAGGAACTCCTCGCTCTCCCACGTCGATTCTTCGGCGGTGTGGTTACTCCAGAGTATTTTGTAGAACCACAACGTTCTGCTGCGTGTGGTCCTGGCTTTCTCATCAAGAATTCCCACCAGATATTCATCATATGTTAAATCCGGTTTCAGCTCGCCGATGTCTTCGGTAGGAACAGCAGCTGTATGCTTCAAGCATTTTCGCAGTTGCGAAACATGGAAAATATCATGGACACCAGTCAGAGATGCCGGTAGCTCCAATCGATACGCTGCTGGTCCACACTTCTCGGTGATAGCGTAGGGTCCAATGAAACGGGGAGCGAGCTTCCCCTTCACACCGAACCGGTGCACGCCCTTCATCGGAGACACGCGGAGGTACACGTGTTCCCCAACGTCAAAGTGCAACGGCCTACGCCTCTTATCAGCGTAGTTCTTCTGTCGGGATTGAGCGGCCTTCAAATTGGCTTGAATTGTCTGAACGCGCTCCTCGGCGTCGTTCACTACATCAACCCCGAACGTGACCCTTTCACCGGACTCGCACCAATTTAATGGGGTGCGGCATTTATGACCGTAGAGAGCTTCATAGGGTGCCATCTTGATACTCGCCTGATAACCGTTGTTGTACGAGAATTCCGCCAATGGTAGGTGATCATCCCAATTCCTACCATGGTGGATGGCACATGCTCTCAACATGTCTTCCAGGACTTGATTCACCCTTTCTGTCTGGCCATCTGTCTGAGGGTGATAAGCGGAGCTCCTGATCAACTTAGTACCCAATGCAGCGTGTAGCTGCTCCCAAAAGCGAGATACAAATAATGCACCTCGATCTGAGACAATGGTCTTGGGTACCCCGTATAGGCATAGCATCTTCGCTATGTATAGCTCCGCATATTTGCCGGCATTGTAACGTGTATTCACCGGAATGAAGTGAGCCGTCTTGGTTAACCGATCAACGATTACCCATATGGAACCATGCTTGTTGGCTGTTAGGGGTAATCCCACAATGAAATCCATGCTCACATCTTCCCATTTCCATGCCGGGATCTTCAGGGGTTGCAGCAGCCCTGATTTCTTCATGTGATCAGTTTTCACTCGTCTACACGTATCGCACTCGGATACGTACTTAGCTACCTCCCGCTTCATCCGTGTCCACCAAAATTTCTTTTTCAAATTTTGGTACATTTTGTTGCTGCCCGGATGAATGGAGTATTTGGACAAGTGAGCTTCATCGAGGATCTTTTTCCTCAACTCCATATCTCGGGGTACGACTATGCGGTCATTGAACCACAACGTCCCCTCACCATCTTTCCGGAAACATTTAATTTCTCCATTGTCTATCCGTCTCCGGAGATGTGCCATGCCTTTATCCGTTTTCTGAGCTGCAATGATGTCCTCCCTAATAGTAGGGATGAGGGCAAGGTTGTACAGCGACCCATAAGGAACCAAGTATAAACTTGGCTCTTCCTCCTCCACCGGTGTAATGGTGAGGTGATGGACATGTGATTTCCGACTCAGCGCGTCGGCAACCACATTCGCCTTGCCGGGGTGGTAATGGATCTCAATCTCATAATCTTTGATCAGTTCTAACCACCTCCTCTGCCTCATGTTCAGCTCCTTCTGGGTGAAAATGTATTTCAAGCTCTTGTGGTCGGTGTAGAGATGCACCAAGTTCCCCAGGAGATAGTGCCTCCACATTTTCAGCGCCAACACCACGGCAGCAAGTTCAAGATCGTGAGTCGGGTAGTGCTGCTCATGGTTCCGAAGTTGGCGTGAGCCATAAGCGACCACACGTCCTTCCTGCATCAACACGCAGCCGAGCCCAATACCGGACGCGTCACAATACACGTCGAAGGGCTTTGTTGTATCCGGCTGAGCTAATACCGGGGCTGTTGTGAGATGCTTCACCAGTGTTCGGAACGCTCCTTCACACGCCGTGTTCCAAACATATTTTGTCCCTTTCTTCAGCAACTCTGTCAACGGCTTAGCGAGCTTGGAGAAGCTTGGAATGAATCTCCTGTAGTATCCCGCTAACCCGAGGAAGCTTCTGACTTCATGAACTGAAGTGGGAGCTTTCCATTTCAACACTTGCTCGATTTTACTTGGGTCAACCGCAATGCCTTCAGTTGAGATGATATGTCCCAAGAATGGCACTTGGCTGATCCAAAATTCGCATTTGCTGAACTTGGCGTAGAGCTTGTGGTCTCGCAATCGTTGAAGAACGATCCGTAAGTGTTCGGCATGCTCGGCTTCTGTCTTGGAGTAAACCAAGATGTCGTCGATGAACACTACCACAAACTTGTCCAGCTCCGGCATGAACACTGAGTTCATGAGATACATGAAATGGGCTGGAGCATTTGTGAGACCAAAGGACATGACGAGATATTCGTATAAGCCGTATCTCGTCGAGAACGCCGTCTTCGGGATATCCTCCGCCCGGATCTTGATCTGGTGATATCCAGAGCGAAGGTCCATCTTTGAGAATACACTTGCCCCCACAAGTTGATCAAACAAGATGTCAATACGGGGCAGTGGGTACTTATTCTTGATGGTGACGGCGTTGAGCGGCCGGTAATCCACACACAGTCTCAGGGTTTCATCCTTCTTCTTGGTTTGGGTAATTGGTTTGGGTAAAATTGGTTTGGGTAAAATTGCTATTTCTCATGATTTGTCTATCTCCAATGTGCACTATGTTAAGTCTCTTAGTTTCAATTTACTCTCTATTGCACAATTATGTGATCTTGGACTAACGTGCACATTTGACAAGAATGGTGTTATGGTGACTAGTGAAACAAGCAAAGAACTAATATTCAAAGGTTTTCGGCATGGACATCATTACTTGGTGGACTTCTCCAACAAGGATGCTAGCTTGACCACTTGTCTTTTCACCAAGACAAGTTTGGGATGGCTATGGCATCGGCGCATTGCTCACATTGGGATGAGCAAGCTCAAGAAGTCATTCAAGCTTGGGATGGTGACCGGCGTGAAGGATGTTACATTTGAGAAGAACAAGCTTTGTAGCGCATGTCAAGCCGGGAAGCAAGTTGCCTCACACCATCCAATGAAGACAATGGTGTCAACCTCCAAGCCACTTGAACTACTTCACATGGACCTCTTCGGACCATCCACATACCAAAGCCTTGGCGGTAACCTCTATTGTCTTGTTATTGTTGATGACTACTCTCGCTATGCTTGGACATTGTTTCTAGGTGACAAGGGTGAAACTCCGGAAACCTTCAAGACCTTCGCTAAACGAGCTCAAAGGGAATTTCAACTTCCCATCATCAAGGTCCGGAGTGACAACGGCACCGAGTTCAAGAACTACAACATTGGGGAGTGGTGTGATCGTGAAGGCGTGAAGCACGAGTTTTCGGCCACATACACCCCCCAACAAAATGGTGTCGTTGAAAGGAAGAACAAGACTCTCATCACCCTTGCAAGAGCAATGCTTGATGACTATGGCACGTCGGAGAAGTTTTGGGCCGAAGAAATCAACACGGCGTGCCATGCAGCAAATAGGGTCTATCTTCATCGACTATTTCAAAAGACCCCATATGAGCTCCTCATTGGGAGAAAGCCCAACATCTCCTACTTCCGAGTCTTCGGGTGCAAGTGCTACATCTACCGCAAGAAAAGACTCGGTAAGTTTGAAAGAAGGTGTGATGTTGGTATCTTTCTTGGTTATTCGTCAAACTCGAAAGCATATCGAGTATTCAACCAAACCTCCGGGTTAGTTGAAGAAAGTTGTGATGTTGAGTTTGATGAGACTAATGGCTCTCAAGAGGAGAGTTTTGGTCATGATGATATAGATGATGAGCCTCTACGAGAAGCTATGAAGAACATGACCATAGGAGACATCAAGCCCGAAGTTGAGGAGAGCCATGATCAAGGGGGAGCCTCAAGTTCCAACATCAACACCTCCATGGCGCCTCAAATTGATGAAGAAGAAGAGAAAGATGATCCATTGCCAATGCAAGATTCACATGCCACACAACACCAAGAAGAAGAAGAAGTCCAAGGTCAAGTCCAACCACAAGACGAGCAAGATGCCTCACCACCACCAAGTGCCTCACAACCTCTTATGAGGCATGGGCGCATCTCCAAGGCACATCCGATGGATCAAATCATCGGAAGTCCGTCACGGGGAGTAAGTACTCGTTCTCGCCATGTTGCTTCATTTTGTGAGCACTACTCTTTTGTTTCGTGTGTAGAACCGAAAAATATTGAGGAAGCACTCCAAGATCCCAATTGGGTGATGGCTATGCAAGAAGAGCTCAACAACTTCACCCGCAATGAAGTTTGGGTATTGGAGGAGCGACCTAAGAACAAGAACGTCATCGGAACGAAGTGGGTGTACCGCAACAAGCAAGACGAGAATGGCGTGGTGGTCCGCAACAAGGCAAGGCTTGTGGCCAAGGGTTTTTCACAAGTTGAAGGACTAGATTTTGGAGAGACATTCGCCCCGGTCGCACGGTTAGAAGCTATTCGCATACTCCTTGCTTTTGCTTCACATCACAATATTATGCTTTATCAAATGGATGTGAAAAGTGCCTTCCTCAATGGTTATATTAACGAGCTTGTTTTCGTTGAGCAACCTCCCGGGTTTGAAGATCCGAGGAATCCTAACCATGTGTATAGGTTACACAAGGCGCTCTACGGGCTCAAGCAAGCACCTAGGGCATGGTATGAACGTCTAAGGGATTTCCTAGTCATGCAAGGATTCAAGATCAGGAGGGTGGATACCACACTTTTCACCAAGGACATCAACGGGGATTTATTTCTTTGTCAAATTTACGTTGATGACATTATTTTTGGCTCAACTAACAAATCTCTTAGCCTTGAGTTTGGCACCATGATGTCTAGGGAGTTCGAGATGTCAATGATTGGAGAACTCAATTTCTTCCTAGGATTTCAAATCAAGCAACTTCAAGAGGGGACTTTCATCTACCAATAAAAGTACACCAAAGACCTCTTGAAGAAGTTTGAAATGGAAGATTGTAGCTCAAGAAGTACTCCAATGGCGACAAATTGTCATCTCGACGCGGACATGGACGGTAAACCTATTGATCAATCTCATTACCGTTCCATGATTGGTTCACTGTTATATCTTACCGCATCTAGGCCCGATATCATGTTTAGTGTGTGCTTGTGTGCTCGCTTTCAAGCGGCACCTAAAGAATCGCATCGTAAGGCGGTCTTTAGGATACTTAGGTATCTCAAGCATACCCCAAGTGTAGGTTTGTGGTACCCCAAGAACGCTAGTTTCCATCTCTTGGGTTACTCGGATTCGGACTTTGCCGGATGCCGTGTGGATCGCAAGAGTACCTCCGGTGGGTGCCACTTACTTGGGCGTTCCCTAGTATCTTGGTCGAGCAAAAAGCAAAACTCCGTGGCTTTGTCCACCGCGGAGGCAGAGTATATAGCGGCAGGTGCATGTTGTGCCCAAATTCTATATATGAAGCAAACCCTTTTGGACTTTGGAATTAAGTTTGATTGTGTGCCTCTCCTTTGTGACAATGAAAGTGCGGTTAAGATAGCCAGAAACCCCGTTCAGCACTCCCGCACTAAGCACATTGATATTCGCCATCACTTCTTGCGGGACCATGAGGCTAAAGGAGACATCTCTTTGCAAAGGGTTAGGTCCGAAGAACAATTGGCGGATATCTTCACTAAACCACTTGATGAGAAAACTTTTTCTAGACTTAGAAGTGAACTAAATGTGCTAGATGCATCTAACGTCATGTAAGTTGCCATGTTCATGTAAGGTTGCATATCAAATAGGTCTTGTCTAACTCCCAAAGGATAGGGGCAAACTAGAAATAGTTTCCCTGAGGAAGCCTTTGGCAGGTTTAAACTTGGCGAGATAGATTTACATTACGCCTTGCATGATTCCTGCCATATAGACTTGCACTCATTTAATATCTTGCATTATTTTGTTTGGCATTGCATACGGTAGATTGTCACAAAGGGGAACCCGCATCATGAGAAGGAGACTTGTTCAAAATGCAATATCTCAACTCATAGGATGTGGATAGAGCAAAATTCTAAAGGTACATGCTTTAAAGAGATAGAAGTTTTCCATACTCTAGCTCACAAAGCATGGGCCTTACATTTTTGTAGTTTCCCTCCTAACCTTGTGTGTTCTCTTTGCTTAAGGGCTTAGCCAATATGTGGCAATATATTTGAAGCCTTCTATTAGAGGTTAGGAGTTGCCCAAAAAGTCCTAGGACCCATCCTTATCTTTGTGTGTTTAAGTCCAAGGACACATATGGGCAGTCTTAGGTTTTCTGTAGTCATCGGATTATCCGATGCTAGGGCCAGCAGATCATCGGATCAATTGGTGCTTCAGTTCAGTGCTCAGATCAAGTCAGATGTCACAAATCAACCGATGAGTTCATTTCAGAAGACATCGGAGCATCCGGTGTTCAGTTTTCTGGTGCCCTGCAGAAATCGACCGATGATCGACACCTCAACGTCGGCTCATCCGGTGTTCAAAGAGAGTTTTTGGAACAACTCTCTGTTGAACTCGACCGATGCATCCTCCGATGATCATCGGTCCATCCGGTGCTTTGTGCGCGGCTAGGGTTTGCCCGTACGGTTTAAAAAGCGGCTCGGCCGCCCTTCTTTTTCTTCTTCTTTCCCGACCTCCGCCGCCGCCCGACGCCCTCGCCGCCACCTCTCCCACGCGCCTCCGCCTCCCAGTCACCGCCGCCGGCTGCCAGGCGCCGCCGCCGCCGCCTCTCCCGCGCACGCCGCCTCCCGCGCGCGCCGCCTCCCAGCCGCCGCCGCCGCCTTCCAGGCACAGCCGCCGCTGCCTCTCCCGCGCCGCCGCCTCCCAGGCGCCGCCGCCCCCTCCTCCCAGGGGCCGCCACCGCCACCTTTCGGCCGCCTAGGCGCCGTCCGTGCCCGCGCCGCCGCCTCTCCCGAGCGTGCCGCCGCTGTTCCACCGCACCGCCGCGCCTCTCTCGCCGTCTCCCCTCCACCACTCGCCGCCGGCTCGCATCACCCTCTCTGCTAGGGTCTCGTCGTGCTTCGCCGTTCGTCGCTAAGGTTTGCTCCGTGCCGCGCGACGCCCTTCGTCGTTTTTCGTCGTTCATGTTCACCGTCGCTAACCCTAGTTCTCAATTGCATCAAGATGGGTCGCGATCGCAAAGGAAAGGGAAAGGCAATTGAGGAGCCCGCCGCGAAGAAGCGCAAGATGTCCAAGGACGCTCGTCGTGCGGAGTTGGCCGCTCGCGCCGCCGAGGAGCGTGAGCGCGGCCATCGCGGTTCCCTACGGATCCGCGAGTCCCGGCAGAGGCAGGAGCAGCCTCCGATCCAGCCGGTGCCTCCCGAGGGCTCCGACGAGGAGGAGACCGAGGTGTCGCCTCTCATCCGCCGGCGCACCCCGAGGACTCGTGGGGGTGGACAGACTCCTACGGCGAGTCGGCGTCCCTCTGCGGCTAACCGCGCCGAGGACAGAGAGGCTGAAAGGGCCATCCACCTGATGGACACAGCAGTCCGTGTTGCCGAGGATGTCAGACTCACCGACTACGGGAAAATGAAGGCAAGGCAACTGAAGAAGCTCAGATGGTCAGCGTTGATTGAGGAGTGGTTCCCGCGGCCTAGGGATGCTCAAGTTGACTCCCGCTTCTGGACCCTGACACAGGCGTCCCTGTACGAGACTTACAGGCGTCGAGGCCACAAGCTCTTCCATCATAACAGCATTGACTGGGATCAGCTTGCAGTGGCAGCGGGACACGGGATCAGGCCACTTTTTGAGAGATACAGAGGACTGGTGGACTTGCTCTCGCACCAGAGGAGTGCCTACGTCGAGGAGTGGGTCAGGGTGTTCTACGTGACACTCTACGTCTCTGAGGGCCGTCGCTCGATTCACTTCATGTTCATGGGGCGGATCCACGACGTGTCTCGAGACTTGTTAGGCAGACTGCTTAGTGTGGAGCTCTCTACTACGTGCCTGCACCAGATAGTCTACGGAGACACAGACCCGCCGAGGAGGCCACTGACTGGACGAGTGGCACCGCCTTTCGAGGAGATCAGAGGTCTGTTCACTCAGCCGTTCACTCCTGACCAGCCGAGGGTGCCAGCGCTTCTCACCTCAGCAGCTCGGACAGTTCACCACGTCCTCAGGCGTACGCTACTACCGAGGTCTGGCTACTTGGAGGGCTTCACGAGCCTTCAGCAGACCATCCTGTTCTATGTGATGAACGGGATGGAGTTCGACATCATAGATATTCTGATCTGCGAGATGGAGGACGTGATCACCGACGGAGTTGGGATGCTTCGACAGTTGGTCTTCGGTCACTGGATCTGCCACCTTCTCCACCAGCTGGTTCCAGAGGACACTCCAGGAGTTTCTCAGCTGACGGAGATGCACGTGACCCGGTTCAGCCACTACCGAGTCCCCACTCTGGGAGACCGCCGCCTTGGCCGTCCCGTCGAGCGTGAGGTTCGAGCCAGACTGTAAGAGGAGGACTGGGCAGAGCTGACTCAGGAGGACGCAGAGCTGGCACAGGCAGAGGCTCAGGGAGGAGACCTACAGCACATATGGTCGGACAGCGACACCAGCGACAGTGTCGAGGAGTACTTCCCTCCTGCTCCTCCCTCACCGAGGCAGCACGACGCAGAGGCAGGAGGCTCAGCAGCTCCACCACCTACACCTCCTCCAGTGTCAGAGGCTCAGGTGACTCAGCCGTCAGAGCTCACTGCCTTACTTCAGCGAATGGCTCAGCAGCAGGAGCAGCAGGCAGCTCGACAGGAGCAGCTTCAGAGGCAGCAGCAGGAGATGCAGCTGGAGATCGCCCGTCAGAGGCGAGAGGACACCGACAGGTTCACCAACCTTGTCGACCAGATGACGCGACGCACTCTGGACCAGCAGCAGCAGACTCAGCAGATGTTGTTGGGCATCCTGGGGTTGGTCACCAACCTCTACCAGCAGACGGGAGTCGCCCTTCCACCTCAGCACTTGGGACTCAGTCAGGCTCCAGGTGCACCCCCACTGGCACCAGGTCCAGTACTGCCGCCGACGTCGTTCCAGTCCTCACCTCTTCTGGCAGTACCTTCTCCACCGGCGCCAGCAGTCTCAGCGGATCCCCCAGCAGCTCCAGCTCCAGCTCCAGCTCCCCCCGCTCCAGCTCCAGCACCAGCGACCTCCACCTCCAGCAGCTCCGGCGATAGCAGCGTCGACGCCGACCGCTTCACCATCGCCAGGAGCGCGCCTGAGTCGTAGGCACTCGACTTCCCTTTTTGGTGTCTTGATGCCAAAGGGGGAGAAGAGTTAGAGTCAGGGGGAGGGGCAGCTCAGTTCTAGGGGGAGTGTCTAGGGGGAGTGTCTATCCTTTTTGCTACTTATTGTTAGCTATTTGAGATTGCCTGTTACTATTATGTGCTATTATTGTACTCCGGGTGCTACTTTATGCTCTTGCGTTTTATTGTTTATTATTTGAGCCTTCGAGCCACTTGTGATGCAAATTTGTACTTGTTATACTTCTTTTTTTGAGCATTGCATTTTAATTCCATTAATTCTATGCTCTACTCGTTGTGTTGTCATCAATCACCAAAAAGGGGGAGATTGAAAGCATCTAGGCCCCCGTGAGGTATGGTTTCGGTGATTAATGACAACCGTTCGTTATTACTAATGAGTTTGTGGATGCGAGGTTTCACGCATATCACATCAAACGTTAATGAACTATCTATTCACACCATCTACTGCTCATTGGATACAAATGGAGACCCCTCAACGATCTATTCTAAGGGGTTATTCGATACTCATGAAGACTACATAAAGAACTCATACAACGACTCTATTCTATCAAAATTGGCAACACAAGAAGCTTACACTTCATCATAATATCATTACAAACAAGTGTCAAAGAGGTCACTCAAGAAGATTCCAAAAGATCAACTCAAAACAACTCGAAGCAAACAAGTTGCACTCACCGGATTATCCGATGTCTTGCAAAATGACTACATCGGTCAAGTTTGAGTTGGCAGAAGAAGAAGACCTCAGAGTCTAGTACACACCGGATCATCCGATGTGAAGGAAGTGGCACATCGGTTGATTTCAACAGAAGGATGATTTCTGGGTTATTCTGAAGAAGTACACACCAGATCATCCGATGATGAAGTAAGTGTACATCGGTCAATTTCAACCGAGACATTATTTCTGAACCAATTCTGAAGATCAACTCACCGGATCATCCGATGATGAAGTTGAAGTAACATCGGTCGATTAAAAGATCCAACGGTTATATCCAACGGTCACATCTGACACATGACATCAGCTAATTTGGAATTCGACCGATGATCATATAAAGGGGTGCATCGGAGGATCCGATGTTCACTGAAAAAGTCTGCCTACTTTTCCAACGGCTATCTCGTGTGGGCTGGCTATAAATACCCCTCCAACCGGCCATTTCGTCAAGTCTTGATCACCAGAGCCTCACTACACATTCTCAAGCATTCAAGACCAAGAGCTACCACTTCCACACTTCAAAACCTCATGTACTCCAACTATAGGTTATATCTAGCTAGAGAGAAGCTTGTGTGCGTCCATTCTTGGTGATTGGAATCTCTAGGCTAGTGAGAGAGAGTGTCTCGGTGACTTCTCTCACCTAGTAAACGTTGGAGGAAGAAGATATCGCTCCGGAGCTTACCAAGGCGTTTGTGGAAGCCCGGAGGATCACCATTGTACAAGGCTTGAGCTCCACCTTGCCGGAGAAGGCGAACGGAGAAAGATAGTGGATTCCCTTGTCTAGGTGACTTGGGAGTGGCTATACCCTTTGGTGGGTGCCACAACGTGGACGTAGGTAGATTTTTGTGATCTTACCGAACCACGGGAAAAATCGCCGTGTCTCCGAGTCTCCGCGGGAGTTTGCATTTCTCCCCTCACCCCCTTACTATTACGCATTTACTATTCTGCACTTAACACTCTTGCTTGCATAGTTAGTTCGCATAGGGAATTGGGCTTCAACCATTGAGTTTTAAATTACTCTAAAATTTGAAAAAGCCCAATTCACCCCCCCCCCCTCTTGGGCGTTTCGATCCTTACACCGTCCCTCCACCGGAACGAGCGTGTATAGAGTGCCCTCCATAGCCTGCACGTGTAGTTGGCAGAAACGTGACATAGTGTCACGGGCTGCCACTTGCCACATCCCTTCCGGTTGTCTTCCTCTCACCGTGACGGTGAACGGCACCCAACCGGGTGCCGTAGGTCCTGCAGGGACTTCGACATGGATTGTCCACGTCTTGTTCCCCTCTTCGCCTTCTTGCTTGGCGCAGTACTGCGGCATCTGGTTATATCTGAAATATTGAAGCATCTCCCTCAATGTCTCCGGATAGCCGCTGCGGTGAGAACAGTGGGACACCACCCACCCGTTCTCCAACTGCTTTTCTGCTGTCATCTGTAAAAATTATATTTGAAAAATGTCAAATATTTATTTAAACAGTAAACCACTGAGTTATAACATAAGACATGTCATTGAACCCATAAAACTTGGAAACATAGTTCAAATTTTAAGCAAATTTGACTGCTGATCTGCTGTTCAACATGACAGCCCTGACCAGTTTCCATTTCAACCTGATTTAGGCTGTGTCAAAGTCAAAACCAATTCTGGAGCTCGACATCAAAGTTAAAGCTAACTTCAATAGATTTCCAGAAAGTATTTGATTGGCCTAAGATCTGTCCTGGTTCAAAAGTTATGAGATGTCAAAGTTAACAGAATTTCTGGAGAAAATTGGACAGCACTTCCCTGCTTTAGGTACTGATTTGATCCAATAATCCCATTTAATTCTGTTCCTAACCTGACAAAACTTTCTGTTACAAAGTTGTAACCCATCTCATAAGATTTCCAGAACTATCTCATTTTCTATTTTCAGAATTTTATGCAGGAAGTTATGCTCAATTTACAGAGAGTTTACAGAGAGTGTTTGCTCTGCCCTGTTTTCTGGACAGTTTCAACTCCACTGCATTTTTCGATTGGTTAAGGGATGAAACACCTCTGGACCTCAAAAGAAATGTTGTAAAGCTCTTCTAAAGATTTCCAGAAATGTATCATATGACCCCAACCTCGAAAGAGCTCAACCTCTAACCTCTGATTAACTTCAGCCTTGATTCAGCTGAAAACAGAGTGCTCTGTCCTTAACAACCTATAAGTTGAAAACTTGTTAACTTTGAATATACTGTTTAAGGGAAGGAGTTACATCAAGTTTTATTACTTTAGATCAAAACCTTCAAGTTTTAAATGAAGTTGTTCATTTAATGGGGTGTGACGTAGATGCGTCACCAGATTATGTCGGTACTACGTCCTCACAAAGAAAAACCTATACCGGACTTAGCCGGCTTCGTTATTTCAGTGGCACTAAACGTCACTCGCACACGGATGCTACACGTCTACCGTTTCGTGGTCAGACTACCTGCAGAAACTCAAACAATCATCAGACCCGGCTGCACACCGAGCCCGGAATCCATACAGTTCGTACACCCGGCCGTCATCACTCGCCCGGATGTTCTCAAGCCAAACACGCCTTGAGTTACGTGTTCACGTTTCAGACCACGTGACAAGGTCTCCCAAGTTGCACCACGCACGCCAGGGACAGACGTTGCTCGAATACCCCAAACGACATGAAGAGTCGTAGAGGATATCAAAGCGGGTCGGGTTACCTGCCACCCGTGGGGCTCCACCCTTCAGCTTGTGCGCACTGGTGGACAGCGCTTACGTGCACCACCCAAGACATACACGTCCCGAGATGCACGATTTTCCGACATAATCAAATAAGTTAATATGTCACTTTCTATATACTAATAACATCCTTATATGGGCTACTAACTCGTTCCTCACTGGATTTTTGAAAAAGATGACCTTTGTAGTGCATTAAACCTCAAGCGAGCTCTAATACCAGCGCTGACATGACCCCACGGTCTTGTCGAGCCAGGATCACGCTGAGGGGTGCTGCGTTGCATAGCACCGGATAACACACGTCAAAGGTACAAAGCGGAAGCAAAGTTTATATTACATAAAGTGGTTTATGAACATGTTTACATCAAAACAAGTCCAGTCTACACTCACGGGCGTAGACTACGCATCAAGTTCACGTTCAGCCCTTGAACGTGTCCTTGCTAGCACACACGCACACTAACTCTGCGGCGTGCACGACTCCCACTCGACGGGATTCCCCTCCAGGGGTTCTGTCTCCTCTTCGGGAGTCCCTTCCTCATAGAACCCTGCAAAAGCTTCAAACACAAGCAGTGAGCACGAAGGCTCAGCAAGACTGACCCGTCTCTCCTAAACATGGAACTTCTACATGAGGGGTGATGGGTGACATGAGGTAAAAATCATTTGCAAGGACTCGCCTAATTAGTAGAACCTTACTTTCAAGTTTTAGCAGCAGGTTGTGGAGAACCTTACGCTAAGGCACATGAGAGAGCCGCAATCAAACAAGAAACGCATTTCTCTCATGTACTTTGCCCAAAGTTGAACGGAACTTTAGTTAGCTCTAAACTACAACAAACCATTAACAAGCAAAGTCCATCTTTCAATCAGCAGCATTTTAACATGTAACTAGCCTGTTCTTTCTACGTCACGGTACAGTGAACAAGTGGTACTCAGCTGACCGCGAGGGACGGCGATTATAATCGATTTACACCTGCAGAGTTACCCAAACAACCCGTCACGTACGCCCGTACTCGATGTTTCCTACAACAACCATCACGGACGCCGTACGCGACTACCTTTCACCCGTTAGCCAAATGTTGAACCGGTCCAATCGTCCCGAGCAAGAGGTCTCTGCGCGCGCATCTCAGTGCCGCCAGCCGATTTATACCTCAAGCTCTCAACCTACCCTCTGAACGACCAGCTATGCCTCAACATCCAGCTACCCGAGTTACATCGGTTTCCCGGTTCCCATATAGCCGGTAGGTATTCGGTACTGTTCTAGCTTGTTCAACAGGCCCGCACACGGCTCGGTCCTCAATCGACACAAGCGGAGCTACAGCACACATGCCCCAAAGTCCTGCTGCCCTTACCCTCCGCTTGGTCTCATTTTCTTGCCATGTGTTTCATGTGCTATCTCTACCCGAGTCGAGTGCCTCTAGCCTATGCTCGTGAGTAGTTCCAACTACTCGACTTGTACCGAATCCTACCCTAACTTAGCTTTGTAGTAGCTAACGGGGTTTTGCAATCCTAAACCCAACCCATGGTTTTCTTGGCTATGCAATTAGGTTTCCAAACAAGACTCCAATATAAAGAATAATAGTATTCAAGTATGTGCTCTAAACAATAAAAAGTTGTAAAAAGGTTAATGCAAACCGGAGCTTGCCTTGCTGCTCTTGGTCGTAGGCTAGCTGCTCCTCCGGAGTAACGAAGTCTAGGACTTCGGGTTCCTCCTCGACCTTAGCGACTACATGACATACAAGTATATGTATTAATTTAAATGCATTTGATTGAATTTAAATTTGTGAAATCTATAACCCTTACTAGACAGACCCAATGATTGTGAAACTTTTACTGGGGCTTGGTTACAACCTAAACAGAGATTTGGTCAAGTTTTAGTTGCAGCAAAGCTCATTTGAGCCCTCCACAATTAATTATGCACTTGACCTTAATTGAAGGCTTTTAGGGTGTTCTAAGGATTTTCATGAAACATACTATGACTTTATGAAAACTAGGTTTTCAGAGGGTTCTAATGGAGTTGGTCTCACTTAATTTGAAGGTTCCTAACTAAAGATATGAGATAAACAATTTCAGAGAAAATTCTGAAAATGTTTCTGAACATTTTCTATTTTCTCTGGAACAGTTCCACTAATCACACCATTAGGTGGATCAAATGAGCTCAATTGGATCTGAAATTTTTATGGTAGTTCAAGAATATTCTTGTAAACATTCCAGAAAAATTTTAGGATTTTCCTCCAAAGGATTCTCCAGTTAAAATTCCAAACAGTTTAAATTTTAAGGAATTAATTCTGGAGAAATAAGGGTTTTCATGAAGTGAAACTTGATTTGCTGGAAAGTGATCAGAGAGCTGAATCCAACAAAATTTGGTTCACTCGATTTGGAGCTTTCTAGCTCAAATTATGAGGATTTGAAGTTTGAAGGAAATCTGAAAATCAGAGGAAAAGTTTAAACTTGCGGGTGGGCCCCGGGGACACGCGTCGCACGCCGAGGCGACGACACACCGTGGTCTGCGGGGTTCCTGCGTGCCAGCACATCTGATCCCGGCCACACCCGATCCCGATTTAAATTTTTCAACCGCTGACGCGTGGGCCAGCCGGCTTCGTCTTCCTCCTGACGCTCTCTCGCGCCCGCGCCGCCACCTTCACCGGAGCAGACCCGGAGCTCGCCGGCTCGCCGCTGCCGGCCCTCCCATGGTCTGAAACTCGCCGCCAGGGGGTTGTCGACGTCGAGGAACACGTCGGTGGTGTCAGTTCGGGCTGGCGGTGATCAGAAATAGCCCGGCGACGTGCCGCGGCCTCGGTTGAGGTTCGGCGCCGTCGACCATGGGTTCTAACCCGCCAACACCTCGAACAAACGGTCCTACAGCATCAGTGTACCTCTAGGAAGATCGAAAAGGTGCCAAAAGGGTTCAAAGATGGCGGCAAGTCGGTCGGCACCGTGTGACCGATCGTGGCCGCGCATGACCACCCTTGATCGAGCTCAAAATTCGTCACTTCTAGACAGTTTCACGCCACGGATGCAGAAAGGAACTTGATCGCCGGCTAGTCCAGCGTCTATGTGCAAGATTTGATAGCTAGAGAAGGATCTTAGAGCGAGAATTTGAAGGATCCATACCGGAAGCTCAGTTTAAGGTCGCCGGAGCAAAAACTGAGAATTCGCTGTGGATTCTTCACGGTTTGCTTCCAAACTTGGAGGAGAGTAGCACGGTGGTCGCGCGCTCCTGTTGCCTCTCTTGCTGGACCGTGAACACGCCTGTGGAACGCTGTCCACCGGCGCCTGACTCTCGGCTGAGGCTAGGTCGCCGCGGTGGCGATCGTTTTCGGGCAAGGGAGGTCGGAGCTCAGGGTTTCTGGCGTTGGGGAGGTGGAGGGCGATCTCAGGTTGCTGTCTAGCAGCTCAGAGACGAAGGAGGAGATCGTTTGCTGGTTTTCCCGATTGAGCAGAGAGCTGCGGAGAGAAACAATGCCGCTGCTCGGGTTTGCACGCGAGGGGATAAAGCCAGCCGACTCCTGCTCGGGCTGAGGCGGTGCCGGTCGCGTGGAGGCGCGAGCAAGCCGCCCTGGGCGCCAGCGCGCGTAGAGGGGAAGCAGCTGGTGGCGCAGGTGGCTGCTCGGTGGCACAGCCGACAGCTGCTTGGTGGAATTTCCCACCGAGGCTGTGACTTTGTGTGCAAGTTTTCCCTCCCTCTCTCTATGACATGTGGGTCCCACCCGGGGTTTTAACCTCTGAAATTTACTCCTAATCACTGTTGTAAACAGTGAGCCCCAAAATACCCCTGGTGATTCAAATTATTCACCCATGAGCCATTTGAATTGATTAGAATTCAAATTGGGTTTGGTTTGAATGAATTTCAGCACAAGTTCAGTTTGGAATTCAAATAAAGTTTGAATTTTTCCCACTTAGCTCATGTCAAGATCAACTCCAAATGGAGTGAAAATTGGAGTGTGGGCTCACAAAAATGTGCTGAATAAGAATATGCCTCCCACTTTTAAATTCATGGGATAAAAACAGTTTGAATTTGAGTATGGTTTCAAACTGCCCTCTTTCTAGCTATACCCAAAATGACCTCAAATAGGTTTTGAATTTGGGTGAAACTTGGCATGGACATCCTTAGCAATGTGTAGGAGTTTTCATATGCCCAGCCCCTCTATATCACATGTGGGAAATACCCCTTTTGCAATATGTGAGTTTGTTCTCTAATGAGCATGTTGATGGTGGTTACTTGCTCTTCATTTGTGTTCATCAACTTGCTTCAAATGAGGTGTGTCGTGTGGTGATGAACACTTCAAATATGTGTCAAAAACTGAGGCCCTTACATTCCTCCCCCCTTAGAAGAATCTCGTCCCGAGATTATAAGGTGAAAATGATAGAGACGACGGTGGAAAATTACCGGATATGCGACGTGAAAAAGTTGGGGTAGTTGGCGCGAAGAAATCCTTCGCTCTCCCATGTCGCTTCATCCATGGAGTGATTACTCCATAGAACCTTGTAGAACCACAACGTACGGTTGCGTGTGGTTCGGGCCTTTTCATCAATAATCTGCACCGGTTCCTCCTGATAGGTGAGATCCGGTTGCAGTTCTTCAATGTCGTCCAGCTGAATGGTAGTTGATAGCTTGAGACACTTCCTCAGCTGGTAAATGTGAAAGACGTCGTGCACACTGGAAAGTGCTTCTGGTAATTTCAGCCGGTATACTACCGATCCACATCTTTCGGTAATCTGGAATGGACCGATGAATCGGGGTGCTAACTTCCCTCTCACCCCAAATCTGTTTACGCCCTTCATTGGAGACACACGTAGGTATACGTGATCCCCGACTTCAAATTGTAATGGGCGTCTTCTCCGGTCCGCATATTGTTTCTGCCGGGATTGGGCGGCTTTTAGGTTCGCTTGAATCAGTCGAACCTTTTCTTACGCGTTGTTGACAAGGTCAATCCTGAAGGTAACCCTTTCGCCAGACTCACACCAATTCAGTGGTGTGCGGCATTTTCTACCGTATAGCGCCTCGTAGGGCGCCATCTTAATGCTGGCTTGGTACCCATTGTTGTACGAGAACTAACGGCAAGTGATCATCCCAATTATTGCCGTGGTTGATAGCGCAAGCTCGTAGCATGTCTTCTAAGATTCGATTTACCCGCTCGGTTTGTCCATCCGTCTGCGGGTGGTATGCTGAACTACGGATCGGCTTCGTCCCCAAGGCAGCGTGCAGCTGCTCCCAAAAACGGGACACAAATAAAGTACCCCGGTCCGATATGATGGTACGGGGTACGCCGTACAAGCATAGGATCCGTAAGATGTACAGTTCAGCGTACTTCTTGGCGTTGTAGTTTGTGTTGACCGGGATGAAATGGGCAACTTTGGTGAGCCGATCGACGATCACCCACACAGAATCATGCTTTTGAAGAGTGGTGAGTAAACCGACGATGAAATCCATGCTCACATCCTCCCACTTCCAGGCAGGAATGCCCAGTGGTTGCAGCAGTCCCGGTTTCCGCATATGGTCTGCCTTCACCCTTCGACATGTATCACAGTCGGACACGTACTTCGCGATCTCCCGCTTCATCCGTGTCCACCAAAACTTGCTTCTGAGTTCTTGATACATCTTGTTTCTGCCGGGGTGAATAGAAAATTTTGATAAGTGAGCCTCATCAAAAATTTTCTTCCGTAACTCCGGGTTTCGGGGTACGACGATCCGGTCCTTGAACCATAGGACGCCGTCTCCGTCCTTCCGGAAACATTTCAGCTCCCCACTGTCTACACGTCTCCGCAAATGCGACATGCCCTTGTCATGTTTCTGAGCAGCCGCTATCTCTTCACGGATGGTGGGGATCAAAGCTAGGTTGTAGAGAGCTCCATGTGGAATCACATGCAGTGGTGGTTTGCTCTCTTCCAACGGTGTGATGGTCAGATTGTTGACGTGTGACTTGCAGCTCAGCGCATCTGCCACTACGTTTGCCTTGCCCGGATGATAATGGATCTCTACTTTGTAATCCTTTATCAGTTCTAACCATCTTCGCTGCCTCATGTTCAGCTCCTTCTAAGTGAATATGTACTTGAGGCTTTTGTGGTCGGTATATAAATGTACGAGGTTACCGAGTAGGTAGTGCCTCCACATTTTCAGTGCAAGTACCACGGCAGCGAGCTCCAAGTCGTGGGTTGGATAATTCTGCTCATGGTTTCTAAGTTGCCGTGATCCATACGTGACCACCCTTCGGTCTTGCATCAGCACACATCCGAGCCCAATGCCGGATGCATCGCAGTACACATCGAACGGTTTTGTTGTGTCTGGCTGCGCCAAAACCGGTGCTGATGTCAGGTGCTCGACTAAAGCCTTGAATGCTGCTTCACATGCTGGACTCCAAACATATTTAGTAGCCTTCTTCAGCAGCTCCATCATAGGCTTGGCAATCTTCGAGAAGTTCGGAATGAACCTCCGATAATATCCCGCGAGTCTGAGGAAACTCCGTACCTCGTGAACCGTTATCGGGGATTTCCAATTCAGCACTTGAGTGATCTTGCTCAGGTCTACAGCGATACCCTCCGCTGAAATGATATGCCCAAGAAAAGGCACTTGGGATATCCAGAACTCGCATTTGCTGAATTTCGCGTATAGCTGGTGATCCCGCAGCCGTTGCAAGACTATACGCAGATGCTTCTAGTGATCTTCTTCCGACTTGGAATATACCAGGATGTCATCGATGAAGACCACGACAAACTTGTCCAGCTCCGGCATGAATACCGAGTTCATTAAGTACATGAAGTGAGCTGGAGCATTGGTGAGGCCATAGGACATGACCAGGTACTCATAAAGTCCGTACCTCGTCGAGAAAGCCATCTTTGGAATGTCCTCTGCCCTTATCTTAATCTGATGGTACCCGGATCTTAAGTCCATCTTGGAAAAGACATTTGCTTCGACCAACTGTCAAACAACATGTCGATCCGTGGCAACAGGTACTTGTTTTTTATGGTTACGGCGTTTAATTGCCGATAGTCCATGCAAAGCCGTATTGTCTCATCCTTCTTCTTCACGAATAATGTCGAACAGCCCCATGGCGAGGAGCTCGGCCTAATAAAACCCTTCTCCAGGAGGTCCGTGAGCTGAGTCTTCAGTTCAGCCAACTCCTTGGGCACCATCTTGTATGGCCTTCGGGATATTGGCATGGTTCCCGGTGCAAGTTCAATCTTGAACTCCACATCTCTATCGGGCGGCATCCCCGGCAAATCGTACGGGAATACATCAGGGAACTCTTGGACCACTGGAATATCTTCCAATCTGATAGTTGTGGCTTGATAGACACTTGGATGTTTTATTTCTGGACTGTCCAGAAATAAGGAGTGAGATTTGTGCACTTCTGAGTTTAAGTGCACAACTCGGAGGACGGTGTATAAAATAGCGCCGTGGCGGGTTAACCACGACATCCCTAAGATGACATCGACCTTTTGTCCCTCTAAGATTATGAGAGACGTAGGGTAGACTCTACCCTCTAAGCACAATGGCGCTTTTGGGACCATCATGCTTGCTGAAATTTTCCCACGCGGTGAACAGATCACATAAGGACTATCGGTGGGTAGTATTTGCAAGCTATATTTATCAATGAAAGCTTGGCTAATGAAGCTATGTGTGGCGCCTGAATCAAATAGTACTATGGCGGGATGCTGGTGGAGTTGGAACATACCCGCAAGGATTGGCTCGCCCTCCGGCACGTCCTCTATGGCAAGCTGGTGGACGGTGCCGGGCCTAGGGTTTGCCCGCCGCGCATTAGTAGGGTTCCCGGGTTGATTCCTCCCCGGAAACTGCAGTGCCACTCCGCCGCCTTGCCTCTCCGGGCAACTGCTCGCGAAGTGTCCTGGACGACCACACTTGTAACATGTGGCTGCTGCTGGTGTAGTGCTCGGGGGATGAAAGCCCGGCATGCGTTGCTGAGGTGCATACGCACGCGGCATCGTCCGCTGCTGCTGTTGTTGTTTCGGTGGTGGTACTGGCAATGCCGGCCTGAATGCCGGTGAAGAGTATGGTCGACTGCGGAACAGCATCGACCTCTGTGGTGGCTGCCAGTGTGGACCTGATGGTGGGCGATTCACCATCCGAAACTTCTGAGAAGGACCGCCTCCTTCTCCGCTGCTTTGCGGCGCACTTCGCTTTCGCTCCACCGCTGCCAACTCCTTGCCGGAGTCCTCCTGAACAATCGCATCATTAATGATGTCGTTGAGGCTGCCGCGATTGAACATCGCCAACTTGTCCTTCAGGAGCGGGTTAAGCCCCTGGTAAAAGTGGTCCCGCCGCTTCTCGTCGGTATCTGCATGATACGACGCGTAGAGCGCGAGATCGTTGAACGCCCTGGAGTATTCCAGCGCGTTCCGGCTCCCTTGCTGCAGGTGTAGAAACTCCTGCGTCTTCCTCTTCATCAAGCCTGGCGGTATGTGATAGGCCCTGAAGGCCGTCCAGAACTCCGTCCAGGTCATCACTCGGTCGGTGGGCTGTGAAGCACAGAAGTTGGCCCACCACGCGCTCGCGGATCCTTGGAGCTGCTGGACCGCGAACTGAGTCTTGCGCTGCTCACTTATCTGGAGCAGCCCGAACTTCATTTCTATTGCGCGGAGCCAGTTGTCCACGTCAAGAGCTTCATCCGCCCTTGAAAATACCGGGGGATGAGTCGCCAGGAAGTCGGAGTAGGAGCTCTGTTGACGCTCCTCACGGTATTGACGTCTCTCTGGGCGAGACGTATTAGCGATGAGGGTCTGCAGCAACTCTGTGTGCTGCTGGTGTGAACCCACCATTGCCGCGACGATGTCGGCCAATGTAACTGTCGGTAGTGGCGGTGGCGGTGTTTGCTGTTGCTGTTGCTGCTGTTGCTGCTGCTGTCCCGAGGAGTCCTCGGGAGGCTGTTGGGAGGTCTCTCCCCCTTGACTGATACCCCCAACGTCCGGATTGGCACGAGTACGCGTCATTCTGAAATTCAAAATAGCAGCAATTAGCACATGCCTTACTTAAAATTCAATATGCAACAGTAGGTATTGAAGTGACACATGAATAATTTGCACAACATTCACATATATTGATAAAGCATAAACTTTATACAAGATACATTATTCTCAGGTCTCCGAGAAGTCGTGCTCATGTCGTCACTACCTATACATACGCTACTGTCTACACGACATGTCACCGATTACAAAAGTTGGGTTATACTACCCTAGCTGCCCTACTTGGCAACTGTAACCCCCTACTCGGAGTAGAACTCGACCTCCTGTGGGTCGTCCTCCTCCGGTGCCTCTGCTGGTGGCTCTGGATCTACCACCTCTTCTCCCATCTCGGGTTCTCCCATTGCTGGAAGGCCCAAGATCACCGGTATACCCAATACCGGAGGCACGAGGTCCTGCAATGCATGCACCTCGTCCATAGCCTGGTTGTAGTCCTCTTCCCAGCCTTGCCCTTCCTCAATAGTGTCGTCTCGCTCTTGAGTAAGGTCCTCGTTCTTCTGGGTCAGATTATGTACCAGTTCCTGTACCGCCACGATGTCGACACGGCTCTTCTTCTTTGCCTTCCTCAGACGATGCAACTGATTGTGTTGTTCATTCAGTCGCTTGATCGTCGTAAGGAGCACATTACGGAGTGCGCTGTGAGCACTCTCGAAATGGTCTCCAGGGCTTTTGCTCTCCTTGAGCTTCGTGGCGAGATGCTCCGTATGAACAGCTTGGCTGTCCATCACGGCGTTTCCCGCCCTCACCTGGAGGCTAAGGTTTGTCTCCGCGGAGTTGTACCTTGGGCAACCCGGATCAGTTGCCTCCTGGTACCTCTCTTCCCACACATGCTGAGCCCGTCCCTCCACCGGAACGAGCGCGTATGGAGTGCCCTCCATAGCCTGCGCGTGTAGTTGGCAGAAACGTGACATAGTGTCACGGGCTGCCACTTGCCACATCCCTTCCGGTTGTCTTCCTCTCACCGTGACGGTGAACGGCACCCAACCGGGTGGTAGGTCCTGCAGGGACTTCGACATGGATTGTCCACGTCTTGTTCCCCTCTTCACCTTCTTCCTTGGCGAAGTACTGCGGCATCTGGTTATATCCGAAATATTGAAGCATCTCCCTCAATGTCTCCGGATAGCCGCTGCGGTGAGAACAGTGGGACACCACCCACCCATTATCCAACTGCTTTTCTGCTGTCATCTGTAAAAATTATATTTGAAAAATGTCAAATATTTATTTAAACAGTAAATCACTGAGTTATAACATAAGACATGTCATTGAACCCATAAAACTTGGAAACATAGTTCAAATTTTAAGCAAATTTGACTGCTGATCTGCTGTTCAACATGACAGCCCTGACCAGTTTCCATTTCAACCTGATTTAGGCTGTGTCAAAGTCAAAACCAATTCTGGAGCTCGACATCAAAGTTAAAGCTAACTTCAATAGATTTCCAGAAAGTATTTGATTGGCCTAAGATCTGTCCTGGTTCAAAAGTTATGAGATGTCAAAGTTAACAGAATTTCTGGAGAAAATTGGACAGCACCTCCCTGCTTTAGGTACTGATTTGATCCAATAATCCCATTTAATTCTGTTCCTAACCTGACAAAACTTTCTGTTACAAAGTTGTAACCCATCTCATAAGATTTCCAGAACTATCTCATTTTCTATTTTCAGAATTTTATGCAGGAAGTTATGCTCAATTTACAGAGAGTTTACAGAGAGTGTTTGCTCTGCCCTGTTTTCTGGACAGTTTCAACTCCACTGCATTTTTCGATTGGTTAAGGGATGAAACACCTCTGGACCTCAAAAGAAATGTTGTAAAGCTCTTCTAAAGATTTCCAGAAATGTATCATATGACCCCAACCTCGAAAGATCTCAACCTCTAACCTCTGATTAACTTCAGCCTTGATTCAGCTGAAAACAGAGTGCTCTGTCCTTAACAACCTATAAGTTGAAAACTTGTTAACTTTGAATATACTGTTTAAGGGAAGGATTTACATCAAGTTTTATTACTTTAGATCAAAACCTTCAAGTTTTAAATGAAGTTGTTCATTTAATAGGGTGTGACGTCGATGCGTCACCAGATTATGTCGGTACTACGTCCTCACAAAGAAAAACCTATACCGGACTTAGCCGGCTTCGTTATTTCAGTGGCACTAAACGTCACTCGCACACGGATGCTACACGTCTACCGTTTCGTGGTCAGACTACCTGCAGAAACTCAAACAATCATCAGACTCGGCTGCACACCGAGCCCGGAATCCATACAGTTCGTACACCCGGCCGTCATCACTCGCCCGGATGTTCTCAAGCCAAACACGCCTTGAGTTACGTGTTCACGTTTCAGACCACGTGACAAGGTCTCCCAAGTTGCACCACGCACGCCAGGGACATACGTTGCTCGAATACCCCAAACGACATGAAGAGTCGTAGAGGATATCAAAGCGGGTCGGGTTACCTGCCACCCGTGGGGCTCCACCCTTCAGCTTGTGCGCACTGGTGGACAGCGCTTACGTGCACCACCCAAGACATACACGTCCCGAGATGCACGATTTTCCGACATAATCAAATAAGTTAATATGTCACTTTCTATATACTAATAACATCCTTATATGGGCTACTAACTCGTTCCTCACTGGATTTTTGAAAAAGATGACCTTTGTAGTGCATTAAACCTCAAGCGAGCTCTAATACCAGCGCTGACATGACCCCACGGTCTTGTCGAGCCAGGATCACGCTGAGGGGTGCTGCGTTGCATAGCACCGGATAACACACGTCAAAGGTACAAAGCGGAAGCAAAGTTTATATTACATAAAGTGGTTTATGAACATGTTTACATCAAAACAAGTCCAGTCTACACTCATGGGCGTAGACTACGCATCAAGTTCATGTTCAGCCCTTGAACGTGTCCTTGCTAGCACACACGCACACTAACTCTGCGGCGTGCACGACTCCCACTCGACGGGATTCCCCTCCTGGGGTTCCGTCTCCTCTTCGGGAGTCCCTTCCTCATAGAACCCTGCAAAAGCTTCAAACACAAGCAGTGAGCACGAAGGCTCAGCAAGACTGACCCGTCTCTCCTAAACATGGAACTTCTACATGAGGGGTGATGGGTGACATGAGGTAAAAATCATTTGCAAGGACTCGCCTAATTAGTAGAACCTTACTTTCAAGTTTTAGCAGCAGGTTGTGGAGAACCTTACGCTAAGGCACATGAGAGAGCCGCAATCAAACAAGAAACGCATTTCTCTCATGTACTTTGCCCAAAGTTGAACGGAACTTTAGTTAGCTCTAAACTACAACAAACCATTAACAAGCAAAGTCCATCTTTCAATCAGCAGCATTTTAACATGTAACTAGCCTGTTCTTTCTACGTCACGGTACAGTGAACAAGTGGTACTCAGCTGACCGCGAGGGACGGTGATTATAATCGATTTACACCTGCAGAGTTACCCAAACAACCCGTCACGTACGCCCGTACTCGATGTTGCCTACAACAACCATCACGGACGCCGTACGCGACTACCTTTCACCCGTTAGCCAAATGTTGAACCGGTCCAATCGTCCCGAGCAAGAGGTCTCTGCGCGCGCATCTCAGTGCCGCCAGCCGATTTATACCTCAAGCTCTCAACCTACCCTCTGAACGACCAGCTATGCCTCAACATCCAGCTACCCGAGTTACATCGCTTTCCCGGTTCCCATATAGCCGGTAGGTATTCGGTACTGTTCTAGCTTGTTCAACAGGCCCGCACACGGCTCGGTCCTCAATCGACACAAGCGGAGCTACAGCACACATGCCCCAAAGTCCTGCTGCCCTTACCACGCTTGGTCTCATTTTCTTGCCATGTGTTTCATGTGCTATCTCTACCCGAGTCGAGTGCCTCTAGCCTATGCTCGTGAGTAGTTCCAACTACTCGACTTGTACCGAATCCTACCCTAACTTAGCTTTGCAGTAGCTAACGGGGTTTTGCAATCCTAAACCCAACCCATGGTTTTCTTGGCTATGCAATTAGGTTTCCAAACAAGACTCCAATATAAAGAATAATAGTATTCAAGTATGTGCTCAAAACAATAAAAAGTTGTAAAAAGGTTAATGCAAACCGGAGCTTGCCTTGCTGCTCTTGGTCGTAGGCTAGCTGCTCCTCTGGAGTAACGAAGTCTAGAACTTCGGGTTCCTCCTCGACCTTAGCGACTACATGATATACAAGTATATGTATTAATTTAAATGCATTTGATTGAATTTAAATTTGTGAAGTCTATAACCCTTACTAGACAGACCCAATGATTGTGAAACTTTTACTGGGGCTTGGTTACAACCTAAACAGAGATTTGGTCAAGTTTTAGTTGCAGCAAAGCTCATTTGAGCCCTCCACAATTAATTATGCACTTGACCTTAATTGAAGGCTTTTAGGGTGTTCTAAGGATTTTCATGAAACATACTTTGACTTTATGAAAACTAGGTTTTCATAGGGTTCTAATGGAGTTGGTCTCACTTAATTTGAAGGTTCCTAACTAAAGATATGAGATAAACAATTTCAGAGAAAATTCTGAAAATGTTTCTGAACATTTTCTATTTTCTCTGGAACAGTTCCACTAATCACACCATTAGGTGGATCAAATGAGCTCAATTGGATCTGAAATTTTTATGGTAGTTCAAGAATATTCTGGTAAACATTCCAGCAAAATTTCAGGATTTTCCTCCAAAGGATTCTCCAGTTAAAATTCCAAACAGTTTAAACTTTGAGGAATTAATTCTGGAGAAATAAGGGTTTTCATGAAGTGAAACTTGATTTGCTTGAAAGTGCTCAGAGAGCTGAATCCAACAAAATTTGGTTCACTCGATTTGGAGCTTTCTTGCGCATGTTATGAGGATTTGAAGTTTGAAGGAAATCTGAAAATCAGGGGAAAAGTTTAAACTTGCGGGTGGGCCCCGGGGACACGCGTCGCACGCCGAGGCGACGACACACCGTGGTCTGCGGGGTTCCTGCGTGCCAGCACAGCTGATCCCAGCCACACCCGATCCCGATTTAAATTTTTCAGCCGCTGACGCGTGGGTCAGCCGGCTTCGTCTTCCTCCTGACGCTCTCTCGCGCCCGCGCCGCCACCTTCGCCGGAGCAGACCCGGAGCTCGCCGGCTCGCCGCTGCCGGCCCTCCCATGGTCTGAAACTCGCCGCCAGGGGGTTGTCGACGTCGAGGAACACGTCGGTGGTGTCAGTTCGGGCTGGCGGTGATCAGAAATAGCTCTGATACCACGCTGACACGACCCCATTGGTCCTGTCGAGCCAGGATCACGCCGAGGGGTGTTGCGTTGCACAACACCGTATAACACACGTCAAAGGTACAAAGCGGAAGCGGAAATTTTATTACATAAACAAGTTTATGAACATGTTTACATCAAAATAAGTTTAGTCCACACTCGCGGGCGTAGACTAAGCATCAAGTGCACGTTCAGCCCTTGAACGTGTCCTTGCTAGCACACACGCACACTAACTCTGCGGCGTGCACGACTCCCACTCGACGGGGTTCCCCTCCTGGGGTTCCGTCTCCTCTTCGGGAGTCCCTTCCTCATAGAACCCTGCAAAAGCTTCAAACACAAGTAGTGAGCACGAAGGCTCAGCAAGTCTGACCCGTCTCACCTAAACATGGAACTTCTACATGAGGGTAATGGGTTACATGAGGTAAAATCATTTGCAAGGACTCGCCTAATTAGTAGAACCTTACTTTCAAGTTTTAGCAGCAGGTTGTGGAGAACCTTACGCGAAGGCACATGAGAGAGCCGCAATCAAACAAGAAACGCATTTCTCTCATGTACTTTGCCCAAAGTTGAAAAGAACTTTAGTTAGCACTAAGCTACAGCATATCATTAACAATCAATGTCCAGCTTTCAATCAGCAACATTTTAACATGTAACTAGCCTGTTCTTTCTACGTCACGGTACAGTGAACAAGTGGTACTCACTGACCGCGAGGGACGGCGATTATAATCGATTTACACCTGCAGGGTTACCCGAACAACCCGTCACGTACGCCCGTACTCGATGTTGCCTACAACAACCATCACGGACGCCGTACGCGACTACCTTTCACCCGTCAGCCAAATATTGAACCGGTCCCATCGTCCCGAGCAAGAGGTCTCTGCACGCGCATCTCCGTGCCGCCAGCCGATTTACACCTCGAGCTCTCAACCTACCCTCTGAACGACGGGCAATGCCTCAATACCCAGCTACCCGAGTTACATCAGTTTCCCGGTTCCCATATAGCCGGTAGGTCTTCGGTACTGTTCTAGCTTGTTCAACAGGCCCGCACACGGCTCGGTCCTCAATCGACACAAGCGGAGCTACAGCACACAGGCCCCAAAGTCCTGCTGCCCTTACTCTCCGCTCGGTCTCATTTTCTTGCCATGTGTATCATGTGCTATCTCTACCCGAGCAATGTGCCTCTAGCCTATTCTCGCGAGTAGTTCCAACTACTCGACTTGTACCGAATCCTACTCTATCCTAGCAATGCAGTGGCTAACGGGGTTTGCAATCCTAAACCCCAACCCATGGTTTTCTTGGCTATGCAGTGGGGTTTCCAAACAAGACTCTAATGCACAGAATACAGGAAACAAGTATGTGCTCAAAACAATAAAAATTTGTGAAAATGGTTAATGCAAACCGGAGCTTGCCTTGCTGCTCTTGGTCGTAGGCTAGCTGTTCCTCCGGAGTAACGAAGTCTAGGACTTCGGGTTCCTCCTCGACCTTAGCGACTACATGATAAGAGCAATGTATGTATTAATTTAAATGCATTTGTATTAACTTTGAAGTTGTAAAGTCTACAACCCTTGCTAGACAGACCTAATGACTGTGAAAATTTTACTGTGGCTTGGTTACAACCTAAACAAAGACTTGGTCAAGTTTTAGTTGCAGCAAAGCTCATTTGAGCCCTCCACAAATAATTATGTCCTTGATCTTAATTGGAACTCTTAGGGTGTTCTAGGAATTTTCATGAGACAAACTATGACTTTCTGAAAACTAGATTTTCAGAGGGTTCTAATGGAGTTGGTCTCACTTAATTTGGAAGTCTCTAACTAAAGATATGAGCTAAACAATTTCAGAGAAATTTCTGAAAATGTTTCTGAACATTTTCTATTTTCTCTGGAACAGTTTTACTAATCACACCATTAGGTGGACTAAATGAGCTCAAATGGATCTGAAATTTTTATGGTAGTTCAAGGATATTTTGGTGAACATCTCAGCAAAATTTCAGGATTTTCCTCCAAAGGATTCTCCCGGTAAAATTCCCAACAGTTTAAACTTTAAGGAATTAATTCTGAGAAATAAGGAATTTCCTGAAGTGAAACTTGATTTTCTGGAAAGTACTCAGAGAGCTGAATCCAGCAAAATTTGGTTCACTCAATTTGGAGCTTTCTAGCCAACGTTATGAGGATTTGAAGTTTGAAGGAAATCTGAAAATCGGGGAAAAGTTTAAACTCGCGCGTGGGCCCAGGGAACACGCGTCGCACGCCGAGGCGATGGCACACCGCGGCCCACAAGGATTTTTGCGCGCCAGCACACCCGATCCCGGCCGCATCCGGATCCCGATTCAAAATATCTCCCGCTGACAGCTGGGGTCCACCCCCTTCTTCAACCTCGCGACACCCGCGCCCCGCCGCCGAGGGACCTCGCCGGAGAGCTCGCCGCCGGCTGCTGTACAGCTCCAAACTTCTTGATTCTGGCCGCCCCTGCCTACTTTTACTTGGGGAACAGGATCCGAGGGTCAGCTGCTTATGACAACGACCGGAGCATGGTCGGCGACGAGCCGCCATATCGGAAGGACTTCGGCCATGTCGGCTGACTCCCCTGGTACCTCAGCTACTTGGGAAATCGGTCGGGGAGCATCAGTGGACCTCAGAGAAGGTCGACATGAGATCGAGGCAGCTCGGGGAAGGCCCGAAATAGGTCCTCACCGTGCGCCCGATACCCCCCGTTCGTTCCGCCATTAGTAGACCTTAAATCCCGCCGAGCACAGAGGTTCTCCGGCCCAGAGTTGTGAAGGCAACTTGTGCGTTACCGTGTCTAGCTCGTGTGGGAGTGGCCTGAGGCCCTCTAATCCTTTCTAGAGCACGAATTAAACAGAATCGTACCCGAAGGTCGTTCTGCACATCGAAAGGGGAAAAGTGGAAATTCGCCGCCGGTGAGCAACCACTCGAGCTGTGGCTCGGGGATGAGCAGCACCGGTCATCCGCGCGTCCAAGGGTGCCTTGGCTCGGGCGTGACAACGCCCAGGTTGGGCTGTCCACGAGAGCCCGAGGTGCGGCGGTTCCAAGTTCCGAGTTTGATCTTTCGGCACAGCCGATATCAATCGGTTTCAGCCGAATTCTAGCCATGGGGAGGATGGAGGAAGGTCTCTAGTACCTTGCTGGGACTCTGGAGTGGAAGGAGGGAGCTGCGATCGGCGTCCTCCGATCAAGTCCGAACTGCGGAAACTTTCGGCCGGTGCTGGGTTCTTGCAGGAAAACACGTCGGTACCTCGGCCGAGGAGGGGGGCAGGCGCCTTAAGAAGGCTCTGCACCGCCTCATGCCCGCGCGTGGGCAAGCAGCTGGTGGCGCGGTGGCTGGCCTCGGTGGCGATCACCGCTGCGGCTCGGCGACCCGAGTGAAAAGTCTCAGTCGGTTTGTGTTGAAGTAGAGGCTGACATGTGGGTCCCACCCTTCCTTTTAACCTCTGAAATTTACTTCTAATCACTGTTGTAAACAGTGAACCCCATACTACCCTTGGCAATTCAAATTATTCCCCCATGAGCCATTTGAATTGATCAAAGTTCAAATGAGGTTGGGTTTGAATGAATTTCAGCACAAGTTCAGTTTGAAATTCAAATAAAGTTTGAATTTCTCCCCCTTAGCTCATGTCAAGATTAACTCCAAATGGAGTGAAACTTGGTGTGGGAGCTCACAAAAATGTGCTGAGTGAGAATATGCCTTCCACTTTTAAATTCAGTGGGTGAAAACAGTTTGAATTTGAATATGGTTTCAAACTGCCCTCCTCCTATCTATACCCAAAATGACCTCAAAAAGGTTTTGAATTTGGGTGAAACTTGGCATGGACATTCTTAGCAAAGTGTAGGAGTTTTCATATGTCCAGCCCATCTATATCACATGTGGGAAATACCACTTTTGCAATGTGTGAGTTTGTTCTCTAATGAGCATGTTGATAATTGTTACTTGCTCTTCATTTGTGTTCATCATTCTAGCTCAAATGAGGTGTGTGGTGTGGTGATGAACACTGCGAATGGGTGTCAAAAACTGAGACCCTTACATTCCTCCCCCCTTAAAAGAATCTCGTCCCGAGATTATAAGGTGAAAATGAGAGAGAGGACGGTGGAAAAATTACCGGATATGCGACGTGAGAACGTCGGGGTAGTTAGTGCGAAGGAATTCTTCGCTCTCCCATGTCGCTTCGTCCATGGAGTGATTACTCCACAGAACCTTGTAGAACCACAACGTACGGTTGCGCGTGGTTCGGGCCTTTTCATCAATAATTTGCACCGGTTCCTCCCGATAGGTGAGATCCGGTTGCAGTTCTTCAATGTCTTCCAGCTGAACGGTAGTTGATAGCTTGAGACACTTCCTCAGCTGGGAAACGTGAAAGACGTCGTGCACACCGGAAAGTGCTTCTGGTAATTTCAGCCGGTATGCTACCGATCCACATCTTTCGATAATCTGGAATGGACCGATGAATCGGGGTGCCAACTTTCCTCTCACCCCAAATCTGTTTATGCCCTTCATTGGAGACACCCGTAGATATACGTGATCTCCAACTTCGAATTGTAATGGGCGCCTTCTCCGGTCCGCATACTGTTTTTGACGGGCTTGAGCGGCTTTTAGGTTCGCTTGAATCAGTCGAACCTTTTCTTCCGCGTTGTTGACAAGGTCAATCCCGAAGGTAACCCTCTCGCCAGACTCACACCAGTTCAGTGGTGTGCGGCATTTCCTGCCGTATAGCGCCTCGTAGGGCGCCATCTTGATGCTGGCTTGGTACCCGTTGTTGTACGAGAACTCGGCTAACGGCAAGTGATCATCCCAATTCTTGCCGTGGTCGATAGCGCAAGCTCGTAGCATGTCTTCTAGGATTTGATTTACCCGCTCAGTTTGCCCATCCGTCTACGGGTGGTAGGCTGAACTACGGATCAGCTTCGTCCCCAAGGCAGCGTGCAGCTGCTCCCAAAAACGGGACACAAATAAAGTGCCCCGGTCCGATATGATGGTACGGGGTACGCCGTATAAGCATAGGATCCGTGAGATGTACAGTTCAGCGTACTTCTTGGCGTTGTAGTTGGTGTTGACCGGGATGAAATGGGCAACTTTGGTGAGCCGATCGACGATCACCCACACAGAATCATGTTTCTGTAAGGTGGTGGGTAAACTGACGACGAAATCCATGCTCACGTCCTCCCACTTCCAGGCAGGAATGCCCAGTGGTTGCAGCAGTTCCGGTTTCCGCATGTGGTCTGCCTTCACCCTTCGACATGTATCACACTCGGACACGTATTTTGCAGTCTCTCGCTTCATCCGTGTCCACCAAAACTTTCTTCTGAGTTCTTGATACATTTTGTTGCTGCCGGGGTGAATAGAAAACTTTGATAAGTGAGCCTCATCAAAGATTTTCTTCCGTAACTCCGGGTTTCGGGGTACGACGATCCGGTCCTTGAACCACAGGACGCCGTCTCCGTCCTTCCGGAAACATTTTAACTCCCCACTGTCTACACGTCTCCGCAAATGTGACATGCCCTTGTCATTCTTCTGGGCTGCCGCTATCTCTTCACGGATGGTGGGGATCAAAGTTAGGTTGTAGAGAGCTCCGTGTGGGATCACATGTAGTGGTGGTTCGCTCTCTTCCAACGGTGTGATGGTCAGATTATTGACGTGTGACTTGCGGCTCAGCGCATCTGCCACAACGTTCGCCTTGCCCGGATGATAATGGATCTCTATCTCGTAATCCTTTATCAGTTCTAACCATCTTCGTTGCCTCATGTTCAGCTCCTTCTGAGTGAATATGTACTTGAGGCTTTTGTGGTCGGTATATAAATGTACGAGGTTACCGAGTAGGTAGTGCCTCCACATCTTCAGTGCAAGTACCACGGCAGCGAGCTCCAAGTCGTGAGTTGGATAATTTTGCTCATGATTCCTAAGCTGCCGTGATCCATACGCGACCACTCTTCGGTCTTGCATCAGCACACATCCGAGCCCAATGCCGGATGCATCGCAGTACACATCGAACGGTTTTGTTGTGTCTGGCTGCGCCAAAACCGGTGCTGATGTCAGGTGCTTGACTAAAGCCTTGAATGCTGCTTCACATGCGGGACTCCAAACATATTTGGTAGCCTTCTTCAGCAGCTCTGTCATTGGCTTGGCAATCTTCGAGAAGTTCGGAATGAACCTCCGATAATATCCCGCGAGTCCGAGGAAACTCCGTACCTCATGAACAGTTCTCGGGGATTTCCAATTCAGCACTTGCGTGATCTTGCTCGGGTCCACAGCGATACCTTCCGCGGAGATGATATGCCCGAGGAAAGGCACTTGCGATATCCAAAACTCGCATTTGCTGAATTTTGCGTATAACTTGTGATCCCGCAGCCGTTGCAAGACTATACGCAGATGTTTCTTGTGATCTTCCTTCGACTTGGAGTATACCAGAATGTCGTCGATGAAGACCACGACAAACTTGTCCAGCTCCGGCATGAACACCGAGTTCATTAAATACATGAAGTGAGGTGGAGCATTGGTGAGGCCAAAGGACATGACCAGGTACTCATAAAGTCCATACCTTGTCGAGAAAGCTGTCTTTGGAATGTCCTCCGCCCTTATCTTAATCTGATGGTACCCGGATCTTAAATCCATTTTGGAAAAGATCTTTGCTTCGACCAACTGATCAAACAACATGTCGATCCGTGGCAACGGGTACTTGTTCTTGATGGTTACGGCATTTAATGGACGGTAGTCCACGCAAAGCCGCAACGTTTCATCCTTCTTTTTGACAAATAATGCCGAACAGCCCCATGGCGAGGAGCTCGGCCTAATAAAACCCTTCTCCAGAAGGTCCGTGAGCTGAGTCTTCAGTTCAGCCAACTCCTTGGGCGCCATCTTGTACGGCCTTCGGGATATTGGCATGGTTCCCGGTGCAAGTTCAATCTTGAACTCCACCTCTCTATCGGGTGGCATCCCTGGCAAATCATCCGGAAATACATCCGGGAACTCTCGGACCACCGGAATGTCTTCCAATCTGATGGTTGTGGCTTGATAGACACTTGGAAGTTTTATTTCTGGACTGTCCAGAAATAATGAGTGAGAACCGTGCACCTCTGAGTTTAAGTGCATGACTCGAAGGACGGTGTCTAAAACAGCGCCGTGGCGGGTTAACCACGACATCCCTAGGATGACATCGACCTTCTGCCCCTCTAAGATAATGAGAGACGTGGGGTACACTCTACCTGCTAAGCATAATGGTGCTTTGGAGACCATTACGCTTGCTGAAATCTTCCCACCCGGTGAACAAATTAAATATGGACTATCGGTGGGTAGTATTGGCAAGCTGTGTTTAGCAATGAAAGCTTGGCTAATAAAATTATGCGTGGCGCCTGAATCAAATAGTACTATAGCGGGATGCTGGTGGAGTTGGAACATACCCGCAAGGATTGGCTCGCCCTCCGGCACGTCCTCAATGGCAAGCTGGTGGACAGTACCGGGCCTAGGGTTTGCCCGCCGCGCATTAGTAGGGTTCCGGGGTTGATTCCTCCCCGGAAATTGTGGTGCCACTCCGCCGCCTTGCCTCTCCGGGCAACTGCTCGCGAAGTGTCCTGGACGACCACACTTGTAACATGTGGCCGCTGCTGGTGGAGTACACGGGGGACGAAAGCCCGGCATGCGTTGCGGAGGTGCAAACGCACGCGGCATCGCCCGCTGCTGCTGCTGTTGTTGCGGTGGTACTGGCAGTGCCGGCCGGAATGCCGGTGAAGAGTACGGCCGACTGCGGAACGGCATCGACCGCTGTGGTGGCTCCAGCGTGCACCTGATGGTGGGCGATTCACCATCCGAAACTTCTGAGAAGGACCGCCTCCTTCTTCGCTGCTCTGCGGCGCGCTTCGCTTTCGCTCTGCTGCCGCCAACTCCTTGCCGGAGTCCTCCTGAACAATCGCAGCATCAATTATGTCGTTGAGGCTGCCGCGATTGAACATCGCCAGCTTGTCCTTCAGGAGCGGGTTAAGCCCCTGGTAAAAGTGGTCCCGCCGCTTCTCGTCCGTATCTGCGTGATACGACGCGTAGAGCGCGAGATCGTTGAACGCCCTGGAATATTCCAGCGCGTTTCGGCTCCCTTGTTGCAGGTGTAGGAACTTCTGCGTCTTCCTCCTCATCAAACCGGGCGGTATATGATAGGCCCTGAAGGCCGTCCGGAACTCCGCCCAGGTCATCACTCGGTCGGTGGGCTGTGAAGCACAGAAGTTGGCCCACCACGCGCTCGCGGATCCTTGGAGCTGCTGGACCGCGAACTGAGTCTTGCGCTGCTCGCTGATTTGGAGCAGCCCGAACTTCATCTCTATGGCGCGGAGCCAGTTGTCCGCGTCAAGTGGTTCATCCGCCCTTGAGAATACAGGGGGATGAGTCGCCAGGAAATCAGAGTAGGAGCTCTGTTGGCGCTCCTCACGATCTTGACGTCTCTCTGGGCGAGACGTATTCGCAATCAACGTTTGCAGCAGCTCTGTGTGCTGCTGATGTGAACCCGCCATTGCCGCGACAATGTCGGCCAATGTAACCGTCGGCAGTGGCGGTGGCGGTGTTTGCTGTTGCTGTTGCTGCTGCTGTCCCGAGGAGTCCTCGGGAGGTGGTTGGGAGGTCTCTCCCCCTTGACTGGTACCCCCAACGTCAGGGTTGGCACGAGTACGCGTCATTCTGAAATTCAACACAGCAGCAATTAGCACATGTCTTACTCAAAATTCCATAAACAGCAGTAGGTATTGAAGCGACGCATGATTAACTTGCACAACATTCACATATATTGATAAAGCATAAACTTTATACAAGATACATTATTCTCGGATCTCCGAGAAGTCGTGCTCAAGTCGTCACTACCTATACATACGCTACTGTCTATACGACATGTCACCGATTACAAAAGTTGGGTCACGCTACCCTAGCTGCCCTACTTGGCAACCGTAACCCCCTACTCGGAGTAGAACTCGACCTCCTGTGGGTCGTCCTCCTCCGGTACCTCGGCTGGTGGTTCGGGGTCTACCACCTCTTCTCCCATTCCGGGTTCTCCCATGGCTGGAAGACCCAAGACTACCGGTACGCCCAATACCGGGGGCACGAGGTCCTGCAATGCATGCACCTCGTCCATAGCCTGGTTGTAGTCCTCTTCCCAGCCTTGTCCTTCCTCAATAGCGTCGTCCCGCTCTTGAGCAAGGTCCTCATTCTGCTGGGTTAGGGTCTGCACCAGCTCTTGCAACGCCGCGATGTCAACACGGCTCTTCTTCTTTGCCTTCTTCAGACGACGCAACTGATTGTGTTGTTCATTCAATCGCTTGATCGTCGGAAGGAGCACATTACGGAGTGCGCTGTGAGCACCCTCGAAATGATCTCCACGGCTTGTGCTCTCCTTGAGCTTGGTGGCGAGATGCTCCGTATGAACAGCTTGGCTGTCCATCACAGCGTTTCCCGCCCTCATTTGGAGGCTGAGGTTGGCCTCCGCGAGGTTGTACCTTGGGCAAGTTGGGTCCGTTGCCTCCAGGTACCTTTCTTCCCACACATGCTGAGCTCGTCCCTCCACCGGAACGAGTGCGTATGGAGTTCCCTCCATAGCCTGCACGTGTAGCTGGCAGAAGCGTGACATGGTGTCACGGGCTGCCACTTGCCACATCCCTTCCGGTTGTCTTCCTCTCACCGTGACGGTGAATGGCACCCAACCGGGTGGCGTAGGTCCTGTGGGAACCTCGACATGGATCATCCACGTCCTGCTCCCCTCTTCGCCTTCCTCCTTGGCGAAGTATTGCGGCATCTGGTTGTACCCGAAATATTGGAGCATTTGCCACAATGCTTCCGGGTAGCCGCTACGGTCAGAACAGTGGGAAGCCACCCACCCGTTCTCCAATTGTTTATCTGCTGTCATCTGTAAAAATATATTTGAGAAATGTCAAATATTTATTTGAACAGTAAACTTCTGAGTTATAACATAAAACATGTCATTGAACCCATAAAACTTGGAAACATAGTTCAAATTTTAAACAAATTTGACTGCTGGTCTGCTGTTCCCATGACAGCCTTGACCAGTTTCCATATCAATCTGCTTTAGGCCAGGTTAAAAGCAAAACCAGTCCTGGAGCTCAACATCAAAGTTAAAGTTAACTTCAATAGATTTCCAGAAAGTATTTGGTTGGCCTAAGATCTGTCCTGGTTCAAAAGTTATGAGATGTCAAAGTTAACAGAATTTCAGGGAACAATTGGACAGCACCTCCCTGCCTTAGGTACTGATTTGATCCAACAATCTCAGTTACTTCTGTTCCTAATCTGACAAAACTTTCTGTCACAAAGTTGTAACCCATCTCATAAGCTTTCCAGAACTACCTCATTTTCTATTTTTGGATTTTTATGCAGGAAGTTATGCTTAATTTACAGAGAGTCTACAGAGAGTCTTTGCTCCGTCCTGTTTTCTGGACAGTTTCAACTCTGCTGCATTTTTCGAGTGGTTAAGGGATGAAACACCTCTGGAACTCAACAGAAAAGTTGTAAAGCTCCTCCAAAGCTTTCCAGAAATGTATCATACGACCCCAACCTCGAAAGAACTCAACCTCTAACCTCTGATTAACTCCAGCCTTGATTCAGCTGAAAACAGAGTGCTCTGTCCTTAACATCCTATAAGTTGAAAACTTGTTAACTTTGAATATCCTGTATAAGGGAAGGAGTTACATCAAGTTTTACTACTTTGGATCAAAACCTTCAAGTTTTTAAATGAAGTTGTTCATTTAGTTGGGTGTGACGTCGATGCGTCACCAGATTATGTCGGTACTACGTCCTCACAAAGAAAACCTATACCGGACTTAGCCGGCTTCGTTATTTCAGTGGCACTAAACGTCACTCGCACACGGATGCTACACGTCTACCGTTTCGTGGTCAGGCTACCTGCAAAAACTCAAACAATCATCAGACTCGGCTGCACACCGAGCCCGGAATCCATACAGTTGGTACACCTGGCCGTCATCACTCGCCCGGATGTTCTCAAGCCAACACGCCTTGAGTTACGTGTTCACGTTTCAGACCACGTGACGGGGTCTCCCATGTTGCACCACGCACGCCAGGGACAGACGTTGCTCGAATACCCCAAACGACATGAAGAGTCGTAGAGGATACTAAAGCGGGTCGGGTTACCTGCCACCCGTGGGGCTCCACCCTTCAGCTTGTGCGCACTGGTGGACAGCGCTTACGTGCACCCCCCAAGACATGAACGTCCCGAGATGCACGATTTTCCGACATAACAAATAGGTTACTAAGCCACTTTCTATATACTAATAACATCCTTATACGGGCTACTAACTCGTTCCTCACTGGATTTTTGAAAAAGGAACACCTTTGTACTGTGTTAAACCTCAAGCGAGCTCTGATACCACGCTGACACGACCCCATTGGTCCTGTCGAGCCAGGATCACGCCGAGGGGTGTTGCGTTGCACAACACCGTATAACACACGTCAAAGGTACAAAGCGGAAGCGGAAATTTTATTACATAAACAATTTTATGAACATGTTTACATCAAAATAAGTTTAGTCCACACTCGCGGGCGTAGACTAAGCATCAAGTGCACGTTCAGCCCTTGAACGTGTCCTTGCTAGCACACACGCACACTAACTCTGCGGCGTGCACGGCTCCCACTCGACGGGGTTCCCCTCCTGGGGTTCCGTCTCCTCTTCGGGAGTCCCTTCCTCATAGAACCCTGCAAAAGCTTCAAACACAAGCAGTGAGCACGAAGGCTCAGCAAGTCTGACCCGTCTCACCTAAACATGGAACTTCTACATGAGGGTAATGGGGTACATGAGGTAAAATCATTTGCAAGGACTCGCCTAATTAGTAGAACCTTACTTTCAAGTTTTAGCAGCAGGTTGTGGAGAACCTTACGCGAAGGCACATGAGAGAGCCGCAATCAAACAAGAAACGCATTTCTCTCATGTACTTTGCCCAAAGTTGAAAAGAACTTTAGTTAGCACTAAGCTACAGCATATCATTAACAATCAATGTCCAGCTTTCAATCAGCAACATTTTAACATGTAACTAGCCTGTTCTTTCTACGTCACGGTACAGTGAACAAGTGGTACTCACTGACCGCGAGGGACGGCGATTATAATCGATTTACACCTGCAGGGTTACCCGAACAACCCGTCACGTACGCCCGTACTCGATGTTGCCTACAACAACCATCACGGACGCCGTACGCGACTACCTTTCACCCGTCAGCCAAATATTGAACCGGTCCCATCGTCCCGAGCAAGAGGTCTCTGCACGCGCATCTCCGTGCCGCCAGCCGATTTACACCTCGAGCTCTCAACCTACCCTCTGAACGACGGGCAATGCCTCAATACCCAGCTACCCGAGTTACATCAGTTTCCCGGTTCCCATATAGCCGGTAGGTCTTCGGTACTGTTCTAGCTTGTTCAACAGGCCCGCACACGGCTCGGTCCTCAATCGACACAAGTGGAGCTACAGCACACAGGCCCCAAAGTCCTGCTGCCCTTACTCTCCGCTCGGTCTCATTTTCTTGCCATGTGTATCATGTGCTATCTCTACCCGAGCAATGTGCCTCTAGCCTATTCTCGCGAGTAGTTCCAACTACTCGACTTGTACCGAATCCTACTCTATCCTAGCAATGCAGTGGCTAACGGGGTTTGCAATCCTAAACCCCAACCCATGGTTTTCTTGGCTATGCAGTGGGGTTTCCAAACAAGACTCTAATGCACAGAATACAGGAAACAAGTATGTGCTCAAAACAATAAAAATTTGTGAAAATGGTTAATGCAAACCGGAGCTTGCCTTGCTGCTCTTGGTCGTAGGCTAGCTGTTCCTCCGGAGTAACGAAGTCTAGGACTTCGGGTTCCTCCTCGACCTTAGCGACTACATGATAAGAGCAATGTATGTATTAATTTAAATGCATTTGTATTAACTTTGAAGTTGTAAAGTCTACAACCCTTGCTAGACAGACCTAATGACTGTGAAACTTTTACTGTGGCTTGGTTACAACCTAAACAAAGACTTGGTCAAGTTTTAGTTGCAGCAAAGCTCATTTGAGCCCTCCACAAATAATTATGTCCTTGACCTTAATTGGAACTCTTAGGGTGTTCTAGGAATTTTCATGAGACAAACTATGACTTTCTGAAAACTAGATTTTCAGAGGGTTCTAATGGAGTTGGTCTCACTTAATTTGGAAGTCTCTAACTAAAGATATGAGCTAAACAATTTCAGAGAAATTTCTGAAAATGTTTCTGAACATTTTCTATTTTCTCTGGAACAGTTTTACTAATCACACCATTAGGTGGACTAAATGAGCTCAAATGGATCTGAAATTTTTATGGTAGTTCAAGGATATTTTGGTGAACATCTCAGCAAAATTTCAGGATTTTCCTCCAAAGGATTCTCCCGGTAAAATTCCCAACAGTTTAAACTTTAAGGAATTAATTCTGAGAAATAAGGAATTTCCTGAAGTGAAACTTGATTTTCTGGAAAGTACTCAGAGAGCTGAATCCAGCAAAATTTGGTTCACTCAATTTGGAGCTTTCTAGCCAACGTTATGAGGATTTGAAGTTTGAAGGAAATCTGAAAATCGGGGAAAAGTTTAAACTCGCGCGTGGGCCCAGGGAACACGCGTCGCACGCCGAGGCGATGGCACACCGCGGCCCACAAGGATTTTTGCGCGCCAGCACACCCGATCCCGGCCGCATCCGGATCCCGATTCAAAATATCTCCCGCTGACAGCTGGGGTCCACCCCCTTCTTCAACCTCGCGACACCCGCGCCCCGCCGCCGAGGGACCTCGCCGGAGAGCTCGCCGCCGGCTGCTGTACAGCTCCAAACTTCTTGATTCTGGCCGCCCCTGCCTACTTTTACTTGGGGAACAGGATCCGAGGGTCAGCTGCTTATGACAACGACCGGAGCATGGTCGGCGACGAGCCGCCATATCGGAAAGACTTCGGCCATGTCGGCTGACTCCCCTGGTACCTCAGCTACTTGGGAAATCGGTCGGGGAGCATCAGTGGACCTCAGAGAAGGTCGACATGAGATCGAGGCAGCTCGGGGAAGGCCCGAAATAGGTCCTCACCGTGCGCCCGATACCCCCCGTTCGTTCCGCCATTAGTAGACCTTAAATCCCGCCGAGCACAGAGGTTCTCCGGCCCAGAGTTGTGAAGGCAACTTGTGCGTTACCGTGTCTAGCTCGTGTGGGAGTGGCCTGAGGCCCTCTAATCCTTTCTAGAGCACGAATTAAACAGAATCGTACCCGAAGGTCGTTCTGCACACCGAAAGGGGAAAAGTGGAAATTCGCCGCCGGTGAGCAACCACTCGAGCTGTGGCTCGGGGATGAGCAGCACCGGTCACCCGCGCGTCCAAGGGTGCCTTGGCTCGGGCGTGACAACGCCCAGGTTGGGCTGTCCACGAGAGCCCGAGGTGCGGCGGTTCCAAGTTTCGAGTTTGATCTTTCGGTACAGCCGATATCAATCGGTTTCAGCCGAATTCTAGCCATGGGGAGGATGGAGGAAGGTCTCTAGTACCTTGCTGGGACTCTGGAGTGGAAGGAGGGATCTGCGATCGGCGTCCTCCGATCAAGTCCGAACTGCGGAAACTTTCGGCCGGTGCTGGGTTCTTGCAGGAAAACACGTCGGTACCTCGGCCGAGGAGGGGGGCAGGCGCCTTAAGAAGGCTCTGCACCGCCTCATGCCCGCGCGTGGGCAAGCAGCTGGTGGCGCGGTGGCTGGCCTCGGTGGCGATCACCGCTGCGGCTCGGCGACCCGAGTGAAAAGTCTCAGTCGGTTTGTGTTGAAGTAGAGGCTGACATGTGGGTCCCACCCTTCCTTTTAACCTCTGAAATTTACTTCTAATCACTGTTGTAAACAGTGAACCCCATACTACCCTTGGCAATTCAAATTATTCCCCCATGAGCCATTTGAATTGATCAAAGTTCAAATGAGGTTGGGTTTGAATGAATTTCAGCACAAGTTCAGTTTGAAATTCAAATAAAGTTTGAATTTCTCCCCCTTAGCTCATGTCAAGATTAACTCCAAATGGAGTGAAACTTGGTGTGGGAGCTCACAAAAATGTGCTGAGTGAGAATATGCCTTCCACTTTTAAATTCAGTGGGTGAAAACAGTTTGAATTTGAATATGGTTTCAAACTGCCCTCCTCCTATCTATACCCAAAATGACCTCAAAAAGGTTTTGAATTTGGGTGAAACTTGGCATGGACATTCTTAGCAAAGTGTAGGAGTTTTCATATGTCCAGCCCATCTATATCACATGTGGAAAATACCACTTTTGCAATGTGTGAGTTTGTTCTCTAATGAGCATGTTGATAATTGTTACTTGCTCTTCATTTGTGTTCATCATTCTAGCTCAAATGAGGTGTGTGGTGTGGTGATGAACACTGCAAATGGGTGTCAAAAACTGAGACCCTTACAGTTAGCCCACCAATTTTCATCCCCATTGGACTTCATCTTGTCGGGAGCTAAATTTGCATTAATTCAAAACTGAGTTTGAATTTCAGTTCAAATGTGAAGCAAATTTAGCCAAACCAATTTCAAATTTAGGAAATCAAATTAAAACAATGACTTGGAGGTTAAGTCTCACATTCAATTGTGAGTAGCTGGGGATAATTTCAGAAAAACAGAGATGAAAAATTAGAAAAGCATTAGAGGGGAGGGACCCACTTGTCAGTAGCCTTCACACTGAAGTCTTCGGGTTGATTTTTCTCTTGGCCGAGAGGGCACGCCAGCCAGTCACGGCATCGGCGCCCGACCGCCTCAGCCAGGCCAGCTGCTGCTCGGTGAGGGGGGCAGAAAAGATCACTGACCAAAGGGATAAAATGTGCGCTCCTGCCGTGCTCCGTTTCTCCCCTCACGCATTCTCTGTTCTGCTGCACACCACCGCAGCAACTCGCTCCGAGTTTGCCTCCCTCTTGTCGCTGACGTCTGGGCGACACAGGACTCCTCATGCCCGACGATCAACACAAGAAACAACCGCCCTAAGGTGCTGGTCCTACTAGTCCAAACCGTTCATTGTTTCATGCACTGTCGTGGGAGAATTTCCCCGGGAAAGTTTCGGTGTTATTAAGACCGAGCCATCCCAAATCCTAAAATTCCCGGATATTAGCTCATCACCGGGTATACGGAGCTACACACGTGATCTACACCTTGCCACGGCCAACCAGGATCAAAAAGTACAAAGAACCGTCGAGCATAGACTCGGGTTATCGAGTTTTTCAAGTCACAGCCGATATCGGGCCTAGGTCGATGGTGAGCACATAGCTACGGCCGTTTCCATGGAAAACCGAGCTCATTTTCATGCTCAGCATGCCACAGCGGAGCTGTAGGAGCAAACTGTTCCAAAAATAAGGCACTAAGTAGCTCGGGCGACGTCGCCGGAGTAGGGATAGCCGCTGTCACCGTTACGGGCGTGGTTCCGGCCATCGCCGAGCTTCGGTGAGGGCACAAGCGTGTTCTCCGAGCCAAGTTAGGCACAGGCGGCAAAATCTGTCGGAGGTCGTGCAGCGAAATAGCCGGCGGCAAGAGCTCCGGCGAAGCGCTGCCGCGGAAGTCGCGGGAGGTCGCGAGGTAGACAAAGGGGGGGCCGGGTCCACCGGTCAGTCTCTGTTCTCGCGTGGGGACCCACTTTGTGGCCGGGATCCGGTGCGGCAGTGCGGGTAAAACCCCGTGGGCCGCGGTGTGGCTGTGTTCTCAGTAGGCCGGTTTAAAGAGTGGGCCCCACCCGCAGAGTTTAAACATTTTAGGATTTTCCAGTTTAGATCAAACTTTAAATGCATAGAACTTTTGCTAGGAAGCTCCAAATTCAGTGAACCAAATTTTGCTGAACCCCGCTTTTTGAGTACTTTCCAGCAACACCAATTTCAGCTCATGAAACTTAATAGTTTTCCAGAATTAATTCCCTAAATTTTAAACTGTTGGGAATTTTATCTGGAGAACTACTTTATGAAAAATTCTGAAATTTGGCTGTGAGGTTTATTGGAAAATCCTTGAGCCACAGTATAATTTTGAGATCCATCCAAGTTCATTTAGTCCCCCTAATGAGATGATTAAATGAACTGCCCTGAGAAAATAGAAAAATGTACAGAAACATTTTTCAGATTTTCTCAAATCTTGTTTAGGGCATAACTTCCTCTAGAATTCTTCAAATGACTTGAAACCAATTACATTAGAACCATCTCAAATTCTAGTTTCCAGAAAGTAATGGTTGGAGCCATGAAAACCCCTGGAATTCCTTACAAGCTCTAATATTGACCAAATAGGCTTTTATTTGTACAAGGCTCAAATGAACTTTGTTTCAAATGAAAATTGGTCAAGACTCTGGTTAGGACCCTACCAAGCCACCATAAAAATTTCAGAACCAAAGGGTAGGGATAGCTAGAGTTGTGGTAATTACTTATTCAGTTCTAAACATTGCATTTAAATTGACATCTAGTATATGGTGTATGTGTAGTCGCTGAAGGCGAGGAGACTCCGGAAGTGCTCGACTTCCTTCTTCTGGACGAAGCCCTAACAACTGACCAGCAGCAACAAGGCAAACCCCGGTTTGCATTGAACTGTTTTACAAAGTTTTGCTTTGTTTACATACTTAGTATGAGGTATGTATATGTGCATTAGGTGTAGGGTGGATGAAACCCCAAATGCATAACCAGATGTTTCCCATCAGAGTGAGGGTAGTGTCTAAGTCCTCGAGTAGACAGGCTATGCTTAATCATTCATAGGACTTCGGTACAAGTCGAGTAGTTGGAATCTACTCCCGAGTTAGGCTTGGGACACATGGGATTGGTTTGAGTGATGTGAGATCACTTTAGTAATAAAAATAAGACTAGGCAGGGGCTAGGGCGCAGCAAGAGGAAGTCTTGTGTGCGCAGCCCTGTCCGTGTCGATTGTGGACCGATCTGTGTGCGGCCCTGCTGAGCAAGTATTGAACGTACCGAAGGCATATCGGATATATGGGCCCTGGTAAACCGATGTAACCTGAACCTCCGGGCATCGAGGCATAGCACACCAATTTATAGGTGTAGGTTGAGGGCAGCAAGGTGGAAATCTGCTCACGGGCATAGAGAGATGCTCCGTGTAGGGAACCTCCTGTCCGTTTCGGTGCGACCGGTTCGACGTTTGGGCTGTTGGGTGAAAGGTTGTCCCGTACGACATCGAGTGAGCGTGCTGGTGCAGCTCCACGGGTGGGCGTACTTGACGTGCTTTTTGGGTATCCCTGCAGGTGTATATCGAGTCAATTCACCGTCCCTCGCAGTGACGAGTACCGCTTGTTCACTGAGTCGTGACGTAGGCTAATATATGAAATGTGATGATTCAATATGGCTGTTATGATAAAATTTTATTGCTACTTGTGTGCCACCAAATACTGCTTACTAAATTTCAGATTCATGAACTGTTAACTTTTGGCTAAAAGATGAACTAAGGATGAACTTGTAGGCGTGCCCGTTTGCTGAAATTTTACCGTCCCATGTCCATTGTAACCTACATGTAGAGTTTCATGCCTAGGTGAGTCGGTTAAGTCTTGTTGAGCCATCGTGCTCTTGGTTGCTGCTTAAGTGTTTTTCAGGTGAGGAGCCACCCACGGACTCGGGTTACGAGTCCACCGGCGAGGGTTACACCCTCCGTCGGGGACCACGGCTGAGTGGGCGCCGTACACGCCGCGCTAAGCTGAGGAGTGCAGCTAGTGTGGGTTGTCCTAGGGCTGGGCAACCGACTTTTGCTAGATAGGCGGGCATGAGTTGTACAAATTTAACTTCTGCTGTGTAATATAAACACTAGTTTGTAACTGAGTAGTGTACTACTTTGTACATTTCAGTTGGTTTTCAATGTAATATAATGTATCCTTATGATGTGTGCTGTCGGGTGTCGCATCGTGCGGCACCACCTTCTGCGATCCTGGATGAGCGGATTCCGGTCCGCCACACCAAGTGGTAGCCTATGCATCGAGACAACTAAAGAAACATGAGCTGAATTGCCCCACACACAACCTGGAACTTGCAGCCGTGGTACATGCCTTGAAGATTTGGAGGCATTATATCCTTGACCACCGATGTGAGATCTATACGGATCACAAAAGCCTCAAGTATATATTCACACAAATAGATCTAAATTTGAGGCAACGTCGATGGTTGGAACTCATCAAGGATTATGATGTTGGAATCAACTATCACCCCAGAAAGGCCAATGTAGTAGCAGATGCATTGAGTCGAAAAGGATCATGTCACCAACTCATGGTTCGGGAGCTATCACCCGAGCTGCGTAAGGAGTTCGAACGGTTACATCTTGGGTTCTTGAACGAGATAGAGGTGATAGAACTGAACTCAACGCTAGAACAAGAGATACGAGATGGCCAAGCAACGGATGAGGAAATAAAGGAAATCAAGGAAAGTATCTGACAAGGCATAGAGAAGGATTTCAAGGAAGACGAGAATGACACGCTTTGGTTCGGGAAAAGGATTTGTGTGCCTAACGTGAAGCACATCCGTGACACAATACTAAAGGAGGGACATGACTCACCTTATTCCATACACCCTAGCTGCACAAAGATGTATAAGGACCTAAAAACTTTCTATTGGTGGGATGGTATGAAAAGGGATATCGCTGAATACGTTGCCCTATGTGACACGTGCCAACGAGTGAAGGCCAACACCAAAGACCCGCTGGACTATTACAACCATTGAAAATACCTGAGTGGAAGTGGGAAGACATCAGCATGGATTTCATAGTCGGATTGCCATGTACTCAGTCCGGCTATGACTCTATTTGGGTTATCATGGACCGATTGACAAAAACAGCCCACTTCATTCCCGTTAGAACCAAGTACACCGTCACGCAATTAGCCGAGCTGTATATGGAGCAAATCGTGTGTCGTCATGGAGTTCCGAAGAGGATAGTTTCAGATCGAGGTTCTCAATTTACCTTTAGGTTCTGGAAGAAGCTGCATGAAGCCATGGGTACACAATTGAATTTCAGCTCCGCATATCACCCGCAAACCGACGGGCAACAGTTGGGATAGGAGCTTGCCGTATGCTGAATTCTCATACAACAACAGTTTCCAAGCCAGGTTGAAGATGTCACCCTTCGAAGCATTGTATGGTAGACGGTGTAGAACACCGCTGTTCTGGAATCAGATCGGAGAAAGCCAAGTATTTGGACCCGAAGTGCTGCAAGACGCCAAAAACCAAGTTCAAACGACACGTAAAAACTTGAAGGCCGCTCAGTCACGACAAAAGGGTTATGCGGACAATAGGCGAAGAAGATTGACCTTCGAAGTGGGAAACTTTGTGTATCTTAAGGTGTCGCTTATCCGAGGCTAACGATGGTTCAACATCAAAGGCAAGTTAGCACCTCGCTACATCGGACCATTCAAGATTTTGGGCAAGCGAGGAGAGGTAGCCTACCAACTAGAGCTGCCAATGCACCTCTCCAATGTGCACGACGTGTTTCACATATCTCAGCTCAAGAAATGCCTAAGAGTACCGGAAGAACAAGTACCGATGGATGAGCTAGACCTTCAAGAGGATCTAACCTACGCGGAACATCCCGTCAAAATCTTAGACGTGAAGGAAAGGGTCACGAGGAACAAAGTAATTCGTTGGTGCAAGGTACAATGGAGCCATCTCAAGGAAGCCGAAACTACATGGGAACGTGAGGAAGATCTCAAGGCGGAATTCCCTCATCTTTTCTCCACTCTATCAAATCTCGAGGGCGATTCATTTCAATGGGGTAGGTTTGTAACACCCTAAATTTCACTACCATGCATTGCATACATTTTTCATATAGAAAAGCATTTAAAAAGAAGAAGAAATAAAGAGAGGAATATAGAAGCAAATAGAATAATAAAAGGGAATAGAAATGGAAAATAATGAAAATAAATAGGAAAGGAAAAGAAATAAAAAGAAAAATAAATAAAATAGCCAAATTGGGCCACCCCAATTTTTCCCCAAATTTCCCCCTTCCCCAATTTTTCCAAAATTTTCCCAATTTTCCTTATTTCCCCAAATTCCACAAAATTCCCCTAGGGGGGTTTCCCCCACATTTGGAGGGATTTTCCCCCCAAATTGGCCACATCAAATTAGGGGGGAACCCTAATTGGGCCCCACCCCCTTGGCCGCAGCCCATTAGGGGGGGGGGGGGGGACACTAGTCCCCCACCTCTAGGACTCTTTTATTCCCCCACATCTAGGATTCTTTTGTTCCCTCACCTCTAGGACTCTTTTGGGATTTTATTTTCTAAATAAATCCTAGCAATTGGATGAAAATAAATAATAAAATCCTAGCCACCCTAGTTCTTTTTCCCCTTATAAATATAACACTCCCCCCCTAGCCGCGCACTCCTTTGCCTCTTTTTGGCCGCCGCCCCCTGCTGCCAAGCCACGCCCCCTTGCTGCCAAGTCGCCGACACCCCCCCCCCTTGCCGGAATTTTCCTGCCGTCAAGCCCTGTCACGCCTCACTATCGCTGGAGAAGAAGCCCCCGACGTTCTGCCCTAGCCGCAGCCCCATAATTCTCCCTAGAAAATCTCCCGCTGCTGCCATTGCAAGGAGGGAGGCCCTGCCGCAAGGAAGAAGTGAGTTAGGTCTTCGTTACCCCTCTTACAACGTCGCCGCTGTTTCTACGCACCCATTTTCTTTGCCCCCTTTGACAGAAACTTCTGCGTGTGGACAGACCATGTTTTGGTCAATTTTTTGACGGTGGAATTGATCTACACCTTGCTTCAAGATCATCACCACGTTCACACTTGATCCCAGCAACCTTGATCACCATAAAACCCCATGGAAGCCTACTTAAACATGCAAGAACACGAACAAACTGGTTTTATAAAACTGCACCATAGGAATTGCATTCATTCACCTCATTGCATCTTGAGTAAAGTTTGTGCATGATAATTCATTACTGTAAATTTTGTATGTGCGTGGTCGTGAGTAGAAATACAAGCTCAAGAGACCCTCTATGAGGAGCTACAGCACCAAGACTTCGAGACGCTTGAACAACACGAGCCACGGGAGCAAGGCATGTGCCCTTGACCACATTGATCCTATGATTTGAAACTGTTTTGCTTTCGAAAACTCGTATGCTTGTGTCAACTTGATGGGACACCATTTTATAGGAGTTTACTAGTTTTGTTAACCATCCTTGTCGCCAGGAAAGTTGATGAGTCGGGTATGGTCATTTTTTTCCTTTTTGCTCCACTTAACTTACGGGATACGGAAAGCTGAAATAAAACTTGTTAGCTACTGCACTCATGATATTAAAGATGATGAGAACTTGATGATGTTGATGAGCATGGAATCGGGGAGATCTAGGCAAGCTTGGTTCGTGGATGTTGCTGAATGAGATGGTGGTTTGCTTTCCATAGATCTAAGGACCGGTTCATGCGAGCACATGTCAGGAAGACAGTGCCACCACAAGGCCAAATATGAGTGTGGCTTAGCTGACTAATTAGGTATGTTGATAGCTTGTTATGGACCGTTGGATGGTGCGGGGAATGGGAGTCGAGAGGGACTGTCCTAGGAACTGCATGGCACATGAGGGGGCTCATGGGTGGGAGAATGGAGATTCGAGCCTGTCGGTGAAATCTCAGTGGGTCCGTACATACTAGTAGCCCATTTGTAATGGCTATTTTGTGATCTCTTGGTCATACACCGATGGTTGTGTACTGGTATAATGGAGGTTCTCTCTAGTCGCCGACGAGTGACGAAATCACGAACTTGTGGGTAAAGTGGTGCCACCTCTGCAGAATGTAAAACTATCATGATAGTCGTGCTTCCGGTTACAAGCACCTGGCCAACTTCCATGATTAGAGGCAAAAACTTGGTATGGTTATGGTATGGTCGTTGGGTTTGGTTTTGGGTCATGACAATGAATTGGGTTTCGGTTATATGAAAAAAAGATGGTTATGAATCATTATGAGTATGAGATGAATTTGAGAAAGATTATTGGCTTGTTGAGACTTGATAAATGGTGAATTATGATGAAGGAATGTTGATGAAATACTTGGTTATGATGGGATTAAACTCACCTAGAGATAGTTGATGTTTTTAACGTGTTTGTGAAATAAAATTTGCTTGCTGCAATGAACCTTTTTATTGCCTACCTTGTTATAAGCTACATGTCATACTTTTCCCACACTTGTTGAGTACGACATGTACTCACCCTTGCATTCCCACATACACATCAGTTACAGGAGAAGAGTACTTGGGGAACATGTGGAGTACTAGGCGTGCGCACTACCGTCAATATTCCTGTGGAGTTGAAGTTGGAGCCTGCTGTCTTAGTCATTTTCTGCTATCGTTAGAGTCTTCCGCTGCTGAATAAGTTAGATATTCATGAGTGAGACATTGAGTCATTGTAATAAAGTACTTAAACACTATTCGTACATGGTTATATTCTGAGTTTCAGTTTGTGGAATACATGTGTATGTGTGATGAACATCCTGGGCACACATATGCATTCACTTGGTTCATTTTTGGAACCGGGTGTCACACAAAGTATAAACCCTTCCTAGTGTATGATTATAACATTTTGTTAGGTTTGATTGCCAGAACAAAATTGATTGAAACTATCAACCTCTTTATAACAGGCCCCCAACCTCTTCTAAGTTGTATTGGTAGATGCATTTGCTAATAATTTATTAGGAAAAATTGTACGCCCGCCAAATGTAAAACTTTTATTTGCACTAACTACTCAAATAACGTTTGGAAATTATCACATGCTTGACTTCAGATCATTTAGCCAATAAAAACAATGCATCCTAGAAGTATACTCTCTTTATTCACTTTTATTTGACATTGTTGACTTTTAACACCATCTTTGATAATCCATCTTATTTAAATCTGTTGAGTTTCTAAGATCGCTAGCCACTAGATCTACAGGATAAACATGGAGAAAATTGAATCCTAAAAATATTCCTTGAATATTAAAGAATGAGAACGGAGAACACACATACATTCATGTGTTGAGGCCCGGCCCCGATCATTCACGGGGCCGTGCCGCTCACCCGAGAACCTCGTCAAGTGGTGCCGTGCGATGCGGCACCCAACAGTATACGGGTCAAGGAGACTTCATATTACATACAAATCTGTTTTGCAGAAGCGTACAAGAGTATTTTACAAATACTTATATCAAAATAAGCTACAAAGGAAGACTACAACTCTCACGACTCCTTTCTAACTTAGCAACAAAGAAACAGTCCAGCCCACGGACGTTTCTTACTAGCAACACGAAGAACAAACCGCAGCGACGAGAATGCTCTTGAGTAACCACTCAGAGGTTTACGAGCCTCATCGGCATACCTTCTCATAAGCATAAAGTCAATAGCTGCAAAACAACTCGGATAGCATCCGTGAGCATAAATCTCAGCAAGACTTAACCATCCAACCTAATCATGAAACTCTACATGAGGTTATAACATAAAGTAGGATGGCATAATGAATAATAAACTCGCCTAAATGTGAATCCTTACTTTCACGTGTTATTACCAGCAATTTAAGAATGACCTTGGGCACGCCACATCGGGAGTCCACAATCAAACAAGAAACGCTTTCTCCCGATGTGATTTGCTCACGGTGGAAAAGAATCGAGTTTGCTCTAACTATACATAAAAGATCCATCACAAAGCTAGTATGAAACTTCAAACCATAATGATTAGTTCCTTTCTTATGCAAGTTCTTACTACGTCATGACTATGAGAACAAGTATGCTCGGTCCTATTTCCACGAGCGATGATGATTCGAATCAATAACACCCGGACTACACGACATGTACGCCCATACTCGACGTTGCCTACAGCAACCATCACTAACATCGTACGTGGCAGCCTTTCCCCGTTCCACCCATGTTGAATCGATCAAATCGCCCCGTACAGTAGCCACTCTCATTGTGCACCTACCGATATGAGATGTCATGAGAATGTTACCAACATACTGCACACCGGCCCTTTTGCCTGAGGCGATCCGAAAAGGCTCAAAGCAAGCTTCCCGAGGTACATCAGTTTACTAGGTCCCATATAGCCAGCATGAGTCCGGTACACAACTAAAACTTGCTCAACAGGGCCGCATACGGATCGGTCCTTGACCGACACGGACAGGTCTATAGCACCCAGGCCCCTATGTCCTGCTGCCCCTACAACCTGCAGGTCTCAACTTTAACTTGCTAACAATTTTCTGAACCAATCCCGTATGCCCCTGTTGTTCCTGATCATGCGAGTAGCATCTCACCACTCGACTTCTACCGAACCTTACTTAAGCATGGCAATTCTATACGGTGAAAAGACAACTACCCAATACTCCATGGGTTCATTTGGTCATGCAAGAGGAGTATCAAAGCACTAGACCTAATGCACATTTCATATCTTAACCGAAAGAGTGAATACAAGGTAAAAACTTAAAGGCTGAGGTAAATGCAAACTGGAGCTTGCCTGTTTTGCAGGGTAGTTGTATATAATCAGTTAGTGATCCTTGCTGATAAACCCTTGATTCTCCGGAGTCTGATCCACTTCAATGAATCGCTCCTTCAAATCCCATTCGTTGTGATTCCTATTGACATTTATATGCACAAATTTTATAGAATGCAATGGAAAGAATTTAAGACTTGATTTCTTAAGAACAGAGGCTGTGTGGAAATGCCAAGAATGGCTTGTTTTGCCTCTGTTGTGCAAAGAATTATGAATGAACTAAATTCGTCTTAGTGTTTTTAACTATACACTAACTAACTTTCCTAATGAACATAAGAGGTGAGCTGAAAAGAATTGAATGCAACTGAAGAACAAGAACTCCAATGGCTTCAAAACTTTTACAACATGTTCTATACTACCTAGGGATTTAGCTTGCCAAATTGCAGCTAATGTGGAGTAAAATTGTGTTCTCCATAATTCCCACAAGAGTCTCATGTATTTCCTCCACATACATAAGTATGGTATAACAAGGACAATAATTTACATGTGAGTTCCTGGTCACATGAAAGTAATTTGATACAAATGTCAGACCTTTTACTTGAGCAGTTTCTCCAGAACAATTTCTTAAGCATTTCTAATAAGAAGAATTAATTCTGGGGTAATGTGCATTTTCATGCCCAATTAAGTGAATTACAATTTTAAGTATGTATCATAGAGATTGCCTAAATTTTCCTATGATTTTTGGAGCTATGATTTGCCTAGAATGGATTTTACAAGTGGGCAACATTTTCTGAAAATGTTTCTGGACTCTTATGAACACAGCAGTTTGTATTTAGCAAATTCCTACTCATACGATCTTCAATTGATCTAAAAATTTGCTAGAATGTCAACAGTATGCTAAAGAATATTCTGGCAACATTTGAGGATTTTTGGATGAACCAAACTCCCTCAATAATTCTTTTTCAGAAAACTTTCAAAGAATTTTCTAGAATTTAATATTGACTTTCATACAAATTGGAGTTCATATTTGGATATATATTTGCAAAATGAATCCAACACAATTTGAATCACTCAATTTGGAGGTTTCTACACAAAGATATGATTTTCCAAAGTTGGAACCCATTCTGGAATTGGTTTTCCTAATGAAATTCGACTGGGCCCACGTGTTTAAACTCCAGCCACTGGAATTGAAGCCACACCGGGCTACGGGGTTCCAGCGCGCAGCCACAGAAGATGCCCGAGAGCCACAGGAGATCCTGAATTTAAATTTAAGCCGCTGACGGCTGGGGCCTGCCCCTTCTTCCTCCTCCCGCCACCTGTTTCGCGTGCGCGCCGCCCCTCCCTCGCCGGAGCAATCTGCTGCTCACCGGACCGGCATTGCCGGCTGCCGCCCGACCCGATGCTCGCCGCTAAGGGGTTTTGGACGTCTAGGAACACGATGGTGGCGCTAGCTCGAGCTGTCGGTGATCGGAAACGGTCGGTGACGTGTGGCGGCTACGAGAAGACTTCGGCGCCGTCGGCCGAGGGTTCTAGCCCGCCAAAAGCTTGACCAAAATGCACTACAGCACCAGTGGGTGATTGCAAAGCTCGGCATGGCCTCCAAATGGCTCGGGAACGGCCACAAATCAGTTGTCACCGTGCGCCCGCGGAGTACCGCCATGAACGCGTTCGGTAAAGCTCGGAATACGCCGTCCTGAGTTGATTTCAAGTCCAAGTTGCTAAAGGAGAAATGATAGCCGGCTAGTCCATCTCGTGTGTGCAAAATTTGATGATCTACAAAGGATTGACAAGTGAGAATTTTGGAGATCATTACCAGACGCTCGGTTTGACGCCGGGACAAAGTTCCAAAATTCACCGGCTATGCTCCACGGGTTGCTCCAAGCTTCGGAGGAGAGCAGCACCACAGTAGCGCGCTCCCGTGGCCGTGCTTGCTCCGGCATGACAGCCGCTGTGGAGGGCTGTCCACGTGAAGCCGACCACCGTTTCACTCTAGGTCGCTGCGTAGGGAGTGTTTTAGGGCTCGGGAACGCCGGAACTCAGTTGTGTTCGTGATGGGGACGTGGGCAACGAGCACGGGCTGCGGTTGAGCAGCTCTGAGTGGAGTGGTGTGCGAGTTTTCCCGGTTCCTGGTTGTGTACAGAGGCGGCGACGATGTGGGGCGCTGTTCTCGTGTGCTGCTTACGAGGAGGTAGCGAAGAGCAAATAGCTCGGTCTGGAGAGGAGGATCACGCCTGAGGAAACCCACTCACGGTGCCAACGCGAGAGAGAGGAGCAGGAGGTGGCTCGGCAGCACCCTAGGTGGCACACGGTGAGAAGCTCCTTGGTGAAGTGAGAACCGAGCACAGTGACTTCATTTGCAAGTCACAATTGACTCACTGACTAGTGGGGTCCACCCCCTTTTCTCCGCACAAAAGATCTTCTCATGTTGATACTCTCCAATGCCAAAGTTCTGAATTTCAAAGGTGGGCTAGAATTTGAATTACCCGAATTCAGTTTGAATTTGCATAGCAAATTTGAATTCGGTTTGAATTTGGAAATGCCTCTATTTAGTTCCTTTTTAAGCCCACCCCCAAATGACAAGTTTGCCACCCTAAACTTCCACACTTCCAAAATATAGGGATGTATAAGTATTCAAAGTTTTTGGCCACAAATTGGTGTGAACTTTGAATTTGAAATCTGATTTTTTAAACCTTCATGCAAAGGGGTATTTAAGTCCTTATTGATTCAACACCTTCAAATAAAAATGTGAGCCTCATTTTGGATGAACATCCACGTAGCACTTTGCATGAAGGAAAGTTTTAGCAAGTCCCATTTTTCATGAATTTGCCACACATATGAATTCAAACCTCGATTTTATTCATATACATTTGGGGACTTTTACAGACGCCATGGTTCTGTGGGTGCCGACGGTGGTGACGGCGGAAGAGTCGAGAGCCTTCCCCTCACTTTCCGGCGACTTAGATCGGATTACAAATTGGGGTGTTTAGGTATGTTGGGCACGACGAACGTCAGTTTCGCGTGCCCCGGCCCACCCACTATATATTGTCGGCGTGAGAGGGGGCCCTCAACCACGAGTTGGTTGGTGCCCCCGATCTAGGCGCGTGAGACTTGGAGTCGGTTTGTTGGAACTAGTTCCAAGTAGGAGATCACAACGGATCTAACATTCTCCTCTAATCAAAACTTACGAAAACTTAATCTTCTTAACAATAATATTAGTGTTCATTTCTTTATGTTCGACAAACTAAGCACATTTCATTAGAATATACAATTACGTACTGTAACACCCCAAAATCTGTAAAAGGAGGGAATTTAAAAATTTTGGACATATTGCATGTGGTGCAGAAATTTAAATTCAAACTGGAATTCAAATTCAAATCAAAACATAAAAGAAAAGGAAAAAGAAAAAGAAAACCTCAGCCGGCCAGTGGGCCGAAACCCGCCAGCCGGCCCACTATTCCCCCGCGCCAGCCCACAACCGCACGCCCTCTCTTCCTCTCACTGACACGCGGGGCCCGCGTGTCATCTCCTACCTCCGGCGCGCGCCAACCGACCGGACTCTTCCCCGCGCCCGATCGTAACCGAACTCCGGAAACCCGCGCCCCTGGCCCGAATTCTGGTCCCGGACGTATCCAACTCGATCCCAACCGACCGCCGCCCTCCCTCGCCTATATAAACGTCGACATCGCCCTGTTTTTTTCCCCCGATCGGCCGTTCTTCTCTCTGGTGAGAACCGAAGATTCAATCCCCGTTTTCTTTCGATCATTGCACGGATTATCTGATCTAACGCGCTGATCGTGCTCCACCGCCCCCAGGGAACCCTGCACGTGAAGGAAACGACAAGTTTCGCGCCCTAGCAGCTGTTCCGACGTGCACCGAAGATCGTCGCCGTTGAAGCTCGCCGCCGACCGACTTCCAGGACCTCCGGGTGTTGGAAAACCCCTCGATGAGCGTCCCCTACCCCTCCGCAGCCAATCCATGCAAAAAGATGCGAGTTCTAACGTGTAGCGGCAAAAGTCGAGGCTGCACCGGCGAGATCGCCACCCCCGTCTGTTTTAAATCGGACGGTCCACGTCAGCCCCGCATTATAAAGGCCGGGATTCTTACGTGCTACCCCCTGGGGATCTCGGAAAATACGAGCTAGCCCCGGAAACTTCTGATCTAGCCCCTCGAACTTCAGAAATTCATGTAAATTTAATTAAAAATCAGTTTTAGCCCCTGGACTTAATAAAAATTAGGAAAAGCCCTCTGTTATGTGTAGATAGACCCCTGGAAATTTATGAAATAATATAATAGACCCTGGAGTGGGGAGAGTTTACCTTTTTAACCCTATATGATATTAAATTTAGGAATTTGAATATGTGATTAGGATTTAAAATTTAAAAGGTGAGACAAACACATTGTAAATTCAAATTTAAACTCTCCTATCACTTGGGAAACTTTAGAATGAGTTAAAAGTAGATTTTAAGCTGAAATGAATCTGTCTAGTTGATTGTTCATATTTATTAGTATAGAAACATATTTTAGGCTAGGAAATAATTCTGAAAATTGGAAAAATGAATTTAAATTAGTTCACATCAGAGGAGAAGTTCAAAAATATATTATTTAATATTTTAGAACAGAACCTATTCTGTTTTGATGAGGTGCCTTACTATTTTCATAATAAAATTCACATTTAGGCATAGAAAATAAATCTGAAAATATAGGAAAATAGGTATGCATAACTAGGAAGTGATAAATGAAGTTTCCAAAACCAAAGACTTCAGTTTAGGGTTTGATAGAAAATCTGAAAAACCCATTTGGAGTAGGAAAATACCTTCCATGCAGACTTAGTAGCTAAAGGGTGTGTTAATTGAATATAAAGAATTTGTTTAGAATTGAAATTCATATATAAAGTGTGCAAATAAAAATCTGAATACAAAAGTTAGAAATCATATACATATGTTTAAAAGTGCATATAGACCAGAAATCAACACATGTAGAGTAAACACAACACATAGAAATGTGAATGATTTTCATATGTATGTATGTGTGGAGTGAAAGTGTGAAACTATGTCTTACGGGTTGTTTTCTTTTGCTATGTGTGTTGACATGAGTAGAACCTGCCCCAGAGCAAGTTCTTCCCTTCCAAGACCAAGACTTTCCATTCTCAGAGCAGCAAGAAGAAGGCAGGTGTCCTTGACCACTTTGATCCTATACTAGGATGTGTAGCTAGAATTATTTGCATTGTCAATTGAATTATGAAGCCCATGCTTGGAAGTTTTCCTAGAATTGCATTACCTTGTTTCCTTGTAGCTTGGGTTGGGATTTATTTTATCATGTCATTCATTCATATTGCTTATGCTTAGCCATGCTTAGAATGGGATAATTGGGATATGAGATCATCAATTTATTTACCTTACTCTTGAATGAGATATTATGAGTTATGTAGAGGTAGGGATCGAGGCAAGTTGGATGATTTGGTTGGTGCTGGGTGCACGAGACTCGGGTTTGTGTTTAGTACTTGTCTGGATCCTAAGGACCGGTTCATGGAGCATGTAACCTTGCTTTACCGTGCCAACCACATGCTGAGATGGGGCAGCTTGGCCAATTAGGTGTATCCCCGGCGTAGTATGGGTGTGTTGGATGGTGCGGGGAGTAGGTGTCAGCTGGACTACCATATCAACCGCAAGGCTCAATAGGGGGGCCACTGCAGCGGGGTTGGAGCCTCTTGTATGCTGTTAGAGGTGAAACCTTAGTGGGCCCACGCTCGTCGAGAATCCCTTTGTAAAGGCTTCGTAGTGATCTCCTGGCTACACACCTAGGAAGTGTGAATGTGGTTCGTGGCCACTGGCATAATGGAGGTTCTTTTAGTCCACCCGGAACAGGGGATGAAATCACTACATGTGGGTATAGTGGTGCAAACTCTACAGAGTCAAAACTGTCATGATAGCCGTGCTCACGGTCAAGAGCGGCTTGGACTTATTCATGATTAGAGGATAGATGGATTTGGAAGTTGAGGATGTTAAGCGGGGAGCTTGACATTGGATATGATGATTATGGTTACTTGATTTTGATGATGGGTTGAGAGATTGGGATCATTTCACCTGTGTAGTAATGTAGGTGCTTAATAAGCTAAGGTAATAGGTATTAATTGCGTAGTGCTTTAACCATGAGTCAATCTCTCCTTGCTCTAGCCATTCATGACATAACTTTCCCACACTTGCTGAGTACCAACGGTACTCAAACTTGCATATTTGTTGGTTTAAATTGCTGCTCAGGTCAAGGGGATGATGTGGTGTTCAATGACCAAGACTTCGAACCCGAAGAAGAATTCTAGGTTCATGGAGTCCCCCGGGAAACGCCTGTGACGGAGCCCACAAGAATAATATTCCGCTGCTATTTTATTTATATGTCATGAACTTATTATCGTCCATCGAGACGTATGCTATATAAGACTTATTTATATTCGACACCTAGCTTGTAATAAATGATGCTTCACTATTTGTCATCACATGTATGAGAAAATGATCCTGGCATACATGTGATATTCACTCGGTTGTTCTTCAGAGAAACAGGGTGTGACAGAAGTGGTATCAGAGCCAAGGTTGCCCGTAGGAACGTGGACCTAGGTAGAAATGGACGTATTTAAGGACCCTATTTTCTTAAAAACTATTTTATAAAAGTGTGGGTTGAAGGTGTTATTTAATGGGGTCACTTCATTCATCTTACCCCAACTTTTATTCAAAATACAATTTTTGTTTAAACTCTTATCTAACTTAATTTTAAATGTTTTATGTTTTAGATGGTTCGCATGATCCGCACCGCCCGCGCCCTAAGAGAGGAGAATCGTCCGGTGACGTACCACTCCTACGGATTGGCAGTAGGAGGCTTGTCGCGCCGTCTTCAGCATATGCTCCAAGCCGCCGGCAATACGGGCAAGCTAACCATACACTACAGCTCCACCCGGACCATCCGTGAGAAGCGGGAAGAATGGAGTTCAAAAATGAGGATTATCCATGAAAATCAGCTGCTCAAGATCCACCGCTCTCCAGCTTGTCGAGCGACACAGGTTGATGCCGAGAAGGATGTCACCTGGGAGGCCATCACCTGCCAGAGTTACATCTACCATCGCTACCTGGACAGGACTGAGTACATGTATGTCCTCCAGCGTGAGAGTGGTACAACAGAGTACAAGTACCCGCCAGTGCAGCAGGGGACTTCCCATGAGCACATGGACCTGTGCTTGGAGGATGCTGCTATGCTCAGCACTCGATTGCAGGAGTGTCAGCAGGAGCTTCAGGATGTTCGTGACACCCTGAAGGAGGTTGAGGCGTTGCTTCGCGCCAGCTTAAGGGCGAGAGAAAGAGGTGATGGGAATGAACTGTGTGTCACCGTGAATGACACATAGACTCCTGACTCCCCAGACCGCCGGGCGAGCAGGCGTCGCCGCACTTCTCCACCAGCAGCTTCCCCACCCAAAGAGGAGTCAGAGGGCAGCCGCAATAATGAGGAAGATCCCGAGGAACCAGCTCAGTGATACGAGTCGTGTAGAGTCTTTTCCCTTAGTTCAGCAAGTTATCGAGTAGTCGAGTCAATACCTTAGTTAATTGTGTGTTAATGTTTGGTGTGTGACGTGAGTTGTGGAAGCCATGGGCGTTTGTCCACAACCTCGTCTTTTGGTTGCTTTGCCTTGATGTGTGAACCCCTATGAATTAAGAGTGCATTTATTTTCATGTGAGGCGTAAAACCCTCAGAAAATGTTAATATAATAAGGCCTCAAAAGTTTAAGTTTAAACAAGCAAATTGGGAAGTTAATACGTAATGCTTTAAATTAACATTTGGTTGATCATGATAGATGGCCGGAAGAGGAAAGGGTCATGGTGCCAACCCCACCAACAACAACGATGAGGCAGGCAACCCTCATCTTTCTGGAGGACAAGACAGGGGTGGTCGCCGTGAAGGAGCTGATCCCATCCATCAAATGCTTGAAAATCAGAATCAGCTCATCCAGAGTTTAACTCAAGTGGTGGCCAACTTGCACCAAGTTCCATCTCCACAAGCTGCACCACGCCAACCAAGGTTGAGTGAGTTTCTAGGGACTCAACCTCCAAAGTTTGCAAGTGCTGCTGAACCTCTGGAGGCAGATGATTGGCTAAAGACCATTGAGAGCAAGATGAGGATCATACAATGCCAAGGGTATGAGAGGGTGTTGTTTGCCTCTCACTAATTGCATGGACCTGCTGCTGATTGGTGGACCGCTTACGTGGCCGCCCATAATGACCCTAAGAACATCACTTGGGAAGAGTTCAAGCGCAGTTTCCGCAACCATTACATACCAAGGGGTGAACTCAAAAACAAGAGAAAGGAGTTCTTGGGGCTACAGCAAGGAAACATGACTGTGAGGGAATACCTCACTAAATTCACCCAACTATCCCGTTATGCACCACGGGACATCGAGACTGATGAGCAGAAACAGGACTGCTTTGTGGAAGGACTTACAGCGGAAATGCAGTGTGCAATGTCCTCCAACGAGTATGAAAGCTTCCAACAGATGGTGGACAGAGCATTTGTTGTGGAGAGGAAGCTGAAGGCCTTAGAAAATGAAAACAAGAGGAAGGCGGGATGGTCACACCAAGCCTCGGGTAGCAACACACGCCCACGACTGATGCAACCAACCGCAGGGCAGACGAGCCGTGTTGTGGTGCCCTACTCAGCACCCAGAGGGTACAACCCAAATTTCAGGCCTCCATCAGCACCGGCACAGCCGCAACGTCAGTTTGTACAGCAGCCTCGTCCCACATATCAACCTCGACCAGCAATGCAAGGACCACAGAACCAACCCCAAGACAACAAAGGCCAGGCACCTAAGGTTGGGGTGCAATGCTTCAATTGTGGCGAGGTGGGGCACTACGCTCATAAGTACCCAAAGAAGAAGCCCGTGCAGCTGCAACAGCAGAATATGATGCGAGGACGGGTGAACCACGTGACCATGGAGGAGGCGCAAGAGGCACCTGACGTGGTAGTTGGTAAGTTTCCTGCCAATTTACACATTGCAACCCTGTAGTTCGATTCTGGTGCTACCCACTCATTCATTGCCCAAGGGTTTGTTAAGAAGCATGATCTAGCAACAACACAAATGAACCATATGCTAGCAGTAAACTCTCCAGGGGGAGAAATAAGGACAAGACAAGTGTGTCCCAAGGTGAATCTAGACATTAACGGTGTGATATTTACCGCAAACCTCATAGTAATAGATTCACCAGGGATAGATATTATTTTGGGTATGGATTGGTTGACCAAACATAAAGGAATCATCCATTGTTCGACAAGAAGGGTGGAACTAACTCACCCTAGTGGCACCAGAGTAAAGTTCATAACCATACAAGAGCCTAGGAGGGACATTAAACTCAACCAAGTTGAGGTGGAAGTGGAGGAGATCAGGATCATCAGGGAATATCCAGACGTTTTTCTGGAGGAGTTGCCAGGTATGCTTCCCGATCGTGAAGTGGAATTCGTGATTGAGCTAGTGCCTGGAACAGCTCCGATATACAAGAGACCCTATCGGATGGACTCCAAACAGCTGGAAGAACTCAAGGAACATTTAAGAGAATTGACAGAGATGGGGTACATTCGTCCTAGTTCCTCACCATGGGGAGCTCCAGTGATATTTGTGCCCAAGAAGGACGGAACCCAAAGGTTGTGCGTAGACTACCGTGCATTGAATGAAGTAACCATCAAGAACAAGTACCCATTACCCCGCATTGAAGACTTGTTTGATCAGTTGAGGGGAGCTTGTGTGTTCTCGAAAATTGATCTCAGATCGGGATACCACCAACTTAAGATAAGGCAAATAGATATTCCAAAGACAGCTTTCGTATCTCGGTACGGACTGTATGAATACACCGTCATGCCTTTCGGGCTAACTAATGCCCCGGCATACTTCATGTATCTCATGAACAAGGTATTCATGGAATATCTAGACAAATTTGTGGTGGTTTTCATTGATGACATTCTCGTCTTCTCCAAAGATGAAGAAGAACATGAGGAACTTCTAAGGTTGGTGTTGCAAAAGCTGAGAGAACACCAACTATATGCCAAGTTGAGCAAGTGTGAGTTTTGGCTGAAGAGAGTTCCCTTCTTAGGACATATAATTTCGGAGGGAGGAATCTCCGTAGATCCCGCCAAGATCGAGGATGTACAGAAGTGGAAGACCCCTGAGAATGTCGGGGATGTTCAAAGCTTCTTAGGATTGGTTGGGTATTATCGACGGTTTATTGAGGGTTTCTCCAAGATTTCGAGACCCCTCACCAAATTGTTAGAGAAGGGAATCAGATTCACATGGACACCACAGTGTGAGACGAGTTTTCAAGAGCTGAAGAAAAGATTGACAACAGCCCCAGTGCTAGTTATGCCAGATATGCAGAAGAAGTTTTCGGTGTACTGCGATACCTCTGGAAACGGGTTGGGATGTGTTCTCATGCAAGAGGGGCATGTCGTGGCTTATGCATCCCGGCAGCTCCGAAAACATGAGAAGAACTATCCTACGCATGACCTAGAGCTAGCCGCAGTGGTACACGTGTTGAAGATTTGGCGGCATTACTTGATGGGGAAGAGGACAGAGATATATACGGATCATAAGAGCTTAAAGTATATTTTCACACAGCCAGATCTCAACCTCAGACAAAGGAGATGGTTAGAGCTAATTAATGACTTTGATATGGGCATCAACTATCATCCTGGGAAAGCGAACGTCGTAGCAGATGCTTTAAGCCGGAAGGTGCAGGTCAATAGGTTGAGCTTAAAGGACATACCTACAGAACTGAAGGAAGAGGTTGTAAAACTCAATCTATGTTTGGTGAATAGTGGTGAAGCCATCGCCATGGAAGTGGACTCCACATTAGAGCAAGATATACGCAACGGTCAAAAGACTGATGAGAAGATACAAGAAATCAGAGAACTCATCAAGGATAATAAAGCCCCTGGTTTCACAGAGGATGAACAAGGTACGGTGTGGCACGGGAAAAGAATCTGTGTGCCTGAAGTGAAGGAGATCCGTGAATTGATTTTGAAGGAGGCTCATGATTCTGACTATTCCATTCATCCTAGAAGTACGAAGATGTATCATGACCTCAAGAGCAGATATTGGTGGTATGGAATGAAGCGAGATGTCGCGGAACATGTTGCCCTATGTGACACATGTCAGTTGGTGAAAGCAGAACATCAACGACCCGCGGGATTATTGCAACCACTCAAAGTGCCTGAATGGAAATGGGAAGAAATCGGTATGGATTTCATAGTGGGACTTCCTAGGACCCAATCAGGATATGATTCGATATGGGTCATCATCGACAGGCTAACCAAGGTAGCTCATTTCATCCCTGTGAAAGAAAGCTACAGCGGATCCAAATTGGCAGAATTATACATGTCAAGGATCGTGTGTTTCCATGAAGTGCCAAAGAAGATAGTGTCAGATCGAGGGACACAGTTCACCTCAAGGTTCTGGCAGAAGTTACATGAAACCATGGGAACTCATCTGAATTTTAGTTCTGCCTATCATCCCCAGACTGACGGACAGACGGAAAGAACCAATCAGATCCTTGAGGATATGTTGAGAGCGTGTGCGCTCAAGAACAATAGTTGTTGGGATAAGAACTTACCGTATGCAGAGTTCTCCTATAACAACAACTATCAGGCTAGTATGAAGATGTCACCGTTTGAGGCTTTGTATGGGAGGAAGTGCAGAACTCCACTATTTTGGAACCAAACAGGGGAAAGTAAAGTGTTTGGGCCCGAGGTACTACAAGAAGTCGAGGCGAAAGTGAGGGAAATCCGCAACAACTTGAGGATAGCAAAAACACGACAAAAGAGCTATGCCGATGTACGGAGAAGAGAGCTCGTTTTCAACGTGGGGGACTATGTTTATCTCAAGGTGTCCCCTATCCGAGGACTTCGTCGGTTCAAGGTGAAAGGGAAGTTATCACCTCGATACATCAGACCCTTTCAGGTTCTGGAGAGGAAAGGCGAAGTGGCATATCAACTAGAACTACCGGCTTGCCTATCGGATGTGCACGATGTATTTCATGTGTCACAGCTCAAGAAATGTCTAAGGACGCCTGAAGAGATGTTACCAATGAATGAGATTGACATAGTTGAAGATCTGTCTTATGCCGAGCAACCGGTCAAGGTTTTGGAGACAATGGAACGCCTCACGAGAAATAAAAGAATCCAGATGTGCAAGGTGCAGTGGAAGCATCACTCGGAAGAGAAAGCCACATGGGAGCGAGAAGACGAGCTTAAGGCACAGTTTCCGGAATTGTTTTCCTAGAACCACCAATCTCGAGGACGAGATTTCTTTTAAGGGGAGTAGAGCTGTAACACCCCAAAATTTGTAAAAGGAGGGAATTTAAAAATTTTGGACATATTGCATGATGTGCAGAAATTTAAATTCAAACTGGAATTAAATTCAAATCAAAACAGAAAATAAAAGGAAAAAGAAAAAGAAAACCTCAGCCGGCCAGTGGGCCGAAACCCGCCAGCCGGCCCACTATTCCCCCGCGCCAGCCCACAACCGCGCGCCCATCCTTCCTCTCACTGACACGCGGGGCCCGCATGTCATCTCCTACCTCCGGCGCGCGCCAACCGACCGGACTCTTCCCCGCGCCCGATCGCAACCGAACTCCGGAAACCCGCGCCCCTGGCCCGAATTCTGGTCCCGGACGTCTCCAACTCGATCCCAACCGACCGCCGCCCTCCCTCGCCTCTATAAACGTCGACATCGCCCTGTTTTTTTCCCCCGATCGACCGTTCTTCTCTCCGGTGAGAACCGAAGATTCAATCCCCATTTTCTTTCGATCATTGCACGGATTATCTGATCTAACGCGCTGATCGTGCTCCATCGCCCCCAGGGAGCCCTGCACGTGAAGGAAACGACAAGTTTCGCGCCCTAGCAGCTGTTCCGACGTGCACCGAAGATCGTCGCCGTTGAAGCTCGCCGCCGATCGACTTCCAGGACCTCCGAGTGTTGGAAAACCCCTCGGTGAGCGTCCCCTACCCCTCCGCAGCCGATCCATGCAAAAAGATGCGAGTTCTAATATGTAGCGGCAAAAGCCGAGGCTGCGCCGGCGAGATCGCCACCCCCGCCGCCGCGCGCACGGGCTGGCTCCCGCAAGGGCGACGTGGCCAATTGAGGGCCGTCTATTTTAAATCGCACGATAGAATCAAAACCCGCGCGTACCGGTTTGGCGATCTAATCTGAGCCGTCTGTTTTAAATCGGACGGTCCCCGTTAGCCCCGCGTTATAAAGGTCGGGATTCTTACGCGCTACCCCCTTGGGATCTCGGAAAACACGAGCTAGCCCCGGAAACTTCTGATCTAGCCACTGGAACTTCAGAAATTCGTGTAAATTCAATTAAAAATCAGTTTTAGCCCCTAGATTAATAAAAATTAGGAAAACCCCTCTGTTATGTGTAGTTATATCCCTGGAAATTTATGAAATAATAAATTAGACCCTGTAGTAGGGTGGATTTACCTTTTTGACCCTATATGATATTAAATTAAGAAATTTGAATATGTGATTAGGATTTAAATTTAAAAGGTGAGGCAAACACATTGTAAATTCAAATTTAAACTCTACTAGCACTTGGAAAACTTTAGAATGAGTTAAAAATAAGATTTTAGGCTGAAATGAAATCTGTCTAAATGATATTCATATTTATTAGTTCTAGAAACATATTTTAGGCTAGGAAATAATTCTAAAAACTAGTAAAATAAATTTAATTTGTTCCGCATCAGAGAGGAAGTTAAAAGATATATTATTGAACATTTTAGATCAGAACCTATTCTGTTTAGATGATGTGTCTTACTATTTTCATAATAAAACTCACTTTTAGGCATAGAAAATAAATCTGAAAAATATAGGAAAATAGGTATGCAAATAATTAGAAAATAATAAATGAAGTCTCCAAATCCAAAAACTTCAGTTTAGGATTTGGTAGAAGATCTGAAAACCTAATTAGAGTAGGAAAATACCTTTTATATAAACTTTGTGGCTAAGAAATGTAATAATTAAATATAAAGAATTTATTCAAATTGGAACTTCACATATAGTGTGCAAATAGAAATCTGAACATAGAGGTTAGAAATAATATACATATGTTTAAAGGTGAATGTAGGCCAAAAATCAACACATGTAGAGTAACCACAACACTTGGAAATGTGAATGACTTTCATAGGTATGTATGTGTGGTTTGTATGAAGTGAAAGTGTGAACTATGTCTTATGGATTGTTGTTTTCTTTTGCTATGAGTATTGGCATGAATAGAACCTGCCCCAGAGCAAGTTCTCCCCTTCCAAGACCAGGACTTTCCATTCCCAGAGCAGCAGGAAGAAGGCAAGTGTCCTTGACCACTTTAATCCTATACTAGGATGTGTAGCTAGAATTATTTGCATTGTCCATTGAAATATGAAACTCATATTAGGAAGTTTCCCTAGAATTACATTACCTTGTTTCCTTGTAGCTTGGGTTGGGAATTATTTTATCATGCCATTTACTTATATGTTATGCTTAGCCATGCTTAGAATGAGATAATTGGGATATGAGATCATCAATTTATTTACCTTACTCTTGAATTGAGATATCATGAGTTATGTAGAGGTAGTGATCGAGGCAAGTTGGATAATTTGGTTGGTGCTAGGTGCACGAGACTCGGGTTTGTGTTTAGTACTTGCCTGGATCCTAAGGACCGGTTCATGGAGCATGTAATCTGGCTTTACGGTGCCAACTACATGCTGAGATGGGGCAGCTTGGCCAATTAATTAGGTGTATCCCCGGCGTAGTATGGGTGTGTTGGATGGTGCGGGGAGTAGGTGTCAGCTGGACTACCATATCAACCGCAAGGCTCAAGAGGGGGGCCACTGCAGCGGGGTTGGAGCCTCTTGTATGCTGTTAGAGGTGAAACCTTAGTGGGCCCACGCTCGTCGAGAATCCCTTTGTAAAGGCTTCGTAGTGATCTCCTGGCTACACACCTAGGAAGTGTGAATGTGGTTCGTGGCCACTGGCATAATGGAGGTTCTTTTAGTCCACCCGGAACAGGGGATGAAATCACTACATGTGGGTATAGTGGTGCAAACTCTACAGAGTCAAAACTGTCATGATAGCCGTGCTCACGATCAAGAGCGGCTTGGACTTATTCATGATTAGAGGATAGATGGATTTGGAAGTTGAGGATGTTAAGCGGGGAGCTTGACATTGGATATGATGATTATGGTTACTTGATTTTGATGATGGGTTGAGAGATTGGGATTATTTCACCTGTGTAGTAATGTAGGTGCTTAATAAGCTAAGGTAATAGGTATTAATTGCGTAGTGCTTTAACCATGAGTCAATCTCTCCTTGCTCTAGCCATTCATGACATAACTTTCCCACACTTGCTGAGTACCAACGGTACTCAAACTTGCATATTTGTTGGTTTAAATTGCTGCTCAGGTCAAGGGGATGATGTGGTGTTCAATGACCAAGACTTCGAACCCGAAGAAGGATTCTAGGTTCATGGAGTCCTCCGGGCAACGCCTGTGATGGAGCCCACAAGAATAATATTCCGCTGCTGTTTTATTTATATGTCATGAACTTATTATCGTCCATCGAGACGTATGCTATGTAAGACTTATTTATATTCGACATCTGGCTTGTAATAAATGATGCTTCACTATTTGTCATCACATGTATGAGAAAATGATCCTGGCATACATGTGATATTCACTCGGTTGTTCTTCGGAGAAACCGGGTGTGACACGTACCATCTGACACGATGACTGCAACACATCTTAAACTTAGAAACAACCTTATTCTTCATTGGCCCCTAAGTATCCAGGTGATCATAGGTTCTCCCTTAATCCCATGTTGGCTACGTGTTCTCTGAACACATTGGGTGGAAGACCTTTAGTAAGTGGATCCACAAGCATATGCTTGGTACTAATATGCTCAATACTAATAATATGATTATGAATTTTCTCCTTCACAACATAAAACTTACTTTTAATGTGTTTGGCAACACATTTCACTTGTTGCTTTACGAGTAAAATAACTTAAGTGGTTTTGACGTTGTCGGACACTGTTAAACCGGGTATAACAATTACTGTACCTGCTCGACGGCCTCATACATAATGCAAATTCAGTATGCATCATTTATGATGCAGTGACCGTTCATTTGGAGCTTTTCCACAATAGAGCTCCAACTGCAAGTATTAAAACTAATGTGAATTTTACTACACATCTCACAGAATCGAAGTCTTAGTAGCGCATTATCTAAAGGACATCTATTATTACTTAACGTATCATGAGGCCTTAGTCACTTGTAAAATCGCAAGATATTCTTACATACATTCCAGCAATCTAAATCTGGAATGAATTACTTATGAAAAAACATCCCGGTTACTTAAACTACGTCAAGATATGTTATTGCTTGAGCAAACTTCAAACTTCCAACAGTATAAGCATATGGAATCGATTTTGATTAATTTATCTCTTATTGGTTCCCAAACTTATCACGTTGACTATAGAGTAGGCAATGATTTACTTGCATACATTTCATACTTCTCAAGTACATTTTCTAAGTATGTCTTTTGGGATAAATCGGTACCCCCTTACTTCTATCTCGGTGGATCTCAGTTTCTAGCACGTAGAATTCTTCACCAAGATCTTTCATATCAAAATTGGAGGACAAAATATCTTAGTTTCTAATATTATATTGACATCACTACTCGCAAGTAGTATGCCGTCTACGTAAAGAACAAGGAAAATAATTTTTCTATTCTTAAACTTAGCATATATGCAGTTGTTCTCCTCATTCTTCTAAAACCCAAACTTTCGTATAGTCATCGAACTTTAGGTACCATTGCCTAAGGGCATGTTTAAGTCCATAGATAGACTTTCTTAATTCACATCGCATGTTTTCTTACCCTAATGACAAAATCTTTCGGTTGTGTTATATAGATGTTCTCATATAGATTTTCATTGAGGAACACTGTCTTTACATCAATCTGATGTAATTCTAAATCATAATATGCCACTAAGGCCATAATGATTCTGAACAAATCTTTATTTCTCTCCCTTCTCTCTCTCCTTCAACCACTACAAGAGAAATTATAGAATATAGAGAGAGGAAAAAGGAGAGACCTAGGAGGCCGGGGCTTCAACTTTGGCGCCCTCGTGATGGATCCTCGCCAGCGAGAGCGTGCTCGCCCATGTGGGAGCACGCTACCCATCGAGTGGTTCCCGGTGGCGCCACAGTTTCATTCGTTTTTCTTACTTTTCTTGATTTTCTACTTCCCTTTCTTCTATGTTTTACTTACTCTTTCTTCTACGTTTTGTTCTTATTACTATGCACTTTCATTTTCTAACCTTACTAGCTGTGGATCTCAAGTAACATGAATCCCGAAAAGATCTAGTGAAGACTAACCTGGCTCTGATACCATTGTTGGGTTTTTAAGATCGCTATCCACTAGATCTACTAGATACATATGGAGAAAATTTAATCCTAAAACTATTTCTTGAATATTGAAGAACGAGAACGAAGAACGCACATACCTTCGGGTGTTGAGGATGTAGACGCCATGATTGCGTGGGTGTCGACGGTGGTGACGGCGGAAGAGCCGAGAGCCTTCCCCTCACTTCCCGGCAATTTAGATCGGATTACAAATTGGGTTGTTTGGGTATGTTGGGCACGACGAACGTCGGTTTCGCGTGTCCCGGCCAACCCTCTATATATTGCAGGGCATGAGAGGGGGCCCTCAACCACGAGTTGGTTGACACCCTCGATCTAGGCGCGTGAGACTTGGAATCGGTTCGTTGGAACCGGTTCCAAGTAGGAGATCATAACGAATCTAACATAAAAGATTATTTCAAATATGTAAAATTATACACCATACTTCAATTAGTTTTAATGATAAAATAAATTATCATAAAATATATAATATTTACTAAGATTTTTTAATAAGACGAATGGTTAAATGTAATTTTAAAATTAATTGTGTAAAATAGATGTGAACACGGGTGCTAGGAAAAGTTGACCATATTCATCAGTTTATTCTTTTACGCCTTTTCTATTTGGGAGTGAAGAGGAAGAACGAGGGACAGCGGGGGAGACGTAGGTTTCCCAACCACAATGTTGTAATTCATTTAAGAAAATAGATTGTGAGATCCAATATGATGCATTATATCTTCATTGCTATTAGGCTGCTCGCAGCGGGGCGCGCTACCCGCGCCGCGCGTGCAAACCTAGCGGGCGCCGGGTAGTGGCCGTCCGCAGCGGGAGCTGGTAGCGGCCCTGCAAAATGGCGGTGGCTACAGTCGCCCTCCAAATGCAGAGTTCAACTGTAGCGCCGGGAAAAGCACATAAAAAAAGAAAAGAGGAGGAAGAAAGGAAAGAAAAAAAAAAGAAGAAAGAGAAGGAAAAGAGAAAAAGGAAAAGGAAAAGAAGAAAAAGAAAAAGGAGGGAAAAGGGAAAAGGAAAGGAAAAAAGGAAAAAAGAGGGAAATATGAAAAAAGAAGATAAAATAGGAAGAAAAGAGAAAGAAAAGAAAAAAAGGAAAGAAAAGGGGAAAATGAAAGAAAAAAAATAAGAAGGGAGAAAAGAAAGGAAAAAAAGAGGAGGGAAAAGAAAGGAAAATAAGAAAAAAAGATGTGAGGGAAAAAAAGAGAAAAGGAGAAAATAAGAAAAAAGAGAGGAAAAGAAGTAAAAATAAATTTAATGAATTTATATAAGTTATAAATATAATATTATTAACATAAGTAGTTATATGAAATAATATAAATTATGATATAGTTGTATTATCTAATATAAAATAGTTGATAGTTGATATAGAGATCTGATTTAGAGGTGAATGAGTGCGGACAAATAAACTGTAAAGGTAAGAATCTTTTAGAGTCAACGGTAAAAGGCTAAAAATATTCTTTTAGAGGTCCAATATAAAGATCCACGAGTACGAATAGGCTTAGAAAATTTTTACTTTCGCTGTTGAAGGTGGCACACCCATATGTTTCAATCGGGACCGTTGAATTTCATGTTTTCAAGCTTTTCTTGAACAATTCAAGTCCACGCAGCCAGCAGAGCAGACGTGCTTGCCTGCCTCGTGGCGACATGGGACACGCCGACCATCGGCCGGCCATCCATCTCAGTGACGACGGCTCATCCGGACTCCCATCCCAACACGGCACTTCCGCGGCCCCACATCCGATCCCACCTTGTCAGTCAGGCAGTCCGAGCCCGTCCATGCGTATTCCGTGACGCCACCGCGAGCATTTTAACCCCTCCCCTGCAGCCGCCTCACGTTCCGTCCTTCGATTCCGCCCAAGAAATCCCGATCCCTTACCGTCCGGACTCCGGAGATCATCAGTCCTACCTCCGGTGCGCCATGGCCCAGGTACGCGCGGAGCTCTCCTTTTTCGTAGTTTCTGCTTCGAATTTGAGGTGCCGCCCACCAACGGATCCATCTTGTTTCCATAAATTTCTTTCCCTGGGAACAATGTTCCTGTGCTACAGGCGCGTGACAGGATCTGCGGTTAACCGTATGATTGCTTTCGACTTGCTTCAGGGTCTGATCTAGTGATCTGTAGTCTGTAGATGCGAAATCATCTAGGGAACGACGTTGCAGTTGCAGGAGTACAAAACTAGTTTATCATATAACGCGGCTGACTATGTAAAATGATTTGTACCTAGATCTAAGGTTGAATTTTGGCAGAGGTCCTTTTGGGAGACAATTCTGGTTTTCGTATACAAGCTTAGTTTTGGTCAGACAGTCTACATATTTTAGACTGCATATATAACTGAATATTTTAATAACTAAATAATTGTATATGCTTGCTTTGAGACCTCGAATGCTGAGTTTCTCTATTGAATACTTTGATTTTATCATAAATCTGAGATGAATATCTCCATGGCTCTAGGAAATAGTGAAAACTATTTATATGCCTAACTACTACAACAACAACAACAAAGCCTTTGTCCCAAGCACGTTGGGGTAGGCATTTGTATGTCTAACTCTATGGGCTAAATTATTTTTCATTTTTTTTGGAAGATGTCCAACTACATTTTTCTTGCATTCATGTTGGAAAACATTAGCTCGTTCAGGTGCATAGTCGGTTAGTACTATTAGGTCATCGTAGAACCTAATGCTTCAAGATACAAATTTGTAATATACCAACTGTGCATGAATTAACTCCATTCCCAAATATATGATGTTTAGGATAGCAAAATCTAGTTTAAATTGCATTAGATTTATTGTTCCAAAATTCATATATTTAAGAATGGAGCGGGTATTATTCTTAATATAATAGGTCTAAAAATTCATTAGTCAGTGTGCTCAGCAGGAAGCAACAACTCATGAACCTTTCCATTGGTAATTGCTGATATTATGATGTGTATGGAATCTAGCAAAGCATGCCCATATTTCTATTGAGTCGGAAGTATAAATCAGGCTGTTAACTGATTGTTTTATTAAAAAATGTGGTGCAGACAGTTGTACTCAGGGTTGGCATGACCTGTGAAGGCTGTGTTGGAGCTGTTAAGAGGGTTCTGGGTAAAATGCAAGGTTTGTTTGTCTTTCTTGATGAATATTTCATTTTCCTTTTGCGGGCTGTTTCAAGATGTAAATGGAATGGACTGTCTTGTGTTCCAACATCCAATTTGACTGTCAACAACCTGTAATCACGCGTTGAAACTTGTGCAGGTGTGGCTCTGGTCAAATGCCCATATAGTTCTTTGAAGAAATTTACATTTCCGCATAAATTCTTCAATTACAGCTGGTTAATTATGTGATCTTGTCTCTAGCTACTGAAATGTTGTTTACAAAAACTGCATGCCCCTATTTTTTCACATGTTCTTTTTTTAATGCTAGAACTGGAAGCAGTGAATATTCAGGGATGGCATGATACTTCTAGTTTTATTTTGGTTAGCAATGCTATATATGAGGAGCAACTTTCTGCAATGGAATGAAAGACTATTAATAACCTTGAAGATTCGTGGAACAAACAAAATATATTATGAAAATGAGCAAAATACTTCAATGAAATGTTTGAGCAGGACTATCTGCGTATTTTGATCAGCTTGCCTGATCTTACAGTCACATACTTATTGCTTGAAATAGTAACTATGCGGGTGCAGAGTAAATGGTTTTAAGTTTTAACCTGCTGGCACCTCTTTATCTCCTTGGTGTCAGGACATGGAATTCCTTTAGCCTTTGTATGTTTTATTGATTCTAAGGGCCTGTTTGGTACGGTTCCAGAATTTCTGAGAAAAAGAAACATTTAAGTGTCTCAGAAACTTTTCTGAATCACTTGTGAAATTGTTTGCTAACTGTCTAGATTCAGATTCATTATAGAGAGAAGGATTGAATTGACCAATATACCCTTAGTTGTACTGTGTTGCTACTCTTTACATAACATGTAACAAGTTCTAACATATAACATTTGAAACTATCGTTACAAAATGTATGTTTTTATGAGAATACTCATCCACATGTTTGGATGCCCAAAGCATGAGTGGCCAACAGACCATGTTCCATGGGATAGAATCTGTTAGAGATAATCCCGTTTTTCTAGATTAATTAGAGTTAGAGATAGAATCCAAGTCCATCTCAATTTAGAGTAGAAGTCTAGGGGTAGTATTAGACTAGGACTCTATGTAATTGGGGCTATATATAGTTAACCATACTTTAAGGAACAAATCAAGAGAGAATAATTAGAGATTAATTTCTCTTGGATTTACAACAATTGGTATCAGAGCTAGGGTTCAGGATCTAACCTTACACCGCCTCCGGGAGGACGTGCTCCCGTGGCGGCCAACTCGGCCCAGAAGAGAAGCTTCTGCTCGCAGCAGGATTCGACACGCGGCGGCTCACAAGGTGAGGAAGCACGAGTTCCGAGGGCATGGCGCAGGGCCGTGCTACACGGCGGGAGGGTGTGAGCGACACTGGATTAGCGGGTGCAGACGGGCTAGCTGAGCTCAGGGGCGGGCGCCGCCACCCCAGATCTAGGCGAGCTCGCGCCTTCGCAGACGCGAGGAAGGACAAAAACCGGCGTCGACAAACTAGCTTGTGCGGCGACCCGCCTCGGAGCCGCTTGATTCGGCGTAAATCAGGCGATTCAAGCATGGACTGAAAGCGGATCGTGCGGATTCGGTGGAGAACGGATCCGACCGCTTGATCTGATGTAGATCAGGCGATTCAAGCACAGATTGAAGGCGGGTCGTGTGGATTCGGCGGAGAACGGGACCGGCCGCGACGAGCAGGTCCCCATGCTCACCCGGCTGCAGCGCGTCCTGGAGGTCGAGGAACACCATCAAGGCCCACACCAAAATTGCGGAGAGCAAGCGTAGCACGGGTTGGATCTTAGAGGAGTATGAAATCACTAATTCACGGTGTCACCGTCACGATGAAGAGGGTAAAGAAGAAGAATATTGGGTGCTCTGCCGTGTGAGGAAGACCAGACCAATGCGAGATGTGCTCGTGATGAAGATGTGACCATCTCTAGAGTGTGATCGTGTTGGATTTCTTCCTCCTAACAGGAGTACGCAGAGGAGAGTATAGGACCAGACTGGATTGAGAGGAAGAATGCAGAGGATATCTTGAAAAATTTCTTCTTTTTTTAAACCTTCTACAATCTACCGGTTTGTCTTTATAGACCAGGCAACCTCTTTATTTTCTGTTCTGTTATAACAGAACTGCCTACAAATCTTATTAAGACTCTTATCTCTAACTTAAAAGTTAAAACAGACTCAAGCTTATCTCTTTATTTATTCTGCGCCTAAATCTTATCTCTAACTCATAACAAACTCAAATTTATCTAAATATTTATTCTGCGCATTTCATACTTGCGCCCATAATATTTATCTATAACACTTCCCCCTCCTCAACAAACAACTTGTCCTCAAGCTGAAATGTAGGATAACTGTCCTGGAAATTTTTCAAAGTTTCCCAAGTTGCCTCTTCTGCACCTCTGCCATTCTAGTGTACCAAGATTTCCCATGTTTCTTTCTTCAAACGGGCTTTCAACACTTTTTCTGGTGAAGGTACAATTCTGCCATGTAGAATTTCTGGTAATGGAACAACCTCATTAGGCGGTGTTCCTTCAAACTTCTTTAGCAAATAGGGTTGCGAATCCTCGCCTGGACGCCTAGGCACCCGCCGGCCACCGGGACGCCTAGGCGGTCGCCTAGGCGAGCGCTAGGCAAGGAGGGAGGCGGCGGCGACGAGCCGAGGAGGGGAGGCGGTGGGCGGAGGCGGAGGCGGCGGGCGGAGGCGGCGGGCGCGACGGTGGCGGCGGGCGCAGCAGAGGCAGACGAGCGGAGGCCGAGGCAGCGGACGGGCTCTCTGAACCGTCGGATCTAATCTAACGGTGATCTTTCCACGGCAGCACATATAAAATACCACCCCACCCCACCCTAACCCTAAACAGAATCCCTCTCACCCTCACTCTCCTCTCCACCGATGGCGGCGGCGCGGCGACCGGCGGCGGCCTCCAGGCGTCGCCTTCAGACCGACTGGACGCCTAGGCGACGCCTCAAAAATGCTGTTAGCATAGAAACATGCAAACCATCATGTATCCTTGCCCTAGTTGGAAGCTGCAGACGGTAGGATACCGTACCAATGCGTTCCATAATTTCGAAAGGTCCAAAGAATCTGGGACTTAATTTAGATGATGTCTTAGTAATGCCAACTGCATTTCTATGTTGTAACCGAAGCCACACTCAGTCTCCTTTTTCAAACACCACTGCCCTCTTGTTTTTATCATGATAAAACTTTATGGTATCTTGACTTTGTCTCAATCTTTCTTTTATATGTGCTAAAAATTCATCTCTATCTCTGAGTTGACGATCCACAGCTGCTGCCTTTGCTGTACCATGCTCATAAGTCATCATTGGTGGAGGATCTCTTCCATAAACTACCCTAAATATAGTAGTATGTAATGAGGACTGATATGATGTATTGTAGCAGTATTCTGTCCATGGTAGCCATTGTAACCATGTTTTTGTCTCTCTCCGGCCAAACATCTCAAATATATAGTAATAATTCTGTTAACCACTTCTGATCGACCATCAGTTTGTGGGTGAAATGTAGAGCTCATTTTCAAATTTACTCCTACATGTTGGAACAACTCCTTCCAAAAAATGCTTGTAAAAACTGTATCCCGATCACTAATGATCATGGTTATTAAGGAAGCGACGCTTAAGCGCTAAGGCGACCAGGGACCGTAAGGCGTCCCTGTCACCTTAGATCCGCCGTAAGGCGACCACGCGAGGGTAGCTCCGCCGGGAAAGAAGACCACGCGGGGGGAGATCCGCTAGGAAAGAAGGGGCGGGGGTGGCGCCGCCGGTGGAGGAAGCCAATCGGAGGGGGGAGGGGCGCACAGGAACGGCAAGCGCCTGCGGGGTAGGAGTCGGGGGAGGACCGGAGGAGATCTGGGGGGGGGAGGGGGAGGGGTGCACTTACCTGTGCCGGGAAGAACGGCGAGCGCCTGTGGGGTAGGAGTCGGGGGAGGACCGGAGGAGATCTGGGGGGGATCGAGTTCGGGTGGGGGCGACTGGGGAGAATCGTGTGGGGGGCTGGGGGCGGCAGTGATTTAGGGCGTATAGCTGGGCCGGGGTGTGGAGCTGGGCCGATAGTGTACTGGTGCTGGGCTGGGGACCAGTGAGCCTAGCTGGTCAGTGGGCCTAGCTGGTGGTGAAAATTCTTCTGTTTTTTTAATAACAATACATTTCTTAATATAAAATAATATTATTGGTAATATTTTCCTAAATCTACATAATACTAAGACGTCGTCTCGCCTTACGCCTTATCGCTTAAAAGATAAAAAGGGGGTAGGTCCCCTTATGTCTCCTTACCGCTTTAATAACTATGCTAATGATTGAGTATCGAAAACCATGTATCTTAACAATGTTCTAAAAAAACTCGAGCTACTGAAGAGGCTGAATATGGATGACCTAAAGCAATGAAATGTGCAAATTTGAAAAACCGGTCAACCACATTAATATCACTGATTTTCCTCCTATATTATTCTTAGGAAAGACTTCAATAAAATCCATAGATATGTCAGTTCAGATCTCTGATGGTTCTGATGTTCAGTTTTGTTTTATTGACAAATTAGATTTCCTTTGGCAAACTCCTTCACACGCTGAAGAGCAGTTTTTTTATAAAAGATTAATCTGAATCTGTGTAATGTTTTCTTAACCCCTTCATGTCCTAAATGAAATATTTTCAGCAACTGAGGCTAGAAAGCTGACTGATCTGGTAAAAATATCGTCTTTAAATAACAACAATCACTCTTTTCTAGTTCATCCTTCCCCAGACCCCACAACGTGTGGGAGCTTTCAGCACTGGGTATGCCATTTTACTCTTTTCTAGTCCATCCTTCCAATCCTTCTCCAGACTGTAGTTTTTTCAGTAATTCAGCTGTTTTAGGCTGAGACTTTATTTCTTGTTTCAAATCTTTAAAAATACTAAAAGATGGTGAAGACATGACATGAAACATTGCCACTTCTGTATCTCTTCTTGACAGAGCATCAGCAGCTCTGTTCTGACTGCCGGGTCTATACTCTACTGAAAAGTTAAACCCAAATAATTTGCTGACCCAAGTATGTTGAGGGATTGTATTTAACCTCTGATCTAGTAAAAATTTCAGGCTATAATAATCTGTTCGAACTGTGAATATTCTTCCCCATAAATAAGGTGTCTAAAAACGTACTGCTTTTACCAACCAAATTAATTTTCTTTCATATGCTGGCAGTTTTGCATGTTGAGGCGCTACTGGCCTACTGAAAAATGCTACTACTCCATCTCCTTGATGCAAAATAGCTCTAAACCTAGATCCAGATGCATCACAGTCAACCCAAAAGTGTTTAGTGAAATCAGATAACTGTAATATAGGCGCATTTGTTAGTGGCTTAGTGCCTTTTTCAATTTAGAAAATTCTTCCTTAGCCTCACTTGACGACAAAAATGCATCCTTTTTGAGAAGATCTGTTAATGATTTAATAATGGATCCATATCCTGCAATAAATTTTCTATAGTATCCTGCCAGTCCGAAGAAGCCTAAGGGCCCTGATATTTCTTGGTGTTGGTAGCCTTAACCACTGCCACTTTGGAAGGGTCCATTGATACACCCCTTCGATATGATACCGATTCTTGGCCAAAAAAATGCTTAGATTTCTTTAATACTAATTGGTTATCTCTTAATACCTGGAATACAGCTTTGACATGCTGTAAATGCTCTGACTGTTAGGCTGAATATCAAAATATCATCAAAGAAAACCAAAACTGATCTCCTTAAAAATTGGTTCAACAGATCATTCATCAATGCTTGAAAAGTTGAAGGCGCATTTGTTAAACCAAAGGGCATAACCAGAAATTCAAAATTGCCATGGTGGGTTCTAAAAGCAGTCTTTTCAATATCTAATTCATGCATACGGACCTAATGATATCCGCTCCGAAGGTCTAGCTTTGTGAACAAATTTGCAGTCTTCAATTCATCTAATAATTCATCTACCACTGGTATAGAAAATTTATCCTTTATAGTCTGCTCATTTAAAGCCTTATAGGCCCTGTTTGGCACAGCTTCTAAACCAGTTTTTTTTTTATAAAAATAAGCTGCGGGTGTACCAAACAGTCAGTTTCTCCAGCAGCTTATTAGTTCAGCTGCTTCTCAGAATGAACTAAAAGCAGGATATAAGTTTAAGCTGCTGTTCACCAGCTTTTCAGACAAGCTGCTTTTTTAACAAGTTTAAGCCGTGCCAAACAAGTCCATAGTCCACACAAAATCTCCATCTGGAATTTGCTTTTTTCACTAGCAGTACTGGTAAAGAGAAAGGAGAGGTACTATAGCGAATAATACCTTGTTGGAGCATTTCCTCACATTGTTTCTCTATTTCATCTTTTCTGTTTCATTTTTAGGAGCTGAAGATATCTATATGGCCGTACTGCTATAGGCGCTGTCCTTGGCTTGAGATGAATATGATGGTCGTGTTGGCGCTGTGGAGGAAGGCCATGAGGAGTCATAAACAGATCTTCATATTCTTGCAACAGCAAATCCATCAGGTTTGATCCTGAAATAGATAGGACTAAACTATGCTGTTTTCCCTTAATTCCTTCTCATTTTATTGTTCTGTTATTTCGTCAAAATGTCATGGTAAGAGCTTCAAAATTCCATAGAATTGGCTCTAAAGTTTGGAGCCATTTGTCTCCGAGAACCATCTCAAATCCTTGTAAAGTAAGTACAAAACAGTCAATTAGAAAAATCACACCTTGGATATTTACTTTTGTTTTTGCACGTACTCCCCTGCTGGCCATCTGGTCACCATTAGCTATGGTGACCTGTAGTCCCTGCCTTTTTAATATTGATAAATTGAGAGTATTTGCCAATGATTCATTGATAAAAGTGTGAGTAGATCCTGAATCCACCAAAGCTCTTACTTTTCTGTCTCCTAACTGTACTAATAGCTGCATTGTATTATGGACACCAATTCCTGCCAGAGCATGTAGAGAAATTCCCAAGTCTTCTGCTGTACTATCCAGGTCATGTTCTTCATCTAATTTCAACAAAAAAATGCTCCTGCTACTGCATTTGTGATCAGGAGTATATTTTTCTGTGCAATTATAGCACTCACTATTGGCTCTCTTAGTTGCCATCTCCTCAGCAGATAACCTTCGAAATCTTGGTCTAGATGAGGCAGTGGACCCTCGAACCAGCTGCCCTTTACTAGCAGTCATTGATGCTGGCTTAAAATTACTCCTTGTCATTGCTCTTGAATTATGCAGTTTACTCTCATCCTCATATATCATACGTTTTTCATATGCCCTAGCCAAACTCATGGTTGTTTGCAAGTTGGAGGGTAACTGTAACTCCATATCAGTTCTTAAGGGCTGTTCTAAACCGGCAGTAAAAAGGTTAATCTGTTAAGGTACTGTTAAATCATCACAATGACACAATAGAGCCAAAAATTGTCGTTGATATAATTAGATTAGGGAAAAGTGATTAATTCATTAACAGCCTATCAGGGAGATACATATATAGGGGGACAACTTAAGGGCTAAGCAACCCTAATACAAAGGACTAAAATGCCCCTGCCCCCTAATACACGTACAGTCCAACACCCCCCTGCAGTCCCAACATCTAGCCACGGCAGATGTTGAGACTGGACCGAAATTCGGTGAACACCGTCAAAGGGAGTCCCTTGGTGAAGATGTCGGTGAACTGCGATGACGTCGGAACGTGCAGGATTTGCACCTCCCCGAGAGCCACCCGCTTACGAACGAAGTGAAGGTTGATCTCCACGTGCTTCGTGCGCTGATGCTGTACCGGGTTGGTGGAGAGGTAGACGGCGCTGACGTTGTCGCAGTAGACCAACATACTCCGGGCGAGGGTGGAGTGTAGCTCCTGAAGCAGCTGCTGAAGCCAGGAGGACTCGGCCACGCCGTTGGCCACGGCGCGGTATTCCGCCTCGGCACTCGAGCGGGACACCACGTGCTGCCGCTTCGAGGACCAAGAGACGAGGTTGCCGTCCAGGAAGACGGCGTAGCCGGAGGTGGACCGGCGGGTGTCCGGGCAACCCGCCCAGTCAGCATCGGTGTAGACAACCAGCTCGGAGGCAGAGTCGCGCCGCAGAAGGAGACCGTAGTCGTGGGTGCCACGCAGGTATCGAAGGATCCGCTTCACAGCCGTGAGATGCTGCTCCCGCGGATCATGCATGTGGAGACACACCCGCTGAACCGCGTAGAAGATGTCCGGCCTGGTGAAGGTGAGGTACTGCAGTGCACCTGCAAGACTCCTGTAAGTGGTGGGGTCGGCGACCAGGGCGCCGTTGGACGAAGACACCTTCGCCTGGGTGTCCACGGGGGTGGAGCACGGCTTGCAATCAGCCATGCCCGCCCGCTCGAGGATATCCAGGCAGTACTGGCGCTGGTGGAGGAAAAGGGCACCAAGGCGTTGCTCGACCGCAACGCCCAGTAAATGGTGGAGCTGGCCGAGATCCTTCATCGCGAACTCGCGCTGCAGGGCAGAGATCGTGCGCTGAAGAAGAGCCGGGCTGGACGTCGTGAGGACAATATCATCCACGTACAGAAGGAGGTAGACAGTGTCACCCTCACGCCTGTAGACGAAGAGCGAAGTGTCCGACTTGGCCTCGACGAATCCGAGCGAGGCCAGGAAGGAGGCGAACCGGCTGTACCAAGCCCGAGGCGCCTGATTCAGCCCGTACAGGGACTTGTTAAGCCGGCAGACCATGTCTGGATGGGCTGAATCAACGAACCCTGTCGGCTGACTGCAGTACACCGTCTCCGTCAATGTCCCGTGGAGGAAGGCGTTCTTGACGTCCAGCTGGTGGACAGGCCAAGAACGCGACAGAGCCAGCGACAGAACGGTGTGAACCGTCGCCGGCTTCACCACCGGGCTGAAAGTCTCGTCGTAGTCGACGCCGGGACGCTGCGTGAAACCGCGAAGCGCCCACCGTGCCTTGTACCTCTCCAGAGACCCATCCGCCTTCCTTTTATGCGTAAACACCCACTTGCTCGTGACAACATTGCCACGACCAGGACGGGGAACCAGGTCCCAGGTCCGGTTGGCAAGCAGGGCCGCATACTCTTCTTCCATAGCCCGACGCCAATGAGGATCGGCGAGGGCGCTACGGAAAGAAGAGGGGATAGGCGAGATGGGTGACGAGGCAGGCTCCCGGGGGGGGGGGGGGGGGCGTCGAGGACGAGAGAACGACCCGGAGAAGCGCTCCACAGGACGAAGGACGCTGGCGGCCCGTCGAGTCACCATCGGGTGAACGTGACGAGGGTCCCGGTGAAGCAGTGGAGGGTGATATACCAGATCCTCAGGGCGCGAAGAGGACGATCCACCATCCCGCGCTCGTCGCTGATAGACAAGAGCAGGGTCGGTGTACCGCGCTGCAGGAGCCGCGCATGGTGCAGTAGTCGAAGTCGGGGACGCCGAGGCCGCGCACGGCGCGAATGCTGGTGTCGGGGACGCCGAGGCCGCGCTCGACGCAGCAGGCGTCGGCAGGGACGCCGGAGCCGCGCTCGGCGCAGCAGGTGTCGACGGGGACGTCGGGGCCGCGCGTGGCGCAGCAGGTGTCGTCGGGGACGTCGGGGCCGCGCATGGCGCAGCGGGCGACGCCGGGGACACTGGGGCCGCGTGTGGCGCAGCTGGCGGCGTCAGGGACGCCGGTGCCGCGCGTGGCGCAACAAGTGGTGTCAGGGACACTGGGCCCACGCGTGGCGTAGCAAGTGGCGTCAGGGACGTCGGGGCCGCGCGTGGCACAGCAGGTGGCGTCAGGGACGTCGGTGTCACGTAAGGTACAGCAGGTGGCGTGGAAGACGCTGAAGCTGCGCGTGGCGCAACGGGAGGGTAACCTGCAAGAGGTAAAAGACAAGGTCGCGGTACAGGAGCGGCCTCGGGGTCAGTGGAGAAGAGGGAATCCAACTCAGTGACGGAGTTAGGATACGGGGTGGAAAAAGGAAAGGAAGACTCGTCGAAGACGATGTGTCGGGAGATCAAGATAAGACGGGTGGTAGGGTCAAGGCACCGGTATCCCTTGTGGTCAGGGGAGTACCCAAGGAAAACACACCGAGTCGAGCGAAGCACAAGCTTATGAGAAGCTGTGGCGGAGAGGTTAGGGTAGCAAGCGCACCCGAACACTCGAAGGTGGTCGTAGAGAGGAGGGGTGCCGAACAAAGCGAAGTGAGGAGTGGGAGCACTAATCGCCTTAGTAGGAAGGCGATTAATGAGGTAGGTGGCGGTGTGAAGCGCCTCCGCCCAGTAACAAGCAGGGATAGAAGCCTGAAACATCAGAGAGCGCATGACATCGTTGGTGGTCCGAATCATGCGCTCAGCCTTGCCGTTCTGGGGGGAAGTGTACGGGCAAGACATGCGCAACTGAACACCGCGAGAAAGCAAATTAATTCATTAACAGTCTGTCAGGGAGATACATATATAGGGGGACAGCTTAAGGGCTAAGCAACCCTAATACAAAGGACTAAAATGCCCCTGCCCCCTAATACGCTGACACGACCCCATTGGTCCTGTCGAGCCAGGATCACGCTGAGGGGTGCTGCGTTGCACAGCACCGTATAACACACGTCAAAGGTACAAAGCGGAAGCGGAAGTTTTATTACATAAACAGTTATATGGACATGTTTACATCAAAATAAGTTTAGTCCACACTCGCGGGCGTAGACTAAGCGTCAAGTACACGTTCAGCCCTCGAACGTGTTCTTGCTAGCACACACACACACTAACTCTGCGGCGTGCACGACTCCCACTCGACGGGGTTCCCCTCCTGGGGTTCCGTCTCCTCGTCGGGAGTCCCTTCCTCATAGAATCCTGCAAAAGCTTCAAACACAAGCAGTGAGCACGAAGGCTCAGCAAGTCTGACCCGTCTCACCTAAACATGGAACTTCTACATGAGGGTTATGGGTTACATGAGGTAAAAATCATTTGCAAGGACTCGCCTAATTAGTAGAACCTTACTTTCAAGTTTTAGCAGCAGGTTGTGGAGAACCTTACGCGAAGGTACATGAGAGAGCCGCAATCAAACAAGAAACGCATTTCTCTCATGTACTTTGCCCAAAGTTGAAAAGAACTTTAGTTAGCTCTAAGCTACAGCATATCATTAACAATCAATGTCCATCTTTCAATCAGCAACATTTTAACATGTAACTAGCCTGTTCTTTCTACGTCACGGTACAGTGAACAAGTGGTACTCACTGACCGCGAGGGACGGCGATTATAATCGATTTACACCTGCAGGGTTACCCGAACAACCCGTCACGTACGCCCGTACTCGATGTTGCCTACAACAACCATCACGGACGCCGTACGCGACTACCTTTCACCCGTTAGCCAAATATTGAACCGGTCCCATCGTCCCGAGCAAGAGGTCCCTGCACGCGCATCTCTGTGCCGCCAGCTGATTTACACCTCGAGCTCTCAACCTACCCTCTGAACGACGGGCAATGCCTCAATACCCAGCTACCCGAGTTACATCAGTTTCCCGGTTCCCATATAGCCGGTAGGTCTTCGGTACTGTTCTAGCTTGTTCAACAGGCCCGCACACAGCTCGGTCCTCAATCGACACAAGCGGAGCTACAGCACCCAGGCCCCAAAGTCCTGCTGCCCTTACTCTCCGCTCGGTCTCATTTTCTTGCCATGTGTATCATGTGCTATCTCTACCCGAGCAATGTGCCTCTAGCCTATTCTCGCGAGTAGTTCCAACTACTCGACTTGTACCGAATCCTACTCTATCCTAGCAATGCAGTAGCTAGCGGGGTTTGCAATCCTAACCCCCATCCCATGGTTTTCTTGGCTATGCAGTGGGGTTTCCAAACAAGACTCTAATGCACAGAATAAAGAAACAAGTATGTGCTCAAAACAATAAAAATTTATAAAATGGTTAATGCAAACCGGGGCTTGCCTTGCTGCTCTTGGTCGTAGGCTAGCTGTTCCTCCGGAGTAACGAAGTCTAGGACTTCGGGTTCCTCCTCGACCTTAGCGACTACATGATAGAACAATATATGTATTAATTTAATGCACTTGTATTAAGTTTAAAGTTGTGAAGTCTATAACCTTTGCTAGATAGACCTAGTGATTGTGAAACTTTTATTGTGGCTTGGTTACAACCTAAACAGCGACTTGGTCAAGTTTTAGTTGCAGCAAAGCTCATTTGAGCCCTCCACAAATAATTATGTCCTTGACCTTAATTAAAGGCTTTTAGGGTGTTCTAAGTATTTTCATGAAACAAACTATGACTTTCTGAAAACTAGATTTTCAGAAGGTTCTAATGGAGTTGGTCTCACTTAATTTGGAAGTCTCTAACTAAAGATATGAGCTAAACAATTTCAGAGAAAATTCTGAAAATGTTTCTGAACATTTTCTATTTTCTCTGGGACAGTTTCACTAATCACACCATTAGGTGGATTAAATGAGCTCAAATGGATCTGAAATTTTTATGGTAGTTCAAGGATATTTTGGTGAACATCTCAGCAAAATTTCAGGATTTTCCTCCAAAGGATCCTCCAGTTAAAATTCCTAACAGTTTAAACTTTGAGGAATTAATTCTGGAGAAATAAGGAATTTCATGGAGTGAAACTTGATTTTCTGGAAAGTACTCAGAGAGCTGAATCCAGCAAAATTTGGTTCACTCAATTTGGAGCTTTCTAGCCAAAGTTATAAGGATTTGAAGTTTGAAGGAAATCTGAAAATCGGGGAAAAGTTTAAACTCACGCGTGGGCCCAGGGGACACGCGTCGCACGCCGAAGCGACAGCACACCGCGTCCCACAAGGATTTTGCGTGCCAGCACACCCGATCCCGGCCGCAGCCGGATCCCGATTCAAAATATCGGCCGCTGACAGCTGGGGTCCACCCCCTTCTTCAACCTCGCGACACCCGCGCTCCGCCGCCGAGGGACCTCGCCGGAGAGCTCGCCGCTGGCTGCTGTATAGCTCCAAACTTCTTGATTCTGGCCGCCCCTGCCTACTTTTACTTGGGGAACCTGACCCGAGGGTCAGCTGCTCATGACAACGGCCGGAGCATGGTCGGCGACGAGCCGCCATATCGGAACGACTTCGGCCATGTCGGCTGACTCTCCTAGTACCTCAGCTACTTGGGAAATTGGTCGGGGAGCTTCAGTGGACCTCAGAGAAGGTCGACATGAGCTCGAGGCAGCTCGGGGAAGGCCCGAAATAGGTCCTCACCGTGCGCCCGACACCCCCCGTTCGTTCCGCCATTAGTAGACCTTGAATTACGCCGGGCACAGAGGTTTTCCGGCCCAGAGTTGTGAAGGCAACTTGTGCGTCACCGTGTCTAGCTCGTGTGGGCGTGGCCTGAGGCCCTCTAATCCTTTCTAGAGCACGAATTAAACAGAATCGTACCCGAAGGTCGTTCTGCACACAGAAAGGGGAAAAGTGGAAATTCGTCGCCGGTGAGCAACCACTCGAGCTGTGGCTCGGGGATGAGCAGCACCGGTCACCTGCGCGTCCAAGGGTGCCTTGGTTCGGGCATGACAACGCCCAGGTTGGGCTGTCCACGAGAGCCCGAGGTGCGGCGGTTTCCAGTTCCGATTTTTATCGTTCGGCAGAGCCGATAGCACTCGGTTTCAATCGACATCTAGCAATGGGAAGGATGGAGGAAGGTCTCTAGTACCTTGCTGGGACCCTGGAGTGGAAAGAGGGAGCTGCGATCGTCTTGATCAAGCAGGAGCTCGAGCGGCGGCGATGGCAATGGGAAAACAGGTCGTGCACGTCGGCAGCTCGGGGGAATGGCGACTGAAGCACACCGGGGAGGGAATAAATAGCCCGGCGGTCCGGTCTCCGGCTTGGGGCGCGCAGCAGGAGCTGGCGCCGGCTGCCCCCTTCGGTGGCGCGCGCGCACAGCAGCCGGGAACCGACTGAACTGTGGTTCAGTCGGTTTGTTTTGAGGCTGAGGCTGACATGTGGGTCCCACTCCTCTTTTAACCTCTGAAATTTACTCCTAACAGCTGTGGTAAACAGTGAACCCTATTCTACCCTTGGCAATTCAAATTATTCACCCAAGAGCCATTTGAATTGATCAAAGTTCAAATGAGGTTTGGTTTGAATGAATTTCAGCACAAGTTCAGTTTGAAATTCAAATAAAGTTTGAATTTCTCCCCCTTAGCTCATGTCAAGATCAACTTCAAATGGAGTGAAAATTGGTGTGTGAGCTCACAAAAATGTGCTGAGTAAGAATATGCCTCCCACTTTTAAATTCATGGAATAAAAAGAGTTTGAATTTGAATATGGTTTCAAACTGCCCTCTTCCTATCTATACCCAAAATGACCTCAAAAAGGTTTTGAATTTGGGTGAAACTTGGCATGGACATCCTTAGCAAAGTGTAGGAGTTTTTATATGTCCAGCCCATCTATATCACATGTGGGAAATACCACTTTTGCAATGTGTGAGTTTGTTCTCTAATGAGCATGTTGATAATTGTTACTTGCTCTTCATTTGTGTTCATCATTCTAGCTCAAATGAGGTGTGTGGTGTGGTGATGAACACTGCAAGTGGGTGTCAAAAACTGAGGCCCTTACATTCCTCCCCCCTTAAAAGAATCTCGTCCCGAGATTATAAGGTGAAAATGAGAGAGAGGACGGTGGAAAAATTACCGGATATGCGATGTGAAAAAGTCGGGGTAGTTAGTGCGAAGGAATTCTTCGCTCTCCCACGTCGCTTCGTCCATGGAGTGATTACTCCACAGCACCTTGTAGAACCACAACGTACGGTTGCGTGTGGTTCGGGCCTTTTCATCAATAATCTGCACCGGTTCCTCTCGATAGGTGAGATCCGGTTGCAGTTCTTCAATGTCTTCCCGCTGAACGGCAGTTGATAGCTTGAGACACTTCCTCAGCTGGGAAATGTGAAAGACGTCGTGCATACCAGAAAGTGCTTCTGGTAATCTCAGCCGGTATGCTACCGATCCACATCTTTCGGTAATCTGGAATGGACCGATGAAGCGGGGTGCTAACTTTCCCTTCACCCCAAATCTATTTACACCCTTCATTGGAGACACTCGTAGATATACGTGGTCTCCAACTTCGAATTGTAATGGGCGCCTTCTCCGGTCCGCATACTGTTTTTGACGGGATTGAGCGGCTTTTAGGTTCGCTTGAATCAGTCGAACCTTTTCTTCCGTGTTGTTGACAAGGTCAATCCCGAAGGTAACCCTTTCGCCAGACTCACACCAGTTCAATGGTGTGCGGCATCTCCTGCCGTATAGCGCCTCGTAGGGCGCCATCTTGATGCTGGCTTGGTACCCATTGTTGTACGAGAACTCGGCTAACGGCAAGTGATCATCCCAATTCTTGCCGTGGTCGATAGCGCAAGCTCGTAGCATGTCTTCTAAGATTTGATTTACCCGCTCCGTTTGCCCATCCGTCTGCGGGTGGTAGGCTGAACTACGGATCAGCTTCGTCCCCAAGGCAGCGTGTAGCTGCTCCCAAAAACGGGACACAAATAAAGTGCCCCGGTCCGATATGATGGTACGGGGTACGCCGTATAAGCATAGGATCCGTGAGATGTACAGCTCAGCGTACTTCTTGGCGTTGTAGTTGGTGTTGACCGGGATGAAATGGGCAACTTTGGTGAGCCGATCGACGATCACCCACACAGAATCATGTTTCTGTAAGGTGGTGGGTAAACCGACGATGAAATCCATGCTCACGTCTTCCCACTTCCAGGCAGGAACGCCCAGTGGTTGCAGCAGTCCCGGTTTCCGCATGTGGTCTGCCTTCACCCTTCGACATGTATCACACTCGGACACGTATCTTGCAGTCTCTCGCTTCATCCGTGTCCACCAAAACTTTCTTCTGAGTTCTTGATACATTTTGTTGCTGCCGGGGTGAATAGAAAACTTTGATAAGTGAGCCTCATCAAAGATTTTCTTCCGTAACTCCGGGTTTCGGGGTACGACGATCCGGTCCTTGAACCACAGGACGCCGTCTCCGTCCTTCCGGAAACATTTCAACTCCCCACTGTCTACACGTCTCCGCAAATGTGACATGCCCTTGTCATTCTTCTGGGCTGCCGCTATCTCTTCACGGATGGTGGGGATCAAAGCTAGGTTGTAGAGAGCTCCGTGTGGAATCACATGTAGTGGTGGTTCGCTCTCTTCCAACGGTGTGATGGTCAGATTATTGACGTGTGACTTGCGGCTCAGCGCATCTGCCACAACGTTTGCCTTGCCCGGATGATAATGGATCTCTATCTCATAATCCTTTATCAGTTCTAACCATCTTCGTTGCCTCATGTTCAGCTCCTTCTGAGTGAATATGTACTTGAGGCTTTTGTGGTCGGTATATAAATGTACGAGGTTACCGAGTAGGTAGTGCCTCCACATCTTCAGTGCAAGTACCACGGCAGCGAGCTCCAAGTCGTGAGTTGGATAATTTTGCTCGTGGTTCCTAAGCTGCCGTGATCCATACGCGACCACTCTTCGGTCTTGCATCAGCACACATCCGAGCCCAATGCCGGATGCATCGCAGTACACATCGAACGGTTTTGTTGTGTCTGGCTGCGCCAAAACCGGTGCTGATGTCAGGTGCTTGACTAAGGCCTTGAATGCTGCTTCACATGCTGGACTCCAAACATATTTGGTAGCCTTCTTCAGCAGCTCTGTCATTGGCTTGGCAATCTTCGAGAAGTTCGGAATGAACCTCCGATAATATCCCGCGAGTCCGAGGAAACTCCGTACCTCATGAACAGTTCTCGGGGATTTCCAATTCAGCACTTGCGTGATCTTGCTCGGGTCCACAGCGATACCCTCCGCTGAGATGATATGCCCGAGGAAAGGCACTTGCGATATCCAAAACTCGCATTTGCTGAACTTTGCGTATAACTTGTGATCCCGCAGCCGTTGCAAGACTATACGCAGATGTTTCTTGTGATCTTCCTCCGACTTGGAATATACCAGGATGTCGTCGATGAAGACCACGACAAACTTGTCCAGCTCCGGCATGAACACCGAGTTCATTAAGTACATGAAGTGAGCTGGAGCATTGGTGAGGCTAAAGGACATGACCACGTACTCATAAAGTCCGTACCTTGTCGAGAAAGCTGTCTTTGGAATGTCCTCCGCCCTTATCTTAATCTGATGGTACCCGGATCTTAAATCCATCTTGGAAAAGATCTTTGCTTCGACCAACTGATCAAACAACATGTCGATCCGTGGCAACGGGTACTTGTTCTTGATGGTTACGGTATTTAATGGACGGTAGTCCACGCAAAGCCGCAACGTTTCATCCTTCTTTTTGACAAATAATGCCGAACAACCCCATGGCGAGGAGCTCGGCCTAATAAAACCCTTCTCCAGAAGGTCCGTGAGCTGAATCTTCAGCTCCGCCAACTCCTTGGGCGCCATCTTGTACGGCCTTCGGGATATTGGCATGGTTCCCGGTGCAAGTTCAATCTTGAACTCCACCTCTCTATCGGGTGGCATCCCCGGCAAATCGTTCGGGAATACATCCGGGAACTCTCGGACCACTGAAATGTCTTCCAATCTGATGGTTGTGGCTTGATAGACACTTGGAAGCTTTATTTCTGGACTGTCCAGAAATAATGAGTGAGAACCGTGCACCTCTGAGTTTAAGTGCACGACTCGAAGGACGGTGTCTAAAACAGCGCCGTGGCGGGTTAACCACGACATCCCTAGGATGGCATCGACCTTCTGCCCCTCTAAGATAATGAGAGACGTGGGGTACACTCTACCCGCTAAGCATAATGGTGCTTTGGAGACCATTACGCTTGCTGAAATCTTCCCACACATGCTGAGCTCGTCCCTCCACCGGAACGAGTGCGTATGGAGTGCCCTCCATAGCCTGCACGTGTAGTTGGCAGAAACGTGACATAGTGTCACGGGCTGCCACTTGCCACATCCCTTCCGGTTGTCTTCCTCTCATCGTGACGGTGAATGGCACCCAACCGGGTGGCGTAGGCCCTGCAGGAACCTCGACATGGATCGTCCATGTCTTGTTCCCCTCTTCGCCTTCTTCCTTGGCGAAGTATTGCGGCATCTGGTTATACCCGAAATATTGGAGCATTTGCCACAATGCTTCCGGGTAGCCGCTACGGTCAGAGCAGTGGGAAATCACCCATCCGTTCTCCAACCGTTTATCTGCTGCCATCTGTAAAAATATATTTGAGAAATGTCAAATATTTATTTAAACAGTAAACCATTGAGTTATAACATAAGATATGTCATTGAACCCATAACACTTGGAAACATAGTTCAAATTTTTAAACAAATTTGACTGCTGATCTGCTGTTACCATGACAGTCCTGACCAGTTTCCATATCGATCTGATTTAGGCCAGGTTAAAAGCAAAACCAGTCCTGGAGCTCAACATCAAAGTTAAAGTTAACTTCAATTGCTTTCCAGAAAGTATTTGGTTGGCCTAAGATCTGTCCTGGTTCAAAAGTTATGAGATGTCAAAGTTAACAGAATTTCTGGAATCAATTGGACAGTACCTCCCTGCCTTAGGTACTGATTTGATCCAACAATCTCAGTTACTTCTGTTCCTAATCTGACAAAACTTTCTGTCACAAAGTTGTGACCCATCTCATAAGCTTTCCAGAACTAACTCATTTCCTATTTTTGGATTTTTAAGCAGGGAGTTATGCTTAATTTACAGAGTTTACAGAGAGTCTTTGCTCTGTCCTGTTTTCTGGACAGTTTCAACTCTACTGCATTTTTCGAGTGGTTAAGGGATGAAACACCTCTGGAACTTAACAGAAAAGTTGTAAAGCTCTTCCAAAGCTTTCCAGAAATGTATCATACGACCCCAACCTCGAAAAAAAACTCAACCTCTAACCTCTGATTAACTTCAGCCTTGATTCAGCTGAAAACAGAGTGCTCTGTCCTTAACATCCTATAAGTTGAAAACTTGTTAACTTTGAATATCCTGTATAAGGGAAGGAGTTACATCCAGTTTTACTACTTTGGATCAAAACCTTCAAGTTTTTAAATGAAGTTGTTCATCTAGTTGGGTGTGACGTCGATGCGTCCCCAGATTATGTCGGTACTACGTCCTCACAAAGGAAAAACCTATACCGGACTTAGCCGGCTTCGTTAGTTCAGTGGCACTACTCGTCACTCGCACACGGATGCTACACGTCTACCGTTTCGTGGTAAGGCTACCTGCAGAAATTCAAACAATCATCAGACTCGGCTGCACACCGAGTCCGGAATCCATACAGTTGGTACACCCGACCGTCATCACTCGCCCGGATGTTCTCAAGCCAAACACGCCTTGAGTTACGTGTTCACGTTTCAGACCACGTGACGGGGTCTCCCATGTTGCACCACGCACGCCAGGGACAGACGTTGCTCGAATACCCCAAACGACATGAAGAGTCGTAGAGGATACTAAAGCGGGTCGGGTTACCTGCCACCCGTGGGGCTCCACCCTTCAGCTTGTGCGCACTGGTGGACAGCGCTTACGTGCACCCCCCAAGACATGAACGTCCCGAGATGCACGATTTTCCGATATAACAGATAGGTTAATAAGCCACTTTCTATATACTAATAACATCCTTATACGGGCTACTAACTCGTTCCTCACTGGATTTTTGAAAAGGAAGACCTTTGTACTGTGTTAAACCTCAAGCGAGCTCTGATACCACGCTGACACGACCCCATTGGTCCTGTCGAGCCAGGATCACGCTGAGGGGTGCTGCGTTGCACAGCACCGTATAACACACGTCAAAGGTACAAAGCGGAAGCGGAAGTTTTATTACATAAACAGTTATATGGACATGTTTACATCAAAATAAGTTTAGTCCACACTCGCGGGCGTAGACTAAGCGTCAAGTACACGTTCAGCCCTCGAACGTGTTCTTGCTAGCACACACACACACTAACTCTGCGGCGTGCACGACTCCCACTCGACGGGGTTCCCCTCCTGGGTTCCGTCTCCTCGTCGGGAGTCCCTTCCTCATAGAATCCTGCAAAAGCTTCAAACACAAGCAGTGAGCACGAAGGCTCAGCAAGTCTGACCCGTCTCACCTAAACATGGAACTTCTACATGAGGGTTATGGGTTACATGAGGTAAAAATCATTTGCAAGGACTCGCCTAATTAGTAGAACCTTACTTTCAAGTTTTAGCAGCAGGTTGTGGAGAACCTTACGCGAAGGTACATGAGAGAGCCGCAATCAAACAAGAAACGCATTTCTCTCATGTACTTTGCCCAAAGTTGAAAAGAACTTTAGTTAGCTCTAAGCTACAGCATATCATTAACAATCAATGTCCATCTTTCAATCAACAACATTTTAACATGTAACTAGCCTGTTCTTTCTACGTCACGGTACAGTGAACAAGTGGTACTCACTGACCGCGAGGGACGGCGATTATAATCGATTTACACCTGCAGGGTTACCCGAACAACCCGTCACGTACGCCCGTACTCGATGTTGCCTACAACAACCATCACGGACGCCGTACGCGACTACCTTTCACCCGTTAGCCAAATATTGAACCGGTCCCATCGTCCCGAGCAAGAGGTCCCTGCACGCGCATCTCTGTGCCGCCAGCTGATTTACACCTCGAGCTCTCAACCTACCCTCTGAACGACGGGCAATGCCTCAATACCCAGCTACCCGAGTTACATCAGTTTCCCGGTTCCCATATAGCCGGTAGGTCTTCGGTACTGTTCTAGCTTGTTCAACAGGCCCGCACACGGCTCGGTCCTCAATCGACACAAGCGGAGCTACAGCACCCAGGCCCCAAAGTCCTGCTGCCCTTACTCTCCGCTCGGTCTCATTTTCTTGCCATGTGTATCATGTGCTATCTCTACCCGAGCAATGTGCCTCTAGCCTATTCTCGCGAGTAGTTCCAACTACTCGACTTGTACCGAATCCTACTCTATCCTAGCAATGCAGTAGCTAGCGGGGTTTGCAATCCTAACCCCCATCCCATGGTTTTCTTGGCTATGCAGTGGGGTTTCCAAACAAGACTCTAATGCACAGAATAAAGAAACAAGTATGTGCTCAAAACAATAAAAATTTATAAAATGGTTAATGCAAACCGGGGCTTGCCTTGCTGCTCTTGGTCGTAGGCTAGCTGTTCCTCCGGAGTAACGAAGTCTAGGACTTCGGGTTCCTCCTCGACCTTAGCGACTACATGATAGAACAATATATGTATTAATTTAATGCACTTGTATTAAGTTTGAAGTTGTGAAGTCTATAACCTTTGCTAGATAGACCTAGTGATTGTGAAACTTTTATTGTGGCTTGGTTACAACCTAAACAGCGACTTGGTCAAGTTTTAGTTGCAGCAAAGCTCATTTGAGCCCTCCACAAATAATTATGTCCTTGACCTTAATTAAAGGCTTTTAGGGTGTTCTAAGTATTTTCATGAAACAAACTATGACTTTCTGAAAACTAGATTTTCAGAGGGTTCTAATGGAGTTGGTCTCACTTAATTTGGAAGTCTCTAACTAAAGATATGAGCTAAACAATTTCAGAGAAAATTCTGAAAATGTTTCTGAACATTTTCTATTTTCTCTGGGACAGTTTCACTAATCACACCATTAGGTGGATTAAATGAGCTCAAATGGATCTGAAATTTTTATGGTAGTTCAAGGATATTTTGGTGAACATCTCAGCAAAATTTCAGGATTTTCCTCCAAAGGATCCTCCAGTTAAAATTCCTAACAGTTTAAACTTTGAGGAATTAATTCTGGAGAAATAAGGAATTTCATGGAGTGAAACTTGATTTTCTGGAAAGTACTCAGAGAGCTGAATCCAGCAAAATTTGGTTCACTCAATTTGGAGCTTTCTAGCCAAAGTTATAAGGATTTGAAGTTTGAAGGAAATCTGAAAATCGGGGAAAAGTTTAAACTCACGCGTGGGCCCAGGGGACACGCGTCGCACGCCGAAGCGACAGCACACCGCGGCCCACAAGGATTTTGCGCGCCAGCACACCCGATCCCGGCCGCAGCCGGATCCCGATTCAAAATATCGGCCGCTGACAGCTGGGGTCCACCCCCTTCTTCAACCTCGCGACACCCGCGCTCCGCCGCCGAGGGACCTCGCCGGAGAGCTCGCCGCTGGCTGCTGTATAGCTCCAAACTTCTTGATTCTGGCCGCCCCTGCCTACTTTTACTTGGGGAACCTGACCCGAGGGTCAGCTGCTCATGACAACGGCCGGAGCATGGTCGGCGACGAGCCGCCATATCGGAACGACTTCGGCCATGTCGGCTGACTCTCCTAGTACCTCAGCTACTTGGGAAATTGGTCGGGGAGCTTCAGTGGACCTCAGAGAAGGTCGACATGAGCTCGAGGCAGCTCGGGGAAGGCCTGAAATAGGTCCTCACCGTGCGCCCGACACCCCCCGTTCGTTCCGCCATTAGTAGACCTTGAATTACGCCGGGCACAGAGGTTTTCCGGCCCAGAGTTGTGAAGGCAACTTGTGCGTCACCGTGTCTAGCTCGTGTGGGCGTGGCCTGAGGCCCTCTAATCCTTTCTAGAGCACGAATTAAACAGAATCGTACCCGAAGGTCGTTCTGCACACAGAAAGGGGAAAAGTGGAAATTCGTCGCCGGTGAGCAACCACTCGAGCTGTGGCTCGAGGATGAGCAGCACCGGTCACCTGCGCGTCCAAGGGTGCCTTGGTTCGGGCATGACAACGCCCAGGTTGGGCTGTCCACGAGAGCCCGAGGTGCGGCGGTTTCCAGTTCCGATTTTTATCGTTCGGCAGAGCCGATAGCACTCGGTTTCAATCGACATCTAGCAATGGGAAGGATGGAGGAAGGTCTCTAGTACCTTGCTGGGACCCTGGAGTGGAAAGAGGGAGCTGCAATCGGCTTGATCAAGCAGGAGCTCGAGCGGCGGCGATGGCAATGGGAAAACAGGTCGTGCACGTCGGCAGCTCGGGGGAATGGCGACTGAAGCACACCGGGGAGGGAATAAATAGCCCGGCGGTCCGGTCTCCGGCTTGGGGCGCGCAGCAGGAGCTGGCGCCGGCTGCCCCCTTCGGTGGCGCGCGCGCACAGCAGCCGGGAACCGACTGAACTGTGGTTCAGTCGGTTTGTTTTGAGGCTGAGGCTGACATGTGGGTCCCACTCCTCTTTTAACCTCTGAAATTTACTCCTAACAGCTGTGGTAAACAGTGAACCCTATTCTACCCGCAATTCAAATTATTCACCCAAGAGCCATTTGAATTGATCAAAGTTCAAATGAGGTTTGGTTTGAATGAATTTCAGCACAAGTTCAGTTTGAAATTCAAATAAAGTTTGAATTTCTCCCCCTTAGCTCATGTCAAGATCAACTCCAAATGGAGTGAAAATTGGTGTGTGAGCTCACAAAAATGTGCTGAGTAAGAATATGCCTCCCACTTTTAAATTCATGGAATAAAAACAGTTTGAATTTGAATATGGTTTCAAACTGCCCTCTTCCTATCTATACCCAAAATGACCTCAAAAAGGTTTTGAATTTGGGTGAAACTTGGCATGGACATCCTTAGCAAAGTGTAGGAGTTTTTATATGTCCAGCCCATCTATATCACATGTGGGAAATACCACTTTTGCAATGTGTGAGTTTGTTCTCTAATGAGCATGTTGATAATTGTTACTTGCTCTTCATTTGTGTTCATCATTCTAGCTCAAATGAGGTGTGTGGTGTGGTGATGAACACTGCAAGTGGGTGTCAAAAACTGAGGCCCTTACATACACGTACAGTCCAACAGATATTCCTCCAACGTCGCAGTTCTATGGAGATCTTTGAGTTCTGCCAGCCCGTTAGACCGAATTGGTGGACCAAACCTCAGGTTGTCAAAGTCAGCAAAGCGTGGCCATGACAAGGTTCCATGATCCCTCTTAAGAGCATAATACCATTGGGCAGCTATTCCATTAAGATGCAAGGAGGTCAGCCAAACTTTTTCCTCTACCAATGTCCTCATACCACGAAAATAAGACTCACACTTGATGAGCCATGTGAGGGGATTAGATTCCCCATCAAAACTGGAAAAGTTGATTTTGGGAAGGTGGCGTGCCATCCGGCGGTCATCACCTTGTTGAGACCTGTTGACAAAATCATCATCTGTATGACGCTGTTCTCTGCTCGGTGCCCCACCCTCAACATTGCTTTGAGCTTCCATCTTTGCAATCCTCCTGTCATGTGCGTCCAGTCTTGCATTCATGGTCTCCATCTGAGCCAGAATGCGATCCAATTTTTGGGAGTCAGACAGGTCCACAGGACCTTGCTCAGCGGCGGCCATGTTGGCGATCCGCTGAGGAGAATTTGATACCAAATTGTTGAATTTCTTCCTCGTAACAGGAGTAGGACCAGACCAGATTGAGAGGAAGAACACAAAGGATATCTTGAAGAATCCACGATGTCGGCGCTGCTGGAGTTCCAGCAGTGCGCCGCCCACCATGTAGAATCTCAGATAAGAGTCTAGACCTAAATTTCTTCTTTTTTTTTTTAAATCTTTTACAATCTACCGGTTTATATTATAGACCAGGCAACCTCTTTATTTTCTGTTCTGTTATAACAGGACTGCTTACAAACCTTATTAGGACTCTTATACAACAACAACAACAACATCCAAGTCTTTATCCCAAGCATGTTGGGGTCGGCTAGACATGAAACCCAATAATTATATATATATATATATATATATATATATATATATATATATATATCAATGAAGTAAAAGAGAGGAAGGAGATATAAGAATAACAAGGAAAAAAAGAAAAAAAAACGAGACTAAGATTCTAGCACATGAATTGCTACTTTCCATGCGGTTCTATCATGAGCTAAGTCTCTGGATACATTCCAATCTCTCAAATCACGTTTGACCGCCTCCTCCCAGGTCAGCCTTGGTCGTCCTCTACCCCTCCTAATATTTTCTCTACCTCTTAAAATCCCACTGTTAATCGGTGCTTCTGGAGGTCTTCGTTGGATATGTCCAAACCACCTTAGTCGATGTTGGACTAACTTCTCTTCGATCGGCGCCACCCCTATCCTATCACGAATCGTCTCATTCCTTATTCGGTCTCTTCTATGTGCCCGCATATCCACCTTAGCATGCACATCTCCGCAATACTCATTTGTTGGACGTGTTGCCATTTAGTTGGCCAACATTCCGCCTCATAAAGCATCGCGGGTCTGATCACCGTCCTTTAGAACTTCCCTTTTAGCTTTTGTGTGACCTTCCTATCGCATAGGATTCCGGAGGCTTGTCACCATTTCATCCACCCTATCTTGATCCTGTGGTAAACATCCTCATCAATATCGCCATTGCTTTGTAACATTGATCCTAAGTATCGGAAAGAGTCTCTAGGTACTATTTGTCCTTGTAGACTATCATTTCCCTCTTCACGACCAACACCACTAAAGTCACACCTCATATACTCGGTCGTGGTCCTACTAAGTCTAAACCACTTAGACTCTAAGTTTTGTCTCCATAACTTTAATTTCTTATCAACACCATCCCTAGTTTTATCTACCAGCACTACATCATCGACAAAGAGCATGCACCAAGGGATATCCCCTTATATATCCTTCGACACCTCATCCATCACCAAGGAAAAGTTGTATGGGCTCAAAGTTGATCCTTGATTTAGTCCTACCGTGATAGGAAATGCATCAGTCTCACTATCACTTACGTGCACACTTGTCCTAACATTATTGTACATATCCTTGATAAGGGTAATGTACTTTATTGTCACTTTATGTTTCTCTAGTGCCCACCACATGACTGACCTTGGTATCTTGTCGTACGCCTTCTCCAAGTCAATAAACACCATATGCAAGTCCTTCTGCTCCCTATATCTCTCCATAAGCTGACAAAACAAGAAAATCGTCTCCATTGTAGACCTCCCAGGCATAAAACAAAACTAGTTTTTAGTGACATTGGTCACTTTCCTCAGGCGGTGTTCAATCACTCTCTCCCAAAACTTCATAGTATGACTCATAAGCTTAATCCCTCGATAATTAGTACAACTTTGAATATCTCCTTTATTTTTAAAGATAGGTACTAATATACTTTTCCTCCATTCTTCAGACATCTTGTTTGACTGAAAAATATAATTGAATAGCTTTGTGAGCCATACTATTGCCACGTCTCCAAGGCATCTCCACACCTCAATAGAGACATCATCAGGGCCAAGAGTCTTTTCTCCTTTCATCCTTTTTAAGGCCTCCTTAACCTCAAACTCTTGTATCCTCCGCACAAACCGCTTGTTGGAGTCATCAAAGGAGTCATTCAACTCAACCATAGTGCTCCTATTCTCATCATTGAATAACCCATTAAAGTAATCCCGCTATCTATTCTTAATCTCTTCATACTTCACTAGAATGCGATCAGTCTCATGTTTGATGCATTTCATTTGATTGAAACCCCTCCTCTTTCTCTCGCGGATTTTTGCTATCTTGTATATGTCCTTTTCACCTTCTTTTGTCTCTAGCTTAAAACAAACTCAAGCTTATCTCTATTTATTCTGCGTCGAAATCTTATCTCTAACTCAAAACAGACTCAAATTTATCTAAATATTTATTTTGCACCTTTCATACTTGCGCCCATAATATTTATCTATAACAGATCGGAATGAAGATGCGCCCATTCCGAGATCGAGTGTAGGATGAAGATGTGACCATCCTAGTGATTAAGATATGCCCATCCTAAAATTAAGTGTCCGAGATGGAGATGTGACCATCTCGAATGTGTGTTCATAATGAAGATGCTTCCATTCCTAAGTCAAGCGTGCGATGATCTGTTCGTCCCATGGGATGATGAGTTCACCTTAAAATTTGTGTACAGGATGATGTGTTCATACTTGAGGTGTAGTTGTGTCCCAAAAGTGTTAGGTGGAAGTGTGTCTCTATCCTAGTTAGTGTGAGTGTGATCTAGAAAAACAAGATTAGGGGTGATTGTTAGAGATGATCCCATTTTTCTGATTAATTAGAGTTAGAGATAAAATTCAAGTCTATCTCAATTTAGAATAGGAGTCTAGCGGTAGTGTTAGATCTCTATGTAATTGGGGCTATATATAGCCAGCCATACTTCAAGAAATAAATCAAAAGAGAATAATTAGAGATTAATTTCTCCCGAATTTATGACAGAATCATCCTAATCCAATCAACCAAATCATGGCCGACGGGAGCTGGTTCACAAATCTTCTACTAGTTAAATGAGGAAGAACAAAACAAAGGAATATAAGCAGATGACTAGGATGTTGCGACGTCCTCAGGCTTGTTGGCGTGGGAATGAGTTGCAGGAGGATGGAGTACAAGCTCTTGCAGTCTTGCTGCGGGTGAAGAACTGGTGCTTGAGACCGGCAAAGACCTGGTGCAGATGGTGGCGGACCCTAGGGGAAGGAGCAATGGGCCGTCATTTTTCTGTCGTCTGGCTGACTCAAGAGGCATGAGGGATAGCAATGGCACTTTTGCTGTAATTACGCCAAACTCGGAGGAGAGCTGCAAATGAGTGAAGCGTTCTGCCCACGAAATACCTCAGAAACCATTTCGAAAAACAGAATCGCTTCGCTTTGTTTCAATGCCAAATCGTTTTGATTGTTTGGTCTTTCGCACGGTTTCAACTGATTCACCCCAGAAACAAAAGTGCATCCTAAGGCCTTGCTCAGATACTTGAATGATCAGGCAATTACGATTTTTTGTTTCACTTTTTTGCTTGAAACTCGTTATATTGTTTTGATTTTTGCCTGCTGAATCTAAACATATGCATTGTTTCTGCGTTTGCTTCAGGTGTTGAGTCTTTCGATGTTGACGTAAAGGAGCAGAAGGTAACCGTGAAGGGTAATGTAACACCTGATGCTGTTCTGCAAACTGTTTCAAAGACGGGCAAAAAGACTTCGTTCTGGGAGGCTGAGCCGGCGTCCAACCAATCTGAGACACCTGCTGCTGCGCCTTAAGTTTGTTGTAGCAATTCCTCACTTGAAGTGTCATCCTACCAAGAATACAAATAAGTGTGCTCTGATGGTATTTAGCTTAATAATGGCAAACTGCTAGCCAACTTTGTATATTCATGTTATAATTTTTATTATACTACTCTTCTATGGTTTGATTATTTGAAAAGACAGCTTCACCAGTAGGTATGATTGTTATATGTTTTGGTAAGTTCAGGGCATGTGCTCTCTCCATTGATCAGTATTATTAGTCTTACAATTACTGTCTTTTCTTTTTCTTGTATCCAGGCATGTCTCAACATTGTTGTTTCAGAAGGCATTGTTGATTGCTGCCACAGAATTCGACCAGACGGACAACCATGGATTAACTGTTGAATCTAACAGTGCCTTAGAGGCTCCTCAGTAACTTGCGGAGGATTTTGAAAAGTTGAGGATTACAAAGACAAAAAAATATACTGAGGGCGTTAATTTCAAAAAGCTAGTACTCCAGCTTTTTGAAAAGGATTTCAAATACCAATGAGTGAATAATTAGAATATATATATATATTGTGCCACAGTTTACCTTCTTTTTTCGAGGTGAAGTTTACCTTCTTTGTCCATATTAACTATATTATGTGTATATACAAATTAACTAAACATTACAAGCTAACTGGTTGAGGCACAACATCCGAATTGTTGGTGACGTAGATTCAATTCTCAATCAACTCTCTCTATAAACATTGGCGTAAGGAATAAATAACGTGTGCAAAGTGAACTATTATTGTGACATCCGCATGCATGCGGGAGTAAATTCGACTGAAATACAATGTAAAATAAAAACGAGTTGCTTTAGATTGCTTCCAGTACAGGGCTAAAACAACATTGCTTGTCACCACACAAAGTAGTAGTTTATTTACCTTCAAACACAGGTTTGTGACCTAGGTTCAATTCACAATCACCCGTCATGCATGAAGATCACTACTTCTTTCTGGTCTCAAAATAAGATTTGGTAGCCTGCATTTTTTAGATGGATTCACAGTTGTTATAGTTGCTTTTTCAACTCATTTGAAAAATCTATTTAAACTTCTCAAAAACTATGTTGAAAAAAATTACTTTGACTCATAAAACTCATCTCAAATTGAAATGGTTAAACTTAGTTCAAGAAAGTTTCCTCTCGATTTGTTGAAACAACCAAATTGATTCAAAGATCTGCGACTAGCAGAAATAAAGCTGGATTGAGAAAATAAAAGGGAGTGGTATGAAAACAAAATAGACATCTTATTACCATGCACCAAACACCCAAACCCAAATGAAAAATGAACTTTCAACAATATAGTTTCAATAATTTGTGCCCAACAACTTCATCAAGGGGTAAACAAGTCTCATTGTATGTTAAGGGCCTACTTGGAGCCACTAGGGATAATAGTTATTTGGCAAATACGTAATGTATATATTTTAGTTGGGTAATTAATGGGACATATCTAGTATAAATGACTTTCGTGGCGATGACATGCTAACATGCACTTGTGATCATCAGATCCATAACAAGAGGTCATAAGGATGGTGGATCTGATGGTTACAGATGCATGTTAGCAACACAAGGATCATTTAAACTAGATATGTCTCAGATAACTATTAGCTAGCTAACTATTATATGAGGTTGTGTGAAACATCTAGCAATAGCTGCTTGACTAACAATTAGTTCAGTTAATTGGGTACATGTGTCTTCCACCATTTCTAATCGTGATCTCTTTATGATGGATTTGATAGTCACATATTGATGTTAGCAATTTAGCACCACAAGGGTAATTTGTTAGATGTCTTCCGCCATCTCTAATGGCGATCTCTTTATGATGGATTTGATAGTCACATATTAATGTTAGCAATCTAGCACCACAATGATCATTTATACTAGATGTATCCTCAATAACTATTAGCCAACTAATTATTATCTTTTGTTGTGTGAAACATCTAGCAAATAGGTGTTTGTCTAACAATTAGCTGAGTTAGTTGGGTTAGACTAGCTAATAGGATAATAGTTATTTAGGGGGTTGGCTAACAAGAAGATATACCTTAGCTGAGTTGTTTGAAAATGCTAGAGTTGCTCCATAGTGGTTCCAAACATGCCCTAAAGTCTTTTTCTTTTGAAAATTGATCCTACGATATTACATCCAATTGAGATATTGTGAAACCAAGTTAAACTAATTGAGATATATATGCACATGCACAAAAAATGCTTCCATACCAGTAATCCAGTTTTAAAAGCGTGCATCAATCAAGTAACTGAATAGCGATGAGAAGGACACACATTATCTTTTATTATATCTAAGTTAATACAATCCTATCAATATCTGGTCTCAAAACTGTACGGGATAAATCAGATAACATAATTTCTTCTTCCGCTCACTCAAATCCTAGTAACCTCACCATGCTGACTAACATGATTTATTCATGTTAAAATAAACAAGATTAGTTCTGACCTATAGCCATCAAAATTTACTTTTTCTTTTCCTTCAAGATTGAGCAGGCCTGGCGCAGTGGTAGAGTCTCTGCACTTGTGTCCTGGAGGTCCTGGGTTCGAATCAGCCTCCTTGCAAAATAAGCAAGGGAAAGGCTGCCTAGAAATTCCCTTCCCCAACAACGTGTGGGAGCTTTCAGCACTGGGTATACCTTTTTATTGAGCAGGAAGCATGGTGGCAGCCGACCTGGATGGCCTCCTGGACCGCCTACCGCGCACGGTAGCTGCCCGGCCTGCCATCTGGAGCGACCAAAGGCCAAACTTAGAAATTTTTGAAAACGAAAAAGGAAAAAACGAGCCAGTGGGCCCCGCACTAAATATCATTCCGAAGGAGAAGATACATCACTGTACTGTTCACTAAATTTTTCAGCAGGATTAGCTGGCGCCGCTAATTAAGTTTCTGCTACCCACTCTAGTTTCGTGAGCGGTGGGAATAAAACCAACTCTATTAGAACCATGCTAAATTCTAGTTTCCTGGAAGTAATGGTTAGAGCCATGAAAACCCCTGGAATTATCTAGAGGCTCAAATATTGACCAAATGGGCTTTTATTTGTACAAGGTTCAGATGAACTTTGTTTCAAATGAAACTTGGCCAAGACTCTAGTTAGGACCCTACCAAGCAACAATAAAAATTTCAGAACCAAAGGGAAGGGCTAGCTAGAGTTATTGATAGTTAAGTTTACACATTGCATTTAAATTTACATGTCGTATTTCATTAAACGTGTAGTCACTGAAGAAGAGACCCCGGAAGTGCTGGACTTCCTCCTTCCGGAAGAAGAGCTAACTACTGACTAGAAGCAACAAGGCAAGCCCTGGTTTGCATTAACTCTTTTATAAGTTTTACTTTGTATACATGTGTCATATGAAGTGTGAATGTGCATTAGGTATAGGATGGATGGAACCCCACTTGCATGACCAGAAATGTTCCATAAAAGTGAGGGTAGTGTCTAAGACCTCGAGTGGACAGGCTATGCTTAATATTTCATAGGACTTCGGTACAAGTCGAGTAGTTGGAATCTACTCGCGAGATAGGCTTGGGACACACGGGTTCGGTTGAGTGATGTGAGATCACATTAGTAATGAAAATGAGACTAGGCAGGGGCTACGGCGCAGCAAGAGGGAGTCTTGTGTGCGCAGCCCTGTCCTTGTCGATTGAGGACCGATCCGTGTGCGGCCCACGCTGATCAAGTTTGAACGTACCGAAGGCATATCGGATATATGGGCCCCGATAAACCGATGTAGCCTAAACCTCCGGGCGTCGAGGCATAACGCGCCGATTTATAGGTGTAGGCTGAGGGCAGCAAGGTGGAAATCTGCCAACGGGCATAGAGAGATGCTCCGTGTGGGGAACCTCCTGCTCGTTTCGGTGCGACCGGTTCGATGTTTGGGCTGTTGGGTGAAAGGTTGTCCCGTACGACATCGATGGAGCGTGCTGTGCAGCTCCATGGATGGGCGTACGTGACATGCTCTTTGGGTTTCCCTGCAGGTGTATATCGAGTCGATTCGCCGTCCCTCGCGGTGAAGAGTACCACTTGGTCACTGAGTCGTGACGTAGACTAATGTATGAAATATGGTGATTCAATACTGCTGATTTGATATAATATTGTATTGCTACATGTTTGCCACCAAATATTGCTTACTAAATTTCAGCTTCCTGAACTGTTAACTTGTTGCTAAAAGTTGAACTAAGGATGAACTTGTAGGTGAGTCCATTTGTTGCAATATGACTATCCTACGTCATGGTACACCTCATGTAGAGTTTCATGCTTAGGTGAGTCGGTTAAGCCTTGCTGAGCCTTCGTGCTCACGGTTGCTGCTTAAGTGTTTTTCAGGTGAGGAGCCACCTACGGACTCAGAGTACGAGTCCACCGACGAGGGTTACCCTCCGTCGGGGACCACGGCTGAGTGGGAGCCGTACACGCCGCGCTGATCTGAGGAGTGCAGCTAGTGTGGGTTGCCCTAGGGCTGGGCAACCGATTTTTGCTAGGTAGGCGGGCGTGAGTTGTAGAATAGTAGACTTCCGAGTGTGTAATAAAGAACAATAGTTTGTAACTGAGTATTGTACCTTTTTGTACAGTTCAGTTTGTTCTTCCCATGTAATATAATGTGTTCTTATGACGTGTGCTGTCGGGTGTCGCATCGCGCGGCACCACCCTCTGCGATCCTGGATGAGCGGATTCCGGTCCGCCACACACCATCTTTTGGAAGCTTTCATACTCGTTGGTGGACATTGCACACTGCATTTCCGCTGTTAGTCCATCCACAAAGCAATCCTGTTTCTGCTCATCAGTCTCTATGTCCCGTGGTGCATAACGGGATAGTTGGGTGAATTTAGTGAGGTATTCCCTCACCGTCATGTTTCCTTGCTGCAGCCCCAAGAACTCCTTTATCTTGTTTTTAAGTTCACCCCTTGGTATGTAATGGTTGCGGAAGCTACGCTTCAAATCTTCTCAAGTGATGTTCTCAGGGTCATAATGGGCGGCCACGTAAGCGGTCCACCAATCAGCAGCAGGTCCATGCAATTGGTGAGAGGCAAACAGCACCCTCTCATACCCTTGGCATTGTATGATCCTCATCTTGCTCTCAATGGTCTTTAGCCAATCATCTGCCTCCAGAGGTTCAGCACCACTTCCAAACTTTGGAGGTTGAGTCCGTAGAAACTCACTCAACCTTGGTTGGCGTGGTGCAGTTTGTGGAGGTGGAGCTTGGTGCAAGTTGGCCACCACTTGAGTCAGGCTTTGGATGAGCTGATTCTTATTTTCAAGCATTTGGTGGATGGGATCAACTCCTTCCCTACGACCACCCGTGTCTTGTCCTCCGGAGAGGTGAGGGTTGCCGGCCTCATCGTTGTTGTTGGCGGGGTTGGCACCACGACCCCTTCCTCTTCCGGCCATCTATCATGATCAACCAAATGTCAATTTAAAGCATTACGTATTAACGTACCAATTTTGGTTGTTTAAACTTTAAAATTTTGAGACCTTATTTCATTTATATTTTCGGAGGATTTCATCTCTTACGCGAACATAAATGCACTCTTAATTCATATGAGTTCACACACCAAAGCAAAACAACCTGAAGACGGGGTTTTGGACAAATGCCCATGGCTTCCACAACTCATGTCACACACCAAGCATTAACACACCATTAACTAAGGTAACGAATCGACTACTCGACAACCTGCTAAACTAAGGGAAAGGACTCTACACTACTCGTATCACTGAGCTGGCTCCTCGGGATCTTCCTCGTTATTGCGGCTGCCCTCTGACTCCACTTTGGGTGGGGAAGCTGCTGGTGGAGAAGTGCGGCGACGCCTGCTCGCCCGCCGATCTGGGGAGTCAGGAGTCCATGTGTCATTCACGGTGACACACAGTTCATTCCCATCTCCTCTTTCTCTCGCCCTCAAGCTGGCTCGAAGCAACGCCTCATTCTCCTTCAGGGTGTCACGTACATCCTGAAGCTCCTGCTGACACTCCTGCAGTCGAGTGCTGAGCATAGCAGCATCCTCCAAGCACAAGTCCATGTGCTCATGGGAAGCCCCCTGCTGCACTGGCGGGTACTTGTACTCCGTTGTACCACTCTCACGCTGGAGGACATACATGTACTCAGTCCTGTCCAGGTGGCGACAATAGATGGGACTCTGGCAGGTGATTGCCTCCCAGGTGACATCCTTCTCCGCATCGACCTGTGTCGCTCGACAAGCTGGAGAGCGGTGGATCTTGAGCAGCTGATTTTCGTGGATAATCCTCATTTCTGAACTCCATTCTTCCCGCTTCTCACGGATGGTTCGGGTGGAGCTGTAGTGTATGATTAGCTTGCCCGTATTGCCGGCGGCTTGGAGCATACGCCGAAGACGACGCAACAAGCCTCCTACTGCCAATCCGTAGGAGAGGTACGTCACCAGACGGTTTTTCTCTCTCAGGGCAAGGGCAACTAAGGGAACTCTCCCTCCGGTGGACTTGCGAGCGGTGCGGATCATGCGAACCATCTAAAACATAAAGCATTTAAAATCAATTTAGATAAGATTTAAATAAAAATCGTGTTTTGAATAGAGTTGGGGCAAGGTGAATAAAGTGACCCATTAAATAACACTTTTCAAACCACACCTTTGTAAAATAGTTTTTAAGAAAATAGGGTCCTTAAATACGTCCATTTCTACCTAGGTCCACGTTCCTACGGGCAACCTTGGCTCTGATACCACTTCTGTCACACCCGGTTTCTCCGAAGAACAACCGAGCGAATATCACATGTATGCCAGGATCATTTTCTCATACATGTGATGACAAATAGTGAAGCATTAATTATTACAAGCCAGGTGTCGAATACAATATGTCTTACAACGCATACGTCTCGATGGACGACAATAAGTTCATAACATGTAAATAAAATAGCAGCGGAATATTATTCTTGTGGGCTCCGTCACAGGCGTTGCCCGGAGACTCCATGAAACTAGAATCCTTCTTCGGGTCCAAAGTCTTGGTCATTGAACACCACATCATCCCCATGTCCTGAGCAGCAATTTAAACCAACAAATATGAAAGTTTGAGTACCGTTGGTACTCAGCAAGTGTGGGAAAGTTATGTCATGCATGGCTAGAGCAAGGAGAGGTTGAACTCATGGTTAAAGCACTACGCAATTAATACCTATCACCTTAGCTTATCAAGCACCTATATTACTACATAGGTGAAATGGTCCAAATCTCCCAACCCATCATCAAAATCAAGTAACCATAATCATCATATCCAATGTCAAGCTCCCCGCTTATCATCCTCAACTTCCAAATCTATCATCCTCTAATCATGAATAAGTCCAAGCCGCTCTTGACCGTGAGCACGGCTGTCATGACAGTTTTTGACTCTGCAGAGTTTGCACCACTGTACCCACATGTAGTGATTTCATCCCCCATTGTCGGGTGGACTAAAAGAACCTCCATTATGCCGGTGGCTATGAACCACATTCACACTTCCCAGGTGTGTAGCCAGTAGATCACTACGAAGCCTTTACAAAGGGATTCCCGACGAGCTTGGGCCCACTGAGGTTTCACCCCTAACAGCATACAAGAGGCTCCAACCCTGCTGCAGTGGCCCCCTCTTGAGCCTTGCGGTTCATAAGGTAGTCTAGCTGACACCTATTCCCCGCACCATCCAACACACCCATACTACGCCGGGGATACACCTAATTAATTGTCCAAGCTGCCCCATCTCAGCATGTGGTTGGCACGGTAAAGCCAGGTTACATGCTCCATGAACCGGTCCTTAGGATCCAGGCAAGTACTAAACACAAACTCGAGTCTTGTGCACCCAGCACCAACCAAATCATCCAACTTGCCTCGATCCCTACCTCTACATAACTTATAATATCTCATTCAAGAGTAAGGTAAATAAATTGATGATCTCATACCCCAATTATCCCATTCTAAGCATGGCTAAGCATAAACATATAAATAAATGACATGGTAAAATAAATCCCAACCCAAGCTACAAGGAAACAAGATAATGCAATTCTAGGGAAACTTCCTAGCATGGGTTTCATATTTTAATTGACAATGCAAATAATTCTATCTACACATCCTAGCATAGGATCAAAGTGGTCAAGGACACTTGCCTTCTTCCTGCTGCTCTGGAAATGGAAAGTCTTGGTCTTGGAAGGGAAGAACTTGCTCTGGGGCAGGTTCTACTCATGCCAACACACATAGCAAAAGAAAACAACAATCCATAAGACATAGTTCACACTTTCACTCCACACATACATACATATGATAGTCATTCACATTTCTAAGTGTTGTGTTTACTCTAGCTGTGTTGATTTTTAGCCATCATGCACTTTTAAACATATGTACATGATTTCTAACTTTTGTATTTCAGATTTCTGTTTGCACACTATATATGAATTTTCAATTTGAATAAATTCTTTATATTTAATTAATATACTTCTTAACTATCAAGTTTGCATGGAAGGTATTTTCCTACTCCAAATGGGCTTTCAGATCTTCTACCAAATCCCAAACTGAAATCTTTGGATTTGGAAACTTCATTTATCATTTTCTAGTTATGCATACCTATTTTCCTATATTTTCAGATTTATTTTCTATACCTAAATGTGAACTTTATTATGAAAATAATAAGACACATCATCTAAACAGAATATGTCCTGATCTAAAATATTAAATAATATATTTTTAAACTTCTCCTCTGATGTGAACTAATTTAAATTTATTTTACCAATTTTCAGAATTATTTCCTATCCTAAAAATGTGTCCCTATAACTAATAAATGTGAACAATCAATTAGACAGATTCATTTCAGCTTATAATATATTTTTAACTCATTCTAAAGTTTTCCAAGTGCTAGGAGAGTTTAAATTTGAATTTACAATGTGATTGTCTCACCTTTTAAATTTAAATCCTAATCACATATTCAAATTTCTAAATTTAATATCATATAGGGTTAAAAAGATAAACCCACCCCACTACAGGGTCTATTATATTATTTCATAAATTTCCAGGGGTCTAGCTACACATAACAGAGGGGTTTTCCAAATTTTTATTAAGTCCAGGGGCTAAAACTGATTTTACATGAATTTACATGAATTTCTGAAGTTCCAGGGGCTAGATCAGAAGTTTCCGGGGCTAGCTCGTGTTTTCCGAGATCCCCAAGGGGTAGCGCGTAAGAATCCCGGCCTTTATAATGCCGGGCCGACGTGGACCGTCCGATTTAAAACAGACGGCTGAGATTATAACGTTGAACCGGTATGCGTGGGTTTTATGTCTACCGTGCGATTTCAAATAGACGGCGCACAAGCGGCCACGTCGCCCTGGCCGGAGCCAGCCCGCGCTGCCCGGCGGCGCGCGGCGGCGGGAGGCGGCAATCTCGCCGGAAAACTTCGGATCTTCGTCTATTCCTCCTAAAAGTGGGATTTCATGGCACAGATCGGTAGAGGGGAGGTCGGGGATCTCACCTCGGGGTTTTTCTTGAGCTCGGAGGCCCTGGAAGGCGGTCGGCGACGATGTCTGAAATGGAATCGCGGCGATGCACGTCGGAGTTGTGTTTAGAGCGCAATCTACCGAGTTTTCTGCACCTGCATGTTTCACCGGGGGCGGTGGAACAAGATCGACGCGTTAGATCAGAAACCCCGAGCGAAGGTCCAGAGAAAAAGGTGATCGGAGCTTCGGTTCTCACCGGGAGGAAAAACAGCCGATCGGGTGGGGAAAACGGGGCGATGCCGGCGTTTATATAGACGGGGGAGGGCGGCGTGTCGGTTGTGATCGAGTTGGAGTCGTCCGGAACCGAAATTCGGCTGGGGGAACGCGGGTTTCCGGGGGTAGTTTTGATTCGAGAGAGAGAAGAGTCCGGGGTCGGCCAAGCGCGCGTGAGGAAGAAGATAACAGCGGGCCCCGCGTGTCAGTGAGCGGGAGAGAGGAGCGCGCAGCTGTGGGCTGGCGCGGGAAAAGGTGGACCGGCTGGTGGATTTCGGCCCACTGGCCGGGGTTTTCTGCTTTTTTTCTTTTTCTTTTTCCATTTCTTTTCTGGTTTTGATTTGAATTTGAATTCCAGTTTGAATTTGAATTTCTGCACCACATGCAATACGTCCAAATTTTTTTAAATTCCCCTCTTAACAGAATTTTGGGGTGTTACACATGATCTGCTCCATGTGCAACTCGGCTAATTGTGCAACGTTGTACTTGGCCCTTACAGGAAGAAAATGGGCTGTTTTGGTCAATCGGTCCATGATAATCCAGATGGAGTCATAACCCGACTGAGTACGTGGCAATCCGACGATGAAATCCATACTGATGTCTTCCCATTTCCACTCGGGTACCTTCAAGGGTTGCAACAATCCAGCGGGTCTTTGATGTTCGGCCTGCACCCGTAGGCATGTGTCTCATAGTGCAACATATTCGGCTATATTCCTCTTCATACCATCCCACCAATAACAAGTCTTCAGGTCCTTGTACATCTTGGTACTTCCGAGATGTATGGAATAAGGTGAATCATGTGCCTCTTTTAATATCATGTCGCGGATGAGCTTTACGTTAGGCACACAAATCCTTTTTCCTAGCCAAAGTGTACCCTTCTCATCTTTCTTGAAATTCTTCTCTATCCCTTGTCGGATCGTTTCCTTGATCTCCTTGATCTCCTCATCCGTTGCTTGGCCATCTCTTATCTCTTGCTCCAATGAAGAGTGGAGTTCTATCACTTCCATCTTGTTCAAGAATCCGAGGTGTAACCGTTCGAACTCCTTACGTAGTTCGGGTGGTAGCCCCCGAACCGTGAGTTGGTGACATGCTCCCTTCCAGTTCAATGCATCAGCTACTACATTGGCCCTTCCAGGGTGGTAGTTGATTCCAACATCGTAATCCTTGATGGGTTCCAACCATCGACGTTGCCTCAGATTCAAGTATGTTTGTGTGAATATGTACTTGAGGATTTTATGATCCGTATAGATCTCACATCGATGACCATGGATATAATGTCTCCAAATCTTCAATGCATGCACTACTGCTGCTAGCTCCAAGTCATGTGTATGATAATTAAGCTCGTTCTTTTTTAATTGTCGTGAGGCATAAGCTACCACTTGTCCTTCTTGCATGAGCACACATCCGAGCCCTTGTCTTCATGAGTCACAATATATGTCAAAGCTTTGCCTACGTCTGGCAATACCAAAACTGGCGCTGTGGTTAGCCTTTTCTTTAGTTCCTCAAAGCTCTCTTGGCACACTGATGTCCACTGCAATGCTTTTCCCTTAGTTAGCAACTCCGTCATAGGTTTTGCTATCTTAGAGAAGTCCTTGATGAAGCGTCGGTAGTATCCAGCCATCCCAAGAAAACTCCGAATGTCTTTCACGTTTTGCGGTTGGTTCCACTTCAGAACATCTCCCGCTTTTCCTTGATCAACCGATACTCCTTCCTCGGAGATAATGTGGCCTAGGAACGATATCTCCTTTAGCCAAAATTGACACTTGTTAAGCTTTGCATACAATTGATGCTCGCGCATTTTCTGCAAGGTCAATCCTAAATGTTCTTTATGCTCCTCCTCACTTTTTGAATACACCATAATGTCGTCAATGAAAACCACGACGAACTTATCCAAGTACTCCATGAAAACCTTGTTCATAAGGTACATGAAGTATGCGGGTGCATTTGTTAACCCAAAAAACATGACGGTATATTCATATGAACCATACCATGTCCGAAAGGCGGTCTTGGGTATATCGGAGGGCTTAATTTTCAGCTGGAAGTATCCCGACCGAAGATCAATCTTGGAGAACACTCAGGCTCCTTTCATTTGGTCGAATAGGTCTTCTATACGGGGCAGAAGGTATTTTTTCTTGATTGTCACCTCGTTGAGAGACCTATAGTCCACGCACATCCTTTGGGTCCCATCCTTCTTGTCTACGAAGAGCACGGGGGCTCTCCATGGTGACGAGCTTGGACGTATAAAACCCTTCCCCAACTGCTCCTGAATTTGCTTCTTGAGTTCCACTAGTTCATTGGTGGGCATCCTATAGGGTCTCTTTGCTATGGGTGCAGTTCCGGGTACCAAATCAATGGCAAACTCAATGTCCCGGTCAGGTGGCATACCTGGAAGTTCTTCTGGAAACACGTCCGAGAATTCCTGAACCATTGGAATGCCGTCCAACGTTGCTCCTTCGACGTGGTTCAAACTTGCCTTATTGGTTATTTGTTGGGCTGACTTAAACTCGATACGAATACCGTGCTCGTTTGTCAACTGCATGCTCCTCTCAGCACACTGAATTACTCCGTTGTGCTTGCTTAACCAATCCACCCCGAGTATTATGTCAAGCCCTTGGGAATCCAAGACAATAAGGTTGGCAAGGAAGTCTACCCCTCTTATTTTAAGGCTTACTTTCGGACATAATATATTAGTCCTCATCTCTCCACCGGGAGAATTAACTAACATAGCACATTTTAAGTGTGATATGGGTAGATTATGCTTGGCAACATACTTGGATGATATGAAGGAATATGATGCTCCAGAATCAAATAAAAGGGTGGCTGGGTTGGAATTGGCAAGGAACATACCAATTACGACGTCCTTAGTCTGTTGTGCTTCCTCGGCAAAGACATGGTTCACGTTGCAACGAGCATAGTACTGCTGTCCACGGTTTCCTTGATTGTCTCCTCCGTTAGGTCGCGGGTTCTGCTTGGGCACGTTGCCTTGCTGTCCAGGACCTCTCCTCGGGCACTGGCTCGCGAAGTGTCCTGTTTCCCAGCATGCAAAGCATGCCCTGTTGTCCACGACAGCAGGTACGTTGGGGCGGGGGTTTTGAACAGGAGCGCCCATGTTGGGTCGGGGCACAGGAGGCAAGGGCACACGAGGTGCTTGTGCAACGGGTCGTTGTTGTGGTGGCTGACTAGTGCGGTATGCAGGAGCAGTCGATCCATACTGTGGTGCAGATGGGGGCATGTACCGAGGTCGTACGTTGCTCCCTTGTGGCTGGTATGGCATCTTCCTCTTGCCCTCTCGCTCAATCTCTCGGATCTTGGTTTCAACCACTATAGCCTTGTCAACCAGCTTCTGGAATCTCGCATAGTCATTGTTGAGGAGCTGAACCTGGATCTCATTGTTCAACCCTCTCATGAACAGGTATTGCTTCCGTTGGTCCGAGTTGACATCTTCGGGGGCGTACCTGGACAGTTGCGTGAACTTGTTGAGATACTCATTCACGCTTCTCTGTCCTTGGCGTAGACCTTCGAACTCCTGTCTCTTGAGCATCATTACACCAGCAGGGATGTAATGAGAGCGGAAACTCTCCTTGAACTCAGTCCAAGTGATCGTCTCCGGGTCGACATGAGCGTTGCATAGGGCATCCCACCAGTCAGCGGCAGCTCCCATGAGTTGGTGCGACGCAAAAAGAACCTTCTCTCGGTTATCGCACTGCACTATGGCAAGCTTCTTCTCCATGGATTTCAACCAGTCGTCGGCCTCCATGGGGTCGTTAGCTTGAGCAAAGGTGGGTGGTCGAGTCCTCATGAACTCTCCCAGTCTGTTATGAGCCGGTGGTGGTGGTGGCGGTGGTGCCGGAACGGGGTTGTTGTTGTTGGCCTACAAATGACCCAAAATTTGGATCATGGTTTGCATAAGTTGATTCTGCGTGGTCATCAACCGTTCTAGGTTGTTCTCACCAGCTCCGGGGTTAACTGGAACTTCATCGTGGCCATCCTCTTGGTTGCCACGGACGTTCCTTCCTTGGCGGCCGACGTTTCCTCTCACCATCTGTGAGAGAGAACGAAATAGAATAGATGTTAGAAGGTTAGATGGATCCCCCTAATTATATGCATCAAGGTAGATTGGACTATATATATTAGCCCATATGAGGATGTGAACAAGTGCCGAGACATCTCACACCTCCTTTCTACTTATGTGTGGATGCGGACAACGCTTGAGACGTCCCACAACTCACACCAAGCACACAATCACGAACAATCATCACAAGGTCTCACACAACTCCTATTCAAGGCCTATTCAATGGGGGTCCTATATGGCTTAGGGTGATGCCAATCTGTGATCCAACTATGGCTTCTCCTAGGCTTGTATCCTATGTCAAGGTTGTTCCAATGCCAATCTATGCATCCTAGGCTTGCATCCTATGGTCAGCGTGGCTTTTAATACCAATCTGTGATCATTCTAGGTTGTGTGTTCTACGTTCAACCCGTGGCAGGTTGATACCAATCTGTGCCTGATACCAACTTGTGACTTCTATCTAAGCGTGTAACCTACCGTCAACCCATGGCTCTGATACCAATATGTGACGCCCCCAATTTTGTAGAAAAACCACAGAACCGAGAACTGATGCATATGTGTGCCTAGGATGTTCATCACACATATACACATCATCCACAAACTGAATTTCAGAATATATATATAACCACGTATAACAGAGTTTATTTCAATGTCTCATGAGCCTTGGACTCATGCTAACAGCGGAAGTCTTTATTCTAGCAGCGAAAGTCTTCTAACTAATCCGGAAGCAATCTAAGCAGCAGCAGCAGCAGCTCCGTCTCTGCTCCATTCCCCACAGGCAAGGTTGAGGACAGATTACACGTCTAATGCTCCACCTGGTCTTCATAGTAATCTTCTCCTGTTGCTGATGATGAAATGATAATGCAAGTTTGAGTATAATGTTGTACTCAGCAAGTGCGGAAAATATGATATGTAGCTCACAACAAGGTAAGTATAAAAAGGCTCATTGCAGAAAGCAAAGTTATTTATCAAAACCACGATAAAATAGCAACTTAACTTTAAGTGATCGTAATCCCAACATGTATTAAAATACAAATCATACCTCCATTATGTTCATTACTTTCCATGTCCAACCAGACATTAATCAACTTCATTCTTGCTCACGAATACCTTCTCGTATTCACTTCCATCTCACGAATACCATCTCGTATTCGCTACCATTTTATCTCATAAACAATTCCGTCTCACACTGAGACCAATCTCGTTGCCACGACTCAACAGTCATATAACCAAATCTTATCACCCGGACTCAACAGTCCCAAAAACCAAAACCAAACCATAACCAAAACCTTCCAATACCATGACAAAATAACCATCCAACTAATCATGGAAGTTGGCCAGTCGCTCGTGACTGTAAGCTCGGCTATCATGATAGTTTTAGACTCTGCAGAGTTTGTACCACTTTACCCACAAGTTTGTGATTTCGTCACCCGTCGGCCACTGCAGAACGTCCATTATACCAGCACACAACCGTCGGTGTATGGCCAACAGATCACAAAATAGTCTTTACAAAGGAGCTACTAGATGTATGGACTCACTAAGGTTTCACCGGCAGGCTAGAATATCCAATTCTCCCACCCACGGGCCCCCTCTTGTGCCATGCAGTTCCCAGGGCAGTCCTCACTCGACTCCCATTCCCCGTGCCTTCTACGGTCCATAACAATCTAGCATCTTACCTAATTACTCAGTTAAGCCGCACCCATACTTGGCCTTGTGGTGGCACTGTTATCCTGGCATGTGCTCGCATGAACTGGTCCTTAGATCTACGGCAAGTAAACCACCATCTCATTCTACCTCATTCACAAACCCAGGCGTGCCTCCCTCCGATCCATTTTCATTAACAACATCAGTTCCTCAATATTCTTACGAGTGCAATTAGCTAGACACATCTATCTCGCTTCCCATAATCCCATGGACTCAGCGAAGCATAAAAGTAAAAACCATACCCGACTCATAAACTTCCCTGGCGACAAGGGTGGTTTAACCAAAACTAGTAAACTCCTATAAAAGGGTTTCCCATCATGTTTGACTCAGCACCCACACCCTTTTGCAAACAAAACAGTTTTTCAAAACATAGGATCAATATGGTCAAGGGGCACTTGCCTTGTACTGGCTGTTCCGGTCGCTCAAAATCTTGTTGTTGTAGCCCGTCGTAGGTAGCTCCCTGAGCTTTTCCTTCTATACATGATCACACACATACAAGATTCACAACAATCAATATCATGCACAAACTTTAACTAGATGCGATGATGCATATGCATGCAATCCTATGATCAGTTTCTATTAGATCAGTTTGTACATGTTCTTGCATGGTTTGCATGGGTTTTACGATGAACAGAGGTGTTCGGATCAAATGTGGACGTGGTGATGATCTTGACTCTAGATCAAACCGATCAACATGTGATCTGTCCATGAAAAAAACTTCTGTTCGAAATGAATCAAAGAACAGATGCAATGAAAACGTGATGATGTTGTAAGATGGTATTGGAGACCTACCTTACGTTTTTCTTAGTCTTGGGGTCCTTCTCCAATCAAGACAGATCGTTGGGGCTCTCTTCCGGCGACCTCCCTCGACCGAACTCCGGCGAAGGGTTTATTCGGCGAGCTGGGGCTAGGGCTCTAAGTCATCGGCTCAGGAGGTGGAAAAGAAGTTCGTGGTTTCGGCCAAAGGTTCTGGGTTCTATTTATAATCGGGAGGAGAGAGTCCTAATCTGATTGTGTTTCGAATAAGAGTTTTATTCAAATTGTCGTTGAATCTTAACAACTTATCTTTAGTTGATTTGGTACGGTAACATTGTGGAATTCGTGTTGGTTTCCTCCCGTACCGGTATTCCCACGCGTACAGAAGCAAAAACCGCTCCAGAACTCGTTACCTCCGCGGTGATGAGCTCCGGAAGCTCCACGTGTCCTGCGGGAACCCGGGCTCTCTTTTTCCGCAGAGACGAGCTCCGGTTGTGCCGCGTGTCAGGCGGACGAGACCTCCCTCTTCTTCAGAGGTGAGCTCCACGTGCGCCACGTGCCTGGTGAGTCGGGACCTCCCCTCTCAACAGAGGCGAGCTCCACGAACGCCACATGTCAGTTTCTGGACCTCCCTTCTCTTCGGAGGTGAGCTCCGATATTGCCACGTGTCCTAGCTTCTCCAGATTTCCTTTCTCCTCAGAGACAGGCTCCGAGGTTGACACATGTCCAATAGTGACGGACCTCCCGGAGGTGAGCTCCGAGAGTGACACGTGTCCCGCGCGGCTGGTCCTCTCTTTTCCGTGGTGACTAGCTCCGCAGTCGACACGTGTGCTTCGGTACTACCCTCGCTCCTTTGCAGAGGCTAGCTCCGGGGGCAACACGTGTCCCACGGGGTCGGACCTCTCCCCCTTTTTGCGGGGATGAGCCCCGAGTCTGTCACGTAGCCAATTTAGCGGCGGGAGTTGTCTTCGGCGCTTTCTGTAAACTGGAATTTGCCCCTTTTGGCTAACTTTTTGACTATTTCTTGGTTTCAATCTTATAAAATTTTTTATGAATCATGAATATATGCAGAAATTGAAAAATCGAGGGTGTCACATTGGTTTTCGGTTATATGATTATGAGATGGATATGAACATGTGATGGTTATTATGAGCAATGGGATAATGTTGATAAAGATCAATGGTTGGTTGAGACATGAAAAGTGGTGAATTATGATGGAGGTATGTTACTGTTTTACTTAAATATATGTTGGGATTAAATTCACTTAAAGATAGTTGCTATTTTTATCATGATTGTGGAATAAAATTTGCTTTCTGCAATGAGCCTTTTTATTTCGTACCTTGCTGTAAGCTACATGTGATACTTTTCCCGCACTTGCTGAGTACGACATGTACTCACCCTTGCATTATCATACAAACATCAGCAACAGGAGAGGAGTACTTCGAAGATCATGTGGAGTACTAGGCGTGCGAACTGCCGTCAACTTGCCTGTGGAGTTGGAGATGGAGCCGCTGCTGTTTAGATGCTTCCGCTATCGTTTAGAGACTTCCGCTGCTAGAATAAGTTAGAGACTTCCGCTGCAAGAATAAGCTAGAGATTCATGTAACAATGTACTTAAACACTATTTATTCGTGGTTATATTCTGAATTCAGTTTGTGGATTACATGTGTATGTGTGATAAACATCCTAGGCATACATATGCATTAGCTGGGTTCCGTGTTTTATGGGACCGGGCATCACAGCTTCCTTTACCTTTATCGTCGAACCTTTGCTCGCATACCGAACCTAGGCCCAACTGCCCGGGATCGAGCCCAGGGGCGTCGATAAGTTAATGAAACCGAGCTTTCCCGACCCCGGGCTAACTAAAACTCGGTTGAGCCTGTGTATCTCAAAGTGCTGCAAGGGCCCGACCGCCCAGGCTCAAGCATGGTGCATCGCTAAGTCAAGGAAACCGAGTTTTCCTGACCCGGGGCTAATAGAAGCCCGGGCGAACCTGCGCTTTACAGAGTGCCACATAGCGCCCCGATCAGCTCGGGCACTATATGACACTCGGGGGCTGCCTCCCTTAGGAAATCGACAAACAATCATCCTTAGCACCTCCTCTGCGCCGAACAACTTACGGCCAAAAGTCCTCGAGACTACGAATCAGACGGAGCACGAAAGGGAAAGCGGCAGTGTCGGAGTGTGAGCTGCGACACTCTCCCCTGCCCGCTACAGGAGCAGCCTGCAGATATTCTTTGTTTGGAGGGGCTTGGTGTCCCTAGCGTGAACCGGCTCGAGAGAGTGGTGGACACCGAGATTTACATGGTTCGGGCCACCGAAGCGTAATACTTTACGTCCACGGGAGTGTTTGGTGTATTGCTTGCGCGTATGAGTGTGGGAGTTGCAGGGTTGCGAACCCTTTCTCGGGTGGACACCCCGGTACTTTTATAGCCCAAGGCCGGGGTGGTTACAGTGAGGCTTGGGGCCTGACAGGTGGCCCCAAAGCTGTACGAACCCTATACATGATCTAGGGTTTTCACTACCCTGAGTAGAGTAGTCGGTGGGGAGTTAAGTCTCGCCGCCTGGCATGCTGAGAGCCCCTGACTGTGTGGCAGGTGATGATGAAGACGCTATCTTGTCGCCGCGTCTTCTCGCTCTGTTGGGCGGCTCTGTGCCGTTGGAGGGACTGCGACTAGGTGGGCTAGGAGGGCTTTGTGCCCCTGCAGCTAGGAGGGCTAGGGGACCGTAGCGCCCATTGTAAACCCCCGCCCCATTTATAAGGGAGCAGCAGGTAGGCAGAGAGAAGAAGGGGTATAAAAAGAAGAGACCTATAGAGAGTAAGAGGAGGCCTCTCTCCCCAACATGTAACCCGAGTCGCACAAGCCGCATGAGCTAATACAAGGCCGACGACCCCCCTCCCCCCCCCCCCCCCCCCCGTTGCTGGACGTAGGACATATTGTCCGAACAAGAATAAATACTTGTCTTTGTTAGCTAGCCATCCATCACAAGAACGTGAGGCATACGATTACTAGTCGAAAATCCGAACCCCGACAAGAGGCATAGAAAAGACTTTAATGAAATGAAAAAGTACTCCCATAGTATTAAGAGATGTTTTAATAATCTGAATTAAGTGATATGAATATCTCTTTGTATGTAAAGTTTCGTAAATTGTTTTTGAAATCATGGCATGCTCATGCTATATTTCGAGTGGAGATTGTAAGATCATTGGATAAAGATATTCTCATATTAAGACAGTCTGACCTCTTAGACTTTCGAGATTCTTTCAGATTCATAATGATGCATTGTATGCATTATGGTAAAAATGATCTATAAGATAAGTGGGAGTACTACTATATGGTCTAATACCCAAAATAATAAGAATTATGACTATTTCCTTGACTTTTTGTTTAGTCACTAAAGGAAGATAGCGCAATTAATGAGCGGATATGGTAAGATCTATAATTAGTCATTTCACTTCGTCAATTAAGTTCTTGTTCTTAAATCAGGTTTTATTAAATCAGTGCTTATAACCACCGTCTCAATTATAGTTTTAAGAAACTCACACTATATTGTTTGATGAGTGTAAGGCTTTTCTTATTAAGATATTAAACTGAAATGATGGTAAGATCGATATTAAGGAAGTAAGTTATCATTTTATTGGTTATCTGATAAGATTAAGTTTTCTCATTTTTAATGTTTAAAAATGACGCTATCGGTACTCTGCAGACCGGGTACCCCCGCGTAGTGGATAAAAAAACAACCTGGGCCCCACCTTTCCAACTTAGGCGGGCCCCCAGCGTAAGTTACGTGCCCTGGGTGTGGGGACCCCGCCCCGATAGTCCAGGAATTGCATTGGGTGGTGCTGTGCGATGCGGCACCTAACAGCACATCACCGAAAAACAAATATACACAAAAATATGTCTTTAATACATAATATTGTCTCATTTTACAAATAATGTACAGCATACATTGCAGCGGAAGATAAGAATACACTCACGGACTAATAGCCTGCGCTAAGCAAAACGAAGCCATCCTGCCCGCGGATGCTTCACACTAGCACCACGTCAAACCCCGGCGGCGTGCAGGGTTCCAAACTGAGACTCACACCCCTCATTGGGTGCTGCCCCACTCGGATCTCCCTTCCTCCATAGTTTTGCGTTATGAAACGTTACCTGAAAAACAAAGGATCAACAAACCGTGAGCTTATGCTCAGCAAAACTTAACCGAAAACCTACACATGGAACTCTAGATGCTGGAAATAGAGGGCTGAATAAGAAGTTTGCATAAAAGATGAACTTGAGCTATCAGAGAGTCCTTACTTCCAGTTTTAATCAGCTTTTATAATCCTTGCACAATTTACATCGAGACTCCACAATCAAACAAGAAATGCTTCATCTCGATGCCACTTGCCCGATGAGAAAGTAAATTTAGTGAGCTACCCTAGACCCATACATACCTTGCGCCATCAACGCCGAGACTCCACAATCAAACAAGAAACGCTTTTCTCGATGCTACTAGCCCAAGGTAGAAAGTAAATTTAGTGAAGGTGCTGATCATCCCTCATCTCCAATATGAGGATTACTTACGAAACATACCCGTCCAAGACCGGTGATCAACCAATCCCCTCAACTTTGTATGTGTGACATCCTCATTTTCAGGTTCTGCATATATTCATATTTTATATGTAGAAACATTTTAAAATAAGTAGAAATAGAGAAAGAATCACAAAGATAGCCAAAAAAGAGCAATTCCAGTTCATCGAGAGCACAGAAGACAACTCCCGCGGCCCGCTGGCCACGTGGCGCGTTCGGAGCTCATCTCCGCAAAGAGGGAGAGGTCCGCCGCTAAACTGGCTACGTGGCAAGCTCGGGGCTCGTCCTTGCGGCAAAGGGCGAGGTCCGACCCAGTGGGACACGTGTTGCCCCTGGAGCTAGCCTTTGCAGAGAAGCGAGGCCAGTCCACAGGAAATGTGTCGGCTATGGAGCTAGTCACTGCAGAAAGAGAGAACCAGCCGCGCGGAACGCGTGTCGCTCTCGGATCTCATCTCCGAGAGGTCCGGTCCTATTGGACACGTGTCACCTCTGGAGCTCATCTCCGGAAGGTCCGACGCTGACAGACACGTATCAACCTCGGAGCTCGTATCTGAGCAGAAAAGAAATCTGGCACTGTTAGGACACGTGGCACATCCGGAGCCACCTCCGAAGAGAGGGGAGGTCCAGAATTGACACATGGCACCCCCGGAGCCACCTCCGAAGATAAGGGGAGGTCTGGAACTGAAACGTGGCATTCGTGAGCTCGCCTCTGTTGAGAGAGGGAGGTCTCGCCCGCCAGGACACGTGGCGCACGCGGAGCTTGCCTCTGAGGAGAGGGAGGTCTCGCCCGCCTGACACGCGGCACAACTAGAGCTTGTCTCTGTGGAAAAGGGAGCCAGGTTCCCGCAGGACACGTGGAGCTTCCGGAGCTCACCGGTGCGAAGGTAACGCGATTCTGAAGCGGTTTTCCTCTGTACGCATGGGAATACTGGTACGGGAGGAAACCGACATGAATTCCACAATGTTACCGCACCGAATCAATCTAAGATAAGTTGTTAAGATTCAAAAACAATTTGAATAGGACTCTTGATCGAATTCCGATCAGAGGAGGACTCTCCGTTTTCCTCTTATAAATAGAACCGAAAACCTTTGGTCGCAACCACGAACTTCTTTTCCACCTCCTGAGCCGACAACTTAGAGCCATAGCCCCAGCTCGCCGAGGAAACCCCTTCGCCGGAGTTTGACCACCGAAGAGACTACCGACGAGCCTGGATCACAATTGCCATCGCCGGAGGAGAGCCGACGATCTGTTTGCGAGGAGAAGGACCCCGAGACCAAGAAGAATGTGAGGTAGGTCTCCAATACCACCTTACGACATCATCACGTTTTCTTTGCATCTATTCTTTGATATCTTCGAACAGAAGCTTTTTCGTGGACAAGATCACTTGTTGATCGGTCTAATCTAGATCTTGAGTCAAGATCATCGCCACGTCCACATTTGATCTGAATACCTTTGTTCATTGTAAAAGCCATGCAAACATGCAAGAACACATATGAACAGATCTAATAAAAACTGCACCATAGGATTCGGAAGCATATGCATCATTGCATCTTAAAGTAGAGTTTGTACATGATATTGATTGCTATGAATCTTGTATGTGCGTGATCGCGTATAGAAGGACAAGCTTAGGGAGCTACCTACGACGGACTACTTCAGCAAGAGTTTGAGCAACAGGAACCGCAAGAACAAGGCAAGTGCCCCGTGACCATATTGATTCCATGTTTTGGAAAACTGTTTTGTTTGCAAAAAGGTGTGAGTGCTGAGTCAATATGATGGGAAACCCTTTCATAGGAGTTTACTAGTTTTGTCAAACCACCTTTGTCACCGGGAAAGTTAATGAGTCGGGTATGCTTTTTGCTTTTATGCTTCGCTGAGTCCACGGGATTATGGGAAGCTAGATAGATGTGTCTAGCTAACTGCACTCGTAAGAATAATGAGAAGCCGATGTTGTTAATGAACATGGATCGGAGGGAGATCTAGGCAAGCCTGGGTTTGTGAATGAGGTAGCATGAGATGGTGGTTACTTGCCGTAGATCTAAGGACCGGTTCATGCGAGCCATGCCAGGATAACAGTGCCACCACAAGGCCAAGTATGGGTGCGGCATAGCTGAGTAATTAGGTATGTTACTAGATTGTTATGGACCGTGGAAGGCGCGGGGAATGGGAGTCGAGTGAGGACTGCCCTGGGAACTGCATGGCACAAGAGGGGGCCCGTGGGTGGGAGAATTGGAGATTCTAGCCTGCCGGTGAAACCTTAGTGAGTCCATACATCTAGTAACCCCTTTGTAAAATCTATTTTGTGATCTCTTGACCATACACCGATGGTTGTGTACTGGTATAATGGAGGTTCTGCAGTCGCCGACGGGTGACGAAATCACAAACTTGTTGGTAAAGTGGTACAAACTCTGCAGAGTCTAAAACTATCATGATAGCCGAGCTTACGGTGACGAGCGCCTGGACAACCCACATGATTAGTTGGGATAGATTTTGGGATGATTTTTGTTATGGTTTTGGTTATGGTTTGGTTTTCGGGACTGTTGAGTCCGGGTGATAAGATTGGTTGCATGACTGTTGAGTCGTGGCAACGAGATTGGTCTCGGTGTGAGACGGAATTGTTTATGTGATGAAATGGTAGCGAATACGAGATGGTATTCGTGAGATGGTAGCGAATACGAGCAGGTATTTGTGAGCAAAGTTGAAAAAGATTAATGTCTGGTTGAGACATGGAATGTGATGAAACATAATGGAGGTATGTTGGTATTTTAATACATGTTGGGATTACATTCACTTAAAGTCAAGTTGCTGTTTCTATCGTGTTTTGAGAAATAATATTGCTTTCTGCAATGAGCCTTTTTATACCTTCCTTGTTGTGAGCTACATATTATATTTTCCCGCACTTGCTGAGTACATCATTGTACTCAAACATGCATTATTGCTTCATCATCAGCTACAGGAGAAGATTACTATGAAGACCATGGAGCCTTAGGCGTGTAATCTGTCCTCAACCTTACCTGTGGGGATGGAGTAGAGATGGAGCCGCTGCTGCTGCTTAGATTGCTTCCGCACTAGTTGGAAGACTTCCGCTGCTAATAAAGACTTCCGCTGTTAGATTAAGACTTCTGCTGCTAAAATGAGTCCAAGACTCATATTGTAATAAACTCTGTTATTCGTGGTAATATATATTCTGAATTCAGTTTTTGGATGATATGTATATGTGCGATGAACATCCTGGGCACACATATGCATCTGTTCTCGGTTCCGTGATTTTCCACAGAAACGAGGGCATCACAGTATGTGGCAACCTTTCACACGACACCCAAATATCGAACCGGTCCCACCGACTTGGAGTAGGTCTCAATACGGCAAACCCTCGTAGAGCCGACTTCTCTCTCCTTTCAGCATCTGCATAATATGGTGAGGATTGCCCCGACACCCAGGTTAACATGTTACATCGGTTTCTTGGGTCCCATATTGCGAGTATGCATTCGGTACACAATTCAAACTTGTCCCGCAGGGCCGCACACGAGAACGGACCTTAATCGACTCAGACAGAGACTAGGTTCACAGGAGCACATCCTTGAGCCTTCCATCCATACTGCCCGGTCTCTATTCCCAACTAAGAGGATCAATTCCCAACTCTTCCGATTGATCCCCCTTAATCCTGGTTCACAAGTAGGAAACAGCCTACTCGAGTTATGCCTCTTTTAATCCATGTTTCCTAACTTGATCACAGCAGTTATAATGTAACACCCCAAAAATCTTGTTAAGACCCTAAATCATGTTAAGAGGGGAATTTAAAAATTTTTGGACGTATTGCATGTTTTGCAATAATTCAAATTCAAACTGGAATTCAAATTAAACTCAAAACAGAAAAGAAATAGAAAAAGAAAAAGGAAAACAGAAAAAAACCGGCCAGTGGGCCGAAACCCACCAGCCGGCCCACCCTGCCCCCGCGCCAGCCCACAGCCGCGTGCCCGCGCTCTCTCTCTCAGACAGGTGGGACCCACCTGTCATCCCTAACCTCCGATCGTCCGAAACTCGGACTGTTCACCCGCGCGCTCGCGATCGCAACCGACCGGATTTCCGGCCGAATTATGGTTCCGGAGGACTCCCACTCGATCTAAACAAACCCGCTGCCCTCCCCCGTCTATAAAAACCCCGGCCTTGTTCTGTTTTTCCCATGCGATCCGCCGTTTTTACTCCGGTGAGAACCCGATCGTTCTCCGTCGAATTCTAGCCGATCTAAGATCGGAAATTCCGATCTAACTCGCTGGTGTTGATCCACCGCCTCCGGGGAACCATGCAGGTGCAGAAAACTCGGTGACTTGCGGTTTAAACACAGCGCCGACGAGCCTCGCCGTGGTTTCACTTCGGACCTCGTCGCCGATCGCCTTCCAAGACCTCCGAGCTCAAGAAAACCCCCGAGGTGAGATCCCTGACCTCCCCTCCACCGATCTATGCCATAAAATCACAGTTCTAGGAAGAATTTACGAAGATTCGAATCTCTTCGGCGAGATCGCCGCTTCCCGCCGCCGTGCGCCGCCGGGCAGCGCCGCCCGCGCTCGATCAGAGCGACGTGGCCGCTTGTGCGCCGTCTATTTTAAATCGCACGGTAGAATTTAAATCCCTGCGTACCGGTTTGACGTTATAATCTCAGCCGTCTGTTTTAAATCGGACGGTCCACGTCAGCCCCGCGTTATAAAGACTGGAATCTTACGTGCTACCCCCTGGGGTTCTCGGGAAATAAGAGCTAGCCCCGGAAACTTCTGATCTAGCCCCTGGAACTTTATAAAATCATGTAAATTCATTTAAAAATCAGTTTTAGCCCCTGGACTTAATAAAAATTATGAAAAACTCCTCTGTTATGTATAGCTAGACCCCTGAAAATTGTTAAAATAATATTATAGACCCTGTAGTGGGGTGAGTTTACCTTTTTAGCCCTGTTTAATATTTAATTTTGGAAATTGAATATGTGGCTAGTGTTTAAAATTTAAAAAGTGGGATAAACATATTGTCAAAATTAAATTAAAAACTTTCTCAGTATTTAGAAAACTTTGGAGTGAGATAAAAATATATTTTGGGCTGAAGTGAATCTGTTTAATTTATTATTCACATTTAGGGACACATTTTTAAGTAAAGAATAGTTCTGGAAAATAGGGAAAATAATTGTAAAATAATTTACATCAGAGGAAAAGGTCTAAAATATATTAATAAATATTTTAGATCAGAACCTATTTTGTTTAGATGATGTGTCTTTTTATTTTCATAATAAAGTTCACGTTTAGGCATAGGAAATAAATCTGAAAATATAGCAACTAGTAAATGATAAATGGAGTTCTAAAATCCAAAGAATTCAGTTTAGGGTTGGTAGAAATTCTGAAGACACATATGGAGAAGGAAAATAACTTTCATGCATACTTGGTAGCTAAAAGGTGTAGTAATTGAATATAAGGAATTTATTTAAATTGGAAACTCATATATATAGTATGTAAGTATAAATGTGAACATAAAAGTAGGAATCATATACACATGATTAAAAGTGCATGCAAGCCACAAATCAACACACATAGAGTGACCACAACACATATAATGGTGAATGACTTTCATAAATATGAATGTGTGGTTTGTATGAAGTGGAAGTGTGAACTATGTCTTATGGATTGTTGTTTTTCTTTTGCTATGTGTGATGGTATGATGTAGAACCTGCTCAAGAGCAAGTTATTCCTTTCCAAGATCAGGACTACCCATTTCAAGAGCAGCAGGAAGGAGGCAAGTGTCCTTGACCACTTTGATCCTATGCTAGGATGTGTAGCTAGAATGATTTGCATTGTCAATTGAAATATGAAACCCATGCTAGGAAGTTTCCCTAGAATTGTATTACCTTGTTCCCTTGTAGCTTGGGATTGGGATTTATTTTATCATGTCATTTATTATTATGCATATGCTTAGCCATGCTTAGAATGGGATATTTGGGATATAAGATCATCAGTTTATTTTACCATACTCTTAAATGAGATATTATGAGTCATGTAGAGGTAGGGATCAAGGCAAGTTGGATGTTTTGGTTGTGTGCTGGGTGCACGAGACTCGAGTTTGTGCTTAGTACTTTCCTGGATCCTAAGGACCGGTTCATGGAGCATGTAACCTGGCTTTACCGTGCCAACCACATGCTGAGATGGGGCAGCTTGGCCAATTAATTAGGTGTATCCCCGGCGTAGTATGGGTGTGTTGGATGGTGCGGGGAATAGGTGTCAGCTGGACTACCATATGAACCGCAAGGCTCAAGAGGGGGCCACTGCAGCGGGGTTGGAGCCTCTTGTATGCTGTTAGGGGTGAAACCTCAGTGGGCCCACGCTCGTCGGGAATCCCTTTGTAAAGGCTTCGTAGTGATCTCCTGGCTACACACCTGGGAAGTGTGAATGTGGTTCGTAGCCACTGGCATAATGGAGGTTCTTTTAGTCCACCCGGCAACGGGGGATGAAATCACTACATGTGGGTACAGTGGTGCAAACTCTGCAGAGTAAAAACTGTCATGACAGCCGTGCTCACGATCAAGAGTGGCTTGGACTTATTCATGATTAGAGGATTGATGGTTTTGGAAGTTGAGGATGTTAAGCGGGGAGCTTAACATTGGAAATGATTTTATGGTTATTTGATTATGATGAGGGGATGGGAGATTGGGACCATTTCACCTGTGTAGTAATGTAGGTGCTTAATAAGCTAAGGTGGTAGGCAATAATTGCGTAGTGCTTTAACCATGAGTTCAACCTCCCCTTGTTCTAGCCATGCCTGACATTACTTTCCCACACTTGCTGAGTACCATCGGTACTCAACCTTGCATATTTGTTGGTTTATATTGCTACTCAGGTCAAAATAGGATTTTTGTTTAAGAGTTTATCTAACCTAAGTTTAAATTCTTTTTGTTTTAGATGGTTCGCATGATTCGCACCGCTCGCAAGTCCACAGGAGGGAGAGTTCCCATAGTTGCCCTTGCCCAAAGAGAGGAGAGCCGTCCGGTGACGTACCTTTCCTACGGATTGGCAGTAGGAGGCTTGTTGCGCTGTCTTCGACGTATGCTCAAAGCCGCCGGCAATACGGGCAAGCTAATCATCCACTATAACTCCACCAGGACCATCCGTGAGAAGAGGGAAGAATGGAGTTCAGAGATGAGGATTACACACGAAAATCAGCTGCTTAAGATCCACCGCTCTCCAGCCTGTAGAGCGACACAGGTCGATGCGGAGAAGGATGTCACCTGGGAGGCCATCACCTGCCAGAGTCACATCTATCGTCGCCACCTGGACAGGACTGAGTACATGTATGTCCTCCAGCGTGAGAGTGGTACCACGGAGTACAAGTACCCGCCAGTGCAGCAAGGGACTTCCCATGAGCACATGGACTTGTGCTTGGAGGATGCTGCTATGCTCAACACTCGACTGCAGGAGTGTCAGCAGGAGCTTCAGGATGTTCGTGACACCCTGAAGGAAACCGAGGCGTTGCTTCGAGCCTGCTTGAGGGCGAGAGAAAGAGGAGATGGGAATGAGCTGTGTGTCACCATGAATGATACAAGGACTCCTGACTCCCCAGATCGCCGAGCGATCAGGCGTCGTCGCACTTCTCCACCAGCAGCCTCCCCGCCCAAAGCAGAGTCAAAAGGCAGCCGAAATGATGAGGATGATCCCGAGGAGCCAGCTCAAGAAAACGAGTAGTGTAGAGTTTTTCCCTTAGTTAGCAAGATGTCGAATAGTCAAGTCAGTACATTAAGTTAATGGTGTGTTAGTGCTTGGTGTGTGACGTGAGTTGTGGAAGCCATGAGCAATTGTCCACAGCCTCGTCTTTAGATTGTTTTGCTTTGGTGTGTGAACCCACATGAAATAATATTGCATCTATTTTTGTGTGAGAAATAAACCCTCAGAAAAGTATAACAAAGCCTCAACACTTCAAAAGTACAAACAAATGAAAGTAGTAAGATGATACTAAATGCTTTCAAATTAACATTGGTTGATTCTGTCAGATGGCCGGAAGAGGAAAAGGACATGCTGCCAACCCCGCCAACAACAACGATGAGGCATGCAACCCTCATCTTTCTGTAGGCCAGGACCGGGGTGGTCGCCGTAAAGGAGTTGATCCCCTCCAACAAATGCTGGAGAATCAGAATCAGCTCATCCAGAACTTGACTCAAGTGGTGGCCAACTTGCATCAAGTTCCACCTCCACAAGATGCACCACGCCAACTCAAGTGGTGGCCGATGCTTTAAGTCGGAAAGTGCAGGTCAACAAGTTGAGCTTGAAGGACATGCCTACAGAATTGAAGGACGAGGTTATAAGGCTCAATCTATGCCTGGTAAATAGTGGTGAATCCATCGCCATGGCAGTGGATTCCACACTCGAGCGAGACATCCGCGAGGCTCAAAAGAATGACGAGAAGATACAAGAGATCAGACAACTCATCAAGGAAAATAAAGCTCCTGGTTTTAGAGAGGATGAACAAGGAACGGTGTGGCACAGGAAAAGAATCTGTGTGCCAGAAGTAAAGGAGATCCGTGAATTGATTTTGAAGGAGGCTCATGATTCTGACTATTCCATTCATCCTGGGAGTACGAAGATGTACCAGGACCTCAAGAGCAGGTATTGGTGGTATGGCATGAAGCGCGATGTCGCGGAACATGTTGCCTTATGTGACACATGTCAGTTGGTGAAAGCAGAACATCAACGACCCGCGGGATTATTGCAACCACTCAAAGTGCCTGAATGGAAATGGGAAGAAATCAGCATGGATTTCATCGTGGGATTGCCTAGGACCCAATCAGGGTATGATTCGATATGGGTCATCATTGACAGGCTAACCAAGGTAGCTCACTTCATCCCCGTAAAGGAAAGCTACAGTGGATCCAAATTGGCGGAGTTCTACATGTCAAGGATCGTGTGTTACCATGGAGTGCCGAAGAAGATAGTGTCGGACCGAGGGACACAGTTCACCTCGAGGTTTTGGCAGAAGTTGCATGAAACCATGGGAACCCATCTAAATTTCAGCTCTGCCTATCATCCCTAAACTGACGGGCAGACGGAGAGAACCAATCAGATCCTTGAAGATATGCTGAGGGCATGTGCACTCAAAACAATAGGAGTTGGGACAAAAACTTACCGTATGCGGAGTTTTCCTATAACAACAGCTATCAAGCTAGTATGAAGATGTCACCGTTTGAAGCCTTGTACGGGAGGAAGTGCAGAACTCCCCTATTTTGGAACCAAACAGGGGAAAGTAAAGTGTTTGGTCCAGAAGTACTACAAGAAACCGAGGCGAAGGTGGGGGAAATTCGCAACAATTTGAGGATAGTACAGACACGCCAAAAGAGCTATGCCGATGTACGAAGAAGAGAGCTCGTTTTCAACGTGGGAGACTATGTCTATCTCAAGGTGTCCCCTATCAGAGGACTTCGTCGGTTCAAGGTGAAAGGGAAGTTTTCACCTCGATACATCGGACCCTTTCAAGTTCTGGAAAGGAAAGGCGAAGTGGCGTATCAACTAGAATTACCGGCTCGTCTATCGGAGGTGCATGATGTATTCCTTGTGTCACAACTCAAGAAATGCGTGAGGACGCCTGAAGAGGTGTTACCCATGAATGAAGTGGACGTAGCTGAGGATTTGTCTTATGCCGAGCAACCACACAAGATTTTGGGGACAATGGAACGCATCACCAGAAATAAAAGAATCCGGATGTGCAAGGTGTAGTGGAAGCATCATTCAGAAGAGGAAGCCACCTGGGAGCGGGAAGACGAGCTCAAGGCACAATTTCCGGAATTGTTTTCTTAGAACCACCAATCTCGAGGACGAGATTTCTTTTAAGGGGGGTAGAGTTGTAACACCCCAAAAATCTTGTTAAGACCCTAAATCATGTTAAGAGGGGAATTTAAAAAAATTTGGACGTATTGCATGTTTTGCAATAATTCAAATTCAAACTGGAATTCAAATTAAACTCAAAACAGAAAAGAAATAGAAAAATAAAAAGGAAAACAGAGAAAAAACCGGCCAGTGGGCCGAAACCCACCAGCCGGCCCACCCTGCCCCTGCGCCAGCCCGCAGCCGCGCGCCCGCGCTCTCTCTCTCAGACAGGTGGGACCCACCTATCATCCCAAACCCCCGATCGTCCGAAACTTGGACTGTTCACCCGCGCACGCGCGATCGCAACCGACCGGATTTCCGGCCGAATTCTGGTTCCGGAGGACTCCCACTCGATCTAAACAAACCCGCCGCCCTCCCCCGTCTATAAAAACCCCGGCCTCGTTCTGTGTTTCCCACGCGATCCACCGTTTTTACTCCGGTGAGAACCCGAGCCTTCTCCGGCGAATTCTTGCCGATCTAAGCTCGGAAATTCCGATCTAACTCGCTGGTCTTGATCCACCGCCTACGGGGAACCCTGCAGGTGCAGAAAACTCGGTGACTTGCGGTTCAAACACAGCGCCGACGAGCCTCGCCGTGGTTTCACTTCGGACCTCGTCGCCGATTGCCTTCCAGGACCTCCGAGCTCAAGAAAACCCCCGAGGTGAGATCCCTGACCTCCCCTCCACCGATCTATGCCATAAAATCACAGTTCTAGGAAGAATTTATGAAGATCCGAAACTCTCCGGCGAGATCGCCGCTTTCCGCCGCCGTGCGCCGCCGGGCAGCGCCGCCCACGCTCGATCAGAGCGACGTGGCCGCTTGTACGCCGTCTATTTTAAATCGCACGGTAGAATTTAAATCCCCGCGTACCGGTTCGACGTTATAATCTCAGCCGTCTGTTTTAAATCGGACAGTCCACGTCAGCCCCACGTTATAAGGACTGGAAATCTTACGTGCTACCCCCTGGGGTTCTCGGGAAATAAGAGCTAGCCCCGGAAACTTCTGATCTAGCCCCTGGAACTTCAGAAAATCATGTAAATTCATTTAAAAATCAGTTTTAGCCCCTGGACTTAATAAAAATTAGGAAAAATTCCTCTGTTATGTATAGCTAGACCCCTGAAAATTGTTAAAATAATATTATAGACCCTGTAGTGGGGTGAGTTTACCTTTTTAGCCCTGTTTAATATTTAATTTTGGAAATTGAATATGTGGCTAGTGTTTAAAATTTAAAAAGTGGGACAAACATATTGTCAAAATTAAATTAAAAACTTTCTCAGTATTTAGAAAACTTTGGAGTGAGATAAAAATATATTTTGGGCTGAAGTGAATCTGTTTAATTTATTATTCACATTTAGGGACACATTTTTAAGTAAAGAATAGTTCTGGAAAATAGGGAAATAATTGTAAAATAGTTTATATCAGAGGAAAAGGTCTAAAATATATTAATAAATATTTTAGATCAGAACCTATTCTGTTTAGATGATGTGTCTTGTTATTTTCATAATAAAGTTCACGTTTAGGCATAGGAAATAAATCTGAAAATATAGCAACTAGTAAATTATAAATGGAGTTCTAAAATCCAAAGAATTCAGTTTAGGGTTGGTAGAAATTCTGAAGACACATATGGAGAAGGAAAATAACTTTCATGCATACTTGGTAGCTAAAAGGTATAGTAATTGAATATAAGGAATTTATTTAAATTGGAAACTCATATATATAGTATGTAAGTATAAATGTGAACACAAAAGTAGGAATCATATACACATGATTAAAAGTGCATGCAAGCCACAAATCAACACACATAGAGTGACCACAACACATATAATGGTGAATGACTTTCATAAATATGAATGTGTGGTTTGTATGAAGTGGAAGTGTGAACTATGTCTTATGGATTGTTGTTTTTCTTTTGCTATGTGTGATGGTATGATGTAGAACCTGCTCAAGAGCAAGTTATTCCTGTCCAAGATCAGGACTACCCATTTCAAGAGCAGCAGGAAGGAGGCAAGTGTCCTTGACCACTTTGATCCTATGCTAGGATGTGTAGCTAGAATGATTTGCATTGTCAATTGAAATATGAAACCCATGCTAGGAAGTTTCCCTAGAATTGTATTACCTTGTTCCCTTGTAGCTTGGGATTGGGATTTATTTTATCATGTCATTTATTATTATGCATATGCTTAGCCATGCTTAAAATGGGATATTTGGGATATAAGATCATCAGTTTATTTTACCATACTCTTAAATGACATATTGTGAGTTATGTAGAGATAGGGATCAAGGCAAGTTGGATGTTTTGGTTGTGTGCTGGGTGCACGAGACTCGGGTTTGTGCTTAGTACTTGCCTGGATCCTAAGGACCGGTTCATGGAGCATATAACCTGGCTTTACCGTGCCAACCACATGCTGAGATGGGGCAGCTTGGCCAATTAATTAGGTGTATCCCCGGCGTAGTTTGGGTGTGTTGGATGGTGCGGGGAATAGGTGTCAGCTGGACTACCATATGAACCGCAAGGCTCAAGAGGGGGCCACTGCAGCGGGGTTGGAGCCTCTTGTATGCTGTTAGGGGTGAAACCTCAGTGGGCCCACGCTCGTCGGGAATCCCTTTGTAAAGGCTTCGTAGTGATGTCCTGGCTACACACCTGGGAAGTGTGAATGTGGTTCGTAGCCACTGGCATAATGGAGGTTCTTTTAGTCCACCTGTCAACGGGGGATGAAATCACTACATGTGGGTACAGTGGTGCAAACTCTGCAGAGTCAAAACTGTCATGACAGCCGTGCTCACGGTCAAGAGCGGCTTGGACTTATTCATGATTAGAGGATTGATGGTTTTGGAAGTTGAGGATGTTAAGCGGGGATCTTTACATTGGAAATGATGTTATGGTTATTTGATTATGATGAGGGGATGGGAGATTGGGCCCATTTCACCTGTGTAGTAATGTAGGTGCTTAATAAGCTAAGGTGGTAGGCAATAATTGCGTAGTGCTTTAACCATGAGTTCAACCTCCCCTTGTTCTAGCCATGCATGACATTACTTTCCCACACTTGCTGAGTACCATCGATACTCAACCTTGCATATTTGTTGGTTTATATTGCTACTCAGGTCAAGAGAATGATGTGGTGTTTAATAATCAAGACTTTGGACCCGAAGAAGGCTTCTAGGTTCATGGAGTCCCCCGGGTAACGCCTGTGACGGAGCCCACAAGAATAATTATTCCTCTGCTAGTTTATTTACTTGTGATGAACTTATTATTGTCCATCGAGACATTTGCTATGTAAGACTTGTTTATATTCGACACCTGGCTTGTAATAAATGATGCTTCACTATTTGTCATCACATGTGTGAGAAAATGATCCTGGCATACATGTGATATTCACTCGGTTGTTCTTCGGAGAAACCGGGTGTGACATATAATTAAGTAAAAACCGAATCTAAATCAACTCAAGGGATTTATTGGGTCATGCATGTGGGGTGTCATACAAACTAGACTTAGTGCAATAATCAAAATGCTAGACATTATAAAGTGAATACAAATAGAAACTTGTAAATTTTGATGCAAACCGGGGCTTGCCTTAGTGTTGATCCCGACTAAAGTATCTGTCAATAGGATTTAAGTCAGCAGCCTCTGAAGTCTTCTCGAGCAATACCTCTATCGAAATGACCAAATAAACGAAATACGTATATAATTGGAATTAATGTGATATATCACTACAGAAGCAAAATAGATGAAGACATAGGAATCTATGGTTGAAATTTTTACAGGGCCTTTCTAAACTCATGATAGGAGTATGGTAAAATTTTCAGAAGCTTTTGAAGAAGGAGATGACTACAAAAATTCTTGGAACTTTTAACATTCAATTATTTAAAGGAATTTAATAAGACTTGGTCATATGAAGAAATTTGATATCCTAATAGTCCTGGACCTAAGATTCCTAGTAAAATTAGTTTCAATTTTTTCTAAGTCATATGCTGGCCAGAATGGAGGATTGAAATGCAATTCTATTTTCTCGAATTAGTTTCTGTGATTTTTCAGCCCATTTAAATAACCCTGAGAAAACCTACTGATTAAGCCACCTTAATCATATCCAAAAATCCTAAGATTATTACTGGAGCTCAGGAACTATGATAAAGATTTGCTGCCCAAAATTGTAAATGTTTCATGAAGAATTTTTCCTGGAATTAATCCCTAAAGGATTTAATAAAAAACAATTCTACAGAAATTCTTAGACCTTTTCCTAGCTAGCAATTTGTTTCTCTGCAATGTACTCTTCATAAAGATTCCAACACAATTGGTCTCACTGTTTTTGGAGTTTCCTACACAGAGTTATAGATTTTCCAACTTTGAACAACCCTCTGTTTTTATTTTACACAGAGCAATTCAAATGTTGGGCCCACGGGTCAGTCCTTTCTTCAACATCGGTCAGAGCCCGCCGGTGCACGCCGGACAGAGGGTGGCGCGCCCCATTCTCCCTCATTTCTCCACAGTTTTTGCTCTGGTTTTGCCCTACATGACCCTTGGAACGTGGTGCAGCTGCCGGGCAAGGTCTCCCCGCTTGAAAATGGCCAGAAACGGGTCAGCACCGACGGCGGCGCTCGGTGGCGCGGCATTGACGCGTTCCAGCATGTACCAAGCCAATTTCAACAGTCCAAGCTACCGTACAGCACCCCAAGAGCTCATGGAACATGGAACGCGCCCCACTTCTTGCAGAAAATGGCGGGAAGAGGGTGGTCACCGGAGGACCGACCCGTTTTGCCGCCGGCGGCGAATTCTCGTCGCCCCGCTCGTGGGATAGAGGGTTTGCTGCAGGATTTGGTATGGAGGGCCACTAGGGTCCGTGGTTGCTAGGGTTTGAACCGAAGGACGGATGATCAAGTGATTTGGGCGAATTTTCAGAATTGGACAGCGCCGATTTCTTACACCCACCGGCGCCAAAACTCAAATTCCGGCGCACCGGCAGTGGGCAGGAGCAAGGGAGTTCCAAGATGATGATCTAGACACCATGGCACACACTTAAGTCATGTTGGTCGTGCCGGAGAGGGTCGGAACCGGCCGAACGTCGTGGAGCAGTGGAGGCGGTGTGGCTCTGTTTTGCCGGAGGAGAAAATGGTTGGCACCGATCGGAGAAGGCCGGACACGAGCTGAGGAGCGGTGGAACATGTTGAGGAGATGACAGCACATCTCCTGGGTGGTTCAACCGGGCACCAACGCTGCTGGAAGGTGATCAGCGCCGAGGCAGCTGGGAGCGGGCGCGCGGTGGTGTTCTCGGGTGCGTGCGCGAGAAACTGCTCTGTGGCGTGGGTTAGCTCGTGTGAGGTAGCGAAGGAACAATTGATTGCTGCAACCCGTGATATTCTAGTGAGCAGATAAGCATGACATGCGGGTCCCACCGGCAGTATCCCCAAAACCACAGTAGCTCCTAAATTCAAATTCAAATGTTGCTGCAAATTCCGAAAATTTGAATTTGATTACCTGTGGCGTTAACCCTTGTTTGTGCCTGCATTTGAAACATCGGGTTTATTTCCTTTTTGGCTAGGTTTCTTTTGTTGCATGTGGTCGGAATTTTGAATTTGAAACCCTAGTTAGAATTCAATTTGATCCCGCAAATTTAAATTCTACTAAGGAGTTAAACATGCTGAACTTGGGGCTTTTACAATCCTCCCTCCTTAAAAGAATCTCGTCCCGAGATTAGTAAAAAGAACGAGATGGAAAGAAGATTACCGGTTATAGCTTGATAAAAATTCTGGGCAATTCATCTGGAGAAAATCCTCGCTCTCCCATGTGGCCTCATCATCGGTGTGGTTACTCCGTAACACTTTGTAAAACAGCATCGATCGACGCCTTGTTTCACAAGTCTTTTTGTCGAGGATTTGTATCGGCATCTCGATGTAGGTGAGATCCGGTTTAAGATTTCCATGCCTCCTGAAAGAACCTCGGTCGGTTCCTTCAAACATTTCCTTATTTGTGAGACATGGAAGATGTTGTGGATTCCCGGCAATGATGTGGGTAGCCTCAAACTCTATACTACCGGTCTACACCATTCCGTATGATAAACTGACCAACAAAACGAGAAGACTTGATCTCCGACTTCCAAAATACAAGGGTTGGCATTAACTCATTAACTCGTTGAAGTTACTCCGAATTATCAGGGTCGGTTTCTCCCTTACTTAGCATGGAGGTTACGAACGAGCCATTCACATTCTCGTGCCTCCGGGTTCACGTAGTCAGGCACATTTGGTAATAATGCTCGTGGCATCCCTCCCTCCTTGTTTCCAGACTAGAAACTCCTCGAGCTTCCCCTGGATTATTCCAGAAAGAACATGCTAAGCATGGCATATCTTCTAGAGTTACATCCATGTGAGCTGATGTCCAGCTGGATTTGCCCACTAGGTACTGGCATGTGACACCCGGTTCTGAAAATAGAGCCAAGTGAATGCATATGTGTTCCCAGGATGTTCATGTAACACCCTCAAATTCATTTACATGCATGCATACATTTTTCATATAGAGAAACATTATAAAAGAAGTATAAATGGAGAAAGAATCATAAAAATGGTGGGGAATGGGAAAAAGATAGCTGAAATGGGCCAATTCCAATCTGCTGAAGTGTGCCGTCGACGCTTTCCCCGGCACCACGGGACACGTGGTGCCCGCTCCACGGAGGGGGTAAGGTCCGGCACCGCGGGACACGTGGCGCCGCGGAGCTCACCTCCGCGGAGGGGGTGAGGTCCGGCGCCACTGGACACGTGTCACCCTCGGAGCTCGCCTCTGGGGAGAAGGGAGGCCCGGCTCTGCTGGACACTTGGCGCCCTCGGAGCTCGCCTCTGAGGAGAAGTGAGGCCCGGCCTACCGGACACGTGGCAGGTCCGGGGCTCGCCTCTGAGGAGAAGGGAGGTCCGACCCCGCTGGACGCGTGGCGTCCTCGGAGCTCGCCCCTGCGGAGGGGGCGAGGCCCGTCTCTACTGGACGCGTGGCAGGCCCGGAGCTCGCCTCTAAGGAGAGGAGAGGCCCTGCCCCCGCCGGACACGTGGCACCTCCGGAGCTCACCACTGCAGAGATGTGAGGTCCTTAGGCGGATTTTTCTCCTGTGTGCGAGAGTACCCGGTACTAAGGGTGCCGACACAATATCCCCAAGGCTGCCGCACATAACTGAAAAGATAAGTTTGATAAGATCCAAAACATATTGAATAGGACTCTTATTTGAGCTCCAATTGGAGTAGGACTCTTTTCCCCCCAACCCCCCCCCCCCTTGGCCGTAACCCCTTCCCTTTTCCCCCTCCCAAGTCGACGTCTTGGAGGCCCTAGCCCCCAACTCGCCGAGTTGGACACCCCCCCCTCACCGGAGTTCGGTCGCCGGTGAGCCCCCGCTGCTGCCATTGCTAGGAGGAAGACCCTGCCACCAAAGGGAAGTAAGGTAGGTCTTTGTTACCCATCTTACAACATCGTCGCTGTTTCTATACATCCGTTTTCTTCGTCCCCCTTTGAGCAGAAACTTTTACGTGTGGACAGTTCACGTTTTGATCGGTTTTTGATGGTGGAATTGATCTAGATCTTGAGTCAAGATCATCACCACGTCCACACTTGATCTCTACGCCCTTGTTCATCATAAAACCCCATGCAAGCCCATTAAAACATGCAAGAACACGTACAAACTGGTTTAATAAAACAGCACCCTAGAATTTGCATTCATCGACACCATTACATGTTGAGTAGAGTTGTGGATGATGTTTGATTGCTGTAAATTTTGTATGTGTGTGGTCGTCAGTAGGAGGACAAGCTCAGAAAGCCATCTACGAAGAACTAAAGCACCAAGACTTCGAGACACTTGAGCAACAAGAGCCACGGGAGCAAGGCAAGTGCCCCTTGACCATATTGATCCCATGTTTTGAAACTGTTTTGTTTGCGAAAACGTGTGTGCTTGAGTCAACTTGATGGGACACCCTTTTATAGGAGTTTATTAGTTTTGTTAACCATCCTTGTCCCTGGGGAAGTTGATGAGTCGGGTATGGTCGTTTTTTCTTTTTGCTTCGCTTAATCCACGGGATACGGGAAGCTGAATTAAAACATGGTTAGCTACTGCAGTCATATGAATAATGATGATGAGAACTTGATTATGTTAATGAGCATGGAATCAGGGGAGATATAGGCAAGCTTGGTTCGTGGATGTTGCTGAATGAGATGGTGATTTACTTGCCGTAGATCTAAGGACCGGTTCATGCCAGCACATGCCAGGAAAACAGTGCCCCCACAAGGCCAAATATGGGTGCGGCTTAGCTGACTAATTAGGTGTGTTGCTAGCTTGTTATGGACTGTGGATGGCGCGGGGAATGGGAGCCGAGAGAGGACTGCCCTGGGAACTGCATGGTACAAGAGGGGGCCTGTAGGTGGGAGAATGATGATTCGAGCCCGACGGTGAAACCTTAGTGGGTATATACATCTAGTAGCCCCTTTGTAAAGGCTATTTTGTTATCTATTTGCCATACACCGACGGTTGTGTATTGGTATAATGGAGGTTTTGCAGTCGCCGACGGGTGACGAAATCACAAACTTGTGGGTAAAGTGGTGCCACCTCTGCAGAGTGTAAAACTATCATGATAGCGGTGCTTCCGGTCACAAGCACCTGGCCAACTCACATGATTAGAAGGGAAAACTTGGGATGGATATTTGGTATGGTTATGGTATGGTCATTGGGATTGGTTTTGGAACTGTTTTGAGTCATGAAAATAAGTTTGGGTTCGGTTATTCGAATATGAGATGGTTATGAATGTTCATGAGTATGAGATGAACTTGAGAAAGGTTAATGGCTGGTTGAGACTTGATAAATGGAGAATTATGATGGAGAAATTGATGCTGAATTACTTGGTTATGTTGGGATAAATATCACTTAGACATAGTTGCTTTTTTATCATGTTGTGAAATAAAATTTGCTTGCTGCAATGAGCCTTTTTATATTCCTACCTTGTTGTAAGCTACATGTCATATTTTTCCAGCACTTGCTGAATACAACATGTACTCACCCTTGCATTATCACATAAACATCAGAAACAGGAGAAGAGTACTTCGAGGACCATGTGGAGTACTAGGCGTGCGAACTACCGTGAACATGCCTGTGGAGTTGAAGATGGAGCCGCTGCCATTTAGTTATTCCACTGTCATTTAGAGACTTCCGCTGCAAGAATCAGATAGACAATCATGAGTGAGACAATTAGTCAATGTAATAAAGTACTTAAACCCTATTTATTTATGGTTATATTCTGAAATCAGTTTGTGGATTACATGTGTATGTGTGATGAACATCCTGGGCACACATATGCATTAACTTGGTTCTAGTTTCCCGAACCGGGTGTCACAGATTGGTATCAGAGCCACGTTGACCGTAGGACGCAAGCCTAGGTAGAATGGACACTCTAAAACACATAGGAACACCCCTCTAAACTGTTATTTTCGAAAATTGCTTGCTGCTGCACTTTTCTTGTCAAGTCAGCCACCGCAAAGTATCATTTTCAGCACCTCCTCTCTTCTTTTGGACAGCAACATTTTTGCTTTCTTGCTTCATAGCTTCTCAAGTCTTGGAGCTATTTCTTCCTTCTCTAAAGTTTCTCATGTCCTATTTATAGATGACAGTCATCCGGAGCACGACACGTATAAGTACTCGTTCACCACCACGTGGGAATGCACTTAACCCCATTGAGGTGTCCGATGGACCACCCCCGTCACACGGCGGGAACAGCACCAGTTCACATGCTTAAGCTGTAAAAGGAACGTTTGAATCATAGTAGCATGAATAGGAGTGGTGTGTTGAACTTTTGTGATGATTGCTTGTGTTTGTGTGCTAGTGTGAGTTGTGGGACGCTTCTGCGAAAAGTCCACATCCACACATATTAGAGAGATGTGAGATGCTTCGGCACGTATCACATCCTCATATAGGCTGAAATTTATAAAAGAAGATATTTAGTTCATACACCCTTGATGCATATAGTTGGGGGATCAATCTAAACTTCTCTTTTCTATTCTACCCAACTCTCTCTCACAGATGGTGAGGGAAAACACCAGCCGCCAAAGGAGGAACGTTTGTGGCCACCCTGAACCAAAAGAGGATGGCAACGTTGAAGTTCCTGAAAATGCTAACCACAGGGCTGATGCAAACAAACTTGAACGGTTGATGGCGATGCAGAACCAGCTCATACAAACCATGATACAAACTTTGGGACAGGTGCAAGCCAACAACAATAACAATCCCAACCCTGTTCCTGCACCACCACCACCACCACCGCCGCTGGCTCACAACAGATTGGGAGAGTTCATGAGGACTCGACCGCCTACTTTTGCACAAGCTAATGATCCCATGGAGGCTGATGATTGGTTGAAATCCATGGAAAAGAAGCTTGCTATTGTTTAGTGCAACGATCAGGAGAAAGTTCTCTTCGCATCGCACCAACTTATGGGAGCAGCCGCTGACTGGTGGGACGCCCTTTGCAATGCTCATGACAACCAGGAGACTATCACTTGGGCTGAGTTCAAGGAGAGTTTCCGCTCTAATTACGTCCCTGCTGGAGTCATGATGCTTAAAAGGCAGGAGTTCGAAGGTCTCCACTAAGGAAAGAAGAGCGTGAATGAGTACCTCAACAAGTTCACGCAGCTGTCAAGGTATGCTCCCAAAGACGTCAACTCGGATCAAAGGAAGAAATACTTGTTCATGAGAGGATTGAACAATGAGATCCAAGTACAACTGCTCAACAATGATTATGCGAGCTTCCAGAAGCTCGTTGACAAAGATATAGTGGTTGAGAGCAAGATCCATGAGATCGAGCAAGAGGGCAAGAGGAAGATGTCATACCAGCCACAAGGGAGCAATGTACGTCCCCGTTTCATGCCCCCAGCTGCACCACTATATGGCTCGTCTGCTTCTACTTTCAGCCCTGCAAACCCACCTCGCCCTAATCAACCACCACAGCAACGTCCTGTTATGCAAGCACCTCGTATGCCTTTGCCTACTGCACCCCGTCCCAACATGGGCGCCTATGCCCAAAACCGCCCTCGCCCCAACGTTCCTGCTGTTTTGGGCAACAAAGCATGCTTTGCATGCCAAGAGGCAGGACACTTTGCAAGTCAATGCCCGAAGAAAGGCCTTGGACAGCCGACCAACGCGCCAAGACAGAACCCACGGCCAAATGGAGGAGCTACGCAAGGTAACCGTGGGAAGCAGAACTACGCTCGTGGCAACGTGAACCATGTCTCCGCTGAGGAAGCACAACAAGCTGAGGACGCCGTGATCGGTATGTTCCTTGCCAACTCCAACCCAGACACTGTTTTATTTTATTCTGGAGCATCGCATGTAACACCCCAAAATCCTGTTAAGAGGGGAATTTAAAAATTTTGGATGTATTGCATGTGTTGCAAAAATTCAAATTCAAACTGGAATCCAAATTAAACTCAAAACAGAAATGAAAAAGAAAAAGAAAAAACAAACCTTCCCGGCCAGTGGGCCGAACCCCACCAGCCGGCCCACCCAAACCCCGCGCCAGCCCGCTGCCGCGCACCCGCGCCCCCTCCTCGCAGACAGGCGGGACCCACCGGTCATCCCCGACCTCCCGCTCGTCCGAACCCGGGACTGTTTCCCCGCGCGCGCGATCTTAACCGACTGGATTTCCGCCCGAATTCTGGTTCCGGAGGACTCCAACTCGATCTAAACTAACATGCCGCCCTCCCCCGTCTATTAAAACCCCGGCATCGTCCCGTTTTTCGCCACGATCCGCCGTTTTTCTCTCCGGTAAGAACCCGAGCTTCTCCGGCGAATTCTGCTCGATCTTCGCTCGGGAATTCTGATCTAACTCGCTGGTCTTGATCCACTGCCTCCGGGGAACCTCGCAGGTGCAGAAAACTCGGTGGTTTGCGGTTCAAACACAGCGCCGACGAGCCTCGCCGTGAATTCACCTCGGACCTTGTCGCCGATCGCTTTCCAGGACCTCCGAGCTCAAGAAAACCCCCGAGGTGAGATCCCCTACCTCCCCTCCACCGATCTATGTCATAAAATCACAGTTTTAAGAAGAATTGACGAAGATCCGAAACTCTCCGGCGAGATCGCCGCCTCCCGCCGCCGTGCGCCGCCGGGCAGCGCCGCCCGCGCTCGATCAGAGCGACGTGGCCACTTGTGCGCCGTCTATTTTAAATCGCACGGTAGAATTTAAATCCCCGCGTACCGGTTCGACGTTATAATCTCAGCCGTCTGTTTTAAATCGGACGGTCCACGTCAGCCCTGCATTATAAAGGCCGGGATTCTTACGTGCTACCGCCTGGGGTTCTCGGAAAATACGAGCTAGCCCCGGAAACTTCTGATCTAGCCCCTGGAACTTCAGAAAATCATGTAAATTCATTTAAAAATCAGTTTTAGCCCCTGGACTTAATAAAAATTAGGAAAACCCCTCTGTTATGTGTAGTTAGACCGCTGGAAATTCTTAAAATAATATAATAGACCCTGTAGTGGGGTGAGTTTACCTTTTAAACCCTATGTGATATTAAATTTAGGAATTTGAATATGTGTTTAGTGTTTAAAATTTAAAAGATGGGACAAACACATTGTAAATACAAATTAAAAACTTTCCTAGTACTTGGAAAACTTTGGAGTGAGATAAAAATAGATTTTTGGCTGAAATGAATATGTTTAATTGATTATTCACACTTATTAGTAATAGGGACACATTTTTAAGTAGAGAATAATTCTGAAAATTAGTAAAATAAATGTAAAATAGTTCACATCAGAAGAGAAGTTCAAAAATATATTATTTAATATTTTAGACCCAAAACCTATTCTGTTTAGATGAGGTGTCTTACTATTTTCATAATAAAGTGCACATTTAGGCATAGGAAATAAATCTGAAAATATAGCAAGCTAGGTATAAATAACTAGAAAATGATAAATGAAGTTTCCAAAATCCAAAGAATTCAGTTTAGGGTTAGTAGAAGGTTTGAAGACACATATGAAGTAGGAAAATACCTTTCATGCATACTTGGTAGCTAAAATGTGTATCAATTAAATATAAGGGATTTATTTAAATTATAAATTTATATATTGTATGCCAACATGAATATGAATACAAAAATGGAAATCATATGTACATGTTTAAAAGTACATGTAAGCCAAAATCAACACACATAGAGTAACCACAACACATAGAAATGAGAATGGCTTTCATAAATGTGAATGTGTGGCTTGTATGAAGTGGAAGTGTGAACTATGTCTTATGACTTGTTGTTTTCTTTTGCTATGTGTGATGGTATGAGTAGAACCTGCTCCAGAGCAAGTTCTTCCTCTCCAAGATCAGGACTACCCATTCCAAGAGCAGCAGGAAGGAGGCAAGTGTCCTTGACCACTTTGATCCTATACTAGGATGTGTAGATAGAATTATTTGCATTGTGAATTGAAAATATGAAACCCATGCTAGGATGTTTCCCTAGAATTGCATTACCTTGTTTCCTTGTAGCTTGGGTTGGGATTCATTTTATCATGTCATTCATTATTATGCATATGCTTAGCCATGCTTAGAATGGGATATTTGGGATATGATATCATCAGTTTATTTTACCATACTCTTGAATGAGATATTGTGTTATGTAGAGGTAGGGATCAAGGCAAGTTGGATGTTTTGCTTGGTGCTGGGTGCACGAGACCCGGGTTTGTGTTTAGTACCTGTCTGGATCCTAAGGACCGGTTCATGAAGCATGTAACCTGTCTTTACCGTGCCAACCACATGCTGAGATGGGGCAGCTTGGCCAATTAATTAGGTGTATCCCCGGCGTAGTATGGGTGTGTTGGATGGTGCGGGGAATAGGTGTCAGCTGGACTACCATATGAACCGCAAGGCTCAAGAGGGGGCCACTGCAGCGGGGTTGGAGCCTCTTGTATGCTGTTAGGGGTGAAACCTCAGTGGGCCCACGCTCGTCTGGAATCCCTTTGTAAAGGCTTTGTAGTGATCTCCTGGCTAAACACCTGGGAAGTGTGAATGTGGTTTGTAGCCACTGGCATAATGGAGGTTCTTTTAGTCCACTCAGCAACAGGGGATGAAATCACTACATATGGGTACAGTGGTGCAAACTCTGCAGAGTCAAAACTGTCATGACAGCCGTGCTCGCGGTCAAGAGCGGCTTGGACTTATTCATGATTAGAGGAGTGATGGTTTTGGAAGTTAAGGATGTTAAGCGGGGAGCTTAACATTGAAAATGATGTTATGGTTATTTGATTATGATGATGGGATGGGAGATTGGGACCATTTCACCTGTGTAGTAATGTAGGTGCTTAATAAGCTAAGGTGATAGGTATTAATTGCTAGTGCTTTAACCATGAGTTCAACCTCCCCTTGTTCTAGCCATGCATGACATTACTTTCCCACACTTGCTGAGTACCATCGGTACTCAACCTTGCATATTTGTTGGTTTATATTGCTGCTCAGGTCAAGATAATGAGGTGGTGTATAATGATCAAGACTTTGGACCCGAAGAAGATTTCTAGGTTCATGGAGTCCCCCGGGCAACGCCTGTGACAGAGCCCACAAGAATAATTCTGCTGCTAGTTTATTTACTTGTGATGAACTTATTATTGTCCATCGAGACATTTGCTATGTAAGACTTATTTATATTCGACACTTGGCTTGTAATAAATGATGCTTCACTATTTGTCATCACATGTATGAGAAAATAATCCTGGCATACATGTGATATTCACTCGGTGGTTCTTCGAATAAACCGGGTGTGACAGAAGTGGTATCAGAGCTAAGGTTGCTCGTAGGAACGTGGACCTAGGTAGAAATGGACGTATTTAAGGGCCCTATTTTCTTAAAAACTATTTTTACAAGGTGTGGGTTGAAAAGTGTTATTTAATGGAGTCACTTTCTTCATCTTACCCCAACTTTCATTCAACATAGGATTTTTGTTTAAAAGTTTATCTAACCTAAGTTTAAATGCTTTCTATTTTAGATGGTTCGCATGATTCGCACCGCTCGCAAGTCCACAGGAGGGAGAGTTCCCGTAGTTTTCGCTTTTCCAAAGAGAGGAGAGCCGTCCGGTGACGTACCTTTCCTGCAGATTGGCAGTAGGAGGCTTGTTGCGCCGTTTTCGACGTATGCTCCAAGCCGCCGGCAATACGGGCAAGCTAATCATAAACTATAGCTCCACCAGGACCATCCGTGAGAAAAGGGAAAAATGGAGTTCAAAGATGAGGATTATCCACGAAAATCAGCTGCTCAAGATCCACCGCTCTCCAGCTTGTCAAGCAACATAGGTCAATGCGGAGAAGGATGTCACCTGAGAGGCCATCACCTGCCAGAGTCACATCTATCGTCGACACCTGGACAGGACTGAGTACATGTATGTCCTCCAGCGCGAGAGCGGTACAACGGAGTATAAGTACCCGCCAGCGCAGCAGAGGACTTCCCATGACCACATGGACCTGTGCTTGGAGGATGCTGCTATGCTCAACACTCGACTGCGGGAGTGTTAGCAGGAGCTTCAGGATGTTCGGGACACCCTGAAGGAAACCGAGGCGTTGCTTCGAGCCTGCTTGAGGGCGAGAGAAAGAGGAGATGGGAATGAACTGTGTGTCACCGTGAATGATACATGGACTCCTGACTCCCCAGATCGCCGGGCGATCAGGCGTCGTCGCACTTCTCCACCAACAGCCTCCCCACCCAAAGCAGAGTCAGAGGGCAGCTGCAATAATGAGGAAGACCCCAAGGAGCCAGCTTAGTGATACGAGTCGTGTAGAGTCTTTTCCCTTAGTTCCCCAAGTTATCGAGTAGTCGAGTCAATACCTTAGTAAATGGTGTGTTAATGCTTAGTGTGTGACGTGAGTTGTGGAAGCCATGAGCAATTGTCCACAGCCTCGTCTTCAGATTGTTTTGCTTTGGTGTGCGAACCCACATGAAATAATAGTGCATTTATTTTTGTGAGACATTAATGGGGTAGTATTTACTACTAACCTCATAGTGATAGATTCACAAGTGATAGATATTATCTTGGGTATGGATTGGTTGACCAAACATAAAGGAATCATCCATTGTTCGACCAAAACGGTGGAACTAACTCACCCTAGTGGCACAAAAGTAAAGTCTATAACAATACAAGAGCCTAGGAGGGACATTAAATTAAATCAAGTTGAGGTGAAAGTGGAGGAGATCAGGATCATCAGGGAATATCCAGATGTTTTTCCGGAGGAGTTGCCAGGAATGCCTCCTTATCGTGAAGTGGAATTCGCAATTGAGCTAGTGCCTGGAACAGCCCCGATATACAAGAGACCTTATCGGATGGACTCCAAGCAGTTTGGAGAACTCAAGGATCATTTGAGAGAACTAACGGAGAAGGGGTATATTCGTCCTAGTTCCTCACCTTGGGGAGCTCCAGTGATATTTGTGCCCAAGAAGGACGGAACCCAAAGGTTATGCGTGGACTACCGTGCCTTGAATGAGGTAACCATCAAGAACAAGTACCCATTACCCCGCATTGAAGACTTGTTTGATCAGTTGAGGGGAGCGTGTGTGTTCTCGAAAATTGATCTCAGGTCAGGATACCACCAACTTAAGATAAGGCAAGCCGATATTCCAAAGACAGCTTTCGTATCTCGGTACGGATTGTGAATACACCGTCATGCCTTTTGGGCTAACGAATGCCCCGGCATACTTCATGTATCTCATGAACAAGGTATTCATGGAATATCTGGACAAATGTGTGGTGGTTTTCATAGATGACATTCTCGTTTTCTCCAAAGATGAAGAGGAACATGAGAAACATCTAAGGTTGGTGTTGCAGAGGCTGAGAGAACACCAACTATATGCCAAGTTGAGCAAGTGTGAGTTTTGGCTGAAGAGAGTTCCCTTCTTAGGACATATCATCTCGGAGGGAGGAATCTCCGTGGATCCCGCCAAAATCGAGGATATACAGAAGTGGAAGACCCCTGAAAATGACGGGGAAGTTCGAAGCTTCTTGGGATTGGCAGGATACTATCGACGGTATATTGAGGGATTCTCTAAGATCTCGAGGCCCCTCACCAAACTGTTGAGAAGGGAATCACATTCACATGGACGCCGCAATGCGAGACGAGTTTTCAGGAGTTAAAGAAAAGATTGACAACAGCCCCAGTGCTAGTTATGCCAGACATGCAGAAGAACTTTACGGTGTATTGCGATGCCTGTGGAAACGGGCTGGGATGTGTTCTCATGCAAGAACGGCATGTCGTGGCTTATGCAACCCGGCAGCTCCGGAAGCACGAGAAGAACTATCCTACACATGACCTAGAACTAGCCGCAGTGGTACACGCGTTGAAAATTTGGCGGCACTACTTGATGGAGAAGAGGACAGAAATATATACGGATCATAAGAGTTTAAAGTACATTTTCACACAGCCAGATCTCAACCTCAGACAAAGGAGATGGTTAGAGCTAATCAATGACTTTGATGTGGGCATCAACTATCATCCTGGGAAAGCAAATGTCGTGTCAGATGCTTTAAGTCAGAAAGTGCAGGTCAATAATTTGAGCTTGAAGGACACGCCTGCAGAATTGAAGGACGAGGTTATAAGGCTCAATCTATGCCTTGTGAATAGTGGTGAAGCCATCGCCATGGAAGTGGACTCCACACTAGAGCGAGAAATACGCGAGGGTCAAAAGAATGACGAGAAGATACAAGAAATCAGGCAACTCATCAAGGAAAATAAAGCCCCTGGTTTCAGAGAGGATGAACAGGGAACGGTGTGGCACGGGAAAAGAATCTGTGTACTAGAAGTAAAGAAGATCCGTGAATTGATTTTGAAGGAGGCTCACGATTCTGACTATTACATTTATCATGGGAGTACGAAGATGTACCAGGACCTCAAGAGCAGGTATTGGTGGTATGGCATGAAGCGAGATGTCGCGGAACATGTTGCCCTATGTGACACATGTCAGTTGGTGAAAGCAAAACATCAACGACCCGCGGGATTATTGCAACCACTCAAAGTGCCTGAATGGAAAGAAATCGGTATGGATTTCATAGTGGGATTGCCTAGGACCCAATCAGGATATGATTCAATATGGGTCATCATCGACAGGCTAACCAAGGTAGCTCATTTCATCCCCGTGAAAGAAAGCTGCAGCGGATCCAAATTAGCGGAGTTGTACATGTCAAGGATCGTGTGTTACCATAGGGTGCCAAAGAAGATAGTGTTGGATCGAGGGACACAGTTCATCTCAAGGTTCTGACAGAAGTTGCATGAAACCATAGGAACCCATCTGAACTTTAGTTCTGCCTATCATCCTCAAACTGACCGGCAGACGGAAAGAACAAATCAGATTCTTGAGGATATGCTGAGAGCATGTGCACTCAAAAACAATCAGAGTTGGGATAAGAACTTACCGTATGCGGAGTTTTCTTATAACAACAACTATCAGGATAGTGTGAAGATGTCACCGTTTGAAGCTTTGTATGGGAGGAAGTGCAGAACTCCCCTGTTTTGGAACCAAACAGGGGAAAGTAAAGTGTTTTGTCCCGAAGTACTACAAGAAGCCGAGGCGAAAGTGAGGGAAATTCTCATCAACTTGAGGATAGCACAGACACGACAAAATAGCTATGCCGATGTACGGAGGAGAGAGCTCGTTTTCAACGTAGGAGACTATGTCTATCTCAAGGTGTCCCCTATCCGAGGACTTCGTCGGTTCAAAGTGAAAGGGAAGTTGTCAGCTCGATACATCGGACCCTTTCAAGTTCTGGAGAGGAAAAGCGAAGTGGCGTATCAACTAGAATTACCGGCTCACCTATCGGATGTGCACGATGTATTCCATGTGTCACAGCTCAAGAAATGTCTGAGAACGCCTGAAGAGGTGTTACCCATGAATGACCTTGACGTAGCTGAGGATCTGTCTTATGCCGAGCAACCATACAAGATTTTGGAGACAATGGAACGCCTCACAAGAAATAAAAGAATCCGGATGTGCAAGGTGTAGTGGAAGCATCACTCAGAAGAGGAAGCCACCTGGGAGCGAGAGGATGAGCTTAAGGCACAATTTCCGAAATTGTTTTCTTAGAAACACCAATCTCGAGGATGAGATTTCTTTTAAGGGGGGTAGAGCTGTAACACCCCAAAATCCTGTTAAGAGGGGAATTTAAAAATTTTGGACGTATTGCATGTGTTGCAAAAATTCAAATTCAAACTGGAATCCAAATTAAACTCAAAAAAGAAATGAAAAAGACAAAGAAAAAGAAAAAACAAACCTTCCCGGCCAGTGGGCCGAAACCCACCAGCCGGCCCACCCAAACCCCGTGCCAGCCCGCTGCCGCGCGCCCGCGCCCCCTCTCGCAGACAGGCGGGACCCACCGGTCATCCCCGACCTCCCGCTCGTCCGAACCCGAGACTGTTTCCCCGCGCGCGCGCGATCTTAACCGACCGGATTTCCGCCCGAATTCTGGTTCCGGAGGACTCCAACTCGATCTAAACTAACACGCCGCCCTCCCCTGTCTATAAAAACCCCGGCATCGTCCCGTTTTTCCCCACGATCCACCGTTTTTCTCTCCGGTAAGAACCCGAGCTTCTCCGGCGAATTCTCCTCGATCTTCGGTCAAGAATTCTGATCTAACTCGCTGGTCTTGATCCACCGCCTCCGGGGAACCTCGCAGGTGCAGAAAACTCGGTGGTTTGCGGTTTCAAACACAGCGCCGACGAGCCTCGTCGTGAATTCACCTCGGACCTCGTCGCCGATGGCTTTCCAGGACCTCCGAGCTCAAGAAAACCCCCGAGGTGTGATCCCCGACCTCCCCTCCACCGATCTATGTCATAAAATCACAGTTTTAGGAAGAATTGACGAAGATCCAAAACTCTCCGGCGAGATCGCCGCCTCCCGCCACCGGGCAGCGCCGCCTGCGCTCGATTAGAGCGACGTGGCCACTTGTGTGCCGTCTATTTTAAATCGCACGGTAGAATTTAAATCCCCGCGTACCGGTTCGACGTTATAATCTCAGCCGTCTGTTTTAAATCGGACGGTCCACGTCAGCCCCGAGTTACAAAAGGCCAGGATTCTTACGTGCTACCCCTGGGGTTCTCGGAAAATACGAGCTAGCCCCGGAAACTTCTGATCTAGCCCCTGGAACTTCAGAAAATCATGTAAATTCATTTAAAAATCAGTTTTAGCCCCTGGACATAATAAAAATTAGGAAAACCCCTCTGTTATGTGTAGTTAGACCCCTGGAAATTCTTAAAATAATATAATAGACCCTGTAGTGGGGTGAGTTTACCTTTTTAACCCTATGTGATATTAAATTTAGGAATTTGAATATGTGTTTAGTGTTTAAAATTTAAAAGATGGGACAAACACATTGTAAATTCAAATTAAAAACTTTCCTAGTACTTGGAAAACTTTGGAGTGAGATAAAATAGATTTTTGGCTGAAATGAATATGTTTAATTGATTATTCACATAATTTAGTAATAGGGACACATTTTTAAGTAGGGAATAATTCTAAAAATTAGTAAAATAAATGTAAAATAGTTCACATCAGAAGAGAAGTTCAAAAATATATTATTTAATATTTTAGACCCAAAACCTATTCTGTTTAGATGAGGTGTCTTACTATTTTCATAATAAAGTGCACATTTAGGCATAGGAAATAAATCTGAAAATATAGCAAGCTAGGTATAAATAACTAGAAAATGATAAATGAAGTTTCCAAAATCGAAAGAATTCAGTTTAGGGTTGGTAGAAGGTTTGAAGACACATATGAAGTAGGAAAATACCTTTCATGCATACTTGGTAGCTAAAATGTGTATCAATTAAATATAAGGGATTTATTTAAATTGGAAATTTATATATAGTATGCCAACATGAATATGAATACAAAAATGGAAATCATATGTACATGTTTAAAAGTACATGTAAGCCAAAATCAACACACATAGAGTAACCACAGCACATAGAAATGATAATGGCTTTCATAAATGTGAATGTGTGGCTTGTATGAAGTGGAAGTGTGAACTACATCTTATGACTTGTTGTTTTCTTTTGCTATGTGTGATGGTATGAGTAGAACCTGCTCCAGAGCAAGTTCTTCCTCTCCAAGATCAGGACTACCCATTCCAAGAGCAGCAGGAAGGAGGCAAGTGTCCTTGACCACTTTGATCCTATACTAGGATGTGTAGATAGAATTATTTGCATTGTGAATTGAAAATATGAAACCCATGCTAGGATGTTTCCCTAGAATTGCATTACCTTGTTTCCTTGTAGCTTGGGTTGGGATTCATTTTATCATGTCATTCATTATTATGCATATGCTTAGTCATGCTTAGAATGGGATATTTGGGATATGAGATCATCAGTTTATTTTACCATACTCTTGAATGAGATATTGTGAGTTATGTAGAGGTAGGGATCAAGGCAAGTTGGATGTTTTGGTTGGTGCTGGGTGCACGAGACTCAGGTTTGTGTTTAGTACTTGCCTGGATCCTAAGGACCTGTTCATGGAGCATGTAACCTGGCTTTACCGTGCCAACCACATGCTGAGATGGGGCAGCTTGGCCAATTAATTAGGTGTGTCCCCGGCGTAGTATGGGTGTGTTGGATGGTGCGGGGAATAGGTGTCAGCTGGACTACCATATGAACCGAAAGGCTCAAGAGGGGGCCACTGCAGCGGGGTTGGAGCCTCTTGTATGCTGTTAGGGGTGAAACCTCAGTGGGCCCACGCTCGTCGGGAATCCCTTTGTAAAGGCTTCGTAGTGATCTCCTGGCTACACACCTGGGAAGTGTGAATGTGGTTCGTAGCCACTGGCATAATGGAGGTTCTTTTAGTCCATCCGGCAACGGGGGATGAAATCACTACATGTGGGTACAGTGGTGCAAACTCTGCAGAGTCAAAACTGTCATGACAGCCGTGCTCGCGGTCAAGAGCGGCTTGGACTTATTCATGATTAGAGGAGTGACGGTTTTGGAAGTTAAGGATGTTAAGCGGGGAGCTTAACATTGAAAATGATGTTATGGTTATTTGATTATGATGATGGGATGGGAGATTGGGACCATTTCACCTGTGTAGTAATGTAGGTGCTTAATAAGCTAAGGTGATAGGTATTAATTGCGTAGTGCTTTAACCATGAGTTCAACCTCCCCTTGTTCTAGCCATGCATGACATAACTTTCCCACACTTGCTGAGTACCATCGGTACTCAACCTTGCATATTTGTTGGTTTATATTGCTGCTCAGGTCAATATAATGAGGTGGTGTATAATGATCAAGACTTTGGACCCGAAGAAGGTTTCTAGGTTCATGGAGTCCCCCGGGCAACGCCTGTGACGGAGCCCACAAGAATAATATTCCGCTGCTAGTTTATTTACTTGTGATGAACTTATTATTGTCCATCGAGACATTTGCTATGTAAAACTTATTTATATTCGACACCTGGCTTGTAATAAAAGATGCTTCACTATTCGTCATCACATGTATGAGAAAATAATCCTGGCATACATGTGATATTCACTCGGTGGTTCTTCGGATAAACCGGGTGTGACATCGCATTCATTCATATCATCCAAGTATGTTGCCAAGTATAATCTGCCTATATCACACATGAAGCACACTATGTTGGTTAAATCTCCCGTGGAGAGATGGGGACTAATATAGTATGTCCGAAAGTAAACCTTAAAATAAGGGGGGTAGACTTTCTTGCCAACGTTATTGTCTTAGATTCCCAAGGGATTGATATAATACTTTGAATGGATTGGTTAAGAAAGCACAACAGAGTAATTCAATGTGCTGAGAGGAGCGTGCAGTTGACAAATGAGCATGGTACTCGTATTGAGTTCGAGTCAGCCCAACCGGCAACCGAGAAGGCAGCGTTGAACCACGTCGAAGAAGCAACATTGGAAAGCTCCGGTGGTTCAAGAATTTTCAGATGTGTTCCTGGAAGAACTTCCAGGTATGCCACCTGACCGGGACATTGAATTTGCCATTGATTTAGTACCTGGAACTGCACCTATAGCGGAGAGGCCATATAGAATGCCCGTTAATGAACTAGTGGAACTTAAGAAGCAAATTCAGGAGCAGCTAGGAAAGGGTTTTATACGCCAAAGATCGTCATCGTGGGGAGCCCCCGTGCTCTTCGTAGACAATAAGGATGGGACCCAAAGGATGTGTGCGGATTATAGGTCTCTCAATGAGGTGACGATCAAGAATAAATAACCACTGCCCCGTATAGAGGACCTATTCGACCAAATGAAAGGTGCCCGAATTTTCTCCAAGATTGGTCTTCGGTCGGGATACTTTGTGACACCCTCATCTCTGATTTCTGCATGTATTCATATTTCATGAAGAGAAAACATTTTAAAGGGAGTGGGAACAGAGGAATTATCAAATAGATAGCCAGTAAGAGCCGAATCCAGTTCACAGAAAGCGCCGAAGACAACTTACCGCGGCCGCTGGCCACGTGGCGTGTTCAGAGCTCATCCCTGCGAAGTGGGGAGAAGTCCGCCGCTAAAGTAGGCTACGTGGCAGGCTCGGGGCTCATCTCCGCAAAAGGGGAGAGGTCCGACCCTATGGGACACGTGTTGCCCTGGAGCTAGCCTCTGCGGAAGAAGCGAAGGCATTTCTGCAGGACACATGTCAACTTCGGAGCTAGTTACCGCGAAAATCAGAGGACCCGTCGTGCAGGATACGTGTCGATCTCGGAGCTCAACTCCGAGAGGTCCAGTTCTATCGGACACGTGTCACCTACGGAGCTTATCTCCGGGAGGCCCGTCACTGTTGGACACGTGTTAACCTCGGATCTCGTCTCTGAGGAAAGAAGAGAGGAAAGGTCTGGCACTGACACGTGGCGTGCGCGGAGCCACCTCCGAGTAAGAGAGGAGGTCCCGACCACCAGGATACGTGGCGCACGCGGAGCTCACCTCCGAAGAAGAGGGAAGTTTTGCTCGCTTGACACGCGGCACCACCGGAGCTCGTCTCTGCGGAAAAGGAGAGACCAGGCCCGATGGACACGTGGAGACTCCGGAGCTCATCGCCGCGAAGGTAACGGGTTCTGAAGCAATTTTGAAATCTGTACGCGTAAGAATACCGGTACGTAAAGGAAACCGACCTGAATTCCACAACGTTACCGTACCAAATCAACCAAAGATAAGATGTTAGGATCTAACGACGATCTGAATAGGAATCTTATGACACGACCCCATTGGTCCTGTCGAGCCAGGATCACGCTGAGGGGTGCTGCGTTGCACAGCACCGGATAACACACGTCAAAGGTACAAAGCGGAAGCAAAATTTTATTACATAAACAAGTTTATAAACATGTTTACATCAAAATAGGTTCAGTCCACACTCACGGGCGTAGACTACACATCAAGTCCACGTTCAGCCCTTGAACGTGTCCTTGCTAGCACACACGCACACTAACTCTGCGGCGTGCACGACTCCCACTCGACGGGGTTCCCCTCCTGGAGTTCCGTCTCCTCTTCGGGAGTCCCTTCCTCATAGAACCCTGCAAAAGCTTCAAACACAAGCAGTGAGCACGAAGGCTCAGCAAGTCTGACCCGTCTCACCTAAACATGGAACTTCTACATGAGGGGTGATGGGTTACATGAGGTAAAAATCAATTGCAAGGACTCGCCTAATTAGTAGAACCTTACTTTCAAGTTTTAGCAGCAGGTTGTGGAGAACCTTACGCTAAGGCACATGAGAGAGCCGCAATCAAACAAGAAACGCATTTCTTTCATGTACTTTGCCCAAAGTTGAAAAGAAACTTTAGTTAGCTCTAAGCTACAACAAACCATTAACAAGCAAAGTCCATCTTTCAATCAGCAGCATTTTAACATGTAACTAGCCTGTTCTTTCTACGTCACGGTACAGTGAACAAGTGGTACTCACTGACCGCAAGGGACGGCGATTATAATCGATTTACACCTGCAGGGTTACCCGAACAACCCGTCACGTACGCCCGTACTCGATGTTGCCTACAACAACCATCACGGACGCCGTACGCAACTACCTTTCACCCGTCAGCCAAATATTGAACCGGTCCCATCGTCCCGAGCAAGAGGTCTCTGCACGCGCATCTCCGTGCCGCCTGCCGATTTACACCTCGAGCTCTCAACCTACCCTCTGAACGACGGGCAATTCCTCAATACCCAGCTACCCGAGTTACATCAGTTTCCCGGTTCCCATATAGCCGGTAGGTCTTCGGTACTGTTCTAGCTTGTTCAACAGGCCCGCACACGGCTCGGTCCTCAATCGACACAAGCGGAGCTACAGCACACAGGCCCCAAAGTCCTGCTGCCCTTACCCTCCGCTTGGTCTCATTTTCTTGCCATGTGTTTCATGTGCTATCACTACCCGAGTCGAGTGCCTCTAGCCTATGCTCGCGAGTAGTTCCAACTACTCGACTTGTACCGAATCCTACTCTATCATAGCAATGCAGTAGCTAACGGGGTTTGCAATCCTAAACCCAACCCATGGTTCTCTTGGCTATGCAGTGGGTTTCCAAACAAGACTCTAATGCAAAGAACAAAGTAAACAAGTATGTGCTCAAAACAATAAAAATTTGTAAAAAGGTTAATGGAAACCGGAGCTTGCCTTGCTGCTCTTGGTCGTAGGCTAGCTGTTCTTCCGGAGTAACGAAATCTAGTACTTCGGGTTCCTCCTCGACCTTAGCGACTACATGTTAGAAGAAACATATGTATCAATTTAAATGTGTTTGTATTAAGTTTTAAACTTGTGAAGCTTATAAGTCCCACTAGACAGACTATGACTGTGAAACTTTTACTGTGGCTTGGTTACAACCTAAATAGAGACTTTGGTCGAGTTTTAGTTGCAGCAATGCTCATTTGAGCCCTCCACACTTAATTGTGTACTTGACCTTATTTGAAGGCTTTTAGGGTGTTCTAAGGATTTTCATGAAACAAACTATGGCTTTCTGAAAACTAGATTTTCAGAGGGTTATAATGGAGTTGGTCTCCCTTAATTTGAATGTTTCTAACTAAAGATATGAGCTAAACAATCTCAGAGAAATCCTGAAAATGTTTCTAAACATTTTCTACTTTCTCTGGAACAGTTTCACTAATCACACCATTAGGTGGATTAAATGAGCTCCAATGGGTCTGAAATTTTTATGGTAGTTCAGGGATATTTTGGTGAACATGCCAGCAAAATTTCAGGATCTCCCTCTAAAGGATTCTCCAGTAAAAATTCCAAACAATTTAAAATTTGAGGAATTAATTCTTGGGAATTAAGGGTTTTCATGAAGTGAAACTTGATTTGCTGGAAAGTTCTCAAAGAGCTGAATCCAGCAAAATTTGGTTCACTCGATTTGGATCTTTCTAGCCAAAGTCATGAGGATTTGAAGTTTGGAAGAATTTTGAAAATCGGGGGAAAAGTTTAAACTTTCGGGGCCCGCGGGGACACGTGTCGAGCGCGGAGGTGTCCGGCACACCGGGGATACCACATGTGTCGAGCACGGAGGTGTCCGGCACACCGGAGCTCACAGGGTATTTGCGCGCCAGCACAGCCGATCCCCGGCCACACCCGATCCCGATTTAAATTCTTCAGCCGCTGACACTGGGCCAGCCGGCTTCGTCTTCCTCCCGCCGTTCTCTCACGCCCGCGCCGCCAACCTCGCCGGTGCAGACTCGGGGCTCGCCGGCTCGCCGCTGCCGGACCTCCCATGATCTGAAACTCGCCGCCAGGGGGTTGTCGACGTCGAGGAACACGTCGGTGGTGTCAGGTCGGGCTGGGGGTGACCGGAAATAGCTCGGCGACGTGCCGTGGCCTCGGTGGAGGTTCGGCACTGTTGACCGTGGTTTCTAAACCCGCCAACACCTTGAACAAACGGCCCTACAGCATCAGTGTACCTCTAGGAAGCTCGACAAGATGTCAAAAGGGTTCAGGTATGGCGGCAAGTCGGTCGGCACCGTGTGACCGATCGTGCCCGCCATGACCGCCCTCGATCGAGCTCGAAATTCATCATTCCTAGCCAGTTTCACGCTACGGATGCAGAAAAGAACTTGATCGCCGGCTAGTTCAGCATCTATGTGCAGAATTTGATAACCTCCGAAAGATCATAGAGCGAGAATTTAAAGAAACCGTACCGGAAGCTCGGTTTACGGTTGCCGGAGCATAAACTGGAAATTCTCTGCGGATTCTTCACGGTTGGCTTCCAAACTTGGAGGAGAGCAGCACGGTGGTCGCGCGCTCCTGTTGCCTCTCTCGCTGGACCGTGAAAACGCCTGTGGAATGCTGCCCACGGCGCTTGACTCTCGGCTGAGGCTAGGTCGCCGCGGTGGCGATCGTTTTCGGGCAAAGGAGGTCGGAGCTCGGGGTTTCTGGCGTTGGGGAGGTGGAGTGCGACCTCAGGTGGCTGTCTAGCAGCTCAGGGACGAAGGAGGAGATGGTTTTGCTGGTTTTCCCGATTGAGCAGAGAGCTGCGGCGAGAAACAATGCCGCTGCTCGGGTTTGCCCGCGAGAAGATAAAGCCGGCCGACTCCTGCTCGGCTGAGGCGGTGCCGGTCGCGTGGGGGCGCGAGCAAGCTGCCCTGGGCGCCAGCGCGAGGAGAGGGAAGCAGCTGGTGGCGCCAGGAGCTGCTCGGTGGCACAGCCGACAGCTGCTCGGTGGAATTTCCCACCGATACTCTGACTTTGGGTGCAAGTTTCTCCTTCTTCCCTCTATGACATGTGGGTCCCACCTGGGTTTTAACCTCTGAAATTTACTCCTAATCACTGTAGTGAACAGTGAACCCCATAATACCCCTTGTGATTCAAATTATTCACCCTTGAGCCATTCGAATGGAATAGGATTCGAATTGGGTTTGGTTTGAGTGAATTCCAGCACAAGTTCAGTTTTGGAATTCAAATAAAGTTTGAATTTGTCCCACTATGTCAAGATCAACTCCAAATGGAGTGAAATTTGGTGTGTGAGCTCACAAAAATGTGCTTAACAAGAATATGCCTCCCACTTTTAAATTCATGGGATAAAAACAGTTTGAATTTGAATGTGGTTTCAAGCTGCTCTCTTTATATCTATACCCAAAATGACCTCAAAAATGTTTTGAATTTGGGTGAAACTTAGCATGGACATCCTTAGCAATGTGTAGGAGTTTTCATATGTCCAGCCCACCTATATCACATGTGGGAAATACCACTTTTGCAATATGTGAGTTTGTTCTCTAATGAGCATGTTGATAATTGTTACTTGCTCTTCATTTGTGTTCATCATCTTTCCTCAAATGAGGTGTGTGGTGATGAACACTGCAAATGTGTGTCAAAACTGAGGCCCTTACATTCCTCCCCCCTTAAAAGAATCTCATCCCTAGATTAGAAGGTGAAAATGAGAGAGAGGACGGTGGAAAATTACCGGATATGCGACGTGAAAAATTCGGGGTAGTAAGTGCGAAGGAATTCTTCGCTCTCCCATGTCGCTTCGTCCATGGAGTGATTACTCCATCGAACCTTGTAGAACCACAACGTACGGTTGCGTGTGGTTCGGGCCTTTTCATCGATAATCTGCACCGGTTCCTCCCGATAGGTGAGATCCGGTTGCAGTTCTTCAATATCCTCCAGCTGAACGGTAGTTGATAGCTTGAGACACTTCCTCAGCTGAGAAATGTGAAAGACGTCGTGCACACCGGAAAGTGCTTCTGGTAATTTCAGCCGGTATGCCACTGATCCACATCTTTCGGTAATCTGGAATGGACCGATGAATCGGGGTGCCAACTTTCCTCTCACCCCAAATCTGATTACGCCCTTTATTGGAGACACCCGTAAATATACGTGATCTCCAACTTCGAATTGTAATGGGCGCCTTCTCCGGTCCGCATACTGTTTCTGACGGGATTGAGCGGCTTTTAGGTTCGCTTGAATTAGTCGAACCTTTTCTTCCGCGTTGTTGACAAGGTCAATCCCGAAGGTAACCCTTTCGCCAGACTCACACCAGTTCAATGGTGTGCGGCACTTCCTACCGTATAGTGCCTCGTAAGGTGCCATCTTGATGCTGGCTTGGTACCCATTATTGTACGAGAACTCGGCTAACGGCAAGTGATCATCCCAATTCTTGCCGTGGTTGATAGCGCAAGCTCGTAGCATGTCTTCTAAGATTTGATTTACCCGCTCCGTTTGCCCATCCGTCTGCGGGTGGTAGGCTGAACTACGGATCAGCTTCGCCCCCAAGGCAGCGTGTAGCTGCTCCCAAAAACGAGACACAAATACAGTGCCCCGATCCGATATGATAGTACGGGGTACGCCGTACAAGCATAGGATCCATGAGATGTACAGTTCAGCGTACTTCTTGGCGTTGTAGTTGGTGTTGACCAGGATGAAATGGGCAACTTTGGTGAGCCGACCGACTATCACCCACACAGAATCATGCTTTTGAAGAGTTGTGGGTAAACCGACGATGAAGTCCATGCTCACGTCCTCCCACTTCCAGGCAGGAATGCCCAGTGGTTGCAACAGTCCCGGTTTCCGCATGTGGTCTGCCTTCACCCTTCGACATGTATCACACTCGGACACGTATTTTGCAGTCTCTCACTTCATCCGTGTCCACCAAAACTTGCTTATGAGTTCTAGATACATCTTGTTGCTGCCGGGGTGAATAGAAAACTTTGACAAGTGGGCCTCATCAAAGATTTTCTTCCGTAATTCCGGGTTACGGGGTACGACGATCCGGTCCTTGAACCATAGGACGCCGTTCCCGTCCTTCCGGAAACATTTCAGCTCCCCACTGTCTACACGTCTCCGCAAATGTGACATGCCCTTGTCATTCTTCTGGGCTGCCGCTATCTCTTCACGGATGGTGGGGATCAAAGCTAGGTTGTAGAGAGCTCCGTGTGGAATCACATGTAGTGGTGGTTCGCTCTCTTCCAACGGTGTGATGGTCAGACTGTTGACGTGTGACTTGCGGCTCAGCGCATCCGCCACTATGTTTGTCTTGCCCGGATGATAATAGATCTCTATTTCGTAATCCTTTATCAGTTCTAACCATCTTCGTTGCCTCATGTTCAGCTCCTTCTGAGTGAATATGTACTTGAGGCTTTTGTGGTCGGTATATAAATGTACGAGGTTACCGAGTAGGTAGTGCCTCCACATTTTTAGTGCAAGTACCACGGCAGCGAGCTCCAAGTCGTGAGTTGGATAATTTTGCTCATGGTTTCTAAGCTGCCGTGATCCATACGCGACCACTCTTCGGTCTTGCATTAGCACACATCCGAGTCCAATGCCGGATGCATCGCAGTACACATCGAACGGTTTTGTTGTGTCTGGCTGCGCCAAAACCGGTGCTGATGTCAGGTGCTTGACTAAAGCCTTGAATGCTGCTTCACATGCTCGACTCCAAACATATTTGGTAGCCTTCTTCAGCAGCTCTGTCATAGGCTTGTCAATCTTTGAGAAGTTCGGAATGAACCTCCGATAATATCCCGCGAGTCCGAGGAAACTCCGTACCTCGTGAACAGTTCTCGGGGATTTCCAATTCAGCACTTGAGTGATCTTGCTCGGGTCCACAGCGATACCCTCCGCTGAGATGATATGCCTGAGGAAAGGCACTTGGGATATCCAAAACTTGCATTTGCTGAATTTTGCGTATAACTTGTGATCCCGAGCCGTTGCAAGACTATACGCAGATGTTTCTTGTGATCTTCCTCCGACTTGGAATATACCAGGATGTCGTCGATGAAGACCACGACAAACTTGTCCAGCTCCTGCATGAATACCGAGTTCATCAAGTACATGAAATGAGCTGGAGCATTGGTGAGGCCGAAGGACATGACCAGGTACTCATAAAGTCCGTACCTCGTCGAGAAAGCCGTCTTCGGAATGTCCTCAGCCCTTATCTTAATCTGATGGTACCCGGATCTTAAGTCCATTTTGGAAAAGATCTTTGCTTCGACCAATTGATCAAACAACATGTCGATCCGTGGCAACGGGTACTTGATCTTGATGGTTACGGCATTTAATGGACGATAGTCCACGCAAAGCCGCAACGTATCATCCTTCTTCTTGACAAATAATGCCGAACAGCCCCATGGCGAGGAGCTCGGCCTAATAAAACCCTTCTCCAGAAGGTCCGTGAGCTGAGTCTTCAGCTCAGCCAACTCCTTGGGCGCCATCTTGTACGGCCTTCGGGATATTGGCAGGGTTCCTGGTGCAAGTTCAATCTTGAACTCCACCTCTCTATCGGGCGGCATCCCCGGCAAATCATCCGGGAATACATCAGGGAACTCTCGGACTACTGGAATATCTTCCAATCTGATAGTTGTGGCTTGATAGACACTTGGAAGTTTTATTTCTGGACTGTCCAGAAATAATGAGTGAGAACCGTGCACCTCTGAGTTTAAGTGCACGACTCGAAGGACGGTGTCTAAAACAGCGCCGTGGCGGGTTAACCACGACATCCCTAGGATGGCATCGACCTTTTGTCCCTCTAAGATAATGAGAGACGTGGGGTACACTCTACCCGCTAAGCATAATGGTGCTTTGGAGACCATTACGCTTGCTGAAATCTTCCCACCCGGTGAACAAATTAAATATGGACTATCGGTGGGTAGTATTGGCAAACTGTGTTTAGCAATGAAAGCTTGGCTAATAAAATTATGCGTGGCGCCTGAATCAAACAGTACTATAGCGGGATGCTGGTGGAGTCGGAACATAACCGCAAGGATTGGCTCGCCCTCCGACATGTCATCAATGGCAAGCTAGTGGACGGTGCCGGGCCTAGGGTTTGCCCGCCGCGCATTAGTAGGGTTCCGGGGTTGATTCCTCCACGGAAACTGCGGTGCCACTCCGCCGCCTTGCCTCTCCGGGCAACTGCTCGTGAAGTGTCCTGGACGACCACACTTGTAAGATGTGGCCGCTGCTGGTGGAGTGCTCGATGGAAGAAAGCCCGACATGCGTTGCTGGGGTGCAAACGCACGCGGCATCGCCCGCTGCTGCTGTTGTTGTTGCGGTGGTGCTGGCAGTGCCGGCCGGAAAGCCGGTGAAGAGTACGGCCGACTGCGGAACGGCATCGACCGCTGTGGTGGTTGCCAGCGTGGACCTGATGGTGGGCGATTCACCATCCAAAACTTCTGAGAAGGACCGCCTCCTTCTCCGCTGCTCTGTGGCGCGCTTCGCTTTCTCTCCACCGCTGCTAACTCCTTGCCGGAGTCCTCCTGAACAATCGCAGCATCAATAATGTCGTTGAGGCTGCCGCGATTGAACATCGCCAACTTATCCTTCAGGAGCGGGTTAATCCCCTGGTAGAAGTGGTCCCGCCGCTTCTTGTCAGTGTCAGCGTGATATGACGTGTAAAGCGCGAGATCGTTGAACGCTCTGGAGTATTCCAGCGCGTTCCGGCTCCCTTGCTGCAGGTGCAGGAACTCCTGCATCTTCCTCTTCATCAGACCTGGCGGTATATGATAGGGCCGGAAGGCCGTCCGGAACTCCGTCCAGGTCATCACTCGGTCGGTGGGCTGTGAAGCACAGAAGTTGGCCCACCATGCGCTCGCGGATCCTTGGAGCTGCTGGACCGCGAGCTGAGTCTTGCGCTGCTCGCTTATCTGGAGCAGCCCGAACTTCATCTCTATGGCGCGGAGCCAGTTGTCCACGTCAAGAGGTTCATCCACCCTTGAGAATACCGGGGGATGAGTTGCCAGGAAGTCGGAGTAGGAGCTCTGTTGACGCTCCTCCCGGTCTTGACGCCTCTCTGGGCGAGACGTATTGGCGATGAGAGTCTGCAGCAACTCTGTGTGCTGCTGATGCGAGCCGCCATTGCTGCGACGATGTCAGCCAATGTAACCGTTGGCACTGGTGGTGGCGGTGTTTGCTGTTGCTGCTGCTGTCCCGAGGAGTCCTCGGGAGGTGGTTGGGAGGTCTCTCCCCCTTGACTGGTCCCCCCAACGTCAGGGTTGGCACGAGTACGCGTCATTCTGAAATTCAACACAGCAGCAATTAGCACATGTCTTACTTAAAGTTCCATAAGCAACAGTAGGTATTGAAGTGATACATGATTGATTTGCACAACATTCACATATATTGATAAAGCATATACTTTATACAAGATACATTATTCTCGGGTCTCCGAGAAGTCGTGCTCATGTCGTCACCACCTATACATACACCACTGTTTACTCGACATGTCACCGATTACAAAAGTTGGGTTACACTACCCTAGCTGCCCTACTTGGCAACCGTAACCCCCTACTCGGAGTAGAACTCGACCTCCTGTGGGTCGTCCTCCTCCGGTACCTCTGCTGGTGGCTCTGGATCTACCACCTCTTCTCCCATCCCGGGTTCTCCCATTGCTGGAAGACCCAAGACCACCGGTATGCCCAATACCGGAGGTACGAGGTCCTGCAAAGCATGCACCTCGTCCATAGCCTGGTTGTAGTCCTCTTCCCAGCCTTGTCCTTCCTCAATAGCGTCGTCCCGCTCTTGAGCAAGGTCCTCATTCTGCTGGGTTAGGGTCTGCACCAGCTCTTGCAACGCCGCGATGTCAACACGGCTTTTCTTCTTCGCCTTCTTCAGACGATGCAACTGATTGTGTTGTTCATTCAGTCGCTTGATCGTCGGAAGGAGCACATTATGCAGTGCGCTGTGAGCACTCTCGAAATGATCTCCACGGCTTGTGCTCTCCTTGAGCATTGTGGCGAGATGCTCCGTAGGAACAGCTTGGCTGTCCATCACGGCGTTTCCCGCCCTCATCTGGAGGCTAAGGTTCGCCTCCGCGGGGTTGTACCTTGGGCCACTCTAGTCCGTTGCCTCCAGGTACCGCTCTTCCCACACATGCTGAGCCCGTCCCTCCACCGGAACGAGCGCGTATGGAGTGCCCTCCATAGCCTGCACGTGTAGTTGGCAGAAACGTGACATGGTGTCACGGGCTGCCACTTGCCACACCCCTTCCGGTTGTCTTCCTCTCACCGTGACGGTGAACGGCACCCAACCGGGTGGCGTAGGTCCTGCAGGGACTTCGACATGGATCGTCCACGTCTTGTTCCCCTCTTCGCCTTCTTCCTTGGCGAAGTACTGCGGCATCTGATTGTACCCAAAATATTGGAGCATTTGCCACAATACTTCCGGGTAGCCGCTACGGTGAGAACAGTGGGACATTACCCACCCATTCTTTAACTGCTGATCTGCTGTCATATGTAAAAATATATTTGAGAAATGTCAAATATTTATTTAAACAGTAAACCCTTGAGTTATAACATAGGACATGTCATTGAACCCATAAAACTTGGAAACATAGTTCAAATTTTTAAACAATTTTGACTGCTGATCTGCTGTTCCCATGACAGCCCTGACCAATTTCCATTTCAACCTGATTTAGGCCATGCTAATGGCAAAACAAATTCTGGAGCTTAACATCAAAGTTAAAGCTAACTTCAATAGCTTTCCAGAAAGTATTTTCTTGACCTAAGATCTGTCTTGGTTCAAAAGTTATGAGATGTCAAAGTTAACAGAATTTCTGGAGAAAATTGGACAGTACTTCCCTGCTTTAGGTACTGATTTGATCCAAGAATTCCAGTTAATTCTGTTCCTAATCTGACAAAACTTTCTGTTACAAAGTTGTAACCCATCTCATAAGCTTTCCAGAAATACCTCATTTTCTATTTTTGGATTTTAAGCAGGAAGTTATACTAAATTTACTGAGAGTCTACAGAGAGTCTTTACTCTGTCCTGTTTTCTGGACATTTTCATCTCTACTGTATTTTTCGAGTGGTTAAGGGATGAAACATCTCTGGACCTCAACAGAAGAGTTGTAAAGCTCTTCCAAAGCTTTCCAGAAATGTATCATATGAACCCAACCTCGAAGGAACTCAACCTCTAACCTCTGATTAACTTCAGCCTTAATTCAGGTGAGAACAGAGTGCTCTGTCCTTAACAACCTATAAGTTGAAAACTTGTTAACTTTGAATATCCTGTTCAAGGGAAGGAGTTACATCAGGTTTTACTACTTTGGATCAAAACCTTCAAGTTTTAACAATGAAGTTGTTCATTTAGTTGGGTGTGATGTCGATACGTCACCAGATTATGTCGGTACTACGTCCTCACAAAGAAAAACCTATACCGGACTTAGCCGGCCTCGTTAATTCAGTGGCACTAAACGTCACTCGCACACGGATGCTACACGTCTACCGTTTCGTGGTCAGGCTACCTGCAGAAACTCAAACAATCATCAGACTCGGCTGCACACCGAGCCTGGAATCCATACAGTTCGTACACCCGGCCGTCATCACTCGCCCGGATGTTCTCAAGCCAAACACACCTTGAGTTACGTGTTCACGTTTCAGACCACGTGACGGGGTCTCCCAAGTTGCACCACGCACGCCAGGGACAGACGTTGCTTGAATACCCCAAACGACATGAAGAGTCGTAGAGGATATCAAAGCGGGTCGGGTTACCTGCCACCCGTGGGGCTCCACCCTTCGGCTTGTGCGCACTGGTGGACAGCGCTTACGTGTACCCCCAAGACATAAACGTCCCGAGATAGACGATTTTCCGACATAACAGATAGGTTAATATGCCACTTTCTATATGCTAATAACATCCTTATACGGGCTACTAACTCGTTCCTCACTGGATTTTGAAAAAGATGACCTTTGTAGTGCGTTAAACCTCAAGCGGGCTCTGATACCAGCACTGACACGACCCCATTGGTCCTGTCGAGCCAGGATCATGCTGAGGGGTGCTGCGTTGCACAGCACCGGATAACACATGTCAAAGGTACAAAGCGGAAGCGAAATTTTATTACATAAACAAGTTTATAAACATGTTTACATCAAAATAGGTTCAGTCCACACTCACGGGCGTAGACTACGCATCAAGTCCACGTTCAGCCCTTGAACGTGTCCTTGCTAGCACACACGTACACTAACTCTGCGGCGTGCACGACTCCTACTCGACGGGGTTCCCCTCCTGGGGTTCCGTCTCCTCTTCGGGAGTCCCTTCCTCATAGAACCCTGCAAAAGCTTCAAACACAAGCAGTGAGCACGAAGGCTCAGCAAGTCTGACCCGTCTCACCTAAACATGGAACTTCTACATGAGGGGTGATGGGTTACATGAGGTAAAAATCAATTGCAAGGACTCGCCTAATTAGTAGAACCTTACTTTCAAGTTTTAGCAGCAGGTTGTGGAGAACCTTACGCTAAGGCACATGAGAGAGCCGCAATCAAACAAGAAACGCATTTCTCTCATGTACTTTGCCCAAAGTTGAAAAGAAACTTTCGTTAGCTCTAAGATACAACAAACCATTAACAAGCAAAGTCCATCTTTCAATCAGCAGCATTTTAACATGTAACTAGCCTGTTCTTTCTACGTCATGGTACAGTGAACAAGTGGTACTCACTGACCGCAAGGGACGGCGATTATAATCGATTTACACCTGCAGGGTTACCCGAACAACCCGTCACGTACGCCCGTACTCGATGTTGCCTACAACAACCATCACGGACGCCGTACGCAACTACCTTTCACCCGTCAGCCAAATATTGAACCGGTCCCATCGTCCCGAGCAAGAGGTCTCTGCACGCGCATCTCCGTGCCACCAGCCTATTTACACCTCGAGCTCTCAACCTACCCTCTGAACGACGGGCAATGCCTCAATACACAGCTACCCGAGTTACATCAGTTTCCCGGTTCCCATATAGTCGGTAGGTCTTTGGTACTGTTCTAGCTTGTTCAACAGGCCCGCACACGGCTCGGTCCTCAATCAACACAATCGGAGCTACAGCACACAGGCCCCAAAGTACTGCTGCCCTTACCCTCCGCTTGGTCTCATTTTCTTGCCATGTGTTTCATGTGCTATCACTACCCGAGTCGAGTGCCTCTAGCCTATGCTCGCGAGTAGTTCCAACTACTCGACTTGTACTGAATCCTACTCTATCATAGCAATGCAGTAGCTAACGGGGTTTGCAATCCTAAACCCAACCCATGGTTCTCTTGGCTATGCAGTGGGTTTCCAAACAAGACTCTAATGCAAAGAACAAAGTAAACAAGTATGTGCTCAAAACAATAAAAATTTGTAAAAGGGTTAATGCAAACCGGGGCTTGCCTTGCTGCTCTTGGTCGTAGGCTAGCTGTTCCTCCGGAGTAACGAAGTCTAGGACTTCGGGTTCCTCCTCGACCTTAGCGACTACATGTTAGAAGAAACATATGTATCAATTTAAATGTGTTTGTATTAAGTTTTAAACTTGTGAAGCTTATAAGTCCCACTAGACAGACTCTATGACTGTGAAACTTTTACTGTGGCTTGGTTACAACCTAAATAGAGACTTTGGTCGAGTTTTAGTTGCAGCAAAGCTCATTTGAGCCCTCCACACTTAATTGTGTACTTGACCTTATTTGAAGGCTTTTAGGGTGTTCTAAGGATTTTCATGAAACAAACTATGACTTTCTGAAAACTAGATTTTCAGAGGGTTCTAATGGAGTTGGTATCCCTTAATTTGAATGTTTCTAACTAAAGATATGAGCCAAACAATCTCAGAGAAAATCCTGAAAATGTTTCTAAACATTTTCTACTTTCTCTAGAACAGTTTCACTAATCACACCATTAGGTGGATTAAATGAGCTCCAATGGGTCTGAAATTTTTATGGTAGTTCAGGGATATTTTGGTGAACATCCCAGCAAAATTTCAGGATCTCCCTCTAAAGGATTCTCCAGTAAAAATTCCAAACAGTTTAAACTTTGAGGAATTAATTCTGGAGAATTAAGGGTTTTCATGAAGTGAAACTTGATTTGCTGAAAAGTGCCCAAAGAACTGAATCCAGCAAAATTTGGTTCACTCGATTTGGATCTTTCTAGCCAAAGTCATGAGGATTTGAAGTTTGGAAGAATTTTGAAAATCGGGGGAAAAGTTTAAACTCTCGGGGCCCGCGGGGACACGTGTCGAGCGCGGAGGTGTCCGGCACACCGGGGATACCACACGTGTCGAGCGTGGAGGTGTCCGGCACACCGGAGCTCACAGGGTATTTGCGCGCCAGCACAGCCGATCCCCGGCCACACTCGATCCCGATTTAAATTCTTCAGCCGCTGACACGTGGGCCAGCCGGCTTCGTCTTCCTCCCGCCGTTCTCTCGCGCCCGCGCCGCCAACCTCGCCGGTGCAGACTCGGGGCTTGCCGGCTCGCCGCTGCCGGACCTCCCATGGTCTGAAACTCGCCGCCAGGGGGTTGTCGACGTCGAGGAACACGTCGATGGTGTCAGGTCGGGCTGGGGGTGACCGGAAATAGCTCGGCGACGTGCCGCGGCCTCGGTTGAGGTTCGGCACTGTTGACCGTGGTTTCTAAACCCACCAACACCTCGAACAAACGGCCCTACAGCATCAGTGTACCTCTAGGAAGCTCGACAAGATGTCAAAAGGGTTCAGGGATGGCGGCAAGTCGGTCGGCACCGTCTGACTGATCGTGCCCGCCATGACCGCCCTCGATCGAGCTCGAAATTCGTAACTCCTAGCCAGTTTCACGCTACGGATTCAGAAAACAACTTGATCGCTGGCTAGTTCAGCGTCTATGTGCAAAATTTGATAACCTCCGAAAGATCATAGAGCGAGAATTTAAAGAAACCGTACCGGAAGCTCGGTTTACGGTTGCCAGAGCAAAAACTGGAAATTCTCTGCGGATTCTTCACGGTTGGCTTCCAAACTCGGAGGAGAGCAGCACGGTGGTCGCGCGCTCCTGTTGCCTCTCTCGCTGGACCGTGAAAACGCCTGTGGAACGCTGCCCACGGCGCTTGACTCTCGGCTGAGGCTAGGTCGCCGCGGTGGCGATCGTTTTCGGGCAAAGGAGGTCGGAGCTCGGGGTTTCTGGCGTTGGGGAGGTAGAGTGCGACCTCAGGTGGCTGTCTAGCAGCTCAGGGACGAAGGAGGAGATGGTTTTGCTGGTTTTCCCGATTGAGCAGAGAGCTGCGGTGAGAAACAATGCCGCTGCTCGGGTTTGCCCGCGAGAAGATAAAGCCGGCCGATTCCTGCTCGGCTGAGGCGGTGCTGGTCGCGTGGGGGCGCGAGCAAGCCGCCCTGGGCGCCAGCGCGAGGAGAGGGAAGCAGCTGGTGGCGCCGGGAGCTGCTCGGTGGCACAGCCGACAGCTGCTCGGTGGAATTTCCCACCGAGACTCTGACTTTGGGTGCAAGTTTCTCCTTCTTCCCTCTATGACATGTGGGTCCCACCCGGGGTTTTAACCTCTGAAATTTACTCCTAATCACTGTAGTGAACAGTGAACCCCATAATACCCCTGGTGATTCAAATTATTCACCCTTGAGCCATTCGAATGGAATAGGATTCGAATTGGGTTTGGTTTGAGTGAATTCCAGCACAAGTTCAGTTTTGGAATTCAAATAAAGTTTGAATTTGTCCCACTATGTCAAGATCAGCTCCAAATGGAGTGAAATTTGGTGTGTGAGCTCACAAAAATGTGCTGAACAAGAATATGCCTCCCACTTTTAAATTCATGGGATAAAAACAGTTTGAATTTGAATGTGGTTTCAAACTGCTCTCTTTCTATCTATACCCAAAATGATCTCAAAAAGGTTTTGAATTTGGGTGAAACTTAGCATGGACATCCTTAGCAATGTGTAGGAGTTTTCATATGTCCAGCCCACCTATATCACATGTGGGAAATACCACTTTTGCAATATGTGAGTTTGTTCTCTAATGAGCATGTTGATAATTGTTACTTGCTCTTCATTTGTGTTCATCATCTTTCCTCAAATGAGGTGTGTGGTGTGGTGATGAACACTGCAAATGTGTGTCAAAAACTGAGGCCCTTACATCTTGTTCGGTATACAATCAGATTAGGACTCTTCTCTTCCCGATTATAAATAGAGCCCAGAACCTCTGGCCGAAACCACAAACTTCTTTTCCAACTCCTGAGCCGACAACTTAGAGCTCTATTCCCAAATCGCCGAGTAAACCATCGCCGGAGGAAAGCTCAGCGATCTGAGGAGGACCTCGAGACCGAGAGGAACGTAAGGTAGGTCTCCAATACCACCTTACGACATCGTTGTGTTCTTTTTGCATCTGTTCTTTGATTCCTTTCGAACAGAAGCCTTCTCGTAGACAGATCACTTGATGATCAGGTTGATCTAAAAGACAAGATCATCGCCACGTCCACCTTTGATCCGAACACCCCTGTTCATCATAAAATCCATGAAAGCCATGCAAGAACACGTGCAAACCGATCTAATAAAACTAATCATAGGATAGCATGCATGCGCATCATCGCATCTAGTTTAAGGATTGTGCATGACATTGATTGCTGTGAATCTTGTATGCACGTTATCCTACATAGCAGGACAAGCTCAGGGAGCTGTCTACGATGAGCTGCAGCAACAAGGTTTTGAGATCCAAGAACACCCAGGACCGCAAGAACAAGGCAAGTGCTCCTTGACCATACTGATCCTATGTTTTGGGTGAAACTGTTTTGTCTTGCGAAAAGGTGTGCGTACTGAGTCAAACATGATGGGAAACCCTTTTATAGGAGTTTACTAGCTTTGGTTAAACCACCCTTGTCGCCAAGGAAGTTTATGAGTCGGGTATGGTTTTTGCTTTTTGCTTCGCTGAGTCCATGGGATTGGGGAGCGAGATAGATGTGTCTAGCTAACTGCACTCGTAATGATATAAGAAACTGATGATGTTAATAAACATGGATCGGAGGGATATCTAGGCAAGACTGGGTTTGTGAATGAGGTAGCATGAGATGGTGGTTTACTTGCCGTAGATCTAAGGACCGGTTCATGCATGCACATGCCAGGATAACAGTGCCACCACAAGGACAAGTATGGGTGTGGGTTAGCTGAGTAATTAGGTAAGTTGCTAGAGTGTTATGGACTGTGGAAGGCGCGAGGAATGGGAGTCGAGTGAGGACTTCCCTAGGAACTGCATGGCACAAGAGGGGGCCTGTGGGTGGGAGAATTGGAGATTCTAGTCTGCCGGTGAAACCTTAGCGAGTACATACATCTAGTAGCCCCTTTGTAAAGCCTATTTTGTGATCTCTTGACCATACACCAACGGTCGTGTACTGGTATAATGGAGGTTCTGCAGTCGCCGACGGGTGACGAAATCACAAACTTGTGGGTAAACAGGTGCAAACTCTGCAGAGTCTAAAACTATCATGATAGCCGAGCTTACGGTCACGAGCGAGTGGCTAAACTGCCATGATTAGTTGGGATGGTTATTGCGATGATTAGTTGGGATGGTTATTGGTTATGGTTATTGTTTTTGGTTATGATTTTGGTTTTGGGACTGTTGAGTCCGGGTGTCAAGATGGTTGCATGACTGTTGAGTCGTGACAATGAGATGGGTCTCGATATGAGGCAAAGTTGTTTATGAGATGAGATGGTAGCGAATACGGGAAGGTATTTGTGAGATGGTAGCGAACACGAGGAGGTATTCGTGAGTAAGAATAAGGTTGGTTAATGTTCGGGTGGAACATGGAAAGCGAGGGAGGTATGTTGGTAATTTAATACATGCTGGGATTACATTCATTTAAAGTTAAGTTGCTGTTTTATCATGGTTTTATAAATCTGTTTTTCTACAAATGAGCCTTTTTATACCTACCATGTTATGAGCTACATATCATGTTTTCCCGCACTTGCTGAGTACATCATTGTACTCAAACTTGCATTATTATCTCCTCATCAGCAGCAGGAGAAGACTACTATGAAGACCAAGTGGAACATTAAGGCGTGTGATCTATTCTCAACCTTGCCTATGGAGGGAGTAGAGATGGAGCCACTTCTGCTTAGATTTGCTTCCGCATTAGAATAAAGACTTTCCCTATATAGAAATAAGACTTCCGCTGTGATCATGAGTCCAAGACTCATGAGACATTGTAATAAACTCTGTTATTCGTAGTTATATATATTCTGAATTCAGTTTGTGGAATATATGTGTATGTGTGATGAACATCCTGGGCACACATATGCATTAGTTCTCGGTTCCGTGGTTTTCCACAGAATTGAGGGCGTCGCAGATTGGTATCAGAGCCACGGGTTGACAGTAGGTTACACGCCTAGGTAGAAACCTCATATTGATATTAGAGCCATGGGTTAACCGTATGTTACACCCCTAAATAGGAATCATAGATCGGTATTAAAACACAGATTGGTAGTTAAGCCACGCTAACCAAAGGAAGCACCCTAGGACGCTTAGGTTGGCTTCAAAACCACCTTGACATAGAGAACCATTCTTGGATAGGAGTTGTGTGAGCCCTTGTGATGATTGTTGTTATTATATGCTTAGTGTGAGTTGTGGGACGTCTTAAAACGTCGTCCATATCCACACGTAAGTAGAAAGAGGTGTGAGACGTTTCGGCACTTGTTCACATCCTCATATGGGCTAATATATATATATAGTCCAACTCACCTTGATGCATATAGTTGGAGGGACCTACCTAACCTTCTAACATTCTATTCTATTTTGATCTCTCTCACAGATGGTGAGAGGAAACGCCGGCCAAAGGAACGTCCGTGACAACCAAGAGGATGATCACGATGGAGTTCCTGTTTAACCCCGGAGCTGGCGAGAACAACCTGGAAAGGTTGATGGCCATGCAAAACCAGCTTATGCAAACAATGATCCAAACTTTGGATCAGTTGCAGGCCAACCACAACCCCGTTCCTGCACCACCACCACCACCACCGCCGGCTCATAACAGGTTGGGAGAGTTCATGAGGACTCGACCACCAACCTTTGCTCAAGCTAGCGACCCCATGGAGGCCGACGACTGGTTGAAATCCATGGAGAAGAAGCTTGCCATAGTACAGTGCAATGACCGAGAGAAGGTTCTCTTTGCGTCGCACCAACTTATGGGAGCTGCCGCTGACTGGTGGGATGCCCTATGCAACACCCATGTCGACCCGGAGACAATCACTTGGACTGAGTTCAAGGAGAGTTTCCGCTCTCATTACATCCCTGCTGGTGTAATGATGCTCAAGAGGCAGGAGTTCGAAGGTCTCCGCCAAGGACAGAGAAGTGTGAATGAGTACCTCAACAAGTTCATACAACTGTCCCGGTATGCCCCCGAAGATGTCAACTCAGACCAGAGTAAGCAGTACCTGTTCATGAGAGGGTTGAGCAATGAGATCCAGGTTCAGCTACTCAACAATGACTACGTAAGCTTCCAGAAGCTGGTTAAACATGGCCATAGTGGTTGAAAACAAGATCTGAGAGATCGAGCGAGAGTGCAAGAGGAAGATGCCATACCAGCCTCAAGGGAGCAGCGTACGACCTCGGTACATGCCCCCTGCACCGCAGTATGGATCGACCATTCCTGCATACTGCCCTGGTCAGCCACCACAGCAACGACCCGTTGCACCAGCACCTCGTGCGCCCATGCCTCCTGCGCCCCGACCTAACAATGGCGCTCCTGTTCAGAACCCTCGCCCCAACGTACCTGCTGTCGTAGGTAATAGGACATGCTTTGCATTGTAAAACCCCAAAATCCTGTTAAGAGGGGAATTTAAATTTTTTTGGACGTATTGCATGTGTTGCAAAAATTCAAATTCAAACTGGAATTCAAATTAAACTCAAAACAGAAATGAGAAAGAAAAAGAAAAAGAAAAAAACCTTCCCGGCCAGTGGGCCAAAACCCACCAGCCGGCCCACCCAAACCCCGCGCATGCCCGCTGCCGCGCGCCCGCGCCCCCTCTCGCAGACAGGCGGGACCCACCGGTCATCCCCGACCTCCCGCTCGTCCGAACCTGGGACTGTTTCCCCGTGCGCGCGCGATCTTAACCGACCGGATTTCCGCCCGAATTCTGGTTCCGGATGACTCCAACTCGATCTAAACTAACACGCCGCCTTCCCCCGTCTATAAAAAACCCGGCATCGTCCTGTTTTTCCCCACGATCCGCCGTTTTTCTCTCCGGTAAGAACCCGAGCTTCTCCGGCGAATTCTGCTCGATCTTCGCTCGGGAGTTCTGATCTAACTCGCTGGTCTTGATCCACCGCCTCTGGGGAACCTCGCAGGTGCAGAAAACTCGGTGGTTTGCGGTTCAAACACAGCGCCGACGAGCCTCGCCGTGAATTCACCTCGGACCTCGTCGCCGATCGCTTTCCAGGACCTCCGAGCTCAAGAAAACCCCCGAGGTGAGATCCCCGACCTCCCGTCCACCGATCTATGTCATAAAATCACAGTTTTAGGAAGAATTGACGAAGATCCGAAACTCTCCGGCGAGATCGCCGCCTCCCTCCGCCGTGCGCCGCCCGCGCTCGCTCAGAGCGACGTGGCCGCTTGTGCGCCGTCTATTTTAAATCGCACGGTAGAATTTAAATCCCCGCGTACCGGTTCGATGTTATAATCTCAGCCGTCTGTTTTAAATCGAACGGTCCACGTCAGCCCCACGTCATAAAGGCCGGGATTCTTACGTGCTACCCCCTGGGGTTCTCAGAAAATACGAGCTAGCCCCGGAAACTTCTGATCTAGCCCCTGGAACTTCAGAAAATCATGTAAATTCATTTAAAAATCAGTGTTAGCCCCTGGACTTAATAAAAATTAGGAAAACCCCTCTGTTATGTGTAGTTAGACCCCTGGAAATTCTTAAAATAATATAATAGACCCTGTAGTGGGGTGAGTTTACCTTTTTAACCCTATGTGATATTAAATTTAGGAATCTGAATATGTGTTTAGTATTTAAAATTTAAAAGATGGGACAAACACATTGTAAATTCAAATTAAAAACTTTCCAAGTACTGTCCTGGACACTCAGATACGGACGGTTCATTTGAATTCTCCATTCCACCGTCCGCATTCCATGGTGCTAGACAATGCAGTCCGGGAAGTTTCAGAAATTAATAATGCTGAAGCTCTCAAGTTAGAGGACATCCTCGTAGTCCGGGAGTACCCCGATGTGTTCCGGATGATCTTCCGGGCATGCCACGTGAGCGGGATGTCGAGTTCAAGATTGAGATTGCACCCGGGACTACACCCATATCACGGAGACCATACAAAATGGCTCCAAACGAGCTGGCTGAACTAAAAGAACAGCTCAATGATCTGTTGAGCAAAGGTTTCATTAGGTCGATTTCCTCGCCTTGGGATGTTCGGCGCTGTTCGTAAAGAAGAAGGATGAAACCTTGATGCTGTGTGTGGACTACCGGCCGCTCAACGCCGTCACCATCAAGAACAAATACCCACTACCCCGCATTGACATCCTATTTGATCAGCTTGTGGGTGCAAATGTGTTCTCAAAGATGGATCTTCGCTCCGGGTATTATCAAATAAAAATCCAGGCGGAGGATGTCCCGAAGACGGCCTTCTCGACGAGATATGGCCTATATGAGTATCTCGTCATGTCTTTTGGTCTCACGAATGCTCCGGCACATTTCATGTATCTCATGATCTCGGTGTTCATGCCGGAGATGGACATGTTCGTTGTGGTGTTCATTGATGATGTTTTGGTTTACTCCAAGACAGAAGCAGAACACGCTGAACATTTGAGGATCGTTCTTCAACGACTGCGAGACCACAAGCTCTACACCAAGTTCAGCAAATGTGAGTTTTGGATCAGCCAAGTGCCATTTCTGGGACATATCATCTCAGCGGAAGGCATTGCGGTTGACTCAAGCAAAATCGAGCAAGTGCTGAAATGGAAAGCTCCCACTTCAGTCTATGAAGTCAGAAGCTTCCTCGGCTTAGCGGGATACTATCGGAGATTCATTCCAAGCTTCTCCAAGCTTGCTAAGCCGATGACAGAATTGCTGAAGAAGGGAACAAAATATGTTTGGAACACGGCATGTGAAGGGGCGTTCTAAGCATTAGTGAAGCATCTCACAACAGCCCCGGTCTTAGCTCAACCGGATACAACCAAGCCCTTCGACGTGTATTGTGATGTGTCTGGTATTGGGCTCGGCTGCGTGTTGATGCAGGAAGGACGTGTGGTCGCATGTGGCTCACGCCAACTTCAGAACCATGAGAAGCACTATCCGACTCATGATCTTGAGCTTGCTGCTGTAGTGTTGGCGCTGAAAATGTGGAGGCACTATCTCCTGGGGAATTTGGTGCATCTCTACACCGACCACAAGAGTCTGAAGTATATTTTCACCCAGAAGGAGCTGAATATGAGGCAAAGGAGGTGGTTAGAACTAATCAAAGATCATGAGATCGAGATTCATTACCACCCCAGCAAGGCGAATGTGGTTGCTGACGCGCTGAGTCGGAAATCACATGTCCATAACCTCACCATTACACCGGTGGAGGAGGAAGAGCCGAGTTTATACTTGGTTTCTTATGGATCGCTCTACAACCTTGCCCTCATCCATACCATTAGGGAGGACATCATTGCAGCTCAGAAGGTTGATAAGGATATGGCACATCTCCGGAGACGGATAGATAACGGGGAAATCAAATGTTTGTGGAAGGATGATGAGGGGACGTTGTGGTTTAATGACCGCATAGTCGTACCCGGAATATGGAGCTGAGGAGAAAGATCCTCGATGAAGCTCACTTGTCTAAATACTCCATTCATCCGGGCAGCAACAAAATGTACCAAGATTTGAAAAAGAAATTTTGGTGGACGCGGATGAAACGGGAGGTAGCGCAGTATGTATCCGAGTGTGATACGTGTAGATGAGTGAAGGCTGATCATATGAGAAAATCAGGGCTGTTGCAACCCCTGAAGATCCCGGCATGGAAATGGGAAGATGTGAGCATGGATTTCATTGTGGGGTTACCCCTGACGTCCAACAAGCATGATTCCATTTGGGTAATCGTTGACCGGTTAACCAAGACGGCTCACTTCATCCCGGTGCATACATTACAATGCCGGCAAATACGCGGAGCTGTACATAACGAAGATTCTATGCTTATATGGTGTACCCAAGACCATCATCTCAGATCGAGGTGCATTATTTGTATCTTGCTTTTGGGAGCAGTTACACGCTACATTGGGTACCAAGCTGATTAGGAGCTCTGCTTATCACCCTCAGACAGATGGCCAAACAGAGAGGGTGAACCAAGTACTAGAAGACATGTTGAGAGCATGTGCCATCCACCACGGTAGGAACTGGGATGATCACCTACTGTTGGTGGAATTCTCGTACAACAACGGCGATCAGGCGAGTATCAAGATGGCACCCTACGAAGCTCTCTACGGTCGCAATTGCCACACCCCATTAAACTGGTGCGAGTCCGGTGAAAGGGTCATGTTCGTGGTTGATGTGTTGAACGACGTCGAAGAGCGCGTTCAAATGATTCAAGCCAACTTGAAGGCCGCTCAATCCCGGCAGAAAAGCTACGCTGATAAGAGGCGTAGACCGCTGCACTTTGACGTCGGAGAACGCGTGTACCTCCGTGTATCTCCGATGAAGGGAGTGCACCGGTTCAGCGTGAAGGGGAAACTCGCTCCCCATTTCATTGGACCCTATAATATCACCGAGAAGTGCGGACCATATGCGTATAGACTGGAGCTACCGGCGTCTCTTACTGGTGTTCATGACGTTTTCCATGTTTCCCAACTACGAAAATGTCTGAAGCATACCGCTGCTGTTCCTACCGAAGACATCGTCATGTTGCAACCGGATTTGACATATGATGAATATACGGTGGCAATTCTTGACGAGAAAGCCATGACCACGCGTAGCCGTACATTGTGGTTCTACAAGATACTCTGGAGTAACCACACCGCCGAAGAAGCGACGTGGGAGAGCGAGGAGTTCCTTCGCTCGAATTACCCGGAGTTCATGGCGTCTCGGCACGGGTAAGTCCCTATTACATCGCGATCTCTTCTTTTGTAATCTCGGGACGAGATTCTTTTAAGGGGGAGGGATGTAAAAGCCCAATAAAAGGGCTTTGCAAAATTTTCCATCACCTCACAACACCACAGCATTTGTTGTGGATATTTTGTGAAGATTAGTGAAGAGCAAGTAACCTCCATCAAAAGAGTGATTAGAGGGGGAAGCCCTAACTTTCACAAAGTAGGATTCCTACACGTGAACATGAGAGGTTGAGCTCACCCCTAGAACTTAAAAAGTCTTGGAAAGGTTCAGGCCAAGTTTCAAGCAAATCCAACACTTTTTGAGACACATTTGGAGGCATTTGAAAAAGAGGCCAATTTGAATGTAAATTCAAATTGCAGCAACTTTCATCACTTAAATTCAAAAGTTGGCTTCATATTCAAACTCAGCACATTTTTCGAGTTAGTCCACCAATTTTCATCCCCATTGGAGTTCATCTTGTCTGGAGCTAAATTTGCAATAATTCAAAACAGAATTTGAATTTCAGTTCAAACATGAAGCAAATTTAGCCAAACAAAGTTCAAACTTGGGGACTCAAATTCAAACCAAGACTTGGGGGCTAAGCCTCACATTCAATTGTGAGTAGATGGGGATATTTTCAGCAAAAACAGAAAGGAAAAATCAGAAAATGAATTAGGGGGAAGGGACCCACTGGTCAGCATCACAGAGACCGAACCGACTCAGGCCCTCGGTCGAACATCTCTGCGATCGCCAGCGCACGGGCTAAACCCCGCCCCAACGTGGTCGCCGCGCCACCTCCTGCTCGAGGGATGAGGGCGCCGGCTACAAAACACGCGCTTGCACCGCTGGTCTGCGTGAACTTTCCCTCGTCCTCTCTGTTCCACCGCACACAACCACAGCGACGTGCTCGGTGTTTGCCGCCCTCTGATCGCCGGCGCCCGGACAACACAGGCTCCCTCGTGCCCGACGATCAACACAAGAAACAACCGCCCTAAGGTGCTGGTCCTGCTCGTCCAAACCGTTCATCATTTCATGCACTGTCGTGGGAGAATTTTCCCAGGGAATGTTTCTGTGTTCTTAGGGCCGAGCCGTACCAAATCTAGAAATTCGCGGGTATTAGCTCATCACCGGGTATAACGAGCTACACACATGATCTACACCCTGCCACGACCATTTAGGATCAAAAAGTACGAAGAACCGTTAAGTATAGACTCTGGTTATCGAGTCTTTCAGCTCACAGCCGATATCGGGCCTAGGTCGACGGTGAGCACGTAGCTCCGGCCGTTTCTATGGTTAACCGAGCTCATATTCGTGCTCAGAAGGCCACAGAGGAGCTGTAGGAGCAAACCGTGTGAAGAATAAGGCCCTTAGTAGCCCAAGCGACATCGCCGGAGTAGAGAGAGCCGCGGTCACCGTCGCAGGCATGGTTCCGGCCATTGCCGAGCTTCGGTGAGGGCACCAGCGTGTTCCTCGAGCCAAGTTGGGCCCAGGCGGCGAGAACCGTCGAAGGTCGTGCAGAGAAATGGCCGGCGGCGAGAACTCCGGTGAGGCACCGCCGCGGGAGTCGCGGGGTGGCGCGAGGTAGAGAAGGGGGGCCGGGTCCACCGGTCAGCCTCTGTTCTCGCGCGGGGATCCATTTGCGGCCAGGATTCGGTGCGGCAGAACACGTAAAACCCCGTGGGCCGCGGTGTGGCCGCATTCTCAGTGGGCCAGTTTAAACAGTGGGCCCCACCCGCAGAGTTTAAACATTTTGGGAATTTCCAGGTTTAGTGCAAACTTCAAATGCACATAACTTTTGCTAGGAAACTCCAAATTCAATGAACCAAATTTTGCTGAACTCAGAATTTTGAGTACTTTCCAGCAATACAAATTTCATCTCATGAAAGTTAATAGTTTTCCAGAATTAAATCCCTAAATTTCAAACTGTTAGGAATTTTATCTGGAGAATTACCTTATAGAAAATTCTGAAATTTGGCTGAGAGGTTCAATGGAAAATCCTTGAGTCACAGTAACATTTTCAGACTCATCCAAGTTTATTTAGTCCCTCTAAGGGGTGATTAAGTGAACTGCCCTGAGAAAATAGAAAAATGTACAGAAACATTTTTCAGATTTTCTCAAATCTTGTTTAGGGCACAACTTCCTCTAGAATTCTTCAAATGACATGAAACCAATTCCATTAGAACCATCTTAAGTTCTAGTTTCCAGAAAGTAATGGTTGGAGCCATGAAAAACCCTGGAATTACTTAGAGACTCTAATATTGACCAAATAGGCTTTTATTTGTACAAAGCTCAAATGAACTTTGTTTCAAATGAAACTTGGTCAAGACTCTGGTTAGGACCCTACCAAGACATCATAAAAATTTCAGAACCAAAGGAGAGGGCTAGCTAGAGTTATTAATAATTACTTATTCAAGTTACACATTGCATTTGAATTGACATGTAGTATCTCATTAACGTGTAGTCTCCGAAGGCGAGGAGTCTCCAGAAGTACTTGACTTCCTCCTTCCGGACGAAGACCTAACCCCTGACCAGCAACAACAAGGCAAGCCCCGGTTTGCATTAACCTTTTTATAAAGTTTTGCTTTGTTTACATGTTTTGTCTGAAGTATGAATGTGCATTAGGTATAGGATGGATGGAACCCCACTTGCATAACCAGAATTTGCCCATAAGAGTGAGGGTAGTGTCTAAGACCTCGAGTAGACAGGCTATGCTTAATGATTCACAGGACTTCGGTACAAGTTGGGTAGTAGGAATCTACTCGCGAGTTTAGGCTTGGGACACACGGGATTGGTTCGAGTGATGTGAGATCACCTTAGTAATGAAAATGAGACTAGGCAGGGGCTAGGGCGCAGCCAGAGGAAGTCTTGTGTGCGCAGCCCTGTCCATGTTTATTGAGGACTGATCCGTGTGCGGCCCTGCTGAATAAGTATTGAACGTACCGAAGGCATATCGGATATATGGGCCCCGATAAACCGATGTAACCTAAACCTCCGGGCGTCGAGGCATAACGCACCAATTTATAGGTGTAGGCTGAGGGCAGCAAGGTGGAAATCTGCTAACGGGCATAGAGAGATGCTCCGTGTAGGGAACCTCCTGCTCGTTTCGGTGCGACCGGTTCGACGTTTGGGCTGTTGGGTGAAAGGTTGTCCCGTACGACATCGAGTGAGTGTGCTGTGCAGCTCCACGGGTGGGCGTACGTGACATGCTCTTTGGGTATCCCTGCAGGTGTATATCGAGTCGATTCGCCGTCCCTCGCGGTGACGAGTACCGCTTGTTCACTGAGTCGTGACGTAGGCTAACATATGAATTGTGATGGTTAAATACTACTGTTATGACATAAATGTATTGTTACATGTGTGCCACCAAATATTGCTCACTAAATTTCATATTCATGAACTGTTAACTTGTGGCTAAAAGATGAACTAAGGAAGAACTTGTAGGCGTGTCCGTTTGCTGCAACTGTACCATCCCATGTTCATTATACATTACATGTAGAGTTTCATGCCTAGGCGAGTCGGTTAAGTCTTGTTGAGCCAACGTGCTCACGGTTGCTGCTTGAGTGTTTTTCAGGTGAGGAGCCACCCATGGACTCGGGTTACGAGTCCACCGGCGAAGGTTACCATCCGTCGGGGACCACGGCTGAGTGGGAGCCGTACACGCCGCACTGAGCTGAGGAGTGCAGCTAGTGTGGGTTGCCCTAGGGCTGGGCAACTGACTTTTGCTAGATAGGCGGGTGTGAGTTTTACAAAGTAGACTTCCGATGTGTAATATAAACAATAGTTGAAACTGAGTATTGTACTACTTTGTACAGTTCAGTTGGTTTCCCATGTAATAAAAGGTGTCCTTATGATGTGTGCTGTCAGGTGTCACATCATGTGGCACCACCCTCTGTGATACTGGATGAGCGGATTCCGGTCTGCCACAGGAAACTCTCCCGAGGCCGCCGCACATCGCCGGCATGGTTTTGACCATCGGCAGCTTGCCCCGATCTCACAAACGGGTTTATCGTCCGGAAATATGGGGGGGGGGCGTTGAGTTTGGCCTCGGGAGGTGACAGGGAACCTCGGTTCTGGTAACCTCACCGGCCTGTGCCGCCCCTCGGTTCGGTTGGAGCGAGGTAGGAGAAGGCACTGTGCGTTTGACCCACATGCAGTGTTTTAAACATTTCCCCGATTTTCAGTTTTCAGTTCAATCTTTAAACGGCCATAAATTTTGCTAGGATTGTCTAGATTGAGTGAACCAAATTTTGTTGGATTCAACTCTCTGCGTACTTTCCAGCAAAATAAGTTTCACCCCACGAAACCCATTATTTCTCCAGAATTAATTCTCCAAAGCTTAAACTGTTAGGAATTTTAACTGGAGATTCCTTTTATAGAAAATTCTGAAATTTGTCAGAATGTTCATTGTAATATCCCTGAGTTACATGAAAAATTTCAGATCCATCTGAGATCATTTAGTCCATCTAATGGTATGATTAAGTAAACTGGTCCAGAGAAAAAGAAAAATATCCAGAAACATTTTTCAGAAATTCTCTGAATTTCTTTAGCTCATATCTTTTGCTAGGATTCTCCAAATTAGGTGAAACCAATTCCATTAGAACCATCTTAGACTCTAGTTTCCAATAAGTCATGGTTTGATCCATAAAAATCACTAGAAAACCATAAGTGCTCTAAATATGGCCAAATACACATTTATTTGTGCAGGGCTCAAATGAGCTTTGCTTCAAATGAAATTTCTCCAAGTTCCTTTTTAGGTTGTTACCAAACAACAGTAAAAATTTCAGAGTTAAAGGGGCGGTCGAGATACACTTATAGTCTTCACCATCTCAATTCAAATACAAATGCATTTAAATTTGGCATGCATCATATTTTCATTTCATGTAGTCACTAAGGTCGAAGAAGACCCGGAGGTTCTGGACTTTATTACTCCTGAAGAACATTTAGTCAGCGACCGGCAGCAAGGCAAGCTCCAGTTGCATTAACCCTTTTATAAAGTCTTATGTTTTGATCACTTACCTTATGTATTTCCTACAATGTGCATTAGAGTCTTGGTTGGAAACCCAATTGCATAGCCAAGGAACCAGGGATTTTGGGCTTAGGATTTAAACCTCGAGTATCCACAACAATGCTCAAGATGGTATAGGTTTCGGTACAAGTCGAGTAGTTGGAACTACTTGCGAGAATAGGCTTAGAGGCACACCACTCGGTTAGAGAGATAGACAATGAATCACATGGCATAAAAATGAGAACGAGCGGAGAGTAAGGGCAGCAGGACTTTGGGGCCTGGGTGCCATAGCTATGCTTGTGTCGATTGAGGACCGAGCCGTGTGCGGGCCTGTTGAACAAGCTAGAGTTGTACCGAAGACCAACCGGCTATATGGGAACAAGGAAACCGATGTAATTAGGGTAGAGATCTGTTGAGGCATTGCTTGTCGTCCAGAGGGTAGGTTGAGAGCAGCGAGGTGTAAATCTGCTAGCGGGCACTGAAGATGCTCCGCGTAGAGACCTCCTTCTCAGGACGATAGGACCGGTTCAACACTTGGCTAATGGATGAAAGGTGGTTGCATACGACGTCCATGATGGTTATTGAAGGCAACATCGAGTACAGGCATACGTGACGGGTTACTCGGGTAACCCTGCAGGTGTAAATCGATTATAATCGCCGTCCCTCACGGTCAGTGAGTACCACTTGTTCACTGTATCATGACGTAGAAAGAACAGGTGTGACGGCGGTCCCCCGAAAGCAACCGACACAATCACGCCACAGGATCTTTGCACGGGATGGTGACACGCGAAGCATCACCGCCAATTGCATATACAAGCGACATAATTTAAAAATAACATACATAAAGTTTTAATACGTCGTACATTGGTTAAACGTTGCAAAGTACATGATAGTAGCAAAATACGGGTAGTAACGGAGTATTTTTCTCATAACAACATTTAGCAAAACAGCGTGCCATAGCCCAATGGCACACCGTACTAGCAACACATAAATCAAGCCGGCGGCGACTCGGGCTCCCATTGTGCCACCCATCCCTCGGGTGGTGGTACAATCTCAGGGAAGCGCTCATATGCATCATGCTCATAAAAGAGAGACTCACCTGAAAAATAGGATCAACAAACCGGTAAGCTACTAAGCTTAGCAAGACTTACCCGATGAAAATAATTTCTAGACCATACTAGTATGCAAGACTCAAGTGCTTGTTTCAAAGGGTAGTGGATAGCTTAAAAGTATTAACATTAGGAGGTTGGTCATATTTTAGCCTCAAGTTAAAAATTAATAGAAGTCTAAACTTAATTAGCAACTATAACTAAACATACAAGGGTGCAAGCAAATTTGGAATTATCAATCACACAATCATCAAATCTTAATATTATGCCAGATGTTACTACGTGATGACTACTTACACAAGCGGACTCATTTTTACCGCGAGTGAACGGCGATTCGAACCCATGGTTTTTTTCTGCAGAACATAACCCGGAAAAACTACACATACACACTTTTGAAGACGCACGGCGCGCTCACTCAATTCATATGTGGCAACCTTTGCCGCCTTGCCCAATGCCAAAAAAAGGTGACCGGCCCGGACAAAGGGTTCATCACGTGATGTCCGAGACATACCCCGTGCAGGATTACCTATTGTCCTCTCAACGCCTGACCAAGGTCGGTCGCAGGATTGTTCGACACGAGGTTCCATGGTACGTCGGTTTACTAGTTCCCATAATACTAGCATCCTTTCGGTACAAAATCAATACTTGTTCAAGGGGCCGACTACGACATGGTCCTCAATCGACACGAGCAAGCCTATGCATACAACACCCATGTGCTTCTGCCCTACAAGCTCGCTCGGTCTCAAACTTCAATAAAGGATGATTAATCCACATAAACCCTCATGTGGATGCCACACCCCCATGAGTAGTCCCCACTTACTCATTCCTAGTGGTAGAACCTAGTGATTAGCGCAGCATGGGTAGGTTCTAAATCCCATTCAGACCCAAAGCTTTATGGTCATGCAAGTAGGTTTCATACAACACCTAAACGTAATGCACATAAAACAAATGAAACAACCGAACTCATGAGATGATATAAAAGGACTCAATCCAAGGATTATGAGTAAAATCGGGACTTGCCTTGCTCTATGTTAGTGCTTAAGTTAAGGTTCAGCTGAGCTTCCTCCTCCTATTGTTGTACCTCCTCGAGCTCCTCGGTTCCTAATTTATGACATACATGCAAAAAGAGAATCAACCGCTAATAGGTGCATAAGGTGTAACTGTGATTAAAATGAATCTAAGAATTAACTTAGTGTAGCTCGAGAGTTTTTAGCAATATGATGATCAACTATAGCAGCTGGTAATAAAGTTTAAGAAATAACATGCATATACTTTCTCACTTTAGTGTTTATGTGCCCTTTTTCAAATCCTAGAACAAAAAATAGTTTTACATTCGAAATGAAGCTTAATTTTTTATGACAAGCTTCTGGTATTATGAAAAGGGTTCTTGCAAACTTTAGGTCAAACCACTTAAGTGTGGACCCACAGTAAAAATAATAAGCAATTATGTCTTATTATGCCACTGTTGCAATTAGTAAGTTCTTAAAGAGCAATGAAACTGAAATTTTTATGGTGGTCTATAATATATAGGTGGAGCATTCTGGCAAAATTTGGGCTCAATCAAAGCAATAGAGGGCCCACAATTGGGATAATGGTGTTTAGAGAATTTAAATCGAGAAAATTATACATGCTTTCATGACAGGGCAAGGATGCAGTCGTGTAGAGGAGGTTTTTGTGGACTTAACAAAACTGGTTTCATCATTTTTGGAGTTTCCTACAATTTTCTATGAATTTTGGAAGTGGGAGCAATTTCCTGGAATTTTAAAGTGGCTGAGCCTGCCACACAGAGCCACAGGGTGGCCTGGCACACGGGATCTGGCGCTGGCTACACCAGATCCTGGCTGGAGCTCGACCAGCCATGGCTGGCATGGCTGCTGCTCACCGGAAGTTAGCCGGAGCCTCGCCGGAGCGGCGCTCAGCAGCGGGGAGGAGCCCAGCCGAACCGCAGCGCCCAGGGCACCTCTCCACTGGGTAGCAGCAGCACCGGGGCGGGCTGGAGCACGCCGGTGATGAGCCCTCCATGGAGCCGAGCTTCGGCGGCGGCTTTTGCTCATTCCTTGGGGAGAGAGATGGGGGAAGCGGCACGGGGAGCTTCACCTCGAGGTAAGGAAGGCCGGCGTGAACCCAAATTGCAGAGGAGATGAGCGGAAGATGGAGGTCGACGTTGAGGTGGGCACGGGTGAGGGCCGGCGGAGGGGAAGGCGCTGATTTTCTACCTCCTCAACCATGGAAAATGCGAGGGCCTCATGGCCTCATTGAGCCAGGATCACGCTGAGGGGTGCTGCGTTGCACAGCACCGGATAACACACATAAAAGGTACAAAGCGGAAGCAAAGTTTTATTGTATAAACAAGTTTATGAACATTTTTACAACAAAATATGTTCAGTCTACACTCACGGCGTAGACTATGCACCGAATTCACATTCAGCCCGTGAACGTCTCCCCGCTAGCGCACACATACACTAACACGGCGGCGTGCACGACTCCCACTCGACGGGGTTTCCCTATTGGGGTTGTGTCTCCTCCTCGGGAGTCTCTTCCACCCTGCAAAAGCTTCAAACACAAGCAGTGAGCATGATGGCTCAGCAAGTCTGACCCGTCTTTCCTATACATGCAACTTCTACATGCTGGATCATGTGTAATTGGGAATGTAAGTTGCAAAGGACCCGCCTAATTATTTGAACCTTACTTTCAAGTTTTAGCAGCAAAATTGTGGGGAACCTCACGCTAAGACACATGAGAGAGCCGCAATCAAACAAGAAACGCATTTCTCTCACGCACTTTGCCCAAGGTTGAAAAGAACTTTAATTAGCTCTAAACTACAACAAGTCATTAACAATAAAGGTATAGCTTTCGATCAGCAACTTTTACATGACTCTATCCTGTTCTTTCTACGTCACGGTACAGTGAACAAGTGGTACTCACTGACCGCGAGGGACGGCGTTTATAATCGATTTACACCTGTAGGGTTACCTGAATAAACTGTCACGTACGCCCGTACTTGATGTTGCCTACAGCAACCATCACGGACGTCGTACGCAACCACCTTTCACCCGTCAGCGAAATGTTGATCCGGTCCAATCGTCCCGAGCAAGAGGTCTCTGCACGCGCATCCGCAGTGCCGCCAGCCGATTTACACCTCAAGCTCTCAACCTACCCTCTGAACGACCAGCTATGCCTCAACAACGAGCTACCCGAGTTACATCGGTTTCCCGGTTCCCATATATCCGGTAGGTCTTCGGTACTGTTCTACCTTGTTCAACAGGCCCGCACACGACTTGGTCCTCAATCGACACATGCGGATCTATGGCACCCAGGCCCCAACGACCTGCTTCCCTTACTCTCCGCCCGGTCTCATTTTTCTTGCCATGTGTTTCATTTGCTACCTTTGCCCGAGTAGTGTGCCTCTAGCCTATTCTCGCGAGCAGTTCCAACTACTCAACTTGTACCGAATCCTACACTATCTTAGCATTGCAGTAGCTAATCGAGGTTTAAACACCTAAGCACAACCCAGGGTTTTCTTGGCTATGCATTTGGGTTTTCAAACAAGACTCTAATGCAAAATTGAAGTGGGTGCTCAAAGTAAGTTCTCAAAACAGTAAAATTGATAAAAAGGCTAATACAAACTGGAGCTTGCCTTGCTGCCATTGATTGTAGGCTAGCTGCCCCCTCTTGAGTGATGAAGTCTAAGACTTCAGGCTCCTCCTCAACCTTAGCGACTACATGAGACAAATACATGTATGTATCAATTTGAATGCATTTGAATTTGAAGTTGAATTTGTTAAGATGATAAGTATTGCTAGACAGTCCCAATGACTCTGAAATTTTTACTGTGGTCTGGATATAACCTACACGGAGATTTGACCAAATTTCATTTGCAGTAAAGCTAATTTGAGCCCTCCACGAATAATTGTGTATTTGGCCTTACATGGAGCTCTTAGGGTGTTCTAGGAATTTTCATGGGGCAAGCCATGCCTTTCTGAAAACTAGATTTTCAGAAGGTTCTAATGGAGTTGGTTTCATTTAGTTTGAAGACTCCTAGCCAAAGATATGAGCTAAACAATTTCACGGAAAATCTGAAAATGTTTCTGGACATTTTCCATTTTGTCTGGAACAGTTTTATTAATCACACCATTAGGTGGATCAAATGAGCTCAAATGGATCTGAAATTTATATGGTAGCTCAGGAATATTTTGCTAAACATACTAGCCAAATTTCAGAATTTTCCACTACAGGGTTATCAAGTTAAAATTCTAAACAATTTAAATTTGAAGAATTAATTCTGGAGAATAAAGATTTTCATAAGGTGAAACTTAATTTTTTGGAAAGTACTCAGATAGATGAATCCAACAAAATTTGGTTCACTCGATTTGGAGTTTCCTAGCAAATGTTATGTGGGTTTGAAGTTTGAACTAAATTGAAAATCCGGGAAAAGTTTAAATTGCTGCGCGTAGGACCGGGGCTACGTGTCGACTCCTCAGCGGCTGACACATGGGGCTACTGAGTTTTTCACGCGCAGCCACAGACGATCCGGTGCCGTAGCAGATCCCCAGTTTAAATATCCACTCGCTGACACGTGGGACCGGGGGCTTCTTCAACCTCCTGACATCCCGCGCTCGGCCGCCGCCCCCCTCGCCAGAGGGGCTCTGCCGTGCGCCAAACTCCAAGATTTTCGCCACCTCTGCCGAATACCACACGGGGAACATGGTGCTGGACTTAGCTCGACATGTCAACCAATGCAACATAGCCGGCGACGAGCGGTGGCTTCGGAATACCTTCGGCCGTGTCGGCCGGGCTTCCTAGCACCTGAAAAGATCGAGCTAACGGTCGTAGAGCATCAGTGCACCCTAGGGAAGATCGTCATGAATTCAAAGAAGCATGGAAACGGCTGCAGCTAGGATGTCACCGTGCGACCGAAGTCGGAAATCTGAAATCCTAGAAAAACTCGAAGAACAGTGGCTACACCCGACGGTTCTCCGAAGTTTCGGATCCTATAGACTCGCACGGACGTCCAGAAGTAGTTCTCTCAGTTAGGTGACGAGTGGTGCAGTTTGTAGCACCAATTTTGAGAAATGGTCCGGTGACCTCTTTTCTACATCGGCGCAAGACCGTGAAATTCCGGTGACGGCAGCTCATGTCACGTCGCCGGAGCTTGCGGTAATGGAATAGTGATCGATGAAGAATCTCTTTGCTGTTCACAGCTTAGGGAAAGGTGGGCTGTGATGGTCGGACGAGTCGTTCCCGTGACAGCGGCTCGGGTTGAACCGAAGAAGAAAGAATGGCGCGGTGGAGCTCGAGGAGGGTCGGTGACGGTCTGGAACCGGTGCGAGAACATCAAGTAAGGCTTGGCGCACTCGGTTGCGGTCTCAGCTCGCCGTGACAACCACTGGTTTGGCCGGGCGACAGTGAAACCGAGAGCTCGGGTGAGCGGCGAGGTTCTTTTGCTCGAGAGCGAAACAATCGAGCGGTGAGCGGTGAAAAGATCAGGGGAGCGGTCGGGCGCGAGGATAAGAGGCCGGTGACTCGTCCAGTTGCAAAAATTGCCGAGCAGGAGGTGGCGTCGGTCCTCAGATCGGTGGCGCGCTCAGCTGCAGCCCGAGAAACCGAGCACTCGGTTGATTCAGTCGGTTTGATCACTGGTTAGGCTGACAGAAGGGCCCCACTCCCATTTTAACCTCTGAAAATTAATTTCTCCCACTGCTCTAAACAGTAGTACCACTAATACCCTTTTGAATTTGAATTATCTACCAAATGCCCATTTGAAATTGATATAATTCAAATTGTTAAGTGTTTGAATACATTCATAGAACATATGCAGTTTGAAATTCAAATTGGATTTTAATTTTCTTAATTTGGCTCATGTCAAGATCAACTTCAAATGGAGTGAAAATTGGTGTGTGAGCTTACAAAAATGTGCTGAGTGTGAATATGAATCCCACTTTTGAATTCAGGGGATGAAAAGAGTTTAAATTTGAATTTGAGTTCAAACTATCCCCTTTCTAGTTATATCCAAAAATACCTCAAAAAGTTTTGGATTTGGGTGGAATTTGGCATGAGCATTCCTAGCAAGGTGTAGGGGTTTTTCATATGCTCAGCCCCTATATGATGCATGTGGGAAATACCACTTTTGCATTTTGTGAGTTCATCTCTAATGACCATGTTGATGGTGTTTACTTGCTCTTCAAATGTGCTCATAATCTTTCCACAAATGAAGTGTGTGTGGTGTGATGAACACTTTGAGTGCGTGCAAAAACTTAGGCTCTTACATTCCTCCCCCCTTAAAAGAATCGCGTCCTGAGATTATAAGGTGAAGATGAGAGAGAGGACGGTGGAAAATTATCGTAGGTGCGACGTGAAAAGTTAGGTAGTTACCGCGAAGAAAACCTTCACTCTCCCATGTCACTTCATCTACGGAGTGATTACTCCATAGAACTTTGTAGAACCACAACATACGGTTGTGTGTGGTTCGGGCCTTTTCATCAATTATCTGAACTGGTTCCTCCCGATAAGTGAGATCCGGTTTCAGTTCTTCAATATCCACCAGCTGAATGGTAGTTGATAGCTTAAGACACTTCCTCAGCTGAGATATGTGAAATACGTCGTGCACACCGGAGAGTGTCGCTGGTAATTCTAGCCGGTATGCAACTGATCCACATCTTTATATAATCTGGAATGGACCGATTGAATCGAGGTGCCAACTTTCCTGTCACCTCGAATCTGTTCACGCCCTTCATTGGAGACACATGTAGATACACTTGATCCCCAACTTTGAATTGTAAAGGACGTCTTCTCCGGTCCGCATACTGTTTTTGTCGGGAGGTGGCTTTTAGCCTTGCTTGAATCAGCCGAACCTTTTTCCTCCACATTGTTGACAAGATCAATCCTGAAGGTGACCCTTTCGTCAGACTCACACCAATTCAGCGGTGTGCGGCATTTTCTCCCGTATAGCGCCTCGTAAGGCGCCATCTTGATGCTGGATTGGTACCCATTGTTGTACGAGAACTCGGCTAACGGTAAGTGATCATCCCAATTCTTACATTGTTTGATAGCACAATCTCGTAACATATCTTCTAAAATCTGATTTACCCGCTCGGTTTGTGGGAAACACCTTCCGGGATCCACACTCCAGGATACACATTGGGTGGTGCCGTGCGATGCGGCACAGAACAGCATACACGAAAAGAACCATAAAGTACAAAGTCTTTTATTTCTCAAGATAATGTCATTTACAAAATATTGTACCACAAGGGTACACACAGCGGGATATACATACACAATTACTCTCGGTCCTAACTATGCAAAAGAGAAGACGTCCAGCCTGCGGACGCTTCTTACTAGCTTCCACAAAGATAAGTGCAGCGGCAGGGTTTCTGGTGAGTCTCTTATGGCTCACCGAACAACCATCTTCATAGAAAATTTTATAACCTGCAAAACACTAATAATGCAACCGTGAGCACGATGGCTCAGCAAGACTTAGCCAACACTCCTAACCATGAAACTCTACATGCAGGGATTCTTAACACAGGAAAAATATGATGCGATAAAGACACACCTACATGTTAATCCTTACTTTCAGTTTAATAGCAGCAGATTATTATGCATTAGGCAGCCCTCACATCGGAAGTCCACAATCAAACAAGAAACGCTTTCCTCCGATGTGGTGATGTCCAAAGACGAAAATAAACTTAGTGAGCTCTACATCTAAAGCATACATGGTTGGCAATACAATGAATTTAAGAACTTCACATCAGCAATGATTCATCTCACTTCATCTGGAAATAATTACTACGTCACAACTCAGTGAACAAGTGGTACTCATATAACCGCGAGGGACGGCGATTGCAATCAGGACACACCCGGAATACACGACACATACACCCGCCTCGAAAGCCTCATACAAGAGCTCTTTCTTATGTTGTATGCAGCAACTTCTCACATGTCACTCCAATGCCGAACCTGTTCCGCCGACCCCTCAGAAGGGCCACTCCACGGAACACGTCGAAGTTGCTCCGCTAGCGGGTTTACACCTCTGACACCAACCCCCAAAGGATGGCCGTATAAGTTTCGACATGAGAGTACCCGAGTTACATCGGTTTCCTGGACCCCATAATTCTAGTATGCATCTGGTACTGTTCAAACTTGCTCAGCAGGGCAGCATACACATCGGTCCTTAACCGACACAAACAGAGCTATAGCCACACAGGCCCAACGTCCTGCTGCTCCTACTCTCTGCTCGGTCTCATTTTTCATTCCAGAACTTTCATTCTCTAGAATCATACCCCGCTGAACCAACATCCTAAACTCGCGAGTAGCTTCCAACTACCCGACTTGTACCGGATCCTATACAACTTAAGCCTAGCATAAAACTACATGAAGGTAACCTGTTGTACCCATTAACTCCAAGGGTTTGTGGGTCATGCATTTGGAGTTTCAATCACCTTGACCTAATGCACAATACATACTAGACCCATAAAAGTGATACAAAGTAAAATGTAAGTAAAAGCTGTTAAATGCAAACCGGGGCTTTCGTTATGTTGCTGCAGGTTTATTTATACTTTATAGTCAGTATCTTGGCGATGATTAAATCTTCAACTTGCTGATCCGAGTCGAGTCGTCGAACTCCTTCGTCGTGTTTCCTACCGATATGAATATGCACAGTTTTAATACGAGTAACTGAATTATAAAACAAATGTGTTTTAGGAACTAAGAATTGTTTAGACCAACTCTAAAGTGAGTGAAGAGCTCTGTTATGGACAAAAACAGAGAACTGTAACTGGGTAGTAGATGTTGGTTGGAGTAAAGTTCAAAAAGTGACATATAAGGAACATAAGAAAGATATTGGAAAACCAGCAGAAAACTGGAGAAGATGATCTCAACTTGCTCTGAAATTTTTACAGTGGTCCATAGATCATACAGAGGTATGACTTGCAAAATTTTAGACAAAGTTGATGGCAGATGTGGCCTAGGGAATTTTTCTTACTATTTGGCTTCTCTGAATTCCTATGGCAATTATAGTATCTGGTCATGCTCCAAATTTGGTTTTTCAGAAATTTAGGAGTCTCATGAGTCCATAGGACTTGGTTTCACCATTTTTGGAGCTTCCTACACTGATATGGAATTTAGAAGTTGGAGCTAAAAGCTGAAAAATCTTTCTGTTATTTTTCATAATTTTCAGAGACATACAAGATTGAATCAACATTTGGCCAAGCAAATGAAGTCAAATACCTCTGAAACTTTTACTGGAGTTAAAGGATTTTTGTAACAATGTCCTGCACAAATTTTGGAATTTTCAACAAACAGACCTCCTGTAAAAATTCCTACAATTTTTTCCTTAACTCAATTAATGAGCCAAATCCCGGGGTTTTCCTAAATATTGGGCTGTACCTCTGGATAATACTCTTTGAGAGGAATCCAACAAAATTTATTTGACAATTTTTGGACATTCCTTCACAAAGTTATGGCTCTCCAAAGTTTGAACTGGATTGGATAAAATCTGGAAATGTTTAAACACTGCCCGTGGGTCCCACTCGCCAGCCCTCGTCTTCTAGCTCGCGCCAACAGGGGACACGGCGGCTCCCTCTGGCGAGGTGCACCGGAAGCCATTTTCCGGCCACCTCCCGGCCTCCTATTCGCCCCCCCCCCCTTTTACATCCCGCTGAACTCTATGGGAGGGTCGCCGGCGGCCGTAGCTCACCGGAAATCACCGCGCACCGGCAGCAGTGAGACTTAGGTCTCCGGTGAGGTCGCGGCGGCCCATTCCTTCACCAATTGATCGGGTTTTTGGCTCTAGATCATCAGTGGACGGTGTAGAAGCTCGACATGGAGTCTAACGGATCAGGAAGGGCTGCAAACCCATCGGCACCGTGCGCCCGATAGGGTCCGGCGGTGCGCCATGGACAAGACTTGGAATTCTCCCTCTACATTACATATATAGGTCTAAAATTGATGGAGGAAGTGCGCCAAGTAGCTAGGAAGCTTTGTGCGAAGTTTGAATCAACAAGAACAAGAATTAATGAAGAATTTTGCACTCTCCTACCTTGGGGTCGGTTTGTGCCGCCCAGGAGAAAAACTAGAAATTCTCATTCTGTGATCAATGGCTAGGGCTGCCTTTTGGGCTTGAGCAGCTAGGCTTGTGGTTGCACCGAAGGGCTGGCTTGCCTTGGCGTGATCTCGCGCGGTGTGAGCTGTACACGGCGACCTTGCTCGGTTTTTCAGTGTTTACCCAAGAACCGCAGCAACTTTGCCGTTTTCTGGTGTCAACGAGCTCGGGACCGTGGGGAGGAGTTGCTAGCCAGCTAGAGCACTCTTGGGTGAAGCTTTTTTCTGTGGGGAGCTCAGGCAACCGAGCTACGGTGGCTGTGGTGATCGCAGGATGAAACGAGAGCGCACGAGCGACTGTGTTCTTCATGGGGCACACCACCGAGGCTGAGGCCGAACAAAGAGAAGGTAAAGTGAATTTTTTGCTCCTCTGTGCATGGATTAGGCCGGCCAAAAGATCAAGCGGCAGCAGCTGGTGCTGGCAAGGGACTTCCCGAGCTGCTGTCGCGTGTGCTCACCCGAGAAACAAACAGAGTCGGTTGCACTGGATGTGTGGCTGACATGTAGGTCCCACCACCTCAATTTAATCAAATTTTCCACAGATCTTTTCCCCACAGCTACTCAGAATTGATTGCTTTACTTCACCTCAAAGTCATGGTTTGAATTTGCTGAATTCAAATGATTTGAATTCTGGAGTGAAGTTTGAACTAAGTTTGATGATTTGAATTTGAAATGGAATTTGAATTATTCGATTGCATTGTTCCAAAACATAGCAAACCAACTCCAATGTTTCTGAATTTTGGCATGGCTGCTAATTCAAATGTGGAGAACACATTTGTGGAACCAAAGTTGCAAATTGAGCAAGTTGAAATTTGAAAGTGAAATTTAAATTCAGATTAGAGGGCTTCCTCTTTTAATCCCAAACAAATATTAGAACCCCTCCAAAAGAGCTGAAATTTGGAAGGTTAATATTTGAAATATGAAGATCCAAGTTATGAATTTAGATCTCCATGTTTGGAAGTTTTTGGGAAGTTTGAATCCTCACTTTGAACTTACACCGTTATAATACAAAGTTTTAATTCCCCTCATTTTTCTACGTGTAAAAGTGCTGAGTTTCTTGCTACCACTTTGTGGGGATTTTACATCCCTCCCCCCTTAAAAAGAATCTCGTCCCGAGATTCAGAAAGAAGAGACGAAGCGTGGAGAAGGAATTACCGGATATAAGCGGACAGCAAGTCTGGATAGTTCCAACGGAGGTATGCTTCACTCTCCCATGTCGCCTCCTCCGCGGTGTGATTGCTCCATATCACCTTATAAAATTGGAGCGTCCGATTCCTGGTCGACCAGAACTTTTAATCAATAATCCGGATTGGATGCTCGGTATAGGAGAGATCTGGTTGCAATGTCTCGAGATCTTCATTGCGGACAGCAGTAGTATTCTTGAGGCATCTCCGAAGCTGAGAGACGTGAAATATATCATGCACACCAGCAAGATTTGTCGGTAGCTCAAGCCGGTAGGCTATGGGTTCACATTTCTCCGTGATAGCGAAGGGACCGATAAACCGGGGAGCGAGCTTCCCTTTTACACCGAATCGGTGAACGCCCTTCATTGGAGATACGCAGAGATATACGTACTCTCCGACGTTGAAGTTCAGCGGTCGACGTCGCTGGTCTGCATAACTCTTCTGTCGAGATTGAGCAGCCTTTAAATTTGCTTGTATGACCTGAACTCGTTCTTCGGCGTCATTGACAAGGTCAATCCTGAATGTCACTCTTTCACCGGATTCGCACCAATTCAGCAGTGTGCGACATCTCCGGCCGTAGAGTGCCTCATACGGTGCCATCTTGATACTCGTTTGATAGCTGTTGTTGTACGAGAATTCTGCCAACGGTAGATAAGCATCCCAATTCTTACCGTGGTGAATGGCACACGCTCTCAACATATCTTCCAAGACTTGATTCACCCTCTCGATTTGTCCATCGGTTTGAGGGTGATATGCGGAGTTTCTGAGAAATTTGGTTCCCAAAGATGCGTGCAGCTGTTCCCAAAAATGAGAAATGAACAGTGCACCATGATCTGAAACTATGGTTCTTGGAACTCCATGCTGGCATAAGATCCATTCAATGTATAACTCCGCATATTTCTTGGCGTTGAATCCCACATTCACCGGTATGAAGTGTGCTGACTTGGTTAATCGGTCAACGATTACCCAAACCGAATCATGTTTCCGAGATGTGGGTGGCAGTCCGACAATAAAATCCATACTCACATCTTCCCACTTCCATGCTGGAATATGAAGGGGTTGTAGCAAACCAGGTTTCTTCATGTGATCTGCTTTCACCCTTCGACACGTATCACACTCGGATACGTGTTTAGCTATTTCCCGCTTCATCCGTGTCCACCAAAACTTGTTTCTCAAATCTTGGTACATCTTGTTGCTGCTCAGATGAATGGACAATTTTGATAAATGAGCTTCGTCTAATATTTTCTTCCGAAGCTTCATGTCACGGGGTATGATTATACGGTTTTTGAACCATAGCGTACCATTCTCATCTTTCCGGAAGCACTTAGCTTCTTCTTTGTCTATTCTCTTCCGGATATGGGCCATGCCCTTATCTTTCTTTTGAGCCTCTACAATTTCATCACGAATTGTAGGAATGAGGGCAAGGCTAAACAATGACCCATAGGGAACCAAGCGCAGGCCCGGTTCTTCTTCTTCCATTGCAGCCATGGTTAGATTATGCACGTGTGATTTCCGACTAAGTGCGTCGGCAACCACATTCGCTTTTCCAGGACAGTAATGAATCTCCAGTTCATAATCCTTGATTAACTCTAACCATCTTCGCTGCCTCATATTTAATTTCTTTTGTGTGGAGATATATTTCAAACTTTTGTGGTCGGTGTAGAGGTGAACTAAGTTTCCAAGTAAATAGTGCCTCCACATCTTTAGAGCAAGAACCACAGCAGCTAGCTCGAGATCATGTGTTGGATAATTCTGCTCATGATTCCTAAGTTGCCTGGATCCATACGCGACCACTCGCCCTTCTTGCATAAGCATGCAGCCAAGGCCTATGCCGGATGCATCGCAATAAACATCAAAAGCTTTAGTTATATCGGGCTGCGCCAAGACTGGGGCTGTTGTGAGGTGCTTTACCAATGCTTTGAACACCTCCTCACATGCTTCACTCCACACATATTTTTTGCCTTTCTCCAGAAGTTCCGTCATCGGTTTAGAAACCTTGGAGAAATTCGGAATGAATCTCCGGTAGTAACCCGCTAAACCGAGAAAACTACGGACTTCATGGACTGATTTTGGCGAACTCCAATTCAGCACATGGACGATCTTGCTTGGATGAACCGCAATGCCCTCCGCAGAAATAATGTGCCCAAGAAATGGCACTTGGTTGATCCAGAACTCACACTTGCTGAATTTTGCATATAGTTTGTGATCCCGTAGGTGTTGGAGCATAATATGCAGATGTTCGACGTGTTCTTCCTCCGATTTAGAATATACCAAGATATCGTCAATGCAGACCTTGACGAACTTGTCTAGCTCCGGCATGAAGACTGAATTCATCAAGTACATAAAATGGGCCGGAGCATTAGTGAGTCCTAATGACATGACGAGATACTTATATAACCCGTATCTCGTCGAGAATGCCGTCTTGGGTATGTCTTCCGCCCGGATTTTTATCTGGTGATATCCGGACCGAAGATCCATCTTTGAGAAAACCTTAGCACCCACTAGTTGATCAAAAAGCATATCGATACGTGGTAGTGGATACATGTTCTTGATCGTCACGGCATTGAGCGGACGATAGTCCACACAGAGCCTCAGAGTCTCGTCCTTTTTCTTGATGAACAGTGCGGAGCATCCCCATGATGATGAACTGGGTCGAATTAAGCCTTTTCTTAACAAATCATTCAGCTGCTCCTTCAGCTCCGCGAGTTCCTTCCATGCCATTTTATATGGCCTCCGAGAGATGGGTGTGGTTCCCGGTGCTAGTTCAATTTTGAACACTTCACATTTGGGCAGCATGCCCGGTAGGTCATCGGGAAACACGTACGGATATTCCGGGACCACTGGAATGTCGTCCAGTTTCTTAGCTTCAATGGTGTGGACCGCAGTGACTTCCGGTGGAACATTTCTCAGAATCAACATGTGTTGACCGTGCTTCTTTGAATTCAGCTGCACCGTTCGTGAACTAATATCAAAAATAGCTTGGTGATGCGTCAACCAAGCCATTCCCAAGATTATGTCAATCCGCAAGCCTTCCAGGATGATAAGAGTAGTAGTATATATCCACAAATCCAAACATATAGGCACTCGAGCAACAATTCTGCCCGCTGTCCTACTACCTTCCGGTGAATTAATATGATATGATGCGGCCAAGGTGGTTGATGGTACTTGGTGCTTAACTACATAATCTTTGCTGATAAAATCATGTGTAGCACCCGAGTCGAACAACACGAACGTGGGCTGAACTCGTAGGCTGAACATACCGGCGAACACGGGTTCTCCTACGGGAACGTCTTCAACTGCCATATAGTTTATATTTCCCACTTTCAGTGTTGTCCTCCTTGGCTGACCATGGAATTTCTTTACAGCTTGCGACGATATGTTACTGCTGCTCGGCTTGGTCACAGGAGACTCCTGAGGAATATGCTCTGCATCGCTACGAGTATCGTACGATGTGAGCTCAGGATCTTCATAATATGGAAGTGGTTGATATTCTGGTGCATCTTGTTGAAGTGGGGGTGCACAACTACTCATTTGCTGCTGTTGCAGCAGTTGCTGAACATCCATGGGTGAATATGGACAGTATTGGATCTGAGGTGGCCCGTCAAAAGACTGAATTTCCACCCCCGGATGGTAAGCAATATAACACCGGCTGTTCTTGATGATAATCATCCGTACTTGCCAGTGATAATTTTCTCTTCCTCTTACTTTCCTTGTGCTCGAGTTCAGCTATTTCTTGAATCATAGCGGCATTGACTAACTCGCTATAATTCCCTTTATTGCATTGTGCCACTTTTATCTGAAGCTCCACATTGAGGCCTCGGAAGAAGTAATGACACTTCATTGTCTCCGTATGCACCTAAGCGGATGCATATTGTACTAAACGGTTGAATTCCGTAAAGTACTCCATAACACTCATGCTTCCTTGTTTGAGTTCATAGAACTCTTCAACTCTGGTTTTGACGATGCCCTAACAGATATGACGTACACGGAAAGTATCACGAAACTCCGTCCACGTCACATGATGGCCTTCAACGATCTTAGCAAGATATTCAGACCACCAAGCTCCAGCGGATCCATGAAGTTGCTGAGCAGCAAATAACGCCTTCTCATATTCATCACACTGGAGCATTCCCAGTTTAGATTCAATCACCCGGAGCCAATGATCTGCCTCCAAGGCTTCTTTAGCTTCAGAGAATACCGGTGGTTGTCTTGCTAGAAAATCCAAATAGCTATTAAGTGTGGGATTTTGCTGTGAGGTCTCTTGTCGGATGCCTTGCTGTACCAACATCTCAAGAGACTCAGCCATTCTTCCCAACACCTCCGCCAGTCCGGTTGATGATGGCGGTGATCGTCACAGCGACGAATCATTTCCATCCCGACTGGACCCACCAACCTCATAACCGGAATGAGTATGATCCATACTGCAAGAGTGAGCAATTTACGGTTAATATCTAAGAGTATACTCAGCTTTAACTCGAAATTATTAACCGCAAAAGCATCACATCAACGGTGCAGCATATATGAAGGAAACAAGGTTTTTGACAATTCTGAAATATAACCAATGTTGCTCAAGTTTGTCAAACACTTAAACCAACAACAAGGAATGATGGAAGATAACTAATGAATTTGTCATGGAACTTGAGAAGTATAAAAATCTTCATGTCCACAACAAGTGCTAAGTTACATGGGCCATGAGCAATGCTCTGTTCAGAATGACCATTAGGCCTTAATCCCAGAATTTTGATTAAGAAAATGGCAGTTTCATATCTCATATTGAATATCAAAGTTATAGATAACTTCAATACCTTTTCAATGAGTATTTATTTGCCTTCATATCAATTCTGGATCAGGGGTTATAATATTTCAAAGTTGATAGAAACCTGTGACAATTTTGACAGCACCTCCTCTGAAAGTGTATGTTTTGTCCGCAAGATTTCCTAAAGTTCTACCCCAAATCTGGAGAAAACTTTAAACTACAAAGTCGTAGCACATATCACAAACTTTCCAACGATGTCTTACATGACCTTTAGAAATTTTTCTACAAGAAGTTATGGTCGAAATACACAAAATTCCAGAGAGCATATTTGATCTGCCCTGTTTTTGGACAGTTAACACTCATCTGAGATTTTAATCCATTTGGAGGGTAATTCTATTCTGGAGTTCTACAGAAAAGTTGTAGAAGACTTCAAAAACTTTCCAAAAATGTATCCTTCACCTCCATTGGTTCAACCAATCAAAAGTTATGCCCTGTTCAATTTCAGCAAAAATTGTGCTGAAAACAGGGGAGATTTGTTTCTAAATATTTGAGATGGAAACTATACTCCCAATTGACTCTTAGTTCAATATAGGAGTTCAGTAACCCCTAATGGAATTCTAGACTCCAAAATTCCTCTTTTCTTTGAAAAAAATATTTTTCATGCAGTTAAGAACATTTCACGATACTACGTTTCCTCACCAAATCAAAATCCTAACCAGCGTTACACCGGCATATACGTCTCAAGGGGTGGCACTAAAACGATCACTCACACACGTGTTCTAAACGGAATGTTCTACTCGTGGTTAAGTTACCTGCAGAAAAACAATCAATAATGATGCACACAATGGTTTTCCATTTGTCCATATCGTAGTAAAAACATACGCCCTGTATCATTGCCATACGGGCCATCCTTGAGTCAAGTCACGTCTCAAGGGACATGATCGCATTTTCACACCACATGACAGGGAACCCTAGTAGAGCGCGAACGAGTCGTCACGGTTGGAAATTTTATCAACCCAACGGATACCACCTACTGCCCTGCAGGGCACGCCGATGGCAAGCGCTGCGTATGTCCTCCTAGGCTATTTCTAGAACAACACACTATCGTGTTACCTACCACGCGATGGGGTTTCCACTTTATTGCCTAATGCACGCCAGGGACCAGCGTTTCATATGAACTCCAGAACACGAAGAGTTCAAGAGATTCATATTGACGTCTCACACCAAGTTGTGAGACCTATACCCTGAACCACTTTCCTCGTCAGGGGAGCTAACCGAAATTGATCCGCTTTCGGTGGTGTTCCTTACCATTCTTACCTCCATGTAGGTGCGTCGCTACAGAATTAAAATACTGAATGTTAACACACTGTTATCTTGCCACCTTAAGTAACTATGCTACAAATAGTCCTTATGTGGGCATACTATACGTTCCGCACTCGTATACTTCTAGTTTTCAAAAATAAGTTCTTTTCATGCGTGCTATTCCCAATGCGGCTCTGATACCACGCCTGTGGGGAACCCCTTCCGGGATCCACACTCCAGGATACACATTGGGTGGTGCCGTGCGATGCGGCACCAAACAGCATACACGAAAAGAACCATAAAGTACAAAGTCTTTTATTTCTCAAGATGATGTCATTTACAAAATATTGTACCACGAGGGTACACGCAGCGGAATATACATACACACTTACTCTTGGTCCTAACTATGCAAAATAGAAGACGTCCAGCCCGCGGACGCTTCTTACTAGCTTCCACAAAGATAAGTGCAGAGGCAGGGTTTCCGGTGAGTCTTTGATAACTCACCGAACAACCATCTTCATAGCAAATTTTATAACCTGCAAAACACTAATAATGCAACCGTGAGCACGATGGCTCAGCAAGACTTAACCGACACTCCTAACCATAAAACTCTACATGCAGGTTTTCTTAACACAGGAAAAATATGATGCGATAAAGACACGCCTACATGTTAATCCTTACTTTCAGTTTAATAGCAGCAGATTATTATGCCTTAGACAACCCTCACATCGGAAGTCCACAATCAAACAAGAAACGCTTTCCTCCGATGTGGTGATGCCCAAAGAGGGAAATAAACTTAGTGAGCTCTACAACTAAAGCGTACATGGTTGGCAATACAATGAATCTAAGAACTTCACAACAGCAATGATTCATCTCACTTCATCTGGAAATAATTACTACGTCACAACTCAGTGAACAAGTGGTACTCATATAACCGCGAGGGACGATTATTGCAATCAGGACACACCCAGAATACATGACACATACACCCGCCTCGAAAGACTCATCAAGAGCTCTTTCTTACGTTGTATGCAGCAACCTTTCACACGTCACTTCAATGCCGAACCAGTTCCGCCGACCCATCAGAAGGGCCACTACACGGAACACGTCGAAGTTGCTCCGCTAGCGGGTTTACACCTCTGACACCAACCCCCAAAGGACGGTCGTATAAGTTTCGACACGAGAGTACCCGAGTTACATCGGTTTCCTGGACCCCATAATTCTAGTATGCATCCGGTACTGTTCAAACCTTCTCAGCAGGTCGGCATACGCATTGGTCCTTAACCGACACAAACAGAGCTATAGCCACACAGGGCCATCGTCCTGCTGCTCCTACTCTCTGCTCGGTCTCATTTTTCATTCCAGAACTTTCATTCTCTAGAATCATACCCCGCTGAACCAACATCCTAAACTCGCGAGTAGCTTCCAACTACCCGACTTGTACCGGGTCCTATACAACTTAAGCCTAGCATAAAACTACACGAAGGTAACCTGTTCTACACATTAACTCCAAGGGTTTGTGGGTCATGCATTTGGAATTTCAATCACCTTGACCTAATGCACAATACATACTAGACCCATAAAAGTGATACAAAGTAAAATGTAAGTAAAAGCTGTTAAATGCAAACCGGGGTTTGCCTTATGTTGCTGCAGGTTTATTTATACTTTATAGTCAGTATCTTGGCGATGATTAAATCTTCAACTTGCTGATCCGAGTCGAGTTCCTCGTCGAACTCCTTCGTCGTGTTTCCTACCGATATGAATATGCACAGTTTTAATACGAGTAACTGAATTATAAAACAAATGTGTTTTAGGAACTAAGAATGGTTTAGACCAACTCTAAAGTGAGTGAAGAGCTCTGTTATGGACAAAAACAGAGAACTGTAACTGGGTAGTAGATGTTGGTTGGAGTAAAGTTCAAAAAGTGACATATAAGGAACATAAGAAAGATATTGGAAAAACCTAGAAGAAAACTGGAGAAGATTATATCAACTTGCTCTGAAATTTTTACAGTTGTCCATAGATCATACAGAGGTATGACTTGCAAAATTTCAGACAAAGTTGATGGAAGATGTGGCCTAGGGAATTTTTCCTACTATTTGGCTTCTCTGAATTCCTATGGCAATTATAGTGTCTGGTCATGCTCCAAATTTGGTTTTTCAGAAATTTGGGAGTCTCATGAGTCCATAGGACTTGGTTTCACCATTTTTGGAGCTTCCTACACAGATATATGGAATTTAGAAGTTGGAGCTAAAAGCTGAAAAATCTTTCTATTATTTTTCCTAATTTTCAGAGACATACAAGGTCGAATTAACATTTGGCCAATCAAATGAAGTCAAATGCCTATGAAATTTTTACTGGAGTTCAAGGATTTTTGGAAGAATGGCCTACCCAAATTTGGGAATTTTCCAATAAACAGAACTCTTGTAAAAACTCCTACAAGGTTTTCCTTAACTGAATTAATGAGCCAAATCCAGGGATTTTCCTATATATTGGGCTGTACCTCTGGATAATAATCTTTGAGAGGAATCCAACAAAATTTATTTGACAATTTGTGGATATTCCTACACAAAGTTATGGCTCTCCAAAGTTTGAACTGAATTGGATAAAATCTGGAAATGTTTAAACACTGCCCGTGGGTCCCACTCGCCAGCCCTCGTCTTCTAGCTCACGCCAACCGGGGACCCGGCGGCTCCCTCCGGCGAGGGTCACCAGAATCCATTTTCCGGCCACCTCCCGGCCTCCTAGTCGCCGCCCTCCCCCTTTTACAACCCGATGAACTCTATAGGAGGGTCGCCGGCGGCCGTAGCTCACCGGAAATCACCGTGCACCGGCAACAGTGAGAACTAGGTCTCTGGCGAGGTCGTGGCAGCCCATTCCTTCACCAATTGATCAGGTTTTTGGCTCTACAGCATCAGTGGATGGTGTAGAAGCTTGAAATGGAGTCTAGCCGGATCGGGAAGCGCTGCAAACCCATCGGCACCGTGCGCCCGATGGGGTCCGGCGGTGCGCCATAGACAAGACACGGAAATTCTCCCTCTACACCCCATATCTAGGTCTAAAATCGATGGAGGAAGTGGACAAAGTAGATAGGAAGCTTTGTGCCAAGTTTGAATCAACAAGAACAACAATTAACGAAGAATTTTGCAGTCTCCTACCTCAGGGTCGGTTTGTGCCGCCCGGGAGAAAAACCCGAAATTCTCCTTCTGTGATCAATGGCTAGGTCTGAGTTTTGGGCTTGATCAGCTAGGCTTGTGGTTGCACCGAAGGGCTGTCTTGCCTTGGCGTGATCTCGCGCGGTGTGAGCTATCCATGGCGACCTAGCTCGGTTTTTCAATGTTTACCCGAGAATCACAGCAACTTTGCCGTTTTCCGGTGCCAACGAGCTCGGGACCGTGGGGAGGAGTTGCTAGTCCGGCTAGAGCACTCTTGGGCGAATCTTTTTGCTGTGGGGAGCTCAGGTAACCGAGCTACGGTGGCTGTGGTGATCGTAGGACGAACCGAGAGCGCACGAGTGACTGTGTTCTTCACAGGGCACACCACCGAGGCTGAGGCCGAACAAAGAGAAGGCAAAGTGACTTTGTTGCTCCTATGTGCATGGATTAGGATGGCCAAAAGATCAAGCGGCAGGAGCTGGTGCCGGCAAGGGACTTCCCGAGCTTTTATCGCGCGTGCTCACCCGAGAAACAGAGTCGGTTGCACTGGATGTGTGGCTGACATGTAGGTCCCACCACCTTAATTTAATCAAATTATCCACTGATCTTTTCCCCAAAGCTACTCAGAATTGATTGCTTTAGTTCACCTCAAAGTCATGGTTTGAATTTTCTGAATTCAAATGATTTGAATTCTGGAGTGAAGTTTGAACTAAGTTTGATGATTTTAATTTGAAATGGAATTTGAATTATTCAATTGCTTTGTTCCAAAACATAGCAAACCAACTCCAATGTTTCTGAATTTTGGCATGGCTTCTAATTCAAATGTGGAGAACACGTTTGTGGAACCAAAGTTGCAAATTGAGCAAGTTGAAATTTGAAAGTGGAATTTAAATTCAGATTGGAGGGCTTCCTCTTTTAATCCCAAACAGATATTAGAACCCCTCCAAAAGAGCTGAAATTTGGAAGGTTAATATTTGAAACATGAAGATCCAAGTTATGAATTTAGATCTCCATGTTTGGAATTTTTTGGGAAGTTTGAATCCTCACTTTAAACCTACACTGTTATAATTTACAGTTTTAATTCCCCTCATTTTTCCTACATGTAAAAGTGCTGAGTTTCTTGCTACCACATTGTGGGGATTTTACACGGTTTGCTCATCCGTCTGCGGGTGGTATGCTGAACTATGGATCAGTTTTATCCCCAAAGAAGCATGTAGCTGCTCCCAAAAACGAGACACAAATAAAGTGCCCCGATCCGATATAATGGTGCAGGGTATGACGAACAAGCATAGGATCCGTGAGATGTACAATTCAGCATACTTCTTGGCGTTGTAGTTGGTGTTAACCGGGATAAAATGGGTAACTTTGGTGAGCCGGTCGACGATCACCCACACGGAATCATGTTTCTGAAATGTGGTGGGTAAACCTACGATGATGTCAATGCTCACATCTTCCCACTTCCAGGCAGGAACGCCCAATGATTGTAGCAGTCCCGGTTTTCTCATGTGGTATGCCTTCACCCTTTGACATGTATCACACTCGGGCACGTACTTTGCAATCTATCGCTTCATTCGTGTCCACCAAAACTTGTTTCTGAGTTCTTGATACATTTTGTTGCTTCTGGGGTGAATAGAAAACATTGACAAGTGAGCATCATCAAATATTTTTTTCCGTAACTCCGGGTTACGGGGTACGACGATCCGGTCCTTGAACAATAGGACGCCGTCTCCGTCTTTCCGGAAACATTTTAGCTCCCCACTGTCTACACGTCTCTGCAAATTCGACATGCCCTTGTCATGTTTCTGAGCCGCCACTATTTCTTCACGGATGGTGGGGATCAAAGCTAAGTTGTAGAGAGCTCCATGTGGAATAACATGCAATGGTGGATCGCTCTCTTCCAACGGTATGATGGTCAGATTGTTGGCGTGTGACTTGCGACTCAGCGCATCCGCCACTACGTTTGCTTTGCCGGGGTGATAATGGATCTCTATTTCGTAATCCTTTATCAACTCCAACCATCTTCGCTGCCTCATGTTCAGCTCATTCTAAGTGAATATATACTTGAGGCTTTTGTGGTCGGTATATCAATGCACGAGGTTACCGAGTAGGTAGTGCCTCCACATCTTGAGTGTGAGTACCACGGCAACAAGCTCTAAGTCATGAGCTGGATAATTTTGCTCATGGTTCCTGAGCTGCCGTGATCCATACGCGACCACCCTTTGGTGTTGCATCAGCACACATCCAAGCCCAATGCTGGATGCATTGCAGTACACATCGAATGGTTTTGTTGTGTATGGCTGCGCCAAAATCGGTGCTGATGTTAAGTGCTTCACTAATGCCTTGAATGCTGCTTCATATGCTGGACTCCAAACATATTTGGTAGCCTTCTTCAGCAGCTCGGTCATAGGCTTGACAATCATCGAGAAGTTCAGAATGAACCGCCGATAATATCCCGCGAGTCCGAGGAAACTCCGTACCTCATGAACAGTTCTCGGGGACTTCCAATTCAGCACTTGTGTTATGTTACTCGGGTCTACAGTGATGCCCTCCGCTGAGATAATATGCCCAAGAAAAGGCACTTGCGATATCCAGAATTCACACTTGCTGAATTTCGCGTATAGCTTGTGATCCCGCAGCCTTTGCAAGACTATATGTAGATGCTTTGCGTGTTCTTCCTGTGCCTTGGAATATACCAATATGTCATCGATGAAGACCATGACAAACTTGTCCAGCTCCGACATGAATACCGAGTTCATCAAGTACATGAGGCGAGCTGGAGCGTTGGTGAGGCCGAAGGACATGACCAGGTACTCATAAAGCCCGTACCTCTTCGAGAAAGCCGTCTTCGGTATATCCTCAGCCCGTATCTTAATCTGATGGTACCCAGATCTTAAGTCCATCTTAGAAAAGATCTTTGCTTCGACCAACTGATCAAACAACTTGTCGATACGTGGCAATGGGTACTTATTCTTGATGGTTACGGCGTTTAGTGGACGATAGTCCACGCAAAGCCGCAACGTCTCATCTTTCTTCTTCACAAATAATGCTGAACAACCCCATGGCGAGGAGCTTGGCCTAATATAACCCTTCTCCAGCAGGTCCGTTAACTGCGTCTTCAGTTCTGCCAATTGCTTTGGCGCCATCTTTTATGGCCTTCGGAATATTGGCATCGTTCCCGGTGCAAGTTCAATATTTAACTCGACCTCTCGGTCAAGCGGAATCCCCGGTAAATCATCCGGGAACACGTTTGGGAACTCACAGACTACTGGAATATCTTCCAATCTGATGGTGGCGGATTGGTATAAACTTGGAAGTTTTATTTCTAGACTGTCCAGAAATAATGAGTGCGACTCGTGCACTTCTAAGTGCAAATGCACGACTCGGAGGACGGTGTCTAAAACAGCGCCGTGGCGGGTTAACCACGACATCCCTAGGATGACATCGACCTTTTGTCTCTCTAAAACTATGAGAGACGTAGGGTATACTCTACCCTCTAAGCATAATGGCGCTTTTGGAACCATCATGCTTGCTGAAATTTTCCCATCCAGTGAACAAATCAAGTATGGACTTTCGGTGGGTAGTATTTGCAAGCTGTATTTAGCAATAAAAGCTTGGCTAATAAAACTATTTGTGGCGCCTGAATTAAAAAACACTATGGCGGATGCTGGTGGAGTTGGAACATACCCGCAAGGATTGGCTCCCCCTCCGGCACGTCCTCTATGGAAAGTTGGTGGACGGTGCCGGGCTTAGGATTTGCCTGCCGCACATTAATGGGGTTCCGGGGCTGATTCCTCCCCGGGAACTGTGGTGCCACTCCGCCGCCTTGCCTCTCGGGACAGTTGTTGGCGAAGTGTCCTGGACGACGGCATTTGAAGCATGCGGCTGATGACTGGTCCGTGCTTGGGGGACGAAAGCCCGGCATGTGCTGCTGAGGTGCAAACGCACGCGGCATCACCCGCTGATGCTGTTGTTGCTGCAGAGGTGGTGCCTGTAGTTCCGGCCTGAACGCCGGTGGAGAATATGGCCGACTGCGGAATGGCATCGGCCTCTATGGTGGCTGCCAGCATTGACCCGATGGTGAGCGATACACCACCCGGTATTTTTGAGAAGGACCACCTCCCTCTCCGCTGCTCTGCGGCGCGTTTCACTTCTTCTCCGCCGCTGCTAACTCCTTGCTGGAGTCCTCTTGAACAATCGCAGCATCAATAATGTCGTTGAGGCTGCCGCAATTGAACATTGCCAGCTTGTCCTTCAGGAGCGGGTAAAGCCCCTGATAAAAATGGTCCCGCCGCTTCTCGTCAGTATCGGCGTGCTATGACGTGTAGAGCGCGAGCTCATTGAACGCTCTGGAGTATTCCAGCACGTTCCTGCTTCCTTGCTGCAGGCGAAGGAACTCCTGTGTCTTTCTTTTCATAAGACCCAGCGGTATGTGATAGGCCATGAAGGCCGTCCGGAACTCCGCCCAAACTCGCTCGGTGGGTTGCGAGGCACAGAAGTTTGCCCACCAAACGCTCGTAGACCCTTGAAGCTGTTGGACCGCGAACTGAGTCTTGCGTTGCTCACTCACTTGGAGCAGCCCGAACTTCATCTCCATTGTGCGGAGCCAGTTGTCCGCCTCGAGGGGTTCATCCGCCCTTGAGAATACCGGGGGATGAGTAGCCAGAAAGTCGGAGTAGGAGCTTTGTTGGAGCTCCTCGTGATCTTGATGCCTCTCTGGTCGAGATGTATTTGCAATAAAAGTCTGCAGCAACTTCGTGTGATGCTGATGAGAACCCGCCATAGACACAACGATGTCAGCCAATGTAACCGTTGGCGGTGGGGGTTGTTGCTGTTGCTGCTGTCGCTGTCCCGAGGAATCCTCGGCAGGCTGTTGGGAGACATCTACCCCCCCTGACTAGAACCCCCAACTTCAGCGGTTGGCACGAGTGCGAGTAATTCTGAAATTCAAAACAGCAGCGATCAGCACATGTCCTTCTTAAAATTCCATATAAAAACAGTAGGTATTGAAGTGACACATGAATAACTTGCAAAACAGTCATATATATTAATAAAGTATAAACTTTATACAAGATACATTATTCTCGGGTCTCCAAGAAGTCATGCTCATGGCGTCACTACCTATACATATACTACTGTCGACACGACATGTCACTGATTACAAAAGTTTCTATACATCACCCTCGCTGCCCTACTTGGCAACGGTAACCCACTACTCAGAGTAGAACTCGACCTCCTGCGGGTCGTCCTCCTCCGCTACCTCCGCTGGAGGCTCCGGGTCCATGACCTCCTCTTCCGGTTCAGGTTCCCCCATCGCCGGGATACCGAAAACTACAGGTACAGCACCGACCATAGGTAGGCCCACTACCGGAGGTACGAGGTCTTGCAACGCATGCACCTCATCAATGGCCTGGCTGTAGTCCTCTTCCCAGCCTTGCCTCTCCTCAATAGCGTCATCACGCTCTTGAGTGAGGACCTCATTTTGCTTGGTCAAGGCCTTCACTTGCTGTTGTAAAGCCGTGATGTCGACGCGGCTTTTCTTTTTCGCCTTCTTCAGACGATGCAACTGATTATGTTGTTCGTCTAGTCGCTTTATCGTCGGAAGGAGAACATTGAAGAGTGCGCTGTGAGCACTCTCGAAATGGTCTCCGCGGCTGGTGCTCTCCTTGAACTTCACGGCAAGACAATCCGTATGGACAGCTTGGCTGTCCATCACGGCCTTTCCTGCCCTCAACTGGAGGCTGAGGTTCACCTCCGCGGGGTTGTACCTTGGGCAACCCGGATCTGTTGCCTCCAAGTATCTTTCCCTCCACACATGATTAGCTTGTCCCTCCACCAGAATGAGGGCGTATGGAGTTTCCTCCATATCTCTCACGTGTAGTTGGCAGAAGCGCGACATGGTGTCGCGGGCTGCCATTTGCCACATTTCCCCCGGCTGTCTACCTCTCACCATGACGGTGAACGGTTCCCAACCGGGTGGTGTAGGTCCTGCAGGAACTTCGACATGGATGGTCCACATCTTGTTCCCCTCCTCGCCTTCTTCCTTGGCGAGGTACTGCAGCATTTCCACGTACCCGAAATATTGAAGCATTTGCTTCAACACTTCCGGACAGCTGCTGCGTTGAGAACAGTGGGAGACCACCCACCCGTTCTCCAATTATTTATCCGCTGTCATCTGTAGAAACATATTTGAAAAAGGTCAAATACTCATTTCTACAGTAAATCATTGAGTTATAACATTAAAACATGTCAATAAACTCATAAAACTTGGAAACACGATTTGAACTTAAAACAAATTTGATTGCTGGTCTGCTGCCCAGACTGACAACCCTGACCAGTTTCCATTTCAACCAGATTTAGACCATGCTAAATGCAAAACCAATTCTGGAGCACAACATCAAAGTTAAAGCTAACTTCAATAGCTTCCCATAAAGTATTTGCTTGGCCTAAGATCTGTCCTGGTTCAAAAGTTATGAGATATCAAAGTTGACAGAATTTCTGGAATAATTTGGACAGCACCTACCTTCTTGAGGTACTGATTTGATCCAAGAATTCCAGTTAATTCTACACCAAATTTGACAAAACTTTCTGTTACAAAGTTGTAACCCATCTCATGAAATTTTCAGAGATACCTCATTTTCTATTTTTAGATTTTTTTGCAGGACGTTATGCTCAATTTACAGAGAGTTACATAGAGTGTTTGCTCTGCCCTGTTTTCTGGACAGTTTCAACTCTACTGCATTTTTCGACTGGTTAAGGGATGAAACACCTCTGAACATAAACAGATAAGTTGTAAAGGTCTTCCAATGCTTTCAAGAAATGTATCATATGACCCCAACCTCGAAACAATTCAACCTATAACCTCTGGTTAACTTCAGCCTTATTTCAGTTGAAAACAGATGACTCTGTCCATAGTATCCTATAAGTTGAAAACTGGTTAACTTTGAACATCCTGATTAAGGGGAGAAGTTACATCAAAGTTTTCGTGCTCTGGATCAAATCTTCAAGTTTTACAATGAGGTTGGTAGACAGTGCTTACATGCACCCCCCAAGACACATGACGTCCCGAGGTGCATGATTTTCCGACATAAGCTAATAGGTTAGATTTGCCACTTTCTATACACTAATAACATCCTTATATGGGCTACTAACTCATTCCTCACCGAGTTTTTGAAAAAAAAATGACCTTTTTAGTGCGTTAAACCTCAAGCGAGCTCTGATACCACGCTGCGAGGGTCCCATGGCCTCATCGAGCCAGGATCACGCTGAGGGGTGCTGCGTTGCACAGCACCGGATAACACACATAAAAGGTACAAAGCGGAAGCAAAGTTTTATTACATAAACAAGTTTATAAACATTTTTACAATAAAATATGTTCAGTCTACATTCACGGCATAGACTAGCACCGAGTTCACATTCAGCCCATGAACGTATCCCCGATAGCACAAACACACACTAACACGGCGGCGTGCACGACTCCCGCTCGACGGGGTTTCCCTCTTGGGGTTCCTTCTCCTCCTCGGGAGTCTCTTCCTCATAACACCCTGCAAAAGCTTCAAACACAAGCAGTGAGCACGATGGCTCAGCAAGTCTGACCTGTCTTTCCTATACATACAACTTCTACATGCTGGATCATGTGTAATTGGGAATGTAAGTTGCAAAGGACACGCCTAATTATTTGAACATTACCTTCAAGTTTTAGCAGCAAATAGTGGAGAACCTCACGCTAAGACACAAGAGAGAGCTGCAATCAAACAAGAAACACATTTCTCTCACGCACTTTGCCCAAGGTTGAAAAGAACTTTAATTAGCTCTAAACTGCAGCAAGTCATTAACAATCAAGGTATAGGTTTCGATCAGCAACTTTTACATGACTCTAGTTTGTTCTTTCTACGTCACAGTACAGTAAACAAGTGATACTCACTGACTGCTAGGGACAGCGATTATAATCGATTTACACCTGCAGGGTTACCCGAATAACCCGTCATGTACGCCCGTACTCGATGTTGCCTAAAGCAACCATCACAGACGTCGTATGCAACCACCTTTCACTCGTCAGCCAAATGTTGAGCCAGTCCAATTGTCCCGAGCAAGAGGTCTCTGCGCGTGCATCTGCAGTGCCGCCAGCCAATTTACACCTCAAGTTCTCACCCTACCCTCTGAACGACCAGCTATGCCTCAACAACCAGCTACCCGAGTTACATCGGTTTCCCGGTTCCCATATATCCGGTAGGTCTTCGGTACTGTTCTAGCTTGTTCAACAGGCCCGCACACAGCTCGGTCCTCAATCGAAACAGGCGGAGCTATGGTACCCAGGCCCCAACGTCCTGCTGCCCTAACTTTCCGCCCGGTCTCATTTTTCTTGCCATGTGTTTCATTTGCTACCTTTACCCAAGTAGTGTGCCGCTAGCGTATTCTCGCGAGCAGTTCCAACTACTCGACTTGTACAGAATCCTACCCTATCTTAGAATTGCAGTAGCTAATCGAGGTTTAAACACTTAAGCCCAACCCAGGGTTTTCTTGGCTGTGCATTTGGGTTTTCAAACAAGACTCTAATGCAAAATTGAAGTGGGTGCTCAAAGTAAGTTCTCAAAACAGTAAATTGATAAAAAGGCTAATGCAAACCAGAGCTTGCCTTGCTGCCATTGGTCGTAGGCTAGATGTTTGTCTGGAGTGATGAATTCTAAGACTTCGGGCTCCTCCTCAACCTTAGCGACTACATGAGACAAATACATGTATGTATCAATTTGAATGCATTTGAATTTGAAGTTGAATTTGTTAAGATGATAAGTATTGCTAGAAAGGCCCAATGACTCTGAAATTTTTACTGTGGTTTTGATATAACCTACTCAGAGACTTGGCCAAATTTCATTTGCAGTAAAGCTCATTTGAGCCCTCCACAAAAAATTATGTATTTGGCCTTACTTGGAGCTCTTAGGGTGTTCTAGGAATTTTAATGAGGCAAGCCATGAATTTATGAAAACTAGATTTTAAGAAGGTTCTAATGGAGTTGGTTTCACTTAATTTGAAGACTCCTAGCCAAAGATATGAGCTAAACAATTTCAGGGAAAATCTGAAAATGTTTCTGGACATTTTCCATTTTCTCTGGAACAGTTTTATTAATCACACCATTAGGTGGATCAAATGAGCTCAAATGGATCTAAAATTTTTATTGTAGCTCAGGGATATTTTGGTGGATATCCTAGCAAAATTTCAGAATTTTCCACTACAGGGTTCTCCAGTTAAAATTCTAAACATTTTAAGTTTTTAAGAATTAATTATGGAGAAATAAAGATTTTAATAAGGTGAAACTTGATTTCTTGGAAAGTACTCATAGAGTGGAATCCAATAAAATTTAGTTCACTCGATTTGGAGTTTTCTAGCCAAAGTTATGTGGGTTTGAAGTTTGAACTAAATCTGAAAATCGAGGAAAAGTTTAAATTGCTGCGCGTGGGACCGGGGCTACGTGTCGACTCCTCAGCGGCTGACACACGGGGCTACGGAGTATTTTGCGTGCAGCCACAAATGATCCGGTGCCACAGTAGATCCCCGGTTTAAATATCCGCTCACTGACACGTGGGACCGGGGGCTTCTTCAACCTCCCGACATCCCTCGCTCGGCCGCCGCCCCCCTCACTGGAGTGCTCGCCGGAGGGGCTCAGTCATGCGCCAAACTACAAGATTTTTGCCGCCTCTGCCTAATACCACATGGGGAACACGGTGCTGGACTTATCTCAACATGAAAACCACGGGAACATGGCCGGCGACGAGCGGCGGCTTCGGAAGAACTTCGGCCGTGTCGGCCGGGCTTCCTAGCACCTCAAAAGATCGAGCTAACAGTCGTAGAGCATCAGTGCACCCTAGGGAAGATCATCATGAATTCAAAGAAGCTCGTAAACGGCCGCAACTAGGATGTCACCGTGCGACCAAAGTCAGAAATCTGAAATCCTAGCAAAACTCGAAGAACAGTGGCTACAACCGACGGTTCTCCAAAGTTTTGGATCCTATAGACTCGCACGGACGTCTAGAAGTAGTTCTCTCAGTTAGGTGATGAGTGGTGCAGTGTGTAGCACGAATTTTGTGAAATGGTCCGGTGGCCTCTTTTGTACACCGGCGCAAAACCGTGAAATTCCAGCGATGGCAGCTCATGTCACGTCACCGGAGCTTGCGGTAATGGAAGAGTGATCGATGACGAACCTCTTTGCTGTTCACAGCTCAGGGAAAGGTGGGCTGTGATGGCCGGACGAGTGGTTCCCGTGACGGTGGCTCGGGTTGAACCGAGGAAGAATGAATGGTGTGGTGGAGCTCGAGGAGGGTCGGTCACGGTCTGGAACCGGTGCGAGAACGTCGAGTAAGGCTTGGCGCACTCGGTTGTGGTCTCGTCTTGCCGTGACAACCACTAGTTTGGCCGGGCAACAGTGGAACCGAGAGCTCGAGTGAGCGGCGAGGTTCTTTTGCTCGGGAGCGAAACAATCGAGCGGTGAAAAGATCAGGGGAGCGGTCGGGCACGAGGATAAGAGGCCGGCGACTCGTCCAGTTGAAAAATTGCCGAGCAGGAGGTGGTGTCGGTCCTCAGATCAGTTGATTCAGTCGGTTTGATCACTGGTTAGACTGACAGAAGGGCCCCACTCCCATTTTAACCTCTGAAATTTAATTTCTCCCACTGCTCTAAACATTAATACCCTTTGGATTTGAATTATCTACCAAATGCCCATTTGAAATTGATAGAATTCAAATTGTGAAGTGTTTGAATATATTCATAGCACATATGCAGTTTGAAATTCAAATTGGATTTGAATCTGCTTAATTTGGCTCATGTCAAGATCAACTCCAAATGGAGTGAAAATTGGTGTGTGAGCTTACAAAAATGTGCTTAGTGTGAATATGAATCCCACTTTTGAATTCAGGGGATGAAAAGAGTTTAAATTTGAATTTGAGTTCAAACTAACCCCTTTCTAGTTATACCCAGAAGTACCTCAAAAAGGTTTGGCATGAGCATTCCTAGCAAGGTGTAGGAGTTTTTCATATGCTTAGCCCCTATATGATGCATGTGGGAAATACCACTTTTGAATTTTTTGAGTTCATCCTCTACTGACCATGTTGATGGTGTTTACTTGCTCTTCAAATGTGTTCATAATCTTTCCACAAATGAAGTATGTGTGGTGTGATGAACACTTTGAGTGTGTGAAAAAACTTAGGCCCTTACAGAAAATTGGGGAAAACTGGTCAGGGAGATGATTCCGGAAGTCGGTTAGCTCGGAGTGAAAGGAATCGAGGTGAGACTCACCGTGTACGACGAATTTTTCCGGCGAAGCTGTAAATGTCCGGTGGCCATTCCTTGCAAAGGGCGGCGAAATCCACTCGACTACCAGCGAATGGAGGCGAACAAGTGGGCTAGGGAGGTGGAGGATAAGCGGGCGCAGCCGGTGGTGCGCTCGGTTTCGCCCGGCGAGCTGGGACGGCCCGGCGTGACGGTGGAGAAGCGAGCTTCGCTTGGCAACAATGGAGGCACGGTGCACAGTGGGGGAAGAAGACAGTGGAGGTGGCGAACTGCTCGAGAGGGGGGTGTTGGGGCCTTAATGCCGCTGCAGCCCGGCTGCTGCGGGCACGCCACCGTCGTGGCACCCATGCGCCGGCCTCAGCTTTGAGGTGGCAGGCAACAGAGGAAAGGAGAGGATTACACACGGGGCCCACTGCTCTCAAAAAAAATTATAAACCGCAGCTCTGAAGTTTCGGATTGTTACAACAGGCTAGTTGTCATGATAAAAATGTTGCTGGTTGAAAGCTTTACGTTGATTGTTAATGAAATGCTTAGTTTAGAGCATATCAAAGTTATTTTTAACCTTAGGCAAGTCCCATAAGAGGAATGCGTTTCTTATTTGATTGCGGACTTCATATGTGGCTTAGCTTAAGGTTTTCCACTAACTTGAGACTAAAACTTGAAAGTAAGGATCTAATAATTCGGCTAGTCTTATGCAAAGCACTTACCTATCCTACAATGCAAATCCATCATGTAGAGTTACATGCTAAGGTGAGATGGGTTAGTCTTGCTGAGAAATTGTGCTCAATACTTGTTTGTTGAAGCGTTTGCAGGGTTCTATGAGGAGGAGGCTCCCGAGGAGGAGATGGACCCCCAAGAGGGAACTACAGTCGAATAGGAGCCGTGCACGCCGCCGTGTTAGTTTGTGCGTGTGTGCTAGTGGAATTACGTTCACGGGCTGAACGTGAGACGTTTGCTTAGTCTACGCCCGTGAGTGCAGACTACAACGATATTTTGATGCAACTATGTTGATAAACAAGTTTATGTAATAAAATTTAGCTTCTGCTTATCGCCTTTTTTATGTGTTATCTAGTGCTGTCCATCGCAGCACCCCTCAGCGAGATCCTGGATTGTCGGGACCGTTGGGTTCTTGTAGAACTCACTTTATTCCTGACCGATTACAAGTCTTAATGACAACTTACTTCTACTAATTATTTTGTATACAGATATCCCTTGCTCGGCGATGATATTGTAATCTGACCATCAGATCTCTCCCTCCCTCGGGAAAAAGCTCGTCCTCAAGTTTGAACATTGGATATGCCTTCTTGAATTATGGAACATCATCCCCAAGAAGCATCTGAGCTAACACTTTCTTCCCATTGCACTAAAATCTGCCAAGTGCCTCTGTAGAGTCTTGATCGTAGGACTGTGGCTGGAGATAGAGCTGTCCTGCCATTTTGTATTGCTGGTAAACTCAGAGGTGAGGAAGCGGGTGTTCCAGTAAATGGTTTAAGTAGGCCACATGAAAGACTGGATGAATCCGACTTTTTGGGGGTAATTCAAGTTTATAAGCAACTTGACCGATCTTCAGTACAATCTTATATGGACCATAGAAACTTGCTGATAACTTTGTTTTTGGTCCCTGTATTCCTGCAGTTGTGGGCCTATTATGAATTTTGAGCCAAACCCGTTGGCCTATTTCAAATTCCATCAGCCGATGCTTGATGTTGTAGTAATGATTATCATGTTGTTGGGCCTGATGGAGTCTTTCCCTCACTTCTTGTAAGAACTGATCACGTTCTGTAAGTGTAACACCCTCAATTTCGTATCCATGCATGCATACATATTTCATATAGAGAAACATTTTAAAAGAAGTAGAAACGGAGAAAGAATTAGAAAGATAGTCAAAAGGAGCCAATTCCAGTTCGCCAAGGAGCGCTGTAGACACTTCCCGCGACCTCGCTGGACACGTGTCGCCTGGGGAGCTCGCCTCTGTAGGGAAGCGAGGCCCTACCCCGCGGGACACGTGTCACCTCTGGAGCTAGACTCTGCGGAGAAGCGAGGCCCAGCCGCGCGGGACACGTGGAGCCTTCGGAGCTCGCCTCCGAGAGGTCCGAACCGTGGGACACGTGTCGCTCTCGGAGCTCACCTCCGAGGAGAAGACACTGTTGGACACGTGTTACCCTTGGAGCTCGCCTCCGGGAGGTCCGACGCTGTTGGACACGTGTCGACCTCGGAGCTCACCTCCGAGGAGAAGGGAGGTCCAACACCAATAGACACGTGTCGACCTCAGAGCTAGTCTTTGAGGAGAAAGGAAGTCCGACACTACTGGACACGTGACACTCTCGGAGCTCGCCTCTGAGGAGAGGGGAGGTCCGGAACTGACACGTGGCGCACGTGGAGCTCACCTCTGAGGGAGAGGGAGGTCCCGCCCGCCAGACACGTGGCGCACCCGGAGCTTGTCTCTGCGGAAAAGGGAGGCCAGGCCCCCGCTGGACACGTGGAGCCTCCGGAGCATATCCCTGCAGAAGGACGAGATTCTTAAGCGGTTTTTCCCTGGGCGCGAGTACCCGGTACTGAGGAAACCGACAAGAATTCTTCCACGTTGAATACCGCAACCAGATCGATTAGAGATAAGTTGTTAAGATCTAAAACACATTGAATAGGACTCTTATTTGAAATCCAATCGGAGTAGGACTCTTGTTTTTCCGGTTATAAATAGAACCCAAAACACCCCTTGGTAGTAATATCCTCCCAAGCCAACAACTTAGAGGCTCTAGCACCCAACTCGCCGAGTTAAACCCCTTCGCCGGAGTTCAGCCACCGTTCAGACCGCCGACGAGCCCCGACACGCTCGCCGTCGCCGGAAGAGAGTCGACGATCTGTCTTGCTAGGAGGAAGGCCCTGACACCAAGGAGAAGTGAGGTAGGTCTTTGTTACCATCTTACGACATCATCGCGGTTTTCTTCGCATCTGTTTCTTCGATCCCTTCGAACAGAAGTTTTTTTCATGTGGACAGATCACGTGTTGATCGGTTTGATCTAGATCTTAAGACAAGATCATCACCACGCCCACATTTGATCCTTACACCCTTGTTCATCATAAAACCCCATGCAAAGCCATTAAAACATGCAAGAACACGTACAAACTGATCTGAATAAGACAGCATCATATGATTTGCATCATTGCATCTTAAGTAAAGTTTGTGCATGTTGATTGATTGTTGTGAATCTTGTATGTGCGTGATCGTGAGTAGAAGGACAAGCTTAGGGAGCTACCTACGAAGGACTACAGCACCAAGATTTCGAGACGCCTGAGCAACAAAAGCCACAGGAACAAGGCAAGTGCCCCTTGACCATATTGATCCCATGTTTTGGAAACTGTTTTGTTTGCGAAAACATGTATGCTTGAGTCAACTTGATGGGAAACCCTTTTGTAGGAGTTTACTAGTTTGATTAACCACCCTTGTCGCCAGGAAAGTTGATGAGTCGGGTATGGTCATTTTTGCTTTTTGCTTCGCTTAGCTTACGGGTTATGGGAAGCGAGATAGAACGTGTGTAGCTACTGCACTCATATGAACAATGTTAATGAGAACTTGATGATGATAATGAATATGAATCGGGGGAGATCTAGGCAAGCTTGGTTCGTGGATGTGGTAGAATGAGATGGTGGTTTACTTGCCGTAGATCTAAGGACCGGTTCATGCGAGCACATGCCAGGAAAACAGTGCCACCACAAGGCCAAGTATGGGTGCGGCTTAGCTAACTAATTAGGTAAGTTGCTAGATTGTTATGGACCGTAGAAGGCGCGGGGAGTGGGAGTCGAGAGAGGACTGCCTTGGGAACTGCATGGCACAAGAGGGGGCCCGTAGGTGGGAGAATGGTGATTCGAGCCTGCTGGTGAAACCTTAGTGAGTCCATACATCTAGTAGACCCTTTGTAAAGGCTATTTTGTGATCTCTTGGCCACACACCGACGGTTGTGTACTGGTATAATGGAGGTTCTGCAGTCGCCGACGGGTGACGAAATCACAAACTTGTGGGTAAAGTGGTGCCACATCTTAAGAGTGTAAAACTATCATGATAGCCGTGCTTAAGGTCACAAGCGCCTGGCCAACTTCCATGATTAGGGGGATGGTTATTGGTTTGGTTATTGGTATGGTTATGGTATGGTCTTGGGATTGGTTTCGGGACTGTTGAGTCTTGGTAATAAGATTTGTTTCGGGACTGTTGAGTCATGATAATGAGTTTTGGTCTCGGTTATGAGATGGATATGAATATGATATGGTTATTATGAGCATGAGATGATGTTGAGAAAGATTAATGGCTGGATGAGACGAGATAAGTGGGGAAATATGATGGAGGTATGTTACTGTTTTAATTGGATATATGTTGGGATCAAATTCACTTAAAGATAGTTGATGGTTTTATCGTGTTTTGTGAAATAAACTTTGCTTTCTATAAATGAGCTTTTTATTCCTACCTTGTTGAAAGATACATATCATATTTTCCCGCACTTGCTGAGTACGTCATGTACTCAACCTTGCATTATTACTTAATCATCAGCAACAGGAGAAGAGTACTTCGAAGATCATGTGGAGTACTAGACGTGCGATCTACCGTCAACTTGCCTGTGGAGCTGGAGATGGAGCCGCTGCCGTGTTTAGTTTGCTTCCTCTATCGCTTAGAGACTTGCGCTGCCAGAATAAGACTTCCGCTGCTAGAATAAGTTAGAGACTTCCGCTGCAAGAATAAGTTAGAGATTGATGTAATAAAGTACTTAAACCCTATTATTCATGGTTATATTCTCAATTCAGTTTGTGAATTACATGTGTATGTGTGATGAACATCCTGGGCACACATATGCATTAGCTGGGTTCCGTGTTTTACGGGACCGGACGTCACAGATTGGTATCAGAGCCACGTTGACCTTAGGATGCAAGCCTAGATAGAAGTCACAGATTTGCAACAGAGCCACATTTACCATAGGACGCAAGCCTAGGTAGAATGCATAGATTGGCATCAGAACCACCTTGACCGTAGGATACAAGCTTAGGTAGATTGGACACCCTAAAACACATGGGAACGTTTAAACCATAGGAGCTTAAATAGGAGTGGTGTGTTGAACTTTTGTGATGATTGCTTCTGTTTGTGTGCTTAAGTGTGAGTTGTGGCACGCTTCGGCGAAGGTCCACATCCACATATAATAGAGAGATGTGAGATGGTTCGGCACTTGTTCACATCCTCATTTAAAGCAAATATGTTTAGTCCATCCACCTTGATGCATATAGTTGGGAGGATACATCTAAACTTCTAACTTCTATTCTACACAACTCTCTCTCACAGATGGTGAGAGAAAACGCCGACCGTCAAAGGAGGAACGTCCGTGGCAACCAGGAATCACAAGAGGATGACCACGTTGAAGTTCCTAAAAATCCTAACCCTGGGGCTGGTGAAAACAACCTTGAACGGTTGATGGCTATGCAGAACCAGCTCATGCGAACTATGATCCAAACTTTGGGTCAGCTGCAAGCCAACAACAACAATCCTAACCCCGTTCCTGCACCACCACCGCCACCACCACCACCACCGCCGGCTCACAACCGACTGGAAGAGTTCATGAGGACTCAACCACCTACCTTTGCACAAGCTAATGATCCCATGGAGGCCGACGATTGGTTGAAGACCATGGAGAAGAAGCTTGCTATTGTTCAGTGCAATGATCGGGAGAAAGTTCTCTTCGCATCACACAAACTTATGGGAGCAGCCGCTGACTGGTGGGACGCTCTTTGCAACGCTCATGTCGACCAGGAGACTATCACTTGGGCTGAGTTCAAGGAGAGTTTACGCTCTCATTACGTCCCTGTCGGAGTCATGATACTTAAAAGACAAGAGTTTGAAGGTCTCTGCCAAGGCAAGAAGAGCGTGAATGAGTACCTCAACAAGTTCACACAACTGTCAAGGTATGCCCCCGAAGATGTCAACTCGGATAAAAGGAAGCAATATTTGTTCATGAGAGGGTTGAACAATGAGATCCAAGTTCAACTGCTCAACAATGACTATGCAAACTTCCAGAAACTTGTTGACAAAGCTATAGTGGTTGAGAGCAAGATCCGTGAGATCGAGCAAGAGGGCAAGAGAAAGATGCCATACCAGCCACAAGGGAGCAATGTACGTCTCCGTTTCATGCCCCCAGCTGCACCATAGTATGGCTCGTCCGCTTCTACTTTTCGCCCTAATCAACCACCACAGCAACGTCCTGTTATGCAAGCACTTCGTGTGCCTTTGCCTCCTGCGCCCCGTCCCAACATGGGCGCATATGCTCAAAACCACCCCCGCCCCAACGTTCCTGCTGTCTTGGGCAACAAGACATGCTTTGCATGCGGAGAGACGGGACACTTTGCAAGTCAGTGCCCAAGAAAAGGCCTTGGACAGCCGACCAACGCGCCCAAGCAGAACCCACGGCCGAACGGAGTAGCTAATCAAGTTAACCGTGGGCAGCGGAATTATGCTCGTGGCAACGTGAATCATGTCTCCGCTGAGGAAGCGCAACAGGCTGAGGATGTCATGATTGGTATGTTCCTTGCCAACTCCAACCCAGCAACTGTTTTATTTGATTCCGGAGCATCACATTCATTCATATCATCCAAGTATGTTGCCAAGTATAATCTACCCATACCACACTTGAAATATACTGTGTTGGTTAATTCTCCCGGTGGAGAGATGAGGACTAATATAGTATGTCCGAAAGTAAACCTTAAAATAACGGGGGTAGACTTCCTTGCCAACCTCATTGTCTTGGATTCCCAAGGGCTTGACATAATACTCGGAATGGATTGGTTAAGAAAGCACAACGGAGTGATCCAATGTGCTAAGAGGAGTGTGCAGTTGAAAAACGAGCATTGTACTCGTATTGAGTTTGAGTCAGCAACACCAACAATAGAGAAGGCAACGTTGAACCACGTCTAAGAAACAACATTGGAAAGCATTCCGGTGTTTCAAGAATTTTCGGACGTGTTCCCGGAAGAACTTCCAGGTATGCCACCTGACCAGGACATTGAGTTTGCCATTGATTTGGTACCTGGAACTGCACCTATAGCGAAGAGGCCATATAGGTTGCCCGTTAATGAACTAGTGGAACTTAAGAAGCAAATTCAGGAGCAGCTATAAAAGGGTTTTATTCGCCCAAGCTCGTCACCATGAGGAGCTCCCGTGCTCTTCGTAGACAAGAAGGATGGGACCTAAAGGATGTGTGTGGATTATAGGTCTCTCAATGAGGTGGCGATCAAGAATAAATACCCATTGCCCCGTATAGAGGACCTGTTCGACCAAATGAAAGGTGCCCGAGTTTTCTCCAAGATTGATCTTCGGTCGGGATACTTCCAGCTGAAGATTAAACCCTCCGACATACCCAAGACTGCCTTTCGAACACGGTATGGTTCGTATGAATATACCGTTATGTCTTTTGGGTTAACGAATGCACCCGCATATTTCATGTACCTCATGAATAAGGTCTTCATGGAGTACTTGGACAAGTTCGTCGTGGTTTTCATTGACGATATCATGGTGTATTCAAAAAGTGAGGAAGAACATGAAGAAAACTTGAGATTGACATTGCAGAAACGGTGAGAGCATCAATTGTATGCCAAGCTCAGCAAGTGTTAATTTTGGCTAAAGGAGATATCATTCCTAGGCCACATCATCTCCGAGGAAGGAGTATTGATTCATCTCGGAAAAGTGGGAGATGTTCTGAAGTGGAACCAACCGCAGAATGTGAGGGATATTCGGAGTTTCCTTGGGATGGCTGGATACTACCGACGTTTCATCAAGGACTTCTCCAAGATAGCAAAGCCTATGACGGAGTTACTAATGAAGGGAAAGGTGTTCCAGTGGACCCAAGCGTGTCAAGAAAGCTTTGAGGAGCTCAAGAAAAGACTAACCACAGCACCGGTTTTGGTATTACCGAACGTAAGCAAGAGCTTCGACATATATTGTGACGCATCAAGACAAGAGCTTGGATGTGTGCTCATGCAAGAAGGACAAGTGGTAGCCTATGCGTCGAGACAACTAAAGAAACATGAGCTGAATTACCCCACACATGACATGGAACTCGCAGCCGTGGTACATGCCTTGAAGATTTGGAGACATTATATCCTTGGCCACCGATGGGAGATCTATACGGATCATAAAACCCTCAAGTATATATTCACCCATGTTGGAATTAACTATCATCTCGGAAAGGCCAATGTAGTAGCTAATGCATTGAGCCGAAAGGGAGCATGTCACCAACTCACGGTTCGGGAGCTACCACCCGAGCTGAACTCCATTCTTCGCTGGAACAAGAGATAAGAGATGGCCAAGAAACGGATGAGGAAATCAAGGAGATCAAGGAAAGAATCCGACAAGGCATAGAAAAGGACTTCAAGGAAGATGGGAAGGGTACGCTTTGGCTAGAGAAAAGGATTTGTGTGCCTAACGTGAAGCATATCCGCGACACGATATTAAAGGAGGCACATGACTCACCTTATTCCATACATCCTGGCAGTACAAAGATGTACAAGGACCCGAAAACTTGTTATTAGTGGGATGGTATGAAAAGGGACATAGCTGAGTATGTTGGCTTATGTGACACATGCCAACGGGTGAAAACCGAACATCAAAGACCCGCTGGATTGTTGCAACCATTGAAAGTACCCGAGTGTAAGTGGGAAGACATCAGCATGGATGATATCATCGGATTGCCACGTACTCAGTCGGGTTACGACTCCATCTGGGTTATTGTGGACCGATTGATATAAATAGCCCATTTCCTTCCTGTTAAAACCAAGTACAACGTTTCACAATTAGCCGAGCTGTATATGGAACAAATCGTGTGCCGTCATGGAGTTCCAAAGAGGATAGTTTCAGAACGGGGTACCCAATTTACCTCTAGGTTTTGGAAGAAGCTGCATGAGGCTATGGGTACACGACTGGATTTTAGCTCCGCTTACCACCCGCAGACCGACGGGCAAACAGAAAGGACAAACCAAATTTTGGAAGACATGTTGAGAGCCTGCGCCTTGAAACATGGGTGTACTTGGGATAGGAGCTTTCCGTATGCTGAGTTCTCATACAATAACAGCTATCAAGCCAGCTTGAAGATGTCACCTTTCGAAGCATTGTATGGTAGACGGTGTAGAACGCCGCTGTTCTGGAATGAGACCGGAGAGAACCAAGTATTTGGACCCGAAGTACTGCAAGAAGCTGAAAAGCAAGTCCAAAAAAATGGGAGAATTTGAAGGCTGCTCAGCCACGACAAAAAGGTTATGCGGACAATAGGCGAAGAAAGTTGACTTTCGAAGTAGGACTTTGTATATCTTAAGGTATCGCCTATCCAAGGCCAACGACATTTCAACGTCAAAGGCAAGTTAGCACCTCGCTATATTGGACCATTTAAGATTTTGGGTAAGTGAGGAGAGGTAGCTTATCAACTAGAACTCCCAACGCACCTCTCCGACGTGCATGACCTGTTTCACGTATCCCAGGTCAAGAAGTGCTTGAGAGTACCAGAAGAACAAGTACCAATGGATGAGCTCGAGTTTCAAGAGGATCTGACCTATGTAGAATACCCTATCCGAATTTTGGACGTGAAGGAAAGGGTCACGAGGAACAAAGTGATCCGTTGGTGCAAGGTACAATGGAGCCATCACACGGAAGCCGAATCTACATGGGAGCGTGAGGAAGACATCAAGGCAGAATTCCCTCATCTATTCTCCACTCTATCGAATCTCGAGGGCGAGATTCAGTTTAAGGGGGGTAGGTTTGTGACACCCTCAATTTTGTATCCATGCATGCATACATATTTCATATAGAGAAACATTTTAAAAGAAGTAGAAACGGAGAAAGAATCATAAAGATAGCCGAAAGGAGCTAATTCCAGTTCGCCGGGGAGCGCTGTAGACACTTCCCGCGACCCTGCTAGACACGTGTCACCTGCGGAGCTCACCTCTGCAGAGAAGCGAGGCCCGATCTCGCGGGACACGTGTCACCTCCGGAGCTAGACTCTGCGGAGAAATGAGGCCCAGCCGCGCGGGACACGTGGAGCCTTCGGAGCTCGCCTCAGAGAGGTCTGAACCACGGGACATGTGTCGCTCTAGGAGCTCACCTCTGAGGAGAAGACATTGTTGGACCCGTGTCACCCTCGGAGCTCGCCTCCGGGAGGTCCGACGCTGTTGGACACGTGTCGACATCTGAGCTCACCTCCGAGGAGAAGGGAGGTCCGACACTAATGGACACGTGTCGACCTCGGAGCTCGTCTTTTAGGAGAAAGGAAGTCCGGCGTTGATAGACACGTGGCACTCTCCGAGCTCGCCTCTAAGGAGAGGGGAGGTCCGGAACTGACATGTGGCGCACGCGGAGCTCGCCTCTAAGGGAGAGGGAGGTCCCGCCCGCCAGACACGTGGCACACGCGGAGCTCGCCTCTGAGGGAGAGGGAGGTCCCGCCCGCAAGACACGTGGCGCACCCGAAGCTTGTCTCTGCGGAAAATGGAGGCCAGGCCCCCGCTGGACACGTGGAGCCTCTGGAGCTTATCCCTGCAGAAGTACGAGATTCTTAAGCAGTTTTTCCCTGGGTGCGAGTACCCGGTACTGAGGAAACCGACACGAATTCTTCCACGTTGAATACTGCAACCAGATCGATTAGAGATAAGTTGTTAAGATCTAAAACACATTGAATAGGACTCCTATTTGAAATCGAATCGGAGTAGGACTCTTCTTTTTCCCGTTATAAATAGAACCCGAAACACCCCTTGGTCGTCATATCTTCCCAAGCCGACAACTTAGAGGCCCTAGCTCTCAACTCGCCGAGTTAAACCCCTTCGCTGGAGTTCAGTCACCGTTGAGACCGCCGATGAGCCCCGACACGCTCGCCGTCGCCAGAAGAGGGCCGATGATCTGTTTTGCTAGGACGAAGGCCCTGACACCAAGGAGAAGTGAGGTAGGTCCTCGTTACCACCTTACGACATCATCGCGGTTTTCTTCACATCTGTTTCTTCGATCCCTTCGAACAAAAGTTTTTTTTCATGTGGACAGATCACGTGTTGATCGGTTTGATCTAGATCTTAAGACAAGATCATCACCACGTCCACATTTGATCCTTACACCCTTGTTCATCGTAAAACCCCATGCAAAGCCATTAAAACATGCAAGAACACGTACAAACTGATCTAAATAAGACAACATCATAGGATTTGCACCATTGCATCTTAAGTAAAGTTTGTGCATGATGATTGATTGTTGTGAATCTTGTATGTGCGTGATCGTGAGTAGAAGGACAAGCTCAGGGAGCTACCTATGAAGGACTACATCACCAAGATTTCGAGACGCCTGAGCAACAAAATCCATAGGAACAAGGCAAGTGCCCCTTGACCATATTGATCCCATGTTTTGGAAACTGTTTTGTTTGCGAAAACATGTATGCTTGAGTCAACTTGATGGGAAACCCTTTTATAGGAGTTTACTAGTTTAATTAACCACCCTTGTCGCTGGGAAAGATGATGAGTCGGGTATGGTCATTTTTGCTTTTTGCTTCGCTTAGCTTACGGGTTATAGGAAGCGAGATAGAACGTGTCTAGCCACTGCACTCATATGAACAATTTTAATAAGAACTTGATGATGATAATGAACATGAATCGGGGGAGATCTAGGCAAGCTTGGTTCGTGGATGTTGTAGAACGATATGGTGGTTTACTTGCCATAGATCTAAGGACCGGTTCATGCGAGCACATTCTAGGAAAACAGTGCCACCACAAGGCCAAGTATGGGTACGGCTTAGCTGACTAATTAGGTAAGTTGCTAGATTGTTATGGACCGTGGAAGGCACGGGGAATGGGAGTCGAGAGAGGACTGCCCTAGGAACTGCATGGCACAAGAGGGGGCCCGTAGGTGGGAGAATGGTGATTCGAGCCTGCCGGTGAAACCTTAGTGAGTCCATACATCTAGTAGTCCCTTTGTAAAGGCTATTTTGTGATCTCTTGGCCATAAACCGACGGTTGTGTACTGGTATAATGGAGGTTTTGCAGTCGCCGACGGGTGACGAAATCACAAACTTGTGGGTAAAGTGGTGCCACCTCTTAAGAGTGTAAAACTATCATGATAGCCGTGCTTACGGTCACAAGCGTCTAGCCAACTTCCATGATGAGGGGTATGGTTATTGGAATGGTTTTTGGTTTGGTTATTGGTATGGTTATGGTATGGTCTTGGGATTGGTTTCGGGACTGTTGAGTCTTAGTAATAAGATTGGTTTCGGGGCTGTTGAGTCATGATAATGAGTTTTGGTCTCGGTTATGAGATGGATATGAATATGAGATGGTTATTATGAGCATGAGATGATGTTGAGAAAGACTAATGGCTAGATGAGACGAGATAAGTGGGGAAATATGATGGAGGTATGTTACTGTTTTAATTGGATATATGTTGGGATCAAATTCACTTAAAAATAGTTGATGTTTTTATCGTGTTTTGTGAAATAAACTTTACTTTCTGCAAATGAGCTTTTTATTCTTACCTTGTTGAAAGCTACATATCATATTTTCCCACACTTGCTGAGTACGTCATGTACTCAACCTTGCATTATTACTTAATCATCAGCAACAGGAGAAGTGTACTTTGAAGATCATGTGGAGTACTAGGCGTGCGATCTACCGCCAACTTATCTATGGAGCTGGAGATAGAGTCACTGCCATGTTTAGTTTGCTTGCGCTATCGCTTAGAGACTTCCGCTGCCAGAATAAGACTTCCGCTGCTAGAATAAGTTAGAGACTTCAGCTGCAAGAATAAGTTAGAGATTGATGTAATAAAGTACTTAAACCCTATTATCCGTGGTTATATTCTGAATTCAGTTTGTGAATTATATGTGTATGTGTGATGAACATCCTGGGCACACATATGCATTAGCTGGGTTCCGTGTTTTACGGGACTGGGCGTCACAGTAAGAGTTGTGTCCACAGCAAGGACTTTGGCATTGGTGCTTATAGTATAAGAGCGAAGCTGAGGGGGATCATGACCATAGACAACTTTAAAAGGAGTGGACTGTGTGGTATCTCTCTATGATCATAGACTAGCCCCACCAACCAACACTAATCTTTTCTGTGCACTTTGTCCTCACTCGTGCGCACCCGGGAAGGCTTCATCCCCTTCTGCAGCTAGGATGGAGGTGGAGTAGATCTGTAGGAACTCGGCGGGATTTACTATCCTGTCGTATTTTTTCAGCAAGTGGGGCTGGAACTTGGGTGGCCAGGCCACCATACGAAGGTGCGGGGTGATCACCATGCAGTCTCCCACTGCACCGGAGAGGCGAGGGTAGGGGGAGCGCGGCCCGCCGGTACAGTGCTCGGAGAGCGGTACCCTCCTTCAAGGTTGTGATGCCTCTCGCGGCGCCGCTCGATGGTGGTACGACCATCTTCGCTCGTGAGGCGACGGTCCAACTCGACCCTGAGGTCGGGCGTGGTCGTCGCGCGCGGGGCTGCCACCCCACGGGCCACTGTCGACATACGCGACTAGGCCAGCGAGGATTTAGCTGGCTATCTCCTGTAGGCAGGAGAGTTCGTGGCGGCGGCGACGAGATGGTCGACGTCATGCCGCCACTGCTCCGTCGCCTCGGGGGTAGCACCCTCACCCGGAGGGTTGTGGAGCAGAGCACGTGCTGCAGCCAGCACACTGTCCAAGCTCGGTCGTGGCAATGTTGTCGCCACTGCCGGGAAAGAGGGTTGTCAAGAGCGACCACTGGCGGTGTGAAACCTTTGTGAAACCTGCAAAAAGAGTTGATCAATTAATTCCCTTTGTGAAACCTTAGATTTTATTTATACAGTTACTCAATACCTTACCATTGCATACCATGTTTACACTATTAGTAGCCACTTATCTACGTTCCTTGGAAAATGCATGTTGCATAATGTTTTCAATGAGAAAAGTAATTTCGTAACAAATTATAAAATTTTAAAAAGGTTTGATGGGCTAGTAGAATCAAAAGGATGACAGGAGCTCCAGTCCTCATAGTGACCAACCAAGGGGCAACTGCCTGGCCTTCGAGGTCCTGCCACGCCGCTCGTCGGCTGTCCACCAACCACAACAGGATGAGGCGTCTTGTTCGTTTTGACGTTCAGATTTTGAGATATCTATTTGTTTTTTCCACTATTCAGAGCTATATATTTTTCTTTTAATTTCTTGGATTGTTTATGGGTCCGGAAGAGGCATAAGTTCCCAAAAGTTCTTGCTCGACGCCTTCTTTTGTTCTATTGCTCCTGTGGCCAGTACCAAAAAATGTGGTAAGGTATTCCGCCAAAAACAACCAGTATTTACTAAAATCGTTGGCCGGTACAAAAACCGATTACACGGGGATTCTGAGAATCATATGGAACTGGCGACATGACAGACGCACACGAATAGAGTCTGCATCGCAGTACTGTATGACTTATGCCAAATTCCCGTATGCTATAGGGTTCCTCCCGTCTTCCCTACATCTGAACGTGCGACAAATGGACAGAGACGGGACTTGGGTTCAATGTGCTCGTCCACGTTATGGGATGAAATTAAAAACAAGACTCTTTGACCATATTCTTTAAGTACGCAAATTTATGTAAGTATTTTAGTTGAGCTTTTGTAGCTACGAGGTGAAAAGAAGCGCTATCATCTATATCCTAAAACGTCACGCACCGCGATACAAGCAGGCCATAGCTAAATCTGCCCAATTGCTTTTTTTTTTATAGAAAGGGCAGAGATAGATGAGAGGGACAAGATAGAAAGGGCTGCGAACACAGCCAGTGTGTTGTTCCTTGCTTGGCGTGGTTAGGGTGGTCATTTGGTTATTCCGGATAATTCAGTCAAGTTAATTTGGTTCAGTTAATTCAGTTAATTAAAATTTCAGTTACGAATAGTCGGTAATAACATATGATTAAAAAAGTCATAACCACATAATTTAGTGGCGATTAATTCAATTTGGCTTTAAGATTAACCATATGTTAGTTTATAATATAATTTATTAGATAAAAATAATAATAAACTAAAGAAATACAAAAATAACGTATATGGGCAGTGGTGGGTGAAATTATCAAGATTGGGTTGAAACACGAGAAAACTTTTTTAATTGTGAAGATTAGTGTTATTGAGTGTTTTTTATGGGTTATGATGTAGTGTGGATCAAATCCTGAAAACTAAATTGATTAGCTGAAATATATAAAAATAGAACCGAATTTAACCCGAAAACTCAGTTACAGCATATTTCGATACGGTCAGTTTAGTTTTGTTCAATTTTGCAGTCCCGTTAATCGTGCTCAACTAGACGTGGCAGCCTGAGCCCAATCACCCGCCTGTCTGTGCGCGCGATCTGTCCATTTGCCGTCAGCAGCGCACCTCGGGACAGAGGCAGCTGGCCTGACACGGCGCCTCCCCACGCCGGGCCCCGCGATCTTCTCCTGCGCTGGATTGGACGGATGATGCTCTCGCGCTGATTCCTTGCTTCAGGTCTCCGTCATGGTTGGGACTCGGGAGGAGATAAAACCACGGAATATTTGAGGAACCCGCGACGAGCGAAGTGGTGCTCAGCCTGTTCCTATGAAAATCGATTGGATATTTTTTGATTCGTCAGTAACCGTTTTTGTAAATATCTGATCCATATCTGTTTTTATCAGATTTCTTCCGGATTCGGATACGGATTTGGATATTTAAAATTAGATATCGAATCGAATATGGTTTTAATCAATATCCGTCCGTTTTATCGGATATCCATATTGGGTCGGATATATCCGAACAATATCCGAATATATATCCGACCCAACAAAAACCCTAACAGGCTAACCCAATCCGGTAGCCCTGCGGGTGAAGGTTGAAAAATATTATTATAATATTATCGTTGATGTGTGACAATGAAATGTATAAACAATATATGCATTATGTATGAACTATTTATATGTTTTAAGTTTTATGTATAAACCATGTATAAATTTGATGTGGATGTGTTTTAAATTATATGTATGAACTATGAATTATATGTTACTTATGAATTGTTTTTCCGAAATAAATATCTGAATTTCGTCCGATATCCATAAATTTTCGATCCGATGAATCCGTTTCCGATACATTCGATATATCCGATACCATATCCGTTTTCGACAACATCCGATCCGAACCCGTTTCCAAATTTTTTAATATGGATATGAATATGAAAAAATATTTTATCCATCATATCCGTCCGTTTTCATCCCTATTCACACCATCAAGACGCATCTGGCGACACCCATGATTGGGCGCTTGGGGGACCAGCTAAGGCAGTGGAGCAGCGACACCCAAAAACTAGGCAAGTTGCCTCAGCACTGCTGGAAAAAGGTATACTCCGCTGCAAGAAGTCGTACTGTCGTTATCGACGTTACAGTGCCGTAACCTGACGAGCATATAATATGTTTTCAATTGTAGATTAATGTTTGGAGACAAATAATAAACGAGATGTATATGCAGTACCTTCAACTCTAGTGGCGATGAAGGGCTGTCGCAGAGCTCAGCTCTGAGGTAGTGCCGCCGTGCTTGGCCTAGGCCACATAGAAGGACTGTTGGTGCGGGTTGCGGACCTGCGGTCCTCCGACGTGCTGGGATACATACTGAGCTTATGTGTGGTTGTATTGCACCAACCAGATTTTAAAAAATCTGAAAGGGTTCACATGAGAATCAGATTCTCTATATTATACAAATTTTTCTGTTACAAGTAGAAATCTTTAAAAACACTAAATTTTTCAAATTTCTGTTTCAAACTTTTACAGAAATTACTCACCATGTCACTGATTACACAAACAAACATTAACACGCATTTATTACAGAATCTACAGTTGATAGTTATTTCCAGCTAAACAGATTTCAACTTTACGACAACTCACACAACTCACAGCAGCTTTCTCATAACTCACAGCAGCTTTCAAAAATTCACTGCTAAACCAAACACACCCTAAGCTGCTTGTGATGTGGACACATTCAGCTGCCGCGGATTGCCTGGTTCACTACAGGAAAAACGATCATTGACGACGGCCAGTTTTATTGTCGACGGGGCCGTCGTCTTTAATTTTATTGACGACGGCTAGAAAAAGCCGTCGTCAATAACAGTTATTGACGACAGCTGAGCGAGTACCGTCGTCAATAAATAATTGACGACGGTGTCCGTCGTCTTTAACTTAATTCGGGCCCACCCGAGGAGTTATTGATGACGGTGACCTAGCACCGTCGTCAATAACACAGTTATTGACGATGGCTGAACGAGCACCGTCGTCAATAAATTATTGACGACGGTGCCCGTCGTCTTTAACTTAATTCGGGCCCACCCGAGGAGTTATTGACGACGGTGACCAGGCACCGTCGTCAATAACGGGACATATAACCCGTACGCGAGCCGGGAGGCAGCCACTGCCGCCTCCCGACTCGCGCCGAGGTCTCGTCGCCGCCGCCCTCCCCGCCGGTCCCCGCCACCGCCACCGCCGATCCCCGCCGCCACCGCCGAGGTAAGTCCCCCTCCTCCTCCCCCTCCGGCCTCTCCCCCGCTTTCCTCGCCCCCCGGCCGCGCCGCCGGCGACCGGCCGGCAGGCCTCGCCGTCCTCCCCCCGTCTGGCCTCTCCGGACCCTCCCCCGTCCCGGTGACCGCGACTTGCATGGAGAGCGACAGCGCCAAACACATCCGGGACTGATCTCCCATGCCCACCCTGCCCTCCGCATAAACCTGCTAATGGTTCGGTTTGGAACCGGTTTTGAAAACTCTGTACAACTTTATATCCCAGCCTCTGGATTTTCTTGCGCCTGTGTCAACTCTACTGCAACTACATTCCACCCTACATCCAATTTCAGCATTTTTTCATCTTCTGATATTGAATCCTAATGGCTTCAGACCATCAGTGTAGATGCCAGCTTTAGGATCTAATTTTTTTGTTCTACCAAAGTTTTTGTTCAGTTTCTGGTGATTGCGCCATTTTTGCTCTTTTGTTGTGGCATTCAGGATTCACATTCTAGTTTTCCAAATTTCTAGCGTGCATTTTCATTTTGCTTCTTCCTGTAATACTTTTTTATAAACTGTAACTGATTTTCTTTTTCATAAAAAGTAGATGTGCTGAAATTGAAGTTTAGCAGGCATTTTCACAGACACTTTCTTAATTAATTAAATTGGCTTCACCTGATTTGCCCTCTTGGAAGTTTTGACTAGGCTACAATAGTTATGTAGTAATTCATCTGATGATGTAATCTAAATTGGCTTCATGAAAGCAGTGAAACAAAAGGCGGTAAAAGGTGGCCGCTTGGGCGCGCCTTAGCGCTCCGCGCAGCCCTCCCGCCTTGCCTCGGTGGGTAGGCGGTCGCGGCGACCGGTCAACCACCAAACAGGCTGAAATGAAACCAAGTGCCTAGTGGGCTGGGGCATGTGACAATTGGAAACGGGGAAAGAGAGAAAATAGAAGTGGGCTGTGGAAAATTAATCAACACAGCAGAAATATGTGCTACTATATTTTTTAAAAAATTATAAAACACCACTGCTACAGTATATAACGCCTAGGCACACTTAGGCTCTAGGCGGAGGGTCACCGCCCGCCTAGCGCCTTTGGAACCTTGCATGAAAGCATGGCTTCCAGCATTTTTCCTACATAGTTGCTAAACATTAGTTACTCATGCCAACTAAGGCACTAGTGAATCATTTTCAGTTTGTAACACACAATGGAGCTTTAGTCCAGGCCGTGTTAACTAGAGAATTTCAGTAACTTTTCCATGTTACAGGTGGGGTTGGATGAACTTAAGGGCACATGTTTAGACTGTGTTTAGTTGTAAGACAATGTTGGATGGGATTGCATTATGTCCATGTTTTGTAGGATTGAGAAATCTAAATTGCTTGTTTGGTTGATCGGAGAGGACGAGTTGATTTCTTCTTTGGTTGGAGGAACAAAGATGGATGGGACAGTATTAATTAGCTAAATTTGCAGACTGAGTATCTCGCAAGAAAATTGGTTTTCGTTCGGTTGGAATTGGACTGGGTAAAAACAGGCCGAAGTGAATAACGGGTTGGTTTAGACTGGTTTCACGCTAATAACAGTTCGGTTCAGTTTGGGTTGGGTCTGTACCGTCCGGACCTAGAGCGGGCTTAGAATCAGGTCTTGAACTGTGGGTACGGATTGGATCGAGATCTCGCTCTCCTATATCCCCCTCTGCTGCAGATCTGAGCATTCCCAACCGAGCAGCCGTCCCTGACCTCGAGCTGATTACAGCAGCAGTCCACCAGGCCGAACTATGAAACACGTGCAAGCGAATCCAGCTCACCACGGGGAGCGGCCGAATGTATGCGAGAGAATCCACAGGTCGATCGCTAGCTAGCCTGCTAGGCTGGGAACCTTTTTTGCTAATGGGCTCAGACCAGTTTCAAACTGTAGTGTGGGATGTGCATTGGTTTGGGTTGGGTTGCTTTTTTTTTTACAGTCTGGTCTGGTTTGGTTTGAGCACATAAATTAATGGGCTGGTTTGGGTTAAATTAAATTTACACAGTCTATGGTTTGATCTGGATTTGGAGTTGGTTTTCGGCCCAGTGACAGGTTTACCTCCGCAGCCTTCTTTCTCTGCAGCATCATCCCTGCCTACTTGCCACGATGATCACCCCTTCCCGCTGCTGCAGTAGCTAGTTTGCGATGAGATGTTTTGAGCGAAGCGAGGCCACTCACTTATCGAAGAAGCGATGATGGGAGGATAGCTGGTGCTTGGAAGGGTCAGGTGGGGAGGCCGATCAAGATGAAACTGGTTCGCGCGCGGAATTGAAGTATTGAATGCTATACAGACGTCTGCATCCTCGAGTTGCATTCGTGGATTGTTGCGCTTATTTGTCTAACCTCCCCACTCACGCCGAGGTCTCATCACCGCCGCCCTCCCCGCCGGTCCCCGCCCCCTCCCCCCTCTGTCCCCCGCCTCTGTCCCCCGCGGAAGGCGGGCTCGAGGTTGTAGGATGGACGGCGCCAGAGGGATTGGTGGTGGCGTTGCTAGTGGTTGAGCTGCTGCTGCAAGTGGTAGAATAATAAGATGAAGCACCACTATGAGGAGGATTATTTAATTCGTTAAGCTTCATTTTAATTAGGAACTTCAGCTCAGTGCACAGTTCACTCTTATTCTTGCAATTTTTATGTGGCCACTCATTGTTTAATTAGTATTGTAATTGATTATTGTTTAATTAATACTTTGATTGATTGTGTGATTAGTTACTATATGTAAATAAATGGGTTTCGGCCCGGTCCGGCCTGACACGACCCATTTAGGGTCTGTCACGGCTCATTTAGTGGTAATGTATTAGTCGAGACAGGTACGGAGGACGGTAAGCTCGCGCGCGTGGACGGCGGGCCCCAACGGTCGGGTTTCATCTTTGAACCACTTACAACGGGTCCTGTTACAGATCCTGCTTCGGATCCTCTTCAGGTTCCGGCACCGCAGGATTCAGACCCTGCTTCAGAGCCTTCCACAGAGCCTGATGTGGAGCCGGCTCCACAGCGGCGTTACAGGAGGAGCCACTACGTGGCTCCTCCTCCGGTTCCTGCACGGCCAGAAGATCGGGTCGTTATTCGTCCGGTTGGCGATAGGTAAGTAAATCTATAACAAATCAATTTAGATATTTTAACACTTATATATGTACTAATTGAGAGTCGTGTATTAGGTCTTGGGCCGATGACTCGTTCACGGGTCAAGGACGCCACCGCCAGGTCAACGCTGTCCTGGGCCAGCTCATCCGTTGTCACTACCCCGGTCTAGTGAACGGACGGGCTGCTACGTCTTGGGACGATTACGCTACGGCCCAGGACATTACCTACGGCAACCACCAGGAGCATGTGTGGCATGAATTCATGGTAAGCAAATCGTCTATTTGTTAAATGCGAACCTATTATATGTTAAGTACATTAACTTGTATATTTCTACTTGTAGAAATATTACCGTTTGGAGGACGAGGCCCAGCTGGATCACGCTCGCCTGGTCTTCAACAACAACGCTAGGAAGCTCCTGACGCAGTCGATTTCAACGGCTCGCATTCAGGCTACGAAGGCGTACTATAAGTTGCATCCGGACGAGGGTGAGCCGGGGCAGTTTAAGGATGTGGCGGACAAGTACTTGACGGAGGCACAGTACGCAGAGGTAAATTCTTTATTTTACTTTGCTTCATTATCCAATTTTCATCAATGTTTTCATCCAACAACAAATGTGTGCAGGTCAGCGTACCGTGGCTTGAGTCCTGTCCGGACGCCTACAGTTCCCTGTGTGCTCGTTGGGCGAGCCAGGGCTTCCAAGGCGTGTCGATGACCCGCCGACAGAGTCGAGGGACGGACGGGAAACACCGTCTTGGCGGGGACGGTTACGTACGCCTTGCTAAACGGATGGTAAGTGATACTCGAATTATATTCTAGTTAATTTCTATCGCTACCATTATGCTAACACGTATCGATAGGAGCGCGAGATCGGTCAGGAGCCGACCGCTATCCAGGTGTGGAGGAGGGGTCACATGAGAAGTGACCCTCGCAGCCTGATCAGCTGTCTTCTCAGACAGCGACAGAGACGTTGGTGAGTTCTTTAGTTGACTTAATTGTATTATCTTTAAAACTTCTGATGACTTTAATTTTCTGTATTTTCAGGAAAAGTATGGGGAGGAGGTGCGGAGGCTTCGAGGCGACGATTACGATTGGCAGAACTCGCCGATCGTACCTGAAGCCGCCTATGCAAGCGGTGGCGGTAAACCTCACGGCCGGTGAGTTCTGTTGTTTTCATTTACTTTCATTAACTTCGAGATACGAAACTTTAATACTCTTACTTCGTTGTGTAGGTTGGCCATCTTCGATGGAGTAGTAGACTCGAGGGAGGCGCGGTCTTACTCGAGGGCCTCTTCATCGCAGGGTGGATCCAGCAGGCGTGGCAGCCGTGATCTGGAGCTCCAGAGTGTCCAGGAGGAGCTCCAGAGGACGCAGGAAGCGCTGAGGCTCGCGAACGAGAGGCAGGCAGCCGAGCTCCGGGCTAGGGACGAGTATCAACACTCGTACATGCTACAACTGCAAGCTGCCATGCAGGTAAGTTCAGATCAATGTACTCAACGTTTCTAATATATAAATGACATGTATAATAATTTACTTCATATTTGTAGGCTATGGCCACAGGACAACCCGTTGTCTTTCCTCAGTGGGCGCCGCCACCGATACAGCTACCACAGGGGCCGACGTCAGGATCACAGGTACAAAATTTCTCATAATAGCTGCAACTAGTTAAATTTGCTCAAATTTAGTTGAATTTGATCAAACTTACTTAAACTTAGAGAAAACTAGTTAAACATCCTCAAACTGAGTAAAATATGGTACAACTTACTCAACTATAGTCCAATATGACCAAACTTACTCAAACATAGCCAAAACTTTTTGAACTAGCTCAAACACAAACACTACTAGTCCATACTTCTCAAACTTAGTAAAATATGAGCAAACTTACTCAAACATAGCCAAATCTAGCTAACTTGCTCAATTTTAACTTGTAATGAGTTTATTTAATCATATACACATTTGTGAACTTCTAATTTGTCTACCTATACATGTACATCATAGGGATCGGCGACACGGGCTCAGGAAACTCCATCCCCTCAGCAACCAGCGTTTGGACGAGCGCACGACGACTTCCTGGACTCCGGTGGCAGCGGTCGGGGTAGCGTAGGGTAGTGTGGCGTGCGTATAGTGTTTTTGTGCCTGCCTGTGATGTATGTTTTGATTGCCTGTGATCTGGCCATCGAGCCAGGGCTGGCCTCGAAGCCAGGGCAGGATTTTCTGTTTTTTTAAAAAAAATTGAAAAGCTTATTGACGACGGTTTCTGGTACTTGGCCGTCGTCAATAAGCCACTAGTATTGACGACGGCCAGGTACCAGAAACCGTCGTCAATAAGCAATTGTTATTGACGACGGGCTAGTGTAAACCGTCGTCAATAAGCCACGGTTACTGACGACGGTTTCCTGGCCGTCGTCAATAAGCTTATTGACGACAGCCTGATTTAGCTGTCGTCAATAAGTTTATTGACGACAGCTAGATTTAGCTGTTGTCAATAAATTTATTGACGACGGTTACCGTCGTCAATAAACTTATTGACGACTAATAATTGACGACAGCTGAAAACCGTCGTCTATAAGCTTTTACCGTCGTCAATAACTTATTGACGACGGTAGTGCCCTTATTGACGACGGTTTCCGGCCGTCGTCTATAGTCCCGATTCCTATAGTGGTTGCACATTCAAAGATCGATACGACACGGTTTCTTCATGTCCTTAGATGCCTATTGGTTAACATAAAAAATGTACGATCAAGTTATCTCTTGTTCTAACCCATCCTTTTTAGCCCAAACCATATTTTATTCCTTCCGAGCTCTGACCCTACAAATGGAGCGAGCAGGTTGCAGAGACGTGGCTTGCTTGCAGCAGCTCCTGGGCCAGCCGGCGGGCCACTGACCTTTGCTCCTTCGCTGCCCCTGAGCTTGCAACTCTTTAGCTTGTTCCTCTAAGATATACTCACGCAAAGTACAACAATAGGTGGCACTCACAAGCTACAGAGCATGGTGGGCTCGTCGTGGTCGTCATCCTTGTCCTGCACGTCGTCGTTGGGGTCTATCGACGAAGATGTCGTCTGGGTTGTCAAGCCGTACGACGCTGTAGCGTCTTCCGCGGAGGGATGCGTCAAGTTCCTGTGCAGCTACGGCGGCAGGATCCTCCCCCGCCGTACGGACGGCGTGCTGCGCTACGTCGGCGGGGACTACAGAGTCCTCTGCGTCGACCGTTCCCTCCATTTCTAGGGTGCATATCTGAGACTACGTAGAGCCTAACCAATTCGACCCACCATATAGTCTGCTTCTTGGGATTCCTTGGTCTGACTTTGAGTTGGGCGTGTCCATGGTCAGAGTTCCAACGGAAGCTTTGCGAGATGTGTGGATGGGACGTGAGACTACGGTGCCAGCTGCCGACGGAGGATCTGGACGCGCTCGTCTCCGTGACGAGCGACGACGACCTCGCCAACCTTCTCGAGGAGTATGATGCGGCCAGCAAGGACCGCTTCGAGCCGCTGAAGATCCGGGCCTTCCTGTTCCCAAGGACGCCGGCCCCGTCCCTGCAACCGACCAGCCCGCCGTCTGTCACATCACGTCCACGTGATGGAAAGAAAAACAAAACCGCTAACACCTCGCTCGCTAACGCCCCGCGATCCTAGCGCCCCTCGCTGTGCCCGCATGCGCGCGATGCCGTTGTCGACAACGGCTGCCGCTCCAGCCTTCTATTTAAACAATCGAAAGACCTCCTTTGCAATGAGAGTTCACCGCTGCATTCCGTCGCTGTCAATTGCTTCTTGCCGCACGTCACCGTTGCGCACTCATCTCCGACTATTTTCAGATCGTGTGTCACTTCGGTAAGAGTTTCCTTGATCATCTCTCCGTTTCCCCCCAAATTTCCTCTCACCCGCTTGGACCAATTTCCACCAATAAGTGTTGCTACCAATCTCCATCGCCTCGTTGAATTCCTTCGTTTTTTTCTCTTTGATCATCCCATCAACTTTGGTTCATCATAGCGTAAATCTATTGCAAGAAAATAACTAGAAATCCTTGATTCTAGCGCTCTTGCGATGAAGCCGACGATCACCACCGTCGTTCGCTGTCGCCAACATATTTTGGGGCTGCTCCGATCAAAGAAATCGAGCTAGATGAGTTTCTCGTGTTTTTTCCCTTCGATTTTTTTTTAGAAAAAGTTGAGAATTAGTGAGTTTTTCCGTGTGCTCAAGTTTCTCCGGTAAGAAAGTCGTCATCGCTGCCAAACGACACTGTGCACCTGTGTCGGTCACGGCCAGGACGATATGTCCCTCTCGAAATCGTTGGATTAAGAACCAGCCCCAAACCAGTTGTCGATATTCAACGATAAATTTTGACATTTCTGAGCGGCAATAAAAAGGCAAGTGTTCCTTGACCACTTTGTTCCTGTTCTAGGATGATTAGTTAGATTATTTGCATGATGTCTTCAATATAAAAATCAATCTAGCATGTTTCCTTAGTTTTATTCCTTTATCATTCCTTGCAAAACTATTGAGGAATTTAGTTAGGGTATGTGAGTTGTCATTTTATGTGCTTAGCCATGCTCAAGATATAGACAATAAATGAAACATACTTGATACTTGTCTTATGTTATTTATGAGAGACACAAGAATGTGTCATAGTGATAGGAATCTAGACAGACTGGTTATTTTGGATAGTGCTTCGTGCACGAGACTCGGATTAGTGATAGTGTCCGTCTTAGATTCTAAGGACCGGTTCATGGAACAGTTAACCCGGCTTTACAGTGCCACCACAAGACTGAGATGGGGCAGCTTGGCCAATTAATTAGGAGTTTGTCGGTATAGTATGAGTGTTTGGATGGTACGGGGAATAGGAGTCTATTTTTGACTACCCTGGGAACTGCAAGGCTCAAGAGGGGGGCTTCTGCAGGGGAGGGTTTACTCACAGGAACCGCACCAGTGAAACCTCAGTGGGCTTGTACTTGCCGGTAGACCATTTGTAAAGGCCATGTAGCGATCTCTTGATCCCACACTAAAGGAAGTGTGTAATGTGGCTTGCAACCACGGATATCAGGGATGTTTTTAGTCCACCTAGCAACAGGGGATGAAATCACTACTTGTGGGTAAAGTGGTACAATCTCTACAGAGAACCAAACTGTCATGACAGCCGTGCTCACGGTCAAGAGCGACTTTGTAACACCCCAAATTTTGATTCAAAACCCTAAACCATGTTCAGAGGGGAATTTAAAAATTTTTGGACGTGTTGCATGTTTTGCAAAAATTCAAATTCAAACTGGAATTCAAATTATACTCAAAACAGAAAAGAAATGGAAAAAGAAAAAGAGAAACGGGAAAAAAACCGGCCAGTGGGCCGAAACCCGCCAGCCGGCCCAATTTCCCCGTGCCAGCCCGCCCCCGCGCGCGCCCGCGCTCTCTCACACAGACAGGTGGGACCCACATGTCATCCCTAACCCCGCGACCCCGGACACTCCCGCGCGCGCGCAATCTTAACCGATCGGAAAACCCGTCCCGCAGCCCGAATTCCGGTCCCAGAAGGATCCAACTCGATCACAACTGACCCACCGCCCTCCCCCGGCTATAAAAACCCCAGCCCCGATCGGTTTTTCCCACGCGATCGCCGATTTTCACTCCGGTGAGCACCGAGACTTCGCCGGTGAATTCTGGCCGGTCTAAGCTCGGAAACTCTGATCTAACTCGCTGGTCTTGATCCACCGCCTCCGGGGAGCTTTGCAGGTGCAGAAAACTCGGAGACTTACGGTGTAAATCCAGCACCGACGAGCTTCGCCGTGGTTTTGCCTCGGACCTCGCCGCCGATCACTTTCCAGGACCCCCGAGCTCGAGAAAACCCCCGAGGTGAGATCCCTGACCTCCCCTCTACCGATCTATGCCATAAGATCACAGTTCTAGGCAGAATTCTCGCGGATCCGAAACTTTCCGGCGAGATCGCCGCTTCCCGCCGCCGTGCGCCGCCGGCAGCGCCGCCCGCGCTCGATCAGAGCGACGTGGCCGCTTGTGCGCCGTTTATTTTAAATCGCACAGTAGACTTTAAAACCCCGCGTACCGGTTCGATGTTATAATCTCAGCCGTCGGTTTAAAATCGGACGGTCCACGTCAGCCCCGCATTATAAAGACTGGAATTCTTACGTGCTACCCCCTGGGGTTCTCTGGAATCGAGAGCTAGCCCCGGAAACTTCAGATCTAGCCCCTGGAACTCCAGAAAATCATGTAAATTCATTTAAAAATCAGTTTTAGCCCCTGGACTTAATAAAAATTAGGAAAAACACCTCTGATAAGTGTAGCTAGACCCCTGGAAATTATGAAAATAGTATTATAGACCCTGTAATGGGGTGAATTCATTATTTTAGCCCTGTTTAGTATTTAATTTAGAAAATTGAATATGTAACTAGTGTTTAAAAATTAAAAAGGGGGACAAACATAATTGTCAAAATTAATTAAAAACTTTCTCAGTACTTAGAAAACTTTGGAGTGAGATAAAAATATATTTTTGGGCTGAGATGAATCTGTTTCATCTATTATTCACATTTATTAGTATAGGGACACATTTTTAAGTAAAGAATAGTTATAGAAAAATAGGGAAAATAATTATGAAATAGTTTACATCAGAAGCCAAGGTCAAAATATGTTATTAAATTATTTAGGACCAGAACCTATACTGTTTAGATGATGTGTACTACTAGTTTCATAATAAAATACACAATTATGCATAGGAATATAAATCTGAAAATATAGCAACTAGTAAATGATAAATGGAGTTTTTAAAATCCAAAGAGTTCAGTTTAGGGTTGATAGAAATTCTGAAGGCACATATGGAGAAGAAAAATATTTTTCATACATACTTGGTAGTAAAAAGGTGTAGTAGTTCAATATAAGGAATTTATTAAAAACTGAAACACACATGTATATATATATATATATATATATATATATAGTAAGTAAGTATAAATATGGACACTAAAGTAGGAATCATATACATATAAATAAAAGTGTATGCAAGCCACAGATCAACACACAAAGTAACCACAACACATGTAATGGTGAATGAATTTCATAAATATGAATGTGTGGTTTGTATAAAGTAGAAGTGTGAACTATGTCTTATGATTGTTGTTTTTCTTTTGCTATGTGTGATGGTATGAAGTAGAACCTGTTCAAGAGCAAGTTAACCCTTTCCAAGATCAGGACTACCCATTTCAAGAGCAGCAAGAAGGAGGCAAGTGTCCTTGACCACTTTGATCCTATGCTAGGATGTGTAGATAGAATTATTTGCATTGTCAAGTTAATTATGAAACCCATGCTAGGAAGTTTCCCTAGAATTGCATCACCTTGTTTCCTTGTAGCTTGGGTTGGGATTTATTTTGTCACGTCATTTATTTACATGCATTTGCTTAGCCATGCTTAGAATGGGACATTTGGGAAATGAGATCATCAGTTTATATTACCATACTCTTGAATGAGACATTGTGAGTTATGTAGAGGTAGGGATCAAGGCAAGTTGGATGTTTTGGTTGTGTGCTGGGTGCACGAGACTTGGGTTTGTGTTTAGTACTTGCCTGGATCCTAAGGACCGGTTCATGGAGCATGTAACCCGGCTTTACAGTGCCAACCACATGCTGAGATGGGGCAGCTTGGCCAATTAATTAGGTGTATCCTCGGCGTAGTATGGGTGTGTTGGATGGTGCGGAGAGTAGGTGTCAGCTGGACTACCATATGAACCGCAAGGCTCAAGAGGGGGCCACTGCAGCGGGGTTGGAGCCTCTTGTATGCTGTTAGGGGTGAAACCTCAGTGGGCCCACGCTCGTCGGGAATCCCTTTGTAAAGGCTTCGTAGTGATCTCCTGGCTGCACACCTAGGAAGTGTGAATGTGGATCGTAGCCACTGGCATAATGGAGGTTCTTTTAGTCCACCCGGCAATGGGGGATGAAATCACTACATGTGGGTACAGTGGTACAAACTCTGCAGAGTCAAAACTGTCTTGACAGCCGTGCTCACGGTTAAGAGCGGCCTGGACTTATTCATGATTAGAGGATTGATGGTTTTGGAAGTTAAGCGGAGAGCTTAACATTGGAAATGATGTTATGGTTATTGGATTATGATAATGGGTTGGGAGATTGGGACCATTTCACCTGTGTAGTAATGTAGGTGCTTAATAAGCTAAGGTGATAGGTATTAATTGCGTAGTGCTTTAACCATGAGTTCAACCTCTCCTTGTTCTAGCCATGCATGATATAATTTTCCCACACTTGCTGAGTACCATTGGTACTCAACCTTGCATTTTTGTTGGTTTATATTGCTGCTCAGGTCAAGATAATGAGGTGGTGTATAATGACCAAGATTTTGGACCCGAGGAAGGTTTTTAGGTTCATGGAGACCCCCGGGCAACGCCTGTGATGGAGCCCTAAAAGAATAATATTCCGCTGCTAGTTTATTTACTTGTGATGAAGCATTAGTGTCCATTGAGACATTTGCGATGTAAGACTTATTTATATTCGACACCTGGCTTGTAATAAATGATGCTTCACTATTTGTCATCACATGTATGAGAAAATGATCCTGGCATACATGTGATATTCACTTGGTTGTTTCTTTGGAAAAACCGGGTGTGACAGAGGTGGTATCAGAGCCAAGGTTGCCCGTAGGAACGTGGACCTAGGTAGAAATGGACGTATTTAAGGGCCCTATTTTCTTGAAAACTATTTTCCAAGGTGTGGGTGGAAAAGTGTTATTAAAGGAGTCATTTTCTTCATCTTACCTCAACTTTCATTCAAAATAGGATTTTTGTTTGAGAATTTATCTAACCTAATTTTAAATTCTTTTGTTTTAGATGGTTCGCATGATTCGCACCGCTCGTAAGTCCACAGGAGGGAGAGTTCCCGTAGTTGCCCTTGCCGAAAGAGAGGAGAGTCGTCCAGTGACGTACCTTTCCTATGGATTGGCAGTAGGAGATTTGTTGCGCCGTCTTCGGCGTATGCTCGAAGCCGCCGGCAATACGGGCAAGCTAATCATCCACTATAACTCCACCAGGACCATCCGTGAAAAGAGGGAAGAATGGAGTTCGGAGATGAGGATTATACACGAGAATCAGCTGCTTAAGATTCACCACTCTCCAGCTTGTCGAGCAACACAAGTTGACGCGGAGAAAGTTGTCACCTGGGAGGCCATCACCTGCCAGAGTCACATCTATCGTCGCCACTTGGACAAAACTGAGTACATGTATGTCCTCCAACGTGAGAGTGGTACCACGGAGTACAAGTACCCACCGGTGCAGCAAGGGACTTCCCATGAGCACATGGACTTGAGCTTGAAGGATGCTGCTATGCTCAGCACTCGACTGCAGGAGTGTCAACAAGAGCTTCAGGATGTCCGAGACACCCTGAAGGAAACGGAGGCGTTGCTGCGAGCTTGCTTAAAGGCGAGAGAAAGAGGAGATGGGAATGAACTGTGTGTCACCGTGAGTGATCCATGGACTCCTGACTCCCCGGATCGCCGAGCGATCAGGCGTCGTCGCACTTCTCCACCAGCAGCCTCCCCACCCAAAGCAGAGTCAGAAGGTAGCCGAAATGAGGAGGAAGATCCCGAGGAGCCAGCTCAAGAGGACGAGTAGTGTAGAGTCTTTCCCCTAGCTAGCAAGAGGTCGAGTAGTCGAGTCGTAGTTAATGGTGTGATAATGCTTGGTGTGTGACGTGAGTTGTGGAAGCCATGAGCGATTGTCCACAGCCTCGTCTTCAGATTGTTTTGCTTTGGTGTGTGAACCCACAGGAAATAATAGTACATTTATTTGGTGTGAGATATAAACCCTCGTAAAATTTTAACAAAGCCTCAACACCTCAAAGCACCAACAAATGAAAGTAGTGAGATGATACTAAATGATATCAAATTAACATTTGTCGATTCTGCCAGATGGCCGGAAGAGGAAAAGGACGTGCTGCCAACCCCGCCAACAACAATGATGAGGCATGCAACCCTCATCTTTCTGGAGGCCAGGACAGGGGTGGTCGCCATGAAGAAGTTGATCCTCTCCACCAAATGCTGGAGAATCAAAATCAGCTCATCCAGAACTTGACTCAAGTGGTGGCCAACTTGCATCAAGTTCCACCTCCACAAGCGGCACCACGCCAACCAAGGTTGAGTGAGTTTCTAGGAACTGAACCTCCAAAGTTTGCAAGTGCTGCTGAACCTCTGGAGGCAGATGATTGGCTGAAGGCTATTGAAAGCAAGATGAGGATCATACAATGTCAAGGGTATGAGAGGGTGCTGTTTGCCTCTCATCAATTGCAGGGACCTGCTGCTGATTGGTGGACCGCCTACGTGGCCGCCCATCATGACCCTGAGAACATCACTTGGGAAGAGTTCAAGCGTAGCTTCCGCAACCACTATATCCCAAGAGGTGAGCTCAAAAACAAGAGGAAGGAGTTTTTGGGACTGCAGCAGGGAAACATGACGGTGAGGGAATACCTCACTAAATTTACTCAACTATCCCGTTATGCTCCACGAGACATAGAGACTGATGAGCAGAAACAAGATTGTTTCGTGGAAGGACTTACCGCAGAGATGCAGTGTGCAATGTCCTCCAATGAGTATGAAAGCTTTCAAAAGATGGTGGACAGAGCGTTTGTGGTGGAAAGGAAGCTAAAGGCCCTGGAAAATGAGAATAAGAGGAAGGCGGGGTGGTCACATCAAGCCTCAGGGAGCAACACCCGCCCACGTATGATGCAGCAACCTACGGGGCAGACGAGCCGTGCTGCGGTACCCTATTCAGCACCAAGAGGGTACAACCCAAACTACAGGCCACCCGCAGCACCAGCACAGCCGCCACGTCAGTTTGTGCAGCAGCCTCGCCCCGCATATCCACCTCGACCAGCAGTGCAAGGACCCCCGAACCAACCCCAAGACAACAAAGGCCAAGCATCTAAGATTGGGGTGCAATGTTTCAGCTGTGGTGAAGTGGGGCACTACGCCCATAAATGCCCAAAGAAGAAGCCTGCGCCGCCACAACAGCAGAATGTAGTGAGAGGACGGGTGAACCATGTCACTATGGAGGAAGCACAAGAGGCACCCGATGTGGTAGTTGGTAAGTTTCCTGCCAATTTACACCTTGCAACTCTGCTGTTTGATTCTGGTGCTACCCACTCGTTCATTGCTCAAGAGTTTGTTAAGAAGCATGACTTAGCAACCACACAAATGAACCATATGCTAGCGGTAAACTCTCCAGGTGGAGAAATAAGGACAAGACAAGTGTGTCCCAAAGTGAACCTAGACATTAATGGGGTAGTATTTACGGCTAACCTCATAGTGATAGATTCACAAGGGATAGATATTATTTTGGGTATGGATTGGTTGACCAAACATAAAGGAATCATCCATTGTTCGACCAGAACGGTGGAATTAACTCACCCCAGTGGTACCAGAGTAAAGTTCATAACAATACACGAGCCTAGGAGGGACATCAAATTAAATCAAGTGGAGGTGAAAGTTGAGGAAATCAGGACCATCAGGGAATATCCAGATGTTTTTCCGGAGGAATTGCCAGGTATGCCTCCCGACCGTGACGTGGAGTTCGCAATTGAGCTAGTACCGGGAACAGCCCCGATATACAAGAGACCTTATCGAATGGACTCCAAGCAGCTAGAAGAGCTCAAAGATCATTTGAGAGAATTGACGGAGAAGGGGTATGTTCGCCCTAGTTCCTCACCATGGGGAGCTCCGGTGATATTTGTGCCTAAGAAAGATGGAACTCAAAGGTTATGCGTGGATTACCGTGCCTTAAATGAGGTAACCATCAAGAACAAGTACCCATTGCCTCGCATTGAAGACTTGTTTGATCAGTTGAGGGGAGCTTGTGTGTTCTCGAAAATTGATCTCAGGTCGGGATACCACCAACTCAAGATAAGGCAATCTGATATTCCCAAGACAGCTTTCGTATCTCGGTACGGACTGTATGAATACACTGTCATGCCTTTCGGGCTAACCAATGTCCCGACATATTTCATGTATCTTATGAACAAGGTATTCATGGAATATCTGGACAAATTTGTGGTGGTTTTCATAGATGATATTCTCGTCTTCTCCAAAGATGAAGAAGAACATGAGAAACATCTAAGGTTGGTGTTGCAGAGGTTGAGAGAACACCAACTATATGCCAAGTTGAGCAAGTGTGAGTTTTGGCTGAAGAGAGTTCCCTTTTTAGGACATATAATCTCGGAGGGAGGAATCTCCGTAGATCCCGCCAAAATCGAGGATATCCAGAAGTGGAAGACCCCTGAAAATGTCGGGGAAGTTCGAAGCTTTTTGGGATTGGCTGGATACTATCGACGGTTTATTGAGGGATTCTCCAAGATCTCGAGACCTCTCACCAAACTGTTGGAAAAGGGAATCACATTCACCTGGACGCCACAGTGCGATACGAGCTTTCAGGAGCTAAAGAAGAGATTGACAACAGCCCCAGTGTTGGTTATGCCAGATATGCAGAAGAATTTCACAGTGTACTGCGATGCCTCTGGAAATGGGTTGGGATGTGTTCTCATGCAAGAAGGACATGTCGTGGCATATGCATCCCGGCAGCTTCGGAAGCACGAGAAGAACTATCCTACACATGATCTAGAACTAGCCGCAGTGGTACACGCGTTGAAAATTTGGCGGCACTATTTGATGGGGAAGAGGACAGAGATATATACGGATCACAAGAGTTTGAAGTACATATTCACACAGCCAGATCTCAACCTCAGACAAAGGAGATGGTTAGAGCTAATCAATGACTTTGATGTGGGCATCAACTATCATCCCAGGAAAGCAAACGTCGTGGCCGATGCTTTGAGTCGGAAAGTGCAGGTCAATAAGTTGAGTTTGAAGGACATGCCCGCAGAATTGAAGGACGAGGTTATAAGGCTCAATCTATGTCTAGTAAATAGTGGTGAAGCTATCGCCATGGAAGTGGACTCCACACTCGAGCAAGACATACGCGAGGGCCAAAAGAATGATGAGAAGATACAAGAGATCAGACAGCTTATCAAGGAAAATAAAGCTCCTGGTTTTAGAGAGGATGAACAAGGTACGGTGTGGCACGGGAAAAGGATCTGTGTGCCAGAAGTAAAGGAGATCCGTGAGTTAATTTTGAAGGAGGCTCACGATTCTGACTATTCCATTCATCCTGGGAGTACGAAGATGTACCAGGACCTCAAGAGCAGGTATTGGTGGTATGGCATGAAGCGAGATGTCGCGGAACATGTTGCCCTATGTGACACATGTCAGTTGGTGAAAGCTGAACATCAACGACCCGCGGGATTATTGCAACCACTCAAAGTACCTGAATGGAAGTGGGAAGAAATCATCATGGATTTTGTCGTGGGATTGCCTAGGACCCAATCCGGGTATGATTCAATATGGGTCATTATTGATAGGCTAACCAAGGTAGCTCATTTCATCCCTGTGAAAGAAAGCTACAGCGGATCCAAATTGGCAGAATTGTACATGTCAAGGATTGTGTGTTACCATGGAGTGCCAAAGAAGATAGTGTCGGACCGAGGGACACAATTCACCTCGAGGTTTTGGCAAAAGTTGCATGAAACCATGGGAACCCATCTGAATTTCAGCTCTGCCTATCATCCCCAAACTGACGGGCAGACGGAGAGAACCAATCAGATCCTTGAAGATATGTTAAGGGCATGTGCACTCAAAAACAATAGGAGTTGGGACAAGAACTTACCGTATGCGGAGTTTTCCTATAACAACAGTTATCAAGCTAGTATGAAGATGTCACCGTTTGAAGCTTTGTATGGAAGGAAGTGCAGAACTCCCCTATTTTGGAACCAAACAGGAGAAAGTAAAGTGTTTGGTCCAGAAGTGCTACAAGAAGCCGAGGCGAAGGTGAGGGAGATTCGCAACAACTTGAGGATAGCACAAACACGCCAGAAGAGTTATGCTGATGTACGAAGAAGAGAACTCGTTTTCAACGTGGGAGACTATGTTTATCTCAAGGTGTCCCCTATCAGAGGACTTCATCGGTTCAAGGTGAAAGGGAAGTTGTCACCTCGATACATCGGGCCCTTTCAAGTTTTGGAAAGAAAAGGCGAAGTGGCGTACCAACTAGAGTTACCGGTTCATCTATCGGACGTGCACGATGTATTCCATGTGTCACAACTCAAGAAATGCCTGAGGACGCCTGAGGAGGTGTTACCCATGAATGAAGTGGATGTAGCCGAGGATTTGTCTTATGCCGAACAACCATACAAAATCTTGGAGACGATGGAACGCCTCACCAGAAACAAGAGAATCCGGATGTGCAAGGTGCAGTGGAAGCATCACTCAGAAGAGGAAGCCACCTGGGAACGGGAAGATGAGCTCAAGGCACAATTTCCGGAATTGTTTTCTTAGAAACACCAATCTCGAGGACGAGATTTCTTTTAAGGGGGGTAGAGCTGTAACACCCCAAATTTTGATTCAAAACCCTAAACCATGTTCAGAGGGGAATTTAAAAATTTTTGGACGTGTTGCATGTTTTGCAAAAATTCAAATTCAAACTGGAATTCAAATTATACTCAAAACAGAAAAGAAATGGAAAAAGAAAAAGAGAAACGGGAAAAAAACCGGCCAATGGGCCGAAACCCGCCAGCCGGCCCAATTTCCCCGCGCCAGCCCGCCCCCGCGCGCGCCCGCGCTCTCTCACACAGACAGGTGGGACCCACATGTCATCCCTAACCCCGCGACCCCGGACACTCCCGCGCGCGCGCAATCTTAACCGATCGGAAAACCCGTCCCGCAGCCCGAATTCCGGTCCCAGAAGGATCCAACTAGATCACAACTGACCCACCGCCCTCCCCCGACTATAAAAACCCCAGCCCCGATCGGTTTTTCCCACGCGATCGCCGATTTTCACTCCGGTGAGCACCGAGACTTCGCCGGTGAATTCTGGCCGGTCTAAGCTCGGAAACTCTGATCTAACTCGCTGGTCTTGATCCACCGCCTCCGGGGAGCTTTGCAGGTGCAGAAAACTCGGAGACTTACGGTGTAAATCCAGCACCGACGAGCTTCGCCGTGGTTTTGCCTCGGACCTCGCCGCCGATCACTTTCCAGGACCCCCGAGCTCGAGAAAACCCCCGAGGTGAGATCCCTGACCTCCCCTCTACCGATCTATGCCATAAGATCACAGTTCTAGGCAGAATTCTCGCGGATCCGAAACTTTCCGGCGAGATCGCCGCTTCCCGCCGCCGTGCGCCGCCGGCAGCGCCGCCCGCGCTCGATCAGAGCGACGTGGCCGCTTGTGCGCCGTTTATTTTAAATCGCACGGTAGACTTTAAAACCCCGCGTACCGGTTCGATGTTATAATCTCAGCCGTCGGTTTAAAATCGGACGGTCCATGTCAGCCCCGCATTATAAAGACTGGAATTCTTACGTGCTACCCCCTGGGGTTCTCTGGAATCGAGAGCTAGCCCCGGAAACTTCAGATCTAGCCTCTGGAACTCCAGAAAATCATGTAAATTCATTTAAAAATCAGTTTTAGCCCCTGGACTTAATAAAAATTAGGAAAAACACCTCTGATAAGTGTAGCTAGACCCCTGGAAATTATGAAAATAGTATTATAGACCCTGTAATGGGGTGAATTCATTATTTTAGCCCTGTTTAGTATTTAATTTAGAAAATTGAATATGTAACTAGTGTTTAAAAATTAAAAAGGGGGACAAACATAATTGTCAAAATTAATTAAAAACTTTCTCAGTACTTAAAAAACTTTGGAGTGAGATAAAAATATATTTTTGGGCTGAGATGAATCTGTTTCATCTATTATTCACATTTATTAGTATAGGGACACATTTTTAAGTAAAGAATAGTTATAGAAAAATAGGGAAAATAATTATGAAATAGTTTACATCAGAGGCCAAGGTCAAAATATGTTATTAAATTATTTAGGACCAGAACCTATACTGTTTAGATGATGTGTACTACTAGTTTCATAATAAAATACACAATTATGCATAGGAATATAAATCTGAAAATATAGCAACTAGTAAATGATAAATGGAGTTTTTAAAATCCAAAGAGTTCAGTTTAGGGTTGATAGAAATTCTGAAGGCACATATGGAGAAGAAAAATATTTTTCATACATACTTGGTAGTAAAAAGGTGTAGTAGTTCAATATAAGGAATTTATTAAAAACTGAAACACACATGTATATATATATATATATATATATATATATATAGTAAGTAAGTATAAATATGGACACTAAAGTAGGAATCATATACATATAAATAAAAGTGTATGCAAGCCACAGATCAACACACAAAGTAACCACAACACATGTAATGGTGAATGAATTTCATAAATATGAATGTGTGGTTTGTATAAAGTAGAAGTGTGAACTATGTCTTATGATTGTTGTTTTTCTTTTGCTATGTGTGATGGTATGAAGTAGAACCTGTTCAAGAGCAAGTTAACCCTTTCCAAGATCAGGACTACCCATTTCAAGAGCAGCAAGAAGGAGGCAAGTGTCCTTGACCACTTTGATCCTATGCTAGGATGTGTAGATAGAATTATTTGCATTGTCAAGTTAATTATGAAACCCATGCTAGGAAGTTTCCCTAGAATTGCATCACCTTGTTTCCTTGTAGCTTGGGTTGGGATTTATTTTGTCACGTCATTTATTTACATGCATTTGCTTAGCCATGCTTAGAATGGGACATTTGGGAAATGAGATCATCAGTTTATATTACCATACTCTTGAATGAGACATTGTGAGTTATGTAGAGGTAGGGATCAAGACAAGTTGGATGTTTTGGTTGTGTGCTGGGTGCACGAGACTTGGGTTTGTGTTTAGTACTTGCCTGGATTCTAAGGACCGGTTCATGGAGCATGTAACCCGACTTTACAGTGCCAACCACATGCTGAGATGGGGCAGCTTGGCCAATTAATTAGGTGTATCCCCGGCGTAGTATGGGTGTGTTGGATGGTGCGGAGAGTAGGTGTCAGCTGGACTACCATATGAACCGCAAGGCTCAAGAGGGGGCCACTGCAGCGGGGTTGGAGCCTCTTGTATGCTGTTAGGGGTGAAACCTCAGTGGGCCCACGCTCGTCGGGAATCCCTTTGTAAAGGCTTCGTAGTGATCTCCTGGCTGCACACCTAGGAAGTGTGAATGTGGATCGTAGCCACTGGCATAATGGAGGTTCTTTTAGTCCACCCGGCAATGGGGGATGAAATCACTACATGTGGGTACAGTGGTACAAACTCTGCAGAGTCAAAACTGTCTTGACAGCCGTGCTCACGGTTAAGAGCGGCCTGGACTTATTCATGATTAGAGGATTGATGGTTTTGGAAGTTAAGCGGGGAGCTTAACATTGGAAATGATGTTATGGTTATTGGATTATGATAATGGGTTGGGAGATTGGGACCATTTCACCTGTGTAGTAATGTAGGTGCTTAATAAGCTAAGGTGATAGGTATTAATTGCGTAGTGCTTTAACCATGAGTTCAACCTCTCCTTGTTCTAGCCATGCATGATATAATTTTCCCACACTTGCTGAGTACCATTGGTACTCAACCTTGCATTTTTGTTGGTTTATATTGCTGCTCAGGTCAAGATAATGAGGTGGTGTATAATGACCAAGATTTTGGACCCGAGGAAGGTTTTTAGGTTCATGGAGACCCCCGGGCAACGCCTGTGATGGAGCCCTAAAAGAATAATATTCCGCTGCTAGTTTATTTACTTGTGATGAAGCATTAGTGTCCATTGAGACATTTGCGATGTAAGACTTATTTATATTCGACACCTGGCTTGTAATAAATGATGCTTCACTATTTGTCATCACATGTATGAGAAAATGATCTTGGCATACATGTGATATTCACTTGGTTGTTTCTTCGGAAAAACCGGGTGTGACAGGCTTGGACTTGTCCATAATTAGAGAAACATGGATGTGAGTTTAAAGAGTATTGTTGGGTGGTGTAACCTAACATTAATGACTTAATTATGAAGTTGGTGGGGTTTGTCACTTAGTAATAGGGATTGCTAATCAAAGCTAAAGCCTATGATTAATGCATAGTGCTTAACCATGTTAGCCTTTCCTTGCTAATAGCCTTCATAACATTCTTTCCTACACTTGCTGAGTACCTTTGGGTACTCAAACTTGCTTTTGTTGGATATCATATGTTGCTCAGTTGCAAATGAAGATATAAACTTTGATGAGGAGGACTTCGATCCCGAAGAGTTGTTCTAGGATGGCGAAACCCCCGGGCATGCCTGTGAACTGGAGCACCACGCTATAGTCTTCCGCTGTTATGTTATAGTGTAGTGGTACTCTTATTTTGTATTTTATGTCTTATGTTGTATTATTATGATATACATTGTACTTGGCTTGTAATATAATGATATTTCACTCTTGTCGACACATGTATGAGTCAACTGATCCTGACATACATGTGAGTATACGCTCGGGTGTTCCTTATGGAAAACCGGGTGTGACACCGTTCACCAATGTACGCATCCAGGACGTCAACAAACGCTCATTTCCTCCACTGGCAAAACAGTTCACCGGCCATCGCAACACGCGTCTCGCCAACGTCCGCGTCACGGTGGTGGGCCGTGCCCCAGGCCTCCCGATCAGCACGGGCCGCCGCCATCGCGCACCAGCAGCAGGCGCTGCCGCACCGCTACCTCGTCCACAATGGCAGCCACTAGCAATGACAAGCTAGCTCCTTTTTGTACGAGGAGGCGCCGCGTGTGCACATGCACGGTGTGAGTGTGTTGTCTTCGTTTTTTCCATCAAGAAATGAAGGAAGTGTGAACTGGGCATGGAGCGTATAGGAATCTAGCCCAAAAGCGAGGGCGCGGTGTGGCAAACCCCTTCCGTCCACACTTCAAGAATCGTATTGAATGGTACCGTGCGATGCGACGCCCGAAAGCGTACACAAAATGACAGTATACACATAGAAAACATTTTAGTTCTCAACGTAAGGTCTTTTACAACATAATGTACAAAGACGTACATACAGAGTGGGAAATAAAACACTACATACTCACTCTCGGCCCTAACTACGCCGAAGAGAAGCCGTCTAGCCGGTGGACACTTCCTAATAGCTTCACAAGAGTAAAGCAACGGCAAAGGTCTTCGATGAGTTATATGAACCATAGGGTCCGATATCTCACCGAACAACCATCTTCATACCATGCATTATGCTACCTGCAAAAACAACTACAAATGAAACCGTGAGCACTAAGACTCAGCAAGGATTAAACGACAAGCCTAAACATGTAACTCTACATGCAGGAGTTGTACGAAGATAGGAATCTGAATTTGCAAAAATGAAGCTTGACTAATCATTTATCCTTATATTTAGATTACTATAGCCGCACATTTTAATGGTCCTCATGCATTACAACACTGGAAGTCCACAATCAAACAAGAAACGCTTATTCTGATGCTGCCATCCTAAGGTGGAATAGAAACTTATTTTGCCCTATCTCTAATACATCCAATGTTTCATACAATTATTAAGTCAAGAACAACATGTTAATAGACTTAATTCCTCTTCTTAATACGTCATAGCGCAGTGGGCAAGTATGCTCAATCCTTAACCCCGAGCGATGGTGATTCGAATCAATGACAACCCGGAATACACGACACATACACCCACTTAGAAAGACTCACTCAAGAGCTCTTTCTTACGTTGTATGCAGCGACCTTTCACCCGACACCTTGACATAGAAAAACATTTCGTCCCGAGCAGGATGTTTCTCTACGCGGACACGTCGAAGTTGCCCGCTAAAGGATTTACACCTCGTGCCTTCTCAACGCCATTCCCAGACGAAGAATGAGTTTCTACGCCACGATCCATCATGTTACATCGGTTTGGGTCCCATACCCCACTATATATCAGGTACAGCTCAAACTTGTCCAACAGGGCTGCATACGGCGCAGTCCTTAACCGACATTGTCGAAGTGTTCTGTCGACACTTCCCCCGGGCCTGCACTGGGCAGCCCGCGGAGGTTCTTGTTTCGGTGGGGCTAGTCCCTTGCGGAGAGCTTGTGTGGATGGACGAGTTAGTAAGATCTTGATACGGTGAGTTTTACGTGGTTCAGGCCGCCGGAGCGTAAAACCCTACGTCCACGGTGAGCTATGGAGCTCGCTGTATTGCTTGCTGCTCAGAACCGGAGTCCTGAGCTTGGGGGTGAGTTACAGCTTGGGTGTGAATGGCTAGCGTATGAGTTGCAGAGGTGCGAACCCAGGGGTGCGGATGGCTAGAGTCCGAACCCCTGCTAACGTCGCCTACCCGAGCCTTTTATAGTCCAAGACTCGGGTGGCTTACAAGGGGGGCCGGGACCCGACAGGTGGTCCCGGGGAGATTGACTGATATCTACCGTATCTGTAGTTATGCCGGTAGTTGTCTCTGCCGAAGGCTTCTGAGTCTTCGTCTTGTAGCTCTGCCCATGCCGCATGCTAGTTGTAGTGGTTGATGACGGCGGGGGCGGCATGGGATGTCTTGTCGCTGCGTTTATTGGCTGGCAGCCTCTTACACTGCACACCAGTCAGTGATGCGACTGGGCGCAACGGCACCTGACAGAGGCGTGCTCCGCGTCTTGGGAAGGCGCGGGCCTTGAATACCTTGTACGGGCAAGGTATAGGGCGTCTTTACGCCCGCTGCCTATCGCTCGGGGGCAGGCAGCGCCGTTCTGCTGGCCACGTGGCGGGCCCGGAGCCCTCCTAAGAAGAGAGGGGGGTTCGGCCCCGCAAGACACGTGGAGCCTTCGGACCTCTCCCAGCTGAGGGGGAGGTTCGGCTTCTGTTGGCCACGCGGCGAGCCCGGAGCTCCTCTCTGAGGAGAGGGAGGTCCGACCTCTCCGGACACGCGGCACCTTCGGACCTGTCTCCCGCGGAGGGGGAGGTCCGGCTTATGTATGCCACGTGATGGGCCCGGAGCGCTCCTCTGAGGAGAGGGAGGTCCGGCCCCGCTGGACGCGTGGCGCCTTCGGAGCTCTCCCTGCGGAGAAGGGCGAGATCCTTAGGCATTTTCCCCTGTGCGCGGGGGTACCCCATATCGAGGGTACCGACAGTGGCCCCCGGGCCCATCTCGGGGGAGATAGCGAGCCCGAGGTGGGACCTTCGTCTCTTCTGATCCGCGCACTTTCTTGTCTTTAGTACTCCCTGTGCTGGCAGGGTCTTGACGGCTTCGGTGTTCAGCCTCTTAAGAGAGGGTGAAGCCTGGCATCGGAGCTCGGCCCGGCTGTTGGGGTGGAGGTCCAGAAGTCATCGGAGCTCAGGCCAGCGAAGGGCGTGAGGTCCGGCATCAGTGCTCGCCTCTGAAAGGAGGGCGAGGGCTGGCCTCGGAGCTCGGTCTGGCTGTGGAGGCGGAGTCCGGAAGTCATCGGAGCTCAGGACAGTGAAGTGCATGAGGTCCGGCGTCAGCGCTCGCCTCTGAAAGGAGGGCGAGGGCTGGCCTCGAAGCTCGGCCCAGCTATTGGGGCGGAGTCCGGAAGTCATCGGGGCTCAGGCCAGCGAAGGGCGTGAGGTCCGGAGGTCATCGGAGCTCAGGCCAGCAAAGGGCGTGAGGTCCGGCATCAGCGCTCGCCTCTGAAAGGAGGGCGAGGGCTGGCCTTGGAGCTCGGCCCAGCTATGGGGGCGGAGTCCAGAAGTCATCGGAGCTCAGGCCAGCGAAGGGCGTGAGGTCCGGCATCAGCGCTCGCCTCTGAAAGGAGGGCGAGGGCTGGCCTCGGAGCTCGGCCCAGCTATGGGGGCGGAGTCTGGAAGTCATTGGAGCTCAGCCCAGCGAAGGGCGTGAGGTCCGGCATCAGCGCTCGCCTCTGAAAGGAGGACGAGGGCTGGCCTCGGAGCTCGGCCTGGCTGTGGAGGCAGAGTCCGGAAGTCATCGGAGCTCAGGCCAGCGAAGGGCGTGAGGTCCGGCATCAGCGCTCGCCTCTGAAAGGAGAGCGAGGGCTGGCCTCGGAGCTCGGCCTGGCTGTGGAGGCGGAGTCCGGAAGTCATCGGAGCTCAGGCCAGCGAAGGGTGTGAGGTCCGGCATCAGCGCTCGCCTCTGAAAGGAGGGCGAGGGCTGGCCTCGGAGCTCGGCCCAGCTGTGGGGGCGGAGGTCCGGAACTGCTCAGTGGCCCCCCCTTTCCTATCCCTTAGTCTCATTTGGCTTACTGTCCCAGGCCGGAATACGGGGCTTGGGTAATCCAGTGCACTTGGTCCCGGAGGTCTGGCCCCAGCCCCAGTCAGGGTGTAACCGCCCGGCCCCCTGGTACTCAGACCGTAGCGCCGGGAGGTAGAGTGCGCATGCTTTGGGTGCAAGACCGGGCAAAGCAAGGCTCCTGACCCCCCGTTCTAGCGTAGGTCTTTTCTCGGAGGAGACCAACTGGCGGTGCAGTACCCTTATAGGGGGAGATCCAAAAGGCCACCGGGCCTCTGGCAGGTACCTCAACCACTACCGCCTTCAGCAGGACGGCAAATATCGACTATGAATGAGAGCCGGAAAGAGGAGCGGAGTGTACAATGGACACACACTGTCTAGAGCGTGGGGAGGTGTTCATATAAATTAATGCGTAATTTAAATAACACCTAAGTAAGCATGGTGAACTTACTGGGTAGCGTCGGAGCGCCTGTCTTCACGCAGAGCGGGTCATGCATGGCTTCATCGTACGCCGGACACGGGGGGACCCCCATGGCTATATCAGGGGGAAGCATGGCTTCGGCCCCGCATACCATGTGGAAGGGTAGTTCCCGTGACCCGGCCCTGGGAAGTCCGGCTGGCCCTCGACATGGAGGAGCCGGTATACCCCGATGGCACTGGGTGCGCGTCTGCACCGGTTGTGTGGGTCTGCTTGGCGTGGACCTGGCACGCATTGCATCCCTAACCGGTTTGACGGCGTCCAGGTGTCTCTCGGTCAGTAGGAGCCATGCCGGGTGGCTTAACCGACCAACGTGCGGGACGATGAGCGTTCCTACCACTCGCCTCCTTGGACTACTATGAGCTAATCGCAGCCTTCCTCCTGGGTTATGCACCGCAATAGGATGTCGTGGCGCCACACCAGTAAAGATACCAGCGCGTAGCACTTAGCCATCCGCACCACCCGTTCAGCGGATGCACGTTCATCAGGAAGGATGTCCTTCAAGGAGTCCCGGACCTCCATGGTCCATGCATCGGGACTACTTGAGCTTCTGGATCTTGAGCGCTGGGTTGCACGGAGTCCCCAGTGACTCTTACGATCCTTTGGCGGCATCGAGGGCCGCCAGGACTGCCTAGCTTCGAGGCACTGGTTCAGCCCCCTTCGCCCGGCTTGGCGGGCCGGGCTGTGGACCGCAGCAACGTCCTCTCGAAGACTCCTTCATGCGCAGGGGCTCCGATGGAGGCTTTCGTTGAGAGGTCGTCAGCTGCGGCCGTGCAAGCGCGCGGTACATGGCGCAGGTCCAAGGCGAGGAATCCTTTCTCCAACATCCGCACGTGAAGCAGATAAGCAGCTAGCTGTGGGTCATTGCAGGGGCATTCACCCTTAACTTGCTTGATAACTAGCTGGGAGTTGCCATGCGCCAACAGCTGGCGAGCGCCCAGAGACAGGATTGTCTTTTAGGCCAAAGATGAGTGCTTCATACTCTGCCAAGTTGTTGGTTGCCTTGGAATTGAGATGCACCATGTACCCAGACTGCTCCTCCGATGGCATGAGAAGCAGTACGCCGGCACCGGCCCCCTGCTCTCGTGAGGAGCCGTCGAAGAAGAGCGTCCAGTGAGGCCCTGTGAAGACCGGAGCTCGGTACTGTGGTTCACCGTCTTCGCGGCCCCCTGGGTCAGCCTTCGTTGGCGTCCACTCAGCCACGAAGTCAGCCAGTGCTTGGCTCTTGGCTGTCTGACGTGGTCGGAAGCTCAGCTTGAACTCCGCCATCTTCGGGCTGTCTTCCGGCTTCGGAAGCTGGCAGAGAGTGCCAGCTCCGCCCTCCGGCTGCTCTGGCGCACTTGTTCGCGAGGCTGAAGGGCTCGGAGGCATCGCAGACCTCTCTGGTTGCAAGCCTCCCAAGCATCTTCTTGTCCTGGACACTGTCGAAGTGCCGCCACCACAGAAGCACTTTGAATATGCGGAATGGTGTTGTGTACCTGGGAGAACCGCTGGATGAAGGAGCGCAGCGACTCCCCAGATTGTTGCTTGATGGCTTGGAGGTCAAGCTCCGTGCCGGGACGGGTGTAGGACCTGCCGAAGTTGGCGATGAACTGCCGACAGAGCTCTCCCCAGAAAGTTATGGAACCCTGAGGGAGGTTCATTAGCCAAGACCGGGCTGGGCCTGTTAAGGCGACGGGGAAGTAGCTTGGCCATGACAGCCTCATCCCGTCCTGCGGCAAGTACGGCGGTGGAGTAGATCTGGAGGAACCCCGCCGGGTTGACGCTGCCGTCGTACTTCTGGGGCAGGTGCGGCCGAAACTTGCGCGGCCACCTCGTGAAGCGGAGGTGGGGCTCCAGGGCCGTACATCCTGCCCCTATTGCTGCAGGTGTTGGTGCCGCGAACGCTTGGTTTGCCGCTGGCACAGTGTACCCCGGTATGGGCAAGGCTGCGCCATAGACCGGGGGCGCCGTTTGCAGGACATATGGCTGTGGCATATGCTGCGTGGCGTATGTCTGGGGCAGAGTTCGCGTGGCAAAATTCTGCGCCTCAGGCAGGTTGAGGCAGTCGTCATGCTGACGCCGGCCTCTTGGCTGCGACGCCTTTCTCGTCGCCGCTCGAGGAACATTCGGGCGTCTTGGCCCAGGTGGCATCGTTCCAGCTCAGTCCTCAGGTCCGTCGACGGAAGCCTGGTGGAGCTGGAATCCACCGTCTGTCCGTCAACCGTTGGCGTGCGCGTCAGCGACACAGCCGGTTGGCCGGAGCGTCGTCCCCGCCGAAGTCAAGGGTTTGTGGCGGCGACGACAAGACGGTCTACCTCGTGAATCCACTGCTGGGTCGCTGCCTGAGGCGCGTCCCCAGCAGGCGGATTGTGCAGTAGCGCTCTTGTTGCGGCTAGCGCACCCCCGCCGGGTACGCCCAGCGCTACTGAAGACCTGGCGCTGGTTGGAGCCTGCATTGCCGGGGTCGGCGCTGCCAGAGCCGGTTGCTGGCTCCCAGTGCAGGTACTGGTGCCGCGAACGCTTGGTTGCGCCTGGCACAGTGTCACCCGGTATGGGCAAGGTTGCGCCATAGGCCGGGGACGCCGCTTGCAGAGCACATGGTTGTGGCTTATGCTGTGCGGCGTACGCCTGGGGCAGAGCTCGCGTAGCGAAGGTCTGCCCTCCAGGCTGGGTCGAGGCCGACGTCATGTTGTCACCAGCCTCTTGAGTGCGACGTCTTTCTCGATGTCGCTCGAGGAACACTCGGGCATCTTGGCCCAAGTGGCACCGTTCCAGCTCTGTCCTCAGGTCCATCGACGGAAGTTTGGTGGAGCTGGAACCCGCCGTCTGCCCGTCAACCGTTGGCATGCGCGTCAGCGACACAGCCGGTTGGCCGGAGCGTCGTCCCTGCCGAAGTTAATGGTTTGCGGCGGCGACGACAAGACGGTCTACCTCGCGAATCCACTGCTGGGTCGCTGCCTGAGGCACGTCCCCAGCAGGCGGATTGTGCAGTAGCGCCCTTGCTGCTGCTAGCGCACCCCCACCGGGTACGCCCGGCACTACTGAAGGCCTGACGCTGGTTGGAGCCTGCATTGCCGGGGTCGGCGCTGCCAGAGCCGGTTGCTGGCTCCCAGCTTGCCCTGACACACTCCGTCCTGAGTGTGTCATCATGTACTCTCCCCTGGTCACGGTTTGCCACGGACGCAGGGGGGGGGGAGAGTTTGCCGCTGAAGGAAGCTTGGTCATCTTCGTCGGCGGAAACTCGTCGCGCAAGGGGAAAAGCCCCTACCTGGCGTGCCAAATGTCAAAGTGTTCGGTCGACACTTCCCCCGGGCCTGCACTGGGCAGCCCGCGGAGGTTCTTTTTTCGGTGGGGCTAGTCCCTTGCGGAGAGCTTGCGCGGATGGACGAGTTAGTAAGAGCTTGACACGGTGAGTTTTACGTGGTTCAGGCCGCCGGATCGTAAAACCCTACGTCCACGACGAGCTATGGAGCTCGCTGTATTGCTTGCTGCTCAGAACCGGAGTCCTGAGCTTGGGGGTGAGTTACAGATTGGGTGTGAATGGCTAGCGTATGAGTTGCAGAGGTGCGAACCCAGGGGTGCGGATGGCTAGAGTACGAACCCCTGCTAACGTCGCCTACCCGAGCCTTTTATAGTCCAAGACTCGGGTGGCTTACAAGGGGGGCCGGGACCCGACAGGTGGTCCCGGGGAGATTGACTGATATCTACCGTATCTGCAGTTATGCCGGTAGTTGTCTCTGCCGAAGGCTTCTGAGTCTTCATCTTGTAGCTCTGCCCATGCCGCATGCTAGTCGTAGTGGATGATGACGGCGGGGGCGGCATGGGATGTCTTGTCGCTGCGTTTATTGGCTGGCAGCCTCTGACACTGCACGCCAGTCTGTGATGTGACTGGGCGCAACGGCACCTGACAGAGGCGTGCTCTGCGTCTCCGCGTCTTGGGAAGGCGCGGGCCTTGAATACCTTGTACGGGCAAGGTATGGGGCGTCTTTACGCCCGCTGCCTATCGCTCGGGGGCAGGTAGCGCCATTCTGCTTGCCACGTGGCGGGCCCGGAGCCCTCCTCAGAAGAGAGGGGGGTCCGGCCCCGCAGGACACGTGGAGCCTTCGGACCTCTCCCCGCGGAGGGGGAGGTTCGGCTTCTGTTGGCCACGCGGCGAACCCGGAGCTCCTCTCTGAGGAGAGGGAGGTCCGGCCTCTCCGGACACGCGGCACCTTCGGACCTCTCTCCCGCGGAGGGGGAGGTCCGGCTTCTGTGTGCCACGTGGTGGGCCCGGAGCTCTCCTCTGAGGAGAGGGAGGTCCGGCCCCGCTGGACGCGTGGCGCCTTCGGAGCTCTCCCTGCGGAGAAGGGCAAGATCCTTAGGCATTTTCCCCTGTGCGCGGGGGTACCCCATATCGAGGGTACCGACAGACATAGACGGGGTTAATGCCCAACCTCCACATTGGCCTTACCATAACCGGCTCAGGCCCAATGTGGTCCCAAGTATTGTCACACCCATCGGGACAAGACAATCTTGAGCACTCCATCCTACAATAACTCCCCGTCCACATCTCACTTTCATTGAGTGTGCTCTTATCAATAACTTCCTCTCGCGAGTAGACTTCGCTACTCTACCTTCCTCGTGAGTAGATTCCAACTACCCGTCTTCTACCGGGCTATCTACAACAATAGCCTAGCCTACTACGACGAGAGAAAACCTATGCTAAACCTTCTACTCAATGAATTCGTGGTAATGCAGTTGGAGTTTCAAACATCCTAGACATAATGCACAATATCAAGTCTAACAACATTAGGTGAAAGTAAAGCAAAATTTTAAAAGACAATTATATGCAACCCTGGGCTTGCCTTGCTCAACGGTTTTGTTAGTGACTATGAAGTTAATATTCCTCTGGAGAATCCGCCAACGGTCATGAGACGGAAGTCCTCACCTCCGAGTTGAACTTCTCGTCGAGTAGCGACGTTAGGCGAGCTATTTAGATGCAATGCACATATATTCAAAAGCCACTTAGAAAATGCTTTAAAAACTTTTGTACAAGTTGACTACTACTAAGAGGGGAAAACAAAAACAAGATTTCTGTTGTTGGATCTACCACATTAGAGAGGAAGATGCTAGGTGAAATGAAAATAATATTAATCACCATGTGATTAAGTCTTTATATGAACACCTAAACTTTAAAAAATTGTAGCTCAAGTTCCAGGGGTTCAATGAAGCTGAAAATTTATCCACAACATCAAGGGATGGTATTTAGATATTGTGCAACATTTGAGCTCATGGAATGGCTCAATGTGGTCACATAAATTCCTTATGTGGTTTTAACTATTCTGCATTTCCCTCCTAGTTTTTGAGCTTTCCCATGCAGAAAAATGAACTCTTATGAAGTACATAAGTTCCTGAGTCCATAGGAATTGGTTTTACCATTTTTTGAGTTTCCTACATGGAGATATGGAATTTACAAGTTTGGGTAAAAGGCTGCAAATGTTTCTGTTATTTTTCTTATTTTTCAGAGACATACAAGATTGAATCATTATTTGGCCTAGAAAATGTGGTCCAATGCCTCTGAAATTTTTACTGGAGTTCAAGTATATTTGGAGGAATGTCCTGCCCAAAGTTGGGGTGGGCATGCTTAAGCTTGATCCTTCGGTCACACCCGGTTTTTCCGAAGAACAACCAAGTGAATATCACATGTACGCCAGGATCATTTTCTCATACATGTGATGACAAATAGTGAAGCATCATTTATTACAAGCCAGGTGTCGAGTATAAGTAAGTCTTACATAGTAAATGTCTCGATGGACAATAATAAGTTCATCACAAGTAAATAAACTAGCAGCGGAGTATTATTCTTTAGGGCTCCATCACAGGCGTTGCCCGGGGGTCTTCATGAACCTAAAAACCTTCCTCGGGTCCAAAATCTTGGTCATTATACACCACCTCATTATCTTGACCTGAGCAGCAATATAAACCAACAAATATGCAAGGTTGAGTACCCATGGTACTCAGCAAGTGTGGGAAAATTATATCATGCATGGCTAGAACAAGGAGAGGTTGAACTCATGGTTAAAGCACTACGCAATTAATACCTATCACCTTAGCTTATTAAGCACCTACATTACTACACAGGTGAAATGGTCCCAATCTCCCAACCCATTATCATAATCCAATAACCATAACATCATTTCCAATGTTAAGCTCCCTGCTTAACTTCCAAAACCATCAATCCTCTAATCATGAATAAGTCCAGGCCGCTCTTGACCGTGAGCACGGCTGTCAAGACAGTTTTAACTCTGCAGAGTTTGTACCACTATACCCACATGTAGTGATTTCATCCCCCGTTGCCGGGTGGACTAAAAGAACCTCCATTATGCCAGTGGCTACGATCCACATTCACACTTCCCAGGTGTGCGGCCAGGAGATCACTACGAAGCCTTTACAAAGGGATTCCCGACGAGCGTGGGCCCACTGAGGTTTCACCCCTAACAGCATACAAGAGGCTCCAACCCCGCTGTAGTGGCCCCCTCTTGAGCCTTGCGGTTCATATGGTAGTCCAGCTGACACCTACTCCCCGCACCATCCAACACACCCATACTACGCCGGGGATACACCTAATTAATTGGCCAAGCTGCCCCATCTCAGCATGTGGTTGGCACTGTAAAGCCGGGTTACATGCTCCATGAACCGGTCCTTAGGATCCAGACAAGTACTAAACACAAACCCAAGTCTCGTGCACCCAGCACACAACCAAAACATCTAACTTGCCTTGATCCCTACCTCTACATAACTCACAATAGCTCATTCAAGAGTATGGTATAATAAACTGATGCTCTCATATCCCAAATATCCCATTCTAAGCATGGCTAAGCATATGCATGTAAATAAATGACATGACAAAATAAATCCCAACCCAAGCTACAAGGAAACAAGGTAATGCAATTCTAGGGAAACTTCCTAGCATGGGTTTCATATTTAACTTGACAATGCAAATAATTCTATCTACACATCCTAGCATAGGATCAAAGTGGTCAAGGACACTTGCCTCCTTCTTGCTGCTCTTGAAATGGATAGTCCTGATCTTGGAAAGGAATAACTTGCTTATGAACAGGTTCTACTTCATACCATCACACATAGCAAAAGAAAAACAACAATCATAAGACATAGTTCACACTTCTACTTCATACAAACCACACATTTCATATTTATGAAATTCATTCACCATTATATGTGTTGTGGTTACTTTGTGTGTTGATCTGTGGCTTGCACACACTTTTATTTATATGTGTATGATTCCTACTTTGGTGTTCATATTTATACTTACATACTATATATATATATATATATGTATATATGTGTGTGTTTCAGTTTTAAATAAATTCCTTATATTAAACTACCAAGTATGTAAGAAAAGTATTTTTCTTCTCCATATGTGCCTTCATAATTTCTATCAACCCTAAACTGAACTCTTTGAATTTTTTAAAAACTCCATTTATCATTTACTAGTTGCTATATTTTCAGATTTATATTCCTATGTATAATTGTGTATTTTATTATGAAATTAGTAATACACATCATCTAAACAGTATAGGTTTTGGTCCTAAATAATTGAATAACATATTTTGACCTTGGCCTCTGATGTAAACTATTTCATAATTATTTTCCCTATTTTTCTAGAGCTATTCTTTACTTAAAAATGTGTCCCTATACTAATAAATGTGATTAATAAATGAAACAGATTCATTTCAGCCCAAAATATATTTTTATCTCACTCCAAAGTTTTCTAAGCACTGAGAAAGTTTTTAACTTAATTTTGACAATATGTTTGTCCCACTTTTTAATTTTTAAACACTAGTTACATATTCAATTTTCTAAATTAAATACTAAACAGGGCTAAAATAATGAACTCACCCATTACAGGGTCTATAATATTATTTTCATAATTTCCAGGGGTCTAGCTACACTTATCAGAGGTGTTTTTCCTAATTTTTATTAAGTCCAGGGGCTAAAACTGATTTTTAAATGAATTTACATGATTTTCTGGAGTTCCAGGGGCTAGATCTGAAGTTTCCGGGGCTAGCTCTCAATTCCAGAGAACCCCAGGGGGTAGCACGTAAGAATTCCAGTCTTTATAACGCGGGCCTGACGTGGACCGTCCGATTTTAAACCGACGTCTGAGATTATAACATCGAACCGGTACGCGGGGATTTAAAGTCTACCGTGCGATTTAAAATAAACGGCGCCCAAGCGGCCACGTCGCTCTGATCGAGCGCGGGCGGCGCTGCCGGCGGCGCACGGCGGCGGGAAGCGGCGATCTCGCCGGAAAGTTTCGGATCCGCGAGAATTCTGCCTAGAACTGTGATCTTATGGCATAGATCGGTAGAGGGGAGGTCAGGGATCTCACCTCGGGGGTTTTCTCGAGCTCGGGGGTCCTGGAAAATGCTCGGCGGCGAGGTCCGAGGCAAAACCACGGCGAAGCTCGTCGGCGCTGGGTTTACACCGTAAGTCTTCGGGTTTTCTGCACCTGCAAAGTTCCCCAGAGGCGGTGGATCAAGACCAGCGAGTTAGATCAGAGTTTCCGAGCTTATATCGGCCAGAATTCACCGGCGAAGTCTCGGTGCTCACTGGAGTGAAAATCGGCGATCGCGTGAGAAAAACCGATCGGGGCTGGGTTTTTTATAGCCGGGGGAGGGCGGTGGGTCGGTTGTGATCGAGTTTGATTCTTTCTGGGACCGGAATTCGGCTGAGGGACGCGTTTTCCAATCGGTTAAGATCGCGCGCGCTTGGGGGGAAAAGTCCGGGCTGCAGATGCTCGGGGTTAGGGATGACAGGTGGGTCCCACCCGTCTGTGAGAGACAGCGCGGGCGCGCGGGGGCGGGCTGGCGCGGGGAAACTGGGCCGGCTGGCGGGTTTCGGCCCACTGGCCGGTTTTTTCCCGTTTTCTCTTTTTCTTTTTCCATTTCTTTTCTGTTTTGAGTTTAATTTGAATTCCAGTTTGAATTTGAATTTTTGCAAAACATGCAACACGTCCAAAATTTTTTAAATTCCCCTCTGAACAAGGTTTAGGGTTTTGAATCAAAATTTGGGGTGTTACAGCTCTACCCCCCTTAAAAGAAATCTCGTCCTCGAGATTGGTGTTTCTAAGAAAACAATTCCGGAAATTGTGCCTTGAGCTCATCTTCCCGTTCCCAGGTAGCTTCCTCTTCTGAGTGATGCTTCCACTGCACCTCGCACATCCGGATTCTCTTGTTTCTGGTGAGGCGTTCCATCGTCTCCAAAATCTTGTATGGTTGCTCGGCATAAGACAAATCTTCAGCTACATCCACTTCATTCATGGGTAACACCTCTTCAGGCGTCCTAAGACATTTCTTGAGTTGTGACACATGAAATACATCGTGCACGTCCGATAGATGAACCGGTAACTCTAGTTGGTACGCCACTTCACCTTTTCTTTCCAAAACTTGAAAGGGTCCGATGTATCGAGGTGACAACTTCCCTTTCACCTTGAACCGACGAAGTCCTCTGATAGGGGACACCTTGAGATAAACATAGTCTCCCACGTTGAAAACGAGCTCTCTTCTTCGTACATCGGCATAGCTCTTTTGGCGTGTTTGTGCTATCCTCAAATTGTAGCGAATCTCCCTCACCTTCGCCTCGGCTTCTTGTAGCACTTCTGGACCAAACACTTTACTTTCTCCTGTTTGGTTCCAAAATAGGGGAGTTCTGCACTTCCTTCCATACAAAGCTTCAAACGGTGACATCTTCATACTAGCTTGATAGCTGTTGTTATAGGAAAACTCCGCATATGGTAAGTTCTTGTCCCAACTCCTATTGTTTTTGAGTGCACATGCCCTTAACATATCTTCAAGGATCTGATTGGTTCTCTCCGTCTGCCCGTCAGTTTGGGGATGATAGGCAGAGCTGAAATTCAGATGGGTTCCCATGGTTTCATGCAACTTTTGCCAAAACCTCGAGGTGAACTGTGTCCCTCGGTCCGACACTATCTTCTTTGGCACTCCATGGTAACACACAATCCTTGACATGTACAATTCTACCAATTTGGATCCGCTGTAGCTTTCTTTCACATGGATGAAATGAGCTACCTTGGTTAGCCTATCAATAACGACCCATATTGAATCATACCCGGATTGGGTCCTAGGCAATCCCACGACAAAATCCATGCTGATTTCTTCCCACTTCCATTCAGGCACTTTGAGTGGTTGCAATAATCCCGCGGGTCGTTGATGTTCTGCTTTCACCAACTGACATGTGTCACATAGGGCAACATGTTCCGCGACATCTCGCTTCATGCCATACCACCAATACCTGCTCTTGAGGTCCTGGTACATCTTCGTACTCCCAGGATGAATGGAATAGTCAGAATCGTGAGCCTCCTTCAAAATTAATTCACGGATCTCCTTTACTTCTGGCACACAGATCCTTTTCCCGTGCCACACCGTTCCTTGTTCATCCTCTCTAAAACCAGGAGCTTTATTTTCCTTGATGAGCTGTCTGATCTCTTGTATCTTCTCATCATTCTTTTGGCCCTCGCGTATGTCTTGCTCGAGTGTGGAGTCCACTTCCATGGCGATGGCTTCACCACTATTTACTAGACATAGATTGAGCCTTATAACCTCGTCCTTCAATTCTGCGGGCATGTCCTTCAAGCTCAACTTATTGACCTGCACTTTCCGACTCAAAGCATCGGCCACGACGTTTGCTTTCCCAGGATGATAGTTGATGCCCACATCAAAGTCATTGATTAGCTCTAACCATCTCCTTTGTCGGAGATTGAGATCTGGCTGTGTGAATATGTACTTCAAACTCTTATGATCCGTATATATCTCTGTCCTCTTCCCCATCAAATAGTGCCGCCAAATTTTCAACGCGTGTACCACCGCAGCTAGTTCTAGGTCATGTGTAGGATAGTTCTTCTCGTGCTTCCAAAGCTGCCGGGATGCATATGCCACGACATGTCCTTCTTGCATGAGAACACATCCCAACCCATTTCCAGAGGCATCGCAGTACACTGTGAAATTCTTCTGCATATCTGGCATAACCAACACTGGGGCTGTTGTCAATCTCTTCTTTAACTCCTGAAAGCTCGTCTCGCACTGTGGCGTCCAGGTGAATGTGATTCCCTTCTCCAACAGTTTGGTGAGAGGTCTCGAGATCTTGGAGAATCCCTCAATAAACCGTCGATAGTATCCAGCCAATCCCAAAAAGCTTCGAACTTCCCCGACATTTTCAGGGGTTTTCCACTTCTGGATATCCTCGATTTTGGCGGGATCTACGGAGATTCCTCCCTCCGAGATTATATGTCCTAAAAAGGGAACTCTCTTCAGCCAAAACTCACACTTGCTCAACTTGGCATATAGTTGGTGTTCTCTCAGCCTCTGTAACACCAACCTCAGATGTTTCTCATGTTCTTCTTCATTTTTGGAGAAGACGAGAATATCATCTATGAAAACCACCACAAATTTGTCCAGATATTCCATGAATACCTTGTTCATGAGGTACATGAAATACGCCGGGGCATTGGTTAGCCCAAAAGGCATGACAGTGTATTCATACAGTCCGTACCGAGATACGAAAGCTGTCTTGGGAATATCTGATTGCCTTATCTTGAGTTGGTGGTACCCCGACCTGAGATCAATTTTCGAGAACACACAAGCTCCCCTCAACTGATCAAACAAGTCTTCAATGCGGGGTAATGGGTACTTGTTTTTGATGGTTACCTCATTCAAGGCACGGTAATCCACGCATAATCTTTGGGTTCCGTCTTTCTTGGGCACAAATATCACCGGAGCTCCCCATGGTGAGGAACTAGGGCGAATATACCCCTTCTCCGTCAATTCTCTCAAATGATCCTTGAGCCCTTCTAGCTACTTGGAGTCCATTCGATAAGGTCTCTTGTATATCGGGGCCGTTCCCGGTACTAGCTCAATTGCGAATTCCACGTCACGGTCGGGAGGCATACCTGGCAATTCCTCCGGAAAAACATCTGGATATTCCCTGATAGTCCTGATTTCCTCAACTTTCACCTCCACTTGATTTAATTTAATGTCCCTCCTAGGCTCGTGTATCGTTATGAACTTTACTCTTGTGCCATTGGGGTGAGTTAGTTCCACCGTTCTGGTCGAACAATGGATGATTCCTTTATGTTTGGTCAACCAATCCATACCCAAAATAATATCTATCCCTTGTGAATCTATCACTATGAGGTTAGCCGTAAATACTACCCCATTAATGTCTAGGCTCACTTTGGGACACACTTGTCTTGTCCTTATTTCTCCACCTGGAGAGTTTACCGCTAGCATATGGTTCATTTGTGTGGTTGCTAGGTCATGCTTCTTAACAAACCCTTGAGCAATGAACGAGTGGGTAGCACCAGAATTAAACAGCAGAGTTGCAAGGTGTAAATTGGCAGGAAACTTACCAACTACCACGTCGGGTGCCTCTTGTGCTTCCTCCATAGTGACGTGGTTCACCCGTCCTCTCACTACATTCTGCTGTTGTGGCGGCGCAGGCTTCTTCTTTGGGCATTTATGGGCGTAGTGCCCCACTTCACCACAGCTGAAACATTGCACCCCAATCTTAGATGCTGGGCCCTTGTTGTCTTGGGGTTGGTTTGGGGGTCCTTGCACTGCTGGTCGAGGTGGATATGTGGGGCGAGGCTGCTGCACAAACTGACGTGGCGGCTGTGCTGGTGCCGCGGGTGGCCTGTAGTTTGGGTTGTACCCTCTTGGTGCTAAATAGGGTACCGCAGCACGGCTTGTCTGCCCCGTAGGTTGCTGCATCATACGTGGGCGGGCGTTGCTCCCTGAGGCCTGATGTGACCACCCCGCCTTCCTCTTATTCTTATTTTCCAAGGCCTTTAGCTTCCTTTCCACCACAAATGCTCTGTCCACCATCTTTTGAAAGCTTTCATACTCATTGGAGGACATTGCACACTGCATCTCTGCGGTAAGTCCTTCCACGAAACAATCTTGTTTCTGCTCATCAGTCTCTATGTCTCGTGGAGCATAACGGGATAGTTGAGTAAATTTAGTGAGGTATTCCCTCACATTCATGTTTCCCTGCTGCAGTCCCAAAAATTCCTTCCTCTTGTTTTTGAGTTCACCTCTTGGGATGTAATGGTTGCGGAAACTACACTTGAACTCTTCCCAAGTGATGTTCTCAGGGTCATGATGGGCGGCCACATAGGCGGTCCACCAATCAGCAGCAGGTCCATGCAATTGATGAGAGGCAAACAGCACCCTCTCATACCCTTGGCATTGTATTATCCTCATCTTACTTTCAATGGTCTTCAGCCAATCATCTGCCTCCAGAGGTTCAGCAGCACTTGCAAACTTTGGAGGTTGAGTTCCTAGAAACTCACTCAACCTTGGTTGGCGTGGTGCAGCTTGTGGAGGTGGAACTTGATGCAAGTTGGCCACCACTTGAGTCAAGTTCTGGATAAGCTGATTTTGATTCTCCAGCATTTGGTGGAGAGGATCAACTTCTTCACGGCGACCACCCCTGTCCTGGCCTCCAGAAAGATGAGGGTTGCATGCCTCATCATTGTTGTTGGCGGGGTTGGCAGCACGTCCTTTTCCTCTTCCGGCCATCTGGCAGAATCAACAAATGTTAATTTGATACCATTTAGTATCATCTTACTACTTTCATTTGTTGGTACTTTGAGGTGTTGAGGCTTTGTTAAAATTTTACGAGGGTTCATATCTCACACCAAATAAATGCACTATTATTTCCTGTGGGTTCACACACCAAAGCAAAACAATCTGAAGACGAGGCTGTGGACAATTGCTCATGGCTTCCACAACTCACGTCACACACCAAGCATTATCACACCATTAACTACGTAACGACTCGACTACTCGACCTCTTGCTAGCTAGGGGAAAGACTCTACACTACTCATCCTCTTGAGCTGGCTCCTCGGGATCTTCCTCCTCATTTCGGCTACCTTCTGACTCTGCTTTGGGTTGGGAGGCTGCTGGTGGAGAAGTGCGACGACGCCTGATTGCTCGGCGATCCGGGGAGTCAGGAGTCCATGTATCATTCACGGTGACACACAGTTCATTCCCATCTCCTCTTTCTCTCGCCTTTAAGCAAGCTCACAGCAACGCCTCCGTTTCCTTCAGGGTGTCTCGGACATCCTGAAGCTCTTGTTGACACTCCTGCAGTCGAGTGCTGAGCATAGCAGCATCCTCCAAGCACAAGTCCATGTGCTCATGGGAAGTCCCTTGCTGCACCGGTGGGTACTTGTACTCCGTGGTGCCACTCTCGCGTTGGAGGACATACATGTATTCAGTTTTGTTCAAGTAGCGACGATAGATGTGACTCTGGCAGGTGATGGCCTCCCAGGTGACATCTTTCTCCGCGTCAACTTGCGTTGCTCGACAAGCTGGAGAGTGGTGAATCTTAAGCAGCTGATTCTCGTGTATAATCCTCATCTCCGAACTCCATTCTTCCCTCTTCCCACGGATGGTCCTGGTGGAGTTATAGTGGATGATTAGCTTGCCCGTATTGCCGGCGGCTTCGAGCATACGCCGAAGACGGCGCAACAAATCTCCTACTACCAATCCATAGGAAAGGTACGTCACTGGACGACTCTCCTCTCTTTCGGCAAGGGCAACTACGGGAACTCTCCCTCCTGTGGACTTACGAGCGGTGCGAATCATGCGAACCATCTAAAACAAAAGAATTTAAAATTAGGTTAGATGAATTCTCAAACAAAAATCCTATTTTGAATGAAAGTTGGGGTAAGATGAAGAAAATGACTCCTTTAATAACACTTTTCCACCCACACCTTGGAAAATAGTTTTTAAGAAAATAGGGCCCTTAACTACGTCCATTTCTACCTAGGTCCACGTTCCTACGGGCAACCTTGGCTCTGATACCACCTCTGTCACACCCGGTTTTTCCGAAGAACAACCAAGTGAATATCACATGTATGCCAGGATCATTTTCTCATACATGTGATGACAAATAGTAAAGCATCATTTATTACAAGCCAGGTGTCGAGTATAAGTAAGTCTTACATAGTAAATGTCTCGATGGACAATAATAAGTTCATCACAAGTAAATAAACTAGCAGCGGAGTATTATTCTTTAGGGCTCCATCATAGACGTTGCCCGGGGGTCTTCATGAACCTAAAAACCTTCCTCGGGTCCAAAATCTTGGTCATTATACACCACCTCATTATCTTGACCTGAGCAGCAATATAAACCAACAAATATGCAAGGTTGAGTACCCATGGTACTCAGCAAGTGTGGGAAAATTATATCATGCATGGCTAGAACAAGGAGAGGTTGAACTCATGGTTAAAGCACTACGCAATTAATACCTATCACCTTAGCTTATTAAGCACCTACATTACTACACAGGTGAAATGGTCCCAATCTCCCAACCCATTATCATAATCCAATAACCATAACATCATTTCCAATGTTAAGCTCCCCGCTTAACTTCCAAAACCATCAATCCTCTAATCATGAATAAGTCCAGACCGCTCTTGACCGTGAGCACGGCTGTCAAGACAGTTTTAACTCTGCAGAGTTTGTACCACTGTACCCACATGTAGTGATTTCATCCCCCGTTGCCGGGTGGACTAAAAGAACCTCCATTATGCCAGTGGCTACGATCCACATTCACACTTCCCAGGTGTGCGGCCAGGAGATCACTACGAAGCCTTTACAAAGGGATTCCCGACGAGCGTGGGCCCACTGAGGTTTCACCCCTAACAGCATACAAGAGGCTCCAACCCCGCTGCAGTGGCCCCCTCTTGAGCCTTGCGGTTCATATGGTAGTCCAGCTGACACCTACTCCCCGCACCATCCAACACACCCATACTACGCCGGGGATACACCTAATTAATTGGCCAAGCTGCCCCATCTCAGCATGTGGTTGGCACTGTAAAGCCGGGTTACATGCTCCATGAACCGGTCCTTAGGATCCAGACAAGTACTAAACACAAACCCAAGTCTCGTGCACCCAGCACACAACCAAAACATCCAACTTGCCTTGATCCCTACCTCTACATAACTCACAATAGCTCATTCAAGAGTATGGTATAATAAACTGATGCTCTCATATCCCAAATATCCCATTCTAAGCATGGCTAAGCATATGCATGTAAATAAATGACATGACAAAATAAATCCCAACCCAAGCTACAAGGAAACAAGGTAATGCAATTCTAGGGAAACTTCCTAGCATGGGTTTCATATTTAACTTGACAATGCAAATAATTCTATCTACACATCCTAGCATAGGATCAAAGTGGTCAAGGACACTTGCCTCCTTCTTGCTGCTCTTGAAATGGGTAGTCCTGATCTTGGAAAGGAATAACTTGCTCTTGAACAGGTTCTACTTCATACCATCACACATAGCAAAAGAAAAACAACAATCATAAGACATAGTTCACACTTCTACTTCATACAAACCACACATTTCATATTTATGAAATTCATTCACCATTATATGTGTTGTGGTTACTTTGTGTGTTGATCTGTGGCTTGCACACACTTTTATTTATATGTGTATGATTCCTACTTTGGTGTTCATATTTATACTTACATACTATATATATATGTATATATGTGTGTGTTTCAGTTTTAAATAAATTCCTTATATTAAACTACCAAGTATGTAAGAAAAGTATTTTTCTTCTCCATATGTGCCTTCATAATTTCTATCAACCCTAAACTGAACTCTTTGAATTTTTTAAAAACTCCATTTATCATTTACTAGTTGCTATATTTTCAGATTTATATTCCTATGTATAATTGTGTATTTTATTATGAAATTAGTAATACACATCATCTAAACAGTATAGGTTTTGGTCCTAAATAATTGAATAACATATTTTGACCTTGGCCTCTGATGTAAACTATTTCATAATTATTTTCCCTATTTTTCTAGAGCTATTCTTTACTTAAAAATGTGTCCCTATACTAATAAATGTGATTAATAAATGAAACAGATTCATTTCAGCCCAAAATATATTTTTACCTCACTCCAAAGTTTTCTAAGCACTGAGAAAGTTTTTAACTTAATTTTGACAATATGTTTGTCCCACTTTTTAATTTTTAAACACTAGTTACATATTCAATTTTCTAAATTAAATACTAAACAGGGCTAAAATAATGAACTCACCCATTACAGAGTCTATAATATTATTTTCATAATTTCCAGGGGTCTAGCTACACTTATCAGAGGTGTTTTTCCTAATTTTTATTAAGTTCAGGGGCTAAAACTGATTTTTAAATGAATTTACATGATTTTCTGGAGTTCCAGGGGCTAGATCTGAAGTTTCCGGGGCTAGCTCTCAATTCCAGAGAACCCCAGGGGGTAGCACGTAAGAATTCCAGTCTTTATAACGCGGGCCTGACGTGGACCGTCCGATTTTAAACCGACGGCTGAGATTATAACATCGAACCGGTACGCGGGGATTTAAAGTCTACCGTGCGATTTAAAATAAACGGCGCCCAAGCGGCCACGTCGCTCTGATCGAGCGCGGGCGGCGCTGCCGGCGGCGCACGGCGGCCGGAAGCGGCGATCTCGCCGGAAAGTTTCGGATCCGCGAGAATTCTGCCTAGAACTGTGATCTTATGGCATAGATCGGTAGAGGGGAGGTCAGGGATCTCACCTCGGGGGTTTTCTCGAGCTCGGGGGTCCTGGAAAATGCTCGGCGGCGAGGTCCGAGGAAAAACCACGGCGAAGCTCGTCGGCGCTGGGTTTACACCGTAAGTCTTCGGGTTTTCTGCACCTGCAAAGTTCCCCGAAGGCGGTGGATCAAGACCAGCGAGTTAGATCAGAGTTTCCGAGCTTATATCGGCCAGAATTCACCGGCGAAGTCTCGGTGCTCACCGGAGTGAAAATCGGTGATCGCGTGAGAAAAACCGATCGGGGCTGGGGTTTTTATAGCCGGGGGAGGGCGGTGGGTCGGTTGTGATCGAGTTTGATTCTTTCTGGGACCGGAATTCGGCTGAGGGACGCGTTTTCCAGTCGGTTAAGATCGCGCGCGCTCGGGGGGAAAAGTCCGGGCCGCAGACGCTCGGGGTTAGGGATGACAGGTGGGTCCCACCCGTCTGTGAGAGACAGCGCGGGCGCGCGGGGGCGGGCTGGCGGGTTTCGGCCCACTGGCCGGTTTTTTCCCGTTTTCTCTTTTTCTTTTTCCATTTCTTTTCTGTTTTGAGTTTAATTTGAATTCCAGTTTGAATTTGAATTTTTGCAAAACATGCAACACGTCCAAAAATTTTTAAATTCCCCTCTGAACAAGGTTTAGGGTTTTGAATCAAAATTTGGGGTGTTACACTTCTCAGTGTGGGCTGTCCACGGAGGCCGAAAGGTTTTCACCGTATTTCACTCGGGCGCACGGCTACCTACTTCGAATTCCGAGCACAACTGAGCAGGGAACCGTGGAGTGAAGATGGTAGTCGGCTAGAGCACTCGTGTGCTCTGCTTTTTGCTGTGGGGAGCTCGATCATCTGATGATCGGCTGGCGGTGTGAGGTGGAAACATAGAGAGTGGCGCTGGTGGCTTTTCTTCGCACGTGGGAGAAAGAACAGAGAGGCGGCACGAGCTGGGAGAGAAGCCAACTTTGTTTGGGCGTCGTGTGTGGGAGATAAGAGCAAGCAAAAATCGTCTGGAGAGCAGGAGCTGGCGCGTGAGGCATTGGGCTTGGGTTCACCGCCGGGAACTGTTGCGCGCGCGTGTGAAGTTAGAAAACAGAGGCGGTTCACTGTGTGGGGTGACTAACCTATGGGACCAAAGCACCTCCACTCTTATCCCCTATGTGCTTTAAAATTCTCACAAAGCTTTTGTCCAAAAATCACCAGAATTGGAGAATAGGCCAAAAGAAATATGAGGAACTCGAATCTGAAATCAGATTTTGAAATTGTGCTTGTTTGGTTCATATTTCAAATTAAAATTTGAATTTGAAGGTGCTCTCAATTATTCCTTTGAATAAATGGTAGATGAGCTCCAAAAATATCCAAATTTTAAACATAAGCTCTTTGATACATGTGAAACTCATTGGTTGCATTACTTGTATGCATTTGTGAAATTTGAACTTGAATCCTTTTTAAAATAACTTAAATTATGTTTAAATTTCCCCCACTCTCTTCATAGTGGTGGAGCACATGAGTTTAATTTAGGGAGTGAAGTTCGCTCCTCATGTTAACATGTGTTAAGCATGAGTTAAAGAAATTTTTTAACTCCCTCACATGTCCATTGCATGTTTATCATTTTATGTGACACACATAGTCTTTCTTCTCCTTAACTTTGCTCTATAAAGTGAAATATAACTTTACAAAAGTTAGCTGTTACTTTTCCCCCTTAAAAGAATCTCGTCCCGAGATTACAAAAAGACAGAGGAAGGGAGAAAGACTACGGTACATATGACTCTAACAAGTCAGGAAAATTTGAACGAAGAAAATTCTCGCTTTCCCACATTGCTTCATTAGCGGTGTGGTTGCTCCACAAGACTTTGTAAAATCGTAATGTCTGATTTCTTGTGGCACGAGTCTTCTCGTCAATAATCTGGGTCGGATACTCAGAATAAGTTAGATCCGGTTGAATATCTTTTATGTTCTCCATGCAAACTTCAGCTGGGTACTTAAGACATTTCCGTAGCTGAGAGACGCGGAAAACATTGTGGATCCCAGAGAGTGACGTCGGTAGCTTCAGACGATAGGCCACGGGTCCGGATAATTCGATGACGGCAAATGGCCCGATGAATCACAGAGCAAGTTTCTCCTTCACTCCGAAACGATGAATCCCTTTCATCGGACAGACATGAAGGTACAGGTGGTCCCCTATGTCCAAGTGGAGAGGTCGCCGCCTTTTATCTGCATAACTTTTCTGCCGAAATTGAGCAGCTTTAAATTGGCTTGAATCACTCGTACTCATTCCTCGACTTCATTCACAAGATCAATCCCGTAGACCACTCTCTCGCCAGACTCACACGAATTCAGCGGTGTGCGACACTTTCAGCCATAAAGAGCTTCATACGGTGCCATCTTTATGCTGGGCTGATAACCTTTATTAAAGGAGAATTTTTCTAACGGTAGGTGATCATCCTAATTCTTCCCATGGTTGATAACACGTGCCCTTAGCATATCCTCCATAATCTGATTTACACTTTCGGTTTGACCATCAGTCTGCGGATGATACGCTAAACTCCAAATTAACTTGGTTCCCAAGGAAGCATGCAGTTGCTCCCTAAATATGGATACGAATAATGCACCACGGTCAGAGACGTTGGTACGAGGAACCCCCTGTAAACATAAGATTCTTGATATGAACAGCTCCGCATATCTCTTTGCCACATATTTGGTATGGACTGGGATAAAATGAGCTATCTTGGTCAAATGATCGACAATTACAAAAATAGAATCATGCTTGTTGTTGGTCATTGGTAATCCGACAATGAAGTCCATACTTATGTTTTCCCACATCCATGATGGAACCTTTAGTGGTTGAAGTGGTCCGGCTTTCCGCATGTGGTCGACTTTAACCCGCCGACACGTATCACACTCGGATACGTATTTTGCAATCTCTCTTTTCATCTGCGTTCACTAGAATTTAGATTTTAAATCCTGGTACATTTTATTGCTTCCTGGATGAATGGATATTTGGATAAATGAGCTTCATCCAATATTTTCCTATGCAATTTCATATTCCGCGGTACAACTATTCGGTTTTTAAACCAGAGTGTACCCTCTTCATCCTTGCGGAACATTTTCAATTCACCGTTGTCCACTCTTCTCCGTAGGTGAGACATACCCTTGTCTCTCTTCTGGGCCTCTACAATCTCATCTCGGATTGTAGGAATGAGAGCGAGATTGAACAGTGATCCGTAGGGAACTAAGCGCAGGCTTGGTTCTCCTTCTTCATTTGCAGCTATGGCTAAATGGTGAACATGGGCTTTCCAACTAAGTGTGTTGGTAACCACATTCGCTTTGCCCGGATCATAATGAATCTCAAGTTCATAATCCTTGATTAATTCTAGCCATCTTCGCTGCCTCATATTCAGTTCTTTCTGTGTGAAGATGTACTTTAAGCTTTTGTGGTTCGTGTAGAGATGTACTAGATTGCCTAATAAATAATGTCTCCAAATTTTCAATGCAAGGACCACTGCAGCTAGTTCAAGGTCATGCGTCAGGTAATAATGTTCATGACCCATCAATTGTCAGGATCCATACGCGACCATGCGTCCTTCTTGCATCAACACACAACCAAGACTAATGCCGGATGCATCACAATAAACATCAAACTCTATAATAGTACCGAAGGGCCTCTAAGGGGTCTCGCTCCGGGCAGGTTCGGTTTTGTTGTGTCCGGCTGGGACAAAACCGGAGCTGTGGTGAGATGCTTCACTAAAGTTTGAAAACTTGTTCACATGATTGGCTCCAATCATACTTGGTACTTTTCTTCAACAGCTCCATCATAGGTTTAGCGACTTTGGAGAAGTTTGGAATGAATCACCGGTAATAACCTGCTAAACCTAGGAAACTCCTCGCTTCATGAACAGAGGTTGGAGATTTCCAATTCAGCACTTGCTCGATTTTACATGGATCCGCATCGATGTCTTCCAGTGAAATAATATGCCCAAGAAACGATATTTTGCTGATCCAAAACTCACATTTACTGAACTTTGCATATAGTTTGTGATCTCTCAATCTTTGGAATGCGCAAATGTTCAGCGTGTTTCTTCTTCTGATTTTGAATAAACCAATATATCGTTGATAAAAACCACGATGAATTTGCCTAGCTCCGGCATGAACATAGAGTTCATGAGATACATAAAATAAGCCGAAGCATTAGTCAATCCAAACGGCAAGACAATATATTCATAAAGTCCATATCTTGTTGAGAATGCCATCTTGGGTACATCTTCCTCCTGGATTTTTATCTGGTGATACCCGGATCGAAGATCCATTTTGGAGAATATCTTAGCACCCACTAGTTGATCGAACAAAATATCAATGCGAGGTAGTGGATACTTATTCTTGATAGTGACAGCATTCAAATGATGATAATCTACGCATAGCATCAATGTTTCGTCCTTCTTCTTTACAATTAGTGCAGAATAGCCCCAATGTGATGAACTTGGGCATATAAAACCTTTTTCCATGAGGTCATTAAGCTGCTCCTTCAACTCTGCTAGCTCCTTCGGTGCCATTTTCTACGTTCGTCGAGATATCGGTGTGGTTCCCGGTGCTAGTTCAATTTTGAACTCTACATCTCGTTCGAGCGGCATGCCCGGTAAGTCATCGGGAAACACGTCTGGATATTCACATAACACTGGTATTGTCAGAGTGTGTGAGCTGCGACACTCCTCCCGGCCTGCTATGGAAGCAGCCCGTGAGGTTCTTTGATCAAAGGGGGCTTGGCTCCCTCGAGCGACCGGGCTCAAGAGAGCGGATGAATACCGATATTTACGTGGTTCAGGCCGCCGGAGCGTAAAACCCTACGTCCACGGGAGTGCTTGTTGTATTGTTTGCTTGTATGTGTTTGTGAGGGTGCAGGGTTTCCTATGCGGAACCGGGAACCCTTTGTCGGGTGGTCACCGCGGTCCTTTTATAGTCCAAGGCTGGGGTGGTTACAATGTGGCTTGGGGCACTACAGGTGGCCCTGAAGCTATGTGAACCCTATACATGATCCAGGGCTTTGTCCTCTGAGTAGAGTTGTCAGCGAGGAATTAAGTCCCGCCGCCTAGTGCGCTGAGCGCCTCTATCCGTGTGTTAGGTGATGATGAAGACGCCGTCATGTCGTCGCGTCGTGTCGCCCTGCTTGGGAGGCTTTGTTCAATTGGGCGGCACTGCATCGCTATCACGCCTTGCCGTCCTATCTTGTCACCGTAATGGCGAACGGGCAGAAGACGGAGGCGTGTATATTGCACCTTGTTCTGGGGAAGGCGTGAGCCTTGAATGCGAAGCCTGACAGCGCACTTCCTCCTTGACTTCATCGACCCACGGCCGACGGATCATGGGGGCACATGGCAAATTCGGAGCTCTTATCGACGGGTTTGGAGCCGGGAGGCACATGGAAGCTCCGGACCTCACCTCAGCGGGGAGGTATGGACCGGAGCCCAGGGCATATGTCAGCTCCGGAGCTCTCCTCGACAGGAAGGAGGCTCTGACCCAGGAGACACGTGGCAGCTATAGACCTCACCTCAGCGGGGAGGCTCGGACCGGAGCCCAGGGCACGTGTCAGCTCCGGAGCTGTCCTCAGCAGAGAGGAGGCTCTGAGCCAGGACACGTGGCAACTCCGGACCTCACCTCATCCAGGAGGTACGGACCGGAGCCTAGGGCACGTGTCAGCTCTGGAGCTCTCCTCAGCAGGGAGGAGGCTCTAAGCCAGGAGACACGTGGCACCTCTGGACCTCACCTCAGCGGGGAGGCTTGGACCGGAGCCCAGGGCACGTGTTTGCTCCAGAGGACCTCCGTAACAGGGAAGGGGTTTTGAGCCTAGAGACACGTGGCAGCTCTGCACCTCACCTCAGCGGGGAGGCTCAAACCGGAGCCTAGGGCACGTGTCGACTCTGGAACTCAAGGGCACGCGGCAGCCCTAGGGCTGACCACGGGGCCAAGGGCACATGGCTACGCCAGGGCCCTCCTCAGCAGGGAAGTGGGGCCTAGGCTATCTTTTACCCTTCACACGGGGGTACCTGGTCTGCAAGGTACCGACAGGTATATCCTCAAGTTTAGGAGCTTCAATATGATACATTGCTGCAACTCGTTGTGATGGATCCACAAGATTCAATGTGTTGCAACCGTGTATTGGGGAATTCAGTTGAACTATCCGAGAGCTAATGTGAAAGATAGCTCCATAATATGTTAACCATGACATCCCCAAAATAATATCAATCCTTTGGCCCTTGAGTATGATAAGGCTCGCAGTATAGATGTTTCCACCCAAAACTAAAGGTGCCCGAGAGACCATTTCATCACTTAATATCTTGCCTCCGGGTGAGCAGTTTTGGAATGGATGTTTCACCGTGCTGAATGGAAGACAATTCTTCAGCACAAAGTCTTTTCAAATAAAATTGTGGGTGGCATTGGAATCAAACAAAATAAAGGTGTGTTGTTCATGTAAGGTGAACATCCCCACTAAAACTGGTTCGCCTTCGGCAATGTCCTCAATAGCAGTATGGTTAACCCTGCCAGCTTTTGAAAGAACTTTCTTTGAATGTTCACAGTGCTGACCCGAGCATTTGTGAGACGGCACACGATCGAGTCTCTGCTCAGCTCCACGACAGTCTCGTGCTACAGAAATCCTCAACTCTCTACTAACACGAGGTGGAGATATTACGTGCACAGCTGGTTGTGGTAGGGTTGCACGAATAACATCTACTAGCTGCTGTTGAGGGGGAGGCTCATGAGTGATTAACTTCAGCTGTGGTTGTGATGGTTGCACTACAGACTGAATTTCCTTCATGACTGGCAAGTAATACCGCACTCGATAGTTAGGAGGAATTTCACTATCACTGTCCGACGGTATACTCCTGTCGAAGTGTGTGGTCGAAACTTCCCCTGGACCTGCTCTGGGCAGCCTGCGGAGGTTCTTTTTTGGAGGGGCTAGTCGCTTGCGGAGAGCTTAAGCGTAGGGACGAGTTAGGGAGGAGCTTGACATGGCGAGTTTTACGTGGTTCGGGCCACCGGAGCGTAAAACCCTACGTCCACGGTGAGCGGAGGTGCTCGCTGTATTGCTTGATGCTCAGAACCGGAGTCCTGAGCTTGAGGATGAGTTATGCCTAGTGAGAGAGTTGCTGGAGTGCGGACCCAGGGTGCGAATGGCTCGAGTGCGAACCCTTGCTAACGTTGCCTACCCGAGCCTTTTATAGTCCAAGACTCGTGTGGCTTACAAGGGGGGGCCCGGGACCCGACAGGTGGCCCCGGGGAGATTGCCTGCCGAATATCGTATCCACAGTTATGTCGGTAGTTGTCTCAGACGAAGGCTTCTGAGTCTTCGTCTTGCCGCCCTGCCCATGTCACATGCTAGTCGTAGTGGTTGATGACGGCGGGGGCGGCAGGGGATGTCTTGTCGCTGTGTTTATTGGCTGGCAGGTTCTGACACTGCGCACCAGTCTGCGATGCGACTGGGCGCAACGGCACCTGACAGAGGCGTGCTCCGCGTCTCCGCGTCTTGGGAAGGCGCGGGCCTTGAATACCTTGTACGGGCAAGTATGGTGCGTCTTTACTCCTGCTGCCTATCGCGCCGGGTGGCAGCACTGCTCTGCTGGCCACGTGTCGGACCCGGAGCTCTCCTCTGAGGAGAGGGGGGGCTCCGGCACCGCTGGACACGTGGAGCCTTCGGAGCTCACCCCCACGGAGGGGGCGAGGTCCGGTCTTCCGGGCCACGTGGCAGGCTCGGAGCTATCCTTTGAGGAGAGGAGAGCCCCGGCCCTGCCGGACACGTGGCGCCTTCGGAGCTCGCCCTTGCGGAGGGGGTGAGGTCCGGCCTCCTGGGCCACGTGGCAGGCTCGGAGCTATCCTCCGTGTGGAGGGGAGCTCCGGCCCCACTGGACACTTGGCGCCTTCAAACCTTGCCCCTGCTCAGGGAGTGAGGTCCTTAGGAAGTTTTATGCTGTGCGCGGGGGTACCCGATATTGAGGGTACCGACAACTCCTCTTTAGCTCCGCTTTACAACGGAGATGCATGTCTTCTTTAATATTAGTGGTATTTACCAACACATTGTAAATACCGTTATTGAACAAAGCCACCGGTTCTTTAAGTTCAACATTCAAACCTCGGAAGAAGTAATCACACTTCATAGCTTCCGAGTCTACAATATGAGTGGTGTATTGCATCATGTATTCAAACTCCTTGAAATACTAGTACGCACTCCTTTCTCCTTGCTTTAACGCCATGAAATCTTGATGCTTTGTTCGAAGAATCCCTGGGCAAATTTGACGTGCATGGAAAACATTCTGGAATTCATCCCACGTCGCATGATGACCTTCTGGAATAGTGGCGATATACTCCGCCCACCAAGCTCCACCGTGCGAGGGCCCAACTGGCCTCGGCTAGCCTGGATCAGGATGAGGGATGCTGCGTTGCACAACACCGGATAACACACGTAAAAAGTACAAAGCGGAAGCAAAGTTTTATTACAAAAAAGAGTTTATAGACATGTTTAAAACAAAATATGTTCAGTCCACACTCACGGGCGTAGACTAAGCACAGAGTTCGCGTTCAGCCCGTGAACGTGTTCCCTCTAGCACGCACACACACTAACACGGCGGCGTGCACGACTCCCATTCGACGGCGTTGCCCTCTTGGGGGTCCGTCTCCTCTTCGGGAGTCTCCTCCTCATAACACCCTGCAAAAGCTTCAAACACAAGCAGTAAGCACGATGGCTTAGCAAGACTCACCCGTCTTTCCTATAAATGAAACTTCTACATGCTGGATTACAGTGTAAATAGGAATTTAAGTTACAAAAGGACACGCCTAAATAGTTGAACCTTACTTTCAAGTTTTAGCAGCAAGTTGTAAAGAACCTAACGCTAAAACACATAAGAGAGCCACAATCAAACAAGAAACACATTTCTCTCATGTGCTTTGCCCAAAGTTGAAAAGAACTTTAATTTTCTCCAAACTACAACAAGTCATTAAAAATCAAGGTATAGCTTTCAATTAGCAACTTTTACATGACTCTAGCCTGTTCATTCTACATCACGGTACAGTGAACAAGTGGTACTCACTGATCGCGGGGGATGGCGATTATAATCGATTTACACCTGTAGGGTTACCCGAATAACCCTTCACGTACGCCCGTACTCGATGTTGCCTATAGCAACCATCACGGACGTTGTACGCAACCACCTTTCATCCGTCAGCCAAATGTTGAACCGGCCCCATCGTCCCGAGCAAGAGGTCTCTGCGCGCGCATCCGCAGTGTGGCCAGACGATTTACACCTCAAGATGTCAACCTACCCTCTAAACGACAAGCTATGCCTCAACATCTAGCTACCCGAATTACATCGATTTCCCGGTTCCCATATATCCTGTAGGTCTTCGGTACTGTTCTAGCTTGTTCAATATGCCCGCACACGGCTCGGTCCTCAATCGACACAAGCGGAGCTACGGTGTAACACCCCAAAATGTGTCAAAAATGTGAATTCAAAATTTTTGGACGTAATGCATGTGGAGAAAAATTCAAACTCAAACTGGAATTCAAATTTGAATAAAAAACATAAAATAAAAAAGAAAAAGAAAAAAGGAAAATGGCCAATGGGCCAAAACCCACCTCAGCCGGCCCAACAGCCCGCAGCTTCTTCCCCCCCTCTCCTCTCACTGCCGCGCGGGGCCCAGCCGTCAGCTCCTTATTCTCCCAACCGCCGCCGCGTCTCTCGCGCTCGATGACGCTACCTCGCCGAACCCCGCGCTCGTGCACCCCCACGATCTCCGGTTCTGTTCGGTTCCACACGATCCCAGCCGACCACGCTGCCCCTCATCCATTTAAACGAAGAGGCTGCACCCCCTTTCCTCCCCGATCGGCCACAACCGACGCAAGGTGAGAACCGCCGCCGCTGCTGCCTTTTTTCCGGGTCTCCCTTCCTTTCTCCCCCATGCTAACGTGCTTGCAGTGCTTGACCGCCTCCAGAGAAGCTCATCGCTGAAGAAAACCCGAGGAGGATAGACCCCATCGCTCTCCCACCGAAGATCACCTTCGGTCGCTGCTCCTCGCCGCCGTTGAGCCCTCCCGACCCCTTCGGGTTCAAGAAAACCGCACTGGTGAGCTCTCCTGTCTCCCCTCTGCCGGTTGCTACCGAAAAAGGCGAGTGCTAGCGTCTGTAGATGAAGATCCGCGACCTCGCTAGCGAAATCGCGCATCTGCCGCTGTGCGCCGCCGCGCGCATGGGCGAGCTCAGGCCAGGAGCGACGTGGCCCCTTGGGGGCCGTCTATTTTAAATCGTGTGGCGCATAATAGGAACCCGGCGTACCCCTTCGCGATATATCTTAACCCTTCATTTAGAATCGGATGGTCCACGGCTACCCCGGGTTATAACCACCGGAGATCTTACGCGCTACCCCCTGGGGATCTCGGAAAACATGATCTAGCCCCGGAAAACTTCTGATCTAGCCCTTGGACCCTCGGGAATTTATGCAAACACGTTTAAACATCAGTTTTAGCCCCTGGACTTAATAAGAATTAGGAAAACCTCCCTGATTTGCACACTTAGACCCCTGAAAATTTAGAAAATGGGAAATGGGGACCTACTGCAGTGTGGATTTGCACATCAGCCCCTGAGGGTTATTAATTTCAGGAAATTGAATTTGTGAATAGGATTTAAATGCAAACATAGGTACAGGTTCAGTTGAATTATTCTAACCCTGTTGAAAATTTGTAGAACAATCTGAAACCTGAATTTAGAGGAGAAATAAACTTTTAAATTAAATGAGGTTGCTGTTTTGTGATTTATCTCTGAAATAAACCCTTTAGATCTAAAACAAATTTAAATATGTGGAAAAAAATGAATCTAAGTAACCAAAAGGGGTAGGGAAAATTTATAAAGGTTCTGTTTAGGTAATTGGAAAAGTAGAAATTTTTGTATGAATTTAGGTTGCTGTTTTATTGCTGGAAATTCATTTTTAGGCTAGAAAATAATTCTGAAAATGGGTAAAAATAAATTTAAAATTGATCCCATCAGAGAGGAAGTCAAAAGATGTTTTATTGGACATTTTAGATCAGCACATATTCTGTTTAGGTGATATATGTTGCTATTTTAGTATAGGAGTTCACTTTTGGGTACGGAAAACAAATCTGAAAATATAGGGAAATATGTATACATAATTAGAAAATATCAAGTGAGGTCCCCACATTTAGAACTTCAAGTTAAGAATAGTGTAGAAGATCTGAAAACCCATTTGGAGTAGGAAATTATCTTTCACGCACCTTTTGTGGCTAAGAAGGGTATTATCTAATATAGAAACTTTGTTCAAATTGGAAATTCATATATATGGTGCACTTAGGAATATGAATATCAAAGAGTAGAAGTAAAATATATGTTTAAAAGTGCATGTGTACATCGAACCAACATAGCTAGGGTAAACACCAAACTTAAATATGTGTATGACTTCAATGTGTATGTATGTGTGGACTATTGCTTATGGAATGTTTTTTTTTTTGCTATGTGTGTATTGGGACGAGTAGAACCAGCCCCAGAGTCGGTTCTCACCTTCCAAGACCAAGACTTTCCATTTCCTGAGCAGCAGGAAGAAGGCAAGTGTCCTTGACCACTTTGATCCTATACTAGGATGTGTAGTTAGAATTTAATTGCATTGTCAATTTAGAATGTATACCCATGCTAGGAAGTTTCCCTAGATTTTCATTACCTTGCTTCCTTGTAGCTTGGGTTGGGAGTTATGTTATTATGTCATTCATATACACTACTCATGCTTAGCCATGCTTAGAATGGGATAAAGGGGATATGAGATCATCAACTTGTTTACTTTACCCTTGAATGAGATATTATGAATTATGTAGAGATAGGGATCTAGGCAAGATGGATGCTTTTGTTGGTGCTGTGTGCACGAGACACGGGTTTGTGTTTAGTGCTTGCCTGGATCCTAAGGACCGGTTCATGGAGCATGTAACCTGGCTTTACCATGCCACCACATGCTGAGATGGGGCAGCTTGGCCAATTAATTAGGTGCATCCCCGGCGTAGTATGGGTGTTTGGATGGTGCGCGGAATAGGTGTCAGCTGGACTACCATATGATCCGTAAGGCTCAAGAGGGGGTCACTGCAATGGGGTTGGAGCCTCTTCGATGTTGTTAGGGGTAAAACCTCAGTGGGCCCACACTCGTCGAGAATCCCTTTGTAAAGGTCTCGTGGTGATGTCCTGGCCACACAACTCGGAAGTGTGAACGTGGTTCGCGGCCACTGGCAAAATGGAGGTTTCCTAGTCCACCCGGCAACGGGGGATGAAATCACTACATGTGGGTATAGTGGCGCGAACTCTGCAGAGTCAGAACTATCATGACAGCCGTGCTCACGGTCAAGAGCGGCTTGGACTTATTCATGATTAGAGGATGATGAATTGAGAAGTTGAGAATGTTAAGCGGGGAGATTAACATTGGAAATGATGTTATGGTTACTTGATATTGATGATGGGTTAAGGGATTAGAACCATTTTACCTATGTAGTAATGTAGGTGCCTAATAAGCTAAGGTGATAGGTATTAATTGCGTAGTGCTTTAACCATGAGTTCAACCTCACCCTGCTCTAGCCATGCATGACATAACTTTCCCACACTTGCTGAGTAGTGGCCAGCTCGTGATGGCAACAATCTTTGCCTCGTCCACCTCAATGCCCTGCGAAGTAACAACATACCCAAGAAAAGACACACGATCGGTGCAAAAGGTGCACTTCTCAAGGTTACCATATAAACGTGCATCGCGCAAGACATTAAAAAATCACGCAAATGTTCAAGATGCTCATCATATGACTTGCTGTAAATAAGGATATCATCAAAGTAAACCACCACAAATTACCAATGAAAGCACGTAAAACCTCATTCATCAACCTCATGAAAGTGCTGGGCGCATTAGTTAAACCAAATGGCATGACTAACCATTCATAAAGTCCGAATTTAGTTTTAAAAGCAGTTTTCCATTCATCACCTAAATCCATACGAATCTGATGATACCCACTACGCAAATCAATCTTGGAGAAAATAACAGAACCACTCAACTCATCAAGCATGTCATCCAATCTAGGAATAGGATAGCGATAACGAATGGTAATGTTATTGATGGCTCTACAATCAACACACATGTGCCAAGTGCCATCTTTTTTTAGAACCAAAAGAACAGGAACAGAACAAGGACTAAGACTCTCATGAATGTACCCGCGGTCCAGAACATCTTGGACTTGTCGCTGAATTTCCTTAGTCTCGTCGGGGTTGCTCCTGTAGGCAGCACGGTTTGGCAAGCTCGCCCCTGGAACCAAATTAATCTTGTGCTCAATGCCTCGCACAGGTGGTAATCCAGGGGGTATCTCTGATGGAAAAACATCCATATATTCCTGCAAAAGGTTAGCAACAGCAGGTGGCAAGACAATGGATGTATCCTCAATGGAATATAAAGCATGTTTGCACACTAAAGCATAGCAAGTTCCATTAGAGGCATATAAATCATCAAGATCAGATTTAGTTGCAAGCAAAATAGGATTTTTCAACTTAATAGGTTTCTGAATTTCAGAATTGAAAACACCCTTTTGCTTAGCATTATTCTTTTTCTCCTGCTCAAATTGTACAATTTCAGTGGGACTCGTAGGAAGCAACACAATTTTCTTGCCCTTATGCATGAGAGTATACTTATTAGATTGACCATGGTGAATAGCATCGGTATCAAACTCCCAAGGACGTCCCAACAAAAGAGAACAAGCATCCATAGGTACCACATCAAAATCAGAAAAATCATAATAAGAACCAATGTAAAAATGTATCCTTGCTGTTTGTGTTACCTTAACCTTACCATTGTTGTTAAACCATTGAATGCGATAAGGGTGGGGATGCTCCCGTGCGATCAAGCCAAGCTTCTTGACCACCTCAACATTCACCAAATTGTTGCAGCTACCACCATCAATGATGGTATGTACACGGCAGTCCTTGACGACGAGAAACATGTTGAAAAGGTTGTGACGTTGGCGGTTGTCGTCCTCTCGAACCGTGGCACTCAAAGCTCGCTGCACAATCAAAGTCCTATAGTTGTTTGTCGCAGATGTACCAAGAACCTCCTCAGCACCATCATCCGAACCTGAAATGTTAGTTGCAATAATATTTTCATCTTCAATATGAGAAGCACTAACATACCCACCATCAGCAGTGGCAATGATCACCCGTTTGCTGGGGCAATCTCGTTGCATATGGACAAGTCCCTGGCAGCGGTGGCATTTGATGTCGGAGCTGCGACTTGTCGAAGTGTTGGGTGCAGCCGCCTTTGCTGCAACACCTGGAGGCATCTGGGACTTGCTGTTATCTTGTCCCTGTGATGTAGAAGGTGTGATGCTGCTGCGTACAACACCCGTGGAGGGTGGTGTAGAAGCACGTACGCTCGAGGAGAGTGCTGCTTCGGATGGCACCGAAAATTGTCGTGGCGTGATGGTGTTGTTCCGCCGCTGCTTTTGGCGACCCTGCACTTCTTTTTCTGCTAACATAGCAAGTTGAAATAAACATTGAATAGAATGATATTTCTTGTAGTCAACTATGTCCTGGATCTCACGCCGCAAGCCCCCATAAAACCTAACAATTTGGTCTTCCTGATCCTCAACTACCCCACAACGAAGCATACCTTTATGCAACTCTTGGTAGTACTCTTGGACAGTCATGTCACCCTGATAAAAGCGTTGCAATTTCTTGAGAAGATCATGTCTATATGAAGGAGGAACAAACCTAGCGTGCATCTCTTCTTTTAACGCAGCCCATGTCTGTGGTGCATTACGTGTATTGACAAGTTCATTCCACCAAATTATAGCAAAATCTTTAAACTCACTAGTGGCTTGTCTAACTCTATGTCGCTCAGGAACAAGATGAGAGCTAAATTTTTGTTCTACCGTCATCTCCCAATCCAAGTAAGTATCAGCATCATAAGATACATAAAATGTTGGAATAGAAAACTTAATCTTAGCATAAGGATCATTATCTTGTTCAGGAGCATGAGGACGAGATCTACCTCCCATACCTTGACGATTTCGTTGAGGGCGACGGCGCTGCTGTGCATCCACCTCATCGTTATTGAAGTCATCCTCTGTGTCGGAGTGAGCATGTGCATCACCATCAAGGATGATAGAGGGTGTAGCTTGTTGGGGAAGACGAGTCTCCATCTTGTCCAACCGTGTGGCCAGACCAGCAACACATGTATGGAGCCTCTGAAAGGTGGCTGTTGTAGTGGTCTGGTAATTGTTGAAAGCTTCGGTCATTGCCCGCATCATGTCCTTTAGTTCCATATGGGGCACGCACTCATCATCATCCAGAGGTATAGAACCAGAGGTCTTATCCATAGGCTTCTTTCCTGTATTGTTAGTACAAAATAGAAACAAAGACAAAAAGATCGTGAAGAACCCTATTACTACGCTCTCCGAAGTGGGTGGAAAATCGATCAGTAAGATGCGTCTTACCCCGCTCTTACAAGTTTCTTACCGGCACTGCAGGTGGCCAATGGTGACCGGTGTGAAGGAAGCAGAGAGTGGGTGTGATTGCAAAGGTTACCTGTTCTGCTCGAGAGAAGGTGGAGCTTGGAAGGCTCAAATGCAGTATATGTATGTGGCACACAAGTTAGTAACAGATAGCAATGCTGAATAAGTGTCCAAAGAATTTCACCTAGTTGCTGGCCTAAGAATGTATTAGAACAGTTGTGCCAACAAGCAAGGACAAGGATGAATGATGATGAACAACAAGGATAATATCAGCAAGTATCCAGCACTCGCACAAAAATAGCACACCCCTTAGCCTCCTGTTTGTGTCTTGAAGCACTAGTAGAAATCAAAATTTTTTCTCTTTTTTTGATATTTTTTCTCAACCAGGGGCACAAGAATAGAAACAGCACCAAGTATTAGCTCAAACCGATGAAAGATGAGATCGGCACAAATTCAGGAGCGATTGGAAAAACTGGTGCTGGAACTTCGGAGTTCGAAATGAGGGTCTTCTTAGTTTTTTTTAATTTTTGTTTGAAAACACCGTATGTGGACTTTTTCGAGACCTTTCTGGGGAAAAATGCGCCTCAATTGGAGTTACGAGCAAAAAGTTATGCCCGTTTTAAGGAGGATACCCCGAATCAGGTTTTAGTGGTGGTGGAAACTGCAACAAAAACGAATCGGTGGATGGAATTTTTTTTGTAGATGGCAGCGGATGGAAGAAACAAAACTGAACCAAAACAAATCTAAACCAGCAACCAGACTCAACCTAGGACACGAACTCAGAACTACGGACTCCGAAACTAAATTGTGCAAAAGGTTGAGCGGGGGTTGTGGGTTAGGGAAACTAATTTTTTTTGTGGCTTTTTGTGGACGATAGGACTGAAACAAAATAAATCTAAAGAGCACACAAGTATACCTCACGGTGAACTTGGAAATCTGATACCAATTGATAGGAGGATGAGTCCCGATCTTCCGAGAGGTAGGGTAAACTTGATTGGGTGGAGATCCCGACGTTGATGATCCAAGGCTCCGAACGAACGAAACCCCACAATCACTACACCACTGCTCCGTTGGTTATCACCCATGTCACACGAATGACCTCGCCACGAAGGCTTATCCCTGCAAGCGCAATCAAGAACACAAGCAAGAACAGAGAAGTTGCAAACAAAACTGAATTGATCACGAATTTGGGGTCTCACAACCGATGATCGGCGAACTGTTCAATGACAGATTGTAACTAAGCAAAACCCAGCTGTTTGTGACGGCGGCTAGGGGGTATAAAGGAGGTGGAGGACGACCAGGGGGGTGCTGGGGTCGTGACCTAACCCTAAGAAACGTACATAATGTACTTGGACTCGATACAAGGCCCAATGGCGCAACTAGGTGATGCAACACCCTGACAGACTCTAAACTTTATATTGTTTCGAATTTTCCCGTCGACTCAGAGGGAATTTTGACAGGAGGCCAGATCCATTGGAAAGTTTATCCTCTCAGCTTTCCGTGCATATGTAGAACGTCAAAAACAGAGTCTGTATGCCTCCTGTGCATCCATTTTAAGGTGGACTGCTCCTGGGCCCAAGCTGGACTCGAGTTTGAGTTGGGCTCAGTCTCTAACTTCTTGTTGGCGTATTTTATGGTCCTCCACGCCTCCAAACCCCTCTCCATGTATCTCCATGTCCTCTCCATGGTTCCTAATCATAATTAATCCATTAGGTAGCAACATACTCACAAAATTCACATATAAAGAATTGTTCAGGAACGAGCTCACATCTAAATTCAATTGTCGTGCTCGAGCTCTAGTAACTGGACCTTGCATGTCTACCATGTGAGTGTTGTGTATATCTGCAGGAGTGATGTCCACATCATCATTGATAGGAGGATGAGTCCCGATCTTCCGAGAGGTAGGGTAAACTTGATTGGGTGGAGATCTCGACGTTGATGATCCAATGCTCCGAACGAACGAAACCCCGCAATCACTACACCACTGCTCCGTTGGTTATCACCCGTGTCACACGAATGACCTCGCCATGAAGGCTTATCCCTTCAAATGCAATCAAGAACACAAGCAAGAACAGAGAAGTTGCAATCAAAACTGAATTGATCACGAATTTGGGGTCTCACAACCGATGATCGGCGAACTGTTCAATGACAGATTGTAACTAAGCAAAACCCAGCTGTTTGTGACGGCGGCTAGGGGGTATAAAGGAGGTGGAGGACGACCAGGGGGGTGCTGGGGTCGTGACCTAACCCTAAGACACGTACATAATTGTCACACCCGGTTTATCCGAAGAACAACCGAGTGAATATCACATGTATGCCAGGATCATTTTCTCATACATGGGATGACAAATAGTGAAGCATCATTTATTACAAGCCAGGTGTCAAATATAAATAAGTCTTACATAGCAAATGTCTCGATGGACAATAATAAGTTCATCACAAGTAAATAAACTAGCAGCGGAATAATTATTCTCGTGGGCTCCATCACAGGCGTTGCCCGGGGGACTCCATGAACCTAGAAACCTTCTTCAGGTCCAAAGTCTTGATCATTATACACCACCTCATTATCTTGACCTGAGCAGCAAATTAAACCAACAAATATGCAAGGTTGAGTACCGATGTGTCACACCCGGTTTTTCCGAAGAACAACCAAGTGAATATCACATGTATGCCAGGATCATTTTCTCATACATGTGATGACAAATAGTGAAGCATCATTTATTACAAGCCAGGTGTCGAATATAAGTAAGTCTTACATAGTAAATGTCTCGATGGACAATAATAAGTTCATCACAAGTAAATAAACTAGCAGCGGAATATTATTCTTGAGGGCTCCATCACAGGCGTTGTCCGGGGTCTCCATGAACCTAGAAACCTTCTTCGGGTCCAAAGTCTTGGTCATTATACACCACCTCATTATCTTGACCTGAGCAGCAATAAAAACCAACAAAATATGCAAGGTTGAGTACCAATGGTACTCAGAAAGTGTGGGAAAGATTTATCATGCATGGCTAGAACAAGGAGAGGTTGAACTCATGGTTAAAGCACTATGCAATTAATACCTATCACCTTAGCTTATTAAGCACCTATATTACTACACAGGTGAAATGGTCCCAATCTCCCATCTCATCATCATAATCAAATAACCATAACATCATTTCCAATGTTAAGCTCCCCGCTTAACAGCAACAACCATCAACACTCTAATCATGAATAAGTCCAAGCCGCTTTTGACCGTGAGCACGGCTGTCATGACAGTTTTGACTTTGCAGAGTTTGTACCACTGTACCCACATGTAGTGATTTCATCCCCCGTTGCCGGGTGGACTAAACGAACCTCCATTATGCCAGTGGCTACGAACCACATTCACACTTCCCAGGTGTGTAGCCAGGAGATCACTACGAAGCCTTTACAAAGGGATTCCCGACGAGTGTGGGCCTACTGAGGTTTCACCCCTAACAGCATACAAGAGGCTCCAACCCCGCTGCAGTGGCCCCCTCTTGAGCCTTGCGGTTCATATGGTAGTCCAGCTTACACCTACTCGCCGCACCATCCAACACACCCATACTACGCCGGGGATACACCTAATTAATTGGCCAAGCTGCCCCATCTCAGCATGTGGTTGGCACTGTAAAGCTAGGTTACATGCTCCATGAACCGGTCCTTAGGATCCAGGCAAGTACTAAACACAAACCCGAGTCTCGTGCACCCAGCACACAACCAAAACATCCAACTTGCCTTGATCCCTACCTCTACATAACTCACAATATCTCATTCAAGAGTATGGTAAAACAAACTGATGATCTCATATCCCAAATATCCCATTCTAAGCATGGCTAAGCATATGCATAATAATAAATGACATGATAAAATGAATCCCAACCCAAGCTACAAGGAAACAAGGTAATGCAATTCTAGGGAAACTTCCTAGCATGGGTTTCATATTTAACTTGACAATGCAAATAATTCTATCTACACATCCTAGCAATGGATCAAAGTGGTCAAGGACACTTGCCTCCTTCCTGCTGCTCTTGGAATGGGTAGTCCTGATCTTGGAAAGGAAGAACTTGCTCTGGAGCAGGTTCTACTTATACCATCACACATGGCAAAAGAAAACAACAAGTCATAAGACATAGTTCACACTTCCACTTCATACAAGCCACATATTCACATTTATGAAAGCCATTCTCATTTCTATGTGTTGTGGTTACTCTATGTGTGTTGATTTTGGCTTACATGCACTTTTAAACATGTACCTATGATTTCTATTTTTGTATTCATATTCATGTTGGCATACTATATATGAATTTCTAATTTAAATAAATCCCTTATATTTAATTGATACACATTTTAGCTACCAAGTATGCATGAAAGGTATTTTCCTACTTCATATGTGTCTTCAAACCTTCTACCAACCCTAAACTGAATTCTTTGGATTTTGGAAACTTCATTTACCATTTTCTGTTATTTATACCTAGCTTGCTATATTTTCATATTTATTTCCTATGCCTAAATGTGCACTTTATTATGAAAATAGTAAGACACCTCATCTAAACAGAATAGATTTTGGGTCTAAAATATTAAATAATATATTTTTGAACTTCTCTTCTGATGTGAACTATTTTACATTTATTTTACTAATTTTCAGAATTATTCTCTACTTAAAAATGTGTCCCTATTACTAATAAATGTGAATAATCAATTAAACAGATTCATTTCAGCCAAAAATCTATTTTTATCTCACTCCAAAGTTTTCCAAGTACTAGGAAAGTTTTTAATTTGAATTTACAATGTGTTTGTCCCATCTTTTAAATTTTAAACACTAAACACATATTCAAATTCCTAAATTTAATATCACATAGGGTTAAAAAGGTAAACTCACCCCACTACAGGGTCTATTATATTATTTTAAGAATTTCCAGGGGTCTAACTACACATAACAGAGGGGTTTTCCTAATTTTTATTAAGTCCAGGGGCTAAAACTGATTTTTAAATGAATTTACATAATTTTCTGAAGTTCCAGGGGCTAGATCAGAAGTTTCCGGGGCTAGCTCGTATTTTCCGAGAACCCCAGGGGGTAGCACGTAAGAATCCCGGCCTTTATAACGCGGGGCTGACGTGGACCGTCCGATTTAAAACAGACGGCTGAGATTATAATGTCGAACCGGTACGCGGGGATTTAAATTCTACCGTGCGATTTAAAATAGACGGCGCACAAGCGGCCACGTTGCTCTGATCGAGCGCGGGCGGCGCTGCCCGGCGGCGCACGGCGGCGGGAGGCGGTGATCTCGCCGGAGAGTTTCAGATCTTCGTCAATTCTTCCTAAAACTGTGATTTTATGGCATAGATCGGTGGAGGGGAGGTCGGGGATCTCACCTCGGGGGTTTTCTTGAGCTCGGAGGTCTTGGAAAGCGATCGGCGAGGAGGTCCGAGGTGAATTCACGGCGAGGCTCGTCGGCGCTGTATTTGAACCGCAAACCACCGAGTTTTCTGCACCTGCGAGGTTCCTCGGAGGTGGCAGATCAAGACCAGCGAGTTAGATCAGAATTCCCGAGCGAAGATCGAGCAGAATTCGCCGGAGAAGCTCGGGTTCTCACCGGAGAGAAAAACGGCGGATCGTGGAAAAAAACGGGACGATGCCGGGGTTTTTATAGATGGGGGAGGGCGGCGTGTTAGTTTAGATCGAGTTGGAGTCCTCCGGAACCAGAATTCGGGCTGAAATCCGGTCGGTTAAGATCGCGCGCGCGCGGGGAAACAGTCCCGGGTTCGGACGAGTGGGAGGTCGGGGATGACAGGTGAGTCCCGCCTGTCTGCGAGAGGGGGCGCGGGCGCGCGGCTGCGGGCTGGCGCGGGGGTTGGGTGGGCCGGCTGGTGGGTTTCGGCCCACTGGCCCGGAAGTTTTGTTTTTTTTCTTTTTCTTTTTCTTTTTCATTTCTGTTTTGAGTTTAATTTGAATTCCAGTTTGAGATTAAATTTTTGCAACACATGCAATACGTCCAAAAAATTTTAAATTCCCCTCTTGACAGGATTTTGGAGTGTTACAGCTCTACCCCCCTTAAAAGAAATCTCGTCCTCGAGATTGGTGTTTCTAAGAAAACAATTCCGGAAATTGTGCCTTAAGCTCATCCTCTCGCTCCCAGGTGGCTTTCTCTTCTGAGTGATGCTTCCACTGCACCTTGCACATCCGGATTCTTTTATTTCTTGTGAGGCGTTCCATTGTCTCCAAAATCTTGTATGGTTGCTCGGCATAAGACAGATCCTCAGCTACATCAACCTCATTCATGGGTAACACCTCTTCAGGCGTTCTCAGACATTTCTTGAGCTGTGACACATGGAATACATCGTGCACATCCGATAGGCGAGCCGGTAATTCTAGTTGATGCGCCACTTCGCCTTTCCTCTCTAGAACTTGAAAGGGTCTGATGTATCGAGGTGACAACTTCCCTTTCACCTTGAACCGACGAAGTCCTCGGATAGGGGACACCTTGAGATAGACATAGTCTCCCACGTTGAAAACGAGCTCTCTTCTCCGTACATCGGCATAGCTCTTTTGTCGTGTCTGTGCTATCCTCAAGTTGTTGCGAATTTCCCTCACTTTCGCCTCGGCTTCTTGTAGTACTTCGGGACCAAACACTTTACTTTCCCCTGTTTAGTTCCAAAATATGGGAGTTCTGCACTTCCTCCCATACAAAGCTTCGAACGGTGACATCTTCATACTAGCTTGATAGCTTTTGTTATAGGAGAATTCCGCATACGGTAAGTTCTTGTCCCAACTCCGATTGTTTTTGAGTGCACACGCCCTCAGCATATCCTCAAGAATCTGATTGGTTCTTTCCGTCTGCCCGTCAGTTTGGGGATGATAGGCAGAACTAAAGTTCAGATGGATTCCCATGGTTTCGTGCAACTTCTGCCAGAACCTCGAGGTGAACTGTGTCCCTCGATCCGACACTACCTTCTTCGGCACTCCATGGTAACACACGATCTTTGACATGTACAATTCTGCCAATTTGGATCCGCTGTAGCTTTCTTTCACGGGGATGAAATGAGCTACCTTGGTTAGCCTGTCGATGATGACCCATATTGAATCATATCCTGATTGGGTCCTAGGCAATCCCACTATGAAATCCATACCAATTTCTTCCCATTTCCATTCAGGCACTTTGAGTGGTTGCAATAATCCCGCGGGTCGTTGATGTTCTGCTTTCACCAACTGGCATGTGTCACATAGGGCAACATGTTCCGCGACATCTCGCTTCATGCCATACCACCAATACCTGCTCTTGAGGTCCTGGTACATCTTCGTACTCCCAGGATGAATGGAATAGTCGGAATCGTGAGCCTCCTTCAAAATCAATTCACGGATCTCCTTTACTTTAGGCACACAGATTCTTTTCCCGTGCCACACCGTACCTTGTTCATCCTCTCTGAAACCAGGAGCTTTATTTTCCTTGATGAGTTGTCTGATCTCTTGTATCTTCTCGTCATTCTTTTGACCCTCGCGTATGTCTCGCTCTAGTGTGGAGTCCACTTCCATGGCGATGACTTCACCACTATTCACCAGGCATAGATTGAGACTTATAACCTCGTCCTTCAGTTCTGCAGGCATGTCCTTCAAGCTCAACTTATTGACCTGCACATTCCGACTTAAAGCATCTGCCACGACGTTTGCTTTCCCAGGATGATAGTTGATGCCCACATCAAAGTCATTGATTAGCTCTAACCATCTCCTTTGTCTGAGGTTGAGATCTGGCTGTGTGAAAATGTACTTTAAACTCTTATGACCCGTATATACCTCTGTCCTCTTCCCCATCAAGTAGTGCCGCCAAATTTTCAACGCGTGTACCACTGCGGCTAGTTCTAGGTCATGTGTAGGATAGTTGTTCTCGTGCTTCCGGAGCTGCCGGGATGCATAAGCCACGACATGCCCTTCTTGCATGAGAACACATCCCAGCCTGTTTCCAGAGGCATCGCAATACACCGTAAAGTTCTTCTGCATGTCTGGCATAACTAGCACTGGGGCTGTTGTCAATCTTTTCTTTAACTCCTGAAAACTCGTCTCGCACTGCGGCGTCCATGTGAATGTGATTCCCTTCTCCAACAGTTTGGTGAGGGGTCTCGAGATCTTAGAGAATCCCTCAATAAACCGTCGATAGTATCCAGCCAATCCCAAGAAGCTTCGAACTTCCCCGACATTTTCAAGGGTCTTCCACTTCTGTACATCCTCGATTTTGGTGGGATCTACGGAGATTCCTCCCTCCGAGATTATATGTCCTAAGAAGGGAACTCTCTTCAGCCAAAACTCACACTTGCTCAACTTGGCATATAGTTGGTGTTCTCTCAGCTTCTGCAACACCAACCTTAGATGTTTCTCATGTTCTTCTTCATATTTGGAGAAGACGAGAATGTCATCTATGAAAACCACCACAAATTTGTCCAGATATTCCATGAACACCTTGTTCATGAGATACATGAAGTATGCCGGGGCATTAGTTATCCCGAAAGGCATGACGGTGTATTCATACAATCCGTACCGAGATACGAAAGCGGTCTTTGGAATATCGGCTTGCCTTATCTTAATTGGTGGTATCCCAACCTGAGATCAATTTTCGAGAACACACAAGCTCCCCTCAACTGATCAAACAAGTCTTCAATGCGGGGTAATGGGTACTTGTTCTTGATGGTTACCTCATTCAAGGCACGGTAGTCCACGCATAACCTTTGGGTTCCGTCCTTCTTGGGCACAAATATCACTGGAGCTCCCCAAGGTGAGGAACTAGGATGAATATACCCCTTCTCCGTCAATTCTCTCAAATGATCCTTGAGTTCTCCCAGCTGCTTGGAGTCCATCCGATAAGGTCTCTTGTATATCGGGGCTGTTCCAGGCACTAGCTCAATTGCGAATTCCACTTCACTATCAGGAGGCATTCCTGGCAACTCCTCCGGAAAAACATCGGGATATTCCCTGATGATCCTGATCTCCTCCACTTTCACCTCAACTTGATTTAATTTAATGTCCCTCCTAGGCTCTTGTATTGTTATAAACTTTACTCTTGTGCCACTAGGGTGAGTTAGTTCCACCGTTCTGGTCGAACAATGGATGATTCCTTTATGTTTGGTCAACCAATCCATACCCAAGATAATATCTATCCCTTGTGAATCTATCACTATGAGGTTAGAAGTAAATACTACCCCATTAATGTCTAGGTTCACTTTGGGACACACTTGTCTTGTCCTTATTTCTCCACCTGGAGGGTTTACTGCTAGCATATGGTTCATTTGTGTTGTTGCTAGGTCATGCTTCTTAACAAACCCTTGGGCAACAAACGAGTGGGTAGCACCAGAATCAAACAACAGGGTTGCGATGTGTAAATTGGCAGGAAACTTACCAACTACAACGTCGGGTGCATCTTGCGCCTCCTCCATGGTGACGTGGTTCACCCGTCCTCTCATTACATTCTGCTGTTGTGGCTGCGTGGGCTTCTTCTTTGGGCACTTATGGGCGTAGTGCCCCACTTCACCACAGTTGAAACATTGCACCCCAACCTTAGGTCCCTGGCCTTTATTGTCTTGGGGTTGGTTTGGGGGTCCTTGCACTGCTGGTCGAGGTTGATACGTAGGGCGAGGCTGCTGTACGAACTGACGTTGTGGCTGTATTGGTGCTGCCGGAGGCCTGTAGTTCGGGTTGTACCCTCTTGGTGCTGAGTAGGGTACCGCAGCGCGGTTCGTCTGCCCTGCGGGTTGCTGCATCAGACGTGGGCGGGTGTTGCTCCCTGAGGCTTGATGTGACCACCCGGCCTTCCTCTTGTTCTCATTTTCCAAGGCCTTCAGCTTCCTTTCTACCATAAACGCTCTGTCCACCATCTTTTGGAAGCTTACAAACTCGTTGGAGGACATTGCACACTGCATTTCTGCGGTAAGTCCTTCCACGAAACAATCCTGTTTCTGCTCATCAGTCTCTATGTCCCGTGGAGCATAACGGGAGAGTTGAGTAAATTTAGTGAGGTATTCCCTCACAGTCATGTTACCTTGCTGCAACCCCAAGAACTCCTTCCTCTTGTTTTTGAGTTCACCCCTTGGTATGTAATGGTTGCGGAAGCTACGCTTGAACTCTTCCCAAGTGATGTTCTCAGGGTCATGATGGGCGGCCACGTAAGCGGTCCACCAATCAGCAGCAGGTCCATGCAATTGATGAGAGGCAAACAGCACCCTCTCATACCCTTGGCACTGTATGATCCTCATCTTGCTCTCAGTGGTCTTTAGCAGTAATCTGCCTCCAGAGGTTCAGAAGCACTTGCAAACTTCGGAGGTTGAGTTCCCAGAAACTCACTCAACCTTGGATGGCGTGGTGCAGCTTGTGGAGGTGGAACTTGATGCAAGTTGGCCACCACTTGAGTCAGGTTCTGGATGAGCTGATTTTGATTTTCAAGCATTTGGTGGATGGGATCAACTCCCTCACGGCGTCCACCCCTGTCTTGGCTCCCAGAAAGATGCGGGTTGCAGGCCTCATCGTTGTTGTTGGCGGGGTTGGCAGCATGACCCTTTCCTCTTCCGGCCATCTGGCATGATCAACTAATGTTAATTTAAAGCATTACGTATCATCTTACTACTTTCACTTGTTTTTACTTTGAAGTGTTGAGGCTTTGTTATACTTTCTGGGGGTTCATATCTCACAAAAATAAATGCACTATTATTTCATGTGGGTTCACACACCAAAGCAAAACAATCTGAAGACGAGGCTGAGGACAATTGCTCATGGCTTCCACAACTCACGTCACACACCAAGCATTAACACACTATTTACTAAGGTATTGACTCGACTACTCGATAACTTTCTGAACTAAGGGAAAAAGACTCTACACGACTCGTATCACTGAGCTGGCTCCTCGGGATCTTCCTCATTATTGCGGCTGCCCTCTGACTCTGCTTTGGGTGGGGAGGCTGCTGGTGGAGAAGTGCGACGACGCCTGATCGCCCGGCGATCTGGGGAGTCAGGAGTCCATGTATCGTTCACGGTGACACACAGTTCATTCCCATCTCCTCTTTCTCTCGCCCTCAAGCAGGATCGAAGCAACGCCTCGGTTTCCTTCAGGGTGTCACGAACATCCTGAAGCTCCTGCTGACACTCCTGCAATCGAGTGCTGAGCATAGCAGCATCCTCCAAGCACAAGTCCATGTGCTCATGGGAAGTCCCTTGCTGCACTGCCGGGTACTTATACTCCGTTGTACCGCTCTCGCGCTGGAGGACATACATGTACTCAGTCCTGTCCAGGTGTCGACGATAGATGTGACTCTGGCAGGTGATGGCCTCCCAGGTGACATCCTTCTCCGCATCGACCTGTGTTGCTCGACAAGCTGGAGAGCGGTGGATCTTTAGCAGCTGATTTTCGTGGATAATCCTCATCTCTGAACTCCATTCTTCCCTTTTCTCACGGATGGTCCTGGTGGAGCTATAGTGTATGATTAGCTTGTCCGAATTGCCGGCGGCTTGGAGCATATGTCGAAGACGGCGCAACAAGCCTCCTACTGCCAATCCGTAGGAAAGGTACGTCACCGGACGGCTCTCCTCTCTTTGGGCAAGGGCAACTACGGGAACTCTCCCTCCTGTGGACTTGCAAGCGGTGCGAATCATACGAACCATCTAAAACAGAAAGCATTTAAACTTAGGTTAGATAAACTTTTAAACAAAAATCCTATTTTGAATGAAAGTTGGGGTAAGATGAAGAAAGTGACTCGATTAAATAACACTTTTCAACACACACGTTGTAAAATAGTTTTTAAGAAAATAGGGCCCTTAAATACGTCCATTTCTACCTAGGTCCACGTTCCTACGGCAACCTTGGCTCTGATACCACTTCTGTCACACCCGGTTTATCCAAAGAACAGCCGAGTGAATATCACATGTATGCCAGGATCATTTTCTCATACATGTGACGACAAATAGTGAAGCATCATTTATTACAAGCTAGGTGTCGAATATAAATAAGTCTTACATAGCAAATGTCTCGATGGACAATAATAAGTTCATCACAAGTAAATAAACTAGCAGCGGAATAATTATTCTTGTGGGCTCCATCACAGGCGTTGCCCGGGGGACTCCATGAACCTAGAAACCTTCTTCGGGTCCAAAGTCTTGATCATTATACACCACCTCATTATCTTGACCTGAGCAGCAATATAAACCAACAAATATGCAAGGTTGAGTACTGATGGTACTCAGCAAGTGTGGGAAAGTTATGTCATGCATGGCTAGAGCAAGGAGAGGTTGAACTCATGGTTAAAGCACTACGCAATTAATACCTATCACCTTAGCTTATTAAGAACCTACATTACTACACAAGTGAAATGGTCCCAAACTCCCATCCCATCATCATAATCAAATAACCATAACATCATTTCCAATGTTAAGCTCCCCGCTTAACATTCTTAACTTCCAAAACCATCACTCCTCTAATCATGAATAAGTCCAAGCCGCTCTTGACCGTGAGCACGGCGGTCATGACAGTTTTGACTCTGTAGAGTTTGCACCACTGTACCCACATGTAGTGATTTCATCCCCCGTTGCCGGGTGGACTAAAAGAACCTCCATTATGCCAGTGGCTACGAACCACATTCACACTTCCCAGGTGTGTAGCCAGGAGATCACTACGAAGCCTTTACAAAGGGATTCCTGACGAGCGTGGGCCCACTGAGGTTTCACCCCTAACAGCATACAAGAGGCTCCAACCCCACTGCAGTGGCCCCCTCTTGAGCCTTGCGGTTCATATAATAGTCCAGATGACACCTATTCCCCGCACCATCCAACACACCCATACTACGCCGGGGATACACCTAATTAATTGGCCAAGCTGCCCCATCTCAGCATGTGGTTGGCACGGTAAAGCCAGGTTACATGCTCCATGAACCGGTCCTTAGGATCCAGGTAAGTACTAAACACAAACCCGAGTCTCGTGCACCCAGCACCAACCAAAACATCCAACTTGCCTTGATCCCTACCTCTACATAACTCACAATATCTCATTCAAGAGTATGGTAAAATAAACTGATGATCTCATATCCCAAATATCCCATTCTAAGCATGGCTAAGCATAAGCATGTAAATAAATGACATGACAAAATAAATCCCAACACAAGCTACAAGGAAACAAGATAATGCAATTCTAGGGAAACTTCCTAGCATGGGTTTCATATTTCATTTGACAATGCAAATAATTCTATCTACATACCCTAGCATAGGATCAAAGTGGTCAAGGACACTTGCCTCCTTTCTGCTGCTCTTGGAATGGGTAGTTCTGATCTTGGAAAGGAAGAACTTGCTTTGGAGCAGGTTCTACTCATACCATCACACATAGCAAAAGAAAACAACAAGTCATAAGACATAGTTCACACTTCCACTTCATACAAGCCACACATTCACATTTATGAAAGCCATTCTCATTTCTATGTGTTGTGGTTACTCTATGTGTGTTGATTTTGGCTTACATGCACTTTTAAACATGTACCTATGATTTCTATTTTTGTATTCATATTCATGTTGGCATACTATATATGAATTTCTAATTTAAATAAATCCCTTATATTTAATTGATACACATTTTAGATACGAAGTATGCATGAAAGGTAATTTCCTACTTCATATGTGTCTTCAAACCTTCTACCAACCTAAACTGAATTCTTTGGATTTTGGAAACTTCATTTATCATTTTATAGTTATTTATACCTAGCTTACTATATTTTCAGATTTATTTCCTATGCCTAAATGTGCACTTTATTATGAAAATAGTAAGACACCTCATCTAAACAGAATAGATTTTGGGTCTGAAATATTAAATAATATATTTTTGAACTTCTCTTCTGATGTGAACTATTTTACATTTATTTTACTAATTTTCAGAATTATTCTGACACGACCCCATTGGTCCTGTCGAGCCAGGATCACGCTGAGGGGTGCTGCGTTGCACAGCACCGTATAACACACGTCAAAGGTGCAAAGCGGAAGCGGAAGTTTTATTACATAAACAAGTTTATGAACATGTTTACATCAAAATAAGTTCAGTCTACACTCGCGGGCGTAGACTAAGCATCAAGTGCACGTTCAGCCCTCGAACGTGTCCTTGCTAGCACACACGCACACTAACTGTGCGGCGTGCACGACTCCCACTCGACGGGGTTCCCCTCCTGGGGTTCCGTCTCCTCTTCGGGAGTCCCTTCCTCATAGAACCCTGCAAAAGCTTCAAACACCAACAGTGAGCACTAAGGCTCAGCAAGTCTGACCCGTCTCACCTAAACATGGAACTTCTACATGAGGGTAATGGGTTGCATGAGGTAAAAATCATTTGCAAGGACTCGCCTAATTAGTAGAACCTTACTTTCAAGTTTTAGCAGCAGGTTGTGGAGAACCTTACGCTAAGGCACATGAGAGAGCCGCAATCAAACAAGAAACGCATTTCTCTCATGTACTTTGCCCAAAGTTGAAAAGAACTTTAGTTAGCTCTAAGCTACAGCATATCATTAATAATCAATGTCCAGCTTTCAATCAGCAACATTTTAACATGTCACTAGCCTGTTCTTTCTACGTCACGGTACAGTGAACAAGTGGTACTCACTGACCGCGAGGGACGGCGATTATAATCGATTTACACCTGCAGGGTTACCCGAACAACCCGTCACGTACGCCCGTACTCGATGTTGCCTACAACAACCATCATGGACGCCGTACGCGACTACCTTTCACCCGTCAGCCAAATATTGAACCGGTCCCATCGTCCCGAGCAAGAGGTCTCTGCACGCGCATCTCCGTGCCGCCAGCCGATTTACACCTCGAGCTCTCAACCTACCCTCTGAACGACGGGCAATGCCTCAATACCCAGCTACCCGAGTTACATCAGTTTCCCGGTTCCCATATAGCCGGTAGGTCTTCGGTACTGTTCTAGCTTGTTCAACAGGCCCGCACACGGCTCGGTCCTCAATCGACACAAACGGAGCTACAGCACACAGGCCCCAAAGTCCTGCTGCCCTTACTCTCCGCTCGGTCTCATTTTCTTGCCATGTGTATCATGTGCTATCTCTACCCGAGCAATGTGCCTCTAGCCTATTCTCGCGAGTAGTTCCAACTACTCGACTTGTACCGAATCCTACTCTATCCTAGCAATGCAGTGGCTAACGGGGTTTGCAATCCTAAACCCAACCCGTGGTTTTCTTGGCTATGCAGTTGGATTTCCAAACAAGACTCTAATGCACAGAACAAAGGAAACAAGTATGTGCTCAAAACAATAAAAATTTGTAAAAAGGTTAATGCAAACCGGAGCTTGCCTTGCTGCTCTTGGTCGTAGGCTAGCTGTTCCTCCGGAGTAACGAAGTCTAGGACTTCGGGTTCCTCCTCGACCTTAGCGACTACATGATAGAAATAATACATGTATTAATTTAATGCATTTGTATTAAGTTTGAAGTTGTGAAGTCTATAACATTTGCTAGATAGACCTAACGACTGTGAAACTTTTACTGTGGCTTGGTTACAACCTAAACAGAGACTTGGTCAAGTTTTAGTTGCAGCAAAGCTCATTTGAGCCCTCCACAAATAATTATGTCCTTGACCTTAATTGGAACTCTTAGGGTGTTCTAGGAATTTTCATGAGACAAACTATGACTTTCTGAAAACTAGATTTTCAGAGGGTTCTAATGGAGTTGGTCTCACTTAATTTGGAAGTCTCTAACTAAAGATATGAGCTAAACAATTTCAGAGAAAATTCTGAAAATGTTTCTGAACATTTTCTATTTTCTCTGGAACAGTTTCACTAATCACACCATTAGGTGGATTAAATGAGTTCAAATGGATCTGAAATTTTTATGGTAGTTCAAGGATATTTTGGTGAACATCTCAGCAAAATTTCAGGATTTTCTTCCAAAGGATTCTCCAGTTAAAATTCCTAACAGTTTAAATTTTAAGGAATTAATTCTGGAGAAATAAGGAATTTCATGAAGTGAAACTTGATTTTCTGGAAAGTACTCAGAGAGCTGAATCCAGCAAAATTTGGTTCACTCAATTTGGAGCTTTCTAGCCAAAGTTATAAGGATTTGAAGTTTGAAGGAAATCTGAAAATCGGGGAAAAGTTTAAACTCGCGCGTGGGCCCAGGGGACACGCGTCACGCGCCTAGGTGATGGCACATCGCGGCCCACAAGGATTTTGCGCGCCAGCACACCCGATCCTGGCCGCAGCCGGATCCCGATTCAAAATATCGGCCGCTGACAGCTGGGGTCCACCCCCTTCTTCAACCTCGCGACACCCGCGCCCCGCCGCCGAGGGATCTCGCCGGAGAGCTCGCCGCCGGCTGCTGTACAGCTCCAAACTTCTCGATTCTGGCCGCCCCTGCCTACTTTTACTCGGGGAACCGGATTCTATGGTCAGCTGCTCATGACAATGGCCGGAGCATGGTCGGCGACGAGCCGCCACCTCGGAATGACTTCGGCCATGTCGGCTGACTTCTCTAACACCTCAGCTACTTGGGAAATCGGTCGGGGAGCATCAATGGACCTCAGAGAAGGTCGACATGAGCTCGAGGCAGCTCGGGGAAGGCCCGAAATAGGTCCTCACCGTGCGCCCAATGCCGCCCGTTCGCTCCGCCATTAGTAGACCTCAAATTCCGCCGGGCACAAAGGTTCTCCGGCCCAGAGTTGTGAAGGCAACTTGTGCGTTACCGTGTCTAGCTCGTGTGAGAGCGGCCTGGGGCCCTCTAATCCTTTCTAGAGCACGAATTAAACAGAATCGTACCTGAAGGTCGTTCTGCACACAGAAAAGGGAAAAGTGGAAATTCGCCGCCGGTGAGCAACCACTCGATCTGTGGCTCGGGGATGAGCAGCACCGGTCACCCGCGCGTCCAAGGGTGCCTTGGCTCCGGCGTGACAACGCCCTGGTTGGGCTGTCCACGAGAGCCCGAGGTGCGGCGGTTCCAAGTTCCGATTTTGATCTTTCGGCACAGCCGATATCACTCGGTTTCAACCGAATTCTAGCAACGGGGAGGATGGAGGAAGGTCTCTAGTACCTTGCTGGGGCTCTGGAGTGGAAGGAGGGAGCTGCGATCGGCGTTCTCCGATCAAGTCCGAGCTGCGGAAGTTTTCGGCCAGCGCTGAGTTCTTGCGGGGAAGAACGGTGGTGCCTCGGCCGAGGAGGGGGCAGGCGCCTTAAGAAGGCTCTGCACCGCCTCATGCCCGCGCGTGGGCAAGCAGCTGGTGGCGCGGCGGCTGGCCTCGGTGGCGATCACCGCTGCGGCTCGGCGACCCGAGTGAGAAAGTCTCAGTCGGTTTGATCTGAGCAGTGGCTGACATGTGGGTCCCACCTCCAGTTTTAACCTCTGAAATTTACTCCTAATCACTGTTGTAAACAGTGAACCCCATACTACCCTTGGCAATTCAAATTATTCACCCATGAGCCATTTGAATTGATCAAAGTTCAAATGAGGTTTGGTTTGAATGAATTTCAGCACAAGTTCAGTTTGAAATTCAAATAAAGTTTGAATTTCTCCCACTTAGCTCATGTCAAGATCAACTCCAAATGGAGTGAAAATTGGTGTGTGAGCTCACAAAAATGTGCTGAGTAAGAATATGCCTTCCACTTTTAAATTCATGGGATAAAAACAGTTTGAATTTGAATATGGTTTCAAACTGCCCTCTTCCTAACTATACCCAAACTGACCTCAAAAGGGTTTTGAATTTGGGTGAAACTTGGCATGGACATCCTTAGTAAAGTGTAGGAGTTTTCATATGTCCAGCCCATCCATATCACATGTGGGAAATACCACTTTTGCAATGTGTAAGTTTGTTCTCTAATGAGCATGTTAATAATTGTTACTTGCTCTTCATTTGTGTTCATCATTCTTCCTCAAATGAGGTGTGTGGTGTGGTGATGAACATTGCAAATGTGTGTCAAAAACTGAGGCCCTTACATTCCTCCCCCCTTAAAAGAATCTCGTCCCGAGATTATAAGGTGAAAATGAGAGAGAGGACGGTGGAAAATTACCGGATACGCGACGTGAAAAAGTCGGGGTAGTTAGCGCGAAGGAATTCTTCGCTCTCCCATGTCGCTTCATCCATGGAGTGATTACTCCATAGAACCTTGTAGAACCACAACGTACGGTTGCGTGTGGTTCGGGCCTTTTCATCAATAATCTGCACCGGTTCCTCCCGATAGGTGAGATCCGGTTGCAGTTCTTCAATGTCTTCCAGCTGAACGGTAGTTGATAGCTTGAGACACTTCCTCAGCTGGGAAATGTGAAAGACGTCGTGCACACCGGAAAGTGCTTCTGGTAATTTCAGCCGGTATGCCACCGATCCACATCTTTCGGTAATCTGGAATGGACCGATGAAGCGGGGTGCTAACTTTCCCCTCACCCCAAATCTGTTTACGCCCTTCATTGGAGACACCCGTAGATATACGTGATCCCCAACTTCAAATTGTAATGGGCGCCTTCTCCGGTCCGCATACTGTTTCTGATGGGATTGAGCGGCTTTTAGGTTCGCTTGAATTAGTCGAACCTTTTCTTCCGCGTTGTTGACAAGGTCAATCCCGAAGGTAACCCTTTCGCCAGACTCACACCAGTTCAATGGTGTGCGGCATTTTCTTCCGTATAGCGCCTCGTAGGGCGCCATCTTGATGCTGGCTTGGTACCCATTGTTGTACGAGAACTCGGCTAACGGCAAGTTATCATCCCAATTCTTGCCGTGGTCGATAGCGCAAGCTCGTAGCATGTCTTCTAGGATTTGATTTACCCGCTCGGTTTGCCCATCCGTCTGCGGGTGGTAGGCTGAACTACGGATCAGCTTCGTCCCCAAGGCAGCATGTAGCTGCTCCCAAAAACGGGACACAAATAAAGTGCCCCGATCTGATATGATAGTACGGGGTACGCCGTATAAGCATAGGATCCGTGAGATGTACAGTTCAGCGTACTTCTTGGCGTTGTAGTTGGTGTTGACCGGGATGAAATGGGAAACTTTGGTGAGCCGATCGACGATCACCCACACAGAATCATGTTTCTGTAAGGTGGTGGGTAAACCGACGACGAAATCCATGCTCACGTCCTCCCACTTCCAGGCAGGAATGCCCAGTGGTTGCAGCAGTCCCGGTTTCCGCATATGATCTTCCTTCACCCTTCGACATGTATCACACTCGGACACGTATTTTGCAACCTCGCGCTTCATCCGTGTCCACCAAAGCTTTCTTCTGAGTTCTTGATACATTTTGTTGCTGCCGGGGTGAATAGAAAATTTTGATAAGTGAGCCTCATCAAATATTTTCTTCCGTAACTCCGGGTTTCGGGGTACGACGATCCGGTCCTTGAACCATAGGACGCCGTCTCTGTCCTTCCGGAAACATTTCAACTCCCCACTGTCTACACGTCTCCGTAAATGTGACATGCCCTTGTCATTCTTCTGGGCTGCCGCTATCTCTTCACGGATGGTGGGGATCAAAGCTAGGTTGTAGAGAGCTCCGTGTGGAATCACACGTAGTGGTGGTTCGCTCTCTTCCAACGGTGTGATGGTCAGATTATTGACGTGTGACTTGCGGCTCAGCGCATCTGCCACAACGTTTGCCTTGCCCGGATGATAATGGATCTCTATCTCGTAATCCTTTATCAGTTCTAACCATCTTCGTTGCCTCATGTTCAGCCCCTTCTGAGTGAATATGTACTTGAGGCTTTTGTGGTCGGTATATAAATGTACGAGGTTACCGAGTAGGTAATGCCTCCACATCTTTAGTGCAAGTACCACGGCAGCGAGCTCCAAGTCATGAGTTGGATAATTTTGCTCATGGTTCCTAAGCTTCCTTGATCCATACGCGACCACTCTTCGGTCTTGCATCAGCACACATCCGAGCCCAATGCCGGATGCATCGCAGTACACATCGAACGGTTTTGTTGTGTCTGGCTGCGCCAAAACCGGTGCTGATGTCAGGTGCTTGACTAAAGCCTTGAATGCTGCTTCACATGTTGGACTCCAAACATATTTGGTAGCCTTCTTCAGCAGCTCTGTCATTGGCTTGGCAATCTTCGAGAAGTTTGGAATGAACCTCCGATAATATCCCGCGAGTCCGAGGAAACTCCGTACCTCATGAACAGTTCTCGGGGATTTCCAATTTAGCACTTGCGTGATCTTGCTCGGGTCCACAGCGATACCCTATGCTGAGATGATATGCCCGAGGAAAGGCACTTGCGATATCCAAAACTCGCATTTGCTGAATTTTGCCTATAACTTGTGATCCCGCAGCCGTTGCAAGACTATACGCAGATGTTTCTTGTGATCTTCCTCCGACTTGGAATATACCAGGATGTCGTCGATGAAGACCACGACAAACTTGTCCAGCTCCGGCATGAACACCGAGTTCATTAAATACATGAAGTGAGCTGGAGCATTGGTGAGGCCAAAGGACATGACCAGGTACTCATAAAGTCCGTACCTTGTCGAGAAAGCTCTCTTTGGAATGTCCTCCGCCCTTATCTTAATCTGATGGTACCCGGATCTTAAATCCATCTTGGAAAAGATCTTTGCTTCGACCAACTGATCAAACAACATGTCGATCCGTGGCAACGGGTACTTGTTCTTGATGGTTACGGCATTTAATGGACGGTAGTCCACGCAAAGCCGCAACGTCTCATCCTTCTTTTTGACAAATAACGCCGAACAGCCCCATGGCGAGGAGCTCGGCCTAATAAAACCCTTCTCCAGAAGGTCCGTGAGCTGAGTCTTCAGTTCAGTCAACTCCTTGGGCGCCATCTTGTACGGCCTTCGGGATATTGGCATGGTTCCCGGTGCAAGTTCAATTTTGAACTCTACCTCTCTATCGGGTGGCATCCCCGGCAAATCGTCCGGGAATACATCAGGGAACTGTCGGACCACTGGAATGTCTTCCAATCTGATGGTTGTGGCTTGATAGACACTTGGAAGTTTTATTTCTGGACTGTCCAGAAATAATGAGTGAGAATCATGCACCTCTGAGTTTAAGTGTACGACTCGAAGGACGGTGTCTAAAACAGCGCCGTGGCGGGTTAACCACGACATCCCTAGGATGACATCGACCTTCTGTCCCTCCAACTGTTTATCTGCTACCATCTGTAAAAATATATTTGAGAAATGTCAAATATTTATTTAAACAGTAAACCATTGAGTTATAACATAAGATATGTCATTGAACCCATAACACTTGGAAACATAGTTCAAATTTTTAAACAAATTTGACTGCTGATCTGCTGTTCCCCTGACAGCCTAGACCAGTTTCCATTTCAACCTGATTTAGGCCAGGTTAAAAGCAAAACCAGTCCTGGAGCTCAACATCAAAGTTGAAGCTAACTTCAATAGCTTTCCAGCCAGTATTTGCTTGGCCTAAGATCTGTCCTGGTTCAAAGGTTATGAGATGTCAAAGTTAACAGAATTTCTGGAAACAATTGGACAGCACCTCCCTGCCTTAGGTACTGATTTGATCCAAGAATCCCAGTTAATTCTGTTCCTAATCTGACAAAACTTTCTGTTACAAAGTTGTAACCCATCTCATAAGCTTTCCAGAACTACCTCATTTCCTATCTTTGGATTTTTAAGCAGGAAGTTATGCTTAATTTTACAAAGAGTCTACAGAGAGTCTTTACTCTGTCCTGTTTTCTGGACAGTTTCAACTCTACTGCATTTTTCGAGTGATTAAGGGATGAAACACCTCTGGACCTCAACAGAAGAGTTGTAAAGCTCTTCCAACGCTTTCCAGAAATGTATCATACGACCCCATCCTCGAAAGAACTCATCCTCTAACCTCTGATTAACTTCAGCCTTGATTCAGCTGAAAACAGAGTGCTCTGTCCTTAACATCCTATAAGTTGAAAACTTGTTAACTTTGAATATCCTGTTCAAGAGAAGGGGTTACATCAAGTTTTACTACTTTGGATCAAAACCTTCAAGTTTTTAAATGAAGTTGTTCATTTAGTTGGATGTGACGTTGATGCGTCACCAGATTATGTCGGTACTACGTCCTCACAAAGGAAAAACCTATACCGGGCTTAGCCGGCTTCGTTAGTTCAGTGGCACTACTCGTCACTCGCACACGGGTGCTACACGTCTACCGTTTCTTGGTAAGGCTACCTGCAGAAACTCAAACAATCATCAGACTCGGCTGCACACCGAGCCCGGAATCCATACAGTTCGTACATCCGGCCGTCATCACTCGCCCGGATGTTCTCAAGCCAAACACGCCTTGAGTTACGTGTTCACGTTTTCAGACCACGTGATGGGGTCTCCCATGTTGCACCACGCACGCCAGGGACAGACGTTGCTCGAATACCCCAAACGACATGAAGAGTCGTAGAGGATACTAAAGCGGGTCGGGTTACCTGCCACCCGTGGGGCTCCACCCTTCAGCTTGTGCGCACTGGTGGACAGCGCTTACGTGCACCCCCCAAGACATGAACGTCCCGAGATGCACGATTTTCCGACATAACAAATAGGTTAATATGCCACTTTCTATATGCTAATAACATCCTTATACGGGCTACTAACTCGTTCCTCACTGGATTTTTGAAAAAGAAGACCTTTGTACTGTGTTAAACCTCAAGCGAGCTCTGATACCACGCTGACACGACCCCATTGGTCCTGTCGAGCCAGGATCACGCTGAGGGGTGCTGCGTTGCACAGCACCGTATAACACACGTCAAAGGTGCAAAGCGGAAGCGGAAGTTTTATTACATAAACAAGTTTATGAACATGTTTACATCAAAATAAGTTCAGTCTACACTCGCGGGCGTAGACTAAGCATCAAGTGCACGTTCAGCCCTCGAACGTGTCCTTGCTAGCACACACGCACACTAACTCTGCGGCGTGCACGACTCCCACTCGACGGGGTTCCCCTCCTGGGGTTCCGTCTCCTCTTCGGGAGTCCCTTCCTCATAGAACCCTGCAAAAGCTTCAAACACAAGCAGTGAGCACTAAGGCTCAGCAAGTCTGACCCGTCTCACCTAAACATGGAACTTCTACATGAGGGTAATGGGTTGCATGAGGTAAAAATCATTTGCATGGACTCGCCTAATTAGTAGAACCTTACTTTCAAGTTTTAGCAGCAGGTTGTGGAGAACCTTACGCTAAGGCACATGAAAGAGCCGCAATCAAACAAGAAACGCATTTCTCTCATGTACTTTGCCCAAAGTTGAAAAGAACTTTAGTTAGCTCTAAGCTACAGCATATCATTAACAATCAATGTCCAGCTTTCAATCAGCAACATTTTAACATGTAACTAGCCTGTTCTTTCTACGTCACGGTACAGTGAACAAGTGGTACTCACTGACCGCGAGGGACGGCGATTATAATCGATTTACACCTGCAGGGTTACCCGAACAACCCGTCACGTACGCCCGTACTCGATGTTGCCTACAACAACCATCACGGACGCCGTACTCGACTACCTTTCACCCGTCAGCCAAATATTGAACCGGTCCCATCATCCCGAGCAAGAGGTCTCTGCACGCGCATCTCCGTGCCGCCAGCCGATTTACACCTCGAGCTCTCAACCTACCCTCTGAACGACGGGCAATGCCTCAATACCCAGCTACCCGAGTTACATCAGTTTCCCGGTTCCCATATAGCCGGTAGGTCTTCGGTACTGTTCTAGCTTGTTCAACAGGCCCGCACACGGCTCGGTCCTCAATTGACACAAACGGAGCTACAGCACACAGGCCCCAAAGTCCTGCTGCCCTTACTCTCCGCTCGGTCTCATTTTCTTGCCATGTGTATCATGTGCTATCTCTACCCGAGCAATGTGCCTCTAGCCTATTCTCGCGAGTAGTTCCAACTACTCGACTTGAACCGAATCCTACTCTATCCTAGCAATGCAGTGGCTAACGGGGTTTGCAATCCTAAACCCAACCCGTGGTTTTCATGGCTATGCAGTTGGATTTCCAAACAAGACTCTAATGCACGGAACAAAGGAAACAAGTATGTGCTCAAAACAATAAAAATTTGTAAAAAGGTTAATGCAAACCGGAGCTTGCCTTGCTGCTCTTGGTCGTAGGCTAGCTGTTCCTCCGGAGTAACGAAGTCTAGGACTTCGGGTTCCTCCTCGACCTTAGCGACTACATGATAGAAATAATACATGTATTAATTTAATGCATTTGTATTAAGTTTGAAGTTGTGAAGTCTATAACCTTTGCTAGATAGACCTAACGACTGTGAAACTTTTACTGTGGCTTGGTTACAATCTAAACAGAGACTTGGTCAAGTTTTAGTTGCAGCAAAGCTCATTTGAGCCCTCCACAAATAATTATGTCCTTGGCCTTAATTGGAACTCTTAGGGTGTTCTAGGAATTTTCATGAGACAAACTATGACTTTATGAAAACTAGATTTTCAGAGGGTTCTAATGGAGTTGGTCTCACTTAATTTGGAAGTCTCTAACTAAAGATATGAGCTAAACAATTTCAGAGAAAATTCTGAAAATGTTTCTGAACATTTTCTATTTTCTCTGGAACAGTTTCACTAATCACACCACTAGGTGGATTAAATGAGCTCAAATTGATCTGAAATTTTTATGGTAGTTCAAGGATATTTTGGTGAACATCTCAGCAAAATTTCAGGATTTTCTTCCAAAGGATTATCCAGTTAAAATTCCTAACAGTTTAAATTTTAAGGAATTAATTCTGGAGAAATAAGGAATTTCATGAAGTGAAACTTGATTTTCTGGAAAGTACTCAGAGAGCTGAATCCAGCAAAATTTGGTTCACTCAATTTGGAGCTTTCTAGCCAAAGTTATAAGGATTTGAAGTTTGAAGGAAATCTGAAAATCGGGGAAAAGTTTAAACTCGCGCGTGGGCCCATGGGACACGCGTCGCGCGCCTAGGTGATGGCACATCGCGGCCCACAAGGATTTTGCGCGCCAGCACACCTGATCCTGGCCGCAGCCGGATCCCGATTCAAAATATCGGCCGCTGACAGCTGGGGTCCACCCCCTTCTTCAACCTCGCGACACCCGCGCCCCGCCGCCGAGGGATCTCGCCGGAGAGCTCGCCGCCGGCTGCTGTACAGCTCCAAACTTCTCGATTCTGGCCGCCCCTGCCTACTTTTACTCGGGGAACCGGATTCTAGGGTCAGCTGCTCATGACAATGGCCGGAGCATGGTCGGCGACGAGCCGCCACCTCGGAATGACTTCGGCCATGTCGGCTGACTTCTCTAACACCTCAGCTACTTGGGAAATCGGTCGGGGAGCATCAATGGACCTCAGAGAAGGTCGACATGAGCTCGAGGCAGCTCGGGGAAGGCCCGAAATAGGTCCTCACCGTGCGCCCGATGCCGCCCGTTCGCTCCGCCATTAGTAGACCTCAAATTCCGCCGGGCACAAAGGTTCTCCGGCCCAGAGTTGTGAAGGCAACTTGTGCGTTACCGTGTCTAGCTCGTGTGAGAGCGGCCTGGGGCCCTCTAATCCTTTCTAGAGCACGAATTAAACAGAATCGTACCTGAAGGTCGTTCTGCACACAGAAAAGGGAAAAGTGGAAATTCGCCGCCGGTGAGCAACCACTCGAGCTGTGGCTCAGGGATGAGCAGCACCGGTCACCCGCGCGTCCAAGGGTGCCTTGGCTCCGGCGTGACAATGCCCTGGTTGGGCTGTCCACGAGAGCCCGAGGTGCGGCGGTTCCAAGTTCCGATTTTGATCTTTCGGCACAGCCGATATCACTCGGTTTCAACCGAATTCTAGCAACGGGGAGGATGGAGGAAGGTCTCTAGTACCTTGCTGGGGCTCTGGAGTGGAAGGAGGGAGCTGCGATCGGCGTTCTCCGATCAAGTCCGAGCTGCGGAAGTTTTCGGCCGGCGCTGAGTTCTTGCGGGGAAGAACGGTGGTGCCTCGGCCGAGGAGGGGGCAGGCGCCTTAAGAAGGCTCTGCACCGCCTCATGCCCGCGCGTGGGCAAGCAGCTGGTGGCGCGGCAGCTGGCCTCGGTGGCGATCACCGCTGCGGCTCGGTGACCCGAGTGAGAAAGTCTCAGTCGGTTTGATCTGAGCAGTGGCTGACATGTGGGTCCCACCTCCAGTTTTAACCTCTGAAATTTACTCCTAATCACTGTTGTAAACAGTGAACCCCATACTACCCTTGGCAATTCAAATTATTCACCAATGAGCCATTTGAATTGATCAAAGTTCAAATGAGGTTTGGTTTGAATGAATTTCAGCACAAGTTCAGTTTGAAATTCAAATAAAGTTTGAATTTCTCCCACTTAGCTCATGTCAAGATCAACTCCAAATGGAGTGAAAATTGGTGTGTGAGCTCACAAAAATGTGCTGAGTAAGAATATGCCTTCCACTTTTAAATTCATGGGATAAAAACAGTTTGAATTTGAATATGGTTTCAAACTGCCCTCTTCCTAACTATACCCAAACTGACCTCAAAAGGGTTTTGAATTTGGGTGAAACTTGGCATGGACATCCTTAGTAAAGTGTAGGAGTTTTCATATGTCCAGCCCATCTATATCACATGTGGGAAATACCACTTTTGCAATGTGTAAGTTTGTTCTCTAATGAGCATGTTGATAATTGTTACTTGCTCTTCATTTGTGTTCATCATTCTTCCTCAAATGAGGTGTGTGGTGTGGTGATGAACATTGCAAATGTGTGTCAAAAACTGAGGCCCTTACATATTCTCTACTTAAAAATGTGTCCCTATTACTAATAAATGTGAATAATCAATTAAACAGATTCATTTCAGCCAAAAATCTTTTTTTATCTCACTCCAAAGTTTTCCAAGTACTAGAAAAGTTTTTAATTTGAATTTACAATGTGTTTGTCCCATCTTTTAAATTTTAAACACTAAACACATATTCAAATTCCTAAATTTAATATCACATAGGGTTAAAAAGGTAAACTCACCCCGCTACAGGGTCTATTATATTATTTTAAGAATTTCCAGGGGTCTAACTACACATAACAGAGGGGTTTTCCTAATTTTTATTAAGTCCAAGGGCTAAAACTGATTTTTAAATGAATTTACATGATTTTCTGAAGTTCCAGGGGCTAGATCAGAAGTTTCCGGGGCTAGCTCATATTTTCCGAGAACCCCAGGGGGTAGCACGTAAGAATCCCGGCCTTTATAACGTGGGGCTGACGTGGACCATCCGATTTAAAACAGACGGCTGAGATTATAACGTCGAACCGGTACGCGGGGATTTAAATTCTACCGTGCGATTTAAAATAGACGGCGCACAAGCGGCCACGTCGCTCTGATCGAGCGCGGGCGACGCTGCCCGGCGGCGCACGGCGGCGGGAGGCGGCGACCTCGCCGGAGAGTTTCGGATCTTCGTCAATTCTTCCTAAAACTGTGATTTTATGGCATAGATCGGTGGAGGGGAGGTCGGGGATCTGACCTCAGGGGTTTTCTTGAGCTCGGAGGTCCTGGAAAGCGATCGGCGACGAGCTCCGAGGTGAATTCACGGTGAGGCTCATCAGTGCTGTGTTTGAACCGCAAACCACCAAGTTTTCTGCACCTGCGAGGTTCCCCGGAGGCGGTGGATCAAGACCAGCGAGTTAGATCAGAATTCCCGAGCGAAGATCGAGCAGAATTCGCCGGAGAAGCTCGTGTTCTCACCGGAGAGAAAAACGGCGGATCGTGGAAAATAAACAGGACGATGCCGGGGTTTTTATAGACGGGGGAGGGCGGCGTGTTAGTTTAGATCGAGTTGGAGTCCTCCGGAACCAGAATTCGGGCAGAAATCCGGTCGGTTAAGATCGCGCGCGCGCGGGGAAACAGTCCCGGGTTCGGACGAGCGGGAGGTCGGCGATGACAGGTGGGTCCCGCCTGTCTGCGAGAGGGGGCGCGGGCGTGCGGCTGCAGGCTGGCGCGGGGGTTGGGTGGGCCGGCTGGTGGGTTTTGGCCCACTGGCCCGGAAGTTTTGTTTTTTTTTCTTTTTCTTTTTCATTTCTGTTTTGAGTTTAATTTGAATTCCAGTTTGAATTTGAATTTTTGCAACACATGCAATACATCCAAAATTTTTTAAATTCCCCTCTTGACAGCATTTAGGGTGTTACAATAATGGACTTGGACTCGATACAAGGCCCAATGGCTCAACTAGGTGATGCAACACCCTGACAGACTCTAAATTTTATATTGTTTCGAAGTTTCCCGTCGACTCAGAGGGAATTTTGACATGGGGACAGTTCCATTGGAAAGTTTATCCTCTCAGCTTTCCGTGCATATGTAGAACGTCAAAAACGGAGTCCGTATGCCTCCTGTGCATCCATTTTAAGGTGGACTGCTCCTGGGCCCGAGTTGGACTCGAGTTTGAGTTGGGCTCGGTCTCTAACTTCTTGTTGGCGTATTTTCTGGTCCTCCACGCCTCCAAACCCCTCTCCATGTATCTCCATGTCCTCTCCATGGTTCCTAATCATAATTAATTCATTAGGTAGCAACATACTCTCAAAATTCACATATAAAGAATTGTTCAGGAACGAGCTCACCTCTAAATTCAATTGTCGTGCTCGAGCTCTAGTAACTGGACCTTGCATGTCTACCATGTGAGTGTTGTGTATATCTGCAGGATTGATGTCCACATCATCCTTCTCCTCTTGCATTGGAGTCGTCCTCGACTCAAGCTCATCTTCTTCTCCCAAGTATGGCTTCAAATCTGAAATGTTAAATGTGGGACTAACCCCAAACTCAGGAGGCAACTCAAGTTTATATGCATTGTCATTTATCTTCTCAAGAACATTAAAAGGTCCAGCAGCACGTGGCATGAGTTTGGACTTTCTCAAATCCGGGAACCTATCTTTTCTCAAATGAACCCACACCAAATCACCGGGTTCCAATTTTACCTCCTCCCTGCCTTTACTAGCAGCAATGTGATACTTTTCATTCATTTTTTCAATTTGTAACTTAGTAGTTTCATGCAACTTCAGAATAAATTCAGAATGTTGTGTAGCATCTAAGTTCACAATTTCAGTATGTGGTAAAGGTAGCAAATCAATTGGAGCACGAGGATTGAAACCATAGACTACCATAAACGGACTTAACTTGGTTGTGGAGTGAATAGACCTGTTATAAGCAAACTCAATATGTGGCAAACACTCCTACCACAACCTCAAATTGTCTTTCGAAACAGCCCGCAACATAGTAGATAAGGTACGATTAACTACCTCCGTTTGCCCATCAGTTTGTGGATGACAAGTAGTAGAAAACAACAACTTTGTTCCCAGTTTATACCATAAAGTTCTCCAAAAGTGACTCAAAAATTTAGCATCCCTATCAGAAACAATAGTATTGGGAACACCATGCAAACGCACAACCTCATTAAAGAACAAATCAGCAACACGTGAAGCATTATCGGTCTTGTGGCAGGGTATAAAATGAGCCATTTTAGAGAAACGATCAACAACCACAATGACACTATCCCTCCCCCTCTTTGTTCTAGGCAATCCTAAAACAGAGTCAATAGGAATATCCTCCCAATGTGCACTAGGAACCGGAAGAGGCATATAAAGACCATGTGGGTTAAGTGGAGACTTAGCTTTGTTGCATGTCGTGCAACGTGAAACGTAGCGCTCCACATCACACCTCATTTGTGGCCAAAAGAAGTGAGCGGCCAGCACATCCTCTGTCTTTTTAACACCACAATGTTCCATCAAACCACCTCCATGCGCTTCCTGCAACAAGAAAAGACGAACAGAGCTAGCTGGAACACACAGCTTGTTAGCACGGTAGAGAAGGCCTTCACGCAGCAGGAATTTTTGCCACGTTCTTCCCTCTCTACAATTTTCAAAGGCGTCTTTGAAGTCGAAATCAGTAGCATATAACCTCTTTATGGTTTCCAAACCAAAGATTTTATGAGAAAGTTGGGATAGTATGGTATAACGTCTAGATATAGCATCGGCAATCACATTGTCTTTCCCTTTCTTATGTTTAATGATGTAAGGAAATGATTCTATGAACTCAATCCATTTAGCATGAAGTTTGTTCAGATTAGCTTGTCCTTTAAGATACTTCAAAGACTCATGATCTGAATGTATGACAAATTCTTTAGACCATAGGTAATGTTGCCAAGTTTGCAAGACACGCACTAAAGCATAAAGTTCTTTGTCATATGTAGAATAATTCAGCGAAGGCCCATGCAATTTTTCACTAAAGAAGGCAACGGGTTTACCTCCTTGAATTAGCACTCCTCCAATGCCAATGCCGCTCGCGTCACATTCAAGCTCGAAGGTCTTCTCAAAATCAGGAAGTTGCAGCAATGGTGCTTGTGTGAGCTTCGACTTGAGAACATCAAAAGCTTATTGTTGTGCTGGTCCCCATCGAAACGGCACTCCATGCTTTGTCAACTCGTGGAGAGGTGCCGCAATGGTGCTGAAATCCCGCATGAAACGCCGGTAGAAACCTGCGAGACCAAGAAAACTCCGAACCTGTGTGACCGTAGTCGGAAGTGGCCAGCTCGTGATGGCAACAATCTTTGCCTCGTCCACCTCAATGCCCTGCGAAGTAACAACATACCCAAGAAAAGACACACGATCAGTGCAAAAGGTGCACTTCTCAAGGTTACCATATAAATGTGCATCGCGCAAGACATTAAAAACAGCACGCAAATGTTCAAGATGCTCATCATATGACTTGCTGTAAATAAGGATATCATCAAAGTAAACCACCACAAATTTACCAATGAAAGCACGTAGAACCTCATTCATCAACCTCATGAAAGTGCTGGGCGCATTAGTTAAACCAAATGGCATGACTAACCATTCATAAAGTCCGAATTTAGTTTTAAAAGCAGTTTTCCATTCATCACCTAAAGCCATACGAATCTGATGATACCCACTACGCAAATCAATCTTGGAGAAAATAACAGAACCACTCAACTCATCAAGCATGTCATCCAATCTAGGAATAGGATAGCGATAACGAATGGTAATGTTATTGATGGCTCTACAATCAACACACATGCGCCAAGTGCCATCTTTTTTTGGAACCAAAAGAACAGGAACAGAACAAGGACTAAGGCTCTCACGAATGTACTCGCGGGCCAGAAGATCTTGGACTTGTCGCTGAATTTCCTTAGTCTCGTCGGGGTTGGTCCTGTAGGCAGCACGGTTTGGCAAGCTCGCCGCTGGAACCAAATCAATCTTGTGCTCAATGCCTCGCACAGGTGGTAATCCAGGGGGTATCTCATTGTTGTTAAACCATTGAATGTGATAAGGGTGGGGATGCTCCCGTGTGGTCAAGCCAAGCTTCTTGACCACCTCAACATTCACCAAATTATTGCAGCTACCACCATCAATGATGGTATGTACATGACAGTCCTTGACGATGAGAAACATGTTGAAAAGGTTGTGACGTTAGCGGTTGTCGTCCTCTCGAACCGTGGCACTCAAAACTCGCTGCACAATCAAAGTCCTATAGTTGTTTGTCGCAGATGTACCAAGAACCTCCTCAGCACCATCATCCGAACCTGAAATGTTAGTTGCAATAATATTTTCATCTTCAATATCAGAAGCACTAACATACCCACCATCAGCAGTGGCAATGATCGCCCGTTTGCTGGGGCAATCTCGTTGCATATGGCCAAGTCCCTGGCAGCAGTGGCACTTGATGTCGGAGCTGCGACTTGTCGAAGTGTTGGGTGCAGCCGCCTTTGCTGCAACACCTGGAGGCATCTGGGACTTGCTGTTATCTTGTCCTCGTGATGTAGAAGGTGCAATGCTGCTGCGTACAACACCCGTGGAGGGTGGTGTAGAATCACGTACGCTCGAGGAGGGCGCTACTTTGGATGGCACCGGAAATTGTCGTGGCGTCAAGGTGTTGTTCCGCCGCTGCTGTTGGCGACCCTGCACTTCTTTTTCTGCTAACATGGCAAGTTGAAATAAACGTTGAATAGAATGATATTCCTAGTAGTCAACTATGTCCTGGATCTCACGCCGCAAGCCCCCATAAAACCTAACAATTTGGTCTTCCTGATCCTCAACTGCCCCACAACGAAGCATACCTTTCTGCAACTCTTGGTAGTACTCTTGGACAGTCATGTTACCATGATCAAAGGGTTGCAATTTCATAAGAAGATCACGTCTATATGAAGGAGGAACAAACTTAGCGCACATCTCTTCTTTTAACGCAGCCCATTTCTGTGGTGCATTACGTGTATTGACAAGTTCATTCCACCAAATTATAGCAAAATCTTTAAACTCACTAGTGTCTTGTCTAACTCTATGCCGCTCAGGAACAAGATGAGAGCTAAATTTTTGTTCTACCGTCATCTCCCAATCCAAGTAAGTCTCAGCATCATAAGATCCATAAAATGTTGGAATAGAAAACTTAATCTTAGCATAAGGATCATTATCTTGTTCAGGAGCATGAGGACGAGGTCTACCTCCCATACCTTGACGATTTCGTCGAGGGCGACGGTGCTGCTGTGCATCAACCTCATCGTTATTGAAGTCATCCTCTGTGTCGTAGTGAGCATGTGCATCACCGTCAAGGATGATAGAGGGTGTAGCTTGTTGGGGAAGACGAGTCTCCATCTCGTCCAACCGTGTGGTCAGACCAGCACCAATTGTATGGAGCCTCTGAAAGGTGGCTGTTGTAGTGGTCTGGTAATTGTTGAAAGCTTCGGTCATTGCCCGCATCATGTACTTTAGTTCCATATGGGACACGCACTCATCATCATCCGGAGGTGTAGAACCAGAGGTCTTATCCATAGGCTTCTTTCCTGTCATTGTTAGTACAAAACAGAAATGAAGACAAAAAGGTCGTGAAGAACCCTATTACTACGCTCTCCGAAGTGGGTGGAAAATTGATCAGTAAGATGCGTCTTACCCCGCTCTTACAAGTTTCTTACCAGCACTGTAGGTGGCCAACGGTGACCGGTGTGAAGCAAGCAGAGAGTGGGTGTGATTGCAAAGGTTACCTGTTCTGCTCGAGAGAAGGTGGAGCTTGGAAGGCTCAAATGCAGTATATGTATGTGGCACACAAGTTAGTAACAGATAGCAATGCTGAATAAGTGTCCAAAGAATTTCACCTAGTTGCTGGCCTAAGAATGTATTAGAACAGTTGTGGCAACAAGCAAGGACAAGGATGAATGATGATGAACAACAAGGATAATATCAACAAGTATCCAGCACTCACACAGAAATAGCACACCCCTTAGCCTCCTGTTTTTGTCTTGAAGCACTAGTAGAAATCAAAATCTTTTTTTTTTCTCTTTTTTTTTATTTTTTTTCTCAACCAGGGGCACAAGAATAGAAACAGCACCAAGTATTAGCTCAAACCGATGAAAGATGAGATCGGCACAAATTCAGGAGCGATTGGAAAAACTGGTGCTGGAACTTCGTAGTTCGAAACGAGGGCCTTCTTATTTTTTTTTTAATTTTTTTTTGAAAACGCCGTATGTGGACTTTTTCGAGACCTTTCTGGGGAAAAAATGCGCCTCAATCGGAGTTACGAGCGAAAAGTTATGCCCGTTTTAAGGAGGATACCCCGAATCAGGTTTTGGTGGTGGTGGAAACTGCAACAGAAACGAATCGGTGGATGGAATTCTTTTGTAGATTGGTTTTTTGTAGATGGCAGCAGATGGAAGAAACAAAACTGAACCAAAACAAATTTAAACCAGCAACCAGACTCAACCTAGGACACGAACTCAGAACTACGGACTCCGAAACTAAATTGTGCTAAAGGTTGAGTGGGGGTTGTAGGTCAGGGAAACTAAAATTTTTTTGTGGCTTTTTGTGGACGATAGGACTGAAACAAAATAAATCTAAAGGGCACACAAGTATACCTCACGGTGAACCTGGAAATCTGATACCAATTGATAGGAGGATGAGTCCCGATCTTCCGAGAGGTAGGGTAAACTTGATTGGGTGGAGATCTCGACGTTGATGATGCAAGGCTCCGAACGAACGAAACCCCACAATCACTACACCACTGCTCCGTTGGTTATCACCCGTGTCACACGAATGAACTCACCACAAAGGCTTATCCCTGCAAGCGCAATAAAGAACACAAGCAAGAACAGAGAAGTTGCAATCAAAACTGAATTGATCACGAATTTGGGGTCTCACAACCGATGATCGGCGAACTGTTCAATGACAGATTGTAACTAAGCAAAACCCAGCTGTTTGTGACGGCGGCTAGGGGGTATAATGGAGGTGGAGGACGACCATGGGGGTGCTGGGGTCGTGACCCAACTCTAAGACACGTACATAATGGACTTGGACTCGATACAAGGCCCAATGGCTCAACTAGGTGATGCAACACCCTGACAGACTCTAAATTTTATATTGTTTCGAAGTTTCCCGTCGACTCAGAGGGAATTTTGACATGGGGACAGTTCCATTGGAAAGTTTATCCTCTCAGCTTTCCGTGCATATGTATAACGTCAAAAACGGAGTCCGTATGCCTCCTGTGCATCCATTTTAAGGTGGACTGCTCCTGTGCCCGAGTTGGACTCGAGTTTGAGTTGGGCTCGGTCTCTAACTTCTTGTTGGCGTATTTTCTGGTCCTCCACGCCTCCAAACCCCTCTCCATGTATCTCCATGTCCTCTCCATGGTTCCTAATCATAATTAATTCATTAGGTAGCAACATACTCTCAAAATTCACATATAAAGAATTGTTCAGGAACGAGCTCACCTCTAAATTCAATTGTCGTGCTCGAGCTCTAGTAACTGGACCTTGCATGTCTACCATGTGAGTGTTGTGTATATCTGCAGGATTGATGTCCACATCATCCTTCCCCTCTTGCATTGGAGTCGTCCTCGACTCAAGCTCATCTTCTTCTCCCAAGTATGGCTTCAAATCTGAAATGTTAAATGTGGGACTAACCCCAAACTCGGGAGGCAACTCAAGTTTATATGCATTGTCATTTATCTTCTCAAGAACCTTAAAAGGTCCAGCAGCACGTGGCATGAGTTTGGACTTTCTCAAATCCGGGAACCTATCTTTTCTCAAATGAACCCACACCAAATCACCAGGTTCCAATTTTACCTACTTCCTACCTTTACTAGCAGCAATGCGATACTTTTCATTCATTTTTTCAATTTGTAACTTAGTAGTTTCATGCAACTTAAGAATAAATTCAGAACGTTGTGTAGCATCTAATTTCACAATTTCAGTATGTGGTAAAGGTAGCAAATCAATTGGAGCAAAAGGATTGAAACCATAGACTACCATAAACGGACTTAACTTGGTTGTGGAGTGAATAGACCTGTTATAAGCAAACTCAATATGTGGCAAACACTCCTCCCACAATCTCAATTTGTCTTTCAAAACAGCCCGCAACATAGTAGATAAGGTACGATTAACTACCTCCGTTTGCCCATCAGTTTGTGGATGACAAGTAGTAGAAAACAACAACTTTGTTCCCAGTTTATACCATAAAGTTCTTCAAAAGTGACTCAAAAATTTAGCATCCCTATCAGAAATAATAGTATTGGGAACACCATGCAAACGCACAACCTCATTAAAGAACAAATCAGCAACACGTGAAGCATTATCGGTCTTGTGGCAGGGTATAAAATGAGCCATTTTAGAGAAACGATCAACAACCACAAAGACACTATCCCTCCCCCTCTTTGTTCTAGGCAATCCTAAAACAAAGTCAATAGAAATATCCTCCCAAGGTGCACTAGGAACCGGAAGAGGCATATAAAGACCATGTGGGTTAATGTAACACCCCAAAATCCTGTTAAGAGGGGAATTTAAAAGTTTTTTTGGACGTATCGCATGTGTTGCAAAAATTCAAATTCAAACTGGAATTCAAATTAAACTCAAAACAGAAATGAAAAAGAAAAAGAAAAAAATAAACCTTCCTGGCCAGTGGGCCGAAACCCACCAGCCGGCCCACCCAACCCCCGCGCCAGCCCGCAGCCGCGCGCCCGCGCCCCCTCTCGCAGACAGGCGGGACCCCCTGTCATCCCCGAGCTCCCGATCGCGCCGACCCCGGACTGTTCCCCGCGCGCGCGCGATCGTAACCGACCGGAAAACCGCGCGTTCCCAGCCGACTCCCGGTCCCAGAAGACTCCAGCTCGATCTAAACCAACCCGCCGCCCTCCCCCGTCTATAAAAACCCCAGCATTGTCCCGTTTTTCCCCAATGATCCGCCGTTTTTCCTCCCGGTGAGAACCCAAGCTTCTCCGGCAAATTCTGCTCGATCTTCGTTCGGGAATTCTGATCTAACTCACTGGTCTTGATCCACCGCCTCCGGGGAACAGCGCAGGTGCAGAAAACTCGGTGGTTTGCGGCTCAAACACAGCGCCGATGACCCTTGCCGTGAATTTACCTCGGACCTCGTCGTCGACCGCTTTCCAGGACCTCCGAGCTCAAGAAAACCCCCGAGGTGAGATCCCCGACCTCCCCTCTACCGATCTATGCCATAAAATCACAGTTTTAGGAAGAATTGATGAAGATCCGAAACTCTCCGGCGAGATCGCCGCCTCCCGCCGCCGTGCGCTGCCGGGCAGCGCCGCCCGCGCTCGATCAGAGCGACGTGGCCGCTTGTGCGCCGTCTATTTTAAATCGCATGGTAGAACTTAAATCCCCGCGTACCGGTTCGACGTTATAATCTCAGCCGTCTGTTTTAAATCGGACGGTCCACGTCAGCCCCGTGTTATAAAAGCCGGGATTCTTACGTGCTACCTCTGGGGTTCTCGGAAAATACGAGCTAGCCCCAGAAACTTCTGATCTAGCCCCTGGAACTTCAGAAAATCATGTAAATTCATTTAAAAATCAGTTTTAGCCCCTGGACTTAATAAAAATTAGGAAAAACCCCTCTTTTATGTGTAGTTAGACATTGTAAAATTAGGAAAAACACATTGTAAATTCAAATTAAAAACTTTCCTAGTATTTAGAAAACTTTGGAGTGAGATTAAAATAGATTTTTGGCTGATCTGTTTAATTGATTATTCACATTTATTAGTAATAGAGACACATTTTTAAGTAGAGAATAATTCTGAAAATTAGTAAAATAAATGTAAAATAGTTCACATCAGAAGAGAAGTTCAAAAATATATTATTTAATATTTTAGACCCAAAACCTATTCTGTTTAGATGAGGTGTCTTACTATTTTCATAATAAAGTGCACATTTAGGCATACGAAATAAATCTGAAAATATAGCAAGCTAGGTATAAATAACTAGAAAATGATAAATGAAGTTTCCAAAATCCAAAGAATTCAGTTTAGGGTTGGTAGAAGGTTTGAAGACACATATGAAGTAGGAAAATACCTTTCATGCATACTTGGTAGCTAAAATGTGTATCAATTAAATGTAAGGGATTTATTTAAATTAGAAATTCATATATAGTATGCCAACATGAATATGAATACAAAAATAGAAATCATATGTACATGTTTAAAAGTGCATGTAAGCCAAAATCAACACACATAGAGTAACCACAACACATGGAAATGAGAATGGCTTTCATAAATGTGAATGTGTGGCTTGTATGAAGTGGAAGTGTGAACTATGTCTTATAACTTGTTGGTTTCTTTTGCTATGTGTGATGGTATGAGTAGAACCTGCTCTAGAGCAAGTTTTTCCTTTCCAAGATCAGGACTACCCATTCCAAGAGCAGCAGGAAGGAGGCAAGTGTCCATGACCACTTTGATCCTATACTAGGATGTGTAGCTAGAATTATTTGCATTGTCCATTGAAAATATGAAACCCATGCTAGGATGTTTCCCTAGAATTGCATTACCTTGTTTCCTTGTAGCTTGGGTTGGGATTCATTTTATCATGTCATTTATTATTATGCATATGCTTAGCCATGCTTAGAATGGGGTATTTGGGATATGAGATCATCAGTTTATTTTACCATACTATTTAACGAGATATTGTGAGTTATGTAGAGGTAGGGATCAAGGCAAGTTGGATGTTTTGGTTGGTGCTGGGTGCACGAGACTCGGGTTTGTGTTTAGTACTTGCCTGGATCCTAAGGACCAGTTCATGGAGCATGTAACCTGGCTTTACCGTGCCAACCACATGCTGAGATGGGGCAGCTTGGCCAATTAATTAGGTGTATCCCCGGCGTAGTATGGGTGTGTTGGATGGTGCGGGGAATAGGTGTCAGCTGGACTACCATATGAACCGCAAGGCTCAAGAGGGGGCCACTGCAGCGGGGTTGGAGCCTCTTGTATGCTGTTAGGGGTGAAACCTCAGTAGGCCCACGCTCGTCGGGAATCCCTTTGTAAAGGCTTCGTAGTGATCTCTTGGCTACACACCTGGGAAATGTAAATGTGGTTCGTAGCCACTGGCATAATTGAGGTTCTTTTAGTCCACCGGCAACGGGGGATGAAATCACTACATGTGGGTACAGTGGTACAAACTCTGCAGAGTCAAAACTGTCATGACAGCCGTGCTCACGGTCAAGAGCGGCTTGGACTTATTCATGATTAGAGGAGTGATGGTTTTGGAAGTTAAGGATGTTAAGCGGGGAGCTTAACATTGAAAATGATGTTATGGTTATTTGATTATGATGATGGGATGGGAGATTGGGACCAATTCACCTGTGTAGTAATGTAGGTGCTTAATAAGCTAAGGTGATAGGTATTAATTGCATAGTGCTTTAACCATGAGTTCAACCTCTCCTTGCTCTAGCCATGCATGACACAACTTTCCCACACTTGCTGAGTACCATCGGTACTCAACCTTGCATATTTGTTGGTTTATATTGCTGCTCAGGTCAAGATAATGAAGTGGTGTTTAATGATCAAGACTTTGGACCAGAAGAAGGTTTCTAGGTTCATGGAGTCCCCGGGGTGACACGACCCCATTGGTCCTGTCGAGCCAGGATCACGCTGAGGGGTGCTGCGTTGCACAGCACGGGATAACACACGTCAAAGGTACAAAGCGGAAGCGAAAATTTTATTACATAAACAAGTTTATGAACAAGTTTACAGCAAAATAAGTTCAGTCTACACTCGCGGGCGTAGACTAAGCATCAAGTGCACGTTCAGCCCTCGAACGTGTCCTTGCAAGCACACACGCACACTAACTCTGCGGCGTGCACGACTCCCACTCGACGGGGTTCCCCTCCTGGGGTTCCGTCTCCTCTTCGGGAGTCCCTTCCTCATAGAACCCTGCAAAAGCTTCAAACACAAGCAGTGAGCACGAAGGCTCAGCAAGTCTGACCCGTCTCACCTAAACATGGAACTTCTACATGAGGGTAATGGGTTACATGAGGAAAAATTCAGTTGCAAGGACTCGCCTAATTAGTAGAACCTTACTTTCAAGTTTTAGCAGAAGGTTGTGGAGAACCTTACGCTAAGGCACATGAGAGAGCCGCAATCAAACAAGAAACGCATTTCTCTCATGTACTTTGCCCAAAGTTGAAAAGAACTTTAGTTAGCTCTAAGCTACAGCATATCATTAACAATCAATGTCCAGCTTTCAATCAGCAACATTTTAACATGTGACTAGCCTGTTCTTTCTACGTCACGGTACAGTGAACAAGTGGTACTCACTGACCGTGAGGGACGGCGATTATAATCGATTTACACCTGCAGGGTTACCCGAACAACCCGTCACGTACGCCCGTACTCGATGTTGCCTACAACAACCATCACGGACGCCGTACGCGACTACCTTTCACCCGTTAGCCAAATATTGAACCGGTCCCATCGTCCCGAGCAAGAGGTCTCTGCACGCGCATCTCCGTGCCGCCAGCCGATTTACACCTCAAGCTCTCAACCTACCTCTGAACGACGGGCAATGCCTCAATAACCAGCTACTCGAGTTACATCAGTTCCCCGGTTCCCATATAGCCGGTAGGTCTTCGGTACTGTTCTAGCTTGTTCACAGGCCCGCACACGGCTCGGTCCTCAATCGACACAAGCGGAGCTATAGCACACAGGCCCCAAAGTCCTGTTGCCCTTACTCTCGGCTCGGTCTCATCTTTCTTGCCATGCATATCATGTGCTATCTCTACCCGAGCAATGTGCCTCTAGCCTATTCTCGCGAGTAGTTCCAACTACTCGACTTGTACCGAATCCTACTCTATCCTAGCATTACAGTAGCTAACAGGGTTTGAAATCCTAAAACCAACCCAAGGTTTTCTTGGCTATGCAATTGGGTTTTCAAACAAGACTCTAATGCAAAGAATAAAGTAATCAAGTATGTGCTCAAAACAATAAAAATTTGTAAAAAGGTTAATGCAAACCAGAGCTTGCCTTGCTGCTCTTGGTCGTAGGCTAGCTGTTCCTCCGGAGTAACGAAGTCTAGGACTTCGGGTTCCTCCTCGACCTTAGCGACTACATGATAAGAGCAATATATGTATCAATTTAAATGCATTTATATTAACTTTGAAGTTGTGAAGTCTATAACCCTTGCTAGACAGACCTAATGACTGTGAAACTTTTACTGTGGCTTGGTTACAAGCTAAACAGAGACTTGGTCAAGTTTTAGTTGCAGCAGAGCTCATTTGAGCCCTCCACAATTAATCATGTACTTGACCTTAATTAAAGGCTTTTAGGGTGTTCTAAGGATTTTCATGAAACAAACTATGACTTTCTGAAAGCTAGATTTTTAGAGGGTTCTAATGGAGTTGGTCTCACTTAATTTGGAAGTTCCTAACTAAAGATATGAGCTAGACAGTTTCAGAGAAAATTCTGAAAATGTTGCTGAACATTTTCTATTTTCCCTGGAACAGTTTCACCAATCACACCATGAGGTGGATCAAATGAGCTCAAATGGATGTGAAATTTTTATGGTAGTTCAGGGATATTTTGGTGAACATCCCAGCAAAATTTCAGGATTTTCCTCCAAAGGATTCTCCAGTTAAAATTCCTGACAGTTTAAACTTTGAGGAATTAATTATGGAAAATAAGGAATTTCATGAAGTGAAACTTGATTTGCTGGAAAGTGCTCAGAGAGCTGAATCCAACCAAATTTGGTTCACTCGATTTGGAGCTTTCTAGCCGAAGTTATGAGGATTTGAAGTTTGAAGGAAATCTGGAAATCGGGAAAAAGTTTAAATCTCGCGGGGGCCCGCGGGGACACGTGTCGAGCGCGGAGGTGTCCGGCACACCGGAGATACCACATGTGTCGAGCGCGGAGGTGTCCGGCACACCGGAGCTCACAGGGTATTTGCGCGCCAGCACAGCGGATCCCTGGCCACACCCGATCCCGATTTAAATTCTTCAGCCGCTGACATGTGGGTCAGCCGGCTTCGTCTTCCTTCCGCCGTTCTCTCGCGCCCGCGCCGCCGACCTTGCCGGAGCAGACTCGGGGCTCGCCGGCTCGCCGCTGCCGGACCTCCCATGGTCTGAAACTCGCCGCCAGGGGGTTGTCGACGTTGAGGAACGCGTCAGTGGTGTCAGGTCGGGCTGGGTGACCGGAAATAGCTCGGCGACGTGCCGCGGCCTCGGTTGAGGTTCGGCACCGTCGATCGTGGTTTCTAAACCCGCCAACACCTCGAACAAACGGCCTTATTGCATCAGCGTACCTCTAGGAAGCTCGACAAGGTGTCAAAAGGGTTCAGGGATGGCGGTAAGTCGGTCGGCACCGTGTGACCGATCGTGCCCGCCATGACCGCCCTCGATCGAGCTCGAAATTCGTCACTCCTAGACAGTTTCACGCTACGGATGCAGAAAAGAACTTGATCGCCGGCTAGTCCAGCGTCTATGTGCAAGATTTGATGACCTCCGAAAGATCATAGAGCGAGAATTTAAAGAAACCGTACCGGAAGCTCGGGTTACGGTCGCCGGAGCAAAAACTAGAAATTCTCTGCGGATTCTTCACGGTTGGCTTCCAAACTTGGAGGAGAGCAGCACGGTGGTTACGCGCTCCTGTTGCCTCTCTTGCGGGACCGTGAAAACGCCTGTGGAACGCTGCCCACAGGCGCCTGACCCTCGGCTGAGGCTAGGTCGCCGCGGTGGCGATCGCTCTTGGGCAAAGGAGGTCGGAACTCGAGGTTTCTGGTGTTGGGGAGGTGAAGTGCGACCTCAGGTGGCTGTCTAGCAGCTCAAGGACGAAGGAGGAGATGGTTTTGCTGGTTTTCCGATTGAGCAGAGAGCTGCGGCGAGAGACAATGCCGCTGCTCGGGTTTGCCTGCGAGAAGATAAAGCCGGCCGACTCCTGCTCGGCTGAGGCGGTGCCGGTTGCGTGGGGGCGCGAGCCAGCCGCCCTGGGCGCCAGCGCGCGGAGAGGGAAGCAGCTGGTGGCGCCGGTAGCTGCTCGGTGGCATAGCCGACAGCTGCTCGGTGGAATTTCCCACCGAGACTCTGACTTTGGTTGTAAGTTTCTCCTTCTTCCCTCTATGACATGTGGGTCCCACCCGGGGTTTTAACCTCTGAAATTTACTCCTAATCACTGTAGTGAACAGTGAACCCCATAATACCCCTGGTGATTCAGATTATTCACCCTCGAGCCATTCGAATTGAATAGGATTCGAATTGGGTTTGGGTTGAGTGAATTTCAGCACAAGTGCAGTTTTGAATTCAAATGAAGTTTGAATTTGCCCCACTTAGTTCATGTCAAGATCAACTCCAAATGGAGTGAAAATTGGTCTGTGGGCTCACAAAAATGTGTTGAGTAAGAATATGCCTCCCACTTTCAAATTCATGGGATAAAAACAGTTTGAATTTGAATATGGTTTCAAACTGCCCTATTCCTAACTATACCCAAAATGACCTCAAAAAGGTTTTGAATTTGGGTTAAACTTGGCATGGACATCCTTAGTAAAGTGTAGGAGTTTTCATATGTCCAGCCCATCTATATCACATGTGGGAAATACCACTTTTGCAATGTGTAAGTTTGTTCTCTAATGAGCATGTTGATAATTGTTACTTGCTCTTCATTTATGTTCATCATCCTTCCTCAAATGAGGTGTGTGGTGTGGTGATGAACACTGCAAATGTGTGTCAAAAACTGAGGCCCTTACACCGGGCAACGCCTGTAACGGAGCCCACAAGAATAATATTCCACTGCTAGTTTATTTATTTGTGATGAACTTATTATCGTCCATCGAGACATATGCTTTGTAAGACTTATTTATATTCGACACTTTGCTTGTAATAAATGATGCTTCACTATTTGTCATCACATGTATGAGAAAATGATCCTGGCATACATGTGATATTCACTTGGTTGTTCTTCGGAGAAACCGGGTGTGACAGAAGTGGTATCAGAGCCAGGTTGCACGTAGGAACGTGGACCTAGGTAGAATGGACGTATTTAAGGGCCCTATTTTCTTAAAAACTATTTTACAAGGTGTGTGTTGAAAAGTGTTATTTAATGGAGTCACCTTCTTCATCTTACCCCAACTTTCATTCAAAATAGGATTTTTGTTTAAAAGTTTATCTAACCTAAGTTTAAATGCTTTCTGTTTTAGATGGTTCGCATGATTCGCACCGCTCGCAAGTCCACAAGAGGGAGAGTTCCCGTAGTTGCCCTTGCCCAAAGAGAGGAGAGCCGTTCGGTGACGTACCTTTCCTACGGATTGGCAGTAGGAGGCTTGTTGCGCCGTCTTCGACGTATTCTCCAAGCCGCCGGGAATACGGGCAAGCTAATCATACACTATAGCTCCACCAGGACGATCCGTGAAAAAAGGGAAGAATGGAGTTCAGAGATGAGGATTATCCATGAAAATCAGCTGCTTAAGATCCACCGCTCTCCAGCTTCTCGAGCGACACAGGTCGATGCGGAGAAGGATGTCACCTGGGAGGCCATCACCTGCCAGAGTCACATCTATCGTCGCCACCTGGACAGGACTGAGTACATGTATGTCCTCCAGCGTGAGAGTGGTACCATGGAGTACAAGTACACGCCAGTGCAGCAGGGGACTTCCCATGAGCACATGGACCTGTGCTTGGAGGATGCTGCTATGCTCAGCACTCGACTGCAGGAGTGTCAGCAGGAGCTTCAGGATGTTCGGGACACCCTGAAGGAAACCGAGGTGTTGCTTCGAGCCTGCTTGAGGGCGAGAGAAAGAGGAGATGGGAATGAACTGTGTGCCACCGTGAATGATACATGGACTCCTGACTCCCCAGATCGCCGGGCGATCAGGCGTCATCGCACTTCTCCACCAGTAGCCTCCCCACCCAAAGCAGAGTCAGAGGGTAGCCGCAATAATGAGGAAGATCCCGAGGAGCCAGCTCAGTGATACGAGTAGTGTAGAGTCCTTCCCTTAGTTTAGCAAGATATCGAGTAGTCGAGTTATTATCTTAGTTAATGATGTGTTAATGCTTGGTGTGTGACGTGAGTTGTGGAAGCCATGAGCAATTGTCCACAGCCTCGTCTTCAGATTGTTTTGCTTTGGTGTGTGAACCCACATGAAATAATAGTGCATTTATTTTTGTATGAGACATGAACCCTCAGAAAGTATAACACAGCCTCAACACTTCAAAGTAAAAACAAGTGAAAGTAGTAAGATAATACGTAATGCCTTAAATTAACATTTGTTGATCATGCTAGATGGCCGGAAGAGGAAAGGGTCGTGCTGCCAACCCCGCCAACAACAACGATGAGGCCTGCAACCCTCATCTTTCTGGTAGCCAAGACAGGAGTGGACGCCGTGAGGAGTTGATCCCATCCACCAAATGCTTGAGAATCAAAATCAGCTCATCCAGAACCTGACTCAAGTGGTGGCCAACTTGCATCAAGTTCCACCTCCACAAGCTGCACCACGCCAACCAAGATTGAGTGAGTTTCTAGGAACTCAACCTCCAAAGTTTGCAAGTGCTGCTGAACCTCTGTAGGCAGATGATTGGCTAAAGACCATTGAGAGCAAGATGAGGATCATACAGTGCCAAGGGTATGAGAGGGTTCTGTTTGCCTCTCATCAATTGCATGGACCTGCTGCTGATTGGTGGACCGCCTACGTGGCCGCCCATCATGACCCTGAGAACATCACTTGGGAAGAGTTCAAGCGTAGCTTCCGCAACCATTACATACCAAGGGGTGAACTCAAAAACAAGAGGAAGGAGTTCTTGGGGCTGCAGCAAGGAAACATGACTGTGAGGGAATACCTCACTAAATTTACTCAACTCTCCCGTTGTGCCCCACGGGACATAGAGACTGATGAGCAGAAACAGGATTGTTTCGTGGAAGGACTTACCGCAGAAATGCAGTGTGCAATGTCCTCCAACGAGTATGAAAACTTCCAAAAGATGGTGGACAGAGCGTTTGTGGTAGAAAGGAAGCTGAAGGCCTTGGAAAATGAGAATAAGAGGAAGGCCGGGTGGTCACATCAAGCCTCAGGGAGCAACACCCGTCCACGTCTAATGCAGTAACCCGCAGGGCAGACGAACCGTGCTGCGGTACCCTACTCAGCACCAAGAGGGTACAACCCGAACTACAGGCCTCCGGCAGCACCAATACAGCAACAACGTCAGTTCGTACAGCAGCCTCGCCCAACATATCAACCTCGACCAGCCGTACAAGGACCCCCAAACCAACCCCAAGACAACAAAGGCCAGGCACCTAAGGTTGGGGTGCAATGTTTCAACTGTGGTGAAGTGGGGCACTACGCCCATAAGTGCCCAAAGAAGAAGCCCACGCAGCCACAACAGCAGAATGTAATGAGAGGACGGGTGAACCACGTCACCATGGAGGAAGCGCAAGAGGCACCTGACGTGGTAGTTGGTAAGTTTCCTGCCAATTTACACATTGCAACCCTGTTGTTTGATTCTGGTGCTACCCACTCGTTCATTGCCCAAGGGTTTGTTAAGAAGCATGACCTAGCAACAACACAAATGAACCATATGCTAGCAGTAAACTCTCCAGGTGGAGAAATAAGGACAAGACAAGTGTGTCCCAAAGTGAACCTAGACATTAATGGGGTAGTATTTACTGCTAACCTCATAGTGATAGATTCACAAGGGATAGATATTATCTTGGGTATGGATTGGTTGACCAAACATAAATGAATCATCCATTGTTCGACCAGAACGGTGGAATTAACTCACCCTAGTGGCACAAGAGTAAAGTTTATAACAATACAACAGCCTAGGAGGGACATTAAATTAAATCAAGTTGAGGTGAAAGTGGAGGAGATCAGGACCATCAGGGAATATCCAGATGTTTTCCGGAGGAGTTGCCAGGTATGCCTCCTTATCGTGAAGTGGAATTCGCAATTGAGCTAGTGCCTGGAACAGCCCCGATATACAAGAGACCTTATCGGATGGACTCCAAACAGCTGGGAGAACTCAAGGATCATTTGAGAGAACTGACGGAGAAGGGGTATATTCGTCCTAGTTCCTCACCATGGGGAGCTCCAGTGATATTTGTTCCCAAGAAGGACGGAACCCAAAGGTTGTGCGTAGACTACCGTGCCTTGAATGAGGTAACCATCAAGAACAAGTACCCATTACCCCGCATTGAAGACTTGTTTGATCAGTAGAGGGGAGCTTGTGTGTTCTCGAAAATTGATCTCAGGTCGGGGTACCACCAACTTAAGATAAGGCAAGCCGATATTCCAAAGATCGCTTTCGTATCTCGCTACGGACTGTATGAATACACCGTCATGCCTTTCGGGCTAACTAATGCCCCGGCATACTTCATGTATCTCATGAACAAGGTGTTCATGGATTATCTGGACAAATTTGTGGTGGTTTTCATAGATGACATTCTCATCTTCTCCAAGGATGAAGAGGAACATGAGAAACATCTAAGGTTGGTGTTGCAGAAGCTGAGAGAACACCAACTATATGCCAAGTTGAGCAAGTGTGAGTTTTGGCTGAAGAGATTTCCCTTCTTAGGACATATAATCTTGGAGGGAGGAATCTCCGTAGATCCCGCCAAAATCGAGGATATACAGAAGTGGAAGACCCCTGAAAATGTCGGGGAACTTCGAATCTTCTTGGGATTGGCAGGATACTATCGACGGTTTATTGAGGGATTCTCTAAGATCTCGAGACCCCTCACCAAACTGTTGGAGAAGGGAGTCACATTCACATGGACGCCGCAGTGCGAGACGAGTTTTCAGGAGTTAAAGAAAAGATTGACAACAGCCCCAGTGCTAGTTATGCTAGATATGCAGAAGAACTTTACGGTGTACTGCAATGCCTCTAGAAACGGATTGGGATGTGTTCTCATGCAAGAAGGGCATGTCGTGGCTTATGCATCCCGGCAGCTCCGGAAGCACGAGAAGAACTATCCTACACATGACCTAGAGCTAGCCGCAGTGGTACACGCGTTGAAAATTTGGCGGCACTACTTGATGGGGAAGAGGATAGAGATATATACGGATCATAAGAGTTTAAAGTACATTTTCACACAGCCAGATCTCAACCTCAGACAAAGGAGATGGTTAGAGCTAATCAATGACTTTGATGTGGGCATCAACTATCATCCTCGGAAAGCAAACGTCGTGGCAGATGCTTTAAGTCAGAAAGTGCAGGTCAATAAGTTGAGCTTGAAGGACATGCCTGCAAAATTGAAGGACGAGGTTATAAGGCTCAATTTATGCCTTGTGAATAGTGGTGAAGCCATCGCCTTGGAAGTGGACTCCACACTAGAGCGAGAAATACGCGAGGGTCAAAAGGAGGATGAGAAGATACAAGAAATCAGGCAACTCATCAAGTAAAATAAAGCCCCTGGTTTCAGAGAGGATGAACAAGGAACGGTGTGGCACGGGAAAAGAATCTGTGTGCCAGAAGTAAAGAAGATCCGCGAATTGATTTTGAAGGAGGCTCACGATTCTGACTATTCCATTCATCCTGGGAGTACGCAGATGTACCAGGACCTTAAGAGAAGGTATTGGTGGTATGGCATGAAGCGAGATGTCGCGGAACATGTTGCCCTATGTGACACATGTCAGTTGGTGAAAGCAGAACATCAACGACCCACGGGATTATTGCAACCACTCAAAGTGCCTGAATGGAAATGGGAAGAAATCGGTATGGATTTCATAGTGGGACTGCCTAGGACCCAATCAGGATATGATTCGATATGGGTCATCATCGACAGGCTAACCAAGGTAGCTCATTTCATCCCCGTGAAAGAAAGCTACAGCGGATCCAAATTGGCGGAGTTGTACATGTCAAGGATCGTGTGTTACCATGGGGTGCCAAAGAAGATAGTGTCGGATCGAGGGACACAGTTCACCTCAAGGTTCTGGCAGAAGTTGCATGAAACCATGGGAACCCATCTGAATTTCAGCTCTGCCTATCATCCCCAAACTGACGGACAGACGGAAAGAACCAATCAGATTCTTGAGGATATGCTGAGAGCGTGTGCACTCAAAAACAATCGGAGTTGGGATAAGAACTTACCGTATGCGGAGTTCTCCTATAACAACAGCTATCAGGCTAGTATGAAGATGTCACCGTTTGAAGCTTTGTACAGGAGGAAGTGCAGAACTCCCCTATTTTGGAACCAAACAGGGGAAAGTAAAGTGTTTGGTCCCGAAGTACTACAAGAAGCCGAGGCGAAAGTGAGGGAAATTCGCAACAACTTGAGGATAGCACAGACACGACAAAAGAGCTATGCCGATGTACGGAGAAGAGAGCTCGTTTTCAACGTGGGAGACTATGTCTATCTCAAGGTGTCCCCTATCCGAGGACTTCGTCGGTTCAAGATGAAAGGGAAGTTGTCACCTCGATACATCGGACCCTTTCAAGTCCTGGAGAGGAAAGGCGAAATGGCATATCAACTAGAATTACCGGCTCGCCTATCGGATGTGCACGATGTATTCCATCTGTCACAGCTCAAGAAATGTCTAAGAATGCCTGAAGAGGTGTTACCCATGAATGAGGTCGATGTAGCTGAGGATTTGTCTTATGCCGAGCAACCATCCAAGATTTTGGAAACAATGGAACGCCTCACAAGAAATAAAAGAATCAGGATGTGCAAGGTGCAGTGGAAGCATCACTCGGAAGAGGAAGCCACCTGGGAGCGAGAAGATGAGCTTAAGGCACAATTTTTGGAATTGTTTTGTTAGAATCCCAATCTCGAGGACGAGATTTCTTTTAAGGGGGGTAGAGCTGTAACACCCCAAAATCCTGTTAAGAGGGGAATTTAAAAAAAAATTGGACGTATTGCATGTGTTGCAAAAATTCAAATTCAAACTGGAATTTAAATTAAACTCAAAAGAGAAATGAAAAAGAAAAAGAAAAAATAAACCTTCCCGGCCAGTGGGCCGAAACCCACCAGCCGGCCCACCCAACCCCCGCGCCAGCCCGCAGCCGCGCGCCCGCGCCCCCTCTCGCAGACGGGCGGGACCCACCTGTCATCCCCGAGCTCCCGATCGCGCCGACCCCGGACTGTTCCCCCCGCGCGCGCGATCGTAACCGACCGGAAAACCGCGCGTTCCCAGCCGACTCACGGTCCCAGAAGACTCCAGCTCAATCTAAACCAACCCGCCGCCCTCCCCCGTCTATAAAAACCCCGGCATCGTCCCGTTTTCCCCAATTATCCGCCGTTTTTCCTCCCGGTGAGAACCCGAGCTTCTCCGGCAAATTCTGCTCGATCTTCGTTTGGGAATTCTGATCTAACTTGCTGGTCTTGATCCACCGCCTCCGGGGAACCGCGCAGGTGCAGAAAACTCAGTGGTTTGCGGCTCAAACACAGCGCCGACGACCCTCGCCGTGAATTCACCTCGGACCTCGTCGCCGACCGCTTTCCAGGACCTCCGAGCTCAAGAAAATCCCCGAGGTGAGATCCCCGACCTCCCCTCTACCGATCTATGCCATAAAATCACAGTTTTAGGAAGAATTGTGTGGGGAACCCCTTCCGGGATCCACACTCCAGGATACACATTGGGTGGTGCCGTGCGATGCGGCACCCAACAGCATACACGAAAAGAACCATAAACGTACAAAGTCTTTTATTTATCAACATAGTGTCTTTTACAAAATAATGTACCACGAGGGTACACACAGCGGAATATACATACACACTTACTCTCAGTCCTAACTAAGCAAAAGAGAAGACGTCCAGCCCGCGGACGCTCCTTACTAGCTTCCACAAAGATGAGTGCAGCGGCAGGGTTTCCGGTGAGTCTCTGATGGCTCACCGAACAACCATCTTCATAGCAAATTTTATAACCTGCAAAACACTAATAATGCAACCGTGAGAACCGACACTCCTAAGCATGGAACTCTATGTGCCGGTGTTACTAATATAGGCGGGTATGATGCAATAACGACACGCCTAAATGTTGATCCTTACTTTCAGGTTTATAGCAGCAGATTATTATGCCTTAGGCAGCCCTCACATCGGAAGTCCACAATCAAACAAGAAACGCTTTCCTCCGATGTGGTGATGCCCAAAGAGGAAAATAAACTTAATGAGCTCTACAACTACAGCATACATGGTTGGCAATACAATGAATTTAATAACTTCACATCAGCAATGATTCATCACACTTTATCTGGAATTTATTACTACGTCGCAACTCAGTGAACAAGTGGTACTCATATAACCGCGAGGGACGGTGATTGCAATCAGGACACACCCGGAATACACGAAACATACACTCGCCTCGAAAGACTCACGCGAGCTCTTTCTTACGTTGTATGCAGCAACCTTTCACCCGTCACTCCAATGCTGAACCAGTTCCGCCGACCCATCAGAAGGGCCACTACACGGAACACGTCAAAGTTGCTCTGCTAGCGGGTTTACACCTCTGACACCAACCCCCAAAGGACGGCCGTATAAGTTTCGACACGAGAGTACCCGAGTTACATCGGTTTATCGGGTCCCATATATCCGACATGCATCCGGTACTGTTCAAACTTGCTCAGCAGGGCGGCATACGCATCGGTCCTTAACCGACACAAACAGAGCTACAGCCACACAGGCCCAACGTCCTGCTGCTCCTACTCTCTGCTCGGTCTCATTTTCCATTCTAGAACTTTCGTTTTCTAGAATCATACCCCGTTGTACCCACATCCTAAACTCGCGGGTAGCTTCCAACTACCCGACTTGTACCGGATCCTATACAACTTAAGCCTAGCAGAATCTACACGAAGGTAACCTGTTCTACCCTGTACTCCAAGGGTTTGTGGGTCATGCATTTGGAGTATCAATCACCTTGACCTAATGCACAATACATGCTAGACCAATAGAAGTGATACAAAGTAAAATATAACTAAAAGCTGTTAAATGCAAACCGGGGCTTGCCTTATGTTGCTGCAGGTTTAGTTCTACTTTATAGTCAGTAGCTTGGCGATGAGTTAAGCTTCAACTTGCTGCTCCGAGTCAAGTTGCCCGTCGACCTCCTTCGTCGTATTTCCTACCGATATGAATATGCACAGTTTTTAATACAAGTAACTGAATTATAAAACAAATGTGTTTTAGGACTAAGGATGGTTTATACCAACTCTAAGGTGAGTAAGAATCTCTGTTATGGACAAAAACAGAGAACATTAGCTGGCAGTAGATGTTGGTTGGAGTAAAACTCCAAGAGTTATATCTAATGGACATAAGAAAGGTAGTGGAAGGAACCAACAGAAACCTAGAGGAGATGATCTCAATTTGCTCTGAAAATTTTACAGTGGACCCTATATCTTACAGAGGTATGGCTTGCAAAATTTCAGACAAAGTTGACGGAAGATGTGGCCTAGGGAATTTTCTTACTATTTGGCTTCTCTAAAATCCTATGGCAATTATAGTGTCTTGTCATGCTCCAAATTTGGTTTTTCAGAAACTTTAGAGTCTCATGAGTCCATAGGACTTGGTCTCACCATTTTTGGAGCTTCCTACATAGAGATATGAATTTTCCAAACTTGGTTAAAAGTCTGAAAATTCTCTGTTTATTTTCCCATTTTTCAGAGACATAGAGGATTCAAACAACATTTGGCCAAGCAAATGGAGTCCAATGCCTCTGCAAATTTTACTGGAGTTCAAGGAATATTGGAAGAATGTCATGCCCAAATTTGGGAATTTTCCAATTAATAGAACTCCTGTGAAAATTCATACAATATTTTCTTTAAATGAATTAATGAGCCAAATCCAGGAATTTTCATAAATATTGGGCTGCACCCCTCGATAGTACTCTTTGAGAGGAATCCAACAAAATTTGTTTCACAATTTTTGGACACTCCTACACAAAGTTATGGCTCTCCAAAGTTTGAACTGAAATGGGAAAATCTGGAAAATGTTGAAATGCTGACAGTGGGTCCCACTCGTCATCCCTAACCTCCAGCCACGCGCCAAAACAGAGCAGTGGCGGCTGCCTCCGGTGAGGTCGCCGGAAATGATCATCCCGGCCACCTCCGGACCCCCTGCTGGCCGCCCCCCCCCCATTTTCCACCATGCTGAACCCATTGGTGAGGCCGCCGGCGGCTGAAACTCGCCGGAAAGCAGTGCGCACCGGCCACAGCTAACCCTAGGGCTCCGGCGAGGTCGTGTTCAGTGATTTCTCCACGAAACGGTCGGTTCTTGGGCTCTATAGCACCATGGAATCATGGAGAAGACCGACATGAGGTCTAAACAGGCCGGGGAGAGCTCTAAACCTATCGGCACCGTGCACCCGACATGGTTCAGTGGTATACCCTCAAAAAGAACACGAATTCCTCACTCCACACTCAATTTCTTGGTCTAAAATCGATGGAGGAGGTGTGCTAGGCAGTTAAGAACTTGTGTGTGGAGTTTGAAACACAACCAACACGAATTGAGGATGAATTTTGCAATTTCTTACCTCAAGGTCAGTTTCGGCCGCCCGGGAGAAAAACTTGAAATTCTCCCTCTGTGATCAATGGCTTGGGCTAAGTTTTGGAGGTGAGCAACTTGGCTTGTAGATGCACCTATGGGGTGGCTTGCTTGGGCAAGATCACTGCTGGTTTGGGCTGGCCACGGCCACCAGTTTCGGATTTTCAGCTTTTACCCGGGAGTTGCAGACCATTGCTGTTTTCCGGTGCCAACGAGCTCGGGGCCATGGGGGAAAGTTGCTGGCCGGCTAGAGAACCCTTGGGCGCAGCCTTTCTCTGTTGGGAGCTCGGGCAAAGGGGAAAGCAACACTGGTTGCAATTGAGAGGAACAGAGGAGCGCACGATGGCTGTTTTCTTCACGGGGAGCAGAATAGGAGCCACGAGCAGCTCGGTCCAGAGACTAAAGGATCACGCTGAGAAGAGAAGGAAGCTGCTTCACGGTTGCCAGCGCGAGGGAGAGGCAGCAGGAGCTGGCGCTCGGGCGACGGGAGGTGGCGCACGCTGCTGTCGAGTGAAAACAGAGAAGACTTCGGTTTGAAGTCTACTGACATGTGGGCCCCATCTCTCCTCTCTTATCCATCAATTCCTTTTTAAAATAGCAAACGAGCTCCAAATTTGATAAAATTTGGAGGACAGGCCAAAAGAAATATGAGGAACACAATGGTGCACTCAAATTTGAATTTCGGTGAAGTCGGAATTTGAAACTGAAATTTAAATTCAAATTTGAATTTTCTCCCGTTTAAATTCCAACAAATAGGAAATCCTTTTCAAATGCTCTGAAAATTTGCCGGGCTATTATTGGATGTGTGGAGAACCAAATGATAGCTTTAGATCTCCGTGTTCGGGAATTTTTGCAAGTTTAAGTTTCGACTTGGAGCTCACACCGTTAAATTCAAAAGTTTAAATTTCCTCTCCTTTTCTCGGTGTGAACTGCAGCTCCACTTGCTAGAATTTTGGGATTTCACATCCCCCCTTAAAAAGAATCTCGTCCCGAGATTCCAAAAGAAGAGACAAGCGGTAGAGAAGGAATTACCTTATATGAGCGGACAACAAGTCCGGGTAGTTCGAACGGAGGTATTCTTCACTCTCCCATGTTGCTTCCTCCGCGGTATGATTGCTCCATAATACCTTATAGAATTGGAGCGTCCGATTCCTTGTCGACCGAGACTTTTCATCGATAATCTGGATTGGATGCTCGGTATAAGAGAGATCCGGTTGCAATGTCCCGAGATCTTCATTGCGGACAGCAGTGGTATTCTTGAGACATTTCCGAAGCTGAGAGACGTGAAATATATTATGCACCCCAGCGAGATTCGTCGGTAGCTCAAGCCGGTAAGCTACGGGTCCACATTTCTCCGTGATAGCGAATGGACCAATAAACCGGGGAGCGAGCTTCCCTTTTACACCGAATCGGTGAACTCCCTTCATTGGAGATACGCGGAGATATATGTACTCTCCGACGTTGAAGTTCAGCGGTCGACGTCGCTGGTCTGCATAACTCTTCTGCCGAGAATGAGCAGCTTTTAAATTTGCTTGTATGACCCGAACTCGTTCTTCGGCATCATTGACAAGGTCAATCCCGAATGTCACTCTTTCACCGGATTCGCACCAATTCAACGGTGTGCGACATCTCCGGCCGTAGAGAGCCTCATACGGTGCCATCTTGATACTCGTTTGATAGCTGTTGTTGTACGAGAATTCCGCCAACGGTAGATAAGCATCCCAGTTCTTACCGTGGTGGATGGCACACGCTCTCAACATATCTTCCAAGACTTGATTCACCCTCTCTGTTTGTCCATCGGTTTGAGGGTGATATGCGGAGCTTCTAAGCAATTTGGTTCCCAAAGATGCGTGCAGCTGTTCCCAGAAACGAGAAACAAACAGTGCACCACGATCTGAAACTATTGTTCTTGGAACTCCATGCTGGCATAATATCCGTTCAATGTATAACTCCACATATTTCTTGGCATTGAATCCCACATTCACCGGTATGAAGTGTGCTGACTCGGTTAATCGGTCAACGATTACCCAAACCGAATCATGCTATCGAGATGTGAGCGGCAGTCCGACAATGAAAACCATACCCACATCTTCCCGCTTCCATGCCGGAATATGAAGGGGCTGCAGCAAACCAGGTTTCTTCATGTGATCTGCTTTCACCCTCCGACACGTATCACACTCGGATACATATTTAGCTATTTCCCGCTTCATCCTTGTCCACCAAAACTTGTTTCTCAAATCTTGGTACATCTTGTTGCTACCTGGATGAATGGAAAATTTTGATAAATGAGCTTCATCTAAAATCTTCTTACGAAGCTTCATGTCACAGGGTACGACTATACGGTTTTTGAACCATAGCGTACCATTGTCATCTTTCCGGATCTTGTCCAGCAGGGCCGCATACATACGGTCCTTAACCGACACGGACGGGGCTACAACCAACCTCCACATTTGCATTACCATCCCGGTCCAGGCCAAATGTGGTCTCAAGCATTGTCACACCCATCGCAGGTCGAGACCAACCTTGAGCGCTCCATCCTACAGGAACATCCCCGTCCCCATCTCATATTCATGAGGGTGCTCTTATCATTTATCTCTCGTGAGTAACTCCATTACTCGAACTTTCTCGCGAGTAGCTTTTTACTACTCGACTTCTACCGACCTAGCTACAACATTAGCCTAGCATCTACAATGAGGCAAATCCTACACTAAACCTTCTACTCAGGGATGTAAAAGCCATGCAAGTGGGTTTTCAATCATCCTAGACGTAATGCACAATATCAAGTCTAATAACCATGAGGTGAAGTAAATAAAAATTTAAAACGGTAAAGATATGCAAACCGGGGCTTGCCTTGCTCAACGGTTTTGTTAGAATCTAGGAGTTAGTCTTCCTCCGGAGAATCCGCCAACTCGTCACGAGATGGAGATCCTTTCTGCAGAGTCGAGTCCTCGTCGAACGTCGACGTCACGTGCTATTAAGATGATTTATGCACAAGTATTCAAAAGCAATTTAGAAAATGATTCAAAACTGTTGTACCAGTTAACTCACACCTAAAAGGGACAAAAAACAGCAAGGTTTCTGTTGTTGGATCTAAAACCCTAGATATGATGAAAGCTAGGGTGAAAAGAGATACTAGTAATAACCATGTGATTAAGTCCATTATATGAACACTTAAACCTAAAAGATAGTAGCTCAGGTTCCACAGGTCCAATGAAGCTGAGAATTTAACTACAGCCTCTATGGAAGGTATTTAGGCAGTGTGCAAAAATTGAGCTCATGAAATGGCTTCATGTTAGCAAAACAAATCCTTATGTGGTTTTCACTAATCTGCCTTTACCCCTAGATATTAAGCTTTCCTATGCTTCAAAGTAGACTTTTTGTGAAGTACAAAATGCCTTGAGTCCATAGGAATTGGTTTTACCATTTTTGGAGTTTCCTACATGGAGATATGGATTTTACAAAGAATGGGGAAAAGCTGAAAATGTCTCTGTTTATTTTCCCATTTTTCAGAGACATAAGAAATGAACACATGATTTGTCCAATCAAATTGGGTCCAATGCCTCTGAAATTTTTACTGAAGTTCAAGTACTTTTGGAAGAATGTCCTGTCCAAATTTGGGAATTATCCAATAAACAGAACTCCTGTAAAAATTCATACATGGTTTTTGTTAAATAAATTAGTGAGCCAAATCCAGTGATTTTCATAAACATTGGCCTGCACCCTTGGATAGTACTCTTTGAGAGGAATCCAACAAAATTTGTTTCATAATTTTTGGACACTCCTACACAAAGTTATGGCTCTCCAAAGTTTGAACTAAAGTGGGAAAACCTGGAAAATGTTTAAATGCTGACATTGGGTCCCACCTGTCATCCCTAACCTCCAGACTCGCGCCAAAAGGGCAGTGGCGGCCAACTCCGGCGAGGTCGCCCGAAAACCAGTTCCCAGCCACCTCCAGACCCCCTGCTGGCCGCCCCCCATATTTCCCCACGCTGAACACGTTGGTGAGGTCGCCGGCGGCTGAAACTCACCGGAAAACAGGGCGCATCGGCCACAGCAAACCCTAGGGCTCCGGCGAGGTCTTGCACGGTGAATTCTCCACCAAATAGTCAGTTTTCGGGCTCTACAGCACCAGGGTATCATGTAGAAGACCGGCATGAGGTCTAAACCAGCTGGAGAGGGCTCTAAATCTATCGGCACCGTGCACCCGATAGGGTCCAGCGGCATACCCTCTAAAAGAGCTCGGATTGCTCACTCTACACTCAATTTCTTGGTCTAAAATCGATGGAGGAGGTTTGCTAGGCAGTTAACATCCTGTGTGTGAAGTTTGAAACCCAACAAACACGAATTGAGGACGAATTTTACAATTCCTTACCTCAAGGTCCGTTTCTGCCGCCCGGGAGAAAAACTTGAAATTCTCCCTCTGTGATCAATGGCTAGGGCTGAGCTTTGGAGGGTGAGCAACTAGACTTGTTGGTGCACAGATGGAGTGGCTTGCTTGGGCGTGATCCCTTCTGGTTTGGGCTGTCCACGGCGTCCAGTTTCGGTTCCTCCGACGTTCAACTCGGGAGCAGCAGAACTTTTCTGTTTCTAGGCGCTTGTGAGCTCTGGATGGTGGAGGGAAGGTGCTAGCCGGTTAAAGCACGCTGGTTCGCTGCTTATTGCTGAAGGAAGCTCGATCATCCGAGCTCAGCTGCTGTGGTTATCGGGAGAACACAGAGAGGCGGGTTCTGCTCGGGAGAGAAAGCAGCGAGCGAGATCTCGGGCTGGGAGAAAGCAAAACGGCTTGCTGCACTCGGGGGAGGTGATGAGGACGAGCAGAAGGGACTCGAGCAGGAGGTGGCATCGGTGAACGTGGTCCGAGCAGCTGCTGTCGCGCGCTGAGGAGTCGAGCACGTCGGTTTGTGCTTTTGTGAGACTGACCAGTGGGGTCCACAGCCACAATTCTCCCTCTTATCCCCAATTCGATTTAAAATAGCAAATTAGCTCCAAATTTGTTCAAACTTGCAGGATAGGTCAAAGGAATTATGAGGAACTCAAATCTGAAATCAGATTTTGAAATTGAGTTTGTTTGGTTCAAAATTCAAATTCAAGTTTGAATTTAAACGTGCCCTAATTTAATCCTCGGAATAAATAGTATATGAAACCAAAAATTCTCCAAATTTGAAACTTAGGCTCTTGAATATATGAGAGATGCATCTATGATCTCACATATAGGCCTTTGGACAATCTGAATAGAAATCCTTTCAAAAGATTGAAATTGCATTTAAATTCCCTCCACTCTACTCATAGAGGAGGTGCACATGAGTTAGAGTTTTAGGAGTGTAATTATTTCCCCTAGGTTAACATGTGTTGAGCATGGGCTAGAGAAAATTTTTAACTCCCTCACATGTACATTTATGTGTTCATCATTTCATGTGACACAATTACAGTCTTTTGTTGCCTTAACTTTGTTTTATGAGCTGACATCAAACTTTACAAAAGTTAGGGCTGTTACACTTACAAGTATTCTTTGTAAATAATTTACATCAAATAACTACAATGGAAGACTAATTATTCTCACGGTTCATATCTTCTAGGCACTAGGGAAGAGATCCAGCCCACGGACTCTTCTCGCTAGCAACAAGAAGTCATACGGCAGCGGCCGGGTTCTCCATGTGTAAAATGACTCGGAAGTCTCCGAGTCTCACCGGACAACCTTCTCATAAGCACTGAAGTTAACCTGCAAAACCACTCATATAGAAAGCATGAGAACATAGGCTCAGCAAGACTGACCCGTCTCACCTAAACATGAAACTCTACACACTAGAATTGCAGCAGGTAATAGGAACGTAAGTTGCGAAAGACACGCCTATTTAGTTTGCTCTTACTTTCAAGTTTTAGCAGAAAGTTATGGAGAACCTCACGCTAAGGCACATAAGAGTGCCGCAATCAAACAAGAAACGTATTTCTCTCATGTGCTTTTCCCAAGTTTGAAAGGAACTTTAATTAGCTCTAAACAATAGCACTTCATTAGCAATCAAGGTACATCCTTCAAATCAGCAAACTTTTAACATGAATCTAGCCTGTTCTTTCTACGTCATGTTACAGTGAAAAAGTGGTACTCACTGACCGGGAGGGATGACGATTATAATCAATTTACACCTGCAGGGTTACCCGAATAATCCGTCACGTATGCCCGTACTCGATGTTGCCTACAGCAACCATCACGGACGTCGTACGCAACCACCTTTCACCCGTCAGCCAAATGTTGAGCCGGTCCAATCGTCCCGAGCAAGAGGTCTCTGCGCACGCATCCACAGTGCCGCCAGCCAATTTACACCTCAAGCTCTCAACCTACCCTGTGAACGATCAGCTATGCTTCAACACCCAGCTACCCGAGTTACATCAGTTTCCCGGTTCCCATATATCCGGTAGGTCTTCGGTACTGTTCTAGCTTGTTCAACAGGCCCGCACACAGCTCGGTCCTCAATCAACACAAGCAGAGCTATGTCACTCAGGTCCCAACGTCCTGCTGCCCTTACTCTCCACTCGGTCTCATTTTTTCTTGCCATGTGTTTCATTTGCTACCTTTACTCGAGTACTGTACCTCTAGCCTATTCTCGCGAGCAGTTCCAACTACTCGACTTCTACCGAATCCTACCCTATCTTAGCATTGCAGTAGCTAATCGAGGTTTACCAACCTAAGACCAAACCAGGGTTTTCTTGGCTATGCATTTGGGTTTTCAAAAAAGACTCTAATGCAGAAATAAAGTGGATACACAATGTAAGTTATCAAAACAATAAAATTTATAAAAGGCTAATGCAAACTGGAGCTTGCCTGTTTTGCATGGTAGTAGTATATAATAGAAGTTAGTGATCTTCGATCCCTTGATCTTTCTGAATTTTCTCAACTGATCCACACGTCAAGGGATCACTCCGTCGAATTCCTCCGTCGTGAACCCTATCAACATGTATATGCATAATCTTTTATAATGCAAATTAAAGACTTTAAGAGACTTAAACTTCTTAAGTACAGAGGCTGTGTGGAGATGCTAGGATGATGTTGTTGCCTCTATTGTGCAATGAAATCAAAGGAACTAAATCTTCCTTAGATGTTTCATTACATCCCTAGCTAAGTTCCTAATGAACATATAAGTTGCTAGAATGATTTGGGTAGAACTACAGATCTTGATCTCCAATGACTTCGAAATTTTTACAGGAAGTCATACACTACACAGACACTTAGCTTGCCATATTGCAGCTAATGTGGAAGGAAATTGGGTCCTCTATAATTCCCACACTAACCCCCATGTTGTTCTCACATCCAATATAATGGAGAACAAGAACAGGAAGATCCAAGGCTCAATTTGAGCTGATACTCTGCATGTGAATTTCTGGTAACATGAAAGTGTTCTGGATCAAAAATGAACCCTTTTCATTGAGTTTTTTATTCAGAACAATTCCCTAAGAAATTAAGCAAAAATAATTTAATTCTTACGTAACTCACATGTTCATGCCCAACTTAGTGAACTACAATTTAAATTATAGTTCATAGAATCTGCATGAATTTTCCTATGATTTTTGGAGCTAAGAATTTCCCAGAAATGATTTTTCCAACTATGGGATATTTTCTGAAAAGTCTCTGTATTAATTTGAACACAGTATTTTGAAATCTGAATTCTCCAAAACAAATCAACTCGAAATGAGCTGAAACTTTTACAGGAGTTCAATAACATCCAAAAGATTATTCTGGCAAAATTTTAGTATTTTTAGATAAACAAAACTCCATCTAAAAGTCTTTTACTAATACAATTCAAAGAATTGTCCAGAATTATTTATTGACTTCTATACAAATTGGGTTGCATATTTGGATAGAGTATTTCAATCTGAATCTAACCCAATTTGAATCACTAAATTTGAAGGTTTCTACACAAAGATATGATTTTTACAAGAATTGGGGAAAATCTGGAAATGGCTTTGTTCTATGTTTCCAATTTTCAGAGACATAAGGAATTAACACCACACTGACCAATCATATGAGGTCCAATGCCTCTGAAAATTTTACTGGGGTTCTAGTACTTTTGGAATAATGTCCTGCCAAAAATTTCGTATTTTCCAAAATACAGAACTCCTGGAATAAATCCTACAAAATTTTCCTTATATGAATTAATGAGCCAAATCCACTGATTTTCATAGATATTGGGCTGCACCCCTAGATATTACTCTTTGAGAGGAATCCAACAAAATTCATTTGACAATTTGGGCACTCCTACACAAAGTTGTGGCTCTCCAAAGTTCAAACTAAAATCTGGAAATTCTGAAATGTTTAAATGCCTGCTAGTGGGTCCTGGGCCACGTGGCGTGTTCTCAGCCGATGACACACGGAGCCACAGAGTGAACCCACGCAGCCACAGAATGATCCGTGGTCACAGAGAATCCGGATTTTAAATTTCCAGCCGCTGACACGTGTGACCGGCTTCCTTCTTCTTCCTCCCGACTCCTCTCGCGCGCGCGCCGCTAGGTCACCGGAGCTCCACTGACCTCGGTCTCCCGACCTTCTCCCGAGCCTTTGCTCGCCGCCAGGGACTAGGCGGAGCTTCCCCGGGCCTGCGAGGTCTCTAACCTCTCTCGCGACAGCACAGCGGCTCGGCTCACCTTCGGCGGGGCCGGCCGGCCGACCTAGCCCGCCAAAAGCTCGGTGAAACGGTGCTACAGCACCAGTGAACCATGAGGAAGCTCGACATAACCTCAAACTGCTCGGGAACAGCGGCTAATGGTGTTTCACCATGCACCCGAGACCTCCTCCACGTTTGAGCTCGGAAAACCTTGAATTTGTGTGGTCTACGTGCGTTTCCAAGCTAGGGTTGTGAAGAGCAAATGATCGCCGACTACTTTCGGTCCCGTGTGCAAGATTTGGTGACCCAAGAATGAGAATTGAGATCGAATTTGAGAGTACCGTACCGGAAGGTCGGTTTGTGCCCGCCGGAGAAACTTTCTCGAATTCGCGCCCGGTTGTCCATGTCTTGGCTTGAGCTTCGGAGGTGAGCATCACAGGGTCCTAGCACGTCTGAGGATGCTTTTGCTAGGGCATGAGAAGCTCTCTGTAGGGCTGTCCACGTGAGACCTCTCCGTCGGTTGCTCTCGGCTACAACGGAAACTCGGGGTCCTCGGGGTCTAGGAGTCGAACACCGGTTGGTGGCACATCGAGGAGGGAGAGGGAGAGGCCCTGGTGCCATTTTTCTACTCACTAGCCTCTGTTCGCGCGAGGTTGTGGTTTACCGATCGATCGGTGGTGTGGCGGAGGTGAGGTTGCTCTGTTCGGTGTGAGGGAGAGAGAGCCTCGGTGTTCTGTCCGTGGGCAAATAGAGGCACAGAAAAGCGTGGAGAAGCACACCTACAGCTCGCCAGTGCGAAGGAACTCGCGAGGAGGTGTCCTCGGTGCTGCGCAGTGTCGCCCAGTGAAGTCTCGGCGCTGTCTCGGTTGCTTCGAGTGGAACAGAGAGAGCCGACTCATTTTCAGATATTTGGGTGCATGTGAGAAGTGGGTCCCATATTCCCCCTTATCCTCTCAAAAGATCTCCAAAATTTTGCAAATGATGAAAATCAATTGTGGGAGTTCAAATCTGACTTATATTTGGAGAATTGGGCAAGTTTCATCCAAATTTAAATGTATATTTGAATTCATTGCAAATTTGAGTCTATTTGGAAAAATGGATAGCAAATATCTTCAAAAATTCATGAGACTTTGCCTACCCCCTAATTTGGACCTAAGGAATTCAAATATGAAACTTGATTTTTGGTTTGGCTGCTGCAAATGAGGTTTTGATCACAACAGTTTGCATTCCTATTGTTGCCCTCATTTGAAATTTGAGTTTAAACAATTTGAGTTTAAAAATCTGAATTTCATTCCGCCTTGCACATGAGAGCTTACACATGGGTTTTAAAATAACTTTGTCCCCCAACACTCAATTGATCCTAGGCTAGAGTGGTGGGACACTCATGTGTGTCATCACATGTGGAAAAAATTAAACAAGTCCAAATTTTCATAAACTTGAAACCAAATGGTGTTCAACTTCAGGCCCTTTGTATTCAAATTTTTTGGGACCTTTACACGAAGTCTATAACCATTTAGCACACCATGAACTACTTGAGGACTTAGACACTACCCACACTCCTTTTGGAATAATGTGGTCATGCGTTTGGGATTTCATCCATCCTACACCTAATGCACATACATACTTCACGCTATGTGTATAAAAGCAAAACTTTAAAAAACTTGTTAAATGTGAACCGGGGCTTGCCTTGTTGCTGCTGGTCAGATGTTAGTGTCTCCTCCGGAAGTAGGAAGTCTAAAACTTCCGGGGTCTCCTCGCCTTCAGTGACTACATGTGATCAATTCAATCGATATGTCAATTTAAATGCAATGTGTTTAATTTAGTATATAAAGAACATAACTCTAGCTAGACATTCCCTTTGGCTCTGAATTTTTTACTGTGTCTTGGTAAGAACATAATTAGAGACTTGACCAAATTTCATTTGAAACAAAGTTAATTTGAGTTCTGCACAAATAAAAGTCTATATGGTCATTACTAGAGCTTCTATGGATTTCCATGGTTTTTCATGAATCAAACCATTATTTTCTTGAAACTAGAGTTTGATATGGTTCTAATGGAGTTGGTTTCATGACTTTTGAAGAATCCTAGAGAAAGTTATGCCCTATTCAGGATTTGAGAAAATTCAGAAAAATGTTTCTGTACATTTTTCTATTTTGTCAGGGCAGTTCATTTAATAACACAATTAGGGGGACTAAATGAACTTAGATGAATCTGAAATTTTTCCTGTGACACAACGATTTTCAAATGGACCACCTGGCCAAATTTCTGAATTTTCCATAAAAGCATTCTCCAGATAAAATTCCCAACAGTTTACGCTTTAGGGAATTAATTTTGGAGAAAGAATAAGTTTCATGAGCTGAAACTTGTTTTATAGATAGTACTCAAAGAGATGAGTCCAACAAAATTTGGTTCATTCAATTTGGCTAGCTACCTAGCAAGAGTTATAGGCATTTGAAGTTTAACTAAATTTTGAAATCATTAGAAATGTTTAAACTCTGGTTGTGGCCCCACTCTTTAAGCCAGCCCACTGAGATCGCGGACACACTGCAGCCCACTGGGTTTTACCCATGCTGGCACACTGAATCCCAGCCGCAACTGAATCCCCGCCTGAAAACAGAGGCTTATTGGTGGACCCGGCCCCTCCTTCGTCTTCCTCGCGACACCCGTGCTCCCCGCGGCGGCGCCTCACCGGAGAACTTGCCACCTGGTCCAAACTTTGCTCACGGAACACGTTGGTGCACTCACTGGAGCTCGGCGATGGCTTGAACCATGCTCGCGACGGTGACAGCGGCGACTCCAACTCCGGTGATGTCGCCTGAGCTACCTAGGGCCCTATTTTTGGAACGGTTTCCTCCTACAGCTCCGTGGTGACATGCTGAGCATGAAATTGAACTCGGTTTGCCACGGAAACAGCTGGAGCTAGGACCTTACAGTCGACCTAGGGATAAAAATGGCGGCGATCAGAAAAACTCGAAGAACAGCAACCCTAGTCGATGGTTTTCGCCGGTTGTTGATCCTAGATAGCCGTGGAAAGGTGTAGAACGTGTGTGTATCTCAGAATCCGCTGTGGTGGACTAATCATCACGGATTTTGCAGTTTTGAGCGACTCGGTTCTATGAACAGCGAAAAGTAAACAGGGAAATTCTCCCGCGACAGTGCATGAAATGCTGTAGGGTCTTCACCGTGAGTTCGAGCAGCCTCTTGCGCGTCTATTTGCTGTTGATCGTCGGCCACGAGAGTGCTTAGAACAGCGGTGCACCGGGGAACCGAGAGGGCGGCCGAAATGGTGGTGCTTTCGGCCGAGCGTGTGCGATAGCCGGCAGAGTCTCGGTGTGTGCCGCGAGCGGTGGCTTCGTGGGCAAGAAAGGACCCTGCGCTAGGCTCCAGCACGACAGCAGCTTGCCGCGGTGGCTGTTCGGCAGCTGCTCGGTGGCGCCGGGTGAAGAGTCCCGTAGAAATAGAGCCCGTGTGAGTGCTTTGCTCAGTGCATTTGACTGACAGGTAGGCCCATCCTCCCCCCTAATCCTTTTCCTTTGTTTGTGCAAATATCTCAGCTATTCAAAATTGAAGGGGAGACTTAGCCACCAATTCATCAGTTGAATTTGATTTTATCAAATTGAAGTTGCTTCGGCTAAATTTGCTTCACATTTGAATTTGAAATCCAAATTCAGCTTTGAATTAATGTAATTTTAGCTCCCGACAAGATGAACTCCAATGAGGATAAAAATTGGTGGACTAACTGAGAAAAATGTGCTGAGTTTGAATATGAAGTCAACTTTTGAATCCAAGTGATGAAAGTAGCTGAAATTTTAATTTGCATTCAAATTGGCCCTTTTTTACAAATGTTTCCAAAAGTGGCTCAAAAGGGCTTGGATTTGCATGAAACTTTACCTGAGCATTCCCAAGAATATTTAGGCCCTAAGGGTGATATCAGCCTCTCATGTATATGTGTGTGATCTCCTACTTTTTGGAGTTATGAGTTTTTCCTCTAATCACCCCTTGATGGTGTTAACTTGCTCTTCACAAATGTTCATGAGTTATCCACAAAATGAGCTGTGGTGTGGGGATGTGATGAACACTCTAGCAAGTGAAATTCTGGGCTTTTACACATACCCTCTAGAATCTGATTTAATATTTCAGTTTGACCATCAGTTTGCGGATGATACGCTGAACTCCGAATTAGCTTGTTCCCACGGAAGCATGTAGTTGCTCCCAGAATCTGGATACGAATAATGCACCTCTGTCAGAAACGATGGTGCGGGGAACCCCGTGTAAACACATGATTCTCGAGATGAACAGCTCCGCATACTTCTTTGCCACATATTTGGTATGGACTGGAATAAAATGAGCTGTCTTGGTCAAACGATCGACGATTACCCAAATAAGATCATGCTTGTTGCTGGATATGGGTAATCCGACGATGAAGTCCATACTTATGTCTTCTCACTTCCATGCTGGAACCTTCAGCAGTTGAAGTGGTCCGGCTTTTCGCATATGATCGGCTTTAACTCGCCGACACGTATCACACTCGGATACGTATTTCGCAATCTCTCTTTTCATCTATGTCCACGAGAACTTAGATTTTAAATCCTGGCACATCTTGTTGCTTCTTGCATGAATTGGGTACTTGGATAAATACGCTTCATCCTATATTTTCCTCCACAGTTTCATATTCTGGGGTACAACTATTCGGTTGTTAAACCAACCACACAATGCTTCCATGTGTGCTTTGCATGAAGAAATGCTCCGACTTAATAGTAATAAAACCTTTGGAAATCACCGTCTGATTATGCTGTCAGCTGCGTGTCATCCTAGTTCACCGCATTGATGATTTTCTGTTCTAGAAGAGGCTTTTGTAATATTAAGGAAATACACAACATGACCGCTAAATTTCCATTTGATCTTCCACGGCTTGCAAAATTAGACTGGAATCACGCATGAGGCAGAGCCCCTAAGTTGTATCTCAGTGAAATGATGTTCCAAAGCATCAAACAATACAGCAGATTTCCATGCTGAATGAATTAAAAGGAATATTTCCTTACTACTGAGAAGGTGCAGAAATCATAGGGATGTTACTACATCAAGCACTGTACACTCCAGGAATCAAATTGGTGGTGCTATGCGTTGCGGCACCCAATAGCATACACGAAAAGAAACCATAAACATACAAAGTCTTTTATTTCTCAACATAGTGTCATTTACAACATAATGTACCACAAGGTACACACAGAGGAATATACATAAACATGCACTCTCGATCCTAGCTAAGCAAAAGAGAAGATGTCCAGCCCGCGGACGCTTCTTACTAGCTTCAACAAAAGTGTATACAGCAGCAAGGTTTCCGGTGAGTCTCGAGGATGTCTTACCGAACAACCATCTTCATAGCAATATTAATATAACTTGCAAAAAACTAATAATGCAACCGTGAGCTTGAAATCTCAACAAGACTTAACCGTCTACCCTAAGTAAAAATTCTACATGCAGGAATTTATAAAGTGGGACAGCAGCTATTGCATTAGTACTCGCCTAAAAGTATATCCTTATTAGCAGTTTTACAGCAGCAATTTCATATACCCTGAGCCTCCCAACATCGGAAATCCAAAATCAAACAAGAAACGCTTCTTTCCAATGTTGCTTTGCCCAAAGTGGAATATAAATTTAGTGAGCTCTACAACTATAGCATACAAACTTGGTTCCCAGGGAAGCAAGCAATTGCTCCAAAAATCTAGATACGAATAACGCACCTCGGTCAGAAACGATGGTGCAGGGAACCCCGTGCAAACACACGATTCTCGAGATGAACAGCTCCGCATACTTCTTTGTCACATATTTCGTATGGACTGGAATAAAATGAGCTGTCTTGGTCAAACGATCGACGATTACCCAAATAGAATCGTGCTTGTTGCTGGTCATGGGTAAACCGACGATGAAGTCCATACTTATGTCGTCCCACTTCCATGCTGGAACCTTCAGCGGTTGAAGTAGTCCGGCTTTCCTCATGTAGTCGGCTTTAACCCGCCAACGCGTATCACACTCGGATACGTATTTCGCAATATCTCTTTTCATCTGTGTCCACCAGAACTTATTTTTTAAAAACTGGTACATCTTGTTGATTCCTGGATGAATGGAGTACTTGGATAAATGCATCCAATATTTTCCTCCGCAATTTCATATTCTGGGATACAACTATTCGGTTGTTAAACCAGAGCGTCCCCTCTTCATCTTTGCAGAACATCTTCAACTCACCACTGTCCACTCTTCTTTGATATGAGACATACCCCTACCCCTCTTCTGATCCTCTACAATCTCATCTCGTATTGTAGGAATGAGAGCGAGATTGAACAGCGTTCCGTAGGGAACTAAGTGCAGGCTTGGTACTCCTTCTTCATCTGCGGCCATCGCTAAATTGTGAACATGGGCTTTCCGACTAAGTGCGTCGGCAACAACATTCGCCTTGCCCGGACGGTAATGAATTTCAAGTTCTAATCCTTGATTAATTCTAGCCATCTTCTCTGCCTCATATTCAGTTCTTTCTGTGTGAAGATGTACTTTAAGCTTTTGTGGTCACTGTAGAGATGTACTAGATTGCCTAGTAGATAATATCTCCACATTTTCAAAGCAAGGACCACTGCAGCTAGTTCAAGGTCATGTGTCGTGTAATTCTGCTCATGACCCCTGAGTTGTCGGGATCCATATGCGACCACGCGTCCTTCTTGCATCAACACACAACTAAGAGCAATGTCGGATGCATCACAATAGACATCAAACGGTTTTGTTGTGTCCAGCTGGGCCAAAACTGGAGCTATGGTGAGATGGTTCACTAAAGTTTGAAAAGATTGTTCACAAGAGTGGCTCCAATCATATTTGTTACTTTTCTTCAACAGCTCACTTTGGAGACATTGGAGAAGTTTGGAATAAATCTCAGATAATAACCCGCTAAACCTAGGAAACTCCTCACTTCATGAACAGATCTTGGAGATTTCCAATTCAGCACTTGCTCTCTTTTACTTGGGTCCACAGCGATGCTTTCCACTGAAATAATATGCCCAAGAAACGGCACTTTGCTGATCCAAAACTCACATTTACTGAACTTTGCATAGAGTTTGTGATCTCTCAAGCGTTGGAGTAAAATGCGCAAATGTTCAGCATGTTCTTCTTCTGACTTTGAATAGACCAGGATGTCGTCGATGAAAACCACGACGAACTTGTCTTACTCCGGCATGAACACCAAGTTCATGAGATACATAAAATGAGCCGGAGCATTGGTCAATCCAAAAGACATGAAAAGATATTCATAAAGTCCATATCTTGTCGAGAATGCCGTCTTTGGTATATCTTCTGCCCGGATTTTTATCTGGTGATACCCGGGCCGAAGATCCATCTTGGAGAATACCTTAGCACCAACTAATTGATCAAACAAAATATCAATGTGCGGTAGTGGATACTTATTCTTGATAGTGACAGCATTCAATGGACCATAATCTACGCATAGTCTCAAAGTTTCGTCCTTCTTCTTCACGAAGAGTGCGGAACAGCCCCAAGGTGATGAACTTGGGCGTATAAAACCTTTGTTCATGAGGTCATTCAGCTGCTCCTTCAATTCTGCTAGCTCCTTTGGTGCCATTTTGTATGGTCGCCTAGAAATAGGTGTGGATCCCGGTGCTATTTCAATCTTGAACTCCACATCACATTCGGGCGGCATGCCCGGTAAGTCGTTGGGAAACACATTTGGATATTCACATACCACTGGAATATCCTCAAGTTTAGGAGCTTCAATCTGATTCACTGCTGCAACTCGTTGTGATGGATCCACAAGATTCAATGTTTTGCAACCGTGTATTGGGAAATTCAGTTGAACAGTCCGAGAGCTAATGTCAAAGATAGCTCCATAATGCGTCAACCATGACATCCCCAAGATAATATCAATCCTTTGGCACTTGAGTATGATAAGGTGCAGGATAGATGTTTCCACTCAAACATAAAGGTGCCCGAGAGACCATCTCATCTGTTGATATCTTACCTCTGGGTGACCTGATATGAAATGGATGCTTGACTGTGCTAAATGGAAGATGATTTTTCAGCACAAAGTCTCTGCTAATAAAATTGTGGGTGGCTCTGGAATCAAACAAAAGCAATGTGGGCTTTTCATGTAAAGTGAACATGCCCATTAAAACTGGTTTGCCTTTTGAAATGTCCTCAATAGCAGTATAGTTAACCCTGCCAGCTTTTAAAGACTCTTCTTTGAATGTTCATGGTGCTGATCTGAGCATTTGTGAGATGGCACACGAGTGTGGCTCTGCTGAGCTCCACAACGGTCCCGTGTTGCAGAAATCCTCAGCTCTCTACTAACACGAGGTGGAGATAAACTGTGTACAGCTGGTGGTGGTTGGGTTGCACAAACAACTTCTGATTGCTGCTGTTGAGGTGGAGGCTCATAAGCGAGTAACTCCAGCTGTGGTTGTGAGAGTTGCACCACAGGCTGAATTTCTTGCCTGACTGGCGAGTAATACCGCACTCCATAGTACGGAGGAACTTCGATATTACTGTCCGGCGGTATACTCCTTTTCAGCTCTGCTTCACAATGGAGATGCATGTCTTCTTTAATAATAGCGGCATTTACCAACTCATTGTAAATACCGTTACTGAACAAGGTAACTTGTTCCTTAAGTTTGACATTCAAACCTCGGAAGAAAAATCACACTTCAACGCTTCCGAATTTACAATATGAGAGACGTATTGCATCAAGTCTTCAAACTCTTTGAAGTACTCGTACGCACTCCTTTCTCCTTGCTTTAACGCCAGAAAGTCTTGATACTTTGTTTGTAGAATCCCCAAACGAATGTGACGTGCCTGGAAAACATTCCGGAAGTCATCCCACGTCACCCGATGACCTTCAGGAAGAGCTGCGACATACTCCGCCTACCAAGGTCCAGCGGCTCCGTGGAGTTCTTGAACGGCAAATAAAGGCTTTTGGTATTCACCGCACTCAAGCATATCGAGCTTGGCTTCAATGCATTGGAGCCAATGAGCCGACTCCAATGGTTATTTCGCTTCCGAGACAACCGGTGGTTGTCTTGCCAGAAAGTCCAAATAAGTGCTTGGCAGGGGATTACGCTGTAGTGTCTCTTGTCGGATGCTTTTTCACACTAACAGATCGAGAGACTCAGCCATCTTTCCTAAGCTTTCCGCCAAACCGGTTGATGATGTCGGTACTTGTTGTCCTGGCGAATTATTTCCACCGTGACTTGACTCACCAACCTCACTCCTAGAATGAGTGCGATCCATACTGCAAGAGTGGGCAATTTATGGTTAAAATTCAAATTTTAAATTCAACTTGAATTCAAAAACATTAACCGTAAAAGCATCCCACAGATATTGCAGTACTACACAAGCTAACATGGGTTTTGACAATTCTGAAACCTACCCAACGTGAGCAAGTTTGTCCAAAGGCTTAATTCCAACAGTTGGAAAAACTGAACGATAACTAAAGAACATTTTATGAAACTGATAGAAGTATAAAACATCCCTGTCCACAACAAGTCTCAAGTTAAATGGCAATGATCAATACTCTGTTCAGAATAACCAGTTGGCCTTAATCCCAGAATTTGAATATGAAAATTGCAATATAATGTCTTGAATTAAATACAAAAGTTATAGGTAACTTCAATATCCATATCAGTTCTGGATCAAAAGTTATGATATTTCAAATTTAACAGAAATCTGGAACAATTTTGACAGCACCTCCTTTGGAAGTGGCTGTTTTGTCCGCAAGATTTCATATTATTCGACTCCAAATCTGGAGAAACATTGAACTACAAAATCGTAACACATATCATTAGCTTTCCAGCGGTGTATTATTTGATCCTTAGAAATGTTTCTTCAAGAAGTTATGGCCAAAATACAGAAAATTCCAGAGAGTATTTTATGTCTGCCCTGTTTTTGGACAGTTCACACTCATCTGAGAATTTCATCCATTTGGAGGAAGATTCTGTTCTGGAATTCTACAGAAAAGTTGTAGAAGACTTCAAAATCCTTCCAGAAATGTATCACACACATCCATTGGCTCAACCAAACAAAAGTCATGTCCTGTTCAATTTCAACAAAAATTCCTCCGAAAACAGGGGAAGTCATTTCTAAGTCTTTGTGAATGAATCTATACTCCCAATTGACTCTTAGTTCAATATAGGGTTCATTAACTCCTAATGGAATCCTAGACTCTAAATTTACTCCTTTCTTTGAAAACTTCATTTTTCATGCAGTTAAGAACACATCACGGTACTATGTTTCCTCGCCAAATCAAAAATCCTAACCGTCGTTATACCTCCATATACGTCTCAAGTGGTGACACTAACAGGGTCACTCACAAATGTTTTCTAAACGACATGTGATAACGTGGTTAAGGTACCTGTATAAAACCACTGAATAATGAAGCATACAAGAGGTTTGTCATTTCAGGCTGGTCCATAACATAGTAAAAGCATATGCCCCGTATCATTGCCATACGGGTCGTCATTGAGTCAGGCCACGTCTCAAGGTACATGATCGGGTTATTCACCACCCGACAGACAGCTCCACACCTTTGCAATAAAGCACAGCGGTGGAACAGCGCTTTCGTATGCCTCATAGAACATGAAGAGTCGTAGAGAACATACTTCGTGTTACAAACCACACGATGGGGTCTCCTCCTCTTGCCCCTAGGTTTGCGCACTGGAGGCTAGTGCATTTCATATGTCTCTAAGACATGAAGAGTCTTTGAAAACATATTCATTTCCCATCCATTTCTTAACGGGACATCTCACACTACGTTCCTCGTATGGGGGAGCTAACTGAAATTGATCCGCTTTCGGTGGCGTTCCTTACCATGCTTACCTCAACATAGTTGCGTCGTTACATAATTGAAATACTGAATATTAACACACTGTCATCTTGCCACCTTAAGTAACTATGCTATTAATAGTCCTTATGTGGGCATACTATATGTTTCTCACTCGTATACTTCTAAGTTTTGAAAATATGCTCTTTTCATGTGTGTTATTTCCAATGCGGCTCTGATACCAGCTGTCACGCGGAGGCCCCTTCCGTCCGGGGTCCCGCGCTCGAGGAATCACACTAGGTGGTGCCGTGCGATGCGACAGCCAACAGCATGAACGAAAATACGGTAAAACAGATGAAATGATTTATTTCTCAACATAAGATCTTTTACAACATAATTTACACAAGTTGTACACACGCAGCTGAAATTTAAAACTAGACACTTACTCCCTCTCGACTCTAACTACGCCGAAGAGAAGTCGTTCAGCCTGTGAACACTTCCTACTAGCTTCACCGAAGTAAGGCACCGGCTAGGTTTCCGGTGAGTTAAACGAACCGTGAGGTTTGATATCTCAACGTACAACCATATTCATAGCAGACATCCTGCTACCTGCAAAAACAACTACGAAGCAACCGTGAGCACAAAGGCTCAGCAAGTCTTAACCGTCAATCCTAAACATATAACTCTACATGTAGGCATAGTAGGAAGATAGGAATGTGAACTTTGCAAAATGAATCTTGACTAAACTTGATTCTTATATTCAGATTCTTATAGCCTTCATTTTAGTGGTCCTCATGCCTCCCAACACCGGAAGTCCACAATCAAATAAGAAATGCTTATCCCTATGTTGCTAGACAAAGGTGGAATAGAAATTTAGTTGGCACTATATCTACTTCAGTCAAGGTTCCAATACAATAATTAAGCCATGACAACATTTTAAGACACTTAGTTCCTATTCTTATTACGTAACAGCGCAGTGGGCAAGTATGCTCAATCCTCTTCCGCGAGCGACGGTGATTCAAATCAATAACAATCCGGAATACACGACACATACACCCACCTCAAAAGAATCACTCTTTCTTACGTTGTATGCAGCAACCTTTCACACACACCCCGACATAGAAAAATGTTTTGCGCTGAGCAGGATGGTCCTCTATGCGGACACGTCGAAGTTGCCTGCTAAAGGATTTACACCTCCCGCCTTCTCAACGCCATTCCCACGCGAAGGATGAGTTTCTATATCACAGTCCATCAAGTTACATCGGTTTCATGAGTCCCATACCCCACTATATATCCGGTACAACTCAAACTTTTCCAGCAGGGTCGCATACTCGCGGTCCTTAACCGACACAGACGGGGCTAATAACCAACCTCCACTTTTGCCTTACCCTCCTGGCCCAGGCCCAATGTGGTCCCAAGCATTATCACACCCATCAAAGGTTGAGACAACCTTGAGCGCTCCATCCTACAGGAACTCCCCGTCCCCATCTCACTTTTCATGAGGGTGCTCTTATCATCAACTTCTCGCGAGTAAACTCCGCTACTCGACCTTTCTCACGAGTAGCTTTTTACTAGTCGACTTCTACAGAGCTAGCTATACATTAGCCTAGCATCTATGACGAGGCAAATCCTACCCTAAACCTTCTAACCAGGGTTTTAATAGTTATGCAAGTGGGTTTTCAAGCATACTAGACATAATGCATAATATCAAGTCTAATAAAAATGAGGTGAAGGTAAAGCAAAATTTTAGAACGGTAATTATATGCAAACCGGGGCTTGCCTTTCTCAACGGTTTTGTTATAGGCTATGAGTTAGTCTTCCTCCGTAGAATCCGCCAAACTCGTCACAAGATGGAGATCCTCTCTGCTGAGTTGAATCCTTGTCGAACGTCGACGTGACGTGAGCTAGTTTGATGAAATGCACATATGTTCAAAGGTAACTTAGAAAATGATTTAATGTGGTTGCACAAGTTAACTAAGACTAAAAAGGGTAAAACAACAGCAAGGTTTCTGTTGTTGGATCTACAACCTTAAATATGATCTTGCTAAGTGAAAGAAAGGTAATATTAATCACCATGTGATTAAGTCCTTATATACTCACTTAGACATAGAAAATGGTAGCTCAAGCTCCAGAGGTCCAATGAAGCTGAAAATTTAGCCGCAGCTTCCAAGGAAGGTATTTAGGCAGTGTACAAAATTTGAGCTCATGGAATGGCTCAATGTGATCACAAAAATTCCTTATGTGGTTTTAGCTAATCTGCCTTTACCCCCTAGATCTTAATCTTTCTTATGCTGAAAAGTAGACTTCTGTGAAGTACAAAATGTTCTGAGTCCATAGGAATTGGTTTTACCATTTTTGGAGTTTCCTGCACGGAGATATGAATTTTACAATTTTTGGTAGAAGTCTGAAAATATTCTTGTCCTTTTTCCTATTTTTCAGAGACATAAAATATTTACACCCCATTTGGCAAAGAAAATGAGGTCCAATGCCTCTGAAATTTTTACTGGAGTTCTAGTATATTTAGAGGAAGGTTCTGCCCGAAATTGGGAATTTTCCAGTAAACCGAACTCCTGTAATAAATTCCTTAAGCTTTTTGTTAAATGAATTAATGAGCCAAATCCATGGTTTTCATAAATATTGGGATACACCCCTGGATAGTACTCACTTAGAGGAATCCAACGCAATTTATTTTGGAATTTTTGGACCCTCCTACACAAAGTTATGTCTACTGGAAGTTTAAACTGAATTCTAAAAACAGAGAAAAGTTTAAAACGCTGCACGTGGGTCCCACCCATCAGCGCTTCTTCTTCCTCGCGCCAAACCGTACGAGCGGCGACGCCCTCCGGCGAGGGTCGCCGAAACCGGTTTTCTGGCCACCACACGGGGCCAAACTCGCCGCCCCCCCCCCCCCCCCCCCCGTTTTCAAACACGCTGAACTCATTTGTGCGGTCGCCGGCGGCCGGCGATGCCCGGAAATGCATGCGCACCGGCGAGAGCGCCTGTTAGGGTTCTGGCGACCTTGGCCGAGCTCAATTCTTCACCGAATCATCGGGTTTTTGGCTCTAGAGCACCAGGGAGTTATGAGGAAGGTGGAAATGGCAGGCAACACCGAGCTCCACGGTAAACCGAAGCCGTTCTCTATGGCGGCATGAAAAACAGCCGTCTCCAAGCCAATTCTTGATGATTTTCCTCGGTTTTACTTCGAGGAGGAGCGCTAGGTGGTGTAGAATCTACTTGAAAATGAGCTCGGCCTTTGGTTGATTAGGCAAGCCGAATTTGATTCTCAACCGAAGCTTAAGGGTATGAACTAGGGTTCGGTCTTGTTGGAAATTTTTGCTAGAGGATGGATCATTTGCTAAAAGGATTGCAGCTACATTATCTAGGGAGGTTCACACACCTTTCTTGTGCAGAGAGTTCGAGGAGAGGGTGGCCGTGGCGTGATGTCCACGGTGAACCAACGCGAGCTCCGCTGTTGCACCTCGGTAATTCATCGGCGATCGTCGAATTGTTGAGCAACAGGATCTAGGAAACTTTGATGTGGCGAGGGGAGCAGCTAGAGCACATCTGGGCACTTCTTTTTGCTGTGTGGAGCTCGAGCAACCGATGATCAACCGGCTGGGGGCGAGCAAGAAACAGAGAAGTGCGGACGCTGGCTGTTCTTCGCGGGAAAGAAACAACCGAGAGCGAGAGCGAGTGGGAGAGACGAAGTTGCTTCGGTGCACTCTCTGTGTGAAGGATCAGTCCGAGCAAAAGACTGGGAAGCAGGAGCTGGCATCGGCAAGCCTCGGGAGGGGTTGGCGCCGGCGCTCTGTCGAGCGTGCGTCCAACAGAGAGGAAAAACAGAGTCAGTTTGTGAAGTGTGTGTTTGACCACTGGGATCCACCCCCTCATTTTCTTTCCCTCACTTTGCTTTGAGATTCCCACACATGGGTTGTCCAAATTTCACCAAATTTGGAGGGTAGGCCAAATGAAGTATGAGAGATTTGAATATGAAATCAGATTTCAAAATTTAGCATGTTTGGTTCAGAATTCAAATTTGAATTTGAATGTGCTCCCCATTAATCCTTTGAACAAATACTAAATGAGCTCCAAAATATCCAAATTTGAGCCAGAAGCTCTTTTATACCTGGGAAATGCATTGGTGTATTCATTTGTATGCATTTGGACAATCTGAATATGAATCCTTTTAAAAGATTCAAATTGTTTGTTTAAATTTCCATCCCTCCTTATCATATTGATGGGGTGACATGAATTCAAATTACGGAGTGAAGTTCCCTGCTCATGACAACCGGTGCTAAGCATGAGTTAAAGAAATTTTTTAACTCTCTCGCATGTCCATTGCATGTTTGTTATTTTATGTGACACATACTTAGTCTTTCTTCGCCTTAACTTCGTTTCATAAGTTGAAATCAACTTTACAAAAGTCATGTCTGTTCCACGTCCATGGGGGACGACCGCCCCACCACTCCAGGAATCGCATTGGGTGGTGCCGTGTTAAGCGACACCGAACAGCACACACAGAAATGAATCCAAGACATACACAAGTGTGTATTAAACAAGAGATTTGTTTTACAAATAGTAATGTACACTCTAATGTAAAACAGAGGAATATAAAATCAAAGTTGCAGAGAAAATACAACTGTGATCACTCTCACAAACCTAGCTAAGCAGCAAAGGAGTTATCCTGCCTGAGGATAACACCTTCTAGCAGCAGGAAATGGACTCGGTGGCGAGCAGGGTTTCTTGTGACCATGCAGACAAGAATGGCGCTGTCATGCTTAACCCTTCACGGTATCCGACGGATTACCTGCAAAACAACAACTTTGCAAGAGTGAGCACGATGGCTCAACAAGACTTACCGTCTCTCCTAAGGCATGCAACTCTACATGAAGGTAACTTAAGACATAAACATGTAAGTTCCATGAAGACTCGCCTACATGTTCATCCTTAATTTTTCAGATTTTAGCCATCACAGTAATGACCTTGCGCCGAGCAATGGAACTCCACAATAAAACAAGAAATGCTTCATTCCAATGTTACTTGTCTCAAGGTGGAAAATAACTTTAATTTGCTCTATCTCTACTTCATACATGGTTATCAGGCAATTTAATTTATCATAACAGCATATAAATCTTGCAAACTGTTGTCACTGAACTATGATTACTATGTCACAACACAGTGAGCAAGTGGTACTCATATCCACGAGTGACGGTGATTCAAATCAATCACTGCCCGGCTTACTCGACACATACGCCCACTTCTGAAGACCCAAATCTGGCGTCCTTCATTACGTCATATGTGGCAACCTTTCGCCGAACATCTGACTGTACCTGTCGTGCCGTCTCGGGCTCATAGGTCTAACGAGACAATGTGGTATGCCTCTACAATCCAGTTAACCTGTTGTATCGGCTTCCTGGGTCCCATATACCAGTAAGCATCCGGTATACAACTCAATACTTGCTTAGCGGGGCCGCACACGAGAACGGTCCTTAACCGACATAAGCAGAGCTACTTGACCAAGACCTCATCTTGTCGCTGCCTACACTATATGCCCAGTATCATCTTTGGAAACATAAACTTTAGTTTGCTTCTTAACCATACCGTGTGAACCCGGACTATATAGCTCGCGAGTAGATTCCAACTACTCGACTTCTATCGGAAGTCACAACCTATTTAGCATGGCAATGTTCTAGAGCGGAAATACTTATTCTACCCTTGATCCAGGATTCATTTGGTCATGCATTTGGAGTATAAATCATTCCTGACCTAATGCACAAACAAACTCTAAACCATAGTAGTGAACAAAGTAAAAACTTTATAAAACAACTTAATTGCAAACCGGAGCATGCCTTTGTTTTGCAGGGAACTAAAGTCAGATATAATATGTAGTTAGTTGCTGATTATTTGAAGCTTAATCACGGACTCTTCTTGCTCTCTGATCCAAGCTTCACTTCCTTCCTACTTCTTCACGTTGACCACTACACATTATGACATGCACATGTACTTAATTATAAATGCTTTGTGATCAAATCTTTGTTACAAAGTGGATAATAGAACTCTGATTAGTGCAAGGAATGGAGCTGACCTTAGTTGATGAAACATGAATTTGTCAATAGGATCAACCGCTATGTGTTTTCCCTAAGGGTTGAATTTTTCACCTAAGAAAGGTATATAGAACAATACTGATCCAAAGCTCAAATCTATCTAAGGATTTTTCTGTTAGTTCCTTGTCACAAGAAAACATTCTGGACCAAGATTCATAACTTTTCAATGAGTAGTTCATCAAGAACAATTCCCTAAGCATTTAGGCAAAAAGAATTAATTCTGAATAAATTTGCACTTTCATGCAAACTCAGGTGAACCACAATTTCAAACATAGCTCAGGGAGCATGCATGAATTTTACTAGGAATTTTGGAGCTAAGAATTGCACAGCGCTGATTTTTCAAAGTATAAATCATCTCTGAAAAAGTTTCTGGACTCTTTTAACACAGCAAATTGTACCCTGAGTTTTCATACTCAAATCAATTCCAAATGAGCTGGAAATTTTTCAGGAGTTCAATAATAGCCATAGGAATATTCTGGCACAATTTGAGGATTTTCGGATGAACCAAACTCCCCCAACAATTCTTTTACTGAATAGCTTCAAAGAATTTTCCAGAACTTATTATTGACTTTCATACAGTTGGGGTTCATGTTTGGATAGATCTTTCCAATCTTAATCTAACCCAATTTTAATCACCAAATTTGGAGTTTCCTAGCAAAAGTTATGAGGTTCTAAAGTTTGAACTAAATTTGTGAATTCAAATAAACCGGGAAAAAGTTTAAACTCTGACAACCGGGTCCGGGGTGATGTGGCGCCACCAGAGCCACCAGCACACGGGGCCACAGAGATAAACTCGCACAGTCGCAATCTGATCCAGTGCCACAGAAAATCCAATTTCCCCGGAAAAGAGGCTGATGTATGGGCCAGCCACATCGTCTTCCTCCTCTCGCCTCCCGCGCCGGTCCGCTGCCTAGCTCGCCGGAGACCTCGCTGGGAGGGGGTTCCGGTGCACTGAGCTCCACCAAACTCGCCACCTCTGCGTATTTTCGTGCAAGGAACACGCTGCCGGCCTTCACTCAGACCGAGGATGGCCGGAACCCTAGGTGCGACGAGCGGCGGCCTCGGTGATACTTTGGCGATGTCGCTAGGGCGCTGTGATGCACCAAAAGTTGTGCCGCTTGCTCGTAGAGCACCATAGCACTGAGGGAAACATGAAACCACACGCTGATCTCCCTGAAACTCATCGGAAGTACGACCTCACCGTCGGGCTAGGTCAAATTCTGTCGAAATTCGAAGAACTCAACAAACAGTGGCTCTGCTCAACGGTTCTCGGTGGTTTTTGATCCCCTGAGCTCGCATGGACGTCTAGTAGTAGTTTGCTAGGTTATGTGATGAGTGGTGCAATGTGTGGCAAAATTTTCCGAGTTTTCCCTGCGGTTCCAATCGTACGCTGGCGGCAAAATGCAAAATTCAGGCGCGACGAGCTACGGCATGGTTCCGGGGTTTGTGTGGAAGGAAGAAGGTTTATCGGTGAACCTTTTGGCGTTTATAGCTCTACGGGAGATGGTCAGTGGTGGCCGGGCGTCCCGTTCTTGTGGCGGCGGCTTCACAAGGCGACGGCAAAGAAAAACCACGTCTAGCGCCGGTTCCAGTGAAGCTGCCATCGAGTTCTTGGTTCGGGCACGTCGAGGGCGGTTCGGCGAAGCTCTGAGTGAGCTCAGCTCGGCGTGAAACCCACGGAGACTTCCGGGCACTGGTGGAATGACGGTGGCTTAACGTGCGGCTGCGTTTTCGTCGAGGGACACGTGATAATGGACGAGCAGGTACAGGAAGTCGGTTGGTAAGGTGACAAGCTCCCGGTTTGAGCCGATAACGGCAAAGAAACGAGCCAGGGTTTGCTCGGAAGGTGGCGGCAACACTGCCCTTGGTGGCGCACGCTGGGAGACTTGGGTGTTCGAGAGAAAAACAGAGGAACCCGGTTACTTCCTGTGTAAGTGTATTCATCTCAGTGACAAGTGGTGTGAAGTTCCCACTTTAAGCATGTCGACCTTTTCTGTAGGGTTTCAATCCATAGAGTCAAATTCAGTTTACTTAGGTTTTCGAATTGAAAAAAGACGGCTACATGTGATAAGGAATTAAACCACAACCTTTTTAAGTTGAGCAAAAGGGTTTCAAATTCGATATTTTGGCTACATGCAATAAAGGAAACCTAACCACAAATGAATGAAACTACAACATTTCAAATCCTAGCACAAAAGTGAGTTAATCCACTGATGCCAAATTCAAAATTTGGAATTTTCTGCTCTGAATTCGAATTTGGAGCTAAGTTTGTGTGGGGGGAGACCTCGGTGGGACCCGCAGGTCAGTGAAACAGAGACTCCAGGAAGTTTTCATTTCTCTGTGAGCGTGACACCGAGGGGGAGAGCGCTCCACCGAGCTGCTTCTGACTTACTCCCGAAGGCAGCTCGCTCCACGGCTTGTGATCGATAAACATCGAGGCTGGCCAACCGAAGTTTCGTTTCCCTGCTCGCAAACCCTCTTCACACGTTATACCGAGTAAAACAACCGTGCCTCGCGTGCTCACCCGAGAGAACCTGGCGTCGCTTCTCCGGTCCCCTCGCCGATCACTCTCCAGCCGAGTTAGCGCCCGGGTAAACCACCTAGGAGCTGCGCCGGCGACTCCTCGACGTTTTCCTACCCGTCTCAGCCCGTGGCCGACCTTATACGACCAGTGCTGAGCCGATCGTCCCCATAAAAACAGAGCACGAGCTGCCTTCACGTGACTCTGGTACTAATTTGTGACACCCGGTTTCGAAAAATGAACCAAGTGATGCATATGTGTGCCCAGGATGCTCATCACACATACAGACGTACTTCATAAACTAAATTCAGAATATACCCACGTTACAAATAGTACTTAAGTGCTTTATTACAGTAGTTCATTATCTCAACATGAGTATCTAGTTTATTTTGCAGCGTAAATACACTAAACAGCAGCGGGCCTCAACTCGACTCCATTCCACAGGCAGTTGATAGTAGTGCGCATGCCTAATACTTCATCTGGTCTTCGAAGTATTCCCGAGTTTCTCCTGTAGATGAATCATTATGGAAATGCAAGAGTGAGTACATGTCGTACACAGCAAGTGAGGGAAAGTATGACATGTGGCTTAAAACGAGGCTGGATACAAAGGTTAATTGGTGACAACTTTTATTTCACAATCACAAGAAAACAGCTTACAATGTCTAGTGAGTTAAATACCAGCATAACCATGTAGTTCATCATGACTCATGCCCAATACCATCATTCCATCTTTCATCAAGTTTAACCAGCCAATAATCATTCTCAACCTTATCTCAATTCACAATTTTCTCATAAACAGCGACTAGAGAAACCTCCATTCTTTAAATACACAACCATCGGTGTATGACCAAGAGATCACTAAATAGCCTTTACAAAGGGGCTACTAGAAGTACGGACCCATCGAGGATTCACCGGCAGGCTTGAATCTCCATTCTCCCACCCACGGGCTCCCTCGTGTGCCATGCAGTCCCCAGGACAGTCCATCCCGTGCCATCCAGTGGTCCATAACAAACTAGCAACACATCTAATAAGGCAGCTATGCCGCACCCATATTTGGCCCTGTGGTGGCACTGTTTTCCAGGAATATTCTCGCATGAACCTGTCCTTAGACCTAAGGCAAGCAAACCATAATGACATTAAGAAACACCACAAACCTGATGTGACGCCCTCAATTCTGTGGAAAACCACGGAACCGAGAACTGATGCATATGTGTGCCCAGGATGTTCATCACACATACACATATGTTCCACAAACTGAATTCAGAATATATATAACCACGAATAACAGAGTTTATTACAATGTTTCATGAGTCTTGGACTCATGCTCACAGCATAAGTCTTTATTTCTATGTAGCGGAAGCAATTCTAACTAATGCGGAAGCAAATCTAAGCAGCAGTGACTTCATTTCTATTCCATCCCACAGGAAAGGTTGAGAACAGATCACACGCCTTAATGCTCCACTTGATCCTCATAGAAATCTTCTCCTGTTGTTGATTATGAAATAATGCAAGTTTGAGTACAATGATGTACTCAGCAAGTGCGGGAAAACATGATATGTAGCTCATAACAAGGCAGGTATAAAAAGGGCTCATTCGCAGAAAAGCAAAGTTATCAAAACCACGATAAAACAACAACTTACTTTGGGTGAATGTAATCCCAGCATGTAATAAATTACCAACATACCTCCATCACTTTCCATGTTCCACCAGAGCATTAACCAACTTCATTCTTGCTCACAAATACCTCCTCGTATTTGCTACCATCTCACGAATATCTCCTCGTATTCGCTACCATCTCATCTCATAATCAACTTTGCCTCACACCGAGACCAATCTCGTTGTCATGACTCAACAGTCATGCAACCATCTTGTCACCCGGACTCAACAGTTCCAAAACCAAACCATAACCATAATCAATAACCATAACCAAGAACCATCCCAATAACCATCCCAACTAATCATGGCAGTTGGCCAGGCGCTCGTGACCGTAAGCTCGGCTATCATGATAGTTTTAGACTCTACAGAGTTTGCACCTCTTTACCCACAAGTTTGTGATTTCGTCACCCGTCGGCGACTGCAGAACCTCCATTATACCAGTACACAACCATTGGTGTATGGCCAAGAGATCACAAAATAGCCTTTACAAAGGGGTTACTAGATGTATGGACTCACTAAGGTTTCACCGGCAGGCTAGAATCTCCAATTCTCCCACCCACGGGCCCCCTCTTGTGCCATGCAGTTCCCAGGGCAGTACTCACTCGACTCCCATTCCCCGCGCCTTCCACAGTCCATAACACTCTAGCAACTTACCTAATTACTCAGCTAAGCCGCACCCATACTTGGCCTTGTAGTGGCACTGTTATCCTAGCATGTGCATGCATCTACCTGTAAAAGTCCCAAAACTTGTGAATAGAAAACTTGAGCTATGAATAAAGTTGAGTTTATATACAAGAAATGGGACTTAAAAAAACTTTTGTTTACTCATGAAAGTGTTGGCATGAGCAATATGACTTTAAACTCAGTTTAAACTATAAGGCTCACTCCAAAGATAGGAGGGCCATTTTCAAAGAGGAAAAATTCAAACTGTTGTTTAAGAAGTGGTAGTTGCAATGACCAACTGAAAGATCAGAGGGCATATTCAAACTCTCCAGGTTCAAATTGTGAAGGAGGCAAATTTTGAGCAATTTTGGGAGGGGTTGTGATATGTATATCAAAGGGACATGCAAATTTCATCCAAATTTGAAGTCAAATTTGAAACTGAGGCACAACTTGTCAAAGTGCCCAATAAATTATGAATTTGAGTTCCACATGGCTGAATTTGCACTAGGCTAAAAATTAGAGATCTTTTGGGGCAGAGAGGAGTTGTGGGCCCCATTTGTCATTGAGAGGGGAGATCAAAACTTACTGCCTAAGTTTTCAGCCCCCTGTTATCGGTTCAACCGAACTGCCGAGCGAGCTCCGGGTGACACCGAGTGTTGATCGGGACACCTCCTCACGCCCTTCCCTCGTGCTGGCGACCTCCTGGTGTCTCCCTCACGTCTCAGCGTGATCCTCTGCCGCCAACCGACTTTACTCAGGCTCAGCTCGTTCCCTCGCGCGGTAAGAGAACCCGAACCAGCCGCTCGCCGCCATCTCTAAAAAATCGATCGGAGACGGCCAAACTCGAGCCACTGAGCTCCCCGAGCTGCACCAGTAGCACTGAGGTAACCCTTACCTACCTTGTCTGCATACCCCAGGCTAGCCAAGCTCCCCTGCACCGAGAACACAGCGCTCCGCGCGGCGACCTAACCTCACAGCGGTTTGGGCGCTCGTGGACAGCCTACACCAGGCCCTGTCACGCCCAAGCGAGGACATCCCAGGACGCGCCGGTGAGCCCTGCTGCTTCCATCCAAACCGCAAGGCAAGCCGTGAACCACCGAGCGAGAATTCGGAAAAACTTTGCCGGCGGCCGCAGAACGACGTTCCGGTATGAGTTCTCAAAATCCTCACTCCCTTCTCGTCTTTGGGTCACTAAACGGTGCTCAAAGGATCTAGACTCGAGGGCGACCCGATCCCCTCCCCAATCCTGGCTTGAAACCCCGTGTTAGCAGACCAATTTGAATTTTCCGAGCGGCGATCATGGCGGGAACACATGGGCGCACGGTGACAACCGGGTTGCCGCCGTTTCCGAGCCAGGTTGAGGCCGTGCCGAGGTAGCCTGACGTTCACTGATGCTTTAGAGAAATTCCCCGAGCCGTTGGCGGGTTAAGATGCTTGGGCCACGGCGCCGAAGCTGTACCGAAGGGTGCGCGCATCGCCGGCCTACTTCCGGCCACCGGCAGCCCGATCCAACCCCGTAGACATGTTTCCCGACCTCCCAAACTCACAGGCGGCGAGTCTCCAGCCGAGAGGCGGCCGGAAAGCCGGGTCCGGCAAGCTCCAGAGGAGCGCCGGCGAGGGGGAGGCGCGGGAGCGGGAGCGGGAGGAAGAAGAAGACCCCCTTTCGGCCCCACTCGTCAGCGGCTGAAGTTAAAGGTGCGGATCCTCTGTGGCCTCGGATCAGTCTCCGACAACGAGGGAAATGTCCTGTGGTCCCGTGTGGCTCAGTCCCAGCGGCTGACACGTGTAGGATGGACCCACAGTAAGAGTTTGAACATTTCCCGAATTAATTTGAATTCCAGATTTAGTTCAAACTTTAGAACCTCATAACTTTTGCTAGGAATCTCCACATTTAGTGATTCAAATTGGGTTGGATTCAGGATGAAAAACTCTATCCAAATATGCAACCCAATTTGCATGAAAACCAATGGAAAATCCTGGAGAATTCATTAAAGCTTTTCAGAAAAAGAATTTTTGAGGGAGTTTGGTTCGTCCAAAAATCCCCAAATTTTGCCAGGATATTCTTTAGGATATTAGAAGACACCTGTAAAAGTTTCGGCTCATTTGGAGTTGATTTAGTGAGGGTAATTCTGATTTAAAGTTTCTGTATTCAAATGAGTACAGAAACAATTTCAGAGAATTTCCAAAACTTGGAAATTCAGTTCTGGGCATTCCTTAGCTCCAAAAATCCTAGGAAAATTCACGCATACTCTCTGAGCTCACTTGGATTTGCATGAAAGTGCAAATTTATTCAGAATTTATTCATTGTTGCCTAAATGGTTAGGGAATTGTTCTGGGTAATCTACTCAGTGAAATATTCTGAATTTTGGTCCAGAGGACTTTCTTGTGACAAGGAACTCACAAGAAAATTTCCAGCTCCATTGGAGCCCTGGATCAGCAGTGTTCTGTTCAACCAATTAGGTGATCACCACCCAAGTGATGAACCTCACTTCTCACTTGAGGATAGTGCTTAAACACATACCCAAACCACCACCCCAGTGTCCTTTTAAATTCTTGAACAGAGTTCCAGTTTTAAACTTGTTTTTAGCACTGGTTAGCAAAAGTTTATAATTAAACATGTATACATATTCATAACATGTAGTGATTAGACGTGGAAAGTGAAGGAGGAGTTGAGCTTGGATCAAGAAGCAAGAAGGCAGTGATTCAGCTTCAAGGCAGCAGAAACTAACTTCATAAATCTCTGACTTTAGTCACCTGCAAAACCAAGGCAAGCCCCGGTTTGCATTTAAGCTATTTTATAAAGTTTTTCATTTGTTCACTACTATGGGTCAAATTTTGTACGTGCATTAGGTCAAGGATGTTTTATACTCCACTTGCATAACCAAACAAGAACCCTGAGGTCAAGGGTAGCATTGTGTCATTGCTGTAGAATAAGGCCATGCTAAATAGACTAGGGCATCCGGTAGAAGACGGGTAGTTGGAATCTACTCGCGAGCTATAGTAGAATATCATAAGTGTGGTTGAGAAAGGAAGCAAACTAAAGTTTACATTTCTAAAGATGAGACCGGGCAGAGGGGTTAGGCAGTGACAGGACGAGGTCTTGGTCGAGTAGCTCTGCCTGTGTCGGTTAAGGACCGATGCGTGTGCCACGTCCAGGAGCAAGTATTGAGTTGTGCATTAGATGCTTACTGATATATGGGAACCAGGAAACGATGTAATGAAGACCTATGAGCCCAAGACGGCGCGACCGGTTCTACAGTTTAGTGTCCTGAGAAAGGTTGCCACATACGACGTAATGAAGGACGCCAGAGTTGGGTCTTTAGAGGCGGGCGTATGTGTCGAGTTATCCGGGTAGTGTTTGATTCGAATCACCGTCCCTTGCGGTTATTGAGTACCGCTTGCTCCCATGTTGTGACGTAGTAATCAACTTGTGTGGAGACAGTTTGCAAAAGTATAATTGCTGCTATGATTATATTAAGTTGCATGAAAACCCTGTTTGAAGTAGAGATAGAGCAAATTAAATTTATTTTTCACCTTGGGACAAGTAACATTGGAATGAAGCGTTCTTGTTTGATTGTGGAGTTCCAATGTTGCTGGGTGCAAGATCACTATTATTATGGCTAAAATCTGAAAGTTAATGATGAACTCGTAGGCGAGTCTTTTCGCAAATGACAGACTTAAGTCTTAGGTTACTTTCATCTAGAGTTTCATGTCTTAGGAGAGACGGTTAAGTCTTGCTGAGCCTTTGTGCTCACTCTTGCTATATAAGTGGTTTTGCAGGTAAATCTCGACGCTATAAAGAAGGTTGTCCGGTGAGACTCGGGAACTTCCGAGTCATGTCACACTTGGAGAACCTAGCCGCTGCCGTGTCTTCGTGTTGCTAGCGAGAGGAGTCCGCGGGCTGGACCTCTTCTCGAGTGCTTCTTAGATATTTGACGTGAGCTGTTTATAGACTTCCGCTGCAGCTACTTTATGCAAAGTATTTACAAAGAACAGTTGTAAGCTTCTGCTTTTGATTTATGTAATACAGGGTTCCTTATATGTGTGCTGTTCGGTGCAGCATAACACGGCACCACCCGATGCGATTCCCGGGCAAGGTGCCCCGTCCCCGTGACGTGATCGGGACGGCGGGGTCCCGTCAGCGTGGTATCAGAGCCGCATTGGTAATAGTGCACGGAATAAGGATCGTATTACAAAAAAACTTAGGATACGGTGAGGAAACGGTATTAGGCCCGCATAAGGACTATAGTAGTATAGTTACTTAAAGTGGCATTGCTAACTTACTTGTTATAATTCTGAATTTTGATTATGTAACTACGCACCTACGTTCAGGTAAGAATGGTAAGGAACGCCACTGAAAGTGGTTCAATTTCGGTTAGCTCCCCTGACGAGGAAAGTGTTCAGGGTTAGATCTCACAGCTTGGTGTGAGATGTTAATATGAAACTCTTGGACTCTTCATGTTCCTGAGTTCATATGAAACGCTGATCCCTAGCATGCATTAGGCAAGTAAGTGGAGACCCCATCGTGTGGTCAGTAATGCGATAGTATGTTCTTCTGGAAGTAGCCTAGGAGGACATACGCAGCGCTAGCCATCAGCGTGCCCTGCAGGGCAGTAGGTGGTATCCGTTGGGTTGATAACATTCCCAACCGTGACGACCCATTCATGATCAACTCAGGTTCCCCGTCGTGTGGTGTTGAAACACGATCACGTACCTTGAGACATGACATAACTCAAGGACGGCACTTTGACAATGATACGGGCGTTTATATTTACTTTCAAATATGGAACTGCCTGAAATGAAACAAACCTTTGGGTGCACCACTATTGAGTGTTTTTCTGCAGGTACTAACCACGTACGTATCCCGTGTAGTATCCGTGTGCGAGAGACCGTCTTAGTGCCACTGATAATACGTATATGCCGGTGTAATCCAGTTAGGATTTTTCTTTTGGAGAGGCTACGTAGTACCGACATGTTTATTACGGTGCATCTACACCGTCCTAAACTTAATAACCTCTTCCCTATGACGAAATGATTCATGAACTAACTTTCAACTAAAAATGGAAGTTTGAAACAAATAGTAGCTACTGAACTCTTATTTTGAGCTAAGATTCAAATGAGAGTATAACTAGGTATCAAAGTTTTCAAAAACAGAGTGCTCTGTTTCTGGCAGAAATTCATGCTGGACTTTAACAGAGCATAACTCTGAGTAAATTGACCCAAATAACGTGTATGATACAGTTCTGGAAATATTTTCAAGTGCTCTACAACTTCCTTGTAGGCCTCCAGAGCAGAATCACACGTTACATGGGTGAAAAGTCCAGTTGAAGGCGAACTGTTCAGAGCCAGGACAGTACCAAAAACCTCTCTGGACCTTTCTGTTTTTAAGCCATAACTTCCTGTAGAAAAATCCTTAAGGAGCACATAAGTACTTGTTGGAAAGCTACTTAAGTTTACTAAAACTTTGGTATTGAACTCAAGTCAAGAATCTGTTGATAACTTGAGTAAAATTTGGAGTTTGTGTGAACTGGTCAGGGTAGTCCCGCTGATTAGTTTAGCGTACTTAAGATTTGTTTAAACATGAATGTGGTTATGCTTTCATAAAGTTCATGACATGTTCATGTTTTACTTATCTTTATTTACTACTGAGATAGAATTTTGATTGACTCAAAATTTTTTTTCGTGCAGTATGGTACGCACACATCCTCAAATGGAGCTTTGAGATTCAAGTCGAGATGGGAATGACTCGACTTCATCACAAGAGCCATCGCCAACTGGATTGGCTGAAATTATGGCAAAGATGAATGAAACTCTCCAAACTCTAGTTCAGCAAGGCATAGATCGAGAAGCTCAACATCACATGCCAACCCAGAGCACGTATCTGGATTTCTTGGCGACACAACCGCCGGTATTCTCTGAGGCGGCTGACCATTGTGAAGCAAATCACTGGTTACGTGTCATTGAGTCCAAGTTCGGGTTGATCCAATGTGATGAATTCTTGAAGACTCTATACGCCGCTCAGCAGCTTCACGGCTTTGCTGGAGCCTGGTGGGCAGAATACCTTGCTGTCCAACCAGTAGGGCATCGTATCACATGGGCGGAGTTCCAGGCTGCATTTCGTGCTCGTTTCATCCCTGCGGGCATAATGCAAACCAGTCTGGATGAGTTCTGGAGTCTGAAGCAAGGGGACATGAGTGTTATTGAGTATGCGAAGGAATTCCATCGCTTAGCTCAATATTTCCTTGACTATGTGAAGTCACCGGCCATGAAGGGTTATCACTTTTACCGAGGGCTGACCGCTAGGCTGCGATGTGAATTGGCTCAAGTTAGCCAAGAGAATTTTGATGAGTTTGTGAGCTGTGCGATCGCTCAGGAATATTATTCCAATCTCTACCTCAAAGAAAAGAGGGAGAGGGACTCATCACAGGAGGAATGCAATCATCTACCTCAGAAGTATCGGTTGGTGATCTGTTCACCTTCCGGTCGAGAGATTCCACAAGAGGTGCAATCATTCTGGGTGTGTGATGACTATTCTACTCCACAGAGGTCTTATTCACCTCCACCGCAGCAGCAACTTATTTCTTATGCACCTCAGTATCAACAAGGTGCACCAGAATACTTTTTCCCTCAAGAGGTTGAAGATGATCAAGGTGATTTCTCAGCTGAACCGAGTGCTGTCCACCACATATTGACAATGAACTCAACGTCAATGAAGCAACTGAACCGAACATCAACGTTATGTCTGCGGGTCCAGTTCTAAAAAGTGATCTTGGGCAGCCAAGAAAAGCTATGTCCAAAGTGGGGACGGTTAATTATGTTTCAGTCGATGATCTGCCAAAGGGAGGACCTGTTCTGGCTGGCAGGTTCACCTTAAATGACAAGCCGGTTGTCATTTTATTCGACTCTGGTGCAACACATAACTTCATTAGCAGGGCAATGGTAATCCGGGACCAGATATCCACTACTATCACCAAAGGTTCTTACCTTATTCATTCGCCAGGTGGGGACATATCCACTAATGAAGTCGTCTCTCGAGCACCACTTTGTTTGGGTGGAAAATTTATCCTACCACCCTTATTATTCTCGAAGACCAAGGAATCAATGCCATATTGGGAATATCATGGCTGACCTTCCATAAGGCTGTTCTGGACATTGAGAACAGGAGTGTTCACTTGGACTCTCCACTTCACGGATGTCAAACATTGTATCTCGGCGAAGCGGGTTCCAAAGACCCGGAATTATGTAATGCCGAGGCGTACAAGTTAGAAGACATTCTGGTAGTCCGTGAATATCCGGACGTGTTTCCCGAAGATCTTCCAGGCTTACCACCTGAGCGCGAGGTGGAATTCAAAATAGAGTTGATACCGGGAACCACGCCGATCTCTCGGAGACCATATAAAATGGCTCCGAATGAATTAGCTGAGCTGAAGGAGCAACTCAAGGATCTGATGGACAAGGGGTTTATTCGTCCAAGTTCATCACCGTGGGGTTGCTCAGCTTTATTTGTGAAGAAGAAGGATGAGACGCTGAGGCTATGCGTCGATTATCGTCCTTTGAATGCTGTGACGATAAAGAACAAGTATCCACTACCAAGAATTGATATCCTCTTCGATCAGCTAGTGAGTGCTAAAGTCTTCTCTAAGATGGACTTAAGGTCGGATATCATCAAATCAAGATTCGAGCGGAAGATATCCCAAAAACAGCTTTCTCGACAAGATATGGGCTCTATGAGTATCTTGTCATGTCATTTCGGTTGACCAATGCTCCGGCTCACTTTATGTTTCTTATGAACTCGGTGTTCATGCCGAAGCTGGATCAGTTCATCGTGCTGTTCATCGACGACATCTTGGTCTATTCCAAATATGAAGAGGGACATGGTAAACATTTGCATATTGTGCTTCAACGCTTGAGAGATCACAAGCTCTATTCAAAGTTTAGTAAATGTGAGTTCTGGATCAACCAAGTGCCATTTCTTGGGCACATTATTTCAGAAGAAGGCATTGCTGTTGATCCAAGCAAGATTGAACAAGTGCTGAAGTGGAAGTCTCCAACATCAGTCCATGAAGTTCGTAGCTTCTTGGGTTTGGCGGGATATTATCGGAGGTTCATCCCGAGCTTCTCAAAAATCTCCAAACCTATGACTGAGCTACTGAAAAAGGGTATCAAATATGATTGGAGCAAGTCATGTGAGGAAGCTTTTCAAGCATTGGTGAAACACCTCACAACAGCTCCGGTTCTAGCTCAACCGGATACAACCAAGCCTTTTGATGTTTATTGTGATGCGTCTGGCATCGGGCTTGGTTGCGTACTAATGCAAGGAGGACGTCTGGTCGCCTATGGATCACGGCAATTACGGAATCATGAGCAACATTACCGAACTCATGATCTCGAACTCGCTGCCGTGGTATTAGCTTTGAAGATGTGGAGACATTACCTATTGGGAAATCTGGTTCATCTCTACTCCGACCACAAAAGTTTGAAGTACATATTCACTCAAAAAGAGTTTAATATGCGACAACGGCGATGGCTGGAACTGATCAAGGACTATGAGATTGAAATTCATTATCATCCGGGCAAGGCAAATGTGGTTGCTGATGCACTCAGCCGGAAGCTCATATTCATAACTTGACCATTGCGCCGATAGAAGAGGAAGAGCCAAGCCTCTACTTGGTTCCATATGGAACTCTACATAATCTAGCTCTCGTACCCACAATAAGAGAGGAGATTATGGAAGCTCAAAAGAAAGACAAGGGCATGGCTCATATCAAAACGAGGTTGAAGAACGGGGAGATGAAATGTTTCCGGTTAGATGATGAAGACAACCTATGGCTCAAGGACTGGATAGTCGTACCCCGTGATATGAGGCCGCGGAAGAAAATTTTGGATGAGGCTCACTTATCCAAATTTTCTATTCACCCGGGCAGCAATAAAATGTACCAAGACCTCCGGAAGAAGTTTTGGTGGACACGTATGAAACGTGAAGTTGCAAAATACGTTTCAGAATGTGATACGTGTCGAAGAATTAAGGCCGAGCACGTAAAGAAGTCGGGCCTGCTGCAACCGCTACAAATACCGGCATGGAAGTGGGAAGACTTGAGTATGGATTTCAACGTTGGGTTGCCGATGACCTCTCACCACCATGATTCAATTTGGGTAATCGTTGACCGATTAACCAAATCGGCATGTTTCATTCCGGTGCATACCAACTACAGCGCCAAGCAATATGCAGAGTTGTACATAGCACGAATCATATGCTTGCATGGAGTTCCCGTACAATTGTCTCCGACAGAGGATCGCTGTTCGTATCCCGTTTCTGGGAACAACTACATGCATCCTTGGGAACCAAATTGATTCGAAGCTCCGTGTATCACCCTCAAACCGATGGGCAAACTGAGAGGGTGAATCAAATCCTTGAAGATATGCTAAGGGCGTGTGCCATCCACCACGGTAAGAGCTGGGATGATCACTTACCATTGGCGGAATTCTCGTATAACAACGGTTATCAAACGAGCATAAAAATGGCACATTATGAAGCTCTCTACGGCCGGAAGTGCCGCACACCCTTGAACTGGTGTGAATCTGGCGAGAGAGTGATTTACGGGATTAATCACGTAAATGAAGCAGAAGAGCGGGTAAGACTTATTCAAGCAAATGTTAAAGCCGATCAGTCCAGGCAAAAGAGCTATGCAGATAAGAGACGTCGTCCTCTGAACTTCCAAGTTGGGGACCACGTATACCTCCGCGTATCTCCTATGAAGGGCATTCACTAATTCGGAGTGAAGGGAAAATTGGCTCCACGTTTTATCGGTCCCTTCATCATCATTGAAAGGTGTGGACCCATGGCATACCGTTTGGAGCTGCCGGCAGCCTTAGCCAGAGTTCATAATGTCTTCCACATATCTCAGTTGCGGAAGTGTTTGAAAGTTCCAACGGAAATTCTCATGGGAGACATAGCAGATTTGAAGCCGGACCTCACTTATGTTGAACATCCAACCCGGATAATTTATGAAAAGACTCGCGAGACCAGAAACCGGACGCTGCGATTTTTCAAGGTGCTATGGGAAAATCACACGTCCGACGAAGCTACGTGGGAAAGCGAGGAGTATTTGCAACGAAATCATCCGGAGTTGTTAGAGGCTTATGTTGGGTAGTTGTCCTCTCCACGTTGTCCTTAATCATGAATCTCGGGACGAGATTCTTTTTAAGGGGGGAGGAATGTAAAAGTCCCAAAACTTGTGAATAGAAAACTTGAGCTTGAATAAAGTTGATTTTATATACAAGAAATGGGACTTACAAAAACTTTTGTTTACTCATGAAAATGTTGGCATGAGCAATATGACTAAAAACTCAGTTTAAACTATCAGGCTCACTCCAAAGATAGGAGGGCCATTTTCAAAGAGGAAAGATTCAAACTGTTGTTTAAGAAGTGGTAGTTGCAATGACTAACTGAAAGATCAGAGGGCATATTCAAATCTCCAGGTTCAAATTGTGAAGGAGGAAAATTTTGAGCAATTTTGGGAGGTGTTGTGATATGTATATCAAAGGGACTTGCAAAATTCATCCAGATTTGAAGTCAAATTTGAAACTGAGGCACAACTTGTCAAAAGTGCCCAATAAATTATGAATTTGAGTTCCACATGGCTGAATTTGCACTATGCCAAAAATTGGAGATCTTTTGGGGCAGAGAGGAGTTGGGGGCCCCATGTGTCATTGAGAGGGGAGATCAAAACTTACTGCCTAAGTTTTCAGCCCCCTGTTATCGGTTCAACCGAACTGCCGAGCGAGCTCCGGATGACACCGAGTGTTGATCGGGACACCTCCTCACGCCCTTCCCTCGTGCTGGCGACCTCCTGGTGTCTCCCTCACGTCTCAGCGTGATCCTCTGCCGCCAACCGACTTCACTAGGGCTCAGCTCGTTCCCTCGCGCGGTAAGAGAACCGGAACCAGCCGCTCGCCGCCATCTCTGAAAACTCGATCGGAGACGGCCAAACTCGAGCCACTGAGCTCCCCGAGCTGCACCAGTAGCACTGAGGTGACACATACCTACCTTCTCTGCTCACCCCAGGCTAGCCAAGCTCCCCTGCACCGAGAACACAGCGCTCCGCGCGGCGACCTAACCTCATGTAACACCCCAAATTTTGATTCAAAACCCTAAACCATGTTCAGAGTGGAATTTAAAAATTTTTGGACGTGTTGCATGTTTTGCAAAAATTCAAATTCAAACTGGAATTCAAATTAGACTCAAAACAGAAAAGAAATGGAAAAAGAAAAAGAGAAAACGGGAAAAAACCGGCCAGTGGGCCGAAACCCGCCAGCCGGCCCAGCTTCCCCGCGCCAGCCCGCCCCCGCGCGCGCCGCGCTGTCTCTCACAGACAGGTGGGACCCACCTGTCATCCCCAACCTCGCTCGCGCCGACCCCGGACTTTTCCCCCCGAGCGCGCGCGATCTCAACCGATTGAAAACCGCGTCCCTCAGCCGAATTCCGGTCCCAGAAGAATCCAACTCGATCGCAACAGACCCACCGCCCTCCCCCGGCTATAAAAACCCCAGCCCCGATCGGTTTTCCCACGCGATCGCCGATTTTTACTCCGGTGAGCACCGAGACTTCGCCGGTGAATTTTGGCCGATCTAAGCTCGGAAACTCTGATCTAACTCGCTGGTCTTGATCCACCGCCTCCGGGGAACTTTGTAGGTGCAGAAAACTCGGAGAGTTACGGTGTAAACCCAGCGCCGACGAGCTTCGCCGTGGTTTTGCCTCGGACCTCGCCGCCGAGCACTTTCCAGGACCCCCGAGCTCGAGAAAACCCCCGAGGTGAGATCCCTGACCTCCCCTCTACCGATCTAGGCCATAAGATCACAGTTCTAGGCAGAATTCTCGAGGATCCAAAACTTTCCGGCGAGATCGCCGCTTCCAGCCGCCGTGCGCCGCCGGCAGCGCCGCCCGCGCTCGATCAGAGCGACGTGGCCGCTTGTGCGCCGTTTATTTTAAATCGCACGGTAGACTTTAAAACCCCGCGTACCGGTTCGATGTTATAATCTCAGCCGTCGGTTTAAAATCGGACGGTCCACGTCAGCCCCGCATTATAAAGACTGGAATTCTTACATGCTACCCCCTAGGGTTCTCAGGAAATAAGAGCTAGCCCCGGAAACTTCTGATCTAGCCCCTGGAACTCCAGAAAATCATGTAAATTCATTTAAAAATCAGTTTTAGCCCCTGGACTTAATAGAAATTAGGAAAAACACCTCTGATAAGTGTAGCTAGACCCCTGGAAATTATGAAAATAATATTATAGACCCTGTAATGGGTTGAGTTCATTATTTTAGCCCTGTTTAGTATTTAATTTAGAAAATTGAATATGTAACTAGTGTTTAAAAATTAAAAAGTGGGACAAACATAATTGTCAAAATTAATTAAAAACTTTCTCAGTACTTAGAAAACTTTGGAGTGAGATAAAAATATATTTTTGGGCTAAAATGAATCTGTTTCATTTATTATTCACATTTGTTAGCATAGGGACACATTTTTAAGTAAAGAATAGTCATAGAAAATAGGGAAAATAATTATGAAATAGTTTACATCAGAGGCCAAGGTCAAAATATGTTATTAAATTATTTAGGACCAGAACCTATACTGTTTAGATGATGTGTATTACTAATTTCATAATAAAATATACAATTATGCATAGGAATATAAATCTGAAAATATAGCAACTAGTAAATGATAAATGGAGTTTTTAAAATCCAAAGAGTTCAGTTTAGAGTTGGTAGAAATTATGAAGGCACATATGGGGAAGAAAAATACTTTTCATACACACTTGGTAGTAAAAAGGTGTAGTAGTTGAATATAAGAAATTTATTGGAAACCCATATAAATAGTATGTAAGTATAAATGTGGACACAAAAGTAGGAATCATATACACATGGTTAAAAGTGCATGCAAGCCACAACTCAACACACATAAAGTAACCACAACACATATAATGGTAAAGAACTTTTGTAAATGTGAATGTGTGGTTTGTATGAAGTAGAAGTGTGAACTATGTCTTATGATTGTTGTTTTTCTTTTGCTATGTGTGATGGTATGAAGTAGAACCTGTTCAAGAGCAAGTTATCCCTTTCCAAGATCAGGACTACCCATTTCAAGAGCAGCAAGAAGGAGGCAAGTGTCCTTGACCACTTTGATCCTATGCTAGGATATGTAGATAGAATTATTTGCATTGTCAAATGAAATATGAAACCCATGCTAGGAAAGTTTCCCTAGAATTGCATTACCTTGTTTCCTTGTAGCTTGGGTTGGGATTTATTTTGTCATGTCATTTATTTACATGCATATGCTTAGCCATGCTTAGAATGGGATATTTGGGATATGTGATCATCAGTTTATTTTACCATACTCTTGAATGAGATATTGTGAGTTATGTAGAGGTAGGGATCAAGGCAAGTTGGATGTTTTGGTTGTGTGCTGGGTGCACGAGACTTGGGTTTGTGTTTAGTACTTGCCTGGATCCTAAGGACCGGTTCATGGAGCATGTAACCCGGCTTTACAGTGCCAACCACATGCTGAGATGGGGCAGCTTGGCCAATTAATTAGGTGTATCCCCGGCGTAGTATGGGTGTGTTGGATGGTGCGGGGAGTAGGTGTCAGCTGGACTACCATATGAACCGCAAGGCTCAAGAGGGGGCCACTGCAGCGGGGTTGGAGCCTCTTGTATGCTGTTAGGGGTGAAACCTCAGTGGGCCCACGCTCGTCGGGAATCCCTTTGTAAAGGCTTCGTAGTGATCTCCTGGCTACACACCTGGGAAGTGTGAATGTGGTTCGTAGCCACTGGCATAATGGAGGTTCTTTTAGTCCACCCGGCAACGGGGGATGAAATCACTACATGTGGGTACAGTGGTACAAACTCTGCAGAGTCAAAACTGTCTTGACAGCCGTGCTCACGGTTAAGAGCGGCCTGGACTTATTCATGATTAGAGGATTGATGGTTTTGGAAGTTAAGCGGGGAGCTTAACATTGGAAATGATGTTATGGTTATTGGATTATGATGATGGGATGGGAGATTTGGACCATTTCACCTGTGTAGTAATGTAGGTGCTTAATAAGCTAAGGTGATAGGTATTAATTGCGTAGTGCTTTTACCATGAGTTCAACCTCTCCTTGTTCTAGCCATGCATGATATAATTTTCCCACACTTGCTGAGTACCATTGGTACTCAACCTTGCATTTTTGTTGGTTTATATTGCTGCTCAGGTCAAGATAATGAGGTGGTGTATAATGACCAAGACTTTGGACCCGAAGAAGGTTTCTAGGTTCATGGAGACCCCCGGGCAACGCCTGTGATGGAGCCCTAAAGAATAATATTCCGCTGCTAGTTTATTTACTTGTGATGAACTTATTATTGTCCATCGAGACATTTACTATGTAAGACCTACTTATATTCGACACCTGGCATGTAATAAATGATGCTTCACTATTTGTCATCACATGTATGAGAAAATGATCCTGGCATACATGTGATATTCACTTGGTTGTTCTTCGGAAAAACCGGGTGTGACAGAGGTGGTATCAGAGCCAAGGTTGCCCGTAGGAACGTGGACCTAGGTAGAAATGGACGTATTTAAGGGCCCTATTTTCTTAAAAACTATTTTCCAAGGTGTGGGTGGAAAAGTGTTATTAAAGGAGTCATTTTCTTCATCTTACCCCAACTTTCATTCAAAATAGGATTTTTGTTTGAGAATTTATCTAACCTAATTTTAAATTCTTTTGTTTTAGATGGTTCGCATGATTCGCACCGCTCGTAAGTCCACAGGAGGGAGAGTTCCCGTAGTTGCCCTTGCCGAAAGAGAGGAGAGTCGTCCAGTGACGTACCTTTCCTATGGATTGGCAGTAGGAGATTTGTTGCGCCGTCTTCGGCGTATGCTCGAAGCCGCCGGCAATACGGGCAAGCTAATCATCCACTATAACTCCACCAGGACCATCCGTGAGAAGAGGGAAGAATGGAGTTCGGAGATGAGGATTATACACGAGAATCAACTGCTTAAGATTCACCACTCTCCAGCTTGTCGAGCAACACAAGTTGACGCGGAGAAAGATGTCACCTGGGAGGCCATCACCTGCCAGAGTCACATCTATCGTCGCCACTTGGACAAAACTGAGTACATGTATGTCCTCCAACGTGAGAGTGGAACCACGGAGTACAAGTACCCACCGGTGCAGCAAGGGACTTCCCATGAGCACATGGACTTGTGCTTGGAGGATGCTGCTATGCTCAGCACTCGACTGCAGGAGTGTCAACAAGAGCTTCAGGATGTCCGAGACACCCTGAAGGAAACGGAGGCGTTGCTGCGAGCTTGCTTAAAGGCGAGAGAAAGAGGAGATGGGAATGAACTGTGTGTCACCGTGAATGATACATGGACTCCTGACTCCCCGGATCGCCGAGCGATCAGGCGTCGTCGCACTTCTTCACCAGCAGCCTCCCCACCCAAAGCAGAGTCAGAAGGTAGCCGAAATGAGGAGGAAGATCCCGAGGAACCAGCTCAAGAGGACGAGTAGTGTAGGGTCTTTCCCTTAGCTAGCAATAGGTCGAGTAGTCGAGTCGTTACGTAGTTAATGGTGTGATAATGCTTGGTGTGTGACGTGAGTTGTGCAAGCCATGAGCAATTGTCCACAGCCTCGTCTTCGGATTGTTTTGCTTTGGTGTGTGAACCCACATGAAATAATATTGCATTTGTTTTTGTGTGAGAAATGAACCCTCAGAAAAGTATAACCAAGCCTCAACACTTCAAAGTACAACAAATGAAAGTAGTAAGACGATACTAAATGGTATCAAATTAACATTTGTTGATTCTGCCAGATGGCCGGAAGAGGAAAAGGACGTGCTGCCAACCCCGCCAACAACAATGATGAGGCATGCAATCCTCATCTTTCTGGAGGCCAGGACAGGGGTGGTCGCCGTGAAGAAGTTGATCCTCTCCACCAAATGCTGGAGAATCAAAATCAGCTCATCCAGAACTTGACTCATGTGGTGGCCCACTTGCATCAAGTTCCACCTCCACAAGCTGCACCACGCCAACCAAGGTTGAGTGAGTTTCTAGGAACCCAACCTCCAAAGTTTGCAAGTGCTGCTGAACCCCTGGAGGCAGATGATTGGCTGAAGACCATTGAAAGTAAGATGAGGATCATACAGTGCCAAGGGTATGAGAGGGTGCTGTTTGCCTCTCATCAATTGCATGGACCTGCTGCTGATTGGTGGACCGCCTACGTGGCCGCCCATCATGACCCTGAGAACATCACTTGGGACGAGTTCAAGCGTAGCTTCCGCAACCATTACATCCCAAGAGGTGAACTCAAAAACAAGAGGAAGGAGTTTTTGGGGCTGCAGCAGGGAAACATGACTGTGAGGGAATACCTCACTAAATTTACTCAACTATCCCGTTATGCTCCACGAGACATAGAGACTGATGAGCAGAAACAAGATTGTTTCGTGGAAGGACTTACCGCAGAGATGCAGTGTGCAATGTCCTCCAATGAGTATGAAAGCTTTCAAAAGATGGTGGACAGAGCATTTGTGGTGGAAAGGAAGCTAAAGGCCCTGGAAAATGAGAATAAGAGGAAGGCGGGGTGGTCACATCAGGCCTTAGGGAGCAACACCCGCCCACGTATGATGCAACAACCTACGGGGCAGACAAGCCGTGCTGCGGTACCCTATTCAGCACCAAGAGGGTACAACCCAAACTACAGGCCTCCCGCAGCACCAGCACAGACTCAACGTCAGTTTGTGCAACAGCCTCGCCCCGCATATCCACCTCGACCAGCAGTGCAAGGACCCCCGAACCAACCCCAAGACAACAAAGGCCAAGCACCTAAGGTTGGGGTGCAATGTTTTAGCTGTGGTGAAGTGGGGCACTATGCCCATAAGTGCCCAAAGAAGAAGCCCGCGCAGCCACAACAGCAGAATGTAATGAGAGGACGGGTGAACCACGTCACTATGGAGGAAGCACAAGAGGCACCCGACGTGGTAGTTGGTAAGTTTCCTGCCAATTTACACCTTGCAACTCTGCTGTTTGATTCTGGTGCTACCCACTCGTTCATTGCTCAAGGGTTTGTTAAGAAGCATGACCTAGCAACCACACAAATGAACCATATGCTAGCCGTAAACTCTCCAGGTGGAGAAATAAGGACAAGACAAGTGTGTCCCAAAGTGAGCCTAGACATTAATGGGGTAGTGTTTACGGCTAACCTCATAGTGATAGATTCACAAGGGATAGATATTATTTTGGGTATGGATTGGTTGACCAAACATAAAGGAATCATCCATTGTTCGACCAGAATGGTGGAACTAACTCACCCCAATGGCACAAGAGTAAAGTTCATAACGATACACGAGCCTAGGAGGGACATTAAATTAAATCAAGTGGAGGTGAAAGTTGAGGAAATCAGGACTATCAGGGAATATCCAGATGTTTTTCCGGAGGAATTGCCAGGTATGCCTCCCGACCGTGACGTGGAATTCGCAATTGAGCTAGTACCGGGAACAGCCCCGATATACAAGAGACCTTATCGAATGGACTCCAAGAAGCTAGAAGAGCTCAAGGATCATTTGAGAGAATTGACGGAGAAGGGGTATGTTCGCCCTAGTTCCTCACCATGGGGAGCTCCGGTGATATTTGTGCCCAAGAAAGACGGAACCCACAGGTTATGCGTGGATTACCGTGCCTTGAATGAGGTAACCATTAAGAACAAGTACCCATTACCCCGCATTGAAGACTTGTTTGATCAGTTAAGGGGAGCTTGTGTGTTCTCGAAAATTGATCTCAGATCGGGGTACCACCAACTCAAGATAAGGCAATCAGATATTCCCAAGACAGCTTTCGTATCTCGGTACGGACTGTATGAATACACTGTCATGCCTTTTGGGCTAACCAATGCCCCGGCATATTTCATGTACCTCATGAACAAGGTATTCATGGAATATCTGGACAAATTTGTGGTGGTTTTCATAGATGATATTCTCGTCTTCTCCAAAAATGAAGAAGAACATGAGAAACATCTAAGGTTGGTGTTACAGAGGCTGAGAGAACACCAACTATATGCCAAGTTGAGCAAGTGTGAGTTTTGGCTGAAGAAAGTTCCCTTTTTAGGACATATAATCTCGGAGGGAGGAATCTCCGTCGATCCCGCCAAAATCGAGGATATTCAGAAGTGGAAAACCCCTGAAAATGTCGGGGAAGTTCGAAGCTTTTTGGGATTGGCTGGATACTATCGACGGTTTATTGAGGGATTCTCCAAGATCTCGAGACCTCTCACTAAACTGTTGGAGAAGGGAATCACATTCACCTGGACGCCACAGTGCGAGACGAGCTTTCAGGAGCTAAAGAAGAGATTGACAATAGCCCCAGTATTGGTTATGCCAGATATGCAGAAGAATTTCACAGTGTACTGCGATGCCTCTGGAAATGGGTTGGGATGTGTTCTCATGCAAGAAGGACATGTCGTGGCATATGCATCCCGGCAGCTTCGGAAGCACGAGAAGAACTATCCTACACATGACCTGGAACTAGCTGCAGTGGTACACGCGTTGAAAATTTGGCGGCACTATTTGATGGGGAAGAGGACAGAGATATATACGGATCATAAGAGTTTGAAGTACATATTCACTCAGCCAGATCTCAACCTCAGACAAAGGAGATGGTTAGAGCAAATCAATGACTTTGATGTGGGCATCAACTATCATCCCGGGAAAGCAAACGTTGTGGCCGATGCTTTGAGTCGGAAAGTGCAGCTCAATAAGTTGAGCTTGAAGGACATGCCCGCAGAATTGAAGGACGAGGTTATAAGGCTCAATCTATGTCTAGTAAATAGTGGTGAAGCCATCGCCATGGAAGTGGACTCCACACTCGAGCGAGACATACGCGAGGGCCAAAAGAATGATGAGAAGATACAAGAGATCAGACAGCTCATCAAGGAAAATAAAGCTCCTGGTTTTAGAGAGGATGAACACGGAACGGTGTGGCACGGGAAAAGGATCTGTGTGCCAGAAGTAAAGGAGATCCGTGAATTAATTTTGAAGGAGGCTCACGATTCTGACTATTCCATTCATCCTGGGAGTACGAAGATGTACCAGGACCTCAAGAGCAGGTATTGGTGGTATGGCATGAAGCGAGATGTCGCGGAACATGTTGCCCTATGTGACACATGTCAGTTGGTGAAAGCCGAACATCAACGACCCGCGGGATTATTGCAACCACTCAAAGTGCCTGAATGGAAGTGGGAAGAAATCAGCATGGATTTTGTCGTGGGATTGCCTAGGACCCAATCCGGGTATGATTCAATATGGGTCATTATTGATAGGCTAACCAAGGTAGCTCATTTCATTCCTGTGAAAGAAAGCTACAGCGGATCCAAATTGGCAGAATTATACATGTCAAGGATTGTGTGTTACCATGGAGTGCCAAAAAAGATAGTGTCGGACCGAGGGACACAGTTCACCTCGAGGTTTTGGCAGAAGTTGCATGAAACCATGGGAACCCATCTGAACTTCAGCTCTGCCTATCATCCCCAAACTGACGGGCAGACGGAGAGAACCAATCAGATCCTTGAAGATATGTTAAGGGCATGTGCACTCAAAAACAATAGGAGTTGGGACAAGAACTTACCGTATGCGGAGTTTTCCTATAACAACAGCTATCAAGCTAGTATGAAGATGTCACCGTTTGAAGCTTTGTATGGAAGGAAGTGCAGGACTCCCCTATTTTGGAACCAAACAGGAGAAAGTAAAGTGTTTGGTCCAGAAGTACTACAAGAAGCAGAGGCGAAGGTGAGGGAGATTCGCAACAACTTGAGGATAGCACAAACACGCCAGAAGAGCTATGCCGATGTACGAAGAAGAGAGCTCGTTTTCAACGTGGGAGACTATGTTTATCTCAAGGTGTCCCCTATCAGAGGACTTCTCGGTTCAAGGTGAAAGGGAAGTTGTCACCTCGATACATCGGACCCTTTCAAGTTTTGGAAAGAAAAGGCGAAGTGGCGTACCAACTAGAGTTACCGGTTCATCTATCGGACGTGCACGATGTATTCCATGTGTCACAACTCAAGAAATGCCTGAGGACGCCTGAGGAGGTGTTACCCATGAATGAAGTGGATGTAGCTGAAGATTTGTTTTATGCCGAGCAACCATACAAGATTTTGGAGACGATGGAACGCCTCACCAGAAACAAGAGAATCCGGATGTGCAAGGTGCAGTGGAAGCATCACTCAGAAGAGGAAGCCACCTGGGAACGGGAAGATGAGCTCAAGGCACAATTTCCGGAATTGTTTTCTTAGAAACACCAATCTCGAGGACGAGATTTCTTTTAAGGGGGGTAGAGCTGTAACACCCCAAATTTTGATTCAAAACCCTAAACCATGTTCAGAGGGGAATTTAAAATTTTTTGGACGTGTTGCATGTTTTGCAAAAATTCAAATTCAAACTGGAATTCAAATTAGACTCAAAACAGAAAAGAAATGGAAAAAGAAAAAGAGAAAACGGGAAAAAAACCGGCCAGTGGGCCGAAACCCGCCAGCCGGCCCAGCTTCCCCGCGCCAGCCCGCCCCCGCACGCGCCGCGCTGTCTGTCACAGACAGGTGGGACCCACCTGTCATCCCCAACCTCGCTCGCGCCGACCCCGGACTTTTCCCCCCGAGCGCGCGCGATCTTAACCGATTGAAAACCGCGTCCCTCAGCCGAATTCCGGTCCCAGAAGAATCCAACTCGATCGCAACAGACCCACCGCCCTCCCCCGGCTATAAAAACCCCAGCCCCGATCGGTTTTTCCCACGCGATCGCCGATTTTTACTCCGGTGAGCACCGAGACTTCGCCGGTGAATTTTGGCCGATCTAAGCTCGGATACTCTGATCTAACTCGCTGGTCTTGATCCACCGCCTCCGGGGAACTTTGCAGGTGCAGAAAACTCGGAGAGTTACGGTGTAAACCCAGCGCCGACGAGCTTCGCCGTGGTTTTGCCTCGGACCTCGCCGCCGAGCACTTTCCAGGACCCCCGAGCTCGAGAAAACCCCCAAGGTGAGATTCCTGACCTCCCCTCTACCGATCTAGGCCATAAGATCACAGTTCTAGGGAGAATTCTCGAGGATCCGAAACTTTCCGGAGAGATCGCCGCTTCCCGACGCCGTGCGCCGCCGGCAGCGCCGCCCGCGCTCGATCAGAGCGACGTGGCCGCTTGTGCGCCGTTTATTTTAAATCGCACGGTAGACTTTAAAACCCCGCGTACCGGTTCGATGTTATAATCTCAGCCGTCGGTTTAAAATCGGACGGTCCACGTCTGCCCCGCATTATAAAGACTGGAATTCTTACGTGCTACCCCCTAGGGTTCTCGGGAAATAAGAGCTAGCCCCGGAAACTTCTGATCTAGCCCCTGGAACTCCAAAAAATCATGTAAATTCATTTAAAAATCAGTTTTAGCCCCTGGACTTAATAGAAATTAGGAAAAACACCTCTGATAAGTGTAGCTAGACCCCTGGAAATTATGAAAATAATATTATAGACCCTGTAATGGGGTGAGTTCATTATTTTAGCCCTGTTTAGTATTTAATTTAGAAAATTGAATATGTAACTAGTGTTTAAAAATTAAAAAGTGGGACAAACATAATTGTCAAAATTAATTAAAAACTTTCTCAGTACTTAGAAAACTTTGGAGTGAGATAAAAATATATTTTTGGGCTAAAATGAATCTGTTTCATTTATTATTCACATTTGTTAGCATAGGGACACATTTTTAAGTAAAGAATAGTCATAGAAAAATAGGGAAAATAATTATGAAATAGTTTACATCAGAGGCCAAGGTCAAAATATGTTATTAAATTATTTAGGACCAGAACCTATACTGTTTAGATGATGTGTATTACTAATTTCATAATAAAATACACAATTATGCATAGGAATATAAATCTGAAAATATAGCAACTAGTAAATGATAAATGGAGTTTTTAAAATCCAAAGAGTTCAGTTTAGAGTTGGTAGAAATTATGAAGGCACATATGGGGAAGAAAAATACTTTTCATACACACTTGGTAGTAAAAAGGTGTAGTAGTTGAATATAAGAAATTTATTGAAAACCCATATAAATAGTATGTAAGTATAAATGTGGACACAAAAGTAGGAATCATATACACATGGTTAAAAGTGCATGCAAGCCACAACTCAACACACATAAAGTAACCACAACACATATAATGGTAAAGAACTTTTGTAAATGTGAATGTGTGGTTTGTATGAAGTAGAAGTGTGAACTATGTCTTATGATTGTTGTTTTTCTTTTGCTCTGTGTGATGGTATGAAGTAGAACCTGTTCAAGAGCAAGTTATCCCTTTCCGAGATCAGGACTACCCATTTCAAGAGCAGCAAGAAGGAGGCAAGTGTCCTTGACCACTTTGATCCTATGCTAGGATATGTAGATAGAATTATTTGCATTGTCAAATGAAATATGAAACCCATGCTAGGAAAGTTTCCCTAGAATTGCATTACCTTGTTTCCTTGTAGCTTGGGTTGGGATTTATTTTGTCATGTCATTTATTTACATGCATATGCTTAGCCATGCTTAGAATGGGATATTTGGGATATGTGATCATCCGTTTATTTTACCATACTCTTGAATGAGATATTGTGAGTTATGTAGAGGTAGGGATCAAGGCAAGTTGGATGTTTTGGTTGTGTGCTGGGTGCACGAGACTTGGGTTTGTGTTTAGTACTTGCCTGGATCCTAAGGACCGGTTCATGGAGCATGTAACCCGTCTTTACAGTGCCAACCACATGCTGAGATGGGGCAGCTTGGCCAATTAATTAGGTGTATCCCCGGCGTAGTATGGGTGTGTTGGATGGTGCGGGGAGTAGGTGTCAGCTGGACTACCATATGAACCGCAAGGCTCAAGAGGGGGCCACTGCAGTGGGGTTGGAGCCTCTTGTATGCTGTTAGGGGTGAAACCTCAGTGGGCCCACGCTCGTCGGGAATCCCTTTGTAAAGGCTTCGTAGTGATCTCCTGGCTACACACCTGGGAAGTGTGAATGTGGTTCGTAGCCACTGGCATAATGGAGGTTCTTTTAGTCCACCCGGCAACGGGGGATGAAATCACTACATGTGGGTACAGTGGTACAAACTCTGCAGAGTCAAAACTGTCTTGACAGCCGTGCTCACGGTTAAGAGCGACCTGGACTTATTCATGATTAGAGGATTGATGGTTTTGGAAGTTAAGCGGGGAGCTTAACATTGGAAATGATGTTATGGTTATTGGATTATGATGATGGGATGGGAGATTTGGACCATTTCACCTGTGTAGTAATGTAGGTGCTTAATAAGCTAAGGTGATAGGTATTAATTGCGTAGTGCTTTTACCATGAGTTCAACCTCTCCTTGTTCTAGCCATGCATGATATAATTTTCCCACACTTGCTGAGTACCATTGGTACTCAACCTTGCATTTTTGTTGGTTTATATTGCTGCTCAGGTCAAGATAATGAGGTGGTGTATAATGACCAAGACTTTGGACCCGAAGAAGGTTTCTAGGTTCATGGAGACCCCCGGGCAACGCCTGTGATGGAGCCCTAAAGAATAATATTCCGCTGCTAGTTTATTTACTTGTGATGAACTTATTATTGTCCATCGAGACATTTACTATGTAAGACCTACTTATATTCGACACCTGGCTTGTAATAAATGATGCTTCACTATTTGTCATCACATGTATGAGAAAATGATCCTGGCATACATGTGATATTCACTTGGTTGTTCTTCGGAAAAACCGGGTGTGACACCTCACAGCGGTTTGGGAGCTCGTGGACAACCTACACCAGGCCCTGTCACGCCCAAGCGAGGACATCCTCGGACGCGCCGGTGAGCCCTGCTGCTTCCACCCAAACCGCAAGGCAAGCCGTGAACCACCGAACGAGAATTCGGAAAAACTTTGCCGGCGGCCGCATAACGACGTTCCGGTATGAGTTCTCAAAATCCTCACTCCCTTCTAGTCTTTAGGTCACTAAACGGTGCTCAAAGGATCTAGACTCGAGGGCGACCCGATCCCCTCCCCAATCCTGGCTTGAAACCCCGTGTTAGCAGACCAATTTGAATTTTCCGAGCGGAGATCATGGCGGGAACGCGTGGGCGCACGGTGACAACCGGGTTGCCGCCGTTTCCGAGCCAGGTTGAGGCCGTGCCGATGTAGCATGACCTTCACTGATGCTTTAGAGAAATTTCCCCGAGCCGTTGGCGGGTTAGTATGCTCGGGCCACGGCGCTGAAGGTGTACCGAAGGATGCCCGCGTCGCCGGCCTACTTCCGGCCACCGGCAGCCCGATCCAACCCCATAGACGTGTTTCCCGACCTCCCAAACTCACAAGCGGTGAGTCTCCGGCCGAGAGGCGGCCGGAAAGCCGGGTCCGGCGAGCTCCAGAGGAGCACCGGCGAGGGGGAGGCGCGGGAGCGGGAGGAAGAAGAAGACCCCCTTTCGGCCCCACTCGTCAGCGGCTGAAGTTAAAGGTGTGGATCCTCTGTGGCCTCGGATCAGTCTGTGACAACGCGGGAAATGTCCTGTGGTCCCATGTGGCTCAGTCCCAGCGGCTGACACGTGTAGGATGGACCCACAGTCAGAGTTTGTACATTTCCCGAATTAATTTGAATTCCAGATTTAGTTCAAACTTTAGAACCTCATAACTTTTGCTAGGAATCTCCAACTTTAGTGATTCAAATTGGGTTTGATTCAGGATGAAAAACTCTATCGAAATATGCAACCTAATTTGCATGAACACCAATGGAAAATTCTGGAGAATTCTTTAAATCCTTTCAGCAAAAGAATTTTAGAGGGAGTTTGGTCAAAAAACCCCAAATTTTGTCAGGATATTCTCTAAGATATTTGAAGACACCTGTAAAAGTTTCAGCTCATTTGGAGTTGATTTAGTGAGGGTAATTCTGATTTCAAATTTCTGTATTCAAATGAGTACAGAAACAATTTCAGAGAATTTCCAAAACATGGAAATTCAGTTCTGGACAATCCTTAGCTCCAAAAATCCTAGGAAAATTCAGGCATACTCTCTGAGCTCACTTGGATTTGCATGAAAGTGCAAGTTTATTCAGAATTTATTCATTGTTGCCTAAATGCTTAGGGAATTGTTCTGGGTAATCTACTCAGTGAAATATTCTGAATTTTGGTCCAGAGGACTTTCTTGTGACAAGGAACTCACAAGAAAATTTCCAGCTCCATTGGAGCCCTGGATCAGCAGTGTTCTGTTCAACCAATTATGTGATCACCACCCAAGTGATGAACCTCACTTCTCACTTGAGGATAGTGCTTAAACACACACCCAAACCACCACCCCAGTGACCTTTTAAATTCTTGAACAGAGTTCCAGTTTTAAACTTGTTTTTAGCACTGGTTAGCAAAAGTTTATAATTAAACATGTATACATATTCATAACATGTAGTGATTAGACGTGGAAAGTGAAGGAGGAGTTGAGCTTGGATCAAGAAGCAAGAAGGCAGTGATTCAGCTTCAAGGAAGCAGAAACTAACTTCATACATCTCTGACTTTAGTCACCTGCAAAACCAAGGCAAGCCCCGGTTTGCATTTAAGCTATTTTATAATGTTTTTCATTTGTTCACTACTATGGGTCAAAGTTTGTACGTGCATTAGGTCAAGGATGTTTTATACTCCACTTGCATAACCAAACATGAACCCTGAGGTCAAGGGTAGCATTGTGTCATCGCTGTAGAATAAGGCCATGCTAAATAGACTAGGGCATCCGGTAGAAGACGAGTAGTTGGAATCTACTCGCGAGCTATAGTAGAATATCATAAGTGTGGTTGGGAAAGGAAGCAGACTAAAGTTTACATTTCTAAAGATGAGACCGGGCAGAGGGGTTAGGCAGCGACAGGACGAGGTCTTGGTCGAGTAGCTCTGCCTGTGTCGCTTAAGGACCGATGCGTGTGCCGCGTCCAGGAGCAAGTGTTGAGTTGTGTACCAGATGCTTAATGATATATGGGAACCAGGAAACGATGTAATGAAGACCTATGAGCCCGAGACGGCGTGACCTGTTCTACAGTTTAGTGTCCTGAGAAAGGTTGCCACATACGACGTAATGAAGGACGCCAGAGTTGGGTCTTCAGAGGCAGGCGTATGTGTCGAGTTATCCGGGTAGTGTTTGATTCGAATCACCGTCCCTCACGGTTATTGAGTACCACTTGCTCCCATGTTGTGACGTAGTAATCAACTTGTGTGGAAACAGTTTGCAAAAGTATAATTGCTGCTATGATTATATTAAGTTGCATGAAAACCCTGTTTCAAGTAGAGATAGAAAAAGGGCATACCCAGTGCTGAAAGCTCCCACACGTTGTGGGGTCTGGGGAAGGGAATTTCTAGGCAGTCTTCCCCTTGCTTATTTTGCAAGGAGGCTGATTCGAACCCAGGACCTCCAGGACACAAGTGGAGAGACTCTACCACTGCGCCAGGCCTGCCCTTCACAAGTAGAGATAGAGCAAACTAAATTTATTTTTCACCTTGGGACAAGTAACATTGGAATGAAGCGTTCTTGTTTGATTGTGAAGTTCCACTGGGCGCAAGGTCACTATTATTATGGCTAAAATCTGAAAGTTAAGGATGAACTCGTAGGCGAGTCTTTTCGCAAATGACAGGCTTAAGTCTTAGGTTACTTTCATCTAGAGTTTCATGTCTTAGGAGAGACGGTTAAGTCTTGCTGAGCCTTTGTGCTCACTCTTGCTATATAAGTGGTTTTGCAGGTAAACCTCGACGCTATAAAGAAGGTTGTCCGGTGAGGCTCGGGAACTTCTGAGTCATCTCACACTTGGAGAACCTAGCCGCTGCGGTGTCTTCATGTTGCTAGCGAGAGGAGTCCACGGGCTGGACCTCTTCTCGAGTGCTTCTTAGATATTTGACGTGAGCTGTTTATAGACTTCCGCTGTAGCTACTTTATGCAAAGTTTTTACAAAGAACAGTTGTAAGCTTCCGCTTTTGATTTATGTAATACAGGGTTCCTTATATGTGTGTTGTTCGGTGCCGCATAACACGGCACCACCCAATGCGATTCCCGGGCAAGGTGCCCCGTCCCCGTGACATGATCGGGACGGCGGGGTCCCTTCAGAACCGGTCCTTAGATCTATGGCAAGTAAACCACCATCTCATGCTACCTCATTCACGAACCCAGGCTTGCCTAGATCTCCCTCTGATCCATGTTCATTAACATCATCAGTTTCTCATATCATTACGAGTGCAGTTAGCTACACACATCTATCTCGCTTCCCAATCCCATGGACTCAGCGAAGCATAAAACAAAAACCATACTCGACTCATAAACTTCCCTGGCGACAAGGGTGGTTTAACCAAAACTAGTAAACTCCTATAAAAGGGTTTCCCATCATGTTTGACTCAGCACACACACCTTTTCGCAAAACAAATCAGTTTTACCCAAAACACAGGATCAATATGGTCAAGGAGCACTTGCCTTGTTCTTGCGGTTCTGGTTGTTCTTGGATCTCAAAACCTTGTTGCTGCAGCTCGTCGTAGACAGCTCCCTGTGCTTGTCCTGCTATGTAGGATTACGTGCATACAAGATTCACAGCAATCAATATCATGCACAAACCTTAAACTAGATGCGGTGATGCATATGCATGCTATCCTATGATTAGTTTTATTAGATTAGTTTTACATGTTCTTGCATGGCTTGCATGGATTTTATGATGAATAGAGGTGTTCAGATCAAAGGTGGACATGGCGATGATCTTGTCTTTAGATCAACCTGATCATCAAGTGATCTGACCACGAGAAGGCTTCTGTTCGAAAGGATTCAAAGAACAGATGCAAAGAAAACACAACGATGTCGTAAGGTGGTATTGGATACCTACCTTACGTTCTTCTCGGTCTCGAGGTCCTCCTCAGATCTTTGGGCTTTCCTCTGGCGATCTTCCTTGCTGCACTCCGGCGATGGTTTACTCGGCGGGTTGGGACTAGGGCTCTAAGTCGTCGGCTTAGGAGTTGGAAAAGAGATTTGTGGTTTCGGCCAGAGGTTATGGGTTCTATTTATAATCGGGAAGAGAAGAGTCCTAATCTGATTGTACCCCGAATAAGAGTCCTGTTCAAATTTGTCGTTGAATCTTACAACTTATCTTTAGGTTATTTGGTGCAGTATTATTGTGGAATTCAGGTCCGTTTCTTTTCCGGTATTTCTACGTGTACAGAATCCAAAAACCGCTCCTAGAACTCGTTACCCCCTCGGTGATGAGCTCCGGAGGCTCCACGTGTCCACCGGGTCCTGGTCTCTCCCTCTCCGCAGGGACGAGCTCCGGTTGTGCCGCATGTCAAGCGAGCGAGACCTCCCTTTTCCTTCGAAGGTGAGCTCCGCGTGCGCCATGTATCCTTGCGGTCGGGACCTCCTCTCTTACTCGGAGGTGGCTCCGCGCACGCCACGTGTTAGTGCCGGTCCTTCCCTCTTTCCTCGGAGACGTGCTCCAAGGTTAACACGTGTCCAACAGTGACGGGCCTCACGGAGATAAGCTCCGGTGGCGATATGTGTTCAACGGAACCGGACCTCTCGGAGGTGAGCTCTGAGATCGACACATATCCCGCGCGACCGGTCCTCTGATTTCCATGATGACTAGCTCCGGGGGAAACACGTGTCCCACAGGGTCGGACCTCTCCCTCTTAGCGGAGATGAGCCCCGATCCTGCCACGTAGTCAGTTTAGAGGCGGACCTCTGCCTACTTCGCAGGGATGAGCTCCGAACACGCCACGTGGCCAGCGGGCCGCGGATGTTGTCTTCGGTTCTTTCTGTAAACTGGATTCAGCTCTTACTGGCTATCTTTTTGATAATTTCTCTGTTCCACTTCTTTTAAAATATTTTATCTACATGAAATATGAATTCATGCAGAAACCAGAGATGAGGGTGTCACACCTGATTACTTAGATCACCCCGATTCCAAGCTTGTTAAAGATCACCATGGCTAGTGGTTTAAGAAAGTTTAATTCAGTTTCCCACAATCTCGTTAAGCAATATGGTGCAAAAGAGAAAAACAACCCTATACCCGACTCAACAAGTTCCCGGCGACAAGGATTGGCCAACAAACTAGTCAACTCCTATGAAAGGGTTACCATCATATTGACACAGTGATGAGGAAAAGAGTATAGTAGTAGGCTCAATCTTCCAATAGGTAATGGATAAGTCGATTGATGGAGATCTCGACGTTGATGATTGAAGGCTCTCAAGGAGAACATGAACAACCCCTGCAATCACTACACCACCGCTCCGTTGGTGATCAACCGTGCTTCACACGCTTGACCTTGCCAAGATTGCTAATCCATGCAAGTGAAACCGATAACACGAGCAAGAACAAAGAAGAAGCAATCTGAATTGCTAAGTTGGGGTCTCACAAACCGATGAACGGCGAAACTGTGTTTAACAGATTAATCTAAGCAAAACCCAATTGTTTATGGCGGATACTATGGAGTATTATAGGTGGGAGGACGTCTAATGGGTATTGGTGTCATGACCTAACCCTAAGACACGAAAATAATCGACTTGTACTTGATACAAGGCCCAATGGCCTAATACAGTGGCGCAGCACGCTGACAGATTCTGAACTCAATTTTGTTTCAACGATTTCCGTCGACTCCTGAAGAATTTTAACATGGGACCATTGGCATTGGAAAGGTTATCCTCTCTTATTTACGTGCATATGTAGAACGTCTAAAATGCAGTCCATATGCATTCTGGGCATTTGTTTTAGTGCGAAGTGCAACTGGGCTCCGAGTTGCACTCGATTTCGAGTTGGGCTCGACCCCTATCTTCTTTGGACATATTTTCTGGTCCTCCATGCCCCTAAGCCTTCCTCTAAGTACTCCTTAAACCACTTAATGGATCTTAATCACAATCAATTCATTACATAGCAATTTATTCTCAAAAACATATAATAAAACATATAAGAACGAGCTCACCTCTAAATTCAATTGTTGTGTGTGAACTCTAATGATCGCATCTTGTATGTTCAATGGAGGGTTATGTATATCTACAGGAGTGATGTCCTCATCATCCTCCTCCTCTTGAATTGGAGTCGTCCTCGACTCAAACTCATCTTCTCTCACGTGTGGGTCCAAATGTGCAAAGCCATCAAATCCTCTTGTGTGCATGAAAGGAGGAGGCCAAGGTGGTAGACGACATAGTGCACCATCTCGATGTTCTCCATCAAATCAATGTGCATGTTCACATGAGCCAGGATCCCAAACAAATACACATCATGCCATGTTAGTATGTGCAATGATGATGTGCACGATTACATCATTCTCCCCTTCTTGGGGACAAGCCATCCTCGGCTTGCTCGTATGCCAAGTAAAGAGGCTTTCTTTGGGGATAGAATAAGCGTTGTACATAATGCACAACTGCAGCGAACAATGCTCCTCTTATATGGTGTCCCTGCTGTAAGAAAAAAAAGACTAGAAAAACTTGACAAGGCATTATTAGCATTAGTGCATGCATTTACTTTACCATGTTGTTGCAGCACAAAAGGAGCCTTCTCATTTGAACATGTAAACTTTATGCACCATACACACACCACTATGTTCATAGTTGCCTATAGCATGAAAATTATTTATTGTCAACAAAGGTAATTCAGTTTTTAAAAATATTCTTCTCTCAACAGTATGCAGATCACAAAGAGCATCATATTCCATATAACCCAAAGTATTTAGAGAAGAAAATAAATTCATCTCATCAATTTCACGAGTAATGGGAATCGAATGTTTAATTTAAGCACAAGTGGGTGATAAAATTTCAATTTCGTTCACTTGTTTTTGCATCGGGATAATAGAATTTTCAGCACACAACTATTTCTTAGAGCAAGGATCAGTAGCAAAATCAACATGTGACAATGGTGTATCAATAAAAGATTCCACTACTTGCTCCTCAACAATAGCGTGATTGGTTGACAAATTCAGATCCAAAAACTTCTCACCTTCAACAAGTGTATCGTGATATTCGTTACCTTTATTCTCATTTTCAGCAGTAATTTGAGGTGCATTATGAATTGATAGATCTGAATTTCGCAAGAGTTGCTTAACACCACATTCTCTTTTACATTATCTACATTTGTTTGTTCATGTTCCTGCAAAAGGTTAGGCATAGGAGGAGGTAAAACAAGAAAATTCTTATCAAGTTCATGTATTTTATCTTTGCCATTAGATACATTAGCAAAAGTTTCTCGCATAAGAATTTCCATATCGTTCCATGTTCGAGGTCTTTTTAAATGATTATGTTCTTCCACCATGTTAGTTCAAAATAAATTAATGCACTAGCAACATTCCTAAGCTTTTTCCTTCACACATACGACATTGTCTAAAAATTTTATCAATCTCTATTTCTCAAGCAATATATTCATCGCAACAAAAACCATCATAAGATGGATGAGATAGAAAGATATAATTACTTCTTGTAAAATAAGTTGTGGAGGTGGTATGAATATCATGTGAAGCATCGGTTGATGTGTGATCCAAATTTTTTAATGTGACCATTGTTGATGCTTGATTCTTAGTGACCAGTTCCATCGTCATCTTCATCATGTCAATTATCTCAATATTCAATTCATGATTCTTGCTTTTACCTGACATTGTTAGTAGCAAATAGAAGGAAACAAAAATATGTTATCCCTACCAACTGTAAAGGATAATGGCAAAGTGGAAGTAGAATCACACACTCTCAAGCGTCTTGCCACGCTCTTACAAGTGTTCTTACCAACACTGCAGGTGCCAAACGGTGGCCGGTGTGAAGAACCAATCGGGCATTGGTTGATTGCAAAGGTGTATGAATTTAAGTCGAGAGAAAACTGTAGCTTGGAAGGCACTTTATATCATAGGAAGGATTTCGCAACAATGAAATTGAATAGTAAAGTTGAATAAGTGTCCAAAGTACTTGTCAAAGTTGCTGGTCTAAATGTGTTCCTGGTAGTTTAAGCTAGCAAGACATGTAACAAAAACCAGATGACACAAAGGATGCAAGCACTTCTGTTTTTTCTCCTTTTTTGTGCGGCTTTTGTATCTTGTTATGCACTTTCCCTTTTCCTTTGTCTTCCTTTTTTTTTCAGAATGTGCTGCAAAAGAAGAACACAATTTACACCAATCAAAGATATATCGTTGGTATGTCACAGATTTTTTGCTCAATCTTCCAAGAATGATTAGGCACCCTTAGAGGCCCCTAATCCAAAAAGCTACAACAGCAAGATTATAGATCTATATCTCCACTTTTTATTGAAATATTTAAAATACCTATCTTGGATCATAACAATAGGAGATATTGCCCCCAGAATACAGACTGTTCAGAGATTCTAGATCAAGAACAAATTCAGATCTAATGCAATTTTGACCATGATAACTCTATTTCCTGGAAAACATATGAATATGAAAGTTGTAGATAACTTCTCAAGCTTTCCAGAAAGTAGAAGAACACCAAAATCTGAGTTTTATGAGAAAGATATCTTCGAAATACTCAACTGGACAGAGATGACTCTAATCTAGACGTGATGACGTGATTCAAAAGGATGAATCAACACGATGCAAAACTCAAACGAAAACAAGAAACACTTTCTAAACCAGCAATGCGACTCAACCACGGACACATACTCAACAAAACCAATCTGAAACAAAGTTACAAAGGCTCAATGGCGGTTTAGACAAAGTGATGAACAGATCAATTAAACTACAAGTTTTTTTGTGGACTCTAGGTATGAAAAACAAAATTAATCTATTGGATAGATGAAATTACCTACCAGACAACCTGGAAACTGATATCAATTGATGAGGAAAAGAGTGTAGTAGTAGGCTCGATCTTCCGATAGGTAATGGATTGATGGCGATCTCGACGTTGATGGTCCGAGGCTCTCGAGAAGAACATGAACGACCCCTGCAATCACTATACCACTGCTCTGTTGGTTATCAACCGTGCTTCAGATGCTTGACCTCGCCAAGATGGCTAATCCCTGCAAGTGCAACCGAGAACATGAGCAAAAAAGATGAAGAAGCAATCTGAATCGCTATGTTGGGGTCTCACGAACCGATGAACGACGAAACTGTGTATAACAGATTAATCTATGCAATATTCCAATTGTTTGTGGCGGCTACTATGGAGTATAAATAGGTGGGAGTACTTCTTAGGGTTTGGGGTCGTGACCTAACCCTAAGATACGAAAATAATGGACTTGTACTCGATACAAGGCCCATTGGGCGAATACAGTGGCGCAGCACCCTGGCAGATTCTGAACTCGATTTTGTTTCGACGATTCCCGTCGACTCCAGAAGAATTTTGCCATCGGACCAGCAGCATTGGAAAGTTTGTCACCTCCTTTTTCCGTGCATATGTAGAAAGTCCAAAACGCAGTCCACATATGTCCTGGGCGTTTGTTTTAGTGCGAAGCGCTCTTGGGCTCCGAGTTGGACTCGATTTCGAGTTGGGCTCGACCTCTATCTTCTTTGTACGTATTCTCTGGTCCTCCATGCCTCTAAGCCTTCCTTCAAGTACTCCTTGAACCTCTTCATGGATTCTAATAACAATTAATCCATTAGGTAGCAATTTATTCTCAAAAACATATAATGAAGCATATAAGAACGAGCTCACCTCTAATTTCAATTTTGTGTGTGAACTCTAATGATTGAATCTTGCATGTCCAATGGAGTGTTATGTGTATCTACAGGAGTGATGTCCTCATCACACAGCAGGCAGTTTCCACAAACAAAACATTTAAAAACTCAGGATCAATATGGTCAAGGAGCACTTGCCTTGTGCTAACGAGTTGTGCTGCTCGGGCTCTTCAAAGTTTTGGTGCTGAAGGTCCTCGTATGAAGCCTATTGAGTGCGTCCTTATAGTCATGATCACACACATACAAAGCAGTACAAACAATCAATACGATGCACACATATTACTTAATATGTGATGATGCGGATGCATGCAGTTTTACAATGCAACCTACACTAACCAGTTTACACATGCCCATGGGAGCTTTGGTAGGTTTTAGTGGGTTTTACGATGATCAGTGCTGCTGGAAACCAATCTGGTGCGGCTGTGGTTTTAACTCGGGATAGTAGATCAATTGCATCGTCAAAACCTAGACCAGAGGGTGATCTACTTACATGCAGCAATTTGTGGGTCGTGGAGGTGTGATGCAGCGGGTTGGAGATGACAGCAGCACGTTGAAACGAAGGATGATGGCTCCTGCTTCTCCTCCTCTTCCTTTCTCCTGCGTCTGGTCTTCTCCTTGCAGTGGCAGCAGCTAGGGTCTTCCTTGTGGACAATGCAGTGCGGCTAGGGTTCCTTGGTGGCAAGATCAGTGCTGCAGGGACTTAGGGGGCTGTGGCCAAAACTCTTTTCTTGGCAGCGGTGCAGCAGGACAGCAAGGGGGCGACAGGGCTTTGTTTTGGGGGCAGGGTGGTGGCCAGGGTTAGGTTTTATTTATAGGGGGAGGGTGCAGCCTAGGGGGGCTATAATCTTAACAAAAAAAAGTGATCAAGGGCTGGGATTTAACCCGAATCCGCAGCCAAGGGGGGAGACAATCCTCTACTCGGATTGGAGGGGGGGATCCCTAGTAGTGCCAACCAGGGGTTTTTGTCCAAAAAAGGGGGTTCTGGCTAGGGTTTTTGGGGTATTCTACTCGGTTTGGAAGTGGAGGAATGAGTCCTACTCGGTTTGGAAGAGGAAGGATGAATCCTACTCGGTTTGGAAGAGGAGGGATCAGTCCTACTCGTTTTGGAAAAGGAGGGATGAGTCCTACTCGGTTTGAGAGTGGGGGTGAGTCCTACTCGGATTGGAAGAAGAGGGATGAGTCCTACTCGGTTTGGAAGAGGACAGATGAGTCTTACTCGGTTTGGAAGATGAGGGGTGAGCCCTACTCGGTTTGGGAGGGGATCCTACTCAATTTGGAGAGCTTTATCTCCAAGGTGGCACAGCCAAGTTAAGGGGGAATAAACCCTACTCAGATTGGAAAGGGGGAGGGCAGCTAGGTTCTCCTTTTATTTTCTTTCTTAAGTGATATCTACATTGTTGGGAAATCGGTGGTACGCTACTCTAGCAATTCTACCGCGTCACCCAGAAAACATGTGAGTACAAAAGTCATAGATCGTTACCTCTAGACACGCAGCGCAGCGGAACGTAGACGCACATCAGTGTAAGGGAAGTAGACAGCCACGTTCGTGTTTTCCTCGTACTCGTCACGGCAGCAGGTAGACGATCACGTTCTTCTTAGCCGATCAGCGCAGCAGTAGCAGTAGCACCTCCACGGAGTCCACACGTACGGGGAGGAACACCGTGCGCCGGTGTGCTAGCACTGCGCGCGCGGCAAGGGTCTCGGTGTGAGGCCTGCGAGGGGTGGTGGCTAGGGCTGTCACGTGGTGGTGTTCTCAGCTCCTAACCCTACCCCTCGTATTTATAGCCGTACTAATGGGCTTTTAGGTCGTAGGCCCGTTAGTACCCTAATTGCATATGGATCAAATATCCAAAAGGCCTTAATCCAAATTGTTATGATTGCCTCCTTGGCCTATCATCAACAATCTTCCACTTGCACTAGAGACAATCATCCAGCCAAGCTTTTTGATATTCCAACCCCTTAAGTGTGTGACCCGTTAGGTTCATGTGCAGTCGGTTGTGAATGGAAACCGTTTCCATCCACAAGTCAGTAGAGGTATCTAGCAGGACATACTGACTCGCGAATGTACATAAAGATCATATCTGTTGAACCTAGATACATTCACATGCTAATCCATTTGCCTCACGATACCAGTCGAGCTCAAGGCGAGATGCGTGCCATCTTTGTGATAGCTCGACCACTCACTCAATCAAATAGTGGATTCATTCCATGACTAACTTTTAGTCATTGTGATTAACCTTTAAAGACCTTGGCATGACCGTGCACTTTCAAATCCAACTATCTCTAGGGGCCTAGAGATATCTCTCCTGTTATTAAGGAGGGGCAAATCCCATCTTGATCTGCGCACATCCAAATCTATGTTTCACTATGTACCCGAAGACTACTTTTATGACTACCCAGTTACGGAGTAGCGTTTGGTAGTCTCAAAGTACGAAAGTACACATAGTGAGAAACAATGGTGATCTCAGGTTTAAGGATCTAGCAGGTGTATCACTCAAGACCAACTGATGGCACATATGAAAATAACAATCCCAGCACTGTCTAGTAGTGGGTCAATCCAACACCATGTTCACTAACATGTGTTCACGTTATTAATTTGATATCTCCATATCTATGACCCGTGAAATGTGATCATCAATTAATACATGAGCTAGTCTGTATAACATCATTATCTCATATAATGATATAGACTAGGGATCATTTTGAGCAACATTATTATTAACAAAGAGTTTCACGAACAAGTCACATACTTGATGATCAAAGTGACACAGCCGCAAAGGTCTTGTCGAGCCAGGATCATGCTGAGGGGTGCTGCGTTGCACAGCACCGGATAACACACGTCAAAGGTACAAAGCGGAAGCGAAATTTTATTACATAAACAAGTTTATGAACATGTTTACATCAAAATAGTTCCAGTCTACACTCACGGGCGTAGACTACGCATCAAGTCCACGTTCAGCCCTTGAACGTGTCCTTGCTAGCACACACACACACTAACTCTGCGGCGTGCACGACTACCACTCGACGGGGTTCCCCTCCTAGGGTTCCTTCTCCTCTTCGGGAGTCCCTTCCTCATAGAACCCTGCAAAAGCTTCAAACACAAGCAGTGAGCACGAAGGCTCAGCAAGTCTGACCCGTCTCACCTAAACATGGAACTTCTAAATGAGGGGTGGTGGGTTACATGAGGTAAAAATCATTTGCAAGGACTCGCCTAATTAGTAGAAACTTACTTTCAAGTTTTAGCAGCAGGTTGTGGAGAACCTTACGCTAAGGTACATGAGAGAGCCGCAATCAAACAAGAAACGCATTTCTCTCAAGTACTTTGCCCAAAGTTGAAATGAACTTTAGTTAGCTCTAAACTACCACCAGTCATTAGCAATCAAGTCCATCTTTCAATCAGCAACATTTTAACATGTAACTAGCCTGTTCTTTCTATGTCACGGTACAGTGAACAAGTGGTACTCACTGACCGCGAGGGACGGTGATTATAATCGATTTACACCTGCAGGGTTAACCGAACAACCCGTCACGTACGCCCGTACTCGATGTTGCTTACAACAACCATCACGGACACCGTACGCGACTACCTTTCACCCGTTAGCCAAATGTTGAACCGGTCCAATCATCCCGAGCAAGAGGTCTCTGCACGCGCATCTCAGTGCCGCCAGCAGATTTACACCTCGAGCTCTCAACCTACCCTCTGAACAACCAGCTATGCCTCAACACCCAGCTACCCGAGTTACATCAGTTTCCTGGTTCCCATATAGCCGGTAGGTCTTCGGTACTGTTCTAGCTTGTTCAACAGGCCCGCACACGGCTCGGTCCTCAATCGACACAAGCGGAGCTACAGCACACAGGACCCAAAGTCCTGCTGCCCTTACCCTCCGCTTGGTCTCATTTTCTTGCCATATGTTTCATGTGCTATCACTACCCGAGTCGAGTGCCTCTAGCCTATGCTCGTGAGTAGTTCCAACTACTCGACTTGTACCGAATCCTACTCTATCTTAGCATTGCAGTAGCTAACGGGGTTTTGCAATCCTAAACCCAACCCATGGTTTTCTTGGCTATGCAGTTGGGTTTCCAATCAAGACTCTAATGCAAAGAATCACAACAGTATTCAAAGATGTGCTCAAAACAATAAACATTTGTAAAAAGGTTAATGCAAACCGGAGCTTGCCTTGCTGCTCTTGGTCGAAGCTAGCTGTTCCTCCGGAGTAACGAAGTCTAGGACTTCGGGTTCCTCCTTGACCTTAGCGACTACATGATAGAAGCAATATATGTATCAATTTAAATGCATTTGTATTGAGTTTGAAGTTGTGAAGTCTATAACTCTCACTAGACAGACCCAATGACTGAGAAACTTTTACTGTGGCTTGGTTACAACCTAGGTACAGACTTGGTCAAGTTTTAGTTGCAGTAAAGCTCATTTGAGCCCTCCACAATTAATTATGCACTTGACCTTAATTGAAGGCTTTTAGGGTGTTCTAAGGATTTTCATGAAACAAACTATGACTTTCTGAAAACTAGATTCCAAACAGTTCAGGGATATTTTGGTGAACATCCCAGTAAAATTTCAGGATTTTCCTCCAAAGGATTCTCCAGTTAAAATTCCAAACAGTTTAAACTTTGAGGAATTAATTCTGGAGGAATAAGGATTTTCATGAAGTGAAACTTGATTTTCTGGAAAGTGCTCAGAGAGCTGAATCCAGCAAAACTTGGTTCACTCGATTTGGAGCTTTCTAGCCAAAGTTATGAGGATTTGAAGTTTGGAAGAATTATGAAAATCAGGGAAAAGTTTAAATCTCGCGGGGGCCCGCGGGGACACGTGTTGGGCGCTGAGGTGTCCGGCACACCGGAGCTCATAGGGTATTTGCGCGCCACCACAGCTGATCCCGGCCGCAGCCCGATCCCGATTTAAAATCTTCAGCCGCTGACACGTGGGCCAGCCGGCTTCGTCTTCCTCCCGCCGTTTTCTCGCGCCGGCGCCGCCGACCTCGCCGGAGCAGACTCAGAGCTCGCCGGCTCGCCGCTGCCGGACCTCCCATGGTCTGAAACTCGCCGCCAGGGGGTTGTCGACGTCGAGGAACACGTCGGTGGTGTCAGGTCGGGCTGGGGGTGACCGGAAATAACTCGGCGACGTGCCGTGGCCTCGGTTGAGGTTCGGCGCCGTCGACCCTGGGTTCTAACCCGCCAACACCTCGAACAAACGGTCCTACAGCATCAGTGTACCTCTAGCAATCTCGACAAGGTGTCAAAAGGGTTCAGGGATGGCGGCAAGTCGGTCGGCACCGTGTGACCGATCGTGCCCGCCATGACCGCCCTCGATCGAGCTCGAAATTCGTCACTCCTTGACAGTTTCACGCCACGGATGCAGAAAAGAACTTGATCGCCGGCTAGTCCAGCGTCTATGTGCAAGATTTGATAACCTCCGAAAGATCATAGAGCGAGAATTTAAAGAAACCGTACCGGAAGCTCAGTTTAAGGTTGCCAGAGCAAAAACTGAGAATTCGCCGGCGAGAGTTCACGGCGTGGCTTGAGCTTCAGGTGGAAGCAGCGTGGAGTTCGTGCGCTCCTTTTGCCACCCTTGCTCGGCCGTGGAAGTGGCTGTAGTGTGCTGCCCACGTAAGACCGATCACCGTCCTTCAGCTAAACTGCGGCGGTCGTCGTTGATCACGGGAACAGGGACCGAAACCCAGTGGTTCAGGCGTTGGGAGGGTGGTGCTCGAGCTCAGGATGTTGCCTGGCAACTCGGAGAGGCAAGGACACGATGGTTTGCTGTGTTTTCCTGATCGACCGAGAGCTCGGGAAGAAAAGGAATGGCGTCGCCCCGTGTCGCTCACGGGGATAAGAAGGCACCCGGTCTTCACCCCGTTGAGGCGGTAACGGTCGCGTGGGGGCGCGAGCAAGCTGCCCTGGGCGCCAGCGCGCAGAGAGGGGAAGCAGCTGGTGGCGCCGGTAGCTGCTCGGTGGCACAGCTGACAGCTGCTCGGTGGAATTTCCCACCGAGGCTGTGACTTTGTGTGCAAGTTTTGCCTCCTTCTCTCTATGACATGTCCCACCCGGGGTTTTAACCTCTGAAATTTACTCCAAATTACTGTTGTAAACAGTGAGCCCCAAAATACCCATGGCAATTCAAATTATTCACCCATGAGCCATTTAAATTGAGTAGAATTCAAATTGGGTTTGGTTTGAATGAATTTCAGCACAAGTTCAGTTTTGAATTCAAATAAAGTTTGAATTTGTCCCACTTAGCTCATGTCAAGATCAACTCCAAATGGAGTGAAAATTGGTGTGTGAGCTCACAAAAATGTGCTGAATAAGAATATGCCTCCCACTTTTAAATTCATGGGATAAAAACAGTTTGAATTTGAATATGGTTTCAAACTGCCCTCTTTCTAACTATACCCAAAATGACCTTAAAAAGGTTTTGAATTTGGGTGAAACTTGGCATGGACATCCTTAGCAATGTGTAGGAGTTTTCATATGTCCAGCTCACCTATATCACATGTGGGAAATACCACTTTTGCAATATGTGAGTTTGTTCTCTAATGAGCATGTTGATGGTGGTTACTTGCTCTTCATTTGTGTTCATCAACTTTCCTCAAATAAGGTGTGTGGTGTAGTGATGAACACTTCAAATGTGTGTCAAAAACTGAGGCCCTTACACAAAGTAAATAATGATTACTCATATAACAATGTATTTAATAGTACATAAACATAGTTATGACACAAGTCTCCCACTACACACTATGATCACCGATGTAAGTATCTAATACCCATAGATCTTGTGTGCGCCTCATGCTTTGATTGTGGAAGAGGCTTTGTCAATAGATCCGCAACATCCAAATCCGTTTGCACCTTGCATATCTTCACATCACCTTGGTCTATGATCTCTCGAATGAGGTGATAGCGTCGGTGTATGTGTTTGGATCTTTTGTGTGATCTAGGCTCCTTTGCCTTTGCGATGGCTCCACTATTGTCACAATAAAAATACATAGGACAGGACGCACTAGGAAAAACACCCAACTCAGAAACAAATTTTCTGATCCAAACAGCTTCCTTTGACGCTTCAGAAGCTGCAATATACTCCGCCTCCGTCGTTGAATTTGCTACTGTATCTTGCATGGAACTTTTCCAGCTCACTGCCCCTCCATTGAGGCAGAATGCAAAACTAGATTGCGATCTAGAATCATCCTTATCAGTGTAGAAGCTAGCATTGGTATAACCTTTAACAACGAGCTCTTCTTCACCTCCAAATACTAAGATCTTATCCTTAGTTCTTCTCAAGTACTTAAGGATGCTTTTAACAATGGTCCAATGAGTCTCACAAGAATCTGATTGATATCTGCTCATGATGCTTAGAGCATAGGATATATCTGGTCATGTACATAGCATGGCATACATGATGGATCCAATAGCCGAAGCATAAGGAATCACTCTCATCCTTTTTTGCTCATCAAGTGTCGAAGGACAATAACTCTTTGCTAAGAGTAATGCCATCTCACATTGGCAAGAAACCTTTCTTGAAATCTTGATGTAACACCCTCAAATTCATTACTATGCATTGCATACATTTTTCATGTAGAGAAGCATTGTAAAAGAACTATAAATGGAGAAAGAACTATAGAAATGGAGAATGAACCATAGAAATGGAGAAAGAACCATAGAAATGGAGAAAGAACTATAGAAATTGAGAATGAACCATAGAAATGGTGAAAGAACCATAGAAATGGAGAAAGAACCGTAGAAATGGAGGAAGAACCATAGAAATGGAGAAGGGAATATAGAAATAGAGAATGGGATATAGAAATGGAGAATGGGGCCTAGAAATGGAGAGGGGAATGTAGAAATGGAAGAGGACTTAGAAATGGTGAGAAATGGAAAAAGATAGCTGAAATGAGCATTCCCAAATTTCCCCCCAAAATTTCCAAATTCCCCAATTCCACGAAAGGGGAATTTAATCGCCAATGCTGCTGCACCAAATTAAAGGTGAAAAGTTGGTTGAGTTCCAAATTGACTAGAACTCTTGGTTGAGTTCCAATTGGAGTAGGACTCCTCCCTTCTCCCCCCTTATAAATACAACCCCAGCCCCCCCCCCCCCCTTTTTGGCCGCAGCCTCCCCCTCCCCCCTCCCCAAGTTGCCGACTTGGAGCCCCTCCCCCTCCAAGTCATCAAGTTGGCACCCCCCTCTGCCGGAGTTTGGTCACCGGTGAGCCCCGCCGACGAGCCCCGCCGTCGAGCCCCGCCGGTGAGCCCCGCCGACGAGCCACACCGTCGAGCCCCGCCGAGCCCCGCCGTCGAGCCCCACCGTCAAGCCCCATCGTCGAGCCCTGCCGTCGAGCCCCGCCAGTGAGCCCCGTCGTTGAGACCTGCCGACGAGTCCCGTCACGCCTAGCCGTCGCTGGAAAAGAAGCCGACTATCTGTCCTACCCTAATCTTCCATAGAAAATTTCCCCGCTGCTTCCATTGCTAGGAGGAAGACCCTGCCACCAAAAGGAAGTGAGGTAGGTACCCATTACCCATCTTACGACATCGCCGTTGTTTCTACGCATCCGTTTTCTTCGCCCCCTTTGAGCAGAAACTATTGCATGTGGACAGATCGTGTTTTGATCGATTTTTGATGGTGGAATTGATCTATATCTTGAGTCAGGATCATCACCACGTCAACACTTTATCCCAGCACCCTTGTTCATCATAAAACCCCATGAAAGCCCGTTAAAACATGCAAGAACATGTACAAACTGGTTTAATAAAACAGCACCATAGGATTTGCATTCATCTACCCCATTGCATCTTGAGTAAAGTTTGTGCATGATGATTGATTGCTGTAATTTTTGTATGTGCGTGGTCGTGAGTAGAAGGACAAGCTCAAGAGGCCATCTACGAGGAACTACAGCACCAAGACTTCGTGAGGCTTGAGCAACAAGAACCACGGGAGCAAGGCAAGTGCCCCTTGACCATTTTGATCCCATGTTTTAAAACTGTTTTGTTTGTGAAAACTCGTATGCTTGAGTCAACTTGATGGGACACCCTTTTAAAGGAGTTTACTAGTTTTTTTAACCATCCTTATCGCCGGGAAAGTTGATGAGTCGGGTATGGTCATTTCTTCTTTTTGCTTCGCTTAATCTACGGGATACGAGAAGTTGAATTAAAACATGTTTAGCTACTGCACTCACAAGAATAATGATGATGAGAAACTTGATGATGATAGTGAGCATGGAATCGGGGAGATCTAGGCAAGATTGGTTCGTGGATGTTGCTGGATGAGATAGTGGTTTACTTGCCGTAGATCTAAGAACCGGTTCATGCCAGAATATGCCAGGAAAACAGAGCCACAACAAGGCCAAGTATGTGTGCGGCTTAGCTGATTAAATAGGTGTGTTGCTAGCTTGTTATGGACCGTTGGATAGCGCGGGGAATAAGAGTCGAGGAGGACTGCCCTGGGAACTGCATGGCACAAGAGGGGGCCCGCGGGTGGGAGAATGGTGATTCGAGCCTGCCTGTGAAACATCAGTGAGTCCGTACATCTAGTATCCCCTTTGTAAAGGCTATTTTGTGATCTCTTTGCCATACACCGACGGTTGTGTACTGGTATAATGGAGGTTCTGCAGTCACCGATGGGAGACAAAATCACGAACTTGTGGGTAAAGTGGTGCCACCTCTGCAGAGTGTAAAACTATCATGATGGCCGTGCTTCCGGTCACAAGCACCTGGCAAACTTCCATGATTAGAGGCAAAACTTGGGATGGTTATTATGTATGGTTATGGTATGGTCATTGGGATTGGATTTGGGACTGTTTTGGGTCATGAACATGAGTTTGGTTTCGGTTATATGAATATGAGAGGATTATGAATATTTATGAGTATGAGATGAACTTGAGAAAGATTAATGGCTGGTTGAGACTTGATAAATGGTGAATTATGGTGAAGGAATATTGCTGATTTACTTGGTTATATTGGGATTTAACTCACCTAGAAATAGATGCTGTTTTTACCATGTTTGTGAAATAAAATTTGCTTGCTGCAATGAGCCTTTTTATTGCCTACATTGTTGTAAGCTACATGTCATACTTTTCCCGCACTTTCTGAGTACGACATGTACTCACCCTTGCATTACCACATATACATCAGCTACAGGAGAAGAGTACTTCGAGGACCATGTGGAGTACTAGGCGTGCGCACTACCGTCAACATGCCTGTGGAGTTGAAATTGGAGTCTGCTGTTTAGTTATTTCCACTATCGTTTAGAGACTTCCGCTGCAAGAATAAGTTAGATATTCATGAGTGAGACATTGAGTCATTGTAATAAATTACTTAAACACTATTTATTCATGGTTATATTCTGAATTCAGTTTGTGGATTACATGTGTATGTGTGATGAACATTCTGGGCACACATATGCATTCAGTTGGTTCTATTTTCGGAACCGGGTGTCACAGATTGGTATCAGAGCCACGTTTACTGTAAGATGCAAGACTAGCTAGAATGGACACTCTAAAACACATAGGAACACCCCTCTGAACTGCTATTTTTGAAAATTGCTTGCTGCAGCACTTTACTTGTCAATTCAGCCACCGCAAAGTGCTATTTTCAGTCCCTCTTCTCTTCCTTTGGACAGCAACACCTTTGCTTTCTTGCTCCATAGCTTCTGAAGTTTTGGAGTTATTTCTTCCTTCTCTAAAGTTTCTCATGTCTTATTTATAGATGCCGGTGATCAGGAGCACAGCACGCATAAGAACTCGTCCATCACCACGTGGGAGTTCACTTAACCCATTGAGGTGTCCGATGGACCATATTGGGAGGAGGTGAAGACGGAACCTCATGATGAAGAGGATGTCAATAGCTCTATGCATGAGCAAGAGGACCCGGACGAGGTGTAACTATTCAAAGACGATATGGAGGATGATCCACAAGAACGGCATTGGTACGCACCTCAGGAGGAGTTTCACGTGGGCTTACACCCCGTGGAGCCTCATGAAGCTGTGATGGGAGGAGATGAACCCGAGGAGGAGCCACCCCTTGCTGAGACCAATAATGAAAGGGATGAATGGGCCAACCATTCAGTTCAAGAATATCGGTCCGGCGGATGGAAGGAGGACACATATCCAGGGAGCTCAAAGAATTTCTGGATTGCTACAGCCTATACCTGGAATATCTTATCAAGAAAGTCCCTCGTCTCGAACGTGAAAACTGGAAGGCTGACGTAACCATCCTATCTAACGGTAGGGTTGTCACACGGCACTTCACACCCACATGGAGAGCTACAAGGGCAAAAGCTATCGATGATGCTGCATGGGAAGCACTCACCAGACTGTGCTACGCCTTCCATGAGCAGCTTGAGGACACAACTTTTCATCTGCACCCGTATCGGAAGAGTGGTACAAGGGAGATTATTGGACCCCATGTAACAGCTCCTTCCAACCCACAATATGCTGACAAGTCTCAGAGGTCGCTCGTGGAATTAGGAAACCGATATGCAAGCGCACAAGAAGAGATCTATTACCTCCACAAGAAGCTGTACTTGCTGGAAAAACAGAAGACTCGTGCCAACGCGGGAGCAAATGGATCACCAGCGTCATCTAACCCTACATGGACTGCTGACTCACCATGGCATGCGCCCATGTACGGACCACCCCGGTCACACGGTGAGAACAACACCGGTTCTCACGATTAAGTTTAGGTTTTCATTGAATAAAGCTGTAATAGGAACATTTAGATCCTAGTAGCTTGAATAAGAGTGGTGTGCTGAACTTTTGTGATGATTGCTTGTGTTTATGTGCTAATGTGAGTTGTGGGATGTTTTGGCGAATGTCCACATCCACACATAGTGGAGAGATGTGAGATGCTTCGGCACGAGGCTGAAATTAATAAAAGAAGATACTTAGTTCATACACCTTGATGCATATAGTTGGGGGATCAATCTAAATTTCTATTTTCTATTCTACTCTACTCCCTCTCACAGATGGTAAGGGAAAATGCCAACTGCCAAAGAAGGAACGCTCGTGGAAACAATGAACCACAAGAGGATGGCAATGTTGAAGTTTGTGAAAATGCTAACCCCGGGGCTGATGCAAGCAACCTTGAATGGTTGACGGCTATGCAGAACCAGCTCATGCAAACTATGATACAAACGTTGGGTCAGCTGCAGGCCAACAACAATGACAATCCTAACCCCTTTCCTGCACCCTCACCGCCGCCACCGCCACCATTGCCGGCTCACAATAGATTGGGAGTGTTCATGAGGACTAGGCCGCCTACTTTTGCACAAGCTAATGATCCCATGGAGGCTGATGATTGGCTGACGTCTATGGAAAAGAAGCTTGCAATTGTTCAGTGCAATGACCGGGAGAAAGTTCTCTTTGCATCGCACCAACTTATGGGAGCATCCGCTGACTGGTGGGACGCTCTTTGCAATGCTCATGTCAACCAGGAGACTATCACCTAGGCTGAATTCAAGGCGAGTTTCCGCTCTCATTACGTCCCTGCAGGAGTCATGATGCTTAAAAGGCAAGAGTTCGAATGTCTCCGCCAAGGAAGGAAGAGCCTGAATGAGTACCTCAACAAGTTCACACAGCTGTCAAGGTATGCTCCAGAAGATGACAACTCGGATCAAAGAAAGCAATACCTGCTAATGAGAGGATTGAACAATGAGATCCAAGTTCAGCTGCTCAACAACGATTATGCAAACTTCCAGAAGCTCGTTGACAAAGCTATAGTGGTTGAGAGCAAGATCCGTGAGATCGAACAAGAGGGCAAGAGGAAGATGACATACCAAGGACAGCCACAAGGGAGCAATGTACGTCCCCGTTTCATGCCACCAGCTGCACCACATTATGGCTCGTCCGCTTCTACTTTCTGCCCTGCAAATCCACCTCGCCCTAATCAGCCACCGCAGCAACTTCCTGTTATGCAAGCACCTCGTATGCCTTTGCTTCCGGTGCCCCGTCCCAACATGGGTGCCTATGCTCAAAACCAGCCTCGCCCCAACATTCCTGCTGTTATGGGCAACAAAGCATGCTTTTCATGCGGAGAGGCGGGACACTTTGTAAGTCAATGACCGAAGAAAGGCCTTGGACAGCCGAGCAACACACCCAAGCAGAACCCACAGCCGAATGGAGGATCTAATCAAGGTAACCATGGGCAGCAGATGTGGCAGACCAGAATCCGCTCATCCAGGATTACAGAGGGTGGTGCTGCACGATGCGACACCCGACAGCACACATCATAAGGACAACATTGTATTACATAGAAAACCAACTGAATATGTACAAACTAGTACAAGACTTCAGTTACAAACTAGTATTTGGATTATAAAAGCGGAAGCTAAGTTTATACAACTCACGCCACCTATCTAGCAAAAGTTGGTTATCCATCCCTAGGGCAACCCACACTAGCTGTACTCCTCAGCTCAGCGCGGCGTGTATGGCTCCCACTCAGCCATGGTCCCCGAACGGAGGGTAGCCCTCGCCGGTGGACTCGTAACCCGAGTCCATGGGATACTCCTCACCTGAAAAACACTTAAGCAGCAACCATGAGCACGATGGATCAACAAGACTTAACCGACTCACCTAGGCATGAAACTCTACATGCAGTTTACATGAGCATGGGATGGTAAATTTCAGCAAATGGACACGCCTACAAGTTCATCCTTAGTTCATCTTTTAGCCAAGTGTTAACAGTTCATGAATATGAAATTTAGTGAGCAATATTTGGTGGCACACATGTAGCAATACAATTTTTATCATAACAGCAATAAAGAATCATCAAATTTCATATATTAACCTACGTCACGACTCAGTGACCAAGTGGTACTATTCATCGTGAGGGACGGTGAATCGACTCGATATACACCTGCAGGGACACCCAAAAAGCACGTTACGTATGCCCACCCGTGGAGCTGCACAACACGCTCACTCGCTGTTGTACGAGACAACCTTTCACCCAACAGCCCAGACGTCGAACCGGTCGCACCGAAACGGACAGGAGGTTCCCTACATAGAGCATCTCTTTATGCCCGTTACCAGATTTCTACCTTGCTGCCCTCAACCTACACCTATAAATCGGTGTGCTATGCCTCGACGCCCAGAGGTTTAGGTTACATCAGTTGACCGGGGCCCATATATCCGATATGCCTTGGTACGTTCAAACTTGATCAGCGTGGGCTGCACATGGATCGGTCCTCGATTGACACGGACAGGGCTGTGCACACAAGACTTCCTCTTGCTGCGCCCTAGCCCCTGCCTAGTCTCATTTTCATTACTAAAGTGATCTGACATCACTCGAACCAATCCCGTGTGTCCCAAGCCTAACTCACGAGTAGATTCCAACTACTCGACTTGTACCGAAGTTCTATGAATCATTAAGCATGGCCTGTCTACTCGAGGTCTTAGACACTACCCTTACTCTTATAGGAAAAATCTGGTTATGCACTTAGGTTCCGTCCATCCTACACCTAATGCACATCAATACCACATACTAAGTATACATAAAGCAAAACTTTGTAAAATGGGTAAATGTAAACCAGGGCTTGACTTGTTGCTGCTGGTCAGATGTCAAGGCTTCGTCCGGAAGAAGGAATTCAAGCACTTCCGGAGCTTCCTCGCCTTCAGCAACTACACGCAAGCCATATGCTATATGTCATTTTAAATGTAACGTTTGAAATTGAATATGTAAAGACTATAACTCTAGCTAGCCCTCCCCTTTGGTTATAAAATTTTTATGGTGGCTTGGTAGGGTCCTAACCAAAGTCTTGACCAAGTTTCATTTGAAACAAAGTTCATTTAAGCTTTGTACAAATTAAAGCTTGTTTGGTCATTAGTAGAGCCTCTAAGGAATTCCAGGGATTTTTCATGGCTCCAACCATTACTTTCTGGAAACTAAAATTTGAGATGTTTCTAATGGAATTGGTTTCATGTCTTTTGAAGAAATCTTGATGAAGTTATGCACTAAACAATATTTGAGAAAATCTGGAAAATGTTTCTGTACATTTTTCTATTTTCTCAGGGCAGTTCACTTAATCACACCATTAGAGGGACTAAATGAACTTGGGTGGGTCTGAAAGTTTTACTGTGACTCAAGGATTTTCCAGTGAACTTCTCAGCCAAATTTCAGAATTTTTCATAAAGTATTTCTCCAGATAAAATTCCTAAAAGTTTAATTTTAGGGAATTAATTCTGGAAAACCATTAAGTTTCATGAGCTGAAATTTGGGTTGCTGGAAAGTACTAAAAAATCTGAGTTCAGCAAAATTTAGTCATTAAATTTGGAGCTTCCTAGCAAAAGTTATGTGCATTTGAAGTTTGAACTAAACTGGAAAATCCCAAAATGTTTAAACTCTGCGGGTGGGCCCCACTCTTTAAACCGGCCCACTGAGATCGCGACCACACCGTAGCCTACGGGGTTTCACCCGCGCTGCCGCACCGGATCCCGGCCGCAAAGTGGATCCCCGTGAGAGAACAGGGGCTGACCGGTGGACACGGCCCCCCTCATCTACCTCGCGAACTCCCGCGACTCCCGCGGTGGCGCTTCCCAGGAGAACTCATTGCCGGCCATTTCGCTGCCCGACCTCTGACGGATTTTGCCGCCTGTGCCTAACTTTGCTCGGGGAACATGCTGGTACCCTCACTGAAGCACGGCGATGGCCGGAACCACGCCCGCGATGGTGACAGCGGCGATCCCCACTCCGGCGATGTCGCCCGAGCTACTCAGGGCCTTATTTTTGGAACGGTTTGCTCCTACAGCTCCTCTGTGGCTTGCTGAGCACGAAAATGAACTCGGTTTGCCATGGAAACGGCCGGAGCTAGGACTTCACCATCGACCTAGGGCTAAAACAGAGGATGCTCGAAAAACTCGAATAGCGGCGCGAAAACTCGATGGTTTTTTATGGTCTTTGATCCTAGGTGGCCGTAGAGATGTGTAGAACATGTGCTTATCTTTGTTTGCACGGTGGTGGACCGATCACCACGAATTTAGGATTCTTGGCTAGCTTGGGACTTTGAACACCACGGACTAAACATAGAAATTCTCTCCCTACAGGGCAAGAAAGGATGTAGGGTTTTCACCTTGAGTTCGAGCAGCCTCCGGCGCGTCTCTTTGCTGTAGATCGTCGTTCGCGAGAGTGCCTGGATCAGCGGCGCACCGAGGGCCCGAGAGAGCGGCCGAAGAGTTGATGTGTTCGGTCGAGAGACGAAACAGCGTACGGGGTTCGGGGTCTGCAGCGGTCGGGGAGCCTTCGTGAGTGGTCAAATGCGCGGTGCACCAGCTGGGCGTGCGCTGGGGAGGTGGCCGATCGAGCAGCTCGGTGTCGAGCGCTGCGGAGGCCTGGAGAACAGAGCTCGCCCGATAGTCATCTTGACTCAGAAGCTTAACTGACTTGTGGGCCCTTTTCACCCCTCTAATCCCTTCTCCCCCTTCTGCTGCAAATATCTCAACCACTAAGAAATGAATGGTAGACTTTTCCACCAAGTCATGGGGTGAAATTTGAATTCCTCAATTTGAAACTGGTTTGGTTAAATTTTCTGCAGATTTGAACTGAAATTCAAATTCAGTTTTGAATTCATGCAAATTTAGCCGCCGACAAGATGAAATCCAATAGGGATGAAAATTGGTGGACTAACTCAGAAAAATGTGCTGAGTTTGAATATGAAGTGAACTTTTGAATTCAAGTGATGAAAGTGGCTGCAATTTGAATTTGCATTCAGATTGGCCCCTTTTTGAATTGTCTCCAAAAGTGCCTCAAAAAGTATTGGATTTGCATGAAATTTGGCCTGAGCCTTCCCAAGAATATATAAGGTCTAGGGGTAAGCTCAACCTTTCATGTTTAGGTGTAGAAATCCCACTTTTTGAAGTTAGGGCTTTCCCCTCCAATCACGCTTTTGATGATGGCTACTTGCTCTTCACAAGTGTTCATGAGATATCCATCACAAGAGCTGTGGTGTTGTGAGGTGATGAATAATTTTTTTGCAAGTCACTTTATTGGGCTTTTACATCCCTCCCCCCTTAAAATAATCTCGTCCCGAGATTACAAAAGAAGATACAGCGATGTAATAGGAACTCACCCATGATGAGACGCCATGAACTCCGGGTAGTTTGAGCGAAGAAATTCCTCGCTCTCCCACGTCGCTTCTTCGGCGGTGTGGTTACTCCATAGTATCTTGTAGAACCACAACGTTCGGCTACGTTTGGTCCGAGCCTTCTCATCAATAATTGCCACCGGATATTCATCATACGTCAAATCCGGTTGCATCTCGCCGATGTCTTCGGTAGGAACAGCAGCCGTATGCTTCAGACATTTTCGCAGTTGTGAAACATGGAAATCGTCGTGAACACCAGCAAGACATGCCGGCACTTCCAGTCTATACGCCACTGGTCCACACTTCTCGGTGATGGCATAGGGTCCAATGAATCGAGGAGTGAGTTTCCCCTTCACGCCAAATCGGTGCACGCCCTTCATCGGATATACACGGAGATACACGTTGTCCCCGACGTCAAAGTGCAGCGGCCTACGCCTCTTATCAGCGTAGCTTTTCTGCCGGGATTGAGCGGCCTTCAAGTTGGCTTGAATCGTCCGAACGCCCTCTTCGGCATCGTTCACCACATCAACCACGAATGTGACCCTTTCAATGGACTCGCACAAGTTCAATGGGGTACGGCATTTACGACCGTAGAGAGCCTCGTAGGGTGCCATCTTGATACTCACTTCATAGCCATTGTTATATGAGAATTCCACCAACGGTAGATGATCATCCCAGTTTCTACCGTGGTGGAAGGCACACGCTCTCAACATGTCTTCTAGTACTTGGTTCACCCTCTCAGTCTGCCCATCTGTCTGTGGGTGATAGGCGGAGCTTCTAATCAGCTTAGTACCCAAAGCAGCGTGCAACTGCTCCCAGAAACGAGATACAAATAGTGCCCCTCGATCTGAGACTATGGTCTTGGGTACTCCATGCAAGCATAGGATTCTTGCAATATACAACTCCGCATATCTGTTGGCATGGAAATGTGTATGCACGGGAATGAAGTGGGCTGACTTGGTCAATCATTCAACGATTATCCAAATGGAATCATGCTTGTTGGAAGTCAGGGGTAAACCCGCAATGAAATCCATGCTCACATCTTCCTACTTCCATGCTGGGATTTTCAGGGGTTGCAGCAGCCCTGATTTCCTCATATGATCAGCTTTCACTCGTCTACACGTATCACACTCGGATACGTACTTCGCCACTTCCCGCTTCATCCGTGTCTACCAAAATTTCTTTTTCAAATCTTTGTACATTTTGTTGCTGCCTGGATGAATGGAAAACTTATACAAGTGAGCTTCATCAAGAATCTTCTTTCTCAGCTCTATATTCTGGGGTACAACTATGCGGTCATTGAACCACACCACCCCCTCATCATCTTTCCGGAAATATTTGATTTCCCCGTTGTCTATCCGTCTCAGGAGATGTGCCATGCCCTTGTCAACTTTCTGAGCTGCAATGATCTCCTCCCTAATGGTAGGGATGAGGGCAAGGATGTAGAGCGATCCATAAGGAACCAAGTATAAACTCGGTTCTTCCTCCTCCACCGGTGTAATGGTGAGGTTATGGACATGTGATTTCCGACTCAGCGCGTCGGCAACCACATTCGCCTTGCCGAGGTGATAATGAATCTCAATCTCATAAACTTTGATTAGTTCTAACCACCTCCTTGCCTCATATTCAGCTCTTTATAGGTGAAAATATACTTCAGGCTCTTGTGGTCGGTGTAAAGATGCACCAAATTCCCCAGGAGATAGTGCCTCCACATTTTAAGCGCCGAAACCACTGCAGCGAGCTCAAGATCATGATTTGGATAGTGCTTCTCATGGTTTCAAAGCTGGCGTGAGCCATACACGACCACACGTCCTTCCTGCATCAACACACAGCCGAGCTCGATACCGGACGCATCACAATACACATCGAAGGGCTTGGTTGTATCCGGTTGAGCTAAGACCGGGGCTGTTGTGAGATGCTTCACTGATGCTTTGAACGCTCCTTCACATACCATGTTCCAAACATATTTTGTTCCCTTCTTCAATAGTTCTGTCATCGGCTTAGCAAGCTTGGAGAACCTTGGGATGAATCTCTGGTAATATCCCGCTAAGCCGAGGAAGCTTCTGACTTCGTGGACAGAAGTGGGGGCTTTCCATTTCAGCACTTGTTCAGTTTTGCTTGGGTCAACCGTAATGCCTTCCGCTGAGATGATATGTCCCAAAAATGGCACTTGGCTGATCCAAAACTCACATGTGCTGAACTTGGCATAAAACTTATGGTCTCGCAATCTTTGAAGAACGATTCTCAAGTGTTCGGCGTGTTCTGCTTCTGTCTTGGAGTAAACCAAGATATCATCAATGAACACCACAACGAACTTGTCCAGCTCCGGCATGAACACCGAGTTCATGAGATACATGAAATGTGCCAGAGCATTAGTGAGACCAAAAGACATGACGAGATATTCATATAAGCCATATCTCGTCGAGAAATCCGTCTTCGGGATATCCTCCGCCGGGATTTTTATTTGGTGATATCCAGAGCGAAGGTCCATCTTGGACAACACACTTGCACCCACAAGATGATTAAACAGGATGTCAATGTGGGGCAGTGGGTATTTGTTCTTGACGGTGACGGCGTTGAGCGGCCGGTAATCCACACACAGCCTCAAGGTTTCGTCCTTCTTCTTTACAAACAGCGCCGAGCATCCCCAAGGTGAGGAACTCGGCCTAATGAAACCTTTGCTCAACAGATCATTGAGCTGTTCTTTTAATTCAGCCAGCTCGTTCGGAGCCATTTTGTAGGTTCTACGTGAGATGGGAGTAGTCCCGGCTGCAATCTCAATCTTGAACTCGACATCCCGCTCAGGTGGCATGCCCGGAAGTGTGGCGGACCGGAATCCGCTCATCCAGGATCGCAGAGGGTGGTGCCGCGCGATGCGACACCCGATAGCACACGTCATAAGAACACATTATATCACATGGGAAAACAATCTGAATGTACAAAATAGTACACTTCTCAGTTACAAACTAGGGTCTTTTATTACACAGCGGAAGTTTCTTTTTATACAACTCACGCCCGCCTATCTAGCAAAAGTGGTTGCCCAGCCCTAGGGCAACCCACACTAGCTGCACTCCTCAGCTCAGCGCGGCGTGTACGGCTCCCACTCAGCCATGGTCCCCGACGGAGGGTAACCCTCGCCGGTGGACTTGTACTCCGATTCCGTGGGTGGCTCCTCACCTGAAAAACACTTAAGCAGCAACCGTGAGCACGAAGGCTCAGCAAGGCTTAACCGACTCACCTAAGCATGAAACTCTACATGAGGTGTACCATGACATTGGATAGCAATGTTGCAGCAAATGGAAACACCTACAAGTTCATCCTTAGTTCATCTTTTAGCAACAAGTTAACGGTTCATGAAGCTGAAATATAGTGAGCAATATTTGGTGGCACACATGTAGCAATACAGTTATATCATAACAGCAATATGGAATCATAACATTTCATTCATTAGTCTACGTTACGATGCAGTGAACAAGCGGTACTCGTCACCGCGAGGGACGGCGAATCGACTCGATATACACCTGCAGGGAAACCCAAAGAGAACGTCACGTACGCCCACCCGTGGAGCTGCACAGCACGCTCACTCGATGTCGTACGGGACAACCTTTCACCCAACAGCCCAAACGTCGAACCGGTCACACCGAAACGAGCAGGAGGTTCCCCACACGGAGCATCTCTCTATGCCCGTTGGAAGATTTCTACCTTGCTGCCCTCAACCTACACCTATTAATCGGTGTGCTATGCCTCGACGCCCGGAGGTTTAGGCTACATCGGTTTATCGGGGCCCATATATCCGATATGCCTTCGGTACGTTCAATACTTGTTCAGCAGGGCCGCACACGGATCGGTCCTCAATCGACACGGGCAGGGATGCGCACACAAGACTCCCTCTTGCTGCGCCCTAGCCCCTGCCTAGTCTCATTTTCATTACTAAAGTGATCTCGCGTCACTCAACCGATCCCGTGTGTCCCAATTCCTATCTCGCGAGTAGATTCCAACTACTCGACTTGTACTGAAGTCCTATGACTCATTAAGTATAGCCTGTCTACTCGAGGTCCTTGACACTACCCTCACTCTTTTAGGAACCTTTGGTTATGCAAGTGGGGTTTCATTCATCCTATACCTAATGCACATACATACTTCATATGACACATGTAAACAAAGTAAGACTTATAAAAGGTTAATACAAAACGGGGCTTGCCTTGTTGCTTCTGGTCTGGAGTCAGTTCTTCCTCTGGAAGCAGGAAGTCAAGAACCTCCGGAGCTTCCTCGCCTTCAGCGACTACACGTTATTGAAAGACTACATGTAAATTTAAATGCAAAGTGCATACAAGTTTGTTGTAAGGTTACTGATATTAGTTCTAATAACCAGTCTCCAACACCTGGAACTCTGTTTAAGAATTTAAAGATCAACTGGGTGTGGGTGGCTTGGGCCTGGACCTAAGTACATGGTTAAGTGCTAAGTGGTTTTTCCCCCTTTTCCATATTAATCCCTCAAGTGGTTAAACAGGACAGGGTGATCCAGAGCTCCAATGGAGCTGAGAATTTTTGTGTGAGTTCCATGCCACAAGAAAACTCCCTGGACCAAACTCTAGCACTTTTCATGGAGTGGTTTGCTCAGAATAATTCTCTTAGCAAATAAGCAAAGAAGAATTAATTCTGAGGTAATACCCCTGTTCATGCCCAACTTAGTGCACTACAATTTCAATTATAGCTCATAGAGTTTGAATGAATTTTCCTAATATTTTTGGAGCTAAGATTTGCCCAGAACTGAATTTCCAAGTTTTGGAAATTCTCTGAAAATGTTTCTGTATTCAAATGAACACAGCACCTTCAAATTTGAATTTCTCTGACCAAATCAACTCCAAATGGTCTGAAACGTTTACAGAAGTTCACTAATATCCTAAAGAACATTCTGGCAAAATTTGGGGATTTTTGGATGCACCAAACTCCCTCTAAAATTCTTTTGCTGAAAAGTTTTAAAGAATTTTCCAGAATTAATTAATGGGTTTCATACAAATTGGGTTTCAGATTTGGATTGTACTCAGTTATAGAAATCCAACAAAATTTGTTTAATAATTTTTGGATTTTCCTACCCTAAGTTGTGGTCCTCCAAAGTTTGAACTACAAACTGGACAGTTCAAAATGTTTAAATGTCTGCCAGTGAGTCCCACCCGGCAGTCTTCTCCTTCCTCGCGCCAAACAGGGGTCCGCGGCAGCGCACTCCGGTGAACATCGCCGGAACTGCTTTCCCGGCCATCTCCCGACCCCAAACTTGCCGCCCCGCCCTAACTCATGACGCTGAACTCGTCGGTGGTGTCGCCGGCGGCCGTAGTTCACCGGAACAGGGCTCCCGACGGTGACAGCGGCGGTTAGGGTTCCGGCGTGGTCAGAAATGCGTTACAACGCATAAAAATGATCGGCAAAGGGTCGGAGAGCACCGCGGGAGCTCGAGGGTGATGGAACTGGCCGCCAAACCCCATGAAAAGGTCGGCAACCTAGAGCTCCACGGTGAACCGAGCTGTTATTCTATGGCGGCCCGAAAAAACAACCCAAACCTGGCCATTTCTGGGTCATTTCCCTTGATTCTTGGTCGAGGAGGGCCGCTAGGGAGTGAGGAAGGTGTGTGTAGGCTCACCCGAGCTGGTTTGGCCGGTGCAGCTAGAATTTCGGGGTAGACCGCGCTCTACCCGAACACACTACGTTTTGGAAGAATTGGAAATACTTTTCACCCGGTGAATCAACCGCTAAACGGTTTGCACCTACACAATCTAGAGAGCATGGCGCACCTTTTTCGTGTAGGAGTCCGGTGGTGAAACTGGCCGTGGCGTGCTGTCCACGGGGAGCAGTTCGCGGCTTTCCGCCGGTGGCCTGAGTTCTCAGTGGCGATCGTCGATTTGTGGTCGAGTGCGGTGCTAACACCACGAGGTGGTGGGATGGCTAGCTAGAGCACACCCAGGCGCTCCCTTTCTGTGTTGGGAGCTCGGGCAAAGGCCGAGCGGACGTAGGCGTGCAGGGGCGAATCGGAGGAGCGGCGTCGGGGGAAAGAACTGAGCTCGGTGTGGCGCTGCTCGGGAGAAGGAGGCAAAACACGATCGGCTCGTGGTCGTGGTGAGCTGGGGCACGGCTTGATTTTACGGCGCCACACGAGGAGCTCGCCAGCGCGCGAGGGGAAGAGCAGGAGGTGGCGCTCGGCGTTTCTCGGGGTGTCACCGTGGAGCCTCGGCTCTGTTCCGAGTGCAATACTTAGCCCCTAAGGCTGTTGACTTTTGTGCCATTTGATCCTCCACAATGACATGTGGGACCCACTTGTCAGTGCTCCCCCACCCCTCAAAAGATCTCCAAAACTTGGCAATAGATGAATTCAAATGTTTGGAGTTTCAAACTGATCTACATTTGTATGGTTGGGCAAATCTCCCCCAAATTCAAATGTATATTTGAATTCTTGCACATTTGGATCCTTTTTTGGACAAATGGGTAGCAAACCTTTTCAAAAATTATTGAAACTTTGCCTCCCCACTAATTAATGGGTAGCACTTTGACCTTTGTTTTAGATGCTGCAACCACGAGTTTGAATGTAACAGTTTTGAATCATCCTCTCATGTGTCATGTGTAAACTTTCCCCCTTTTTGAAAGTGTAGGCTTTCCCCTCTAACCACTCTTTTGATGGGGGTTACTTGCTCTTCACACATTTTCACAATCTATCCACAACAAAACGGTGGTGTTGTGTGGTGATAAAAGTTTTTGCAAGTCCCTTTTCTTGGGCTTTTACATCCCTTCCCCCCTTAAAAGAATCTCGTCCCGAGATTACAAAAGAAGAGATAGCGATGTAATAGGGACTTACCCGGGTTGAGAAGCCATGAACTCCGGGTAATTTGAGCGAAGGAACTCCTCGCTCTCCCACGTCGCTTCTTCGGCGGTGTGGTTGCTCCAGAGTATTTTGTAGAACCACAACGTTCTGCTACGCGTGGTTCGGGCTTTCTCATCAAGAATTTCCACCGGATACTCATCATATGTTAAATCCGGTTTCAGCTCGCCGATGTCTTTGGTAGGAACAGCAGCCGTATACTTCAAACATTTTCACAGTTGCGAAACATGGAAAACATCATGGACACCAGCAAGGGATGCCGGTAGATCCAATCGATACGCTGCTGGTCCACACTTCTCGGTGATAGCGTAGGGTCCAATAAAACGGGGAGCGAGCTTCGCCTTCACACCGAACCGGTGCACGCCCTTCATCGGAGACACGCGGAGGTACACGTGTTCCCCAACGTCAAAGTGCAACGGCCTACGCCTCTTATCAGCGTAGCTCTTCTGCCGGGATTGAGCGTCCTTCAAATTGGCTTGAATTGTCCGAACGCGCTCTTCGGCGTCGTTCACCACATCAACCCCGAATGTGACCATTTCACCGGACTCGCACCAATTTCATGGGGTGCGGCATTTGCGACTGTAGAGAGCTTCGTAGGGTGCCATATTGATACTCGCCTGATAGCCGTTGTTGTACGAGAATTCCGCCAACGGTAGGTGATCATCCCAGTTACTACCGTGGTGGATGGCACATGCTCTCAACATGTCTTCTAATACTTGATTCACCCTTTATGTTTGCCCATCTGTTTGAGGGTGATAGGCGGAGCTCCTGATCAACTTAGTACCCAATGCAGTGTGTAGCTGCTCCCAAAAGCGAGATACAAATAATGCACCTCGATCTGAGACGATGGTCTTGGGTACCCCGTATAGGCATAGAATCTTCGCTATGTACAGCTCCGCATATTTGTCGGCATTGTAACGTGTATTCACCGGGATGAAGTGAGCCGTCTTGGTTAACCGATCAATGATTACCCAAATGGAATCATGTTTGTTGGCAGTTAGGGGTAATCCCACAATGAAATCCATGCTCACATCTTCCCATTTCCATGCCGGGATCTTCAGGGGTTGTAGCAGCCCTGATTTCTTCATGTGATCAGCTTTCACTCGTCGGCACGTATCGCACTCAGATACGTACTTAGCTACCTTCCGCTTCATCCGCGTCCACCAAAATTTCTTTTTCAAATTTTGGTACATCTTGTTGCTGCCCGGATGAATGGAGTATTTGGACAAGTGAGCTTCATCAAGGAGCTTCTTCCTCAGCTCCATATCCCGGGGTACGACTATGCGGTTATTGAACCATAGTGTCCCCTCATCATCCTTCCGGAAACATTTAACCTCTCCATTGTCGATCCGCCTCCGGAGATGTGCCATGCCTTTATCATCTTTATGAGCTGCAATGATGTCCTCCCTAATAGTAGGGATGAGGGCAAGGTTGTACAGCGATCCATACGGAACCAAGTATAAACTTGGCTCTTCCTCCTCCACCGGGGTAATGGTGAGGTGATGGACATGTGATTTCCGACTCAGCGCGTCAGCAACCACATTCGCCTTGCCGGGGTGGTAATGAATCTCAATTTCATAATATTTGATCAATTCTAACCACCTCCTTTGCCTCATATTCAGCTCCTTCTGGATGAAAATATATTTTAAGCTCTTGCGGTCGGTGTAGAGATGCACCAAATTCCCCAGGAGATAGTGCCTCCACATTTTCAGCGCCAAAACCACTGCAGCAAGCTCAAGGTCATGAGTGGGATAGTGCTGCTCATGGTTCTGAAGTTGGCATGAGCCATATGCGACCACACGTCCTTCCTGCATCAACACGCAGCCAAGCCCAATACCGGACGCGTCACAATACACGTCGAAGGGCTTTGTTGTATCCGGTTGAGCTAAGACCGGGGCTGTGGTGAGATGCTTCACCAATGTTTGGAATGCTCCTTCACACGCCGTGTTCCAAACATATTTCGTCCCTTTCTTCAGCAATTCTGTCATCGGCTTAGCGAGCTTGGAGAAGCTTGGAATGAATCTCCAATAGTATCCCGCTAACCCGAGGAAGCTTCTGACTTCATGGACTGAAGTGGGAGCTTTCCATTTCAGCACTTGCTCTATTTTGCTTGGGTCAACCACAATGCCTTCTTCTGAGGTGATATCCCAAGAATGGCACTTGGCTGATCCAAAACTCGCATTTACTGAACTTGGCGTAGAGCTTGTGGTCTCGCAATCGTTGAAGAACGATCCGCAAGTGTTCGGCATGTTCGGCTTCTGTCTTGGAGTAAACCAAGATATCGTCGATGAACACTACCACGAACTTGTCCAGCTCCGGCATGAACACTGAGTTCATGAGATACATGAAATGAGCTGGAGCGTTTGTGAGACCAAAGGACATGACAAGATATTCATATAATCCATATCTCGTCGAGAAGGCCGTCTTCGGGATATCCTCTGCCCGGATCTTGATCTGGTGATATCCAGAGCAAAGGTCCATCTTTGAGAACACACTTGCCCCCACAAGTTGATCAAACAAAATGTCAATACAAGGCAGTGGGTACTTATTCTTGATGGTGACGGCGTTGAGCGGCCGGTAATCCACACACAGCCTCAAGGTTTCATCTTTCTTCTTCACGAACAGCGCCGAGCATCCCCAAGGCGAGGAACTTGGCCTAATGAAACCCTTGCTCAACAGATCATTGAGCTGTTCTTTCAATTCAGCCAGCTCATTTGGAGCCATTTTGTATGGTCTCCGTGATATGGGCGTAGTCCCGGGTGCAAGTTCAATCTTGAACTCGACATCCCGCTCAGGTGGCATGCCCGGAAGATCATCCGGAAACACGTCGGGGTACTCCCAGACTACAGGGATGTCTTCTAACTTGAGGGCTTCAGCATTATTAATTGCTAAAACTTCCCGGACTGGCGTGTCTAACACCATGGAATGCGGACGGTGGGATGGAGAATTTAAGTGAACCGTCCGTGTCCGAGTCTCTAGGACAGCGCCATGGTATTGTAGCCATGACATCCCTAAGATTGCATCAATCTTTTGTCCCATAAGGATTATCAAAGTGGTGGGATATAGTTTCCCACCTAAGCACAAAGGTGCCTTTGGAATCATCATATTAGCTGAAATCTTCCCTCCCGGTGAGCAGATCATATAAGTGCAGTCGATTGGGAAGACTTGCATTTGATGCTTAGCCACATAGGATGCACTTATAAAGCTGTGGGTTGCACCAGAATCAAACAATATGACGATGGCTTGAAGGTTGAGAGTAAACGTACCCGCCAGCACGTTGTCTCCCTCTGGGGCGTCCTCATTGTCGAGGTTGAGGACGCCTCCAGTCCACTGACCAACATTCTTCACCGGAGGTCGGCCTCGAGCGCCGCCCTGAAACTGGGCTTGCCCGCTGTTCTGCTGCCCCTGGGGACAGTCCTTCGCGAAGTGGCCCGTCTGGGCACACGTGAAGCAGGTGAAACGGGGCAGTCCCCCGCTGATCGGTGGACGGAATCCCGGGCCGCGTTGTGGTGGTGGAAACGCCCGGGGTGCCGTCTGCTGCTGCTGCTGTCTTGGTGGTGGCATCGGCGGTCGGAACGGGGGTGCTTGGAATGAACGTCAACCGAACTGTTGAGGCCGCGCCGGTGGTCGCCCCTGCTGCCCGGATGGTGTCCTGTACACCATACGGTACTTCTGGGGAGCGCCACTCCCACCGCTGGGTGGAGCGCTGCGCTTCTGCTGCTCAGCTGCCAACTCCCGCTGAGCATCCTCTTGCATGATCGCGGCATTGACCAAGTCGTTGAATGTGCCACGATTCCACTGAACGAGATGGGTCTTCATTTCAGGGTGTAACCCCCGATAGAAGTGCTCCCGCTTTTTCTCCTTGGTGGAGATGTAGTCTGACGCATATTGCACCAGATGGTTGAAGGCACGGGAGTAGTCATGGGCACTCCTCCCGCCCTGCTTCAGCTCCAAGAATTCTTGGAACTTCCTCTTCATAATTCCAGGAGGAATATGACAGGCACGGAACGCCTCCCGGAACTCTTGCCATTCCACGGCATGGCTAGCCGGACGTGAGGCGACATAGTTCGCCCACCACGCACCAGCGGCACCGTGGAGTTGTTGCACTGGAACAAAGTCTTTTGCCACTCCGTGCATTGGAGCAGCCCGAACTTGGACTCAATGGTCCGCAGCCAGTTGTCAGCCTCCAGTGGTTCTTCGGCTTCTGTGAACACTGGAGGGTGCGTACTCATGAAATCCGAGTACGACACTTCACGGGGCTCACGAGGCCCTCTATCTTGACGTCCCCCCGCCTGAGACGTATTCTGCACGATCGTGCAGAGCAGGTCAGTCTGCTCCTCACGACCTCCCACCAGTGCCGCTATCACATCCGCTAGAGTAAGCGGAGGCGGCGGTGGTGGCTGCTGCTGCGGGGTGCTGTCGTAGGCCGGTGGCTAGGAGTCATCACCTTCCCCTTGGCTAGAGCCACCAACCTCGTGCGTGGTCCTAGTGCGAACCATCTGCAACCATACGACAATAACATCAGTCCCGCAACAGATTGCATGCAGTCCAATAACAATAGGCGTAACAACATAATGACAATAAAACATGCGATACATCTCGTATGTAGATAATGTAATAACTTTGCACAAGCTACACCATTACCAGACCAAACATAAGCTAGTTTAATCCAACTTGATGAACCTCCACTTTGTAAGTTCACCATAACTAGGTTTGGTCACTACGAGATATTACTATCGCTTTGTCATCACGTATACCACCCTTAGGGTACAACACCCTCTCCAATGAGTTCAACTGTCCCTCCTCTGTCATAAGGACCAGTTTCTACTTATTCCAACTTTTGATCTGGTGCTGGGCATTTTCATGACTCAAATTGAATACCAAAGTTAAAGTTAACTTCAGTATCTTTCCAACGAGTATTCATTTGCCCCCAGATCAGCTTTGGTTAAAAACCTATGCTAATTCAAAGTCAGCAGAATTTCTGGAAGAATTTTAACAGCACCTCCTTTGGAAGTTGCTGTTTTCCATTCTAATTTCCACTGAAATCTGTGATGAAACTTCAGAAACTTTTAATTGCAAAGATGTCACACATCTTCTACTCTTTCTAAGGATGTATTATATAATAATTTTAGATTTTTCTACTGGGAGTTATGTTTGAAAAACAGAACAGTCCAGAGAGTGTTTAACTGTGTCCTGGTTCTGGACAGTTTACATTCCTCTGAGATTTAAGCCATCTTAAGGTGTGTTTCAGCTCTGGAAGTATACAACAAAGTTGTAGAGTACTCAAGTACCTTCCCAGAACTATATGCCACACCTCCTCGGCTAAAAGACCTGTGAGTTGTGCTCTGTTGAAGTTCAGCAACCTTGCTGCCCAAAACAGAGCACTCTGTTTTTCATCCCTTTGGCTATCCTGCTCCACTATCCCATTATTATACCCAACCAGGGTGCTACATGTTGAACCTATAGATTTTAATTCCTTGTTATCATTATTTTCATGCATATGGCTATGATATCTCGGTACTACGTTCCTCACAAAAGAAAATCCTAACCGGATCATATCGGTATATACGTCTCAAGTGTGGCACTAAACGGTCTCTCGCACACGTTTTCTACACGGATACATACGTGGTTAGTACCTGCAGAAGAACACACAATAATGATGCACTCTAAGGTTATTTTCATTTCAGGCAGTTCCATATTTGAAAGTAAATACAAACGCCCGTATCATTGCCATACGGCCGTCCTTGAGTGATATGCCCATGCCGACCACACCATCAAGTATACCGACTACATCAAGCAAGATGGAACAATCATCAAGTCAAGCTGCACCAGCTCATGTCTTCGATGGACCAATTACTCGTAGCCGAGCTAAACAGCTACAACAAGAGGTGCACACGCTACTTTGTGAAATTCCATTTATTAATGAGAATTATATACTTCCTAAATCGTACATGTTTCTATTACTCAGGTTCACCAAGGAGGATGACAAGGACACGCCGAGACTGAACCAGAGAGGAGAACTACGTCAAACCAGTTCGGCCTGACAGAACTGTCATGAAGAAACAGTCATATCTCTTGATTCATAGAAGCTGTGAAGGTCCATGAGTACTTGTTGGAAAGGTGTTGAAGTCAAATTTCTAATGCCACTAAGTGCCGAGTGCTTTAGAGCTCCCAGCTTGGCAGCCGAGTGCTTTTGGTGCAGACTGTTCAGAAGATCAATAGTCAGCCTGATATCCAAGTTTCCGTGAGAAACTGTATCACTCTACAATATTTCGTGAAGCATGCTACACATGGTATGAAAGGTTATCGAATTAGCTTTCCAACGCATCTGGTCCCGTGTCTTTTGGATGTCCCTAGGTGGAGTTATGATTAAAACATTGAAGACCACTCAAAAGGCCAGAAGACATGCGGGAAATTGATGACCACTGCATGAATGATCAAGCCAGTTGGCCTTCCACCTTCTCACGTGGCTTTTTCAGTTCACATCTATTTTTAGACTAGTTGTTGGCATAAATACCGCTCTTTTTGTAAGCCAAGGGACACTTTTTTGATGAATTAAGATTAATCCAGTGATATTTGCAGCCGAGCTGCTTGAGTGTCTTACTCAACCCTTGTTCTTCCTTGTTCTTCTTGAACTTGTGGAGAGATCTCTCTGAGATCCACTAATTCGTGCTCTGCGGGTTCCAGTACGGCTGCCCCATCTTGTGTGGATTAGCTCCGGTTGGGTTCCGCGGTCGTTCGGAGATCGAGTCGAAGTCTTCGCGGTTTCGGTGTCTCTCTCCCCGTCGCTTGGTCGCATCCAACCTTGGTCAGGTATAAAGCTAGTTATCCGCGCTGTTTCTACAGCAAGTTATCTTGTTCTTGAGCCTCCTGTCGTGAAGATCGGGCCACCCTTCGCCGAACCAAATTCGATCCATATCATTGAGTTAAGCCACGTCTCAAGGTACGTGATCTTGTTTCAACACCACACGGCGGGGAACCCGAGTACAGCACGAACGGGTCGTCGCAGTTGGGAATTTTATCAACCCAACAGATACCACCTACTACCCTGCAGGGCACGCTGATGGCAAGCGCTGCATATGTCCTCCTGGGCTATTTCCAGACGAACACACTCTCGCGTTACTGACCACGTGATGGGGTCTCCACTTGCTTGCCTAATGCACGCTAGGGATCAGCGTTTCATATGAACTCAGGAACATGAAGAGTCCAAGAGTTTCATATTAATGTCTCACACCAAGCTGGGAGACCTATCCTAGAACCACATTCCTCGTCAGGGGAGCTAACCAAAATTGAACCGCTTTCGGTGGTGTTCCTTACCATTTTTACCTGAGCATAGGTGCGTCGTTACATAATCAAAATTCAGAATGATAACACATATGTTAGTCTTGCCACTTTAAGTAACTATGCTAGTATAGTCCTTACTTGGGCAAACTAGCAGATCCTCACCGTAGACCTAAGTTTTCCCGTAATACAGTCCTTCATTAGTGTGCTATCCCCAAAGCAGCTCTGATACCAGCCTGTGGCCAACCGGAATCCGCTCATCCAGGATCGCAGAGGGTGGTGCCGCACGATGCGACACCTAACAGCACACATCATAAGGACAACATTGTATTACATAGAAAACCAACTGAATATGTACAAAGTAGTACAAGACTTCAGTTCAAAACTAGTATTTGGATTACAAAAGCGGAAGCTATGTTTATACAACTCACGCCACCTATCTAGCAAAAGTTGGTTGCCTAGCCATAGGGCAACCCACACTAGCTGCACTCCTCAGCTCAGCGCGGCGTGTACGGCTCCCACTCAGCCGTGATCCCCGACGGAGGGTAGCCCTCGCCGGTGGACTCGTAACCCGAGTCCGTGGGATACTCCTCACCTGAAAAACACTTCAGCAGCAACCATGAGCACGATGGCTCAACAAGACTTAACCGACTCACCTAGGCATGAAACTCTACATGCAGTTTACATGAGCATGGGATGGTAAATTTCAGCAAATGGACAAGCCTGCATGTTCATCCTTAGTTCATCTTTTAGCCACAAGTTAACAGTTCATGAATATGAAATTTAGTAAGCAATATTTGGTGGCACACATGTAGCAATACAATTTTTATCATAACAGCAATAATGAATCATCACATTTCATATATTAACCTACGTGACGACTCAGTGACCAAGTGGTACTCTTCACCATGAGGGATGGCGAATCGACTCGATATACACCTGCAGGGACACTCGAAAAGCACGTCACGTACGCCCACACGTGGAGCTGCACAGCATGCTCAGTCGATGTCGTACGAGACAACCTTTCACCCAACAGCCCAAACGTCGAACCGGTCACACCGAAACGGACAGGAGGTTCCCTACACGGAGCATCTCTTTATGCCCGTTAGCAGATTTCCACCTTGCTGCCCTCAACCTACACCTATAAATCGGTGTGCTATGCCTCGACGCCCGGAGGTTTAGGTTACAATTGTTTACCGGGGCCCATATATCCGAAATGCCTTCGATACATTCAAACTTCATCAGCGTGAGCCGCACACAGATAGGTCCTCGATCGACCCGGACAGGGCTGCGCACATAAGACTTCCTCTTACTGCGCCGTAGCCCCTGCCTAGTCTCATTTTCATTACTAAAGTGATCTCACATCACTCGAACCAATCCTGTGTGTCCCAAGCCTAACTCTGGAGTAGATTCCAACTTCTTGAATTGTACCGAAGTTCTATGAATCATTAAGCATAACCTGTCTACTCGAGGTCTTAGACACTACCCTCACTCTTATAGGAAAAATCTGGTTATGCACTTGGCTTCCATCCATCCTACACCTAATGCACATCCATACCGCATACTAAGTATACATAAAGCAAAACTTTGTAAAATGGGTTAATGTAAACCGGGGATTGCCTTGTTGCTGCTGGTCAGATGTCAAGGCTTCGTCCGGAAGAAGAAGGTCGAGCACTTCCAGAGCTTCCTCGCCTTCAGCGACTACACGTAAGCCATATGCTATATGCCATTTTAAATGCAACATTTGAAATTGAATATGTAAATACTATAACTCTAGCTAGCCCTCCCCTTTGGTTCAAATTTTTTTATGGTGGCTTGGTAGTGTCCTAACAAAAGTCTTGACCAAGTTTGATTTGAAATAAAGTTCATTTGAGCTTTGTACAAATTAAAACTTGTTTGGTCATTAGTAGAGCCTCTAAGGAATTCCAGGGAATTTTCATGGCTCCAACCATTACTTTCTGGAAACTAGAATTTGAGATGGTTCTAATGGGATTGGTTTCATGTCACTTGAAGAATTCTAGATGAAGTTATGCCCTAAACAAGATTTGAGAAAATCTGAAAAATGTTTCTGTACATTTTTCTATTTTCTCAGATCAGTTCATTTAATCACACCATTAGGGGGACTAAATGAACTTGGATGGGCCTGAAACTTTTACTGTGACACAAGGATTTTCCAGTGAACCTCTCAACCAGATTTAGGAATTTTTCATAAAGTAATTCTACAGATAAAATTCCTAACAATTCAAATTTAGGGAATTAATTCTTGAAAACCATTAAGTTTCATGAGCCAAAATTTGTGTTGCTGGAAAGTACTCAAAAATCTGGGTTCAGAAAAATTTAGTTCACTAAATTTGGAGCTTCCTAGCAAAAGTTATGTGCATTTGAAGTTTGAACTAAACTGGAAAATTCCAAAATGTTTAAACTCTGCGGGTGGGCCCCACTCTTTAAACCGGCCCACTGAGATCGCGGCCACACCGCAGCCCACGGGGTTTTACCCGCGCTGCCGCACCGGATCCTGGCCGCAAAGTGGATCCATGCGAGAGAACAGGGGCTGACCGGTGGACACGGCCCCATCTTTGTCTACCTCGCGACCTCCCGCGACTCCCGCGGCGGAGCTTCACCGGAGAACTCGCCGCCAGCCATTTCGCTGGCTGATCTCCAACGGATTTTGCCGCCTGTGCCTAACTTTGCTCAGGGAAAGCGCTGGTGCCCTCACCGAAGCTCGGCGATGGCCGGAACCACGCCCGCGACGGTGACAGCGGTGATCCCCACTCCTGTAACACCCCAAATTTTTATTCAAAACTCTAAACCATGCTCAGAGGGGAATTTAAAAATTTTTGGACGTGTTGCATGTTTTGCAAAAATTCAAATTCAAACTGGAATTCAAATAAGACTCAAAACAGAAAAGAAATGGAAAAAGAAAAAGAAAAACAGGAAAAAAACCGGCCAGTGGGCCGAAACCCGCCAGCCGGCCCAGCTTTCCCCGCGCAGCCCGCCCCCGCGCGCGCCCGCGCTCTCTCACACAAACAGGTGGGACCCACCTGTCATCCCCAACCTCGCTCGCGCCGACCCCGGACTTTTCCCCCGAGCGCGCGCGATCTTAACCGATCGGGAAACCCGTCCCGCCGCCCGAATTCTGGTCCCAGAGGACTCCAACTCGATCACAACAGACCCACCGCCCTCCCCCGGCTATAAAAACCCCCGATCCGATCAGTTTTTCCCACGCGATCGCCGATTTTCACTCCGGTGAGCACCGAGACTTCGCCGGTGAATTCTGGCCGATCTAAGCTCGAAAACTCTGATCTAACTCGCTGGTCTTGATCCACCGCCTCCGGGGAACTTTGCAGGTGCAGAAAACTCGGAGAGTTACGGTGTAAACACAGCGCCGACGAGCTTCGCCGTGGTTTTGCCTCGGACCTCGCCGCCGATCACTTTCCAGGACCCCCGAGCTCGAGAAAACCCCCGAGGTGAGATCCCTGACCTCCCCTCTACCGGTCTAGGCCATAAGATCACAGTTTTAGGCAGAATTCTCGAGGATCCGAAACTTTCCGGCGAGATCGCCGCTTCCCGCCGCCGTGCGCCGCCGGCAGCTCCGCCCGCGCTCGATCAGAGCGACGTGGCCGCTTGTGCGCCGTTTATTTTAAATCGCACGGTAGACTTTAAAACCCCGCGTACCGGTTCGATGTTATAATCTCAGCCGTCGGTTTAAAATCGGACGGTCCACGTCAGCCCCGCGTTATAAAGACTGGAATTCTTACGTGCTACCCCCTGGGGTTCTCTGGAATTGAGAGCTAGCCCCGGAAACTTCAGATCTAGCCCCTGGAACTCCAGAAAATCATGTAAATTCATTTAAAAATCAGTTTTAGCCCCTGGACTTAATAGAAATTAGGAAAAACACCTCTGATAAATGTAGCTAGACCCCTGGAAATTATAAAAATAATATTATAGACCCTGTAATGGGGTGAATTCATTATTTTAACCCTGTTTAGTAATTAATTTAGAAAATTGAATATGTAACTAGTGTTTAAAAATTAAAAAGTGGGACAAACATAATTGTCAAAATTAATTAAAAACTTTCTCAGTACTTAGAAAACTTTGGAGTGAGATAAAAATATATTTTTGGGTTGAAATAAATCTGTTTCATCTATTATTCACATTTAGGGACACATTTTTAAGTAAATAATAGTTATAGAAAAATAGGGAAAATAATTATGAAATAGTCTACATCAGAAGCCAAGGTCAAAATATGATTTTAAATTATTTAGGACCAGAACCTATTCTGTTTAGGTGATGTGTATTACTAATTTAATAATAAAATACACAATTATGCATAGGAATATAAATCTGAAAATATAGCAACTAGTAAATGATAAATGGAGTTTCAAAAATCCAAAGAGTTCAGTTTAGGGTTGGTAGAAATTCTGAAGGCACATATGGAGAAGAAAAATACTTTTCATACACATTTGGTAGTAAAAAGGTGTAGTAGTTTAATATAAGGAATTTATTTAAAACTGAAACACAACACATATAATGGTGAATGAATTTCATAAATGTGAATGTGTGGTTTGTATGAAGTGTAAGTGTGAACTATGTCTTATGGATTGTTGTTTTTCTTTTGCTATGTGTGATGGTATGAAGTAGAACCTGTTCAAGAACAAGTTATTCATTTCCTAGACCAGGAATACCCATTTCAAGAGCAGCAAGAAGGAGGCAAGTGTCCTTGACCACTTTGATCCTATGCTAGGATGTGTAGATAGAATTATTTGCATTGTCAAATGAAATATGAAACCCATGCTAGGAAAGTTTCCCTAGAATTGCATTACCTTGTTTCCTTGTAGGTTGGGTTGGGATTTATTTTACCATGTCATTTATTTACATGCATTTGCTTAGCCATGCTTAGAATGGGATATTTGGGGCATGAGATCATCAGTTTATATTACCATACTCTTGAATGAGACATTGTGAGTTATGTAGAGGTAGGGATCAACGCAAGTTGGATGTTTTGGTTGTGTGCTGGGTGCACGAGACTTGGGTTTGTGTTTAGTACTTGCCTGGATCCTAAGGACCGGTTCATGGAGCATGTAACCCGGCTTTACAGTGCCAACCACATGCTGAGATGGGGCAGCTTGGCCAATTAATTAGGTGTATCCCCGGCGTAGTATGGGTGTGTTGGATGGTGCGGGGAGTAGGTGTCAGCTGGACTACCATATGAACCGCAAGGCTCAAGAGGGGGCCACTGCAGTGGGGTTGGAGCCTCTTGTATGCTGTTAGGGGTGAAACCTCAGTGGGCCCACGCTCGTCGGGAATCCCTTTGTAAAGGCTTCGTAGTGATCTCCTGGCTGCACACCTGGGAAGTGTGAATGTGGATCGTAGCCACTGGCATAATGGAGGTTCTTTTAGTCCACCCGGCAACGGGGGATGAAATCACTACTTGTGGGTACAGTGGTACAAACTCTGCAGAGTCAAAACTGTCTTGACAGCCGTGCTCACGGTTAAGAGCGGCGTGGACTTATTCATGATTAGAGGAGTGAAGGTTTTTGGGAGTTGTGGATGTTAAGCGGGGAGCTTAACATTGGAAATGATGTTATGGTTATTGGATTATGATGATGGGATGGGAGATTGGGACCATTTCACCTGTGTAGTAATGTAAGTGCTTAAATAAGCTAAGGTGATAGGTATTAATTGCGTAGTGCTTTAACCATGAGTTCAACCTCTCCTTGTTCTAGCCATGCATGATATAATTTTCCCACACTTGCTGAGTACCATTGGTACTCAACCTTGCATATTTGTTGGTTTATATTGCTGCTCAGGTCAACATAATGAGGTGGTGTATAACGACCAAGATTTTGGACCCGAGGAAGGATTTTAGGTTCATGAAGACCCCCGGGCAACGCCTGTGATGGAGCCCTAAAAGAATAATATTCTGCTGCTAGTTTATTTACTTGTGATGAAGCATTAGTGTCCATTGAGACATTTGCGATGTAAGACTTATTTATATTCGACACCTGGCTTGTAATCAATGATGCTTCACTATTTGTCATCACATGTATGAGAAAATGATCCTGGCATACATGTGATATTCACTTGGTTGTTTCTTCGGAAAAACCGGGTGTGACAACTCCGGCGATGTCGCCCAAGCTACTCAGGGCCTTATTTTCGAAACGGTTTGCTCCCACAGCTCCACTGTGGCATGCTGAGCATGAAAATGAACTCGGTTTTCCATGGAAATGGCCGGAGCTAGGACTTCACTGTCGACCTAGGGCAAAAACGGAGGATGCTCGAAAAACTCGAATAGCAGCGCCAAAACTCGATGATTATTGATGGTCTTTGATCCTAGGTGGCCGTAGGGATGTGTAGAACATGTGCTTAGCTTGGTTTACGCGGTGGTGGACCGATCACCACAAATTTTGGATTCTTGGCTAGTGTAAGGGCCTCAGTTTTTGAAACATATTTGAAGTATTCATCACAACACCACACACCTCATTTGAGGAAAGTTGATTAACACAAATGAAGAGCAAGTAACCACCATCAACATGTTCATTAGAGAACAAACTCACATATTGCAAAAGTGGTATTTCCCACATGGGATCTAGAGGGGCTGGACATATGAAAACTCCTACACATTGCTAAGGATGTCTATGCCAAGTTCAACCCAAATTCAAAACCTTTTGAGGTCATTTTGGGTATAGTTAGGAAGAGGGCAGTTTGAAAGCATATTCAAATTCAAACTGTTTTTTATCCCATGAATTCAAAAGTGGGAGGCATATTCTTAGTCAGCACATTGCTATGAGCTCACACACCAATTTTCACTCCATTTGGAGTTCATCTTGACATGAGCTAAGTGGGGCAACTTCAAACTTTATTTGAATTTCAAACTGAACTTGTGCTGAAATTCATTCAAACCAAACCCCATTTGAATTCTAACCAATTCAAATGGCTCATGGGTGAATAATTTGAATCACCATGGGTATTTTGGGACTCACTGTTTACAACAGTGATTAGAAGTAAATTTCAGAGGTTAAAATTGGAAGTGGGACCCACATGTCAGCCACTGAAGGAGATCAACCGAGTGGACTTTCAGTACTCGGGTCCCCGAGCTTCTCCCGAGAGCGCCACCGAGGGGAGGCCGCCGCGCCACCACCTGCTTGCCGCCCACTGTCGCTGAACCGACTCCCGAGACCCTTATCTAGGCGTCTGAGCAGCCGCCGGTGCTCCCCATCCCTACCCCGACGCGCTCTCGCCCAACAGACTGAAACTCCTCACCGCCCGAGTGAATTTTCAGTCCCTCATCGCCCGGCCGATCCAGTGACCCTCTCGGCGATCTGAGACCAGCACCGGGTGCGCCAAGCCATCTTCGACACCTTCGCATCGGTTCCAGACCCTGCGCGGTCTTCTCCGAGCTCCACCACGGCGATCTTTTCTCTGCCGGTTCAGCTCGAGCCACCGCTGCGGGAATCGTCCTTCCGGCCACCACAGCCCACCGTTCACTGAGCTGTGAACAGCAAAAAAGAGGTTCGTCTTCAACCCATCTTTCTTTCCCGCAAGCTCTGGCAGCGTGACAAGCACTGCTCAAGCCGGAATTTCATGTTTTCGCGACGGTGTGCAAAAGTGAGCTCCGTACCGATCCGAGAAATTCGTAAGCCATGCTGCATCACTCATCCTCTCATGGAGGGGATCACTTCTAGTAGCCCGTGCGGGTCCATAGGAGCAGGAACCACGAAGAACCGTGGAGGGAAACCGCTGTTCTTCGAGTTTTAGTAGAAATCCCGATTTCCGGCCTAGGTCGCACGGTGACAGCCCAACACAGCCATTCCCGAGCTCCGTTGAGCTCATGTCGACCTTTCCTATGGTCCACTGATGCTCGACGACCCTTAGCTCGATCGGTTAGGTGCTAGGGAGGACGGGCACCGTGGCCGAAGTTCTCCCGAGGCTGCTGCTCGTCGCCGACCATGTGGCGGCCATTTTCATGGCGAGCTGGCCCGAGAATCATGTTCCCCGAGAGAAAATAGGCAGAGGCGGCAAAAATCGTGAAGCTTGGATCTCTACCGAAGCTGCCGGCGAGTTCTCCGGCGAGATACCCCAGCGGCAGGGCGCGGGCGTCGGGAGGTTGAAGAAGGGGGTGGACACCAGCTGTCAGCGACCGATATTTTAAATCAAGATCGGGTTGCGGCCGGGATTGGGTGTGCTGCCGCGCAAATACCCTGTGGGCCGCAGTGTGCGGTCGCCTCGACGTGCGACGCGTGTCCCAGGCCCCACCCGCAAGTTTAAACTTTTCCCCCGATTTTCAGATTTCCTTCAAATTTCAAATCCACATAACTTGAGCTAGAAAACTCCAAATCGAGTGAACCAAATTTTTTTGGATTCAGCTCTCTGAGCACTTTCCGGCAAATCAAGTTTTACTTCATGAAAACCCTTATTTCTCGAAAATTAATTCCTCAAAATTTAAACTGTTTGGAATTTTAACTGGAGAATCCTTTGGAGGAAAATCCTGAAATTTTACTGGGATGTTCACCAAACGACCCCTGAACTACCATAAAAATTTCAGTTGCATTTGAGCTAATTTAATCCACCTAATGGTGTGATTAGTGAAACTGTTCCAGAGAAAATAGAAAATGTTCAGAAACATTTTTAGGATTTTCTCTGAAATTGTTTAGCTCATATCTTTAGTTAGGAACCTTCAAATTAAGTGAGACCAACTCCATTAGAACCCTCTGAGAATCTAGTTTTCATAAAGTCATAGTTTGTTTCATGAAAATCCTTAGAACACCCTAAAAGCCTTCAATTAAGGTCAAGTACATTATTAATTGTGGAGGGCTCAAATGAGCTTTGCTGCAACAAAAACTTCACCAAATCTCTTTTTAGGTTGTAACCAAGCCACAGTAAAAGTTTCACAGTCATTGAGTCTGTCTAGTGGGACTTATAAGCTTCACAAGTTCAAACTTAATACAAATGCATTCAAATTAATACATGTACTTCTTATATCATGTAGTCGCTAAGGTCGAGGAGGAACCCGAAGTCCCAGACTTCGTTACTCCGGAGGAGCAGCTAGCCTACGACCAAGAGCAGCAAGGTAAGCCCCGGTTTGCATTAACCATTTTTACAAATTTTTATTGTTTTGAGCACTTACTTGAGTATTATGATTCTTTGCATTAGAGTCTTGTGTGGAAACCCAACTGCATAGCCAAGAAAACCATGGATTGGGTTTAGGATTTACCAACCCCATTAGCTACTGCAACGCTAAGATAGAGTAGGATTCGGTACAAGTCGAGTAGTTGGACTACTCGCGAGAAAAGGCTAGAGGCACATCGCTTGGGTAGAGATAGCACATGATACACATGGCAAGAAAGATGAAACCGAACGGAGAGTAAGGGCAGCAGGACTTTGGGGCCTGTGTGCTGTAGCTCCGCTTGTGTCGATTGAGGACCGAGCCGTGTGCGGGCCTGTTGAACAAGCTAGAACAGTACAGAATACCTACCGATTATATGGGAACCGGGAAACCGATGTAACTCGGGTAGCTGGGTGTTGAGGCATAGCTGGTAGTTCAGAGGGTAGGTTGAGAGCTCGAGGTGTAAATCGGCTGGCGGCACTGAGATGCGCGTGCAGAGACCTCTTGCTCGGGACGATTGGACCGATTCAACATTTGGCTAACGGGTGAAAGGTAGTTGCATACGGCGTCCGTGATGGTTGTTGTAGGCAACATCGAGTACGGGCATATGTGACGGGTTATTTGGGTAACCCTGCAGGTGTAAATCGATTATAATCGCCGTCCCTCGTGGTCAGTGAGTACCACCTGTTCACTGTACCGTGACGTAGAAAGAACAGGCTAGTTACATGTTAAAATGCTGCTGGTTGAAAGATGGACTTTGCTTGTTAATGGTTTGTTGTAGTTTAGAGCTAACTAAAGTTCCTTTCAACTTTGGGCAAAGTACATGAGAGAAATGCGTTTCTTGTTTGATTGCTGCTCTCTCATGTGCCTTAGCGTAAGGTTCTCCACAACCTGCTACTAAAACTTGAAAATAAGGTTCTACTAATTAGGCGAGTCCTTGCAAATGATTTTTACCTCATGTAACCCATCAACCCTCATGTAGAAGTTCCATGTTTAGGTGAGACGGGTCAGACTTGCTGAGCCTTCGTGCTCACTGCTTGTGTTTGAAGCCTTTGCAGGGTTCTATGAGGAAGGGACTCCCGAAGAGGAGACGGAACCCCAGGAGGGGAACCCCGTCGAGTGGGGGTCGTGCACGCCGCAGAGTTAGTGTGCGTGTGTGCTAACAAGGACACGTTCAAGGGCTGAACGTGAACTTGATGCGTAGTCTACGCCCGTGAGTGTAGACTGGACCTATTTTGATGTAAACATGTTCATAAACTCGTTTATGTAATAAAATTTGGCTTCCGCTTTGTACCTTTGATGTGTGTTATCCGGTGTTGTGCAACGCAGCACCCCTCAGCGTGATCCTGGCTCGACAAGACCGTGGGGTCGTGTCAGCGCTGGTATCAGAGCTCGCTTGAGGTTTAACGCACTACAAAGGTCATCTTTTTCAAAAATCCAGTGAGGAACGAGTTAGTAGCCCGTATAAGGATGTTATTAGCATATAGAAAGTGGCATACTAACCTATTTGTCTATGTCAGAAAATCGTGTATCTCGGGACGTTTATGTCTTGGGGGGTACACGTAAGCGCTGTCCACCAGTGCGCACAAGCTGAAGGGTGGAGCCCCACAGGTGGCAGGTAACCCGACCCGCTTTAGTATCCTCTACGACTCTTCATGTCGTTTGGGGTATTCGAGCAACATCTGTCCCTGGCGTGCGTGGTGCAATTTTGAGACCCCGTCACGTGGTCTGAAACGTGAACACGTAACTCAAGGCGTGTTTGGCTTGAGAACATCCAAGCGAGTGATGACGGCCGGGTGTACGAACTGTATGGATTCCGGGCTCGGTGTGCAGCCGCGTCTGACGATTGCTTGAGTTTCCTGCAGGTAGCCTGACCACAAAATGGTACACGTGTAGCATCCGTGTGCGAGTGACGTTTAGTGCCACTGAATTAACGAAGCCGGCTAAGTCCGGTATAGGTTTTTCTTTGTGAGGTCGTAGTACCGACATGCTCTGGTGACGCATCGACATCACACCCAACTAAATGAACAACTTCATTATAAAAACTTGAAGGTTTTGATCCAAAGCAGTAAAACTTTGCTGTAACCTCTTCCCTTAATCCGGATATTCAAAGTAAACAAGCTTTCAACTTATAGGTTGTTAAGGACAGAGTACTCTGGTTTCAGCTGAATTAGGGCTTAAGTTGATCAGAGGTTAGAGGTTGAGTTATTTCGAGGTTGGGGTCATATGATACATTTCTGGAAATATTTGGAAGAGCTTTACAACTCATCTGTTGAGGTCCAGAGGTGTTTCATCCCTTAACCACTCGAAAAATGCAGTAGAGTTGAAACTGTCCAGAAAACAGGACAGAGTAAAGACTCTCTGTAAACTCTCTGTAAATTAAGCATAACTTCCTGCTTAAAAATCCAAAAATAGAAAATGAGGTAGTTCTGGAAAGCTTATGAGATGAGTTACAGCTTTGTAACAGAAAGTTTTGTGATATTAGGAGCAGAATGAACTGGAATTCTTTGATCAAATGAGTACCTAAAGCAGGGAGGTGCTGTCCAATTTTCTCCAGAAATTCTGTTAACTTTAACATCTCATAACTTTTGAACCAGGACAGATCTTAGGCCAAGCAAATACTTTCTGGAAAGCTATTGAAGTTAGCTTTAACTTTGATGTTGAGCTACAGAATTAGTTTTGCCTTTAACATGGCCTAAATCAGGTTGAAATGTAAACTGGTCAGGGCTGTCATGTTGAACAGCAGATCAGCAGTCAAGTTTGCTTAAAATTTGAACTGTTTCCAAATTTTATGGGTTCAATGACATGTCTTGTGTTATAACTCAATGGTTTACTGTTTAAATAAATATTTGACATTTCTCAAATATATTTTTACAGATGACAGCAGATAAGCAGTTGGAGAACGGGTGGGTAGTGTCCCACTGTTCTCACCGCAGCGGCTATCCGGAGGCATTGAGGCAGATGCTTCAATATTTCAGATACAACCAGATGCCGCAGTACTTCGCCAAGGAAGAAGGCGAAGAGGGGAACAAGACGTGGACAATCCATGTCGAAGTCCCTGCAGGACCTACGCCACCCCGTTGGGTGCCGTTCACCGTCACAGTGAGAGGAAGACAACCGGAAGGGATGTGGCAAGTGGCAGCCCGTGACACCATGTCACGTTTCTGCCAACTGCACGTGCAGGCTATGGAGGGCACTCCATACACGCTCGTTCCGGTGGATGGACCGGCTCAGCATGTGGGGGAAGAGAGGTACCTGGAGGCAACGGACCCGAGTTGCCCAAGGTACAACCCCGCGGAGGCTAATCTCGGTCTCCAGATGAGGGCGGGAAACGCCGTGATGGACAGCCAAGCTGTTCATACAGAGCATCTCACCACAAAGCTCAAGGAGAGCACGAGCCGTGGAGACCATTTCGAGAGTGCTCACAGCACACTTCGCAATGTGCTCCTTCCGACGATCAAGCGACGTGTCATTGAATCCAAGTTTGGGTTGATCCAATGTGATGAATTTTCGAAGACTCTATTTGCCGCTTAGCAGCTTCGCGGCTTTGCGGGAGCATGGTGACAGAGTACCTCGCTATCCGACCAGCAGGGCATCGTGTCACATGGGCGGAGTTTCAGGCTGCATTTCGTGCCCGTTTCATTCCTGCGGGCATAATGCAAACAAGCCATGATGAATTCTGGAACCTAAAGCAAGGAGACATGAGCGTTATTGAGTTTGCGAAGGAATTCAATTGCTTAGCTCAATATGTCCCTGACTATGTGAAATCACCATCTTTGAAGGGTTATCATTTCTACCGAGGGCTGACCGCTAGGCTGCGATGTGAATTGGCTCAAGTTAGCCAAGAGAATTTTGATGAGTTTGTGAGCTGTGCGATCGCTCAGGAATATTATTCCAATCTCTACCTCAAAGAAAAGAGGGAGAGGGACTCATCACAGGAGGAATGCAATCATCTACCTCAGAAGTATCGGTTGGTGATCCGTTCACCTTCCGGTCGAGAGATTCCACAAGAGGTGCAATCATTCTGGGTGTGTGATGACTATTCTACTCCACAGAGGTCTTATTCACCTCCACCGCAGCAGCAACTTATTTCTTATGCACCTCAGTATCAACAAGGTGCACCAGAATACTTTTTCCCTCAAGAGGTTGAAGATGATCAAGGTGATTTCTCAGCTGAACCGAGTGCTGTCCGCCTCCATATTGACAATGAACTCAACGTCAATGAAGCAACTGAACCGAACAGCAACGTTATGTCTGCGGGTCCAGTTCTAAAAAGTGATCTTGGGCAGCCAAGAAAAGCTATGTCCAAAGTGGGGACGGTTAATTATGTGTCAGTCGATGATCTGCCAAAGCGAGGACCTGTTCTGGCCGGCAGGTTCACCTTAAATGACAAGCCGGTTGTCATTTTATTCGACTCTGGTGCAACACATAACTTCATTAGCAGGGCAACGGTAATCCGGGACCAGATATCCACTACTATCACCAAAGGTTCTTACCTTATTCATTCGCCAGGTGGGGACATATCCACTAATGAAGTCGTCTCTCGAGCACCACTTTGTTTGGGTGGAAAAATTTATCCTACCACCCTTATTATTCCCGAAGACCAAGGAATCAATGCCATATTGGGAATATCATGGCTGACCTTCCATAATGCTGTTCTGGACATTGAGAACAGGAGTGTTCACTTGGACTCTCCACTTCATGGACGTCAAACATTGTATCTCAGCGAAGCGGGTTCCAAAGACCCGGAAGTATGTAATGCCGAGGCGTACAAGTTAGAAGACATTCCGGTAGTCTGTGAATATCCGGACGTGTTTCCCGAAGATCTTCCAGGCTTACCACCTGAGCGCGAGGTGGAATTCAAAATAGAGTTGATACCGAGAACCACGCCGATCTCTCGGAGACCATATAAAATGGCTCCGAATGAATTAGCTGAGCTGAAGGAGCAACTCAAGGATCTGATGGACAAGGGGTTTATTCGTCCAAGTTCATCACCGTGGGGTTGCTCAGCTTTATTTGTGAAGAATAAGGATGAGACGCTGAGGCTATGCGTCGATTATCGTCCTTTGAATGCTGTGACGATAAAGAACAAGTATCCACTACCAAGAATTGATATCCTCTTCGATCAGCTAGTGAGTGCTAAAGTCTTCTCTAAGATGGACTTAAGGTCAGGATATCATCAAATCAAGATTCGAGCGGAAGGTATCCCAAAAACAGCATTCTCGACAAGATATGGCCTCTATGAGTATCTTGTCATGTCATTTTGGTTGACCAATACTCCGGCTCACTTTATGTTTCTTATAAACTCGGTGTTCATGCCGGAGCTGGATCAGTTCATCGTGGTGTTCATCGACGACATCTTGGTCTATTCCAAATATGAAGAGGAACACGCTAAACATTTGCATATTGTGCTTCAACACTTGAGAGATCACAAGCTCTATGCAAAGTTTAGTAAATGTGAATTCTGGATCAACCAAGTGCCATTTCTTGGGCACATTATTTCAGAAGAAAGCATTGCTGTTGATCCAAGCAAGATTGAACAAGTGCTGAAGTGGAAGTCTCCAACATCAGTCCATGAAGTTCGTAGCTTCTTGGGTTTGGCGGGATATTATCGGAGGTTCATCCCGAGCTTCTCAAAAATCTCCAAACCTATGACTGAGCTACTGAAAAAGGGTATCAAATATGATTGGAGCAAGTCATGTGAGGAAGCTTTTCAAGCATTGGTGAAACACCTCACAACAGCTCCGGTTCTAGCTCAACCGGATACAACCAAGCCTTTTGATGTTTATTGTGATGCGTCCGGCATCGGGCTTGGTTGCGTACTAATGCAAGGAGGACGTATGGTCGCATATGGATCACGGCAATTACGGAATCATGAGCAACATTACCGAACTCATGATCTCGAACTCGCTGCCGTGGTATTAGCTTTGAAGATGTGGAGACATTACCTATTGGGAAATCTGGTTCATCTCTACTCCGACCACAAAAATTTGAAGTACATATTCACTCAAAAAGAGTTTAATATGCGACAACGGCGATGGCTGGAACTGATCAAGGACTATGAGATTGAAATTCATTATCATCCGGGCAAGGCAAATGTGGTTGCTGATGCACTCAGCTGGAAGCTCATATTCATAACTTGACCATTGCGCCGATAGAAGAGGAAGAGCCAAGCCTCTACTTGGTTCCATATGGAACTCTACATAATCTAGCTCTCATACCCACAATAAGAGAGGAGATTATGGAAGCTCAAAAGAAAGACAAGGGCATGGCTCATATCAAAAGGAGGTTGAAGAACGGGGAGATGAAATGTTTCCAGTTAGATGATGAAGACACCCTATGGCAAAAGGACCGGATAGTCGTACCCCGTGATATGAGGCTGCGGAAGAAAATTTTGGATGAGGCTCACTTATCCAAATTTTCTATTCACCCGGGCAGCAATAAAATGTACCAAGACCTCCGGAAGAAGTTTTGGTGGACACGTATGAAACGTGAAGTTGCAAAATATGTTTCAGAATGTGATATGTGTCGAAGAATTAAGGCCGAGCACGTAAAGAAGTCGGGCCTGCTGCAACCGCTACAAATACTGGCATGGAAGTGGGAAGACTTGAGTATGGATTTCATCGTTGGGTTGCCGATGACCTCTCACCGCCATGATTCAATTTGGGTAATCGTTGACCGATTAACCAAATCGGCACGTTTCATTCCGGTGCATACCAACTACAGCGCCAAGCAATATGCAGAGTTGTACATAGCACGAATCATATGCTTGCATGGAGTTCCCCGTACAATTGTCTCCGACAGAGGATCGCTGTTCGTATCCCGTTTCTGGGAACAACTACATGCATCCTTGGGAACCAAATTGATTCGAAGCTCCGCGTATCACCCTCAAACCGATGGACAAACTGAGAGGGTGAATCAAATCCTTGAAGATATGCTAAGGGCGTGTGCCATCCACCACGGTAAGAGCTGGGATGATCACTTACCGTTGGCGGAATTCTCGTATAACAACGGTTATCAAACGAGCATAAAAATGGCACATTATGAAGCTCTCTATGGCTGGAAGTGCCGCACACCCTTGAACTGGTGTGAATCTGGCGAGAGAGTGATTTACGGGATTGATCACGTAAATGAAGCAGAAGAGCGGGTAAGACTTATTCAAGCAAATGTTAAAGCCGATCAGTCCAGGAAAAAGAGCTGTGCAGATAAGAGACGTCGTCCTCTGAACTTCCAAGTTGGGGACCACGTATACCTCCGCATATCTCCTATGAAGGGCATTCACCAATTCGGAGTGAAGGGAAAATTGGCTTCACGTTTTATCGGTCCCTTCATCATCATTGAAAGGTGTGGACCCGTGGCATACCGTTTGGAGCTGCCGGCAGCCTTAGCCGGAGTTCATAATGTCTTCCACATATCTCAGTTGCGGAAGTGTTTGAAAGTTCCAACAGGAATTCTCATGGGAGACATAGCAGATTTGAAGCCGGACCTCACTTATGTTGAACGTCCAACCCGGATAATTGATGAAAAGACTCGCGAGACCAGAAACCGGACGCTGCAATTTTTCAAGGTGCTATGGGAAAATCACACGTCCGATGAAGCTACGTGGGAAAGCGAGGAGTATTTGCAACACAATCATCCGGAGTTGTTAGAGGCTTATGTTGGGTAGTTGTCCTCTCCACGTTGTCCTTAATCATGAATCTCGGGACGAGATTCTTTTTAAGGGGGGAGGAATGTAAAAGTCCCAAAACTTGTGAATAGAAAACTTGAGCTTGAATAAAGTTGAGTTTATATACAAGAAATGGGACTTACAAAAACTTTTGTTTACTCATGAAAATGTTGGCATGAGCAATATGACTTTAAACTCAGTTTAAACTATCAGGCTCACTCCAAAGATAGGAGGGCCATTTTCAAAGAGGAAAAATTCAAACTGTTGTTTAAGAAGTGGTAGTTGCAATGACCAACTGAAAGATCAGAGGGCATATTCAAATCTCCAGGTTCAAATTGTGAAGGAGGAAAATTTTGAGCAATTTTGGGAGGTGTTGTGATATGTATATCAAAGGGACTTGCAAATTTCATCCAAATTTGAAGTCAAATTTGAAACTGAGGAACAACTTGTCAAAGTGCCCAATAAATTATGAATTTGAGTTCCACATGGCTGAATTTGCACTATGCCAAAAATTGGAGATCTTTTGGGGCAGAGAGGAGTTGTGGGCCCCATTTGTCATTGAGAGGGGAGATCAAAACTTACTGCCTAAGTTTTCAGCCACCTGTTATCGGTTCAACCGAACTGCCGAGCGAGCTCCGGATGACACCGAGTGTTGATCGGGACACCTCCTCACGCCCTTCCCTCGTGCTGGCGACCTCCTGGTGTCTCCCTCACGTCTCAGCGTGATCCTCTGCCGCCAACCGACTTCACTCGGGCTCAGCTCGTTCCCTCGCGCGGTAAGAGAACCGGAACCAGCCGCTCGCCGCCATCTCTGAAAACTTGAACGGAGACGGCCAAACTCGAGCCACTGAGCTCCCCGAGCTGCACCAGTAGCACTGAGGTGACCCTTACCTACCTTCTCTGCTCACCCCAGGCTAGCCAAGCTCCCCTGCACCGAGAATACAGCGCTCCGCACGGCGACCTAACCTCACAGCGGTTTGGGCGCTCGTGGACAGCCTACACCAGGCCCTGTCACGCCCAAGCGAGGACATCCCCGGACGCGCCGGTGAGCCCTGCTGCTTCCACCCAAACCGCAAGGCAAGCCGTGAACCACCGAGCGAGAATTCGGAAAAACTTTGCCGGCGGCCGCAGAACGATGTTCCGGTATGAGTTCTCAAAATCCTCACACCCTTCTCGTCTTTAGGTCACTAAACGGTGCTCAAAGGATCTAGACTCGAGGGCGACCCGATCCCCTCCCCAATCCTGGCTTGAAACCCCGTGTTAGCAGACCAATTTGAATTTTCCGAGCGGCGATCATGGCGGGAACGCGTGGGTGCACGGTGACAACCGGGTTGCTGTCGTTTCCGAGCCAGGTTGAGGCCATGCCGATGTAGCCTGACCTTCACTGATGCTTTAGAGAAATTTCCCCGAGCCGTTGGCGGGTTAGTATGCTCGGGCCACGGCGCCGAAGCTGTACCGAAGGGTGGGCGCGTTGCCGGCCTACTTCCGGCCACCTGCAGCCCGATCCAACCCCGTAGACGTGCTTCCCGACCTCCGAAACTCACAAGCGGTGAGTCTCCGGCCGAGAGGCGGCCGGAAAGCCGGGTCCGGCGAGCTCCAGAGGAGCGGCGGCGAGGGGGAGGCGCGGGAGCGGGAGCAAGAAGAAGACCCCCTTTCGGCCCCACTCGTCAGCGGCTGAAGTTAAAGGTGCGGATCCTCTGTGGCCTCGGATCAGTCTGTGACAACGCGGGAAATGTCCTGTGGTCCCATGTGGCTCAGTCCCAGCGGCTGACACGTGTACGATGGACCCACAGTCAGAGTTTGAACATTTCCCGAATTAATTTGAATTCCAGATTTAGTTCAAACTTTAGAACCTCATAACTTTTGCTTGGAATCTCCAAATTTAATGATTCAAATTGGGTTCGATTCAGGATGAAAAACTCTATCCAAATAAGCAACTCAATTTGCTTGAACACCAATGGAAAATTCTGGAGAATTCTTTAAATCTTTTCAGCAAAAGAATTTTAGAGGGAGTTTGGTTCGTCCAAAAATCCCCAAATTTTGTCAGGATATTCTTTAAGATATTAGAAGACACCTGTAAAAGATTCAGCTCATTTGGAGTTGATTTAGAGAGGGTAATTCTGATTTCAAGTTTCTGTATTCAAATGAGTACAGAAACAATTTCAGAGAATTTCCAAAACTTGGAAATTCAGTTCTGGGCATTCCTTAGCTCCAAAAATCCTAGGAAAATTCAGGCATACCCTCTGAGCTCACTTGGATTTGCATGAAATTGCAAGTTTATTCAGAATTTATTCATTGTTGCCTAAATGCTTAGGGAATTGTTCTGGGTAATCTACTCAGTGAAATATTCTGAATTTTGGTCCAGAGGACTTTCTTGTGACAAGGAACTCACAAGAAAATTTCCAGATCCATTGGAGCCCTGGATCAGCAGTGTTCTGTTCAACCAATTAGGTGATCACCACCCAAGTGATGAACCTCACTTCTCACTTGAGGATAGTGCTTAAACACACACCCAAACCACCACCCCAGTGTCCTTTTAAATTCTTGAACAGAGTTCCAGTTTTAAACTTGTTTTTAGCACTGGTTAGCAAAAATTTATAATTAAACATGTATACATATTCATAACATGTAGTGATTAGACGTGGAAAGTGAATTAGGAGTTGAGCTTGGATCAAGAAGCAAGAAGGCAGTGATTCAGCTTCAAGGAAGCAGAAACTAACTTCATACATCTCTGACTTTAGTCACCTGCAAAACCAAGGCAAGCCCCGGTTTGCATTTAAGCTATTTTATAAAGTTTTTCATTTGTTCACTACTATGGGTCAAAGTTTGTACGTGCATTAGGTCAAGGATGTTCTATACTCCATTTGCATAACCAAACATGAACCCTGAGGTCAAGGGGTTAGGCAGCGACAGGACGAGGTCTTGGTCGAGTAGCTCTGCCTGTGTCGGTTAAGGACCGATGCGTGTGCCGCGTCCAGGAGCAAGTATTGAGTTGTGTACCAGATGCTTAATGATATATGGGAACCAGGAAACGATGTAATGAAGACCTATGAGCCCGAGACGGCGCGACCTGTTCTACAGTTTAGTGTCCTGAGAAAGGTTGCCACATATGACGTAATGAAGGACGCCAGAGTTGGGTCTTCAGAGGCGGGCGTATGTGTCGAGTTATCCGGGTAGTGTTTGATTCGAATCACCGTCCCTCGCGGTTATTGAGTACCGCTTGCTCCCATGTTGTGACGTAGTAATCAACTTGTGTGGAAACAGTTTGCAAAAGTATAACTGCTGCTATGATTATATTAAGTTGCATGAAAACCCTGTTTGAAGTAGAGATAGAGCAAACTAAATTTATTTTTCACCTTGGGACAAGTAACATTGGAATGAAGCGTTCTTGTTTGATCGTGAAGTTCCAATGTTGCTGGGCGCAAGGTCACTATTATTATGGCTAAAATCTGAAAGTTAAGGATGAACTCGTAGGCGAGTCTTTTCGCAAATGACAGGCTTAAGTCTTAGGTTACTTTCATCTAGAGTTTCATGTCTTAGGAGAGACGGTTAAGTCTTGCTGAGCCTTTATGCTCACTCTTGCTATATAAGTGGTTTTGCAGGTAAACCTCGACGCTATAAAGAAGGTTGTCCGGTGAGGCTCGGGAACTTCCGAGTCATGTCACACTTGGAGAACCTAGCCGCTGCGGTGTCTTCATGTTGCTAGCGAGAGGAGTCCACGGGCTGGACCTCTTCTCGAGTGCTTCTTAGATATTTGACGTGAGCTGTTTATAGACTTCCGCTGTAGCTACTTTATGCAAAGTATTTACAAAGAACAGTTGTAAGCTTCCGCTTTTGATTTATGTAATACAGGGTTTCTTATATGTGTGTTGTTCGGTGCCGCATAACACGGCACCACCCAATGCGATTCCCGGGCAAGGTGCCCCGACCCCGTGACATGATCGGGACAGCGGGGTCCCATCAGAACCGGTCCTTAGATCTATGGCAAGTAAACCACCATCTCATGCTACCTCATTCACGAACCCAGGCTTGCCTAGATCTCCCTCCGATCCATGTTCATTAACATCATCAGTTTCTCATATCATTACGAGTGCAGTTAGCTACACACATCTATCTCGCTTCCCAATCCCATGGACTCAGCGAAGCATAAAACAAAAACCATACTCGACTCATAAACTTCCCTGGCGACAAGGGTGGTTTAACCAAAAATAGTAAACTCCTATAAAAGGGTTTCCCATCATGATTGACTCAGCACACACACCTTTTCGCAAAACAAATCAGTTTTACCCAAAACACAAGATCAATATGGTCAAGGAGCACTTGCCTTGTTCTTGCGGTTCCGGTTGTTCTTGGATCTCAAAATCTTGTTGCTGCAGCTCGTCGTAGACAGCTCCCTGTGCTTGTCCTGCTATGTAGGATTACGTGCATACAAGATTCACAGCAATCAATATCATGCACAAACCTTAAACTAGATGCGGTGATGCATATGCATGCTATCCTATGATTAGTTTTATTAGATTGGTTTGTACATGTTCTTGCATGGCTTGCATGGATTTTATGATGAATAGAGGTGTTCGGATCAAAGGTGGACGTGGCGATGATCTTGTCTTTAGATCAACCTGATCATCAAGTGATCTGTCCACGAGAAGGCTTCTGTTCGAAAGGATTCAAAGGACAGATGCAAAGAAAACACAACGATATCGTAAGGTGGTATTGGAGACCTACCTTACGTTCTTCTCGGTCTTGAGGTCCTCCTCAGATCTTTGGGCTTTCCTCTGGCGATCTTCCTTGCAGCACTCCGGCGATGGTTTACTCGGCGGGTTGGGACTAGGGCTCTAAGTCATCAGCTTAGGAGTTGGAAAAGAGGTTTGTGGTTTCGGCCAGAGGTTATGGGTTCTATTTATAATCGGGAAGAGAAGAGTCCTAATCCGATTGTACCCCGAATAAGAGTCCTGTTCAAATTTGTCGTTGAATCTTACAACTTATCTTTAGGTTATTTGGTGCGGTATCATTGTGGAATTCAGGTCCGTTTCTTTTCCGGTATTTCTACGTGTACAGAATCCAAAAACCGCTCCTAGAACTCGTTACCCCCTCGGTGATGAGCTCCGGAGGCTCCAAGTGTCCACCAGGTCCTGGTCTCTCCCTCTCTGCAGGGACGAGCTCCGGTTATGCCGTGTGTCAAGCGAGCGAGACCTCCCTTTTCCTTCGGAGGTGAGCTCCGCGTGCGCCACGTATCCTGGCGGTCGGGACCTCCTCTCTTACTCGGAGGTGGCTCCGCGCACGCCACGTGTTAGTGCCGGTCCTTCCCTCTTTCCTCGGAGACGTGCTCCAAGGTTAACACGTATCCAACAGTGACGGGCCTCACGGAGATAAGCTCCGGTGGCGATATGTGTTCAACGGAACCGGACCTCTCGGAGGTGAGCTCCGAGATCGACACGTATCCCGCGCGACCGGTCCTCTGATTTCCATGATGACTAGCTCCGGGGGCAACACGTGTCCCACAGGGTCGAACCTCTCCCTCTTAGCGGAGATGAGCCCCGATCCTGCCACGTAGTCAGTTTAGCGGCGGACCTCTCCCTACTTCGCAGGGATGAGCTCCGAACACGCCACGTGGTCTGCGGGCCGTGGAAGTTGTCTTCGGTGCTTTCTGTGAACTGGATTCAGCTCTTACTGGCTATCTTTTTGATAATTTCTCTGATCCACTTCTTTTAAAATGTTTTCTCTACATGAAATATGAATACATGCAGAAACCAGAGATGAGGGTGTCACTCCTGATTGCTTAGATCACCCCGATTCCAAGCTTGTTAAAGATCACCATGGCTAGTGGTTTAAGAAAGTTTAATTCAGTTTCCCACAATCTCGTTAAGCAATATGGTGCAAAAGAGAAAAACAACTCTATACCCGACTCAACAAGTTCCCGGCGACAAGGATTGGCCAACAAACTAGTCAACTCCTATGAAAGGGTTACCATCATATTGACACAGTGATGAGGAAAAGAGTATAGTAGTAGGCTCAATCTTCCAATAGGTAATGGATAAGTCGATTGATGGAGATCTCGACGTTGATGATCCAAGGCTCTCAAGGAGAACATGAACAACCCCTGCAATCGCTACACCACCGCTCCGTTGGTGATCAACCGTGCTTCACACGCTTGACCTTGCCAAGAAAGCTAATCCATGCAAGTGAAACCGATAACACGAGCAAGAACGAAGAAGAAGCAATCTGAATTGCTAAGTTGGGGTCTCACAAACCGATGAACGGCGAAACTGTGTTTAACAGATTAATCTAAGCAAAACCCAATTGTTTTTGGCGGATACCATGGAGTATTATAGGTGGGAGGACGTCTAATGGGTATTGGGGTCATGACCTAACCCTAAGACACGAAAATAATCGACTTGTACTTGATACAAGGCCCAATGGCCTAATACAGTGGCGCAGCACGCTGACAGATTCTGAACTCAATTTTGTTTCGACGATTTCCGTCGACTCCTGAAGAATTTTAACATGGGACCATTGGCATTGGAAAGGTTATCCTCTCTTATTTACGTGCATATGTAGAACGTCTAAAATGCAGTCCATATGCATTCTGGGCATTTGTTTTAGTGCGAAGTGCTCCTGGGCTCCGAGTTGGACTCGATTTCGAGTTGGGCTCGACCCCTATCTTCTTTGGACATATTTTCTGGTCCTCCACGCCCCTAAGCCTTCCTCTAAGTACTCCTTAAACCTCTTAATGGATCTTAATCACAATCAATTCATTACATAGCAATTTATTCTCAAAAACATATAATAAAACATATAAGAACGAGCTCACCTCTAAATTCAATTATTGTGTGTGAACACTAATGATCGCATCTTGTATGTTTAATGGAGGGTTATGTATATCTACAGGAGTGATGTCCTCATCATCCTCCTCCTCTTGAATTGGAGTCGTCCTCGACTCAAACTCATCTTCTCTCATGTGTGGGTCCAAATGTGCAAAGCCATCAAATCCTCTTGTGTGCATGAAAGGAGGAGGCCAAGGTGGTAGACGACATAGTGCACCATCTCGATGTTCTCCATCAAATCAATGTGCATGTTCACATGAGCCAGGATCCCAAACAAATACACACCGTGCCATGTTTGTATGTGCAATGATGATGTGCACGATTACATCATTCTCCCCTTCTTGAGGACAGGCCGTCCTCGGCTTGCTCGTATGTCAAGTAAAGAGGCTTTCTTCGGGGATAGAATAAGCGTTGTACATAATGCACAACTGCAGCGAACAATGCTCCTCTTATATGGTGTCCCTGCTGTAAGAAAAAAAAAGACCAGAAAAACTTGACAAGGCATTATTAGCATTAGTGCATGCATTTACTTTACCATGTTGTTGCAGCACAAAAGGAGCCTTCTCATTTGAACATGTAAACTTTATGCACCATACACACACCACTATGTTCATAGTTGCCTATAGCATGAAAATTATTTATTGTCAACAAAGGTAATTCAGTTTTTAAAAATATTCTTCTCTCAACAGTATGCAGATCACAAAGAGCATCATATTCCATATAACCCAAAGTATTTAGAGAAGAAAATAATTTCATCTCATCAATTTCACGAGTAATGGGAATCGAATGTTTAATTTAAGCACAAGTGGGTGATAACATTTCAATTTCATTCACTTGTTTTTTGCATCGGGATAATAGAATTTTCAGCACACAACTCTTTCTTAGCGCAAGGATCAGTAGCAAAATCAACATGTGACAATGGTGTATCAATAAAAGATTCCACTACTTGCTCCTCAACAATAGCGTGATTGGTTGACAAATTCAGATCCAAAAACTTCTCACCTTCAACAAGTGTATTGTGATATTCGTTACCTTTATTCTCATTTTCAGCAGTAATTTGAGGTGCATTATGAATTGATAGATCTGAATTTCGCAAGAGTTGCTTAACACCACATTCTCTTTTGCATTATCTACATTTGTTTGTTCATGTTCCTGCAAAAGGTTAGGCATAGGAGGAGGTAAAACAAGAAAATTCTTATCAAGTTCATGTATTTTATCTTTGCAATTAGATACATTAGCAAAAGTTTCTCGCATAAGAATTTCCATATCGTTCCATGTTCGAGGTCTTTTTAAATGACTTATGTTCTTCCACCATGTTAGTTCAAAATAAATTAATGCACTAGCAACATTCCTAAGCTTTTTCCTTCACACATACGACATTGTCTAAAAATTTTATCAATCTCTATTTCTCAAGCAATATATTCATCGCAACAAAAACCATCATAAGATGGATGAGATGGAAAGATATAATTACTTCTTGTAAAAAAAGTTGTGGAGGTGGTATGAATATCATGTGAAGCATCGGTTGATGTGTGATCCAAATTTTTTAATGTGACCATTGTTGATGCTTGATTCTTAGTGACCAGTTCCATCGTCATCTTCATCATGTCAATTATCTCAATATTCAATTCATGATTCTTGCTTTTACCTGACATTGTTAGTAGCAAATAGAAGGAAACAAAAATATGTTATCCCAATCAACTGTAAAGGATAATGGCAAAGTGGAAGTAGAATCACACACTCTCAAGCGTCTTGCCACGCTCTTACAAGTGTTCTTACCGACACTGCAGGTGCCAAACGGTGGCCGGTGTGAAGAACCAATCGGGCATTGGATGATTGCAAAGGTGTATGAATTTACGTCGAGAGAAAACTGTAGCTTGGAAGGCACTTTATATCGTAGGAAGGATTTCACAACAATGAAATTGAATAGTAAAGTTGAATAAGTGTCCAAAGTACTTGTCAAAGTTGCTGGTCTAAATGTGTTCCTGGTAGTTTAAGCTAGCAAGACATGTAACAAAAACCAGATGACACAAAGGATGCAAGCACTTCTGTTTTTTCTCCTTTTTTGTGCGGCTTTTGTATCCTGTTATGCACTTTCCCTTTTCCTTTGTCTTCCTTTTTTTTCAGAATGTGCTGCAAAAGAAGAACACAATTTACACCAATCAAAGATATCTCGTTGGTATGTCACAGATTTTTTGCTCAATCTTCCAAGAACGATTAGGCACCCTTAGAGACCCCTAATCCAAAAAGCTACAACAGCAGGATTATAGATCTATATCTCCACTTTTTATTGAAATATTTAAAATACCTATCTTGGATCATAACAATAGGAGATATTGCCCCCAGAATACAGACTGTTCAGAGATTCTAGATCAAGAACAAATTCAGATCTAATGCAATTTTGACCATGATAACTCTATTTCCTGGAAAACATATGAATATGAAAGTTGTAGATAACTTCTCAAGCTTTCCAGAAAGTAGAAGAACACCAAAATCTGAGTTTTATGAGAAAGATATCTTCGAAATACTCAACTGGACAGAGATGAATCTAATCTAGACGTGATGACGTGATTCAAAAGGATGAATCAACACGATGCAAAACTCAAACGAAAACCAGAAACACTTTCTAAACCAGCAATACGACTCAACCACGGACACAAACTCAACAAAACCAATCTGAAACAAAGTTACAAAGGCTCAATGGCGGTTTAGACAAAGTGATGAACAGATCAATTAAACTACAAGTATTTTTGTGGACTCTAGGTATGAAAAACAAAATTAATCTATTGGATAGATGAAATTACCTACCAGACAACCTGGAAACTGATATCAATTGATGAGGAAAAGAATGTAGTAGTAGGCTCGATCTTCCGATAGGTAATGGATTGATGGCGATCTCGACGTTGATGGTCCGAGGCTCTCGAGAAGAACACGAACGACCCCTGCAATCACTATACCACTGCTCTGTTGGTTATCAACCGTGCTTCACACGCTTGACCTCGCCAAGATGGCTAATCCCTGCAAGTGCAACCGAGAACATGAGCAATAAAGATGAAGAAGCAATCTGAATTGCTATGTTGGGGTCTCACGAACTGATGAACGACGAAACTGTGTATAACAGATTAATCTGTGCAATATTCCAATTGTTTGTGGCAGCTACTATGGAGTATAAATAGGTGGGAGTACTTCTTAGGGGTTTGGGGTCGTGACCGAACCCTAAGATACGAAAATAATGGACTTGTACTCGATACAAGGCCCAATGGGCGAATACAGTGGCGCAGCACCCTGGCAGATTCTGAACTCGATTTTGTTTGGACGATTCCCGTCGACTCCAGAAGAATTTTGCCATCGGACCAGCAGCATTGGAAAGTTTGTCACCTCCTTTTTCCGTGCATATGTAGAAAGTCCAAAACGCAGTCCACATATGTCCTGGGCGTTTGTTTTAGTGCGAAGCGCTCTTGGGCTCCGAGTTGGACTCGATTTCGAGTTGGGCTCGACCTCTATCTTCTTTGTACGTATTCTCTGGTCCTCCATGCCTCTAAGCCTTCCTTCAAGTACTCCTTGAACCTATTCATGGATTATAATAACAATTAATTCATTAGGTAGCAATTTATTCTCAAAAACATATAATGAAGCATATAAGAACGAGCTCACCTCTAATTTCAATTTTGTGTGTGAACTCTAATGATTGAATCTTGCATGTCCTATGGAGTGTTATGTGTATCTACAGGAGTGATGTCCTCATCACACAGCAGGCAGTTTCCACAAACAAAACATTTAAAAACTCAGGATCAATATGGTCAAGGAGCACTTGCCTTGCGCTAACGAGTTGTGCTGCTCGGGCTCTTCAAAGTTTTGGTGCTGAAGGTCCTTGTATGAAGCCTATTGAGTGCGTCCTTATAGTCATGATCACACACATACAAAGCAGTACAAACAATCAATACGATGCACACATATTACTTAATATGTGATGATGCGGATGCATGCAGTTTTACAATGCAACCTACACTAACCAGTTTACACATGCCCATGGGAGCTTTGGTAGGTTTTAGTGGGTTTTACGATGATCAGTGCTGCTGGAAACCAATCTGGTGCGGCTGTGGTTTTAACTCGGGATAGTAGATCAATTGCATCGTCAAAACCTAGACCAGAGGGTGATCTACTTACATGCAGCAATTTGTGGGTCATGGAGGTGTGATGCAGCGGGTTGGAGATGACAGCAGCACGTTGAAACGAAGGATGATGGCTCCTGCTTCTCCTCCTCTTCCTTTCTCCTGCGTCTGGTCTTCTCCTTGCAGTGGCAGCAGCTAGGGTCTTCCTTGTGGACAATGCAGTGCGGCTAGGGTTCCTTGGTGGCAAGATCAGTGCTGCAGGGACTTAGGGGGCTGTGGCCAAAACTCTTTTCTTGGCAGCGGTGCAGCAGGGCAGCAAGGGGGCGACGGGGCTTTGTTTTGGGGGCAGGGTGGTGGCCAGGGTTAGGTTTTATTTATAGGGGGAGGGTGCAGCCTAGGGGGGCTATAATCTTAACAAAAAAAGTGATCAAGGGCTGGGATTTAACCCGAATCCGCAGCCAAGGGGGGAGACAATCCTCTACTCGGATTGGAGGGGGGAATCCCTAGTAGTGCCAACCAGGGGTTTTTGTCCAAAAAAGGGGGTTCTGGCTAGGGTTTTTGGGGTATTCTACTCGGTTTGGAAGTGGAGGAATGAGTCCTACTCGGTTTGGAAGAGGAAGGATGAATCCTACTCGGTTTGGAAGAGGAGGGATCAGTCCTACTCGTTTTGGAAAAGGAGGGATGAGTCCTACTCGGTTTGAGAGTGGGGGTGAGTCCTACTCGGATTGGAAGAAGAGGGATGAGTCCTACTCGGTTTGGAAGAGGACAGATGAGTCTTACTCGGTTTGGAAGATGAGGGGTGAGCCCTACTCGGTTTGGGAGGGGATCCTACTCAGTTTGGAGAGCTTTATCTCCAAGGTGGCGCAGCCAAGTTAAGGGGGAATAAACCCTACTCAGATTGGAAAGGGGGAGGGCAGCTAGGTTCTCCTTTTATTTTCTTTCTTAAGTGATATCTACATTGTTGGGAAATCGGTGGTACGCTACTCTAGCAATTCTACCGCGTCACCTAGAAAACATGTGAGTACAAAAGTCATAGATCGTTACCACTAGACACGCAGCGCAGCGGAACGTAGACGCGCGTCAGCGTAAGGGAAGTAGACAGCCACGTTCGTCTTTTCCTCGTACTCGTCATGGCAGCAGGTAGACGATCACGTTCTTCTTAGCCGATCAGCGCAGCAGTAGCAGCAGCACCTCCACGGAGTCCACACATACGGGGAGGAACGCCGTGCGCCGCTGTGCTAGCACTGCACGCGCGGCAAGGGTCTCGGTGTGAGGCCTGCGAGGGGTGGTGGCTAGGGCTGTCACGTGGTGGTGTTCTCAGTTCCTAACCCTACCCCTCGTATTTATAGCGGTACTAATGCGCTTTTAGGTCGTAGGCCCGTTAGTACCCTAATTGCATATGGATCAAATATCCAAAAGGCCTTAATCCAAATTGTTATGATTGCCTCTTTGGCTTATCATCAACAATCTCCCACTTGCACTAGAGACAATCATCTAGCCAAGCTTTTTGATATTCCAACCCCTTAAGTGTGTGATGTAACACCCCAAAAATATTGTTAAGACCCTAAATCATGTTAAGAGGGGAATTTAAAATTTTTTTGACGTGTTGCATGTTTTGCAAACATTCAAATTCAAACTGGAATTCAAATTAAACTCAAATCAGAAAAGAAATAGAAAAAGAAAAAGAGAAAACAGAAAAAAAACCGGCTAGTGGGCCGAAACCCACCAGCCGGCCCAACCAGCGCCCGCGCCAGCCCGCAGCCGCGCGCGCCGCTTTCCCCCACTGACATGCGGGGCCCACCAGATCATTGTCTACCTCGCGCCAGCGCCGGACTCTCTCACCCGAATCGAAACCGATCGGGAATTCTCGCGTATTCCAGCCGAATTCTGTTCGGGGGCGACGCAAACTCGATCAAAACCACCCAGCCGCCCTCCCCCGTCTATAAAAACCCCGGCCTCGTTCTGTTTTTCCCACGCGATCCGCCGATTTTCCTCCGGTGAGAACCGAGACTTCTCCGGCGAATTCTGGCCGATCTACGCTCGGAAATTCTGATCTAACTCGCTGGTCTTGATCCACCGCCTCCGGGGAACCTTGCAGGTGCCGAAAACTCGGTGACTTGCGGTGTAAACACAGCACCGACGAGCCTCGCCGTCGTTTCACCTCGGACCTCGTCGCCGATCACCTTCCAGGACCTCCGAGCTCAAGAAAACCCCTAAGGTGAGATCCCCGACCTCTCCTCCACCGATCTATGCCATAAGATCACAGTTCTAGGAAGAATTCTCGAAGATCTGAAAGTCTCCGGCGAGATCGCCGCTTCCCGCCGTCGTGCGCCGCCGGCAGCGCCGCCCGCGCTCGATCAGAGCGGCGTGGCCGCTTGTGCGCCGTTTATTGTAAATCGCACGGTAGGGTTTAAATCCCCGCGTACCGGTTCGATGTTATAATCTCGGCCGTCGGTTTAAAATCGGACGGTCCACGTCAGCCCCGCGTTATAAAGACTGGAAATCTTACGTGCTACCCCCTGGGGTTCTCGGGAAATAAGAGCTAGCCCCGGAAACTTCTGATCTAGCCCCTTGAACTTCAGAAAATCATGTAAATTCATTTAAAAATCAGTTTTAGCCCCTGGACTTAATAAAAATTAGGAAAAACTCCTCTGTTATGTATAGCTAGACCCCTGAAAATTGTTAAAATAATATTATAGACCCTGTAGTGGGGTGAGTTTACCTTTTTAGCCCTGTTTAATATTTAATTTAGGAAATTGAATATGTGGCTAGTGTTTAAAATTTAAAACTGGGACAAACATATTGTCAAAATTAAATTAAAAACTTTCTCAGTATTTAGAAAACTTTGGAGTGAGATAAAAATATATTTTGGGCTGAAATGAATCTGTTTAATTTATTATTAACATTTAGGGACACATTTTTAAGTAAAGAATAGTTCTGGAAAATAGGGAAAATAATTGTAAAATAGTTTACATCAGAGGAAAAGGTCAAAAATATATTAGTAAATAGTTTAGATCAGAACCTTTTCTGTTTAGATGATGTGTCTTGTTATTTTCATAATAAAGTTCACATTTAGGCATAGGAAATAAATCTGAAAATATAGCAAACTATGTATGAATAACTAGAAAATTATAAATGAAGTTTCTAAAATCCAAAGAATTCAGTTTAGGGTTGGTAGAAGGTCTGAAGACACATATGGGGTAGGAAAATGCCTTCCATGCACACTTGGTAGCTAAAAGGTGTAGTAATTGAATATAAGGAATTTATTTAAATTGGAAACTCATATATATAGTATGTAAGTATAAATGTGAACACAAAAGTAAGAATAATATACACATGATTAAAAGTGCATGCAAGCCACAAATCAACACACATAGAGTAACCACAACACATATAATGGTGAATGACTTTCATAAATATGAATGTGTGGTTTGTATGAAGTGGAAGTGTGAACTATGTCTGATGGATTGTTGTTTTTCTTTTGCTATGTGTGATGGTATGATGTAGAACCTGCTCAAGAGCAAGTTATTCCTTTCCAAGATCAGGACTACCCATTTCAAGAGCAGCAGGAAGGAGACAAGTGTCCTTGACCACTTTGATCCTATGCTAGGATGTGTAGATAGAATTATTTGCATTGTCAAATGAAATATGAAACCCATGTTAGGAAGTTTCCCTAGAATTGCATTACCTTGTTTCCTTGTAGCTTGGGTTGGGATTTATTTTATCATGTCATTTATTATTATGCATATGCTTAGCCATGCTTAGAATGGGATATTTTGGATATGAGATCATCAGTTTATTTTACCATACTCTTGAATGAGATATTGTGAGTTATGTAGAGGTAGGGATCAAGGCAAGTTGGATGTTTTGGTTGTGTGCTGGGTGCACGAGACTCGGGTTTGTGTTTAGTACTTGCCTGGATCCTAAGGACCGGTTCATGGAGCATGTAACCTGGCTTTACTGTGCCAACCACATGCTGAGATGGGGCAGCTTGGCCAGTTAATTAGATGTATCCCCGACGTAGTATGGGTGTGTTGGATGGTGCGGGGAATAGGTGTCAGCTGGACTACCATATGAACCGCAAGGCTCAAGAGGGGGCCACTGCAGCGGGGTTGGAGCCTCTTGTATGCTGTTAGGGGTGAAACCTCAGTGGGCCCATGCTCGTCGGGAATCCCTTTGTAAAGGCTTCGTAGTGATCTCCTGGCTACACACCTGGGAAGTGTGAATGTGGTTCGTAGCCACTGGCATAATGGAGGTTCTTTTAGTCCACTTGGCAACGGGGGATGAAATCACTACATGTGGGTACAGTGGTACAAACTCTGCAGAGTCAAAACTGTCATGACAACCGTGCTCACGGTCAAGAGCGGCTTGGACTTATTCATGATTAGAGGATTGATGGTTTTGGAAGTTGTGGATGTTAAGCGGGGAGCTTAGCATTGGAAATGAAGTTATGTTTATTTGATTATGATGATGGGATGGGAGATTGGGACCATTTCGCCTATGTAGTAATGTAGGTGCTTAATAAGATAAGGTGATAGGTATTAATTGCGTAGTGCTTTAACCATGAGTTCAACCTCTCCTTGTTCTAGCCATGCATGATATAATTTTCCCACACTTGCTGAGTACCATTAGTACTCAACCTTGCATATTTGTTGGTCTATATTGATGCTCAGGTCAATATAATGAGGTGGTCTATAATGACCAAGACTTTGGACCCGAAGAAGGTTTCTAGGTTCATGGAGACCCCCGGGCAACGCCTGTGATGGAGCCCTCAAGAATAATTTTCCGCTGCTAGTTTATTTACTTGTGATGAACTTATTATTGTCAATCGAGACATTTGCTATGTAAGACTTATTTATATTCGACACCTGGCTTGTAATAAATGATGCTTCACTATTTGTCATCACATGTATGAGAAAATGATCCTGGCATACATGTGATATTCACTCGGTTGTTCTTCGGAGAAACCGGGTGTGACAGAAGTGGTATCAGAGTCAGGTTGCCCGTAGGAACGTGGACCTAGGTAGAAATGGACGTATTTAAGGGCCCTATTTTCTTAAAAACTATTTTTTTCAAGGTGTGTGTTGAAAAGTGTTATTTAATGAGTCACTTTCTTCATCTTACCCCAACTTTCATTCAAAATAGGATTTTTGTTTGAGAGTTTATCTAACCTAATTTTAAATTCTTTTTGTTTTAGATGGTTCGCATGATTCGCACCGCTCGCAAGTCCACAGGAGGGAGAGTTCCCGTAGTTGCCCTTGCCGAGAGAGAGGAGAGCCGTCCGGTGACGTACCATTCCTATGGATTGGCTGTAGGAGGCTTATTGCGCCGTCTTCGGCGTATGCTCGAAGCCGCCGGCAACACGGGCAAGCTAATCATCCACTATAACTCCACCAGGACCATCTGTGAGAAGAGGGAAGAATGGAGTTCAGAGATGAGGATTATACACGAAAATCAGCTGCTTAAGATTCACCACTCTCCAGCTTGTAGAGCGACACAGGTCGATGCGGAGAAAGATGTCACCTGGGAGGCCATCACCTGCCAGAGTCACATCTGTCATCGCCACTTGGACAAAACTGAGTACATGTATGTCCTCCAGCGTGAGAGTGGTACCACGGGATACAAGTACCCGCCGGTGCAGCAAGGGACTTCTCATGAGCACATGGACTTGTGCCTGGAGGATGCTTCTATGCTCAGCACTCGACTGCAGGAGTGTCAACAAGAGCTTCAGCATGTCCGGGACACCCTGAAGGAAACGGAGGCGTTGCTGCGAGCCTGCTTAAGAGCGATAGAAAGAGGAGATGGGAATGAACTGTGTGTGACCGCGAATGATACATGAACTCCTGACTCCCCAGATCGCCGGGCGATCAGGCGTCGTCGCACTTCTCCACCAGCAACCTCCCCACCCAAGCAGAGTCAGAAGGAAGCCAAAATGATGAGGAAGATCCCGAGGAGCCAGCACAAGAAAACGAGTAGTGTAGAGTCTTTCCCTTAGTTAGAAAGATGTCGAATAGTCGAGTCATTACGTTAAGTTAATGGTGTGTTAATGCTTGGTGTGTGACGTGAGTTGTGGAAGCCATGAGCAATTGTCCACAGCCTCGTCTTTAGATTGTTTTGCTTTGGTGAGTGAACCCACATGAAATAATATTGCATCTATTATTGTGTGAGAAATAAACCCTCAGAAAAGTATAACAAAGCCTCAACACTTCAAAAGTTTAAACAAATGAAAGTAGTAAGATGATACTAAATGCTTTCAAATTAACATTGGTTGATTCTGCCAGATGGCCGGAAGAGGAAAAGGACGTGCTGCCAACCCCGCCAACAACAACGATGAGGCATGCAACCCTCATCTTTCTGGAGGCCAGGACCGGGGTGGTCGCCGTGAAGGAGTTGATCCCCTCCACCAAATGCTGGAGAATCAAAATCAGCTCATCCAGAACTTGACTCAAGTGGTGGCCAACTTGCATCAAGTTCCACCTCCACAAGCTGCACCACGCCAACCAAGGTTGAGTGAGTTTCTAGGAACTCAACCTCCAAAGTTTGCAAGTGCTGCTGAACCTCTGGAGGCAGATGATTGGCTGAAGACCATTGAAAGTAAGATGAGGATCATACAGTGCCAAGGGTATGAGAGGGTGCTGTTTGTCTCTTATCAATTGCATGGACCTGCTGCTGATTGGTGGACCGCCTACATGGCCGCCCATCATGACCCTGAGAACATCACTTGGGAAGAGTTCAAGCGTAGCTTCCGCAACCATTACATCCCAAGATATGAACTCAAAAACAAGAGGAAGGAGTTTTTGGGACTGCAGCAGGGAAACATGACGGTGAGGGAATACCTCACTAAATTTACTCAACTATCCCGTTATGCCCCACGAGACATAGAGACTGATGAGCAGAAACAAGATTGTTTCGTGGAAGGACTTACCGCAGAAATGCAGTGTGCAATGTCCTCAAATGAGTATGAACGCTTCCAAAAGATGGTGGACAGAGCGTTTGGGGTAGAAAGGAAGCTGAAGGCCTTGGAAAATGAAAATAAGAGGAAGGCCGGGTGGTCACATCAAGCCTCAGGGAGCAACACCCGCCCACGTCTGATGCAGCCACCTGCAGGGCAGACGAACCGTGCTGCGGTACCCTACTCAGCACCAAGAGGGTACAACCCGAACTACAGGCCTCCCGTAGCACCAGTGCAGCCACAACGTCGGTTTGTACAGCAGCCTCGCCCCCCATATCCACCTCGACCAGCAGTACAGGGACCCCCAAACCAACCCCAAGACAGCAAAGGCCAGGCACCTAAGGTTGGGGTGCAATGTTTTAGCTGCGGTGAAGTGGGGCACTACGCCCATAAATGCCCAAAGAAGAAGCCCGCACAGCCACAACAGCAGAATGTGATGCGAGGACGGGTGAACCACGTCACTATGGAGGAAGCGCAAGAGGCACCCGACGTGGTAGTTGGTAAGTTTCCTGCCAATTTACACCTTGCAACCCTGCTGTTTGATTCTGGTGCTACCCATTCGTTCATTGCTCAAGGGTTTGTTAAGAAGTATGACCTAGCAACAACACAAATGAACCATATGCTAGCCGTAAACTCTCCAGGTGGAGAAATAAGAACAAGACAAGTGTGTCCCAAAGTGAACCTAGACATAAATGGGGTAGTATTTACTGCTAAACTCATAGTGATAGATTCACAAGGGATAGATATTATTTTGGGTATGGATTGGTTGACCAAACATAAAGGAATCATCCATTGTTCGACCAGAACGGTGGAACTAACTCACCCTAGTGGCACAAGAGTAAAGTTCATAACAATACACGAGCCTAGGAGGGACATTAAATTAAATCAAGTTGAGGTGAAAGTTGAGGAAATCAGGACCATCAGGGAATATCCAGATGTTTTTCCGGAGGAGTTGCCAGGTATGCCTCCCGATCGTGAAGTGGAATTTGCAATTGAGCTAGTACCTAGAACAGCCCCGATTTACAAAAGACCTTATCGGATGGACTCCAAGCAGCTGGAAGAACTCAAGGATCATTTCAGAGAATTGACGGAGAAGTGGTATATTCGTCCTAGTTCCTCACCATGGGGAGCTCCAGTGATATTTGTGCCCAAGAAGGACGGAACCCAAAGGTTATGTGTGGATTACCGTGCTTTGAATGAGGTAACCATCAAGAACAAGTACCCATTACCCCGCATTGAAAACTTGTTTGATCAGTTGAGAGGCGCTTGTGTGTTCTCGAAAATTGATCTCAGGTCGGGCTACCACCAACTCAAGATAAGGCAATCGGATATTCCCAAGACAGCTTTCGTATCTCGGTACGGACTGTATGAATACACCTTCATGCCTTTCGGGCTGACTAATGCCCCGGCATACTTCATGTATCTCATGGACAAGGTATTCATGGAATATATGGACAAATTTGTGGTGGTTTTCATAGATGACATTCTCGTCTTCTCCAAAGATGAAGAAGAACATGAGAAACATCTAAGGTTGGTGTTGCAGAGGCTAAGAGAACACCAACTATATGCCAAATTGAGCAAGTGTGAGTTTTGGCTGAAGAGAGTTCCCTTCTTAGGACATATAATCTCGGAGGGAGGAATCTCCGTAGATCCCGCCAAAATCGAGGATATACAGAAGTGGAAGACCCCTGAAAATGTCAGGGAAGTTCGAAGCTTTTTCGGATTGGCTGGATACTATCGACGGTTTATTGAAGGATTCTCCAAGATCTCGAGACCTCTCACCAAACTGTTGGAGAAGGGAATCACATTCACCTGGACGCCACAGTGCGAGACGAGTTTTCAGGAGCTAAAGAAGAGATTGACAACAGCCCCAGTGTTGGTTATGCCAGATATGCAGAAGAATTTCACAGTGTACTGCGATGCCTCTGGAAATGGGTTGGGATGTGTTCTCATGCAAGAAGGGCATGTCGTGGCACATGCATCCCGACAGCTTCGGAAGCACGAGAAAAACTATCCTACACATGACTTAGAACTAGCCGCAGTGGTACACGCGTTGAAAATTTGGCGGCACTATTTGATGGGGAAGAGGACCGAGATATATACGGATCATAAGAGTTTGAAGTACATTTTCACACAGCCAGATCTCAACCTCAGACAAAGGAGATGGTTAGAGCTAATCAATGACTTTGATGTGGGCATCAACTATCATCCCGGGAACGCAAACGTCGTGGCCGATGCTTTGAGTCAGAAAGTGCAGGTCAATAAGTTGAGCTTGAAGGACATGCCTGCAGAATTGAAGGACGAGGTTATGAGGCTCAATCTATGCCTAGTAAATAGTGGTGAAGCCATCGCCATGGAAGTGGACTCCACACTAGAGCGAGACATACGCGAGGGTCAAAAGAATGATGAGAAGATACAAGAAATCAGGCAACTCATCAAGGAAAATAAAGCCCCTGGTTTCAGAGAGGATGAACAAGGAACAGTGTGGCACGGGAAAAGAATCTATGTGCCAGAAGTAAAGAAGATCCGCGAATTGATTTGGAAGAAGGCTCATGATTCTGACTATTCCATTCATCCTGGGAGTACGAAAATGTACCAGGACCTCAAGAGAAGGTATTGGTGGTATGGCGTGAAGCGAGATGTCGCGGAACATGTTGCTCTATGTGACACATGTCAGTTGGTGAAAGCAGAACATCAACGACCCGCGGGATTATTGCAACCACTCAAAGTGCCTGAATGGAAATGGGAAGAAATCAGCATGGATTTCATCGTGGGATTGCCTAGGACCCAATCAGGATATGATTCAATATGGGTCATCATTGATAGGCTAACCAAGGTAGCTCACTTCATCCCCGTGAAGGAAAGCTACAGCGGATCCAAATTGGCAGAGTTGTACATGTCAAGGATCGTGTGTTACCATGGAGTGCCAAAGAAGATTGTGTCGGATCGAGGGACACAATTCACCTCAAGGTTCTGGCAAAAGTTGCACGAAACCATGGGAACCCATCTGAACTTTAGTTCTGCCTATCATCCCCAAACCGACGGGCAAACGGAGAAAACCAATCAGATCCTTGAAGATATGCTGAGGGCATGTGCACTAAAAAACAATCGGAGTTGGGACAAGAACTTACCGTATGCGGAGTTTTCCTATAACAACAGCTATCAAGCTAGTATGAAGATGTCACCATTTGAAGCTTTGTACGGGAGGAAGTGCAGAACTCCCCTATTTTGGAACCAAACAGGGAAAGTAAAATGTTTGGTCCAGAAGTACTACAAGAAGCCGAGGCGAAGGTGAGGGAAATTCGCAATAACTTGAGGATAGCACAGACACGCCAAAAGAGCTATGCCGATGTACGAAGAAGAGAGCTCGTTTTCAATGTGGGGGACTATGTCTATCTCAAGGTGTCCCCTATAAGAGGACTTCATCGATTCTAGGAAAGTTGTCACCTCGATACATCGGACCCTTTCAAGTTCTGGAAAGGAAAGGCGAAGTGGCGTATCAACTAGAGTTACCGGCTCGTCTATCGGATGTGCACGATGTGTTCCAAGTGTCACAACTCAAGAAATGCCTGAGAAAGCCTGAAGAGGTGTTACCCATGAATGAAGTGGATGTAGCTGAGGATTTGTCTTATGCCGAGCAAGCATACAAGATTTTGGAGACAATGGAACGCATCACCAGAAATAAAAGAATCCGGATGTGCAAAGTGCAGTGGAAGCATCACTCAGAAGAGGAAGCCACCTGGGAGCGGGAAGATGAGCTCAATGCACAATTTCCGGAATTGTTTTCTTAGAAACACCAATCTCGAGGACGAGATTTCTTTTAAGGGGGGTAGGGCTGTAACACCCCAAAAATATTGTTAAGACCCTAAATCTTGTTAAGAGGGGAATTTAAAATTTTTTGGACGCGTTGCATGTTTTGCAAAAATTCAAATTCAAACTGGAATTCAAATTAAACTCAAATCAGAAAAGAAATAGAAAAAGAAAAAGAGAAAATAGAAAAAAACCGGCCAGTGGGCCAAAACCCACCAGCCGGCCCAACCAGCGCCCGCGCCAGCCCGCAGCCACACGCGCCGCTTTCCCCCACTGACAGGCGGGGCCCACCAGATCATCGTCTACCTCCCGCCAGCGCCGTACTCTCTCACCCGAATCGAAACCGATCGGGAATTCTCGCGTATTCCAGCCGAATTCTGTTCGGGGGCGACGCAAACTTGATCTAAACCACCCAGCCGCCCTCCCCCGTCTATAAAAACCCCGGCCTCGTTCTGTTTTTTCCCACGCGATCCGCCGATTTTCCTCCGGTGAGAACCGAGACTTCTCCGGCGAATTCTGGCCGATCTACGCTCGGAAATTCCGATCTAACTCGCTGGTCTTGATCCACCGCCTCCGGGGAACCTTGCAGGTGCAGAAAACTCGGTGACTTGCGGTGTAAACACAGCGCCGATGAGCCTCGCCGTGGTTTCACCTTGGACCTCGTCGCCGATCACCTTCCAGGACCTCCGAGCTCAAGAAAACCCCCGAGGTGAGATCCCCGACCTCTCCTCCACCGATTTATGCCATAAGATCACAGTTCTAGGAAGAATTCTCGAAGATCCGAAAGTCTCCGGCGAGATCGCCGCTTCCCGCCGCCGTGCGCCGCCGGCAGTGCCGCCCGCGCTCGATCAGAGCGACGTGGCCGCTTGTGCGCCGTTTATTTTAAATCGCACGGTAGGGTTTAAATCCCCTCGTACCGGTTCGATGTTATAATCTCGGCCGTCGGTTTAAAATCGGACGGTCCACGTCAGCCCCGCGTTATAAAGACTGGAAATCTTACGTGCTACCCCCTGGGGTTCTCAGGAAATAAGAGCTAGCCCCGGAAACTTCTGATCTAGCCCCTTGAACTTCAGAAAATCATGTAAATTCATTTAAAAATCAGTTTTAGCCCCTGGACTTAATAAAAATTAGGAAAAACTCCTCTGTTATGTATAGCTAGACCCCTGAAAATTGTTAAAATAATATTATAGATCCTGTAGTGGGGTGAGTTTACGTTTTTAGCCCTGTTTAATATTTAATTTAGGAAATTGAATATGTGGCTAGTGTTTAAAATTTAAAAAGTGGGACAAACATATTGTCAAAATTAAATTAAAAACTTTCTCAGTATTTAGAAAACTTTGGAGTGAGATAAAAATATATTTTGGGCTGAAATGAATCTGTTTAATTTATTATTCACATTTAGGGACACATTTTTAAGTAAAGAATAGTTCTGGAAAATAGGGAAAATAATTGTAAAATAGTTTACATCAGAGGAAAAGGTCAAAAATATATTAGTAAATATTTTAGATCAGAACCTTTTCTGTTTAGATGATGTGTCTTGTTATTTTCATAATAAAGTTCACATTTAGGCATAGGAAATAAATCTGAAAATATAGCAAACTATGTATGAATAACTAGAAAATGATAAATGAAGTTTCTAAAATCCAAAGAATTCAGTTTAGGGTTGGTAGAAGGTCTGAAGATACATATGGGGTAGGAAAATGCCTTCCATGCACACTTGGTAGCTAAAAGGTGTAGTAATTGAATATAAGTTATTTATTTAAATAGGAAACTCATATATATAGTATGTAAGTATAAATGTGAACACAAAAGTAAGAATCATATACACATGATTAAAAGTGCATGCAAGCCACAAATCAACACACATAGAGTAACCACAATACATATAATGGTGAATGACTTTCATAAATATGAATGTGTGGTTTGTATGAAGTGGAAGTGTGAACTATGTCTTATGGATTGTTGTTTTTCTTTTGCTATGTGTGATGGTATGATGTAGAACCTGCTCAAGAGCAAGTTATTCCTTTCCAAGATCAGGACTACCTATTTCAAGAGCAGCAGGAAGGAGGCAAGTGTCCTTGACCACTTTGATCCTATGCTAGGATGTGTAGATAGGATTATTTGCATTGTCAAATGAAATATGAAACCCATGTTAGGAAGTTTCCGTAGAATTGCATTACCTTGTTTCCTTGTAGCTTGGGTTGGGATTTATTTTATCATGTCATTTATTATTATGCATATGCTTAGCCATGCTTAGAATGGGATATTTGGGATATGAGATCATCAGTTTATTTTACCATACTTTTGAATGAGATATTGTGAGTTATGTAGAGGTAGGGATCAAGGCAAGTTGGATGTTTTGGTTGTGTGCTGGGTGCACGAGACTCGGGTTTGTGTTTAGTACTTGCCTGGATCCTAAGGATCGGTTCATAGAGCATGTAACCTGGCTTTACCGTGCCAACCACAGGCTGAGATGGGGCAGCTTGGCCAATTAATTAGGTGTATCCCCGGCGTAGTATGGGTGTGTTGGATGGTGCGGGGAATAGCTGTCAGCTGGACTACCATATGAACCGCAAGGCTCAAGAGGGGGCCACTGCAGCGGGGTTGGAGCCTCTTGTATGCTGTTAGGGGGTGAAACCTTAGTGGGCCCATGCTCGTCGGGAATCCCTTTGTAAAGGCTTCGTAGTGATCTCCTGGCTACACACCTGGGAAGTGTGAATGTGGTTCGTAGCCACTGGCATAATAGAGGTTCTTTTAGTCCACCCGGCAACGGGGGATGAAATCACTACATGTGGGTACAGTGGTACAAACTCTGCAGAGTCAAAACTGTCATGACAGCCGTGCTCACGGTCAAGAGCGGCTTGGACTTATTCATGATTAGAGGATTCATGGTTTTGGAAGTTGTGGATGTTAAGCAGGGAGCTTAGCATTGGAAATGAAGTTATGGTTATTTGATTATGATGATGGGATGGGAGATTGGGACCATTTCACCTATGTAGTAATGTAGGTGTTTAATAAGCTAAGGTGATAGGTATTAATTGCGTAGTGCTTTAACCATGAGTTCAACCTCTCCTTGTTCTAGCCATGCATGATATAATTTTCCCACACTTGCTGAGTACCATTGGTACTCAACCTTGCATATTTGTTGGTCTATATTGATGCTTAGGTCAAGATAATGAGGTGGTCTATAATGACCAAGACTTTGGACCCGAAGAAGGTTTCTAGGTTCATGGAGACCCCCGGGCAACGCCTGTGATGGAGCCCTGAAGAATAATATTCCGCTGCTAGTTTATTTACTTGTGATGAACTTATTATTGTTAATCGAGACATTTGCTATGTAAGACTTATTTATATTCGACACTTGGCTTGTAATAAATGATGCTTCACTATTTGTCATCACATGTATGAGAAAATGATCCTGGCATACATGTGATATTCACTCGGTTGTTCTTCGGAGAAACCGGGTGTGACATGTGACCCGTTAGGTTCATGTGCAGTCGGTTGTGAATGGAAACCGTTTCCATCCACAAGTCAGTAGAGGTATCTAGCAGGACATACTGACTACCGAATGTACATAAAGATCATATCTGTTGAACCTAGATACATTCACATGCTAATCCATTTGCCTCACGATACCAGTCGAGCTCAAGGCGAGATGCGTGCCATCTTTGTGATAGCTCGACCACTCACTCAATCAAATAGTGGATTCATTCCATGACTAACTTTTAGTCATTGTGATTAACCTTTAAAGACCTTGGCATGACCGTGCACTTTCAAATCCAACTATCTCTAGGGGCCTAGAGATATCTCTCCTGTTATTAAGGAGGGGCAAATCCCATCTTGATTTGCGCACATCCAAATCTATGTTTCACTATGTACCCGAAGACTACTTTTATGACTACCCAGTTACGGAGTAGCGTTTGGTAGTCTCAAAGTACAAAAGTACACACAGTGACAAACAATGGTGATCTCAGGTTTAAGGATCTAGCAGGTGTATCACTCAAGACCAACTGATGGCACATATGAAAATAACAATCCCAGCACTGTCTAGTAGTGGGTCAATCCAACACCATGTTCACTAACATGTGTTCACGTTATTAATTTGATATCTCCATATCTATGACCCGTGAAATGTGATCATCAATTAATACATGAGCTAGTCTGTATGACATCGTTATCTCATATAATGATATAGACTAGGGATCATTTCGAGCAACATTATTATTAACAAAGAGTTTCACGAACAAGTCACATACTTGATGATCAAAGTGACACGGCCCCAAAGGTCTTGTCGAGCCAGGATTACGCTGAGGGGTGCTGCGTTGCACAGCACCGGATAACACACGTCAAAGGTACAAAGCGGAAGCGAAATTTTATTACATAAACAAGTTTATGAACATGTTTACATCAAAATAGTTCCAGTCTACACTCACGGGGGTAGACTACGCATCAAGTCCACGTTCAGCCCTTGAACGTGTCCTTGCTAGCACACACACACACTAACTCTGCGGCGTGCACGACTCCCACTCGACGGAGTTCCCCTCCTGGGGTTCCTTCTCCTCTTCGGGAGTCCCTTCCTCATAGAACCCTGCAAAAGCTTCAAACACAAGCAGTGAGCACGAAGGCTCAGCAAGTCTGACCCGTCTCACCTAAACCTGGAACTTCTAAATGAGGGGTGGTGGGTTACATGAGGTAAAAATCATTTGCATGGACTCGCCTAATTAGTAGAACCTTACTTTCAAGTTTTAGCAGCAGGTTGTGGAGAACCTTACGCTAAGGTACATGAGAGAGCCGCAATCAAACAAGAAACGCATTTCTCTCATGTACTTTGCCCAAAGTTGAAATGAACTTTAGTTAGCTCTAAACTACCACCAGTCATTAGCAATCAAGTCCATCTTTCAATCAGCAACATTTTAACATGTAACTAGCTTGTTCTTTCTACGTCACGGTACAGTGAACAAGTGGTACTCACTGACCGCAAGGAACAGCGATTATAATCGATTTACACCTGCAGGGTTAACCGAACAACCTGTCACGTACGCCCGTACTCGATGTTTCCTACAACAACCATCACGGACGCCGTACGCGACTACCTTTCACCCGTTAGCCAAATGTTGAACCGGTCCAATCGTCCCGAGCAAGAGGTCTCTGCACGCGCATCTCAGTGCCGCCAGCCGATTTACACATCGAGCTCTCAACCTACCCTCTGAACGACCAGCTATGCCTCAACACCCAGCTACCCGAGTTACATCAGTTTCCCGGTTCCCATATAGCCGGTAGGTCTTCGGTACTGTTCTAGCTTGTTCAACAGGCCCGCACACGGCTCGGTCCTCAATCGACACAAGCGGAGCTACAGCACACAGGCCCCAAAGTCCTGCTGTCCTTACCCTCCGCTTGGTCTCATTTTCTTGCCATATGTTTCATGTGCTATCACTACCCGAGTCGAGTGCCTCTAGCCTATGCTCGCGAGTAGTTCCAACTACTCGACTTGTACCGAATCCTACTCTATCTTAGCATTGCAGTAGCTAACGGGGTTTTGCAATCCTAAACCCAACCCATGATTTTCTTGGCTATGCAGTTGGGTTTCCAATCAAGACTCTAATGCAAAGAATTACAACAGTATTCAAAGATGTGCTCAAAACAATAAACATTTGTAAAAAGGTTAATGCAAACCAGAGCTTGCCTTGCTGCTCTTGGTCGTAGGCTAGCTGTTCCTCCGGAGTAACGAAGTCTAGGACTTTGGGTTCCTCCTCGACCTTAGTGACTACATGATAGAAGCAATATATGTATCAATTTAAATGCATTTGTATGGAGTTTGAAGTTGTGAAGTCTATAACTCTCACTAGACAGACCCAATGACTGTGAAACTTTTACTGTGGCTTGGTTACAACCTAGGTACAGACTTGGTCAAGTTTTAGTTGCAGTAAAGCTCATTTGAGCCCTCCACAATTAATTATGCACTTGACCTTAATTGAAGGCTTTTAGGGTGTTCTAAGGATTTTCATGAAACAAACAATGACTTTCTGAAAACTAGATTTTCAGAGGGTTATAATGGAGTTGGTCTCACTTAATTTGCAGGTTCCTAGCTAAAGATATGAGCTAAACAATTTCAGAGAAAATTCTGAAAATGTTTCTGAACATTTTCTATTTTCTCTGGAACAGTTTCACTAATCACACCATTAGGTGGATCAAATGAGCTCAAATGGGTCTGAAATTTTTATGGTAGTTCAGGGATAATTTGGTGAACAACCCAGTAAAATTTCAGGATTTTCCTCCAAAGGATTCTCCAGTTAAAATTCCAAACATTTTACACTTTGAGGAATTAATTCTGAAGGAATAAGGATTTTCATTAAGTGAAACTTGATTTGCTGGAAAGTGCTCAGAGAGCTGAATCCAGCAAAACATGGTTCACTCGATTTGGAGCTTTCTAGCCAATGTTATGAGGATTTGAAGTTTGGAAGAATTATGAAAATCGGGGAAAAGTTTAAATCTCGCGGGGCCCGCGGGGACACGTGTTGGGCGCGGAGGTGTCCGGCACACCAGAGCTCACAGGGTATTTGCGCGCCAGCACAGCTGATCCCGGCTGCAGCCCGATCCCGATTAAAATTCTTCAGCCGCTGACACGTGGGCCAGCCGGCTTCGTCTTCCTCCTGCCGTTTTCTCGCGCCCGCGCCGCCGACCTCGCCAGAGCAGACTCGGAGCTCGCCGGCTCGCCGCTGCCGGACCTCCCATGGTCTGAAACTCGCCGCCAGGGGGTTGTCGACGTCGAGGAACACGTCGGTGATGTCAGGTCGGGCTGGGGGTGACCGGAAATAGCTCGGCGACGTGCCGTGGCCTCGGTTGAGGTTCGGCGCCGTCGACCCTGGGTTCTAACCCGCCAACACCTCGAACAAATGGTCCTACAGCATCAGTGTACTTCTAGGAAGCTCGACAAGGTGTCAAAAGGGTTCAGGGATGGCGGCAAGTCGGTCGGCACCGTGTGACCGATCATGCCCACCATGACCGCCCTCGATCGAGCTCGAAATTCGTCACTCCTTGACAGTTTCACGCCACGGATGCAGAAAAGAACGCCGGCTAGTCCAGCATCTATGTGCAAGATTTGATAACCTCCGAAAGATCATAGAGCGAGAATTTAAAGAAACTGTACCGGAAGCTCAGTTTAAGGTTGCCGGAGCAAAAACTGAGAATTCGCCGGCGAGAGTTCACGGCGTGGCTTGAGCTTCAGGTGGAAGCAGCGTGGAGTTCGTGCGCTCCTTTTGCCGCCCTTGCTCGGCCGTGGAAGTGGCTGTAGTGTGCTGCCCACGTGAGACCGATCACCGTCCTTCAGCTAAACTGCGGCGGTCGTCGTTGATCACGGGAACAGGGACCGAAACCCAGTGGTTCAGGCGTTGGTAGGGTGGTGCTCGAGCTCAGGATGTTGCCTGGCAACTCGGTGAGGCGAGGACACGATGGTTTGCTGTGTTTTCCCGATCGACCCAGAGCTCGGGAAGAAAAGGAATGGCGCCGCCCCGAGTCGCTCACGGGGATAAGAAGGCACCCGATCTTCACCCCGTTGAGGCGGTGACGGTCGTGTGGGGGCGCGATCAAGCCGCCCTGGGTGCCAGCGCGCGGAGAGGGGAAGCAGCTGGTGGCGCCGGTAGCTGCTCGGTGGCACAGCCGACAGCTGCTCGGCGGAATTTCCCACCGAGGCTGTGACTTTGTGTGCAAGTTTTGCCTCCTTCTCTCTATGACATGTGGGTCCCACCCGGGGTTTTAACCTCTGAAATTTACTCCTAATCACTGTTGTAAACAGTGAGCTCCAAAATACCCCTGGTGATTCAAATTATTCACCCATGAGCCGTTTGAATTGAGTAGAATTCAAATTGGGTTTGGTTTGAATGAATTTCAGCACAAGTTCAATTTTGAATTCAAATAAAGTTTGAATTTGTCCCACTTAGCTCATGTCAAGATCAACTCCAAATGGAGTGAAAATTGGTGTGTGAGCTCACAAAAATGTGTTGAATAAGAATATGCCTCCCACTTTTAAATTCATGGGATAAAAACAGTTTGAATTTGAATATGGTTTCAAACTGCCCTCTTTCTAACTATACCCAAAATGACCTTAAAAAGGTTTTGAATTTGGGTGAAACTTGGCATGGACATCCTTAGCAATGTGTAGGAGTTTTCATATGTCCATCTCACCTATATCACATGTGGGAAATACCACTTTTGCAATATGTGAGTTTGTTCTCTAATGAGCATGTTGATGGTGGTTACTTGCTCTTCATTTGTGTTCATCAACTTTCCTCAAATAAGGTGTGTGGTGTAGTGATGAACACTTCAAATGTGTGTCAAAAACTGAGGCCCTTACACAAAGTAAATAATGATTACTCATATAACAATGTATTTAATAGTATATAAACATAGTTACGACACAAGTCTCCCACTACACACTATGATCACCGATGTAAGTATCTAATACCCATAGATCTTGTGTGCGCTTCATGCTTTGATTGTGGAAGAGGCTTTGTCAATAGATCCGCAACATCCAAATCCGTTTGCACCTTGCATATCTTCACATCACCTTGGTCTATGATCTCTCGAATGAGGTGATAGCGTCGGTGTATGTGTTTGGATCTTTTGTGTGATCTAGGCTCCTTTGCCTTTGCGATGGCTCCACTATTCTCCCAATAAAAATACATAGGACAGGACGCACTAGGAAAAACACCCAACTCAGAAACAAATTTTCTGATCCAAACAGCTTCCTTTGACGCTTCAGAAGCTGCAATATACTCCGCCTCCGTCGTTGAATTTGCTACTGTATCTTGCATGGAACTTTTCCAGCTCACTGCCCCTCCATTGAGGCAGAATGCAAAACTACATTGCGATCTAGAATCATCCTTATCAGTGTGGAAGCTAGCATTGGTATAACCTTTTACAACGAGCTCTTCTTCACCTCCAAATACTAAGATCTTATCCTTAGTTCTTCTCAAGTACTTAAGGATGTTTTTAACAATGGTCCAATGAGTCTCACAAGAATCTGATTGATATCTGCTCATGATGCTTAGATCATAGGATATATCTGGTCATGTACATAGCATGGCATACATGATGGATCCAATAGCCGAAGCATAAGGAATCGCTCTCATCCTTTTTTGCTCATCAAGTGTCGAAGGACACTAACTCTTTGCTAAGAGTAATGCCATCTAACATTGGCAAGAAACCTTTTCTTGAAATCTTGATGTAACACCCTCAAATTCATTACCATGCATTGCATACATTTTTCATGTAGAGAAGCATTGTAAAGGAACTATAAATGGAGAAAGAACTATAGAAATGGAGAATGAACCATAGAAATGGAGAAAGAACCATAGAAATGGAGAAAGAACTATAGAAGTGGAGAATGAACCATAGAAATGGAGAAACAACCATAGAAATGGAGAAAGAACCATAGAAATGGAGGAAGAACCATAGAAATGGAGAAGGGAATATAGAAATGGAGAATGGGATATAGAAATGGAGAATGGGGCATAGAAATGGAGAGGGGAATGTAGAAATGGAAAAGAGGACTTAGAAATGGTGAGAAATGGAAAAAAAAGATAGCTGAATGAGCATTCCCAAATTTCCCCCAAAATTTCCAAATTCACCAATTCCACAAAAGGGGAATTTTCCCCACATTTGGGGGAATTTAATCGCCAATGCTGCTGCACCAAATTAAAGGGGAAAAGTTGGTTGAGTTCCAAATTGACTAGAACTCTTGGTTGAGTTCCAATTGGAGTAGGACTCCTCCCTTCTCCCCCCTTATAAATACAACCCCAGCCCCCCCCTTTTTGGCCGCAGCCTCCCCCTCCCCCCCTCCCCCCTCCCCAAGTTGCCGACTTGGAGCCCCTCCCCCTCCAAGTCATCAAGTTGGCACCCCCCTCTGCCGGAGTTTGGTCGCCGGTGAGCCCCGCCGGTGAGCCCCGCCGACGAGCCCCGCCGTCGAGCCCCACCGTCAAGCCCCATCGTCGAGCCCTGCCATCGAGCCCCGCCAGCGAGCTCCGTCGTTGAGACCTGCCGACGAGTCCCGTCACGCCTCGCCGTCGCTGGAAAAGAAGCCGACTATCTGTCCTACCCTAATCTTCCATAGAAAATTTCCCCGCTGCTGCCATTGCTAGGAGGAAGACCCTGCCACCAAAAGGAAGTGAGGTAGGTACCCATTACCCATCTTACTACATCGCCGTTGTTTCTACGCATCCGTTTTCTTTGCCCCCTTCGAGCAGAAACTTTTGCATGTGGACAGATCGTGTTTTGATCGATTTTTGATGGTGGAATTGATCTATATCTTGAGTCAGGATCATCACCACGTCCACACTTTATCCCAGCACCCTTGTTCATCATAAAACCCCATGAAAGCCCGTTAAAACATGCAAGAACATGTACAAACTGGTTTAATAAAACAGCACCATAGGATTTGCATTCATCTACCCCATTGCATCTTGAGTAAAGTTTGTGCATGATGATTGATTGCTGTAATTTTTGTATGTGCGTGGTCGTGAGTAGAAGGACAAGCTCAAGAGGCCATCTACGAGGAACTACAGCACCAAGACTTCGAGACGCTTGAGCAACAAGAACCACGGGAGCAAGGCAAGTGCCCCTTGACCATTTTGATCCCATGTTTTGAAACTGTTTTGTTTGTGAAAACTCGTATGCTTGAGTCAACTTGATGGGACACCCTTTTATAGGAGTTTACTAGTTTTTTTAACCATCCTTATCGCCGGGAAAGTTGATGAGTCGGGTATGGTCATTTCTTCTTTTTGCTTCGCTTAATCTACGGGGTACGAGAAGTTGAATTAAAACATGTTTAGCTACTGCACTCACAAGAATAATGATGATGAGAAACTTGATGATGATAGTTAGCATGGAATCGGGGAGATCTAGGCAAGATTGGTTCGTGGATGTTGCTGGATGAGATAGTGGTTTACTTGCCGTAAATCTAAGGACCGGTTCATGCCAGAATATGCCAGGAAAACAGAGCCACAATAAGGCCAAGTATGTGTGCGGCTTAGCTGATTAAATAGGTGTGTTGCTAGCTTGTTATGGACCGTTGGATAGCGCGGGGAATGAGAGTCGAGGAGGACTGCCCTGGGAACTGCATGGCACAAGAGGGGGCCCGTGGGTGGGAGAATGGTGATTCGAGCCTGCCGGTGAAACATCAGTGAGTCCGTACATCTAGTAGCCCCTTTGTAAAGGCTATTTTGTGATCTCTTTGCCATACACCGACGGTTGTGTACTGGTATAATGGAGGTTCTGCAGTCACCGACGGGTGACAAAATCACGAACTTGTGGGTAAAGTGGTGCCACCTCTGCAGAGTGTAAAACTATCATGATGGTCGTGCTTCCGGTCACAAGCACCTGGCAAACTTCCATGATTAGAGGCAAAACATGGGATGGTTATTATGTATGGTTATGGTATGGTCATTGGGATTGGATTTGGGACTGTTTTGGGTCATGAAAATGAGTTTGGTTTCGGTTATATGAATATGAGAGGATTATGAATATTTATGAGTATGAGATGAACTTGAGAAAGATTAATGACTGGTTGAGACTTGATAAATGGTGAATTATGGTGAAGGAATATTGCTGATTTACTTGGTTATATTGGGATTTAACTCACCTAGAAATAGATGCTGTTTTTACCATGTTTCTGAAATAAAATTTGCTTGCTGCAATGAGCCTTTTTATTGCCTACCTTGTTGTAAGCTACATGTCATACTTTTCCCACACTTTCTGAGTACGACATGTACTCACCCTTGCATTACCACATATACATCAGCTACAGGAGAAGAGTACTTCGAGGACCATGTGGAGTACTAGGCGTGCGCACTACCGTCAACATGCCTGTGGAGTTGAAATTGGAGTCTGCTGTTTAGTTATTTCCACTATCGTTTAGAGACTTCCGCTGCAAGAATAAGTTAGATATTAATGAGTGAGACATTGAGTCATTGTAATAAATTACTTAAACACAATTTATTCGTGGTTATATTCTGAATTCAGTTTGTGGATTACATGTGTATGTGTGATGAACATTCTGGGCACACATATGCATTCAGTTGGTTCTATTTTCGGAACCGGGTGTCACAGATTGGTATCAGAGCCACGTTGACCGTAAGATGCAAGACTAGATAGAATGGACACTCTAAAACACATAGGAACACCCCTCTAAACTGCTATTTTTGAAAATTGCTTGCTGCAGAACTTTACTTGTCAATTCAGCCACCGCAAAGTGCTACTTTCAGTCCCTCTTCTCTTCTTTTGGACAGCAACACCTTTGCTTTCTTGCTCCATAGCTTATGAAGTTTTGGAGTTATTTCTTCCTTATCTAAAGTTTCTCATGTCTTATTTATAGATGCCGGTGATCAGGAGCACAAGACGCATAAGAACTCGTCCACCACTGCGTGGGAGTGCACTTAACCCATTGAGGTGTCCGATGGACCATATTGGGAGGAGGTGAAGACGGAACCTCATGATGAAGAGGATGTCAATAGCTCTATGCATGAGCAAGAGGACCCGTACGAACTATTCGAAGACGATATGGAGGATGATCCACAAGAACAGAATTGGTACGCACCTCAGGAGGAGTTTCATGCGGGCTTACACCCCATGGAGCCTCATGAAGCTGTGACGGGAGGAGATGAAGCCGAGGAGGAGCCACCCCTTGCTGAGACCAATAATGAAAGGGATGAATGGGCCAACCATTCAGTTCAAGAATATCGGTCCGACGGATGGAAGGAGGACACATATCCAGGGAGCTCAAAGAATTTGTGGATTGCTACAGCCTATACCTGGAATATCTTATCAAGAAAGTCCCTCGTGTCGGACGTGAAAACTGGAAGGCTGACGTAACCATCCTATCTAATGGTAGGGTTGTGACACGGCACTTCACACCCACATGGAGAGCTACAAGGGCAGAAGCTATCGATGATGCTGCATGGGAAGCACTCACCAGACTGTGCTACGCCTTCAATGAGCAGCTTGAGGACACAACTTTTCACCTGCACCCGTATCGGAAGAGTGGTACAAGGGAGATTATTGGACCCCATGTAACAGCTCCTTCCAACCCACAATATGCTGACAAGTCTCAGAGGTCGTTCGTGGAATTAGGAAACCGATATGCAAGCGCACAAGAACAGATATATTACCTCCACAAGAAGCTGTACTTGCTGGAAAAACAGGAGGAGACTTGTGCCAACACGGGAGCAAATGGATCACCAGCGTCATTTAACCCTACATGGACTGCTGACTCACCATGGCATGCGCCCATGTACGGACCACCCCGGTCACACAGCGAGAACAGCACCGGTTCTCACGATTAAGTTTAGGTTTTCATTGAATAAAGCTATAATAGGAACGTTTAGATCCTAGTAGCTTGAATAAGAGTGGTGTGCTGAACTTTTGTGATGATTGCTTGTGTTTATGTGCTAATGTGAGTTATGGGACGCTTTGGCGAATGTCCACATCCACACATAGTGGAGAGATGTGAGATGCTTCGGCACGTGTTCATAGGCTGAAATTAATAAAAGAAGATACTTAGTTCATACACCTTATGCATATAGTTGGGGGGATCAATCTAAATTTCTATTTTCTATTCTACTCTACTCCCTCTCACAGATGGTAAGGGAAAACGCCAGCTGCCAAAGAAGGAACGCTCGTGCCAACAATGAACCACAAGAGGATGGCAATGTTGAAGTTTGTGAAAATGCTAACCCCGGGGCTGATGCAAGCAACCTTGAATGGTTGACGGCTATGCAGAACCAGCTCATGCAAACTATGATACAAACGTTGGGTCAGCTGCAGGCCAACAACAACGACAATCCTAACCCCTTTCCTGCACCCTCACCGCCGCCAACGCCACCATTGCCGGCTCACAATAGATTGGGAGAGTTCATGAGGACTAGGCCACCTACTTTTGCACAAGCTAATGATCCCATGGAGGCTGATGATTGGCTGACGTCCATGGAAAAGAAGCTTGCAATTGTTCAGTGCAATGACCGGGAGAAAGTTCTCTTTGCATCGCACCAACTTATGGGAGCAGCCGCTGACTGGTGGGACGCTCTTTGCAATGCTCATGTCAACCAGGAGACTATCACCTAGGCTGAATTCAAGGTGAGTTTCCGCTCTCATTACGTCCCTGCAGGAGTCATGATGCTTAAAAGGCAAGAGTTCGAATGTCTCCACCAAGGAAGGAAGAGCCTGAATGAGTACCTCAACAAGTTCACACAGCTGTCAAGGTATGCTGCAGAAGATGACAACTCGGATCAAAGAAAGCAATACTTGCTAATGAGAGGATTGAACAATGAGATCCAAGTTCAGCTGCTCAACAACGATTATGCAAACTTCCAGAAGCTCGTTGACAAAGCTATAGTCGTTGAGAGCAAGATCCGTGAGATCGAACAAGAGGGCAAGAGGAAGATGACATACCAAGGACAGCCACAAGGGAGCAATGTACGTCCCCGTTTCATGCCACCAGCTGCACCACATTATGGCTCGTCCGCTTCTACTTTCTGCCCTGCAAATCCACCTCGCCCTAATCAGCCACCGCAGCAACTTCCTGTTATGCAAGCACCTCGTATGCCTTTGCTTCCGGTGCCCCGTCCCAACATGGGCGCCTATGCTCAAAACCAGCCTCGCCCGAACATTCCTGCAGTTATGGGCAACAAAGCATGCTTTTCATGCAGAGAGGCGGGACACTTTGTAAGTCAATGACCGAAGAAAGGCCTTGGACAGCCGAGCAACACACCCAAGCAGAACCAACAGCCGAATGGAGGAGCTAATCAAGGTAACCATGGGCAGCAGATGTGGCAGACCGGAATCCGCTCATCTAGGATTACAGAGGGTGGTGCTGCACGATGCGACACCCGACAGCACACATCATAAGGACAACATTGTATTACATAGAAAACCAACTGAATATGTACAAACTAGTACAAGAATTCAGTTACAAACTAGTATTTGGATTATAAAAGCGGAAGCTAAGTTTATACAACTCACGCCACCTATCTAGCAAAAGTTGGTTACCCATCCCTAGGGCAACCCACACTAGCTGTACTCCTCAGCTCAGCGCGGCGTGTATGGCTCCCACTCAGCCATGATCCCCGAACGGAGGGTAGCCCTCGCCGGTGGACTCGTAACCCGAGTCCATGGGATACTCCTCACCTGAAAAACACTTAAGCAGCAACCATGAGCACGATGGATCAACAAGACTTAACCGACTCACCTAGGCATGAAACTCTACATGCAGTTTACATGAGCATGGGATGGTAAATTTCAGCAAATGGACACGCCTACAAGTTCATCCTTAGTTCATCTTTTAGCCAAGTGTTAACAGTTCATGAATATGAAATTTAGTGAGCAATATTTGGTGGCACACATGTAGCAATACAATTTTTATCATAACAGCGATAGAGAATCATCAAATTTCATATATTAACCTACGTCACGACTCAGTGACCAAGTGGTGCTATTCACCGTGAGGGACGGTGAATCGACTCGATATACACCTGCAGGGACACCCGAAAAGCACGTTACGTATGCCCACCCATGGAGCTGCACAACACGCTCACTCGCTGTTGTACGAGACAACCTTTCACCCAACAGCCCAGACGTCGAACCGGTCGCACCGAAACGGACAGGAGGTTCCCTACACAGAGCATCTCTTTATGCCCGTTACCAGATTTCTACCTTGCTGCCCTCAACCTACACCTATAAATCGGTGTGCTATGCATCGACGCCCAGAGGTTTAGGTTACATCGGTTGACCGGGGCCCATATATCCGATATGCCTTCGGTACGTTCAAACTTGATCAGCGTGGGCTGCACATGGATCGGTCCTCGATTGACACGGACAGGGCTGTGCACACAAGACTTCCTCTTGCTGCGCCCTAGCCCCTGCCCAGTCTCATTTTCATTACTAAAGTGATCTGACATCACTCGAACCAATCCCGTGTGTCCCAAGCCTAACTCACGAGTAGATTCCAACTACTCGACTTGTACCGAAGTTCTATGAATCATTAAGCATGGCCTGTCTACTCGAGGTCTTAGACACTACCCTTACTCTTATAGGAAAAATCTGGTTATGCACTTGGGTTCCGTCCATCCTACACCTAATGCACATCCATACCACATACTAAGTATACATAAAGCAAAACTTTGTAAAATGGGTTAATGTAAACCGGGGCTTGACTTGTTGCTGCTGGTCAGATGTCAAGGCTTCGTCCGGAAGAAGGAATTCGAGCACTTACGGAGCTTCCTCGCCTTCAGCGACTACACGTAAGCCATATGCTATATGTCATTTTAAATGTAACGTTTGAAATTGAATATGTAAAGACTATAACTATAGCTAGCCCTCCCCTTTGGTTATAAAATTTTTATGGTGTCTTGGTAGGGTCCTAACCAAAGTCTTGACCAAGTTTCATTTGAAACAAAGTTCATTTAAGTTTTGTACAAATTAAAGCTTGTTTGGTCATTAGTAGAGCCTCCAAGGAATTCCAGGGATTTTTCATGGCTCCAACCATTACTTTCTGGAAACTAGAATTTGAGATGGTTCTAATGGAATTGGTTTCATGTCATTTGAAGAAATCTTGATGAAGTTATGCACTAAACAAGATTTAAGAAAATCTGAAAAATGTTTCTGTACATTTTTCTATTTTCTCAGGGCAGTTCACTCAATCACACCATTAGGGGGACTAAATGAACTTGGATGGGTCTGAAAGTTTTACTGTGACTCAAGGATTTTCCAGTGAACCTCTAAGCCGAATTTCAGAATTTTTCATAAAGTAATTCTCCAGATAAAATTCCTAAAAGTTTAAATTTTAGGGAATTAATTCTGGAAAACCATTAAGATTCATGAGCTGAAATTTGGGTTGCTGGAAAGTACTAAAAAATCTGAGTTCAGCAAAATTTAGTCACTAAATTTGGAGCTTCCTTGCAAAAGTTATGTGCATTTGAAGTTTGAACTAAACTGGAAAATCCCAAAATGTTTAAACTCTGTGGGTGGGCCCCACTCTTTAAACCGGCCCACTGAGATCGCGGCCACACCGTAGCCCACGGGTTTTACCCGCGCTGCCACACCGGATCTCGGCCGCAAAGTGGATCCCCGTGAGAGAACAGGGGCTGACCGGTGGACCCGGCCCCCCTCGTCTGCCTCGCGACCTCCCACGACTCCCGCGGTGGCACATCGCAGGAGAACTCATCGCCGGCCATTTCGCTGCCCGACCTCTGACGGATTTTGCCGCCTGTGCCTAACTTTGCTCGGGGAACATGCTGGTACCCTCACTGAAGCGCGGCGATGGCCGGAACCACGCCCGCGATGGTGACAGCGGCGATCCCCACTCCGGCGATGTCGCCCGAGCTACTCAGGGCCTTATTTTCAGAACGGTTTGCTCCTACAGCTCCTCTGTGGCTTGCTGAGCACGAAAATGAACTCGGTTTGCCATGGAAACGGCCGGAGCTAGGACTTCACCATCGACCTAGGGCTAAAACGGCGGATGCTCGAAAAACTCGAATAGCGGCGTGAAAACTCGATGGTTTTTGATGGTCTTTGATCCTAGGTGGCCGTAGGGATGTGTAGAACATGTGCTTATCTTGGTTTACACGGTGGTGGACCGATCACCACGAATTTTGGATTCTTGGCTAGCTCGGGACTTTGAACACCACGGACTAAACATAGAAATTCTCTCCCTACAGGGCATGAAAGGATGTAGGGTTTTCACCTTGAGTTCGAGCAGCCTCCGGCGCGTCTCTTTGCTGTTGATCGTCATTCGCGAGAGTGCCTGGATCAGCGGCGCACCGAGGGCCCGAGAGAGCGGCCGAAGAGTTGATGTGTTCGGTCGATAGACGAAACAGCGTACGGGGTTCGGGGTCTGCAGCGGTCGGGGAGCCTTCGTGAGTGGTCAAATGCACGGTGCGCCAGCTGGGCGTGCGCTGGGGAGGTGGCCGATCGAGCAGCTCGGTGTCGAGCGCTGCGGAGGCCTGGAGAACAGAGCTCGCCCGATAGTCATCTTGACTCAGAAGCTTAACTGACTTGTGGGCCCTTTTCACCCCTCTAATCCCTTCTCCCCCTTCTGCTGCAAATATCTCAACCACTAAGAATTGAATGGTAGACTTTTCCACCAAGTCATGGGGTGAAATTTGAATTCCTCAATTTGAAACTGGTTTGGTTAAATTTGCTGCAGATTTGAACTGAAATTCAAATTCAGTTTTGAATTCATGCAAATTTAGCCGCCGACAAGATGAAATCCAATGGGGATGAAAATTGGTGGACTAACTCAGAAAAATGTGCTGAGTTTGAATATGAAGTGAACGTTTGAATTCATGTGATGAAAGTGGCTGCAATTTGAATTTGCATTCAGATTGGCCCCTATTTGAATTGTCTCCAAAAGTGCCTCTAAAAGTATTGGATTTGCATGAAATTTGGCCTGAGCCTTCCCAAGAATATATAAGGTCTAGGGGTAAGCTCAACCTTTCATGTTTAGGTGTAGAAATCCCACTTTTTGAAGTTAGGGCTTTCCCCTCCAATCACCCTTTTGATGGTGGCTACTTGCTCTTCACAAGTGTTCATGAGATATCCATCACAAGAGCTGTGGTGTTGTGAGGTGATGAATAATTTTTTTGCAAGTCACTTTATTGGGCTTTTACATCCCTCCCCCCTTAAAAGAATCTCGTCCTGAGATTAAAAAAGAAGATACAGCGATGTAATAGGAACTCACCCGTGATGAGACGCCATGAACTCCTGGTAGTTTGAGCGAAGAAATTCCTCGCTCTCCCACGTCGCTTCTTCGGCGGTGTGGTTACTCCATAGTATCTTGTAGAACCACAACGTTCGGCTACGTTTGGTCCGAGCCTTCTCATCAATAATTGCCACCGGATATTCATCATACGTCAAATCCGGTTGCATCTCGCCGATGTCTTCGGTAGGAATAGCAGCCGTATGCTTCAGACATTTTCGCAGTTGTGAAACATGGAAATCGTCGTGAACACCAGCAATACATGCCGGCACTTCCAGTCTATACGCCACTGGTCCACACTTCTCGGTGATGGCATAGGGTCCAATGAATCGAGGAGTGAGTTTCCCCTTCACGCCAAATCGGTGCACGCCCTTCATCGGATATACACGGAGATACATGTGTTCCCCGACGTCAAAGTGCAGCGGCCTATGCCTCTTATCAGCGTAGCTTTTCTGCCGGGATTGAGCGGCCTTCAAGTTGGCTTGAATCGTCCGAACGCCCTCTTCGGCGTTGTTCACCACATCAACCACGAATGTGACCCTTTCAATGGACTCGCACAAGTTCAATGGGGTACGGCATTTACGACCGTAGAGAGCCTCGTAGAGTGCCATCTTGATACTCACTTCATAGCCATTGTTATATGAGAATTCCACCAACGGTAGATGATCATCCCAGTTTCTACCGTGGTGGAAGGCACACGCTCTCAACATGTCTTCTAGTACTTGGTTCACCCTCTCAGTCTGCCCATCTGTCTGAGGGTGATAGGCGGAGCTTCTAATCAGCTTAGTACCCAAAGCAGCGTGCAACTGCTCCCAGAAACGAGATACAAATAGTGCCCCTCGATCTGAGACTATGGTCTTGGGTACTCCATGCAAGCATAGGATTCTTGCAATATACAACTCCGCATATCTGTTGGCATGGAAATGTGTATGCACGGGAATGAAGTGGGCTGACTTGGTCAATCGTTCAACGATTATCCAAATGGAATCATGCTTGTTGGAAGTCAGGGGTAAACCCGCAATGAAATCCATGCTCACATCTTCCTACTTCCATGCTGGGATTTTCAGGGGTTGCAGCAGCCCTGATTTCCTCATATGATCAGCTTTCACTCGTCTACACGTATCACACTCGGATACGTACTTTGCCACTTCCCGCTTCATCCGTGTCCACCAAAATTTCTTTTTCAAATCTTTGTACATTTTGTTGCTCCTGGATGAATGGAAAACATATACAAGTGAGCTTCATCAAGAATCTTCTTTCTCAGCTCTATATTCCGGGGTACGACTATGCGGTCATTGAACCACACCACCCCCTCATCATCTTTCCGGAAATATTTGATTTCCCCATTGTCTATCCGTCTCAGGAGATGTGCCATGCCCTTGTCAACTTTCTGAGCTGCAATGATCTCCTCCCTAATGGTAGGGATGAGGGCAAGGTTGTAGAGCGATCCATAAGGAACCAATTATAAACTCGGTTCTTCCTCCTCCACCGGTGTAATGGTGAGGTTATGGACATGTAATTTCCGACTCAGCACGTCGGCAACCACATTTGCCTTGCCGAGGTGATAATGAATCTCAATCTCATAATCTTTGATTAGTTCTAACCACCTCCTTGCCTCATATTCAGCTCTTTCTAGGTGAAAATATACTTCAGGCTCTTGTGGTCGGTGTAAAGATGCACCAAATTCCCCAGGAGATAGTGCCTCCACATTTTTAGCGCCGAAACCACTGCAGCGAGCTCAAGATCATGAGTTGGATAGTGCTGCTCATGGTTTCAAAGCTGGCATGAGCCATACGCGACCACACGTCCTTCCTGCATCAACACACAGCCGAGCTCGATACCGGACGCATCACAATACATATCGAAGGGCTTGGTTGTATCCGGTTGAGCTAAGACCGGGGCTGTTGTGAGATGCTTCACTAATGCTTGGAACGCTTCTTCACATGCCATGTTCCAAACATATTTTGTTCCCTTCTTCAATAATTCTGTCATCGGCTTAGCAAGCTTGGAGAAGCTTGGGATGAATCTCCGGTAATATCCCGCTAAGCCGTGGAAGCTTCTGACTTCATGGACAGAAGTGGGGGCTTTCCATTTCAGCACTTGTTCAATTTTTCTTGGGTCAACCGTAATGCCTTCCGCTGAGATGATATGTCCCAAAAATGGCACTTGGCTGATCCAAAACTCACATGTGCTGAACTTGGCATAAAACTTATGGTCTCGCAATTGTTGAAGAACGATTCTCAAGTGTTCGGCGTGTTCTGCTTCTGTCTTGGAGTAAACCAAGATATCATCAATTAACACCACAACGAACTTGTCCAGCTCCGGCATGAACACCGAGTTCATGAGATACATGAAATGTGCCAGAGCATTAGTGAGACCAAAAGACATGATGAGATATTCATATAAGCCATATCTCGTCGAGAAATCCGTCTTCGGGATATCCTCCGCCGGGATTTTTATTTGGTGATATCCAGAGCGAAGGTCCATCTTGGACAACACACTTGCACCCACAAGCTGATTAAACAGGATGTCAATGCGGGGCAGTGGGTATTTGTTCTTGATGGTGACGGCGTTGAGCGGCCGGTAATCCACACACAGCCTCAAGGTTTCATCCTTCTTCTTTACAAACAGCGCCGAGCATCCCCAGTGCGAGGAACTCGGCCTAATGAAATCTTTGCTCAACATATCATTGAGCTGTTCTTTTAATTCAGCCAGCTCGTTCGGAGCCATTTTGTAGGATCTACGTGAGATGGGAGTAGTCCCGGCTGCAATCTCAATCTTGAACTCGACATCCCGCTCAGGTGGCATGCCCGGAAGTGTGGCGGACCGGAATCCGCTCATCCAGGATCGCAGAGGGTGGTGCCGCGCGATGCGACACCCGACAGCACACGTCATAAGAACACATTATATTACATGGGAAAACAAACTGAATGTACAAAATAGTACACTTCTCAGTTACAAACTAGGGTCTTTTATTACACAGCGGAAGTTTGTTTTATACAACTCACGCCCGCCTATCTAGCAAAAGTGGTTGCCCAGCCATAGGACAACCCACACTAGCTGCACTCCTCAGCTCAGCGCGGCGTGTACGGCTCCAACACAGCCGTGGTCCCTGACGGAGGGTAACCCTCGCCGGTGGACTCGTACTCCGAGTCCGTGGGTGGCTCCTCACCTGAAAAACACTTAAGCAGCAACCGTGAGCACGAAGGCTCAGCAAGGCTTAACCGACTCACCTAAGCATGAAACTCTACATGAGGTGTACCATGACATTGGATAGCAATGTTGCAGCAAATGGACATACCTACAAGTTCATCCTTAGTTCATCTTATAGCAACAAGTTAACGGTTCATGAAGCTGAAATTTAGTGAGCAATATTTGGTGGCACACATGTAGCAATACAGTTATATCATAACAGCAATATGGAATCATAACATTTCATTCACTAGTCTACGTTACGATGCAGTGAACAAGCGGTACTCGTCACCGCGAGGGACGGTGAATCGACTCGATATACACCTGCAGGGAAACCCAAAGAGCACTTCACGTACGCCCACCCATGGAGCTGCACAGCACACTCACTCGATGTCGTACGGGACAACCTTTCACCCAACAGCCCAAACGTCGAACCGGTCGCACCGAAAGGAGCAGGAGGTTCCCCACACGGAGCATCTCTCTATGCCCGTTGGCAGATTTCCACCTTGCTGCCCTCAACCTACACCTATTAATCGGTGTGCTATGCCTCGACGCCCGGAGGTTTTGGCTACATCGGTTTATCGGGGCCCATATATCCGATATGCCTTCGGTACGTTCAATACTTGTTCAGCAGGGCCGCACACGGATCGGTCCTCAATCGACACGGGCAGGGATGCGCACACAAGACTCCCTCTTGCTGCGCCCTAGCCCCTGCCTAGTCTCATTTTCATTACTAAAGTGATCTCGCGTCACTCAACCGAACCCGTGTCTCCCAATGCCTATCTCGCGAGTAGATTCCAACTACTCGACTTGTACCGAAGTCCTATGACTCATTAAGTATAGCCTGTCTACTCAAGGTCCTTGACACTACCCTCACTCTTTTAGGAACCTTTGGTTATGCAAGTGGGGTTTCATTCATCCTATACCTAATGCACATACATACTTCATATGACACATGTAAACAAAGTAAGACTTATAAAAGGTTAATGCAAAACGGGGCTTGCCTTGTTGCTGCTGGTCAGGAGTCAGTTCTTCCTCTGGAAGCAGGAAGTCAAGAACCTCCGCAGCTTCCTCGCCTTCAGCAACTACACGTTATTGAAAGACTACATGTAAATTTAAATGCAAAGTGCATACAAGTTTGTTGTAAGGTTACTGATATTAGTTCTAATAACCAGTCTCTAACACCTGGAACTCTGTTTAAGAATTTAAAGATGAACTGGGTGTGGGTGGCTTGGGCCTGGCCCTAAGTACATGGTTAAGTGCTAAGTGGTTTTTCCCCTTTTCCATATTAATCCCTCAAGTGGTTAAACAGGACAGGGTGATCCAGAGCTCCAATGGAGCTGAGAATTTTTGTGTGAGTTCCTTGTCACAAGAAAACTCCCTGGACCAAACTCTAGCACTTTTCATGGAGTGGTTTGCTCAGAATAATTCTCTTAGCAAATAAGCAAAGAAGAATTAATTCTGAGGTAATACCCCTGTTCATGCCCAACTTAGTGCACTACAATTTCAATTATAGCTCATAGAGTTTTCATAAATTTTCCTAATATTTTTGGAGCTAAGATTTGCCCAGAACTGAATTTCCAAGTTTTGGAAATTCTCTGAAAATTTTTCTGTATTCAAATGAACACAGCACCTTCAAATTTGAATTGCTCTGACCAAATCAACTCCAAATGGTCTGAAACTTTTCCAGGAGTTCACTAATATCCTAAAGAACATTATGGAAAAATTTGGGGATTTTTGGATGCACCAAACTCCCTATAAAATTCTTTTGCTGAAAAGTTTTAAAGAATTTTCCAGAATTAATTAATGGGTTTCATACAAATTGGGTTTCAGATTTGGATTGTACTCAGTTAGAGGAATCCAACAAAATGTGTTTAAAAATTTTTGGATTTTCCTACCCTAAGTTGTGGTCCTCCAAAGTTTGAACTACAAACTGGACAGTTCAAAATGTTTAAATGTCTGCCAGTGGGTCCCACCCGGCAGTCTTCTCCTTCCTCGCGCCAAACAGGGGTCCACGGCGGCGCACTCCGGCGAACGTCACCGGAACTGCTTTCCCGGCCGTCTCCCGACCCCAAACTTGCCGCCCCGCCCTAACTCATGACGCTGAACTCGTCGGTGGTGTCGCGGGCGGCCGTAGCTCACCGGAACAGGGCTCCCGACGGTGACAGCAGCGGTTAGGGTTCCGGCGTGGTCGGAAATGCGTTACAACGCATCAAAATGATCGGCAAAGGGTCGGACAGCACCGCGGGAGCTCGAGGGTGATGGAACTGGCCGCCAAACCCCATGAAAAGGTCGGCAACCTAGAGCTCCACGGTGAACCGAGTTGTTATTCTATGGCGGCCCGAAAAACAACCCAAACCTGGCCATTTCTGGGTCATTTCCCTTGATTCTTGGTCGAGGAGGGCCGCTAGGGAGTGAGGAAGGTGTGTTTAGGCTCACCCGAGCTGGTTTGGCCGGTGCAGCTAGAATTTCGGGGTAGACCGCGCTCTACCCGAACATACTATGTTTCGGAAGAATTGGAAATACTCTTCACCCGGTGAATCAACCGCTAAACGGCTTGCACCTACACAATCTAGAGAGCATGGCACACCTTTTTTGTGTAGGAGTCCAGCGGTGAAACTGGCCGTGGCGTGCTGTCCACGGGGAGCAGTTCGCGGCTTTCCGCCGGTGGCCTGAGTTCTCAGTGGCGATCGTCGATTTGTGGTCGAGTGCGGTGCTAACACCGCGAGGTGGTGGGATGGCTAGCTAGAGCACACCCAGGCGCTCCCTTTCTGTGTTGGGAGCTCGGGCAAAGGCCGAGCGGACGTCAGCGTGCAGGGGCGAATCGGAGGAGCGGCGTCGGGGGAAAGAACTGAGCTCGGTGCGGCGCTGCTCAGGAGAAGGAGGCAAAACATGATTGGCTCGTGGTCGTGGCGAGCTGGGGCACGGCTGGGTTTTATGGCGCCCCACGAGGAGCTCGCCAGCGCGTGAGGGGAAGAGCAGGAGGTGGCGCCCGGCGTTTCTCGGGGTGTCACCGTGGAGCCTCGGCTCTGTTCCGAGTGCAATACTTAGCCCCTAAGGCTGTTGACTTTTGTGCCATTTGATCCTCCCCAATGACATGTGGAACCCACTTGTCAGTGCTCCCCCACCCCTCAAAAGATCTCCAAAACTTGGCAATAGATGAATTCAAATGTTTGGAGTTTCAAACTGATCTACATTTGTATGGTTGGGCAAATCTCCCCCAAATTCAAATGTATATTTGACTTCTTGCACATTTGGATCCTTTTTGGACAAATGGGTAGCAAACCTTTTCAAAAATTATTGAAACTTTGCCTCCCCACTAATTTGGACCTGAGGAATCCAATTATGCACTTTGACCTTTGTTTTAGATGCTGCAACCACGAGTTTGAATGTAACAGTTTTGAATCATCCTCTGATGTGTCATGTGTAAACTTTCCCCCTTTTTGAAAGTTTAGGCTTTCCCCTCTAACCACTCTTTTGATGGGGGTTACTTGCTCTTCACACTTTTTCACAATCTATCCACAACAAAACGGTGATGTTGTGTGGTGATAAAAGTTTTTGCAAGTCCCTTTTCTTGGGCTTTTACATCCCTCCCCCCCTTAAAAGAATCTCGTCCCGAGATTACAAAAGAAGAGATAGCGATGTAATAGGGACTTACCCGGGTTGAGAAGCCATGAACTCCGGGTAATTTGAGCGAAGGAACTCCTCGCTCTCCCACGTCGCTTCTTCGGCGGTGTGGTTGCTCCAGAGTATTTTGTAGAACCACAACGTTCTGCTACGCGTGGTTCGGGCTATCTCATCAAGAATTTCCACCGGATACTCATCATATGTTAAATCCGGTTTCAGCTCGCCGATGTCTTTGGTAGGAACAGCAGCCGTATACTTCAAACATTTCGCAGTTGCGAAACATGGAAAACATCATGGACACCAGCAAGGGATGCCGGTAGCTCCAATCGATACGCTGCTGGTCCACACTTCTCGGTGATAGCGTAGGGTCCAATAAAACAGGGAGCGAGCTTCCCCTTCACACCGAACAGGTGCACGCCCTTCATCGGAGACATGCGGAGGTACACGTGTTCCCCAACGTCAAAGTGCAACGGCCTACGCCTCTTATCATCATAGCTCTTCTGCCGGGATTGAGCGGCCTTCAAATTGGCTTGAATTGTCCGAACGAGCTCTTCAGCGTCGTTCACCACATCAACCCCGAATGTGACCCTTTCACCGGACTCGCACCAATTAAATGGGGTGCGGCATTTGCGACTGTAGAGAGCTTCGTAGGGTGCCATATTGATACCCGCCTGATAGCCGTTGTTGTACGAGAATTCCGCCAACGGTAGGTGATCATCCCAGTTCCTACCGTGGTGGATGGCACATGCTCTCAACATGTCTTCTGATACTTGATTCACCCTCTCTGTTTGCCCATCTGTTTGAGGGTGATAGGCGGAGCTCCTGATCAACTTAGTATCCAATGCAGTGTGTAGCTGCTCCCAAAAGCGAGATACAAATAATGCACCTCGATCTGAGACGATGGTCTTGGGTACCCCGTATAGGCATAGAATCTTCGCTATGTACAGCTCCGCATATTTGCCGGCATTGTAACGTGTATTCACCGGGATGAAGTGAGCCGTCTTGGTTAACCGATCAATGATTACCCAAATGGAATCATGTTTGTTGGCAGTTAGGGGTAATCCCACAATGAAATCCATGCTCACATCTTCCCATTTCCATGCCGGGATCTTCAGGGGTTGTAGCAGCCCTGATTTCTTCATGTGATCAGCTTTCACTCGTCGGCACGTATCGCACTCGGATACGTACTTAGCTACCTCCCACTTCATCCGCGTCCACCAAAATTTCTTTTTCAAATCTTGGTACATCTTGTTGCTGCCCGGATGAATGGAGTATTTGGACAAGTGAGCTTCATCAAGGAGCTTCTTCCTCAGCTCCATATCCCGGGGTACGACTATGCGGTTATTGAACCATAGCGTCCCCTCGTCATCCTTCCGGAAACATTTAATCTCTCCATTATCGATCCGCCTCCGGAGATGTGCCATGCCTTTATCATCTTTCTGAGCTGCAATGATGTCCTCCCTAATAGTAGGGATGAGGGCAAGGTTGCACAGCGATCCATACGGAACCAAGTATAAACTTGGCTCTTCCTCCTCCACCAGGGTAATGGTGAGGTGATGGACATGTGATTTCCGACTCAGCGCGTCGGCAACCACATTCGCCTTGCTGGGGTGGTAATGAATCTCAATTTCACAATCTTTGATCAATTCTAACCACCTCCTTTGCCTCATATTCAGCTCCTTCTGGGTGAAAATATATTTTAAGATCTTGTGGTCGGTGTAGAGATGCACCAAATTCCCCAGGAGATAGTGCCTCCACATTTTTAGCGCCAAAACCACTGCAGCAAGCTCAAGGTCATGAGTGGGATAGTGCTGCTCATGGTTCTGAAGTTGGCGTGAGCCATATGCGACCACACGTCCTTCCTGCATCAACACGCAGCCAAGCCCAATACCGGACGCGTCACAATACACGTCGAAGGGCTTTGTTGTATCCGGTTGAGCTAAGACCGGGGCTGTGGTGAGATGCTTCACCAATGTTTGGAATGCTCCTTCACACGCCGTGTTCCAAACAGATTTCGTCCCTTTCTTCAGCAATTCTGTCATCGGCTTAGCGAGCTTGGAGAAGCTTGGAATGAATCTCCGATAGTATCCCGCTAACCCGAGGAGGCTTCTGACTTCATGGACTGAAGTGGGAGCTTTCCATTTCAGCACTTGCTCTATTTTGCTTGGGTCAACCGCAATGCCTTCTTCTGAGATGATATGTCCCAAGAATGGCACTTGGCTGATCCAAAACTCGCATTTACTGAACTTAGCGTAGAGCTTGTGGTCTCGCAATCGTTGACGAACGATCCGCAAGTGTTCGGCATGTTCGGCTTCTGTCTTGGAGTAAACCAAGATATCGTCGGTGAACACTACCACGAACTTGTCCAGCTCCGGCATGAACACTGAGTTCATGAGATACATGAAATGGGCTGGAGCGTTTGTGAGACCAAAGGACATGACAAGATATTCATATAATCCATATCTCGTCGAGAAGGCCGTCTTCGGGATATCCTCTGCCCGGATCTTGATCTGGTGATATCCAGAGCGAAGGTCCATCTTTGAGAACACACTTGCCCCCACAAGTTGATCAAACAAAATGTCAATACGAGGCAGTGGGTACTTATTCTTGATGGTGATGTTGTTGAGCGGCCGGTAATCCACACACAGCCTCAAGGTTTCATCTTTCTTCTTCACAAACAGCGCCGAGCATCACCAAGGCGAGGAACTTGGCCTAATGAAACCCTTGCTCAACAGATCATTGAGTTGTTCTTTCAATTCAGCCAGCTCATTTGGATCCATTTTGTATGGTCTCCGTGATATGGGCGTAGTCCCGGGTGCAAGTTCAATCTTGAACTCGACATCCCGCTCAGGTGGCATGCCTGGAAGATCATCCGGAAACACGTCGGGGTACTCCCGGACTACGGGGATGTCTTCTAACTTGAGAGCTTCAGCATTATTAATTGCTAAAACTTCCCGGACTGGCGTGTCTAACATCATGGAATGCGGACGGTGGAATGGAGAATTTAAGTGAACCATCCGTGTCCGAGTCTCTAGGACAGCGCCATGGTATTGTAGCCATGACATCCCTAAGATTGCATCAATCTTTTGTCCCATAAGGATTATCAAAGTGGTGGGATATAGTTTCCCACCTAAGCACAAAGGTACCTTTGGAATCATCATAATAGCTGAAATCTTCCCTCCCGGTGAGCAAATCATATAAGTGCAGTCGGTTGGGAAGACTTGCATTTGATGCTTAGCCTCATAGGATGCACTTATAAAGCTGTGGGTTGCACCAGAATCAAACAATATGACGATGGCTTGATGGTTGAGAGTAAACGTACTCGCCAGCACGTTGTCTCCCTCTGGGGCGTCCTCATTGTCGAGGTTGCGGACGCCTCCAGTCCGCTGACCAACCTTCTTCACTGGAGGTCGGCCTCGAGCGCCGCCCTGAAACTGGGCTTGCCCGCTGTTCTGCTGCCCCTGGGGACAGTCCTTCGCGAAGTGGCCCGTCTGGCCACACGTGAAGCAGGTGAAACGGGGCGGTCCCCCGCTGATCGGTGGACGGAATCCCGGGGCGCGTTGTGGTGGTGGAAACGCCCGGGGTGCCGTCTGCTGCTGCTGCTGTCTTGGTGGTGGCATCGGCGGTCAGAACGAGGGTGCTCGGAACGAACGTCCCCCGAACTGTTGAGGCCGCGCCGGTGGTCGCCACTGCTGCCCGGATGGTGTCCTGTACACCATACGGTACTTCTGGGGAGCGCCACTCCCACCGCTGGGTGGAGCGCTGCGCTTCCGCTGCTCAGCTGCCAACTCCCGCTGAGCATCCTCTTGCATGATCGTGGCATTGACCAAGTCGTTGAATGTGCCGCGATTCCACTGAACGAGATGGGTCTTCATTTCGGGGTGTAACCCCCGATAGAAGTGCTCCCGCTTTTTCTCCTCGGTGGAGATGTAGTCTGATGCATATTGCGCCAGATGGTTGAAGGCACGGGAGTAGTCATGGGCACTCCTCCCGCCCTGCTTCAGCTCCAAGAATTCTTGGAACTTCCTCTTCATAATTCCGGGAGGAATATGATAGGCACGGAACGTCTCCCGGAACTCTTGCCATTCCACGGCTTGGCCAGCCGGACGTGAGGTGACATAGTTCGCCCACCACGCACCAGCGGCACCGTGGAGTTGTTGCGCTGCGAACAAAGTCTTTTGCCACTCCGTGCATTGGAGCAGCCCGAACTTGGACTCAATGGTCTGCAGCCAGTTGTCAGCCTCCAGTGGTTCTTCGGCTTCTGTGAACACTGGAGGGTGCGTACTCATGAAATCCGAGTACGACACTTCACAGGGCTCACGAGGCCCTCTATCTTTACGTCCCCCCGCCTGGGACGTATTCTGCACGATCGTGTGGAGCAGGTCGGTCTGCTCCTCACGACCTCCCACCAGTGCCGCTATCACATCCGCTAGAGTAAGCGGAGGCGGCGGTGGTGGCTGCTGCTGCGTGGTGCTGTCGTAGGCCGGTGGCTTGGAGTCATCGCCTCCCCCTTGGCTAGAGCCACCAACCTCGTGCGTGGTCCTAGTGCGAACCATCTGCAACCATACGACAATAACATCAGTCCCGTAACAGATTGCATGCAGTCCAATAACAATAGGCGTAACAACATAATGAAAATAAAACATGCGATACATCTCGTATGTAGATAATGTAATAACTTTGCACAAGCTACACCATTACCAGACCAAACATAAGCTAGTTTAATCCAACTTGATGAACCTCCACTTTGGAAGTTCACCATAACTAGGTTTGGTCACTACGAGATATTACTATCGCTTTGTCATCACGTATACCAACCTTATGGTACAACACCCTCTCCAATGAGTTCAACTGTCCCTCCTCTGTCATAAGGACCAGTTTCTACTTATTACAAGTTTTGATCTGGTGCTGGGCATTTTCATGACTCAAATTGAATACCAAAGTTAAAGTTAACTTCAGTATCTTTCCAACGAGTATTCATTTGCCCCCAGATCAGCTTTGGTTAAAAAGATATGCTAATTCAAAGTCAGCAGAATTTCTGGAAGAATTTTAACAGCACCTCCTTTGGAAGTTGCTGTTTTCCATTCTAATTTCCACTGAAATCTGTGCTGAAACTTCAGAAACTTTGAATTGCAAAGATGTCACACATCTTCTACTCTTTCTAAGGATGTATTATATAACAATTTTAGATTTTTCTACTGGGAGTTATGTTTGAAAAACAGAACAGTCCAGAGAGTGTTTAACTCTGTCCTGGTTCTGGACAGTTTACATTCCTCTGAGATTTAAGCCATCTTAAGGTGTGTTTCAGCTCTGGAAGTCTACAACAAAGTTGTAGAGTACTCAAGTACCTTCCCAGAACTATATGCCACACCTCCCTCGGCTAAAAGACCTGTGAGTTGTGCTCTGTTGAAGTTCAGCAACCTTGCTGCCCAAAACAGAGCACTCTGTTTTTCATCCCTTTGGCTATCCTGCTCCACTATCCCATTCTTATACCCAACCAGGGTCCTACATGTTGAACCTATAGATTTTAATTCCTTGTTATCATTATTTTCATGCATATGCCTATGATATCTCGGTACTACGTTCCTCACAAAAGAAATTCCTAACCGGATCATACCGGTATATACGTCTCAAGTGTGGCACTAAACGGTCTCTCGCACAGGTTTTCTACACGGATACATACGTGGTTAGTACCTGCAGAAGACCACACAATAGTGATGCACTCAAATGTTTTGTTTCCATTTCAGGCAGTACCATATTTGAAAGTAAATACAAACGCCCGTATCATTGTCATACGGCCGTCCTTGAGTTAGGTCACGTCTCAATGTACGTGATCGTGTTTCAACACCACCCGACGGGGAACCCGAGTAGGTCATGAACGGGTCGTCACGGTTGGGAATGTTATCAACCCAACGGATACCACCTACTGCCCTGCAGGGCACGCCGATGGCAAGCGCTGTGTATGTCCTCCTGGGCTATTTCCATACGAACACACTCTCGCGTTACTGACCACGCGATGGGGTCTCCACTTACTTGCCTAATGCACGCTAGGGATCAGCGTTTCATATGAACTCAGGGACATGACGAGTCCAAGAGTTTCATATTGATGTCTCACACTGTCACACCCGGTTTTTCCGAAGAACAACCAAGTGAATATCACATGTATGCCAGGATCATTTTCTCGTACATGTGATGACAAATAGTGAAGCATCATTTATTACAAGCCAGGTGTCGAATATAAATAAGTCTTACATCGCAAATATCTCAATGGACACTAATGCTTCATCACAAGTAAATAAACTAGCAGCGGAATATTATTCTTTTAGGGCTCCATCACAGGCGTTGCCCGGGGGTCTTCATGAACCTAAAAACCTTCCTCGGGTCCAAAATCTTGGTCATTATACACCACCTCATTATCTTGACCTGAGCAGCATTATAAACCAACAAATATGCAAGGTTGAGTACCAATGGTACTCAGCAAGTGTGGGAAAATTTTATCATGCATGGCTAGAACAAGGAGAGGTTGAACTCATGGTTAAAGCACTACGCAATTAACACCTATCACCTTAGCTTATTAAGCACCTACATTACTACACAGGTGAAATGGTCCCAATCTCCCATCCCATCATTGTAATCCAATAATCATAACATCATTACCAATGTTAAGCTCCCCGCTTAACTTCCAAAACCATCAATCCTCTAATCATGAATAAGTCCAGGCCGCTCTTAACCGTGAGCACGGCTGTCAAGACAGTTTTAACTCTGCAGAGTTTGTACCACTGTACCCACATGTAGTGATTTCATCCCCCGTTGCCGGGTGGACTAAAAGAACCTCCATTATGCCAGTGGCTACGATCCACATTCACACTTCCCAGGTGTGTAGCCAGGAGATCACTACGAAGCCTTTACAAAGGGATTCCCGACGAGCGTGGGCCCACTGAGGTTTCACCCCTAACAGCATACAAGAGGCTCCAACCCCGCTGCAGTGGCCCCCTCTTGAGCCTTGCGGTTCATATGGTAGTCCAGCTGACACCTACTCCCCGCACCATCCAACACACCCATACTACGCCGGGGATACACCTAATTAATTGGCCAAGCTGCCCCATCTCAGCATGTGGTTGGCACTGTAAAGCCGGGTTACATGCTCCATGAACCGGTCCTTAGGATCCAGGCAAGTACTAAACACAAACCCAAGTCTCGTGCACCCAGCACACAACCAAAACATCCAACTTGCCTTGATCCCTACCTCTACATAACTCACAATAGCTCATTCAAGAGTATGGTATAATAAACTGATGCTCTCATATCCCAAATATCCCATTCTAAGCATGGCTAAGCATATGCATGTAAATAAATGACATGACAAAATAAATCCCAACCCAAGCTACAAGGAAACAAGGTAATGCAATTCTTGGGAAACTTTCCTAGCATGGGTTTCATATTTCATTTGACAATGCAAATAATTCTATCTACACATCCTAGCATAGGATCAAAGTGGTCAAGGACACTTGCCTCCTTCTTGCTGCTCTTGAAATGGGTAGTCCTGATCTTGGAAAGGAATAACTTGCTCTTGAACAGGTTCTACTTCATACCATCACACATAGCAAAAGAAAAACAACAATCATAAGACATAGTTCACACTTCTACTTCATACAAACCACACATTTCATATTTATGAAATTCATTCACCATTATATGTGTTGTGGTTACTTTGTGTGTTGATCTGTGGCTTGCACACACTTTTATTTATATGTGTATGATTTCTACTTTGGTGTTCATATTTATACTTACATACTATATATATATATATATATATATATATATATATATATATATATATATGTGTGTGTGTGTGTGTGTGTGTTTCAGTTTTAAATAAATTCCTTATATTAAACTACCAAGTATGTAAGAAAAGTATTTTTCTTCTCCATATGTGCCTTCATAATTTCTATCAACCCTAAACTGAACTCTTTGAATTTTTAAAAACTCCATTTATCATTTACTAGTTGCTATATTTTCAGATTTATATTCCTATGTATAATTGTGTATTTTATTATGAAATTAGTAATACACATCATCTAAATAGTATAGGTTTTGGTCCTAAATAATTGAATAACATATTTTGACCTTGGCCTCTGATGTAAACTATTTCATAATTATTTTCCCTATTTTTCTAGAGCTATTCTTTACTTAAAAATGTGTCCCTAAATGTGAATAATAAATTAAACAGATTCAATTCTGTCCAAAATATGTTTTTATCTCACTCAAAAATTTTCTAAACACTGACAAAGTCTTTAACTTAATTTTGACAATATGTTTGTCCCACTTTTTAATTTTTAAACACTAGTTACATATTCAATTTCCTAAATTAAATACTAAACAGGGCTAAAATAATGAACTCACCCATTACAGGGTCTATAATATTATTTTCATAATTTCCAGGGGTCTAGCTACACTTATCAGAGGTGTTTTTCCTAATTTTTATTAAGTCCAGGGACTAAAACTGATTTTTAAATGAATTTACATGATTTTCTGGAGTTCCAGGGGCTAGATCTGAAGTTTCCGGGGCTAGCTCTCAATTCCAGAGAACCCCAGGGGGTAGCACGTAAGAATTCCAGTCTTTATAACGCGGGGCTGACGTGGACCGTCCGATTTTAAACCGACAGCTGAGATTATAACATCGAACCGGTACGCGGGGATTTAAAGTCTACCGTGCGATTTAAAATAAACGGCGCACAAGCGGCCACGTCGCTCTGATCGAGCGCGGGCGGCGCTGCCGGCGGCGCACGGCGGCGGGAAGCGGCGATCTCGCCGGAAAGTTTCGGATCCGCGAGAATTCTGCCTAGAACTGTGATCTTATGGCATAGATCGGTAGAGGGGAGGTCGGGGATCTCACCTCGGGTGTTTTCTTGAGCTCGGGGGTCCTGGAAAGTGATCGGCGGCGAGGTCCGAGGCAAAACCACGGCGAAGCTCGTCGGCGCTATGTTTACACCGTAAGTCTCCGAGTTTTCTGCACCTGCAAAGCTCCCCGGAGGCGGTGATCAAGACCAGCGAGTTAGATCAGAGTTTCCGAGCTTAGATCAGCCAGAATTCACCGGCGAAGTCTCGGTGCTCACCGGAGTAAAAATCGGCGATCGCGTGGGAAAAACCGATCGGGGCTGGGGTTTTTATAGCCGGGGGAGGGCGGTGGGTCAGTTGTGATCGAGTTGGATTTCTTCTGGGACCGAAATTCGGCTGAGGAACGCGGTTTTTCGATCGGTTAAGATCGCGCGCGCGGGAGAGAGTCCGGGGTCGCGGGGTTAGGGATGACAGGTGGGTCCCACCCGTCTGTGAGAGACAGCGCGGGCGCGCGGGGGCGGGCCGGCGCGGGGAAACTGGGCCGGCTGGCGGGTTTCGGCCCACTGGCCGGTTTTTTTCCCGTTTCTCTTTTTCTTTTTTCCATTTCTTTTCTGTTTTGAGTATAATTTGAATTCCAGTTTGAATTTGAATTTTTGCAAAACATGCAACACGTCCAAAAAATTTTAAATTCCCCTCTGAACATGGTTTAGAGTTTTGAATCAAAATTTGGGGTGTTACAGCTCTACCCCCCTTAAAAGAAATCTCATCCTCGAGATTGGTGTTTCTAAGAAAACAATTCCGGAAATTGTGCCTTGAGCTCATCTTCCCGTTCCCAGGTAGCTTCCTCTTCTGAGTGATGCTTCCACTGCACCTTGCACATCCGGATTCTCTTGTTTCTGGTGAGGCGTTCCATCGTCTCCAAAATCTTGTATGGTTGCTCGACATAAGACAAATCTTCAGCTACATCCACTTCATTCATGGGTAACACCTCTTCAGGCGTCCTCAGACATTTCTTGAGTTGTGACACATGAAATACATCGTGCACGTCCGATAGATGAACCGGTAACTCTAGTTGGTACGCCACTTCGCCTTTTCTTTCCAAAACTTGAAAGGGTCCGATGTATCGAGGTGACAACTTCCCTTTCACCTTGAACCGACGAAGTCCTCTGATAGGGGACACCTTGAGATAAACATAGTCTCCCACGTTGAAAACGAGTTCTCTTCTTCGTACATCAGCATAACTCTTCTGGCGTGTTTGTGCTATCCTCAAGTTGTTGCGAATCTCCCTCACCTTCGCTTCGGCTTCTTGTAGCACTTCTGGACCAAACACTTTACTTTCTCCTGTTTGGTTCCAGAATAGAGGAGTTCTGCACTTCCTTCCATACAAAGCTTCAAACGGTGACATTTTCATACTAGCTTGATAGCTGTTGTTATAGGAAAACTCCGCATACGGTAAGTTCTTGTCCCAACTCCTATTGTTTTTGAGTGCACATGCCCTTAACATATCTTCAAGGATCTGATTGGTTCTCTCCGTCTGCCCGTCAGTTTGGGGATGATAGGCAGAGGTGAAATTCAGATGGGTTCCCATGGTTTCATGCAACTTTTGCCAAAACCTCGAGGTGAACTGTGTCCCTCGGTCCGATACTATCTTCTTTGGCACTCCATGGTAAAATACAATCCTTGACATGTACAATTCTGCCAATTTGGATCCGCTGTAGCTTTCTTTCACAGGGATGAAATGAGCTACCTTGGTTAGCCTATCAATAACGACCCATATTGAATCATACCCGGATTGGGTCCTAGGCAATCCCACGACAAAATCCATGCTGATTTCTTCCCACTTCCATTCAGGCACTTTGAGTGGTTGCAATAATCCCGCGGGTCGTTGATGTTCTGCTTTCACCAACTGACATGTGTCACATAGGGCAACATGTTCCGCGACATCTCGCTTCATGCCATACCACCAATACCTGCTTTTGAGGTCCTGGTACATCTTTGTACTCCCAGGATGAATGGAATAGTCGGAATCGTGAGCCTCCTTCAAAATTAATTCACGGATCTCTTTTACTTCTGGCACACAGATCCTTTTCCCGTGCCACACCGTTCCCTGTTCATCCTCTCTAAAACCAGGAGCTTTATTTTCCTTAATGAGCTGTCTGATCTCTTGTATCTTCTCATCATTCTTTTGGCCCTCGCGTATGTCTTGCTCGAGTGTGGAGTCCACTTCCATGGCGATGGCTTCACCACTATTTACTAGACATAGATTGAGTCTTATAACCTCGTCCTTCAATTCTGCAGGCATGTCCTTCAAACTCAACTTATTGACCTGCACTTTCCGACTCAAAGCATCGGCCACGACGTTTGCTTTCCCAGGATGATAGTTGATGCCCACATCAAAGTCATTGATTAGCTCTAACCATCTCCTTTGTCGGAGATTGAGATCTGGCTGTGTGAATATGTACTTCAAACTCTTATGATCCGTATATATCTCTGTCCTCTTCCCCATCAAATAGTGCCGCCAAATTTTCAACGCGTGTACCACTGCAGCTAGTTCTAGATCATGTGTAGGATAATTCTTCTCGTGCTTCCGAAGCTGCCGGGATGCATATGCCACGACATGTCCTTCTTGCATGAGAACACATCCCAACCCATTTCCAGAGGCATCGCAGTACACTGTGAAATTCTTCTGCATATCTGGCATAACCAACACAGGGGTTGTTGTCAATCTCTTCTTTAACTCCTGAAAGCTCGTCTCGCACTGTGGCGTCCAGGTGAATGTGATTCCCTTCTCCAACAGTTTGGTGAGAGGTCTCGAGATCTTGGAGAATCCCTCAATAAACCGTCGATAGTATCCAGCCAATCCCAAAAAGCTTCGAACTTCCCCGACATTTTCAGGGGTTTTCCACTTCTGGATATCCTCGATTTTGGCGGGATCTACGGAGATTCCTCCCTCCGAGATTATATGTCCTAAAAAGGGAACTCTCTTCAGCCAAAACTCACACTTGCTCAACTTGGCATATAGTTGGTGTTCTCTTAGCCTCTGTAACACCAACCTTAGATGTTTCTCATGTTCTTCTTCATTTTTGGAGAAGACGAGAATATCATCTATGAAAACCACCACAAATTTGTCCAGATATTCCATGAATACCTTGTTCATGAGGTACATGAAATATGCCGGGGCATTGGTTAGCCCAAAAGGCATGACAGTGCATTCATACAGTCCGTACCGAGATACGAAAGCTGTCTTGGGAATATCTGATTGCCTTATCTTGAGTTGGTGGTACCCCGACCTGAGATCAATTTTCGAGAACACACAAGCTCCCCTCAACTGATCAAACAAGTCTTGAATGCGGGGTAATGGGTACTTGTTTTTGATGGTTACCTCATTCAAGGCACGGTAATCCACGCATAACCTTTGGGTTCCGTCTTTCTTGGGCACAAATATCACCGGAGCTCCCCATGGTGAGGAACTAGGGCGAATATACCCCTTCTCCGTCAATCCTCTCAAATGATCCTTGAGCTCTTCTAGCTGCTTGGAGTCCATTCGATAAGGTCTCTTGTATATCGGGGCTGTTCCCGGTACTAGCTCAATTGCGAATTCCACGTCACGGTCGGGAGGCATACCTGGCAATTCCTCCGGAAAAACATCTGGATATTCCCTGATAGTCCTGATTTCCTCAACTTTCACCTCCACTTGATTTAATTTAATGTCCCTCCTAGGCTCGTGTATCGTTATGAACTTTACTCTTGTGCCATTGGGGTGAGTTAGTTCCACCGTTCTGGTCGAACAATGGATGATTCCTTTATGTTTGGTCAACCAATCCATAACCAAAATAATATCTATCCCTTGTGAATCTATCACTATGAGGTTAGCCGTAAATACTACCCCATTAATGTCTAGGCTCACTTTGGGACACACTTGTCTTGTCCTTATTTCTCCACCTGGAGAGTTTACCGCTAGCATATGGTTCATTTGTGTGGTTGCTAGGTCATGCTTCTTAACAAATCCTTGAGCAATGAACGAGTGGGTAGCACCAGAATCAAACAGCAGAGTTGCAAGGTGTAAATTGGCAGGAAACTTACCAACTACCACGTCGGGTGCCTCTTGTGCTTCCTCCATAGTGACGTGGTTCACCCGTCCTCTCACTACATTCTGCTGTTGTGGCGGCGCAGGCTTCTTCTTTGGGCATTTATGGGCGTAGTGCCCCACTTCACCACAGCTGAAACATTGCACCCCAATCTTAGATGCTGGGCCCTTGTTGTCTTGGGGTTGGTTTGGGGGTCCTTGCACTGCTGGTCGAGGTGGATATGCGGGGCGAGGCTGCTGCACAAACTGACGTGGCGGCTGTGCTGGTGCCACGGGTGGCCTGTAGTTTGGGTTGTACCCTCTTGGTGCTGAATAGGGTACCGCAGCACGGCTTGTCTGCCCCGTAGGTTGTTGCATCATACGTGGGCGGGTGTTGCTCCCTGAGGCCTGATGTGACCACCCCGCCTTCCTCTTATTCTCATTTTCCAAGGCCTTTAGCTTCCTTTCCACCACAAATGCTCTGTCCACCATCTTTTGAAAGCTTTCATACTCATTGGAGGACATTGCACACTGCATCTCTGCGGTAAGTCCTTCCACGAAACAATCTTGTTTCTGCTCATCAGTCTCTATGTCTCGTGGAGCATAACGGGATAGTTGAGTAAATTTAGTGAGGTATTCCCTCACAGTCATGTTTCCCTGCCGCAGTCCCAAAAATTCCTTCCTCTTGTTTTTGAGTTCACCTCTTGGGATGTAATGGTTGCGGAAGCTACGCTTCAACTCTTCCCAAGTGATGTTCACAGGGTCATGATGGGCGGCCACGTAGGCGGTCCACCAATCAGCAGCAGGTCCATGCAATTGATGAGAGGCAAACAGCACCCTCTCATACCCTTGGCATTGTATTATCCTCATCTTACTTTCAATGGTCTTCAGCCAATCATCTGCCTCCAGAGGTTCAGCAGCACTTGCAAACTTTGGAGGTTGAGTTCCTAGAAACTCACTCAACCTTGGTTGGCGTGGTGCAGCTTGTGGAGGTGGAACTTGATGCAAGTTGGCCACCACTTGAGTCAAGTTCTGGATAAGCTGATTTTGATTCTCCAGCATTTGGTGGAGAGGATCAACTTCTTCACGGCGACCACCCCTGTCCTGGCCTCCAGAAAGATGAGGGTTGCATGCCTCATCATTGTTGTTGGCGGGGTTGGCAGCACGTCCTTTTCCTCTTCCGGCCATCTGGCAGAATCAACAAATGTTAATTTGATATCATTTAGTATCATCTTACTACTTTCATTTGTTGGTGCTTTGAGGTGTTGAGGCTTTGTTAAAATTTTACGAGGGTTTATATCTCACACCAAATAAATGCACTATTATTTCCAGTGGGTTCACACACCAAAGCAAAACAATCTGAAGACGAGGCTGTGGACAATTGCTCATGGCTTCCACAACTCACGTTACACACCAAGCATCATCACACCATTAACTACGTAACGACTCGACTACTCGACCTCTTGCTAGCTAGGGGAAAGACTCTACACTACTCGTCCTCTTGAGCTGGCTCCTCGGGATCTTCCTCCTCATTTCGGCTACCTTCTGACTCTGCTTTGGGTGGGGAGGCTGCTGGTGGAGAAGTGTGGCGACGCCTGATTGCTCGGCGATCCGGGGAGTCAGGAGTCCATGTATCATTCACGGTGACACACAGTTCATTCCCATCTCCTCTTTCTCTCGCCTTTAAGCAAGCTCGCAGCAACGCCTCCGTTTCCTTCAGGGTGTCTCGGACATCCTGAAGCTCTTGTTGACACTCCTGCAGTCGAGTGCTGAGCATAGCAGCATCCTCCAAGCACAAGTCCATGTGCTCATGGGAAGTCCCTTGCTTCACCGGTGGGTACTTGTACTCCGTGGTACCACTCTCACGTTGGAGGACATACATGTACTCAGTTTTGTCCAAGTGGCGACGATAGATGTGACTCTGGCAGGTGATGGCCTCCCAGGTGACATCTTTCTCCGCATCGACCTGTGTTGCTCGACAAGCTGGAGAGTGGTGAATCTTAAGCAGTTGATTCTCGTGTATAATCCTCATCTCCGAACTCCATTCTTCCCTCTTCTCACGGATGGTCCTGGTGGAGTTATAGTGGATGATTAGCTTGCCCGTATTGCCGGCGGCTTCGAGCATACGCCGAAGACGGCGCAACAAATCTCCTACTGCCAATCCATAGGAAAGGTACGTCACTGGACGACTCTCCTCTCTTTCGGCAAGGGCAACTACGTGAACTCTCCCTCCTGTGGACTTACGAGCGGTGCGAATCATGCGAACCATCTAAAACAAAAGAATTTAAAATTAGGTTAGATAAATTCTCAAACAAAAATCCTATTTTGAATGAAAGTTGGGGTAAGATGAAGAAAATGACTCCTTTAATAACACTTTTCCACCCACACCTTGGAAAATAGTTTTTAAGAAAATAGGGCCCTTAACTACGTCCATTTCTACCTAGGTCCACGTTCCTACGGGCAACCTTGGCTCTGATACCACCTCTGTCACACCCGGTTTTTCCGAAGAACAACCAAGTGAATATCACATGTATGCCAGGATCATTTTCTCGTACATGTGATGACAAATAGTGAAGCATCATTTATTACAAGCCAGGTGTCGAATATAAATAAGTCTTACATCGCAAATGTCTCAATGGACACTAATGCTTCATCACAAGTAAATAAACTAGCAGCGGAATATTATTCTTTTAGGGCTCCATCACAGGCGTTGCCCGGGGGTCTTCATGAACCTAAAAACCTTCCTCGGGTCCAAAATCTTGGTCATTATACACCACCTCATTATCTTGACCTGAGCAGCATTATAAACCAACAAATATGCAAGGTTGAGTACCAATGGTACTCAGCAAGTGTGGGAAAATTTTATCATGCATGGCTAGAACAAGGAGAGGTTGAACTCATGGTTAAAGCACTACGCAATTAATACCTATCACCTTAGCTTATTAAGCACCTACATTACTACACAGGTGAAATGGTCCCAATCTCCCATCCCATCATTGTAATCCAATAATCATAACATCATTACCAATGTTAAGCTCCCCGCTTAACTTCCAAAACCATCAATCCTCTAATCATGAATAAGTCCAGGCCGCTCTTAACCGTGAGCACGGCTGTCAAGACAGTTTTAACTCTGCAGAGTTTGTACCACTGTACCCACATGTAATGATTTCATCCCCCGTTGCCGGGTGGACTAAAAGAACCTCCATTATGCTAGTGGCTACGATCCACATTCACACTTCCCAGGTGTGTAGCCAGGAGATCACTACGAAGCCTTTACAAAGGGATTCCAAACGAGCGTGGGCCCACTGAGGTTTCACCCCTAACAGCATACAAGAGGCTTCAACCCCGCTGCAGTGGCCCCCTCTTGAGCCTTGCGGTTCATATGGTAGTCCAGCTGACACCTACTCCCCGCACCATCCAACACACCCATACTACGCCGGGGATACACCTAATTAATTGGCCAAGCTGCCCCATCTCAGCATGTGGTTGGCACTGTAAAGCCGGGTTACATGCTCCATGAACCGGTCCTTAGGATCCAGGCAAGTACTAAACACAAACCCAAGTCTCGTGCACCCAGCACACAACCAAAACATCCAACTTGCCTTGATCCCTACCTCTACATAACTCACAATAGCTCATTCAAGAGTATGGTATAATAAACTGATGCTCTCATATCCCAAATATCCCATTCTAAGCATGGCTAAGCATATGCATGTAAATAAATGACATGAGAAAATAAATCCCAACCCAATCTACAAGGAAACAAGGTAATGCAATTCTAGGGAAACTTTCCTAGCATGGGTTTCATATTTCATTTGACAATGCAAATAATTCTATCTACACATCCTAGCATAGGATCAAAGTGGTCAAGGACACTTGCCTCCTTCTTGCTGCTCTTGAAATGGGTAGTCCTGATCTTGGAAAGGAATAACTTGCTCTTGAACAGGTTCTACTTCATACCATCACACATAGCAAAAGAAAAACAACAATCATAAGACATAGTTCACACTTCTACTTCATACAAACCACACATTTCATATTTATGAAATTCATTCACCATTATATGTGTTGTGGTTACTTTGTGTGTTGATCTGTGGCTTGCACACACTTTTATTTATATGTGTATGATTCCTACTTTGGTGTTCATATTTATACTTACATACTATATATATATATATATATATATATATATATATATATATATGTATATATGTTTGTGTTTCAGTTTTAAATAAATTCCTTATATTAAACTACCAAGTATGTAAGAAAAATATTTTTCTTCTCCATATGTGCCTTCATAATTTCTATCAACCCTAAACTGAACTCTTTGAATTTTTAAAAACTCCATTTATCATTTACTAGTTGCTATATTTTCAGATTTATATTCCTATGTATAATTGTGTATTTTATTATGAAATTAGTAATACACATCATCTAAACAGTATAGGTTTTGGTCCTAAATAATTGAATAACATATTTTGACCTTGGCCTCTGATGTAAACTATTTCATAATTATTTTCCCTATTTTTCTAGAGCTATTCTTTACTTAAAAATGTGTCCCTAAATGTGAATAATAAATTAAACAGATTCAATTCTGTCCAAAATATGTTTTTATCTCACTCAAAAATTTTCTAAACACTGAGAAAGTCTTTAACTTAATTTTGACAATATGTTTGTCCCACTTTTTAATTTTTAAACACTAGTTACATATTCAATTTCCTAAATTAAATACTAAACAGGGCTAAAATAATGAACTCACCCATTACATGGTCTATAATATTATTTTCATAATTTCCAGGGGTCTAGCTACACTTATCAGAGGTGTTTTTCCTAATTTTTATTAAGTCCAGGGGCTAAAACTGATTTTTAAATGAATTTACATGATTTTCTGGAGTTCCAGGGGCTAGATCTGAAGTTTCCGGGGCTAGCTCTCAATTCCAGAGAACCCCAGGGGGTAGCACGTAAGAATTCCAGTCTTTATAACGCGGGGCTGACGTGGACCGTCCGATTTTAAACCGACGGCTGAGATTATAACATCGAACCGGTACGCGGGGATTTAAAGTCTACCGCGCGATTTAAAATAAACGGCGCACAAGCGGCCACGTCGCTCTGATCGAGCGCGGGCGGCGCTGCCGGCGGCGCATGGCGGTGGGAAGCGGCGATCTCGCCGGAAAGTTTCGGATCCGCGAGAATTCTGCCTAGAACTGTGATCTTATGGCATAGATCGGTAGAGGGGAGGTCGGGGATCTCACCTCGGGGGTTTTCTTGAGCTCGGGGGTCCTGGAAAGTGATCGGCGGCGAGGTCCGAGGCAAAACCACGGCGAAGCTCATCGGCGCTGTGTTTACACCGTAAGTCTCCGAGTTTTCTGCACCTGCAAAGCTCCCCGGAGGCGGTGGATCAAGACCAGCGAGTTAGATCAGAGTTTCCGAGCTTAGATCAGCCAGAATTCACCGGCGAAGTCTCGGTGCTCACCGGAGTAAAAATCGGCGACCGCGCGGGAAAAACCGATCGGGGCTGGGGTTTTTATAGCCGGGGGAGGGCGGTGGGTCAGTTGTGATCGAGTTGGATTTCTTCTGGGACCGAAATTCGGCTGAGGAACGCGGTTTTTCGATCGGTTAAGATCGCGCGCGCGGGAGAGAGTCCGGGGTCGCGGGGTTAGGGATGACAGGTGGGTCCCACCCGTCTGTGAGAGACAGCGCGGGCGCGCGGGGGCGGGCTGGCGCGGGGAAACTGGCCGGCTGGCGGGTTTCGGCCCACTGGCCGGTTTTTTTCCCGTTTCTCTTTTTCTTTTTTCCATTTCTTTTCTGTTTTGAGTATAATTTGAATTCCAGTTTGAATTTGAATTTTTGCAAAACATGCAACACGTCCAAAAAATTTTAAATTCCCCTCTGAACATGGTTTAGAGTTTTGAATCAAAATTTGGGGTGTTACACACACCAAGCTGTGAGATCAATCCCTGAACCACGTTCCTTGTCAGGGGGAGCTAACCGAAATTGAACCGCTTTCGGTGGCGTTCCTTACCATGCTTACCAGAGCGTAGGGGCGTCGTTACATAATTGAAATTCAGAATAATAACATATAGGTTACATACGTGAGATGGGAGTAGTCCCGGCTGCAATCTCAATCTTGAACTCGACATCCCGCTCAGGTGGCATGCCCGGAAGTGTGGCGGACCGGAATCCGCTCATCCAGGATCGCAGAGGGTGGTGCCGCGCAATGCGACACCCGACAGCACACGTCATAAGAACACATTATATTACATGGGAAAACAAACTGAATGTACAAAATAGTACACTTCTCAGTTACAAACTAGGGTCTTTTATTACACAGCGGAAGTTTCTTTTATACAACTCACGCCCGCCTATCAAGCAAAAGTGGTTGCCCAGCCCTAGGGCAACCCACACTAGCTGCACTCCTCAGCTCAGCGCGGCGTGTACGGCTCCCACTCAGCCGTGGTCCCCGACGGAGGGTAACCCTCGCCGGTGGACTCGTACTCCGAGTCCGTGGGTGGCTCCTCACCTGAAAAACACTTAAGCAGCAACCGTGAGCACGAAGGCTCAGCAAGGCTTAACCGACTCACCTAAGCATGAAACTCTACATGAGGTGTACCATGACATAGGATAGCAATGTTGCAGCAAATGGACACGCTTACAAGTTCATTCTTAGTTCATCTTTTAGCAACAAGTTAACGGTTCATGAAGCTGAAATTTAGTGAGCAATTTTTGGTGGCACACATGTAGCAATACAGTTATATCATAACAGCAATATGGAATCATAACATTTCATTCATTAGTCTATGTTACGACACAGTGAACAAGCGGTACTCGTCACCGCGAGGGACGGCGAATCGACTCGATATACACCTGCAGGGAAACCCAAAGAGCACGTCACGTACGCCCACCCGTGGAGCTCCACAGCACGCTCACTCGATGTCGTACGGGACAACCTTTCACCCAACAGCCCAAACGTGGAACCGGTCGCACCGAAACGAGCAGGAGGTTCCCCACACGGAGCATCTCTCTATGCCTGTTGGCAGATTTCCACCTTGCTGCCCTCAACCTACACCTATAAATCGGTGTGCTATGCCTCGACGCCTGGAGGTTTAGGCTACATCGGTTTATCGGGGCCCATATATCCGATATGCCTTCGGTACGTTCAATACTTGTTCAGCAGGGCCGCACACGGATCGTTCCTCAATCGACACGGGCAGGGATGCACACACAAGACTCCCTCTTGCTGCGCCCTAGCCCCTGCCTAGTCTCATTTTCATTACTAAAGTGATCTCGCGTCACTCAACCGAACCTGTGTGTCCCAATGCCTATCTCACAAGTAGATTCCAACTACTCGACATGTACCGAAGTCCTATGACTCATTAAGCATAGCCTGTCTACTCGAGGTCCTTGACACTACCCTCACTCTTTTAGGAACCTTTGGTTATGCAAGTGGGGTTTCATTCATCCTATACCTAATGCACATACATACTTCATATGACACATGTAAACAAAATAAGACTTATAAAAGGTTAATGCAAAACGGGGCTTGCCTTGTTGCTGCTGGTCAGGAGTCAGTTCTTCATCTGGAAGCAGGAAGTCAAGAACCTCCGGAGCTTCCTCACCTTCAGCGACTACACGTTATTGAAAGACTACATGTAAATTTAAATGCAAAGTGCATACAAGTTTGTTGTAAGGTTACTGATATTAGTTCTAATGACCAGTCTCTAACACCTGGAACTCTGTTTAAGAATTTAAAGATGAACTGGGTGTGGGTGGCTTGGGCCTGGACCTAAGTACATGGTTAAGTGCTAAGTGGTTTTCCCCCTTTTCCATATTAATCCCTCAAGTGGTTAAACAGGACAGGGTGATCCAGAGCTGCAATGGAGCTGAGAATTTTTGTGTGAGTTCCTTGTCACAATAAAACTCCCTGGACCAAACTCTAGCACTTTTCATGGAGTGGTTTGCTCAGAATAATTCTCTTAGCAAATAAGCAAAGAAGAATTAATTCTGAGGTAATACCCCTGTTCATGCCCAACTTAGTGCACTACAATTTCAATTATAGCTCATAGAGTTTGCATGAATTTTCCTAATATTTTTGGAGCTAAGATTTGCCCAGAACTGAATTTCCAAGTTTTGGAAATTCTCTGAAAATGTTTCTGTATTCAAATGAACACAGCACCTTCAAAATTTGAATTGCTCTGACCAAATCAACTCCAAATGGTCTGAAACTTTTAAGGGAGTTCACTAATATCCTAAAGAACATTCTGGCAAAATTTGGGGATTTTTGGATGCACCAAACTCCCTCTAAAATTCTTTTGCTGAAAATTTTAAAGAATTTTCCAGAATTAATTATTGGGTTTCATACAAATTGGGTTTCAGATTTGGATTGTACTCAGTTAGAGGAATCCAACAAAATTTGTTTAATAATTTTTGGATTTTCTACCCTAAGTTGTGGTCCTCCAAAGTTTGAACTACAAACTGGACAGTTCAAAATGTTTAAATGTCTGCCAGTGGGTCCCACCCGGCAGTCTTCTCCTTCGTCGCGCCAAACAGGGGTCCGCGGCGGCGCACTCCGGCGAACGTCGCCGGAACTGCTTTCCCGGCCGTCTCCCGACCCCAAACTTGCCGCCCCGTCCTAACTCATGACGCTGAACTCGTCGGTGGTGTCGCCGGCGGCCGTAGCTCACAGGAACAGGGCTCCCGACGGTGACAGCGGCGGTTAGGGTTCCGGCATGGTCAGAAATGTGTTACAACGCATCAAAATGATCGGCAAAGAGTCGGAGAGCACCGTGGGAGCTCGAGGGTGATGGAACTGGCCGCCAAACCCCATGAAAAGGTCGGCAACCTAGAGCTCCACGGTGAACCGAGCTGTTATTCTATGGCGGCCCAAAAAACAACCCAAACCTGGCCATTTCTGGGTTATTTCCCTTGATTCTTGGTCGAGGAGGGCCGCTAGGGAGTGAGGAAGGTGTGTGTAGGCTCACCCGAGCTGATTTGGCCGGTGCAGCTAGAATTTCGGGGTAGACCGCGCTCTACCCGAACACACTACGTTTTGGAAGAATTGGAAATACTCTTCACCCGGTGAATCAACCGCTAAACGGCTTGCACCTACACAATCTAGAGAGCATGGCGCACCTTTTTCGTGTAGGAGTCCGGCGGTGAAACTGGCCGTGGCGTGCTGTCCACGGGGAACAGTTCGCGGCTTTCCGCCGGTGGCCTGAGTTCTCAGTGGCGATCGTCGATTTGTGGTCGAGTGCGGTGCTAACACCGCGAGGTGGTGGGATGGATAGCTAGAGCACACCCAGGCGCTCCCTTTCTGTGTTGGGAGCTCGGGCAAAGGCTGAGCGGACGTCGGCGTGCAGGGGCGAATCGGAGGAGCGGCGTCGGGGGAAAGAACTGAGCTCGGTGCGGCGCTGCTCAGGAGAAGGATGGAAAAACACGATCGGCTCGTGGTCGTGGCGAGCTGGGGCATGGCTGGGTTTTACGGCACCCCACGAGGAGCTCGCCAGCGCGCGAGGGGAAGAGCAGGAGGTGGCGCCCGGCGTTTCTCGGGGTGTCACCGTGGAGCCTCGGCTCTGTTCCGAGTGCAATAGTTAGCCCCTAAGGCTGTTGCCTTTTGTGCCATTTGATCCTCCCCAATGACATGTGGGACCCACTTGTCAGTGCTCCCCACCCCTCAAAAGATCTCCAAAACTTGGCAATAGATGAATTCAAATGTTTGGAGTTTTAATCTAATCTACATTTGTATGGTTGGGCAAATCTCCCCCAAATTCAAATGTATATTTGAGTTCTTGCACATTTGGATCCTTTTTGGACAAATGGGTAGCAAAACTTTTCAAAAATTATTGAAACTTTGCCTCCCCACTAATTTGGACCTGAAGAATCCAATTATGCACTTTGACCTTTGTTTTAGATGCTGCAACCACGAGTTTAAATGTAACAGTTTTGAATCATCCTCTCATGTGTCATGTGTAAACTTCCCCCTTTTTGAAAGTGTAGGCTTTCCCCTCTAACCACTCTTTTGATGGGGGTTACATGCTCTTCACACTTTTTCACAATCTATCCACAACAAAATGGTGGTGTTGTGTGGTGATAAAAGTTTTTGCATGTCCCTTTTCTTGGGCTTTTACATCGATCATCCGGAAACACGTCGGGGTATTCCTGGACTACGGGGATGTCCTCTAACTTGAGAGCTTCAGTATTATTAATTGCTGAAACTTACTGGACAGGATTGCCTAACACTATAGAATGCGGATGGTGGAATGGAGAATTCAAATGAACCGTGCGTGTCCGAGTGTCCAGGACAGTTCCATGGTAGCGTAACCATGACATCCCCAAGATTGCATCAATATTTTGCCCCGTAAGGATTACCAAGGTGGTAGGATATATCTTCCCACCTAAGCACAGAGGTGCTTTTGGAATCATCATATTCACTGAAATCTTCCCTCCCGGTGAGCAGATCATATATGAGCAGTCGGTTGGGAAGACTTGCATTTGATGCTTAGCCACATAGGATGCACTTATGAAACTGTGGGTTGCACCCGAATCAAATAATATGATGATTGCTTGATCGTTGAGAGTGAACATACCCGCCAGCACGTTGTCTCCCTCTGGGGCGTCCTCATTGTCGAGGTTGCGAACGCCCCCAGTTCCTGACCAACCTTCTTAACTGGAGGTCGGCCTCGAGCACCGCCCTGGAACTGCGCTTGCCCGCTGCTCTACTGCCCCTGGGGACATTCTTTCGAGAAATGGCCCGCCTGCCCACACGTAAAGCAAGTGTAGCGAGGCGGTCCTCCGCTGATCAGCGCACAGAATCCCAGGGCGCGTTGTGGCGGTGGAAACGTCCGGGGTACCATCTGCTTCTTCTGTTGCGGTGGCATCGGTGGTCAGAACGAGGGTGGCTGAATAGAACGACCCCCGAACTTCTGAGGTCGCGCCGGTGGATGCCACTGCTGACTGTATGGTGTCCTATACACCATACGGTATTTCTGAGGAGCTCCACCCCCACTGCTGGGTGGAGGGCTGCGCTTTCGCTGCTCAGCCGTCAATCCTCTCTGAGCGTCTTCTTGCATGATCGCGGCATTAACGAGATCGTTGAAGGTGCCGCGATTGCATTGGACGAGATGCGTCTTCATCTCGGGGTGTAACCCCCGATAGAAGTGCTCTCGCTTCTTATCCTCGGTGGAGACGTAATCCGACGCATATTGCGCCAGATGGTTGAAGGCACGGGAGTAGTCGTGGGCACTCCTCCCGCCCTGTATCAACTCCAAGAACTCTTGGAACTTAGGCTTCATTATCCCGGGAGGGATATGGTAGGCGCGGAACGCCTCCCAGAATTCTTCCCACTCCACGGCATAGCCAGCCGGCAGTGAGGCGACATAGTTCGCCCACCACACACCAGCGGCACCGTGAAGCTGCTGCACCACGAACAGAGTCTTCTGCCGCTCCGTACATTGGAGCAGCCCAAATTTGGACTCAATCGTCCTCAGCCAGTTGTCGGCCTCCCGGGGTTCTGCAGCTTCAGTGAACACCGGAGGGTGCATACTCATGAAGTCCGAGTACATCACAACATGGGGCTCACGAGGCCCCCTCTGTTGACGCCCCCCCCCCCCCCCCCCCCGCCTGGGACGTATTCTGCATGATCGTGCGGAGCAGATCGGTCTGCTCCTCATGATTCCCCACCAGGGCCGCGATTACATCCGCTAGAGTAAGCGGAGGCGGCGGTGGTGGTTGTTGCTGCGGGGTGCTGTCGTAGGCATGTGGCTGGGAGTCATCACCCCCCTGCTGGCTAGAGCCACCAATCTCATGCGTGGTCCGAGTGCGAACCATCTGCAACCATACGACAATAAACATCAGTCCCGCAACATACTTCATGCAGTCCAATACAATAGACATAAAACATAATGACAATAAAACATGCGATACATCTCGTATACAGATAATGTAATACCTCTGCACAAGCTACATCATTACCAGACCAAATACAAGCTAGTTAAATCCAACTTGACGGACTTCCTCTTTGGAAGTTCATCTCAACTAGGTTTGGTCACTACGAGATGTTAATATCGCTTTGTCATCACGTATACTACCCTTTTATCTTCAATGCGACACAAACATGGTCTCTAGCGAAAGAAACTTGAGCAGGACATATACTCAAATCTCCCACTAGTTGAATATAACCACTCATGAGTATGTTCTACCACAATGGAAGTACTTAAACCCCCTAGGGTACAACAATCTCTCAAATGAGTTCAACTGTCATCCCTCTGCCAGAATGACCAGTTTCTACATATTTCAGATTTTTGATCTGGTTCTGGGCATTTTCACGACTCAAGCTGAATATCAAAGTTAAATTTAACTTCAGTACATTTCCAAAAAGTATTTATTTGCCCTCAGATCAGCTCTGGTTCAAAAGTTATGATAATTCAAAGTCAACAAAAATTCTGGAAGAATTTCAACAGCACCTCCTTTGGAAGTTGCTGTTTTCAACTCTGGTTTCCACTGAATTCCGTACTGCAATTGCAGAAACTTTGATTACAAAGATGTAATAAATCTCCTACCCTTTCCAAAAATGTATCATATGACAATTTTTTTCTACAGAAGGTCATGCTTGAAAAATAGAATAGTCCAGATAGTGTTTTGAGTCTGTCTTTGTTCTGGACAGTTTTCAATCATCTGGAATTTCAGCCAGTTTAAGGTGTGATTCAGCTCTGGAAATCTACAACAAATTTGTAGAGTACTTAAACATATTTCCATAACTATATCCCACACCACCATTATCTAAATAATCTGTGAGTTATGCTCTGTCAAAGTTCAGCAAACTTTCTGCCCAAAACAGAGCACTCTGTTTTTCAATCCCTTTGACTACACTGATCAACTATTGAACTTCTCTAACCACCCAGGGTCCTAATTGTTGAAAATTGGTAATTTTAGTTCCTTGTTATCATTATCTTTCATGCAAATGCCTATGATATGTTGGTACTACGTTCCTCACAAAAAAAGAAAATCCTAACCGGATTATACCGGCATATATGTCTCAATTGTGGCACTAAACAGGCTCTCGCACACGTATACTATACGTGATACATACGTGGTTAGTACCTGCAGAAGAACACACAATAATGATGCACTCAAAGGTTATTTTCATTTCAGGCAGTTCCATATTTGAAAGTAAATACAAATGCCCGTATCATTGCCATACGACCGTCCTTGAGTGATATGCCCATGCCGACCACACCATCAAGTATACCGACTACATCAAGCAAGATGGAACAATCATCAAGTCAAGCTGCACCAGCTCATGTCTTCGATGGACCAATTACTCGTAGCCGATCTAAACAGCTACAACAAGAGGTGCACACACTACTTTGTGAAATTCCATTTATTAATGAGAATTATATACGTCATAAATCGTACATGTTTCTATTACTCAGGTTCACCAAGGAGGATGACAAGGACACGCCGAGACTGAACCAGAGAGGAGAACTACGTCAAACCAGTTCGGCCTGGCAGAACTGTCATGAAGAAACAGTCATATCTCTTGATTCATAGAAGCTGTGAAGGTCCATGAGTACTTGTTGGAAAGGTGTTGAAGTAAAATTTCTAATGCCACTAAGTGCCGAGTGCTTTAGAGCTCCCAGCTTGGCAGCCGAGTGCTTTTGGTGCAGACTGTTAAGAAGATCAATAGTCAGCCTGATATCCAAGTTTCCGTGAGAAACTGTATCACTCTACAATATTTCGTGAAGCATGCTACACATGGTGTGAAAGGTTATCAAATTAGCTTTCCAACGCATCTGGTCCCGTGTCTTTTGGATGTCCCTAGGTGGAGTTATGATTAAAACATTAAAGACCACTCAAAAGGACAGAAGACATGCGGGAAATTGATGACCACTGCATGAATGATCAAGCCAGTTGGCCTTCAACCTTCTCACATGGCTTTTTTAGTTCACTTCTATTTTTAGACTAGTTGTTGGCATAAATACCGCTCTTTTTGTAAGCCAAGGGACACTTTTTTGATGAATTAAGATTAATCCAGTGATATTTGCAGCCGAGCTGCTTGAGTGTCTTACTCAACCCTTGTTCTTCCTTATTCTTCTTGAACTTGTGGAGAGATCTCTCTGAGATCCACTAATTCGTGCTTTGCGGGTTCCAGTACGGCTGCCCCATCTTGTGTGGATTAGCTCCGGTTGTGGTTCTGCGGTCGTTCGGAGATCAAGTCGAAGTCTTCGCGGTTTCGGTGTCTCTCTCCCCGTCGCTTGGTCGCATCCAACCTTGGTCAGGTATAAAGCTAGTTATCCGCGCTGTTTCTACAGCAAGTTATCTTGTTCTTGAGCCTACTGTCGTGAAGATCGGGCCACCCTTCGCCGAACCAAATTCGGTCCATATCATTGAGTTAAGCCACGTCTCAAGGTACGTGATCGTGTTTCAACACCACACGACGGGGAACCCGAGTACAGCACGAACGGGTCGTCGCGGTTTGGAATTTTATCAACCCAACAGATACCACCTACTACTCTGCAGGGTACGCTGATGGCAAGCGCTGCATATGTCCTCCTGGGCTATTTCCAGACGAACACACTCTCGTGTTACTGACCACGTGATGGGGTCTCCACTTGCTTGCCTAATGCACGCTAGGGATCAGCGTTTCATATGAACTCAGGAACATGAAGAGTCCAAGAGTTTCATATTAACGTCTCACACCAAGCTGGGAGACCTATCCCAGAACCACGTTCCTCGTCAGGGGAGCTAACCGAAATTGAACCATTTTCGGTGGCGTTCCTTACCATTTTTACCTCAGCATAGGTGCGTCGTTACATAATCAAAATTCAGAATTATAACACATATGTTAGTCTTGCCACTTTAAGTAACTATGCTAGTATAGTCCTTACTTGGGCAAACTAGCACATCCTCACAGTAGACCTAAGTTTTCCCGTAATAAAGTCCTTCATTAGTGTGCTATCCCCAAATCAGCTCTGATACCAGCCTGTGGCCGACCGGAATCCGCTCATCCAGGATCACAGAGGGTGGTGTCGCACGATGCGACACCTGACAGCACACATCATAAGGACAACATTGTATTACATAGAAAAGCAACTGAATATGTACAAAGTAGTACAAGACTTCAGTTCAAAACTAGTATTTGGATTACAAAAGCGGAAGCTATGTTTATACAACTCATGCCACCTATCTAGCAAAAGTTGGTTGCCCAGCCATAGGGCAACCCACACTAGCTGCACTCCTCAGCTCAGCGCGGCGTGTACGGCTCCCACTCAGCCGTGATCCCCGACGAAGGGTAGCCCTCGCCGGTGGACTCGTAACCCGAGTCCGTGGGATACTCCTCACCTGAAAAACACTTAAGCAGCAACCATGAGCACGATGGCTCAACAAGACTTAACCGACTCACCTAGGCATGAAACTCTACATGCAGTTTACATGAGCATGGGATGGTAAATTTCAGCAAACGGACAAGCCTGCAAGTTCATCCTTAGTTCATCTTTTAGCCACAAGTTAACAGTTCATGAATATGAAATTTAGTAAGCAATATTTGGTGGCACACATGTAGCAATACAATTTTTATCATAACAGCAATAATGAATCATCACATTTCATATATTAACCTACGTGACGACTCAGTGACCAAGTGGTACTCTTCACCGTGAGGGATGGCGAATTGACTCGATATACACCTGCAGGGACACTCGAAAAGCATGTCACGTACGCCCACACGTGGAGCTGCACAGCACGCTCACTCGATGTCGTACGAGACAACCTTTCACCCAACAGCCCAAACGTCGAACTGGTCACACCGAAACGGACAGGAGGTTCCCTACACGGAGCATGTCTTTATGCCCGTTAGCAGATTTCCACCATGCTGCCCTCAACCTACACCTATAAATCGGTGTGCTATGCCTCGACGCCCGGAGGTTTAGGTTACTATTGTTTACCAGGGCCCATATATCTGATATGCCTTCGGTATGTTCAAACTTGATCAGCGTAAGCCGCACACAGATAGGTCCTCGATTGACCCGGACAGGGCTGCGCACATAAGACTTCCTCTTACTGCGCCCTAGCCCCTGCCTAGTCTCATTTTCATTACTAAAGTGATCTCACATCACTCGAACCAATCCCCTGTGTCCCAAGCCTAACTCGTGAGTAGATTCCAACTTCTTGAATTGTACCGAAGTTCTATGAATCATTAAGCATAGCCTGTCTACTCGAGGTCTTAGACACTACCCTCACTCTTATAGGAAAAATCTGGTTATGCACTTGGCTTCCATCCATCCTACACCTAATGCACATCCATACCGCATACTAAGTATACATAAAGCAAAACTTTGTAAAATGGGTTAATGTAAACCAGGGATTGCCTTGTTGCTGCTGGTCAGATGTCAAGGCTTCGTCCGGAAGAAGAAGGTCGAGCACTTCCAGAGCTTCCTCGCCTTCAGCGACTACACGTAAGCCATATGCTATATGTCATTCTAAATGCAACGTTTGAAATTGAATATGTAAAGACTATAACTCTAGCTAGCCCTCCCCTTTGGTTTAAAAATTTTTATGGTGGCTTGGTAGTGTCCTAACAAAAGTCCTGACCAAGTTTGATTTGAAACAAAGTTCATTTGAGCTTTGTACAAATTAAAGCTTGTTTGGTCATTAGTAGAGCCTCTAAGGAATTCCAGGGAATTTTCATGGCTCCAACCATTACTTTCTGGAAACTAGAATTTGAGATGGTTCTAATGGAATTGGTTTCATGTCATTTGAAGAATTCTAGATGAAGTTATGCCCTAAGCAAGATTTGAGAAAATCTAAAAAATGTTTCTGTACATTTTTCTATTTTCTCAGGTCAGTTCATTTAATCACACCATTAGGGGGACTAAATGAACTTGGATGGGTCTGAAACTTTTACTGTGACACAAGGATTTTCCAGTGAACCTCTCAGCCAAATTTAAGAATTTTTCATAAAGTAATTCTACAGATAAAATTCCTAACAATTTAAATTTTAGGGAATTAATTCTGGAAAACCATTAAGTTTCATGAGCCGAAATTTGTGTTGCTGGAAAGTACTCAAAAATCTGGGTTCAGAAAAATTTAGTTCACTAAATTTGGAGCTTCCTAGCAAAAGTTATGTGCATTTGAAGTTTGAACTAAACTGGAAAATTCCAAAATGTTTAAACTCTGTGGGTGGGCCCCACCCTTTAAACCGGCCCACTGAGATCGCGGCCACACCGCAGCCCACGGGGTTTCACCTGCGCTGCCGCACCGGATCCTGGCCGCAAAGTGGATCCGCGTGAGAGAACAGGGGCTGACCGGTAGACCCGGCCCCCTCTTTGTCTACCTCGCGACCTCCCGCGACTCCAGCGGCGGAGCTTCACCGGAGAACTCGCCGCCGGCCATTTCGCTGGCCGACCTCCAACGGATTTTGCCGCCTGTCATAACTTTGCATTGGGGAAAGCGCTGGTGTGTAACACCCCAAATTTTGATTCAAAACTCTAAACCATGCTCAGAGGGGAATTTAAAAATTTTTGGACGTGTTGCATGTTTTGCAAAAATTCAAATTCAAACTGGAATTCAAATTATACTCAAAACAGAAAAGAAATGGAAAAAGAAAAAGGAAAACGGGAAAAAAACCGGCCAGTGGGCCGAAACCCGCCAGCCAGCCCAGCTACTCCCGCGCCAGCCCGCCCCCGCGCGCGCCGCGCTGCCTCTCACCGACGGGTGGGACCCGCCTGTCATCCCTAACCCCGCGACCCCGGACTCTCTCTCGCGCGCGCGATCGCAACCGATCGGGAAACCCGTCCCCACAGCCTGAATTCTGGTCCCAAACGACTCAAACTCGATCGCAACAGACCCACCGCCCTCCCCCGGCTATAAAAACCCCAGCTCCGATCAGTTTTTCCCACGCGATCGCCGATTTTTACTCCGGTGAGCACCGAGACTTCGCCGGTGAATTCTGGCCGATCTAAGCTCGGAAACTCTGATCTAACTCGCTGGTCTTGATCCACCGCCTCCGGGGAACTTTGCAGGTGCAGAAAACTCGGAGAGTTACGGTGTAAACACAGCGCCGACGAGCTTCGCCGTGGTTTTGCCTCGGACCTCGCCGCCGATCACTTTCCAGGATCCCCGAGCTCGAGAAAACCCCCGAGGTGAGATCCCTGACCTCCCCTCTACCGGTCTAGGCCATAAGATCACAGTTTTAGGCAGAATTCTCGAGGATCCGAAACTTTCCGGCGAGATCGCCGCTTCCCGCCGCCGTGCGCCGCCGGCAGCGCCGCCCGCGCTCGGTCAGAGCGACGTGGCCGCTTGTGCGCCGTTTATTTTAAATCGCACGGTAGACTTTAAAACCCCGCGTACCGGTTCGATGTTATAATCTCAGCCGTCGGTTTAAAATCGGACGGTCCACGTCAGCCCCGCGTTATAAAGACTGGAATTCTTACGTGCTACCCCCTGGGGTTCTCTGGAATTGAGAGCTAGCCCCGGAAACTTCAGATCTAGCCCCTGGAACTTCAGAAATTCATGTAAATTCATTTAAAAATCAGTTTTAGCCCCTGGACTTAATAAAAATTAGGAAAAAACACCTCTGATAAGTATAGCTAGACCCCTGGAAATTATGAAAATAATATTATAGACCCTGTAATGGGGTGAGTTCATTATTTTAGCCCTGTTTAGTATTTAATCTAAAACATTGAATATGTAACTAGTGTTTAAAAATTAAAAAGGGGGATAAACATAATTGTCAAAATTAATTAAAAACTTTCTCAGTACTTAGAAAACTTTGGAGTAAGATAAAAGTATATTTTTGGGCTGAAATGAATCTGTTTCATTTATTATTCACATTTATTAGTATAGGGACACATTTTTAAGTAAAGAATAGCTATATAAAAATAGGGAAAATAATTATGAAATAGTATACATCAGAAGCCAAGGTCAAATTATGATATTAAATTATTTAGGACCAGAACCTATACTGTTTAGATGATATGTATTACTAATTTTATAATAAAATACACAATTATGCATAAGAATATAAATCTGAAAAATATAGCAACTAGTAAATGATCAATGGAGTTTCTAAAATACAAAGAGTTCAGTTTAGGGTTGATAGAAATTATGAAAGCACATATGGGGAAGAATAATACTTTTCATACACACTTGGTAGTAAAAAGGTGAAGTAGTTGAATATAAGAAATTTAGTGGAAACCCATATAAATAATACGTAAGTATAAAGGTGGACACAAAAGTAGGAATAATATACACATGGTTAAAAGTGCATGCAAGCCACAACTCAACACACATAAAGTAACCACAACACATATAATGGTAAAGAACTTTTATAAATATGAATGTGTGGTTTGTATGAAGTAGAAGTGTGAACTATGTCTTATGATTGTTGTTTTTCTTTTGCTATGTGTGATGGTATGAAGTAGAACCTGTTCAAGAGCAAGTTATTTCTTTTCAAGATCAGGACTACCAATTTCAAGAGCAGCAAGAAGGAGGCAAGTGTCCTTGACCACTTTGATCCTATGCTAGGATGTGTAGATAGAATTATTTGCATTGTCAAATGAAATATGAAACCCATGCTAGGAAAGTTTCCCTAGAATTGCATTACCTTGTTTCCTTGTAGCTTGGGTTGGGATTTAATTTGTCATGTCATTTATTTACATGCATTTGCTTAGCCATGCTTAGAATGGGATATTTGGGAAATGAGATCATCAGTTTATATTACCATACTCTTGAATGAGATATTGTGAGTTATGTAGAGGTAGGGATCAAGGCAAGTTGGATGTTTTGGTTGTGTGCTGGGTGCACGAGACTTGGGTTTGTGTTTAGTACTTGCCTGGATCCTAAGGACCGGTTCATGGAGCATGTAACCCGGCTTTACAGTGCCAACCACATGCTGAGATGGGGCAGCTTAGCCAATTAATTAGGTGTATCCCCGGCGTAGTATGGGTGTGTTGGATGGTGCGGGGAGTAGGTGTCAGCTGGACTACCATATGAACCGCAAGGCTCAAGAGGGGGCCACTGCAGCGGGGTTGGAGCCTCTTGTATGCTGTTAGGGGTGAAACCTCAGTGGGCCCACGCTCGTCGGGAATCCCTTTGTAAAGGCTTCGTAGTGATCTCTTGGCCGCACACCTGGGAAGTGTGAATGTGGATCGTAGCCACTGGCATAATGGAGGTTCTTTTAGTCCACCCGACAACGGGGGATGAAATCACTACTTGTGGGTACAGTGGTACAAACTCTGCAGAGTTAAAACTGTCTTGACAGCCGTGCTCACGGTTAAGAGCGGCCTGGACTTATTCATGATTAGAGGATTGATGGTTTTGGAAGTTAAGCGGGGAGCTTAACATTGGAAATGATGGTTATGGTTATTGGGTTATGATGATGGGATGGGAGATTGGGACCATTTCACCTGTGTAGTAATGAAGGTGCTTAATAAGCTAAGGTGATAGGTATTAATTGCGTAGTGCTTTAACCATGAGTTCAACCTCTCCTTGTTCTAGCCATGCATGATATAATTTTCCCACACTTGCTGAGTACCATTGGTACTCAACCTTGCATTTTTGTTGGTTTATATTGCTGCTCAGGTCAATATAATGAGGTGGTGTATAATGACCAAGATTTTGGACCCGAGGAAGGATTTTAGGTTCATGAAGACCCCCGGGCAACGCCTGTGATGGAGCCCTAAAGAATAATATTCCGCTGCTAGTTTATTTACTTGTGATGAAGCATTTGTGTCCATTGATACATTTGCGATGTAAGACTTATTTATATTCGACACCTGGCTTGTAATAAATGATGCTTCACTATTTGTCATCACATGTATGAGAAAATGATTCTGGCATACATGTGATATTCACTTGGTTGTTTCCTTCGGAAAAACCGGGTGTGACAGAGGTGGTATCAGAGCCAAGGTTGCCCGTAGGAACGTGGACCTAGGTAGAAATGGACGTATTTAAGGGCCCTATTTTCTTAAAAACTATTTTCCAAGGTGTGGGTTGAAAAGTGTTATTAAAGGAGTCATTTTCTTCATCTTACCCCAACTTTCATTCAAAATAGGATTTTTGTTTGAGATTTTATCTAACCTAATTTTAAATTCTTTTGTTTTAGATGGTTCGCATGATTCGCACCGCTCGTAAGTCCACAGGAGGGAGAGTTCCCGTAGTTGCCCTTGCCGAAAGAGAGGAGAGTCGTCCAGTGACGTACCTTTCCTATGGATTGGCAGTAGGAGATTTGTTGCGCCGTCTTCGACGTATGCTCAAAGCCGCCGGCAATACGGGCAAGCTTATCATCCACTATAACTCCACCAGGACCATCCGTGAGAAGAGGGAAGAATGGAGTTCGGAGATGAGGATTATACACGAGAATCAGCTGCTTAAGATTCACCACTCTCCAGCTTGTCGAGCAACACAAGTTGACGCGGAGAAAGATGTCACCTAGGAGGCCATCACCTGCCAGAGTCACATCTATCGTCGCCACTTGGACAAAACTGAGTACATGTATGTCCTCCAACGTGAGAGTGGTACCACGGAGTACAAGTACCCACCGGTGCAGCAAGGGACTTCCCATGAGCACATGGACTTGTGCTTGGAGGATGCTGCTATGCTCAGCACTCGACTGCAGGAGTGTCAACAAGAGCTTCAGGATGTCCGAGACACCCTGAAGGAAACGGAGGCGTTGCTGCGAGCTTGCTTAAAGGCGAGAGAAAGAGGATATGGGAATGAACTGTGTGTCACTGTGAGTGATCCATGGACTCCTGACTCCCCGGATCGCCGAGCGATCAGGCGTCGTCGCACTTCTCCACCAGCAGCCTCCCCACCCAAAGCGGAGTCAGAAGGTAGCCGAAATGAGGAAGAATATCCCGAGGAGCCAGCTCAAGAGGACGAGTAGTGTAGAGTCTTTCCCCTAGCTAGCAAGAGGTCGAGTAGTCGAGTCGTTACGTAGTTAATGGTGTGATAATGCTTGGTGTGTGACGTGAGTTGTGGAAGCCATGAGCAATTGTCCACAGCCTCGTCTTCAGATTGTTTTGCTTTGGTGTCTGAACCCACAGGAAATAATAGTGCATTTATTTGGTGTGAGATATAAACCCTCGTAAAATTTTAACAAAGCCTCAACACTTCAAAGTACAAACAAATGAAAGTAGTAAGATGATACTAAATGGTATCAAATTAACATTTGTTGATTCTGCCAGATGGCCGGAAGAGGAAAAGGACGTGCTGCCAACCCCGCCAACAACAACGATGAGGCATGCAACCCTCATCTTTCTGGAGGCCAGGACAGGGGTGGTCGCCGTGAAGAAGTTGATCCTCTCCACCAAATGCTGGAGAATCAAAATCAGCTTATCCAGAACTTGACTCAAGTGGTGGCCAACTTGCATCAAGTTCCACCTCCACAAGCTGCACCACGCCAACCAAGGTTGAGTGAGTTTCTAGGAACTCAACCTCCAAAGTTTGCAAGTGCTGCTGAACCTCTGGAGGCAGATGATTGGCTGAAGACTATTGAAAGCAAGATGAGGATCATACAATGCCAAGGGTATGAGAGGGTGCTGTTTGCCTCTCATCAATTGCAGGGACCTGCTGCTGATTGGTGGACCGCCTATGTGGCCGCCCATCATGACCCTGAGAACATCACTTGGGAAGAGTTCAAGCGTAGCTTCCGCAACCATTACATCCCAAGAGGTGAACTCAAAAACAAGAGGAAGGAGTTTCTGGGACTGCAGCAGGGAAACATGACGGTGAGGGAATACCTCACTAAATTTACTCAACTATCCCGTTATGCTCCACGAGACATAGAGACTGATGAGCAGAAACAAGATTGTTTCGTGGAAGGACTTACCGCAGAGATGCAGTGTGCAATGTCCTCCAATGAGTATGAAAGCTTTCAAAAGATGGTGGACAGAGCATTTGTGGTGGAAAGGAAGCTAAAGGCCCTAGAAAATGAGAATAAGAGGAAGGCGGGGTGGTCACATCAAGCCTCAGGGAGCAACACCCGCCCACGTATGATGCAGCAACCCACGGGGCAGATGAGTCGTGCTGCGGTACCCTATTCAGCACCAAGAGGGTACAACCCAAACTACAGGCCACCCGCAGCACCTGCACAGCCGCCACGTCAGTTTGTGCAGCAGCCTCGCCCCGCATATCCACCTCGACCAGCAGTGCAAGGACCCCCAAACCAACCCCAAGACAACAAGGGCCCAGCATCTAAGATTGGGGTGCAATGTTTCAGCTGTGGTGAAGTGGGGCACTACGCCCATAAATGCCCAAAGAAGAAGCCTGCGCCGCCACAACAGCAGAATGTAGTGAGAGGACGGGTGAACCACGTCACTATGGAGGAAGCACAAGAGGCACCCGACGTGGTAGTTGGTAAGTTTCCTGCCAATTTACGCCTTGCAACTCTGCTGTTTGATTCTGGTGCTACCCACTCGTTCATTGCTCAAGGGTTTGTTAAGAAGCATGACCTAGCAACCACACAAATGAACCATATGCTAGCCGTAAACTCTCCAGGTGGAGAAATAAGGACAAGACAAGTGTGTCCCAAAGTGAGCCTAGACATTAATGGGGTAGTATTTACTGCTAACCTCATAGTGATAGATTCACGAGTGATAGATATTATTTTGGGTATGGATTGGTTGACCAAACATAAAGGAATCATCCATTGTTCGACCAGAACGGTGGAACTAACTCACCCCAGTGGTACCAAAGTAAAGTTCATAACGATACACGAGCCTAGGAGGGACATTAAATTAAATCAAGTGGAGGTGAAAGTTGAGGAAATCAGGACTATCAGGGAATATCCAGATGTTTTCCCGGAGGAATTGCCAGGAATGCCTCCCGACCGTGACGTGGAATTCGCAATTGAGCTAGTACCGGGAACAGCCCCGATATACAAGAGACCTTATCGAATGGACTCCAAGCAGTTAGAAGAGCTCAAGGATCATTTGAGAGAATTGACGGAGAAGGGGTATATTCGCCCTAGTTCCTCACCATGGGGAGCTCCGGTGATATTTGTGCCCAAGAAAGACGGAACACAAAGGTTATGCGTGGATTACCGTGCCTTGAATGAGGTAACCATCAAGAACAAGTACCCACTACCCCGCATTGAAGACTTGTTTGATCAGTTGAGGGGAGCTTGTGTGTTCTCAAAAATTGATCTCAGGTCGGGGTACAACCAACTCAAGATAAGGCAATCAGATATTCCCAAGACAGCTTTCGTATCTCGATACGGACTGTATGAATACACCGTCATGCCTTTCGGGCTAACCAATGCCCCGGCATATTTCATGTACCTCATGAATAAGGTATTCATGGAATATCTGGACAAATTTGTGGTGGTTTTCATAGATGATATTCTCGTCTTCTCCAAAGATGAAGAAGAACATGAGAAACATCTAAGGTTGGTGTTACAGAGGCTGAGAGAACACCAACTATATGCCAAATTGAGCAAGTGTGAGTTTTGGCTGAAGAGAGTTCCCTTTTTAGGACATATAATCTCGGAGGGGGGAATCTCCGTAGATCCCGCCAAAATCGAGGATATCCAGAAGTGGAAGACCCCTGAAAATGTCGGGGAAGTTCGAAGCTTTTTGGGCTTGGCTGGATACTATCGATGGTTTATTGAGGGATTCTCCAAGATCTCGAGACCTCTCACTAAACTGTTGGAGAAGGGAATCACATTCACCTGGACACCCCAGTGCGAGATGAGCTTTCAGGAGCTAAAGAAAAGATTGACAACAGCCCCAGTGTTGGTTATGCCAGATATGCAGAAGAATTTCACAGTGTACTGCGATGCCTCTGGGAATGGGTTGGGATGTGTTCTCATGCAAGAAGGACATGTCGTGGCATATGCATCCCGGCAGCTTCGGAAGCACGAGAAGAACTATCCTACACATGACCTAGAACTAGCTGCAGTGGTACACGCGTTGAAAATTTGGCGGCACTATTTGATGGGGAAAAGGACAGAGATATATACGGATCATAAGAGTTTGAAGTACATATTCACACAGCCAGATCTCAACCTCCGACAAAGGAGATGGTTAGAGCTAATCAATGACTTTGATGTGGGCATCAACTATCATCCCGGAAAAGCAAACGTCGTGGCCGATGCTTTGAGTCAGAAAGTGCAGGTCAATAAGTTGAGCTTGAAGGACATGCCCGCAGAATTGAAGGACGAGGTTATAAGGCTCAATCTATGTCTAGTAAATAGTGGTGAAGCCATCGCCATGGAAGTGGACTCCACACTCAAGCGACACATACGCGAGGGCCAAAAGAATGATGAGAAGATACAAGAGATCCGACAGCTCATCAAGGAAAATAAAGCTCCTGGTTTTAGAGAGGATGAACAAGGAACGGTGTGGCACGGGAAAAGGATCTGTGTGCCAGAAGTAAAAGAGATCCGTGAATTAATTTTGAAGGAGGCTCACGATTCCGACTATTCCATTCATCTTGGGAGTACGAAGATGTACCAGGACCTCAAGAGCAGGTATTGGTGGTATGGCATGAAGCGAGATGTCGCGGAACATGTTGCCCTATGTGACACATGTCAGTTGGTGAAAGCAGAACATCAACGACCCGCGGGATTGCTGCAACCACTCAAAGTACCTGAATGGAAGTGGGAAGAAATCAGCATGGATTTTGTCGTGGGATTGCCTAGGACCCAATCCGGGTATGATTCGATATGGGTCATTATTGATAGGCTAACCAAGGTAGCTCATTTCATTCCTGTGAAAGAAAGCTACAGCGGATCCAAATTGGCAGAATTGTACATGTCAAGGATTGTGTGTTACCATGGAGTGCCAAAGAAGATAGTGTCGGATCGAGGGACACAGTTCACCTCGAGGTTTTGGCAGAAGTTGCATGAAACCATGGGAACCCATCTGAACTTCAGCTCTGCCTATCATCCCCAAACTGACGGGCAGACGGAGAGAACCAATCAGATCCTTGAAGATATGTTAAGGGCATGTGCACTCAAAAACAATAGGAGTTGGGACAAGAACCTACATATGCGGAGTTTTCCCATAACAACAGTTATCAAGCTAGTATGAAGATGTCACCGTTTGAAGCGTTGTATGGAAGGAAGAGCAGAACTCCCCTATTTTGGAACCAAACAGGAGAAAGTAAAGTGTTTGGTCCAGAAGTGCTACAAGAAGCCGAGGCAAAGGTGAGGGAGATTCGCAACAATTTGAGGATAGCACAAACACGCCAAAAGAGCTATGCTGATGTACGAAGAAGAGAGCTCGTTTTCAACGTGGGAGACTATGTTTATCTCAAGGTGTCCCCTATCAGAGGACTTCGTCGGTTCAAGGTGAAAGGGAAGCTGTCACCTCGATACATCAGACCCTTCCAGGTTTTGGAAAGGAAAGGCGAAGTGGCGTACCAACTAGAGTTACCGGTTCATCTATCGGACGTGCACGATGTATTCCATGTGTCACAACTCAAGAAATGTCTGAGGACGCCTGAGGAGGTATTACCCATGAATGAAGTGGATGTAGCTGAAGATTTGTCTTATGCCGAGCAACCATACAAGATTTTGGAGACAATGGAACGCCTCACCAGAAACAAGAGAATCCGGATGTGCAAGGTGCAGTGGAAGCATCACTCAGAAGAGGAAGCTACCTGGGAAAGGGAAGATGAGCTCAAGGCACAATTTCCGGAATTGTTTTCTTAGAAACACCAATCTCGAGGACGAGATTTCTTTTAAGGGGGGTAGAGCTGTAACACCCCAAATATTGATTCAAAACTCTAAACCATGCTCAGAGGGGAATTTAAAAATTTTTGGACGTGTTGCATGTTTTGCAAAAATTCAAATTCAAACTGGAATTCAAATTATACTCAAAACCGAAAAGAAATGGAAAAAGAAAAAGGAAAACGGGAAAAAAACCGGCCAGTGGGCCGAAACCCGCCAGCCGGCCCAGCTACTCCCGCGCCAGCCCGCCCCCGCGCGCGCCGCGCTGCCTCTCACCGACGGGTGGGACCCGCCTGTCATCCCTAACCCTGCGACCCCGGACTCTCTCTCGCGCGCGCGATCGCAACCGATCGGGAAACCCGTCCCCACAGCCCGAATTCTGGTCCCAAACGACTCAAACTCGATCGCAACAGACCCACCGCCCTCCCCCGGCTATAAAAACCCCAGCTCCGATCAGTTTTTCCCACGCGATCGCCGATTTTTACTCCGGTGAGCACCGAGACTTCGCCGGTGAATTCTGGCCGATCTAAGCTCGGAAACTCTGATCTAACTCGCTGGTCTTGATTCACCGCCTCCGGGGAACTTTGCAGGTGCAGAAAACTCGGAGAGTTACGGTGTAAACACAGCGCCGACGAGCTTCGCCGTGGTTTTGCCTCAGACCTCGCCGCCGATCACTTTCCAGGACCCCCGAGCTCGAGAAAACCCCCGAGGTGAGATCCCTGACCTCCCCTCTACCGGTCAAGGCCATAAGATCACAGTTTTAGGCAGAATTCTCGAGGATCCGAAACTTTCCGGCGAGATCGCCGCTTCCCGCCGCCGTGCGCCGCCGGCAGCGCCGCCCGCGCTCGGTCAGAGCGACGTGGCCGCTTGTGCGCCGTTTATTTTAAATCGCACGGTAGACTTTAAAACCCCGCGTACCGGTTCGATGTTATAATCTCAGCCGTCGGTTTAAAATCGGAAGGTCCACGTCAGCCCCGCGTTATAAAGACTGGAATTCTTACGTGCTACCCCCTGGGGTTCTCTGGAATTGAGAGCTAGCCCCGGAAACTTCAGATCTAGCCCCTGGAACTTCAGAAATTCATGTAAATTCATTTAAAAATCAGTTTTAGCCCCTGGACTTAATAAAAATTAGGAAAAACACATCTGATAAGTGTAGCTAGACCCCTGGAAATTATGAAAATAATATTATAGACCCTTTAATGGGGTGAGTTCATTATTTTAGCCCTGTTTAGTATTTAATCTAAAACATTGAATATGTAACTAGTGTTTAAAAATTAAAAAGGGGGATAAACATAATTGTCAAAATTAATTAAAAACTTTCTCGGTACTTAGAAAACTTTGGAGTAAGATAAAAGTATATTTTCGGGCTGAAATGAATCTGTTTCATTTATTATTCACATTTATTAGTATAGGGACACATTTTTAAGTAAAGAATAGCTATAGAAAAATAGGGAAAATAATTATGAAATAGTATACATCAGAAGCCAAGGTCAAATTATGATATTAAATTATTTAGGACCAGAACCTATACTGTTTAGATGATATGTATTACTAATTTTATAATAAAATACACAATTATGCATAAGAATATAAATCTGAAAAATATAGCAACTAGTAAATGATCAATGGAGTTTCTAAAATACAAAGAGTTCAGTTTAGGGTTGATAGAAATTATGAAAGCACATATGGGGAAGAATAATATTTTTCATACACACTTGGTAGTAAAAAGGTGAAGTAGTTGAATATAATAAATTTATTGGAAACCCATATAAATAATACGTAAGTATAAAGGTGGACACAAAAGTAGGAATCATATACACATGGTTAAAAGTGCATGCAAGCCACAACTCAACACATATAAAGTAACCACAACACATATAATGGTAAAGAACTTTTATAAATATGAATGTGTGGTTTGTATGAAGTAGAAGTGTGAACTATGTCTTATGATTGTTGTTTTTCTTTTGCTATGTGTGATGGTATGAAGTAGAACCTGTTCAAGAGCAAGTTATTTCTTTTCAAGATCAGGACTACCAATTTCAAGAGCAGCAAGAAGGAGGCAAGTGTCCTTGACCACTTTGATCCTATGCTAGGATGTGTAGATAGAATTATTTGCATTGTCAAATGAAATATGAAACCCATGCTAGGAAAGTTTCCCTAGAATTGCATTACCTTGTTTCCTTGTAGCTTGGGTTGGGATTTAATTTGTCATGTCACTTATTTACATGCATTTGCTTAGCCATGCTTAGAATGGGATATTTGGGAAATGAGATCATCAGTTTATATTACCATACTCTTGAATGAGATATTGTGAGTTATGTAGAGGTAGGGATCAAGGCAAATTGGATGTTTTGGTTGTGTGCTGGGTGCACGAGACTTGGGTTTGTGTTTAGTACTTGCCTGGATCCTAAGGACCGGTTCATGGAGCATGTAACCCGGCTTTACAGTGCCAACCACATGCTGAGATGGGGCAGCTTAGCCAATTAATTAGGTGTATCCCCGACGTAGTATGGGTGTGTTGGATGGTGCAGGGAGTAGGTGTCAGCTGGACTACCATATGAACCGCAAGGCTCAAGAGGGGGCCACTGCAGCGGGGTTGGAGCCTCTTGTATGCTGTTAGGGGTGAAACCTCAGTGGGCCCACGCTCGTCGGGAATCCCTTTGTAAAGGCTTCGTAGTGATCTCTTGGCCGCACACTTGGGAAGTGTGAATGTGGATCGTAGCCACTGGCATAATGGAGGTTCTTTTAGTCCACCCGGCAACGGGGGATGAAATCACTACTTGTGGGTACAGTGGTACAAACTCTGCAGAGTTAAAACTGTCTTGACAGCCGTGCTCACGGTTAAGAGCGGCCTGGACTTATTCATGATTAGAGGATTGATGGTTTTGGAAGTTAAGCGGGGAGCTTAACATTGGAAATGATGGTTATGGTTATTGGGTTATGATGATGGGATGGGAGATTGGGACCATTTCACCTGTGTAGTAATGAAGGTGCTTAATAAGCTAAGCTGATAGGTATTAATTGCGTAGTGCTTTAACCATGAGTTCAACCTCTCCTTGTTCTAGCCATGCATGATATAATTTTCCCACACTTGCTGAGTACCATTGGTACTCAACCTTGCATTTTTGTTGGTTTATATTGCTGCTCAGGTCAAGATAATGAGGTGGTGTATAATGACCAAGATTTTGGACCCGAGGAAGGATTTTAGGTTCATGAAGACCCCCGGGCAACGCCTGTGATGGAGCCCTAAAGAATAATATTCCGCTGCTAGTTTATTTACTTGTGATGAAACATTTGTGTCCATTGAGACATTTGCGATGTAAGACTTATTTATATTCGACACCTGGCTTGTAATAAATGATGCTTCACTATTTGTCATCACATGTATGAGAAAATGATCCTGGCATACATGTGATATTCACTTGGTTGTTTCCTTCGGAAAAACCGGGTGTGACGTGCCCTCACCGAAGCTCGGCGATGGCCGGAACCACGCCTGCGACGGTGACAGCGGTGATCCACACTCTGGCGATATCGCCCAAGCTACTCAGGGCCTTATTTTCGAAACGGTTTGCTCCCACAGCTCCACTGTGGCATGCTGAGCATGAAAATGAACTCGGTTTTCCATGGAAATGGCCGGAGCTAGGACTTCACTGTCGACCTAGGGCAAAAACAGCGGATGCTCGAAAAACTCGAATAGCAGCGCCAAAACTCGATGATTTTTTATGGTCTTTGATCCTAGGTGGCCGTAGGGATGTGTAGAACATGTGCTTAGCTTGGTTTACGCGGTGGTGGACCGATCACCACAAATTTTGGATTCTTGGCTAGTGCAAGGGCCTCAGTTTTTGACACATATTTGAAGTATTCATCACAACACCACACACCTCATTTGAGGAAAGTTGATGAACACAAATGAAGAGCAAGTAACCACCATCAACATGTTCATTAGAGAACAAACTCACATATTGCAAAAGTGGTATTTCCCACATGTGATATAGAGGGGCTGGACATATGAAAACTCCTACACATTGCTAAGGATGTCCATGCCAAGTTCCACCCAAATTCAAAATCTTTTGAGGTCATTTTGGGTATAGTTAGGAAGAGGGCAGTTTGAAAGCATATTCAAATTCAAACTGTTTTTTATCCCATGAATTCAAAAGTGGGAGGCATATTCTTAGTCAGCATATTGCTATGAGCTCACACACCAATTTTCACTCCATTTGGAGTTCATCTTGACATGAGCTAAGTGGGGCAAATTCAAACTTTATTTGAATTTCAAACTGAACTTGTGCTGAAATTCATTCAAACCAATCCCCATTTGAATTCTAACCAATTCAAATGGCTCATGGGTGAATAATTTGAATCACCATGGGTATTTTGGGACTCACTGTTTACAACAGTGATTAGAAGTAAATTTCAGAGGTTAAAATTGGAAGTGGGACCCACATGTCAGCCACTGAAGGAGATCAACCGAGTGGACTTTCAGTACTCGGGTCCCCGAGCTTCTCCCGAGAGCGCCACCGAGGGGAGGCCGCCGCGCCACCACCTGCTTGCCGCCCACTGTCGCTGAACCGACTCCCGAGACCCTTATCTAGGCGTCCGAGCAGCCGCCGGTGCTCCCCATCCTACCCCGACGCGCTCTCGCCCAACAGACTGAAACTCCTCGCCGCCCGAGTGAATTTTTGGTCCCTCATCGCCCGGCCGATCCAGTGACCCTCTCGGCGATCTGAGACCAGCACCGGGTGCGCCAAGCCATCTTCGACACCTTCGCATCGGTTCCAGACCCTGCGCAGTCTTCTCCGAGCTCCACCGCGGCAATCTTTTCTCTGCCGGTTCAGCTCGAGCCGCCGCTGCGGGAATCGTCCTTCCGGCCACCACAGCCCACCGTTCACTGAGCTGTGAACAGCAAAGAGGTTCGTCTTCAACCCCTCTTTCTTTCCCGCAAGCTCTGGCGGCGTGACAAGCACTGCTCAAGCCGGAATTTCATGTTTTCGCGACGGTGTGCAAAAGTGAGCTCTGTACCGATCCGAGAAATTTGTAAGCCACGCTGCATCACTCATCCTCTCATGGAGAGGATCACTTCTAGTAGCCCGTGCGGGTCCATAGGAGCAGGAACCACGAAGAACCGTGGAGGGAAACCGCTGTTCTTCGAGTTTTAGTAGAAATCCCGATTTCCGGCCTAGGTCACACGGTGACAGCCCAGCACAGCAATTCCCGGACTCCGTTGAGCTCATGTCGACCTTTCCTATGGTCCACTGATGCTCGACGACCCTTAGCTCGATCAGGTTAGGTGCTAGGGAGGACGGGCAACGCGGCCGAAGTTCTCCCGAGGCTGCTGCTCGTCGCCGACCATGTGGCGGCCATTTTCATGGCGAGCTGGCCTGAGAATCCTGTTCCCCGAGAGAAAATAGGTCCAGAGGCAGCAAAAATCGTGAAGCTTGGAGCTCTACTGAAGCTGCAGGCGAGCTCTCCGGCGAGATACCCCGGCGGCAGGGCGCGGTCGTCGGGAGGTTGAAGAAGGGGGTGGACCCCAGCTGTCAGCGACCGATATTTTAAATCGGGATCGGGCTGCGGACGGGATCGGGTGTGCTGGTGCGCAAAGACCCTGTGGGCCGCAGTGTGCAGTCGCCTCGGCATGCGACGCGTGTCCCGGGCCCCACCCGCAAGTTTAAACTTTTCCCCCGATTTTCAGATTTCCTTCAAACTTCAAATCCTCATAACTCGAGCTAGAGAACTCCAAATCGAGTGAACCAAATTTTGTTGGATTCAGCTCTCTGAGCACTTTCCGGCAAATCAAGTTTCACTTCATGAAAACCCTTATTTCCCCAGAATTAATTCTTGAAAATTTAAACTGTTTGGAATTTTAACTGGAGAATCCTTTGGAGGAAAATCCTGAATTTTTGCTGGGATGTTCACCAAAATATCCCTGAACTACCATAAAAATTTCAGATCCATTTGAGCTCATTTGATCCACCTAATGGTGTGATTAGTGAAACTATTCCAGAGAAAATAGAAAATGTTCAGAAACATTTTCAGGATTTTCTCTGAAATTGTTTAGCTCATATCTTTAGTTAGGAACCTTCAAATTAAGTGAGACCAACTCCATTAGAACCCTATGAAAATCTAGTTTTTAGAAAGTCATAGTTTGTTTCATGAAAATCATTAGAACACCCTAAAAGCCTTCAATTAAGGTCAAGTACATAATTAATTGTGGAGGGCTCAAATGAGCTTTGCTGCAACTAAAACTTGACCAAGTTCTGTTTAGGTTGTAACCAAGCCACAGTAAAAGTTTCACAGTCATTGAGTCTGTCTAGTGGGACTTATAAGCTTCACAAGTTCAAACTTAATACAAATGCATTCAAATTAATACATGTACTTCTTATATCATGTAGTCGCTAAGGTCGAGGAGGAACCCGAAGTCCTAGACTTCGTTACTCCAGAGGAGCAGCTAGCCTACGACCAAGAGCAGCAAGGCAAGACCCGGTTTGCATTAACCGTTTTTACAAATTTTTATTGTTTTGAGCACTTACTTGAGTATTATGATTCTTTGCATTAGAGTCTTGTGTGAAAACCCAACTGCATAGCTAAGAAAACCATGGATTGGGTTTAGTATTTACCAACCCCGTTAGCTACTGCAATGCTATGATAGAGTAGGATTCGGTACAAGTCGAGTAGTTGGACTACTGGCGAGAATAGGCTAGAGGCACATCGCTCGGGTAGAGATAGCACATGATACACATGGCAAGAAAGATGAGACCGAGCGGGGAGTAAGGGCAGCAGGACTTTGGGGCCTGTGTGCTGTAGCTCCGCTTGTGTCGATTGAGGACCGAGCCGTGTGCGGGCCTGTTGAACAAGCTAGAACAGTACCGAAGACCTACCGGCTATATGGGAACCGGGAAACCGATGTAACTCGTGTAGCTGGGTGTTGAGGCATAGCTGGTAGTTCAGAGGGTAGGTTGAGAGCTCGAGGTGTAAATCGGCTGGCAGCACTGAGATCCGCGTGCAGAGACCTCTTGCTCGGGACAATTGGACCCGTTCAACATTTGGCTAACGGGTGAAAGGTAGTTGTGTACGGCGTCCATGATGGTTGTTGTAGGCAACATCGAGTACGGGCGTACGTGACGGGTTATTTGGGTAACCCTGCAGGTGTAACCGATTATAATCGCCGTCCCTCGCGGTCAGTGAGTACCACTTGTTCACTGTACCATGACGTAGAAAGAACAGGCTAGTTACATGTTAAAATGCTGCTGATTGAAAGATGGACTTTGCTTGTTAATGGTTTGTTGTAGTTTAAGGCTAACTAAAGTTCCTTTCAACTTTGGGCAAAGTACATGAGAATGTGTTTCTTGTTTGATTGCGGCTCTCTCATGTGCCTTAGCGTAAGGTTCTCCACAACCTGCTGCTAAAACTTGAAAATAAGGTTCTACTAATTAGGCGAGTCCTTGCAAATGATTTTTACCTCATGTAACCCATCAACCCTCATGTAGAAGTTCCATGTTTAGGTGAGATGGGTCAGACTTGCTGAGCCTTCGTGCTCACTGCTTGTGTTTGAAGCTTTTGCAGGGTTCTATGAGGTAGGGACTCCCGAAGAGGAGACGGAACCCCAGGAGGGGAACCCCGTCGAGTGGGAGTCGTGCACGCCACAGAGTTAGTGTGTGTGTGTGTGCTAACAAGGACACGTTCAAGGGCTGAACGTGGACTTGATGCGTAGTCTACGCCCGTGAGTGTAGACTGGACCTATTTTGATGTAAACATGTTCATAAACTCGTTTATGTGATAAAATTTCGCTTCCGCTTTGTACCTTTGATGTGTGTTATCCGGTGCTGTGCAACGCAGCACCCCTCAGCGTGATACTGGCTTGACAAGACCATGGGGTCGTGTCAGCTAGCTCAGTACTTTGAACACCGTGGACTAAACATAGAAATTCTCTCCCTACAGGGCATGAAAGGATGTAGGGTTTTCACTGTGAGTTCGAGCAGCCTCTGGCGCGTCTCTTTGCTTTTGATCGTCGGTCACGGGAGTGCCTGGATCAGCGGCGCACCGAGGGCCCGAGAGAGCGGCCGAAGAGTTGATGTGTTCGGTCGAGAGACGAAACAGCGTAGGGGGTTCGGGGTCTGCAGCGGTCGGGGAGCCTTCGTGAGCGGTCAAATGCACAGTGCGCGAGCCGGGCGTGCGCTGGGGAGGTGGCCGATCGAGTAGCTCGGTGTCGAGCGCTGCAGAGGCCCGGAGAACAGAGCTCGCCCGATAGTTTGCTTCACTCAGAAGCTTAACTTACTTGTGGGCCCTTTTCTCTCCTCTAATCCCTTCTCCCCCTTCTGCTGCAAATATCTCAACCACTAAGAATTGAATGGTACACTTTGCCACCAAGTCATGGGGTGAAATTTGAATTCCTCAATTTGAAACTGGTTTGGTTAAATTTGCTGCACATTTGAACTGAAATTCAAATTCAGTTTTGAATTTATGCAAATTTAGCCCCTGACACGATGAATTCCAATCACTACAGGAATCCCGCAAAGAAATGTTGGCTCTATAGCCGTCGGTAAGGTACTGTAACCGACGACCATAGAGTAAAGCCGTCGGTTTACTGACGGTCATAGCTGTCGACTCTTGTTCGACGTTCTTAAGGACTTATAGCCGTCGACCCCGACGAACTTGGACATTAAAGCCGTCGGTAAACAGAAACCGACGTATTTACTTTGAAAACCATCTAAGACCGTCGGTCTGTCCAAACCGACTTCCATAACACCATAAAGGTGTCAGCCCGCTGGTCCCGACGTCTTTATTGGGCTTTCAAACGTAGGACACGTGTGCGCGCCTAGGTCATATAGCCGTCGGTTTGGGCCCCAAACCGACGGTCATACGGCAGTTATGACCGTCGGCTTGTCCCACACCGACGGCCTTACTGGCTTTTTTTAAAAAAAACCGCGCCTGCTTTCGCTGCCTCCCCGGGTGGGGAGCCTCCCGGCCATACAGGCCACCATACAGGCCACAATCAACACATTACAGCATTCATCAATAAAATACATCGCATATAAGCTATAGTCATAAGCAAAACACAATAAAACAACAAGTTCACATGGTCATACAACAACTAACTTCGATATAACAACGAGTTCACATCCAAATTACTCCAAAGGACCATTGTGAAGATTAATCCGCTTCCATGTCATTGTTTGAACCTCCACCACTTGCACCTCCAACGTTCAAATTAAGGAAATCTTCGCAACTACGAGGCGTTACATGACCGGAACCCTACAAGAAACAAATAAAAGTTAACTTTGCATTAATAGTTACAATTCATATGTCTCAATCTTTCTAAAATTCACAAATGGCCAACTCACATTTGTAATTGATTTAAAGGTATTACCAACTATGTAATTGATTAAGTCTCTAAGTATTGTTCAAATTAGGCTACACTTTCATTAGAGCTAATAATTTAGTAATCATACCGCTGCGGCACCCGGAGGTGTTGATGGTTGACTATGCCCCGAAGCGAAGGGCAACGATGGGAGAACACCTGGGTAAGGCTGCAATCCAGGGTCCAACATTGACATGAATCCCTGAGATTGTGGAGGATAGGCTTGACCACTTTGGCAACTCTAAGACAAATATGGCTAGTATTCGTACTATAAGTCGAGTTAATAAGAAATATGGTTATACCTGTGAAGAAGAGCCAACTTGTTGTCCGGGCTGCATCGGACGAGGCATACTGAACTGCGATCCAAAACCACCTTGAGGGAAGAACTGCATAAAGTAAAAATATTCAGTTACTGAATTTAACACAAATATGGTAATAAGTACACCAACATAAGTGAAATAGTAGTTTACTTGCGACATCTTCTCGACCTGCGACTGTTGTGGCATATTGAACTGAGTTCTAGTATTGCCTTGACTCAAGAACTACATGAAGTAAATTATTTGTGAGATCTTAAATAGAAACAGTTTGTAAACGAATAAACTATTCAATTGTTAAGATTACAAGATACCTGCGCCATATACAAATACTGCATCTGCTGCTGCATCTGTTGCACCTGCATCTGCGCCTGCAGCTGCATTTGCTGTTGTTGTTGCATCTGCAGTTGTTGTTGTTCCACTTTCTCCTCATACCGTCTTAATTTTTCTTTCAATTCCTCCGTCTCTGCAACACAGGATCGACTGGAACTGGAAGCAGAAGACCGTCGTCCCACATAAGCATCGCGCTCCACATAACCGTCGCCTAATCCAAGCCTACAATAAACACAAATGTGATGAATCGGTGGTAATTAACCTTTAAACAATCATTATCTTTACACGTACCTCCCATGTGGTATGCCTCCGCCGTCTTCGTACGCCACACACACATCCAACGGCGCTCTTAGATAATCTATGTCATTTCCATGCTTTTTCTTGAGACACTCAACATATTTTATCTGCAAGAATAAATTAAGTTCACGAGTGGATGCAATAGAAGATAGATTCAGTTCATAGATAGAGAGCACTCAACACACTTACCCATTTTTGTGTTGCCGCCTCGTCACACAACTGCTCTGGGCGTTCTGGATCTATGCCTCTGTGCCCCTAAGGTAAACCTTGATAAAAGAAGGAGTAACACCGGTTTCAGCTTCCTGCAATACCAAAATACAACATCACTTCAATGTTTTCAATGTTTTCAACCAACTAAGTATTTGCTTTCTTTCTTCTGGCTTGAGACAGTAAGAAGCTCGTGGCCTAATTTCATTTCCACTTGCATTTGTTCTAATCTCAAACCCAGGACGATGACAAAGATCAGCTAAATCTTTTCTCGCCTTCAAATTATCTTTGGTTTGACCAGTAAAATCAAAACACATGCTTATAATGCTCTCAGCGACATTACGCTCCTAGTGCATCAAATCTATGTTGTGCGGTAGAAGCAATGCCTTTGCATATGGTAGCTCCCAAAGAAAAGAAATATGAGGCCAGTTGTGTTCTGTACCATACCCTTCAAAACCATCTTCTTCAGACTCTTTTAACTCTGCATGCCATACCATTTTTTGTTCGCTTGTCAATCGACGAGGTGGTCCTTTTGTAACTCTTATGCCTTTGCGGAATGATTGTGTATCCCTCCTGAAAGGATGGTTTGAAGGAAGGAATCGTCGATGACAATCAAAGAAGCTAACTTTTTTGCCATACTTCAGCCTTGTGGCATCAGTGTCACTCATACATATGGGACAACACAGTTGTCCGTGGACACACCAACCAGCCCAAATGCCATATGCCAAAAAATCATGAATTGACCATAGATACGCAGCACGTAAGTCAAATTCACATTTCATATGACTGTCATATGCCTTTACACCTTGCCACAGCTCTTCCAGCTCTTCAATCAACGGTTGCATAAACACATTGATTTTCTTGCCTGGATGTTTAGGACCAGGAATGACCGCCGCAAGGAATATGTATCCTTCTTTCATGCACAGTTTAGGAGGGAGATTGTATGGCATGATAAAAACAGGCCAGCAAGAGTGGACTGTTACTGGTGCTAAAAGGAGTGAAACCATCAGTTGACAACACAAGACGAACATTTCTCGGATCTCTTGCAAACTCTCGAATAAAACGGTCTAAAACTTTCCAAGCCGCACCATCCGAAGGATGAACCATAACATCTTTGTTATCGTTCTCACGTTTCCCTTCAGAATGCCACCTCAGTTGCTTCACTGTTTCTTGGGACAGAAACAATCGTTTAAGCCTTGACGTGATAGGCATGTAGTGAAGTTGTTTGATCGGTACTTTTGTAGTTATTCGTTCTCCATTATCACTCAAGACATCCACATATCTAGATTTCTTACAATGCATACAATGAGTATCGTTCTTGTGTTCTTTCCAAAACAGCATGCAATTATTCTCGCAGGCATCAATCTTCTCATAATTCATGCCCAGACCAGACAAAATTTTCTTAGATTGATATAGATCTCATGGCATATGATGACCTGACGGAAGGAGATCAATAATCAACTTATTTATACTATTGTAGCAATTGTTCACAAAATTGAACTTGGACTTCATCGCCATAAGTCGTGTGACTGCCTGCAAAACAGTCACATTGGTGCCCTCATACAGTTTTTGATCTGCGGCGGCAAGAAGCTCGTAAAACTCCTTCACCTCCTTCGGTTCTGACCGATCTTCATACTCTTTACCAATGTCTGCTATCATCTCATCCATCCGATCTTCATCCTCATATTTGTCCGACTCATCATCATGCTCTATCTCCCCATGCTCGCGCTACACTAGATAGTCAGGCATAAATCCGTGCTTGCAAAGATGCAACTCCACTTCAGACTTATCCAGATGTCAACGATTCCGACACTTCATACAGGGACATTTCGCAACAAGAGCATCACCAGCAAACGCAAGGCTCAAGAAAGCATTTGCGATAACACCCCATTCATTAGTGTGCGCACCAGTTTTACTCCATCCATCATACATAAGTTTACGTTCATCACCCATTTTAAAAATACAACAAATAAATATATGTTAATGAACATATATGGTTACTTTATAATTTGTTTAATGTCACGGCCCTACATCTATTGTACAGGATAGGTCCTAAAACTTCGACAGCATAACGCCGCCTATTTAACACTACACCCCCCTATCTGGTGCAGTTATTCAAGTAGAAAGGGAACGACTATACAATTGTAGCCGTTGCGAGTCATACGTTGTTCACACCGTTGTTGTTCACCTTCGTGCCCGTTTAGATGCGTACTTTAACTTCCAACTAGATGGGTCTTGCTGGGTCCTGAATGGGTGGTTGTGTCGGTTCTATCCGGCATGAAACCTCTTTATATATATAGTACATAAACACTAAAAACATTCAAATAAACATAATTGAACCCTAACTAACATATATATATGATAATGAAGTTCACATACACATATATGGATAAAACACAATGTAAAATTGCATAAGTAATGATATTGCAATGCATAGATTAAGGGTGTGTAAAATTTAGATCGATCATCCAATCTATTTCTCATCCAACACCTACGATATAATAATTGGATCATCCAATCCATTAAGCAAATATCGACTTGGATGATCCAAGACCAAAAATATGGATCATCCATTCATCCTATCTAATCTAACATTGACGTCAAATAAAACACACCCTAATCAATCCACAAAATTACCTACTACCACACTAATGCATAAGTAATGATATAACAATGCGTAAAGACTAATCAATTTTATAATATAAACACAATATATTGCAATTTAGAAGTTTAAATTTAAACCTTGTTGTCGGAAGGAGCAAGCTGCGTGGGGGAGCGTCGACGGTGCAGGTGAGCGCGGAGAGGAAGCGGCGCAGGCGGCGGCGAGGAGGTGGAGGCACGCGGGAGAGGCGGCGCGGGGAGCGGAGCAGCGGGAGCGGCGGCGCGGCGGCATGGGGCGCGGAGTAGTGGGAGCGGCGGCGCGGCGGCGTGTGGCGCAGAGCAGCTGGAGCAGCGGCGCGAGGCGCGGAGCAGCGGGAGTGTAAGGGCCTCAGTTTTTGACACATAATTGAAGTGTTCATCACCACACACACACCTCATTTGAGGTAAGTTGATGAACACAAATGAAGAGCAAGTAACCACCATCAACATGCTCATTAGAGAACAAACTCACATATTGCAAAAGTGGTATTTCCCACATGTGATATAGGTGGGCTGGACATATGAAAACTCCTACACATTGCTAACAACGTCCATGCCAAGTTTCACCCAAATTCAAAACCTTTTTTAGGTCATTTTGGGTATAGCTAGCAAGAGGGCAGTTTGAAACCATATTTAAATTCAAACTGTTTTTATCCCATGAATTTAAAAGTGGGAGGCATATTCTTACTCAGCACATTTTTGTGAGCCCATACACCAATTTTCACTCCATTTGGAGTTGATCTTGACATGAGCTAAGTGGGACAAATTCAAACTTTATTTGAATTCAAAACTGAACTTGTATTGAAATTCCTTCAAACCAAACCCAATTTGAATTCTACTCAACTCAAATGACTCATGGAAGAATAGTTTGAATACCCAGGGTTATTTTGGGGCTTACTGTTTACAACAGTGATTAGGAGTGAATTTCAGAGGTTAAAAGCCGGGTGGGTCCCACATGTCAGCCACAGAGCAGAAACAAACCGACTGAAACACAGCTCACTCGGTTCCCGGGTGCAGTGTGCGCGCGCCACCGGGGGGCAGCCGGCGCCAGCTCCTGCTGCGTGTCCCAAGCCGGAGACCAGTCGCCGGGCTTCTTATCCCCTCCCCGGCGTGCTTCCCTCACCCATTCCCCGAGCTACCGATGTACTCGGCCTGTTCTTCCACTGCAACCGCCGCCGCTCGAGCTCACGCTTGATCAAGTCCGATCACTCGCGAGCACAGCCTCCTCCACAGCAAAACGGCACCGGGAGATCGTAAGCAACCTCCTAGACCCCGTGTTGGCCAGTGAGCAAGCGTCCTCGAGCTGTACCGAACCGTTTCTCCGGCGAACCAAGCATCGCCGCCGATTGGGCTCTCATGGACAGCACCACACAGCCGTTGTCAGTCCTCTTCTCTACACAAGAAAGGTGCGTGATTGTATGTAGATGGAGTAGCCGAAAGCCGTTTGGCGATTGATCAACCCTCGGCCTAGAATTTCCAAATTTACTCTCGATCAGTTCATAAGGACAGAGCTCACCTTCGGGTGAAATTCGTGCTCTATGCGCGAGGGTTAGGCAAGCCCGTTACCTAGTAGCTTCTACGCACGATAGCACCCACGCTCGAACTGGAATCAGAGAAAACCATTGAGAATCGGCCATGATATGGCCGTTTTCCCCGCCGCCATGGCTGAGCACCTCGGCTCACCGTCGAGAGCATAGTTGCCGGTATTTCTAGCTTCCACCCAGCCCTGGTTCATGTTCCCCATGCTCTACTGATGCTCTCCGACCGATTCCCGATCGATTTGGTACACGGGAGGGCGGAACTGACCTCACCGGAACCCTAGCAGGTGCTGTCACCGGTGCGCACGGGTTTCCGGCCATCGCCGGCGGCCGACGACCCCACCATCGAGTCCAGGGGGTCAGTAAAGGGGCAGGCGGCGAGTTACGGACCGGAGATTGGCCGGGAACTCAATTCTGGCGAAGGTCGCCGGAGATCACCACCGCCGCGCCGCAGTTGGCGCGAGGAGGGAGACGACGCACTGTGTGCGGGGCCCACGAGCAGGAATTTAAACTTTTTCCCCGAATTTCAGTTTCAGTTCAAACTTCAAATCCTTATAATTTTGGCTAGAAAGCTCCAAATCGAGTGAACCAAATTTTGTTGGATTCAGCTCTCTGAGCACTGTCCAGCAAATAAAGTTTCACTTCATGAAAACCCTTATTTCTCCAGAATTAATTCCTCAAAGTTTAAAATGTTTGGAATTTTAACTGGAGAATCCTTTGGAGGAAAATTCTGAAACTTTGCTAGGATGTTCACCAAAATATCCTTGAACTACCATAAAAATTTCAGACCCATTTGAGCTTTTGGTCCACCTAATGGTGTGATTTGTGAAACTGTTCCAGAGAAAATAGAAAATGTTCAGAAACATTTTCAGAATTTTCTCTGAAATTGTTTAGCTCATATCTTTAGCTAGGAACCTTCAAATTAAGTGAGACCAACTCCATTAGAAACCCTCTGAAAATCTAGTTTTCAGGAAGTCATAGTTTGTTTCATGAAAATCCTTAGAACACCCTATAAGCCTTTAATTAAGGTCAAGTACATGATTAATTATGGAGGGCTCAAATGAGCTTTACTGCAACTAAAACTTGACCAAGTCTCAGTTTAGGTTGTAACCAAGCCACAGTAAAAGTTTCACAGTCATTGGGCTGGTCTAGTAAGAGTTATAGACTTCACAAGATTAAAAGTTAATACAACTGCATTTAAATTAATACATGTATTGCTTCTATCATGTAGTCGCTAAGGTCGAGGAGGAACCTGAAGTCCTAGACTTCGTTACTCCGGAGGAACAGCTAGCCTACGACCAAGAGCAGCAAGCCAAGCTACGGTTTGCATTAACCTTTGTACAAATTTTTATTGTTTTGAGCATTTACTTGAGCACTATGAATACTTGCATTAGAGTCTTGTTTGGATACCCAATTGCATAGCCAAGAAAACCATGGGTTGGGGTTTAGGATTGCAAAACCCCGTTAGCTATTGCAAAGCTAAGTTAGTGTAGGATTCGGTACAAGTCGAGTAGTTGGAACTACTCGCGAGCATAGGCTAGAGGCACTCGACTCGGGTAGTGATAGCACATGAAACACATGGCAAGAAAATGAGACCAAGCAGAGGGTAAGGGCAGCAGGACTTTGGGGCCTGTGTGCTGTAGCTCCACTTGTGTCGATTGAGGACCGAGCCGTGTGCGGGCCTGTTGAACAAGCTAGAACAGTACCGAAGACCTACCGGCTATATGGGAACCGGGAAACCGATGTAACTCGGGTAGCTGGGTATTGAGGCATTGCCCGTCGTTCAGAGGGTAGGTTGAGAGCTTGAGGTGTAAATCTGCTGGCGGCACGGAGATGTGCGTGCAGAGACCTCTTGCTCGGGACGATGGGACCGGTTCAATATTTGGCTGACGGGCGAAAGGTGGTTGCGTACGGCGTCCGTGATGGTTGTTGTAGGCAACATCGAGTACGGGCGTACGTGACAGGTTGTTCGGATAACCCTGCAGGTGTAAATCGATTATAATCGCCGTCCCTCGCGGTCAGTGAGTACCACTTGTTCACTGTACCGTGACGTAGAAAGAACAGGCTAGTTACATGTTAAAATGCTGCTGTTTGAAAGATGGACTTTGCTTGTTAATGGATTGTTGTAGTTTAGAGATAACTAAAGATCTTTTCAACTTTGGGCAAAGTACATGAGAGAAATGCGTTTCTTTTTTGATTGCGGCTCTCTCATGTGCCTTAGCATAAGGTTCTCCACAACCTGCTGCTAAAACTTGAAAGTAAGGTTCTACTAATTAGGCGAGTCCTTGCAAATGATTTTTACCTCATGTACCCATCACCCCTCATGTAGAAGTTCCATGTTAGGTGAGACGGGTCAGACGTGCTGAGCCTCCATGCTCACTGCTTGTGTTTGAAGCTTTTGCAGGGTTCTATGAGGAAGGGACTTCCGAAGAGGAGACGGAACCCAAGGAGGGGAACCCCGTCGTGTGGGAGTCGTGCACGCCGCAGAGTTAGTGTGCGTGTGTGCTAGCAAGGACACGTTCAAGGGCTGAACGTGCACTTGATGCTTAGCCTACGCCCGTGAGTGTAGACTGAACTTATTTTGATGTAAACATGTTCATAAACTTGTTTATGTAATAAAATTTTGCTTCCGCTTTGTACCTTTGACGTGTGTTATCCGGTGCTGTGCAACGCAGCACCCCTCAGCGTGATCCTGGCTCGACAAGACCGTGGGGTCGTGTCAGCGTTGGTATCAGAGCTCGGTTGAGGTTTAACGCACTACAAAGGTTATCTTTTTCAAAAATCCAGTGAGGAACGAGTTAGTAGCCCGTATAAGGATGTTATTAGCACATAGAAAGTGGCATACAAACCTATCTGTCTATGTCAGAAAAATCGTGTATCTCGTGACGTTTATGTCTTGGGGGGTACACGTAAGCGCTGTCCACCAGTGCGCACTAGCTGAAGGGTGGAGCCCCACGGGTTCCAGGTAACCCGACCAGCTTTAGTATCCTCTACGACTCTTCATGTCGTTTGGGGTATTCGAGCAACGTCTGTCCCTGGCGTGCGTGGTGCAACTTGGGAGACCCTGTCACGTGGTCTGAAACGTGAACACGTAACTCAAGCCGTGTTTGGCTTGAGAACATCCGGGCAAGTGATGACGGCCGGTTGTACGAACTGTATGGATTCCGGGCTCGGTGTGCAGCCGAGTCTGATGATTGTTTGAGTTTCTGCAGGTATCCTGACCACGAAACGGTAGACGTGTAGCATCCGTGTGCGAGTGACGTTTAGTGCCACTGAAATAACGAAGCCGGCTAAGTCCGGTATAGGTTTTTCTTTGTGAGGACGTAGTACCGACATAATCTGGTGACGCATCGACGTCACACCCAACTAAATGAACAACTTCATTTAAAACTTGAACGTTTTGATCCAAAGTAGTAAAACTTGATTTAACTCCTTCCCTTGAACAGGATATTCAAAGTAAACAAGTTTTCAACTTATAGGTTGTTAAGGACAGAGTACTCAGTTTCAGCTGAATTAGGGCTGAAGTTGATCAGAAGTGAGAGGTTGAGTTCTTTCGAGGTTTGGGTCATATGATACATTTCTGGAAAGCTTTGGAAGAGCTTTACAACTTTTCTGTTTAGGTCCAGAGGTGTTTCATCCCTTAACCAATCGAAAAATGCAGTAGAGTTGAAACTGTCCAGAAAACAGGGCAGAGCAAGGACTCGCTGTAAACTCTCTGTAAATTGAGTATAACCTCCTGCATAAAAATCCAAAAATAGAAAATGAGGTAGTTCTGGAAAGCTTATGAGATGGGTTACAACTTTGTAACAGAAAGTTTTGTCTTATTAGGAACAGAATTAACTAGAATTCTTGGATGAAATCAGTGCCTAGAGCAGGGAGGTGCTGTCCAATTTTCTCCAGAAATTCTGTTAACTTTAACCTCTCACAACTTTTGAACCAGGACAGATCTTAGTCCAAGCAAATACTTTCTGGAAATCTATTGAAGTTAGATTTAACTTTGATGTTGAGCTCCAGAATTGATTTTGCCTTTAACATGGCCTAAATCAGGTTGAAATGGAAACCGGTCAGGGCTGTCATGGGAACAGCAGATCAGCAGTCAAATTTGTTTAAAATTTGAACTATGTTTCCATGTTTTATGGGTTCAATGACATGTCTTATGTTATAACTCAGTGGTTTACTGTTTAAATAAATATTTGACATTTCTCAAATATATTTTTACAGATGAAAGCAGACAAACAGTTGGAGAACGGGTGGGTGGTATCCCACTGTTCTCACCGTAGCGGTTATCCGGAAGTATTGAGGCGTATGCTTCAATATTTCGGGTACAACCAGATGCCACAGTACTTCGCCAAGGAAGGAGGCAAAGAGGGAAACAAGACGTGGACAATCCATGTCGAAGTCCCTGCAGGACCTACGCCACCCGGTTGGGTGCCGTTCACCGTTACGGTGAGAGGTAGGCAACCGGAAGGGATGTGGCAAGTGGCAGCCTGTGACACCATGTCACGTTTCTGCCAACTACACGTACAGGCTATGGAGGGCACTCCATACGCACTCGTTCCAGTGGAGGGACGGGCTCAGCATGTGTGGGAAGAGAGGTACCTGGAGGCAACGGACCCGAGTTGCCCTAGGTACAACCCCACGGAGGCAAATCTCAGCCTCCAGATGAGGGCGGGAAACGCCGTGATGGACAGCCAAGCTGTTCATATGGAGCATCTCGCCACAAAGCTCAAGGAGAGCATGAGACGTGGAGACCATTTCGAGAGTGCTCACAGCGCACTCCTCAATGTGCTCCTTCTGACGATCAAGCGACTAAATGAACAACATAATCAGTTGCATTGTCTGAAGAAGGCGAAGAGAAAAAGCCGTGTCGACATCGCGGCGTTGCAAGAACTGGTACAGAATCTAACCCAGCAGAAGCAGGAACTTACTCAAGAGCGGGACGACGCTATTGAGGAAGGGCAAGGCTGGGAAGAAGATTACAACCAGGCTATGGACGAGGTGCATGCCTTGCAGGACCTCGTACCTCCGGTATTGGGCATACCGGTGGTCTTGGGTCTTCCGGCAATGGGAGAACCCGGAATGGCAGAAGAGGTAGTAGATCCAGAGCAACCAGCAGAGGTACCGGAGGAGGACGCCCCGCAGGAGGTCGAGTTCTACTCCGAGTAGGGGGCTACAGTTGCCATGTAGGGCAGCCAGGGTAGTGTAGCCCAAATTTTGTAATCGGTGACATGTCTTGTAGACAGTAGCGTATGTATAGGTAGTGACGACATGAGCACGACTTCTCGGAGACCCGAGAATAATGTATCTTGTATAAAGTTTATGTTTTATCAATATATGTGAATGCCGTGCAAATTATTCATGTGTCACTTCAATACCTACTGTTGCATATGGAAATTTTTAAGTAAGACATGTGCTAATTGCTGCTGTTTTGAATTTCAGAATGACGCGTACTCGTGCCAACCCTGATGTTGGGGGTACTAGCCAAGGGGGAGAGACCTCCCAACCACCTCCCGAGGACTCCTCGGGACAGCAGCAGCAACAGCAACAGCAAACACCGCCACCGCCACTGCCAACGGTTACATTGGCCGACATCGTCGCGGCAATGGCGGGTTCACATCAGCAGCACACTGAGTTGCTGCAAACTCTCATTGCGAATACGTCTCGCCCAGAGAGACGTCAAGACCGTGAGGAGCGTCAACAGTGCTCCTACTCCGACTTCCTGGCTACTCATCCCCCGGTATTCTCAAGGGCGGATGAACCTCTTGACGCGGACAACTGGCTCCGCGCCATAAAGATGAAGTTCGGGCTGCTCCAGATAAGTGAGCAGCGCAAGACTCAGTTCGCGGTCCAGCAGCTCCAATGATCCGCGAGCGCGTGGTGGGCCAACTTCTGTGCTTCACAGCCCACCGACCGAGTGATGACCTGGACGGAGTTTCGCACGGCCTTCAGGGCCTATCATATACCGCCAGGTTTGATGAAGAGAAAGACGCAGGAGTTCTTACACCTGCAACAAGGGAGCCGGAACGTGCTGGAATACTCCAGGGCGTTCAACGATCTCGCGCTCTACTCGTCGTATCACGCAGATATGGACGAGAAGCAGAGGGACCACTTTTACCAGGGGCTTAACCCGCTCCTGAAGGACAAGTTGGCGATGTTCAATTGCGGCAGCCTCAACGACATCATTGATGCTGCGATTGTTCAGGAGGACTCCGGCAAGGAGTTAGCGGCGGCGGAGCGAAAGCGAAGCGCACTGCAAAGCAGCGGAGAAGGAAGTGGTCCTTCTCAGAAGTTTCGGATGGTGAATCGCCCACCATCAGGTCCACGCTGGCAGCCACTGTTGGAATAATTTGGGCTGGGCCCATTGATTACCCAAATTAATCCTATTAATTTTAAGGCCCACATTAATGCTATGTGACTAAATTATTTAGTCCCACATGGGTAGTTGAAGAGGATTCTGACCAACTTAAATAGGTGGACTATTCCTCTCTATTTGAGAAGTTGGGAAGAAGATAAGGGAGTGCCACACGCGCGCCGAGCCGTGCCATGCGCGACGCGCACGCGTCACGCGCATTTTCGCGTGAGAAAATCGCGTGACTTGTGACTTGCGACGAGCAACGTGTGCGTGTGTGGAGAAATTGCTGCATCATTCTTATTGCGCCGAGTTAAATATTTTTACCGTTTCTGAGAATTGAATTAACTCAATTATGACGGTGAATTAAATACAGACATTATTAGTAACCGACGTATTAAAATAGACGTTACTAATAACTGACGTATTAAAACAGAGAATTAATCTCGCGCAATAAAGCTGATTCAGTATGCCTCAGCCTATATAAGGCGCTCCTCATTCACCCTGGATGACACACTTGACTACTATCGCTGCGCACTCTGCATTCCCATCGCAAGTCTCTGCGCGCACAGAACTTGCGAGAGCAGGCCTCCGAAACCTCGTCTAGCTGCGATATTTGCACGGGTAGGCGGATGATCAAGTTTTTGGGAAGCGCAACTTTGCGCGACGGCTCGCTTGTACGAACGACTACTACCTGGTGAAGGACGTTCGTGAGACTTCACTGCTTCCAGTCTTCCTGCCTCAACTAACGATCGACTACTTCAAGCAGCTCAACATGTCAACTGTTGGGAACGGCACCGCCGGTGCCTCCGGCACTGGTCCTGCCTCAGGGTACAACCTGATGGTTTCACATTCATCTGTTGTGTTCTTTCTGTTCCTATAAAGATTAAGCGTGAACACAAACAATCCTTATGAAGCCATAATATCGCTTATTTTCAATTATATCATGATTACTTTTGGAATTAAAATGTACCGTAAAATGGCTAAATATCTAACAATCCAAAAATTTGATATTTGTAATAGGCTTTCGGTCACTAGTTTTGCTGCTGCGCTCAAGCCAAATGCTTTTGACGGATCAAATTACAAACGGTGGCGTGATAGGATGATTCTCTGGTTAACTGCTATGAACATCATTCATGTTGCGAACGGAAAGCCTGAACAGTTTACTCCTGAGGGGGAGCAAGCTTTCATGGCAGCCGATAACCTCTTTAGAGGCGCGGTGATTAGTGTTCTTGCAGAAAACTTAGTTGATTTCTATCTCACTGCGACTTCTGCCAAGGAATTGTGGGATGCGCTTGAGACTAAATATGGTGTTTCTGATGCTGGGAGTGAATTGTATGTCATGGAACAGTTCTATGACTATAAGATGGTCGATGACCGTTCTATAGTGGAACAGGCTCATGAAATTCAGTCACTGGCAAAAGAACTCGAAGATTTCAAGTGTGTGTTACCTGACAAGTTTGTGGCCGGGGGCATTATTGCTAAGTTGCCACCTACCTGGACGGATTTTGCCACTTCTCTAAAACATAAGAGAAAAGAGTTCAATATCGCTGATCTTATTGGCTCTTTGGATGTTGAAGAGAAGGCGAGGGCAAAAGACACTCGTGGAAAAGGGGTTGTTGGGACTTCTAGTGCCAATGTAGTACAGAAGAATAACTCTAATAAATCCCACAACAAGAAGAAGAAGAACAAACACGAGAACCCTACAAAGACTAAACAGACAACCACTTTTAAGAAGAAAATGAAGGGAAATTGCTTTGTTTGCGGCGATTCTAGTGATTTCGCCAGTGAATGTGAGAACCGCAAGTGGAAAGGCAATAAAAAATCAGCAAATATGGTTATTGGCGAAACTGCAGGAACGTCGAGGTATGGTAACATATTACCTACAGTTCTTTCAGTTTGTCATTCACCTGAGTGGTGGATTGATACCGGTGCCAATATCCATGTGTGTGCTGATATATCCTTATTTTCATCTTATCAGGTCGGAGGGACTGTCTCCTTGTTGATGGGAAACGGGTCACATGCGCGTGTTCTTGGAGTTGGTACGGTCAACCTGAAGCTTACTTCGGGAAAGACCGTGCGATTGAAGAACGTGCAACATGTTCCAACCATTAAAAAGAATTTAGTCAGCGGCTCTCTACTTTGTAGAGATGGTTTTAAATTAGTCTTTGAATCCAATAAATGTGTACTTTCTAAGTATGGGAATTTTGTTGGTAAAGGTTATGAAAGCGGAGGTTTGTTCCGCTTATCCTTGTCAGAAAATTCTAATAACGTTGTGAACAATGTCATGAATATTGATGAGTCTAATGTTTGGCATTCACGACTTTGTCATATTAATTTTGGTTGTATGGCACGGCTAGCAAACTTGAGTTTAATTCCAAAATTTGCCTTAGTCAAAGGTTCTAAGTGTCATGTTTGTGTGGAATCAAAACAACCTCGGAAACCTCACAAGGTTGCAGAGGCGAGAGAATTGGCACCATTAGAACTAATTCATTCCGATCTGTGCGAAATGAATGGTGAATTGACAAAAGGTGGTAAAAGATATTTCATGACCTTAATTGATGATTGTACTAGGTTCTGCTACATATACTTATTAAAATCAAAGGATGAAGCGTTACATTATTTTAAAATCTATAAAGATGAGGTAGAAAACCAACTTGAGAGAAAGATCAAACATATAAGGACTGATCGTGGTGGAGAATACTTTTCAAATTTATTCACTTTGTTCTGTGAGGAACACGGAATAATTCATGAGAGGACGCCTCCCTACTCACCTCAATCAAATGGGGTAGCCGAAAGAAAGAACCGTACTCTAACTGATCTGGTTAACGCCATGTTAGATACATCGGGACTTTCCAAGGAGTGGTGGGGTGAGGCTATATTGACAGCATGTCATGTCCTGAATCGTGTTCCTATAAAGAATAAAGAGATCACTCCATTCGAGGAATGGGAAAAGAAAAGAGTAAATCTCTCATATTTGCGTACTTGGGGTTGTTTGGCAAAAGTAAGTGTGCCAATCAATAAAAAGCGTAAACTCGGTCCTAAAACTGTTGATTGTATTTTTATTGGTTATGCCTTCCACAGCATTGGTTATAGATTTTTAATAATAAAATCTAGAGTACCCGACATGCATGTTGGTACAATTATGGAGTCCAGAGATGCTACATTTTTTGAGGATATCTTTCCTATGCGAGAGGATCATTGTAGTACTAGTCAAAAATCTTGTATAAATGATGAGCCTACTGATATGATAGAACACAATGAACAAACTCTTGTGGGAAATCTACGCGGTGACAATGAAATTCCAAAAAAGAGCAAGAGACAAAGGACTGCAAAGTCCTTTGGTGATGATTTCATTGTGTACCTTGTGGATGATACTCCTAGAACCATTGAAGAGGCATATTCATCTCTTGATGCGGACTACTGGAAGGAAGCAATCAAGAGTGAGATGGATTCAATTATGCGCAATGGAACGTGGGAGGTTGTTAGTAGACCTTATGGGTGCAAACCCATTGGGTGCAAGTGGGTGTTCAAGAAAAAGCTTAGGCCTGATGGTACAATCGAAAAGTACAAGGCGAGGCTTGTAGCTAAGGGCTATAATCAGAAAGAAGGAGAAGATTTCTTTGACACTTACTCACCCGTTGCCCGACTGACCACTATTCGAGTGCTGCTTTCTTTGGCAACCTCATATGGTCTTCTCGTTCATCAGATGGACGTTAAGACAGCTTTCCTAAATGGATAGTTGGAGGAGGAGATCTATATGGATCAGCCAGATGGTTTTGCAGTAAAAGGTCAAGAAGGAATGGTGTGTAAATTATTGAAATCTTTATATGGCCTGAAGCAAGCACCTAAGCAATGGCATGAGAAGTTTGACAAAACTCTCACGTCTGTTGGTTTTGTTGTGAACGAAGCTGACAAATGTGTGTACTATCGCTTTGGTGGGGGTGAAGGAGTAATATTATGCTTGTATGTTGATGACATACTTATATTTGGGACAAGCCTTAATGTGATTAAGGAAGTCAAAGAGTTTTTGTCTCAAAACTTTGAGATGAAGGATTTGGGAGAGGCTGATGTTATCCTTAACATAAAACTAGTGAGAGAAGGTGATGGTGGGGTTAAACTTCTACAATCCCATTATGTGGAAAAGGTTTTACGTCGCTTTGGTTATAGCGATTGTAAACCTGCTCCAACACCTTATGATGCTAGTATGATTTTGAAGAAAAATAAAAGGATAATGAGAGATCAGTTGAGATACTCTCAAATCATTGGTTCCCTTATGTATTTAGCTAGCGCTACAAGGCCTGACATCTCATTTGCCGTGAGCAAACTTAGCAGGTTTGTTTCAAACCCAGGAGATGATCATTGGCGGGCTCTTGAGAGAGTAATGCGCTATCTAAAAGGCACAGCGAACTACGGGATATACTATTCCGGGAACCCGAAGGTTCTAGAGGGTTATAGTGATTCTAATTGGATCTCTGATGCTGATGAGATAAAAGCCACGAGCGGATATGTGTTCACGCTCGGAGGTGGTGCTGTTTCCTGGAAGTCTTGCAAGCAGACCATCTTAACGAGGTCAACTATGGAAGCAGAACTAACAGCATTAGATACCGCCACAGTTGAGGCTGAGTGGCTTCGTGAACTCCTGATGGATCTGCCGATGGTTGAAAAACCGATACCGGCTATCTTAATGAACTGTGACAATGAGACTGTGATTACTAAAGTGAACAGTTCAAAGGACAACATGAAGTCATCTAGGCATGTAAAGAGGCGGTTAAAATCTGTCAGAAAATTGAGAAACTCCGGAGTGATAGCCTTGGATTATATCCCAACGGCTGAAAATCTGGCAGATCAATTTACAAAGGGTCTTTCACGATCTGTGATCGACAATGCATCCAAGGAATTGGGCTTGAGACCCATTTAGTGAGTCAAGCCATGGCGGCAACATGTCTTATGTGATCGGAGATCCCGTGAATTAGGACAATGAAACAAGTCATGGCTGGCTGAGAGAAGAGAACCTTTGAATAAGGCTCATTCCTGTGAAAATGCATTTCTCTTCAAACTGTACGGCAGGTTGGCTTTTGACTTAATGTGATTCGTGTGGCTTAATTAAGCAAAGATGTTGTCCTACAGAACATCTTATAAGAATTACACCTATATGAGTTTGACTACTAGTCGTAGTCTATGAGATTTGGGTAGTCTCTAGATGCTCATGAAAGGCCTGGAGTATGACTTATATGCTCCAAACCGCGGGGATGCCTTAGCAGCCTAGTACCAGAAAAGACCTTCGGTAAAACTTGTTTGCACAAAACTGTCAATTCAAGGCATAGTCCATTGATCAGTTGTAGACAAAGTGTAGCCTTTGTTCTAGATGGATGTTCAACTTAACAGTCTCCATCGAAACTCTGGTATATCAAAAATAGTAGTGGAATTGAGAGCATTTTGTGTGTCTCAAAATTGGTGGGGATTGTTGGAATAATTTGGGCTGGGCCCATTGATTACCCAAATTAATCCTATTAATTTTAAGGCCCACATTAATGCTATGTGACTAAATTATTTAGTCCCACATGGGTAGTTGAAGAGGATTCTGACCAACTTAAATAGGTGGACTATTCCTCTCTATTTGAGAAGTTGGGAAGAAGATAAGGGAGTGCCACACGCGCGCCGAGCCGTGCCGTGCGCGACGCGCACTGCGTCACGCGCATTTTCGCGTGAGAAAATCGCGTGACTTGTGACTTGCGACGAGCGACGTGTGCGTGTGTGGAGAAATTGCTGCATCATTCTTATTGCGCTGAGTTAAATATTTTTACCGTTTCTGAGAATTGAATTAACTCAATTATGACGGTGAATTAAATACAGACATTATTAGTAACCGACGTATTAAAACAGACGTTACTAATAACTGACGTATTAAAACAGAGAATTAATCTCGCGCAATAAAGCTGATTCAGTATGCCTCAGCCTATATAAGGCGCTCCTCAATCACCCTGGACGACACACTTGACTACTATCGCTGCGCACTCTGCATTCCCATTGCAAGTCTCTGCGCGCACAGAACTTGCGAGAGCAGGCCTCCGAAACCTCGTCTAGCTGCGATATTTGCACGGGTAGGCGGACGATCAAGTTTTTGGGAAGCGCAACTTTGCGTGACTGCTCGCTTGTACGAACGACTACTACCTGGTGAAGGACGTTCGTGAGACTTCACTGCTTCCAGTCTTCCTGCCTCAACTAACGATCGACTACTTCAAGCAGCTCAACATGTCAAATGTTGGGAACGGCACCGCCGGTGCCTCCGGCACTGGTCCTGCCTCAGGGTACAACCTGATGGTTTCACATTCATTTGTTGTGTTCTTTCTGTTCCTATACAGATTAAGCGTGAACACAAACAATCCTTATGAAGCCATAATATTGCTTATTTTCAATTATATCATGATTACTTTTGGAATTAAAATGTACCGTAAAATGCCTAAATATCTAACAGCCACCACAGCGGTCGATGCTGTTCTGCAGTCGGCCGTACTCTTCACCGGCATTCAGGCCGGCACTGCCAGTACAACCTCCGCAACAACAGCAGCAGCGGGCGATGCCGTGTGCGTATGCACCTCAGCAGCGCATGCCGGGCTTTCGTCCCCTGAGTACTACACCAGCAGCGGCCACATGTTACAAGTGTGGTCGTCCAGGACACTTCGCGAGCAGTTGCCCGGAGAGGCAAGGCGGCGGAGTGGCACCGCAGTTTCCAGGGAGGAATCAACCCCGGAACCCTACTAATGCGTGGCGGGCAAACCCTAGGCCCGGCACCGTCCACCAGCTTGCCATAGAGGACGTGCCGGAGGGCGAGCCAATCCTTGCGGGTATGTTCCAACTCCACCAGCATCCCGCTATAGTACTGTTTGATTCAGGCGCCACACATAATTTTATTAGCCAAGCTTTCATTGCTAAACACAGCTTGTCAATACTACCCACCGATAGTCCATATTTTATTTGTTCACCGGGTGGGAAGATTTCAGCAAGCGTAATGGTTTCCAAAGCACCATTATGCTTAGCGGGTAGAGTGTACCCCACGTCTCTCATTATCTTAGGGGGCAGAAGGTCGATGTGATCCTAGGGATGTCGTGGTTAACCCGCCACGGCGCTGTTTTAGACACCGTCCTTCAAGTCGTGCACTTAAACTCAGAAGTGCACGGGTCTCACTCATTATTTCTGGACAGTCCAGAAATAAAACTTCCAAGTGTCTATCAAGCCACAACTATCAGATTGGAAGATATTCCAGTAGTCCGAGAGTTCCCTGATGTGTTCCCGGATGATTTACCGGGAATGCCACCAGATAGAGAGGTGGAGTTCAAGATTGAACTTGCACCGGGAACCATGCCAATATCCCGAAGGCCGTACAAGATGGCGCCCAAGGAGTTGGCTGAACTGAAGACTCAGCTCACGGACCTTCTGGAGAAGGGTCCTATTAGGCCGAGCTCCTCGCCATGGGGTTGTTCGGCATTATTTGTCAAGAAGAAGGATGAGATGCTGCGGCTTTGCATGGACTATCGTCCATTAAATGCCGTAACCATCAAGAACAAGTACCCGTTGCCACGGATCGAAACGTTGTTTGATCAGTTGGTCGAAGCAAAGATCTTTTCCAAGATGGACATAAGATCCGGGTACCATCAGATTAAGATAAGGGCTGAGGACATTCCGAAGACGGCTTTCTCGATGAGGTACGGACTTTATGAGTACCTGGTCATATCCTTCGGCCTCACCAATGCTCCAGCTCACTTCATGTACTTGATGAACTCGGTATTCATGCCGGAGCTGGACAAGTTTGTCGTGGTCTTCATCGACGACATCCTGGTATATTCCAAGTCGGAGGAAGATCACAAGAAGCATCTGCGTATAGTCCTGCAATGGCTGCGGGATCACAAGTTATACGCGAAATTCAGCAAATGCGAGTTTTGGATATCGCAAGTGCCTTTTCTCGGGCATATCATCTCAGCGGAGGGTATCGCTGTGGACCCGAGCAAGATCACTCAAGTGCTGAATTGGAAATCCCCGAGAACTGTTCACGAGGTACGGAGTTTCCTCGGACTCGCGGGATATTATCGGAGGTTCATTCTGAACTTCTCGAATATTGCCAAGCCTATGACAGAGCTGCTGAAGAAGGCTACCAAATATGTTTGGAGTCCAGCATGTGAAGCAGCATTCAAGTCTTTAGTCAAGCACCAGACATCAGCACCGGTTTTGGCGCAGCCAGACACAACAAAACTGTTCGGCTCGGATGTGTGCTGATGCAAGACCGAAGAGTGGTCGCGTATGGATCCCGGCAGCTTAGAAACCATGAGCAAAATTATCCAACTCACGACTTGGAGCTCACTGCCGTGGTACTTGCACTAAAAATGTGGAGGCACTACCTACTCGGTAACCTCGTACATCAATATACCGACCACAAAAGCCTCAAGTACATATTCACTCAAAAGGAGCTGAACGTGAGGCAGCGAAGATGGTTAGAATTGATAAAGGATTACGAAATAGAGATCCATTATCGTCCGGGCAAGGCAAACGTAGTGGCAGATGCGCTGAGCCGCAAGTCACACGTCAATAATCTGATCATCACACCGTTGTAAGAGAGCGAACCACCACTACATGTGATTCCACACGGAGCTCTCTACAACCTAGCTTTGATCCCCACCATCCGTGAAGAGATAGCGGCAGCCCAGAAGAATGACAAGGGCGTGTCACATTTGCGGAGACGTGTAGACAGTGGGGAGCTGAAATGTTTCCGGAAGGACGGAGACGGCGTCCTATGGTTCAAGGACCGGATCGTCGTACCCCGTAACCCGGAATTACGGAAGAAAATTTTTGATGAGGCTCACTTATCAAATTTTTCTATTCACCCCGGCAGAAACAAGATGTATCAAGAACTCAGAAGCAAGTTTTGGTGGACACGGATGAAGCGAGAGACTGCAAAATACGTGTCCGAGTGTGATACATGTCGAAGGGTGAAGGCAGACCACATGCGGAAACCGGGACTGCTGCAACCACTGGGCATTCCTGCCTGGAAATGGGAGGATGTGAGCATGGATTTCATCGTCGGTTTACCCACCACCTTGCAGAAACATGATTCTGTGTGGGTGATCGTCGATCGGCTCACCAAAGTTGCCCATTTTATCTCGGTCAACACAAACTACAACGCCAAGAAGTACGCTGAACTATACATCTCACGGATCCTATGCTTGTACGGCGTAGCCCGTACCATCATATCGGATCGGGGCACTTTATTTGTGTCCCGTTTTTGGGAGCAGCTGCACGCTGCCTTGGGGACGAAACTGATCCGTAGTTCAGCATACCACCCGCAGACGGATGGGCAAACCGAGCGGGTAAATCAGATCTTAGAAGACATGCTACGAGCTTGCGCTATCAACCACGGCAAGAATTGGGATGATCACTTGCCGTTATCCGAGTTCTCGTACAATAATGGGTACCAAGCCAGCATCAAGATGGCACCTTACGAGGCGCTATACGGTAGGAAGTGCCGCACACCATTGAACTGGTGTGAGTCTGGCGAAAGGGTTACCTTCGGGATTGACCTCGTCAACAACGCGGAAGAAAAGGTTCGACTGATTCAGGCGAACCTAAAAGCCGCTCAATCCCGTCAGAAACAGTATGCGGACCGGAGAAGGCGCCCATTACAATTCGAAGTTGGAGATCACGTATATCTACGGGTATCTCCAATGAAGGGCGTAAACAGATTTGGGGTGAGAGGGAAGTTGGCACCCCGACTCATCGGTCCATTCCAGATTACCGAAAGATGTGGATCAGTAGCATACTGGCTGAAATTACAAGAAGCACTTTCCGGTGTGCACGACGTCTTTCACAATGCCCAGCTGAGGAAGTGTGTTAAGCTATCAACTACCGTTCAGCTGGAAGATATTGAAGAACTGCAACCGGATCTCACCTATCGGGAGGAACCGGTGCAGATTATCGATGAAAAGGCCCGAACCACAAGCAACCGTACGTTGTGGTTCTACAAGGTTCTATGGAGTAATCACTCCGTGAACGAAGCGACATGGGAGAGCGAAGAATTTCTTCGCGCTAACTACCCCGACTTTTACACGTCGCATATCCGGTAATTTTCCACCGTCCTCTCTCTCATTTTCACCTTATAATCTCGGGACGAGATTCTTTTAAGGGGGGAGGAATGTAAGGGCCTCAGTTTTTGACACATAATTGAAGTGTTCATCACCACACACACACACCTCATTTGAGGTAAGTTGATGAACACAAATGAAGAGCAAGTAACCACCATCAACATGCTCATTAGAGAACAAACTCACATATTGCAAAAGTGGTATTTCCCACATGTGATATAGGTGGGCTGGACATATGAAAACTCCTACACATTGCTAAGAATGTCCATGCCAAGTTTCACCCAAATTCAAAACCTTTTTGAGATCATTTTGGGTATAGCTAGCAAGAGGGCAGTTTGAAACCATATTTAAATTCAAACTGTTTTTATCCCATGAATTTAAAAGTGGGAGGCATATTCTTACTCAGCTCATTTTTGTGAGCCCACACACCAATTTTCACTCCATTTGGAGTTGATCTTGACATGAGCTAAGTGGGACAAATTCAAACTTTATTTGAATTCAAAACTGAACTTGTGTTGAAATTCCTTCAAACCAAACCCAATTTGAATTCTACTCAATTCAAATGGGTCGTGGGTGAATAATTTGAATACCCAGGGTTATTTTGGGGCTTACTGTTTACAACAGTGTTTAGGAGTGAATTTCAGAGGTTAAAAGCCGGGTGGGTCCCACATGTCAGCCACAGAGAAGAAACAAACTGACTGAAACACAGCTCACTCGGTTCCTGGGTGCAGTGTGCGCGCGCCACCCGGGGGCAGCCGGCGCCAGCTCCTGCTGCGTGCCCCAAGCCGGAGACCAGTTGCCGGGCTTCTTATCCCCTCCCCGGCGTGCTTCCCTCACCCATTCCCTGAGCTACCGACGTACTCGGCCTGTTCTTCCATGGCAACCACCGCCGCTCGAGCTCACGCTTGATCAGTTCCGATCACTCGCGAGCACAGCCTCCTCCACAGAAAAACGGCACCGGGAGATCGTAAGCAACCTCCTAGACCCCGTGTTGGCCAGTGAGCAAGCGTCCTCGAGCTGTACCGAACCGTTTATCCGCCGAACCAAGCATCGCCGCCAATCGGGCTCTCATGGACAGCACCACACAGCCGTTGTCACGTCCTCTTCTCTACACAAGAAAGGTGCGTGATTGTATGTAGATGGAGTAGCCGAAAGCCGTTTGGCGATTGATCAACCCTCGGCCGAGAATTTCCAAATTTACTCTCGATCAGTTCATAAGGACCGAGCTCACCTTCGGGTGAAATTCGTGCTCTATGCGCGAGGGTTAGGCAAGCCCGTTACCTAGTAGCTTCTACGCACGATAGCGCCCATGCTCGAACTGGAATCAGAGAAAATCATTGAGAATCGGCCATGATATGGACGTTTTCCCTGCCGCCATGGCTGAGCACCTCGGCTCACCGTCGAGAGCATAGTTGCCGGTATTTCTAGCTTGCACCCAGCCCTGGTTCGTGTTCCCCATGCTCTACTGATGCTCTCCGACAAATTCCCGATCGATTTGGTGCACGGGAAAGCAGAACCGACCTCACCGGAACCCTAGCAGGTGCTGTCACCGGTGCGCACGGGTTTCCGGTCATCGCCGGCGGCCGGCGACCCCACCATCGAGTCCAGGGGGTCAGTAAAGGGGCAGGCGGCGAGTTTCGGGCCGGAGGGTGGCCGGGAACTCAATTCCGGTGAAGTTCGCCGGAGATCGCTGCCACCGCGCAGTTGGCGCGAGGAGGGAGACGACGCACTGTGTGCGGGGCCCACGAGCAGGAATTTAAACTTTTTCCCCGAATTTCAGTTTCAGTTCAAACTTCAAATCCTTATAACTTTGGCTAGAAAGCTCCAAATCGAGTGAACCAAATTTTGTTGGATTCAGCTCTCTGAGCAATTTCCAGAAAATCAAGTTTCACTTCATGAAAACTCTTATTTCTCCAGAATTAATTCCTCACAAATTAAAATGTTTGGAATTTTAACTGGAGAATACTTTGGAGGAAAATTCTGAAATTTTGCTAGTATGTTCACCAAAATATCCTTGAACTACCATAAAAATTTCAGACCCATTTGAGCTCATTTGGTCCACCTAATGGTGTGATTAGTGAAACTGTTCCAGATAAAATAGAAAATGTTCAGAAACATTTTCAGAATTTTCTCTGAAATTGTTTAGCTCATATCTTTAGCTAGGAACCTTCAAATTAAGTGAGACCAACTCCATTAGAACCCTCTGAAAATCTAGTTCTCAGGAAGTCATAGTTTGTTTCATGAAAATCCTTAGAACACCCTAAAAGCCTTTAATTAAGGTCAAGTACATGATTAATTGTGGAGGGCTCAAATGAGCATTACTGCAACTAAAACTTGACCAAGTCTCTGTTTAGGTTGTAACCAAGCCACAGTAAAAGTTTCACAGTCATTGGGCTGGTCTAGTAAGAGTTATAGTCTTCACAAGATTAAAAGTTAATACAACTGCATTTAAATTAATGCATGTATTGCTTCTATCATGTAGTCGCTAAGGTCGAGGAGGAACCCGAAGTCCTAGACTTCGTTACTCCGGAGGAACAGCTAGCATACGACCAAGAGAAGCAAGGCAAGCTCCGGTTTGCATTAACCTTTGTACAATTTTTTATTGTTTTGAGCATTTACTTGAGTACTATGAATACTTGCATTAGAGTCTTGTTTGGAAACCCAATTGCATAGCCAAGAAAACCATGGGTTGGGGTTTAGGATTGCAAAACTCCGTTAGCTATTGCAAAGCTAAGTTAATGTAGGATTGGGTACAAGTCGAGTAGTTGGAACTACTCGCGAGCATAGGCTAGAGGCACTCGACTCGGGTAGTGATAGCACATGAAACACATGGCAAGAAAATGAGACCAAGCGGAGGGTAAGGGCAGCAGGACTTTGGGGCCTGTGTGCTGTAGCTCCGCTTGTGTCGATTGAGGACCGAGCCGTGTGCGGGCCTGTTAAACAAGCTAGAACAGTACCGAAGACCTACCGGCTATATGGGAACCGGGAAACCGATGTAACTCGGGTAGCTGGGTATTGAGGCATTGCCCGTCGTTCCGAGGGTAGGTTGAGAGCTTGAGGTGTAAATCGGCTGGCGGCACGGAGATGCGCGTGCAGAGACCTCTTGCTCAGGACGATGGGACCGGTTCAATATTTTGCTGACGGGCGAAAGGTGGTTGCGTACGGCGTCCGTGATGGTTTTTGTAGGCAACATCGAGTACGGGCGTACGTGACGGGTTGTTCGGGTAACCCTGCAGGTGTAAATCGATTATAATCGCCATCCCTTGCGGTCAGTGAGTACCACTTGTTCACTGTACCGTGACGTAGAAAGAACAGGCTACTTACATGTTAAAATGCTGCTGATTGAAAGATGGACTTTGCTTGTTAATAGTTTGTTGTAGTTTAGAGCTAACTAAAGTTCTTTTCAACTTTGGGCAAAGTACATGAGAGAAATGTGTTTCTTGTTTGATTGCGGCTCTCTCATGTGCCTTAGCATAAGGTTCTCCACAACCTGCTGCTAAAACTTGAAAGTAAGGTTCTACTAATTAGGCGAGTCCTTGCAAATGATTTTTACCTCATGTACCCATCACCCCTCATATGTTAGGTGAGACGGGTCAGACTTGCTGAGCCTTCGTGCTCACTGCTTGTGTTTGAAGCTTTTGCAGGGTTCTATGAGGAAGGGACTCCCGAAGTGGAGACGGAACCCCAGGAGGGGAACCCCGTCGAGTGGGAGTCGTGCACGCCGCAGAGTTAGTGTGCGTGTGTGCTAGCAAGGACACGTTCAAGGGCTGAACGTGCACTTGATGCTTAGTCTACGCCCGTGAGTGTAGACTGAACTTATTTTGATGTAAACATGTTCATAAACTTGTTTATGTAATAAAATTTCGCTTCCGCTTTGTACCTTTGACGTGTGTTATCCGGTGCTGTGCAACGCAGCACCCCTCAGCGTGATCCTGGCTCGACAAGACCGTGGGGTCGTGTCAGGGAGCGGCGGCGCGGGCGAAGCGGGCAAAGTGGGGAGCGGCATGGCGGGCGAAGCGGGGGCGCGGGATCGATAGGGTTTACGGGGAGGAGCTTAGCTTACGTGGCAAATTGAGTTATGGTCGTTGGGCTAGCCCCGACGAATTTAATTTACCAGGTGGGCCCCATGTTAAGGCCGTCGGCCTAGCCGACACTTTTACGTTAAGGCCGTCGGTATGCTGACCTGGCCGACACCTATAACTTTTGAGCGGGAGAGTCAAATTTGGAGCCCGCCGGGCCCTGCTTATAGCCGTCGGCCACGTTACTGAAACAGATGGCCATGCCTATGAACGTCGGTGTGCCACGCCTAACCGACGCCCATAATTTCTGTCGTTGGCCGGCCGACGATTTTAATTCTATTGACGTTGGTTACAAAAGACCGACGATTTTAGGCCACTTAAAGTCGACGGCCCCGACGATTTTAATCTAGCCGACATTTCTTTGCCCGATTCTTGTAGTGAATGCGGATGAAAATTGGTGGACTAACTCAGAAAAATGTGCTGAGTTTGAACATGAAGTCAACTTTTGAATTCAAGTGATGAAAGTGGCTGCAATTTGAATTTGCCTTCAAATTGGCCCCTTTTGAATTGTCTCCAAAAGTGCCTCAAAAAGTATTGGATTTGCATGAAATTTGGCCTGAGCCTTCCCAAGAATATATAAGGTCTAGGGGTAAGCTCAACCTTTCATGTTTAGGTGTAGAAATCCCACTTTTTGATGTTAGGGCTTTCCCCTCTAATAACCCTTTTGATGGCGGCTACTTGCTATTCACAAGTGTTCATGAGATATCCATCACAAGAGCTGTGGTTTTGTGAGGTGATGAACAATTTTTTTGCAAGTCACTTTCTTGGGCTTTTACAGCAGAACTATGCTCGTGGCAATGTGAATCATGTCCCCTCTGAGGAAGCACAACAAGCTGAGGACGTCGTGATTGGTATGTTTCTTGCCAACTCCAACCCAGCCACTGTTTTATTTGATTCCGGAGCATCGCATTTATTCATCTCATCCAAGTATGTTGCCAAGTATAACCTGCCCATATCACACATGAAACAAACTATGTTGGTTAATTCTCCCGGTGGAGAGATGAGAACTAATATAGTATGTCCGAAAGTAATCCTTAAAATAAGGGGGTAGACTTTCTTGCCAACCTTATTGTTTTGGATTCCCAAGGGATTGACATAATACTTGGAATGGATTGACTAAGCAAGCACAACGGAGTGATTCAATGTGCTGAGTGGATCGTGGAGTTTACAAGTGAGCATGGTACTCGTATTGAGTTTGAGGCAGCCCAACCGGCAACCTAGAAGGCAGCGATGAACCTCGTCGAAGAAGCAAAATTGGAAAGCATTCCGGTGGTTCAAGAATATTCAGATGTGTTCCTGGAAGAACTTCTAGGTATGCCACCTGACCGGGTCATTGAATTTGATATTAATTTAGTACCCGGAACTGCACCTATAGCGAAGAGGCCATATAGGATGCCCGCTAATGAACTAGTGGAGCTCAAGAAGCAAATGCAGGAGCAGCTAGAAAAGGGTTTTATACACCCAAGCCCGTCACCATGGGGAGCCCCCGTGCTCCTCATAGACAAGAAGGATGGGACCCAAGGGATGTGTGTGTATTATAGGTCTCTCAATGAGGTGACAATCAAGAATAAATACCCGCTGCCCTGTATAGAGGACCTATTCGACCAAATGAAAGGTGCCCGAATTTTCTCCAAAATTGATCTTTGGTTGGGATACTTCCAGCTGAAGATTAATCCCTCCGACATACCCAAGACTGCATTTTGAACACGGTATGGTTCGTATGAATATACCGTTATGTCTTTTGGGTTAACAAATGCACCCGCATACTTTATGTACCTCATGAATAAGGTCTTCATGGAGTACTTGGATAAGTTCGTCGTGGTTTTCATCGACGATATCATGGTGTATTCAAAAAGTGAGGAAGAACATGAAAAACACTTGAGGTTGACGTTGCAGAAACTGCGAGAGCATCAGTTGTATGCTAAGTTCAGCAAGTGTCAATTTTGGCTAAAGGAGATATCATTCCTAGGCCACATTATCTCCGAAGGAGGAGTGTCGGTTGATCCCGGAAAAGTGGGAGATATTTTGAAGTGGAATCAACCGCAGATTGTGAGAGATATTCAGAGTTTCCTTGGGATGGCTGGATACTACCGCCGGTTCATCAAGGATTTCTCCAAAATAGCAAAGCCTATGACTGACTTGCTAATGAAGGGGAAAGCATTTCAGTAGACACAAGCGTGTCAAGATAGCTTTGAAGAACTAAAGAAGAAATTAACAACAGCGCTGGTTTTGGTATTGCCGGACGTGAGCAAGAGCTTCGACATATATTGTGACCCATCAAGACAAGGGCTTGGATGTGTGCTCATGCAAGAAGGACAAGTGGTAGCCTATGCATCGAAACAACTAAAGAAACATGATCTGAATTACCCCACACATGACTTGGAACTTGCAAACGTGGTACATGCCTTGAAGATTTGGATGCATTATATCCTTGGCCACCGATGTGAGATCTATAAGGATCACAAAAGCCTCAAGTATATATATTCACGCAAATTGATCTGAATTTGAGGCAATGTTGATGGTTGGAACTCATCAAGGATTATGATGTTGGAATCAACTATAACCCAGGAAAGGCCAATGTAGTAGCTGATGCGTTGAGCCGAAAGGGAGCATGTCACAAACTCAAGGTTCGGGAGCTGCCACCCGAGCTGCACAAGGAGTTCGAACGGTTACATCTCAGGTTCTTGAACGAGATGGAGGTGGTAGAACTGAACTTCTTGCTAGAACAAGAGATATGAGATGGCCAAGCAACGGATGAGGAAATCAAGAAAATCAAGGAAAGAATCCGACAATGCATAGAAAATGATTTCAAGGAAGACGAGAAAGTCACGATTTGGTTAGGGAAAAGGATTTGTGTGCCTAACGTGAAGCACATCCACGACACGATATTAAAAGAGGCACATGACTCACCTTATTCCATACATCCCGTCTGTACAAAGATGTACAAGGATCTGAAAACTTGCTATTGGTGGGATGGTATGAAAAGGGACATTGCTGAATATGTTGCCCTATGCGACACGTGCCAATGGGTGAAGGCCGAACATCAAAGACCTGCTGGACTGTTGCAACCATTGAAAATACCCGAGTGGAAGTGGGAAGACATCAGTTCATAGTTAGATTGCCACGTACTCAGTCGGGTTACGACTCTATTTGAGTTATCGTGGACCGATTGACGAAAACAGCTCATTTCCTTCCTGTTAGAACCAAGTACCACATCGCACAACTAGCCGAGCTGTATATGGAGCAAATCGTGTGTCCTCATGGAGTTCCGAAGAAGATAGTTTCAGATCGGGGTTCTCAATTTACCTCTAGGTTCTGGAAGAAGCTGCACGAAGCCATGGGTACACGGCTGAATTTCAGCTACCCGTATCACCCGCAAACCGACGGGCAACCGGAGAGGACAAATCAGATTTTCGTAGACATGTTGAGAGCTTGCGCCTTGAAACATGAGCGTAGTTGGGATAGGAGCTTGCCATATGTTGAATTCTCGTACAACAACAGCTATCAAGCCAGCTTGAAAATGTCACCTTTCGAAGCATTGTATGGTAGACGGTGTAGAACGCCGCTGTTCCGGAATGAGACCGGAGAAAGCCAAGTGTTTGGACCTGAAGTGCTGCAGGACGCCGAAAAACAAGTCCAAGCGATACGAGAAAACTTGAGGGCCCCTCAGTCATGACAAAAAGGATATGCGGACAATAGGCGAAGAAGATTGACCTTCGAAGTGGGAGACTTCGTGTATCTTAAAGTATCACCTATCCGAGGCCAACGACGGTTCAACGTCAAAGGCAAGTTAGCACCTCATTATATCGGGCCATTTAAGATTTTGGGCAAGCGAGGCATCAACTAGAGCTGCCAACGCACCTCTCCGACGTGCACGACGTGTTTCACGTATCTCAGCTCAATAAATGCTTAAGAGTACCGGAAGAACAGGTATTGATGGATGAGCTTGAACTTCAAGAGGATCTGACCTACGCGGAGTACCCCGTCAAAATTTTGAACGTGAAGGAAAGGGTCACGAGGAACAAAGTGATCCGTTGGTGCAAGGTACAATGGAGCCATCACACGGAAGCCGAAACCACATGGGAGCGTGAGGAAGATCTCAAGGCAGAATTCCCTCGTCTATTCTCCACTCTATCGAATCTCGAGGGCGAGATTTAGTTTAGGGGGGGTAGGTTTGTAACACTCTCAAATTCATTACCATGCATTGCATATATTTTTCATGTAGAGAAGCATTGTAAAAAAACTAGAAATGGAGAAAGAACTATAGAAATGGAGAATGAACGATAGAAATGGAGAAAGAACCATAGAAATGGAGAAGGAACTATAGAAATGGAGAATGGACCATAGAAATGGAGAAAAAACCATAGAAATGGAGAAAGGACCATAGAAATGGAGGAAGAACCATAGAAATGGAGAAGGGAATATAGAAATGGAGAATGGGGCATAGAAATGGAGAATTGAGCATAGAAATGGAGAGGGGAATGTAGAAATGGAATTGTTTCTACGCATCCGTCGCCACTGTTTCTACGCATCCGTTTTCTTTACCCCCTTCGAGCAGAAACTGTTGCCTGTAGACAGATCGTGTTTTGATCGATTTTTGACGGTGGAATTGATCTAGATCTTGAGTCAAGATCATCAAAACGTCCACACTTGATCCCAGCACCCATGTTAATCATAAAACCCCATGAAAGCCCGTTAAAACATGCAAGAACACGTACAAACTGGTTTAATAAAACAGCACCATATGATTTGCATTCATCTACCCCATTGCATCTTGAGTAAAGTTTGTGCATGATGATTGATTGCTGTAAATTTTGTATGTGCATGGTCGTGAGTAGAAGGACAAGCTCAATAGGCCATCTACGAGGAACTACAGCACCAAGACTTCGAGACGCTTGAGCAACAAGAACCACGGGAGCAAGGCAACTGCCCCTTGACCATATTAATCCCATTTTTTTAAACTGTTTTGTTTGCGAAAACTCGTATGCTTGAGTCAACTTGATGGGACACCCTTTTATAGGAGTTTACTAGTTTTGTTAACCATCCTTGTCGCCGGGAAAGTTGATGAGTCGGGTATGATCGTTTTTCCTTTTTGCTTCGCTTAATGTACGGGATACGGGAAGTTAAATTAAAACATGTTTAGCTACAGCACCCATAAGAATAATGATGATGAGAAACTTGATGATGATAATGAGCATGGAATCGGGGAGATCTAGGCAAGATTGGTTCATGGATGTTGCTGGATGAGATGGTGGTTTACTTGCCGTAGATCTAAGGACTGGTTCATGCCAGAATATGCCAGGAAAATAGTGCCACCACAAAGCCAAGTATGGGTGCGGCTTAGCTGATTAATTAGGTGTGTTGCTAGCTTGTTATGGACCATTGGATGGCGCAGGGAATGGGAGTCGAGGAGTACTGCCTTGGGAACTGCATGGCACAAGAGGGGGTCCGTGGGTGGAAGAATGGTAATTCGAGCCTGCCGGTGAAACCTCAGTGAGTTCGTACATCTAGTAGCCCCTTTGTAAAGGCTATTTTGTGATCTCTTGGTCATACACCGACGGTTGTTTACTGGTATAATGGAGGTTCTGCAGTCACCGACGGGTGACAAAATCACGAACTTGTGGGTAAAGTGGTGCCACCTCTGCATAGTGTAAAACTATCATGATGGCCGTGCTTCTGGTCACAAGCACCTGGCCAACTTCCATGATTAGAGGCAAAACTTGGGATGGTTATTCGGTATGGTTATGGTATGGTCATTGGGATTGGTTTTGGACTGTTTTGGGTCATGAAAATGAGTTTGGTTTCGGTTATATGAATATGAGAGGGTTATGAATATTTATGAGTATGAGATGAACTTGGGAAAGATTAATGGCTGGTTGAGACTTGATAAATGGTGAATTATGGTGAAGGAATATTGCTGTTTTAGTTGGTTATATTGGGATTTTACTCACCTAGAAATAAATGCTATTTTTACCATGTTTGTGAGAAAAAAAATTGCTTGTTGTAAGCTACATGTCATACTTTTCCTGCACTTGCTGAGTACGACATGTACTCACCCTTGCATTACCACATATACATCAGCTACAGGAGAAGAGTAATTCGAGGACCATGTGGAGTACTTTGCGTGTGAACTACCGTCAACATGCCTCTGGAGTTGAAGTTGGAGCCTGCTGTTTAGTTATTTCCGCTGTTGTTTAGAGACTTCCGCTGCAAGAATAAGTTAGATATTCATGAGTAAGACATTGAGTCATTGTAATAAAGTACTTAAACACTATTTATTTGTGGTTATATTCTGAATTCAGTTTGTGGATTACATGTGTATGTGTGATGAACATCCTAGGCACACATATGGATTTACTTGGTTCTATTTTCTGAACCGGGTCTCACACTTGCATATTGAACCGATTCAATATCTTATCAATATATGTATCTTGGCTTACTCCAATTAACCTTTTAGATCTGTCACTATAGATCTTTATGCCCAAAATGTACGCTTCCTCTCCTAAATCCTACATTGAGAAACTTTTTCTTAATGAGGATTTAACATCATCAAGCATTGGAATTTTGAAGTTTGCGTATTATCCGATCAATAATATGTCATCTACATATAGGATCAGAAATACAAGTGTGATCCCGCTAAACTTCTTGTAAATACAAGGTGCTTATACGTTCTTGATGAAACCAAATCCTTTGACAACTTCACCAAAACGTAGATTCCAACTCCGAGATGATTGCTTCAATCAATAGATGGACTTTTGAAGTTTGCGTATTTTACTAGCGTATTTAGGATCAACAAAACTCTCAGTTCGTGTCATGTACACATCCTCAGTCAGACTTCCATTAAGAAAGGTTGTTTTGACATCCATTTTCCATATTTCATAATCAAAATATGCAGCAATTGCTAGGAGAATCCGAACAGACTGCAGCATTGTGACGGGTGAGAAAGTTTCATCATAATCAACACCTTGAATTTGTTTGAAACCTTTTGCCTCCAATCGCGCTTTATATATGTGAACATTTCCATACATGTCAGGCTTTTTCTTGAAAATCCATTTACAATTGATAGGTCTCACACCTTCGATTGGATCAACCAAGTTCCAAACTTGGTTTTCATGAATGGATTCAATTTCAGATTCCATGGCTCCAATCCATTTCTCAGAGTCGGGCCCCTTCATTGCTTCGTTATAGGTCGTAGGCTCATTATTGCCCAACAATACCATGTCATGTTGCTCCATGGTTAGAAGTGTTAACTTTTCAGTCGCACGACTTGCCTTTGTAGACCTTCGTGGGGCTGATGTTTTATCAATTGGTTGCACAACATCTTGTACATCCTGTATAGCATCAGAGGGTGCTGAAACATTTTCAGCTATTTCTTGAATTTCTTCAAGATGCACCTTGCTCCCACTAACTCCTTTTGAGAGAAACTCTTTCTCCAAGAAGAAACCATTGTGAGCAGTAAACACTTTACCCTCTATTTTATTATAAAAATAATATCCTTTGGTTTCCCAAGGATATCCCACAAAAAGCATTTGTCCGATTTGGGAGTGAATTTGTGTGACGTCAAACGTTTGACATAAGCATTACACCCCCAAACTTTGAGGAAAGAAAATCCGGAACGTTTACCGGTCCACATCTCATATGGAGTTTTCTCAACATACTTAGTTGGGACTCTATTTAGTGGAAATGCAGCAGTTTCGAGAGCATAACCCCAAAAGAATAGTGGAAGATCTGCTTGGCTCATCATCGACCTAACCATATCTAACAAGGTTCGGTTCCTCCGCTCGGACACCCCATTCCATTGAGGCGTTCTAGGTGGAGTTAATTGTGGAACAATTCCACATTGTTTTAAATGATCATAAAATTCATGGCTTAAATATTCACCCCCACCATCAAATCATAGAAGTTTAATTGTCCTGCCCAATTGATTTTGTACTTCATTCTGAAATTCTCTGAACTTTTCAAAGGATTTAGACTTGTGCCTCATTAGATAGACATTTCCATATCTACTAATGTCGTCGGTAAACGTGATGAAGTACTGAAAACCACCTCTGGCTATTGAACTTATTAGTCCACATACATCGGTATGTATAGTCCCGACAAGTCACTCGCCCTCTCACTCTGACCAGTGAAGGGTGCTTTGGTCATCTTCCCAAGCAAACAAGACTCGCATGTGTCAAGTGATTCAAAATCAAATTAGCTTAGTAAACCATCTTTATGGAATTTTCAATGTGTTTCTCATTTATATGACCTAAGCGACAATGCCAAATAAAAGTGAGATTTAGATTATTTTGTCGAGCCCTTTTAGTATTAGTATTATAGGCAGTTTTATCCTCAACATCAAGAACATATAACCCATTCACCAATGAACATTGGGCATAGAAAATATTATTGTAATAAATAGAACAACATTTGTTCTTTATTACAATCTCATAACCATCAACTTCTTCTAAGCATGAAGAAGAGATAATGTTCTTGCTCAAAGTAGGAATGAAACAACAATTATTCAATTCAAAAACTAACCCTGAGGGTAAGGACATACTGTTTCTGCAGATCAGGGGACATAGTGGCGAGCATGAGGTAGCTTACGTTAAGCGCATCATAGCAGTGCTTCTGATAAGCTCTATGTGCTGCAGCAGTTGCATCACCTAGGAGGTCATCGGGGTATGGTTGCAAACGTACTCGGTTTTCTCTTGGCTAAGAACGATGCTCAGGTTGTGGTACCAATCGATAAAGTTAGCTCCATTTAGTTTTTCCTTTTCAAGCACATATCGCAAATTGAAACCAAAATTGTTGCTAGCAGACATGATCTACAATAGAAAATAAATACGCAACATTTTAGCATTATGTTATGTATCAATCTTATATTAATAGTTCAATAAAAGACACCATCACTATGTGAGTATCGTCCTCCCTCTAATGACATATAGTGGTCCAATATCCATATTCATTAATTCCTAGTGTGCTTTGGCTTCACTACTAGAAAATTAGTGATATAGGTAAACAACAATTGTTAATGATATCTCTATATGACTCTTGTTTGTTGGGTGACATCTAATGTCCTGGCTCCCAACATTATGCCATAAAGCTCAAAACCATTTTGATAGCTTTGTTGAGTAAACCAACACTATGCATGTTAATGTCCAACATTCACCCTATGCATTATGGTAGATGATGGTATTTTGCTTTGGCAAACCTATCACACAACGATCAAAACAACATAGGTGCAGCTATTGGTAAATGGCATCAAATACTCAACTTTTGCGAGGGAAGCTATTTTATCATGACAAAACATCCACCATATGAAAAGCATGAAAAGAATAATAATAAATAAACATCACAGGCATATTATCATATCACATTGTGAATAGTATGGCCTCTAGAATCATAGTGGTCTCCATCGCCATGGTTCCATCATGATCTAAGTTGTCGTGCCTCCCTTCTTGTGGTGATCACCATCTCCACCATGATTGAAGACATCTCCATGAATATAAAAGAAGCTAATACAACTAATAGCTACCAAATAAATTAAATGAGAGATCAAGCATCACAGGTCGACACGCAGGTCGTTATATAATTATATGACAACCAAAACCCGGTTGTGTTAAATTTTCAACACGCAGACTGCATGAATATTACACACAGATCATCACATCACAATAAGGCCATATCATTCACATCATTCCATGCAAAAACGAGTTAAGCGTAGAACGGTTTCTAGCGTGAAATGATATTATGTAATTGTTATAGCAGACTCATCAATCGCATACTATGAAATCATTATGAAAATCTCATCGAATCTATGAAATCACTATGACAGCAATTCTAACGGAATTACATAGATTGCATGTATGAAATTACTATGAAAATCTCATCGGATTGATCAAATCAACCCGAATCTGAGCCATTAAGAATGCCTCAATTTTCAGTGTGACTAGTTATTGATGAGAAGATCGTGACTCATGACCGCGGTCTGTTGGCTCAATCTGTTAGCTATGTACGCGATTAGTCCCAATTGTGATTCCAGCCGGTAGGGACAGGTTGCACACACAACATAGAAAGAGCATGAACTGACCCTTTAGTCATATACGATCGCAATCTACTCTAACCAATTCCAAACCCCAAAAAACGTGCAATAAAAATTCATCGTATGAACATGTCTGCAGTAGATCGCATCTACTAACAAGTTCCATACCAAAAACTATGCAAGTCGGCTCTGATGCCGCTGTTGGGAAATCGGTGGTACGCTACTCTAGTAATTCTACCACGTCACCCAGGAAACATGCAAGTACAGAGGTCATAGATCGTTACCACCGACGTGCAGCGCAGCGGAACATAGACGCGCGTCGGTGTAGGGAAAGTAGACGGTCATGTTCATGTTTTCCTCGTCCTCGTCACGGCAGCAGGTAGACGATCACGTTCGTCTTAGCCAATCAGCACAACAGTAGCAGCAGGGCCTCCACGGAGTCCACACGTACGGGGAGGAATGCCGGTGTGCTAGCACGCGCGCACGGCAAGGTTCTCGGCGTGAGGCCTGCGAGGGGTGGCGTCTAGGGCTGTCACATGGTGGTGTTTTCAGCCCCTAACCCTACCCTCGTATTTATAGGCGTACTAATGGGCTTTTAGGTCACAGGCCTATTAGTACCCTAATTGCTTATGGATGAAATATGCAACAGGCCTTAATTGGAATTGTTATGATTGCCTGTTGGGCATATCACCAACATACATGAGAATGAATGCAATGCATGATGATAAAAATGAGGGTGTTACACAAGGCGATCAAGATTGCTCGTGATGTGGTCCGTGGCGCCAGTATCAGTGTACCAATTGGGATCCACCTGGTACGAGTTTGAAGATACCAAGGCCGCCAAAGGTCCTTCTTCCTGGTATGAATCATCCATCAGGTGCCAGCATTTGATGGCACTGTGACTGATTTTGCCGCAAATTTGGCACTCGGTCCGGGAGCCACTATCTCATCAATGACCACGCGTGAGGGCGCCGTCACGAGAATGGCCTCCATGGCCACGGCCACCACGACCACAACCGCAGTTGAAGCCGCCAGGACCCACGCAGTTCACAGAAGCAGCAGACTGAAGTTGCATGTCCGCCTGTTGTTGGAGACTATGGGCCTCAAAGGCGACGAGGTAGTGAACACGTCATCGAGATAGAGGGTCTCATTCTTGACCGTCATGGATGTGACGAAGGGATCATACTCGACCAAAAGACCTGCAAGCAAAAAAAGCGAGCTCCTCTTCATCGCGGAGTGGAGCGTCGACAGCAGCGAGCTCACTGGTGAAACCCGTAATTTTGTGGAAGAAGTAGGCAGCAGAAAGATCACGCTTTTGGATGTCGCGAGTTCGACACGGATTTGCACCGTGCACGCCTTTGTCAACAAGGCGAATTTCTTTTGGAGGGAGTCCCATACCTCCTTTGAAGATGTGATGATGACAACATCCTGAAGAAACTCCTCGGTCATCGACGAGAGTAGGCCACTGAGGAGTTGCTGGTCTTGATCGTACCAGCCCTCGTACTCTAGATTGGATACTTGTTCAGCGCCTGCAGCCGTGGACGCGGCGAATGTTTTGGCCGGTGTAGGTATGGAGCCATCAAGAAACCCCATCAGCTTCAAGCTCCGGAGGTAGGGAAGGAGCTGAGGACGCCATAGGAGATACGTGGCCTTAGTTAGTCGGATTGTGATGGCTGGATGAATTGGAATGGGCGCCATTGCGGAAGCCATTGCGGAACGTGGTTGGTAGTTTAGAATATCCTTGGCTCTGTTACCATGTTGAAATGGCGCAAGGAAAGTCCCTCGTGGACTGTATTCACATATGTATAGGGGAGTACAGAAGGATGGAATACATGTAATCAATGCCGAGATTAATAGGGGCGCAGCCCCATAATAGACATGCCATGATTAGTGAAGGGTGCAGCCTCATAACTATATAATTAAAGACAGGGCGCAGCCTCATAACAATATAATTAAGGACAGGGCGCAGCCTCATAACAATATAATTAAAGACGTACGGCGTATTCAAAACAGAGATCACCAAATTATATGCATTGTTAGCCTTTCCCTTGATAAAAGATCAGTTGTATCCAGTTGTAACAGATTCTATCTTTGTAATCCTTGTGCGACTATAAATAAAGACTGGCAAGCTTCTATAGAGTTAAGACGCTTGGACATGTATTAACAACTACCACAACTTCTTCTGATGAATCTGAGTGACGTCCATGCGTAGGTGGCTACCACACCTGCTTCTTCATAAAGGTTCAAAATGAGACCCTCGGCTAGTTGACGGTCCACCTTCAATCTTAGTTTCCTCTTGTTGCTTATGATGCTGCTTGTCAAAGCTACATCCAACAAGGGTGCTCACCCAACAATGAATTGGGCCGTAGCCCCACCTTTACAGGACCGAGAAGGTATTATCTTCATCTAAAAAATTAGAAGTAATGCATGCCGATGAGGGTTAGTCGCCTGCGTTGGCTGCAAAGGTGACTTCGTCTTCACAATTGGAACGGATGAAGCCAAGCACGTGACTGCGTTGTGCTGACGCACGAACCAGCCAAACAGATCAGATCTAAGACTAGGCCTCTACCAGCTCTGCCCTCGAGGAACCTTATCTCCTCCCCCGCCTGTAACAGCCCTAAATTTTGTAAAGTTATAATTCACTTTATAAAGCAAAGTTAAGGAGAAGAAAGACTATGTGTGTCACATAAAATGATAAACGCACAATGGACATGTGAGGGAGTTAAAAAATTTCTTTCTCATGCTTAACACATGTTAACATAAGGACTGAGCTTCACTTCCTAAATTAAACTCATGTGCGCCACCACTATGGAGAGAGTGGGGGAAATTTAAACATAATTTGAGTTCTTTTAAAAAGGATTCATGTTCAGATTTCACAAATGCATACAAGTAATGCAACCAATGAGTTTCACATGTATCAAAGAGCTTATGTATCGAAGTTGGATATTTTTGGAGCTTATCTACCATTTATTCAAAGGAAAATTGAGAGCACCTTCAAATTAAAATTTGAATTTGAAATATGAACCAAACAAGCTCAATTTCAAAATCTGATTTTAGATCGAGTTACTCATATTTCTTTTGTCCTATTCTCCAATTTTAGTTATTTTTGGACAAAAGCTTTGTGGGAATCTTAATGCACAGAGGGGATAAGAGTGGAGGTGCTGTAGTCCCACAGGTCAGTCACCCCATACAGTGAACCGGCTCTATTTTCTCCCTTAGCACGCGCGCGCGACAGCTCCCGGCAGTGAACCCCTGCCCGATACCTCACGAGCCAGCTCCTGCTCTCTGGAGCAATTTTTTATCGCTCTTATATCCCACACACAACGCCCAAACGAAGTTGGCTTCTCTCCCAGCTCGTGTCGCCTCTCTGTTCTTTCTCCCACGTGCGAAGAACAGCCACAGGCGCCGCTCTCTATGTTTCCACCGCACACCGCCAACCGATCGTCAGATGATTGAGCTCCCCACAGCAAAAAGCAGCACACACAAGTGCTCTAGCCATCTACCATCTTCACTCCATGGTTCCCTGCTCAGTTTTGCTCAGAGTTTCGAAGTTGGTAGCCGTGCGCTTGAGTGAAACACGGTGAAAGCCTTTCAGCCTCCGTGGACAGCCCACACCGAGAAGGATTAAGCTCAAGCAAGCCCACCCCTCGGTGCACCAGTGACTCGGGCTGCTTCTCCCCAAATCTCAGACCTAACCGTGGACCGTAGCGTGGGAATTTCGGAAATTTTCTCCCGGGCGGCGCAACAACACCCCGAGGTAGGGATTCGGGAACGTTCAATTCTTGTTGTCTCGGCTTCAAACTCCGCACATGAGTTCCTCACTAGCTAGTACACATCCTCCTTCAAAACTAGGCCAAGAAATTGGGTGTAGAGGGAGAAATTCTGAGTTTTGCCCATGGCCAAACTTCGGACCCCGTCGGCCGTACGGTGACAAAGTGGTTGGAGAGCCCACCAACGAGGTTGGCATCCATTTCTAGCTTCCTCACACTCCCTTGTTGCTCTAGAGCAAAAAACCCAGCCGTTTGAGGTAGAAGTGAGCTTGCCCGAGGTCGCCGGAACCCCAAATGGGACTGCCGCCGTCGCGCGCGTATTTCCGGGCATTGCCGGCGGCTACGCGCGTGACGGCGACCCCAGTCGTGTTCAGCGACCCGAAATAAGGGGGTGCGACGAGTTTGGCCCCAGGAGGCAGCCGGGAACTCGATTCCGGTGACCTTGCTGGTGTGCTCCGCCGCCCGGTTCTGTTGGTGGGAGGTTGAAGACGCTGGAGGCGTGGGACCCGCTGCCAGCATTTAATCTTTTTCAGGATTTTTCAGTTTCTGTTCAAACTTTGAATGTCCACAACTTTTTGTAGAACTGTCCAAAAGTTACCAAATAGATTGTGTTGGATTCCTATCAATGAGTACTATCCATGGGTGCATACCAATATCTATGAAAATCCCTGGATTTTGCTCATTAATTCCTTTAGAAATTAGGGAAATAATTACAGGAGTTCTGTTATATGGAAAATTCCCAAATTTGGGCAGGACATTCCTCCAAATATACTTGAACTCCATTAAAAATTTCAGATACATTGGACCTCATTTTCTAGTCCAAACAATGATTCAATCTTGTATGTCTCTGAAAAATAGGAAAAATAACAGAAACATTTGCAGCCTTTTACCCAAACTTGTAAATTCCATATCTCCCTGTAGGAAACTCCAAAAATGGTAAAACCAATTCCTATGTACTCAGGAAATTGTGTACTTGACAAAAAGCTCACTTTTCAGCATAGGAAAGCTCAAGAACTAGGAGGGAAAGGCAGAATATTTAAAACCACATAAGAAATTGTTGCGACCACATTGTGCCATTCCATGAGCTCAAATGTTGCAAAATACCTACATATCATCCCTTGAAGTTGTGGTTAAATTTTCAGCTTCATTGGACCCCTGGAACTTGAGCTACCATTCTTTAAAGTTTAGGTGTTCATATAAAGACCTAATCACATAGTGATTAATATTATTTTCATTTCACCTAGCATCTACCTCTCTAATGTGGTAGATTCAACAACAGAAACCTTGCTTTTGTTTTCCCCTCTTAGTAGTAGTTAACTTGTACAACAGTTTTTAAAACGTTTTATTAGTGGCTTTTCAATATATGTGCATTGCATCTAAATAGCTCACGTAAAGTCGCTACTCGACGAGAAGTTCAACTCGGAGGCGAGGACGTCCGTCTCGTGACCGTTGGCGGATTATCTAGGGGAAGATTAACTTCATTGTCACTAACAAAACCATTGAGCAAGGCAAGCCCCAGTTTGCATATAATTGCCTTTTTAAAATTTGCTTTACTTTCCCCAATGTTGTTAGACTTGATATTGTGCATATGTCTAGGATGCTTGAAACTCCAACTATATTACCATGAATTCCTTGAGTAGAAGGTTTAGCATATGTTTTCCCTTGTCGTAGTTGGCTAGGCTAATGTTTTAGGTAGCCCGGTAGAAGACGGGTAGTTGGAATCTACTCGCAAGACAGGTCGAGTAGCGGAGTCTACTCGTGAGAGGAAGTTATTGATAAGAGCACCCTCAATGAAAGTGACATGTGGACGGGGAGTTCCTGTAGGATGGAACGCTCAAAGTTGTCTTGACCCGATGGGTGTGACAATGCTTGAGACCACATTGGGCCTGGGCCAGTTATGGTAAGGCCAATGTGGAAATTGGGTATTAACCCCGTCTGTGTCGGTTAAGGACCGCGCTGTATGCAACCCTGCTGGTCAAGTTTGAGCTGTACCGTATATATAGTGGGGTATGGGACCCATGAAACTGATGTAACTTGATGGACCGTGGCGTAGAAACTCATCCTTCGTCTGGGAATGGCGTTGAGAAGGCGGGAGGTGTAAATCCTTTAGCGGGCAACTTCGACGTGTCCGCATAGAGGACTATCCTGCTCGGGACGAAGCATTTTTCTATGTCAGGGTGTCGGGTGAAAGGTCGCTGCATACAACGTAAGAAAGATCTCTCGAGTGAGTATTTTGAGGCGGGTGTATGTGTCGTGTATTCCGGGTTATCATTGATTCGAATCATCGTCGCTCGCAGTTAAGGATTTAGCATACTTGCCCACTGCGCTGTGACGTAATAAGAATAGGAATTAAGTCTCTTAAGATGTTGTTCTTGACTTAATAATTGTATGAAACCTTGGATGTATTATAGATAGGTCAAACTAAGTTTCTATTCCACCTTAGGCTAGCAGCATCGGAATAAGTGTTTCTTGTTTGATTGTGGACTTCTGGTGTTGTGATGCATGAGGACCATTAAAATGTGCGGCCATAATAATCTGAATATAAGGATCAACAATTAGTCAAGCTTCATTTTTGCAAATTCAGATTCCTATCTTCCTACAACTCCGGCATGTAGAGTTACATGTTTAGGCTTGTCGGTTAAGCCTTGTTGAGCCTTATTGCTCACTGTTGCATTCGTAGTTTTTTTTTTGCCGGAAGCATGATTCATGCTGTGAAGACAGTTGTTCGGTGAGACATCGGACCCTACGGTTCGTATAACTCATCGAAGACCGTCGCCACTACCTTACTATTGTGAAGCTAGTAGAAAGCGTCCACGTGCTGGACGCTTTTCTTCAGCGTAGTTAGGGCCGAGAGTGAGTATGTAGCATTTTATTTTCCTCTGCGTCTGTACATCTTTGTACATTATGTTGTAAAAGACCTTATGTTAATAACTAGAGCGTTTCCTATGTTTATATTGTCTTTTCGTGTATGCTGTTTGGTGCCAAATCGCACGGCACCACCCAATGTGATTTCTGGAGTGTGGACCCAAAAGGAGTTCCCCACAGCGGTGGTATCAGAGCCGCATTGGGAATAGCACGCATGAAAAGACCTATTTTCAAAAACTTACAAGTATACGAGTGAGGAACGTATAGTATGCCCACATAAGGACTATTACTAACATAGTTACTTAAGGTGGCAAGCTGACTTGTGTTACTATTCCGTATTTCAAATTGTGTAACGACGCACCTACGTGGAGGTAAGAACAGTAAGGAACATCACCGAAAGAGGATCAATTTCGGTTAGCTCCCCCTTACGAGGAAAGTAGTGTGGGATGTCCCGTTCAGAAATGGACGGGAAATGAATATATTTTAAGACTATTCATCTCTTAGAGACATATGAAATGCACTAGCCTTCAGTGCGCAAACCCAGAGGCAAGAGGAGGAGACCCCATCGTGTGGTTTGTAACATGAAGTATGTTCTCTAGGACTCTTCTTGTCCTATGAGGCATATGAAAACTCAGGTTGACCGGTGTGCTTAATTGCAAAGATGTTGAGCCCTCTGTCGGGTGGTGAATAACCCGATCATGTACCTTGAGACGTGGCCTAACTCAAGGACGAAACGTATGCCAATGATACGGGGTGTATGTTTTTACTATGATATGGACCTGCATGAGATGACAAACATTTGTGTGCTTCACTATTGAATGGTTTTATGCAGGTACCTTGACCACGTTAGAACATTTCATTTAAAAGACGTGTGTCAGTGACTGTTTCTAGTGCCACCCTTTGAGACGTACATGCCAGTATAACGCTGGGAAGAATTTTTGAATTTGTGAGGAAACATAGTACCGTGATGTGTTCTAAATTACTTATAAAGGAAGTTTTCAAAGAAAAGGGTCAATTTGGAGTTTAGGATTCAGTTAGTGTTTATTAAACTCCTATATTGAACTAAGAGTAAATTGGGAATATAGAATTATTCTAAAGGACTTAGAAATAACCTCCCCTATTTTCGGCAGAATTTTTTGCTGAAATTGAACAGGACATAACTTTGGTTACGTTAAACCAATGGGATGTGTGATACATTTCTGGAAATTTTTTGAAGTCTTCTACAACTTTTCTGTAGAACTCCTGAACAGAATCAACTTCCACGTGGATGAAAATCTCAGATGAGTGTGAACTGTACAGAAACAGGACAGGCAAAAATACTCTCTGGTATTTTATCTATTTCGACCATAACTTCCTGTAGAGAAATTTATAACTGTCATGTAAGATACCGTTGGGAAGATCATAATATGTTCTACAACTTTGTAGTTCAAAGATTCTTTAGATTTGGGACAGAAACATCTGTAATATTGCGGACAAAACAGCCACATCCAATGGAAGTGCTGTCAAATTTGTTCCAGATACCTGTCAACTTTGTAATATCATAACTTTTGATCCAGAATGGATACGGAGGAATATAAATACTAGATGGAAATATATTGAAGTTATCTTTAACTTTGATATTCAACTTAATACAGGAAATTGCCATTTTCATATTCAAATTCTGGGATTTAGGTAAACTAGTCATTCTGAACAGAGCATTGCTCATTTTCGATTAACTCGGGACTTGTTGTGGACAGGAACGCTTTATACTTCTCTAAGTTCCATAACATGTTCTAGATTTATCTTTTATTTTTCCTGGTGTTGGAAGTAAGAGTTTGACAAACTTGCAAAAAGTTTGGTAGATATCATAATTGTCAAAACCCGTGTTATCCGGGGTAGTGCTGCAATATTTATGTGCTGCTTTTATGGTTAATGTTTTCAATTCAAGTTGAGTTGTAACTTTGAATTTTAACCGTAAATTACTCACCCTTGCAGTATTAATTGCACCCACTCCAGGGGTGAGGTTGGTGATTCGAGTCACGGTGGAAATAATTCGCCACAACAACAAGTGCCGACATCATCAACCGGATTGGCGGAAGTCTTGGGAAAGATGGCTGAGTCTCTCGATCTGGTGGTGCAATAAAGCATACGACAAGAGACACTACAGAGTAATCCTCCTCCAAGTACTTATTTGGCTTCCCTTGCGAGACAAACACCAGTTTTCTCGAAGTGAAAGAACCATTGGAGTCGGCTTATTGGCTCCAATATACTGAAGCTAAGTTCGAAATGTTTGAGTGCGATACATATTAGAAGGTTTTATTTGCCGGTCAACAACTCCACGGAGCCGCTGTGTAAGGGCTCAAGTTTTGCATACACTAAAAGTGTTCATCACACCACACAACCCTCATTTGAGGAAGTTTTATGAACATCTTTGAAGAGCAAGTAAACACCATCACCATAGTCATTAGATGATAAACTCACAAAATGCAAAAGTGGTACTTCCCACATGCATCATATAGGGGCTGAGCATATGGAAAACTTCTACACCGTGCTAGGAATGCTCATGCCAATATTCACCCAAATCCAAAACCTTTTTGAGGTATTTTTGGGTATAATTAGAAAGAGGCTACCTTGAACTTAAATTCAAACTCCTTTCATCCCATGAATTCAAAAGTGGGATTCATATTCACACTCAGCACATTTTTTTGAGCTCGCACCCCAATTTTCACTCAATTTGGAGTTGATCTTGACATGAGGTATTTTGAGAAAAATTCAAACTGAATTTGAATTTCAGTTTGCCATTTGAATCCAAATACACTCAAACCAGTTCACAATTTGAATTCTACCAATTTCAAATGGGCATTTGGTGGATTATTCAAATTGAAAAGGGTATTAGGTTCCCTACTGTTTAGATCAGTGGGAAAATTTAATTTTAGAGGTTAAAACAAGGAGGTGGGACCCACTGTCAGTCTCACACTCGAGCAAACCGACTGAACTCTCGGTGATCGGTTTCTTGCGCTCGCTCACGCGGACGCCACGGCACTGATCGGCGCTGCCACCTCCTGCTCGGCGACTCCAGCTGCCGACCGACATCCCCAGCATGTTATCGTCAAGTCCTGGGCGTCACAAGGCCATTTCGCCACTGTCCCGACGCCTCCTCACGCTGAAAACTCGAAGAGAGCTGCCGCACACCCGAACTCAACACCTCGCCGTCGACCGGCCAAACCCGTCCCATCTACCACGAGCTGAGGCCATAAACGGCACCACCGACCTTCACTCGATGTGCTCTATCCCTCAGCTGCTCGTGATCAGCTCCCCCGAGCTTTCCTGAGCCGATTTTCCACTGCCCTGTTCACCCCGAAGCGCCTCCGACTTGACACCGTCGCCCGGGCAGCTCCAAGCTTCTCCGGCGCCACCAACCGCTCTCTGAGGTTAACATTGAGGTCTAGTAGCTTTCCCCAAACTCCCTAGCTCCCTCTTAGCACCGGCTAGCTTGAATTTTAAGTTTTCCGAGGATGGCCGTATATAACCGAAGCCCACAAGAACTTAAAATTCCTTTCGCATGGTTGATTATCCACGAAACTGGTCGAGCTAGAGCAACTAGGGTCCCTCACGACCACCCTGACCAAAAACCATGAAGAGACATCCATCCGACGGGCAGAGCAATGCAAACTCACCGCCGCCTGCCGAAATGGCTCGGGTCGCCGTTGAGCTCATAGTTCTGGTCATTTTCCGCGCGGTTTGAGTGAGCCATTACCTTCCTCGAGCTCCAGTGGTGCTTTACGGATGCTTCGGGCATCGAGAGAAGCATGGGACACGTTGGTCATCGTGGGCGACAAACCACCGATCGCCGCCGTCGATGCCGACCGGTTTTCCGGCGATGGCATGCTGCACAACCTTGTCCGGCCGCTAGGGCTTAGTCTGAGGAGCGTGTAGTGCGAAAGATCACTGGAAATGGTCCACCGTAGCTTAAGAACGGACCGCGTCACGGCCTCTGATCGTCGCGCGCTAGGGCGCCGGCGGGAGGTTGAAGAAGGCACTGTGCATGGGACCCACGTGCTGTGTTTTAAACATTTCCCCGGTTTTCAGATTTAGTTCAACTTCAAACCCACATAACTTTGGCTAGGAAACTCCAAATCGAGTGAATCAAATTTTGTTGGATTCAGCTCTCTGAATATTTTCCACAAAATCAAGTTTCAACTCATGAAAACCATTAATTATCCAGAATTAATTCTTCAAAATTTAAACTGTTTAGAATTTTAACTGGAGAACACTTTAGTGGAAAATTATGAAATTTGGCCAGGATATTCATAATAATATCCCTGAGGTACCATAGAATTTTCAGATGCAGTTGAGCTAATTTGATCCACCTAATGGTGTGATTAATGAAACTGTTCCAGAGAAAATGAAAAATGTCCAGAAATATTTTTCAGATTTTGTCTGAACTTGTTTAGCTCATAACTTTTGCTAGGAATCTTCAAATTAGGTGAAACCAACTCTATTAGAACCCTCTGAAACTCTAGTTTCCAGAAAGTCATGGATTGCTCCATTAATCTCCCTAGAACACCCTAGGAGCTCCAATTAAGGCCAAATGCACATTTATTTGTGGAGGGCTCAAATGAGCTTTGTTGCAAACGAAATTTGGTCAAGTATCTGTTTAGGTTGTATCCAAACCACACTCAAACTTTCAGAGTCATTGGGCCTGTATAGCAGTACTTATAGTCTTAATAATATTAACTCTAAACTCATATGCATTTAAATTGACATATACATGTAATTGTCTCATGTAGTCGCTAAGGTTGAGGAGGAGCCACAAGTTTTAGACTTCATAACTCCAGAGGAACAGTTAGCCTATGACCAGCAGCAGCCAGGCAAGCTGCGGTTTGCATTAACCTTTTTATAAATTCTACTGTTTTGAGAACTTACTTTGAGTACCCACTTCATTTATGCATTAGAGTCTTGTTTCAAAACCAAAATGCATAGCCAAGAAAACCCTAATTTGGGCTTAGGTTTTTAAACCTCGATTAGCTACTGCAATGCTAAGGTAGTATAGGATTTGGTACAAGTCGAGTAGTTGGAACTGCTCACAAAAATAAGCTAGAGGCACACTACTCGGGTAAAGATAGCAAATGGAACACATGGCAAGAAAAATGAGACCGAGCGGAGAGTAAGGGCAGCAGAACTTTGGGGACTGGGTGCCGTAGCTCCACTTGTGTCGATTGAGGACCGAGCCGTGTGCGGACCTGTTGAACAAGCTAGAACAGTACCAAAGATCTACGGGATATATGGGAACTGGGAAACCGATGTAATTCGGGTAGCTAGGTGTTGTGGCATAGCTCGTCGTTCAGAGGGTAGGTTGAGAGCTTGAGGTGTAAATCAGCTGGCGGCACTGCAGATGCGCCCGCAGAGACCTCTTGCTCAGTACAATGGGGCCGGTTCAACATTTGGCTGACGGATGAAAGGTGGTTGCGTACGATGTCCGTGATGGCTGCTGTAGGCAACATCGAGCACGGGTGTACGTGACGGGTTATTCGGGTAACCCTGCTGGTGTAAATCGATTATAATCGCCATCCCTCGCGGTCGGTGAGTACCACTTGTCCACTGTACCGTGACGTATAAAGAACAGGCTAGAGTCATGTAAAAGTTGCTGATTGAAAGCTATACCTTGATTGTTAATGACTTGTTGTAGTTTAGAGCAAATTAAAGTTCTTTTCAACTTTGGGCAAAGCACATGAGAGAAATGTGTTTCTTGTTTGATTGCGGCTCTCTTATGTGTTTTAGCGTTAGGTTCTTTACAACTTGCTGCTAAAACTTGAAAGTAAGGTTCAACTATTTAGGCGTGTCCTTTGCAACTTACATTCCTATTTACACTGTAATCCAGCATGTAGAAGTTTCATGTATAGGAAAGATGGGTGAGTCTTGCTGAGCCATCGTGCTCACTGCTTGTGTTTGAAGCTTTTGCAGGGTATTATGAGGAGGAGACTCCCGAAGAGGAGACAGACCCCCCAAGAGGGCAACCCCGTCGAGTGGGAGTCGTGCACGCGGCCGTGTTAGTGTGTGTGTGTGCTAGAGAAAACACGTTCACGGGCTGAACGTGAACTCTGTGCTTAGTCTACGCCCATGAGTGTGGACTGAACATATTTTGTTGTAAACATGTCTATAAACACTTTTCTGTAATAAAACTTTGCTTCTGTTTTGTACTTTTTACGTGTGTTATCCAGTGCTGTGCAATGCAGCATCCCTCAACGTGATCCGGGCAAGCAGAGGCCGGTTGGGCCCTCTCTGCGTGGTATTAGAGCTCGCTTGAGGTTTAACGCACTAAAAAGGTCATCTTTTTCAAAAACTCAGTGAGGAACGAGTTAGTAGCCCATATAAGGATGTTATTAGTGTATAACAAGTGGCAACTCTAACCTAATTGCTTATGTCGGAAAATTATGCATCTCGGGACGTCATATGTCTTGGGGGGTGCATGTAAGCGTTGTCCACCAGTGCGCACAAGCTAAAGGGTGGAGCCTCACGGGTGGCAGGTAACCCGGCCAGCTGTAGTATGCTCGACGACTCTTCATGTCGTTTGGGGTATTCAAGCAACGCCCTTCCCTAGCGTGCTACGTGCAAGTTTGGGATACCCCGTCATGTGGTTAGTAATGTGAACACGTAGCTCAAGGCATGATTGGCTTGAGAACAACCGTGCGAGTGATGACGGACGGTTGTATGGACTGTTGGGACTGGGTTCGGTGTGCAGCCGAGCCCGATGATTGTGTGAGTTATTTGCAGGTAGTCTAACCACGGATCAGTAGACGAGTAGTACACGTGTGCGAGAGACGTTTAGTGCCACTGAACTAACGAAGCCGGCTAAGTCCGGTATAGGTTTTTCTTTGTGAGGAACGTAGTACCCGCATGAACTGGTGACACTTCGACGTCACACCCCACTAAATGAACAACATCATTGTAAAACTTTAAGATTTTGATCTAGAGCACTATAACTGTGACTTAATTTCTTCCCTTAATCAGGATGTTCAAAGTTAACAAGTTTTCAACTTATAGGATATTAAGGACAGAGTCCCCTGTTTTCAGCTGAAATGGGGCTGAAGTTAAACAGAGGTTAGAGGTCGAGTTTTTTCGTGGTTAGGGTCATATGATACATTTCTAGAAATCTTTGGAAGAGCTTTACAACTTTTATATTGATGTCCAGAGGTGTTTTATCCCTTAACTAGTCGAAAAATGCAGTAGAGTTGAAACTGTCCAGAAAACAGCGCAGAGCAAATACTCTCTGCAACTCTCTGTAAATTGACTATAACTTCCTGCATAAAAATCCAAAAATAGAAAATGAGATAGTTCTGAAAGGTCTAGGCGATAGGTTACAACTTTTTAACAGAAAGTCTTGTCAAATTCGAGGTAGAATTGACTGGAATTCTTGGGTCAAATCAGTACCTCAACCAGGGAGGTGCTGTCCAATTTTCTCCAGAAATTCTGCAATTTGACATCTCATAACTTTTGAACCATGGTAGATCTGAGGCCAAGCAAATACTTTCTGGAAATCTATTGAAGTTAGCTTTAACTTTGATGTTGAGCTCCAGAACTGGTTTTGCTTTATCATGGTCTAAATCAGGTTGAAAGGGAAACTGGTCAGGGCTGTCAGTTTGAGCAGCAGACCAGCAATCAAATTTGTTCCAAGTTTGATTTGTGTTTCCAAGTTTTATGAGTTCAATGACATGTTTTATGTTATAACTCAATGATTTACAGTTGAAATGCATATTTGATTGTTTTTTCAAATATATTTCCACAGATGACAGCGGATAAACAACTGGAGAACGGGTGGGTGGTATCCCTATATTCTCAAAGTAGCGGTTATCCGGAACTGTTGAAGCAAATGCTTCAATATTTAGGATATGTGGAGACGCCGTGATACCTCACCAAGGAAGAAGGCGAGGAGGGAAACAAGACATGGGCCATTCATGTCGATGTTCCAGCTGGACCTACGCCACCCGGTTGGGCACCGTTCACCGTCACGGTGAGAGGTAGACAACCGGAGGAGATGTGGCAAGTGGGAGCCCGCGACACCATGTCGCGTTTCTGCCAACTACACGTGAGAGCGATGGAGGGCACTCCATATGCGCTTGTCCAGGTGGAGGGGTGAGCTAATCACGTGTGTAGGGAGAGGTACTTGGAGGCAACAGATTCAGGTTGCCCAAGGTACAACCCCGCGGAGGCGAACCTCAGCCTCCAGTTGATGGCAGGAAAGACCGTGATGGACAGACAAGCTGTCCAGACAGATAGTCTTGCCATGGAGCTCAAGGAGAGCACCAGCCGTCGAGATCATTTTGAGAGTGCTCACGGTGCACTCCGTAATGTTCTCCTTCTGACGGTAAAGTGACTGAACGAACAACACAATCAGTTGCGTCGTCTGAAGAAGGCGAAGAAGAAAAGCCACGTCGACATCATGACTTTACAGCAGAAAGTGCAGGTCTTGACCCAGCAGAACGAGGTCCTCACACAAGAGCGTGATGACGCTATTGAGGAGGGGCAGGGCATGGAAGAAGACTACAATCAAGCCATGGACGAGGTGCATGCGTTGCAAGACCTCGCACCTCCAGTAGTGGTCCTACCGAAAGTAGGTGCCGTACCCGTGGTTTTCGGTATTCCGGCGATGTGGGAACCTGAACCAGAAGAGGAGGTCATGGACCCTGAGCCACCAGCAGAGGTAGCGGAGGAGGATGACCCACAGGAGGTCGAGTTCTACTCCGAGTAGTGAGTTACCGTTGTCAAGTAGGGCAACAAGGGTGGTGTGTAGATACTTTTGTAATCTATGACATGTCGTGGATAGTAGAATGTGTATAGGTAGTGATGACATGAGCACGACCTCTCGGGGATCCGAAAATAATGTATCTTGTATAAAGTTTATGCCTTATCAATATATGTGAATGTTGTGCAAGTTTATACATGTGTCACTGCAATACCTACTCTTTATATGGAATTTTAAGAATGACATGTGCTGATCGCTGCTGTTTTGAAATTCAGAATGACTCGTGCACGCGCTAACACGGAGATTGGTGGGTCGAGTCAGCGAGGAGATGCCTCCCAAAAGCCTCCCGAGACTTCCTCGGGACCACAGCAACAGCAACAACCGCCACCGCCAACAGTTACTTTGGCCAACAGTGCTGCGGCCATAGCAGGTTCACATCAGCAGCACACGGAGTTGCTGCAAACTCTTTTTGCAAATACGTCTCGACCAGAGAAGCGTCAGGACAGTGAGGAGCTGTCACACCCAGTTTCTTCGAAGAACAACCGAGTGAATATCACATGTATGCCAGGATCATTTTCTCATACATGTGATGACAAATAGTGAAGCATCATTTATTACAAGCCAGGTGTCGAGTATAAGTAAGTCTTACATAGTAAATGTCTCGATGGACAATAATAAGTTCATCACAAGTAAATAAACTAGCAGCAGAATATTATTCTTGAGGGCTCCATCACAGGTGTTGCCCGGGGGTCTCCATGAACCTAGAAACCTTCTTCGGGTCCAAAGTCTTGGTCGTTATACACCACCTCATTATGTTGACCTGAGCAGCAATATAAACCAACAAAATATGCAAGGTTGAGTACCGATGGTACTCAGCAAGTGTGGGAAAGTTATGTCATGCATGGCTAGAGCAAGGAGAGGTTGAACTCATGGTTAAATCACTACGCAATTAATACCTATCACCTTAACTTATTAAGCACCTACATTACTACACAGGTGAAATGGTCCCAATCTCCCATCCCTTCATCATAACCAAATAACCATAACATCATTTCCATTGTTAAGCTCCCCACTTAACATCCACAACTTCGAAAACCATAAATCCTCTAATCATGAATAAGTCCAAGCCGCTCTTGACCGTGAGCACGGCTGTCATGACAGTTTTCACTCTGTAGAGTTTGTACCACTGTACCCACATGTAGTGATTTCATCCCCCGTTGCCGGGTGGACTAAAAGAACCTCCATTATGCCAGTGGCTACGAACCACATTCACACTTCCCAGGTGTGTAGCCAGGAGATCACTACGAAGCCTTTACAAAGGGATTCCCCACGAGCGTGGGCCCACTGAGGTTTCACCCCTAACAGCATACAAGAGGCTCCAACCCCGCTGCAGTGGCCCCCTCTTGAGCCTTGCGGTTCGTATGGTAGTCCAGCTGACACCTACTCCCCGCACCATCCAACACACCCATACTACGCCGGGGATACACCTAATTAATTGGTCAAGCTGCCCCATCTCAGCATGTGGTTGGCACTGTAAAGCCAGGTTACATGCTCCATGAACCGGTCCTTAGGATCCAGGCAAGTACTAAACACAAATCCGAGTCTCGTGCACCTAGCACACAACCAAAACATCCAACTTGCCTTGATCCCTACCGCTACATAACTCACAATATCTCATTCAAGAGTATGGTAAAATAAACTGATGATCTCATATCCCAAATATCCCATTCTAAGCATGGCTAAGCATATGCATAATAATAAATGACATGATAAAATAAATCCCAACCCAAGCTACAAGGAAACAAGGTAATGCAATTCTAGGGAAACTTCCTAACATGGGTTTCATATTTCATTTGACAATGCAAATAATTCTATCTACACATTCTAGCATAGGATCAAAGTGGTCAAGGACACTTGCCTCCTTCCTGCTGCTCTTGGAATGGGTAGTCCTGATCTTGGAAAGGAATAACTTGCTCTTGAGCAGGTTCTACATCATACCATCACACATAGCAAAAGAAAAACAACAATCCATAAGACATAGTTCACACTTCCACTTCATACAAACCACACATTCACATTTATGAAAGTCATTCACCATTATATGTGTTGTGGTTACTCTATGTGTGTTGATTTGTGTCTTGCATACACTTTTAATCATATGTATATGATTCCTACTTTTGTATTCACATTTATGCTTGCATACTATATATATGAGTTTCCAATTTAAATAAATTCCTTCTATTCAATTACTACACCTTTTAGCTACCAAGTACGCATGAAAGGTATTTTCCTTCTCCATATGTGTCTTCATAATTTCTACCAACCCTAAACTGAATCCTTTGGATTTTAGAACTCCATTTATCATTTACTAGTTGCTATATTTTCAGATTTATTTCCTATGCCTAAATGTGAACTTTATTATGAAAATAACAAGACACATCATCTAAACAGAATAGGTTCTGATCTAAAATATTTACTAATATATTTTTGACCTTTTCCTCTGATGTAAACTATTTTACAATTATTTTCCCTATTTTCTAGAACTTTTCTTTACTTAAAATTATGTCCCTAAATGTGAATAATAAATTAAACAGATTCACTTCAGCCCAAAATATGTTTTTATCTCACTCCAAAGTTTTCTAAATACTGAGAAAGTTTTTAATTTAATTTTGACAATATATTTGTCCCCCTTTTTAAATTTTAAACACTAGCCACATATTCGATTTCCCAAATTAAATATTAAACAGGGCTAAAAAGGTAAACTCACCCCACTACAGGGTCTATAATATTATTTTAACAATTTTCAGGGGTCTAGCTATACATAACCGAGGGGTTTTTCCTAATTTTTATTAAGTCCAGGAAATAAAACTGATTTTTAAATGAATTTACATGATTTTCTGAAGTTCCAGGGGCTAGATCAGAAGTTTCCGGGGCTAGCTCTTATTTCCCGAGAACCCCAGGGGGTAGCACGTAAGATTTCCAGTCTTTATAACGCGGGGCTGATGTGGACCATCCGATTTTAAACCGACGGCTGAGATTATAACGTCGAACCGGTACGCGGGAATTTAAACCCTACCGTGCGATTTAAAATAAACGGCGCACAAGCGGCCACGTCGCTCTGATCGAACGCGGGCGGCGCTGCCGGCGGCGCACGGCGACGGGAAGCGGCGATCTCGCCGGAGACTTTCGGATTTTCGAGAATTCTTCCTAGAACTGTGATTTTATGGTATAGATCGGTGAAGGGGAGGTCGGGGATCTCACCTCTGGGGTTTTCTTGAGCTCGGAGGTCCTGGAAGGTGATCGGCGACGAGGTCCGAGGTGAATTCACGGCGAGGCTCGTCGGTGCTGTGTTTACACCGCAAGTCACCAAGTTTTCTGCACCTGCAAGGTTCCCCGGAGGCGGTGGATCAAGACCAGCGAGTTAGATCAGAATTTCCGGGCTTAGATCGGCCAGAATTCGCCGGAGGGGCTCGGGTTCTCACCGGAGAGAAAATCGGCGGATCGTGGGAAAAAACGGGACGATGCCGGGGTTTTTATAGACGGGGGAGGGCGGCGTTCGGTTGTGATCGAGTTTGCGTCACCCACGAACGAAATTCGGCTGGGATACGCGAGAATTCCTGATCGGTTTCGATTCGGGTGAGAGAGTCCGGTGCTGGCGCGAGGTAGACGATGAACTGGTGGGCCCGCCTGTCAGTGGGAGGAAGCGGCGCGCGCGGCTGCAGGCTGGCGCGGCGCTGGTTGGGCCGGCTGGTGGGTTTCGGCCCACTGGCCGGTTTTTTTTTTCTGTTTTCCTTTTTCTTTTTTTCTATTTCTTTTCTGTTTTGAGTTTAATTTGAATTACAGTTTGAATTTGAATTTTTGCAAAACATGCAACACGTCCAAAAACTTTTAAATTCCCCTCTTAACATAATTTAGGGTCTTAACAATCTTTTTGGGGTGTTACAGGAGCGCCAACAAAGCTCCTACTCTGACTTTCTGGCTACTCATCCCCCGGTATTATCAAGGGCGGATGAACCCCTCAATGCGGACAACTGGCTCTGCACGATGGAGATGAAGTTCAGGCTGCTCCAAGTTAGTGAGCAGCGCAAGACTCAGTTCGCGGCCAAGCAGCTTCAAGGGTCCATGAGCGCTTGATGGGCAAACTTCTGTGCCTCGCAACCCACCGAGCGAGTAATGACCTGAGCGGAGTTCCGGACAGCCTTCAGGGCCTATCACATACCACCGAGTCTAATGAAAAGGAAGACGTAGGAGTTCCTTCACCTGCAGCAAGGCAGCAGGAACGCGCTGGAATACTCCGGGGCGTTCAATGATCTCGCGCTCTACCCCTCCTATCACACCAATACTGATAAGAAGCGGCGGGATCACTTTTACCAGGGGCTTAATCCGCTCCTGAAGGACGACCTGGCGATGTTCAATCACGGCAGCCTCAATGACATTATTGATGCTGCGATTGTTCAAGAGGACTCTGGTAAGTTGTTGGCGGCGGCGGAGAAGAAGCGAAGCGTGCCGCATAGCAGCGGAGACGGAGGTGGTCCTTCCCAAAAATACCGGATGGTGTATCGCTCACCATCGGGTCAACGCTGGCAGCCACCAGAACGGCCGATGCCATTCCACAGTCAGCCATATTCTCCAGCGGCGTTCCGGTCGGCATTACCAGCACCACCTCCGCAGCAACAACAGCAGCAGCGGCAATGCCGTGTGCGTTTTCACCTCAGCAGCGGATGCCGGGCTTTCATCCTCCAAGCACGGGGCAGACATCAACCGCATGTAACAAATGCGGTGTAACACCCTCAAATTTCACTACCATTCATTGCATACATTTTTCATGTAGAGAAGCATTTAGAAAGAAGTAAATCAAGAAAGAATCATACAAATCGAGAAAGAACCATAGAAATAGAGAAAGAACTATAGAAATGGAGAAAGAACCATAGAAATTGACAATGGAATATAGAGATGGAGAAAGGAACATAGAAATGGAGAGAAATTGAAATAAGATAGCTGAATTGAGCCATCCCAAATTTCCCCACCAAATTTCCGCCAAATTTTCCCCAAATTTCCCACCAAATTTCCCCAAAATTTCCCCAAGTCTCCCCAAATTCCCCAAAATTCCCCTATGGGGAATTTCCCACACATTTGGGAGGAATCTCCCCCAAATTCGCCGCAGCCTTGAAGGGAGGGAAGCCCTAGGACTCTTTTGTTGAGTCCGAACTTGACTAGGATTCTTTGGTTGAGTCCCAATGGACTAGGACTCTTCTTTTTCCCCCTTATAAATACAATCCCCCAGCCCCCCTACACCTTTGGCCGCAGCACCCCCCACCTCAACTCGCCGAGTTTAGCCCCCCATGCCAGAGTTTGGTCGTCGGTGAGCCCTGCCGTCGAGCCCCGTCACGCCTCGCTGTCGCTGGAGAAGAAGCCCGACGATCTTCCCTACCATAATTGCCCGCAGAAAAATTCCCCGCTGCTGCCGTTGCTAGGAGGAAGGCCCAGCCACAAGCAGGAAGTGAGGTAGATTTTCATTACCCATATTACGACGTCGCCGCTGTTTCTACGCATTCGTTTTCTTCGTCCCCTTCGAGCAGAAACTTTTCCGTGTGGACAGATCATGTTTTGATTGATTTTTTATGGTGGAATTGATCTAGATCTTGTGTCAAGATCATCACCACGTCCACACTAGTTCCCAGCACCCTTGTTCATTATAAAACCCCATGAAATCCCATTAAAACATGCAAGAACACGTACAAATTGGTTTTGTAAAACTGCACTATAGGATTTGCATTCATCTACCCCATTGCATCTTGAGTAAAGTTCGTGCATGATGATTGATTGCTGTAAATTTTGTATGTGTATGATCGTGAGTAGAAGGACAAGCTCAAGAGGCTGTCTACGAGGAACTACAGCACCAAGACTTCGAGACACTTGAGCAACATGAACCACGGGAGCAAGGCAAGTGCCCCTAGACCATATTGATCCCATGTTTTCAAAACTGTTTTGCTTGTGAAAACTCGTATGCTTGAGTCAACTTATGGGACACCATTTTTATAGGAGTTCACTGGTATTGTTATCCATCCTTGTCCTAGGGTGTAACACACTCAAATTCATTACCATGGATTGCATACATTTTTTATGTAGAGAAGCATTATAAAAAAAGTAGAAATGGAGAAAGAACTATAGAAATGGAGAAAGAACCACAGAAATGGAGAAAGAACTATAGAAATGGAGAAAGAACCGTGGAAATGGAGAAAGAACCATATGAATGGAGGAAGAAACCATAGAAATGGAGGAAAAACCACAAAATGGAGAAGGGAATATAGAAATGGAGAATGGGGCATAGAAATGGAGAAAGGAAATATAGAAATGGAGAATGGGGCATAAAAAATGGAGAAGGGAAATATAGAAATGGAGAATGGGGCATAGAAATGGAGAGCGGAATGTAGAAATGGAGAATGGGACATAGAAATGGAGAGGGGAATATAGAAATGGAACAAGTGACATAGAAATGGAGAGGAATGGGAAAAAGATAGCTGAAATGAGCCATTCCCAAATTTCCCCAAATTTTCTCCCAAATTTCCAAATTCCCCAATTCCACAAAAAGGGAATTTTCCCCACGTTTGGGGGAATTTAATCGCCAAATTGGCCGCACAATTAGGGAAGAGACCCCTTGGCCGCAGCCCTCAAGGGGGGAAACCCAATTCCCCACCTTTAGAACTCTTTGGTTAAGTCCCCCACCTCTAGGACTCTTTGGTTAAATCCCCCACCATTAGGACTCTTTGTTTCCAGCTTTAGGACTCTTTGGTGGAGTCCCATCTTGCTAGGACTCTTTGTTTCCACCCCTAGGACTCTTTGGTTGAGTCCCATCTTGCTAGGACTCTTTGTTTCCACCCCTAGGACTTTTTCCCCCTTATAAATATAACCCCCACCCCATGGCCGCACCCCTCTCGGTTTTGGTCATCCCCCCTGCTTCGAAGCCCCCTTCCTTTCTTCCAAGTCGCCAAGTTTCCCCCCTCGCCGGAATTTGGCCGCCGCTGAGCCCCGTCATGCCTCGTCGTCGCCGGACAAGATGCCCGACGATCTGTCCTACCCTAATGTTCCATTGAAAAATTCCCCGCTGCAGCCGTTGCTAGGAGGAAGGCCCTGCCACAAGGAGGAAGTGAGGTAGATTTTCATTACCCATCTTATGATGTCGCCGCTGTTTCTACGCATTCATTTTCTTCGTCCCCTTCGAGCAGAAACTTTTGCGTGTGGACAGATCCTGTTTTGATCGATTTTTGACGGTGGAATTGATCTAGATCTTGTGTCGATATCATCGCCACGTCCACACTAGACCTTTTATAGGAGTTTTACTAGTTTTGTTAATCATCCTTGTCGCCGGGAAAGTTGATGAGTCGGGTATGGTCGTTTTTCCTTTTTGCTTCGCTTAATTCACGGGATACGGGAAGCTGAAGTAAAACATGTCTAGCTACTGCACTCATATGAATAATGATAATGAGATCTTGATGATGTTAATGGGCATGGAATCGGGGAGATCTGTAACACCCCAAAATTTTGATTCAAAACACTAAACCATGTTCAGAGGGGAATTTAAACAATTTTGGACGTGTTGCATGTTTTGCAAAAATTCAAATTCAAACTGGAATTCAAATTAAACTTAAATCAGAAAAGAAATGGAAAAAGAAAAAGAGAAAACGGAAAAAAACCGGCCAGTGGGCCGAAACCCGCCAGCCGGCCCAGTTCCCCCCCCCCCCCGCCAGCCCGCAGCCGCGCGCACCCGCGCTCTCTCACACAGACAGGTGGGACCCACCTGTCATCCCCAACCTCGCTCGCGCCGACCCCGGACTCTCTCCCGCGCACGCGCGATCTTAACCGATCGGAATACCGCGTCCCTCAGCCCGAATTCCGGTCCCAGAAGACTCAAATTCGATCACAACTGACCCACCGCCCTTCCCCGGCTATAAAAACCCCAGCCCCGATCGGTTTTTCCCACGCGATCGCCGATTTTTACTCCGGTGAGCACCGAGACTTCGCCAGTGAATTCTGGCCGATCTAAGCTCGGAAACTCTGATCTAACTCGCTGGTCTTGATCCACCGCCTCCGTGGAGCTTTGCAGGTGCAGAAAACTCGGAGACTTACGGTGTAAACACAGCGCCGACGAGCTTCGCCGTGGTTTTGCCTCGGACCTCGCCGCCGATCAATTTCCAGGACCCCCGAGCTCAAGAAAACCCCCGAGGTGAGATCCCTGACCTCCCCTCTACCGATCTATGCCATAAGATCACAATTCTAGGCAGAATTCTCGAGGATCCGAAACTTTCCGGCGAGATCGCCGCTTTCCGCCGCCGTGCGCCGCCGGCAGCGCCGCCCGCGCTCGATCAGAGCGACGTGGCCGCTTGTGCGCCGTTTATTTTAAATCGCACGGTAGGGTTTAAATCCCCGCGTACTGGTTCGATGTTATAATCTCAGCCGTCGGTTTAAAATCGGACGGTCCACGTCAGCCCCGCATTATAAAGACTGGAATTCTTACGTGCTACCCCCTGGGGTTCTCGGGAATTAAGAGCTAGCCCCGGAAACTTTAGATCTAGCCCCTGGAACTCCAGAAAATCATGTAAATTCATTTAAAAATCAGTTTTAGCCACTGGACTTAATAAAAATTAGGAAAAACACCTCTGATAAGTGTAGCTAGACCCCTGGAAATTCTGAAAATAATATTATAGACCCTGTAATGGGGTGAGTTTATTTTTTTAACCCTGTTTAGTATTTAATTTAGAAAATTGAATATGTAACTAGTGTTTAAAAATTTAAAAAGTGGGACAAACATATTGTCAAAATTAAGTTAAAGACTTTCTCAGTGTTTAGAAAACTTTGGAGTGAGATAAAAACTTATTTTGGACAGAATTGAATCTGTTTAATTTATTATTCACATTTAGGGACACATTTTTAAGTAAAGAATAGTTATAGAAAATAGGTAAAATAATTATAAAATAGTTTACATCAGAGGCAAAGGTCAAAATATGTTATTAAATTATTTAGGACCAGAACCTATTCTGTTTAGATGATGTGTATTACTAATTTCATAATAAAATACACATTTATGCATAGGAGAATAAATCTGAAAATATAGCAACTAGCAAATGATAAATGGAGTTTCTAAAATCCAAAGAATTCAGTTTAGGGTTGGTAGAAATTCTGAAGGCACATATGGAGAAGAAAAATACTTTTCATACATACTTGGTAGTGAAAAGGTGTAGTAGTTTAATATAAGGAATTTATTTAAAACTGAAACACACACATATATATATAGTATGTAAGTATAAATATGAACACCAAAGTAGGAATCATATACATATAAATAAAAGTGTATGCAAGCCACAGATCAACACACACAGAGTAACCACAACACATATAATGGTGAATGAATTTCATAAATATGAATATGTGGTTTGTATGAAGTGGAAGTGTGAACTATGTCTTATGGATTGTTGTTTTTCTTTTGCTATGTGTGATGGTGTGATGTAGAACCTGCTCAAGAGCAAGTTATTTCTTTCCAAGACCAGGACTACCCATTTCAAGAGCAGCAAGAAGGAGGCAAGTGTCCTTGACCACTTTGATCCTATGCTAGGATGTGTAGATAGAATTATTTGAATTGTCAATTTAAATATGAAACCCATGATAGGAAAGTTTCCCTAGAATTGCATTACCTTGTTTCCTTATAGCTTGGGTTGGGATTTATTTTACCATGTCATTTATTTCCATGCATATGCTTAGCCATGCTTAGAATGGGATATTTGGGACATGAGATCATCAGTTTATATTACCATACTCTTGAATGAGACATTGTGAGTTATTTAGAGGTAGGGATCAAGGCAAGTTGGATGTTTTGGTTGTGTGCTGGGTGCACGAGACTTGGGTTTGTGTTTAGTACTTGCCTGGATCCTAAGGACCGGTTCATGGAGCATGTAACCCGGCTTTACAATGCCAACCACATGCTGAGATGGGGCAGCTTGGCCAATTAATTAGGTGTATCCCCGGCGTAGTATGGGTGTGTTGGATGGTGCGGGGAGTAGGTGTCAGCTGGACTACCATATGAACCGCAAGGCTCAAGAGGGGGCCACTGCAGCGGGGTTGGAGCCTCTTGTATGCTGTTAGGGGTGAAACCTCAGTGGGCCCATGCTCGTCGGGAATCCCTTTGTAAAGGCTTCGTAGTGATCTCCTGGCTGCACACCTAGGAAGTGTGAATGTGGATCGTAGCCACTGGCATAATGGAGGTTCTTTTAGTCCACCCGGCAACGGGGGATGAAATCACTACATGTGGGTACAGTGGTACAAACTCTGCAGAGTCAAAACTGTCTTGACAGCCGTGCTCATGGTTAAGAGCGGCCTGGACTTATTCATGATTAGAGGAGTGATGGTTTTTGGAAGTTGTGGATGTTAAGCGGGGAGCTTAACATTGGAAATGATGTTATGGTTATTAGATTATGATGATGGATGGGAGATTGGGACCATTTCACCTGTGTAGTAATGTAGGTGCTTAATAAGCTAAGGTGATAGGTATTAATTGCGTAGTGCTTTAACCATGAGTTCAATCTCTCCTTGTGCTAGCCATGCATGATATAATTTTCCCACACTTGCTGAGTACCATTGGTACTCAACCTTGCATTTTTGTTGGTTTATATTGCTGCTCAGGTCAAGGTAATGAGGTGGTGTATAATGACCAAGACTTTGGACCGGAAGAAGGTTTCTAGGTTCATGGAGACCCCCGGGCAACGCCTATGATGGAGCCCTAAAAGAATAATATTCCGCTGCTAGTTTATTTACTTGTGATGAAGCATTAGTGTCCATTGAGACATTTGCGATGTAAGACTTATTTATATTCGACACCTGGCTTGTAATAAATGATGCTCCACTATTTGTCATCACATGTATGAGAGAATGATCCTGGCATACATGTGATATTCACTTGGTTGTTTCTTCGGAAAAACCAGGTGTGACAAGATCTAGGCAAGCTTCACTCGTGGATGTTGCTGGATGAGATGGTGGTACTTTCTGTAGATCTAAGGACCGGTTCATGCGAGAATATGCCAGGAAAACAGTGCCACCACAAGGCCAAGTATGGGTGCGGCTTAGCTGATTAAATAGGTGTGTTGCTAGCTTGTTATGGACCGTGGATGGTGCGGAGAATGGGAGTCGGGGAGGACTGCCCTGGAAACTGCATGGCACAAGAAGGGCCCCGTGGGTGGGAGAATGGTGATTCGAGCCTGCCGGTGAAACCTCAGTGAGTCCATACATCTAGTAGCCCCTTTGTAAAGGCTATTTCGTGATCTCTTGGCCATACACCGACGGTTGTGCACTGGTATAATGGAGGTTCTGCAGTCGCCTAGGGGTGACGAAATCACGAACTTGTGGGTAAAGTGGTGCCACCTCTGCAGAGTGTAAAACTATCATGATAACCGTGCTTCCGGTCACAAGCACCTAGCCAACTTCCATGATTAGAGGGAAAACTTGGGATGGTTATTCGGTATGGTTATGGTATGGTCATTGGGATTAGTTTTGGGACTTTTTTGAGTCATGACAATGAGTTTGGTTTCAGTTATATGAACAGGAGATGGCTATGAAAATTTATGAGTATGAGAGGAACTTGAGAAAGATTAATGGCTGGATGAGACTTGATAAATTGTGAAACCTGATGAGAGAATGTTGCTGAATTATTTGATTATGATCGGATAGATTTCACCTAGAAATAGTTGCTATTTTTATCATGTTTTTGAAATAAAATTTGCTTGCTACAATGAGCCTTTTTATTTCCTACCTTGTTGTAAGCTACATGTCATACTTTTCCCGCACTTGCTGAGTACTGTAAGTGCATCTAGGATATCCCTTGTGGGTTTTGGCTAATTGATGACGAACATATGAGATCCTAATGAAACTATTAAGATGATTGCAGGATAAACAAAGTGAACTAGCTCGGCACACACAAAAAGATGAAAAATAGAGTGACGCCCGAAAAGGAAGACGTTAGTGGAATTTAGAGGAGCAAAGTAGATATAAATGTATAGGTTGTGTGTGAGAGAGACACATCCAAGGGCTCATGACTTTGCGTAAGGGTAAGGGATTTAAAAATCAACTAAAATCCACTAAAATCCGGACTAGTCCGTTCATGGACGGGACTAGTCCGTTTAACTTTCTGAAAGACGCAAACATAGTGCACCGGACTAGTCCGCCTTGTGAACCGTACTAGTCCGGTCAGCTCACTGGAATGGAACCGGACAAGTCCGGTTTTAGACCGGACTAGTCCGGTCATGTCTCTGTTGTCCTCTTTAGAGGACTACGGACTAGTCCATCCAAGCGACAGGACTAGTCCGCTAAAGTTTCTGAAACCCCATCTCACATAGCACCGGACAAGTCCGGTTTGTGGACCGGACTAGTCCGGTTAACACACTGGAAGTAGGCCGGACAAGTCCGATCATATACCGGACTAGTCCGGTAGTAGGTTTAACAACTGTAACTTTTTGGGAAAGCCAATAAAAAGAGGTCCTTCGTCTTTTCCCTAAGGAGACACGACTCATACTGTCAAAAACTGAAACCCTAGCGCCGCCACCTGTCCCAAGAGCCCAAAACACGTCTCCCCACACATCTAAGGTGCAAAAAGGTGAAGATCACGTTTTGAGTGTATTTGATCAACTTCTCATTGTAATTCTTGTGGGAGCCCTCAACGTATGAGGTTGCCCCATAAACACGGTGATTACACTTGATAGTGAAGTCAAGTCGGCCTGTGTGGTGACTTGAAGAGGGAAAGGGTTGGGAACCCGGCTCTGTGTGAGCTTCCTCAACGAGGACGTAGATCTCTTGGTGAGATCGAACCTCGATAAAAATTCGTGTCTTTTGTCTCTCATTTGTTTTACATCTTGACACATTAGATCACTAGTTTGCTAGTCATCGTTTGAGTTCCTTACAAGTTTGCACGTGCATCCATACAATAAATTTAAGTTATAAAAACTGTTGTTCTTATTCCGTGCTATAAGATTAAATTAGTGAGACACACTTAATCAACTCAAATAATTCAGCACACCGGACTAGTCTGCCCACACAACCGGACTAGTCCGGTCAGTCAAGTTTCTGATAACTTTATTATGTGTGCAGGAATTCTTTAAAGGCCTATTCACCCCCCTCTAGGCCACATTCAATTGGTATCAGAGCCAAGTTCTCCATCAACGAGACTCACATCTCGGAGAGATCAATGGCCTCTGAGAAGAACAACGATATCCCGAAGACGAACAACAACGATGAGGAGCAAGAAGCCAAAGCCTTCGATGTGCTGAAAGAAAATCAACATGACGATGATGAAGAGAGACAGCTAAAGACATTACTAAGAAAGAAGTTAATGGCACAAAAGGGAAAAGAGGAAGAAAAGACGATGGGGAGTGGTCATCATGACTACTCCCGGTATCCTTACAACTACAACCGTCTCAATTCAAATAATAATTATCTCTCTATTCCTATGGGAAAGCCCCCACAGTTTGACGGAAGTGACTACACCATGTGGAAGTACAACATGAAGATGCATCTGATATCCCTAAACCCTAGTCTGTGGCACATTGTTTGCACAGGCATCGATATTCCGGACACGGATGATGAACTCACCCCAGAACAAGAACAAGAGATTCACAGAATCGCACAAGCCGTCGCCGTGATCACATCATCACTAAGCAGAGAGGAATTCACCAAGACCGATGGGTTAGAAAGTGCAAAAGAAATCTGGGATACCCTCAAGACAGCTCACGAAGGAAATAGTTCAGTTCGTGAAGCCAAAATCGAAATGCTTGAAGGAGAGTTGGGGAGATTTGCTATTGAAGAAGGCGAATCACCTCAAGACATGTACAACCGGATGAAAGCACTCATCAACAAAATTCGTGCTTATGGAAGTAAGAAATGGACAGATCACGAAGTGGTCAAAAGAATGATTAGAGCCTTCATGCCAAGAAACGTCACACTTTGCTCAATGATTAGAGAAAGCCCCGGGTTTCACAAAATGACTCCCGATGAGTTATTGGGAAAGATCATAAATCATGAAATGATGGAGAAAGAGGCTCAATACGTCAAAGACTTAGCCGAGCTCACCTCTTCTAAAAAGAAAGAAGTTGCCCTCAAAGCAACGTGCAGACCCAAACTCAAAGAAACTCGTGAAGACCAAGACGATGGAGATACAAGCGACGAAAGCACCGATCTTGATGACGAAGAAATGGTACTCTTCATCAAAAAGTTCAAACGCATGATGAAGAGAAGACACGGCAACAATTCACATGAAGGCAAAAGCAAGGATAAAGGAAAATCCAAGGCTCGACGCACTTGCTACAACTGCGGAGAGTATGGTCACTTCATGGTGGACTGTACTTATGAGGAAAACAAAAAGAAGAAGGAAACAAGATCTCAAGAAAAGAAAAATTTCAGAAAAAGAAGACAAGCCCATCAAGCTCACATTGGGAAGGAGTGGGACTCAAACGACGAGTCCTTCTCCGATGAAGAAGAAGAGATGGCCACTTTCGCAGTCAAGAAACCAACTATGAGAGCCACACTCTTTCCGAACATGGGAGGACGGGACATGAACAACCACACTTGTCTTATGGCTAAGGAAGGCAAGAAAAAGGTTCGACTTACTCCTCCTGTGCTAAATTCCTCCATTGATGACTTTGATAGCTCTAGTGATAATGAAGAATTGTTTAGAGGGCTAAGTAAAATTGCTTTAAAGAAAATGGAAATGTTGTCAAACGAAATCTTTGAAAATGAGGAACTTGTCAACCGACAAGAAGATATGCTCATCCGTGAGAGGAAGAGATATCAAGAAGTCGAAAAGCTTCTTGAGCTTGAAAGAGAGAAGAATGAGTCACTTGAGTTAGAGCTAGCCTTAAGTAAGGAAACTTACTCAAAGTTAGAGGACTCACACATTGCAATCAAGGAAGAACTTGCTAACTTGTCAAAAGTTAACAAAATCCTTGAGGTGCAAGTTGAGTCGCTCAAACAAAGTGACTCCTCTTCCTCCAAGAGCTCTTCCTCCAAAGACATGAGCTCAACAACAGTAAGAACCTGCACTTGATCTAGTAAGAAGAATGTAATTTCTAATGCTTTAACCCCACATGACATGCATTCTTCTCAAAACGGCATCTTTGATAAGGAGAAGATCAAATATGCACGAAGTGCATATATAATCACTAGACCTCCTAATGTCAAAGATAGACTTGGCTTCGACAGGAATAAACACATGTCTACTTCTAATCATGCTAAGAATAGGATCATTTTTGTTAAAGAAAAATCCCATGAATCTGAGCTACAAACACTGTTCCATACATTTGATGCTTCTTATGTTCTCATGAAAAATAAGTATGGAAAAGTCATTGCTAAATATACAGGGCCACGCCACAAGAACTTGAAAACTTGTGTGTGGGTGCCCAAGACTCTTGTGACTAACCTGAGAGGACCCAAGCAAGCTTGGGTACCTAAAACCCAGAAATAATTCTATTTTGCAGGCTTACTCCTCCGGTGGATCTAAGTGGGTGCTAGATAGCGGATGCACAAATCATATGACCGGAGAGAGAGGTATGTTTGTGGAATACGAGTGCAACAAGGATCCAAGTGAAGGTATATACTTTGGAGATAACAGCCAAGGAAAGGTCCTTGGTAGTGGTAACATTGAAATATCCTCTCAACAAACCTTATCTAATGTTTTACATGTAGACTCTCTAGATTATAATCTTTTATCAATATCTCAACTATGCGACAAAGGTTACAACTGTTTATTCACTAATGAGGGTGTGACTGTCTTTAGAAGAAGCCTGGCTCGATTGCATTCAAGGGATTGTTGAAGGGAAAGATTTATCTTGTTGACTTCAACAAAGATAAAGCCGAACTCAACACTTGCTTGGTTGCTAAGACCAACATGGGATGGCTGTGGCATAGACGGCTAGCCCATGTTGGAATGAGAAATCTGCAGAAACTTCTAAAAGGTGGTCACATCCGTGGTCTTAAGGATGTGGTTTTTGAAAAAGACAGGCCGTGCAACGCTTGTCAAGCAGGAAAACAGGTTGGAGCACCACACCCCGCCAAGAATGTGATGACCACCGCTAAACCGCTGGAACTTCTCCACATGGATCTCTTTGGTCCAATTGCGTACATCAGCATCGGCGGTAACAAATACGGTTTAGTAATTGTTGATGATTTTTCAAGATTTACCTGGGTATTTTTCTTGTATGATAAATCAGAAACTCAAGGAATCCTCAAGAAGTTCTTGAAAAGAGCTCAAAATGAATTCTCATCAACCGTAAAGATTACCAGAAGTGACAATGGGACAGAATTCAAGAACACCCAAGTTGAAGAATATCTCAATGAAGAAGGTATAAAGCATGAATTCTCGGCACCCTACTCTCCTCAACAAAACGGGGTGGCCGAAAGGAAGAACAGAACATTGATCGAAATAGCGAGAACAATGTTAGATGAATACAAGACGTCAGACCGATTTTGGGCAGAAGCAGTGAACACCGCTTGTCATGCCACAAATCGGTTGTACCTTCATCGACTACTGAAGAAAACTCCATATGAGCTTCTTACGGGTAAAAAGCCTAACGTGTCCTATTTCAAAGTTTTTGGTTGCAAATGTTTTATTCTGAACAAGAAACCAAGGGCCTCGAAGTTTGCTTCAAAGTCCGATGAAGGATTCTTGCTCGGATATGAATCGAATGCCTACGCCTATCTAGTCTTCAACAAGGTGTCCGGCCTTGTTGAAGTAGCGCGTGACGTAGTGTTTGATGAAACTAACGGCTCACAAGTGGAGCAAGTCGATAAGTCTATGCTAGATAAGGAGGAAGCTCCATGTGAAGCGCTGAAGAAAATGGCACTTGGTGATATCCTACCACGAGAGGAGACACAAGATGAATTTCAACAAGGAAGCAATGATCAAGGGGGAGCTCCTACACAAGATCAAGTTGAGGAGGATCAAGAAAATCAAGATGATCATGGAAGCAATGATCTAGGGGGAGACATGACACATGAAGACAATGAAGAACAAACAACTATACAAATTCCACACCCAAGAGTACATCAGTGTGTGCAAAGGGACCATCCTGTCAACAATATCATTGGAGATATTGCTAAGGGAGTAACTACTAGATCTCAAATTGCAAATTTTTGTGAACATTATTCTTTTGTGTCTTTTCTGGAGCCATACAGGGTAGAAGAAGCCTTAAGGGATCTAGACTGGGTGATTGCGATGCAAGAGGAGCTGAACAACTTCAAAAGAATTGAAGTGTGGGAGCTGGTGGAAAGACCAAGGGCGAACATCGTTGGAACCAAATGGGTCTTTCGGAACAAGCAAGATGAGCATGGAGTAGTGACAAGAAATAAAGCGAGGTTGGTGGCCAAAGGTTATTCTCAAGTGGAAGGTTTGGATTTCGATGAAACCTTCGCTCCTGTAGCTAGACTTGAGTCCATTCGCATTTTATTGGCATATGCTACTCACCATAATTTTAAGTTGTATCAAATGGACGTCAAGAGTGCCTTTCTCAATGGTCCGATAAAGGAGGAAGTCTATGTGGAGCAGCCACCGGGGTTCGAAGATCAGAAGTATCCCAACCATGTCTATAAACTGCGTAAGGCTCTCTATGGCCTCAAATAGGCTCCTCGAGCCTGGTATGAGTGCCTTAGAGATTTTCTGATTCAAAATTGATTCAGAATTGGTAAAGCTGACTATACACTCTTTACTAAACATTTTGATGATCATTTATTCGTATGTCAAATTTATGTTGATGACATTATCTTTGGATCCACTAACAAGTCCTTCTGTGAAGAATTTAGCAAAATAATGACAGACAGGTTCGAGATGTCAATGATGGGTGAATTGAAGTTCTTCTTGGGATTTCAAGTAAAGCAACTGAGAGAAGGTACATTTATAAGCCAAACTAAATATACACAAGACATTCTCAAGAAATTCAATATGGACAAAGCCAAGCCCATCAAGACACCCATGGCCATCAACGGACATCTCGACCTCAATGAAGACGGTCCAAATGTGGACCAAAAGGTATATCGGTCCATGCTTGGCTCCTTACTATACTTATGTGCATCTAGGCCAGATATTATGCTTAGTGTTTGCATGTGTGCAAGGTTTCAAGCCGCACCTAAAGAGTGTCACTTAATTGCTGTAAAAAGAATCCTAAGGTACCTTGTGCACACACCCAACTTGGGCCTTTGATATCCCAAAGGATCCAAGTTTAACTTGATAGGGTATTCCGATGCTGACTATGCAGGATGCAAAGTCGATAGAAAGAGCACGTCAGGGACCTGTCAATTTCTTGGTAGGTCCCTAGTTTCTTGGTCATCTAAAAAGTAAAACTCCATTGCTCTTTCAACAGCGGAATCAGAGTATGTTGCAGCCGGTAGTTGCTGTGCGCAACTGCTTTGGATGCAACAAACTCTTAGGGACTACGGCTACAATCTAAGTCATATCCCGCTTCTATGCGATAATGAAAGTGCTATAAAGATTGCACACAACCCTGTAGAGCACTCAAGAACTAAGCACATAGACATCCGTCATCACTTTCTTAGAGATCATTCATTAAAAGGTGACATAGCTATTTCACATGTTAGGACTGAAAAACAACTTGCAGATATTTTTACCAAACCATTAGATGAGAAAAGGTTTTGTGAACTAAGAAATGAGCTAAACATTCTTGACTCTCGAATCTCGAAATGTGGCTTGAAACATTGCATACCTAGTTGCAACTTAAATTGTTCCTCCGTATTGTCAAAAATGCTCCTCCTCTCCTTTCTACTCAGAAAACTATTCTTAATGAATAAATCTTGTGAATTATGACCATTGTTTGATTGTTGATTGCCTATTGGTCATAATCACCAAGACTACTTGCAAAATTGTTGTCCTTGGATCACTATTAGTTATATATATATATATATATATATATATATATATATATATATATCAAGTCTGTTGGAAACGGACTAGTCCGATTTCCAACCGGACTAGTCCGGTCAGTCGCATATAGAAGCAGTTAGCCGGACCAAACGCCCCCTCTCCACTCATAAGCACTTTGTCTCACCCTCTCTCCTAAACCCTACCTCTCAAAGTGATTTTCGAGTTGAGCCCTCAAACTCGGAGTTTTCTCCGTGAAAAAGCCTCTTCTCGACGAGGGGATCCTACTTTCCGGACTCATCCGGACTGATTTCCACTCATTCAACGCGAATCTTCAAATATTGGTAAATCCCCCCAAAAACCAAAATCTCAATTTTTCTAGCTCTAGCTAGTTTGCTTTGATTTCAAAAGGATGTACATTGCATAAATAGATGTATTCCCACCACTTTCCTATCCTTGTGTCGTTAGATAGGAGATTTGCTTCAAATGAAACATTCAATTTAGGGTTCTTATGCTAGGCCGGACTAGTCCGGCGTTCAGATGCGGACAAGTCCGGTCCACCGGACTAGTCCGCACTCTGAAACCGGACAAGTCCGGTCTCTGACAGCTGAACACCTACATTCCCATTTGAAGTCGATAATGCGTCTGTTTGCATCTAATCCTTAAACTCCTTATCAGGCATCATGTCTTCAGTATCAGATGACGGCTCTTTTCACATTGACAAAGAAGTTCAACGTGAAAGAGTGAGGAGAGCTAAGGAGGGAGTGATGAAGAAGAGACATGATGTCAATGCTCACTCTCCACCCTCCGACGACAATCTACCTAAGAAGAGGAAAGTCATTATCAAAAGGCCTCGAAGGAAAGATGCTGCTGAGGGCTCGTCAGGGCCAAGAAGAGTTCTCAATAAAGGGAAGGGACTTGCTAGTGGCCCCATTGGGCCTCTGAAATTGAAAAATCCTGTTCACCGCAACAGGCAGCCTTCAAGTGAGGATTTCATTGGAAAAGGGAATGAGCTAGCTGATAACTTCAGGAAGATTGAAGTGTATGGCCGACCTAAACAATGTTCTGATCCTAGGTTCTGGAGCAACTTCAATGCAGACTACTACGAGCATGTGTACATGAAGATGAAGAATCCCATAGTAGAGAGTCAATGGCTAAATGTTGAATATCTGAAGTCAAAGAGGTATCCTGCCTTCCGTGAGATGGTGGAAGCCTTAGAGAGGCACGGTCTGACGGACCTGCTATCCTTTGAGTATGACTGGAACAATGAAGTCATTACCCAGTTTTACTCCACTCTCTACTTTGCTCGGGATGATGGAGACAGTCTTACTTGGATGACTCATGGTTCAAGGTATAGTGTCACGTATGATGAATTTGCTAGGATTCTTCACCTCCAAAACACTTTGGATCATGAACTGGTCATCCATAATTTGAAACCCCTGGAGAAGGAAGAGCTTGAGTTTCTCTATGACACAAGGATGCCATATGTTCCTCCCACCATCAAATATCTAAAGCCCTTCTTTGTGGTCCTAAATAGAGTCTTGAGAAAGACGATAGCTCCGAAGGATGGAGATGCAGGAACTATACAAGGAACCTTGAGGACTCTCATGAAGGTCATTAGTGGGAGGAGACCATTCAATGTCTTTGAGTATATCTACAACGACATTGTGAAAATCTCAATTACCCCCAATAGGTCCTGTGGATATGCACCGTATATCATGTACATGATTGAGAAAGTGACGGGACTCGAGTTTGTCAAGGATGTCAAGCATACGGGGTTGAAGCCGCAAAAACCCACCGAGTACACTCTCTCTCCGGCTCCAACTGCCCCGTCCTCTCCACCAGTGGAGAGGAGATCAAAGCAAGCTCATGATGACACTAGGTCTGCAGCTGCTCCTCTTGGTTCTCCACCTGCCCACGAATCATCTAGCGGCATCCTCAAGATGCTCTCCTCTATCTTTGCCTGCTGCCGTAAGATCGAAGACAGGCAACGCAAAGAAAAGCTTGCAAGGAAGAAACATCAACGGTACGTCAATGCAAATATCAAGTCTATCTGTGCAAAGCTTGAGATTGAGCCTGTTGGATCACCGCTCGCCTCCGAGGACTCAGAGGAAGATCCTGCTCCTGTGGATGCTGAAGATGAAGATCAGACTGAGACTGACGGAGGAGGCAGCGATGAGTGATTCCCCTCAATTTTTCCCTTTTTGGTGTCTTGATGCCAAAGGGGGAGAGATTGAGATGGAAGATTGAGATTAGACTTGGACTTTTTCTATCTAGTATTAGTCATTAAGATCTTTTGTGATCAAGGACATGTACCTATTTTTAAAATCTTGTAATGCACTATTTCTTTTCATATGTGTGATGTACTATGCTCTAATGCCCACTTACATGTTCACTACTGTTTGTCTTTAATTTATCACATTTTGTTTACCACACACCTGTGAGGCACCCCACCATAAGGTGTGTGCATATGTGAGAAGCTTTTTGTGAATTCTTTATTATTCTCATATGTACACACCTTATGAAAATCAACCTTTTATTCTCAATTGTGATATCTCAAATGGTTGTCATCAATCACCAAAAAGGGGGAGATTGTAAGTGCATCTAGGATATCCCTTGTGGGTTTTGGCTAATTGATGACAAACATATGAGATCCTAATGAAACTATTAAGATGATTGCAGGATAAACAAAGTGAACTAGCTCGGCGCACACAAAAAGATGAAAAATAGAGTGATGCCCGAAAAGGAAGACGTTAGTGGAATTTAGAGGAGCAAAGTAGATATAAATGTATAGGTTGTGTGTGAGAGAGACACATCCCAAGGGCTCATGACTTTGCGTAAGGGTAAGGGGTTTAAAAATCAACTAAAATCCACTGAAATCTGGACTAGTCCGTTTAACTTTCTGAAAGACGCAAACATAGTGCACCGGACTAGTCCGCCTTGTGAACCGTACTAGTCCGGTCAGCTCACTGGAATGCAACCGGACAAGTCCGGTTTTAGACCGGACTAGTCCGGTCATGTCTCTGTTGTCCTCTTTAGAGGACTACAGACTAGTCCATCCAAGCGACAGGACTAGTCCGCTAAAGTTTCTGAAACCCCATCTCACATAGCACCGGACAAGTCCGGTTTGTGGAGCGGACTAGTCCGGTTAACCCACTGGAAGTAGGCCGGACAAGTCTAATCATATACCGGACTAGTCCGGTAGTAGGTTTAACAATGGTAACTTTTTGGGAAAGCCTATAAAAAGAGGTCCTTCGTCTTTTCCCTAAGGAGACACGACTTATACTATCAAAAACTGAAACCCTAGCGCCGCCACCTGTCCCAAGAGCCCAAAAAAACGTCTCCCCACACATCTAAGGTGCAAAAAGGTGAAGATCAATAAAATACATGGATTTGGGATTGGGAGACCGTCGTTCCTTCGTTGTGAGCTCTTGGGGTTTGATCTCTCTACACTCATATTCTGCATTGTAATCTTTTTGAGTGTATTTGATCAACTTCTCATTGTAATTCTTGTGGGAGCCCTCAACGTGTGAGGTTGCCCCATAAACACGGTGATTACACTTGATAGTGAAGTCAAGTCGGCCTGTGTGGTGACTTGAAGAGGGAAAGGGTTGGGAACCCGGCTTTGTGTGAGCTTCCTCAACGAGGACGTAGATCTCTTGGTGAGATCGAACCTCGGTAAAAATTCGTGTCTTTTGTCTCTCATTTGTTTTACATCTTGACACATTAGATCACTAGTTTGCTAGTCATCGTTTGAGTTCCTTACAAGTTTGCACGTGCATCCATACAATAAATTTAAGTTATAAAAACTGTTGTTCTTATTCCGCTGCTATAAGATTAAATTAGTGAGACACACTTAATCAACTCAAATAATTCAGCACACCGGACTAGTCCGCCCACACAACCGGACTAGTCCGGTCAGTCAAGTTTCTGATAACTTTATTAACTGTGCAGGAATTCTTTAAAGGCCTATTCACCCCCCCTCTAGGCCACATTCAAGTACGACATGTACTCACCCTTGCATTACCGCATATACATCAGCTACAGGAGATGAGTACTTTGAGGACCATGTGGAGTACTAGGTGTGCAAACTACCATCAACATGCTTCTGGAGATGAAGATTGGAGCCTGCAGTTTAGTTATTTCCGCTATTGTTTAGAGACTTCCGCTGCAAAAATAAGTTAGAGATTTATGAGTGAGGCATTGAGTCATTGTAATAAAGTACTTAAACACTATTCGTACGTGGTTATATTCTAAATTCAGTTTGTGGAATACATGTGTATGTGTGATGAACATCCTGGGTACACATGCATTCACTTGGTTCATTTTTTTTGAACCAGGTGTCACAGATTGGTATCAGAGCCACGTTGACCGTACACGCAATCCTAGGTAGAATGGACACTCTAAAACACATAGGAACACCCCTCTAAACTGCTATTTGCAAAAATTGCTTGATGCTGCACTTTACTTGTCAATTCAGCCACCTCAAAGTGCTATTTTCAGCCCCTCTTTCTCTCTTCTTTTGGACAGCAATACTTTTGCTTTCTTGCTTCATAGCTTCTGAAGTTTTGGAGTTATTTTCTTCTTCACTAAAGTTTCTCATGTCTTATTTATAGATGCCGGTGATTAGGAGCACACCACGCATAAGGACTCGTCCACCACCACTTGGGAGTGCACTTAACCCCATTGAGGTGTACGATGGACCATATTGGGAGGAGGTGAAGATGGAACCTCATGATGAAGATGAAGCAATTGCTCTATGCATGAGGAAGAGGATCCGGAAGAGGTGGAACCATTCGAAGACAACATGGAGGATGATCCACAAGATCCGCATTGGTACGCACCTCGGGAGGAGTTTCACGTGGGCTTACACCCCGTGGAGCCTCATGAAGCTATGTCGGGAGGAGATGAATCTGAAGCGGAGCCACCCCTTGATGACACCAATAATGAAGGTGATGAACGGGCCAACCATTCAGTTCGAGAATTTCAGTCCGACAAAATGGAAGGAGGACACATATCCAGGGAGCTCAAAGAATTTCTGGATTGCTTTAGCCTATACCCGGAGTATCTCCTCAATAAAGTCTCTCGTCTCGGACATGAAGAGTGGAAGGCTGAGGTAACCATCCTATTGAACAGTAGGGTTGTCACTCGGCACTTCGAAGCCACATGGAGAGCTACAAGGGCAGAAGCTATTGATGATGTCGCATGGGATGCACTCACCAGACTGTGCTACGCCTTCCATGAGCAGCTTGAGAACACTAATTTTGAGCTGCACCCATATCGGAAGAGTGGTACAAGGCAGATCATTGGACCCCATGGAGGAGCTCTTTCCAACCCACAAGATGCTGATAAGTGTCAGAGGTTGCTCGTGGAGATAGGAAACTGCTATGCAAGCGCACAAGAAGAGATCCATTACCTCCGCAAGAAGCTATATTTGCTGGAGAAACAAGAGGAGACTCGTGCCAACGCGGGAGCAAATGGAGCACAAGCGTCATCTATCCCAACATGGACTGCCGACTCACCATGGCGTGCGCCCATGTATGGACCACCCCCGTCACACAGCGAGAACAGCACCGGTTCTCATGATTAAGTTTAGGTTTCCATTGGATAAAGCTGTGATAGGAACGCTTAGATCGTAGTAGCTTGAATAAGAATGGTGTGCTGAATTTTCGTGATGATTGCTTATGTTTGTGTGCTTGGGTGTGAGTTGTGGGACGCTTCTGCGAAAGTCCACATCCACACATGGTAGAGAGATGTGAGATGCTTTGGCACTTGTTCACATCCTCATATAGGCTGATATTAATGAAAGAAGTTGCTTAGTTCATACACCTTGATGCATATAGTTGGGAAATTGCATCTTTCAAATCTTAATTCTAGCTCCTACAAATATAGTATGTCCGAGAGTAAGCATTAAAATATGGGGGTAGACTTTCTCCCCAACCTTATTGTCTTGGATTCCCAAGGGATTGACATAATACTTGGAATGGACTTGTTAAGTAAGCACAACAGAGTGATTCAATGTGCTCAGAGGATCATGCAGTTGACGAGTGAGCACGGTACTCGTCTTGAGTTTGAGGTAGCTCAACCTGCAACTGAGAAGGCAGTGCTGAACCACATCAAAGAAGCAACATTGGAAAGCATTCCGGTGGTTTGAGTATATTCAGATGTGTTCCCGAAAGAACTCCCAGGTATGTCACCTAATCGGGACATTGAATTTGCAATTGATTTAGTACCCGGAACTGCACCTATAGCGAAGAGGCCATATAGGATGCCTGCTAATGAATTAGTGGAGCTCAAGGAGCAAATTTAGGAGCAGCTAGAGAAGAGTTTTATACGCCCAAGATCGTCACCATGGGTAACCCCTATGCTCTTCGTAGACAACAAGGATGGGACCCAAAGGATGTGTGTGGATTATATGTCTCTCAATGAGGTGACGATCAAGAATAAATACCCGCTGCCCCGTATAGAGGACATGTTTGACCAAATGAAAGGTGCCCGAATTTTCTCCAAGATTGATCTTCGGTCGGGATATTTCCAGCTGAAGATTAAGCCCTCTGACATACCAAAGACTGCATTTTGAACACGGTATGGTTCGCATGAATATATCGTTATGTCTTTTGAGTTAACAAATGCACTCGCATACTTTATGTACCTCATGAATAAGGTGTTCATGGAGTACTTGGACAAATTCGTCATGGTTTTCATCGACGATATTGTAACACCCCAAAATTTTGATTCAAAGCCCTAAATCATGCTAAGAGGGGAATTTAAAAATTTTTGGACGTGTTGCATGTTTTGCAAAAATTCAAATTCAAACTGGAATTCAAATTAAACTCAAATCAGAAAAGAAATAGAAAAAGAAAAAGAGAAAACAGAAAAAAACCGGCCAGTGGGCCGAAACCCACCAGCCGGCCCAGCCAGCGCCCGCGCCAGCCCGCAGCCGAGCGCGCTGCTTCCTCACACTGACAGGCGGGACCCACCCTATCTTCGTCTACCTCGCGACAGCGCAGGACTCCCTCGCACCCGAATCAAAACCGATCGGGATTTCAGCGTATCCCCGCTGAATTCTGTTCCTAGGACGACGCGGACATGATCTAAACCACCCCGCCGCCCTCCCCCGTCTATAAAAACCCCGACCCCGTTCTGTTTTTCCCCCGCGATCGCCGATTTTTACTCCGGTGAGAACCGAGACTTCTCCGGCGAATTCTGGCCGATCTAAGCTCGGAAATTCCGATCTAACTCGCTGGTCTTGATCCACCGCCTCCGGGGAACCTTGCAGGTGCAGAAAACTCGGTGATTTGCGGTGTAAATGCAGCGCCGACAAGCTTCGCCGTGGTTTTGCCTCGGACCTCATCGCCGATCACCTTCCAGGACCTCCGAGCTCAAGAAAACCCCCGAGGTGAGATCCCCGACCTCCCCTCTACCGATCTATGCCATAAAATCACAGTTCTAGGAAGAATTCACGAAATCCGAAACTCTCCGGCGAGATCGCCGCCTCCCGCCGCCGTGCGCCGCCGGCAGCGCCGCCCGCGCTCGATCAGAGCGACGTGGCCGCTTGTGCGCCGTTTATTTTCAATCGCACGGTAGGGTTTAAACCCCCGCGTACCGGTTCGATGTTATAATCTCGGCCGTCGGTTTAAAATCGGACGGTCCACGTCAGCCCCGCGTTATAAAGACTGGAATTCTTACGTGCTACCCCCTGGTGTTCTCGGGAAATAAGAGCTAGCCCCGGAAACTTCTGATCTAGCCCCTGGAACTTCAGAAAATCAGGTAAATTCATTTAAAAATCAGTTTTAGCCAATGGACTTAATAAAAATTAGGAAAAACACCTCTGATAAGTGTAGCTAGACCCCTAGAAATTCTGAAAATAATATTATAGACCCTGTAGTGGGTAAGTTTAACTTTTTAGCCCTGTTTAGTATTTGATTTAGGAAATTGAATATGTGGCTAGTGTTTAAAAATTAAAAAGTGGGACAAACATATTGTCATAATTAAATTAAAAACTTTCTCAGTATTTAGAAAACTTTGGAGTGAGATAAAAACATATTTTGGGCTGAATTGAATCTGTTTAATTTATTATTCACATTTAGGGACACATTTTTAAGTAATGAATAGTTTTAGAAAATAGGGAAAATAATTGTGAAATAGTTTACATCAGAGGCAAAGGTCAAAATATGTTATTAAATTATTTAGGACCAGAACCTATTCTGTTTAGATGATGTGTATTACTATTTTCATAATAAAGTACACATTTATGCATAGGAAAATAAATCTGAAAATATAGCAACTAGTAAATGATAAATGGAGTTTCTAAAATCCAAAGAATTCAGTTTAGGGTTGGTAGAACATCTGAAGGCACCTATGGAGAAAGCAAATACCTTTCATGCATACTTGGTAGCAAAAAGGTGTAGTAATTGAATATAAGGAATTTATTTAAATTGGAAACTCATATACATAGTATGTAAGCATAAATGTGAATACAAAAGTAGGAATCATATACACATGATTAAAAGTGCATGCAAGCCACAAATCAACACACATAGAGTAACCACAACACATATAATTGTGAAAGACTTTCATAAATATGAATATGAGGTTTGTATGAAGTGGAAGTGTGAACTATGTCTTATGGATTGTTGTTTTTCTTTTGCTATGTGTGATGGTATGATGTAGAACCTGCTCAAGAGCAAGTTATTCCTTTCCAAGATCAGGACTACCCATTTTAAGAGCAGCAGGAAGGAGGCAAGTGTCCTTGACCACTTTGATCCTATGCTAGGATGTGCAGATAGAATTATTTGCATTGTCAAATGAAATACGAAACCCATGTTAGGAAGTTTCCCTAGAATTGCATTACCTTGTTTCCTTGTAGCTTGGGTTGGGATTTATTTTATCATGTCATTTATTATTATGCATATGCTTAGCCATGCTTAGAATGGGATATTTGGGATATGAGATCATCAGTTTATTTTACCATACTCTTGAATGAGATATTGTGAGTTATGTAGAGGTAGGGATCAAGGCAAGTTGGATGTTTTGGTTGTGTGCTGGGTGCACGAGACTCGGGTTTGTGTTTTGTACTTGCCTGGATCCTAAGGACCGGTTCATGGAGCATGTAACCTGGCTTTACAGTGCCAACCACATGCTTAGATGGGGCAGCTTGGCCAATTAATTAGGTGTATCCCCGGCGTAGTATGGGTGTGTTGGGTGGTGCGGGGAATAGGTGTCAGCTGGACTACCATATGAACCGCAAGGCTCAAGAGGGGGCCACTGCAGCGGGGTTGGAGCCTCTTGTATGCTGTTAGGGGTGAAACCTCAGTGGGCCCACGCTCGTCGGGAATCCCTTTGTAAAGGATTCGTAGTGATCTCCTGGCTACACACCTGGGAAGTGTGAATGTGGTTCGTAGCCACTGGCATAATGGAGGTTCTTTTAGTCCACCCGGCAACGGGGGATGAAATCACTACATGTGGGTACAGTGGTACAAACTCTGCAGAGTCAAAACTGTCATGACAGCCGTGCTCACGGTTAAGAGCGGCTTGGACTTATTCATGATTAGAGAATGATGACCTTGGAGGTTGTGGATGTTAAGCGGGGAGCTTAACATTGGAAATGATGTTATGGTTATTTGATTATGATGATGGTATGGGAGCTTGGGACCATTTCACCTGTGTAGTAATGTAGGTGCTTAATAAGCTAAGGTGATAGGTATTAATTGCGTAGTGCTTTAACCATGAGTTCAACCTCTCCTTGTTCTAGCCATGCATAATATAATTTTCCCACACTTGCTGAGTACCATTGGTACTCAACCTTGCATATTTTGTTGGTTTATATTGCTGCTCAGATCAAGATAATGAGGTGGTGTATAATGACCAAGATTTGGACCCGAAGAAGGTTTCTAGGTTCATGGAGACCCCGGGTAACACCTGTGATGGAGCCCTCAAGAATAATTTTCCGCTGCTAGTTTATTTACTTGTGATGAACTTATTATTGTCCATCGAGACATTTGCGATGTAAGACTTATTTATATTCGACACCTGGCTTGTAATAAATGATGCTTCACTATTTGTCATCACATGTATGAGAAAATGATCCTGGCATACATGTGATATTCACTTGGTTGTTCTTCAGAAAAACCGGGTGTGACAGATATCATGGTGTATTCGAAAAGCGAGGAAGAACACGAAGAACACTTGAGGTTAACATTGCAGAAACTGCGAGAGGATCAATTGTATGCTAAGTTCAGAAAGTGTCAATTTTGGCTAAAGGAGATATCGTTCCTAGGACACATCATGTCCAAGGGAGGAGTATCGGTTGATCCCGGAAAAGTGGGAGATGTTCTGAAGTGGAACCAACCACAGAATGTGAGAGATATTCGAAGTTTCCTTGGGATGGCTGGATACTGCTGCCGGTTCATCTAGGATTTCTCCAAAATAGCGAAGCCTATGACTGAATTTCTCATGAAAGGGAAAGCATCTCAGTGGACACAAGCATGTCAAGACAGCAATTAGGAGCTAAAGAAGAGATTAACAACAGCGCCGATTTTGGTATTGCCGGACGTGAGCAAGAGTTTCGATATATATTGTGACGCATCAAGACAAGGCCTTTGATGTGTGCTCATGCAAGGAGGAAAAGTGGTAGCCTATGCATCGAGGCACTTAGAGAAACATGAGCTGAATTACCCCACACATGACTTGGAACTTGAAGCCGTGGTACATGCCTTGAAGATTTGGAGGCATTATACCCTTGGCCACCGATGTGAGATCTATACGGATCACAAAATCCTCAAGTATATATTCAAGCAAACGGATCTGAATTTGAGGCAATGTCGATGGTTGGAACTCATCAAGGAGTATGATGTTGGAATCAACTGTCACCCCGGAAAGACCAATGTAGTAGCTGATGCGTTGAGCCGAAAGGGAACATGTCACCAACTCACGGTTCGGGAGCTGCCACCCGAGCTGCGCACGGAGTTTGAACGGTTACATCTCGGGTTCTTGAACGAGATGGAGGTGATAGAATTGAACTCCTCGCTGGAACAAGAGATACGGTATGGCCAGGCAATGGATGAGGAAATCAAGTAAAGAATCCAAAAGGCATAGAAAAGGATTTCAACGAAGACGTGAAAGGCACGCTTTGGTTAGGGAAGAGGATTTGTGTGCCTAACGTGAAGCACATCCATGACACGATATTAAAGGAGGAACATGACTCTCCTTATTCCATACATCCTGGCTGTACAAAGATGTACGAGGATCTGAAAACTTGTTATTGGTGGGATGGTATGAAAAGGGACATAGCTGAATATGTTGCCTTATGCGACACGTGCCAATGAGTGAAGACCGAACATCAAAGACCCGCTGGATTGTTGCAGCCATTGAAAGTACCCGAGTGGAAGTGGGAAGACATCAGCATGGATTTCATTGTCGGATTGTCACGTACTCAATCGGGTTACGACTCTATTTGGGTTATTGTTGAACGATTGACAAAAACAGCCCATTTCCTTCCTGTTAGAACCAAGTACAGCGTCGAATAACTAGCCAAGCTGTATATGGAGCAAATCGTGTGTCGCCATGGAGATCTGAAGAGGATAGTTTCAGATCGGGGTTCTCAATTTACCTCCAGGTTCTGGAAGAAGCTGCATGAAGCCATGGTACACGACTGAATTTCAGCTCCGCTTATCACCCACAAACCGATGGGCAAACTGAGAGGACAAATCAAATTTTGGAGGACATGTTGAGAGTTTGCGCCTTGAAACATGGGCGTAGTTGGGATAGGAGCTTGCCGTATGCTGAATTCTCCTACAACGACAGCTACCTAGCCAGCTTGAAGATGTCACCTTTTGAAGCATTGTATGGTATATGGTGTAGATTGTTCTGGAATGAGACCGGAGAAAGCCAAGTGTTTGGACCCGAAGTGCTGCAAGTCGCTGAAAAACAATTCCAAACGATACGAGAAAACTTGAAGGCTGCTTAGTCACAACAAAAAGGATATGCGGACAATAGGCGAAGAAGATTGACCTTCGAAGTGGGAGACTTCGTGTATCTTAAAGTATCGCCTATCCGAGGCCAATGGCAGTTCAACATCAAAGGCAAGTTAGCACCTCGGTACATCAGGCCGTTCAAGATTTTGGGCAAGCGAGGAGAAGTAGCCTATCAACTAGAGCTGCCAACGCACCACTCCGACGTGCACGGCGTGTTTCATGTATCCCAACTCAAGAAGTGTTTAAGAGTACCGGAAGAACAAGTACTGATGGATGAACTCGAACTTCAAGAGAATCTGACCTACGCTGAACACCCCGTCAAAATCTTGGATGTGAAGGAAAGGGTCACGAGGAACAAAGTAATCCGTTGGTGCAAGGTACAATGGAGCCATCACACTGAAGTTGAAACTACATGGGAGCGTGAGGAAGACCTCAAGGCAGAATTCCCTCATCTATTCTCCACTCTATCGAATCTCGAGGGCGATATTCAGTTTTAAGGGGGGTAGGTTTGTAACACCCTCAAATTCATTACCATGCATTGCATATATTTTTCATGTAGAGAAGCATTATTAAAGAAGTAGAAATGGATAAAGAACTATAGAAATGTAGAAAGAACCACAGAAATGGAGAAAGAACTATAGAAATGGAGAAAGAACATAGAAATGGAGAAAGAACCATAGAAATGGAGGAAGGAACCATAGAAATGGAGGAAAAACCACAGAAATGGAGAAGGGAATATAGAAATGGAGAACGGGGCATAGAAATGGAGAAGGGAAATATAGAAATGGAGAATGGGGCATAGAAATGGAGAAGGAAATATAGAAATGGAGAATGGGGCATATAAATGGAGAGGGGAATGTAGAAATGAAGAATGGGACATAGAAATGGAGAGGAGAATGTAGAAGTGGAGTTGGGAATGTAGAAATGGAACAAGTGACATAGAAATGGTGAGGAATGGGAAAAAGATAGCTGAAATGAGCCATTCCCAAATTTCCCAAAATTTTCCGCAAAATTTCCAAATTCCCCAATTCCAAAAAAAGGGGAATTCTCCCCACATTTGGGGGAATTTAATCCCCAAATTGGCCGCACAATTATGGGGGAGACCACTTGGCTGCAGCCCTTAAGGGGGGAAACCCAATTCCCCATCTTTAGGACTCTTTGGTTAAGTCCCCCACCTCAAGGACTCTTTGGTTAAATCCCCCACCATTAGTACTCTTTATTTCCACCTTTAGGACTCTTTGGTTTATTCCCATCTTGCTAGTACTCTTTGTTTCCACCCCTAGCACTCTTTGGTTGAGTTTCATCTTGCTAGGACTCTTTGTTTCCACCCCTAGTACTATTTTTCCCCCTTATAAATATAACCCCCACCCCATGGCCGCACCCCTCTCTCTTTTGGTCGTCCCCTCTGCTTCCAAGCCCCCTTCCTTGCTTCCAAGTCGCCAAGTTTCCCCCCTCGCCGGAATTTGGCCGCCGTCGAGCCCTGTCACGCCTTGCCGTCGCAGGAGAAGAAGCCCGACGATCTGTCCTACCCTAATCTTCCATAGAAAAATCCCCCGCTGCTGCCATTGCTAGGAGAAATTCCCTGCCACAAGGAGGAAGTGAGGTAGGTCTTCATTACCCATCTTACGACGTCGCCGCTATTTCTACGCACCCATTTTCTTCGCCCCCTTCGAGCAGAAACTTTTGCATTTGGACAGATCGTGTTTTGATCGATTTTTGATGGTGGAATTGATCTAGATCTTGAGTCAAGATCATCACCACGTCCACACTTGATCTCTACACCCTTGTTAATCATAAAACCCCATGAAAGACAATTAAAACAAGCAAGAACACGTACAAACTGGTTTAATAAAACAGCACCATAGAATTTCCATCCATCTACTCCATTGCATCTTGAGTAAAGTTTGTGCATGATGATTGATTGCTGTGAATTTTGTATGTGCGTGATCGTGAGTAGAAGGACAAGCTCAAGAGGCCATCTACGAGGAACTACAGCACCAAGACTTCGAGACACTTGAACAACAAGAACCACGGGAGCAAGGCAAGTGCCCCTTGACCATATTGATCCCATGTTTCGAAACTGTTTTGTTTGTGAAAACTCGTATGCTTGAGTCAATTTTATGGGACACCCTTTTATAGGAGTTTTACTAGTTTTGTTAACCATCCTTGTCGCCGGGAAAGTTGATGAGTCGGGTATGGTCGTTTTTCCTTTTTGCTTCGCTTAATTCACGGGATACGAGAAGCTGAAATAAAACATGTCTAGCTACTGCACCCATAAGAATAATGACGATGAGATATTGATGATGTTAATGGGCATGGAACCTGGGAGATCTAGGCAAGCTTGGTTCGTGGATGTTGCTGGATGAGATGGTGGTACTTGCCGTGGATCTAAGGACCGGTTCATGCGAGAATATGCTAGGAAAACAGTGCCACCACAAGGCCAAGTATGAGTGTGGCTTAGCTGATTAATTAGGTGTGTTGCTAGCTTGTTATGTACCGTGGATGGCGCGGGGAATAGGAGTCGAGGAGGACTGCCCTGGGAACTGCATGGCACGAGAGGGGGCCCGTGGGTGTGAGAATGGTGATTCGAGCCTGCCGGTGAAACCTCAGTGAGTCCATACATCTAGTAGCCCCTTTGTAAAGTCTATTTCGTGATCTCTTGGCCATACACCGACGGTTGTGTACTGGTATAATGGAGGTTCTGTAGTCGCCGACGGGTGATGAAATTACGAACTTTTGGGTAAAGTGGTGCCACCTCTGCATAGTGTAAAACTATCTTGATAGCCGTGCTTCCGGTCATAAGCACCTGGTCAACTTCCATGATTAGAGGAAAAACTTAGGATGGTTATTCGGTATGGTTATTGTATGGTTATTAGGACTGGTTTTGGGACTGTTTTGAGTCATGAAAATGAGTTTGGGTTCAGTTATATGAATATGACATGGTTATGAATATTTATGAGTATGAAAAGAACTTGAGAAAGATTAATGGCTGGTTTAGGCTTGATATATGGTGAAATATGATGAAGGAATGTTGATAATTTAATTTGGTTATGATGGGATTTTAACTCACCTAGAAATAGTTGCTGTTTTTACCATGTTTGTGAAATAAAATTTGCTTGCTGCAATGAGTCTTTTTATTGCTGTGACACCCTCATCTCGGGAGTCAGCATATGTTCATGTTTATGAAGAAGAAAAACATTATTAGAAAATAGGGAACGGAAACATGTATCAAAAGGATAGCCAGTAAAGCTCTCCGAGAGCACCGAAGGCAATTTCCACGACCAGCAGACCACGTGGCGTGTTCGGAGCTCATCCCCAAGAAAATGGGAGAGGTCCGCCGTTAAACTAGCTACGTGGCAGGCTCGGGGGTCACCTCCGCAATTGGAAAGAGGTCCGACCCTGTGGGACACGTGCTGCCGCAGAGATAGCCTCTGCGGAAGAAGCAAAGGCATTTTTCATGGGACACATGTCACCTTCGGAGCTAGTCTTCGCGGAAGTCAGAGGACCAGTCGCACGGGATACGTGTTGATCTCGGAACTCATCTCAGAGAAGTCTGGATCTATCGAACACGTGTCGCCACCGGAGCTTATCTCCGGAGGTCCGTCGCTGCTGGACACGTGTCGACCTCGGGGCATGTCCCTGAGGGAAGGAAAAGGCGGAAAGACCGGCGCCCACACGTGGCGTGCGCGGAGCTCGTCTCCGAAGAAGAGGGAGGTCTTGCTCGTGACACGCGGCACGACCAGAGCTCGTCTCTGCGGACGAAGAGATACCAGGCTCGGAAGGACACGTGGAGCTTCCGGAGCTCATCATCACGGAGGTAACGAGTCTGGAGCGGTTTTTACGCGAGAAGATACCAGTACGCAACGAAAACTGATCCAAACTCCACAATGTTACCGAAGATAAGACGTCAGGATCTAACACAGATCTGAATAAGACTTTTATTCGGGATCCAATTAGATTAGGACTCTTCCCTTCCCGATTATAAATAGAACCCAAAACCTCTGGCCGAAACCACGAACTTTTCTTTCAACTCCTGAGCCGACGACTTAGCGCTCTAGCCCTAACTCGCCGAGCAAAACATCGCCGAAAGCGCAACAAGGGAGATCACCGGAGAAGAATCAAGCGGTCTGAGGAGGACCTCAAAGTCAAGAAGAGCGTGAGGTAGGACTTCAATACCACCTTACGACCTCATGTTGTTCATCTCTTTGCATCTGTTCTTCGATTCCTTTCGAATAGAAGCCTTTTCGTGGACAGATCACTTGATGAACAGTTTGATCTAAAAACAAGATCATCTCCACGACCACCTTTGATCCAAATACTTCTGACCATGCAAGCCATGCAAGAACACCAGATCAATCTAATAGAACTAATCATAGGATAGCATGCATGTGCATCATCGCATCTAGTTTAGTGTTTGTGTATGATATTGATTGCTGTGAATTTTGTATGCACGTGAATCCTACATAGCAGAACAAGCTCAGGAAGCTGTGTACGACGAGCTGCAGCAACAAGGTTTTGAGAATCAAGAACAACCGGAACCGCAAGAACAAGGCAAGTGCTCCTTGACCATGTTGATCCTATGTTTTGGGTAAAACGATTTTGTTTTGCGAAAAGGTATGTGTGCTGAGTCAAACGTGATGGGAAACCCTTTTATAGGAGTTTACTAGTTTTGATTAAACCACCCTTGTCACGTGGGAAGTTTATGAGTCGGGTATGGTTTTTGTTTTATGCTTCGCTGAGTCCATGGGATTGGGAAGCGAGATAGATGTGTCTAGCTAACTGCACTCGTACTGATAATAAGTAATTGATGAGGTTAATGAACATGGATCGGAGGGAGATCTACGCAAGCCTGGGTTTGTGAATGAGGTAGTATGAGATAGTGGTTTTTGCTTGCCGTAGATCTAAGGACCGGTTCATGCATGCACATGCCAGGATAACAGTGCCACCACAAGGCCAAGTATGGGTGCGCCTTAGCTGAGTAATTAGGTAAGTTGCTAGGGTGTTATGGACTGTGGAAGGCGCGGGGAATGGGAGTCGAGTGAGGACTGCCCTGGGAACTGCATGGCACAAGAGGGGGCCCGTGGGTGGGAGAATTGGAGATTCTAGCCTGCCGGTGAAACCTTAGTGAGTCCATACATCTAGTAACCCCTTTGCAAAGGCTATTTTGTGATCTCTTGACCATACACCGACGGTTGTGTACTGGTATAATAGAGGTTCTGCAGTCGCCGACGGGTGACGAAATCACAAACTTGTGGGTAAAGAGGTACAAACTCTGCAGAGTTACTAAAACTATCATGATAGCCGAGCTTACGGTCATGAGCACCTGGCTAAACTGCCATGATTAGATGGGATGGTTATTGGGATGGTTATTGGAATGGTTATTGGGAAGGTTCTTGGTTATAGTTATTGGTTTGGTTATGGTTTGGTTTGGGACTGTGGAGTCCGGGAGATGAGATGGTTGCATGACTGATGGGTCATAACATGAGATTGGTCTCAGTGCGAGACGAGGTTGTTTTATGAGATGAGATGGTAGCGAATACGAGGAGGTATTCGTGAGTATGAGTAGAGGATTGGTTAATGTTCGGATGGAACACGGGAAGTGATGGAGGTATGTTGGTAATTTAATACATGCTGGGACTATATTCATCTAAAGTTAAGTTGATGATTTTATCATGATTTTATAAATTTGCTTTTCTGCAAATAAGCCTTTTATACCTACCTTGTTTATGAGCTGCATATCATGTGTTATTCCCGCACTTGCTGAGTACATCATTGTGCTCAAACTTGCATTATTATTTCTTCATCAACAGCAAGAGAAGGCTACTATGAAGACCGAGTAGAGCATTATGGCGTGTGATCTGTTCTCAACCTTGCCTGTGGAGGGAGTAGAGATGGAGCCACTTCTGCTTAGTTTTGCTTCCGCATTAGTTTTTGCTTCCACATTTGAATAAGAATTCCGCTGCGTAGAAATAAGGACTTCCGCTGTGAGCATGAGTCCAAGACTCATGAGGTGTTGTAATAAACTATGTTATTCGTGGAAATATATAATCTGAATTCAGTTTGTGGAACGTATGTGTATGTGTGATAAACATGCTGGGCACACATATGCATTAGTTCTCGGTTCCGTGGTTTTCCACAGAATTGAGGGCGTCACAATTGCCTACCTTGTTGTAAGCTACATGTCATACTTTTTCTACACTTGCTGAGTACGATATGTACTCACCCTTGCATTCCCACATTTACATCAGCTATAGGAGAAGAATATTTCGAGGAACATGTGGAGTACTAGGCGTGCACTTTACCGTCAACATGCCTGTGGAGTTAAAGTTGGAGCCTGCTGTTTTAGTCACTTTCCGCTGTCGTTTAGAGTCTTCCGCTGCTAAATAAGTTAGATATTCATGAGTGAGATATTGAGTCATTGTAATAAAATACTTAAACACTATTTATTCGTGGTTATATTCTGAATTCAGTTTGTGGAGTACATGTGTATGTGTGATGAACATCCTGGGCACACATATGCATTCACTTGGTTCTATTTTCGGAACCGGGTGTCACATGCGGTTGCCAAGGGCACTTCGCCAATGACTGCCCTGAGAGGCAAGGCTGCGGAGTGGCACCACAGTTTCCAGAGAGGAATTAGCCCCGGAACCCCATTAATGTGCGGCGGGCAAATCCTAAGCCCGGCACCGTCCACCAACTCGCTATAGAGGACGTGCCAGAGGGAGAGCCAATTTTTGCAGGTATGTTCCAACTCCACCAGCATCCCGCCATAGTTTTATTTGATTCAGGCACCACACACAGTTTCATTATCCAAGCTTTTATTGCTAAATACAGCTTGCAAATACTACCCACCGAAAGTCCTTACTTGATTTGTTCACCGGGTGGGAAAATTTCAGCAAGTATGATGGTTCCAAAAGAACCATTATTCTTAGAGGGTAGTGTATACCCTACGTCTCTCATAGTTTTAGAGGGACAAAAGGTCGATGTCATCCTAGGGATGTCGTGGTTAACCTGCCACGATCCTGTTTTAGACACCGTCCTCTGAGTCGTGCATTTGCACTCAGAAGTGCACGAGTCTCATGTGACACCCGGTTCCGAAAGACAGAACCAAGTTAATGCATATGTGTGTCCAGGATGTTCATCACACATACACATGTAATCCACAAACTGAATTCAGAATATAACCACGAATAAATAGTGTTTAAGTACGTTATTACATCGACTAATTGTCTCACTCATGAATCTCTAACTTATTCTTGCAGCGGAAGTCTCTAAACTACAGCGGAAATAACTAAATAGCAGCGGCTCCTTCTTCAACTCCACAGACATGTTGACGATACTTCGCACGCCTAGTACTCCACATGATCCTCAAAGTACTCGTCTCCTATTGCTGATGTTTATGTGATAATGCAAGGATGAGTACATGTCGTACTCAGCATGTGCCTTGAAACTGCGTAGAAATAAGGACTTCCGCTGTGAGCATGAGTCCAAGACTCATGAGGTGTTGTAATAAACTATGTTATTAGTGGTAATATATAATCTGAATTCAGTTTGTGGAACGTATGTGTATGTGTGATAAACATCCTGGGCACACATATGCATTAGTTCTCGGTTCCGTGGTTTTCCACAGAATTGAGGGCGTCACAGATTGGTATCAGAGCCACGGGTTGACAGTAGGTTACACACCTAGATAGAAGCCTTAGATTGATATTAGAGCCACGGGTTAACAGCAAGTTACACCCCTAAATAGAAGCTACGCGGACCAAAGGAAGCATCCTAGGATGAATAGCTTAGATTGGCCTTGAAACCACCTTGCCATAGGAAACCATCCTTGAATAGGAGTTGACTGGGCCCTTGTGATGATTATTTGTGAATATGTGCTTAGTGTAAGTTGTGGGACGTCTTAAAAACGTTGTCCATATCCACACGTAAGAAGAAAGAGGAGTGAAATGCTTCGGCACTTGATCACATCCTCATAAGGACTAATATATATAGTCCAACTCCCCTTGATGCATATAGTTGAAAGGACCTATCTAACCTTCTATTCTATTTCGTTCCCCCTCACAGATGGTGAGAGGAAACGCCAGCCGATGGAACGTCCAGGAAGATGACCACGAGGAAGTTCCTGCTAACCCCGGAGCTGGCGAAAACAACCTAGAAAGGTTGATGGTCATGCAAAACCAGCTTATGCAAACCATGATCCAAACTTTGGGTCAGTTGCAGGCCAACCAACACCCTGTTCCGGCACCACCGCCACCACCACCGCCGGCTCATAACAGGCTGGGAGAGTTCATGAGGACTCGACCACCCACCTTTGCTCAAGCAAGCGATCCAATGGAGGCCGATGATTGGTTGAAATCCATGGAGAAAAAGCTTGCCATTGTTCAGTGCAACGACCGAGAGAAGGTTCTCTTTGCGTCGCACCAACTGATGGGAGCAGCTGCTGACTGGTGGGATGCCTTGAGCAACGCCCATGCCAACCCGGAGACAATCACTTGGACTGAGTTCAAGGAAAGTTCCCGCTCCCACTACATCCCTGTCGGCGTACTGATGCTCAAGAGGCAGGAGTTTGAAGGTCTCCGCCAAGGGCAGAAAAGTGTGAACGAATATCTCAACAAGTTCATACAACTGTCCCGGTATGCCCCTGAAGATGTCAACTCAGATCAGAGGAAGCAGTACCTGTTCATGAGAGGGTTGAACAATGAGATCCAAGTTCAGCTCCTCAACAATGACTACGTAAGCTTCCAGAAGCTGGTTGATAAGGCTATTGTGGTGGAAAACAAGATCCGAGAGATCGAGCGCGAGTGCAAAAGGAAGATCCCATACCAGCCCCAAGGGAGCAACGTACGACCTAGATACATGCCCCCTGCACCGCAGTATGGATCGACCACTCCTACGTACCGCCCTGGTCAGCCACCACAGCAACGGCTCGTCGCACCGGCACCTCGTGTGCCCATGCCTCCTGCGCCCCGGCCTAACAATGGCGCTCCTGTTCAAAACCCCCACCCCAACGTACCTGCTGCCGTAGGCAACAGGGCATGCTTTGCATGTGGGGAAGTAGGCCACTTCGCTAACCAGTGCCCGAAGAGAGGCCCTGGACAGCAAGGTAACGTGCCCAAGCAGAACCAGCGACCAAACAGAGGGGACAACCAAGGGAACCGAGGACCACAGAACTATGCTCGTGGCCACGTTAACCATGTCACTGCTGAGGAAGCACAACAGGCTGAGGACGTCGCAATTGGTATGTTCCTTGCCAACTCCAACCCAGCCACCATCTTTGATTCCGGAGCATCGCATTCCTTCATATCATCCAAATATGTTGCCAAACATCATCTACCCGTATCCCACCTAGAATGTGCTATGTTAGTTAATTCTCCCGGAGGAGAAATGAGGACTAGTATAGTATGTCCTAAGGTAAGCCTTAAAATAAGGGGGGTAGACTTCCTTGCCAACCTTATTGTCTTGGACTCCCACGGAATTGACATCATACTCGGAATGGACTGGTTAAGCAAGCACAATGGAGTAATCCAATGCGCTGAGAGAAGTGTGCAATTGACAAACGAACACGGTATCCGTGTCGAGTTTGAGTCAGCCCCGCAAGCGACCGAACGGGCGGATCTGAACCATGTTGAAGGAGTAGCATTAGACAACATTCCAGTGGTTCAGGAATTTTTGGATGTGTTCCTGGAAGAACTTCCAGGAATGCCACCTGACCGGGATATTGAGTTTGTCATAGATTTGGTACCTGGAACTGCACCCATAGCCAAGAGACCATATAGGATGCCCGTCAAAAGAAGCAAATTCAAGAACAGTTGGAGAAGGGTTTTATCCGTCCAAGCTCGTCACCATGGGGAGCCCCGGTACTCTTCGTGGACAAGAAGGACGGAACCCAAAGAATGTCCGTGGACTACAGGTCTCTCAACGAGGTAACAATCAAGAATAAATACCCTCTGCCCCGTATAGAGGACCTGTTCGATCAAATGAAAGGAGCCCAAGTGTTCTCCAAGATTGATCTTCGGTCGGGATATTTCCAGCTGAAGATTAAGCCCTCCGATATACCTAAGACAGCCTTTCGGACGCGGTATGGTTCATATGAATATACCGTTATGTCTTTTGGATTGACGAATGCACCCGCATACTTCATGTACCTTATGAATAAGGTTTTCATGGAGTACTTAGACAAGTTCGTCGTGGTTTTCATCGACGACATTATGGTGTATTCAAAAAGTGAGGAGGAGCATGAAGAACATCTGAAATTGACCTTGCAGAAGTTGTGTGAGCATCAATTGTATGCCAAGCTCAACAAGTGTCAATTTTGGCTAAAGGAAAAATCTTTCCTAGGCCACATCATCTCCAAGGAAGGGGTATCGGTTGATCCTGGAAAGGTGAGAGATGTTCTGAAATGGGACCAACCGAAGAGCGTGAGAGATATTCGGAGTTTCCTTGGGATGGCAGGATACTATCGTCGCTTCATTAAAGACTTCTCTAAGATAGCAAAACCTATGACGGAGTTGCTAATGAAGGGAAAAGTCTTTCAATGGACACAAGCCTGCCAAGAAAGTTTTGAGGAACTCAAGAAAAGGCTAATCACAGCCCCAGTTCTGGTATTGCCAGACGTAAGCAAGAGCTTTGACATATATTGTGACGCATCCAGACAAGGGCTCGGGTGTGTACTCATGCAGGAAGGACAAGTGGTAGCCTATGCCTCACGACAATTAAAGAAGCACGAGCTTAACTATCCTACTCATGATTTGGAGTTAGCAGCAGTGGTGCATGCATTGAAGATTTGGAGACATTATATCCTTGGTCATCGATGTGAGATCTATATGGATCATAAAAGCCTCAAGTACATATTTACACAAACGGACTTGAATTTGAGGCAACGTCGATGGTTAGAACTCATCAAGGATTATGATGTGGGAATCAACTACCATCCCGGGAAGGCCAATGTAGTCGCTGACGCATTGAGCAGAAAGGGAGCATGCCACCAACTCACGGTTCGGGAGCTACCACCCGAACTACGTAACGAGTTCGAACGGTTACAGTTCGGATTCTTGAATAACATGGAAATGATAGAGATCCACTCCCCATTGGAACAAGAAATAAGAAAGGGACAAGCAACGGACGAGGGGATCAAGGAGATCAAGGAAAGAATCCGACAAGGGATAGAGAAAGATTTCAAAGAGGATGAAAAGGGTACGCTTTGGCTAGGAAAAAGGATTTGTGTGCCAAACCTAAGACACCTTCGCGACATAATATTGAAGGAGGCACATGATTCACCCTATTCCATACATCCGGGGAGCACCAAAATGTACAAGGACTTGAAAACTTGCTATTGGTGGGATGGTATGAAAAGGGATACAGCCGAATACGTTGCCCTATGCGACACATGCCAACGGGTAAAAGCCGAACATCAAAAACCCGCTGGGTTGTTGCAACCTTTGAAAATACCTGAATGGAAATGGGAAGACATCAGTATGGACTTCATCGTCGGACTGCCAAGGACTCAGTCAGGATACGATTCCATCTGGGTCATTGTGGACCGGTTGACGAAAACCGCCCATTTTCTTCCGGTAAAGACCAGTTACAACGTTACACAGCTGGCAGAGTTGTACATGGAGCAGCTCGTGTGCCGACATGGAGTTCCAAAGAGGATAGTCTCAGATCGAGGTTCTCAGTTTACCTCTAGATTCTGGAGGAAGCTGCAGAAAGCCATGGGTACACGACTAGATTTTAGCTCCGCCTATCACCCACAAACAGATGGGCAAACCGAGAGGACGAACCAAATTTTGGAGGACATGTTGAGAGCTTGCGCCTTGAAACGTGGGCGTAGTTGGGATAGGAGTTTACCGTATGCCGAGTTCTCCTATAACAACAGCTATCAAGCTAGCTTTAAGATATCGCCTTTCGAAGCCTTATATGGTAGACGGTGTAGAACGTGACTGTTCTGGAACGAGACTGGAGAGAACCAGGTGTTTGGACCCGAAGTACTACAAGAGGCTGAAAAGCAAGTCCAAACGATACGGGAGAACTTAAAGGCTGCTCAGTCACGACAGAAAGGCTATGCGGACAATAGGCGTAGAAAGTTGACCTTTGAAGTTGGAGACTTCGTATACCTTAAGGTATCGCCTATCCGAGGCCAATGACGTTTTAACGTCAAAGGCAAACTAGCGCCTCGCTACATTGGACCATTTAAGATTTTGGGTAAGCGAGGAGAAGTAGCCTATCAACTAGAGCTCCCAAACCACCTCTCCGACGTACATGACGTGTTTCATGTATCTCAGCTCAAGAAGTGCTTGAGAATGCCAGAGGAACAAGTGTCAATGGGAGAACTTAAACTTCAAGAGGACCTGACTTACGCAGAACACCCTATCTGAATCTTGGACGTAAAAGAAATGGTCACCCGAAACAAAGTGATTCGATGGTGCAAGGTACAATGGAGCCATCATACTGAAGCTGAAGCTACATGGGAGCTTGAAGAGGATATTATGGCTGAATTCCCCTATCTATTTTCTACTAACGAATCTCGAGGGCGAGATTCAATTTAAGGGGGGTAGATTTGTGACACCCTCATCTCGGGAGTCAGCATATGTTCATGTTTATGAAGAAGAAAAACATTTTTAGAAAAGAGGGAACGGAAACAAGTATCAAAAGGATAGCCAGTAAAGCTCTCCGAGAGCACCGAAGGCAATTTCCACGACCAGCAGACCACGTGGCGTGTTCGGAGCTCATCCCCAAGAAAATGGGAGAGGTCTGCCATTAAACTAGCTACGTGGCAGGCTCGGGGGTCACCTCCGCAATTGGAAAGAGGTCCGACCCTGTGGGACACGTGCTGCCGCGGAGATAGCCTCTGCGGAAGAAGCAAAGGCATTTTTCATGGGACACATGTCACCTTCGGAGCTAGTCTTCGCGGAAGTCAGAGGACCAGTCGCACGGGATACGTGTTGATCTCGGAACTCATCTCAGAGATGTCCGGATCTATCGAACACGTGTCGCCACCGGAGCTTATCTCCGGAGGTCCGTCGCTGCTGGACACGTGTCGACCTCGGGGCATGTCCCTGAGGGAAGGAAAAGGCGGAAAGACCGGCGCCCACACGTGGTGTGCGTGGAGCTCGTCTCCGAAGAAGAGGGAGGTCTCGCTCGTGACACGCGGCACGACTGGAGATCGTCTCTGCGGACGAAGAGATACCAGGCTCGGAAGGACACGTGGAGCTTCCGGAGCTCATCATCACGGAGGTAACGAGTCTGGAGCGGTTTTTACGCGAGAACATACCAGTACGCAACGAAAACTGATCCAAACTCCACAAGGTTACCGAAGATAAGACGTCAGGATCTAACACAGATCTGAATAAGACTTTTATTCGGGATCCAATTAGATTAGGACTCTTCCCTTCCCGATTATAAATAGAACCCAAAACCTCTGGCCGAAACCACGAAATTTTCTTTCAACTCCTGAGCCGACGACTTAGCGCTCTAGCCCTAACTCGCCGAGCAAAACATCGCTGAAAGCGCAACAAGGGAGATCATCGGAGAAGAATCAAGCGGTCTGAGGAGGACCTCAATGTCAAGAAGAGCGTGAGGTAGGACTTCAATACCACCTTACGACCTCATGTTGTTCATCTCTTTGCATCTGTTCTTCGATTCCTTTTGAACAGAAGCCTTTTCGTGGACAGATCACTTGATGATCAGTTTGATCTAAAAACAAGATCATCGCCACGACCACCTTTGATCCGAATACCTCTGACCATGCAAGCCATGCAAGAACACCAGATCAATCTAATAGAACTAATCATAGGATAGCATGCATGTGCATCATCGCATCTAGTTTAGTGTTTGTGTATGATATTGATTGCTGTGAATTTTGTATGCACGTGAATCCTACATAGCAGAACAAGCTCAGGAAGCTGTGTACGACGAGCTGCAGCAACAAGGTTTTGAGAATCAAGAACAACCGGAACCGCAAGAACAAGGCAAGTGCTCCTTGACCATGTTGATCCTATGTTTTGGGTAAAACGATTTTGTTTTGCGAAAAGGTGTGTGTGCTGAGTCAAACATAATGGGAAACCCTTTTATAGGAGTTTATTAGTTTTGATTAAACCACCCTTGTCACCTGGGAAGTTTATGAGTCGGGTATGGTTTTTGTTTTATGCTTCGCTGAGTCCATGGGATTGGGAAGCGAGATAGATGTGTCTAGCTAACTGCACTCGTACTGATAATAAGTAATTGATGAGGTTAATGAACATGGATCGGAGGGAGATCTAGGCAAGCCTGGTTTTGTGAATGAGGTAGCATGAGATGGTGGTTTTTGCTTGCCGTAGATCTAAGGACCGGTTCATGCATGCACATGCCAGGATAACAGTGCCACCACAAGGCCAAGTATGGGTGCGGCTTAGCTGAGTAATTAGGTAAGTTGCTAGGGTGTTATGGACTGTGGAAGGCGCGGGGAATGGGAGTCGAGTGAGGACTGCCCTGGGAACTGCATGGCACAAGAGGGGGCCCGTGGGTGGGAGAATTGGAGATTCTAGCCTGCCAGTGAAACCTTAGTGAGTCCATACATCTAGTAACCCCTTTGTAAAGGCTATTTTGTGATCTCTTGACCATGCACCGACGGTTGTGTACTGGTATAATGGAGGTTCTGCAGTCGCCGACGGGTGACGAAATCACAAACTTGTGGGTAAAGAGGTACAAACTCTGCAGAGTTACTAAAACTATCATGATAGCCGAGCATACGGTCATGAGCACCTGGCTAAACTGCCATGATTAGATGGGATGGTTATCGGGATGGTTATTGGAATGGTTATTGGGAAGGTTCTTGGTTATAGTTATTGGTTTGGTTATGGTTTGGTTTGGGACTGTGGAGTCCGGGAGATGAGATGGTTGCATGACTGATGGGTGCGAGACGAGGTTGTTTTATGAGGTGAGATGGTAGCGAATACGAGGAGGTATTCGTGAGTATGAGTAGAGGATTGGTTAATGTTCGGATGGAACACGGGAAGTGATGGAGGTATGTTGGTAATTTAATACATGCTGGGACTATATTCATCTAAAGTTAAGTTGCTGATTTTATCATGATTTTATAAATTTGCTTTTCTGCAAATAAGCCTTTTATACCTACCTTGTTTATGAGCTGCATATCATGTGTTATTCCCGCACTTGTTGAGTACATCATTGTGCTCAAACTTGCATTATTATTTCTTCATCAACAGCAAGAGAAGGCTACTATGAAGACCGAGTAGAGCATTATGGCGTGTGATCTGTTCTCAACCTTGCCTGTGGAGGGAGTAGAGATGGAGCCACTTCTGCTTAGTTTTGCTTCTGCATTAGTTTTTGCTTCCGCATTTGAATAAGAATTCCGCTGCATAGAAATAAGGACTTCCGCTGTGAGCATGAGTCCAAGACTCATGAGGTGTTGTAATAAACTATGTTATTCGTGGTAATATATAATCTGAATTCAGTTTGTGGAACGTATGTGTATGTGTGATAAACATCCTAGGCACACATATGCATTAGTTCTCGGTTCCGTGGTTTTCCACAGAATTGAGGGCGTCACAATTGCCTACCTTGTTGTAAGCTACATATCATACTTTTTCTACACTTGCTGAATACGACATGTACTCACCCTTGCATTCCCACATTTACATCAGCTACAGGAGAAGAATATTTCGAGGAACATGTGGAGTACTAGGCGTGCACTTTACCTTCAACATGCCTGTGGAGTTAAAGTTGGAGCCTGCTGTTTTAGTCACTTTCCGCTGTCGTTTAGAGTCTTCCGCTGCTAAATAAGTTAGATATTCATGAGTGAGATATTGAGTCATTGTAATAAAATACTTAAACACTATTTATTCGTGGTTATATTCTGAATTCAGTTTGTGGAGTACATGTGTATGTGTGATGAACATCCTTGGCACACATATGCATTCACTTGGTTCTATTTTTGGAACCGGGTGTCACAAATTGGTACCAGAGCCACGTTGACCGTAGGACGCAAGCCTAGGTAGAATGGACACTCTAAAACACATAGAAACACTCCTCTAAACTGGTATTTTTGAAAATTGCTTGCTGCTGCACTTTATTTGTCAATTCAGCCACCGCAAAGTGCTATTTCAGCCCCTCTTTTTCTCTTCTATTGGACAGCAACATTTTTGTTTTCTTGCTTCATAGCTTCTGAAGTTTTGGAGTTATTTTATTCTTATGTAAAGTTTCTCATTTATAGATGTCAGTGATTAGGAGCAGCACGCATAAGAACTCATCCACCAGCCCGTGGCAGTGCACTTAACCCCATTGAGGTGTCCGATGGACCATATTGGGAGGAGGTGAAGATAGAACCTCATGATGAAGATGAATTCAATAGCTCTATGCATGAGGAAGAGGACCCGGAAGAGATGGAACCATTCGAAGACGACATGGAAGATGATCCACAAGAACGGCAATGGTACGCACCTCAGGAGGAGTTTCACAAGAGCTTACACCCCGAGGAGCCTCATGAAGCTATGTTGGGATGAGAAGAATCCGAAGAGGAGCCACCCCTTGCTGAGGCCAATAATGAAGGTGATGAATGGGCCAACCTTTCAGTTCAAGAATTCCGGTCCAACGGAATGGAAGGAGGACACATATCCAAGGAGCTAAAAGAATTTCTAGATTGCTGCAGCCTATACCCGGAATATCTTCTCAAGAAAGTCCCTCGTCTCGGACATGAAGAGTGGAAGGCTGAGGTAACCATCCTATCTAACGGTAGGGTTATCACTCAGCACTTCGCACCAACATGGAGAGCTACAAGGGCAGAAGCTATTGATGATGCCGCATGGGATGCCCTCACCGGACTGTGCTACGCCTTCCGTGAGCATCTTGAGAACACTACCTTTGAGCTGCATCCGTATCGGAAGAGTGGTACAGGGAGATCATTGGACCCCATCAAGGAGCTCTTTCCAACCCACAAGCTGCTGATAAATCTCAGAGGTTGCTCGTGGAGTTAGGAAAGCGCTATGCAAGCGCATAAGAAGAGATCCGTTACCTCCGCAAGAAGCTGTATTTGCTGGAAAAACAGGAGACTCGTGCCAACGTGGGAAAAATAGAGCACCAGCGTCATCTATCCCTACATGGACTGCCGACTAACCATGGCATGCGCCCATGTATGGATCGCCCCCATCACACGGCGAGAACAGCACTGGTTCTCACGATTAAGTTTAGGTTTCCAATTAATAAAGTTGTAATAGGAACGTTTAGATCGTAGTAGCTTGAATAAGAGTGGTGTGCTGAATTTTTATGATGATTGCTTGGTTCGTGTGCTGGTGTGAGTTGTGGGACGCTTCAGAGAATGTCCACATCCACACATAGTGGACAGATGTTAGATGCTTCGGCATGTGTTCACATCCTCACATAGGCTGAAATTAATAAAAGGAGTTGCTTTGTCTCATACACCTTGATGCATATAGTTGGGATATCTCTTCTTTCAATTCCGAATTCTATTCTGAGAGTAAGCATTAAAATAAGGGGGTAGATTTCCAAGAGATCGATATACTACTTGGAATGGACTGGTTAAGCAAGTACAACAGAGTGATTCAATGTGCTCAGAGGATCATGCAGTTGACAAGTGATGGTACTCGTATTGAGTTCGAGGCAGCCCAACCTGCAACCGAGAAAGCAGTGCTGAACCACATCGAAGAAGTGACATTGAAAAGCATTTCAGTGGTTCAGGAATATTCAGATGTGTCCCAGATGAACTTCCAGGTATGCCACCTGACCGGGACATTGAATTTGCCATTGATTTAGTATCCAGAACTGCACCTATAGCAAAGAGGCCATATAGGATGCCTGCTAATGAATTAGTGGAGCTCAAGAAACAAATTCAGGAGCAGCTAGATAAGGGTTTTATACGCCCAAGCTCGTCACCGTGGGGAGCCCCCGTGCTCTTCATAGACAAGAAAGATGGAACCCAAAGGATGTGTGTGGACTATAGGTCTCTCAACGAAGTAACGATCAAGAATAAATACCTTCTGCCCCATATAGAGTACCTATTCGATCAAATGAAAGGTGCCCGAATTTTCTCCAAGATTGATCTTCGGTCGGGATACTTCCAGCTGAAGATTAAGCCCTCCGACATACCCAAGACTGCATCTCGAACACGGTATGGTTCGTATGAGTATACCGTTATGTGTTTTGGGTTAACGAATGCACCCGCATACTTTATGTACCTCATGAATAAGGTATTCATGGAGTACTTGGACAAGTTCATCGTGGTTTTCATCGACGACATTGAAGTGTATTCGAAAAGCGAGGAAGAACATGAATAACACTTGAGGTTGACGTTGCAAAAATTGCAAGAGCATCAATTGTATGTTAATTTCAGCAAGTGTCAATTTTGGCTAAAGGAGAAATCGTTCCTAGGCCACATTATCTCTGAAGGAGGAGTATCGGTTGATCCTGGAAAAGTGGGAGATTTTTTGAAGTGGAACTAACCGCAGAATGTGAGGGATATTCGGAGTTTCCTTGGGATGGCTGGATACTACGGCCGGTTCATCAAGGATTTCTCCAAGATAGCGAAGACTATGATGGAATTGTTGATGAGAGGGAAAGCATTTCAGTGGACACCAGCGTGTCAAGAAAGCTTTGAGGATCTAAAGAAGAGATTAACAACAGCGCTGGTTTTGGTATTGCCGGACGTGAGCAAGAGTTTCGATATATATTGTGATGCATCAAGACAAGGGCTTGGATGTGTGCTCATGCAACGAGGCCAAGTGGTAGCCTATGCACCGAGGCAATTAAAGAAACATGAGCTGAATTATCCCACACGTGACATGAAACTTGCATCCCTGGTACATGCCTTGAAGATTTCGAGATATTACACCCTTGATCACCAATGTGAGATCTACACGGATCATAAAAGCCTCAAGTACATATTCATGCAAACAGATCTGAATTTGAGGCAACGTCAATGGTTGGAACTCATCAAGGATTATGATGTAGGAATCAACTGTCACCCCGGAAAGGCCAATGTAGTAGCTGATCCGTCGAGCCGAAAGGGAGCATGTCACCAACTAACAGTTCAGGAGCTGCCACCCGAGCTGCGTAAGGAGTTTGAACGGTTGCATCTCGGAATATTGAACGAGATGGAGGTGATAGAACTGAACTCAACGCTGGAACAAGAGATACGAGATGGCCAAGCAACGGATAAGGAAATCAAGGAAAGAATCCGACAAGGCATAGAGAAGGATTTCAAGGAAGACGAGAATGGCACGGTTTGGTTAGGGAAAAGGATTGTGTGCCTAACGTGAAGCACATCCGTGACACGATACTAAAGGAGGCACATGACTCGCCTTATTCCATACACTCCGGCTGTACAAAGATGTACAAGGACCAGAAAACATGCTATTGGTGGGATAGTATGAAAAGGGACATTGCTGAATATGTTGCCCTATGCAACACTTGCAAACGAGTGAAGGCCGAACATCAAAGACCCGCTGGATTGTTGCAGCCATTGAAAGTACCCTAGTGGAAGTGGGAAGACATCAGCATGGATTTCATTGTCAGATTGCCATGTACTCAGTCCGGCTACGACTCCATTTGGGTTATCATGGACCAATTGACGAAAACAGCCCATTTCCTTCTTATTAGAACCAAGTACACCGTCGCAATATTAGCGAGCTGTATATGGAGCAAATCGTGTGTCGTCATGGAGTTCCGAAGAGGATAGTTTCAGATCGAGGTTCCCAATTTACCTCTAAATTCTAGAAGAAGCTGCATGAAGCCATGGGTACACGGTTGAATTTCAGCTCCGCATATCACCCGCGAACCGACGGGCAAACTGAGAGGACAAATCAAATTTTGTATGTTTAGAGCTTGCGCCTTGAAACATGGGCGTAGTTGGGATAGGAGCTTACCATATGCTGAATTCTCGTACAAAAACAGCTACCAAACCAGCTTGATGATGTCACCTTTTGAAGCATTGTATGGTAGATGGTGTAGAATACCGCTATTCTGGAATGAGACCAGAGAAAGCCAAGTATTTGGACCCGAAGTGCTGCAAGACGCCGAAAAGAAAGTCCAAACGATACGTGAAAACTTGAAGGCCGCTCAGTCAGACAAAAGGGTTATGCGGATAATAGGAGAATAAGATTGACCTTTGAAGTGGGAGACTTCGTGTATCTTAAGGTATCGCCTATCCGAGGCCAACGACGGTTCAACGTCAAAGGCAAGTGAGCACCTCGCTACATCGGGCCATTCAAGATTTTGGGCAAGCGAGGAGAAGTAGCCTATCAACTGGAGCTGCCAACGCACCTCTCCGACATGCACGACGTGTTTCACGTATCTCAGCTCAAGAAATGTCTAAGAGTACCGGAAGAACAGGTACCGATGGATGACCTAGAGCTTCAAGAGGATCTGACCTACGCGGAACACCGAGTCAAGATCTTGGACGTGAAGGAAAGGGTCACGAGTAACAAAGTAATCCGTTGGTGCAAGGTGCAATGGAGCCATCACATGGAAGCCGAAACTACATGGGAACCTGAGGAAGATCTCAAGGCGGAATTCCCCCATCTTTTCTCTACTCTATCGAATCTCGAGGGCGAGATTCATTTTAAGATGGGTAGGTTTGTAACACCCTCAAATTTCACTATCATTCATTGCATACATTTTTCATGTAGAGAAGCATTTAGAAAAACGTAGAAATGGAGAAAGAATCATAGAAATGGAGAAAGAATCATAGAAATGGAGAAAGAACCATAGAAATGGAGAAAGAACCATAGAAATGTTGAATTGAATATAGAAATGGAGAAAGGAACATAGAAATAGAGAGAAATGGAAATAAGATAGCTGAATTGAGCCATCCCTAATTTCTCCACCAAATTTCCCCCAAATTTCCCGCAAATTTTCACACCAAATTTCCCCAAAATTTCCCCAAATATCCCCGAATTCTCCAAAATTCCCCTATGGGGGAATTTCCCCCACATTTGGGGGAATCTCCCCCAAATTGGACGCAGCCTTGAGGGGAGGGAAGCCCTAGGACTCTTTGGTTGGGTCCCAACTTGACTATGATTCTTTGGTTGAGTCCCGATTGGACTAGGACTCTTCTTTTTCCCCATTATAAATACAACCCCCCAGCCCCCCCCCTACACCTTTGGCCACAGCCCCCCCCTTAACTTGCCGAGTTGAGCCCTCCCCCTTGCCGGAGTTTGGCCTCTAGCGAGCTCCGCCGATGAGCCCCGCCATCGAGCCCCGCCATCAAGCCCCGCCGTAGAGCCCCGTCATGCCTCGCTGTCACCGGAGAAGAAGCCAGACGATCTGCCCTACCATAATTCCACGCAGAAAAATTCCCCGCTGCTGCCGTTACTAGGAGAAAGGCCCTGCCACAAGGAGGAAGTGAGGTAGGTTTTCATTACCCATCTTACGATGTCGCCGCTGTTTTACGCATCTGTTTTCTTCGCCCCCTTCGAGCAGAAACTTTTGTGTGTGGACAGATCATGTTTTGATCGATTTTTGACGGTGGAATTGATCTAGATCTTGTGTCAAGATCATCACCATGTCCACACTTGATCCCAGCACCCTTGTTCATCATAAACCCCATGAAAGCCCATTAAAACATGCAACAACACGTACAAACTGGTTTTATAAAACTGCACTATAGGATTTGCATTCATCTACCCCATTGGATCTTGAGTAAAGTTTGTGCATGATGATTGATTGCTGTAAATTTTGTATGTGCATGATCGTGAGTAGAAGAACAAGCTCAAGAGGCTGTCTACGAGGAACTACAGCACCAAGACTTCGAGACACTTGAGCTTGCCTTGCTCCCGTGGTTGCTCGTAGACAGCCTCTTGAGCTTGTTCTTCTACAGGAGAAGAATATTTCGAGGAACATGTGGAGTACTAGGCGTGCGCACTACCATCAACATGCCTGTGGAGTTGAAGTTGGAGCCTGCTGTTTTAGTCACTTTCCGCTGTTGTTTAGAGTCTTCCGCTGCTAAATATGTTGAATATTCATGAGCGAGACATTGAGTCATTGTAATAAAGTAATTAAACACTATTTATTCGTGGTTATATTCTGAATTCAGTTTGTGGAGTACATGTGTATGTGTGATGAACATCCTGGGCACACATATGCATTCACTTGGTTCTATTTACGGAACCGGGTGTCACATGCGGTTGCCAAGGGCACTTCGCCAAAGACTGCCCTGAGAGGCAAGGCTGCGGAGTGGCACCACAGTTTCCAGGGAGGAATTAGCCCCGGAACCCCATTAATGTGCGGCGGGCAAATCCTAAGCCCGGCACCGTCCACCAACTCGCTATAGAGGACGTGCCAGAGGGAGAGCCAATTTTTGCAGGTATGTTCCAACTCCACCAGCATCCCGCCATAGTTTTATTTGATTCAGGCACCACACACAGATTCATTATCCAAGCTTTTATTGCTAAATACAGCTTGCAAATACTACCCACCGAAAGTCCTTACTTGATTTGTTCACCGGGTGGGAAAATTTCAGCAAGTATGATGGTTCCAAAAGAACCATTATTCTTAGAGGGTAGTGTATACCCTACGTCTCTCATAGTTTTAGAGGGACAAAAGGTCGATGTCATCCTAGGGATGTCGTGGTTAACCTGCCACGATCCTGTTTTAGACACCGTCCTCTGAGTCGTGCATTTGCACTCAGAAGTGCACGAGTCTCATGTGACACCCGGTTCCGAAAGACAGAACCAAGTTAATGCATATGTGTGTCCAGGATGTTCATCACACATACACATGTAATCCACAAACTGAATTCAGAATATAACCATGAATAAATAGTGTTTAAGTACGTTATTACATCGACTAATTGTCTCACTCATAAATCTCTAACTTATTCTTGCAGCGGAAGTCTCTAAACTACAGCGGAAATAACTAAATAGCAGCGGCTCCATCTTCAACTCCACAGACATGTTGGCGATACTTCGCACGCCTAGTACTCCACATGATCCTCAAAGTACTCTTCTCCTATTGCTGATGTTTATGTGATAATGCAAGGATGAGTACATGTCGTACTCAGCATGTGCGGGAAAGTATGACATGTAGCTTACAACAAGGTAGGAAATAAAGAGGCTCATTGCATCAAACAAATTTTATTTCACAAACGTAATAAAAACAGCAACTATTTCTATGTGAGTTTAATCCATCTTAACCATGTTATATCAGCAACATTCCTTCATCATAATTAACCATTTATCATGTCTCAACCAGCCAATAATCTTTCTCATACTCATAATTATTCATATCCATCTCATATTCATATGACCGAAACCAAACTCATTTTCATGACTCAAAACAGTCCCAAAACCAATCCCAATGACCATACCATAACCATAGCGAATAAACATCCCAAGTTTTCCCTCTAATCATGGAAGTTGGCAAGGTGCTTGTGACCGTAAGCACGGCTATCATGATAGTTTTACACTCTTAAGAGGTGGCACCACTTCACCCACAAGTTTGTGATTTCGTCACCTGTCGGCGACTGCAGAATCTCCATTATACCAGTACGCAACCATCGGTTTATGGCCAAGAGATCACAAAATAGCCTTTACAAAGGGGCTACTAGATGTATGGACTCACTAAGGTTTCAACGGCAGGATCGAATCACCATTCTCCCACCCACAGGCCCCCTCTTGTGCCATGCAGTTCCCAGGGCAGTCCTTTCTCGACTCCCATCCCCTGCGCCATCCACGGTCCATAACGAACTAGTAACACACATAATTAGTCAGCTAAGCCGCACCCATATTTGGCCTTGTGGTGGCACTGTTTTCCTGGCATGTGCTGCCATGAACCGGTCCTTAGATCTACGGCAAGTAAACCACCATCTCATTCAGCAACATCCATGAACCAAGCTTGCCTAGATCACACCCGATTCCATGCTGATTAATATCATCAAGTTCTCATCATCATTATTCATATGAGTGCAGTAGCTAACCATGTTTTAATTCAGCTTCCCGTATCCCATGGATTAAGCGAAGCAAAAAGGAAAAACGACCATACCCGACTCATCAACTTTCCCGGCGACAAGGATGGTTAACAAAACTAGTAAACTCCTATAAAAAAAGGTGTCCCATCAAGTTGACTCGAGCATACGAGTTTTTGCAAACAAAACAGTTTCAAAACATGGGATCAATATGGTCAAGGGGCACTTGCCTTGCTCCCGTGGCTCTTGTTGCTCAAGCGTCTCGAAGTCTTGGCACTGTAGTTCTTCGTAGATGGCTTCCTGAGCTTGTCCTTCTACTCACAACCACGCACATACAAAATTTACAGCAATCAAACATCATGCACAACTCTACTCAAGATGCAATGGTGTAGATGAATGCTAATCCTATGGTGCTGTTTTATTAAACCAGTTTGTATGTGTTCTTGCATGTTTTATGGGCTTTCATGGGGTTTTATGATGAACAAGGGTGTAGGGATCAAGTGTGGACGTGGTGATGATCTTTACTCAAGATCTAGATCAATTCCACCGTCAAAAACCGATCAAAACACGATCTGTCCACGCGTAGAATTTTCGGCTCGAAGGAAGCGAAGAAAACGGATGCGCAGAAACAGAGAAGATGTCATAAGATGGTAACGAAGACCTACCTCACTTCCCTTTGGTGGCTGGGCCTTCCTCCTGGCAATGGCAGCAGCGGGGGCTCACCGGCGACTGAACTCCGGCGAGGAGGGTGTGTCCAACTCGGCGAGTTGGGGGCTAGGACCTCCAAGTCACCGACTTGGAGAAAAAAAAAGAAAGGGGTTACGTCCAAGGGGGTTTTGGGGTTCTATTTATAAGGGGAAAAAGAGGAGTCCTACTCCAATTGGAGCTCAAATGAGAGTCCAGCTCAATTTTGGATTTCAACAAACCTATCTTTTCAGTTAGGTGCGGCAGCCTTGGGGATATTGTGTCGGTACCCTCAGTACCGGGTACTCCCGCGCACAGGAGAAAAATCCAACTAAGGACCTCGTATCTCCGCAGTGGTGAGCTCCGGAGGTGCCACGTGTCCAGAGGGGGGCCGGGCCTCCCCTCCCCTCAGAGGCGAGCTCCGGGCCTACCACGCGGCTAGCAGAACCGAGCCTCGCCCCCTCCGTAAGGGCGAGCTCCGAGGGCGCCACCTGTCCGGCGGGGCCAGGCCTCCCTTCTCCTCAGAGGCGAGCCCCGGGCCTGCCACGTGTCCGGTGGGCCAGGCCTCCCTTCTCCTCAGAGGCGAGCCCCGAGGGCGCCAAGTGTCCAGCGGGGCCGGACCTCCCATCTCCTATGAGGAGAGCTCCGAGGGCGCCATGTGTCCAGCGGAGCCAGGCCCCCCTTCTCCTCAGAGGCGAGCTCCGAGGGCGTCACGTGTCCAGCGGAGCCGGGCCTCCCTTCTCCTCAGAGGCGAGCCCTGAGGGTGCCACGTGAACCGTGGGGCTGGACCTCATCCCTTCCGCAGGGGTAAGCTCTGAAGGCGCCACGTGTCCAGCGGGGTCGGACCTCGTCCCTTCCGCAGGGGTAAGCTCCGAAGGCGCCACGTGTCCCGCGGGGCCGGAACTCATCCCTTCCGCCGGGGTGAGCTCCGAAGGCGCCACATGTCCCGCGGGGCTGGACCTCTTCCCTTTCGCAGGGGTGAGCTCCGAAGGCGCCACGTGTCCCGCGCACCGGGGAAGTGTTGACAGCGCACTTCGATAAATTGAAATTGGCTCATTTCAGCTATCTTTTTCCCATTCCCCACCATTTTTATGATTCTTTCTCCCTTTCTACTTCTTTTAAAATGTTTCCCTATGCAAAATGTATGCAATGCAAGGAAATGAATTTGAGGGTGTTACATCTCACTCATTATTTCTGGACAGTCCAGAAATAAAACTTCCAAGTGACCAATCCACCACCATCAGATTGAAAGACATTCCAGTAGTCCGTGAGTTCCCTGACGTGTTCCAGGATGATTTACCGAGGATGCCGCCTGACAGAGAGGTGGAGTTGGCAGAATTGGAAATGCAGTTGTCGGACCTGCTGGAGAAGGGTTTTATTAGGCCAAGCTCCTTGCCATGGGGCTGTTCGGCATTATATGTGAAGAACAAGGATGAGACATTACGGCTTTGCGTGGACTATCGTCCACTAAACGCCGTGACTATCAAGAAAAAGTACCCGTTGCCACGGACCGACATGTTGTTTGATCAGTTGGTCGATGCAAAGATCTTTTCCAAGATGGACTTAAGATCCGGGTACCATCAGATTAAGATACGGGCTGAGGATATCCGGAAGACGGCTTTCTCAAAGAGGTACGGGCTTTATGAGTACCTGGTCATGTCCTTCGGCCTCACCATTGCTCCAGATCACTTCATGTACTTGATCAACTCGGTATTCATGCCAGAGCTGGACAGTTTGTCATGGTCTTCATCGACAACATATTGGTATATTCGAAGTCGGAGGAAGAACACACGAAGCATCTGCGTATAGTCTTGCAACAGCTGCTGGATCACAAACTATACGCGAAATTCAGCAAGTGCGAATTCGGGATATCGCAAGTGCCTTTTATCTGGCATATTATCTCAGCAGAGGGCATCGCTGTAAATCTGGGTAAGATCACACATGTGCTGAATTGGAAGTCCCTGAGAACTGTTCACGAGGTACGGAGTTTCCTTGGACTCACGGGATATTATCGGAGGTTCATTCCGAACTTCTCGAAGATTGCCAAACCTGCGACCGAGCTGCTGAAGAAGGCTACCAAATATGTTGGGAGTCCAGCATGTGAAGCAGAGTTTAAGGCATTAGTGAAGTACCTAACATCAGCACCGGTTTTAGCGCAGCCAAACACAAGAAAACCGTTCGATGTGTACTGCGATGCATCCATCATTGGGCTCGGATGTGTGCTGATGCAAGACCGAAGGGTGGTCGCGTATGGATCACGGCAGCTCAGGAACCATGAGCAAAATTATCCAACTCATGACTTAGAGATTGCTGCCATGGTACTCGCACTAAAAATGTGGAGGCACTACCTACTCGGTAACCTCGTGCATTTATATACCGACCACAAGAGCCTCAAGTACATATTCACTCAGAAGGAGTTAAACATGAGGCAGCGAAGATGGTTGGAGTTGATAAAGGATTATGAAATAGAGATCCATTATCAGACCGGCAAGGCAAACATAGTGGCGGATGCGCTGAATCGCAAGTCACATGTTAATAATCTGACCATCACATCGTTAGAAGAGAGCGAGCCACCATTGCATGTGATTCCACAAGGAGCTCTCTACAACCTAGCTCTTATCCCCACCATCTGTGAAGAGATAGCGGCAGCTCAGAAACATGACAAGGGCATGTCGCATTTTCGGAGACGTGTAGACAGTGGGTAGTTGAAATGTTTCCGAAAAGACAGAGACGAGGTCCTATGGTTCAAGGACCGGATCGTCGTACCCCGTAACCCGGAGTTATGGAAGAAAATCTTTGATGAGGCTCACTTGTCAAAGTTTTCTATTCACCCCAGCAGCAATAAGATGTATCAAGAGCTCATAAACAAATTTTGGTGGACACGGATGAAGCGGGAGATCGCAAAGTACGTGTCCGAGTGTGATACATGCCGAAGGGTGAAGGCAGACCACATGAGAAAACCTGGGCTGCTACAACCACTGGGAGTTCCTGCCTGGAAGTGGGAGGATGTGAGCATGGTCTTCATTGTCGGTTTACCCACCACATTTCAGAAGCATGATTCAGTGTGGGTGATCATTGACCGGCTCACCAAATTTGCCCATTTTATCCCGGTCAACCCTAACTATGACACCAAGAAGTATGCTGAATTATACATCTCACGGATCCTATGCTTGTACGGTGTACCCCGCACCATCATATCGTATCAGGGCACTTTATTTGTGTCTCGTCTTTGGGAGCAGCTACATGCTGCTCTGTGGACGAAGCCGATCCGTAGTTCAGCGTACCACCCGCAGACGGATGGGCAAACCGAGCGGGAAAATCAGACTTTAGAAGATATGCTACGAGCTTGCGCTATCAACAACAGTAAGAATTGGGATGATCACCTACCGTTGGCCGAGTTCTCGTACAATAATGGGTATCAAGCCAGCATCAAAATGATGCCATATGAGGCGCTATACGGGATAAAATACCGCACACCGCTGAATTGGTGTGAGTCTGGCGAAAGGGTCACCTTCGGGACTGATCTTGTCAATAATGTGGAAGAAAAGGTTAAGCTGATTCAAGCGAACCTAAAAGCCGCCCAATCCCGACAAAAAAAGTATGCGGACTGGAGAAGACGCTCAATCCCGTTCGTCTTTTGTTGTTGCAGGAAGCGCATGGAGGTGGTTTGATGGGACATTTTGGTGTTAAAAAGACCGAGGATGTGCTGGCCGCTCTCTTCTTTTGGCCACGAATGAGGCGTGATGTGGAGCGCTACATTTCACGTTGCACGACATGCAACAAAGCTAAGTCTCGACTTAACTGTCACACCCGGTTTCTCCGAAGAACAACCGAGTGAATATCACATGTATGCCAGGATCATTTTCTCATACATGTGATGACAAATAGTGAAGCATCATTTATTACAAGCCAGGTGTTGAATATAAATAAGTCTTACAAAGCATATGTCTCGATGGACGATAATAAGTTCATCACAAAACAATAAACTAGCAGCGGAATATTATTCTTGTGGGCTCCGTTACAGGCATTGCCCGGGGGACTCCATGAACCTAGAAACCTTCTTCGGGTCCAAAGTCTTGATCATTAAACACCACTTCATTATCTTGACCTGAGCAGCAATATAAACCAACAAATATGCAAGGTTGAGTACCGATGGTACTCAGCAAGTGTGAGAAAGTTGTGTCATGCATGGCTATAGCAAGGAGAGGTTGAACTCATGGTTAAAGCACTACGCAATTAATACCTATCACCTTAGCTTATTAAGCACCTACATTACTACAAAGGTGAAATGGTCCCAATCTCCCATCCCATCATCATAATCAAATAACCATAACATCATTTTCAATGTTAAGCTCCCCGCTTAACATCCTTAACTTCCAAAACCATCACTCCTCTAATCATGAATAAGTCCAAGCCGCTCTTGACCGTGAGCACGGGTGTCATGACAGTTTTACTCTGCAGAGTTTGTACCATTGTACCCACATGTAGTAATTTTATCCCCCGTTGCCGGGTGGACTAAAAGGACCTCCATTATGCCAGTGGCTACGAACCACATTCACACTTCCCAGGTGTGTAGCCAGGAGATCACTACGAAGCCTTTACAAAGGGATTCCCGACGAGCATGGGCCCACTGAGGTTTCACCCCTAACAGCATACAAGAGGCTCCAACCCCGCTGCAGTGGCCCCCTCTTGAGCCTTGCGGTTCATATGGTAGTCCAGCTGACACCTATTCCCCGCACCATCCAACACACCCATACTACGCCGGGGATACACCTAATTAATTGACCAAGCTGCCCCATCTCAGCATGTGGTTGGCACGGTAAAGCCTGGTTACATGCTCCATGAACCGGTCCTTAGGATCCAGGCAAGTACTAAACACAAACCCGAGTCTCGTGCACCCAGCACCAACCAAAACATCCAACTTGCCTTGATCCCTACCTCTACATAACTCACAATATCTCATTAAAGAGTATGGTAAAATAAATTGATGATCTCATATCCCAAATACCCCATTCTAAGCATGGCTAAGCATATGCATAATAATAAATGACATGATAAAATGAATCCCAACCCAAGCTACAAGGAAACAAGGTAATGCAATTCTAGGGAAACATCCTACCATGGGTTTCATATTTTCAATTGACAATGCAAATAATTCTAGCTACACATCCTAGTATAGGATCAAAGTGGTCAAGGACACTTGCCTCCTTCCTGCTGCTCTTGGAATGGGTAGTCCTGATCTTGGAAAGAAAAAACTTGCTCTGGAGCAGGTTCTACTCATACCATCACACATAGCAAAAGAAAACAACAAGTCATAAGACATAGTTCACACTTCCACTTCATACAAGCCACACATTCACATTTATGAAAGCCATTCTCATTTCCATGTGTTGTGGTTACTCTATGTGTGTTGATTTTGGCTTACATGCACTTTTAAACATGTACATATGATTTCTATTTTTGTATTCATATTCACGTTGGCATACTATATATGAATTTCTAATTTAAATAAATCCCTTACATTTAATTGATACACATTTTAGCTACCAAGTATGCATGAAAGGTATTTTCCTACTTCATATGTGTCTTCAAACCTTCTACCAACCCTAAACTGAATTCTTATGATTTTGGAAACTTCATTTATCATTTTCTAGTTATTTATACCTAGCTTGCTATATTTTCAGATTTATTTCCTATGCCTAAATGTGCACTTTATTATAAAAATAGTAAGACACCTCATCTAAACAGAATAGGTTTCGGGTCTAAAATATTAAATAATATATTTTTGTACTTCTCTTCTGATGTGAACTATTTTACATTTATTTTACTAATTTTCAGAATTATTCTCTACTTAAAATGTGTCCCTATTACTAATAAATGTGAATAATCAATTAAACAGATTCATTTCAGCCAAAAATCTATTTTTATCTCACTCCAAAGTTTTCCAAATACTAGGAAAGTTTTTAATTTGAATTTACAATGTGTTTGTCCCATCTTTTAAATTTTAAATACTAAACATATATTCAAATTCCTAAATTTAATATCACATAGGGTTAAAAAGGTAAACTCACCCCACTACAGGGCCTATTATATTATTTTAAGTATTTCCAGGGGTCTAACTACACATAACAGAGGGGTTTTTCCTAATTTTTATTAAGTCCAGGGGCTAAAACTGATTTTTAAATGAATTTACATGATTTTCTGAAGTTCCAGGGGCTAGATCAGAAGTTTCTGGGGCTAGCTCGTATTTTCCGAGAATCCAGGGGGTAGCACGTAAGAATCCCGGCCTTTATAACGCGGGGCTGACGTGGACCGTCCGATTTAAAACAGACGGCTGAGATTATAACGTCGAACCGGTACGCGGGGATTTAAATTCTACCGTGTGATTTAAAATAGACGGCGCACAAGCGGCCACGTCGCTCTGATCGAGCCCGGGCGGCGCTGCCCGGCAGCGCACGGCGGCGGGAGGCGGCGATCTCGCCGGAGAGTTTCGGATCTTCGTCAATTTGTGAAATCCCAAAATTCTAGCAAGTGGAGCTGCAGATCACACCGATAAAAGGAGAGGGAATTTAAACTTTTGAATTTAACGGTGTGAGCTCCAAGTCGAAACATAAACTTGCAAAAATTCCTGAACACGGAGATCTAAAGCTATCATTTGGTTCTCCACACATCCAATAATAGCCCGGCAAATTTTCAGAGCATTTGAAAAGGATTTCCTATTTATTGGAATTTAAACGGGAGAAAATTCAAATTTGAATTTAAATTTCAGTTTCAAATTCTGACTTCACCGAAATTCAAATTTGAATGCACCATTGTGTTCCTCATATTTCTTTTGGCCTGTCCTCCAAATTTTATCAAATTTGGAGCTCGTTTGCTATTTTAAAAAGGAATTGAGGGATAAGAGAGGAGAGATGGGGCCCACATGTCAGTAGACTTCAACCCGAAGTCTTCTCTGTTTTCACTCGACAGCAGCGTGCGCCACCTCCCGTCGCCCGAGCGCCAGCTCCTGCTGCCTCTCCCTCGCGCTGGCAACCGTGAAGCAGCTTCCTTCTCTTCTCAGCGTGATCCTTTAGTCTCTGGACCGAGCTGCTCGTGGCTCCTGTTCTGCTCCCCGTGAAGAAAACAGCCACCGTGCGCTCCTCTGTTCCTCTCAATTGCAACCAGTGTTGCTTTCCCCTTTGCCCGAGCTCCCAACAGAGAAAGGCTGCGCCCAAGGGTTCTCTAGCCGGCCAGCAACTTTCCCCCACGGCCCCGAGCTCGTTGGCACCGGAAAACAGCAAAGGTCTGCAACTCCCGGGTAAAAGCTGAAAATCCGAAACTGGTGGCCGTGGCCAGCCCAAACCAGCAGTGATCTCGCCCAAGCAATCCACCCCATAGGTGTACCTACAAGCCTAGTTGCTCACCTCCAAAACTCAGCCCAAGCCATTGATCACAGAGGGAGAATTTCAAGTTTTTCTCCCGGGCGGCCGAAACTGACCTTGAGGTAAGAAATTGCAAAATTCGTCCTCAATTCGTGTTGGATGTGTTTCAAACTCCACACACAAGTTCTTAACTGCCTAGCACACCTCCTCCATCGATTTTAGACCAAGAAATTGAGTGTGGAGTGAGGAATTCGTGTTCTTTTTTAGGGTATACCACTGAACCATGTCGGGTGCACGGTGCCGATAGGTTTGGAGCTCTCCCCGGCCTGTTTAGACCTCATGTCGGTCTTCTCCATAATTCCCTGGTGCTATAGAGCCCAAGAACCGACCATTTCGTGGAGAAATCACTGCACATGACCTCGCCGGAGCCCTAGGGTTAGCTGTGGCCGGTGCGCACTGCTTTCCGGCGAGTTTCAGCCACCGGCGACCTCACCAATGGGTTCAGCATGGTGGAAAATGGGGGGGGGGGGGGGGCGGCCAGCAGGGGGTCCGGAGGTGGCCGGGAAGCTCATTTCCGGCGACCTCACCGGAGGCAGCCGCCACTGCTCTGTTTTGGCGCGTGGCTGGAGGTTAGGGATGATGAGTGGGACCCACTGTCAGCATTTCAACATTTTCCAGATTTTCCCATTTCAGTTCAAACTTTGGAGAGCCATAACTTTGTGTAGGAGTGTCCAAAAATTGTGAAACATATTTTGTTGGATTACTCTCAAAGAGTACTATCGAGGGGTGCAGCCCAATATTTATGAAAATTCCTGGATTTGGCTCATTAATTCATTTAAGTAAAATCTTGTATGAATTTTCACAGGAGTTATGTTAATTGGAAAATTCCCAAATTTGGGCATGACATTCTTCCAATATTCCTTGAACTCCAGTAAAATTGTCAGAGGCATTGGACTCCATTTCCTTGGCCAAATGTTGTTTGAATCCTCTATGTCTCTGAAAAATGGGAAAATAAACAGAGACATTTTCAGACTTTTAACCAAGTTTGGAAAATTCATATCTCTGTGTAGGAAGCTCCAAAAATGGTGAAACCAAGTCCTATGGACTCATGAGACTCTAAAGTTTCTGAAAAACCAAATTTGGAGCATGACAAGACACTATAATTGCCATAGGATTTTAGAGAAGCCAAATAGTAAGAAAATTCCCTAGGCCACATCTTCCATCAACTTTGTCTGAAATTTTGCAAGCCATACCTCTGTAAGATATATGGTCCACTGTAAAATTTTCAGAGCAAATTGAGATCATCTCCTCTAGGTTTCTGTTGGTTCCTTCCACTACCTTTCTTATGTCCATTAGATATAACTCTTGGAATTTTACTCCAACCAACATCTACTGCCAGCTAATGTTCTCTGTTTTTGTCCATAACAGAGATTCTTACTCACCTTAGAGTTGGTATAAACCATCCTTAGTCCTAAAACACATTTGTTTTATAATTCAGTTACTTGTATTAAAAACTATGCATATTCATATCGGTAGGAAATACGACGAAGGAGGTCGACGGGCAACTTGACTCAGAGCAGCAAGTTGAAGCTTAACTCATCGCCAAGCTACTGACTATAAAGTAGAACTAAACCTGCAGCAACATAAGGCAAGCCCCGGTTTGCATTTAACAGCTTTTAGTTATATTTTACTTTGTATCACTTCTATTGGTCTAGCATGTATTGTGCATTAGGTCAAGGTGATTGATACTCCAAATGCATGACCCACAAACCCTTGGAGTACAGGGTAGAACAGGTTACCTTCGTGTAGATTCTGCTAGGCTTAAGTTGTATAGGATCCGGTACAAGTCGGGTAGTTGGAAGCTACCCGCGAGTTTAGGATGTAGGTACAACGGGGTATGATTCTAGAAAATGGAAGTTCTGGAATGGAAAATGAGACCGAGCAGAGAGTAGGAGCAGCAGGACGTTGGGCCTGTGTGGCTGTAGCTCTGTTTGTGTCGGTTAAGGACCGATGCGTATGCCGCCCTGCTGAGCAAGTTTGAACAGTACCGGATGCATGTCGGATATATGGGACCCGATAAACCGATGTAACTCGGGTACTCTCGTGTCGAAACTTATACGGCCGTCCTTTGGGGGTTGGTGTCAGAGGTGTAAACCCGCTAGCGGAGCAACTTCGACGTGTTCCGTGTAGTGGCCCTTCTGATGGGTCGGCGGAACTGGTTCGGCATTGGAGTGACGATTGAAAGGTTGCTGCATACAACGTAAGAAAGAGCTCGCGTGAGTCTTTCGAGGCGGGTGTATGTGTCGTGTATTCCGGGTGTGTCCTGATTGCAATCACCGTCCCTCGCGGTTATATGAGTACCACTTGTTCACTGAGTTGTGACGTAGTAATAAATTCCAGATAAAGTGTGATGAATCATTGCTGATGTGAAGTTCTTAAATTCATTGTATTGTCAACCATGTATGCTGTAGTTGTAGAGCTCATTAAGTTTATTTTCCTCTTTGGGCATCACCACATCAGAGGAAAGCGTTTCTTGTTTGATTGTGGACTTCCGGCGTGAGGGCTGCCTAAGGCATAATAATCTGCTGCTATAAACCTGAAAGTAAGGATCAACATTTAGGCGTGTCGTTATTGCATCATACCCGCCTATGTTAGTAACCCCGGCACATAGAGTTCCATGTTTAGGAGTGTCGGTTAAGTCTTGCTGAGCCATCATGCTCACGGTTGCATTATTAGTGTTTTGCAGGTTATAAAATTTGCTAAGAAGATGGTTGTTCGGTGAGCCATCAGAGACTCACCGGAAACCCTGCCGCTGCACTCATCTTTGTGGAAGCTAGTAAGGAGCGTCCGCGGGCTGGACGTCTTCTCTTTTGCTTAGTTAGGACCGAGAGTAAGTGTGTATGTATATTCCGCTGCGTGTACCCTCGTGGTACATTATTTTGTAAAAGACACTATGTTGATAAATAAAAGACTTTGTACGTTTATGGTTCTTTTCGTGTATGCTGTTGGGTGCCGCATCGCACGACACCACCCAATGTGTATCCTGGAGTGTGGATCCCGGAAGGGGTTCCCCACAGGCGTGGTATCAGAGCCGCATTGTGAATAGCACGCATGAAAAGAGCTTATTTTCGAAAACTTCGAAGTATACGAGTGAGGAACGTGTAGTATGCCCACATAAGGACTATTAGTAGCATAGTTACTTCAGGTGGCAAGCTAACAGTGTGTTACCTTCAGTATTTCAATTCGGTAACGACGCACCTACATGGAGGTAAGAGGTAAGGTACGCCACCACAGGCGGATCAATTGCGGTAACTCGCCATACGAGTGATAGTATGGGATGGTATACCGTGGCTTGGCACGGTAGTTAATATGAGTCTCTGAACCTCTCTATGGTTCTGAGAGCATATGAAAACGCTGATCTCCAGCGTGCTTTAGGCAAAAGTGAGAATACCCCATCGTGTGGTAAGCAACACGATAGTATGCAACTCTTGAACGTTCAATGTTCAAAGGGCCATACGCAGCGCTCGCCATCGGCGTGCCTCAACGGTCATGAGGCAGTAGGTGGTATCCGTTGGGTTGATAACATTCCCAACCGTGACGACCCGTTCACCTCTACTCGGGTTCCCCGTCGTGTGGTGTGAAAACGCGACCATGTACCTTGAGACGTGACTTGACTCAAGGACGGCCCGTATGGCAATGATACGGGGCGTATGTTTTTACTATGATATGGACCTGCCTGAAATGGAAAACCTTTGTGTGCATCACTATTGATTGTTTTTCTGCAGGTACTTAACCACGAGTAGGACATTGCGTTTAGAACACGTGTGTGAGTGATTTTTTTAGTGCCACCCTTTGAGACGTATATGCCGGTGTAACGCCGGTTAGGATTTTGATTTGGTGAGGAAACGTAGTACCGTGAAATGTTCCTAACTGCATGGAAAAGAAAGTTTTCAAAGAAAAGAGTAAATTTGGAGCTTAGGATTTCATTAGGGGTTAATGAACTCCTATATTAAACTAAGAGTCAATTGGGAGTATAGTTTCCATTTCAAACCATTAGAAACAACCTCCCCTGTTTTCAGCAGAATTTTTGCTGAAATTGAACAGGACATAACTTTTGATTGGTTGATCCAATGGAGGTGAAGGATACATTTCTGGAAAGGTTTTGAAGTCTTCTACAACGTTTCTGTAGAACTCCCGAACAGAATCTCCCTCCAAATGGATGAGAATCTCAGATGAGTGTTAACTGTCCAAAAACAGGGCAGACCAAAAATGCTCTCTGGAATTTTCTGTATTTCAACCATAATTTCTTGTAGAAAAATCTCTAAGTGTCATGTAAGACACCGTTGGAAATTTGATGATATGTTCTACGACTTTGTAGTTCAAAGTTTCTACAGATTTGGGGTGGAACTTTAGGAAATCTTGTGGACAAAACAGACACTTTCAGAGGAGGTGCTGTCAAAATTGTTCCAGATTTCTGTCAACTTTGAAATATCACAACTCCTGATCCAGAGTTGCTATGAAGGCAAATAAATACTCGTTGGAAAGATATTGAAGTTACATATAACTTTTATATTCACCTTGAGACATGAAACTGCCATTTTCATAATCAAATTCTGGGATTAAGGTCCAAGGGTCATACTGAACAGAGCATTGCTCATTGCCCATGTAATTTAGGACGTGTTGTGGACATGAAGGTGTTATACTTCTCTAAGTTCCATGACATATTCATTAGTTATCTTTCATCATTCCTTGTTGTTGGTTGAAGAGTTTGACAAACTTCAACAATCATTGGTTATATTTCGGAACTGTCAAAAACCTTGTTTCCTTTATATATGCTGCACAGTTGATGTGATGCTTTTGCAGTTAATAATTTTGAGTTAAAGCTGAGTACGCTCTTGGATATTAAGCGTAAATTGCTCACTCTTGCAGTATGGATTATACTCATTCTGGGTATGAAGTTGGTGGTTCCAGTCGGGATGGAAATGATTCATCGCAGCGACGATCACTGCCATCATCAACCGGACTGGTGGAGGTGTTGGGAAGAATGGCTGAGTCTCTTGAGTTGTTGGTGCAGCAAGGCATCCGACAGGAGACCTCCCAGCAAAACCCCACATTGAATACGTATCTGGATTTTCTAGCAAGACAACCACCGGTATTCTCAGAAGCTAAAGAAGCCTTGGAGGCAGATCATTGGCTCCGGGTGATTGAATCTAAACTGGGAATGCTCCAGTGTGATGAATATGAGCAGGCTTTATTTGCCTCTCAGCAACTTCATGGATCCGCTGGGGCTTGGTGGTGTGAATATATTGCTAAGATCGCTGAAGGTCATCGTGTGACGTGGACGGAGTTTCGTGAGGCTTTCCGTGCACGTCATATTTGTGAGGGCATTGTCAAAACAAGAATTGAAGAGTTCTATGAACTCAAACAAGAAGGCATGAGTGTCATGAAGTACTTTACGGAATTTAACCGTTTAGTACAATATGCATCCTATTATGTGCATAATGAGACAATGAAGTGTCATTACTTCTTCCGAGGCCTCGATGTGAAGCTTCGGACAAAAGTGGCACAATGCAATAAAGGGAATTATAGCGAGTTAGTCAATGCCGCTATGATTCAAGAAATAGCTGAACTCGAGCACAAGGAAAGTAAGAGGAAGAGAAAATTATCACTGGCAAGTACGGATGATTATCATCAAGAACAACTGGTGATATATTGCTTACCATCCGGGGTGGAAATTCAGTCCTTTGATGGACCACCTCAGATGCAATACTGTCCATATTCACCCCATGGAGGTCCAACCACTGCTGCAACAGCAGCAAATGAGTATTTGTGCACCCTCACCTCAGCAAAGTGCACAAGACTATCAACCACTTCCATATGGTGAAGATCCTGAGCTCGCATCGTATAACACTTGTCGCGATGTAGAGCATATTCCTCAGGAGGGTCAAGTGACCAAGAAGAGCAGCAGTCATATGTCATCTCAAGCTGCAAAGAAATTCCATGGTCGGTCAAGGAGAACAGCACTGAAAGTGGGAAATATAAACTATATGGCAGTTGAAGACGTTCCCGTAGGAGAACCTGTGTTGGAGGGCATGTTCAGCCTACGTGATCAGCCCACGCTTGTGTTGTTCGACTCGGGTGCTACATATGATTTTATCAGCAAAGATTATGTGGTTAAGCACCAAGTACCCTCAACCACCTTGGCCGCATCTTATCAGATTAATTCACCGGGAGGTAGTAGGACAGCGGGCAGAATCGTTGCTCAAGCGCCTATATGTTTGGATGGGCGGATATATCCTACTACACTCATCATTCTAGAAGGCTTGCGGATTGACATCATCTTGGGAATGTCTTGGTTGACACATCACCAAGCTATCTTTGATATTAGTTCACGAACGGTGCAGCTGAATTCAAAGAAGCACGGGCAACACACCTTGATTCTGAGAAATGTTGCACCGGAAGTCACTGCTGTCCACACCGTTGAAGTTAAGAAACTGGAGGACATTCCAGTGGTCCGGGAATATCCGGACGTGTTTCCCGATGATCTACCGGGCATGCCGCCCGATCGTGAAGTGGAGTTCAAAATTGAACTAGCACCGGGAACCACACCCATATCTCAGAGACCGTATAAAATGGCACCGAAGGAACTCGCGGAGCTGAAGGAGCAGCTGAATGATTTGTTAAGCAAAGGCTTCATTCGACCCAGTTCATCACCATGGGGATGCTCCGCGCTTTTCGTCAAGAAAAAGGACGAGACTTTGAGATTATGTGTGGACTATCGTCCGCTCAATGCCCTAACTATCAAGAACAAGTATCCACTACCACGTATCGATATGCTTTTCGATCAACTAGTGGGTGCTAAGGTTTTCTAGAAGATGGGTCTTCGGTCCGGATATCATCAGATAAAAATCCGGGCGGAAGACATAACCAAGACGGCATTCTCGACGAGATACGGGTTATATGAGTATCTCATCATGTCATTCGGGCTCACTAATGCTCCGGCCCATTTCATGTACTTGATGAATTCAGTCTTCATGCCGGAGCTGGACAAGTTCGTCGTGGTCTTCATCGATGATATCTTGGTATATTCTAAGTCAGAGGAAGAACACGCCGAACATCTGCATATTGTGCTCCAACGCCTACGGGATCACAAACTATATGCAAAATTCAGCAAGTGCGAGTTCTGGATCAATCAAGTGCCATTTCTTGGGCACATTATTTCTGCGGAGGGCATCGCAGTTGATCCGAGCAAGATCGTCCAACTGCTGAATTGGAGTTCACCGAAATCAGTTCACGAAGTCCGTAGTTTTCTAGGTTTAGCGGGTTACTACCGGAGATTCATTCCGAATTTCTCCAAGGTCTCTAAACCGATGACGGAACTTCTAAAGAAAGGCAAGAAATATGTGTGGAGTGAAGTAGGTGAGGAGGCGTTCAAAGCATTGGTAAAGCACCTCACAACAGCCCCAGTCTTGGCGCAGCCCGATACAACTATGGATTTTGATGTCTATTGCGATGCATCCGGCATCGGCCTTGGATGCGTGCTGATGCAAGAAGGGCGAGTGGTCGCATACGGATCCAGGCAGCTTCGGAATCATGAGCAAAATTATCCGACACATGATCTCGAGCTAGCTGCTGTGGTTCTTGCTCTAAAGATGTGGAGGCACTATTTGCTTGGAAACTTAGTCCACCTCTACACCGACCACAAGAGTTTAAAGTACATCTTCACACAGAAGGAATTAAATATGAGGCAGCGAAGATGGTTAGAGCTAATCAAGGATTATGAACTGGAGATTCATTACCATCCTGGAAAAGCAAATGTGGTTGCCGACGCACTTAGTCGGAAATCACATGTGCATAATCTAACCATGGCTGCAATGGAAGAAGAAGAACCGAGCCTGCGCTTGGTTCCTTATGGGTCATTGTTTATCCTTGCCCTCATTCCTACAATTCGTGATGAAATTGTAGTGGCTCAAAAGAAAGATAAGGGTATGGCCCATATCCGGAAGAGAATAGACAAAGGAGAAGCTAAGGAGGTGTAAATCCTTTAGCGGGCAACTTCGACGTGTCCGTGTAGAGGACCATCCTGATCGGCGCAAAGTGTTTTTCTATGTTGGGTGTCGTGTGAAAGATTGCTGCATACAACGTAAGAAAGAGCTCTTGAGAGAGTCTTTCGAGGCGGGTTTATGTGTCGTGTATTCCGGGTTGTTATTGATTCGAATCACCGTCGCTCGCGGAAGAGGATTGAGCATACTTGCCCACTGCGCCGTGACTTAGTAAGAAGATGAACTAAGTCTCTTAACTTGCTGTTTGTGGATTAATCACTGTATTGGAACCTTTACTGAAGTAGATATAGAGCCAACTAAATTTCATTTCCACCTTAAGCTAGCAACATCGGGATAAGCGTTTCTTGTTTGATTGTGGACTTCCGATGTTGTGAGGCGTGAGGACCACTAAAATGAAGGCTATAAGAATCTGAATATAAGGATCAAGTTTAGTCAAGCTGCATTTTGCAAATTCCTATTCCTACTGTCTTACTACCCCTGCATTTAGAGTTACATGTTTAGGAGTGACGGTTAAGTCTTGCTGAGCCTTAGTGCTCACGGTTGCTTCTGAGTTGTTTTTGTAGGTAGCAGGATGCCTGCTATGAAGAGGGTTGTTCAGTGAGACGATGAACCTCACGGTTCGTTCAACTCATCGGAAACCTAGCCGCTGCCTTCCTTTGGTGAAGCTAGTAGGAAGCGTTCACGGGCTGAACGACTTCTCTTCGGCGTAGTTAGGGTCGAGAGTGAGTAGATTGTCCAGCTAGTTTTAATTTCCGCTGCGTGTGTACTTATGTTGTAAAAAAATCTTATGTTGAGTAACAAAATGGTTCCGTTATGTTATTACGCCTCTTTTCGTGCATGCTGTTGGATGCCGCATCGCACGGCACCACTCACTTCGATTCCCGGGCGTCACAGTAAGCTTCCGTCTTTGATTTATGTAATACCTGTTTTCCTATACTTGTGCTGTTAGGTGCCACGTATCACGGCACCACCCAATGCGATTCCCGGGCAAATGGCACGACCCCATGAATGAACAGATGTCGGCTTCCTCTCAGCGTGGTATCAGAGCTGCATTGGTAATAGCGCACGGAATAAGGATCGTATTACGATAAAAAAATTAGGATACGGTAAGGAAACGGTACTAGGCCCACATAAGGACTATCATATTAGCCAAATATGAAGGTGGCAACCTAACTTATTTGTTATATCGGAAAAGCATGCATCTTGGGACGGTTTATATCTTGGGGGTGCATGTAAGCGCTGTCCACCAGTGCGCACAAGCTGAAGGGTGGAGCCCCACGGGTGGCAGGTAACCTGGCCCGATTTAGTATCCTCTACGACTCTTCATGTCGTTTGGGGTACTCAAGCAACGCCCTTCCCTGGCATGCTACGGACAAGTTTGGGAGACCCCTTCACGTGGTTAGTAACGTGAACATGTAGCTCAAGTCGTGTTTGGCTAGAGAACAACCGTGTGAGTGATAACGGACGGTTGTATGGACTGTATTGGGACCAGGTTCGGTGTGCAGCCGAACCTTATGACTGTGGGCAACTTATGCAGGTGCTAACTACGAAACCGTAGTCTGAGTAGAGCACGTTTGCGAGCGATCATTTAAGTGCCACCTATGGATACAGATCTGCCGGTATAATCGGATAGGATTTTATTTTGGTGAGGCAACATATTACCATCATATGTCTTACGGTGCATCTCCACCATATTACACTTTATAACTTCTTTCCTATGAAGAAATCATTCATGACTAACTTTCAATTAAAAAATGGAAATTGTAAAACACATATTAGTTATTTGACTCTTCATTTGAACTAAGTTTCAAAGGGGAGAATTGATAGGCTTCTATGTTTCTCAAAAACAGAGTGCTCTTTTCTGGCAGAGATTTTGCTGGACTTTGACAGAGCACAACTTCTTTGTAGACCTCCAGAGCAAAATCACGCGCCAATTTGGTTGAATGTCCAGTTGAATGCAAACTGTTCAAAACAAAACAGGACAGATGCAGACCTCTCCGGATGTTTCTGTACAACACTTATAACTTTCTGTAGAAAAATCCCTAAGGGTCATATGATACACCGTTGGAAAGGTTATGAGATAAGAAACATTGTTGTAGTTCAAAGTTTGATCAGATTCGTATTGTATTTGCTTATACAACTGTGATAAAACCAGCCACACACAAAGGAGATGCTGACAAATTTTATCCAGGAATTCTGTCAGATTTGAAAAATCACAACTTTTGATCCAGAAGTGATATAGAGGCATGTGAATACTCTTGGAAAGATATTGAAGTTAACTTTAACTTTGGTATTCAACTTGATTTATGAAAATGCTTTTAACTGGATCAAAATCTGGATTTAATGCATCAAGGTCTGTTCTATACAGAGAAAAGGAAAATGATTGATATCGTGCAGGCTGGCACAAGTTATGTGCCACAAAAAGAACCGGTTGGTGTTTCAAACGCCATTCGGTGAAATGGAGCCCCTGTACAATTAACTCCTCAGAGGTTGATTGTTGGTTAAGTACCACAACTTGCACCACCTCCAGAGCAGCAGCATCAGACGGTGATTTGTGCTCCATCGCTGCACCTATATGTACATAGCTTCCAACAACAAGGTAGCGAAGAACCGGAGAGACATCCGTGCTCCACTTGAGGTCGGATGGGCCATTATGCTAGGTATTGTCTGGAGGGAATTCAAGGCCGTTGGTCATCATATTTTCAATGTTCAGACCCATACCTATATCTGCAGAAAAGAGGGCAGACAAGGGGCAACATTCACTACACAGTGAGTGATGATGTTCCGGAAGGAGAAGCCACGCTAGCAGGGATGTTTGCCCTGAATCAGCTACCGGTATTCATTCTCTTTGACTGCGGTACCACACCTAGCTTTATTAGTCAATATTTTGTGGCTCCACATCAGCCCCAAACCACTATTACAAAGAGTCAATACCTCATATCTTCGCCCGGGGCAGCATTACAGCAAGTGATGTTGTCTTCTGAGCACCTCTTTGTTTGCCGGTTAGACTATAACCCACGACCCTCATTATTCTCGGGGGTATGAAGATCGACATTATCTTGGGGATGTCGTGGTTGAATTACCACAAAGCGGTTCACAACATCAGTTTTCGAACCGTTAGCTCAACACCCCACAGCACGGTCTTCATACGTTAGTTCTGGGCACCAGTCGGCAACAGATTGCAATATTGAACCACTCGGAAACTGTTAATATAGAGGACAGTCCGGTGGTACGTGGATTTCAGGATGTGTTTCCCAATTATTTACCAGGCATGCCGCCCAAACGGGACATAGAGTTCAAGATTGAACTTGCACCGGGAACACCACCGAGTTCACGAAGGCCGTACAAAATGGCACCCAATGAATGGGCAGAGTTGAAGATACCTCTTAATGACCTTATGAGCAAAGGTGTTGTACGACTGAGTTCCTCACCTTGGGGTTGTTCAGCATTGTTGTAATGAAGAAATACTAAACACTATGGCTTAGTGTTGATTTTCGTCCGCTTGACATTGTGACAATCAAGAACAAGTACCCGTTACCACAGATCAACATATTGTTTGATCAGTTGATCAAAGCAAAGATCTTTTCCAAGATGGACTTAAGATTAGGGTACCATCAGATTGAGATATGGGCTGAGGATATTCCAAATACGCCTTTCTCGACGAGGTACGGGCTTTATGAGTACTTGGTCATGTCCTTCGGCATCCTCAACGCTCCAGCTCAGTTCATGTACTTGATGAACTCGGTATTCATGCTGGAGCTGGATAAGTTTGTCGTGGTCTTCATCGATGACCTACTGGTTTATTCCAAGCCTGAAGAAGAACACGAGAAGCATTTGTGTATAGTCTTGCAACGGCTGACGGATCACAAGCTATACGCAAAATTCAGCAAGTGCGAATTCTAGATATCGCAAGTACTTTTTCTCGGGCGTATTATCTCAGCGGAGGGTATCGCTGTATACCAGAGTAAGATCGCACAAGTTCTGCATTGGGAGTCCCCGGGGTCTATTCACGAGGTACGGAAGTTTCCTCGGAGGTTCATTCCAAACTTCTCAAAGATTGCCAATCCTATGACCGAGCTGCTGAAGAAGGCTACCAAATATGTTTGGAGTCCTGCATGTAAAGCAGCATTCAAGACATTAGTGAAGAACTTAACATCAGCACCGGTTTTGGGGCAGCCGGACACAACAAAACCGTTCGATGTGTACTGCGATGCATCCGGCATTGGGCTCGGATGTGTGCAGATGCATGACCGAAGGGTGGTCGTGTATGGATCACGGCAACTTAGGAATCCTGAGCAACACTATCCTACTCATGACTTAGAGCTCGCTGCCGTGGTACTCGCACTTAAAATATGAAGGAATTACCTACCCGATAACCTCGTACATTTATATACCGACCACAAGAGCCTCAAGTACAGGTTCACTCAGAAGGAGTGGAACATGAGGCAACAAAGATGGTTGGAGTTGATAAAGGATTACGAAATAGAGATCCATTATCACACCGGCAAGGCTAACATAGTGGTGGATGCGCTGAGTCGCAAGTCACACGTTCATAATTTGACCATCACTCCGTTGGAAGAGAGTGAGCCACCATTGCGTGTGGGTCCCCATAGAGCTCTGTACGATTTAGCTTTTATTCCTACCATCCGTGAATAGAGAGTGGCAGCCCAGAACCATGACAAGGGCATGTCACCTTTGCGGAGACGTATAGATAGTGGGGAACTGAAATGTTTCCGGATGGACGGAGACGGTGTCCTGTGGTTCAAGAACAGGATAGTCGTACTCCGTAACACGGAGTTATGGAAGAAAATGCCGCACACTGCTTATTTTGTGTGAGTCTGGAGAAAGGGTCACCTTTGGGATTGATCTTGTTAATAATGTGGAAGCAAAGGTTTGGCTGATTCAAGCGAACTTCAAAGCCGCTCAATCCTGACAGAAACAGTATGTGGAACGTAGAAGACGTCCTTTGCAATTTGAAGCTGGGGATCACGTGTATCTACATGTGTCTCCAATGAAAGGCGTGAACAGATTCGGGATGAGAGGAGTTGGCACCCCGATTCATTGGTCCATTCCAGGTTATGGAAAGATGTGGATCAGTTGTATACCGTCGGGAATTCCCAGCGACACTCACTGGTGCGTACGACATCTTCCACATTTCTGAGCTGATAAAGTGCCTCAAGTTTTCAAACACCATTCAGCTGGGAAATATCGAGGAACTGAAATCGGATCTCATGTATCAGGAGGGACCGGTTCAGACATCGACATAAAGGACCGAATAACACGTGACCATACGTTGTGGTTCTATAAAGTTTTATTGAGTGGTCACTCCAAGGTTGAAGCGACATGGGAGAGCGAAGGATTTCTTCGTGCCAATTATCATGACTTTTGACGTCGCGCATCCTATAATTTTTCCACCATCCTCTCCCTCATTTTTACTTTGTAATCTCGGGACGAGATTCCTTTTAAGGGGGGAGGAATGTAAAGGTCCCAAAAATTTTGAATACAAAGGGCCTGAAGTTGAACACCATTTAGTTTCAAGTTTATGAAAATTTGGACTTGTTTAAATTTTTCCACATGTGATGACACACATGAGTGTCCCACCATTCTAGCCTAGGATCAATTAATTGAGTGTTGGGGGACAAAGTTATTTTAAAACCCATGTGTAAGCTCTCATGTGCAAGGGGGAATGAAATTCAGATTTTAAACTCAAATCGTTCAAACTCAAATTTCAAATGAGGGCAACAATAGGAATGCAAACTGTTGTGATCAAAACCTCATTTGCAACAGCCAAACCAAAAATAAAGTTTCATATTTAAATTCCTTAGGTCCAAATTAGGGGGTAGGCAAAGTCTCATGATTTTTTGAAGATATTTTGCTATCCATTTTTCCAATAGACTCAAATTTGCAATGAATTCAAATATACATTTGAATTTGGATGAAACTTGCCCAATTCTCAAAATATAAGTCAGATTTGAACTCCCACAATTGATTTTTATCATTTGCCAAATTTTGGAGATCTTTTGAGAGGATAAGGAGGAATATGGGACCCACTTGTCATATGCACCCAAATATCTGAAAATGAGTCGGTTCTCTCTGTTCCACTTGAAGCAACCGAGACAGCGCCGAGACTTCACCGGGCGACACCGCGCAGCACCGAGGACACCTCCTCGTGAGTTCCTTCGCACTGGCGAGCTGTAGGTGTGCTTCTCCACGCTTTGCTGTGCCTCTCTTTGCTCACGGACAGAACACCGAGGCTCTCTCTCCCTCACACCGAACAGAGCAACCTCACCTCGCGTGAACAGAGGCTAGTGAGTAGCAAAATGGCACCAGGGCCTCTCCCTCCTCGACGTGCCACCAACCGGTGTTCGACTCCTAGACCCCGAGGACCCCAAGTTTCCGTGGTAGCCGAGAGCAACCGATGGAGAGGTCTCACATGGACAGCCCTACAGAGAGCTTCTCATGCCCTAGCAAGAGCATCCTCGGACGTGCTTGGACCCTGTGATGCTCACCTCCGAAGCTCAAGCCAAGACATGGACAACTGAACGTGAATTCGAGAAAGTTTCTCCAGCGGGCACAAACCGACCTTCCGGTACGGTACTCTCAAATTCGATCTCAATTCTCATTCTTGGGTTGCCAAATCTTGCACACGGGACCGAAAGTAGTTGGGGATCATTTGGTCTTCACAACCCTAGCTTTGAAACACACATAGACCGCACAAATTCTATGTTTTCCGAGCTCAAACATGGAGGAGGTCTCGGGTGCACGGTGAAACACCATTAACCGCCGTTCCCGAGCAGTTTTGAGGTTATGTTGAGCTTCCTCATGGTTCACTGGTGCTGTAGCACCATTTCACCGAGCTTTTGGCGGGCTAGGTCGGCCGGGCAACGCCGAAGAAGGTGAGCCGAGCCGCTGTGCCGTCGAGAGAGCGGTTAGGGACCTCACCGGCCCGGGGAAGCTCCGCCTAGATGCTCAGCACGTGATTTTACTCCCTGGCGGAAGCAAAGGCTCGGGAGAAGGTCAGGAGACCGAGGTCAGTGGAGCTCCGGCGACCTAGCGGCGCATGCACGAGAGGAGTCGGGAGGAAGAAGAAGGAAGCTGGTCCCACGTGTCAGCGGCTGGAAATTTAAAATCCGGATTCTCCGTGACCCCTGATCATTCTGTGGCTGCGCAGGTTCACTCTGTGGCTCCGTGTGTCATCGGCTGAGAACACACCACGTGGCCCGGGACCCACTAGCAGACATTTAAACGTTTCAGAGTTTCCAGATTTCAGTTTGAAATTTGGAGAGCCACAATTTTGTGTAAGATTGTCCAAAAATTGTCAAACAAATTTTGTTGGATTCCTCTCAAAGAGTACTATCCAGTGGTGCAGTCCAATATTTATGAAAATCCCAGGATTTGGCTCATTAATTCATATAAATAAAATCTTGTAGGATTTATTCCAGGAGTTCTGTGTATTGGAAAATTCCCAAATTTGGGCAGGATATTCTTCCGAAAATACATGAACTCCAGTAAATGTTTCAGAGGCATTGGACCTCATTGGTTTGGCCAAATGTGGTTTTAATTCCTTATGTCTCTGAAAATTGGAAAAATAGAACAAAGCCATTTTCATATTTTCCCCAATTCTTGTAAAAATCATATCTTTGTGTACAAACCTTCAAATTTAGTGATTCAAAATTTATTAGTAAAATAATTGAAGAGGGAGTTTGGTTTATCCAAAAATCTTCAAATATTTCCAGAATAATCCTTTGGATGTTATTGAACTCCCGTAAAATTTTTAGCTCATTTGGAGTTGATTTGTGTGCGAGAATTCAGATTTCAATGTACTGTGTTCAAATGAATACAGAGACTTTTCAGAAAATATCCCAGAGTTGGAAAAATCATTTCTGGGCAATTCTTAGCTCTGAAAATCCTAGGAAAATTCATGCAGACTCTATGAACAATAATTGAAATTGTAGTTCACTAATTTGGTCATGAACATGTGAGTTACTTCAGAATTAAATTCTTTTTGCTTAATTTCTTAGGGAATTGTTCTGAATAAACACTCAATGAAAAAAGTTCATTTTTGGTCCAGAACACTTTCATGTGACCAGAAATTCACATGCCAAGTATCAGCTCAAATTGAGCCTTGGATCTTCCTGTTCTTGTTCTCCATTCTATTGGATGCGAGAACGACATGGGGGTTAGTGTGGGAATTATAGAGGACCCAATTTCCTTCCACTTTAGCTGCAATTCGGCGAGCTAAGTCTCTGTGTAGTGTATGACTTCCTGTAAAAATTTCGAAGTCATTGGAGATCAAGATCTGTAGTTCTACCAAAATCATTCGAGCAACTTATATGTTCATTAGGAACTTAGCTAGGGATGTAATGAAACATTTAAGGCAGATTTAGTTCCTTTGATTTCTTTGCACAACAGAGGCAACAACATCATCCTAGCATCTCCACACAGACTCTGTTCTTAAGAAGTTTATGTCTCTTAATGTCTTTAAATTGCATTATAAAAGATTATGCATATACATGTCGATAGGGTTCACGACGGAGAAGTTCGACGGAGTCATCCCTTGCCATGTGGATCAGTTGAGCAAATTCAGAAAGATCAAGGGATCGAAGATCACTATCTTCTATTATATACTACTACCCTGCAAAACAGACAAGCTCCGGTTTGCATTAGCCTTTTATAAACTTTATTGTTTTGAGAACTTACATTGTGTATCCACTTTATTTCTGCATTAGAGTCTTGTTTGAAAACCCAAATGCATAGCCAAGAAAACCCTGGTTTGGGCTTAGGTTGGTAAACCTCGATTAGCTACTGCAATTCTAAGATAGTGTATGATTCGGTACAAGTCGAGTAGTTGGAACTGCTCGCGAGAATAGGCTAGAGGCACACTACTCGGGTAAAGGTAGCAAATGAAACACATGGCAAGAAAAATGAGACCAAGCAGAGAGTAAGGGAAGCAGGATGTTGGGGCCTGGGCGCCATAGCTCCGCTTGTGTTGATTGAGGACCGAGCCGTGTGCGGGCCTGTTGAACAAGCTAGAACAGTACTGAAGACCTACCGGACATATGGGAACCGGGAAACCGATGTAACTCGGGTAGCTGGGTGTTGAGGCATAGCTGGTCGTTCAGAGGGTAGGTTAAGAGCTTGAGGTGTAAATCGGCTGGTGGCACTGCAGATGCGCGTGCAGAGACCTCTTGCTCGGGACGATTGGACCGGCTCAACATTTGGCTGACGGGTGAAAGGTGGTTGCATACGACGTCCGTGATGGTTGCTGTAGGCAACATTGAGTACGGGTTATTCGGGTAACCCTGCAGGTGTAAATCGATTATAATCGCCGTCCCTCACGGTCAGTGAGTACCACTTGTTTACTGTACCGTGACGTAGATAGAACAGGCTAGATTCATGTTAAAAGTTTGCTGATTTTGAAGGATGTACCTTGATTGCTAATGAAGTGCTATAGTTTAGAGCTAATTAAAGTTGTTTTCAACCTTGGGCAAAGCACATGAGAGAAATGCGTTTCTTGTTTGATAGCAGCTCTCTAGCAAAGCGTGAGGTTCTCCACAACTTGCTGCTAAAACATGAAAGTAAGAGCAAACTAAATAGGCGTGTCTTTTGCAACTTACGTTCCTATTACCAACTGCAATTCTAGCATGTAGAATTTCATGTTTAGGTGAGACGGGTCAGTCTTGCTGAGCCTATGTGCTCACGCTTGCTATATGAGTGGTGTTGCAGGTTAACTTCGGTGCTTATGAGAAGGTTGTCCGGTGAGACTGGGAGAATTCCGAGTCATTTTACACATGGAGAACCCGGCTGCTGCCGTATTACTTCGTGTACTAGCGAGAAGAGTCCACGGGCTGGACCTTTTCCCGAGTGCTTAGTAGATATGAAACGTGAGAATAATTAGTCTTCCTCTGTAGTTTTTTGATGTAAATTATTTACAAAGAATACATGTAAACTTCTACCTTTGATTTATGTAATACCTGTTTTCTTATACGTGTGCTGTTGGGTGCCGCGTATGACGGCACCACCCAATGCGATTCCCGGGCGAGTGGCACGACCCAGTGAATGAACGGGTGTCAGGTCCCTCTCACTTCGGTACAAGTCGAGTAGTTGGAATCTACTCGCGAGTATAGAGTTCGGGACACATGGGATTGGTCAAGTTGTGAGAAAATTTTAGTAGGAATAAATAAAGACTAGGCAGGGGCTAGGACGCAGCAAGAGGAAGTCTTGTGGGTGTATCCCTATCCGTGTCGATTGAGGACCGATCCTGTGTCCTGCCCTTGCTGATCAAGTTTGAATGTACCGAAGGCATATCGGATATATGGGCCCCGATAAACTGATGTAACCTATACCTCCAGGCGTCGAGGCATAACACACCGATTTATAGGTGTAGGTTGAGGGCAGCAAGGTGGAAATCCGCTAATGGGCATAGAGAGATGCTCCGGGTAGGGAACCTCCTGTCCGTTTGGGTGCGACCGGTTCGATGTTTGGCTGTTTGGTGAAAGGTTGTCCCGTACAACATCAAGTAAGCGTGCTGTGCAGCTCCACGGGTGGGCGTACGTGACGTGCTCTTCGGGTACCCCTGCAGGAGTATATCTAGTCGATTCGCAGTCCCTCGCAGTGATGAGTACCACTTGGTCACTGAGTTGTGACGTAGATTGACGTATGGAATGTTATGATTCAATTTGCTGATATGAATAATGTTGTATTGTTACATGTGTGCCACCAAATAATGCTCACTAAATTTCATATTTATGAACTGATAACTTGTGGCTAAAAGATGAATTAAGGATGAACTTGTAGGCGTGTCCTTTGCTGCAAATTACCATCCTATCTTTGTTATGACCTGCATGTAGAGTTTCATGTGTAGGAGAGTCGGTTAAGACTTGCTGAGCCATCGTGCTCACGGTTGCTGCTATGAGTATTTGCAGGTGAGAAATACCCCACGGATTCGGGGTACGAGTCCACAGGTGAGGGCTAACCTCCGTCGGGGACAACAGCTGAGTGGGAGCCGTACACGCCGCGCTGAGGCTGAGTGAAGCTAGCGTGGGATGTCCGTAGGGATGGACAACCGACTTTTGCTAGTTAGGTGGTCGTGAGTTGTAGAAATAGCTTCCGCTGTAGTATACTCTGTACAGGAGTTGTAACTGAAGGGTGTACCACTTTTGTACATATTCAGAATGTTTTCTATGTAATACAATGGTTTCTTTATGATGTGTGCTGTTGGGTGTCGGATCGTGCGGCACCACCCTCTGAGATCCTGGGATGTGCGGATTCCGGTCCGTCACAGGCTGGCATCAGAGCTGCTTAGTGTAACACCCCAAAATCTTGTTAAGAGGAGAATTTAAAAAATTTTGGACGTGTTGCATGTTTTGCAACAATTTAAATTCAAACTGGAATTCAATTTAAACTCAAAACAGAAAAGAAATAGAAAAAAGAAAAAGGAACACAGAAAAAAACAGGCCAGTGGGCCGAAACCAACCAGCCGGCCCACCCTGCTCCGCGCCAGCCCGCGGCCACGCACGCCCCTTCCTCCCACTGACAGGCGGGGCCCGCCAGCTTTCTTCTTCCTCGCGCCCGCGCCGCGATCGCCCGGGACTCTCTCACCCGAATCAAAACCGATCGGGAATTCTCGCGTATTCCAGCCGATTTCCGGACCCCGAAGACTCCAGCTCGATCTAAACCAACAAGCCGCCCTCCCCCGTCTATAAAAACCCCTGCCTTGTCCCGTTTTTCTCACGCGATCCGCCGATTTTCTCTCCGGTGAGAACCCAAGTTTCTCCGGCGAATTCTGGCCGATCTACGCTCGGAAATTCCGATCTAACTCGCTGGTCTTGATCCACCGCCTCCGGAAAACCTTGCAGGTGCAGAAAACTCGGTGACTTGCGGTTCAAACACAGCGCCGACGAGCCTCGCCATGAATTCACCTTGGACCTCGTCGCCGACCGCCTTCCAGGACCTCCGAGCCCAAGAAAACACCCGAGGTGAGATCCCCGACCTCCCATCCACCGATCTATGCCATAAAATCACAGTTTAAGGAAGAATTCCCGAAGATCCGAAAATCTCCGGCGAGATCGCCGCCTCCCACCGCCGTGCGCCGCCGGGCAGCGTCGCCCGCGCTCGATCAGAGCGACGTGGCCGCTTGTACGCCGTTTATTTTAAATCGCACGGTAGAGTTTAAATCCCCGCGTACCGGTTCGACGTTATAATCTCAGCCGTCTGTTTTAAATCGGACGGTCCACGTCAGCCCCGCGTTATAAAGACTGGAAATCTTACGTGCTACCCCCTGGGGTTCTCAGGAAATAAGAGCTAGCCCCGGAAACTTCTGATCTAGCCCTTGGAATTTCATAAAATCATGTAAATTCATTTAAAAATCAGTTTTAGCCCCTGGACTTAATAAAAATTAGGAAAATCCCCTCTGTTATGTGTAGCTAGACCCCTGAAAATTGTTAAAATAATATTATAGACTCTGTAGAGGGGTGAGTTTACCTTTTTAACCCTGTTTGATATTTAATTTAGGAAATTGAATATGTGGCTAGTATTTAAAAGTTAAAAAGTGGGACAAACATATTGTCAAAATTAAATTAAAAACTTTCTCAGTACTTAGAAAACTTTGGAGTGAGATAAAAATAGATTTTGGGCTGAAATGAATCTGTTTAATTTATTATTCACATTTATTAATTATAGGGACACATTTTTAAGTGAAAAAAAGTTCTGAAAATTAGGAAAATAAATGTAAAATAGTTTACATCAGAGGAAAAGGTCAAAAATATGTTATTAAATATTTAAGATCAGAACCTATTCTGTTTAGATGATGTGTCGTGTTATTTTCATAATAAAGTTCACATTTAGGCATAGGAAATAAATCTGAAAATATAGCAACTAGTAAATGATAAATGGAGTTTCTAAAATTCAAAGAATTCAGTTTAGGGTTGGTAGAAATTCTGAAGACACATATGGAGAAGGAAAATACCTTTCATGCATACTTGGTAGCTAAAAGGTGTAGTAATTGAATATAAGGAAAATTATTTAAATTTGAAACTCATATATAAAGTATGCAAGCATAAATGTGAATACAAAAGTAGGAATCATATACACATGATTAAAAGTGCATGTAAGCCAAAGGTCAACACACATAGAGTAAACACAACACATAGAAGTTGTGAATGGCTTTGTTACATGTGAATGTGTGGTGTGTATGAAGTGGAAGTCTGAACTATGTCTTATGGATTGTTGTTTTTCTTTTGCTATGTGTGATGGTATGATGTAGAACCTGCTCAAGAGAAAGTTATTCCTTTCCAAGATCAGGACTTCCCATTTCAAGAGCAGCAGGAAGGAGGCAAGTGTCCTTGACCACTTTGATCCTATGCTAGGATGTGTAGATAGAATTATTTGCATTTGTCAAGTTAAATATGAAACCCATGCTAGGAAGTTTCCCTAGAATTGCATCACCTTGTTTCCTTGTAGCTTGGGTTGGGATTTATTTTATCATGTCATTTATTATTATGCATATGCTTAGCCATGCTTAGAATGGGATATTTAGGATATACGATCATCAGTTTATTTTACCATACTCTTGAATGAGATATTGTGAGTTATGTAGAGGTAGGGATCAAGGCAAGTTGGATGTTTTGGTTGTGTGCTGGGTGCACGAGACTCGGGTTTGTGTTTAGTACTTGCCTGGATCCTAAGGACCGGTTCATGGAGCATGTAACCTGGCTTTACCGTGCCAACCACATGCTGAGATGGGGCAGCTTGGCCAATTAATTAGGTGTATCCCCGGCGTAGTATGGGTGTGTTGGATGGTGCGGGGAATAGGTGTCAGCTGGACTACCATATGAACCGCAAGGCTCAAGAGGGAGCCACTGCAGCGGGGTTGGAGCCTCTTGTATGCTGTTAGGGGTGCAACCCCAGTGGGCCCACGCTCGTCAGAATCCCTTTGTAAAGGCTTCGTAGTGATCTCCTGGCTACACACCTGGGAAGTGTGAATGTGGTTCATAGCCACTGGCATAATGGAGGTTCTTTTAGTCCACCCGGCAACGGGGGATGAAATCACTACATATGGGTACAGTGGTACAAACTCTGCAGAGTCAAAACTTTCATGACAGCCGTGCTCACCGTCAAGAGCGGCTTGGACTTACTCATGATTAGAGGAGTGATGGTTTTGGAAGTTGAGGATGTTAAGCGGGGAGCTTAACATTGGAAATGATGTTATGGTTATTTGGTTATGATGATGGGATGCGAAATTGGGACCATTTCAACTGTGTAGTAATGTAGGTGCTTGATAAGCTAAGGAGGTAGGTATTAATTGCGTAGTGCTTTAACCAAGAGTTCAACCTCCCCTTGTTCTAGCCATGCATGACATAAGTTTCCCACACTTGCTGAGTACCATCGGTACTCAACCTTACATATTTTGTTGGTTTATATTGCTGCTCAGGTCAAGATAATGAGGTGGTATATAATGACTAAGACTTTGGACCCGAAGAAGATTTCTAGGTTCATGGAGACCCCCGGGCAACGCCTGTGATGGAGCCCACGAGAATAATTATTCCGCTGCTAATTTATTTACTTGTGATGAACCTATTATTGTCCATCGAGACCTTTGCTATGTAAGACTTATTTATATTCGACACCTGGCTTGTAATAAATGATGCTTCACTATTTGTCATCACATGTATGAGAAAATGATCCTGGCATACATGTGATATTCACTTGGTTGTTCTTCGTAAAAACCGGGTGTGACAGAAGTGGTATCAAAGCCAAGGTTGCCCGTAGGAACGTGGACCTAGGTAGAAATGGACGTATTTAAGAGCCCTATTTTCTTAAAAACTATTTTTACAAGATGTGTGTTGAAAAGTGTTATTTAATGAGTCACTTTCTTCATCTTACCCCAATTTTCATTCAAAATAGGATTTTTGTTTAAAAAGTTTATCTAACCTAATTTTAAATGCTTTTTTATTTTTAGATGGTTCGCACCGCTCGCAAGTCCACAGGAAGGAGAGTTCCCGTAGTTGCCCTTGCCGAAAGAGAGGAGAGCCGTCCAGTGACGTACCTTTCCTACGGATTGGCAGTAGGAGGCTTGTTGCGCCGTCTTCGACGTATGCTCGAAGCCGCCGGCAATATGGGCAAGCTAATCACCCACTATGACTCCACCAGGACCATCCGTGAGAAGAGGGAAGAATGGAGTTCAGAGATGAGGATTATACACGAAAATCGACTGCTTAAGATCCACCGCTCTCCAGCTTGTAGAGCGACACAGGTCAATGCGGAGAAGGATGTCACCTTGGAGACCATTACCTGCCAGAGTCACATCTATCATCGCCACCTGGACAGGACTGAGTACATGTATGTCCTCCAGCGTGAGAGTGGTACCACGGAGTACATGTACCCGCCAGTGCAGCAAGGGACTTCCCATGAGCACATGGACTTGTGCTTGGAGGATGCTGCTATGCTCAACACTCGACTGCAGGAGTGTCAGCAAGAGCTTCAGGATGTCCGGGACACCCTGAAGGAAACGGAGGCGTTGCTGCGAGACTGCTTAAGGGCGAGAGAAAGAGGAGATGGGAATGAACTGTGTGCCACCGTGAATGATACACAGACTCCTGACTCCCCGCATCGCCGAGCGATCAGGCGTCGTCGCACTTCTCCGCCAGCAGCTTCCCCACCCAAAGCAGAGTCAGAAGGCAGCCGAAATGATGAGGAAGATCCAGAGGAGCCAGCTCAAGAAAACGAGTAGTGTAGAATCCTTCCCTTAGTTAGCAAGATGTCGAATAGTCGAGTCGTTACCTTAGTTAATGGTGTGTTAATGCTTGGTGTGTGACGTGAGTTGTGGAAGCCATGAGCAATTGTCCACAACCTCGTCTTCAGATTGTTTTGCTTTGGTGTGTGAACCCACATGAAATAACATTGCATTTATTTTTGTGTGAGATATAAACCCTCAGAAAAGTATAACAAAGCCTCAACACTTCAAAGTACAAACAAGTGAAAGTAGTAAGATGATACGTATTGCTTTAAATTAACATTGGTTGATCATGCCAGATGGCCGGAAGAGGAAAAGGTCGTGCTGCCAACCCCGCCAACAACAACGATGAGGCCTGCAACCCTCATCTTTCTGGAGGCCAGGACAGGGGTGGTCGCCGTGAAGGAGTTGATCCCCTCCACCAAATGCTGGAGAATCAAAATCAGCTCATCCAGAACTTGACTCAAGTGGTGGCCAACTTGCATCAAGTTCCACCTCCACAAGCTGCACCACGCCAACCAAGGTTGAGTGAGTTTCTAGGAACTCAACCTCCAAAGTTTGCAAGTGCTGCTGAACCTCTGGAGGCAGATGATTGGCTAAAGACCATTGAAAGCAAGATGAGGATCATACAGTGCCAAGGGTATGAGAGGGTGCTGTTTGCCTCTCATCAATTGCATGGACCTGCTGCTGATTGGTGGACCGCCTACGTGGCTGCCCATCATGACACTGAGAACATCACTTGGGAAGATTTCAAGCGTAGCTTCCGCAACCATTATATCCCAAGAGGTGAACTCAAAAACAAACGGAAGGAGTTCTTGGGACTGTAGCAGGGAAACATTACGGTGAGGGAATACCTCACTAAATTTACTCAACTATCCCGTTATGCCCCACGAGACATAGAGACTGATGAGCAGAAACAAGATTGTTTCGTGGAACGGCTTACCGCAGAAATGCAGTGTGCGATGTCCTCAAATGAGTATGAAAGCTTCCAAAAGATGGTGGACAAAGCATTTGTGGTGGAAAGGAAGCTGAAGGCCTTGGAAAATGAGAACAAGAGGAAGGCCGGGTGGTCACACCAAGCCTCAGGGAGCAACACTCACCCACGTCTGATGCAGCAACCTGCAGGGCAGACGAACCGTGCTGCGGTACCCTACTCAGCGCCAAGAGGGTACAACCCGAACTACAGGCCTCCCGCAGCACCAGCACAGCCACAACGTCAGTTTGTACAGCAGCCTCGCCCCGCATATCCACCTCGACTAGCAGTGCAAGGACCTCTAAACCAACCACAAGACAATAGAGGCCAATCACCTAAGGTTGGGGTGCAATGTTTTAGCTGTGGTAAAGTGGGGCACTATGCCCATAAGTGCCCAAAGAAGAAGCCCACGCAGCCACAACAGCAGAATGTAATGAGAGGACGGGTGAACCACGTCACTATGGAGGAAGCACAAGAGGCACCCGACGTGGTAGTTGGTAAGTTTCCTGCCAATTTACACATTGCAACCCTGTTGTTTGATTCTGGTGCTACCCACTCGTTCATTGCTCAAGGATTTGTTAAGAAGCATGACCTAGCAACAACACATATGAACCATATGCTAGTCGTAAACTCTCCAGGTGGAGAAATAAGGACAAGACAAGTGTGTCCCATAGTGAACCTAGACATTAATGGGGTAGTATTTACTGCTAACCTCATAGTGATAGATTCACAAGGGATAGATATTATTTTGGGTATGGATTGGTTGACCAAACATAAAGGAATCATCCATTGTTCGACCAGAACGGTGGAGCTAACTCACCCTAGTGGCACAAGAGTAAAGTTCATAACAATACACGAGCCTAGGAGGGACATTAAATTAAATCAAGTTGAGGAGAAAGTTGAGGAGATCAGGACCATCAGGGAATATCCAGATGTTTTTCCGGAGGATTTGCCAGGTATGCCTCCCGATCGTGAAGTGGAATTCGCAATTGAGCTAGTGCCTGGAACAGCTCTGATATACAAGATACCTTATCGGATGGACTCCAAGCAGCTGGGAGAACTCCAGGATCATTTGAGAGATTTGATGGAGAAGGGGTATATTCGTCCTAGTTCCTCACCTTGGGGAGCCCTGGTCATATTTGTGCCCAAGAAGGACGGAACCCAAAGGTTATGCATGGATTACCGTGCCTCGAATGAGGTAACCATCAAGAACAAGTACCCATTACCCCGCATTGAAGACTTGTTTGACCAATTGAGGGGCGCTTGTGTGTTCTCGAAAATTGATCTCAGGTCGGGATACCACCAACTCAAGATAAGGCAATCGGATATTCCCAAGACAGCTTTCGTATCTCGGTACGGACTGTATGAATACACTGTCATGCCTTTCGGGCTAACTAATGCCCCGGCATACTTCATGTATCTCATGAACAAGGTATTCATGGAATATCTGGACAAATTTGTGGTGGTTTTCATAGATGACATTCTCTTCTTCTCCAAAGATGAAGAAGAACATGAGAAACATCTAAGGTTAGTGTTGCAGAGGCTGAGAGAACACCAACTATATGCCAAGTTGAGCAAGTGTGAGTTTTGGCTGAAGAGAGTTTCCTTCTTAGGACATATAATCTCGGAGGGAGGAATCTCCATAGATTCCGCCAAAATCGAGGATATACAGAAGTGGAAGACCCCTGAAAATGTCGGGGAAGTTCGAAGCTTTTTGGGATTGGCTGGATACTATCGACTGTTTATTGAGGGATTCTCTAAGATCTCGAGACCCATTACCAAACTGTTAGAGAAGGGAATCACATTCACATGGACGCCACAGTGCGAAACGAGTTTTCAGGAGTCAAAGAAAAGACTGACAACAGCTCCAGTGCTGGTTATGCCAGATATGCAGAAGAACTTCATGGTGTACTGCGATGCCTCTGGAAATGGGTTAGGATGTGTTCTCATGCAAGAAGGGCATGTCATGGCTTATGCATCCCGGCAGCTTCGGAAGCACGAGAAGAACTATCCTACACATGACCTAGAACTAGCCGCAGTGGTACACGCGTTGAAAATTTGGCGGCACTATTTGATGGGGAAGAGGACCGAGATATATACGGATCATAAGAGTTTGAAGTACATATTCACACAGCCAGACCTCAACCTCAGACAAAGGAGATGGTTAGAGCTAATCAATGACTTTGATGTAGGCATCAACTATCATCCTGGGAAAGCAAACGTCGTGGCCGATGCTTTAAGTCGGAAAGTGCAGGTCAATAAGTTGAGCTTGAAGGACATGCCTGCAGAATTGAAGGATGAGGTTATAAGGCTCAATCTATGCCTTGTGAATAGTGGTGAAGCCATCGCCATGGAAGTGGACTCCACACTAGAGCGAGACATCTGCGAGGGTCAAAAGAAAGACGAGAAGATACAAGAGATCAGACAACTCATCAAGGAAAATAAAGCTCCTAGTTTTAGAGAGGATGAACAAGGAACGGTGTGGCACGGGAAAAGAATCTGTGTGCCAGAAGTAACGGAGATCCGTGAATTGATTCTGAAGGAGGCTCGTGATTCTGACTATTCCATTCATCCTGGGAGTACGAAGATGTACCAGAACCTCAAGAGCAGGTATTGGTGGTATGGCATGAAACGAGATGTCGCGGAACATGTTGCCCTATGTGACACATGTCAGTTGGTGAAAGCAGAACATCAATGACTCGCGGGATTATTGCAACCACTCAAAGTGCCTGAATGGAAATGGGAAGAAATCGGTATGGATTTCATAGTAGGACTGCCTAGGACCCAATCAGGATATGATTCGATATGGGTCATCATTGACAGGCTAACCAAGGTAGCTCATTTCATCCCCGTAAAAGAAAGCTACAGCGGATCCAAATTGGCAGAGTTGTACATGTTAAGGATCGTGTGTTACCATGGAGTGCCAAAGAAGATTGTGTCGGATCGAGGGACACAGTTCACCTCAAGGTTCTGGCAGAAGTTGCATGAAACTATGGGAACCCATCTGAATTTCAGCTCTGCCTATCATCCCCAAACTGACGGGCAAACGGAGAGGACCAATCAGATTCTTGAGGATATGCTAAGAGCGTGTGCACTCGAAAACAATCGGAGTTGGGATAAGAACTTACCGTATGCGGAGTTTTCCTATAACAACAGCTATCAAGCTAGTATGAAGATGTCACCGTTTGAAGCCTTGTACGGGAGGAAGTGCAAAACTCCCCTATTTTGGAACCAAACGGGGGAAAGTAAAGTGTTTGGTCCCGAAGTACTACAAGAAGCCGAGGCGAAGGTGAGGGAAATTCGCAACAATTTGAGGATAGCACAGACACGCCAAAAGAGCTATGTCGATGTACGAAGAAGAGAGCTCATTTTCAACGTGAAAGGGAAGTTGTCACCTCGATACATCGGACCCTTTCAAATTCTGGAAAGGAAAGGCGAAGTGGCGTATCAACTGGAGTTACCGGCTCGTCTATCGGATGTGCACGATGTATTCCATGTGTCACAACTCAAGAAATGCCTGAGAACGCCTGAAGAGGTGTTACCCATGAATGAAGTGGACGTAGCTGAGGATTTGTCTTATGCCGAGCAACCATGCAAGATTTTGGAGACAATGGAACGCCTCACCAGAAATAAAAGAATCTGGATGTGCAAGGTGCAATGGAAGCATCACTCAGAAGAGAAGGCCACCTAGGAATGGGAAGATGAGCTCAAGGCACAATTTCCGGAATTGTTTTCTTAGAACCACTAATCTCGAGGACGATATTTCTTTTAAGGGGGGTAGAGCTGTAACACCCCAAAATCTTGTTAAGAGGAGAATTTAAAATTTTTTGGACGTGTTGCATGTTTTGCAACAATTTAAATTCAAACTGGAATTCAATTTAAACTCAAAACAGAAAAGAAATAGAAAAAAGAAAAAGGAAAACAGAAAAAAACCGGCCAGTGGGCCGAAACCCACCAGCCGGCCCACCCTGCTCCGCGCCAGCCCGCGGCCGCGCGCGCCCCTTCCTCCCACTGACAGGCGGGGCCCGCCAGCTTTCTTCTTCCTCGCGCCCGCGCCACGATCGGCCGGGACTCTCTCACCCGAATCAAAACCGATCGGGAATTCTCGCGTATTCCAGCTGATTTCCGGACCCCGAAGACTCCAGCTCGATCTAAACCAACCAGCCGCCCTCCCCCGTCTATAAAAACCCCGGCCTTGTCCCGTTTTTCTCACGCGATCCGCCGATTTTCTCTCCGGTGAGAACCCGAGTTTCTCCGGCGAATTCTGGCCGATCTACGCTCGGAAATTCCGATCTAACTCGCTGGTCTTGATCCACCGCCTCCGGGGAACCTTGCAGGTGCAGAAAACTCGGTGACTTGCGGTTCAAACACAGCGCCGACGAGCCTCGCCGTGAATTCACCTCGGACCTCGTCGCCGACCGCCTTCCAGGTCCTCCGAGCTCAAGAAAACCCCCGAGGTGAGATCCCAAACCTCCCCTCCACCGATCTATTCCATAAAATCACAGTTTTAGGAAGAATTCCCGAAGATCCGAAACTCTCCGGCAAGATCGCCGCCTTCCGCCACCGTGCGCCGCAGGGCAGCGTCGCCCGCGCTCGGTCAGAGCGACGTGGCCGCTTGTGCGCCGTTTAATTTAAATCGCACGGTAGAGTTTAAATCCCCGCGTACCTGTTCGACGTTATAATCTCAGCCGTCTGTTTTAAATTGGACGGTCCACGTCAGCCCCGCGTTATAAAGACTGGAAATCTTACGTGCTACCCCCTGGGGTTCTCGGGAAATAAGAGCTAGCCCCAGAAACTTCTGATCTAGCCCTTGGAACTTCAGAAAATCATGTAAATTCATTTAAAAATCAGTTTTAGCCCCTGGACTTAATAAAAATTAGGAAAAACCCTTCTGTTATGTGTAGATAGACCCCTGAAAATTGTTAAAATAATATTATAGACCCTGTAGAGGGGTGAGTTTACCTTTTTAACCCGGTTTGATATTTAATTTAGGAAATTGAATATGTGGCTAGTATTTAAAAGTTAAAAAGTGGGACAAACATATTGTCAAAATTAAATTAAAAACTTTCTCAGTACTTAGAAAACTTTGGAGTGAGATAAAAATAGATTTTGGGCTGAAATGAATCTGTTTAATTTATTATTCACATTTATTAATTATAGGGACACATTTTTAAGTGAAGAATAGTTCTGAAAATTAGGAAAATAAATGTAAAATAGTTTACATCAGAGGAAAAGGTCAAAAATATGTTATTAAATATTTAAGATCAGAACCTATTCTGTTTAGATGATGTGTCTTGTTATTTTCATAATAAATTTCACATTTAGGCATAGGGAATAAATCTGAAAATATAGCAACTAGTAAATGATAAATGGAGTTTCTAAAATTCAAAGAATTCAGTTTAGGGTTGGTAGAAATTCTGAAGACACATATGGAGAAGGAAAATACCTTTCATGCATACTTGGTAGCTAAAAGGTGTAGTAATTGAATATAAGGAAAATTATTTAAATTGGAAACTCATATATAAAGTATGCAAGCATAAATGTGAATACAAAAGTAGGAATCATATACACATGATTAAAAGTGCATGTAAGCCAAAGGTCAACACACATAGAGTAAACACAACACATAGAAGATGTGAATGGCTTTGTTACATGTGAATGTGTGGTGTGTATGAAGTGGAAGTCTGAACTATGTCTTATGGATTGTTGTTTTTCTTTTGCTATGTGTGATGGTATGATGTAGAACCTGCTCAAGAGCAAGTTATTCCTTTCCAAGATCAGGACTACCCATTTCAAAAGCAGCAGGAAGGAGGCAAGTGTCCTTGACCACTTTGATCCTATGCTAGGATGTGTAGATAGAATTATTTGCATTTGTCAAGTTAAATATGAAACCCATGCTAGGAAGTTTTCCTAGAATTGCATCACCTTGTTTCCTTGTAGCTTGGGTTGGGATTTATTTTATCATGTCATTTATTATTATGCATATGCTTAGCCATGCTTAGAATGGGATATTTAGGATATAAGATCATCAGTTTATTTTACCATACTCTTGAATGAGATATTGTGAGTTATGTAGAGGTAGGGATTAAGGCAAGTTGGATGTTTTGGTTGTGTGCTGGGTGCACGAGACTCGGGTTTCTGTTTAGTACTTGCCTGGATTCCAAGGACCGGTTCATGGAGCATGTAACCTGGCTTTACCGTGCCAACCACATGCTGAGATGGGGCAGCTTGGCCAATTAATTAGGTGTATCCCCGGCGTAGTATGGGTGTGTTGGATGGTGTGGGGAATAGGTGTCAGCTGGACTACCATATGAACCGCAAGGCTCAAGAGGGGGCCACTGCAGCGGGGTTGGAGCCTCTTGTATGCTGTTAGGGGTGAAACCTCAGTGGGCCCACGCTCGTCGGGAATCCCTTTGTAAAGGCTTCGTAGTGATCTCCTGGCTACACACCTGGGAAGTGTGAATGTGGTTCGTAGCCACTGGCATAATGGAGGTTCTTTTAGTCCACCCGGCAACGGGGGATGAAATCACTACATGTGGGAACAGTGGTACAAACTCTGCAGAGTCAAAACTGTCATGACAGCCGTGCTCACGGTCAAGAGCGGCTTGGACTTATTCATTATTAGAGGAGTGATGGTTTTGGAAGTTGAGGATGTTAAGCAGGGAGCTTAACATTGGAAATGATGTTATGGTTATTTGGTTATGATGATGAGATGGGAAATTGGGACCATTTCACCTGTGTAGTAATGTAGGTGCTTGATAAGCTAAGGAGGTAGGTATTAATTGCGTAGTGCTTTAACCATGAGTTCAACCTCCCCTTGTTCTAGCCATGCATGACATAACTTTCCCACACTTGCTGAGTACCATCGGTACTCAACCTTGCATATTTTGTTGGTTTATATTGCTGCTCAGGTCAAGATAATGAGGTGGTATATAATGACCAAGACTTTGGACCCGAAGAAGGTTTCTAGGTTCATGGAGACCCCCGGGCAACGCCTGTGATGGAGCCCACGAGAATAATTATTCCGCTGCTAGTTTATTTACTTGTGATGAACCTATTATTGTCCATCGAGACCTTTGCTATGTAAGACTTATTTATATTCGACATCTGGCTTGTAATAAATGATGCTTCACTATTTGTCATCACATGTATGAGAAAATGATCCTGGCATACATGTGATATTCACTTGGTTTGTTCTTCGGAAAAACCGGGTGTGACACTTAGGGGATAGCACACTAAATAAGGACAGTATTACGAGAAAACATAAGATTTCGGTGAGGATTCACTAGTATGTCCAAATAAGGACTACTATATTAGCCTAATATGATGGTGGCAATTTAATTTATGTGTTATGTCGGAAAATCGTGGATCTCGGGACTCCATATGTTTTGGGGGGTGCACGTAAGCGCTGTCCACCAGTGCGCACAAGCTGAAAGGTGGAGCCTCACGGGTGGCAGGTAACCCGGCCAGCTTTAGTATCCTCTACGACTCTTCATGTTGTTTGAGGTATTCGAGCAACGCCCTTCCTTGGCCTGCTACGGGCAAGTATGGGAGACCCCTTCATGTGGTTAGTAACGTGAACACGTAGCTCAAGGCATGTTTGGCTTGAGAACACCCGTACGAGTGATGACGGACGGGTGTATGAAACTGTATTGGGACCGGGTTCGTTGTGCAGCCGGACCTGATGATTGTGTGTAATTTATGCAGGTACTAACCATGAAAATGTAGTCTGAGTAGAAAACGTTTGCGAGTGATCGTGTTAGTGCCACCGTTGGATACGTATATGCCGGTGTAAGCCGGTTAGGATTTTCTATTTTGCGAGGAACGTAGTACCGACATGTACTAATCATTATTGCATTAGAAATAAGTTAAAAAGGAACTAAGATAACCAAATTTTTATCTTTAGGGATCTGGTGTGGTACAAAATTTTCAAAGTTGATTAGTTCAGCTCGAAAGACTTAAAAAACTGAGTGCTCTGTTTTTGGCAGCAAGTTTGCTGAAATTTAGCAGAGTATAACTCACGATTACATAGCCAATGGAGGTGTGGGATATAGTTCTGGAAATAGGTTCAGGTGCTCTACAACTTAGTTGTAGACTTCCAGAACAGAATCACAAATTAAACTGGTTGAAAGTCCAGAGGATTGTAAACTGTCCAGAAACAGGACAGAGATAAAACACTATCCGGACTGTGCTGTTTTTAAAGCATAACTTCCTGTAGATAAATCTAAAATTATCATATGATACATTTTTGGAAAGTTTAGGATATATGTTACCTCTGTGTAATTCAATGTTTTTTCAGTTGCAGCAGGGAATTTAGTGGAATTTAGAGTTGAAAACCGCAACTTCCAAAGGAGGCGCTGTTGAAATTCTTCCAGAAATTCTGTTGACTTTGAATTATCATAACTTTTTACCATAGCTGATCTAAGGGCAAATAAATACTCGTTGGAAAGATACTGAAGTTAACTTTAATTTCGGTATTCAACTTGAGTCATGAAAATGCAAATTATCAGGTCAAAATCTGGGATAAGTAGAAACTGGTCATTCTGGGCACAAGAATGAACAGTTGAACTCATTTGAGGGATTTTTGTACCTATTGGGGTGTTATTACTTCCAATGGTGTAGAACATACTCATGAGATGTTATCTTCAACTAGTGAAAGATTTGAGTAGATTTCATACTCAAGTTTATTTTGCTAGAGACCATGTTTGTGTCGTATTGAAGATAAAGGGTAGTATACGTGATGACAAAACGATGTTAAAGTATCGTAGTGACCAAATCTAGTTGAGATGAACTTCCAAAGAGGAAGTCCATCCATTTGGATTTCACTAACTGGTTTTGATCTGGTAATGGTGTAGCTTGTGCAGAGTTATTACATTATCCATGTACGAGATGTATCGCATGTTTACCGTCATTATGTTTTACTCCTATTTTATGGACTGCATGGAGTTTGCTGTGGGACTGATTTTATTGTCGTATGGTTGCAGATGGTTTGTACTCTGACCACGCAAGAGGCCAGGGGCTCTAGTCAGCAAGGGGGTGATGACTCCCAGCAGCCTGCCTACGACAACACCCTGCAGCAACAACCACCACCGCCACCTCCGCGTATGCCACCGGATGTGATCTCGGCACTGGTGGGCTCTCGTGAGGAGCAGACTGACCTGCTCCACACGATAGTGCAGAATATGTCCCAGGCGGGGGGGGGGGGGGGGGTCGTCAAGAGAGGGGGCCTCATGAGCCCCACATCACGACGTACTGGGATTTCATGAGTACGCATCCTCCGGTGTTCACCAAAGCGGCGGAACCACTGGAGGCTAATAACTGGCTACGGACAATCGAGTCCAAGTTCGGGCTGCTCCAATGCACGGAGTGGCAAAAGACTCACTTCACGCGCAGCAACTTCACGGTGACGCCGGTGCTTGGTGGGCGAACTATGTCGCCTCACTACCTGCTGGCCATGCCGTGGAATGGGCAGAATTCCGGGAGGCGTTCCGCGCCTATCACATACCTCCCGGGATGATGAAGAGGAAGTTCCAAGAGTTCTTGGAACAGAAGCAAGGGGGGAGGAGTGCCCATGAATACTCCCGCGTGTTCAACCATCTGGTGCATTACGCGTCGGATTATATCTCCACCGAGGAAAGGAAGCGAGAGCAGTTCTATCGGGGGTTAAATCCCGAGATGAAGACGCATCTCGCGCAATGCAAGCGCGGCACTTTCAACGACCTCGTCAATGCCGCGATTATGCGAGGGGATGCTCAGCGGGAGTTTGCAGTTGAGCAGCGGAAGCGCAGCGCTCCACCGAGCAGCGGGGGTGGAGCTCCTAAAATACCGCATGGTGTATCGGACACCATCCGGTCAGCAGTGGCATCCCCCGGCGTGACCTCAACAGTTTGGGGGTCGTTCTTCTCAGCCACCCCATTCCGACTGTCGATGCCACCACCGCGACCTCAACAACAACAGAAGCAGATGGTACCCCGAGCATTTCCACCGCCACAACATGCCCCGGGATTCCGTCCGCCAGTCAGCGGAGGACCGCCTCGCTACACATGCTTCACGTGTGGCCAGGCGGGTCATTTTTCGAAGGACTGTCCATAAGGGCAGCAAAGCAGCGGGCAAGCCCAATATCAGGGTGGTGCTCGAGGCCGACCCCTGGTGACGAAGGGAGGTCACCGAACTGGGGCCGTTCGTTACATCGACAATGAGGACGCCCCGGAAGGAGAGAACGTGCTGGCGGGTACGTTCACTCTCAACGATCGTGCAATCATCATTTTATTTGATTCTGGTGCAACCCACAACTTAATAAGTGCATCATATGTGGTTAAGCATCAACTGGAAGTCTTTCCAACCGAGTGCTCATATATGATCTGCTTACCAGGAGGGACGATTTCAGCAAATATGATGATTCCGAAAGCACCACTGTGCTTAGGTGGGAGAATATATCCCACTACTATGATTATTCTTGAGAGACAGAAGATTGATACAATCTTAGAAATGACATGGATAAGTTACCATGGCGCTGTCCTAGAAACATTATCACGGACGGTTCACCTCAACTCCCCACTCCACCGTCCGCATTCCCTCATACTAGAGAATCCAGTCCTGGATGTTTCAGCCGCCTATCATACTGATGCTCCCAAGTTAGAGGACATCCCCGTAGTCTGAGAATACCCCGACGTGTTCCTGGATGATCAAATAAGAATCCAGGCAGAGGATATCCTGAAGACGGCATTCTCGATGAGATATGGCCTATATGAATATCTCGTCATAACTTTTGGTGTCACCAACGCTCTGGCACATTTCATGTACCTCACGAACTCGGTGTTCATGCCGGAGCTGGACAAGTTCGTGGTAGTGTTCATTGATGATATCTTGGTCTACTCCAAGTCAGAAGCAGAACACGCCGAACACATGCAAATCGTTCTCCAGCGATTGCGAGACCATAAACTCTACGCCAAGTTCAGCAAATGTGAGTTTTTGATCAACCATGTGCCATTTTTGGGACATATCATCTCAGCGGAAGGCATTGCTGTTGACCTAAGCAAAATTGAACAAGTGCTGAAATGGAAAGCCCCCACTTCTGTCCGTGATGTCAGAATCTTCCTCAGGTTAGCGGGATATTACCGGAGGTTCACCCCAACTTCTTCAAGCTTGCTATGCCGATGACAGAATTATTGAAAAAGGGGACGAAATATGTTTGGAACTCAGCATGTGAAAAAGCGTTCCAAGCATTGGTGAAGCATCTCACAACAGCCCTGGTCTTAGCTCAACCGGATACGACCAAGCCTTTTGACGTATATTGGTATGCGTCCGGTATCGGGCTTGGCTGCGTGTTGATGCAAGAAGGACGTGTGGTCGCGTATGGCTCACGCCAACTGTGGAACCACGAGCAGCACTATCCGACTCATGATCTTGAGCTTGCTGCTGTGGTTTTGGCACTCAAAATGTGGAGGCACTATCTCCTGGGGAATTTGGTGCATCTCTACACTGACCACAAGAGCTTAAAATATATCTTCACCCACAAGGAGATGAATATGAGGCAAAGGAGGTGGTTGGAATTAATCAAAGACTATGAGATTGAGATTCATTACCACCCCGGCAAGGCCAACATGGTTGCCGACACGCTGAGTCGGAAATCACATGTCCATAACTTCACCATTACACCAATGAAAGAGGAAGAGCCGAGTTTATACTTGGTTCCATATGTATTACTCTACAACCTTGCTCTCATCCCTATCATTAGGGAGGATATTATTGCATCTCATAAGGTTGACAAGGGCATGGCACATCTCCGGAGACGGATAGACAGCGGGGATATCAAATGTTTCCGGAACGATGATGAGGGGACGCTATGGTTCAATAACCGCATAGTCGTACCTCAGAATATGGAGCTCAGAAATATAATCCTTGATGAAGCTCACTTGTCTAAGTTCTCCATTCATCCGGGCAGCAACAAAATGTACCAATATTTCAAGAGTAAATTTTGGTGGACATGGATGAAGCCGGAAGTTGCAAAGTACGTCTCCGAGTGTGATACATGTAGACGAGTGAAGGCGGACCACATGAGAAAATCAGGGCTGTTGCAACCACTGGAAATTCCAGCATGGAAATGGGAAGATGTGAACATGGATTTCATTGTGGGATTACCTATCACCTTTAACAAGCATGATTCCATTTGGGTAACCGTTGACCGGTTAACCAATTCGACTCACTTCATTCCCTTGCATACACATTTCCATGCCAGCAGGTATGCGGAGTTGTACATTGTAATAATCTTATGCTTGCATGAAGTACCCAAGACTACAATCTCAGATCGAGGGGCACAGTTCGTGGCTCGTTTCTGGAAGCAGTTGCACGCTGCTTTGGGTATTAAGCTGATTAGAAGCTCCGCCTACCACCCTCAGACAGATGGGCAAACTGAGAGGGTGAATCAAGTGTCAGGAGACATGTTGAGAGCGTGTGACATCCACCACAGTAGAAATTGGGGTAATCATCTACCGTTGGCGTAATTCTCGTACAACAATGGCTATCAAGCGAGTATCAAGATGGCGCCATACGAGGCTCTCTACGGTCGCAAATGCCGCACCCCATTGAACTGGTGCGAGTCCGGTGAAAGGGTCACGTTTGGGATTGATTTAGTGAACGACGCCGAAGAGCGCATTCGGATGATTCAAGCAAACTTGAAGGCCGCCCAATCCTGACAGAAAAGTTACGCTGATAAGAAGTGTAGGCCGCTGCACTTTGACGTCGGGGAACATGTGTACCTCCATGTGTCTCCAATGAAAGGCGTGCACCGATTCGGCGTGAAGTGGAAACTCTCTACCCGATTTATTGGACCCTATGCCAAAACCGAGAACTGTGGACCAGTGGCGTATAGACTGGAACTACCGGCATCCCTCGCTTGTGTTCACGACGTTTTCCATGTTTCACAACTCCGGAAATATCTAAAGTATATGGCTACTATTCCCACCGAAGACATTGGCGAGCTACAACCGGATTTGACTTATGCTGAATATCTGGTGGAGATTATTGATGAGAAGGCTCGGACCACGCGTAACCGAACGCTGTGGTTCTACAACATATTGTTGAGCAACCACACCGCTGAGGAAGCAACATGGGAGAGCGAGGAGTTTCTTCGCTCAAACTACCCTGATTGCATGGCATCTTATCACGGGTAATTCCTCTTCCATCTTCGTCTCTTCTTTTATAATCTTGGGTCGAGATTCTTTTAAGGGGAGAGGGATGTAAAAGCCCAAGATTTCACTTGCTAGAGTGTTCATCACATCCCCACAGCACAGCTCATTTTGTGGATAACTCATGAACATTTGTGAAGAGCAAGTAAACATCATCAAGGGGTGATTAGAGGAAAAACTCATAACTGTAAAAAGTAGGAGCTCACACACATATACATGAGAGGATGAGCAAACCCTTAGGGCCTAAATATTCTTGGGAATGCTCAGGCCAAGTTTCATGCAAATCCAATCCCTTTTGAGCCACTTTAGGAAACATTTGTAAAAAGGGCCAATTGGAATGCAAATTCAAATTTCAGCTACTTTCATCAATTGAATTCAAAAGTTGACTTCATATTCAAACTCAGCACATTTTTCTGAGTTAGTCCACCAATTTTCATCCTCATTGGAGTTCATCTTGTCGGGAGCTAAAATTGCATAAATTCAAAACTGAATTTGAATTTCAAATTCAAATGTGAAGCAAATTTAGCCAAAATAACTTCAATTTGAAAAAATCAAATTCAACTCATGAATTGGTGGCTAAGTCTCCCATTCAATTTTGAGTAGCTGAGATATTTGCAGAAACATAAGAAAGAATTAGGGGGAAGGATGGGCCCACCTGTCAGTCAAATGCACTGAGCAAAGCACTCACACGGGCTCTTTTTCTATGGTACTCTTCACCGCACGTCACCGAGCAGCTGCCGAACAGCCACCGCGGCCAGCTGCTGTCACGCTGGAGGCTAGCGTAGGGTCCTTTCTTGCCCACGAAGCCACCGCTCGCGGCACACACCAAGACTCTTCCAGCTATCGCACACGCTTGACCGAAAGCACCGCCATTTTGGCTGCCCTCTCGGTTCCCCGGTGCGCCACCGTTCTAAGCACTCTCGTAGCCAACGATCAACATCAAATAGACGCACCAGAGGCTGCTCGAACTCACGGTGAAGACCCTACACCATTTCATGCACTGTTACAGGAGAATTTCCCCTTTTATTTTTCGGTGTTCATAGCACTGAGTCGCGCAAAACTCCAAAATTTGCGATGACTAGTCCACCACAGCAGATTCTGAGCTACACACACGTTCTGCACCTTTCCACGGCCATCTAGGATCAACAACCTGCAAAAACAATCGACTAGGGTTGGTATTCTTCGAGTTTTTTCGATCGCCGCCGTTTTTAGCCCTAGGTCGACCGTGAGGTCCTAGCTCCGGCCGTTTCCATGGCAAACCGAGTTCAAGTTCATGCTCAGCATGTCACCATGGAGCTGTAGGAGGAAACCATTCCAAAAATAGAGCCCTGGGTAGCTCGGGCGACATCACCGGAGTTGGAGTCGCCGCTGTCACTGTCGCGAGCATGGTTCCGGCCATCTCCAAGCTTTGGTGAGTGCACCAACGTGTTTCTTGAGCGATGTTTGGCACAAGCGGCAAGTTTCACCGAAGGTCGTGCGGTAGAATGATCGGCGGCTATGACACCCTCAATTCTGTGGAAAACCACGGAACCGAGAACTAATGCATATGTGTGCCCAGGATGTTCATCACACATACACATACGTTCCACAAACTGAATTCAGATTATATATTACCACGAATAACAGAGTTTATTACAATACCTCATGAGTCTTGGACTCATGTTCACAGCGGAAGTCTTATTTCTATGCAGCAGAAGTCTTTATTCTAATGCGGAAGCAATTCAACTAATGCGGAAGCAAATCTAAGCAGAAGTGGCTCCATCTCTACTCCCTCCACAGGCAAGGTTGAGAATAGATCACATGCCATAATGCTCCACTTGGTCTTCATAGTAGGCTTCTCTTGCTGCTGATGATGAAGTAATAATGCAAGTTTGAGTACAATGATGTACTCAGCAAGTGCGGGAATAACACATGATATGCAGCTCATAAACAAGGTAGGTATAAAAAGGCTCATTTGCAGAAAAGCAAATTTATAAATTCATGATAAAACAGCAACTTAACTTTAAATGAATGTAATCACATCGTGTATCAAATTACCAACATACCTCCATCGCTTTCCATGTTCCACCCGAACATTAACCAACCTCATTCTTACTCACGAATACCTCCTCGTATTCGCTACCATCTCACGAATACCTCCCTGTATTCGCTACCATCTCATCTCATAACACAACCTCGTCTCACACTGAGACCCATCTCATGTCATGACCCAACAATCATGCAACCATCTCATCACCCGGACTCAACAGTCCCAATCCAAACCATAACCAAACCAATAACCATACCCAAAAACCTTCCCAATAACCATCCCAACTAATCATGGATGTTTAGCCAGGTGCTCGTGACCGCAAGCTCGGCTATCATGATAGTTTTATTAACTCTGCAGAGTTTGCACCTCTTTACCCACAAGTTTGTGATTTCGTCACCCGTCGGCGACTGCAGAACCTCCATTATACCGGTACACGACCGTCGGTGTATGGTCAAGAGATCACAAAATAGCCTTTACAAAGGGGTTACTATATGTATGGACCCACTAAGGTTTCACCGGCTGGCTAGAATCTCCAATTCTCCCACCCACGGGCCCCCTCTTGTGCCATGCAGTTCCCAGGGCAGTCCTCACTCGACTCCCATTCCCCGCGCCTTCCACAATCCATAACACTCTAGCAACTTACCTAATTACTCAGCTAAGCCGCACCCATACTTGGCCTTGTGGTGGCACTGTTATCCTGGCATGTGCATGCATGAACCGGTCCTTAGATCTACGGCAAGTAAAACCACCATCTCATGCTACCTCATTCACAAACCCAGTCTTGTCTAGATCTCCCTCCGATCCATGTCCATTATTGACGTCAGTTTCTGATTATCATTACGAGTGCAGTTAGCTAGACACATCTATCTCGCTTCCCAATCCCATGGACTCAGCGAAGCATAAAGCAAAAACCATACCCGACTCATAAATTTCCCAGGCGACAAGGGTGGTTTAACCAAAACTAGTAAACTCCTATAAAAGGTTTCCCATCATGTTTGACTCAGCACACACACCTTTTCGCAAACAGAATAGTTTTACCCAAAACATAGGATCAACATGGTCAAGGAGCACTTGCCTTGTTCTTGCGGTTCCGGTTGTTCTTGGATCTCAAAACCTGGTTGCTGCAGTTCGTCGTAGACAGCTCCCTGAGCTTGTCCTGCTAGGTAGGATCACGTGCATACAAGATTCACAGCAATCAATATCATGCACAAACCTTAAACTAGATGCGATGATGCATATTCATGCTATCCTATGGTTTGTATGGACAGAGGTGTTCGAATCAAAGGTGGACGTGGCAATGATCTTGTCTCCTGATCATCAAGTGATCTGTCCACGAGAAGGCTTCTGTTCGAAAGGAATCAAAGAACAGATGCAAGAGAACATAACGATATCGTAAGGTGGTATTGGGGCCTACCTTACGTTCCTCTCGGTCTTCGAGGTCCTCCTCAGACCGCTGGGCTTTCCTCCGGCGATCTTCCTTGCCGCGCTCCGGCGATGGCTTTCTCGGCGGGTTGGGGCTAGGGCTCTAAGTCGTCGGCTCAGGAGTTGGAAAAGAACTTTGTGGTTTCGGCCAGAGGTTCTGGGTTCTATTTATAATCGGGAAGAGAAGAGTCCTAATATGATTGTATCCCGAATAAGAGTCTTATTCAGATCGTCGTTGGATCCTATCATCTTATCTTTAGGTGATTTGGTAACGTTGTGGAATTCATGTCGTTTTCCTTTACATACCGGTATTCTTACGCGTAACAGCCGTTCCAGAACTCGTTACCTTCGCGGCGATGAGCTCCGGAGGCTCCACATGTCCCCCTGGTATCTCCTTCTCTGTAAAGACGAGCTCCGGTTGTGCCGCGTGTCAATCGACCGAGACCTCCCCTCCTTTGGAGGTGAGCTTCGCGCACGCCACGTGTTGGCGCCGGTCTTTCCTCTCTTCTTTCTCCAGGGACATGCCCCGAGGTTGACACGTGTCTAGTAGCGAACAGACCTCCCGGAGATAAGCTCCGGTCGCGACACGTGTCCGATAGATCCGGACCTTTCGGAGATGGGTTCTGCGATCGACACGTATCCCGTGCGACTGGTCCTCTGACTTCCACGAGGACTAGCTCCGAAGGTGACATGTGTCCTACGAAAAATGCCTTTGCTTCTTCCGCAGAAGCTAGCTCCGTGGGCAACCTGTGTCCCACAGGGTCGAACCTCTTTCCAATTGCGGAGGTGACCCCCGACCCTGCCACGTAGCCAGTTTAGCGGCAGACCTCTCCCAACTTCTCGGGGATGAGCTCCGAACACGCCACGTGGCATGCTGGCCGTGGAAGTTGCCTTCGGTGCTCTCTGAGAGCTTTATTGGCTATCCTTTTGATATTTGTCTCTGTTCCTTCTTTTCTTAAAATGTTTTCTTCTTCATAAAACATGAACATATGCTGACACCCGAGATGAGGGTGTTACAAATCTACCCCCCCTTAAATTGAATCTCGCCCTCGAGATTCGTTAGTAGAAAATAGATGGGGAAATTCTGCCTTGATATCCTCTTCATGCTCCCATGTGGCTTCAGCTTCGGTGTGATGGCTCCATTGTACCTTGCACCATCGAATCACCTTGTTCTGGGTGACCCTTTCCTTTTCGTCCAAGATTCGGACAGGGTGTTCCACATAAGTCAGGTCCTTTTGAAGCTCAAGCTCTCCCATTGATACTTGTTCCTCTGGTACTCTCAAGCACTTCTTGAGTTGGGATACATGAAACACGTCATGTACGTCGGAGAGGTGGGTTGGGAGCTCTAGTTGATAGGCTACTTCTCCTCGCTTGTCCAAAATCCTAAATGGTCCGATGTAGCGAGGTGCTAGCTTGCCTTTGACGTTAAAACGCCGTTGGCCTCGGATAGGCGACACCCTAAGATATACGAAGTCTCCTACTTCGAAGGTCAACTTCCTACGCCTATTATCCACATAGCCTTTCTGTCGTGACTGAGCAGCCTTTAAGTTCTCCCGTACCGTTTGGACTTGCTTTTAAGCTTCTTGTAGTTCTTCGGGTCCAAACACCTGGTTCTCTCCGGTCTCATTCCAGAATAGTGGCGTTCTACATCGTCTACCATATAAGGCTTCGAAAGGGGACATTTTCAAGCTAGCTTGATAGCTATTGTTATAGGAGAATTCGGCATATGGTAAACTCCTATCCCAACTACGCCCACGTTTCAAGGCGCAAGCTCTCAACATGTCCTCCAAAATTTGGTTTTTCCTTTCAGTTTGCCCATCCGTTTGTGGGTGATAGGCGGAGCTAAAATCCAGTCGTGTACCCATGGCTTTCTGCAGCTTCCTCCAGAATCTAGAGGTAAACTGAGAACCTCGATCTGAGACTATCCTTCTCGAAACTCCGTGACGGCACACGATCTGTTCCATGTACAACTCTGCCAATTGTGCAACGTTGTAACTGGCCTTTACAGGGAGAAAATGGGCGGTTTTCGTCAATCGTTCCACGATGACCCAGATGGAGTCATGTCCCGACTGAGTACGTGGCAATCCGATAATGAAATCCATACTGATGTCCTCCCACTTCCATTCAGGTATTTTCGAAGGTTGCAACAATCCAGCGGGTCTTTGATGTTCGGCCTTCACCCGTTGGCATGTGTCGCATAGGGCAACGTATTCGGCTATATCCCTCTTCATACCATCCCACCAATAACAAGTTTTCAAGTCCTTGTACATTTTGGTGCTTCCGGGATGTATGGAATAGGGGGAATCATGTGCCTCCTTCAATATCGTGTCGCGAAGGTATCTTATGTTTGGCACACAAATCCTTTTTCCTAGCCAAAGCGTACCCTTTTCATCCTCCTTGAAATCCTTCTCTATTCCTTGTCGGATTCTTTCCTTGATCTCCTTGATTTCCTCGTCCGTTGCTTGGCCCTCTCTTATTTCTTGTTCCAATGAGGAGTGGATCTCTATTATTTCCATGTTATTCAAGAATCCGAGGTGTAACCGTTCGAACTCCTTACGTAGTTCGGGTGGTAGCTCCCGAACCATGAGTTGATGACATGCTCCCTTTCTGCTCAATGCATCAGCTACTACATTGGCATTCCCAGGGTGATAGTTGATTCCAACATCATAATCCTTGATGAGTTCTAACCATCGACGTTGCCTCAAATTTAAGTCCGTTTGTGTGAATATGTACTTGAGGCTTTTATGATCCGTATAGATCTCACATCGATGACCAAGGATATAATGTCTATAAATCTTTAATGCATGCACTACTGCTGCTAACTCCAAGTGATGTTTAGGATAGTTAAGCTCGTGCTTCTTTAATTGCCATGAGGCATAGGCTACCACTTGTCCTCCCTGCATGAGCACACATCCGAGCCCCTGTCTGGATGCATCACAATATATGTCAAAGCTCTTGCTTATGTCTGGCAATACCAGAACCGGTGCTGTGGTTAGCCTTTTCTTGAGTTCCTCGAAACTTTCTTGGCAGGCTGGCGTCCATTGAAAATCCTTTCCCTTCATTAGCAACTCCGTCATAGGTTTTGCTATCTTAGAGAGATCTTTAATGAAGCGTCGATAGTATCCTGCCATCCCGAGGAAACTCCGAATATCCCTCACGCTCTTCGGTTGGTCCCACTTCAGAACATCTCTCACCTTTCCAGGATCAACCGATACCCCTTCCTTGGAGATAATGTGGCCTACGAAAGATATTTCCTTTAGCCAAAATTGACACTTGTTGAGCTTGGCATACAGTTGATGCTCACGCAACTTCTGCAGGGTCAATTTCAAATGTTCTTCATGCTCCTCCTCACTTTTTGAATACACCATAATGTTGTCGATGAAAACCACGATGAACTTGTCCAAGTACTCCATGAAAACCTTGTTCATAAGGTACATGAAGTATGCGGGTGCATTCGTCAATCCAAAAGACATAACGGTATATTCATACGAACCATACCGTGTCCGAAAGGCTGTCTTAGGTCTATCGGAGGGCTTAATCTTCAGCTGGAAGTATCCCGACCGAAGATCAATCTTGGAGAACACTCGGGCTCCTTTCATTTGGTCGAACAGGTCCTCTATACGGGGTAGAGGGTATTTGTTCTTGATTGTCACCTCGTTGAGAGACCTATAGTCCACGCACATCCTTTGGGTTCCATCCTTCTTGTCTACGAAGAGCACCGGAGCTCCCCATGGTGACGAGCTCGGACGGATAAAACCCTTCTCCAACTGTTCTTGAATTTGCTTCTTGAGTTCAACTAGCTCATTGACGGGCATCCTATAAGGTCTTTTGGCTATGGGTGCAGTTCCGGGTACCAACTCTATGGCAAACTCAATGTCCCGGTCAGGTGGCATACCTGGAAGCTCTTCCGGGAACACGTCCGAAAACTCTCGAACCACCGGAATACTGTCCAATGCTACTCCTCCAATGTGGTTCAGATTTGCCCCTTCAGTGGTTTGCTTGGCTGACTCAAACTCGACACGAATACCGTGCTCGTTTGTCAACTGCACGCTCCTTTCAGCACATTGGATTACTCCATTGTGCTTTCTTAGCCAATCCATTCCGAGTATGATGTCAATCCCTTGGGAGTCCAAGACAATAAGGTTGGCAAGGAAGTCTACTCCCCTTATTTCAAGGCTTACTTTAGGACTTACTATATTAGTCCTCATTTCTCCTCCGGGAGAATTAACTAGCATAGCACATTCTAAGTGGGATACGGGTAGATGATGTTTGTTAACATATTTGAATGATATGAAGGAATGCGATGCTCCAGAATCAAATAAGATGGTGGCTGGGTTGGAGTTGGCAAAGAACATACCAATTACGGCGTCCTCAGCCTGTTGTGCTTCCTCAGCAGTGACATGGTTCACGTGGCCGCGAGCATAATTCTGCTGTCCACGGTTCCCTTGATTGTCTCCTCCGTTCAGTCGCGGGTTCTGCTTGGGTACGTTACCTTGCTGTCCAGGGCCTCTCCTCGGGCACTGGTTCGCGAAGTGGCCTACCTCCCCGCATGCAAAGCATGCCCTGTTGCCTACGGCAGCAGGTGCGTTGGGGCGGGGGTTTTGAACAGGGGCGCCGTTGTTAGGTCGGGGCGCAGGAGGCATGGGCACACGAGGTGCTGGAGCAACGAGTTGTTGCTGTGGTGGCTGACCAGGGCGGTATGCAGGAGTGGTCGATCCATACTGCGGTGCAGGGGGCATGTACCTAGGTCGTACGTTGCTCCCTTGGGGCTGGTATGGCATCTTCCTGTTGCACTCTCGCTCGATCTCTCGGATCTTGATTTCAACTACTATGGCCTTGTCAACCAGCTTCTGGAAGCTTACGTAGTCATTGTTGAGGAGCTGAACCTGGATCTCATTGTTCAACCCTCTCATGAACAGGTACTGCTTCCTCTGATCTGAGTTGACATCTTCAGGGGCATACTTGGACAATTGTATGAACTTGTTGAGATACTCATTCACACTTTTCTGCCCTTGGCGGAGACCTTCAAACTCCTGCCTTTTGAGCATCATCACACCAGAAGGGATGTAGTGAGAGTGGAAACTTTCCTTGAACTCTGTCCAAGTGAGCGTTGGTATGAGCGTTGGCATGAGCGTTGCTCAGGGCATGAGCGTTGCTCAGGGCATCCCACCAGTCAGCAGCGGCTCCCGTAAGTTGGTGCGACGCAAAGAGAACCTTCTCTCGGTCATTGCACTGAACAATGGCAAGATTTTTCTCCATGGATTTTAACCAATCATCGGCCTCCATTGGATCACTAGCTTGAGCAACGGTAGGTGGTCGAGTTCTCATGAACTCTCCCAACCTGTTATGAGCCGGCGGTGGTGGTGGCGGTGGTGCCGGAACGGGGTTTTTGTTGGCCTGCAATTGACCCAAAGTTTGGATCATGGTTTGCATAAGCTGATTTTGCATGGCCATCAACCTTTCCAGATTGTTTTCACCAGCTCCTGGGTTAGCAGGAACTTCATCATGGTCATCCTCCTAGATGTTCCTTCGGCCGGCGTTTCCTCTCACCATCTGTGAGAGAGATTGAAATAGAACAGGATGTTAGAAGGTTAGGTAGATTCCCTCTAACTATATGCATCAAGGTGAGTTGGACTATGTATATATTAGCCCATATGAGGATGTGAGCAAGTGCTGAGACATCTAACACCTCTTTCTTCTTACGTGTGGATATGGACAATGTTTTTGAGACGTCCCACCACTCACACTAAGCACACAATCACAAATAATCATCACAAGGGCCCACACAACTCCTATTCAAGGATGGTTTCCTATGTCAAGGTGGGTTTAAAGGCCAATCTGAGCTATTCACCCTAGGATGCTTGTGACTCCTATTTAGGGGTGTAACCCGTGGCTCTATTATCTATCTAAGGTTTTCTATCTAGGCCTGTAACCTACGGTCAACCCATGGCTCTGATACCAATCTGTGACGCCCTCAATTCTGTGGAAAACCACAGAACCGAGAACTAATGCATATGTGTGCCCAGGATGTTCATCACACATACACATACGTTCCACAAACTAAATTCAGATTATATATTACCACGAATAACAGAGTTTATTACAATACCTCATGAGTTTTGGACTCATGTTCACAGCGAAAGTCTTATTTCTATGCAGCGGAAGTCTTTATTCTAATGCGGAAGCAATTCAACTAATGCAGAAGCAAATCTAAGCAGATGTGGCTCCATCTCTACTCCCTCCACAGGCAAGGTTGAGAATACATCACACGCCATAATGCTCCACTTGGTCTTCATAGTAGGCTTCTCTTGCTGCTGATGATGAAGTAATAATGCAAGTTTGAGTACAATGATGTACTCAGCAAGTGCGGGAATAACACATGATATGCAGCTCATAAACAAGGTAGGTATAAAAAGGCTCATTTGCAGAAAAGCAAATTTATAAATTCATGATAAAACAGCGACTTAACTTTAAATGAATGTAATCCCATCGTGTATTAAATTACCAACATACCTCCATCGCTTTCCATATTCCACCCGAACATTAACCAACCTCATTCTTACTCACGAATACCTCCTCGTATTCACTACCATCTCACGAATACCTCCCTGTATTCGCTACCATCTCATCTCATAACTCAACCTCGTCTCACACTGAGACCCATCTCATGTCATGACCCAACAATCATGCAACCATCTCATCACCCGGACTCAACAGTCCCAATCCAAACCATAACCAAACCAATAACCATACCCAAAAATCTTCCCAATAACCATCCCAACTAATCATGGCAGTTTAGCCAGGTGCTCGTAACCGTAAGCTCGGCTATCATGATAGTTTTATTAACTCTGCAGAGTTTGCACCTCTTTACCCATAAGTTTGTGATTTCGTCACCCGTCGGCGACTGCAGAACCTCCATTATACCAGTACACGACCATCGGTGTATGGTCAAGAGATCACAAAATAGCCCTTACAAAGGGGTTACTAGATGTATGGACTCACTAAGGTTTCACCGGCAGGCTAGAATCTTCAATTCTCCCACCCACGGGCCACCTCTTGTGCCATGCAGTTCCCAGGGAAGTCCTCACTCGACTCCCATTCCCCGCGCCTTCCATAGTCCATAACACTCTAGCAACTTACCTAATTACTTGTAACACCCCAAAAATCTTGTTAAGACCCTAAATCATGTTAAGAGGGGAATTTAAAAATTTTTGGACGTATTGCATGTTTTGCAATAATTCAAATTCAAACTGGGATTCAAATTAAACTCAAAACAGAAAAGAAAAAGAAAAACAGAAAAAAACCGGCCAGTGGGCCGAAACCCACCAGCCGGCCCACCCTGCCCCCGCGCCAGCCCGCAGCCGCGCGCCCGCGCTCTCTCTCTCTCAGACAGGTGGGACCCACCTGTCATCCCTAACCCCCGATCGTCCGAAACTCAGACTGTTCACCCGCGCGCGCGATCACAACCGACCGGATTTCCTGCCGAATTCTGGTTCTGGAGGACTCCCACTCGATCTAAACAAACCCGTCGCCCTCCCCCGTCTATAAAAACCCCGGCTTCGTTCTGTTTTTCCCACGCGATCTGCCGTTTTTACTCCGGTGAGAACCCGAGCCTTCTCCGGCGAATTCTAGCCGATCTAAGCTCGGAAATTCTGATCTAACTCGCTGGTCTTGATCCACCGCCTCCGGGGAACCCTGCAGGTGCAGAAAACTCTGTTACTTGCGGTTCAAACACAGCGCCGACGAGCCTCGCCGTGGTTTCACTTCGGACCTCGTCGCCGATCTCCTTCCAGGACCTCCGAGCTCAAGAAAACCCCCGAGGTGAGATCCCTGACCTCCCCTCCACCGATCTATGCCATAAAATCACAGTTCTAGGAAGAATTTACGAAGATCCGAAACTCTCCGGCGAGATCGCCGCTTCCCGCCGCCGTGCGCCGCCGGGCAGCGCCGCCAGCGCTCGATCAGAGCGACGTGGCCGCTTGTGCGCCGTCTATTTTAAATCGCACGGTAGAATTTAAATCCCCGCGTACCGGTTCGACATTATAATCTCAGCCGTCTGTTTTAAATCGGACGGTCCACGCCAGCCCCGCGTTATAAAGACTGGAAATCTTACGTGCTACCCCCTGGGGTTCTCGGGAAATAAGAGCTAGCCCCGGAAACTTCTGATCTAGCCCCTGGAACTTCAGAAAATCATGTAAATTCATTTAAAAATCAGTTTTAGCCCCTGGACTTAATAAAAATTAGGAAAAACCCCTCTGTTATGCATAGCTAGACCCCTGAAAATTGTTAAAATAATATTATAGACCCTGTAGTGGGGTGAGTTTACCTTTTTAGCCCTGTTTAATATTTAATTTTGGAAATTGAATATGTGGCTAGTGTTTAAAATTTAAAAAGTGGGACAAACATATTGTCAAAATTAAATTAAAAACTTTCTCAGTATTTAGAAAACTTTGGAGTGAGATAAAAATATATCTTGGCCTGAAGTGAATCTGTTTAATTTATTATTCACATTTAGGGACACATTTTTAAGTAAAGAATAGTTCTGGAAAATAGGGAAAATAATTGTAAAATAGTTTACATCAGAGGAAAAGGTCTAAAATATATTAATAAATATTTTAGATCAGAACCTATTCTGTTTAGATGATGTGTCTTGTTATTTTCATAATAAAGTTCACGTTTAGGCATAGGAAATAAATATGAAAATATAGCAACTAGTAAATAATAAATGGAGTTCTAAAATCCAAAGAATTCAGTTTAGGGTTGGTAGAAATTCTGAAGACACATATGGAGAAGTAAAATAACTTTCATGCATAATTGGTAGCTAAAAGGTGTAGTAATTGAATATAAGGAATTTATTTAAATTGGAAACTCATATATATAGTATGTAAGTATAAATGTGAACACAAAAGTAGGAATCATATACACATGATTAAAAGTACATGCAAGCCACAAATTAACACACATAGAGTAACCACAACACACATAATGGTGAATGACTTTCATAAATATGAATGTGTGGTTTGTATGAAGTGGAAGTGTGAACTATGTCTTATGGATTGTTGTTTTTCTTTTGCTATATGTGATGGTATGATGTAGAACCTGCTCAAGAGCAAGTTATTCCTTTCCAAGATCAGGACTACCCATTTCAAGAGCAGCAGGAAGGAGGCAAGTGTCCTTGACCACTTTGATCCTATGCTAGGATGTGTAGCTTGAATTATTTGCATTGTCAGTTGAAATATGAAACCCATGCTAGGAAGTTTCCCTAGAATTGTATTACCTTGTTCCCTTGTAGCTTGGGGTTGGGATTTATTTTATCATGTCATTTATTATTATGCATATGCTGAGCCATGCTTAGAATGGGATATTTGGGATATAAGATCATCAGTTTATTTTACCATACTCTTAAATGAGATATTGTAAGTTATGTACTGGTAGGGATCAAGGCAAGTTGGATGTTTTGGTTGTGTGCTGGGTGCACGAGACTCGGGTTTGTGTTTAGTACTTGCCTGGATCCTAAGGACCGGTTCATGGAGCATGTAACCTGGCTTTACCGTGCCAACCACATGCTGAGATGGGGCAGCTTGGCCAATTAATTAGGTGTATCCCTGGCGTAGTATGGGTGTGTTGGATGGTGCGGGGAATAGGTGTCAGATGGACTACCATATGAACCACAAGGCTCAAGAGGGGGCCACTACAGCGGGGTTGGAGCCTCTTGTATGCTGTTAGGGGTGAAACCTCAGTGGGCCCACGCTCGTCGGGAATCCCTTTGTAAAGGCTTCGTAGTGATCTCCTGGCTACACACCTGGGAAGTGTGAATGTGTTTCGTAGCCACTCGCATAATGGAGGTTCTTTTAGTCCACCCGGCAACGGGGGATGAAATCACTACATGTGGGTACAGTGGTGCAAACTCTGCAGAGTCAAAACTGTCATGACAGCCGTGCTCATGGTCAAGAGCGGCTTGGACTTATTCATGATTAGAGGATTGATGGTTTTGGAAGTTGAGGATGTTAAGCGGGGAGCTTAACACTGGAAATGATGTTATGGTTATTTGATTATGATGAGGGGATGGGAGATTGGGACCATTTCACCTGTGTAGTAATGTAGGTGCTTAATAAGCTAAGGTGGTAGGCAATAATTGCGTAGTGCTTTAACCATGAGTTCAACCTCCCCTTGTTCTAGCCATGCATGACATTACTTTCCCACACTTGCTGAGTACCATCGGTACTCAACCTTGCATATTTGTTGGTTTATATTGCTACTCAGGTCAAGAGAATGATGTGGTGTTTAATGATCAAGACTTTGGACCCGAAGAAGGCTTCTAGGTTCATGGAGTCCCACGGGCAACGCCTGTGACGGAGCCCACAAGAATAATTATTCCGCTGCTAGTTTATTTACTTGTGATGAACTTATTATTGTCCATCGAGACATTTGCTATGTAAGACTTATTTATATTCGACACCTGGCTTGTAATAAATGATGCTTCACTATTTGTCATCACATGTATGAGAAAATGATCCTGGCATACATGTGATATTCACTCGGTTGTTCTTCGGAGAAACCGGGTGTGACAGAAGTGGTATCAGAGCCAAGGTTGCCCGTAGGAACATGGACCTAGGTAGAAATGGACGTATTTAAGGGCCTTATTTTCTTAAAAACTATTTTTACAAGGTGTGTGTTGAAAAGTGTTATTTAATGAGTCACTTTCTTCATCTTACCCCAATTTTCATTCAAAATAGGATTTTTGTTTAAGAGTTTATCTAACCTAAGTTTAAATTCTTTTTGTTTTAGATGGTTCGCATGATTCGCACCGCTCGCAAGTCCACAGGAGGGAGAGTTCCCGTAGTTGCCCTTGCCCAAAGAGAGGAGAGCCGTCCGGTGACGTACCTTTCCTACGGATTGGCAGTAGGAGGCTTGTTGCGCTGTCTTCGACGTATGCTCGAAGCCGCCGGCAATACGGGTAAGCTAATCATCCACTATAACTCCACCAGGACCATCCGTGAGAAGAGGGAAGAATGGAGTTCAGAGATGAGGATTATACACGAAAATCAGCTGCTTAAGATCCCAGCTCTCCAGCCTGTAGAGCGACACAGGTCGATGCGGAGAAGGATGTCACCTGGGAGGCCATCACTTGCCAGAGTCACATCTATCGTCGCCACCTGGACAGGACTGAGTACATGTATGTCCTCCAGCGTGAGAGTGGTAACACGGAGTACAAGTACCCGCCAGTGCAGCAAGGGACTTCCCATGAGCACATGGACTTGTGCTTGGAGGATGCCGCTATGCTCAGCACTCGACTGCAGGAGTGTCAGCAGGAGCTTCAGGATGTTCGTGACACCCTGAAGGAAACCGAGGCGTTGCTTCGAGCCTGCTTGAGGGCGAGAGAAAGAGGATATGGGAATGAACTGTGTGTCACCGTGAATGATACATGGACTCCTGACTCCTCAGATCGCCGAGCGAACAGGCGTCGTCGCACTTCTCCACCAGCAGCCTCCCCGCCCAAAGCAGAGTCAGAAGGCAGCCGAAATGATGAGGTAGATCCCGAGGAGCCAGCTCAAGAAAACGAGTAGTGTGGAGTCTTTCCCTTAGTTAGCAAGATGTCGAATAGTCGAGTCGGTACGTTAAGTTAATGGTGTGTTAATGCTTGGTGTGTGACGTGAGTTGTGGAAGCCATGAGCAATTGTCCACAGCCTCGTCTTTAGATTGTTTTGCTTTGGTATGTGAACCCACATGAAATAATATTGCATCTATTTTTGTGTGAGAAATAAACCCTCAGAAAAGTATAACAAAGCCTCAACACTTCAAAAGTACAAACAAATGAAAGTAGTAAGATGATACTAAATGCTTTCAAATTAACATTGGTTGATTATGTCAGATGGCCGGAAGAGGAAAAGGACGTGCTGTCAACCCCGCCAACAACAACGATGAGGCATGCAACCCTCATCTTTCTGGAGGCCAGGACCGGGGTGGTCGCCGTGAAGGAGTTGATCCCCTCCACCAAATGCTGGAGAATCAGAATCAGCTCATCCAGAACTTGACTCAAGTGGTGGCCAACTTGCATCAAGTTCCACCTCCACAAGCTGCACCACGCCAACCAAGGTTGAGTGAGTTTCTAGGAACTCAACCTCCGAAGTTTGCAAGTGCTGCTGAACCTCTAGAGGCAGATGATTGGCTTAAGACCATTGAGAGCAAGATGAGGATCATACAGTGCCAAGGGTATGAGAGGGTGCTGTTTGCCTCTCATCAATTGCATGGACCTGCTGCTGATTGGTGGACCGCCTACGTGGCTGCCCATCATGACCCTGAGAACATCACTTGGGAAGAGTTCAAGCGTAGCTTCCGCAACCATTACATCCCACGAGGTGAACTCAAAAACAAGAGGAAGGAGTTATTGGGACTGCAGCAGGGAAACATGACGGTGAGGGAATACCTCACTAAATTTACTCAACTATCCCGCTATGCCCCACGGGACATAGAGACTGATGAGCAGAAACAAGATTGTTTCATGGAGGGACTTACCGCAGAGATGCAGTGTGCAATGTCCTCAAATGAGTATGAAAGCTTCCAAAAGATGGTGGACAGAGCATTTGTGGTAGAAAGGAAGCTAAGGGCCTTGGAAAATGAGAATAAGAGGAACGCCGGGTGGTCACATCAAGCCTCAGGAAGCAACACCCGCCCACGTCTGATGCAGCAACCAGCAGGGCAGACGAACCGTGCTGCGGTACCCTACTCAGCACCAAGAGGGTACAACCCGAACTACAGGCCTCCCGCAGCACCACCACAGCCACAACGTCAGTTTGTACAGCAGCCTCGCCCCGCATATCCACCTCGACCAGCAGTACAGGGACCTCCAAACCAACCCCAAGACAACAAAGGCCAGGCACCTAAGGTTGGGGTGCAATGTTTTAGCTGTGGTGAAGTGGGGCACTATGCCCATAAGTGCCCAAAGATGAAGCCCACGCAGCCACAACAGCAGAATGTGATGAGAGGACGGGTGAACCACGTCACTATGGAGGAAGCAAAAGAGGCACCTGACGTGGTAGTTGGTAAGTTTCCTGCCAATTTACACCTTGCAACCCTGCTGTTTGATTCTGGTGCTACCCACTCGTTTATTGCTCAAGGGTTTGTTAAGAAGCATGACCTAGCAACCACACAAATGAACCATATGCTAGCCGTAAACTCTCCAGGTGGAGAAATAAGGACAAGACAAGTGTGTCCCAAAGTGAACCTAGACATTAATGGGGTGGTATTTACTGCTAACCTCATAGTGATAGATTCACAAGGGATAGATATTATCTTGGGTATGGATTGGTTGACAAAACATAAAGGAATCATCCATTGTTTGACCAGAACGGTGGAACTAACTCACCCTAGTGGCACAAGAGTAAAGTTCATAACAATACATGAGCCTGGGAGGGACATTAAATTAAATCAAGTTGAGGTGAAAGTTGAGGAAATCAGGACCATCAGGGAATATCCAGATGTTTTTCCGGAGGAGTTGCCAGGTATGCCTCCCGATCGTGAAGTGGAATTTGCAATTGAGCTAGTACCTGGAACAGCCCCGATATACAAGAGACCTTATAGGATGGACTCCAAGCAGCTAGAAGAACTCAAGGATCATTTAAGAGAATTGACGGAGAAGGGGTATATTCGTCCTAGTTCCTCACCATGGGGAGCTCCGGTGATATTTGTGCCCAAGAAGGACGGAACCCAAAGGTTATGCGTGGATTACCGTGCCTTGAATGAGGTAACCATCAAGAACATGTACCCATTACCCCGCATTGAAGACTTGTTTGATCAGTTGAGGGGAGCTTGTGTCGAAAATTGATCTCAGGTCGGGATACCACCAACTCAAGATAAGGCAATCTGATGTTCCCAAGACAGCTTTCGTATCTCGGTACGGACTGTATGAATACACTGTCATGCCTTTCGGGCTAACTAATGCCCCGGCATACTTCATGTATCTCATGAACAAGGTATTCATGGAATACCTGGACAAATTTGTGGTGGTTTTCATAAATGACATTCTCGTCTTCCCCAAAGATGAAGAAGAACATGAGAAACATCTAAGGTTGGTGTTGCAAAGGCTGAGAGAACACCAACTATATGCCAAGTTGAGCAAGTGTGAGTTTTGGCTGAAAAGAGTTCCCTTCTTAGGACATATAATCTCGGAGGGAGGAATCTCCGTGGATCCTACCAAAATCGAGGATATACAGAAGTGGAAGACCCCTAAAAATGTCGGGGAAGTTCGAAGCTTCTTGGGATTGGCTGGATACTATCGACGGTTTATTGAGGGATTCTCTAAGATCTCGAGACCCCTCACCAAACTGTTGGAGAAGGGAATCACATTCACATGGACGCCACAGTGCGAGACGAGTTTTCAGGAGCTAAAGAAAAGATTGACAACAGCCCCAGTGTTGGTCATGCCAGATATGCAGAATAATTTCACGGTGTACTGCGATGCCTCTGGAAACGGGTTGGGATGTGTTCTCATGCAAGAAGGGCATGTCGTGGCATATGCATCCCGGCAGCTTCGGAAGCACGAGAAGAACTATCCTACACATGACCTAGAACTAGCCGCAGTGGTACACACGTTGAAAATTTGGCGGCACTATTTGATGGGGAAGTGGACCGAGATATATACGGATCATAAGAGTTTGAAGTACATATTCACACAGCCAGACCTCAACCTCAGACAAAGGAGATGGTTAGAGCTAATCAAGGACTTTGATGTAGGCATCAACTATCATCCTGGGAAAGCAAACGTCGTGGCCGATGCTTTAAGTCGGAAAGTGCAGGTCAACAAGTTGAGCCTGAAGGACATGCCTATAGAATTGAAGGACGAGGTTATAAGGCTCAATCTATGCCTTGTGAATAGTGGTGAAGCCATCGCCATGGAAGTGGACTCCACACTAGAGCGAGACATACGCGAGGGTCAAAAGAATGACGAGAAGATACAAGAGATCAGACAACTCATCAAGGAAAATAAAGCTCCTGGTTTTAGAGAGGATGAACAAGGAACGGTGTGGCACGGGAAAAGAATCTGTGTGCCAGAAGTAAAGGAGATCCGTGAATTGATTTTGAAGGAGGCTCATGATTCTGACTATTCCATTCATCCTGGGAGTACGAAGATGTACCGGGACCTCAAGAGCAGGTATTGGTGGTATGGCATGAAGCGCGATGTCGCGGAACATGTTGCCTTATGTGACACATGTCAGTTGGTGAAAGCAAAACATCAACGACCCACGGGATTATTGCAACCACTCAAAGTGCCTGAATGGAATTGGGAAGAAATCAGCATGGATTTCATCGTGGGATTGCCTAGGACCCAATCAGGGTATGATTCGATATGGGTCATCATTGATAGGCTAACCAAGGTAGCTCACTTCATCCCCGTAAAGGAAAGCTACAGTGGATCCAAATTGGCGGAGTTATACATGTCAAGGATCGTGTGTTACCATAGAGTGCCGAAGAAGATAGTGTCAGACCGAGGGACACAGTTCACCTCGAGGTTTTGGCAGAAGTTGCATGAAACCATGGAAACCCATCTAAATTTCAGCTCTACCTATCATCCCCAAACTGACGGGCAGACGGAGAGAACCAATCAGATCCTTGAAGATATGTTGAGGGCATGTGCACTCAAAAACAATAGGAGTTGGGACAAGAACTTACCGTGTGCGGAGTTTTCCTATAACAACAGCTATCAAGCTAGTATGAAGATGTCACAGTTTGAAGCCTTGTACGGGAGGAAGTGCAGAACTCCCCTATTTTGGAACCAAACAGGGGAAAGTAAAGTGTTTGGTCCAGAAGTACTACAAGAAGCCGAGGCGAAGGTTAGGGAAATTCGCAACAATTTGAGGATAGCACAGACACGCCAAAAGAGCTATGCCGATGTACGAAGAAGAGAGCTCGTTTTCAACGTGGGAGACTATGTCTATCTCAAGGTGTCCCCTATCAGAGGACTCCGTCGGTTCAAGGTGAAAGGGAAGTTGTCACCTCGATACATCGGACCCTTTCAAGTTCTAGAAAGGAAAGGCGAAGTGGCGTATCAACTAGAATTACCGGCTCGTCTATCGGATGTGCACGATGTATTCCATGTGTCACAACTCAAGAAATGCCTGAGGACGCCTGAAGAGGTGTTACCCATGAATGAAGTGGACGTAGCTGAGGATTTGTCTTATGCCGAGCAACCACACAAGATTTTGGAGACAATGGAACACATCACCAGAAATAAAAGAATCTGGATGTGCAAGGTGCAGTGGAAGCATCATTCAGAAGAGGAAGCCACCTGGGAGCGGGAAGACGAGCTCAAGGCACAATTTCCGGAATTGTTTTCTTAGAACCACCAATCTCGAGGACGAGATTTCTTTTAAGGGGGGTAGAGCTGTAACACCCCAAAAATCTTGTTAAGACCCTAAATCATGTTAAGAGGGGAATTTAAAATTTTTTTGGACGTATTGCATGTTTTGCAATAATTCAAATTCAAATTGGAATTCAAATTAAACTCAAAACAGAAAAGAAATAGAAAAAGAAAAAGGAAAACAGAAAAAAACCGGCCAGTGGGCCGAAACACACCAGCCGGCCCACCCTGCCCCCGCGCCAGCCCGCAGCCGCGCGCTCGCGCTCTCTCTCTCAGACAGGTGGGACCCACCTGTCATCCCTAACCCCTGATCGTCCGAAACTCGGACTGTTCACCCGCGCGCGCGATCGCAACCGACCGGATTTCCGGCCGAATTCTGGTTCCGGAGGACTCCCACTCGATCTAAACAAACCCGCCGCCCTCCCCCGTCTATAAAAACCCCGGCCTCGTTCTGTTTTTCCCACGCAATCCGCCGTTTTTACTCCGGTGAGAACCCGAGCCTTCTCCGGCGAATTCTAGCCGATCTAAGCTCGGAAATTCCGATCTAACTCGCTGGTCTTGATCCACCGCCTCCGGGGAACACTGCAGGTGCAGAAAACTTGGTGACTTGCGGTTCAAACACAGCGCCGACGAGCCTCGCCGTGGTTTCACTTCGGACCTCATCGCCGATCGCCTTCAAGAAAACCACTGAGGTGAGATCCCTGACCTCCCCTCCACCGATCTATGCCATAAAATCACAGTTCTAGGAAGAATTTACGAAGATCCGAAACTCTCCGGCGAGATCGCCGCTTCCCGCCGCCGTGCGCCGCCGGGCAGCGCCGCCCGCGCTCAATCAGAGCGACGTGGCCGCTTGTGCGCCGTCTATTTTAAATCGCACGGTAGAATTTAAATCCTTGCGTACCGGTTCGACGTTATAATCTCAGCCGTATGTTTTAAATCGGACGGTCCACGTCAGCCCCGCGTTATAAAGACTGGAAATCTTACGTGCTACCCCCTGGGGTTCTCGGGAAATAAGAGCTAGCCCCGGAAACTTCTGATCTAGCCCCTGGAACTTCAGAAAATCATGTAAATTCATTTAAAATCAGTTTTAGCCCCTGGACTTAATAAAAATTAGGAAAAACTCCTCTGTTATGTATAGATAGACCCCTGAAAATTGTTAAAATAATATTATAGACCCTGTAGTGGGGTGAGTTTACCTTTTTAGCCCTGTTTAATATTTAATTTTGGAAATTGAATATGTGGCTAGTGTTTAAAATTTAAAAAGTGGGACAAACATATTGTCAAAATTAAATTAAAAACTTTCTCAGTATTTAGAAAACTTTGGAGTGAGATAAAAATATATTTTGGGCTGAAGTGGATCTGTTTAATTTATTGTTCACATTTAGGGACACATTTTTAAGTAAAGAATAGTTCTGGAAAATAGGGAAAATAATTGTAAAATAGTTTAAATCAGAGGAAAAGGTCTAAAATATATTAATAAATATTTTAGATCAGAACCTATTCTGTTTAGATGATGTGTCTTGTTATTTTCATAATAAAGTTCACGTTTAGGCATAGGAAATAAATCTGAAAATATAGCAACTAGTAAATGATAAATGGTGTTCTAAAATCCAAAGAATTCAGTTTAGGGTTGGTAGAAATTCTGAAGACACATATGGAGAAGGAAAATAACTTTCATGCATACTTGGTAGCTAAAAGGTGTAGTAATTGAATATAAGGAATTTATTTAAATTGGAGACTCATATATATAGTATGTAAGTATAAATGTGAACACAAAAGTAGGAATCATATACACATGATTAAAAGTGCATGCAAGCCACAAATCAACACACATAGAGTAACCACAACATATATAATGGTGAATGACTTTAATAAATATGAATGTGTGGTTTGTATGAAGTGGAAGTGTGAACTATGTCTTATGGATTGTTGTTTTTCTTTTGCTATGTGTGATGGTATGATGTAGAACCTGCTCAAGAGCAAGTTATTCCTTTCCAAGATCAGGACTACCCATTTCAAGAGCAGCAGGAAGGAGGCAAGTGTCCTTGACCACTTTGATCCTATGCTAGGATGTGTAGCTAGAATTATTTGCATTTTCAGTTGAAATATGAAACCCATGCTAGGAAGTTTCCCTAGAATTGTATTACCTTGTTCCCTTGTAGCTTGGGATTGGGATTTATTTTATCATGTCATTTATTATTATGCATATGCTTAGCCATGCTTAGAATGGGATATTTGGGATATAAGATCATCAGTTTATTTTACCATACTCTTAAATGAGATATTGTGAGTTATGTAGAGGTAGGGATCAAGGCAAGTTGGATGTTTTGGTTGTGTGCTGGGTGCACGAGACTCGGGTTTGTGTTTGGTACTTGCCTGGATCCTAAGGACCGGTTCATGGAGCATGTAACCTGGCTTTACCGTGCCAACCACATGCTGAGATGGGGCAGCTTGGCCAATTAATTAGGTGTATCCCCGGCGTAGTATGGGTGTGTTGGATGGTGCGGGGAATAGGTGTCAGCTGGACTACCATATGAATCGCAAGGCTCAAGAGGGGGCCACTGCAGCGGGGTTGGAGCCTCTTGTATGCTGTTAGGGGTGAAACCTCAGTGGGCCCACGCTCGTCGGGGATCCCTTTGTAAAGGCTTCGTAGTGATCTCCTGGCTACACACCTGGGAAGTGTGAATGTGGTTCGTAGCCACTGGCATAATGGAGGTTCTTTTAGTCCACCCAGCAACGGGGGATGAAATCACTACATGTGGGTACAGTGGTGCAAACTCTGCAGAGTCAAAACTGTCATGACAGCCGTGCTCACGGTCAAGAGCGGCTTGGACTTATTCATGATTAGAGGATTGATGGTTTTGGAAGTTGAGGATGTTAAGCGGGGAGCTTAACATTGGAAATGATGTTATGGTTATTTGATTATGATGAGGGGATGGGAGATTGGGACCATTTCACCTGTGTAGTAATGTAGGTGCTTAATAAGCTAAGGTGGTAGGCAATAATTGCGTAGTGCTTTAACCATGAGTTCAACCTCCCCTTGTTCTAGCCATGCATGACATTACTTTCCCACACTTCCTGAGTACCATCGGTACTCAACCTTGCATATTTGTTGGTTTATATTGCTATTCAGGTCAAGAGAATGATGTGGTGGTTAATGATCAAGACTTTGGACCCGAAGAAGGCTTCTAGGTTCATGGAGTCCCCCGGGCAACGCCTGTGACAGAGCCCACAAGAATAATTATTCCGCTGCTAGTTTATTTACTTGTGATGAACTTATTATTGTCCATCGAGACATTTGCTATGTAAGACTTATTTATATTCGACACCTGGCTTGTAATAAATGATGCTTCACTATTTGTCATCACATGTATGAGAAAATGATCCTGGCATACATGTGATATTCACTCGGTTGTTCTTCGGAGAAACCGGGTGTGACATTACTCAACTAAGCCGCACCCATACTTGGCCTTGTGGTGGCACTGTTATCCTGGCATGTGCATGCATGAACCGGTCCTTAGATCTACGGCAAGTAAAACCACCATCTCATGCTACCTCATTCACAAACCCAGTCTTGCCTAGATCTCCCTCTGATCCATGTCCATTATTAACATCAGTTTCTCATTATCATTACGAGTGCAGTTAGCTAGACACATCTATCTCGCTTCCCAATCCCATGGACTCAGCGAAGCACAAAGCAAAAATCATACCCGACTCATAAACTTCCCAGGCGACAAGGGTGGTTTAACCAAAACTAGTAAACTCCTATAAAAGGTTTCCCATCATGTTTGACTCAGCACACATACCTTTTCGCAAACAGAATAGTTTTACCCAAAACATAGGGTCAACATGGTCAAGGAGCACTTGCCTTATTCTTGCGGTTCCGGTTGTTCTTGGATTTCAAAACCTGGTTGCTGCACTTCGTCGTAGACAGCTCCCTGAGCTTGTCCTGCTAGGTAGGATCACGTTCATACAAGATTCACAGCAATCAATATCATGCAAAAACCTTAAACTAGATGCGATGATTCATATGCATGCTATCCTATGGCTTGTATGGACAGAGGTGTTTGAATCAAAGGTGGACGTGGCAATGATCTTGTCTCCTGATCATCAAGTGATCTGTCCACGAGAAGGCTTCTGTTCGAAAGGAATCAAAGAACAGATGCAAGAAAAGACAACGATATCGTAAGGTGCTATTGGGGCCTACCTTACGTTCCTCTCGGTCTTCGAGGTCCTCCTCAGACCGCTGGGCTTTCCTCCGGCGATCTTCCTTGCCGCGCTCCGGCGATGGCTTTCTCGGCGGCTTGGGGCTAGGGCTCTAAGTCGTCGGCTCAGGAGTTGGAAAAGAAGTTTGTGGTTTCGGCCAGAGGTTCTGGGTTCTATTTATAATCAGGAAGTGAAGAGTCCTAATCTGATTTATCCCGAATAAGAGTCTTATTCAGATCGTCGTTGGATCCTATCATCTTATCTTTAGGTGATTTGGTAACGTTGTGGAATTCAGGTCGGTTTCCATTACGTACCAGTATTCTTACGCGTAACAGCCATTCCAGAACTCGTTACCTTCGCGGCGATGAGCTCCGGAGGCTCCACATGTCCTCCTGGTATCTCCTTCTCTGTAAAGACGAGCTCCGGTTGTGCCGCGTGTCAATCGACTGAGACCTCCCCTCCTTTGGAGGTGAGCTTCACGCACGCCACGTGTTGGCGCCGGTCTTTCCTCTCTTCATTCTCCAGGGACATGCCCTGAGGTTGACACGTGTCTAGTAGCGAACAGACCTCCCGGAGATAAGCTCCGGTGGCGACACGTGTCCGATAGATCCGGACCTCTCGGAGATGGGTTCCGAGATCGACACGTATTACGCACGACTGGTCCTCTGACTTCCGCGAGGACTAGCTCCGAAGGTGACATGTGTCCTACGAAAAATGCCTTTGCTTCTCCCGCATAGGCTAGCTCCGTGGGCAACACGTGTCCCACAGGGTCGGACCTCTTTCCAATTGCGGAGGTGACCCTAGAGTCTGCCACGTAGCCAGTTTAGCGGCGGACCTCTCCCAACTTCTCGGGGATGAGCTCCGAACACGCCACATGGCCTGCTGGCCGCGGAAGTTGCCTTCGGTGCTCTCTGAGAGCTTTATTGGCTATCCTTTTGATATTTGTCTCTGTTCCTTCTTTTCTTAAAATGTTTTCTTCTTCATAAAACATGAACATATGCTGACGCCCGAGATGAGGGTGTTACAGCGGCGAGCTCTCCGGCGAGGTGTCGCAAGGAAGACGAAGGAGGGGCCGGGTCCACCTGTCAGCCTCTATTCTCCAGCGGGGATTCGGTTGCGGCTGGGATTCGGTGCGGCAGCACGGGTCAAACCCAGTGGGCTGCGGTGTGGCCGCAATCTCAGTGGGCCGGTTTAAAGAGTGGGGCCCACAACCAGAGTTTAAACATTTCCAATGATTTCAGAATTTATTTCAACTTCAAACACAAATAACTCTTGCTAGGAAGCTCCAAATTAAGTGAACCAAATTTTGTTGGATTCAGCTCATCGAGTACTATCAAGCAAAACAAGTTTCAGCTCATGGAACTTATTTGTTTTCTAGAATTAACTCCCTAAACTTTAGACTGTTGGGATTTTATTTGGAGAATGCTTTTATGGAAAATTCTGAAATTTGGCCAGGAAGTTCATTTGAAAATCCTTGAGTCACAGGAAAAATTTCAGATCCATCCGAGTTCATTTAGTCCCCCTGATTGTGTGATTAAGTGAACTGCCCTGAGAGAATAGAAAAATCTACAGAAACATTTCTCAGAGTTTTCTCAAATCTTGATTAGGGCATCACTTTTTGTAGTATTCTTCAAATAACATGAAACAAATTCCATTAGAACCATCTAAAACTCTAGTTTCCAGAAAGTACTGGTTTGATCAATGACAATTCCTGGAAATCCATAGAAGCTCTAGTAATGACCATTTAGACTTTTATTTGTGCAGAGCTCAAATGTACTTTGTTTCAAATGAAATTTTGTCAAGTCTCTAATTAGGTTCTTACCAAGCCACAGTAAAAATTTTAGATCCAAAAGGGAATGTCTAGCTAGAGTTATGTTCTTTATATACTAAATTCAACACATTGCATTTAAACTGACATATCGACTGAATTGATTGTAAAAGTCCCAAAACTTGTGAATAGAAAACTTGAGCTATGAATAAAGTTGAGTTTGAATACAAGAAATGGGACTTACAAAAACTTTTGTTTACCCATGAAAGTGTTGGCATGTGCTATAAAACTTTGAATTCAGTTTGAAATAAGAGAGTCACTTTCAAAAAATAAGAAGGGCATTTTCAAAAGAGGAAATTCAAACTGTTGTTTAAAAAGTTGTATTTGCAATGACCAACTCAAAGATCAGAGGGCATATTCAAACTCCCCAGGTTCAAATTTTAGAGGGGGCAAATTTGGAGCAAATTTGGAGGTGCTTTGATAGGAATATCAAAGGAACTTGTGAATTCCATCCAAATTTGTATTTAAATTTGAAACTGAGGCAAAACTGGTGAAATGGCAAAATGACCTTTGAATTTGGATCCCTAATAGCTGAAGTTTACGATGTGCCGAAATTTGGATATTTAGGAGAGATGAGTGGGACCCAATTATCATTGAGGAGAGGGGAAGACTAAGCACTTAAGCAATACTTTCCTCTGTTCAGACTCGAACCGGCTCTCTGTTTTTCACTCGAAGGCGCTGAAGCACCGAGCGCAGCACGCGCGCGCCACCGGGGCAGCGTTGCCGCCAGCTCCCGAGCAGCTCCAGAGGTGGTTTTCCCTCGCCCTTATCGTTCCCACCGAGTGAGTGTCGCCCACACCGCCAACCCCACTCCCACCGACGCCATCACGGGTTTCTCCTCGCCGAGCGGCTCCCGCGCGGAAGAAATCACGCAGCTCGTCGACGCCCGGCCACCCCGACGAAGCAACCGCCGTGCTAAGCCTCTCCACAACATCGCCTGACCCCAATGAGCGTGGCCGACGAAAGAAACCGGAGCAAACCCCACGGAGACCCACGGCACCGGGCGAAGTCGCCGCTGCAAGAATCCGTCGCCCAGCCACAACAGAGCCTCTCCTCTCGAGTTGCAAAAGCAAAAAGGTTCGCCTATGCCTCTGCTCACTTCACCGCAACTCCGGCGGCCTGTCTTGGACAGTGCTCGCCGGAATTTCAATTCTTCCGATGACATACGATCATAACCGAGGGTAGAAACTTGGCAAATTCGTCGCACACATCGAACAACTCATCACACCACGTAGCATACCTCTTCCAGACCCCCGCGCGCGTTCATAGGATCAAGAACCACCGAGAACCATCGAGCAGAGCCGCTGTTCATCGAGTTTTTTGATTTTCGCCGGATTTTGACCTAGGCCGACGGTGAGGTCATATTTCCGGCGAGTTCCAGGATCGGCGTTTGGGTCCGTGTTCTCCTCGGTGCGGTGGTGCTGTACGCGCATATGGCTACGTGTTTGGTGTAGTATAACGCCCTAGCGACATCGCCGGAGTGGCCACCGCCGCTGTCACCGTAGCACCTAGGTTTCCGGCCATCGTCGAGCTAAGATAAGCCCGGCAACGTGTTCCTCGTACGAGAATACGTGGGGGAGGCGAGATCCAGCAAGTTCCGAGCATCGGAACCCACTCCTGGCGAGAGCTCCGGCGAGCTCGGTGGCGCGGGAGCGCGGGCAGCCGCAGGAAGACGAAGACGGGGGCTGGCCCATGTGTCAGTCGCTGTTGCGAGGGAGGGGGATTGTCTGTGGCCTCGGATCGGTCTGTGACAACGCGGAGACAGGTCTGTGGCCCCGTGTGGCGTGATTCCAGCGGCTGACACGTGTAGGGTGGACCCACAGGCAGAGTTTGAATATTTCTCGATTTAATTTGAATTCCAAATTCGGTTCAAACTTTGGAACTGCATAACTTTTGCTAGGGAGCTCCAAATTTAGTGATTAAAATTGGGTTGGATTCAGGATGAAAAACTCCATCCAAATATGCAACCCAATTTGCATGAAAACCAATAGAAAATTCTGGAGAATTCTTTAAAGCTTTTCAGCAAAAGAATTTTAGAGGGAGTTTGGTTCATCCAAAAGTTCCCAAATTTTGCCAGGATATTCTTTAGGGTATTGGGAGACTCCTGTAAAAGTTTAAGATCATTTGGAGTTGATTTAGTTAGGGTAATTCTAATTCCAAGTTTCTGTATTCAAATAAATACAGAAACATTTTCAGAGAATTTCCAAAACTTGGAAATTCAGTTCTGGGCATTCCTTAGCTCCAAAAATCCTAGGGAAATTCATGCATTCTCCCTAAGCTATGTATGAAATTGTAGTTCACTGGAATTTGCATGAAAGTGCAAATTTATTCAGAATTAATTCCTTTATGCCTAAATGCTTAGGGAATTGTTCTGGGTGACCTAATCAGTGAAACATTCTGAATTTTTGGTCCAGAGGACTTTCTTGTGACAAGGAACTCACAAGAAAATTTCCAGCTCCATTGGAGCCCTGGATCGTTATGTCCTGTTCAACCTCATTAGTTGATCCCCACCCAAGTGATGAAACCCCACTCATCACTTGATGATAGTGCTTAAACACACGCCCACACCACCACCCCAGTGTCATTTTAAATTCTTAAACAGAGTTCCAGTTTTAAACTTGGCTTTAGCATTTGTTAGCAAAAAGATTTATAATTAAACATGTATGCATATTCATAACGTGTAGTGTTTAAACGTGGAAATGAAGAAGGAGGAGGTGAACTTGGATCAAGGAACAAGAAGGGCAGGAGTGAACTTCAATACATCAGAAACTGACTTTCTCTCAACTGACTTTAGTCACCTGCAAAACCAAGGCAAGCCCCGGTTTGCACTTAAGTTATTTTTAAAGTTTCCCTTTGTTCACTACATTTGGTCAAGGTTTGTATGTGCATTAGGTCAAGGATGTTGATACTCCACTTGCATAACCGAACATGAACCCTGGGGTCAAGGGTAGCATTGTGTCATCGCTGTAGAATAAGGCTGTGCTAAATAGGCTAGGACATCCGGTAGAAGACGGGTAGTTGGAATCTACTCGCGAGCGTTGTTTTAGGATCACATAAGTGGGGTTGGAAAGAGAGGCAAACTAAAGTTTACGTTTCTAAAGATGAGGCCGGGCAGGAGAGTTAGGTAGCGACAATACGAGGTCTTGGTCGAGAAGCTCTGCCCGTGTCTGTCAAGGACCAAAGCGTATGCAGCCCCGCTGAGCAAGTATTGAGTTGTGTACCGGATGCTTACTGATATATGGGAACCAGGAAACAGATGTACCAGGTTCACTAGATTGTAGAGGAATACCACATCGTCTCGTTAGACCTATGAGCCTGAGACGGCGCGACCGGTTCTACAGTTTAGTGGCCTGAGAAAGGTTGCCACATACGACGTAATGAAGGACGCCAGAGTTGGGTCTTCAGAGGCGGGCGTATGTGTTGAGTTATCCGGGTAGTGTTTGATTCGAATCACCGTCCCTCGCGGTTATGAGTACCACTTGCTCACTGTGTTGTGACGTAGTTAATCAAGTTGTGTGGTAATAGTTTGCAAAGTTTTAAATGCTGTTATACTAATTATAAATTGCATGAAAACCATGTTTGAAGTAAAGATAGAGCAAACTAAAGTTATTTTTCACCTTGGGACAAGTAACATTGGAATGAAGCGTTTCTTGTTTGACTGTGGAGTTCCAATGTTGCTGGCCGTAAGGTCACTACTATTATGGCTCAAATCTGAAAGTTAAGGATGAACTCGTAGGCGAGTCTTTTCGCAAAGGACAGGCTTAGGTCTTAGGTTACTTTCATATAGAGTTCCATGCTTTAGGAGAGACGGTTAAGTCTTGCTGAGCCTTTGTGCTCACTCTTGCTATATAAGTGGTTTTGCAGGTAAACCTCGACGCTATAAAGAAGGTTGTCCGGTGAGACTCGGAAACTTCCGAGTCCTGTCACACTTGGAGAACCTAGCCGCTGCCATGTCTTCGTGTTGCTAGCGAGAGGAGTCCGCGGGCTGGATCTCTTCTCGAGTGCTTCTTAGATATTCATCGTGAGCTGTTTATAGACTTCCGCTTTAGCTATTTTATGTAAATTATTTACAAAGAACAGTTGTAAGCTTCCTCTTTGATTTATGTAATACTGTGTTCCTTATATGTGTGCTGTTGGGTGCCGCATAACACGGCACCACCCAATGCTATTCCTCGGGCGAGGCGGCACGACCCCGTGATGGAGGTCGGGCCCCCTCAGCGTGGTATCAGAGCCGCATTGGTAATAGCACACGGAATAAGGATCGTATTACGAAAAAAAAAACTTAGGATATGGTGAGGAAACGATATTAGTCCCACATAAGGACCATAGTAGTATAGTTGCTTAAAGTGGCATTGCTAACTTACTTGTTATAATTCTGAAATTTTGATTATGCAACGATGCACCTACGTTCAGGTAAGAATGGTAAGGAACGCCACCGAAAGCGGTTCAATTTCGGTTAGCTCCCCTGGCGAGGAAAGTGGTTCAGGGATAGGTCTCACAGCTTGGTGTGAGACATCAATATGAAACTCTTGGACTCTTCATGTTCCTGAGTTCATATGAAACGCTGATCCCTAGCGTGCATTAGGCAAGTAAGTGGAGACCCCATTGTGTGGTCAGTAACGCGATAGTGTGTTCGTCTGGAAGTAGCCAGGAGTACATACACAGCGCTTGCCATCGGCGTGCCCTGCAGGGCAGTAGGTGGTATCCGTTGGGTTGATAACATTCCCAACCGTGACAACCCGTTCATGACATACTCGGGTTCCCCATCGTGTGGTGTTGAAACACGATCACGTACCTTGAGATGTGACTTAACTCAAGGACGGCCGTATGACAATGATATGGGCGTTTGTATTTACTTTCAATTATAGAACTGCCTGAAATGAAACAACCTTTGAGTGCACCACTATTGAGTGATCTTCTGCAGGTACTAACCACATACGTATCCCGTGTAGTACACGTGTGCGAGAGACCGTCTTAGGGCCACTGATAAAACGGATATGCCGGTATAATCCGGTTTAGGGTTTTCTTTTGGTGAGGCAACGTAGTACCGACATGTTCTTACGGTGCATCGACATCGTACTACACTTAATAACCTCTTCCCTATTAAGAAATAATCCATGAGCTAACTTTAAAATAAAAATGGAAGTTTGAAACAAATATTAGTTATTAAACTCTTATTTTGAGCTAAGATTCAAATGAGAGTATAACTAGGTGTCAAAGTTTTCAAAAACAGAGTGCTCTGTTTCTGGCAGGAATTCTTGCTGGACTCTAACAGGGCATAACTCTGAGTAGCTTGACCCATATATGGTGTATGATACAGTTCTGGAAAGATTTTCATGTGCTCTACAATTTCTTTGTAGACCTCCAGAGCAAAATCACACTTTAATTTGGTGAAAAGTCCAGTTGAAGGCAAATTGTTCAAAACCAGGACAGTAGCAAAAACCTCCCTGGACCTTTCTGTTTTTAAGCCATAACTTCCTGTAGAAAAATCTTTAAGAAGCCTATAAGTACTCGTTGGAAAGATACTGAAGTTTACTAAAACTTTGGTGTTGAATTCAAGTCAAGAATCTGTTGATAACTTGAGTAAAATTTGGAGTTTGTGTGAGCTGGTCAGGGTAGTCCCGCTGATTAGCTTAGCATACATAAGATTTGTTTAAACATGAATGTGGTTATGCTTTCATAAAGTTCATGACATGTTCATGTTTTACTTATCTTTACTTACTACTGAGATAGAATTTTGATGGACTCGAAATTTTGTTTCGTGCAGTATGGTACGTACACATTCTCAAATGGAGCGTGGAGGTTTAAGTCGAGGTGGGAATGATTCGACTTCATCACAAGAGCCATCGCCAACCGGATTGGCTGAAATTATGGCGAAGATAAATGAAACTCTCCAAACTCTAGTTCGGCAAGGCATAGATCGAGAAGCTCAATGTCACATGCCAACCCAGAGCACGTATCTGGATTTCTTGGCGACACAACCGCCGGTATTCTCCGAGGCGGCTGACCATTGTGAAGCAAATCACTGGTTACGTGTCATCGAGTCCAAGTTTGGGTTGATCCAATGTGATGAATTCTTGAAGACTCTATATGCCGCTCAACAGCTTCACGGATTTGCTGGAGCATGGTGGGCAGAGTACCTTGCTGTCCAACCAGCAGGGCATCGTGTCACATGGGCGGAATTCCAGGCTGCATTTCGTGCTCGTTTCATTCCTGCGGGCATAATGCAAACCAGTCTGGATGAGTTCTGGAGTCTGAAGCAAGGGGACATGAGTGTTATTGAGTATGCGAAGGAATTCAATCGCTTAGCTCAATATGTCCCTGACTATGTGAAATCACCATCTGTGAAGGGTTATCATTTCTACCGAGGGCTGACCGCTAGGCTGCGATGTGAATTGGCTCAAGTTGGCCAAGAGAATTTTGATGAGTTTGTGAGCTGTGCTATTGCTCAAGAATATTATTCTAACCTCTACCTCAAAGAAAAGAGGGAGAGGGACTCATCACAAGATGAAGACAATCGTCTGCCTCAGAAGTATCGGTTGGTAGTCCGTTCACCTTCTGGTCGGGAGATTCCACAAGAGGTGCAATCATTCTGGGAGTATGACGACTCTTCTACTCCACAGAGGTCTTATTCACCTCCACCGCAGCAGCAACATGTTTCTATTGCACCTCAGTATCAACGAAGTGCACTAGAATATTATTACCCTCAAGAGGCTGAAAATGAACAAGGAGATTTCTCAGCTGAACCAAGTGCTGTCCCACTTCATGTTGACAACAAGCTCAACGTCAATGAAGCAACTGAACCGAGCAGCAACATCATGTCTGTGGTTCCAGCACCAAAGGGTGATCTTGGACAGCCAAGAAAAGCTATGTCCAAAGTGGGGACAGTTAATTATGTGTCAGTCGATGATCTGCCAAAGGGAGGACCTGTTCTTGCCGGCAGGTTCACCTTAAATGACAAGCCGGTTGTCATTTTATTCGACTCTGGTGCGACACATAACTTCATTAGCAGGGCAACGGTGATCCGGGATCAGATCTCCACAACTGTCACAAAAGGTTCTTACCTTTTTCATTCGCCAGGTGGAGACATATCAACTTATGAAGTCGTCTCTCGAGCGCCACTTTGCTTGGGTGGAAAAATTTATCCTACCACCCTCATCATTCTCGAAGACCAAGGAATCAATGCCATATTGGAAATATCATGGTTGACCTTCCATAAGGCTGTTCTGGACATCGAGAACAGGAGTGTTCACTTGGACTCTCCACTTCACGGGCGTCAAACCTTGTATCTCGGCAAAGCGATTTCCAAATACCCAGAAGTATGTAATGCCGAGGCGTGCATGCTAGAAGACATTCCGGTAGTCCGTGAATATCCGGACGTGTTTCCCGAAGATCTTCCAGGCTTACCACCTGAGCGCGAGGTGGAGTTCAAAATAGAGTTGATACCGGGAACCACGCTGATCTCTCAGAGACCATACAAAATGGCTCCGAGTGAGTTAGCAGAATTGAAGGAGCAACTCAAGGATCTGATGGACAAGGGGTTTATTCGTCCAAGTTCATCACCACGGGGTTGCTCAGCTTTATTTGTGAAGAAGGATGAGACGCTGAGGCTATGCGTCAATTATCGTCCTTTGAATGCTGTGACCATAAAGAACAAGTATCCACTACCAAGAATTGATATCCTCTTCGATCAGCTAGTGGGTGCTAAAGTCTTCTCCAAGATGGACTTAAGGCCGGGATATCATCAAATCAAGATTCGCGCGGAAGATGTCCCGAAAACAGCATTCTCGACAAGATATGGACTCTATGAGTATCTTGTCATGTCATTTGGGTTGACCAATGCTCCGGCTCACTTATGTACCTTATCGGTGTTCATGCCGGAGCTGGATCAGTTCATCGTGGTCTTCATCGACGACATCTTGGTCTACTCCAAATCTGAAGAGGAACACGCTAAACATTTGCATATTGTGCTTCAACGCTTGAGAGATCACAAGCTCTATGCAAAGTTTAGTAAATGTGAATTCTGGATCAACCAAGTGCCGTTTGTTGGACATATTATTTCAGCGGAAGACATTGCTGTTGATCCAAGCAAGATTGAACAAGTGCTGAAGTGGAAATCTCCAACATCAGTCCATGAAGTTCGTAGCTTCTTGGGTTTGGCGGGATATTATCGGAGGTTCATCCCGAGCTTCTCAAAAATCTCCAAACCTATGACGGAGCTACTGAAGAAGGGCATCAAATATGATTGGAGCAAGCCATGTGAGGAAGCTTTTCAAGCATTGGTGAAACACCTCACAACAGCCCCAGTTCTAGCTCAAACGGATACAACCAAGCCTTTTGATGTTTATTGTGATGCGTCGGGCATCGGGCTTGGTTGTGTACTCATGCAAGGAGGACGTGTGGTCGCATATGGATCACGTCAATTACGGAATCATGAGCAACATTATCAAACTCATGATCTCGAGCTCGCTGCCGTGGTACTAGCTTTGAAGATGTGGAGACATTACCTATTGGGAAATGTGGTTCATCTCTACACCGACCACAAAAGTTTGAAGTACATATTAACTCAAAAGGAGTTGAATATGCGGCAACGGCGATGGTTGGAGCTGATCAAGGACTATGAGATTGAAATTCATTATCATCCGGGCAAGGCAAATGTGGTTGCCGATGCACTCAGCCGGAAGTCTCATATTCATAACCTGACCATTATGCCAATAGAAGAGGAAGAACCAAGTCTCTACTTGGTTCCATATGGAGCTTTGCATAATCTAGCTCTCATACCCACAATAAGAGAGGAGGTTATGGCAGCTCAAAAGAAAGACAAGGGCATGGCTCATATCAGAAGGAGATTGAAGAACGGGGAAATGAAATGTTTCCAGTTAGATGATGATAACACTCTATGGTTCAAGGACCGGATAGTCATACCCCGTGATATGAGGCTGCGGAAGAAAATTTTGGATGAGGCTCACTTATCCAAATTTTCTATTCATCCGGGCAGCAACAAGATGTACCAAGAGCTGAAGACCAAATTTTGGTGGACCCGGATGAAGAGGGAGGTTGCTAAATACGTATCAGAATGTGATACGTGTCGGCGAGTTAAAGCCGACCACATGAAGAAGGCGGGAACCTTACAACCGCTAAGTGTTCCGGCATGGAAGTGGGAGGATATTAGTATGGACTTTATTGTTGGACTACCTCTCACGGCTAAAGCATGACTCGGTTTGGATAATCGTGGATCGTTTAACGAAGTCAGCCCATTTCATCCCGGTACATACGGGATACCATGCCAAGAAGTATGCGGAGCTATATATTGCAAAAATACTATGCCTACATGGAGTTCCCCGGACGATCATCTCCAATCGAGGCGCGCTGTTCGTTGCTCGTTTCTGGGAGCAGCTGCATGCCTCACTGGGGACCAAATTGATTAGAAGCTCTGCATATCACCCTCAAACCGATGGGCAAACGGAGAGGGTGAATCAAGTTCTCGAAGATATGCTTCGAGCATGTGCCATTCACTACGGTAAAGGATGGGACGATCATCTACCGTTGGCGGAATTCGCTTTTAACAATGGGTATCAAGCGAGCATCAAAATGGCACCATATGAAGCTCTCTACGGCCGGAAGTGCCGTACACCCTTGAACTGGTGTGAATCTGGTGAGAGAGTGATTTACGGGGTTGACCTCGTAAATGAAGCTGAAGAGCGGGTAAGGCTTATTGAAGCAAATCTAAAAACCGCTCAGTCCAGACAAAAGAGCTATCCGGATAGGAGGCGTCGTCCTCTAGATTTCCATGTTGGGTTCTCCTATGAAGGGCATTCACCGATTCGGAGTGAAAGGGAAATTAGCTCCGTGCTTTATCGGTCCCTTCATTGTCATTGAAAGGTGTGGACCCGTGGCATACTGTTTGGAGCTGCCGGCAACCTTAGCCGGGGTTCATAACGTCTTCCACATATCTCAGTTGCGGAAGTGTTTAAAAGTTCCAACGGAGATTCTCACGGGAGACATAGAAAATTTGAAGCCGGACCTCACGTATGTTGAGCGACCAACCCGGATAATTGATGAAAAGACTCGCGAAACCAGGAATCGGATGCTGTGATTTTTCAAGGTGCTATGGGAAAATCACACGTCCGACGAAGCTACATGGGAAAGCGAGGAATATTTGCAACGCAATCATCCTGAGTTGTTAGAGGCGTATGTTGAGTAACTGTCCTCTCCACATTGTCCTTAATCATGAATCTCGGGACGAGATTCTTTTTAAGGGGGGAGGAATGTAAAAGTCCCAAAACTTGTGAATAGAAAACTTGAGCTATGAATAAAGTTGAGTTTGAAAACAAGAAATGGGACTTACAAAAACTTTTGTTTACCCATGAAAGTGTTGGCATGTGCTATAAAACTTTGAATTCAGTCTGAAATAAGAGGGTCACTTTCAAAAAAGAAGAAGGGCATGTTTCAAAAGAGGAAATTCAAACTGTTGTTTAAAAAGTTGTATTTGCAATGACCAACTCAAAGATCAGAGGGCATATTCAAACTCCCCAGGTTCAAATTGTAGAGGGGGCAAATTTGGAGCAAATTTGGAGGTGCTTTAATAGGAATATCAAAGGAACTTGTGAATTCCATCCAAATTTGAATTTAAATTTGAAACTGAGGCAAAACTGGTGAAATGGCAAAATGACCTTTGAATTTGGATCCCTAATAGCTGAAGTTTACAATGTGCCGAAATTTGGATATTTAGGAGAGATGAGTGGGACCCAATTGTCATTGAGGAGAGGGAAAGACTAAGCACTTAAGCAATACTTTCCTCTGTTCAGACTCGAACCGGCTCTCTGTTTTTCACTCGAAGGCGCTGAAGCACCGAGCGCAGCACGCGCGCGCCACCGGGGCAGCGTTGCCACCAGCTCCCGAGCAGCTCCAGAGGCGGTTTTCCCTCGCCCTTATCGTTCCCACCGAGTGAGTGTCGCCCACACAGCCAACCCCACTCCCACTGACACCATCACGGGTTTCTCCTCGCCGAGCGGCTCCCGCGCGGAAGAAATCGTGCAGCTCGTCGACGCCCGGCCACCCCGACGAAGCAACCGCCGTGCTGAGCCTCTCCACAACATCGCCAGACCCCACTGAGCGTGGCCGACGAAAGAAACCGGAGCAAACCCCATGGGGACCCCGGCGTCGAGCTCAATCTTTCTCCACGGCACCGGGCGAAGTCGCCGCTGCAAGAATCCGTCGCCCAGCAACAACAGAGCCTCTCTTCTCGAGTTGCAAAAGCAAGAAGGTTCGCCTATGCCTCTGCTCACTTCACCGCAACTCCGGCGGCCTGTCTTGGACGGTGCTCGCCGGAATTTCAATTCTTCCGATGACATACGATCATAACTGAGGGTAGAAACATGGCAAATTCGTCGCACACATCGAACAACTCATCACACCACGTAGCATACCTCTTCCAGACCCCCGCGCGCGTTCATAGGATCAAGAACCACCGAGAACCATCGAGCAGAGCCGCTGTTCATCGAGTTTTTCGATTTTTGCCAGATTTTGACCTAGGCCGACGGTGAGGACATATTTCCGGCGAGTTCCAGCGAGATCGGCAGTTGGGTCCGTGTTCTCCTCGGTACGGTGGTGCTGTACGTGCAAATGGCTACGTGTTTGGTGTAGTATAACGCCCTAGCGACATCGCCGGAGTGGCCACCGCCGCTGTCGCCGTAGCACCTAGGTTTCCGTCCATCGTCGAGCTGAGATAAGCCCAGCAACGTGTTCCTCGTACGAGAATACGTGGGGGCGGCGAGATCCAGCAAGTTCCGAGCATCGGAACCCACTCCCGGCGAGAGCTCCGGCGAGCTCGGCGGCGCGGGAGCGCGGGCAGCCGGAGGAAGACGAAGACGGGGGCTGGCCCACGTGTCAGTCGCTGTTGCGAGGGAGGGGGATTGTCTGTGGCCTCGGATCGGTCTGTGACAACGCGGGGACAGGTATGTGGCCCCGTGTGGCGTGATTCCAGAGCTGACACGTGTAGGGTGGACCCACAGGCAGAGTTTGAACATTTCTCGATTTAATTTGAATTCCAAATTCGGTTCAAACTTTGGAACTGCATAAATTTTGCTAGGGAGCTCCAAATTTAGTGATTCAAATTGGATTGGATTCAGGATGAAAAACTCCATCCAAATATGCAACCTAATTTGCATGAAAACCAATAGAAAATCCTGGAGAATTCTTTAAAGCTTTTCAGCAAAAGAATTTTAGATTGAGTTTGGTTCATCCAAAAGTTCCCAAATTTTGCCAGGATATTCTTTAGGGTATTGGGAGACTCCTGTAAAAGTTTTAGCTCCTTTGGAGTTGAGTTAGTTAGGGTAATTCTAATTCCAAGTTTCTGTATTCAAATAAATACAGAAACATTTTCAGAGAATTTCCAAAACTTGGAAATTCAGTTCTGGGCATTCCTTAACTCCAAAAATCCTAGGGAAATTCATGCATTCTCCCTAAGCTATGTATGAAATTGTAGTTCACTGGAATTTGCATGAAAGTGCAAATTTATTCAGAATTAATTCCTTTATGCCTAAATGCTTAGGGAATTGTTCTGGGTGACCTAATCAGTGAAACATTCTGAATTTTTGGTCCAGAGGACTTTCTTGTGACAAGGAACTCACAAGAAAATTTCCAGCTCCATTGGAGCCCTGGATCATTATGTCCTGTTCAACCTCATTAGTTGATCCCCACCCAAGTGATGAAACCCCACTCATCACTTGATGATAGTGCTTAAACACACGCCCACACCACCACCCCAGTGTCATTTTAATTTCTTAAACAGAGTTCCAGTTTTAAACTTGGCTTTAGCATTTGTTAGCAAAAAGATTTATAATTAAACATGTATGCATATTCATAACGTGTAGTGTTTAAACGTGGAAAGTGAAGAAGGAGGATGTGAACTTGGATCAAGGAACAAGAAGGGCAGGAGTGAACTTCAATACATCAGAAACTGACTTTCTCTCAACTGACTTTAGTTACCTCCAAAACCAAGGCAAGCCCCGGTTTGCACTTAAGTTTTTTTAAAGTTTCCCTTTGTTCACTACATTTGGTCAAGGTTTGTATGTGCATTAGGTCAAGGATGTTGATACTCCACTTGCATAACCAAACATGAACCCTGGGGTCAAGGGTAGCATTGTGTCATCGCTGTAGAATAAGGCTGTGCTAAATAGGCTAGGACATCCGATAGAAGACGAGTAGTTGGAATCTACTCGCGAGCGTTGTTTTAGGATCACATAAGTGGGGTTGGAAAGAGAGGCAAACTAAAGTTTATGTTTCTAAAGATGAGACCGGGCAGGAGAGTTAGGTAGAGACAAGACGAGGTCTTGGTCGAGTAGCTCTGCCCGTGTCGGTCAAGGACCGAAGCGTATGCAGCCCCGCTGAGCAAGTATTGAGTTGTGTACCGGATGCTTACTGATATATGGGAACTAGGAAACCGATGTACCAGGTTCACTAGATTGTAGAGGCATACCACATTGTCTCGTTAGACCTATGAGCCCAAGACGGCGCGACGGGTTCTACAGTTTAGTGGCCTGAGAAAGGTTGCCACATACGACGTAATGAAGGACGCCAGATTTGGGTCTTCAGAGGTGGGCGTATGTGTCGAGTTATCCGGGTAGTGTTTGATTCGAATCACCGTCCCTCGCGGTTATGAGTACCGCTTGCTCACTGTGTTGTGACGTAGTTAATCAAGTTGTGTGGTAATAGTTTGCAAAGTTTTAAATGCTGTTATGCTAATTATAAATTTCATGAAAACCATGTTTGAAGTAAAGATAGAGCAAACTAAAGTTATTTTTCACCTTGGGACAAGTAACATTGGAATGAAGCGTTTCTTGTTTGATTGTGGAGTTCCAATGTTGCTGGCCGTAAGGTCACTACTATTATGGCTAAAATCTGAAAGTTAAGGATGAACTTGTAGGCGAGTCTTTTTGCAAAGGACAGGCTTAGGTCTTAGGTTACTTTCATATAGAGTTCCATGCTTTAGGAGAGACGGTTAAGTCTTGCTGAGCCTTTGTGCTCACTCTTGCTATATAAGTGGTTTTGCAGGTAAACCTCGACGGTATAAAGAAGGTTGTCCGGTGAGACTCGGAAACTTCCGAGTCCTGTCACACTTGGGGAACCTAGCCGCTGCCATGTCTTCGTGTTGCTAGCGAGAGGAGTCCATGGGCTGGATCTCTTCTCGAGTGCTTCTTAGATATTCATCGTGAGCTGTTTATAGACTTCCGCTGTAGCTATTTTATGTAAATTATTTACAAAGAACAGTTATAAGCTTCCGCTTTGATTTATGTAATACTGTGTTCCTTATATGTGTTCTGTTGGGTGCCGCATAACACGGCACCACCCAATGCGATTCCTCGGGCGAGGCGGCACGACCCCGTGATGGAGGTCGGGCCCCCTCATTTATCACATGTAGAGGCTGAAGGCGAGGAGACCCCAGAAGTTTTGGACTTCATACTTCCGGAGCAGACACTAACATCTGACCAGCAGCAACAAGGCAAGCCCCGGTTTGCATTTAACAAGTTTTTTTTAGTTTTGCTTTTATACACATAGCGTGAAGTATGTATGTGCATTAGGTGTAGGATGGATGAAACCCCAAATGCATGAGCAGATTATTCTAAAAGGAGTGAGGGTAGTGTCTAAGTCCTCTAGTAGTTCATGCTGTGCTAAATGGTTATAGACTTCGGTACAGGTCGAGTAGTTGGAATAAGTATAGGGTTCGGGATACACAGGATTGGTCGAGTTGTGAGAAAATTTTAGTAGGAATAAATTGAGACTAGGCAAAGGCTTGGACACGGCAAGAGGAAGTCTTGTGGGTGTAGCCCTGTCCGTGTCGATTGAGGACTGATCCCGTGTGCGCCCATGCTGATCAAGTTTGAATGTACCAAAGGCATATCGGCTATATGGGCTCCGATAAACTGATGTAACCTATACCTCCGGGCGTCGAGGCATAACGCACCGATTTATAGGTGTAGGTTGAGCGAAGCAAGGTGGAAATCCGCTAACGGGCATAGAGAGATGCTCCTGGTAGGGAACCTCCTGTCCGTTTGGGTGCGATCGGTTCAATGTTTGGGCTGTTTGGTGAAAGGTTGTCCCGTACGACATCGAGTGAGCGTTCTGTGCAGCTCCACGGGTGGGCGTACGTGACGTGCTCTTCGGGTATCCCTGCAGGTGTATATCGAGTCGATTCGCCTTCCCTCGCGGTGATGTGTACCACTTGGTCACTGAGTCGTGACGTAGATTGACATATGGAATGTTATGATTCAATTTTGCTGATATGAATAATTTTGTATTGTTACATGTGTGCCACCAAATAATGCTCACTAAATTTCAGATTTATGAACTGCTAACTTGTGGCTAAAAGATGAATTAAGGATGAACTTGTAGGCGTGTCCTTTGCTGCAAATTACCATCCTATCTTTGTTATGACCTGCATTTAGAGTTTCATGTGTAGGAGAGTCAGTTAAGATTTGCTGAGCCATCGTGCTCATGGTTGCTGCTATGAGTATTCACAGGTGAGGAATACCCCACGGACACGGGGTAAGAGTCCACCGGCGAGGGCTAACCTCTGTCGGGCACTACGGCTGAGTGGGAGCCGTACATGCCGCGCTGAGGCTGAGTGAAGCTAGCGTGGGTTGTCCGTAGGGCTGGACAACCGACTTTTGCTAGTTAGGTGGGCGTGAGTTGTAGAAATAGCTTCCGCTGTAGTATACTCTGTACAGGAGTTGTAACTGAAGGGTTTACCACTTTTGTACATGTTCAGAATGTTTTCAATATAATACAATGGTTTTCTTATGATGTGTGCTGTCTGGTGTCGCATCGTGCGGCACCACCCTCTGAGATCCTGGTATGTGCGGATTCCGATCCGTCACAGGCTGGCATCAGAGCTGCTTAGGGGATAGCACACTAAATAAGGACAGTATTACGAGAAAGCATAGGATTTCGGTGAGGATTCGCTAGTATGCCCAAATAAGGACTACTATATTAGCCTAATATGAAGGTGGCAATCTAATTTATGTGTTATGTCAGAAAATCATGCATCCCGGGACTTCATATGTCTTGGGGGGTGCACGTAAGCGCTGTCCACCAGTGAACACAAGCTGAAAGGTGAAGCCTCACGGGTGGCAGGTAACCCGGCAAGTTTTAGTATCCTATACGACTCTTCATGTCGTTTGGGGTATTCGAGCAACGCCCTTCCCTGGCGTGCTACGGGCAAGTATGGAAGACCCCGTCACGTGGTCGGTAACGTGAACACGTAGCTCAAGGTGTGTTTGACTTGAGAACACCCATGCGATTGATGACGGACGGGTGTAAGAAACTGTATTGGGACTGGATTCTGGTGTTCAGCCGGACCTAATGATTGTGTGTAATTTATGCAGGCACTAACCGCGAAACCGTAGTCCGAGTAGAAAACGTTTGCGAGTGATCGTACTAGTGGCACCATTGGATACATATATGTCAGTGTAAGCCGGTTAGGATTTTCTATTTTGTGAGGAACGTAGTACTGACATCTACTAATCATGATTGCATTAAAAACAAGTAAAAAAGGAACTAAGATAATCAAATTTTTATCTTTAGGAATCTGGTGTGGTAGAAAAATTCCAAAGTTGATTAGTTCAGCTCGAAAGAGTTGAAAAACTGAGTGCTTTGTTTTTTGGCAGTAAGTTTGCTGAATTTCAACAGAGCATAACTCACGGGTTACTTAGCCAATGGAGGTGTGGGATATAGTTCTGGAATTAGGATCAAGTGCTCTACAACTTTGTTGTAGACTTCCAGAACAGAATCACACAACAAACTGGTTGAAAGTCCAGAGGATTGTAAACTGTCCAGAAAAAGGACAGAGATAAAACACTCTCTGGACTGTGCTTTTTTTCAAGCATAACTTCCTGTAGAAAAATCTAAAATTATTATATGATACATTTTTGGAAAGTTTAGGATCTGTGTTACCTCTGTGTAATTCAAAGTTTTTGCAGTTGCAGCACAGAATTAAGTGGAATTTAGAGTTGAAAACAGCAACTTCCAAAGGAGGTGCTGTTGAAATTCTTCCTGAAATTATGTTGTCTTTGAATTATCATAACTTTCTAACCATAGCTGATCTAAGGGAAAATAAATACTCGTTGGAAAGATACTGAAGTTAAATTTAACTTTGTTATTCAACTTTAGTCATGAAATGTGACACCCCTGTTCCGAGAAAATCTCAGAGCCAAGCTGATGCATATGTGTGCCCAGGATGTTCATCAAACATACACATGTAATCCACAAACAGAATTCAGAATCATAACCACGAATAATGGGGTTCAAGTATTTTATTACATCAATCTCTATTGCAGCGGAAGTCTCTAATCTATTCTAGCAGCGGAAATCTTCTAACGGTAGTGGAAGCAGCTAAACACAGCAGCAGTGGCTCCATCTCCTACTCCACGGGCAAGTTGACGGTGGGTCACACGCCTAGTACTCCACATGCTCTTCAAAGTACTCCTCTCCTGTTGCTGATGATGTGTGATAATGCAAGGGTGAGTACGTGACGTACTCAGCAAGTGCGGGAAGTATGACATGTAGCTTACAACAAGGTAGGTATAAAAAGGCTCATTACAGAAAGCAAAGTTTATTTCACAAACATGATAAAAACAACAACTAGCTTCAAATGAATTTAATCATGTGACCAATTAAAACATCAACATACCTCTTTCATGATTCACCACTTTTCATATCTCATCCGAACATTTATCCTTCTCAACTTTTCTTATGCTCATGAATACCATCTCGTATTCATTACCATCTCATCTCATATTCAATTCCATCTCATAACCGAGATCAAAGCTCATTATCACAACTCAACAGTTTAATCTTATTACCAAGACACAACTGTCTCGAAACCAAACCTCAATGACCAAACCAAACCAAACCAAACCAATGACATCCCAATAACCAAAACCAAACAATCCTATCTAATCATGGAAGTTGGCCAGGCGCTTGTGACCGGAAGCACGGCTATCATGATAGTTTTACACTCTGCAGAGGTTGCACCACTTTACCCACAAGTTTGTTATTTTGTCACCCGTCGGCGACTGCAGAGCCTCCATTATACCAGTACACAACCATCGGTGTATGGCCAAGAGATCACAAAATAACCTTTACAGGGGGGCTACTAGATGTATGGACTCACTAAGGTTTCACCAGCAGGCTCGAATCACCATTCTCCCACCTACGAGCCCCCTCTTGTGCCATGCAGTTCCCAGGACAGTCCTCACTCGACTCCCATTCCCCGCGCCTTCCACGGTCCATAACAATCTAGCAACTTACCGAATTAGTCAGCTAAGCCGCACCCATATTTAGCCTTGTGGTGGCACTGTCATTGTGGCATGTAATTGCATGAACCGGTCCTTAGATCTACGGCAAGTAACCACCGTCTCATCCTACCACTTCCACGAACCAAGCTTGCCTAGATCTCCCCCGATTCATGTTCATTAATCTCAAGTTCTCATTATCATTATTCTCATGAGTGCAGTAGCTAGACACATTCTATCACTTCCCATAACCCGTAGATTAGCGAAGCAAAAAGCAAAAACCGACCATACCCGACTCATAAACTTCCCTGGCGTCAAGGATGGTTAACAAAACTAGTAAACTCCTATAAAAGGGTTTCCCATCAAGTTGACTCAAGCATTCACAGTTTCCACAAACAAAACAGCTTTCAAAATATGGGATCAATATGGTCAAGGGGCACTTGCCTTGTTCCTGTTGCTTTGGTTGCTCACGGATCTCGATAACTTGTTGTTGTAGTTTGTCTTAGATAGCTCCCTGAGCTTGTCCTTCTACTCATGATCACACACATACAAGGTTCACAGCAATCAATTATCATGCACAAACTTTACTCAAGATGCAATGATGCATATGCATGCTATTCCTATGGTGCTGGTTTCATTAGATCAGTTTGTACGTGTTCTTGCATGTTTTAATGGCTTTGCATGGGTTTTACGATGAACAAGGGTGTAGGAATCAAATGTGGACGTGGTGATGATCTTGTCTCAAGATCTACATCAAACCAATCAACACGTGATCTGCCCACGCGAAAAAGCTTCTGTTTCGAAGGGATCGAAGAAACAGATGCGAAGAAAACCGTGATGAGGTTGTAAGGTGGTAACTAAGACTTACCTCACTTCTCCTTGGTCTTGGGGTCTTCCTCCTAGCAAGACAGATCGTTGACTCTCTTCCGGCGACGGCGAGCTCATCGGCGGTCTCCGGCGACTGATCTCAGACGAAGGGGCTTAACTTGGCGAGTTGGATGCTAGGGCTTCCAAGGAGTCGACTTGAGAACATGTTACAGCCAAGGGGTTGCTTCGGGTTCTATTTATAAGAGGAAAAAGAAGAGTCCTACTCTGATTGGATTTCAAATAAGAGTCCTATTCAAATTGTTTTTGAATCTTAACAACTTATCTTCAATTGATTCGGTGCGGTAGCAACGTGGAATTCGTGTCGGTTTCCTCAGTACTGGGTATTCCAGCGCGTACAGGAGAAAAGCCACTCCAGATCTCATCACCTCTGTGGTGATGAGCTCTGGAGGCTCCACGTGTCCAGCAGGGGCCGGGCCTCCCTTTTCTGCAGAGGCGGGCTCCTGTTGTGTCGCGTGTCAGGCGGGCGAGACCTCCCTCTTCCTCTGAGGCGAGCTCCGCGTGCGCCACACGTCTGGCCGGCGGGACCTCCCTCTCTCCAGAGGCGAGCTCCGCGTGCGCCACGTGTCGGGTGGGTCAGGACATCCCCTTTCTACAGAGGCGAGTTCCACGTATGCCACGTGTCAGTGCCGGACCTCCCCTCTCTTCAGAGGTGAGCTCCGAGAGTGCCACGTGTCAAGAAGCGCCGAATTTTCCTTTCTCCTCAGAGACGAGCTCCGAGGTCGACACGTGTCCATCAGCGTCGGACCTCCCGGAGGTTAGCTCTGAATTCGACACGTGTCCTACAGTGTCGGACCTCCCGGAGGTGAGCTCCGGAGGCGACACGTGTCCGGTAGTGTCAGACCTCCCGAAGGTGAGCTCCGAAGGTGACACGTGTCCAGTAGGACCGGACCTCTCGGAGGTTAGCTCCGAGAGCGACATGTGTCCCGCGGTGTCGGACATCTCGGAAGTGAGTTCCGAGAGCGACACGTGTTCTGCGGGGCTGGACTTCGCTTATCCGCAGAGGCAAGCCCCCGAAGCGACACGCGTCCAGCGGATCGGACCTCGCCCCTTCCACAGAGCTAGCTCCCAACCTGCCACGTGTCTGGCGGTGCCGGACCTCTCCCCACTACGCAAGGATGAGCTCCAAACACGCCATGTGGCCAGCAGGCTACGGGAAGTGTCTACAGCTCTCCTCGGTGAACTGGAACTGGCTCTTTTTAGCTATCTTTCTGATTCCTTCTCTGTTTCTACTTATTTTAAAATGTTTCTCTACATGAAATATGAATGCATGCATGATTACGAAATTGAGGGTGTTACATGAAAATGCAAATTATCAGGTCAAAATCTGGGATAAGTAGAAACTGGTCATTGTAGCCAGAAGAATGAACAGATGAACTCATTTGAGTGATTGTTGTACCTATTGGGGTTTTATTACTTCCAATGGGGTAGAACATACTCATGAGTTGTTATCTTCAACTAGTGAACAATTTGAGTATATTTCCTACTCAAGTTTATTTGGCTAGAGACCATGTTTGTGTCGTATTGAAGATAAAGGGTAGTATACGTGATGACAAAGCGATGTTAACGCCTCGTAGTGACCAAATCTAGTTGAGATGAACTTCCAAAGAGGAAGTCCATCCATTTGGATTTCACTAATTGTATTTTGTATGGTAATGGTGTAGCTTGTGCAAAGTTATTACATTATCCATGTACGAGATGTATTGCATGTTTACCGTCATTATGTTTTACTCCTATTTTATGGACTGCATGGAGTTTGCTGTGGAACTGATTTTATTGTTGTATGGTTGCAGATGGTTCGTACCCGGACCACGCAAGAGGCCGTGGGCTCTAGTCAGCAAGGGGGTGATGACTCCCAGCAGCCTGCCTACGATAACACCCCGCAGCAACAACCACCACCGCCACCTCCGCTTACGCTAGCGGATGTGATCTCGGTGCTGGTGGGCTCTCGTGAGGAGCAGACCGACCTGTTCCGCACGATTGTGCAGAATACGTCCCAGACGAGGGTGGGGCATCAAGAGTGGGGGACTCGTGAGCCCCACATCACGAAGTACTCGGATTTCATGAGTACGCATCCTCCAGTGTTCACCGAAGCGGAGGAACCACTGGAGGCCGATAACTGGCTGCAGACGATCGAGTCCAAGTTCGGGCTGCTCCAATGCATAGAGCGGCAGAAGCCTCTCTTCGCGGCGCAGCAGCTTCACGGTGCCGCCGCTGCGTGGTGGGTGAACTACGTCGCCTCACTACCTGCTGGCCACGCCGTGGAATGGGCAGAATTGCGGGAGGCGTTCCGCGCCTATCACATACCTCCCGGGATGATGAAGAGGAAGTTCGAAGAGTTCTTGGAACTGAAGCAAGGCGGGAGGAGTGCCCATGACTACTCCCGCATGTTCAACCATCTGGCGCAGTACGCATCGGATTATATCTCCGCCATGGAGAGGAAGCGAGAGCAGTTCTATCGAGGTTAAATCCCGAGATGAAGACGCATCTCGCGCAATGCAGTCGCGGCACTTTCAACGACCTCTTCAACGCCGCCATTATGCAAGAGGATGCTTAGCGGGAATTTGCAGCTGAGCAGCGGAAGCGCCGCGCTCCACTGAGCATCGGAGGTGGAACTCCTCAAAAATACCGCTTGGTGTATCGGAGACCATCCGGTCAACAGTGGCGTCCCCCGGCGCGACCTCAACAGTTTGGGGCTCATTCTTTTCAGCCACCCCCATTCCGACCGCCGATGCCACCACCACGACCGCAACAGCAACAGCAGCAGATGGTACCCCAGGCCAACCCCCGGTGAAGAAGGGAGGTCAGGGAACCAGGGACGCTCAATACATCGACAATGAGGACTCCCCAGAAGGAGAGAACATGCTGGCGGGTACGTTCACTCTCAACGATCGTGCAATCATCATTTTATTTGATTCTGGTGCAACCCACAACTTCATAAGTGCATCATATGTGGTTAAGCATCAACTGGATGTCTTTCCAACCGAGTGCTCATATATGATCTGCTCACCGGTAGGGAAGATTTCAGCAAATATGATGATTCCGAAAGCACCACTGTGCTTAGGTGGGAGAATATATCCCACTACTATGATTATTCTTGAGGGACAGAATATTGATGCAATCTTAGGAATGTCATGGATAAGTTACCATGGCGCTGTCCTCGAAACATTATCACGGACGGTTCACCTCAACTCCCCATTCCACCGTCCGCATTCCCTATACTAGCGAATCCAGTTCCGGAAGTTTCAGCCGCCTATCATACTGGAGCTCCCAAGTGAAAGGACATCCCCGTAGTCCGAGAATACCCCGACGTGTTCCCGGATGATCTTCCGGGCATGCCACTGGAACGGGATGTGGAGTTCAAGATTGAAATTGTAACTGGGACTACACCAATATCACGGAGACCATACAAGATGACTCGGACTGAGCTGGCTGAGTTGAAAAAACAACTCAATGACTTGTTGAGCAACGGTTTCATTAGGCCGAGTTCCTCGCCTTGGGGATGCTCGGCGCTGTTCGTCAAGAAGAAGGATGAAACCTTTAGGTTGTGTGTGGTTTACCGACCGCTCAACACCGTCACCATCAAGAACAAATATCCACTGCCCGCATTGACATCCTGTTTGATCATCTTGTGGGTGCAAGTGTGTTCTCCAAGATGGACCTTCGCTCCAGGTATCATCAAATAAAAATCCGGGCAGAGGATATCCCAAAGATGGCATTCTCGACAAGATATGGCCGATATGAATATCTCGTCATGTTTTTTGGTCTCACCAACGCTCCGGCACATTTCATGTACCTCATGAACTCGGTGTTCATGCTGGAGCTTGACAAGTTCATGGTGGTGTTCATTGACGATATCTTGGTCTACTCCAAGTCAGAAGCAGAACACGCCGAACACTTGCGAATTGTTCTCCAGCGATTGCGAGACCATAAATGTGAGTTTTGGATCAACCATGTGCCATTTTTGGGACATATCATCTCAGTGGAAGGCATTGCGGTTGACCCAAGCAAAATTGAACAAGTGCTGAAATGGAAAGCCCCCACTTCTGTCCATAAAGTCAGGAGCTTCCTCGGGTTAGCGGGATATTACCGGAGGTTCATCCAGAGCTTTATCAAGCATGCTAAGCCGATGACAGAATTATTGAAAAAGGGGACAAAATATGTTTGGAACTCAGCATGTGAAGAAGTGTTCCAAGCATTGGTGAAGCACCTCACAACAGCCCTGGTCTTAGCTCAACCGGATACGACCAAGCCTTTTGATGTATATTGTGATGCGTCCGGTATTGGGCTTGGCTGCGTGTTGATGCAAGAAGGACGTGTGGTCACGTATGGCTCACGCCAACTGCGGAACCATGAGCAGCACTATCCGACTCATGATCTTGCGCTCGCTGCTGTGGTTTTGGCAATAAAAATGTGGAGGCACTATCTCCTGGGGAATTTGGTGCATCTCTACACCGACCAGAAGAGCTTAAAATATATCTTCACCCCGAAGGAGATTAATATGAGGCAAAGGAGGTGGTTGGAATTAATCACAGACTATGAGATTGAGATTCATTACCACCCCGGCAAGGCCAATGTGGTTGCCGACGCGCTGAGTCGGAAATCACTTGTCCATAACCTCACCATTACACCGATGGAAGAGGAAGAGCCGAGTTTATACTTGGTTCCATATGGATCACTCTACAACCTTGCTCTCATCCCTACCATTAGGGAGGATATTATTGCAGCTCAGAAGGTTGAAAAGGGCATGGCGGATCTACGGAGACGGATAGACAGCGGGGATATCAAATGTTTCCCGAAGGATGATGAGGGGACGCTATGGTTCAATGACCGCATAGTCGTACCCCGGAATATGGAGCTAAGAATGAAGATCCTTGATGAAGCTCACTTGTCTAAGTTCTCCATTCACCCGGGCAGCAACAAAATGTACCAAGATTTAAAGAGTAAATTTTGATGGACACAGATGAAGCAGGAAGTTGCAAAGTACGTATCCGAGTGTGATACGTGTAGACGAGTAAAGGCGGACCACATGAGAAAATCAGGGCTGTTGCAACCCCTGAAAATTCCAGCATGGAAATGGAAAATCGGAGCTGTTGCAACCCATCACCTTTAACAAGCATGATTCCATTTGGGTAATTGTTGACCGGTTAACCAAGTCGGCTCGCTTCATTCCCGTGCATATTTTTTCATGCCAGCAAGTATGCGGAGTTGTACATTGCAAGAATCTTATGCTTGCATGGAGTACCCAAGACTATAATCTCAGATCGATGGGCACTGTTCGTGGCTCGTTTCTGGAATCAGTTGCATGCTGCTATGGGTACTAAGCTGATTAGAAGCTCCTCCTATCACCCTCAGACTGATGGGTAAACTGAGAGGGTGAATCAAGTGTTAGAAGACATGTTGAGAGCATGTGCCATCCACCACGGTGAAATTGGGATAATCATCTACCATTGGCGGAATTCTTGTACAACAATGGCTATCAAGCGAGTATCAAGATGGCACCATACGAGGCTCTCTACGGTCGCAAATGCCGCACCCCATTGCACTGGTGTGAGATTGGTGAACGGGTCACGTTCGGGATTGATTTAGTGAACGACGCTGAAGAGCGTATTCAGATGATTGAAGCAACTTGAAGGCCGCCTAATCCCGACAGAAAAGTTACACTGATAAGACACGTAGGCCGCTGCACTTTGACGTCAGGGAACACGTGTACCTCCGTGTGTCTCAGATGAAAGGCGTGCACCGATTCAGCGTGAAGTGAAACTCGCTACCTGATTTATTGGACCCTATGCCATCACTGAGAAGTGTATACCAGTGGCGTATAGACTGGAACTACCGGCATCTCTCGCTGGTGTTCACGACGTTTTCCATGTTTCACAACTCCGGAAATGTCTGAAGTATACGGCTAGTGTTCCCACCGAAGGCATTGGTGAGCTACAACCGGATTTGACTTATGCTGAATATCCAGTGGAGATTATTGATGAGAAGGCTTGGACCACGCGTAACCGAACTCTGTGGTTCTACAAGATATTGTGGAGCAACCACACCGCTGAGGAAGCGACATGGGGGAGCGAGGAGTTTCTTCGCTCAAACTACCCCGATTTCATGGCATCTCATCTCGGGTAATTCCTCTTCCATCTTCGTCTCTTCTTTTATAATCTCGGGACGAGATTCTTTTAAGGGGGGTGTAAGATCCCAAGACTTCACTTGCTAGAGTGTTCATCACATCCCCACACCACAGCTCATTTTGTGGATAACTCATGAACATTTGTGAAGAGCAAGTAAACACCATCAAGGGGTGCTTAGAGGAAAAACTCATAACTCCAAAAAGTAGGAGCTCACACACATATACATGAGAGTCTGAGCTCACCCTTAGGGCCGAAATATTCTTGGGAATGCTCAGGCCAAGTTTCAAGCAAATCCAAGCCCTTTTGAGCCACTTTTGGAAACATTTGTAAAAAGGGCCAATTTGAATGCAAATTCAAATTTCAGCTACTTTCATCACTTCGATTCAAAAGTTGACTTCATTTTCAAACTCAGCACATTTTTCTGAGTTAGTCCACCAATTTTCATCCTCATTGGAGTTCATCTTATCGGGAGCTAAAATTGCATTAATTCAAAACTGAATTTGAATTTCAAATTCAAATGTGAAGCAAATTTAGCCAAACCAACTTCAATTTGAGAAAATCAAATTCAATTCATGAATTGGTGGCTAAGTCTCCCATTCAATTTTGAGTAGCTGAGATATTTGCACAAACAAAGGAAAAGGATTAGGGCGGAGGATGGGCCCATCTGACAGTCAAATGCACTAAGCAAAGCACTCACACGGGCTCTGTTTCTACGGGACCCTTCACCAGGCGCCACCGAGCAGCTGCCGAACAGCCACCGTGGCCAGCTGCTGTCACGCTGGTGGCTAGTGCAGGGTCCCTCCTTGCCCATGAAGTTACCGGTCGCGGCACACACCGAGACTCAGCCGGCTATCTCGCACGCTGGACCGAAAGCACCGCCATTTCGGCCGCTCTCTTGGTGCCCCGGTGCGCCGCCATTCTAAGCACTCTCGTGGCCGACGATCAAAAGCAAATATATGCGCCAGAGGCTGCTCGAACTCACGGTGAAGACCCTACACCATTCCATGCATTGTCGCGGGAGAATTTCCCCGTTTACTTTTCGGTGTTCATAGAACCGAGTTGCTCAAAACTCCAAAATTTGTGACGATTAGTCCACCACAGCGGATTCTGAGCTACACACACGTTCTACACCTTTCGACGGCCATCTAGGATCAAGAACCGGCAAAAACCATCGACTAGGGTTGCTGTTCTTCGAGTTTTTCCGATCGCCGGCGTTTTAAGCCCTAGGTCGATGGTGAGTTCCTAGCTCCGGCGGTTTCCGTGGCAAACCGAGTTCAAGTTCATGCTCAGCATGTCACTACGGAACTGTAGGAGGAAACCGTTCCAAAAATAGGGCCATGGGTAGCTCGGGCGACATCAACGGAGTTGGAGTTGCCGCTGTCACCGTTGCGAGCATGGTTCCGGCCATCGCCGAGCTTCGGGGATTGCACCAACGTGTTCCTTGACCAAAGTTGGGCACATGCGGCAAGTTTTGCCAAAGGTCATGCGGTAGAACGACAAGCGGCGGGCTCTCCAGCGAGGCGCTGCTGCGGGGGAGCGCGGGTGTCGCAAGGAAGACGAAGGAGGGGCCGGGTCCACCGGTCAGCCTCTGCTTTCCAGCGGAGATTCGGTTGCGGCTGGGATTCGGTGCGGCAGCGCGGTTAAAAGCCCATGGGCTGCGGTGTGGCCGTGATCTCAGTGGGCCGGTTTAAAGAGTGGGGCCCACAACCAGAGTTTAAACATTTCCAATGATTTCAGAATTTAGTTCAACTTCAAATGCCTATAACTCTTGCTAGGAAGCTCCAAATTGAGTGAACCAAATTTTTTTTGGATTCAGCTATTCGAGTACTATCCAGCAAAACAAGTTTCAGCTGATGAAACTTATTCCTTTTCCAGAGTCAATTCCCTAAAGTGTAAACTGTTGGGAATTTTATATGGAGAATGCTTTTATGGAAAATTCTGAAATTTCGCCAGGAGGTTCATTTGAGTGACAGGAAAAATTTCAGATCCATCCAAGTTCATTTAGTCCCCCTAATTGTGTGATTAAGTGAACTGCCCTGAGAAAATAGAAAAATTTACAGAAACATTTTCAGAATTTTCTCAAATCTTGATTAGGGAATAACTTTCTCTAGGATTCTTTGTATGACATGAAACCAACTCAATTAGAACCATCTCAAACTCTAGTTTCCAGAAAGTAATGGCTTGATCCATGAAAATCACTGGAAATCCATAGAAGCTCTAGTAATGACCATTTAAACTTTTATTTGTCCAGAGCTCAAATGAACTTTGTTTCAAATGAAAATTTGTCAAGTCTCTAATTAGGTTCTTACCAAGTTCTTCAGTCATTAAATTGCTAGTGAGGCTGATAGGTGGGACCCACTTCCATTTTAACCTCTGAAATTAACTTTCTTCCACTGCTCTAAACAGTAGTCCCACTAATAGCCTTTGGAATTTGAATTATCTACCAAATGCCCATTTGAACTTGATATAATTCAAATTCTGAAGTGTTTGAATATAATTTCAGCACATATGCAGTTTGAAATTCAAATTGAATTTGAATTTGCTAAAATTAGCTCATGTCAATATCAACTCCAAATGGAGTGAAAATTGGTGTGTGAGCTCACAAAAATGTGCTGAGTGTGAATATGCGTCCCACTTTTGAATTCATGGAATGAAAGGAGTTTGAATTTGAATTTGAGTTCAAACTAGCCTCTTTCTTATTATACCCAAATATACCTCAAAAAGGTTTTGGATTTGGGTGAAATTTGGCATCAGAATTCCTAGCAAGGTGTAGGAGTTTTTCATATGCTCAGCCCCTATGTGATGCATGTGGGAAATACCACTTTTGCATCTTGTGAGTTCCTCCTTTAATGATCATGTTGATGGTGTTTACTTGCTCTTCAATGTGCTCATGAGTTGTCGTCAAATGAGGTGTGTGTGTGGTGTAATGAACACTTTGATTGTGTGCATAAACTCAGGTCTTTACAATGATTTTCGAAGCACGACGCACACGCCAGACAACCCCTCGCGCCTCGACATCACCGGGAAAGTGATCAGCGACGGTAGCAGCGGAGTTGATCTCGGGTCCGACGGCGCTAGCTCGGCTCGGCAGCGAACACAATGAACTAAAGGGTTGCAAGGCACCACTGTGGTACAGGGAAGCTAACCCTGCCCTCTTTGCCGGAGATCGTCAGGAAAGTGGACTTCACCGGCGACCCGAGCCATTTTCACTGGCGCCGGCGAAAACACGGCGCTACGCTCACCGGATGGATCATCCCTGCTAGAATTTGGCCTAAGTGATCGTTGGGTTCTACTATAGCTCTAGCTAGGCCGGCTAAAAGGATGATCAATCATACGGGACTCATTTCATGTTTTAGTCGGCCTCGATTCTATACGGTGATCGCCGGAAATCGTGAAATTCCCGCTAGCCGGTGCTACAAGGAAGCTAGAGGGTTCGGGAGAAGCTACTAGACCTCGATGCTAACCTCTGCGTGCAGTTTGTGGTGCTGGAGCGGGTCTGTGACGACCGGGCGACGGTGTTTAGTCGGCAGCGCGTTGGGATGAACAGGGGAGGAGAAACCTGCTCGAAAAATCTCAAAGGTAACCGATCAAGAGTAGCTGAGGGCTGGAGCACGTCGAGTGAAGGTCGGCGGTGCCGTTTATGGCCTCAGCTCGAGGTGAAAGTGTCGGGTTTGGCCGGTCGACGGCGAGGGCGAGAGTTCAGGTGGTGCGGCGGTGTTTTTTGGAGTTTCAGTGCGGGAAGGCGTAGAGGGAGTGTAGACATGAGTGTTTGCCATCGGTTGCTCGAGGATAAGCTGCAGAGGACGTCGCCCAGCTGCAAAAATCAACAAGGAGGAGGTGGCGCCGGTCTTCAGCACCGTGGCGCTCGCAGGCGGGCGCGCAAGAAACCGGGCGCCTCGCTGGAGCTCTGTTCTCCGGTTGTGTGGCTGACAGTGGGTCCCACATTTGAATTTTGTCCTCAAAAATTAAATTGCTACACTCTTGTACAATTGTGAGACCACTCTGCCCTCTAAAAATTTATCAATCACCAAATTGGGAGTTGGTTTGTGAAGTGATCAAATTGTGGAATTGGTTTGATTGGATTTGTAGCAAATGTGAAATTTGAAATTCAAATTCAGTTTCAATTTGCTACAATTAGCTCATGTCAAGATCAACTCCAAATGGAGTGAAAATTGGTGTGTGAGCTCATAAAAATGTGCTGAGCGTGATTTTAAATTCCTCTTTTGAATTCATGGGATGAAATAACTTTGAATTTGAATTCAAGTTTGAACTAGCCTTTTACTAGTTGTACCCAAAAGTACATCAAAAGATTTTTGGATTCGGGTGAAATTTGGTATGAGAATTCCTAACAAAGTTTAGGAGGTAATCATATGCTCAGCCCCTATATGATGCATGTTCGAAATACCACTTTTGCATTTTGTGAGTTCATCCTCTAATTATCTATTGATTGTGGTTACTTGCTCTTCAAATATGTTCATGTGATTACCAGAAATGAGGTGAGGTGTGGGTGTGATGAACCTTTTAGCAAGTGAAAAACTTAGCCCCATACAGAAGATCTCTGGAATTTTCTCCAACATTTCCCAAATTTAAATATTTGGGAGTTAATTTCAGGAGACCCCTGTTATGGAAATTTCTCAATTTCGGCCAGAAGATCCTTCATAATTCTAGTGATCTCCTGTAAAAATTTGAGCATCATTGGACTCTTTTTACTAGGCCAAATTGCCTTCCCAAATTCAGCCTTCATTTGAAAATTCCAAAATAAACAGAAACTTTTTTCTGAAATGTTCACCAACTTGAAAAATCCATTTCTCCCTGTAGGCAGCTCGAAAACTTATGAAACAGACCTTATCTAATCAGATATTTGTAACACCCCAAATTTTTATTCAAAACCCAAAACCATGTTCAGAGGGGAATTTAAAAATTTTTGGACGTATTGCATGTTTTGCAAAAATTCAAATTCAAACTGGAATTCAAATTATACACAAAACAGAATAGAAAAGGAAAAAGAAAAAGAGAAACGGAAAAAAACCGGCCAGTGGGCCGAAACCCGCCAGCCGGCCCAGCTTTCCCCGCGCAGCCCGCCCCCGCGCGCGCCGCGCTGCCTCTCACCGACGGGTGGGACCGACATGTCATCCCTAACCCTGAGCCCCCGCGACCCCGGACTTTTCCCCGAGCGCGCGCGATCGCAACCGACCGGAAACCGCGTCCCGTCGCCCGAATTCTGGTCCCAGAAGAATCCAACTCGATCACAACTGACCCACCGCCCTCCCCCGGCTATAAAAACCCCAGCCCCGATCGGTTTTTCCCACGCGATCGCCGATTTTTACTCTGGTGAGCACCGAGACTTCGCCGGTGAATTCTGGCCGATCTAAGCTCGGAAACTCTGATCTAACTCGCTGGTCTTGATCCACCGCCTCCGGGGAGCTTTGCAGGTGCAGAAAACTCGGAGACTTATGGTGTAAATCCAGCGCCGACGAGCTTCGCCGTGGTTTTGCCTCGGACCTCGCCGCCGATCACTTTCCAGGACCCCCGAGCTCGAGAAAACCCCCGAGGTGAGATCCCTGACCTCCCCTCTACCGATCCATGCCATAAGATCACAGTTCTAGGTAGAATTCTCGCGGATCCGAAACTTTCCGGCGAGATCGCCGCTTCCCGCCGCCGTGCGCCGTCGGCAGCGCCGCCCGCGCTCGATCAGAGCGACGTGGCCGCTTGTGCGCCGTTTATTTTAAATCGCACGGTAGACTTTAAAACCCCGCGTACCGGTTCGATGTTATAATCTCAGCCGTCGGTTTAATATCGGACGGTCCACGTCAGCCCCGCGTTATAAAGACTGGAATTCTTACGTGCTACCCCCTGGGGTTCTCTGGAATTCAGAGCTAGCCCCGGAAACTTCAGATCTAGCCCCTGGAACTCCAGAAAATCATGTAAATTTATTTAAAAATCAGTTTTAGCCCCTGGACTTAATAGAAATTAGGAAAAACACCTCTGATAAGTGTAGCTATACCCCTGGAAATTATGAAAATAATATTATAGACCCTGTAATGGGGTAAATTCATTATTTTAGCCCTGTTTAGTATTTAATTTAGAAAATTGAATATGTAACTAGTGTTTAAAAATTAAAAAGGGGGACAAACATAATTGTCAAAAATTAATTAAAAACTTTCTCAGTACTTAGAAAACTTTGGAGTGAGATAAAAATATATTTTTGGGCTGAAATAAATCTGTTTCATCTATTATTCACATTTAATTAGTATAGGGACACATTTTTAAGTAAATAATAGTTATAGAAAAATAGGGAAAATAATTATGAAATAGTCTACATCAGAAGCCAAGGTCAAAATATGTTATTAAATTATTTAGGACCAGAACCTATACTGTTTAGGTGATGTATATTACTAATTTCATAATGAAATACACAATTATGAATAGGAATATAAATCTGAAAATATAGCAACTAGTAAATGATAAATGGAGTTTCTAAAATACAAAGAATTTAGTTTAGAGTTGGTAGAAATTCTGAAGGCACATATGGAGAAGAAAAATACTTTTCATACACATTTGGTAGTAAAAAGGTGAAGTAGTTGAATATAAGAAATTTATTGGAAACCCATATAAATAGTATGTAAGTATAAAGGTGGACACAAAAGTAGGAATCATATACACATGGTTAAAAGTGCATGCAAGCCACAACTTAACACACATAAAGTAACCCCAACACCTATAATGGTAAAGAACTTTTATAAATGTGAATGTGTGGTTTGTATAAAGTAGAAGTGTGAACTATGTCTTATGATTGTTGTTTTTCTTTTGCTATGTGTGATGATATGAAGTAGAACCTGCTCAAGAGCAAGTTATTCCTTTCCAAGATCAGGACTACCAATTTCAAGAGCAGCAAGAAGGAGGCAAGTGTCCTTGACCACTTTGATCCTATGCTAGGATGTGTAGATAGAATTATTTGCATTGTCAAATGAAATATGAAACCCATGCTAGGAAAGTTTCCCTAGAATTGCATTACCTTGTTTCCTTGTAGCTTGGGTTGGGATTTAATTTGTCATGTCATTTATTTACATGCATATGCTTAGCCATGCTTAGAATGGGATATTTGGGACATGAGATCATCAGTTTATTATACCATACTCTTGAATGAGCTATTGGGAGTTATGTAGAGGTAGGGATCAAGGCAAGTTGGATGTTTTAGTTGTGTGCTGGGTGCACGAGACTTGGGTTTGTGTTTAGTACTTGCCTGGATCCTAAGGACCGGTTCATGGAGCATGTAACCCGGCTTTACAGTGCCAACCACATGCTGAGATGGGGCAGCTTGGCCAATTAATTAGGTGTATCCCCGGCGTAGTATGGGTGTGTTGGATGGTGCGGGGAGTAGGTGTCAGCTGGACTACCATATGAACCGCAAGGCTCAAGAGGGGGCCACTGCAGCGGGGTTGGAGCCTCTTGTATGCTGTTAGGGGTGAAACCTCAGTGGGCCCACGCTCGTCGGGAATCCCTTTGTAAAGGCTTTGTAGTGATCTCCTGGCTGCACACCTGGGAAGTGTGAATGTGGATCGTAGCCACTGGCATAATGGAGGTTCTTTTAGTCCACCCGGCAACGGGGGATGAAATCACTACTTGTGGGTACAGTGGTACAAACTCTGCAGAGTCAAAACTGTCTTGACAGCCGTGCTCACGGTTAAGAGCGGCCTGGACTTATTCATGATTAGAGGAGTGAAGGTTTTTGGGAGTTGTGGATGTTAAGCGGGGAGCTTAACATTGGAAATGATGTTATGGTTATTTGGTTATGATGATGGGATGGGAGATTGGGACCATTTCACCTGTGTAGTAATGTAGGTGCTTAATAAGCTAAGGTGATAGGTATTAATTGCGTAGTGCTTTAACCATGAGTTCAACCTCTCCTTGTTCTAGCCATGCATGATACAATTTTCCCACACTTGCTGAGTACCATTGGTACTCAACCTTGCATATTTGTTGGTTTATATTGCTGCTCAGGTCAAGATAATGTGGTGGTGTATAATGACCAAGACTTTGGACCCGAGGAAGGATTTTAGGTTCATGAAGACCCCCGGGCAACGCCTGTGATGAAGCCCTAAAGAATAATATTCCGCTGCTAGTTTATTTACTTGTGATGAAGCATTTGTGTCCATTGAGACATTTGCGATGTAAGACTTATTTATATTCGACACCTGGCTTGTAATAAATGATGCTTCACTATTTGTCATCACATGTATGAGAAAATGATCCTGGCATACATGTGATATTCACTTGGTTGTTTCCTTCGGAAAAACCGGGTGTGACAGAGGTGGCATCAGAGCCAAGGTTGCCCGTAGGAACGTGGACCTAGGTAGAAATGGACGTATTTAAGGGCCCTATTTTCTTAAAAACTATTTTCCAATGTGTGGGTGGAAAAAGTGTTATTAAAGGAGTCATTTTCTTCATCTTACCCCAACTTTCATTCAAAATAGGATTTTTATTTGAGAATTTATCTAACCTAATTTTAAATTCTTTTGTTTTTAGATGGTTCGCATGATTCGCACCGCTCGTAAGTCCACAGGAGGGAGAGTTCCCGTAGTTGCCCTTGCCGAAAGAGAGGAGAGTCGTCCAGTGACGTACCTTTGCTATGGATTGGCAGTAGGAGACTTGTTGCGCCATCTTCGACGTATGCTCGAAGCCGTAGGCAATACGGGCAAGCTCATCATCCACTACAACTCCACCAGGACCATCCGTGAGAAGAGGGAAGAATGGAGTTCGGAGATGAGGATTATACACGAGAATAAGCTACTGAAGATCCACCATTCTCCAGCTTGTCGAGCAACACAAGTTGACGCGGAGAAAGATGTCACCTGGGAGGCCATCACCTGCCAGAGTCACATCTATCGTCGCCACTTGGACAAAACTGAGTACATGTATGTCCTCCAACGTGAGAGTGGTACCACGGAGTACAAGTACCCACCGGTGCAGCAAGGGACTTCCCATGAGCACATGGACTTGTGCTTGGAGGATGCTGCTATGCTCAGCACTCGACTGCAGGAGTGTCAACAAGAGCTTCAGGATGTCCGAGACACCCTGAAGGAAACGGAGGCGTTGCTGCGAGCTTGCTTAAAGGCGAGAGAAAGAGGAGATGGGAATGAGCTGTGTGTCACCGTTAGTGATCCATGGACTCCTGACTCCCCGGATCGCCGAGCAATCAGGCGTCGTCGCACTTCTCCACCAGCAGCCTCCCCACCCAAAGCAGAGTCAGAAGGTAGCCGAAATGAGGAGGAAGATCCCGAGGAGCCAGCTCAAGAGGACGAGTAGTGTAGAGTCTTTCCCCTAGCTAGCATAGATAATGCTTGGTGTGTGACGTGAGTAGTTACGTAGTTAATGGTGTGATAATGCTTGGTGTGTGACGTGAGTTGTGGAAGCCATGAGCAATTGTCCACAGCCTCGTCTTCAGATTGTTTTGCTTTGGTGTGTGAACCCACAGGAAATAATAGTGCATTTATTTGGTGTGAGATATAAACCCTCGTAAAATTTCAACAAAGCCTCAACACCTTAAAGTACCAACAAACGAAAGTAGTAAGATGATACTAAATGGTATCAAATTAACATTTGTTGATTCTGCCAGATGGCCGGAAGAGGAAAAGGACGTGCTGCCAACCCCGCCAACAACAATGATGAGGCATGCAACCCTCATCTTTCTGGAGGCCAGGACAGGGGTGGTCGCCGTGAAGAAGTTGATCCTCTCCACCAAATGCTGGAGAATCAAAATCAGATTATCCAGAACTTGACTCAAGTGGTGGCCAACTTGCATCAAGTTCCACCTCCACAAGCTGCACCACGCCAACCAAGGTTGAGTGAGTTTCTAGGAACTCAACCTCCAAAGTTTGCAAGTGCTGCTGAACCTCTGGAGGCAGATGATTGGCTGAAGACTATTGAAAGTAAGATGAGGATCATACAGTGCCAAGGGTATGAGAGGGTGCTGTTTGCCTCTCATCAATTGCATGGACCTGGTGCTGATTGGTGGACCGCCTATGTGACCGCCCATCATGACCCTGAGAACATCACTTGGGAAGAGTTCAAGTGTAGCTTCCGCAACCACTACATCCCAAGAGGTGAACTCAAAAACAAGAGGAAAGAGTTTCTGGGACTGCAGCAGGGAAACATGACGGTGAGGGAATACCTCACTAAATTTACTCAACTATCCCGTTATGCTCCACGAGACATAGAGACTGATGAGCAGAAACAAGATTGTTTCGTGGAAGGACTTACCGCAGAGATGCAGTGTGCCATGTCCTCCAATGAGTATGAAAGTTTTCAAAAGATGGTGGACAGAGCGTTTGTGGTGGAAAGGAAGCTAAAGGCCCTGGAAAATGAGAATAAGAGGAAGGCGGGATGGTCACATCAGGCCTCAGGGAGCAACACCCGCCCACGTATGATGCAGCAACCTACGGGGCAGACGAGCCGTGCTGCGGTACCCTATTCAGCACCAAGAGGGTACAATCCAAACTACAGGCCGCCCGCAGCACCAGCACAGCCGCCACGTCAGTTTGTGCAGCAGCCTCGCCCCGCATATCCACCTCGACCAGCAGTGCAAGGACCCCCAAACCAACCCCAGGACAACAAAGGCCAGGCGTCTAAGATTGGGGTGCAATGTTTCAGCTGTGGCGAAGTGGGGCACTACGCCCACAAATGCCCAAAGAAGAAGCCTGCGCCGCCACAACAGCAGAATGTAGTGAGAGGACGGGTGAACCATGTCACCATGGAGGAAGCACAAGAGGCACCCGACGTGGTAGTTGGTAAGTTTCCTGCCAATTTACACCTTGCAACTCTGCTGTTTGATTCTGGTGCTACCCACTCGTTCATTGCTCAAGGGTTTGTTAAGAAGCATGACCTAGCAACCACACAAATGAACCGTATGTTAGCCGTAAACTCTCCAGGTGGAGAAATAAGGACAAGACAAGTGTGTCCCAAAGTGAGCCTAGACATTAATGGGGTAGTATTTACTGCTAACCTCATAGTGATAGATTCACGAGGGATAGATATTATTTTGGGTATGGATTGGTTGACCAAACATAAAGGAATCATCCATTGTTCGACCAGAACGGTGGAACTAACTCACCCCAGTGGTACCAAAGTAAAGTTCATAACGATACACGAGCCTAGGAGGGACATTAAATTAAATCAAGTGGAGGTGAAAGTTGAGGAAATCAGGACTATCAGGGAATATCCAGATGTTTTCCCGGAGGAATTGCCAGGCATGCCTCCCGACCGTGACGTGGAATTCGCAATTGAGCTAGTACCGGGAACAGCCCCGATATACAAGAGACCTTATCGAATGGACTCCAAGCAGTTAGAAGAGCTCAAGGATCATTTGAGAGAATTGACGGAGAAGGGGTATATTCGCCCTAGTTCCTCACCATGGGGAGCTCCGGTGATATTTGTGCCTAAGAAAGACGGAACCCAAAGGTTATGCGTGGATTACCGTGCCTTGAATGAGGTAACCGTCAAGAACAAATACCCATTGCCCCGCATTGAAGACTTGTTCGATCAGTTGAGGGGAGCTTGTGTGTTCTCAAAAATTGATCTCAGGTCGGGGTACCACCAACTCAATATAAGGAAATCTGATATTCCCAAGACAGCTTTCGTATCTCGGTACGGACTGTATGAATACACTGTCATGCCTTTCGGGCTTACCAATGCCCCGGCATATTTCATGTACCTCATGAACAAGGTATTCATGGAATATCTGGACAAATTTGTGGTGGTTTTCATAGATGATATTCTCGTCTTCTCCAAAAATGAAGAAGAACATGAGAAACATCTAAGGTTGGTGTTGCAGAGGTTGAGAGAACACCAACTATATGCCAAGTTGAGCAAGTGTGAGTTTTGGCTGAAGAGAGTTCCCTTTTTAGGACATATAATCTCGGAGGGAGGAATCTCCGTAGATCCCGCCAAAATCGAGGATATCCAGAAGTGGAAAACCCCTGAAAATGTCGGGGAAGTTCGAAGCTTTTTGGGATTGGCTGGATACTATCGACGGTTTATTGAGGGATTCTCTAAGATTCGAGACCTCTCACCAAACTGTTGGAAAAGGGAATCACATTCACCTGGACGCCACAGTGCGATTCGAGCTTTCAGGAGCTAAAGAAAAAATTGACAACAGCCCCAGTGTTGGTTATGCCAGATATGCAAAAGAATTTCACAGTGTACTGCGATGCCTCTGGAAATGGGTTGGGATGTGTTCTCATGCAAGAAGGACATGTCGTGGCATATGCATCCCGGCAGCTTCGGAAGCACGAGAAGAACTATCCTACACATGATCTAGAACTAGCTGCAGTGGTGCACGCGTTGAAAATTTGGCGGCACTATTTGATGGGGAAGAGGACAGAGATATATACGGATCATAAGAGTTTGAAGTACATATTCACGCAGCCAGATCTCAACCTCAGACAAAGGAGATGGTTAGAGCTAATCAATGACTTTGATGTGGGCATCAACTATCATCCCGGAAAAGCAAACGTCGTGGCCGATGCTTTGAGTCGGAAAGTGCAGGTCAATAAGTTGAGCTTGAAGGACATGCCCGCAGAATTGAAGGACGAGGTTATAAGGCTCAATCTATGTCTAGTAAATAGTGGTGAAGCCATCGCCATGGAAGTGGACTCCACACTCGAGCAAGACATACGCGAGGGCCAAAAGAATGATGGGAAGATACAAGAGATCAAACAGCTCATCAAGGAAAATAAAGCTCCTGGTTTTAGAGAGGATGAACAAGGAACGGTGTGGCACGGGAGAAGAATCTGTGTGCCAGAAGTAAAGGAGATCCGTGAATTGATTTTAAAGGAGGCTCATGATTCCGACTATTCCATTCATCCTAGGAGTACGAAGATGTACCAGGACCTCAAAGGCAGGTATTGGTGGTATGGCATGAAGCGAGATGTCGCGGAACATGTTGCCCTATGTGACACATGTCAGTTGGTGAAAGCAGAACATCAACGACCCGCGGGATTGCTGCAACCACTCAAAGTACCTGAATGGAAGTGGGAAGAAATCAGCATGGATTTTGTCGTGGGATTGCCTAGGACCCAATCCGGGTATGATTCAATATGGGTCATTATTGATCGGCTAACCAAGGTAGCTCATTTCATTCCTGTGAAAGAAAGCTACAGCGGATCCAAATTGGCAGAATTGTACATGTCAAGGATCGTGTGTTACCATGGAGTGCCAAAGAAGATAGTGTCGGACCGAGGGACACAGTTCACCTCGAGGTTTTGGCAAAAGTTGCATGAAACCATGGGAACCCATCTGAATTTCAGCTCTGCCTATCATCCCCAAACTGACGGGCAGACGGAGAGAACCAATCAGATCCTTGAAGATATGTTAAGGGCATGTGCACTCAAAAACAATAGGAGTTGGGACAAGAACTTACCGTATGCGGAGTTTTCCTATAACAACAGCTATCAAGCTAGTATGAAGATGTCACCGTTTGAAGCTTTCTATGGAAGGAAGTGCAGAACTCCCCTATTTTGGAACCAAACAGGAGAAAGTAAAGTGTTTGGTCCAGAAGTGCTACAAGAAGCCGAAGCGAAGGTGAGGGAGATTCGCAACAACTTGAGGATAGTACAAACACGCCAGAAGAGTTATGCTGATGTACGAAGAAGAGAGCTCGTTTTCAACGTGGGAGACTATGTTTATCTCAAGGTGTCCCCTATCAGAGGACTTCGTCGGTTCAAGGTAAAAGGGAAGTTGTCACCTCGATACATCGGACCCTTCCAGGTTTTGGAAAGGAAAGGCGAAGTGGCGTACCAACTAGAGTTACCGTTTCATCTATCGGATGTGCACGATGTATTCCATGTGTCACAACTCAAGAAATGTCTGAGGACGCCTGAGGAGGTGTTACCCATGAATGAAGTGGATGTAGCTGAAGATTTGTCTTATGCCGAGCAACCATACAAGATTTTGGAGACAATGGAACGCCTCACCAGAAACAAGAGAATCCAGATGTGCAAGGTGCAGTGGAAGCATCACTCAGAAGAGGAAGCTACCTGGGAAAGGGAAGATGAGCTCAAGGCACAATTTCCGGAATTGTTTTCTTAGAAACACCAATCTCGAGGACGAGATTTCTTTTAAGGGGGGTAGAGCTGTAACACCCCAAATTTTTATTCAAAACCCAAAACCATGTTCAGAGGGGAATTTAAAATTTTTTGGACGTATTGCATGTTTTGCAAAAATTCAAATTCAAACTGGAATTCAAATTATACTCAAAACAGAAAAGAAAAGGAAAAAGAAAAAGAGAAACGGGAAAAAACCGGCCAGTGGGCCGAAACCCGCCAGCCGGCCCAGCTTTCCCCGCTCAGCCCGCCCCCGCGCGCGCCGCGCTGCCTCTCACCGACGGGTGGGACCCGCATGTCATCCCTAACCCTGAGCCCCCGCGACCCCGGACTTTTCCCCGAGCGCGCGCGATCGCAACCGACCGGAAACCGCGTCCCGTCGCCCGAATTCTGGTCCCAGAAGAATCCAACTCGATCACAACTGACCCACCGCCCTCCCCCGGCTTTAAAAACCCCAGCCCTGATCGGTTTTTCCCACGCGATCGCCGATTTTTACTCCGGTGAGCACCGAGACTTCGCCGGTGAATTCTGGCCGATCTAAGCTCGGAAACTCTGATCTAACTCGCTGGTATTGATCCACCTCCTCCGGGGAGCTTTGCAGGTGCAGAAAACTCGGAGACTTACGGTGTAAGTCCAGCGCCGACGAGCTTCGCCGTGGTTTTGCCTCGGACCTCGCCGCCGATCACTTTCCAGGACCCCCGAGCTCGAGAAAACCCCCGAGGTGAGATCCCTGACCTCCCCTCTACCGATCTATGCCATAAGATCACAGTTCTAGGTAGAATTCTCGCGGATCCGAAACTTTCCGGCGAGATCGCCGCTTCCCGCCGCCGGCAGCGCCGCCCGCGCTCGATCAGAGCGACGTGGCCGCTTGTGCGCCGTTTATTTTAAATCGCACGGTAGACTTTAAAACCCCGCGTACCGGTTCGATGTTATAATCTCAGCCGTCGGTTTAATATCGGACGGTCCACGTCAGCCCCGCGTTATAAAGACTGGAATTCTTACGTGCTACCCCCTGGGGTTCTCTGGAATTGAGAGCTAGCCCCGGAAACTTCAGATCTAGCCCCTGGAACTCCAGAAAATCATGTAAATTTATTTAAAAATCAGTTTTAGCCCCTAGACTTAATAGAAATTAGGAAAAACACCTATGATAAGTGTAGCTAGACCCCTGGAAATTATGAAAATAATATTATAGACCCTGTAATGGGGTAAATTCATTATTTTAGCCCTGTTTAGTATTTAATTTAGAAAATTGAATATGTAACTAGTGTTTAAAAATTAAAAAGGGGGACAAACATAATTGTCAAAAATTAATTAAAAACTTTCTCAGTACTTAGAAAACTTTGGAGTGAGATAAAAATATAATTTTGGGCTGAAATAAATCTGTTTCATCTATTATTCACATTTAATTAGTATAGGGACACATTTTTAAGTAAATAATAGTTATAGAAAAATAGGGAAAATAATTATGAAATAGTCTACATCAGAAGCCAAGGTCAAAATATGTTATTAAATTATTTAGGACCAGAACCTATACTGTTTAGGTGATGTATATTACTAATTTCATAATGAAATACACAATTATGCATAGGAATATAAATCTGAAAATATAGCAACTAGTAAATGATAAATGGAGTTTCTAAAATACAAAGAATTTAGTTTAGAGTTGGTAGAAATTCTGAAGGCACATATGGAGAAGAAAAATACTTTTCATACACATTTGGTAGTAAAAAGGTGAAGTAGTTGAATATAAGAAATTTATTGGAAACCCATATAAATAGTATGTAAGTATAAAGGTGGACACAAAAGTAGGAATCATATACACATGGTTAAAAGTGCATGCAAGCCACAACTTAACACACATAAAGTAACCCCAACACCTATAATGGTAAAGAACTTTTATAAATGTGAATGTGTGGTTTGTATAAAGTAGAAGTGTGAACTATGTCTTATGATTGTTGTTTTTCTTTTGCTATGTGTGATGATATGAAGTAGAACCTGCTCAAGAGCAAGTTATTCCTTTCCAAGATCAGGACTACCAATTTCAAGAGCAGCAAGAAGGAGGCAAGTGTCCTTGACCACTTTGATCCTATGCTAGGATGTGTAGATAGAATTATTTGCATTGTCAAATGAAATATGAAACCCATGCTAGGAAAGTTTCCCTAGAATTGCATTACCTTGTTTCCTTGTAGCTTGGGTTGGGATTTAATTTGTTATGTCATTTATTTACATGCATATGCTTAGCCATGCTTAGAATGGGATATTTGGGACATGAGATCATCAGTTTATTATACCATACTCTTGAATGAGCTATTGGGAGTTATGTAGAGGTAGGGATCAAGGCAAGTTGGATGTTTTGGTTGTGTGCTGGGTGCACGAGACTTGGGTTTGTGTTTAGTACTTGCCTGGATCCTAAGGACCGGTTCATGGAGCATGTAACCCGGCTTTACAGTGCCAACCACATGCTGAGATGGGGCAGCTTGGCCAATTAATTAGGTGTATCCCCGGCGTAGTATGGGTGTGTTGGATGGTGCGGGGAGTAGGTGTCAGCTGGACTACCATATGAACCGCAAGGCTCAAGAGGGGGCCACTGCAGCGGGGTTGGAGCCTCTTGTATGCTGTTAGGGGTGAAACCTCAGTGGGCCCACGCTCGTCGGGAATCCCTTTGTAAAGGCTTTGTAGTGATCTCCTGGCTGCACACCTGGGAAGTGTGAATGTGGATCGTAGCCACTGGCATAATGGAGGTTCTTTTAGTCCACCCGGCAACGGGGGATGAAATCACTACTTGTGGGTACAGTGGTACAAACTCTGCAGAGTCAAAACTGTCTTGACAGCCGTGCTCACGGTTAAGAGCGGCCTGGACTTATTCATGATTAGAGGAGTGAAGGTTTTTGGGAGTTGTGGATGTTAAGCGGGGAGCTTAACATTGGAAATGATGTTATGGTTATTTGGTTATGATGATGGGATGGGAGATTGGGACCATTTCACCTGTGTAGTAATGTAGGTGCTTAATAAGCTAAGGTGATAGGTATTAATTGCGTAGTGCTTTAACCATGAGTTCAACCTCTCCTTGTTCTAGCCATGCATGATACAATTTTCCCACACTTGCTGAGTACCATTGGTACTCAACCTTGCATATTTGTTGGTTTATATTGTTGCTCAGGTCAAGATAATGTGGTGGTGTATAATGACCAAGACTTTGGACCCGAGGAAGGATTTTAGGTTCATGAAGACCCCCGGGCAACGCCTGTGATGGAGCCCTAAAGAATAATATTCCGCTGCTAGTTTATTTACTTGTGATGAAGCATTTGTGTCCATTGAGACATTTGCGATGTAAGACTTATTTATATTCGACACCTGGCTTGTAATAAATGATGCTTCACTATTTGTCATCACATGTATGAGAAAATGATCCTGGCATACATGTGATATTCACTTGGTTGTTTCCTTCGGAAAAACCGGGTGTGACAGAGGTGGCATCAGAGCCAAGGTTGCCCGTAGGAACGTGGACCTAGGTAGAAATGGACGTATTTAAGGGCCCTATTTTCTTAAAAACTATTTTCCAAGGTGTGGGTGGAAAAAGTGTTATTAAAGGAGTCATTTTCTTCATCTTACCCCAACTTTCATTCAAAATAGGATTTTTATTTGAGAATTTATCTAACCTAATTTTAAATTCTTTTGTTTTTAGATGGTTCGCATGATTCGCACCGCTCGTAAGTCCACAGGAGGGAGAGTTCCCGTAGTTGCCCTTGCCGAAAGAGAGGAGAGTCGTCCAGTGACGTACCTTTCCTATGGATTGGCAGTAGGAGACTTGTTGCGCCGTCTTCGACGTATGCTCGAAGCCGCAGGCAATACGGGCAAGCTCATCATCCACTACAACTGCACCAGGACCATCCGTGAGAAGAGGGAAGAATGGAGTTCGGAGATGAGGATTATACACGAGAATAAGCTACTGAAGATCCACCATTCTCCAGCTTGTCGAGCAACACAAGTTGACGCGGAGAAAGATGTCACCTGGGAGGCCATCACCTGCCAGAGTCACATCTATCGTCGCCACTTGGACAAAACTGAGTACATGTATGTCCTCCAACGTGAGAGTGGTACCACGGAGTACAAGTACCCACCGGTGCAGCAAGGGACTTCCCATGAGCACATGGACTTGTGCTTGGAGGATGCTGCTATGCTCAGCACTCGACTGCAGGAGTGTCAACAAGAGCTTCAGGATGTCCGAGACACCCTGAAGGAAACGGAGGCGTTGCTGCGAGCTTGCTTAAAGGCGAGAGAAAGAGGAGATGGGAATGAGCTGTGTGTCACCGTTAGTGATCCATGGACTCCTGACTCCCCGGATCGCCGAGCAATCAGGCGTCGTCGCACTTCTCCACCAGCAGCCTCCCCACCCAAAGCAGAGTCAGAAGGTAGCCGAAATGAGGAGGAAGATCCCGAGGAGCCAGCTCAAGAGGACGAGTAGTGTAGAGTCTTTCCCCTAGCTAGCATAGATAATGCTTGGTGTGTGACGTGAGTAGTTACGTAGTTAATGGTGTGATAATGATTGGTGTGTGACGTGAGTTGTGGAAGCCATGAGCAATTGTCCACAGCCTCGTCTTCAGATTGTTTTGCTTTGGTGTGTGAACCCACAAGAAATAATAGTGCATTTATTTGGTGTGAGATATAAACTCCCGTAAAATTTCAACAAAGCCTCAACACCTTAAAGTACCAACAAACGAAAGTAGTAAGATGATACTAAATGGTATCAAATTAACATTTGTTGATTCTGCCAGATGGCCGGAAGAGGAAAAGGACGTGCTGCCAACCCCGCCAACAACAATGATGAGGCATGCAACCCTCATCTTTCTGGAGGCCAGGACAGGGGTGGTCGCCGTGAAGAAGTTGATCCTCTCCACCAAATGCTGGAGAATCAAAATCAGCTTATCCAGAACTTGACTCAAGTGGTGGCCAACTTGCATCAAGTTCCACCTCCACAAGCTGCACCACGCCAACCAAGGTTGAGTGAATTTCTAGGAACTCAACCTCCAAAGTTTGCAAGTGCTGCTGAACCTCTGGAGGCAGATGATTGGCTGAAGACTATTGAAAGTAAGATGAGGATCATACAGTGCCAAGGGTATGAGAGGGTGCTGTTTGCCTCTCATCAATTGCATGGACCTGCTGCTGATTGGTGGACCGCCTATGTGGCCGCCCATCATGACCCTGAGAACATCACTTGGGAAGAGTTCAAGTGTAGCTTCCGCAACCACTACATCCCAAGAGGTGAACTCAAAAACAAGAGGAAAGAGTTTCTGGGACTGCAGCAGGGAAACATGACGGTGAGGGAATACCTCACTAAATTTACTCAACTATCCCGTTATGCTCCACGAGACATAGAGACTGATGAGCAGAAACAAGATTGTTTCGTGGAAGGACTTACCGCAGAGATGCAGTGTGCCATGTCCTCCAATGAGTATGAAAGTTTTCAAAAGATGGTGGACAGAGCGTTTGTGGTGGAAAGGAAGCTAAAGGCCCTGGAAAATGAGAATAAGAGGAAGGCGGGATGGTCACATCAGGCCTCAGGGAGCAACACCCGCCCACGTATGATGCAGCAACCTACGGGGCAGACGAGCCGTGCTGCGGTACCCTATTCAGCACCAAGAGGGTACAATCCAAACTACAGGCCGCCCGCAGCACCAGCACAGCCGCCACGTCAGTTTGTGCAGCAGCCTCGCCCCGCATATCCACCTCGACCAGCAGTGCAAGGACCCCCAAACCAACCCCAGGACAACAAAGGCCAGGCGTCTAAGATTGGGGTGCAATGTTTCAGCTGTGGCGAAGTGGGGCACTACGCCCACAAATGCCCAAAGAAGAAGCCTGCGCCGCCTCAACAGCAGAATGTAGTGAGAGGACGGGTGAACCATGTCACCATGGAGGAAGCACAAGAGGCACCCGACGTGGTAGTTGGTAAGTTTCCTGCCAATTTACACCTTGCAACTCTGCTGTTTGATTCTGGTGCTACCCACTCGTTCATTGCTCAAGGGTTTGTTAAGAAGCATGACCTAGCAACCACACAAATGAACCATATGTTAGCCGTAAACTCTCCAGGTGGAGAAATAAGGACAAGACAAGTGTGTCCCAAAGTGAGCCTAGACATTAATGGGGTAGTATTTACTGCTAACCTCATAGTGATAGATTCACGAGGGATAGATATTATTTTGGGTATGGATTGGTTGACCAAACATAAAGGAATCATCCATTGTTCGACCAGAACGGTGGAACTAACTCACCCCAGTGGTACCAAAGTAAAGTTCATAACGATACACGAGCCTAGGAGGGACATTAAATTAAATCAAGTGGAGGTGAAAGTTGAGGAAATCAGGACTATCAGGGAATATCCAGATGTTTTCCCGGAGGAATTGCCAGGCATGCCTCCCGACCGTGACGTGGAATTCGCAATTGAGCTAGTACCGGGAACAGCCCCGATATACAAGAGACCTTATCGAATGGACTCCAAGCAGTTAGAAGAGCTCAAGGATCATTTGAGAGAATTGACGGAGAAGGGGTATATTCGCCCTAGTTCCTCACCATGGGGAGCTCCGGTGATATTTGTGCCTAAGAAAGACGGAACCCAAAGGTTATGCGTGGATTACCGTGCCTTGAATGAGGTAACCGTCAAGAACAAATACCCATTGCCCCGCATTGAAGACTTGTTCGATTAGTTGAGGGGAGCTTGTGTGTTCTCAAAAATTGATTTCAGGTCGGGGTACCACCAACTCAATATAAGGAAATCTGATATTCCCAAGACAGCTTTCGTATCTCGGTACGGACTGTATGAATACACTGTCATGCCTTTCGGGCTTACCAATGCCCCGACATATTTCATGTACCTCATGAACAAGGTATTCATGGAATATCTGGACAAATTTGTGGTGGTTTTCATAGATGATATTCTCGTCTTCTCCAAAAATGAAGAAGAACATGAGAAACATCTAAGGTTGGTGTTGCAGAGGTTGAGAGAACACCAACTATATGCCAAGTTGAGCAAGTGTGAGTTTTGGCTGAAGAGAGTTCCCTTTTTAGGACATATAATCTCGGAGGGAGGAATCTCCGTAGATCCCGCCAAAATCGAGGATATCCAGAAGTGGAAAACCCCTGAAAATGTCGGGGAAGTTCGAAGCTTTTTGGGATTGGCTGGATACTATCGACGGTTTATTGAGGGATTCTCTAAGATCTCGAGACCTCTCACCAAACTGTTGGAAAAGGGAATCACATTCACCTGGACGCCACAGTGCGATACGAGCTTTCAGGAGCTAAAGAAAAGATTGACAACAGCCCCAGTGTTGGTTATGCCAGATATGCAAAAGAATTTCACAGTGTACTGCGATGCCTCTGGAAATGGGTTGGGATGTGTTCTCATGCAAGAAGGACATGTCGTGGCATATGCATCCCGGCAGCTTCGGAAGCACGAGAAGAACTATCCTACACATGATCTAGAACTAGCTGCAGTGGTACACGCGTTGAAAATTTGGCGGCACTATTTGATGGGGAAGAGGACAGAGATATATACGGATCATAAGAGTTTGAAGTACATATTCACACAGCCAGATCTCAACCTCAGACAAAGGAGATGGTTAGATCTAATCAATGACTTTGATGTGGGCATCAACTATCATCCCGGAAAAGCAAACGTCGTGGCCGATGCTTTGAGTCGGAAAGTGCAGGTCAATAAGTTGAGCTTGAAGGACATGCCCGCAGAATTGAAGGACGAGGTTATAAGGCTCAATCTATCTCTAGTAAATAGTGGTGAAGCCATCGCCATGGAAGTGGACTCCACACTCGAGCAAGACATACGCGAGGGCCAAAAGAATGATGGGAAGATACAAGAGATCAGACAGCTCATCAAGGAAAATAAAGCTCCTGGTTTTAGAGAGGATGAACAAGGAACGGTGTGGCACGGGAGAAGAATCTGTGTGCCAGAAGTAAAGGAGATCCGTGAATTGATTTTAAAGGAGGCTCATGATTCCGACTATTCCATTCATCCTAGGAGTACGAAGATGTACCAGGACCTCAAAGGCAGGTATTGGTGGTATGGCATGAAGCGAGATGTCGCGGAACATGTTGCCCTATGTGACACATGTCAGTTGGTGAAAGCAGAACATCAACGACCCGCGGGATTGCTGCAACCACTCAAAGTGCCTGAATGGAAGTGGGAAGAAATCAGCATGGATTTTGTCGTGGGATTGCCTAGGACCCAATCCGGGTATGATTCAATATGGGTCATTATTGATCGGCTAACCAAGGTAGCTCATTTCATTCCTGTGAAAGAAAGCTACAGCGGATCCAAATTGGCAGAATTGTACATGTCAAGGATCGTGTGTTACCATGGAGTGCCAAAGAAGATAGTGTCGGACCGAGGGACACAGTTCGCCTCGAGGTTTTGGCAAAAGTTGCATGAAACCATGGGAACCCATCTGAATTTCAGCTCTGCCTATCATCCCCAAACTGACGGGCAGACGGAGAGAACCAATCAGATCCTTGAAGATATGTTAAGGGCATGTGCACTCAAAAACAATAGGAGTTGGGACAAGAACTTACCGTATGCGGAGTTTTCCTATAACAACAGCTATCAAGCTAGTATGAAGATGTCACCGTTTGAAGCTTTCTATGGAAGGAAGTGCAGAACTCCCCTATTTTGGAACCAAACAGGAGAAAGTAAAGTGTTTGGTCCAGAAGTGCTACAAGAAGCCGAAGCGAAGGTGAGGGAGATTCGCAACAACTTTAGGATAGTACAAACACGCCAGAAGAGTTATGCTGATGTACGAAGAAGAGAGCTCGTTTTCAACGTGGGAGACTATGTTTATCTCAAGGTGTCCCCTATCAGAGGACTTCGTCGGTTCAAGGTGAAAGGGAAGTTGTCACCTCGATACATCGGACCCTTCCAGGTTTTGGAAAGGAAAGGCGAAGTGGCGTACCAACTAGAGTTACCGGTTCATCTATCGGATGTGCACGATGTATTCCATGTGTCACAACTCAAGAAATGTCTGAGGACGCCTGAGGAGGTGTTACCCATGAATGAAGTGGATGTAGCTGAAGATTTGTCTTATGCCGAGCAACCATACAAGATTTTGGAGACAATGGAACGCCTCACCAGAAACAAGAGAATCCGGATGTGCAAGGTGCAGTGGAAGCATCACTCAGAAGAGGAAGGTACCTGGGAAAGGGAAGATGAGCTCAAGGCACAATTTCCGGAATTGTTTTCTTAGAAACACCAATCTCGAGGACGAGATTTCTTTTAAGGGGGGTAGAGCTGTAACACCCCAAATTTTTATTCAAAACCCAAAACCATGTTCAGAGGGGAATTTAAAATTTTTTGGACGTATTGCATGTTTTGCAAAAATTCAAATTCAAACTGGAATTCAAATTATACTCAAAACAGAAAAGAAAAGGAAAAAGAAAAAGAGAAACGGGAAAAAACCGGCCAGTGGGCCGAAACCCGCCAGCCGGCCCAGCTTTCCCCGCGCAGCCCGCCCCCGCGCGCGCCGCGCTGCCTCTCACCGACGGGTGGGACCCACATGTCATCCCTAACCCTGAGCCCCCGCGACCCCGGACTTTTCCCCGAGCGCGCGCGATCGCAACCGACCGGAAACCGCGTCCCGTCGCCCGAATTCTGGTCCCAGAAGAATCCAACTCGATCACAACTGACCCACCGCCCTCCCCCGGCTATAAAAACCCCAGCCCTGATCGGTTTTTCCCACGCGATCGCCGATTTTTACTCCGGTGAGCACCGAGACTTCGCCGGTGAATTCTGGCCGATCTAAGCTCGGAAACTCTGATCTAACTCGCTGGTCTTGATCCACCGCCTCCGGGGAGCTTTGCAGGTGCAGAAAACTCGGAGACTTACGGTGTAAATCCAGCGCCGACGAGCTTCGCCGTGGTTTTGCCTCGGACCTCGCCGCCGATCACTTTCCAGGACCCCCGAGCTCGAGAAAACCCCCGAGGTGAGATCCCTGACCTCCCCTCTACCGATCTATGCCATAAGATCACAGTTCTAGGTAGAATTCTCGCGGATCCGAAACTTTCCGGCGAGATCGCCGCTTCCCGCCGCCGGCAGCGCCGCCCGCGCTCGATCAGAGCGACGTGGCCGCTTGTGCGCCGTTTATTTTAAATCGCACGGTAGACTTTAAAACCCCGCGTACCGGTTCGATGTTATAATCTCAGCCGTCGGTTTAATATCGGACGGTCCACGTCAGCCCCGCGTTATAAAGACTGGAATTCTTATGTGCTACCCCCTGGGGTTCTCTGGAATTGAGAGCTAGCCCCGGAAACTTCAGATCTAGCCCCTGGAACTCCAGAAAATCATGTAAATTTATTTAAAAATCAGTTTTAGCCCCTGGACTTAATAGAAATTAGGAAAAACACCTCTGATAAGTGTAGCTAGACCCCTGGAAATTATGAAAATAATATTATAGACCCTGTAATGGGGTAAATTCATTATTTTAGCCCTGTTTAGTATTTAATTTAGAAAATTGAATATGTAACTAGTGTTTAAAAATTAAAAAGGGGGACAAACATAATTGTCAAAAATTAATTAAAAACTTTCTCAGTACTTAGAAAACTTTGGAGTGAGATAAAAATATATTTTTGGGCTGAAATAAATCTGTTTCATCTATTATTCACATTTAATTAGTATAGGGACACATTTTTAAGTAAATAATAGTTATAGAAAAATAGGGAAAATAATTATGAAATAGTCTACATCAGAAGCCAAGGTCAAAATATGTTATTAAATTATTTAGGACCAGAACCTATATTGTTTAGGTGATGTATATTACTAATTTCATAATGAAATACACAATTATGCATAGGAATATAAATCTGAAAATATAGCAACTAGTAAATGATAAATGGAGTTTCTAAAATACAAAGAATTTAGTTTAGAGTTGGTAGAAATTCTGAAGGCACATATGGAGAAGAAAAATACTTTTCATACACATTTGGTAGTAAAAAGGTGAAGTAGTTGAATATAAGAAATTTATTGGAAACCCATATAAATAGTATGTAAGTATAAAGGTGGACACAAAAGTAGGAATCATATACACATGGTTAAAAGTGCATGCAAGCCACAACTTAACACACATAAAGTAACCCCAACACCTATAATGGTAAAGAACTTTTATAAATGTGAATGTGTGGTTTGTATAAAGTAGAAGTGTGAACTATGTCTTATGATTGTTGTTTTTCTTTTGCTATGTGTGATGATATGAAGTAGAACCTGCTCAAGAGCAAGTTATTCCTTTCCAAGATCAGGACTACCAATTTCAAGAGCAGCAAGAAGGAGGCAAGTGTCCTTGACAACTTTGATCCTATGCTAGGATGTGTAGATAGAATTATTTGCATTGTCAAATGAAATATGAAACCCATGCTAGGAAAGTTTCCCTAGAATTGCATTACCTTGTTCCTTGTAGCTTGGGTTGGGATTTAATTTGTCATGTCATTTATTTACATGCATATGCTTAGCCATGCTTAGAATGGGATATTTGGGACATGAGATCATCAGTTTATTATACCATACTCTTGAATGAGCTATTGGGAGTTATGTAGAGGTAGGGATCAAGGCAAGTTGGATGTTTTGGTTGTGTGCTGGGTGCACGAGACTTGGGTTTGTGTTTAGTACTTGCCTGGATCCTAAGGACCGGTTCATGGAGCATGTAACCCGGCTTTACAGTGCCAACCACATGCTGAGATGGGGCAGCTTGGCCAATTAATTAGGTGTATCCCCGGCGTAGTATGGGTGTGTTGGATGGTGCGGGGAGTAGGTGTCAGCTGGACTACCATATGAACCGCAAGGCTCAAGAGGGGGCCACTGCAGCGGGGTTGGAGCCTCTTGTATGCTGTTAGGGGTGAAACCTCAGTGGGCCCACGCTCGTCGGGAATCCCTTTGTAAAGGCTTTGTAGTGATCTCCTGGCTGCACACCTGGGAAGTGTGAATGTGGATCGTAGCCACTGGCATAATGGAGGTTCTTTTAGTCCACCCGGCAACGGGGGATGAAATCACTACTTGTGGGTACAGTGGTACAAACTCTGCAGAGTCAAAACTGTCTTGACAGCCGTGCTCACGGTTAAGAGCGGCCTGGACTTATTCATGATTAGAGGAGTGAAGGTTTTTGGGAGTTGTGGATGTTAAGCGGGGAGCTTAACATTGGAAATGATGTTATGGTTATTTGGTTATGATGATGGGATGGGAGATTGGGACCATTTCACCTGTGTAGTAATGTAGGTGCTTAATAAGCTAAGGTGATAGGTATTAATTGCGTAGTGCTTTAACCATGAGTTCAACCTCTCCTTGTTCTAGCCATGCATGATACAATTTTCCCACACTTGCTGAGTACCATTGGTACTCAACCTTGCATATTTGTTGGTTTATATTGCTGCTCAGGTCAAGATAATGTGGTGGTGTATAATGACCAAGACTTTGGACCCGAGGAAGGATTTTAGGTTCATGAAGACCCCCGGGCAACGCCTATGATGGAGCCCTAAAGAATATTATTCCGCTGCTAGTTTATTTACTTGTGATGAAGCATTTGTGTCCATTGAGACATTTGCGATGTAAGACTTATTTATATTCGACACCTGGCTTGTAATAAATGATGCTTCACTATTTGTCATCACATGTATGAGAAAATGATCCTGGCATACATGTGATATTCACTTGGTTGTTTCCTCCGGAAAAACCGGGTGTGACAATATTCCACTGTTAGCTATGTCAAAGCTGCAGATTTGAGATCAAAATTCAGAGGAGCTATGTACTTGTAGGAATTTAGAGCTCACAAGTTTCTCTAATTAGATCCTCCAATTTTGCTCAGATCATCCTCCTAGAACCTAGCCTCCACTGGAAAAACTCCAAATCAAATTTAGAAATCTTGCTAGCAGTAACTATTATTAGAAACTTGCTTCTTATAAATCATTATCACTCATACATATATTTTGTTGCATATCAAATAGTGACCGAAGTCGGGGACGCCCCGGAGGCCTTGGAGATCCTCCCACCAGAAGCTAACTTCCCATTTGACTCGCAACCAGGCAAGCCTTTGTTTGCATTTAATCACTTTTGCAATGGTTTCTTTGTATCACTTATTTCTAGGACGGAATGTTTGCATTAGAGTTAAGGTCATTGAAACCCCACTTGCATGACCCCAAATCCTATGGAGTGTTGGGTAGTCTAAAGCTCGATGAGTAGAAAAAGCAGTGCTAATGTTCTTAGGATCTCGGTAGAAGTCGAGTAGTTGGAATCTACTCGCGAAATAGGATTTTATCACAAGGGATGGAAGGAAACAAAGAATGGCTTAAGAATGTGGAATTGAGAACCAGCAGGAGGTATAGGATGCTGTGAGCAGAGGTCTCACGTGCGTAGCCCTGTTGGTGTCGGTTGAGGACCGAACCGTGTGCGGCCCTGCTGGACAAGTTTGAACAGTACCGGATGCATACTGGCTATGTGGGAACCAGGAAACCGTTGTAATTTGTTAACCTTGGTGCCGAGGCTTACCCAACCATTTTATAGGAGTGGGTTGAGGGTAGCAAGGTGTAAATCTGCGTGGGGAGACCTCCTGCCCGTTACGGATGGACCAGTTCGGCATTTGTGTTTCCTTTGAAAGTTTGCTGCATACAACAGAGTAGGAAGGTGTGAGGCACCACACCTCTGAAATGGGTGTATGTGACGTGTTATCTGGGTGTCTATTGATTGCAATCACCGTCCCTCATGGTTATTTGAGTATCTCCTGTTAACTGCACTCTGACGTATAAGAATTGAAAGGGGCCAGAAGAATATGATGTATCGAATTTCCATTGTATTGTAACCATGTATGTTGTAGATGTAGAGCTCACTAAAGTTATATTCCACTTTGGGCATAACCACATTGGAAGGAAGTGTTTCTTGTTTGATTGTGGAATTCTGATGTGAGGGCTGCTCAAGGCACATTATATTGCTGCTGAAAACTGAAAGTAAGGATTAACCTGTAGGTGAGTCTTTATCGCGATATCATTTTCCTTTATTAAGAATCCCTGCATGTAGAGAGTCAAGTTTAGGAGTGAAAGATAAGTCTTGCTGAGCCATCGTGCTCACGGTTGCTATAATTGAGTTGCTGCAGGTGAGACTTATGAGGAATGCTCTGAGGATCAGGCGATGCCCCCGTCGGGGTACATGGCCGAGTTGGAGCCCTGCACGCCGCCGTGATCTCCGGATGGTTGCTGCTAGTGTATAGCGTCCCCGGCCTGGACAGCTGCACTTTTGCATAGCTAGGCTGAGAGTTTAGCTATGAATAAGACTTCCGTTGTAAATAAGTTTGTAAAAGACTTCTGCTGTTTATGTAAAGAAAATTCTATATGTTTTCCTATTCTTTTCTTGTGTTCTATTGGGTGCCGCATCGCACGGCACCATCCTCTGTGATCCCGGAGTGGGAGGACCACGGGGTGGCCCCAACATCTACGCCACCTCTCTCTGATCACTGGTGACCGGCGGATCCCGGTAGTTTCACGCACCGCACCAGAAGCAGAAAAGGTGTGCGGTGTCATGCTGAAGTTGTAAGAGAAAGCCGTGTTCCGTTTCATGCGGGGCAGAGCAAGTATTGCTAGTTTCTTTCCACGGTGTGCGTTTGGGTTAGAGATCGGTCGACGGTGAAATTCGTTGCACAGAGGCAACCGCCGCTCGAGCTCCACACCATACACGTTCTAGATCATCTAGTGTACCTTCTCGATCAAGTAGCACCGAGTTTCAACCACTAGAACCCATGTTCCGCGAGTTTTTCGTGCCGGAGGCCGAAAACAGAGTACCTCGACAGTGAGGTGCTAGTTGCAGCCGTTTTCACGAGGATCAAGATTCATATTCGTGCTCAGAAAGTCTGCACGGAGCTCCTAGACGAAACCACGTCGAAAAAGGTGTAGAGAACACCGAGTTCGACCTCGACGATGAGCTCCCGGCCGTGGTTACCGCCGCGAGCACTGTTCCAGCCATCACCGAGCTCCGATGAGTGCACCAGAATATCCTCATGTGAAGTTGCGCACAGGCGAGTTTCATCGAAGGTCATGCAGTGGAACGGCTGGCGGCGAGCTCTCCGGCAACACGCTGCCGCGGGTTCTGCGGGTGGCGCGAGGAAGAAGAAGGAGGGCGGGCCCCACGTGGAAGTGAGAGAAAAACCGGGCGCGGGATCTGTTTTGGCGCCGGGATTTCATGCGGCTATGCGGAAAAATGAGTGGACCACTGTCTGGCTTCGCTGTCGGGCTGACACGTAGCCATGGGGCCCACCCGCCCGGTTTAAACCTTCTGAATTTTAATTTGATTTTCCAGATTTTTGCCAAACTTTGTGGAGCCATAATTTTTGGTAGGTTTGTACAAGAATTGTAAAACAAATATTGGTGGATTCCTCTCAACCAGTACTTTGCAGAGCTGCAAATAAATTGGTATGAAAATCCTTAGCTTTGCCTCCAAAATTCTTCAAAATTAAATATTTTATAATTAATTCCAGTAGATCCCTGTTATGGAATTTCCTCACTTCTGGTCAGAAGGTCCTTCATAAATCCGCTGACCTTCAGTAAAAATTTGGGAAGCATTGGACTTCATTTACTATGTCTAATGGTGCTCAAATGGGTTCTGATCTAAGAAAATTAGAAAACATCATAATCCAAATTCAGATTTTATTCAAACTTAGGATTTCAATATCTTCCTGTAGGAAACTTCAAATTTAGTTAAACCAAATCTCAGGGAATCATATAATTCTGAAGTTTCAGAAAAGTGTGAGTTCATTAGAGTTTAAGTCATATAAAAGTTAATTAGCTCCTTATAGATATTTTTATACATGAACACTTAAATATGTGCATTATTTTCATGTCATCTAGTTGCCGAGCTCGAGGAGACGCCGGAGGCCTTGGAAGTCATTCCTCCGGATACTGACCCCACTGACCTGCAGCAACAAGGCAAGTCCCGGTTTGCGTTTAACAATTGTCATCAAGTTTTGTTTTATCTCTACTTAGATTGATGTATGTATGTGCGTTGGGTTTAGGATGATTGAAACCGCTTGTTCACTGTGTCGTGACGTAGTAAATATATGGGATGAATGAGATGAATTATTGCTGTTATGAATAAATTGTATTGCAACACGTGTGCCACCAAATATTGCCCACTAAATTTCAGATTTATAAACCTTTATCTTGTGGATAAAATATGAACTAAGGATGAACTTGTAAGAGCCCAAGTTTTTCACTTGCTAAAAGTGTTCTTCATGACACACCACAGCTCATTTGTGGTAATCATATAAAAACAATAGAAGAGCAAGTAACCACCATAATAGAGTTATTAGGAGATGAACTCACCAAGTCCAAAGGTGGAATTTCCCACTTGAACTCTTTAGAGGCTGAGCTCACAATTACCTCCTAAACTTTGTTAGGAATGCTATGCCAATTTGCACACTAACCCAAACCTCTTTGAGGTACTTTTGGATACAATCATTAAAACGACTAGTTTGAACTTAAATTCAAATTCAAACAACTTCCATCACATGAATTCAAAAGAGGGATTCATATTCACACTCATCACATTTTTATGAGCACATCCACAAATTTTCATACCATTTGGGATTGATCTTGACATATGTAGCAAATTCAAACTGAATTTGAAATTCAGTTTGCCATTTGAAGAAAATTCATTCAAACCATTTCTTTACTTTGAATCATTCAAACTTCAAATGGTGATTCAGTGGATTGATCAAATTGTGGGGGGCAGGAGGGTCCCAAATATTGTGCAAATATGGAAATTCAATTTTGTGGGACAAAAATTGGAAATGGGACCCACCAGTCAGTAAAACAGAAGCTGAAACCGACTCCAACCAAGTCACTCGGTTTCTTGCGCGTGCGCCCGAAGGTGCCACAGCGAGATCGCCTCTGCCAGTAGCTGCCTGCTTCCTCTGGCCACCGAGCTGCTTCCCAGCCTCCTCATCCTCATCCCCGGACAATCTCCGAACCATTTCACCTAGGCTTTCCTTCCCTGCTCGCGCGCTCGACCGAAGAACCGCCGCACGGCCGAACTCTCTGCTCCACCGGCGATCACCCGGTGCCTTTGACGCTTGGCTGAGCATCTCAGAAGCTGCACTGGCCTTCACTCGACATCATCGACTATTTGACAACTCGTGATCAGCTTCCTCCGGCCAGCACCGAGCTCCTTCTTCTTCCCCTGTTCACCACCGCCACACCTCTACTGATCACCATTGCCCGGCCGTCTCAGAGCCGCTCCAGTGCAATCAACTGCACGATAAGGTTAGCACCATGGTCTCGTAGCTCCTCCCAGAACCCCTAGCTCCGGCTAGCCGGAATTTCAAGTTTTCCTCTGATCATCGTGTGGAACCCAAGCAAACCAAAACGGGATATTCGTTCGACGTGTTTGATAAACTCCGATTCTGGTCTAGCCATAGCATCTAGGACTCCTCGCGATCTCCCTAGACCAAAACCATGAAGAAACGTCCATTCATCGAGCACTGCGATGCAAACTGACCGCCGTCGGCAAAAAGAGCTCGTGTCACTGCCGAGCTCATAGCTCCGGCTGTTTTCCGCGAGTTTGGAGTGCACCATCAGCTTCCTAAAACTCCCGTGATGCTTTACATCCACCTAGGGCACCGGGAGAGGCTTGGGACATGGTGTTCACCGTCAGCGCCGCGCCACTGATCGCCACCGTCGCTGTCAACCTAGTTCCCGCCGTTTTCATGCTGCATAACGTTGCCCGTCTGCTAGGCCGCGTGCTGAGGAGCGTGTAGCATGAAAGTTAATCAAAAAATGGTCCACCATAGCTGGATAATGAGCCACGCCATTTATCTGTCCGGTGCGCGCACGCCCCCGGCGCGAAGTTGAAGACGACCCTGACCGGGGGGCCACTGGCAGTGTGTGTGGCGGGTTTTTCTTTTTCCAGAAAATTTCCAAACTTTTGAAGCCCACAACTTTGGTTCGGATCATCCAAATTTAGTGAACCAAATTTTTTTGGATTCAGCTCTCTGAATACTTTCTAATAAAACAAATTTCAGCCCTTGAAAGTCTTTATTTCTGCAGAATAATTCCCCAAAGTTTAAACTGTTGGGAATTTTAACTGGAGATTTCCTTTATGGAAAATTCTGAAATTTTGGCAAGGGTGTTCAATTTAATATCCCTGAGTCACATGAAAAGTTTCAGATCCATCCGAGTTCAGTAAGTTCTCCTAATGGCGTGATTAAGTGAACTGACCCAGAGAAAAAGAAAAATGTACAGAAAATTTTTTCAGAATTTTTTCTGAACTTCATTTGCTCATAACTTTCTCTAGGATTCTCCAAATCACATGAAACCAATTACATTAGAACCATATCAAACTGTAATTTCCAAAAAGTAATGTCTTGATTCATGAAAATCCCTAGAAAACTATAGAAGCTCTAATTATGGGCAATTATACATTTATTTGTGCAGGGCTCAAATGAGCTTTGCTGCAAATGAAATTTGGCCAAGTTTCTGTTCAGGTTATGACCAAAGCACAGTAAAAATTTTAGAGTCAGAAGAGCTGTCTAGATATACTTATAGTCCATAATTCTTCACTTCAACACAAATGCATTTAAATTGACACGCATTGTTATTTTGATTTCGTGTAGTCGCTAAGGTCGAAGAAGACGCGGAGATTCTGGACTTTATCCCTCTGGAAGAACTTTTAGTCGACGACCAGCTGCAAGAAACGCTCCGGTTCGCATTAAGCTGTTTACAAAATTTTATATTTTGTCACTTCCATTATGTATTTCATATTATGTGCATTAGAATCTTGATTTGAAACGCGATTGCATAGCCAAGAGATCCATGGGGTTGAGTCTAGGTTTTGAACCTCGAGTAGCCACTGCAATGCTCAAATGGTATAGGATTAGTCGAGTAGTTGGAACTACTCGCAAGAATAGGCTTAGAAGCACACCACTCGGGTTGAGATAGCTCATGAACCATATGACATGAAAATGAGACCGAGTAGAGAGTATGGGCAGAAGGATGTTGGGGCCTGTGTGCCATAGCTCTGCTTGTGTCGGTTGAGGACTGAGCCATGTGCGGGCCTGTTGAACAAGCTAGAACTGTACCGAAGACATACCGGCTATATGGGAACCGGGAAAACGATGCAATTCGGGTAGCGATATATTGAGGCATTGCTTGTCGTCCAAAGGGGTTAGTTGAAAGCGGCAAGGTGTAAATCCGCTAGCGGGCACGTAGGTTTCTCCGCGTAGGGACCTCCTGCTCGGGACGATAGGACTGGTTCCACACTTGGCTAACGAGTGAAAGTTGGTTGCATACGACGTCCCGGATGGTTGTCGTAGGCAACATCGAGCACGTGCGTACGTGAGGTCTTATTCGGGTAACCCTGCAGGTGTAAATCTATTATAATCGTCGTCCCTCGCGGTCAGTGAGTACCACTTGTTCACTGTACCTTGACGTAGAAAGAACATGCTAGATGTCATGAATAAAAGCTGCTGTTCGAAAGTCTTACCTTGATTGTTAATGAAGTGCTTTAGAATAGAGCAAATGAATGTTCTGTCAACCTTAGACAGGGTACATAAGAGGAATGCATTTCTTGTTTAATTGCGGACTTCCTATGTGGCCTAGCACAAGGTTTTCAACTAATTTGACGCTAAAATTTGAAAGTAAGAGTCAACTAATTAGGCGAGTCCTTTTGCAAAGTACTTTCGCATTGTACACTTGTAGGATCGAAGAGCACGTGAAAAGCTACCAGAGGGGGGTGAATGGTAGATTTAAACTTTTCAGTGGAAGCAACAAAAACCCCCTCGGCAGAAAATTGATCTGTTAAGGAAACCGTGTATGCGACTGGTCTAAATATGTTCAACCATGAAAAAAGTGGTATATATTATATAGAATCAAGTCACAAAGACACGGCAACAAGAATCACGGAAATCCGTCAAGAAAAACTCAAGTTATGATCGAAAGATCAAACGAGGGTCAATCTGTTCTACTCGAGTAAAAACCAGATCTGCAACGCTGCAAAGAAACTCGTGTAGATCAGAAACTACAAATCCAATGACCGTTAAATTTTCACAGATGATATATAACCAAGTTTTGAAGACAACCCAAAAAGAATCACGTTAATTAGATCTGTAAAACTCGAGTTATGATCAAAACACGAAGCACTGTCGTGCTGTCCAGAAACTCGATGAGAAAGACTTGACAAAGACAAGTCCGACGAAAAAGGCACAAAAGCTCCTCTAAATTACGAATCTTATTGATCAAAACATAAGAGGAACAGCCCAAGATCGTCTTGCCACGTGATCTGGCCTCCCTTGCTTATATAACCAGCCCGGAGGCCAACCCAATTCTAACTAGGACTCTAATCCTACTCAGTTTCTAAATCAAAACTTTTAACTGCTCACGACTCTCGCAGATATAAGCAATCTTAGGACTTCCAAACACCTAGAGTCGGACCTTGACAAAACGAGTGTTTTGGCAGAATTCAAAACTTTAATCGTCATAGCCAATGTATTCGGCACACATAGGTCTCACAATCTCCCCCTTGATGAATACATTGTCAACTGTAGGATCAAAGTACACGTGTAAAGCTATCAGAGGGGGTGAATGGTAGATAAAAACCTTTCAGCGGAAGCAACAAAACACCCCTCAGCAGAAAACTGATCTGTTAAAGAAACCTGTGTGCGACTAATCTAAACATGTTCAACTGTGCAAAACTAGTATAGATTGTAGAGAATCAAGTCATGAAGACGTCACAACAATAATCATGAAAAATCCGTTGAGAGAAACTCAAGTTACGATCGAAAGATCGAACAAAGGTCAATCTGTCCTACGCGAGAAAACACTTCTGGGATACTGCAAAGAAACTCGTGTACATCAGAAACCACAAATTCAATGACTGTGAAATTTTCGCAGATGATAGATAATCAAGTTGTGAAGACAACCCAAAAAGAATCACATCAATTGGATCTGTAAAACTCGAGTTATGATAAAACCACCAAAGCAAAGGTAATGCTAAACAGAAACTCGACGAGAAAAACTTGTCTGAAACAAGTCGGACGAACAAGGCACAATAGTTCCTTTAGAATACAAATTTTATTTATCAACACACAAGAGGAACAGCCCCAAAGTCGTGCCTCACAAACTCTGGCCTCCCTTGCTTATATAACCAGCCCGAAGGCCAACTCAACTCAAACTAGGACTACTACTCCTACTTGGATTCAAACTGTAACTTTCTAATACTGCTTAGGACTCTTCTATATGCAGATAAAAGCAATCTTAAGACTTCCAAACACCTTAGAAACTTTCCAAACATTCCTAAAACAACTAAACTTCATGTCCCACACGAAATCCTATCATAACCAACTCAGAACGTTCCATATTTGAGTCAAACACGACTCAGCCGCAGCCTGAGTCCATAACCTAGTCGGTTGGACCTTTCCGACCAATTCTTTACGTCCACATCTCTTCATCACACCTTGGCACCATGCAGCCACGTACATGCACTCCTTGAACACGTGAAAACATCTTCTAACGACGTCCAATATACCTTCATATGCATTGTTCTTGATTCAAACATACTGCGCAACCTCCCGATCAACTCAACCACAATTCTTCCCGAACTTGGTTGTTGAACCTCATCTTCTCCCTAAGACTAGTTCAATGGATCCCATCACCACCAGCCATGTCTTGAACTCAAGCAACACCTGCACGTGAATAAACAACCAATACTTCTGAGCACAAGTTCTCGACTTGACTCTCGTTAGTTCCAAAACTACAACATCTTACGTGAGCACCTCACATAAGCATGTTGTAAACCATAGCAAAATGATATCAGCCATAACCACCAAATACACCAAAAACTTAGTAAAATAATACTAAGCAAACTTTCCATAAGAGTAAAGCAAGTTAAAAACATTGCAAGTTAAAAGCAGAACCATTGCAATCAAGCTCCGAACCTTACCAAAGCTAACCGGAGCTTACCAAAGCTAGTCAGACCTAGCGCCGGAGCTTACTAAAGCTTAGTCGAACCTAGACAAAGCAAGTCGGACCTTATGTCAGACCTTGCCGGAGCTACCCAAAACAAGTTGGACCTATCGTTGGACCTTGCAGGAGCTCGGACCTTGTTAAAAAGGTGTTTTGGTAGTATTCAAAACTTTTATCGTCAAAGCCAATGTATTCAGCACACATAGGTCTCACAATCTCCCCCTTGATGAATGCATTGGCAACACCACTTAAAATCTGAACATTGGCTTATTCACATGAAATATTTTGAAAACAATTTCTCCCCCTTTGTAAATCAGAAATAAAATTAGAAGAAAAACAAAAATACCAAAAATTCTCCCCCTGAGAAGAATCGTGCCAAAACACTTGTGAATGTGTGCAATGTATGATCAATTTCTCCCCCTTTGACAATGTATTCAGCAAGGTACAAAAGAGAAATTTTAATTTGTTATGATCACATTATAACATATACATATAAAACAAAGCTCATCCAAATCATACTATCAAGTAACTTACACTATCACATCAATGAGATACATAAAGTAGTGTAAGCCATGCTAGAGATCAAGTGTAATTTTCAATTTAAGCAAGTCATGATCTCACAAACATAACTATTTCAAGACCTGAAAGCATAACACTTGCTGCTGCATTTTATTTATCATTTAAAGCACAAATTTTGATCTTATGACATTTGCAGGAGATTATATGCAGCATCAGTCTTATTCTAACCAACCAAGCCAAGCCTATGTCATTTGATAGTCACAAGCTTAAGGACATGGTTTTAGTCATACACAACTCCTTTCATGTTCATATCTAAGTGCAATGATAAGTCATCTCAAATGAAGAAGTGTGATGCATGCATATTCTCTTGATCTTTTCTCATTTTTTTTTATTTGAACATAAAAACTCAACATGTGAGTTGATTACTTGATTAATTCTTTATGATTAAAAGCACTTGTGAGCATGCAACAAGTTCAAAACAGCAAGAAAGTTCGACCATGACCAGATTTAGTGTAAGTAATTATTCCAATTACTAAACATGGTAAAAACTACAAAATGTATAACACGAGTGATGTAGTAAGAACTTTCAGCATGAAAAAGGAATCACAAAGTCATATATGCATGAAATACTATGCTCATATTATTTTAATTTCAGATTCACACATAGACTACCCAAGTTTCAAAATTCTCCCTCAATTTAAGCCATGAAGATGCATGACCCCTGTTTCACTACGAATGTAACAAAAACGAGTGAAAAATCCAAAGGTTTTGTAAAAATGTCAGCCAATTGTTGTTCGGTATCTACATGGTGAAGCACAATGTTCCCTTTTTCGACATTATCACGGAGAAAGTGATACCTAATGTCAATGTGCTTAGTTCTCGAATGTTGCACGGGGATTTTAGCAATGCAAATGGCACTAATGTTATCACAAAACAGTGGAACACTATCTAGATCAACCCCATAGTCCATAAGTGTTTGAACAATCCAAAGAATTTGTGAGCAAGCACTAGCAGCAGCTACATATTCAGATTCGGCTGTGGATTGTGCAACTGAACTTTGTTTTCTAGAGGAGGAGGCAACAAGTGAATTACCAAGAAAATGACAAGCACCAGAAGTACTTTTCCTATCAATCCTACAACGCCCAAAATCAGCATCGGAAAAAGCTTTCAAAGTAACAGTTGAGGAAGAATGAAGAAAAATGCTAAATTCTTGAGTTCCATGTAAGTTCCATGCAATGGTGGTCGTTGGTGCTGGCTGTGAATCAAGATCAGGAGCTGGAACAATGTCATTAGCTGCTGAATTTTCGGGCAGCAGCATCACTTCTTCCTCTTCTTCAACGAAAATACTCTCCCACTGTGGATATGGATCTAGACCTGCAATATTTGAACTAGTACCTGGGCTAGCTTCATCAGAAGAAACCTCACAAGTCTCCACAATTTTGTTAGTATCAAGTAAAAGCACACGGTAGCCTCTACTATGAGATGGATAACCAAGAAACATGCCATCAACAGTTCTAGCTTCAAATTTATCAAGATTACCATGTTTCTTAACAAAATATTTGCAACCAAAGACCCTAAAGTGTGTGACACTAGGCCTATGTCCAAAACTGAGCTCATATGGTGTTTTACCTAGCTTAGCACGCAAGAAAACATGATTTGAGACATAACAAGCGGTTGCAATTGCATCAGCCAAAAATTTCCTAGGAGTTTTATATCCATCAAGCATAGTCCTAGCCATCTCAACTAAGGTTCTGTTCTTTCTCTCTACAACACCGTTTTGTTGAGGTACATATAGTAAAGAAAATTGATGATCTATTGCACTTTCAGCACAAAAGTGATCAAACGATTGATTTTTAAATTCGGTTCCATTATCACTTCTAATTGCTCTTAAAGATCCTTGGTGATCAATTGATAATCTAAGAAATACTGTTCTAAAGTGACTAAAAGCTTCATTCTTAGATGCCATAAAGTAAACCCAAGAGTATCTAGAATAGTCATCAACAATCACAAGAACATACCATTTACCTCCGAAGGATTGAACACGTGAAGGTCCTACGGTGTCATGGTGTAAAAGTTGACCCGGTTCAGTTGTCATGGTCATTGTGAGAGGAGCATGTGAACCTGCAACCATCTTAGCATGTCTACAAGAAGAGCACACAATTTCTTTGTCCCCTTTAAGCTTAGGCAGCCTACGTATGCGATCAAGAGCACTAACACGCGTGAGATGATCAAAGCCTACGTGACCAAGTCTACGATGCCAAAAATATAAATCTTTAGAATCATTTGCAACTAGACATCTATGCTTAGAGGAAGACATTTCAAAATCAGCTTTAAAAACTCTTCCAAACCGAGACATGTTAGAAATAAGCTCACTATTTGAACCTACAACTTTGCAGCAGTTTTTATTGAAAATAATTTCCAGATTTTCATCCAGCAATTGTGAAACAGAAAGCAAGTTGTATTTCAAAATTTTGACAAGTGCCACATCCTTCAAAGTGTAGTGATCATTTACTCTAACCGAACCTTTAGCAATTATAGGAGTTGAAGAATTATCGACAAAAGTAACATTCTCTACACGTGACACAAAAGAGAGAGAGGAGAACCATTCTTTGTTACCAGTCATGTGGCGTGAGCAACCTGAATCCACAATCCAAATGTTCTCCTTCCTCAAGCGTGTAACCTACATAGAAGCACAATATGTCGATGACTCAATACTGGGGTTAGTTAAAAGGCATCTAGGAATCCAGTACTGAGTCATACGATATCCATCAGGAATAACATGCGAAAGCTGAGATAAAACAGCAGGTTTATGAGTCAAAGTTTGAGATTTTTTGTTCTTAACTACTGACCTATGAGGTGTTACTTGTGTAGCACGAAAATCAGTAGCTCCGGTGGCAAAAACAGAAGGTCCGGAGGCAAAAACTGAAGCTCCGGAGGCAAAAACTGAAGCTCCGGAGGTAAACTTTGAATATTTCTGACTCATAACAGCAGGTTGCATGTTCCTAACATTCGGTTTAGTATGTGCAGCAAATTTTGCATGAGAGTTATAAGATCTGGCTTGCATTCTTTCCTTTTTATGTTGTTTAGCTAGTCTATAACAAAAATCTATGACATGACCATCTCTACCACAATAGGTACAATGAAATTTAACTTTGTGTTCATGTCTAGATTAGCATGCAATATGCTTATTTGAACCCGAATGTGACAACACTCCTGCAGATTTAAAAACCACTTCTTTTGTTTAGGAACTGTTTGAATCAAACCACTTCCTAATGATTTTACAATTTTAGGTGGATGTTCCTTAGCATGAGCATGTGAATCAAAACCTAAACCAGTTTTATCATTGCAAGACTTGGAAGAATTCAGCAGCAAGTTTAGGTTCTTATTCCCATTACAAAACCGATCTAATGTCCTATGCATGTTATCAAGTTTATTTGATAGATCAAGGCAATTTTCACATGAAGTTTTTCCTTTTAATTTGCAATTGGAACAGTATTTAACTTCATGAGAACGTAAAGCATTGTTCAATATAGAAATTTCTTTTATAGCATCTGTAGTTTCTTATTAGGATCATCGCAAGTAGAACAATGCAAATCAATTGTAGAACAACAAGCATCTTTCAAGTTTTTATCATTAAGTGCAGCAAACTTTTTGTTCTTTTCGATTTCAAGTTCAAGTTTATCAAGTGTGGAGGTGTGTACACTTCTTAGAGAGGACAATTGTTCATATATTAAATCACATGAGGAACAAGAATCATCACTAGGAATCAAGGATTTTAAACGATTAATTTCAGATTCTAGTGACTAAATTTTAACAGCATTGTCCCTAAGCTTTTTGTCCTTTTTCTTAACAATAATAGTGGCACGAGAAATAGCATCACACATTTCTTCTCAAGTAGGACATACCTCTTCATTGTCACTGTTCTGTTCTGCATCTTCCATACTTGATTTTGATTTGCCCGCCATGAAGCACAAGTTTGCCAGATCATCTTCATCTTCATCACTTCCAATGTCTACATCACTCGAACCATGTTCTTGAAGTGCGGTGATAAAACTGTTTACCAGTTTGCGTCCTGTAAAACCCTCCTTTGCTTTGTTGGTGTTGCCAAAAGAGGACCTGACTTTATTCTGCTTTTCATCATGGTTAGAAGGACCTGAAAGGTTAGGGCAATCTGTACGAAAGTGTCATGTCTTACCACATTCAAAGCATCGTTGAGGTCCGGAGCTTCCTCCCCTTCTAGTTCTCACATTTTGCAATGCTTTTGAGAACCTAGTAGAAAGAAGGACTAGCTCCTCCTCTGGAAACTCCTCAATCTGTTCCATGGTTAGTGAAGACAGCAAAGCAAGTGTATTGCTAGATGATTGGCCGTAGATAGGCATATCACATTGTGAGACAAATGCAATAGTCTTTTTTGGGTTCTTACGTGATATAATGTCAATTTCATGAGTTTTTAGGTTAGAATAAAGCACATCTAATGTAAGAGTACTCATGACAGTGGATTCACGTATGAATGTTACTTTCATCTCCCAAATTGACATGTCTAATGCACTTAGTAATTGCCTAGCATTTTCAGCATCTGAAATTAACATTGATGCTACGCAAGTTGCTGAGAATTTTATTAAAGCGAGCAAAGAGGTCATCAATGGACTCACCGGGTTGCATCTCAAAGCTCATGTATTCTTTCTTGAACATATCCTGTCTTACCTCCTTGATCGTGTTGGATCCTTCATGTTAGTCACAAAGTGTTCTCCACACATCGTACAACGATCGGAGGTGTGCAACACGGTCGAAGTCGCTCTGAGTTAGTCCTTGTATGATCATGTTCAGAGCCTTGTTGTTGTTGTCGACATCTCTCATTTTTGTAGCCGTGACTTGATCGTTTGAAGGCACATCGTAAGGCTTGTACACCTTTTCCCATATTGCAAAGCCTTGCGCCTGTATGAAAGCTTCCATGCGTGCCTTCCAAACCTGAAAATCAATACCACTAAACACACAAGGTTTGGCGGAGTATTTCTCCACGATGATTAGTCAAAACACATGCAAATAAGAAAGATTAGAGCAACCTGGCCCTGATACCAATTGTAGGATCGAAGTACACGTGTAAAGCTACCAGAGGAGGGTGAATGGTAGATAAAAACTTTTCAGCGGAAGCAACAAAACACCCCTCAGCAGAAAACCGATCTATTAAAGAAACCGTGTGTGCGACTAATCCAAACATGTTCAACTGTGACAAAACTAGTATAGATTATAGGGAATCAAGTCATAAAGACGTCACAACAAGAATCATGAAAATCGGTTGAGATCGAACAAAGGTCAATCTGTCCTACGCGAGAAAAACAGTTCTGGAATACTGCAAAGAAACTCGTGTAGATCAGAAACCACAAATTCAATGACCGTGAAATTTTCATAGATGATATATAATCAAGTTGTGAAGACAACCCAAAAAGAATCACATCAATTGGATCTATAAAACTCGAGTTATGATAAAACCACCGAAGCAAGGTAGTGCTGAACAGAAACTCGACGAGAAAAACTTGTCTGAAACAAGTCGGACGAACAAGGCACAAAAGTTCCTTTAGAATACGAATTTTATTTATCAAAACACAAGAGGAACAGCCCCAAAGTCGTGCCCACGATCTCTGGCCTCCCTTTCTTATATAACCAGCACGAAGGCCAACTCAACTCAAACTAGGACTCCTACACCTACTTGGATTCAAACTGTAACTTTCTAATACTGCTTAGGACTCTTCTATACGCAGATAGATGCAATCTTAAGACTTCCAAACACCTTAGGAACGTCCCAAACATTCCTAAAACAACTCAACTTCATGTCCCACACGAAATCCTATCATAACTAACTCAAAACTTTCCATATTTGATTCAAACACGACTCAGCCGCAGCCTGAGTCCATAACCTAGTCGATTGGACCTTTCCGACCAATTCTTTACGTCCACATCTCTTCATCACGCCTTGGAACCATGCAGCCACGTACATGCACTCCTTGCACACGTGCGAACATCTTCCAAAGACGGCCAAGATACCTTCATATGCATTGTTCTTGATTCAAACATACTGCGCAACCTCCTGATTAACTCAACCACAATTCCTCCCGAACTTGGTTGTTGAACCTCGCCTTCTCACTAAGACTAGTTCAATGGATCCCGTCACCAGCCATGTCTTGAACTCAAGCAACACCTGCACATGAATAAAAAACCAATACTTCCGAGCACAAGTCCTCGACTTGACTCTCGTTAGTTCCGAAACTACAACATCTTACATGAGCACCTCACATAAGCACGTTGTAAACCATAGCAATATGATATCAGCCATAACCACCAAAACACACCAAAAACTTAGTAAAATAATACTAAGCAAACTTTCCATAAGAGTAAAGCAAGTTAAAAACATTGCAAGTTAAAAGCAGAACCATTGCAATCATGCTCCGAACCTTACCAAAGCTAACCGGACCTTGAACCGGAGCTAACCAAAGCTAGTCGGACCTAGCGCCGGAGCTTACTAAAGCTTAGTTGAACCTAGACAAAGCAAGTCGGACCTTACGTCGGACCTTGCCGGAGCTACCCAAAACAAGTCAGATCTATCGTCGAACCTTGCAGGAGCTCGGACCTTGTTAAAAAGGTGTTTTGGTAGTATTCAAAACTTTTATCGTCAAAGCCAATGTATTCAGCACACATAGGTCTCACAGCAACACCACTTAAAATCCGAACATTGGTTTATTCACATGAAAAGTTTTGAAAAGAATCAAATGAGAAAAAAATTTTGAAACAAAAATTTCTCCCCCTATACATATTTCTCCCCCTTTGTAAATCAGAAATAAAATGAGAAGAAAAACAAAAATTCTCCCCATGAGAAGAATCGTGCCAAAACACTTGTGAATCGTGCAATGTATGATCAATTTCTCCCCCTTTGACAATGTATTCAACAAGGTTCAAAAGAGAAATTTTAATTGTTATGAGCATATTTATACCATCTACATATAAAACAAAGCTCATCCAAGCCACACTATCAAGTAGCTTACACTATCACATCAATGAGATACATAAAGTAGTGTAAGCCATCCTAGAGATCAAGTGTAATTTTCAATTTAAGCAAGTCATGATCTAACAAACTTAACTATGTCAAGACCTGAAAGCATGACACTTGTTGCTGCATTTTAGTTATTTTTCAAAGCACAAATTCAGATCATATGACATTTGCAAGAGATTATATGCCGCATCAGCCTTATTCTAACCAACCAAGCCAAGCCAATGTCATTTGACAATCAGAAGCTTAAGGACATGGTTTTATTCATACACAACTTCTTCCAAGATCATATCTAAGTGCAATGATAAGCAATCTCAAAAGAAGAAGTGTGATGCATGCATATTCTCTTGATCTTTTTCTAATTTTTCATTTGAAAATAAAAGCTCAACATGTGAATAGTTGATTGATTATTTTTTCATTATTAAAAGCACTAGTGAGCATGCAACAAGTTTAAAACAGCAAGAAAGTTTGATCATGACCAGATTTAGTAGAAATAATTATTCCAATTACTAGTCATGGCAAAAACTACAAAATGTATAACATGAGTAATGTAGTAAGAACTTTCAGCATATAAAAGGAATCACAAAGTCATATATGTATGAAATAATATGCTCATATTATTTTAAATTCAGATTCACACATAGACTTCCCAAGTTTCGAAACTCCCACTCAATTTAAGCCATGAGGATGCATAACCCCTATTTCACTATGAATGAAACAAAAACGAGTGAAATCCAAAGGTTTCGTAAAAATGTCAACCAATTGTTGTTCGGTATCTACATGGTGAAGCACAATGTTTCCTTTTTCAACATTATCACAGAGAAAGTGATACCTAATGTCAATGTGCTTTGTTCTGGAATGTTGCACGGGGTTTTTAGCAATGCAAATGGCACTAGTGTTATCACAAAATAGTGGAACACTATCTAGATCAACACCATAGTCCTTAAGTGTTGGAACAATCCAAAGAATTTGTGAGCAAGCGCTAGCAGCAGCTACATATTCAGATTCGGCTGTGGATTGTGCAACTGAATTTTTTTAGAGGACCAAGCAACAAGTGAATTACCAAGAAAATGACGAGCACCCGAAGTACTTTTCCTATCAATTCTATAACCCCCAAAATCAGCATCCGAAAAATCTTTCAAAGTAACTGTCGAGGAAGAAGGAAGAAAAATCCAAAATTCTTGAGTTCCTTGTAAGTACCTGAGAATTATTTTGACGGCTTGACGATGTGAAGCACGTGGAGAAGCTTGAAATCATGCACAAAGACATACGCTGAATTGTATGTCCGGTCTTGATGCCGTGAGGTACAAAAGTGATCCAATCATACTTCTATATTCTTTTTGATCCACGGGTTCAGCATCTTCATCAAGTTCAAGTATCGCTGCTGTACCATTGGTGTCCGAAGAGACTTGCTTTTGTCCATGTTGAAGCGCTTAAGAAGTCTCTTGTATAGGTTGTTTGATGCACAAAAGTACCCTCCTTTGTTTGCTTGATTTGCAGCCCCAAAAAGTATGTTAGTTCTCCCATCATACTCATCTCAAATTCTGAACTCATCATAGCTGAAAACTTGTACACAAGATAATGAGAAGCACAACCAAAGATAATATCATCCACATACACTTGAACGAATAATGAGTCATTGCCATGCTTAAACACAAAAAGAGTTTTATCAACCTTTCCCATGGTAAACCCCTTTTCAAGTAAGAATGTTTTTAACCTATCATACCATGCTCTAGGTGCTCGTTTAAGACAATAAAAGGCTTTGAACAGTTTGTAAACATGATTAGGAAAATTTGGATTTTCAAAACCTATGGTTGCTTGACATAAACCTCCTCATCTATGTAGCCATTAATAAAAGCACTTTTAACATCCATATGATATAACTTGAAACTTTTAGATGTAGCAAATGCTAACAAAATTCTTATGACTTCTAATCTAGCAACAGGAGCAAAACTTTCATCAAAATCTAGTTTTTCAATTTGTGTGAAACCTTGAGCAACCAAACTAGCCTTATTCCTAACCACAACCCCATCCTGAATTTGTTTATTTTTAAACACCCATTTAGTTCCGATTAGAGTGTGACCTTGAGGTGGAGGTACAAGTTTCCAAATAATATTTCTTTCAAAATTTTCTAACTCTTCTTGCATGGCAATAACCCAAGATTGATTAGTAAGTCCGTGTGATATATCTTTGGGTTCAAAAGGAGCAACAAATGCAGAATGAGCGTGAGAGTTTGGATCACAAAACCTGGACCATGTGACTCATTCGTGCAAGCTTCCAATCATTTGTTGTGGAGGATGACTTTTGATGACCCGGAGGGGAGTAGATAATTCATAAGCTCCTTGTTCTTCATGTTCATCACAAACTGAAGAACTTGTGACTTGAGGACGATCTGGACCAGCAATGGTGGTCGTCGGTGCTGGTTGTGAATCAAAATCAGGAGCTGGAACAATGTCATTAGCTCCTGAATTTTGGGGCAGCAGCATCACTTCTTCATGTTCTTTGATGAAAATACTCTTCCCCTGCGGATATGGATCTGGTCCTGCAATTTTAGAGCTAGTACATGGGCTAGCTTCATCAAAAGAAATCTCACAAGTCTCCACAATTTTGTTAGTGTCATGTAAAAGCACACTGTAGCCTCTAATATGAGATGGGTAACCAAGAAACATGCCATCAACGGATCTAGGTACAAATTTGTCAAGATTACCATGTTTCTTAACAAAGCATTTGCAACCAAAAACCCGAAAGTGTCTGACACTAGGCCTATGTCCAAACCAAAGTTCATATGGTGTTTTACCTAGCTTAGCATGCAAGAAAACATGATTTGAGACATAAAAAGCAGTTGCAATTGCATCAGCCAAAAATATTCTAGGAGTTTCATATTCATCAAGCATAGTCCTAGCCATCTCAACTAAGGTTCTGTTCTTTCTCTCTACAACACCGTTTGGTTGAGGTACATATGGTGAAGAATATTGATGATCTATCCCATTTTCAGCACAAAAGGGACCAAATGATTGATTTTTAAATTCGGTTTTGTTATCACTTCTAATTGCTTTTAAAGATCCTGGGTGGTCAATTAATAATCTAAGAAATAAGGTTCTAAAGAGACTAAAAGTTTCATTCTTAGATGTCATAAAATAAACCCAACAGTATCTAGAATAGTCACCAACAATCACAAGGACATACCATTTAGCTACGAAGGATTGAACACGTGAAGGTCCTACAGTTTCTAGGTGCAAAAGTTGACCCGGTTCAGTTGTCATGGTCATTGTGAGAGGAGCATGTGAACCTGCAACCATCTTAGCATGTCTACAAGAAGAACACACAATTTCTTTGCCCCCTTTAAACTAAGGCAACCCACGTATGCAATCAAGAGCACTAACACGTGTGAGATGATCAAAGCCTACGTGACGAAATATACGATGCCAAAAATATAAGTCTTTTGAATCATTAGCAACTAGACATCTATGCTTAGAGGATGACATATCAAAATCAGCTTTAAAAACTCTTCCAAACCGAGACATATTAAAAATGAGCTCACTATTTGAATCTACAATCTTGCAACAATTTTTAGAGAAAAAAATTTCTAGATTCTCATCTAGCAATTGTGAAACAGAAAGCAAGTTGTATTTCAAATTTTTAACAAGTGCCACATCTTTTAAAGTGCAGTGATTATTTACTCTAACCGAACCCTTAGCAATTATAGGAGTTGAAGAATTATCGGCAAAAGTAACATTTTCTACATGTGACACAAAAGAGAGGGAGGAGAACCATTCTTTGTTACCGGTCATGTGGCATGAGCATACTGAATCCACAATCCAAATGTTCTCCTTCCTCAAGCGTGTAACTTACATAGAAATACAATACGTCGATGACTCAATACTAGGGTTAGTCAAAAGGCATTTAGGAATCTAGTACTGAGTCACACGACGTCCAGCAGAAGTAACACGAAAAGGCTGAGATAAAACAGCAGGTTTATGAGCCAAAGTTTGAGGATTTTTGTACCCAACTACTGACCTACGAGGTGTTACATGAGTAGCACTAAAAACAGTAGGTCCGGAAGCAAACTTTGCATGTTTTTGACTCATTACAGCAGATTGCATATTCCTAACATTCGGTTCAGCACATGCAACAGGTTTTGCACAGTAGTTATGTGATGTAGCAGTCATTCTTTCCTTTTTCTGTTGCTTAGCTAGTATATAACAAAAATTTATGAGATGACCATCTCTACCACAGTAGGTACAATGAAATTTAACTTTATGTTCATGTCTAGATGAGCAGACAACATGTTTATCTGAAACCGAATGAGACAACACTCCTGCAGATTTAAAAACCACTTCTTTTTGTTTAGGAACTGTATTAATCAAACCACTTCCTAATGACTTTACAATTTTAGGTTTATGTGCATTAGCATGAGCATGGGAATCAAAATCTAAACCAGTTTTATCATTGCATGATTAGAAGAATTCAACAGCAAGTTCAAATTCTTATTCCCATTATAAAACCGCTCTAGTGTCCTATTCATGCCATCAAGTTTCTTAGACAAGTCTAGGCAGTTTTGACATGAAGTTTTTCCTTTTAGTTTGCAATTGAAACAATACTTAGCTTCATGAGAACTTAAAGCATTGTTCAATATAGAAATTTCATTCATAGCATCTTGTAGTTTCTTATTAAGATCATCACAAGTAGAACAATGCAAATTAATTGTAGAACAACAAGCATCTTTCAAGTTTTTAACATTGAGTGCAGCAAACTCTCTGTTCTTTTCAATCTCTAACTCAAGTTTATCAATTGTGGAGGTATGTGCACTTCTTAGAGAGGACAATTGTTCATATACTAAATCACATGAGAAACAAAAATCATCACTAGGAATCAAATATTTCAAATGATTAATTTCATATTCTAGTGACTCAATTTTAACAGCATTGTCCCTAAGCTTTTTGTCCTTTTCGTTAACTATAACAGTGCCACGAGAAATAGCATCACATATTTCTTCGCAAGTGGGACATACCTCTTCATTGTCGCTGTTGTGTTCTGCCTCCTCCATACTTGAACTTGACTTGCCCTCCATGAAGCATAAGTTTGCCAAATCATCTTCATATTCATCACTTCCGATGTCCACATCGTTCGAGCCAAGTTCTTGAAGTGTGGAGATATTACGAATTTGTGTCCTATAAAACCCTTCTTCTTTTTCTTATCGTTTGCAGAGGAGTGCTTCGTCCTAGTTTGCTTTTCATCACGGGAAGTAGGACCTGAAAGTTTAGGGCAATCCGTACGAAAATGTCCTGTCTTACCAAATTCAAAGCATCGTCGAGGTCCGGCACTTCTTCTCCTTCTAGTTCTCACATTTTGCAATGCTTTTGAGAACCGAGTAGAGATGAGTGCAAGTTCTTCCTCTATAAACTCTTGAATCTTTTCAAGGGTTAGAGAGGACAACAAAGAAAGTGTACCACAAGATGAAGATTGACTAGAGCTAGGCATGTCACGTTGTGAAACAAATACAAGAGACTTGATGGGATTCATACGTGATATTATGTAAATTTCATGATTTTTAACTTAGAATATAGCACATCTGATGTAAGTGTACTCATGACAGTAGATTCACGAATAGATGTAACTTTCATCTCCCAATTGACATGTCTAATGCTCTTAGTAATTGTCTAGCATTTTCAGCATCTAAAAAATTAACGTTGACACTACGCAAGTTGCTGATAATTTTATTGAAGCGAGCAAAGAGGTCCTCGATTGACTCACCGGGTTGCATCTCGAAGCGCATGTATTCTTTCTTGAACATATCTTGTGTTACCTCCTTGATCGTGTTGGATCCTTCGTGGTAGTCACAAAGTGCTTTCTACACATCGTATGCAGATCGGAGGTGTGCAACACAGTCGAAGTCCTTTGAGTTAATCCTTGTATGATCAAGTTCTGTGCTTTGTTGTTTTTGTCCACATCTCTCATGTTCGTAGCCATGACTTGATCGTTTGGTGGCACGTCATAAGGCTTGTACACCTTTTCCCATATTGCGAAGCCTTGCGTCTGGATGAAAGCCTCCATACGTGCCTTCCAAACCTGAAAATCAATGCCACTGAACACACAAGGTTTTGCGAAGTGTTTCTCCATGATCATTAGTAAAAACACATGCAAATCACAAAGATTAGAGCACTGTGGCCCTGGTACCAATTGTAGGATTGAAGAGCACGTGAAAATCTACCAGAGGGGGGTGAATGGTAGATTTAAACTTTTTAGCGGAAGCAACAAAAACTCCCTTGGCAGAAATCAGTTTGTTAAAGAAACCGTGTATGCGACTGATGTAAACAAGTTCAACCATGACAAAAGTGGTATATATTATAGAGAATCAAGTCACGAAGACACGACAACAAGAATCACGGAAATCCGTCAAGAAAAACTCAAGTTATGATCGAAAAATCAAACAAGGGTCAATCTGTTCTACTCGAGTAAAAACCAGATCTGCAATACTGCAAAGAAACTCGTGTAGATCAAAACCTACAAATCCAATGAACGTGAAATTTTAACAGATGATAGATAATCGAGTTTTGAAGACAACCCAAAAATAATCACATCAATTGGATCTTTAAAACTCGAGTTATGATCAAAATACCGAAGCACTGTCGTGCTGTCCAGAAACTCGACGAGAAAGACTTGACAAAAACAAGTCGGATGAACAAGGCACAAAAGCTCCTCTAAATTACGAATTTTATTGATCAAAACATAAGAGGAACAGCCCAAGGTCGTCTTGCCACGAGCTCTGGCCTCCCTTGTTTATATAACCTTCCCGGAGGCCGACCCAATTCAAACTAGGACTCCAATCCTACTCAGTTTCTGAATCGAAACTTTTCATAATGCTCAAGACTCTTCTATATGCAGATAGAAGCAACCTTAAGACTTTCAAACACCTTGGAACCATGTTGCCACGTCCATGCACTCCTTGCACAGGTGCAAACACTTTCCAACGACGTCCACGATACCTTCATATGCATTGTTCTTGATCCAAACATGCTGCGCGACCTCCCGCTCAACTAAACCACAATTCCTCCCGAACTTTGTTGTTGAACCACATCTTCTCCCTAAGACTAGTTCAATGGATCCCGTCACCAGCCATATATTGAACTCAAGCAACACCTTCACATGAATAAACAACCAATACTTTCGAGCACAAGTCCGCGACTTGACTCACGTTAGTTCCGAAAATCACAACACCTTACGTGAACACCTCACATAAGCATGTTGCAAACCATAGCAAAATGTTAACCACCGTAAACAGCCATAACACTTCAAAAACTTAGTAAAAGAATACTAAGCAAACTTTCCATAGATGTAAAGCAAGTTCGAAACATTGCGATTTAGCTCCGGACCTTGCCAAAGCTAACCGGACCTTGAGACGGAGCTTACCAAAGCTAGCAGAACCTAGCACCGGAACTTACCAAAACTAGTCGGAACTACCGCCGGAGCTAACCAAACACATGTCGGACCTAGCCATAGCAAGTCGAACCTTATGTCGGATCTTGTCAGAGCTCGGATCTTGAGTCGGACCCCCAAGAGGGACCACCGTCGAGTGGGAGCCGTGCATGCCGCCGTGTTAGTGTGCATGTATGCTAGTGAAGATATATTCATGGGCTGAACGTGAACTTCTTTTGCTTAGTCTACTTCCATGAGTGTAGACATAACGTTATTTTGTTGTAAATATGCTCATAAACACGTTTATGTAATAAAATTTTTGCTTCCGCTTTATGCCTTTTATGTGTGTTATCCGGTGTTGTGCAACACAACACCCCTCAGCCTGATCCTGGCTTGTGGAGACCGTCGGTCCTCACAGTGTTAGTGTGCATGTATGCTAGTGAAGATATATTCATGGGCTGAACGTGAACTTCTTTTGCTTAGTCTACTTCCATGAGTGTAGACATAACGTTATTTTGTTGTAAATATGTTCATAAACACGTTTATGCGATAAAATTTTCGCTTCCGCTTTGTGCCTTTTATGTGTGTTATCCGGTGTTGTGCAACACAACACCCCTCAGCCTGATCCTGGCTTGTGGAGACCGTCGGTCCTCACAGCGTGGCATCAGAGCTCCGTTGAGGTCTAACACACTTAAAAAGGTTAACTTTTCAAACTCGACGAGGAACGAGTTATTAGCCCATATAAGGATGTTATTAGTGTATAGCAAGTGGCAATACTAACCTATGTGCTTATATCAGAAAATCATGCATCTCGGGACTTCATATGTCTTGGGGGGGGTGCTTGTAAGCGCTGTCCACCAGTACGCACAAGCTTAAGTGTGGAGCCTCACGGGTGGCAAGTAACCCGGCCAGCTTTAGTATCGCTACGACTCTTCATGTTGTTTGGGGTATTCGAGCAACGCCCTTCCCTGGCGTGCTACGGGCAAGTATGGGAGACACCATCACGTGGTTAGTAACGTGAACACGTAGCTCAAGCCGTGTTTGGCTTGAGAACAACCGTGCGAGTGATGACGGGCGGTTGTATGGAACTGTATTGGGACCGGGTTCAGTGTGCAGCTGAACCTTATGATTGCGTGGTTTAATTGCAGGTAGTCTAACAACAGATTGGTAGACGAGTATCATACGTTTGCAACAGACGTTTAGTGCCACTGAATTAACGAACCCGGCTAAGTCCAGTATATGTTTTCTTTGTGAGGAACGTAGTACCGGCATGATGTGGGTGACGCTTCGATATCACACTCCACTAAATGATCAACATCATTGTAAAACTTGAAAATTTTGATCCAGAGTTATCATTGTAAAACTTGTAAAATTTAGATTCAGCTGAAATAATGCTGAAGTTATACAGAGGTTAGAGGTCGAATTCTTTCGATGTTGGGGTCGTATGATACATTTATTGAAATCTTTGGAAGAGATTTACAACTTTTCTATTGATGTCCAGAGATGTTTCATCCCTTAACTAGTCGAAATATGCAATAGAGTTGAAACTGTCCAGAAAACAGGGCAGAGCAAATACTCTCTGTAGCTCTCTGTAAGATGAGCATAACTTCCTGCATAAAAATCCAAAAATATAAAATGAGGCAGTTCTGAAAATTTTATGAGATAGATTACAACTTTGTAACAGGAAGTTTTGTCAAATTCGATGCAGAATTAACTGGAATTCTTGGATCAAATCAGTACCTCATGCAGGGAGGTGCTGTCAAATTTTCTCCAGAAATTCTGTCAACATTGACATCTCATTACTTTTGAAACAGGACAGATCTGAGGCCAAACAAACAAATTCTGGAAAGATATTGAAGTTAAATTTAACTTTGATGTTAAGCTCCAGAACTGGATTTGCCTTTAGCATGGTCTAAATCAGGTTAGAAGGGAAACTGGTCAGGGCTGTCAGTTTGGGCAGCATACCAGCAATCAAATTTCTTCTAAGGGCCCGTTTCGTACAGTTCCAGATTCCCCGAATCAGAAACGTTTCGGTTTCAACACAGAAATGTTTCTCAACTGAAACAAAATCACTTTAGAAACTGTTTGGCTAGTTTTCTGATTTCAGTTTCAGTACAGGGAGGAGCAGGATTGAAATGACCTATTTATTCTTGATGGACTATATTATTTTTGTCATAGTATAATATATATTAAGTTCTTATAATAAATATTATTTATAAGTGTCATTGTAAATTATATATCATCCACATGCACGGATAAATCTTTGTTGCATCGCAACAACGGCGACCAGTTGATAATAAGGGTGGACGATGGCATATTACTGTAAATAATTGCAAAACTGGATGGTAGATACAATAATATGAAGTGATTCAGGATGTGTAACACCTTTTTAGGTGATTCAGATTCGTAGGCAAAAAAAGTGAATCGTTTCGTATAGATTCGCTGCTGAAACATTTCATTTTTTTGCTGTTTGGTACCGTTTCAAGTGATTCAACCTAGAATCTGAAACGTTTGTTGTTGCCAAACGCACCCTAAGTTTGATTTGTATTTACAGGTTTTATGAGTTTAATGAAATGTTTTATGTTATAACTCAATTATTTACTGTTTAAATGAGTATCTGACCTTTTTCAAATATGTTTCTATAGATGGTAGAGGATAAACAACTAGAGAATGGATGGGTGGTATCCCACTGTTCTCAACGCAGCGGGTATCTAGAATTGTTGAAGCTGATGCTTAAATATTTCGGATATGTGGAGATGCCACGTTAACTCGCCAAGGAAGAAGGCGAGGAGGGGAACAAGGCATGGACTGTCCATGTCGATGTTCTAACAGGGCCGACGCCTCTGGATTGGGTACCGTTCACCGTCACGGTGAAAGGGAGACAACCGGAAGAAATGTGGCAGGTGGCAGCCCACGACACCATGTCACGTCTCTACCAGCTACACGTGACAGCTATGGAGGGCACTCCACTTGCGGAGACGTGTAGACAGTGGGGAACTGAAATGTTTCTAGAAAGAATGAGACAGCATGCTGTGGTTCAAGGACAGGATCATCGTACCCCGTAAACCAGAATTGATGAAGAAAATTTTTGACGAGGCTCACTTGTCAAAGTTTTCTATTCACCCCGGCAGCAACAATATATATCAGGAACTCAGAAGCAAGTTTTGGTGGACACGGATAAAGTGGGAGATCACGAAATACATGTCCGAGTGTGATACCTGACGAAGGGTTAAAGCTGACCACATGAAGAAACCGGGACTGTTGCAACCGCTCGGCATTCCTGCCTGAAAGTGGGAGGATGTGAGCATGGACTTCATCGTCGGTTTACCCACTACATTTCAGAAACATGATTCAGTGTGGATGATCGTCGACCAGCTCACAAAAGTTGCCCTTTTAATCCCAGTCAATACCAATTACAACGCCAAGAACTATGCTGAACTATACATCTCACGGATTCTTTCCTTATACGGCGTACCCCTCACTATCATCTCGGATCGGGGCACTTTATTTGTGTCTCATTTTTGGGAGCAGTTACGTGCTGCATTGGGGACGAAGCTGATCCATAGTTCAGCGTGCCACCCACAGACGGATGGGCAAACCGAGCGGGTAAATGAAATCTTAGAAGACATGTTATGAGCTTGTGCTATCAACCACGGTAAGAATTGAGATGATCACTTACGTTAGCCGAGTTTTAGTACAATAATGTGTACCAAGCCAGCATCAAGATGCCGCTTTAGGAGGCGCTATATGGGAGGAAATGCCGCCGCACACCGCTGAGCTGGTGTGAGTCTGGCGAAAGGGTCACCTTCGAGATTGATCTAGTCAACAATGCGGAAGGAAATTTTTGGCTGATTCAAGTGAACTTAAAAGCCGCCCAATCCCGACAAAAACAGTATGCGGACCGGAGAAGACGTCCTTTACAATTTGAAGTCGGGGATCACGTGTATCTACGTGTGTCTCCAATGAAGGGCGTGAACAGATTGGGGTTCAGAGGAAAGTTGGCATCCGATTCATCGGTCCATTTCAGATTCTGGAAAGATGTGGATCCGTTGCATACGTCTAGAATTACCAGTGACACTCTCCGGTTTGCATGACATCTTCCAAATTTCTCAGCTGAGGAAGTGCCTCAAGCTTTCAACCACCGTCCAGCTGGGGGGTATTGTCGAACTGAAACCGGATCTCACCTATCGGGAGGAACCAGTTCAGATTATTGATGAAAAGGACCGAACCACACACAACCGTATGTTGTGGTTCTATAAAGTCAGATGGAGTAATCACTCCGATAATGAAGCGACATAGGAGAGCAAATGATTTCTTTGCGCCAACTACCTGGACTTTTTAACGTCGCGCATCCGGTAATTTTCCACCGTCCTCTCCCTCATTTTTACCTTATAATCTTAGGACGATATTTTTTTAAGGGGGGACAAATGTAAAGGCCTAAGTTTTTCACTTGCTAAAAGGTTCATCACACCCACACCTCACCTCATTTGTGGTAATCACATGAACATATTTGAAGAGCATGTAACCACAATCAATAGATAATTAGAGGATGAACTCACAAAATGCAAAAGTGGTATTTCCCACATGCATCATATAGGGGCTGAGCATGTGATTACCTCCTAAACTTTTTACGAATGCTCATGCCAAATTTCACCCAAATCCAAAAACTTTTGAGGTACTATTGGGTACAACTAGTAAAAGGCTAGTTTAATCTTTAATTCAAATTAAAACTCCTTTCATCTCATGGATTCAAAAGAGGAATTAATAATCACACTCATCACATTTTTATGAGCTCACACACGAATTTTCACTCCATTTGGAGTTGATCTTGACATGAGCTAATTGTAGCAAATTCAAACTGAATTTGAATTTCAAATTTCACATTTGCTACAAATACAATCAAACCAATTCCATAATTTGATCACTTCACAAACCAAATCCCAATTTAGTGATCGATAAATTTGTAGAGGGCAGAGTGGTCTCACAATTGTACAACAGTGTAGCTATTAAATTTGTGAGGACAACATTCAAACGTGGGACCCACTGTCAGCCGCACAACCGGAGAACAGAGCTCCAGCGAGGCGCCCGGTTTCTTGTGCGCGCGCCCGTGAGCGCCACAGTGCTGAAGACCGGCGCCACCTCCTGCTCATTGATTTTTGCAGATGGGCGACGTCCTATGCTGCTTATCCTCGAGCAACCGACGGCAAACATTCATTTCTCCACTCCCTCGATGCCTTCCCGCACTGAAACTCCAAAAAATGCAGCCACACCACCCGAACTCTCACCCTCACCGTTGACTGGCACATTCACCTCGAGCTGAGGCCATAAACGGCACAACTGACCTTCACTCGACGTGCTCCAGCCCTCAGCTACTCGTGATCGGCTACCTACGAGCTTCTCTGAGCCGGTTTCTCCTCCCCTGTTCATCCCGACACGCCGCCGACTAAACACAATCGCGTGGTCATCACAGAACCGCTCCGGTGCCACAAAATGCACACAAAGGTTAGCATCGAGGTCTAGTAGCTTCTCCCGAGCCCCCTAGCTTCCTTGTAGCACCGGCTAGCTGGAAATTTACGATTCCCGGTGATCACAGTATAGAACCGAGGCCGACTAAAACATGAGATTCGTCACGTATGATTGATCAACCATTTAGCCAGCCTAGCTAGAGCTAGAGTAGCACCCAACGATCACTTAGGCCAATTCTAGTGGGGATGATCCATCCGGTGAGCGTACGCCGTGTTTTCGCCGCCGCCGGTGAAAACAGCTCGGGTCGCCGGTGAAGTCCACTTTCCAGACGATCTCCGGCCAAGAGGAAAGCAGGGTTATCTTCCCCGTGCCCCAGTGGTTCTTTATGACCCTTTAGTTGATCGTGTTCGCCACCGAGCCGAGCTAGCACCATCGGACCCGAGCTCAACTCCGCCGCCACTGTCGCCGATCACTTTCCCGGCGATGTCGAGGCGCGAGGGGTTGTGCGGCGTGTGCGCCGTGCTTCAAGGATCATGTAGGAAGAAACCGCGTCGAGAATTAGGCGGGATTGGCCAAGAACAGGCCGCGCCACCGCTGCGGTGCGTCGCTCGCTTGTGCGCCCGTGGGAGGTTGAAGAAGACACTGTGCATGGGACCCACAGGCAGTGTTTTAAAACATTTCTCGATTTTCAGATTTAGTTCAAACTTCAAACTCACACAACTTTTGCTAGGAAGATCCAAATGGAGTGAACCAAATTTTTTTGGATTCAGCTCTCTGAGTACTTTCCAGCAAATCAAGTTTCACTCCATGAAAACCTGTATTTCTCCAGAATTAATTCTCCAAATTTTAAAATGTTTAGAATTTTAACTAGAGAACATTTTTGTGGAAAATTATGAAATTTGGCCAGGATGTTCCTTGTATTATCCCTGACCGAACGTAACAATTTCAGATCCATTTGAGCTCATTTGATCCACCTAATGGTGTGATTAAGGAAACTGGTCCAGAGAAAAAGAAAAATGTCCAGAAACATTTTTCAGAATTTCTCTGAACTTGTTTAGCTCATATCTTTTGCTAAAATTCTTCAAATTCGATGAAACAAAGTCCATTGATCCATCTGAAAATATAGTTTCCAGAAAGTCATGGCTTTCTCCATGAAAGTCCTTAGAAAACCATAAGAGCTATGATTAGGGCCAAATACACATTTATTTGTGCAGGACTCAAATGAGCTTTGCTTCAAATGAAATTTGGCCAACTCCATGTTTAGGTTATATTCAAACCGCAGTAAAAATTCCAGAGTCAATAAGACTGTCTAGCTATACTTATAGTCTTCATAATATCAAAATAATTCAATTGCATTTAAATTGACACACAATATATGTTTATTTCGTGTAGTCGCTAAGATCGAAGAAGAGACGGAGGTCTTAGACTTCATCACTCCGGAAGAGCAGTTAGCTCGCGACCAGAAGCAAGGCAAGCTCTGGTTTGCATTAGCCATTTCATAAAGTCTTATGTTTTGATCATTTACTTTATGTATTTCCTACAATTGTGCATTAGAGTCTTGTTTGAAAACCCAAATGCATAGCCAAGAGAACCAGAGTTTTGGGCTTAGGTTTTTAATTCTTGAGTAGCCACTGCAATGCTAAATTTGTATAGGATTCGGTACAAGTCGAGTAGATGGAACTACTCGCGAGAATAGGCTAGAGGCACACTCCTCGGTTAGAAAGATAGAGAATGATTGGCATGGCAAGAAAAGTGAAACCTAGCAGAGAGTAAGGGCAGCAGGTCTTTGGGGCCTGGGTGCCATGTCAATCATTCTCCACTTGTGTTGATTGAAGACCGAGCCGTGTGCCAGCCTGTTGAACAAGCTCGAACACTACCGAAGACCTAGCGGATATATGGGAACCAGGAAACCGATGTAATTTGGGTAGCGATCTGTTGAGGCATTGCTTGTCGTCCAGAGGGTAGGATGAGAGCAGCGAGGTTTAAATTGGCTGGCGGGCACTGCAAATACTCCACGTAGAGACCTCCTGCTCGGTACGATAGGACCGGTTCAACACTTGGCTGACGGATGAAAGGTGGTTGCGTATGACGTCAGTGGTGGTTGCTGTAGGCAACATCGAGTACGGGCGTACGTGATGGGTTATTCGGGTAACCATGCAGGTGTAAATCAATTATAATCGTTGTCCTTCACAATCAGTGAGTACCACTTGTTCATTGTACCGTGACGTAGAAAGAATAGTCTAGTGTCATGTTAAAAGATTGCTGCTTGAAAGCTTTATATTGTTTGTTAATAAATTGCATTAGTTTAGAGCCAATTAAAGTTCTTTTTAACCTTAGGCAAAGCACATAAGAGAAATGCGTTTCTTGTTTGATTGCGGCTTTCTTATGTGTCTTAGCACTAGGTTTTCCAACAACTTGCTGCTAAAACTTGAAAGTAAGATTCAATTAATTAGGCTTGTCTTTTGCAACAGAATTTCCTACTATACACTGCAAACCCAGCATGTAGAGTTTCATGTGTAGGTAAGACGGGTCAGTCTTGCTGAGCCATCATGCTCACTGCTTGTGTTTGAAGCTTCTGCAGGGTGCTATGAGGAGGAGGCTCCCGAGGAGGAGACGTGAAATTGCCTAGAGGGAGGGTGAATAGGCTATTATGCCTGAAATGACTTAATTAAATGAGATTAGAACACAGGGGCCGGACTAGTATGGCTCAGGGGCGGACTAGTCCGATCAACCTGCTGAAAAGCCTGAAAGGCCGGACTAGTTTGGCTCAGGGGAGGACTAGTCCGATCAGACTGCTGAAAAGCCTAAACTTGATTTTTATGGGTTTTTCTTCAGATTTTAGTTTAACGAAAAGCAGATAAACTATCTAGCAATCTAATATAACAAATATGTCAAAGTATTGAGGTGGATTGCAAGATTGTAATCTGAAATATTATAAGAGCGAAATGATAGAACGAACCCTAAGCAATTCTAATGATCAATGAAATGTAAGTGCAAAATGACACAAAGATTTTTGCCCGAGGTTCGATTCCACTCAGGAATCTACGTCCCTGTTGAGGAGTCCACAAAGGACCAGGTTTAACTACCGTTTCCTTACCAAGTCGCCACTAAGGCCAACCCGGTTCTTCACTATCTCAATGGTGAACTTACAAAGTGTTGGGTCTGCTCACAATCTGAGGCTCCCACTTGATCACGTCCACAAAACTCCATGGATATCACAAGCCACAGGTCACAAAGACTCACACCAAGTGCACGAGATCACTCCGAGAGCCAAAACACGAAGTTCTTCCTTCTCCTCTCCTCACACACCCAAATCCACTCAAGAATTGGTTCTAGAGGGTGAGTAGGTAAGAGAGAAGGCTTAGGGGGATCTAGGATCGCTATGGCGGCGCTAGGGTTCTAGGTTTCTCAATGAAGTCAGGGCATTTCCTTTCATAGAAGTCCCGAAGCCAAACGTTGCCACTTACCGAAAACCCGGACTAGTCCGCCTAACACCGGACTAGTCTGATCTCACACAGGAACTATTTGCCCAGGTGAGAACGGACAAGTCTGGAGGACCCGGAATAGTCCGGCCACTAAGGCGGACAAGTCCGGTCTATCAAGACTTAGCTGTGGGAGCTCTCATCTCACGCCTATACGGACTAGTCCGCCATAGAACGGACTAGCCCAAACTCACACAGGAACTCTAAGTCTATGTGAAAATGGACAAGTCTGGTTAGCCCGGACTAGTCCGGCCAATGAGGCGGATAAGTCCGGTCTACCAGGACTTAGCCAAAAAAACACTCTCACCAAGAGAGAAGCGGACTAGTCCGTCCCAAAACGGACAGGTCCGATCTCAGTCAGGAACTCTCAGTCTGCCCCAAAACGGACTAAGCCGTAGGACTTCCGGACTAGTTCGGCCTCTTCCCCGGACAAGTACGGCCTGCCCAACATTACCTCTCTACCTCTCTCCATTAAGGATTTGACACTTCCAACGCTTCGAGCTCTCTTCTATGATCTCAATGCACTTGACACACGCACTCTTTCTTTTATACGGCTAGCCTACTAAAGACTCAAGTGAAACCCTAATTTCTACTCTTCGAGTCTTTGACGTCGTTCTTCATGTAAAGGCCTCAGTTTTTGACACATGTTTATAGTGTTCATCACCACACACACACCTCATTTGAAGAAAGTTGATGAACACATTTGAAGGCAAGTAACCACCATCAACATGCTCACTAGAGGATAAACTCACAAAATGCAAAAGTGTCATTTCCCACATACATCATATAGGGGCTGGACATATGAAAAACTCCTACATCTTACTAGGAATGTCCATGCCAAGTTTCACCCAAATTTAAAACCTTTTTGAGGTCCTTTTGGGTATAGCTAGAAAGAGGGTAGTTTGAACTCAAATTCAAATTCAAACTGTTTTCATCCCATGAATTCAAAAGTGGGAGGCATATTCTTACTCAGCACACTTTTGTGAGCTCACACACAAATTTTCACTCCATTTGGAGTTGATCTTGACATGAGCTAAGTTTAGCAAATTCAAATTTATTTGAAATTCAAACTGAATATGTGCTGAAATCTAGTCAAACAAAACCCAATTTGTATTTTAACCAATTCAAATGGCTCAGGGATAGATAATTCAAATCACCATGGGCATTGTTGGGATTACTGTTTACAACAGTAATATGGAGTTAAGTTCAGAGGTTAAAAGGGAAATGGGACCCACATGTCAGCCACTCAGGAGAATTCAACCGACTGAAGACTGAACTCAGTTACTCACGCCCGACCGAGCTGCCGCCACGGCGAAGAAACGGCGAGGACAGCAGCTGCTTGCCACCCTCGGCCGATGAACCGCCTCTCGGGGCCTTTATCTACGCGCCCGACCGGTCGCCGGTGCATCTCACCGCTGCCCCGTCGCATTCACACCCAGAAAGTTGAAACTCCTCGCCGCTCAGTTGAGCTCTCGGTCCCTCATCGCCCAGCTGATCCAGTGATCCTCCCGTCGATCTGAGACCAGCACCAGGTGCACCAAGTCTTCCTTGACGCCCTCGCACCGGTTCCAGGTCCTGAGCAGTCCTTCCCGAGCTTCCCCGCAACGATCTTTCATTTTCCGGTTCAGCTCGAGCCACCACCGCTGGAACGATCCGCCCGGCCACCACAACCTACCGTTCGCCGAGCTGTGAACAGCAAAAAGGTTCGCCTTCTGTCCCTCTTTCATTACCGCAAGCTCCGGCGGCATGACATAGACTGCTCACGCCGGAATTTCATGATTTCACGACGGTGTGCAAGAGGGAGCTCGAACCGATTCGCAAAATTCGTAGTCTACGCCACACCACTCATCTTCTCGTGGAGGGGATCACTTCTAGGTGCCCGTACGAGTCCATAGGAACAGAGACCGCGATGAACCATGGAGGGAAACCACTGTTCTTTGAGTTTTAGGAAAAATCCCGATTTCTGGCTGAGGTCGCATGGTCACAGCCCAACACAACCCTTCCCGAGCTCCGTGGAGCTCATGTCGACCTTTCCTAGGGTCCACTGGTGCTCGATGACCCTTAGCTCGATCGGTTGGGGTGCTAGGGAGGTCGGTCGACACGGCCAAAGTTGTCCCGAAGCTGCCGCACGTCGCCGACCATGTGCCGGCCATTTTCATGACGAACTTAGCCCGGAATCATGTTCCCCGAGTGGACTTCGACAGAGGCGGCCAGAACCGTGAAGTTTGGAGCACCACAGTGGCTGCCAGCGAGTTCTCCGGCGAGGTGTCGCGGTGGCCGAACGCAGGCGTCGGGAGGTAGACGAAGCCAGGTGGCCCATGTGTCAGCGGCTCGGATTTTAAATCCGGGATCAGTCTGCGGCTTGGATCCATTATGCTGGCACGCAAAAACCCCATGAACCCCGGTGTGCCATCGCTTCAGCGCCCGACACGTGTACCATGGACCCACCAGGAGATTTAAACTTTTCCCGATTTTCAGATTTCATTCAAACTTCAAATCCTCATAACATGGGCTAGGAAACTCCAAATCGAGTGAACCATATTGTGTTGGATTCAGCTCTCAGTACTTTCCAGCAAATCAAGGTTCACTTCATGAAAATCCTTATTCTCCAGAATTAATTCTTCAAATTTTGAACTGTTTAGAATTTTAACTGGAGAATCCTTTGGAGGAAAATCCTTAAATTTTGCTGGGATGTTCACCAAAATGTCCCTGAGCTACCATAAAAAATTCATATCCATTTGAGCTAATTTGATCCACCTAATGGTGTGATTAATTAAACTGTTCCATAGAAAATAGAAAATGTCCAGAAACATTTTCAGAATTTCTCTGAAATTGTTTAGCTCATATCTATAGCTAGGAACCTTCAAATTAAGTGAGACCAACTCCATTAGAACCCTCTGAAAATGTAGTTTTCAGAAAGTCATGGCTTACTCCATAGAAATCCCTAGAACACCCTAAGAATTCCAATTAAGGTCAAGGACATGATTATTTGTGGAGAGCTCAAATGAGCTTTTCTGCAACTAAAACTTGACCAAGTCTCTGTTTAGGTGGTAGCAAAGTCACAATAAAAATTTCAGAGTCATTGAGTCTGTCTAGTGAGACTTATAAACTTCACAAGTTTAAATTTCAATCAAATGCATTTAAATTAATACATGTACTTGTATCTCATGTAGTCGCTAAGGTCGAGGAGGAACCCGAAGTCTTAGACTTCATTACTCCGGAAGAGAAGCTAGCCTACGACCAAGAGCAGCAAGGCAAGCTCCGGTTTGCATTAACCTCTTTACAAACTTTTAGTGTTTTGAGAACTACTTTGAGTACCATTAATTCTTGCATTAGAGTCTTGTTTGGAAACCCAAATGCATAGCCAAGAAAACCATGGGTTATGTTTAGGATTGCAAACCCCGTTAGCTACTGCAAAGCTAAGATGGAGTAGGATTCGGTACAAGTCGAGTAGTTGGAACTACTCACGAGCATAGGCTAGAGGCACTCGACTCGGGTAGAGATAGCACATGATACACATGGCAAGAAAAATGAGACCCAGCGGAGAGAAGGGCAGCAGGACTTTTGGGCCTGGGTGCTATAGCTCCGCTTGTGTCGATTGAGGACCGAGCCGTGTGCGGGCCTGTTGAACAAGCTAGAACAGTACCGAAGACCTGCCGGCTATATGGGAACCGGGAAACCGATGTAACTCGGGTAGCTGGGTATTGAGGCATTGCCCGTCGTTCAGATGGTAGGTTGAGTGCTTGAGGTGTAAATCGGCTGGCGGCACTGAGATGCGCGTGCAGAGACCTCTTGCTCGGACGATAGGACCGGTTCAACATTTGGCTGACGGGCGAAAGGTGGTTGTGTACGACATCCGTGATGGTTGCTGTAGGCAACATCGAGTACGGGCGTATGTGACGGGTTATTTGGGTAACTCTGCAGGTGTAAATCGATTATAATCGCCGTCCCTCACGGTCAGTGAGTACCACTTGTTCACTATACCGTGACGTAGAAAGAACAGGCTAGTTACATGTTAAAATGTTGCTGATTGAGAGATGGACTTTGATTGTTAATGATTTGATGTAGTTTAGAGCTAATTAAAGTTCCTTTCAACTTTGGGCAAAGTACATGAGAGAAATGCGTTTCTTGTTTGATTGCGGCTCTCTCATGTGTCTTAGCGTAAGTTTCTTCGCAACCTGCTGCTAAAACTTGAAAGTAAGGTTCCACTAATTAGGCGAGTCCTTGCAAATGATTTTTACCTCATGTAACCTATCACCCCTCATGTAGAAGTTCCATGTTTAGGAGAGACGGGTCAGTCTTGCTGAGCCTTCGTGCTCACTGCTTGTGTTTGAAGCTTTTGCAGGGTTCTATGAGGAGGGGACTCCCGAGGAGGAGACGGAACCCCAGGAGGGGAACCCTGTCGAGTGGGAGTCGTGCACGCCGCCGTGTTAGTGTGTGTGCCTGCTAGCGGGGACACGTTCACGGGCTGAACATGAACTCGATGCGTAGTCTATGCCCGTGAGTGTAGACTGAACATATTTTGTTGTAAAAATGTTCATAAACCTGTTTATGTAATAAAACTTTGCTTCCGCTTTGTACCTTTGATGTGTGTTATCCGATGCTGTGCAACACAGCACCCCTCAGCGTGATCCTGGCTCGACAAGACCGTGCGGTCATGTCAGCGCTGGTATCAGAGCTCGCTTGAGGTTTAACGCACTACAAAGGTCATCTTTTTCAAAAATCCAGTGAGGAACCAGTTAGTAGCCCATATAAGGATGTTATTAGTGTATAGAAAGTGGCATACTAACCTAATTGCTTATGTCGGAAAATCATGCATCTCGGGACGCTTTATGTCTTGGGGGGTGCACGTAAGCGCTGTCCACCAGTGCGCACAAGCTGAAGGGTGGAGACCCATGGGTGGCAGGTAATCTGACCCGCTTTGATATCCTCTATGACTCTTCATGTCGTTTGGGGTATTCGAGCAACGTCTGTCCCTGGCGTGCGTGGTGCAATTTGGGAGACCCCGTCACGTGTTTAGTAACGTGAACAAGTAACTCAAGGCGTGTTTGGCTTGAGAAAATCCGGGCGAGTGATGACGGCCGGGTGTACGAACTGTATGGATACCGTGCTCGGTGTGCAGCCGAGTCTGATGATTGTGTGAGTTATCTGCAGGTAGTCTAACCATGAAACGGTAGACGTGTTGCATCCGTGTGCGAGAGACGCTTAGTTCCACTGAACTAACGAAGCCGGCTAAGTCCGGTATAGGTTTTTCTTTGTGAGGACGTAGTACAGACATGATCTGGTGACGCACGACGTCACACCCCACTAAATGATCAACTTCATGGTAAAAACTTGAAGGTTTTAATATAGAACATTAAAACTTTGCTGTAACCTCTTTCCTTAATCAGGATATTCAAAGTTAACAAGTTTTCAACTTTTAGGCTATTAAGGACAGAGTCCCCTGTTTTCAGCTGAATTAAGGCTGAAGTTAATCAGAGGTTAGAGGTTGAGTTTTTTCGATGTTGGGGTTATATGATACATTTATGGAGATCTTTGGAAGAGCTTTACAACTTTTCTTTTGAGGTCCAGAGGTGTTTCATCATTTAACCAATCGAAAAATGCAGTAGAGTTGAAACTGTCCAGAAAACAGGGCAGAGCAAACACTCTCTGTAAAATCTCTTTAAATTGAGCATAACTTCCTGTATAAAAATCTAAAAATAGAAAATGAAGTAGTTCTGAAAATTTCATGAGATGGTTTACATCTTTGTAACAGAAAGTTTTGTCAGACTGGGAGTAGAATTAACTGGAATTCTTGGATCAAATCAGTACCTAAAGCAGAGAGGTGCTGTCCAATTTTCTCCAGAAATTATGTTAACTTTGACATCTCATAACTTTTGAACCAGGACAGATCCTAGGCCAAGCAAATACTTTCTGGAAAGCTATTGAAGTTAGCTTTAACTTTGATGTTGAGCTCCAGAGTTGGTTTTGCATTTAGCATGGCCTAAATCAGGTTGAAATGGAAACTGGTCAGGGCTGTCATGTTGGACAGCAGATCAGCAGTCAAATTTGTTTAAATTTGAACTATGGTTCCAAGTCTTATGAGTTCAATGACATGTCTCATGTTATAACTCAAATGGTTTACTGTTCAAATAAATATCTGACATTTCTCCAATATGTTTTACAGATGACAGCGGATAAACGGTTCGAGAACGGGTGGGTGGAATCTCACTATCCTCACCGCAGCGGCTATCCGGCAGCATTGAGGCAAATGCTTCAATATTTCGGGTATAGTAAGATGCCGCAGTACTTCGCCAAGGAAGAAGGTGAGGAGGGGAACAAGACGTGGACAATCCATGTCGAGGTTCCTGCAGGGCCTACGCCACCCGGTTGGGCGCCGTTCACCATTACGGTGAGGGGTAGACAACCGGAGGGAATGTGGCAAGTGGCAGCCCGCGACACCATGTCGCGCTTCTGCCAACTGCACGTGAGAGGTATGGAGGGCACTCCATATGCGCTCGTTACAGTGAAGGGACGGGCTCATCATGTGTGGGAAGGGAGGTACATAGAGGCAACAGACCCGAGTTGCCCAAGGTACAATCCCGCGGAGGCGAACCTCAGCCTCCAGATAAGGGCGGGAAGGGCCGTGATGGACAGCCAAGCTGTTCATACAGAATGTCTCACCGCAAAGCTCAAGGAGAGCACAAGCCATGGAGACAATTTTGAGAGTGCTCACAGTGCACTCCGCAATGTGCTCCTTCCAACGATTAAGCGACTAAACGAACAACATAATCAGTTGCATCGTCTGAAGAAGGCAAAGAAGAAAAGTCGTGTTGACATCGCGGCGTTGCAAGAACAGGTGCAGGCTCTGACCCAGCAAAACGAGGTCCTTACTCAAAAGCGGGACAACGCTATTGAGGAGGGTAAAGGCTGGGAAGAGGACTACAACCAAGCCATGGACTAGCTGCACGCGTTGCAGGACCTCGTACCTCCGGTATTGAGCATCCCGGTGATCTTGGGTCTTCCGGCAATGGGAGAACCCGAGATGGGAGATGAGGTTGTAGATCCGGAACCACCAGCAGAGGTACCGGAAGAGGACGACCCACAGGAGGTCGAGTTATACTCCGAGTAGGGGTTTACCGTTGCCAATTAGGGCAACAAGAGTAGTGTGACCCAAACTTTTGTAACCAGTGACATGTCATGTAGGCAGTAGCGTATGTATAGGTAGTGACGACATGAGCACGACTTCTCGGAGAACCGAGAATAATGTATCTTGTATAAAGTTTCTGCTTTATCAATATATGTGAATGTTGTGGAAGTTATTCATGCGTCACTTCAAATACCTACAGTTTCATATGGAATTTTTAAGTATGACATATGCTGATCGCTGCTGTTTTAAATTTCAGAATGACTCGTACTCGTGCCAACCCGGACGTTGGGGTTTATAGTCAAGGGGGAGAAACCTCCCAACAGCCTCCCGAGGACTCCTCGGGACAGCAACAGCAGCAGCAACCACAGCAACAACTGTCACCGTCAACGGTTACTTTGGCGGATATTGTAGCAGCAATGGCGGGCTCTCATCAGCAGCATACGGAGTTGCTGCAGACCCTCATTGCCAATACGTCTCGACCAGAGAGGTGTCAAGATCGTGAGGAGCGCCAACAGAGCTCCCACTCCGACTTTCTAGCGACTCATCCCCCGGTATTCTCAAGGGCGGATGAACCCATCGATGTGGACAACTGGCTCCGCACGATGGAGATGAAGTTTGGGCTGCTCCAAGTCAGTGAGCAGCGCAAGACTCAGTTCATGGTCCAACAGCTCCAGGGATCCGCGAGCGCATGGTGGGTGAACTACTGTGCTTCACAGCCCACCGACCGAGTTATGACCTGGGCGGAGTTCCGGACGGCCATCAGGGCCTATCATATACCGCCGGGTCTCATGAAGAGGAAGACGCAGGAGTTTCTACACCTGCTGCAAGGGAGCCGGAACGCGCTGCAATACTCCAGGGCGTTCAACGATCTCACGCTTTATGCGTCATATCACGCCAATACTGACGAGAAGCGACGGGACCACTTCTACCAAAGGCTTAACCCGCTCCTGAAGGACAAGATGGTAATGTTCAATCGCGGCAGCCTCAATGACATAATTGATGCTGCGATTGTTCAGGAGGACTCCGGCAAGGAGTTAGCGGCGGCGGAAAGAAAGCGAAGCGCGCCACAAAGCAGCGGAGAAGGAGGCGGTCCTTCTCAGAAATTTCGGATGGTGAATCGCCCACCATTAGGTTCACACTGGCAGCCACCACAGAGGTCGATGCCATTCCGCAGTCGGCCCTATTCTTCACTGGCGTTCAGGCCAGCACTGCCAGCACCACCTCTGCAACAACAACAGCAACAGCGGGCGATGCCGCGTGCGTATGCACCTCAGCAGCGCATGCCGGGCTTTCATCCTCCAAGCACCGGACAAGCAGCGGCCACATGCTACAAATGTGGTCGTCCAGGACACTTCGCCAGCAGTTGTCCTGAGAGGCAAGGCAGCGGAGTTGCACCACAGCTTCCGGGGAGGAATCAGCCCTGGAACACCTAATGCGCGGCGGGCAAACCCTAGGCCCGGCACTGTCCACCAACTTGCCATAGAGGACGTGCCGGAGGGAGAGCCGATCCTTGCGGGTATGTTCCAACTCCACCAGCATCCCGCCATAGTATTATTTGATTCAGGCGCCACGCATAGCTTTATTAGCCAAGCTTTCATTGCTAAATACAGCTTGCCAATACTACCCACCGATAGTCCATATTTGATTTGTTCACCGGGTGGGAAAATTTCAGCAAGCATGATGGTCCCAAAAGCGCCACTATGCTTAGAGGGTAGAGTATACCCTACGTCTCTCATAATTTTAGAGGGACAAAAGGTCGATGTCATCTTAGGGATGTCGTGGTCAACCCGCCACGGCGCTGTTTTAGACACCGTCCTCCGAGTTGTGTACTTGAACTCAGAAGTGCACGAATCTCACTCCTTATTTCTGGACAGTCCAGAAATAAAACTTCCAAGTGTATATCAATCTAAAACTATCAGATTGGAAGATATTCCAGAGGTCCGAGAGTTTCCTGACGTGTTCCCGGATGATTTACCGGGGATGCCGCCCGACAGAGAGGTGGAGTTCAAGATTGAACTTGCACCGGGAACCATGCCAATAACCTGAAGGCCGTACAAGATGGCGCCTAAGGAGTTGGCTGAACTGAAGATTCAGCTAACGGACCTGCTGGAGAAGGGTTTTATTAGGCCGAGCTCCTCACCATGGGGCTGTTCGGCATTATTCGTAAAGAAGAAGGATGCGACGTTGCGGCTTTGCGTGGACTATCGTCCACTAAACGCCGTAACCATCAAGAATAAGTACCCGTTGCCACGGATCAACATGTTATTTGATCAGTTGGTCGAAGCAAAGATCTTCTCCAAGATGGACTTAAGATCCGGGTACCATCAGATTAAGATACGGGCCGAGGATATTCCGAAGACGGCTTTCTCAAAAAGCTACGGGCTTTATGAGTACCTGGTCATGTCCTTCGGCCTCACCAATGCTCCAGCTCACTTCATGTATTTGATGAACTCTGTATTCATGCCGGAGCTGGACAAGTTTGTCGTGGTCTTCATCGACGACATACTGGTATATTCCAAGTCGGAGGAAGACCACAAGAAGCATCTGCGTATAGTCTTGCAACAGCTGCGGGATCACAAGCTATACGCGAAATTCAGCAAGTGCGAATTACGGATATCGCAAGTGCCTTTTCTCGGGCATATCATCTCAGCGGAGGGTATCGCTGTAGACCCGAGTAAGATCATACAAGTGCTGAATTGGAAATCCCAAAGAACTGTTCACGAGGTACGGAGTTTCCTCGGGCTAGCGGGATATTATCGGAGGTTCATCCCGAACTTCTCGAAGATTGCCAAGCCTATGACGGGACTGCTGAACAAGGCTACCAAATATGTTTGGAGTCCAGCATGTGAAACAGCATTCAAGGCTTTAGTCAAGCACCTAACATCAGCACCGGTTTTGGTGCAGCCAGACACAACAAAACCGTTCGATGTGTACTGCGATGCATCCGGCATTGGGCTCGGATGTGTGCTGATGCAAGACCGAAGAGTGGTCGCGTATGGGTCACGGCAGCTTAGAAACCATGAGCAGAATTATCCAACTCACGACTTGGAGCTCGCTGCCGTGGTACTTGCACTAAAAATGTGGAGGCACTACCTACTCGGTAACCTCGTACATATATATACCGACCACAAAAGCCTCAAGTACATATTCACTCAGAAGGAGCTGAACATGAGGCAGCAAAGATGGTTAGAGCTGATAAAGGATTACGAAATAGAGATCCATTATCACCCCAGCAAAGCAAACGTAGTGGTGGATGCGCTGAGCCGCAAGTCACACGTCAACAACCTGACCGTCACACCGTTGGAAGAGAGCGAACCACCACTGCATGTGATTCCACATGGAGCTCTCTACAACTTAGCTTTGATCCCCACCATACGTGAAGAGATTGCGGATACTCAGAAACATGACAAGGGCATGTCACATTTACGGAGGCGTATAGACAGTGGGGAGCTGAAATGTTTCCGGAAAGATGGAGACGAAGTCCTATGGTTCAAGGACCGGATAGTCGTACCCCGTAACCCGGAATTACGGAAGAAAATCTTTGATGAGGCTCACTTGTCAAAGTTTTCTATTCACCCAGTCAGCAACAAAATGTATCAAGAACTCAGAAGCAAGTTTTGGTGGACACGGATGAAGCGGGAGATTGCAAAGTACATGTCCGAGTGTGATATATGTCGAAGGGTGAAGGCAGATCTTATGCGGAAGCCGGGACTGTTACAACCACTTGGTGTTCCTTCCTGGAAATGGGAGGATGTGAGCATGGACTTCATCGTCGGTTTACCCACCACTTTTCAGAAACATGATTCTGTGTGGGTAATCGTCGACTGACTCACCAAAGTTGCCCATTTTATCCCAGTCAACACCAACTACAACGCCAACAAGTACGCTGAACTGTACATCTCACGGATCCTATGCTTATACGGCGTACCCCGTACCATCATATCGGATCGGGGCACTTTATTTGTGTCCCGTTTTTGGGAGCAGCTACACGCTGCATTGGGGACAAAGCTAATCCATAGTTCAGCATACCACCCGTAGACGGATGGGTAAATCAGATTCTAGAAGACATGCTACGAGCTTGCGCTATCAACCACAGCAAGATTTGGGATGATCACATGCCGTTAGCCGAGTTCTCGTACAACAATGGGTACCAAGCCAGCATCAAGATGGCGCCTCATGAGGCGCTATACGGGAGGAAATGCCGCACACCACTAAATTGGTGTGAGTCCGGCGAAAGGGTTACCTTTGGGATTGATCTTGTCAACAACGCGGAGGAAAAGGTTCGACTGATTCAATCGAACCTAAAAGCCGCACAATCCCGACAGAAACAATACGCGGACCGGAGAATACGCCCATTACAGTTCGAAGTCGGGGATCACGTATACCTACGTGTGTCTCCAATGAAGGGCGTGAACAGATTCGGGGCGAGAGGAAAGTTGGCACCCCGATTCATCGGTCCATTTCAAGTTATAGAAAGATGTGGATCAGTAGCATACTGGCTGAAATTACCAGAAGCACTTTCCGGTGTGCACGACGTCTTTCACATTTCCCAGCTGAGGAAGTGTCTTAAGCTATCAACTACCATTCAGCTGGAGGACATAGAAGAACTGGAACCGGATCTCACGTATCGGGGGGAACCGGTTCAGGTTATTGATGAGAAGGCCCAAACCACACGCAACCGTACGTTGTGGTTCTACAAAGTTCTATGGAGTAATCACTCTGTGGACGAAGCGACATGGGAGAGCGAAGGATTTCTTCACGATAACTACCCCGACTTTTTCACGTCGCATATCCGGTAATTTTTCCACCGTCCTCTCTCTCATTTTCACCTTATAATCTCGGGACGAGATTCTTTTAAGGAGGAATGTAAAGGCCTCAGTTTTGGACACATGTTTAAAGTGTTCATCACCACACACACACCTCATTTGAAGAAAGTTGATGAAAACATTTGAAGAGCAAGTAACCACCATCAACATGCTCACTAGAGGATAAACTCACAAAATGCAAAAGTGGCATTTCCCACATACATCATATAGGGGCTGGACATATGAAAAACTCCTGCACCTTACTAGGAATGTCCATGAAAAGTTTCACCCAAATTCAAAACCTTTTTAAGGTCCTTTTGGGTATAGCTAGAAAGGGGGTGGTTTGAACTCAAATTCAAATTCAAACTGTTTTCATCCCATGAATTAAAAAGTGGGAGGCATATTCTTACTCAGCACATTTTTGTGAGCTCACATCAATTTTCACTCCATTTGGAGTTGATCTTGACATGAGCTAAGTTTAGCAAATTCAAACTTTATTTGAAATTCAAACTGAATATGTGCTGAAGTCAAGTCAAACCAAACCCAATTTGAATTTTAACCAATTCAAATGGCCCAGGGGTATTTAATTCAAATCACCATGGGCATTGTGGGGATTACTGTTTACAACAGTAATATGGAGTTAAGTTCAGAGGTTAAAAGGGAAATGGGACCCACATGTCAGCCACTGAGGAGAATTCAACTGACTGAAGACTGAACTCGGTTACTCGCGCCCGACCGAGCTGCCGCCACGACAAATAAACGGCGAGGAACGCAGCTGCTTGCCGCCCTCAGCCGATGAACCGACTCTCGGGGCCTTTATCTACGCGCGCGAGCGGTCGCCGGTGCATCTCACCGCTGCCCCGTCGCGTTCCCACCTAGAAAGCTGAAACTCCTCGCCGCTCGGTTGAGCTCTCGGTTCCTCATCGCCCGGCCGATCCAGTGATCCTCCCGGCAACCTGAGACCAGCACCGGGTGCGCCAAGTCTTCCTTGAAGCCCTCGGGCCGGTTCCAGGCCCTGAGCAGTCCTTCCAGAGCTTCCCCACAACGATCTTTCATTTTCTGGTTCAGCTCAAACCGCCACCGGGGGAACGATCGCCCAGCCACCACAACCTACCGTTCGCCGAGCTGTGAACAGCAAAAAGGTTCGCCTTCTGTCCCTCTTTCATTACCGCAAGCTCCGGCGGCATGACATAGACTGCTCATGCCGGAATTTCATGATTTCGCGACGGTGTGCAAGAACGGAGCTTGAACCGATTCGCAAAATTCGCAGTCTACACCACAGCACTCATCTTCTCGTGGAGGGGATCACTTCTAGGTGCCCGTACGAGTCCATAGGTACAGAGACGGCGAAGAACCGTGGAGGGAAAACACTGTTCTTTGAGTTTTAGGAAGAATCCCGATTTCTGGCCGAGGTCGAACGGTCACAGCCAACACAACCCTTCCCGACCTCCGTGGAGCTCATGTCGACCTTTCCTAGGGTCCACTGGTGCTCGACGACCCTTAGCTCGATCGGTTGGGGTGCTAGGGAGGTCGGTCGACACGGCCGAAGTTCTCCCGAAGCTGCCGCTCGTCGCTGACCATGTGCCGGCCATTTTCATGACGAACTGAGCCTGGAATCATGTTCCCCGAGTGGACTTAGGCAGGGGCGGCCAGAACCGTGAAGTTTGGAGAACCACAGTGGTTGCCGGCGAGCTCTCCGGCGAGGTGTCGTGGCGGCCGAACGTAGGCGTCGGGAGGTAGACCAAGCAGGGTGGCCCACGTGTCATCGGCTCGGATTTTAAATCTGGGATCAGTCTGCGGCTTGGATCCGGTGTGCTGGCGCGCAAAAACCCCGTGAACCCCGGTGTGCCATCGCTTCAGCGCCGGACACGTGTACCGTGGACCCACCGGCAGATTTAAAATTTTCCTGATTTTCAGATTTCATTCAAATTTCAAATCCTCATAACTTGGGCTAGGAAACTCCAAATCGAGTGAACCAAATTGTGCTGGGTTCATCTATCTGAGTACTTTCCAGCAAATCAAGGTTCACTTCATGAAAATCCTTATTTCTCCAGAATTAATTCTTCAAATTTTGAAATGTTTAGAATTTTAACTGGAGAATCCTTTGGAGGAAAATTCTGACATTTTGCTGGGATGTTCACCAAAAAGTCCCTGAGCTACCATAAACATTTCAGACCCATTTGAGCTCATTTGATCCAGCTAATGATGTGATTAATAAAACTGTTCCAGAGAAAATAGAAAATGTCCAGAAACATTTTCAGAATTTCTCTGAAATTGTTTAGCTCATATCTTTAGCTAGGAACCTTCAAATTAAGTGAGACCAACTCCATTAGAACCCTCTGAAAATCTAGTTTTCAGAAAGTCATGGCTTACTCCATGAAAATCCTTAGAACACCCTAAGAGTTCCAATTAAGATCAAGGACATGATTATTTTTGGAGAGCTCAAATGTGCTTTGCTGCAACTAAAACTTGACCAAGTCTCTGTTTAGGTGGTAACCAAGCCACAATAAAAATTTCAGAGTCATTGAGTCTGTATAATGAGACTTATAAACTTCACAAGTTTAGATTTCAATCAAATGCATTTAAATTAATACATGTACTTGTATCTCATGTAGTCGCTAAGGTCAAGGAGGAACCAGAAGTCTTAGACTTCGTTACTCCGGAAGAGAAGCTAGCCTACGACCAAGAGCAGCAAGGCAAGCTCCGGTTTGCATTAACCTCTTTACAAACTTTTATTGTTTTGAGAACTACTTTGAGTACCATTAATTATTGCATTAGAGTCTTGTTTGGAAACCTAAATGCATAGCCAAGAAAACCATGGGTTAGGTTTAGGATTGCAAAGCCCGTTAGCTACTGCAAAGCTAAGATAGGGTAGGATTCGGTACAAGTCGAGTAGTTGGAACTACTCACGAGCATAGGCTAGAGGCACTCGACTCGGGTAGAGATAGCACATGATACACATGGCAAGAAAAATGAGACCGAGCGGAGAGTAAGGGCAGCAGGACTTTGGGGCCTGGGTGCTATAGCTCTGCTTGTGTCGATTGTGGACCGAGCCGTGTGCGGGCCTATTGAACAAGATAGAACAGTACCGAAGACCTACCGGCTATATGGGAACCGGGAAACCAATGTAACTCGGGTAGCTTGGTATTGGGGCATTGCCCGTCGTTAAAGGGTAGGTTGAGAGCTTTAGGTGTAAATCGGCTGGCGGCACTGAGATGCGCGTGCAGAGACCTCTTGCTTGGGACGATGGGACCGGTTCAATATTTGGCTGACGGGCGAAAGGTGGTTGCGTATAACGTCCGTGATGGTAGCTGTAGGCAACATCGAGTACGGGCGTACATGACGGGTTATTCGGGTAACCCTGCAGGTGCAAATCGATTTTAATCGCCATCCCTCACGGTCAGTGAGTACCACTTGTTCACTGTACCGTGACGTAGAAAGAACAGGCTAGTTACACGTTAATATGTTGCTGATTGAAAGATGGACTTTGATTGTTAATGATTTTCTGTAGTTTAGAGCTAATTAAAGTTCCTTCTGATATTTGGGCAAAGTACATGAGAGAAATGCGTTTCTTGTTTGATTGCGGCTCTCTCATGTGCCTTAGTGTAAGGTTCTTCACAACCTGCTGCTAAAACTTGAATGTAAGGTTCCACTAATTAGGCGAGTCCTTACAAATGATTTTTACCTCTTGTAACCTATCACCCCTCATGTAGAAGCTCCATGTTCAAGAGAGACGGGTCAGTCTTGCTGAGCCTTCGTGCTCACTGCTTGTGTTTGGAACTTTTGCAGGGTTCTATGAGGAAGGGACTCCCGAGGAGGAGATGGAACCCCAGGAGGGGAACCCCGTCGAGTGGGAGTCGTGCACGCCGCCGTGTTAGTGTGTGTGTGTGTGCTAGCGGGAACATGTTCACAGGCTCAACGTGAACTCGATGCGTAGTCTACGCCCGTGAGTGTAGACTGAACATATTTTGTCGTAAAAATGTTCATAAGCCTGTTTATGTAATAAAACTTTGCTTCTGCTTTGTACCTTTGATGTGTGTTGTCCGGTGCTGTGCAACGCAGCACCCCTCAGCGTGATCCTGGCTCGACAAGACCGTGGGGTCGTGTCACTTCATCTTTTTCCTTTATGAGAGTTTAGGTGTCCGCCTTGTCAATGTCCTGTGCTTATGATCATCTCAGCTCATTAGTCTCTTAATTTGTCGTCATCAATCATCTAAAACCTACGGGGGTGCCTAGATGCACTTACAATCTCCTCCTTTTGGTGATTGATGACAACACATTAAGTTTCAGCATAAGAGGTAAAAATTGTATTTTTATAACAAGTGTACGTATGCGAAACTCCCCCTGAATGTATGCAAGAGTAAAAGAGGGGAGTTGGCATACATTCACATGTTATAGTGGGGTGCCTACGTGTTGTGCTCAAAAAAATGTGATAAGACAATAAGCATAAAACAACCATAAAATCAAACACGTAGTGTTACACAAAAATAGTCATGCATAAAGCATAAAAAATATATAGCCATGTCCACAGATCTATTACAGGATAGTCATGTCCAAAAGATCTATTACAAGGCCAGAATATGATAAAAAATAGGACATCCTTTTCACATTTCTCCCCCTTTAGCATCAAGGCACTAAAAAGGAAAAGAGGTAAGAAGATACGCCTAAGTCTACTCGTCATCTTCTTCGTCTTCTTCTTCATCGTCATTTTCATCGCTCTCCGTAGCCTCCTTATCCTCTTCTTCTTCGTCGGCGGTGGTGGATGGAGGCACGGCCTTGGAAGAGCTTCCATCTTCTCTGAACTGGGCGAGCTCATCAGCGGTGAACTCTGGATGTGGAGTGAGTTCCCCATCACTCTCCTCAGGGGGAGACATGGGTACCTCAAGCTTGTCACACACAGCCTTGAGGTACTTGTCCTGACGCCTCTCCATGCGTCGAGTCCGGACCTCCACACGCCGATAGGAGGCAAAAAGTGCGTTGAAGCACTTGAAGAATCCGCTCATGGACTGTGGAGGAGGAGATGATGTGGGAGCCGCTGAGCTAGAAGTGGCCGCTGAGCTGGACGGAGGTTGAGCATTTTTTCTCCTTGAGGGTTCTGGCACAATGGGGGGTAGCTGAGGACGGAGAGGTCGATGAGTGACATCCTTGACAAAGACTATCCCTGACACCTTCTCAATTAGGCACATGATGTACGGTGCATAACCACATGAGCGGTTGGGAGTGTGAGAGACGTTGAAGATGTCATCATACATGTGCTCAACAAGGTTGAACTTCTCTTCACCATCTATCAAGAGAAGGAGATGCCTTAAGTTTCCTTGAATTACCCCTACATCTCCATCCTTGGGGGCAATGGTCCTCCTTAGAATCCGGTTGAGGATGCTATAGAACGGCTTGATGTTCCTAGCAAGCCCGGCCTCATAGGGAACATGACTAGGATACATATAGTGAAGTTGATCCCTGTCCACTGCCTTGAGATTGAAAATGATAAGGTCATGATCCAAGTGCTCCTCAAGGCCATGTATCTGTTCAAACCTCTCATAGGTGACTGAGTACTGCTCTCCATGAGTCATCCAGGTGATTTTCCGGTCACCGTAGGTGGAGAAGTACACAGTGGTGTAGAACTGCACAATTACCTCAATATTCCAGTCATACTTGAAGCTCATGATTTCCTTGATTCCATGGCGCTCTGCTGCTTCAATCACTGCATCAAAAGCTTTGTGCTCCCTTTTGGCCATGTAGTCCCAATCTACCCATTGAGCTTGAGTGACTGGGGTCTTCATTTTTAGGTACACCAAGCGGTAGTAATCGCAGTGAAAGTCACACCAAAACCTAGGGTCGGCTGTGTGCTTCTCATTGTCATAGACTTTATCCATCCTCAGCCTTCTAGCCTTTTCAGCCCCCTTTCCTTTGAATACAAATTCCGGATTGTTGGGCTGTCGGTTTGGGTCTCTAGCAGGGGCAGCCATCTTTAAGGGGCCGATGGGCTTCGGTTGCCCTTTCTCTCTTATTTTTATCCTCCTGCTCTGTTTGTTGGTTCTTTGGTAGTTGCCTTTTTGTTCTTGGGCTCCTCAGGAAGTTGAGCCTTACCCTTCTTTGGATCACGAGGAACCCTACCCTCGGATTCCTTTTCCTTCTCCTTTTCCCGCTCTTTATCTACCAAGGTGACCAGCCTCTTTCTCTTGAGCTCTGAGGCACTAGCAGCTTGGGAGCTTTGGACTTCACGTTCGACCCTTTTCATTCTCCATTGATCCTTCAAGGGTTCTTCAATGGCTTGGGCAATTTGTGCCTCTTCGTCAAGATCATGCCTCTTCTTTGTTCTTGCTTCTCGACGGACAACTTCTTTAGCCTCTTGGGCTCCTTTGCAGTCCTTTCTTCGGCAACGCGCCGATGAAGGGCTTTTCGAGCCTCCTCGGCCGTGGGACTTGGAAGGGGAGAGCTTTGGTCGGTGTTGGACATATTTCCTGAGAGATAGAAGATTAGAGGTCAAGGAAGTGAAATATTGCAAGAGAATTCACTGAAAAAGGCTAAATTTGGAGTTTGTTCTGTGTAAACCGGACTTGTCCGTTAAAAGGACCGGACTAGTCCACTCGAGAACGGATTTGTCCGCCCAAAACCGGACTTGTCCGGGTTATACAAGAAGAATCCTAACCCTAACATTTTTCGCAAAAACTTCAAACTAAGTTGCAATACTCCTAGGCTATGATTGCATCGACACTAGGAACAACACTTGTGAAGAGGTTTCTAGCAAAAGACCGAAGAATAAAGAAAAGGAAGGATTTTTGGTTAGGTCAAGAATACCTCTTTAAATATTCAAATGTGATGAATTTTGAGTCGAAACTTGAGCAACGAAGCCCGGGGAAGGGTTTCCGCACTCCTTAGGTCTCCAATCCGTGGATTGGACGAGATTTTTGGTGGAGGAGAGCGAAAATCGCCAATTTGTGGGCGCTTCCGGCTTGAGAGAGGATGTGAGCGGACTAGTTTGTGAAGAGAGAAGTCTGGCGGCCCCTAAGAGGTTAAGTCCCTAGGGGTCGGACTAGTCCGGCTTGGTGTCCGGACAAGTCCGGTTGGCGGACCAGATCCAGATTTCTCTGGGGTCAGAATTGTTCGGCCTCCCCAAGCGGACTAGTCCAGTTTGGATATGTCCGCTGCAAAGTCCGACCCTGCCACGTGGCCACCGCCAGGGTGAGCTCCGAAGGCACCACGTGTCCAGAAGGGCCGGGCCTCCCCTCTTCTCAGAGGCGAGCTCCGAGGGCGCCATGTGTCCGGCGGGGCCGTAACTCGCCTCTCCTTAGATGCAAGCTCCGAGGGCGCCGCGTGTCTGGTAGGGCCGGACCTCCCCTCTCCTCGGAGGCGAGCTCCGAGGGCGGCACGTGTCCGACAGCGCCGGGCCTCCCCTCTCCTTATAGGCGAGCTCTCGTGGTGACACGTGTCCAGCGGTCCGGGGCCTCTCCTCTCCTTAGAGGCGAGCTCCGGTGGCGACACGTGTCCAGCGGGCCGGGGCCTCTCCTCTCATCATAGGCGAGCTCCGGTGGCGACACATGTCCAGCGGGCCGGGGCCTCTCCTCTCCTCAGAGGCGTGCTTTGGTGGTGACACGTGTCCCGCGGGACCGGACCTCATCCATTCCACAAGGGTGAGCTCTGGTGGCAACACATGTTACGCGGGACCGGACCTCATCCCTTCCATAGGGGTGAGCTCCGGTGGTGACACATGTCCCGCGGGGCCGGACCTCATCCCTTCCACAGGGGTGAGCTCCGAAGTCGACACGTGTCCCACGGGGCCGGACCTCATCCCTTTCACAGGGGTGAGCTCCGGTGGTGACATGTGTCCCGCGGGGCCGGACCTCATCCCCTCCACAGGGGAGAGCTCCGGTGGCGACACGTGTCCCGCGGGGCCGGACCTCATCCCTTCCATAGGGGTGAGCTCCGATGGTGACACGTGTCCCGTGGGACCAGACCTCATCCCATCCATATGGTGAGCTCCGGTGGCGACACGTGTCCCGCGGGGCCGGACCTCATCCCTTCCACACAGGTAAGCTCCTGTGGCGACACGTGTCTGGCGGGGCCGGAATAGTCCGGCTTGTTGTTCGGATAAGTCCTTTTGGCGGACCAGAGCCGGACTTCCCTGGGGTCGGACTTGTCCGGCCTCCAAGGCGAACTAGTCCGGCTACAAGCTGAAGTTCATATAATTTGAGTTTTAGGTCAAGAATATGATCCTTTTGGACAAGTTTTTGCAAATATCTTTGGCAAACTTATTTAGTAAGCATACATCAAACAAACAATGACCATATTTGACAAAGAGTCCTTTTGAACATAGTTTTCATAGAGTAAGAGAGATTAGGGTAGTATGTTGAAAACATGGGTTTTTGAAGTTTATAAACAAGCAACAAACAGATGTGCACACTTCAAGCAACATTTCGAGAATCTAGGATATTCAGTTCACTCCTTAGGTCACAAAAGTGTTTCTCATCAAGGGGTTTTGTGAAGATGTCCGCCAATTGCTTCTCACTCATAACATGAGAGATAACGATATCTCCCTCGATAGAGTGATCTCTCAGGAAATGGTGACGGATATCAATATGTTTGGATCTAGAATGCTCCACGGGATTGTGAGCAATCTTGATGGTACTCTCATTGTCACATAGGAGTGGATTATGGCTCAAAGTGTAACCATAGTCCCTAAGAGTTTGTCGCATCCTTTGGAGTTGTGCACAACAACTCCGGGCTGCGACGTACTCTGCTTTGGCTGTGGATAAGGCAATGGAGTTTTGTTTCTTTGAAGACCACGAAACAAAGGACCTACAAAGAAATTGACAAGTCCCTGACGTGCTCTTCCTATCTACCTTACAACCGGCATAATCAACATCAGAGTATCCAATGAGATTGAACTTGGATCCCTTGGGATACCAAAGTCCTAGGTTAGGAGTGTGAACCAAATATCTAAGAATCCGCTTAACGGCCATCAAGTGGCATTCCATAGGAGCGGCTTGGAACCGTGCACACATATACACACTAAGCATTATGTCGGGCCTAGATGCACAAAGGTAAAGCAAAGAGCCTATCATGGAACGAAATACCTTTTGGTCCACACTTGGACCAGCTTCATTAAGGTCAAGATGTTCGTTGGTTCCCATGGGAGTCTTGATGGGTTTGGCTTTGTCCATGTCAAACCTCTTAAGTATGTCTTGAGTATACTTGGTTTGACTTATGAATGTTCCTTCCTTGAGTTGTTTGACTTGGAATCCTAGGAAGAACTTCAATTCCCCCATCATTGACATCTCGAACCTTTCAGTCATTATCTTTCAAAACTCATCACAAAAAACATTGTTAGTAGAACCAAATATAATGTCATCGACATATATCTGGCACACAAATAAATCATCGTTAAAATTCTTAGTGAAGAGTGTATAGTCGGCTTTTCCTATCCTAAAACCATTTTTAATAAGAAAATCTCTAAGACACTCATACCAAGCTCTAGGAGCTTGTTTGAGGCCATAGAGGGCTTTACCAAGTTTAAAGACATGGTTAGGATACTTATCGTCCTCAAATACGGGTGGTTGCTCCACGTACACTTCCTCCTTGATTGGACCGTTGAGGAAAGCGCTTTTCACATCCATTTGGTATAGCTTGAAATCATGGTGAGTTGCAAAAGCAAGCAAGATACGAATTCATTCAAGCCTAGCTACGGGAGCAAAAGTTTCATCATTATACAAACCTTCTACTTGTGCATATCCCTTTGCAATAAGTCTTGCCTTGTTTCTTGTTACAACCCCATACTCGTCTTGCTTGTTGCGGAATACCCACTTGGTTCCCACAACATTTGCGTTGGGTCGCTTCACAAGATCCCACACTTGATTTCTTTCAAAATTATTGAGTTCCTCTTGCATGGCCACCACCCAATCCGGATCATGTAGTGCTTCTTCTATCTTGCGGGGCTCCAAAGAGGTAACAAAAGAGTAATGTTCACAAAAATTAGCCATTCGAGAGCGAGTGGTCACCCCTTTGGAGATATATCCTTGTATGTTGTCGACGGGATGATCCCGTTGAACACTTTGGTGCACTCTTGGATGAGGTGGTTGAACTCTTTGATCTTCATCTTCATTGTCACTCTTTTCTTCATCTCCCCTTGATCCAATCCTCTATCTTGACTTTGATTGTTTTGATCTTGTTGAGGTTGGCCTTGCTCATCTTGAGCTTGATCATGGGAGGGAGACATATTCTCGTTTGTTGGATGATCATTTAAGTCTTGAGGATGTTCTTGAGGAAAATTTTCTCCAAGTGCCATCCTCTTAAGTGCTTCCTGTGGAGCCTCTTCTTTATGTAGCACACTTTGATCAACTTGCTCCACTTGGGAGCCATTAGTTTCATCAAACACTACGTCTCTCGCTATTTCAACAATTCTGGAAGTTGTGTTGAAAACACGATAGGCGTAGGTGTTTGAGTCATAACCAAGCAAGAAACCTTCATCAGACTTTGAAGCAAACTTCGAAGTCCTAGGCTTCTTGTTGAGAATATAACACTTGCTCCTAAAGACAGGAAAATAAGAGATGTTTGGTTTTTTACTGGTTAGAAGTTTGTAAGACATCTTCTTCAAAAGTCGATGAAGATAGAACCGGTTTATGGCATGGCAAGCGGTGTATACCGCTTCCGCCCAAAATCGGTCCGACGTCTTGTACTCATCAAGCATGGTTCTTGCCATATCAACGAGAGTTCTATTCTTCCTCTCAGCAACTCCATTTTGTTAAGGGGAGTAGGGGGCTGAAAACTCATGCTTGATGCCTTCTTCATCCAAGTATTCTTCCACTTGAGTGTTCTTAAAATTGGTGCCGTTATCGCTGCTTATGTTCTTAATTCCTAAGGAGAACTCGTTTTGAGCTCTTCTCAAGAATTTCTTGAGCACACCTTGATTTCTCCTTTGTCATGCAAAAAGAACACCCAAGTGAAACGAGAATAATCATATACAACAACAAGACCATATTTGTTACCGACGATGCTTATGTAAGTGATTGGGACGAAGAGGTCCATGTGAAGTAGCTCCAAGGGTCTTGTGGTCATCATGACATTTTTGGATGGATGTTGAGCTCCAACCTGCTTTCCAGCTTGACAAGCACTACATGGCCTATCCTTATCAAAAACAACATTCTTCAAGCCTCGAACGTGTTCTCCCTTGAGAAGTTTTTGCAAGTTCCTCATCCCAACATGGGCTAGCCTTCTATGCCACAGCTATCCCATGTTGATCTTTGCCATTAAGCACGTGTCAAGTTGAGCTTTATCCGTCGTGAAATCCACAAGGTAGAGCTTTCCCTTGAGTACACCCTTAAAGGCGATTGAGTCATTACTTCTTCTCAAGACAGTCACACCCTCGTTAGTGAACATACAATTATAACCTTTATCACATAATTGGGATATGGATAGAAGGTTATAATCAAGGGAGTCAACATGCAAAACATTTGAAAGAGTATGATGGGGAGAGATAGGAATTTTATCGGTGCCAAGAATTCTCCCTTGGCTATTGTCCCCAAAGTATATTCCTTCACTTGGATCTTTGTTTTCCTCATATTCCACAAACATCTTTCTCTCTCCGGTCATATGGTTTGTGCATCCACCGTCGAGCACCCATTTTGATCCACCGGAGGAGTATGCCTACAAAATAGAGTTATGCCTTACCTTTTGGTACCCAAGCGGAGTTGGGTCCTTTCATGTTAGTCAAGAGGCACTTCGGCACCCGCACACAAGGTTTTGGACTCTTGCGGAGTGGCCCAACATACCTAGCATTGATCTTTCCAAATTTGTTTCCCAATAAAACATATGAGGCATCAAAATCATGAAACAAAGGATGAGGTTTATTTTTAGGCATGTTAGATTAGTTTGCAATGTTCTTTACATTTTCTTTGTTGGATGAACCTTCCTTGACAAAAACAATCAAGTCTTTTCTCTTCTTGGGAATTTTAGCATGTTGCCACCACTCTCGAGAATAGCCAAGACCATCTTTGACATGTGGAGATCTTTGCATATGCCACTTTTTCCTTGTCAAAGATACCACCTTTCGGTGACTTCTTGTTTTGTGCCAACTTGAGTTCGTCTTTGAGTTTTAGGATCAAGTTTGAGCACTTGCAAGTTTGAGTTGCTTCAGGAGATTTCTTTGAGGAGGGTGAAATCATAGAGGAAGAAGGTGCGTTGATCTTGAGAGACTCAACTTGTGTTTCAAGGATCTTGTTGACTTTAGTCATGTTAACAATTTCATCCTTGAGCGCAACAGTTGTGTCTTCAAGATTTGAGCAAGTTTCCTTGCTCAAAGCGAGCTCACGCTCAAGTGCCTTGCTTCTTTCCCTTTCAACCTCAAGGAGCTCTTCAAGCTCATGACATCTCTCCTTTTCAAGGATGAGCATGTCTTCTTGACGGTTGATGAGTTCATCCTTCTCAAAGATTTCTTCCGACAACAATCCCATCTTTTCAAGGTGCTCCTACTTAGATCCTTGAGCATAGATTCATTATCACTACTACTATCAAAGCTATCAAGTGAAGAAGTAGAGGAGGATGGTTTAGATTTAACCTTTCTTCTTCCCTCCTTAGCCATGATACATGTAGATTTAAAGTCTTCAATGTTTGGGAAGTGCTTGCTCCTTCCAATTGCAAGTGTTGCCACTTTCTTTTCATCCTTAGAGGATGAGTCTTCGTTTGAGTCCCATTCTTTCCCAAGGTGAGCATGTCCTGATGGCTTCTTCTTCTTGAAGAATTTCTTCTCTTGAGACTTGCCATCTTTCTTCTTCTTACTCTCTTCATATGGACAATCCACAATGAAGTGTCCATATTCACCACAGTTGTAGCATGCTCTTTTCGTCTTGGGCTTGGACCTTTCCTTGTTCTTGTTCTCATAATGATTGCTCCCCTTCCTTATTCTCATCATCCTCTTGAGATTGTTGATGAAGAGCGCCTCTTCTTCACCAGTGTCGAGACCATCATCATCACTTGCTTCGAAGTCTTGTGATGAGGATGTTGCTTGGAAAGCAACATCTTTCTTCTTTGAGGAGGGGAGCCTTTGGAGGTCGCTGTAGAACATGGCTTTCTTCTCCATCTTCTCGTTGTTGATGATTCTTCCAAGCACTTCCTCCGGGGTCATTTGAGCATATCACGGGCTCCCACGGATTAGGGAGCAAAGAGCAATGTTTCGAGGCATGAATGCCTGAAGCATCCTCTTGACCACCTCATGATCCGTCCACCGGGTGCATCCATAAGATCGGATCTTTTTGACGAGGTCCTTGAGACGGTTGTACATGTCTCGAGGGGACTCACCATCCATGATGGTGAACCTCCCAAGCTCTCCTTCAATCATCTCGATCTTGGCCTCCCTAATGACTCGGTTTGCTTCATGCGCTGTCTTGAGTGTGTCCCATATGTCTTTGGCCACCTCCAATCCATCGACTCGGTTAAACTCTTCTCGAGTCAAGGACGAGGTGATCACCCCAACTGCTCGAGCATTGCGATGAAGTAGAATGGCTTGCTCCGGGGTAGCGTCTTCTTCATTTCTTGGAAGATGGACACCTGTTAAGACAATTTGCCACAAGCTAGGGTTTAAGGATATTAGATGCATCTTCATATTATGCTTCCAAATTGAGTAATCATTTCCATCGAATTGAGGAGGTTTGTCAAGAGGAATAGATAAGTAGTCATTGTTGGAAGTTAATCAATCATAGTTGAAAGGATATTGGGAGTAGTCCGGTTGACCACTACTTTCTTGATCCTTCGGCTTCTTCTTCTCTTTACTTGAGTGACCTAGCTTATCGCGAAGTCGTGCCTTCAGCTGGTGGACTTCTTCATCTTCACTCGAATGGTCTTGCAGCACATACGTGTTCTTTTTCTTGTCATACGCGTTGTCACTTTGTGACGTCGATGGAATCTCGTATCCCTCCACTTCAGTCATCTTCTCTCCGAGTGGTTAGACTCTTGATGGAGAAACCTGGCTGTGATACCAATTGAAATTGCCTAGAGGGGGGGTTAATTGGCTATTATATCTGAAATGACTTAATTAAACGAGATTAGAACACAGGGGCCGGACTAGTCTTGCTCAGGGGCAGACTAGTCTGATCAACCTGCTGAAAAGCCTAAAAGGCCGGACTAGTCTGGCTCAGGGGCGGACTAGTCCGATCAGACTATTGAAAAGCCTAAACTTGATTTTTATGGGTTTTTCTTCAGATTTTAGTTTAACGAAAAGCAGATAAACTATCTAGCAATCTAATATCACAAATATGTCAAAGTATTGAGGTAGATTGCAAGATTGTAACCTGAAATATTATAAGAGCGAAATGATAGAACGAACCCTAAGCAATTCTAATGATAAATGAAATGTAAGTGCAAAATGACACGAAGATTTTTGCCCGAGGTTCGATTCCACTAAGTAATCTACGTCCCCATTTAGGATTCCACAAAGGACCGGGTTTAACAATCCCTTTCCTCACCATGTCACCACTAAGGCCAACCCGATTCTTCACTATCCCAAGGGTGAACTTACAAAGTGTTGGGGCTGCTCACAATCTTAGGCTCCCACTTGATCACGTCCACAAAACTCCACGGATCTCACAAGCCACAGGTCACAAAGACTCACACCAAGTGCACGAGATCACTCCGAGAGCCAAAACACAAAATTCTTCCTTCTCCTCTCCTCACACACCCAAATTCACTCAAGAATTGGTTCTAGAGGGTGAGTAGGAAAGAGAGAAGGCTTAGGGGGGCTCTAGGATCGCTGTGGCAGTGCTAGGGTTCCAGATTTCTCAAGATGAAGTCGGGTCATTTCCTTTTATAAAAGTCCCGAAGCCAACCATTGCCACCTACCGATAGTCCGGACTGGTCCGCCTAACACCGGACTAATCCGATGTCACACAAGAACTATTTGTCCGGGTGAGAATGGACAAGTCTGGAGGACCCGGACTAGTCCGACCACTAAGGCGGACAAGTCCGGTCTACCAAGAAATAGCTATGGGAGCTCTCATCTCACACCCATACGGATTAGTCTGCCTTAGAATGGACTAGCCCGATCTCACACAGGAACTCTCAGTCCGTGTGAAAACGGACAAGTCTGGCTAGCCCGGACTAGTATGGCCACTGAGGCGGATAAGTCCGGTCTACCAGGACTTAGCCCAAAAACACTCTAGAAAAGAGAGAAACAGACTAGTCCGTCCCAAAACGGACAAGTCAGATCTCAGTCAGGAACTCTCAGTCCGCCCCAAAACGGACTAAGCCGTATGACTTCCGGACTAGTTCGGCCTCTTCCCCGGACAAGTCTGTGAATGTACATCTAGATAATCCCCGTGGTTTTGGTTGATTGATGACAATTAAGATGCTAATAAGTTTCTACTGAGTATGAGCATATGTGTTTATCAAAGAAATGGATATGGAGTCTCTCAAGAAGCAAAAGGAAAAGAAGAAGACTTGGAAGAGTTGAAAATAGCATTCTCTATTAATCTTCACATTTTTTAATTGTGTATAGGGTCTTCTCCTTTAGAGTGCTTAAGAATCACTAGAGAGCTCAAATGAAGGATAGAACGTTAGAATCACGAGATGATGTAGTCATAGACATGAAGAAAAGGGAAGACCGGACTTGTCCGTACAAATGGCCGGACTAGTCCGTTCAGAACCGTACTAATCCATTTTAGACTGGACAAAGAGTTCCTGAGTCAGCTCGGACTAGTCCGATAAAGGCCGGGCTAGTCCGTTGTTGTGTGAGTCTGAGCCGTTATGAGACTAAGTCTCAGAAGGCTGGACTAGTCCACCCAAGAGGCCGGACTAGTCTGCTAAGCAGACTAAGCCGCTTGGGTCCGGAGAAGCTCTGACTGTCATCGGACTAGTCCGCTCCACAGGCCGAACTAGTCCGATCTTTTCAGACTAGTCCGAAATAGGACGGAACAAAGGTTCCTGTGTGAGCTCGGACTAGTCCGAGGTTGGCTGGACTAGTCCGTAGCTCCGGTTGAGAGAGTCTTTTAGACTAAGTCTAGTAAGACCGGACTAGTCCGCCCTTCGGACCTGACTTGTCCGCCCTTACCAGACTAGTCCGTTCTCATACGGAACAAAGGTTCCTGACTGAGATCGGACTAGTCCGCTCTTGGCCGGACTAGTCCGGGGTTTCATAACCGTTTGAATTCAACGGTCACTAAAACTTTATTTGGTAAGCCGTGACGTGTGTGGTCCCTCAAGATCGGACTAGTCCGGGGTTGGGACCGGACTAGTCCGGACTTTAGTTGGTAACGGCTAAATGCCGAGATTTCTATAAAAGGAGACCCCTCGGCTGAGAATAAAAGACACATAAACCCAAGCGTTGAAAACTCATTCCTAGAGCTCTTCTAAGCCTCTTTCCTCACCTTCTAGACCCCTAAGATTGGATCTTAAGGTGTTAGTGGTTTTTGTGAGAGGAAAGACGTGGTGACTGACGTTTGAGCTCTCGGTTTGATTCCTTTGCACCCTAACTGTTATTTTGAGTTCTCAATAGTTGTACTTTGAATTCTAGAACTGCTTGGTTGGTGTAGGGAGCCTCAAAGTGTGAGTAGCCCCTAAGAGCATTGTATTCACATTTGATTGATAGTGAGAAAGCCCGGGCTTGATCTTAGTGATCGCTCGGTGAGGGAAGGGTCAGAAAAGACCCGGTCCTTGGTGGACTCCTCAACGAGGACGTAGGTTCCTGTGTGGAATCGAACCTCGGGATAATTCGGGTCTCTTGTCTTCTCTACTATCTTTCTTGCTCACTAGAATTACTTGTTAAACTTTCATTGTGTTATTTTCCGCAAATTGTTCTATTATTTTGCAATCTAATTATTCTCAACAAATTTGTGACATCATTTAACTACCACATATTTTCAGCTCAAACAAACTTAACAGAAAACCTAAAACACAAAGTAGGCTTAGACCGGACTAGTCCGACCTCATACCGGACTAGTCTGGCCCACTCTAGTTTTATCCGCTCTTTATTTTAATTTCAGGTTTTATTAGCCTATTCACCCCCCTCTAGGAAACTTTCAATTGGTATCAGAGCCTAACTCTCTACAAAAGCTTAACCGCTTGGAGAGGAGATGGGGGACAAGGTCGGTAGCCAAATTGATCTCAACAAGGGAAAAGGAGCAAGCTCGAGCAACTTTGAAGAACAAGGGTCTATCTCAACTCCCGTAGTTGCTCCTCCACAAGATGTTACAAGCTCAGAAGAAGATGAAGAAGTTCTTCGTCTTATGGCACTCCTCAAAAAGAAGAAGGAGGAGGCCAAAAGGAAAAAGAAGAAGAAGTTAGAGAAGAAACTCAAGAGTAGTCAACAAGACTACTCGTGATATCCTTTTAACTATGAACGACTAAATTCTCATTCCAGTTATTTATCAATTCCTCTAAGCAAACCACCTCACTTTGATGGAACTAACTATACAATGTGGAAACACAACATGAAGTTGCATCTAATTTCCTTGAACCCAAGTCTTCGGCATGTGGTATGTACAGGTATAGATATCCCCGAAGACGAGGATGAACTCACTCTAGAACAAGAACAACAAATCCATCGCAATGCACAAGAAGCAGTCGTGCTCAACTCATCTTTGAGCATTGAAGAATTTAACAAGGTAGATGGGTTGGAGCTCGCCAAAGATATTTGGGACACCCTCAAGATCGTACATGAAGGAAACCGATCCGTGAGGGAGCTAAGATTGAGATGATAGAGGGAGAGCTTGGAAGGTTTGCCATGGAAGAAGGCAAAACACCTCAAGAAATGTACAACCGACTCAAACTCTTATCAACAAGAGTCGGGCGTACGGATGCAAGAAATGGAATGACCATGAGGTGGTTAAAAGGATGATAAGAGCATTTATGCCTCGCAATGTGACCCTATGCACCCTAATCCGAGAAAGTCCAAACTTTCATTTGATGACACCGGATGAAGTGCTAGGGAAGATCATTAACCATGAGATGATGGAGAAGGAAGCCCAACATGTCAATGAGTTAGCCAAAATCACTTCATCCAAGAAGAAGGGCATTTCTCTCAAGGACACATCCAAGTCAAAGGCAAAAGAAACACAACTAAGAATTGAAGATGAAGAAAGTGATGATGAAAGCACAGATATGGATGATGAAGAAATGGCATTCTTCATCAAAAGATTCAAAAGGTTGATGAGGAGAAGGAGAAGCCATCACTATGAGAACAAGAGCAAAGACAAAGGCAAGTCAAGAACAAAGAAGACTTGCTACAACTGTGGAGAACATGGGCATTTCATTGTGAACTGCCCCCATAGCAAGGAAGATGACAAGAGAAAGAAGAACGATGGAAAGCCACAAGACAAGAAATTCTTCACAAAGAAGAAGACATATGGACAAGCCCACATCGGAGAAGAATGGGACTCAAATGAAGAATCTTCCTCCGAAGATGAAGAAAAAGTGGCAACTGTAGCCATCAAGAGGCCAACCATGAAGAAATCACTCTTGGCAAACAAGGGTGATTGGAAGAGCCGAAGTCACTCATGCCTCATGGCAAAGGAAAGAAAACGCAAGGTAATGACTAAACCTTCTAAGTTACATATTGAAGATGATAGTGACTTCGATAGTAGTAGTGAAAACGAATTCATGTTTAGAGGATTAAACAAAAAGGCTATAGCTAAAATGAAAATGCTATCGGATGTAATATTTGAACAAGAAGAGCTTCTCAATCAACAAGAAGAATTGCTTATCTTTGAAAAGGAAAGAAACCTTGAGATTGAGAAACTTCTTGAATTTGAGAGAGAAAAGTGTAGAACACTTGAAAGTGAACTTGCCATGAGCAAGGAGACATGCGCTCAGCTTAAAAGTGATAATATAGCCCTTCAAGATGAACTTGTAAGTTTAACCAAAGCTCACAAGAATCTTGAAGCACAACTTGACTCACTTAAGTCTAGCGTCCCAATTAATTCATCCTCTAAAGGCTCTCTCTGAACAAAGATAGAATCCAACACTAAAACATGCAAATGTGCTAGCACTATCTTAAACTTAAAAAATGAGCTCAAAGAGGCACAAAGCAAGAATACACACAAGAGTGGGATCTTTGATAAAGAAAAAATCAATTATGCACGCAGTGCATACACAATCACAAGATCTCCCTTCATCAAAGATGGACTTGGATATACTAGGGGAGGAAAGCAAAATGCTAGAATCCTTAAAAACAATAGCAAATTCGTAGCCTTCGTGAAAGAAAACTCAAGTCAAGACAAGACTAAAAACCTTGCATCTACCTCACATAAGATTACCAAAAATATAAAATCTATAGTATTTCATAATTTCGATGCATCTTATGTTCTTATGAAAAGCATGTATGGTAAAGTTTATGCAAAATATGTTGGGCCACTCCACAAGAGTCCAAAAACTTGTGTGTGGGTGCCCAAATGCCTAGTAACTAACCTCAAAGGACCCAACCAAGTTTGGGTACCTAAGAGCAATGTTTAAATTGTTTTGCGGGCCTACTCCTCCGGTGGCACTAAATGGGTGCTAGATAGTGGATGCACTAACCCTATGACCGGAGAGAAGAAAATGTTTGTTGAGTATGAAGAAAATGATGATCCAAATGAAGGCATCTATTTTGGTGACAACAGCCAAGGAAGGGTACTAGGTATTGGTAAAATCGCAATCTCTTCTCAACACTTTCTTTCACATGTTCTACACGTTGAATCATTGGATTATAACCTATTGTCCATATCTCAACTATGTGAGAAAGGTTATAATTGCTTGTTTACTAACGAGGATGCGACCGTCTCTAGAAGAAGTGACAACTCAATTGCCTTTAAGGGTGTGTTAAAAGGAAAGCTTTACTTGGTGGATTTTTCCACAAGTAAAGCTCAGCTTGACACATGCTTAATAGCAAAAACCAACATGGGATGGCTGTGGCATAGAAGACTAGCCCATGTTGGAATGAGGAATTTACAAAAACTTCTAAAGGGGGATCACATCTGTGGACTAAAAGGTGTTGTTTTTGAAAAGGATAGACCATGTAGTGCGTGCCAAGCAGGAAAGCAAATTGGAACAGCTCACCCGCCAAGAACGTGATGATGACAACAAGACCATTGGAGATGCTTCACATGAACCTCTTCAGCCCTGTCACCTATATAAGCATTGGCGATAACAAGTATGGTCTTGTAATTGTTGCTGATTATTCTCGTTTCACTTGGGTATTTTTCTTGCATGATAAGGGAGAAACTCAAGGAATCCTCAAGCAATTCTTGAGGAGAGCTCAAAACGAGTTTTCTTCAAAAACTAAGAAGATTAGAAGTGACAACGGTTCTGAATTCAAGAACACTCAAGTAGAAGAATTTTTGGATGAAGAAGGCATCAAACATGAGTTTTCAGCCCCTTATACTCCCGAACAAAATGGGGTGGCTGAAAGGAAGTACCGGACACTCATAGAGATGGCAAGAACCATGATCAACGAATACAAGACCTCGGATCGATTTTGGGCGGAGGCAATCAACACCGCTTGTCATGCTACAAACCGCCTCTACCTTCATCGACTCTTAAAGAAAACCTCATACGAGCTCCTAACCGGTAACAAACCCAATATCTCCTACTTTCGAGTCTTTAGAAGCAAATGCTATATTCTTAACAAGAAGCCTAGGATTTCAAAATTTGCTTCAAAATCCGATGAAGGTTTCCTACTTGGTTATGACTCAAACACCTACGCTTATCGTGTCTTCAACAAAACCTCCGGGTGCTTTGAAATTGCACGTGACGTGGTGTTTGATGAAACTAATGGCTCCCAAGTGGAGCAAGTTGATCAATGTGTATTAGACGAATAAGAGGCACCAAGTGAAGCACTAAGAAGAATGGGGCTTGGAGAAATACGTCCCCAAGAAAACATAGGACAAGATGCTTCAAGCTCATCAAAAGTGGCACCTCTCACCAAAGATCAAAAACAAGCACCCCAAGATCAAGACGGCCAGTTTGAGGAAGGTGAAAATCAAAACCATGGTGTTGATCAAGGGGGAGAAGAAGATGAAGAAAACCACTCAAGAAATCAAGTGCCTCACCCAAGGGTTCATCAAAGCATTCAACGAGATCATCCCGTTGATAACATCCTTTGAGATATCACAAAAGGGGTAACAACACATTCTCGTATAGCTAACTTTTGTGCACATTACTCTTTTGTGTCGTCCTTGGAACCATTTAGGGTGGAAGATGCACTCAAGGACCCAGATTGGGTAGTAGCCATGCAAGAATAATTAAACGACTTTACAAGAAATCAAGTATGGGAGCCAGTGAAAAGACCAAACGCAAACGTGGTAGGCACCAAGTGGGTGTTCCGCAACAAACAAGATGAACACGGAGTGGTGACAAGAAACAAGGCCAGACTTGTAGCAAAGGGATATGCTCAAGTTGAAGGTTTGGATTTCGATGAAACTTTTGCTCCCGTAGCTAGGCTTGAATCTATTCGTATTCTATTAGCCTATGCTACTCATCATGATTTTAAACTCTATCAAATGGATGTGAAAAGTGCCTTTCTAAACGGTCCAATCAAGGAGGAGGTGTACGTGGAGCAACCTCCCGGCTTTGAAGACCAAGAATATCCTGATCATGTGTTTAAATTGCATAAAGCTCTCTATCGCCTTAAACAAGCTCCTAGAGCTTGGTATGAATGTCTTAGAGACTTTCTTATTGATAACGGCTTTAAGATAGGCAAAGCAGATTATACACTGTTCACAAAGAATGTAGACAACGATCTTTTTGTATGCCAAATATATGTCGATGACACTATGTTTGGTTCTACTAACATATCCTTTTGCAATGAGTTTAGCAAGATAATGACAGATAGGTTTGAGATGTCCATGACGGGAGAGTTGAAGTTCTTTCTCGGATTTCAAGTCAAGCAACTCAAGGAAGGCACGTTCATTAGTCAAACCAAGTACACACAAGACATACTCAAGAAGTTCGACATGGACAAAGCAAAACCTATCAAGACACCAATGGCAACAAATGGGCACCTTGACCTCAATGAAGATGGACCAAGCGTGGATCAAAAGGTATATCGCTCCATGATTGGCTCATTACTTTATCTTTGCGCATCTAGACCCGATATCATGCTTAGTGTATGTTTATGTGCAAGATTTCAAGCATCACCTAAAGAATGCCATTTAACAGCCGTTAATAGGATCCTAAGATATCTAGTTCACACACCCAACCTAGGATTATAGTTTCCAAAGGGGTCTAAGTTTAATCTCATCGGATACTCCGATGCGGATTACGCCGGATGTAAAATAGATAGAAAAAGCACCTCAGAAACTTGTCAATTTTTGGGTAGGTCCCTAGTATCATGGTCATCCAAGAAACAAAACTCCATTGCTCTCTCCACAGCAGAGGCGGAGTATGTCGCAGCCGGAAGTTGTTGTGCTCAACTTCTTTGGATGCGACAAACTTTAAGGGATTATGGACACAATATGAACAACATTCCACTCCTTTGTGACAATGAGAGTGCTATTAAGATAGCCCACAATCCCGTTGAGCACTCTAGAACCAAACACATACACATTCGGCATTACTTTTTAAGAGATCACTCTATAAAGGGGGACATAGCTATCTCACACGTAAGAACTGAAAAACAACTAGCCGATATCTTTACCAAACCACTAGATGAAAAATGATTTTTTGAACTTCGAAATGAGCTGAATATATTAGACTCTAGGAATGTAAGTTAAAAAAAATTGTGCAAATAGAAGTTCTCAAAAATTCTTTTACAACCTTCAAAAATGTGCATGATTGTGGAAACTTGTACCTCCTCTATTTTCATCTCATATTATTTTTGGCTATATTGTTATCACATAATTACGTGTTTGATATATATATATGTGGACCATATAGCAGGTACAAGTAAATCCACCAAGGCAAAATTCTGATATATAAGAATTTTTAGACTTTAAAAAGCCGGACTAGTCCGACCTAGAGGCCGTACAAGTCCGGGCATTCTAAAAGAAGTCCGAGGAGCAGCGGAGAAGTCCACAACGGACTAGTCCGCCCAGCACACGGACAGATCCGGACTAGAGACTAGTCCGGACCTAGTACGACAGACCGGACTAGTCCGGACTGAGGACCGGACTAGTCCGGCCCCTGGAGACTTAACCTCCAAGGGTCGGCTGACCCCCTCCCTCTCCCTCATTTACCTCCACTCCACCTCTCTCCTCCAAAACTCGCCCCCATTGGTGATTTTGGAGTTCTCCCTCCAATCCCTCAAAGGCATCCTCGATTCAAGGCTTGTGGAGTGCGGGGAACTCTTCTCCGACCATCTCCTCTCCTTAGAACCACGGATTTCATCACATTCCTTCACTCCAAGGTACTTTTTAACCTAACCTTAATTTTTCACAAAAATCCTATTCCTAGAACATATCTTGGGTACCTTAGGGCCTCTTTGAGTTTCCTAGGCCATATTATTTCAAACCCCCGTAGTTTTGCACCTACTTTGACGAATTGATAAGCAAATCACATTAGTTAGGGTTTAAAACTGTAATGTCCGGACTCCAACCGGACAAGTCCGGCCGGAGCGGACTAGTCCAGCTCCTGCCCGGACAAGTCCGGATGATACAGTCTTAACCTCTAACTTTGGGTTTGTAAACCAATTCAAACGCAATACTCCATCAACTAAAAACTTCTTTTCTCACCAGATCATGTCAAGACCCAACGACAGCCCTCTTCCAAATCCCGAGGCCGAAGCAGCTCGTCAAGCCGCTTATCGTGCGGCAGCCGAGGCAGAAGCAGTAGAGGCTGCTGCAAGGGAAGCTCGGACGAAGAAACGGGCTGACAGGGAAGCCCAATCCTCCCAATCCGTTGACCCTCCGAGGAGGAAGAGACTAGTAACTCTAAAGGACAAACAGCCTGCCGAGCCACAAAAAACAACCCAGGACAAAGGAAAAGGCAAAGCAGCTGATCCTTCCAGAAAGAAGGCTCTAGCCAACAAGGGACTCGTCATTCGTGACAACCCTAGATGGGGAAGGGAAAATCCCCCACAGGGACCTGTTGGGCCCCTTGAAAGGGCACCTCCCATGCACAATCCAAACCGTCAATCCAATTTGGCGAGTGCAACCTTCAAGGGGAAAGGAGCCGACAAGGCCAGAAGGTTCCGGGAGGAGGAGGTCTACAAGTACGAGAAGTCCACACCAGACCCTCGCTTCTGGTGTGACTTCCATTGTGACTACTACCGGCATGTCTATCTCCCAATGTAGACACCGGTAGTTGATGCTCAGTGGGTGGACTGGCCATACATGGCCAACAAGAAACATCAAGCCTTTGATGCAGTAATCGAAGCAACAGAGCGGCATGGGATCAAAGACTTGATGGCTTTTCAATATGACTGGAACATTGAGGTCATAGTCTAGTTCTACACCACCTGTTACTTCCACACCTACGGAAACAGGAAAATAACATGGATGACAAATGGTGTGGTATACTCGGTCCTATATGATGAGTTTGCTCGCATCCTAGGACTTGGGGAGCATTTGAACTATGAGATAATAGTTCACAATGAGAGAACTTTGGGAAAGGATGACTTGGACTTTATGTATCCGTCCTATCTCTCCTATGAGGCATCCTCCACCCACAACATCAAACCCTTCTTTGGAGTGATGAACAGAGTTATAAGAAAGACTCTAGCTCCAAAAGATGGAGGTGCGGGGATGATACAGGGGTACCTCAGAAACCTGCTGAAGCTGCTCAATGAAGAAGAGAAATTCAATGTCTTTGACTACATCTACAACGAGATCTTCAACATCTCCCACACCCCGAACAGATCCTGTGGCTATGCACCATACATCATGTGCATGATTGAAAAAGTCACAGGGCTAGAGTTTGCAAAGGATGTGAAGCACCGGAAGCTCCGTCCTCAGATGCCGACTCCTCTTCCTCGCCCTCCTGCATCCATGGGCAGGGGATCCACTGCAGCTCCATCCTCTTCTGCCAAACCATCCATTCCTCCGTCATCGAGTGGCTCCTCTATTGGGCTGCTCAAGATCTTCAAGGCCATATTCTCCTCATGCCGGAAGGTGGAAGTTCGCACGTAGAAGATGAAGCAACGCCAACAGAAGTATCTCAAGGCCATGTGCGACAAGATGGAGATACCTATGTTTCCACCGTCATCAGATGATGACGACGTGACACAGTTTCCCACTCTCACGGAGGATGAGCTTGCATATTTTGGATCCACCTCAGCTGCTCCTCCTACCTCCCACACCCATCACTAGGATGACGATGAAGAAGAGGATGAGGACGAAGAGACCCAGAGTGAGCAAGACGAAGATCAATATGATAGTGATTAGGTTTTCTCCTTTTCCTTCCCTTTTTGGTGCCTTGATGCCAAAGGGAGAGAGAATAACAGGGAGTAGTATTCTAGTCGTAGTCTAGTCTTGCTCATTACACTCATTTCATGATGGCTTGTAATAACTATGCTACATTATGCCACGTTATGTTGCTATGTTACTTTATCTCTTCAAATTATGCCATAATGAAACCTGCTTGCTCATAAATGTTATATCTTCTTAAATGTGGTTACTGCTTATACTTAGTCCCACCATCACAACACATGTAAGCAAAAAATTCCCCATAAACTCACTCTTGTGCACATTTTTCTCTCGTTCTTGATAATCTATTATGCACACATCTAGGGGGAGTAAATCATTATGGAAACAATCTACTATATCTACTTTGTGAAAATCTTAATGAGTTGTCATCAGTCACCAAAAAGGGGAAGATTGAAAGCACATCTAGATAATCCCCGTGGTTTTGGTTGATTGATGACAATTATGATGCTAATAAGTTTCTACTGAGTATGAGCACATGTGTTTATCAAAGAAATCGATATGGAGTCTCTCAAGAAGCAAAAGGAAAAGAAGAAGACTTGGAAGAGTTGAAAATAGCATTCTCTATTAATCTTCACATTTTTTAGTTGTGTATAGGGTCTTCTACTTTAGAGTGCTTAAGAATCACTAGAGAGCTCAAACAAAGGATAGAACGTTAGAATCATGAGATGAGGTAGTCATAGACATGAAGAAAAGGGAAGACCGGACTTGTCCGAACAAATGGCTGGACTAGTCCGTTCAGAACCGGACTAATCTGTTTTAGACCGGACAAAGAGTTCCTGAGTCAGCTCGGACTAGTCCGTTAAAGGCCGGACTAGTCCGTTGTTGTGTGAGTCTGAGCCGTTATGAGACTAAGTCTCAGAAGGCTGGACTAGTCCGCCCAAGAGGCCGGACTAGTCCGCTAAGCAGACTAAGCCGCTTAGGTCCGGAGAAGAAGTCTCTGAGTGTCATCGGACTAGTCCGCTCCACAGGCCGGACTAGTCCGATCTTTTCAGACTAGTCCGAAATAGGACGGAACAAAGGTTCCTGTGTGAGCTCGGACTAGTCCGAGGTTGGCTGGACTAGTCCGCAGCTCCAGTTGAGAGAGTCTTTTAGACTAAGTACCCTTACCAGACTAGTCCGTTCTCATACGGAACAAAGGTTCCTGACTGAGATCAGAATAGTCCGCTCTTGGCCGGACTAGTCCGGGGTTTCATGACTGTTTGAATTCAACGGTCACTAAAACTTTATTTGGTAAGCCGTGACATGTATGGTCCCTCAAGATCGAACTAGTCCGGGGTTGGGACCGGACTAGTCCGGACTTTAGTTGGTAACGGCTAAATGCCGGGATTTCTGTAAAAGGAGACCCCCCGGCTGAGAATAAAAGACACATAAACCCAAGCGTTGAAAACTCATTCCTAGAGCTCTTCTAAGCCTCTTTCCTAACCTTCTAGACCCCTAAGATTGGATCTTAAGGTGTTAGTGGTTTTTGTGAGAGGAAAGACGTGGTGACCGACGTTTGAGCTCTCGGTTTGATTCCTTTGCACTCTAACTGTTATTTTGAGTTCTCAACAGTTGTACTTTGAATTCTAGAACTGCTTGGTTGGTGTAGGGAGTCTCAAAGTGTGAGTAGCCCCTAAGAGCATTGTATTCACATTCGATTGATAGTGAGAAAGACCGGGCTTGATCTTAGTGATCGCTCGGTGAGGGAAGGGTCAGAAAAGACCCGGTCCTTGGTGGACTCCTCAACGAGGACGTAGGTTCCTGTGTGGAATCGAACCTCGGGATAATTCAGGTCTCTTGTCTTCTCTACTATCTTTCTTGCTCACTAGAATTACTTGTTAAACTTTCATTATGTTATTTTCCGCAAATTGTTCTATTATTTTGCAATCTGATTATTCTCAACAAATTTGCGACATCATTTAACTACCACATATTTTCAGCTCAAACTTAACAGAAAACCTAAAACATAAAGTAGGCTTAGACCGGACTAGTCCGACCTCATACCGGACTAGTCCGGCCCACTCTGGTTTTATCCGCTCTTTATTTTAATTTCAGGTTTTATTAGCCTATTCACCCCCCTCTAGGCAACTTTCAGTCTGGCCTGCCCAACTTTACCTCTCTACCTCTCTCCACTAAGGATTTGACACTTCTAGTGCTTTGAGCTCTCTTCTATGATCTGAATGCACTTGACACACACACTCTTTCTTTTACATGGCTAGCCTACTAAAGACTGAAGTGAAACCCTAATTTCTACTCTTCGAGTCTTTGACGCCGTTCTTCATCTTTTTCCTTTTTGAGAGTTTAGGTGTCCGCCTTGGAAATGTCCTGTGCTTATGATCATCTCAACTCATTAGTCTCTTAATTTGTCGTCATCAATCATCCAAAACCCACGGGGGTGCCTAGATGCACTTACATCCATTGAACTAGTCTTAGGGAGAAGACGAGGTTCAACAACCAAGTTCGGGAGGAATTGTGGTTGAGTTGATCGGGAGGTCGCGCAACATGTTTGGATCAAGAACAATGCATATGAAGGTATCGTGGACGTCGTTGGAAGGTTTTTGCACGTGTGCAAGGAGTGCATGAACGTGGCAACATGGTTCCAAGGTGTGATGAAGAGCTGTGGACGTAAAGAATTGGTAGGAAAGGTCCAACCGGCTGGATTATGGACTCGGGCTGCGGCTGAGTCGGTTATGGCTCAAATATGGAAAGATTTGAGTTGGTTATGATAGGATTTCATGTGGGACACAAAGTTGAGTTGTTTTAGGAATGTGGGATACGTTCCTAAGGTGTTTGGAAGTCTTAAGATTGCTTCTATCTGCATATAGAAGAGTCTTGAGCAGTTATGAAAAGTTTTGATTCAGAAACTGAGTAGGATTAGAGTCCTAATTTGAATTGGGTTGGCCTCCGGGCTGGTTATATAAGCAAGGGAGGCCAGAGCTCGTGGTAAGACGACCTTGGGCTGTTCCTCTTATGTTTTGATCAATAAAATTCATAATTTAGAGGAGATTTTGTGCCTTGTTCGTCCGACTTGTTTTTGTCAAGTCTTTCTCGTCATGTTTCTGGACAACACAATAGTGCTTCAGTGTTTTGATCATAACTCGAGTTTTACAGATCCAATTAACATGATTATTTTTGTGTTGTATTCAAAACTTGATTTCTATCGTCTGTGTAAATTTCACGGTTATTGGATTTGTAGTTTCTGATCTACACGAGTTCCATTGCAGTGTTATAGATCTGGTTTTTACTCGAGTAGAACAGATTGACCCTCGTTTAATATTTCGATCATAACTTGAGTTTTTCTTGACGGATTTCCGTGATTCTTGTTGTCGTGTCTTCGTGAATTGATTCTATATAATATATACCACTTTTGACACGGTTGAACATGTTTAGATCAGTCGCATACATGGTTTATTTAACACATCAATTTTCTGCCGAGGGGGTTTTTGTTGCTTCCGCTAAAAAGTTTAAATCTACCATTCACCCCCCTCTGGTAGATTTTCGCGTGCTCTTCGATCATACAGTTGGTATCAGAGTCACGGTGCTCTAATCTTTGTGATTTGCATGTGTTTTCACTGATCATCATGGAGAAATACTCCACAAAACCATTTGTGGTCTGTGGCATTGATTTTCAGGTTTGGAAGGCACATATGTAGGCTTTCATCCAGGTGCAAGGCTTCACAATATTGGAAAAGGTGTACAAGCCTTATGACGTGCTGCCAAACGATCAAGTCACGGCTACGAACATCAGAGAAGTCGACAACAACAACAAAGCACGGAACTTGATTATAGAAGGATTAACTCAAAGTGACTTCGACCGTGTTGCACACCTCCGATCTGCATACAATGTGTGGAAAGCACTTTGTGACTACCACGAAGGATCCAACACGATCATCGAGGTAATACAAGATATGTTGAAGAAAGAATACATCCACTTCGAGATGCAACCCGATGAGTCAATCGATGACCTCTTTGCTCGCTTAAATAAAATTCTCAGCAACTTGCGTAGTGTCAACGTTAATTTTTTAGACGGTGAAAGTGCTAGGCAATTACTAAGTGCATTAGACATGTCAATTTGGGAGATGAAAGTTACATCTATTCGTGAATATACTGTCATGAGTACACTTACATTAGATGTGCTATATTCTAAGTTAAAAACTCATGAAATTGACATAATATCACGTAAGAACCCCAACAAGTCTCTTGCATTTGTTTCACAACGTGACATGCCTAGCTCTAGTCAATCTTCATCTTGTGGTAATTTCTTTGTTGTCCTGTCTAACCCTTGAACAGATTGAAGTGTTTCCAGAGGATGAACTTGCACTCATCTCTACTCGGTTCTCAAAAGCATTGCAAAATGTGAGAACTAGAAGGAGAAGAAGTGTCGGACCTCAATGATGCTTCGAATGTGGTAAGAAAGGACATTTTCGTACGGATTGCCCTAACCTTTCAGGTCCTACTTCCCGTGATGAAAAACAAACTAGGACGAAGCACTCCTCTGCAAACGATAAGAAAAGAGAAGGGTTTTATAGGACACCAATTGGTAAATAGTTTTATCTCAGCACTTTAAGAACTTGGCTCGAGCGATGTGGACATCGGAAGTGACGAAGATGAAGATGATTTAGCAAACTTATGCTTCATGGCGGGCAAGTCAAGTTCAAGTATGGAGGAGGCAGAACACAACAGCGGCAACGAAGAGGTATGTCCTACTTGCGAAGAAATGTGTGATGCTATTTTTCGTGCCACTGTTATAGTTAAGAAAAAGGACAAAAAGCTTAGGGACAATGTTGTTAAAATTGAGTCAGTAGAATCTGAAATTAATCGTTTGAAATCTTTGATAACTAGTGATGATTCTTGTTCCTCATGTGATTTAATATATGAACAATTGTCCTCTCTAAGAAGTGCACATACCTCCACACTTGATAAACTTGAGTTAGAGATTGAAAAGAACAGAGACTTTGCTGCACTTAATGATAAAAACTTGAAAGATGCTTGTTGTTCTACAATTGATTTGCATTTTTCTACTTGTGATGATCTTAATAAGAAACTACAAGATGCCATCAATGAAATTTCTATATTGAACAATGCTTTACGTTCTCATCAAGTTAAGTATTGTTCCAATTGCAAACTAAAAGGAAAAATTTCATGTCAAAACTGCCTAGACTTGTCTAAGAATCTTGATGACATGAATAGGATACTAGAGCGGTTTTATAATGGGAATAAGAATCTGAACATGCTGTTGAATTCTTCTAAATCTTGCAATGATAAAACTGGTTTAGGTTTTCATTCCCATGGTAATGCTAAAGAACATCCACCGAAAATTGTAAAGTCATTAGGAAGTGGTTTGATTAAAACAGTTCCTAAACAAAAAAGTGCTTTTAAATTCTGCAGGAGTGTTGTCTCATTCGGTTTCAGATAAACATTTTGTCTGCCCATCTAGACATGAACATAAAGTTAAATTTCATTGCACCTACTGTGGTAGAGATGGTCATGTCATAGATTTTTGTTATAGACTAGCTAAGCAACATAAAAAGGAATGAATTATTGCTAGATCACATAACAACTGTGTAAAACTTGTTGCTTGTGCTGAAATGAATGTTAGGAATATGCAACCTGCTGTAATGAGTCAAAAACATGCAACGTTTGCTTCCGGACCTACTGTTTTTAGTGCTACTCATGTAACACCTCGTAAGTCAGTAGTTGGGTACAAAAATCCTCAAACTTTGGTTCATAAACCTGCGGTTTTATCACAGCCTTTGCGTGTTACTTCTGCTGGACGTCGTGTGACTCAGTACTAGATTTCTAAATGCCTTTTGACTAACCCCAGTATTGAGTCATCGACGTATTGTACTTCTATGTAGGTTACACGCTTGAGGAAGGAGAACATTTGGATTGTGGATTCAGGATGCTCATGCCACATGACTGGTAACAAAGAATGGTTCTCCAACCTCTCTTTTGTGTCACATGTAGAAAATGTTACTTTTGCCGATAATTCTTCAACTCCTATAATTGCTAAGGGTTCGGTTAGAGTAAATAATCACTACACTTTAAAAGATGTGGCACTTGTTAAAAATTTGAAATACAACTTGCTTTCTGTTTCACAATTGCTAGATGAAAATCTGGAAATTTATTTTGACTAAGAAATCTTGCAAGGTTATAGATTCAAATAGTGAGCTCATTTTTAATATGTCTCGGTTTGGAAGAGTTTTTAAAGCTGATTTTGATATGTCATCCTCTAAGCATAGATTTCTAGTTGCTAATGATTGAAAAGACTTACATTTTTGGCATCGTAGACTTGGTCACGTAGGCTTTGATCATCTCACACGTGTTAGTGCTCTTGATCTCATACGTGGGCTGCCTAAGCTTAAAGGGGACAAAGAAATTGTGTTCTCTTCTTATAGACATGCTAAGATGGTTGCAGGTTCACATGCTCCTCTCACAATGACCATGACAACTGAACCGGATCAACTTTTGCACCTTGACACCGTAGGACCTTCATATGTTCAATCCTTCGGAGTTAAATGGTATGTTCTTGTGATTGTTGATGACTACTCTAGATACACTTGGGTTTATTTTACGGCATCTAAGAATGAAACTTTTAGTCACTTTAGAACCTTATTTATTAGATTAGCAATTGATCACCCAGGATCTAAAATCATTTAGAAGTGATAACGGAACTGAATTTAAAAATCAATCGTTTGATCACTTTTGTGCTGAAAATGGAATAGATCATCAATTTTCTTCACCATTTGTACCTCAACAAAACGGTGTTGTAGAGAGAAAGAACAGAACCTTAGTTGAGATGGCTAGTACTATGCCTGATAAATATCAAACTCCTAGAAAAATTTTGTCTGATGCAATTGCAACTGCTTGTTATGTCTTAAATTGTGTTTTCTTGCGTGCTAAGCTAGGTAAAACACCATATGAACTTCGGTTTGGACATAGGCCTAGTGTCACACACTGCTGGGTCTTTTGATGCAAATGCTTTGTTAAGAAACATGGTAATTTGGATAAATATGAACCTAGATCTGTTGATGGCATGTTTCTTTGTTACCCATCTCATACTAGAGGCTACCGTGTGCTTTTACATGACACTAACAAAATTGTGGACACTTGTGAGGTTTCTTTTGATGAAGCTAGCCCAGGTACTAGCTCTAATATTGCAGGACCAGATCCATATTAGAAGGGGGAGAGTATTTTCATCAAAGAAGATGAAGAAGTGATGCTGCTGCCCGAAAATTCAGGAGCTAATGACATTGTTCCATCTCCTGATTTTAATTCACAACCAGCACCGACGACCACCATTGCTGGTCCAGATCGTCCCCAAGTCACAAGTTCTTCAATTTGTGATGAACATGAAGAAGAAGAAGAAGCTTGTGAATTGTATACTCCCCTCCGGGTCCTCAAAAGTCATCCTCCACAACAAATGATTGGAAGCTTGCACGAACGAGTCACACGGTCCAGGTTTTGTGATCCAAACTCTCACACTCATTCTGCATTTTTTGCTTCTTATGAACCCAAAGATATATCACACGCACTCACTAATGAATCTTGGATTATTGTCACGCAAGAAGAGTTAGAAATTTTTGAAAGAAATAATGTTTGGAAACCTGTACCTTCACCTCAAGGTCACACTCTAATCAGAACTAAATGGGTGTTTAAAAATAAACAAAGTGAGGATGGGGTTGTGGTTAGGAATAAGGATAGGTTGGTTGCTCCAGGTTTCACACATGTTGAATGACTAGATTTTGATGAAACTTTTGCTCCTGTTGCTAGATTAGAAGCCATAAGAATTTTGTTAGCATTTGCTGCATCTAAAGGTTTCAAGTTATATCAAATGGATGTTAAAAGTGCTTTTCTTAATGGCTACATAGATGAGGAGGTTTATGTGAAGCAACCACCAGGTTTTAAAAATCCAAATTTTCCTAATCATGTTTACAAACTTTTCAAAGCCTTGTATGGTCTTAAACAAGCCCCTAGAGCATGGTATGATAGGTTAAAAACATTCTTACCTGAAAAGGGGTTTGCCATGGGCAAGGTTGATAAAACTCTTTTTGTTCTTAAGCATGGCAATGACTCATTATTCGTTCAAGTGTATGTGGATGATATTATCTTTGGTTGTGCTTCTCATGATCTTGTGTCCAAGTTTTCAGCTATGATAAGTTCAGAATTTGAGATGAGTATGATGGGAGAACTTACATACTTTTTGGGGCTGCAAATCAAGCAAACCAAGGAGGGTACTTTTGTGCATCAAACAAAGTATACAAGAGACCTTAAGCGCTTCAACATGGACAAAAGCAAGTCTCTTTGGACACCAATGGGTACAGCAACGACACTTGAACTTAATGAAGATGGTGAACCCGTGGATCAAAAATAATATAGAAGTATGATTAGATCACTTTTGTACCTCATGGCATCAAGACCGGACATACAAGCATATGTCTTTGTGCACGATTTCAATCTTCGCACGTGCTTCACATCATCAAGCCGTCAAAAGTATTCTCAGGTACTTACATGGAACTCAAGAATTTGGGATTTTTCTTCCTTCTTCCTCAACCGTTACTTTGAAAGCTTTTTAGGATGCTGATTTTGGGGGTTGTAGAATTGATAGGAAAAGTACTTTGGGTGCTTGTCATTTTCTTTGTAATTCACTTGTTGCTTGGTCTTCTAGAAAACAAAATTCAGTTGCACAATCAACAGCCGAATCTGAAAATGTAGTTGCTGCTAGCGCTTGCTCACAAATTCTTTGGATTGTTCAAACGCTTAAGGACTATGGGGTTGATCTAGATAGTGTTCCACTATTTTGTGATAACACTAGTCCCATTTGCATTGCTAAAAACCCCGTGCAACCTACGAGAACAAAGCACATTGACATAATGTTGAAAAAGGAAACATTACATTTTACAAAACCTTTGGATTTCACTCATTTTTGTTTCTTTCGTAGTGAAATAGGGGTTATGCATCCTCATGGCTTAAATTGAGGGGGAGTTTTGAAACTTGGGAATTCTATGTGTGAATCTGAATTTAAAATACTATGAGCATAGTATTTCATACATATATGACTTTGTGATTCCTTTTATATGCTACAAGTTCTTACTACATTACTCGTGTTATACATTTTGTAGTTTTTGCTATGACTAGTAATTGGAATAATTATTTATACTAAATCTAGTCATGATCGAACTTTCTTGCTGTTTTGAACTTGTTGCATGCTCAAGTGCTTTTAATAATGAAAAAATAATCAATCAACTATTCACATGTTGAGCTTTTATGTTCAAATGAAAAAATGAGAAAAAGATCAAGAGAATATGCATGCATCGCACTTCTTCTTTTGAGATGGCTTATCATTGCACTTAGATATGAACTTGGAATAAGTTGTGTATGACTAAAACCATGTCCTTAAGTTTCTGATTGTCAAATGACATAGGCTTGGATTGGTTGGTTAGAATAAGGCTGATGCGGCATATAATCTCTTGCAAATGTCATATGGTCTGAATTAGTGCTTTAAAAAATAATTAAAATGCAGCAACTAATGTCATACTTTCAGGTCTTGATATAGTTAAGTTTGTGAGATCATGACTTGCTTAAATTGAAAATCACACTTGATCTCTTGCATGGCTTACACTACTTTATGAATCTCATTGATGTGATAGTGTAAGTTACTTGATAGTATGGAATTGATCACACATTGCACGATTCACCAGTGTTTTGGCACGATTCTTCTCAGGGGGGATTTTTTGTTTTTCTTCTCATTTTGTTTCTGATTACAAAGGGGGAGAAATATGTATAGGGGAGAATTTTTTTTTCGAAATTTCTTTCTCATTTGATTCTTTTCAAAACTTTTCATGTGAATAAGCCAATGCTCGGATTTTAAGTGGTGTTGCCAATGCATTCATCAAGGGGGAGATTGTGAGACCTATGTGTGCTGAATACATTGGCTGTGATGATAAAAGTTTTGAATTCTGCCAAAACACTATTTTTGTCAAGGTACGACTCTAGGTCCGAGCTCCGACAAGATCCGACGTAAGGTCCGACTTGCTATGGATAGGTCTGACATGTGTTTGGTTAGCTGTAACACCCTAAATTCATTTCCATGCATTGCATACATTTTTCATGTAGAGAAACATTATAAAAGAAGTAGAAATGGAGAAAGAACTATAGAAATGGATAAAGAACCATAGAAATGGAGAAAAGAACCATAGAAATGGAGGAAGGAACCATAGAAATGATCAAGGGCATATAGAAATGGAGAATTGGGCATAGAAATGGAGAAGGGCCATGTAGAAATTGAGAGTGGGACATAGAAATGGAGAGGGGAATGTAGAAATGGAGTGACACAGAAATGGTGAGGAATGTGAAAAAGATAGCTGAAATGAGCTAATTCCAATTTCCCAAAATTTTCCCCAAAATCTCCAAATTCCGCAAGAAAGGGGAATTTTCCCCACATTTGGGAACCCCCCCCCATTGCTGCCGCACAAAACTAAATGGGGAAAAGTTTTTTAGGATTTACTTCCAATTGGATTAGGATTCTCCCCTCTCCCCCCCCTTATAAATAGAACCCATCCCCCCCTTTTGGCCGCAGCCCCCACTCCTCCCCCCCCCCAAGTCAGCGACTTGGAGGTCCTAGCCCCCAACTAGCCGAGTTGGACCTCCCCCTCCCCCCCCCCCCCCCCCGCCGTCGGAGTTCAGTCACCGGTGAGCCCCGCTGGTGAGCTACGCCAACGAGCCCCACCATAGAGCCCTGCCGACGAGCCCCGTCACGCCTCACCGTCACCGGAAAAGAGCCGACGATCTGTCCTGCCCTAATCATCCATAGAAAAACTTCCCGCTGCTCCCATTGCTAGAAGGAATGCCCTGCCACAAAGGAGGAAGTGAGGTAGGTCTCCATTACCTATCTTACGACGTCGCTGCTGTTTCTACGCATCCGTTTTCTTCGCCCCCTTCGAACAGAAACTTTTACGTGTGGACAGATCGTGTTTTGATCGATTTTTGACGGTGGAATTGATCTAGATATTGAGTAAAGATCATCACCACGTCCACACTTCATCCCAGCACCCTTGTTCATCATAAAACCCCTTGAAATCCCATTATAATATGCAAGAACACATACAAACTGGATTAATAAAACTGCACCATAGGATTTGCATTCATCTACCCCATTGCATCTTGAGTGAAGTTTGTGCATCATGATTGATTGCTGTAAATTTGTATGTGCGTGATCGTGAATAGAAAAACAAGCTCAAGAGGCCATCTACGAGGATCTACAGCACCAAGGCTTCGAGACGCTCGAACAACAAGAACCCCAGGTGCAAGGCAAATGCCCCTTGACCATATTGATCCCATGTTTTTGAAACTGTTTTGTTTGCGAAAACTTGTATGCTTGAGTCAACTCGATGGGACACCCTTTTATAGGAGTTTACTAGTTTTGTTAACCATCCTTTTCGCCAGGAAAGTCGATGAGTCGGGTATGGTCATTTTTTCCTTTTTGCTTCGCTTAATCTACGGGATACGGGAAGCTGAAATAAAACATGTCTAGCTACTGCACTCATATGAATAATGGCAATGAGAACTTGATGATTTTAATGGGCATGGAATCGGGGAGATCTAGGCAAGCTTGGTTCATGAATGTTGCTGGATGAGATGATGGTACTTGCCGTAGATCTAAGGACCAGTTCATGCGAAAATATGCCAGGAAAACAGTGCCACCACAAGGACAAGTATGGGTACGGCTTAGCTGATTAACTAGGTGTGTTGCTAGCTTGTTATGGACCATGGATGGTGTCACACCCGGTTTTTCCGAAGAACAACCAAGTGAATATCACATGTATGCCAGGATCATTTTCTCGTACATGTGATGACAAATAGTGAAGCATCATTTATTACAAGCCAGGTGTCGAATATAAATAAGTCTTACATCGCAAATGTCTCAATGGACACTAATGCTTCATCACAAGTAAATAAACTAGCAGCGGAATATTATTCTTTTAGGGCTCCATCACAGGCGTTGCCCGAGGGTCTTCATGAACCTAAAAACCTTCCTCGGGTCCAAAATCTTGGTCATTATACACCACCTCATTATCTTGACCTGAGCAGCATTATAAACCAACAAATATGCAAGGTTGAGTACCAATGGTACTCAGCAAGTGTGGGAAAATTTTATCATGCATGGCTAGAACAAGGAGAGGTTGAACTCATGGTTAAAGCACTACGCAATTAATACCTATCACCTTAGCTTATTAAGCACCTACATTACTACACAGGTGAAATGGTCCCAATCTCCCATCCCATCATTGTAATCCAATAATCATAACATCATTACCAATGTTAAGCTCCCCGCTTAACTTCCAAAACCATCAATCCTCTAATCATGAATAAGTCCAGGCCGCTCTTAACCGTGAGCACGGCTGTCAAGACAGTTTTAACTCTGCAGAGTTTGTACCACTGTACCCACATGTAGTGATTTCATCCCCCGTTGCCGGGTGGACTAAAAGAACCTCCATTATGCCAGTGGCTACGATCCACATTCACACTTCCCAGGTGTGTAGCCAGGAGATCACTACGAAGCCTTTACAAAGGGATTCCCGACGAGCGTGGGCCCACTGAGATTTCACCCCTAACAGCATACAAGAGGCTCCAACCCCGCTGCAGTGGCCCCCTCTTGAGCCTTGCGGTTCATATGGTAGTCCAGCTGACACCTACTCCCCGCACCATCCAACACACCCATACTACGCCGGGGATACACCTAATTAATTGGCCAAGCTGCCCCATCTCAGCATGTGGTTGGCACTGTAAAGCCGGGTTACATGCTCCATGAACCGGTCCTTAGGATCCAGGCAAGTACTAAACACAAACCCAAGTCTCGTGCACCCAGCACACAACCAAAACATCCAACTTGCCTTGATCCCTACCTCTACATAACTCACAATAGCTCATTCAAGAGTATGGTATAATAAACTGATGCTCTCATATCCCAGATATCCCATTCTAAGCATGGCTAAGCATATGCATGTAAATAAATGACATGACAAAATAAATCCCAACCCAAGCTACAAGGAAACAAGGTGTAACACCCCAAATTTTGATTCAAAACTCTAAACCATGCTCAGAGGGGAATTTAAAAATTTTTGGACGTGTTGCATGTTTTGCAAAAATTCAAATTCAAACTGGAATTCAAATTATACTCAAAACAGAAAAGAAATGGAAAAAGAAAAAGGAAAACGGGGAAAAAAACCTGCCAGTGGGCCGAAACCCGCCAGCCGGCCCAGCTACTCCCGCGCCAGCCCGCCCCCGCGCGCGCCGCGCTGCCTCTCACCGACGGGTGGGACCCGCCTGTCATCCCTAACCCCGCGACCCTGGACTCTCTCTCGCGCGCGCGATCGCAACAGATCAGAAAACCCGTCCCCGTCGCCCGAATTCTGGACCCAGAGGACTCCAACTCGATCACAACAGACCCCCGCCCTCCCCCGGCTATAAAAACTCCCGATCCGATCAGTTTTCCTCACGCGATCGCCGATTTTCACTCCGGTGAGCACCGAGACTTCGCCGGTGAATTCTGGCCGATCTAAGCTCGGAAACTCTGATCTAACTCGCTGGTCTTGATCCACCGCCTCCGGGGAACTTTGCAGGTGCAGAAAACTCGGAGAGTTACGGTGTAAACACAGCGCCGACGAGCTTCGCCGTGGTTTTGCCTCGGACCTCGCCGCCGATCACTTTCCAGGACCCCCGAGCTCGAGAAAACCCCCGAGGTGAGATCCCTGACCTCCCCTCTACCGATCTACGCCATAAGATCACAGTTCTAGGTAGAATTCTCGCGGATCCGAAACTTTCCGGCGAGTTCGCCGCTTCCCGCCGCCGTGCGCCGCTGGCAGCGCCGCCCGCGCTCGATCAGAGCGACGTGGCCGCTTGTGTGCCGTTTATTTTAAATCGCACGGTAGACTTTAAAACCCCGCGTACCGGTTCGATGTTATAATCTCAGCCGTCGGTTTAAAATCGGACGGTACACGTCAGCCCCGCGTTATAAAGACTGAAATTCTTACGTGCTACCCCCTGGGGTTCTCTGGAATTGAGAGCTAGCCCTGGAAACTTCAGATCTAGCCCCTGGAACTCCAGAAAATCATGTAAATTCATTTAAAAATCAGTTTTAGCCCCTGGACTTAATAGAAATTAGGAAAAACACCTCTGATAAGTGTAGCTAGACCCCTGGAAATTATGAAAATAATATTATAGACCCTGTAATGGGGTGAGTTCATTATTTTAACCCTGTTTAGTATTTAATTTAGAAAATTGAATATGTAACTAGTGTTTAAAAATTAAAAAGGGGACAAACATAATTGTTAAAATCAAGTAAAAACTTTCTCAGTACTTAGAGAATTTTGGAGTGAGATAAAAGTATATTTTTGGGTTGAAATAAATCTGTTTCATCTATTATTCACATTTAGGGACACATTTTTAAGTAAATAATAGTTATAGAAAAATAGGGAAAATAATTATGAAATGGTCTACATCAGAAGCCAAGGTCAAAAGATGTTGTTAAATCATTTAGGACCAGAACCTATTCTGTTTAGATGATGTGTATTACTAGTTTTATAATAAAATACCCAATTATGCATAGGAATATAAATCTGAAAATATAGCAACTAGTAAATGATAAATGGAGTTTTTAAAGTCCAAAGAGTTCAGTTTAGGGTTGATAGAAATTATGAAAGCACATATGGGGAAGAATAATACTTTTCATACACACTTGGTAGTAAAAAGGTGAAGTAGTTGAATATAAGAAATTTATTGGAAACCCATATAAATAATACGTAAGTATAAAGGTGGACACAAAAGTAGGAATCATATACACATGGTTAAAAGTGCATGCAAGCCACAACTCAACACACATAAAGTAACCACAACACATATAATGGTAAAGAACTTTTATAAATATGAATGTGTGGTTTGTATGAAGTAGAAGTGTGAACTATGTCTTATGATTGTTGTTTTCTTTTGCTATGTGTGATGGTATGAAGTAGAACCTGTTCAAGAGCCAGTTATTCATTTTCAAGATCAGGACTACCAATTTCAAGAGCAGCAAGAAGGAGGCAAGTGTCCTTGACCACTTTGATCCTATGCTAGGATGTGTAGATAGAATTATTTGCATTGTCAAGATAATTATGAAACCCATGCTAGGAAGTTTCCCTAGAATTGCATTACCTTGTTTCCTTGAAGCTTGGGTTGGGATTTATTTTGTCATGTCATTTATTTACATGCATATGCTTAGCCATGCTTAGAATGGGATATTTGGATATTAGATCATCAATTTATTTTACCATACTCTTGAATGAGTTATTGTGAGTTATGTAGAGGTAGAGATCAAGACAAGTTGGATGTTTTGGTTGTGTGCTGGGTGCACGAGACTTGGGTTTGTGTTTAGTACTTGCCTGGATCCTAAGGACCGGTTCATGGAGCATGTAACCCGGCTTTACAGTGCCAACCACATGCTGAGATGGGGCAGCTTGGCCAATTAATTAGGTGTATCCCCGGCGTAGTATGGGTGTGTTGGATGGTGCGGGGAGTAGGTGTCAGCTGGACTACCATATGAACCGCAAGGCTCAAGAGGGAGCCACTGCAGCGGGGTTGGAGCCTCTTGTATGCTGTTAGGGGTGAAACCTCAGTGGGCCCACGCTCGTCGGGAATCCCTTTGTAAAGGCTTCGTAGTGATCTCTTGGCCGCACACCTGGGAAGTGTGAATGTGGAATGTAGCCACTGGCATAATGGAGGTTCTTTTAGTCCACCCGGCAACGGGGGATGAAATCACTACTTGTGGGTACAGTGGTACAAACTCTGCAGAGTTAAAACTGTCTTGACAGCCGTGCTCACGGTTAAGAGCGGCCTGGACTTATTCAGGATTAGAGGATTGATGGTTTTGGAAGTTAAGCGGGGAGCTTAACATTGGAAATGATGGTTATGGTTATTGGGTTATGATGATGGGATGGGAGATTGGGACCATTTCACCTGTGTAGTAATGTAGGTGCTTAATAAGCTAAGGTGATAGGTATTAATTGCGTAGTGCTTTAACCATGAGTTCAACCTTTCCTTGTTCTAGCCAAGCATGATATAATTTTTCCACACTTGCTGAGTACCATTGGTACTCAACCTTGCATATTTGTTGGTTTATATTGCTGCTCAGGTCAAGATAATGTGGTGGTGTATAATGACCAAGACTTTGGACCCGAGGAAGGATTTTAGGTTCATGAAGACCCCCGGGCAACGCCTGTGATGGAGCCCTAAAAGAATAATATTCCGCTGCTAGTTTATTTACTTGTGATGAAGCATTAGTGTCCATTGAGACATTTGCGATGTAAGACTTATTTATATTCGACACCTGGCTTGTAATAAATGATGCTTCACTATTTGTCATCACATGTATGAGAAAATGATCCTGGCATACATGTGATATTCACTTGGTTGTTTCTTCGGAAAAACCGGGTGTGACAGAGGTGGTATCAGAGCCAAGGTTGCCCGTAGGAACGTGGACCTAGGTAGAAATGGACATATTTAAGGGCCTTATTTTCTTAAAAACTATTTTCCAAGGTGTGGGTGGAAAAGTGTTATTAAAGGAGTCATTTTCTTCATCTTACCCCAACTTTCATTCAAAATAGGATTTTTGTTTGAGAATTTATCTAACCTAATTTTAAATTCTTTTGTTTTAGATGGTTCGCATGATTCGCACCGCTCGTAAGTCCACAGGAGGGAGAGTTCCCGTAGTTGCCCTTGCCGAAAGAGAGGAGAGTCGTCCAGTGACGTACCTTTCCTATGGATTGGCAGTAGGAGACTTGTTGCGCCGTCTTCGACGTATGCTCGAAGCCGCAGGCAATACGGGCAAGCTCATCATCCACTACAACTCCACCAGGACCATCCGTGAGAAGAGGGAAGAATGGAGTTCGGAGATGAGGATTATACACGAGAATCAGCTGCTTAAGATTCACCACTCTCCAGCTTGTCGAGCAACACATGTTGACGCGGAGAAAGATGTCACCTGGGAGGCCATCACCTGCCAGAGTCACATCTATCGTCGCCACTTGGACAAAACTGAGTACATGTATGTCCTCCAACGTGAGAGTGGTACCATGGAGTACAAGTACCCACCGGTGCAGCAAGGGACTTCCCATGAGCACATGGACTTGTGCTTGGAGGATGCTGCTATGCTCAGCACTCGACTGCAGGAGTGTCAACAAGAGCTTCAGGATGTCCGAGACACCCTGAAGGAAACGGAGGCGTTGCTGCGAGCTTGCTTAAAGGCGAGAGAAAGAGGAGATGGGAATGAACTGTGTGTCACCGTGAGTGATACATGGACTCCTGACTCCCCGGATCGCCGAGCGATCAGGCGTCGTCGCACTTCTCCACCAGCAGCCTCCCCACCCAAAGCAGAGTCAGAAGGTAGCCGAAATGAGGAGGAAGATCCCGAGGAGCCAGCTCAAGAGGACGAGTAGTGTAGAGTCTTTCCCCTAGCTAGCAAGAGGTCGAGTAGTCGAGTCGTTACGTAGTTAATGGTGTGATAATGCTTGGTGTGTGACGTGAGTTGTGGAAGCCATGAGCAATTGTCCACAGCCTCGTCTTCAGATTGTTTTGCTTTGGTGTGTGAACCCACAGGAAATAATAGTGCATTTATTTGGTGTGAGATATAAACCCTCGTGAAATTTTAACAAAGCCTCAACACTTCAAAGTACAAACAAATGAAAGTAGTAAGATGATACTAAATGGTATCAAATTAACATTTGTTGATTCTGCCAGATGGCCGGAAGAGGAAAAGGACGTGCTGCCAACCCCGCCAACAACAACGATGAGGCATGCAACCCTCATCTTTCTGGAGGCCAGGACAGGGGTGGTCGCCGTGAAGAAGTTGATCCTCTCCACCAAATGCTGGAGAATCAAAATCAGCTCATCCAGAACTTGACTCAAGTGGTGGCCAACTTGCATCAAGTTCCACCTCCACAAGCTGCACCACGCCAACCAAGGTTGAGTGAGTTTCTAGGAACTCAACCTCCAAAGTTTGCAAGTGCTGCTGAACCTCTGGAGGCAGATGATTGGCTGAAGACTATTGAAAGTAAGATGAGGATCATACAGTGCCAAGGGTATGAGAGGGTGCTGTTTGCCTCTCATCAATTGCAGGGACCTGCTGCTGATTGGTGGACCGCCTATGTGGCCGCCCATCATGACCCTGAGAACATCACTTGGGAAGAGTTCAAGCGTAGCTTCCGCAACCATTACATCCCAAGAGGTGAACTCAAAAACAAGAGGAAGGAGTTTCTGGGACTGCAGCAGGGAAACATGACGGTGAGGGAATACCTCACTAAATTTACTCAACTATCCCGTTATGCTTCACGAGACATAGAGACTGATGAGCAGAAACAAGATTGTTTCGTGGAAGGACTTACCGCAGAGATGCAGTGTGCAATGTCCTCCAATGAGTATGAGAGCTTTCAAAAGATGGTGGACAGAGCATTTGTGGTGGAAAGGAAGCTAAAGGCCCTAGAAAATGAGAATAAGAGGAAGGCGGGGTGGTCACATCAAGCCTCAGGGAGCAACACCCGCCCACGTATGATGCAGCAACCTACGGGGCAGATGAGCCGTGCTGCGGTACCCTATTCAGCACCAAGAGGGTACAACCCAAACTACAGGCCACCCGCAGCACCTGCACAGCCGCCACGTCAGTTTGTGCAGCAGCCTCGCCCCGCATATCCACCTCGACCAGCAGTGCAAGGACCCCCGAACCAACCCCAAGACAACAAAGGCCAAGCACCTAAGGTTGGGGTGCAATGTTTTAGCTGTGGTGAAGTGGGGCACTACGCCCACAAATGCCCAAAGAAGAAGCCCGCGCCGCCACAACAGCAGAATGTATTGAGAGGACGGGTGAACCACGTCACTATGGAGGAAGCACAAGAGGCACCCGACGTGGTAGTTGGTAAGTTTCCTGCCAATTTACACCTTGCAACTCTGCTGTTTGATTCTGGTGCTACCCACTCGTTCATTGCTCAAGGGTTTATTAAGAAGCATGACCTAGCAACCACACAAATGAACCATATGCTAGCCGTAAACTCTCCAGGTGGAGAAATAAGGACAAGACAAGTGTGTCCCAAAGTGAGCCTAGACATTAATGGGGTAGTATTTACTGCTAACCTCATAGTGATAGATTCACAAGGGATAGATATTATTTTGGGTATGGATTGGTTGACCAAACATAAAGGAATCATCCATTGTTCAACCAGAACGGTGGAACTAACTCACCCCAATGGCACAAGAGTAAAGTTCATAACAATACACGAGCCTAGGAGGGACATTAAATTAAATCAAGTGGAGGTGAAAGTTGAGGAAATCAGGACCATCAGAGAATATCCATATATTTTTCCGGAGGAGTTGCCAGGTATGCCTCCCGACCGTGACGTGGAGTTCGCAATTGAGCTAGTACCGGGAACAGCCCCGATATACAAGAGACCTTATCGAATGGACTCCAAGCAGTTAGAAGAGCTCAAGGATCATTTGAGAGAATTGACGGAGAAGGGGTATATTCGCCCTAGTTCCTCACCATGGGGAGCTCCGGTGATATTTGTGCCCAAGAAAGACGGAACCCAAAGGTTATGCGTGTCTTACCGTGCCTTGAATGAGGTAACCATCAAGAACAAGTACCCATTACCCCGCATTGAAGACTTGTTTGATCAGTTGAGGGGAGCTTGTGTGTTCTCAAAAATTGATCTCAGGTCGGGGTACCACCAACTCAAGATAAGGCAATCTGATATTCCCAAGACAGCTTTCGTATCTCGGTACGGACTGTATGAATACACTGTCATGCCTTTCGGGCTAACCAATGCCCCGGCATATTTCATGTACCTCATGAACAAGGTATTCATGGAATATTTGGACAAATTTGTGGTGGTTTTCATATATGATATTCTCGTCTTCTCCAAAGATGAAGAAGAACATGAGAAACATCTAAGGTTGGTGTTACAGAGGCTGAGAGAACACCAACTATATGCCAAGTTGAGCAAGTGTGAGTTTTGGCTGAAGAGAGTTCCCTTTTTAGGACATATAATCTCGGAGGGAGGAATCTCCGTAGATCCCGCCAAAATCGAGGATATCCAGAAGTGGAAGACCCCTGAAAATGTCGGGGAAGTTCGAAGCTTTTTGGGATTGGCTGGATACTATCGACGGTTTATTGAGGGATTCTCCAAGATCTCGAGACCTCTCACCAAACTGTTGGAGAAGGGAATCACATTCACCTGGACGCCACAGTGCGAGACGAGCTTTCAGGAGCTAAAGAAGAGATTGACAACAGCCCCAGTACTGGTTATGCCAGATATGCAGAAGAATTTCACAGTGTACTGCGATGCCTCTGGAAATGGGTTGGGATGTGTTCTCATGCAAGAAGGACATGTCGTGGCTTATGCATCCCGGCAGCTTCGGAAGCACGAGAAGAACTATCCTACACATGACCTAGAACTAGCTGCAGTGGTACACGCGTTGAAAATTTGGCGGCACTATTTGATGGGGAAGAGGACAGAGATATATACGGATCATAAGAGTTTGAAGTACATATTCACACAGCCAGATCTCAACCTCCGACAAAGGAGATGGTTAGAGCTAATCAATGACTTTGATGTGGGCATCAACTATCATCCCGGAAAAGCAAACGTCGTGGCCGATGCTTTGAGTCGGAAAGTGCAGGTCAATAAGTTGAGCTTGAAGGACATGCCCGCAGAATTGAAGGACGAGGTTATAAGGCTCAATCTATGTCTAGTAAATAGTGGTGAAGCCATCGCCATGGAAGTGGACTCCACACTCGAGCAAGACATATGCGAGGGCCAAAAGAATGATGGGAAGATACAAGAGATCAGACAGCTCATCAAGGAAAATAAAGCTCCTGGTTTTAGAGAGGATGAACAAGGAACGGTGTGGCACGGGAAAAGGATCTGTGTGCCAGAAGTAAAAGAGATCCGTGAATTAATTTTGAAGGAGGCTCACGATTCCGACTATTCCATTCATCCTGGGAGTACGAAGATGTACCAGGACCTCAAAAGCAGGTATTGGTGGTATGGCATGAAGCGAGATGTCGCGGAACATGTTGCCCTATGTGACACATGTCAGTTGGTGAAAGCTGAACATCAACGACCCGCGGGATTATTGCAACCACTCAAAGGCCTGAATGGATGTGGGAAGAAATCAGCATGGATTTTGTCGTGGGATTGCCTAGGACCCAATCCGGGTATGATTCAATATGGGTCATTATTGATAGGCTAACCAAGGTAGCTCATTTCATTCCTGTGAAAGAAAGCTACAGCGGATCCAAATTGGCAGAATTGTACATGTCAAGGATTGTGTGTTACCATGGAGTGCCAAAGAAGATAGTGTCGGATCGAGGGACACAGTTCACCTCGAGCTTTTGGCAAAAGTTGCATGAAACCATGGGAACCCATTTGAACTTCAGCTCTGCCTATCATCCCCAAACTGACGGGCAGACGGAGAGGACCAATCAGATCCTTAAAGATATGTTAAGGGCATGTGCACTAAAAAACAATAGGAGTTGGGACAAGAACCTACCATATGCGGAGTTTTCCTATAACAACAGTTATCAAGCTAGTATGAAGATGTCACCGTTTGAAGCGTTGTATGGAAGGAAGTGCAGAACTCCCCTATTTTGGAACCAAACAGGAGAAAGTAAAGTGTTTGGTCCAGAAGTGCTACAAGAAGCCGAGGCAAAAGTGAGGGAGATTCGCAACAATTTGAGGATAGCACAAACACGCCAAAAGAGCTATGCCGATGTACGAAGAAGAGAGCTCGTTTTCAATGTGGGAGACTATGTTTATCTCAAGGTGTCCCCTATCAGAGGACTTCGTCGGTTCAAGGTGAAAGGGAAGTTGTCACCTCGATACATCGGACCCTTCCAGGTTTTGGAAAGGAAAGGCGAAGTGGCGTACCAACTAGAGTTACCGGTTCATCTATCGGATGTGCACGATGTATTCCATGTGTCACAACTCAAGAAATGTCTGAGGATGCCTGAGGAGGTATTACCCATGAATGAAGTGGATGTAGCTGAAGATTTGTCTTATGCCGAGCAACCATACAAGATTTTGGAGACAATGGAACGCCTCACCAGAAACAAGAGAATCCGGATGTGCAAGGTACAGTGGAAGCATCACTCAGAAGAGGAAGCCACCTGGGAACGGGAAGATGAGCTCAAGGCACAATTTCCGGAATTGTTTTCTTAGAAACACCAATCTCGAGGACGAGATTTCTTTTAAGGGGGGTAGAGCTGTAACACCCCAAATTTTGATTCAAAACTCTAAACCATGCTCAGAGGGGAATTTAAAAATTTTTGGATGTGTTGCATGTTTTGCAAAAATTCAAATTCAAACTGGAATTCAAATTATACTCAAAACAGAAAAGAAATGGAAAAAGAAAAAGGAAAACGGGGAAAAAAACCGGCCAGTGGGCCGAAACCCGCCAGCCGGCCCAGCTACTCCCGCGCCAGCCCGCCCCCGCGCGCGCCGCGCTGCCTCTCACCGACGGGTGGGACCCGCCTGTCATCCCTAACCCCGCGACCCCGGACTCTCTCTCGCGCGCGCGATCGCAACCGATCGGAAAACCCGTCCCCGTCGCCCGAATTCTGGACCCAGAGGACTCCAACTCGATCACAACAGACCCCCGCCCTCCCCCGGCTATAAAAACTCCCGATCCGATCAGTTTTCCTCACGCGATCGCCGATTTTCACTCCGGTGAGCACCGAGACTTCGCCGGTGAATTCTGGCCGATCTAAGCTCGGAAACTCTGATCTAACTCGCTGGTCTTGATCCACCGCCTCCGGGGAACTTTGCAGGTGCAGAAAACTCGGAGAGTTACGGTGTAAACACAGCGCCGACGAGCTTCGCCGTGGTTTTGCCTCGGACCTCGCCGCCGATCACTTTCCAGGACCCCCGAGCTCGAGAAAACCCCCGAGGTGAGATCCCTGACCTCCCCTCTACCGATCTACGCCATAAGATCACAGTTCTAGGTAGAATTCTCGCGGATCCGAAACTTTCCGGTGAGTTCGCCGCTTCCCGCCGCCGTGCGCCGCCGGCAGCGCCGCCCGCGCTCGATCAGAGCGACGTGGCCGCTTGTGCGCCGTTTATTTTAAATCGCACGGTAGACTTTAAAACCCTGCGTACCGGTTCGATGTTATAATCTCAGCCGTCGGTTTAAAATCGGACGGTCCACGTCAGCCCCGCGTTATAAAGACTGAAATTCTTACGTGCTACCCCCTGGGGTTCTCTGGAATTGAGAGCTAGCCCCGGAAACTTCAGATCTAGCCCCTGGAACTCCAGAAAATCATGTATATTCATTTAAAAATCAGTTTTAGCCCCTGGACTTAATAGAAATTAGGAAAAACACCTCTGATAAGTGTAGCTAGACCCCTGGAAATTATGAAAATAATATTATAGACCCTGTAATGGGGTGAGTTCATTATTTTAACCCTGTTTAGTATTTAATTTAGAAAATTGCATATGTAACTAGTGTTTAAAAATTAAAAAGGGGACAAACATAATTGTTAAAATTAAGTAAAAACTTTCTCAGTACTTAGAGAATTTTGGAGTGAGATAAAAGTATATTTTTGGGTTGAAATAAATCTGTTTCATCTATTATTCACATTTAGGGACACATTTTTAAGTAAATAATAGTTATAGAAAAATAGGGAAAATAATTATGAAATGGTCTACATCAGAAGCCAAGGTCAAAAGATGTTGTTAAATCATTTAGGACCAGAACCTATTCTGTTTAGATGATGTGTATTACTAGTTTTATAATAAAATACCCAATTATGCATAGGAATATAAATCTGAAAATATAGCAACTAGTAAATGATAAATGGAGTTTTTAAAGTCCAAAGAGTTCAGTTTAGGGTTGATAGAAATTATGAAAGCACATATGGGGAAGAATAATACTTTTCATACACACTTGGTAGTAAAAAGGTGAAGTAGTTGAATATAAGAAATTTATTGGAAACCCATATAAATAATACGTAAGTATAAAGGTGGACACAAAAGTAGGAATCATATACACATGGTTAAAAGTGCATGCAAGCCACAACTCAACACACATAAAGTAACCACAACACATATAATGGTAAATAACTTTTATAAATATGAATGTGTGGTTTGTATGAAGTAGAAGTGTGAACTATGTCTTATGATTGTTGTTTTCTTTTGGTATGTGTGATGGTATGAAGTAGAACCTGTTCAAGAGCCAGTTATTCATTTTCAAGATCAGGACTACCAATTTCAAGAGCAGCAAGAAGGAGGCAAGTGTCCTTGACCACTTTGATCCTATGCTAGGATGTGTAGATAGAATTATTTGCATTGTCAAGATAATTATGAAACCCATGCTAGGAAGTTTCCCTAGAATTGCATTACCTTGTTTCCTTGAAGCTTGGGTTGGGATTTATTTTGTCATGTCATTTATTTACATGCATATGCTTAGCCATGCTTAGAATGGGATATTTGGATATGAGATCATCAATTTATTTTACCATACTCTTGAATGAGTTATTGTGAGTTATGTAGAGGTAGGGATCAAGGCAAGTTGGATGTTTTGGTTGTGTGTTGGGTGCACGAGACTTGGGTTTGTGTTTAGTACTTGCCTGGATCCTAAGGACCGGTTCATGGAGCATGTAACCCGGCTTTACAGTGCCAACCACATGCTGAGATGGGGCAGCTTGGCCAATTAATTAGGTGTATCCCCGGCGTAGTATGGGTGTGTTGGATGGTGCGGGGAGTACGTGTCAGCTGGACTACCATATGAACCGCAAGGCTCAAGAGGGGGCCACTGCAGCGGGGTTGGAGCCTCTTGTATGCTGTTAGGGGTGAAACCTCAGTGGGCCCACGCTCATCGGGAATCCCTTTGTAAAGGCTTCGTAGTGATCTCTTGGCCGCACACCTGGGAAGTGTGAATGTGGAACGTAGCCACTGGCATAATGGAGGTTCTTTTAGTCCACCCGGCAACGAGGGATGAAATCACTACTTGTGGGTACAGTGGTACAAACTCTGCAGAGTTAAAACTGTCTTGACAGCCGTGCTCACGGTTAAGAGCGGCCTGGACTTGTTCATGATTAGAGGATTGATGGTTTTGGAAGTTAAGCGGGGAGCTTAACATTGGAAATGATGGTTATGGTTATTGGGTTATGATGATGGGATGGGAGATTGGGACCATTTCACCTGTGTAGTAATGTAGGTGCTTAATAAGCTAAGGTGATAGGTATTAATTGCGTAGTGCTTTAACCATGAGTTCAACCTTTCCTTGTTCTAGCCAAGCATGATATAATTTTCCCACACTTGCTGAGTACCATTGGTACTCAACCTTGCATTTTTGTTGGTTTATATTGCTGCTCAGGTCAAGATAATGTGGTGGTGTATAATGACCAAGACTTTGGACCCGAGGAAGGATTTTAGGTTCATGAAGACCCCCGGGCAACGCCTGTGATGGAGCCCTAAAAGAATAATATTCCGCTGCTAGTTTATTTACTTGTGATGAAGCATTAGTGTCCATTGAGACATTTGCGATGTAAGACTTATTTATATTCGACACCTGGCTTGTAATAAATGATGCTTCACTATTTGTCATCACATGTATGAGAAAATGATCCTGGCATACATGTGATATTCACTTGGTTGTTTCTTCAGAAAAACCGGGTGTGACACAAGGTAATGCAATTCTAGGGAAACTTTCCTAGCATGGGTTTCATATTTCATTTGACAATGCAAATAATTCTATCTACACATCCTAGCATTGGATCAAAGTGGTCAAGGACACTTGCCTCCTTCTCGCTGCTCTTGAAATGGGTAGTCCTGATCTTGGAAAGGAATAACTTGCTCTTGAACAGGTTCTACTTCTTACCATCACACATAGCAAAAGAAAAACAACAATCATAAGACATAGTTCACACTTCTACTTCATACAAACCACACATTTCATATTTATGAAATTCATTCACCATTATATGTGTTGTGGTTACTTTGTGTGTTGATCTGTGGCTTGCACACACTTTTATTTATATGTGTATGATTCCTACTTTGGTGTTCATATTTATACTTACATACTATATATATATATATGTATATATGTGTGTGTTTCAGTTTTAAATAAATTCCTTATATTAAACTACCAAGTATGTAAGAAAAGTATTTTTCTTCTCCATATGTGCCTTCATAATTTCTATCAACCCTAAACTGAACTCTTTGAATTTTTAAAAACTCCATTTATCATTTACTAGTTGCTATATTTTCAGATTTATATTCCTATGTATAATTGTGTATTTTATTATGAAATTAGTAATACACATCATCTAAACAGTATAGGTTTTGGTCCTAAATAATTGAATAACATATTTTGACCTTGGCCTCTGATGTAAACTATTTCATAATTATTTTCCCTATTTTTCTAGAGCTATTCTTTACTTAAAAATGTGTCCCTGAATGTGAATAATAAATTAAACAGATTCAATTCTGTCGAAAATATGTTTTTATCTCACTCCAAAATTTTCTAAACACTGAGAAAGTCTTTAACTTAATTTTGACAATATGTTTGTCCCACTTTTTAATTTTTAAACACTAGTTACATATTCAATTTCCTAAATTAAATACTAAACAGGGCTAAAATAATGAACTCACCCATTACAGGGTCTATAATATTATTATTTTCATAATTTCCAGGGGTCTAGCTACACTTATCAGAGGTGTTTTCCTAATTTTTATTAAGTCCAGGGGCTAAAACTGATTTTTAAATGAATTTACATGATTTTCTGGAGTTCCAGGGGCTAGATCTGAAGTTTCCGGGGCTAGCTCTCAATTCCAGAGAACCCGAGGGCGATTTAAAATAAACGGCGCACAAGCGGCCACGTCGCTCTGATCGAGCGCGGGCGGCGCTGCCGGCGGCGCACGGCGGCGGGAAGCGGCGATCTCGCCGGAAAGTTTCGGATCCGCGAGAATTCTGCCTAGAACTGTGATCTTATGGCATAGATCGGTACAGGGGAGGTCGGGGATCTCACCTCGGGGGTTTTCTTGAGCTCGGGGGTCCTGGAAAGTGATCGGCGGCGAGGTCCGAGGCAAAACCACGGCGAAGCTCGTCGGCGCTGTGTTTACACCGTAAGTCTCCGAGTTTTCTGCACCTGCAAAGCTCCCCGGAGGCGGTGGATCAAGACCAGCGAGTTAGATCAGAGTTTCCGAGCTTAGATCAGCCAGAATTCACCGGCGAAGTCTCGGTGCTCACCGGAGTAAAAATCGGCGATCGCGTGGGAAAAACCAATCGGGGCTGGGGTTTTTATAGCCGGGGGAGGGCGGTGGGTCAGTTGTGATCGAGTTGGATTTCTTCTGGGACCGAAATTCGGCTGAGGAACGCGGTTTTTCGATCGGTTAAGATCGCGCGCGCGGGAGAGAGTCCGGGGTCGCGCGGTTAGGGATGACAGGTGGGTCCCACCCGTCTGTGAGAGACAGCGCGGGCGCGCGGGGGCGGGCTGGCGCGGGGAAACTGGGCCGGCTGGCGGGTTTCGGCCCACTGGCCGGTTTTTTTCCCGTTTCTCTTTTTCTTTTTTCCATTTCTTTTCTGTTTTGAGTATAATTTGAATTCCAGTTTGAATTTGAATTTTTGCAAAACATGCAACACGTCCAAAAATTTTTAAATTCCCCTCTGAACATGGTTTAGAGTTTTGAATCAAAATTTGGGGTGTTACAGCTCTACCCCCCTTAAAAGAAATCTCGTCCTCGAGATTGGTGTTTCTAAGAAAACAATTCCGGAAATTGTGCCTTGAGCTCATCTTCCCGTTCCCAGGTAGCTTCCTCTTCTGAGTGATGCTTCCACTGCACCTTGCACATCCGGATTCTCTTGTTTCTGGTGAGGCGTTCCATCGTCTCCAAAATCTTGTATGGTTGCTCGGCATAAGACAAATCTTCTGCTACATCCACTTCATTCATGGGTAACACCTCTTCAGGCGTCCTCAGACATTTCTTGAGTTGTGACACATGAAATACATCGTGCACGTCCGATAGATGAACCGGTAACTCTAGTTGGTACGCCACTTCGCCTTTTCTTTCCAAAACTTGAAAGGGTCCGATGTATCGAGGTGACAACTTCCCTTTCACCTTGAACCGACGAAGTCCTCTGATAGGGGACACCTTGAGATAAACATAGTCTCCCACGTTGAAAACGAGTTCTCTTCTTTGTACATCAGCATAACTCTTCTGGCGTGTTTGTGCTATCCTCAAGTTGTTGCGAATCTCCCTCACCTTCGCTTCGGCTTCTTGTAGCACTTCTGGACCAAACACTTTACTTTCTCCTGTTTGGTTCCAGAATAGAGGAGTTCTGCACTTCCTTCCATACAAAGCTTCAAACGTTGACATTTTCATACTAGCTTGATAGCTGTTGTTATAGGAAAACTCCGCATACGGTAAGTTCTTGTCCCAACTCCTATTGTTTTTGAGTGCACATGCCCTTAACATATCTTCAAGGATCTGATTGGTTCTCTCCGTCTGCCCGTCAGTTTGGGGATGATAGGCAGAGCTGAAATTCAGATGGGTTCCCATGGTTTCATGCAACTTTTGCCAAAACCTCGAGGTGAACTGTGTCCCTCGGTCCGATACTATCTTCTTTGGCACTCCATGGTAACATACAATCCTTGACATGTACAATTCTGCCAATTTGGATCCGCTGTAGCTTTCTTTCACAGGGATGAAATGAGCTACCTTGGTTAGCCTATCAATAACGACCCATATTGAATCATACCCGAATTGGGTCCTAGGCAATCCCACGACAAAATCCATGCTGATTTCTTCCCACTTCCATTCAGGCACTTTGAGTGGTTGCAATAATCCCGCGGGTCGTTGATGTTCCGCTTTCACCAACTGACATGTGTCACATAGGGCAACATGTTCCGCGACATCTCACTTCATGCCATACCACCAATACCTGCTTTTGAGGTCCTGGTACATCTTCGTACTCCCAGGATGAATGGAATAGTCGGAATCGTGAGCCTCCTTCAAAATTAATTCACGGATCTCTTTTACTTCTGGCACACAGATCCTTTTCCCGTGCCACACCGTTCCCTGTTCATCCTCTCTAAAACCAGGAGCTTTATTTTCCTTAATGAGTTGTCTGATCTCTTGTATCTTCTCATCATTCTTTTGGCCCTCGCGTATGTCTTGCTCGAGTGTGGAGTCCACTTCCATGGCGATGGCTTCACCACTATTTACTAGACATAGATTGAGTCTTATAACCTCGTCCTTCAATTCTGCAGGCATGTCCTTCAAACTCAACTTATTGACCTGCACTTTCCGACTCAAAGCATCGGCCATGACGTTTGCTTTCCCAGGATGATAGTTGATGCCCACATCAAAGTCATTGATTAGCTCTAACCATCTCCTTTGTCGGAGATTGAGATCTGGCTGTGTGAATATGTACTTCAAACTCTTATGATCCGTATATATCTCTGTCCTCTTCCCCATCAAATAGTGCCGCCAAATTTTCAACGTGTGTACCACTGCAGCTAGTTCTAGATCATGTGTAGGATAGTTCTTCTCGTGCTTCCGAAGCTGCCGGGATGCATATGCCACGACATGTCCTTCTTGCATGAGAACACATCCCAACCCATTTCCAGAGGCATCGCAGTACACTGTGAAATTTTTTCTGCATATCTGGCATAACCAACACTGGGGCTGTTGTCAATCTCTTCTTTAACTCCTGAAAGCTCGTCTCGCACTGTGGCGTCCAGGTGAATGTGATTCCCTTCTCCAACAGTTTGGTGAGAGGTCTCGAGATCTTGTAGAATCCCTCAATAAACCGTCGATAGTATCCAGCCAATCCCAAAAAGCTTCGAACTTCCCCGACATTTTCAGGGGTTTTCCACTTCTGGATATCCTCGATTTTGGCGGGATCTACGGAGATTCCTCCCTCCGAGATTATATGTCCTAAAAAGGGAACTCTCTTCAGCCAAAACTCACACTTGCTCAACTTGGCATATAGTTGGTGTTCTCTCAGCCTCTGTAACACCAACCTTAGATGTTTCTCATGTTCTTCTTCATTTTTGGAGAAGACGAGAATATCATCTATGAAAACCACCACAAATTTGTCCAGATATTCCATGAATACCTTGTTCATGAGGTACATGAAATATGCCGGGGCATTGGTTAGCCCAAAAGGCATGACAGTGTATTCATACAGTCCGTACCGAGATACGAAAGCTGTCTTGGGAATATCTGATTGCCTTATCTTGAGTTGGTGGTACCCCAACCTGAGATCAATTTTCGAGAACACACAAGCTCCCCTCAACTGATCAAACAAGTCTTCAATGCGGGGTAATGGGTACTTGTTTTTGATGGTTACCTCATTCAAGGCACGGTAATCCATGCATAACCTTTGGGTTCCGTCTTTCTTGGGCACAAATATCACCGGAGCTCCCCATGGTGAGGAACTAGGGCGAATATACCCCTTCTCCGTCAATTCTCTCAAATGATCCTTGAGCTCTTCTAACTGCTTGGAGTCCATTCGATAAGGTCTCTTGTATATCGGGGCTGTTCCCGGTACTAGCTCAATTGTGAATTCCACGTCACTGTCGGGAGGCATACCTGGCAATTCCTCCGGAAAAACATCTGGATATTCCCTGATAGTCCTGATTTCCTCAACTTTCACCTCCACTTGATTTAATTTAATGTCCCTCCTAGGCTCGTGTATCGTTATGAACTTTACTCTTGTGCCATTGGGGTGAGTTAGTTCCACCGTTCTGGTCGAACAATGGATGATTCCTTTATGTTTGGTCAACCAATCCATACCCAAAATAATATCTATCCCTTGTGAATCTATCACTATGAGGTTAGCCGTAAATACTACCCCATTAATGTCTAGGCTCACTTTGGGACACACTTGTCTTGTCCTTATTTCTCCACCTGGAGAGTTTACCGCTAGCATATGGTTCATTTGTGTGGTTGCTAGGTCATGCTTCTTAACAAACCCTTGAGCAATGAACGAGTGGGTAGCACCAGAATCAAACAGCAGAGTTGCAAGGTGTAAATTGGCAGGAAACTTACCAACTACCACGTCGGGTGCCTCTTGTGCTTCCTCCATAGTGACGTGGTTCACCCGTCATCTCACTACATTCTGCTGTTGTGGCGGCGCAGGCTTCTTCTTTGGGCATTTATGGGCGTAGTGCACCACTTCACCACAGCTGAAACATTGCACCCCAATCTTAGATGCTGGGCCCTTGTTGTCTTGGGGTTGGTTTGGGGGTCCTTGCACTGCTGGTTGAGGTGGATATGCGGGGCGAGGCTGCTGCACAAACTGACGTGGCGGCTGTGCTGGTGCCGCGGGTGGCCTGTAGTTTGGGTTGTACCCTCTTGGTGCTGAATAGGGTACCGCAGCACGGCTTGTCTGCCCCGTAGGTTGTTGCATCATACGTGGGCGGGTGTTGCTCCCTGAGGCCTGATGTGACCACCCCGCCTTCCTCTTATTCTCATTTTCCAAGGCCTTTAGCTTCCTTTCCACCACAAATGCTCTGTCCACCATCTTTTGAAAGCTTTCATACTCATTGGAGGACATTGCACACTGCATCTCTGCGATAAGTCCTTCCACGAAACAATCTTGTTTCTGCGCATCAGTCTCTATGTCTCGTGGAGCATAACGGGATAGTTGAGTAAATTTAGTGAGGTATTCCCTCACAGTCATGTTTCCCTGCTGCAGTCCCAAAAATTCCTTCCTCTTGTTTTTGAGTTCACCTCTTGGGATGTAATGGTTGCGGAAGCTACGCTTGAACTCTTCCCAAGTGATGTTCTCAGGGTCATGATGGGCGGCCACATAGGCGGTTCACCAATCAGCAGCAGGTCCATGCAATTGATGAGAGGCAAACAGCACCCTCTCATACCCTTGGCATTGTATTATCCTCATCTTACTTTCAATGGTCTTCAGCAAATCATCTGCCTCCAGAGGTTCAGCAGCACTTGCAAACTTTGGAGGTTGAGTTCCTAGAAACTCACTCAACCTTGATTGGCGTGGTGCAGCTTGTGGAGGTGGAACTTGATGCAAGTTGGCCACCACTTGAGTCAAGTTCTGGATAAGCTGATTTTGATTCTCCAGCATTTGGTGGAGAGGATCAACTTCTTCATGGCGACCACCCCTGTCCTGGCTTCCAGAAAGATGAGGGTTGCATGCCTCATCATTGTTGTTGGCGGGGTTGGCAGCACGTCCTTTTCCTCTTCCGGCCATCTGGCAGAATCAACAAATGTTAATTTGATATCATTTAGTATCATCTTACTACTTTCATTTGTTGGTGCTTTGAGGTGTTGAGGCTTTGTTAAAATTTTACGAGGGTTTATATCTCACACCAAATAAATGCACTATTATTTCCTGTGGGTTCACACACCAAAGCAAAACAATCTGAAGACGAGGCTGTGGACAATTGCTCATGGCTTCCACAACTCACGTCACACACCAAGCATCATCACACCATTAACTACGTAACGACTCGACTACTCGACCTCTTGCTAGCTAGGGGAAAGACTCTACACTACTCGTCCTCTTGAGCTGGCTCCTCGGGATCTTCCTCCACATTTCGGCTACCTTCTGACTCTGCTTTGGGTGGGGAGGCTGCTGGTGGAGAAGTGCGACGACGCCTGATTGCTCGGCGATCCGGGGAGTCAGGAGTCCATGTATCATTCACGGTGACACACAGTTCATTCCCATCTCCTCTTTCTCTCGCCTTTAAGCAAGCTCGCAGCAACGCCTCCGTTTCCTTCAGGGTGTCTCGGACATCCTGAAGCTCTTGTTGACACTCCTGCAGTCGAGTGCTGAGCATAGCAGCATCCTCCAAGCACAAGTCCATGTGCTCATGGGAAGTCCCTTGCTGCACCGGTGGGTACTTGTACTCCGTGGTACCACTCTCACGTTGGAGGACATACATGTACTCAGTTTTGTCCAAGTGGCGACGATAGATGTGACTCTGGCAGGTGATGGCCTCCCAGGTGACATCTTTCTCCGCGTCAACTTGTGTTGCTCGACAAGCTGGAGAGTGGTGAATCTTAAGCAGTTGATTCTCGTGTATAATCCTCATCTCCGAACTCCATTCTTCCCTCTTCTCACGGATGGTCCTGGTGGAGTTATAGTGGATGATTAGCTTGCCCGTATTGCCGGCGGCTTCGAGCATACGCCGAAGACGGCGCAACAAATCTCCTACTGCCAATCCATAGGAAAGGTACGTCACTGGACGACTCTCCTCTCTTTCGGCAAGGGCAACTACGGGAACTCTCCCTCCTGTGGACTTACGAGCGGTGCGAATCATGCGAACCATCTAAAACAAAAGAATTTAAAATTAGGTTAGATAAATTCTCAAACAAAAATCCTATTTTGAATGAAAGTTGGGGTAAGATGAAGAAAATGACTCCTTTAATAACACTTTTCCACCCACACCTTGGAAAATAGTTTTTAAGAAAATAGGGCCCTTAACTACGTCCATTTCTACCTAGGTCCACGTTCCTACGGGCAACCTTGGCTCTGATACCACCTCTGTCACACCCGGTTTTTCCGAAGAACAACCAAGTGAATATCACATGTATGCCAGGATCATTTTCTCGTACATGTGATGACAAATAGTGAAGCATCATTTATTACAAGCCAGGTGTCGAATATAAATAAGTCTTACATCGCAAATGTCTCAATGGACACTAATGCTTCATCACAAGTAAATAAACTAGCAGCGGAATATTATTCTTTTAGGGCTCCATCACAGGCGTTGCCTGGGGGTCTTCATGAACCTAAAAACCTTCCTCGGGTCCAAAATCTTGGTCATTATACACCACCTCATTATCTTGACCTGAGCAGCATTATAAACCAACAAATATGCAAGGTTGAGTACCAATGGTACTCAGCAAGTGTGGGAAAATTTTATCATGCATGGCTAGAACAAGGAGAGGTTGAACTCATGGTTAAAGCACTACGCAATTAATACCTATCACCTTAGCTTATTAAGCACCTACATTACTATACAGGTGAAATGGTCCCAATCTCCCATCCCATCATTGTAATCCAATAATCATAACATCATTACCAATGTTAAGCTCCCCGCTTAACTTCCAAAACCATCAATCCTCTAATCATGAATAAGTCCAAGCCGCTCTTAACCGTGAGCACGGCTGTCAAGACAGTTTTAACTCTGCAGAGTTTGTACCACTGTACCCACATGTAGTGATTTCATCCCCCGTTGCCGGGTGGACTAAAAGAACCTCCATTATGCCAGTGGCTACGATCCACATTCACACTTCCCAGGTGTGTAGCCAGGAGATCACTACGAAAGCCTTTACAAAGGGATTCCCGACGAGTGTGGGCCCACTGAGGTTTCACCCCTAACAGCATACAAGAGGCTCCAACCCCGCTGCAGTGGCCCCCTCTTGAGCCTTGCGGTTCATATGGTAGTCCAGCTGACACCTACTCCCCGCACCATCCAACACACCCATACTACGCCGGGGATACACCTAATTAATTGGCCAAGCTGCCCCAACTCAGCATGTGGTTGGCACTGTAAAGCCGGGTTACATGCTCCATGAACCAGTCCTTAGGATCCAGGAAAGTACTAAACATAAACCCAAGTCTCGTGCACCCAGCACACAACCAAAACATCCAACTTGCCTTGATCCCTACCTCTACATAACTCACAATAGCTCATTCAAGAGTATGGTATAATAAACTGATGCTCTCATATCCCAAATATCCCATTCTAAGCATGGCTAAGCATATGCATGTAAATAAATGACATGACAAAATAAATCCCAACCCAAGCTACAAGGAAACAAGGTAATGCAATTCTAGGGAAACTTTCCTAGCATTGGTTTCATATTTCATTTGACAATGCAAATAATTCTATCTACACATCCTAGCATAGGATCAAAGTGGTCAAGGACACTTGCCTCCTTCTCGCTGCTCTTGAAATGGGTAGTCCTGATCTTGGAAAGGAATAACTTGCTCTTGAACAGGTTCTACTTCTTACCATCACACATAGCAAAAGAAAAACAACAATCATAAGACATAGTTCACACTTCTACTTCATACAAACCACACATTTCATATTTATGAAATTCATTCACCATTATATGTGTTGTGGTTACTTTGTGTATTGATCTGTGGCTTGCACACACTTTTATTAATATGTGTATGATTCCTACTTTGGTGTTCATATTTATACTTACATACTATATATATATATATATATATGTATATATGTGTGTGTTTCAGTTTTAAATAAATTCCTTATATTAAACTACCAAGTATGTAAGAAAAGTATTTTTCTTCTCCATATGTGCCTTCATAATTTCTATCAACCCTAAACTGAACTCTTTGAATTTTTAAAAACTCCATTTATCATTTACTAGTTGCTATATTTTCAGATTTATATTCCTATGTATAATTGTGTATTTTATTATGAAATTAGTAATACACATCATCTAAACAGTATAGGTTTTGGTCCTAAATAATTGAATAACATATTTTGACCTTGGCCTCTGATGTAAACTATTTCATAATTATTTTCCCTATTTTTCTAGAGCTATTCTTTACTTAAAAATGTGTCCCTGAATGTGAATAATAAATTAAACAGATTCAATTCTGTCCAAAATATGTTTTTATCTCACTCCAAAATTTTCTAAACACTGAGAAAGTCTTTAACTTAATTTTGACAATATGTTTGTCCCACTTTTTAATTATTAAACACTAGTTACATATTCAATTTCCTAAATTAAATACTAAACAGGGCTAAAATAATGAACTCACCCATTACAGAGTCTATAATATTATTATTTTCATAATTTCCAGGGGTCTAGCTACACTTATCAGAGGTGTTTTTCCTAATTTTTATTAAGTCCAGGGGCTAAAACTGATTTTTAAATGAATTTACATGATTTTCTGGAGTTCCAGGGGCTAGATCTGAAGTTTCCGGGGCTAGCTCTCAATTCCAGAGAACCCCAGGGGGTAGCACGTAAGAATTCCAGTCTTTATAACGCGGGGCTGACGTGGACCGTCCGATTTTAAACCGACGGCTGAGATTATAACATCGAACCGGTACACGGGGATTTAAAGTCTACCGTGCGATTTAAAATAAACGGCGCACAAGCGGCCACGTCGCTCTGATCGAGCGCGGGCCGCGCTGCCGGCGGCGCACGGCGGCGGGAAGCGGCGATCTCGCCGGAAAGTTTTGGATCCGCGAGAATTCTGCCTAGAACTGTGATCTTATGGCATAGATCGGTAGAGGGGAGGTCGGGGATCTCACCTCGGGGGTTTTCTTGAGCTCGGGGGTCCTGGAAAGTGATCGGCGGCGAGGTCCGAGGCAAAACCACGGCGAAGCTCGTCGGCGCTGTGTTTACACCGTAAGTCTCCGAGTTTTCTGCACCTGCAAAGCTCCCCGGAGGCGGTGGATCAAGACCAGCGATTTAGATCAGAGTTTCCGAGCTTAGATCAGCCAGAATTCACCGGCGAAGTCTCGGTGCTCACCGGAGTAAAAATCGGCGATCGCGTGGGAAAAACCGATCGGGGCTGGGGTTTTTATAGCCGGGGGAGGGCGGTGGGTCAGTTGTGATCGAGTTGGATTTCTTCTGGGACCGAAATTTGGCTGAGGAACGCGGTTTTTTGATCGGTTAAGATCGCGCGCGGGAGAGAGTCCGGGGTCGCGGGGTTAGGGATGACAGGTGGGTCCCACCCGTCTGTGAGAGACAGCGCGGGCGCGAGGGGGCGGGCTGGCGCGGGGAAACTGGGCCGGCTGGCGGGTTTCGGCCCACTGGCCGGTTTTTTTCCCGTTTCTCTTTTTTTTTCCATTTCTTTTCTGTTTTGAGTATAATTTGAATTCCAGTTTGAATTTGAATTTTTGCAAAACATGCAACACGTCCAAAAATTTTTAAATTCCCCTCTGAACATGGTTTAGAGTTTTGAATCAAAATTTGGGGTGTTACAGATGGCGCGGAGAATGGGAGTCGAGGAGGACTGCCCTGGGAACTTCATGGCACAAGAGGGGGCCCGTGGGTGGGAGAATGGTGATTCGAGCCTGCCGGTGAAACCTCAGTGAGTCCATACATCTAGTAGCCCCTTTGTAAAGGCTATTTTGTGATCGCTTTGCCATACACTGACGGTTGTGTACTGGTATAATGAAGGTTCTGCAGTCGCCGGCGGGTGATGAAATCACAAACTTGTGGGTAAAGTGGTGCCACCTCTGCAGAGTGTAAAACTATCATGATAGCCGTGCTTCCGGTCACAGGCACCTGGCCAACTTCCATGATTAGAGGGAAAACATGAGATGGGTACTCGGTATGGTTATAGTATGGTCATTGGGAATGGTTTAGGACTGTTTTGAGTCATGAAAATGAGTTTGGCTATGGCTATATAAATATGAGAGTGTTATGAATATTTTATGAGCATGAGATGAACTTGAGAAAGATTAATGGATGGATGAGACTTGATAAATTGTGAATTATGATGAAAGAATGTTGCTGTTTTACTTGGTCATATTGGGATTAAACTTACCTAGACTTAGTTGCTGTTTTTATCATGTTTGTGAAATAAAATTTGCTTGCTGCAATGAGCCTTTTTATTCCGTACCTTGTTGTCAGCTACATGTCATACTTTTCCCGCACTTGCTGAGTACGACATGTACTCACCCTTGCATTATCACATAAACATCAGCAACAGGAGAAGAGTACCTCGAGGACCATGTGGAGTACTAGGCGTGCGAACTACCGTCAACATGCCTGTGGAGTTGAAGATGGAGCCTGCTGCTGTTTAGTTGTTTCCGCTGTCGTTTAGAGACTTCCGCTGCAAGAATAAGATAAACAATCATGAGTGAGACAATTAGTCGATGTAATAAAGTACTTAAACACTATTTATTCATGGTTATATTCTGAATTCAGTTTGTGGATTACATGTGTATGTGTGATGAACATCCTGGGCACACATATGCATTAACTTGGTTCTGTTTTTGGAACCGGGTGTCATAGATTGGTATCAAAGCCACGTTGACCGTAGGACACAAGCCTAGGTAGAATGGACACTCTAAAACACATAAGAACACCCCTCTAAACTACTAATTTCGAAAATTGCTTGCTGCTGCACTTTACTTGTCAATTCAGATACCGCAAAGTGCTATTTTGGCCCCTCCTTTTCTTATCTTTTGGACAGCAACACCTTTGCTTTCTTGCTCCATAGCTTCTGAAGTTTTGGAGTTATTTCTTCCTTCTCTAAAGTTTCTCATGTCTTATTTATAGATGCCGGTGACCAGGAGCACAGTACGTATAAGAGCTCGTCCACCACCAAGTGGGAGTGCTCTTATCCCCATTGAGGTGTCCAATGGACTATATTGGGAGGAAGTGAAGACGGAACCTCGTGATGAAGATGAAGTCAATAGCTATATGCGTGAGGAAGAGGATCCGAAAGAGGTGGAACCATTAGATGATGATATGGAGGATGATCCACAAGGACAGCATTGGTACGCAACTCAGGAGATGTTTCACGCAGGCTTACACCCTGTGGAGGCTCATGAAGCTATGACGGGAGGAGATGAACCCTAGGAGGAGCCACCCCTTGCTGAGACCAATAATGAAGGTGATGAATGGGCCAACCATTCAGTTCAAGAATTTTGGTCCGATGGAATGGAAGGAGGACACACCTCTAGGAAGCTCAAAGAATTTCTGGATTGCTGCAGCTTATACCGGAGTATCTCCTCAAGAAAGTCCCTCGTTGCGGACATGAAGAGTGGAAGGCTGATGTAACCATCCTATCTAACGGTAGGGTTGTCACTCGGCACTTCACACCCACATGGAGAGCTACAAGGGCAGAAGCTATCGATGATGCTCCATGGGAAGCACTCACCGGACTGTGCTACGCCTTCCATGAGCAGCTTGAGGGCACCACTTTTGAACTGCATCCGAATCGGAAGAGTGGCACAAGGGAGATCATTGGACCCCATGTAACAGCCCTTTCCAGCCCACAGGCTGCTGACAAGCCTCAGAGGTTGCTCGTGGAGTTAGGAAACCGCTACGCAAGCGCACAAGAAGAGATCCGTTACCTCCGCAAGAAGCTGTATTTGCTGGAGAAACAAGAGGAGACTCGTGCCAACGCGGGAGCAAATGGAGCACCAGTGTCATCTAATCCTACATGGACTGCTGACTCACCATGGCGTGCGCCCATGTATGGACCACCCCCGTCACACGGCGAGAACAGCACCGGTTCCCATGATTAAGTTTAGGATTCCCATTGAATAAGCTGTAATAGGAACGTTTAAATCGTAGTAGCTTGAATAAGAGTGGTGTGTTGAACTTTTGTGATTATTGCTTGGTTTGTGTACTGATGTGAGTTGTGGGATGATTCGGCGAATGTCCACATCCACATATAGTGGAGAGATGTGAGATGCTTCAGCACGTGTTCACATCCTAATATAGGCTGAAATTAATAAAAGAAGTTGCTTAGTTCATACACCTTCATGCATATAGTTGGGAATTCGCTTCTTTAAAATCTGAATTTTAGCTCCTACAAATATAGTATGTCCGAAAGTAAGTCTTAAAATAAGGGGGGTAGACTTTCTTGACAACCTTATCGTCTTGGATTCCCAAGGGATTGACATAACCCATGGAATGGACTGGTTAAGCAAGCACAATGGAGTGATTCAATGTGCTCAGAGGATAGTGCAGTTGACGAGTGAGCACGGTACTCATGTTGAGTTTGAGTCAGCCCAAATGGCGACCGAGAAGGCAGCATTGAACCTCATCGAAGAATCAACATTGGAAAGCATTCCGGTGGTTAAAGAATTTTCAGATGTGTTCCCGGAACAACTTCCAGGTATGCCACCTGACCGGGACATTGAATTTGCATTGATTTAGTACCTGGAACTGCACCTATAGCGAAAAGGCCTTAGAAGATGCCCGCTAATGAACTAGTGGAACTTAAGAAGCAAATTCAGGAGCAGCTAGAAAAGGGTTTTATACGCCCAAGCTCATCACCATGGGGAGCCCCCGTGCTCTTCGTAGACAAGAAGGATGGTACCCAAAGGATGTGTGTGGATTATAGGTCTCTCAACGAAGTAATAATCAAGAATAAATATCCGCTGCCCCGTATAAAGGACCTGTTCGACCAAATAAAAGGCGCCCGAATTTTTGTGATATCCTGACTCCCGGCTTAATAGGATTGATAGAGTACTCATACCACCAAGGTATACCTTCTTTTCCGGAAGCCCACCTGCAAAGGACTCCGGGGTTAAGCGTGCTTGGCCCGGAGGAATTTGGGGATGGGTGACCGACCCGGAAGTTTTCCCAGGTGCGCACGAGTGAGGACAAAGTGCGCAGAAAAGAGGAGTGGTGGTATGTGGGGCCAGTCTATGATCCTAGAGAGCCATCACAATTTTCTCCAAGATTGATCTTCGGTCGGGATACTTCCAGCTGAAGATTAAGCCCTCCGACATACCCAAGACTGCATTTCGAACACGATATGGTTCGTATGAATATACCGTTATGTCTTTTGAGTTAACAAATGCACCCGCATACATGTACCTCATGAATAAGGTCTTCATGGATTACTTGGACAAGTTCGTCGTGGTTTTCATCGACGATATCATGTTGTATTCGAAAAGAGAGGAAGAACATGAAGAACACTTGAGATTGACATTGCAGAAACTGCGAGAGCATCAATTATATGCCAAGTTCAGCAAGTGTCAATTTTTGCTAAAGAAGATATCGTTCCTAGGCCACATCATCTCCTAGGGGGGAGTATCGTTTGATTCTGAAAAAGTGGGAGACATTTTAAAGTAGAATCAACCGCAGAATGTAAGAGATATAGATACTACCGCCGGTTCATCAAGGATTTCTCCAAAATAGCGAAGCCTATCACTGAATTGCTAATGAAGGGAAAAGCATTTCAGTGGACACCACTGTGCCAAGAAATCTTTGAGGAGCTCAAGAAAAGACTAACCACAGCGCCGGTTTTGGTATTGCCGGACGTGAGCAAGAGCTTCGACATATATTGTGACGCATCAAGACAAGGGCTTGGATGTGTGCTCATGCAAGAAGGACAAGTGGTAGCCTATGCGCCGAGGCAACTAAAGAAACACGAGCTGAATTGCCCCACACATGACTTGGAACTTGCAGCCGTGGTACATGCCTTAAAGATTTGGAGGCATTATATCCTTGGCCACCGATGTGATATTTATACGGATCACAAAAGCCTCAAGTATATATTCAAGCAAAGGGATCTGAATTTGAGTAAACATCGATTGTTGGAACTCATCAAGGATTATGATGTCGGAATCAACTATTACCCGGGAAAGGCCAATGTAGTAGCTGATGCGTTGAGCCGAAAGGGAGCATGTCACTAACTCACGGTTTGGGAGCTGCCGCCCGAGCTGTGCAAGGAGTTCGAACGGTTACATCTCGGGTTCTTGAACGAGATGAAAGTGATAGAACACAACTCCTCACTGGAACAAGAGATAAGAGATGGCCAAGCAACGGATGAGGAAATCAAGGAAATCAAGGAAAGAATCCGACAAGGCATAGAAAAGGACTTCAAGGAAGACGAGAAAGGCACACTTTGGTTAGGGAAAAGGATTTGTGTGCCTAACGTAAGGCACATCCGCGACACGATATTAAAGGACACACATGACTCACCTTATTCCATACATCCTGGCTGTACAAAGATGTACAAGGACCTGGAAACTTGCTATTGGTGGGATGGTATGAAAAGGGACATAGCCGAATATGTTGCCTTATGCGATATGTGCCAACGGGTAAAGGCCGAACATCAAAGACCCGCTGGACTCTTGCAGCCATTGAAAGTACCCGAGTGGAAGTAGGAAGACATCAGCATGGATTTCATCGTCGTATTTCCACTTACTCAATTGGGTTACGACTCTATTTCGGTTATCGTGGACCGATTGACAAAAACCACCCATTTCCTTCCTGTTAAAACTAAGTACAACGTTGCACAACTAGCCGAGCTGTATATGGAGCAAACCGTGTGTCGCCATGGAGTTCGAAAAGGATAGTTTCAGATTGGGGTTCTCAATTTACCTCTAGGTTCTGGAAGAAGCTGCATGAAACCATGGGTACACGACTGAATTTCAGCTCCACTTATCACCTGCAAACCGACGGGCAAACTGAGAGGACAAATCAAATTTTGGAAGACATGTTAAGAGCTTGTGCCTTGAAACATGGGCATAGTTGGCATAGGAGCTTGCCGTATGCTGAATTCTCATACGACAACAGCTACCAAGCCAGATTGAAGATGTCACCCTTCGAAGCATTGTATTGTAGAAGGTGTAGAACGCCGCTGTTCTGGAATTAGACCGGAGAGAGCCAAGTGTTTGGACCCGAAGTGCTGCAAGACGCTGAGAAGCAAGTCCAAATGATACGAGAAAATTTGAAGGCTGCTCAGTCACGACATAAAGGTTATGCTAACAATAGGTGAAGAAAATTGACCTTCAAAGTAGGAGACTTCGTGTATCTTAAGGTATCGCCTATCTGAGGTCAACGACAATTCAACGTCAAGGGCACCTCGCTACATCGGGCCATTCAATATTTTGGGCAAGCGAGGAGAAGTAGCCTATCAACTAGAACATCCAACGCACCTCTCCGACGTACACGGCGTGTTTCACGTGTCCCAACTAAAGAAGTGCTTAAGAGTACCGGAAGAACAAGTACCGATAGATGAGCTCGAGATTCAAGAGGATCTGATCTACGCGGAGCACCCGTCAAAATTTTGGACGTGAAGGAAAGGGTCACGAGGAACAAAGTAATTCGTTGTTGTAAGGTACAGTAGAGCCATCACACGGAAGCCGAAACTACACGGGAGCATGTGGAAGACCTCAAGGCAGAATTCCCTCATCTATTCTCTACTCTATTGAATCTCGAGGGCGAGATTCAGTTTAAGGGGTGTAGGTTTGTAACACTCTCAAATTCATTTCCATGCATTGCATACATTTTTCATGTAGAGAAACATTATAAAATAAGTAGAAATGGAGAAAGAACTATAGAAATGGAGAAAGGACCATAGAAATGGAGAAAAGAACCATAGAAATGGAGGAAGGACCATAGAAATGGAGGAAGGAAACATAGAAATGGAGAAAGAACCATAGATATGGAGGAAGGAACCATAGAAATGGACAAGAGCATATAGAAATGGAGAACGAGGCATAGAAACGGAGAAGGGCCATGTAGAAATTGAGAGTGGGACATAGAAATGGAGAGGGGAATGTAGAAATGGAGTAAGTGACATTGAAATAGTGAAGAATGGGGAAAAGATAGCTGAAATGAGCTAATTCCAATTTCCCCAAATTTTCCCAAAAATCTTCAAATTCCCCAATTCCCCAAAAAAGGGGAATTTTCCCCACATTTGGGAATCCCCCCCCATTGCTGCCGCACCAAATTAAATGGGGAAAAGTTTGTTAGGATTTACTTCCAATTGGATTAGGATTCTCCCCTCTCCCAAGTTATAAATAGAACCCAACCCCCACATTTCGGCCGCTGCCCCTCCTCCTATCCCCCCCCCAAGTCGTCGACTTGAAGGCCCTAGCCCCCAACTCGCCGAGTTGGACCTCCCCCCCTCGCCGGAGTTCAGTCGCCGGTGAGCCCCGCCGGCGAGCCCCGGCGGTGAGCTCCGCCAACGAGCCCCGCCGTCGAGCCCCGCCATCAAGCACCACCGACGAGCACTATCGTCGAGCCCCGCTGACGAGCCCCGTCACGCCTCACCGTCGCCGGAAAAGAGCCGATGATCTGTCCTGCACTAATCATCCATAGAAAAACTTCCCGCTGCTTCCATTGCTAGAAGCAAGGCCCTGCCACCAAGGAGGAAGTGAGCTAGGTCTCCATTACCCATCTTACGACATCGCCGCTGTTTCTACGCATCCGTTTTCTTCGCCCACTTCGAACAGAAACTTTTACGTGTGGAGAGATCGTGTTTTGATCGATTTTTGATGGTGGAATTGATCTAGATCTTGAGTCAAGATCATCACCACGTCCACACTTCATCCCAGCACCCTTGTTCATCATAAAACCCCATGATAGCCCATTAAAACATGCAAGAACACATACAAACTGGATTAATAAAACTGCACCATAGGATTTGCATTCATCTACCCCATTGCATCTTGAGTAAAGTTTGTGCATGATGATTTATTGCTGTAAATTTTGTATGTGCGTGAACCTGAGTAGAAGAACAAGCTCAAGAGGCCATCTACGAGGATCTACAGCACCAAGGCTTCGAGACGCTCGAACAACAAGAACAACAGGAGCAACGCAAGTGCCCCTTGACCATATTGATCCCATGTTTTTGAAACTGTTTTGTTTGCGAAAACTTGTATGCTTGAGTCAACTTGATGGGACACCCTTTTATAGGAGTTTACTAGTTTTGTTAACCATCCTTGTCACAGGAAAAGTCGATGAGTCGGGTATGGTCGTTTTTTCCTTTTTGCTTCGCTTAATCTACGGGATACGGGAAGCTGAAATAAAACATGTCTAGCTACTGCACTCATGTGAATAATGGCAATGAGAACTTGATGATGTTAATGGGCATGGAATCGGGGAGATCTAGGCAAGCTTGGTTCATGAATGTTGCTGGATGAGATGATGGTACTTGCCGTAGATCTAAGGACCGGTTCATGCGAAAATATGCCAGGAAAACAGTGCCACCACAAGGCCATGTATGGGTACGGCTTAGCTGATTAATTAGGTGTGTTGATAGCTTGTTATGGACCATGGATGGCGTGGAGAATGGGAGTCGAGGAGGACTTCCCTGGGAACTTCATGGCACAAGAGGGGGCCCGTGGGTGGGAGAATGGTGATTCGAGCCTGCCGTTGAAACTTCAGTGAGTCCATACATCTAGTAGCCCCGTTGTAAAGACTATTTTGTGATCTCTTGGCCATACACCGATGGTTGTGTACTGGTATAATGGAGGTTCTGCAGTCGCCGACGGGTGACGAAATCACGAACTTATGGGTAAAGTGGTGCCACCTCTGCAGAGTGTAAAACTATCATGATAGCCGTGCTTCCGGTCACAAGCACCTGGCCAACTTCCATGATTAGAGGGAAAACTTGGGATGGGTATTCGGTGGTTATGGTATGGTCATTGGGAATGGTTTTGGGACTGTTTTGAGTCATGACAATGAGTTTGGCTTTGACTATATGAATATGAGACGGTTATGGATATTTTATGAGCATGCTGGATGAGATTGTGGTACTTGCCGTAGATCTATGGACCGGTTCATGCAAGAATATGCCAAGAGAACAGTGCCACCAGAAGGCCAAGTATGGGTGCAGCTTAGCTGATTCATTAGGTGTGTTGCTATCTTATTATGGACCGTGGATGTCGCGGGGGATGGGAGTTGAGGAGGACTGCCCTGGAACTGCATGGCACAAGAGGGGGCCCGTGGGTGGGAGAATGGTGATTCGAGCCTGCCGGTGAAACTTCAGTGAGTCCATACATCTAGTAGCCCCGTTGTAAAGACTATTTTGTGATCTCTTGGCCATACACCGACGGTTGTGTACTTGTATAATGGAGGTTCTGCAGTCGCCGACGGGTGACGAAATCACGAACTTATGGGTAAAGTGGTGCCACCTCTGCAGACTGTAAAACTATCATGATAGCCATTCTTCCGGTCACAAGCACCTGGCCAGCTTCCATGATTAGAGGGAAAACTTGGGATGGGTATTCGGTATGGTTATGGTATGGTCATTGGGAATGGTTTTGGGACTGTTTTGAGTCATGACAATGAGTTTGGCTTTGGCTATATGAATATGAGATGGTTATGAATATTTTATGAGCATGTGATGAACTTGAGAAAGATTAATGGCTGGATGAGACGTGGTAAATGGTGAATTATGATGAAAGAATGTTGCTGTTTTACTTGGTCATATTGGGATTAAACTGACCTAGACTTAGTTGCTGTTTTTATCATGTTTGTAAAATAAAATTTGCTTGCTGCAATGAGCTTTTTATTCCATACCTTGTTGTAAGCTACATGTCATACTTTTCCCGCACTTGTTGAGTACGAGATGTACTCACCCTTGCATTATCACATAAACATCAGCAACAGGAGAAGAGTACATCGAGGACCATGTGGAGTACTAGGCGTGCGAACTACCGTCAACATGCCTGTGGAGTTGAAGATGGAGCCTGCTGCTGTTTAGTTGTTTCCGCTGTCGTTTAGAGACTTTCGCTACAAGAATAAGATAGACAATCATGAGTGAGACAATTAGTCGATGTAATAAAGTACTTAAACACTATTTATTCGTGGTTATATTCTGAATTCAGTTTGTAGATTACATGTGTATGTGTGATGAACATCCTGGGCACACATATGCATTAACTTGGTTCTGTTTTCGGAACCGGGTGTCACATTAGCTCCGGCGGGAGGTCTGACTAGCTTTAGTAAGTTCCGGTGCTAGGTTCTGCCAGCTTTGGTAAGCTCCGGCTCAAGGTCCGGTTAGCTTTGGCAAGGTCCGGAGCTAAATCGCAATGGTTCTGTTTTTATCATGCAAATGTTTCGAACTTGTTTTACATCTACGGAAAGTTTGCTTAGTATTCTTTTACTAAGTTTTTTGAAGTGTTATGGCTGTTTACGGTTGTTAACATTTTGCTATGGTTTACATCATGCTTATGTGAGGTGTTCACGTAAGGTGTTGTGGTTTTCGGAACTAACGTGAGTCAAGTCACGGACTTGTGCTCGAAAGTATTGGTTGTTTATTCATGTGCAGGTGTTGCTTGAGTTCAAGATATGGCTGGTGACGGGATCCATTGAACTAGTCTTAGGGAGAAGATGAGGTTCAACAATGAAGTTCGGGAGGTCGCGCAGCATGTTTGGATCAAGAACAATGCATATGAAGGTATCGTGGACATCATTGGAAAGTGTTTGCATGTGTGCAAGGAGTGCATGGACGTGGCAACATTGTTCCAAGGCATGATGAAGAGATGTGGACGTAAAGAATTGGTAGGAAAGGTCCAACCGTCTGGATTATGGATTAGGCTGTGGCTGAGTCGGTTATGGCTCAAATATGGAAAGATTTAAGTTGGTTATGATAGGATTTCATGTGGGACACGAAGTTGAGTTGTTTTAGGAATGGGGGATACGTTCCTAAGGTGTTTAGAAGTCTTAAGATTGCTTCTATCTGCATATAGAAGAGTCTTGAGGAGTTATGGAAAGTTTCGGTTCAGAAACTGGGTAGGATTAGAGTCCTAGTTTGAAATGGGTTGGCCACCGGGCTGGTTATATAAGCAAGGGAGGCCAGACCTCGTGGTAAGACGACCTTGGGCTGTTCCTCCTATGTTTTGATCAATAAAATTCGCAATTTAGAGGAGCTTTTGTGTAACACCCTCAAATTAATTTCCATGCATTGCATACATTTTTCATGTAGAGAAACATTATAGAAGAAGTAGAAATGGAGAAAGAACCATAGAAATGGAGAAAAGAACCATGGAAATGGAGAAAGAACCATAGAAATGGAGGAAGGAACCATAGAAATGGAGGAAAACCATAGAAATGGAGAAGGGAATATAGAAATGGAGAATGGGGCATAGAAATGGAGAAGGGCAGTGTAGAAATGTTGAATGGGACATAGAAATGGAGAGGGGAATGTAAAATTATAGAATGGGACATAGAAACGGAGAGGGGAATGTAGAAATACAACAAGTGACATATAAATGGTGAGGAATGGCAAAAAGATAGCTGAAATGAGCCATTCCCAAATTTCCCCTAAATTTTCTAAATTCCCCAATTCCCAAAAAGGGGAATTTTCCCCATATTTTGGGGATAAAATCCCCATTGCCGCCGCACCAAATCAAAAAGGCGAAAAGTTTGTTAGGATTTAGTTCCAATTGTAGTAGGATTCTTCCCTCTCCCCCCCCTTATAAATAGAACACAAGCCCCCCCCCACGCCTTTTTGGCTGCTGCCCCCCCCCCCTCCTTTTCCCCCTCCCAAGTCGCCGACTTGGAGGCCCTAGCCCCCAACTCGCCGAGTTGGCACCCTCCCTCGCCGAAGTTTGGTCGCCGGTGAGCTCCGCCAACGAGCCCCGCCGTCGAGCCCCATCATCGAGACCCGCCGACGAGCCCCGTCACGCCTCGCCATCGCCGGAAAAGAACCGACGATCTGTCCTGCCCTAATCATCAAAAGAAAAATTCCCCGCTGCTGCCATTGCTAAAAGGAAGACCCTGCCACCCAAAGGAAGTGAGGTAGGTCTCCATTACCATCTTACGACATTGCCGCTGTTTCTACGCATCCATTTTCTTCGCCCCCTTCGAACAGAAACTTTTTCATGTAGACAGATCACGTTTTGATCGATTTTTGAAGGTGGAATTGATCTAGATCTTTAGTCAAGATCATCACCACGTCCACACTTGATCCCAGCACCCTTGTTCATAACAAAACCCCATGAAAGCCCGTTAAAATATGCAAGAACACATACAAACTGGTCTAATAAAACAGCACCATAGGATTTGCATTCATCTACCCCATTGCATCTTGAGTAAAGTTTGTGCATGTTGATTGATTGCTGTGAATTTTGTATGTGCGTGATCGTGCGTAGAAGAACAAACTCAAGAGGCCATCTACGAGGAACTACAGTGTAAAAGCCCAAGAAGAGGGACATGCAAAAACTTTTCATCACCTCATAACACCACAGTTTTTGTTGTGGATATCTTGTGAAAAATTGTGAAGAGCAAGTAACCTCCATCAAAAGAGTGATTAGAGGAGAAAGCCCGAACTTTCACAAAGTAGGATTTCTACACATGAACATGAGAGGTTGAGCTCACCCCTAGGACTTGAAAAGTCTTGGGAAGGTTCAAGCCAAGTTTCATGCAAACCCAACACTTTTTGAGGCAGTTTTGGAGGCAATTTAAAAAGAGGCCAATTTGAATGTAAATTCAAATTGCAGCAACTTTCATCACTTAAATTCAAAAGTTAGTTCATATTCAAACTCAGCATATATTTCTGAGTAAGCCCACCAATTTTCATTTACATTGGGGTTCATCTTGTCGGGATCAAAATTTGCAAGAATTCAAAACTGAATTTGAATTTCAGTTCAAACATGAAGCATATTTAGCAAACAAAGTTTAAATTTGAAAACTCAAATTCAAACCAAGACTTGGGGGCTAAGTCTCCCATTCAATGTTTAGTAGCTGGGGATATTTACAGCAGAAGGGGGAGAAAGAATTAGAGGGGAGAAGACGGCCCACTGGTCAGCCACACAGGGATCAAACCGACTCAGTCACTCGGTCGAACACCTCTGCGGGCGACAACGCACGGGGTCGACCCCGTCCCAACGCGGCCGCCGCGCCACCTCCTGCTCGGGGGATGAGGACGCCAGCTGCAATACACTCGATTGCACACTGGTTGGCGTGAATTCCCCTCCCCATTCTCCCGGTTCCACCCGCACACATCCGAAGCGGCGCGCCCTGAGTTCGGCGCCCTCTGATCGCCAGAGTCCGGACAGCACAGGCTCCCTCGTGCCCGACGCTCAACACAAGAAACAACCGCCATAAGGTGCTGGTCCTACTCGTCCATACCGTTCAGCATTTCATGCACCGTCGTGGGAGAATTTTCCCAGGGAAGTTCTGTGTTCTTAAGGCCGAGCCGTACAAAATCCGGAAATTCACGGGTATTAGCTCATCACCGGGTATGCCGAGCTACACACATGATATACACCCTGCCACGACCATTTAGGATCAAAAAGTCTGAAGAACCGTTGAGTATAGACCCTGGTGATCGTGTTTTTCCGAGCACAGCCGATATCGGGCCTAGGTCGACGGTGAGGTCCTAGTTCCGGCCATTTCCATGGCCAACCAAGCTCATATTCGTGCTCAGCATGCCACAGCGGAGCTGTAGGAGCAAACCGTTTGAAGAATAAGGCTCTGAGTAGCCTGGGCGACATCGCCAGAGTGAGGAGAACCTCTGTCACCGTCGCGGGCATGGTTCCGGCCATCGCTGAGCTTCGGTGAGGGCACCAGCGTGTTCTCCGAGTCAAGTTAGGCACAGGCAGCAAGTTTCGTCGAAGGTCGGATGGCGGAACGCCCAGCGGCGAGAGCGCCGGAGCTCTCGCCGCCGTGGGAGCTGCGGGATGGCGCGAGGTAGACGAAGGGGGGGCCGGGTCCACCGGTCAGCCTCTGGTCTCGCACGGGGATCCGTTTGCCGAAGGGATTCAATGCGGCAGCGCGGGTAAAACCCCGTGGGCCGCGGTGTGGCCGCCTTTTCAGTGGGCCGGCTTGAGGAGTGGGCCCCACCCGCAGAATCTAAACATTTTGGGAATTTTCAGTTTTAGTTTAAACTCCAAATGAATAGAACTTTTGCTAGGAAACTCCAAATTCAGTGAACCAAATTTTGCTGAACCAACAATATCAATTTCAGCTCATGAAACCTAATAGTTTTCCAGCATTAATTCCCTAAAATTTAAACTGTTGGGAATTTTATCTGGAGAATTATTTCATGAAAAATTCTGAAATTTGGCTGAGAGGGTCATTGGAAAATCCTTGAGTCACAGTAAAATTTTCAGACTCATCCAAGTTCATCTATTCCCCCTAATGGGGTGATTAAGAGAACTGCCCTGAAAAAAATAGAAAAAATGTACAGAAACATTTTTCAGATTTTCTCAAATCTTATTTGGGGCGCAACTTTCTCTAGGATTCTCCAAATAACACGAAACCAATTCCATTAGAACCCTCTCAAATTCTAGTTTCCAGAAAGTAATGGCGGGAGCCATGAAAACCCCTGGAATTACTTAGATGATCAAATAATGACCAAATAGGCTTTTATTTGTACGAGGCTCAAATAAACATTGTTTCAAATTAAACTTGGTCAAGACTCTGGTTAGGACCCTACCAAGCCACCATAAAAATTTTAGAACCGAAGGGGAGGGTTAGCTAGAGTTATTAGTAATTATGTATTTAAGTTACACATTGCATTTAAATTGACATGTAGTATTTCATTAACGTGTAGTCGCTGAAGGCGAGGAGACTCCGGAGGTGCTCGATTTCCTCCTTCCGGATGAAGATCTAACTACTGACCAGCAGCAACAAGGCAAGCCCCAAGTTTGCATTAAGCCTTTTATAAAGTTTTACTTCGTTTACATACGTAGTGTGAAGTGTGTATGTGCATTAGGTGTAGGATGGATGAATACCCAAGTGCATAACCAGAATTTTTCCCCAAGAGTGAGGGTAGAGTCTAGGGCATCGAATAGACAGGCTATGCTTAATGATTTATAGGACAAGTCGAGTAGTTGGAATCTACTCGCGAGTTAGGCTTGGGATACACGGGATTGGTTCGAGTGATGTGAGATCACCTTAGTAATGAAAATGAGACTTGGCAGGGGCTAGGGTGCAGCAAGAGGGAGTCTTGTGAGCGCAGCCCTGTCCGTGTCGATTGAGGACCGATCCGTGTGCGGCCCACGCTGATCAAGTTTGAACGTACGGAAGGCATATCGGATATATGGGCCCCGATAAACCGATGTAACCTAAACCTTCGGTCGTCGAGGCATAACGCACCATTTATAGGTGTAGGCTGAGGGCAGCAAGGTGGAAACCTGCTAACGGGCATTGAGAGATGCTTCGTGTAGGGAACCTCCTGCTCGTTTCAGTGTGACCGGTTCGACGTTTGGGATGTTGGATGAAAGGTTGTCCCGTATGGCATCGAATGAGCGTGCTATGCAGCTCCACGGGTGGCGTACGTGACGTGCTCTTTGGGTGTCCCTGCAGGTGTATATCGAGTCGATTCGCCGTCCCTCGCGGTGAAGAGTACCACTTGGTCACTGAGTCGTAACGTAGACCAATGTATGAAATGTGATGATTCAATATTGCTGTTATGATATAATTGTATTGCTACATGTGTGCCACCAATTATTGCTTACTAAATTTCAGCTTCCTGAACTGTTAACTTGTTGCTAAAAGATAAATTAAGGATGAACTTGTAGTCGTGTCCATTTGCTGCAATGTTACTATCCTATGTTCATTGTACATCTTGTAAAAGCCCAAGAAAAGGGACTTGTAAAAAAATTTTTTTCTTCATCTCACAACACCACAATTTTCATTGTGGACACCTTAGGAAATGTTGTGAAAAGCATGTAACCTCCATCAAAAGAGTGATTAGAGGGGAGAGTCTTCACTTTCACAAAGTAGGGTTTATACACATATGATCACACAATGAGGAATTCAAAACTGTTGTGTCCAAACTATTGTTTGCAGCAGCTAACACAAGGATCAAGTGGCATATTTGGATTCCTTAGGTCCAAATTAGTGGGGAGGCAAAGTTTCATTAATTTTTGAAAAGTCTTGCTGCCCATTTTTCCAAAGGGAGTCAAATGTGCAAAGAATTCAAATGAATATTTGAATTTGCATGGAATTTGTCCAAACTTGTCAAATGAGCTCAGTTTCCAATTTTCAAACAATTTGGTTGGATAATTGTCAAACTTTGGAGATATCTTGAGGAAAAGAGGTACTGAGTTGTGGGGCCCACATGTCATAGGAATGAGTATACTTAACACTTAAGTTTCTCTCTGGTCTTCACTCCACCGAGGTGTAACCCCGGGGCGACACCGAGCGGCCGCCCCCGTCGACCGAGGCTCCACCTCCTGCTCCCATTTCGCGCTGGCCTGCTCCTTACCCCGGAAACCGGCTGCAGCACGTTGCCATCTTCGCTTTGATCGCGCGCTAGCTGTTCTTCCCACGCGCAAACAGCAATCGGCGCTCACCGCCGCACTCCTTTCTCCCCGATCGCCGGCCTCAACCAAACCTCGGTTGTGCGCACCGGCAGTACAGAAAAGCAGCGCCTGTGCCTGCTCTACCACACCAGCCCCACAACCCCAAAGGCCCTAGCCTGTGACGCGCACAATTCGGCAAACGGCACCGAGAAAACAGAGCTGTCCGGCGGAGAACCGGAGCTGGTCTCACGTGGACAGACCCACCCAGAGCTTCTCAGGCCCGAGCTAGAGCACCCTCGGATGCGCTGGGAGCCCCTGATGCTCGTCCCCGAGGCTCAAGCCATGAGATGATCTACCAGGCTCGAATTTGGGAAAAGATCGCCGTCGGGCACCATCCGACCTTCTGATACGGTAATACCAAATTCGATCGTCCCTCTCGTTCTTAGGCCGTGAAACCTTGCACACAGGACCGCCACTAACCGGTGATCAGTAGTCCTTCACAACCCTAGTTGGAAATATGCACGTAAACCGCATGAAATCCAGAATTTCCGACCTCAAACGCGGAGGAGGTTTCGGGTGCACGGTGAGACACCATTAGCCGCCGGTCCCGAGCAGTTTTGAGGCTAGGTCGAGCATCCCTTTGGTCCACTGGTGCTGTAGCGCCGTTCCACCGAGGTCTGGGCAGGCTAGGGTGACCGGGCGACGTTGCCGAACCGGTCCAGAGCCGCCGCACCGTGGCCAGCTAGGTTAGAGCCATCGCCGACCGGGGAAGAGTGTTCCATCGTGTTCAGCACGGGAAATTAGGCCCTAGCGGCGAGGGAGAGCTCGGGGGATGGCCGGGAGGCCGGAATCCGTCGAACTCCGGCGAGCCCGGCGGCGCGCAGGCGCGGGTGGCCGGAGGTAGAAGACGACCCGGTGGGTCCCGCCCGTCAACGACGGTTTTTCAAATAATTGATCAGCTGTGGCGCAGGGATCTGGTGTGGAGGCGCGGGAAATAACCTGTAGCCTCGTGTGGCTTGCCCCGACGCGTGACACCTGTCCCCGGACCCACAGCCAGTATTTGAACATTTTGGGGAATTTCAGTTTTTAGTTCAAACTTTTAATAGCTACAACTTTGGCTAGGAGAATCCAAAAATTGTGAAACAAATGTCGTTGGATTCCTCTGATAGAGTACTATCCAAATGTAGAACCCAATTTGTATGAGACCCTTTAATTAATTCTGGAAAATTCTTGAAAGCTTTTCAGCAAAAGAATTTTAGAGGGAGTTTGGTTCATCCAAAAATCCCCAAATTTTCCAGAATGTTCTTTGGGGCATTAGTAAACCCCTGTAAAAGTTTCAGACCATTTGGAGTCGATTTGGTCAGAGCAATTCAAATTGGAAGGTGCTGTGTTCATTTGAATGCAGAAACATTTTCAGAGAATTTCCAAAACTTGGAAATTCAATTCTGGGCAAACCTTGACTCCAAAAATGCTAGGAAAATTCATGCAAACTCTATGAGCTATAATTGAAATTGTAGATCATTAAGTTGAGCATGAACAGGGGTATTACCTCAGAATAAATTCTTCCTTGCTGATTTGCCAAGAGAATTATTCTGAGCAAACCACTCCATGAAAAGTGCTAATTTTTGGTCCAGAGAGTTTTCTTGTGACAAGGAATCCACACAAAAATTCTCAGCTCCATTGGAGCTCTAGATCACCCCTGTCCTGTTTAACCACTTGAGGGATTAATGTGGATAAGAAGGGAAAACCACTTAGCATTTAACCATGTGATTAAGTTCAAGCCAAACCACCAACACCAGTTCATCTTTAAATTCTTAAACAAAGTTCCAGGTGTTAGAGGCTGGTTATTAGAAATAATAGTAGAAGTCTTACTCTAAAACTCACATTTGCATCTAAATTAACATGTAGTATTTCATTAACGTGTAGCCGTTGAAGAAGAGACTCCGGAAGTGCTGGACTTCCTCCTTCCGGACGAAGACTTAACTCCTGACCAGCAGCAACAAGGCAAGCCCCGGTTTGCATTAACCCTTTTTAAGAGCTTTACTTTGTTTACATGTGTCATATGAAGTATGTATGTGCATTAGGTATAGAATGAATGAAACCCCACTTGCATAACCAAAGGGTCCTAAAAGAGTGAGGGTAGTGTCAAGGACCTCGAGTAGACAGGCTATGCTTAATGAGTCATAGGACTTCGGTACAAGTCGAGTAGTTGGAATCTACTCGCGAGATAGGCTGGGGACACACGGGTTCGGTTGAGTGATATGAGATCACTTTAGTAATCAAAATGAGACTAGGCAGGGGCTAGGGCGCAGCAAGAGAGAGTCTTGTGGGCGCAGCCCTGCCCGTGTCGATTGAGGACCGATCCGTGTGCGGCCCTGCTGAACAAGTATTGAAAGTACCGAAGGCATATCGGATATATGGCCCCGATAAACCGATGTAGCCTAAACCTCCGGGCGTCGAGGCATAGCACACCGATTTATAGGTGTAGGTTGAGGGCAGCAAGGTGGAAATCTGCCAACGGGCATAGAGAGATGCTCCGTGTGGGGAACCTCCTGCTCGTTTCGGTGCGACCGGTTCGACGTTTGGGCTGTTGGGTGAAAGGTTGTCCCGTACGACATCGAGTGAGCGTGCTGCGCAGCTCCACGGGTGGGCGTACGTGACGTGCTCTTTGGGTTTTCCCTGCAGGTGTATATCGAGTCGATTCGCCGTCCCTCGCGGTGACGAGTACTGCTTGTTCACTGCGTCGTAACGTAGACTAATGGATGAAATATGTTGATTCAATGATGCTGATCGATATAATTGTATTGCTACATGTGTGCCACCAAATACTGCTTACTAAATTTCAGATTTCATGAACTGTTAACTTGATGCTAAAAGATGAACTAAGGATGAACTTGTAGGCGTGTCGTTTTGCTGAAATGTTACTATCCTATGTCCATTGTACACCTCATGTAGAGTTTCATGCTTAGGTGAGTCGGTTAAGCCTTGCTGAGCCTTTGTGCTCACGGTTGCTGCTTAAGTGTTTTTCAGGTGAGGAGCCACCCACGGACTCGGAGTACTAGTCCACCGGCGAGGGTTACCCTCCGTCGGGGACCACGGCTGAGTGGGAGCCGTACACGCCGCACTGAGCTGAGGAATGCAGCTAGTGTGGGTTGCCCTAGGGCTGGGCAACCGACTTTTGCTAAATAGGCGGGCGTGAGTTGTATAGTGTAGTCTTCCGCTGTGTAATAGAACAATAGTTGTAACTGAAGTTGTACCTGTTTGTACAGTTTCAGCTGTTTTTCCCATGTAATATATTGTGTTCTTATGACGTGTGCTGTCGGGTGTCGCATCGCGCGGCACCACCCTCTGTGATCCTGGATGAGCGGATTCCGGTCCGCCACAGCCTGGTATCAGAGCTGCAGTGGGGATAGCACAGTACTAAAGGACTGCATTATGGGAAAAACTTAGGTATACGGTGAGGATTCGGTAGTTGCCCAAGTAAGGACTATATTAGCATAGTTACTTAATGTGGCAAAGACTAACTTATGTGTTATAATTCTGAATTTCAATTATGTAACGACGCACCTACGCTCTGGTAAGTATGGTAGGGAACGCCACCGAAAGCGGTTCAATTTCGGTTAGCTCTCCCTGACGAGGAACGTGGTTCAGGGATTGATCTCACAGCTTGGTGTGAGATGTCAATATGAATCTCTTGGACTCTTCATGTCCCTGAGTTCATATGAAACGCTGATCCATAGCGTGCATTAGGCAAGTAAGCGGAGACCCCATCGCATGGTCAGTAACGCGAAAGTGTGTTCGTCTGGAAATAGCCCAGGAGGACATACGCAGCGCTTGCCATCGGCATGCCCTGCAGGGCAGTAGGTGGTATCTGTTGGGTTGATAACATTCCCAACCGTGACGACCCGTTCATGACATACTCGGGTTCCCCATCGTGTGGTGTTGAAACACGATCACGTGCCTTGAGACGTGACTTCGCTCAAGGACGGCCGTATGACAATGATACGGGCGTTTGTATCTACTTTTAAATATGGAACTGCCTGAAATGAACAACCGTTGAGTGCACCATCATTGTGTGGTCTTCTGCAGGTACTAACCACATATATATCCGTGTAAAAAACGTGTGCGAGAGACCGTTTAGTGCCACACTTGAGACGTATATGCCGGTATGATCTGGTTAGGATTTTCTTTTGTGAGGCACGTAGTACCGAGATATTGTAGGCATATGCATGAGTATAATGATAACGAAGAATTAAAATCTATAGGTTCAACAGTTAGGACCCTGGTTGGGTATAAGAATGGGATAGGGATGAGTGTAGTTCCAAAAAGACTGAAAAACAGAGTGCTCGGTTTTGGGACAGCAAGTTTGCTGATCCTCAACAGGACATGAGTCACAGGTCTTTTAGCCGAGAGAGGTGGCTAGATAGTTCTGGAAAGGTATTGAAGTACCCTACAACTTGATTGTAGACTTCCAGAGCTGAAACTCACCTTAAGATGGTTAAAAGCCCAGAGAAATGTAAACTGTCCAAAACCAGGGCAGAGTAAAACATCCTCGGAACTAATCTGTTTTTCAAATATAACTCCCAGTAGAAAAATCTAAAAATTGTCATATAATACACGCTTAGAAAGAGTAGAAGATGTGTGACATCTTTGCAATTCAATGTTTCTGAAGTTTCAGCACAGAAATTAGGGGAAATTAGGGTTGGAGACAGCCACTTCCAAGGGAGGTGCTGTTAAAATTGTTCCAGAAATTCTGCTGACTTTGAATTAGCATAACTTTTTAGCCAAATCTGATCTGGGGGCAAATGCATACTCGTTGAAAAGATACTAAAGTTAACTTTAACTTTGGTATTCAACTTGAGTCATGAAAATGCACAGAACCAGATCAAAACTTGGGATAGGTAGAAACTGGTCAGTCTGACAGAAGAATGACAGTTGAGCTCATTGGAGAGGGTGTGATATGTGATGACAACGCGATAGTAATGTCTCGTAGTGACAAAACCTAGTTATGTTGAGCTTCCAGAGTGGAGGTTCATCAAGTTGGATTAAACTAGCTGGTGTTTGGTCTGGTAATGGTGTAGCTTGTGCAAAGTTATTACATTATCTGCTTACGAGATATATCGCATGTTTTTGTTGTCATAATATTTTTACGCCCATCGTAATGGAACTGCATGCAAGTGTTGCGGAACTGATGTTATTGTCATATGATTGCAGATGGTTCGCACTAGGACCACGCACGAGGTAGGTGGCTCTAGCCAAGGGGGAGGCGATGACTCCCAGCCACCGGCCTACGACAGCACCCCGCAGCAGCAGCCACCACCGCCGCCTCCGCTTACTCTAGCGGATGTGATAGCGGCATTGGTGGGAGGTCGTGAGGAGCAGACTGACCTGCTCCGCACGATCGTGCAGAATACGTCCCAGGCGGGAGGACGTCAAGAGCGAGGGCCTCGTGAGCCCCGCGAAGTGTCGTACTCGGATTTCATGAGTATGCACCCTCCAGTGTTCACCGAAGCTGAAGAACCACTGGAGGCGGACAACTGGCTGCGGACTATCGAGTCCAAGTTCGGGCTGCTCCCGTGTACGGAGCGGCAGAAGACACTGTTCGCAGCGCAGCAGCTCCACGGTGCCGCTGGTGCGTGGTGGGCGAATTATGTCGCCTCACGACCGGCTGGCCATGCCGTGGAATGGCAAGAGTTCCGGGAGGCGTTCCGCGCCTATCACATCCCTCCCGGAATAATGAAGAGAAAGTTCCAAGAATTTTTGGAACTGAAGCAGGGCGGGAGGAGTGCCCACGACTACTCCCGTGCCTTCAACCATCTGGCGCAGTATGCGTCAGACTACATCTCCACGGAGGAGAAGAAAAGGGAGCACTTCTATCGGGGGTTACATCCCGAAATGAAGACCCACCTCGTACAATGGAACCGCGGCACATTCAATGACCTAGTCAATGCCGCCATCATGCAAGAGGACGCTCAGCGGGAGTTAGCAGCTGAGCAGAGGAAGCGTAGCGCTCCACCTAGCAGCGGTGGGAGTGGCGCTCCCCAGAAATACCGTATGGTGTATCGGACACCATCCGGGCAGCAGTGGCGTCCACCGGCGCGACCTCAGCAGTTCGGGGGACGTTCGTTCCAAGCACCCCCGTTCCGTCCGCCGATGCCACCACCAAGACAGCAGCAGCAGCAGACGGTACCCCGGGCGTTTCCACCGCCACAACGCGCCCCGGGATTCCGCCCACCGATTAGCGGGGGACCGCCCCGTTTCACCTGCTTCACGTGTGGCCAGGCGGGCCACTTTTCGAAGGACTGTCCCCAGGGGCAGCATAGCAGCGGGCAAGCCCAGTTCCAGGGCGGTGCTCGAGGCCGACCTCCGGTGAAGAAGGTTGGTCAGCGGACTGGAGGCGTCCGCAACCTCGACAATGAGGAAGCCCCAGAGGGAGACAACGTGCTGGCGGGTACGTTTACTCTCAACCATCAAGCCATCGTCATATTATTTGATTCGGGTGCGACCCACAGCTTTATAAGTGCATCTTATGTGGCTAAACATCAATTGCAAGTCTTCCCAACCGACAGCACTTATATGATCTGCTCACCGGGAGGGAAGATTTCAGCTAATATGATGATTCCAAAGGCACCTCTGTGCTTAGGTGGGAAACTATATCCCACCACCTTGATAATCCTTATGGGACAAAAGATTGATGCAATCTTAGGGATGTCATGGCTGCAATACCATGGTGCTGTCCTAGAGACTCGGACACGGACGGTTCACTTAAATTCGCCATTCCACCGTCCGCATTCCATGGTGTTAGACACGCCAGTCCGGGAAGTTTTAGCAATTAATAATGCTGAAGTTCTCAAGTTAGAAGACATCCCCGTAGTCCGGGAGTATCCCGACGTGTTCCCGGACGATCTTCCGGACATGCCACCTGAGCGGGATGTCGAATTCAAGACCGAGCTCGCACCCGGGACTACGCCCATATCACGGAGACCATACAAGATGGCTCCAAATGAGCTGGCGGAACTGAAAGAACAGCTCAATGATCTGTTGAGCAAGGGTTTCATTAGGCCGAGTTCCTCGCCTTGGGGATGCTCGGCGCTATTCGTGAAGAAAAAGGATGAGACCCTGAGGCTGTGTGTGGATTACCGGCCGCTCAACGCCGTCACCATCAAGAATAAGTACCCACTTCCCCGTATTGACATCTTGTTTGATCAACTGGTGGGGGCAAGTGTATTCTCAAAGATGGACCTTCGCTCTGGATATCACCAGATCAAGATCCGGGCGGAGGATATCCCGAAGACGGCGTTCTCGACGAGATACGGCTTATACGAATATCTCGTCATGTCCTTTGGTCTCACAAATGCTCCAGCCCATTTCATGTATCTCATGAACTCAGTGTTCATGCCGGAGCTGGACAAGTTCGTGGTAGTGTTCATCGACGACATCTTGGTTTACTCCAAGACCGAAGCTGAACATGCCGAACACTTGCGGATCGTTCTTCAATGATTGCGAGACCACAAACTCTATGCCAAGTTCAGCAAATGCGAATTTTGGATCAGCCAAGTGCCGTTCTTGGGACATATCATCTCATCTGAAGGCATTGCGGTTGACCCAAGTAAAATCGAGCAAGTGTTGAAATGGAAAGCTCCCACTTCAGTTCATGAAGTCAGAAGCTTCCTCGGGTTAGCGGGATACTACCGGAGATTCATTCCAAGTTTCTCCAAGCTCGCTAAGCCAATGACAGAGTTGCTGAAGAAAGGGACAAAATATGTTTGGAACACGGCGTGTGAAGGAGCGTTCCGAACCCTGGTGAAGCATCTCACAACAGCCCCGGTATTAGCTCAGCCGGATACAACAAAGCCCTTCGACGTGTATTGTGACGCGTCCGGTATTGGGCTCGGCTGCGTGTTGATGCAGGAAGGACGTGTGGTCGCTTATGGCTCACGCCAACTTCGGAACCATGAGCAGCACTACCCGACTCACGATCTTGAACTTGCTGCCGTGGTGTTGGCGCTGAAAATGTGGAGGCACTATCTCCTGGGGAACTTGGTGCATCTCTACACCGACCACAAGAGCTTGAAATACATTTTCACCCAGAAGGAGCTGAACATGAGGCAGAGGAGGTGGTTAGAACTGATCAAAGATTATGAGATTGAGATCCATTACCACCCCGGCAAGGCGAATGTGGTTGCCGACGCGCTGAGTCGGAAATCGCATGTCCATCACCTCACCATTACACCGGTGGAGGAGGAAGAGCCAAGTTTATACTTGGTTCCTTATGGATCGCTGTACAACCTTGCCCTCATCCATATTATTAGGGAGGACATCATTGCAGCTCAGAAAACGGATAAAGGCATGGCACATCTCCGAAGACGGATAGACAATGGAGAAATTAAATGTTTCCGGAAGGATGATGAGGGGACGCTGTGGTTCAATGACCGCATAGTCGTACCCCGAGATATGGAGTTGAGGAAAAAGATCCTCGATGAAGCTCACTTGTCCAAATACTCCATTCATCCGGGCAGAAACAAAATGTACCAAGATTTGAAAAAGAAATTTTGGTGGACACGGATGAAGCGGGAGGTAGCTAAGTACGTATCCGAGTGCGATACGTGTAGATGAGTGAAAGCTGATCACATGAAGAAATCAGGGCTGTTGCAACCCCTGAAGATCCCGGCATGGAAATGGGAAGATGTGAGCATGGATTTCATTGTGGGATTACCCATAACAGCCAACAAGCATGATTCCATATGGGTAATCGTTGATCGGTTAACCAAGACGGCTCACTTCATTCCGGTGAATACACGTTACAATGCCGGCAAATATGCGGAGCTATACATAGCAAAGATTCTATGCCTATACGGGATACCCAAGACCATTGTCTCAGATCGAGGTGCATTATTTGTATCTCGCTTTTGGGAGCAGCTACACGCTGCATTGGGTACTAAGTTGATCAGGAGCTCCGCCTATCACCCTCAGACAGATGGTTAGACAGAAAGGGTGAATCAAGTCCTGGAAGACATGTTGAGAGCATGTGCCATCCACCATGGTAGGAACTGGGATGATCACCTACCATTGGCGGAATTCTCGTACAACAACGGTTATCAGGAGAGTATCAAAATGGCACCCTATGAAGCTCTCTACGGTCGTAAATGCCGCACCCCATTAAATTGGTGCGAGTCCGGTGAAAGGGTCACATTCGGGGTTGATGTGGTGAACGACGCCGAGGAGCGCGTTCGGACAATTCAAGCCAATTTGAAGGCCGCTCAATCCCGACAGAAGAGCTACGCTGATAAGAGGCGTAGGCCGTTGCACTTTGACGTTGGGGAACACGTGTACCTCCGCGTGTCTCCAATGAAGGGCGTGCACCGATTCGGTGTGAAGGGGAAGCTCGCTCCCCGTTTCATTGGACCCTACGCTATCACCGAGAAGTGTGGACCAGCAGCGTATCGATTGGAGCTACCGGCATCTCTGGCTGGTGTCCATGATATTTTCCATGTTTCGCAACTGCGAAAATGCTTGAAGCATACAACTGCTGTTCCTACCGAAGACATCGGCGAGCTGAAGCCGGATTTAACATATGATGAATATCCGGTGGGAATTCTTGATGAGAAAGCCAGGACCACGCGTAGCAGAACGTTGTGGTTCTACAAAATACTCTGGAGTAACCACACCGCCGAGGAAGCGACGTGGGAGAGCGAGGAGTTCCTTCGCTCAAATTACCCGGAGTTCTTGGCTTCTCAACACGGGTAAGTCCCTATTACATCGCTATCTCTTCTTTTATAATCTCGGGACGAGATTCTTTTAAGGGGGGAGGGATGTAAAAGCCCAAGAAAAGGGACTTGTAAAAAAAAACTTTTCTTCATCTCACAACACCACAATTTTCATTGTGGACACCTTAGGAAATGTTGTGAAAAGCATGTAACCTCCATCAAAAGAGTGATTAGAGGGGAGAGTCTTCACTTTCACAAAGTAGGGTTTATACACATATGATCACACAATGAGGAATTCAAAACTGTTGTGTCCAAACTATTGTTTGCAGCAGCTAACACAAGAATCAAGTGGCATATTTGGATTCCTTAGGTCCAAATTAGTGGGGAGGCAAAGTTTCATTAATTTTTGAAAAGTCTTGCTGCCCATTTTTCCAAAGGGAGTCAAATGTGCAAAGAATTCAAATGAATATTTGAATTTGCATGGAATTTGTCCAAACTTGTCAAATGAGCTCAGTTTCCAATTTTCAAACAATTGGGTTGGATAATTGTCAAACTTTGGAGATATCTTGAGGAAAAGAGGTACTGAGTTGTGGGGCCCACATGTCATAGGAATGAGTATACTTAACACTTAAGTTTCTCTCTGGTCTTCACTCCAGCGAGGTGTAACCCAGGGGCGACACCGAGCGGCCGCCCCCGTCGACCGAGGCTCCACCTCCTGCTGCCATTTCGCGCTGGCCTGCTCCTTACCCCGGAAACCGGCTGCAGCACGTTGCCATCTTCGCTTTGATCGCGCGCTAGCTGTTCTTCCCACGCGCAAACAGCAATCGGCGCTCACCGCCGCACTCCTTTCTCCCCGATCGCCGGCCTCAACCAAACCTCGGTTGTGCGCACCGGCAGTACAGAAAAGCAGCGCCTGTGCCTGCTCTACCACACCAGCCCCGCAACCCCAAAGGCCCTAGCCTGTGACGCGCACAATTCGGCAAACGGCACCGAGAAAACAGAGCTGTCCGGCGGAGAACCGGAGCTGGTCTCACGTGGACAGACCCACCCAGAGCTTCTCAGGCCCGAGCTAGAGCACCCTCGGATGCGCTGGGAGCCCCTGATGCTCGTCTCCGAGGCTCAAGCCATGAGATGATCTACCAGGCTCGAATTTGGGAAAAGATCGCCGTCGGGCACCATCCGACCTTCTGATACGGTAATACCAAATTCGATCGTCCCTCTCGTTCTTAGGCCGTGAAACCTTGCACACAGGACCGCCACTAACCGGCGATCAGTAGTCCTTCACAACCCTAGTTGGAAATATGCACGTAGACCGCATGAAATCCAGAATTTCCGACCTCAAACGCGGAGGAGGTTTCGGGTGCACGGTGAGACACCATTAGCCGCCGGTCCCGAGCAGTTTTGATGCTAGGTCGAGCATCCCTTTGGTCCACTGGTGCTGTAGCGCCGTTCCACCGAGGTCTGGGCAGGCTAGGGTGACCGGGCGACGTTGCCGAACCGGTCCAGAGCCGTCGCACCGTGGCCAGCTAGGTTAGAGCCATCGCCGACCGGGGAAGAGTGTTCCATCGTGTTCAGCACGGGAAATTAGGCCCTAGCAGCGAGGGAGAGCTCGGGGGATGGCCGGGAGGCCGGAATCCGTCGAACTCCGGCGAGCCCGGCGGCGCGCAGGCGCGGGTGGCCGGAGGTAGAAGACGACCCGGTGGGTCCCGCCCGTCAGCGACGGTTTTTCAAATAATTGATCAGCTGTGGCGCAGGGATCTGGTGTGGAGGCGCGGGAAATAACCTGTAGCCTCGTGTGGCTTGCCCCGACGCGTGACACCTGTCCCCGGACCCACAGCCAGTATTTGAACATTTTGGGGAATTTCAGTTTTTAGTTCAAACTTTGAATAGCTACAACTTTGGCTAGGAGAATCCAAAAATTGTGAAACAAATTTCGTTGGATTCCTCTGATAGAGTACTATCCAAATGTAGAACCCAATTTGTATGAGACCCTTTAATTAATTCTGGAAAATTCTTGAAAGCTTTTCAGCAAAAGAATTTTAGAGGGTGTTTGGTTCATCCAAAAATCCCCAAATTTTGCCAGAATGTTCTTTAGGGCATTAGTAAACCCCTGTAAAATCAGACCATTTGGAGTCGATTTGGTCAGAGCAATTCAAATTAGAAGGTGTTGTGTTCATTTGAATGCAGAAACATTTTCAGAGAATTTCCAAAACTTGGAAATTCAATTCTGGGCAAACCTTGACTCCAAAAATGCTAGGAAAATTCATGCAAACTCTATGAGCTATAATTGAAATTGTAGATCATTAAGTTGAGCATGAACAGGGGTATTACCTCAGAATAAATTCTTCCTTGCTGATTTGCCAAGAGAATTATTCTGAGCAAACCACTCCATGAAAAGTGCTAATGTTTGGTCCAGAGAATTTTCTTGTGACAAGGAATTCACACAAAAATTCTAAGCTCCATTGGAGCTCTAGATCACCCCTGTCCTGTTTAACCACTTGAGGGATTAATGTGGATAAGAAGGGAAAACCACTTAGCATTTAACCATGTGATTAAGTTCAAGCCAAACCACCAACACCAGTTCATCTTTAAATTCTTAAACAAAGTTCCAGGTGTTAGAGGCTGGTTATTAGAACTAATAGTAGAAGTCTTACTCTAAAACTCACATTTGCATCTAAATTAACATGTAGTATTTCATTAACGTGTAGCCGTTGAAGAAGAGACTCCGGAAGTGCTGGACTTCCTCCTTCCGGACGAAGACTTAACTCCTGACCAGCAGCAACAAGGCAAGCCCCGGTTTGCATTAACCCTTTTTAAGAGCTTTACTTTGTTTACATGTGTCATATGAAGTATGTATGTGCATTAGGTATAGAATGAATGAAATCCCACTTGCATAACCAAAGGGTCCTAAAAGAGTGAGGGTAGTGTCAAGGACCTCGAGTAGACAGGCTATGCTTAAGGAGTCATAGGACTTCGGTACAAGTCGAGTAGTTGGAATCTACTCGCGAGATAGGCTGGGGACACACGGGTTCGGTTGAGTGATATGAGATCACTTTAGTAATGAAAATGAGACTAGGCAGGGGCTAGGGCGCAGCAAGAGAGAGTCTTGTGGGCGCAGCCCTGCCCGTGTCGATTGAGGACCGATCCGTGTGCGGCCCTGCTGAACAAGTATTGAAAGTACCGAAGGCATATCGGATATATGGGCCCCGATAAACCGATGTAGCCTAAACCTCCGGGCGTTGAGGCATAGCACACCAATTTATAGGTGTAGGTTGAGGGCAGCAAGGTGGAAATCTGCCAACGGGCATAGAGAGATGCTCCGTGTGGGGAACCTCCTGCTCGTTTCGGTGCGACCGGTTCGACGTTTGGGCTGTTGGGTGAAAGGTTGTCGCGTACAACATCGAGTGAGCGTGCTGTGCAGCTCCACGGGTGGGCGTACGTGACGTGCTCTTTGGGTTTTCCCTGCAGGTGTATATCGAATCGATTCGCCGTCCCTCGCGGTGACGAGTACTGCTTGTTCACTGCGTTGTAACATAGACTAATGGATGAAATATGTTGATTCAATGATGCTGATTGATATAATTGTATTGCTACATGTGTGCCACCAAATACTGCTTACTAAATTTCAGATTTCATGAACTGTTAACTTGTTGCTAAAAGATGAACTAAGGATGAACTTGTAGGCGTGTCGTTTTGCTGAAATGTTACTATCCTATGTCCATTGTACACCTCATGTAGAGTTTCATGCTTAGGTGAGTCGGTTAAGCCTTGCTGAGCCTTTGTGCTCACGGTTGCTGCTTAAGTGTTTTTCAGGTGAGGAGCCACCCACGGACTCGGAGTACGAGTCCACCGGCGAGGGTTACCCTCCGTCGGGGACCACGGTTGAGTGGGAGCCGTACACGCCGCGCTGAGCTGAGGAGTGCAGCTAGTTTGGGTTGCCCTAGGGCTGGGCAACCGACTTTTGCTAAATAGGCGGGCGTGAGTTGTATAGTGTAGTCTTCCGCTGTGTAATAGAACAATAGTTGTAACTGAAGTTGTACCTGTTTGTACAGTTTCAGCTGTTTTTCCCATGTAATATATTGTGTTCTTATGACGTGTGCTGTCGGGTGTCGCATCGCGCGGCACCACCCTCTGTGATCCTGGATGAGCGGATTCCGGTCCGCCACACATCTCACGTAGAGTTTCATGCCTAGGTGAGTCGGTTAAGTCTTGCTGAGCCCTCGTGCTCACGGTTGCTGCTTAAGTGTTTTTCAGGTGAGGAGCCACCCACGGACTCGGGTTACGAGTCCACCGGCGAGGGTTATCCTCCGTCGGGGACTACGGCTGAGTGGGAGCCGTACACGCCGCACTGAGCTGAGAAGAGCTGAGCTGAGCCGTACCCGTTCATGACATACTCAGGTTCCCCGTCATGTGGTGTTGAAACACGATCACATACCTTGAGACGTGATCTAACTCAAGGACGGCCGTATGGCAATGATACGGGCGTTTGTATTTACTTTTAAATATGGTCCTGCCTGAAATGAACAACCATTGAGTGCATCAACATTGTGTGGTCTTCTGCAGGTACTAACCACGTATGTATCCGTGTAGTAAACGTGTGCGAGAGACCATTTAGTGCCACACTTGAGACGTATATGCCGGGATAATCCGGTTAGGATTTTCTTTTGTGACAACGTAGTACCGGGATAGCATAGGAATATGCATGAAAAATAATGATAACAAGGAATTAAAATCACTAGGTTCAACATTTAGGACCCTGGTTGGGTAGCAAAATGGGAGGGTGATTAGTGTAGTTCCAAAAGACTGAAAAACAGAGTGCTCTGTTTCGGGCAGCAAGTTTGTGGATCTTCAACAGGGCATAACTCACAGGTCTTTTAGCCCAGGGAGGTGTCGTATATAGTTCTGGAAAGGTATTTGAGTACTCTACAACTTTGTTGTAGACTTCCAGAGCTGAAACACATCTTAAGATGGCTTAAATCCCAGAGGAATGTAAACTGTCCAGAATCAGGACAGAGTTAAACACTCTCTGGACTGTTCTGTCTTTCAAACATAACTCCCAGTAGAAAAATCTAAAATTGTCATATGATAGATCTTTAGAAAGGGCAGAAGATGTGTTACATCTTTGCAATTCAAAGTTTCTGAAATTTCAGCACAGATTTCAGTGGAAACCAGAGTTGAAAACAGCAACTTCCCAACGGAGGTGCTGTTAAAATTCTTCCAGAAATTCTGCTGACTTTGAATTACCATAACTTTTTAACCATAGCTGATCTGAGGGCAAATAAGTACTCGTTGGAAAGATACTGAAGTTAACTTTAACTTTGGAATTCAACTTGAGTCAAGAAAATTCCCAGAACCAGATCAAAATCTTGGGTATGTAGAAACTGGTCATTCTGACAGAGGAATGACAGTTGACCTCATTTGAGAGATTGTTGTACCCTAGAAGGGGTTTGAATACTTCCAATGGGGTAGGACATGCTCATGAGAGGTTATCTTCAACTAGTGAAAGATCTGAGTATAGGTCTCACTCAAGTTTCTTTTAGTAGAGACCATGTTTGTGTCGTATTGAAGGTAAAAAGGGTGGTATACGTGATGACAAAGCGATAGTAACGTCTCGTAGCGACCGAACCTAGTTGTGATGAACTTCCAAAGAGGAAGTCCATCAAATTGGATGCAACTAGCTTGTATTTGGTCTGGTAATGGTGTAGCTTGTGCAAAGTTATTACATTATCTACATACGAGATGTATCGCATGATTTCATTGTCATTTTGTTTTTACGCCTATTTCATTTGACTGCATGAAATATGTTGCGGGGCTGATGTTTATTGTAGTATGGTTGCAGATGGTTCGCACTAGGACCACGCACGAGGTTGGTGGCTCTAGCCAACAGGGAGGCGATGACTCCCAGCCACCTGCCTACGACAGCACCCCGCAGCAGCAACCACCACCCCCGCCTTCGCTTACCCTAGCGGATGTGATAGCGGCATTGGTGGATGGTCGTGAGGAGCAGACCGACCTGCTCCGAACGATTGTGCAGAATACGTCCCAGGCGGGGGGGGGGGGGGGGCGTCAAGAGAGGGGGCCCCGTGAGCCCCGTGAGGTGTTGTACTCGGACTTCATGAGTACGCACCCTCCAGTGTTAAAAGAAGCTGAAGAACCACTGGAGGCCGACAACTGGCTGCAGACCATCGAGTCCAAGTTCGGGCTGCTCCAATGCCGGAGCGGCAGAAGACTCTGTTCGCAGCGCAGCAGCTTCACGGTGCCGCTGGTGCGTGGTGGGTGAACTATGTCGCCTCACGTCCGGCTGGCCATGCCATGGAATGGGGAGAGTTCCAGGAGGCGTTCCGCGCCTATCATATCCCTTCCGGGATAATAAAGAGGAAGTTCCAAGAATTCTTGGAACTGAAGCAGGGCGGGAGGAGTGCCCATGACTACTCCCGTGCCTTCAACCACCTGGCGCAATATGCGTCAGACTACATCTCCACCGAGGAGAAAAAGCGGGAGCACTTCTATCGGGGGTTACACCCCGAAATGAAGACACATCTTGTTCAGTGGAATCGCGGCACCTTCAACGACCTCGTCAATGCCGCGATTATGCAAGAGTACGCTCAGCGGGAGTTGGCAGATGAGCAGCGGAAGTGCAGCGCTCCACCCAGCAGTAGGGGTGGCGCTCCCCAGAAGTACTGCATGGTGTATCGGACACCATCCGGGCAGCAGTGGCGTCCACCGGCGCGACCTCAACAGTTCGGGCGACGTTCTTTCCAAGCACCCCCATTCCGACCGCCGATGCCACCACTGAGAAAGCAGCAGCAGCAGAAGCAGATGGCACCCCGAGCGTTTCCACCGCCACAACGCACCCCGTGTTTCCGTCAACCGATCAGAGGGGGACCGCCCCATTTCACTTGCTTCACGTGTTGCCAGGCGGGCCACTTCATGAAGGACTGTCCTCAGGGGCAGCAGAGCAGCGGGCAAGCCCACTTCCAGGGCGGTGCTCGAGGCTGACCTCCGGTCAAGAAGGTGGGTCAGCAGACTGGGGGCGTTCGCCACCTCGACAAAGAGGACGCCCCAGAGGGAGACAACGTGCTGGCGGGTATGTTTACTCTCAACGACCAAGCCATCATCATATTGTTTGATTCTGGTGCAACCCACAACTTCATAAGTGCATCCTATGTGGTTAAGCATCAGCTGGAAGCCTTTTCCAACCGAGTGTTCTTATATGATCTGCTCACCGGGAGGAAAGATTTCAGCAACTATGGTGGTTTCGAAAGCACCACTGTGCTTAGGTGGGAAGATATATCCCACCACTATGATCATTCTTGAGGGGCAGAAGATTGATGCAATCTTAGGAATGTCATGGCTAAGCTACCATGACGCTGTCCTGGAAACTTTAACACGGACAGTTCACCTCAAATCCCCACTACACCATCCGCAGTCCCTCTTATTAGATAATCCAGACCGGGAGGTTTCAGAGATCAATAATACTGAAGCTCTCAAGATAGAGGACATCCCCGTAGTCCGGGAGTACCCCGACGTGTTTCCGGATGATCTTCCGGGCATGCCACCTGAGCGGGATGTCGAGTTCAAGATTGACCTTGCACCCGGGACTACGCCCATATCACGGAGACCATATAACATGGCTCCGAATGAGCTAGCTGAACTGAAAGAACAGCTCAATGATCTGTTTAGCAAGGGTTTCATTAGGCCGAGTTCCTCGCCTTGTGGATGCTCGGCGCTGTTCGTGAAGAAGAAGGATGAAACCTTGAGGCTGTGTGTGGACTACCGACCGCTCAACGCCGTCACCATCAAGAATAAGTACCCACTGCCCCACATCGACATATTGTTTGATCAACTTGTGGGTGCAAGTGTGTTCTCCAATATGGACCTTCGCTCTGGATATCATCAGATAAAGATCCGGGCGGAGGATATCCTGAAGACGGCCTTCTCAACGAGATATGGATTATATGAATATCTCATCATGTCCTTTGGTCTCACAAACGCTCCAACTCATTTCATGTATCTCGTGAACTCGGTGTTCATGCCGGAGCTGGACAAGATCGTGGTAGTGTTCATCGATGATATCTTGGTTTACTCCAAGACAGAAGCCGAAAATGCCGAACACTTGAGGATCGTTCTTCAACGATTGCGAGACCACAAGCTCTACGCCAAGTTCAGCAAATGCGAGTTTTGGATCAGCCAAGTGCCATTCTTGGGACATATCATCTCCGCGGAAGGCATTGCGATTGACCCGAGCAAAATAGAGCCAGTGCTGAAATGGAAAGCTCCCACTTCAGTTCATGGAGTCAGAAGCTTCCTCAGGTTAGCGGGATACTATCGGAGATTCATTCCAAGCTTCTCCAAGCTTGTTAAACCGATGACAGAATTGCTGAAGAAGGGAACGAAATATGTTTGGAACACGGCGTGCGAAGGGGCGTTCTAAGCATTGGTGAAGCATCTCACAACAGCCCCGGTCATAGCTCAGCCGGATATAGCAAAGCCCTTCGACGTGTATTGTGAAGCGTACGGTATTGGGCTCGGCTGCGTGTTGATGCAGGAAGGACGTGTGGTTGCCTATGGCTCACGCCAACTTCGGAACCATGAGCAGCACTATCCGACTCATGATCTTGAGCTTGCTGCAGTGGTTTTGGCGCTGAAAATGTGGAGGCACTATCTCCTGGGGAATTTAGTGCACCTCTACACCGACCACAAGAGCTTGAAATACATTTTCACCCAGAAGGATCTGAACATGAGGCAAAGGAGGTGGTTAGAACTGATCAAAGATTATGAGATTGAGATCCATTACCACCCCGGCAAGGCGAATGTGGTGGCTGATGCACTGAGTCGGAAGTCACATGTTCATAACCTCACCATTACCCCGGTGGAGGAGGAACAGCCGAGTTTATACTTGGTTCCTTATGGATCGCTGTACAACCTTTGCCCTCATCCCTACTATTAGGGAGGACATTATTGCAGCTCAGAAGATTGATAAGGGCATGGCACATCTCCGGAGGCGGATAGACAACGGGGAGATCAAGTGTTCCCGGAAAGATGATGAGGGGACGCTATGGTTCAATGACCGCATAGTCGTACCCCAGGATATGGAGTTAAGGAAAAAGATCCTCGATGAAGCTCACTTGTCTAAGTACTCCATTCATCTGGGCAGCAACAAAATGTACCATGATCTGAAAAATAAATTTTGGTGGACGCGGATGAAGCGGGAGGTAGCGAAGTACGTATCCGAGTGCGATGACCATATGAGAAAATCAGGGCTGTTGCAACCCCTGAAAATTCCAGCATGGAAATGGGAGGATGTGAGCAACGATTTCGTTGTGGGATTACCCCCAACATCCAACGAGCATGATTCCATTTGGGTAATCGTTGACCGACTAACCAAGTCGGCTCACTTCATGGCACGACCCCACGGTCTTGTCGAGCCAGGATCACGCTGAGGGGTGCTGCGTTGCACAGCACTGAATAACACACATCAAAGGTACAAAGCGGAAGCAAAACTTTTATTACATAAAGTGGTTTATGAATATTTTTACAACAAAATAGGTCCAGTCTACACTCACGGGCGTAGACTATACATCAAGTTCACGTTCAGCCCGTGAACGTGTCCTTGCTAGCACGCACAGACACTAACACGGCGGCGTGCACGACTCCCACTCGACGGGGTTCCCCTCCTGGGGTTCCGTCTCATCCTCGGGAGCCCCTTCCTCATAGAACCCTGCAAAAGCTTCAAACACAAGCAGTGAGCACGAAGGCTCAGCAAGTCTTACCCGTATCTCCTAAACATGGAACTTCTACATGAGGGGTGATAGGTGCATGAGATAAAACAAGTTTCAAAGGACTCGCCTAATTAGTGGAACCTTACTTTCAAGTTTTAGCAACAAATTATGGGGAACCTTACGCTAAGGCACATGAGAGAGCCGCAATCAAACAAGAAACACATTTCTCTCATGTACTTTGCCCAAAGTTGAAAAGAACTTTAGTTAGCTCTAGACTACAACAAATCATTAGCAATCAAGTCCATCTTTCAATCAGAAACATTTTAACATGTAACTAGCCTGTTATTTCTACGTCACGGTACAGTGAACAAGTGGTACTCACTGACCGCGAGGGACAGCGATTATAATCGATTTTCACCTGCAGGGTTACCCGAATAAACCGTCACGTATGCCCGTACTCGATGTTGCCTACAACAACCATCCCGGACGCTGTACGCAACCACCTTTCACCCGTTAGCCAAATGTTGAACCGGTCCAATCGTCCTGAGCAAGAGGTCTCTGCACGCGCATCTCAGTGCCGCCAGCCAATTTACACCTCGAGCTCTCAACCTACCCTCTGAACGACCAGCTATGCCTCAACACCCAGCTACCCGAGTTACATCGGTTTCCCGGTTCCCATATAGCCGGTAGGTCTTCAGTACTGTTCTAGCTTGTTCAACAGGCCCGCACATGGCTCGGTCCTCAATCGACCCAAACGTAGCTACAGCACATAGGCCCCAAAGTCCTGCTGCCCTTACTCTCTGCTCGGTCTCATCTTTCTTGCCATGTGTATTATGTGCTATCTCTACCCGAGTCGAGTTCCTCTAGCCTATGCTCACGAGTAGTTCCAACTACTCGACTTGTATCGAATCCTACCCTAACTTAGCTTTGCAGTAGCTAACGGGGTTTTTCAATCCTAAACCCAACCCATGGTTTTCTTGGCTATGCAATTGGGTTTCCAAACAAGACTCTAATGCAAGGAATAATGGTACTCAAGTAAGTGCTCAAAACAATTAAAATTTGTAAAAAGGTTAATGCAAACCGGAGCTTTCCTTGCTGCTCTTGGTCATAGGCTTGCTGCTCCTCCGGAGTAACGAAGTCTAGGACTTCGGGTTCCTCCTCGACCTTAGCGACTACATGATATAAGAAGTACAAGTATTAATTAAATACATTTGAATTGAGTTTTAAACTTGTGAAACTTTTACTGTGGCTTGGTTACAACCTAAACAGAGACTTGGTCAAGTTTTAGTTGCAGCAAAGCATTTGAGCCTCCACAATTAATTATGTCCTTGACCTTAATTGGAACTCTTAGGGTGCTCTAGGGATTTTCATGGAACAAGCCATGACTTTCTGAAAACTAGATTTTCAGAGGGTTCTGATGGAATTTGTCTCACTTAATTGGAAGGTTCCTAGCTAAAGATATGAGCTAAACAATTTCAGGGAAAATTCTGAAAATGTTTCTGAACATTTTCTATTTTCTCTGGAACAGTTTCACTAATCACACCATTAGGTGGATCAAATGAGCTAAAATGGATCTGAAATTTTTATGGTAGTTCAGGGATATTTTGGTGAACATCGCAGCAAAATGTCAGAATTTTCCTCCGAGGGATTCTCCAGTTAAAATTCCAAACAGTTTAAACATTGAGGAATTAATTATGGATAAATAAGGATTTTCATGAAGTGAAACTTGATTTGCTGGAAAGTGCCCATAGATCTGAATTCAACAAAATTTGGTTCACTCGATTTGGAGCTTCCTAGCCAAAGTTATGAGGATTTGAAGTTTGAACGAAATCTGAAAATCGGGGAAAAGTTTAAATCTGCCGGTGGGCCTCGGGGACACGTGTTGCGCGCTGAGGCGTCGGCACACCGGGGTCTATGGAGTTTCTGCGCGCCAGCACACTGGATCCGAGCTGCAGCCCGATCCCGATTTAAATTTTGAGCCGCTGACAGCCGGGCCCCGCGTCTTCTTCCTCCCGCCCTCTTCTTCGCGCCCGCGCGCTCCCCCCTCGCCGGAGCAGACGGCTGCTCGCCGGGCCAGCGTTTTCGGCCGCCGCCCAGCCAGAGACTCGCCTCCAGAGGGTTTAGGGCACCGAGGAACATGTTGGTGGGCTCTGCTTGGGCTGCCTGTGGACGGAACCAGCTCGGCGACGTGCGGCGGCTACTGCTGTGGTTCGGCGCCGTCGCCCGAGATCTCTGGCCCGCCAATACTTGCACCGATGGGATCTACACCACCAGCGCAGCTCTAGGAAGCTCGGCACAACCCCTGAGTAGCTCAGGAGTGGCTGCAAGTATGGTTTCACCGTGCGACCGAATGGGTCCATGGCGAACACCCTTAGTAGAGCTGAAATTCCGCCGCTCCGATGCGTTTTCATGCGATGGATGCTAAAGGATAATTGATCGCCGGCTAATCCAGCATACACGTGCAAAGTTTGATGACTTAAGGAGGAGTAGAGAAGGAGAATTTTAAGGAACTGTACCAGAAGCTTGGGTTGAGACCGCCGGAGCAAGATCTCGGAATTCGCCGGTGAGAGCTCACGGCGTGGCTTGAGCTTTCAGGTGGAAGAAGCGTGGAGTCCGTGCGCTCCTTTTGCCGCCCTTGTTCGGCCGTGGAAGTGGCTGTGGTGCGCTGCCCACGTGAGACCGATCGCCGTTCTTGAACTAAGTCACGGCGGTCGTCATTGATCACGGGAACAGAGGCCGAAACCCGGTGGTTTAGGCATCGGGAGAGTGGTGCTTGAGCTCAGGGTGCTGCTTAGCAGCTCGGGGAGGCGAGGGCGCGATTGTTTGCTCTGTTTTTCCCGATCGACCGAGAGCTCGTGGAAAAAGAATGCCGCTGCTCGATGTCACCCGCGAGGATAAGAAGGCAGCCGGGTCTTCGTTCGGCTGAGGCGGTGAGGGTCGTGTGGGGGCACGAGAAGGCCGCCCTGGGCACCAGCGCATGAAGTAGGAAGCAGCTGGTGGCGCTGGTTCCTTCTCGGTGGCACACCCGGCAGCTGCTCGGTGGAATTTCCCACCGAGGCTGTGGCTTTATGTGCAAGTCACCCCTCTTAGCTCTATGACATATGGGTCCCACTCTCAATTTTAACCCCTGAACTTAACTCCAATTCACTGTTGTAAACAGTAGTTCCCACAAAGCCCATGGTGATTTGAATTATCTACCCTTGAGCCATTTGAATTGGTTAGACTTCAAATTGGGTTTTGTTTGGATAAATTTCAGCACATGTTCAGTTTGAAATTCAAATAAAGTTTGAATTTGCCTCACTTAGATCATATCAAGATCAACTCCAAATGGAGTGAAAATTGGTGTGTGAGCTCACAAAAATGTGCTGAGTAAGAATATGCCTCCCACTTTTGAATTTATGGGATCAAAACAGTTTGAATTTCCATTTGAGTTCAAACTGCCCTCTTTCTAGCTATACCCAAAATTACCTCAAAAAGGTTTTGAATTTGGGTGAAACTTGGTATGGACATTCCTAGCAATGTGTAGGAGTTTTCCCAATGCCCAGCCCCTATATGATGTATGTGGGAATACCACTTTTGCAATATGTGAGTTTGTTTTCTAATGAGCATGTTGATGGTGGTCACTTGCTCTTCAAATGTGTTCATCCACTTGCTTTAAATGAGGTGTGTGTGTGTGGTGCTGAACACTTAAAACATGTGTCAAAAACTGAGGCCCTTACACTTCATTCCCGTGCATACACATTTCCATGCCAACAGATATGTGGAGCTATATATTGCCAGGATCCTATGCTTGCATGGCGTACCAAAGACCATAGTCTCAGACCAAGGTGCATTGTTTGTATCTTGCTTTTGGGAGCAGCTGCACGCTGCTTTGGGTACTAAACTGATTAGAAGCTCCGCCTACCACCCTCAGACAGATGGCCAAACAGAGAGGGTGAATCAAGTTGTGGAAGACATGTTGAGAGCATGTGCCATCCACCATTGTAGGAACTGGGATGATCACCTACCATTGGCGGAATTCTCATACAACAACGGCTATCAGGCGAGTATCAAGATGGCACCCTACGAAGCTCTCTACGGTCGCAAATGCCGCACCCCATTAAACTGGTGCGAGTCCGGTGAAATGGTCACATTCGGGGTTGATGTGGTGAACGACGCCGAAGAGCGCGTTGGGACGATTCAAGCTAATTTGAAGGCCGCTCAATACCGGCAGAAGAGCTACGCTGATAAAAGGCGTAGACCGTTGCACTTTGACGTCGGTGAACACGTGTACCTCCGCGTGTCTCCGACGAAGGGCGTGCACCGGTTCGGTGTGAAGGGGAAGCTCGCTCTCTGTTTCATTGGACCCTATGCCATTACCGAGAAGTGTGGACCAGTGGCGTATAGACTGGAGCTACCAGCATCCCTTGCTGGTGTCCATGACGTTTTTCATGTTTCACAACTGAGAAAATGTATAAAGCATACCACTGCTGTTCCTACCAAAGACATCGGTGAGTTGCAACCGGATTTGACGTATGATGAATATCAGGTGGCAATTCTTGATGAGAAAGTTCGGACCATGCGTAGCCGAACGTTGTGGTTTTACAAAATACTCTGGAGCAACCACACCGCCGAAGAAGCGACGTGGGAGAGCGAGGAATTCTTTCGCTCAAACTACCCGGAGTTCATGGCATCTCAGCACGGGTAAGTCCCTATTACATCGCTGTCTCTTCTTTTATAATCTCGGGACGAGATCCTTTTAAGGGGGGAGGGGATGTAAAAGCCCAAGAAGAGGGACTTGCAAAAATTTTTCATCACCTCACAACACCACAGTTTTTGTTGTAGATATGTTATGAAAAATTGTGAAGAGCAAGTAACCTGCATCAAAAGAGTGATTAGAGGAGAAAGCCCTAACTTTCACAAAGTAGGATTTCTACACATGAACATGAGAGGTTGAGCTCACCCCTAGGACTTGAAAAGTCTTGGGAAGGTTCAAGCCAAGTTTCATGCAAACCCAACACTTTTTGAGTCAGTTTTGGAGGCAATTGAAAAAGAGGCCAAATTGAATGTAAATTCAAATTGCAGCAACTATCATCACTTAAATTCAAAAGTTAGCTTCATATTCAAACTCAGCATATTTTTCTGAGTAAGCCCACCAATTTACATTTCCATTGGGGTTCATCTTGTCAGGATCAAAATTTGCAAGAATTCAAAACTGAATTTGAATTTCAGTTCAAACATGAAGCAAATTTAGCCAAACAAAGTTTAAATTTGAAAACTCGAATTCAAACCAAGACTTGGGGGGCTAAGTCTCCCATTCAATGTTTAGTAGCTGGGGATATTTACAGCAGAAGGGGGAGAAAGAATTACAGGGGAGAAGAGGGCCCACTGGTCAGACACACAGGGATCAAACCGACTTAGTCACTCGGTCGAACACCTCTTTGGGCGACAACGCACGGGGTCGACCCTGTCCCAACGCGGCCGCCACGCCACCTCCTGCTCGGGCGATGAGGACGCCGGCTGCAATACACTCGGTTGCACCCTGGTTGGCGTGAATTCCCCTCCCCATTCTCCTGGTTCCACCCGCACACATCCGAAGTGGCGCGCCCTGAGTTCGCCGCGCTCTGATCACCGGTGTCCGGACAGCACAGGCTCCCTCGTGCCCGACGCTCAACACAAGAAACAACCGCCATAAGGTGTTGGTCCTGCTCGTCCATACCGTTCAGCATTTCATGCACCGTCGTGGGAGAATTTTCCCATGGAACGTTTCTCTGTTCTTAAGGCCGAGCCGTACCAAATCCGGAAATTTGCGGGTATTATCTCATCACCGGGTATACCGAGCTACACACATGATCTACAACCTGCCACGACCATTTAGGATCAAAAAGTCCGAAGAACCATTGAGTATAGACCCTGGTGATCGAGTTTTTCCGAGCACAGCCGATATCGGGCCTAGGTCGATGGTGAGGTCCTAGTTCCGGCCATTTCCATGGCTAACCAAGCTCATATTCGTGCCCAGCATGCCACAGTGGAGCTGTAGGAGCAAACCGTTTGAAGAATAAGGCCCTGAGTAGCCCGGGCGACATCGCCGGAGTGAGGAGAACCTCTGTCACCGTCGCGGGCATGGTTCCGGCCGTCGCCGAGCTTCCTTGAGGGAACCAGCGTGTTCTCCAAGTCAAGTTAGGCACAGGCGGCAAGTTTCGTCGAAGGTCGGGCGGCGGAACGCCCCGCGGCTAGAGCTCCAGCGATGCGCCGCCGCGGGAGCTGCGGGATGGCGCGAGGTAGACGGAGGGGGGGGCCGGGTCCACCGGTCAGCCTCTGGTCTCGCGCGGGGACCCGTTTGCGCCCGGGATTCGGTGCGGCAGAGTGGGTAAAACCCTGTGGGCCGCGGTGTGGCCGCCTTTTCAGTGGGCCGGCTTGAGGAGTGGGCCCCACCCGCATAATTTAAACATTTAAGGAATTTCCAGTTTTAGTTCAAACTTCAAATGAATAGAACTTTTGCTAGGAAACTCCAAATTCAGTGAAACGAATTTTGCTAAACTCAGGATTCTGAGTACTTTCCAAAAATACCAATTTCAGCTCATGAAACCTAATAGTTTTCCAGAATTAATTCCCTAAAGTTTAAAGTTTTGGGAATTTTATCTGGAGAATTATTTCATGAGAAATTCTTGAGTCACAGTAAAACTTTAAGACTCATCCAAGTTCATTTAGCCCCCCTAATGGGGTGATTAAGAGAACTGCCCTGAAAAAAATAGAAAAATGTACAGAAACATTTTTCAAATTTTCTCAAATTTATTTAGGGCACAACTTTCTCTAGGATTCTCCAAATGACACGAAACCAATTCCATTAGAACCCTCTCAAATTCTAGTTTCCAGAAAGTAATGGTGGGAGCCATGAAAACCCCTGGAATTACTTAGAGGCTAAAATAATGACCAAATAGGCTTTTATTTGTACAAGGCTCAAATAAACTTTGTTTCAAATGAAACTTGGTCAATACTCTGGTTAGGACCCTACCAAGCCACCATAAAAATTTTATAACCAAAGGGGAGGGTTAGCTAGAGTTATTAGTAATTATGTATCTAAGTTACACATTGCATTTAAATTGACATGTAGTATTTCATTAACGTGTAGTCGCTGAAGGCGAGGAGACTCCGGAGGTGCTCGATTTCCTCCTTCCGAACGAAGACCTAACTACTGACCAGCAGCAACAAGGCAAGCCCGGTTTGCATTAAGCCTTTTATAAAGTTTTACTTCGTTTACATACGTAGTGTGAAGTGTGTATGTGCATTAGGTGTAGGATGGATAAATACCCAACTGCATAACCAGAATTTTTCCCCAAGAGTGATGGTAGAGTCTAGGGCCTCGAATAGACAGGCTATGCTTAATGATTTATAGGACTTCGGTACAAGTCGAGTAGTTGGAATCTACTCGCGAGTTAGGCTTGGGAGACACGGGATTGGTTCGAGTGATGTGAGATCACCTTAGTAATGAAAATGAGACTTGGCAGGGGCTAGGGCGCAGCAAGAGGGAGTCTTGTTTGCGCAGCCCTGTCCGTGTCGATTGAGGACCGATCCGTGTGTGGCCCACGCTGATCAAGTTTGAACGTACCGAAGGCATATCGGATATATGGGCCCCGATAAACCGATGTAACCTAAACCTCCGGGCGTCGAGGCATAACGCACCGATTTATAGGTGTAGGCTGAGGGAAGCAAGGTGGAAATCTGCTAACGGGCATAGAGAGATGCTCCGTGTAGTGAAACTCCTGCTCGTTTTGGTGTGACCGGTTCGACGTTTGGGATGTTGGGTGAAAGGTTGTCCCGTACGGCATCGAGTGAGCGTGCTGTGCAGCTCCACGTGTGGCGTACGTGATGTGCTCTTTGGGTGTCCCAGCAGGTGTATATTGAGTGGATTCACCGTCCCTCGCGGTGAAGAGTACCACTTGGTCACTGAGTCGTGACGTAGACTAATGTATGAAATGTGATGATTCAATATTGCTGTTATGATATAATTGTATTGCTACATGTTTGCCACCAATTATTGCTTACTAAATTTCAGCTTCCTGAACTGTTAACTTGTTGCTAAAAGATGAATTAAGGATGAACTTGTAGGCGTGTCCATTTGCTGCAATGTTACTATCCTATATTCATTGTACACCTCATGTAGAGTTTCATGCCTAGGTGAGTCGGTTAAGTCTTGCTGAGCCCTCGTGCTCACGGTTGCTGCTTAAGTGTTTTTCAGGTGAGGAGCCACCCACGGACTCGGGTTACTAGTCCACCGGCGAGGGTTATCCTCCGTCAGGGACTACGGCTGAGTGGGAGCCATACACGCCTCCCCGAGCTGAGGAGTGCAGCTAGTGTGGGTTGCCCGAGTGCTGGGCAACCGACTTTTGCTAGATAGGCGGGTGTGAGTTGTATAAAAGAAACTTCCGCTGTGTAATAAAGACAATAGTTTGTAACGGAAGGGGGAGACCAGGCCCCGATGGACACGTGGAGCTTCCGGAGCTCATCACCTCGGAGGTAATGAGTGCTGGAGCGGTTTTTGCTTCTGTACGCGTGGAAATACCGGTACGGGAGGAAACCGACATGAATTCCACAATGTTACCGCACCAACTCAACTAAAGATAAGTTGTTAAGATTCAACGACAATTTGAATAGGACTCTTATTCGATATACAATCAGATTAGGACTCTCCTCCTCCTGATTATAAATAGAACCCAGAACCTTTGGCCAAAACCACGAACTTCTTTCCACCTCCTGAGTCGACGACTTAGAGCCCTAGCCCCAGCTCGCCGAGTAAAACCCTTCGCCAGAGTTCGGTCGAGGGAGATCGCCGGAAGAAAGCCCCAACTATCTGTCTTGCTAGGAGCAGGACCCGAGACCAAGAAGAACGTAAGGTAGGTCTCCAATACTACCTTACGACATCATCGCATTTTCATTGCATCTGTTCTTTGATTCCTTTGGAACAGAAGCTTTTTCATGGACAGATCACATGTTGATCGGTTTGATCTAGAGTCAAGATCATCGCAATGTCCACATTTGATCCGAACACCTCTGTTCATCGTAAAACCCATGCAAACCATGCAAGAACACATATAAACTAACCTAATAGAAACTGATCATAGGATTGCATGCATCATCGCATCTAGTTAAAGTTTGTGAATGATATTGATTGTTGTGAATCTTGTATGTGTGTGATAATGTATAGAAGGACAAGTTCAGGGAGCTACCTACGACGGATTACAACAACAATATTTTGAGCAACCTGAACAGCCAGAACAAGGCAAGTGCCCCTTGACCATATTGATCCCATATTTTGGAAAACTGTTTTGTTTGTGAAAAGGTGTGTGTGCTTGAGTCAAACATGATGGGAAACCCTTTTATAGGAGTTTACTAGTTTTGGTTAAACCACACTTGTCGCCAGGGAAGTTTATGAGTCGGTTATGGTTTTTGCTTTTACGCTTCGCTGGGTCCATGGGATTGGGAAGCGAGATAGATGTGTCTAGCTAACTGCACTCATAATGATAATGAGAAACTGATGTTGATAATGGACATGGATCGGAGGGAGATCTAGGCAAGCCGGGTTTGTGCATGAGGTAGCATGAGATGGTGGTTTACTTACCGTAGATCTAAGGATCGATTCATGCGAGCACATGCCAGGATAATAGTACCACCACAAGGCCAAGTATGGGTGCGGCTTAGCTGAGTAATTAGGTAAGTTACTAGATTGTTAATGGACCGTGGAAGGCGCGTGGAATGGGAGTCGAGTGAGGACTGCCCTGGGAACTGCATGGCACAAGAGGGGGCCCGTGGGTGGGAGAATCGGAGATTCTAGCCTGCCGGTGAAAACTTAGTGGGTCCATACATCTAGTAACCCCTTTGTAAAGGCTATTTTGTGATCTCTTGGCCATACACCGACGGTTGTGTACTGGTATAATGGAGGTTCTGTAGTCGCCGACGGGTGACGAAATCACAAACTTGTGGGTAAAGTGGTGCAAACTCTGCAGAGTCTAAAACTATCATGATAGCCGAACTTACGGTCACGAGTGCCTGACCAACTTCCATGATTAGTTGGATGGTTATTTTGGGATGGTTTTGGAAGGTTTTGGTTATTGTTTGGTTTTGGTTTTCGGGACTGTTGAGTCCGGGTGATAAGATTTGGTTACATGACTGTTGAGTCGTGGCAACGAGATTGATCTCGGTGTGAGACGGAAATGTTTATGAGAAAAATGGTAGCGAATACGAGATGGTATTCATGAGATGGTAGCGAATACGAGAAGGTATTCGTGAGCAAGAATGAAGTTGATTAATGTCTGGTTGGACATGGAAGGTAATGAACATAATGGAGGTATGATTGGTATTTTAATACATGTTTGGATTACGTTCACTTAAAGTTAAGTTGCTGTTTTATCGTGGTTTTGATAAATAACTTTGCTTTCTGCAAATGAGCCTTTTTATACCTACCTTGATGTGAGCTACATATCATATTTTCCCGCACTTGCTGAGTACATCATTGTACTCAAACTTGCATTATTACTTCATCGTCAGCTACAGGGAAATATTATTATGAAGACCAAGTGGAGCCTTAGGCGTGTAATCTATTCTCAACCTTGCCTGTGGAGATGGAGTAGTGATGGAGCCGCTTCTTCTTAGATTGCTTCCGCATTAGTTAGAAGACTTCCGCTGCTAGAATAAAGACTTCCGCTGTTAGATTAAGACTTCCGCTGTTAGCATGAGTCCAAGGCTCATGAGACATTGTAATAAAACCCTGTTATTCGTGGTAATATATATTCTAAAATCAGTTTGTGGAACATATGTGTATGTGTGATGAACATCCTAGGCACACATATGCATCAGTTCTCGGTTCCATGATTTTCCACAGAATTGAGGGCGTCACAGATTGGTATCAGAGCAACGGGTTGACGGAAGGTTACACGCCTAGATAGAAGTCACAAGTTGGTATTAGGCACAGATTGGTATCAACCTGCCACGGGTTGATCGTAGATCACACAACCTAGAATGATCATAGATTGGTAGCTGAGCCACGCTGACCATAGGATGCAAACCTAGGATGCATAGATTGGCATTGGAACTACCTTGATACAGGATATTAAAAGAGGCACATGATTCACCTTATTCAATACATCCCGGAAGTACCAAAATGTACAAGGACTTGAAGACTTGTTATTTGTGGGATGGTATGAAAAGGGACATAGCCGAATACGTTGCCCTATGCGACACATGCCAACAGGTGAAGGCTGAACATCAAAGACCCGCTGGATTGTTGCAACCCTTGAAGGTACCCGAATGGAAGTGGGAAGACAACAATATGGATTTCATCATCGGATTGCCACGTACTCAGTCGGGTTATGACTCGATCTAGGTTATCGTGGACCGATTGACAAAAACAGCCCATTTTCTCCTTGTAAGGGCCAAGTACAACGGTGCACAATTAGCCGAGTTGTACATGGAACAGATCGTGTGCCATCATGGAGTCCCAAGGAGGATAGTCTCAGATTGAGGTTCTCAGTTTACCTCTAGATTTTGGAGGAGGCTGCAGAAAGCTATGGGTACACGATTGGATTTTAGCTCCACCTATCACCCATAAACCGATGGACAAACCGAAAGGACAAATCAAATTTTGGAGGACATGTTGAGAGCTTGCTCCTTGAAACATGGGCGTAGTTGGGATAGGAGTTTACTGTACGCCGAATTCTCCTATATCAACAGCTATCAAGCTAGCTTGAAGATGTCGCCTTTCGAAGCATTGTACGTAGACGGTGTAGAACGCCGCTGTTTTGTAACGAGACTGGAGAGAACCAGGTATTTGGACCCGAAGTGCTACAAGAAGCCGAAAAGCAAGTCCAAAGATACGGGAGAACTTAAAGGCTGCTCAGTCACAACAGAAAGGCTATGCAGACAATAGGCGAAGGAAGTTGACTTTTGAAGTAGGAGACTTCGTATACCTTAAGGTATCGCCTATCCGTGGCCAACGACGTTTCAACGTCAAAAGCAAGCTAGCACCTCGCTACATCAGACCATTTAAGATTTTGGACAAGCGAGGAAAAGTAGCCTATCAACTAGAGCTCCCAACGCACCTCTCCGACGTACATGACGTGTTTCATGTATCCCAACTCAAAAAGTGCTTGAGGATACCAGAAGAGCAAGTACCGATGGATAAACTTGAACTTCAAGAGGATCTGACCTACGCAAAGAACCCTGTCCAAATTTTGTACGTAAAGGAAAGGGTCACGAGGAACAAAGTGATCCGATGGTGCAAGGTACAAAAGAGCCACCACACAGAAGCTGAAGCCACATGGGAGCGTGAAGAAGACCTCAAGACAGAATTCCCTCATTTATTCTCTACCATCGAATCTTGAGGGCGAGATTCAATTTAAGGGGGTAGATTTGTGACACCCTCATTGTAACACCCCAAAATCCTGTCAAGAGGGGAATTTAAAAATTTTTGGACGTATTGCATGTGTTGCAAAAATTCCAATTCAAACTGGAATTCAAATTAAACTCAAAATAGAAATGAAAAAGAAAAGAAAAAGAAAAAAAACAAACCTTCCCGGCCAGTGGGCCGAAACCCACCAGCCGGCCCACCCAAACCCCGCGCCAGCCCGCAGCCGCGTGCCGTTTCCCTCTCACAGACAGGCGGGACCCACCTGTCATCCCCGACCTCCCGCTCGTCCGAACCCGGGAGTGTTTCCCCGCGCGCGCGATCTTAACCGACCGGATTTCCGCCCGAATTCTGGTTCCGGAGGACTCCAACTCGATCTAAACTAACACGCTGCCCTCCCCCGTCTATAAAAACCCCGGCATCGTCCCGTTTTTCCCCACGATCCGCCGTTTTTCCTCCCGGTGAGAACCCGAGCTTCTCCGGCAAATTCTGCTCGATCTTCGTTCGGGAATTCTGGTCTAACTCGCTGGTCTTGATCCACCGCCTCCGGGGAATCGTGCAGGTGCACAAAACTCGGTGGTTTGCAGCTCAAACACAGCGCCGACGAGCCTCGCCGTGAATTCACCTCGGACCTCGTCGCCGACCGCTTTCCAGGACCTCCGAGCTCAAGAAAACCCCCGAGGTGAGATCCCCGACCTCCCCTCCACCGATCTATGCCATAAAATCACAGTTTTAGGAAGAATTGACGAAGATCCGAAACTCTCCGGCGAGATCGCCGCCATGCGCCGCCAGGCAGCGCCGCCCGCGCTCGATCAGAGCGATGTGGCCGCTTGTGCGCCGTCTATTTTAAATCGCACGGTAGAATTTAAATCCCCGCGTACCGGTTCGACGTTATAGTCTCAGCCGTCTGTTTTAAATCGGACGGTCCACGTCAGCCCCGCATTATAAAGGCCGGGATTCTTACGTGCTACCCCCTGGGGTTTTCGGAAAATACGAGCTAGCCCCGGAAACTTCTGATCTAGCCCCTGGAACTTCAGAAAATCATGTAAATTCATTTAAAAATCAGTTTTAGCCCCTGTACTTAATAACAATTAGGAAAACCCCCTCTGTTATGTGTAGTTAGACCCCTGGAAATTCTTAAAATAATATAATAGACCCTGTAGTGGGATGAGTTTACCTTTTTAACCCTATGTGATATTAAATTTAGGAATTTGAATATGTGTTTAGTGTTTAAAATTTAAAAGATGGGACAAACACATTGTAAATTTAAATTAAAAACTTTCCTAGTACTTGGAAAACTTTGGAGTGAGATAAAAATAGATTTTGGCTGAAATGAATCTGTTTAATTGATTATTCACATTTATTAGTAATAGGGACACATTTTTAAGTAGAGAATAATTCTGAAAATTAGTAAAATAAATGTAAAATAGTTCACATCAGAAGAGAAATTCAAAAATATATTATTTAATATTTTAGACCCAAGACCTATTCTGGTTAGATGAGGTGTCTTACTATTTTCATAATAAAGTGCACATTTAGGCATAGGAAATAAATCTGAAAATATAGCAAGCTAGGTATAAATAACTAGAAAATGATAAATGAAGTTTCCTAAATTCAAAGAATTCAGTTTAGGGTTGGTAGAAGGTCTGAAGACACATATCAAGTAGTAAAATACCTTTCATGCATACTTGGTAGCTAAAAGGTGTATCAATCGAATATAAGGAATTTATTTAAATTGGAAACTCATATATAGTATGCAACTTAAATATGAATACAAAAGTAGAAATCATATGCACATGTTTAAAAGTGCATGTAAGCCCAAAAATCAACACACATAGAGTAACCACAACACATAGGAATGGGAATGGCTTTCATAAATGGGAATGTGTGGTTTGTATGAAGTGGAAGTGTGAACTATGTCTTATGGATTGTTGTTTTCTTTTGCTATGTGTGATGGTATGAGTAGAACCTGCTCCAGAGCAAGTTCTTCCTTTTCAAGATCAGGACTACCCATTCCAAGAGCAGCAGGAAGGAGGCAAGTGTCCTTGACCACTTTGATCCTATGCTAGGATGTGTAGATAGAATTATTTGGTCAATTGAAATATGAAACCCATGCTAGGAAGTTTCCATAGAATTGCATTACCTTGTTTCCTTGTAGCATGAGTTGGGATTTATTTTATCATGTCATTTATTCATATGCTTATGCTTAGCCATGCTTAAAATGGGATAATTGGGATATGAGATCATCAATTTATTTACCTTACTCTTGAATGAGATATTATGAGTTATGTAGAGGTAGGATCGAGGCAAGTTGGATGATTTGGTTGGTGCTGGGTGCACGAGACTGGGGTTTGTGTTTAGCACTTGCCTGGATCCTATGGACCGGTTCATGGAGCATGTAACCTGGTTTTACCGTGCCAACCACATGCTGAGATGGGGCAGCTTGGCCAATTAATTAGGTGTATCCCCGGCGTAGTATGGGTGTGTTGGATGGTGCGGGGAGTAGGTGTCAGCTGGACTACCATATGAACCGCAAGGCTCAAGAGGGGGCCAGTGCAGCGGGGTTGGAGCCTCTTGTATGCTGTTAGGGGTGAAACCTCAGTGGGCCCACGCTCGTCGGGAATCCCTTTGTAAAGGCTTCGTAGTGATCTCCTGGCTATACTCCTGGGAAGTGTGAATGTGGTTCATAGCCACTGGCATAATGGAGGTTCTTTTAGTCCACCCGGCAACGGGGGATGAAATGACTACATGTGGGTACAGTTGTGCAAACTCTGCAGAGTCAAAACTGTCATGACAGTCGTGCTCACGGTCAAGAGCGGCTTGGACTTATTCATGATTAGAGGAGTGATGGTTTTGGAAGTTAAGAATGTTAAGCGGGGAGCTTAACATTGGAAATGATGTTATGGTTATTTGATTATGATGATGGTATGGAAGTTTGGGACCATTACACCTGTGTAGTAATGTAGGTGCTTAATAAGCTAAGGTGATAGGTATTAATTGCGTAGTGCTTTAACCATGAGTTCAACCTCTCCTTGCTCTAGCCATGCATGACATAACTTTCCCACACTTGCTGAGTTCCATCGGTACTCAACCTTGCATATTTGTTGGTTTATATTGCTGCTCAGGTCAAGATAATGAGGTGGTGTATAATGATCAAGACTTTGGACCTGAATAAGGTTTCTAGGTTCATGGAGTCCCCCGGGCAACGCCTGTAACGGAGCCCACGAGAATAATTATTCCGCTGCTAGTTTATTTACTTGTGATGAACTTATTATTGTCCCTCGAGACATTTGCTATGTAAGACTTATTTATATTCGACACCTGGCTTGTAATAAATGATGCTTCACTATTTGTCATCACATGTATGAGAAAATGATCCTGGCATACATGTGATATTCACTCGGTTGTTCTTCGGATAAACCGGGTGTGACAGAAGTGGAATCAGAGCCAAGGTTGCCCGTAGGAACGTGGACCTAGGTAGAAATGGACGTATTTAAGGGCCCTATTTTCTTTAAAACTATTTTACAAGGTGTGTGTTGAAAAGTGTTATTTAATGGAGTCACCTTCTTCATCTTACCCCAACTTTCATTCAAAATAGGATTTTTTGTTTAAAAGTTTATCTCACCTAAGTTTAAATGCTTTCTGTTTTAGATGGTTCGCATGATTCGCACCGCTCGCAAGTCCACAGGAGGGAGAGTTCCCGTAGTTGCCCTTGCCCAAAGAGAGGAGATGAAAATGAACTGTGTGTCACCGTGAATGATACATGGACTCCTGACTCCCCAGATCGCCGGGCGATCAGGCGTCGTCGCACTTCTCCACAAGCAGCCTCCCCACCCAAAGCAGAGTCAGAGGGCAGCCGCAATAATGAGGAAGATCCCGAGGAGCCAGCTCAGTGATACGAGTAGTGTAGAGTCCTTCCCTTAGTTTAGTAAGATGTCGAGTAGCCGAGTCGTTATCTTAGTTAATAGTGTGTTAATGCTTGGTGTGTGACGTGAGTTGTGGAAGCCACGAGCAATTGTCCACAGCCTCGTCTTCAGATTGTTTTGCTTTGGTGTGTGAACCCACATGAAATAATAGTGCATTTATTTTTGTATGAGACATGAACCCTCAGAAAGTATAACAAAGCCTCAACACTTCAAAGTAAAAAAAAAACAAGTGAAAGTAGTAAGATAATACATAATGCCTTAAATTAACATTTGGTTAATCATGCTAGATGTCCGGAAAAGGAAAGGGTCGTGCTGCCAACCCCGCCAACAACAACGATGAGGCCTGCAACCCTCATCTTTCTGGGAGCCAAGACAGGGGTGGACGCCGTGAGGGAGTTGATCCCATCCACCAAATGCTTGAAAATCAAAATAAGCTCATCCAGAATCTGACTCAAGTGGTGGCCAACTTGCATCAGGTTCCACCTCCACAAGCTGCACCACGCCAACCAAGGTTGAGTGAGTTTCTGGGAACTCAAACTCCGAAGTTTGCAAGTGCTGCTGAACCTCTGGAGCCAGATGATTGGCTAAAGACCATTGAGAGCAAGATGAGGATCATACAGTGCCAAGGGTATGAGAGGGTGCTGTTTGCCTCTCATCAATTGCATGGACCTGCTGCTGATTGGTGGACCGCCTACGTGGCCGCCCATCGTGACCCTCAGAACATCACTTGGGAAGAGTTCAAGCGTAGCATCCGCAACCATTACATACCAAGGGGTGAACTCAAAAACAAGAGGAAGGAGTTCTTGGGGTTGCAGCAAGGTAACATCACTGTGAGGGAATACCTCACTAAATTTACTCAACTCCCCCGTTATGCTCCACGGGACATAGAGACTGATGAGCAGAAACAGGATTGTTTCGTGGAAGGACTTACCACAGAAATGCAGTGTGCAATGTCCTCCAACGAGTATGAAAGCTTTCAAAAGATGGTGGACAGAGCGTTTGTGGTAGAAAGGAAGCTGAAGGCCTTGGAAAATGAGAACAAGAGGAAGGCCGGGTTGACACGACCCCACTGGTCCTGTCGAGCCAGGATCACGCTGAGGGGTGCTGCGTTGCACAACACCGTATAACACACGTCAAAGGTACAAAGCGGAAGCGGAAGCTTTATTACATAAACAAGTTTATTAACATGTTTACATCAAAATAAGTTTAGTCCACACTCGCGGGCGTAGACTAAGCATCAAGTGCACGTTCAGCCCTCGAACGTGTCCCTGCTAGCACACACGCACACTAACTCTGCGGCGTGCACGACTCCCACTCGACGGGGTTCCCCTCCTGGGGTTCCGTCTCCTCTTCGGGAGTCCCTTCCTCATAGAACCCTGCAAAAGCTTCAAACACAAGCAGTGAGCACGAAGGCTCAGCAAGTCTGACCCGTCTCACCTAAACATGGAACTTCTACATGAGGGTGATGGGTTGCATGAGGTAAAAAATCATTTGCAAGGACTCGCCTAATTAGTAGAACCTTACTTTCAAGTTTTAGCAGCAGGTTGTGGAGAATTTATGCTAAGGCACATGAGAGAGCCGCAATCAAACAAGAAACGCATTTCTCTCATGTACTTTGCCCAAAGTTGAAAAGAACTTTAGTTAGCACTAAGCTACAACATATCATTAACAATCAATATCCAACTTTCAATCAGCAACATTTTAACATGTAACTAGCCTGTTCTTTCTACGTCACGGTACAGTGAACAAGTGGTACTCACTGACCGCGAGGGACGGCGATTATAATCGATTTACACCTGCAGGGTTACCCGAACAACCCGTCACGTACGCCCGTACTCGATGTTGCCTACAACAACCATCACGGACGCCGTACGCGACTACCTTTCACCCGTTAGCCAAATATTGAACCGGTCCCATCGTCCCGAGCAAGAGGTCCCTGCACGCGCATCTCTGTGCCGCCAGCTGATTTACACCTCGAGCTCTCAACCTACCCTCTGAACGACGGGCAATGCCTCAACACCCAGCTACCCGAGTTACATCAGTTTCCCGGTTCCCATATAGCCGGTAGGTCTTCGGTACTGTTCTAGCTTGTTCAACAGGCCCGCACACGGCTCGGTCCTCAATCGACACAAGCGGAGCTACAGCACACAGGCCCCAAAGTCCTGCTGCCCTTACTCTCCGCTCGGTCTCATTTTCTTGCCATGTGTTTCATGTGCTATCTCTACCCGAGCAATGTGCCTCTAGCCTATTCTCGCGAGTAGTTCCAACTACTCGACTTGTACCGAATCCTACTCTATCCTAGCAATGCAGTGGCTAACGGGGTTTTCAATCCTAAACCCAACCCGTGGTTTTCTTGGCTATGCAGTTGGATTTCCAAACAAGACTCTAATGCACAGAACAAAGGAAACAAGTATGTGCTCAAAACAATAAAAATTTGTAAAAAGGTTAATGCAAACCGGGGCTTGCCTTGCTGCTCTTGGTCGTAGGCTAGCTGTTCCTCCGGAGTAACGAAGTCTAGGACTTCGGGTTCCTCCTCGACCTTAGCGACTACATGATAAGAACAATGTATGTATTAATTAAATGCCTTTGTATTAACTTTGAAGTTGTGAAGTCTATAACCCTTACTAGACAGACCTAATGACTGTGAAACTTTTACTGTGGCTTGGTTACAACCTAAACAAAGACTTGGTCAAGTTTTAGTTGCAGCAAAGCTCATTTGAGCCCTCCACAAATAATTATGTCCTTGACCTTAATTGGAACCCTTAGGGTGTTCTAGGGATTTTCATGAGACAAACTATGACTTTCTGAAAACTAGATTTTCAGAGGGTCCTAATGGAGTTGGTCTCACTTAATTTGGAAGTCTCTAACTAAAGATATGAGCTAAACAATTTCAGAGAAAATCCTGAAAATGTTTCTGAACATTTTCTATTTTCTCTGGAACAGTTTTACTAATCACACCATTAGGTGGACTAAATGAGCTCAAATGGATCTGAAATTTTTATGGTAGCTCAATGATATTTTGGTGAACATCTCAGCAAAATTTCAGGATTTTCCGCCAAAGGATTCTCCAGTTAAAATTCCTAACAGTTTAAACATTAAGGAATTAATTCTGGAGAATTAGGGAATTTCATGAAGTGAAACTTGATTTTCTGGAAAGTACTCAGAGAGCTGAATCCAGCAAAATTTGGTTCACTCAATTTGGAGCTTTCTAGCCAAAGTTATAAGGATTTGAAGTTTGAAGGAAATCTGAAAATCGGGGAAAAGTTTAAACTCGCGCGTGGGCCCAGGGGACACGCGTCGCACGCCGAAGCGACAGCACACCGCGGCCCACAAGGCTTTTGCGCGCCAGCACACCCGATCCCGGCCGCAGCCGGATCCCGATTCAAAATATCGGCCGCTGACAGCTGGGGTCCACCCCCTTCTTCAACCTCGCGACACCCGCGCTCCGCCGCCGAGGGACCTCGCCGGAGAGCTCGCCGCTGGCTGCTGTACCGCTCCAAACTTCTTGATTCTGGTCGCCCCTGCCTACTTTTACTTGGGGAACATGATCCGAGGGTCAGCTGCTCATGACAACGGCCGGAGCATGGTCGGCGACGAGCCGCCATATCGGAACGACTTCGGCCATGTCGGCTGATGCCCCTAGTGCCTCAGCTACTTGAGAAACCGGTCGGGGAGCATCAGTGGACCTCAGAGAAGGTCGACATGAACTCGGGGCAGCTCGGGGAAGGCCCGAAATAGGTCCTCACCGTGCGCCCGATACCCCCCGTTCGTTCCGCCATTAGTAGACCTTGAATTACGCCGGGCACAGAGGTTCTCCGGCCAAGAGTTGTGAAGGCAACTTGTGCGTCACCGTGTCTAGCTCGTGTGGGAGTGGCCTGAGGCCCTCTAATCCTTTCTAGAGCACGAATTAAACAGAATCGTACCCGAAGGTCGTTCTGCACACAGAAAGGGGAAAAGTGGAAATTCGCCGCCGGTGAGCAACCACTCGAGCTGTGGCTCGGAGATGAGCAGCACCGGTCACCTGCGCGTCCAAGGGTGTCTTGGCTCGGGCGTGACAACGCCCAGGTTGGGCTGTCCACGAGAGCCCGAGGTGCGGCGGTTTCCAGTTCCGAGTTTGATCTTTCGGCACAGCCGATATCACTCGGTTTCAATCGATTTCTATCAATGGGAAGGATGGAGGATGGTTGCTAGTACCTTGCTGGGACCTTGGAATGGAAAGAGGGAGCTGCGATCGGCTTGATCAAGCAGGAACTCGAGCGGCGGCGATGGCAGTGGAAAAAGCAGTCGCGCACGTCGGTAGCTCGGGGAAATGGTGACTGAAGCACGCCGGGGAGGGAATAAATAGCCCGGCCGGCTGGTCTCCGGCTTGGGGCACGCAGCAGGAGCTGGCGCCGGCTGCCCCCTTCGGTGGCGCGCGCGCACAGCTGCCGGGAACCGACTGAACTGTGGTTCAGTCGGTTTGCTTTGAGGCTGAGGCTGACATGTGGGTCCCACTTCTCTTTTAACCTCTGAAATTTATTCCTAACAGCTGTGGTAAACAGTGAACCCTATTCTACCCTTGGCAATTCAAATTATTCACCCAAGAGCCATTTGAATTGATCAAAGTTCAAATGAGGTTTGGTTTGAATGAATTTCAGCACAAGTGCAGTTTGAAATTCAAATAAAGTTTGAATTTCTCCCCCTTAGCTCATGTCAAGATCAACTCCAAATGGAGTGAAAATTGGTGTGTGAGCTCACAAAAATGTGCTGAGCAAGAATATGCCTTCCACTTTTACATTCAGTGGGTGAAAACAGTTTGAATTTGAATATGGTTTCAAACTGCCCTTTTCCTAACTATACCCAAAATGACCTCAAAAAGGTTTTGAATTTGGGTGGAACTTGGCATGGACATCCTTAGCAAAGTGTAGGAGTCTTCATATGTCCAGCCCATCTATATCACATGTGGGAAGTACCACTTTTGCAATGTGTGAGTTTGTTCCCTAATGAGCATGTTGATAATTGTTACTTGCTCTTTATTTGTGTTCATCATTCTTCCTCAAATGAGGTGTGTGGTGTGGTGATGAACACTGCAAATGAGTGTCAAAAACTGAGGCCCTTACATTCCTCCCCCCTTAAAAGAATCTCGTCCCGAGATTATAAGGTGAAATGAGAGAGAGGACAGTGGAAAATTACCGAATATGCGACGTGAAAAAGTCGGGGTAGTTAGTGCGAAGGAATTCTTCGCTCTCCCATGTCGCTTCGTCCATGGAGTAATTACTCCATAGAATCTTGTAGAACCACAACGTACGGTTGCGTGTGGTTCGGGCCTTTTCATCAATAATCTGCACCGGTTCCTCCCGATAGGTGAGATCCGGTTGCAGTTCTTTAATGTCTTCCAGCTGAACGGTAGTTGATAGCTTGAGACACTTCCTCAGCTGGGAAATGTGAAAGACGTCGTGCACACCGGAAAGTGCTTCTGGTAATCTTAGCCGGTATGCCACCGATCCACATCTTTCGGTAATCTGGAATGGACCGATGAATCGGGGTGCTAACTTTCCTCTCACCCCAAATCTGTTTACGCCCTTCATTGGAGACACTCGTAGGTATACGTGATCTCCAACTTCGAATTGTAATGGGCGCCTTCTCCGGTCCGCATACTGTTTCTGTCGGGATTGAGCGGCTTTTAGGTTCGCTTGAATTAATCGAACCTTTTCTTCCGCGTTGTTGACAAGATCAATCCCGAAGGTAACCCTCTCGCCAGATTCACACCAGTTCAGTGGTGTGCGGCATTTCCTGCCGTATAGCGCCTCGTAGGGCGCCATCTTGATGCTGGCTTGGTACCCATTGTTGTACGAGAACTCGGCTAATGGCAAGTGATCATCCCAATTCTTGCCGTGGTCGATAGCGCAAGCTCGTAGCATGTCTTCTAGGATTTGATTTACCCGCTCCATTTGCCCATCCGTCTGCGGGTGGTAGGCTGAACTACGGATCAGCTTCGTCCCCAAGGCAGCGTGTAGCTGCTCCCAAAAACGGGACACAAATAAAGTGCCCCGGTCCGATACGATGGTACGGGGTACGCCGTATAAGCATAGGATCCGTGAGATGTACAGTTCAGCGTACTTCTTGGCGTTGTAGTTGGTGTTGACCGGGATGAAATGGGCAACTTTGGTGAGCCGATCGACGATCACCCACACAGAATCATGTTTCTGTAAGGTGGTGGGTAAACCGACGACGAAATCCATGCTCACGTCCTCCCACTTCCAGGCAGGAATGCCCAGTGGTTGCAGCAGTCCCGGTTTCCGCATGTGGTCTGCCTTCACCCGTCGACATGTATCACACTCGGACACGTATTTTGCCGTCTCTCGCTTCATCCGTGTCCACCAAAACTTGCTTCTGAGTTCTTGATACATCTTGTTGCTGCCGGGGTGAATAGAAAACTTTGATAAGTGAGCTTCATCAAAGATTCTCTTCCTTAACTCCGGGTTTCGGGGTACGACGATCCGGTCCTTGAACCATAAGACGCCGTCTCCGTCCTTCCGGAAACATTTCAACTCCCCACTGTCTACACGTCTCCGCAAATGTGACATGCCCTTGTCATTCTTCTGGGCTGCCGCTATCTCTTCACGGATGGTGGGGATCAAAGCTAGGTTGTAGAGAGCTCCATGTGGAATCACATGTAGTGGTGGTTCGCTCTCTTCCAACGGTGTGATGGTCAGATTATTGACGTGTGACTTGCGGCTTAGCGCGTCTGCCACAACGGTTGCCTTGCCCGGATGATAATGGATCTCTATCTCGTAATCCTTTATCAGTTCCAACCATCTTCGTTGCCTCATGTTCAGCTCCTTCTGAGTGAAGATGTACTTGAGGCTTTTGTGGTCGGTATATAAATGTACGAGGTTACCGAGTAGGTAGTGTCTCCACATTTTCAGTGCAAGTACCACGGCAGCGAGCTCCAAATCGTGAGTTGGATAATTTTGCTCATGGTTCCTAAGCTGTCGTGATCCATACGCGACCACTCTTCGGTCTTGCATCAGCACACATCCGAGCCCAATGCCGGATGCATCGCAGTACACCTCGAACGGTTTTGTTGTGTCTGGCTGCGCCAAAACCGGTGCTGATGTCAGGTGCTTGACTAAAGCCTTGAATGCTGCTTCACATGCTGGACTCCAAACATATTTGGTAGCCTTCTTCAGCAGCTCTGTCATTGGCCTGGCAATCTTCGAGAAGTTCGGAATGAACCTCCGATAATATCCCGCGAGTCCGAGGAAACTCCGTACCTCATGAACAGTTCTCGGGGATTTCCAATTCAGCACTTGCGTGATTTTGCTCGGGTCCACAGCGATACCCTCCGCTGAGATGATATGCCCGAGGAAAGGCACTTGCGATATCCAAAACTCGCATTTGCTGAACTTTGCGTATAACTTGTGATCCCGCAGCCGTTGCAAGACTATACGCAGATGTTTCTTGTGATCTTCCTCCGACTTGGAGTATACCAGGATGTCGTCGATGAAGACCACGACAAACTTGTCCAGCTCCGGCATGAACACCGAGTTCATTAAATACATGAAGTGAGCTGGAGCATTGGTGAGGCCAAAGGACATGACCAGGTACTCATAAAGTCCGTACCTTGTCGAAAAAGCTGTCTTTGGAATGTCCTCAGCCCTGATCTTAATCTGATGGTACCCGGATCTTAAATCCATCTTGGAAAAGACCTTTGCTTCGACCAACTGATCAAACAACATGTCGATCCGTGGTAACGGGTACTTGTTCTTGATGGTTACGGCATTTAATGGACGGTAGTCCACGCAAAGCCGCAACGTTTCATCCTTCTTTTTGACAAATAATGCCGAACAACCCCATGGCGAGGAGCTCGGCCTAATAAAACCCTTCTCCAGAAGGTCCGTGAGCTGAATCTTCAGTTCCGCCAACTCCTTGGGCGCCATCTTGTACGGCCTTCGGGATATTGGCATGGTTCCCGGTGCAAGTTCAATCTTGAACTCCACCTCTCTATCGGGTGGCATCCCCGGCAAATCATCCGGGAATACATCAGGGAACTCTCGGACCACTGGAATGTCTTCCAATCTGATGGTTGTGGCTTGATAGACACTTGGAAGTTTTATTTCTGGACTGTCCAGAAATAATGAGTGAGAACCGTGCACTTCTGAGTTTAAGTGCACGACTCGGAGGACGGTGTCTAAAACAGCGCCGTGGCGGGTTAACCACGACATCCCTAGGATGACATCGACCTTCTGTCCCTCTAAGATAATGAGAGACGTGGGGTACACTCTACCCGCTAAGCATAATGGTGCTTTGGAGACCATTACGCTTGCTGAAATCTTCCCACCCGGTGAACAAATTAAATATGGACTATCGGTGGGTAGTATCGGCAAGCTGTGTTTAGCAATGAAAGCTTGGCTAATAAAATTATGCGTGGCGCCTGAATCAAATAGTACTATAGCGGGATGCTGGTGGAGTTGGAACATACCCGCAAGGATTGGCTCGCCCTCCGGCACGTCCTCAATGGCAAGCTGGTGGACAGTGCCGGGCCTAGGGTTTGCCCGCCGCGCATTAGTAGGGTTCCGGGGTTGATTCCTCCCCGGAAACTGTGGTACCACTCCGCCGCCTTGCCTCTCCGGGCAACTGCTCGCGAAGTGTCCTGGACGACCACACTTGTAACATGTGGCCGCTGCTGGTGGAGTACTCGGGGGACGAAAGCCCGGCATGCGTTGCGGAGGTGCAAACGCACGCGGCATCGCCCGCTGCTGCTGCTGTTGTTGCGGTGGTGCTGGCAGTGCCGGCCGGAATGCCGGTGAAGAATACGGCCGACCGCGGAACGGCATCGACCGCTGTGGTGGCTGCCAGCGCGGACCTGATGGTGGGCGATTCACCATCCGAAACTTCTGAGAAGGACCGCCTCCTTCTCCGCTGCTCTGCGGCGCGCTTCGCTTTCGCTCTGCCGCCGCCAACTCCTTGCCGGAGTCTTCCTGAACAATCGCAGCATCAATTATGTCGTTGAGGCTGCCGCGATTGAACATTGCCAGCTTGTCCTTCAGGAGCGGGTTAAGCCCCTGGTAAAAGTGGTCCCGCCGCTTCTCGTCCGTATCTGCGTGATACGACGCGTAGAGTGCGAGATCGTTGAACGCTCTGGAGTACTCCAGCGCGTTCCGGCTCCCTTGTTGCAGGTGTAGGAATTCCTGCGTCTTCCTCTTCATCAAACCGGGCGGTGAATGGCACCCAACCGGGTGGCGTAGGCCCTGCAGGAACCTCGACATGGATCGTCCACGTCTTGTTCCCCTCTTCGCCTTCTTCCTTGGCGAAGTATTGCGGCATCTGGTTGTACCCGAAATATTGGAGCATTTGCCACAATGCTTCCGGGTAGCCGCTACGGTCAGAGCAGTGGGAAACTACCCACCCGTTCTCCAACCGTTTATCTGCTGCCATCTGTAAAATATATTTGAGAAATGTCAAATATTTATTTGAACAGCAAACCATCAAGTTATAACATAAGATATGTCATTGAACCCCTAAAACTTGGAAACATAGTTCAAATTTTTAAACAAATTTGACTGCTGATCTGCTGTTCCCATGACAGCCCTGACCAGTTTCCATATCAATCTGATTTAGGCCAGGTTAAAAGCAAAACCAATCCTGGAGCTCAACATCAAAGTTAAAGTTAACTTCAATAGCTTTCCAGAAAGTATTTGGTTGGCCTAAGATCTGCTCTGGTTCAAAAGTTATGAGATGTCAAAGTTAACAGAATTTCTGGAAACAATTGGACAGCACCTCCCTGCTTTAGGTACTGATTTGATCCAACAATCCCAGTTAATTCTGTTCCTAATCTGACAAAACTTTCTGTTACAAAGTTGTAACCCATCTCATAATCTTTCCAGAACTACCTCATTTCCTATTTTTGGATTTTTAAGCAGGAAGTTATGCTTAATTTACAGAGAGTTTACAGAGAGTCTTTGCTCTGTCCTGTTTTCTGGACAGTTTCAACTCTACTGCATTTTTCGAGTGGTTAAGGGACGAAACACCTCTGGAACTCAACAGAAAAGTTGTAAAGCTCCTCCAAAGCTTTCCAGAAATGTATCATACTACCCCAACCTCGAAAGAACTCAACCTCTAACCTCTGATTACTTCAGCCTTGATTTAGCTGAAAACAGAGTGCTCTGTCCTTAACATCCTATAAGTTGAAAACTTATTAGCTTTGAATATCCTGTTCAAGGGAAGGAGTTACATCAAGTTTTACTACTTTGGATCAAAACCTTCAAATTTTTTTAAATGAAGTTGTTCATTTAGTTGGGTGTGACGTTGATGCGTCACCAGATCATGTCGGTACTACGTCCTCACAAAGAAAAACCTATACCGGACTTAGCCGGCTTCGTTAGTTTAGTGGCACTACTCGTCACTCGCACACGGATGCTACACGTCTACCGTTTCGTGGTAAGGCTACCTGCAGAAATTCAACCAATCATCAGACTCGGCTGCACACCGAGCCCGGAATCCATACAGTTGGTACATCCGGCCGTCATCACTCGCCCGGATGTTCTCAAGCCAAACACGCCTTGAGTTACGTGTTCACGTTTCAGACCACGTGACGGGGTCTCCCATGTTGCACCACGCACGCCAGGGACAGACGTTGCTCGAATACCCCAAACGACATGAAGAGTCGTAGAGGATATCAAAGCGGGTCGGGTTACCTGCCACCCGTGGGGCTCCACCCTTCAGCTTGTGCGCACTGGTGGACAGCGCTTACGTGCACCCCCCAAGACATGAACGTCCCGAGATGCACGATTTTCCGACATAACAAATAAGTTAATAAGCCACTTTCTATATACTAATAACATCCTTATACGGGCTACTAACTCGTTCCTCACTGGATTTTTGAAAAAGAAGACCTTTGTACTGTGTTAAACCTCAAGCGAGCTCTGATACCACGCTGACACGACCCCACTGGTCCTGTCGAGCCAGGATCACGCTGAGGGGTGCTGCGTTGCACAACACCGTATAACACACGTCAAAGGTACAAAGCGGAAGCGGAAGCTTTATTACATAAACAAGTTTATTAACATGTTTACATCAAAATAAGTTTAGTCCACACTCGCGGGCGTAGACTAAGCATCAAGTGCACGTTCAGCCCTCGAACGTGTCCTTGCTAGCACACACGCACACTAACTCTGCGGCGTGCACGACTCCCACTCGACGGGGTTCCCCTCCTGGGGTTCCGTCTCCTCTTCGGGAGTCCCTTCCTCATAGAACCCTGCAAAAGCTTCAAACACAAGCAGTGAGCACGAAGGCTCAGCAAGTCTGACCCGTCTCACCTAAACATGGAACTTCTACATGAGGGTGATGGGTTGCATGAGGTAAAAAATCATTTGCAAGGACTCGCCTAATTAGTAGAACCTTACTTTCAAGTTTTAGCAGCAGGTTGTGGAGAACTTTATGCTAAGGCACATGAGAGAGCCGCAATCAAACAAGAAACGCATTTCTCTCATGTACTTTGCCCAAAGTTGAAAAGAACTTTAGTTAGCACTAAGCTACAACATATCATTAACAATCAATATCCAACTTTCAATCAGCAACATTTTAACATGTAACTAGCCTGTTCTTTCTACGTCACGGTACAGTGAACAAGTGGTACTCACTGACCGCGAGGGACGGCGATTATAATCGATTTACACCTGCAGGGTTACCCGAACAACCCGTCACGTACGCCCGTACTCGATGTTGCCTACAACAACCATCACGGACGCCGTACGCGACTACCTTTCACCCGTTAGCCAAATATTGAACCGGTCCCATCGTCCCGAGCAAGAGGTCCCTGCACGCGCATCTCTGTGCCGCCAGCTGATTTACACCTCGAGCTCTCAACCTACCCTCTGAACGACGGGCAATGCCTCAACACCCAGCTACCCGAGTTACATCAGTTTCCCGGTTCCCATATAGCCGGTAGGTCTTCGGTACTGTTCTAGCTTGTTCAACAGGCCCGCACACGGCTCGGTCCTCAATCGACACAAGCGGAGCTACAGCACACAGGCCCCAAAGTCCTGCTGCCCTTACTCTCCGCTCGGTCTCATTTTCTTGCCATGTGTTTCATGTGCTATCTCTACCCGAGCAATGTGCCTCTAGCCTATTCTCGCGAGTAGTTCCAACTACTCGACTTGTACCGAATCCTACTCTATCCTAGCAATGCAGTGGCTAACGGGGTTTTCAATCCTAAACCCAACCCGTGGTTTTCTTGGCTATGCAGTTGGATTTCCAAACAAGACTCTAATGCACAGAACAAAGGAAACAAGTATGTGCTCAAAACAATAAAAATTTGTAAAAAGGTTAATGCAAACCGGGGCTTGCCTTGCTGCTCTTGGTCGTAGGCTAGCTGTTCCTCCGGAGTAACGAAGTCTAGGACTTCGGGTTCCTCCTCGACCTTAGCGACTACATGATAAGAACAATGTATGTATTAATTAAATGCCTTTGTATTAACTTTGAAGTTGTGAAGTCTATAACCCTTACTAGACAGACCTAATGACTGTGAAACTTTTACTGTGGCTTGGTTACAACCTAAACAAAGACTTGGTCAAGTTTTAGTTGCAGCAAAGCTCATTTGAGCCCTCCACAAATAATTATGTCCTTGACCTTAATTGGAACCCTTAGGGTGTTCTAGGGATTTTCATGAGACAAACTATGACTTTCTGAAAACTAGATTTTCAGAGGGTCCTAATGGAGTTGGTCTCACTTAATTTGGAAGTCTCTAACTAAAGATATGAGCTAAACAATTTCAGAGAAAATCCTGAAAATGTTTCTGAACATTTTCTATTTTCTCTGGAACAGTTTTACTAATCACACCATTAGGTGTTCTAAATGAGCTCAAATGGATCTGAAATTTTTATGGTAGCTCAATGATATTTTGGTGAACATCTCAGCAAAATTTCAGGATTTTCCGCCAAAGGATTCTCCAGTTAAAATTCCTAACAGTTTAAACATTAAGGAATTAATTCTGGAGAATTAGGGAATTTCATGAAGTGAAACTTGATTTTCTGGAAAGTACTCAGAGAGCTGAATCCAGCAAAATTTGGTTCACTCAATTTGGAGCTTTCTAGCCAAAGTTATAAGGATTTGAAGTTTGAAGGAAATCTGAAAATCGGGGAAAAGTTTAAACTCGCGCGTGGGCCCAGGGGACACGCGTCGCACGCCGAAGCGACAGCACACCGCGGCCCACAAGGCTTTTGCGCGCCAGCACACCCGATCCCGGCCGCAGCCGGATCCCGATTCAAAATATCGGCCGCTGACAGCTGGGGTCCACCCCCTTCTTCAACCTCGCGACACCCGCGCTCCGCCGCCGAGGGACCTCGCCGGAGAGCTCGCCGCTGGCTGCTGTACCGCTCCAAACTTCTTGATTCTGGTCGCCCCTGCCTACTTTTACTTGGGGAACATGATCCGAGGGTCAGCTGCTCATGACAACGGCCGGAGCATGGTCGGCGACGAGCCGCCATATCGGAACGACTTCGGCCATGTCGGCTGATGCCCCTAGTGCCTCAGCTACTTGAGAAACCGGTCGGGGAGCATCAGTGGACCTCAGAGAAGGTCGACATGAACTCGGGGCAGCTCGGGGAAGGCCCGAAATAGGTCCTCACCGTGCGCCCGATACCCCCCGTTCGTTCCGCCATTAGTAGACCTTGAATTACGCCGGGCACAGAGGTTCTCCGGCCCAGAGTTGTGAAGGCAACTTGTGCGTCACCGTGTCTAGCTCGTGTGGGAGTGGCCTGAGGCCCTCTAATCCTTTCTAGAGCACGAATTAAACAGAATCGTACCCGAAGGTCGTTCTGCACACAGAAAGGGGAAAAGTGGAAATTCGCCGCCGGTGAGCAACCACTCGAGCTGTGGCTCGGAGATGAGCAGCACCGGTCACCTGCGCGTCCAAGGGTGTCTTGGCTCGGGCGTGACAACGCCCAGGTTGGGCTGTCCACGAGAGCCCGAGGTGCGGCGGTTTCCAGTTCCGAGTTTGATCTTTCGGCACAGCCGATATCACTCGGTTTCAATCGATTTCTATCAATGGGAAGGATGGAGGATGGTTGCTAGTACCTTGCTGGGACCTTGGAATGGAAAGAGGGAGCTGCGATCGGCTTGATCAAGCAGGAACTCGAGCGGCGGCGATGGCAGTGGAAAAAGCAGTCGCGCACGTCGGTAGCTCGGGGAAATGGTGACTGAAGCACGCCGGGGAGGGAATAAATAGCCCGGCCGGCTGGTCTCCGGCTTGGGGCACGCAGCAGGAGCTGGCGCCGGCTGCCCCCTTCGGTGGCGCGCGCGCACAGCTGCCGGGAACCGACTGAACTGTGGTTCAGTCGGTTTGCTTTGAGGCTGAGGCTGACATGTGGGTCCCACTTCTCTTTTAACCTCTGAAATTTATTCCTAACAGCTGTGGTAAACAGTGAACCCTATTCTACCCTTGGCAATTCAAATTATTCACCCAAGAGCCATTTGAATTGATCAAAGTTCAAATGAGGTTTGGTTTGAATGAATTTCAGCACAAGTGCAGTTTGAAATTCAAATAAAGTTTGAATTTCTCCCCCTTAGCTCATGTCAAGATCAACTCCAAATGGAGTGAAAATTGGTGTGTGAGCTCACAAAAATGTGCTGAGCAAGAATATGCCTTCCACTTTTACATTCAGTGGGTGAAAACAGTTTGAATTTGAATATGGTTTCAAACTGCCCTTTTCCTAACTATACCCAAAATGACCTCAAAAAGGTTTTGAATTTGGGTGGAACTTGGCATGGACATCCTTAGCAAAGTGTAGGAGTCTTCATATGTCCAGCCCATCTATATCACATGTGGGAAGTACCACTTTTGCAATGTGTGAGTTTGTTCCCTAATGAGCATGTTGATAATTGTTACTTGCTCTTTATTTGTGTTCATCATTCTTCCTCAAATGAGGTGTGTGGTGTGGTGATGAACACTGCAAATGAGTGTCAAAAACTGAGGCCCTTACACGGGTGGTCACATCAAGCCTCGGGGAGCAACACCCGCCCACGTCTGATGCAGCAGCCCGCAGGGCAGACGAACCGTGCTGCGGTACCCTACTCAGCACCAAGAGGGTACAACCCGAACTACAGGCCTCCGGCAGCACCAATACAGCCACAACGTAAGTTCGTACAGCAGCCTCGCCCTACGTATCAACCTCGACCAGCAGTGCAAGGACCCCCAAACCAACCCCAAGACAACAAAGGCCAGGCACCTAAGGTTGGGGTGCAATGTTTCAACTGTGGTGAAGTGGGGCACTACGCCCATAAGTGCCCAAAGAAGAAGCCCGCGCAGCCGCAACAGCAGAATGTAATGAGAGGACGGGTGAACCACGTCACCATGGAGGAGGCGCAAGAGGCACCCGACGTGGTAGTTGGTAAGTTTCCTGCCAATTTACACATTGCAACCCTGTTGTTTGATTCTGGTGCTACCCACTCGTTCATTGCCCAAGGGTTTGTTAAGAAGCATGACCTAGCAACAACACAAATGAACCATATACTAGCAGTAAACTCTCTAGGTGGAGAAATAAGGACAAGACAAGTGTGTCCCAAAGTGAACTTAGACATTAATGGGGTAGTATTTACTGCTAACCTCATAGTGATAGATTCACAAATGATAGATATTATCTTGGGTATGGATTGGTTGACCAAACATAAATGACTCATCCATTGTTCGACCAGAACGGTGGGACTAACTCACCCTAGTGGCACAAGAGTAAAGTTTATAACAATACAAGAGCCTAGGAGGGACATTAAATTAAATCAAGTTGAGGTGAAAGTGGAGGAGATCAGGATCACCAGGGAATATCCAGATGTTTTTCCGGAGGAGTTGCTAGGAATGCCTCCTGATCGTGAAGTGGAATTTGCAATTGAGCTAGTGCCTGGAACAGCCCTGATATACAAGAGACCTTATCGGATGGACTCCAAACAGCTGGGAGAACTCAAGGATCATTTGAGAGAACTGACGGAGAAGGGGTATATTCGTCCTAGTTCCTCACCATGGGGAGCTCCAGTAATATTTGTTCCCAAGAAGGACGGAACCCAAAGGTTATGCGTAGACTACCGTGCCCTGAATGAGGTAACCATCAAGAACAAGTACCCATTACCCCGCATTGAAGACTTGTTTGATCAGTTGAGGGGAGCTTGTGTGTTCTCGGAAATTGATCTCAAGTCGGGGTACCACCAACTTAAAATAAGGCAAGCCGATATTCCAAAGACAGCTTTCGTATCTCGCTACGGACTGTACGAATACACCGTCATGCCTTTCGAGCTAACTAATGCCCCGGCATACTTCATGTATCTCATGAACAAGGTGTTCATGGAATATCTGGACAAATTTGTCGTGGTTTTCATAGATGACATTCTCGTCTTCTCCAAAGATGAAGAAGAACATGAGAAACATCTAAGGTTGGTGTTGCAGAAGCTGAGAGAACACCAACTATATGCCAAGTTGAGCAAGTGTGAGTTTTGGCTGAAGAGAGTTCCCTTCTTAGGACATATAATCTCAGAGGGAGGAATCTCTGTAGATCCCGCCAAAATCGAGGATATACAGAAGTGGAAGACCCCTGAAAATGTTGGGGAAGTTCGAAGCTTCTTGGGATTGGCAGGATACTATAGACGGTTTATTGTGGGATTCTCTAAGATCTCGAGACCCCTCACCAAACTGTTGGAGAAGGGAATCACATTCACATGGACGCCGCAGTGCGAGACGAGTTTTCAGGAGTTAAAGAAAAGATTGAGAACAGCCCCAGTGCTAGTTATGCCAGATATGCAGAAGAACTTTACGGTGTACTGCGATGCCTCTGGAAACGGATTGGGATGTGTTCTCATGCAGGAAGGGCATGTCGTGGCTTATGCATCCCGGCAGCTCCGGAAGCACGAGAAGAACTATCCTACACATGACCTAGAACTAGTCGCAGTGGTACACGCGTTGAAAATTTGGCGGCACTACTTGATGGGGAAGAGGACAGAGATATATACGGATCATAAGAGTTTAAAGTACATTTTCACACAGCCAGATCACAACCTCAGACAAAGGATATGGTTAGAGCTAATCAATGACTTTGATGTTGGCATCAACTATCATCCTAGGAAAGCAAACATCATGGCAGATGCTTTAAGTCGGAAAGTGCAGGTCAATAAGTTGAGCTTGAAGGACATGCCTGCAGAATTGAAGGACGAGGTTATAAGGCTCAATCTATGCCTTGTGAATAGTGGTGAAGCCATCGCCATGGAAGTGGACTCCACACTAGAGCAAGAAATACGCGAGGGTCAAAAGAATGACAAGAAGATACAAGAAATCAGGCAACTCATCAAGGAAAATAAAGCCCCTGGATTCAGAGAGGATGAACAGGGAACGGTGTGGCACGGGAAAAGAATCTGTGAGCAAGAAGTAAAGAAGATCCGTGAATTCATTTTGAAGGAGGCTCACGATTCTGACTATTCCATTCATCCTGGGGGTACAAAGATGTACCAGGACCTCAAGAGCAGGTATTGGTGGTATGGCATGAAGCGAGATGTCGCGGAACATGTTACCCTATGTGACACATGTCAGTTGGTGAAAGCAGAAGATCAACGACCCGCGGGATTATTGCAACCACTCAAAGTACCTGAATGGAAATGGGAATAATCGGTATGGATTTCATAGTGGGACTTCCTAGGACCCAATCAGGATATGATTCAATATGGGTCATCATCGACAGGCTAACAAAGGTAGCTCATTTCATCCCCGTGAAAGAAAACTACAGCGGATCCAAATTGGCGGAATTGTACATGTCAAAGATCATGTGTTACCATGGAATGCCGAAGAAGATAGTGTCGGATAGAGGGACACATTTCACCTCGAGGTTCTAGCAGAAGTTGCACGAAACCATGGGAACCCATCTGAACATTAGTTCTGCCTATCATCCCCAAACTGACGGGCAGACGGAAAGAACCAATCAGATTTCTGAGGATATGCTGAGAGCATGTGCACTCAAAAACAATCGGAGTTGGGATAAGAACTTACCGTATGCGGAGTTCTCCTATAACAACAGCTATCAAGCTAGTATGAAGATGTCACCGTTTGAAGCTTTGTACGGGAGGAAGTGCAGAACTCCCCTATTTTGGAACCAAACAGGGGAAAGTAAAGTGTTTGGTCCCGAAGTACTACAAGAAGCCGAGGCGAAAGTGAGGGAAATTCGCAACAACTTGAGGATAGCACAGACACGACAAAAGAGCTATGCCGATGTACAGAGAAGAGAGCTCGTTTTCAACGTGGGAGACTATGTCTATCTCAAGGTGTCCCCTATCCGAGGACTTCGTCGGTTCAAGGTGAAAGGGCAGTTGTCACCTCGATACATCGGACCCTTTCAAGTTCTGGAGAGGAAAGGCGAAGTGGCATATCAACTGGAATTACCGGCTCGCCTATCGGATGTGCACGATGTATTCCATGTGTCACAGCTCAAGAAATGTCTGAGAACGCCTGAAGAGGTGTTACCCATGAATGAGGTTGACGTAGCTGAGGATCTGTCTTATGCCGAGCAACCATACAAGATTTTGGAGACAATGGAACGCCTCACAAGAAATAAAAGAATCCGGATGTGCAAGGTGCAGTGGAAGCATCATTCAGAAGAGGAAGCCACCTGGGAGCGAGAGGATGAGCTTAAGTACAATTTTCGGAATTGTTTCCTTAGAAACACCAATCTCGAGGATGAGATTTCTTTTAAGGGGGGTAGAGCTGTAACACCCCAAAATCCTATCAAGAGGGGAATTTAAAAATTTTTGGACGTATTGCATGTGTTGCAAAAATTCAAATTCAAACTGGAATTCAAATTAAACTCAAAATAGAAATGAAAAAGAAAAAGAAAAAGAAAAAGAAAAAAACCTTCCCGGCCAGTGGGCTGAAACCCACCAGCCGGCCCACCCAAATCCCGCGCCAGACCGCAGCCGCGCGCCGTTTCCCTCTCACAGACAGGCGGGACCTACCTGTCATCCCCGACCTCCCGCTCGTCCGAACCCGGGACAGTTTCCCCGCGCGCGCGCGATCTTAACCGACCGGATTTCCGCCCGAATTCTGGTTCCGGAGGACTCCAACTCGATCTCAACTAACACGCCACCCTCCCCCGTCTATAAAAACCCCGGCATCGTCCCGTTTTTTCCCACGATCCGCCGTTTATCCTCCCGGTGAGAACCCGAGCTTCTCCGGCAAATTCTGCTTGATCTTCGTTCGGGAATTCTGATCTAACTCGCTGGTCTTGATCCACCGCCTCTGGGGAACCGCGCAGGTGCCGAAAACTCGGTGGTTTGCGGCTCAAACACAGCGCCGACGAGCCACGCCGTGAATTCACCTCGGACCTCGTCGCCGACCGCTTTCCAGAACCTCCGAGCTCAAGAAAACCCCCGAGGTGAGATCCCCGACCTCCCCTCCACCGATCTATGCCATAAAATCACAGTTTTAGGATGAATTGAGGAATATCCGAAACTCTCCGGCGAGATCGCTGCCTCCTGCCGCCGTGTGCCGCCGGGCAGCGCCGCCCGCGCTCGATCAGAGCGACGTGGCCGCTTGTGTGCCGTCTATTTTAAATCACACGGTAGAATTTAAATCCCCGCGTACCGGTTCGACGTTATAGTCTAAGCCGTTTATTTTAAATCGGACGGTCCACGTCAGCCCCGCGTTATAAAGGCCGGGATTCATACGTGCTACCCCCTGGGGTTCTTGGAAAATACGAGCTAGCCCCGGAAACTTCTGATCTAGCCCCTGGAACTTCAGAAAATCATGTAAATTCATTTAAAAATCAGTTTTAGCCCCTGGACTTAATAAAAATTAGGAAAAACCCCTCTGTTATGTGTAGTTAGAACCCTGGAAATTCTTAAAATAATATAATAGACCCTGTAGTGGGGTGAGTTTACCTTTTTAACCCTATGTGATATTAAATTTAGGAATTTGAATATGTGTTTAGTGTTTAAAATTTAAAAGATGGGACAAACACATTGTAAATTCAAATTAAAAACTTTCCTAGTACTTGGAAAACTTTGGAGTGAGATAAAAATAGATTTTTGGCTGAAATGGATCTGTTTAATTGATTATTCACATTTATTAGTAATAGGGACACATTTTTAAGTAGAGAATAATTCTGAAAATTAGTAAAATAAATGTAAAATAGTTCACATCAGAAGAGAAGTTCAAAAATATATTATTTAATATTTTAGACCCAAAACCTATTCTGTTTAGATGAGGTGTCTTACTATTTTCATAATAAAGTGCACATTTAGGCATAGGAAATAAATCTGAAAATATAGCAAGCTAGGTATAAATAACTAGAAAATGATAAATGAAGTTTCCAAAATCCAAAGAATTCAGTTTAGGGTTGGTAGAAGGTCTGAAGACACGTATGAAGTAGTAAAATACCTTTCATGCATACTTGGTAGCTAAAAGGTGTATCGATTGAATATAAGGAATTTATTTAAATTGGAAACTCATATATAGTATGCAACTTAAATATGAATACAAAAGTAAAAAATCATATACACATGTTTAAAAGTGCATGTAAGCCCAAAAATCAACACACATAGAGTAACCACAACACATAGGAATGGGAATGGCTTTCATAAATGGGAATGTGTGGTTTGTATGAAGTGGAAGTGTGAACTATGTCTTATGGATTGTTGTTTTCTTTTGCTATGTGTGATGGTATGAGTAGAACCTGCTCCAGAGCAAGTTCTTCCTTTTAAAGATCAGGACTACCCATTCCAAGAGCAGCAGGAAGGAGGCAAGTGTCCTTGACCACTTTGATCCTATGCTAGGATGTGTAGATAGAATTATTTCCATTGTCAATTGAAATATGAAACCCATGCTTGGAAGTTTCCCTAGAATTGCATTACCTTGTTTCCTTGTAGCTTGGGTTGGGATTTATTTTATCATGTCATTTATTCATATGCTTATGCTTAGCCATGCTTAGAATGGGATAATTGGGATATGAGATCATCAATTTATTTACCTTACTCTTGAATGAGATATTATGAGTTATGTAGAGGTAGGGATCGAGGCAAGTTGGATGATTTGGTTGGTGCTGGGTGCACGAGACTGGGGTTTGTGTTTAGCACTTGCCTGGATCCTAAGGACCAGTTCATGGAGCATGTAACCTGGCTTTACCGTGCCAACCACATGCTGAGATGGGGCAGCTTAGCCAATTAATTAGGTGTATCCCCGGCGTAGTATAGGTGTGTTGGATGGTGCGGGCAGTAGGTGTCAGCTGGACTACCATATGAACCGCAAGGCTCAAGAGGGGGCCAGTGCAGCGGAGTTGGAGCCTCTTGTATGCTGTTAGGGGTGAAACCTCAGTGGGCCCATGCTCGTCGGGAATCCCTTTGTAAAGGCTTCGTAGTGATCTCCTGGCTACACACCTGGGAAGTGTGAATGTGGTTCGTAGCCACTGGCATAATGGAGGTTCTTTTAGTCCACCCGGCAACGGGGGATGAAATCACTACATGTGGGTACCGTGGTGCAAACTCTGCAGAGTCAAAACTGTCATGACAGCCGTGCTCACGGTCAAGAGCGGCTTGGCCTTATTCATGATTAGAGGAGTGATGGTTTTGGAAGTTAAGAATGTTAAGCGGGGAGCTTAACATTGGAAATGATGTTATGGTTATTTGATTATGATGATGGGATGGGAGTTTGGGACCATTACACCTGTGTAGTAATGTAGGTACTTAATAAACTAAGGTGATAGGTATTAATTGCGTAGTGCTTTAACCATGAGTTCAACCTCTCCTTGCTCTAGCCATGCATGACATAAATTTCCCACACTTGCTGAGTACCATCGGTACTCAACCTTGCATATTTGTTGGTTTATATTGCTGCTCAGGTCAAGATAATGAGGTGGTGTATAATGATCAAGACTTTGGACCCGAATATGGTTTCTAGGTTCATGGAGTCCCCCGGGCAACGCCTGTAACGGAGCCCACGAGAATAATTATTCCGCTGCTAGTTTATTTACTTGTGATGAACTTATTATTGTCCCTCGAGACATTTGCTATGTAAGACTTATTTATATTCGACACCTGGCTTGTAATAAATGATGCTTCACTATTTGTCATCACATGTATGAGAAAATGATCCTGGCATACATGTGATATTCACTCGGTTGTTCTTCGGATAAACCGGGTGTGACACTCATTTTTCGATTTCTGCATATATTCATGTTTCATAAACATTTTTATAAGATTGAAATAGAGAAGAATCAAAAGATAGCCAAAAGGAGCCAATTTCAGTTCGCCTAGAGCGCCATAGACATTTTCCGCGGGCCGCTGGCCACATGGCGTGTCCGTAGCTCATCCCCGCAAATGGGGAGAGGTCCGACCCCGTGGGACACGTGTTGCCCCCGGAGCTAGCCTCTGTGGGGAAGCGAGGCCAGTCCCGCAGGACACGTGTCACCTTCAGAGCTAGTCACCGCGGAAAACAGAGGACTAGTCACGCGGGATACGTGTCGATCTCGGAGCTCACCACCGAGAGGTCCGGTTCTATTAGACACGTGTCACCACCGGAGCTCACCTCCAGGAGGTCCGTCACTGTTGGACACGTGTCAACCTCGGAGCCTGTCTCTGAGGAGAAAGGAAGTCTGGAGCAGATAGGACATGTGGCAATATCGGAGCTCACCTCCGAAGCGAAGGGAGGTCCGGAAACTGACACGTGGCGTTCATGGAGCTCGCCTCTGTTGAGAGGGGAGGTCCCGACCAACCAGACACGTGGCGCATGCGGAGCCCACCTCTGAGAAAGAGGGAGGTCTCGCTCGCTTGACACGCGGCACAACCGGAGCTCATCTCTGCGCAAAGGGGGAGACCAGGCCCCGATGGACACATGGAGCTTCTAGAGCTCATCACCGTGGAGGTAACGAGTTCTGGAGCGGTTTTTGCTTCTGTACGCGTGGAAATACCAGTACGGGAAGAAACCGACATGAATTCCACAATGTTACCGCACCAAATCAACTAAAGATAAGTTGTTAAGATTCAACGACAATTTGAATCGGACTCTTATTCAAAATACGATCAGATTAGGACTCTTCTCCTCCCGATTATAAATAGAACCCAGAACCTTTGGCCAAAACCACAAACTTCTTTTCCACTTCCTGAGCCGACGACTTAGATCCCTAGCCCCAGCTCGCCGAGTAAAACCCTTTGCTGGAGTTCGGTCGAGGGAGATCGCCGGAAGAAATCCCCAACGATCTGTCTTGCTAGGAGGACCCGAGACCAAGAAGAACATAAGGTAGGTCTCCAATACTACCTTACGACATCATCGCATTTTCTTTGCATCTGTTCTTTGATTCCTTTTGAACAGAAGCTTTTTCGTGGACAGATCACATGTTGATCAGTTTGATCTAGAGTCAAGATCAGCGCCATGTCCACATTTGATCCGAACACCTCTGTTAATTGAAAAACCCATGCAAACCATGCAAGAACACGTATAAACTAATCTAATAGAAACTGATCATAGGATTGCATGCATCATCGCATCTAGTTAAAGTTTGTGCATGATATTGATTGTTGTGAATCTTGTATGTGCGTGATCATGTATAGAAGGACAAGCTCAGGGAGCTACCTACGATGGACTACAACAACAAGATTTTGAGCAACCAGAACAGCCAGAACAAGGCAAGTGCCCTTGACCATATTGATCCCATATTTTGGAAAACTGTTTTGTTTGCGAAAAGGTGTGTGTGCTTGAGTCAAACATGATGGAAACCCTTTTATAGGAGTTTACAAGTTTTGGTTAAACCACCCTTGTCACCAGGGAAGTTTATGAGTCGGGTATGGTTTTTGCTTTTATGCTTCGCTGAGTCCATGGGATTGGGAAGCGAGATAGATGTGTCTAGCTAACTGCACTCGTAATGATAATGAGAAACTGATGTTGATAATGGACATGGATCGGAGGGAGATCTAGGCATGCCGGGTTTGTGAATGAGGTAGCATGAGATGGTGGTTTACTTGCCGTAGATCTAAGGACCGGTTCATGCGAGCACATGCCAGGATAACAGTGCCACCACAAGGCCAAGTATGGGTGCATATTAGCTGAGTAATTAGGTAAGTTACTAGATTGTTATGGACCGTGGAAGGCGAGGGGAATGGGAGTCGAGTGAGGACTGCCCTGGGAACTACATGGCACAAGAGGGGGCCTGTGGGTGGGAGAATTGGAGATTTTAGCCTGCCGGTGAAACCTTAGTGAGTCCATACATCTAGTAACCCCTTTGTAAAGACTATTTTGTGATCTCTCGGCCATACACCGACGGTTGTGTACTGGTGTAATGGAGGTTCTGCAGTCGCCGACGGGTGATGAAATTACAAACTTGTGGGTATAGTGGTGCAAACTCTGCAGAGTCTAAAACTATCATGATAGCCGAGCTTACGGTCACGAGCGCCTGGCCAACTTCCATGATTAGTTGAATGGTTATTTTGGGATGGTTTTGGAAGGTTTTGGATAAGGTTTGGTTTTGGTTTTCGGGACTGTTGAGTCCGGGTGATAAGATTTGGTTACATGACTGTTGAGTCATGGCAACGAGATTGGTCTCGGTGTGAGACGGAATTGTTTATGAGATAAAATGGTAGCGAATACGAGATGGTATTCATGATATGGTAGCGAATACGAGAAGGTATTCCTGAACAAGAATGAAGTTGATTAATGTCTGGTTGGACATGGAAGGTAATGAACATAATGGAGGTATGATTGGTATTTTAATACATCTTGGGATTACGTTCACTTAAAGTTAAGTTGCTGTTTTTATCGTGGTTTTGATAAATAACTTTGCTTTCTGCAAATGAGCCTTTTATACCTACCTTGTTGTGAGCTACATATCAGATTTTCTCGCACTTGCTGAGTACATCATTGTACTCAAACTTGCATTATTACTTCATCATCAGCTACAGGGGAAGATTATTATGAAAACCAAGTGGAGCCTTAGGCGTGTAATCTGTTCTCAACCTTGCCTGTTGAGATGGAGTAGGGATGGAACCGCTGCTACTTAGATTGCTTCCGCATTAGTTAGAAGACTTCCGCTGCTAAAATAAAGACTTCCGCTGTTAGATTAAGACTTCCTCTGTTAGCATGAGTCCAAGACTCATGAGACATTGTAATAAAACCCTGTTATTCGTGGTAATATATATTCTGAATTCAGTTTGTGGAACATATGTGTATGTGTGATGAACATCCTAGGCACACATATGCATCAGTTCTTGGTTCCGTGGTTTTCCACAGAATTAAGGGCGTCACATTTTGTTAACCATCCTTGTCACCGGTAAAGTTGATGAGTCGAGTATGGTCGTTTTTCCTTTTTTTTCTTCGCTTAATTCATGGGATACGGGAAGCTGAAATAAAACATGTCTAGCTACTGCACTCATATGAATAATGATGATGAGATCTTAATGATGTCAATGGGCATGGAATTGGGGAGATCTAGGCAAGCTTGGTTTGTGAATGTTGCTGGATGAGATGGTGGAACTTGCCATAGATCTAAGGACCGGTTCATGCGAGAATATGCCAGGAAAACAGTGCCACCACAAGGCCAAATATGGGTGCGCTTAGCTGATTAATTAGGTGTGTTGCTAGCTTGTTATGGACCGTGGATGGCGCGGGGAATGGGAGTCGAGGAGGACTGCCATGGGTAGAATGGACACTCTAAAACACATAGGCACACCCCTCTAAACTTCTATTTTCGAAAATTGCTTGCTGCTGCACTTTACTTGTCAATTCAGCCACCGCAAAGTGCTATTTTCAGCCCCTCTTTTCTCTTCTTTTGGACAGCAACACCTTTGCTTTCTTGCTTTACAACTTCTGAAGTTTTGGAGTTATTTCTTCCTTCTCTAAAGTTTCTCATGTCTTATTTATAGATGCCGGTGATCAGGAGCACGCCACGCATAAGTGAGGTGTCTGATGGACCATATTGGGAGGAGGTGAAGACAGAACCTCATGATGAAGAGGAAGTCAATAGCTCTATAAATGAGGAAGAGGACCCGGAAGAGGTGGAACCATTCGAAGAAGATATGGAGCATGATCCACAAGAACGGCATTGGTACGCACCTCAGGAGGAGTTTCAGGCGGGCTTACACCCTGTGGAGCCTCATGAAACTATGACGGGAGGAGATGAACCCGAGGAGGAGCCACCCCTTTCTGAGACCAATAATCAAGGTGATGAATGGTCCAACCATTCAGTTCAAGAATTTCGGTCCGACGGAGTGGAAGGAGGACACACATCCAGGGAGCTCAAAGAATTTCTGGATTGCTGCAGCTTATACCCAGAGTATATCCTCAAGAAAGTCCCTCGTCACGGACATGAAGAGTGGAAGGCTGATGTAATCATCCTATCTAACGGTAGGGTTGTCACCCGGCACTTCACACCCACATGGAGAGCTACAACGGCAGAAGCTATCGATGATGCTGCATGGGAAGCACTCACTGGACTGTGCTACGCTTTCCATGAGCAGCTTGAGGACACCACTTTTGAGCTGAACCCGTATCGGAAGAGTGGTACAAGGGAGATCATTGGAACCCATTTAACAGCTCTTTCCAACCCACAAGCAGCTGACAAGTCAAAGAGGTTGGTCGTGGAGTAAGGAAACCGCTATGCAAGCGCACAAGAAGAGATCTGTTACCTCTGCAAGAAGCTGTATTTGCTGGAGAAACAAGAGGAGACTCGTGCCAACGCGGGAGCAAATGGAGCACTATCATCATGTATCCCTATATGGACTGCCGACTCACTATGGCGTGGGCCCATGTATGGACCACCCCCGTCACACAGAGAGAACAGCACCGGTTCTCACGATTAAGTTTAGGTTTCCATTGAATAAAGCTGTGATAGGAATTCTTAGATCATAGTAGCTTGAATAAGAGTGGTGTACTGAATTATTGTGATGATTGCTTATGTTTGTGTGCTTGGGTGTGAGTTGTGGGACGCTTCTGTGAAAGTCCACATCTCACATAGTAGAGAGATGTGAGATGCTTCGGCACTTGTTCACATCCTCATAGAGGCTGATATTAATAAAAGAAGTTGCTTAGTCTCATATACCTTGACGCATATAGTTGGGAAATATCTTCTTTCAATTCTGAATTCTATTCCGAGAGTAAGCATTAAAATAAGGTGGTAGTCTTTCTTGCCAACCTTATTGTCTTGGATTCCCATGGGATTGACATAATACTTGGAATGGGCTGGTTAAGCGAGCACAACAGAGTGATTTAATGTGCTGAGAGGATCGTGCAGGTGACAAGTGAGCACGGTACTCGTATTGAGTTCGAGGCAGCCCAAACGGCAACCAAGAAGGCAATGCTGAACCACATCGAAGAAACAACATTGGAAAGCATTCCGGTGGTTCAAGAATATTCAGATGTGTTCCCAGAAGAACTTCCAGGTATACCACCTGACCGGGACATTGGATTTGCTATTGATTTAGTACCCAGAACTGCACCTACAGCGAAGAGGCCGTATAGGATGCCCGCTAATGAACTTGTGGAGCTCAAGAAGCAAATTCAGGAGCAGCTAGAAATGGATTTTATACACCCAAACTCGTCACCATGGTGAGCCCCCATGCTCTTCGTAGACAAGAAAGATGGGACCCAAAGGATGTGTGTGGACTATATGTCTCTCAATGAGGTGATGATCAGGAATAAATACTCGCTGCCCGTATAGACGACCTGTTCGACCAAATGAAAGGTGCCCAAATTTTCTCCAAGATTGATCTTCGGTCGGGATACTTCCAGCTGAAGATTAAGCCCTCCGACATAACCAAGACTGCATTTCGAACACGATATGGTTCATATGAATATACCATTATGTCTTTTGGGTTAACGAATGCACCTGCATACTTTATGTACCTCATGAATAAGGTCTTCATAGAGTACTTGGACAAGTTCGTCGTGGTTTTCATTGACGACATCATGGTGTATTCGAAAAGGGAAGAAGAACACGAAGAACACTTGAGGTTAACATTGCAGAAACTGCGGGAGGATCAATTGTATGATAAGTTCAGAAAGTGTCAATTTTGGCTACAGGATATATCGTTCCTACGCCACATCATCTCCGGGGGAGGAGTATCGGTTGATCCCAGAAAAGTGGGAGATGTTCTGAAGTGGAACCAACCGCAGAATGTGAGTGATATTCGGAGTTTCCTTGGGATGGCTGGATACTACCGCCGGTTCATCAAGGATTTCTTCAAAATAGTGAAGCCTATGACTGAATTGCTAATGATGGGGAAAGCATTTCAGTGGACACCAGCGTGTCAAGAAAGCTTTGAAGAACTAAAGAAGAGATTAACAACAGCGCCGTTTTGGTATTGTCGGACGTGAGCAAGAGCTTTGACATATATTGTGACGCATCAAGATAAGGGCTTGGATGTGTGCTCATGCAAGAAGGACAAGTGGTAGCCTATGCGTCGAGACAACTAAAGAAACATGAGCTGAATTTGAGGCAACGTCGATGGTTGGAACTCATCAAGGATTATGATGTTGGAATCAATTATCACCCCGGAAAGGCCAATGTAGTAGCTGATGCGTTGAGCCGAAAGGGAGCATGTCACCAACTCACGGTTCGGGAGCTCCCGTCCGAGCTGCGCAAGGAGTTCGAACAGTTACGTCTCAGGTTCTTGAACGGGATGGAAGTGATAGAACTTAACTCTTTGCTGGAACAAGAGAAACGAGATGGCCAAGCAACAGATGAGGAAATCAAGGAAAGAATCCGACAAGGCATATAAAAGGATTTCAAGGAAGACGAGAAAGGCACGCTTTGGTTATGGAAAAGGATTTGTGTGCCTAACGTGAAGCACATCCGCGACACGATATTAAAGGAGGCACATGACTCACCTTATTCCATACACCCAGCTGTACAAAGATGTACAAGGACCTGAAAACATGCTATTGGTGGGATGGTATGAAAAGGGACATAGCTGAATATGTTGCCTTATGCGATACATGCCAACGGGTGAAGGCCGAGCATCAAAGACCCGCTGGACTGTTGCAGCCACTGAAAGTACCCGAGTGGAAGTGGGAAGACATCAGCATGGATTTCATCGTCGGATTGCCACGTACTCAATCGGGTTACGACTCTATTCTGGGTTATTGTGGATCGATTGACGAAAACATCCCATTTCCTTCCTGTTAGAACCAAGTATAGCGTTGCACAACTAGCCGAGCTGTATAGGGAGCAAATCATGTGTCGCCATGGAGTTCCGAAGACGATAGTTTCAGATCAGGGTTCTCAATTTACCTCTAGGTTCTGGAAGAAGCTGCATGAAGCCATGGGTACACGACTGAATTTCAGCTCCACTTATCACCCGCAAACCGACGGGCAAACTGAAAGGACAAACCAAATTTTGGAAGACATGTTGAGAGCTTGCGCCTTGAAACATGGGCGTAGTTGGGATAGGAGCTTGCCGTATGCTGAATTCTCATACAACAACAGCTATCAAGCCAGCTTGAAGATGACACCTTTCGAAGCATTGTATGGTAGACGGTGTAGAACGCCGCTGTTCTGGAATGAGACCGGAGAGAGTAAAGTGTTTGGACCTGAAGTGCTGCAAGATGCTGAGAAGCGAGTCCAAACAATACGAGAAAACTTGAAGGCTGCTCAGTCACGACAAAAATGTTAAGCGTACAATAGGCGAAGAAAATTGACCTTCGAAGTTGGAGACTTCGTGTATCTTAAGGTATAGCCTATCTGAGGCCAACGACGGTTCAAGGTCAAGGGCAAGTTAGCACCTCGCTACATCAGGCCATTCGAGATTTTGGATAAGCGAGGAAAAGTGACCTATCAACTAGAGCTGCCAATGCACCTCTCCGACGTGCACGACGTGTTTCACGTGTCCCAACTAAAGAAGTGCTTAAGAGTACCGGAAGAACAAGTACCGATGGATGAGCTCGAGCTTCAAGAGGATCTGACCTACGCGGAGCACCCCGTCAAAACTTTGGACGTGAAGGAAAGGGTCACGAGGAACAAAGTGATCCGTTGGTGCAAGGTACAGTGGAGCCATCACTCGGAAGCCGAAACTACATGGGAGCATGAGTAAGATCTCAAGGCAGAATTCCCTCATCTATTCTCCACTCTATCGAATCTGGAGGGCGAGATTCAGTTTAAGGGGGGGGGTAGGTTTATAACACCCTACAATTCATTTCCATGAATTGTATACATTTTTCATGTAGAGAAACATTATAAAAGAAGTATAAATGGAGAAAGAACCATAGAAATGGAGAAAAGAACCATGGAAATGGAGAAAGAACCATAGAAATGGAGGAATGTATAAAAGTCCCAAAACGTGTGTATGAATAAAACCTAGGTTTGAATTCATATGTGTGGCAAAGACATGAAAAATGGGACATGCTAAAACTTTTCTTCTTGCAAAGTGATGCATGGATGATTGTCCAAAATGAGGTTCACAAATTTATTTGAAAGTGTTGAACCAATAAGGATTTAAATACCTCTTTGCATGAAAGTTTTAAAATCAGATTTCAAATTCAAAGTTCACACAATGGTGGCTAAAACTTTGAATAACCATGCAGCCCTAGAGTTGGAAATTTGGGAAAAAGTGGATGAATAACTTTTCATTTTTAGGGTGGGCTCCAAAAAAGAATTATGGAAGCATTTTCAAATTCCATCCAAATGCAAATTTGCTATTCAAGTTTAAACTGAAGCTGGGGAAATTCAATTGTTAGCCCACAATTAAAATTCAAACTGTGGGTTTTGGGGAGATCAACATGAGAAGATATTTGTGAGGAAAATGTGGGGTGGGACCCACAAGTCAGTGAACAACTTTTGACTTGCAAAGGAAGCAAAAGTCTCTGTTTTACTCGAACTGACCGAGAGCTGCCCGGACGGCACCGAGGAAGCCACCGCGCCACTACCTGCTCGTTGCCCCAACGCGCTGGAGACCGAATGAGTGCCCCCCTCGTGCCTCAGCGTGATCACTTCTCCTCAGAACGAGCAAAGGCTCAGTTGCCTCCTCCTCCTCGCGTGAACACCGAGCAAAGTTTCTCCTCTGCCCTCCGCTCTCAGTTTGATCGGGAAATCGGCAGCAACCCTCGTGCCACCCTCCTCTGAGCTGCTAAACAACACCCTGAGCTCAATGCACACCTCCCCGACCCAGAAACCGGCGAGCTCTGGCCTCCTTTGCCCGAGAACAAACTCCACAGCGGTGACCAAGCTCAAGCCGACAGTCGGGCGCTCGTGGACAGCCCTCCACAGGGGTTTTCACGGCCAAGCGATCACGGCTATGGGAGCGTGCTACTGAGGTGCTACTCTCCTCGAATTCTTGGAGCAAATCGTGCAGCATCGACGACAAATTTGAATATTTTGCTCCGGCGAGTTCAACCCAAGCAGCCGGTACGGTTTCTTCGAATTTACGTTCTCTGATCCTCCATAGGTCCTCAAATCTTGCACGTATCAGCTGTACTAACCGGCGATCAAATTCCCTTTAGCATCCATCACATGAAAACACCCCATAGCGACGGATTTTGAGCTCTACCGAGGGTGTTCTTCACGGGACCGATCGGGCGCACGGTGTCGATCCCTTTACCGCCGTTTCCGAGCTAACTCAGGGCCTTGCCGAGCTTGGAAATCATCTACTGATGCCGTAGAGCTAGTTGGTCGAGGTTTTGGCAGGCTAGGAACCTCAGACGACGGCGCCGAACTTCAACCGAGGCCGCCGCACGTCGCCGGGGCATCTCCGGTCGTCAGCAGCCCTAGATAACCCCACAACCGTGTTCCTCGACGTTGCAAACCCCCTGGCGGCAAACTTCAGCTTGAGCGGTGGCCGGAAACGGCAAACCGGCGAGTAGCAGTTTGCTCCGGCGAGCTGAGCGTGCGCGCGCGAGGAGAACGGCCGGAGGTTGAAGAAAGGGGGTCGGGCCCGTCTGTCAGTGGCAGAAATTTTAAACTGGGATCAGTTGTGGCCTGGATCCTGTGTGCTGGCGCACGGAGAACTCTGTGAACCCACTGTGGCTGTGATTCTACTGGCTGAGGTTTAAACACGTGGACCCAGTAGACTTTTCTGTAGGAAAATATTTCCAGAGATGGCTCAAACTTTGGAAAATCATAGATCTCTTTAGAAACCTCCAAATTGAGTGATTCCAATTGGATTGGATTCATTTTTCAACGGTCTATCCAAATATGAACTCAGATTTGCATGAAATTCATATAATTCTGGAAAATTCCTTGAAGTTTTCTGAAAAAGAATTATTGAGGGAGTTTGGGTTATCCAAAAATCCTCAAATTTTGCCAGAATATTCTTTAGCATATTGTTGACCTTCTAGCAAAGTTTCAGCTCATTTGGAGATCATTTGAGTAGGAATTTGCTAAATACAAGCTGCTGTGTTCATAAGAGTCCAGAAACACTTTCAGAAAATGTTTCCCACTTGTAAAATCTATTCTGGAAATCCATAGCTCCAAAAATCATAGGAAAATTTAGGCAAGCTCCCTGAGACATACTTGAAATTGTAGTTCACATAACTGGGCATGAAAATGCACATTACTTCAGAATTAATTCTTTAGAGTAGAAATGCTTAAAGAATTTTCTGGAGGGACTACCAAAGTAAAAGGTCTGAATTTTGGACCAAATTACTTTCATGTGATCAGGATCTCACATGTAAATTATCAGCTCAAGTTGAACCCTGAAACTCCCTGTTCTTATTCTCCATACTTATGTATAGGTGGAAATACATGAGAAACATTGTGAGAATTATAGAGAACAACATTTGACTCCACATTAGCTGCAATTTGGCAAGATAAATCCCTAGGTAGTATAGAACCTGCTGTAAAAGTTTTGAGGCCATTGGAGTTTTTGTTCTTCAGTTGCATCCAATTCTTTTCAGCTAATCTATTATGTTCATTAGAGAAAGTAGTTAGTGTATAGCTACAACACTAAGATCAATTTAGTTCATTTCTGTTTCTTTGCACAACAGAGGCAAACGAAGCCATTCTTGGTTTTTCCACACAACCTCTGTTCCTAATAACTCCAGTCTATAACTTCTTTCCATTACATTCTATAAACCATGTGCATATGCATTTCAATAGGAACCACAACGAAGGGGATTCAAAGGAGCGATTCATTGAAGTGGATCAAGCTCCGGAGAATCAAGGGTTGATCGGCAAGGATACTAACTGCTTATATACGACTACCCTGCAAAACAGGCAAGCTCCGGTTTGAATTTAACAGCTGTTAAGTTTTTATTTTGTATTCACTTTCAGTTAAGATATAAATTGTGCATTAGGTCTAGTGTTCGATACTCCTCTTGCATAGCCAAATGACCCATGGAGTATTGGGTAGGTGTCCTTCACCGTGTAGAACTGCCATTCTTAAGAAAGGTTCGGTAGGAATCGAGTGGTGAGATGCTACTCGCACGTTCAGGAACAACAGGGGCACACGGGATTGGTTCATAAATGAATTAGCAAGTTAAAGTGGATACCGGAAGGTTGTAGGGGCAGCAGGACATAGGGGCCTGGGTGCCATAGAGCTGTCCGTGTTGGTCAAGGACCGATCCATATGCGGCCCTGTTGAACAAGTTTGAGTTGTGTACCGGGCTCATGCTGGTATTATGGGACCCAGTAAACCGATGTACCTCGGGAAGCTTTCGTTGGGCCTTTTCGGGTCGCCTCAGGTGAACGGCCGGTGTGCAGTATGTGGGGAACATTCTCATGACATCTCATGTCGGTAGGTGCACCATGAGAGTGGTTACTGTACGGGGCGACTTGATCGATTCAACGGGGGTGAAACGGGAGAAAGGCTGAGCGTACAATGTCAGTGATGGTTGCTGTAGGCAACGTCGAGTACGAGTGTACGTGTCGTGTAGTCCGGGCGTTATTGATTCGAATCACCGACGCTCACGTGATGGACCAAGAATACTTGTTCTCACAGTCGTGACGTAGTAAGAACTTGCATGATAAAGGAACTAATCACATTGGTTAAAGTTTATACTATCGTTGAAATGTTTGTTTGATGAATAGCTAGCGCAAAATAGATTCTTTTATGCCATGAGAAATTTACATCAGGGGAAAGCGTTTCTTGTCTGATTGTGGACTCCCGATGTGGCGTGCCCAAGGTTACTTAAAATTGCTGCAAATAATACCTGAATGTATGGATTCACTTTTAGGCGGGTTTATTATGCATGATGCCTTCCTACTTTAGGATCATAACCTCACATAGAGTTTCATGTTTAGGGTGACGGTTAAGTCTTGCTGAGTGTTGTGCTCATGGATGCTATCCGAGTTGTTTTGCAGGTTTGACTCCATGCTTATGCGAAGGGATGCTGATGAGACTCGGGAACCTCCGAGTGCTTACTCAAAGAGCATCCTCGCCGCTGTGGTTTGTCTTCGTGTTGCTAGTAAGAAACGTCCGCGGGCTGGACTGTTTGTTGCTAAGTTAGAAATGAGTCGTGAGAGTTATAGTATTCCGCTATAAATTATTTTGAGATAAGTATTTGTAAAACACTTTTGTACGCTTCTGCAAATGATTTGTGTAATGTGATGTGTTTCTTCAACCCGTGTGCTGTTGGGTGCCACATATCATGGCACCACCCAACGAGGTCCTGTCGACGGGGCAGAGGTCTCTCTCAGCATGGTATCAGAGCTGCGTTGGGGATAGTGCACGGATTGAGCATCATATTACGTTAAAAATTTAGGATACGGTGAGATAACGGTACTAGGCCCACATAAGGACTACTATTAGCATATTATGAAGGTGGCAATCTAACCTATTTGTTATGTCGGAAAATCGTGCATCTCGGGATGTCTATGTCTTGGGGGTGCACGTAAGCGCTGTCCACCAGTGCGCACAAGCTGAAGGGTGGAGCCCCACGGGTGGCAGGTAACCCGACTCGCTTTAGTATCCTCTACGACTCATCATGTCGTTTGGGGTATTCGATCAACGCCCGTCCCTGGCGTGCTTTGGGCAAGAATGGGAGACCCCGTCACGTGGTCAGTAATGTGAACACGTAGCTCAAGGTGTGCTTGTCTTGAGAACACCTGGGCGAGTGATGACGGCCGGGTGTACAAACTGTTATGGATACTGGGTCCGGTGCGCAGCCGAACCTGATGATTGAGTGTGTTTTATGTAGGTACTAACCACGAAAACCTTAGTGTGTGTAGAATACATTTGTTAGTGAACGTTTTAGTGCCACCTAACGATACGTATATGCAGGTGTAATCCGGTTAGGTTTTCTTTGGTGAGGCAACGTAGCACTGTCATATGTCTTACGGTGCATCACCACCGTACTACACTGGATAGTTTTCTTTCCTATGAAGAAATAATTCATGACTAACTTTCAAAAAAATGGATGTTGAAAAGCACATATTAGTTACTGAGCTTTTCATTTGAACTAAGTTTCAAAGGAGATAATTGCTAGGCTTGTTTTGATCTCAAAAACAGAGTGCTCTGTTCTGGCAGAAAGTTTGCTAGAATTTGACAGAGCATAACACTGAGTAGATTGACACAATGGAGGTGTATGATACAGTTGTGGAAAGTTTTTTAAGTGCTCTACAACTTTTCTGTGGAACTCCAGAGCAAAATCAGAAGCCAACTTGGTTGAATGTCCAGATGAATGCAAACTGTTCAGAAAACAGAACCGCTGCAACCTTCTCTGGATGTTTCTGTAAATTAGCCATAACATTCTGTAGAAAAATCCCTAAGGGTCATATGATACACCATTGAAACGGTTATGAAATTTACAACGATTTTGTAGTTCATAGTTTGTTCAGAATTGTACTCCAATCGTATGTAAAACTGTGATGAAATCAGCCACAGACAAAGGAGATGCTGGCAAATTTTATACAGAAATTCTGTCAACTTTGAACAATCATAACTTTTGATCCAGAAATGGTCTAGAGGCATGTGAGTACTCGTTGGAAAGATACTGAAGTTAACTGGAACTTTGGTATCCAACTTAAGTTATGAAAATGCTGTTCACCGGACCAAAATCTGGGTTAAGTGCAGAAAGGTCTGTTCTGTACAGAATAGGGGGTTGAATCTGTTGGCTTTAGGAAGATGTGTAAACATTAAATTTTGTTATGCTTTCATAAAGTTTAGCGTGTTCATGTTTTACATACTTTCACATACTGCTGAGATCAAGTTTTGACTCCCCTCAAAATTATCTTTTTACGGTATGGTGCGTACTCATTCTCCGAGTAGGGCTGAAGGTTCTCGCCGAGACGGTGATCACTCGACTCCACCACGGGCACCGCCATCAACGGTATGGGCAGATGTCATGGCCCAAATGGTCAAGTCAAGTCAAGAGAACACAAGACTACTCCAAGCCTTGGTACAACAGGGCTTACTCCAACGTACCCAACAGGTTGTTCCACCTCGGAACACCTATTTGGACTTCTTGGCGATACAACCGCCAATTTTCACGGAAGCCAACGAACCAGTGGAAGCTGATCAGTGGATTCGGGTTATGGAGTCCAAGTTTGGAGTGTTTGAGTGCGATGAGTATCAGAAGACATTATTTGCAGATCGACAGCTCCATGGAGCTGCCGGAAATTGGTGGTTCGCTTATCTCGCCACCGTTCTGGAGGGCCATCAAGTGGAATGGACGGAATTTCGTGAAGCATTCCGTGCTCGTCACATTCCTATGGGTTTTATGAAGGCCCAGCAGCAAGAATTTAGGAACTTGAAGCAGGGGGACATGAGTGTCCTCGATTATGTCAAACGGTTCAACCTTTTGGCACAATATGCTCCGGCTTATGCGACGAGCGAAGCTGCAAGGTGTGACTACTTCTTCCATGGCCTGAGTGCCATATTAAAAGATAGGCTAGCCTTGTCCAATCAAGGCAATTACACCGAGTTGATCAGTGCTGCTCTGCTGCAAGAACAAGCGACACTTGAGTGTCAAGCAGAGAAGAGGGACCGGGATTATGTGCAAGAAGACACACCAGTTGTCCCTCGTAAATACCGTGTGGTGTATCACACACCATCCAATGAACTATGGCAAGCACCAGTAAGAACAACTCAGTACAGATTTCCTGCTCAAGAATCATATCTTGAAGCAACACCATTGCCGCAGCAACGAATGATACCTGTTGCATCATTGCTGCAGCCAAGTACATCAACTTCTCAACCACAAGTCAACGAAGAACCAGGGAAACCTCCGTGTTCTTATTGCCACCGTTCAGGGCATTTTAGGAGAGAATGCCGGGAGAAGTTGCTGAACACCAGGCAACCATCATTATCAGGTGGTATGCCGCCACCTGCTCAAGTGAATATAACAGCATTGCAACCTGGGAGTGTGCAACATCTTGCTATTGAGGATGTCCCGGTGGGAGCACCGATGTTAGCGGGCATGTTCACTCTCAAAGACATGCCCGTGCTTGTACTTTTTGATTCCGGTGCAACCCACAATTTTATCAGCAAATTATGCGTAGATCAGCACCAATTGTCCACCAATACTCCCACAATGAGTTATCTTATCCGTTCACTGGAAGGAAACATCTCTGCTAATCAGATTGTGTCCCGAGCAGCTTTGTGTTTGAGCGGAAAAATATTCCCAACATCGTTGATTATGTTGGATAGGCAGAAGATAGACATAATATTGGGGATGTCTTGGTTAAATCGTAACGGTGCCGTTCTCAATATCGGTAACCGGACTGTCCAGATTGACTCGATTCACTGACAGCACACGCTGTTTTTAGACAGCGAAGACCCAGATATGGTAGAGGCCTACCACACGGAAGCGCTTAAACTTGAAGATATTCCGGTGGTACGTGATTATCCCGACGTATTTCCCGATGATTTACCGGGCATGCCACCCGAACGGGATGTCGAGTTCAAGATTGAACTGGCGCCGGGAACAACACCTATCTCACGAAGGCCTTACAAGATGGCACCTAACGAGCTAGCAGAGTTGAAGGAGCAACTAAATGAACTCATGAGCAAGGGTTTCATACGACAAAGTTCTTCACCTTGGGTTGCTCTGAGCTGTTCATTAAGAAGAAGGACGAAACACTACAGCTATGTGTTGATTACTGTCCTCTAAATGCTGTCACGATAAAGAACAAGTATCCTTTGCCCCACATCGACATTTTGTTCGATCAACTTGTCGGCGCAAAGGTGTTTTCGAAGATGGATCTTCGGTCGGGCTATCATCAAATCAAGATCCGACCGGAGGACATACCGAAGACAGCTTTCTCGATGAGATACGGACTCTATGAGTACCTCATCATGTCATTTGCGTTAACCAACGCTCCGGCACACTTCATGTACTTTATGAATTCTGTATTCATGTCAGAGTTAGATAAGTTCGTTGTGGTATTCATCGATGACATATTGGTTTACTCCAAATCTGAAGAAGAGCACGCTGAACATTTGCGTATCACGCTACAACGGTTGAGGGAGCACCAATTATACGCCAAGTTCAGCAAGTGCGAGTTCTGGATTGATCAAGTGCCTTTCATAGGCCATATTATTTCAGCAGAGGGCATTGCCGTGAACCCCAGCAAAATTGAACAAGTGCTGAAGTCGGAATCTCCCAAATCTGTCCACGAGGTCCAAAGTTTCCTAGGTTTAGCGGGGTATTATCGGAGGTTTATTCTGAGCTTCTCAAAAATTGCTAAACCAATGACGGAGCTGCTGAAGAAGGGCACTAAATATATGTGGAATGCAGCATGTGAAGCCGCATTCAAAACTTTGGTGAAACATCTCACAACAGCTCCAGTTCTTGCTCAGCCGGACATGACGAAGCCATTTGATGTATACTGTGATGCATCCGGCATCGGTCTCGGCTGCGTTCTTATGCAAGAAGGGCGTGTAGTCGGCTATGGGTCTCGTCAACTGTGAAACCACGAGCAGCATTATCCAACTCACGATCTCGAGCTTGCTGCTGTGGTTTTGGCGTTAAAGATGTGGAGGCATTATCTATTTGGTAATCTTGTTCACCTCTACACCGACCATAAAAGCCTGAAGTATATCTTCACGCAGAAGGAGCTGAATATGAGACAACGGAGATGGTTGGAGCTCATTAAAGATTATGAAATTGAGATCCACTATCATCCGGGCAAAGCAAACGTGGTTGGCGATTGCTGAGTTGGAAGATGAAGAACCAAGTCTCCGTGTCATTCCATATGGTGCGCTTTATAACCTCGCGCTCATTCCAATGATCTGTGAAGAGATTGTTCAGGCTCAAAGAAGAGACAGAGGTATGTCTAACATACAGAGAAGAATAGACAACGGAGAAGTGAAATGTTTCCGGAAGGATGAAAATGGTACGATATGGTTTAACGACCGTATAGTGGTACCGCGCAATATGAAACTCCGGAAGAAGATCTTGGATGAAGCCCACCTGTCGAAGTTTTCCATTCATCCCCGAATAACAAGATGTACCAAGATTTGAAACAGAAATTTTGGTGGACGAGGATGAAGAGGGAAATCGCTAAATACGTATCCGAATGTGATACGTGTAGATGGGTCAAGGCTGATCATATGCGGAAAGCCGGACCGCTACAACCTCTGAAGATACCGGCATGGAAATGGGAGGATGTGAGTATGGATTTCATCGTCAGGTTACCGCTCACATCCAGGAAGCATGACTTGATATGGGTGATCATTGACCGTTTGACGAAATCAGCTCATTTCATACCGGTAAACACTCATTATCGAGCAAGGCAATATCCAGAGCTACACATTTCGAGAATTATATGCTCACATGGTGTCCCGAAGACCATAATTTCAGATCGGGGGGCGCTGTTTGTTGCTCTTTTTGGGAGCAGATACACGCCTCATTCGGCACCAAGCTGATTAGAAGCTCCGCATAGCACCCGCAGACCGATGGACAAACTGAGAGGGTGAACCAAGTGCTTGAAGGCATGTTGAGGGCTTGTGCCATTCACCACAGTAAGAATTGGGATGATCACTTGCCATTGGCGGAGTTTTCATACAACAACGGGTATCAAGCGAGTATTAAAATGGCACCGTATGAAGCTCTCTACGGCCGGAAGTGTCGCACACCGCTGAATTGGTGTGAGTCCGGCGAAAGAGTCCTCTTTGGGGTTGATCTTGTCAACGAAGCCGAAGACCGAGTTCGGTTGATACAAGAAAATTTGAAGGCCGCACAATCCCGACAGAAGAGCTACGCTGATCAATGGCGTAGGGCATTGCATTTTGACGTCGGAGAGCACGTGTATCTTTGTGTATTTCCGATGAAGGGAATTCACCGGTTCGGTGTAAAGGGGAAACTTGCTCCGCGCTTTATAGGTCCTTTTGCTATCACGGAGATGTGCGGACCCGTAGCCTACCGGCTGGAATTACCGGAAAGTCTAGCAGGTGTCCATGATGTGTTTCATGTGTCACAGCTGCGGAAGTGCCTCAAATTCACTGCTGCTGTTCGCACCGAGTAAATCGACGAATTGAAACCGGACCTTACATATACCGAGCGACCGGTTTAGATTGTGGATGAAAAGACCCGGGTAACCCGGAATCGGACGATCAAATTTTACAAGGAGCTGTGGAGTAATCATACTGCGAAAGAGGTGACGTGGGAAAGTGAAGATTACCTCCGCACCAACTATCCGGAAGTTTTAGCTTTGTACAGTTTGTAATTACCTCTCCGGTCTCGTTCTTCCTTTGTAATCTCGGGACGAGATTCTTTCAAGGGGGGAGGAATGTAAAAGTCCCAAAACGTGTGTATGAATAAAACCTCGGTTTGAATTCATATGTGTGGCAAAGACATGAAAAATGGGACTTGATAAAACTTTTCTTCTTGCAAAGTGATACATGGAGGATTGTCCAAAATGAGGTTCACAAATTTATTTGAAAGTGTTGAACCAATAAGGATTTAAATACCTCTTTGCATGAAAGTTTAAAAATTAGATTTCAAATTCAAAGTTCACACAATGGTGGCTAAAACTTTGAATAACCATGCAGACCTAGATTTGGAAATTTGGGAAATAGTGGATGACAAACTTTTCATTTTTAGGGTGGGCTCCAAAAAGGAATTATGGAAGCATTTTCAAATTCCATCCAAATGCAAATTTGCTATGCAAGTTTAAACTGAAGTTGGGGAAATTCAATTGTTAGCCCACAAATAAAATTCAAACTTTGGGTTTTGGGGAGATCAACATAAGAAGATATTAGTGAGGAAAATGTGGGGTGGGACCCACAAGTCAGTGAACAACTGTGACTTGCAAAGGAAGCGAAAGTCTCTGTTTTACTCGAACTGACCAAGAGCTGCCCGGGCGCCACCGAGGAAGCCACCGCGCCACCAACTGCTTGTTGCCCCAAGGCGCTGGAGACCGAACGAGTGTCCCCCCTCGTGCCTCAGCGTGATCACTTCTCCTCAGAACGAGCAAAAGCTCAGTTGCCTCCTCCTCCTCGCGTGAACACCGAGCAAAGTTTCTCCTCTGCCCTTCACTCTCGGTTTCATCGGAAAATCGGCAGCAACCCTCGTGCCACCCTCCTCTGAGCTGCTAAACAACACCCTGAGCTCAATACACACCTCCCCGACCCAGAAACCGGCGAGTTCTGACCTCCTTTGCCCGAGAACAAACTCCACAGCGGCGACCTAGCTCAAACCGACGGTCGGGTGCTCATGGACAGCCCTCCACAGGGGTTTTCACGGCCAAGCGATCACGGCTACAGGAGCGCGCTACTGAGGTGCTACCCTCCTTCAATCTTGGAGCAAACCGTGCAGCATCGACGACGAATTTGAAGATTTTGCTCCGGCGAGTTCAACCCGAGCAGCCGGTACGGTTTCATCGAATTTCCGTTCTCTGATCCTCCATAGGTCCTCAAATCTTTCACGTAGCAGCTGGACTAGCCGGCGATCAAAATCCCTTTAGCATCCATCGCATGAAAACACCTCAGAGCGACGGATTTCGAGCTCTACCGAGGGTGTTCTTCAAGGGACCGATCGGGCGCACGGTGCCGATCCCTTTACCACCGTTTCCGAGCTAACTCAGGGCCTTGCCGAGCTTGGCAATCATCTACTAATGCCGTAGAGCTAGTTGGTCGAGGTTTTGGCGGGCTAGGAACCTCGGGCGACGGCGCCGAACTTCAACCGAGGCCGCCGCATATCGCCGAGGCATCTCCGGTCGTCAGCAGCTATAGATAACCCCACAGCCGTGTTCCTCGACGTCGCAAACCCCCTGGCAGCGAACTTCAGCTCGAGCGGTGGCCGGAAACGTCAAACCGGCGAGTAGCAGTTTGCTCCGGCGAGCTGAACGGCGCGCGCGTGAGGAGAACGGCCGGATGTTGAAGAAAGGGGGTCGGGCCCGTCTGCCAGCGGTGGAAATTTGAAACTGGGATCAGTTGTGGCCCGGATCCGTGTGCTGGCGCACGGAGAACTCTTTGAACCCGGTGTGGCTGCGATTCTACTGGCTGAGGTTTAAACACGTAGACCCAGTAGACTTTTCTGTAAGAAAATATTTCCAGAGATGGCTCAAACTTTGGAAAATCATAGCTCTCCGTAGGAACCTCCAAATTGAATGATTCCAAGTGGATTGGATTCTTTTTTTAAAGGCCTATCCAAATATAAACTTAGATTTGCATGAAATTCAATATATAATTCTGGAAAAGTCCTTGAATTTTTTCTTAAAAAGATTTATTGAGGGAGTTTGGGTTATCCAAAAATCCTCAAATTTTGCCAGATTATTCTTTAGCATATTGTTGACCTTCTAGCAAATTTTTAGCTCATTTGGAGATCATTTGAGTAGGAATTTGCTAAATACGATCTTCTGTGTTCATAAGAGTCCAGAAAATTTTCAGAAAATGTTTCGCACTTGTAAAATCTATTCTAGGCAATCCATAGCTCCAAAAATGATAGGAAAATTTGGGCAAGCTCTCTGAGACATACTTGGAATTGTAGTTCACTTAATTGGGCATGAAAATCCACATTACTTCAGAATTAATTCTTTAGAGTAGAAATGCTGAAAGAATTGTTCTGGAGGGACTACCCAAGTAAAAGGTCTGAATTTTGGAACAAATTACTTTCGTGTGACCAGGAACTCACATGTAAATTATCAGCTCAAGTTGAGCCCTGAAACTCCCTGTTCTTATTCTCCATACTTATGTATTGGTGAAAGTACATGAGAAACATTGTGAGAATTATAGAGAACACATTTGACTCCACATTAGCTGCAATTTGGCAAGCTAAATCCCTAGGTTGTATAGAACCTGCTGTAAAAGTTTTGAGGCCATTGGAGTTCTTGTTCTTCAGTTGCATCCAATTCTTTTCAGCTCATCTATTATGTTCATTAGAGAAAGTAGTTAGTGTATAGCTACAACACTAAGATCAATTTAGTTCATTTCTGTTTCTTTGCACAACAGAGGCAAACCAAGCCATTCCTGGTTTTCCACACAACCTCTGTTCCTAAGAACTCCAGTCTATAACTTCTTTCCATTACATTCTATAAAACATGTGCATATGCATTTCAATAGGAACCACAACGAAGGGGATTCAAAGGAGCGATTCATTGAAGTGGATCATGCTCCGGAGAATCGAGAGTTGATCAGCAAGGATACTAACTGCTTATATACGACTACCCTGCAAAACAGGCAAGCTCTGGTTTGCATTTAACAGCTGTTAAGTTTTCATTTTGTATTCACTTTCGATTAAGATATGAATTGTGCATTAGATCTAGTGTTTGATACTCCACCTGCATAGCCAAATGACCCATGGAGTATTGGGTAGGTGTCTTCACCATGTAGAACTGCCATGCTTAAGAAAGGTTTGGTAGAAGTCGTGTGGTGAGATGCTACTCGCAAGTTCAGGAACAACAGGGGCATACGGGATTGGTTCATAAATGAATTAGAAAGTTAAAGTGGAGAGCGGAATGTTGTAGGGGCAGCAGGACATAGGGGCCTGGGTGCTATAGACCTGTCCGTGTTGGTCAAGGACCGATCCGTATGCGTCCCTGTTGAACAAGTTTGAGTTGTGTACTGGACTCATGCTGGTATTATGGGACCCAGTAAACCGATGTACCTCGGGAAGCTGTCGTTGGGCCTTTTTGGGTCGCCTCAGGCGGACAGCCAGTGTGCAGTATGTGGGAACATTCTCATGACATCTCATGTCGTTAGGTGCACCATGAGAGTGGCTACTGTACGGGGCGACTTGATCGATTCAACAGGGGTGAAACGGGAGAAAGTCTGCCACGTACGACGTCAGTGATGGTTGTTGTAGGCAACATCGAGTACGGGCGTACGTTTCGTGTAGTCCGGGTGTTATTGATTCGAATCACCATCGCTCGCGGGATGGACCGAGCATACTTGTTCTCACAGTCGTGACATAGTAAGAACTTGCATTAGAGAGGAACTAATCACATTGGTTGAAGTTTATACTATCTTTGAAATGTTTCTTTGATGAAAAGCTAGCGCAAACTAGATTCTTTTATGCCATGAGCAATTTACATCAGGGGAAAGCGTTTCTTGTCTGATTGTGGACTCCTGATGTGGCATGCCCAAGGTTACTTAAAATTGCTGCAAATAATACCTGAAAGTAAGGATTCACTTTTAGGCGGGTTTATTATGCATGATGCCATCCTACTTTAGGATCATAACCTCACATATATTTTCATGTTTAGGGTGACGGTTAAGTCTTGCTGAGCGTTGTGCTCATGGATGCTATCCAAGTTGTTTTGCAGGTTTGACTCCATGCTTATGAGAAGGGATGCCGATGAGACTCGATAACCTCCGAGTGCTTACTCAAAGAGCATTCTCGCCGCTGCGGTTTGTCTTCGTGTTGCTAGTAAGAAACGTCCGCGGGCTGGACTGTTTCTTTGTTGCAAAGTGAGAAATGAGTTGTGAGAGTTATAGTCTTCATCTGTAGCTTATTTTGAGATAAGTATTTGTAAAACACTTTTGTACGCTTCCGCAAATGATTTATGTAATGTGATGTGTTTCTTCGACCCGCGTGCTGTTGGGTGCCGCATATCATGGCACCACCCAACGAGGTCCTGTCGACGGGGCAGAGGTCCCTCTCAGAAGGAACTATAGAAATGGCGAAGAGAATATAGAAATGGAGAATGGGACATAGAAATGGAGAAGGGAAATGTAGAAATGTTGAATGGGACAAAGAAATGGATAGGGGATGTAGAAATGGAGAATGGGACATAGAAACGGAGAGGGGAATGTAAAAATGGAACAAATGACATAGAAATGGTGAGGAATGGGAAAAAGATAGCCATTCCAAAATTTCCCCCAAAATTTCTAAATTCCCCAATTCTCAAAAAGGGGAATTTTCCCCAAATTTTGGCGATAAATTCCCCATTGCTGCCGCACAAAATAAAAAGGCGGAAAGTTTGTTAGGGTTAAGTTCCAATTGGAGTAGGATTTTTCCCTCTCCGCCCTTATAAATAGAACCACCCCCCTTTTTGGCCTAAGCCCCCCCCCCCTCCTTCCCCCCCTCACAAGTCGGCGACTTGAAGGCCCTACCCCCCAACTCGCCGAGTTGGCACCCCCCCTCACCAGAGTTCGGTCGCTGGTGAGCCCCGTCGTCGAGCACCGTCACGCCTCACCGTCGCCGGAAAAGAACCAACGATCTGTCCTGCCCTAATTATCCATAGAAAAAATTCCCTGCTGCTTCCATTACTAGAAGGAAGACCCTGCCACCAAAAGGATGTGAGTTAGGTCTCCATTACCATCTTACGACATTGCCGCTGTTTCTACGCATCCGTTTTCTTCGCCCCCTTCAAACAGAAACTTTTTCGTGTGGACGTATCACGTTTTGATCGATTTTTGACGGTGGAATTGATCTAGATTGTGAGTCAAGATCATCACCACGTTCACACTTGATCCCAGCACCCTTGTTCATCATAAAACCCCATGAAAGCCCGTTAAAACATGAAAGAACACATACAAACTGGTTTAATAAAACAGCACCATAGGATTTGCATTCATCTACCCCATTGCATCTTGAGTAAAGTTTTGTGCATGATGGTTGATTGCTGTGAATTTTGTATGTGCGTGATCGTGAGTAGAAGAACAAACTCAAGAGGCCATCTATGAGGAACAACAGCACCAACACTTCGAGACGCTTGAATAACAAGAAACACGGGAGCAAGGAAACTGCCCCTTGACCATATTGATCCCATGTTTCGAAACTGTTTTGTTTGCGAAAACTCGTACGCTTGAGTCAACTTGATGGGACACCCTTTTATAGGAATTTACTATTTTTGTTAACCATCCTTGTCGCCGGGAAAGTTGATGAGTCGGGTATGGTCATTTTTCTTTTTGTTCGCTTAATTCACGGGATACGGGAAGCTGAAATAAAACATGTCTAGCTACTGCACTCATATGAATAATGATGATGAGATCTTAATGATGTTAATGGGCATGGAATCAGGGAGATCTAGGAAAGCTTGGTTTATGAATGTTGCTGGATGAGATGGTGGAACGTGCTGTAGATCTAAGGACCGGTTCATGCGAGAATATGCTAGGAAAACAGTGCCACCACATGGTCAAGTATGGGTGCGGCTTAGCTGATTAATTAGGTGTGTTGCTAGCTTATTATGGACCGTGGATGGTGAGGGGAATGGGAGTTGAGGAGGACTGCCCTGGGAACTGCATGGCACAAGAGGGGGCCCGTGGGTGGGAGATTGGTGATTCGAGTCTGCCGGTGAAACCTCAGTGAGTCCATACATCTAGCCCCTTTGTAAAGGCTATTTTGTGATCTCTTGGTCATACACCGACGGTTGTGTACTGGTATAATGGAGGTTCTGCAGTCACCGATGGGTGACGAAATCACGAACTTGTGGGTAAAGTGGTGCCACCTCTGTAGAGTGTAAAACTATCATGATAGCCGTGCTTCCAGTCACAAGCACTTGGCAAACCTCCATGATTAGAGGGAAAACTTGGGATGGTTATTCGGTATTGTTATGTAACACCCCAAAAATCTTGTTAAGACCCTAAATCATGTTAAGATGGGAATTTAAAAATATTTGTACGTATTGCATGTTTTGCAATAATTCAAATTCAAACTGGAATTCAAATTAAACTCAAAATAGAAAAGAAATAGAAAAAGAAAAAGGAAAATAGAAAAAAACTGGCCAGTGGGCCGAAACCCACCAGCCGGCCCACCCTGCCCCCGCGCCAGCCCGCAGCCGCGCCCCCGCGCTCTCTCTCTCAGACAGGTGGGACACACCTGTCATCCCTAACCCCCGATCGTCCGAAACTCGGACTGTTCACCCGTGCGCGCGCGATCGCAACCGACCGGATTTTCGGCCGAATTCTAGTTCCGGAGGACTCCCACTCGATCTAAACAAACCTGCCGCCCTCCCCCGTCTATAAAAATCCCGGCCTCGTTCTGTTTTTCCCATGCGATCCGCCGTTTTTACTCCGGTGAGAACCCGAGCCTTCTCCGGCTAATTCTAACCGATCTAAGCTCGGAAATTCCGATCTAACTCGCTGGTCTTGATCCACCGCCTCCGGGAAACCCTGCAGGAGCATAAAACTCGGTGACTTGCGGTTCAAACACAGCGCCGACGAGCCTCGCCATGGTTTCACTTCGGACCTCGTCGCCGATCGCCTTCCAGGTCCTCCGAGCTCAAGAAAACCCCCGAGGTGAGATCCCTGACCTCCCCTCCACCGATCTATGCCATAAAATCACAGTTCTAGGAAGAATTTACGAAGATCCGAAACTCTCCGGCGAGATCGCCGCTTCCCACCGCCGTGCGCCGCCGGGCAGCGCCGCCCGCGCTCGATCAGAGTGACGTGGCCGCTTGTGCGCCGTCTATTTTAAATCGCACGGTAGAATTTAAATCCCCGCGTACCGGTTCGACGTTATAATCTCAGCCGTCTGTTTTAAATCGGACGGTCCACGTCAGCCCCGCGTTATAAAGACTGGAAATCTTACGTGCTACCCCCTGGGGTTCTCGGGAAATAAGAGCTAGCCCCGGAAACTTCTGATCTAGCCCCTGGAACTTCAGAAAATCATGTAAATTCATTTAAAAATCAGTTTTAGCCCCTGGACTTAATAAAAACTAGGAAAAACTCCTCTGTTATGTATAGCTAGACCCCTGAAAATTGTTAAAATAATATTATAGACCCTGTAGTGGGGTGAGTTTACCTTTTTAGCCCTGTTTAATATTTAATTTTGGAAATTGAATATGTGGCTAGTGTTCAAAATTTAAAAAGTGGGACAAACATATTGTCAAAACTAAATTAAAAACTTTCTCAGTATTTAGAAAACTTTGGAGTGAGATAAAAATATATTTTGGGCTGAAGTGAATCTGTTTAATTTATTATTCACATTTAGGGACACATTTTTAAGTAAAGAATACTTCTGGAAAATAGGGAAAATAATTGTAAAATAGTTTACATCAGAGGAAAAGGTCTAAAATATATTAATAAATATTTTAGATCAGAACCTATTCTGTTTAGATGATGTGTCTTGTTATTTTCATAATAAAGTTCACGTTTAGGCATAGGAAATAAATCTGAAAATATAGCAACTAGTAAATGATAAATGGAGTTCTAAAATCCAAAGAATTCAGTTTAGGGTTGGTAGAAATTCTGAAGACACATATGGAGAAGGAAACTAACTTTCATGCATACTTGGTAGCTAAAAGGTGTAGTAATTGAATATAAGGAATTTATTTAAATCGGAAACTCATATATATAGTATGTAAGTATAAATGTGAACACAAAAGTAGGAATCATATACACATGATTAAAAGTGCATGCAAGCCACAAATTAACAAACATAGAGTAACCACAACACATATAATGGTGAATGACTTTCATAAATATGAATGTGTGGTTTGTATGAAGTGGAAGTGTGAACTATGTCTTATGGATTGTTGTTTTTCTTTTGCTATGTGTGATGGTATGATGTAGAACCTGCTCAAGAGCAAGTTATTCCTTTCCAAGATCAGGACCAGTTCATGGAGCATGTAACCTGGCTTTACCGTGCCAACCACATGCTGAGATGGGGCAGCTTGGCCAATTAATTAGGTTTATCCCCGGCGTAGTATGGGTGTGTTGGATGGTGCGGGGAATAGGTGTCAGCTGGACTACCATATGAACCGCAAGGCTCAAGAGGGAGCCACTGCAGCGGGGTTGGAGCCTCTTGTATGCTGTTAGGGGTGAAACCTTAGTGGGTCCATGCTCGTCGGGAATCCCATTGTAAAGGCTTCGTAGTGATCTCCTGGCTACACACCTGGGATGTGTGAATGTGGTTCGTAGCCACTGGCATAATGGAGGTTCTTTTAGTCCACCCGGCAACGGGGGATGAAATCACTACATGTGGGTACAGTGGTGCAAACACTGCGGAGTCAAAACTGTCATGACATCCGTGCTCACGGTCAAGAGCGGCTTGGACTTATTCATGATTAGAGGATTGATGGTTTTGGAAGTTGAGGATGTTAAGCGGGGAGCTTAACATTGGAAATGATGTTATGGTTATTTGATTATGATGAGGGGATGGGAGATTGGGACCATTTCACCCGTGTAGTAATGTAGGTGCTTAATAAGCTAAGGTGGTAGGCAATAATTGCGTAGTGCTTTAACCATGAGTTCAACCTCCCCTTGTTCTAGCCATGCATGACATTACTTTCCCACACTTGCTGAGTACTATCGGTACTCAACCTTGCATATTTGTTGGTTTATATTGCTACTCAGGTCAAGAGAATGATGTGGTGTTTAATGATCAAGACTTTGGACCCGAAGAAGGCTTCTAGGTTCATGGAGTCACCCGGGCAACGCCTGTGACGGAGCCCACAAGAATAATTATTCCGCTGCTAGTTTATTTACTTGTGATGAACTTATTATTGTCCATCGAGACATTTGCTATGTAAGACTTATTGATATTCGACACCTGGCTTGTAATAAATGATGCTTCACTATTTGTCATCACATGTATGAGAAAATGATCTTGGCATACATGTGATATTCACTCGGTTGTTCTTCGGAGAAACCGGGTGTGACAGAAGTGGTATCAGAGCCAAGGTTGCCCGTAGGAACGTGGGCCTAGGTAGAAATGGACGTATTGAACGACCTTATTTTCTTAAAAACTATTTTTACAAGGTGTGTGTTGAAAAGTGTTATTTAATGAGTCACTTTCGTCATCTTACCCCAATTTTCATTCAAAATAGGATTTTTGTTTAAGAGTTTATCTAACCTAAGTTTAAATTCTTTTTGTTTTAGATGGTTCGCATGATTCGCACCACTCGCAAGTCCACAGGAGGGAGAGTTCCCGTAGTTGCCCTTGCCCAAAGAGAGGAGAGCCGTCCGGTGACGTACCTTTCCTATGGATTGGCAGTAGGAGGCTTGTTGCACCGTCTTCGACGTATGCTCGAAGCCGCCGGCAATACGGGCAAGCTAATCATCCACTATAACTCTACCAGGACCATTCGTGAGAAGAGGGAAGAATGGAGTTCAGAGATGAGGATTATACACGAAAATCAGCTGCTTAAGATCCACCGCTCTCCAGCCTGTAGAGCGACACCGGTCGATGCGGAGAAGGATGTCACCTGGGAGGCCATCACCTGCCAGAGTCACATCTATCGTCGCCACCTGGACAGGACTGAGTACATGTATGTCATCCAGCGTGAGAGTGGTACCACGGAGTACAAGTACCCGCCAGTGCAGCAAGGGACTTCCCATGAGCACATGGACTTATGCTTGGAGGATGCTGCTATGCTCAGCACTCGACTGCAGGAGTGTCAGCAGGAGCTTCAGGATGTTCGTGGCACCCTGAAGGAAACCGAGGCGTTGCTTCGAGCCTGCTTGAGGGCGAGAGAAAGAGGAGATGGGAATGAACTGTGTGTCATCGTGAATGATACATGGACTCCTGACTCCCCAGATCACCGAGCAATCAGGCGTCGTCGCACTTCTCCACCAGCAGCCTCCCCGCTCAAAGCAGAGTCAAAAGGCAGCCGAAATGATGAGGAAGATCCCGAGGAGCCAGCTCAAGAAAACGAGTAGTGTAGAGTCTTTCCCTTAGTTAGCAAGATGTCGAATAGTCGAGTCGGTACATTAACTTAATGGTGTGTTAATGCTTGGTGTGTGACGTGAGTTGTGGAAGCCATGAGCAATTGTCCACAGCCTCGTCCTTAGATTGTTTTGCTTTGGTGTGTGAACCCACATGAAATAATATTGCATCTATTTTTGTGTGAGAAATAAACCCTCAGAAAAGTATAACAAAGCCTCAACACTTCAAAAGTACAAACAAATGAAAGTAGTAAGATGATACTAAATGCTTTCAAATTAACATTGGTTGATTCTATCAGATGGCCGGAAGAGGAAAAGGACGTGCTGCCAACCCCGCCAACAACAACAATGAGGCATGCAGCCCTCATCTTTCTGGAGGCCAGGACCGGGGTGGTCGCCGTGAAGGAGTTGATTCCCTCCACCAAATGCTGGAGAATCATAATCAGCTCATCCAGAACTTGACTCAAGTGGTGGCCAACTTGCATCAACTTCCACCTCCACAAGCTGCACCACGCCAACCAAGGTTGAGTGAGTTTCTAGGAACTCAACCTCCGAAGTTTGCATGTGCTGCTGAACCTCTGGAGGCAGATGATTGGCTTAAGACCATTGAGAGCAAGATGAGGATCATACAGTGCCAAGGGTATGAGAGGGTGCTGTTTGCCTCTCATCAATTGCATGGACCTGCTGCTGATTGGTGGACCGCCTACATGGCTGCCCATCATGACCCTGAGAACATCACTTGGGAAGAGTTCAAGCGTAGCTTCCGCAACCATTACATCCCACGAGGTGAACTCAAAAACAAGAGGAAGGAGTTCTTGGGACTGCAGCAGGGAAACATGACGGTGAGGGAATACCTAACTAAATTTACTCAACTATCCCGCTATGCCTCACGGGACATAGAGACTGATGAGCAGAAACAAGATTGTTTCGTGGAGAGACTTACCACAGAGATGCAGTGTGCAATGTCCTCAAATGAGTATGAAAGCTTCCAAAAGATGGTGGACAGAGCATTTGTGGTAGAAAGGAAGCTAAAGGCCTTGGAAAATGAGAATAAGAGGAAGTCCGGGTGGTCACATCAAGCCTCAGGAAGCAACACCCGCCCATGTCTGATGCAGCAACCCGCAGGGCAGACGAACCGTGCTGCGGTACCCTACTCAGCACCAAGAGGGTACAACCTGAACTACAGGCCTCCCGCAGCACCAGCACAGCCACAACGTCAGTTTGTACAGCAGCCTCGCCCCGCATATCCACCTCGACCAGCAGTACAGGGACCTCCAAACCAACCCCAAGACAACAAAGGCCAGGCACCTAAGGTTGGGGTGCAATGTTTTAGCTGTGGTGAAGTGGGGCACTATGCCCATAAGTGCCCAAAGAAGAAGCCCACGCAGCCACAACAGCAGAATGTGATGAGAGGATGGGTGAACCACGTCACTATGGAGGAAGCACAAGAGGCACCCGACGTGGTAGATGGTAAGTTTCCTGCCAATTTACACCTTGCAACCCTGCTGTTTGATTCTGGTGCTTCCCACTCATTTATTGCTGAAGGGTTTGTTAAGAAGCATGACCTAGCAACCACACAAATGAACCATATGCTAGCCGTAAACTCTCCAGGTGGAGAAATAAGGACAAGACAAGTGTGTCCCAAAGTGAACCTAGACATTAATGGGGTGGTATTTACTGGTAACCTCGTGGTGATAGATTCACAAGGGATAGATATTATCTTGGGTATGGATTGGTTGACAAAACATAAAGGAATCATCCATTGTTCGACCAGAACGGTGGAACTAACTCACCCTAGTGGCACAAGAGTAAAGTTCATAACAATAATTGAGCCTCGGAGGGACATTAAATTAAATCAAGTTGAGGTGAAAGTTGAGGAAATCAGGACCATCAGGGAATATCCATATGTTTTTCCGGAGGAGTTGCCAGGTATGCCTCCCGATCGTGAAGTGGAATCGCAATTGAGCTAGTACCTGGAACAGCCCCGATATACAAGGGACCTTATCGGATGGACTCCAAGCAGCTAGAAGAACTCAAGGATCATTTAAGAGAATTGACGGAGAAGGGGTATATTCGTCCTAGTTCCTCACCATGGGGAGCTCCGGTGATATTTGTGCCCAAGAAGGACGGAACCCAAAGGTTATGCTTGGATTACCGTGCATTGAATGAGGTAACCATCAAGAACAAGTACCCATTACCCCGCATTGAGGACTTGTTTGATCAGTTGAGGGGAGCTTGTGTGTTCTCGAAAATTGATCTCAGGTCGGGATACCACCAACTCAAGATAAGGCAATCTGATGTTCCCAAGACAACTTTTGTATCTCGGTACGGACTTTATGAATACACTGTCATGCCTTTCGGGCTAACTAATGCCCCGGCATACTTCATGTATCTCATGAACAAGGTATTCATGGAATATCTGGACAAATTTGTGGTGGTTTTCTTAGATGACATTCTCGTCTTCTCCAAAGATGAAGAAGAACATGAGAAACATCTAAGGTTGGTGTTGCAAAGGCTGAGAGAACACCAACTATATGCCAAGTTGAGCGAGTGTGAGTTTTGGCTGAAAAGAGTTCCCTTCTTAGGACATATAATCTCGGAGGGAGGAATCTCCGTGGATCCTGCCAAAATCGAGGATATACAGAAGTGGAAGACCCCTGAAAATGTCGGGGAAGTTCGAAGCTTCTTGGGATTGGTTGGATACTATCGATGGTTTATTGAGGGATTCTCTAAGATCTTGAGACCCCTCACCAAACTGTTGGAGAAGGGAATCACATTCACATGGACGCCACAGTGCGAGACGAGTTTTCAGGAGTTAAAGAAAAGATTGACAACAGCCCAAGTGTTGGTTATGCCAGATATGCAGAAGAATTTCACGGTGTACTGCGATGACTCTGGAAATGGGTTGGGATGTGTTCTCATGCAAGAAGGGCATGTCGTGGCATATGCATCCCGGCAGCTTCAGAAGCACGAGAAGAACTATCCTACACATGACCTAGAACTAGCCGCAGTGGTACACGCGTTGAAAATTTGGCGGCACTATTTGATGGGGAAGAGGATCGAGATATATACGGATCATAAGAGTTTGAAGTACATATTCACACAGCCAGACCTCAACCTCAGACAAAGGAGATGGTTAGAGCTAATCAAGGACTTTGATGTAGGCATCAACTATCATCCTGGGAAAGCAAACGTCGTGGCCGATGCTTTAAATCGCAAAGTGCAGGTCAACAAGTTGAGCTTGAAGGACATGCCTACAGAATTGAAGGACGAGGTTATAAGGCTCAATCTATGCCTGGTAAATAGTGGTGAAGCCATCGCCATGGAAGTGGATTCCACACTCGAGCGAGACATCCGCGAGGGTCAAAAGAATGACGAGAAGATACAAGAGATCAGACAACTCATCAAGGAAAATAAAGCTCCTGGTTTTAGAGAGGATGAACAAGGAACCGTGTGGCACGGGAAAAGAATCTATGTGCCAGAAGTAAAGGAGATCCGTGAATTGATTTTGAAGGAGGCTCATGATTCTGACTATTCCATTCATCCTGGGAGTACGAAGATGTACCAGGACCTCAAGAGCAGGTATTGGTGGTATGGCATGAAGCGCTATGTCGCGGAACATGTTGCCTCATGTGACACATGTCAGTTGGTGAAAGAAGAACATCAACGACCTGCGGGATTATTGCAACCACTCAAAGTGCCTGAATGGAAATGGGAAGAAATCAGCATGGATTTCATCGTGGGATTGTGACACGACCCCACTGGTCCTGTCGAGCCAGGATCACGCTGAGGGGTGTTGCGTTGCACAGCACCGTATAACACACGTCAAAGGTACAAAGCGGAAGCGGAAGCTTTATTACATAAACAAGTTTATTAACATGTTTACATCAAAATAAGTTTAGTCCACACTCGCGGGCGTAGACTAAGCATCAAGTGCACGTTCAGCCCTCGAACGTGTCCTTGCTAGCACACACGCATACTAACTCTGCGGCGGGCACGACTCCCATTCGACGGGGTTCCCCTCCTGGGGTTCCGTCTCCTCTTCGGGAGTCCCTTCCTCATAGAACCCTGCAAAAGCTTCAAACACAAGCAGTGAGCACGAAGGCTCAGCAAGTCTGACCCGTCTCACCTAAACATGGAACTTCTACATGAGGGTAATGGGTTGCATGAGGGAAAAATCATTTGCAAGGACTCGCCTAATTAGTAGAACCTTACTTTCAAGTTTTAGCAGCAGGTTGTGGAGAACTTTATGCTAAGGCACATGAGAGAGCCGCAATCAAACAAGAAACGCATTTCTCTCATGTACTTTGCCCAAAGTTGAAAAGAACTTTAGTTAGCACTAAGCTACAACATATCATTAACAATCAATATCCAACTTTCAATCAGCAACATTTTAACATGTAACTAGCCTGTTCTTTCTACGTCACGGTACAGTGAACAAGTGGTACTCACTGACCGCGAGGGACGGCGATTATAATCGATTTACACCTGCAGGGTTACCCGAATAACCCGTCACGTACGCCCGTACTCGATGTTGCCTACAACAACCATCAAGGACGCCGTACGCGACTACCTTTCACCCGTTAGCCAAATATTGAACCGGTCCCATCGTCCCGAGCAAGAGGTCCCTGCACGCGCATCTCTGTGCCGCCAGCTGATTTACACCTCGAGCTCTCAACCTACCCTCTGAACGACGGGCAATGCCTCAACACCCAGCTACCCGAGTTACATCAGTTTCCCGGTTCCCATATAGCCGGTAGGTCTTCGGTACTGTTCTAGCTTGTTCAACAGGCCCGCACACGGCTCGGTCCTCAATCGACACAAGCGGAGCTACAGCACACAGGCCCCAAAGTCCTGCTGCCCTTACTCTCCGCTCGGTCTCATTTTCTTGCCATGTGTTTCATGTGCTATCTCTACCCGAGCAATGTGCCTCTAGCCTATTCTCGCGAGTAGTTCCAACTACTCGACTTGTACCGAATCCTACTCTATCCTAGCAATGCAGTGGCTAACGGGGTTTTCAATCCTAAACCCAACCCGTGGTTTTCTTGGCTATGCAGTTGGATTTCCAAACAAGACTCTAATGCACAGAACAAAGGAAACAAGTATGTGCTCAAAACAATAAAAATTTGTAAAAAGGTTAATGCAAACCGGGGCTTGCCTTGCTGCTCTTGGTCGTAGGCTAGCTGTTCCTCCGGAGTAACGAAGTCTAGGACTTCGGGTTCCTCCTCGACCTTAGCGACTACATGATAAGAACAATGTATGTATTAATTAAATGCCTTTGTATTAACTTTGAAGTTGTGAAGTCTATAACCCTTACTAGACAGACCTAATGACTGTGAAACTTTTACTGTGGCTTGGTTACAACCTAAACAAAGACTTGGTCAAGTTTTAGTTGCAGCAAAGCTCATTTGAGCCCTCCACAAATAATTATGTCCTTGACCTTAATTGGAACCCTTAGGGTGTTCTAGGGATTTTCATGAGACAAACTATGACTTTCTGAAAACTAGATTTTCAGAGGGTCCTAATGGAGTTGGTCTCACTTAATTTGGAAGTCTCTAACTAAAGATATGAGCTAAACAATTTCAGAGAAAATCCTGAAAATGTTTCTGAACATTTTCTATTTTCTCTGGAACAGTTTTACTAATCACACCATTAGGTGGACTAAATGAGCTCAAATGGATCTGAAATTTTTATGGTAGTTCAAGGATATTTTGGTGAACATCTCAGCAAAATTTCAGGATTTTCCTCCAAAGGATTCTCCAGTTAAAATTCCTAACAGTTTAAACTTTGAGGAATTAATTCTGGAGAACTAAGGAATTTCATGAAGTGAAACTTGATTTTCTGGAAAGTACTCAGAGAGCTGAATCCAGCAAAATTTGGTTCACTCAATTTGGAGCTTTCTAGCCAAAGTTATAAGGATTTGAAGTTTGAAGGAAATCTGAAAATCGGGGAAAAGTTTAAACTCGCGCGTGGGCCCAGGGGACACGCGTCGCACGCCGAAGCGACAGCACACCGCGGCCCACAAGGCTTTTGCGCGCCAGCACACCCGATCCCGGCCGCAGCCGGATCCCGATTCAAAATATCGGCCGCTGACAGCTGGGGTCCACCCCCTTCTTCAACCTCGCGACACCCGCGCTCCGCCGCCGAGGGACCTCGCCGGAGAGCTCGCCGCTGGCTGCTGTACCGCTCCAAACTTCTTGATTCTGGCCGCCCCTGCCTACTTTTACTTGGGGAACATGATCCGAGGGTCAGCTGCTCATGACAACGGCCGGAGCATGGTCGGCGACGAGCCGCCATATCGGAACGACTTCGGCCATGTCGGCTGATGCCCCTAGTGCCTCAGCTACTTGGGAAACCGGTCGGGGAGCATCAGTGGACCTCAGAGAAGGTCGACATGAACTCGGGGCAGCTCGGGGAAGGCCCGAAATAGGTCCTCACCGTGCGCCCGATACCCCCCGTTCGTTCCGCCATTAGTAGACCTTGAATTACGCCGGGCACAGAGGTTCTCCGGCCCAGAGTTGTGAAGGCAACTTGTGCGTCACCGTGTCTAGCTCGTGTGGGAGTGGCCTGAGGCCCTCTAATCCTTTCTAGAGCACGAATTAAACAGAATCGTACCCGAAGGTCGTTCTGCACACAGAAAGGGGAAAAGTGGAAATTCGCCGCCGGTGAGCAACCACTCGAGCTGTGGCTCGGAGATGAGCAGCACCGGTCACCTGCGCGTCCAAGGGTGTCTTGGCTCGGGCGTGACAACGCCCAGGTTGGGCTGTCCACGAGAGCCCGAGGTGCGGCGGTTTCCAGTTCCGAGTTTGATCTTTCGGCACAGCCAATATCACTCGGTTTCAATCGATTTCTATCAATGGGAAGGATGGAGGATGGTTGCTAGTACCTTGCTGGGACCTTGGAATGGAAAGAGGGAGCTGCGATCGGCTTGATCAAGCAGGAACTCGAGCGGCGGCGATGGCAGTGGGAAAAGCAGTCGCGCACGTCGGTAGCTCGGGGAAATGGTGACTGAAGCACGCCGGGGAGGGAATAAATAGCCCGGCCGGCTGGTCTCCGGCTTGGGGCACGCAGCAGGAGCTGGCGCCGGCTGCCCCCTTCGGTGGCGCGCGCGCACAGCTGCCGGGAACCGACTGAACTGTGGTTCAGTCGGTTTGCTTTGAGGCTGAGGCTGACATGTGGGTCCCACTTCTCTTTTAACCTCTGAAATTTATTCCTAACAGCTGTGGTAAACAGTGAACCCTATTCTACCCTTGGCAATTCAAATTATTCACCCAAGAGCCATTTGAATTGATCAAAGTTCAAATGAGGTTTGGTTTGAATGAATTTCAGCACAAGTGCAGTTTGAAATTCAAATAAAGTTTGAATTTCTCCCCCTTAGCTCATGTCAAGATCAACTCCAAATGGAGTGAAAATTGGTGTGTGAGCTCACAAAAATGTGCTGAGCAAAAATATGCCTTCCACTTTTACATTCAGTGGGTGAAAACAGTTTGAATTTGAATATGGTTTCAAACTGCCCTTTTCCTAACTATACCCAAAATGACCTCAAAAAGGTTTTGAATTTGGGTGGAACTTGGCATGGACATCCTTAGCAAAGTGTAGGAGTCTTCATATGTCCAGCCCATCTATATCACATGTGGGAAGTACCACTTTTGCAATGTGTGAGTTTGTTCCCTAATGAGCATGTTGATAATTGTTACTTGCTCTTTATTTGTGTTCATCATTCTTCCTCAAATGAGGTGTGTGGTGTGGTGATGAACACTGCAAATGAGTGTCAAAAACTGAGGCCCTTACATTCCTCCCCCCTTAAAAGAATCTCGTCCCGAGATTATAAGGTGAAATGAGAGAGAGGACAGTGGAAAATTACCGAATATGCGACGTGAAAAAGTCGGGGTAGTTAGTGCGAAGGAATTCTTCGCTCTCCCATGTCGCTTCGTCCATGGAGTAATTACTCCATAGAATCTTGTAGAACCACAACGTACGGTTGCGTGTGGTTCGGGCCTTTTCATCAATAATCTGCACCGGTTCCTTCCGATAGGTGAGATCCGGTTGCAGTTCTTTAATGTCTTCCAGCTGAACGGTAGTTGATAGCTTGAGACACTTCCTCAGCTGGGAAATGTGAAAGACGTCGTGCACACCGGAAAGTGCTTCTGGTAATCTTAGCCGGTATGCCACCGATCCACATCTTTCGGTAATCTGGAATGGACCGATGAATCGGGGTGCTAACTTTCCTCTCACCCCAAATCTGTTTACGCCCTTCATTGGAGACACTCGTAGGTATACGTGATCTCCAACTTCGAATTGTAATGGGCGCCTTCTCCGGTCCGCATACTGTTTCTGTCGGGATTGAGCGGCTTTTAGGTTCGCTTGAATTAATCGAACCTTTTCTTCCGCGTTGTTGACAAGATCAATCCCGAAGGTAACCCTCTCGCCAGATTCACACCAGTTCAGTGGTGTGCGGCATTTCCTGCCGTATAGCGCCTCGTAGGGCGCCATCTTGATACTGGCTTGGTACCCATTGTTGTACGAGAACTCGGCTAATGGCAAGTGATCATCCCAATTCTTGCCGTGGTCGATAGCGCAAGCTCGTAGCATGTCTTCTAGGATTTGATTTACCCGCTCCGTTTGCCCATCCGTCTGCGGGTGGTAGGCTGAACTACGGATCAGCTTCGTCCCCAAGGCAGCGTGTAGCTGCTCCCAAAAACGGGACACAAATAAATTGCCCCGGTCCGATACGATGGTACGGGGTACGCCGTATAAGCATAGGATCCGTGAGATGTACAGTTCAGCGTACTTCTTGGCGTTGTAGTTGGTGTTGACCGGGATGAAATGGGCAACTTTGGTGAGCCGATCGACGATCACCCACACAGAATCATGTTTCTGTAAGGTGGTGGGTAAACCGACGACGAAATCCATGCTCACGTCCTCCCACTTCCAGGCAGGAATGCCCAGTGGTTGCAGCAGTCCCGGTTTCCGCATGTGGTCTGCCTTCACCCGTCGACATGTATCACACTCGGACACGTATTTTGCCGTCTCTCGCTTCATCCGTGTCCACCAAAACTTGCTTCTGAGTTCTTGATACATCTTGTTGCTGCCGGGGTGAATAGAAAACTTTGATAAGTGAGCTTCATCAAAGATTCTCTTCCTTAACTCCGGGTTTCGGGGTACGACGATCCGGTCCTTGAACCATAAGACGCCGTCTCCGTCCTTCCGGAAACATTTCAACTCCCCACTGTCTACACGTCTCCGCAAATGTGACATGCCCTTGTCATTCTTCTGGGCTGCCGCTATCTCTTCACGGATGGTGGGGATCAAAGCTAGGTTGTAGAGAGCTCCATGTGGAATCACATGTAGTGGTGGTTCGCTCTCTTCCAACGGTGTGATGGTCAGATTATTGACGTGTGACTTGCGGCTTAGCGCGTCTGCCACAACGTTTGCCTTGCCCGGATGATAATGGATCTCTATCTCGTAATCCTTTATCAGCTCCAACCATCTTCGTTGCCTCATGTTCAGCTCCTTCTGAGTGAAGATGTACTTGAGGCTTTTGTGGTCGGTATATAAATGTACGAGGTTACCGAGTAGGTAGTGTCTCCACATTTTCAGTGCAAGTACCACGGCAGCGAGCTCCAAATCGTGAGTTGGATAATTTTGCTCATGGTTCCTAAGCTGTCGTGATCCATACGCGACCACTCTTCGGTCTTGCATCAGCACACATCCGAGCCCAATGCCGGATGCATCGCAGTACACCTCGAACGGTTTTGTTGTGTCTGGCTGCGCCAAAACCGGTGCTGATGTCAGGTGCTTGACTAAAGCCTTGAATGCTGCTTCACATGCTGGACTCCAAACATATTTGGTAGCCTTCTTCAGCAGCTCTGTCATTGGCCTGGCAATCTTCGAGAAGTTCGGAATGAACCTCCGATAATATCCCGCGAGTCCGAGGAAACTCCGTACCTCATGAACAGTTCTCGGGGATTTCCAATTCAGCACTTGCGTGATTTTGCTCGGGTCCACAGCGATACCCTCCGCTGAGATGATATGCCCGAGGAAAGGCACTTGCGATATCCAAAACTCGCATTTGCTGAACTTTGCGTATAACTTGTGATCCCGCAGCCGTTGCAAGACTATACGCAGATGTTTCTTGTGATCTTCCTCCGACTTGGAGTATACCAGGATGTCGTCGATGAAGACCACGACAAACTTGTCCAGCTCCGGCATGAACACCGAGTTCATTAAATACATGAAGTGAGCTGGAGCATTGGTGAGGCCAAAGGACATGACCAGGTACTCATAAAGTCCGTACCTTGTCGAAAAAGCTGTCTTTGGAATGTCCTCAGCCCTGATCTTAATCTGATGGTACCCGGATCTTAAATCCATCTTGGAAAAGACCTTTGCTTCGACCAACTGATCAAACAACATGTCGATCCGTGGTAACGGGTACTTGTTCTTGATGGTTACGGCATTTAATGGACGGTAGTCCACGCAAAGCCGCAACGTTTCATCCTTCTTTTTGACAAATAATGCCGAACAACCCCATGGCGAGGAGCTCGGCCTAATAAAACCCTTCTCCAGAAGGTCCGTGAGCTGAATCTTCAGTTCTGCCAACTCCTTGGGCGCCATCTTGTACGGCCTTTGGGATATTGGCATGGTTCCCGGTGCAAGTTCAATCTTGAACTCCACCTCTCTATCGGGTGGCATCCCCGGCAAATCATCCGGGAATACATCAGGGAACTCTCGGACCACTGGAATGTCTTCCAATCTGATGGTTGTGGCTTGATAGACACTTGGAAGTTTTATTTCTGGACTGTCCAGAAATAATGAGTGAGAACCGTGCACTTCTGAGTTTAAGTGCACGACTCGGAGGACGGTGTCTAAAACAGCGCCGTGGCGGGTTAACCACGACATCCCTAGGATGACATCGACCTTCTGTCCCTCTAAGATAATGAGAGACGTGGGGTACACTCTACCCGCTAAGCATAATGGTGCTTTGGAGACCATTACGCTTGCTGAAATCTTCCCACCCGGTGAACAAATTAAATATGGACTATCGGTGGGTAGTATTGGCAAGCTGTGTTTAGCAATGAAAGCTTGGCTAATAAAATTATGCGTGGCGCCTGAATCAAATAGTACTATAGCGGGATGCTGGTGGAGTTGGAACATACCCGCAAGGATTGGCTCGCCCTCCGGCACGTCCTCAATGGCAAGCTGGTGGACAGTGCCGGGCCTAGGGTTTGCCCGCCGCGCATTAGTAGGGTTCCGGGGTTGATTCCTCCCCGGAAACTGTGGTACCACTCCGCCGCCTTGCCTCTCCGGGCAACTGCTCGCGAAGTGTCCTGGACGACCACACTTGTAACATGTGGCCGCTGCTGGTGGAGTACTCGGGGGACGAAAGCCCGGCATGCGTTGCGGAGGTGCAAACGCACGCGGCATCGCCCGCTGCTGCTGCTGTTGTTGCGGTGGTGCTGGCAGTGCCGGCCGGAATGCCGGTGAAGAATACGGCCGACCGCGGAACGGCATCGACCGCTGTGGTGGCTGCCAGCGCGGACCTGATGGTGGGCGATTCACCATCCGAAACTTCTGAGAAGGACCGCCTCCTTCTCCGCTGCTCTGCGGCGCGCTTCGCTTTCGCTCTGCCGCCGCCAACTCCTTGCCGGAGTCTTCCTGAACAATCGCAGCATCAATTATGTCGTTGAGGCTGCCGCGATTGAACATCGCCAGCTTGTCCTTCAGGAGCGGGTTAAGCCCCTGGTAAAAGTGGTCCCGCCGCTTCTCGTCCGTATCTGCGTGATACGACGCGTAGAGTGCGAGATCGTTGAACGCTCTGGAGTACTCCAGCGCGTTCCGGCTCCCTTGTTGCAGGTGTAGGAATTCCTGCGTCTTCCTCTTCATCAAACCGGGCGGTATATGATAGGCCCGGAAGGCCGTCCGAAACTCCGCCCAGGTCATCACTCGGTCGGTGGGTTGTGAAGCACAAAAGTTGGCCCACCACGCGCTCGCGGATCCTTGGAGCTGCTGGACCGCGAACTGAGTCTTGCGCTGCTCGCTGATTTGGAGCAGCCCGAACTTCATCTCTATGGCGCGGAGCCAGTTGTCCGCGTCAAGTGGTTCATCCGCCCTTGAGAATACAGGGGGATGAGTCGCCAGGAAGTCGGAGTAGGAGCTCTGTTGGCGCTCCTCGCGATCTTGACGTCTCTCTGGGCGAGACGTATTCGCAATTAACGTTTGCAGCAGCTCTGTATGCTGCTGATGTGAACCCGCCATTGCCGCGACAATGTCGGCCAATGTAACCGTTGGCAGTGGCGGTGGCGGTGTTTGCTGTTGCTGTTGCTGCTGCTGTCCCGAGGAGTCCTCGGGAGGCGGTTGGGAGGTCTCTCCCCCTTGGCTAGTACCTCCAACATCAGGGTTGGCACGAGTACGCGTCATTCTGAATTTCAACACAGCAGCAATTAGCACATGTCTTACTCAAAATTCCATAAACAGCAGTAAGTATTGAAGCGACGCATGACTAACTTGCACAACATTCACATATATTGATAAAGCATAAACTTTATACAAGATACATTATTCTCGGACCTCCGAGAAGTCGTGCTCATGCCGTCACTACCTATACATACGCTACTGTCTACACGACATGTCACCGATTACAAAAGTTGGGTTACGCTACCCTAGCTGCCCTACTTGGCAACCGTAACCCCCTACTCGGAGTAGAACTCGACCTCCTGTGGGTCGTCCTCCTCCGGTACCTCTGCTGGTGGCTCGGGGTCTACCACCTCTTCTCCCATTCCAGGTTCTCCCATGGCTGGAAGACCCAAGACTACCGGTACGCCCAATACCGGGGGCACGAGGTCCTGCAATGCATGCACCTCGTCCATAGCTTGGTTGTAGTCCTCTTCCCAGCCTTGTCCTTCCTCAATAGCGTCTTCCCGTTCTTGAGCAAGGTCCTCATTCTGCTGGGTTAGGGTCTGCACCAGCTCTTGCAACGCCGCAATGTCAACACGGCTCTTCTTCTTTGCCTTCTTCAGACGACGCAACTGATTGTGTTGTTCATTCAGTCGCTTGATCGTCGGAAGGAGCACATTGCGGAGTGCACTGTGAGCACTCTCAAAATGATCTCCACGGCTTGTGCTCTCCTTGAGCTTGGTGGCGAGATGCTCCGTATGAACAGCTTGGCTGTCCATCACAGCGTTTCCCGCCCTCATTTGGAGGCTGAGATTTGCCTCCGCGGGGTTGTACCTTGGGCAACTCGGGTTTGTTGCCTCTAGGTACCTCTCTTCCCACACATGCTGAGCTCGTCCCTCCACCGGAACGAGTGCATATGGAGTGCCCTCCATAGCCTGCACGTGTAGTTGGCAGAAACGTGACATAGTGTCACGGGCTGCCACTTGCCACATCCCTTCCGGTTGTCTTCCTCTCACCGTGACGGTGAATGGCACCCAACCGGGTGGCGTAGGCCCTGCAGGAACCTCGACATGGATCGTCCACGTCTTGTTCCCCTCTTCGCCTTCTTCCTTGGCGAAGTATTGCGGCATCTGGTTGTACCCGAAATATTGGAGCATTAGGCACAATGCTCCCGGGTAGCCGCTACGGTCAGAGCAGTGGGAAACTACCCACCCGTTCTCCAACCGTTTATCTGCTGCCATCTGTAAAAATATATTTGAGAAATGTCAAATATTTATTTAAACAGTAAACCATTGAGTTATAACATAAGATATGTCATTGAACCCTTAACACTTGGAAACATAGTTCAAATTTTTAAACAAATTTGACTGCTGATCTGCTGTTCCCATGACAGCCCTGACCAGTTTCCATATCAATCTGATTTAGGCCAGGTTAAAAGCAAAACCAGTCCTGGAGCTCAACATCAAAGTTACAGTTAACTTCAATAGCTTTCCAGAAAGTATTTGGTTGGCCTAAGATCTGCTCTGGTTCAAAAGTTATGAGATGTCAAAGTTAACAGAATTTCTGGAAACAATTGGACAGCACCTCCCTGCCTTAGGTACTGATTTGATCCAAGAATCCCAGTTAATTCTGTTCCTAATCTGACAAAACTTTCTGTTACAAAGTTGTAACCCATCTCATAATCTTTCCAGAACTACCTCATTTCCTATTTTTGGATTTTTAAGCAGGAAGTTATGCTTAATTTACAGAGAGTTTACAGAGAGTCTTTGCTCTGTCCTGTTTTCTGGACAGTTTCAACTCTACTGCATTTTTCGAGTGGTTAAGGGACGAAACACCTCTGGAACTCAACAGAAAAGTTGTAAAGCTCCTCCAAAGCTTTCCAGAAATGTATCATACGACCCCAACCTCGAAAGAACTCAACCTCTAACCTCTGATTACTTCAGCCTTGATTTAGCTGAAAACAGAGTGCTCTGTCCTTAACATCCTATAAGTTGAAAACTTGTTAGCTTTGAATATCCTGTTCAAGGGAAGGAGTTACATCAAGTTTTACTACTTTGGATCAAAACCTTCAAATTTTTAAATGAAGTTGTTCATTTAGTTGGGTGTGACGTTGATGCGTCACCAGATCATGTCGGTACTACGTCCTCACAAAGAAAAACCTATACCGGACTTAGCCGGCTTCGTTAGTTTAGTGGCACTACTCGTCACTCGCACACGGATGCTACACGTCTACCGTTTCGTGGTAAGGCTACCTGCAGAAATTCAACCAATCATCAGACTCGGCTGCACACCGAGCCCGGAATCCATACAGTTGGTACATCCGGCCGTCATCACTCGCCCGGATGTTCTCAAGCCAAACACGCCCTGAGTTACGTGTTCACGTTTCAGACCACGTGACGGGGTCTCCCATGTTGCACCACGCACGCCAGGGACAGACGTTGCTCGAATACCCCAAACGACATGAAGAGTCGTAGAGGATATCAAAGCGGGTCGGGTTACCTGCCACCCGTGGGGCTCCACCCTTCAGCTTGTGCGCACTGGTGGACAGCGCTTACGTGCACCCCCCAAGACATGAACGTCCCGAGATGCACGATTTTCCGACATAACAAATAAGTTAATAAGCCACTTTCTATATACTAATAACATCCTTATACGGGCTACTAACTCGTTCCTCACTGGATTTTTGAAAAAGAAGACCTTTGTACTGTGTTAAACCTCAAGCGAGCTCTGATACCACGCTGACACGACCCCACTGGTCCTGTCGAGCCAGGATCACGCTGAGGGGTGTTGCGTTGCACAGCACCGTATAACACACGTCAAAGGTACAAAGCGGAAGCGGAAGCTTTATTACATAAACAAGTTTATTAACATGTTTACATCAAAATAAGTTTAGTCCACACTCGCGGGCGTAGACTAAGCATCAAGTGCACGTTCAGCCCTCGAACGTGTCCTTGCTAGCACACACGCATACTAACTCTGCGGCGGGCACGACTCCCATTCGACGGGGTTCCCCTCCTGGGGTTCCGTCTCCTCTTCGGGAGTCCCTTCCTCATAGAACCCTGCAAAAGCTTCAAACACAAGCAGTGAGCACGAAGGCTCAGCAAGTCTGACCCGTCTCACCTAAACATGGAACTTCTACATGAGGGTAATGGGTTGCATGAGGTAAAAATCATTTGCAAGGACTCGCCTAATTAGTAGAACCTTACTTTCAAGTTTTAGCAGCAGGTTGTGGAGAACTTTATGCTAAGGCACATGAGAGAGCCGCAATCAAACAAGAAACGCATTTCTCTCATGTACTTTGCCCAAAGTTGAAAAGAACTTTAGTTAGCACTAAGCTACAACATATCATTAACAATCAATATCCAACTTTCAATCAGCAACATTTTAACATGTAACTAGCCTGTTCTTTCTACGTCACGGTACAGTGAACAAGTGGTACTCACTGACCGCGAGGGACGGCGATTATAATCGATTTACACCTGCAGGGTTACCCGAATAACCCGTCACGTACGCCCGTACTCGATGTTGCCTACAACAACCATCACGGACGCCGTACGCGACTACCTTTCACCCGTTAGCCAAATATTGAACCGGTCCCATCGTCCCGAGCAAGAGGTCCCTGCACGCGCATCTCTGTGCCGCCAGCTGATTTACACCTCGAGCTCTCAACCTACCCTCTGAACGACGGGCAATGCCTCAACACCCAGCTACCCGAGTTACATCAGTTTCCCGGTTCCCATATAGCCGGTAGGTCTTCGGTACTGTTCTAGCTTGTTCAACAGGCCCGCACACGGCTCGGTCCTCAATCGACACAAGCGGAGCTACAGCACACAGGCCCCAAAGTCCTGCTGCCCTTACTCTCCGCTCGGTCTCATTTTCTTGCCATGTGTTTCATGTGCTATCTCTACCCGAGCAATGTGCCTCTAGCCTATTCTCGCGAGTAGTTCCAACTACTCGACTTGTACCGAATCCTACTCTATCCTAGCAATGCAGTGGCTAACGGGGTTTTCAATCCTAAACCCAACCCGTGGTTTTCTTGGCTATGCAGTTGGATTTCCAAACAAGACTCTAATGCACAGAACAAAGGAAACAAGTATGTGCTCAAAACAATAAAAATTTGTAAAAAGGTTAATGCAAACCGGGGCTTGCCTTGCTGCTCTTGGTCGTAGGCTAGCTGTTCCTCCGGAGTAACGAAGTCTAGGACTTCGGGTTCCTCCTCGACCTTAGCGACTACATGATAAGAACAATGTATGTATTAATTAAATGCCTTTGTATTAACTTTGAAGTTGTGAAGTCTATAACCCTTACTAGACAGACCTAATGACTGTGAAACTTTTACTGTGGCTTGGTTACAACCTAAACAAAGACTTGGTCAAGTTTTAGTTGCAGCAAAGCTCATTTGAGCCCTCCACAAATAATTATGTCCTTGACCTTAATTGGAACCCTTAGGGTGTTCTAGGGATTTTCATGAGACAAACTATGACTTTCTGAAAACTAGATTTTCAGAGGGTCCTAATGGAGTTGGTCTCACTTAATTTGGAAGTCTCTAACTAAAGATATGAGCTAAACAATTTCAGAGAAAATCCTGAAAATGTTTCTGAACATTTTCTATTTTCTCTGGAACAGTTTTACTAATCACACCATTAGGTGGACTAAATGAGCTCAAATGGATCTGAAATTTTTATGGTAGTTCAAGGATATTTTGGTGAACATCTCAGCAAAATTTCAGGATTTTCCTCCAAAGGATTCTCCAGTTAAAATTCCTAACAGTTTAAACTTTGAGGAATTAATTCTGGAGAACTAAGGAATTTCATGAAGTGAAACTTGATTTTCTGGAAAGTACTCAGAGAGCTGAATCCAGCAAAATTTGGTTCACTCAATTTGGAGCTTTCTAGCCAAAGTTATAAGGATTTGAAGTTTGAAGGAAATCTGAAAATCGGGGAAAAGTTTAAACTCGCGCGTGGGCCCAGGGGACACGCGTCGCACGCCGAAGCGACAGCACACCGCGGCCCACAAGGCTTTTGCGCGCCAGCACACCCGATCCCGGCCGCAGCCGGATCCCGATTCAAAATATCGGCCGCTGACAGCTGGGGTCCACCCCCTTCTTCAACCTCGCGACACCCGCGCTCCGCCGCCGAGGGACCTCGCCGGAGAGCTCGCCGCTGGCTGCTGTACCGCTCCAAACTTCTTGATTCTGGCCGCCCCTGCCTACTTTTACTTGGGGAACATGATCCGAGGGTCAGCTGCTCATGACAACGGCCGGAGCATGGTCGGCGACGAGCCGCCATATCGGAACGACTTCGGCCATGTCGGCTGATGCCCCTAGTGCCTCAGCTACTTGGGAAACCGGTCGGGGAGCATCAGTGGACCTCAGAGAAGGTCGACATGAACTCGGGGCAGCTCGGGGAAGGCCCGAAATAGGTCCTCACCGTGCGCCCGATACCCCCCGTTCGTTCCGCCATTAGTAGACCTTGAATTACGCCGGGCACAGAGGTTCTCCGGCCCAGAGTTGTGAAGGCAACTTGTGCGTCACCGTGTCTAGCTCGTGTGGGAGTGGCCTGAGGCCCTCTAATCCTTTCTAGAGCACGAATTAAACAGAATCGTACCCGAAGGTCGTTCTGCACACAGAAAGGGGAAAAGTGGAAATTCGCCGCCGGTGAGCAACCACTCGAGCTGTGGCTCGGAGATGAGCAGCACCGGTCACCTGCGCGTCCAAGGGTGTCTTGGCTCGGGCGTGACAACGCCCAGGTTGGGCTGTCCACGAGAGCCTGAGGTGCGGCGGTTTCCAGTTCCGAGTTTGATCTTTCGGCACAGCCGATATCACTCGGTTTCAATCGATTTCTATCAATGGGAAGGATGGAGGATGGTTGCTAGTACCTTGCTGGGACCTTGGAATGGAAAGAGGGAGCTGCGATCGGCTTGATCAAGCAGGAACTCGAGCGGCGGCGATGGCAGTGGGAAAAGCAGTCGCGCACGTCGGTAGCTCGGGGAAATGGTGACTGAAGCACGCCGGGGAGGGAATAAATAGCCCGGCCGGCTGGTCTCCGGCTTGGGGCACGCAGCAGGAGCTGGCGCCGGCTGCCCCCTTCGGTGGCGCGCGCGCACAGCTGCCGGGAACCGACTGAACTGTGGTTCAGTCGGTTTGCTTTGAGGCTGAGGCTGACATGTGGGTCCCACTTCTCTTTTAACCTCTGAAATTTATTCCTAACAGCTGTGGTAAACAGTGAACCCTATTCTACCCTTGGCAATTCAAATTATTCACCCAAGAGCCATTTGAATTGATCAAAGTTCAAATGAGGTTTGGTTTGAATGAATTTCAGCACAAGTGCAGTTTGAAATTCAAATAAAGTTTGAATTTCTCCCCCTTAGCTCATGTCAAGATCAACTCCAAATGGAGTGAAAATTGGTGTGTGAGCTCACAAAAATGTGCTGAGCAAAAATATGCCTTCCACTTTTACATTCAGTGGGTGAAAACAGTTTGAATTTGAATATGGTTTCAAACTGCCCTTTTCCTAACTATACCCAAAATGACCTCAAAAAGGTTTTGAATTTGGGTGGAACTTGGCATGGACATCCTTAGCAAAGTGTAGGAGTCTTCATATGTCCAGCCCATCTATATCACATGTGGGAAGTACCAATTTTGCAATGTGTGAGTTTGTTCCCTAATGAGCATGTTGATAATTGTTACTTGCTCTTTATTTGTGTTCATCATTCTTCCTCAAATGAGGTGTGTGGTGTGGTGATGAACACTGCAAATGAGTGTCAAAAACTGAGGCCCTTACAGATTGCCTAGGACCCAATCAGGGTATGATTCGATATGGGTCATCATTGATAGGCTAACCAAGGTAGCTCACTTCATCCCCGTAAAGTAAAGCTACAGTGGATCCAAATTGGCGGAGTTATACATGTCAAGGATCGTGTGTTACCATGGAGTGCCGAAGAAGATAGCGTCGGACCGAGGGACACAGTTCACCTCGAGGTTTTGGCAGAAGTTGCATGAAACCATGGGAACCCATCTAAATTTCAGCTCTGCCTATCATCCCCAAACTGACGGGCAGACGGAGAGAACCAATCAGATCCTTGAAGATATGCTGAGGGCATGTGCACTCAAAAACAATAGGAGTTGGGAGAAGAACATACCGTGTGCGGAGTTTTCCTATAACAACAGCTATCAAGCTAGTATGAAGATGTCACCGTTTGAAGCCTTGTACGGGAGGAAGTGCAGAACTCTCCTATTTTGGAACCAAACAGGGGAAAGTAAAGTGTTTGGTCCAGAAGTACTACAAGAAGCCGTGGCGAAGGTGAGGGAAATTCGCAACAATTTGAGGATAGCACAGACACACCAAAAGAGCTATGCTGATGTACGAAGAAGAGAGCTCGTTTTCAACGTGGGAGACTATGTCTATCTCAAGGTGTCCCCTATCAGAGGACTTCGTCGGTTCAAGGTGAAAGGGAAGTTGTCACCTCGATACATCAGACCCTTTCAAGTTTAGGAAAGGAAAGGCGATGTGGCGTATCAACTAGAATTACCGGCTCGTCTATCGGATGTGCATGATGTATTCCATGTGTCACAACTCAAGAAATGCCTGAGGACGCCTGAAGAGGTGTTACCCATGAATGAAGTGGACGTAGGTGAGGATTTGTCTTATGCCGAGCAACCACACAAGATTTTGGAGACAATGGAATGCATCACCAAAAATAAAAGAATCCGGATGTGCAAGGTGCAGTGGAAGCATCATTCAGAAGAGGAAGCCACATGGGAGCGGGAAGACGAGCTCAAGGCACAATTTCCGGAGTTGTTTTCTTAGAACCACCAATCTCGAGGACGAGATTTCTTTTAAGGGGGGTAGAGCCGTAACACCCCAAAAATCTTGTTAAGACCCTAAATCATGTTAAGACGGGAATTTAAAAATTTTTGGACGTATTGCATGTTTTGCAATAATTCAAATTCAAACTGGAATTCAAATTAAACTCAAAACAGAAAAGAAATAGAAAAAGAAAAAGGAAAACAGAAAAAAAACTGGCCAGTGGGCCGAAACCCACCAGCCGGCCCACCCTGCCCCCGCGCCAGCCCGCAGCCGCGCGCCCGCGCTCTCTCTCTCAGACAGGTGGGACCCACCTGTCATCCCTAACCCCCGATCGTCCGAAACTCGGACTGTTCACCCGCGCGCGCGCGATCACAATCAACCGGATTTCCGGCCGAATTCTGGTTCCGGAGGACTCCCACTCGATCTAAACAAACCCGCCGCCCTCCCCCGTCTATAAAAACCCCGGCCTCGTTCTGTTTTTCCCACGCGATCCGCCGTTTTTACTCCGGTTAGAACCCGAGACTTCTCCGGCAAAGTCTAGCCGATCTAAGCTCGGAAATTCCGATCTAACTCGCTGGTCTTGATCCACCGCCTCCGGGGAACCCTGCAGGTGCAGAAAACTCGGTGACTTGCGGTTCAAACACAGCGCCGACGAGCCTCGCCGTGGTTTCACTTCGGACCTCGTCGCCGATCGCCTTCCAGGACCTCCGAGCTCAAGAAAACCCCCGAGGTGAGATCCCTGACCTCCCCTCCAGCGATCTATGCCATAAAATCATAGTTCTAGGAAGAATTTACGAAGATCCGAAACTCTCCGGCGAGATCGCCGCTTCCCGCCGCCGTGCGCCGCCGGGCAGCGCCGCCCGCGCTCGATCAGAGCGACGTGGCCGCTTGTGCGCCGTCTATTTTAAATCGCACGGTAGAATTTAAATCCCCGCGTACCAGTTTGACGTTATAATCTCAGCCGTCTGTTTTAAATCGGACGGTCCACGTCAGCCCCGCGTTATAAAGACTGGAAATCTTACGTGCTACCCCCTGGGGTTCTCGGGAAATAAGAGCTAGCCCCAGAAACTTCTGATCTAGCCCCTGGAACTTCAGAAAATCATGTAAATTCATTTAAAAATCAGTTTTAGCCCCTGGACTTAATAAAAATTAGGAAAAACTCCTCTGTTATGTATAGCTAGGCCCCTGAAAATTGTTAAAATAATATTATAGACCATGTAGTGGGGTGAGTTTACCTTTTTAGCCCTGTTTAATATTTAATTTTGGAAATTGAATATGTGGCTAGTGTTTAAAATTTAAAAAGTGCGACAAACATATTGTCAAAATTAAATTAAAAACTTTCTCAGTATTTAGAAAACTTTGGAGTGAGATAAAAATATATTTTGGGCTGAAGTGAATCTGTTTAATTGATTATTCACATTTAGGGACACATTTTTAAGTAAAGAATAGTTCTGGAAAATAGGGAAAATAATTGTAAAATAGTTTACATCAGAGGAAAAGGTCTAAAATATATTAATAAATATTTTAGATCAGAACCTATTCTGTTTATATGATGTGTCTTGTTATTTTCATAATAAAGTTCATGTTTAGGCATAGGAAATAAATCTGAAAATATAGCAACTAGTAAATGATAAATGGAGTTCTAAAATCCAAAGAATTCAGTTTAGGGTTGGTAGAAATTCTGAAGACACATATGGAGAAGGAAAATAACTTTCATGCATACTTGGTAGCTAAAAGGTGTAGTAATTGAATATAAGGAATTTATTTAAATTGGAAACTCATATATATAGTATGTAAGTATAAATGTGAACACAAAAGTAGGAATCATATACACATGATTAAAATTGCATGCAAGCCACAAATCAACACACATAGAATAACCACAACACATATAATGGTGAATGACTTTCATAAATATGAATGTGTGGTTTGTATGAAGTGGAAGTGTGAACTATGTCTTATAGATTGTTGTTTTTCTTTTGCTATGTGTGATGGTATGATGTAGAACCTGCTCAAGAGCAAGTTATTCCTTTCCAAGATCAGGACTACCCATTTCAAGAGTAGCAGGAAGGAGGCAAGTGTCCTTGACCACTTTGATCCTTTGCTAGGATGTGTAGCTAGAATTATTTGCATTGCCAATTGAAATATGAAACCCATGCTAGGAAGTTTCCCTAGAATTGTATTACCTTGTTCCCTTGTAGCTTGGGATTGGGATTTATTTTATCATGTCATTTATTATTATGCATATGCTTAGCCATGCTTAGAATGCGATATTTGGGATATAAGATCATCAGTTTATTTTACCATACTCTTAAATGAGATATTGTGAGTTATGTAGAGGTAGGGATCAAGGCAAGTTGGATGTTTTGGTTGTGTGCTGGGTGCACGAGACTCGGGTTTGTGTTTAGTACTTGCCTGGATCCTAAGGACCGGTTCATGGAGCATGTAACCTGGCTTTACCGTGCCAACCACATGCTGAGATGGGGCTGCTTGGCCAATTAATTAGGTGTATCCCCGGCGTAGTATGGGCAGCTGGACTACAATATGAACCGCAAGGCTCAAGAGGGGGCCACTGCAGCGGGGTTGGAGCCTCTTGTATGCTGTTATGGGTGAAACCTCAGTGGGCCCACGCTCGTCGGGAATCCCTTTGTAAAGGCTTCGTATTGATCTCCTGGCTACACACCTGGGAAGTGTGAATGTGGTTCGTAGACACTGGCATAATGGAGGTTCTTTTAGTCCACCCGGCAACGGGGGATGAAATCACTACATGTGGGTACAGTGGTGCAAACTCTGCAGAGTCAAAACTGTCATGACAGCCGTGCTCACGGTCAAGAGCGGCTTGGACTTGATCATGATTAGAGGATTGATGGTTTTGGAAGTTGAGGACGTTAAGCGGGGAGCTTAACATTGGAAATGATGTTATGGTTATTTGATTATGACGAGTGGATGGGAGATTGGGACCATTTCACCTGTGTAGTAATGTAGGTGCTTAATAAGCTAAGGTGGTAGGCAATAATTGCGTAGTGCTTTAACCATGAGTTCAACCTCCCCTTGTTCTAGCCATGCATGACATTACTTTCCCACACTTGCTGAGTACCATCGGTACTCAACCTTGCATATTTGTTGGTTTATATTGCTACTCAGGTCAAGAGAATGATGTGGTGTTTAATGATCAAGACTTTGGACCCGAAGAAGGCTTCTAGGTTCATGGAGTCCCCCGGGCAACGCCTGTGACGGAGCCCACAAGAATAATTATTCCGCTGCTAGTTTATTTACTTGTGATGAACTTATTATTGTCCATCGAGACATTTGCTATGTAAGACTTATTGTTATTCGACACCTGGCTTGTAATAAATGATGCTTCACTATTTGTCATCACATGTATGAGAAAATGATCCTGGCATACATGTGATATTCACTCGGTTGTTCTTCGGAAAAACCGGGTGTGACATGTTATGTTATGGTCATTGGGATGGATTTTCAGACTGTTTTGAGTCAAGACAATGAAGTTGGTTTAGGTTATATGAACATGAGATGGTTATGAATATTTATGAGTATGAGATGAACTTGAGAAATTAATGGCTGGATGAGACTTGATAAATGGTGAATTATGATGAGAGAATGTTGCTGAACTACATGATTATGATGGGATAAATTTTACCCAAAAATAGTTGTTGTTTTTATCATGTTTGTGAATAAAAGTTCTGCAATGAGCCTTTTTATTCCATACCTTGTTGAAAGCTACATGTCATACTTTTCCCGCACTTGCTGAGTACGACATGTACTCACCCTTGCATTACCACATAAACATCAGTTACAGGAGATGAGTACTTCGAGGACCATGTGAAGTACTACGCGTGCGAATTACCGTCAACATGCCTGTGGAGTTGAAGACTGGAGCCTGCTGTTTAGTTATTTCCGCAGTCATTTAGAGACTTCCGCTGCAAGAATAAGTTAGAGATTCATGAGTGAGACATTGAGTCATTGTAATAAAGTACTTAAACACTATTTATTTGTGGTTATATTCTGAATTCAGTTTGTGGATTACATGTGTATGTGTGATGAGCATCCTGGGCACACATATGCAGTCACTTGGTTCTATTTTCGGAACCGGGTGTCACATTTTGTGCCTTGTTCGTCTGACTTATTTTTGTCAAGTCTTTCTCGTTGAGTTTCTGGGAAGCACGATAGTGCTTCGGTGTTTTGATCATAACTCGAGTTTTACAGATCCAATTGACGTGATTCTTTTCAAGTTATCTTCACAACTTGATTATATATCATCTATGAAAATTTCACGGTCATTGGATTTGTAATTTCTGATCTACACGAGTTTCTTTCCAGTGTTGCAGATCTGGTTTTTTCTCGAGTAGAACAGATTGACCCTTGTTTGATCTTTTGATCATAACATGAGTTTTTCTTGACGGATTTCTGTAATTCTTGTTGTCTTGTCTTTGTTACTTGATTCTATATAATATATACCACTTTTGTCACGGTTGAACACATTTAGATCAGTCGCATACACGGTTTCTTTAACAGATCGATTTTCTGCCAAGGGGTTTTTGTTGCTTCTGCTAAAAAGTTTAAATCTACCGTTCACCCCCCTCTGGTAGCTTTTCACGTGCTCTTCGATCCTACACAAGGATAATCATAGTAGTGGGATATATTTTTCCACCCAAGAACAGTGGTGCTTTTGGAATCATCGTAGTTGCTGAAATCTTCCCTCCCTGTGAGCAGATCAGATATGAGCAATCGGTCAGGAAGAATTGCAGTTGATGCTTAACCATATATGATGCACTTATGAAACTGTAGGTTGCACCAAAATCAAATAAAATGATGATTGTGCTATTTTGGAGAGTGAACATACCCGCCAGTATGGTCTCTCCTTCAAGGACGTTCTTGTTGTTGAGGTAATGAACATTCCCGGGTCGCTATGACACCCGGTTCCGAGATTGAACCAAGTGAATGCATATGTGTGCCCAGGATGTTCATCACATATACACTGTACTTCATGAAACTGAAACTCAGAATATATCCAGGTACAAATGATGTTTTAGTACTTTATTACATTGACTCATTGTGTCACTCATGGAATCTATTTTATTCAGCAGCGGAAGACTCTAAACAGCCGCGGAAAATGACTAAGACAACAGGCTCCAACTTCAACTCCACAGGCATGTCGATGGTAGTGCGCACGCCTAGCACTAGACCTGTTCCTCGAAGTACTCTTCTTCTGTAGCTCAATTGTTTGTGGGAATGCAAGGCTGAGTACATGTCGTAGTCAGCAAGTGTGGGAAACTATGACATGTAGCTAACAACAAGGTAGGAAATAAAAAGGTTCATTGCAGCAAGCAAGTTTTATTTCACAAACATGGTAGCAACTATTTCTAGGTGAGTTAAATCCCAACATAACCAAGTAATTCATCAACATTCCTTCATCATAATTCACCATTTATCAAGCCTCAACCAGCAAATAGTGTTTCTCAAGTTCATCTCATACTCATAAATATTCATAACCATCTCATTTTCATAGAACCGAAACCAAATTCATTGTCGTGACCCAAAACCAATCCCAATGACCATACCCGAGTAGCCATCCCAAGTTTTTGCCTCTAATCATGGAAGTTGGCTAGGTGCTTGTAACTGGAAGCACGGCTATCATGATAGTTTTACACGCTGCAGAGGTTGCACCACTTTACCCAAAAGTTCGTGATTTCGTCACCTGTCGGCGACTAGAGAAAACCTCCATTATGCCAGTACACAACCATCGGTGTATGACCTAGAGATCACAAAATAGCCTTTACAAATGGGCTACTATGATGTACGTACCCACTGAGGTTTCACCGGTAGACTCGAATCTCTATTCTCCACGGGCCCCCACTTGTGCCATGCAGTTCCCAGGGCAGTCCTTCTCGACTCCCATTACCCGCACCATCCAATGGTCCATAACAAGCTAGCAACACACCTAATTAGTCAGCTAAGCCGCACCCATATTTGGCCTTGTGGTGGCACTGTTTTCCAGGTATGTGCTCACATGAACCGGTACTTAGATCTACGGCAAGAAAACCACCATCTCAATCAGCAACATCCACGAACCAAGCTTTCCTATGGTCTTGTTTGGCACAGCTTCTGAACCAGATTTTTTACAAAAAGAAGCTGCGAGTGTACCCAACAGTCAGCTTCTCCAGCAGCTTATTAATTCAGCTGATCTCAGAATGAACTAAAAGCAGGATACAAGTTTAAGCTGCTGTTCACCAGCTTTTTAGACAAGCTGCTTTTTTAACAAGTTTAAGCCATGCCAAACAGGGCCTATATATCCCCGATTCCATGCTTATCATCATCATTAAGTTCTCATCATCCTTATTCATATGAGTGCAGTAGCTAACAAAATTGATTTCAGCTTCCCGTATCCCGTAAATTGACCGAAGCAAAAAAGAAAATGACCATCCCTGGCTACAAGGATGGTTAACAAAACTAGTAAACTCCTATAAAAGGGTGTCCCATAAAAGTGACAAAAGCATACAAGTTTTCGCTAACAAAACAGTTTCAAAAACATGGGATCAATATGGTCAAGGGGCACTTGCCTTGCTCCCGTTGTTCGTGTTGCTCAAGCATCTCGAAGTCTTGGTGCTGTAGTTCCTCGTAGACGGCCTCTTGGGCGTGTCCTTTTACTCACGACCACGCACATACAAAATTTACAGCAATCAATTATCATGCACAAACTTTACTCAAGATGCAATTAGGTGGATGAATGCAATTCCTATGGTGTAGTTTATAAAAATCAGTTTGCACATGGTCTTGCAAGTTTTAGTAGGCTTCCATGCGGTTTTATGATGAACAAGGCTGCTGGGATAAAGTGTTGATGTGGTTATGATCTTGACACAATTTGTAGATCAATTCCACCGTCAAAGATTGACCAGAACATGGTCTGTCCACACGCAGAAATTTCAGATCGCAGGGGGTGAAGAAAACGGGTGCGTAGAAATAGCGGTGACGTGTTAAGAGGGGTAACAAAAACCTACCTTACTTCTTCCTCCTCTCTCCCTTTGCGGCAGGGCCTTCTCCTTGCAATAGCAGCAGTTGGAGATCTTTCTTGGAGAATTATGAGGCTGCGGCTACGGCAGAACATCGGGGGCTTCTTCTCCGGCGACGCCGAGGCGTGGCGGAGCTTCGACAGTGGCCAAATTCCAGCAAGGGGGTGGCAACTTGAGCTTGGCAGCACGGGAGGGCGGTGGCCAGAGCTTTTGGGGCTGGGGTATCGGTTAAGGGGGGAGGGTTTTATTTATAAGGGGGGAAATAGCTAGGAAGGCTAGGATTTTAGCAACTCAATTATCCAAGGGCTGAGATTTAATTTTAAAAGAGGTGGGAGCTAGGTGCTGTGATTTTATTATTTTTTTCCACCAATGGCTGAGATTATTTGTGAAAATAAAAGCCCACAAAAAAAACAAAAGGGGGGCGGCTAGAACTTCTGCCCCTAATGGGCTGCGGCCAAGAGGGAAGGGCCCACTATGGTTTCCCCACCCTTAAGTGGTGCGGCCAAAATAGGGGGGGACCCCCCCCCCCCCCCCCCGAATGTGAGGAAAAATCAATAGGGTAATTTTGGGAAATTTAGGGAAAATCAGGAAAATTAGGGAAATTCAGGAAGAGGGGAATTTGGGGAAACTTTGCGGAATTTCGGGGAAAAATTGTTGCAGCAAGATTTGGCTATTTTTATTTATTTTTCTTTTCTGTTTTTTTCATTATTTTCTATTTTTATTCCCTTTTATTATTTTATTTGCTTCTATATCCCTCTCTTTATTTTCTTCTTTTTAAATGCTTCTCTACATGAAAAATGTATGCAATGCATGGTAGTAATTTTGAGGGTGTTACAAACATACCTCCCATAAAATGAATCTCACCCTCGAGATTTGATAGAGTGGAGAAAAGATTAGGTAATTCCGTCTTGAGGTCTTCTTCACGCTCCCATGTAGCTTCGGCTTCCGTGTGATGACTCTATTGTACCTTGCACCAACGGATTACTTTGTTCCTCGTGACCCTTTCATTCACGTCAAAGATTTTGATGGGATGTTCCACGTAGGTCAGATCCTCCTGAAGTTCTAGTTCATCCATCGGTATTTGTTCTTCCGGCACTCTTAGGCACATCTTGAGCTGGGATATGTGAAATACGTCGTGCACGTCGGAGAGGTGCGTTGGCAGCTCTAGTTGATAGGCTACCTCTCCTCGCTTGCCCAAAATCTTGAATGGCCAATGTAGCGAGATGCTAGCTTGTCTTTGACGTTGAACCTTCATTGGCCTCGAATAGGCGACACCTTAAGGTACATGAAGTCTCCAACTTTGAAGGTCAAACTTCTTCGCCTATTGTCCGTATAGCCTTTCTGACGTAACTGAGCGGCCTTCAAGTTTTCACGTATTGTTTGGACTTGATTTTCTGCGTCTTGCAGCACTTCGGGTCCAAATACTTGGCTTTCTCCAGTCTCATTCCAGAACAGCGGTGTTCTACACCGTCTACCATATAGTGCCTCGAAAGGTGACATTTTCAAGCTGGCTTGGTAACTGTTGTTGTATGAGAATTCAGCATACGGCAAGATCTTATCCCATCTACGCCCATGTTTCAAGGCAAACTCTCAACATGTCTTCCGAAATCTGATTTGTCCTCTTAGTTTACCCGTCAGTTTGCAGGTGATATGCGGAGCTGAAATTCAACCGTCTACCCATAGCTTCATGCAGCTTCTTCCAGAACCTAGAGGTAAATTGAGAACCTCGATCTAAAACTATCCTCTTCAGAACTCCGTGACGACACACAATTTGCTCCATATACAGCTCTGCTAATTGTGCCACGGTGTATTTGCTTCTAACAGGAATGAAGTGGGCTGATTTCGTCAACCGGTCCACGATAACCCAAATAGAGTCGTAGCCGCACTAAGTACGTAGCAATCCGACTATGAAATCCATAGTGATGTCTTCCCACTTCCACTCGGGTACTTTCAATAGCTGCAATAATCCAGCGGGTCTTTGATGTTCGGCCTTCACCTGTTGGAACGTGTCGCATAAGGCAACATATTCAGCGATGTCCCTTTTTATGCCATCCCACCAATAGCAGGTTTTTAGGTACTTGTACATCTTTGTACAGCCGGGGTGTATGGAATAAGGCGAGTCATGTGCCTCCTCTAGTATCGTGTCGCGGATGTGCTTCACGTTAGGCACACAACTCATTTTCCCTAACCAAAGCGTGCCATTCTCGTCTTCCTTAAAATCCTTCTTGATCCCTTGTCGGATTCTTTCCTTGATTTCCTTTATTTCCTCATCTGTTGCTTGGTCATCTAGTATCTCTTGTTCCAGAGTTGAATTTAGTTCTACCACCTCCATCTTGTTCAAGAACCCGAGATGTAATCGTTCGAACTCCTTACACAGCTCGGGTGGCAGCTCCCGAAACATGAGTTTGTGACATGCTCCCTTTCGGCTCAACGCATCAGCTACTACATTGGCCTTTCCGGGGTGATAGTTGATTCCTACATCATAGTCCTTGATGAGTTCCAACCATCGACGTTGTCTCAAATTCAGATCCGTTTGCGTGAATGTATACTTGAGGCTTTTGTGATCCGTGTAGATCTCACGTCGGTGACCGAGGATGTAATGCCTCCAAATCTTCAAGGCATGTACCACGGCTGCAAGTTCCAGGTCGTGTGTAGGGTAATTCAGCTCATGTTTCTTTAATTGCCTTGATGCATAGGCTACCACTTGGCCTTCTTGCATAATCAGAAATCCAATACCTTGTCTTGATGCGTCACAATATATATCGAAACTCTTCCTCACATCCGGCAATACCAAAACCGGCGATGTTGTTAATCTCTTCTTTAGCTCCTCAAAGCTGTCTTGACACGTTTGTTTCCACTGAAATGCTTTCCCTTTCATCCGCAATTCAGTCATAGGCTTCGCTATTTTGGTGAAATCCTTGATAACCGGTGATAGTATCCAGCCATCCAAAGGAAACTCCGAATATCCCTCACATTCTGCGGTTGGTTCCATTGCAAAACATCCCTCACTTTTACGGGATCGACCGATACTCCTCCTTTGCAGATGATGCGGCCAAGGAATGTGTAAGGGCCTCAGTTTTTGACACATGTTTGAAGTGTCATGACCACACATACACCTCATTTGAAGCAAGTTGATAAACACATTTGAAGAGCAAGTAACCACCATCAACATGCTCATCAGGGAACAAACTCACATATTGCAAAAGTGGTATTTCCCACATGTGATATACAGGGGCTGGGCATATGAAAACTCCTACTCAGTGCTAGGAATGTCCATGCCAAGTTTCACCCAAATTCAAAACCTTTTTGAGGTCATTTTGGGTATAGCTAGAAAGAGGGCAGTTTGAACTCAAATTCAAATTCAAACTGTTTTGATCCCATGAATTCAAAAGTGGGAGGCATATTCTTGCTCAGCACATTTTTTTGAGCTCACACACCAGTTTTCACTTCATTTGGAGTTGATCTTGACATGAGCTAAGTGGGGCAAATTCAAACTTTATTTGAATTTCAAACTGAACATGTGCTGAAATTTAGCCAAACCAAACCCATTTGAATTTTAACCAATTCAAATGGCTCAAGGGTAGATAATTCAAATCACCATGGGCTCTGTGGGGACTACTGTTTACAACAGTGAATTTGAGTTAAGATCAGAGGTTAAAATTGAAAGTGGGACCCACATGTCAACCACTGAAGGAAATCAACCGAGTGGACTTTCAGTACTCGGGTCCCCGAGCTTCTCCCGAGAGTGCCACCGAGGAAGGCCGCCGCGCCACCAGCAGCTTGCCCACGCGCGCGCCCAGGGTCGGTTCCGGACCCCTTCTTAAGTCCCCCCCCCCTCCTCGGCCGAAGCCCTCGCCATTTTCTCCTCGCAAGAACAGAGCGCTGGGAAATTTTTCTTCGCCGCTCAGAACCGATCGGAGAGCTCCGATCACAGCCTCCCAGTCCCCTCCAGAGCTACGACAAGGTACTAGGAACTCTCCTTTTTCTTCCCCGTTGCTGGAACCCAGCTGAAACCTGTCGATCTCGGCTATACCGAGAGTTCAATTCGGTGACCTAAAACCGCCGCACTTCGGGCTCCCGTGAACAGCCCAACCGGGAGGTGATCACGCCCGAGCCAAAGGCACCCTTGGACGCGCTGGTGATCGGTGCTGCTCACCCCCAAGCCATAGCCCGAGTGCTTGCTCACAGGTGGCAAATTTCCAGTTTTCCCCTTCCTCGGTACAGACCGACCTTCGGGTGCGGTTCTGTCGAATTCATACTCTAGAACGGATTAGAGGGCCTCAATCCGCTCCCACACAAACTAGACCCGGTAGCGCACAAGCTTCCTTCACAACATTTGGCCTAAGAACCCCTGTACCCGGCGTATTTCGATGTTTGCCGACGGCGGAGCATGCGGGAAGCATCGGGCGCATGGTGAGGACCTACTTTGGGCCTCCCCCGAGCTGCTTCAAGCTCATGTCGACCTTCCGTAAGGTCCACTGATGCTCCCCGACCGGTTGCTCGAGTGGTTGAGATCCTAAGGAGGTCGGCCGACACGGCCGAAGTCTTCCCGAGGCGGCTGCTCGTCGCCGACCATGTACCGGCCATTGTCATGACGAGCTGAGCTCGGAATCATGTTCTCCGAGTGAAAGTAGGCAGGGGCGGCCGGAATCATAAACCTTGGGGCTCCACAGAGGCTGCCGGCGAGCTCTCTGGCGAGGTACCCCGGCGGCAGAGCGCGGGCGGAGGGAGGTAGAAGAAGGGGGTGGACCCCAGCTGTCAGCGGCATAAAATTCGAATCGGGATCGGGCTGCAGCTCGGATCCGGTGTGCTGGCGCGCAAATACCCCGTCGACTCCGGTGTGCCGACGCCTCAGCGCGAACACGTGTCCCTGTGGCCCACCGGCAGATTTAAACTTTTCCCCGATTTTCAGATTTCATTCAAACTTCAAATCCTCATAACATGGGCTAGGAAACTCCAAATCGAGTGAACCAAATTTTGTTGGATTCAACTCTCTGAGCACTTTCCAGAAAATCAAGTTCCACTTCATGAAAATCCATATTTCTCCATAATTAATTCCTCAAAATTTTAAATGTTTGGAATTTTAACTGGAGAATCCCTTGAAGGAAAATTATGAAATTTGGCTGGGATGTTCACCAAAATATCCCTAAACTACCATAAAAATTTCAGACCCGTTTCAGATCATTTGATCGACCTAATGGTGTGATTAATGAAACTGTTTCAGAGAAAATAGAAAATGTCCAGAAACATTTTTAGAATTTTCCCTGAAATTGTTTAGCTCATATATTTAACCAGGAACCTTCAAATTAAATGAGACTAACTCCATTAGAACCCTCTGAAAATCTAGTTTTCAGAAAGTCATGGCTTGTTCCATGAAAATCCCTAGAGCACCCTAAGAGTTCCAATTAAAGTCAAGGATATAATTAATTGTGGAGGGATCCAATGAGCTTTGCTGCAACTAAAACTTGACCGAGTCTCTGTTTACGTTGTAACCAAGCCACAGTAAAAGTTTCACAGTCTTTGGGTCTTTCTAGTGAGACTTAGAAGGTTCACAAGTTTCAAACTCAATTCAAATGTATTTAATTAATACATGTAATTCTTATATCATGTAGTCGCTAAGGTCGAGGAGGAACCCGAAGTCCTAGACTTCATTACTCTGGAGGAGCAGCTAGCCTACGACCAAGAGCAGCAACGCAAGCTCCGGTTTACATTACCCTTTTTACAAATTTTTATTGTTTTGAGCACTTACTTGAGTATGGTGATTCCTTGCACTAGAGTCTTGTTTGGAAACCCAATTGCATAGCCAAGAAAAACCATGGGTTGGTATAAGATTGAAAACCCCGTTAGCTACTGCAATGCTAAGATAGTGTAGGATTCGGTACAAGTCGAGTAGTTGGAACTACTAGCGAGCATAGGCTAGAGGCACTCGACTCAGGTAGAGATAGCACATGATACACATGACAAGAAAAATGAGACCAAGCGGAGAGTAATGGCAGCAGGACTTTGGGGCCTGTGTGCTATAGCTCCGCTTGTGTCGATTGAGGACCGAGCCGTGTGCGGGCCTGTTGAACAAGCTAGAACAGTACCGAAGACCTACAGGCTATATGGGAACCGTGAAACCGATGTAACTCGGGTAGCTGGGTGTTGAGGCATAGCTGGTCCTTCAGAGGGTAGGTTGAGAGCTCGAGGTGTAAATCGGCTGGCGGCACTGAGATGCGCGTGCAGAGACCTCTTGCTCGGGATGATTGGACTGGTTCAACATTTGGCTGACGGGTGAAAGGTGGTTGCGTACAACGTCCGTGATGGTTGCTGTAGGCAACATCGAGTACGGGCGTACATGACGGGTTGTTCGGGTAACCCTACAGGTGTAAATCGATTATAATCGTTGTCCCTCGCGGTCAGTGAGTACCACTTGTTCACTGTACCGTGACGTAGAAAAAACAGGCTAGTTACATGTTAAAATGTTTCTGATTGAAAGATGGACTTTGATTGTTAATGATTTGCTGTAGATTAGAGCTAATTAAAGTTCCTTTCAACTTTGGGCCAAGTACATGAGAGAAATGCGTTTCTTGTTTGATTGCGGCTCTCTCATGTGCCTTAGCGTAAGGTTCTTCACAACCTGCTGCCAAAACTTGAAAGTAAGGTTCCACTAATTAGGCGAGTCCTTTGCAAATAATATTTATCTCATGTACCCGTCACCCCTCATGTAGATGTTCCATGTTTAGGAGAGACGGGTCAGACTTGCTGAGCCTTCATGCTCACTGCTTGTGTTTGAAGCTTTTGCAGGGTTCTATGAGGAAGGGACTCCTGAGGAGGAGACGGAACCCCAAGAGGGGAACCCCGTCGAGTGGGAGTCGTGCACGCCGCCGTGTTAGTGTGCGTGCATGCTAGCAAGGACACGTTCACGGGCTGAACGTGAATTTGATGCATAGTCTACGCCCGTGAGTGTAGACTGGACCTATTTTGATGTAAAAATGTTCATAAACCCGTTTATGTAATAAAATTTCGTTTCCGCTTTGTACCTTTGATGTGTGTTATCCGGTGCTGTGCAACGCAGCACCCCTCAGCGTGATCCTGGCTCGACAAGACCGTGGGGTCGTGTCAGAATGATATCTCCTTTAGCCAAAACTGACACTTGCTGAATATAGCATACAATTGATGCTCTCGCAGTTTCTGCAATGTCAATCTCAAGTGTTCTTCGTGTTCGTCCTCGCTTTTTGAATACGCCATGATATCATCGATGAAAACCACGACGAACTTGTCCAAGTACTCCATGTAGACCTTATTCATGAGGTACATAAAGTATGCAGGTGCATTCGTCAACCAAAATGACATACACGAACCATACCGTGTTCAAAATGTAGTTTTGGGTATGTCGGGGGGCTTAATCTTCAGCTGGAAGTATCCCGACCGAAGATCAATCTTGGAGAAAATTCGGGCACCTTTCATTTGATTGAATTAGTCCTCTATGTGGGGCAGCAGGTACTTATTCTTGATCGTCACTTCGTTAAGAGACCTATAGTCCACGCATATCCTTTGGGTTTCATCCTTCTTATCCACGAAGAGCACGGGGGCTCCCCAAGGTGACGAGCTTGGGCGTATAAAACTCTTATCTAGCTGCTCCTGAATTTTCTTCTTGAGCTCCACTTATTCATTAGCAGGCATCCTATATGGCCTCTTTGCTATAGGTGCGGTTCCGGGTACTAAATCAATGGCAAATTCAATGTCCCGGTCAGGTGGCATACCTGGAAGTTCTTCCAGGAACACATCTGAATATTCTCAAACCACCGGAATGCTTTCCAATGTCGCTTCTTCGATGTGGTTCAACACTGCCTTCTCGGTTGCAGGTTGAGCTGCCTCAAACTCAATACGAGTACCATGCTCACTCGTCAACTGCAAGATCCTTTGAGCTCATTGAATTGCTCCATTGTACTTGTGTAACCAGTCCATTCCAAGTATTATGTCAATCCCTTGGGAATCAAAGACGATAAGGTTGGCAAGAAAGTCTACCCCCCCTTATTTTAAGGTTTACTTTCGTATATACTATATTAGTCCTCCTCTCTCCACCGGGAGAATTAACCAACATAGATTGTTTCATGTGGGATATGGGCAGGTTATACTTGAAAATATACTTGGATGAGATGAATGAATGCGATGCTACGGAATCAAATAAAACAGTGGCTGGGTTGAAGCTGGCGAGAAACATACTGTGAGACCTATGTGTGCTAAATACATTGGCATTGACGATAAAAGTTTTGAATACTACCAAAACACCTTTTTAACAAGGTCCAACTCTAGGTCCGAGCTCCTGCAAGGTCCGACGATTATTTTGCTTAGTATGGAAAGTTTGCTTAGTATTATTTTACTAAGTTTTTAGTGTGTTTTGGAGGTTATGGCTGATATCATTTTGCTATGGTTTACAACTTGCTTATGTGAGGTGCTCACGTAAGATGTTGTAGTTTTGGGACTCACGAGAGTCAAGTCGAGGACTTGTGCTCGGAAGTATTGATTGTTTATTCATGTGCAGTTGTTGCTTGAGTTCAAGACATGGCTGGTGACGTGATCCATCGAACTATTCTTAGGGAGAAGATGAGGTTCAACAACCAAGTTCGGGAGGAATTGTGGTTGAGTTGATCCGGAGGTCGAGCAGCATGTTTGGATCAAGAACAATGCATATGAATGTATCGTGGACGTTCTTGGAAGGTGTTTGCACGTGTGCAAGGAGTGCATGGACGTGACAACATGGTTCCAAGGCGTGGTGAAGAGATATGGAAGTGGAGATATGGTTGAAAAGGTTCAACCAGCTGGATTTTGCGCTCAGACTGCGGCTGAGGCAGTTATGGTTTGTTTATGGAATGTTTCGAGTTGGTTATAACAGGATTTCGTGTTAGGCATGAAGTAGAGTTGTTTTAGGAATGTTTGGGACGTTCCTAAGGTGTTTGGAAGTCTTAAGATTGCTTCTATCTGCGTATAGAAGTGTCCTAAGCAGTATTGGAAAGTTACAGTTTGGATCCAAGTAGGAGTAGGAGTCCTAGTTTGAATTGGGTTGGCCTTAGGGCTGGTTATATAAGCAAGGGAGACCAAGGCTCGTGAGTGCACGACTTTGGGGCTGTTCCTATTGTGTTTTGATAAACAAAATTCGTATTCTAAAGGAACTTTTGTGCCTTGTTCGTCCGACTTGTTTCAGACAAGTTTTTCTCGTTGAGTTTCTGTTCAGCAATACCTTGCTTCGGTGGTTTTATCATAACTCGAGTTTTACAGATCCAATTGATGTGACTCGTTTTGGGTTGTCTTCACAACTTGATTATCTATCATCTGTGAAAATTTCATGGTCATTGAATTTGTGGTTTCTGATCTAAACGAGTTTCTTTGCAGTATTCCAGAACTGTTTTTCTCGCGTAGGACAGATTGACCTTTGTTCGATCTTTCGATCGTAACTTGAGTTTCTCTCAACGAATTTTCATGATTCTTGTTGTGACGTCTTCGTGACTTGATTCTCTACAATCTATACTAATTTTGTCACAGTTTAACACGTTTAGATTAGTCACAAACACGGTTTCTTTAACAGATCGGTTTTCTGCTGACGGGTGTTTTGTTGCTTCCGCTGAAAAGTTCTTATCTACCATTCACCCCCCTCTGGTAGCTTTACACGTGTACATCGATTCTACAATTGGTATCAGAACCAGGTTACTCTAATCTTTGTGATTTGAACATGGTTTTACTAATCATCATGGAGAAATACTCCACCAAACCTTGTGTGTTTAGTGGTATTGATTTTCAGGTTTGGAAGGCACGCATGGAAGTTTTCATCCAGGTGCAAGGCTTTGCAATATGGGAAAAGGTGTACGAGCCTTACGATGTGCCTTCAAACGATCAAGTCACGGCTACAAACATGAGAGATGTCGACAACAACAACAAGGCTCGGAACTTGATCATACAAGGACTAGCTCAGAGCGACTTCGACCGTGTTGCACACCTCCGATCGGCGCACGATGTGTGGAGAGCACTTTGTGACTACCACGAAGGATCCAACATGATCAAGGAGGTAAGGCAGGATATGTTCAATAAAGAATACATGTGCTTTGAGATGCAATCCGGTGAGTCCATTGATAACCTCTTTGCTCGCTTTAATAAAATTCTCAGCAACTTGCGCAGCGTCAATGTTAATTTTTCAGATGCTGAAAATGCTAGGAAATTACTAAGTGCATTAGACATGTCAATTTGGGAGACAAAAGTAACATCCATACGTGAACCCACTGTCATGAGTACTCTTACATTAGATGTGCTTTATTCTAAGCTAAAAACTCATGAAATTGACATTATATCACGTAAGAACCCAAATAAGACTATTGCATTTGTCTTACAATGTCATATGCCTAGCTCCGGCCAATCATCTAGCAATACACTTGCTTTGCTGTCTTCATCAACCCTGGAACAGATTGAGGAGATTCTAGAGGAGGAGCTAGTACTTCTTTCTACTAGGTTCTCAAAAGCATTGCAAAATGTGAGAAATAGAAGGAGAGGAAGCTCCGGACCTCAACGATGCTTTGAATGTGGTAAGACAGGACACTTTCGTACAGATTACCCTAACCTTTCAGGCCCTTCTAACTATGATGAAAAGGAGAATAAAGTCAAGTCCTCTTTTGGCAACACCAACAAGAAAAAGGAAGGTTTTACAGGACGCAAACTAATGAACAGTTCATCACCGTACTTCAAGAACTTGGCTCGAGTGATGTAGACATTGGAAGTGATGAAGATGAAGATGATCTGGCAAACTTATGCTTCATGGTGGGCAAATCAAAATCAAGTATGGAGGATGCAGAACACAACAGTGACATCGAAGAGGTATGTCCTACTTGTGAAGAAATGTGTGATGCTATTTCTCGTGCCACTATTATTGTTAAGAAAAAGGACAAAAAGCTTAGGGACAATGCTGTTAAAATTGAGTCACTAGAATCTGAAATTAATCGTTTAAAATCCTTGATTCCTAGTGATGATTCTTGTTCCTCATGTGATTTAATATATGAACAATTGTCCTCTCTAAGAAGTGCACACACCTCCACACTTGATAAACTTGAACTTGAAATCGAAAAGAACAAAAAGCTTGCTGCACTTAATGATAAAAACTTGAAAGATGCTTGTTGTTCTACAATTGATTTGCATTGTTCTACTTGCGATGATCTTGATAAGAAACTACAAGATCCTACGAAAGATATTTCTATATTGAACAATGCTTTACGTTCTCATGAAGTTAAATATTGTTCCAATTGCTAATTAAAAGGAAAAACTTAATGTGAAAATTGCCTTGATCTATCAAATAAACTTTATAACACGCATAGGACATTAGATTGGTTTTGTAATGGGAATAAGAACCTAAACTTGCTGCTGAATCTTCCAAGTCTTGCAATGATAAAACTAGTTTAGGTTTTGATTCACATGCTCATGCTAAGGAACATCCACCTAAAATTGTAAAATCATTAGGAAGTGGTTTTATTCAAACAATTACTAAACAAAAAGAAGTGGTTTTTAAATCTGCAGGAGTGTTGTCACATTTGGGTTCAAATAAGTATACTGCATGCTCATCTAGACATGAATACAAAGTTAAATTTCATTGTACCTATTGTGGTAGAGATTGTCATGTCATAGATTTTTGTTATAGACTAGCTAAACAACATTTAAAGGAAAGAATGCAAGCTAGATCTTATAACTCTAATGCAAAATTTGCTGCACATACTAAACCGAATGTCAGGAACCTGCAACCTGCTGTTATGAGTCAGAAATATAAAAAGTTTGCCTCCGGAGCTTCAGTTTTTGCCTCCGGAACTTCAGTTTTTGCCTTCGGACCTTCTGTTTTTGCCTCCAGAGCTACTGATTTTCGTGCTACACAAGTAACACCTCATAGGTCAGTAGTTAAGAACAAAAAAATCTCAAACTTTAACTCATAAACCTGCTTTTTTATCTCAGCTTTCGCATGTTATTCCTGCTGGACATCGTGTGACTCAGTACTGGATTCCTAAATGCCTTTTAACTAACCCCAGTATTGAGTCATCGACGTATTGTGCTTCTATGTAGGTTACACGCTTGAGAATGGAGAACATTTGGATTGTGGATTCAGGTTGCTCACGCCACATGACCGGTAACAAAGAATGGTCCTCCTCTCTCTCTTTTGTGTCACGTGTAGAGAATGTTACTTTTGCCGATAATTCTTCAACCCCTATAATTGCTAAGGGTTCGGTTAGAGTAAATGATCACTACACTTTGAAGGATGTGGAACTTGTAAAAAATTTGAAATACAACTTGCTTTATTTTCACAATTCCTAGATGAAAATCTGGAAATTATTTTCAATAAAAACTGCTGCAAAGTTGTAGGTTCAAATAGTGAGCTTATTTTTAGCATGTCTCGGTTTGGAAGAGTTTTTAAAGCTGATTTTGATATGTTTTCCTCTAAGCATAGATGTCTAGTTGCAAATGATTCCAAAGATTTATATTTTTGGCATCGTAGACTTTGTCATGTAGGCTTTGATCTTCTCATGCGTGTTAGTGCTCTTGATCGCATACGTGGGCTGCCTAAGCTTAAAGGGGATAAAGAAATTGTGTGCTCTTCTTGTAGACATGCTAAGATGGTTGCAGATTCACATGCTCCTCTCACAATGACCATGAGAACTGAACCGGGTCAACTTTTACACCTTGACACCGTAGGACCTTCACGTGTTCAATCCTTCGGAGGTAAATGGTATGTTCTTGTGATTGTTGATGACTATTCTAGATACTCTTGGGTTTACTTTATGGCATCTAAGAATGATGCTTTTAGTCACTTTAGAACTTTATTTCTTAGATTATCAATTGATCACCCAGGATCTTTAAGAGCAATTAGAAGTGATAATGGAACCGAATTTAAAAATCAATCGTTTGATCACTTTTGTGCTGAAAATGCAATAGATTATTAATTTTCTTCACCATATGTACCTCAACAAAATGGTGTTGTAGAGAGAAGAAACAGAACCTTAGTTGAGATGGCTAGGACTATGCTTGATGAATATCAAACTCCTAGGAAATTTTGGGCTGATGCAATTGAAACCAGTTGTTATGTCTCAAATCGTGTTTTCTTACGTGCTAAGCTAGGTAAAACACCATATGAGCTCAGGTTTGGACATAGGCCTAGTGTCACACACTTTAAGGTCTTTGGTTGCAAATGCTTTGTTAAGAAGCATGGTAATGTTGATAAATTTGAAGCTAGATCTGTTGATGGCATGTTTCTTGGTTATCCATCTCATACTAGAGGCTACCGTGTGCTTTTACTTGATAATAACAAAATTGTAGAGACTTGTGAGGTTTCTTTTGATGAAGCTAGCCCAGGTACTAGTTCAAATATTGCAGGTCTGGATTCGTATCTGCAGGGGGGGAGTATTTTCGTTAAAGAAGAGGAAGAAGTGGTGCTGCTGCCCGAGAATTCAGCAGCTAATGACATTGTCCCAGCTCCTTATCTTGATTCACAGCCAGCACCGACGACCACCATTGCTGGTCCAGATCCTCCTCACGTCACAAGCTCATCTATTTGTGATGAACATGAAGAATAAGAAGCTTGTGAAGTGTCCACTCCCCTCCGGATTCTCAAAAGTCATCCTCCACAACAAATTATTGGAAGCTTGCATGAACGAGTTACAAGATCCAGGTTTTTCGACTCCAATTCTCATGCTCATTCTGCTTTTGTTGCTTCTTTTGAAGCCAAAGATATATCACACGAACTTACTAATGAATCTTGGATTATTGCCATGCAAGAAGAGTTAGAAAATTTTGAAAGAAATAATGTTTGGAAACTTGTACCTCCACCTCAAGGTCACACTTTAATTGGAATTAAATGGGTGTTTAAAAATAAACAAAGTGAGGATGGGGTTGTGGTTAGGAATAAGGCTAGGTTGGTTGCTCAAGGTTTCACACAAGTTGAAGGTCTAGATTTTGATGAAACTTTTGCTCCCATTGCTAGATTAGAAGCCATAAGAATTTTGTTAGCTTTTGTTGCATCTAAAGGTTTTAAACTATATCAAATGGATGTTAAATGTGCTTTTCTTAATGGCTACATAGATGAGGAGGTTTATATAAAACAACCACCTGGTTTTGAAAATCCAAATTTTCCTAATCATGTTTACAAACTGTCCAAACCCTTATACGGTCTCAAACAAGCCCCTAGAGCATGGTATGATAGGTTAAAAACATTCTTACCTGAAAAGGGGTTTACCATGGGCAAGGTTGATAAAACTCTTTTTGTGCTTAAGCATGGCAATGACTCATTATTCGTTCAAGTGTATGTGGATGATATTATCTTTGGTTGTGCTTCTCATGATCTTGTGTCCAAGTTTTCATCTATGATGAGTTCAGAATTTGAGATGAGTATGATGGGAGAACTCACGTACTTCTTGGGGCTCCAAATCAGGCAAACCAAGGAGGGTACCTTTGTGCATCAAACAAAGTATACAAAAGATCTCCTAAGGCGCTTCAACATGGACAAAAGCAAGCCTCTTCGGACACCAATGGGAACAGCAACAACACTTGAACTTGATGAAAATTGTGATCCCGTTGATCAAAAAGAATATAGAAGCATGATCGGATCACTTTTGTATGTCACGGCATCAAGACCGGACATACAATTCAGCGTATGTCTTTGTGCACGGTTTCAAGCCTTCCCATGTGCTTCACATCGTCGAGCCGTAAAAAGGATTCTCAGGTACTTACATGGAACTCAAGAATTTGGCATTTTTCTTCCTTCTTCCTCAACCGTTACTTTGAAAGCTTTTTCCGATGCTGATGTTGGGGGTTGTAGGATTCATAGGAAAAGTATATCTGGTGCTTGTCATTTTCTTGGTAATTCACTTATTGCCTGGTCCTTTAGAAAACAAAGTTCAGTTGCACAATCCACAGCCAAATCTGAATATGTAGCTGCTGCTAGTGCTTGCTCACAAATGCTTTGGATTGTTCAAACACTTAAGGACTATGGGGTTGATCTAGATAGTGTTCCACTGTTTTGTGATAACACTAGTGCCATTTGCATTGCTAAAAACCCCGTGCAACATTCGAGAACTAAGCACATTGACATTAAGTATCACTTTCTCCATGATAATGTCGAAAAAGGGAACATTGTGCTTCACCATGTAGATACCGAACAACAATTGGCTAACATTTTTACAAAACCTTTGGATTTCTCTCGTTTTTGTTACATTCGTAGTGAAATAGGGGTTATGCATCCTCATGGCTTAAATTGAGGGAGAATTTTGAAACTTGGGAAGTCTATGTGTGAATCTGAAATTAAAATAATATGAGCATAGTATTTCATGCATATATGACTTTGTGATTCCTTTTTCATGCTGAAAGTTCTTACTACATTACTCTGTTATACATTTTGTAGTTTTTACCATGTCTAGTAATTGGAATAATTACTTACACTAAATCTGGTCATGGTCGAACTTTCTTGCTGTTTTGAACTTGTTGCATGCTCACAAGTGCTTTTAATCATAAAAAATTAATCAAGTAATCAACTCACATGTTGAGCTTTTATGTTCAAATAAAAAAAATGAGAAAAGGTCAAGAGAATATGCATGCATTGCACTTCTTCTTTTGAGATGGCTTATCATTGCACTTAGATATGAACTTGAAAGGAGTGGTGTATGACTAAAACTATGTACTTAAACTTCTGACTGTCAAATGACATAGGTTTGGCTTGGTTGGTTAGAATAAGGCTGATGCTGCATATAATCTCTTGCAAATGTCATAAGATCAAAATTTGTGCTTTAAATGATAAATAAAATGCAAAACAAGTGTCATGTTTTCAGGTCTTGAAATAGTTAAGTTTGTGAGATCATGACTTGCTTAAATTGAAAATTACACTTGATCTCTAGCATGGCTTACACTACTTTATGTATCTCATTGATGTGATAGTGTAAGTTACTTGATAGTATGATTTGGATGAGCTTTATTTTATATGTATATGTTATAATGTGCTCATAACAAATTAAAATTTCTCTTTTGTACCTTGCTGAATACATTGTCAAAGGGGGAGAAATTGATCACACATTGCACACATTCACAAATGTTTTGGCACGATTCTTCTAAGGGGGAGAATTTTTGGTATTTCTATTTTTCTTCTCATTTTATTTCTGATTTACAAAGGGGGAGAAATTGATTTCAAAACTTTTCATGTGAATAAGCCAATGTTCGGATTTTAAGCGGTGTTGCCAATGCATTCATCAAGGGGGAGATCGTGAGACCTATTTGTGCTGAATACATTGGCTTTGACGATAAAAGTTTTGAATACTACCAAAACACCTTTTTAACAAGGTCCGACTCTAGGTCTGAGCTCCTGCAATGTCCTACGATAGGTCCGACTTGTTTTGGGTAGCTCCGGCAAGGTCCGACGTAAGGTCCGACTTGCTTTGTCTAGGTCTGACTTATTTTGGCTAGGTCCGACTTGTTTTTGCTAGCTCCGGTGCTAGGTCCGACTAGCTTTGGTAAGTTCCGTGCTAGGTCCGACTAAGCTTTAGTAAGATCCGGCGCTGGGTCCGACTAGCTTTGGTAAGCTTCGGTTCAAGGTCCGGTTAGCTTTGGTAAGGTTCGGAGCTTGATTGCAATGGTTCTGCTTTTAAATTGCAATGTTTCAAACTTTCTTTACTCTTATGGAAAGTTTGCTTATATTATTTTACTAAGTTTTTGGTGTGTTTTGGTGGTTATGGCTGATATCATTTTGCTATGGTTTACAACATGCTTGTGTGAGGTGCTCACGTAAGATGTTGTAGTTTCGGAACTAACGAGAGTCAAGTCGAGTACTTGTGCTCGGAAGTATTGGTTGTTTATTCATGTGCAGGTGTTGCTTGAGTTAAAGACATGGCTGGTGACGGGATCCATTGAACTAGTCTTAGGGAGAAGATGAGGTTCAACAACCAAGTTCGGGAGGAATTGTGGTTGAGTTGATCGGGAGGTCGCGCAGCATGTTTGGATCAAGAACAATGCATATGAAGGTATCATGGACGTTGTTGGAAGGTGTTTGCACATGTGCAAGGAGTGCATGGACGTGGCAACATGGTTCCAATGCGTGGTGAAGAGATATGGAAGTGGAGACATGGTTGAAAAGGTTCAACCGGCTGGATTTTGCGCTCAGGCTGCGGCTGAGGCGGTTATGGTTTGTTTATGGAAAGTTTCGAGTTGGTTATAACAGGATTTCGTGTTAGGCATGAAGTAGAGTTGTTTTAGGAATGTTTGGTACGTTCCTAAGGTGTTTGGAAGTTTTAAGATTTCTTCTATCTGCGTATAGAAAAGTCCTAAGCAGTATTGGAAAGTTACAGTTTGAATCCAAGTAGGAGTAGGAGTCCTAGTTTGAATTGGGTTGGCCTTAGGGCTGGTTATATAAGCAAGGGAGGCCAAGACTCGTGGGTGCACGACTTTGGGGCTGTTCCTCTTGTGTTTTGATAAACAAAATTCGTAATCTAAAGGAAATTTTGTGCCTTGTTCGTCCGACTTGTTTCAGACAAGTTTTTCTCGTTGAGTTTCTGTTCAGCACTACCTTGCTTCGGTGGTTTTATCATAACTCGAGTTTTACAGATCTAATTGATGTGATTCTTTTTGGGTTGTCTTCAAAACTTGATTATATATCATCTGTGAAAATTTCACGGTCATCGAATTTGTGGTTTCTGATCTACACGAGTTTCTTTGCAGTATTCCAGAACTGTTTTTGTCGCGTAGGACAGATTGACCTTTGTTCGATCTTTCGATCGTAACTTGAGTTTCCCTCAACGGAATTTCATGATTCTTGTTGTGACGTCTTCGTGACTTGATTCTATACAATCTATACTAGTTTTGTCACAGTTGAACACGTTTAGATTAGTCGCACACACGGTTTCTTTAACAGATCGGTTTTCTGCTGAGGGGTGTTTTGTTGCTTCCGCTGAAATGTTTTTATCTACCATTCACCCCCCTCTGGTAGCTTTACACGTGTACTTCGATCCTACACATACCAATCATGACGTACTCAGCTTGTTGTGCTTCCTCAGCGGAGACATGTTTCACATTGCCACGAGCATAGTTCTGCTGTTCACGGTTGCCTTGTATTGCTCCTCCATTCGGCCATGGGTTCTGCTTAGGTGCATTGCTCGGCTGTCCAAGGCCTTTCTTGGGGCACTGGTTTGCAAATTGTCCCGCCTCTCCGCATGAAAAGCTTGCCTTGTTGCCCATAACAGCAGGAAAGTTGGGGTGAGGCTGGTTTTGAGCATATGCGGCCATGTTGGGATGGAGCGCAGGAGGCATAGGCAAACGGGGTGCTTGCATAACAGGCCGTTGCTGCGGCAGCTGATTAGGGTGAGGTGGATTTGCTGGGCGGAAAGTAGAAGCGGACGAGCCATAGTGTGGTGTAGCTGGTGGCATTAAGCGGGGATGTACATTGCTTCCTTGTGGCTGTCCTTGGTATGGCATCTTTTTCTTGCCATCTTGCTCAATCTCACGGATCTTGCTCTCCACCACTATAGCTTTGTCAACCACATTTTGGAAGTTTTCATAATCATTTTTGAGTAGCTGAACATGAATTTCATTGTTCATTCCTCTCATGAACAAGTATTGCTTTCTATGATCTGAGTTGACATCCTCTGGAGCATATCTTGACAGCTGGGTGAACTTGTTGAGGTACTCATTCATGCTCTTCCTTCCTTGACGGAGACCTTCAAACTCCTGCCTTATAAGCATCATGACTCCTTAAGGGACATAGTGAGAGCGGAAACTCTCCTTGAATTCAGCCCAAGTGATTGTCTCCTGATTGACATGAGCATTGCAAAGAGCGTTCCACCAATCAGCGGCTGCTCCCATAAGCTGGTGTGATGCAAAGAGAACTTTCTCCCGATCATTGCATTGAATAATAGCAAGCTTCTTTTCCATAGACTTCAGCAAATCATCAGCCTCCATAGAATCATTGGCTTGTGCAAAAGTAGGTGGCCTAGTCCTCATGAACTCTCGCAATCTGTTGTGAGCCGGCGGTGGTGGCAGTGGCGATGGTGGGGGTGCAGGAACGGGGTTAGGGTTGTTGTTGTTGTTGTTGACCTGCAGCTGACCCAACGTTTGTATCCAAGTTTGCATGCGCTGGTTCTGCATAGCCATCAACCGTTCGAGGTTGCTTGCATCAACCCCGGGGTTGGCATTTTCAGGAACTTCCACATTGCCAACCTCATGTGGTTTGTTGTTACCACGAGCGTTCCTTCGTTGGCAGTTGGAATTTTCCCTCGCCATCTGTGAGAGAGTAGAGTAGGAAATAGAATTTAGATTGATCCCCCAACTATATGCATCAAGGTGTATGAAGTAAGCAACTTCTTTTATTAGTTTCAGCCTATATGAGGATGTGAATGAGGGGGACCCCGGCACCAGTATAACGGGGCCGTGCCGCTCGCCCGGGTACCACATTGGGTGGTGTCATGTTATGCGGCACCCAACAGCACACATATAAGGAAACTGTATTACATAAATCAAAAGCGGAAGCTTACAAATGTTCTTTAGAAATAATTTACATCAAATAGCTACAGCGGAAGTCTACAATCAACCCACGCCGAATAACTACGTAGCACTCGAGAAGAGGTCCAGCCCGTGGACTCCTCTCGCTAGCAACACGACGACATTGCAGCGGCTAGGTTCTCCATTTGTTACATGACTCGGAAGTCTCCAAGTCTCACTGGACAACCTTCTTTATAAGCATCGATGTTAACCTGCAAAACCACTCATATAGCAAGAGTGAGCACAAAGTCTCAGCAAGACTTAACCGTCTCTCCTAAAGCATGCAACTCTACATGAAAGTAACTTAAGACCTAAACATGTAAGTTGCAAAAAGACTCGCCTACAAGTTCATCCTTAACTTTCAGATTTTGCCATCATAATAGTGACCTTGCGCCCAGCAACATTAGAACTCCACAATCAAACAAGAAACGTTTCATTCCAATGTAACTTGTCCCAAGGTGGAAATTAACTTTAATTTGCTCTATCTCTACTTCAAACAAGGTTTTCATGCAATTCCAATAATCATAACAGCAATTAAAACTTGCAAACTGTTATCACACAACTTGCTTACTAGGTCACAACGCAGTGAGCAAGCGGTACTCATAACCGCGAGGGACGGTGATTCGAATCAAACACTGCTCGGATAACTCGACACATATGCCTGCCACTGAAGACCAAAATCTGACGTGCTTTCGTATGTGACAACCTTTCGCAGGACACCCGACTGTAGAACCGGTTGCGCCGTCTCGGGCTCCTAGGTCTAACGAGACGATGTGGTATGCCTCTATTGTAACACCCTCAAATTTATCACCATGCATTGCATTCATTTTTTTCATGTAGAAAAGCATTGTAAAAGAACTAGAAATGGAGAAAAAAACTAAGAAATGGAGAAAGAACTATAGAAATGCAGAAAGAACCATAAGAATGGAGAAAGAACCATAGAAATGGTGGAATGAACCATAGAAATGGAGGAAAAACCCCAGAAATTGAGAAGGGAATATAGAAATGGAGAATGGGGCATAGAAATGGAGAAGGGAAATGTAGAAATTGAGAATAGGATATAGAAATGGAGAGGGGAATGTAGAAATGGAGAATGGGACATACAAATGGAGATGGGAATGTAGAAATGGAGAGTGGGACATAGAAATGGAGAGGGGAATGTAGAAATAGAACAAGTGACATAGAAATTGTGATGAATGGGAAAAAGATAGCTGAAATGAGCCATTCTCAAATTTCCCCACATTTTCCTCAAAATTTCCAAATTCCCCGATTCCACAAAAGGGGAATTTTCCCCACATTTGGGGGGGGGGGTAAAATCCCCAAGGCTGCCGCACCCAACTAAAGGGATAAATTGGTTGAGTTCCAAATTGAGTAGGACTCTTGGTTGAGTTCCAATTGGAGTAGGACTCCTCCCTTCTCCCGCTTATAAATACAACCCCAGCCCCCCCCCCCCCTTTTGGCCGCAGCCTCCCCCTCCCCTCCCCCTCCAAGTTGCCAACTTGGAGCCCCTGCCACCCCAACTCGTCGAGCTGGCTGTCCCCTCCCCTGCCGGAGTTTGGTCGCCGACGAGCCCCGCCGTCGCCAGAGAAGAAGTCCGACGATCTGTCCTACCAAAATTTTCCATAGAAAAATTCTCCGCTGCTGCCATTGCTAGGAAAAAGGCCCTGCCACAAGGTGGAAGAGAGGTAGGTCTCCATTACCCATCTTACGACGTCACCGCTGTTTCTACGCATCCATTTTCTTCGCCCCCTTCGAGCAGAAACTTTTGCGTGTGGACAGATCGTGTTTTGATCGATTTTTTGACGGTGGAATTGATCTAGATCTTGAGTCAAGATCATCACCACGTCCACACTTGATCTCTACACCCTTGTTCATCATAAAACCCCATGAAAGCCGATTAAAACATGCAAGAACACGTACAAACTGGTTTAATAAAACAGCACCATAGGATTTGCATCCATCTACTCCATTGCATCTTGAGTAAAGTTTGTGCATGATGATTGATTGTTGTGAATTTTGTATGTGCGTGATCGTGAGTAGAAGGACAAGCTCAAGAGGCCATCTACGAGGAACTACAGCACCAAGACTTTGGGACGCTTGAACAACAAGAGCCATGGGAGCAAGGCAAGTGCCCCTTGACCATATTGATCCTTTGTTTTGAAACTGTTTTGTTTGTAAAAACTCGTACGCTTGAGTCAACTTGATGGGAGACCCTTTTATAGGAGTTTTTATAGTTTTGTTAACCATCCTTGTCGCCAGGAAAGTTGATTAGTCGGGTATGGTCGTTTTACCTTTTTGCTTCACTTAATTTATGGGATACAGGAAGCTGAAATAAAACATGGTTAGCTACTGCACTCATATGAATAATGATGATGAGAACTTGATGATGTTAATGAGCATGGATCGGGGAGATCTAGGCAAGCTTGGTTCGTGGATGTTGCTGGATGAGATGGTGGTTTACTTGCCGTAGATCTAAGGGACGGTTCATGCGAGAATATGCTAGGAAAACAGTGCCACCACAAGGTCAAGTATGGGTGCGGCTTAGCTGATTAATTAGGTGTGTTGCTAGCTTGCTATGGACCGTGGGTGGCGCGGGAAATGGGAGTCGAGGAGGATTGCCCTAGGAACTGCATGGCACAAGGGGGGCCGTGGGTGGGAGAATGGTGATTCGAGCCTGCCGGTGAAACCTCAGTGAGTCCATACATCTAGTATCCCCTTTGTAAAGGCTATTTTGTGATCTATTGGTCATACACCGACGGTTGTGTACTGGTATAATGGAGGTTCTGCAGTCCCCGATGGGTGATGAATGTAAGGGCCTAAGTTTTTGACACATACTGAAGGTGCTCATCACACCACACACACACGTCATTTGAAGAAAGTTGATGAACACATTTGAAGAGCAAGTAACCACCATCAACATGATCATTAGAGAACAAACTCACACAATGCAAAAGTGACATTTCCCACATGCATCATATAGGAGGGGCTGGACATATGAAAAACTCCTACACCTTACTAGGAATGTCCATGCCAAGTTTCACCCCATTTCAAAACTTTTTGAGGTCCTTTTGGGCATAGCTAGAAAGAGGGTGGTTTGAAATCAAATTCAAATTCAAACTGTTTTCATCCCGTGAATTCAAAAGTGGGAGGCATATTCTTACTCGCCTCATTTTTGTGAGCTCACACACAAATTTTCACTCCATTTGGAGTTGATCTTGACATGAGCTAAGTCTAGCAAATTCAAACTCTATTTGAATTTTAAACTGCACATGTGCTGAAATTTAGTCAAACACAGACCCAATTTGAATTCTAACCAATTCAAATGGCTCAGGGGTAGATAATTCAAATCACCATGGGTATAAGGGGAATTACTATTTGCAACAGTAAGTGGGAGTTAAGTTCATGGGTTAAAAAGGAACTGGGACCCACATGTCAGCCACTGAAGAAATTCAACTGACTGAACCTTCAGTGCTCGGGTCCCCAAGCTGCCTCCGAGGGCGCCACCGAGGGGAGGCCACCGTGCCACCAGCTGCTTTCCGCCCTCGGCTGCTGAACCGTCTCTCGGGGCTTTATTTATGCGCCCGAGCGGTCTCCGGTGCTCCTCACCACTGTTCCGACATGTTCTCGCCCAGCAAACCGAAAGCCCTCGCCGCTCGGTTGAGCTCTTGGTCCCTCACCGCCCGGCCAATCCAGTGATCTTCCCGGCGATCTGAGGCCAGCAGCAGGTGCGCCAAATCTTCCTTGACGCACTCGCACCGGTTCCAGGCCCTGAGCAATCCTCCCCGAGCTCCACCGCGATGATCTTTCCGTTGCCGGTTCAGCTCGAGATGCCATCGCGGGAACGATCCGTTCGGCCACCACAGCCTGCCGTTCACCGAGCCATGAACAGCAAAAAGATCGCCTTCAGTCCCTCTTTCATTACCACAAGCTCCGGCGGCATGACATAGACTGCTCATGCCGGAATTTCATCATTTCGCGACGGTGTGCAAAAGGGGAGCCCGAACCGATCCGCGAAATTCGTAGTCCACACCGCACCACTCATCCTCTCATGGAGGGGATGACTTCTAGGTGCCCGTACGAGCCCATAGGAGCAGGAACAACGAAGGACCGTTGAGGGAAACCACTGTTCTTTGAGTTTTAGAAAAATTTCCAATTTCCGGCCTAGGTCGCACGGTGACAGCCCAACACAGTCCTTTCCGAGCTCCATAGAGCCCATGTCGACCTTTACTATGGTCTACTGGTGCTCGATGACCTTTTGTTCGATCGGTTGAGGTGTTAGGAAGGCCGGCCGACACGGCCGAAGTTCTTTCGAAGCTACCACTCGTCGTCGACCCTGTGCCGGCCATTTTCATGACAAGGTGGGCCCAGAATCATGTTCCCCGAGTGGATTTAGGCAGTGGCGGCCAGAATCATGAAGTTTGGAGCACCACAGGGGCCGCCCACGAGCTCTCCGGTGAGGTATCACGGCGGCAGAGCACGGGAGGCGGGAGGAAAACGAAGGGGGTGGGTCCCGGCTGTCAGCGGCAGATATTTTAAAACCGGGATCTGCTGTGGCACGGATCGGGTGCGGCTGCGTGCGAAGGGATCTGTAGCCCTGTGTTTCAACTGATGAGGAGCTGACACGTAGCCCCGGCTCCCACGTGCAGTAATTTAAACTTTTCCCGGTTTTTCAGATTTGATTCAAACTTCAAATCCTCATAACTTTGGCTAGGAAACTCCAAATCAAGTGAACTAAATTTTTTTGGATTCATCTCTCTGAGTACTTTCCAGCAAATCAAGTTTCACTTCATGAAAATTCCTATTTATCCAGAATTAATTCTTCAAAATTTAGACTGTTTAGAATTTTAACTGGAGAACCCTTTGGAGGAAAATTCTGAAATTTTGCTGAGATGTTCACCAAAATATCCCTGATATGCCATAAAAATTTCAGATCCATTTGAGCTCATTGGATCCACCTAATTGGGTGATTAATGAAACTGTTCCAGGGAAAATGGAAAATGTTCAGAAACATTTTCAGAATTTCTCTTCAATTGTTTAGCTCATATCCTTAGCTAGGAACCTCCAAATTAAGTGAGACCAACTCCATTAGAACCCTCTGAAAATCTAGTTTTCAGGAAGTCATGGATTGCTTCATGAAAATCCCTAGAACACCCTAAGAGCTCTAATTAAGGTCAAGTACATAATTATTTGTGGAGGGCTCACATGAGCTTTGCTGCAAATAAAACTTGTCCAAATATCTGTTTAGGTTGTAACCAAACCACAGTAAAAATTTCAGAGTCATTGGGTCTGTCGAGTGAAACTTATAATGTTCACAAGTTTAAATTCCATTGAAATGCATATAAATTGACACATTTATATTTCTCATATGTAGTCGCTAAGGTTGAGGAGGAACCCGAAGTCTTAGACTTTGTTACTCCGGAAGAGCAGCTAGCCTACGGCCAAGAGTAGCAAGGCAAGCTCCGGTTTGCATTAACCTTTTTTCAAATTTTTACTGTTTTGAGAACTTTCTTTGAGTACCAATGACTTCTTGCATTAGAGTCTGGATTGAAACCCAAATGCATAGCCAAGAAAGCCATGGGTTTGGATTTGGATTGAAAACCCCGTTAGCTACTGCAATGCTAATATAGTGTAGGATTCGGTACAAGTCGAGTAGTTGGAACTACTCGCGAGAATAGGCTAGAGGCACATTGCTCGTGTAGAGATAGCAAATGAAACACATGGCAAGAAAAATGAGACCGAGCGGAGAGTAAGGGAAGCAGTACTTTGGGGCCTGTGTGCTATAGCTCCGATGTGTCGATTGAGGACCGAGCCATGTGCGGGCCTGTTGAACAAGCTAGAACAGTACCGAAGACCTACCGGCTATATGGGAACCGGGAAACCGATGTAACTCGGGTAGCTGGGTATTGAGGCATTGCCTGTCGTTCAGAGGGTAGGTTGAGAGCTTGAGGCGTATATCATCTGGCGGCACTGAGATGCACGTGCAGAGACCTCTTGCTCGGGACGATAGGACCGTTTCAATATCTGGCTAATGGGTGAAAGGTGGTTGTGTACGGCGTCCGTGATGGTTGCTGTAGGCAACATCGAGTACTGGCGTACGTGATGGGTTATTCGGGTAACCCTGCAGGTGTAAATCGATTATAATCGCCGTCCCTCGAGGTCAGTGAGTACCACTTGTTCACTGTACCGTGATGTAAAAAGAACAGGCTAGATACATGTTAAAATGTTGCTGATTGAAAGATGGACTTTGATTGTTAATGATTTGCTGTAGTCTAGAGCTAACTAAAGTTCTTTTCAACTTTGGGCAAAGTACATGAGAGAAATGCGTTTCTTGTTTGATTGCGGCTCTCTCATGTGCCTTAGCGTAAGGTTCTCCACAACCTGCTGCTAAAACTTGAAAGTAAGGTTCCACTAATTAGGTGAGTCCTTGCAACTTATTTTGCCTCATGTAACCCATCACCCTCCATGTAGAAGTTTCATGTTTAGGAGAGACGGTCAGTCTTGCTGAGCCTTCGTGCTCACTGCTTGTGTTTGATGCTTTTGCAGGGTTCTATGAGGAAGGGACTCCCGAGGAGGAGACGGAACCCCAGGAGGGGAACCCCGTCGAATGGGAGTCGTGCACGCCGCCGTGTTAGTGTGTGTGCGTGCTAGCGGGGACACGTTCATGGGCTGAACGTGAACTCGATGTGTAGTCTACGCCCGCTAGTGTATACTGAACATATTTTGTTGTACAAATGTTCATAAACCTCTTTATGTAATAAACTTTGCTTCCGCTTTGTACCTTTGATGTGTGTTATCCGGTGCTGTGCAACGCAGTACCCCTCAGCGTGATCCTGGCTTGACAAGACCGTGGGGTCGTGTCAGCGTTGGTATTAGAGCTCAATCAAGTTTTAACGCACTACAAAGGTCATCTGTTTCAAAAATCCAGTGAGGTATGAGTTAGTAGCCCATATAAGGATGTTATTAGTGTATAGAAAGTTGCATACTAACCTATTTGCTCATGTCGGAAAATCGTGCATCTCGGGACGCTTTATGTCTTGGGGGGTGCATGTAAGCGCTGTCCACCAGTGCGCACAAGTTGAAAAGTGGAGCCCCACGGGTGGCAGGTAACCCGACCCACTTTGGTATCCTCTACGACTCTTCATGTCGTTTGGGGTATTCGAGCAACGTCTGTCCCCGGCGTGTGTGGTGCAATTTGGGAGACCCCGTCATGTGGTCAGTAATATGAACACGTAGCTCAAGGCATGTTTGGCTTGAGAACATCCAGGCGAGTGATGACGGCCGGGTGTACGGACTGTATGGATACCGGGCTCGGTGTGCAGCCGAATCTGACGATTGTGTGAGTTATCTGCAGGTAGTCTAACCACGAAACGGTAGACGCGTATCATCCATGTGCGAGAGACGCTTAGTGCCACTGAAATAACGAAGCCGGCTAAGTCCGGTATATGTTTTTTCTTTGTGAGGAGGTAGTACCGACATGATCTGGTGACGCATCGACGTCACACCCCATTAAATGAGAAACTGCATTGTAAAACTTGAAAGTTTTAATCCGGAGCACTAAAACATTGATGTAACTCCTTCCCTTAATCAGGATATTCAAAGTTAACAAGTTTTCAACTTATAGGCTACTAAGGACAGAGCCCCCTGTTTTCAGCTGAATTAATGCTAAAGTTAATCAGAGGTTAGAGGTTGAGTTATTTCGAGTTTGGGGTCATATGATACATTTCTGGAAATCTTTGGAAGAGCTTTACAACTTTCCTGTTAAGGTACAGAGGTGTTTCATCCCTTGACCAATTGAAACATGCAGTAGAGTGGAAACTGTCCAGAAAACAGGGCAGAACAAAAACTCTCTGTAACTCTCTGTAAATTGAGCATAACTTCTGCATAAAAATCCAAAAATAGAAAATGAAGTAGTTCTGAAAAGTTCATGAGATAAGTTACAACTTTGTAACATAAAGTTTTGTCAGATTTGGGGTAGCATTAACTGGAATTCCTGGATCAAATCAGTACCTAAAGCAGGGAGGTGCTGTCCAATTTTCTCCAGAAATTCTGTTAACATTGACATCTCATAACTTTTGAACCAGGACAGATATTAGGCCAAGCAAATACTTTCTGGAAAGCTATTGAAGTTAGATTTAACTTTTATGTTGAGCTCCAGAATTGGTTTTGCTTTTAGCATGGCCTAAATCAGGTTGAAATGGAATCTGGTCAGGGCTGTCATGTTGGACAGCAGATCAGCTGTCAAATTTGTTTAAATTTGAACTATGTTTCCAAGTTTTATGAGTTCAATGACATGTATTATGTTATAACTCAATGGTTTACTGATTCAAATAAATATTTGACATTTCTCAAATATGTTTTTACAGATGACAGCGGATAAACAGATGGAGAACGGGTGGGTGGTGTCCCACTGTTCTCACCATAACGGCTATCCGGAAACATTGAGGCAAATGCTTCAATATTTTGCGTACAGTAAGATGCCGCAGTACTTCACCAAGGAAGAAGGCGAGGAGGGGAACAAGACGTGCACGATCCATGTCGAAGTTCCTGCAGGACCTATGCCACCCGGTTGGGCGCCGTTCACCGTTACGGTGAGAGGTAGACAGCTGGAAGGAATGTGGCAAGTGGCAGCCCGCGACGCCATGTCGCGTTTCTGCCAACTACACGTGTGATCTATGGAGGGTACTCCATACGCGCTCGTTCCGGTGGAGGGACGGGCTAATCATGTGTGGGAAGGGAGGTACAGGGAGGCAACCGATCCGGGTTGCCCAAGGTACAACCCCGCGGAAGCGATCCTCAGCCTCCATTTGAAAGCAGGAAAGGCCGTGATGGACAACCAAACTGTCCATACGGAGGGTCTTGCTGCGAGACCTAAAGAAAGTACTAGCCGTGGAGACCACTTCGAAAGTGCTCACAGCGCACTCCGCAATGTGCTTCTTCTGACGATTAAGCGACTGAACGAACAACATAATCAGTTGCATCGTCTGAAGAAGGCGAAGAAGAAAGGCCGTGTCGACATTGCGGCGTTCCAAGAACAGGTGCAGGCTCTGACCCAGCGGAATGAGGTCCTTACTCAAGAGCGGGACGATGCTATTGAGGAACGGCAAGGTTGGGAAGAGGACTACAACCAGGCCATGGATGAGGTGCACACGTTGCAGGACCTCGTACCTCCGGTGATGGGCATACCGGTGGTAGTTGCCGTACCCGTGGTCTTGGGTCTTCCAGCAATGGGAGAACCCGAGCCATAAGAGGGGGTTGTAGACCCAGAGCCACCAGCAGAGGTACCGGAGGAAGACGACCCACAGGAGGTCGAGTTCTACTCCGAGTAGTGGGTTACTGTTGCCAAGTAGGGCAGCAAGGGTGATGTAACCCAAACATTTGTAATCGGTGACATGTCGTGTAGACAGTAGCGTATGTATAGGTAGTGACGACACGAGCACAACTTCTCGTAGACCCGAGACTAATGTATCTTGTATAAAGTTTCTGCTTTATCAATATATGTGAATGTTGTGCAAATTATTCATGCGTCACATCAATTACCTACTGTTTTTAAGAAAATAGGGTCCTTAAATACGTCCATTTCTACCTAGGTCCACGTTCCTACGGGCAACCTTGGCTCTGATACCACTTCTGTCGCACCGGGTTTTTCCGAAGAACAACCAAGTGAATATCACATTTATGCCAGGATCATTTTCTCATACATGTGATGACAAATAGTGAAGCATCATTTATTACAAGCCAGGTGTCGAATGTAAATAAGTCTTACATAGTATCTGTCTCGATGGACGATAATAAGTTCATAACATGTAGATAAAATAGCAGCGGAATATTATTCTTGTGGGCTCCGTCACAGGCGTTGCCCGGGGGACTCCGTGAACCTAGAAAACTTCTTCGGGCACGAAATCTTGATCATTAAACACCACATCATTCTCTTGACCTGAGCAGCAATATAAACCAACAAATATGCAAGTTTGAGTACCGATGGTACTCAGCAAGTGTGGGAAAGTTATATCATGCATGGCTAGAACAAGGAGAGGTTGAACTCATGGTTAAAGCACTACGCAATTAATACCTATAACCTTAGCTTATTAAGCACCTACATTACTACATAGGTGAAATGGTCCCAATCTCCCAACCCATCATCCTAATTAAATAACCATAACATCATTTCCAATGTTAAGCTCCCCGCTTAACATCCTCAACTTCCAAAGTCATCAATCCTCTAATCATGAATAAGTCCAAGCCGCTCTTGACCGTGAGCACGGCTGTCATGACAGTTTTGACTCTGCAGAGTTTGCACCACTGTACCCACATGTAGTGATTTCATCCCCCGTTGCCGGGTGGAATAAAAGAACCTCCATTATGCCAGTGGCTACGAACCACATTCACACTTCCCAGGTGTGTAGCCGGGAGATCACTACGAAGCCTTTACAAAGGAATTCCCGATGAGCGTGGGCCCACTGAGGTTTCACCCCTAACAGCATACAAAAGGCTCCAACCCCGCTACAGTGGCCCCCTCTTGAGCCATGCGGTTCATATGGTAGTCCAGCTGACACCTACTCCCCGCACCATCCAACACACCCATACTACGCCGCGGATACACCTAATTAATTGGTCATGCTGCCCCATCTCAGCATGTGGTTGGCACGGTAAAGCCAGGTTACATGCTTCATGAACCGGTCCTTAGGATCCAGGCAAGTACTAAACACAAACCCGAGTCTTGTGCATCCAGCACCAACCAAATCATCCAACTTGCCTCGATCCCTACCTCTACATAACTCATAATATCTCATTCGAGAATAAGGTAAATAAATTGATGATCTCATATCCCAATTATCCCATTCTAAGCATGGCTAATCATAAGCATATAAATAAATGACATGATAAAATAAATCCCAACCCAAGCTACAAGGAAACAAGGTAATGCAATTCTAGGGAAACTTCCTAGCATGGGTTTCATATTTCAATTGACAATGCAAATAATTCTATCTACACATCCTAGTATAGGATCAAAGTGGTCAAGGACACTTGCCTTCTTCTTGCTGCTCTTGGAATGGATAGTCCTGATCATGGAAAGGAAGAACTTGCTCTGGAGCAGGTTCTACTCATACCATCACACATAGCAAAAGAAAACAACAATCCATAAGACATAGTTCACACTTTCACTTCATACAAACTACACATTGACATTTATGAAAATCATTCACGTTTCTATGTGTTGTGGTTACTCTATGTGTGTTGATTTTGGGCTTACATGCACTTTTAAACATGTGCATATGATTTCTTACTTTTGTATTCAGATTTATTGTTTGCACACTATATATGAATTTCTAATTTAAACAAATTCCTTTATTCAATTGATACACATCTTAGCTACCAAATATGCATGGACGGTATTTTCCTCTTCCAAATGGGTTTTCAGACCTTCTACCAAATCCTAAACTGAAATCTTTGGGTTTTGGAGATTTCATTTATCATTTTCTAGTTATGCATACCTATTTTCCTATATTTTAAGATTTACTTTCTATACCTAATTGTGAACTTTATTATGACAATAGTAAGACACATCATCTAAACAGAATAGGTTCTGATCTAAAATAGTAAATAATATATTTTTGAACTTCTGAATTATTTTACATTTATTTTACCAATTTTCAGAATTATTTCCTAGCCTAAAAATGTGTTTCTATATCTAATTAAACATGAACACACCCAAACAGATTTCATTTCAGCCTAAAATTTATTTTTAGCTCATTCTAAAGCTTTCCAATTGTTAGTAGGGTTTAAACTTGAATTTATAATGTGTGTGCCTCACTCTTTTTAAATTTAAATCTTAATTTCATAGTCCAATTCCGAAATTTAATATTATATAAGGTTAAAAAGGCAACCTTACCCCATCAAAGGGTCTATTATATTATTTTATAAATTTCCAGGGGTCTAACTACACATAACAGAGGGGTTTTCCTAATTTTTATTAAGTCCAGGGGCTAAAACTGATTTTTAATTGAATTTACATGAATTTCTGAAGTTTCAGGGGCTAGATCTGAAGTTTCCAAGGCTAACTCGTATTTTCCGAGATCCCCAGGGGGTAGCGCGTATGAATCCCGGCCTTTATAACGCGGGGCTGACGTGGACCGTCCGATTTAAAACAGACGGCTGAGATTATAACGTCAAACCGGTACGCGGGGATTTAAATTCTACCGTGCGATTTAAAATAGATGGCGCACAAGCGGCCACGTCGCTCTGGTTGAGCGCGGGCGGCGCTGCCCGGCGCCGCGCGGCGGAGGGAAGCGGCGATCTCGCCGGAGAGCTTCGGATCTTCGTCAATTCTTCCTAAAACTGGAATTTCATGGCATAGATCGGTAGAGGGGAGGTTGGGGATCTCACCTCGGGGGTTTTCTTGAGCTCGGAGGTCTTGGAAAGCGGTCGGCGACGAGGTCCGAGATAAATTCACGGCGAGGCTCGTCGGCGCTGTGTTTGAGGCGCAAACCACCGAGTTTTCTGCACCTGCGTGATTCCCCGGAGGCGGTGGATCAAGATCAGCGCGTTAGATCAGAAATCCCGAGCGAAGATCGAGCGAAATTGGCCGGAGAAACTCGGGTTCTCACAGGAAGGAAAAAGGCTGATCGTGGGTGAAAATCGGGGAGATCCGGTGTTTATATAGCCGGGGAGGGGCAGCGTTCGGTTGTCATCGAGTTTGCGTCGTCCAGAATGGAAATTCGGCTGGGATACGCGAGTATCCGGGGCGGTTTTGATTCGGAGGAGAGAAGGATCCCGGCCGGCCGAGCGCGGGCGCGAGGAGGAAGAAGGATGGCGTGCCCCACACGTCAGCGAGAAAGGGAACAGGGCGCGTGACTGCGGGCTGGCGCGGGGTGGGGTGGGCCGGCTGGTGGGTTTCGGCCCACTGGCCGGTTTTTTTTCTGTTTTTCTTTTTCCATTTCTTATCTGGTTTGAATTTGAATTTGAATTCCAACTAAATTTGAATTTCTGCAGCCCATGCAATACGTACGAAAAATTTTAAATTCCCCTCTTAACAGGATTTTGGGGTGTTACAGCTCTACCCCCCTTAAAAGAAATCTCGTCCTCGAGATTGGTGGTTCTAAGAAAACAATTCCGGAAACTGTGCCTTGAGTTCGTCTTCTCGCTCCCATGTGGCCTCCTCTTCCGAGTGATGCTTTCACTGCACCTTGCACATCTGGATTCTTTTATTTCTTGTGAGGCGTTCCATTGTCTCCAAAATCTTGGATGGTTGCTCGGCATAAGACAGATCCTCAGCTACGTCAACCTCATTCATGGGTTACATCTCTTCAGGTGTTCTCAGACATTTCTTGAGCTGTGACACATGGAATACGTCATGCACATCCGATAGGCGAGCCGGTAATTCTAGTCGATACGCCACTTCACCTTTTCTCTCCAGAACTTGAAAGGGTCCGATGTATCGAGGTGATAACTTCCCTTTCACCTGGAACCGACGAAGTCCTCGTATAGGGGACACCTTGAGATAGACATAGTCCCCCACGTTGAAAATGAGCTCTCTTCTTCGTACATCGGCATAGCTCTTTTGTCGTGTCTGTGCTATCCTCAAGTTGTTGCGAATTTCCCTCACTTTCGCCTCGGCTTCTTGTAGTACTTCGGGTCCAAACACTTTACTTTCCCCCGTTTGGTTCCAAAATAGGGGAGTTCTATACTTCCGCCCATACAAAGCTTCAAACGGTGACATCTTCATACTAGCCTGATAGCTATTGTTATAGGAGAACTCCGCATAGGGTAAGTTCTTATCCCATCTCCGATTGTTTTTTAGTGCAAAGAATATGATTGGTTCTTTCCGTCTGCCCGTCAGTTTGGGGATGATAGGCAGAGCTAAAATTCAGATGGGTTCCCATGGTTTCATGCAACTTTTGCCAGAACCTTGAGGTTAACTGTGTCCCTCGATCCGACACTATCTTCTTGGGCACTCCATGGTAACACACGATCCTTGACATGTACAACTCCGCTAATTTGGACCGGCCATAGCTTTCTTTCACGGGGATGAAATGAGCTACTTTGGTTAGCCTGTCGATGATGACCCATATCGAATTATATCCTGATTGGGTCCGGGGTAGTCCCACTGTGAAATCCATACCGATTTCTTCCCATTTCCATTCAGGCACTTTGAGTGGTTGAAATAATCCCGCGGGTCGTTAATGTTCTGCTTTCACCAACTGACATGTGTCACATATGGCAACATGTTCCGCGACATCTCGCTTCATGCCATACCACCAATACCTGCTCTTGAGGTCCTGGTACATCTTCGTACTCCCAGGATGAATGGAATAGTCGGAATTGTGAGCCTCCTTTAAAATCAATTCGCAGATCTCCTTTACTTGAGGCACACAGATTCTTTTCCCGTGCCATACCGTACCTTGTTCATCCTCGCTGAAACCAGGGGCTTTATTTTCCTTGATGAGTTGTCTGATTTCTTGTATCTTCTCGTCATTCTTTTGACCCTCGCGTATGTCTCGCTCTAGTGTGGAGTCCACTTCCATGGCGATGGCTTCACCACTATTCACCAGGCATAAATTGAGCCTTATAACTTCGTCCTTCAATTCTGCAGGCATGTCCTTCAAGCTCAACTTATTGACCTGCACATTCCGACTTAAAGCATCTGCCACGACGTTTGCTTTCCCGGGATGATAGTTGATGCCCACATCAAAGTCATTGATTAGCTCTAACCATCTCCTTTGTCTGAGGTTGAGATCTGGCTGTGTGAAAATGTACTTTAAACTTATGATCCGTATATATCTCTGTCCTATTCCCCATCAAGTAGTGCCGCCAAATTTTCAACGCGTGTACCACTGCGGCTAGTTCTAGGTCATGTTTAGGATAGTTCTTCTCGTGCTTCCGGAGCTGCCGGGATGCATAAGCCACGACATGCCCTTCTTGCATGAGAACACATCCGAACCAATTTCCAGAGGCATCACAGTACACTGAAAAGTTCTTCTGCATATCTGGCATAACTAGCACTGGGGCTGTTGTCAATCTTTTCTTTAACTCCTGAAAACTCATCTCGCACTGCGGCGTCCATGTGAATGTGATTCCCTTCTCCAACAGTTTGGTGAGGGGTCTCGAGATCTTAGAGAATCCCTCAATAAACCGTCGATAGTATCCAGCCAATCCCAAGAAGCTTCGAACTTCCCCGACATTCTCAGGAGTCTTCCACTTCTGTACATCCTCGATCTTGGCGGGATCTACGGAGATTCCTCCCTCCGAGATGATATGTCCTATGAAGGGACTCCTCTTCAGCCAAAACTCACACTTGCTCAACTTGGCATATAGTTGGTGTTCCCTCAGCTTCTGCAACACCAACCTTAGATGTTTCTCATGTTCCTCTTCATCTTTGGAGAAGACGAGAATGTCATCTATGAAAACCACCACAAATTTGTCCAGATATTCCATGAATACCTTGTTCATGAGATACATAAAGTATGCCGGGGCATTAGTTAGCCTGAAAGGCATGACGGTGTATTCATAAAGTCCGTACTGAGATACGAAAGCTGTCTTTGGAATATCGGTTTGCCTTATCTTAAGTTGGTGGTATCCCGACCTGAGATCAATTTTTGAGAACACACAAGCTCCCCTCAACTGATCAAACAAGTCTTCAATGCGGGGTAATGGGTACTTGTTCTTGATGGTTACTTCATTCAAGGCACGGTAGTCTACGCATAACCTTTGGGTTCCATCCTTCTTCGGCACAAATATCACTGGAGCTCCCCATGGTGAGGAACTAGGACGAATATACCCCTTCTCCGTCAATTCTCTTAAACGATCCTTGAGTTCTCCCAGCTGCTTGGAGTCCATCTGATAAGGTCTCTTGTATATCGAAGCTGTTCCAGGCACTAGCTCAATCGCGAATTCCACTTCACGATCGGGAGGCATACCTGGTAACTCCTTGGGAAAAACATCTGGATATTCCCTGATGATCCTGATCTCTTCCACCTTCACCTCAACTTGATTTAATTTAATGTCCCTCCTAGGCTCTTGTATTGTTATGAACTTTACTCTTGTGCCACAGGGGTGAGTTAGTTCCACCGTTCTGGTCGAACAATGGATGATTCCCTTATAATTGGTCAACCAATCCATACCCAAAATAATATCTATCCCTTGTGAATCTATCACTATGAGGTTAGCAGTAAATACTACCCCATTAATGTCTAGGTTCACCTTGGGACACACTTGTCTTGTCCTTATTTCTCCACCTGGAGAGTTTACTGCTAGCACATGGTTCATTTGTGTTGTTGCTAGGTCATGCTTCTTATCAAACCCTTGGGCAATGAACGAGTGGGTGGCACCAGAATCAAACAACAAAGTTGTAATGTGTAAATTGGCAGGAAACTTACCAACTACCACGTCGGGTGACTCTTGCGCTTCTTCCATGGTCACGTGGTTCACCCGTCATCGCATTACATTCTGCTGTTGCGGCTGTACGGGCTTCTTCTTTGGGCACTTATGGGCCTAGTGCCCCACTTCACAACAGTTAAAGCATTGCACCCCAACCTTAGGTTCCTGGCCTTTGTTGTCTTGGGGTTGGTTTGGGGGTCCTTGTACTGCTGGTCGAGGTTGGTATGTAGGGCGAGGCTGCTGTCCAAATTGACGCTGTGACGGTGCTGGTGCTGCCGGAGGCCTGAAGTTCGGGTTGTACCCTCTCGGTGCTGAGTAGGGTACCGCAGCACGGCTCGTCTGTCCTGCGGGTTGCTGCATCAGACGTGGGCGGGTGTTGCTACCCGAGGCTTGGTGTGACCACCCGGCCTTCCTCTTGTTTTCATTTTCCAAGGCCTTCAGCTTCCTTTCTACAACAAATGTTTTGTCCATCCACCATCTTTTGGAAGCTTTCATACTCGTTGGAGGACATTGCACACTGCATTTCTGCGGTAAGTACTTCCACGAAACAGTCCTGTTTCTGCTCATCAGTCTCTATGTCCCGTGGGGCATAACGGGATAGTTGAGTGAATTTAGTAAGGTATTCCCTCACAGTCATGTTTCCTTGCTGCAATCCCAAGAACTCCTTCCTCTTGTTTTTGAGTTCACCCCTTGGTATGTAATGGTTTCGGAAGCTACGCTCTTCCCATGTGATGTTCTCAGGGTCATGATGGGCGGCCACGTAAGCGGTCCACCAATCAGCAGCAGGTCCATGCAATTGGTGAGAGGCAAACAGCACCCTCTCATACCCTTGGCATTGTATGATCCTCATCTTGCTCTCAATGGTCTTTAGCCAGTCATCTGCCTCCAGGGGTTCAGCAGCACTTGCAAACTTTGGAGGTTGAGTTCCCAGAAACTCACTCAACCTTGGTTGGCGTGGTGCCGCTTGTGGAGGCGGAGCATGGTGCAAGTTGGCCACCACTTGAGTCAGGTTCTGGATGAGCTGGTTTTGATTCTCAAGCATTTGGTGGATGGGATCAACTCCTTCACGGTGACCACCCCTGTCTTGGCCTCCAGAAAGATGAGGGTTGCCGGCCTCATCGTTGTTGGCGGGGTTGGCACCACGACCCTTTCCTCTTCCGGCCATCTATCATGATTAACCAGATGTTAATTTAAAGCATTACGTATTAACTTACCAGTTTTTGCTTGTTTAAACTTTAAGATTTTGAGAACTTATTTCATTCATATTTTCTAAGGATTTCATGTCTTACTTGAACATAAATGCACTCTTAATTCATATGGGTTCACACACCAAAGCAAAACAACCTGAAGACGAGGTTGTGGACAAACGCCCATGGCTTCCACAACTCACGTCACACACCAAGTATTAACACACCATTAACTAAGGTAACGACTCGACTACTCGACATCCTGCTAAACTAAGGGAAGGACTCTACACTACTCGTATCACTGAGCTGGCTCCTCGGGATCTTCCTCATTATTGCGGCTGCCTTCTGACTCCGCTTTGGGTGGGGAGGCTGCTGGTGGAGAAGTGTGACGACACCTAATCGCCCGCCGATCTGGGGAGTCAGGAGTCCATGTGTCATTCACGGTGACACACAGTTCATTCCCATCTCCTCTTTCTCTCGCCCTCAAGCAGGCTTGAAGCAACGTCTCGGTTTCCTTCAGGGTGTCACGAACATCCTGAAGCTCCTGCTGACACTCCTGCAGTCGAGTGCTAAGCATAGCAGCATCCTCCAAGCACAAGTCCATGTGCTCATGGGAAGTCCCTTGCTGCACTGGCGGGTACTTATACTCCGTTGTACCATTCTCGCGCTGGAGGACATACATGTACTCAGTCCTGTCCAGGTGACGACGATAGATGTGACTCTGACAGGTGATTGCCTCCCAGGTGACATCCTTCTCCGCATCGACCTGTGTCGCTCGACAAGCTGGAGAGCGGTGGATCTTGAGCAGCTGATTTTCATGGATAATCCTCATCTCTGAACTCCATTCTTCCCTCATCTCACGGATGGTCCTTGGTGGAGCTATAGTGTATGATTAGCTTGCCGGTATTGCCGGCGGCTTGGAGCATGCGTCGAAGACGGCGCAACAAGCCTCCTACTGCCAATCCGTAGGAGAGATACGTCACCGAACGGTTCTCCTCTCTCAGGGCAAGGGCAACTACAGGAACTCTCGCTCCGGTGGACTTGCGGGCAGTGCGGATCATGCAAACCATCTATAACATAAAGCATTTAAAATTAAGTTAGATAAGATTTTAAACAAAAATCTTATTTTTAATAAAAGATGGGGTAAGATGAATAATATGGCCCATTAAATAACACTTTTCAACCCACACCTTGTAGAATAGTTTTTAAGAAAATAGGGTCCTTAAATACGTCCATTTCTACCTAGGTCAACGTTCCTACGGGCAACTTTGGCTCTGATACCACTTCTGTCGCACCCGGTTTTTCCGAAGAACAACCAAGTGAATATCACATGTATGCCAGGATCATTTTCTCATACATGTGATAACAAATAGTGAAGCATCATTTATTACAAGCCAGGTGTCGAATGTAAATAAGTCTTACATAGTATCTGTCTCCATGGACGATAATAAGTTCATAACATGTAGATAAAATAGCAGCGGAATATTATTCTTGTGGGCTCCGTCACAGGCGTTGCCCGGGGGACTCCCTGAACCTAGAAACCTTCTTCGGGCACGAAATCTTGATCATTAAACACCACATCATTCTCTTGACCTGAGCAGCAATATAAACCAACAAATATGTAAGTTTGAGTACCGATGGTACTCAGCAAGTGTGGGAAAGTTATATCATGCATGGCTAGAACAAGGAGAGGTTGAACTCATGGTTAAAGCACTACGCAATTAATACCTATCACCTTAGCTTATTAAGCACCTACATTACTACATAGGTGAAATGGTCCCAATCTCCCAACCCATCATCATAATTAAATAACCATTACATCATTTCCAATGTTAAGCTCCCCGCTTAACATCCTCAACATCCAAAGCCATCAATCCTCTAATCATGAATAAGTCCAAGACGCTCTTGACCGTGAGCACGGCTGTCATGACAGTTTTGACTCTGCAGAGTTTGCACCACTGTACTCACATGTATTGATTTCATCCCCCGTTGCCAGGTGGACTAAAAGAACCTCCATTATGCTAGTGGCTACGAACCACATTCACACTTCCCAGGTGTGTAGCCAGGAGATCACTACGAAGCCTTTACAAAGGGATTCCCGGCGAGCGTGGGCCCACTGAGGTTTCACCCCTAACAGCATACAAGAGGCTCCAGCCCCGCTGCAGTGGCCCCCTCTTGAGCCTTGCGGTTCATATGGTAGTCCAGCTGACACCTACTCCCCGCACCATCTAACACACCCATACTACGCCGTTATACACCTAATTAATTGGCCAAGCTGCCCCATCTCAGCATGTGGTTGGCACGGTAAAGCCAGGTTACATGCTTCATGAACCGGTCCTTAGGATCCAGGCAAGTACTAAACACAAACCCAAGTCTCGTGCACCCAGCACCAACCAAATCATCCAACTTGCCTCGATCCCTACCTCTACATAACTCATAATATCTCATTCAAGAATAAGGTAAATAAATTTATGATCTCATATCCCAATTATCCCATTCTAAGCATGGCTAATCATAAGCATATAAATAAAAGACATGATAAAATAAATCCCAACCCAAGCTACAAGGAAACAAGGTAATGCAATTCTATGGAAACTTCCTAGCATGGGTTTCATATTTCAATTGACAATGCAAATAATTCTATCTACACATCCTAGTATAGGGTCAAAGTTGTCAAGGACACTTGCCTTCTTCATGCTGCTCTGGGAATGGATAGTCCTGATCTTGGAAAGGAAGAACTTGCTCTGGAGCAGGTTCTACTCATACCATCACACATAGCAAAATAAAACAACAATCTATAAGACATAGTTCACACTTTCACTTCATACAAACCACACATTCACATTTATGAAAATCATTCACATTTCTATGTGTTGTGGTTACTCTATGTGTGTTGATTTTGGGCTTACATGCACTTTTTAACATGTGCATATGATTTCTTACTTTTGTATTCAGATTTATTGTTTGCACACTATATATGAATTTCTAATTTAAACAAATTCCTTTATTCAATTGATACACATCTTAGCTACCAAATATGCATGGAAGGTATTTTCCTATTCCAAATGGGTTTTCAGGCCTTCTACCAAATCCATACCTTCTACCAAATCCTAAACTGCAATCTTTGTGTTTTGGAGATTTCATTTATCATTTTCTAGTTATGCATACCTATTTTACTATATTTTAAATTTACTTTCTATACCTAATTGTGAACTTTATTATGACAATAGTAAGACACATCATCTAAACAGAATAGGTTCTGATCTAAAATAGTAAATAATATATTTTTGAACTTCTGAATTATTTTACATTTATTTTACCAATTTTCAGAATTATTTCCTAGCCTAAAATGTGTTTCTATATCTAATTAAACATGAACACACACAAATAGATTTCATTTCAGCCTAAAATTTATTTTTAGCTCATTCTAAAGCTTTCCAATTGTTAGTAGGGTTTAAACTTGAATTTATAATGTGTGTGCCTCACTCTTTTTAAATTTAAATCTTAATTTCATAGTCCAATTCCGAAATTTAATATTATATAAGGTTAAAAAGGCAAACTTACCCCATCAAAGGGTGTATTATATTATTTTATAAATTTCCAAGGGTCTAACTACACATAACAGAGGGGTTTTCCTAATTTTTATTAAGTCCAGGGGCTAAAACTGATTTTTAATTGAATTTACATGAATTTCTGAAGTTCCAGGTGCTAGATCTGAAGTCTCCGGGGCTAGCTCGTATTTTCCGAGATCCCCAGGGGGTAGCACGTAAGAATCCCAGCCTTTATAACGCGGGGCTGACGTGGAACGTCCGATTTAAAACAGACGGCTGAGATTATAACGTCGAACCGGTATGCGGGGATTTAAATTCTACCCTGCGATTTAAAATAGACGGCGCACAAGCGGCCACGTCGCTCTGATCGAGCGCGGGCGGCGCTGCCCGGCGGCGCGCGGCGGCGGCAGGCTGCGATCTCACCGGAGAGCTTCGGATCTTCGTCAATTCTTCCTAAAACTGGGATTTCATGGCATAGATCGGTAGATGGGAGGTCGGGGATCTCACCTCGGGGGTTTTCTTGAGCTCGGAGGTCCTGGAAAGCGGTCGGCGACGAGGTCCGAGATGAATTCATGGCAAGGCTCGTCGGCGCTGTGTTTGAGGCGCAAACCACCGAGTTTTCTGCACCTGCGTGATTCCCCGGAGGCGGTGGATCAAGATCAGCGCGTTAGATCAGAAATCCCGAGCGAAGATCGAGCGAAATTGGCCGGAGAAACTCAGGTTCTCACCGGAAGGAAAATGGCTGATCGTTGGTGAAAATGGGGGAGATGCCGGTGTTTATATAGCCGGGGAGGGCGGTGTTCTGTTGTGATCGAGTTTGCGTCGTCCAGAAATTCGGCTGGGATACGCGAGTATCCGGGGCTGTTTTGATTCGGAGGAGAGAAGAGTCCCGGCCGGCCGAGCGCGGGCGCGAGGAGGAAGAAGGATGGTGGGCCCCACACGTCAGCGAGAAAGGGAACGGGGCGCGCGACTGCGGGCTGGCGCGGGGTGGGATGGGCCGGCAATACGTCCAAAAATTTTTAAATGCCCCTCTTAAAAGGATTTTGGGGTGTTACAGAAGCTATACGCGAAATTCAGCAAGCGCGAATTCTGGATATCGCAAGTGCCTTTTCTCGGACATATCATCTCAGCAGAGGGCATCGCTGTAAACCCGAGTAAAATGACACAAGTGCTGAATTGGAAGTCCCCGAGAACTGTTCACGAGGTACGGAGTTTCCTCGGACTCGCGGGATAATATCGGAGGTTCATTCCGAACTTCTCGAAGATTGCCAAGCCTCTGACGGAGCTGCTGAAGAAGGCTACCAAATATGTTTGGAGTCCAGCATGTGAAGCAGTGTTCAAGGCATTAGTGAAGCACCTGACATCAGCACCGGTTTTGGCGCAGCCAGACACAACAAAACCGTTCGATGTGTACTGTGATGCATCTGGCATTGGGCTCGGATGTGTGCTGATGGAAGACCGAAGAGTGGTCGCGTATGGATCATGGCAGCTCATAAACCATGAGCAGAATTATCCAACTCATGACTTGGAGCTCGCTGCCGTGGTACTCGCACTTAAAATGTGGAGGCACTACCTACTCGGTAATCTCGTACATTTATATACCGACCCCAAAAGCCTCAAGTACATATTCACTCAGAAGGAGCTGAACATGACGCAGCAAAGATGGTTAGATTTGATAAAGGATTACGAAATAGAGATTCATTATCACCTCGGCAAGGTAAATGTAGTGGCGTATGCGCTTAGTCGCAAGTCACACGTCAACAATCTGACCATCACACCGTTGGAAGAGAGCGAACCACCACTGCATGTGATTCCACATGGAGCTCTCTACAACTTAGCTTTGATCCCCACCATCCGTGAAGAGATAGTGGCAGCTCAGAAACATGACAAGGGCATGTCGCATTTACCGAGACGTGTAGACAGTGGGGAGCTGAAATGTTTCCGGAAAGACGGAGACGGCGTCCTATGGTTCAAGGACCGGATCGTCGTACCCCGTAACCCGCAGTTACGGAAGAAATTTTTTGATGAGGCTCACTTGTCAAAATTTTCTATTCACTCCGGCAGCAACAAAATGTATCAAGAACTCAGAAGCAAGTTTTGGTGGACACGGATGAAGCGGGAAATCGTGAAGTACGTGTCCGAATGTGATACATGTCGAAGGGTGAAGGCAGATCATATGCAGAAACCAGGACTGCTACAACCACTGGGCGTTCCTGCCTGGAAGTGGGAAGATGTGAGCATGGACATCATCGTCGGTTTACCCACCTTTTTGCAGAAACATGATTCTGTGTTGGTAATTATACACCGGCTCACAAAAGTTGCCCATTTGATCCCGGTCAACACCAACTACAACGACAAGAAGTACGCTGAACTGTACATCTCACGGATCCTATGCTTGTACGGCGTACCCCATACCATCATATCGGATCAGGGCACTTTATTTGTGTCCCATTTTTGGGAGCAGCTACACGCTGCATTAGGGACGAAGCTAATCCATAGTTCAGCATACCACCCGCAGACACATGGGCAAACCGAGCGGGTAAATCAAATTTTAGAAGATATGCAACGAGCCTGCGCCATCAACCACGGCAAGAATTGGGATGATCACTTGCCGTTAGCCGAGTTCTCGTACAATAATGGGTACCAAGCCAGCATCAAGATGGCGCCTTACGAGGCGCTATACGGGAGAAAATGCCGCACACCACTAAATTTGTGTGAGTCTGGCGAAAGGGACACCTTCGGGATTGATCTTGTCAACAACGCGGAAGAAAAGGTTCGCTTGATTCAAGCGAACCTAAAAGCCGCCCAATCCAGACAGAAGCAATATGCGGACCGGAGAAGGCGTCCACTACAATTCGAAGTCGGGGATCACGTATACCTACTTGTGTCTCCAATGAAGGGCGTGAACAGATTCACGGTGAGAGGAAAGTTGGCACCCCGATTCATCGGTCCATTTCAGATTGCAGAAAGATGTGGATCGGTAGCATACCGGCTGAAATTACCAGAAGCACTTTCTGGTGTGCACGACGTCTTTCACATCTCCCAGCTGAGGAAGTGTCTTAAGCTATCAACGACCGTTCAGCTGGAGGATATCGAAGAACTGAAACCGGATCTCACGTATCGGGAGGAACCGGTTCAGGTTATTGATGAAAAGGCCCGAACCACACGCAACCGTACGTTGTGGTTCTACAAAGTTCTGTGGAGTAATCACTCCGTGGACAAAGCGACATGGGAGAGTGAAGGATTTCTTCGTGCTAACTACCCCGACTTTTTCACGTCGCATATACGGTAATTTTCCACCATCCTCCCTCTCATTTTTACTTTATAATCTCGGGACGATATTCTTTTAAGGGGGGGGAATGTAAGGGCCTAAGTTTTTGGCACATACTCAAGATGCTCATCACACCACACACACACTTCATTTGAAGAAAGTTGATGAACACATTAGAAGAGCAAGTAACCACCATCAACATGATCATTAGAGAACAAACTCACACAATGCAAAAGTGGCATTTCCCACATGCATCATATAGGGGCTGGACATATGAAAAACTCCTACACCTTACTAGGAATGTCCATGCCAAGTATCACCCAAATTCAAAACCTTTTTGAGGTCCTTTTGGGTATAGCTAGAAATAGGGTGGTTTGAACTTAAATTCAAATTCAAACTGTTTTCATCCTGTGAATTCAAAAGTGGGAGGCATATTCTTACTCAGAACATTTTTGTGAGCTCACACACCAATTTCCACTCCATTTGGAGTTGATCTTGACATGAGCTAAGTCTAGCAAATTCAAACTCTATTTGAATTTCAATCTGCACATGTGCTGAAATTTATTCAAACACAAACCCAATTTGAATTCTAACCAATTCAAATGGCTCAGGGGTAGATAATTCAAATCACCATGGGTATAAGCGGGATTACTGTTTTCAACAGTAAGAGGGAGTTAAGTTCAGGGGTTAAAAAGGAAGTGGGACCCACATGTCAGCCACTGAAGAAATTCAACTGACTGAACCTTCAGTGCTCGGGTCCCCGAGCTGCCTCCCAGGGCGCCACCGAGGGGAGGCTTCCGCACCACCAGCTACTTGCTGCCCTCAGCCGCTGATCCGCCTCTCGGTGCCTTTATCTACGCGCCCGAGCGGTCTCCGGTGCTCCTCACCGCTGTCCCGACACGTTCTCGCCCAGCAAACCGAAAGCCCTCGCCGCTCGGTTGAGCTCTCGGTCCCTCACCGCCCGGCCGATCCAGTGATCTTCCCGGCGATCTGAGGCCAGCACCGGGTACGCAAAATCTTCCTTGACGCCCTCGCACCGGTTCCAGGCCCTGAGCAATCCTCCCTGAGCTCCATCGTGACGATCTTTCCTTTGCCGGTTCAGCTCGAGCCGCCATCGCGGGAACGATCCGTCCGGCCACCACAGCCTGCCGTTCGCCGAGCCGTGAACAGCAAAAAGGTTCGCCTTCAGTCCCTCTTTCATTACCACAAGCTCCGGCGGCATGACATAGACTGCTCACGCCAGAATTTCATGATTTCGCGACGGTGTGCAAAAGGGGAGCCCGAACCGATACATGAAATTCGTAGTCCACACCGCACCACTCATCCTCTCGTGGAGGGGATCACTTCTAGGTGCCCGTACGAGCATATAGGAGCAGGAACAACGAAGAACCATTGAGGGAAACCGCTGTTCTTTGAGTTTTAGAAGAATTTTTGATTTCCGGCCTAGGTCGCACGGTGACAGCCCAACACAGCCCTTTCCGAGCTTCGTGGAGCTCATGTCGACCTTTACTAGGGTCCACTGGTGCTCGACGACCTTTTGTTCGATCGGTTGAGGTGTTAAGAAGGCCGGCCGACACGGCCAAAGTTCTTTCGAAGCTACCGCTCGTCGTCGACCATGTGCTGTCCATTTTCATGACAAGCTGGGCCCAGAATCATGTTCCCCGAGTGGATTTAGGCAGGGGTGCCCAGAATCATGAAGTTTGGAGCACCACAGGGGCTGCCGGCGAGCTCTCCGGCGAGGTATCGTGGCGGCAGAGCACGGGAGGCGGGAGGAAGACGAAGGGGGTGGGTCCCGGCTGTCAGCATCAGATATTTTAAAACCGGGATCTGATGTGGCACGGATCAGGTGCGGCTGCACGCAAAGGGCTCTCTAGCCCCGTATGTCAACCGATGAGGAGCTGACACGTAGCCCCGGGTCCCACGCGCAGTAATTTAAACTTTTCCCGAATTTCAGATGTCATTCAAACTTCAAATCCTCATAACTTTTTCTAGGAAACTCCAAATCTAGTGAACCAAATTTTGTTGGATTCAGCTCTCTGAGTACTTTCCAGCAAATGAAGTTTTACTTCATGAAAATCACTATTTCTCCAGAATTAATTCTTCAAAAATAACACTGTTTAGAATTTTAACTGGAGAACCCTTTGGAGGAAATTTCTGAAATTTCGCTGAGATGTTGGCCAAAATATCCCTGAGCCGCCATAAAAATTTCAGATCCATTTGAGCTCATTTGATCCACCTAATGGGGTGATTAATGAAACTGTTCCAGAGAAAATGGAAAATGTTCAGAAACATTTTCAGAATTTTTCTGAAATTGTTTAGCTCATATCCTTAGCTAGGAACCTCCAAATTAAGTGAGACCAACTCCATTAGAACCATCTGAAAATCTAGTTTTCAGGATGGATTGCTCCATGAAAGTCCCTAGAATACCCTAAGAGCTCTAATTAAGGTCAAGTACATAATTATTTGTGGAGGGCTCACATGAGCTTTGCTGCAAATAAAACTTGGCCAAGTCTCTGTTTAGGTTGTAACCAAACCACAGTAAAAATTTCATAGTCATTGGGTATGTCTAGTGAAACTTATAATGTTCACAATTTTAAATTCCATTGAAATGCATATAAATTGACACATATTTATATTTCTCATATGTAGTCGCTAAGGTTGAGGAGGAACCCGAAGTCTTAGACTTCGTTACTCCGGAAGAGCAGCTAGCCTACGACCAAGAGCAGCAAGGCAAGCTCCGGTTTGCATTAACCTTTTTACAATTTTTTACTGTTTTGAGAACTTTCTTTGAGTACCAATGACTTCTTGCATTAGAGTCTGGATTGAAACCCAAATGCATAGCCAAGAAAGCCATGGGTTGGGATTAGGATTGAAAACTCCGTTAGCTACTGCAATGTTAATATAGTGTAGGATTCGGTACAAGTCAAGTAGTTGGAACTACTCACGAGAATAGGCTAGAGGCACATTGCTCGGGTAGAGATAGCAAATAAAACACATGGCAAGAAAAATGAGACCGGGCGGAGAGTAAGGGCAGCAGTACTTTGGGGCCTGTGTGCTGTAGCTCCGCTTGTGTCGATTGAGGACCGAGCCGTGTGCGGGCCTGTTGAACAAGCTAGAACAATACCGAAGACCTACCGGCTATATGGGAACCGGGAAACCGATGTAACTCGGGTAGCTGGGTATTGAGGCATTGCCTGTCGTTCAGAGGGTAGGGTTGAGAGCTTGAGGTGTAAATCGGCTGGAGGCACTGAGATGCGCGTGCAGAGACCTCTTGCTCGGGACGATAGGACCGGTTCAATATTTCGCTAATGGGTGAAAGGTGGTTGCGTACGGCGTCCGTGATGGTTGCTGTAGGCAACATCGAGTACTGGCGTACGTGACGGGTTATTCGGGTAACCCTGCAGGTGTAAATCGGTTATAATCGCCATCCCTCGCGGTCAGTGAGTACCACTTGTTCACTGTACCATGACATAAAAATAACAGGCTAGATTCATGTTAAAATGTTTCTGATTGAAAGATGGACTTTGATTGTTAATGATTTGCTGTAGTCTACAGCTAACTAAAGTTCTTTTCAACTTTGGGCAATTTACATGAGAGAAATGCGTTTCTTGTTTGATTGCTGCTCTCTCATGTGCCTTAGCGTAAGGTTCTCCACAACCTGCTGCTAAAACTTGAAAGTAAGGTTCCACTAATGAGGCGAGTCCTTGCAACTTATTCTGCCTCATGTAACCCATCACCCTCAATGTAGAAGTTTCATGTTTAGGAGAGACGGGTCAGTCTTGCTAAGCCTTCGTGCTCACTGCTTGTGTTTGAAGCTTTTGCAGGGTTCTATGAGGAAGGGACTCCCGAGGAGGAGACGGAACCCGAGGAGGGGAACCCCGTTGAATGGGAGTCGTGCACGCCGCCGTGTTAGTGTGTGTGCGTGCTAGCAGGGATACGTTCACGGGCTGAACGTGAACTTGATGCGTAGTCTACGCCCATCAGTGTAGACGGAACATATTTTGTTGTACAAATGTTCATAAACCTCTTTATGTAATAAACTTTGCTTCCGCTTTGTACCTTTGAAGTGTGTTATCCGGTGCTGTGCAACGCAACACCCCTCAGCGTGATCCTGGCTCGACAAGACCGTTGGGTCGTGTCAACGAAATCACGAACTTATGTTTAATGTGGTGCCACCTCTATAGAGTGTAAAACTATCACGATAGCCGTGCTTCCGGTCACAAGCACCTGGCCAACTTCAAATATTAGAGGGAAAACTTAGGATAGTTATTCGGTATGGTTATGGTATGGTCATTGGGATTGGTTTTTGGTACTGTTTTGAGTCATGATAATGAGTTTGGTTTCGGTTATATGAATATGAGATGGTGATGAATATTTATGAGTATGAGATGAACTTGAGATAGATTAATGGCTGTATGAGACTTGATAAATGGTGAATTCTGATGAGAGAATGTTGCTGAATTATTTGATTATGATGGGATAAATTTCACCTTGAAATAATTGCTGTTTTTATCATGTTTGTGAAAAAAAATTTGCTTGCTGTAATGAGCCTTTTATTTCCTACCTTGTTGTAAGCTACATGTCATACTTTTCCCGCACTTGCTGAGTATGACATGTACTCACCCTTGCATTACCACATATACATCAGCTACAGGAGATGAGTACTTCGAGGAACATCTGGAGTACTAGGCGTGCGAGCTACTGCCAACATGCCTGTGGGGTTGAAGATTGGAGCCTGTTTCTTAGTTATTTCCGCTGTCGTTTAGAGACTTCCGCTGCAAGAATAAGTTAGAGTTTCATGAATGAGACTTTGAGTCATTGTAATAAAGTACTTAAACACTATTTATTCATGGTTATATTCTGAGTTCAGTTTGTGGATTACATGTGTACGTGTGATGAACATCCTGGGCACACATATGCATTCACTTGGTTCTATTTTCGGAACCGGGTGTCACATCTACAGTCCAGTTAACCTGGTACATTGGTTTCCTGGGTCCCATATAGCAGTAAGCATCCGGTACACAACTCAATACTTGCTCATGGGTGCCGCACACGCATTGGTCCTTAACCGACACAGGCAGAGCTACTCGACCAAGACCTCATCTTGTCGCGGCCTAACCCTCCTGCCCGGTCTCATATTTAGAAACATAAACTTTAGTTTGCCTCTTTTAACCACACCCATGTATTTCCGAACTATAGCTCGCCAATAGATTCCAACTACTCGACTTCTACCGGATGTCATAAGCTAGTTAGCATGGCAATATTCTATAGCGGTGACACTTTTGTACCCTTGACTCCAGGGTCCATTTGGTCATGCATTTGGAGTATAAAACATTCCTGACCTAATGCACATACAAACTCTAACCCATAATAGTGAACAAAGTAAAAACTTTATAAAAACAACTTAAATGCAAACCGGAGCTTGTCTTGGTTCTGCAGGTAACTAAGTATCTATTCAATTAGTTAAGACCACTTGAGGCTTGGTCACTTGCTTTCCTCCCTCTTTGATCTCCACTTTGATTGCTTCACGTTATGAATATGCATATGTGTTTAATTGTAAATCTTTTGCTATCAAGTCAAATGATAAGTTTAAAACAAGAACTCCGTTCAAGAAGTCAAAATGACACTGTTGCTAAGGTTTGGGGTTTTGGTTTAGTAAGATGATCAAGTGCCAAGTGATTTTTATCCCTTGTGTTTTGGTCGCCTAAAGAGGTTGAACAGCACAGTGGTGATCCAGAGATCCAATGGAGCTGAAAATGTTCATGTGAGTTCCCTGTCACAAGAAAGTTATCTGGACCAAAAATTACAATTTTTCACTGAGTGGTGTATTCAGAACAATTCTCTAAGCAATTAAGCAAAAAGGAATTAATTCTGAAGTAACTCACATGTTCATGCTGAACATAGTGAACTACAAATTAATTTATAGTTCATAGAGTCTTCATGGATTTTCCTAGGATTTTTGGAGCTAATAATTGCCCAGAACTGAATTTCCAAATTTTGGAACTTTTCTGAAAATGTTTCTTTATTCATTTGAACACGGAAATTTGAACTCTGAATTCTCCTGACCAAATCAACTCCAAATGAGCTGAAATTTCTACAGGAGTTCACTTACATCCTAAAGACTACTCTGGAAAAATATGAGGATTTTTGGATGAACCAAACTCCCTCTAAAATTCTTTTGCTGAAACTCTTAAAGAATTTTCAGAATTAAATAATGACTTTCATGCAAATTGGGTTGCATATTTGGATAGAGTTTTTCAATCTGAATCTAACCCAATTTGAAAAAATTTGGAGCTTCCTTGCAAAAGTTATGCTCGGTTTGAATCAAATCTGGCATTTGAATTAAACCGGGAAAAGTTTAAAAGTCTGACAGCGGGTATGGGGGTGACGTGGCGCCTTCTCATGCATCGACACACAAGGATACATGGTTTTCCCCGCACAGTCACAAACTGATCCTGTGCAACAGAGAATCCCGGTTCCCCGAACAGACGCTGACACATGGGCCAGCCCTGTCATCTCCTACCTCCCACCTCCCCCGCCCGCCCGCCGCTGAGCTCGCCGGAGAGCTCGCCGGGAGGAGCTTCCGGTGCTCCGAACTCTCTGATTTTTTCTGCCACTACGTATTTTTGTGCGGGGAACACGTTGCCGGCCTTCCCTCGGACCGAGGATGGCTGGAATCCTACGCGCGACGGCGGCAGCGGCCGCTACGGTTTTGGCGTGGTCGGAAACCTTCTACACCGCATAAAAACGGTCGGGAATTGCTCGGAGAGCACCGTGGGCACTTGAGGATGCTGAAAATGGACTCCACACCCTGTGAAAAGGCCAGCAACATCAAGCTCCACGGTGACCCGAGACGATTTCTCCATGGCGGCACGAAAAATGGCTAGAACTCGGTCGATCCTAGATGTTTTTGCTCGGTTCTTCTTCGAGGACGGCCGCTAGGAAGTGTAGAAGCTGTGTGCAAGCTTTCTTGAGCTTTGGTGGATCGTGCAACATGAATTTTGGGGTAGACCGAGCCCTACCCGCATGCACTAGGTTTTGGAAATTTGGAAATTATCAACACCCGGTTGATCAATTGCTATACGAATTTCAGCTACACGATCTAGGGAGTATGGTGAACCTTTCTTGAGCAGCGATTTGGACGTGATGACGGCCGTGGCGTGCTGCCCATGGCGAGCCAGTTGCGGTTCCGCCGTTTGCACCTCGGTTCTCAGCGCTGATCTTCAAATTATGGCCAACAGAAGCCCCGAGCGTCGGAGCTGAGCTGGGGAAGACCTTGTACACAGGTGGGCGCTCCCTTTTTGTGTTGACGGCTCGAGCAAAGATTGAACGGACGCCGGTGTGCGGTTGAAAACTGAGGAGCGGCACAAGTGGCTCGCTTTCGCGCGTGGAAGCAGAACAGAGGCCGCAAGCACGAGCTGAGAGTGAGCAAATTCATTTGTTGCTTCAGTGTGGAGGATAAGAGCCGGGGGAACTGAGAGGATAAGCAGGAGGTGGCGTCGGGGAGGCACGAGTGTGATCGGAGGACGCTGCTGTCGATCGCATAGTAGAAGAAAAACAGAGCGCGTGGCTCATTTCACAGACAGCTGGGCCCCAGTGAACAAAAACAGAGAGACTTAGGGAGCAAGTCTAATTGACTCAATGACAAGTGGGGTCCACCCTGCTCCTCCCCAAAAGATGTTCCAAATTTGGCAGGTGACCAATTCAAATATGGGCAGTTAAATTTTTTTTGGAGGTCATTTGGACATGTGGCCAAGCTTCTTCCAAATTCGAATTTGAATTCAATTCCCTTATATGTCCTCTTGCAAATGCTTAGCCAAAATACTTCCAATTGTGGTAAAAATTTATATTCCCACAAATTTGGGGCTGAGGATTTCAAATATGGAATCAACTTTTACATTTGGTTGCTGCAAATATAAACTTTAAACCAACAGTTTGAAAGCCTCTTTTGTGATGACCCAATTGAATTTGGGTGAAAAACTTTGGTTTGCTCCTAGCCCATGCTTCATCACTCTTGGTCCTAATCTGAACCTCACAAGTTCAGTATGAATTTACCCCTCAAATTTGAATTCAACACAAATTCAAACATGAGCATAATTCACTCCTTTTTAGCTCACCCTAAAAGCAGAAGGTTGCCACCATAAATCTCAATTTCAGATGTATGAGGTTCCATTTCTTATTCAAAAATTTTGGTGGCAATTTGAGGTGAGCATTTCAGTCTAAGGACCTGCTGTTTATTCTTTCGCAAACAGGTGTATGATTTACACATGAGTTTAACTCCACCATGGTCCAACACATTCAAATGAATGCTTGAACCCGTGTTGTTGAACCCCACGTATACCATCCTGTGTAAGAAAAATTTTGTAAGTCCCATTTTCCATGAACCCGAAACACAATGACGTTTAAACATCCTTTTCTTTACATTCACGTTTTTGGGACTTTTACATTCCTCCACCCTTAAAAAGAATGTTGTCCCGAGATTCCAAACGAAAAACGAGACGGGAGAGGTAATTCCAAGCTGTTCGACGATAAAAGCTCCGGATCGTTCATGCGGAGGTACTCTTTGCTTTCCACGTTGTTTCTTCCGTGGTATGATTACTCCACAGCACCTTGTAAGATCTTAATGTCTGGTTCCAGGTGTTCCGGATCCTTTAATCGGTTGTCTGAACCGGTCACTCAACGTACGTAAGGTCCGGTTTCCACTCATCGATTTCTTCGGTGCGGACAGCAATGGTAACTTTAAGGAACTTCCGTAGCTGTGACACATGAAATATGTCATGAACACCAGCAAGGCTTGCTGGTAGTTCCAGCCGGTAGGCTACGGCCCGCACTTGTCCATGATAGCAAATGGATCTAAAGCTCGGGGAGCAAAATCTACCCTTTACATCGGACCGGTGAATTCCTTTCATCGGAGACATGCAAAGACAAACGTGTTCTCAGCTGTCGAAATGCAACGGTCTACGCCTTTGACCATCGTAGCTTTTCTGTCGGGATTATGCAGCCTTCAAGTTTGCTTGTATTAACTGAACTCGTTCAACGGCTTTGTTGACTAAATCATCCCCGATCAGTACTCTTCCGCCGTACTCACACCAACTCAGCGGTGTGCGACATTTCCAGCCGTAGAGAGCTTCATATTATGAGGTATAACTATATGGTCTTAAAACCGTCGAGTACCCTCATTGTCTTCCCTGAATTACCTCATCTCTCCATTGTCTATTCTTCTCCGTATGTGAGACATACCCTTGTCTCTCCTTTGATTCTCGATAATCTCTTCTCGGATTGTTGGAGTGAGAGCATGTTATAGAGTGCTCCATACGGAATGACACGGAGACTGGGTTTTTCTTCTTCTAACTCAGCAATCGCCAAGTTGTGAACGTGGGCTTCCCGACTAAATGTGCAAGCAACCACGTTCAATTTTCCCTGATGGTAGTGGATCTCGAAGTTATGATCTTTGATGAGCTCCAACCATCTTCGAGCATACCCTTGCACCAACCAGTTGAGCGACTAAAATATTGATGCAGGGCAGGGTACTTGTTGTTTATAATGACGGCATTGAGCGAACGATAATCAACACTTAATCTTAGTGTCTCGTCGTTCTTCTTAATGAACAGCGCAGAGCCATCCCAAGGTGACGAGCTTGGTCCTATAAAACCTGTGCTCATGAGTTCACTTAGTTGCTCCTTCAACTCCGCTAGTTCATTGGGTGCCATCTTATACGGCCTTCGTGAAATCGGTATTGTTTCCGGCATCAGTTCAATCTTGAACTTGACGTCCCGTTGACCGGCATGCCCGGTAACTCATCGGAAACACATCGGATATTCACGTCCCACCGGACTATCCTCGAGTTTAATCACTTCCGTGGGGTAGGCCTAACCCGTTCTCTTTGCTGTACAGAACAGACTCTTCTGTCCTAACCCAGCTTTTGATCCGTTTAACAGCCATTTCGTAACCCAAGTTGAATACTGAAGTTAAAGTTAACTTCAGTATCTTTCCAACGAGTACTCATATGTCTCCAGATCATCTCTGGATCAACAGTTACGATTGCTCAAAGTTGACCACATTCCTGGATAAAATTTGCCAGCACCTCTTTTTGTATGTGGCTATCTTTATCACAGTTGTATATGCAAAAACAATAAGAATCTGAGCAAGCTTTGAACTACAACAATGTTGCACATTTCATAACCTTTCCAACGGTGTATCATAGACTCCTTAAAGATTTTTCTACAGAATGTTATGGCTTAAAACAGAAAGGTCCATAGAGGTTTTGCTGCTGTCCTGGTTCTGGACAGTTTGTCTTCAACTGGACTTTTCACCAACTTAACTTGTGATTTTGCTCTGGAGGTCTTCATATAAGATGTAGAGAACTTAAAAATATTTCCAGAACTGTATCATACACCTTAATTGGGTAAATATACTCAGAATTATACTCTGTCAAATTCAAAAAATTCCTGCCAGAAACAGAGCACTCTGTTTTTGAAATTTTTGAAGCCTAATCATTCTCTCATTTGAATCTTAGCTCAAAATAAGAGTTCAGTAACTAATATTTGTTTTAAACTTCCTTTTTTTAGTTGAAAGTTAGTTCATGAATCATTTCTTCATAGGGAAGAGATTATTAAGTGTAGTACGGTGTCAATGCACCGTAAGAAGCATGTCGGTACTACGTAGCCTCACCAAAAGAAAATCCTAACCGGACTATACCGGCATATATGTCTCAATTGTGGCACTAACCGGTCTCTCGCACATGTGTGCTACACGGGATACATACGTGGTTAGTACCTACAGAAGAACACTCAATAGTGACACACTTAAAGGTTGTTGTCATTTCAGGCAGGTCCATATTTGAAAGTAAATACATACGCCCGTATCATTGCCATACAGCCGTCCTTGAGTTAACTCACGTCTCAAGGTATGTGATCGTGTTTTCACACCACACGATGGGGAACCCGAGTAGAACGTGAACGGGTCGTCACGGTTGGGAATTTTATCAACCCAACAGATACCACCTGCTGCCCTACAGGGCATGCCTATGGCAAGCGCTGCGTATGTTCTCCTAGGCTATTTCCAGAAGAACACACTATCGTGTTACCGACCACACGATGGGGTTTCCACTTTCTTGCCTAATGCACGCCAGGGACCAGCGTTTCATATGAACTCAGGAGCATGAAGAGTCCAAGAGTTTCATATTAACGTCTCACACCAAGCTGTGAGAACTATCCCTAAACCACATTCCTCGTCAGGGGAGCTAACCAAAATTGAACCGCTTTCGGCGGCGTTCCTTGCCATGCTTACCTGAACGTAGGTGCGTCGTTACATAATAAAAATTCAGAATTATAACACATATGTTAGTCATGCCACTTTAAGTAATTATACTAATAGAGTTCTTATTTGGGCATACTAGCGAATCCTCACCGTATCCTAAGTTTTTGTCGTAATACGATCCTTATCCGTGCGCTATTACCAATGTGTGAAGGAGCCCGGCCTGGGAATCGCAGTGGGTGGTGTCGTGCGATGCGGCACCCAACAGCATGCTTGAAAAGAGGATGAAGAACATAATGAAACCATTTTGTTACTGAAGATAAGTTCTTTTACAACATACGTACACACGCAGCGGAAATTAAAACTAGCTGGACAATCTACTCTCTCTCGACCCTAACTACGCCGAAGAGAAGTCGTTCAGCCCGTGAACGCTTCCTACTAGCTTCACCAAAAAAGGCAGCGGCTAGGTTTCCGATGAGTGGAATGAACCGTGAGGTTCGTCGTCTCACTGAACAACCCTCTTCATAGCAGGCATCCTGCTACCTGCAAAAACAACTCAGAAGCAACCGTGAGCACTAAGGCTCAGCAAGACTTAACCGTCACTTCTAAACATGTAACTCTAAATGCAGCGGTAGTAAGACAGTAGGACAGGAATTTGCAAAATGCAGCTTGACTAAACTTGATCCCTATATTCAGATTCTTATAGCCTTCATTTTAGTGGTCCTCACGCCTCACAACATCGGAAGTCCACAATCAAACAAGAAACGCTTATCCCGATGTTGCTAGCTTAAGGTGGAAATGAAATTTAGTTGGCTATATATCTACTTCAGTCAGTGTTCCAATACAGTGATTAATCCACAAACAGCAAGTTAAGATATTTAGTTCCTCTTCTTACTACGTCATGGTGCAGTGGGCAAGTATGCTCAATCCTCTTCCGCGAGCGACGGTGATTCGAATCAATAACAACCTGGAATACACGACACATACACCCGCCTCGAAAGACTCTCTCAAGATCTCTTTCTTACGTTGTATGCAGCAACCTTTCACACGACACCCCGACATAGAAAAACCCTTCGCGCCGAGCAGGATGGTCCTCTACGCAGACACGTCGATGTTGCCCGCTAAAGGATTTACACCTCCCGCCTTCTCAACGCCATTCCCACGCGAAGGATGAGTTTATATATCACGGTCCATCGAGTTACATCGGTTTCATGGGTCCCATACCCCACTACATATCCGGTACAGCTCAATCTTGTCCAGCAGGGCCGCATACAAACGGTCCTTAACCGACATGGACGGGGCTACAACCAACCTCCACATTTGCCTTACCATCCCGGTCCAGGCCAATTGTGGTCTCAAGCATTGTCACACCCATCACAGGTTGAGACCAACCTTGAGCGCTCCATGCTACAGTAACATCCCCGTCCCCATCTCATTTTCATGAGGGTGCTCTTATCATCAACCTCTTGCGAGTAACTCCATTACTCGAACTTTCTCACGAGTAGCTTTTTACTACTCGACTTCTACCGAGCTAGCTACAACATTAGCCTAGCATCTACGACGAGGCAAAGCCTACACTAAACCTTCTACTCAGGGACGTAATAGCCATGCAAGTGGGTTTCAATCATCCCAGACATAATGCACAATATCAAGTCTAATAAACATGTGGTGAAGTAAAGAAAATTTAAAACAGTAACGATATGCAAACCGGCGCTTGCCTTGCTCAATGGTTTTGTTAGAAGCTAGGAGTTAGTCTTCCTCCGGAGAATCCGCCAAACTCGTCACGAGATGGAGATCCTTGCTGCGGAGTCAAGTCCTCATTGAACGTCGACATCACGTGCTATTAAGATGATTTATCCACATGTATTCAAAAGCAATTTAGAAAATGATTCAAAGCTGTTGTACCAGTTAACTCACACCTAAAAAGGACAAACAACAGCAAGTTTTCTGTTGTTGGATCTACAACCTTAGAGATGATGAAAGCTAGGGTGAAAAGAGATACTAGTAATCACCATGTGATTAAGTCCATTATATGAACACTTAAACATAAAAGATGGTAGCTCAAGTTCTAAAGATCCAATGAAGCTGAAAATTTAACCACAGCTTCTATGGTAGGTATTTAGGCAGTGTGCAAAAATTGAGCTCATGAAATGGCTCAAGGTGATAACAATAATTTCTTATGTGATTTTAACTAATCTGCCTTTACCCCCTAGGTATTAATCTTTCCTATGCTGCAAAGTAGACTTTTTGTGAAGTACAAAATGTCCTGAGTCCATAGGAATTGGTTTTACCATTTTTGGAGTTTCCTACACGGAGATATGGATTTTAGAAGGATTGGGAAAAAGCTGAAAATGTCTCTGTTCATTTTCCCATTTTTCAGAGAATAAGGAATGAATACATCATTTGGACAAGCAAATTAGGTCCAATGCCTCTTAAACTTTTACTGGAGGTCAAGGAATTTTGGGAGAATAACCTGTCCAAATTTGGAAATTTTCCAATAAACAGAACTCCAGCAAAAATTCATACAATATTTTCATTAAATAAATTAATGAGCCAAATACAGTGATTTTCATAAAAATTGGGCTGCACCACTGGATATTACTCTTTGAGAGGAATCCAACAAAATTTGTTTCACAATTGTTGGACACTCCTACACAAAGTTATGGCTCTCCAAAGTTTGAACTAAAGTGGAAAAATCTGGAAAATGTTTAAATGCCGATAGTGGGTCCCACCTGTCATCCCTATCCTCCAGACTCGCGCCAAACAGGGCAGTGGCGGCCCCCCTCCGGCGAGGTCGCCGGAAAAGCACTTCCCAGACACCTCCAGACCCCCTGCTGGCTGCCCCCCCATTTTTCCCCACGCTGAACACGTTGGTGAGGTCGCCGGCGGCTGAAACTCGCCAGAAAACAGGGCGCACCGGTCACAGCAAACCCTAGGGCTCCGGCGAGGTCGTGGACGGTGAATTCTCCACCAAATGGTCGGTTCTTGGGCTCTAAAGCACCAGGGGATCATGTAGAAGACCGACATGAGGTCTAAACAAGCTGGGGAGGGCTCTAAAACCTATCGGCACCGTGTGCCCGATAGGATCCAAAAAGAACTCGGATTCCTCACTCTACACTTAATTTGTTGGTCCAAAATCGATGGAGGAGGTGTTCTAGGCAGTTAACATCCTGTGTGTGAAGTTTGAAACCCAACAAACATAATTTGAGGACGAATTTCGCAATTCCTTACCTCAAGGTCCGTTTCTGCCACCCGGGAGAAAAACTTGAAATTCTCCCTCTGTGACCAATGGCTAGGGTTGAGCTTCGGAGGTGAGCAACAAGACTTGTAGGTGCACTGATGGGGTGGCTTGCTTGGGCGTGATCACTCCTGGTTTGGGCTGTCCACGGCGACCAGTTCCTGTTTCTCGGTGTTCCACACAGAAGCTGCAGGAATTTGCTGTTTTCCGGTGCAAACAAGCTCGGGACAGGGGAGGAAGAGGGCTGGCCGGCTAGAGCACTGGTGGGCGCAGCTTTTTGCTGTGGAAGGCGTGAGCAACCGAGCTCCGGTGCTTTCTGTGCGGTGGGAAGAAGCAGAGCGGCAAGTTTCTGCTCGAGATGACGAACAGAGAGCTGGCGCTCAGTTGGGAGAAGGCAAAACGGCGTTGCTGCACTCGTGGGCGCGGATTAGGCTGGAAAAAGATCGAAGCAGGAGGTGGAATCGGCAAAGGGAGGAGCTGCTGTCACGCGCTCCATCGATGGAGAACAGAGCCGAGTCGGTTTCATTCTTGTGAGACTGATCGGTGGGGTCCACAGCCACAATTTTGCTTCTTATCCCTCAATTCGATTTAAAATAGCAAATGAGATCCAATTGTGATCAAACTTGGAGGATAGGTCAAAATAATTATGAGGAACTCAAATCTGAAATCAGATTTTTGAAATTGAGTTTGTTTGGTTCAAAATTCAAATTTAAGTTTGAATTTGAACATGCCCTCATTTGATCCTCAGAATAAATAGTATACGAGCTCCGAAATTATTCCAATTTGGATCAGAACCTCCTTAATACCTGGAAATTGCATTGGTGAATTCATTTGCAAGTATTTGGCAATCTGAATATGGATCCTTTTAAAGGATCAAAATTGTGTTTAAATTTCCTCCACTCTCCTCATAGAGAAGGTTCACATGAGTTAGAGTTTTTGGGAGTGTAATTCTTTCCCCTAGGTTAACATGTGTTGAACATGGGCTAGTGAAAATTTTTATCTCCCTCACATGTCCATATTTGTGTTCATCATTTCATGTGACACAACAATAGCCTTTTATCGCCTTAACTTTGTTTCATAAGTTGAAATTAAATTTTACAGTTAGGGCTGTTACACAATGCGGCTCTGATACCATGCTCAGGGGGACCCCGGCACCCATATCACGGGGCCGTGCCGCTCGCCTGGGAATCGCATTGGGTGGTGCCGTGTGATGCGGCACCCAACAGCACACACATAAGGAAACTGTATTACATAAATCAAAAGCGGAAGCTTACAAATGTTGTTTGTAAATAATTTACATCAAATAGCTACAGCGGAAGTCTACAATCAACTCACGCCAAATAACTACGGAGCACTCGAGAAGAGGTCCAGCCCATGGACTCCTCTCGCTAGCAACACGACGACATTGCAGCAGCTAGGTTCTCCATGTGTTACATGACTCGGAAGTCTCCGAGTCTCACCGGACAACCTTCTTTATAAGCATCGATGTTAACCTGCAAAACCACTCATATAGCAAGATTGAGCACAAAGGCTCAGCAAGACTTAACCGTCTCTCCTAAAGCATGCAACTCTATATGAAAGTAACTTAAGACCTAAATAAGTAAGTTGCAAAAACACTCGCCTACAAATTCATCCTTAACTTTCAGATTTTTGACATCATAATAGTGACCTTGCGCACCGCAACATTGGAACTCCACAATCAAATAAGAAACGCTCCATTCCAATGTTACATGTCCCAAGGTGGAAATTAACTTTAATTTGCTCTATCTCTACTTCAAACAAGGTTTTCATGCAATTCCAATAATCAAAACAGCAATTAAATCTTGTAAACTGTTATCACACAACTTGCTTACTACGTCACAACACAGTGAGCAAGCGATACTCATAACCGCGAGGGACGGTGATTCGAATCAAACACTGCACGGATAACTCGACACATACGCCCGCCTCTGAAGACCCAAATCTGGCGTCCTTCATTACGTCGTATGTGGCAACCTTTCGCAGGACACCCGGCTGTAGAACCGGTTGCACCGTCTCGGGCTCTGAGGTCTAACGAGACGATGTGGTATGCCTCTACAGTCCAGTTAACCTGGTACATCGGTTTCCTGGGTCCCATATAGCAGTAAGCATCCAGTATACAACTAAATACTTTCTCATGGGTGCTGCACACGCATCGTTCCTTAACCGACACAGGTAGAGCTACTCGACCAAGACCACGTCTTGTCACGGCCTAACCCTCCTGCCTGGTCTCATCTTTAGAAACATAAACTTTAGTTTGCCTCTTTCAACCACACCCATGTAATCCCGAACTATAGCATGGCAATATTCTACAGCGGTGACAATTTTCTACCCTTGATCCAGAGTCCATTTGGTCATGCATTTGGAGTATAAAACATTCCTGACCAAATGCACATACAAACTCTAACCCATAATAGTAAACAAAGTAAAAACTTTATAAAAGCAACTTAAATGCAAACCGGAGCTTGCCTCGATTCTGCAGGTAACTAAGTATCTATTCAATTAGTGAAGACCACTTGAGGGTTGATCACTTGATTTCCTCTCTCTTTGATCTCCACTTCGATTGCTTCACAATCTTCACGTAGATGCTAAACATTTATGAATATGCATATGTGTTTAATTGTAAATCTTTTGCTATCAAGTCAAATGAAAAGTTTAAAACAATAACTCTGTTCAAGAAGTTAAAATGACACTGGTGCTAAGGTTTGGGGTTTGGGTTAAGTAAGGTGATCAAGTGCTAAGTGCTTTTTATCCCTTGTTTTTAGGTCACCTAAAGAGGTTGAACAGCACAGTGGTGATCCAGAGCTCCAATGGAGCTGAAACTTTTCATGTGAGTTCCTTTTCACAAGAAAGTCATCTGGACCAAAATTTAAATTTTTCACTGAGTGGTGTATTCAGAACAATTCTATAAGTAATTAAGCAAAAAGGAATTAATTCTGAAGTAACTCACATGTTCATGACGAACTTAGTGAACTACAATTTCAATTATAGTTCATAGAGTCTGCATGAATTTTCCTAGGATTTTTGGAGCTAATAATTGCCCAGAACGGAATTTCCAAATTTTGGAACTTTTCTGAAAATGTTTCATCATTCATTTGAACACAGAAATTTGAACTCTGAATTCTCCTAATCAAATTAACTCAAAATGAGCTGAAAGTTTTACAGGGGTTCACTTACATCCTAAAGACTATTATAGCAAAATTTGAGGATTTTTGGATGAACCAACCTCCCTCCAAAATTCTTTTGCTGAAAACTTTTAAACAATTTCCAGAATTAAAAATAACTTTCATGCAAATTGGGTTGCATATTTGGATAGAGTTTTTCTATCTTAATCCAATCCAATTTGAATCATTAAATTTGGAGCTTCCTAGCAAACGTTATTCTCTTCCAAAGTTTGAATCAAATCTGGCAATTGAATTAATTTGGGAAAAGTTTAAAAGTCTGACAGCGGGTCCGGGGGTGATGTGGCGCCTTCTCATGCGTCGACACACGAGGATACAGGGTTGTCCCCACACAGTCAAAAACTGATCCGGTGCAACAGAGAATCCCGGTTCCCCGAACAGACGCTGACACGTGGGCCAACCCTGTCATCTCCTACCTCCCGCCTCCCACGCCGGCCCACCGCCGAGCTCACCGGAGAGCTCGCCGGGAGGATGTTCTGGTGCTCCGAACTCTCTGATTTTCGCCGCCACTACGAATTTTCATGCGGGAAACACGTTGCCAGCCTTCCCTCGGACCGAGGATGGCCGGAAACCTACGCGCGACGGCGGCAGCGGCCGCTAGGGTTTTGGCGTGGTCGGAAACCTTCTACACCGCATAAAAACGGTCGGGAATTGCTCGGAGAGCACCGTGGCCGCTCGAGGATACTGAAAATGGACTCCAGACCCCATGAAAATGACGGCAATATCAAGCTCCATGGTGTCCCGAGACGATTTCTCCATGGCGGCACGAAAAATGGCTAGAACTCGGTCGATCCTAGATGTTTTCGCTCGGTTCTTCTTCGAGGACGGCCGCTAGGAAGTGTAGAAGCTTTGTGCAAGCTTCTCGAGCTTTGGTGGATCTTGCAACGTGAATTTTGGGGTAGACCGAGCCCTACCCACATGCACTAGGTTTCGGAAAGTTTGGAAATTCTCCACCCGGTTGATCAATTGCTATACGGATTTCAGCTACACGATCTAGGGAGTATGGCACACCTTTCTTGGGCAGGGAGTTCGACGTGAAGACGGCCATGGCATGCTGCCAACGGTAAGCCGGTTGCGGTTCTGCCGTTTGCACCTTTGTTCTCAGCGCTGATCTTCAAATTATGGCCAACAGAAGCCCCGAGCGTCGGAGCTGAGCTGGGGAAGACCTTGTACACATGTGGGCGCTCCTTTTTTGTGTTGGTGGCTCGAGCAAAGATTGACCGGATGCCGGTGTGCAGTGGAAAACTGTGGAGCGGCGCCGGTGGCTCGCTTTCGCGCGTGGAAGCAGAACAGAGGCCGCGAGGACGGGCTGAGAGTGAGAAAATTCATTTGTTGCTTCGGTGTGGAGGATAAGAGCCGGGGGAACCAAGAGGAAAAGCAGAAGGTGGCGTCGGGGAGGCACGGGTGTGATCGGAGGCCGCTGCTGTCGAGCGCGTAGTAGAAGAAAAACAGAGCCCGTGGCTCATTTCATAGACAGCTAGGCCCCAGTGAACAGAAACAGAGAGACTTAGGGAGCAAGTCTAATTGACTCAATGACAAGTGGGGTCCACCCCTGCTCCTTGACATGAACCCACGGTCTTGTCGAGCCAGGATCACGCTGAGGGGTGCTGCGTTGCACAGCACCGGATAACACACGTCAAAGGTACAAAGCGGAAGCGAAATTTTATTACATAAACAAGTTTATGAACATGTTTACAACAAAATAAGTCCAGTCTACACTCACGGGCGTAGACTACGCGTCAAGTCCACGTTCAGCTCTTGAATGTGTACTTGCTAGCACACACACACACTAACTCTGCGGCGTGCATGACTCTCACTCGACGGGGTTCCCCTCCTGGGGTTCCGTCTCTTCCTCGGGAGTCCATTCCTCATAGCACCCTGCAAAAGCTTCAAACACAAGCAGTGAGCATGAAGGCTCAGCAAGTCTGACCCGTCTCACCTAAACATGGAACTACTACATGAGGGGTGATGGGTTACATGAGGTAAAAAATCATTTGCAAAGGACTCGCCTAATTAGTGGAACCTTACTTTCAAGTTTTAGCAGCAGTTTGTGGAGAACCTTACGCTAAGGCACATGAGAGAGCCGCAATCAAACAAGAAACGCATTTCTCTCATGTACTTTGCCCAAAGTTGAAAAGAACTTTAGTTAGCTCTAAACTACAGCAATTCATTAGCAATCAAGTCCATCTTTCAATCAGCAATATTTTAACATGTAACTAGCCTGTTCTTTCTATGTCACGGTATAGTGAACAAGTGGTACTCACTGACCGCGAGGGACAGCGATTATAATCGATTTACACCTGCAGGGTTACCCGAACAACCCATCATGTACGCCCGTACTCGATGTTGCCTACAACAACCATCACGGACGCCGTACGCAATCACCTTTCGCCCGTCAGCCAAATATTGAACCGGTCCCATCGTCCCGAGCAAGAGGTCTCTGCACGCGCATCTCCGTGCTGCCAGCCGATTTACACCTCAAGCTCTCAACCTACCCTCTTAACGACGGGCAATGCCTCAATACCCAGCTACCCGAGTTACATCGGTTTCCCGGTTCCCATATAGCCGGTAGGTCTTCGGTACTGTTCTAGCTTATTCAACAGGCCCGCACACGGCTTGGTCCTCAATCAACACAAGCGGAGCTACAGCACATAGGCCCCAAAGTCCTGCTGCCCTTAACCTCCGCTTGCTCTCATTTTCTTGCCATGTGTTTCATGTGCTATCACTACCCGATTCGAGTACTTCTAGCCTATGCTCGCGAGTAGTTCCAACTACTCGTCTTGTACCGAATCATACACTATCTTAGCATTGCAGTAGCTAATGGGGTTTGAAATCCTAAACCCAACCCATGGTTTTCTTGGCTATGCAGTTGGGTTTCCAAACAGGACTCTAATGCAAAGAATAAAGTAATCAAAGATGTGCTCAAAACAATAAACATTTATAAAAAGGTTAATGCAAACCGGAGCTTGCCTTGCTGCTCTTGGTCGTAGGCTAGCTGCTCCTCCGGAGTTACGAAGTCTAGGACTTCGGGTTCCTCCTCGACCTTAGCGACTACATGACAGAAGCAATACATGTATTAATTTAAATGCAGTTGTATTAACTTTAAACTTGTGAGGTCTATAACTCTTACTAGACAAGCCTAATGACTGTGAAACTTTTACTGTGGCTTGGTTACAACCTAAACAGATATTTGGTCAAGTTTTAGATGCAGCAAAGCTCATTTGAGCCCTCCACAATTAATTATGTACTTGACCTTAATTAAAGGCCTTTAAGGTGTTCTGAAGATTTTCATGAAACAAACTATGACTTTCTGAAAACTAGATTTTCAGAGGGTTCTAATGGTGTTGGTCTCACTTAATTTGAAGGTTCCTAGCTAAAGATATGAGCTAAACAATTTCAGAGAAAATTCTGAAAATGTTTCTGAACATTTTCTATTTTCTCTGGAACAGTTTCACTAATCACACCATTAGGTAGATTAAATGAGCTCAAATGGATCTGAAATTTCTATGGTAGTTCAGGGATATTTTGGTGAACATCCCAGCAAAATTTCAGGATTTTCCTCCAAAGTATTCTCCAGTTAAAATTCCTAACATTTTAATCTTTGAGGATTTAATTCTGGAGAATTAAGGGTTTTCATGCGTTGAAACTTGATTTTCTGGAAAGTGCTCAGAGAGCTGAATCCAACAAAATTTGGCTCACTCGATTTGGAGCTTTCTAGCCAAAGTTATGAGGATTTGAAGTTTGAAGGAAATCTGAAAATCGGGGAAAAGTTTAAACTCGCGCGTGGGCCCCGGGGACACGCGTCGCACGCCGAGGCGACAGCACTCCGCGGCCCACAAGGATTTTGCGTGCCAGCACATCCGATCCCGGCCGCAGCCCGATCCCGATTCAAAATATCAGCCGCCGACAGCTGGGGTCCACCCCTTTCTTCAACCTCGCGACGCCCGCGCTCCACCGCCGAGGGACCTCGCCGGAGAGCTCGCCGCCGGCTTCTGTACAGCTCCAAACTTCACGATTTTGGCCGCCAATGCCTACTTTCACTCAGGGAACAGGATTCTGGGGTCAGCTACTCATGACAATGGCCGGTGCATGGTCGGCGACGAGCCGCCACCTCGGGAAGACTTCGGCCATGTCGGCTGACTCCCCTAGCACCTCAACTACTCGAGGAACTGGTCGGGAAGCATCAGTGGACCTCAGGTAAGGTCGACATGAGCTTGAGGCAGCTCGGGGAAGGCCCGAAGTAGGTCCTCACCGTGCGCCCGATGCCTCCCGTTTATTCCGCCATTGGTTAACCTCGAATTACGCCGGGTACAGAGGTTCTCCGGCCAAGGGTTGTGAAGGCAACTTGTGCGCTACTGTGTCTAGTTTGTGTGAGAGCGGATTGAGGCCCTCTAATCCTTTCTAGAGCACGAATTCAACGGAATCGCACCTGAAGGTCGTTCTGCACACAGAAAGGGAAAACTGGAAATTCGCCGCCGGTGAGCAACCACTCGAGCTGTGGCTCGGGGGTGAGCAGCACCGGTCACCAGCGCGTCCAAGGGTGCCTTGGCTCGTGCGTGACAACGCCCTGGTTGGGCTGTCCACGGGAGCCCGAGGTGCAGCAGTTCTAAGTCACCGAATTGATCTTTCGGCACAGCCGATATCAATCGGTTTCAACTAAATTCTGACACGACCCCACTGGTCCTGTCGAGCCAGGATCACGCTGAGGGGTGCTGCGTTGCACAGCACCGTATAACACACGTCAAAGGTACAAAGCGGAAGCGGAAGCTTTATTACATAAACAAGTTTATTAACATGTTTACATCAAAATAAGTTTAGTCCACACTCGCGGGCGTAGACTAAGCATCAAGTGCACGTTCAGCCCTCGAACGTGTCCTTGCTAGCACACACGCACACTAACTCTGCGGCGGGCACGACTCCCATTCGACGGGGTTCCCCTCCTGGGGTTCCGTCTCCTCTTCGGGAGTCCCTTCCTCATAGAACCCTGCAAAAGCTTCAAACACAAGCAGTGAGCACGAAGGCTCAGCAAGTCTGACCCGTCTCACCTAAACATGGAACTTCTACATGAGGGTAATGGGTTGCATGAGGTAAAAATCATTTGCAAGGACTCGCCTAATTAGTAGAACCTTACTTTCAAGTTTTAGCAGCAGGTTGTGGAGAACTTTATGCTAAGGCACATGAGAGAGCCGCAATCAAACAAGAAACGCATTTCTCTCATGTACTTTGCCCAAAGTTGAAAAGAACTTTAGTTAGCACTAAGCTACAACATATCATTAACAATCAATATCCAACTTTCAATCAGCAACATTTTAACATGTAACTAGCCTGTTCTTTCTACGTCACGGTACAGTGAACAAGTGGTACTCACTGACCGCGAGGGACGGCGATTATAATCGATTTACACCTGCAGGGTTACCCGAATAACCCGTCACGTACGCCCGTACTCGATGTTGCCTACAACAACCATCACGGACGCCGTACGCGACTACCTTTCACCCGTTAGCCAAATATTGAACCGGTCCCATCGTCCCGAGCAAGAGGTCCCTGCACGCGCATCTCTGTGCCGCCAGCTGATTTACACCTCGAGCTCTCAACCTACCCTCTGAACGACGGGCAATGCCTCAACACCCAGCTACCCGAGTTACATCAGTTTCCCGGTTCCCATATAGCCGGTAGGTCTTCGGTACTGTTCTAGCTTGTTCAACAGGCCCGCACACGGCTCGGTCCTCAATCGACACAAGCGGAGCTACAGCACACAGGCCCCAAAGTCCTGCTGCCCTTACTCTCCGCTCGGTCTCATTTTCTTGCCATGTGTTTCATGTGCTATCTCTACCCGAGCAATGTGCCTCTAGCCTATTCTCGCGAGTAGTTCCAACTACTCGACTTGTACCGAATCCTACTCTATCCTAGCAATGCAGTGGCTAACGAGGTTTTCAATCCTAAACCCAACCCATGGTTTTCTTGGCTGTGCAGTTGGGTTTCCAATCAAGACTCTAATGCAACGAACAAAGGGAAACAAGTATGTGCTCAAAACAATAAAATTTGTAAAAAGGTTAATGCAAACCGGGGCTTGCCTTGCTGCTCTTGGTCGTAGGCTAGCTGTTCCTCCGGAGTAACGAAGTCTAGGACTTCGGGTTCCTCCTCGACCTTAGCGACTACATGATAAGAACAATGTATGTATTAATTAAATGCCTTTGTATTAACTTTGAAGTTGTGAAGTCTATAACCCTTACTAGACAGACCTAATGACTGTGAAACTTTTACTGTGGCTTGGTTACAACCTAAACAAAGACTTGGTCAAGTTTTAGTTGCAGCAAAGCTCATTTGAGCCCTCCACAAATAATTATGTCCTTGACCTTAATTGGAACCCTTAGGGTGTTCTAGGGATTTTCATGAGACAAACTATGACTTTCTGAAAACTAGATTTTCAGAGGGTCCTAATGGAGTTGGTCTCACTTAATTTGGAAGTCTCTAACTAAAGATATGAGCTAAACAATTTCAGAGAAAATCCTGAAAATGTTTCTGAACATTTTCTATTTTCTCTGGAACAGTTTTACTAATCACACCATTAGGTGGACTAAATGAGCTCAAATGGATCTGAAATTTTTATGGTAGTTCAAGGATATTTTGGTGAACATCTCAGCAAAATTTCAGGATTTTCCTCCAAAGGATTCTCCAGTTAAAATTCCTAACAGTTTAAACTTTGAGGAATTAATTCTGGAGAACTAAGGAATTTCATGAAGTGAAACTTGATTTTCTAGAAAGTACTCAGAGAGCTGAATCCAGCAAAATTTGGTTCACTCAATTTGGAGCTTTCTAGCCAAAGTTATAAGGATTTGAAGTTTGAAGGAAATCTGAAAATCGGGGAAAAGTTTAAACTCGCGCGTGGGCCCAGGGGACACGCGTCGCACGCCGAAGCGACAGCACACCGCGGCCCACAAGGCTTTTGCGCGCCAGCACACCCGATCCCGGCCGCAGCCGGATCCCGATTCAAAATATCGGCCGCTGACAGCTGGGGTCCACCCCCTTCTTCAACCTCGCGACACCCGCGCTCCGCCGCCGAGGGACCTCGCCGGAGAGCTCGCCGCTGGCTGCTGTACCGCTCCAAACTTCTTGATTCTGGCCGCCCCTGCCTACTTTTACTTGGGGAACATGATCCGAGGGTCAGCTGCTCATGACAACGGCCGGAGCATGGTCGGCGACGAGCCGCCATATCGGAACGACTTCGGCCATGTCGGCTGATGCCCCTAGTGCCTCAGCTACTTGGGAAACCGGTCGGGGAGCATCAGTGGACCTCAGAGAAGGTCGACATGAACTCGGGGCAGCTCGGGGAAGGCCCGAAATAGGTCCTCACCGTGCGCCCGATACCCCCCGTTCGTTCCGCCATTAGTAGACCTTGAATTACGCCGGGCACAGAGGTTCTCCGGCCCAGAGTTGTGAAGGCAACTTGTGCGTCACCGTGTCTAGCTCGTGTGGGAGTGGCCTGAGGCCCTCTAATCCTTTCTAGAGCACGAATTAAACAGAATCGTACCCGAAGGTCGTTCTGCACACAGAAAGGGGAAAAGTGGAAATTCGCCGCCGGTGAGCAACCACTCGAGCTGTGGCTCGGAGATGAGCAGCACCGGTCACCTGCGCGTCCAAGGGTGTCTTGGCTCGGGCGTGACAACGCCCAGGTTGGGCTGTCCACGAGAGCCCGAGGTGCGGCGGTTTCCAGTTCCGAGTTTGATCTTTCGGCACAGCCGATATCACTCGGTTTCAATCGATTTCTATCAATGGGAAGGATGGAGGATGGTTGCTAGTACCTTGCTGGGACCTTGGAATGGAAAGAGGGAGCTGCGATCGGCTTGATCAAGCAGGAACTCGAGCGGCGGCGATGGCAGTGGAAAAACAAGTCGTGTGCGTCGGCAGCTCGAGGAAATGGTGACTGAAGCACGCCGGGGAGGGAATAAATAGCCCGGCCGGCTGGTCTCCGGCTTGGGGCACGCAGCAGGAGCTGGCGCCGGCTGCCCCCTTCGGTGGCGCGCGCGCACAGCTGCCGGGAACCGACTGAACTGTGTTTCAGTCGGTTTGCTTTGAGGCAGAGGCTGACATGTGGGTCCCACTTCTCTTTTAACCTCTGAAATTTATTCCTAACAGCTGTGGTAAACAGTGAACCCTATTCTACCCTTGGCAATTCAAATTATTCACCCAAGAGCCATTTGAATTGATCAAAGTTCAAATGAGGTTTGGTTTGAATGAATTTCAGCACAAGTGCAGTTTGAAATTCAAATAAAGTTTGAATTTCTCCCCCTTAGCTCATGTCAAGATCAACTCCAAATGGAGTGAAAATTGGTGTGTGAGCTCACAAAAATGTGCTGAGCAAGAATATGCCTTCCACTTTTACATTCAGTGGGTGAAAACAGTTTGAATTTGAATATGGTTTCAAACTGCCCTTTTCCTAACTATACCCAAAATGACCTCAAAAAGGTTTTGAATTTGGGTGGAACTTGGCATGGACATCCTTAGCAAAGTGTAGGAGTCTTCATATGTCCAGCCCATCTATATCACATGTGGGAAGTACCACTTTTGCAATGTGTGAGTTTGTTCCCTAATGAGCATGTTGATAATTGTTACTTGCTCTTTATTTGTGTTCATCATTCTTCCTCAAATGAGGTGTGTGGTGTGGTGATGAACACTGCAAATGAGTGTCAAAAACTGAGGCCCTTACATTCCTCCCCCCTTAAAAGAATCTCGTCCCGAGATTATAAGGTGAAATGAGAGAGAGGACAGTGGAAAATTACCGAATATGCGACGTGAAAAAGTCGGGGTAGTTAGTGCGAAGGAATTCTTCGCTCTCCCATGTCGCTTCGTCCATGGAGTGATTACTCCATAGAATCTTGTAGAACCACAACGTACGGTTGCGTGTGGTTCGGGCCTTTTCATCAATAATCTGCACCGGTTCCTCCCGATAGGTGAGATCCGGTTGCAGTTCTTTAATGTCTTCCAGCTGGACGGTAGTTGATAGCTTGAGACACTTCCTCAGCTGGGAAATGTGAAAGACGTCGTGCACACCGGAAAGTGCTTCTGGTAATTTCAGCCGGTATGCTACCGATCCACATCTTTCGGTAATCTGGAATGGACCGATGAATCGGGGTGCCAACTTTCCTCTCACCCCAAATCTGTTTACGCCCTTCATTGGAGACACTCGTAGATATACGTGGTCCCCAACTTCGAATTGTAATGGGCGCCTTCTCCGGTCCGCATACTGTTTTTGACGGGATTGAGCGGCTTTTAGGTTCACTTGAATTAGTCGAACCTTTTCTTCCGCGTTGTTGACAAGGTCAATCCCGAAGGTAACCCTCTCGCCAGATTCACACCAGTTCAGTGGTGTGCGGCATTTTCTCCCGTATAGCGCCTCGTAGGGCGCCATCTTGATGCTGGCTTGGTACCCATTGTTGTACGAGAACTCGGCTAATGGCAAGTGATCATCCCAATTCTTGCCGTGGTCGATAGCGCAAGCTCGTAGCATGTCTTCTAGGATTTGATTTACCCGCTCCGTTTGCCCATCCGTCTGCGGGTGGTAGGCTGAACTACGGATCAGCTTCGTCCCCAAGGCAGCGTGTAGCTGCTCCCAAAAACGGGACACAAATAAAGTGCCCCGGTCCGATACGATGGTACGGGGTACGCCGTATAAGCATAGGATCCGTGAGATGTACAGTTCAGCGTACTTCTTGGCGTTGTAGTTGGTGTTGACCGGGATGAAATGGGCAACTTTGGTGAGCCGATCGACGATCACCCACACAGAATCATGTTTCTGTAAGGTGGTGGGTAAACCGACGACGAAATCCATGCTCACGTCCTCCCACTTCCAGGCAGGAATGCCCAGTGGTTGCAGCAGTCCCGGTTTCCGCATGTGGTCTGCCTTCACCCGTCGACATGTATCACACTCGGACACGTATTTTGCCGTCTCTCGCTTCATCCGTGTCCACCAAAACTTGCTTCTGAGTTCTTGATACATCTTGTTGCTGCCGGGGTGAATAGAAAACTTTGATAAGTGAGCTTCATCAAAGATTCTCTTCCTTAACTCCGGGTTTCGGGGTACGACGATCCGGTCCTTGAACCATAGGACGCCGTCTCCGTCCTTCCGGAAACATTTCAACTCCCCACTGTCTACTCGTCTCCGTAAATGTGACATGCCCTTATCATTCTTCTGGGCTGCTGCTATCTCTTCACGGATGGTGGGGATCAAAGCTAGGTTGTAGAGAGCTCCATGTGGAATCACATGTAGTGGTGGTTCGCTCTCTTCCAACGGTGTGATGGTCAGATTATTGACGTGTGACTTGCGGCTTAGCGCGTCTGCCACAACGTTTGCCTTGCCCGGATGATAATGGATCTCTATCTCGTAATCCTTTATCAGTTCCAACCATCTTCGTTGCCTCATGTTCAGCTCCTTCTGAGTGAAGATGTACTTGAGGCTTTTGTGGTCGGTATATAAATGTACGAGGTTACCGAGTAGGTAGTGTCTCCACATTTTCAGTGCAAGTACCACGGCAGCGAGCTCCAAATCGTGAGTTGGATAATTTTGCTCATGGTTCCTAAGCTGTCGTGATCCATACGCGACCACTCTTCGGTCTTGCATCAGCACACATCCGAGCCCAATGCCGGATGCATCGCAGTACACCTCGAACGGTTTTGTTGTGTCTGGCTGCGCCAAAACCGGTGCTGATGTCAGGTGCTTGACTAAAGCCTTGAATGCTGCTTCACATGCTGGACTCCAAACATATTTGGTAGCCTTCTTCAGCAGCTCTGTCATTGGCCTGGCAATCTTCGAGAAGTTCGGAATGAACCTCCGATAATATCCCGCGAGTCCGAGGAAACTCCGTACCTCATGAACAGTTCTCGGGGATTTCCAATTCAGCACTTGCGTGATTTTGCTCGGGTCCACAGCGATACCCTCCGCTGAGATGATATGCCCGAGGAAAGGCACTTGCAATATCCAAAACTCGCATTTGCTGAACTTTGCGTATAACTTGTGATCCCGCAGCCGTTGCAAGACTATACGCAGATGTTTCTTGTGATCTTCCTCCGACTTGGAGTATACCAGGATGTCGTCGATGAAGACCACGACAAACTTGTCCAGCTCCGGCATGAACACCGAGTTCATTAAATACATGAAGTGAGCTGGAGCATTGGTGAGGCCAAAGGACATGACCAGGTACTCATAAAGTCCGTACCTTGTCGAAAAAGCTGTCTTTGGAATGTCCTCAGCCCTGATCTTAATCTGATGGTACCCGGATCTTAAATCCATCTTGGAAAAGACCTTTGCTTCGACCAACTGATCAAACAACATGTCGATCCGTGGTAACGGGTACTTGTTCTTGATGGTTACGGCATTTAATGGACGGTAGTCCACGCAAAGCCGCAACGTTTCATCCTTCTTTTTGACAAATAATGCCGAACAACCCCATGGCGAGGAGCTCGGCCTAATAAAACCCTTCTCCAGAAGGTCCGTGAGCTGAATCTTCAGTTCCGCCAACTCCTTGGGCGCCATCTTGTACGGCCTTTGGGATATTGGCATGGTTCCCGGTGCAAGTTCAATCTTGAACTCCACCTCTCTATCGGGTGGCATCCCCGGCAAATCATCCGGGAATACATCAGGGAACTCTCGGACCACTGGAATGTCTTCCAATCTGATGGTTGTGGCTTGATAGACACTTGGAAGTTTTATTTCTGGACTGTCCAGAAATAATGAGTGAGAACTGTGCACTTTTGAGTTTAAGTGCACGACTCGGAGGACGGTGTCTAAAACAGCGCCGTGGCGGGTTAACCACGACATCCCTAGGATGACATCGACCTTCTGTCCCTCTAAGATAATGAGAGACGTGGGGTACACTCTACCCGCTAAGCATAATGGTGCTTTGGAGACCATTACGCTTGCTGAAATCTTCCCACCCGGTGAACAAATTAAATATGGACTATCGGTGGGTAGTATCGGCAAGCTGTGTTTAGCAATGAAAGCTTGGCTAATAAAATTATGCGTGGCGCCTGAATCAAATAGTACTATAGCGGGATGCTGGTGGAGTTGGAACATACCCGCAAGGATTGGCTCGCCCTCCGGCACGTCCTCAATGGCAAGCTGGTGGACAGTGCCGGGCCTAGGGTTTGCCCGCCGCGCATTAGTAGGGTTCCGGGGTTGATTCCTCCCCGGAAACTGTGGTACCACTCCGCCGCCTTGCCTCTCCGGGCAACTGCTCGCGAAGTGTCCTGGACGACCACACTTGTAACATGTGGCCGCTGCTGGTGGAGTACTCGGGGGACGAAAGCCCGGCATGCGTTGCGGAGGTGCAAACGCACGCGGCATCGCCCGCTGCTGCTGCTGTTGTTGCGGTGGTGCTGGCAGTGCCGGCCGGAATGCCGGTGAAGAATACGGCCGACCGCGGAACGGCATCGACCGCTGTGGTGGCTGCCAGCGCGGACCTGATGGTGGGCGATTCACCATCCGAAACTTCTGAGAAGGACCGCCTCCTTCTCCGCTGCTCTGCGGCGCGCTTCGCTTTCGCTCTGCCGCCGCCAACTCCTTGCCGGAGTCTTCCTGAACAATCGCAGCATCAATTATGTCGTTGAGGCTGCCGCGAATGAACATCGCCAGCTTGTCCTTCAGGAGCGGGTTAAGCCCCTGGTAAAAGTGGTCCCGCCGCTTCTCGTCCGTATCTGCGTGATACGACGCGTAGAGTGCGAGATCGTTGAACGCTCTGGAGTACTCCAGCGCGTTCCGGCTCCCTTGTTGCAGGTGTAGGAATTCCTGCGTCTTCCTCTTCATCAAACCGGGCGGTATATGATAGGCCCGGAAGGCCGTCCGAAACTCCGCCCAGGTCATCACTCGGTCGGTGGGTTGTGAAGCACAAAAGTTGGCCCACCACGCGCTCGCGGATCCTTGGAGCTGCTGGACCGCGAACTGAGTCTTGCGCTGCTCGCTGATTTGGAGCAGCCCGAACTTCATCTCTATGGCGCGGAGCCAGTTGTCCGCGTCAAGTGGTTCATCCGCCCTTGAGAATACAGGGGGATGAGTCGCCAGGAAGTCGGAGTAGGAGCTCTGTTGGCGCTCCTCGCGATCTTGACGTCTCTCTGGGCGAGACGTATTCGCAATTAACGTTTGCAGCAGCTCTGTATGCTGCTGATGTGAACCCGCCATTGCCGCGACAATGTCGGCCAATGTAACCGTTGGCAGTGGCGGTGGCGGTGTTTGCTGTTGCTGTTGCTGCTGCTGTCCCGAGGAGTCCTCGGGAGGCGGTTGGGAGGTCTCTCCCCCTTGGCTAGTACCTCCAACATCAGGGTTGGCACGAGTACGCGTCATTCTGAATTTCAACACAGCAGCAATTAGCACATGTCTTACTCAAAATTCCATAAACAGCAGTAAGTATTGAAGCGACGCATGACTAACTTGCACAACATTCACATATATTGATAAAGCATAAACTTTATACAAGATACATTATTCTCGGACCTCCGAGAAGTCGTGCTCATGCCGTCACTACCTATACATACGCTACTGTCTACACGACATGTCACCGATTACAAAAGTTGGGTTACGCTACCCTAGCTGCCCTACTTGGCAACCGTAACCCCCTACTCGGAGTAGAACTCGACCTCCTGTGGGTCGTCCTCCTCCGGTACCTCTGCTGGTGGCTCGGGGTCTACCACCTCTTCTCCCATTCCAGGTTCTCCCATGGCTGGAAGACCCAAGACTACCGGTACGCCCAATACCGGGGGCACGAGGTCCTGCAATGCATGCACCTCGTCCATAGCTTGGTTGTAGTCCTCTTCCCAGCCTTGTCCTTCCTCAATAGCGTCGTCCCGCTCTTGAGCAAGGTCCTCATTCTGCTGGGTTAGGGTCTGCACCAGCTCTTGCAACGCCGCAATGTCAACACGGCTCTTCTTCTTTGCCTTCTTCAGACGACACAACTGATTGTGTTGTTCATTCAGTCGCTTGATCGTCGGAAGGAGCACATTGCGGAGTGCACTGTGAGCACTCTCAAAATGATCTCCACGGCTTGTGCTCTCCTTGAGCTTGGTGGCGAGATGCTCCGTATGAACAGCTTGGCTGTCCATCACAGCGTTTCCCGCCCTCATTTGGAGGCTGAGATTTGCCTCCGCGGGGTTGTACCTTGGGCAACTCGGGTTTGTTGCCTCTAGGTACCTCTCTTCCCACACATGCTGAGCTCGTCCCTCCACCGGAATGAGTGCATATGGAGTGCCCTCCATAGCCTGCACGTGTAGTTGGCAGAAACGTGACATAGTGTCACGGGCTGCCACTTGCCACATCCCTTCCGGTTGTCTTCCTCTCACCGTGACGGTGAATGGCACCCAACCGGGTGGCGTAGGCCCTGCAGGAACCTCGACATGGATCGTCCACGTCTTGTTCCCCTCTTCGCCTTCTTCCTTGGCGAAGTATTGCGGCATCTGGTTGTACCCGAAATATTGGAGCATTAGGCACAATGCTCCCGGGTAGCCGCTACGGTCAGAGCAGTGGGAAACTACCCACCCGTTCTCCAACCGTTTATCTGCTGCCATCTGTAAAAATATATTTGAGAAATGTCAAATATTTATTTAAACAGTAAACCATTGAGTTATAACATAAGATATGTCATTGAACCCTTAACACTTGGAAACATAGTTCAAATTTTTAAACAAATTTGACTGCTGATCTGCTGTTCCCATGACAGCCCTGACCAGTTTCCATATCAATCTGATTTAGGCCAGGTTAAAAGCAAAACCAGTCCTGGAGCTCAACATCAAAGTTACAGTTAACTTCAATAGCTTTCCAGAAAGTATTTGGTTGGCCTAAGATCTGCTCTAGTTCAAAAGTTATGAGATGTCAAAGTTAACAGAATTTCTGGAAACAATTGGACAGCACCTCCCTGCCTTAGGTACTGATTTGATCTAAGAATCCCAGTTAATTCTGTTCCTAATCTGACAAAACTTTCTGTTACAAAGTTGTAACCCATCTCATAATCTTTCCAGAACTACCTCATTTCCTATTTTTGGATTTTTAAGCAGGAAGTTATGCTTAATTTACAGAGAGTTTACAGAGAGTCTTTGCTCTGTCCTGTTTTCTGGACAGTTTCAACTCTACTGCATTTTTCGAGTGGTTAAGGGACGAAACACCTCTGGAACTCAACAGAAAAGTTGTAAAGCTCCTCCAAAGCTTTCCAGAAATGTATCATACGACCCCAACCTCGAAAGAACTCAACCTCTAACCTCTGATTACTTCAGCCTTGATTTAGCTGAAAACAGAGTGCTCTGTCCTTAACATCCTATAAGTTGAAAACTTGTTAGCTTTGAATATCCTGTTCAAGGGAAGGAGTTACATCAAGTTTTACTACTTTGGATCAAAACCTTCAAATTTTTAAATGAAGTTGTTCATTTAGTTGGGTGTGACGTTGATGCGTCACCAGATCATGTCGGTACTACGTCCTCACAAAGAAAAACCTATACCGGACTTAGCCGGCTTCGTTAGTTTAGTGGCACTACTCGTCACTCGCACACGGATGCTACACGTCTACCGTTTCGTGGTAAGGCTACCTGCAGAAATTCAACCAATCATCAGACTCGGCTGCACACCGAGCCCGGAATCCATACAGTTGGTACATCCGGCCGTCATCACTCGCCCGGATGTTCTCAAGCCAAACACGCCCTGAGTTACGTGTTCACGTTTCAGACCACGTGACGGGGTCTCCCATGTTGCACCACGCACGCCAGGGACAGACGTTGCTCGAATACCCCAAACGACATGAAGAGTCGTAGAGGATATCAAAGCGGGTCGGGTTACCTGCCACCCGTGGGGCTCCACCCTTCAGCTTGTGCGCACTGGTGGACAGCGCTTACGTGCACCCCCCAAGACATGAACGTCCCGAGATGCACGATTTTCCGACATAACAAATAAGTTAATAAGCCACTTTCTATATACTAATAACATCCTTATACGGGCTACTAACTCGTTCCTCACTGGATTTTTGAAAAAGAAGACCTTTGTACTGTGTTAAACCTCAAGCGAGCTCTGATACCACGCTGACACGACCCCACTGGTCCTGTCGAGCCAGGATCACGCTGAGGGGTGCTGCGTTGCACAGCACCGTATAACACACGTCAAAGGTACAAAGCGGAAGCGGAAGCTTTATTACATAAACAAGTTTATTAACATGTTTACATCAAAATAAGTTTAGTCCACACTCGCGGGCGTAGACTAAGCATCAAGTGCACGTTCAGCCCTCGAACGTGTCCTTGCTAGCACACACGCACACTAACTCTGCGGCGGGCACGACTCCCATTCGACGGGGTTCCCCTCCTGGGGTTCCGTCTCCTCTTCGGGAGTCCCTTCCTCATAGAACCCTGCAAAAGCTTCAAACACAAGCAGTGAGCACGAAGGCTCAGCAAGTCTGACCCGTCTCACCTAAACATGGAACTTCTACATGAGGGTAATGGGTTGCATGAGGTAAAAATCATTTGCAAGGACTCGCCTAATTAGTAGAACCTTACTTTCAAGTTTTAGCAGCAGGTTGTGGAGAACTTTATGCTAAGGCACATGAGAGAGCCGCAATCAAACAAGAAACGCATTTCTCTCATGTACTTTGCCCAAAGTTGAAAAGAACTTTAGTTAGCACTAAGCTACAACATATCATTAACAATCAATATCCAACTTTCAATCAGCAACATTTTAACATGTAACTAGCCTGTTCTTTCTACGTCACGGTACAGTGAACAAGTGGTACTCACTGACCGCGAGGGACGGCGATTATAATCGATTTACACCTGCAGGGTTACCCGAATAACCCGTCACGTACGCCCGTACTCGATGTTGCCTACAACAACCATCACGGACGCCGTACGCGACTACCTTTCACCCGTTAGCCAAATATTGAACCGGTCCCATCGTCCCGAGCAAGAGGTCCCTGCACGCGCATCTCTGTGCCGCCAGCTGATTTACACCTCGAGCTCTCAACCTACCCTCTGAACGACGGGCAATGCCTCAACACCCAGCTACCCGAGTTACATCAGTTTCCCGGTTCCCATATAGCCGGTAGGTCTTCGGTACTGTTCTAGCTTGTTCAACAGGCCCGCACACGGCTCGGTCCTCAATCGACACAAGCGGAGCTACAGCACACAGGCCCCAAAGTCCTGCTGCCCTTACTCTCCGCTCGGTCTCATTTTCTTGCCATGTGTTTCATGTGCTATCTCTACCCGAGCAATGTGCCTCTAGCCTATTCTCGCGAGTAGTTCCAACTACTCGACTTGTACCGAATCCTACTCTATCCTAGCAATGCAGTGGCTAACGAGGTTTTCAATCCTAAACCCAACCCATGGTTTTCTTGGCTGTGCAGTTGGGTTTCCAATCAAGACTCTAATGCAACGAACAAAGGGAAACAAGTATGTGCTCAAAACAATAAAATTTGTAAAAAGGTTAATGCAAACCGGGGCTTGCCTTGCTGCTCTTGGTCGTAGGCTAGCTGTTCCTCCGGAGTAACGAAGTCTAGGACTTCGGGTTCCTCCTCGACCTTAGCGACTACATGATAAGAACAATGTATGTATTAATTAAATGCCTTTGTATTAACTTTGAAGTTGTGAAGTCTATAACCCTTACTAGACAGACCTAATGACTGTGAAACTTTTACTTTGGCTTGGTTACAACCTAAACAAAGACTTGGTCAAGTTTTAGTTGCAGCAAAGCTCATTTGAGCCCTCCACAAATAATTATGTCCTTGACCTTAATTGGAACCCTTAGGGTGTTCTAGGGATTTTCGTGAGACAAACTATGACTTTCTGAAAACTAGATTTTCAGAGGGTCCTAATGGAGTTGGTCTCACTTAATTTGGAAGTCTCTAACTAAAGATATGAGCTAAACAATTTCAGAGAAAATCCTGAAAATGTTTCTGAACATTTTCTATTTTCTCTGGAACAGTTTTACTAATCACACCATTAGGTGGACTAAATGAGCTCAAATGGATCTGAAATTTTTATGGTAGTTCAAGGATATTTTGGTGAACATCTCAGCAAAATTTCAGGATTTTCCTCCAAAGGATTCTCCAGTTAAAATTCCTAACAGTTTAAACTTTGAGGAATTAATTCTGGAGAACTAAGGAATTTCATGAAGTGAAACTTTATTTTCTGGAAAGTACTCAGAGAGCTGAATCCAGCAAAATTTGGTTCACTCAATTTGGAGCTTTCTAGCCAAAGTTATAAGGATTTGAAGTTTGAAGGAAATCTGAAAATCGGGGAAAAGTTTAAACTCGCGCGTGGGCCCAGGGGACACGCGTCGCACGCCGAAGCGACAGCACACCGCGGCCCACAAGGCTTTTGCGCGCCAGCACACCCGATCCCGGCCGCAGCCGGATCCCGATTCAAAATATCGGCCGCTGACAGCTGGGGTCCACCCCCTTCTTCAACCTCGCGACACCCGCGCTCCGCCGCCGAGGGACCTCGCCGGAGAGCTCGCCGCTGGCTGCTGTACCGCTCCAAACTTCTTGATTCTGGCCGCCCCTGCCTACTTTTACTTGGGGAACATGATCCGAGGGTCAGCTGCTCATGACAACGGCCGGAGCATGGTCGGCGACGAGCCGCCATATCGGAACGACTTCGGCCATGTCGGCTGATGCCCCTAGTGCCTCAGCTACTTGGGAAACCGGTCGGGGAGCATCAGTGGACCTCAGAGAAGGTCGACATGAACTCGGGGCAGCTCGGGGAAGGCCCAAAATAGGTCCTCACCGTGCGCCCGATACCCCCCGTTCGTTCCGCCATTAGTAGACCTTGAATTACGCCGGGCACAGAGGTTCTCCGGCCCAGAGTTGTGAAGGCAACTTGTGCGTCACCGTGTCTAGCTCGTGTGGGAGTGGCCTGAGGCCCTCTAATCCTTTCTAGAGCACGAATTAAACAGAATCGTACCCGAAGGTCGTTCTGCACACAGAAAGGGGAAAAGTGGAAATTCGCCGCCGGTGAGCAACCACTCGAGCTGTGGCTCGGAGATGAGCAGCACCGGTCACCTGCGCGTCCAAGGGTGTCTTGGCTCGGGCGTGACAACGCCCAGGTTGGGCTGTCCACGAGAGCCCGAGGTGCGGCGGTTTCCAGTTCCGAGTTTGATCTTTCGGCACAGCCGATATCACTCGGTTTCAATCGATTTCTATCAATGGGAAGGATGGAGGATGGTTGCTAGTACCTTGCTGGGACCTTGGAATGGAAAGAGGGAGCTGCGATCGGCTTGATCAAGCAGGAACTCGAGCGGCGGCGATGGCAGTGGAAAAACAAGTCGTGTGCGTCGGCAGCTCGAGGAAATGGTGACTGAAGCACGCCGGGGAGGGAATAAATAGCCCGGCCGGCTGGTCTCCGGCTTGGGGCACGCAGCAGGAGCTGGCGCCGGCTGCCCCCTTCGGTGGCGCGCGCGCACAGCTGCCGGGAACCGACTGAACTGTGTTTCAGTCGGTTTGCTTTGAGGCAGAGGCTGACATGTGGGTCCCACTTCTCTTTTAACCTCTGAAATTTATTCCTAACAGCTGTGGTAAACAGTGAACCCTATTCTACCCTTGGCAATTCAAATTATTCACCCAAGAGCCATTTGAATTGATCAAAGTTCAAATGAGGTTTGGTTTGAATGAATTTCAGCACAAGTGCAGTTTGAAATTCAAATAAAGTTTGAATTTCTCCCCCTTAGCTCATGTCAAGATCAACTCCAAATGGAGTGAAAATTGGTGTGTGAGCTCACAAAAATGTGCTGAGCAAGAATATGCCTTCCACTTTTACATTCAGTGGGTGAAAACAGTTTGAATTTGAATATGGTTTCAAACTGCCCTTTTCCTAACTATACCCAAAATGACCTCAAAAAGGTTTTGAATTTGGGTGGAACTTGGCATGGACATCCTTAGCAAAGTGTAGGAGTCTTCATATGTCCAGCCCATCTATATCACATGTGGGAAGTACCACTTTTGCAATGTGTGAGTTTGTTCCCTAATGAGCATGTTGATAATTGTTACTTGCTCTTTATTTGTGTTCATCATTCTTCCTCAAATGAGGTGTGTGGTGTGGTGATGAACACTGCAAATGAGTGTCAAAAACTGAGGCCCTTACAAATTCTAGCAGCGGGGAAGACGGAGGAAGGTCTCTAGTACCTTGCCGTGGCTCTGGAGGGGACGGAGAGGCGGTGATCAAGCTTCTCTGATCAGCTCCGAGCGATCGGCAGCGATGGCGCGATTCTGATGCGAGGAGGCAGCAGAGTGGGCGGTGATCGCTCCGATCAGGGTGGTGGCGTAGATAAGGGGGCTGTGAGGCGGTTCAGCACGTCGGGGCGGCAAGCAGGTGGTGTTCCGGTCGCCTCTTCGCCGTGGCGGCCGCTCAGTCCGGCGCAAGAACCCGAGCTGGGTTTTCAGTCGGTTTGGGCTGGATCAGTGGCTGACATGTGGGTCCCACTTCCAGTTTTAACCTCTGAAATTAACTCCTAATCACTGTTGTAAACAGTGAGCCCCATAATACCCTTGGTAATTCAAATTATTCACCCATGAGCCATTTGAATTAGTTAGAATTCAAATGGGGTTTGGTTTGAATGAATTTCAGCACAAGTTCAGTTTTGAATTCAAATAAAGTTTCAATTTGTCCCACTTAGCTCATGTCAAGATCAACTCCAAATGGATTGACAATTGGGGTGTGAGCTCACAAAAATGTGCTGAGTAAGAATATGCCTCCCACTTTTTAATTCATGGGATAAACACAGTTTGAATTTAAATATGGTTTCAAACTGCCCTCTTTCTAACTATACCCAAAATGACCTCAAAAAGGTTTTTCATTTGGGTGAAACTTGGCATGGACATCCTTAGCAAAGTGTAGGAGTTTTCATATGTCCAGCCCCTCTATATCACATGTGGGAAATACCACTTTTGCAATATGTGAGTTTGTTCTCTAATGAGCATGTTGATGGTGGTTACTTGCTCTTCATTTGTGTTCACCAACTTTCCTCAAATGAGGTGTGTGGTGTGGTGATGAACACTTCAAATATGTGTCAAAAATTGAGGCCCTTACATTCCTCCCCCCTTAAAAGAATCTCGTCCCGAGATTATAAGGTGAAAATGAGAGAGAGGTCGGTGGAAAATTACCGGATATGCGACGTGAAAAAGTCAGGGTAGTTAGCGCGAAGAAATTCTTCGCTCTCCCATGTCACTTCGTCCATGGAGTGATTACTCCATAGAACCTTGTAGAACCACAACGTACGGTTGCGTGTGGTTCGGGCCTTTTCATCGATAATCTGCACCGGTTCCTCCCGATAGGTGAGATCCGGTTGCAGTTCTTCAATATCCTCTAGCTGAACGGTAGTTGATAGCTTAAGACACTTCCTCAGCTGGGCAATGTGAAAGACGTCGTGCACACCGGAAAGTGCTTCTGGTAATTTCAGCCGGTATGCCACTGATCCACATCTTTCGGTAATCTGGAAGGGACCGATGAATCGGGGTGCCAACTTTCCCCTCACCCCAAATCTGTTTACGCCCTTCATTGGAGACACCCGTAGATATATGTGATCTCCAACTTCGAATTGTAACGGGCGCCTTCTCCGGTCCGCATATTGTTTCTGACGGGATTGGGCGGCTTTTAGGTTTGCTTGAATCAGTCGAACCTTCTCTTCCGCGTTGTTGACGAGGTCAATCCCGAAGGTAACCCTTTCACCAGACTCACACCAGTTCAATGGTGTGCGGCATTTTCTTCCATATAGCGCCTCATAAGGCGCCATCTTGATGCTGGCTTGGTACCCATTATTGTACGAGAACTCGGCTAACGGCAAGTGATCATCCCAATTCTTGCCGTGGTTGATAGCGCAAGCTCGTAGCATGTCTTCTATGATCTGATTTACCCGCTCCGTCTGCCCATCCGTCTGCGGTTGGTAGGCTGAACTACAGATCAGCTTCGTCCCCAAGGCAGCGTGCAGCTGCTCCCAAAAACGGGACACAAATAAAGTGCCACGATCCGATATGATAGTACGGGCTACGCCGTACAAGCATAGGATCCGTGAGATGTATAGTTCAGCGTACTTCTTGGCGTTGTAGTTGGTGTTGACCGGGATGAAATGGGCAACTTTGGTGAGCCGATCGACGATCACCCACACAGAATCATGTTTTTGCAAGGTGGTAGGTAAACCGACGATGAAATCCATGCTCACATCCTCCCATTTCCAGGCAGGAATGCCCAGTGGTTGCAGCAGTCCCGGTTTCCGCATGTGGTCTGCCTTCACCCTTCGACATGTATCACACTCGGACACGTATTTTGCAGTCTCTCGCTTCATCCGTGTCCCCCAAAACTTGCTTCTTAGTTCTTGATATATTTTGTTGCTGCCCGGGTGAATAGAAAATTTTGATAAGTGAGCCTCATCAAAAATTTTCTTCCGTAATTCCCGGTTACGGGGTACGACGATCCGGTCCTTGAACCATAGGATGCCATCTCCTTCCTTCCGGAAACATTTCAGCTCCCCACTGTCTACACGTCTCCACAAATGTGACATGCCCTTGTCATTCTTCTGGGCTGCCGCTATCTCTTCATGGATGGTGGGGATCAAAGCTAAGTTGAAGAGAGCTCCGTATGGAATCACATGTAGTGGTGGTTCGCTCTCTTCCAACGGTGTGATGGTCAGATTGTTGACGTGTGACTTGCGGCTCAGCGCATCTGCCACTATGTTTGCCTTGCCCGGATGATAATGGATCTCTATTTCGTAATCCTTTATCAGTTCTAACCATCTTCGCTGCCTTATGTTCAGCTCCTTCTGAGTGAATATGTACTTGAGGCTTTTGTGGTCAGTATATAAATTTACGAGGTTACCGAGTAGGTAGTGCCTCCACATTTTCAGTGCAAGTACCACGGCAGCGAGCTCCAAGTCGTGAGTTGCATAATTTTGCTCATGGTTTCTAAGCTGCCGTGATCCATACGCGACCACTCTTCGGTCTTGTATCAGCACACATCCGAGCCCAATGCCGGATGCATCGCAGTACACATCGAACGGTTTTATTGTGTCTGGCTGCGCCAAAACCGGTGCTGATGTCAGGTGCTTGACTAAAGCCTTGAATGCTGCTTCACATGCTGGACTCCAAACATATTTGGTAGCCTTCTTCAGCAGCTCTGTCATTGGCTTGGCAATCTTCGAGAAGTTCGGAATGAACCTCCGATAATATCCCACGAGTCCGAGGAAACTCCGTACCTCGTGAACAGTTCTCGGGGATTTCCAATTCAGCACTTTAGTGATCTTGCTCGGGTCCACAGCGATACCCTCCGCTGAGATGATATGCTCGAGGAAAGGCACTTGCGATATCCAGAACTCGCATTTGCTGAATTTCGCGTATAACTTGTGATCCCGCAGCCGTTGCAAGACTATACGCAGAGGTTTCTTGTGATCTTCCTCCGACTTGGAATATACCAGGATGTCGTCGATGAAGACCACGACAAACTTGTCCAGCTCCGGCATGAATACCGAGTTCATCAAGTACATGAAATGAGCTGGAGCATTGGTGAGGCCGAAGGACATGACCAGGTACTCATAAAGTCCGTACCTCGTCAAGAAAGCTGTCTTTGGAATGTCCTCAGCCCTTATCTTAATCTGATGGTACCCGGATCTTAAGTCCATCTTGGAAAAGATCTTTGCTTCGACCAACTGATCAAACAACATGTCGATCCGTGGCAACGGGTACTTGTTCTTGATGGTTACTGCATGTAATGGACGATAGTCCATGCAAAGCCGCAACGTCTCATCCTTCTTCTTGACAAATAATGCCGAACAGCCCCATGGCGAGGAGCTCGGCCTAATAAAACCCTTCTCCAGAAGGTCCGTGAGCTGAGTCTTCAGTTCAGCCAACTCCTTTGGCGCCATCTTGTACGGCCTTCGGGATATTGGCATGGTTCCCAGTGCAAGTTCAATCTTGAACTCTACCTCTCTGTTGAGTGGCATTCCCGGTAAATCATCCGGGAATACGTCAGGGAACTCTCGGACCACTGGAATATCTTCCAATCTGATGGTTGTGGCTTGATAGACACTTGGAAGTTTTATTTCTGGACTGTCCAGAAATAATGAGTGAGAACCCTGCACCTCTGAGTTGAAGTGCACGACTCGAAGGACGGTGTCTAGAACAGCGCCGTGGCGGGTTAACCACGACATCCCTAAGATGACATCGACCTTCTGTCCCTCTAAGATAATGAGAGACGTGGGGTACACTCTACCCGCTAAGCATAATGGTGCTTTGGAAACCATTACGCTTGCTGAAATCTTCCCACCCGGTGAACAAATTAAATATGGACTATCGGTGGGTAGTATTGGCAAGTTGTGTTTAGCGATGAAAGCTTGGCTAATAAAATTATGCGTGGCGCCTGAATCAAACAGTACTATAGCGGGATGCTGGTGGAGTTGGAACATACCCGCAAGGATTGGCTCGCCCTCCGGCACGTCCTCTATGGCAAGCTGGTGGACGGTACCGGGCCTAGGGTTTGCCCGCCGCGCATTAGTAGGGTTCCAGGGTTGATTCCTCCCCGGAAACTGTGGTGCCACTCCGCCGCCTTGCCTCTCCGGGCAACTGCTCGCGAAGTGTCCTGGACGACCACACTTGTAACATGTGGCCGCTGCTGGTGTAGTACTCGGGGGATGAAAGCCCGGCATGCGTTGCTGAGGTGCATACGCACACGGCATCGCCCGCTGCTGCTGTTGTTGCGGAGGTGGTACTGGCAGTGCCGGCCTTAATGCCGGTGAAGAGTACGGCCGACTGCGGAACGGCATCGACCGCTGTGGTGGTTGCCAGCGTGGACCTGATGGTGGGCGATTCACCATCTGAAACTTCTGAGAAGGACCGCCTCCTTCTCCACTGCTTTGCGGCGCGATTCGCTTTCGCTCCGCCACCGCCAACTCCTTGCCGGAGTCCTCCTGAACAATCGCAGCATCAATGATGTTGTTGAGGCTGCCGCGATTGAACATCGCCAACTTGTCCTTCAGGAGCGGGTTAAGCCCCTGGTAAAAATGGCCCCGCCGCTTCTCATCGGTATCTGCGTGATACGACGCGTAGAGCGCGAGATCGTTGAACGCCCTGGAGTATTCCAGCGCGTTCCGGCTCCCTTGTTGCAGGTGTAAGAATTCCTGCATCTTCCTCTTCATCAGACCTGGCGGTATCTGATAGGCCCTGAAGGCCATCCGGAACTCTGTCCAGGTCATCACTCGGTCGGTGGGCTGTGAAGCACAGAAGTTGGCCCACCACGCGCTCGCGGATCCTTGGAGCTGCTGGACAGCAAACTGAGTCTTGCACTGCTCACTTATCTGGAGCAGCCCGAACTTCATCTCTATGGCGCGGAGCCAGTTGTCCCCGTCAAGTGGTTCATCCGCCCTTGAGAATACCGGGGGATGAGTAGCCAGGAAGTCGGAATAGGAGCTCTGTTGGCGCTTCTCACGATCTTGACATCTCTCTGGGCGAGACGTATTGGCGATGAGAGTCTGCAGCAACTCTGTGTGCTGCTGGTGTGAACCCGCCATTGCCGCGACGATGTCGGCCAATGTAACTGTCGGTAGTGGCGGTGGTGGTGTTTGCTGTTGCTGTTGTCCCAAGGAGTCCTCAGGAGGCTGTTGGGAGGTCTCTCCCCCTTGACTGGTACCCCCAACGTCAGGGTTGGCACGAGTACGCGTCATTCTGAAATTCAAAATAGCAGCGATTAGCACATGTCTTACCTAAAATTCCATAAGCAACAGTAGGTATTGAAGTGACACATGAATAATTTGCACAACATTCACATATATTGATAAAGCATAAACTTTATACAAGATACATTATTCTCGGGTCTCCGAGAAGTTGTGCTCATGTCGTCACTACCTATACATACGCTACTGCCTATACGACATGTCATTGAACCCATAAAACTTGGAAACATAGTTCAAACTTTAGACAAATTTGACTGCTGATCTGCTGTTCCCATGACAGCCCTGACCAGTTTCCATTTCAACCTGATTTAGGCCATGTTAAATGCAAAACTAGTTCTGGAGCTCAACATCAAAGTTAAAGCTAACTTCAATAGCTTTCAAGAAAGCATTTGCTTGGCCTAAGATATGTCCTGGTTCAAAAGTTATGAGATGTCAAAATTAACAGAATTTCTGGAGAAAATTGGACAGCACCTCCCTGCTTTAGGTACTGATTTGATCCAATAATTCCAGTTAGTTCAGTTCCTAATCTGACAAAACTTTCTGTTACAAAGTTGTAACCCATCTCATAAGATTTCCAGAACTACCTCATTTTATATTTTTGGATTTTTATGCAGGAAGTTATACTCAATTTACAGAGAGTTTACAGAGAGTCTTTGCTCTGCCCTGTTTTCTGGACAGTTTCAACTCTACTGCATTTTTCGATTGGTTAAGGGATGAAACACCTCTGGACCTCAACAGAAAAGTTGTAAAGCTCTTCCAAATATTTCCAGAAATGTATCATATGACCCCCAACCTCGAAAGAACTAAACCGCTAACCTCTAATTAACTTCAGCCTTGATTCAGCTGAAAACAGAGTGCTCTGTCCTTAACATCCTATAAGTTGAAAACTTGTTAACTTTGAATATCCTGTTCAAGGGAAGGAGTTACATCAAGTTTTACTACTTTAGATCAAAACCTTCAAATTTTAAATAAAGTTGTTCATTTAATGGGGTGTGACGTCGATGCGTCACCAGATTATGTCGGTACTACGTCCTCACAAAGAAAAACCTATACCAGACTTAGCCGGCTTCGTTAATTCAGTGGCACTAAACTTCACTCGGACACGGATGCTACACGTCTACCGTTTCGTGGTCAGGCTACCTGCAGAAACTCAAACAATCATCAGACTCGGCTGCACACCGAGCCCGGAATCCATATAGTTAGTACACCCGGCCGTCATCACTCGTCCGGATGTTCTCAAGCCAATCACGCCTTGAGTTACGTGTTCACGTTTCAGACCACGTGACGGGTTCTCCCAAGTTGCACCACGCACGCACATTGCTCGAATACCCCAAACGACATGAAGAGTCGTAGAGGATATCAAAGCGGGTCGGGTTACCTGCCACCCGTGGGGCTCCACCCTTCAGCTTGTGCGCACTGGTGGACAGCGCTCACGTGTACCCCCCAAGACATAAACGTCCCGAGATACACGATTTTCCGACATAACAAATAGGTTAATATGCCACTTTCTATATGCTAATAACATCCTTATACGGGCTACTAACTCGTTCCTCACTGGATTTTTGAAAAAAAAGACCTTTGTACTGTGTTAAACCTCAAGCGAGCTCTGATACCAACGCTGACACGACCCCACGGTCTTGTCGAGCCAGGATCACTCTGAGGGGTGCTGCGTTTGGTACAAAGCGGAAGTGAAATCTTATTACATAAATAAGTTTATGAACATGTTTACAACAAAATAAGTCCAGTCTACACTCACAGGCGTAGACTACGCGTCAAGTCCATGTTCAGCCCTTGAACGTGTACTTGCTAGCACACACACACACTAACTCTGCGGCGTGCACGACTCCCACTCGACGGGGTTCCCCTCCTGGGGTTCCGTCTCTTCCTCGGGAGTCCCTTCCTCATAGCACCCTGCAAAAGCTTCAAACACAAGCAGTGAGCACGAAGGCTCAGCAAGTCTGACCCGTCTCACCTAAACATGGAACTTCTACATGAGGGGTGATGGGTTACATGAGGTAAAAAATCATTTGCAAAGGACTCGCCTATATAGTGGAACCTTACTTTCAAGTTTTAGCAGCAGTTTGTGGAGAACCTTACGCTAAGGCACATGAGAGAACCGCAATCAAACAAGAAACCCATTTCTCTCATGTACTTTGCCCAAAGTTGAAAAGAACTTTAGTTAGCTCTAAACTACAGCAATTCATTAGCAATCAAGTCCATCTTTCAATCAGAAACATTTTAACATGTAACTAGCCTGTTCTTTCTACGTCACGGTACAGTGAACAAGTGGTACTCACTGACCGTGAGGGACGGCGATTATAATCGATTTACACCTGCAGGGTTACCCGAACAACCCGTCACGTACGCCCGTACTCGATGTTGCCTACAACAACCATCACGGACGCCGTACGCAACCACCTTTCGCCCGTCAGCCAAATATTGAACCGGTCCCATCGTCCCGAGCAAGAGGTCTCTGCATGTGCATCTCCGTGCCGCCAGCCGATTTACATCTCATGCTCTCAACCTACCCTCTGAACGACGGGCAATGCCTCAATACCCAGCTACCCGAGTTACATCGGTTTCCCGATTCCCATATAGCCGGTAGGTCTTCGGTACTGTTCTAGCTTGTTCAACAGGCCCGCACACGGCTCGGTCCTCAATCGACACAAGCGGAGCTACAGCACACAGGCCCCAAAGTCCTGCTGCCCTTACCCTCCGCTTGGTCTCATTTTCTTGCCATGTGTTTCTTGTGCTATCACTACCCGAGTCGAGTGCTTCTATCCTATGCTCGCGAGTAGTTCCAACTACTCGTCTTATACCGAATCCTACACTATCTTAGCATTGCAGTAGCTAACGGGGTTTGAAATCCTAAACCCAACCCATGGTTTTCTTGGCTATGCAGTTGGGTTTCCAAACAAGACTCTAATGCAAAGAATAAAGTAATCAAGTATGTGCTCAAAACAATAAAAATTTGTAAAAAGGTTAATGCAAACCGGAGCTTGCCTTGCTGCTCTTGGTCGTAGGCTAGCTGTTCCTCCGGAGTAACGAAGTCTAGGACTTCGGGTTCCTCCTCGACCTTAGCGACTACATGACATAAGCAATACATGTATTAATTTAAATGCAGTTGTATTAACTTTTAACTTCTGAGGTCTATAACTCTTACTAGACAAGCCTAATGACTGTAAAACTTTTACTGTGGCTTGGTTACAACCTAAACAGAGATTTGGTCAAGTTTTAGTTGCAGCAAAGATCATTTGAGCCCTCCACAATTAATTATGTACTTGACCTTAATTAAAGGCTTTTAAGGTGTTCTGAAGATTTTCATGAAACAAACTATGACTTTATGAAAACTAGATTTTTAGAGGGTTCTAATGGAGTTGGTCTCACTTAATTTGAAGGTTCCTAGCTAAAGATATGAGCTAAACAATTTCAGAGAAAATTATGAAAATGTTTCTGAACATTTTCTATTTTCTCTGGAACAGTTTCACTAATCACACCATTAGGTGGATTAAATGAGCTCAAATGGATCTGAAATTTTAATGGTAGCTCAGTGATATTTTGGTGAACATCCCAGCAAAATTTCAGGGTTTTCCTCCAAAGGATTCTCCAGTTAAATTTCCTAACAGTTTAAGCTTTGAGGATTTAATTCTGGAGAATTAAGGGTTTTCATGAGTTGAAACTTGATTTTCTGGAAAGTGCTCAGAGATCTGAATCCATCAAAATTTGGTTCACTTGATTTTGAGCTTTCTAGCCAAAGTTATGAGGATTTGATGTTTGAAGGAAATCTGAAAATCGGGGAAAAGTTTAAACTCGCCCGTGGGCCCCGGGGACACGCGTCGCACGCCGAGGTGACAGCACACCGCGGCGCACAAGGATTTTGTGCGCCAGCACACCCGATCCCGGCCGCAGCCCGATCCCGATTCAAAATATCGGCCGCCAACAGCTGGGGTCCACCCCTTTCTTCAACCTCGCGATGCCCGCGCTCCACCGCCGAGGGACCTCGCCGGCGAGCTCGCCACCGGCTTCTGTACAGCTCCAAACTTCACGATTTTTGCCGCCCCTGCCTACTTTCACTCGGGGAACAGGATTCTGGGGTCAGCTACTCATGACAATGGCCGGTACATGGTCGCCGACGAGCCGCCACCTCGGAAAGACTTCGGCCATGTTGGCTCACTCCCCTAGCACCTCAACTACTCGAGGAACCGGTCGGGAAGCATCAGTGGACCTCAGGGAAGGTCGACATGAGCTTGAGGCAGCTCGGGGAAGGCCCGAAGTAGGTCCTCACCGTGCACCCGATGCCTCCCATTTATTCCGCCATTGGTAAACCTCGAATTACGCCGGGTACTGAGGTTCTCCGGCCAAGGGTTGTGAAGGCAACTTGTGCGCTACCGTGTCTAGTTTGTGTGAGAGCGGATTGAGGCCCTCTAATCCTTTCTAGGGCACGAATTCAACGGAATCGCACCCGAAGGTCGTTCTGCACAAAGAAAGGGGAAAACCTGAAATTCACCGCCGGTGAGCAACCACTCGAGCTGTGGCTCGAGGGTGAGCAGCACCGGTCACCAGCGCGTCCAAGGGTGCCTTGGCTCGGGCGTGACAACGCCCTGGTTGGGCTGTCCACGGGATCCCGAGGTGCGGCGGTTCTAAGTCACCGAATTGATCTTTCGGCACAGCCGATATCAATCGGTTTCAACTGAATTCTAGCAGCGGGGAAGACGGAGGAAGGTCTCTAGTACCTTGCCGTGGCTCTGGAGGGGACGGAGAGGCGGTGATCAAGCTTCTCTGATCAGCTCCGAGCGATCGGCAGCGATGGCGCGATTCTGATGCGAGGAGGCAGCAGAGTGGGCGGTGATCGCTCCGATCAGGGTGGTGGCGTAGATAAGGGGGCTGTGAGGCGGTTCAGCACGTCGGGGTGGCAAGCAGGTGGTGTCCCGGTCGCCTCTTCGCCGTGGCGGCCGCTCAGTCCGGCGCAAGAACCAGAGCTGGGTTTTCAGTCGGTTTGGGCTGGATCAGTGGCTGACATGTGGGTCCCACTTCCAGTTTTAACCTCTGAAATTTACTCCTAATCACTATTGTAAACAGTGAGCCCCATAATACCCTTGGTAATTCAAATTATTCACCCATGAGCCATTTGAATTAGTTAGAATTCAAATGGGGTTTGGTTTGAATGAATTTCAGCACAAGTTCAGTTTTGAATTCAAATAAAGTTTGAATTTATCCCACTTAGCTCATGTCAAGATCAACTCCAAATGGAGTGAAAATTGGGGTGTGAGCTCACAAAAATGTGGTGTGACTTTAGTGGTGTTGGTCGTGAAGAAGGAAATGTTAGTCTACAAGAACAAATAGTACCTAGAAGGGACTCTTTCCGATACTTAGGATCAATGTTACAAAGCAATGGCGATATTGATGAGGATGTTTGCCACAGGATCAAGGTAGGGTGGATGAAATGGTGGCAAGCCTCTGGAATCCTATGTGATAGGAAAGTCCCACAAAAGCTAAAAGGGAAGTTCTATAGGACGGTGATCAGACCCGCGATGCTCTATGGGGCGGAATGTTGGCCAACTAAACGGCAACATGTCCAACAAATGAGTGTCGCAGAGATGCGAATGCTACGGTGGATGTGCGGGCACACGAGAAGAGACCGAATAAGGAATGAGGCGATTCGTGATAAGGTAGGGGTGGCGCCGATTGAAGAGAAGTTAGTCCAACATCGACTTAGGTGGTTTGGACATATCCAACGGAGACCTCCAGAAGCACCGGTTAACAGTGGGATTTTAAGAGGTAGAGAAAATATTAGGAGGGGTAGAGGACGACCAAGGTTGACTTGGGAGGAGGCGGTAAAACGAGATTTGAGAGATTGGAATGTATCCAGAGACTTAGCTCATGATAGGACCGCATGGAAAGTAGCAATTCATGTGCCAGAATCGTAGTCTTGTTTTTTTTTTCTTTTTCTTTTTTTCTTTTTTCTTTTTTCTTTTCTCTTTTCTTTTCCTTTTTTCTTATTTCTTTTCTCTTTTTCCTTTTTTTCTTTTTTTTTCTTTTTTTCTTTTTTTTTCTTTTTTTCCTTGTTCTTATATCTCTTCCTCTCTTTTACTTTATTGATATTGGGTTTCATGTCTAGCCGACCCCAACAGGCTTGGGATAAAGGCTTGGTTGTTGTTGTTGTTGAGCTCACAAAAATGTGCTGAGTAAGAATATGCCTCCCACTTTTAAATTCATGGGATAAACACAGTTTGAATTTAAATATGGTTTCAAACTGCCCTCTTTCTAACTATACCCAAATGACCTCAAAAAGGTTTTGCAATTGGGTGAAACTTGGCATGGACATCCTTAGCAAAGTGTAGGAGTTTTCATATGTCCAGCCCCTCTATATCACATTTGGGAAATACCACTTTTGCAATATGTGAGTTTGTTCTCTAATGAGCATGTTGATGGTGGTAACTTGCTCTTCATTTGTGTTCACCAACTTTCCTCAAATGAGGTGTGTGGTGTGGTGATGAACACTTCAAATATGTGTCAAAAATTGAGGCCCTTATACTCCTCCCCAAAAGATCTTCCAAATTTGGCAGGTGACCAATTCAAATATGGTCACTTAATTTTTTTGGAGCTCATTTGGACATGTGGCCAAGCTTCTTCCAAATTCGAATTTGAGTTCAAATGCCCTTATATGTCCTCTTGCAAATGCTTAGCCAAAAAACGTCCAATTGTGGTAAAAATTAATATTCCCACAAATTTGGGGCTGAGGGTTTCAATTATGGAATCAACTTTACATTTGGTTGCTGCAAATATAAACTTTGAAAAACAGTTTGAAAGCCTCTTTTGTGATGACCCAGTTGAATTTGGATGAAAAACTTTGGTTTGCTCCTAGCCCATGCTTGATCACTCTTGGTCCTAATCTGAACCTCACAAGTTCAGTATGAATTTGCCCCTCAAATTTGAATTCGGCACAAATTCAAACATGAGCATAATTCACTCCCTTTTATCTCCCCCTAAAAGCAGAAGGTTGCCACCATAAATCTCCTCAAATTCAGATGTATGAGGTTCCATGTGTTATTCAAAAGTTTTGGAGGCAATTTGAGGTGAGAATTTCAGTCTAAGGACCTGCTTTTTATTCTTTCTCAAACACATGTATGATTTACACATGAGTTTGACTCCACCTTGGTCCAACACATTCAAATGAATGCTTGAACCCGTGTTGTTGAACCCCATGTGTACCATCGCCTGTAAGAAAATTTTTGTAAGTCCCATTTTCCATGAACCCGAAACACAATGACGTTCAAACATCCGATTCTTTACATTCACGTTTTTGGGACTTTTACAGTGAACAAGTGCCGAAGCATCTCACATCTCTCCACTATGTGTGGATGTGGATATTCGCCGAAGCGTCCCATAACTCACACCCAAACATGCGAACATATGCAATCATCACAAAAATTCAGAACACCAATCTTATATCAGCCTAGTATGATCTAAGCGTTCTTATTACAACTTTATTCAATGACAAACATAAACTTAATCGTGAGAACTAATGCTGTTCTCACCGTGTGATGGGGATGTTCCATACATGGGCGCACTCCATGGTGAGTCGGCAGTCCATGCAGAGATAGATGACGCTTGTGCTCCATTTGTTCCCGCGTTTGGCCCGAGTCTCCTCTTATTTTTCCAGCAAGTACAGATTCTTGCGGAGGTAATGGACCTCTTCTTGTGTGCTTGCATAGCAGTTTCCTAACTCCACGAGCAACCTCTAAGACTTCTCAGCAGCTTGTGGGTTGGAAAGAGCTACTCTGTGGGGTCCAATGATCTCACTTGTACAACTTTTCCGATAGGGGTGCAGCTCAAAGGTAGTGTTCTCAAACTGTTCACGGAAAGCGTAGCACAGTCCGGTGAGTGCATCCCATGCAACATCATCATTAGCTTTTGCCCTTGTAGCTCTCCATGTGGGTGTGAAGTGTCGTGTGACAACCCTACCATTAGATAGGATGGTTACCTCAGCCTTCCACTCTTCATGTCTGAGACGAGGGACTTTCTTGAGGATATACTCCAGGTATAGGCTGCAGCAATCAAGGAACTCTTTAAGCTCCTTGGATATGTGTCCTCCCTCCATCCCGTTGGACCGAAATTCTTGAGCTGAATGGTTGACCTGTTCATCACCTTCATTCTCGGCCTCAGCAGGGGGTGGCTCCTCTTCGGATTCATCTCCTTCGGACATAGCTTCATGAGGCTCCGCTGGGTTTAAGCCCGCGTGAAATTCCTACTGAGGTGCATACCAATTCTGTGGTTCTTGTGGATCATCTTCCATGTCATCATCGATTGGTTCTACCTCTTCCGGATCCTCTTCCCCATGCATAGAACTACTGACTTCATCTTCCTCATTGGGTTTCATCTTCACCTCCACCCAATATGGTCCATCGAACACCTCAATGGGGTTAGGTGCACTTGCAAGTGGTGGTGAACGAGTCCTTATGCGTGTTGTGGTCCTAGTCACCGGCATCTAATAAATAAGACATGAGAAACTTTATAGAAGAAGTAAATAACTCCAGAATTATAGAATCTATGAAGCACGAAAACAGAAAGTGTGGCTGCCCACAAGAAAGGAAGAAAAGAGGGGCTGAAAATAGCACTTTGCGGTGGCTGAGTTGACAAATAAAGAGCTGCAGCAAGCAATTTTCGAAAATAACAGTTTAGAGTGGTGTTCCTATGTGTTTAAGAGTGTCCATTTTACCTAGGCTTGCGTCCTATGGTCAACGTGAGTCTGATGCCATTTTGTGACACCCGGTTCCGAGAATGAACCAAGTGAATTCAAATGTGTGCCCAGGATGTTCATCACACATACACATGTACTTCACAAACTGAAACTCAGAATATAACCACATACAAATGATGTTTAAGTAATTTATTACATTGACTCATTGTCTCACTCATGGAATCTATTTTATTCAGCAGCGGAAGACTCTAAGACAGCGGAAAATGACTAAGACAGCAGGCTTCAACTTCAACTCCACAGGCATGTTGACGGTAGTGCGCATGCGTAGTACTCTACCTGTTCCTCAAAGTACTCTTCTCCTGTAGCTGAATTGTTTGTGAGAATGCAAGGGTGAGTACATGTCGTACTCAGCAAGTGCGGGGAAAGTATGACATGTAGCTAACAACAATGTAGGAAAAATAAAGGTTCATTGCAGCAAGCAAGTTTTATTTCACAAACATGGTAAAAACAACAACTATTTCTAGGTGAGTTAAATCCCAACATAACCAAGTAATTCATCAACATTCCTCATCATAATTCACCATTTATCAAGCCTCAACCAACCAATACTCTTTCTCTAGTTCATCTCATACTAATAAATATTCATAACCATCTCATTTTCATAGAATCGAAACCAAATTCATTGTCATGACCCAAAACAGTCCCAGAACCAATCCCAATGAATATACCCGAGTAACCATCCCATGTTTTTGCCTCTAATCATGGAAGTTGGCCAGATGCTTGTAACCGGAAGCACGGCTATCATGATAGTTTTACACTCTGCAGAGATGGCACCACTTTATCCACAAGTTCGTGATTCCGTCACCCTTCGGTGACTAGAGAAAATCTCCATTATACTTGTACACAACCATCGGTGTATGACCAAGAGATCACAAAATAGCATTTACAGAGGGGCTACTAGGACGTACGGACCTACTGAGGTTTCACTGGCAGTCTTGAATCTCCATTCTCCCACCCACGGGCCCCGTCTTGTACCATGCAGTTCCCAGGGCAGTCCTTGTCTACTCCCATTCCCCGCTCCATCCAATGGTCCATAATAAGCTAGCAACACACCTAATTAGTCAGCTAAGTGTAAAATCCCCAAAAGTGGTAGCAAGAAATTCAGCACATTTACACTTAGAAAAAATGAGGGGAACTAAAACTTTGAATTATAACGGTGTGAGTTCAAAGTGATGATTCAAACTTCCCAAAAACTTCCAAACATGGAGAACCCGAGTAGAGCCACGTCTCACGGTACGTGATCATGTTTTTACACCACACAACGGGGAACCCTAGTAGAGCATGGACATGTCATCACGGTTGGGAATTTTATTACCCCAACAGATACCACCTACTGTCCTGTAGGGCACGCCGAAGGCAAGCGCTGCGTATGTCCTCCAAGGTTATTTCCAGAAGAACACACTATCGCGTTACTGACCACACAATGGGGTCTCCACTTTCTTGCCTAATGCATGCTAGGGATCAACGTTTCATATGAACTCAGGAACATGAAGAGTCCAAGAGTTTCATATTAATGTCTCACACCAAGCTGTGAGACTTATCCCTAAACCAAATTCCTCGTCAGGGGAGCTAACCGAAATTGAACCGCTTTCGGTGGTGTTCCTTACCATTTTTACCTGAACATAGGTGCGTCTTTACATAATTAAAATTCAGAATTATAACACATATGTCAGTCATGCCACTTTAAGTAACTATGCTAGTGTAGTCCTTACATGGGCATACTAGCGAATCCTCATCGTAATCCTAGGTTTTCTCGTAATACAGTGCTTAATTAGTGTGCTATCCCCTAAGAAGCTCTGATACCAGCCTGTGGCGGACCGGAATCCGCACGCCCAGGATCACAGAGGGTGGTGCCGCACGATGCGACACCCGACAGCACACATCATAAGGAAACATTGCATTACATAGAAAACCAACTGAATATGTACAAAGTGATACAAGACTTCAGTTACAAACTAATTATGGAAGTTACAACAGCGGAAGCTAAGTTTATACAGCTCACGCCCATCTCTCTAGCAAAAGTCGGTTGCCCAACCCTATGGACAACCCACACTAGCTGCACTCCTCAGCTCAGCATAGCGTGTACGGCTCCCACTCAGCCATGGTCCCCGACGGAGGGTATCCCTCGCCGGTAGACTCATAACCCGAGTCCGTGGGGTAGTCATCACATGAAAAACACTTAGCAGCAACCATGAGCACGATGGCTCAACAAGGCTTAACCGACTCCGTATGCATAAAACTCTACATGCAGATCACAACGAACAAGGGATGGTAAATTGCAGCAAACGGACACGCCTATAAGTTCATCCTTAGTTCATCTTTTAGCCACAAATTAATAGTTCATGAATCTGAAATTTAGTAAGTGATATTTGGTCGCACACATGTCGCAAAACAATTTTTACATATCAGCAGAATTGAATCAAAACATTCCATAATTTATCTATGTCACGACACAGTGAACAAGCGGTACTCATCACCGCAAGGGACGGCAAATCGAATCGATACACACCTGCAGGGATACCCGAATAGCACGTCACGTACGCCCACCCGTGGAGCTGCACAACACGCTCACTCGATGTCGATCGGGGCAACCATTCACCAAACAACCCAAACATCGAACCGGTCGCACCAAAACGGACAGGAGGTTCCCTACACGGAGCATCTCTCTATGCCCGTTAGCGGATTTCCACCTTGCTGCCCTCAACCTACACCTATAAATCGGTGCGTTATGCCTCGACGCCCAGAGGTATAGGTTACATCGGTTTATCAGGGCCCATATATCCGATATGCCTTCGGTACGTTCAATACTTGTTCAGCAGGGCCGCACACGGGTCGGTCCTCAATCGACACAGACAGGGATGCACCCACAACACTTCCTCTTGCTGCGCCCTAGCACCTGCCCAGTCTCAGTTTCTTTCTAAAGTGATCTCACATCACTCGAACCAATCCCATGTGTCCCGAATCCTAAACTCGTGAGTTGATTATAACTACCCGACTTGTACCGAAGTTCTATGAACATTAAGCACAGCGTATACTACTCAAGGACTTATACACTACCCGCACTCTTGTGGGAATAATCTGGCTATACACTTGGGGTTCATCCATCATACAGCTAATGCACATACATACCTCATACTAAGTATACATAAAGCAAAACTTTGTAAAATTGGTTAATGCAAATCGGGGCTTGCCTTGTTGCTGCTGGTCAGTGGTTAGTGCTTCGTCTGGAAGGAGAAAGTCCAGTACTTCCAGGGTTTCCTCGCCTTCAGCGACTACATGTAAACAATATCCTATATGTCAATTTAAATGCAATGTTTGAAACTGAATATGTAAATACCATAACTCTAGCGAGCCCTCCCCTTTGGCTTTGAATTTTTTATGGTGGATTGGTAGGGTCCTAACCAGAGTCTTGACCAAGTTTCATTTGAAACAAAGTCCATTTGAGCTCTGTACAAAATAAAAGCCTATTTGGTCACTAGTAGAGCCTCTAAGGATTTCTAGTGATTTTCATGGCTCTAACCATTACTTTATGGAAACTAAAAGTTGAAATGGTTCTAATGGACTTGGTTTCATATCATTTCAAGAATCCTAGAGGAAGTTATGCCCTACACAAGATTTGAGAAATTCTGAAAAAATGTGCTGTACATTTTTCCATTTTCTCAGGGCAGTTCACTTAATCACACCCTTATGGAAACTAAATGAACTTGGATGGGTATGAAATTTTTACTGTGACTCAAGAATTTCCAAGTGAACATCCCAGCGAAATTTCAGAATTTTTCACAAAGAAATTCTACAGATAAAATTCCCAACAGTTTAAACTTTAGGGAATTATTTCTGTAAATATAATAAGTTTCATGGGCTGAAATTTGTTTTTCTGGAAAGTACTCGAAAAGATGAATCAAACAAAATTTGGTTCACTAAATTGGAGCTTCCTAGCAAAAGTTATAGCTAGTTGAAGTTTGAACCAAATTCTAAAATTCAAATAAAAGTTTAAACCGGCTGGTTGGTCCCAGGGCTACGTGTCAGCTCTACAGCCAAACCACAAGGGGGTCCTCAGAGTCTCCCGCGTAGTCACACAAAATCCCGAGCCACATCCAATCTGACATTTAAACTATCGGTCGCTGACACGCGGGACCCACCCAAGTCTTCTTCCTCCTCGGGTTATTTCCCGCTCCAGCGCTGCTCCCTCGCCGGACCTCCACCGGAGCTTGCCAAACCGGCGTTTCCGGCTGCCTCTCGGCCTAAGGCTTGACGCCTATGGGTTTGCAGCTACGGAAAGTCGTTTTGTGTGGTCGGCGTGAGTGCTAGGGAACCGGAAACATGCCGGCGACGTGTGGCGGCCTCGGGAGCGGTCCGGCGCCGTTGGCCGGTGGTTCTAACCTGCTAAACGCTCGAGTGATCGGCTTGAGAGCATCCTTGGATGTTAGGAAAGCTCTTCATGTATGAAACGGCACGTGAAAACACCTCTAAATGGGTTCACACCGTGCGCCCGATTGGTGCCGCCATGGTTGAGCTCGGAAAAATTAAAATTGACAGGTCTACATGGCGTTTAAGGCTGGGGTTATGAAGAAGAGTTGGTCGGCAATTACTCTAGCTCCATTGGTCATGATTTGCTGAACTCTAAGCGAGAATTGAGTGTGAATTTTTGAATTCCATACTGAAAGGTCCGTGGAGATGCTCCGGGAGAAGAACGGCAAATTCAGCCGCTAGGGTTCACGGCTTGCTTCAAGTTTTGGATGGAAGCAGCACCAAGACAGGGCGCTCCTGTGGCCGTGCTTGCTCGGCTGTGAAAACCTCTGTGAAGAGCTGTCCATGAACGTCCAGTCGCCGGTTTGTTTAGGTCGCCGCGGAGTACGTTGTGTTCTCGGTGTAGGGACGCTTGGCTAGCCCGGTAGTGTGTGAAGAAGGTAGGGGAGGACCCCTCAGTGCTGTTTATGTAGCTCGGGAAGCACGGGGGCACGAGTTTGGTTGTCTCCCGATCGAATTTTCAGAGAGGGCAGCGAGCGGCTGTGTTTCCTGTCGAGCGGCGAAACAAAGCACGGTCCGTGGGTTGCAGCGTACGGGGTGCCTTCGTGAGCAAGCAGCAGCTGCGGTGCGTCAGCCCGTCGTGCGCTGAGGAGGTGGCAACCCGAACAGCTTGGTGGCGGCCGCTGCGGAAGCCCGGAGAACAGAGCGCGCGCGGTTGTTGCTTCACTCAGTGGCTTGACTGACATGTGGGCCCTTTTCTCCCCTCTAATTCTTTTCCAATTTTTGTTGCGAATACCCCATCTACTCACACTTAAATGGTAGCCTTAGCCACCAAGTCAGTGAGTAAATTTGAATTCACCAAAATGAAATTGGTTTGGCTGAATTTGCTTCACATTTGAATTTGAAATTCAAATTCAGTTTGAATTAATGCAATTTTAGCTCCCGACAACATGAACTCCAATGTGGATGAAAATTTGTGGACTAACTCAGAAAAATGTGCTGAGTTTGAATATGGAGTCAAATTTTGAATTCAAGTGCAGAAAGTGGCTGCAATTTGATTTTTCATTCAAATTGGCCCCTTTTTCAAATGTCTCCAAAAGTGCCTCAAAAAGGTTTGGATTTGCATGAAACTTGGCCTGAGCCTTACCAAGAATATTTAAGGTCTAGAGGTGAGCTCAACCTCTCATGTTTATGTGTATGACTCCTACTTTTTGAAATTATGGCTTTCCCCTCTAATCACCCTCTTGATGGTGTTTACATGCTCTTCTCAAATGTTCAAGAGCTATCCACCAAATGAACTGTGGTGGGGTGATGTGATGAACATTTTTGCAAGTGCATTCTTGGTCTTTTACAAGGAAGCAAAGGATTTAATTTGGAAGAAAAAATCACAGCTATTAGGATGGGTGGGACCCACATGGCAGTGACACATGATCCACAGTGGCAATTTTCTTCTGTGCGAGTGAACACTCGAGCTGCCACCGAGCTGTGCCCTTCCTTCCACCGAGCAGCTTGCATCAACTTGCTCCTGAAGGAAAATTCGTGTGTGGGGGTGATCAAGCTCTAAAGCAGCAGCACAGTTCAACTTCTTCTCTCTGCCTCCACGTTACACCGAAGTTCCCTCGGCCTCCTTGCTCTAGCGCTCACCGAGAAAAAGCACCACGCGCCACCCCTGTGCTCGTCGTTCAGCAGCCTCCGGTCACCCTAGCGCCGGTTGATCCCTCTAGGAGCTGCACCGGCGACTCCTTGACAATTTTCACCTCTCTTCAGCTCATCCTCGACCTTCCTCCGTCGTGCCCGAGCCGTTCTTCGCCGGAAGAAAACAGAGCACGCCGGCCTTCTCGGTTCCACGTCGCCTGGCCACTCCCGTGCCCCTCCGTCTCAAGCAAAGAGACCCAAAGGTGCGCCACGAAGTCTATCTACTCCTCCCATGGCCCTTTTGCTCTTTCTCGTCCGGCTAGCCGGAATTTGTGTTTTACCGGCGGCACACGTGAAGAACCGATGCTAGCAAATTCTTGATATTCTTCCAAACCACTTGATCAACATTCGTACAATTCAAACCATAGCAACCTTGATACCTAGTGCCCTCCCACACCAAACCACGAAGGAAACCGTTCATCCTTTGCTCCAGGCGATGGAAATTCGCCACAGCCGGCTAAACCACGCCGGTGCACCGTCGAGCTTAGGGTTGCCGCCGTTTGCTGCGAGAGTTGAGCTTCGTTACATGTTCCCCGACCACTAGTGATGCTTTTGAGCAAATTAGCTTGCCGGTACAAGCTCGGGACGTGCCGCTCCTCGCCGGCACCGAGCTACTGAGCTGCCCCACCGATGCCGACCCATCTCCGGCCGTTTTCATGCGATGAAACCTTGACTGGCTGCTAGGTCTTGATGTGAGGATGGTGTAACACGAAGCCGCATCGAATTTGATTGAGAAACAGGGGAGAACGAGCCACGCCATGATCGGCTCTGTGCGCGCGTGAGCTTTCTGTCCAGAGGTTGAAGACGACCGCCCTCTGGGTTCCACTGTCAGCCGGTAAAACACTTCTCTGTGCACAAACAATTTCACCAACTGTTCAAACTTGGAAAATCCATAACTCTGTGTAGAAAACTCTAAAAAGGTTGAGACAAATTTTGAATCCTCATAAGGAGTACTTCACAGAGGAACAAAGTGCTTGCTATTAAAATGTCCAGTATTTTCTGTGGAATTCATTTAGTAATTCCTTTAGGGATTAACTCCAGGAAGGATTCTCTATGAAAAATTCCCAATTTTGGGCAGAAAATCCTTTTCCTAGTTCCTGATCTCCAGTAAAAATCATAGGATTTTTGGAGCTGATTAAGAGGGCTTAATCAGTAGGTTATATCAGGGTTAAATAAATTAGTGAAAAAATAATAGAATTAAATTCCAGAAAAATGGTTCAAACTTCAAACCTCCATAACTTTCTGTAGAGATGTCCAAAATTTGTGAAACAAATTTTGCTGAATTCCTCTCAGTCAGTAATTAGCATAATGCAAAGAATTTGGTCTGAAAATCTCTGGAATTTTCTCGGAAATTCATCAAAATTAAATCTTTGGGAACTAATTCCAGAAGATCCCTGTTATGGAATTTCCTCAAATTTGGCCAGAAGATTCTTCATAACATTAGTAATCTCCTGTTAAAATTTGAGATTCATTGGGGCACATTTGCTAGGCTAAACTTTGATCCAGTGTTTAGCCTTCATTTGGAATTTTCCAATTCTAAACATAAACTTTTCAGCATTTCATATCAACTTCAAAAATTCATAACTTCCTGTAGGTAGCTCCAAAAATGGTGAAACAAATTTTGTTAGAACCATAGAGACCTACTATAATTAGATCTTCCACTGTTAGCCATGTCAAAACTTCAGATTTGGGATCAAAATTCAGAGAAGACTTGTACTTGTGGGAATTTTGGACACCACAAGGTTCAATGTAGCTTCTCCACATTTTGCTCAGATTATCTGTATAGAATCTAGTATCCACAGGAAAATTCCAAAGCCAATTAAGGAACCGAAATAGCAGTAGCTATGAATAGAAGCTAATTCTTATACTTCACTAGCACTTATACCTGTATTTTGCTACATTTCATATAGTGACCGAAGTTGAGGAAACACTGGAGCCGTTGGACATCCTCCCACCAGGCGCTAACTTCCCATTTAACTCGCAACCAGGCAAGCCCCGGTTTGCATTTTAAGTACATTTGCAAAGTTTTCATTTGTATAACTTATGAAAAGGGTGAAATGCTTGCATTAGAGTTAAAGTGATTGAAACCCCACTTGCATGACTTTTAAAACCTATGAAAGTTTGGGTAGTTTACAAACTCGACGAGTAGAGAGTGCCATGCTAATGTTCTTAAGATCTCGGTAGAAGTTGAGTGGTTAGAATCTACTCGCGAGATAGAGATTTTATTACATTGAATGAAAAGAGGTAGAGAATGGCTTAGGAATGAGAAACTAAGACCCAGCAGGGGGGACAGGATGCAGTGAGCAGGGGTCTCACGTGCATAGCCCTGTTGGTGTCGATTGAGGACCGAGCCATGTGCGACTCTGCTGGACAAGTTTTAACAGTATCAGATGCATACTGGCATATGGGACTCAGGAAATGGATGTAATTGGTTAACCTGGGTGCCGTGGCATACCCAACCGTTTTATAGGAGTGGGTTGAGGGTAGCAAGGTGTATATCTGCCGGTGGGCACAGATACGCTCCACGCAGGGACCTGCTTCCCATTACGGATGGACCGGCTCAGCATTTGGGTTGCCTTTGAAAGGTTGCTGCATACAACAGAGTAGGAAGGTGTAAAGCACCACACTTCTGAAAGTGGGTGTATGTGACATGTTATCCGGATGTCTCCTGATTACAATCACCGTCCCTCGCGGTTATTTGAGTACCGCTTGTTCAATGCGATGTGACGTAGTAAGAAGTGAAAGAAGCTAGATTAATATGCTTCATTGAACTATTAATGTTTTGAAACCATGTATGCTGTAGATGTAGAGCTCATTAAGTTTAACTTCCACTTTAGGCATAACCACATCGGAGGAAAGCATTTCTTGTTTGATTGTGGACTTCCGATGTGAGGGCTGCCTAAGGCTCATTAATCTGCTGCTATAAATCTGAAAGTAAGGATTAACATGTAGGTGTGTCTTTATCGCAAATGTCATTTCCTTTATTACTAATCCCTGCATGTAGAGTTTCATGATTAGGGGTGTCGGTTAAGTCTTGCTGAGCCATCGTTCTCACGGTTACAATATTTGAGCTGTGTGCAGGTGAGAGTTATGAAGAAGGGTCCGAGGACAAGGCGATGCCCCCGTCGGGGTACATGGCCGAGTTGGAGCCCTGCACACCTCCGTGACCTTCGTTTGAGTGCTGCTAGTGTGTAGCGTCCCCGTGCTGGACGGCTACACTTTTTGCTTAGGTAGTATGAGAGTGTAGTTATGTATAATACTTCCGCTGTATAATTAAGGTATGTAAAAGACTTCCACTGTTTTTATGTAAAATAAAAGTTTGTATGTTGTTCTTAATCTTTTCTAGTGTGCTGTTGGGTGCCGCATCACACAGCACCATCCTCTGCGATCCCGGATTGGGTGAACCATGGGGCGGTACCCAAACTAAGCTGCACCCATATTTAGCCTTGTGGTGGCACTGTTTTCTTCTCGCATGAACCTGTCCTTAGATCTACGGCAAGCAAACCACCATCTGAATCAGAAACATCCACGAACCAAGCTTGCCTAGATCTCCCCGATTCCATGCTCATTATCATCATCAAGTTCTCATCATCGTTATTCATATGAGTGCAGTAGCTAACAAGTTTGATTTCAGCTTCCCGTATCTCGTAAATTGAGCGAAGCAAAAATAAAAATGACCATGCCTGACTCATCAACTTTCCCGGCGACAAGAATGGTTAACAAAACTATTAAACTACTATAAAAGGGTGTCCCATCAAGTTGACATAAGCATACATGTTATTGCAAGCAAAACAGTTTCAAAAACATGGGATCAATATGGTCAACTGGCACTTGCCTTGCTCCCATGGTTCGTGTTGCTCAAGCGTCTCGAAGCCTTGGTGCTGTAGTTCGTGTTCCTTCTACTCACGACAACGCACATACGAAATTTACAGCAATCAATTATCATGCACAAACTTTACTCAAGATGGCAATGAGGTGGATCAATGCAATTCCTATGGTGCCGTTTATAAAAATCAGTTTGCACGTGTTCTTGCAAGTGTTAGTAGGCTTCCATAGAGTTTTATGATGAACAAGGCTGCTGGATCAAGTGTGGACGTGGTTATGATCTTGACACAATTTGTAGATCAATTCCACCGTCAAAGATTGACCAAAACATGGTCTGTCCAAATGCAGAAGTTTCTGCTCGCAGGGGGTGAAGAAAATGGGCGCGTAGAAACAGTGGCGACATGGTAAGAGGGGTAACGAAAACCTACCTCAGTTCTTCCTCCTCTCTCCCTTGCGGCAGGGCCTTCTCCTAGCAATGGCAGCAGCTGGAGATTTTTCTTGGAGAATTATGAGGCTGCGGCTAGGGCAGAACGTCGGGTGCTTCTTCTTCAGCGACGGCGAGGCGTGGCGGAGTTTCGATGGCGGCGACTTGAGCTTGGCAGCGGGAGAGGGCGGCGGCCAGGGCTTTTGGGGCTAGGGTGGCGGCTAAGGGGGGGAGGGTTTTATTCATAAGGGGGAAAATAGCTAGGGAGGCTAGGATTTTAGCAACTCAATTATCCAAGGGCTGAGATTTAAATTTAAAAGAGGCGGGAGCTAGGGGCTGTGATTTTATTATTTATTTTCCACCAATGGCTGAGATTATTTGAGAAAATAAAAGCCCACAAAAAAAGGGGGCAGCTAGGGTTTCCCATCCTAATGGACTGCAGCCAAGGGGGAAGGGCCCAATAGGGTCTCCCCCCCTTAAGTGGTGCAGCCAAAATTGACGGGGAAAATCCACTCCAAATGTGGGGAAAATCACTAGGGGGATATTGGGGAATTTGGGGAAAATCAGGAAAATTAGGGAAAATTAGGGAAGACGGGAATTTTGGAGAAAATTGGGGGCAGCCATATTTGGCTATTTTATTTATTTTTTTACTTTTTATTTATTTTTTTCTATTTATTTTCATTATTTTTCTATTTTTATTCCCTTTTATTATTTTATTTGATTCTATATTCCTCTCTTTATTTTCTTCTTCTTTTTAAATATTTCTCTACATGAAAAATATATGCAATGCATGGTAGTAATTTTGAGGGTGTTGCAGTCGCTGACCTCCCTTCTTGGTCGGTGGTCGGCCCCGAGCACTGCCCTGATATTGGGCTTGCCCACTGCCTTGTTGCCCCTGTGGGCAGTCTTGGAGAAATGGCTGACTTGGCCACACGTGAAGCATGTGTATGAGGCGGTCCTCCGCTGATCGGTGGAAGGAATCCCGGTGCACGTTGTTGTTGTGGAAACGCATGGGGTACCATCTTCTGCTGCTTCTGCTGTGGTTGCGTTTGGTGGCATCGGCGGTGGGAATGGGGATGGTTGATATGAACGACCTCAAAACTGTTATGGCCATGCCGGTGGATGCCACTGTATGCCGGATGGTGTCCGATACACCATTCTGTATTTTTAGGGAGCTCCACTCCCGCTGCTCTTCGGACCTCATCATTTCCGCTGCTCAGCAACGAGTTCTCGCTGAGCATCCTCTCGGAGATAGCGACATTAACGAGGTCGTTGAAGGTGCCACGATTGCACTGCGCGAGGTAAGTCTTCATCTCGAGATTTAGACCCTGATAGAAGTGATCGCGCTTCCTTTCATCTGTGGAGATGTAGTCCGATGCATACTGAGCCAGATGGTTGAAGGCATAAGAGTATTCGTGGGCACTCCTCCCGCCTTGTTTCAATTCCAAGAACTCATGGAATTTCCTCTTCATCATACCAGGAGGTATGTGATAGGCGTTGCCAGCAGGCAGTGAGGCAAGATGATTTTCCCACCACGCACCAGCGGCACCGTGCAGTTGCTGCACCACGAAGAGAGTCTTTTGCTGCTCCGTGCATTGGAGCAGCCCAAACTTGGACTCTATAGTCTGCAGCCAGTTGTCGGCCTCCAGAGGTTCCGCTGCTTCGGTGAACACTGGAGGATGCGTACTCATGAAATCTGAGTACGTGCTGATGTGAGGCTCACAAGGCCCCCTTTCTTGACGTGTCCCCGCCTGGGACGTATTCTGTACAATCGTGCGGAGCAGGTCGGTCTGCTCCTCACGAGAGCCAACCAGCACCGAGATCACATCCGCCAACGTAAGCGGAGGCGGTGGTTGTTGCTGCGGGGTGTTTTCGTCGGCAGGTGGCTAGGAGTCATCACCCCGTTTTTTACTCAAACCCCCGAACTAATGCGTGGCTTGGTTACGAACCATCCTGCAACCCTGACGACAAGCAAATAAGCCACACAGCATACTCCATTCAGTCCATAAAATAGTATTAAAGCATAATGACGGTAAAATTGCGATACATCTCGTACATGGATAATGTAATAACTTCATACAAGCTACACCATTACCAGACAAAATACATAATAGTGAAATATAAATTTATGGACTTCCTCTTTGAAAGTTCACCTCAACTATAATTGGTCACTACGCGATGTTAGTATCGCTTTGTCATCACGTTTACTGCTTTTTTATCTTCAATACGACACAAACATGGCCTCTAGTAAAAAGAACTTGAGTAGGTAAAATACTCAAATCGTTTACTATTTGAAGATAACAACTCATGAGTATGTCATATACCATTGGGTGTAATAAAACCCCAATAGGTGTAACAATTTCTCATATGAGTTCACCGCTCATTTCTCTGCTCAGAATTGACCAGTTTCAACTTATACCAGATTTTTATCTAGGGCTTTGAATTTTCCTAATCAAGTTGAATACTAAAGTTGAAGTTATCTTAAATATCTTTCCAACAAGTATTTATTAGCCCCTAGATCAGCTCTGGATAAAAGTTATGAAAAAGTTGACAAATTTCCTGGAAGAATTTCAACAGCACCTCCTTTGAAGGTGGCTGTGTTCCACTCGAAATTCCAATGAAATATGTACAGCATATGTAAAAACTTTGAATTACAAAGATGGAAAAACATCTCCAAAACTTTCCAGCAAGATATCCTATGCTATTTTAAATTTTTCTACAGCAAGTTATGCTTAAAAAAAGGACTAGTCCAGAGAGAGTTTTCAGTCTGTCCTGTTTCTGAACAGTTGACACTCTTCTGGAATTTCAACCAGTTTGATGTGTGATTCTGTTCTGGATGTCTACAACACAGTTGCAGAGCACTTAAACCCCTTTCCAGAATTATATCCCACACCTACATTGGCTAAATAACCTATGAGACATGCTCTGTCAAAATCCAGCAAAGTTCCTGCCAGAAACATAGCACTCTGTGTCTTCGAGTCCCTTGGGCTGAACTACTCAATTTTTTTAATTTCTCTTCAAAACAAAAGTTCTAGGAACTAAAAATTGTTATATTAGTTCCTTTTTAATGTTGTTCTAATGCAATCATGATTCTTATATGTCGGTACTACGTTCCTCACAAAATGAAAAATCCTAACCAGATTATACCCGCATATACGACTCAACCGTGACACAAAAAACTGTCTCTCACAAACATGCTCTACACGAAATACATAATGTGGTTAGCCCGGCAGAAGAACAATCAATAAAGACTCACTCAGATGGTTTTTCATTTCAGGCAGGTCCTTATTTGAAAGTAAATACATATGCCCGTATCATTGCTGACACGACCCCATTGGTCCTGTCGAGCCAGGATCACGCTGAGGGGTGCTGCGTTGCACAGCACCGTATAATACACGTCAAAGGTACAAAGCGGAAGCGGAAGTTTTATTACATAAACAGTTATATGGACATGTTTACATCAAAATAAGTTTAGTCCACACTCGCGGGCGTAGACTAAGCGTCAAGTACACGTTCAGCCCTCGAACGTGTTCTTGCTAGCACACACACACACTAACTCTGCGGCGTGCACGACTCCCACTCGACGGGGTTCCCCTCCTGGGGTTCCGTCTCCTCGTCGGGAGTCCCTTCCTCATAGAACCCTGCAAAAGCTTCAAACACAAGCAGTGAGCACGAAGGCTCAGCAAGTCTGACCCGTCTCACCTAAACATGGAACTTCTACATGAGGGTTATGGGTTACATGAGGTAAAAATCATTTGCAAGGACTCGCCTAGTTAGTAGAACCTTACTTTCAAGTTTTAGCAGCAGGTTGTGGAGAACCTTACGCGAAGGTACATGAGAGAGCCGCAATCAAACAAGAAACGCATTTCTCTCATGTACTTTGCCCAAAGTTGAAAAGAACTTTAGTTAGCTCTAAGCTACAGCATATCATTAACAATCAATGTCCATCTTTCAATCAGCAACATTTTAACATGTAACTAGCCTGTTCTTTCTACGTCACGGTACAGTGAACAAGTGGTACTCACTGACCGCGAGGGACGGCGATTATAATCGATTTACACCTGCAGGGTTACCCGAACAACCCGTCACGTACGCCCGTACTCGATGTTGCCTACAACAACCATCACGGACGCCGTACGCGACTACTTTTCACCCGTTAGCCAAATATTGAACCGGTCCCATCGTCCCGAGCAAGAGGTCCCTGCACGCGTATCTCTGTGCCGCCAGCTGATTTACACCTCGAGCTCTCAACCTACCCTCTGAACGACGGGCAATGCCTCAATACCCAGATACCCGAGTTACATCAGTTTCCCGGTTCCCATATAGCCGGTAGGTCTTCGGTACTGTTCTAGCTTGTTCAACAGGCCCGCACACGGCTCGGTCCTCAATCGACACAAGCGGAGCTACAGCACCCAGGCCCCAAAGTCCTGCTGCCCTTACTCTCCGCTCGGTCTCATTTTCTTGCCATGTGTATCATGTGCTATCTCTACCCGAGCAATGTGCCTCTAGCCTATTCTCGCGAGTAGTTCCAACTACTCGACTTGTACCGAATCCTACTCTATCCTAGCAATGCAGTAGCTAGCGGGGTTTGCAATCCTAACCCCCATCCCATGGTTTTCTTGGCTATGCAGTGGGGTTTCCAAACAAGACTCTAATGCACAGAATAAAGAAACAAGTATGTGCTCAAAACAATAAACATTTATAAAATGGTTAATGCAAACCGGGGCTTGCCTTGCTGCTCTTGGTCGTAGGCTAGCTGTTCCTCCGGAGTAACGAAGTCTAGGACTTCGGGTTCCTCCTCGACCTTAGCGACTACATGATAGAACAATATATGTATTAATTTAATGCACTTGTATTAAGTTTGAAGTTGTGAAGTCTATAACCTTTGCTAGATAGACCTAGTGATTGTGAAACTTTTACTGTGGCTTGGTTACAACCTAAACAGCGACTTGGTTAAGTTTTAGTTGCAGCAAAGCTCATTTGAGCCCTCCACAAATAATTATGTCCTTGACCTTAATTAAAGGCTTTTAGGGTGTTCTAAGTATTTTCATGAAACAAACTATGACTTTCTGAAAACTAGATTTTCAGAGGGTTCTAATGGAGTTGGTCTCACTTAATTTGGAAGTCTCTAACTAAAGATATGAGCTAAACAATTTCAGAGAAAATTCTGAAAATGTTTCTGAACATTTTCTATTTTCTCTGGGACAGTTTCACTAATCACACCATTAGGTGGATTAAATGAGCTCAAATGGATCTGAAATTTTTATGGTAGTTCAAGTATATTTTGGTGAACATCTCAGCAAAATTTCAGGATTTTCCTCCAAAGGATCCTCCAGTTAAAATTCCTAACAGTTTAAATTTTGAGGAATTAATTCTAGAGAAATAAGGAATTTCATGGAGTGAAACTTGATTTTCTGGAAAGTACTCAGAGAGCTGAATCCAGCAAAATTTGGTTCACTCAATTTGGAGCTTTCTAGCCAAAGTTATAAGGATTTGAAGTTTGAAGGAAATCTGAAAATCGGGGAAAAGTTTAAACTCGCGCGTGGGCCCAGGGGACACGCGTCGCACGCCGAAGCGACAGCACACCGCGGCCCACAAGGATATTGCGCGCCAGCACACCCGATCCCGGCCGCAGCCGGATCCCGATTCAAAATATCGGCCGCTGACAGCTGGGGTCCACCCCCTTCTTCAACCTCGCGACACCCGCGCTCTGCCGCCGAGGGACCTCGCCGGAGAGCTCGCCGCTGGCTGCTGTATAGCTCCAAACTTCTTGATTCTGGCCGCCCCTGCCTACTTTTACTTGGGGAACCTGACCCGAGGGTCAGCTGCTCATGACAACGACCGGAGCATGGTCGGCGACGAGCCGCCATATCGGAACGACTTCGGCCATGTCGGCTGACTCTCCTAGTACCTCAGCTACTTGGGAAATTGGTCGGGGAGCTTCAGTGGACCTCAGAGAAGGTCGACATGAGCTCGAGGCAGCTCGGGGAAGGCCCGAAATAGGTCCTCACCGTGCGCCCGACACCCCCCGTGCGTTCCGCCATTAGTAGACCTTGAATTACGCCGGGCACAGAGGTCCTCCGGCCCAGAGTTGTGAAGGCAACTTGTGCGTCACCGTGTCTAGCTCGTGTGGGAGTGGCCTGAGGCCCTCTAATCCTTTCTAGAGCACGAATTAAACAGAATCGTACCCGAAGGTCGTTCTGCACACAGAAAAGGGAAAAATGGAAATTCGCCGCCGGTGAGCAACCACTCGAGCTGTGGCTCGGGGATGAGCAGCACCGGTCACCTGCGCGTCTCAGGGTGCCTTGGTTCGGGCATGACAACGCCCAGGTTGGGCTGTCCACGAGAGCCCGAGGTGCGGCGGTTTCCAGTTCCGATTTTTATCGTTCGGCAGAGCCGATAGCACTCGGTTTCAATCGACATCTAGCAATGGGAAGGATGGAGGAAGGTCTCTAGTACCTTGCTGGGACCCTGGAGTGGAAAGAGGGAGCTGCGATCGGCTTGATCAAGCAGGAGCTCAAGCGGCGGCGATGGCAGTGGAAAAACAAGTCGTGTACGTCGGCAGCTCGGGGGAATGGCGACTGAAGCACGCCGGGGAGGGAATAAATAGCCCGGCGGTCCGGTCTCCGGCTTGGGGCGCGCAGCAGGAGCTGGCGCCGGCTGCCCCCTTCGGTGGCGCGCGCGCACAGCAGCCGGGAACCGACTGAACTGTGGTTCAGTCGGTTTGTTTTGAGGCTGAGGCTGACATGTGGGTCCCACTCCTCTTTTAACCTCTGAAATTTACTCCTAACAGCTGTGGTAAACAGTGAACCCTATTCTACCCTTGCCAATTCAAATTATTCACCCAAGAGCCATTTGAATTGATCAAAGTTCAAATGAGGTTTGGTTTGAATGAATTTCAGCACAAGTTCAGTTTGAAATTCAAATAAAGTTTGAATTTCTCCCCCTTAGCTCATGTCAAGATCAACTCCAAATGGAGTGAAAATTGGTGTGTGAGCTCACAAAAATGTGCTGAGTAAGAATATGCCTCCCACTTTTAAATTCATGGAATAAAAACAGTTTGAATTTGGATATGGTTTCAAACTGCCCTCTTCCTATCTATACCCAAAATGACCTCAAAAAGGTTTTGAATTTGGGTGAAACTTGGCATGGACATCCTTAGCAAAGTGTAGGAGTTTCTATATGTCCAGCCCATCTATATCACATGTGGGAAATACCACTTTTGCAATGTGTGAGTTTGTTCTCTAATGAGCATGTTGATAATTGTTACTTGCTCTTCATTTGTGTTCATCATTCTAGCTCAAATGAGGTGTGTGGTGTGGTGATGAACACTGCAAGTGGGTGTCAAAAACTGAGGCCCTTACATTCCCCCCCCTTAAAAGAATCTCGTCCCGAGATTATAAGGTGACAATGAGAGAGAGGACGGTGGAAAAATTACCGGATATGCGATGTGAAAAAGTCGGGGTAGTTAGTGCGAAGGAATTCTTCGCTCTCCCACGTCGCCTCGTCCATGGAGTGATTACTCCACAGCACCTTGTAGAACCACAACGTACGGTTGCGTGTGGTTCGGGCTTTTTCATCAATAATCTGCACCGGTTCCTCTCGATAGGTGAGATCCGGTTGCAGTTCTTCAATGTCTTCCAGCTGAACGGTAGTTGATAGCTTGAGACACTTCCTCAGCTGGGAAATGTGAAAGACGTCGTGCACACCGGAAAGTTCTTCTGGTAATCTTAGCCGGTATGCCACCGATCCACATCTTTCGATAACTTGGAATGGACCGATGAATCGGGGTGCTAACTTTCCCCTCACCCCAAATCTGGTTACGCCCTTCATTGGGGACACTCGTAGATATACGTGATCCCCAACTTCGAATTGTAATGGGCGTCTTCTCCGGTCCGCATACTGTTTTTGACGGGATTGAGCGGCTTTTAGGTTCGCTTGAATCAGTCGAACCTTTTCTTCCGCGTTGTTGACAAGGTCAATCCCGAAGGTAACCCTTTCGCCAGACTCACACCAGTTCAATGGTGTGCGGCATCTCCTGCCGTATAGCGCCTCGTAGGGCGCCATCTTGATGCTGGCTTGGTACCCATTGTTGTACGAGAACTCGGCTAACGGCAAGTGATCATCCCAATTCTTGCCGTGGTCGATAGCGCAAGCTCGTAGCATGTCTTCTAAGATTTGATTTACCCGCTCCGTTTGCCCATCCGTCTGCGGGTGGTAGGCTGAATTACGGATCAGCTTCGTCCCCAAGGCAGCGTGTAGCTGCTCCCAAAAACGGGACACAAATAAAGTGCCCCGGTCCGATACGATGGTACGGGGTACGCCGTATAAGCATAGGATCCGTGAGATGTACAGTTCAGCGTACTTCTTGGCGTTGTAGTTGGTGTTGACCGGGATGAAATGGGCAACTTTGGTGAGCCGATCGACGATCACCCACACAGAATCATGTTTCTGTAAGGTGGTGGGTAAACCGACGATGAAATCCATGCTCACGTCTTCCCACTTCCAGGCAGGAACGCCCAGTGGTTGCAGCAGTCCCGGTTTCCGCATGTGGTCTGCCTTCACCCTTTGACATGTATCACACTCGGACACGTATTTTGCAGTCTCTCGCTTCATCCGTGTCCACCAAAACCTTCTTCTGAGTTCTTGATACATTTTGTTGCTGCCGGGGTGAATAGAAAACTTTGATAAGTGAGCCTCATCAAAGATTTTCTTCCGTAACTCCGGGTTTCGAGGTACGACGATCCGGTTCTTGAACCATAGGACGCCGTCTCCGTCCTTCCGGAAACATTTCAACTCCCCACTGTCTACACGTCTCCGCAAATGTGACATGCCCTGGTCATTCTTCTGGGCTGCCGCTATCTCTTCACGGATGGTGGGGATCAAAGCTAGGTGGTAGAGAGCTCCGTGTGGAATCACATGTAGTGGTGGTTCGCTCTCTTCCAACGGTGTGATGGTCAGATTATTGACGTGTGACTTGCGGCTCAGCGCATCTGCCACAACGTTTGCCTTGCCCGGATGATAATGGATCTCTATCTCATAATCCTTTATCAGTTCTAACCATCTTCGTTGCCTCATGTTCAGCTCCTTCTGAGTGAATATGTACTTGAGGCTTTTGTGGTCGGTATATAAATGTACGAGGTTACCGAGTAGGTAGTGCCTCCACATCTTCAGTGCAAGTACCACGGCAGCGAGCTCCAAGTCGTGAGTTGGATAATTTTGCTCGTGGTTCCTAAGCTGCCGTGATCCATACGCGACCACTCTTCGGTCTTGCATCAGCACACATCCGAGCCCAATGCCGGATGCATCGCAGTACACATCGAACGGTTTTGTTGTGTCTGGCTGCGCCAAAACCGGTGCTGATGTCAGGTGCTTGACTAAATCCTTGAATGCTGCTTCACATGCTGGACTCCAAACATATTTGGTAGCCTTCTTCAGCAGCTCTGTCATTGGCTTGGCAATCTTCGAGAAGTTCGGGATGAACCTCCGATAATATCCCGCGAGTCCGAGGAAACTCCGTACCTCACGAACAGTTCTCGGGGATTTCCAATTCAGCACTTGCGTGATCTTGCTCGGGTCCACAGCGATACCCTCCGCTGAGATGATATACCCGAGGAAAGGCACTTGCGATATCCAAAACTCGCATTTGCTGAACTTTGCGTATAACTTGTGATCCCGCAGCCGTTGCAAGACTATACGCAGATGTTTCTTGTGATCTTCCTCCGACTTGGAATATACCAAGATGTCGTCGATGAAGACCACGACAAACTTGTCCAGCTCCGGCATGAACACCGAGTTCATTAAGTACATGAAGTGAGCTGGAGCATTGGTGAGGCCAAAGGACATGACCAGGTACTCATAAAGTCCGTACCTTGTCGAGAAAGCTGTCTTTGGAATGTCCTCCGCCCTTATCTTAATCTGATGGTACCCGGATCTTAAATCCATCTTGGAAAAGATCTTTGCTTCGACCAACTGATCAAACAACATGTCGATCCGTGGCAACGGGTACTTGTTCTTGATGGTTACGGCATTTAATGGACGGTAGTCCACGCAAAGCCGCAACGTTTCATCCTTCTTTTTGACAAATAATGCCGAACAGCCCCATGGCGAGGAGCTCGGCCTAATAAAACCCTTCTCCAGAAGGTCCGTGAGCTGAGTCTTCAGTTCAGCCAACTCCTTGGGCGCCATCTTGTACGGCCTTCGGGATATTGGCATGGTTCCCGGTGCAAGTTCAATCTTGAACTCCACCTCTGTATCGGGTGGCATCCCCGGCAAATCATCCGGGAATACATCAGGGAACTCTCGGACCACTGGAATGTCTTCCAATCTGATGGTTGTGGCTTGATAGACACTTGGAAGTTTTATTTCTGGACTGTCCAGAAATAATGAGTGAGAACCGTGCACCTCTGAGTTTAAGTGCACGACTCGAAGGACGGTATCTAAAACAGCGCCGTGGCGGGTTAACCACGACATCCCTAGGATGACATCGACCTTCTGCCCCTCTAAGATAATGAGAGACGTGGGGTACACTCTACCTGCTAAGCATAATGGTGCTTTGGAGACCATTACGCTTGCTGAAATCTTCCCACCCGGTGAACAAATTAAATATGGACTATCGGTGGGTAGTATTGGCAAGCTGTGTTTAGCAATGAAAGCTTGGCTAATAAAATTATGCGTGGCGCCTGAATCAAATAGTACTATAGCGGGATGCTGGTGGAGTTGGAACATACCCGCAAGGATTGGCTCACCCTCCGGCACGTCCTCAATGGCAAGCTGGTGGACAGTGCCGGGCCTAGGGTTTGCCCGCCGCGCATTAGTAGGGTTCCGGGGTTGATTCCTCCCCGGAAACGGTGGTGCCACTCCGCCGCCTTGCCTCTCCGGGCAACTGCTCGCGAAGTGTCCTGGACGACCACACTTGTAACATGTGGCCGCTGCTGGTGGAGTACTTGGTGGACGAAAGCCCGGCATGCGTTGCGGAGGTGCAAACGCACGCGGCATCGCCCGCTGCTGCTGTTGTTGTTGCGGTGGTGCTGGCAGTGTCGGCCGGAATGCCGGTGAAGAGTACGGCCGACTGCGGAACGGCATCGACCGCTGTGGTGGCTGCCAGCGTGGACCTGATGGTGGGCGATTCACCATCCGAAACTTCTGAGAAGGACCGCCTCCTTCTCCGCTGCTCTGCGGCGCGCTTCGCTTTCGCTCTGCCGCCGCCAACTCCTTGCCGGAGTCCTCCTGAACAATCGCAGCATCAATGATGTCGTTGAGGCTGCCGCGATTGAACATCGCCAACTTGTCCTTCAGGAGCGGGTTAAGCCCCTGGTAAAAGTGGTCCCGCCGCTTCTCGTCCGTATCTGCGTGATACGACGCGTAGAGCGCGAGATCGTTGAACGCCCTGGAATATTCCAGCGCGTTTCGGCTCCCTTGTTGCAGGTGTAGGAATTCCTGCGTCTTTCTCTTCATCAGACCTGGCGGTATATGATAGGCCCTGAAGGCCGTCCGGAACTCCGCCCAGGTCATCACTCGGTCGGTGGGCTGTGAAGCACAGAAGTTGGCCCACCACGCGCTCGCGGATCCTTGGAGCTGCTGGACCGTGAACTGAGTCTTGCGCTGCTCGCTGATTTGGAGCAGCCCGAATTTCATCTCTATGGCGCGGAGCCAGTTGTCCGCGTCAAGTGGTTCATCCTCCCTTGAGAATACAGGGGGATGAGTCGCCAGGAAGTCGGAGTAGGAGCTCTGTTGGCGCTCCTCACGATCTTGACGTCTCTCTGGGCGAGACGTATTCGCAATTAACGTTTGCAGCAGCTCTGTGTGCTGCTGATGTGAACCCGCCATTGCCGCGACAATGTCGGCCAATGTAACCGTTGGCAGTGGCGGTGGCGGTGTTTGCTGTTGCTGTTGCTGCTGCTGTCCCGAGGAGTCCTCGGGAGGTGGTTGGGAGGTCTCTCCCCCTTGGCTAGTACCTCCAACATCAGGGTTGGCACGAGTACGCGTCATTCTGAAATTTAACACAGCAACAATTAGCACATGTCTTACTTAAATTCCATAAACAGCAGTAAGTATTGAAGCGACGCATGATTAACTTGCACAACATTCACATATATTGATAAAGCATAAACTTTATACAAGATACATTATTCTCGGATCTCCGAGAAGTCGTGCTCATGTCGTCACCACCTATACATACGCTACTGTCTACACGACATGTCACCGATTACAAAAGTTGGGTTACGCTACCCTAGCTGCCCTACTTGGCAACCGTAACCCCCTACTCGGAGTAGAACTCGACCTCCTGTGGGTCGTCCTCCTCCGGTACTTCTGCTGGTGGCTCTGGATATACCACCTCTTCTCCCATTCCGGGTTCTCCCATTGCTGGAAGACCCAAGACCACCGGTATGCCTAACACCGGGGGCACGAGGTCCTGCAATGCCTGCACCTCGTCCATAGCCTGGTTGTAGTCCTCTTCCCAGCCTTGCCCTTCCTCAATAGCGTCGTCCCGCTCTTGAGCAAGGTCCCCATTCTGCTGGGTTAGGGTCTGCACCAGCTCTTGCAACGCCGCGATGTCAACACGGCCCTTCTTCTTTGCCTTCTTCAGGCGACGCAACTGATTGTGTTGTTCATTCAGTCGCTTGATCGTCGGAAAGGAGCACATTGCGGAGTGCATTGTGAGCACCCTCGAAATGATCTCCACGGCTTGTGCTCTCTTTGAGCTTGGTGGCGAGATGCTCCGTATGAACAGCTTGGCTGTCCATCACAGCGTTTCCCGCCCTCATTTGGAGGCTGAGGTTTGCCTCCGCGGGGTTGTACCTTGGGCAACTCGGGTCTGTTGCCTCCAGGTACCTCTCTTCCCACACATGCTGAGCTCGTCCCTCCACCGGAACGAGTGCGTATGGTGTGCCCTCCATAGCCTGCACGTGTAGTTGGCAGAAACGTGACATAGTGTCACGGGCTGCCACTTGCCACATCCCTTCCGGTTGTCTTCCTCTCACCGTGACGGTGAATGGCACCCAACCGGGTGGCGTAGGTCCTACGGAAACCTCGACATGGATCGTCCACGTCTTGTTCCCCTCTTCGCCTTCTTCCTTGGCGAAGTATTGCGGCATCTGGTTATACCCGAAATATTGGAGCATTTGCCACAATGCTTCCGGGTAGCCGCTACGGTCAGAACAGTGGGAAACTACCCACCCGTTCTCCAACCGTTTATCTGCTGCCATCTGTAAAAATATATTTGAGAAATGTCAAATATTTATTTAAACAGTAAACCATTGAGTTCTAACATAAGATATGTCATTGAACCCATAACATTTGGAAACATAGTTCAAATTTTTAAACAAATTTGACTGCTGATCTGCTGTTACCATGACAGTCCTGACCAGTTTCCATATCGATCTGATTTAGGCCAGGTTAAAAGCAAAACCAGTCCTGGAGCTCAACATCAAAGTTAAAGTTAACTTCAATAGCTTTCCAGAAAGTATTTGGTTGGCCTATGATCTGTCCTGGTTCAAAAGTTATGAGATGTCAAAGTTAACAGAATTTCTGGAGAAAATTGGACAGCACCTCCCTTCTTTAGGTACTGCTTTGATCCAAGAATCCCAGTTAATTCTGTTCCTAATCTGACAAAACTTTCTGTTACAAAGTTGTAACCCATCTCATAAGCTTTCCAGAACTACTTCGTTTCTTATTTTTGGATTTTTAAGCAGGGAGTTATGCTTAATTTACAAAGAGTCTACAGAGAGTCTTTGCTCCGTCCTGTTTTCTGGACAGTTTCAACTCTACTGCATTTTTCGAGTGGGTAAGGGATGAAACACCTCTGGAACTCAACAGAAAAGTTGTAAAGTTCTTCCAAAGCTTTCCAGAAATGTATCATACGACCCCAACCTCGAAAGAACTCAACCTCTAACCTCTGATTAACTTCAGCCTTGATTCGGCTGAACACAGAGTGCTCTGTCCTTAACGTCCTATAAGTTGAAAACTTGTTAACTTTGAATATCCTGTACAAGGGAAGGAGTTACATCAAGTTTTACTACGTTGGATTAAAACCTTCCAGTTTTTACAATGAAGTTGTTTATTCAGTTGGGCGTGACGTCGATGCGTCACCAGATTATGTCGGTACTACGTCCTCACAAAGAAAAACCTATACCGGACTTAGCCGGCTTCGTTAGTTCAGTGGCACTACTCGTCACTCGCACACGGATGCTACACGTCTACCGTTTCGTGGTAAGGCTACCTGCAGAAATTCAAACAATCATCAGACTCGGCTGCACACCGAGTCCGGAATCCATACAGTTGGTACACCCGGCCGTCATCACTCGCCCGGATGTTCTCAAGCCAAACACGCCTTCAGTTACGTGTTCACGTTTCAGACCACGTGACGGGGTCTCCCATGTTGCACCACGCACGCCAGGGACAGACGTTGCTCGAATACCCCAAACGACATGAAGAGTCGTAGAGGATATCCAAGCGGGTCGGGTTACCTGCCACCCGTGGGGCTCCACCCTTCAGCTTGTGCGCACTGGTGGACAGCGCTTACGTGCACCCCCCAAGACATGAACGTCCCGAGATGCACGATTTTCCGACATAACAAATAGGTTAATATGCCACTTTCTATATGCTAATAACATCCTTATACGGGCTACTAACTCGTTCCTCACTGGATTTTTGAAAAAGAAGACCTTTGTACTGTGTTAACCTCAAGCGAGCTCTGATACCACGCTGACACGACCCCATTGGTCCTGTCGAGCCAGGATCACGCTGAGGGGTGCTGCGTTGCACAGCACCGTATAACACACGTCAAAGGTACAAAGCGGAAGCGGAAGTTTTATTACATAAACAGTTATATGGACATGTTTACATCAAAATAAGTTTAGTCCACACTCGCGGGCGTACACTAAGCGTCAAGTACACGTTCAGCCCTCGAACGTGTTCTTGCTAGCACACACACACACTAACTCTGCGGCGTGCACGACTCCCACTCGACGGGGTTCCCCTCCTGGGGTTCCGTCTCCTCGTCGGGAGTCCCTTCCTCATAGAACCCTGCAAAAGCTTCAAACACAAGCAGTGAGCACGAAGGCTCAGCAAGTCTGACCCGTCTCACCTAAACATGGAACTTCTACATGAGGGTTATGGGTTACATGAGGTAAAAATCATTTGCAAGGACTCGCCTAGTTAGTAGAACCTTACTTTCAAGTTTTAGCAGCAGGTTGTGGAGAACCTTACGCGAAGGTACATGAGAGAGCCGCAATCAAACAAGAAACGCATTTCTCTCATGTACTTTGCCCAAAGTTGAAAAGAACTTTAGTTAGCTCTAAGCTACAGCATATCATTAACAATCAATGTCCATCTTTCAATCAGCAACATTTTAACATGTAACTAGCCTGTTCTTTCTACGTCACGGTACAGTGAACAAGTGGTACTCACTGACCGCGAGGGACGGCGATTATAATCGATTTACACCTGCAGGGTTACCCGAACAACCCGTCACGTACGCCCGTACTCGATGTTGCCTACAACAACCATCACGGACGCCGTACGCGACTACTTTTCACCCGTTAGCCAAATATTGAACCGGTCCCATCGTCCCGAGCAAGAGGTCCCTGCACGCGCATCTCTGTGCCGCCAGATGATTTACACCTCGAGCTCTCAACCTACCCTCTGAACGACGGGCAATGCCTCAATACCCAGCTACCCGAGTTACATCAGTTTCCCGGTTCCCATATAGCCGGTAGGTCTTCGGTACTGTTCTAGCTTGTTCAACAGGCCCGCACACGGCTCGGTCCTCAATCGACACAAGCGGAGCTACAGCACCCAGGCCCCAAAGTCCTGCTGCCCTTACTCTCCGCTCGGTCTCATTTTCTTGCCATGTGTATCATGTGCTATCTCTACCCGAGCAATGTGCCTCTAGCCTATTCTCGCGAGTAGTTCCAACTACTCGACTTGTACCGAATCCTACTCTATCCTAGCAATGCAGTAGCTAGCGGGGTTTGCAATCCTAACCCCCATCCCATGGTTTTCTTGGCTATGCAGTGGGGTTTCCAAACAAGACTCTAATGCACAGAATAAAGAAACAAGTATGTGCTCAAAACAATAAACATTTATAAAATGGTTAATGCAAACCGGGGCTTGCCTTGCTGCTCTTGGTCGTAGGCTAGCTGTTCCTCCGGAGTAACGAAGTCTAGGACTTCGGGTTCCTCCTCGACCTTAGCGACTACATGATAGAACAATATATGTATTAATTTAATGCACTTGTATTAAGTTTGAAGTTGTGAAGTCTATAACCTTTGCTAGATAGACCTAGTGATTGTGAAACTTTTACTGTGGCTTGGTTACAACCTAAACAGCGACTTGGTTAAGTTTTAGTTGCAGCAAAGCTCATTTGAGCCCTCCACAAATAATTATGTCCTTGACCTTAATTAAAGGCTTTTAGGGTGTTCTAAGTATTTTCATGAAACAAACTATGACTTTCTGAAAACTAGATTTTCAGAGGGTTCTAATGGAGTTGGTCTCACTTAATTTGGAAGTCTCTAACTAAAGATATGAGCTAAACAATTTCAGAGAAAATTCTGAAAATGTTTCTGAACATTTTCTATTTTCTCTGGGACAGTTTCACTAATCACACCATTAGGTGGATTAAATGAGCTCAAATGGATCTGAAATTTTTATGGTAGTTCATGTATATTTTGGTGAACATCTCAGCAAAATTTCAGGATTTTCCTCCAAAGGATCCTCCAGTTAAAATTCCTAACAGTTTAAACTTTGAGGAATTAATTCTGGAGAAATAAGGAATTTCATGGAGTGAAACTTGATTTTCTGGAAAGTACTCAGAGAGCTGAATCCAGCAAAATTTGGTTCACTCAATTTGGAGCTTTCTAGCCAAAGTTATAAGGATTTGAAGTTTGAAGGAAATCTGAAAATCGGGGAAAAGTTTAAACTCGCGCGTGGGCCCAGGGGACACGCGTCGCACGCCGAAGCGACAGCACACCGCGGCCCACAAGGCTTTTGCGCGCCAGCACACCCGATCCCGGCCGCAGCCGGATCCCAATTCAAAATATCGGCCGCTGACAGCTGGGGTCCACCCCCTTCTTCAACCTCGTGACACCCGCGCTCCGCCGCCGAGGGACCTCGCCGGAGAGCTCGCCGCTGGCTGCTGTATAGCTCCAAACTTCTTGATTCTGGCCGCCCCTGCCTACTTTTACTTGGGGAACCTGACCCGAGGGTCAGCTGCTCATGACAACGGCCGGAGCATGGTCGGCGACGAGCCGCCATATCGGATCGACTTCGGCCATGTCGGCTGACTCTCCTAGTACCTCAGCTACTTGGGAAATTGGTCGGGGAGCTTCAGTGGACCTCAGAGAAGGTCGACATGAGCTCGAGGCAGCTCGGGGAAGGCCCGAAATAGGTCCTCACCGTGCGCCCGACACCCCCCGTGCGTTCCGCCATTAGTAGACCTTGAATTACGCCGGGCACAGAGGTCCTCCGGCCCAGAGTTGTGAAGGCAACTTGTGCGTCACCGTGTCTAGCTCGTGTGGGAGTGGCCTGAGGCCCTCTAATCCTTTCTAGAGCACGAATTAAACAGAATCGTACCCGAAGGTCGTTCTGCACACAGAAAGGGGAAAAATGGAAATTCGCCGCCAGTGAGCAACCACTCGAGCTGTGGCTCGGGGATGAGCAGCACCGGTCACCTGCGCGTCCCAGGGTGCCTTGGTTCGGGCATGACAACGCCCAGGTTGGGCTGTCCACGAGAGCCCGAGGTGCGGCGGTTTCCAGTTCCGATTTTTATCGTTCGGCAGAGCCGATAGCACTCGGTTTCAATCGACATCTAGCAATGGGAAGGATGGAGGAAGGTCTCTAGTACCTTGCTGGGACCCTGGAGTGGAATGAGGGAGCTGCAATCGGCTTGATCAAGCAGGAGCTCAAGCGGCGGCGATGGCAGTGGAAAAACAAGTCGTGTACGTCGGCAGCTCGGGGGAATGGCGACTGAAGCACGCCGGGGAGGGAATAAATAGCCCGGCGGTCCGGTCTCCGGCTTGGGGCGCGCAGCAGGAGCTGGCGCCGGCTGCCCCCTTCGGTGGCGCGCGCGCACAGCAGCCGGGAACCGACTGAACTGTGGTTCAGTCGGTTTGTTTTGAGGCTGAGGCTGACATGTGGGTCCCACTCCTCTTTTAACCTCTGAAATTTACTCCTAACAGCTGTGGTAAACAGTGAACCCTATTCTACCCTTGGCAATTCAAATTATTCACCCAAGAGCCATTTGAATTGATCAAAGTTCAAATGAGGTTTGGTTTGAATGAATTTCAGCACAAGTTCAGTTTGAAATTCAAATAAAGTTTGAATTTCTCCCCCTTAGCTCATGTCAAGATCAACTCCAAATGGAGTGAAAATTGGTGTGTGAGCTCACAAAAATGTGCTGAGTAAGAATATGCCTCCCACTTTTAAATTCATGGAATAAAAACAGTTTGAATTTGGATATGGTTTCAAACTGCCCTCTTCCTATCTATACCCAAAATGACCTCAAAAAGGTTTTGAATTTGGGTGAAACTTGGCATGGACATCCTTAGCAAAGTGTAGGAGTTTCTATATGTCCAGCCCATCTATATCACATGTGGGAAATACCACTTTTGCAATGTGTGAGTTTGTTCTCTAATGAGCATGTTGATAATTGTTACTTGCTCTTCATTTGTGTTCATCATTCTAGCTCAAATGAGGTGTGTGGTGTGGTGATGAACACTGCAAGTGGGTGTCAAAAACTGAGGCCCTTACAATTGCCATACGGTTGTCCTTGAGTGAACCCACGTCTCAAGGTACATGGCCGGGTTATTCACCACACGACGGAGGGCTCCACACCTTTGCAACTAAAAACACCGGTGGACCAGTGTTCTTGTATGCCCATAGAACATAAAAATTCCTAGAGCACATACATCGTGTTACAAACCACACGATAGGGTCTCCTCCTCTTGTCCCGGGTTTTGCGCACTGGAGGCTAGTGTCATTCATATGTTTCTAAGTCATGAAGAGTCTTAGAAAACATATTCACTTTCCGTTCGTTGCTGAACGGAACATCTCATGCTACATTCCCCGCATGAGAAAGCTAACTGAAATTGACCGCTTTCGATGGCGTACCTTACCTCTTACCTGAGTGTAGGTGCGTCGTTATGTAATCCAAATACAGAATTATAACAAGTAAGTTAGTCATCCCACTATAAGTAAATATACTAATATAGTCCTTATTTGGGTATACTAGCGATTGCTCGCCGTAATCCAAAGTTTTCCCATAATGTTGTCCTTATTTAGTGTGTTATCCCCTAAGCACCTCTATACCAAGCCTATGACGGACCGGAATCCGTACAATCAAGGATCACAGAGGGTGATGCCGCACAATGCGACACCTGACAGCACACACGATAAGGAGAACATAGTATTACATTCAAACTTACAGAATTTGTACAAAAGTAGTACAACCGTTCAGTTTACATCTAATTTATAGAGTAACTGTAGCGGAAATTAACTATACAATTCACGCCTAACCCTAACTAGCAAAAGTCGGTGGTCTAGCCCTACGGAAAACCCACACTAGCTACACTCTAGCTTCAGGGCGGCACACACGGCTCCCACTTGGCCGTCATTCCCGAAGGAGGGTAAACCTCCCCGGTGAACCCGTACTCCATCTCAGTGGGGTACTCCTCACCTGGAAACACTCATAGCAGCAACCGTGAGCACGATGGCTCAGCAAAGACTTATCCGAGTCACCTACACATGAAACTCTACATGCAAGTCATACAAAAAGTAGGATAGAATATTCTAGGAATGGACACGCCTACAAGTTCATCCTTAGTTCATATTTTGGCCACAAGTTAATTGTTAATAATCTGAAATTTAGTGAGCAAAATTTGGTGGCACACATGTTGCAATACACTTTATTTATAAAAGCAATAATTCATCTCATTCATCCCACATATTTACTACGTCACGACACAGTGAACAAGCGGTATTCCTTACTGCGAGGGACGGCAAATTGACTCGATATACATCTGCAGGGATACACGAATAGCACGTCACGTACTCCCATCCTCGGAGCTGCAGTGGCAGTGTAAAAGCCCCAAGTTCAGCATGCATAGCTCTTTGTAGAATTTAAATCCAGCTGCTAGGTCGTGATGTGAGGAACGTGTTGCACAAAACCGCATCAAAAATGGTTGAGAAATGGGGGAGAACGAGCCGTGCCACAAGCTGTTCTGTGCACGCGCAAGTTTCTGGCCCGAGGTTGAAGAAGAGCCCGACAGGGGGCCCACTGTCAGCCTGTAGGAGGAGTGTCTGTGCAAAATAAAAACCGAAGGTTGTTTAAACATTGAAAAACCATAACTCGGTGTACGAAATTCCAAAAATTGTGACACAAATTTTGCTAGTATCCTTAGAAGGAGTACTTTACAGATAAACAAATTACTGGATATGAAAATGGCTAGGAAGTTCTGTAGAAGTCCTTTTAATTGTTCATTCGGGGATTAATTCCAGGAATATGGCTTATTGAAATAATCCTATTTTTGGTCAGAAAATTGTTCTCTTAGTTCCTTATCTCCAGTAAAAATTTTAGGATTTTTGGAGTTGATTAAGGTGGATTAATCAGGAGGTTAGCTCAGGGATTAAATAAAGAAGCTGAAATACAATGTAACTAAATTTCAAAAAATATAATAAACTTCAACATGCAAATCTATCCAGCAGAAGAATTAGAAAAATTTGAAACAAGTTTCCTAGGAACCTTAGGTCCAGGCCTATTATAATGTCAGATCCTTCCATATGACCAAGTCTATTTAAATTCCAATAAATCATTGAAGGTTAAGTCAACCAAGAATTATTGTGTCCATCTCCTTCTTCAGAAAATTATGAGAATTTTACCATACCACTATCATGAGATTAGAAATCCCCTGTAAAAATTTAAACCACAGAAGCTGCTGTCTTCATATCTCACTTAAATTCATAATATGACGCATCGTTTAATTGATCATTTCAATAGCAATACATCCCGTGAAGACTTTGGAGGCCGGTGACTTGCTTCTATTGACAGAAACTTTAGTTGGGACCAACAATAAGGCAAGCCCCAGTTTGCACCAAAATTTACCAGTTTTTATTTGTATATACTTTATATTATCTAGAATATTAGTTTTTTATGTCTAGGTTTGTATGACACTCCACATGCATGACCCAATAAATCCTAGGAGTTTTATTTAGAGTAGGTTTTCACTTAATTATAACTGCTGTGATCAAGTTAAGAAAAGTGGATTAAAAGAGACATAACTCGAGTAGGCCGTTTCCTACTCGTGAACAGGGAATAAGGGGGATCAATCGGAAGAGCATGGAATTCATCCACTTAATTGGGGAATGGAGACCGGGCAGTATGGATGAAAGGCTCAAGGACGTGGTCCTGTGAACGTAGTCTCTGTCTGAGTCGATTAAAGCCCGTTCTCGTGTGCAGCCCTGCTGGACAAGTTTGAGTTGTGTACCGGATGCATACTGGCTATATGGGACCCAGGAAATCGATGCAACATGTTAACCTGGGAGTTGAGGAAATCCCCACCGTCTTATGCAGATGCTGAAAGGAGAGAGAAGTCGGCTCTACGACGGTTTGCCGTAGTGACTTTTACTCCAAGTCGGTGGGACCGGTTCGACATTTGGGTGTCATGTGAAAGGTTGCCACATATGACGTTGAGGGGATTGGTTGATCACCGGTCTCAGACGGGCGTATGTGTCGTGTCCTCTGGGTGTTTTTTATTCGAACCACCGTCGCTCGCGGTAGTGAACGTACTTGTTCTCTACGTTGTGATGTAGTAAGAAACTGGGAGAAACAAATATTCTTCGTGATTAATCCTCATATTGGAGATGAGGGATGATAACTACTTTCACTAAATTTACTTTCTACTTTGGGCTAGTGGCGTCGAGACAAAGCGTTTCTTGTCTGATTGTGGAGTCTCGACGTTGATGGCGCAAGGTATGTATTGGTCTATGGTAGATCACTAAATTTATCTTCTCCTCGCATAAGTGATATCGAGATGAAGCGTTTCATGTTTGATTGTGGATTCTCAATGTAAATTGTGCGAGAATTATAAAGGTTGCTTAAAACTTGAAGTAAGGACTCTCCATTAGCTCAAGTTCATCGTTTATGCAAACTTCTCTATTCAGGCCTCTATTTTCAGCATTTACAGTTCCATGTGTTGGTTTTTAGTTAAGTCTTGCTGAGCATAAGCTCACGGTTTGTTGATCCATTATTTTGCAGGTAACGTTGCATAATGCAATGTCAGGGAGGAAGAGTGATCTGAGTGGGGCAGCACCCAATGAGGGGTGTGAGTCTCATTTGGATCCCTGCACACGCCGCCGCGTTTGGGTGTAATGCTAGTGTGGAGCATCTGCGGGCAGGATGGCTTCCTTTTTCTTAGCGTAGGCTATAGTTTGTGAGTTGTATTCTTATCTTCCGCTGCAAATGTTCGCCTGTACATTCTTTGTAAAATGTGACAATATTATGTATTAAAGACATATTGTTGTGTATATGTGTTTTTCGGATGTGTGCTGTTGGGTGCCGCATCGCATGGCACCACCAAATGTGATTCCTGGACTGTTGGGACGGGGTCCCCACAGGCACGCTCATCCGATGTCGTAAGGGACAACCTTTCACCAAACAGCCCAAACGTCGAACGGGTCACACCCAAACGAGGAGGAGGTTCCCTACACGGAGCATCTCTCTATGCCTGTTACCTAGCGGATTTCCACCTTGCTGCCATCAACCTACACCTATAAATCGGTGCGTTATCCCTCGACGCCCGGAGGTATAGGTTACATCAGTTTATCAGACCCCATATATCTGATATGCCTTCGGTACATTCAAACTTGTTCAGCGGGGCCCGCACACGGATCAGTCCTCAATAGAAATGGGAAGGGCTACGCACAAAAGACTTCCTCTTGCTGCGTCCTATGCCCCTGCCTAGTCTCATTTTTGTTACTAGGGTTATCTCACATCTCGAACCAATCCCATATGTGGTGAATCCTATAATCGCGAGTAGATTCCAACTACTTGACTTGTACTGAAGCCTATAAGATATTAAGCACGGCATAGTCTACTCGATACTTAGACATTACCCTCACCCTGTTTTAGGATCATCTGGTTATGCAATAAGGGTTTCAATCATCCTAAACCTAATGTACATACATACATCAATCTAAGTGGAGGTAAAACAAAACTTGACAGAATTGTTAAATGCAAACCGGAGCATGCCTTGTTGCTGCAGGTCAGTGGAGTTGTATCCGTAGGAATGACTTCAAAGGCCTCCGGCGTCTCCTTGAGCTTGGCAACTAGACGGCATGAAAATAAGCACATATTTAAGTGTTCATGTATAAAAATATCTATAAGGAGCTAATTAACTTTTATATTACAAAAACTTTAATCAACTTAGACTTTTCAGAAACTTCAGAATTCTATAAGTCCCTGAGATTTGGTTTCAGTAAATTTGAAGTTTCCTATAGGATGATATTGAAATCCTAAGTTTGAATAAAAATCTGAATATGGATTCTGATGTTTTTCTAATTTTCTTAGATCAGAACATATTTGAGCACCATTAGACCTAGTAAATGAGATCCAATGCTTCCCAAATTTTTGCCGGTGGTTAGTAGATTTCTGAAGGACCTTCTGACCAAAATTGAGCAAATTCCATAACAGGGATCTCCTGGAATTAATTCTCAAAAATTTAAATTTGATGAATTTTGGAGGCAAATCAAGGAATTTTCATACCAATTTCTTTTCATCTCTGCAAATTTCTGGTTGACAGGAATGCAACAAAATTTGTTTCATAATTTTTGGACAATCCTACCAAAAGTTATGGCTCCTCAAATTCGGCAATAATCTGGAAATTGAAATCGAGATTCAGAAATTTTAAACCGGGCTGGTGGGCCCAAGGGCTACGTGTCAGCCCGACAGCGAAGCCACACGGTGGTCCGCTCATTTTCCCGCGTAGCCGCACGAAATCCCGGTCACACAGCGGATCCCGGGTCTGGTTTATCTCTTACTGCCACGCGGGGCCCGCCCCACTTCTTCTTCCTCACGCCACCAGCGGCACCCGCGGCGGCACCTTGACGGAGAGTTCGCCGCCGGCCGTTTCACGGCACGACCTTAAACGAAACTCGCTGCCTATGCACAACTTTGCACGAGGAATATGCTGGTGCACTAACCAGAGCTCGGCGATGGCCGGAACAGTGCTCATGGCGGTGACAGCGGCCGGGAGCTCATCGGCGATGTCGAACTAGGTGTTCTCTACACCTTTTTCGACGTGGTTTTGTCTGAGAGATCCATGGAAACTTTCTGAGCACAAATATGAACCCAGATCCTCATGGAAACGGCCACAACTAGGACCTCACCGGTGAGGTGCCCTGTTTTTGGCCGCCGGCATTAAAAACTCGCGGAACTAGGGTTCTAGTTGATGAAACTCGGTGCTATTTGATCGAGAAGGTGCGCTAGATGATCTAGAACGTGTATGGTGTGCAACTCGAGAGGTGGTTGCCTCTGCGCAACAAATTTCGCCGTCGACCGATCTCTACCCCTAACACACACCGTGGAAAGAAACTAGCAATACTTGCTCTACACCGCATGAAACAGAACACGGCTTTATCAGCTTCAGCGTGACAAGGCGCACCTTTTATTGTTCTGGTGCAGTCCGTGAAACTGCCGGGATCCACCGGTCGCTGGTGATTAGAGAGAGGCGGCGTAGAGTTCGTTCACGGGAGCAAAGAACAGCAAAGGTGTGAGCTGGTTTTTACTCGGAAGCAGAGAGAATGGACGGAGCAGCTTGTCGTGCTGGTTTTTGAGCCAAAAATTTCACCATGAGGTGGAATTCACCAGCCGAGGTGGTGTCCTCGTGGCACAGCCACACTCACCCGAGAGCCCATGCTGAAAATGAGTCGGTTCAGTGAGGAATTCAGTCACCGAACAGTGGGTCCCGCCCCCTCTACTTCTTTTCATTTGTTTTCCACTGATATTTTCTCATCTACTCACAATTTAATTGTAGACTTAGCCACCAAGTCATGAGCTCAGTTCGAATTAAAAAGAATTCAGTTTTGTATGATGGAATTTGAATTGCATATGACATTTGAATTCGAATCCTCCTACATTGATTCAAATTCATAGCAACCAAATTCCAAAATTGTATGAAATTTTGCAGGGGTGCTAATGCAAATGTGTTGATCACATTGGTGGAATCCAATATGCAAATTGACACACTATGGGAAAAATTTCAGTTTGAATTTGCACTAGTGATACTAGGGTATGGCTAGCTGCAAATGCATTTGAAAATTTGAATTTCCCCCAATTTTTGTGTACTGAACCAAAGGTGTAAATGTGGTCTTTCACATCCCTCCCCTCTTAAAAGAATCCCATCCCAAGAATATAACAGTAGAGACGAAGGTACGAGAGGAATTACCCAAGATGAGATGCTAAGAAATCCGTATAATCTGAGCGAAGGAAATCTTTGCTCTACCACGTCGCTTCCTCAGCAGTGTGGTTGCTCCATAAGATCTTGTAGAACCACAGCATTCTGTTATGCTTGGTCCTAGTCTTCTCATTAATAATTTCAACCAGATATTCAGCGTAGGTTAAATCGGTTGCAACTTGCCAATGTCTTCAGTGTGGTCCGCTGTTGTATACTTCAAACATTTTCGCAGTTGTGAAACATGGAAAATGTCATGAACACCAGCGAGAGATGCCGGTAGTTATAGTCGATACGCCACTAGTCCACATTTCTCGGTGACAGCATGGGGTCGGATAAATCAGGGAGCGAGTTTCCCCTCCACGCCGAGTTCTTTGACAGCTTTCACATCCGGATCGACTGGGTGTCAGTAGCCTATCCACGCAGCAATGGGTAGGTCGATTGGGCCAATGGCCTGATACTACAGGGACTCAAGCCTCGCATCTTCCATTGCCTCAACAAATGCGCCGGGCGCTGGGCCACAGAGTTGCCATCCGTTTTGTGGAGCCTGCGTACCACACCCAACCGATCCACCGGTTTCACACCGTTCTTCATGGCATACGGCATGGAGGCCATTGTACCGGCTGAGCTCGAGTTTGGCTCGCCTCGAGCCAAGGCATATGAAGAAGTCTGATCCAAACAGGCAAGGCAGGACTCCGTTGACCAACTCGATGAGGCCTGCGACGTTGCACTACTGTGATTGCACATATATAAACAGGATTTGCGACGCAACCAAGAATAGAGAGTCCACCCTCGAGTTCTTCGAGCAGGGGATCTGGTCCTCCAAAGGATTCAGACCAACAAGGAGAGACACAAATTGTCGTTCCCATGGGAAGGCAAGTACGTCATCTCTACTGTCCTCCAGCCTAGCGCCTACCGTCTGGCCGACGTCAACGGCAATCCTCTCCCCAACGCGTGGAACATCAAGCAGCTCTGACAATTTTATGCATAAGAATACCAAGCCCTGATGCGGCGCTAGTAACCAACCGGCTTCAAGAATTGTCAAGGAACGCCGCGCGGCAGAGAGAGCCGACCCTCCGCCCCACGGCGCTCTGGGGCTACACGACCACATTGTAAGGGCCCAAGTTTTTCACTTGCTAAAGGTGTTCATCATACCCACACCTCAGCTCATTTCTGATAATTACATGAACACATTTGAAGAGCAAGTAACCACCGTAAATTGAATGATTAGAGATGAACTTACAAAATGTAAAAGTGGTATTTCTCACATGCATCATATAGGGGCTGAGTACATGATTAACTCCTAAACTTTGTTAGGAATACTCATGATAAGTTTCACACAAATCCAGAACCTTTTGAGATACTTTTGGATACAATCATTAAAAGGGTGTTTTGAATATAACTTCAAATTCAAACTCTTTTCATCCCATGAATTCAAAAGTGGGATTCATATTCACACTCAGAAAATTTTTATGAGCTCACACACCAATTTTCACTCCATTTGGAGTTAATCTTGACATGAGCTAATTGTAGCAAATTCAAATGTAATTTGAATTTCAAAGTTCACATTTGCTGCAATTGTAATCAAATCACTAGACACTTTAAAACATTCGAATTCAGAGGGCCAAAATATGGTTTGATCAAATTACCAAGGACAGTGTGCTCACAATATTTAGAGCAGTAGAAAAATTCAATTTCGTGGGACAAATTTGAATTGTGGACCCACATGTCAGTCACACAACCAAGATAACAGAATGTTACCGAGGCACTCTGGTTTTGCGCGCGCTCGGCTGAACTTCACGGCGAGGAATGGGCTGTACAGAAGCTGCCTGCCTCCTTGAGCCACCGAGCTTCTTCCCCAGTCTCCTTAGCCGCACCCACGGATGATCCCTTGATTGTTTCACTCGTCGCAAGCTGTTCTTCGTGCAGCAACGGAACCGCCTAATCACCGCTCAGCCGAGCTTCCACCCTCGTCATCGACCGGGCGAACCAGTGGCTGTCACGATAAACTGAGGCCGCAAACGAGATCGTTGACCCTTCTTCAATGTTCTCGCACTAGTTCAAGCCCGTGACTGATGTTCCTCGAGCTTCTCCGAGCCGTTTCCTTCCTCCTCAGATCAACACCACCACACCTCCACGGATCATCGTCGCCTGCCATCTCAGAGCCGCTCCGGTGCGACCAAGTGAACCTAGAGGTTAGCACCGAAGTCTAGTAGAGCTTCTCGAAATCCCTAGCTCGTTCATCACGCCGGCTAGCCGGAATTTCACGAGTTCTGGCGATCACCATATAGAATTGAAGCCAACCAAAACGTGAAATTCCTCTCACATGGTTGATCATCCGATCAGCTGGTCTGGCTAGAGCTAGAACAGGATCTAACGATCACCTAGGTCAAATCTGAGCACGGATGGTCCAGCCGGAGAGCGTAGCACGGTGTTTTCTCTGCCGCTGGTGAAAACAGCTCGGGTCACCAGTGATGTCCACCTTCCCGGCGATCTCCGGCCAAGAGGAGGGCAGGATTAGCTTCCCCGTGCTCCAGTTAGAACCGTTGGACCTGAGCTCAACTCCGCCGCCGTCGCTGATCACTTTTACGGCGATGTCGAGGTGCGAGGGGTTGTCCGACGTGTGCGCCATGCTTCACGGATCATGTAGGAAGAAACCGCATAAAAAATTAGATAGAATCGGCCGAGAACGGGCCGCGCCACCGCCTCTGCTCGGCGCTTTTTCGGGCACCGACGAGAGATTGAAGACGATACTGTCGGGTGGGGCCCATTGTCAGCCGTTTAAACATTTTGTGTTTTCTTTTTCAGTTTTCCCTCCCAAAACTTTAGAAGCACATAACTTTGGCTCGGTTCCAAACCGAGTGAACAAAATTTTGTTGGATTCAGCTCTCTGAGTATTTTCCAGCAAAACAAGTTTCACTCCATGAACTTTATTTATAAAGAATTAATTCTCCAAAATTTAAATTGTTGAGAATTTTAACTGGAGATTCCTTTGATGGAAAATTCTGAAATGTTGCCAAGATTTTCCTTGTAATATACCTGAGTCACCATAAAAATTTCAGATCCATCTGAGCTAATTTCGTCCACCTAATTGTGTTATTAAGGAAACTGCTCAGGAGAAAAAGAAAAATGTCCAGAAACATTATTCAGAATTTCTCTGAACTTCTTTAGCTCATATATTTTGGTAGGATTCTCCAAATTAGATGAAACCAATTCATTAGAACCCTCTGAAATGCTAGTTTCTAAAAGTCATGGCTTGCTCCATGAAAATCCCTAGAAAACCACAAGAGCTCTAATTATGGCCAAATACACATATATTTGTGCAGGGCTCAAATTAGCTTTGCTTCAAATGAAATTTGGCCTAGTGAGCCTAGTCCCTATTTAGGTTGTCACCAAACCATAGTAAAAATTTCAGAGTAAAAAGGGCTATCTAGCTATACTTTATTACTAAGGTCGAAGAGGACCCGGAGGTTATGGATTTTATTACTCCGGAAGAACATTTAGTCAGCGACCAGCAGCAAGGCAAGCTCCAGTTTGCATTAACCCTTTTATAAAGTCTTATGTTTTGATCACTTACCTTATGCATTTCCTACAATGTGCATTAGAGTCTTGATTCAAAACCCAATTGCATAGCCAATAGAACTAGAGATTTTGGGGCTTAGGATTTAAACCTTGAGTAGCCACAACAATGCGTAAATGGTATAGGATTCGGTACAAGTCGAGTAGTTGGAACTACTCACGAGAATAGGCTTTGAGGCACACCACTCAGTTAGAGAGATAGACAATGAATCACATGGCATAAAAATGAGACCGAGCGGAGAGTAAGCACAGCAGGACTTTGGAGCCTTGGTGTCATAGCTCTGCTTATATTGATTGAAGACCGAGCCGTGTGCTGGCCTGTTGAACAAGCTAGAACAGTACCAAAGACTTACCGGATATATGGGAACTGAGAAACCGATGTAATTCGGGTAGCGATCTGTGGATGCATTGATTTTTGTCCAGAGGGTAGGTTAAGAGCGGCGAGGTGTAAATCGGCTAGCGGGCACCGAGGATGCTTTGCGTGGAGACCTCCTGCTCAGGACGATAGGACCGGTTCAACACTTGGCTAACGGATGAAAGGTGGTTGCGTACGACGTCTGTGATGGTTGCTGTAGGCAGCATCGAGTACGGGCATACGTGACGGGTTATTCGGGTAACCTGCAGGTGTAAATTGATTATAATCGCTGTCCATCGTGGTGAGTGATTACCACTTGTTTACTGTACCGTCATGTAGAAAGAATATGCTAGTTGTCATGGTAAAAGTTGCTGGTTAAAAGATTTATGTTGATTGTTAATGAAATGCTTTATTTTTGAGCAAATCAAAGTTATTTCCATCCTTAGGCAAAGCACATAAGAGAAATGAGTTTCTTGTTTGATTACGGATTTCTTATGTGTCTTAGCACAAGGTTCTCCACTAACTCGAGGCTAAAACTTGAAAGTAAGAGTCAACTAATTAGTCAAGTATTATGCAACATACTTTCCTATTATACACCGCAAATCCAGCATGTAGAGTTACATGTTTAGGTGAGACGGGTCAGTCTTGCTGAGCCTTCGTGCTCACTGCTTGTAGTTGAAGTGTTTGCAGGGTTCCATGAGGAGGAGGCTCCCGAGGAGGAAACGTACCACCAAGAGGTAACCACCTTCGAATGGGAGCCATTCAAGCCGCCATGTTAGTTTGTGCGTGTGTGCTAGTGGGATCACATTCACGGGCTGAACGTGAGACCTTTTGCTTAGTCTACAGCCGTGAGTGTAGACTTTAACGATATTTTGATGTAAGTATGTTGATAAAATAGTTTATGTAATAAAAATTTAGCTTCCGCTCATTGCCTTTTGTGTGTGTTTATCCAGTGCTGTCCATCGCAGCACCCCTCAGCGAGATCCTGGATTGTCGGGACCGTCGGGTCCTCACAGCGTGGCATTAGAGCATCGTTGAGGTTTAGCGCACTTAAAAAGGCTAGATTTTTAAAAACTCGGCGATGAACGAGTTATTAGCCCATATAAGGATGTTATTAGTGTATAGAAAGTGGCAATACTAACCTATTTACTATGTCGGTAAATCATGCATCTCGGGACTTTTTATGTCTTGGGGGGTGCATGTAAGCGCTGTCCAACAGTGCACACAAGCTTAAGGGTGGAGCTTCACGGGTGGCAGGTAACCCAGCCAGCTTTGGTATCCTCTACGACTCTTCATGTCGTTTGGGGTATTCGAGCAACACCAGTTCCCGGCGTGATACGGGCAAGTAGGTGGAAACCCCGTCATGTGGTTGTTAACGTGAACATGTAGCTCAAGGCGTGTTTGGCTTGAGAACATCCGTGCGAGTGATGACAGATGGATGTATGGAACTGTATTGGGCCAGGGTTCAGAGTGCAGCTGAGCACGATGATTGTGTGGTTTATTGCAGGTAGTCTAACCATGAATCGTTAGACGAGTGGCACACGCGTGCGAGATTCGTTTAGTGCCACTGAATTAACGAAGCCGTCTAAGTCCGGTATAGGTGTCTTTGTGAAGACCGTAGTACCGGCATGACTTGGGTGACGCTTCGACCACACTGCACTAAATGAACAATTTCATGTTAAAGTTGAAATTTTAATCCAGGGCACTAAAATCTTGATTTAAACTCCTTCCCTTGATCAAGACTTCAAAATTAAGCAAGTTTCAACTTATATTATTCCAGGAACAGAGTCCTCTGTTTTCAGCTGAAATAATGCTGAAGTTATACGGAGGTTATATGTTGAGTTTGTTCGACATTGGGGTGGTATGATACATTTATGGAAAGCTTTGGAAGAGTTCTACAACTTTTGTACTGATGTCCATAGGTGTTTCATCCCTTAATTTGTCAAAAAATGCAGTAGAGTTGAAACTGTCCAGAAAACATGGTAGAGCAAATATTCTCTGTAAAAGGAGCATAACTTCCTGCATAAAAATTCAAAAATACCAAATCGGGCTGTTATGAAAATTTTATGAGATGGGTTACAACTTTGTAACATAATGTTATGTCAAATTCGGTTTAGAATTAACTGGGACTCTTGGATCAAGTCAGTACCTCAAGCAGAGAGGTGCTACCCAATTTTCTCCAGAAATTCTGTTAACTTTGACATCTCATAACATTTGAACCAGGACAGATCTGAGGGAATATAAATACATTATGGAAAGATATTGAAGTTATCTTTAACTTTTATGTTGAACTCCAGAACTGAATTTGCCGTTAACATGGTCTAAATCTGGGTAGAAGGGAAACTGTTCAGTACTGTCATTTTAGACAGCAGACCAGTTTGATTTATATTTCCAAGTTTTATTAGTTCAAAGAGATGTTTTATGTTATAACTCAAGGATTTATTGTTGAAGTGAATATTTGAACTTTTTCAAATATTGTTCCACAGATGGCAGCGGACAAGCAATTGGAGAACGGATGGGTGGTATCCCACTGTTCTCAATGCAGCGGGTATCCGGATTTATTGAAGCTGATGCTTCAATATTTTCGGATATGTAGAGACGCCACGATTCCTTGCCAAAGAAGAAGGCGAGGAAGCGAACAAGATATGGACTGTTCATGTTGATGTTCCAAAAGGACCTACGCCACCGGGTTGGTCACCGTTCACCGTCACGGTGAAAGGGATACAACCGGAAGACGTGTGGCAAGTGACAGCTCGCGACGCTATGTCGCGTTTCTGCCAACTGCATGTGAGAGCTATGGAGGGCACTCCATACATGCTTGTCCCGGTGGAGGGACTATCTAACCACATGTGGTGGGAGAGGTACTTTGCAGCGACTGATCCGAATTGCCCAAGGTACAATCCAGCGGAGGTGAACCTCAGCCTCCATTTGGCAGCAGGGAAGAACGTGATGGACAGCCAAGCTGTGCATATGGCTCGACTTGCCGTGGAGCTCAAGGAGAGCACCAGCCGCCATGACCATTTCGAGAGTGCACACAACGCAATCTGTAATGTGCTTCTCCCGACGATCAAGCGACTCAATGAGCAGCATAATCAGTTGCGTCGTCTGAAAAAGGCGGCGAAGAAAATCCGTGTCAACACCACGGCTTTGCAACAAGTCCAAGCATTAGCCCAGCAGAACGGGGTCCTTACTCAAGAGCGTGATGATGCAATTGACGAAGGGCAGAACTGGGAGATGGACTACAACCAGGCCATGGACGAGGTGCATGCTTTGAAGGACCTCGTACCTCCGGTAGTGGGCCTACCGATGATAGGTGCCGTACCCCTGTTCTTGGTATTCCGGTGATGCCGGAACCTGAACCCGAAGGGGAGGTCATGGACCCGGAGTCACCATCCGAACCAGCGGAGCAAGAAGACCTGCAGGAGGTCGACTTCTACTTCGAGTAGTGAGTTTACCGTTGCGGAGTAGGGCAGCGAGGGTGGTGTGTAATTACTTTTGTAACAGCGACATGTCATGTAGACAGTAGCGTGTGTATATGTAGTGACGACATGAGCACGCCTTCTCGGAGGTCCGAGAATAATGTATCATGTATAAAGTTTTTGCTTTATCAATATATGTGAATGTTGTGCGAATTTCTCAATGCGTCACTACATTACCGTACTGTTCTTATGGAATTTTGAGTATGACATGTGCTGACTGTTGCTGTTTTGAATTTTAGAATGACTCACACTCGTGCCAACCCTGAGGTTGGGGGTTCCAGTCAAGGGGGAGAAGCCTCCCAACAGCCTCCCGAGACTTCCTCGGGACAACAGAAGCAGAAACCACAGCCACCACCACTGCCAACGGTCACGTTGGCAGATATATTTGCAGCCATGGTGGGCTCACACCAGCAGCACACTGAGTTGCTGTGCACCCTTATTGACAATACGTCTCATCTAGAGAGGTGTCAAGACCGGGAAGAATGACAGCAGAGTTCTTACTAGGATTTTCTCGTGACGCATCCCCCGGTATTTTCAAGGACGGATGAACCCATTGTTGCGGACAACTGGCTCCGCACGATAGAGATGAAATTCGGGCGGCTCCGTGTTACGGAGCAGCAGAAGACACAATTTGCGGCCCAGCAACTTATGGGGTCTGCAAGCGCTTGGTGGGCGAACTTCTGCGCCTCCCAACCCACAAAGCGAGTATTGACCTGGGCGGAGTTCCGGACAACCTTCAGGGCCTATCATATACTGCCGGGTCTTATGAAGAGGAAGACGCAAGAATTCCTCCCTGCAGCAAGGAAACAGGAACACGCTGGAGTATGCCCGGGCGTTCAATGATCTCGCCCTCTATGCTTCCTATCATGCCAATACGGATGAGAAGAGGCGGGATTTCTTTTGCCAGGGGCTAAATCGGCTTCTGAAGGATAAGCTTGGAATGTTTAATAGCGGCAGCCTCAACGATATCATTGACGCTGCGATTATTCAAAAAGACACGGGCAAGGAGTTGACTGCGGCAGAAAAGAAGCGCAGCATGCCGCAGAGAAGCGGAGAGGGAGGTGGTCCTCCCCAGAAATAGTGGATGGTGTATCGCACACCATCAGGTCAATGCTGGCAGCCACCACAGCGACCGACGCAATTCCGCAATCGGCCGTATCCACAGCCGGCGTTCTGACCGGCATTACCAGCACCTCCGCAGCGACAACAGCAGCAGCGGGCGATGTCGCGTGCATTTGCACTTCAGCAGTGCATGCCGGGCTTTCGTCCCCCATGCACCGGCCAGCCACCGGACACATGTTACAAGTGCGGTTGACAGGGGCACTTTGCCAACAAATTGCCCCGAGAAGCAAGGCAGCGGAGTGGCACCACCGTTTCCGGGGAGGAATCAGCCCCAGAATCCAATTAATGCGTGGCAGGCAAACACTAAGCCCGACAACATCCATCAACTCGCCATAGAGGACGTGACGGAGGGAGAACCCATCCTTGCGGGTATGTTAAAATTCCACAAACAACCCGAAATAGTCTTATTTGATTCAGGTGCTTTAAAATTCCAAACACTTGTAAATGGAAAACTTGAGCCGTGAATAAAGTTGAGTTCAGATTCAAGAAATTGGACTTGTTTAAACTTTTCCACATATGATAATACACATGAGAGCTCTTCTAAACAAGCTTATGGTTACTTATATGCTTGGACCCTAGGTGGATTAAAACCACATATTTGAAGTCTCATGTGCAATGGAAAGTTTCAAAATCAGATTGTGAACTAAATTTTCAATTCAAATTTCAAATGAAGGAACTACAATAGAAATGGCAAACTGATGTGTTCAAAAGCTCATTTGCAGCAATCAAATTTAAAATCAGATTCCATATTTCAATTCCTTAGGTCCAAAATAGTGGGTATGCAAAGTTTAATGAATTTTTGAAATGATTTGCAACTCATTTTCCAAAAGGACTTTAAATTGCAAAGAATTCAAATACATATTTCAATTTGGATGAAACTTGCCCAATTATCCAAATGCACCTCTGATTTGAAATCCCACAATTTAATTTCATCATTTGCAAATCTTGGGAGATATTTTAGAGGATAAAATGGAGCTGTTTGTGTGACCCACATGTCATTGAGGCAATTGAAATTTGCAAATGATCTCAGTGCACAGTCTCTGTTTTTGCTCTTCGGTCGATTCACTCGAGCAGAGCAGCAGCTCTCCACAGGCGACACCGAGGGAAGCCGAGACACCTCCTCCTTGGGGTTTTCCCTCGCGCTGGCACTCCCTCGGCGACCTCTTCACTCCTCAGCCGTGCTCTCCTTTGCCACAGCACCAAAGGAACAGCTCGGTTCTTCTCCCTCACGAAAGCAAACAACAGAGCCATCGCTGCACCCCGTCGATCGCTCGGCCACCCACAACTTCGCGTGCAAACCTCGGCTGAGCAGCAAAACCACACCATAGCAACCTCTAAGACCTCCTCGCACCATCACTGAGTGAGCTTAGCCTCCCTATGCCGAGAATACCTTTGTCCCGTGGCGTCCGAACCATAGCCGAGAGAAGGTGCTCTCGTGGACAGCCCTACAGAGAGTCCTTCACAACCGAGAAAGAGGACTGTTGGACGGGCCGAGCCTCCACGCAGCTCACCTCTGAAGCTCAAGTCCAACGGGGGATCGTCGCCGGCGGAATTCCTGTTTTCTTCCAGGCCGGTGCAAAACCACCCTCGGGTATGAATTCATGAAATTCCCGATTGATTCTCATTTAGAGGCCACAAAACTTCACACACAGTAGCTAGACTTGATGGCGCATAAGTTTGCTTCATAACCCTAGCATTAAATCACTTGTAGCCGGTGTATTATGAGCTTTTCTAACGGCGCAAATGGAGGGAAGTCTTGGACACACGGTTAGACCCACCTTGAAGCTATTCCTGGGCCTTACCACCACTATGCCGAACTTCTCTAGTCATAACTTATGCTGTAGCACCGATCCTCCGGGTATTTGGCGGGCTAGAAGAGCCGGGCGAGGTCGCTGATCATTTCCCGAGCCGCTGCACCGTGGAGAGATAGGTTGGGGACTTCGCTGGTCCGGGGAGACCCTCCCATCGTGTTCCTCAAGTTGAATTAGGGCCTAGCAGCGAGTTTGGGCATGGGGGATGGCCGGAGAGGCGGCAGACGAGGTGCTCCGGCGAGCTCCGGCAGCGCGGGCGGCTGGAGGTTGAAGAAAACTGCCGGGCCCGTGTGTCAGTCACTCGGGAAGAAGTGTCCGGATACTCTGTGGCATCGGATCACACTGTGGCTGCACGGAAATAGCTCTTTGGCCCCGTGTGGCTTGTTCCAGCGAGTGACACGTGGTCCCCTAGACCCACAGTCAGGTTTAAACTTTTCCCCGGTTTAAATTGAATTCCAGATTTTCCCCAAACTATAGAAGATCATAACTTTTGCTAGGAAACTCCAAATTGGGTGATTCAAATTGTGTTAGATTCATATTGGCAAGATATATTCAAATATGCAACCCAACTTGTATGAAAGTCATTATTTAATTCTGGGAAATTCTTTAAATCTTTTAAGCTAAAGTATTTTAGAGGGAGTTTGGTTCATCCAAAAATCCTCCAATTTTTCCAGAATACTCTATAACATGTTAGTAAAATTATGTAAAAATGTCAGGTCATTTAGAGTTGATTTGATTAACAGAATTCAGAGTTCAAGTTTCTGTGTTCAAATGAATACCAAAACATTTTCAGAAAAGTTCCAAAACTTGGAAATTCAGTTCTGGGCAATTCTTAGATCCAAAATCCTAGGAACATTCATGCATGCTCCCTGAGCTATGTTTGAAATTGTGGTTCACTTGAATTTGCATGAAAGTGCAAATTTATTCAGAATTGATTTCTTTTTGCCTAGATGCTTACGGAATTGTTCTGAGTAATCTACTCATTGAAAAATTCTGAATTTTTGTACAAATGACTTTCTTGTGACAAGGTACTCACATAAAAATTTTCAGCTCCATTGGAGCTTTGTATCATCACTGTCCTGTTTAACCTCTTAGATGAGTAACACACAAGTGATGAAATGCACTTATCACTTGATCATGTTGCTTAACCCAAACCCTAACCACTAGCACCAGTGTCATTTTAAATTCTTAAACAGAGTTCCATGTTTAAACTTGTCATTAGAACTTGTTAGCAGAAGATTTGCAATTAAATACATATGCATATTCATAACGTTCTACGCGAAGATTGTGAAGCAACCGAAGTGGAGATCAAAGAGGGAGGAAAGCGAGCGATCAAGCCTCTTCACTAACTGAATAGAGTATTAGTCACCTGCAAAACAAAGGCAAGCTCCGGTTTGCATCTAAGTCATTTTATAAAGTTTTTACTTTGTTCACCATTATGGTTAAAGTTTGTATGTGCTTTAGGTCAGGAAGGTTTTATACTCCACATGCATGACCAAAATGAACCCGGGAGTCTAGGGTAGAATTGAGTTTTCCCCGCTGTAGGATATTTCCATGCTAAATAGGTTGTAACATCCGTTAGAAGTTGAGTAGATGGAATCTACTCGCGAGCTATATTCAGGATTACACGGGTGTGGTTTAAAGAGGCAAACTAAAGTTTATGTTTCCAAAGATGAGACCGGGCAGGAGGGTTAGGAAGCGACAATATAAGGTCTTGGTCGAGTAGCTCTATCTGTGTCGGTTAAGGACCGAGCCGTGGGAAGCCCTAGGAGCAAGTATTGAGTTGTGTACCGGATGCTTACTGCTATATGGGACCCAGGAAACCGATGTACCATGTTAACTGGATTGTAGAGGCATACCACATCGTCTCGTTAGACCTATGAGCCTGAGACGGCGCAACCGGTTCTACAGTTGGGTGTCCTGCAAAAGGTTGCCACATACGACGTAATAAAGGACGCCAGATTTGGGTCTTCAGAGGTGGGCGTATGTGTCGAGTTATCCGGTCAGTATTTGATTCAAATCACCGTCCGTCGCGAATATGAGTACCGCTTGCTCGCTGTGCTGTGACGTAATCAAGTTGCGTGAGAAAAGTTTGCAAGTTTTAGTTTCTGCTATGATAATTGGAATTGCATGAAAACCATGTATGAAGTAGTGATAGAGTAAATTAAAGTTAATTTCCACCTTGCGACAAGTAACATTGGAATGAAGTGTTTCTTGTTTGATTGTGGAGTTCCAATGTTGCTCGGCGCAAGATCACTACTGTGATGGCTAAAATCTGAAAGTTAAGAAAGAACGTGTAGGCGAGTCTTTATGCAACTTTCTTGTTTATTGTCTAAGTCACCTTCATGAAGAGTTGCATGCTTTAGGTGAGACGGTTAAGTCTTGCTGAGCCTTTATGCTCACTCTTTCTATATGATTGGTTTTGTAAGTTAACATCGACGTTTATAAAGAAGGTTGTCCAGTGAGACTCAGAAACTTCCGAGTCATGTAACACATGGAGAACCCAGCCGCTGCAATGTCTTTATGTTGCTAGCGAGAGGAGTCCGCGGGCTGGACCTCTTGTCGAGTGCTCATTATTTATTCGACGCGAGCTGTTCATAGACTTCTCCTGTAGTTATTTGATGTAAACTATTTATAAAGAACACTTGTAAGCTTCCGCTTTTGATTTATGTAATACAGTTTCATTATGTGTGTGCTGTTGGGTTCGGCATAACACGGCACCACCCAATGCGATTCCCGGGTGAGCGGCACGGCCCCGTGACACGGGCCGGGTCCCCCTCAGCGTGGTATCAGAGCCGCATTGGTAATAGCGCACGGAATAAGGATCGTATTACGACAAAAACTTAGGATATGGTGAGGAAACGGTACTAGGCCCACATAAGGACTACTATATTAGCACATAATGAAGGTGGCAACCTATCTTACTTGCTTATGTTGGAAAATCATGCATCTCGGGACTTCATATGTCTTGGGGGTGCAGGTAAGCGCTGTCCACCAGTGCGCACAAGATAGGGTGCAGCCTCACGGGTGGCAGGTAACACGGCCAGCTTTGGTATCCTCTACGACTCTTCATGTCGTTTGGGGTATTCGAGCAACGCCCTTCCCTGGCATGCTACGGGCAAGTATGGGAGACCCCGTCACGTGTTTAGTAACGTGAACACGTAGCTCAAGGCGTGTTTGGCTTGAGAAAACCTGTGCGAGTGATGATGAACGGGTGTACAAACTGTATTGGGACCGGGTTCGGTGTGCAGCCGAACCTGACAATTGTTTGTGATTTATGCAGGTTTAATCACGAAACCGTAGAACGAGTAGCACACGTTTGCGAGTGACCGTCTTAGTGCCACCGATAATACAGATATGCCGGTATAATCCGGTTAGGTATTTCTTTCGGTGAGGCTACGTAGTACTGACATGATTCTTACGGTGCATTGACAACGTACTACACTTAATAACCTATTCCCTATGAAGAAATGATTCATGAACTAAATTTCAACTAAAAATGGAAGTTTGAAACAAATATTAGTTACTGAACTCTTATTTTGAGCTAAGATTCAAATCAGAGAATGACTAGGCTTCAAAGATTTCAAAAACAGAGTGCTCTGTTTTCTGGCAGGAATTCTTGCTGGACTTTGACAGAGCATAACTCTGAGTAGATTTAACCAATTAAGGTGTATGATACAGTTCTGGAATTATATTCAAGTTCTCTACAACTTCTTTGTAGACCTCCAGAGCAAAATCGCACATTAAATTGGTGAAAAGTCCAGTTGAAGGCAAACTGTCCAGAACCAGGACAGCAGAAAAACCTCTCTGGACCTTTATGTTTTTCAGCCATAACTTGCTGTAGAAAAATCTTTAAGGAGCCTATGATACACCATTGTAAAGTTTATGAAATGTGCAGAATTTTTGTAGTTCAAAGCTTGTTCATATTCTTATTGTATTTCCGTATACAACTGTGATAATGTAGCCACATACAAAGGAGATGCTGGCAAATTTTATCCAGGAATTCTGTCAACTTTGGAAAATCATAACTTTTAATCCAGAAATGTTCTAGAGGCATATGAATAAGCATTGAAAAGATACTGAAGTATAATAAAACTTTGATATTGAGCTCAAGTCAAGAATATGTAGTTAACTTGAGTAAAGTTTGGAGTTTGTGTGAACTGGTCAGGCTAGTGAAGCTGATTAGTTTAGCGTACTTAAGATTTGTCTAAAAATGAATGTGGTTATGCTTTCGTAAAGTTCATGACATGCTCATGTTTTACTTATCTTTACTTACTACTGGAAAAAAATTTATTGACTCAAAAAAAAAATTTCGTGCAGTATGGTACGCGCACATTCTCAAATGGAGATTGGAGGTTCGAGTCGAGGTGGGAATGACTCGACTTCATCACAAGAGCCATCGCCAACCGGATTGGCGGAAATTATGGTGAAGATCAATGAAACTCTCCAAACTCTAGTTCATCAAGGAATAAATAGAGAAGCTCAACATCACATTCCAACCCAGAGCACTTATCTGGATTTCTTGGCGACACAACAGCCGGTATTTTCCTAAGCGGCTGATCATTGTGAAGCAAATCACTGGTTACATGTCATTGAGTCCAAGTTTGGGTTGATTCAATGTGATGACTTCCAGAAGACTCTATTTGCCGATCAGCAGCTTCACGGCTTTGCTGGAACCTGGTGGGCAGAGTACCTTGCTATCAAACCAGAAGGGTATCATGTCACGTGGACGGAGTTCCAGGATGCATTTCGTGCTCGTTTCGTTCCTGCGGGCATAATGAAAACAAGTCTTGATGAATTATAGAATCTAAAACAAGGGGAGATGAGTGTTATTGAGTATGCGAAGGAATTTAATCGCCTAGCTCATTGTTTTCTGATTATGTGAAATCCCCAGCCATGAAGGGTTATCATTTTTACCGGGGGCTGACTGCTAGGCTGCGATGTGAGTTGGCTCAAGTTAGCCATAAGAATTTTGATGAGTTTGTTAGCTGTGCTATCACTCAGGAATATTATAACAATCTCTACCTTAAAGAAAAGAGGGAGAGGGGCTCATCACAGGCTGAATGCAATCATATGCCTCAGAAGTATCGGTCGGTAATCCGTTCACCTTCCGGTTGAGAGGTTCCTCAAAAGGAGCATCCATTCTTGGAGTATGACGACTCTTATACTCCACAGAGGTTTTATTTACCTCCACCGCAGCAACAACTTATTTCTCGTGCACCTCAGTACCAACAATGAGCACCAGAATATTATTCCCCTCAAGATATTGAAGATGATCAAGGTGATTTCTCAGCTGAACCGAGTGGTATCCCACTTCAAATTGACAATGAACACAAAGTCAGTGAAGCAACTGAACCGAGCAGCAACGTGATGTCTAAGGGTCCAGTTCTAAATAATGATCTTGGACAGCAAAGAAAAGCCATGTCCAAAGTGGGAACTGTTAATTATGTGTAGGTCCATGATTTGCCCAAGGGGGGACCAGTTCTCGCGGGCCGCTTCACCTTAAATGACAAGCCGATTGTCATTCTATTCGACTCTGGTGCAACACATAACTTCATTAGCAAGGCGACGGTGATCCGGGATCAGATTTACACAATTATCACAAAAGGTTCTTACCTTATTCTTTCGCCAGGTCGAGACATATGGACTAATGAAGTCGTTTCTAGAGCACCACTTTGTTTGGGTGGAAATGTTTATCCTGCCATCCTCATTATTCTCGAAGATCAAGGAATTGATGCTATATTGGGAATATCATGGTTAACTTTCCATAGGGCTGTTTTGGACATCGAGAACCGGAGTGTTCATTTGGACTCTCCACTTCACGGGCGTCATACATTGTTTCTCGGCAAAGCTGTTTCCAAAGTCCCGGAAGTATGTAATATCGAAGCCTGAAAGTTAGAAGACATTCCGGTAGTCCGTAAATATCCGGTACTCCTGTAAAAATTTCAGCTCATTTAGAGTTGATTTGATTAAGAGAATTCAGAGTTCAAGTTTCTGTGTTCAAATGAATACAGAAACATTTTCAGAAAGATTCCAAAACTTGAAAATTCAGTTCTGGGCAAATTCTTAGCTCCAAAAATCCTAGGAAAATTCATGCATGCTCCCTGAGCTATGTTTGAAATTGTGGTTCACTTGAATTTGCATGAAAGTGCAAATTTATTCAGAACTAATTCCTTTTTGCGTAAATTCTTAGGGAATTGTTTGGAGTGATCTACTCATTGAAAAATTCTGAATTTTGGGTCAAATGATTTTTTTGCGACAAGGAACTTACATAAAAATTTTCAGCTCCATTGGAGCTTTGGATCATTACTGTCCTGTTTAACCTCTTAGATGAGTAACACACAAGTGATGAAATGCATTTATCACTTGATCATGTTGCATAACCCAAACCCAAACCACTAGCACTAGTGTCATTTTAAATTCTTAAACAGAGTTCCAGGTTTAAACTTGTCATTAGAACTTGTTAGCAAAAGCTTTGCAATTACATACTATGCATATTTGTAACGTGTAGCATCTACGTGAAGATCGTGAAGCAATCGAAGTGGAGATCAAAGAAGGAGGAAAGCGAGTGCTCAAGCCTCAAGTGGTCTTCACTAACCGAATACAGTCTTAGTCACCTGCAAAACCAAGGCAAGCTCCGGTTTGCATCTAAGTCGTTTTATAAAGTTTTTACTTTGTTCACCATTATGGTTACAGTTTGTATGTGCATTAGGTCAGGAAGGTTTTATATTCCACATGCATGACCAAAATGAACCCTGCAGCACCTCTTGAAGGAGCTAAGGCCTGTATTAAGGGTAGAATTGAGTTTTCCCCGCTGTAGGATATTGCCATGCTAAATAGGTTGTAACATCAGGTAGAAGTCGAGTAGTTGGAATCTACTCGCGAGCTATAGTTCAGGATTACACTGGTGTGGTTTAAAGAGACAAACTAAAGTTTTTGTTTCCAAAGATGAGACCGGGCAGGAGGGTTAGGCAGCGACAAGATAAGGTCTTGGTCGAGTAGCTCTGTCTGTGTCGGTTATGGACCGATCCGTGTGCGGCCCTGGGAGAAAGTATTAAGTTATGTACCGGATGCTTACTGCTATATGGGACCCAGGAAACCAATGTACCTGGTTAACTGGATTGTAGAGGCATACCACATCATCTCGTTAGACCTATGAGCCCGAGACGGCGTGACCGGTTCTAGAGGCGGGTGTCCTGCGAAAGGTTGCCACATACGATGTAATGAAGGACGCCATATTAGGGTCTTCAGAGGCGGGCATATGTGTCGAGTTATCCGGATAATGTTTGATTCGAATCACCATCCCTCGCGGATATGAGTACCACTTGCTCGCTGCTCTGTGACGTAATTGTCAAGTTGTGTGAGAACAGTTTGCAAGTTTTAGTTGCTGCTATGATAATTGGAATTGCATGAAAACCATGTATGAAGTAGTGATAGAGCAAATTAACATTAATTTTTACCTTGGGACAAGTAACATTTGAATGAAGTGTTTTTTATTTGATTGTGGAGTTCCAATGTTGCTCGGCGCAAGATCACTACTGTGATGGATAAAATCTGAAAGTTAAGGAAGAACGTGTAGGCAAGTATTTATGCAACTTTCTTGTTTATTGTCTATGTCACCTTCATGAAGAGTTGCATGCTTTAGGGGAGACGGTTAAGTCTTGCTGAGCCTTTGTGCTCACTCTTGCTATATGAATGGCTTTGCAGGTTAACATCGGCGTTTATAAAGAAGGTTGTCCGGTGAGACTCAGAAACTTCCGAGTCATGTAACACATGGAGAACCCAGCCGCCGCAATGTCTTCGTGTTGCTAGCGAGAGGAGTCCACGGGCTGGACCTCTTCTCAAGTGGTCATTAGTTATTTGACGTGATCTGTTCATAGGCTTCCGAGGTAGTTATTTGATGTAAACTATTTACAAAGAACACTTGTAAGCTTCCGGTTTTGGTTTATGTAATACAGTTTCCTTATATGTGTGCTGTTAGGTGCCGCATAACACGGCACCACCCAATGCGATTCCCAGATGAGCGGCACGGCCCTGTGAAATGGGCCGGGTCCCCCTCAGGTGCCACGCATAATTTCATTAGCCAAGCTTATGTTGCTGAGCTTAGATTACAAATACTACCCACTGAAAATCCTTATTTGATTTGTTCACCGGGTGGGAAAATTTCAGCAAGTGTAATGGTCCCAAAAGCACCGTTATGCTTAGGGGGTAGATGACACGACCCCAAAGGTGTTGTCGAGCCAGGATCACGGTGAGGGGTGCTGCGTTGCACAGCACCAGGTAACACACGTCAAAGGTACAAAGCGGAAGCGAAATTTTATTAGATAAACAAGTTTATGAACATGTGTACATCAAAATAGTTCCAGTCTACACTCACGGGCGTAGACTACGCATCAAGTCCACGTTCAGCCCTTGAACGTGTCCTTGCTAGCACACACGCACACTAACTCTGCGGCGTGCACGACTCCCACTCGACGGGGTTCCCCTCCTAGGGTTCCGTCTCCTCTTCGGGAGTCCCTTCCTCATAGAACCCTGCAAAAGCTTCAAACACAAGCAGTGAGCACGAAGGCTCAGCAAGTCTGACCCGTCTCACCTAAACATGGAACTGCTAAATGAGGGGTTGTGGGTTACATGAGGTAAAAATCATTTGCAAGGACTCGCCTAATTAGTAGAACCTTACTTTCAAGTTTTAGCAGCAGGTTGTGGAGAACCTTACGCTAAGGTACATGAGAGAGCCGCAATCAAACAAGAAACGCATTTCTCTCATGTATTTTGCCCAATGTTGAAATGAACTTTAGTTAGCTCTAAACTACAGCAAGTCATTAGCAATCAAGTCCATCTTTCAATCAGCAACATTTTAACATGTAACTAGCCTGTTCTTTCTACGTCAAGGTACAGTGAAAAAGTGGTACTCACTGACCGCGAGGGACGGCAATTATAATCGATTTACACCTGCAGGGTTACCCGAACAACCCGTCACATACGCCCGTACTCGATGTTGCCTACAACAACTATCACGGACGCCGTACACAACCACCTTTCGCCCGTCAGCCAAATATTGAACCGGTCCCATCGTCCCGAGCAAGATGTCTCTGCACGCGCATCTCCGTGCCGCCAGCCGATTTACACCTAAAGCTCTCAACCTACCCTCTGAACGACGGGCAATGCCTCAATACCCAGCTACCCGAGTTACATCAGTTTCCCAGATCCCATATAGCCGGTAGGTCTTCGGTACTGTTCTAGCTTGTTCAACAGGCCCGCACACGGCTCGGTCCTTAATCGACACAAGCGGAGCTATAGCATGCAGGCCCCAAAGTCCTGCTGCCCTTACTCTCCGCTCGGTCTCATCTTTCTTGCCATGTGTATCATGTGCTATCTCTACCCGAGTCGAGTGCCTCTAGCCTATGCTCGCGAGTAGTTCCAACTACTCGACTTGTACCGAATCCTACACTATCTTAGCATTGCAGCAGCTAACGGGGTTTGCAATCCTAAACCCATCCCATGGTTTTCTTGGCTATGCAGTTGGGTTTCCAAACAAGACTCTAATGCAAAGAATCATAATACTCAAGTAAGTGCTCAAAACAATAAAATTTGTAAAACGGTTAATGCAAACCGGAGCTTGCCTTGATGCTCTTGGTCGTAGGCTAGCTGCTCCTCCGGAGTAACAAAGTCTAGGGCTTCGGGTTCCTCCTCGACCTTAGCGACTACATGATAGAAGAAATACATGTATCAATTTAGATGCATTTGTATTAAGTTTGAAGTTGTGAAGTCTATAACCCTTGCTAGACAGACCCAATGACTGTGAAACTTTTACTGGGGCTTGGTTACAACCTAAATAGAGATTTGGTCAAGTTTTAGTTGCAGCAAAGCTCATTTGAGCCCTCCACAATTAATCATGTACTTGACCTTAATTAAAGGCTTTTAGGGTGTTCTAAGGATTTCATGAAACAAACTATGACTTTCTGAAAACTAGATTTCCAGAGGGTCTAATGGAGTTGGTCTCACTTAATTTGAAGGTTCCTAGCTAAAGATATGAGCCCAAAAATTTCAGAGGAAATTCTGAAAATGTTTCTGAACATTTTCCATTTTCTCTGGAACAGTTTCACTAATCACACCATTAGGTGGATCAAATGAGCTCAAATGGATCTGAAATTTTCATGGTAGTTCAGGGATATTTTGGTGAACATCCCAGCAAAATTCCAGGATTTTCCTCCAAAGGATTCTCCAGTTAAAATTCCTAACAGTTTAAATTTTGAGGAATTAATTCTGGAGAAATAAGGGTTTTCATGAGTTGAAACTTGATTTGCTGCAAAGTACTCAGAGAGCTGAATCCAACAAAATTTGGTTCACTCGATTTGGAGCTTTCTAGCCAAGGTTATGAGGATTTGAAGTTTGGGAGAATTCTGAAAATCGGGGGAAAAGTTTAAACTCGCGGGGGCCCGCGGAGACATGTGTCGAGCGCGGAGGTGTCCGGCATACCGGAGCTCACAGGGTATTTGCGCGCCAGCACAGCCGATCCCCGGCCACACCCGATCCCGATTTAAATTCTTCAGCCGCTGACACGTGGGCCAGTCGGCTTCTTCTTCCTCCCGCCGTTCTCTCGCGCCCGCGCCGCCGACCTCGCCGGAGCAGACTCGGGGCTCGCCGGCTCACCGCTGCCGGACCTCCCATGGTCTGAAACTCGCCGCCAGGGGGTTGTCGACGTCGAGGAACATGTTGGTGGTGTCAGGTCAGGCTGGGGGTGACCAGAAATATCCCGGCGTCGTGCTGCGGCCTCGGTTAGGGTTCGGCGCCGTTGACCGTGGGTTCTATCCCGCCAACACCTCGAACAAACGGTCCTACAGCATCAGTGTACCTCTAGGAAGCTCAACAAGGTGTTAAAAGGGTTCAGGGATGGCGGCAAGTCGGTCGGCACCGTGTGACCGATCGTGCCCGCCATGGCCGCCCTCGATCGAGCTCGAAATTTGTCACTCCTAGATAGTTTCACGCCACGGATGCAGAAAAGAACTTGATCGCCGGCTAGTCCAGCGTCTATGTGCAAGATTTGATAACCTCCGAAATATCATAGAGCGAGAATTTGAAGAAACCGTACCGGAAGCTCGGTTTACGGTCGCCGGAGCAAAAACTGGAAATTCTCTGTGGATTCTTCATGGTTTGCTTCCAAACTTGGAGGAGAGCAGCACGGTGGTCGCGTGCTCCTGTTGCCTCTCTTGCTGGACCGTGAAAACGGCTGTGGAATGCTGTCCACGGGCGCCTGACTCTCGGCTGAGGCTAGGTCGCCGCGGTGGCGATCGTTTTCGGGCAAAGGAGGTCGGAGCTCGGGGTTTCTGTCGTTGGGGAGGTGGAGTGCGACCTCAGGTGGCTGTCTAGCAGCTCAGGGACGAAGGAGGAGATGGTTTTGCTGGTTTTCCCGATTGAGCATAGAGCTGCGGCGAGAAACCATGCCGCTGCTCGGGTTTGCCCGCGAGAAGATAAAGCCGGCCGACTCCTGCTCAGTGGAGGCGGTGTCGGTCGCATGGGGGCACGAGCAAGCCGCCCTGGGCGCCAGCGCGCAGAGAGGGGAAGCAGCTGGTGGCGCCGGTAGCTGCTCGGTGGCACAGCCGACAGCTGCTCGGTGGAATTTCCCACCGAGGCTGTGACTTTGTGTGCAAGTTTTGCCTCCTTCTCTCTATGACATGTGGGTCCCACCCGGGGTTTTAACCTCTGAAATTTACTCCTAATCACTGTTTAAACAGTGAGCCCCATAATACCCCTGGTGAATCAAATTATTCACCCATGAGCCATTTGAATTGAGTAGAATTCAAATTGGGTTTGGTATGAATGAATTTCAGCACAAGTTCAGTTTTGAATTCAAATAAAGTTTGAATTTGTCCCACTTAGCTCATGTCAAGATCAACTCCAAATGGAGTGAAAATTGGTGTGTGAGCTCACAAAAATGTGCTGAATAAGAATATGCCTCCCACTTTTAAATTCATGGGATAAAAACAGTTTGAATCTGAATATGGTTTCAAACTGCCCTCTTTCTAACTATACCCATAATAACCTCAAAAAGGTTTTGAATTTGGGTGAAATTTGGCATGGACATCTTTAGCAATCTGTAGGAGTTTTCATATGTCCAGCCCACCTATATCACATGTGGGAAATACCACTTTTGCAATATGTGAATTTGTTCTCTAATGGGCATGTTGATGGTGGTTACTTGCACCGGGAACAATGCCAATATCCCGAAGGCTGTACAAGATGGCGCCAAAGGAGTTGGCAGAACTTAAAACGCAGTTGATGGACCTGCTGAACAAAGGGTTTATTAGGCCGAGCTCCTCGTCATGGGGCTGTTTGGCATTATTTGTGAAGAAGAAAGATGAAACGTTGCGGCTTTGCGTGGACTATCGTCCACTGAACGCGGCGGCCATAAAGAACAAGTACTCATTTCCACGGATAGACATGTTGTTTGATCAGTTGGTCGAATCAAAGATCTTCTACAACATAGATTTAGGATCAGGGTACCATCAGATTAAGATACGGGCTGAGGATATTCGGAAGACCGTTTTCTCGACAAGATATGGGCTTTATGAGTACCTGGTCATGTCCTTCGGCCTCACCAACGCTCCAAGTCATTTCATGTACTTTATGAACTCGGTATTCATGCCGGAGCTGGACATGTTTGTCATGGTCTTCATTAACTACATCCTGGTTTATTCCAAGTCAGAGGAAGAACACGCGAAGCACCTGCTTATAGTCTTGCAACAGCTGCGATATCACAAGTTATACGTGAATTTCAGCAAGTGCCAATTCTGGATATTGCAAGTACCTTTTCTCAGGCATATTATCTCAGCGGAGGGCATCGCTGTAGACCCGAGCAAGATTACACAAGTGCTGAATTAGAAGTCCCCGAGGTTTTTACACGAGGTATGGAATTTCCTCAGACTCGGGGGATATTATCGGAGATTCATTCTGAACTTCTCGAAGATTGTCAAGCCTATGACCAAGCTGCTGAAGAAGGCTACCAAATATGTTTGGTGTCCAACATGTGAAGCAGCATTCAAGGTTTAGTGAAGCACCTAACATCAGCACCGGTTTTGGTGCAGACAGACACAACAAAACCGTTCAATGTGTGCTGCGATGGATCCGGCATTGGGCTTGGATGTGTGCTGATGCAAGACCGAAGGGTGCTCGCGTATGGATCACGGCAGCTCCGGAATCATGAGCAAAACTATCCAACTCATGACTTAGAACTCGCTGCCGTGGTACTCGCATTCAAAATGTGGAGCCATTACCTACTCGGTAATCTCTTACATTTATATACCGACCACAAGAGCCTCAAGTACATATTCACTCAGAAGGAGTTGAACATGAGGCAAAGAAGATGGTTAGAGCTGATAAAAGATTATGAAATAGAAATCCATTATCACCAAAGCAAGGCAAACATGGTGGCGGATGCGCTGAGTCGCAAGTCACATCACTATAGGAAAAACGATCATTGACGATGGGGCCGTCGTCTTTAATGTTGTTGACGACAGCTTTCTCTAGCCGTCGTCTTTAACTAAATTCGGGCGCACCTGAGGAGTTATTGATGACGGTGACCTAATACCGTCGTCAACAAGTCCTTATTGACGACAGTTTCCTAGCACCGTCGTCAATAACGGGGTATATAACACGTGCGCGAGCCGAGAGGCGGCCAGTGCCGTCCCGCTCACCGCCGCCGTCCCGGTCACTTTCGCCCGTCTTTTGCAGGGGTAAGTCCCCTCCCCCTCCCCTCCGGCCTCTCTCCCGGCTTTTGTCGGGGGCCGCGCCGCCGGCCACCGGCCGGCCCGGCCCCTGTGCTAAGCTGTTGATGATTGATGGATCAGTGAACTCACAAATTACACTGCAGAAATTATTAATTGATCATGTGCAAATGTCACAAATATGTCCAGCACTTGCTTCCCGCACATTGCACACACTCCTGAAACAAGTGAATACTAATCAGACAATATAAATAATTTACATATCGTATCAAAGATATTAAAGTATTTTAAGTGTCGAATGAACTTATATCGAGACTAGAAACAGTAAAAAGGATCATTTTACCCAAGGTCGTGTTCTCAAAGGAGTGAGTTCCTTACCTTTGGAATAAGCACAGGTGTGGCAGTATTTGGCGTCTTGGTGCACCTGTTGCTTGCAGATTATGCATTTGGTGTTTCCATATGGAGTCCACCTAAGATTATATAACAATTTATATACAGTAAGACCATAGTTTGAACAGTTGCAAGTTAGGAAAACAACATGCAGTTTCAGTAGTGACACACAAAAAGGATGCACTGTAGATCAGAGATATAGGAATCCATAAAATTCAAGGTCATACCATCCATGTCAAAGGAGCCCCTTGAAAATGAAAGTATTGCTGACCTACTTAGCCAAACCCATATGCACCCTTGTTTTATATTGGAAAAAACTACTTTACTCCCTTGTGCTATGATCAGTGTTTAGTCCCCTGTACTATTTTTTAGTCTGCTTAACCCCCATCATATCTCAATTGATCATGTGCAAATGTCACAAATGTTTATGAAAAGGATGCTGTTTTATATTGGAAAAAACTACTTTACTCCCTTTTGCTATGATCAGTGTTTAGTCCCCTGTACTATTTTTTAGTCAGCTTAACCCCCACATTTGAGAAAACCAGAGCATGGAAAGGTTGGACCCGACCCACATAGCCCCCTTCCTCGACCCGGCTCTCACCTGCGCCCCATTCCTTGTTCTTTCTCTCTGCCTCAAGTCGGTAGCATGCCACCCACTGTGCCGCCCACGCCACAGTGCAGCTGGCCACCCACCCACCACACTCTTGCCTAAACGCACTAAACCGGAGTCATAGTCAGCAAAACTGGGGTTAGTGAGGCTATTAAAGGTGAGCAAAGCTCTGGTTTTCCAAAACGTGAGGGTTAAGCGGATTAAAAGATAGTACAGGGAATTAGTATAAGAAAATGTAGCAATACAAATATAAGAGGATTAGTATAAGACAAACCATACCTCACTGTAGTTATTAAGGTGGTAAGGCGACATAAGGCGACCGACCCCCTTTTTACCTTTTAAGCAATAAAGCGTAAGGCGAGGCGACACCTTAATATAAGAGAATGTAGCAATATATAATTTCAATTAGCAATACAAATAGTTCAACAAATAGCAACATAATATTGTTTCCTGGCCTCTTCTGTGGCCTCAGCCCATCCCACGGGCCGCTCACCCACTGGCCTGCCTCTTCTGTGGCCTCAGCCAAGCCCACGGGCCGCTCACCCACTGGCCTGCCTCTTCTGTGGCCTCAGCCCAGCCCACTGGCCTGCCTCTTCTAGGGCGACCCCCCTCCCCTGGTCCCCAGTCCCCACCTAGGCGTCGCCTAGGCACGCCTAGGCTTTAGGCGAGGGGTCACCGCCTTCCTAGCGCCTAACGCCTTTCGGAACCCTGTGCATGGAAAGAAACCTCCCATATATGTCATGGCAGCTCGCCTCGCCTAGCCGAGCGTCGCCGATGCCGGCGCCGCCTCCGCCCGCCGCCTTCGCTGCAAGGCGCCGCTGGCCCCTCGCGCTGCCACCGTCGATGCCTCATGCTGGCGATTCCTCGCGCTGCCACGCCCCGCCCTGCTGCCGCGCACCACCGTCCCGCGCCCCGCCCCACTGCGCACTGCCATCCCGCGCCCCATCCCGCCGCAGCTGCTGCCGTCCCGCCCCAAGCCCCGCCCGGCGGCCCCTGCTCGCGCCGAGCCCCGGCCGCGCCTCGGCCGCCGCTGCTCGCCGCGCCCCGCCTCGAGCCCCGCCCTGCTGTGCCACCCGGCCCCGCCGCAAGCCCCGCCCTGCCGCGCCGCCCGACCGTAGTTTATTAATTGTTTAATTAGTATTGTAATTGATTATTGTTTAAATAATACTATGATTGATTGCGTGATTAGTTACTATATGTAAATAAATGGGATTTGGCCCAGTCCGGCCTGACACGACACATTTAGGGTCTGTCACGGCCCATTTATTGGTAATGTATTAGTTGAGACAGGCACCGAGGACGGCAAGCTCCCGCGCGTGGACGGTGGGCCCCGACGGTGCGGTTTCATCTTTGACCCACTTACGACGGGGCATAACGTACGACGGCTAACCCTAAAGGCGTCGTAAGGTAATGGCAGGCCCCAGCGGGGCATAACTTAGGACGACTGACCTACTTCTTTGTCTCTCGTTCTTTCCTTCTCTCTCGTTCTTTCCTCTCTCTCTTTTAAATGACTCAAAAATGAAAGATTGACGTAAACCTATACAACATGTGTCACCCGTTTCGAACGGGCCTGTCTCACATGTGTTACGCATGTGAGGCGTGTACGTTCGGAATTGTCCCTTTTTGGACAGCCTGGGAGTGACCGAGGGGGCGTGGCTTGTGATGAGACGCGGGTTTAGATCTACAACGGCATAACCCTGTTGTTCTCTGCTGCACCATTTTCGGGCGTGCAGTGGAGAACGGCGGACACTACTTGACGGAGGCAAAGTACGCAGAGGTAAAATCTTTATTTTACTTTGCTTCATTATCCAATTTTCATCAATATTTTCATCCAATAACAAATGTGTGCTGGTCAGCGTACCGTGGCTTGAGTCCTGTCCGGGCGCCTACAGTTCCCTGTGTGCTTGTTGGGCGAGCCAGGGCTTCGAAGGCGTGTCGATGACCCGACGACGGAGTCGAGGGACGGACGGGAAACACCGTCTTGGCGGGGACGGCTACGTACGCCTTGCTAAACTGATGGTAATTGATACTCGAATTTTATTCTAGTTAATTTCTATCACTATAATTGTGCTAACACATATCAATAGGAGCGCGAGATCGGTCAGGAGCCGACCGCTATCCAGGTGTGGAGGAGGGGTCACATGGGAAGTGACCCCTCGCAGCCTGATCAGCTGTCTTCTCAGACAGCGACAAACACGTTGGTGAGTACTTTAGTTAACTTAATTGTATTCTCTTTAAAACTTCTGATGACTTTAATTTTCTGTATTTTCAGGAAAAGTATGGGGAGGAGGTGCGGAGGCTTCGAGGCGACGATTACGATTGGCAGAACTCGCCGATCGTACCTGAAGCCGCCTATGCAAGTGGTGGCTGTAAACCTCACGGCCGGTGAGTTCTGTTGTTTTTCATTTACTTTCCTTAAATTCGAGACACGAAACTTTAATACTCTTACTTCGTTGTGTAGGTTGGCCATCATCGATGGAGTAGTCGACTCGAGGGAGGCGCGGTCTTTCTCGAGGGCCTCTTCATCGCATGGTGGATCCAGCAGGCATGGCAGCCGAGGTCTGGAGCTCCAGAGTGTCCAGGAGGAGCTCCAGAGGACGCAGGAAGCGCTGAGGCTCGCGAACGAGAGGCAGGCAGCCGATCTCAGAGCTAGGGACAAGAGACAGGCAGCCGAGCTCCGGGCTAGGGACGAGTATCAACACTCGTACATGCTACAGCTGCAAGCTGGCATGCAGGTAAGTTCAGATCATTGTACTCAACGTTTGTAATATATGAATGACATGTATAATAATTTACTTCATATTTGCAGGCTATGGCCACAGGACAGCCTGCTGTCTTTCCTCATTGGGCGCCGCCACCGATACAGCTACCACAGGAGCCGATGTCAGGAGGACAGGTATAAAATTTCTCATAATAGCTGCAACTAGTTAAACTTGCTCAAATTTAGTTGAGTTTGATCAAACTTACTCAAACTTAGGGAAAACTAGTTAAACATCCTCAAACTGAGTAAAATATGGTATAACTTACTCAACCATAGTGAAATATGAGCAAACTTACTCAAACATAGCCAAAACTAGTTGAACTAGCTCAAACACAAACACTACTAGTCCATACTTCTCAAACTTAGTAAAATATGAGCAAACTTACTCAAACATAGCCAAATCTAGCTAACTTGCTCAATTCTAACTTGTAATGAGTTTATTTAATCATATACACATTTTTTAACTTCTAATTTGTCTAACTATACATGTACATCACAGGGATCGGCGACGCGGGCTCAAGAAACTCCATCCCCTCAGCAACCGGCGTTTGGACGACCGCGCGACGACTTCCTGGACTCTGGTGGCAGCGGTCGGGGTAGCTTAGGGTAGTGTAGCGTGCGTATAGTATTTTTGTGACTGCCTGTGATGTATTTTTGATTGCCTGTGATATGGCCATCGAGCCAGGGCTGGCCTCGAAGCCAGGGCAGGATTTTCTATTTTCTTAAAAAATTGCAAAGCTTATTGACGACGGTTTCTGCTACCTGGCAGTCGTCAATTAGCCATTAGTATTGACAACGGCCAGGTACCAGAAACCGTCGTCAATAAGCCACTGTTATTGACGACGGCTAGGTAACTGGCCGTCGTCATTAAGCCATTAGTATTGACGACAGTTTCTGGTACCTAGCACCATCGTCAATAAGCCATCGCTATTGACGACGGTACAAACCCTGGCCGTCGTCAATAAGCTTATTGACGAGAGCCAAACCCTGGCCGTCGTCAACAAGCTGCTGTAGCTTATTGACGACAGCCAACATTAGCTGTCATCAATAAGATTATTCACGACGGTAACCGTCGTCAATAATCTTATTGACGACTAATAATTGACGACTGCCGTAAACCGTCGTCTATAAAGTTTTACCGTTGTCAATACGTTATTGACGACGGTACTGTGCTTATTGACGACGGTTTTTGGCCGTCCTCTATTGTCCGGATTCCTGTAGTGCATGTAGAGTCCCCACTTTAAGCATGCCTAGTTCTCCTGTAGGGTTTCAATCCATAGAGTAAATTCAGTTTACTTCCGATTTGAATTTGAAAATTCAGCTACATGAAATATAGGAGATCTAGTCAAAAAGGAATTAAACCACAAACTTTTAAATTTGAGCAAAAGAGTTTCAAATGTGAGCACGGAAGAAGGTTAACCCGCTCAATTCAAATTCAGTTTTCAGAATTTACTGCAAACTTTGAATTTAAATTGGGAGCTACTGTTATTTGGGGGGCTGGGAGACTTTGGTGGGACCTGCAGGTCAGCGGAACCGAATCCACATCGAAGTTCTTTTCTCTGTGAGCATGACACTGAGGGGGAGAGCTCCACCGAGCTGCTTGATACTTGCTCCCGAAGGCAGTCATTTCTTGCGTGGTTGACGGATAGCCATAGCAGCTGCACAGCCCTATTTTTCTTCTCTGCTCACATGTTCAACCGAAGTTTCACTTCTCTGCTCGAACGCTCGACCGAAAGAAAACACCGTGCAACAGATCCCGCTCTATGCTACATCAGTGCTGATCGGTCCCGTCATGTTTTGGCGCCAGGTTGATCTGCCCAGGAGCTGCACTGGTGACGTCTCGACGCATTCCAACCCTCCTAAGCCCGTGCCTGTCTTCTATCTGACACAGCCGAACCATTTCCTTCCTCCTCAACTCGGACCGAAGCCGCCTCACGGTACAACATCGTCCGGCCGACTCGAAGCTTCTCTGGCATGACCAACACGACTTAAAGGTGCGCCATGATGTCTAGATCATTCTTCCGGACCCCTATCGCTCTTCCCCACTGCCGGCTAGATGGAATTCATGATTTTGCGCTGGAGTATGTGATGAACCGCCGAAACTAGAATCTGAAAATTCATCCAAACCGCGTGATCATCCGTTCTTCGGTTCAAGCTATGGCATCCAGCAACCCTAGAGACCACCACGGCCAAAGCCAGAAGGAAACCATCCATCCCTATGCTCCGGGCAACAAGAAATCACCGCCGTCGGTCAAAACGGCTCAGCTCACCGTCGAGCTCCCATTTGCGGATGCTTTCGGCTAGGGTTAGGGGTGGAGTCATATATCCCAACCACTAGTGATGGTGTATGACAAATTTGCTTGGTGAATTCGGTTCGGGACATGCCGATCCTCGTCGGCCCCGCGCCTCCGACCATCGCCGCTGGTGCCGATTGGTTTCCGGCCGTTTTCATGCGGGGAAAGCTTGACCGGCAGCTGCGCAACGATGTGAGGAGCGCATAGGGCGAAGCCGGAGCAAATTTTGTGGAAAAACGGAGGAGAACGGGGCGCGCCACCCTCTGTTCCGGCGCGTGCGAGTTCTGTCCCGAGATTGAAGATGATCCTGACAGGCGGGCCCACTGTCAGCCTGTAGGACGAGTCTCTGTGCAAAATAAAAACAGAAGGTTGTTTAAACTTTGCAAAACGATAACTTGGTGTAGAAAATTCCAAAAATAGTGAGACAAATTTTGCTAGGATCCTTAGAAGGAGTACTTTACAGAGAAACAAATTTCTAGCTATTAAAATGCTTAGAATCTCTGTAGAAATCTTATTAATTATTCCTTTGGGGATTAATTCCAGGAATATGGTGTTACGAAATATTCCCATTTTTGGTCAGAGAATTGTTCTCCTAGTTCTTGAGATCCAGTAAAAATCTTAGGATTTTTGGATATGAGTATGAGGGCTTAATCAGTAGGTTTTCACAGGTTTAATTAAATCAGCTGAAAATCACAGAAGAAAATTTCCAGAAAAACAAAATCAACTTCAACAAGCAATTCTAGCCAGCACAAGGATTGGAAAAAAATTTGAAACAAATTTTCCTAGAAACCTTAGGTCCAGACTTCTCAAGATATCACCTTATTCCATATTAGAAGGTCTGGTTTATTTGCTGTAAATCAATTTAGGTTAAACTTTCGAAGAATTTTTGTAGCCATCTCCTTCCTCCGAAACTTCTGAAAATATTACCATAAACCTATCATGAGTTTAGAAAGCACCTGTAAAAATTTCAACTGTAGATTCCTCTGTTTTCATCTATTTTGGTACTATAGTTATATATCACATTAATTCGTAATGTGATGCATCGTTTTTGATCATTTCGGTAGAGGGAATTCTCGCGAAGACTTCGGAGGCCGCTACATGCTTCGATTGAAAGAAACTTTAGTCGGGATCAACAATAAGGCAAGTCCTGGTTTGCATCCAAATTTACAAGTTTTTATTTGTATACACTTTATATTGTCTAGAATAATAGTTTTGCTTTACGGCTAGGTTTGTATGACACTCCACATGCATGACTCAATAAATCCCTGGAGTTTTATTTAGAGTATGTTTTCACTTAAATTATAACTGCTGTGATCAAGTTACGAAAAGAGGATTAAAAGAGCCATAAATCGAGTTGGCTGTTTCCTACTCGTGAACAGGGATTATGGGGGATCAATCGGAAGAGTTGAGAATTGATCCACTTAATTGGGCAATGGAGGCCGGGCAGTATGGATGGAAGTCTCAAGGACGTGGTCCTGTGAACCTAGTCTCTGTCTGAGTCGATTAAGTCCCATTCTCGTTTGCGGCCCTGCTGGACAAGTTTGATCTTGTACCAGGTACATACTGGCTATATGGGACCAAGGAAACTGATGTAACATGTTAACCTGAGTGTCGAGGCAATCCCCACCATCTTATGCAGATGCTGAAAGGAGAGAGAAGTCGGCTGTATGAGAAATTGCGTAGTGAGACTTACTCCAAGTCGGTGGGACCGGTTCGACATTTGGGTGTCATGTGAAAGGTTGCCACATACGACGTTGAGGGGATTGGTTGATCACCTGTCTCGGATGGTCGTATGTGTCGTGTCATCCGGTTGTTTTTTTATTCGAATCACCGTCACTCGCATCGTGACATAGTAAGAAACTGGGGGAAAAGAAATATGCCTCATGATTAATCCTCATATTGGAGATGAGGGATGATAACTACTTTTACTAAATTTACTTTCTACTTTGTGCTAGTGGCATCGGGACAAAGCGTTTCTAGTTTGATTGTGGAGTCTCGACGTTAATGGCGCAAAGTATGTATTGGTCTAGGGTAGCTCAGTAAATTTACCTTCTCCTCAGGCATGTGGCATCGTGATGAAGCGTTTCTTGTTTTATTGTGGAGTCTCGATGTAAATTGCGCGAGCATTATAAAACTTGCTTAAAAACTGGAAGTAAGGACTCTCTGTTAGCTCAAGTTCATATTTTATGCAAACTTCTTTATTCAGCCCTCTATTTCCAGCATTTAGAGTTCCATGTGTAGGGTTTTCGGTTGAGTCTTGCTGAGCATAAGCTTACGGTTTGTTGACCCATTGTTTTACAGGTAACGTTGCATAAGGCAACGTTAGAGAGGGAGGGAGATCCAAGAGGGGCAGCACCCAATGACAGGTGTGAGTCTCAATTGGAACCCTGCACGCCGCCGTGTTTGGGTGTAATGCTTGTGTGGAGAATACGCGAGCAGGATGGGTTCCTTTTGCTTAGCGTAGGCTATAGTTCATGAGTTGTATTCTTATCTTCCGCAGCAATGTACACCTGTACAATATTTGTAAAATGAGACAATAATATGTATGAAAGACATATATTGTTGTGTATGTGTGTTTTTCGGATGTGTGCTGTTGGATGCCACATCGCACGGCACCACAACAATGCGGTTCCTGGACTGTCAGGGCGGTGGTCCCCACAGGTGTGGTTTCAGAGCCGCATTGGGAATAGCTGACGCGGTCCCGCGGCCTCGTCGAGCCAGGATCACGCTGAGGGGTGCTGCGTTGCACAGCACCGGATAACACACATAAAAGGTACAAAGCGGAAGAAAAGTTTTATTACATAAACGAGTTTATGAACATTTTTATAACAAAATATGTTCAGTCTATAATCACGGGCGTAGACTACGCACCGAGTTCATGTTCAGCCCCTGAACGTGTCCCCAGTAGCACACATGCACACTAACACGGCGGCGCGCACGACTCCCACTCGACGGGGTTTCCCTCTCAGGGTTCCGTCTCCTCCTCGGGAGTCCCTTCCTCGTAACACCTTGCAAAAGCTTCAAACACAAGCAGTGAGCCCGATGGCTCAGAAAGTCTGACCCGTCTTTCCTATACATGAAACTTCTACATGCTGGATACAGGGTAGATGAAAATATAAGATGCAAAGGACTCGCCTAAATAGTTGAACCCTACTTTCATGTTTTAGCAGCAAGTTATGGAGAACCTCACGCTAAGGCACATGACAGAGCCGCAATCAAACAAGAAACACATTTCTCTCATGTACTTTGCCAAAGGTCGAAAGCAACTTTAATGATCTCTAAACTATAGCACTTCATTTAGCAATCAAGGTCAATCCTTCAAATCAGCAAACTTTTAACATGTATCTAGCCTGTTCTTTCTACGTCACGGTATAGTGAACAAGTGGTACTCACTGACCACGAGGGATGGCGATTATAATCGATTTACACCTGCAGGGTTACCCGAATAACCCGTCACGTACGCCCATACTCGATGTTGCCTACAGCAACCATCATGTATGTCGTACACAACAACCTCTCACCCTTAAGCCAAATGTTGAGCCAGTCCAATCGTCCCGAGCAAGAGGTCTCTGCGTGTGCGTCCGTAGTGCCGCCAGCTGATTTACACCTCGAGCTCTCAACCTACCCTATGAACGACCAGCTATGCCTCAACACCCAGCTACCTGTATTACATCGGTTTCACGGTTCCCATATATCCGGTAGGTCTTTGGTACTGTTCTAGCCTGTTCAACAGGCCCGCACACGGCTCGGTCCTCAATTGACACAAGCGGAGCTATGACACCCAGGCCCCAACGTTCTGCTGCCCTTACTCTCCGCTCGGTCTCATTTTTCTTGCCATGTGTTTCATTTGCTACCTTTACCCGTGTAGTGTGCCTCTAGCCTATTCTCGCGAGCAGTTCCAACTACTTGACTTGTACCGAATCCTACACTATCTTAGCATTGCAGTAGCTAATCAAGGTTTAAAAACCTAAGCCCATCCCAGGGTTTTCTTGGCTATGCATTTCGGTTTTCAAACAAGACTCTGATGCATAATTGAAGTGGGTGCTCAAAGTAAGTTTTTAAAATAGTGAAATTTATAAAAAAGCGAATGCAAACTGGAGCTTGCCTTGCTGCTGTTGGTTGTAGGCTAGCTGTTCCTCCGGAGTGATGAAGTCTAACACTTTGGGCTCCTCCTCAACCTTAGCGACTACATAAGATAAATACATGTATGTATCAATTTGAATGCATTTGAATTTGAAGTTGAATTTGTTAAGACTATAAGTATTGCTAGATAGGCCCAATAACTCTGAAATATTTACTGTGGTTTGGATACAACCTAAATAAAGACTTGGCCAAGTTTCATTTGCAGCAAAGCTGATTTGAGCCCTCCAAAAAAAATTGTGTATTTGGCCTTACTTTGAGCTCTTAGGGTGTTCTGAGGACTTTCATGGAGCAAGCTATGACTTTATGAAAACTAGATTTTCAGAAGATTCTGATGGAGTTGGTTTCACTTAATTTGAAGACTCCTAACCAATGATATGAGCTAAACAATTTCAGAGAAATTCTGAAAATGTTTGTGAACATTTTCCATTTTCTCTGGAACAGTTTTATTAATCATCCCATTATGTAGATCAGATGAGCTCAAATGGATCTGAAATTTTAAACGGCTGACAGATGGGCCCACCGCACAGCGTCATCTTCAACCTTCCTCCGGCGCTCGAGTGCGTGACCAACAGAGGATGTAGCGCGGTCCGTTCTCCGGCTACGGTGAACCATTTCCGGTGTTCTTTCGCGCTACACACTCCTCAGACCAAGCCCTAATGGCCGGACAAGGTTGTGCAGCATGCCATCGCCGGAAAACCGGTCGGCATCAACGGCGGTGATCGGTGGTGCGGCACCGATGATGACCAACGCGTCTCATGCCTATCTCGATGCCCGAAGCGGCCGTAAAGCACCACTGGAGCTCATGGAAGCTGTTGGTGCACTCAAACCATGCAGAAAATGACTGGAGCTATGAGCTCAATGGCGACCCGAGCCATTTTAGCCGGAGCCGGCGAGTTTGCATTGCTCAGCCCGTTGGATTGATGTCTCTTCTTGGTTTTTGGTCAGGATGGTCGTGAGGTACCCTAGTTACTCTAGCTCGACCAGCTTTGGGCATGATCAACCATGCGAGATGAATTTTGAGTTCTTGTGGGCTTCGTCTATATCTGGCTATCCTCAGAAAACCTAAAAATCTTGCTAGCCGGCACTAAGAGAGAGCTAGGGAGTGCGGGGGAAGCTACTAGACCTCGATGCTAACCTCAGAGACCAGTTGGTTTCGCCGGAGAAGCTTGGAGCTGCCCGGGCGACGGTGTCAAGTCGGAGGCGCGTCGGGATGAACAGGTCAGTGGAAAATCGGCTCGGAAAAGCTCGAGGGGAGCAAATCACGAGCAGCTGAGGGCTCGAGCACGTCGAGCGAAGTTCGGCGGTGCCGTTTATGGCCTCAGCTCACGGTGGAAGGGACAGGTTTGGCCGGTCGACGGTGAGGTGGTGGTTTCGGATGGCGACGGCTCTCTTCGGGTTTTCAGCACGAGGAGGCGTCGGAACAGAGGCAAGAAGACTTTGTGGTGACCGGATGATAACGAGCTGGGGACGTCGGTTGGCAGCTGGACTCGCTGATCAGGAGGTGGCAACGGCGAGTAGCGCCGTGGCGTCCGCGTGAGCGCGCGCAAGACCCGAGCCCGAGTTTTTCAGTCGGTTTGCTCGCTTGTGGGGCTGACAAGAGGGGCCCACCCTAGTTTTAACCTCTGAAATTCAATTTTCTTACTGCTCTAAACAGTAATGCCCCTAATACACTTGGCAATTTGAATTATCCACCAAATGCCCATTTTAAATTAGTAGAATTCAAATTGTGAAGTGTTTGACTATATTCACAGCACATATGCAGTTTTAAATTCAAATTGGATTTGAATTTTCTTAAATTGGCTCATGTCGATATCAACTCCAAATGGAGTGAAAATTGGTGTGTGAGCTCACAAAAAGGTGCTGAGTGTGAATATGAATCCCACTTTTAAATTCATGGGGTAGAAGGAGTTTGAATTTTGAGTTTAAGTTCAAACCAGCCTCTTTTAATTATACCCAAAAATACCTTAAAAGGTTTTGGATTTGGGTGAAACTTGGCATGAGCATTCCTATCAAGGTGTAGGAGTTTTTAATATGCTCAGCCCCTATATGATGTATGTGGGAAACACCACTTTTGCATTTTGTGAGTTTATCCTCTAATGACCATGTTGATGGTGTTTACTTGCTCTTCAAATGTGTTTATAAGTTTTCCTCAAATGAGGTGGGTGTGGTGTGATGAACACTTTGATTGTGTGCAAAAACTTAGACCCTTACATTCCTCCCCCCTTAAAAGAATCTCGTCCTGAGATTATAAGGTGAAATTTAGAGAGATGACGGTGGAAAATTATCGTATGTGCGACGTGAAAAAGTCACGGTAGTTAGTGCGAAGAAAACCTTCTAAAAGTGCATCGAGGCATCCCTTGTAGGTTTTGGTTGATTTATGACAAACAAATGAGACTCTAACTAAATCGTTGAGATGAGCACATGTTTTTAAAGAAATTAGGAAGAAAACACAAAAAGAAAGGAGAATGGGGATCTAAAATAATAAGAGCTCAGGAGCTGAAAAGATTAGATTACTTAGTATGGAGTGTGTTGGAGAATCACACCCCAAGAGCTCAAGTGAAAAAAATCACACTAACTGCACAAAAATCAGCATGTGAGGACTAGTCCGATATCAACCGAACTAGTCTGATTTCTCTCACTAGAAAACAGACTAGTCCGATATGGACCGGACTAGTCCGATTTGTCTCTGAGTAGACAACAGACTAGTCCGCACTCTTACGGACTAGTCCGGTATCTCACAACAATTAGGATTTTCCACACGCCGCACACCGAATAGTCCGGAGTCCACCATGGACTAGTCTGGACATTGCAAACCCTAACCGTAACATTTGGAAACCCTAGTATAAATAGAGGTGTACGGCCATACTACAACAAATCTCGACCCCCTGCGCCGTCACACCTTCCAAGAGCCCAAAATTCACTTCTTTCCACACATTCTAACCCTAAAAGGATCAAATCTTTGAGGATTAGCAATTGATCGAAGGAGAGACTTGTTCTACACATCTTGAGCTCTTGGGTTTGATCTCTCGCACACTCTTGTTCATTTATTGTACATCTTTTGAGTGTGCTTTGTGGTATTCATTCATTGTAATTCTTGGGGAGCCCTCAACTTGTGAGAAGGCCCCTTGAACGATTTATTTGCCCTTTGTGATTAGTGGAAGAGAATCGTCCTCCGTGGCGATTCGACGAGGGTAGGGTTGGTGAAGACCCGGTCGTTCGTGGACTCCTCAACGGGGATGTAGATTTCCTTCGTGGAATCGAACCTTGGGATAAAATATTGTCTCTTGCTCTTATGTTTTATTGTTCATCATATTCTAGGGTTTACTTAATCTTGTTTAATTCACATTGAAGCATTGAAACTAAAGTTGATCTCTGTCATTCATTGTTTCACTGTTGTAATACATCTAAGTTCCCAATTAATTTCCGCTGCATAGGGTACTAGAAGTGAAAATATTGATCAACCTTGATCTTTCTAGTACACGCATAACGGACTAGTCCGCACAGTACCAGACTAGTCCGATTTGTCTCTGAGTATACATCGGACTAGTACGCACTCTACCGGACTAGTCCGATTTCCCTGTATTTGATAAATCTATTAAGTGTTTCAGGGACTAACAAAGAATCGAAAAGCCTATTCACCCCCCTCTAGGCTACATTCACCTTCTCTCTACCATGTTGTTTCATCTACCGAGTGATTACTCCATAGAACTTTGTAGAACCACAACATACGGTTGCGTTGTAACACCCCAAATTTTGATTCAAAACCCTAAACCATGTTCAGAGGGTAATTTAAAAATTTTTGGACGTGTTGCATGTTTTGCAAAAATTCAAATTCAAACTGGAATTCAAATTAGACTCAAAACAGAAAATAAATGGAAAAAGAAAAAGAGAAAACGGGAAAAAACCAGCCAGTGGGCCGAAACCCGCCAGCCGGCCCAGTTTCCCCGCGCCAGCCCGCAGCCGCGCGCCCGCGCTATCCCTCACAGACAGGTGGGACCCACCTGTCATCCCTAACCCCGCGACCCCGGACTCTCCCGCGCGCGCAATCTTAACCGATCGGAATACCGCGTCCCTCAGCCCGAATTCCGGTCCCAGAAGAATCAAACTCGATCACAACTGACCCACCGCCCTTCCCCGGCTATAAAAACCCCAGCCCCGATCGGTTTTTCCCACGTGATCGCCGATTTTTACTCCGGTGAGCACCGAGACTTCACCGGTGAATTCTTGCCGATCTAAGCTCGGAAACTCTGATCTAACTCGCTGGTCTTGATCCACCGCCTCCGGGGAGCTTTGCAGGTGCAGAAAACTCGGAGAATTACGGTGTAAACACAGCGCCGACGAGCTTCGCCGTGGTTTTGCCTCGGACCTCGCCGCCGATCACTTTCCAGGACCCCCGAGCTCGAGAAAACCCCCGAGGTGAGATCCCTGACCTCCCCTCTACCGATCTATGCCATAAGATCACAGTTCTAGGCAGATATCTCGAGGATCCGAAACTTTCCGGCGAGATCGCCACTTCCCGCCGCCGTGCGCCGCCGGCAGCACCGCCCGCGCTCGATCAGAGCGACGTGGCCGCTTGTGCGCCGTTTATTTTAAATCGCACGGTAGATTTTAAAACCCCGCGTACCGGTTCGATGTTATAATCTCAGCCGTCGGTTTAAAATCGGACGGTCCACGTCAGCCCCGCGTTATAAAGACTGGAAATCTTACGTGCTACCCCCTGGGGTTCTCGGGAAATAAGAGCTAGGCCCGGAAACTTCTGATCTAGCCCCTGGAACTCCAGAAAATCATGTAAATTCATTTAAAAATCAGTTTTAGCCCCTGGACTTAATAGAAATTAGGAAAAACACCTCTGATAAGTGTAGCTAGACCCCTGGAAATTATGAAAATAATATTATAGACCCTGTAATGGGGTGAGTTCATTATTTTAGCCCTGTTTAGTATTTAATTTAGAAAATTGAATATGTAACTAGTGTTTAAAAATTAAAAAGTGGGACAAACATAATTGTCGAAATTAATTAAAAGCTTTCTCAGTACTTAGAAAACTTTGGAGTGAGATAAAAATATATTTTGGGCTGAAATGAATCTGTTTCATTTATTAATCACATTATTTAGTATAGGGACACATTTTTAAGTAAAGAATAGCTATAGAAAAATAGGGAAAATAATTATGAAATAGTTTACATCAGAGGCCAAGGTCAAAATATGTTATTCAATTATTTAGGACCAAAACCTATACTGTTTAGATGATGTGTATTACTAATTTCATAAAAAAATACACAATTATGCATAGGAATATAAATCTGAAAACATAGCAACTAGTAAATGATAAATGGAGTTTTTAAAATTCAAAGAGTTCAGTTTAGGGTTGATAGAAATTATGAAGGCACATATGGAGAAGAAAAATACTTTTATTACATACTTGGTAGTTTAATATAAGGAATTTATTTAAAACTGAAACACACACATATGTATATATATAGTATGTAAGTATAAATATGAACACCAAAGTAGGAATCATACACATATAAATAAAAGTGTGTGCAAGCCACAGATCAACACACAAAGTAACCACAACACATATAATGGTGAATGAATTTCATAAATATGAATGTGTGGTTTGTATGAAGTAAGAAGTGTGAACTATGTCTTATGATTGTTGTTTTTCTTTTGCTATGTGTGATGGTATGAAGTAGAACCTGTTCAAGAGCAAGTTATTCCTTTCCAAGATCAGGACTACCCATTTCAAGAGCAGCAAGAAGGAGGCAAGTGTCCTTGACCACTTTGATCCTATGCTAGGATGTGTAGATAGAATTATTTGCATTGTCGATTGAAATATGAAACCCATGCTAGGAAGTTTCCCTAGAATTGCATTACCTTGTTTCCTTGTAGCTTGGGTTGGGATTTATTTTATCATGTCATTTATTATTATGCATATGCTTAGCCATGCTTAGAATGGGATAATTGGGATATGAGATCATCAGATTATTTTACCATACTCTTGAATGAGATATTGTGAGTTATGTAGAGGTAGGGATCAAGGCAAGTTGGATGTTTTGGTTGTGTGCTTGGTGCACGAGACTTGGGTTTGTGTTTAAGTACTTGCCTGGATCCTAAGGACCGGTTCATGGAGCATGTAACCCGGCTTTACAGTGCCAACCACATGCTGAGATGGGGCAGCTTGGCCAATTAATTAGGTGTATCCCCGGCGTAGTATGGGTGTGTTGGATGGTGCGGGGAGTGGGTGTCAGCTGGACTACCATATGAACCGCAAGGCTCAAGAGGGGGCCACTGCAGCGGGGTTGGAGCCTCTTGTATGCTGTTAGGGGTGAAACCTCAGTGGTACAAACGGGGGATGAAATCACTACATGTGAGTACAGTGGTACAAACTCTGCAGAGTCAAAACTGTCTTGACAGCCGTGCTCACGGTTAAGAGCGGCCTGGACTTATTCATGAATTAGAGGAGTGAAGGTTTTTGGAAGTTGTGGATGTCAAGCGGGGAGCTTAACCTTGGAAATGATGTTATGGTTATTAGATTATGATGATGGAGTGGGAGATTGGGACCATTTCACTTGTGTAGTAATGTAGGTGCTTAATAAGCTAAGGCGATAGGTATTAATTGCGTAGTGCTTTAACCATGAGTTCAATCTCTCCTTGTTCTAGCCCTGCATGGTATAATTTTCCCACATTTGCTGAGTACCATTGGTACTCAACCTTGCATATTTGTTTGTTTATATTGCTGCTCAGGTCAAGATAATGAGGTGGTGTATAATAACCAAGACTTTGGACCCGAAGAAGGTTTTTAGGTTCATGAAGACCCCCGGGCAACGCCTGTGATGGAGCCCTAAAGAATAATATTCCGCTGCTAGTTTATTTACTTGTGATGAACTTATTATTGTCCATCGAGACATTTACTATGTAAGACTTACTTATATTCGACACCTGGCTTGTAATAAATGATGCTTCACTATTTGTCATCACATGTATGAGAAAATGATCCTGGCATACATGTGATATTCACTCGGTTGTTCTTCGGAAAAACTGGGTGTGACAGAGGTGGTATCAGAGCCAAGGTTGCCCGTAGGAACGTGGACCTAGGTAGAAATGGACGTATTTAAGGGCCCTATTTTCTTAAAAACTATTTTCCAAGGTGTGGGTTGAAGAGTGTTATTAAAGGAGTCATTTTCTTCATCTTACCCCAACTTTCATTCAAAATAGGATTTTTGTTTGAGAACTTATCTAACCTAATTTTAAATTCTTTTGTTTTAGATGGTTCGCATGATTCGCACCGCCCGTAAGTCCACAGGAGGGAGAGTTCCCGTAGTTGCCCTTGCCGAAAGAGAGGAGAGTCGTCCAGTGAAGTACCTTTCCTACGGATTGGCAGTAGGAGACTTGTTGCGCCGTCTTCGACGTATGCTCGAAGCCGCAGGCAATACGGGCAAGCTAATCATCCACTATAACTCCACCAGGACCATCCGTGAGAAGAGGGAAGAATGGAGTTCGGAGATGAGGATTATACACGAGAATCAGCTGCTTAAGATTCACCACTCTCCAGCTTGCCGAGCAACACAAGTTGACGCGGAGAAAGATGTCACCTGGGAGGCCATCACCTGCCAGAGTCACATCTATCATCGCCACTTGGACAAAACTGAGTACATGTATGTCCTCCAACGTGAGAGTGGTACCACGGAATACAAGTACCCACCGGTGCAGCAAGGGACTTCCCATGAGCATATGGACTTGTGTTTGGAGGATGCTGCTATGCTCAGCACTCGACTGCAGGAGTGTCAACAAGAACTTCAGGATGTCCGAGACACCCTGAAGGAAACGGAGGCGTTGCTGCGAGCTTGCTTAAAGGCGAGAGAAAGAGGATATGGGAATGAACTGTGTGTCACTGTGAATGATACATGGACTCCTGACTCCCCGGATCGCCGAGCAATCAGGCGTCGTCGCACTTCTCCTCCAGCAGCCTCCCCACCCAAAGCAGAGTCAGAAGGTAGCCGAAATGAGGAGGAAGATCCCGAGGAGCCAGCTCAAGAGGACGAGTAGTGTAGAGTCTTTCCCCTAGCTAACAAGAGGTCGATTAGTCGAGTCGTTACGTAGTTAATGGTGTGATAATGCTTGGTGTGTGACGTGAGTTGTGGAAGCCATGAGCAATTGTCCACAGCCTCGTCTTCAGATTGTTTTGCTTTGGTGTGTGAACCCATAGGAAATAATAGTGCATTTATTTGGTGTGAGATATAAACCCTCGTAAAATTTTAACAAAGCCTCAACACTTCAAAGTACAAACAAGTGAAAGTAGTAAGATGATACTAAATGCTTTCAAATTAACATTGGTTGATTCTGCCAGATGGCCGGAAGAGGAAAAGGACGTGCTGCCAACCCCGCCAACAACAATGATGAGGCATGCAACCCTCATCTTTCTGAAGGCCAGGACCGGGGTGGTCGCCGTGAAGAAGTTGATCCTCTCCACCAAATGCTGGAGAATCAAAATCAGCTCATCCAGAACTTGACTCAAGTGGTGGCCAACTTGCATCAAGTTCCACCTACACAAGCTGCACCACGCCAACCAAGGTTGAGTGAGTTTCTAGAAACTCAACCTCCAAAGTTTGCAAGTGCTGCTGAACCTCTGGAGGCAGATGATTGGCTGAAGACTATTGAAAGTAAGATGAGGATCATACAGTGCCAAGGGTATGAGAGGGTTCTGATTGCCTCTCATCAATTGCATGGACCTGCTGCTGATTGGTGGACCGCCTATGTGGCCGCCCATCATGACCCTGAGAGCATCACTTGGGAAGAGTTCAAGCGTAGCTTCCGCAACCATTACATCCCAAGAGGTGAACTCAAAAACAAGAGGAAGGAGTTTTTGGGACTGCAGCAGGGAAACATGACGGTGAGGGAATACCTCACTAAATTCACTCAACTATCCCGTTATGCCCCACGGGACATAGAGACTGATGAGCAGAAACAAGATTGTTTCGTGGAAGGGCTTACCGCAGAAATGCAGTGTGCAATGTCCTCAAATGAGTATGAAAGCTTTCAAAAGATGGTGGACAGAGCATTTGTGGTGGAAAGGAAGCTAAAGGCCCTGGAAAATGAGAATAAGAGGAAGGCTGGGTGGTCACATCAAGCCTCAGGGAGCAACACCCGCCCACGTATGATGCAGCAACCTACGGGGCAGACGAGCCGTGCTGCGGTACCCTATTCAGCACCAAGAGGGTACAACCCAAACTACAGGCCTCCCGCAGTACCAGCACAGCCGCAACGTCAGTTTGCGCAGCAGCCTCGCCCCGCATATCCACCTCGACCAGCAGTACAAGGACCCCCAAACCAACCCCAAGACAACAAGGGCCAAGCATCTAAGATTGGGGTGCAATGTTTCAGCTGTGGTGAAGTGGGGCACTACGCCCATAAGTGTCCAAAGAAGAAGCCCACGCAGCCACAGCAACAGAATGTAATGAGAGGACGGGTGAACCACGTCACTATGGAGGAAGCACAAGAGGCACCCGACGTGGTAGTTGGTAAGTTTCCTGCCAATTTACACCTTGCAACTCGGCTGTTTGATTCGGGTGCTACCCACTCGTTCATTGCTCAAGGGTTTGTTCAGAAGCATGACCTAGCAACCACCCAAATGAACCATATGCTAGCGGTAAACTCTCCAGGTGGAGAAATAAGGACAAGACAAGTGTGTCCCAAAGTGGACCTAGACATTAATGGGGTAGTATTTACGGCTAACCTCATAGTGATAGATTCACAAGGGATAGATATTATTTTGGGTATGGATTGGTTGACCAAACATAAAGGAATCATCCATTGTTCGACCAGAACGGTGGAATTAACTCACCCCAGTGGCACCAGAGTAAAGTTCATAACAATACACGAGCCTAGGAGGGACATAAAATTAAATCAAGTGGAGGTGAAAGTTGAGGAAATCAGGACTGTCAGGGAATATCCGGATGTTTTTCCGGAGGAATTGCCAGGTATGCCTCCCGACCGTGACGTGGAATTCGCAATTGAGCTAGTACCGGGAACAGCCCCGATATACAAGAGACCCTATCGCATGGACTCCAAGCAGCTAGAATACCTCAAGGATCATTTGGGAGAATTGACGGAGAAGGGGTATATTCGCCCTAGTTCCTCACCATGGGGAGCTCCGGTGATATTTGTGCTCAAGAAAGACGGAACCCAAAGGTTATGCGTGGATTACCGTGCTTTGAATGAGGTAACCATCAAGAACAAGTACCCATTGCCTCGCATTGAAGACTTGTTTGATCAGTTGAGGGGAGCTTGTGTATTCTCAAAAATTGATCTCAGGTCGGGATACCACCAACTCAAGATAAGGCAATCTGATATTCCCAAGACAGCTTTCGTATCTCGGTACGGACTGTATGAATACACTGTTATGCCTTTCGGGCTAACCAATGCCCCGGCATATTTCATGTACCTCATGAACAAGGTATTCATGGAATATCTGGACAAATTTGTGGTGGTTTTCATAGATGATATTCTCGTCTTCTCCAAAGATGAAGAAGAACATGAGAAACATCTAAGGTTGGTGTTGTAGAGGCTGAGAGAACACCAACTATATGCCAAGTTGAGCAAGTGTGAGTTTTGGCTGAAGAGAGTTCCCTTTTTAGGACATATAATCTCGGAGGGAGGAATCTCCGTAGATCCCGCCAAAATCGAGGATATCCAGAAGTGGAAGACCCCTGAAAAATGTCGGAGAAGTTCGAAGATTTTTGGGATTGGCTGGATACTATCGACGATTTATTGAGGGATTCTCCAAGATCTCGAGACCTCTCACCAAATTGTTGGAAAAGGGAATCACATTCAACTGGACGCCACAGTGTGATACAAGCTTTCAGGAGCTAAAGAAGAGATTGACAACAGCCCCAGTGCTGGTTATGCCAGATATGCAGAAGAATTTCACAGTGTACTGCGATGCCTCTGGAAATGGGTTGGGATGTGTTCTCATGCAAGAAGGACATGTCGTGGCATATGCATCCCGGCAGCTTCGGAAGCACGAGAAGAACTATCCTACACATGACCTAGAACTAGCTGCAGTGGTACACGCGTTGAAAATTTGGCGGCACTATTTGATGGGGAAGAGGACAGAGATATATACGGATCATAAGAGTTTGAAGTACATATTCACACAGCCAGATCTCAACCTCAGACAAAGGAGATGGTTAGAGCTAATCAATGACTTTGATGTGGGCATCAACTATCATCCCGGGAAAGCAAACGTCGTGGCCGATGCTTTGAGTCGGAAAGTGCAGGTCAATAAGTTGAGCTTGAAGGACATGCCCGCAGAATTGAAGGACGAGGTTATAAGGCTCAATCTATGTCTAGTAAATAGTGGTGAAGCCATCGCCATGGAAGTGGACTCCACACTCGAGCAAGACATACGCGAGGGCCAAAAGAATGATGAGAAGATACAAGAGATCAGACAACTCATCAAGGAAAATAAAGCTCCTGGTTTTAGAGAGGATGAACAAGGAACGGTGTGGCACGGGAAAAGGATCTGTGTGCCAGAAGTAAAGGAGATCCGTGAATTAATTTTGAAGGAGGCTCACGATTCTGACTATTCCATTCATCCTGGGAGTACGAAGATGTACCAGGACCTCAAGAGCAGGTATTGGTGGTATGGCATGAAGCGAGATGTCGCGGAACATGTTGCCCTATGTGACACATGTCAGTTGGTGAAAGCCGAACATCAACGACCCGCGGGATTATTGCAACCACTCAAAGTGCCTGAATGGAAGTGGGAAGAAATCAGCATGGATTTTGTCGTGGGATTGCCTAGGACCCAATCCGGGTATGATTCAATATGGGTCATTATTGATAGGCTAACCAAGGTAGCTCATTTCATTCCTGTGAAAGAAAGCTACAGCGGATCCAAATTGGCAGAATTGTACATGTCAAGGATTGTGTGTTACCATGGAGTGCCAAAGAAGATAGTGTCGGACCGAGGGACACAGTTCACCTCGAGGTTTTGGCAGAAGTTGCATGAAACCATGGGAACCCATCTGAACTTCAGCTCTGCCTATCATCCCCAAACTGACGGGCAGACGGAGAGAACCAATCAGATACTTGAAGATATGTTAAGGGCATGTGCACTAAAAAACAATAGGAGTTGGGACAAGAACTTACCGTATGCGGAGTTTTCCTATAACAACAGCTATCAAGCTAGTATGAAGATGTCACCGTTTGAAGCTTTGTATGGAAGGAAGTGCAGAACTCCCCTATTTTGGAACCAAACAGGAGAAAGTAAAGTGTTTGGTCCAGAAGTGCTACAAGAAGCCGAGGCGAAGGTGAGGGAGATTCGTAACAACTTGAGGATAGCACAAACACGCCAGAAGAGTTATGCTGATGTACGAAGAAGAGAGCTCGTTTTCAACGTGGGAGACTATGTTTATCTCAAGGTGTCCCCTATCAGAGGACTTCGTCGGTTCAAGGTGAAAGGGAAGTTGTCACCTCGATACATCGGACCCTTTCAAGTTTTGGAAAGAAAAGGCGAAGTGGCGTACCAACTAGAGTTACCGGTTCATCTATCGGACGTGCACGACGTATTCCATGTGTCACAACTCAAGAAATGCCTGAGGACGCCTGAAGAGGTGTTACCCATGAATGAAGTGGATGTAGCTGAAGATTTGTCTTATGCCAAGCAACCATACAAGATTTTGGAGACGATGGAATGCCTCACCAGAAACAAGAGAATCCGGATGTGCAAGGTGCAGTGGAAGCATCACTCAGAAGAGGAAGCCACCTGGGAACGGGAAGATGAGCTCAAGGCACAATTTCCTGAATTGTTTTCTTAGAAACACCAATCTCGAGGACGAGATTTCTTTTAAGGGGGGTAGAGCTGTAACACCCCAAATTTTGATTCAAAACCCTAAACCATGTTCAGAGGGGAATTTAAAAATTTTTGGACGTGTTGCATGTTTTGCAAAAATTCAAATTCAAACTGGAATTCAAATTAGACTCAAAACAGAAAAGAAATGGAAAAAGAAAAAGAGAAAACGGGAAAAAACCGGCCAGTGGGCCGAAACCCGCCAGCCGGCCCAGTTTCCCCGCGCCAGCCCGCAGCCGCGCGCCCGCACTATCCCTCACAGACAGGTGGGACCCACCTGTCATCCCTAACCCCGCGACCCCGGACTCTCCCGCGCGCGCGCAATCTTAACCAATCGGAATACCGCGTCCCTCAGCCCGAATTCTGGTCCCAGAAGAATAAAACTCGATCACAACTGACCCACCGCCCTTCCCCGGCTATAAAAACCCCAGCCCCGATCGGTTTTTCCCACGCGATCGCCGATTTTTACTCCGGTGAGCACCGAGACTTCACCGGTGAATTCTGGCCGATCTAAGCTCGGAAACTCTGATCTAACTCGCTGGTCTTGATCCACCGCCTCCGGGGAGCTTTGCAGGTGCAGAAAACTCGGAGAATTACGGTGTAAACACAGCGCCGACGAGCTTCGCCGTGGTTTTGCCTCGGACCTCGCCGCCGATCACTTTCCAGGACCCCCGAGCTCGAGAAAACCCCCGAGGTGAGATCCCTGACCTCCCCTCTACCGATCTATGCCATAAGATCACAGTTCTAGGCAGAATTCTCGAGGATCCGAAACTTTCCGCCGAGATCGCCGCTTCCCGCCGCCGTGCGCCGCCGACAGCGCCGCCCGCGCTCGATCAGAGCGACGTGGCCGCTTGTGCGCCGTTTATTTTAAATAGCACGGTAGACTTTAAAACCCCGCGTACCGGTTCAATGTTATAATCTCAGCCGTCGGTTTAAAATCGGACGGTCCACGTCAGCCCCGCGTTATAAAGACTGGAAATCTTACGTGCTACCCCCTGGGGTTCTCGGGAAATAAGAGCTAGCCCCGGAAACTTCTGATCTAGCCCCTGGAACTCCAGAAAATCATGTAAATTCATTTAAAAATCAGTTTTAGCCCCTGGACCTAATAGAAATTAGGAAAAACACCTCTGATAAGTGTAGCTAGACCCCTGGAAATTATGAAAATAATATTATAGACCCTGTAATGGGGTGAGTTTATTATTTTAGCCCTGTTTAGTATTTAATTTAGAAAATTGAATATGTAACTAGTGTTTAAAAATTAAAAAGTGGGACAAACATAATTGTCAAAATTAATTAAAAGCTTTCTCAGTACTTAGAAAACTTTGGAGTGAGATAAAAATATATTTTGGGCTGAAATGAATCTGTTTCATTTATTAATCACATTATTTAGTATAGGGACACATTTTTAAGTAAAGAATAGCTATAGAAAAATAGGGAAAATAATTATGAAATAGTTTACATCAGAGGCCAAGGTCAAAATATGTTATTCAATTATTTAGGACCAAAACCTATACTGTTTAGATGATGTGTATTACTAATTTCATAAAAAATACACAATTATGCATAGGAATATAAATCTGAAAATATAGCAACTAGTAAATGATAAATGGAGTTTTTAAAATTCAAAGAGTTCAGTTTAGGGTTGATAGAAATTATGAAGGCACATATGGAGAAGAAAAATACTTTTATTACATACTTGGTAGTTTAATATAAAGAATTTATTTAAAACTGAAACACACACATATGTATATATATATATATATAGTATGTAAGTATAAATATGAACACCAAAGTAGGAATCATACACATATAAATAAAAGTGTGTGCAGGCCACAGATCAACACACAAAGTAACCACAACACATATAATGGTGAATGAATTTCATAAATATGAATGTGTGGTTTGTATGAAGTAAGAAGTGTGAACTATGTCTTATGATTGTTGTTTTTCTTTTGCTATGTGTGATGGTATGAAGTAGAACCTGTTCAAGAGCAAGTTATTCCTTTCCAAGATCAGGACTACCCATTTCAAGAGCAGCAAGAAGGAGGCAAGTGTCCTTGACCACTTTGATCCTATGCTAGGATGTGTACATAGAATTATTTGCATTGTCGATTGAAATATGAAACCCATGCTAGGAAGTTTCCTAGAATTGCATTACCTTGTTTCCTTGTAGCTTGGGTTGGGATTTATTTTATCATGTCATTTATTATTATGCATATGCTTAGCCATGCTTAGAATGGGATAATTGGGATATGAGATCATCAGATTATTTTACCATACTCTTGAATGAGATATTGTGAGTTATGTAGAGGTAGGGATCAAGGCAAGTTGGATGTTTTGGTTGTGTGCTGGGTGCACGAGACTTGGGTTTGTGTTTAAGTACTTGCCTGGATCCTAAGGACCGGTTCATGGAGCATGTAACCCGGCTTTACAGTGCCAACCACATGCTGAGATGGGGCAGCTTGGCCAATTAATTAGGTGTATCCCCGGCGTAGTATGGGTGTGTTGGATGGTGCGGGGAGTGGGTGTCAGCTGGACTACCATATGAACCGCAAGGCTCAAGAGGGGGCCACTGCAGCGGGGTTGGAGCCTCTTGTATGCTGTTAGGGGTGAAACCTCAGTGGGCCCACGCTCGTCAGGAATCCCTTTGTAAAGGCTTCGTAGTGATCTCCTGGCTGCACACCTGGGAAGTGTGAATGTGGATCGTAGCCACTGGCATAATGGAGGTTCTTTTAGTCCACCCGGCAACGGGGGATGAAATCACTACATGTGGGTACAGTGGTACAAACTCTGCAGAGTCAAAACTGTCTTGACAGCCGTGCTCACGGTTAAGAGCGGCCTGGACTTATTCATGAATTAGAGGAGTGAAGGTTTTTGGAAGTTGTGGATGTTAAGCGGGGAGCTTAACCTTGGAAATGATGTTATGGTTATTAGATTATGATGATGGGATGGGAGATTGGGACCATTTCACTTGTGTAGTAATGTAGGTGCTTAATAAGCTAAGGCGATAGGTATTAATTGCGTAGTGCTTTAACCATGAGTTCAATCTCTCCTTGTTCTAGCCCTGCATGGTATAATTTTCCCACACTTGCTGAGTACCATTGGTACTCAACCTTGCATATTTGTTTGTTTATATTGCTGCTCAGGTCAAGATAATGAGGTGGTGTATAATAACCAAGACTTTGGACCCGAAGAAGGTTTTTAGGTTCATGAAGACCCCCGGGCAACGCCTGTGATGGAGCCCTAAAGAATAATATTCCGCTGCTAGATTATTTACTTGTGATGAACTTATTATTGTCCATCGAGACATTTACTATGTAAGACTTACTTATATTCGACACCTGGCTTGTAATAAATGATGCTTCACTATTTGTCATCACATGTATGAGAAAATGATCCTGGCATACATGTGATATTCACTCGGTTGTTCTTCGGAAAAACTGGGTGTGACATGCGTTTGGTTCGGGCCTTTTCATCATTTATCTGAACAGGTTCCTCCCGATAAGTGAGATCCGGTTTCAGTTCTTCAATATCCCCCAGCTGAACGGTAGTTGAGAGCTTAAGACACTTCCTCAGCTGAGATGTGAAGGACGTCGTGCACAACAGAAAGTATTTCTGGTAATTCCAGCCGGTATGCTACTGAACCACATCTTTCTATAATCTGGAATGGATCGATGAATCGGGGTGCCAACTTTCCTCTCACCCCGAATCTGTTCACGCACTTCATTGGAGACACATGTAGATATATGTGATCCCCGACTTTGAATTGTAATGGGCGTCTTCTCCGGTCTGCATACTGTTTTGTCGGGATTGGGCGGCTTTTAGGTTCGCTTGAATCAGCCGAACCTTTTCCTCCACATTGTTGACAAGATCAATCCCGAAGGTGACCCTTTCGCCAGACTCAAACCAATTCAGTGGTGTGCGGCATTTTCTCCAGTATATCGCCTCATAAGGCGCCATCTTGATGCTGGCTTGGTAGCCATTGTTGTACGAGAACTCGGCTAACGGTAAGTGATCATCCCAATTCTTACCGTGGTTGATAGCACAAGCTCGTAGCATATCCTCTAGAATCTGATTTACCCGCTCGATTTGCCCATCTGTCTGCGGGTGGTAGGCGGAACTATGGATCAGCTTCGTCCACAATGAAGCATATAGCTGCTCCCAAAAACGAGACACAAATAAAGTGCCCCAATCCGATATGATGGTGCGGGGTACGCCGTGCAAGCATAGGATGAGTGAGATGTACAATTCAGCATACATCTTAGAGTTGTAGTTGGTGTTGACCGGGATAAAATGGGCAACTTTGGTAAGCTGGTCGATGATCACCCACACTGAATCATGCTTCTGAAATGTTGTGGGTAAACCGACGATGAGGTTGATGCTAACATCTTCCCACTTCCAGGCAGGAACACCAAGTGGTTGTAGCAGTCCCGGTTTTCTCATGTGGTCTGCCTTCACCCTTCGACATGTATCGCACCCCGACACGTACTTCGCGATCTCCCGCTTCATCCATGTCCACCAAAATTTTTTTATGAGTTCTTGATACATCTTGTTGCTGCCGGAGTGAATAGAAAATTTTGACAAGTGAGCCTCATAAAAGATTTTCTTCCGTAACTCTGGGTTACAGGGTACGACGATCCGATCCTTGAACCATAGGACACCGTCTCTGTCTTTTAGGAAACATTTCAGCTCCCCACTGTCTACACGTCTCCGTAAATGCGACATGCCCTTGTCATGTTTCTGACCTGTCGCTATCTCTTCACGGATGGTGGGGATCAAAGCTAAATTGTAGAAAGCTCCATGTCGAATCACATGCAATGGTGGCTCGCTCTGTTCCAATGGTGTGATGGTCAGATTGTTGACGTGTGATTTACGGCTCAGCGCATCCGCCACTACGTTTGCCTTGCCAGGTTAATAATGGATCTCTACTTCATAATTCTTTATAAACTCCAACCATCTTCACTGCCTCATGTTCAGCTCCTTCTGAGTGAATATGTACTTGAGGCTTTTGTGGTCGGTATATAAATGCACGAGGTTACTGAGTAGGTAGTGCCTCCACATCTTGAGTGCGAGTACCACGGCAGCAAGCACTAAGTCATGAGTTGGATAATAATTCTCATGTTTTCTGAGCTGCCGTGATCCATACGCGACCACCCTTCGGTCTTGCATCAGCACACATCCGAGCCCAGTGCTGGATGCATCGCAGTACACATCGAACGGTTTTGTTGTGTCTGGCTGCGCAAAAACTAGTGCTGATGTTAAGTGCTTCACTAATGCCTTGAATGCTGCTTCACATGCTGGACTCCAAACATATTTGGTAGCCTTCTGCAGCAGCTCGGTCATAGGCTTGGCAATCTTCGAGAAGTTTGGAATGAACCTCCAATAATATCCTGCCAGTCCGAGGAAACTCTGTACCTTGTGAACAGTTCTTGGGGACTTCCAATTCAGCACTTGTGTGATCTTACTCGGGTCTACAGCGATGCCCTCCGCTGAGATAATATGCCCGAGAAAAGGCACTTGCGATATCCAGAATTCGCACTTGCTGAATTTCGCGTATAGTTTGTGATCCCGCAGCCGTTGAAGGACTATATGCAGATGCTTCGTGTGTTCTTCCTCTGAATTGGAATATACCAATATGTCGTCGATCAAGACCACAACAAACTTGTCCAGCTCCAGCATGAATACCGAGTTCATAAAGTACATTAAGTGAGCTGGAGCGTTGGTGAGGCCGATGGACATGACCAGGTACTCATAATGTTCGTAACTCGTTGAGAAAGCCATCTTCGGAATATCCTCAGCCCGTATCTTAATCTGACGGTACCCAGATCTTATGTCCATTTTGGAAAAGATCTTTGCTTCAACCAACTGATCAAACAACATGTCAATCCATGGCAACGGGTACTTGTTCTTGATGGTTACAGCGTTTAGTGGACGATAGTCCACGCAAAGCCCCAATGTCTCATCATTCTTCTTCACAAACAATGCCGAACAGCCCCATGGCGAGGAGCTCGGCCTAATAAAACCCTTCTCCAGCAGGTCCGTTAACTGCGTCTTCAGTTCTGCCAATTCCTTTGGCGCCATCTTGTACGGCCTTCGGCATATTGGCATTGTTCCCGGTGCAAGTTCAATCTTGAACTCCACCTCTCTGTCAGGTGGCATCCCCGGTAAATCATCCAGGAACACGTCAGGGAACTCACGGACTACTGGAATGTCTTCCAATCTGATGGTGGTGGATTGGTATACACTTGGAAGTTTTATTTCTGGACTGTCCAGAAATAATGAGTGAGACTCGTGCACTTCTGAGTGCAAATGCATGACTCGGAGGACGGTGTCTAAAACAGCGCCGTGGCAGGTTAACCACGACATCCCTAAGATGACATCGACCTTTTGTCCCTCTAAAACTATGAGAGACGTAGGGTAGACTCTACCGCCTAAGCATAATGGTGCTTTTGGAACCATCACGCTTGCTGAAATTAACCACCCGGTGAGCAAATCAAGTAAGGACTTTCGGTGGGTAGTATTTGCAAGCTGTATTTAGCAATAAAAGCTTGGCTAATTTAACTATGTGTGGCGCCTGAATCAAATAATACTATGGCGGGATGCTGGTAGAGTTGGAACATACCCGCAAGGATTGGCTCCCCTTCCGGCACGTCCTCTATGGCGAGGTTGTGGATGGTGCCGGGCTTAGGATTTGCCCGCCGCGCATTAATGTGGTTCCAGGGCTGATTCCTCCACGGAAACTGTGGTGCCACTCCCACCGCTTCGCCTCTCAGGACAGTTGTTGGCGAAGTGTCTTGGGCGACCGCATTAGAAGTATGCGGTTGACGACTGGCCTGTGTTTGGGGGATGAAAGCCTGGCATGCGCTGCTGAGGTGCAAACGCACGAGGCATCACCCACTGCTGCTGTTGTTGCTGCGGAGGTGGTGCTGGTAGTGCTGGCCTGATTGCCGGTGGAGAATATGGCCGACCGTGGAACGTCATCGGCCTCTGTGGTGGCTGCCAGCGTTGACCCGATGGTGAGCGATACACCATGCAGTATTTTTGAGGAGGACCACCTCCCTCTCCGCTGCTCTGTGGCGCGCTTCGCTTCTTCTCCGCCGCCGCTTACTCCTTGCTGGAGTCCTCCTGAACAATCACAGCATCAATACTATCGTTGAGGCTGCCGCGATTGAACATTGCCAGCTTGTCCTTCAGGAGCGGGTTAAGCCCCTGGTAAAAATGGTCCTGCCGCTTCTCGTCAGTATCGGCGTGATATGACGCGTAGAGCGCGAGCTCATTGAACGCCCTGGAGTATTCCAGCGCGTTCCTGCTTCCTTGCTGCAGGCGAAGGAACTCCTGCGTCTTCCTCTTCATAAGACCCGGCGGTATGTGATAGGCCCTGAAGGCTGTCCGGAACTCCACCCAGGTCATAACTCGCTCGGTGGGTTGTGAGGCACAAAAGTTCGCCCACCAAGCGCTCACGGACCCTTGAAGCTGTTGGACTTTGAACTGAGTCTTGCGCTGCTCACTCACTTGGAGCAGCCCGAATGTCATCTCCATCGTGCGGAGCCAGTTGTCCGCATCGAGGGGTTCATCCGCCCTTGAGAATACCGGGGGATGAGTAGCCAAAATGTCGGAGTAGGAGCTTTGTTGGCGCTCCTCGCGATCTTGAATCCTCTCTGGTCGAGACATATTTGCAATTAAGGTCTGCAGAAACTCCGTGTGCTGCTGATGAGAACCCACCATAGCCGCAACAATGTCGGCCAATATAACCATTGGCGGTGGTGGTGGCGGTTGTTTCTGTTGCTGCTGTCCTGAGGAATCCTCGGGAGGCTGTTGGGAGGCATCTCCCGCCTGACTAGAACCCCCAACGTCTGGGTTGGCACGAGTGCGAGTCATTCTGAAATTCAAAACAGCAGCGATCAGCACATGTTATTCTTAAAATTCCATATAAAACAGTAGTTACTGAAGTGACACATGAATAAACTTGCACAACATTCACATATATTGATAAAGCATAAACTTTATACAAGATACATTATTCTCGGGTCTCCGAGAAGTCGTGCTCATGTCATCACTACTTCTACATATCCTACTGTCTACACGACATGTAACCAATTACAAAAGTTTTTGTACCCCACCCTCACTACCCTACTTGGCAACGGTAACTCACTACTCGGAGTAGAAATCGACCTCCTTTGAGTCGTCCTCCTCCGCTACCTCTACTGGTTGCTCCGGGTCCATGACCTCCTCTTCCGGTTCATGTTCCCCCATCGCCGGGATACCAAAAACCACGGGTATGGCACCTACCATCGGTAGGCCCACTACCGGAGGAACGAGATCTTGCAACGCATGCACCTCGTCCATGGCCTGATTGTAGTCCTCTTCCCAGCCTTGCCCCTCCTCGATAGCGTCATCACGCTCTTGAGTGAGGACCTCATTTTGCTGGGTCAAGGCCTGCACTTGCTGTTGTAAAGCCGTGATATCGACGCGGCTTTTCTTTTTCGCCATCTTCAGACGATGCAACTGATTATGTTGTTCGTTCAGTCGCTTTATCGTCGGAAGGAGAACATTGCGGAGTGCGCTGTGAGCATTCTCGAAATGGTCTGCACGGCTGGTGCTCTCCTTGAGCTTCATGGCAAGACAATCCGTTTGGACGGCTTGGCTGTCCATCACGGCCTTTCCTGCCCTCAACTGGAAACTGAGATTCACCTCCGCGGGGTTGTACCTTGGGCAACCCGGATCTGTTGCCTCCAAGTATCTTTCCCTCCACACGTGATTAGCTTGTCCCTCTACCGGAATGAGCGTGTATGGAGTGCCCTCCATAGCTCTCACGTGTAGTTGGCAGAAGCGCGACATGGTGTCACGGGCTGCCACTTGCCAAATTTCCCCCGGCTGTCTACCTCTCACCGTGACGGTGAACGGTGCCCAACCGGGTGGCGTAGGTCCTGCAGGAACTTCGACATGGATGGTGTGACATCCTCATTTTTTTTTATTTCTGCATGAATTCATGTTCCATGTAGAAAAACATTTTTAAAATAAGTTGAAACAGAGAAAGAATAAAAAAGATAGCCAAAAAGAGCCAAATCCAGTTTACAGAGAGCGCCAAGGACAACTCCCGCGGCTCGCTTGCCACGTGACGTGTTCGGAGCTCGTTTCCGCAAATGGGGGAGAGGTCCGATCCCGCGGGACACGTGTTGTCTCCGGAGCTAGCCTCTGCGGAGAAGCGAGGCCAGTCCCGCAGGACACGTGTTGCCTTCGGAGCTAGTCACCGCGGAAAACAGAGGACCAGCCGCGCGGGACACGTGTCGCTCTCGGAGCTCACCTCCGAGAGGTCCGGCCCCGCTAGACACATGTCGCTCTCGGAGCTCACCTCCGAGAGGTCCGGTCCTATTGAACACATGTCACCTCCGGAGCTCTCCTCCGGGAGGTCCGACACTACTGGATACGTGTCACCTCCGGAGTTTATCTCCGGGAGGTCCGTCACTGTTGGACACGTGTCAATTTCGGAGCTCGTCTCTGGAGAGAGGGGAGGTCCCCGCCCGCCAATACGCGTGGCGCACGCAGAGCTCGTCTATGGAAAGAGAGGAGGTTCCCGCCCGCAAGGACGCGTGGCGCACGCGCAGACCGCGTCTGAGAAAGAGGGAGGTCTCGCTCGCTTGACACGCGGCACAACCGGAGCTCGTCTTTGCGAAAAAGGGAGACAAGGCCCCCGATGGACACGTGGAGCTTCCAGAAGCCAATCACCGCGTAAGGACGTGATTCTGAAGTAGTTTTCTTCTGTACGCGTGGTTATCCCCGGTACTGAGGAAACCGACACGAATTCCACAATGTTACCGCACCAAATCAACTAAAGATAAGTTGTTAAGATTCAAAAACAGTTTGAATGGGACTCTTATTCAAAGTCCAATCAGATTAGAACTCTTTCTTCCTGATTATAAATAGAACCGAAAACCTTTGGTCGAAACCACAAACTTTTTTTCAACTCTTGAGCCGACGACTTCGAGCCCTAGCCCCAGCTCGCCGAGTAAAACCCTCCGTCGGAGTTCAGTCGCGGGAGATCGCCGGAAGAAAGCCCCAACGATCTGTCTTGCTAGGAGAAGGGCCCCGAGACCAAGAAGAATGTAATGTAGGTCTCCAATAACACCTTACGACATCATCGCGTTTTCTTTGCATCTGTTCCTCAATTCCTTTTGAACAGAAGTTTTTTTGTGGACAGATCACTTTTTGATCGGTTTGAACTAAGTCAAGATCATCGCCACGTCCACAATTGATCTCTACAACTCTGTTCATCGTAAAACCCATGCAAACATACAAGGACACGTACAACCGATCTAATAAGAACTATATCATAGAAATTGCATGCATATGTATCATAGCATCTAGTTAAAGTTTGTGCATGATATTGATTGTTGTGAATCTTGTATGTGCGTCATCATGAATAGAAGGACAAGCTCAGGAGCTACCTACAACGGACTACAACAACAAGATTTTGAACAACCGGAACAGCCAGAACAAGGCAAGTGCCCCTTGACCATATTGATCCTATGTTTTGGGAAACTATTTTGTTTTTGCGAAAAGGTGTGTGTGCTGAGTCAAACATGATGGGAAACCCTTTTATAGGAGTTTACTAGTTTTGGTTAAACCATCCTTGTCGCCGGGGAAGTTTATGAGTCGGGTATGGTTTTTGCTTTTATGCTTCGCTGAGTCCATAGGATTGGGAAGCGAGATAGATGTGTCTAGCTAACTGCACTCGTAATGGTAATGAGAAACTGATGTTGTTAATGAACATGGATCAGAGGGAGGTCTAGGCAAGCCTGGCTTTGTGAATGAGGTAGCCTGAGATGGTGGTTACTTGCCGTAGATCTAAGGACCGGTTCATGCGAGCACATGCCAGGATAACAGTGCCACCACAAGGCCAAGTAAGGGTGCGCCTTAGCTGAGTAATTACGTAAGTTACTAGATTATTATGGACCGTGGAAGGCGTTGGGAATGGGAGTCGAGTGAGGACTGCCCTGGGAACTGCATGGCACAAGAGGGAGCCCGTGGGTGGGAGAATTGGAGATTCTAGCCTGCCGGTGAAACCTTAGTGAGTCCATACATCTAGTAGCTCCATTGTAAAGGCTATTTTGTGATCTCTTGACCATACAACAACGGTTGTGTATTGGTATAATGGAGGTTCTGCAGTCGCCGACGGGTGACGAAATCACAAACTTGTGGGTAAAGTGGTAAAAACTATGCAGAGTCTAAAACTATCATGATAGCCGAGCTTACAGTCACGAGCGCCTGGCCAACTTCCATGATTAGTTTGGATGGTCATTGGTTATGGTTTCGGTTATGGTTTGTCTTTCGGGACTGTTGAGTCCGGGTGACAAGATTTGGTTGCATGAATGTTGAGTCATGGCAACGAGATTGGTCTCGGTTTGAGACGCAATTGTTTAAGAGATGAAATTGTAGCGAATACAAGATGGTATTCGTGAAATGGTAGTGAATACGAGAAGGTACTCGTGAGCAAGAATGAAGTTGATTAATGTCTGGTTGGGACATGGAAAGTGATGAACATAATGGAGGTATGATTGGTATTTTAATACATGTTGTGATTACATTCACTTAAAGTTAAGTTGCTGTTTTATCGTGGTTTTGATAAATAACTTTGTTTTCTGCAATGAGCCTTTTTGTACCTACCTTGTTGTGAGCCACATATCATATTTCCAGCACATGCTGAGTACATTATTGTACTCAAACTTGCATTATTATTTCATCATCAGCAACAGGAGAAGATTACTATGAAGACCAGGTGGAGCATTAGGCGTGTAATATGTCCTCAACCTTGCCTGTGGGGATTGAGTAAAGATGGAGCCGCCGCTGCTGCCTAGACTGCATTCGCACTAGTTAGAAGACTTCCACTGCATAGAAATAAGACTTTCGCTGTAAGATTAGACTTCCGCTGCCAAGTTGAGTCCAAGACTCATGAAACCTTGTAATAAACTCTGTTATTCGTGGTTATATATATTCTGAAATTCAGTTTGTGGATGATGTGTATATGTGTGATGAACATCCTGTGCACACATATGCATCATTCTCGGTTCCGTGGTTTTTCCACGAAATCGAGGGTGTCACAGATTGTTATCAGAGTCACGGGTTGACAATAAGTCACACGCCTAGATAGAAACCCCAGATTGGTATCAACCTTCCATGGTTGATAGTAGGACACAAGACTAGATAGAAGTCACAAGTTGGTATCAGGCACAGATTGGTATCAACCTACCACAGGTTAATCGAAGATCACACAACCTAGATAGGTCACAGATTGATATTAAAACCGCCATGCCTAGTTACAGATTTGGTAGCTGAGCCCCGCTGACCATAGGATGCAAACCTAGGATGCATAGATTGGCATTGGAACTAACTTGATATAGGATACAAACCTAGGAGAAGCCGTAGTTGAATCACAGATTGGCATCACCCAAAGCCATATAGGACCCCCATTGAATAAAGCCATGAATAGGAGTTATGTGAGCCCTTGTGATGGTTGTTGTGATTGTATGTTGAGTGAGAGTTGTGGGACGTCTCAAGCGTTGTCCGTAGCCACACATAAGTAGAAAGGAGGTGTGAGATGCCTCCGCACTTGTTCACATCCTCATATGGGCTAATACATATAATCCAATCCACCTTGATGCATATAGTTAGGGGGATCCATCTAATCTTCTAACCTCTATTCAATTTCGTTCTCTCTCACCGATGGTGAGAGGAAATGCCGGTCGCCAAGGAAGGAACGTCTGTGGCAACCAAGAGGATGGCCACGATGAAGTTCCTGTTAACCCCGGAGCTGGTGAGAACAACCTGGAACGGTTGATGGCCATGCAGAATCAACTTATGAAAACCATGATCCAAACTTTGGGTCAGTTGCAGGCCAACAACAACAACCCTGTTTCGGCACCACCACCGCCACCACCGCCGGCTCATAACAGATTGCGAGAATTCATGAGGACTCGACCACCCACCTTTCCTCAAGCTAACGACCCCATGGAGGCTGACGACTGGTTGAAATCCATGGAGAAGAAGCTTGCCATAGTGCAGTGCAATGACCGAGAGAAGATTCTTTTTGCGTCGCACCAACTCATGGGAGCTGCCGCTGACTGGTGGGATGCCCTATGCAATGCTCATGTCGACCCGGAGACGATGACTTGGATTGAGTCCAAGGAGAGTTTCCGCTCTCATTACATCCCTGCTGGTGTAATGATGCTCAAGAGACAGGAGTTCGAAGGTCTCCACCAAGGACAGAGAAGCATAAATGAGTATCTCAACAAGTTCACGCAACTGTCCCGGTACGCCCCCGAAGATGTCAACTCGGACCAACGGAAGCAGTACCTGTTCATGAGAGGGTTGAACAATGAGATCCAGGTTCAGCTCCTCAACAATGACTACGCAAGCTTCCAGAAACTGGTTGACAAGGCTATAGTGGTCGAAAGCAAGATCCGAGAGATCGAGCGAGAGGGCAAGAGGAAGATGCCATACCAGCCACAAGGGAGCAACGTACGACCCCGGTACATGCCCCCATCTGCACCATAGTATGGATCGACCGCTCATGCATACCGCCCTAGTTAGCCGCCACAGCAACGACCCGTTGCACAAGCACCTCGTGTGCCTTTGCCTCCTGTGCCCCGACATGGGCGCTCCTGTTCAAAACCCCCGCCCCAAGGTACATGCTGCCGTGGGCAACAGGGCATGCTTTACATGCGGGGAAACAGGACACATCGCGATCCAGTGCCCGAGGAGAGTTCCTGGACAGCAAGGCAACGTGCCCAAGCAGAACCCGCGACCGAACGGAGGGGACAATCAAGGAAACTGTGGACAGCAGTACTATGCTCGTGGCAACGTGAACCATGTCTCTGCTGAGGAAGCACAACAGGCTGAGGACGTCGTAATTGGTATGTTCCTTGCCAACTCCAACCCAGCCACCATTTTATTTGATTCTGGAGCATCACATTCCTTCATATCATCCAAGTATGTCACCAAGCATAATCTACCCATATCACACTTAAAATGTGCTATGTTAGTTAATTCTCCCGGTGGAGAGATGAGGACAAATATAGTATGTCCGAAAGTAAGCCTCAAAATAAGGGGGTAGACTTCCTTGCAAACCTCATTGTCTTGGATTCCCAAGGGCTTGACATAATACTCGGGATGGATTGGTTAAGCAAGCACAACGGTGTAATCCAATGTGCTGAGAGGAGCGTGCAGTTGACAAATGCGCACGGTATTTGTATCGAGTTTAAGTCAGCCCAACAAACAACCAATAAGGCAAGTTTGAACCACTTCGAAGGAGCAACATTGGACAGCATTCCAGTGGTTCAGGAATTCTCGGACGTGTTTCCAGAAGAGCTTCCAGGTATGCCACCTGACCGGGACATTGAGTTTGCCATTGATTTGGCACCCGGAACTGCACCCATAGCAAAGAGACCCTATAGGATGCCCACCAATGAACTAGTGGAACTCAAGAAGCAAATTCAGGAGCAGTTGGAGAAGGGTTTTATACGTCCAAGCTCGTCACCATGGGGAGCCCCCGTGCTCTTCGTACACGAGAAGGATGGGACCCAAAGGATGTGCGTGGACTATAGGTCTCTCAACGAGGTGAAAATCAAGAACAAATACCCTCTGCCCCGTATAAAAGACCTATTCGACCAAATGAAAGGAGCCCGAGTGTTCTCCAAGATTGATCTTCGGTCGGGATACTTCCAGCTGAAGATTAAGCCCTTCGATATACCCAAGATTGCCTTTCGAACACGGTATGGTTGGTATGAATATACCGTCATGTCTTTTGGGTTAACAAATGCACCCGCATACTTCATGTACCTTATGAACAAGGTTTTCATGGAGTACTTAGATAAGTTCGTCGTGGTTTTCATCGACGACATTATGGTGTATTCAAAAAGTGAGGAGGAGCATGAAGAACATTTAAGATTGACCTTGCAGAAAAAGCGGGAGCATCAATTGTATGCCAAGCTTAACAAGTCTCAATTTTGGCTAAAGGAGATATCGTTCCTAGGCCACATTATCTCCGAGGAAGGAGTATCGGTTGATCCCGAAAAAGTGGGAGATGTTTTGAAGTGGAACCAACCGCAAAATGTGAAAGAAATTCGGAGTTTTCTTGAGATGGCTGGATACTACCGACGCTTCATCAAGGACTTCTCTAAGATAGCAAAGCATATGACGGAGTTGCTAACGAAGGGAAAAGCGTTCAAGTGGACATCAGCGTGCCAAGAGAGCTTTGAGGAACTCAAGAAAAGGCTAACCACAGCGCCAGTTTTGGTATTGCCAGACGTAGGCAAGAGCTTTGACATATATTGTGATGCATCGAGACAAGGGCTCGGATGTGTGCTCATGCAAGAAGGACAAGTGGTAGCCTATGCCTCACGACAATTAAAGAAGGACGAGCTTAATTACCCTACACATGACTTGGATCTAGCAGCAGTAGTGCATGCATTGAAGATTTGGAGACATTATATCCTTGGTCATCGATGTGAGATCTATACGGATCATAAAAGCCTCAAGTACATATTCACACAAACGGACTTGAATTTGAGGCAACGTCGATGGTTGGAACTCATCAAGGATTACGATGTTGGAATCAACTACCACCCTGGAAGGGCCAATGTAGTAGCTGATGCATTGAGCCGGAAGGGAGCATGTCACCAACTCATGGTTCAGGAGCTACCACCCGAACTACGTAAGGAGTTCGAACGGTTACACCTCGGATTCTTGAACAAGATGGAAGTGATGGAACTCCACTCTTCATTGGAGAAAGAGATAAGAGATGGCCAAGCAACGGATGAGGAGATCAAGGAGATCAAAGAAAGGATCCGACAAGGAATAGAGAAGGATTTCAAGGAAGATGAGAAGGGTACGCTTTGGCTATGAAAAAGGATTTGTGTGCCTAACGTGAAGCACATCCGCGACATGATATTAAAAGAGGCACATGATTCACCTTATTCCATACATCCCGGAAGTACCAAGATGTACAAGGACCTGAAGACTTGTTATTGGTGGGATGGTATGAAGAGGGATATAGCCGAATATGTTGCACTATGCGACACATGCCAACAGGTGAAGGCCAAACATCAAAAAACCGCTGGATTGTTGCAACCCTTGAAGGTACCCGAGTGGAAGTGGGAAGACATCAGTATGGATTTCATCGTCGGGTTGCCACGTACTCAGTCGGGTTACGACTCCATCTGGGTTATCATGGACTTATTGACAAAAACAGCCCATTTTCTCCCTGTAAGGACCAAGTACAACGTTGCAAAATTAGCCAAGTTGTACATGGAGCAGATCGTGTGCCGTCATAGAGTCCCAAGGAGGATAGTCTCAGATCGGGGTTCTCAGTTTACCTCTAGATTTTGGAGGAAGCTGCAGGAAGCTATGGGTACACGACTGGATTTTAGCTTCGCTTACCACCCGCAGACCGACGGGCAAACGGAAAGGACAAACAAAATTTTAGAGGATATGATGAGAGCCTGTGCCTTGAAATATGGACGTAGTTGGGATAGGAGCTTGCCATACGTGGAATTCGCCTATAACAACAGCTATCAAGCCAGCTTGAAGATGTCACCTTTCGAAGCATTATATGGCAGACGGTGTAGAACGCCGCTGTTTTGGAATGAGGCCGGGGAAAACCAAGTGTTTGGACCCGAAGTGCTACAAGAAGCTGAAAAGCAAGTTCAAACGATACGGGAGAACTTAAAGGCTGCTCAGTCACGACAGAAAGGCTATGCGGGCAATAGGAGAAGGAAGTTGACTTTCGAAGTAGGAGACTTCGTATACCTTAAGGTATCGCCTATTCGTGGCCAATGACGTTTCAACGTCAAAGGCAAGCTAGCACCTCGCTACATCGGACCATTTAAGATTTTGGACAAGCGAGGAGAAGTAGCCTATCAACTAGAGCTCCCAACACACCTCTCCGACGTACATGACGTGTTTCATGTATCCCAGCTCAAGAAGTGCTTGAGAGTACCAGAGGAGCAAGTACCAATGGAAGAGCTTGAACTTCAAGAGGACCTGACCTATGCGGAGCACCCCGTCCGAATTTTGTATGTAAAGGAACGGGTCACGAGGAACAAGGTGATCCGTTGGTGCAAGGTACAATGGAGTCATCACACAGAAGCAGAAGCTACATGGGAGTGTGAGGAAGATATCAAGACAGAGTTTCCTCATCTATTCTCTACTAACGAATTCATGTTCTATGTAGAAAAACATTTTTAAAATAAGTTGAAACAGAGAAAGAAAAAAAAGATAGCCAAAAAGAGCATAATCCATTTTACAGAGAGTGCCAAGGACAACTCCCGCGGCTCGCTGGCCACGTGGCGTGTTCGGAGCTCGTTTCCGCAAATGGGGAGAGGTCCGACCCCGTGGGACACGTGTTGTCCCCAGAGCTAGCCTCTGCGGAGAAGCGAGGCCGGTCCCGCAGGACACGTGTCGCCTTCGGAGCTAGTCACCGCGGAAAACAGAGGACCAGCCGCGCGGGACACGTGTCGCTCTCGGAGCTCACCTCCGAGAGGTCCGGCCCTGCTAGACACATGTCGCTCTCGGAGCTCACCTCCAAGAGGTCCAGTCCTATTGAACACATGTCACCTTCGGAGCTCACCTCCGCGAGGTCCAACACTACTGGATACGTGTCACCTCCGGAGCTTATCTCCGGGAGGTCCGTCACTGTTGGACACGTGTCAACTTCGGAGCTCGTCTCTGGAGAGAGGAGAGGTCCCCGCCCGCCAGGACACGTGGCGCACACAGAGTTCGTCTGTTGAAAGAGACGAGGTTCCTGCCCGCCAGGACGCGTGGCGCACGCGGAGCCTGCCTCTAAGAATGAGAGAGGTCTCGCTCGCTTGACACGCGGCAAAACCGGAGCTCATCTTTGCAAAAAAGGGAGACCAGGCCCCCGATGGACACGTGGAGCTTCTAGAAGCCCATTACCGCGTAAGGACGCGATTCTGAAGCAGTTTTCTTCTGTACGTGTGGGAATCCCCGGTACTAAGGAAACCGACACGAATTCCACAATGTTACCGCATCAAATAAACTAAAGATAAGTTGTTAAAATTCAAAAACAGTTTGAATGGGACTCTTATTCGAAGTCCAATCAGATTAGAACTCTTTCTTCCTGATTATAAATAGAACCGAAAACCTTTGGCCGAAACCACAAACTTCTTTTCAACTCCTGAGCCAACGACTTAGAGCCCTAGCCCCAGCTCGCCGAGTAAAACCCTTCGCCGGAGTTCAGTCGCGGGAGATCGCCGGAAGAAAGCCCCAACGATCTGTCTTGCTAGGAGAAGGACCCCGAGACCAAGAAGAACGTAAGGTAGGTCTCCAATACCACCTTACGACATCATCGCGTTTTCTTTGCATCTGTTCTTCGATTCCTTTCAAACAGAAGCTTTTTCATGGATAGATCACTTGTTGATCGGTTTGAACTAAGTCAAGATCATCACCACGTCCACAATTGATCTCTACAACTCTGTTCATCGTAAAACCCATGCAAACGTACAAGGACACGTACAACCGATCTAATAAGAACTGTATCATAGAAATTCATTGCATATGTATCATCGCATCTAGTTAAAGTTTGTGCATGATATTGATTGTTGTGAATCTTGTATGTGCGTGATCATGAATAGAAGGACAAGCTCAGGGAGCTACCTACGACGGACTACAACAACAAGATTTTGAGTAACCGGAATAGCTAGAACAAGGCAAGTGTCCCTTGACCATATTGATCCTATGTTTTGGGAAGCTATTTTGTTTTTGCGAAAAGGTTTGTGTGCTGAGTCAAACATGATGGGAAACCCTTTTATAGGAGTTTACTAGTTTTGGTTAAACCACCGTTGTCGCTGGGGAAGTTTATGAGTCGGGTATGGTTTTTGCTTTTATGCTTCGCTGAGTCCATAGAATTGGGAAGCGAGGTAGATGTGTCTAGCTAACTGCACTTGTAATGATGATGAGAAACTGATGTTGTTAATGAACATGGATCGGAGGGAGATCTAGGCAAGCTTGGGGTCGTGAATGAGGTAGCCTGAGATGGTGGTTACTTGCCGTAGATCTAAGGACCGGTTCATGCGAGCACATGCCAGAATAACAGTGCCACCACAAGGCCAAGTATGGGTGCGGCTTAGCTGACTAATTAGGTAAGTTACTAGATTGTTATGGACCGTGGAAGGCGCGGGGAATGGGAGTCGAGTGAGGACTGCCCTGGGAACTGCATGGCACAAGAGGGGACCCGTGGATGGGAGAATTGGAGATTCTAGCCTGCCGGTGAAACCTTAGTGAGTCCATACATCTAGTAGCCCCTTTGTAAAGGCTATTTTGTGATCTCTTGACCATACACCAACGGTTGTGTATTGGTATAATGGAGGTTCTACAGTCGCCGACGGGTGATGAAATAACAAACTTGTGGGTAAAGTGGTACAAACTCTATAGAGTCTAAAACTATCATGATAGACGAGCTTACAGTCACGAGCGCCTGGCCAACTTCCACGATTAGTTGGGATGGTCATTGGTTGTAGTTTTGGTTATGGTTTGTCTTTCGGGACTGTTGAGTCCGGGTGATAAGATTTGGTTGCATGACTGTTGAGTCATGGCAACAAGATTGGTCTCGGTGTGAGATGGAATTGTTTATGAGATGAAATGGTAGCGAATAGGAGATGGTATTCGTCAGATGGTAGCGAATACAAGAAGGTATTCGTGAGCAAGAATGAAGTTGATTAATGTCTGGTTTGAACATGGAAGGTGATGAACATAACGGAGGTATGATTGGTATTTTAATACATGTTGGGATTACGTTCACTTAAAGTTAAGTTGCTGTTTTATCGTGGTTTTGATAAATAACTTTGTTTTCTGCAATGAGCCTTTTTATACCTACCTCGTTGTGAGCCACATATCATATTTCTCGCACTTGCTGAGTACATTATTGTACTCAAACTTGCATTATTATTTCATCATCAGCAATAGGAGAAGATTACTATGAAGACCAGGTGGAGCATTAGGCGTGTAATCTGTCCTCAACCTTGCCTGTGGGGATGGAGTAGAGATGGAGCCGCTGCTGCTTAGACTGCTTCCTCACTAGTTAGAAGACTTCCGATGCATAGAAATAAGACTTCCGCTGTAAGATTAGAATTCCGCTGCCAAGTTGAGTCCAAGACTCATGAAACCTTGTAATAAACACTGTTATTCGTGGTTTTATATATTCTGAAATTCAGTTTGTGGATGATGTGTATATGTGTGATGAACATCCTAGGCACACATATGCATAAGTTCTCGGTTCCGTGGTTTTTCCACGAAATTGAGGGCGTCACAGATGGTCCATGTCTTGTTCCCCTCCTCGCCTTCTTCCTTGGCAAGGTACTGTGGCATTTCCATGTACCCGAAATATTGAAACATTTGCTTCAACACTTCCGGATAGCCGCCGCGTTGAGAACAGTGGGAGACCACCCACCCGTTCTCCAGTTGTTTATCCACTGTCATCTGTAGAAACATATTTGAAAAAGGTCAAATACTCATTTAGACAGTAAATCATTGAGTTATAACATTAAAACATGTCATTGAACTCATAAAACTTGGAAACACAATTCAAACTTAAAACAAATTTGATTGCTGGTCTGCTGCTCAAACTGACAACCCTCACAAGTTCCCATTTCAACCTGATTTAGACCATGCTAAAGCAAAACCAGTTCTGGAGCTAAACATCAAAGTTAAAGCTAACTTCAGTAGCTTTCTAGAAAGTATTTGCTTGGCCTAATATCTGTCCTGGTTCAAAAGTTATAAGATATCAAAGTTGACAGAATTTCTGGAAAAATTTGGACAGCACCTACCTGCTTGAGGTACTTATTTGATCCAAGAATTCCAGTTAATTCTACACTAAATATGATAAAACTTTCTTTTACAAAGTTGTAACACATCTCATTAAATTTTCAGAACTACCTCATTTTGTATTTTTAGATTTTTGTGCAGGAAGTTATGCTCAATTTACAGAGAGTTACAGAGAGTATTTGCTCTGCCCTGTTTTCTGGACAGTTTCAACTCTACTGCATTTTTCGACTGGTTAAGTGATGAACCACCTCTGGACATCAACAGAGAAGTTGTAGAGATCTTCCAAAGCTTTCCAGAAATGTATCATATGACCCCAACCTCAAAAAACTCAACCTCTAACTTCTGTTTAACTTCAGCCTTATTTCAGCTGAAAACAGAGGACTCTGTCCTTAGTATCCTATAAGTTGAAAACTTGTTAACTTTGAACATCCTGATTAAGGGGAGAAGTTACATCAAAGTTTTAGTGCTCTGGATCAAATCTTAAAGTTTTACAATGAGGTAGCTCATTTAGTGAGGGAGCAGCTGGGAGAGAGGCCTGAGGAGGATTCTGAGGCCTTAGAGAAGTGTGCTCCACATCCTTCACAAACTCAATTCCTGTGACTTTTTCAATCATGAACATCAAGTAAGGTGCATAGCCACAGGAACGGTTTTGTGTGCAGGATATGTTCAACATGTCATACCAAATATAATCAAGGATATTAAATCTTCTCCTTCTGCTGATTACTTTCATCAAGGTTCTCAAGTAACCTTGGACACTCCCGGCATCTCCATCCTTTGGAGCAATTTTCTTCCAGAGCACTCTGTTGAGAACAGTGAAGAAGGGCTTCATGTTCTTGGTTGAGGGAGGATTGTATGGGAGTCGAGTATCATAGAGAAATTCCATCTTGTCCTTCTCCACAACTCCAAGATTGTGAATCACAATCTCATCATTGCCGGTGTCCTCAAGGTGCAGCAGTCTGGCAAACTCAGTATAAGAAATTGTGTACTTGGATCCATGTGTCATCCAAGTCACTTTGTCTTCTCCATCATGGGCAAAGTGGCAAGTTGCATAGAACTGGGCAATGATCTCACCATTCTAGTTGTATCTGAAGGAGAGCAAGTCCTTGACACCGTGTCTCTCTGCAGCCTCTATAACCTCCTCAAAGGCTTCACAGCTCTTCCTTTCAAAATATGTCAAGTCAATCCATTGGTTGCGGACCACTGGAGTCTTCATTTGGAGGTACACCGAACTGTAGTAGTCCGAGTGAAAGTTGCTCTAAAATCTATTGTCATCTGCCCTTTTGGCAGTGCTATAGGCACCAACCTTCCTCAGGTTCCATGCCACATCACTCCCCTTACCATTGAACTTCTGCTCCGAGGGATCCCTATTTCCCTGCCTTGGAGATGTCATCTTGAGGGGACAAATAGGGCCGGAAGAAAGCCCCTTACCCTTGCCCTTAGTTTGGCGTTGAACCACTGAGCTAGAACCAGCCACGTTTGCTTTTGAAGCTGGTCTCTTGATTGTAGCCTTTCGACGCACCCTAGGTGGGGTGAGCGAAGGCTCGGCAGCACGCTCTTGTCTCTTGTTGGAGCGAGACTCCAGAATATGAGGCATCACATCTTGATCCATCTCGGCTTCAAAGTCGAAGAGATTCTCACTCGATCCCGACATGATTTCTGCCAAGGAAGATATAGAGGGTATGAATAATCAAGGATGACAAGGGATTGCATTGAATTGACATAAGCTAAGATTCTTATCAGGGCATACCGGACTAGTCCGGTGTTCAGGGTCGGACTAGCCCGGAGTACTGGACTTCTCCGCCCTAAGAACGGACTAGTCCGTTATGAGTCTGCTCAAGCCCTAACTTGTCGAAATTTGAGGTTATTCAATGCAAATATGATCTAGGGTACATGGAATACATCAATAGAACATGCATTGACTAGAGGAGTTAAGCTAATTGAGCAAAAGCAAGGAAAATCAAAGGTTCTAGGGTTTGGAGTGAAGTTTACCAAATCCTTCGATTCGAGGTGTTAAAGGAGTTCTTGATCTGGACTAGTCCGGGGTCTTTGATCCCTTTGTTGTGGAGATCAATTCCCACGGAAATTTTGGTGGTTTTGATGGAGAAATCGCAAATCCATCTTGGGAGCACTTGAGTGAGGAGAGAGAGCGTGGGAGGGGTTGTGAGGATGAAGAAGATTAGGTTTGAGTCGCCCCTAGGGTTATGGAGTTGAAATATCGAACTAGTTCGGACCATATCGGACTAGTCCATTTTCTGGTCAGAGAGAAAATCGGACTAGTCCGGACTAACGGACCAAGTGCGGACTAGTCTGCAAGTTCGGACTACTCCGGGGTGACTACGGACTAGTCCGTGGTCCCTCGTACAGAAAAGTACAAAACACTTATATATATGTATTCAATGGTTCCTAATAAGGAATAGGGGACAAAGACAAACAGGTATTCTTGATGAATATGATCAATAAACATACAACAATCAAGCTATGACCATAATTCATCAAGATCAAGTAACTAACATAGTTTTTAGGAGAAAAATAGAAATAGATGATTTTTCAACACAATTAACATGATTTTGAGGATGGCATACAGGTATGCAAGTTTTCAAGCCACGTTTCGAGCATCAACGATATTTAGTTCATTTCGGAGCTCACAAAAGTGTTTTTCATCAAGTGGTTTGGTAAAGATATCGGCTAGTTGTTTTTCAGTGTTGACATGGGAAATGGCTATGTCTCCTTTCATTGAGTGATCTCTCAAAAAATGATGCCGGATATCTATGTGTTTGGTTCTAGAGTGCTCTACAGGGTTATGGGCAATTTTAATTGCACTCTGATTGTCAAAAAGGAGTAGAATACGGCTCATATTGTAACCGTAATCCCTTAGACTTTGTCGCATCCAAAGGAGTTGTGCACAACAACTCCCGGCTGCAACATACTCCGCTTCAGCCGTGGATAAGGCAATTGAATTTTGTTTCTTGGAGGACCAAGAAACTAAGGATCTACCTAGGAATCGGCAAGTACCAGAAGTACTTTTTCTATCTACCTTGCATCCGACATAATCTGCATCGGAGTATCCAATGAGATTGAATTTTGAACCTTTGGGATACCAAAGGCCTAGGTTGGGTGTATGAACTAAATATCTCAAGATCCTTTTAACGGCTGTCAAATGACATTCCATAGGATTGGCTTGAAACCTTGCACGCAAACATACACTCAACATGATATCATGCCTAGATGCACATAAATAGAGTAAGGAGCCAATCATGGAAAGATATACCTTTTGATCCACATTTGGTCCGTCTTCATTGAGATCCAAATGTTCATTTGTCGCCATGGGAGTCTTTATGGGCTTTGCTTTGTCCATTCTAAACTTCTTGAGAATGTCTTGAGTGTACTTCGTTTGGCTTATGAACTTCCCGTCCTTTTGTTGCTTCACTTGGAATCCCAAGAAGTACCTCAACTCTCCCATCATGGACATCTCAAATCTATCTGTCATAATCTTGCTAAATTCTTGACAAAAGGATTTGTTAGTTGGACCAAATATAATATCGTCAACATAGATTTGACAAATGAAGATATCATCATCAAAGTGTTTAGTGAACAAGGTGTAATCATCTTTTCCAATCTTGAAGTCATTTTCAATCAAAAACTCTCTAAGACACTCATACCAAGCTCTAGCAGCTTGTTTGAGGCCATAGAGAGCCTTACGCAGTTTGAACACATAGCCGGGTGCCCTTTATCTTCAAAATCGGGTGGTTGCTCCATGTACACCTCCTCCTTGATCGGTCCATTGAGAAAGGCACTTTTTACGTCCATTTGATAAAGCTTGAAATCATTGTGAGTAGCATATGCAAGTAATATGCAAATCGATTCAAGCCTAGCTACGGGAGCAAAAGTCTCATCGAAATCCAAACCTTCGACTTGTGAGTACCTTTTTGCCACAAGTCATGTCTTGTTCCTTGTTACAATTCCATGTTCGTCTTGCTTGTTGCGGAATTACCATTTAGTGCCGACGATGTTGGACTTGGGTCTTTCAACAAGCTCCCACACTTTGTTCCTTTTGAAGTTGTTCAATTCTTCTTGCATCGCCATCACCCAATCTGGATGTTTTAGTGCATCCTAAACCCTGTATAGTTCCAAAGAAGATATAAAAGAATAGTGTTCACCAAAATTATCTATGCGAGATCGAGTTATTACTCCCTTTCGGATGTCACCGATTATGTTGTCAACAGGGTGATCTCTTTGGATGCTTTGTTGTACTCTTGGATGTGGCACTTGTGGTCTTGAATCTTCATTATCATCTTCTTCTCCCCCTGGATAGTTGCCCTCATTGATGTTTTGATCTTCTTGATTTTCATGAGGTTGATCTTGTATGGAAGCTCCACCTTGATCATTTTCCTCCACCTGTGGTTCATTTTCTTCATTCGCATTTGAAGGTAGCACTTGTGGTGGAACATCGCCTAATGCCATTCTTATCAATGCTTGACATGGAGCTTCTTTTTGATCTAGCACACACTGATCAACTTGCTCTTCTTGAGAGCCGTTAGTTTCATCGAACACTACGTCACGTGCTACTTCAACAAGTCCGGAGGTTTTGTTGAAGACACGATAAGCGTAGGAGTTCGAATCATAGCTAAGTAAGAAAACATCATTGGACTTCGAAGCAAACTTTGAAGCCCTTGGCTTCTTATTTAAAATATAACATTTTGAACCAAAGACTTGAAAATATGTAATATTTGGTTTGTTAACCGTGAGTAGTTCATATGAAGTTTTCTTGAGTAATCGATGAAGATATAGTCGGTTTATGGCGTGACAAGTGGTGTTAACCACTTCAGACCAAAACCTGTCCGAAGTCTTGTATTCATCGAGCATCGTCCTCGACATCTCAATGAGAGTTCTATTCTTCCTTTCGGCTACTCCATTTTGTCGAGGAGTATATGGTGCTGATAATTCGTGCTTTATCCCTTCTTCGTCTAGATACTCCTCAACTTGGGTGTTCTTAAATTCTGTCCCATTGTCACTTCGTATGTTCTTGATCTTTAATTAGAATTCATTTTGGGCACGCTAGATGAACTTCTTGAGGGTTCCTTGAGTTTCTGTCTTATCATGCAAAAAGAAAACCCACGTGAAGCGTGAAAAATCATGAACAATGACTAGACCGTATTTATTACCGCCGATGCTTATGTAAGCAATTGGACCGAATAGATCCATGTGGAGGAGCTCAAGCGGTCTTGTTGTAGTCATGACATTCTTCACGGGATGGGATGCTCCTACTTGCTTCCCTGCTAGGCACGCTCTACACGGCCTGTCAACATGTGCTAGCCGTCTATGCCACAGCCAACCCCCTCGAATGCAATTGAGTTATCACTCTTTCGGTACCAAGCACTCTTCCTTGACTATTATAACCAAAGTAAATGCCTTCGCTTGGATCTTTATTTTCTTCATATTCCAAGAACATTCTTCTTTCTCCGGTCTTGTGATTGGTGCATCCACTATCACTAGAAAAAAAATGCGAGAAGGAAGATTTAGTTGGTACCTTTCATTTACCTTCCTTTGCCATTAGACAAGTATTGTCGGTGTCCTTCCATGCGCCCATGGTTGGGAAGAGAGTGGATTTCTTGGTAGTCTTCTTTATGACTATGGTGGCCATCTCCTCTTCTTTCTCGGATGAGGATTCATCATTGGAGTCCCACTCCTTCCCTAGATGCGCTTGGCCATATTGCTTCTTCTTCTTGAACATTTTTTTGGTTGAGGATTGTTGTCTTTTGTCTTCTTGTTTTCATCATATGGACAATCTACTATGAAGTGATCGTATTCTCCGCAGTTATAGCATGTCCATCTCATCTTGGGTCTTTGTTTGTCCCTTTGTCTTCCTTCATTTGAGCTGCTACCCTTTCTTCTTCTCATCATTTTCTTGAACTTATTCATGAACAAGATCATGTCTTCTTCATCGATATCACTACTTTCATCATCACTGTCGTCTTCTTCGTAAGCTTCTCGGACTTCTTTTAATACGGGTTTACAAGTTGACTTCGAAGCAACTCCTTTCTTCTTTGCCGAGGTGAGATCGGCAATTTCCTTGACATGCTTGGCTTGCTTCTCCACCATGTCAAAGTTGATGATCTTGCCAAGAAGTTCATCTGGGGTCATTTTCCGGTACCCGGTGCTTTCTCTAATCATAGAGCAAAGATTCACGTTGCGAGGCATGAATGCTCTGAGAATCAACTTCACGACCTCATGATCATTCCACTTTTTGCTGCCATAAGCTCGGACTTTGTTGATAAGATTCTTTGGTCGATTGTACATATCTTGTGGTGATTCATCATCTTCTATCGCGGATCTTCCCAATTCACCTTCAATCATTTCTATCTTGGCTTTGCATACATGACGGTCACCTTCATGTGCGGTTTGTAGTGTGTCCCATATCTCCTTGGAAATTTCGAGTCCGTCCACCTTGGTGAACACGTCTCGGCTCAGTGATGACGTGATCATAGCTGCAGCTTGAGCATTCCGATGAACGGCTTGTTCTTGGCTTGGGGTCAGCTCTTCATCATCATCCGGGATATCTATCCCTGTGCACACTATATGCCACAAACTTGGGTTAAGAGATATAAGGTGCATTTTCATGTTTTGTCTCCACATTGAATAGTCATTGGCATCAAAGTAAGGTGCTTTCCCTAGAGGAATTGATAAGTAATGGCTATTGTTGGAATTTAAATGCTCATAGTCAAAAGGATATCGGGAGTAGTCGGTTTGACTGATAGGAGGATGAGTCCCGATCTTCCGAGAGATAGGGTAAACTTGATTGGGTGGAGATCTCGACGTTGATGATCAAAGGTTCCGAACGAACGAAACCCCGCAATCACTACACCACTACTCCGTTGGTTATCACCCGTGTCACACGAATGAACTCGCCACGAATGCTTATCCCTGCAAGCGCAATCAAGAACACAAGCAAGAACAGAGAAGTTGCAATCAAAACTGAATTGATTACGAATTTGGGGTCTCACAACCGATGATCGGCGACACTGTTCAATGACAGATTGTAACTAAGCAAAACCCAGCTGTTTGTGACGGCGGCTAGGGGGTATAAAGGAGGTGGAGGACGACCAGGGGGGTGCTGGGGTCGTAACCTAACCCTAATACACGTACATAATGGACTTGGACTCGATACAAGGCCCAATGGCCCAACTAGATGATGCAACACCCTGACAGACTCTAAACTTTATATTGTTTCGAAGTTTCCCGTCCACTCCGATGGAATTTTGACGTGGGGCTAGTTTCATTGGAAAGTTTATCCTCTCAGCTTTCCGTGCATATGTAGAACGTCAAAAACGGAGTCCGTATGCCTCCTGTGCATCCATTTTAAGGTGGACTGCTCCTGGGCCCGAGTTGGACTAGAGTTTGAGTTGGGCTCGGTCTCTAACTTCTTGTTGGCGTATTTTCTGGTCCTCCACGCCTCCAAAACCCTCTCCATGTATCTCCATGTCCTCTCCATGGTTCCTAATCATAATTAATCCATTAGGTAGCAACATACTCTCAAAATTCACATATAAAGAATTGTTCAGGAACGAGCTCACCTCTAAATTCAATTTTCGTGCTCGAGCTCTAGTAATTGGACCTTGCATGTCTACCATGTGAGTGTTGTGTATATCTGCAGGAGTGATGTCCACATCATCCTCCCCCTCTTGCATTGGAGTCGTCCTCGACTCAAGCTCATCTTCTTCTCCCAAGTATGGCTTCAAATCTGAAATGTTAAATGTGGGACTAACCCCAAACTCGGGAGGCAACTCAAGTTTATATGCATTGTAATTTATCTTCTCAAGAAACTTAAAAGGTCCAGCAGCACGTGGCATGAGTTTGGACTTTCTCAAATCCGGGAACCTATCTTTTCTCAAATGAACCCACACCAAATCACCGGGTTCCAATTTTACCTCCTTCCTACCTTTACTAGCAGCAATACGATACTTTTCATTCTTTTTTCAATTTGTAACTTAGTTGTTTCATGCATCTTAAGAATAAATTCAGAACGTTGTGTAGCATCTAAGTTCACAATTTCAGTATGTGGTAAAGGTAGCAAATCAATTGGAGCATGAGGATTGAAACAATAGACTACCATAAAGGGACTTAACTTGGTTGTGGAGTAAATTGACCTGTTATAAGCAAACTCAATATGTGGCAAACACTCCTCCCACAATCTCAAATTGTCTTTCAAAATAGCCCGCAACATAGTAGATAAGGTACGATTAACTACCTCCGTTTGTCCATCAGTTTGTGGATGACAAGTAGTAGAAAACAGCAACTTTGTTCCCAATTTATACCATAAAGTTCTCCAAAAGTGACTCAAAAACTTAGCATCCCTATCAGAAACAATAGTATTGGGAACACCATGCAAACGCACAACCTCATTAAAGAACAAATCAACAACATGTGAAGCATTATCGGTCTTGTGGCAGGGTATAAAATGAGCCATTTTAGAGAAACGATCAACAACCACAAAGACACTATCCCTCCCCCTCTTTGTTCTCGGCAATCCTAAAACAAAGTCAATAGAAATATCCTCCCAAGGTGCACTAGGAACCGGAAGAGGCATATAAAGACCATGTGGGTTAAGTCGAGACTTAGCTTTGTTGCATGTCGTGCAACGTGAAACGTAGCGCTCCACATCACGCCTCATTCGTGGCCAAAAGATGTGAGCGGCCAGCACATCCTCTGTCTTTTTAACACCAAAATGTCCCATCAAACCACCTCCATGCGCTTCCTGCAACAACAAAAGACGAACAGAGCTAGCTGGAACACACAACTTGTTAGCACGGTAGAGAAGGCCTTCACGCAGCAGGAATTTTTGCCACGTTCTTCCCTCTCTACAATTTTCAAAGGCATCTTTGAAGTCCAAATCAGTATCATATAACCTCTTTATGGTTTCAAACCAAAAATTTTATGAGAAAGTTGGGATAGTATGGTGTAACGTCTAGATAAAGCATCGGCAATCACATTGTCTTTCCCTTTCTTATGTTTAATGATGTAAGGAAATGATTCTATGAACTCAATCCATTTAGCATGACGTTTGTTCAGATTAGCTTGTCCTTTAAGATACTTCAAAGACTCATGATCTGAATGTATGACAAATTCTTTAGACCATAGGTAATGTTGCCAAGTTTGCAAGACACGCACTAAAGCATAAAGTTCTTTGTCATATGTAGAATAATTCAGCGAAGGCCCATGCAATTTTTCACTAAAGAAGGCAACAGGTTTACCTCCTTGAATTAGCACTCCTCCAATGCCAATGCCGCTCGCGTCACATTCAAGCTCGAAGGTCTTCTCAAAATCAGGAAGTTGCAGCAATGGTGCTTGTGTGAGCTTCAACTTGAGAACATCAAAAGCTTGTTGTTGTGCTGGTCCCCATCGAAACAGCACTCCATGCTTTGTCAACTCGTGGAGAGGTGCCGCAATGGTGCTGAAATCCCGCACGAAACACCGGTAGAAACCTGCGAGACCAAGAAAATTCCGAACCTGCGTGACCGTTGTCGGAAGTGGCATGCTCGTGATGGCAATAATCTTTGCCTCGTACACCTCAATGCCCTGCGAAGTAACAACATACCCAAGAAAAGACACACGATCGGTGCAAAAGGTGCACTTCTCAAGGTTACCATATAAACATGCATCGCGCAAGACATTAAAAACAGCACGCAAATGTTCAAGATGCTCATCATATGACTTGATGTAAATAAGGATATCATCAAAGTAAACCACCACAAATTTACCAATGAAAGCACGTAAAACCTCATTCATCAACCTCATGAAAGTGCTGGGCGTATTAGTTAAACCAAATGGCATGACTAACCATTCATAAAGTCCGAATTTTGTTTTAAAAGCAGTTTTCCATTCATCACCTAAAGCCATACGAATCTGATGATACCCACTACGCAAATCAATCTTGGAGAAAATAACAGAACCACTCAACTCATCAAGCATGTCATCCAATCTAGGAATAGGATAGCAATAACGAATGATAATGTTATTGATGGCTCTACAATCAACACACATGCGCCAAGTGCCATCTTTTTTTGGAACCAAAAGAACAGGAACAGAACAAGGACTAAGACTCTCACGAATGTACCCGCGGTCCAGAAGATCTTGGACTTGTCGCTAAATTTCCTTAGTCTCGTCGGAGTTGGTCCTGTAGGCAGCACGGTTTCGCAAGCTCGCTCCTGGAACCAAATCAATCTTGTGCTCAATGCCTCGCACAGGTGGTAATCCAGGGGGTATCTCTGATAGAAAAACATCCATATATTCCTGCAAAAGGTTAGCAACAGCAGGTGGCAAGACAATGGATGTATCCTCAATGGAATATAAAGCATGTTTGCACACTAAAGCATAGCAAGTTCCATTAGAGGCATATAAATCATCAAGATCAGATTTAGTTGCAAGCAAAATAGGATTGTTCAACTTAATAGGTTGCTGAATTTCAGAAGTGAAAACACCCTTTTGCTTAGCATTATTCTTTTTCTCCTGCTCAAATTGTACAATTTCAGTGGGACTCATAGGAAGCAACACAATTTTCTTGCCCTTATGCATGAGAGTATACTTATTAGATCGACCATGGTGAATAGCATCAGTATCAAACTCCCAAGGACGTCCCAACAAAAGAGAACAAGCATCCATAGGTACCACATCAAAATAAGCAAAATCATGATAAGAACCAATGGGAAAATGTATCCTTGCTGTTTGTGTTACCTTAACCTTACCATTGTTGTTAAACCATTGAATGTGATAAGGGTGGGGATGCTCCCGTGTGGTCAAGCCAAGCTTCTTGACCACCTCAACATTCACCAAATTGTTGCAGCTACCACCATCAATGATGGTATGTACACGGCAGTCCTTGACGACGAGAAACATGTTGAAAAGGTTGTGACGTTGGCGGTTGTCGTCCTCTCAAACCGTGGCACTCAAAGCTCGCTGCACAATCAAAGTCCTATAGTTTTTTGACGCAGATGTACCAAGAACCTCCTCAGCACCATCATCTGAATCTGAAATGTTAGTTGCAATAATTTTTTCATCTTCAATATTAGAAGCACTAACATACCCACCATCAGCAGTGGCAATGATCGCCCGTTTGCTAGGGCAATCTCGTTGCATGTGGCCAAGTCCCTGGCAGCGGTGGCACTTGATGTTGGAGCTGTGACTTGTCGAAGTGTTGGGTGCAGCCGCCATTGCTGCAACACCTGGAGGCATCTGGGACTTGCTGTTATCTTTTCCCCATGATGTAGAAGGTGCGATGCTGCTGCGTACAACAACCGTGGAGGGTGGTGTAGAATCACGTACGCTCAAGGAGGGCGCTGCTTTGGATGGCACCGGAAATTGTCGTGGCGTGAAGGTGTTGTTCCGCCGCTGCTGTTGGCGACCCTGCACTTCTTTTTCTGCTAACATGGCAAGTTGAAATAAACGTTGAATAGAATGATATTCCTTGTAGTCAACTATGTCCTGGATCTCACACCGCAAGCCCCCATAAAACCTAACAATTTGGTCTTCCTGATACTCAACTACCCCACAATGAAGCATGCCTTTCTGCAACTCTTGGTAGTACTCTTGGACAGTCATGTTACCCTGATCAAAGCGTTGCAATTTCTTAAGAAGATCATGTCTATATGAAGGAGGAACAAACCTAGTGCACATCTCTTCTTTTAACGCAGCCCATGTCTGTGGGGCATTACGTGTATTGACAAGTTCATTCCACCAAATTATAGCAAAATCTTTAAACTCACTAGTGGCTTGTCTAACTCTATGTCGCTCAGGAACAAGATGAGAGCTAAATTTTTGTTCTACCGTCATCTCCCAATCCAAGTAAGTCTCAGCATCATAAGATCCATAAAATGTTGGAATAGAAAACTTAATCTTAGCATAAGGATCATTATCTTGTTCAGGAGCATGAGGACGAGGTCTACCTCCCATACCTTGATGATTTCGTCGAGGGCGACGGTGCTGCTGTGCATCAACCTCATCGTTATTGAAGTCATCCTCTGTGTCGTAGTGAGCATGTGCATCACCATCAATGATGATAGAGGGTGTAGCTTGTTGGGGGAAGACGAGTCTCCATCTCGTCCAACCGTGTGTTCAGACCAGCAACACTTGTATGGAGCCTCTGAAAGGTGGCTGTTGTAGTGGTCTGGTGATTGTTGAAAGCTTCGGTCATTGCCCACATCATGTCATTTAGTTCCATATGGGACACGCACATCATCATCCAGAGGTGTAGAACCAGAGGTCTTATCCATAGGCTTCTTTCCTGTCATTGTTAGTACAAAACAGAAACGAACACAAAAAGATCGTCAAGAACCCTATTACTACGCTCTCCGAAGTGGGTGGAAAATCGATCAGTAAGATGCGTCTTACCCCGCTCTTACAAGTTTCTTACCGGCACTGCAGGTGGCCAACGGTGACCGGTGTGAAGGAAGCAGAGAGTGGGTGTGATTGCAAAGGTTACCTGTTCTGCTCGAGAGAAGGTGGAGCTTGGAAGGCTCAAATGCAGTATATGTATGTGGCACACAAGTTAGTAACAAATAGCAATGCTGAATTAGTGTCCAAAGAATTTCACCTAGTTGCTGGCCTAAGAATGTATTAGAACAGTTGTGGCAACAAGCAAGGACAAGGATGAATGATGATGAACAACAAGGATAATATCAGCAAGTATCCAGCACTCGCACAGAAATAGCACACCCCTTAGCCTCCTGTTTTTGTCTTGAAGCACTAGTAGAAATCAAAATCTTTTTTCTCTTTTTTTTGATATTTTTTTTCTCAACCAGGGGCACAAGAATAGAAACAGCACCAAGTATTAGCTCAAACCGATGAAAGATGAGATCGGCACAAATTCAGGAGCGATTGGAAAAAACTGGTGTTGGAACTTCGGAGTTCAAAATGAGGGCCTTTTAATTTTTTTAATTTTTTTTGAAAATGCTGTATGTGGACTTTTTCGAGACCTTTCTGGAGAAAAAAATGTGCCTAAATCGGAGTTACGAGTGAAAAGTTATGCCCGTTTTAAGGAGGATACCCCGAATCAGGTTTTGGTGGTGGTGGAAACTGCAACAGAAACGAATCGGTGGATGGAATTCTTTTGTAGATTGGTTTTTTGTAGATGGCAGCGGATGGAAGAAACCAAACTGAACCAAAACAAATCTAAACCAGCAACCAGACTCAACCTAGGACACGAAATCAGAACTACGGACTCCGAAACTAAATTGTGCAAAAGGTTGAGCGGGGGTTGTAGGTCAGGGAAACTAAAAATTTTTTTGTGGCTTTTTGTGGACGATAGGACTGAAACAAAATAAATCTAAAGGGCACACAAGTATACCTCACGGTGAACCTGGAAATCTGATACCAATTGATAGGAGGATGAGTCCCGATCTTTCGAGAGGTAGGGTAAACTTGATTGGGTGGAGATCTCGACGTTGATGATCCAAGGCTCCGAACGAACGAAACCCCGCAATCACTACACCACTGCTCCGTTGGTTATCACCCGTGTCACACGAATGACCTCGCCACGAAGGCTTATCCCTGCAAGCGCAATCAAGAACACAAGCAAGAACAGAGAAGTTGCAATCAAAACTGAATTGATCACGAATTTGGGGTCTCACAACCGATGATCGGCGACACTGTTCAATGGCAGATTGTAACTAAGCAAAACCCAGCTGTTTGTGACGGTGGCTAGGGGGTATAAAGGAGGTGGAGGACGACCAGGGGGGTGCTGGGGTCGTGACCTAACCCTAATACACGTACATAATGGACTTGGACTCGATACAAGGCCCAATGGCCCAACTAGATGATGCAACAACCTGACAGACTCTAAACTTTATATTGTTTTGGAGTTTCCGGTCGACTCCGAGGGAATTGTGACGTGGGGCCAGTTCCATTGGAAAGTTTATCCTCTCAGCTTTCCGGCATATGTAGAACGTCAAAAACGGAGTCCGTATGCCTCCTGTGCATCCATTTTAAGGTGGACTGCTCCTGGGCCCAAGTTGGACTCGAGTTTGAGTTGGGCTCGGTCTCTACCTTCTTGTTGGCGTATTTTCTGGTCCTCCACGCCTCCAAACCCCTCTCCATGTATCTCCATGTCCTATCCATGGTTCCTAATCATAATTAATCCATTAGGTAGCAACATACTCTCAAAATTCACATATAAAGAATTGTTCAGGAACGAGCTCACCTCTAAATTCAACTTTCGTGCTCGAGCTCTAGTATGGACCTTGCATGTCTACCATGTGAGTGTTGTGTATATCTGCAGGAGTGATGTCCACATCAGTGACTACCCCCTTTCTTCTTCTTTTCATCATCGGTGTTCTTCTTCCCTTTTGGTTAGTTTGTCTTCTTCCGTAGAAGAGCCTTGAGTTGGAGCACCTCCTCATCATCGTCCTCAACGTCTTGAATGGCGTCGAGTAGATTCTTTAGATTTTGAGTCCTTTCATCATCACCCTTTTGATCGTCGATCTTCTTGTGTACATCTTTGATGTCTGACATCATCTCTTCAAGCGGTGAGTTTCTTTTGAAGAGTTTCGCTTTGATACCAATTGAATGTAGCCTAGAGGGGGGTGATTAGGCTTTTCGACACTTTGTTAATCCCTGAAACACTTAGTTGGTTTATCAAATACAGGGAAATCGGACTATTCCGGTAGAGTGGGACTAGTCCGTTTCCTACTCAGAGAAAAATCGGACTAGTCCGGTACTGTGCGGACTAGTCCGGTATTCGTGGACTAGAGAGATCAAAGATGATCAATATTTTCACTTCTAGTACTCTATGCAGCGGAAATTAATTTGATACTTAGATGTATTGCAAAAGCAAAACAATGAATGACAGAGATCAACTTTGGTTTAAATGCTTCAATGTAAATTTCACAAGATTAGTTGAACACTAAAGTATGATGAACAATAAATGGACAAGAGTAGAAGACAAGTGTTTATCCTGAGGTTCAATTCCACAAAGGAAATCTACGTCCTCGTTGAGGAGTCCACTATGGATGGGGTCTTCACCAACCCTACCCTCATCGAATCGCCACGGAGGTCGATTCTCTTCCACTAATCACAAAGGGCAAATAAATCGTTCAAGGGGCCTTCTCACAAGTTGAGGGCTCCCCAAGAGTTACAATGAATGAACACAACCAAACACACTCAAAAGATGAACAATTAACGAACAAGAGTGTGCGAGAGATCAAACACAAGAGCTCAAGATGTGTAGAACAAGTCTCTCTTTGGATCAATTGCTAATCCCCAAAGATTTGATCCTTTTTGAGTAAGAATGTGTGGATACATGTGAATTTTGGGCTCTTGGGAGGTATGACGGCGTAGGGGTTCGAAGAGTTGTGTTGGTATGGCCGTACACCTCTTTTTCTAATAGGGTTTCCAATGGTTACGTTAGGGTTTGCGATGTCCGGACTAGTCCGTGGTTGACTCTGGACTAGTCCGGTGTGCGGTGTGTGGAAAACCCTAAGTGTTGTGAGATACCAGACTAGTCCGTAGGAGTGCGGACTAGTCCGTTGTCTATCCAGAGACAAAATTGGACTAGTCCGGTCCATATCGGACTAGTCCGTTTCCCGGTCAGAAAGAAAATCGGACTAGTCCGGTTGATACCGGACTAGTCCGCGCATGCTGATTTTGTGCAGTTAGTGTGATTTCTTTCACTTGAGCTCTTGGGGTGTGTTTCTCCAACACACTCTACTCTATGTAATCTAATGTTTTGAGCTCCTGAGCTTTTATCAATTTGGATCCTCCTTCTCCTTTCTTTTTGCGCTTTATTCCTAATTTCTTTAAGAACCTGCGCTCATCTCAACAATTTTGTTAGGGTCTCAATTTTTTTTCATAAATCAACCAAAGCCCACAAGGGATGCCTAGATGCACTTGCACATTCCTAGCAAGGTGTAGAAGTTTTTCATATGCTCGGCACCTATATGATGTATGTGGGAAAGACCACTTTTGCATTTTGTGAGTTTATCCTCCAATGACCATGTTGATGGTGTTTACTTGCTATTCAAATGTGTTCATAAGTTTTCCTCAAATCAGGTGGGTGTGATGTGATGAACACTTTGATTGTGTGCAAAAACTTAGGCCCTTACAATAGCGCACATGAAAAGACATGTATTTTCAAAAACATAGAGTTTACGGGTGAGAATTCGGTATTAGGCCCACATAAGGTCTACTACTGGCATAAGTGATGTATGGTGGCAAACTAACATACTTGTTACTCTTTCCGTAACGATGCACCGCCGACTAGGTAAGAGGTAAGGTACACCACCAAAAACAGATCAATTTCGGTTAGCTCCCCTGACGAGGAATGTGGTTCAGGGCATGAGGTCTCATAGCTTGTTGTGAGACGTCAATATGAAACTCTTGAACTCTTCATGTTCCTGAGCTCATATGAAACGCTGGTCCCTGGAGTGCATTAGGCAATAAATTGGAAACCCCATCGCATGGTCGGTAACATGATAATATGTTCTTCTGGAATTAGCCTAGAAGGACATACGCAGCGCTCGCCATCGGCGTGCCCTTGTGGGAAGTAGGTGGTATCCGTTGGGTTGATAAAAATTCTCAACCGTGACGACCCGCTCGCGCTATACTCTGGTTCCCCGTCGTTTGGTGTGAAAACACGACCATGTACGTTGAGACGTGGCATGACTCAAGGACGGCTCATATGGAAGTGATACGGGGCGTCTGTTTTTATTATGATATGGAACTCTCTGAAATGAGAAACCTTTGTGTGCCTCATTATTGAGTGGTTTTCTGCAGGTATACTAACCACGTATCCGTATTAAGAGTATAATACGTTTGCAAGTGATCGATTCTAGTGCCACTAATGGAGCGTATATGCCGGATGTAATCCGGTTAGGATTTTCTATTTTGTGAGGAACTTAGTACCGGCATAATCATGAAAAAATTGCATCAATACCTCACTCACCTCCTAGATTTGAAGATTTTGTAAGATTTGAATGTAGACAGTTCAAATAAAGTAGTTAAATTGTATTTAGAAACCAACTTAAGGATATGTGAGTATAGAAAGACCCAAAAACAGAGTCCCCTGTTTTGGTGGTGTTTCTGCTGAAACTTGTACCGGGTGTTACTCATTGTAGAAAAGGACAATGGTATTGTGTGATACAGTTTTGTAAAGGTGGAGAAGTTCTCTAAAACTTTTCTATAAACCTCCAGGACAGAAACACACTTAAATTTGGTCAAAAACCTTAGAAACCAAAACTGCTACAAATGGGCAGAACCTGAAACAGAGCCTCTGTAATTGCACCATAACTCTCGGTGGAAAAAACGCTAAGGGTATTGAGATACATTTATGGAAAGCGCATGAGATATTATACAACTTTTTAATGCAAAGTTTTGCCAAAACTGGAGCAGAATTATTTGGAATTTTTAATTTAAACTAGGTACCTCTGGAGAGGTGCTGTCAAGATCCTGCAAGGAATACTGTTAACTTTGAACCATCATATCTTTTGATCCAGGAATGCAAAGAGGTCATATAAATACATTTTGAAAATATTGGGAAGTTCCTTACAAAGTTTCTGTTCAACCTCAGGGCAGAATCCTCATGTAAGGAGGTGAAATTCGCAGTACAAGTGAAACTGTCCAGAGTACCCACAGGCTGTGCATAGTTTCTGTACTGATTTGGATTTGGCTTATAACTTCCGGTATCAGAACTGTAAAATGTGAAACCTTACAATTATGTAAAGCTTACAAATCTTTCTTCAATTTTGTAAGTATGAGTTGAGTCCATATAGGTTTCTTACTGTATGGAAAAGTTGACCCAAAATAAGCACTTACAGGGGAGGTGCTGCTGAAATTTAATCAGAATTTCTGTCAACATTAGAAGCTCATAACATCCGATCTAGAACTTAGTTAGAGGCAAATAACTATTTTCTGGAAAGGTACTGAGGTTATCTACAACTTTGGTAGTTAACCCAGGCCATCAGACTGTTGTTTTGACCACAGAAATCTTGTTTGTTTGAGGACCGGTCAATCTGAGACAGAATGACCATAACTTTGATTTTTCCAGTTATTCCTGAAACCATTGTTGTTAGTTATACCAAGTTTGCACATAAGTCATTTTGCTTACTTGTTAAGACTTCATTAACTGTATTTCACTACTTGTTTATGAAATAAATCAAGAGACAGTGTTAAAGCTGATAATGAACTCTTGCAATGCAGAATGGTGTGAACTCTTTCCATGGGTGAAGTGGGTGGTTCCGGTGGAGATGACTCTCCATATCCGGAGCAGCGAGCTCCACAACAGCAGCAGCCACCAGGACCTTCACCTACGATCACAATGGCGGACATTCGGGCTGCCATGACGGGTGCAAGTGATGAGCAAAGCGACTTGTTCCACACCCTTGTGATGAATACATCCAGTCAAGGGGGATGTCAAGACGAAGATTCTCGCCAACCTCAAACGAGTTCATACGTTGAATTCTTGGCGACTCAACCACCGGTTTTCATAGAAGCCGAGGATCCTCTGTAAGTGGATAGCTGGATACGTACCATTGAATCTAAGTTCGGGTTGCTCCAATGCACCGAACAGCAGAAAGTATTATACGCGGCACAACAACATCACGGGTCCGGCAGTGCATGGAGGGCAAATCAACTAACATCCCTACCAGCTGGATATCAGTGCACATGGACGGAATTCCGGGAGGCATTTCTTGCTTATCATGTTCCTTCCGGAATAATCCAATAGAAACTCAAGGAGTTTTTAGTCTTAAAACTAGGAGGGAGGGATGCATACGCACATTCGCAGGTGTTCAACAAATTGGCACAGTATGCGCCTGACCATGTGAACAATGAGGCACGAAAGTGCGAATGGTTCTTTCGCAGCCTCAATCACAGGATATAGGAAAGACTGATATTAGCATATAGAAGTAACTCCAATGAGTTGATGAGTGCTGCCATCATTGTTGAAGATCCTCAGCGAGAAGTTCATGCTGAGAAAAGAAAGAACAGTATACCACCGTATAGTAGCAATATTGCTCCTCAGAAATACCAGGGTGTAGATAGTACATTAAACTATGAGCTGATTGACATGACCCCACCGTCTTGTCGAGCCAGGATCACGCTGAGGGGTGCTGCGTTGCACAGCACCGGATAACACACATCAAAGGTACAAAGCGGAAGCAAAGTTTTATTACATAAACAGGTTTATGAACATTTTTACAACAAAATATGTTCAGTCTACACTCACGGTCGTACACTACGCATCAAGTTCACGTGCAGCCTATGAACGTGTCCTTGATAGCACGCACGCACACTAACACGGCGGCGTGCAGACTCCCACTCGACGGGGTTCCCCTCCTGGGGTTCCGTCTCCTTCTCGGGAGTCCCTTCCTCATAGAACCCTGCAAAAGCTTCAAACACAAGCAGTGAGCACGAAGGCTCAGCAAGACTGACCCGTCTCTCCTAAACATGAAACTTCTACATGAGGGGTGATAGGTGCATGAGGTAAAGTAAGTTGCAAAGGACTCGCCTACTTAGTGGAACCTTACTTTAAAGTTTTAGCAGCAGGTTGTGGAGAACCTTACGCTAAGGCACATGAGAGAGCCACAATCAAACAAGAAACGCATTTCTCTCATGTACTTTGCCCAAAGTTGAAAGGAACTTTAATTAGCTATAAACTACAGCATATCATTAACAATCAAAGTCCATCTTTCAATCAGCAACATTTTAACATGTAACTAGCCTGTTCTTTCTACGTCACGGTACAGTGAACAAGTGGTACCCACTGACCGCGAGGGACGGCGATTATAATCGATTTACACCTGCAGGGTTACCCGAATAACACGTCACGTACGCCCGTACTCGATGTTGCCTACAGAAACCATCATGGACGTCGTACGCAACCACCTTTTACCCGTCAGCCAAATGTTGAACCGGTCCAATCGTCCCGAGCAAGAGGTATCTGCACGCGCATCTCAGTGCCGCTAGCCGATTTACACCTCGAGCTCTCAACCTACCCTCTAAATGACCAGCTATGCCTCAACATCCAGCTACCCGAGTTACATCGGTTTCCCGGTTCCCATATAGCCGGTAGGTCTTCGGTACTGTTCTAGCTTGTTAAACAGGCATGCACACGGCTCGGTCCTCAATCGACACAAGCAGAGCTATAGCACCCAGGCCCCAAAGTCCTGCTGCACTTACTCTCCGCTCGGTCTCATTTTCTTGCCATGTGTTTCATTTGCTATCTCTACCCGAGTCGAGTACCCCTAGCCTATACTCGCGAGTAGTTCCAACTACTCGACTTGTACCGAATCCTACACTATCTTAGCATTGCAGTAGCTAAATGGGGTTTCAATCCTAATCCTAACCCATGGTTTTCTTGGCTATGCATTTGGGTTTTCAAACAAGACTCGAATGCATGAAGAAATGGTACTCAAAGTAAGTTCTCAAAACAATAAAAATTTATAAAAAGGTTAATGCAAACCGGAGCTTGCCTTGCTGCTCTTGGTCGTAGGCTAGCTGCTCGTTCTTCCTCAACCTTAGCAACTACATATGAGAAATATAAATATGTGTCAATTTATATGCATTTGAATTGAATTTAATCTTGTGAAGATTATAAGTTTAACTAGACAGACCCAATGACTCTGAAATTTTTACTGTGGTTTGGTTACAACCTAAACAGAGACTTGGCCAAGTTTTAGTTGCAGCAAAGCTCATTTGAGCTCTCAACAAATTATTATGTACTTGACCTTAATTGGAGATTTTAGGGTGTTCTAGGAACTTTCATGGAGCAAGCCATGACTTTCTAAAAACTAGAATTTTAGAGTGTTCTACTGGAGTTGGTCTCACTTAATTTGAAGGTTCCTAGCTAAAGATATGAGCTAAACAATTTCAGAGAAATTCTGAAAATGTTTCTGAATATTTTCCATTTTCTCTGGAACAGTTTCATTAATCACCCCATTAGGTGGATCAAATGAGCTCAAATGGATCTGAAATTTTTACGGTAGCTCAGGGATATTTTAGTGAACATCCCAGCAAAATTTCAGAATTTTCCTCCAAAGGGTTCTCCAGTTAAAATTCTAAACAGTTTAAATTTGGAGAATTAATGCTGGAGAAATAGGGATTTTCATGAAGTGAAACTTGATTTGCTGGAAAGTACTCAGAGAGCTGAATCCAACAAATTTTGGTTCACTCGATGTGGAGCTTCCTAGCCCAAGTTATGAGGATTTGAAGTTTGAATGAAATCTGAAAATTAGGAAAAGTTCAAATCACTGCGCGTGGGACCCGGGGCTACGTGTCAGATCCTCATCGGTTGACACACACGCAGACACACCCGATCCGGGCCACAGCAGATCCCAGTTTTAAAAAATCTGCCGCTGACAGCCAGGACCCACCGGCTTCTTCTTCCTCCGGCTGATTTTCGCACGCCCGCGCGCTCAGCTCGCCGGAGCGATCTGCTGCTCACCGGTTCGCCGGTCCCGGCCACGGTACGAGCTAGAACTCGCCGCCAGGGCGTATGAGAAACCGAGGAACACGATGGTGAGGTGTTCTGGAGCTGCCGATGATCGGAAGACGGCCGGCGACGTGTGGTGGCCTCTATTGAAGTTCGGCAGCATCGGCCGGGGTCCCTAGCCTGCCAAAACCTTGACCGACTAGCTCTACAGCACCAGTGGGTGATCGCAAAGCTCGGAAAGGCCATGGATTAGCTCAGAAACTACGGCAACTAGCTCGGCATCGTGTGACCGATTGGTTCCGCGAAGAACACGCTCGGTAAAGCTCGGAATACGTTGCTCCGAGGTGTTTTCATGCGACGGATCCTAAAGTAAAGATGATCGCCGGCCAGTCCAGCGCCTATGTGCAGAGTTTGACGACCTACGGAGGATCAGAGAGGAAGAATTTGAAGAAACCGTACCGGCCGCTCGGTAGAACTCGCTGGAGTGAAAAACTTGAAATTCACCGCCGATGCTTCACGGCGTGGCTTGAGACTTGGTTGAGAGCAGCACCAACACAGCACGCTCCCGTGGCCTTGATCGCTTGACCATGAGAGCCCCTGTGGAGGGCTGTCCACGAGCACCCGATCATCGGCTGAAGCTTGGTCGCCGCTGTGGCGGTCGTTCTCGGGCAAGGAAGGCCGGAACTCGCTCGTTTCCGTGTCGGGGAGGTGTGTGCGGAGCTCAGGGTGCGGTTTAGCAGCTTGGGGAGGGATGGCGCAGTCGATTCGGCCGGATTCCCAATCGAACCGAGGTAGCGGAGGGAAGAGAGCTTCGGCTCGTGAGGAGAAGAAAGCAACCGACGTTTTCTTCGGCAGAGGGCATGGAGCAGCTTAAGAAGGGGATCAGAACCGACCGCGGCGCTCGCGCGTGGGCAAGCAGCTGGTGGCGCGCGGCTTCCCTCGGTGGCGCCCTCGGAGGAAGTCCGGTAACCCGAGTGCTGAAGTTTCAGTCGGTTGAATTTATTTCAGTGGCTGACATGTGGGTCCCACCTCCTTTTTAACCTCTGAAATTAACTCCGTCTCACTGTTATAAACAGTAATCCCCCTTATACCCATGGTGATTTGAATTATCTACCCCTGAGCCATTTGAATGGGTTAGAATTCAAATTGGTTTGTGTTCGACTAAATTTCAGCACATAAGCAGTTTGAAATTCAAATAAGGTTTGAATTTGCTAAACTTAGCTCATGTCAAGATCAACTCCAAATGGAGTGAAAATTTGTGTGTGAGCTCACAAAAATGTACTGAGTAAGAATATGCCTCCCACTTTTGAATTCATGGGATGAAAACAGTTTAAATTTGAATTTGAGTTCAAACCACCCTCTTTCTAGCTATACCCAAAAGGACTTCAAAAAGGTTTTGAACTTGGGTGAAACTTGGCATGGACATTCCTAGCAAGGTGTAGGAGTTTTTCATATGTCCAGCCCCTAGATGATGCATGTGGGAGATGCCACTTTTGCATTGTGTGAGTTTGTTCTCTAATGATCATGTTGATGGTGGTTACTTGCTCTTCAAATGTGTTCATCAACTTTCTTCAAATGAAGTGTGTGTGGGGTGTGATGAACACTTTGAGTATGTGCCACAAACTTAGGCCCTTACACTGATGCAGCCGGCTAGATGACTACCACAATATACGAGTGGTTCATCTCCATATTCTGAATTCAGACAGCTGCAACAACGGTATATGCAGCCGCAATATTCTGTTCCACACGATTCGTGCCACAACAGAATGCACCCGGTGTCCTTACTCAGAGGGACATAGAACCGGCCATGACACCCGGTCCCGAAAATGGACCAAGTGAATGCATATGTGTGCCCAGGATGTTCATCACATATACGCATGTATTCCACAAACTGAACTCAGAATATAACCACTTATGAATAATGTTTAAGTACTTTATTACATTGACTAAATATCTCACTCATGAATGTCTAACTTATTCTTGCAGCGGAAGACTCTAACGACAGCAAAAAAAGACTAAAACAGCAGGATCCAACTTCAACTCCATAGGCATGTTGACGGTAGTGCGCACGCCTAGTACTCCACATGTTCCTCGAAGTACTCTTCTCCTGTAGCTGATGTATATGTGGGAATGCAAGGGTGAGTACATGTCATACTCAGCAAGTGTGGGAAAAGTATGACATGTAGCTTACAACAAGGTAGGCAATAAAAAAAGTTCATTGCAGCAAGCAAATTTTATTTCACAAACATGGTAAAAACAGCAACTATTTCTAGGTGAGTTTAATCACATCATAACCAAGTAATTCATCAACATTCCTTCATTATAATTCAACATTTATCAAGTCTCAACCAGCCATTAATCTTTCTTAAGTTCATCTCATACTCATAAATATTCATAACCATCTCATATTCATGTAACCGAAACCGAACTCATTTTCATGAGCCAAAACAGTCTCGAAACCAATCCCAATGACCATACCACAACCATCCCGAATAAACATCCCATGTTTTGCCTCTAATCATGGATGTTGGCCAGGTGCTTGTAACCGGAAGCACGGCTATCATGATAGTTTTACACTCTGCAGAGGTGGCACCACTTTACCCACAAGTTCGTGATTTCGTCACCCGTCGGCAAGAAGAAAGAACCTCGATTATACCACTACACAACCATTGGTGTATGGCCAAGAGATCACTAAATAGCCTTTACAAAGGGGCTACTAGGATATATGGACCACTGAGGTTTCACCGGCAGATTCGAATCTCCATTCTCCCACCCACGGGGCCCCTCTTGTGCCATGCAGTTCCCAGGGAAGTCCCTCTCTACTCCCATTCCCCATGCTATCTAACGGTCCATAACAAGCTAGCAACACTCCTAATTAGTCAGCTAAGCCACACCCATATTTGGCCTTGTGGTGGCACTTTTTTCCTGGCATGTGCTCACCTGAACCGGTCCTTAGATCTACGGCAAGCAAACCACCATCTTATTCAGCAACATCCATGAACAAAGCTTGCCTAGATCTCCCCGATTCCATGCTCATCAACATCATCAAGTTCTAATCATATTTAATATCATGAGTGCAGTAGCTAACAAGTTGTATTTCAGCTTCCCATATCCCGTAAGTTAAGCGAAGCAAAAAGGAAAAACGACCATACCCGACTCATCAACTTTCCCGGTGACAAGGATGGTTAACAAAACTAGTAAACTCCTATAAAAGGGTGTCCATCAAGTTGACACAAGCATACGAGTTATCAAAAGCAAAATAGTTTCAATAACATAGGATCAATATGGTCAAGGGCACTTGCCTTGCTCCCGCGGTTCGTGTTGCTCAAGCGTCTCAAAGTCTTGGTGATGCAGTTCCTCGTAGACGGCCTCTTGAGCGTGTCCTTCTACTCACGACCATGCACATACAAAATTTACAGCAATCAATTATCATGCAGAAACATTACTCAAGATGCAATGAATGCAATTCCTATGGTGCAGTTTTATAAAACCAGTTTGTACGTGTTCTTGCATATTTAGTAGGCTTTCATGGGGTTTATGGTGATCAAGGTTGCTGGGATCAAGTGTGGACGTGGTGATGATCTTGACACAAGGTGTAGATCAATTCCACCGTCAAAAATTGACCAAAACATGGTCTGTCCGCACGCAGAATTTTCTGCTCGAAGGGGGCAAAGAAAACGGATGCGTAGAAACAACGGCGACGTTGTAAGAGGGGTAACGAAGACCTACCTCACTTCTTCCTTGCGGCAGGTCCTCCCTCCTAGCAATGGCAGCAGCGGAGGATTTTCCGTGGAGAATTATGGTGCTGCGGGTAGGGCAGAACATCGGGGCTTCTTTTCCGGTGACGGCGAGGCATTCTGCTTAGGTACGTTGTTCGTCTGTCCAAGGCCTTTCTTCGGGCACTGACTTGCATAGTGTGCCGCCTCTCCGCATGAAAAACATGCCTTGTTGCCAATAACAGCAGGAATGTTGGGGCGAGGCTGGTTTTGAGCATAGGCTCCCATGTTTGGATGGGGTGCAGGAGGCATAGGCATATGAGGTGCTTGCATAACAGGACATTGCTGCGGTGCCTGATTAGAGCGAGGTGGATTTGCAGGGCGGAAAGTACAAGCGGACGAGCCATAGTGTGGTGCAGCTGGTGGCATGAAACGGGGACGTACATTGCTCCCTTGTGGCTGTCCCAATGTTTGTATCATAGTTTGCATGAGCTGGTTCTGCATAGCCATCAACTGTTCAAGGTTGTTTGCATCAGCCCTGGGGTTGGCATTATCAGGAACTTCCACATTGCTGTAAAAGCCCAAGAAAGTGACTTGCAAAAAAATGTTCATCACCCCACAACACCACAGCTCATGTGGTGGATATCTCATGAACACTTGTGAAGAGCAAGTAAATAACATCAAAAGGGTGATTAGAGGGGAAAACCCTAACTTCAAAAAAAAATAGGAGTCATACACATAAACATGAGAGGTTGAGCTCACCCCTAGACCTTACATATTTATGGGAAGGCTCAGGCCAAGTTTCATGTAAATCCAAGACTTTTGAGGCATTTTTGGAAACATGTGAAAAAGGGGCTAATTTGAATGCAAATTCAAATTACAGCCACTTTCATCACTTGAATTCAAAAGTTGACTTCATATTAAAATTCAGCACATTTTTCTGAGTTAGTCCACCAATTTTCATTTCCATTGGACTTTATCTTGTTGGGAGAAAAATTTGCAATAATTCAAACTGAACATGAATTTCAAATTGAAATGGGCAGCAAATTTAGCTAAACCAATTTCAGTTGAGGAATTCAAATTCAAACCATAACTTCATGGCTAAGTCTCTTATTCAATTGTGAGTAGCTGGGATCTTTTCCGTAAAAATTGGAAAAGAATTAGAGGGAGAGCTGGGGCCCACTGCCCAGTGACTCAGCCTCCACTAAACCGACTCAACCCGAAGACTCAACCACGGCGATCGTCGGGCGCTCGGGGGGCCGCCAGCTCGATCGGTTCACGGCACCTCACTGTGAAAATTTTCGGCTCAAAGTCCAGCACACGAGCTACTCCATCCGTTCTCACTCCCTAGCGAAACCAGCTCCCACCGTGCGGTAAAGATTGTTTCCGCTCGCAATCTGTTGCCGCCGTTCTCTGATCACCGGCGATCAACCGATCCCGGCTGATTCACATGCCACAACCAGAGAAGAAAAGGTGCGCCCGCTTGTGAGGAAGCTGTAGGAGGAAACCTTTCACCATTTCATGCGGGGTAGAGCGAGAATTCCGAGTTTTCCTCCACGGTGTACCTTAGGGTTAGCAATCGGTCGCAGGCGAAATTCATTGCACAGAGGCAACCGCCGGTTGAGCTGCAGCTCACACACACTCTAGACACCCGTGCGCTTCTCCTCGAGCAAGAACCCGCAAGAACAACCACCCAAACCCTAGTTTAACTGATAAACAGTCCGGCGGAAGAGAGGGTCGCCGGTGAGGTCCGGGTTGCCGGCCGTTTAGGTCCCAACCGAGGTCATGCCGAGCTTCCCGAGGGTTCGCTGGACGTGGTGACGCGATTAGCGCGCGAAGGGGGTGGTCAGAAAGACGGGAACGCGTTGCCGATGTGGCACATGGACATAGCGCTCGTCGCCGGCGAGCTACGGTGGTTAGCTGGAGGCGGCAGGATGTCCAGCATGTTCAGCGTCAAAAGTTATGTGGGGGCGGGAAGTCTCACCGTCGCCGGCGAGCTAGGTCGCCGGGAACGCCGACCTTGCCGGAGCTCCGGCGGCTCGGGGCGGCGGCGTCGGGAGGTAGACAAAGGCGCGGGTCCCACGTGTCAGCCGCTGAGTTAAGCGCGCGCGAGCGCGCGGTTAGTTTAAATTAAACGTGCGGGCCCCGCTGTCAGTCTCCGGTTAAGCGCGGGAGACAATTTTCTGTAGGAAAATAATTCAGGGATCAGCCCAAACTTTAGAAATTCATAACTTGGGTTACATGTGTCCAAATCTAGTGAACCAAATTTTGTTGGATTCATCTCTTCGAGTACTATCCAGCAAAATGAGCTTCAGCTCATGAAACTTAATAGTTTTCCAGAATTAATTCCCTAAATTTTAAACTGTTAGGAATTTTATCTGGAGAATTACTTTGTAAAAATTCTGATATTTGGCTGAGAGGTTCATTGGAAAATACTTGAGTCACAGGAAAAATTTCAGACCCATCCAAGTTCATTTAGTCCCCCTAATGGTGTGATTAAGTGAACTGCCCTGAGAAAATAGAAAAATGTACAGAAACATTTTTAAGATTTTCTCAAATCTTGATTAGGGCATAACTTCATATAGAATTCTTCAAATAACATGAAACTAATTCCATTAGAACCATCTCAAACTCTAGTTTCCAGAAAAATAATGGTTGGAGCCATGAAAATCACTGCAAATCCCTATAGGCCCTACTAATGACCAAATAGGCTTTTGTTTGTACAAGGCTCAAATGAACTTTGTTTCAAATAAATCTTGGTCAAGACTCTGGTTAGGACCCTACCAAGCCACCATAAAAATGTCAGAACCAAAGAGGGGGGCTAGCTAGAGTTATGGTAATTACTTATTCAGTTCTAAACATTGCATTTAAATTGACATATAGTATATTGTTTACGTGTAGTATCTGAAGGCGAGGAGACCCCGGAAATGCTCGACTTCCTTCTTCCGGATGAAGCCTTAACATCTGACCAGCAGCAACAAGGCAAGCCCCAGTTTGCATTAACCCATTTTACAAGTTTTGCTTTATGCACAATTAGTATGTGGTATGTATGTGCATTAGGTGTAAAATGGATGAAACCCAAGTGCATGGCCAGATTTTTTCCCACAAGAGTGAGGGTAGTGTATAAGTCCTCGAGTAGTATACGCTATGCTTAATGATCATAGAACTTTGGTACAAGTCGAGTAGTTGGAATCTACTCACGAGTTTAGCAGTCGGGACACACGAGATTGGTTCGAGTGATGTGAGATCATTTTAGTAAGAAAATGAGACTAGGCAGGGGCTAGGGCGAAGCAAGAGGAAGTCTTGTGGGTGCAGCCTTGTCCGTGTCGATTGAGGACCGATCCATATGCGGCCTTGCTGAGCAAGTTTGAATGTACCGAAGGCATATCGGATATATGGGGTCCGATAAACCGATGTAACCTATACCTCCAGGCGTCGAGGCATAACGCACCGATTTATAGGTGTAGGTTGAGGGCAGCAAGGTGGAAATCTGCTATCGGGCATAGAGAGATGCTCCGTGTAGGGAACCTCCTGTCCGTTTGGGTGCGACCGGTTCGATGTTTGGGATGTTGGGTGAAAGGTTGTCCCGTACGACATCGAGTGAGCGTGCTGTGCAGATCCACGGGTGGGCGTACGTGACGTGCTATTCGGGTATCCCTGCAGGTGTATATCGAGTCAATTCGCTTCCCTCACGGTTATGAGTACCGCTTGTTGACTGTGTCGTGACGTAGGTTAATATATGAAATGGTATGATTCAATATTGCTGATATGATTAAATTGTATTGATACATGTATGCCACCAAATATTGCTCACTAAATTTCAGATTTCATGGACTGTTAACTTGTGGCTAAAAGATGAATTAAGGATGAACTTGTAGGCGTGTTGTTTGCCGCAATACGCCATCCTATATTGTTATGACTTGCATATAGAGTTTCATGTGTAGGTGAGTCGGTTAAGACTTGCTAAGCCATCGTGCTCACAGTTGCTGCTATGAGTGTTTTTCAGGTGAGGGCTACCCCACGGACTCGGGTTACGAGTCCACCGGCGAGGGCTACCCTCCGTCGGGGATCACGGCTGAGTGGGAGCCGTACACGCCGCGCTGAGCTGAGGGGTGCAGATAGTGTGGGTTGCCCATAGGGCTGGACAACTGACTTTTGCTAGGTAGATGGTGTCATTTGTATAAACAAAGCTTCCGCTTCTGTAATCCAAACACTAGTTTGTAACTGAAGTCTTGTACTCGTTTGTACATATTCAGTTGGTTTTCTATGTAATACAATATGTTGTTCTTATGATTTGTGCTGTCGGGTGTCGCATCACGCAGCATCACCCTCTGAGATCCTGGATGAGCGGATTCCGGTACACCAGAGGCTGGTATCAGAGCTGCATTTAGGATAGCAAACTAATTAAGGATTGTATTACGGGAAAACTTAGGTTTACGGTGAGGATTCGCTAGTTGCCCAAGTAAGGACTATATTAGCATAGTTACTTAAAGTGGCAAGACTAACATGTGTTATAATTCTGAATTTTAATTATGTAACGATGCACCTACGCTCAGGTAAGAATGGTAAGGAACGCCACCGAAAGTGGTTCAATTTCAGTTAGCTCCCCTGATGAGGAACATGGTTCAGGGATAGGTCTCACAGCTTGGTGTGAGACATTAATATGAAACTCTTGGACTCTTCATGTCCCTGAGTTCATATGAAACGCAGATCCCTTGCGTGCTTTAGGCAAGCAAGTGGAGACCCCACCGTGTGGTCAGTAACGCGATAGTGTGTTCATCTAGAAATAGCCCAGGAGGACATACGCAGCGCTTGCTGTGAGGGACGCCCCTCGACAGGACCTCGTCGGGTGGTGCCATGATATGCGGCACCCAAGAGCACACAGGTCGATGAAAACACATCCTATTACATAAATAAATTTGCGGAAGCATACAAAAGTGTTTTACAAATAATTATATCAAAGTAAGCTACAGCGGAAGACTATCATTCTCACGACTCATTTCTAAACTAGCAACAAAGAAACATTCCAGCCTGCGGACGTTTCTTACTAGCAACACGAAGACAATCTGCAGCGGCGAGGATGCTCTTTGAGTAAGCACTCGGAGATTCCCGAGTCTCATCGGCATCCCTTCTCTTAAGCACGAAGTCAAATAACTGCAAAACAACTCGGATAGCATCCGTGAGCATAACACTCAGCAAGACTTAACCGTCCCCCTAAACATGAAAATCTATGTGAGGTTATGAACCTAAAATAGGATGGCATAAGCATAATTAAACTCACCTAAAAGTGAATCCTTACTTTCAGATATTAATTGCAGCATTTTAAGTAAACTTAGGCACGCCACATCGGAAGTCCACAATCAAACAAGAAACCCTATTCATCAAGATCTAATACTAAGCTAGTATGAAACTTCAAACCAATGTGATTAGTTCCTTTCTCATGCAAGTTCTTACTACGTCACGACTGTGAGAACAAGCATGCTCTGTCCATCCCGTGAGCGATGGTGATTCAAATCAATAATACCCGGACTACACGACACGTACGCCCGTACTCGATGTTGCCTACAGCAACCATCACTGACGTGGTACGCGGCAGCCTTTCTCCCGTTTCACCCCCATTGAATCGATCAAGTCGCCCCGTACAATAGCCACTCTCATGGTGCACCTACCGACATGAGATGTCATGAGAATGTTCCCCACATACTGCACACCGGGCGCCTGCCTGAGGCGACCCGAAAAGTTCCAACGACAGCTTCCCGAGGTACATCGGTTTACTGGGTCCCATAATACAAGCATGAGTCTGGTACACAACTCAAACTTGTTCAACAGGGCCGCGTACGGATCGGTCCTTGACCGACACGGACAGGTCTATAGTGTAAGGGCCTCAGTTTTTGACACCTATTTGAAGTGTTCATCACCACACCACACACCTCATTTGAAGTAAGTTGATGAACACAAATGAAGAGCAAGTAACCACCATCAACATGCTCATTAGAGAACAAACTCACATATTGCAAAATGGTATTTCCCACATGTGATATAGAAGGGCTGGGCATATGAAAACTCGTACACATTGCTAAGGATGTCCATGCCAAGTTTCACCCAAATTCAAAACCTTTTTGAGGTCATTTTGGGTATAGCTAGAAAGAGGGCAGTTTGAAACCATATTCAAAATTCAAACTGTTTTTATCCCATGAATTCAAAAGTGGGAGACATATTCTTATTCAGCACATTTTTGTGATCTCACCCACCAATTTTCACTTCATTTGGAGTTGATCTTGACATGATCTAAGTGGGGCAAATTCAAACTTTATTTGATTTCAAACTGAACATGTGCTGAAATTCATTCAAACCAAACCCAATTTGAATTCTAACCAATTCAAATGGCTCATGGGTGAATAATTTGAATCACCATGGGTATTTTGGGGCTCACTGTTTACAACAGTGATTAGGAGTAAATTTCAGAGGTTAAAATTGGAAGTGGGACCCACATGTCAGCCACTACTCCAATTCAAACCGACTGAAAACCCAGCTCGTGTTCTTGCGCCGGACTGAGCAGCCGCCACGGCGAAGAGGCGACCGGGACACCACCTGCTTGCCACCCCGACGTGCTGAACTGCCTCACAGCCCCGTTATCTACGCCACCGCCCCGATCGGAATGATCACCACACACTCTGCTGCTTCCTCGCATCAGAACTGCGCCATCGCTGCCGATCACTTGGAGCTGATCAGGGAAGCTTGATCACCGCCTCTCCGTCCCCTCCAGAGCCACGGCAAGGTACTAGAAACCTTCCTCCGTCTTCTCCGCTGCTAGAATTCCGCTGAAACCCGTCGATCTCGGCTATACCGAGAGTTCAATCCGGTGACCTAACGCCGCCGCACTTCGGGCTCCCGTGGACAGCCCAACCGGGGCGTTGTCACGCCAGAGCCAAGGCACCCTTGGACGCGCTGGTGACCGGTGCTGCTCACCCCCGAGCCACAGCCCGAGTGTTTGCTCAGCGGCGGCGAATTTCCAGTTTTCCCCTTTCTGTGTGCAGAACGACCTTCGGGTGCGGTTCCGTCGAATTCGTACTCTAGAAAGGATTAGAGGGCCTCAATCCACTCTCACACAAACTAGACACGCTAACGCACAAGTTGCCTTCACAACCTTTGGCCGGAGGACCTCTGTACCTGGCGTAATTCGAAGTTTACCGACGGCGGAATAAACGGGAGGCATCGGGCGCACGGTGAGGACCTACTTCGGGCCTCCCCCGAGCCGCCTTGAGCTCGTGTCGACCTTCCCTGAGGTCCACTGATGCTTCCCGACCGGTTGCTCGAGTAGTTGAGGTGCTAGGGGAGTCAGCCGACACGGCCGAAGTTTTTCCGAGGCGGCGGCTCGTCGCCGACCATGTACCGGTCGTTGTCATGACGAGCTGACCCCAGAATCCTGTTCCCTGAGTGAAAGTAGGCAGGGGCAGCCAAGATCGTGGAGTTTGGAGCTCCACAGAAGCTGCCGGCGAGCTCTCCGGCGAGGTCCCCCAGCGGCAGAGCGTGGGCGGCGAAAGGTTGACAAAGGGGGTGGACCCCAGCTGTCAGCGGGAGATATTTTGAATCGGGATCGGGCTGCGTCCTGGATCGGGTGTGCTGGCGCGCAAAAGCCTTGTGAGCCGCCGTGTGCTGTCGCCTCGGCGCTCAACACGTGTCCCTGCGGGCCCCAGCAGATTTAAACTTTTCCCCCGATTTTCAGATTCCATTCAAACTTCAAATCCTCATAACTTTGGCTAGGAAGCACCAAATCGAGTGAACCAAATTTTTCTGGATTCCACTCTCTGAGCACTTTCCAGCAAATCAAGTTTCACTTCATGAAAACCCTTATTTCTCCAGAATTAATTTCTCAAAATTTAAACTGTTTGGAATTTTAACTGGAGAATCCTTTGGAGGAAAATCCTAAAATTTTGCTGGAACGTTCACCATAATATCCCTGAACTACCATAAAAATTTCAGATCCATTTGAGCTCATTTGATCCACCTAATGGTGTGCTTAGTGAAACTGTTCCAGAGAAAATAGAAAATGTTCAGAAACATTTTCAGAATTTTCTCTGAAATTGTTTAGCTCATATCTTTAGCTAGGAACCTTCAAATTAAGTGAGACCAACTCCATTAGAACCCTCTGAAAATCTAGTTTTCAGAAAGCATAGTTTGTTTCATGAAAATCCTTAGAACACCCTAAAAGCCTTCATTTAAGGTCAAGTACATAATTAATTGTGGAGGGCTCAAATGAGCTTTGCTGCAACTAACTTGACCAAGTCTCTGTTTAGGTTGTAACCAAGCCACAGTAAAAGTTTCACACTCATTGGACTTGTCTAGTAAGAGTTATAGACTTCACAAGTTTAAAAGTTAATACAAATGCATTTAAATTAATATATGTACTCCTGCTATCATGTAGTCGCTAAGGTCGAGGAGGAACCCGAAGTCCTAGACTTCGTTACCCCGGAGGAACAGCTAGCCTATGACCAAGAGCAGCAAGCCAAGCTCCGGTTTGCATTAATCGTTTTATAAAGTTTTATTGTTTTGAGCACTTACTTGAATATTATGATTCCTTGCATTAGAGTCTTGTTTGGAAACCCAATTGCATAGCCAAGAAAACCATGGGTTGGGTTTAGGATTGCAAACCCCGTTAGCTACTGCAATGCTAAGATAGTGTAGGATTCGGTACAAGTCGAGTAGTTGGAACTACTCGCGAGCATAGGCTAGAGGCACTCGACTCGGGTAGTGATAGCACATGAAACTCATGGCAAGAAAATGAGACCAAGCGGAGGGTAAGGGCAGCAGGACTTTGGGGCCTGTGTGCTATAGCTCCGCTTGTGTCGATTGAGGACCGAGCCGTGTGCGGGCCTGTTGAACAAGCTAGAACAGTACCGAAGACCTACCGGCTATATGGGAACCAGGAAACCGATGTAACTCGGGTAGCTGGGTGTTGAGGCATAGCTGGTCGTTCAGAGGCTAGGTTGAGAGCTCGAGGTGTAAATCGGCTGGCGGCACTGAGATGCGTGTGCAGAGACCTATTGCTCGGGACTATTGGACCGGTTCAACATTTGGCTAACGGGTGAAAGGTAGTTGCGTACGGCGTCCGTGATGGTTGTTGTAGGCAACATCGAGTACGGGCATACGTGACGGGTTGTTCGGGTAACCCTGTAGGTGTAAATCGATTATAATCGCCGTCCCTCGCGGTCAGTGAGTACCACTTATTCACTGTACCGTGACGTAGAAAGAACAGGCTAGTTACATATTAAAATGTTGCTGATTGAAAGATGGACTTTGCTTGTTAATGTTTTGTAGTAGTTTAGAGCTAACTAAAATTCCTTTCAACTTTGGGTAAAGTACATGAGAGAAATGCATTTCTTGTTTGATTGCGGCTCTCTCATGTGACTTAGCGTAAGGTTCTCCACAACCTGCTGCTAAAACTTGAAAGTAAGGTTTTACTAATTAGGCGAGTCCTTGCAAATGAATTTTTCCTCATGTAACCTATCAACCCTCATGTAGAAGTTCCATGTTTAGGTGAGATGGGTCAGACTTGCTGATCCTTCGTGCTCACTGCTTGTGTTTGAAGCTTTTGCAGGGTTCTATGAGGAAGGGACTCCCGAAGAGGAGACAGAACCCCGGGAGGGGAACCCCTGTAACACCCCAAATTTTGATTCAAAACTCTAAACCATGCTCAGAGGGGAATTTAAAAATTTTTGGACGTGTTGCATGTTTTGCAAAAATTCAAATTCAAACTGGAATTCAAATTATACTCAAAACAGAAAAGAAATGGAAAAAGAAAAAGGAAAACGGGAAAAAAACCGGCTAGTGGGCCGAAACCCGCCAGCCGGCCCAGCTACTCCCGCGCCAGCCCGCCTCCGCGCGCGCCGCGCTGCCTCTCACCGATGGGTGGGACCCGCCTGTCATCCCTAACCCCGCGACCCCGGACTCTCTCTCGCGCGCGCGATCGCAACCGATCGGGAAACCCGTTCCCGCAGCCCGAATTCTGGTCCCAAACGACTCAAACTTGATCGCAACAGACCCACCACCCTCCCCCGGCTATAAAAACTCCCGATCCGATCAGTTTTCCTCACGCGATCGCCGATTTTCACTCCGGTGAGCACCGAGACTTCGCCGGTGAATTCTGGCCGATCTAAGCTCGGAAACTCTGATCTAACCCGCTGGTCTTGATCCACCGCCTCCGGGGAACTTTGCAGGTGCAGAAAACTCGGAGAGTTACGGTGTAAACACAGCGCCGACGAGCTTCGCCGTGGTTTTGCCTCGGACCTCGCCGCCGATCGCTTTCCAGGACCCCCGAGCTCGAGAAAACTCCCGAGGTGAGATCCCTGACCTCCCCTCTACCGGTCTAGGCCATAAGATCACAGTTTTAGGCAGAATTCTCGAGGATCCGAAACTTTCCGGCGAGATCGCCGCTTCCCGCCGCCGTGCGCCGCCGGCAGCGCCGCCCGCGCTCGGTCAGAGCGACGTGGCCGCTTGTGCGCCGTTTATTTTAAATCGCACGGTAGACTTTAAAACCCCGCGTACCGGTTCGATGTTATAATCTCAGCCGTCGGTTTAATATCGGACGGTCCACGTCAGCCCCGCGTTATAAAGACTGAAATTCTTACGTGCTACCCCCTGGGGTTCTCTGGAATTGAGAGCTAGCCCCGGAAACTTCAGATCTAGCCCCTAGAACTCCAGAAAATCATGTAAATTCATTTAAAAATCAGTTTTAGCCCCTGGACTTAATAGAAATTAGGAAAAACACCTCTGATAAGTGTAGCTAGACCCCTGGAAATTATGAAAATAATATTATAGACCCTGTAATGGGGTGAGTTCATTATTTTAACCCTGTTTAGTATTTAATTTAGAAAATTGAATATGTAACTAGTGTTTAAAAATTAAAAAGGGGGACAAACATAATTGTCAAAATTAATTAAAAACTTTCTCAGTACTTAGAAAACTTTGGAGTGAGATAAAAGTATATTTTTGGGCTGAAATAAATCTGTTTCATCTATTATTCACATTTATTAGTATAGGGACACATTTTTAAGTAAAGAATAGTTATAGAAAAATAGGGAAAATAATTATGAAATGGTCTACATCAGAAGCCAAGGTCAAAAGATGTTATTAAATCATTTAGGACCAGAACCTATACTGTTTAGGTGATGTGTATTACTAATTTCATAATAAAATACACAATTATGCATAGGAATATAAATCTGAAAATATAGCAACTAGTAAATGATAAATGGAGTTTCTAAAATCCAAAGAGTTCAGTTTAGGGTTGATAGAAGTTGTGAAGGCACATATGGAGAAGAAAAATACTTTCCATACATACTTGGTAGTTTAATGTAAGGAATTTATTTAAAACTGAAACACAACACATATAATGGTGAGTGAAGTTCATAAATATGAATGTGTGGTTTGTATGAAGTAGAGGTGTGAACTATGTCTTATGATTGTTGTTTTTCTTTTGCTATGTGTGATGGTATGAAGTAGAACCTGTTCAAGAACAAGTTATTCATTTCCAAGATCAGGACTACCCATTTCAAGAGCAGCAAGAAGGAGGCAAGTGTCCTTGACCACTTTGATCCTATGCTAGGATGTGTAGATAGAATTATTTGCATTGTCAAATGAAATATGAAACCCATGCTAGGAAAGTTTCCCTAGAATTGCATTACCTTGTTTCCTTGTAGCTTGGGTTGGGATTTAATTTGTCATGTCATTTATTTACATGCATTTGCTTAGCCATGCTTAGAATGGGATATTTGGGAAATGAGATCATCAGTTTATATTACCATACTCTTGAATGAGATATTGTGAGTTATGTAGAGGTAGGGATCAAGGCAAGTTGGATGTTTTGGTTGTGTGCTAGGTGCACGAGACTTGGGTTTGTGTTTAGTACTTGCCTGGATCCTAAGGACCGGTTCATGGAGCATGTAACCCGGCTTTACAGTGCCAACCACATGCTGAGATGGGGCAGCTTAGCCAATTAATTAGGTGTATCCCCGGCGTAGTATGGGTGTGTTGGATGGTGCGGGGAGTAGGTGTCAGCTGGACTACCATATGAACCGCAAGGCTCAAGAGGGGGCCACTGCAGCGGGGTTGGAGCCTCTTGTATGCTGTTAGGGGTGAAACCTCAGTGGGCCCACGCTCGTCGGGAATCCCTTTGTAAAGGCTTCGTAGTGATCTCTTGGCCGCACACCTGGGAAGTGTGAATGTGGATCGTAGCCACTGGCATAATGGAGGTTCTTTTAGTCCACCCGGCAACGGGGGATGAAATCACTACTTGTGGGTACAGTGGTACAAACTCTGCAGAGTTAAAACTGTCTTGACAGCCGTGCTCACGGTTAAGAGCGACTTGGACTTATTCATGATTAGAGGATTGATGGTTTTGGAAGTTAAGCGGGGAGCTTAACATTGGAAATGATGGTTATGGTTATTGGGTTATGATGATGGGATGGGAGATTGGGACCATTTCACCTGTGTAGTAATGAAGGTGCTTAATAAGCTAAGGTGATAGGTATTAATTGCGTAGTGCTTTAACCATGAGTTCAACCTCTCCTTGTTCTAGCCATGCATGATATAATTTTCCCACACTTGCTGAGTACCATTGGTACTCAACCTTGCATTTTTGTTGGTTTATATTGCTGCTCAGGTCAAGATAATGAGGTGGTGTATAATGACCAAGATTTTGGACCCGAGGAAGGATTTTAGGTTCATGAAGACCCCCGGGCAACGCCTGTGACGGAGCCCTAAAGAATAATATTCCGCTGCTAGTTTATTTACTTGTGATGAAGCATTTGTGTCCATTGAGACATTTGCGATGTAAGACTTATTTATATTCGACACCTGGCTTGTAATAAATGATGCTTCACTATTTGTCATCACATGTATGAGAAAATGATCCTGGCATACATGTGATATTCACTTGGTTGTTTCCTTCGGAAAAACCGGGTGTGACAGAGGTGGTATCAGAGCCAAGGTTGCCCGTAGGAACGTGGACCTAGGTAGAAATGGATGTATTTAAGGGCCCTATTTTCTTAAAAACTATTTTCCAAGGTGTGGGTTGAAAAGTGTTATTAAAGGAGTCATTTTCTTCATCTTACCCCAACTTTCATTCAAAATAGGATTTTTGTTTGAGATTTTATCTAACCTAATTTTAAATTCTTTTGTTTTAGATGGTTCGTATGATTCGCACCGCTCGTAAGTCCACAGGAGGGAGAGTTCCCGTAGTTGCCCTTGCCGAAAGAGAGGAGAGTCGTCCAGTGACGTACCTTTCCTATGGATTGGCAGTAGGAGATTTGTTGCGCCGTCTTCGACGTATGCTCGAAGCCGCTGGCAATACGGGCAAGCTTATCATCCACTATAACTCCACCAGGACCATCCGTTGAAGAGGGAAGAATGGAGTTCGGAGATGAGGATTATACACGAGAATCAGCTGCTTAAGATTCACCACTCTCCAGCTTGTCGAGCAACACAAGTTGACGCGGAGAAAGATGTCACCTGGGAGGCCATCACCTGCCAGAGTCACATCTATCGTCGCCACTTGGACAAAACTGAGTACATGTATGTCCTCCAACGTGAGAGTGGTACCACGGAGTACAAGTACCCACCGGTGCAGCAAGGGACTTCCCATGAGCACATGGACTTGTGCTTGGAGGATGCTGCTATGCTCAGCACTCGGCTGCAGGAGTGTCAACAAGAGCTTCAGGATGTCCGAGACACCCTGAAGGAAACGGAGGCGTTGCTGCGAGCTTGCTTAAAGGCGAGAGAAAGAGGAGATGGGAATGAACTGTGTGTCACCGTGAGTGATCCATGGACTCCTGACTCCCCGGATCGCCGAGCAATCAGGCGTCGTCGCACTTCTCCACCAGCAGCCTCCTCACCCAAAGCGGAGTCAGAAGGTAGCCGAAATGAGGAGGAAGATCCCGAGGAGCCAGCTCAAGAGGATGAGTAGTGTAGAGTCTTTCCCCTAGCTAGCAAGAGGTCGAGTAGTCGAGTCGTTACATAGTTAATGGTGTGATAATGCTTGGTGTGTGACGTGAGTTATGGAAGCCATGAGCAATTGTCCACAGCCTCGTCTTCAGATTGTTTTGCTTTGGTGTGTGAACCCACAGGAAATAATAGTGCATTTATTTGGTGTGAGATATAAACCCTCGTAAAAGTATAACAAAGCCTCAACACTTCAAAGTGCAAACTAAGGAAAGTAGTAAGATGATACTAAGTGATTCAAAATTGACATTGGTTGATTCTGCCAGATGGCCGGAAGAGGAAAGGGACGTGCTGCCAACCCCGCCAACAACAATGATGAGGCATGCAACCCTCATCTTTCTGGAGGCCAGGACAGGGGTGGTCGCCGTGAAGAAGTTGATCCTCTCCACCAAATGCTGGAGAATCAAAATCAGCTCATCCAGAACTTGACTCAATTGGTGGCCAACTTGCATCAAGTTCCACCTCCACAAGCTGCACCACGCCAACCAAGGTTGAGTGAGTTTCTAGGAACTCAACCTCCAAAGTTTGCAAGTGCTGCTGAACCTCTGGAGGCAGATGATTGGCTGAAGACTATTGAAAGCGAGATGAGGATCATACAATGCCAAGGGTATGAGAGGGTGCTGTTTGCCTCTCATCAATTGCAGGGACCTGCTGCTGATTGGTGGACCGCCTACGTGGCCGCCCATCATGACCCTGAGAACATCACTTGGGAAGAGTTCAAGCGTAGCTTCCGCAACCATTACATCCCAAGAGGTGAACTCAAAAACAAGAGGAAGGAGTTTCTGGGACTGCAGCAGGGAAACATGACGGTGAGGGAATACCTCACTAAATTTACTCAACTATCCCGTTATGCTCCACGAGACATAGAGACTGATGAGCAGAAACAAGATTGTTTCGTGGAAGGACTTACCGCAGAGATGCAGTGTGCAATGTCCTCCAATGAGTATGAAAGCTTTCAAAAGATGGTGGACAGATCATTTGTGGTGGAAAGGAAGCTAAAGGCCCTAGAAAATGAGAATAAGAGGAAGGCGGGGTAGTCACATCAAGCCTCAGGGAGCAACACCCGCCCACGTATGATGCAGCAACCCACGGGGCAGATGAGTCGTGCTGCGGTACCCTATTCAGCACCAAGAGGGTACAACCCAAACTACAGGCCACCCGCAGCACCTGCACAGCCGCCACGTCAGTTTGTGCAGCAGCCTCGCCCCGCATATCCACCTCGACCAGCAGTGCAAGGACCCCCGAACCAACCCCAAGACAACAAAGGCCAAGCACCTAAGGGTGGGGTGCAATGTTTTAGCTGTGGTGAAGTGGGGCACTACGCCCACAAATGCCCAAAGAAGAAGCCCGCGCCAACACAACAGCAGAATGTATTGAGAGGACGGGTGAACCACGTCACTATGGAGGAAGCACAAGAGGCACCCGACGTGGTAGTTGGTAAGTTTCCTGCCAATTTACACCTTGCAACTCTGCTGTTTGATTCTGGTGCTACCCACTCGTTCATTGCTCAAGGGTTTGTTAAGAAGCATGACCTAGCAACCACACAAATGAACCATATGCTAGCCGTAAACTCTCCAGGTGGAGAAATAAGGACAAGACAAGTGTGTCCCAAAGTGAGCCTAGACATTAATGGGGTAGTATTTACTGCTAACCTCATAGTGATAGATTCACGAGGGATAGATATTATTTTGGGTATGGATTGGTTGACCAAACATAAAGGAATCATCCATTGTTCGACCAGAACTGTGGAACTAACTCACCCCAGTGGTACCAAAGTAAAGTTCATAATGATACACGAGCCTAGGAGGGACATTAAATTAAATCAAGTGGAGGTGAAAGTTGAGGAAATCAGGACTATCAGGGAATATCCAGATGTTTTCCCGGAGGAATTGCCAGGAATGCCTCCCGACCGTGACGTGGAATTCGCAATTGAGCTAGTACCGGGAACAGCCCCGATATACAAGAGACCTTATCGAATGGACTCCAAGCAGTTAGAAGAGCTCAAGGATCATTTGAGAGAATTGACGGAGAAGGGGTATATTCGCCCTAGTTCCTCACCATGGGGAGCTCCGGTGATATTTGTGCCCAAGAAAGACGGAACCCAAAGGTTATGCGTGGATTACCGTGCCTTGAATGAGGTAACCATCAAGAACAAGTACCCATTACCCCGCATTGAAGACTTGCTTGATCAGTTGAGGGGAGCTTGTGTGTTCTCAAAAATTGATCTCAGGTCGGGGTACCACCAACTCAAGATAAGGCAATCAGATATTCCCAAGACAGCTTTCGTATCTCGGTACGGACTGTATGAATACACCGTCATGCCTTTCGGGCTAACCAATGCCCCGGCATATTTCATGTACCTCATGAATAAGGTATTCATGGAATATCTGGACAAATTTGTGGTGGTTTTCATAGATGATATTCTCGTCTTCTCCAAAGATGAAGAAGAACATGAGAAACATCTAAGGTTGGTGTTACAGAGGCTGAGAGAACACCAACTATATGCCAAATTGAGCAAGTGTGAGTTTTGGCTGAAGAGAGTTCCCTTTTTAGGACATATCATCTCGGAGGGAGGAATCTCCGTAGATCCCGCCAAAATCGAGGATATCCAGAAGTGGAAGACCCCTGAAAATGTCGGGGAAGTTCGAAGCTTTTTGGGCTTGGCTGGATACTATCGACGGTTTATTGAGGGATTCTCCAAGATCTCGAGACCTCTCACTAAACTGTTGGAGAAGGGAATCACATTCACCTGGACACCCCAGTGCGAGATGAGCTTTCAGGAGCTAAAGAAAAGATTGACAACAGCCCCAGTGCTGGTTATGCCAGATATGCAGAAGAATTTCACAGTGTACTGCGATGCCTCTGGGAATGGGTTGGGATGTGTTCTCATGCAAGAAGGACATGTCGTGGCATATGCATCCCGGCAGCTTCGGAAGCACGAGAAGAACTATCCTACACATGACCTAGAACTAGCTGCAGTGGTACACACGTTGAAAATTTGGCGGCACTATTTGATGGGGAAAAGGACAGAGATATATACGGATCATAAGAGTTTGAAGTACATATTCACACAGCCAGATCTCAACCTCCGACAAAGGAGATGGTTAGAGCTAATCAATGACTTTGATGTGGGCATCAACTATCATCCCGGGAAAGCAAACGTCGTGGCCGATGCTTTGAGTCGGAAAGTGCAGGTCAATAAGTTGAGTTTGAAGGACATGCCTGCAGAATTGAAGGACGAGGTTATAAGACTCAATCTATGTCTAGTAAATAGTGGTGAAGCCATCGCCATGGAAGTGGACTCCACACTTGAGCAAGACATACGCGAGGGCCAAAAGAATGATGAGAAGATACAAGAGATCAGACAGCTTATCAAGGAAAATAAAGCTTCTTGTTTTAGAGAGGATGAACAAGGAACGGTGTGGCACGGGAAAAGGATCTGTGTGCCAGAAGTAAAAGAGATCCGTGAATTAATTTTGAAGGAGGCTCACGATTCCGACTATTCCATTCATCCTGGGAGTACGAAGATGTACCAGGACCTCAAGAGCAGGTATTGGTGGTATGGCATGAAGCGAGATGTCGCGGAACATGTTGCCCTATGTGACACATGTCAGTTGGTGAAAGAAGAACATCAACGACCCGCGGGATTGCTGCAACCACTCAAAGTACCTGAATGGAAGTGGGAAGAAATCAGCATGGATTTTGTCGTGGGATTGCCTAGGAACCAATCCGGGTATGATTCAATATGGGTCATTATTGATAGGCTAACCAAGGTAGCTCATTTCATTCCTGTGAAAGAAAGCTACAGCGGATCCAAATTGGCAGAATTGTACATGTCAAGGATTGTGTGTTACCATGGAGTGCCAAAGAAGATAGTGTCGGACCGAGGGACACAGTTCACCTCGAGGTTTTGGCAAAAGCTGCATGAAACAATGGGAACCCATCTGAACTTCAGCTCTGCCTATCATCCCCAAACTGACGGGCAGACGGAGAGAACCAATCAGATCCTTGAAGATATGTTAAGGGCATGTGCACACAAAAACAATAGGAGTTGGGACAAGAACTTACCGTATGCGGAGTTTTCCTATAACAACAGTTATCAAGCTAGTATGAAGATGTCACCGTTTGAAGCTTTGTATGGAAGGAAGTGCAGAACTCCCCTATTTTGGAACCAAACAGGAGAAAGTAAAGTGTTTGGTCCAGAAGTGCTACAAGAAGCCGAGGCGAAGGTGAGGGAGATTCGCAACAATTTCAGGATAGCACAAACACGCCAAAAGAGCTATGCCGATGTACGAAGAAGAGAGCTCGTTTTCAACGTGGGAGACTATGTTTATCTCAAGGTGTCCCCTATCAGAGGACTTCGTCGGTTCAAGGTGAAAGGGAAGTTGTCACCTCGATACATCGGACCCTTCCAGGTTTTGGAAAGGAAAGGCGAAGTGGCGTACCAACTAGAGTTACCGGTTCATCTATCGGATGTACACGATGTATTCCATGTGTCACAACTCAAGAAATGTCTGAGGACGCCTGAGGAGGTATTACCCATGAATGAAGTGGATGTAGCTGAAGATTTGTCTTATGCCGAGCAACCATACAAGATTTTGGAGACAATGGAACGCCTCACCAGAAACAAGAGAATCCGGATGTGCAAGGTGCAGTGGAAGCATCACTCAGAAGAGGAAGCTACCTGGGAAAGGGAAGATGAGCTCAAGGCACAATTTCCGGAATTGTTTTCTTAGAAACACCAATCTCGAGGACGAGATTTCTTTTAAGGGGGGTAGAGCTGTAACACCCCAAATTTTGATTCAAAACTCTAAACCATGCTCAGAGGGGAATTTAAAAATTTTTGGATGTGTTGCATGTTTTGCAAAAATTCAAATTCAAACTGGAATTCAAATTATACTCAAAACAGAAAAGAAATGGAAAAAGAAAAAGGAAAACGGGAAAAAAACCTGCCAGTGGGCCGAAACCCGCCAGCCGGCCCAGCTACTCCCGCGCCAGCCCGCCCCCGCGCGCACCGCGCTGCCTCTCACCGACGGGTGGGACCCGCCTGTCATCCCTAACCCCGCGACCCCGGACTCTCTCTCGCGCGCGCGATCGCAACCGATCGGGAAACCCGTTCCCGCAGCCCGAATTCTGGTCCCAAACGACTCAAACTCGATCGCAACAGACCCACCGCCCTCCCCCGGCTATAAAAACTCCCGATCCGATCAGTTTTCCTCACGCGATCGCCGATTTTCACTCCGGTGAGCACCGAGACTTCGCTGGTGAATTCTGGCCGATCTAAGCTCGGAAACTCTGATCTAACTCGCTGGTCTTGATCCACCGCCTCCGGGGAACTTTGCAGGTGCAGAAAACTCGGAGAGTTACGGTGTAAACACAGCGCCGACGAGCTTCGCCGTGGTTTTGCCTCGGACCTCGCCGCCGATCGCTTTCCAGGACCCCCGAGCTCGAGAAAACTCCCGAGGTGAGATCCCTGACCTCCCCTCTACCGGTCTAGGCCATAAGATCACAGTTTTAGGCAGAATTCTCGAGGATCCGAAACTTTCCGGCGAGATCGCCGCTTCCCGCCGCCGTGCGCCGCCGGCAGCGCCGCCCGCGCTCGGTCAGAGCGACGTGGCCGCTTGTGCGCCGTTTATTTTAAATCGCACGGTAGACTTTAAAACCCCGCGTACCGGTTCGATGTTATAATCTCAGCCGTCGGTTTAATATCGGACGGTCCACGTCAGCCCCGCGTTATAAAGACTGAAATTCTTACGTGCTACCCCCTGGGGTTCTCTGGAATTGAGAGCTAGCCCCGGAAACTTCAGATCTAGCCCCTGGAACTCCAGAAAATCATGTAAATTCATTTAAAAATCAGTTTTAGCCCCTGGACTTAATAGAAATTAGGAAAAACACCTCTGATAAGTGTAGCTAGACCCCTGGAAATTATGAAAATAATATTATAGACCCTGTAATGGGGTGAGTTCATTATTGTAACCCTGTTTAGTATTTAATTTAGAAAATTGAATATGTAACTAGTGTTTAAAAATTAAAAAGGGGGACAAACATAATTGTCAAAATTAATTAAAAACTTTCTCAGTACTTAGAAAACTTTGGAGTGAGATAAAAGTATATTTTTGGGCTGAAATAAATCTGTTTCATCTATTATTCACATTTATTAGTATAGGGACACATTTTTAAGTAAAGAATAGTTATAGAAAAATAGGGAAAATAATTATGAAATGGTCTACATCAGAAGCCAAGGTCAAAAGATGTTATTAAATCATTTAGGACCAGAACCTATACTGTTTAGGTGATGTGTATTACTAATTTCATAATAAAATACACAATTATGCATAGGAATATAAATCTGAAAATATAGCAACTAGTAAATGATAAATGGAGTTTCTAAAATCCAAAGAGTTCAGTTTAGGGTTGATAGAAGTTGTGAAGGCACATATGGAGAAGAAAAATACTTTCCATACATACTTGGTAGTTTAATGTAAGGAATTTATTTAAAACTGAAACACAACACATATAATGGTGAGTGAAGTTCATAAATATGAATGTGTGGTTTGTATGAAGTAGAGGTGTGAACTATGTCTTATGATTGTTGTTTTTCTTTTGCTATGTGTGATGGTATGAAGTAGAACCTGTTCAAGAACAAGTTATTCATTTCCAGGATCAGGACTACCCATTTCAAGAGCAGCAAGAAGGAGGCAAGTGTCCTTGACCACTTTGATCCTATGCTAGGATGTGTAGATAGAATTATTTGCATTGTCAAATGAAATATGAAACCCATGCTAGGAAAGTTTCCCTAGAATTGCATTACCTTGTTTCCTTGTAGCTTGGGTTGGGATTTAATTTGTCATGTCATTTATTTACATGCATTTGCTTAGCCATGCTTAGAATGGGATATTTGGGAAATGAGATCATCAGTTTATATTACCATACTCTTGAATGAGATATTGTGAGTTATGTAGAGGTAGGGATCAAGGCAAGTTGGATGTTTTGGTTGTGTGCTGGGTGCATGAGACTTGGGTTTGTGTTTAGTACTTGCCTGGATCCTAAGGACCGGTTCATGGAGCATGTAACCCGGCTTTACAGTGCCAACCACATGCTGAGATGGGGCAGCTTAGCCAATTAATTAGGTGTATCCCCGGCGTAGTATGGGTGTGTTGGATGGTGCGGGGAGTAGGTGTCAGCTGGACTACCATATGAACCGCAAGGCTCAAGAGGGGGCCACTGCAGCGGGGTTGGAGCCTCTTGTATGCTGTTAGGGGTGAAACCTCAGTGGACCCACGCTCGTCGGGAATCCCTTTGTAAAGGCTTCGTAGTGATCTCTTGGCCGCACACCTGGGAAGTGTGAATGTGGATCGTAGCCACTGGCATAATGGAGGTTCTTTTAGTCCACCCGGCAACGGGGGATGAAATCACTACTTGTGGGTACAGTGGTACAAACTCTGCAGAGTTAAAACTGTCTTGACAGCCGTGCTCACGGTTAAGAGCGGCCTGGACTTATTCATGATTAGAGGATTGATGGTTTTGGAAGTTAAGCGGGGAGCTTAACATTGGAAATGATGGTTATGGTTATTGGGTTATGATGATGGGATGGGAGATTGGGACCATTTCACCTGTGTAGTAATGAAGGTGCTTAATAAGCTAAGGTGATAGGTATTAATTGCGTAGTGCTTTAACCATGAGTTCAACCTCTCCTTGTTCTAGCCATGCATGATATAATTTTCCCACACTTGCTGAGTACCATTGGTACTCAACCTTGCATTTTTGTTGGTTTATATTGCTGCTCAGGTCAAGATAATGAGGTGGTGTATAATGACCAAGATTTTGGACCCGAGGAAGGATTTTAGGTTCATGAAGACCCCCGGGCAACGCCTGTGATGGAGCCCTAAAGAATAATATTCCGCTGCTAGTTTATTTACTTGTGATGAAGCATTTGTGTCCATTGAGACATTTGCGATGTAAGACTTATTTATATTCGACACCTGGCTTGTAATAAATGATGCTTCACTATTTGTCATCACATGTATGAGAAAATGATCCTGGCATACATGTGATATTCACTTGGTTGTTTCCTTCGGAAAAACCGGGTGTGACAACCCCGTCGAGTGGGAGTCGTGCACGCCGCAGAGTTAGTGTGCGTGTGTGCTAGCAAGGACACGTTCAAGGGCTGAACGTGGACTTGATGCGTAGTCTACGGCCGCGAGTGTAGACTGGACTTATTTTGATGTAAACATGTTCATAAACTACTTTATGTAATATAAACTTTGCTTCCGCTTTGTACCTTTGATGTGTGTTATTCGGTGTTGTGCAACGCAGCACCCCTCAGCATGATCCTGGCTCGACAAGACCGTGGGGTCGTGTCATATAGCACCCAGGCCCCTATGTCCTGCTGCCTCTACAACCTTCCGGTCTCAACTTTAACTTGCTAATTCATTTTTTTTGAACCAATCCCGTATGCCCCTGTTGTTCCTGAACCTGCGAGTAGCATCTCACCACTCGACTTCTACCGAACTGTACTTAAGCATGGCAGTTCTACACGGTGGAAGATACCTACCCAATACTCCCTGGGCCATTTGGCTATACAAGAGGAGTATCAAACACTAGACCTAATGCACAATTCATATCTTAACCGAAAGTGAATACAAAGTAAAAACTTAACAGTTGTTAAATGCAAACCGGAGCTTGCCTGTTTTGTAGGGTAGTCGTATATAAGCAGTTAGTATCCTTGCTGATCCACCCTTGATTCTCCGGAGCATGATCCACTTCAATGAATCACTCCTTTGAATCCCCTTTGTTGTGGTTCCTATTGAAATGCTTATGTACATGTTTTATAGAATGTAATGGGAAGAAGTTATAGAATGGAGTTCTTAGGAACAGAGATTGTGTGGAAAAACCAAGAATGGCTTGGTTTGCCTCTGTTGTGCAAAGAAACAATAATGATCTACTCGATCTTAATGTCCTAGCTATACCCTAACTACTTTCCCTGATGATCATAATAGATGATCTGAAAGAATTGAAGGCAACTGAAGAACAAGAACTCCAATGGCCTCCACACTTCTACAGCAGGTTCTATACTACCTAGGATTTAGCTTGCCAAATTGCAGCTAATGTGGAGTCAAATTGTGTTCTCTATAATTCTCACCATGTATCTCATGTATTTCCACCTATACATAAGTATGGAGAATAAGAACAGGGAGTTCAAGGGCTCAGCTTGAGCTGATAATTTACATGTGAATTCTTGGTCACATGAAAGTAATTTGGTCCAAAATTCAGCCATTTTACTTGAGTAGTTCATCCAGAACAATTCTTTAAGCAATTCTATTCAAAAGAATTAATTCTGAAATAATGTGCATTTTCATGCTCAATTAAGTGAATTACAATTTCAAATATGTCTCAGAGAGCTTGCCTAAAGTTTCCTTTGATTTTTGGAGCTATGGATTGCCCAGAATAGATTTTACAAGTGGGAAACATTTTCTGAAAATGTTTCTGGACTCTTATGAACACAGCAGATTGTTTTTAGCAAATTCCTATACAAATGATCTTCAAATGAGCTGAATATTTGCAAGAAGGTCAAAAAGATGCTAAAGAATATTCTGGCAAAATTTGGGGATTTTGGACAATCCAAACTCCCACAAAAATTCTTTTTCAGAAAAGCTTCAAAGAATTTTCCAGAATACAATATTGACTTTCGTACCAATCTGAGTTCATATTTGGATACAACCCTGAAAGATGAATCCAACCCAATTGGAATCACTCAATTTGAAGGTTTCTACAAGGATCTATGATTTTCCAAAGTTTGAGCCATCACTGGAATTGTTTTCCTACTGAAAACTCCACTTGGCCTGCTTATTTAAATGCCAGCCAATCAGAAATGGGCCACACCCGGGCCACAGCTTTTCAGCGTGCCAGCATACTGGATCCTAGCCACAGCCGATCGGGGATTTAAATTTTTGAGCCGCTGATAGACGGGACCCACCCCTTCTTCAACCTCCCGATTCGATTTCGCGCGCGCGCCGCCGCTACCTCGCCGGAACAAATCCCCACTCGCCGGATCGCCACTGCCGGCCACCGCACGAGCTAAGACTCGCCGCCAGGGGGTTTGCGACGTCGAGGAACACGACTGTAAGGTCAGTTTAGGCTGCTGGCGACCAGAGCTATCTTGATGACGTGCGGCGGCCTCGGTTGTGGTTCGGCGCCGTTGTCCGGGGGTTCTAACCTGTCAAAACATCGACCAAATAGCTCTACAGCATCAGTACACCTCTAGGAAGCTCGACAAGACCTCAACGGTGTTCAAAAATGGCTGCAAGTTGGTCGGCACCGTGTGACCGATCGTGTCCGCAATGAACGCCTTTGATCTAGCTCAAAATCCGTCGCTCCTAGCCGGTTTCATGCAACGGACGCTAAAAGGATTCTGATCGTCGGCTAGTCCAGCAATTATGTGCCAAGTTTGATGACCTAAGGAGGATCAGAGAGCGGGAATTTGCCAAATCCGTACCGGATGCTCGGGTTGAAGCTGCCGGAGCAAAATCTTGAAATTCCCGGTCGATGCTTCACGGTTTGCTCCACAAATTGGAGGAGAGCAGCACCAACCCAGCGTGCTCCCGTGACCTTGCTTGATCGAGCTTGAAAACCCCCGTTGTGGTCTGTCCACATGAAGCCGATCGCCGGCCTTGAGCTAGGTCGCGGTGGTGGAGCTATTCTCGGGCAAAGGAGGCCGGAGCTCGGGGGTTTAGGCGTCGGGGGAGTGGAGGCTGAGCTCAGGGTGCTGTCTAGCCGCTCGCTGAGGGAAATGCGCGAGTGTTTTGCCGTTCTTCCGGTCGGGCCGAGCAGCGGAGTTGAAAAGCAGTTTTGCTCGTGCGCTCGCGAGGGGAGGAGAACAACTGAGGCTTTGCTCGGCTGAGGGGACGTGATGACGCCGAGAAGCACGAGGGGCACCGCCTCGGGGATCCAGCGCGTGGGGGCAGGCAGCAGGAGGTGGCGCCGGGTTCCTCTCGGTGGCACACATGGGTGAGAGCTGCTCGTGGGTGTTAAACACCAGAGACACAGTGAATTGCTTCATATGCAAGTCTCCACTCTCATCTCAATGACATGCGGGTCCTACCCCACATTTCCTCCCCAAAATATCTCCTCAGGTTAATCCTCCCAAATCTAAATTCTGAGTTTGAAAGGTGGCTATAATTTGAATTCTCCAAATTCAGTTTGAATTTGGATGACAAATTTTGAATTTGGTTAGAATTTGAAAATGCTTCTCTTTAACTCCCTTTTGAGCCAACCCTACCAGTGAAAAGTTTGTGATCCACTTTTCCCACAATTTCCATCTTTAGGGCTGCATGTTTATTCAAAGTTTTGGCCACCATAGTGTGAACTTTGAATTTCAAATCTGATTTTCAAACTTACATGCAAGAGGTATTTAAATCCTTATTGGTTCAACACTTTTAAATAAACATGTGAGCCTCATTTTTGGATGCTCATCTATGTATTACTTTGCATGAAGAAAAGCTTTAGCAAGTCCCATTTTTCATGTATTTGCCACACATATGAACTCAAAACTAGGTTTTTATTCATACACATTTTTGGGACTTTTACATTCCTCCCCCCTTAAAAGAATCTTGTCCCGAGATTACAAAAGAAGAACAAGACGGGAGAGGTAATTACAAACTGTACAAAGCTAAAAGTTCCGGATAGTGGGTGCGGAGGTAATCTTCGTTTCCCACGTCGCCTCTTCCGCGGTATGGTTACCCCATAGAACCTTGAAAAATCTGATCGTCCGGTTCCGGGTCACCCGGGTCTTTTCATCCAAAATCTGAACCGGTCGCTCGGTGTAGGTCAGGTCCGGTTTCAACTCGTCGATTTCCTAATTGCGGACAGCAGCAGTGAATTTGAGGCACTTCCGCCGCTGTGACACATGAAATACATCATGAACACCCGCTAGACTTGCCAGTAGTTCCAGCCGATAGACTACGGGTCCGCACTTCTCCGTGATAGCAAAAGGACCTATAAAATAGGGAGCGAGTTTCCCCTTTACACCAAACCTGTGAATTCCCTTCATCGGAGATACACGAAGATAAACGTGCTCTCTGACGTCAAAATGCAATGGCCTACGACTTTGATCAGCGTAGCTCTTCTGTCGGGATTGTGCAGCCTTCAAATTTTCTTGTATGAACCGAACTCGGTCTTTGGCTTCGTTGACAAGGTCAACCCCAAACAGAACTCTTTCGCCGGACTCACACCAATTCAGCGGTATGCGACACTTCTAGCCGTAGAGAGCTTCATACGGTGCCATTTTAATACTCGCTTGATACCCGTTGTTGTATGGAAATTCCGCCAACGGTAGGTTATCATCCCAATTCCGTCCGTGGTGGATGGTGCACGCTCTCAACATGTCCTCCAGCACTTGGTTCACCCTCTCAGTTTGTCCATCGGTTTGAGGGTGATACGTGGAGCTCCTAATCATCTTGGTGCCCAGCGATGCGTGCAGCTGCTCCCAAAAACGAGCAACAAACAGCGCACCTCAATCTGAAATTATGGTCTTTGGGACACCATGAGAGCATATGATTCTAGAGGTGTATAACTCCACATATTGCCTTGCTCGATAATGAGTGTTCACCGGTATAAAATGAGCTGATTTCGTCAACCGGTCGACGATCACCCATATCGAGTCATGCTTTGTCACACCCGGTTTATCCGAAGAACAACCGAGTGAATATCACATGTATGCCAGGATCATTTTCTCATACATGTGATGACAAATAGTGAAGCATCATTTATTACAAGCCAGGTGTCGAATATAAATAAGTATTACATAGCAAATGTCTCAATGGACAATAATAAGTTCATCACAAGTAAATAAACTAGCAGCGAAATAATTATTCTCGTGGGCTCCGTCACAGGCGTTGCCCAGGGGACTCCACGAACCTAGAAACCTTCTTCGGGTCCAAAGTCTGGATCATTATACACCACCTCATTATCTTGACCTGAGCAGCAATATAAACCAACAAATATGCAAGGTTGAGTACCGATGGTACTCAGCAAGTGTGGGGAAGTTATGTCATGCATGGCTAGAGCAAGGAGAGGTTGAACTCATGGTTAAAGCACTACGCAATTAATACCTATCACCTTAGCTTATTAAGCACCTACATTACTACACGGGTGAAATGATCCCAAACTCCCATCCCATCATCATAATTAAATAACCATAACATCATTTCCAATGTTAAGCTCCCCGCTTAACATTCTTAACTTCCAAAACCATCACTCCTCTAATCATGAATAAGTCCAAGACGCTCTTGACCGTGAGCACGGCTGTCATGACAGTTTTGACTCTGCAGAGTTTGCACCACTGTACCAACATGTAGTGATTTCATCCCCCGTTGCCGGGTGGACTAAAAGAACCTCCATTATGCCAGTGGCTACAATCCACATCCACACTTCCCAGGTGTGTAGCCAGGAGATCACTACGAAGCCTTTACAAAGGGATTCCCGACGAGCGTGGGCCCACTGAGGTTTCACCCCTAACAGCATACAAGAGGCTCCAACCCCGCTGCAGTGGCCCCCTCTTGAGCCTTGCGGTTCATATGGTAGTCCAGCTGACACCTACTCCCCGCACCATCCAACACACCCATACTACGCCGGGGATACACCTAATTAATTGGCCAAGCTGCCCCATCTCAGCATGTGGTTGGCACGGTAAAGCCAGGTTACATGCTCCATGAACCGGTCCTTAGGATCCAGGCATGTACTAAACACAAACCCGAGTCTCGTGCACCCAGCACCAACCAAAACATCCAACTTGCCTTGATCCCTACCTCTACATAACTCACAATATATCATTCAAGAGTATGGTAAAATAAACTGATGATCTCATATCCCAAATATCCCATTCTAAGCATGGCTAAGCATATGCATAATAATAAATGACATGATAAAATGAATCCCAACCTAAGCTACAAGGAAACAAGGTAATGCAATTCTAGGGAAACATCCTAGCATGGGTTTCATATTTTCAATTGACAATGCAAATAATTCTATCTACACATCCTAGTATAGGATCAAAGTGGTCAAGGACACTTGCCTTCTTCCTGCTGCTCTGGGAATGGAAAGTCTTGATCTTGGAAGGGAAGAACTTGCTCTGGAGCGGGTTCTACATCATACCATCACACATAGCAAAAGAAAAAAAACAACAACCCATAAGACATAGTTCACACTTCCACTTCATACAAACCACACAGTCCCATTTATGAAAACCATTCCCATTTCTATGTGTTGTGGTTACTCTATGTGTGTTGATTTTTTGGCTTACATGCACTTTTAAACATGTGCATATGATTTCTACTTTTGTATTCATATTTATGTTGGCATACTATATATGAATTTTTAATTTAAATAAATCCCTTATATTTAATTGATACACATTTTAGCTACCAAGTATGCATGAAAGGTATTTTCATACTCCATATGTGTCTTCAGACCTTCTACCAACCCTAAACTGAATTCTTTGGATTTTAAAAACTTCATTTATCATTTTATAGTTATTCATACCTAGATTGCTATATTTTCAGATTTATTTCTTATGCCTAAATGTGAACTTTATTATAAAAATAGTAAGACACCTCATCTAAACAGAATAAGTTTTGTTCTAAAATATTAAATAATATATTTTGAACTTCTCCTCTGATGTGAACTAATTTAAATTTATTTTATCAATTTTCAGAATTATTCGCTACTTAAAAATGTGTCCCTATAACTAATAAATATAAATAATCAATTAAACAGATTTATTTCAGCCTAAAATCTATTTTTACCTCACTCCAAAGTTTTCCATGTACTAGGAAAGTTTTTAATTTGAATTTACAATGTGTTTGTCCCATCTTTTAAATTTTAAATACTAATCACATATTCAAATTCCTAAATTTAATATCACATAGGGTTAAAAAGGTAAACTCACCCCACTACAGGGTCTATTATATTATTTTAAGAATTTCCAGGGGTCTAACTACAGATAACAGAGGGGTTTTCCTAATTTTTATTAAGTCCAGGGGCTAAAACTGATTTTTAAATGAATTTACATGATTTTCTGAAGTTCCAAGGGCTAGATCAGAAGTTTCTGGGGCTAGCTCGTATTTTCCGAGAACTCCAGGGGGTAGCGCGTAAGAATTCCGGCCTTTATAACGCGGGGCTGACGTGGACCGTCCGATTTAAAATAGACGGCTGAGATTATAACGTAGAACCGGTACTTGGGGATTTAAATTCTACCGTGCGATATAAAATAGACGGCGCACAAGCGGCCACATCGCTCTGATCGAGCGCGGGCGGCGCTGCCCGGCGGTGCACGGCGGCGGGAGGCGGCGATCTCGCTGGAGAGTTTTGGATCTTCGTCAATTCTTCCTAGAACTGTGATTTTATGGCATAGATCGGTAGAGGGGAGGTCGGGGATCTCACCTCGGGGGTTTTCTTGAGCTCGGAGGTCCTGGAAAGCGGTCGGCGACGAGGTCCGAGGTGAATTCACGGCGAGGCTCGTCGGCGCTGTGTTTGAAGCGCAAACCACCGGGTTTTCTGCACTTGCGCGGTTCCCCGGAGGCAGTGGATCAAGATCAGCGCGTTAGATGAGAAATTCCGAGCGAAGATCGAGCAAAATTGGCCGGAGAAGCTCGGGTTCTCACCGGGAGGAAAAACGGCGGATCGTGGGGAAAAATGGAGAGATGCCGGGGTTTATATAGCCGGGGAAGGGCGGCGTGTTTGTTTAGATCGAGTTGGAGCCTTCTGGGACCGGGATTCGGGCTGAAGGACGCGGAAATCCGGTCGGTTACGATCGCGCGCGCGGGGAACAGTCCGGGGTCAGCGCGAGCGGGGGTTGGGGATGACAGGTGGGTCCTGCCTGTCTGTGAGAGCTACGCGGGAGCGCGGCTGCGGGCTTGGCGCAGGGTTTGAGTGGGCCAGCTGGTGGGTTTCGGCCCACTGGCCTGGGGGTTTCTTTTTTTGCTTTTCTTTTTCTTTTTCATTTCTGTTTTGAATTTAATTTGAATTCCAGTTTGAATTTGAATTTTTGCAATACATGCAATACGTCCAAAATTTTTTAAATTCCCCTATTAACAGGATTTTGGGGTGTTACAGCTCTACCCCCCTTAAAAGAAATCTCGTCCTCGAGATTGGTGGTTCTAAGAAAACAATTCCGGAAATTGTGCCTTAAGCTCATCTTCTCGCTCCCAGGTGGCTTCCTCTTCTGAGTGATGCTTCAACTGCACCTTGCACATCCGGATTCTTTTATTTCTTGTGAGCCGTTCCATTGTTTCCAAAATCTTGGATGGTTGCTCGGCATAAGACAAATCCTCAGCTACGTCAACCTCATTCATGGGTAACACCTCTTTAGGCGTTCTGAGTCATTTCTTGAGCTGTGACACATGGAATACATCGTGCACATCCGATAGGCGAGCCGGTAATTCTAGTTGATACGCCACTTCGCCTTTCCTCTCCAGAACTTGAAAGGGTCCGATGTATTGAGGTGACAACTTCCCTTTCACCTTGAACTGACGAAGTCCTCGGATAGGGGACACCTTGAGATAGACATAGTCTCCCACGTTGAAAACGAGCTCTCTTCTCCATACATCGGCATAGCTCTTTTGTCGTGTCTGTGCTATCCTCAAGTTGTTGCGGATTTCCCTTACTTTCGCCTCGGCTTCTTGTAACACTTCGGGCCCAAACATTTTACTTTCCTCTGTTTCGTTCCAAAATAGTGGAGTTCTACACCTCCTCCCATACAAAGCTTCAATAAGGTGACATCTTCATACTAGCTTGATAGCTGTTGTTATAGGAGAATTCCACATACGGTAAGTTCTTGTCCCAACTCCAATTGTTTTTGAGTGCACACGCCCTCAGCATATCCTCAAGAATCTGATTGGTTCTCTCCGTCTGCCCGTCAGTTTGGGGATGATAGGCAGAGCTAAAATTCAGATGGGTTCCCATGGTTTCATGCAACTTCTGCCAGAACCTCGAGGTGAACTGTGTCCCTCGATCCGACACTATCTTCTTCGGAACCCCATGGTAACACACGATCTTTGACATGTACAATTCTGCCAATTTGGATCCGCTGTAGCTTTCTTCCAGGGGGATGAAATGAGCTACCTTGGTTAGCCTGTCGATGATGACCCATATTGAATCATATCCTGATTGGGTCCTAGGCAATCCCACTATGAAATCCATACCGATTTGTTCCCATTTCCATTCAGGCACATTGAGTGGTTGCAATAATCCCGCGGGTCGTTGATGTTCTGCTTTCACCAACTAGCATGTGTCACATAGGGCAACATGTTCCGTGACATCTCGCTTCATGCCATACCACCAATACCTGCTCTTGAGGTCTGGTACATCTTCGTACTCCCAGGATGAATGGAATAGTCAGAATCATGAGCCTCCTTCAAAATCAATTCAAGGATCTTCTTTACTTCTGGCACACAGATTCTTGTCCCATGCCACACCGTTCCCTGTTCATCCTCTCTGAAACCAGGGGCTTTATTTTCCTTGATGAGTTGCCTGATTTCTTGTATCTTCTCGTCATTCTTTTGACCCTTGCGTATTTCTCGCTCTAGTGTGGAGTCCACTTCCATGGCGATGGCTTCACCACTATTCACAAGGCATAGATTGAGCCTTATAACCTCGTCCTTCAATTCTGTAGGCATGTCCTTCAAGCTCAACTTATTGACCTGCACTTTCCGACTTAAAGCATCTGCCACGACGTTTGCTTTCCCAGGATGATAGTTGATGCCCACATCAAAGTCATTGATTAGCTCTAACTATCTCCTTTGTCTGAGGTTGAGATCTGGCTGTGTGAAAATGTACTTTAAACTCTTATGATCCGTATATATCTCTGTCCTCTTCCCCATCAAGTAGTGCCGCCAAATTTTCAACGCGTGTACTACTGCGGCTAGTTCTAGGTCATGTGTAGGATAGTTCTTCTCGTGCTTCCTGAGCTGCCGGGATGCATAAGCCACGACATGCCCTTCTTGCATGAGAACACATCCCAACCCGTTTCGTGAGGGATCGCAGTACACCGTAAAGTTCTTCTACATATCTGGCATAACTAGCACTGGGGTTGTTGTCAATCTTTTCTTTAACTCCTGAAAACTCGTCTCGCATTGCGGCGTCCATGTGAATGTGACTCCCTTCTCCAACAGTTTGGTGAGGGGCCTCGAGATCTTAGAGAATCCCTCAATAAACCGTCGATAGTATCCTGCCAATCCCAAAAAGCTTCGAACTTCCCCGACATTTTCAGGGGTCTTCCACTTCTGTATATCCTTGATTTTGGCGGGATCCACGGAGATTCCTCCCTCCGAGATGATATGTCCAAAGAAGGGAACTCTCTTCAGCCAAAACTCACACTTGCTCAACTTGGCATATAGTTGGTGTTCTCTCAGCCTCTGCAACACCAACCTTGATGTTTCTCATGTTCCTCTTCATCTTGGGAGAAAACGAGAATGTCATCTATGAAAACCACCACAAATTTGTCCAGATATTCCATGAATACCTTGTTCATGAGATACATGAAGTATGCCGGGGAATTAGTTAGCCCGAAAGGCATGACGGTGTATTCATACAATCCGTACCGAGATACGAAAGCTGTCTTTGGAATATCGGCTTGCCTTATCTTAAGTTGGTGGTATCCCGACCTGAGATCAATTTTCGAGAACACACAAGCTCCCCTCAACTGATCAAACAAGTCTTCGAGAACTTGTTCTTGATGGTTACCTCATTCAAGGCACGGTAGTCCACGCATAACCTTTGGGTTCCGTCCTTCTTGGGCACAAATATCACTGGAGCTCCCCATGGTGAGGAACTAGGATGAATGTACCCCTTCTCTGTCAACTCTCTCAAATGATCCTTGAGTTCTCCCAGCTGCTTGGAGTCCATCCGATAAGGTCTCTTGTATATCGGAGCTGTTCCAGGCACTAGCTCAATCGCGAATTCCACTTAACGATCGGGAGGCATACCTGGCAACTCCTCTGGAAAAACATCTGGATATTCCTTGATGATCCTGATCTCCTCCACTTTCACCTCAACTTGATTTAATTTAATGTCCCTCCCAGGCTCTTGTATTGTTATGAACTTTACTCTTGTGCCACTAGGGCGAGTTAGTTCCACCGTTCTGGTCGAACAATGGATGATTCTCTTATGTTTGGTCAACCAATCCATGCCCAAAATAATATCTATCCCTTGTGAATCTATCACTATGAGGTTGGCAGTAAATACCACCCCTGTATTGGCTTCCAGAAAGATGAGGGTTGCCTGCCTCATCTTTGTTGTTGGTAGGGTTGGCAGCACGACCCTTTCCTCTTCCGGCCATCTATCATGATCAACCAAATATCAATTTAAAGTATTACGTATTAACTTACTTTAAGATTTGGAGAACTTATTTCATTTATATTTTCTGAGAATTTCATGTCTTATGTGAACATAAATGCACTCTTAATTCATATTGGTTCACACTTCAAAGAAAAACAGCCTGAAGACGAGGTTGTGGACAAACGCCCATGTCTTCCACAACTCACGTCACACACCAAGCATTAACACACCATTAACTAAGGTAACGACTCGACTATTCGACATCCTGCTAAACTAAGGGAAGGACTCTACACTACTCGTATCACTGAGCTGGCTCCTCGGGATCTTCCTCATTATTGCGGCTGCCTTCTAACTCCGCTTTGGGTGGGGAGGCTGCTGGTGGAGAAGTGCGACGACGCCTGATCGCCCGGCGATCTGGGGAGTCAGGAGTCCATGTGTCATTCACGATGACACACAGTTCATTCCTATCTCCTCTTTCTCTCGCCCCCAAGCAGGCTCGAAGCAACGCCTCGGTTTCTTCAGGGTGTCACGTACATCCTGAAGCTCCTGCTGACACTCCTGCAGTCGAGTGCTGAGCATAGCAGCATCCTCCAAGCACAAGTCCAGGTGCTCATGGGAAGTCCCCTGCTGCACTGGCGGGTACTTGTACTCTGTTGTACCACTCTCACGCTGGAGGACATACACGTACTCAGTCGTGTCCAGGTGGCGATGATAGATGTGACTCTGACAGGTGGTTGCCTCCCAGGTGACATCCTTCTCCGCATCGACTTGTGTCGCTCGACAAGCTGGAGAGCGGTGGATCTTGAGCAGCTGATTTTCATGGATAATCCTCATCTCTGAACTCCATTCTTCCCTCTTCTCACGAATGGTCCTGGTGGAGCTATAGTGTATGATTAGCTTGCCCGTATTACCGGCGGCTTGGAGCATGCGTCGAAGACGGCGCAACAAGCCTCCTACTGCCAATCCGTAGGAGAGATACGTCACCGGACGGTTCTCCTCTCTCAGGGCAAGGGCAACTACGGGAACTCTCCCTCCGGTGGACTTGCGGGCGGTGCGGATCATGCGAACCATCTAAAACATAAAGAATTTAAAATTAAGCTAGATAAGATTTTAAACAAAAATCCTATTTTGAATAAAAGATGGGGTAAGATGAATAAAGTGGCCTATTAAATAACACTTTTTATCCCACACCTTGTAAAATAGTTTTTAAGAAAATAGGGTCCTTAAATACGTCCATTTCTACTTAGGTCCACGTTCCTACGGGCAACCTTGGCTCTGATACCACTTCTGTCACACCCGGTTTCTCCGAAGAACGACCGAGTGAATATCACATGTATGGCAGGATCATTTTCTCATACATGTGATGACAAATAGTGAAGCATCATTTATTACAAGCAAGGTGTCGAATATAAATAAGTCTTACATAGCATATGTCTCGATGGACGATAATAAGTTCATCACAAGTAAATAAACTAGCAGCGGAATATTATTCTCGTGGGCTCCGACACAGGCGTTGCCCAGGGGACTCCATAAACCTAGAAACCTTCTTCGGGTCCAAAGTCTTGATCATTATACACCACCTCATTATCTTGACCTGAGCAGCAATATAAACCAACAAATATGCAAGGTTGAGTACCGACGGTACTCAGCAAGTGTGGGAAAGTTATGTCATGCATGGCTAGAGCAAGGAGAGGTTGAACTCATGGTTAAAGCACTATGCAATTAATACCTATCACCTTAGCTTATTAAGCACCAACATTACTACACAAGGTGAAATGGTCCCAAACTCCCATCCCATCATCATAATCAAATAACCATAACATCATTTCCAATGTTAAGCTCCCCGCTTAACATTCTTAACTTCCAAAACCATCACTCCTCTAATCATGAATAAGTCCAAGCCGCTCTTGACCGTGAGCACGATTGTCATGACAGTTTTGACTCTGCAGAGTTTGCACCACTGTACCCACATGTAGTGATTTCATCCCCCGTTGCCGGGTGGACTAAAAGAACCTCCATTATGCTAGTCGCTACGAACCACATTCACACTTCCCAGGTGTGTAGCCAGGAGATCACTACGAAGCATTTACAAAGGGATTCCCGACGAGCGTGGGCCCACTGAGGTTTCACCCCTAACAGCATACAAGAGGCTCCAACCCGGCTGCAGTGGCCCCCTCTTGAGCCTTGCGGTTCATATGGTAGTCCAGCTGACACCTATTCCCCGCACCATCCAACACACCCATACTACGCCGTTGATACACCTAATTAATTGGTCAAGCTGCCCCATCTCAGCATGTGGTTGGCAAGGTAAAGCCAGGTTACATGCTCCATGAACCGGTCCTTAGGATCCAGGCAAGTACTAAACACAAACCCGAGTCTCGTGCACCCAGCACCAACCAAAACATTCAACTTGGCTTGATCCCTACCTCTACATAACTCACAATATCTCATTCAAGAGTATGGTAAAATAAACTGATGATCTCATATCCCAAATATCCCATTCTAAGCATGGCTAAGCATAAGCATGTAAATAAATGACATGAAAAAATAAATCCCAACCCAAGCTACAAGGAAACAAGATAATGCAATTCTAGGGAAACTTCCTAGCATGGGTTTCATATTTCATTTGACAATGCAAATAATTCTATCTACACACCCTAGCATAGGATCAAAGTGGTCAAGGACACTTGCCTCCTTCCTGCTGCTCTTGGAATGGGTAGTCCTGATCTTGGAAAGGAAGGACTTGCTCTGGAGCAGGTTCTACTCATACCATCACATATAGCAAAAGAAAACAACAAGTCATAAGACATAGTTCACACTTCCACTTCATACAAGCCACACATTCACATTTATGAAAACCATTCTCATTTCTATGTGTTGTGGTTACTCTATGTGTGTTGATTTTGGCTTACATGCACTTTTAAACATGTACCTATGATTTCTTTTTTTGTATTCATATTCATGTTGGCATACTATATATAAATTTCTAATTTAAATAAATCACTTGTATTTAATTGATACACATTTTAGCTACCAAGTATGCATGAAAGGTATTTTCCTACTTCATATGTGTCTTCAAACCTTCTACCAACCCTATACTGAATTCTTTTGATTTTGGAAACTTCATTTATCATTTTCTAGTTATTTATACCTAGCTTGCTATATTTTCAGATTTATTTCCTATGACTAAATGTGCACTTTATTATGAAAATAGTAAGACACCTCATCTAAACAGAATAAATTTTGGGTCTAAAATATTAAATAATATATTTTTGAACTTCTCTTCTGATGTGAACTATTTTACATTTATTTTACTAATTTTCAGAATTATTCCCTACTTAAAAATGTGTCCCTATTACTAATAAATGTGAATTATCAATTAAACAGATTCATTTCAGCCAAAAATCTATTTTTATCTCACTCCAAAGTTTTCCAAGTACTAGAAAAGTTTTTAATTTGAATTTACAATGTGTTTGTCCCATCTTTTAAATTTTAAACACTAAACACATATTCAAATTCCTTAATTTAATATCACATAGGGTTAAAAAGGTAAACTCACCCCATTACAGGGTCTATTATATTATTTTAAGAATTTCCAGGGGTCTAACAACACATAACAGAGGGGTTTTCCTAATTTTTATTAAGTGCAGGGGCTAAAACTGATTTTTAAATGAATTTACATGATTTTCTGAAGTTTTAGGGGCTAGATCAGAAGTTTCCGGGGCTAGCTCGTATTTTCCGAGAACCCTAGGGGGTAGCACGTAAGAATCCCGACCTTTATAACGCGGGGCTGACGTGGACCGTCCGATTTAAAACAGACGGCTGAGATTATAACGTCGAACCGATACGCGGGGATTTAAATTCTACCGTGCGATTTAAAATAGACGGCGCACAAGCGGCCACGTCGCTCTGATCGAGCACGGGCGGCGCTGCCCGGCGGCGCACGGCGGCGGGAGGCGGCGATCTCGCCGGAGAGTTTTGGATCTTCGTCAATTCTTCCTAAAACTGTGATTTTATGGCATAGATCGGTGGAGGGGAGGTCGGGGATCTCACCTCGGGGGTTTTCTTGAGCTCGGAGGTCCTGGAAAGCGATCGGCGACGAGGTCCGAGGTGAATTCACGGCGAGGCTCGTCGGCGCTGTGATTGAACCGCAAACCACCGAGTTTTCTGCACCTGCGAGGTTCCCCGGAGGCGGTGGATAAGACCAGCGAGTTAGATCAATCCCGAGCGAAGATTGAGCAGAATTCGCCGGAGAAGCTCGGGTTCTCACCGGAGAGAAAAACGGCGGATCGTGGAAAAAAATGGGACGATGCCGGGGTTTTTATAGACGGGGGAGGGCGGCGTGTTAGTTTAGATCAAGTTGGAGTCCTCCGGAACCAGAATTCGGGCGGAAATCCGGTCGGTTAAGATCGTGCGCGGGCGGGGAAACAGTCCCTGGTTCGGACGAGCAGGGGGTCGGGGATGACAGGCGGGCGCGCGGCTGCGGGCTGGCGCGGGGGTTGGGTGGGCCGGCTGGTGGGTTTTGGCCCACTGGCCCGGAAGTTTTGTTTTTTTCTTTTTCTTTTTCTTTTTCATTTCTGTTTTGAGTTTAATTTGAATTCCAGTTTGAATTTGAATTTTTGCAACACATGCAATACATCCAAAAATTTTTAAATTCCCCTCTTGACAGGACTTTGGGGTGTTACATGCTTCTGGGATGTGAGCGGTAATCCGACGATGAAATCCATACTCACATCCTCCCACTTCCATGCCGGTATCTTCAGAGGTTGTAGCGGCCCGGCTTTCCGCATATGATCAGCCTTGACCCGTCTACACGTATCACACTCGGATACGTATTTAGCGATCTCCCTCTTCATCCTCGTCCACCAAAATTTCTGTTTCAAATCTTGGTACATCTTGTTACTTCCGGGATGAATGGAAAACTTAGACAGATGGGCTTCATCCAAGATCTTCTTCCGGAGTTTCATATTGCGTGGAACCACTATACGGTCGTTAAACCATATCGTACCATTCTCATCCTTCCGGAAACATTTCACTTCTCCGTTGTCTAGTCTTCTCCGTACGTGAGACATACCTTTGCCTCTTATTTGAACCTCAACAATCTCTTCACGGATTGTTGGAATGAGTGCGAGATTATAAAGCGCGTCATACGGAATGACACGGAGACTTGGTTCTTCATCTACCAACTCAGCAATCGCCAAGTTGTGAACATGGGCTTTTCGACTAAGCGCGTCGGCAACAACGTTCGCTTTACCCGTATGATAGTGGATCTCAATTTCGTAATCTTTTATGAGCTCCAACCATCTCCGTTGTGTCATATTCAGCTCCTTCTGCGTGAATATATACTTCAGGCTTTTATGGTCAGTGTAGAGGTGAACAAGATTACCTAGTAGATAATGCCTCCACATCTTTAACGCCAACACCACAGCAGCAAGCTTGAGATCGTGAGTTGGATAGTGCTGCTCATGGTTTCGCAGTTGATGAGACCCATAGGCGACTACACGCCCTTCTTGCATAAGAACACAGCCGAGACCAATGCCGGATGCATCACAGTATAAATCAAATGGCTTCGTCGTGTCCGACTGAGCAAGAACTGGAGCTGTTGTGAGATGTTTCACCAAAGTTTTGAATGCGGCTTCACATGCTGCATTCCACATGTACTTAGTGCCCTTCTTCAGCAGCTCCGTTATTGGTTTAGCAATCCTTGAGAAGCTCGGGATGAACCTCTGATAATACCCTGCTAAACCTAGGAAACTTCGGACCTCGTGGACTGACTTGGGAGATTCCCACTTCAGCACTTATTCAATTTTGCTCAGATCCACGGCAATGCCCTCTGCTAAAATAATGTGGCCTAGGAAAGGCACTTGATCAATCCAGAATTCACACTTGCTGAACTTGGCATATAATTGGTGCTCCCTCAACCGTTGTAGCACGATAAGCAGATGTTCAGCGTGCTCTTCTTCAGATTTAGAGTAAACCAATATGTCGTCGATGAATACCACGACGAACTTGTCTAACTCCACCATGAACACCGAATTCATCAAGTGCATGAAGTGTGCCGGAGAGTTGGTTAACCAAAATTACATGACGGGGTACTCATAGAGTCCGTATCTCATCATTAAAGCTGTCTTCGGTATATCCTCCGGCCAGATCTTGATTTGATGATAGCCCGGCCGAAGATCCATCTTCGAAAATACCTTTGCACCCACAAGTTGATCGAACAATATGTCTATGCGGGGCAAAGGATACTTGTTCTTTATCGTGACAGCATTAAGAGGACGGTAATCAACACATAGCCGTAGTGTTTCGTCCTTCTTCTTAAGAAACAGCGCTGAGCAACCCCAAGGTGAAGAACTTGGGCATATGAAACTCATACTCATGAGTTCATTTAGTTGCTCCTTCAACTCCGCTAGCTCGTTAGGTGCCATCTTGTAAGGCCTTCGTGAGATAGGTGTTGTTCCCGTCGCCAGTTCAATCTTGAACTCGACGTCCCGTTCGGGTGGCATACCCGGTAAATCATCAGGAAATACGTCGGGATAATCACGTACCACCGGAACATCTTCAAGCTTAAGTGCTTCCGTGTGGTAGGCCTCTACCATATCTGGATCTTCGCTGTCTAAAAACAGCGTGTGCTGTCCGTGAATCGGTGAGTCAATCTGGACAGTCCGGTTACCGATGTTGAGAACGGCACCGTGACAATTTAACCACGACATCCCCAATATTATGTCTATCTTCTTCCTATCAAACATAATCAGCGATGTTGGATATATTTTTCTGCCCAAACACAAAGCTGCTCGGGACACAATCTGATTAGCAGAGATATTTCCTCCCGGTGAATGGATAAGATAACTCGTTGTGGGAGTATTGGTGGATAGTTGGTGCTGATCCACGCATGATTTGCTGATGAAATTGTGGGTTGCACCGGAATCAAAAAGTACAAGCACATGCACGTCTTCGAGGGTGAACATGCCCGCTAACACCGGTGCTCCCTCCGGGACATCCTCAATAGCAAGATGTTGCACACTCCCGGATTGCAATGATGTTATATTCACTTGAGCAGGTGGCAGCATACCACCTGATAACGATGGTTGTCTGGTGTTCAGCAACTCCTCCCAGCATGGTTGCCTAAAATGCCCTGAACGGTGGCAACAAGAACACAGAGGTTTCCCCGGTTCTTCGTTGACTTGTGGTTGAGTGATGTACTTGGCTGCGGCAATGATGTAACAGGTATCATTCGTTGCTGCCGCAATAGTGTTGCTTCAAGACATGATTCTTGAGCAGGTAATCTGTACTGAGTTGATCTTACTGGTGCCTGCCATAGTTCATCGGATGGTGTGTGATACACCACACGGTATTTGTGAGGAACAACTGGTGTGTCTCCTTGCACATCATCTCGGTCCCTCTTCTCTGCTTGACACTCAAGTGTCGCTTGTTCTTGCAGCAGGGCAGCAATGATCAACTCGGTGTAACTGCCTTGATTGAACAAAGCCAACTTATCTTTCAATATGGCACTCAGGCCATAGAAGAAGTAGTCACACCTTGCAGCTTCACTCGTCGCATAAGCAGGAGCATATTGTGCCAAAAGGTTGAACCGTTTGACATAATCGAGAACACTCATGTCCCCCTGCTCCAAGTTCCTAAATTCTTGCTGCTGAGCCTTGATAAAACCCATAGGAATGTGATGAGCACGGAATGCTTCACGAAATTCCGTCCATTCCACTTGATGGCCTTCCGGAACGGTGGCGAGATAGGCAAACCACCAATTTCCGGCGGCTCTGTGGAGCTGTTGAGCTGCAAATAATGTCTTCTGATACTCATCGCACTCAAACACTCCAAATTTGGAGTCCATAACCCGAAGCCACTGATCAGCTTCCACTGGTTCATTTGCTTCCGTGAAAATTGGCGGTTGAGTCGCCAAAGAAGTCCAAATTGGCGTTCCGAGGTGGAATGACCTGTTGTGTACATTGGAGTAAGCCCTGTTGTACCAAGGCTTCGAGTAGTCTGGTATTCTCCAAACTTGACTCTACCATCTGAGCCATGACATCCGCCCATAACGTTGATGGCGGTGCCCGTGGTGGAGTTGAGTCATCACCGTCTTGCTGAGAACCTTCAGCCCTACTCGGAGAATGAGTATGCACCATACTGCAAACGAATAATTTTGAAGGTAGTCAAAACTTGATCTTAGCAGTATGTGGAAGTATGTAAGACATGAACATGCTAAAACTTTATAACAGCATAACAAAATTTCATGTGTATACATCTCCCAAAAGCCAACATAATCAGTCCCCTATTCTATACTGAACAGACCTTTCTGTACTTAACCCAGATTTTGATCCGGTTAGAAGCATTTTCGTAACACCAGTTGAATACCAAAGTTCAAGTCAACTTCAGTATCTTTCCAACGAGTACTCACCATCCTCTATACCGTGTCTGGATCAAAAGTTATGATTGTTCAAAGTTGACAGAATTTCTGGATAAATTTTGCCAGCATCAACTTTGTATGTGGCTGTTTTCATCACAGTTGTACATAAAAATGGATTACAATTCTGAATCAGCTATGAACTACAAAATCGTTGCAAATTTCATAACCTTTCCAACGGTGTATTATATGACCCTTAGGAACTTTTCTACAGAATGTTATGGTTAATTTACAGAACATCCAGAGAAGGTTGCAGCTGTTCTGTTTTCTGAACAGTTTACATTCAACTGGACATTCAACCAATTTGGTGTCTGATTTTGCTCTGGAGGTCTATATAAAAGTTGTAGAGCACTTAAAAACCTTTCCAGAACTGTATCATGTACCTTAAGTGGGTCAATATACACAGAGTTATGCTCTGTCAAAGTCCAGCAAAAATTTCTGCCAGAACAGAGCACTCTGCTTTCGGATCAAAAGAAGCCTAGCAATTCTCTTCTTTGAAACTTAGTTCAAATGAAGAGCTCAGTAACTAATACATGCTTCCCAACATCAATTTTTAATTTTGAAAGTTAGTCATGAGTGATTTCTTCATAGGAAAGAATACTATCCAGTGTAGTACGGTGGCGATGCACCGTAAGACATATGACGGTACTACGGTGCCTCACCAAAGAAAAACCTAACCGGATTACACCGGCATATACGTATCATTAGGTGGCACTAAAATGGTCACTCACAAACGTGTTCTACACGCACTAAGGTTTTCGTGGTTAGTACCTACATAAGCCACACTCAATCATCAGGTCCGGCTGCACATTGAACCTGGTATCCATACAGTTCGTACACCCGGCCGTCATCACTCGCCCAGGTGTTCTCAAGCCAAACACACCTTGAGATACGTGTTCACGTTACTGACCACGTGACGGGGTCTCCCATACTTGCCCAAAGCACGCCAGGGAATGGCGTTGGTCGAATACCCCAAACGACATGAAGAGTCGTAGAGGATACTAAAGCGAGTCGGGTTACCTGCCACCCGTGGGGCTCCACCCTTCAGCTTGTGCGCACTGGTGGACAGCTCTTACGAACACCCCCCAAGACATAAACCGTCCCGAGATGCACGATTTTCTGACATAATAAATAAGTTAGGTTGCCACCTTCATGATATGCTAATAGTAGTCCTTATGTGGGCCTAGTACCGTTATCTCACCGTATCTTAAGTTTTTAACGTAATACGATGCTCAATCCATGTGCTATTTCCAACGCAGCTCTCATACCAACTCTGTGAGGTACGCCCCTCGACAGGACCTCGTCGGGTGGTGCCGTGATATGCGGCACCCAACATCACACGGGTCGATGAAAACACATCCTATTACATAAATAAATTTGCGGAAGCGTACAAAAGTGTTTTACAAATAATTATATCAAAATAAGCTACAGCGGAAGACAATCACTCTGACGACTCATTTCTAAACTAGCAACATAGAAACAGTCCAGCCCGCAGACGTTTCTTACTAGCGACACGAAGACAATCTGCAGCGGCAAGGATGCTCTTTGAGTAAGCAGTCGGAGATTCCCGAGTCTCATCGGCATCCCTTCTCTTAAGCACGAAGTCAAATACCTGCAAAACAACTCGGATAGCATCCGTGAGCATAACGCTCAGCAAGACTTAACCGTCCCACTAAACATGAAACTCTATGTGAGGTTATGAAGCTAAAATAGGATGGCATAAGCATAATTAAACTCGCCTAAAAGTGAATCCTTAATTTCAGATATTAATTGCAGCATTTTAAGTAACCTTGGGCACGCCACATCAGGAGTCCACAATCAAACATGAAACACTTTCCCCCGATGTAAATTGCTCATGGCATAATAGAATCGAGTTTGCACTAGCCTATTCATCAAGATCCAATACAAAGCTAGTATGAAACTTCAAACCAATGTGATTAGTTCCTTTCTCATGCAAGTTCTTACTACGTCACGACTGTGAGAACAAGTATACTCGGTCCATCCCGCGAGTGACGGTGATTCAAATGAATAACACCCAGACTACACGACACGTATGCCCGTACTCGACGTTGCCTACAGCAACCATCACTGACGTCGTACGCGGCAGCCTTTCTCCCGTTTCACCCCCGTTGAATCGATCAAGTCGCCCCGTACAGTAGCCACTCTCATGGTGCACCTACAGACATGAGATGTCATGAGAATGTTCCCCACATACTGCACACCGTCCGTCCGCCTGAGGCGACCCGAAAAGTCCCAACGACAGCTTCCCGAGATACATCGGTTTACTGGGTCCCATAATACCAGCATGAGTCCGGTACACAACTCAAACTTGTTCAACAGGGCCGCATACGGATCGGTCCTTGACCGACACGGACAGGTCTATAGCACCCAGTACCCTATGTCTGCTTCCCCTACAACCTTCCGGTCTCAACTTTAACTTGCTAATTCATTTTTTTGAACCAATCCCTTATGCCCCAATTGTTCCTGAACCTGCGAGTAGCATCTCACCACTCGACTTCTACCGAACCGTATTTAAGCATGGCAGTTCTACACGGTGGAAGATACCTACCCAATACTCCCTGGGCCATTTATCTATGCAAGAGGAGTATCAAACACTAGACCTAATGCACAATTCATATCTTAACCGAAAGTGAATACAAAGTAAAAACTTAACAGTTGTTAAATGCAAACCGGAGCTTGCCTGTTTTGCAGGGTAGTCGTATATAAGCAGTTAGTATCCTTGCTGATCCACCCTTGATTCTCCGGAGCTTGATCCACTTGAATGAATCACTCCTTTGAATCCCCTTCGTCGTGGTTCCTATTGAAATGCATATGTACATGTTTTATAGAATGTAATGGAAAGAAGTTATAGAATGGAGTTCTTAGAAACAGAGGTTGTGTGGAAAAACCAAGAATTGCTTGGTTTGCCTCTGTTGTGCAAAGAAACAATAATGATCTACTTGATCTTAATGTTCTAGCTATACCATAACTACTTTCCCTGAGGATCATAATGGATGAGCTGAAAGAATTGAAGGCAACTGAAGAACAAGAACTCCAATGGCCTCCATACTTCTACAGCAGGTTCTATACTACCTACGGAGTTAGCTTGGCAAATTGCAGCTAATGTGGATTCAAATTGTGTTCTTTATAATTCTCACCATGTCTCTCATGTATTTCCACCTATACATAAGTATGGAGAATAAGAACAGGGATTTCAAGGGCTCAGCTTGAGCTGATAATTTACATGTGAGTTCTTGGTCTTCAGCCCTTTTACTTGAGTTGTTCTTCCAGAACAATTCTTTAAGCAATTCTACTCAAAAGAATTAATTCTGAAATAATGTGCATTTTCATTCTCAATTAAGTGAACTACAATTTCAAATATGTCTCAGAGAGCTTGCCTAAATTTTCCTATGATTTTTGGAGCTATGGATTGCCCAGAATAGATTTTACAAGTGGGAAACATTTTCTGAAAATGTTTCTGGACTCTTATGAACACAGCAGATTGTTTTTAGCAAATTACTAATCAAATAATCTTCAAATGAGCTGAAAATTTGCTAGAAAGTCCACAAGATGCTAAAGAATATTCTGGCAAAATTTGGGGATTTTTGGATAACCCAAACTCCCTCAATAATTCTTTTTCAGAAAAGTTTCAATGAATTTTCTAGAATACAATATTGACTTTCATACCAATCTGAGTTCATATTTGGATAGAACCCTGAAGATGAATCCAACCCAATTGGAATTACTCAGTTTGAAGGTTTCTACAAGGAGCTATGATTTTCCAAAGTTTGAGCCATCACTGAAATTGTTTTCCTACTGAAAACTCCACTAGGCCCGCTTATTTAAATGCCAGCCAATCAGAAATAGGCCACACCCGGGCCACAACTTTTCAGCGCGCCAGCATACTGGATCCTAGCCACAGCCGATCGGAGATTTAAATTTTTGAGCCGCTGACAGCCAGGACCCACCCCTTCTTCAACCTCCTGATTCGATTTCGCGCGCGCCGCCGCCACCTCGCCGGACAAATCCCCACTCGCCGGATCGCCGCTGCCGGCCACCGCACGAGCTAGGACTCGCCGCCAGGGGGTTTCTGACGTCGAGAAACACGACTGTGGGGTCAGTTTAGGCTTCCGGCGACCGGAGCTATCTCGGCGATGTGCGGCAGCCTCGGTTGAGGTTCAGCGCCATCGGCCGGGGGTTCTAACCCGTCAAAACTTCGACCAAATAGCTTTACAGCATCAGTACACCTCTAGGAAGCTTGACAAGACCTCAACGGTGTTCAAAAATTGCTGCAAGTTGGTCGGGACGGTGTGACCGATCGTGTCCGCCATGAAAGCCTTTGATCGAGCTCAAAATCCGTCGCTCCAAGCCGGTTTCATGCAACGGACGCTAAAAGTATTCTGATCGCCGGCTAGTCCAGCACCTATGTGCCAAGTTTGATGACCTAAGGAGGTTCAGAGAGCGGGAATTTGCCAAATCTGTACCGTATGCTCGGGTTGAAGCCGCCGGAGCAAAATCTTAAAATTCCTGGTCGATGCTTCACGGTTTGCTCCACAAATTGGAGGAGAGCAGCACCAACCCAGCGCACTCCCGTGACTTTGCTTGATCGAGCTTGAAAACCCCCGTAGTGGTCTGTCCACATGAAGCCGATCGCCGGCCTTGAGCTAGGTCTCAGTGGTGGAGCTATTCTCGGGCAAAGGAGGCCGGAGCTCGGGGGTTTAGGCATCGGGGGAGTGGAGGCTGAGCTCAGGGGGATGTCTAGCCGCTGGGGGAGGGAAATGCGCGAGTGTTTTTGTAAGGGCCTCAGTTTTTGACACATATTTGAAGTGTTCATCACCACACCACACACCTCATTTGAAGAAAGTTGATGAACACAAATGAAGAGCAAGTAACCACCATAAACATGCTCATTAGAAAACAAACTCACATATTTCAAAAGTGGGTATTTCCCACATGTGATATAGGTGAGCTGGACATATGAAAACTCCTACACATTGCTAAGGATGTCCATGCCAAGTTTCACCCAAATTCAAAACCTTTTTGAGGTCATTTTGGGTATAGCTAGAAAGAGGGCAGTTTGAAACCATATTCAAATTCAAACTGTTTTTATCCCATGAATTTAAAAGTGGAAGGCATATTCTTATTCAGCACATTTTTGTGAGCTCACACACCAAGTTTCACTCCATTTGGAGTTGATCTTGACATGAGCTAAGTGGGGCAATTTAAAACTTTATTTGAATTCAAAACTGAACTTGTGCTGAAATTCATTCAAACCAAACCCAATTTGAATTCTAATCAATTCAAATGGCTCATGGGTGAATAATTTGAATCACCAGGGGTATTATGGGGCTCACTGATTACAACAGTGATTAGGAGTAAATTTAAGAGGTTAAAACCCCGGGTGGGGCCCACATGTCATAGAGAGAAGGAGGGAAAACTTGCACACAAAGTCACAGCCTGGGTGGGAAATAACACCGAGCAGCTGTCGGCTGTGCCACCGAGCAGCCACCGGCGCCACCAGCTGCTTCCCGCTCCACGCGCTGGAACCCAGGGCGGCTTGCTCGCACCTCCACGCGACCGGCACCGCCTCAGCCGAGCAGGAATCGGCCGGCTTTATCTCCTCGCGTGTGAACCCGAGCAGCGGCAGTTCTTCTCCCCGCAGCTCACTGCTCAATCGGGAAAACCAGCAAAACGATCTTCTACTTCATTCCTGAGCTGCTAGACAGCAACCTGAGAGCGCCCTCTACCTCCCCGACGCCAGAAACCCCGAGCTCCGACCTCCTTTTCCCGAGAACGATCGCCACAGCGGCGACTCAACCTCAGCCGAAGGTCAGGTGCCCGTGGACAGCGTTCCACAGGAGTTTTCAAAGTCCAGCAAGAGAGGCAACAGGAGCGCGCGACCACCGTGCTGCTCTCCTCCAAGTTTGGAAGCATGCCGTGAAGAATCCACGGAGAATTTCCAGTTTTTGCTCTGGCGACCGTAAACCGAGCTTCCGATACGGATTCTTCAAATTCTCACTCTAAGAGCATTCTTTAGCTATCAAATCTTGCACATAGACGCTGGACTAGCCGGCGATCAAGTTCTTTTCTGCATCCGTGGCGTGAAACTGTCTAGAAGTGACGAATTTCGAGCTCGATCAAGGGTGGTCATGGTGGGCACGATCGGTCACACGGTGCCGACCGACTTGCCGCCATCTTTGAACCCTTTTGACACCTTGTCGAGCTTCCTAGAGGTACACTGATGCTGTAGGACTGCTTGTTCGAGGTGTTGGCGGGTTAGAACCCACGGTCGACGGCGTCGAACCTCAACCGAGGCAGCGGCACGTCGCCAGGCTATTTCCGGTCACCGCCAGCCCGAACTAACACCACTGACGTGTTCCTCGACGTCGACAACCCCCTGGCGGCAAGTATCAGGCAATGGGAGGTCTGGCAGCGGCGAACCGGCGAGCTCCGGGTCTGCTCCGGCGAGGGGCGGCGGCGCGGGCGCATCGGGAGGAAGATGAAGCCGGCTGGCCCACGCGTCAGCGGCTGAAAAATTTAAATCGGGATCGGGTGTGGCCGAGATCGGCTGTGCTGGCGCGCAGGAACCCCACAGACCACGGTGTGCCATCGCCTCGGCGTGCGCCTCGTGTCCCCGGGGCCCACCCACAAGTTTAAACTTTTCCCCCGATTTTCAGATTCCATTCAAACTTCAAATCCTCATAACTTTGGCTAGGAAGCTCCAAATCGAGTGAACCAAATTTTGTTGGATTCAGCTCTCTTAGCACTTTCCATCAAATCAAGTTTCACTTCATGAAAATCCTTAACTCTCCATAATTAATTCTTTAAAATTTAAACTGTTTGGAATTTTAACTGGAGAATCCTTTGGAGGAAAATCCTGAATTTTTGCTGTGATGTTCACCGAAGTATCTCTGAACTACCATAAAAATTTCAGATCCATTTGAGCTTATTTGATCCACCTAATGGTGTGATTAGTGAAACTGTTCCAGAGAAAATAGAAAATGTTCAGAAACATTTTCAGAATTTTCTCTGAAATTGTTTAGCTCATATCTTTAGCTAGGAACCTTAAAATTAAGTGAGACCAACTCCATTAGAACCCTCTTAAAATCTAGTTTTCAGAAAGTTATAGTTTGTTCCATGAAAATCCCTAGAACACCCTAAGAGTGCCAATTAAGGTCAAGTACATAATTAATTGTGGAGGGCTCAAATGAGCTTTACTGCAACTAAAACTTGACCAAATCTCTGTTTAGGTTGTAACCAAGCCCCAGTAATAGTTTCACAGTCATTGAGTCTGTCTGGCAAGGGTTATAGACTTCACAAATTTAAATTCAATCAAATGCATTTAAATTAATACATATACTCGTATATCATGTAGTCGCTAAGGTCGAGGAGGGACCCGAAGTCATAGACTTCGTTACTCCGGAGGAGCAGCTAGCCTACGACCAAGAGCAGCAAGGCAAGCTCCGGTTTGCATTAACCATTTTTACAAATTTTTATTGTTTTGAGCACTTACTTGAGTATTATGATTCTTTGCATTAGAGTCTTGTGTGGAAACCCAACTGCATAGCCAAGAAAACCATGGATTCGGTTTAGGATTTACCAACCCCGTTAGCTACTGCAATGCTAAGATAGAGTAGGATTTGGTACAAGTCGAGTAGTTGGAACTACTCGCGAGAATAGGCTAGAGGCATATCGCTCGGGTAGAGATAGCACATGATACACATGGCAAGAAAGATGAGACCGAGCGGAGAGTAAGGGCAGCAGGACTTTGGGGCCTGTGTGCTGTAGCTCTGCTTGTGTCGATTGAGGACCGAGCCGTGTGCGGGTCTGTTGAACAAGCTAGAACAGTACCGAAGACCTAGCGGATATATGGGAACCGGGAAACCGATGTAACTCGGGTAGCTGGGTGTTGAGGCATAGCTGGTCGTTCAGAGGGTAGGTTGAGAGCTCGAGGTGTAAATCGGATGGCGGCACTGAGATGCGCGTGCAGAGACCTCTTGCTCGGAACGATCGGACCGGTTCAACATTTGGCTAACGGGTGAAAGGTAGTTGCGTACGGTGTCCGTGATGGTTGTTGTAGGCAACATCGAGTACGGGCGTACGTGACGGGTTATTCGGGTAACCCTGCAGGTGTAAATCGATTATAATCGCCATCACTCACGGTCAGTGAGTACCACTTGTTCACTGTACCATGACGTAGAAAGAACAGGCTAGTTACATGTTAAAATGTTGCTGATTGAAAGATGGATTTGATTGTTAATGATTTGCTGTAGTTTAGAGCTAATTAAAGTTCCTTTCAACTTTGGGCAAAGTACATGAGAGAAATGCGTTTCTTGTTTGATTGCGGCTCTCTCATGTGCCTTAGCGTAAGGTTCTCCACAACCTGCTGCGGAAACATGAAAGTAAGGTTCTACTAATTAGGCGAGTCCTTGCAAATGATTTTTACCTCATGTAACCCATCACCCCTCATGTAGAAGTTACATGTTTAGGTGAGACGGGTCAGACTTGCTGAGCCGTCGTGCTCACTGCTTGTGTTTGAAGCTTTTGCAGGGCTCTATGAGGAAGGGACTCCCGAAGAGGAGACGGAACCCCAGGAGGGGAACCCCGTCGAGTGGGAGTCGTGCACGCCGTAGAGTTAGTGCGCGTGTGTGCTAGCAACGACACGTTCAAGGGCTGAACGTGCACTTGATGCGTAGTCTACGCCCGTGAGTGTAGACTGAACTTATTTTGATGTAAACTTTCATGAACTACTTTATGTAAAATAAACTTTGCTTCCGCCTTGTACCTTTGATGTGTGTTATCCGGTGCTGTGCAACGCAGCACCCCTCAGCGTAATCCTGGCTCGACAAGACCGTGGGGTCGTGTCAGTTTTTCCATTCTTCCGATCGGGCCGAGCAGCGGAGTTGAAAAGCAGTTTTGCTCGTGCGCTCGCGAGGGGAGGAGAACAACTGAGGCTTTGCTCTGCTGAGGGGACGTGATCACGCTGAGAAGCACGAGGGGCACCGCCTCGGGGAGCCAGCGCGTGGGGGCAGATAGCAGGAGGTGGCGCCGGGTTCCTCTCGGTGGCACACATGGGTGAGAGCTGCTCGTGGGTGTTAAACACCAGAGACACGGTCAATTGCTTCATATGCAAGTCTCCACTCTCATCTCAATGACATGTGGGTCCTACCCTACATTTCCTCCCCAAAATATCTCCTCAGGTTAATCCTCCCAAATCCAAAATTCTAAGTTTGAAAGGTGGCTAGAATTTGAATTTTCCAAATTCAGTTTGAATTTGCATGACAAATTTTGAATTTGGTTAGAATTTGAAAATGCTTCTCTTTAACTCCCTTTTGAGCCCACCCTACCAATGAAAATTTTGTGATCCACTTTTCTCCCAATTTCCATCTATAGGGCTGCATGTTTATTCAAAGTTTTGGCCACCATAGTGTAAACTTTGAATTTCAAATCTGATTTTCAAACTTACATGCAAGAGGTATTTAAATCCTTATTGGTTCAACACTTTTAAATAAACATGTGAGCCTCATTTTTGGATGCTCATCTATGTATTACTTTGCATGAAGAAAAGTTTTAGCAAGTCCGATTTTTCATGTCTTTGCCACACATATGAACTCAAACCTCGGTTTTTATTCATACACATTTTTGGGACTTTTACACTTGCCATCGGCGTGCCCTGCAGGGCAGTAGATGGTATCTGCTGGGTTGATAAAATTCCCAACCGTGATGACCCGTTTGCGCTCTACTCGGGTTCACCGTCATGTGGTATAAAAACACGATCACGTACCTTGAGACGTGGCTTAACTCATGGATGGCCGTATGACAATGATACGGGCGTTTGTATTTACTTTCAAATATGGACCTTCCTGAAATGAAAGTAACCCGTGAGTGCATCATTATTGTGTGTTCTTCTGCAGGTGCTAATCACGTATGTATTCCGTGTAGTATACGTGTGCGAGAGACCGTTTAGTGCCACAATTTTGACATATATGCCGGTATAATCCGGTTAGGATTTTCTTTTTGTGAGGAACATAGTACCGACATATCATAAGCATGTGCATGAAATATAATGATAACCAGGAACTAAAATCACCAAGTTTTCAACATGTAGGACTCTGGTTGTGTAGAAAAATTCATTAGTTGATCAGTTTAACTCAAAGGGATTGAAGAACAGAGTACTCTGTTTTGGCAGCAAGTCTGCTGAACTTTGACAGAGCATAACTCACATATTATTTAGACAATGGAGGTGTGGAATACAGTTATGGAAAGGTGTTTAAGTAGTCTACAACTTTGTTGTAGACTTCCAGGTCTGAATCACGCCTTAAACTGGCTGAAATTCCAGATGATTGTAAACTGCCCAGAAACAGGACAGATTCAAAACACTCTGTGGACTGTTTTGTTTTTCAAGCATATCTTCCAGTAGAAAAATCTAAAATTGTCATATAATATATTTTTTAAATGGGTAGGAGATGTGTTACATCTTTATAATTCGAAGTTTCTGCAATTGCAGCATGGAATGCAGTGAAAATTAGAGTTGGAAACAGCAACTTCCAAAGGAGGTGCTGTTGAAATTCTTCCAGAAATTCTGTTGACTTTGAATTATCATAACTTTTTAACCAGAACTGATCTGAGGGCAAATAAATACTAGTTAGAAAGATACTGAAGTTTACTTTAACTTTGGTATTCATCTTGAGTCATCAAAATGCACAGCACCAGATCAAAATCTGGAATAGGTAGAAACTGGTCATTCTGACAGAGGGATGACAGTTAAACACATTTGAGAGATTGTTGTACCCTAGGGGGTTTAAGTACTCCCAATGGGGTAGAACATACTCATGAGTGGTTATATTCAACTAGTGAAAGATTTGAGTATATGTCCTACTCAAGTTTCTTTTGCTAGATACCATGTTTTTGTCGTATTGAAGATAAAAGGGTAGTATACGTGATGGCAAAGCGATATTAACGTCTCGTAGTGACCAAACCTAGTTGAGATGAACTTCCAAACAGGAAGTCCATCAAGTTGGATTTAACTAGATTGTATTTGGTCTGGTAATGGTGTAGCTTTTGCAAAGTTATTACATCATCTGTATACGAGATGTGTCGCATGTTTTACTGTCATTATGTTTTACGCCTATTTTATTGGACTGCATGAAGTATGTTGCGGGACTGATGTTGATTGTCGTATGGTTGCAGATGGTTCGCAGTCGGACCACGCATGAGATCGGTGGCTCTAGCCAGCAGGGGGGTGATGACTCTCAGCCACCTGCCTACGACAGCACCCCACAGCAACAACCACCACCGCCGCCTCCACTTACACTAGCGGATGTGATCGCGGCCCTGTTGGGTAATTGTGAGGAGCAGACCGACCTGCTCCGCACGATCGTGCAAAATACGTCCTAGGCGGGGGGGGGGGGGGGGGGAGGGGTCAATAGAGGGGGCCTCGTGAGCCCCATGTTGTGACATACTCGGACTTCATGAGTACGCACCCTCCGGTGTTCACTGAAGCAGCAGAATCCCTGGAGGCCGACAACTGGCTGCGGACAATTGAGTCCAAGTTCGGGCTGCTCCAGTGTACGAAGCGGCAGAAGACTCTGTTCACGGCGCAGCATCTTCAAGGTGCCGCTGGTGCATGGTGGACAAACTATATCGCCTCACTGCCGGCTGGCCATGCCGTGTAGTGGGAAGAATTCCGGGAGGCGTTCCACGCCTACCATATCCCTCCCGGGATAATGAAGCGGAAGTACAAAGAGTTCTTGGAGCTGAAGCAGGGCGGGAGGAGTGCCCACGACTACTCCCCTGCCTTCAACCATCTGGTGCAGTATGCGTCGGATTATTTCTCCACCGAGGAGAAGAAGCGAGAGCACTTCTATCGGGGATTACACCCCGAGATGAAGACGCATCTCGTTCAATGCAATCGCGGCACATTCAATGATCTTGACAATGCCACGATCATGCAAGATGACGCTTAGCATGAATTGGCGGCTGAGCAGCGAAAGCGCAGCACTCCACCCAGCAGTGGGGGTGGAGCTGCTCAGAAATACAGCATGGCGTATCGAACACCATTCGGTCAGCAGTGGCATCCACCGGCGCGACCTCAGCAGTTTGGGGGTCGTTCCTTCCAGCCACCTCCGTTCCGACTGCCGATGCCACCACCACGACCGCAGCAGCAGCCACCGATGGTGCCCCGGGCGTTTCCACTGCCACAACGTGCCCCGGGTTTCCGTCCGCCGATCAGCGGAGGACCGCCTCGCTACACTTACTTTACGTGTGGCCAGGCGGGCCATTCTCGATGGACTGTTTCCAGGGGCAGCAGAGAAGCGTGCAAGGCCAGTTCCAGGGCGGTGCTCGAGGCTGACCTCCGGTCAAGAAGGTTGGTCAGCGAACTGGGGGCATTCGCAACCTCGACAATGAGGACGCCCCAGAGGGAGAAACACTACAGGAAACAAGGCAACATACGACAGCATGTATAACATACGACGGCTAGCTGTCGTATATAAACTTACATACGACGGTCAGCAGAGGCTGTCGTATATAAGTTTATATACGACAGTACAGCCGTCGTTTAGTATATGGCTGTCGTATATAGTTGTTATATACAACAGCCAACCCTAGGCTATCGTATATAGCAGTTATATACGACAGCCAAACCAAGGTTGTCGTAAATAAGCTTAAGTGCGATGGCCACACCATGGGCCGTCGTAAATAAGGCTTATATACCCACGGGCCCGGGTCTGCGCGGGCATTCACTACCGCGCCGACCCGAGCCCCCACAGCCTTAACGCCGCCGACGCCCGCCCGCCGCCGCCCCGGCCGCCGCCCACCCGCTGCCGCCAGCCGCCACCCCGGCCGCCACCCCGGCCGCCGGCGCCCCAGCCGCCACCCGCCTGCCAGTCAGCCGCCGCCGCCCGGTCGCCACCGCCGCCAGCCGCCGCCACCCCGGAGGTCCCCGCCCCGGCCGCCGAATCCTGTAGTGAAAACGTGCTGGCGGGTACGTTCACTCTCAACAATTAAGCAATCATCATATTATTTGATTCGGGTGCAACCCACAACTTCATAAGAGCATCATATGTGGTTAAGCATCAACTGGAAGCCTTTCCAACCGAGTGCTCTTATATGATCTGCTCACCGGGAGGAAAGATTTCAGCAACTATGATGATTCCGAAAGCACCACTGTGCTTAGGTGGGAAGATATATCCCACCACTATGATTATTCTTGAGGGGCACAAGATTGATGCAATCTTAGGGATGTCATGGCTAAGTTACCATGGCGCTGTCCTAGAAACATTATCACGGACGGTTTACCTCAACTCCCCACTACACCGTCCGCAGTCCCTTATACTAGACAATCCAGTCCGGGAAGTTTCAGCCGCCAATACTACTGAAGCTTCCAAGCTAGAGGACATTCCGGTAGTCCGAGAGTATCCCGACGTGTTCCCGGATGATCTTCCAGGCATGCCACATGAGCAGGATGTAGAGTTCAAGATTAAGCTTGCACCCGGGACTACTCCTATCTCACAAAGACCATACAAAATGGCTCCGAACGAGCTGGCTGAATTGAAAGAACAGCTCAATGATCTGTTGAGCAAAGGTTTCATTAGACTGAGTCCCTCGCCTTTGGGATGCTCGGCGCTGTTCGTAAAGAAGAAAGATGAAACCTTGAGGCTGTGTGTGGATTACCGGCCGCTCAACGCCGTCACCATCAACGAATACCAACTGCCACGCATTGACATACTGTTTAATCAGCTTGTGGTTGCAAGTGTGTTCGCCAAGATGGGCCTTCGCTCCGGGTATCATCGAATAAAAATCCGGGCGGAGGATATCCCGAAGACGGCATTCTTGATAAGATATGGACTATACGAATATCTGGTCATATCTTTTGGTCTCACCAATGCTCCGGCACATTTCATGTATCTCATGAACTCGGTGTTCAAGCCAGAGCTGGACAACTTCGTTGTGGTGTTCATTGATGATATCTTGGTTTACTCTAAGACAGAAGCAGAACATGCCGAACACTTGAGAATCGTTCTTCAACGATTGCGGGACCACAAGTTATATGCCAAATTCAGCAAATGTTAGTTTTGGATCAGCCAAGTGCCATTTTTGGGACATATCATCTCAGCGGAAGGCATTGCGGTTGACCCAAACAAAATTGAGCAAGTGCTGAAATGGAAAGCTCCCACTTAAGTCCATGAAGTCAGAAGCTTCCTTGGCTTAGCGGGATATTACTGGAAATTCATTCCAAGCTTCTCCAAGCTTGCTAAGCCGATGACAGAATTATTTAAGAAGGGAACACAATATGTTTGGAACGCAGCATGTGAATGAGCATTCCAAGCATTGGTGAAGTATCTCACAACAGCCCCGGTCTTAGCTCAACCGGATACGACCAAGCCCTTCGACGTTTAGTGTGATGCGTCCGTTATCGGGATCGGCTGCGTGTTGATGCAGGAAGGACGTGTGGTCGCATATGGCTCATGCTAACTTCGAAACCATGAACAGCACTATCCGACTCGTGATCTTGAGCTTGCTGTTGTGGTTTTGGCGCTGAAAATGTGGAGGCACTATCTCCTGGGGAAGTTGGTGAATCTCTACACCGACCACAAGAGCTTGAAGTATATTTTCACCCAGAAGGAGATGAATATGAGGCAAAGGAGGTGGTTAGAACTAATCAAAGATTATGAGAATGAGATTCATTACCACCCCGGCAAGGCAAACGTGGTTGCCGACGTGCTGAGTCGGAAATCATATGTCCATAATCTCACCATTACACCGGTGGAGGAGGAAGAGCCGAGTTTATACTTGGTTCCTTATGGATCGCTCTACAACCTTGCCCTCATCCCTACCATTACGGAGGAGATCATTGCAGCTCAAAAAGATGACAAGGGCATGGCACATCTCCGGGAACGAATACACAGCAGGGATATCAAATGTTTCCGGAAAGATGATGATGGGACGCTATGGTTCAATGACCGCATAGTCGTACCCCGGAACATGGAGGTGAAAAAGAAGATCCTCGATGAAGCCCACTTGTCTAATTTCTCCATTCATCCAGGCAGCAACAAAATGTATCAAGAATTGAAGAGTAAATTTTGGTGGACGCGGATGAAGAGGGAGATCGCTAAATACGTATCTGAATGTGATACGTGTAGACGAGTGAAGGCAGATCATATGAGGAAAACAGGGCTGTTGCAACCCCTGAAAATTCCAGCACGGAAGTGGGAAGACATGAGCATGGATTTCATTGTGGGATTACCCATGACTTCTAACAAGCATGATTCTATTTGGGTAATCTTTGACTGGTTAACCAAGTCTGCTCACTTCATTCCAGTGTATACCAACTACCATGCTAGCAAGTATGCGGAGTTGTACATTGCAAGAATCGTGTGCTTGCATGGAGTACCCAAGACCATAATCTCAGATCGAGGGGCACTATTTTTGTCTCGTTTTTGGGAGTAGTTGCACGCTGCACTGGATACTAAGCTGATTCGAAACTCCGCCTATCACCTTCAGACAGATGGGTAAACTGAGAGGGTGAACCAAGTACTAGAAGACATGTTTAGAGCGTGTGCCATCCACTACGGTAGAAACTGGGATGATCACCTACCATTGGCGGAATTCTCGTACAACAATGGCTATCAAGCGAGTATCAAGATGGCACCATATGAGGCTCTTTATGGTCACAAATGCCGCACCCCATTAAACAGGTGCGAGTCCGGTGAAAGGGTCACATTCGGGGTTGATGTGGTGAACGACGCCGAAGAGCGTGTTCGGATGATTCAAGCCAACTTGAGGTCCGCTCAATCCCAACAGAAAAGTTACACTTATAAGAGGCGTAGACTGCTACATTTTGATGTCGGGGAACACGTGTACCTCCGTGTATCTCCGATGAAAGGCGTGCACCGATTCGGCGTAAAGGGGAAGCTCGCTACCCGATTTATTGGACCCTATGGTATCACCGAGAAGTGTGGACCAGTGGCGCATAGACTGGAGCTACCGGCATCTCTCGCTGGTGTTCACGATGTTTTCCATGTTTCGCAACTACGAAAATGTCTGAGGTATACGGCTGCTATTCCGACCAAAGACATCGGCGTGCTGCAACTGGATTTGACGTATACTGAATATCCGGTGGCAATTATTGATGAGAAGGCCCGGACCACACGTAGTCGAACGCTGTGGTTCTACAAGATACTGTGGAGCAACCACACAGCTGAAGAAACGACGTGGGAGAGCGAGGAATTCCTTCGCTCAAACTACCCAGATTTCATGGCGTCTCATCACAGGTAATCTCCTCTTACATCGTCATCTCTTCTTTTATAATCTAGGGACGAGATTCTTTTAAGGGGGGAGGGATGTAAAAGCCCAAGAAAGTGACTTGCAAAAAAATGTTCATCACCCCACAACACCACAGCTCATGTGGTGGATATCTCATGAACACTTGTGAAGAGCAAGTAAACACCATCAAAAGGGTTATTAGAGGGGAAAGCCCTAACTTCAAAAAAATAGGAGTCATACACATAAACATGAGAGGTTGAGCTAACCCCTAGACCTTACATATTCTTGGGAAGGCTCAGGCCAAGTTTCATGTAAATCCAAGACTTTTTGAGGCATTTTTGGAAACATGTGTAAAAGGGGCCAATTTGAATGCAAATTCAAATTGCAGCCACTTTCATCACTTGAATTCAAAAGTTGACTTCATATTCAAACTCAGTACATTTTTCTGAGTTAGTCCACCAATTTTCATCCCCATTGGACTTCATCTTGTCGGGAGCCAAATTTGCAATAATTCAAACTGAATTTGAATTTCAAATTCAAATTGGCAGCAAATTTAGCTAAACCAATTTCAGTTGAGGAATTCAAATTTAAACCATAACTTCATGGCTAAGTCTCTTATTCAATTGTGAGTAGCTGGGATATTTTCAGTAAAAATTGGAAAAGAATTAGAGGGAGAGCTGGGGCCCACTGGTCAGTGACCCAGCCTCCACTAAACCGACTCAACCCGAAGGATTCAACCACGGCGACCGTCGGGCGCTCGGGAGGCCGCCAGCTCGATCGGTTCACGCCACCTCACGGTGAAAATTTTTGGCTCAAAGTCCAGCACACGAGCTACTCCATCCGTTCTCTTCATTTCCGAGTGAAACCAGCTCCCACCGCGCGGTAAAGATTGTTTCCGCTCGCAAGCTGTTGCCGCCGTTCTCTGATCACTGGTGATCAGCTGATCCCGGCTGCTTTACGCGCCACCACCAGAAAAGAAAAGGTGCGCACGCTTGTGAGGAAGCTGTAGGAGGAAACCTTTCACCGTTTCAGGACGGGTAGAGCGAGAATTCCGAGTTTTCCTCCACGGTGTACCTTAGGGTTAGCAATCGGTCGGCGGCAAAATTCGTTGCACAGAGGCAACCGCCGGTCGAGCTGCAGCTCACACACGCTCTAGAAACACGTGCGCTTCTCCTCGAGCAAGAACCCGCAAGAACAACCACCGAAACCCTAGTTTCACCGATAAACAGTGCGGTGGAAGAGAGGGTCGCCGGTGAGGTCTGGGTTGCCGGCCGTTTAGGTCCCAACAGAGGTAATGCCGAGCTTCCGGAGGCTTCGCTGGACGTGCTGACGTGATTAGCGCGTGAAGGGGGTGGTCAGAAAGACAGGAACGCGTTACCGATGTGGCACAGGGACATAGCGCTCATCGCCGGCGAGCTACGGCGGTTAGCTGGCTGCGGCAGGGTGTCCAGCGTGTTCAGCGTCCAAAGTTATGTGGGGGTGGCAAGTCTCACCGTCACCGGCGAGCTAGGTCGCCGGGAACGCTGACACAATCCCACGGTCTTGTCGAGCCAGGATCACGCTGAGGGGTGCTGCGTTGCACAGCACCGGATAACGCACGTCAAAGATACAAAGCGAAAGCAAAGTTTTATTACATAAACCAGTTTATGAACATTTTTACAACAAAATAGTCCAGTCCACACTCACGGGCGTAGACTATGCATTGAGTTCACGTTCAACCCGTGAACGTGTCCCCACCAGCACGCACACACACTAACACGGCGGCGTGCACGACTTCCACTCGACGGGCTTCCCCTCCTAGGGTTCCGTCTCCTCCTCGGAAGTCCCTTCGTCATAGATCCATGCAAAAGCTTCAAACACAAGCAGTGAGCATGATGGCTCAGCAAGACTGACCCGTCTCTCCTATACATGAAACTTCTACATGAAGGCTGACAGGTTACATGAGGTAAAATAAGTTGCACAGGACTCGCCTAATTAGTGGAACCTTACTTTCAAGTTTTAGCAGCAGGTTGTGGAGAACCATACGCTAAGGCACATGAGAGATCCGCAATCAAACAAGAAACGCATTTCTCTCATGTGCTTTGCCCAAAGTTGAAAGGAACTTTAATTAGCTCTAAATTACAACAATACATTAACAAGCAAGGTATATCTTTCAACTCAGCAAAATTTTAACATGAATCTAGCCTGTTCTTTCTACGTCACGGTACAGTGAACAAGTGGTACTCACTGAACGCGAGGGATGGTGACTATAATCGATTTACACCTGCAGGGTTACCCGAATAACCCGTTGCGTACGCCCGTACTCGATGTTGCCTACAGCAACCATCACAGACGTCGTACGCAACCACCTTTCACCCATCAGCCAAATGTTGAACCAGTCCAATCGTCCCGAGCAAGAGGTCTCTGCGCGCGCATCCACAGTGCCGCCAGCCGATTTACACCTCGAGCTCTCAACCTACCCTCTGAACGACCACCTATGCCTCAACACCCAGCTACCCGAGTTACATCGGTTTCCCGGTTCCCATATAGCCGGTAGGTCTTCGGTACTGTTCTAGCTTGTTCAACAGGCCTGCACACGGCTCGGTCCTTAATAGACACAAGCGGAGCTATAGCACCCAGGCCCCAAAGTCCTGCTGCTCTTACTCTCCACTCGGTCTCATTTTTCTTGCCATGTGTTTCATTTGCTATCTTTACCCAAGCGATGTGCCTCTAGCCTATTCTCGCGAGTAGTTCCAACTACTCGACTTGTACCTAATCCTACTCTATCTTAGCATTGCAGTGGCTAACGAAGTTTTTAATCCTAATCCCAACCCATGGATTTCTTGGCTATGCAATTGGGTTTCAAACAAGACTCTAATGCAATGAGTAAGTAGTGCTCAAAGTAAGTTCTTCAAAACAATAAAAATTTATAAAAAGGTTAATGCAAACCGGAGCTTGCCTTGCTGCTCTTGGTCGTAGGCTAGCTGCTCTTCCGGAGTGACGGAGTCTAAGAATTCGGGTTCCTCCTCAACCTTAGCGACTACATGAAATAACATGTATATGTATTAATTTAAATGCATTTGAATTGAATTGAACTTGTAAAGACTATAAGTCTTACTAGACAGAACCAATGACTCTGAAATTGTTACTGTGGTTTGGTTACAACCTAAAAAGAGACTTGGCCAAGTTTCATTTGCAGCAAAGCTCATTTGAGCTCTCCACAAATAATTATGTACTTGACCTTAATTGGAGCTTCTAGGGTGTTCTAGGGATTTTCATGGAGCAAGCCATGACTTTCTGAAAACTATATTTTAAGAGGGTTCTAATGGAGTTGGTCTCACTTAATTTCAAGGTTCCTAGCTAAATATATGAGCTAAACAATTTCAGAGAAATTCTGAAAATGTTTCTGGACATTTTCTATTTTCTCTGGAACAGTTTCATTAATCACCCAATTCGGGGGAACAAATGAGCTCAAATGGATCTGAAATTTTTACGGTAGCTCAGGGATATTTTGGTGAACATCTTAGAAAAATTTCAGAATTTTCCTCCAAAGGGTTCTCCAGTTAAAATTCTAGACATTTTAAATTTGCAGAATTAATTCCGGAGAAATAAAGATTTTCATAGAGTGAAACTTGATTTATCGGAAAGTACTCAGAGAGCTGAATCCAACAAAATTTGGTTCACTCGATTTGGAGCTTCCTAGCCAAAGTTATGTGTGTTTGAAGTTTGAACTAAATCTGAAAATCGGGAAATGTTTAAATCTGCCTATGGGTCCAAGGGAACACGTGTCGTGTGCTGAACCAACGACACACTGGGCTACAGGTTTAATTCCCGTGCTGCCACAGCTGATCCGCGCCCACAGGAGATCCGGTCACCGGTTTCCTCCCACTGACAGCGGGCCCAGCCCCGGTCGTCATCTACCTCGCGCCTTCCGCCCGGTAGCGCCGCCGAGGTCGCCGGAGCACCGCCGAACTCGATCGTCCGGTCAGCTCCCGTGCGCTAACTCACCGCCAACCCCTAGTTTGGTGTGCTGAAAATGTTGGGAGGGTTTCCCCATCTCGACGTTGGCTCTAACCGAGCCCGCGACGGTGCGGCGGCTCGGGAAAACTTTGGCCACATCGCTCTGACGTGCTAGCCTGCCAAAAGCTTGGTGGAGTGGCTCTACAGCACCAGTGGTGGCTCAGGAAGCTTTTCATGGTGGTGGACTGGCCCGGGAATAGCTCCAAGGTGGGTCTCACCGTGCACCCGATGCTTCCCGATAAAGCCGCCGTCGGAAAACTTGGAAATACGTCGAGCACAGGGGTTTTCATGCTAGGTCTTGTGAAGCTAACTTATGCGTCACTGAGTCTAGTTTTTGTGTGTGAAGTTTCGTGGAATCTAAACAAGAAGCAAACGGTAATTTTAAAGTTCCTTACCCGAAGGTCGGTTAGCACCGATCGAAAGAGGATCTCAAAATTCGCCGTCGACGCTCAACCTCTCAGCTCAAGCTTTGGAGGTGAGCTGTAGAAAGTCCTTGCACGTCCAGAAGTAGCTTTGCTTGGCTGTGACAAGCCCAGGGTGAGGCTGTCCACGAGAGCACTTCCTCTCGGCTTTGTATTGGCCGCCTCGGGAGAGAGTGTTTCTCGGTGTAGGGAGCACGAGCTCACTCAGTGATGGTTTGAGGAGGTTGTGGGGAGTTCTGTGGTGCCGTTTTGCTGCTCAGCCGAGGCTCACATGCAAGCTTGGCAGGTGGCCGAGGATCGGAGGAGTAGAGGCGGCTCTGGTCAGTTTCTTGCATGAGGGAGCAAAGAACTGATCGGTTCTGCCTCCGGCCGCCTCGGCTGCGGAGATAAGAGGGAGGGAAACGTCGGTTGACACGTCTCAGGCCGAGCAGGAGCTAGCACCGGCGATCAGCTCGGTGGCGCGCTCGGATGAAGCCCGAGAAACCGAGTGCCCTGTCTTTCAGTCGGTTGAAATTGCTAGTGAGGCTGACATGTGGGACCCACTGCCTTTCAATCTCTGAAAATTCACTTCATCTCACTGCTACAAACAGTAATCCCCTAATACCCTTGGTCTTTGTAATTAGCTACCAACTGGCCATTTGAATTGGATAGAATTCAAATTGTGGAGTATTTGAATGTATTTTTAGCACATATGCAGTTTGAAATTCAAATTGAGTTTGAATTTGCTATACTTAGCTCATGTCAAGATCAACTCCAAATGGAGTGAAAATTGGTGTGTGAGCTCACAAAAATGTGCTGAGTAAGAATATGCCTCCCACTTTTGAATTCATGGGATGAAAACAGTTTGAATTTGAATTTGAGTTCAAACCACCCTCTTTCTAGCTACCCAAAAGGACTTCAAAAAGGTTTTGAATTTGGGTGAAACTTGGCATGGACATTCCTAACAAGATGTAGGAGTTTTACATATGCCCAGCCCCTGTATGATGCATGTGGGAAATGCCACTTTTGCATTTTGTGAGTTTATCCTCTAATGAACATGTTGATGGAGTTTACTTGCTCTTCAAATGTGTTCATCAAGTTTCTTCAAATGAGGTATGTGTGTGGTGATGAACACTTTGAATATGTTTCAAAAACTGAGGCACTTACATTCCTCCCCCTTAAAAGAATCTCGTCCCGAGATTATAAGGTGAAAATGAGAGAGAGGACGGTGGAAAATTATCAGATATGCGACGTGAAAAAGTCGGGTAGTTTGCGCGAAGAAATCCTTCGCTCTCCCATGTCGCTTCATCCACGGAGTGATTACTCCATAGAACTTTGTAGAACCACAACATACGGTTGCGTGTGGTTTGGGCCTTTTCATCTATAATCTGAACTGGTTCCTCCCGATACGTGAGATCCGGTGTCAATTCTTCTATATCCTCCAGCTGGATGGTAGTGGATAGCTTGAGACACTTCCTCAGCTGGAAGACGTGAAAGACGTCGTGCACACCAGACAGTGCTTCTAGTAATTTCAACCGGTATGCTACTGATCCACATCTTTCTGTTATCTGAAATGGACCGATGAATCGGGGTGCCAACTTTCCCATCACCCCGAATCTGTTCACGCCCTTCATTGGAGACACACGTAGGTATACGTGATCCCTGACTTTGAACTGTAATGGGCGTCTTCTCCGGTCCGCATATTGTTTCTGTCAGGATTGGGCGGCTTTTAGGTTCGCTTGAATCAGTCGAACCTTTTGCTCCGCGTTGTTGACAAGATAAATCCCAAAGGTAACCCTTTCGCCAGACTCACACCAATTCAGTGGTGTGTGGAATTTTCTCCCGTATAGCGCCTCGTAAGACGCCATCTTGATGCTGGCTTGGTACCCATTGTTGTACGAGAACTCAGCCAACGGCAAGTGATCATCCCAATTCTTGCCCTGGTTGATAGCGCAAGCTCGTAGCATATCTTTTAAAATTTGGTTTACCCGCTCAGTTTGCCATCCGTCTGCGGGTGGTATGCTGAACTACGAATCAGCTTCGTCCCCAATGCAGCGTGTAGCTGCTCCCAAAAAATGGACACAAATAAAGTGCCCCGATCCAATATGATGGTACGGGGTGCGCCATGCAAGCATAGGATCCGTGAGATGTATAGTTCAGCGTACTTCTTGGCGTTGAAGTTGGTGTTGACCAGGATGAAATGGGCAACTTTGGTGAGCCGGTCAACGACCACCCACACAGAATCATGCTTCTGAAAAGTGGTGGGTAAGCCGACGATGAAGTCCATGCTCACATCTTCCCACTTCCAGGCAGGAACGCCCAGTGGCTGTAGCAGTCCCGGTTTCCACATATGATCTGCTTTCACCCTTCGACATGTATCACACGCTGACACGTACTTTGCGATTTGCCGCTTCATCCATGTCCACCAAAACATGCTTCTGAGTTCTTGATACATTTTGTTGCTGCCAGGGTGAATAGAAAACTTTGACAAGTGAGCCTCATCAAAGATTTTCTTCTGTAACTCCAGGTTACGGGGTACGACGATCCGGTCCTTGAACCATAGGACGCCGTCTCCGTCTTTCTTGAAACATTTCAGCTCCCCACTGTCTATACGTCTCTGCAAATGCGGCATGCCTTTGTCATGTTTCTGAGCTGCCGCTACCTATTCACGGATTGTGGGGATCGAAGCTAAGTTGTAGAGAGCTCCATGTGGAATCACATGCAGTGGTAGTTCGCTCTCTTCCAACGGTGTGATGGTCAGGTTGTTGACGTGTGACTTGCAACTCAGCGCATCTGCCACTACGTTTGCCTTGCCGGGGTGATAATGGATCTCTATTTCGTAATCCTTTATCAACTCTAATCATCTTTGCTGCCTCATGTTCAGCTCTTTCTGAGTGAATACGTACTTGAGCCTTTTGTGGTCGGTATATAAATGTACGAGGTTACCGAGTAGGTAGTGCCTCAACATTTTAAGTGCAAGTACAACGGCAGTGAGCTCCAAGTCGTGAGTTGGATAATTCTGCTCATGGTTTTTGAGCTGCCATGATCCATACGCGACCACTCTTCGGTCTGGCATCAGCACACATCTGAGCCCAATGCCGGATGCATCGCAGTACACATCGAACGGTTTTGTTATATCTGGCCGTGTCAAAACCGGTGCTGATGTCAGGTGCTTCACTAATGCCTTGAACGCTGCTTCACATGCTGGACTCCAAACATATTTGGTAGCCTTCTTCAGCAGCTCCGTCATAGACTTGGCAATCTTTGAGAAGTTTGGGATGAACTTCCGATAATATCCCGCGAGTCCGAGGAAACTCCGTACCTCATGAATAGTTCTCTGGGATTTCCAATTCAGCACTTGTGTCATCTTACTCGGGTCTATAGCGATGCCCTCCGCTGAGATGATATGCCCGATAAAAGGTACTTGCGGTATCCAGAACTCGCACTTGCTGAATTTCGTGTATAGTTTGTGAGCCCACAGCCGTTGCAAGACTATAAGCAGATGCTTCTGGTGTTCTTCCTCTGATTTGGAATATACCAATATGTCGTCGATGAAGACCATGACAAACTTTTCCAGCTCCGGCATGAATACCGAGTTCATCAAATACATGAAGTGAGCTGGAGTGTTGGTGAGGCCGAAGGACATGAACAGGTACTCATAAAGTCCGTACCTCATCGAGAAAGCTGCCTTCGGAATATCCTCAGCCCGTATTTTAATCTGGTGGTACCCAGATCTTAAATCCATCTTGGAAAAGATCTTTGCTTCGACCAACTGATCAAACAACATGTTGATTCGTGGCAACGGGTACTTGTTCTTGATGGTTACGGTGTTTAATGGATGATATTCGACGCAAAGCCGCAACGTCTTGTCTTTCTTCTTCATGAATAATGCCGAACAGCCCCATGGCGACAAGCTCAGCCTTATAAAACCCTTCTCCAGCAGGTCCGCTATCTGAGTCTTCAGTTCAGCCAATTCTTTGTGCCATCTTGTACGGCTTTCGGGATATTGGCATGGTTCCCGGTGCTAGTTCAATCTTGAACTCTACCTCTCGGTCGAGCGGCATCCCCGGTAAATCATCCAGTAACACGTCAGGGAACTCACGGACTACTGGAATGTCTTCCAATCTGATGGTTGTGGATTGATACACACTTGGAAGTTTTATTTCTGGACTGTCCAGAAATAAAGAATGGGATTCGTGCACTTCTGAGTTCAAGTGCACAATTCGGAAGACGATGTCTAAAACAGCGCCGTGGCGGGTTAACCACGACATCCATAAGATGACATCGACCTTTTGTCCCTCTAAAATTATGAGAGACGTAGGGTATACTCTACCCTCTAAGCATAATGGCGCTTTTGGGACCATCGTGCTAACTGAAATCTTCCCACCCGGTGAACAAATCAAATAGGGACTATCGGTAGGTAGTATTTGCAAGCTGTATTTGGCAATGAAAGCTTGGCTAATAAAGCTATGCGTGGCACCTGAATCAAATAATACTATGGCGGGATGCTGGTGGAGTTGGAACATACCCGCAAGGATTGGATCACCCTCCGGCACGTCCTCTATGGCAAGTTGGTGGACAGTGCCAGGCCTACGGTTTGCCCGCCGCGCATTAGTGGGTTTCCGGGGTTGATTCCTCCCCGGGAACTGCGGTGCAACTCCGCCGCCTTGCCTCTCCGGACAACTGCTGGCGAAGTGTCCCGGACGACCACACTTGTAGCATCTGGCTGCTGCTTGTCCGATGCTTGGGGGACGAAAGCCCGGCATGCGCTGCTGAGGTGCATACGCACACGGCATCGCCCGCTGCTGCTGAGGTTGCTGCATAGGTGGGACTGGCAGTGCCGGCCTGAATGCCGGTGGAGAATATGGCCAACTGCGGAATGGCGTCGACCTCTGTGGTGGCTGCCATCGTGGACCCGATGGTGGGCGATTCACCATCCAATATTTTTGAGAAGGACCACCTCCTTGTCCGCTGCTTTGCGGCGCACTTCACTTCCTTTCCGCCGCCGCTAACTCCTTGTCGGAGTCCTCTTGAACAATCGCAGCATCAATTTTGTCATTGAGGCTGCCGCGATTGAACATCGCCAGCTTGTCTTTCAGGAGCGGGTTAAGCCCCTGGTAGAAATGATCCCGCCGCTTCTCGTCGGTATCGGCGTGATAAGAAGCGTAGAGTGCAAGATCATTGAACGCCCTGGAATATTCCAGCACGTTCCGGCTTCCTTGTTGCAGGCGTAGGAACTCCTGCGTCTTCCTCTTCATGATACTCGGAGGTATGTTATAGGCCCTGAAGGCCGTCCTGAATTCCGTCCAGGTCATAATACGCTCGGTGGGTCGCGAAGCGCAGAAATTCGCCCACCAAGCACTTGTGGATCCCTGAAGCTGTTGGACCGCGAATTGAGTCTTACGCTGCTCACTCACTTGGAGCAGCCCGAACTTCATTTGCATCGTGCGGAGCCAGTTGTCCGCATCGATGGGTTCATCCGCCCTTGAGAATACCGGGGGATGAGTAGCCAGAAAGTCGGAGAAGGAGCTCTGTTGGTGCTCCTCACGATCTTGACGCCTCTCTGGTCGAGTCGTATTTGCAATGAGAGTTTGCAGAAACTCCGTGTGCTGCTGATGAGAACCCGCCATCGCTGCCACGATGTCATCCAAAGTAACCGTTGGCGGTGGCGGTGGCGGTTGTTGCTGTTGCTGCTGTTGCGGTTGCTGTCCCGAGGAGTCCTCGGGAGGTTGTTGGGAGGTTTCTCCCCCCTGACTGGAACCCCCAATGTCCGGGTTGGCACGAGCACGAGTCATTCTGAAATTCAAAACAGCAGTGATCAGCACATGTCACACTTAAAATTCCATATGAAACAGTAGGTATTGAAGTGACGCATGAATAATTTGCACAACATTCACATATATTGATAAAGCATAGACTTTATACAAGATACATTAGTCTCGGATCTCCGAGAAGTCGTGCTCATGTCGTCACTACCTATACATGCACTACTGTCTACACGACATGTCATCGATTACAAAAGTCTGGGTTACATCGCCCTTGCTGCCCTACTTGGCAACAGTAACCCTCTACTCGGAGTAGAACTCGACCTCCTGTGGGTCGTCTTCCTCCGGTACCTCTGCTAGTGGCTCTGGGTCCACAACCTCCTCTTGCGGCTCGGGTTCTCCCATCGCTGGAAGACCCAAGACCATGGGTACGGCACCTACCTCCGGTATTCCCATTACCGGAGGTACGAGGTCCTGCAACGTGTGCACCTCGTCCATGGCTTGGTTGTAGTCCTCTTCCCAGCCTTACCCCTCCTCAATAGTGTCGTCCCGCTCTTGAGCTAGGACCTCGTTCTGCTGGGTCAGAGCCTGCACCTGTTGTTGCAAAGCCGTGATGTCGACATGGCTTTTCTTCTTTGCCTTCTTCAGACGATGCAACTGATTGTGTTGTTCGTTCAGTCGCTTTATCGTCGGAAGGAGAATATTGCGGAGTGCGCTGTGAGAACTCTCGAAATGATCTCCACAGCTGTTGCTCTTCTTGAGCCTCATGGCGAGACATTCCGTATGAACAGCTTGGCTGTCCATCACGGCCTTTCCCGCCCTCAATCAGAGGCTGAGGTTTGCCTCCGCGGGACTGTACCTTGGGCAACCCGGATCTGTTGCCTCCATGTACCTTCCTTCCCACACGTGATTAGCCCCTCCCTCCAACGGAACGAGCGCGTATGGAGTGCTCTCCATAGCTCTCACGTGTAGTTGGCAGAAACGCGACATAGTGTCGCGGGCTGCCACTTGCCACATTTCTTTCGGCTGTCTACCTCTCATTGTAACGGTGAACGGCGCCCAACCGGGTGGCGTAGGCCCTGCAGGAACTTCGACATGAATCATCCACGTCTTGTTTCCCTCCTTGCCTTCTTCCTTTTCGATGTACTGCGGCCTCTTGCTATACCCGAAATATTGAAGCATTTGCCTCAATACTCCCGGATAGCCGCTGTGGTGAGAACAGTGGGACACCACCCACCCGTTCTCCAACTGTCTATCCGCTGTCATCTGTAAAAACATATTTGAGAAATGTCAAATATTTATTTGAACAGTAAACCATTGAGTTATAACATAAAACATGTCATTGAACTCATAAAACTCGGAAACGTAGTTCAAACTTAAACAAATTTGACTGCTGATCTGCTGTCCACTATGACAGCCCTGACCAGTTTCCATTTCAAACTGATTTAGACCATGCTAAATGCAAAACCAATTCTGTAGCTCAACATAAAAGTTAAAGTTAACTTCAATATCTTTTTAGAAAGTATTTTCTTGGCCTAAGATCTGTCCTGTCTCAAAAGTTATTAGATGTCGAAGTTGATAGAATTTCTGGAGAAAATTGGACAGCACGTCCCTGCTTTAGGTACTGATTTGATCCAAGAATTCCAGTTAATTCTACTCCCAATCTGACAAAACTTTCTGTTACAAAGTTATAACCCATCTCTTAAACTTTTTATAACTACCTCATTTTCTATTTTTGGATTTTTCTGTAGGAAGTTATGCTCAATTTACAGAGATTTTCAGAGAGTATTTGCTCTGCCCTTTTTTCTGGACAGTTTTAACTCTACTGCATTTATCGATTGGTTAAGGGATGAAACACCTCTGGACCACACAGAAAAGTTGTAAAGCTCTTCCAAAGATTTCCAGAAATGTATCATATGACCCCAACCTCGAAAAACTCAACCTCTAACCTCTAATAAACTTCAGCCTTAATTCAGCTGAAAACAGGGGACTCTGTCCTTAGTATCCTATAAGTTGAAAACTTGTTAACTTTGAATATCCTGATTAAGGGAAGGAGTTACATCAAATTTTAGTGCTCTTGATTTAAACTTTCAAGTTTTATGATGCAGTTGCTCATTTATTGCGTTGTGACATACCATGCGTCACCAGATCAAGTCGGCACTACGTCCTCACAAAGAAAAACCTATGCCGGACTTAGACGACTTCGTTAGTTCAGTGGCACTAAGCGTCACTCGCATACGAATGCTACATGTCTACCATTTCATGGTTAGACTACCTGCAGATAACTCAAACAATCGTCAGACTCAGCTGCACACCGAGCCCGGTATCCATACAGTTCATACACCCGGCCGTCATCACTCGCACGGATGTTCTCAAGACAAACACGCCTTGAGCTACGTTTCACGTTACTGACCACATGACGAGGTCTCCCAAATTGCCCAAAGCACGCCAGGTACAGACGTTGCTCGAATACCCCAAACGACATGAAGAGTCGTAGAGGATATTAAAGCGGGTCGGGTTACCTGCCACCCGTGGGGCTCCACCCTCCAGCTTGTGCGCACTGGTGGACAGCGCTTACGTGCACCCCACCCCCCAAGACATAAAGCATCCCAAGATGCACGATTTTCCGACATAAGCAAATAGGTTAGTATGCCACTTTCTATACACTAATAACATCCTTATATGAGCTACTAACTCGTTCCTCACTGGATTTTTTGAAAAGATGACCTTTGTAGTGCGTTAAACCTCAAGCAAGATCTGATACCACGCTGACACGACCCCGCGGTCTTGTCGAGCAAGGATCACGCTGAGGGGTGCTTCGTTGCACAGCACCGGATAACGCTCGTCAAAGATAAAAAGCGGAAGCAAAGTTTTATTACATAAACTAGTTTATGAACATTTTTACAACAAAATAGTCCAGTCCACACTCATGGGTGTGGACTGTGCATTGAGTTCACGTTCAGCCCGTGAACATGTCCCCACCAGCACGCACATACACTAACACGGCGGCGTGCACGACTCCCACTCGACGGGCTTCCCCTCCTGGGGTTCTGTCTCTTCCTCGGGAGTCCCTTCCTCATAGACCCCTGCAAAAGCTTCAAACACAAGCAGTGAGCATGATGGCTCAGCAAGACTGACCCGTCTCTCCTATACATGAAACTTCTACATGAAGGTTGATAGGTTACATGAGGTAAAATAAGTTGCACAGGACTCGCCTAATTAGTGGAACCTTACTTTCAAGTTTTAGCAGCAGGTTGTGGAGAACCTTACGCTAAGGCACATGAGAGAGCCGCAATCAAACAAGAAACACATTTCTCTCATGTGCTTTGCCCAAAGTTTAAAAGAACTTTAATTAGCTCTAAATTACAACAATACATTAACAATCAAGGTATATCTTTCAACTCAGCAAACTTTTAACATGAATCTAGCCTGTCCTTTCTACGTCACGGTACAGTGAACAAGTGAAACTCACTGACCGCGAGGGATGGCGATTATAATGGATTTACACCTGCAGGGTTACTCGAATAACCCGTTGCGTACGCCCGTCCTCGATGTTGCCTACAGCAACCATCACAGACGTCGTACGCAAGCACCTTTCACCCATCAGCCAAATGTTGAACCGGTCCAATCGTCCCAAGCAAGAGGTCTCTGCGTGCGCATCCACAGTGCCGCCAGCCGATTTACACATCGAGCTCTCAACCTACCCTCTGAACGACCAGCTATGCCTCAACACCCAGCTACCCGAGTTACATCATTTTCCTGGTTCCCATATTGCCGGTAGGTCTTCAGTACTGTTCTAGCTTGTTCAACAGGCCCGCACACGGCTCGGTCCTCAATCAACACAAGCGGAGCTATAGAACCCAGGCCCCAAAGTCCTGCTGCCCTTAGTCTCCACTCGGTCTCATTTTTCTTGCCATGTGTTTCATTTGCTATCTTTACCCGAGCGATGTGCCTCTAGCCTATTCTCGTGAGTAGTTCCAACTACTCGACTTGTACCGAATCCTACTCTATCTTAGCGTTGCAGTGGCTAACGAGGTTTTCAATCCTAATCCCTACCCATGGTTTTCTTGGCTATGCAATTGGGTTTCAAACAAGACTCTAATGCAAGGAGTAAGTAGTGCTCAAAGTAAGTTCTTCAAAACAAAAAAAAATTATAAAAAGGTTAATGCAAACCAGAGCTTGCCTTGTTGCTCTTGGTCATAGGCTAGCTGCTCTTCCAGAGTGACGAAGTCTAAGACTTCGGATTCCTCCTCAACCTTAGCGACTACATGAAATAACATGTATATGTATTAATTTAAATGCATTTGAATTGAATTTAACTTGTAAAGACTATAAGTCTTACTAGACAGACCCAATGACTCTGAAATTTTTACTGTGGTTTGGTTACAACCTAAACAGAGATTTGGCCAAGTTTCATTTGCAGCAAAGCTCATTTGAGCTCTCCACAAATAATTATGTACTTGACCTTAATTGGAGCTTCTAGGGTGTTCTAGGGATTTTCATGGAGCAAGCCATGACTTTCTGAAAACTAGATTTTCAGAGGGTTCTAATGGAGTTGGTATCACGTAATTTGAAGGTTCCTAGCTAAAGATATGAGCTAAACAATTTTAGAGAAATTCTGAAAATGTTTCTGGACATTTTCTATTTTCTCTGGAACAGTTTCATTAATCACCCCATTCCGGGGATCAAATGAGCTCAAATGGATCTGAAATTTTTATGGTAGCTCAGGGATATTTTGGTGAACAACCTAGCAAAATGTCAGAATTTTTCTCCAAAGGATTCTCCAGTTAAAATTCTAAACATTTTAAAATTTGCAGAATTAATTATGGAGAAATAAAGATTTTCATAGTGTGAAACTTGATTTGTTGGAAAGTACTCCGAGAGCTGAATCCAAAAAAATTTGGTTCACTCGATTTGGAGCTTCCTAGCCAAAGTTATGTGTGTTTGAAGTTTGAACTAAATCTTAAAATCGGGGAAATGTTTAAATCTGCCTGTGGTTCCAAGGGAACATGTGTCGTGTGCTGAACCGACAACACACGGGGCTACAAGTTTAATTCTCGTGCTGCCACAGCTGATCCACGCCCACAAGAGATCCGGTTGCCGCTTTCCTCCCACTGACAGCGGGCCCAGCCCCGGTCGTCGTCTACCTCGCGCCTCCCGCGCGGTAGCACCTCTGAGGTTGCCGGAGCACCGCCGAACTCGATCGTCCGGTCAGCTCCCGTGCCCTAACTCGCCGCCAGCCCCTAGTTTGGTACGCTGAACTTGTTGGGAGGGTTTTCCCATCTCGACGTTGGCTCTAACCGAGCCCGCGACGGTGTGGCGGCTCGGGAAACGTTTGGCAACGTCGCTCCGGCGTGCTAGCCTGCCAAAAGCTTGGTGGAGTGTCTCTACAGCACCAGTGGTGGCTCAGGAAGCTTGCCATGGTGGTGGACAGGCCCGGCAATAGCTCCAAGGTGGGTCTCACCGTGCACCCGATGCTTCCCGATAAAGCCGCCGTCGGAAAACATGGAAATACGCCGAGCATAGGGGTTTTCATGCTAGGCTTCGTGAAGCTAACTTATGCGTCACTGAGTCTAGTTTTTGTGTGTGAAGTTTCGTGGAATCTAAATGAGAACCAAATGGGAATTTTAAAGTTCCTTACCCAAAGGTCGGTTAGCACCGATCGGAAGAGGATCTCAAAATTCGCCGTCGACGCTCAACCTCTCAGCTCAAGCTTTGGAGGTGAGCTGTAGGAGGTCCTTGCACGTCCAGAAGTAGCTTTGCTTGGCCGTGACAAGCCCGGGATGAGGCTGCCCATGAGAGCACCTCCTCTCGGCTTTGTATTGGCCACCGCGGGAAAGAGTGTTTCTCGGTGTAGGGAGCACGAGCTCACTCAGTGATGGTTTCAGGAGGTTGTGAGGAGTTCTGTGGTGCCGTTTTTCTGCTAAGCCGAGGCTCACACGCAAGCTTGGCGGGTGGCAAACGTCGGTTGACACGGCTCAGGCCGAGCAGGAGCTGGCACCGGTGATAAGCTCGGTTGCATGCTCGGATGAAGCCCGAGAAACCGAGTACCCTGTCTTTCAGTCGGTTGAAATTGCTATTGAGGCTGACATGTGGGACCCACTGCCCTTTTAACCTCTGAAATTCACTTCCTCTCACTGCTACAAACAGTAATCCCCCTAATACCCTTGGTCATTTGAATTATCTACCAACTGGCCATTTGAATTGGATAGAATTCAAATTGTGGAGTATTTGAATGTATTTTGAGCACATATGCAGTTTGAAATTCAAATTGAGTTTGAATTTGCTATACTTAGCTCATGTCAAGATCAACTCCAAATGGAGTGAAATTTGTTGTGTGAGCTCACAAAAATGTGATGAGTAAGAATATGCTTCCCACTTTTGAATTCATGGGACGGAAGTAGTTTGAATTTGAATTTGAGTTCAAACCACCCTCTTTCTAGTTATACCCAAAAAGAGCTCAAAAGGTTTTGGATTTGGGTGAAATTTGGCATGAGCCTTCCTAGTAAGGTGTTGGAGTTTTTCATATGCTCAGCCCCTAGATGATGCATGTGGGAAATGACACCTTTGCATTTTGTGAGTTTATTCTCTAATGAGCATGTTGATGGTGATTACTTGCTCTTCAAATGTGTTCATTAAGTTTCTTCAAATGATGGGTGTGAGTGGTGATGAACACTTTGAATATGTGCCAAAAACTTAGGCCCTTACAAACGCCGACCACGCCGGAGCTCCGGCGGCTCGGGGCGGCGGCGTCGGGAGGTAGTCGAAGGCATGGGTCCCACGTGTCAGCCGCTGAGTTAAGCATGCGCGAGCGCGTGGTTAGTTTAAATTAAACAGGCCGGCCCTGCTGTCAGTCTCCGGTTAAGCGCGGGAGACAATTTTCTGTAGGAAATAATTCAGGGATCAGCCCAAACTTTAGAAATTCATAACTTGGGTTAGAAGTGTCCAAATTCAGTGAACCAAATTTTGTTGGATTCATCTCTTCGTGTACTATCCAGCAAAACAAGTTTCAGCTCATGAAACTTAAAAGTTTTCCAGAATTAATTCCCTAAATTTAAATTGTTAGGAATTTTATCTGGAGAATTACTTTGTGAAAAATTCTGAAATTTGGATGATAGGTTAATTGCAAAATCCTTGAGTCACAGGAAAAAATTTCAGACCCATACAAGTTCATTTAGTCCCCCTAATGGTGTGATTAAGTGAACTGCCCTGAGAAAATAGAAAAATGTACAGAAACATTTTTCAGATTTTCTCAAATCATGATTACGGCATAACTTCATCTAGAATTCTTCAAATAACATGAAACCAATTCCATTAGAACCATCTCAAACTATAGTTTCCAGAAAATAATGGTTGGAGCCATGAAAATCTCTGGAAATCCCTAGAGGCCCTACTAATGACCAAATAGGCTTTTGTTTATACAAGGCTCAAATGAACATTGTTTCAAATAAAGCTTGGTCAAGACTCTGGTTAGGACCCTACCAAGCAACCATAAAAATGTCAGAACCAAAAAGGAGGGCTAGCTAGAGTTATGGTAATTACTTATTCATTTCGAAACATTGCATTTAAATTGACATATAGTATATTGTTTACGTGTAGTCTCTGAAGGCGAGGAGACCCCGGAAGTGCTCGACTTCCTTTTTCTGGACGAAGCCTTAACATCTGACCAGTAGCAACAAGTCAAGCCCTGGTTTGCATTAACCCATTTTACAAGTTTTGCTTTATGCATAATTAGCTTGTGGTATGTATGTGCATTAGGTGTAGGATGGATGAAACCCAAGTGCATGGCCAGATTTTTGCCCACAAGAGTGAGGGTAGTGTATAAGTCCTCAAGTAGTATACGCTGTGCTTAATGATCATAGAACTTCGGTACAAGTCGAGTAGTTGGAATCCAGTCACGAGTTTAAGAGTCGGGACACACGGGATTGGTTCGAGTGATGTGAGATCATTTTAGTAAGAAAATGAGACTAGGCAGGGGCTAGGGCGCAGCAAGAGGAAGTCTTGTGGGCGCAGCTGAGAGGGCCCGGTCCCGACCACGGGGCCGTGCCGCCTCGCCCGGGAATCGCATTGGGTGGTGCCGTGTTATGCGGCACCGAACAGCACACATATAAGGAACCCTGTATTACATAAATCAAAAGCGGAAGCTTACAATTGTTCTTTATAAATAATTTACATAAAATAACTACAGCGGAAGTCTATGAAGAGCTCACGTCGAATATCTAAGAAGCACTCGAGAAGGGGTCCAGCCTGTGGACTCCTCTCGCTAGCAGCACGAAGACATGGCCGCGGCTAGGTTCTCCAAGTGTGACATGACTCGGAAGTGCCCGAGTCTCACCAGACAACCTTCTTTATAGCGTCGAGGTTTACCTGCAAAACCACTTATATAGCAAGAGTGAGCACAAAGGCTCAGCAAGACTTAACCGTCTCTCCTAAAGCATGCAACTCTACATGAGGGTAACTTAAGACCTATCCTGTAATTTGCGGAAAGACTCGCCTACGAGTTCATCCTTAACTTCCAGATTTTAGCCATAATAGTAGTGACCTTGCGCCCAGCAATGTTGGAACTCCAGAATCAAACAAGAAACGCTTCATTCCAATGTTACTTGTCCCAAGGTGGAAAATAAATTTAGTTGGCTCTATCTCTACTTCAAACAGAGTTTTCATGCAACTTAACATAATCATAACAGCAATTATACTTTTGCAAACTGTTTCCACACAAGTTGATTTACTACGTCACAACATGGGAGCAAGCGGTACTCAATAACCACGAGGGACGGTGATTCGAATCAAACACTACCCAGATAACTCGACACATACGCCCGCATCTGAAGACCCAAATCTGGCGTCCTTCATTACGTCATATGTGGCAACCTTTCTCAGGACACTAAACTGTAGAACCGGTCGCGCCGTCTCGGGCTCATAGGTCTAACGAGACAATGTGGTATGTCTCTACAATCCAGTGAACCTGGTACATCAGTTTTCTGGTTCCCATATATCAGTAAGCATCCGGTACACAACTCAATACTTGCTCCTGGACGCGGTATACACATCGGTCCTTAACCGACACAGGCAGAGCTACTCGACCAAGACCTCGTCTTGTCGCTGCCTAACCCCTCTACCCGGTCTCATATTTAGAAATGTAAAGTTTAGTTTGCTTCCTCTCCCAACCACACTTATGATATTCTGGACTATAGCTCGCGAGTAGATTCCAACTACTCGTCTTCTACCGGATGCCCTAGTCTATTTAGCATGGCCTTATTCTACAGCGATGACACAATGCTACCCTTGACCTCAGGGTTCATGTTTGGTCATGCAAGTGGAGTATAAAACATCCTTGACCGAATGCACATACAAATTTTGACCAATAGTAGTGAACAAAGGAAAACTTTAAAAACAACTTAAGTGCAAACCGGGGCTTGCCTTGGTTTTGCAGGTGACTAAAGTCAGATGTTATGAAGTTAGTTGCTGATGACTTGACGTTTACTTCCTGACCTTCTTGCTTCTTAATCCAAGCTTAATTTCTCCTTCTTCACTTTCCACGTTTAATCACTACACGTTATGAATATGCATACATGTTTAATTATAAAACTTTTGCTAACCAGAGCTAAAGCCAAGTTTAAAACTGGAACTCTGTTCAAGAATTTAAAATGACACTGGGGGTGGTGGTTTGGGTGTGTGTCTAAGCACTATCATCAAGTGAGAAGTGAGGTTCATCACTTGGGTGGTGACCACCTAATTGGTTGAACAGAACACTACTGATCCAGGGCTCCAATGGAGCTGGAAATTTTCTTGTGAGTTCCTTGTCACAAGAAAGTCCTCTGGACCAAAATTAAGAATATCTCACTAAGTGGATCACCCAGAATAATTCACTAAGCATTTAGGCAAAGAGGAATTAATTCTGAATAAATTCGCACCTTCATGCAAATTCAAGTAAAATACAATTCCATACATAGCACAGAGAGTATGCCTGAATTTTCCTAGGATTTTTGGAGCTAAGGAATTGCTAGAACTGAATTTCCAAGTTTTGGAAATTCTCTGAAAATGTTTCTGTATTTATTTGAATACAGAAACTTGAAATCAGAATTACCCTAACTAAATCAACTCCAAATGAGCTGAAACTTTTACAGGAGTCTCCTAATAACCTAAAGAATATTATGGAAAAATTTGGTGAATTTTGTATTAACCAAACTCCCTCTAGAATTCTTTTTCTGAAAAGCTTTAAAGAATTTTCAAGAATTTTATATTGGTTTTCATGCACATTGGGTTGTATATTTGGATAGGTCTTTTCACCCTGAATCCAATCCAATTTGAATCACTAAATTTGGAGCTTCCTAGCAAAAGTTATGAGGTTCTAAAGTTTGAACCAAATTTGGAATTCAAATTAAACCGAGAATTGTTTAAACCCTGACTGCGGGCCACAGGGCCACGTGTCGACCGCTGAAACACGAGCCACACGGGCCACAGAGTATTTCCCGCATTGTAACAGGAAGATCCACGGCCAAAGAAGATCTATTCCCTCGCAACCGAGGCTGACGCGTGGGCCAGCCCTCGTCTTCATCTTCCTCCAGCCGCCCGCGCTCCTGCGCCGCCGAGCTTGTGACACCCTCATCTCGGGTGTCAGCATATGTTCATGCTTTATGAAGAGGAAACATTTTAAGAAAAGAAGGAACAGAGAAAAATATCAAAGGAATAGCCAATGAGAGCCGAATCCAGCTTTCAGAAAGCGCCGAAGACAACTCACCACGGCCGCTGGCCACGTGGCATGTTCGGAGCTCATCCCTGCGAAGTGTGGAGAGGCCGCCGCCATGCTGGCTATGTGGCAGGCTCGGGGCTCGTCTCCGCAAAGGGGAGAGGTCCGATCAAGTGGGACACGTGTTGGACACGGAGCTAGCCTCTGCGGAAGAAGCAAAGGCATTTTCGTAGGACACATGTCATCCTCGGAGCTAGTCCTCGCGGAAATCAGAGGACCCGTCGCCGGGATACGTGTCAATCTCGGAGCTCATCTCAGAGAAGTCCGGATCTATCGAACACGTGTCACCACCTGAGCTTATCACCGGAAGGTCCGTCGCAGCTAAAACACGTGTCAACCTCAGGGCATGTCCCTGAGGAAAGGAGAGCGGAAAAACCGGCACCCACAAGTGGCGTGCGCGGAGATCGTCTCCGAAGAAGAGGGAGGTCTCGCTCGTGACACGCGGCACAACCGGAGCTCGTATCTGCGGATGAGGAGATACCAGGCTCGGAAGGACACGTGGAGCTTCCAGAGCTCATTATTGCGGAAGTAACAAGTTCTGGAGCGGTTTTTACGCGTAAAGATACCGGTACGCAACGGAAACCGATCTAAACTCCACGATGTTACCGAAGATAAGACGTCAAGATCTAACAAAGATCTGAATAAGACTTTTATTCGGGATCCAATTAGATTAGGACTCTTCTCTTCCCAATTATAAATGCAACCCGAAACCTCTGGCCGAAACCACGAACTTCTCTTTCAACTCCTGAGCTGACGATTTAGAGCCCTAGTCCTAACTCGCCGAGCAAAACATCGCCGAAGCACAACAAGGGAGATCATCAGAGAAGAACCAAGCGGTCTGAGGAGGACCTCGAAGACAAGAAGAGCGTGAGGTAGGACTTCAATACCACCTTACGACATCATGTTGTTCATCTCTTTGCGTCTGTTCTTCGATTCCTTTCAGACAGAAGCCTTTTCGTGGTCAGAACACTCGATGATTAGTTTGATCTAAAGACAAGATCATCGCCACGTTCATCTTTGATCTGAACACCTATGACCATGCAAGCCATGCAAGATCACCAGATCAATCTAATAGAACTAATCGTAGGATAGCATGCATGTGCATCATCGCATCTAGTTTAGGGTTTGTGCATGATATTGATTGTTGTGAATCTGTATGCACGTGAATCCTACATAGCAGGACAAACTCAGGAAGCTGTCTATGACGAGCTGCAGCAACAAGGTTTTGAGAATCAAGAACAACCGGAACCGCAAGAACAAGGCAAGTGCTCCATGACCATGTTGATCCTATGTTTTGGGTAAAACTATTTTGTTTTGCGAAAAGGTGTGTGTGCTGAGTCAAACATGATGGGAAACCTTTGTATAGGAGTTTACTAGTTTTGGTTAAACCACCCTTGTCGCCAGGGAAGTTTATGAGTCGGGTATGGTTTTTGCTTTATGCTTCGCTGAGTCCATGGGATTGGAAAGCGAGATAGATGTGTCTAGCTAACTGCACTCGTAATGATAATGAGAAACTGATGTTAATAATGGACATGGATCAGAGGGAGATCTATGCAAGCCTGGGTTTGTGAATGAGGTAGCATGAGATGGTGGTTTTGCTTGCCGTAGATCTAAGGACCGGTTCATGCATGCACATGCCAAGATAACAGTGCCACCACAAGGCCAAGTATGGGTGCGGCTTAGCTGAGTAATTTGGTAAGTTGCTAGAGTGTTATGGACTGTGGAAGGCGCGGGGAATGGGAGTCGAGTGAGGACTGCCCTGGAACTGCATGGCACAAGAGGGGGCCCGTGGGTGGGAGAATTGGAGATTCTAGCCTGCCGGTGAAACCTTAGTGAGTCCATACATCTGGTAACCCCTTTGTAAAGGCTATTTTGTGATCTCTTGGCCATACACCGACGGTTGTGTACTGGTATAATGGAGGTTCTGCAGTTGCTGACGGGTGACGAAATCACAAACTTGTGGGTAAAGAGGTACAAACTCTGCAGAGTTACTAAAACTATCATAATAGCCGAGCTTACGGTTACGAGCACCTGGCTAAACTGCCATGATTAGATGGGATGATTGATGGGATGGTTATTGGAATGGTTATTGGGAAGGTTCTTGGTTATGGTTATTGGTTTGGTTATGGTTTGGTTTGGAACTGTGGAGTCCGGGAGATGAGATGGTTGCATGACTAACGGGTCATGACATGAGATTGGTCTCGGTGCGAGACGATGTTGTTTTATGAGGTGAGATGGTAGCGAATACGAGGAGGTATTTGTGAGTATGAACAAAAGATTGGTCAATGTTCGGATGGAACACGGGAAGTGATGGAGGTATGTTGGTAATTTAATACATGTTGGGATTACGTCTAAAGTCAAGATGACTGTTTTATCATGATTTCATAAATCTGCTTTTCTGCAAATAAGCCTTTTATACCTACCTTGTTTATGAGTTGCATATCATGTGTTTTTCCGCACTTGCTGAGTACATCATTGTACTCAAACTTGCATTATTATTCGTCATCAACAGCAAGAGAAGGCTATTGTGAAGACCAAGTGGAGCATTACGGCGTGTGATCTGCTCTCAACCTTGCCTGTGGAGGGAGTAGAGATGGAGCCACTTCTGCTTAGTTTTGCTTCCGCATTAGTTTTTGCTTCCGCATTTAAATAAGGACTTCCGCTGCATAGAATTAAGATTTCCGCTGTGAGCATGAGTCCAAGACTCATGAGGTGTTGTAATAAACTCTGTTATTCGTGGTAATATATAATCTGAATTCAGTTTGTGGAAAGTATGTGTATGTGTGATGAACATCCTGAGCACACATATGCATTAGTTCTCGGTTCTGTGGTTTTCCACAGAATTGAGGGCGTCACAGAGCTCGCCGGAGCTCTCGCCGGGAGTGGGTTCCGGTGCTCGGAACTTGCTGGATCTCGCCGCCCCCACGTATTCTTGTGCGAGGAACACGTTGCCGGGCTTATCTCAGCTCGACGATGGCCGGAAACCTAGGTGCGACGGTGACAGCGGCTGTGGCAACTCCGGCGATGTCGCTAGGGCGTTATACCGCACTAAACACGTAGCCGTTTTCGCGTACATCACCACCACACCGAGGAGAACACGGAACCAACTGCCGATCTCGCTGAAACTCGCCGGAAGTATGACCTCACCGTCGGGCTAGGTCAAAATCCGGCGAAAATCAAAAAATTCGATATACAGCGGCTTTGCTCGATGGTCCTCGGTGGTTCTTCATCCTATGAATGCGCACGGAGGTCTGGAAGATGTATGCTACATTGTGTGATGACCAGCTCGACACGTGAGACGAATTTGCCAAGTTTCTCCCCTCGGTTATTATCGTATGTCGTCGGAAGAAATGAAATTCCGGCGAGCACCGTCCAAGACAGGCAGCCGGAGTTGCGGTGAAGTGATCAGAGGTATAGGCGAACCTTTTTGCTTTTGCAAATGGAGAGGAGAGGCTCTGGGGTGGCTGGGCGACGGATTTTTGTCCCGGCAGCTTCACCCGGTGCTGTGGAGACAAACCGAGCTCGACGCCGATGTTCCCGCGGGGTTAGCGCCAGTTTCTTGCGTTGGCCACGTTCAGTGGTGTCTGGCGATGCTGTGGAGAGGTTCAGCGTGGCGTGCAGCGGCGTGGAGCAACCGGCCGGCGGGGAATCGCTCGGGTGCATGCCGTCGGAGGAAAAATCGCCCCAGGGGGGGGGGGCAGTACTCGAGTGAGAGAGAGCACTATCGATGCGAGGAGCGTATGACCGGTGCTGTGGTCGGCAGGGATACGTGAATCGATCTCCACCGAGGCGGTTCGCTCGTGGAGACAGCCGGGAAGCCACGGCGCATGCGCTGTCGCCGCTGAGCTGCTGCTGTCGAGCGCTCGGCAGAGGAGAAACAGAGACCCATTTCCTTCTCACAGACAATTGGGCCCCACTGAACAGAAGACTTAAGGGGCAAGTCTATATGTCTCAATGGCAAGTGGGTCAACCACTGCTCCTCCCCAAAAGATCTTCTAAACTTTGGCACAGTGTAAATTCACCTATGAAAGATCCAAATTCAAAAGTTATTTGGAAATTTGACCAGTTGTGTCTCAGTTTCAAATTTAAATTCAAATTTGGATGAAATTTACAAGTTCCTTTGATATTCATATCAAAGCACCTCCAAATTTGCTCCAAACTTGGCTCCCTCCTAATTGGGGTCTGAGGAATTCAAATATGTCCTCTGATCCTTGAGTTGGCTATTGCAAATACACTTTTTCAAACAACAGTTTTGAATCTTCTCTTTTGAAAATGCCCTTCTTCTTTTTGAAGTGCACCTCTTAGTTCAAACTGAAATTCAAGTTTTATTGCACATGCCAACACTTTCATGAGTAGACAAATGTTTTTGTAAGTCCCATTTCTTGTATTCAAACTCAACTTTATTCATAGCTCAAGTTTTCTATTTACAAGTTTTGGGGACTTTTACATTCCTCCCCCCTTAAAAAGAATTTCGTCCCGAGATTCATGATTAAGGACAAGGTGGAGAGGACAACTACTACATATAAGCCTCCAACAACTCCGGATGATTGCGCTGCAAATACTCCTCGCTTTCCCATGTAGCTTCGGTGGACGTGTGATTTTCCCATGGCACCTTGAAAAATCGCAGCGTCCGGTTTCTGGTCTCGCGAGTCTTTTCGTCAATTATCCGGGTTGGATGCTCAACATAGGTGAGGTCCGGCTCCAAATCTGCGATGTCTCCCGTGAGGATCTCCGTTGGAACTTTCAAACACTTCCGCAACTGGGATATGTGGAATACATTATGCACTCCGGCTAAGGCTGCAGGCAGCTCCAAACGGTATGCCACGGGTCCACACCTTTCAATCATGGCGAAGGGACCGATAAAACGTGGAGCTAGTTTCCCTTTCATTCCGAATCGGTGAATGCCCTTCATAGGAGATACGCGGAGGTAGACGTGGTCTCCAACTTGAAAGTTCAGAGGACGACGTCTCTTATCCGCATAGCTCTTTTGCCTGGACTGAGCGGCTTTAATATTTGCTTGAATAAGCCTTACCCGCTCTTCAGCTTCATTTACGAGGACAATCCCGTAAATCACCCTCTCGCCAGATTCACACCAGTTCAAGGGTGTGCGGCACTTCCGGCCGTAGAGAGCTTCATAAGGTGCCATTTTTATGCTCGTTTGATAACCATTGTTATACGAGATCTCTGCCAACGGTAAGTGATCATCCCAGCTCATACCTTGGTGGATGGCACACGCCCTTAGCATATCTTCAAGGATTTGATTCACCCTCTCTGTTTGCCCATCGGTTTGGGGGTGATACGCGGAGCTTCGAATCAATTTAGTTCCCAAGGATGTGTGTAGCTGTTCCCAGAAGCTGGAGATGAACAGCGATCCTCTGTCGGACACAATGGTACGGGGAACTCCATGCAAGCATAAGATTCGTGCTATGTATAACTCCGCATACTGCTTGGCGCTGTAGTTGGTATGCACCGAAATGAAACGTGCCGATTTGGTTAATCAATCAACGATTACCCAAATCGAGTCATGGTGGTGGGAGGTCATCGGCAACCCAACGATGAAATCCATACTCAAGTCTTCCCACTTCCATGCCGGTATTTGTAGCGGTTGCAACAGGCCCGACTTATTCACGTGGTCAGCCTTAACCCTTCGACACGTATCACATTCTGAAATGTATTTTGCATCTTCACGTTTCATACGTGTCCACCAAAACTTATTCCGGAGGTCTTGGTACATTTTATTGCTGCCAGGATGAATAGAAAATTTGGATAAGTGTGCCTCGCCCAAAATTTTCTTCCGCAACCTCATATCACGGGGTATGACTATCCGGTCCTTGAACCATAGGGTGCCTTCATCATCTAACTGACACGACCCCATTGGCCCTGTCGAGCCAGGATCACGCTGAGGGGTGCTGCGTTGCACAGCACCGTATAACACACGTCAAAGGTACAAAGCGGAAGCGGAAATTTTATTACATAAACAAGTTTATGAACATGTTTACATCAAAATAAGTTCAGTCTACACTCACGAGCGTAGACTAAGCATCAAGTGCACGTTCAGCCCTCGAACGTGTCCTTGCTAGCACACACACACACTAACTCTGCGGCGTGCACGACTCCCACTCGATGGGGTTCCCCTCCTGGGGTTCCGTCTCCTCTTCGGGAGTCCCTTCCTCATAGAACCCTGCAAAAGCTTCAAACACAAGCAGTGAGCACGAAGGCTCAGCAAGTCTGACCCGTCTCATCTAAACATGGAACTTCTACATGAGGGTAATGGGTTGCATGAGGTAAAAATCATTTGCAAGGACTCGCCTATTTAGTAGAACCTTACTTTCAAGTTTTAGCAGCAGGTTGTGGAGAACCTTACGCTAAGGCACATGAGAGAGCCGCAATCAAACAAGAAACGCATTTCTCTCATGTACTTTGCCCAAAGTTGAAAAGAACTTTAATTAGCTCTAAGCTACAGCATATCATTAACAATCAATGTCCAGCTTTCAATCAGCAACATTTTAACATGTAACTAGCCTGTTCTTTCTACGTCACGGTACAGTGAACAAGTGGTACTCACTGACCGCGAGGGACGGCGATTATAATCGATTTACATCTGCAGGGTTACCCGAACAACCCGTCACGTACGCCCGTACTCGATGTTGCCTACAACAACCATCACGGACGCCATACGCGACTACCTTTCACCCGTTAGCCAAATATTGAACCGGTCCCATCGTCCCGAGCAAGAGGTCTCTGCACGCGCATCTCCATTCCGCCAGCCGATTTACACCTCGAGCTCTCAACCTACCCTCTGAACGACGGGCAATGCCTCAATACCCAGCTACCCGAGTTACATCAGTTTCCCGGTTCCCATATAGCCGGTAGGTCTTCGGTACTGTTCTAGCTTGTTCAACAGGCCCGCACACGGCTCGGTCCTCAATCGACACAAGCGGAGCTACAGCACACAGGCCCCAAAGTCCTGCTGCCCTTACTCTCCGCTCGGTCTCATTTTCTTGCCATGTGTATCATGTGCTATCTCTACCCGAGCAATGTGCCTCTAGCCTATTCTCGCGATTAGTTCCAACTACTCGACTTGTACCGAATCCTACCCTATCTTAGCAATGCAGTGGCTAACAGGGTTTGCAATCCTAAACCCAACCCATGGTTCTCTTGGCTATGCAGTGGGGCTTCCAAACAAGACTCTAATGCACAGGATAAAGGAAACAAGTATATGCTCAAAACAATAAAAATTTGTAAAAAGGTTAATGCAAACCGGAGCTTGCCTTGCTGCTCTTGGTCATAGGCTAGCTGTTCCTCCGGAGTAACGAAGTCTAGGACTTCGGGTTCCTCCTCGACCTTAGCGACTACATGATAGAAACAATACATGTATTAATTTAATGCATTTGTATTAAGTTTGAAGTTGTGAAGTCTATAACCTTTGCTAGATAGACCTAATGACTGTGAAACTTTTACTGTGGCTTGGTTACAACCTAAACAGAGACTTGGTCAAGTTTTAGTTGCAGCAAAGCTCATTTGAGCCCTCCACAAATAATTATGTCCTTGTCCTTAATGGAACTCTTAGGGTGTTCTAGGAATTTTCAAGAGACAAACTATGACTTTCTGAAAACTAGATTTTCAGAGGGTTCTAATGGAGTTGGTCCCACTTAATTTGGAAGTCCCTAACTAAAGATATGAGCTAAACAATTTCAGAGAAAATTCTGAAAATGTTTCTGAACATTTTCTATTTTCTCTGGAACAGTTTTACTAATCACACCATCCGGTGGACTAAATGAGCTCAAATGGATCTGAAATTTTTATGGTAGTTCAAGGATATTTTGGGCAACATCTCAGAAAAATTTCAGGATTTTCCTCCAAAGGATTCTCCAGTTAAAATTCCTAACAGTTTAAACTTTAAGGAATTAATTCTGGAGAATTAAGGAATTTCATGAAGTGAAACTTGATTTGCTGGAAATTACTCAGAGAGCTGAATCCAGCAAAATTTGGTTCACTCAATTTGGAGCTTTCTAGCCAAAGTTATAAGGATTTGAAGTTTGAAGGAAATCTGAAAATCGGGGAAAAGTTTAAACTCGCGCGTGGGCCCAGGGTACACGCGTCGCACGCCTAGGCGATGGCACACCGCGGCCCACAAGGATTTTGCGCGCCAGCACTCCCGATCCCGGCAGCAGCCGGATCCCGATTCAAAATATCGGCCGCTGACAGCTGGGGTCCACCCCCTTCTTCAACCTCGCGACACCCGCGCCCCGCCGCCGAGGGACCTCGCCGGAGAGCTCGCCGCCGGCTGCTGTACAGCTCCAAACTTCTTGATTCTGGCCGCCCCTGCCTACTTTTACTTGGGGAACAGGATCCGAGGGTCAGCTGCTCATGACAACGGCCGGAGCATGGTCGGCGACGAGCCGCCATATCGGAATGACTTCGGCCATGTCGGCTGACTCTCCTAGTACCTCAGCTACTTGGGAAATCGGTCGGGGAGCATCAGTGGACCTCAGAGAAGGTCGACATGAGCTCGTGGCAGCTCGGGGAAAGCCCGAAATAGGTCCTCACCGTGCGCCCGATACCCCCCGTTCGTTCCGCCATTAGTAGACCTTAAATTACGCCGGGCACAGAGGTTCTCCGGCCCAGGGTTGTGAAGGCAACTTGTGCGTTACCGTGTCTAGCTCGTGTGGGAGTGGCCTGAGGCCCTCTAATCCTTTCTAGAGCACGAATTAAACAGAATCGTACCCGAAGGTCGTTCTGCACACAGAAAGGGGAAAAGTGGAAATTCGCCGCCGGTGAGCAACCACTCGAGCTGTGGCTCGGGGATGAGCAGCACCGGTCACCCGCGCGTCCAAGGGTGCCTTGGCTCGGGCGTGACAACGCCCAGGTTGGGCTGTCCACGAGAGCCCGAGGTGCGGCGGTTCCAAGTTCCGAGTTTGATCTTTCGGCACAGCCGATATCACTCGGTTTCAACCGAATTCTAGCAACGGGGAGGATGGAGGAAGGTCTCTAGTACCTTGCTGGGGCTCTGGAGTGGAAGGAGGGAGCTGCGATCGGCGTTCTCCGATCAAGTCCGAACTGCGGAAACTTTCGGCCGGTGCTGGGTTCTTGCGGGAAAACACGTCGGTACCTCGGCCGAGGAGGGGGGCAGGCGCCTTAAGAAGGCTCTGCACCGCCTCATGCCCGCGCGTGGGCAAGCAGCTGGTGGTGCGGTGGCTGGCCTCGGTGGCGATCACCGCCGCGGCTCGGCGACCCGAGTGAAAAGTCTCAGTCGGTTTGTGTTGAAGTAGAGGCTGACATGTGGGTCCCACCCTTCCTTTTAACCTCTGAAATTTACTTCTAATCACTGTTGTAAACAGTGAACCCCATACTACCCTTGGCAATTCAAATTATTCCCCCATGAGCCATTTGAATTGATCAAAGTTCAAATGAGGTTTGGTTGGAATGAATTTCAGCACAAGTTCAGTTTGAAATTCAAATAAAGTTTGAATTTCTCCCCCTTAGCTCATGTCAAGATCAACTCCAAATGTAGTGAAAATTGGTGTGTGAGCTCACAAAAATGTGCTGAGTAAGAATATGCCTTCCACTTTCAAATTCATGGTATAAAAACAGTTTGAATTTGAATATGTTTTCAAACTGCCCCCTTCCTATCTATACCCAAGATGACCTCAAAAAGGTTTTGAATTTGGGTGAAACTTGGCATGGACATCCTTAGCAAAGTGTAGGAGTTTTTCCTATGTCCAGCCCATCTATATCACATGTGGGAAATACCACTTTTGCAATGTGTAAGTTTGTTCCCTAATGAGCATGTTGATAATTGTTACTTGCTCTTCATTTGTGTTCATCATTCTTCCTCAAATGAGGTGTGTGGTGTGGGGATGAACACTACAAATGGGTGTCAAAAACTGAGGCCCTTACATTCCTCCCCCCTTAAAAGAATCTCGTCCCGAGATTATAAGGTGAAAATGAGAGAGAGGACGGTGGAAAATTACCAGATATGCGACGTGAGAAAGTCGGGGTAGTTAGTACGAAGGAATTCTTCGCTCTCCCATGTCGCTTCGTCCACGGAGTGATTACTCCACAGAATCTTGTAGAACCACAACGTACGGTTGCTTGTGGTTCGGGCCTTCTCATCAATAATCGGCACCGGTTCCTCCCGATAGGTGAGGTCCGGTTGCAGTTCTTCAATGTTTTCCAGCTGAACGGTAGTTGATAGCTTGAGACACTTCCTCAGCTGGGAAACGTGAAAGACGTCGTGCACATCGGAAAGTGCTTCTGGTAATTTCAGCCGGTATGCTACCGATCCACATCTTTCGGTAATCTGGAATGGACCGATGAATCGGGGTGCCAACTTTCCTCTCACCCCAAATCTGTTCACGCCCTTCATTGGAGACACTCGTAGGTATACGTGATCTCCAACTTCGAATTGTAATGGGCGCCTTCTCCGGTCCGCATACTGTTTTTGTCGGGATTGAGCAGCTCTTAGGTTTGCTTGAATCAGTCGAACCTTTTCTTCCGCGTCGTTGACAAGGTCAATCCCGAAGGTAACCCTCTCGCCAGACTCACACCAGTTCAGTGGTGTGCGGCATTTCCTGCCGTATAGCGCCTCGTAGGGCGCTATCCTGATGCTGGCTTGGTACCCATTGTTGTACGAGAACTCGGCTAACGGCAAGTGATCATCCCAATTCTTGCCGTGGTCGATAGCGCAAGCTCGTAACATGTCTTCTAGGATTTGATTTACCCGCTCAGTTTGTCCATCCGTCTGCGGGTGGTAGGCTGAACTACGGATCAGCTTTGTCCCCAAGGCAGCGTGTAGCTGCTCCCAAAAACGGGACACAAATAAAGTGCCCCGGTCCGATATGATGGTACGGGGTACGCCGTATAAGCATAGGATCCGTGAGATGTACAGTTCAGCGTACTTCTTGGCGTTGTAGTTGGTGTTGACCGGGATGAAATGGGCAACTTTGGTGAGCCGATCGACGATCACCCACACCGAATCATGTTTCTGTAAGGTGGTGGGTAAACCGACGACGAAATCCATGCTCACGTCCTCCCACTTCCAGGCAGGAATGCCCAGTGGTTGCAGCAGTCCCGGTTTCCGCATGTGGTCCGCCTTCACCCTTCGACATGTATCACACTCGGACACGTATTTTGCAGTCTCTCGCTTCATCCGTGTCCACCAAAACTTTCTTCTGAGTTCTTGATACATTTTGTTGCTGCCGGGGTGAATAAAAAATTTTGATAAGTGAGCCTCATCAAAGATTTTCTTCCGTAGCTCCGGGTTTCGGGGTACGACAATCCGGTCCTTGAACCATAGGACGCCGTCTCCGTCCTTCCGGAAACATTTTAACTCCCCACTGTCTACACGTCTCCGCAAATGTGACATGCCCTTGTCATTCTTCTGGGCTGCCGCTATCTCTTCACGGATGGTGGGGATCAAAGTTAGGTTGTAGAGAGCTCCGTGTGGAATCACATGTAGTGATGGTTCGCTCTCTTCCAACGGTGTGATGGTCAGATTATTGACGTGTGACTTGCGGCTTAGCGCGTCCGCCACAACGTTTGCCTTACCCGGATGATAATGGATCTCTATCTCGTAATCCTTTATCAGTTCTAACCATCTTCGTTGCCTCATGTTCAGCTCCTTCTGAGTGAATATGTACTTGAGGCTTTTGTGGTCGGTATATAAATGTACGAGGTTACCGAGTAGGTAGTGCCTCCACATCTTCAGTGCAAGTACCACGGCAGCGAGCTCCAAGTCGTGAGTTGGATAATTTTGCTCATGGTTCCTAAGCTGCCGTGATCCATACGCGACCACTCTTCGGTCTTGCATCAGCACACATCCGAGCCCAATGCCGGATGCATCGCAGTACACATCGAACGGTTTTGTTGTGTCTGGCTGCGCCAAAACCGGTGCTGATGTCAGGTGCTTGACTAAAGCCTTGAATGCTGCTTCACATGCTGGACTCCAAACATATTTGGTAGCCTTCTTCAGCAGCTCTGTCATTGGCTTGGCAATCTTCGAGAAGTTCGGAATGAACCACCGATAATACCCCGCGAGTCCGAGGAAACTCCGTACCTCATGAACAGTTCTCGGGGATTTCCAATTCAGCACTTGTGTGATCTTGCTCGGGTCCACAGCGATACCCTCCGCTGAGATGATATGCCCGAGGAAAGGCACTTGCGATATCCAGAACTCGCATTTGCTGAACTTTGCGTATAACTTGTGATCCCGCAGCCGTTGCAAGACTATACGCAGATGTTTCTTGTGATCTTCCTCCGACTTGGAGTATACTAGGATGTCGTCGATGAAGACCACGACAAACTTGTCCAGCTCCGGCATGAATACCGAGTTCATTAAGTACATGAAGTGAGCTGGAGCATTGGTGAGGCCAAAGGACATGACCAGGTACTCATAAAGTCCGTACCTTGTCGAGAAAGCTGTCTTTGGGATGTCCTCCGCCCTTATCTTAATCTGATGGTACCCGGATCTTAAATCCATCTTGGAAAAGATCTTTGCTTCGACCAACTGATCAAACAACATGTCGATCCGTGGCAACGGGTACTTGTTCTTGATGGTTACGGCATTTAATGGACGGTAGTCCACGCAAAGCCGCAACGTTTCATCCTTCTTTTTGACAAATAATGCCGAACAGCCCCATGGCGAGGAGCTCGGCCTAATAAAACCCTTCTCCAGAAGGTCCGTGAGCTGAGTCTTCAGTTCAGCCAACTCCTTGGGCGCCATCTTGTACGGCCTTCGGGATATTGGCATGGTTCCCGGTGCAAGTTCAATCTTGAACTCCACCTCTCTATCGGGTGGCATCCCCGGCAAATCGTCCGGGAATACATCCGGGAACTCTTGGACCACTGGAATGTCTTCCAATCTGATGGTTATGGCTTGATAGACACTTGGAAGTTTTATTTCTGGACTGTCCAGAAATAATGAGTGAGAACCGTGCACTTCTGAGGTTAGGTGCACGACTCGAAGGACGGTGTCTAAAACAGCGCCGTGGCGGGTTAACTACGACATCCCTAGGATGACATCGACCTTCTGCCCCTCTAAGATAATGAGAGACGTGGGGTACACTCTACCCGCTAAGCATAATGGTGCTTTGGAGACCATTACGCTTGCTGAAATCTTCCCACCCGGTGAACAAATTAGATATGGACTATCGGTGGGTAGTATTGGCAAGCTGTGTTTAGCAATGAAAGCTTGGCTAATAAAATTATGCGTGGCGCCTGAATCAAATAGTACTATAGCGGGATGCTGGTGGAGTTGGAACATACCCGCAAGGATTGGCTCGCCCTCCGGCACGTCCTCAATGGCAAGCTGGTGGACAGTGCCGGGCCTAGGGTTTGCCCGCCGCGCATTAGTAGGGTTCCGGGGTTGATTCCTCCCCGGAAACTGTGGTGCCACTCCGCCGCCTTGCCTCTCCGGGCAACTTCTCGCGAAGTGTCCTGGACGACCACACTTGTAACATTTGGCCGCTGCTGGTGGAGTACTCGGGGGACGAAAGCCCGGCATGCGTTGCGGAGGTGCAAACGCACGCGGCATCGCCCGCTGCTGCTGTTGTTGTGGCGGTGGTACTGGCAGTGCCGGCCGGAATGCCGGTGAAGAGTACGGTCGACTGCGGAACGGCATCAACCGCTGTGGTGGTTGCCAGCGTGGACCTGATGGTGGGCGATTCACCATCTGAAACTTCTGAGAAGGACCACCTCCTTCTCCGCTGCTCTGCGGCACGCTTCGCTTTCGCTCTGCCGCCGCCAACTCCTTGCCGGAGTCCTCCTGAACAATCGCAGCATCAATGATGTCGTTGAGGCTGCCGCGATTGAACATTGCCAACTTGTCCTTCAGGAGCGGGTTAAGCCCCTGGTAAAAATGGTCCCGCCGCTTCTCGTCCGTATCTGCGTGATACGACGCGTAGAGCGCGAGATCGTTAAACGCCCTGGAATATTCCAGCGCGTTCCGGCTCCCTTGTTGCAGGTGTAGGAATTCCTGCGTCTTTCTCTTCATCAAACCGGGCGGTATATGATAGGCCCTGAAGGCCGTCCGGAACTCCGCCCAGGTCATCACCCGATCGGTGGGCTGTGAAGCACAGAAGTTGGCCCACCACGCGCTCGCGGATCCTTGGAGCTGCTGGACCGCGAACTGAGTCTTGCGCTGCTCGCTGATTTGGAGCAGCCCGAATTTCATCTCTATGGCGCGGAGCCAGTTGTCCGCGTCAAGTGGTTCATCCGCCCTTGAGAATACAGAGGGATGAGTCGCCAGGAATTCGGAGTAGGAGCTCTGTTGGCGCTCCTCACGATCTTGATGTCTCTCTGGGCGAGACGTATTGGCGATGAGAGTCTGCAGCAACTCTGTGTGCTGCTGATGCGAGCCCGCCATTGCCGCGACAATGTCGGCCAATGTAACCGTTGGTAGTGGCGGTGGCGGTGTTTGCTGTTGCTGCTGCTGTTGCTGTCCCGAGGAGTCCTCGGGAGGTGGTTGGGAGGTCTCTCCCCCTTGGCTAGTACCTCCAACGTCAGGGTTGGCACGAGTACGCGTCATTCTGAAATTCAACACAGCAGCAATTAGCACGTCTTACTCAAAATTCCATAAACAGCAGTAGGTATCGAAGCGACGCATGATTAACTTGCACAACATTCACATATATTGATAAAGCACAAACTTTATACAAGATACATTATTATCGGGTCTCCGAGAAGTCGTGCTCATGTCGTCACTACCTATACATACGCTACTGTCTACCCGACATGTCACCGATTACAAAAGTTGGGTTACACTACCCTAGCTGCCCTACTTGGCAACCGTAACCCCCTACTCGGAGTAGAACTCGACCTCCTGTGGGTCGTCCTCCTCCGGTACCTTGGCTGGTGGCTCGGGGTCTACCACCTCTTCTCCCATTCCGGGTTCTCCCATGGCTGGAAGACCCAAGACTACCGGTACGCCCAATACCGGGGGCACGAGGTCCTGCAATGCATGCACCTCGTCCATAGCCTGGTTGTAGTCCTCTTCCCAGCCTTGTCCTTCCTCAATAGCGTCGTCCCGCTCTTGAGCAAGGTCCTCATTCTGCTGGGTTAGGGTCTGCACCAGCTCTTGCAACGCCGCGACGTCAACACGGCTCTTCTTCTTTGCCTTCTTCAGACGACGCAACTGATTGTGTTGTCCATTCAGTCGCTTGATCGTCAGAAGAAGCACATTGCGGAGTGCACTGTGAGCACCCTCGAAATTATCTCCACGGCTTGTGCTCTCCTTGATCTTGGTGGCGAGATGCTCCGTATGAACAGCTTGGCTGTCCATCACAGCGTTTCCCGCCCTCATTTGGAGGCTGAGGTTTGCCTCCGCGGGGTTGTACCTTGGGCAAGTCGGGTCTGTTGCCTCCAGGTACCTTTCTTCCCACACATGCTGAGCTCGTCCTTCCACCGGAACGAGTGCGTATGGAGTTCCCTCCATAGCCTGCACGTGTAGTTGGCAGAAACGTGACATAGTGTCACGGGCTGCCACTTGCCACATCCCTTCCGGTTGTCTTCCTCTCACCGTGACGGTGAATGGCACCCAACCGGGTGGCGTAGGTCCTGCGGGAACCTCGACATGGATCGTCCACGTCTTGTCCCCCTCTTCGCCTTCTTCCTTGGCGAAGTATTGCGGCATCTGGTTGTACCCGAAATATTGGAGCATTTGCCACAATGCTTCCGGGTAGCCGCTACGGTCAGAACAGTGGGAAACTACCCACCCGTTCTCCAACCGTTTATCTGCTGCCATCTGTAAAAATATATTTGAGAAATGTCAAATATTTATTTAAACAGTAAACCATTGAGTTATAACATAAGATATGTCATTGAACCCATAACAATTGGAAACATAGTTCAAATTTTTAAACAAATTTGACTGCTGATCTGCTGTTCCCATGACAGCCCTGACCAGTTTCCACATCAACCTGATTTAGGCCATGTTAAAGCAAAACCAATTCTGGAGCTCAACATCAAAGTTAAAGTTAACTTCAATAGCTTTCCAGAAAGTATTTGGTTGGCCTAAGATCTGTCCTGGTTCAGAAGTTATGAGATGTCAAAGTTAACAGAATTTCTGGAATCAATTGGACAGCACCTCCCTGCTTTAGGTACTGAATTGATCCAAGAATCCCAGTTAATTCTGTTCCCAATCTGACAAAACTTTCTGTTACAAAGTCGTAACCCATCTCATAAGCTTTCCAGAAGTACCTCATTTCCTATTTTTGGATTTTTAAGCAGGAAGTTATGCTTAATTTATAGAGAGTCTACAGAGAGTCTTTACCCTGTCCTGTTTTCTGGACAGTTTCAACTCCACTGCATTTTTTTCAAGTGGTTAAGGGATGAGACACCTCTGGACCTCAACAGAAGAGTTGTAAAGCTCTTCCAACGCTCTCCAGAAATGTATCATACGACCCCAACTTCGAAAGAACTCAACCTCTAACCTCTGATTAACCTCAGCCTTGATTCAGCTGAAAACAGAGTGCTCTGTCCTTAACATCCTATAAGTTGAAAACTTGTTAACTTTGAATATCCTGTTCGAGGAAAGGAGTTACATCAAGTTTTACTACTTTGGATCAAAACCTTCAAGTTTTTAAATGAAGTTGTTCATTTAATTGGATGTGACGTCGAGGCGTCACCAGATTATGTCGGTACTACGTCCTCACAAAGGAAAAAAAAACTATACCGGACTTAGCCGGCTTCGTTAGTTCAGTGGTACTACTCGTCACTCGCACACGGATGCTACACGTCTACCGTTTCGTGGTAAGGCTACCTGCAGAAACTCAAACAATCATCAGACTCGGCTGCACACCGAGCCCGGAATACATACAGTTAGTACACCCGGCCGTCATCACTCGCCCGGATGTTCTCAAGCCAACCACGCCTTGAGTTACGTGTTCACGTTTCAGACCACGTGACGGGGCCTCCCATATTGCACCACGCACGCCAGGGACAGACGTTGCTCGAATACCCCAAACGACATGAAGAGTCGTAGAGGATACTAAAGCGGGTCGGGTTACCTGCCACCCGTGGGGCTCCACCCTTCAGCTTGTGCGCACTGGTGGACAGCGCTTACGTGCACCCCCCAAGACATGAACGTCCCGAGATGCACGATTTTCTGACATAACAATTAGGTTACTAAGCCACTTTCTATATACTAATAACATCCTTATACGGGCTACTAACTCGTTCTTCACTGCATTTTTGAAAAAGAAGACCTTTGTACTGTGTTAAACCTCAAGCGAGCTCTGATACCAACGCTGACACGACCCCATTGGTCCTGTCGAGCCAGGATCACGCTGAGGGGTGCTGCGTTGCACAGCACCGTATAACACACGTCAAAGGTGTAAAGCGGAAGCGGAAGTTTTATTACATAAACAAGTTTATGAACATGTTTACATCAAAATAAGTTCAGTCTACACTCGCGGGCGTAGACTAAGCATCAAGTGCACGTTCAGCCCTCGAACGTGTCCTTGCTAGCACACACGCACACTAACTCTGCGGCGTGCACGACTCCCACTCGACGGAGTTCCCCTCCTGGGGTTCCGTCTCCTCTTCGGGAGTCCCTTCCTCATAGAATCCTGCAAAAGCTTCAAACACAAGCAGTGAGCACGAAGGCTCAGCAAGTCTGACCCGTCTCACCTAAACATGGAACTTCTACATGAGGGTAATGGGTTGCATGAGGTAAAAATTATTTGCAAGGACTCGCCTAATTAGTAGAACCTTACTTTCAAGTTTTAGCAGCAGGTTGTGGAGAACCTTACGCTAAGGCACATGAGAGAGCCGCAATCAAACAAGAAACGCATTTCTCTCATGTACTTTGCCCAAAGTTGAAAAGAACTTTAATTAGCTCTAAGCTACAGCATATCATTAACAATCAATGTCCAGCTTTCAATCAGCAACATTTTAACATGTAACTAGCCTGTTCTTTCTACGTCACGGTACAGTGAACAAGTGGTACTCACTGACCGCGAAGGACAGCGATTATAATCGATTTACACCTGCAGGGTTACCCGAACAACCCGTCACGTACGCCCGTACTCGATGTTGCCTACAACAACCATCACGGACGCCGTACGCGACTACCTTTTACCCGTTAGCCAACTATTGAACCGGTCCCATCGTCCCGCGCAAGAGGTCTCTGCACGCGCATCTCTGTGCCGCCAGCCGATTTACACCTCGAGCTCTCAACCTACCCTCTGAACGACGGGCAATGCCTCAATACCCAGCTACCCGAGTTACATCAGTTTCCCGGTTCCCATATAGCCGGTAGGTCTTCGGTACTGTTCTAGCTTGTTCAACAGGCCCGCACACGGCTCGGTCCTCAATCGACACAAGCGGAGCTACAGCACACAGGCCCCAAAGTCCTGCTGCCCTTACTCTCCGCTCGGTCTCATTTTCTTGCCATGTGTATCATGTGCTATCTCTACCCGAGCAATGTGCCTCTAGCCTATTCTCGCGAGTAGTTCCAACTACTCGACTTGTACCGAATCCTACTCTATCCTAGCAATGCAGTGGCTAACGAGATTTGCAATCCTAACCCAACCCGTGGTTTTCTTGGCTATGCAGTTGGGTTTCCAAACAAGACTCTAATGCACAGAACAAAGGAAACAAGTATGTGCTCAAAACAATAAAAATTTGTAAAAAGGTTAATGCAAACCGGGGCTTGCCTTGCTGCTCTTGGTCGTAGGCTAGCTGTTCCTCCGGAGTAAGGAAGTCTAGGACTTCGGGTTCCTCCTCGACCTTAGCGACTACATGATAGAAACAATACATGTATTAATTTAATGCATTTGTATTAAGTTTGAAGTTGTGAAGTCTATAACCTTTGCTAGATAGACCTAATGACTGTGAAACTTTTACTGTGGCTTGGTTACAACCTAAACAGAGACTTGGTCAAGTTTTAGTTGCAGCAAAGCTCATTTGAGCCCTCCACAAATAATTATGTCCTTGACCTTAATTGGAACTCTTAGGGTGTTCTAGAAATTTTCATGAGACAAACTATGACTTTCTGAAAACTAGATTTTCAGAGGGTTCTAATGGAGTTGGTCCCACTTAATTTGGAAGTCCCTAACTAAAGATATGAGCTAAACAATTTCAGAGAAAATTCTGAAAATGTTTCTGAACATTTTCTATTTTCTTTGGAACAGTTTTACTAATCACACCATCAGGTGGACTAAATTAGCTCAAATGGATCTGAAATTTTTATGGTGGTTCAAGGATATTTTGGGGAACATCTCAGCAAAATTTCAGGATTTTCCTCTAAAGGATTCTCCAGTTAAAATTCCTAACAGTTTAAACTTTAAGGAATTAATTCTGGAGAATTAAGGAATTTCATGAAGTGAAACTTGATTTGCTGGAAAGTACTCAGAGAGCTGAATCCAGCAAAATTTGGTTCACTCAATTTGGAGCTTTCTAGCCAATGTTATAAGGATTTGAAGTTTGAAGGAAATCTGAAAATCGGGGAAAAGTTTAAACTCGCGCGTGGGCCCAGGGTACACGCGTCGCACGCCTAGGCGATGGCACACCGCGGCCCACAAGGATTTTGCGCGCCAGCACTCCCGATCCCGGCCGCAGCCGGATCCCGATTCAAAATATCGGCCGCTGACAGCTGGGGTCCACCCCCTTCTTCAACCTCGCGACACCCGCGCCCCGCCGCCGAGGGACCTCGCCGGAGAGCTCGCCGCCGGCTGCTGTACAGCTCCAAACTTCTTGATTCTGGCCGCCCCTGCCTACTTTTACTTGGGGAACAGGATCCGAGGGTCAGCTGCTCATGACAACGGCCGGAGCATGGTCGGCGACGAGCCGCCATATCGGAATGACTTCGGCCATGTCGGCTGACTCTCCTAGTACCTCAGCTACTTGGGAAATCGGTCGGGGAGCATCAGTGGACCTCAGAGAAGGTCGACATGAGCTCGAGGCAGCTCGGGGAAAGCCCGAAATAGGTCCTCACCGTGCGCCCGATACCCCCCGTTCGTTCCGCCATTAGTAGACCTTAAATTACGCCGGGCACAGAGGTTCTCCGGCCCAGGGTTGTGAAGGCAACTTGTGCGTTACCGTGTCTAGCTCGTGTGGGAGTGGCATGAGGCCCTCTAATCCTTTCTAGAGCACGAATTAAACAGAATCGTACCCGAAGGTCGTTCTGCACACAGAAAGGGGAAAAGTGGAAATTCGCCGCCGGTGAGCAACCACTCGAGCTGTGGCTCGGGGATGAGCAGCACCGGTCACCCGCGCGTCCAACGGTGCCTTGGCTCGGGCGTGACAACGCCCAGGTTGGGCTGTCCACGAGAGCCCGAGGTGCGGCGGTTCCAAGTTCCGAGTTTGATCTTTCGGCACAGCCGATATCACTCGGTTTCAACCGAATTCTAGCAACGGGGAGGATGGAGGAAGGTCTCTAGTACCTTGCTGGGGCTCTGGAGTGGAAGGAGGGAGCTGCGATCGGCGTTCTCCGATCAAGTCCGAACTGCAGAAACTTTCGGCCGGTGCTGGGTTCTTGCGGGAAAACACGTCGGTACCTCGGCCGAGGAGGGGGGCAGGCGCCTTAAGAAGGCTCTGCACCGCCTCATGCCCGCGCGTGGGCAAGCAGCTGGTGGCGCGGTGGCTGGCCTCGGTGGCGATCACCGCTGCGGCTCGGCGACCCGAGTGAAAAGTCTCAGTCGGTTTGTGTTGAAGTAGAGGCTGACATGTGGGTCCCACCCTTCCTTTTAACCTCTGAAATTTACTTCTAATCACTGTTGTAAACAGTGAACCCCATACTACCCTTGGCAATTCAAATTATTCCCCCATGAGCCATTTGAATTGATCAAAGTTCAAATGAGGTTTGGTTTGAATGAATTTCAGCCCAAGTTCAGTTTGAAATTCAAATAAAGTTTGAATTTCTCCCCCTTAGCTCATGTCAAGATCAACTCCAAATGGAGTGAAAATTGGTGTGTGAGCTCACAAAAATGTGCTGAGTAAGAATATGCCTTCCACTTTCAAATTCATGGTATAAAAACAGTTTGAATTTGAATATGTTTTCAAACTGCCCCCTTCCTATCTATACCCAAGATGACCTCAAAAAGGTTTTGAATTTGGGTGAAACTTGGCATGGACATCCTTAGCAAAGTGTAGGAATTTTTCCTATGTCCAGCCCATCTATATCACATGTGGGAAATACCACTTTTGCAATGTGTAAGTTTGTTCCCTAATGAGCATGTTGATAATTGTTACTTGCTCTTCATTTGTGTTCATCATTCTTCCTCAAATGAGGTGTGTGGTGTGGGGATGAACACTACAAATGGGTGTCAAAAACTGAGGCCCTTACATTGGGAGAAATTCAAACTTTATTTGAATTTCAAACTGAACTTGTGCTGAAATTCATTCAAACCAAACCTCATTTGAACTTTGATCAATTCAAATGGCTCATGGGGGAATAATTTGAATTGCCAATGGTAGTATGGGGTTCACTGTTTACAACAGTGATTAGAAGTAAATTTCAGAGGTTAAAAGGAAGGGTGGGACCCACATGTCAGCCTCTACTTCAACACAAACCGACTGAGACTTTTCACTCGGGTCGCCGAGCCGCAGCGGTGATCGCCACCGAGGCCAGCCACCGCGCCACCAGCTGCTTGCCCACGCGCGGGCATGAGGCGGTGCAGAGCCTTCTTAAGGCGCCTGCCCCCCTCCTCGGCCGAGGTACCGACGTGTTTTCCCGCAAGAACCCAGCACCGGCCGAAAGTTTCCGCAGTTCGGACTTGATCGGAGGACGCCGATCGCAGCTCCCTCCTTCCACTCCAGAGCCCCAGCAAGGTACTAGAGACCTTCCTCCATCCTCCCCATTGCTAGAATTCGGTTGAAACCGATTGATATCGGCTGTGCCGAAAGATCAAACTCGGAACTTGGAACCGCCGCACCTCGGGCTCTCGTGGACAGCCCAACCTGGGCGCTGTCACGCCCGAGCCAAGGCACCCTTGGACGCGCGGGTGACCGGTGCTGCTCATCCCCGAGCCACAGCTCGAGTGGTTGCTCACCGGCGGCGAATTTCCACTTTTCCCCTTTCTGTGTGCAGAACGACCTTCGGGTACGATTCTGTTTAATTCGTGCTCTAGAAAGGATTAGAGGGCCTCAGGCCACTCCCACACGAGCTAGGCACGGTAACGCACAAGTTGCCTTCACAACCCTGGGCCGGAGAACCTCTGTGCCCGGCGTAATTTAAGGTCTACTAATGGCGGAACGAACGGGGGGTATCGGGCGCACGGTGAGGACCTATTTCGGGCTTTCCCCGAGCTGCCTCGAGCTCATGTCGACCTTCTCTGAGGTCCACTGATGCTCCCCGACCAATTTCCCAAGTAGCTGAGGTACTAGGAGAGTCAGCCGACATGGCCGAAGTCATTCCGATATGGCGGCTCGTCGCCGACCATGCTCCGGCCGTTGTCATGAGCAGCTGACCCTCGGATCCTGTTCCCCAAGTAAAAGTAGGCAGGGGCGGCCAGAATCAAGAAGTTTGGAGCTGTACAGCAGCCGGCGGCGAGCTCTCCGGCGAGGTCCCTCGGCGGCGGGGCGCGGGTGTCGCGAGGTTGAAGAAGGGGGTGGACCCCAGCTGTCAGCAGCCGATATTTTGAATCGGGATCCGGCTGCGGCCGGGATCGGGAGTGCTGGCGCGCAAAATCCTTGTGGGCCGCGGTGTGCCATCGCCTAGGCGTGCGACGCGTGTACCCTGGGCCCACGCGCGAGTTTAAACTTTTCCCCGATTTTCAGATTTCCTTCAAACTTCAAATCCTTATAACTTTGGCTAGAAAGCTCCAAATTGAGTGAACCAAATTTTGCTGGATTCAGCTCTCTGAGTACTTTCCAGCAAATCAAGTTTCACTTCATGAAATTCCTTAATTCTCCAGAATTAATTCCTTAAAGTTTAAACTGTTAGGAATTTTAACTGGAGAATCCTTTAGAGGAAAATCCTGAAATTTTGCTGAGATGTTCCCCAAAATATCCTTGAACCAGCATAAAAATTTCAGATCCATTTGAGCTCATTTAGTCCACCTGATGGTGTGATTAGTAAAACTGTTCCAGAGAAAATAGAAAATGTTCAGAAACATTTTCAGAATTTTCTCTGAAATTGTTTAGCTCATATCTTTAGTTAGGGACTTCCAAATTAAGTGGGACCAACTCCATTAGAACCCTCTGAAAATCTAGTTTTCAGAAAGTCATAGTTTGTCTCATGAAAATTCCTAGAACACCCTAAGAGTTCCAATTAAGGTCAAGGACATAATTATTTGTGGAGGGCTCAAATGAGCTTTGCTGCAACTAAAACTTGACCAAGTCTCTGTTTAGGTTGTAACCAAGCCACAGTAAAAGTTTCACAGTCATTAGGTCTATCTAGCAAAGGTTATAGACTTCACAACTTCAAACTTAATACAAATGCATTAAATTAATACATGTATTGTTTCTATCATGTAGTCGCTAAGGTCGAGGAGGAACCCGAAGTCCTAGACTTCGTTACTCCGGAGGAACAGCTAGCCTACGACCAAGAGCAGCAAGGCAAGCCCCGGTTTGCATTAACCTTTTTACAAATTTTTATTATTTTGAGCACATACTTGTTTCCTTTGTTCTGTGCATTAGAGTCTTGTTTGGAAACCCAACGGCATAGCCAAGAAAACCACGGGTTGGGTTAGGATTGCAAATCTCGTTAGCCACTGCATTGCTAGGATAGAGTAGGATTCGGTACAAGTCGAGTAGTTGGAACTACTCGCGAGAATAGGCTAGAGGCACATTGCTCGGGTAGAGATAGCACATGATACACATGGTAAGAAAATAAGACCGAGCGGAGAGTAAGGGCAGCAGGACTTTGGGGCCTGTGTGCTGTAGCTCCGCTTGTGTCGATTGAGGACCGAGCCGTGTGCGGGCCTGTTGAACAAGCTAGAACAGTACCGAAGACCTACCGGCTATATGGGAACCGGGAAACTGATGTAACTCGGGTAGCTGGGTATTGAGGCATTGCCCGTCGTTCAGAGGGTAGGTTGAGAGCTCGAGGTGTAAATCGGCTGGCGGCACAGAGATGCGCGTGCAGAGACCTCTTGCTCGGGACGATGGGACCGGTTCAATAGTTGGCTAACGGGTAAAAGGTAGTCGCGTACGGCGTCCGTGATGGTTGTTGTAGGCAACATCGAGTACGGGCGTACGTGACGGGTTGTTCGGGTAACCCTGCAGGTGTAAATCGATTATAATCGCCGTCCCTCGCGGTCAGTGAGTACCACTTGTTCACTGTACCGTGACGTAGAAAGAACAGGCTAGTTACATGTTAAAATGTTGCTGATTGAAAGCTGGACATTGATTGTTAATGATATGCTGTAGCTTAGAGCTAATTAAAGTTCTTTTCAACTTTGGGCAAAGTACATGAGAGAAATGCGTTTCTTGTTTGATTGCGGCTCTCTCATGTGCCTTAGCGTAAGGTTCTCCACAACCTGCTGCTAAAACTTGAAAGTAAGGTTCTACTAATTAGGCGAGTCCTTGCAAATGATTTTACCTCATGCAACCCATTACCCTCATGTAGAAGTTTCATGTTTAGGTGAGACGGGTCAGACTTGCTGGGCCTTCGTGCTCACTGCTTGTGTTTGAAGCTTTTGCAGGGTTCTATGAGGAAGGGACTCCCGAAGAGGAGACGGAACCCCAGGAGGGGAACCCCGTCGAGTGGGAGTCGTGCACGCCGCAGAGTTAGTGTGCGTGTGTGCTAGCAAGGACACGTTCGAGGGCTGAACGTGCACTTGATGCTTAGTCTACGCCCGCGAGTGTAGACTGAACTTATTTTGATGTAAACATGTTCATAAACCTGTTTATGTAATAAAACTTCCGCTTCCGCTTTGCACCTTTGACGTGTGTTATACGGTGCTGTGCAACGCAGCACCCCTCAGCGTGATCCTGGCTCGACAGGACCAACGGGGTCGTGTCAGCGTGGTATCAGAGCTCGCTTGAGGTTTAACACAGTACAAAGGTCTTCTTTTTCAAAAATCCAGTGAGGAACGAGTTCGTAGCCCGTATAAGGATGTTATTAGTATATAGAAGGTGGCATATTAACCTATTTGTTATGTCGGAAAATCGTGCATCTCGGGACGTTCATGTCTTGGGGGGTGCACGTTAGCGCTGTCCACCAGTGCGCACAAGCTGAAGGGTGGAGCCCCACGGGTGGCAGGTAACCCGACCCGCTTTAGTATCCTCTACGACTCTTCATGTCGTTTGGGGTATTCGAGCAACGTCTGTCCCTGGCGTGCGTGGTGCAATATGGGAGACCCCGTCACGTGGTCTGAAACGTGAACACGTAACTCAAGGCGTGTTTGGCTTGAGAACATCCGGGCGAGTGATGACGGCCGGGTGTACAAACTGTATGGATTCCGGGCTCGGTGTGCAGCCGAGTCTGATGATTGTTTGAGTTTCTGCAGGTAGCCTTACCACGAAACGGTAGACGTGTAGCATCCGTGTGCGAGTGACGAGTAGTGCCACTGAACTAACGAAGCCGGCTAAGTCCGGTATAGTTTTTTTTTCCTTTGTGAGGACGTAGTACCGACATAATCTGGTGACGCCTCGACGTCACATCCAATTAAATGAACAACTTCATTTAAAAACTTGAAGGTTTTGATCCAAAGTAGTAAAACTTGATGTAACTCCTTTCCTCGAACAGGATATTCAAAGTTAACAAGTTTTCAACTTATAGGATGTTAAGGACTGAGCATTCTGTTTTCAGCTGAATCAAGACTGAGGTTAATCAGAGGTTAGAGGTTGATTTCTTTCGAAGTTGGGGTCGTATGATACATTTCTGGAGAGCGTTGGAAGAGCTTTACAACTCTTCTGTTGAGGTCCAGAGGTGTCTCATCCCTTAACCACTTGAAAAAATGCAGTGGAGTTAAAACTGTCCAGAAAACAGGACAGGGTAAAGACTCTCTGTAGACTCTCTATAAATTAAGCATAACTTCCTGCATAAAAATCCAAAAATAGAAAATGAGGTAGTTCTGGAAAGCTTATGAGATGGGTTACGACTTTGTAACAGAAAGTTTTGTCAGATTGGGAACAGAATTAACTAGGATTCTTGGATCAATTCAGTACCTAAAGCAGGGAGGTGCTGTCCAATTGATTCCAGAAAGTCTGTTAACTTTGAAATCTCATAACTTCTGAACCAGGACAGATCTTAGGCCAACCAAATACTTTCTGGAAAGCTATTGAAGTTACCTTTAACTTTGATGTTGAGCTCCAGAATTGGTTTTGCCTTTAACATGGCCTAAATCAGGTTGATGTGGAAACTGGTCAGGGCTGTCATGGGAACAGCAGATCAGCAGTCAAATTTGTTTAAAAATTTGAACTATGTTTCCAATTGTTATGGGTTCAATGACATATCTTATGTTATAACTCAATGGTTTACTGTTTAAATAAATATTTGACATTTCTCAAATATATTTTTACAGATGGCAGCAGATAAACGGTTGGAGAACGGGTGGGTAGTTTCCCACTGTTCTGACCGTAGCGGCTACCCGGAAGCATTGTGGCAAATGCTCCAATATTTCGGGTACAACCAGATGCCGCAATACTTCGCCAAGGAAGAAGGCGAAGAGGGGGACAAGACGTGGACGATCCATGTCGAGGTTCCCGCAGGACCTACGCCACCCGGTTGGGTGCCATTCACCGTCACGGTGAGAGGAAGACAACCGGAAGGGATGTGGCAAGTGGCAGCCCGTGACACTAGGTCACGTTTCTGCCAACTACACGTGCAGGCTATGGAGGGAACTCCATACGCACTCGTTCCGGTGGAAGGACGAGCTCAGCATGTGTGGGAAGAAAGGTACCTGGAGGCAACAGACCCGACTTGCCCAAGGTACAACCCCGCGGAGGCAAACCTCAGCCTCCAAATGAGGGCGGGAAACGCTGTGATGGACAGCCAAGCTGTTCATACGGAGCATCTCGCCACCAAGCTCAAGGAGAGCACAAGCCGTGGAGATCATTTCGAGGGTGCTCACAGCGCACTCCGCAATGTGCTTCTTCCGACGATCAAGCGACTGAATGGACAACACAATCAGTTGCGTCGTCTGAAGAAGGCAAAGAAGAAGAGCCATGTTGACGTCGCGGCGTTGCAAGAGCTGGTGCAGACCCTAACCCAGCAGAATGAGGACCTTGCTCAAGAGCGGTACGACGCTATTGAGGAAGGACAAGGCTGGGAAGAGAACTACAACCAGGCTATGGACGAGGTGCATGCATTGCAGGACCTCGTGCCCCCGGTATTGGGCGTACCGGTAGTCTTGGGTCTTCCAGCCATGGGAGAACCCGGAATGGGAGAAGAGGTGGTAGACCCCGAGCCACCAGCCAAGGTACCGGAGGAGGACGACCCACAGGAGGTCAAGTTCTACTCCGAGTAGGGGGTTACGGTTGCCAAGTAGGGCAGCTAGGGTAGCGTAACCCAACTTTTGTAATCGGTGACATGTCGGGTAGACAGTAGCGTATGTATAGGTAGTGACGACATGAGCACGACTTCTCGGAGACCCGAGAATAATGTATCTTGTATAAAGTTTGTGCTTTATCAATATATGTGAATGTTGTGCAAGTTAATCATGCGTCGCTTCGATACCTACTGCTGTTTATGGAATTTTGAGTAAGACATGTGCTAATTGCTGCTGTGTTGAATTTCAGAATGACGTGTACTCGTGCCAACCCTGACGTTGGAGGTACTAGCCAAGGGGGAGAGACCTCCCAACCACCTCCCGAGGACTCCTCGGGACAGCAACAGCAGCAGCAACAGCAAACACCGCCACCGCCACTACCAACGGTTACATTGGCCGACATTGTCGCGGCAATGGCGGGCTCGCATCAGCAGCACACAGAGTTGCTGCAGACTCTCATCGCCAATACGTCTCGCCCAGAGAGACGTCAAGATCGTGAGGAGCGCCAACAGAGCTCCTACTCTGAATTCCTGGCGACTCATCCCCCTGTATTCTCAAGGGCGGATGAACCACTTGACGCGGACAACTGGCTCCGCACCATAGAGATGAAATTCGGGCTGCTCCAAATCAGCGAGCAGCGCAAGACTCAGTTCGCGGTCCAGCAGCTCCAAGGATCCGCGAGCGCGTGGTGGGCCAACTTCTGTGCTTCACAGCCCACCGATCGGGTGATGACCTGGGCGGAGTTCCGGACGGCCTTCAGGGCCTATCATATACCGCCCGGTTTGATGAAGAGAAAGACGCAGGAATTCCTACACCTGCAACAAGGGAGCCGGAACGCGCTGGAATATTCCAGGGCGTTTAACGATCTCGCGCTCTACGCGTCGTATCACGCAGATACGGACGAGAAGCGGCGGGACCATTTTTACCAGGGGCTTAACCCGCTCCTGAAGGACAAGTTGGCAATGTTCAATCGCGGCAGCCTCAACGACATCATTGATGCTGCGATTGTTCAGGAGGACTCCGGCAAGGAGTTGGCGGCGGCAGAGCGAAAGCGAAGCGCGCCGCAGAGCAGCGGAGAAGGAGGTGGTCCTTCTCAGAAGTTTCGGATGGTGAATCGCCCACCATCAGGTCCACGCTGGCAACCACCACAGCGGTCGATGCCGTTCCGCAGTCGACCGTACTCTTCACCGGCATTCCGGCCGACACTGCCAGTACCACCGCCACAACAACAGCAGCAGCGGGCGATGCCGCGTGCGTTTGCACCTCCGCAACGCATGCCGGGCTTTCGTCCCCCGAGTACTCCACCAGCAGCGGCCACATGTTACAAGTGTGGTCGTCCAGGACACTTCACGAGCAGTTGCCCGGAGAGGCAAGGCGGCGGAGTGGCACCACAGTTTCCGGGGAGGAATCAACCCCGGAACCCTACTAATGCGCGGCGGGCAAACCCTAGGCCCGGCACTGTCCACCAGCTTGCCATTGAGGATGTGCCGGAGGGCGAGCCAATCCTTGCGGGTATGTTCCAACTCCACCAGCATCCCGCTATAGTACTATTTGATTCAGGCGCCACGCATAATTTTATTAGCCAAGCTTTCATTGCTAAACACAGCTTGCCAATACTACCCACCGATAGTCCATATCTAATTTGTTCACCGGGTGGGAAGATTTCAGCAAGCGTAATGGTCTCCAAAGCACCATTATGCTTAGCGGGTAGAGTGTACCCCACGTCTCTCATTATCTTAGAGGGGCAGAAGGTCGATGTCATCCTAGGGATGTCGTGGTTAACCCGCCACGGTGCTGTTTTAGACACCGTCCTTCGAGTCGTGCACCTAACCTCAGAAGTGCACGGTTCTCACTCATTATTTCTGGACAGTCCAGAAATAAAACTTCCAAGTGTCTATCAAGCCATAACCATCAGATTGGAAGACATTCCAGTGGTCCAAGAGTTCCCGGATGTATTCCCGGACGATTTGCCGGGGATGCCACCCGATAGAGAGGTGGAGTTCAAGATTGAACTTGCACCGGGAACCATGCCAATATCCCGAAGGCCGTACAAGATGGCGCCCAAGGAGTTGGCTGAACTGAAGACTCAGCTCACGGACCTTCTGGAGAAGGGTTTTATTAGGCCGAGCTCCTCGCCATGGGGCTGTTCGGCATTATTTGTCAAAAAGAAGGATGAAACGTTGCGGCTTTGCGTGGACTACCGTCCATTAAATGCCGTAACCATCAAGAACAAGTACCCGTTGCCACGGATCGACATGTTGTTTGATCAGTTGGTCGAAGCAAAGATCTTTTCCAAGATGGATTTAAGATCCGGGTACCATCAGATTAAGATAAGGGCGGAGGACATCCCAAAGACAGCTTTCTCGACAAGGTACGGACTTTATGAGTACCTGGTCATGTCCTTTGGCCTCACCAATGCTCCAGCTCACTTCATGTACTTAATGAACTCGGTATTCATGCCGGAGCTGGACAAGTTTGTCGTGGTCTTCATCGACGACATCCTAGTATACTCCAAGTCGGAGGAAGATCACAAGAAACATCTGCGTATAGTCTTGCAACGGCTGCGGGATCACAAGTTATACGCAAAGTTCAGCAAATGCGAGTTTTGGATATCGCAAGTGCCTTTCCTCGGGCATATCATCTCAGCGGAGGGTATCGCTGTGGAACCGAGCAAGATCACGCAAGTGCTGAATTGGAAATCCCCGAGAACTGTTCATGAGGTACGGAGTTTCCTCGGACTCGCGGGGTATTATCGGAGGTTCATTCCGAACTTCTCGAAGATTGCCAAGCCAATGACAGAGCTGCTGAAGAAGGCTACCAAATATGTTTGGAGTCCAGCATGTGAAGCAGCATTCAAGGCTTTAGTAAAGCACCTGACATCAGCACCGGTTTTGGCGCAGCCAGACACAACAAAACCGTTCGATGTGTACTGCGATGCATCGGGCATTGGGCTCGGATGTGTGCTGATGCAAGACCGAAGAGTGGTCGCGTATGGATCACGGCAGCTTAGGAACCATGAGCAAAATTATCCAACTCACGACTTGGAGCTCGCTGCCGTGGTACTTGCACTGAAGATGTGGAGGCACTACCTACTCGGTAACCTCGTACATTTATATACCGACCACAAAAGCCTCAAGTACATATTCACTCAGAAGGAGCTGAACATGAGGCAACGAAGATGGTTAGAACTGATAAAGGATTACGAGATAGAGATCCATTATCATCCGGGTAAGGCAAACGTTGTGGCGGACGCGCTAAGCCGCAAGTCACACGTCAATAATCTGACCATCACACCGTTGGAAGAGAGCGAATCACCACTACATGTGATTCCACACGGAGCTCTCTACAACCTAACTTTGATCCCCACCATCCGTGAAGAGATAGCGGCAGCCCAGAAGAATGACAAGGGCTTGTCACATTTGCGGAGACGTGTAGACAGTGGGGAGTTAAAATGTTTCCGGAAGGACGGAGACGGCGTCCTATGGTTCAAGGACCGGATTGTCGTACCCCGAAACCCGGAGCTACGGAAGAAAATCTTTGATGAGGCTCACTTATCAAAATTTTCTATTCACCCCGGCAGCTACAAAATGTATCAAGAACTCAGAAGAAAGTTTTGGTGGACACGGATGAAGCGAGAGACTGCAAAATACGTGTCCGAGTGTGATACATGTCGAAGGGTGAAGGCGGACCACATGCGGAAACCGGGACTGCTGCAACCACTGGGCATTCCTGCCTGGAAGTGGGAGGACGTGAGCATGGATTTCATCGTCGGTTTACCCACCACCTTACAGAAACATGATTCGGTGTGGGTGATCGTCGATCGGCTCACCAAAGTTGCCCATTTCATCCCGGTCAACACCAACTACAACGCCAAGAAGTACGCTGAACTGTACATCTCACGGATCCTATGCTTATACGGCGTACCCCGTACCATCATATCGGACCGGGGCACTTTATTTGTGTCCCGTTTTTGGGAGCAGCTACACGCTGCCTTGGGGACGAAGCTGATCCGTAGTTCAGCCTACCACCCGCAGACGGATGGACAAACTGAGCGGGTAAATCAAATCCTAGAAGACATGCTACGAGCTTGCGCTATCGACCACGGCAAGAATTGGGATGATCACTTGCCATTAGCCGAGTTCTCGTACAACAATGGGTACCAAGCCAGCATCAGGATAGCGCCCTACGAGGCGCTATACGGCAGGAAATGCCGCACACCACTGAACTGGTGTGAGTCTGGCGAGAGGGTTACCTTCGGGATTGACCTTGTCAACGACGCGGAAGAAAAGGTTTGACTGATTCAAGCAAACCTAAGAGCTGCTCAATCGCGACAAAAAAAAGTATGCGGACCGGAGAAGGCGCCCATTACAATTCGAAGTTGGAGATCACGTATATCTACGGGTGTCTCCAATGAAGGGTGTAAACAGATTTGGGGTGAGAGGAAAGTTGGCACCCCGATTCATCGGTCCATTCCAGATTACCGAAAGATGTGGATCGGTAGCATACCGGCTGAAATTACCAGAAGCACTTTCCGATGTGCACGACGTCTTTCACATTTCCCAGCTGAGGAAGTGTCTCAAGCTATCAACTACCGTTCAGCTGGAAGACATTGAAGAACTGCAACCGGACCTCACCTATCGGGAGGAACCGGTGCAGATTATTGATGAGAAGGCCCGAACCACACGCAACCGTACGTTGTGGTTCTACAAGGTTCTATGGAGTAATCACTCCATGGACGAAGCGACATGGGAGAGCGAAGAATTCCTTCGCACTAACTACCCCGATTTTCTCACGTCGCATATCCGGTAATTTTCCACCGTCCTCTCTCTCATTTTCACCTTATAATCTCGGGACGAGATTCTTTTAAGGGGGGAGGAATGTAAGGGCCTCAGTTTTTGACACCCATTTGTAGTGTTCATCCCCACACCACATACCTCATTTGAGGAAGAATGATGAACACAAATGAAGAGCAAGTAACAATTATCAACATGCTCATTAGGGAACAAACTTACACATTGCAAAAGTGGTATTTCCCACATGTGATATAGATGGGCTGGACATAGGAAAAACTCCTACACTTTGCTAAGGATGTCCATGCCAAGTTTCACCCAAAATTCAAAACCTTTTTGAGGTCATCTTGGGTATAGATAGGAAAGGGGGCAGTTTGAAAACATATTCAAATTCAAACTGTTTTTATACCATGAATTTGAAAGTGGAAGGCATATTCTTACTCAGCACATTTTTGTGAGCTCACACACCAATTTTCACTCCATTTGGAGTTGATCTTGACATGAGCTAAGGGGGAGAAATTCAAACTTTATTTGAATTTCAAACTGAACTTGTGCTGAAATTCATTCAAACCAAACCTCATTTGAACTTTGATCAATTCAAATGGCTCATGGGGGAATAATTTGAATTGCCAAGGGTAGTATGGGGTTCACTGTTTACAACAGTGATTAGAAGTAAATTTCAGAGGTTAAAAGGAAGGGTGGGACCCACATGTCAGCCTCTACTTCAACACAAACCGACTGAGACTTTTCACTCGGGTCGCCGAGCTGCAGCGGTGATCGCCACCGAGGCCAGCCACCGCACCACCAGCTGCTTGCCCACGCGCGGGCATGAGGCGGTGCAGAGCCTTCTTAAGGCGCCTGCCCCCCTCCTCGGCCGAGGTACCGAAGTGTTTTCCCGCAAGAACCCAGCACCGGCCGAAAGTTTCCGCAGTTCGGACTTGATCGGAGGACGCCGATCGCAGCTCCCTCCTTCCACTCCAGAGCCCCAGCAAGGTACTAGAGACCTTCCTCCATCCTCCCCATTGCTAGAATTCGGTTGAAACCAATTGATATCGGCTGTGCCGAAAGATCAAACTCGGAACTTGGAACCGCCGCACCTCGGGCTCTCGTGGACAGCCCAACCTGGGCGTTGTCACGCCCGAGCCAAGGCACCCTTGGACACGCGGGTGACCGGGGCTGCTCATCCCCGAGCCACGGCTCGAGTGGTTGCTCACCGGCGGCGAATTTCCACTTTTCCCCTTTCTGTGTGCAGAACGACCATCGGGTACGATTCTGTTTAATTCGTGCTCTAGAAAGGATTAGAGGGCCTCAGGCCACTCCCACACGAGCTAGGCACGGTAACGCACAAGTTGCCTTCACAACCCTGGGCCGGAGAACCTCTGTGCCCGGCGTAATTTAAGGTCTACTAATGGCGGAACGAACGGGGGGTATCGGGCGCACGGTGAGGACCTATTTCGGGTTTTCCCCGAGCTGCCTCGAGCTCATGTCGACCTTCTCTGAGGTCCACTGATGCTCCCCGACCAATTTCCCAAGTAGCTGAGGTACTAGGAGAGTCAGCCGACATGGCCGAAGTCATTCCGATATGGCGGCTCGTCGCCGACCATGCTCCGGCCGTTGTCATGAGCAGCTGACCCTCGGATCCTGTTCCCCAAGTAAAAGTAGGCAGGGGCGGCCAGAATCAAGAAGTTTGGAGCTGTACAGCAGCCGGCGGCGAGCTCTCCGGCGAGGTCCCTCGGCGGCGGGGCGCGGGTGTCGCGAGGTTGAAGAAGGGGGTGGACCCCAGCTGTCAGCGGCCGATATTTTGAATCGGGATCCGGCTGCGGCCGGGATCGGGAGTACTGGCGCGCAAAATCCTTGTGGGCCGCGGTGTGCCATCGCCTAGGCGTGCGAGGCGTGTACCCTGGGCCCACGCGCGAGTTTAAACTTTTCCCCGATTTTCAGATTTCCTCCAAACTTCAAATCCTTATAACTTTGGCTAGAAAGCTCCAAATTGAGTGAACCAAATTTTGCTGGATTCAGCTCTCTGAGTACTTTCCAGCAAATCAAGTTTCACTTCATGAAATTCCTTAATTCTCCAGAATTAATTCCTTAAAGTTTAAACTGTTAGGAATTTTAACTGGAGAATACTTTGGAGGAAAATCCTGAAATTTTGCTGAGATGTTCCCCAAAATATCCTTGAACTACCATAAAAATTGCAGATCCATTTGAGCTCATTTAGTCCACCTGATGGTGTGATTAGTAAAACTGTTCCAGAGAAAATAGAAAATGTTCAGAAACATTTTCCGAATTTTCTCTGAAATTGTTTAGCTCATATCTTTAGTTAGGGACTTCCAAATTAAGTGGGACCAACTCCATTAGAACCCTCTGAAAATCTAGTTTTCAGAAAGTCATAGTTTGTCTCTTGAAAATTCCCAGAACACCCTAAGAGTTCCAATTAAGGTCAAGGACATAATTATTTGTGGAGGGCTCAAATGAGCTTTGCTGCAACTAAAACTTGCCCAAGTCTCTGTTTAGGTTGTAACCAAGCCACAGTAAAAGTTTCACAGTCATTAGGTCTATCTAGCAAAGGTTATAGACTTCACAACTTCAAACTTAATACAAATGCATTAAATTAATACATGTATTGTTTCTATCATGTAGTCGCTAAGGTCGAGGAGGAACCCGAAGTCCTAGACTTCGTTACTCCGGAGGAAAAGCTAGCCTACGACCAAGAGCAGCAAGGCAAGCCCTGGTTTGCATTAACCTTTTTACAAATTTTTATTGTTTTGAGCACATACTTGTTTCCTTTGTTCTGTGCATTAGAGTCTTGTTTGGAAACCCAACGGCATAGCCAAGAAAACCACGGGTTGGGTTAGGATTGCAAATCTCGTTAGCCACTGCATTGCTAGGATAGAGTAGGATTTGGTACAAGTCGAGTAGTTGGAACTACTCGCGAGAATAGGCTAGAGGCACATTGCTCGGTTAGAGATAGCACATGATACACATGGTAAGAAAATAAGACCGAGCGGAGAGTAAGGGCAGCAGGACTTTGGGGCCTGTGTGCTGTAGCTCCGCTTGTGTCGATTGAGGACCGAGCCGTGTGCGGGCCTGTTGAACAAGCTAGAACAGTACCGAAGACCTACCGGCTATATGGGAACCGGGAAACTGATGTAACTCGGGTAGCTGGGTATTGAGGCATTGCCCGTCGTTCAGAGGGTAGGTTGAGAGCTCGAGGTGTAAATCGGCTGGCGGCACAGAGATGCGCGTGCAGAGACCTCTTGCTCGGGACGATGGGACCGGTTCAATAGTTGGCTAACGGGTAAAAGGTAGTCGCGTACGGCGTCCGTGATGGTTGTTGTAGGCAACATCGAGTACGGGCGTACGTGACGGGTTGTTCGGGTAACCCTGCAGGTGTAAATCGATTATAATCGCCGTCCCTCGCGGTCAGTGAGTACCACTTGTTCACTGTACCGTGACGTAGAAAGAACAGGCTAGTTACATGTTAAAATGTTGCTGATTGAAAGCTGGACATTGATTGTTAATGATATGCTGTAGCTTAGAGCTAATTAAAGTTCTTTTCAACTTTGGGCAAAGTACATGAGAGAAATGCGTTTCTTGTTTGATTGCGGCTCTCTCATGTGCCTTAGCGTAAGGTTCTCCACAACCTGCTGCTAAAACTTGAAAGTAAGGTTCTACTAATTAGGCGAGTCCTTGCAAATGATTTTACCTCATGCAACCCATTACCCTCATGTAGAAGTTTCATGTTTAGGTGAGACGGGTCAGACTTGCTGGGCCTTCGTGCTCACTGCTTGTGTTTGAAGCTTTTGCAGGGTTCTATGAGGAAGGGACTCCCGAAGAGGAGACGGAACCCCAGGAGGGGAACCCCGTCGAGTGGGAGTCGTGCACGCCACAGAGTTAGTGTGCGTGTGTGCTAGCAAGGACACGTTCGAGGGCTGAACGTGCACTTGATGCTTAGTCTACGCCCGCGAGTGTAGACTGAACTTATTTTGATGTAAACATGTTCATAAACCTGTTTATGTAATAAAACTTCCGCTTCCGCTTTGCACCTTTGACGTGTGTTATACGGTGCTGTGCAACGCAGCACCCCTCAGCGTGATCCTGGCTCGACAGGACCAACGGGGTCGTGTCGACAAACTATGACTTTCTGAAAACTAGATTTTCAGAGGGTTCTAATGGAGTTGGTCCCACTTAATTTGGAAGTCCCTAACTAAAGTTATGAGCTAAACAATTTCAGAGAAAATTCTGAAAATGTTTCTGAACATTTTCTATTTTCTCTGGAACAGTTTTACTAATCACACCATCCGGTGGACTAAATGAGCTCAAATGGATCTGAACTTTTTATGGTAGTTCAAAGATATTTTGGGGAACATCTCAGCAAAATTTCAGGATTTTCCTCCCAAGGATTCTCCAGTAAAAATTCCTAACAGTTTAAACTTTAAGGAATTAATTATGGAGAATTAAGGAATTTCATGAAGTGAAACTTGATTTGCTGGAACGTACTCAGAGAGCTGAATCCAGCAAAAATTGGTTCACTCAATTTGGAGCTTTCTAGCCAAAGTTATAAGGATTTGAAGTTTGAAGGAAATCTGAAAATCGGGGAAAAGTTTAAACTCGCGCGTGGGCCCAGGGTACACGCGTCGCACGCCTAGGCGATGGCACACCGCGGCCCACAAGGATTTTGTGCGCCAGCACTCCCGATCCCGGCCGCAGCCGGATCCCGATTCAAAATATCGGCCGCTGACAGCTGGGGTCCACCCCCTTCTTCAACCTCGCGACACCCGCGCCCCGCCGCCGAGGGACCTCGCCGGAGAGCTCGCCGCCGGCTGCTGTACAGCTCCAAACTTCTTGATTCTGGCTGCCCCTGCCTACTTTTACTTGGGGAACAGGATCCGAGGGTCAGCTGCTCATGACAACGGCCGGAGCATGGTTGGCGACGAGCCGCCATATCGGAATGACTTCGGCCATGTCGGCTGACTCTCCTAGTACCTCAGCTACTTGGGAAATCGGTCGGGGAGCATCAGTGGACCTCAGAGAAGGTCGACATGAGCTCGAGGCAGCTCGGGGAAAGCCCAAAATAGGTCCTCACTGTGCGCCCGATACCCCCCGTTCGTTCCGCCATTAGTAGACCTTAAATTACGCCGGGCACAGAGGTTCTCCGGCCCAGGGTTGTGAAGGCAACTTGTGCGTTACCGTGTCTAGCTCGTGTGGGAGTGTCCTGAGGCCCTCTAATCCTTTCTAGAGCACGAATTAAACAGAATCGTACCCGAAGGTCGTTCTGCACACAGAAAGGGGAAAAGTGGAAATTCGCCGCCGGTGAGCAACCACTCGAGCTGTGGCTCGGGAATGAGCAGCACCGGTCACCAGCGCGTCCAAGGGTGCCTTGGCTCGGGCGTGACAACGCCCAGGTTGGGCTGTCCACGAGAGCCCGAGGTGCGGCGGTTCCAAGTTCCGAGTTTGATCTTTCGGCACAGCCGATATCAATCGGTTTCAACCGAATTCTAGCAACGGGGAGGATGGAGGAAGGTCTCTAGTACCTTGCTCGGACTCTGGAGTGGAAGGAGGGAGCTGCGATCGGCGTTCTCCGATCAAGTCCGAACTGCGGAAACTTTCGGCAATTTGTAAAAAGGTTAATGCAAACCGGAGCTTGCCTTGCTGCTCTTGGTCATAGGCTAGCTGTTCCTCCGGAGTAACGAAGTCTAGGACTTCGGGTTCCTCCTCGACCTTAGCGACTACATGATAGAAACAATACATGTATTAATTTAATGCATTTGTATTAAGTTTGAAGTTGTGAAGTCTATAACCTTTGCTAGATAGACCTAATGACTGTGAAACTTTTACTGTGGCTTGGTTACAACCTAAACAGAGACTTGGTCAAGTTTTAGTTGCAGCAAAGCTCATTTGAGTCCTCCACAAATAATTATGTCCTTGACCTTAATTGGAACTCTTAGGGTGTTCTAGGAATTTTCAAGAGACAAACTATGACTTTCTGAAAACTAGATTTTCAGAGGGTTCTAATGGAGTTGGTCCCACTTAATTTGGATGTCCCTAACTAAAGATATGAGCTAAACAATTTCAGAGAAAATTCTGAAAATGTTTCTGAACATTTTCTATTTTCTCTGGAACAGTTTTACTAATCACACCATCCGGTGGACTAAATGAGCTCAAATGGATCTGAAATTTTTATGGTAGTTCAAGGATATTCTGGGGAACATCTCAGCAAAATTGCAGGATTTTTCTCCAAAGGATTCTCCAGTAAAAATTCATAACAGTTTAAACTTTAAGGGATTAATTCTGGAGAATTAAGGAATTTCATGAAGTGAAACTTAATTTTCTGGAAAGTACTCAGAGAGCTGAATCCAGCAAAATTTGGTTCACTCAATTTGGAGCTTTCTAGCCAAAGTTATAAGGATTTGAAGTTTGAAGGAAATCTGAAAATCGGGGAAAAGTTTAAACTCGCGCGTGGGCCCAGGGTACACGCGTCGCACGCCTAGGCGATGGCACACCGCGGCCCACAAGGATTTTGCGCGCCAGCACTCCCGATCCCGGCCGCAGCCGGATCCCGATTCAAAATATCAGCCGCTGACAGCTGGGGTCCACCCCCTTCTTCAACCTCGAGACACCCGCGCCCCGCCGCCGAGGGACCTCGCCGGAGAGCTCGCCGCCGGCTGCTGTACAGCTCCAAACTTCTTGATTCTGGCCGCCCCTGCCTACTTTTACTTGGGGAACAGGATCCGAGGGTCAGCTGCTCATGACAACGGCCGGAGCATGGTCGGCGACGAGCCGCCATATCGGAATGACTTCGGCCATGTCGGCTGACTCTCCTAGTACCTCAGCTACTTGGGAAATCGGTCGGGGAGCATCAGTGGACCTCAGAGAAGGTCGACATGAGCTCGAGGCAGCTTGGGGAAGGCCCGAAATAGGTCCTCACCGTGCGCCCGATGCCGCCCGTTCGTTCCGCCATTAGTAGACCTCAAATTACGCCGGGCACAGAGGTTCTCCGGCCCAGAGTTGTGAAGGCAACTTGTGCGTTACCGTTTCTAGCTCGTGTGAGAGCGGCCTGAGGCCCTCTAATCCTTTCTAGAGCACGAATTAAACAGAATCGTACCCGAAGGTCGTTCTGCACACAGAAAGGGGAAAAGTGGAAATTCGCCGCCGGTGAGCAACCACTCGAGCTGTGGCTCGGGGATGAGCAGCACCGGTCACCCGCGCGTCCAAGGGTGCCTTGGCTCGGGCGTGACAACGCCCAGGTTGGGCTGTCCACGAGAGCCCGAGGTGCGGCGGTTCCAAGTTCCGAGTTTGATCTTTCGGCACAGCCGATATCACTCGGTTTCAACCGAATTCTAGCAACGGGGAGGATGGAGGAAGGTCTCTAGTACCTTGCTGGGGCTCTGGAGTGGAAGGAGGGAGCTGCGATCGGCGTTCTCCGATCAAGTCCGAACTGCGGAAACTTTCGGCTGGTGCTGGGTTCTTGCGGGAAAACACGTCGGTACCTCGGCCGAGGAGGGGGCAGGCGCCTTAAGAAGGCTCTGCACCGCCTCATGCCTGCGCGTGGGCAAGCAGCTGGTGGCGCGGTGGCTGGCCTCGGTGGCGATCACCGCTGCGGCTCGGCGACCCGAGTGAAAAGTCTCAGTCGGTTTGTGTTGAAGTAGAGGCTGACATGTGGGTCCCACCCTTCCTTTTAACCTCTGAAATTTACTTCTAATCACTGTTGTAAACAGTGAACCCCATACTACCCTTGGCAATTCAAATTATTCCCCCATGAGCCATTTGAATTGATCAAAGTTCAAATGAGGTTTGGTTTGAATGAATTTCAGCACAAGTTCAGTTTGAAATTCAAATAAAGTTTGAATTTCTCCCCCTTAGCTCATGTCAAGATCAACTCCAAATGGAGTGAAAATTGGTGTGTGAGCTGACAAAAATGTGCTGAGTAAAAATATGCCTTCCACTTTCAAATTCATGGTATAAAAACAGTTTGAATTTGAATATGTTTTCAAACTTCCCCCTTCCTATCTATACCCAAGATGACCTCAAAAAGGTTTTGAATTTGGGTGAAACTTGGCATGGACATCCTTAGCAAAGTGTAGGAGTTTTTCCTATGTCCAGCCCATCTATATCACATGTGGGAAATACCACTTTTGCAATGTGTAAGTTTGTTCCCTAATGAGCATGTTGATAATTGTTACTTGCTCTTCATTTGTGTTCATCATTCTTCCTCAAATGAGGTGTGTGGTGTGGGGATGAACACTACAAATGGGTGTCAAAAACTGAGGCCCTTACACTAACCAGAAACATTTCATCTCCCCGTTCTTCAGCCTCCTTTTGATATGAGTCATGCCCTTGTCTTTCCTTTGAGCTTCCATAATCTCCTCTCTTATTGTAGGTATGAGAGCCAGATTATGTAAAGCTCCATATGGAACAAAGTAAAAACTTGGTTCTTCCTCTTCCATCGGCGTAATGGACAGGTCATGAAAATGAGACTTCCGGCTGAGTGCATCGGCAACCACATTTGCCTTGCCCGGATGATAATGAATTTCAATCTCATAGTCCTTGATCAGCTCTAACCATCGCCGTTGCCGCATATTCAACTCTTTCTGAGTGAATATGTACTTCAAGCTTTTGTGGTCGGTGTAGAGATGAACCAGATTTCCCAATAGGTAATGTCTCCACATCTTCAAAGCTAGTACCACGGCAGCAAGCTCGAGATCATTAGTTGGATAATGCTGCTCATGATTCCGTAATTGCCGTGATCCATATGCGACCATGCGTCCTCCTTGCATAAGTACACAACCAAGCCCGATGCCCGACGCATCACAATAAACATCAAAAGGCTTGGTTGTATCCTGTTGAGCTAGAACCGGGGCTGTTGTGAGGTGTTTCACCAACGCTTGAAAAGCTTCCTCACATGGCTTGCTCCAATCATACTTGATGCCCTTCTTCAGTAGCTCCGTCATAGGTTTGGAGATTTTCGAGAAGCTCGGGATGAACCTCCGATAATATCCCGCAAAACCCAAGAAGCTACACACTTCATGGACGGATGTTGGAGACTTCCACTTCAGCACTTGTTCAATCTTGCTTGGATCAACAGCAATGCCTTCTGCTGAAATAATGTGCCCAAGAAATGGCACTTGGTTGATCCAGAATTCACATTTACTAAACTTTGCATAGAGCTTGTGATCTCTCAAGCGTTGAAGCACAATATGCAAATGTTTAGCATGTTCTTCAGATTTGGAATAGACCAAGATGTCGTCGATGAATACCACAACGAACTGATCCAGCTGTGGCATGAATACCGAGTTCATAAGGTATATAAAGTGAGCCGGAGCATTGGTCAACCCAAATGACATGACAAGATACTCATAGAGTCCGTATCTTGTCGAGAATGCTGTTTTCGGGATATCTTCCGCCCGGATCTTGATTTGATGATATCCCTACCTTAAGTCCATCTTGGAGAAGACTTTAGCACCCACTAGCTGATTGAAAAGAATATCAATTCTTGGTAGTGGATACTTGTTCTTTATTGCCACAGCATTCAAAGGACGATAATCGACGCATAGCCTCAGCGTCTCATCCTTCTTCTTCACGAATAAGGCTGAGCAACCCCATGGTGATGAACTTGGACGAATGAACCCTTTGTCCATCAGGTCTTTGAGTTGCTCCTTCAGCTCAGCTAATTCATTCGGAGCCATTTTATACGGTCTCCGAGAGATCGGCGTGGTTCCCAGCATCAACTCTATTTTGAATTCCACCTCGCGCTCAGGTGGTAAGCCTGGAAGATCTTCGGGAAACACATCCGGATATTCATGGACTACCGGAATGTCTTCTAACTTGCAAGCCTCGGCATTACATTCTTCCGGGTCTTTGCAACCCGCTTCGCCGAGATATAATGGTTGACGTCCGTGAAGTGGAGAGTCCAAGTGAACACTCCTGTTCTCGATGTCTAGAACAGCCTTATGGAAGGTCAACCATGATATTCCCAATATGGCATTGATTCCTTGGTCTTCGAGAATAATGAGGGTGGTCGGATAAATTTTTCCACCCAAACAGAGTGGTGCTCGAGAGACGACTTCATTAGTTGATATGTCTCCACCTGGCGAATGAATAAGGTAAGAACCTTTTGTGATAGTTGTGGAGATCTGATCTCGGATCACCGTCGCCCTGCTAATGAAGTTATGTGTCGCACCAGAGTCGAATAAAATGACAACCGGCTTGTCGTTTAAGGTGAACCTGCCGGCAAGAACAGGTCCTCCCTTTGGCAGATCATCGACTGACACATAATTGACTGTTCCCACTTTTGACATAGCTTTTCTGGGCTGCCCAAGATCACTATTTGGAACTGGACCCGCAGACATAATGTTGCTGCTTGGTTCAGTTGCTTCATTGACGTTGAGTTCATTGTCAAAATGAAGTGGGACAGCACTTGGTTCAGCTGAGAAATCACCTTGACCATCTTCAACCTTTTGAGGGAAAAGTATTCTGGTGCACTTTGTTGATACTGAGGTGCTTGAGAAACAAGTTGCTGCTGCGGTGGAGGTGAAAAAGACCTCTGTGGAGTAGAAGAGTCATCACACTCCCAGAATGATTGCACTTCTTGTGGAATCTCTCGACCGGAAGGTGAACGGATCACCAACTGATACTTCTGAGGTAGATGATTGCATTCCTCCTGTGATGAGTCCCTCCCCCTCTTTTCTTTGAGGTAGAGCTTGGAAAAATATTCCTGAGCGATAGCACAGCTCACAAACTCATCAAAATTCTCTTGGCTAACTTGAGCCAATTCACATCGCAGCCTAGCGGTCAGCCCTCGGTAGAAATGATAACCCTTCAAAGATGGTGATTTCACATAGTCAGGGACATATTGAGCTAAGCAATTGAATTCCTTCGCATACTCAATAACGCTCATGTCGCCTTGCTTTAGGTTCCAGAATTCATCATGGCTTGTTTGCATTATGCCCGCAGGAATGAAACGAGCACGAAATGCAGCCTGAAACTCCGCCCATGTGACACGATGCCCTGCTGGTTGGATAGTGAGGTACTCTGCCACCATGCTCCTACAAAGCCGCGAAGCTGCTAAGCGGCAAATAGAGTCTTCGAAAATTCATCACATTGGATCAACCCAAACTTGGACTCAATGACACGTAACCAGTGATTTGCTTCACAATGGTCAGCCGCCTCGGAGAATACCGGCGGTTGTGTCACCAAGAAATCCAGATACGTGCTCTGAGTTGGCCTGTGACATTGAGCTTCTCGATTTATGCCTTGCTGAACTAGAGTTTGGAGAGTTTCATTCATCCTTGCCATGATTTCCGCCAATCCGGTTGGCGATGGCTCTTGTGATGAAGTCGAGTCATTCCCACCTCGACCTGAACCTCCAATCTCCATTTGAGGATGTGTGCGTACCATACTGCATGAAATAAAATTTTGAGTCAATCAAAATTCTATCTTCAGTAGTAAGTAAAGATAAGTAAAACATGAACATGTCATGAACTTTATGAAAGCATAACCACATTCATGTTTAAACAAATCTTAAGTAAGCCGAACTAATCAGCAGGACTACCCTGACCAGTTCACACAAACCCAAGTTATCAACAGATTCTTGACTTGAGTTAAATACCAAAGTTTTAGTAAACTTCAGTAGCTTTCTAACAAGTACTTACAGGCTTCTTAAATATTTTTCTACGGGAAGTTATGGCTTAAAAACAGAAAGATCCAGAGAGGTTTTTGCTACTATCCTGGTTCTGAACAGTTTGCCTTCAACTGGACTTTTCACCAACTTAACGTGTGATTTTGCTCTGGAGGTCTACAAAGAAGTTGTAGAGCACTTAAAAATCTTTCCAGAACTGTATCATACACCTTAATTGGTTAAATCTACTCAGAGTTATGCTCTGTTAAAGCCCAGCAAGAATTCCTGCCAGAAACAGAGCACTCTGTTTTTGAAAACTTGGACACCTAGTTATACTCTCATTTGAATCTTAGCTCAAAATAAGAGTTCAGTAACTAATATTTGTTTCAAACTTCCATTTTTAGTCAAATGTTAGTTCATGAATCATTTCTTCTTAGGGAAGGGGTTATTAATTGTAGTACGGTGTCGATGCACCGTAAGAATCATGTCGGTACTACGTTACCTCACCAAAGAAAATCCTAAGCCGGATCATACCGGTATATACGTATTATCAGTGGCACTAAGACGGTCTCTCGCACACGTGTACTACACGGGATACGTACGTGGTTAGTACCTGCAAATGAACACTCAATAGTGGTGCACTCAAAGGTTGTTCCATTTCAGGCAGTTCCATATTTGAAAAGAAATACAAACGCCCGTATCATTGTCATACGGCCGTCCTTGAGTTAAGCCACGTGATCGTGTTTCAACACCACACGACGGGGAACCTGAGTATGTCATGAACGGGTCGTCACGGTTGGCAATGTTATCAACCCAACGGATACAACCTACTGCCCTGCAGGGCACGCCGATAGCAAGCGCTGCGTATGTCCTCCTGGGCTATTTCCAGACGAACACACTACCGTGTTACTGACCACACGATGGGGTCTCCACTTACTTGCCTAATGCAAGCTAGGGATCAGTGTTTCATATGAACTCAGGAACATGAAGAGTCCAAGAGTTTCATATTAACGTCTCACACCAAGCTGTGAGACCTATCACTGAACCACATTCCTCGTCAGGGGAGCTAACCGAAATTGACCCGCTTTTGGTGGCGTTCCTTACCAAGTTTACATGAGAATAGGTGCATCGTTACATAATGAAAATTCATAATTAAAACACATATGTTAGTCCTGCCACTTTAAGTAACTATACTACAATAGTCCTTATGTGGGCCTAGTACCGTTTCCTCACCGTATCCTATGTTTTTGTCGTAATACGATCCTTATTACGTGCGCTATTACCAATGCGGCTCTGATACCACGCTGAGAGGGCCCGGTCCCGACCACAGGGCCGTGCCACCTCGCCCGGGAATCGCATTGGGTGGTGCTGTGTTATGCGGCACCGAACAGCACACATATAAGGAACCCTGTATTACATAAATCAAAAGCGGAAGCTTACAATTGTTCTTTGTAAATAATTTACATAAAATAACTACAGCGGAAGTCTATGAACAGCTCACGTCGAATATCTAAGAAGCACTTGAGAAGGGGTCCAGCCCGCTGACTCCTCTCGCTAGCAGCACGAAGACATGGCCGCGGCTAGGTTCTCCAAGTGTGACATGACTCGGAAGTGCCCGAGTCTCACTGGACAACCTTCTTTATAGCGTCGAGGTTTACCTGCAAAACCACTTATATAGCAAGAGTGAGCACAAAGGCTCAGCAAGACTTAACCTTCTCTCCTAAAGCATGCAACTCTACATGAGGGTAACTTAAAACCTATCCTGTAATTTGCGAAAAGACTCGCCTACGAGTTCATCCTTAACTTCCAGATTCTAGCCATAATAGTAGTGACCTTGCGCCCAGCAACGTTGGAACTCCACAATCAAACAAGAAACACTTCATTCCAATGTTACTTGTCCCAAGGTGGAAAATAAATTTAGATGGCTCTATCTCTACTTCAAACAGGGTTTTCATGCAAGTTAACATAATCATAACAGCAATTATACTTTTGCAAACTGTTTCCACACAAGTTTATTTACTACGTCACAACATGGGAGCAAGCGTTACTCAATAACCGCGAGGGACGGTGATTCGAATCAAACACTACCCGGATAACTCGACACATACGCCCGCATCTGAAGACCCAAATCTGGCGTCCTTCATTACGTCGTATGTGGCAACCTTTCTCAGGACACTAAACTGTAGAACCGGTCGCACCGTCTCGGGCTCATAGGTCTAACGAGACGATGTGGTATGCCTCTACAATCCAGTGAACCTGGTACATCGGTTTCCTGGTTCCCATATATCAGTAAGCATCCGGTACACAACTCAATACTTGCTCCTGGACGCGGCATACACATTGGTCATTAACCGACACAGGCAGAGCTACTCGACTAAGACCTCATCTTGTCGCTGCCTAACCCCTCTACCCGGTCTCATCTTTAGAAATGTAAAGTTTAGTTTGCTTCCTTTCCCAACCACACTTATGATATTTTGGACTATAGCTCGTGAGTAGATTCCAACTACTCGTCTTCTACCAGATGCCCTAGTCTATTTAGCATGGCCTTATTCTACAGTGATGACACAATGCTACCCTTGACCTCAGGGTTCATGTTTTGTTATGCAAGTGGAGTATAAAACATCCTTGACCTAATGCACATACAAACTTTGACCAATAGTAGTGAACAAAGGAAAACTTTAAAAACAACTTAAGTGCAAACCGGGGCTTGCCTTGGTTTTGCAGGTGACTAAAGTCAGATGTTATGAAGTTAGTTGCTGATGACTTGACGTTCACTTCCTGACCTTCTTGCTCCTTAATCCAAGCTTAATTTCTCCTTCTTCGCTTTCCACGTTTAATCACTACACGTTATGAATATGCATACATGTTTAATTATAAAACTTTTGCTAACCAGTGCTAAAGCCAAGTTTAAAACTGGAACTCTGTTCAAGAATTTAAAATGACACTGGGGGTGGTGGTTTGGGTGTGTGTCTAAGCACTATCATCAAGTGAGAAGTGAGGTTCATCACTTGGGTGGTGACCACCTAATTGGTTGAACAGAACACTACTGATCCAGGGCTCCAATGGAGCTGGAAATTTTCTTGTGAGTTCCTTGTCACAAGAAAGTCCTCTGGACCAAAATTTAGAATATCTCACTAAGTGGATCACCCAGAACAATTCCCTAAGCATTTAGGCAAAGAGGAATTTGTTCTGAATAAATTTGCACCTTCATGCAAATTCAAGTGAACTACAATTCCATACATAGCTCAGAGAGTATGCCTGAATTTTCCTAGTATTTTTGGAGCTAAGGAATGGCTAGAACTGAATTTCCATGTTTTGGAAATTCTCTGAAAATGTTTCTGTATTCATTTGAATACAGAAAATTGAAATCAGAATTACCCTAACTAAATCAACTCCAAATTAGCTGAAACTTCTACTGGAGTCTCCTAATATACTAAAGAATATTTAGGAAAATTTGGGGAATTTTGGATGAACCAAAATCCCTCTAGAATTCTTTTGCTGAAAAGATTTAAAGAATTTTCCAGAATTTTCTATTGGTTTTCATGCAAATTGAGTTGTATATTTGGATATTTCTTTTCACCCTGAATCCAACCCAATTTGAATCACTAAATTTGGAGCTTCCTAGCAAAAGTTATAAGGTTCTAAAGTTTGAACCGAATTTGGAATTCAAATTAAACCGAGAATTGTTTAAACCCTGACTGCGGGCCACAGGGCCACGTGTCGACAGCTGAAACACGAGCCACACGGGCCACAGAGCATTTCCCGCATTGTCACAGGCAGATCCGCGGCCACAGAAGATCTATTCCCTCGCAACTGAGGCTGACGTGTGGGCCAGCCCTCGTCTTCGTCTTCCTCCAGCCGCCCGCGCTCCCGCGCCGCCGAGCTCGCCGGAGCTCTCGCCGGGAGTGGGTTCCGGTGCTCGGAACTTGCTGGATCTCACTGCCCCCACGTATTCTCGTGCAAGGAACACGTTGCCGGGCTTATCTCAGCTCGATGATGGCCGGAAACCTAGGTGCAATGGCGACAGCGGCTGTGGCAACTCCGGCGATGTCGCTAGGGCGTTATACCGCACTAAACACGTAGCCGTTTTCGCGTACAGCACCACCGCACCGAGGAGAACACGGAACCAACTGCCGATCTCGCTGAAACTCGCTGGATGTATGACCTCACCGTCGGGCTAGGTCAAAATCCGGAGAAAATCAAAAAATTCGATATACAGCAGCTTTGCTCGATGGTCCTCGGTGGTTCTTGATCCTAGGAACGCGCACGGAAGTCTGGAAGATGTATGCTACGTTGTGTGATGAGCAGTTCGATGCGTGAGATGAATTTGCCGAGTTTCTCCCCTCGGTTATTATCGTATGTTGTCGGAAGAAATGAAATTCCGGCGAGCACCGTCCAAGACAGGCAGCCGGAGTTGCGGTGAAGTGAGTAGAGGTATAGGCGAACCTTTTTGCTTTTGCAACTGGAGAGGAGAGGCTCTGGGGTGGCTGGGTGACGGATTTTTGTCCCGGCAGCTTCACCCAGTGCCGTGGAGACAAACCGAGCTCAACGCCGAGGTTCCCGCGGGGTTAGCGCCAGTTTCTTGCGTTGGCCACGTTCAGTGGTGTCTGGCGATGCTGCGGAGAGGCTCAGCGTGGCGTGCAGCGGCGTGGAGCAACCGGCCGGTGGGGAATCGCTCGGGTGCACGCCGTCGGAGGAAAAATCGCCCGGGGGGTGGGGCAGTACTCGAGTGAGAGAGAGCGCTATCGATGCGAGGAGCGTATGACCCGTGCTGTGGTCGGCAGGGATACGTGAATCGATCTCCACCGAGGCGGTTCGCTCGTGGAGACAGACGGAAAGCCACGGCGCGTGTACTGTCGCCGCTAAGCTGCTGCTGTCGAGCTCTCGGCAGAGGAAAAACAGAGACCCATTTCCTTCTCACAGACAATTGGGCCCCACTAAACAGAAGACTTAAGGGGCAAGTCTATATGTCTCAATGGCAAGTGGGTCCACCTCTGCTCCTCCCCAAAAGATCTTCTAAACCTTGGCACAGTATAAATTCACCTATGAAAGATCCAAATTCAAAAGTTATTTGGAAATTTGACCAGTTTTGCCTCAGTTTCGAATTTAAATTCAAATTTGGATGAAATTTACAAGTTCCATTGATATTCATATCAAAGCACCTCCAAATTTGGTCCAAACTTGGCTCTCTCCTGATTGGGGTCTGAGGAATTCAAATATGTCCTCTGATCCTTGAGTTGGCTATTGCAAATACACTTTTTCAAACAACAGTTTTGAATTTTCTCTTTTGAAAATGCCCTTCTTCTTTTTGAAGTGCACCTCTTAGTTCAAACTGAAATTCAAGTTTTATTGCACATGCCAACACTTTCATGAGTAAACAAAAGTTTTTGTAAGTCCCATTTCTTGTATTCAAATTCAAATTTATTCATAGCTCAAGTTTTCTATTTACAAGTTTTGGGGACTTTTACAGCAGCCCTGTCCGTGTCGGTTGAGGACCGATCCGTATGCGGCCCTGCTGAGCAAGTTTGAATGTACCAAAGGCATATCAGATATATGGGGTCCGATAAACTGATGTAACCTATACCCCCGGGCGTCGAGGCATAACGCACCGATTTATAGGTGTAGGTTGAAGGCAGCAAGGTGGAAATCCGCTAACGGGGATAGAGAGATGCTCCGTGTAGGGAACCTCCTGTCCGTTTGGGTGCGACCGGTTCGATGTTTGGGCTGTTGGGTGAAAGGTTGTCCCGTACGACATCGAGTGAGCGTGCTGTGCAGCTCCACGGGTGGGCGTACGTGACGTGCTATTCGGGTATCCCTGCAGGTGTATATCGAGTCAATTCGCCGTCCCTCACGGTTATGAGTACCGCTTGTTCACTGTGTCGTGACGTAGGTTAATATATGAAATGGTATGATTCAATATTGCTGATATGATTAAATTGTATTGATACATGTGTGCCACCAAATATTGCTCACTAAATTTCAGATTTCATGAACTGTTAACTTGGGGCTAAAAGATGAATTAAGGATGAACTTGTAGGCGTGTTGTTTGCCGCAATATGCCATCCTATATTGTTATGACTTGCATATAGAGTTTCATGTGTAGGTGAGTCGGTTAAGTCATGCTGAGCCATCGTGCTCACAGTTTCTGCTATGAGTGTTTTTCAGGTGATGACTACCCCACGAACTCGGGATACGAGTCCACCGGCGAGGGCTACCCTCCGTCGGGGACCACGGTTGACTGGGAGCCGTACATGCCGCGCTGAGCTGAGGAGTGCAGCTAGTGTGGGTTGCCCATAGGGCTGGGCAACCGACTTTTGCTAGGTAGATGGTGTGATTTCTATAAACACAGCTTCCACTTTTGTAATCCAAACACTAGTTTGTAAATGAAGTATTGTACTCGTTTGTACATATTCAGTTGGTTTTCTATGTAATACAATATGTTGTTCTTATGATGTGCGCTGTCGGGTGCCGCATCGCACGGCACCACCTTCTGAGATTCTGGATGAGCGGATTCCGGTCCGCCACAATTGCCATCTTCCTGTGGATGAGCGTTCCTTCGTTGGCGGTTGGAGTTTTCCCTCACCATCTGTGTGAGAGAGAGTAGAGTAGGAAATAGAAATTTAGATTGGTACCCCCAACTATATGCATCAAGGTGTATGAACTAAGTATCTTCTTTTATTAATTTCAGCTGATATGAGGATGTGAACATGTGCCTTAGCATCTCACATCTCTCCACTATGTGTGGATGTGGACATTCGCTGAATCGTCCCACAACTCACACCAGCACACAAACACAAGCAATCATCATAAAAATTTCTGCACACAACTCTTATTTGACTTACTACGATCTAAATGTTCCTATTTGTGACGCCCTCAATTCTGTGGAAAAACCACGGAACCGAGAACTAATGCATATGTGTGCCCAGGATGTTCATCACACATACACATATGTTCCACAAACTGAATTCAGATTATATATTACCACGAATAACAGAGTTTATTACAATATCTCATGCATCTTGGACTCATGCTCACAGCGGAAGTCTTTATTTCTATGCAGTGGAAGTCCTTATTCTAATGCGGAAGCAATTTAACTAATGCGGAAGCAAATCTAAGCAGCAATGGCTCCATCTCTATTCCATTCCCACAGGCAAGGTTGAGAACAGATTACGCGCCTAATGCTCCACTTGGTCTCCATAGAAATCTCCTTCTGCTGCTGATGAAATAATAATGCAAGTTTGAGTACAATGATGTACTCAGCAAGTGCGGGAAAACATGATATGTAGCTCATAACAAGGTAGGCATAAATGGTTCATTGCAGAAAAGCAGATTTTATAAAACCATGATAAAACAGCAACTTAACTTTAGATGAATGTAATCCCAGCATGTATTAAATCACCAACATACCTCCAACATTAACCATGTTCCACCCGAACATTAACCAACTTCATTCTTGTTCACGAATACCTCCTCGTATTTGCTACCATCTCATGAATACCTTCTCGTATTCGCAACCATCTCATCTCATAAACAGCTTCGTCTCACACCGAGACCAATCTCGTTGCCATGACTCAACAGTCATGCAACCCATCTTATCATCCAGACTCAACAGTCCCGAAATTCAAACCATAATCAAACCATAGCCAATAACCATAACCAATAACCATCCCAACTAATCATGGCAGTTGGCCAGGCGCTCGTGACCGTAAGCTCGGCTATCATGATAGTTTTAAGAACCCTGCAGAGTTTGCACCTCTTTACCTACAAGTTTGTGATTTCGTCACCCGTCGGCGACTGCAGAACCTCCATTATACCAGTACACAACCGTCGGTGTATGGCCAAGAGATCACAAAATAGCCTTTACAAAGGGGTTACTAGACGTATGGACTCACTAAGGTTTCACCGGCAGGCTAGAATCTCCAATTCTCCCACCCACGGGCCCCCTCTTGTGCCATGCAGTTCCCAGGGCAGTCCTCACTCGACTCCCATTCCCCACGCATTCTACAGTCCATAACAATCTAGCAACTTACCTAGTTACTCAGCTAAGCCGCACCCATACTTGGCCTTGTGGTGGCACTGTTATCCTGGCATGTGCATGCATGAACCGGTCCTTAGATCTATGGCAAGTAAACCACCATCTCATGCTACCTCATTCACAAACCCAGGCTTGCCTAGATCTCCCTCCGTTACATGTTCATTAACAATATCAGTTTCTTATTATCATTTCATGTGCAGTTAGCTAGACACATCTATCTCGGTTCCCAATCCCATGGACTCAGCGAAGCATAAAACAGAAACCATACCCGACTCATAAACTTCCCTGGCGACAAGGGTGGTTTAACCAAGACTAGTAAACTCCTATAAAAGGGTTTCCCATCATGTTTGACTCAGCACATACATCTTTTCACAAAACAAAACAGTTTTACCCAAAACATAGGATCAATATGGTCAAGGAGAACTTGTCTTGTTCTTGCGGTTCCGGTTGTTCTTGAGTCTCGAAACCTTGTTGTTGCAGTTGGTCGTAGACAGCTCCCTGAGCTTGTCCTGCTATACAGGATCACGCACATACAAGATCCACAGCAATCAATATCATGCACAACCTTTAACTAGATGCGATGATGCATATGCATGCTATCCTATGATTAGTTTTATTAGATTAGTTTATACGTGTTGTTTGCACGCCTTGCATGAATTTTATGATGAACAGAGGTGTTCGGATCAAAGGTGGACGTGGCGATGATCTTGTCTTTAGGTCAACCTGATCATCAAGTGATCTGTCAACGAGAAAGCTTCTGTTCGAAAGGAATCGAAGAACAGATGCAAAGAAAACACAACGATGTCCTAAGGTGGTATTGGAGACCTACCTTACATTCTTCTCGGTCTTGGTCCTTCTCAGATCGTTGGGCTCTCCTCCGGCGATCTTCCTTGCTGAACTCCGGCGATGGCTTAATCGGCGAGTTGGGGCTAGGGCTCTAAGTCGTCGGCTCAGGAGTTGGAAAAGAATTTCGTGGTTTCAGCCAGGGGTTCTGGGTTCTTTTTATAATCAGGATAAGAAGAGTCCTAATCTGATTGGACTTTGAATAAGAGTTCTATTCGGATTTGTCTTTGAATCTTAACAACTTATATTTAGTCGATTTGGTGCGGTATCCTTGTGGAATTCAGGTCGGTTTCCTTTTCGTACCGGTATTCTTACGCGTACAGATTCCAAAACCACTTCAGAACCTGTTACCTTCACGGTGATGAGCTCCAGAAGTTCCACGTGTCCACCGGGCCTGGTCTCTCCCTTTCCGCAGAGACGAGATCCGGTTGTGCCGCGTGTCAAGCGAGCGAGACCTCCCTTCTCCTTCGGAGGTGAGCTCCGCGTGCGCCACGTATCCGGGCGGTCGGGACCTCCTCTCTACTCGGAGGTGGCTCCGCTCACAGACTTCCTTTCTTCTCAGAGATGAGCTCCGAGGTCAACACGTGTCCAACATGGCGGACCTTCCAGAGATAAGCTCCGGTGGCGACACGTGTTCGATAGAACCGGACCTCTCGAAGGTGAGCTCCGAGATCGACACGTATCCCGCGCGACTGGTCCTCTGATTTCCGTGGTGACTAGCTCCGAAGGTGACATGTGTCCTGCAGAACTGCCTTCGCTTCTTCCGCAGAGGTTAGCTCCGGGGGCAACACGTGTCCCACAGGGCCGGACCTCTCCCCTTTGCGGAGATGAGCCCCGAGCCTGCCACGTAGCCAGTTTAGCGGCGGACCTCTTCCCACTTCCCAGGAATGAGCTCCGAACACGCCACGTGGCCAGCGAGCCGCGGAAGTTGTCTTCGGCGCTCTCTGTGAGCTGGATTCGGCTCTTACTGGTTGTCTTTTTGATAATTTTCTCTGTTCCTACTTCTTTTAAAATGTTTTCTCTCCATGAAATATGAATACACGCAGAAACCAGAGATGAGGGTGTCACACTATTACATCTTATTCAATGGGAAACCTAAACTTAATTGTAAAAGCACAAGAAAAGGGACTTGCAAAAAATTTTTCATCACCTCACAACACCACAGATTTTGTTGTGGGTATCTTGTGAATACTTGTGAAGAGCAAGTAACCTCTATCAAAAGGGTGATTAGAGGGGAAAGCCCTAACTTTCACAAAGTAAGATTTCTACACATGAACATGAGAGGTTGAGCTCACCCCTAGAACTTAAATAGTCTTGGGAAGGTTCAGGCCAAATTTCATGCAAATCCAACATTTTTGAGGCACTTTTGGAGGCATTCGAAAAAGAGGCCAATTTGAATGTAAATCCAAATTGCAGCAACTTTCATCACTTGGATTCAAAACTTGGCTTCATATTCAAACTCAGCACATTTTTCTGAGTTAGTCCACAAATTTTCATCCCCATTGGAGTTCATCTTGTCGGGAGCTAAATTTGCAATAATTCAAAACTGAATTTGAATTTCAGTTCAAATGTGAAGCAAATTTAGCTAAAAAAATTTCAAATTTGGGAAACCAAATTTAAACTGTGACTTGATGATTAAGTCTCACATTCAATTGTGAGTAGCTGGGGATATTTTCAGCAAAAACAGAGGGAAATCCAGAGAGGATTAGAGGGGAGGCGCCCACAGGTCAGAAGCCTTCACACTGAAGTTTTCCTCGGGTGATCTTTTCATCGGCCGAAGCCGCGCGCGCGACCGCACCCGACTGCCAGCAGCGGGACTTCCACCTCACGGTGAAATATCTCGGCTCAAAGGCCAGCATACGAGCTGCTTCACTCCTCCTTCTGTTTCCCGAGCAAAAACGAGCACAACCCGAGCTAGTCTCCCGTTTCCGCGCAAGAACTCGACGCCGCCTCCTCTGATCACCGGTGACCGGCCAATCCCGACGGTTTCACGCGCCGTCAACAGAGAGGAAAAGGTGTGCTTACTTGTGCTGAAGCTGTAGGAGGAGACCGTGCGCCAGTTCCGGCGGTGTAGCGCAAGAATTTCTGGTTTTCTTCCTCGAAGCGTATTAGGGTTAGAGTCCGGTCTATGGCCAAATTTGTTGCACAGAAGCAACCGCCGGTTAAGCTACAGCTCACGCACGCTCTAGAACACCTAGTGCACCTCCTCGATCAAGTAGCAACCGGTTCCATGCGCTAGGGCCTTAGTTCTGTCAAAATTTTGGCCCGGAGGCTGGAAACAGGGCACCTCGCCGGTGAGGTCGTAGCGGCGGCCGTTTTCACGGGGATCGCTGCTCATGTCCATGATCAGCAAGTGTCAGCGGAGCTCCCCGAGCAAACCGTGTCAAAAAAGGTGCAGAAGACACCGAGTTCGACGTCGCCGATGAGCTCCCGGCCGCTGCTACCGTCGGGAGCACTATTCCGGCCATTGCCGAGCTCCGTTGAGGGCACCACCATGTTACCCAGGCCAAAATATGCACAGGCGGTGAGTTTCGTCAGAGGTCGGGCAGCAGGACGCCCGGCGGCGAGCTCTCCTGCGAAGGGGGCGGCGGGGAGCCGCGGGAGCGCGAGGTTGAAGAAGCCCCGCGGGCCCCGCGTGTCGGTCTCTGCTGAAAGCGCCCCGGATCTGCTGTGGCACTGGGATCCCATGCGACTGCGCGGATGACTCTGCGGACCCCCGTGTGGGTTAGCTGAGATGCTGACACTTAGCCGGGGACCCCACCCGACAGTTTAAACTTTCAGATTTGGTCCAAACTTCAAATACATAGAACTTTTGCTAAAAAGCTCCAAATTCAGTGAACCAAATTTTGCTGAACTCAGAATTTCGGGTACTTTCCAGCAATACAAATTTCAGCTCATGAAACTTAATAGTTTTCCAGAATTAAATCCCTAAAGATCAAATTGTTAGGAATTTTATCTGGAGGATTACATTCTGAAAAATTCTGAAATTTGGCTGGCAGGTTCATTGGAAAATTCTTGAGTTACAGTAAAATTGTCAGACTCATCCAAGTTAATTTAGTCCCCCTAATGTTGTGATTAAGTGAACTGCTCTGAGAAAATAGAAAAATGTACAGAAACATTTTTCAGATTTTCTCAAATCTTGTTTAGAGCATAACTTTCTCTAGAATTCTTCAAATGACATGAAACCAATTCCATTAGAACCATCTCAAATTCTAGTTTCCAGAAAGTAATGTTTGGAGCCATGAAAACCCCTGGAATTCCTTAGAAGCTCTAATATTGACCAAATAGGTTTTTATTTGTACAAGGCTCAAATGAACCTTGGTTCAAATGAAACTTGGTCAAGACTCTGGTTAGGGCCCTACCAAGCCACCATAAAAATTTCAGAACCAAAGGGGAGGGATAGCTAGAGCTATAATAATTACTTATTCAAGGTTAAACATTGCAATCGAATTGACATGTAGTATCTCATTAACGTGTAGTCGCTGAAGGCGAGGAGACTCCGGAAGTGCTCGACTTCCTTCTTATGGACGAAACTTAAACCACTGACCAGCAGCAACAAGGCAAGCACCGGTTCGCATTAACCTTTTTATAAAGTTTTGCTTTGTTTACATGTCTAGTGTGAAGTATGAATGTGCATTAGGTGTAAGATGGATGGAACCCCACTTGCATAACCAGAATTGGCCTATAAGAGTGAGGGTAGTGTCTAAGACCTCGAGTAGACAGGCTATGCTTAATGATTCATAGGACTTCGGTACAAGTCGAGTAGTTGGAATCTACTCGCGAGTTTAGGCTTGGGACACACGGGATTGGTTCGAGTGATGTGATATCACTTTAGTAATGAAAAAAAGACTAGGCAGGGGCTAGGGCGCAGCAATAGGAAGTCCTGTGTGCGCAGCCCTGTCCATGTTGATTGAGGACCGATCCGTGTGCGTCCCTGCTGAACAAGTATTGAACGTACCGAAGGCATATCGGATATATGGGCCCCGATAAACCGATGTAACCTGTACCTCCGGGCGTCGAGGCATAACGCACTGATTTATAGGTGTAGGGTGAGGGCAGCAAGGTGGAAATCTGCTAACGGCCATAGAGAGATGCTCCGTCTAGGGAACCTCCTGCTCGTTTCTGTGTGACCGGTTCGATGTTTGGGCTGTTGGGTGAAAGGTTGTCCCGTACGACATCGAGTGAGCGTGCTGTGCAGCTCCACGGGAGAGCGTACGTGACGTGCTCTTTGGGTATCCCTGCAGGTGTATATCGAGTCGATTCGCCATCCCTCACGGTGACGAGTACCGCTTGTTCACTGTGTCATAACGTGTTATGATTCAATTCTGCTGATATGTATAATTGTATTGCTACCTGTGTGCCACCGAATATTGCTTACTAAAGTTCTTATTCATGAACTGTTAACTTGGGGCTAAAAGATGAACTAAGGATGAACTTGTAGGCGTGTCCATTTGCTTAAATTACTATCCCATGTTCGTGTAAACTGCATGTAGAGTTACATGCCTAGGTGACTCGGTTAAGTCTTGTTGAGCCATCGTGCTCACGGTTGCTTCTTAAGTGTTTTTTAGGTGAGGAGCCACCCACGGACTCAGGTTACGAGTCCACCAGCAAGTGTTACCCTCCGTCGGGGACCATGGATGAGTGGTAGCCGTACACGCCGCTCTGAGCTGAGGAGTGCAGCTAGTGTGGGTTTCCCTAGGGCTGGGCAACCGACTTTTGCTAGATAGGCGGGCGTGAGTTGTACAAATCAAACTTCCGCTGTGTAATATGAATTTTAGTTTGTAACTGAGTATTGTACCAGTTTGTACAGTTTCAGTTGGTTTTCTATGTAATACAATGTATCCTTATGATGTGTGCTGTCGGGTGTTGCATCATGCGGCACCACCCTCTGCGATCCTGGATGAGCAGATTCTGGTCCGCCACAGCCTGGTATCAGAGCGGCATTAGGGATAGCACATTAATTAAGGACTGTATTACGGAAAAACCTAGGTTTACGGTGAGGATTCAGTAGTTTGCCCATGTAAGGACTATATTAGCATAGTTACCTAAAGTGACAAGACTAACATATGTGTTATAATTCTGAATTTTAATTATATAATGACGCACCTACGCTCTGGTAAGAATGGTAAGGAACGCCACCGAAAGCGGTTCAATTTCGGTTAGCTCCCCTGACGAGGAACGTGGTTCAGGGATAGGTCTCACAGCTTGGTGCGAGACGTCAATATGAAGCTCTTGGACTCTTCATGTTCCTGAGCTCATATGAAACGCTGATCCCTAGCTTGCATTAGGCAAGTAAGTGGAGACCCCATCGCGTGGTCAGTAACGCGATAGTGTGTTCTTCTGAAATAGCCCAGGAGGACATACGCAGCGCTTGCCATCGGCATGCCCTGCAGGGCAGTAGGTGGTATCTGTTGGGGTGATAAAATTCCCAACCGTGACAACCCGTTCGCGCTCTACTCAGGTTCCCTGTCGTGTGGTGTTGAAACACGATCACGTACCTTGAGACGTGACTTAACTCAAGGATACGGGCGTTTGTATTTACTTTTAAATATGGTCCTGCCTTAAATGGAAATAACCTTTGAGTGCATCATTATTATGTGGTCTTCTGCAGGTACGTGTGCGAGAGCCCGTTTAGTGCCACAACTGAGACATATATGCTGGTATAACCCGGTTAGGTTTTTCTTTTTGTGAGGAACGTAATACCGACATATCATAGGCATGTGCATGAAGATAATGATAACAAGGAATTAAAATCACTATGTTTCAACATTTAGGATCCTGGTTGGGTAGAAAAATTTGATAGTGATCAGTGTAGTTCCAAAGGATTGAAAAACAGAGTGCTCTGTTTTGGGCAGCAAGTTTGCTGAATTTTGACAGGGCATAACTCACAGTTTATTTAGCCAATGGAGGTGTGGGATATAGTTCTGGAAAGGTGTTTAAGCACTCCACAACTTTGTTGTAGACTTCCAGAGCTGAATTACACATTAAGAGGGCTTAAATTCCAGAGGGATGTAAACTGTCCAGAACCAGGACAGATTCAAAACACTCTCTGGACTGGTCTGTTTTTCAAGCATAACTTACTATAGAAAAATCTAAAATTGTTATATCATACATCTTCAGAAAGGGTAGGAGATGTGTTACATCTTTGTAATTCAAAGTGTCTGTATTTGCAGCACGGAATTCAGTGGAAATATGAGTTGAAAACAGCAACTTCCCAAAGTAGGTGCTGTTGAAATTCTTCCAGAAATTCTGTTAACATTGAATTACCATAACTTTTTAACCAGAGCTGATCTGAGGGCCAATAAATACTCGTTGGAAAGATACTGAAGTTAACTTTAACTTCGGTATTCAACTTGAGTCATTAAGATGCACAGAACCAGATGAAAATCTTGGATATGTAGAAAATGGTCATTCTGATAGAGAAATGACAGTTGAACTCATTTGGGAGATTGTTGTACCCTAGGGGGTTTAAGTACTTCCAATGGGGTAGAACATACTCATGAGTGTTTATCTTCAACTAGTTAAAGACTGAGTATATGTCTTACTCAAGTTTCTTTTGCTAGAGGCCATGTTTGTGTCGTATTGAAGATAAAAGGGTGGTATACGTGATGACAAAGCGATAGTAACGTCTCGTAGTGACCAAGCCTATTTGGGTGAGCTTCCAAAGAGGAGGTTCATCATGTTGGATTTAACTAGCTTGTATTTGGTCTGGTAATGGTGTAGCTTGTGCAAAGTTATTACATTATCCGTATATGAGATGTATCGCATGTTTTAATGTCATTATTTTTTACGCCTATTTTATTGGACTGCATGCAATATGTTGCTGGATTGATGTTTATTGTCGTATGGTTGCAGATGGTTCGCACTCGGACCGCACACGAGATTGGTGGCTCTAGCCAGCAGGGAGGCGATGACTCCCAGCCACCTGCCTACGACAGCACCACGCAGCAGCAACCACCATCGCCGCCTCCGCTTACCCTAGCGGATGTGATAGCGGCACTGGTGGGTGGTCGTGAGGAGCAGACCGACCTGCTCCGCACGATCGTGCAGAATACGTCCCAGGCGGGGGGCATCAAGAGAGGGGGCCTCGTGAGCCCCGTGATGTGACATACTCGGATTTCATGTGTACGCACCCTCCGGTTTTCGCAGAAGCCGCAGAACCACTATAGGCCGACAACTGGCTGCGGACAATCGAGTCTAAGTTTGGGCTGCTCCAATGCATGGAGCGGAAAAATACTCTGTTCGCGGCGCAGCAGCTTCACGGTGCCGCTTGTGCGTGGTCGCCGAATTATGTTGCCTCACGTCCGGCTGGCCATGCCGTGGAGTGGGAAGAATTCTAGGAGGCGTTCCGCGCCTACCATATCCCTCTCGGGATAATGAAGAGGAAGTTCCAAGAGTTCTTGGAACTGAAGCAGGGCGGGAGGAGTAACCATGACTACTCCCGTGCCTTCAACCATCTGGCGCGATATGCGTCGGATTACGTCTCCGCGGAGGAGAATAAACGGGAGCACTTCTATTGGGGGTTACACCCTGAGATGAAGACGCATCTCGTTCAATGGAATCGCAGCACCTTCAACGACCTCGTCAATGCCGCGATCATGCAAGAAGACGCTCAGCGAGAACTGGCGGCTGAGCATCGGAAGTGCAGCACTCCACCCAGCAGTGGGGGTGGCACTCCCCAGAGGTACCGCATGGTGTATCGGACACCATCCGGACAGCAGTGGCATCCACGGCGCGACCTTAACCGTTCAGGGGTCGTTCTTTTCAGTCACCCCCGTTCTGACCGCCGATGCCACCACCGCGACCGCAACAGCAGCAGCAGCAGCAGCAGCAGATGGAACCCCGAGCGATTCCACCGCCACAACGCGCCCCGGGTTTCCGTCCGCCGATCAGCGGAGGACCGCCCAGCTACACTTGTTTCACGTGTGGCCAAGCAGGCCATTTCGCGAAGGACTGTCCCCAGGGGCAGCAGAGCAGCGGGCAAGCCCAGTTCCAGGGCGGTGCTCGAGGCCAACCTCCATTCAAGAAGGTTGGTCAGCGGAATGGGGGCATTCGCAACCTCGACAATGAGGATGCCCCAGAGGGAGACGACGTGTTGGCGGGTACGTTCACTCTTAACTATCAAACCATCACCATATTATTTGATTCTGGTGCAACCCACAACTTTATAAGTGCATCATATGTGGTTAAGCATCAACTGGAATCTTTTCCAATCGAATGTTCTCATATGATCTGCTCACCGGGAGGAAAGATTTCAGCAACTATGATGGTTCCGAAAGCACCACTGTGATTAGGTGGGGAAATATATCCCACCACTATGATTACTCTTGAGGGACAGAAGATTGATGCAATCTTAGGGATGTCATGGCTAAGCTACCATGGCGCTGTCCTGGAAACTTTATCACGGATGGTTCATCTCAACTCCCCACTACACCGTCCGCAGTCCCTCATATTAGATAATCCAGTCTGGGAAGTTTCAGCAATCAATAATACTGAAGCTCTCAAGTTAGAGGACATCCCCGTAGTCCGGAAATACCCCGACATGTTTCCGGATGATCTTCCAGGCATGCCACCTGAGCGGGACGTCAAGTTCAAGATTGAGCTTGCACCCGGGACTACTCCTATCTCACGGAGACCCTACAAAATGGCTCCGAACGAGCTGGCTGAATTGGAAGAACAGCTCAATGATCTGTTGAGCAAAGGTTTCATTAGGCCGAGTTCCTTGCCTTGGGGATGCTCAGCGTTGTTCGTGAAGAAGAAGGATGAAACCTTAAGGCTGTGTGTTGACTACCGGCCGCTCAACGCTGTCACCATCAAGAATAAGTATCCACTGCCCCGCATTGACATTTTGTTTGATCAACTTGTGGTGCAAGTGTGTTCTCCAAAATGGACCTTCGCTCTGGATATCATCAAATAAAAATCCGGGCGGAGGATATCCTGAAGACGGCCTTCTCGACGAGATATGGCCTATATGAATATCTCGTCATGTTTTTTGGTCTCACTAACGCTCCAGCACATTTCATGTATCTCATGAACTCGGTATTCATGCCAGAGCTGGACAAGTTCGTGGTGGTGTTCATTGATGATATCTTGGTTTACTCCAAGACAGAGGCAGAACACGCCGAACACTTGAGGATCGTTCTTCAAAGATTGCGAGACCACAAGTTCTATGCCAAGTCCAGCAAATGTGAGTTTTGGATCAGCCAAGTGCCATTTCTAGGACATATCATCTCAGCGGAAGGAATAGCAGTTGACCCAAGCAAAATCGAGCAAGTGCTGAAATGGAAAGCTCCCACTTCAGTCCATGAAGTCAGAAGCTTCCTCGGTTTAGCGGGATACTATCGTAGATTCATTCCAAGCTTCTCCAATCTTGCTAAGCTGATGACAGAGTTGCTGAAGAAGGGAACCAAATATGTTTGGAACACGGCGTGTGAAGGAGTGTTCCAAGCATTAGTGAAGCATCTCACAACAGCCCCGGTCCTAGCTCAACCGGATACAATGAAGCCCTTCAACATGTATTGTGATGCGTCCGGTATTGGGCTCGGCTGCGTGTTGATGCAGGAAGGACCTGTGGTCGCATATGGCTCACACCAACTTCGGAACCATGAGCAGCATTACCCAACCCATGATCTTGAGCTTGCTGCTGTGGTGTTGGCGCTTAAAATATGGAGGCACTATCTCCTGGGGAACTTGGTGCATCTCTACACCGACCACAAGAGCTTGAAGTATATTTTTCCTAGAAGGAGCTAAATATGAGGCAAAGGAGGTGGTTAGAACTAATAATAGACTATGAGATTGAGATTCATTACCACCCCGGCAAGGCGAATGTGGATGCCAACGCGCTGAGTCAGAAATCACATGTCCATAACCTCACCATTACACCGGTGGAGGAGGAAGAGCCGAGTTTGTACTTGGTTCCTTATGGATCACTCTACAACCTTGCCCTCATCCCTACTATTAGGGAGGACATCATTGCAGCTCAGAAAGTTGATAAGGGCATGTCACATCTCCGGAGACGGATAGACAATGGTGAAATCAGATGTTTCCGGAAAGATGACGAGGGGACGCTATGGTTCAATGGCCGCATAGTCGTACCCCGAGATATGGAGCTGAGGAAAAAGATTCTTCATGAAGCTCACTTGTCCAAATACTCCATTCATCCGGGCAGCAACAAAATGTACCAATATTTGAAAAAGAAATTTTGGTGGACACGGGTGAAGTGGGAAGTGGCTAAGTACGTATCCGAGTGTGATACGTGTAGACGAGTAAAAGCTGATCATATGAGGAAACCAGGGCTACTGCAACCCCTGAAAATCCCAGCATGGAAATGGGAATATGTGAGCATGGATTTCATTGTGGGATTACCCCTGACGTCCAACAAGCATGATTCCATTTGGGTAATCGTTAATCGGTTAACCAAGACGGCTCACTTCATCCCAGTGCATACACGTTACATTGCCGGCAAATATGCGGAGCTGTACGTAGCGAAGATTCTATGTTTATATGGGGTACCCAAGACCATAGTCTCAGATCGAGGTGCGTTATACGTGTCTCGCTTTTGGGAGCAGTTGCACGCTGCATTGGGTACCAAGCTGATTAGGAGCTCCGCCTATCACCCTCAGTTAGATGGGCAAACAGAGAGGGTGAATCGAGTACTAGAAGACATGTTGAGAGCATGTGCCATCCACCACGGTTGGAACTGGGATGATCACCTACCGTTGGAGGAATTCTCGTACAATAACGGCTATCAGGCGAGTATCAAGATGGCACCCTACGAAGCTCTCTACGGTCTCAAATGCCGCACCCCATTAAACTGGTGCGAGTCCAGTGAAAGGGTCACATTCGGGGTTGATGTGGGGAACGACGTCGAAGAGCGCGTTCGGATGATTCACGCCAACCTGAAGTCCGCTTAATTCCGGCAGAAAACCTACGCTGATAAGAGGCGTAGACCGCTGCACTTTGACGTCGGAGAGCACGTGTACCTCCGTGTATCTCCGATGAAAAGCGTGCACCGGTTCGGTATCAAGGGGAAACTCGCTCCCCAATTCATTGGACCCTATGCTATCACCGAGAAGTGTGGAGCCGCGGCGTATAGACTGGAGCTACCGGCATCTCTTGCTGGTGTTCATGATGTTTTCCATGTTTCACAACTGCGAAAATGTGTGAAACATACGGCTGCTATTCCCACGGAAGGCATCAGCGAGTTGCAACCGGATTTGACATATGATGAATATCCGGTGGCAATTATTGATGAGAAAGCTCGGACCACGCGTAGCCGAACGTTGTGGTTCTACAATACACTGTGGAGTAACCACACCGCCGAAGAAGCGACGTGGGAAAGCGAGGAATTCCTTCACTCAAATTACCCGGAGTTCATGGCGTCTCAGCACGGGTGAGATCCTATTACATCGCTGTCTCTTCTTTTGTAATCTCGGGACGAGATTCTTTTAAGGGGGGGATGTAAAAGCCCAAGAAAAGGGACTTGCAAAAATTTTTTTCATCACCTCACAACACCACAGCTTTTGTTGTGGGTATCTTGTGAAGAGCATGTAACCTCCATGAAAAGGGTGATTAGAGGAGAAAGCCCTAACTTTCACAAAGTAAGATTTCTACACATGAACATAAGAGGTTGAGCTCACCCCTAGAACTTAAATAGTCTTGGGAAGGTTCAGGCCAAATTTCATGCAAATCCAACATTTTGAGGCACTTTTGGAGGCATTTGAAAAAGAGGCCAATTTGAATGTAAATCCAAATTGCAGCAACTTTCATCACTTGGATTCAAAAAGTTGGCTTCATATTCAAAGTCAGCACATTTTTCTGAGTTAGTCCACAAATCTTCATCCCCAATGGAGGTCATCTTGGCGGGAGCTAAATTTGCAATAATTCAAAACTGAATTTGAATTTCAGTTCAAATGTGAAGCAAATTTAGCGAAACAAATTTCAAATTTGGGAAACCAAATTCAAACTGTGACTTGATGATTAAGTCTCACAATCAATTGTGAGTAGCTGGGGATATTTTCAGAAAAAACAGAGGGGAAAATCCAGAGAGAATTAGAGGGGAGGGGCCCACAGGTCAGAAGCCTTCACACTGAAGTTTTCCTCGGGTGATCTTTTCATCGGCCGAAGCCGCGCGCGCGCCAGCGCGACCGTGCCTGACCGCCAGCACCGCTCGGACTTGCACCTCACTGACACGACCCCACGGTCTTGTCGAACCAGGATCACGCTGAGGGGTGCTGCGTTGCACAGCACCGGATAACACACATCAAAGGTACAAAGCGAAAGCAAAATTGTATTGCATAAAAAGGTTTCAGAACATTTGTACAACAAAATATGTTCAGTCTACACTCACGGTCATAGACTATACATTGAGTTCACGTTCAGCCTGTGAACGTGTCCCCACTAGCACGAACACACACAAACACGGCGGCGTGCACGACTCCCACTCGACGGGGTTCCCCTCCTGGGGTTCCGTCTCCTCATCGGGACTCCCTTCCTCATAGAACCCTGCAAAATCTTCAAACACAAGCAGCGAGCACGAAGGCTCAGCAAGAATAACCTGTCTGTCCTATACATGGAACTTGTACATGGTGGATGATGGGTTACATGAGGTAAAATAAGTTGCAAAGGACTCGCCTAATTAGTGGATCCTTACTTTCATGTTTTAGCAACAGGTTGTGGAGACTTTACGCTAAGGCACATGAGAGAGCCGCAATCAAACAAGAAACGCATTTCTCTCATGTACTGTGCCCAAAGTGGAAAAGAACTTTAGTTAGCACTATGCTACAGCAAATCATTAACAATCAAAGTCCATCTTTCAATCAGCAGCATTTTAACATGTATCTAGCCTGTTCTTTCTACGTCACGGTACAGTGAACAAGTGGTACTCACGGACTGTGAGGGACGGCGATTATAATCGATTTACACCTGCAGGGTTACCCGAATAACCCTTCACGTATGCCCGTACTCGATATTGCCTACAGCAACCATCACGGACGTCGTACGCAACCACCTTTCACCCGTTAGCCAAATATTGAACCGGTCCTATCGTCCCGAGCAAGAGGTCTCTGCACGTGCATCTCAGTGCCGCCAGCCGATTTACACCTCAAGCTCTCAACCTACCCTCTGAACGACGGGCAATGCCTCAATACCCAGCTACCCGAGTTACATCGGTTTCCCGGTTCCCATAGAGCCGGTAGGTCTTTTGTACTGTTCTAGCTTGTTCAACAGACCCGCACACGGCTCGGTCCTCAATCGACACAATCAGAGCTATAGCACACAGGCCCCAAAGTCCTGCTGCCCTTACTCTCCACTCGGTCTCATTTTTCTCGTCATGTGTTTCATTTGCTATCTCTACCTGAGCGATGTGCCTCTAGCCGATTCTCACGGGTAGTTCCAACTACTCGACTTGTACCGAATCCTACTCTATCTTTAGCATTGCAGTGGCTAATAAGGTTTTCAATCTTAATTCCAACCCATGGTTTTCTTGGCTATACATTTGGATTTCAAACAAGACTCTAATGCAAGAATTAAGTGGTACTCAAAGGAAGTTCTCAAAACAATAAATATTTGTAAAGAGGTTAATATAAACTGGAGCTTGCCTTGCTGCTCTTGGTCGTAGGCTAGCTGCTCTTCCGGCGTAACGAAGTCTAAGACTTCGGCTTCCTCCTCAACCTTAGCGACTACATGAGATAACAAGTATATGTATCAATTAAATGCATTTGAATTGAATTTAAACTTGTGAAGACTATAAGTCCCACTATACAGAGCCAATGACTCTGAAATTTTTACAGTGGTTTGGTTACAACCTAAGCAGAGACTTGGCCAAGTTTTATTTGCAGCAAATCTCATTTGAGCTCTCCACAAATAATTATGTACTTGACCTTAATTAGAGCTCTTAGGGTGTTCTAGGGATTTTCATGGAGCAATACATGACTTACTGAAAACTAGATTTTCAGAGGGTTCTAATGGAGTTGGTCTCACTTAATTTCAAGGTTCCTAGCTAAAGATATGAGCTAAACCATTTCATAGAAATTCTGAAAATGTTTCTGAACATTTTCCATTGTCTCTGGAACAGTTTCATTAATCACCCCATTAGGTGGATCAAATGAGCTCAAATAGATCTGAAATTTTTATGGTAGCTCAGGGATATTTTGGTGAACATCCCAGAAAAAGTGAAGAATTTTCCTCCAAAGGGTTCTCCAGTGAAAATTCTAAACATTTTAAATTTTGAAGAATTAATTCTGGAGAATTAGGGATTTTCATGAAGTGAAACTTGATTTGCTGGAAAGTACTCAGAGAGCTGAATCCAACAAAATTTGGTTCACTTGATTTGGAGTTTCCTAGCCAAAGTTATGAGTATTTGAAGTTTGAATGAAATCTGAAAATCAGGAAATGTTTAAAATCACTGCGTGTGGGACCCGGGGCTACGTGTCAGCTCCTCATCGGTTGAAACGTGCGGCTACAGAGTCCTTCACGTGCAGCCGCACCCGATCCGTGCCACAGCAGATCCCAGTTTTAAAATATCTGCCGCTGACAGCCGGGACCCACCCCTTCATCATCCTCCCGCCGGTTCCCACCGCGCGCCGGTGCTCTCCGCTCGCTGGAGCAGGCTGTAGCTCGCCGGCCGGCCGTTCCCGGCCACCGTCCGAGCTAAAACTCGCCGCCCATGCGTTTAGGACCCCGGGGAACACGATGGTAAGGTGCTTTGGTACTGCCGATGACCGGAAGGTGGCCGGCGACGTGCAGCGGCCTCTGTTGAGGTTCGGCAGCGTCGGCCGGGGGTTCTATCCCGCCAAAACCTGTACCGACGAACTCTACAGAACCAGTGCACCTCTAGGAATTACGTCAAGTCCTCAAAGGTGTTCAGAAATGGCTGCAAGGTTGTCGGCACCGTGAGACCGATCGTGTCCGCCATGAACGCCCTTGATCGAGCTCGAAATCCGTCGCTCCTAGCCGGTTTAATGCAACGGATGCTAAAAGGAAAATGATCGCTGGCTAATACAGCGTCTATGTGCCAAGTTTGATGACCGAAGGAGGATCAGAGAGCAGGAATTCGAAGGAACCGTACCGGATCATCGGGTTGAGGCCGTCGGAGCAAAATCTGGAAATTCCCAGTGGATGCTTCACGGTTTGCTTCAAGAATTGGAGGAGAGCAGCACCAACCTAGCGCGCTCCCGTGGCCTGGATCGCTTGACCGTGAGAACATTGTGGAGGGCTGTCCACGATCACCCGATTGTCGGCTGAAGTTTGGTCGCCGCTGTGGCGGTCGTTCTCGGGCAAGGAAGGCCGGAACTTGCTTGTTTTCAGGTCGGGGAGGTGTGTGCGGAGCTCAGGGCAGTGTTTAGAAGCTCGGGGAGGGATGGCACGGTTGATTTGGCTGGACTCCCGATCGAGCCGAGGAAGCGGAGGAGCGTTGCTCGGTGTTTGCACGTGAGGAGGAAGCAAGCGACGGTTACTCCGGCAGAGGACGTGGAGCGCCTTAAGAAGGGCTCAGAACCGACCTGCGCTCGCGCGTGGGCGGGCAGCTGGTGGCGCGGTGGCTCCCCCTAAGTGGCGCTCTCGGAGAAGGCCCGGCGACCTGAGTGCTGAAGTCTCAGTCGGTTGAATTGCTTCAGTGGCTGACATGTGGGCCCCATCTCCCTTTTAACCTCTGAACTTAATTCCCTCTTATTGTTGTAAACAGTAATCCCCCTTATACCCATGGTAATTTGAATTATCTACCCCTGAGCCATTTGAATGGGATAGAATTCAAATTATGTTTGGTTTGACTAAATTTCAGCACATATACAGTTTTGAAATTCAAATAAAGTTTGAATTTGCTAAACTTAGCTCATGTCAAGATCAACTCCAAATGGAGTGAAAATTGGTGTGTGAGCTCATAAAATTGTGCTGAGTAAGATTATGCCTCCCACTTTTGAATTCATGGGATGAAAACAGTTTGAATTTGAATTTGAGTTCAAACTACCCTCTTTTTAGTTGTACCCAAAAGACCTCAAAAAGGTTTTGGATTTGGGTTTAATAAGGCATGGACATTCCTAGAAACGTGTAGGACTGTTTCATATGTCCAGCCCCTATATGATGCATGTGGAAAATGCCACTTCTGCATTTTGTGAGTTTGTTCCCTAATGAGCATGTTGATGGTGGTTACTTGCTCTTCAAATGTGTTCAGCAAGTTTCTTCAAATGAGGTGTGTGTTTGGTGATGAACACTTTGATTATGTGTCAACATCTGAGGCCCTTACATTCCTCCCCCTTAAAAGAATCTCGTCCCGAGATTATAAGGTGAAAATGAGAGAGAGGACGGTGGAAAATTACCAGATATGCGACGTGAAAAAGTCGGGGTAGTTAGCGCAAAGAAATCCTTTGCTCTCCCATGTCGCTTCGTCCACGGAGTGATTACTCCACAGAACTTTGTAGAACCACAACGTACGGTTGCATGTGGTTCGGGCCTTTTCATCATTAACCTGAACCGGTTCCTCCCGATATGTGAGATCCGGTTTCAGTTCTTCTATGTCCTCCAGCTGAATGGTAGTTGATAGCTTAAGACACTTCCTCAGCTGGGAATTGTGAAAGACGTCGTGCACACCTGAAAGTGCTTCTGGTAATTTCATCCGGTATGCTACTGATCCACATCTTTCGGTAATCTGAAATTGACCGATGAATCGGGGTGCCAACTTTCCTCTCACCCCGAATCTGTTCACTCCCTTCATTGGAGACACACGTAGGTATACGTGATCCCCGACTTCGAACTGTAATTGACGTCTTCTCCGGTCTGCATATTGTTTCTGTCAGGATTGGGCGGCTTTTAGGTTTGCTTGAGTTTGCCGAACCGTTTCCTCCGCGTTGTTGACAAGATCAATGTCACACCCGGTTTCTCCGAAGAACAACCGAGTGAATATCACATGTATGCCAGGATCATTTTCTCATACTTGTGATGACAAATAGTGAAGCATCATTTATTACAAGCCAGGTGTCAAATATAAATATGTCTTACAAAGCATACGTCTCGATGGACGATAATAAGTTCATAACATGTAAATAGAATAGCAGCGGAATATTATTCTTGTGGGCTCTGTCACAGGTGTTGCCCGGGGGACTCCATGAACCTAGAATCCTTCTTCGGGTCCGAAGTCTTGGTCATTGAACACCACATCATCCCCTTGACCTGAGCAGCAATTTAAACCAACAAATATGCAAGTTTGAGTACCGTTGGTACTCAGCAAGTGTGGGAAAATTATGTCATGCATGGCTAGAGCAAGGAGAGGTTGACTCATGGTTAAAGGACTACGCAATTAATACCTATCACCTTAGCTTATTAAGCACCTACATTACTACACAGGTGAAATGGTCCCAATCTCCCAACCCATAATCAAATAACCATAACATCATTTCCAATGTTAAGCTCCATGCTTAACATCCTCAACTTCCAAAGCCATCATCCTCTAATCATGAATAAGTCCAAGCCGCTCTTGACCGTGAGCACGGCTGTCATGACAGTTTTGACTCTGCAGAGTTTGCACCACTGTACCCCCATGTAGTGATTTCATCCTCCGTTGTCGGGTGGACTAAAAGAACCTCCATTATGCCAGTGGCCACGAACCACATTCACACTTCCCAGGTGTGTAACCAGGAGATCACTACGAAGCCTTTACAAAGGGATTGCCGACGAGCGTGATCCCACTGAGGTTTCACCCCTAACGGCATACAAGAGGCTCCAACCCCGCTGCAGTGGCCCCCTCTTGAGCCTTGCGGTTCATATGGTAGTCCAGCTGACACCTACTCCCCGCACCATCCAACACACCCATACTACGCCGGGGATACACCTAATTAATTGGCCAAGCTGCCCCATCTTAGCATGTGGTTGGCACGGTAAAGCCAGGTTACATGCTCCATGAACCGGTCCTTAGGATCAAGGCAAGTACTAAACACAAACCCGAGTCTCGTGCACCCAGCACCAACCAAATCATCTGACTTGCCTCGATCCCTACCTCTACATAACTCATAATATCTCATTCAAGAGTAAGGTAAATAAATTGATGATCTCATACCCCAATTATCCCATTCTAAGCATGGCTAAGCATAAACATATAAATAAATGACATGATAAAATAAATCCCAACCCAAGCTACAAGGAAACAAGATAATGCAATTCTAGGAAAACTTCCTAGCATGGGTTTCATATTTCAATTGACAATGCAAATAATTCTATCTACACATCCTAGCATAGGATCAAAGTGGTCAAGGACACTTGCCTTCTTCTTGCTGCTCTGGGAATGGAAAGTCTTGGTCTTGGAAGGGGAGAACTTGCTCTGGGGCAGGTTCTACTCATGCCAATACACATAGCAAAAGAAAACAACAATCCATAAGACATAATTCACACTTTCACTTCATACAAACCACACATACATATCTATGATAGTCATTCACATTACTAAGTGTTGTGGTTATCCTAGATGTATTGATTTTTGGCCTACATGCACTTTTAAGCATATGTATATGATTTCTAACTTTTGTATTCAGATTTCTGTTTGCACACTATATATGAATTTCCAATTTAAACAAATTCTTTAATACACTCTTTAGCTACCGAGTTTGCTTGGAAGGTGATTTCCTATTCCAAATGGATTTTCAGACCTTCTACCAAACCCCAAACTGAAGTCTTTGGATTTGGAGACTTCATTTATCATTTTCTAGTTATGCATACCTATTTTCCTTTATTTACCAGATTTATTTTCTATGCCTAAAAGTGAGTTTTAATATTAAATAGTAGGGCATATCATCTAAACAGAATAGGTTCTGATCTAAAACATTAAATAATATATTTTTGAACTTCCTCTCTGATTTGGAACAAATTAAATTTATTTTACTAGTTTTTAGAATTATTCCCTAGCCTAAAATATGTTTCTAGAACTAATAAATATGAGCCCCATTTAGACAGATTTCAATTCAGCCTAAAATCTATTTTTAACTTATTTTAAAGTTTTCCAAGTGCTAGGAGAGTTTAAATTTCAATTTACAATGTGTTTGCCTCACCTTTTAAATTTAAATCCTAATCACATATTCAATTTTCTGAATTTAATATCATATAGGGTCAAAAAGGTAAATCCACCCTACTACAGGGTCTAAATTTCCAGGGGTCTAACTACACATAACAGAGGGTTTTTCCTAATTTTTATTAAGTCCAGGGGCTAAAACTGATTTTTAGATGAATTTACACGAATTTCTGAAGTTCCAGGGGCTAGATCAGAAGTTTCCGGGGCTAGCTCATATTTTCCGAGATCCCCAGGGGGTAGCGCGTAAGAATACCGGCCTTTATAACGCGGGGATGATGTGGACCGTCCGATATAAAATAGACAGCTGAGATTAGATCGCCGAACCGGTACGCGGGGGTTTTATGTCTACCGTGCGATTTAAAATAGACGGCGCGCAAGCGGCCACGTCGCCCTGGCCGGAGCCAGCCCGCGCTGCCCGGCGGCGTGCGGCGGCAGGAGGCGGCGATCTCGCCGGAGGACTTCGGATCTTCGTCTATACCTCCTAAAACTGGGATTTCATGGCATAGATCGGTAGAGGGGAGGTCGGGGATCTCACTTCGAGGTTTTTCTTGAGCTCGGAGGCCCTGGAAGGCGGTCGGCGACGACGAGGTCCGAGGTGGAACCGCCACAGTGCTCGTCGGAGCTGTGTCTAGAGCGCAAACTACCGAGTTTTCTGCACCTGCGTGATCCCGCGGAGGCGGTGGAACATGATCGGCGCGTTAGATCAGAAAATCCGAGCAAGGATCGAGAGAAAACGGCTGGAGAAGCTCTGATTCTCACCGGGAGGAAAAACAGTCGATCGGGGTGGAAAAAACGGGGCAATGCCGGCGTTTATATAGACGAGGGAGGGCGGTGGTCTGTTGGGATCGAGCTGGAGTCTTCCGGGACCAGAATTCGGCTGGGGGACGCGGTTTTCCTGGGGTAGTTTGGATTCGGGAGAGAGAGGAGTCCCGGGGTCGGCCGAGCGCGCGCGACGAAGAAGATGACGGCGGGCCCCGCGTGTCAGTGAGAGTGAGGGAGGAGCGCGTGGCTGTGGGCTGGCGCGGGAAATGGTGGGCCGGCTGGTGGGTTTCGGCCCACTGGCCGGTTGGGTTTTATTTTTCTTTTTCTTTTTCTTTTCTGTTTTGATTTGAATTTGAATTCAAATTTGAATTTGAATTTCTGCACCACATGCAATACGTCCAAAAAATTTTAAATTCCCCTCTTAACAGGTTTTTGGGGTGTTACAATCAATCCCGAATGTAACCCTTTCGCCAGACTCACACCAATTTAATGGTATGCGGCATTTTCTCCCGTATAGCGCCTCGTAAGGCGCCATCTTGATGCTGGCTTGGTACCCATTGTTGTACGAGAACTCGGCCAACGGCAAGTGATCATCCCAATTCTTGCCGTGGTTAATAGCGCAATCTCGTAGCATATCTTCTAAAATTTTATTTACCCGCTCGGTTTGTCCATCCGTTTGCGGGTGGTATGCTGAATTACGGATCAACTTCGTCCCCAACGCAGCGAGTAGCTACTTCCAAAAACGGGACACAAATAAAGTGCCCCGATCCGATATGATGGTATGGGGTACGCCGTACAAGCATAGGATCTGTGAGATGTACAGTTCAGCATACTTCTTGGCGTTGTAGTTGGTGTTGACCGGGATGAAATTGGTAACTTTGGTGAGCCGATCGACGATCACCCACACAGAATCATGCTTCTGAAAGGTGGTGGGTAAACCAATGATGAATTCCATGCTCACATCCTCCCATTTCCAGGTAGGAACGCCTAGTGGTTGCAGCAGTCCCGGTTTCCACATATGATCTGCCTTCACCCTTCGACATGTATCACATTCGGACACGTACTTTGCAATCTCCCGCTTCATCCGTGTCCACCAAAACTTGATTCTGAGTTCTTGATACATTTTGTTGCTGCCGGGGTGAATAGAAAACTTTGACAAGTGACCCTCATCAAAGATTTTCTTCTGTAATTCCGGGTTACGGGGTACGGCGATCCGGTCCTTGAACCATAGGACACCATCTCCATCTTTCCGGAAGCATTTCAGCTCCCCACTGTCTATGCGTCTCCGCAAATGTGACATGCCCTTGTCATTTTTCTGGGCTGCCGCTATCTCTTCACGGATGGTGGGGACCAAAGCTAAGTTGTAGAGAGCTCCATGTGGAATCACATGCAGTGGTGTTTCGCTCTCTTCCAACAGTGTGATGGTCAGATTGTTGACGTGTAACTTGCGGCTCAGCGCATCCTCCACTACGTTTGCCTTGCCGGGGTGATAATGGATCTCTATTTCGTAATCCTTTATCAACTCTAACCATCTTCGCTGCCTCATGTTCAGCTCCTTCTGAGTGAATATGTACTTGAGGCTCTTGTGGTTGGTATATAAATGTACGAGGTTACCGAGTAGGTAGTGCCTCCACATTTTGAGTGCGAGTACCACGGCAGCGAGCTCCAATTCGTGAGTTGGATAATTCTGCTCATGGTTTCTAAGCTGCCATGACCCATACGCGACCACTCTTCGGTCTTGCATCAGCACACATCCGAGCCCAATGCCGGATGCATCGCAGTACACATCGAACGGTTTTGTCGTGTCTGGCTGCGCCAAAACCGGTGCTGATGTTAGGTGCTTCACTAATGCCTTGAACGCTGCTTCACATGCTGGACTCCAAACATATTCTGTAGCCTTCTTTAGCAGCTCTGTCATAGGCTTGGCAATCTTCGAGAAGTTCAGAATGAACCTCCGATAATATCCCGTGAGTTTGAGGAAACTCCGTACCTCGTGCACAGTCCTCAGGGATTTCCAATTTAGCACTTGTGTGATCCTGCTCAGGTCTACAGTGATACCCTCCGCTGAGATGATATGCCCAAGAAAAGGCACTTGCGATATCCAGAATTCGCACTTGCTGAATTTTGCGTATAGCTTGTGATCCCGCAGCCTTTGCAAGACTATACGCAGATGCTTCTTGTGCTCTTCCTCCGACTTGGAATATACCAATATGTCGTCGATGAAGACCACGACAAACTTGTCCAACTCCGGCATGAATACCGGGTTCATTAAATACATGAAGTGAGCTGGAGCATTGGTGAGGCCGAAGGACATGACCAGGTACTCATAAAGTCCGTACCTCGTCGAGAAAGCCGTCTTCGGAATATCCTCAGCCCGTATTTTAATCTGGTGGTACCCGGATCTTAAATCCATCTTGGAAAAGATATTTGCTTCGACCAACTGATCAAACAACATGTCGATCCGTGGCAACGGGTACTTGTTCTTGATGGTTACAGCGTTTAGTGGATGATAATCCACGCAAAGCCGCAATGTCTCGTCTTTCTTCTTCACGAATAATGCCGAACAGCCCCATGGCGAGGAGCTCGGTCTAATAAAACCCTTCTCCAGCAGGTCCGTTAGCTGGGTCTTCAGTTCAGCCAATTCCTTGGGTGCCATCTTGTACAGCCTTCGGGATATTGGCATGGTTCCCGGTGCAAGTTCAATCTTTAACTCCACCTCTCTATCAGGCGGTATCCCCGGTAAATCATCCGGGAACACGTCAGGGAACTCTCCGACCACTGGAATATCTTCCAATCTGATAGTTGTGGATTGATAGACACATGGAAGTTTTATTTCTGGACTGTCCAGAAATAAGGAGTGAGAGCCGTGCACTTCTGAGTTCAAGTGCATGATTCGAAGGACGGTGTCTAAAACAGCACCATGGCGAGTTAACCACGGCATCCCTAGGATGACATCGACCTTCTTTCCCTCTAAGATTATGAGAGATGTAGGGTACACTCTACCCGCTAAGCATAATGGTGCTTTGGAAACCATTACGCTTACTGAAATCTTGCCACCCAGTAAACAAATCAAATATGGACTATCGGTGGGTAGTATTTGCAAGCTGTGTTTAGCAATGAAAGCTTGGGTAATAAAATTGTGCGTGGCGCCTGAATCAAACAATACTATGGTGTGATGCTGGTGGGGTTGGAACATACCTCAAGGATTGGCTCACCCTCCGGCACGTCCTCTATGGCAAGTTGGTGGACAGTGCCGGGCCTAGGATTCGCCCGCCGCGCATTAGTAGGATTCCGGGGCTGATTCCTCCCCGGAAGTTGCGGTGCAACTCCGCCGCCTTGTCTCTCCGGACAACTGCTGGCGATGTTTCCTGGACGACCACATTTGTAGCATGTGGCCGCTGCTTGTACAGTGCTTGGGGAACGAAAGCCCGGCATGCGCTGCTGAGGTGCATACGCACACGGCACCGCCTGCTGCTGTTGTTGCTGCGGAGGTGGTGCTGGCAGTGCTGGCCTGAACGCCGGTGGGGAATAGGGCCGACTGCGGAATGGCATCAACCTCTGTGGTGGCTGCCAGCGTGGACCCGATGGTGGGCGATTCACCATCGGAAATTTCTGAGAAGGACTGCCTCCTTCTCCGCTACTTTACAGTGCGCTTCGCTTTCTTTCCGCCGCCGCTAACTCCTTTCCGGAGTCCTCCTGAACAATCGCAGCATCAGTTATATCGTTGAGGCTGCCGCAATTGAACATTGCCAGCTTGTATTTCAGGAGCGGGTTAAGCCCCTGGTAGAAGTGATCCCGCCGCTTCTCGTCGGTATCGGCGTGATACGACGCGTAGAGCGCAAGATCATTGAACGCCCTGGAGTATTCCAGAGCGTTCCGGCTCCCTTGTTGCAGGTGTAAGAACTCCTGTGTCTTCCTCTTCATGAGACCCGGCGATATGTGATAGGCCCTGAAGGCCGTCCGGAAATCTGCCCAGGTCATAACTTGGTTGGTGGGCTGTGAAGCACAGTAGTTCGCCCACCACGCGCTCGCGGATCCCTGGAGCTGTTGGACCGCGAACTGAGTCTTGCGCTGCTCACTCACTTGGAGCAGCCCAAACTTCATCTCCGTCGTGCGGAGCCAGTTGTCCGCATCGAGGGGTTCATCCGCCCTTGAGAATACCGGGGGATGAGTTGCTAGAAAGTCAGAGTAGGAGCCCTGTTGACGCTCCTCACGATCATGACGCCTCTCTGGTCGAGACGTATTTGCAATAAGGGTCTGCAGCAACTCCGTGTGCTGCTGATGAGAACCGCCATTGCCGCAACGATGTCGGCCAATGTAACTGTTGGCGGTGGCGGTGGCGGTGTTTGTTGTTGCTGTTGCTTCTGTTGCTGTTGCTGTCCCAAGGAGTCCTCGGGAGGCTGTTGGGAGGTTTCTCCCCCTTGACTAGAACCCCCAACGTCTGGGTTGGCACGAGTACAAGTCATTCTAAAATTCAAAACAGCAGCGATCAGCACATGTCATACTAAAAAATTCCATATGAAACAGTAGCTATTTGAAGTGACGCATGAATAATTTGCACAACATCCACATATATTGATAAAGCATAAACTTTATACAAGATACATTATTCTCGGGTCTCCGAGAAGTCGTGCTGATGTCGTCACTACCTATACATACGCTACTGTCTACACGACATGTCACCGATTACAAAAGTTTGGGTTACATCACCCTTGCTGCCCTACTTGGCAACAGTAACCCCCTACTCAGAGTAGAACTCGACCTCCTGTGGGTCGTCTTCCTCGGTACCTCTGCTGGTGGCTCTGGGTTTACAACCTCCTCTCCCATCTCGGGTTCTCCCATTGCTGGAAGACACGACCATGGGCACGGCACCTACCACCGGTATGCCCATCACTAGAGGTACGAGGTCCTGCAACGCGTGCACCTCGTCCATGGCCTGGTTGTAGTCCTCTTCCCAGCCTTGCCCTTCCTCAATAGCGTTGTCCCGCTCTTGAGTAAGGACCTCATTCTGCTGGGTCAGAGCCTGCACCTGTTCTTGCAACGCCGCAATATCGACACGGATCTTCTTCTTTGCCTTCTTCAGACGATGCACCTGATTATGCTGTTCGTTCAGTCGTTTAATCGTCGGAAGGAGAACATTACAGAGTGCGCTGTGAGCACTCTCGAAGTGGTCTCCACGGCTGGTGCTCTCTTTAGGTCTTGCAGCAAGACCCTGTAGGGAAATAGGAGATGCGCTACTATAGCAATTCGACCGTATCACCAAGGAAACATGGGAGTAAGAAGGTCATGGATTGTTACCACTAGACGCGCAGCGCAGCAGATCGTAGATGTGCGTCGTAGCCGATCAGCGCAGCAGTAAAAGCAGCGCCTCCACGGAGTCCACACGTACAGGGAGGAACCCCGTGCGTCGGTGTGCTAGCACCGCGCGCGCGGCAGGGGTTTCGGCGGCTGACCTGTGAGGGGCGGTGGCTGGGACTGCTATGTGGTGGAGTCATCTGTCCCTAACCCTACCCCTCATATTTATAGGCACGCTAATGGGCTTTTAGGTCACAGGCCCATTAGTACCCTAATTTCTTATGGATCAAATATCCATCAGGTCTTTATCCGAATTGTTATGATTGCCTCTTGGGCATATCACCAACAATCTCCCACTTGCACTAGAGACAATCATATAGCCAAGTTTTTCAATATTCCATCCCCTTAAGTGTGTGACCCGTTAGGTTCATGTACAGTCGGTTATGAATGAACACCGTTTTCAAACACAAGTCAGTAGAGGTACCTAGCAGGACATACTGACTCCCCAATGTACATAAAGATCATATCGGCTGAACCTAGATACATTCACATGCTAATTCCTTTGCCACACGATACCAGTCAACTTAAGGCGAGATACGTGTCATCCTTGTGATAGCTCGACCATTCACTCGATCAAATAGTGGATTCAATCTATGACTAACTTTTAGTTATAATGATTAACTCTTTAATCATTTTGGCATGGCCATGCACTTTCAATCCAACTATCTCGAGGGGCCCCGAGATATCTCTCGTGTTATTTAGGAGGGGCAAATCCCATCTTGATCCGCACACATCTCATTCCATGCTTCATCATGCACCTGAAGACTGATTTTATGATCACCTAGTTACGGAGTAGCGTTTGATAGTTTCAAAGTGCACAACTACACATAGTGAGAAACAATGGCAATCTCAGGTCTAAGAATCTAGCAGGTGTATCACTCAAGACCAACTGATGGCACATATGTAAATAACAATCCCAACAGTGTCTCGGAATGGGTCTATCCAACACCATGTTCACTAACATGTGTTCACATTATTAATTTGATATCTCCATATCTATGATCCGTGAAACGTGGTCATCAATTAATACATGTGTTAGTCTGCGTACTATCATTATCTCATATAACGATGTAGACTAGGGGTCATTTTGAGTAACATTATAATTAACAAAGAGTCTCATGAACAAGCCACAAACTCGATGATCAATGTGAATAATAGTTACTCAAATGGTACATAAACATAGCTATGACACAAGTCTCCCACTACACACTAGGATCACTGATGTAAGTATCTAATACCCATAGATCACATGTGCATCTCATGCTTTGATTGTGGAAGAGGCTTTGTCAACGGATCTGCCATATTCAAATCCGTACGCACCTTGCATATATTCACATCACCTCGGTCGATAATCTCTCAAATCAGATGATAGCGTCGTAGTATATGTTTGGATCTTTTGTGTGATCTAGGCTCCTTTGCCTGTGCAATGGCTCCATTATTGTCGCAATAGAGATCCACAGGTCCGGACGCACTAGGAACAACACCCAACTTAGGAACAAATTTTCTGATCCAAACAACTTCCTTTGCAGCTTCAGAAGCTGCAATATACTCCGCCTCCGTCGTTGAATCTGCTACTGTGTCTTGCTTGGAACTTTTACAGCTCACTGCCCCTCCATTGAGGCAGAACTCAAAACCGGATTGCGATCTAGAGTCATCCTTGTCTGTTTGGAAGCTAGCATCGATGTAACCTCTTACAACGAGCTCTTCTTCACCTCCAAACACTAGGAATACATCCTTAGTTCTTCTCAAGTACTTAAGAATGTTTTTGACAACTGTCCAATGAGCCTCACCATAATCTGATTGATACCTGCTTGTAACACTTAGAGCATAGGATACATCTGGGCGTGTACACAACATGGCATACATGATAGATCCAATAGCCGAAGCATAAGGAATCGCTCTCATCCTCTTTTGCTCATCAGGCGTCGAAGGACACTGACTTTTGCTTAGAGTGATGCCATGTGACATTGGCAAGAAACCTTTCTTAGAATCTTGCATATTGAACCGATTCAATATCTTGTCAATATATGTGTCTTGGCTTAATCCAATTAACCTTTTAGATCTATCTCTATAGATCTTTATGCCCAAAATGTACGCTGCCTCTCCTAAATCCTTCATTGAGAAACCTTTCCTTAATGAGGATTTAACAACATCTAGTACTGGAGTGTCATTTCTGATCAACAATATGTCATCTACATATAGGACTAGAAATATAAGTGCGCTCCCACTAACCTTCTTGTAAATACAAGGTTCTTCTACGTTCTTGATGAAACCAAACCCTTTGACCACTTCATCAAAACGTAGATTCCAACTCCGAGATGCTTGCTTCAATCCATAGATGGACTTTTGATGTTTGCATATTTTTCTAGCATTTTTAGGATCGACAAAACCCTCAGGTTGTGTCATGTACACATCCTCAGTTAGACTCCCATTAAGAAAGACTTTTTTGACATCCATCTGCCGTATTTCATAATCAAAATATGCAGCAATTGCTAGGATAATCCGAACAGACTTTAGCATAGCGACGGGCGAAAATGTTTCATCATAATCAACACCTTGAATTTGTTTGAAGCCTTTCTCCACCAATCGTGCATTATACATGTGAACTTTTCCATCCATATCAGTCTTTTTCTTGAAAATCCATTTGCAATTGATTGGTCTCACACCATCGATTGGATCAACCAAGTTCCAAACTTGATTCTCATGCATGGATTCTATTTCGGATTCCATGGCCCCAAGCCATTTCTCAGAGTCGGGTCCCATTGTTGCTTCAGTGTAGGTCACAGGCTCAATATTGTCCAACAATACCATGTCCTGTGGTACCGTGGTTAGGAGTGTCAACTTTTCAGTTGCACGACGTACTCTTGTAGACCTTCGTGGGGCTGGTGTTTCATCAAGTGGTTGTACAACATCTTGTACATCCTGTATAGGATTAGAGGGTGCCGAAACATTTTCAGGTATTTCTTGAATTTCTTCAAGATGCACCTTGCTCCCACTAACTCCTTTTAAGAGAAACTCTTTCTCCAAGAAGACAGCATTGCGAGCAGTAAACACTTTACCCTTCGTTTTATTATAAAAATAATATCTTTTGGTTTCCCTAGGATATCCCACAAAGAAGCATTTGTCTGATTTGGGATTAAATTTGTCTGACGTCAAACGTTTGACATAAGCATCACATCCCCAAACTTTGAGGAAAGACAATCCGGGACGTTTCCCGGTCCACATCTCATATGGTGTCTTCTCAACAGACTTAGTTGGGACTCTTGTTAGTGTAAACGCAGCAGTTTCAAGAGCATAACCCCAAAAGGATAGTGGAAGATCAGTCTGGCTCATCATCGACCTAACCATGTCTAACAAGGTTCGGTTCCTCCGCTCGGACACCCCATTCCATTGGGGTGTTCCAGGTGGAGTCAACTGTGGAACAATTCCACATTGTTTTAAATGATCATAAAATTCATGGCTCAAATATTCACCCCCACGATCAGATCGTAGAAGTTTAATTGTCTTGCCCAACTGATTTTGTACTTCATTCTAAAATTCTTTGAACTTTTAAAAAGATTCAGACTTGTGCCTCATTAGATATCCATATCCATATCTACTAAAGTCATCGGTAAAAGTAATGAAATACTGAAAACCACCTCTAGCTACCAAACTCATTGGTCCACATACATCAGTATGGATAAGTCCCAACAAGTCACTTGCCCTCTCACTTTGACCAGTGAAGGGTGCTTTGGTCATCTTCCCAAGCAAACAAGACTCGCATGTGTCAAGTGATTCAAAATCAAATGAACTTAACAAACCATATTTATGGCGTTTCTCAATGTGTTTCTCATTTATATAACCTAAGCGACAAAGCCAAATAAAAGTGGGATTTAGATCATTTTGTCGAGCCCTTTTTGTATTAATGTTATAGACTGTTTTATCCTCAAGATCAAGAACATATAATCAATTCACTAATGGACATTGAGCATAGAAAATATTATTATAATAAATAGAACAACATTTGTTCTTTATTATAATCTCATAACCATTAACTTCTTCCAAACATGAAGAAGATATAATGTTCTTGCTCAAAGAAGGAATGCAATAACAATTATTTAATTCCAAAACTAATCCTGAGGGTAATGACAAGTGATAAGTTCTGACAGCTATGACAGCAACCTTTGCTCCATTGCCGACCCGAACATCCAACTCGCCTTTTGCAAATCTTCTAGTCTCACTTAGACCCTGCAATGATTTGCAAGTGTGAATCATTGATCCGGTATCAAATACCCATGATTCACTAGAAGATGTAGCAATATTGATTTCTATAACATTTATACCTGAAGTGGAAGTCTCACTCCCTTTCTTCTTCTTATCCTCCAAGTACTTCTTGCAGTTCCTAGACTAATGCCCCTTAGCATGACAGTGAAAGCATTCATCATTAGGAGAAGGGCCTAATTTGCCCTTTAGCTTTGAGCTTGAAGACTCATTGGGAACCTTTCCCTTGTATTTAGGATGCATCACACGCTTCCTCTTTTTATTCTCCTTTTGAACCATCATCACATGAGTGGTGTTTTTCTTAATGCTTTCCTCGGCTGTTTTAAGCATCCCATGCAATTCAGCCAACATTTTCTCCATGCCATTCATTTGATAATTCAATATAAATGGCTCATAGCTCGGTGGGAGTGACTGGAGAATAACGTCAATAGCCAGGTCATCCTTGAGTTCAGAACCAAGTTTGTCCAAAGTCTCAATGTAACCAATCATCTTGATTACATGGGGACTGACCGGGCTACCTTCTGCCAGCTTGCATGAGAACAAGAATTTTGAGATGTTGTACCTCTCAGCCCTTGCTTGGTTCTCAAACATTCTACGTAGTCCTTGAATCATAGAATAAGCATCTGCATGCTCATATTGTTTCTGTAGATCAGGGGACATTGTGGCAAGCATGAGGCAGCTTGCATTAAGCGCATCATCGCAGTACTTCTCATAAGTCCTGCGAGTTTCGGCATTTGCATCATCGGGGAGGTCATTGGGGTATGGTTGCTCAAGAACATACTCAATTTTCTCTTGCCTGAGAACAATTCTCAGGTTGCGGTACCAATCAATAAAGTTAGCTCCATTGAGCTTTTCTTTCTCAAGCACAGATCGCAAATTGAAACCGGAATTGTTACTAGCAGACATGATCTAAAATAGAAAATAAATATGCAAGGTTTTAGCACTATGTTATGTACCAATCTTTTATTAACGGTTTAATAAAAGACACCACCACTATATGAGCATCGTCCTCCCTCTAACGACATATAGTGGTCCAAGATCCATATTCACTAATTCCTAGTGAGCTTTGGCTTCACTGCTAGAAAATTAGTGGCATAGGTAAACAACCATTGTTAATCATATCTCTATATGATTCTTGTTTGTTGGGTGACATCAAATGCTCCGGCTCCCAACACTATGCCATAAAGCCCAATACCGTTTTGATAGCTTTGTTGAGTAAACCAATACTATGGATGTGAATGTCCAACATTCACCCTATTCATTATGATAGACGACGGTATTTTGCTTTGGCAAACCTACCATACAACGATCAAAACAACATAGGTGCAGCTATAGGTAAACAGCATCAAATACTCAACTTTTCCGAGGGAAGCTATTTTATCATGACAAAACATCCACCATATGAAAAGCATGAAAATAATAGTAAAACATCACAGGCATACGATCATATCATATCTGTGAATAGTATGGCCTTTAGGATCATAGTGGTCTCCATCAACATGGTTCCATGTGATCACCATCGCCATCATGCTTGAGGTTTCTCAATGAATATAAAAGAAGCTAATACATCTAATAGCTATCAAATAAATTACATGAGAGATCAGGCATCATAGGGCGACACGCAGGTCGTTATACAATTATGTGACAACCTCAACCCGGTTGTGTTAAATTTGAAACGCGCAGGCTGCATGAATTTTACACACAGATCATCACATCACATTTAGGCCATACCATTCACATCATTCCCTGCAAAAACAAGTTAAGCGTAGAACGGTGTCTATTGCGAAACAACTTAATGATGTCACTATAGCAGACAGCAACGGCGGTCCCGAATCTGAGCCATTCAGAATGCCTCAATTTTCATTGTGACTGGTTATCCACGAGAAGATCGCGATACATGACCGTGATCTGTTGGCTCAATCTGTTAGCTATGTACACTATTAGTCCCGATGGTGATTCCAGCCGGTAGGGACAGGTTGCGCACACAGCAGAGAAGGAGCACGAACTAATCCTTTAGTCATATGATGGCAATCTACTCTAACCAGTTCCAAACCCCAAAAGCCAAACTATAAAAATTCATCATATGAACTTGTCTGCAGTAGATCGCATCTAAGATCCAGACCAAAAACTACGCAAGTCGGCTCTGGTACCACTGTAGGGAAATAGGCGATGCACTACTCTAGCAATTCGACCGTATCACCCAGGAAACATGCGAGTAAGAAGGTCATGGATCGTTACCACTAGACGTGCAGCGCAGCGGATCGTAGATGCGCGTCGTAGCCGATCAGCGCAGCAGTAACAGCAGCGCCTCCACGGAGTCCACACATACAGGGAGGAATGTCGTGCGTCGGTGTGCTAGCACCGCGCGCACGGCAGGGGTTTCGGCGGCTTACCTGTGAGGGGCGGCGGCTGGGACTGCTATGTGGTGGAGTCATTTGTCCCTAACCCTACCCCTCATATTTATAGGCTCGCTAATGGGCTTTTAGGTCACAGGCCAATTAGTACCCTAATTTCTTATGGATCGAATATCCATCAGGCCTTTATCTGAATTGTTATGATTGCCTCTTGGGCATATCACCAACAGACCCTCCGTCTGGACAGCTTGGTTGTCCATTACGGCCGTTCCTGCTTTCAATTGAAGGCTGAGGCTCGCCTCTGTGGGGTTGTAGCTTGGACAACCCAGATCGGTTGCCTCCATATACCTCCATTCCCACATGTGATTAGCGCGTCCCTCCACCGGAACGAGCGCGTACGGAGTGCCCTCCATAGCTCTCGCGTGTACTTGGCAGAAACGCGACATGGCGTCGAGGGCTGTCACTTGCCATATTCCTTCCGGCTGTCTACCTCTTACCGTAACGGTGAACGGCGCCCAACCGGGTGGCATATGCCCTGCAGGAATCTCGACATGGATCATCCACGTCTTGTACCCCTCCTCGCCTTCTTCTTTGGCGAAGTACTGCAGCATCTCTGTGTACCCGAAATATTGAAGCATTTGCCTCAATGCTTCCGGATAGCCGCTGTGACGAGAACAGTGGGACACCACCCACCCGTTCTCCAACTGTTTACCCGCTGTCATATGTAGAAATATATTTGAGAAATGTCAAATATTTTTTTGAACAGTAAACCATGGAGTTATAACATAAAACATGTCATTGAACTCATAAAACTTCGAAACATAGTTCAAACTTAAACAAATTTGACTGCTGATCTGCTGTCCAATATGACAGTCCTGACCAGTTTCCATTTCAACCTGATTTAGACCATGGTAAAGCAAAACCAATTCTGGAGCTCAACATCAAAGTTAAAGCTCACTTCAATAGCTTTCCATAAAGAGTTTGCTTGGCCTAAGATCTGTCCTGGTTCAAAAGTTATGAGATGTCAAAGTTAACAGAATTTCGGGAGAAAATTGGACAGCACCTCCCTGCTTTAGGTACTGATTTTATCCAAGTATTCCAGTTAATTCTGCTCCCAATATGACAAAACTTTATGTTACAATGTTGTAACACATCTCATGAACTTTTCAGAACTACCTCCTTTTCTATTTTTGGATTTTTATGCAGGATGTTATGCTCAATTTACAGAGAGTTACAGAGAGTTTTTGCTCTGCCCTGTTTTCTGGACAGTTTCCACTCTACTGCATGTTTCGATTGGTCAAGGGGTGAAACACCTCTGGACCTCAACAGGAAAGTTGTAAAGCTCTTCCAAAGCTTTCCAGAAATGTATCATATGACCCCAACCTCGAAAGAACTCAACCTCTAGCCTATGATTAACTGCAGCCTTAATTCAGCTGAAAACAGGGGACTCTGTCCTTAGTAGCCTATAAGTTGAAAACTTGTTAACTTTGAATATCCTGATTAAAGGAAGAAGTTACATCAAAGTTTTAGTGCTCCGGATTAAAACTTTCAAGGTTTACTATGCAGTTGCTCATTTAATGGGGTGTGACGTCAATGCGTCACCAGATCATGTCGGTACTACGTCCTCACAAAGAAAAACCTATACCAGACTTATCCGGCTTCGTTATTTTAGTGGCACTAAGCGTCTCTTGCACACGGATGCTACACGTCTACCGTTTCGTGGTTAGACTACCTGCAGATAACTCACACAATCATTGGACTCGGCTGCACACCCAGCCCGGTATCCATACAGTTAGTACACCAGGCCGTCATCACTCGCCCGGATGTTCTCAAGCCAAACACGCCTTGAGCTACATGTTCACGTTACTGACCACGTGACGGGGTCTCCCAAATTGCCCGAAGAATGTCAGGGACAGACGTTGCTCGAATACCCCAAACGACATGAAGAGTCGTAGAGGATATTAAAGCGGGTCGGGTTACCTGCCACCCGTGGGGCTCCACCCTTCAGCTTGTGCGCACTGGTGGACAGCGCTTACGTGCACCACCCAAGACATAAAGCATCCCGAGATGCACGATTTTCCGACATAAGCAAATAGGTTAGTATGCCACTTTCTATACACCAATAACATCCTTATATGGGCTAATAACTCGTTTCTCACTAGATTTTTGAAAAAGATGACCTTTTTAGTGCGTTAAACCGTAAGCGAGCTCTGATACCACGCTGACACGACCCCACGGTCTTGTCGAACCAGGATCACGCTGAGGGGTGCTGCGTTGCACAGCACCGGATAACACACATCAAAGGTACAAAGCGGAAGCAATGTTTTATTACATAAAAAGGTTTCTGAACATTTGTACAACAAAATATGTTCAGTCTACACTCACGGGCGTAGACTATACATTGAGTTCACGTTCAGCCCGTGAACGTGTCCCCACTAGCACACAAACACACTAACACGGCGGCGTGCACGACTCCCACTCGATGGGGTTCCCCTCCTGGGGTTCCGTCTCCTCATCGGGAGACCCTTCCTCATAGAACCCTGCAAAAGCTTCAAACACAAGCAGTGAGCACGAAGGCTCAGCAAGACTGACCCGCTCTCCTATACAGGGAACTTCTACATAGTGGATGATGGGTTACATGAGGTAAAATAAGTTGCAAAGGACTCGCCTAATTAGTGGAACCTTACTTTCATGTTTTAGCAACAGGTTGTGGAGACTTTACGCTAAGGCACATTAAAGAGCCACAATCAAACAAGAAACGCATTTCTCTCATGTACTTTGCCCAAAGTGGAAAAGAACTTTAGTTAGCTCTAGGCTACAGCAAATCATTAACAATCAAAGTCCATCTTTCAATCAGCAACATTTTAACATGTATCTAGCCTGTTCTTTCTACGTCACGGTACAGTGAACAAGTGGTACTCAATGACCACGAGGGACGGCGATTATAATCGATTTACACCTGCAGGGTTACCCGAATAACCGATCACGTATGCCCGTACTCGATGTTGCCTACAGCAACCATCACGGACGTCGTACGCAACCACCTTTCACCCGTTAGCCAAATATTGAACCGGTCCTATCGTCCTGAGCAAGAGGTCTCTGCATGCACATCTCAGTGCCACCAGCCGATTTACACCTCAAGCTCTCAACCTACCCTCTGAACGACAGGCAATGCCTCAATACCCAGCTACCCGAGTTACATCGGTTTCCCGGTTCCCATATAGCCGGTAGGTCTTCGGTACTGTCCTAGCTTGTTCAACAGGCCCGCACACGGCTCGGTCCTCAATCGACACAAGCGGAGCTATAGCACACAGGCCCCAAAGTCCTGCTGCCCTTACTCTCCGCTCAGTCTCATTTTTCTCGCCATGTGTTTCATTTGCTATCTCTACCCGAGCGATGTGCCTCTAGCCTATTCTCGTGAGTAGTTCCAACTACTCGACTTGTACCGAATCCTACTCTATCTTTAGCATTGCAGTGGCTAACGAGGTTTTCAATCTTAATTCCAACCCATGGTTTTCTTGGCTATGCATTTGGGTTTCAAACAGACTCTAATGCAAGAATTATGTGGTACTCAAAGGAAGTTCTCAAAACAATAAAAATTTGTAAAGAGGTTAATGCAAACCGGAGCTTGCCATGCTGCTCTTGGTCGTAGGCTAGCTGCTCTTCCGGAGTAACGAAGTCTAAGACTTCGGGTTCCTCCTCAACCTTAGCGACTACATGAGATAACAAGTATATGTATCAATTTAAATGCATTTGAATTGAATTTAAACTTGTGAAGACTATGAGTACCACTAGACAGACCCAATGACTCTGAAATTTTTACTGTGGTTTGGTTACAACCTAAGCAGAGACTTGGCCAAGTTTTATTTCCAGCAAAGCTCATTTGAGCTCTCCACAAATAATTATGTACTTGACCTTAATTAGAGCTCTTAATGTGTTATAGGGATTTTCATGGAGCAATCCATGACTTCCTGAAAACTAGATTTTCTTAGGGTTATAATGGAGTTGGTCTCACTTAATTTGAAGGTTCCTAGCTAAAGATATGAGGTAAACCATTTCAGAGAAATTCTGAAAATGTTTCTGAACATTTTCCATTGTCTCTGGAACAGTTTCATTAATCACCCCATTGGGTGGATCAAATGAGCTCAAATGGATGTGAAATTTTTATGGTAGCTCAGGGATATTTTGGTGAACATCCCAGCAAAATTTCAGAATTTTCCTCCAAAGGGTTCTCCAGTTATAATTCAAAAAATTTAAACTTTAAAGAAATAATTCTGGAGAATTAGGGATTTTCATGAAGTGAAACTTGATTTGCTGGAATGTACTCAGAGAGTGAATCCAACAATTGGTTCACTTGATTTGGAGTTACGTAGCCAATGTTATGAGGATTTGAAGTTTTAATGAAATCTGAAAATCGGGAAGAGTTTAAATCACTGCGCGTGGGACCCGGGGCTACGTGTCAGCTCCTCATCGGTTGACACATGTGGCTACTGATTCCTTCACGCGCAGCCACACCCGATCCGTGCCGCAGCAGATCCCGGTTTTAAAATATCTGCTGCTGACAGCCGGGACCCACCCCTTCATCTTCCTCCCGCCTGTTCCCAGCGTGCGCCCGCGCTCTCCGCTTGTCGGAGCAGGCTGTAGCTCGCCGGCCGGCCGTTCCCGGCCACCGTCCGAGCTAAAACTCACCGCCCGTGCGTTTACGACCCCGGGGAACACGATGGTGAGGTGCTTTGGGACTGCCGATGACCGGAAGGTGGCCGGCAACGTGCAGCGGCCTCTGGTGAGGTTCGGCAGCGTCGGCCGGGGGTTTATCCTGCCAAAACCTGTACCGACAAGCTCTACGGCACCAGTGCACCTCTAGGAACCTCGTTAAGGCCTCAAAGGTGTTCAGAAATGACTGCAAGGTTGTCGGCACTGTGAGACCGATCGTGTCCGTCATGAACGCCCTTGATCGAGCTCGAAATCCGTCGCTCCTAGCCGGTTTCATGCAACGGATGCTAAAAGGAAAATGATCGCCGGCTAGTCCAGCGTCTATGTGCCAAGTTTGATGACCGAAGGAGGATCAGAGAGCGGGAATTCGAAGGAACCATACCGGATGCTCGGGTTGAGGCCGCCAGAGCAAAATTTGGGAATTCCCGGTGGATGCTTCACGGTTTGCTTCAAGAATTGGAGGAGAGCAGCACCAACCTAGCGCGCTCCCATGGCCTGGATCGATTGACCGCGAGAACCCCTATGTAGGGCTGTCCACAATCACCCGTTCGTCGGCTGAAGTTTGGTCGCTGCTGTGGTGGTCGTTCTCGGGCAAGGAAGGCCGGAACTTGCTTGTTTCCGGGTCGGGGAGATGTGTGCGGAGCTCAGGGCAGTGCTTAGCAGCTTGGGGAGGGATGGCACTGTTGATTTGGCTGGACTCCCGATCAAGCCGAGGAAGCGGAAGAGCGTTGCTCGGTGTTTGCACGCGAGGAGGAAGCAAGCGACGGTTGCTCCGGCAGAGGATGTGGAGCGCCTTAAGAAGGGCTCAGAACCGACCTGCGCTCGCGCGTGGACGAGCAGCTGGTGGCGCGGTGGCTCCCCCTCGGTGGCGCTCTCGGAGAAAGCCCGGCGACCCGAGTGCTGAAGTCTCAGTCAGTTGAATTGCTTCAGTGGCTGACATGTGGGCCCCATCTCCCTTTTAACCTCTGAACTTAACTCCCTCTTACTGTTGTAAACAGTAATCCCCCTTATACCCATGGTGATTTGAATTATCTACCCCTGAGCCAGTTGAATGGGATAGAATTCAAATTGTGTTTGGTTTGACTAAATTTCAGCACATATGCAGTTTTGAAATTCAAATATAGTTTGAATTTGCTAAACTTAGCTCATGTCAAGATCAACTCCAAATGGAGTGAAAATTGGTGTGTGAGCTCATAAAATTGTGCTGAGTAAGATTATGCCTCCCACTTTTGAATTCATGGGATGAAAACAGTTTGAATTTGAGTTCAAACCACCGTCTTTTTAGTTGTACTCAAAAGACCTCAAGAAGGTTTTGGATTTGGGTGAAATTTGGCATGGACATTCCTAGCAAAGTGTAGGACTGTTTCATATGTCCAGCCACTATATGATGCATGTGGAAAATACCACTTTTGCATTTTTTGAGTTTGTTCCCTAATGAGCATGTTGATGGTGGTTACTTGCTCTTCAAATGTGTTCATCAAGTTTCTTCAAATGAGGTGTGTGTGTGTGGTCATGAACACTTTGATTATGTGTCAAAAACTGAGGCCCTTACACTCATGGTGAAAAATCTCGGCTCAAAGGCCAGCACACGAGCTGCTTCACTCCTCCTTCTGTTTCCCGAGCAAAAACGAGCACAACCCGAGCTACTCTCCCGTTTCCGCGCAAGAACTCGACGCCACCTCCTCTGATCACCGGTGACCGGCTGATCCCGATGGTTTCACGCGCCGTCAACAGAGAGGAAAAGGTGCGCTTACTTGTGCTGAATCTGTGGGAGGAGACCGTGCGCCAGTTCCGGCGGTGTAGCGCAAGAATTTCTGGTTTTCTTCCTCAAAGCGTATTAGGGTTAGAGTCCGGTCTACGGCCAAATTTGTTGCACAGAAGCAACCACCGGTTATGCTATAGCTCACACATGCTCTAGAACACCTAGCGCACCTCCTCGATCATGTAGCAACCGGTTCCATGCGCTAGGGCCTTAGTTCTGTCAAATTTTTGGCCCGGCGGCTGGAAACAGGGCACCTCGCCGGTGAGGTCGTAGTGGCGGCCGTTTTAACGGGGATTGGTGCTCATGTCCGTGATCAGCAAGTGTCAGCGGAGCTCCCCGAGAAAACCGCGTCGAAAAAGGTGCAGAGGACACCGAGTTCGACGTCGCCGATGAGCTCCCGGCCGCTGTTACTGTTGGGAGCACTATTCCGGCCGTTGCCGAGCTCCGTTGAGGACACCACCATGTTACCCCGGGCTGAAATATGCACAGGCGGTGAGTTTGGTCAGAAGTCGGGCAGCAGGACGCCCGGCGGCGAGCTCTCCGGCGAAGGGGGCGGCGGGGAGCCGCGGGAGCGCGAGGTTGAAGAAGCCCCGCGGGCCCCGCGTGTCTGTAAAAGTCCCAAAAACGTGAATGCAAAGGAACGGACTATGGAACGTCATTGTGTTTCTGTTCATGAAAAATGGGACTTACAAAAACATTCTTACATGGGATGGTATACATGAGGTGCAACCACATGGGTTCAAGCATGCCTTTGAAGGTGTTGGACCAAGGTGGAGTTAAACTCATGTGTTATCATACATGTACATGTGAAAGAACAAAAATAAGGTCTTAGTCTCAAAGGCTCAGCTCAAATTGCTGCCAAACTTTCGTATACACATGGAGCCTCATACATTTGAATTGAGGAGAATGTGATGGCAACTTTCTGATTTGAGGGTGAGCCAAAAGGGAATGGACTATGATCATGTTGAGTTCATGCTGAATTCAAACATGTTATACAAGGGAATGACGTGAGTTATGTCACATAAAATGTTAAACTCAGACATGGATATGTGGGAAGAGCAAAAATCTTGTTTAGCTCCTGTTGAACACATGTTAACCCGGGAAAGGATTTCACTCCGAAAAAGCTAACTCACATGCACATTCTCTATGAGTAGAGGGGAGGGAAGTTTAAACCCCATTTTTGAACCCTTGCAAAGCATTCATGTTCAGATGGTCCAAAAGCATATATGAGATGACCATTGCAGTCCTCAGGTATTGAAGAGCTTAAGTTCCAAAATGGGAGGGATTTTAAGCTCATATACCATTGGTTCAAAGCATTGTTTGAGATCACCTTCAAATTCAAATTTGAGGGGCATGGTCCAAAACTGAACTTGTGAGGTTCAGCTTGGGACCAAGATTGATCAAGCATGGGCTAGGAGGAAACCAAAGTGTTTCACCCAAATTCAGATGGGTCATCACCAAAGAGGACATAAATATTCAGTTTGAAGCAAATGGTTCACTTCAAGGAAAAGAAGGCCATTTCCAAAGAGAAATTCAAACTGTTGTTTAATAGGTTGTATTTGCAATGGTCAACTGAAGAATCAGAGGGCATAATTGAATTCTTCAGGTCCAAATTATGAGGGAGGCAAATTTTGGGCAAATTTGGAGGTGCTTTGATATTAGTATCAAAGGGCTTATGAATTTCCTTCAAATTTGAATTCAAATTTGAACTGAAGAACACCAAGTCAAAATTCCAAACAACTTTTGAATCTGAGCTCTTCAGAATGTAAATTTGCTTTGTGCCAAAGTTTAGAAGATCTTTTAGGGAGGAACAGGGGTGGACCCACTTGCCATTGAGCCATATAGATTTGCTCCTTAAGTCTTCTGTTCAGTGGGGCACAGTAGTCTGTGAGAGGGAACCCGGACTCTGTTTCTCCTGTGCCGAGCGTGCGACAGCAGCAGCACCCCGGCGCCAGCTCCCGAGCAGCTTTAGAGGCGGTTCCCCTCGCCCTTATCAATCTCCACCGAGAGCACAGCGCCTCACACGACCGCCTCACGCCACTGCCGTCCTTACCACGCGCCTCTCTCGTTGAGCTCTTGCCGCACGGAGAAAAATTCTCAGAGCTCCGGCGCCCGGACGCCTCAGCAGCTTCCACGCCAAGCTAGGCCGCCCCACAGCACCGCCGGACCTCCCTCAGCATGGCAGAAGCAAGAACCGGGCGCTAGCCCTGTCGGAACGTCGGCGTCGAGCTCGGTTCTCCTCCACAGCACCGAAGGAAGCCGCCGCGACGAGATCACGTCGCCGGGCCACCACAGAGCATCTCCCATCGAGTTGCAAAAACAAAAAGGTGCGCCTGTAACTCTTCTTGCTTCACAGCAAAGCCGGCAGCGTGTCACAGACCGTGCTCGCCAGAATTTGGCTTTTCCCGCGGACATACAATATGAACCGGGAGTAGAGAATCGGGAAATTAGGGGAGCACAGTGCACCACTCATCACCAGACCTAGAAACCCAGTTGTAGACATCCGTGCAGGCACGTGGGATCAAGAACTAGGGAGAACCGTTGAGGAAAACCTCAGTTCTTCGAGTTTTTCCTGTTTTCCCCAAAATCGCCCTAGGTCACACGGTGAGCCCCTAGTTGCTGACGTTTCTCGCGAGATCAGAGCCCTAGACGTTGCTCCCTAGGTCGTGGCAATGCTATAGGAGCTAACCGGAGCAAGGTTAGAGCATTACAGTGCCCTAGCGACGTCGCCAAAGTTGCCGCAGCTACTGTCGCCGTCGCACCTAGGTTTCCGGCCATTGTCGATCTGAGATAAGCCCGGCATCGTGTTCCTCGCACGAGAATACGTGGGGGAGGCGAGGACCAGCAAGTTCCGAGCACCGGAGACCCCTCCCGACGAGAACTCCGGCGAGCTCGGCGGCGCGGGAGCGCGGGCTGCTGGAGGAAGACGAAGACGGGGGCTGGCCCATGTGTCAGTCTCTGTTACGAGGGGTTAGATCTTCTGTGGCCTCGGATCTCTTTGTGACAACACGGGAATAACTCTGCGGTCCGTGTGGCTCGGGTTCCAGCGGTCGACACGTGGCCCTGTGGCCCGCAGTCAGAGTTTGAATAATTCTCGGTTTAATTTGAATTCCAAATTCAGTTCAAACTTTAGAACTGCATGACTTTTGCTAGGAAGCTCCAAAATTAGTGATTCAAAATGGGTTGGATTCAGGGTGAAAAACTCTATCCAAATATGCCACCAAATTTTTTTCTAAAAATCAATAGAAAATTCTTTAAAACTTTTCAGCAAAAGAATTTTAGAGGGAGTTTGGTTTATCCAAAAATCCCCAAATTTTGCAAGAATATTATTTAGGATGTTAGGAAACTCCTGTAAATGTTTCAGCTCATTTGGAGTTTATTTAGTCAGGGTAATTCTGATTTCAAGATTCTGTATTCAAATGAATACAGAAACATTTTCAGAGATTTCCAAAACTTGGAAATTCACTTCTGGGCATTCATTAGCTCCACAAATCCTAGGAAAATTCAGGCATACTCTCTGAGATATGTTTGAAATTGTAGTTCACTTGAATTTGCATGAAAGTGCAAATTTAGTTAGAATTAATTTCTTTTTGCCTAAATGCTTAGGGAATTGTTCTGGGTGATCTACTTAGTGAAACATTCTGAATTTTGGTCCAGAGGACTTTCTTGTGACAAGGAACGCACATGAAAATTTTCAGCTCCATTGGAGCTTTGGATCACCACTGTCCTGTTCAACCTATTTAGATAAGTAACACCCAAGTGATGAAATGTAATTATCACTTGATCATGTTGCTTCACCCAAACCAAACCACCAGCCCCAGTGTCATTTTAAATTCTTAAACAGAGTTCCAGTTAAAAACTTGTCTTTAGAACTTGTTAGCAAAAGTTTTACAATTAAACATATGTGCATGTTCATAACGTGTAGTGATTAAATGTGGAAGAGTGGAAGAGAAGTGAGGCTTGAATCAAGAAGCAAGAAGGCAGTGATTCAACTTCAAGTCATCAACAACTAACTTCATATTATCTGACTTTAGTCACCTGCAAAACCAAGGCAAGCTACGGCTTGCATTTAAGTTATTTATAAAGTTTTTACTTTATTGACATTTATGGTATAGAGTTTGTATGTGCATTAGGTCCAGGATGTTTTACACTCCAAATGCATGACCAAATGAACCCTGGAGTTGAGGCCAGAAAAGGGTCACCGCTGTAGAAGAATGCGTGTGCTAAATAGCTTAGGACATCCGGTAGAAGTCGAGTAGTTGGAATCTACTCGCGAGTTATAGACGGGATTACCTGGGTGTAGATGGAAAAAGAGAGCAAGCTAAAGTTTACATTTCCAAAGATGAGACCGGGCAGGATGGTTAGGCAGTGACAAGACGAGGTCTTGGTCGAGTAGCTCTACCTGTGTCGGTTAAGGACCGATGTGTGTGCGGCACCCAGGAGCAGGTATTGAGTTGTGTACCGGATGCTTACTGACATATGGGAACCAGGAAACCGATGTATCAGGTTCACTGGATTGTAGAGGCATACCACATCGTCTCGTTAGACCTATGAGCCCGAGACGGCGCGACCGGTTCTACAGTCTAGTGTCCTGCGAAAGGTTGCCACATACGACGTAATGAAGGACGTCAAAGTTGGGTCTTCAGAGGCGGGCGTATGTGTCGAGTTATCCAGGTAGTGTTTGATTCGAATCACCGTCCATCGCGATTATTGATTACCGCTTGCTCCCTTTGTTGTGACGTAGTAATCAAGTTGTGTGGAAATAGTTTGCAAATTTTTAAATGCTGTTATGATAATTGTAAATTGCATGAAAACCATGTTTGAAGTAGAGATAGAGCAAACTAAAGTTATTTTCCACCTTGGGACAAGTAACATTGGAATGAAGCGTTTCTTGTTTGATTGTGGAGTTCCAATGTTGCTGGGCGCAAGGTCCCTACTATAATGGCTAAAATCTGAAAGTTAAGGATGAACTCGTAGGCGAGTCTTTTCACAAATTACAGGATTAGGTCTTAAGTTACCCTCATGTAGAGTTGCATGCTTTAGGAGAGACGGGTAAGTCTTGCTGAGCCTTTGTGCTCACTCTTGCTATATAAGTGGTTTTGCAGGTAAACCTCGATGCTATAAAGAAGGTTGTCCGGTGAGTCTCGGGAACTTCCGAGTCATGTCACACTTGGAGAACCTAGCCGCTGCCATGTCTTCGTGTTGCTTGCGAGAGGAGTCCGCGGGCTGGACCTCTTCTCGAGTGCTTCTTAGATTTTCGATGTGAGCTGTTGTAGACTTCCGCTGTAGCTATTTTATGTAAATTATTTACAAAGAACATTCGTAAACTTCCGCTTTTGATTTATGTAATACATTGTTCCTGATATGTGTGCTATTGGATGCCGCATAACACGGCACCACCCAATGCGATCCCCGGGCGAGGTGCCCCGTCCCCGTGACGGAGGTTGGGCCCTCGTCAGCGTGGTATCAGAGCCGCATTGGTAATAGCGCACGGAGTAAGGATCGTATTACGACAAAAACTTAGGATACGGTGAGGAAATGGTATTAGGCCCACATAAGGACTATAGTAGTATAGTTACTTAAAGTGGCAGCACTAACATATGTGTTATAATTCTGAATTTTGATTATGTAATGACGCACCTACGCTCAGGTAAACATGGTAAGGAACGCCACCGAAAGCGGTTCAATTTCGGTTAGCTCCCATGACGAGGAAAGTGGTTCAGGGTTAGATCTCAAAGCTTGGTGTGAGATGTTAATATGAAACTCTTGGACTTTTCATGTTCCTGAGTTCATATGAAATGCTGATCCCTAGCGTGCATTAGGCAAGTAAGTAGAGACCCCATCGTGTGGTCAGTAACGCGATAGTGTGTTCGTCTTGAAATAGCGAAGGGGGACATACGCAGCGCTTGCCATCGGCGTGCCCTGCAGGGCAGTAGGTGGTATCCGTTGGGTTGATAACATTCCCAACCGTGACGACCCGTTCATGATCTACTCAGGTTCCCCGTCATGTGGTGTTGAAACATGATCACGTACCTTGAGACGTGACTTAACTCAAGGACGGCCGTATGTCAATGATACGGGCGTTTGAATTTACTTTCAGATATGGAACTGCCTGAAATGAAACAACCTTTGAGTGCACCACTATTGCGTATTTTTCTGCAGGTACTAACCACGTACGTATCCCGTGTAGTACACGTGTGCGAGAGACCATCTTAGTGCCACTGATAAAACGGATATGCCGGTATAATCCGGCTTAGTATTTTCTTTGGTGAGGTAATGTAGTACCGACTTGATTCTTACGGTGCATCGACACCGTACTAAACATATAATCCTCTTCCCTATGAAAAATGATTCATGAACTAACTTTCGACTAAAAATGAAAGTTTGAAACAAATATTAGTTACTGAACTCTTATTTTGAGCTAAGATTCAAATGAGAGTATAACTAGGTGTCAAAGTTTTCAAAAACAGAGTGCTCTGTTTCTGGCAGAAATTCTTGCTGGATTTTAACAGAGCATAACTCTGAGTAGCTTGACCCAATTAAGGTGTATGATACAGTTCTGGAAAGATTTTCAAGTGCTCTACAACTTCTTTGTAGACCTCCTGGGAAAAATCACAGGTTAAGTTGGTGAAAAGTCCAGTTGAAGGCAAACTGTTCAGAACCAGGACAGTAGCAAAACCTCTCTGGACCTTTCTGTTTTTAAGCCATAACTTCCTGTATAAAAATTCTTAAGGAGCTTATGATACACCGTTGGAAAGGTTATGAAGGGTTCAACATTGTTGTAGTTCAGAGTTTGTGCAGATTCTTATTGTATTTTTATAGACAACTGTGATAAAGTAGCCACATACAAAGGAGATGCTGGCAAATTTTATCCAGGAATTCTGTCAACTTTGAACAATCATAACTATTAATCTAGAGATGATCCGAAGGCATAGGAATACTCATTGGAAAGATACTGTAGTTAACTTTAACTTTGGTATTCAATGTGAGTTATGAATATGCTGTTTAACGGATCAAGAATCTGGATGAGGACAGAAGAGTCTGTCCTGTACAGAAAAGAGGACTGGTTAGGCCTATCTGTGAGGACCCCGCCGTCCCGATCACTTACGGGGACGGGACACCTCGCCCGGGAATCGCATTGGGTAGTGCCGTGCGATGCGGCACCCAACAGCACACATAATAAAGCATCATATTACATAAAACAAGCGGAAGCTTACAAAGTGTTGATTTTACAAATACTTCTCAAAATAAACTACAGCGGAAGACTATTACAACTCACGTCTCATACCTAGGATAAGCATCAGAGAAGGTGTCCAGCCCGGGGACCCTTCTCGCTAGCAACACTGTCATAATAGCAGCGGCAGGGGTTGCCATGAGTTCACCACTCGGGAAGTTCCGAGTCTCATTGGGCACCCGTACATCTCAGCGTACAGTTATTACCTGCAAAACAACTTATGCAGTATCTGTGAGCACGAAGCTCAGCAAGACTGACCCGTCACCCTAGCCATGAAACTCTACATGATAGAAATAGAGGGCTGATTACAGAGGTTTGCACAAACGATGAATTTGAGCTAAAGGAGAGTCCTTACTTCAAGTTTTAGGCAACTTTTATAGCCCTCGCGCAACCTACATCGAGATTCCACAACCAAACAAGAAACGCTTCATCTCAATGTCACTTGCCTGAGGTGAAAGTAACTTTAGTGAGCTACCCTAGACTCATACTGACCTTGCGCCATCAACGTCGAGACTCCACAATCAAACAAGCAACGCTTTGCCTCGACGCTTCTAGCCCAAGGTGGAAATTAAATTTAGTGAAGTGTTGATCGTTCCTCATCTCCATTATGAGGATTACCCACGAAGCATATTAAATATTTCCTGGTTTATTACTACGTCACGACTCAGTGTACAAGTATGCTCACTACCGCGAGCGACGGTGATTGCAATCAAAAACACCCGGCTGACACGACATGTACACCCGTACTCGATGTTGCACACAGCAACCGTCACTGACACCGTACGTGGCTACCTTTCACACGACACCCAAATGTCGAACCGGTCCCACCGACTGGGATTAAGTCTCTCTACGGCAAACCCTCGTAGAGCCGACTTCTCTATCCTTTCAGCATCGGCATCAGACGGTGAGGTATGCCTCGACACCCAGGTTAACATGTTACATCGGTTTCCTGGGTCCCATATTGTCAGTATGCATCCGGTACACATCTCAAACTTGTCCAGCGGGGCCGCACACGAGAACGGGCCTTAATCGACTCAGACATAGACTAGGCTCACAGGACCACGTCCTTGACCTTCCATCCATTGCCCGGTCTCCATTCCCAACTATGAGGATCAATTCCCAACTCTTCCGATTGATCCCCCTTAACCCCGTTTCACGAGTAGGAATCTGCCCCACTCGAGTTATGCCTCTTTTAATCCACTTTTGTTGAGATCAGCAGTTATATTTAATTGATAACATATCCTACACTAAACTCCTGGGTTTTCTGGGTCATGCATTTGGAGTTTCATACCATCTAGACGTAATGCAATAAATAAAATGCTAGACGTATGAAGTGAATACAAATAACAACTTGTAAATTTGATGCAAACCGGGGCTTGCCTTGGTTTTGCAGGTGACTTATATATATATGCAGTTAGTGAAGATCACTTGGTGCTTGATCAACCTCTTTCCTCCTTCCTTGATTTCTACCCCGATGACTCCAACTCCTCCACGTAGATACTACACGTGATGAACATGCATATATGTTTAATTGTAAAACTTTTCTACAAGTTCTAACAACAAGTTTTAAAACTGGAACTCTGTTCAAGAATTTAAGGTGACACTGGTGCTAGTGGTTTAGGTTTGGATCTAAACACATGATTAAGTGCTAAGTGGTTTTCCCCCTCTTCTATTTTGATCACCTAAAGGGGTTAAAAGCACTGGGGTGATCCAGGGCTCCAATGGAGCTGAGGATTTTCATGTGTGTTCCTTGTTACAAGAAAACACTCTGGACCAAAAATTAGCACTTTTTATGGAGTGGTTTGTTCAGAATAATTTTCCAAGCAATTAAGCAAAGAAGAATTAATTCTGAAATCACACCCATGTTCATGCAAAAATTAGTGAACTACAATTTCAATTATAGCTCATAGAGTTTGCATGAATTTTCCTAGCATTTTTGGAGCTAAGAACTTCCCAGAACTGAATTTCCAATTTTTGGAAATTCTCTGAAAGTGTTTATGTATTCAATTGAATACAGTACCTTCAAATCTAAATTTCCCTGATCAAATCAACTCAAATTGAGCTGAAACTTTTACAGGGGTTCACTAATACACTAAAGACTATTCTGGAAAAATTTGAGGATTTTTGGATTAACCAAACTCCCTCTAAAATTCTTTTGCTAAAAAGCTTTAAAGAATTTTACAGAATTAAATAAAGGGTTTCATACAAATTGGGTTTCATATTTGGATAGTACTCTATCAGAGAAATCCAACAAAATTTGTTTCACAATTTTTGGATTCTCCTACCCAAAGTTTTAGCTATTCAAAGTTTGAACTGAAAATTGAAATTCTCCAAAATGTTCAAATGCTGGCAGTGGGTCCAGGGGACAGGTGTCACGCGTCGGGGCAAGCCACACGGGGCTACTGAGTATTTCCCGCGCCGCCACACCGGATCCCCACGCCACAGCCGATCAGGACTTCGACTCCCGGTCGCTGACAGGCGGGACCCGCCGGGTCGTCTTCTACCTCCGGCCCCCGCGCTCGCGCGCCGCCGGGCTCGCCGGAGTTCGACAGATTCCGGCCTCCCGGCCATCCCCCGAGCCCTCCCTCGCCGCTGGGGCCTTATTTCACGTGCTGAACACGATGGAACCCTCTTCCCCGGCCGGCGATGGCTCTAACCTAGCTGGCCACGGCGCGGCGGCTCTGGACCGGTTCGGCAACGTCGCCCGGTCATCCTAGCCTGCCCAGACCTCGGTGGAACGGTGCTACAGCACCAGTGGACTATGGGGATGCTCGACCTAGCCTCAAAACTGATCGGGACCGGCGGCTAATGGTGTCTCACCGTGCACCCGAAACCTCCTCCGCGTTTGAGGTCGGAAATTCTGGATTTCATGCGGTCTATGTGCATCTTTCCAACTAGGGTTGTGAAGGACTACTGATCGCCGGTTAGTGGTGGTCCTGTGTGCAAGGTTTCACGGCCTAAGAACGAGAGGGACGATCGAATTTGGTATTACCGTATCAGAAGGTCGGATGGTGCCCGACGGCAATCTTTTCCCAAATTCGAGCCCGGTAGGTCATCTCATGGCTTGAGCTTCGGGAACGAGCATCAGGGGCTCCCAGCGCATCCGAGGGTGCTCTAGCTCAGGCCTGAGAAGCTCTCGGTGGGGCTGTCCACGTGAGACCAGCTCCGGTTCTCCGCCGGACAGCTCTGTTTCTAGGCGCCGTTTGCCGAATTGTGCGCGCCACAGGCTAGCACCTTCGGTGTTGCGGGGCTGGTGTGGTAGAGCAGGCGCAGGCGCTGCTTTTCTGTACTGCCGGCACGCACAACCGAGGCTTGGTTGGGGCTGGCGATCGGGGAGAAAGGAGTGCGGCGGTGAGCGCCGGTTGCTGTTTGCGCGCGAGAGGAACAGCCAGCGCGCGATGAAAACGAAGATGGCAACGTGCTGCAGCTGGTCCCGGGGTAAAGATCAGGTCGGTGCTAGCTGGAGCAGGAGGTGGAGCCTCGGTCGACGGGGGCGGTCGCTCAGTGTCGCCCGCGGGTGAAACCTCGGTGGAGTGAGGAACAGAGAAAAAGACTTAAGGGTTAAGTCTACTCATTCCTATGACATGTGGGCCCCACAATTCAGTACCTCTTTTCCTCAAAATATCTCCAAAGTTTGACAATTATCCAACCCTATTGTTTGAAAGTTGGAAACTGAGCTCATTTGAATAGTTTGGAAAATTTCCATCCAAATTCAAATGTTTATTTGAATTTTTTGCACATTTGACTCCATTTGTAAAAATGGGTAGCAAACCTTTTCAAAAATTAATGAAACTTTGCCTCCGCACTAATTTGGACCTAAGGAATCCAAATATGCCACTTGATTCTTGTGTTAGCTGCTGCAAACAATAGTTTGGATACAACAGTTTTGAATTTCCATTGTGTCCTCCCCTCACTTGAAGTTTGAATCTACATTTAGTTCATCACTGATTTTTAAACCCTTCCATTGCACTTGAGCTCTTCATTTCTGTGGTTTTAATCCACATGAGGTCCATCCATGCAATAGCCCTAAGTTTGTTTAGAAGAATCTCACCTATGTTATCATATGTGGGAAAAGTTTCAACTAGGCCCCTTTTCCATACACATGACTCCAACATTTGTGCAAACTCATGTTTCTTTGTATTCACATTTTGGGACCTTTACAATACTCCCCCTTAAAAGAATCTCGTCCCGAGATTACAAAAGAAAGATGAGACGGAAGGTAATTACAACAACTACGACAAAAGTTCCGGATAGTTCTTGTGGAGGTAATCTTCACTTTCCCACGTCGCTTCTTCCGGTGTGTGATTACTCCACAGGACTTTGTAAAATTTCAAAGCCCGATTTCGAGTGATCCGGCTCTTTTCGTCGATAATCTTGATGGGCTTCTCGGTGTAGGTGAGGTCCGGTTGCAATATTTCCATGTCTTCCGAAAGGATGTCCGTCGGCTTCTTCAAACACTTTCTCAAGTGTGAAACATGGAAGATGTCGTGGATGCCCGATAAGGATACACTTAGCATATGGTTCAGCAAAGTACGAATCAGTGGCATATAATTCCTTTATACTTTCCAATCCGAGAATTTTAGCATCAAGTTGTGTGAGCAAAGCATGACGTCGAGATAAAGCATCAGCTACAATATTGTCTTGACCTTTCTTATATTTGACAATATAAGGAAAGGACTCAATAAATTCACTCCACTTAGCATCTCGTTTATTCAGTTTTAGTTGTCCCTTAATATGTTTCAATGATTCATGGTCTGAATGTATTACAAATTCTTTAGGATAAAGGTAGTGTTGCCAAGTTTCCAAACTCCGAACGAGAGCATATAATTCTTTATCATAAACTGAATAATTCAAAGTCGGACCACTTAGCTTTTCACTGCAGAATGCAATTGGTCTCTTTTCTTGCATCAGCACGCCTCCAATCCCATCTCCACTTGCATCACATTCAATTTCAAATGTCTTGTTGAAATCAGGAAGTGCAAGGACTGGGGATGTTGTGAGCTTCTTCTTTAATTCTTCAAAATTTCTTCCGGTGTCAATGGAAGCAAGGAAATTCGCTCTCCTTTGTACACAAAAGACAGCTTGTTGGTCCTTACAAAAATTTGGACATCACGATCATATAGCCATGGTCGACCGAGCAGAAGCTGGCAGGCTTGCATAAGCACCACGTCGCACTCCACATGATCATTGTATTTACCAACAGAGAATGGTACAGTCACAGTATGACTGACACGTAGTGCACCACAATCATTAAGCCACTGCATCTTGTATGGACTAGGATGACGCCGTGGTTTCAGTCTCAATCTGTCCACCAATTCTTGGCTAGCAATATTGTTGCAGCTGCCATTATCAACGATGATGCGACACACCTTATCTTTGATTTGTCCACGGGTATAGAACAAATTATGCCGCTGCCCGTTGTCTTCCTTTTCTGCTGTTACTCTAAGCACTCGTAGAGAAATAAAGCAATTATGTTCTCCTTCTTCAGGCTGGATCTCATTCCCTTCCTCCTCGATTTCTTCATCACATATCGGTCCAGCATCTTCCAGATCATTCTCGGATTCCCATTCACCTTTCTCATTAAACAACATGGCCCTCTTACTTGGGCATTGGGCAGCAATGTGCCCATGGCCGTGGCATTTATGGCATACAATTTCTCTGCTTCGGGAAGAAGATGTAGCTCCCGAGACATTGCTGTGGGCTGCTGAACTTGCAGCGGGTTGCTGCTGAGTTGTCGGTGATGACGCGGTGGAGGCTGCCATCTTCGATGGAACAAATGATTGAGAAGACTTGGCTGCAGCCCCTTGAGATCGTCCACCGCCATAGGAAGTACTTGACTGCTGTTTGCGCCATGGGGCAGCAATAGAATAACTGCCATAAGATTTTCCACGTGACTCTTGCTGAATCTTCTTCTCTGTTCGCATAGCTTGATCAACAAGATCCTGCAATGTACGATATGGAAACATCTCCACAAAACCAGAAATTTCTTCATTAAGACCTCCTAGAAATCTTGCCATTGTTGACTCTGCATCTTCTCTTATTCCAGCCCGCACCAACAGTAGCTTCATCTCCTTGAAATACTCATCAACTGATCTCTTCCCTTGCTTTAACATTTGCAACCGGTTCCTGAGATCACGTTGATAGCTAGATGGCACGAATCGCCTTCTCATCACTTGCTTCATCTCCTCCCATGTATTGATATATCCCCGTCCCAAATCACGTTGATTCTCCTGCACTTGGTTCCACCAAGTGAGAGCGTATCCAGAGAGTTCCACCGAAGCAAGATTCACTCGGCGCTGAGCCGAAAGATTATGTACTCGGAATATTTGATCACACTGCTCAGCCCATTCAAGAAATTCATCAGGATTCTCCTTTCCAGTAAACTTTGGAATACTCAACTTGACACGAGCGATGTTATCTGGGTTGTCATGAGGACGTCGACCACGATGGTATTCCCTTTCTTCAAAATCAGCAGGCCGGCGATGATGACGCCGATCAAACCTGCCACCTTGACCGAAAGGATTTTCATCATCATGAGATCCTTCTTCATGATCTTGATCTTCAAAATCTTCGTCTTCAAAATGCACGCAGCGACCATCAGCATTGCGCCTATGTGCGCGACGCCCACCATGGTAATTATTAAAATCAGCATGGCGACCACCACCAGATCCGTCAGGGCCATCTCCGAAGCGATTGAATCCATGGCCGAAACCAGAGTTCTCATCGCCGGACTCCTCTCGATGACGGTCCTCTTGATCACGACATGCTCGACGTCCTCCAGCCGCGGGAAGACGCTCATCGAGGAGCCTGCCCATGGCCTCCATGAGTGAATCAGCCATGCGACGCATCTCATCCCGTGAGACAGGGGGTTCCCTATCACCATGGTGTCCACCATGAACACTTGAATCTGAGTCTACCATATTAGTAACAGCAAAGGAAGGAATATATATATATATATATATATATATATATATATATATATATATATGGACACACTCGATCTCACCTCTTACTTACCACAGTTCTTGCCTGATCTCAAGAACTGTGATGGTGCTGGTGTGACAGCTTCAATGGAGGTGGTAAAGAGGCCGTAAGGAGTACAAATCGAAAGTCCCGGTTCAGGTTTTTGGTGGAGCTATAGGTGGCTGAACAAGGAGGGCTACGGTACTGCCAATCAAGTGAAAAAGATGTGCTCAAAAGATTAAAAAAAATTGCTGCTATCAAGATTACCACCAACTTGGATATGAAAACTGAAAATTTCAACACCCAACCGTAACACAAAATTCTTCAGAATCTTTTCACTTGTGCTCTCTTTTTTTTACTCTTCTTTTTTTATAACACTAACAGGGGTGCTGATTACAAAAGATATAGGTAAACGGTGGTGACGAGCAACTGGAAGAACACAAACACAAGATAACAGTACCGTCAAAAGGGCTATAGGTATTTTTTTTAGGCTTTGTACTATAGGACAAACAAATATATGTAAAAGATAAACACAGGGATGAATATGTGGATGGTGAAAACTGTAACAGATTGAAAAAGGGTGGGAGGGTGGGTGATAAAAAAAATGAACCTACCGTGACAACGATAGCTCTGATTACCACATGATATTCACCGAATTTGGTTTGGCTCAGGGTGGCGCGATCTTCACGACAGGAGGCTCAAGAACAAGATAACTTGCTATAGAAACAGCGCGGATAACTAGCTTTATACCTGACCAAAGTTGGATGCGACCAAGCGACGGGGAGAGAGACACCGAAACCGCGAAGACTTCGACTCGATCTCCGAATGACCGCAGAACCACATCCGGAGCTAATCCACACAAGACGGGGCAGCCGTACTGGAACCCGCAGAGCACGAATTAGTAGATCTCAGAGAGATCTCTCCACAAGTTCAAGAAGAACAAGGAAGAACAAGGGTTGAGTAAGACACTCAAGCAGCTCGGCTGCAAATATCACTGGATTAATCTTGATTCATCATAAAGTGTTCCTTGGCTTACAAAAAGAGCGATATTTATGCCAACAACTAGTCTAAAAATAGATGTGAACTGAAAAAACCACGTGGGAAGGTGGAAGGCCAACTGGCTTGATCATTCATGCAGTGGTCATCAATTTCCCGCATGTCTTCTGGCCTTTTGAGTGCTCTTCAATGTTTTAATCATAACTCCACCTAGGGACAGCCAAAAGACACGGGACCAGATGCGTTAGAAAGCTAATTCGATAACCTTTCACACCATGTGTAGCATGCTTCATGAAATATTGTAGAGTGATACAGTTTCTCACGGAACCTTGGATATCAGGCTGACTATTGATCTTCTGAACAGTCTGCACCAAAAGCACTTGGCTGCCAAGCTGGGAGCTCTAAAGCACTCGGCACTTAGTGGCATTAGAAAGTTGACTTCAACACCTTTCCAACAAGTACTCATGGACCTTCACAGCTTCTATGAATCAAGAGATATGACTGTTTCTTCATGACAGTTCTGCCAGGCCGAACAGGTTCGACGTAGTTCTCCTCTCTGGTTCAGTCCCGGTGTGTCCTTGTCATCCTCCTTAGTGAACCTGAGTAATAGAAACATGTACGATTTAGGAAGTATATAATTCTCATTAATAAATGGAATTTCACAAAGTAGCGCATGCACCTCTTGTTGTAGCTGTTTAGTTCGGCTACGAGCTATTGGGCCATCGAAGACATGAGCTGGTGCAGCTTGACTTGATGATTGTTCCATCTTGCTTGATGTAGTCGGTATACTTGATGGTGTGGTCAGCGTGGGCATATCAGGTACTGTTCTAGCTTGCTCAACAGGCCCGCACACGGCTCGGTCCTCAATCGACACAAGCGGAGCTACAGCACACAGGCCCCAAAGTCCTGCTGCCCTTACCCTCCGCTCGGTCTCATCTTTCTTGCCATGTGTATCATGTGCTATCTCTACCCGAGTCGAGTGCCTCTAGCCTAAGCTCGCGAGTAGTTCCAACTACTCGACTTGTACCGAATCCTACCCTAACTTAGCTTTGCAGTAGCTAACGGGGTTTGCAATTCTAAACCCAACCCATGGTTTTCTTGGTTATGCAATTGGGTTTCCAAATATGACTCTAATGCAAGGAAATAAGTAATACTCAAATAAGTGCTCAAAACAATAAAAATTTGTAAAAGGTTAATGCAAACCGGAGCTTGCCTTGCTGCTCTTGGTCGTAGGCTAGCTTCTCCTCCGGAGTAACGAAGTCTAGGACTTCGGGTTCCTCCTCGACCTTAGCGACTACATGATATACAAGGATATGTATTAATTTAAATGCATTTGATTGAATTTGAACTTGTGAAGTCTATAACTCTTACTAGACAGATCCAATAACTGTAAAACTTTTACTGTGGCTTGGTTACAACCTAAAACGAGACTTGGTCAAGTTTTAGTTGCAGCAAAGCTCATTTGAGCCCTCCACAATTAATTATGTACTTGACCTTAATTGCAGGCTTTAGGATGTTCTAAGGATTTTCATGAAACAAACTATGACTTTATGAGAACTAGATTTTCATAGGGTTCTAATGGAGTTGGTCTCACTTAATTTGAAGGTTTAGCTAAAGATATGAGCTAAACAATTTCAGAGGAAATTCTGAAAATGTTTCTGAACATTTTCTATTTTCTCTGAAACAGTTTCACTAATCACACCATTAGGTGGATCAAATTAGCTCAAATGGATCTGAAATTTTTATGGTAGTTCAGGGGTATTTTGGTGAACATCCCAGCAAAATTTCAAAATTTTCCTCCAAAGTATTCTCCAGTTAAAATTCCAAACATTTTAAATTTTCAGAAATTAATTCTGGGGAATGAAGGATTTTCATGAAGTGAAACTTGATTTGCTGGAAAGTTCTCAGAGAGCTGAATCCAACAAAATTTGGTTCACTCAATTTGGAGCTTCCTAGCCAAAGTTATGAGGATTTGAAGTTTGAATGAAATCTGAAAATCGGGGGAAAAGTTTAAATCTGCCGGGGCCCGCGGGGACACGTGTTGGGCGCGGAGGCGACAGCACACTGAGGCCCACAGGGTTTTTTCCAGCACATCAGATCCCGGCCGCAGCCCGATCCCAATTTAAAATATCTGCCGCTGACAGCTGGGGTCCACCCCCTTCGTCTACCTCTCGCCACCCGCGCTCTGCCGCCGGGGTACCTCACCGGAGAGCTTGCCGGCAGCCTCTGTGGAGCTCCAAACTTCACGATTCTGGCCGCCCCTGCCTACTTTCACTCGGGGAACAGGATTCCGGGGTTAGCTCGCCATGAAAATGGCCTGCACATGGTCGGCGACGAGCAGCGGCTTCGGAAAGACTTTGGCCATGTTGCCCGTCCTCCCTAGCACCTCATCCGATCAAGCTAATGGCCGTCGAGCATCAATGGACCATAGGAAAGGTCGACGTGAGCTCCACGGAGCTCGGGAAGGACTGTGGTGGGCTGTCACCGTGCGACCTAGGCCGGAAATCGGGATTTCTACTAAAACATGAAGAACAGCGGTTTCCCTCCACGGTTCTTCGTGGTTCCTGCTCCTATGGGCTCGTACTGGCAACTAGAAGTGATCTTCTCCATGAGAGGGTGAGTGATGCAGTGTGGCTTACGAATTTCTCTGATCAGTGCCGACTCCTCTTTTACACACCGTCACGAAAACATGAAATTCCGGCCTGAGCAGTGTTTGTCATGCCGTCGGAGCTTGCGGGAAAGAAAGAGGGGTTGAAGGTGAACCTCTTTGCTGTTCACAGCTCAGTGAACGGTGGGCTGTGGTGGCTGGAAGGATGGTTCCTGCAGCGGCGGCTCGAGCTGAACCGGCAGAGAAAGGATCGCCGCGGTGGAGCTCGGGGAAGACTGCGCAGGGTCTGGAACCGATGCGAGGGTGTTGAAGAGGGCTTGGCGCACCTGGTGCGGGTCTCAGATCGCCGGGAAGGTCACTGGATCAGCAGGGCGATGAGAAACCGAAAGTTCACTCGGGCGGCGAGGAGCTTCGGCTTTCTGGGTGGAAATGCGACGAGGCAGTGGTGAAGACCCCCTGCGGCTGCTCGGGCGCGCAGATAAGGACCCCTGCGAGGCGGTTCACTGGCCGAGGCGGCAATCAGGTGGTGGCGCGGCGGCCTCCCCTCGGTGGCGCTCTCGGGAGGAGCTCGGGGACCCGAGCCCTGAAAGTCCACTCGGTTAGATCTTCTCAGTGGCTGACATGTGGGTCCTAATTTTCTTTTAACCTCTGAAATTAACTCCAAATCACTGTTATAAACAGTAGTCCCCACAAAGCCCCTGGTGATTTGAATTATCAACCTTTGAGCGATTTGAATTTACTAGAATTCAAATTGGGTTTGGTTTGGATAAATTTCAGCACATGTTCAGTTTGAAATTCAAATAAAGTTTGAATTTGCCCCATTTAGCTCATGTCAAGATCAACTCCAAATGGAGTGAAAATTTGTGTGTGAGCTCACAAAAATGTGCTGAGTAAGAATATGTCTCCCACTTCTGAATTCATGGGACAAAAACAGTTTGAATTTTGAATGTAGTTTCAAACTGCCCTCGTTCTAGCTTATGCCCAATATGACCTCAAAAGGTTTTGAATTTGGGTGAAACTTGGCATGGACATTTCTAGCAATGTGTAGGAGTTTTTCATATGCCCAGCCCCTATATGTTATATGTGGGAAATACCACTTTTGCAATATGTGAGTTTATTCTCTCATGAGCATGTTGATGGTGGTTACTTGCTCTTCAAATGTGTTCGTCAACTTTCTTCAAATGAGGTGTGTGTGTGGTGATGAACACTTTAAATATGTGTCCAACAACTGAGGCCTTTACATTCCTCCCCCCTTAAAAGAATCTCGTCCCGAGATTATAAGGTTAAAATTAGAGAGAGGACGGTGGAAAATTACCGGATATGCGACGTGAAAAAGTCAGGGTAGTTAGCGCGAAGAAATCCTTCGCTCTCCCATGTCGCTTCGTCCACGGAGTGATTACTCTATAGAACCTTGTAGAACCACAACGTACGATTGCGTGTGGTTCGGGCCCTCTCATCAATGATCTGAACCGGTTCCTCCCTATAGGTGAGATCCGGTTGCAGTTCTTCAATGTCCTCCAGCTGAACGGTAGTAGATAGCTTAAGACACTTCCTCAGCTGGGAGATGTGAAAGACGTCGTGCACACCGGAAAGTTCTTCTGGTAGTCTCAGCCGGTATGCTACTGATCCACATCTTTCGGTAATCTGGAATGGACCGATGAATCGGGGTGCCAACTTTCCTCTCACCCCAAATCTGTTTACGCCCTTCATTGGAGATACACGTAGATACACGTGATCCCCGACTTCAAAACGCAATGGGCGTCTTCTCCGGTCCGCATACTGTTTCTGATGGGATTGGGCGGCTTTCAGGTTTGCTTGAATCAGTCGAACCTTTTCCTCCGCGTTGTTGACAAGGTCAATCCCGAAGGTAACCCTTTCGCCAGACTCACACCAATTCAGTGGTGTGCGGCATTTCCGCCCGTATAGTGCCTCGTAGGGTGCCATCTTTATGTTGGCTTGGTACCCATTGTTGTACGAGAACTCGGCTAACGGCAAGTGATCATCCCAATTCTTGTTGTGGTTGATAGCGCAAGCTCGTAGCATGTCTTCTAAGATCTGATTTACCCGCTCGGTTTGCCCATCCGTCTGCGGGTGGTATGCTGAACTACGGATCAGTTCGTCCCCAATGCAGCGTGCAGCTGCTCTCAAAAACGGGACACAAATAAAGTGCCCTGATCCGATATGATGGTACGGGGTACGCCGTACAAGCATAGGATCCGTGAGATGTACAGTTCAGCGTACTTCTTGGCGTTGTAGTTGGTGTTGACCGGGATGAAATGGGCAACTTTGGTGAGCCGGTCGATGATCACCCACACAGAATCATGTTTCTGAAAGGTGGTGGATAAACCGACGATGAAGTCCATGCTCACATCCTCCCACTTCCAGGCAGGAACGACCAGTGGTTGTAGCAGCCCCGGTTTCCGCATATGATCTGCCTTCACCCTTCGACATGTATCACACTCGGACACGTACTTCGCGATCTCCCGCTTCATCCGTGTCCACCAAAACTTGCTTCTGAGTTCTTGATACATTTTATTGCTGCCGGGGCGAATAGAAAATTTTGATAAGTGAGCCTCATCAAAAATTTTCTTCCGTAGCTCCGGGTTACGGGGTACGACAATCCGGTCCTTGAACCATAGGATGCCATCTCTGTCCTTCCGGAAACATTTCATCTCCCCACTGTCTACACGTCTCCGCAAATACGACATGCCCTTGTCATGTTTCTGAGCTGCCGCTATCTCTTCACGGATGGTGGGGATCAAAGCTAGGTTGTAGAGAGCTCCGTGTGGAATCACATGTAGCGGTGGTTCGCTCTCTTCCAACGGTGTGATGGTCAGATTGTTGACGTGTGACTTGCGGCTCAGCGCATCTGCCACTACGTTTGCCTTGCCCGGATGATAATGGATCTCTATTTCGTAATCCTTCATTAATTTTAACCATCTTCACTGCCTCATGTTCAGCTCCTTCTGAGTGAATATGTACTTGAGGCTCTTGTGGTCGGTATATAAATGTACGAGGTTACCGAGTAGGTAGTGCCTCCACATTTTAAGTGCAAGTACCACGGCAGCGAGCTCCAAGTCATGGGTTGGATAATTCTGCTCATGGTTTCTAAGCTGCCGTGATCCATACGCGACCACTCTTCGGTCTTGCATCAGCACACATCCGAGCCCAATGCCGGATGCATCGCAGTACACATCGAACGGTTTTGTTGTGTCTGGCTGCGCCAAAACCGGTGCTGATGTTAGATGCTTGACTAAAGCCTTGAATGCTGCCTCACATGCCGGACTCCAAACATATTTGGTAGCCTTTTTCAGCAGCCTCGTCATAGGCTTGGCAATCTTCGAGAAGTTCGGAATGAACCTCCGATAATATCCCGTGAGTCCGAGGAAACTCCGTACCTCGTGAATAGTTCTCGGGGACTTCCAATTCAGCACTTGAGTGATCTTGCTCGGGTCTACAGCGATACCCTCCGCTGAGATGATATGCCCGAGAAAAGGCACTTGCGATATCCAAAACTCGCATTTTCTGAATTTCGCGTATAACTTGTGATCCCGCAGCCGTTGCAAGACTATACGCAGTTGTTTCTGGTGATCTTCCTCCGACTTGGAATATACCAGTATGTCGTCAATGAATACCACGACAAACTTATCCAGCTCCGGCATGAATACCGAGTTCATCACGCACATGAAATGATCTGGATCATTGGTGAGGCCGAAGGACATGACCAGGTACTCATAAAGTCCGTACCTCGTCGAGAAAGCCGTCTTCGAAATGTCCTCCGCCCTTATCTAGAGGCTAAGGTTTGCCTCCGCGGGGCTATACCTTGGGCAACCCAGATCGGCTGCCTCACGGTACCTTCCTTCCCACACATGATGAGCCCATCTCTCCACCGGAACGAGCGCGTATGGAGTGCCCTCCATAGCCTTCACGTGTAGTTGGCAGAAACGTGGCATGGTGTCACAGGCTGCCACTTGCCTCATCCCTTCCGGTTGTCTACCTCTCACCGTGACGGTGAACGGCACCCAACCGGGTGGCGTAGGTCCTGCAGGGACTTCGACATGGATTGTCCACGTCTTGTTCCCCTCCTCGCCTTCTTCCTTGGCGAAGTACTGCAGCATTTGATCATACCCGAAATATTGAAGCAATTGCCACAATGCTTCCGGATAGCCGCTGCGGTGAGAACAGTGGGACACCACCCACCCGTTCTCCAACTGTTTGTCTGCTGTCATCTGTAAAAATATATTTGAGAAATGTCAAATATTTATTTAAACAGTAAACCATTGAGTTATAACATAAGACATGTCATTCAACCCATAAAACTTGGAAACATAGTTCAAATTTAAACAAATTTGACTGCTGATCTGCTGTTCAACATGACAGCCCAGATCAGTTTCCATCTCAACCTGATTTAGGCCATGTTAAAGGCAAAACCAATTCTGGAGCTCAACATCAAAGTTAAAGCTAACTTCAATAGCTTTTCAGAAAGTGTTTGCTTGGCCTAAGACATGTCCTGGTTCAAAAGTTTATGAGAGGTCAAAGTTAACAGAATTTCTGGAGAAAATTGGACAGCACCTCCCTGCTTTAGGTACTGTTTTGATCCAAGAATTCCAGTTAATTCTGCTCCCAATCTGACAAAACTTCCTGTTACATAGTTGTAACCCATCTCATAATCTTTTCAGAACTACCTCCTTTTCTATTTTTGGATTTTAAGCAGGAAGTTATGCTCAATTTACAGAGAGTTTACAGAGAGTGTTTGCTCTGCCCTGTTTTCTGGACAGTTTCAACTCTACTGCATTTTTCGATTGGTTAAGGGATGAAACACCTCTGGACCTTAACAGAAGGGTTGTAACACTCTTCCAAAGCTTTCCAGAAATGTATCATATGCCCCCAACCTCGAAATAACTCAACCTCTAACCTCTGATTAACTTCAGCCTAAATTCAGCTGAAAACAGAGTGCTCTGTCCTTAGCAACCTATAAGTTGAAAACTTACTAACTTTGAATATCCTGACTAAGGGAAGGAGTTACAGCAAAGTTTTAGTGCTTTGGATTAAAACCTTCAAGTTTTATAATGAAGTTGTTCATTTAGTGGAGTGTGACGTTGATGCGTCACCAGATCATGTCGGTACTACGTCCTCACAAAGAAACCTATACCGGACTTAGCCGGCTTCGTTATTTCAGTGGCACTAAACGTCACTCGCACACGGATGCTACACGTCTACCGTTTCGTGGTCAGACTACCTGCATAAACTCAAACAATCGTCAGACTTGGCTGCACACTGAGCCCGGTATCCATACAGTTCGTATACCCGGCCGTCATCACTCGCCCGGATGTTCTCAAGCCAAACACGCCTTGAGTTACGTGTTCACATTTCAGACCACGTGACGGGGTCTCCCAAATTGCACCACGCACGCCAGGGACAGACGTTGCTCGAATACCCCAAACGACATGAAGAGTCGTAGGGGATATTAAAGCGGGTCGGGTTACGTGCCACCCGTGGGGCTCCACCCTTCAGCTTGTGCGCACTGGTGGACAGCGCTTACGTGCACCCCCGAAGACATAAATGTCCTGAGATACACGATTTTCCGACATAGACAAATAGGTTAGTATGCCACTTTCTATACACTAATAACATTCTTATACGGGCTACTAACTCGTTCCTCACTGAATTTTTGAAAAAGATGACCTTTTTAGTGCGTTAAACCTCAAGCGAGCTCTGATACCAATGCTGACACGACCCCACGGTCTTGTCATGCCAGGATCACGCTGAGGGGTGCTGCGTTGCACAGCACCGAATAACACACATCAAAGGTACAAAGCGGAAGCAAAACTTTTATTACATAAAGCGGTTTATGAATATTTTTACATCAAAATAGGTCCCGTCTGCACTCACGGGCGTAGACTACGCATCAAGTTCACATTTAGCCCGTGAACGTGTCCTTGCTAGCACACATGCACACTAACACGGCGGCGTGCACGACTCCCACTCGACGGGATTCCCCTCCTGGGGTTCCATCTCCTCTTCGGGAGTCCCTTCCTCATAGAACCCTGCAAAAGCTTCAAACACAAGCAGTGAGCACGAAGGCTCAGCAAGACTGACCCGTCTCTCCTAAACATGGAACTTCTATATGAGGGTTGATAGGTTACATAAGGTAGAAATCATTTGCAAGGACTCGCCTAATTAGTGGAACCTTACTTTCATGTTTTAGCAGCAGGTTGTGGAGAACCTTACGCTAAGGCACATGAGAGAGCCGCAATCAAACAAGAAATGCATTTCTCTCATGTACATTGCCCAAAGTTGAAAAGAACTTTAGTTAGCTCTAAACTACAACAAATCATTAGCAATCAAGTCCATCTTTCAATCAGCAACATTTTAACATGCAACTAGCCTGTTCCTTCTACGTCACGGTACAGTGAACAAGTGGTACTCACTGACCGCGAGGGACGGCGATTATAATCGATTTACACCTGCAGGGTTACCCGAATAACCCGTCACGTACGCCCGTACTCGATGTTGCCTACAGCAACCATCACGGACGCCGTACGAAACCACCTTTCACCCGTTAGCCAAATGTTGAACCGGTCCAATCGTCCCGAGCAAGTGGTCTCTGCACGCGCATCTCAGTGCCGCCAGCTGATTTAGACCTCGAGCTCTCAACCTACTTTCTGAACGACCAGCTATGCCTCAACACCCAGCTACCCGAGTTACATCGGTTTCCCGGTTCCCATATAGCCGGTAGGTCTTCGGTACTGTTCTAGCTTGTTCAACAGGCCCGCACACGGCTCGGTCCTCAATCGACACAAGCGGAGCTACAGCACACAGGCACCAAAGTCCTGCTGCCCTTACCCAACGCTCGGTCTCATCTTTCTTGCCATGTGTATCATGTGCTATCTCTAAACGAGTCGAGTGCCTCTAGCCTATGCTCGCGAGTAGTTCCAACTACTCGACTTGTACCGAATCCTACCCTAACTTAGCTTTGCAGTAGCTAACGGGGTTTGCAATTCTAAATCCAACCCATGGTTTTCTTGGTTATGCAATTGGGTTTCCAAACATGGCTCTAATGCAAGGAAATAAGTAATACTCAAATAAGTGCTCAAAACAATAAAAATTTGTAAAAGGTTAATGCAAACCGGAGATTGCCTTGCTGCTCTAGGTCGTAGGCTAGCTGCTCCTCCGGAGTAACGAAGTCTAGGACTTCGGGTTCCTCCTCGACCTTAGCGACTACATGATATACAAGGATATGTATTAATTTAAATGCATTTGATTGAATTTAAACTTGTGAAGTCTATAACTCTTACTAGACAGATCCAATAACTGTGAAACTTTTACTGTGGCTTAGTTACAACCTAAACCGAGACTTGGTCAAGTTTTAGTTGCAGCAAAGCTCATTTGAGCCCTCCACAATTAATTATGTACTTGACCTTAATTGAAGGCTTTTAGGGTGTTCTAAGGATTTTTATGAAACAAACTATGACTTTCTGAAAACTAGATTTTCAAAGGATTCTAATGGAGTTGGTCTCACTTAATTTGAAGGTTTCTAGCTAAAGATATGAGCTAAACAATTTCAGAGGAAATTCTGAAAATGTTTCTGAACATTTTCTATTTTCTCTGAAACAGTTTCACTAATCACACAATTAGGTGGATCAAATGAGCTCAAATGGATCTGAAACTTTTATGGTAGTTCACGGGTAGTTTGGTGAACATCCCACCAAAATTTCAGAATTTTCCTCCAAAGGATTCTCCAGTTAAAATTCCAAACAGTTTAAATTTTGAGGAATTAATTCTGGGGAATTAAGGATTTTCATGAAGTGAAACTTGATTTGCTGGAAAGTTCTCAGAAAGCTGAATCCAACAAAATTTGGTTCACTCAATTTGGAGCTTCCTAGCCAAAGTTATGAGGACTTGAAGTTTGAATGAAATCTGAAAATCAGGGGAAAAGTTTAAATCTGCCGGGGCCCGCGGGGACACGTGTTGGGCGCGGAGGCGACAGCACACTGAGGCCCACAGGGTTTTTGCCAGCACAACAGATCCTGGCCGCAGCCCGATCCTAATTTAAAATATCTGCCGCTGACAGCTGGGGTCCACCCCCTTCGTCTACCTCTCGCCGCCCGCGCTCTGCCGCCGGGGTACCTCGCCGGAGAGCTCGCCGGCAGCCTCTGTGGAGCTCCAAACTTCACAATTCTGGCCGCCCCTGCCTACTTTCACTCGGGGAACAGTATTCCGGGGTCAGCTCGCCATGAAAACGGCCGGCACATGGTCGGCGACGAGCGGCGGCTTCGGAAAGACTTCGGCCGTGTTGCCCGTCCTCCCTAGCACCTCATCCGATCAAGCTAAGGGCCGTCGAGCATCAATGGACCATAGGAAAGGTCGACGTGAGCTCCACGGAGCTCGGGCAGGAATGTGGTGGGCTGTCACCGTGCGACCTAGGCCGGAAATTGGGATTTCTACTAAAACTTGAAGAACAGTGGTTTCCCTCCATGGTTCTTCGTGGTTCCTGCTCCTATGGGCTCGTACTGGCAACTAGAAGTGATCCTCTCCATGAGAGGATGAGTGATGCAGTGTGGCTTACAAATTTCTCTGATCAGTGCCGACTCCTCTTTTACACACCGTCACGAAAACATGAAATTCCGGCCTGAGCAGTGTTTGTCATGCCGTCAGAGCTTGCGGGAAAGAAAGAGGGGTTGAAGGTGAACCACTTTGCTGTTCACAGCTCGGTGAACGGTGGGCTGTGGTGGCCGGAAGGATGGTTCCTGCAGCGGCGGCTCGAGCTGAACCGGCAGAGAAAGGATCGCCGCGGTGGAGCTCGGGGAAGACTGCGCAGGGTCTGGAACCGATGCGAGGGTGTTGAAGAGTGCTTGGCGCACCCGGTGCGGGTCTCAGATCGCTGGGAGGGTCACTGGATCGGCCGGGCGATGAGAAACCGAAAGTTCACTCAGGCGGCGAGGAGCTTCGGCTTTCTGGGTGGAAATGCGACGAGGCAGTGGTGAGGACCCCCAGCTGCTGCTCGGGCGCGCAGATAAGGACCCATGCGAGGCGGTTCACCGGCCGAGGTAGCAAGCAGGTGGTGGCGCGGCGGCCTCCCCTCAGTGGCGCTCTCGGGAGGAGCTCGGGGACCCAAGCACTGAAAGTCCACTCGGTTAGATCTTCTCAGTGGCTGACATGTGGGTCTAAATTTTCTTTTAACCTCTGAAATTAACTCCAAATCACTGTTGTAAATAGTAGTCCCCACAAAGCCCCTGGTGATTTGAATTATCAACCTTTGAGCCATTTGAATTGACTAGAATTCACATTGGGTTTGGTTTGGATAAATTTCAGCACATGTTCAGTTTAAAATTCAAATAAAGTTTGAATTTGCCCCATTTAGCTCATGTCAAGATCAACTCTAAATGGAGTGAAAATTGGTGTGTGAGCTCACAAAAATGTGCTGAGTAAAAATATGTCTCCCACTTCTGAATTCATGGGGCAAAAACAGTTTGAATTTTGAATATAGTTTCAAACTGCCATCTTTCTAGCTTATGTCCAAAATGACCTCAAAAGGTTTTGAATTTGGGTGAAAGTTGGCATGGACATTCCTAGCAATGTGTAGAAGTTTTTCATATGCCCAGCCCATATATATTACATGTGGGAAATACCACTTTTGCAATATGTGAGTTTATTCTCTCATTAGCATGTTGATGGTGGTTACTTGCTCTTCAAATGTGTTCACCAACTTTCTTCAAATGAGGTGTGTGTGTGTGGTGATGAACACTTTAAATATGTGTCCAAAAACTGAGGCCTTTACATCTAGCTCTAGATAAACCAAAAGATCTGATGATCATGTGATCGGGTTGAATTTCTGGTTTTGGTTCTATCTATTCTACACGGCGGCCGAGAGCAAAAATGAAATTCTGTCTCACCGGCATTGAACTAGCTCGACCGGGTCTAGGAGTATGAACTAGGGTGGGCTGCTAACCTCTGTGATCGGTTGTTCGAGCATGAACGGGTGTGGTTCGATCTGACGATGAAAACTCCCGTCGGTGACTTCACTCGAGGTCGAGGAAGAAGATGGCGGATGCAAAGCTCAGAGGAGGCCGGGAATCCTATGCCAAAGCATCGAGGACGTCGAGTGAAGTCAGGCGATCCCATTTGTGGCCTCGGCTCGCCGTGAAAGCCTCTGGTTCGGCCGGTCGACGGTGAGGAGGTGAGCTCAGGTGTGTGGCGAGGGTGTGCGTGGTTTCTGTGCGAGAGGGCGTCGAAGCAGTGGAGAAATGGTCCTTGGCTGTTGGTTGCTCGAGGATAAATAGCTGAGGACGTCGCCCGGCTGCAAGAAGCAGCGAGCAGGTGGTGGCACCAGCTCCAGCGCCGTGGCGTCTGTGGGTGAGCGCGCGAGAACCCGAGCAAGCATCTGTGGAGTCGGTTCTTTTGGCTGTGAGACTGACAATGGGTCCCACAACTCCTCTTTTGTCCTCACAAATTCAATTTTCCATTGTTTCAAGTTTTTGGTGACCCTCCTGTACTTTGCTCTTTGATCAAACTACCAAATTAGGATTTGTTTTTGAAGTGATCAAATTGTAGAATTGGTTTGATTGGATTTGCAGCAAATGTGAAGTTTGAAATTCAAATTCAGTTTGAATTTGCTCTACTAGCTCATGTCAAGATCAATTCCAAATGGGTTGGTGGATGAGCTCATAAAAATATTTTAAGTATAAATATGATTCCCTCTTTTGAATTAATATGATGAAATTAGTTTGAATTTGAATTTAAGTTCAAACTAGTCTTTTTAATGATTCTATTCAAAAGTACCTCAAAAAGGTTTAGATTTACATGAAAATTGGGATGGGCATTCCCAAGAAAGTTTAGGAGGTATTTGTGAGCTCAGCCCCTCATGCCTACATGTGAGAAATCCCTCTTTCGGATCTTTGTGAGTTCATCTTCTAATTATCTATTGACGGTGGTTACTTGCTCTTCGAACGTGTTCATGTGTTTATCACAATTGAGTTGTGGCGTGTGTGATGAAGAACACTTTTAGCAAGTGAAAACCTTGGGCCATTACAGTGATGTTATTTTTTGTGTAGCATCCATGCTTATTTCTAGCCATGAGGACACCAAAAACTCATCTTCTTGTTGGGTAAAATTTTTGTCCTCTTATTGCTTATATAGGACCTTTCTCAACAAATTTATTCTCAGTAGGCAAGAAGAGGTGAATGGCAATCGAAGACGCTTTGCTACTTGTGGCACATGAAGTCAGATGGATAGCAAATTAATACAAGTAGCAAATAGAGTAACAACTTGGTTGGAGATTTTTGTTTGTTTGTTTTGCTAAATATAGGGTAACAAATGGAATAGCAACTCGGTTGGAGTTAGTGGTGTTAAACAGCTCCGTCCATGGACCCTTTCACAATTCATTTTGATATTATTAAATACTAGTTCAAAAATAAATATAAATCTGATCTGATCTAATTTGATCTGACCCTTCACATTATTAGTCATTTTTTCCCTTTTATCAGCCCTAGTTGAGTTGCTCTAATGCCCGACAAGTTGAGTGAATTGGTAAAATCTTACTGCTTGGCAATTGATAGTTAATGCCCGGACTAATACACTCTTCCTATCCAACCTGGGCCCTATGTGCCGTCTAAGTCAAACGAGCGAACCACCCACCATCTCCACCCACCAGACGTCCACGCACCGGTGCCTATAAGCATACCGACCCATCCTCTGGCTACCACCTACCCCACCTGCCCCCGACTATTCCCATTCGGCCATTCATTCATTCCCACACCGATGCGTACATCCACCGCCTACGCTTTAATTTCTCCTCCACGCGCACTAGCTAATTTCACCGATTAGTATGTGTGGACGTTCCAGTCACTAAATCGGTTGCTTTCTCGCGCACGGCGCTAGCTGCCCATGTCTCTGTGCCGTCTGTGCTTTGTGCTGCCGATGGACGTCGACGACGCCGTCCTGGTTGCGGAGGAGACACGCCGCCGGCCGACAGTTCGGTCCTACGTCCGCAGCAAGATTGGCTGCGTGCTGTCTTGCCTTCGCTGCAGGTCCTGCGGCCGCGACGAGAAGTGCCACGATTTATCAGGGATTGTGTTCCAGGACATCGCCGGTGTGGATGATGTGGGAGAGAGGAAGCTTGCCGGCGCCCGGAGTAGCCCGAGGATATTCAGCTACTCGGAGCTATATATTGGGACAAACGGGTTCAGCGACAAGGAGGTCCTTGGGAGCGGAGGGTTCGGTACGGTGTACCGCGCCGTGCTGCCGAGCGATGGCACGACGGTGGCCGTCAAGTGCGTGGTCAGCGGTGGCGACCGGTTTGAGAAGTCATTCCTTGCCGAGCTCGCTGCAGTGGCGAGGCTGCGGCACCGCAACCTCGTCCGGCTTCGTGGGTGGTGCGTGCAAGGCGAGGAGGAGCTGCTGCTGGTGTACGACTACATGTCCAACCGAAGCCTCGACCGGTTACTTTTTGTACCGGCCACCGCAAAGGCTCCGGTGCTGAGCTGGGACCGCCGGAGGCGCATCGTCGCTGGGCTTGCTGCTGCCCTCTTCTATCTGCATGAACAGCTAGACACACAGATCATCCACCGGGACGTCAAGACGAGCAACGTCATGCTCGACTCGGAGTACAACGCCCGGCTAGGGGACTTCGGCCTCGCCCGGTGGCTCGAGCACGCCGTTTGTACCGAAGATGCGGTTCAGCAACCCCTGGATGTGTCCCCGTCACCACCGTTAGTCCGGTGGTCGTCCTCTGCGTCGGCGAACTACCAGTTCCGGCTTATGGACACTAGCCGGATCGGTGGAACCATTGGGTACCTTCCACCGGAGAGCTTCCAGCGCCGGTCCACGGGCACCGCGAAATCGGACGTCTTCAGCTTTGGTATCGTCCTCCTGGAGGTGGCAACCGGGAGGCGTGCGGTCGACCTTACGTACCCCGACGACCAAATCTTTATGTTGGATTGGGTGCGCCGGCTGTCTGACGAGGGAAAGCTGCTCAAGGCTGCAGACAGGAAACTGCCGGACGGTACGTACGCGCTGTTCGACATTGGAAAGCTCATGCATATCGGCCTTCTCTGTGCACTGCACGACCCCAAAGCCCGTCCAACCATGAAGTGGGTGATGGAGAACCTGTCCGATACCTTCTCTAGCGACCTCCCACCCCTGCCGTCTTTTGTAGCTCTTCCAAGGTACATCTCTCTCACTTCATCATCCGACTCCGGCACGACAACCAACACCACGGATAGCACAGCCACATCCCTGTCCAAGCCCCTCTACGCCACCGCGGCTGGAGATACCATTTACCTCACTGCAGAAGACGGAAGATCCAGCTCCCGGTCCGCTGACGCAGACCTCAAAAGCGGCAACACCCAGCGGCCGTCTCGGCCTGTGGGTGTGGCTGTTCCTAATGTTGACATGCCGCGTGAGATATCCTACAAGGAGATCGTTGCGATCACGAACGAATTCTCCGAGGTGGTTGCGGAGCTGGACTTTGGGACGGGCTACGAAGGTTTCATGGACAACGGCCACGCCCGAGTTCATGTGCTCGTTAAGCGCCTCGGCATGAAGACATGCCCGGCGTTGCGCGTCAGGTTCGCCAGAGAGCTCTGCAACCTGGCAATGCTCCGGCACCGGAACCTCGTGCAGCTGCGCGGATGGTGCACGGAGCAGGGCGAGATGCTTGTCGTCTACGACTACTCTCCGGGGAGCCTTCTCAGTCATCACCTCATCCGGTGGGATAACGCGGTCCTGGCCTGGCGCCAGCGATGCAAAATCGTCAAGGCGCTCGCATCCGCCATCTTGTATCTGCACGAGGAGTGGGATGAGCAGGTCATCCACCGCAACATCACGTCCTCAGCGGTGTTCTTGGACCCCGACATGAACCCGCGGCTGGGAAGCTTTGCGCTGGCCGAGTTCCTTTCAAGAAACGAGCATCGCGGCGGGCACCATGTGATAGAATCAACTAGCTCCCCTCGAGGCATCTTCGGTTACATGGCTCCGGAGTACATGGAGACCGGTGAGGCGACTACCATGGCTGACGTCTACAGCTTCGGCGTGGTAATGCTGGAGGTGGTCACAGGCACGATGGCTGTGGACCCAAGGTTGCCGGAGGTTCTTCTCGTCAGCAAGGTGCAGCTACATCAGGAGCTGAACCGACCGGTGGTGGCCCTGGCGGACACGCGGCTCGAGGGCAAGTTTGATAATAGGGAGCTTGTGCGAATGGCGAGGCTTGGCATTGCGTGCACCCGGACGAACCCAGCAGCACGGCCGAGCATGAGAAACATAGTGAGCATTCTGGATGGCAACGACGAGGTGCTGAACAAGTTTGAGCAGAGGAAGGAGAGCGCAGATGTCTGGCAGAGGAGGAATTCTGCTAGTCTCTCGTTAGTACGTAGATTCAAGGCTCTTGGCATACACTGAAAATTTGAGACAGGGTAGATAGCTTTTGTTTATGTTTTATTGTTCTAATATTTTTTTGTTCAGAAGATGCTTATGCGCACAAAACTTCGTTGTGGATACTGTCTGGGTTTTGGCTTTAATGTTCCCGTAACTAGCCGAGTCAATTGCTATTATAGCACTAGTTTCGAGTGGCTTCGGCAAAATAACACTTACCTCGCGGGCTTCGTTAAAATAACTCTTTTATCGTTGACGCACCGTTAAAATAGAATTTTAGTCTAATCTACCTCTTTTTAATATTTTTATTTTCTAATTATTATAAACTCTGAAATGAACATTGTGCCCTTCTTTCATTTTTGGCCGGAGCACGCGCGGCGCGCGGAGGCCGTCGATCATGTCGGCCGCGGGGACGCCGCAACAGCCGAGCAGTGTGGCGCCGACGAGGGGGCAGCTGGCCTCGAAAGAACCGAGACGGGGACCACCACGGTGTCGCCCCACGAGTGCTCATAGTCGGCGCCACAGGACGACGCCACCGCCGTGCTATAGCAGCAGTCCGAGGCGGACGCGTACGACGAGACGGTGACGTACGCAGGCAGCGCGGCAGCGGCGAGTACAGCCAAAAGATTAAAGGAGAGGCCAATACGGTAGGGCACAGCCAAAAGATTAAGGATACAACCAAAAATTTAAAGAAGGGCACAATGGTCATTTTAGAGTTTATAATAATTAGAAAGGAAAAGAAAAATATTAAAAGAGGTATATTAGACTAAAATTCTGTTTTAACGGTGCATCAACAATAAAATTATTATTTTAACGAAGCCTACGACGTGAGTGTTATTTTGTCGAAGATGTTCGAAACGAGTGCTATAATAGCAATTGACTCTAATTAGCCATGTACCCTGTGCCCTGTGCACGAGATTTCCCTAAGTCTCAGCGATTCAAAATCTCAGGGGAGACGACCATACATGTATTTCGTGCTGAACACCTGAGTATTGTCTTGAAGTTAGGATTCACACATAATACAATCGAGGACAACAAATCATGTTTTACTGGGGCACGTTGGCTTTCCGTTTGGTGTCACAGAGATCAGTCGGTTGTTTGAATGCTCACCTCAACCGCATCGGAAAGGTTACAATGAGGTGGAATATTTTTATTGGAACTGTACCCGCAAGCTTCCAAGCTTACAGATGATCCGCACTTCAACAACCTTCATCGCAGTTTAATGCATAACTAAATGGAACTCCATCTCTATGTGTTTAGCTCTTGCACGAAAGACCAGAATGTCAGTTAGGTAGCCGCACCAGGATTGCTGCTATCCAGAACCCACCGAGGTGATTGAGAGTGATATACCAGCAACTCTTGGAAAACAATTGTACCCAAACTCAGACATATGGCTTATTTCTGCGAGACTGCGAGCACTAGTGTTTCATATTGGATATTAGGTATTCAATATGAGCGTTCAGTTGATTGGCCTCAGTAAACGCGCAGACAACTTCGTAATTAACTTCATACGTTTCAGGTGAAGCGACGGCTTTCAGCGTTTTTAACACCAAGTAGAGGCCACAGATATTGATAAACTATTTTGAGAAAATATTAAATATGAGGTCCAGAGATATTACCGAGGGTTGGAGGTGAACCAGAGCTTGAACCAGGAAAAGCGTATCCCAAAGCATGTCATCATCGGTGCCATCAGTAGGTTCAAGCTGGATCTGAAGTGATGTTGGAATTTGGCATCTATAGGCAGCAGTTTATTTATGGGCTGATTTATATGGGTTAAATATTATGATGAAAAAGTCAATGTGGTGTGTAGAAGTGTTATGAGACTTTAGTCTCATATTGACCATCTAGATAGACATACCTCTTTGAGTGGTTCTCAACATGAGAATAATAAGGGATTAGTGACACACACGCACGCGCGTTTCGCATTTTACGCGTGACTTGTGATGATGCGCCATCGTATCAGGACGAGTTGTGTTCTATCAAGTAGTTTTATTTTTTACCATGCATATAAATAGGTACTCTATCAATATCTAGACTGCCACGTCAATATGAGGAGTAAATGCACATATTTATTGTGTATTATGCTCGTTTACTAGTCTTATCATGAGGAGAAATTGAGAGTAATTAGAAGTGTAATTGTGCAGTTTTGGGGATGGTTTCCTAAAATAATGACAGATCGAATTTAATGTTGTTGGTTGGCTCTAGTATATCAGTAGACATCCTGGATACTAGAGAAAACATACAGTAACTTGCTTCATAGTAATCATTTCTTTTGCTGCCGTTTTCTGTCCCACCGCTCCTTCGTCTGCCGTGCAGTAAACTGAGGGAGAGCGGTGTCTCCGACCCGACGCCGGTGATCTGAAGGCCTGCACGGGTGCCGACGATCAGGTTTTTAGGAAACACACTCGCACGACCGCTCGCTGCAACATCGGTTTCATCATCAAGTTCGTCGTCTCATCCTCTACTTCATAGCGGGATTCTGTGAAAGCCCACTTTTACACACAGGGTTCAGTACAAAATTTAGGGTAAATTCAAATGTTCCAAATGAACTTGCAGCTAGCCATGCATATAGGTCACTAGTGCAAATTCAAATCTGAGCCTTTTCTCAAAGTTTGTCAAATTGCATATTGGATTTCACCAATGTGTTCACCACATTTGAATTAGCATATTTGCCAAAATTCATCCATTTTGAACTTTGGTTGCTATGTATTTGGATCAATTGAAGAGGAGCGATTCAAATCCAAATTCAAATTCAACCATCCAAAACTGAATCCAGTGTGAATTCAAATTGAATCTATGACTTTGGGAGTAAGTCTAGACTTTAATTTGGAGTGGAGGATGAAAAGATCAGCAGCAATTTGAAAATAATTAGGTGGGGGTGGGACCCACATGTAAGAGACTGAACTCCACAGCAAATTCCACCTCACTCCCTCGGTTCTCCCGGCCGATCACCGCATGGCCATTTACAGGCCGCACGACCTCCCTATCACCAACTCATGGTGGAAATTTTCGTTCTCAAAGTCCAGCGCACGCCTGGGTCTCGCCATTCTCATTGCTTCCGAGCTGAACCCAGCACACACCTGCTCCATTTCCCGGTTTCACCCGTAAGTTCTTCGCCGCCCTCCACTGATCACCGGTGACCGGGTGTTCTAGCCGTTTCACACGCCGCTTCTGAAGAAGAAAAGGTGTGCCCACATGCGCTGAATCTATAGCTGAAAGCCTCACTCATTTCATGCTTTATCAAGTGAGTATTGCTCGTTTTTCTGCACGGTGTGCATTAGCAGCCGAGCTCGGTCCTCGGTGAAATTCTTCTTTCACGCGTGACCAATGCTCGAGCGGTGCACCCTACCTGTTCTAGATCACCAAGCGCACCTCCTCGAGCAAGAGGCATCGAGTTTCATCAACTAGAACCCTAGTTCTCTGAGTTTTTCGTGTCGGCAGCCAAAAACAGGACACCTTACCATTGAGGTCATAGTTGTGGCCGTTTTCACGATCATCAGGGTTCAGTTTCATGTTCATCACATCACCCTGATGCTCTCAGGCGAAACCGCGTCGAAAAAGGTGTAGAAATCACTGAGTTCGACGTCGTCGATGAGCTACCGTCTGCTCTCGCCGTCGCGCGTAGTGTTCCGGCCACCGCCGAGCTCCGGGGTGTGCACCAACATATTCCCCACGCAAAGTTGAGCAAAGGCGAGCTCTCCAGCGAGGCGCCGCCGCGGGAGGCGCAGATGTAGCGAGGAGGAAGAAGGCCGTGGGTCCCGTGTGTCAGTGAGAGAGATTCCATATGGCTGTGCAGGACTTTGTGTGGGCCACCGTGCGACATTGCTGCAGTGCTGACACATGTCGCCAGACCACTATCTGAAGTTTGAACTTTTCCATTTTTGGTTTGAATTTCCATATTTTTTCCAAACTTTGAATAGCCATAACTTTCTGTAGGATTGTCCAAAATTTATGAAACAAATTTTTTGGATTCATTTCAACCAGTACATTGCATTGATGTAAATTAATTGGTATGAAATCCATTTAAGTTCCTCCTAAGTTCTTCAAATTTAAAATTTTGATCTTTAATTCCAGGTGATCCCTGTTATGGAAATTACCCAATTTTGGCCAGAATGTCCTTCATAAATCTACTGATCTTTAGTAAAAATTTGAGCAGCATTGGACTTAGTTTACTAGGTCTAATGGTCTTGCAAATGATTCTGTTCTAATAAAATTAGGAAAACATTAGAGAATAATCTCAGCTTTTATCCAAACTTAAAAATTCTGTATCTTCCTATATGAAGCCTCAAATTTACTGAAACCAATTCTCAGGGACTCAGAAAATTCTGAAGTTTCTGAAAATCAGAGTTTGCAGCATCACAAACTTTCAGGTTTGGTTTATTAAAACAGAGAAGGAAAATGACTCAGGGAATTTTTTAGAGTACACACTTAGTTATCTTTCTCTGAATTTTGGCTAGCAATACCTGAGAGTCAGGTGAGATCTTGGTAAAAATCCCATGTCCACTAAAGTTTAAATTATAAGAATTCACTTAAATCTTTCTAACTACTCTTACATGATTAATACTTAATCATGTTCATTGTTTGCATTTCGCTTAGTTGCCGAGGTCGAGGAAGCACCGGAGGCCGTTGAAGTGATTACTCCGGACACTGAGCCCACTGGCTTAGAGCAATAAGGCAAGCCCAGGTTTTATTTAACAACTATAGCAAACTTGTGCTTTATATCACCCTAGTATGAAGTATGTGTGTGCATTAGGTCTAGAATGTTTTGATAATGTAATTGCATAGCAAGATTATCCTAAAGAGAGCGAGGGTAGTGTCTAAGTCCTCGAGTAGAATATGCAATGCTTAATGTCTTATAGGATTCAGTACAAGTCGAGTAGTTAGAATCTACTCATGAGTATAGGATTAGCCACATACGGGATCGTTCGAGATGTGAGATACACATAGTATGAATAATGAGACCAGGCAGGAGTGTATGATGCAACAAGATGGAGTCTTATGTGCGTAGCCCTGTCCGTGTCGATTGAGGACCGATCCATGTGCGGCCCCGCTGAACAAGTTTGAATGTAGGCATATCGGATATATGGGGTCTGATAAACTGATGTAGCCTATACCTCCAGGCATCGAGGCATAACACACCGATTTATAGGTGTAGATTGAGAGCACCAAGATGGAAATCTGTTAACAGGCACATAGTTGCTCCGTGTAGGGAACCTCTTGCCCATTTCGATGTGACTGGTTCGACGTTTGGGCTGTCGGGTGAAAGGTTGTCCCTTTGACGGATAACACGCTAAATAAGAATCGTATTACGAGAAAATTTAGGATTACGGTGAGGAGTCGATAGTATTCTCATATAAGGACTATATTAGTATAGTTAATTAAAGTCGCAATGCTAACTTAATTGTTATACTTTTGCATTTCGATTACGTAACAACGCACCTACGCTCAGGTACGAGGTAAGGTACGCCACGGAAAGTGGTCAATTTCGGTTAGCTCCCTCATGCGAGGAAAGTAGCATGAGATGTTCCTTTAGCAACGAACAGAAAGTGAATATGTTTTCTGAAACTCTTCATGTCTTAGAGACATATGAGTTGCACTAGCCTCCAGTGCGCAAACCCAGGGGCAAGAGGAGACCCAATCGTGTGGTTTGTAACACGAAGTATGTTCTTCAGGACTCTTCATGTTCTATGGGGCATACGAAAATGCTGGTCCACCAGTGTGCTTAATTGCAAAGGTGTGGAGACCTCCGTCAGGTGGTGAATAACCTGACCATATTTCTTAAGACGTGGCTTCACTCAAGGACGACCCGTATGGCAATGATATGGGCGTATGCCTTTAATTTTAATATTGACCTGCATGAGATGTTAAACCTTTCAATGTTCCACTATTGGGTGTATTCTGCAGGTAAACTAACTATGATATCGTATTACGATAGAAACCATTTGCGAGTGACCGATTTTAATACCATGGTTTGAGTCGTATATGCCAGTATAATCCGGTTAGGATTTTCTATTTTGGGAGGAACATAGTACAACATGTAAGTCATTGTTGCATTAAACAACTTGTGCAAGGAACTAAAAAGGACCTAAGGATGGTTATATTAGCTCCTAGTACTCTGGTTCTAGAGTAAGATTCAAAATTGGAGTAGGTTATCCAAAGTGATTTGAAAAACAGAGTGCTCTGTTTTCTGGCAGAAACCCTTCTGGACTTTGATAGAGCATAACTCTTAGTATAGTTAACCAAGGAAGGTGTATGATATATTTGTGGAAAGGTGTCGAAGTGCTCTACAACTTTGCTGTAGAGTTTCAGAACAGAGTCAGAAGCCAATCTGGTTGAAATTCCAGATTAGTGCAGACTGTCCAGAACCAGGACAAACTCAAAACCTCTCTGGACTGTTATGTTTTTCAACCAAAACTTCTTGTAAATTTTTTTTCTAATGGTCATAAGATATATTTTTGCAAAGTATAGGAGATGTGTTACATCTTTTTAATTTAAAATTTTTACAATTGCAGTACATAATTATTGGGATTTTGAGTTTAAATCAGCAACTTTCAAAGGAGGTGCTGTTGAAATTCTTCCAGGAATTCTGTCAAATCTGAATTATCATAACTTTTTACCCAGAGCTGATCTGGGATCAAATAAATACTCGTTGTAATATACTGAAGTTGACTTCAACTTTGGTATTCAACTTGAGATATGAAAATGCCAATTACTGGATCAAAATCTTGAATAAGTAGAAACTGGTCAGTTCTGAGCAGAGAAGTGAGCAGTTGAACTCATTTTGAGAAATTGTTGTACCTATTGGTGTCTTATTACCTCCATATATGTATGACATACTCATGAGTTATTACCTTCAATTAGTGAAAGATTTGAGTATTTTACATACTCAAGTTCTTTTTACTGATGACCATTTTTGTGTTGTATTGAAGATAAAAAGGTTGTATACGTGATGACGAAGCGATATTAACGTCTCGTAGTGACCAAATATAGTTGAGATGAACTTCCAAAGAGGAGGTCCATTAATATGGATTTCACTATTGTGTACTTGGTCTGGTAATGGTGTAGCTTATACAAAGTTATTGCATTATCCATATACGAGATGTATCGCATTTTTACTGTTATTATGTTTTACAACTGTTTTATGGGCTGAATGGAGCTTATGCTGTGTGACTGATTTGCTTGTTGTTGTGGTTGCTGAATGGTTTGTACCCGATCCACGAATGAGGTCGGGGTTCGAGTAAGCAGGGAGGTGATGACTCCCAGCAACCCGCCTACGACAACACCCCGCAGCAGCAACCACCGCCTCCGCCTCCACTTACGTTGGCGGATGTGACCGCGGCACTGGTTGCCTCACATGAGGAGCAGACCGATCTGCTCTGCACGATAGTCCAAAATACGTCCCAGGCGGGGAGGCATCAAGACGTGGGGGCATCGCCGGCCTCACACCAGCACGTACTCGGATTTCATGAGTACGCACCCTCCAGTGTTCACCGGGGCGGATGAACCACTGGAGGCCGACAACTGGCTGTGGACAATTGAGTCCAAATTCGGGCTGCTCCAATGCACCGAGCAGCACAAGACTCTATTCGCAGCGCAACAACTGCATGGTGCCGCCGGTGCGTGGTGAGGAAACTACCTTGCCTCACTATCTGCTGGCCACGCCGTGGAATGGAGGGAATTCCTGGAGACGTTCCGCGCCAATCATATACCTCCCGGTATCATGAAGAGAAAATTCCAAGAGTTCTTGGAATTGAAGCAAGGCGGAAGGAGAGCTCATTAGTACTCCCGGGCTTTCAACTGTCTGACGCAATATGCGTTGGACTACATCTCCGCGGAGAAGAAGAAGAAGAAGAGCAAGCACACCTATCGGGGATTGAATCCTGAGATGAAGGCTCATCTCGCGCAGTTTAATCGCAGCACCATCAACGACATCATCAATACCACAATTGTCCAGGAAGACGCTCAGCGTGAGCTCGTTTCTGATCAGAGGAAATAGAGCTTTCCGTAGAGCAGCGTGAGTGGAGCTCCCCAAAAGTACCACATGGTGTATCGGACACCATCCGGTCAACGGTGACAACCACCAGCACGACAGCCGCCATTAGGTGGTTGTGCATTTAAATCATCGCCATTCCGACCACCGATGCTACCACCGCGACCGCAGCCACAGCAACAGATGGTACCCCATGCGTTTCCACAGCAGCAACACACACCGGGATTCAGTCCACCCGTCAGCAGAGGACCGCCTAGCTACACGTGTTTCACGTGTGGCCAAGTCGACTATTTTTCGAGGGACTGCCCATAGAAGAAGCAGGGCAGAGGGCAAGCCCAATCTCAAGGCAGTGCTTGGGGCCGACCACAGGCCAAGAAGGGAGGTCAGAGACCCAGGAACATTCACTACATCGACACAGAGAACATACCAGAGGGAGAGGCCGTACTGGCGGGTATGTTCACTCTCAACGATCGCCCAATCATCATTTTATTTGATTCGGGTGCAACCCGCAATTTTAAAAGCACATCATATGTGGTCAAGCATCAACTATAAGTCTTCCCGGCCGATTGCTCATATATGATTTGCTCACCGGGAGGGAAGGTTTCGGATAATATGATGCTACCAAAAGCACCCTTGTGCTTGGATGGGAAAATATATCCCACTACAATGATTATCCTTGAAGGACAAAAGATTGATGAAATCTTGGGAATGTCATGGCTAAATTACCACGATGCTGTCCTGGAAACTCTATCTCGGACTGTTCACCTGAATTCTACACTCCACAGTCCGCATTCTATCGTTATGGACAGTCCTGTCCCGAAAGTTTCAGCAGCTTATCACGCTGAAACTCCCAAGTTAGAGGACATCCCCGTAGTCCGTGAATACCCCGACATGTTCCTGGATGATCTACCGGGCATGCCGCCCAAACGGATGTTGTGTTCAAGATCGAACCTGCACCTGGGACAACACCGATATCACGGAGACCATACAAGATGGCTCCAAATGAGCTGGCTGAATTGAAGGAGCAGCACAATGACTTTTTGAGTAAAGGTTTCATTTGACTGAGTTCCTCACCATGGGGATGCTCAGCTCTATTCGTGAAGAAGAAGGATCAAATCTTGAGATTGTGTGTTGATTACCGACCGCTCAATGCTGTCACTATCAAGAATAAATATCCACTGCCCGGCATTGATATTTTATTCGATCAACTTGTGGATGCAAGGGTATTTTGAAGATGGATCTTCGCTCCGGGTATCATTAAATAAAAATCCGGGCGGAGGATATTCCGAAGACGGCATTCTCGACGAGATATGGACTATATGAATGTCTCGTCATGTCTTTTGGTGTTACCAATGCCCCGGCACACTTTATGTATCTTATGAACTCAGTGTTCATGCTGGAGTTGGATAAGTTCATTTTAGTGTTCATTGATGACATCTTGGTTTATTCCAAGTCAGAGGAAGAACACGCCGAACACTTGCATATCATGCTTCAAATATTATGGGACCATAAGATCCATGCCAAGTTCATCAAATGTGAGTTTTAGATCAGCCAAGTGCCATTTTTGGGACATATTATCTCACGGAAGGCATTGCGGTTGATCCAAGCAAAATTGAGAAGGTGCTGAAATGGAAGTCCCCTAAGTCCGTCCACGAAGTCTGCGGCTTCTGGGGTTAGCGGGATATTATCGGAGGTTCATCCTGATCTTTTCAAAGATTGCTAAACCGATAACCGAGTTGCTAGAAAAGTGGACCAAATATGTTTGGAGTTCAGCATGTGAAGAACCATTCCAAACATTAGTGAAGCATCTCACAACAGCCCTGGTCTTGGCTCAACCGAATACGACCTAGACTTTTGACGTGTATTGTGATGCGTCCGGTATTGGGCTTGGTTGCGTGTTGATGCAAGAAGGACGGGTGGTCGTGTATGGCTCACATAAATTTTGGAACCACGAGAAGCACTATACGACTCATGATCTTGAGCTCGCCGCTGTGGTATTGGTGTTGAAAATATGGAGACACAATCTACTCGGGAACTTAGTGCATTTCTACACCGACCACAAGAGTTTGAAGTATATCTTCACTCAGAAAGAGATGAATATGAGGCAAAGGAGGTGGTTAGAACTGGTCAAATATTATGATATCGAGATCCATTACCACCTCGGCAAGGAAAATGTGGTTGCCGACGCGTTGAGTCGGAAACCACATGTCCATAACCTCACTATTACACCGATAGAAGAGGAAGAACTGTGTTTGTACTTAGTTCTATATGGATCATTATAAACCTTGCTCTCATTCCTACCATCAGGGAGGATATTATTGCATCTCAAAAGTTAGATAAAGGCAAGGCACATCTCCGGAAACGAGTGGACAGCGGTGATATCAAATGTTTTCGGAAAGATGAAGAGGGGACGCTATGCTTCAATGACCGTATAGTAGTACCCCAATATATGGAGTTAAGAGAATCTTAGATGAAGCCCACTTGTCAAAGTTTTCCCTTCATCCGGGCAGCAACAAAATGTACCAAGATTTGAAGAGTAAGTTTTTGTGGACACAGATGAAGCGAGAAAGTGTAAAGTATGTATCCAAATGTGATACGTGTAGGCGAGTGAAGGCGGATCACATGAGAAAATCAGGGCAGTTGCAACCCCTGAAAATTCCAGCATGGAAGTGGGAAGATGTAGGCATGGACTTCATTGTCGGGTTGCCTATGACCTTTCATAAGCATGATTCCATTTGGGTTATTGTTCACCAGTTAACCAAGTCAGCTCACTTCATTCCCGTTCTTACCAATTACCATGCCAATAAGTACACAAAATTGTATATTGCAAGAATTCCGTGCTTACACGGAGTGCACAAGACCATAATCTCAGATCGTGGGGTGCTGTTCGTAGCTCGTTTCTTGGAGCAGCTGCACGCTTCGTTGGGTACCAAGCTGATTAGAAGCTCCGTATATCACCCACAGATGGACAAACTGAAAGGGTTAATCAAGTGTTGGAAGATATGTTGAGAGCGTGTGCCATCCACCACGGTAACAATTAGGATGATCATTTACCATTGGTGGAATTCTCATATAACAAAGTGTGGGGGCCACCCCGTGATCCTCTCACTCTGGGATCGCAGAGGGTGGTGCCATGCGATGCGGCACCCAACAGCACACAAGAAAAGATTAAGAACAACATACAAAATTTTATTTACATAAAACAACAGAAGTCTTTTACAATCTTAATATAGAGCGGAAGTCTTACTCATAGCTAAACTCTCAGCCTAGCTATGCAGAAGTGCAGCCGTCCAGCCCGGGGACGCTACACACTAGCAGCAATCATCCGAAGGTCACAGCGGCGTGCAGGGCTCCGACTCGTCTGTGTACCCCGATAGGGGCATCGCCTCATCCTCGGAGCCTTCCTCATAAGCCTCACCTGCAGCAACGCAATTATAGAAACCGTGAGCATGATGGCTCAGCAAGACTTATCCGTCACTCCTAAACATGAGACTCTAGATGCAGGGATTAGTAATATAGGAAATGATATTGCGATAAAGACACGCCTACATGTTAATCCTTATTTTCAGTTTTTAAGCAGTAGATTAATATGCCTTAGGCGGCCCTCACATTGGAAGTACACAATCAAACAAGAAACACTTTCCTCCGATGTGGTTATGCCCAAAGTGGAATATAAACTTAATGAGCTCTAGATCTACAGCATACATGGTTTCAAAACAATAATAGATCAATGTATCATATTATTCTGGCTTCTTTCAATTCTTACTACGTCACCAACGCAGTGAACAAGCGGTACTCAAATAACCGCGAGGGACGGTGATTGCAATAAATAGACACCCGGATAACACGTCACATACACCCATTTCAGAAGTGTGGTGACTCACACCTTCCTACTCTGCTGTATGCAGAACCCTTTCAAACGAAACCCAAATGCCGAACCGGTCCATCCGTAACGGGCAGGAGGTCCCTCTGCGGAGCGTGTCTCTGCCCGTTGGCAGATTTACACCTCGCTACCCTCAAACCACTCTTATAAAACGGTTGGGTAAGCCTCGGCACCCAGGTTAACCAATTACATCGGTTTCCTGGTTCCCATATAGCCAGTATGCATCCGATACTGTTCAAAATTGTTCAGCAGGGCCGCACACGGCTCGGTCCCCAACCGACACCAACAGGGCTACGCACGTAAGACCTCCACTCACTGCATCATATGCCCCCTGCTGGGTCTTCATTTCACATTATTAAGCCATTCTTTCTTTATTTCTACCCCGTGTGATAAAATTATATCTCGCGAGTAGATTCCAACTACTCAACTTCTACCGAGATCCTAAAAATATTAGCATGACATTCTCTACTCATCGAGCTGCAAACCACCCAACCCTCCATAGGATTTAGAGGTCATGCAAGTGGGGTTTCAATCACCTTAACTCTAATGCAAGCAATTCATCCTAGACATAAGTGATACAAAGGAACACTTTACAAAAGTAATTAAATGCAAACCGAGGCTTGCCTGGTTGCAAGTTAAACGGGAAGTTAGCTTCTGGTGGAAGGACCTCCAACGGCTCTGGAGTGTCCTCAACTTTGGTCACTATATGATATGCAATAAAATATATGTATAAATGACAATGATTTATAAGAAGTAAACTTTTATTACTAGCTACTGCTATTAAGGTTTCTTAATTGGCTTTGCGATTTTTCTAATGGATGCTAGACTCTCTGTGGATGATCTGAGCAACATTTGGGAAAATTCCATGTAAGCTTGTGGTCTCCAAAATTCCCACAAGTACATGGCTTCTCTGAATTTTGATCCCAAATCTGAAGTGTTTACATGGCTAACAGTGAAAGATCTAATTAGAGAAGGTCTCCCTGGTTCTAGCAAAATTTGTTTCACAATTTTTCGAGCTACCTACAGGGAGAAATGAAATTTACAAGATTGGGAAAATATTTGAAATAGTCTCTGTTATTTTTCCTATTTTTCAGAGACATAGAGGATGGAAACAACATTCGGCCAAGCAAATAAGGTCCAATGCCTCTGAAATTTTTACTGGAGTTCAAGTATATTTTGTGGAAGGTTCTGCCCAAAATTGGGAATTTTCCAATAAACAGAACTGTAATTAATTCCCTAAAATTTCCCTTAATTGAATTAATGAACCAAATCCAGATATTTTCATAAATACTGGGATGCACCTCTGGATAGTACTCACTGAGAGGAATCCAATGAAATTTATTTGACAATTTTTGGAGGTTCCTACAGAAAGTTTTCAGCTTGCAAAGTTTGATAAAAATCTGGACAGAAAATGGAAAAATTAAAATTGCTGACAGTGGGGCCCAAGGCCTTCTTCCACCTCACGCGCGGCAGAGCCCGAGCGGCGGTGCTCTCCGGTGAGAGTCGCCGGACCGAGCCTCCCGGCCATCTCCTGGGCTGAATCTCACCGCTACTGTGTTTGGGAGCACGGGAAGACCATTTGTGGGGTCGGCAGCAGCCATCGGCCACCGGAAACCCATCGGCGACGGGTGGCGGCGGCATAGCTCCGGCAACGTCGAACTCGCACTACAAGAGCTAAAAAGCTTTGGTTCTTCTTTCGACAGCACCACGGTGTAACCCTAATCATTGACTTGCGTTCAAATCAGGTCCAAACGGGCTGCAAGTACGAGTTCATCGGTGACCTAGGGTAAAATCTGGCGGCGGCCTGAATTTTTTGAAGAACCGATCCTCTACACGATGGTTGTCAATGATTCTTGATCCTAGATGAGCGTGGGGAAGTCTAGCATGTGTGTGTAGCTCGGCATAAGCTGTGGTGAACTAATCACCACAAATTTTGGAATTTTGATCATCTCGGTTCTATGAGCAAGCATGCGATAACAGGGGAAATTCTCCCTCGGTGGTGCACGAAAGAAGATGAGGTTTTCACCGGTGTGTCATGCACCTTATGGCGGTCATTTTTGCTGTAGGACGTCAGCCATGATACGGCTCCGAGCGCCGGGACGCCGGGGAACCGAGAGGTGCGGCTTTGCTCAAACTTGCGGAAGAAGAATGGCTCGGCAACGTCGAAGGGGACCCGGTCACAGGCTGGTGATGGGTCGAGGTTGTCAAGGAGTCATCGGTGAAGCTTTTGGGCGGCTTGGCTGGGCGCCAAAGTCACCGGAATGTGATCGGCGATGAAGGCCGAGAGGAGCGGCGCCGTGCTCTGTTTTCTCGGTTGAGCGCTCGAGCAGAGGAAAGGAGCTTTGGTTGAACGTGTAAACAGAGAGGAAAACTTGAGTTGTGCAGCTGCTATAGCTATCGATCAACCATGCAAGAATTGGCTGCCGTCGGGAGCAAGTCTAAAGCAGCTCGGTGGAGGACTGCACCCTCGGTGGCAAGCTCACAGAGAAAGAAATTTTCACTGCTGTTTATGTCTCACTGACATGTTGGTCCCACCCCACCTAATAGCTCTGATATTTTACTGCAAATTAAACCCTTTGATTCCTCACAAAGTAATGGATTTGAATTTGAATTCTCCTGAATTATGTTTCAGTTGAAAAGTTTAAATTGCAATTGGGTTTTTGAATTTGAAATTAGGAATCAAATTTCGCTTTTCCATTGGTTCAAAACCCTAGCAAACTAAACCCAAATAATCTGAATTTTGGCATGGATACTATTTCAAATGTGGAGAACACATTTGTGAACCAAATTTGTCATTTTGGAGAAGTTTGAATTTGAAACTGAAATCTAAATTCATCTTCGAGGGCTTCCTCTTTTAATTTCAAACAAATAATAAAAACCCCTCCAATTGAGCTGAAATTTGGGACGCTTAATATTTGAATTATGGAGACTCAATTTATGAATTTATATCTACATGTTTAGAATTTTTGAGATATTTGAATCAGCACTTTGAACTCACACCGTTATAATTCAAAGTTTTAATTCCCCTCATTTTTCCTAAGGGTGAATGTGCTGAATTTCTTGCTAGTATTTTTGGAGATTTTACACAAAGGCTATCAAGCGAGTATTAAGATGGCACCACATGAAGCTCTCTATGACCGCAAATGTCGGACCCCTTTGAATTGGTGTGAATCCGGTGAAAAGGTCACGTTCGGGATTGATCTCGTGAATGATGCCGAAGAACGAGTTTGGGTTATTTAAGAAAACTTGAAGGCAGACCAATTCTGATAGAAAAGTTACGCTGATAAGAGATGTCGACCACTGCAATTCGAAGTTGGAGAACACGTTTATCTCCGTGTGTCTCCGATGAAGAGTGTTCACCGACACGGCATGAAGGGGAAACTTGCTCCCCAATTTATCGGACCCTATGCAGTCACCGAGACATGTGGACCAGTAGCATATCGGCTGGAGCTACCGGTGTCTCTTGCTGGTGTTCATGACATATTCCATGTCTCACAGCTCCGGAAATGTCTGAAGTACACTGCTGCTGTCCACACTGAAAATATTGGCGAGTTGCAACCAGATTTGACTTATGCGGAGTATCTGTTTGAAATTATTGATGAGAAGACTAGGACCACGTGTAACAGAATGCTGTGGTTCTATAAGGTATTGTGGAGCAACCACACCGCTGAGGAAGCAACGTGGGAAAGTGAAGATTTCCTTTGCTCAAACTATCCGGATTTCATATCTTCGCATGTCCAGTAATTCCTCTCCTATCTTCGTCTCTTCTTTTATAATCTTGAGATGAGATTCTTTTAAGGGGGAGGGATGTGAAAGCCCACTTTTACACATAGGGTTCAGTACAAAAATTTGGGGAAAATTGAAATGTTCCAAATGAATTTGCAGCTAGCCATGCATATAGGTCACTAGTGCAAATTCAAATCTGAACTTTTCTCAAAGTTTGTCAAATTGCATATTAGATTTCACCAATGTGTTCACCGCATTTGAATTAGCATCTTTGCTGAAATTCTTCCATTTTGGACTTTGGTTGCTATGTATTTGGATCAATTGAAGAGGAGGGATTCAAATCCAAATTCAAATTCAAATGTCCAAATGCAATTCAAATTCAACCATCCGAAACTGAATTCAGTGTAAATTCAAATTGAATCTATGACTTTGGGAGTAAGTCTATATTTTAATTTGGAGTAGAGGATGAAAAGATCAGCAGCAATTTGGAAATAATAAGAGGAGGGTGGGACCCACATGTAAGAGACTGAACTCCACAGCAAATTCCACCTTACTGCCTCGTTTTTCCTGGCCGACCACCGCACGGCCACGTACAGGCCGCACGACCTCCTGATCACCATCTCATGGTGGAAATTTTCGTCCTCAAAGTTCAGCGCCCGCCTGGGTGTCGCCGTACTCATCGCTTCCGAGCTGAACCCAGCACACATCTGCTCCATTTCTCGGTTTCGTGCGCGAGTTCTTCGCCGCCCTCCACTGATCGCCGGTGACCGGGCATTCTATATGTTTTCACACGCCACTCCTGAAGAAGAAAAGGTGCGCCCATGTGCGCTGAATCTATAGCTGAAAGCCTCGCTCCATTACATGCTTTATCGAGCGAATATTGCTCGTTTCTCTCCATGGGTGTGCATTAGGAGCCGAGCTCGGTCCTCGGTGAAATTCTTCTTTCATGCGTGACCAATGCTCGAGTGGTTGCACCCTACCTGTTCTAGATCACTTAGCGCACCTCCTTGGGGCAAGAGGCATCAACTTTCATCCACTAGAACCCTAGTTCTCCGAGTTTTTCTTGCCGGCGGCCGAAAACAGGATACCTCAATGTTGAGGTCATAGTTGTGGCCGTTTTCACGATCATCAGGGTTCAGTTTCATGTTCAGCACATCACCACGGTGCTCTCAGGCGAAACCGTGTCAAAAAAGACGTAGAAATCACTGAGTTTGACGTCGCCGATGAGCTACTGCCCGCTGTCGCCGTCACGTGCACTGTTCTGGCCACCGCCGAGCTCCTGGCACCGCCGAGCTCCCCGCACAAAGTTAAGCACAGGGGCGAGTTTGGATGAAGGTTTCGAACGGGAACGGCCAGCGGCGAGCTCTACGACGAGTCGCCGCCGCAGGAGTGGGTCGTGGGTCCCACATGTCAGTGAGAGAGAAACTCGGGCCGGATCTGCTATGGCTCAGGGATTCCGTGTGGGTACACAGGACTTCGTGTGAGCTACCGTGCGACGTCGCTGCAGTGGTGACACATGTCGCCAGACCGCACTGTCCGAAGTTTTAATTTTCCATTTTTGGTTTGAATTTCCAGATTTTGGCCAAATATGAATAGCCATAACTTTCTGTAGGATTGTCCAAAATTTATGAAACAAATTTTTTGGATTCCTTTAAACCAGTACTTTGCAGTGATGGAAATTAATTGATATCAAAATCCTTGGAATTTTCTCCAAAATTCTTCAAATTTAAAGTTTTGGGATTTAATTCCAGGAGATCCCTGTAATGGAAATTGCCCAATTTTTTTCCAGGATGTCCTTCATAAATCTACTGATCTTCAGTAAAAATTTGAGCAGCATTGGACTTAATTTACTAGGTCTAATGGTGTTTCAAGTGATTCCGTTCCAAGAAAATTAGGAAAACATCAGAGAATAATCTCAGATTTTATCTAATCTTAGAATTCCATATTTTCCTGTAGGAAGCTTCGAATTTAGTGAAACCAATTTTTATGGACTTATAAAATTCTGATCTTTCTGAAAATCCAAGTTTGCAGCATGACAAACTTTCAGGTTTGGATTATTAATTCAGAGAAAGAAAATGACTTAGGGAATTCTTTAGAGTACACACCTAGTTAACTTTCTCTGAATTTTTGCTAGCAGTACCTGAGTGTCAGGTGGGATTCTCAGTAAAAATCCCAAGTCCATTGGAGTTTAAATTATACAGAATTCACTTAAATCTTTCTAACTACTCTTATATGATTAATACTTAACCATGTGCATTGTTTGCATTTCGATTAGTTGCCGAGGTCGAGGAAGCACCGGAGGCCCTGGAAGTGATTCCTAAGGACACTGAACCCACCGACTTACAGTAACAAGGTAAGCCCCAGTTTCATTTAACAACTATAGCAAATTTTTTGCTTTTTATCACCATAGTATGAAGTATGTGTGTGCATTAGGTCTAGAATTTTTTGATAATCTAATTGCATAGCTAGATTATCGTTAAGAGAGAAAGGGTAGTGTATAAGTCCTCGAGTAGAATATGCATGCTTAATGTCTAATAATATTCAGTACAAGTCGAGTAGTTGGAATCTACTCACGAGTATAGGAGTAGCCACATACGGGATTGGTCGAGATGTGAGATACACATAGTATGAAAAATGAGACCAGGCAGAAGTGTAGGATACAACAAGATGGAGATTTGCGTGCGTAGCCCTGCCCGTGTCGATGTAAGGGCCCAAGTTTTTCAATTGCTAAAAAGTGTTCATCACACCACACTCACCTCATTTGAGGAGATGATTTGAACACATTTGAAGAGCAAGTAAACACCATCAAGAAACTCATTAGGAGATGAACTCACAAAATATAAAAGTGGTATTTCCCACATGCATCATATAGGGGCTGAGCATATGAATAACTTCTAAACCTTTTTAGAAATGCTCATGCCAAATTTCACCCAAATCCAAAACCTTTTGAGGTATTTTTGGGTACAACTAGAAAAAAGGCTAGTTTAAACATAAATTCAAATTCAAACTCCTTTCATCCCATGAATTCAAAAGTGGTATTCATATTCACACTCAGCACATTTTTGTGAGCTCACACACCAATTTTCACTCCATTTGGAGTTGATCTTGACATGAGCTATTTTGGCTAAATTCAAATCAAATTTGAATTTCAGTTCACATTTGCTACAAATTCAATCAAACCAATTCCACAGTTTGATAATTTTATAAACCAAATCCCAATTTGGTGATTGATCAAATGGACAAGGGTATTAGGGTCCCTACTGTTTAGAGCAGTGGAGTCTGAATTTTTGTGGGACAAAAATGGAAAAGTGGGACCCACTGTCAGTGTAATAGCCGAGTGAACCGACTCCACCGCTGCTCACTCGGGTTCTTGCGCGTGCTGCTGAGACCGCCACGGCGAGACGCCGACACCACCTTCTGTTCTCGGGATCTGTCTGACGGGAGGACACCCCAGTGCCTTATCACCGCGCCTCAGGGGGCCAAAGATCGTTTCTCCACGGCTCGCCACTCGCTTGCACCAAAAACCAGCGCAACGCTTGCCGCTCTCGCGTCCGACCCACCCTCACCTTCGACACGCCAAAACCAACCTTTCCACTTCGAGCTGAGTCCATAAACGGCACCACCAAACTTCACTCGACGTGCTCCAGCCCTCAGCTGCTCGTGATCAGCTCCCCTCGAGCTTTCCCGAGCCGATTTTCCACTCCCCTGTTCACCCCGAAGCGCCTCCGACTTGACACCGTCGCCCGGACAGCTCCAAGCTTCTCCGGCGCAACCAACTGCTCTCTGAGGTTAGCATCGAGGTCTAGTAGCTCCTCCCAAAGTCCTTAGCTCCCTCTTAGCGCCGTCTAGCCGGAATTTTAGGTTTTCCGAGGATGACCTTATATAACCGAAGCCCACCAAAACTTAAAATTCCTTTAGCATGGTTGATCATGCCGAAAACTGGTCGATCCATAGCAACCAGGGTCCTTCACGACCACCCTGACCAAAAACTACGAAGAAACATCCATCTGACAGGCGGAGCAACGCAAACTCGCCGCCGCCGGCCAAAATGGCTCGGGTCGTCGTTGAGCTCATAGCTCCGGTCGTTTTCCGTGGGGTTTGAGTGCACCATCACCTTCCTTGAGCTCCAGTTGTTCATTACGGCCGCTTCGGGCATCAAGATAAGCGTGGGACGTGTTGGTCATCGTCGGTGCCGCACCACCGATCGCCGCCGCTGATGCCGACCGGTTTTCCATTGATGGCTTGCTGCACAACCTTGTCCGGCCGCTAGGGCTTGGTCTGAGGAGCGTGTAGCGCGAGACATCACCGGAAATGGTCCACCGTAGCCGGAGCACGGACCGCGCCATGGCCTCTGTTCGTCGCGCGCTCGGGCGCCGGCGGGAGGTTGAAGACGACGCTGTGCAGTGGGCCCGGTTGTCAGCCGTTTAAACATTTCCTGATTTTCAGTTTCTAGTTCAAACTTCAAACCCACATTAATTGGCTAGGAAACTCCTTATTGAGTGAACCAAATTTTATTGGATTCATCTCTCTGAGTACTTTCCAACAAATAAAGTTTCACTTCATGAAAACCTGTATTTCTCCAGAATTAATTCTTCAAAATTTAAATTGTTTAGAATTTTAACTGGAGAACCCTTTTGTGGAAAATTCTGAAGTTTGTCCGGGATGTTCATCATAAGATCCCTAAGCTACCATAAAAGTTCCATATCTATTTGAGCTCATTTGATCCACCTAATGGTGTGATTAATTAAACTGTTCCAGAGAAAATGAAAAATATCCAGAAACAATTTCAGAATTTTTCTGAACTTGTTTAGCTCATATCTTTTTCTAGGAATCTTCAAATTAGGTGAAATCAATTCCAATAGAACCCTCTAAAAATCTAGTTTCCATAAAGTCATGGCTTGCTCCATAAAAATCCTCAGAACACCCTAAGAGCTCCAATTAAGGTCAAATACACATTTATTTGTGGAGGGCTCAAATGAGCTTTGCTGCAAATGAATTTGGCCAAGTTTATGTGTAGGTTGTATCCAAACCACAGTAAAAATTTCAGTGTCGTTGGGCCTTTCTAGCAGTACTTAGAGTCTTAATAATATCAACTTCAAATTCAAATGCTAAGGTTGAAGAGGAGCCGGAGGTGTTGGATTTTATCACTCCAGATGAACAGCTAGCATAAGACCAGCAGCAGCAAGGCAAGCTCCGGTTTGCATTAACCGTTTTATAAATTTTATTGTTTTGAGAACTTACTTTGAGTGCTCACTTCGATTATGCATTAGAGTCTTGTTTGAAAACCCAAATGCATATCCATGAAAACCCTGGTTTTGGGCTTAGATGTTTAAACCTCGAGTAGCCACTACAATGCTAAACTAGTGTAGGATTCGTTACAAGTCGAGTAGTTGGAACTGCTCGCGAGAATAGGCTAGAGGCACACCACTCGGTTAGAGATAGCAAATGGAACACATGGCAAGTAAAATGAGACCGAGCGGAGAGTAAGGGCAGCAGGACTTTGGGGCCTGGGTGCCATAGCTCCGCTTGTGTCGATCGAGGACCGAGCCGTGTGTGGGCCTGTTGAACAAGCTAGAACAGTACCGAAGACCTAACGGATATATGGGAACCGGAAAACCGGTGTAATTCGGGTAGCTAGATGTTGAGGCATAGCTTGTCGTCCAGAGGGTAGGTTGAGAGCTTGAGGTGTAAATCGGCTGGTGGCACTGTGGATGCGCGCGCAGAGACCTCTTGCTCGGGACGATGGGACCGGTTCAACATTTGGCTGACGGATGAAAGGTGGTTGCGTACGACGTCCGTGATGGTTGTTGTAGGCAACATCGAGTACGGGAGTACTTGATGGGTTATTCGGGTAACCTTGCAGGTGTAAAATGAATATAATTGCCTTTCCTCGTGGTCAGTGAGTACCAATTGTTCACTGTATTGTGACGTAGAAAGAACAGGCTAGAGTCATGTTAAAATGTTGCTGATTGAAAGATATACTTTGGTTGCTAATGATCTGTTGTAGTTAGAGCTAATTAAAGTTATTTTAACCTTGGGAAGAGCACATGAGAGAAATGCGTTTCTTGTTTGATTGCGGCTCTCTTATGTGCCTTAGCACGAGGTTCTTCCACAACTTGCGCTAAAAAATTGAAAGTAAGGTGTAACTAGTTAGGCATGTTCTTTGCAACTTACATTCTATTATTACACTACAAACCCAGCATGTAGAGTTTCCTGTATACAAAAGACGGTTGAGTCTTGCTGAGCCATCGTGCTCACTGCTTGTGTTTGAAGCGTTTGCAGGATGCTACGAGGAGGAGGCTCCTGAGGAGGAGACGGACCCCCAAGAGGGCAACCCCGTCGAGTGGGAGTCGTGCACGCCGCCGTGTTATTGTGTGCGTGCAAGTGGGAACACGTCCACGGGCTGAACGTGAACTCTTTTTCTTAGTCTGCACCAGTGAGTGTAGACTTGACGTATTTTGTTGTAAACATGTACACAACAGTTTATTGTAATAAAAATCTTGCTTCTGCTTTGTACCTTTTATGTGTGTTATCCGGTGCTGTGCAACGCAGCACCCCTCGGCGTGATCCAGGCTAGTCGAGACCGTGTGATCCTCACAGCGTGGTATCAGAGCTCGCTTGAGGTTTAACGCACTTAAAAAGGTCATCTCTTTGAAAAACTCAGTGAGGAACGAGTTAGTAGCCCATATAAGGATGTTAGTAGTGTATAGCAAGTGGCATGTGCTTATGTCATAAAATGATGCATCTCGGGACGTCATATGTCTTGTGGGGGTGCATGTAAGCGCTGTCCACCAGTTCACACAAGCTAAAGGGTGGAGCCTCACGGGTGGCAGGTAAACCGGCCAGCTTTAGTGTCCTCTACGACTCTTCATGTCGTTTGGGGTATTCGAGCAACACCCTTCCTTGGCGTGCTACGGGCAAGTATGGGAGACACGTCACATGGTTAGTGACGAACGTTTTAGTGCCACTAAATTAACGAAGCCGGCTAAGTCCGGTATAGGTTTTTCTTTGTGAGGAACGTAGTACCCGCATGAACTGGTGACGCTTCGACGTCATACCCCAGTAAATGATTAACATCATTGTAATACTTGAAAGTTTTGTTCCAGAGCACCAAAACTTTGATTTAACTTCTTTCCTTAATCAGGAGGTTCAAAGTTAACAAGTTTTCAACTTATAGGATACTAAGGATAGAGTCCCCTATTTTTCAGCTGAAACAATGCTGAAGTTAAACAGAGGTTAGAGGGCGAGTTCTTTTGAGGTTAGGGTCATATGATACATTTATGGAAATCTTTGGAAGATCTTTATAACTTTTCTATTGATGTCCATAGGTGTTTCATCCCTTAACTAGTCAAAAAATGCAGTAGAGTTGGAACTGTCCAGAAAACAGGGCAGAGCAAATACTCTCTGTAACTCTCTGTAAATTGAGCATAACATCCTGCATAAAAATCCAAAAATAGAAAATGTGGTAGTTCCGAAACGTTCATTAGATGAGTTATAACATTGTAACAGAAAGTTTTGTCAAATTCGATGTAGAATTAAGTGGAATGCTTGGATCAAATCATTACCTCAAGCATGGAGGTGCTGTCCAATTTTCTCCAGAAATTCTGTCAACTTTGACATCTCATAATTTTTGAACCAGGCTTGATCTGAGTGCAAACAAATACATTATGGAAAGCAATTGAAGTTAGCTTTAACTTTAATGTTGAGCTACAGAATTGGTTTTGCCTTTAGCATGGTCTAAATCAGGTTGAAATGGAAACTGGTCAGGGCTGTCAGTTTGGGCAGCAGACCAGCAATCAAATTTGTTCTAAGTTTGATTTGTGTTTCCAAGTTTTATGAGTTCAATAACATGTTTTATGTTATAACTCAATGATTTACTCTTGAAATAAATATTTGACCTTTTTCAAATATATTTCTACAGATGGCAGAGGATAAACAACTGGAGAACGGGTGGGTGGTATCCCACTGTTCTCAACGCAGTGGTTATCCGGAATTGTTGAAGCTAATGCTTCAATACTTCGGGTACGTGGAGATGCTGCGTTACCTCGCCAAGGAAGAAGGAGAGGAGGGGAACAAGACATGGACCGTCCATGTCGAAGTTCCAACAGGACCTACGCTACCCGGTTGGGTGCTGTTCACCATCATGGTGAGAGGTAGCCAACAGGAAGAGATGTGGCAGGTGGCAGCCCGCGACACCATGTCGCGTTTCTGCCAGCTACACGTGAGAGCTATGGAGGGCACTCCATATGCACTTGTCCAGGTGGAGGGATGAGCTAATCATGTGTTGAAGGAGAGGTACATAAGGCAACGGATCCGAGTTGCCCAAGGTACAACCCCGCGGAGGCGAACCTCAGCCTCCAGTTGATGGAAGGAAAGACCGTGATGGACAGCCAAGCTGTCCATACGGCACAACTTGCCGCTGTGCTCAAGGAGAGCACCAGCCGCCGAGACCATTTTGAGAGTGCTCACAGCGCACTCCGTAATGTGGTCCTTCCGACGATCAAGCGACTGAATGAACAACACATTCAGTTGCCTCGTCTGAAGAAGGCGAAGAAGAAAAGCCGTGTCGACATCACGGCTTTGCAGCAACAGATACAGGCCTTGACCAAGCAGAACGAGGTCCTCACTCAAGAGCGTGATGACGCTATTGAGGAGGGGCAGGGCTGGGAAGAAGACTATAATCAGGCCATGGACGAGGTGCATGCGTTGCAAGACCTCGTACCTCCGGTAGTGGGCCTACCAATGGTAGGTGCAGTACCAGTGGTTTTGGGTATCCCGGCGATGTGGGAACCTGAACCCGAAGAGGATATCATAGATCCTGAACCACCAGCAGAGGTAGCGGAGGAGGATGACTGGCAGGAGGTCGAGTTCTACTCCGAGTAGTGAATTTACCGTTGCCAAGTAGGGCAGTGAGGGTGGGGTGTAAAAACTTTTGTAACAGTGACGTATCGTGTAGACAGTAGTATGTGTATAGGTAGTGACGACATGAGCACGACTTCTTGGGGATCCGAGAGTAATGTATCTTATATAAAGTTTATGCTTTATCAATATATGTGAATGTTGTGCAAGTTATTCATGTGTCACTGCAATACCTACTGTTTTCTATAGAATTTTAAGAATGATATGTGCTGATCATTGCTGTTTTGAATTTCAGAATGACTCGCACTCGTGCCAACCCGGAGGTTGGGGGTTCTAGTCAGGGGGGAGATGCCTCCCAACAGCCTTCGGAGACTTCCTCGGGACAGCAACAGCAGCAACAGCAACAACCGCCACCACCACCGCCAACGGTCACGTTGGCTGATATTGTTGCGGCTATGGCGGGCTCGCACCAGGAGCATACCGAACTGCTGCAAACGCTGATTGCAAATACATCTCGACCTGAGAGGCGTCAAGACCGAGAGGAGCATCAACAAAGCTCCTACTCAGACTTTCTGGGTACTCATCCCCCGGTATTCTCAAGTGCGGATGAACCCCTCGATGCGGACAACTGGCTTCGCACGATGGAGATGAAGTTCGGGCTGCTCCAAGTGAGTGAGCAGCGGAAGTCGCAGTTCCTGGCCCAACAACTTCAGGAGTCCATGACCGCTTGGTGGGCAAAATTCTGTGCCTCACAACCCACCGAGCGAGTGCTGACCTGGGTGGAGTTCCGGATGGCCTTCAGGGACTATCACGTACCGCCAGGACTTATGAAGAGGAAGACACAGGAGTTCCTTCGCCTGCAGCAAGGCAGCCGGAACATTCTGGAATACTCCAGGGTGTTCAATGATCTCACGCTCTACGCCTCCTATCACGCTGATACCGACGAGAAGCGGCGGGATCACTTTTACCAGGGGCTGAATCCGCTCCTGAAGGAAAAGCTGGCGATGTTCAATCGCGGCAGCCTCAATGATATTATTGATGCTGCGATTGTACAAGAGGACTCCGGAAAAAAGTTAGCGGCGGCGGAGAAGAAGCAAAGTGCGCCGCAGAGCAGCAGAGAGGGAGGTGGTCCTCCCCGAAAATACCGGGTCGTGTATCGTTCACCATAGGGTCAACGCTGGCAGCCACCGTAGCAGCTGATACAATTCCTCAGTCAGCCGTATTCTCCACCGGCATTCTGGCCGGCATTACCAGCAACAACTCCGCAGCAACAACAGCAGCAGCGGATGATGCCACGTGCATTTGCACCTCAGCAGCGCATGCCGGGCTTTTGTCCTCCGTGCACGGGCCAGCCGTCAACCGCATGGTACAAATACGGTTGCCAAGGGCACTTCGCCGACAACTGCCCCGAGAGGCAAGGCGGCGGAGTGGCACCACAGTTTCCACGGAGGAATCAGCCCTGGAACCCCATTAATGCACGGCGAGTAAATCCTAAGCCCGGTACCGTCCACCAACTCGCCATAGAGGACGTGCCGGAAGGGAGAGCCAATCCTTGTGGGTATGTCCCAACTCCGCCAGCATCCCGCCATAGTGTTATTTGATTCAGGCGCCATGCATAGTTTCATTAGACAAGCTTTTATTGCTCAATACAGCTTGCAAATAGTACCCACCAAAAGTCCTTACGTGATTTGTTCACCGGGTGGGAAAATTTCAGCAAGCATGATGGTTTCGAAAGCGCCATTATGCTTAGAGGGTAGAGTATACCCTACGTCTCTCATAGTTTTAGAGGGACAAAAGGTCGATGTCATCCTAGGGATGTCGTGGTTAACCCGCCATGACCCTGTTTTAGACACCGTCCTCCGAGTCGTGCATTTACATCCAGAAATGCACGAGTCTCATTCATTATTTATGGACAGTCCAGAAATAAAACTTCCAAGTGTATACCAATCCACCACCATCAGATTGGAAGACATTCCAGTAGTTAGTCAGTCTCCAGACGTGTTCCCGGATGATTTGCCGGGGATGCCGCCCAACCGAGAGGTGGAGTTCAAGATTGAACTTGCACCGGGAACTATGCCAATATCCCAAAGGCCGTACAAGATGGCGCCAAAGGAGTTGGCAGAACTGAAAACGCAGTTGACGGATCTGCTGGAGAAGGGGTTTATTAGGCTGAGCTCCTCGCCATGGGGATGTTCAGCATTATTTGTGAAGAAGAAAGATGAGACGTTGCGGCTTTGCGTGGACTATCATCCACTAAACACCGTAACTATCAAGAACAAGTACCCGTTGCCACGGATTGACATGTTGTTTGATCAGTTGGTCGAAGCAAGGATCTTTTCCAAGATGGACTTAAGATCCGAGTATCACCATATTAAGATACGGGCTGAGGACATTCCAAAGACGGCTTTCTCGACGAGGTATGAGCTTTATGAGTACCTGGTCATGTCCTTCGGCCTCACCAATGATTCAGCTCATTTCATGTACTTGATGAACTCGGTATTCATGCCGGAGCTGGACAAGTTTGTCGTGGTCTTCATCGGCGACATATTGGTGTATTCCAAGTTGGAGGAAGAACACGCAAATCACCTGCGTATAGTTTTGCAAAGGCTACGGGATCACAAGCTATACGCGAAATTCAGCAAATGTGAATTCCAGTTATCGCAAGTGCCTTTTCTCGGGCATATTGTCTCAGCGGAGGGCATCGCTTTAGACCCTAGTAAGATCACACAAGTGCTGAATTGGAAGTCCCTGAGAAATGTTCACGAGGTACAGAGTTTCCTCGGACTCGAGGGATATTATTGGAGGTTCATTCCAAACTTCTCAAAGATTGCCAAGCCTATGACAGAGCTTCTGAAGAAGGCTACCAAATATGTTTGGAATCCAACATGTGAAGCAGAGTTCAAGGCATTAGTGAAGCACCTAACATCAGCTCCGGTTTTGTCGCAGCCAGACACAACAAAACCATTAGATGTGTACTGTGATGCATCCGGCATTGGGCTCGGATGTGTGCTGATGCAAGACCGAAGGGTGGTCGCGTATGGATCATGGCAGCTCAGGAATCATGAGCAAAATTATCCAACTCATGACTTAGAGATCACGGCCGAGGTGCTCACACTAAAAATGTGGAGGTACTACCTACTCGGTAACCTCGTGCATTTATATACTGACCACAAGAGCCTCAAGTACATATTCACTCAGAAGGAGCTGAACATGAGGCAGCGTAGATGGTTGGAGTTGATAAAGGATTATGAAATAGAGATCCATTATCATCCCGGCAAGACAAACATAGTGGCGGATGCGCTAAGTCCCAAGTCACACGTACACAATCTGACCATCACACCGTTGGAAGAGAGCGAGACACCATTGCATGTGATTCCACAGTGAGCTCTCTACAACCTAGCTCTTATCCCCACCGTCCGTGAAGAGATAGTGTAAGCTCAGAAACATGACAAGGGCATGTCGCATTTGTGGAGACGTGTAGACAGTGGGGAGTTAAAATGTTTTCGGAAAGACAGAGACGACATCCTATGGTTCAAGAACCGGATCGTCATACCCCGTAACCCGGAGTTGCGGAAGAAAACCTTTGATGAGGCTCACTTGTCAAAGTTTTCTATTCACCCCGGCAGCAATAAGATGCATCAAAAACTCAGAAGCATGTTTTGGTGGACACGGATGAAGCGGGAGATTGCAAAGTACGTGTCCGAGTGTGATACATGGTGGAGGGTGAAAGCAGACCACATGAAGAAACCGGGATTATTACAACCGCTTGGCATACCTACCTGGAAGTGGGAGGATGTGAGCATGGACTTCATTGTCGATTTACCCACCACATTTCAGAAACATGATTCAGTGTGGGTGATCATCGACAGGCTTACAAAGGTTGCCCATTTCATCCACGGTCAACACCAACTACAACGCCAAGAGGTGTGCTGAATTGTACATCTCACGGATATTGTGCTTATACGGCGTACCCCACACTATCATCTCGGATCGGGGCACTTTATTTGTGTCTCGTTTTTGGGAGCATCTACATGCTGATTTGGGGATGAAGCTGATCCGTAGTTCAGCGTACCACCCGCAGACGGATGGGCAAACCGAGCTGGTAAATCAATATTAGAAGACATGTTACGAGCTTGTGCTCTCAACCACGGTAAGAATTGGGATGATCACTTACCGTTAGCTGAGTTCTCGTATAACAATGGGTACCAAGCCAGCATCAAAATGGCACCCTACGAGGCGCTATACGGGAGACAATGCCGCACACCGCTGAAATGGTGTGAGTCTGGCGAAAGGGGCACCTTCGAGATTGATCTTGTCAGTAACGCGGAAGAAAAGGTTCGGCTGATTCAAGCGAACTTAAAAGCCGCCCAATCTCGACAAAAACAATATTTGGACCGGAGAAGACACCCGTTACAATTTGAAGTGGGGGATCACGTGTATCTACATGTGTCTCCAATGAAGGGCGTGAACAGATTAGGGGTGAGAGGAAAGTTGGCACCCCGATTCACCGGTCCATTCCAGATTGTAGAAATATGTGGATCAGTTGCATACCGGCTGGAATTACCGACGACACTCTCCGGTGTGCACGGTGTCTTTCCCATTTCTCAGCTGAAGAAGTGCCTCAAGGTTTCAACCACCGATCAGCTGGGAGATATTGAAGAACTGAAACCGGATCTCACCTATCGGGAGGAGCCAGTTCAGATTATTGATGAAAAGGCCCGACCACACACAACCGTACGTTGTGGTTCTACAAGGTTCTATGGACTAATCACTCCATAGATGAAGTGACATGGGAGAGCGAAGGCTTTCTTCGTGCTAACTACCCCGACTTTTTAACGTCGCACATACGGTAATTTTCCACCGTCCCCTCTCTCTCATTTTTCACCTTATAATCTCAGGACGAGATTCTTTTAAGGGGGGAGGAATGTAAGGGCCTAAGTTCTTCAATTGCTAAAAAGTGTTCATCACACCACACTCACCTCATTTGAGGAGATGATATGAACACATTTGAAGAGCAAGTAAACACCATCAACAAACACATTAGGAGATGAACTCACAAAATGCAAAAGTAGTATTTCCCACATGCATCATATAGGGGATGAGCATATGAATAACTTATAAACCTTGTTAGAAATGCTCATGCCAAATTTCACCCAAATCCAAAACCTTTCGAGGTATTTTTGGGTACAACTAGAAAAAGGCTAGTTCAAACTTAAATTCAAATTCAAACTCCTTTCATCCCATGAATTCAAAAGTGGGATTCATATTCACACTCAACACAATTTTGTGAGCTCACACACAAATTTTCACTCCATTTGGATTTGATATTGACATGAGCTATTTTGGCTAAATTCAAATCAAATTTGAATTTCAGTTCACATTTGCTAAAAATTCAATCAAACTAATTTCACAATTTGATCATTTTATAAACCAAATCCCAATTTGGTGATTGATGAAATGGACAAGGGTATTAGGGTCCCTACTGTTTAGAGCAGTGGATAAGTTCAATTTTGTGGGACAAAAATGGAAAAGTGGGACCCACTGTCAGTGTAATAGCCGAGTGAACCGACTCCACTGCTGCTCACTCGGGTTCTTGCTCGCGCTGCTGAGACAGCCATGGCAAGCATCCGACGCCACCTCCTGTTCTTGAGACCTGGCCGACGGGTGGACACCCCAGCGCCTTATCACCGCGCCTGAGGGGGCCAAAGATCGTTTCTCTACGGCTCGCCACTCGCTTGCACCGAAAACCAGCGCAACGCTCGCCGCTCCCGCGTCCGATCCACCCTCACCGTGGACACGCCAAAACCGACCTTTCCACCTCGAGCTGAGGCCATAAACGGCACCGCCGAACTTCACTCGACGTGCTCCAGCCCTCAGCTGCTCTTGATCAGATCCCCTCGAGCTTTCCCGAGCCGATTTTCCACTCCCCGTTTCACCCCGAAGAGCCTCTGACTTGACACCGTCTACCGGACAGATCTGAGCTTCTCCAGCCCAACCAACTGATCTCTGAGGTTAGCATCAAGGTCTAGTAGCTCCTCCTGAACTCCCTAGCTCCCTCTTAGCGCCGCCTCGCTGGATTTTTTATGTTTTCCGAGGATGGCCGTATATAACCGAAGCCCACCAAAACTTAAAATTCCTTTAGCATGGTTGATCATGCCCAAACAGTCGAGCCATAGCAACCAGGGTCCTTCACGACCACCCTGACCAAAAACAACGAAGAAACATCCATCCGACAGGCGGAGCAACGAAAACTTGCTGCCACTGGCCAAAATGGCTCGGGTCGCCGTTGAGCTCATAGCTCCGGTCATTTTCTGCGGGGTTTGAGTGCACCATCACCTTCCTCGAGCTCCAGTGGTGCTTTATGGCCACTTCGGGCATCTAGATAAGCGTGGGACGTGTTGGTCATCGTCGGCGCCGCACCACTGATCACCGCCGCCGATGCCGACCGGTTTTCCGTCGATGGCTTGCTGCACAACCTTGTCTGGCCGCTAAGGCTTGGTCTGAGGAGCATGCAGCGCGAGAGATCACCGGAAATGGTCCACCATAGCCGGAGAACGGACCGAGCCACGGCCTATGTTCATCGCGCGCTCGGGCGCCGGCGGGAGGTTGAAGACGATGCTGTGTGGCTGTAACACCCCAAAACCTGTTAAGAGGGGAATTTAAAAATTTTTGGACGTATTGCATGTGGTGCAGAAATTCAAATTCAAATTCAAATTGGAATTCAAATTCAACTCAAAACAGAAAAGAAAAATAAAAATAAAAAGAAAAAGAAAAAACAAAACCCTCCCAGCCAGTGGGCCGAAACCCACCAGCCGGCCCACCTCGCCCCCGCGCCAGCCGGCAGCCGCGCGCCCCGTTTTCCTCTCACCGACATGTGGGTCCCGCCGTCGTCTTCCTCCTCGCGCGCGCGCTCGGCCGACCCGGGACTCCTCTCTCCCCCGAATCAAAACCACCCCGGATACCCGCGTATCCCAGCCGAATTCCGGTTCTGGATGACTCCAGTTCGATCCCAACCGAACGCCGCCCTCCCCTGGCTATATAACCACCGGCATCGTCCTGTTTTTCGCCCGCAATCGGCTGTTTTTCCTCCCGGTGAGAACCAAAGTTCCGATCACCGTTTTGTCTCGATCTTTGATCGGGTTCTCTGATCTAACGCGTCGATCGTGTTCCACCGCCTCCGGGGAATCACGCAGGTGCAGGAAACTCGGTGGTTTGCGCTTCAGACACAGCGCCGACGAGCATCGCTGTGAATTCACCTCGGACCTCGTCGCCGACCGCCTTCCAGGACCTCCGAGCTCAAGAAAAACCCCGAGGTGAGATCCCCGACCTCCCCTCTACCGATCTATGCCATGAAATCCCAGTTTTAGGAAGAATAGATGAAGATCCGAAGTTTTCCGGCGAGATCGCCGCCTCCCGCCACCGTGCGCCGCCGGGCAGCGCCGCCCGCGATCGGTCAGAGCGACGTGGCCGCTTGTGCACCGTCTATTTTAAATCGCACGGTGGAATTAAAACCCGCGCTTACCGGTTCGGTGATCTAATCTGAGCCGTCTGTTTTAAATAAGACGGCCCACGTCGGCCCCGCATTATAAAGGCCAGGATTCTTACGCGCTACGCCCTGGGGATATCGTAAAATACGAGCTAGCTCCAGAAACTTCTGATCTAGCCCCTGGAACTTTAGAAATTCATGTAAATTCAATTAAAAATCAGTTTTAGCCCCTGGACTTAATAAAAATTTGCAAAACCCCTCTGTTATGCATAGTTAGGCCCCTGGAAATTCTTAAAATAATAAATTAGACCCTGTAGTAGGGTGAACTTACCTTTTTAACCCTATATGATATTCAATTTAGAAATTTGAATGTGTGACTAGGATTTAAATTTAAAAAGGAAATACAAACACATTGTAAATTCAAGTTTAAACTCTACTAACACTTGGAAAACTTTAGAATGAACTAAAAATAAATTTTAGGCTGAAATGAAATCTGTTTGGGTGTGTTCATGTTTATTAGTTCTAGGAACACATTTTTAGGTTAATAAATAATTTTGAAAATGGGTAAAATAGATCTAAATTAGTTCACATCAGAGGAGAAGTTCAAAAATATATTATTTAATATTTTATATCAGAACCTATTCTGTTTAGATGAGGTGTCTTACTATTTTCATAATAAAGTTCACATTTAGGCATAGGAAATAAATCTAAAAATATAGCAACTAGGTATGCATAACTAGAAAATGATAAATGAAGTTTCCAAATCCAAAGATTTCAGTTTAGGATTTGGTAGAAGATTTGAAAACCCATTTGGAGTAGGAAATTACCTTCCATGCAAACTTGGTAGCTAAAGAGGGTATTAAAGAATTTGTTTAAATTGGAAATTCATATATAGTGTGCAAACAGAAATCTGAATACAAAAGTTAGAAATAATATACATATGTTTAAAAGTGCATGTAGGCCAAAAATCAACACACATAGAGTAACCACAACCCTTAGAAGTGTGAATGACTTTCATAGTTGTGAATGTGTGGTTTGTATGAAGTGAAAGTGTGAACTATGTCTTATGGATTGTTGTTTTCTTTTGCTATGTGTGATGGTATGAGTAGAACCTGCCCCAGAGCAAGTTCTTCCCTTCCAAGAACAAGACTTTCCATTCCCAGAGCAGCAGGAAGAAGGCAAGTGTCCTTGACCACTTTGATCCTATGCTAGGATGTGTAGATAGAATTATTTGCATTGTCAAATGAAATATGAAACCCATGCTAGGAAGTTTCCCTAGAATTGCATTACCTTGTTTTCCTTGTAGCTTAGGTTGGGATTTGCTTTATTATGTCATTCATTCATATTACTTATGCTTAGCCATGCTTAGAATGCGATAAGTGGGATGTGATATCATCAACTTGTTTACCTTACTCTTGAAGGAGATATTATGAGTTATGTAGAGGTAGGGATCAAGGCAAGTTGGATGATTTGGTTGGTGCTGGGTGCACGAGACTCGGGTTTGTGTTTAGTACTTGCCTGGATCCTAAGGACCGGTTCATGAAGCATGTAACCTGGCTTTACCGTACCAACAACATGCTGAGATGGGGCAGCTTGGCCAATTAATTAGGTGTATCCCCGGCGTAGTATGGGTGTGTTGGATGGTGCGGAGAATAGGTGTCAGCTGGACTACCATATGAACCGCAAGGCACAAGAGGGGGCCACTACAGCTGGGTTGGAGCCTCTTGTATGCTGTTAGGGGTGAAACCTTAGTGGGCCCATGCTCGTCGGTAATCCCTTTGTAAAGGCTTCGTAGTGATCTCCTGGCTACACACCCGGGAAGTGTGAATGTGGTTTGTGGCCACTGGCATAATGGAGGTTCTTTTAGTCCACCCGGCAACGGGGGATGAAATCACAACATGTGGGTACAGTGGTGCAAACTCTGCAGAGTTAAAACTGTCATGACAGCCATGCTCACGGTCAAGAGCGGCTTGGACTTATTCATGATTAGAGTATGATGACCTTGGAGGTTGCGGATGTTAATCGGGGAGCTTAACATTGGAAATGATGTTATGGTTATTTGATTATGATGATGGGGTGGGAGATTGGGACCATTTCACCTGTGTAGTAATGTAGGTGCTTAATAAGCTAAGGTGATAGGTATTAATTGCGTAGTGCTTTAACCATGAGTTCAACCTCTCCTTGTTCTAGCCATGCATGACATAACTTTCCCACACTTGCTGAGTACCAACGGTACTCAAACTTGCATATTTGTTGGTTTATATTGCTGCTCAGGTCAAGAGAATAATGTGGTGTTCAATGACCAAGACTTCGGACCCGAAGAAGGATTCTAGGTTCATGGAGTCCCCCGGGCAACTCCTGTGACGGAGCCCACAAGAATAATATTCCGCTGCTGTTTTGTTTACCTGTTATGAACTTATTATCGTCCATCGAGACGTATGCTTTGTAACACATATTTATATTCGACACCTGGCTTGTAATAAATGATGCTTCACTATTTGTCATCCCATGTATGAGAAAATGATCCTGGCATACATGTGATATTCACTCGGTTGTTCTTCGGAGAAACCGGGTGTGACAGAAGTGGTATCAGAGCCAAGGTTGCCCGTAGGAACGTGGACCTAGGTAGAAATGGACGTATTTAAGGACCCTATTTTCTTTAAAAAAAAACTATTTTACGAGGTGTGGGTTGAAAAGTGTTATTTAATGGGGTCACTTTCTTCATCTTATCCCAACTTTTACTCAAAATTAGGATTTTTGTTTAAAATTCTATCTAACTTAAGTTTAAATGCTTTATGTTTTAGATGGTTCGCATGATTCACACAGCTCACAAGTCCATCGGAGGGAGAGTTCCGGTAGTTGCCCTTGCCTTGAGAGAGCAGAATCGTCCGGTGACGTACCTCTCCTACGGATTGGCTGTAGGAGGCTTGTTGCGCCGTCTTCGACGCATGCTCCAAGCCGCCGTCAATACGGGCAAGCTAATCATACACTATAGCTCCACCTGGACCATCCGTGAGAAGCGGGAAGAATGGAGTTCAGAAATGTGGATTATCCACGAAAATCAGCTGCTCAAGATCCACCGCTCTCCTGCTTGTCGAGTGACACAGGTCGATGCGGAGAAGGATGTCACCTGGGAGGCAATCACGTGCCAGAGTCACATCTATCGTCGCCACCTGGACAAGACTGAGTACATGTATGTTCTCCAGCGTGAGAGTGGTACGACGGAGTACAAGTACCCGCCAGTGCAGCAAGGGACTTCCCATGAGCACATGGACCTGTGCTTGGAGGATGCTGCTATGCTCAGCACTCGACTGCAAGAGTGTCAGCAGGAGCTTCAGGATGTTCGCGACACCCTGAAGGAGACTGAGGCGTTTCTTCGAGCCAGCTTGAGGGCGAGAGAAAGAGGAGATGGGAATGAACTGTGTTTCATCGTGAATGACACATGGACTCCTGACTCCCCAGATCGCCGGGCGAGTAGGCGTCACCGCACTTCTCCACCAGCAGCCGCCCCACCCAAAGCGGAGTCAGAAGGCAGCCGCAATAATGAGGAAGATCCCGAGAAGCCATCTCAGTGATACGAGTCGTGTAGAGTACTTCACCATAGTTCAGTAGGTTATCGAGTAGGTGAGTTAATACCTTAGATAATGGTGTGTTAATGTGTGGTGTGTGACGTGAGTTGTGGAAGCCATGAGCAATTGTCCACAACCTCGTCTTCAGGTTTCTTTGCTTTGATGTGTGAACCCCTATGAAACTAATAGTGCATTTGTTTTTGCGTGAGACATGAACCCTCAGAAAATATAAATACAACATGGCCCCAACATTTCAAAGTGTAAACAAGTAAAATTGGTAAGATAATATGTAATGCTTTAAGTTGACATATGGTTGATCACGATAGATGGCCGGAAGAGGAAAGGGTCGTGGTGCCAACCCCGCCAACAACAACGATGAGGCCGGCAACCCTCATCTTTCTGGAGGCCAAGACAGGGGTGGTCGCCGTGAAGGAGTTGATCCCATCCACCAAATGCTTGAGAATCAAAATCAGCTCATCCAGAACCTGACTCAAGTGGTGGCCAACTTGCACCAAGCTCCACCTCCACAAGCTGCACCACGCCAACCAAGGTTGAGTGAGTTTCTAGGAACTCAACCTCCAAAGTTTGCAAGTGCTGCTGAACCCCTGGAGGCAGATGACTGGCTAAAGACCATTGAGAGCAAGATGAGGATCATACAATACCAAGGGTATGAGAGGGTGCTGTTTGCTTCTCACCAATTGCATGGACCCGCTGCTGATTGGTGGACCGCTTACGTGGCCGCCCATCATGACCCCAAGAATATCACTTGGGAAGAGTTCAATCGTAGCTTCCGCAACCATTACATACCAAGGGTGAACTTAAAAACAAGAGAAAGGAGTTCTTGTGGCTGCAGCAAGGAAACATGACGGTGAGGGAATACCTCACTAAATTCACCCAACTATCCCGTTATGCACCACGGGACATAGAGACTGATGAGCAGAAACAGGATTGCTTCGTGGAAGGACTTACAGCAGAAATGCAGTGTGCAATGTCCTCCAACGAGTATGAAAGTTTCCAAAAGATGGTGGAAAGAGCATTTGTTGTGGAAAGGAAGCTGAAGGCCTTGGAAAATGAAAACAAGAGGAAGGCCAGATGGTCACACCAAGCCTCGGGTAGCAACACCCGCCCACGTCTGATGCAGCAATCCGCAGGGCAGACGAGCCGTGCTGCGGTACCCTACTCAGCACCGAGAGGGTACAACCCGAACTTCAGGACCCCGGCAGCACCAGCACCACCACAACGTCAGTTCGTACAGCAGCCTCGCCCTACATATCAACCTCGACCAGCAGTACAAGGACCCCCAAACCAACCCCAAGACAACAAAGGCCAGGCACCTAAGGTTGGGGTGCAATGCTTTAACTGTGGTGAAGTGGGGCACTACGCCCATAAGTGCCCAAAGAAGAAGCCCGTGCAGCTGCAACAGCAGAATGTGATGCGAGGACGGGTGAACCACGTGACCATGGAAGAAGCGCAAGAGGCACCCGACGTGGTAGTTGGTAAGTTTCCTACCAATTTACACATTGCAACCCTGTTGTTCGATTCTGGTGCTACCCACTCGTTCATTGCCCAAGGGTTTGTTAAGAAGCATGATCTAGCAACAACACAAATGAACCATATGCTAGCAGTAAACTCTCTAGGTGGTGAAATAAGGACAAGACGAGTGTGTCCCAAGGTGAATATAGACATTAATGGGGTAGTATTTACTGCCAATCTCATAGTGATAGATTCACCAGGGATAGATATTATTTTGGGTATGGATTGGTTAACCAAACATAAGGGAATCATCCATTGTTCGACCAGAACGGTGGAACTAACTCACCCTAGTGGCACAAGAGTAAAGTTCATAACAGTACAAGAGCCTAGGAGGGACATTAAATTAAATCAAGTTGAGGTGAAAGTGGAGGAGATCAGGATCATCAGGGAATATCCAGATGTTTTTCCAAAAGTGTTGCCAGGTATGCCTCCTGATCGCGAAGTGGAATTCGCAATTGTGCTAGTGCCTGGAACAGCTCCGATATACAAAAGACCTTATCGGATGGACTCCAAGCAGCTGGGAGAACTCAAGGATCATTTGAGAGAATTGACGGAGAAGGGGTATATTCGCCCTAGTTCCTCACCATGGGGAGCTCCAGTGATAGTTGTGCCCAAGAAGGACGGAACCCAAAGGTTATGCGTAGACTACCGTGCCTTGAATGAAGTAACCATCAAGAACAAGTACCCATTACCCCGCATTGAACACTTGTTTGATCAGTTGAGGGGAGCTTGTGTGTTCTCGAAAATTGATCTCAGATCGGGATACCACCAACTTAAGATAAGGCAAACGGATATTCCAAAGACAGCTTTCGTATCTCGGTACGGACTGTATGAATACACCGTCATGCTTTTCGGGCTAACTAATGCCCCGGCATACTTCATGTATCTCATGAACAAGGTATTCATGGAATATCTGGACAAATTTGTGATGGTTTTCATAGATGACATTCTCGTCTTCTCCAAAGATGAAGAAGAACATGAGAAACATCTAAGGTTGGTGTTGCAGAAGCTGAGAGAACACCAACTATATGCCAAGTTGAGCAAGTGTGAGTTTTGGCTGAAGAGAGTTCCCTTTTTAGGACATATAATCTCGGAGGGAGGAATCTCCATAGATCCCACCAAGATCGAGGATGTACAGAAGTGGAAGACCCCTGAGAATGTCGGGGAAGTTCGAAGCTTCTTAGGATTGGCTGGATATTATCGACGGTTTATTGAGGGATTCTCCAAGATCTCGAGAACCCTCACCAAACTTTTGGAGAAAGGAATCACATTCACATGGACTCCACATTAGAGCAGACATACGCGATGGTCAAAAGAATGATTAGAAGATACGAGAAATCCGACAACTCATCAAGGATAATAGAGCCCCTGGTTTCAGAGAGGGTGAACAAGGTACGGTGTGGCACGGGAAAAGAATATGTGTGCCTGAGGTAAAGGAGATCCGTGAATTGATTTTGAAGGAGGCTCATGATTCCGACTATTCCATTCATCCTGGGAGTACTTAGATGTACCATGACCTCAAGAGCAGGTATTGGTGGTATGGCATGAAGCGAGATATCGTGGAACATGTTGCCCTATGTGACACATGTCAGTTGGTGAAAGCAGAACATCAACGAACCGCGGGAATATTGCAACCACTCAAAGTGCCTGAATGGAAATGGGAAGAAATCGGTATGGATTTCATAGTGGGATTGCCTAGGACCCAATCATGATATGATTCGATATGGGTCATCATCGACAGGCTAACCAAGGTTGCTCATTTCATCCCCGTGAAAGAAAGCTACAGCAGATCCAAATTGGCAGAGTTGTACATGTCAAGGTTCGTGTGTTACCATGGAGTGCCAAAGAAGATAGTGTCAGATCGAGGGACACAGTTCACCTCAAGGTTCTGGCAGAAGCTACATGAAACCATGGGAACCCATCTGAATTTTAGTTCTGCCTATCATCCCCAAACTGACGGGCAGACGGAAAGAACAAATCAGATCCTTGAGGACATGCTGAGAGCGTGTGCACTCAAAAACAGTCAGAGGTGGGATAAGAACTTACCGTATGCGGAGTTCTCCTATAACAACAGCTATCAGCCTAGCATGAAGATGTCACCATTTGAGGCTTTGTATGGGAGAAAGTGCAGAACTCCACTATTTTGGAACCAAACGGGGGAAAGTAAAGTGTTTGGGCCTAGAGTACTACAAGAAGCCGAGGCGAAAGTGAGGGAAATCCGCAACAACTTGAGAATAGCACAGACACGACAAACGAGCTATGCCGATGTACGAAGAAGAGCTCGTTTTTAACGTGGGGGACTATGTCTACCTCAAGGTGTCCCCTATCCGAGGACTTCGTCGGTTCAAGGTGAAAGGGAAGTTATCACCCTGATACATCGGACCCTTTCAAGTTCTGGAGAGAAAAGACGAAGTGGCATATCAACTAGAACTGCTGGCTCGCCTATCGGATGTGCACGATGTATTCCATGTGTCACAGCTCAAGAAATGTTTGAGAACACCTGAAGAGATGTTACCCATGAATGAGGTTGATGTAGCCGAGGATCTGTCTTATGCCGAGCAACCGGTCAAGGTTTTGGAGACAATGGAACGCCCCACAAGAAATAAAAGAATCCGGATGTGCAAGGTGCAGTGGAAGCATCACTCGGAAGAGGAAGCCACATGGGAGCGAGAAGACGAGCTTAAGGCACAGTTTCCAGAATTGTTTTCTTAGAACCACCAATCTCGAGGATGAGATTTCTTTTAAGGGGGGTAGAGCTGTAACACCCCAAAACCTGTTAAGAGGGGAATTTAAAAATTTTTGGACGTATTGCATGTGGTGCAGAAATTCAAATTCAAATTCAAATTGGAATTCAAATTCAACTCAAAACAGAAAAGAAAAATAAAAAGAAAAAGAAAAAACAAAACCCTCCCAGCCAGTGGGCCGAAACCCACCAGCCGGCCCACCTCGCCCCCGCGCCAGCCGGCAGCCGCGCGCCCCGTTTTCCTCTCACCGACATGTGGGGCCTGCAGTCGTCTTCCTCCTCGCGCACGCGCTCGGCCGACCCGGGACTCCCCTCTCCCCCGAATCGAAACCACCCCGGATACCCGCGTATCCCAGCCGAATTCCGGTTCTGGATGACTCCAGCTCGATCCCAACCGAACGCCGCCCTCCCCTGGCTATATAACCACCGGCATCGTCCTGTTTTTCGCCCGCAATCGGCTGTTTTTCCTCCCGGTGAGAACCAAAGTTCCGATCACTGTTTTGTCTCGATCTTTGATCGGGTTCTCTGATCTAACGTGTCGATCGTGTTCCACCGCCTCCGGGGAATCACGCAGGTGCAGGAAACTCGGTGGTTTGCGCTTCAGACACAGCGCCGACGAGCATCGCCGTGAATTCACCTCGGACCTCGTCGCCGACCGCCTTCCAGGACCTCCGAGCTCAAGAAAAACCCCGAGGTGAGATCCCCGACCTCCCCTCTACCGATCTATGCCATGAAATCCCAGTTTTAGGAAGAATAGATGAAGATCTGAAGTTTTCCGGCGAGATCGCCGCCTCCCGCCACCGTGCGCCGCTGGGCAGCGCCGCCCGCGATCGGTCAGAGCGACGTGGCCGCTTGTGCGCCGTCTATTTTAAATCGCACGGTGGAATTAAAACCCGCGCTTACCGGTTCGGCGATCTAATCTGAGCCGTCTGTTTTAAATCAGACGGTCCACGTCGGCCCCGCATTATAAAGGCCGGGATTCTTACGCGCTACGCCCTGGGGATATCGTAAAATACGAGCTAGCTCCAGAAACTTCTGATCTAGCCCCTGGAACTTTAGAAATTCATGTAAATTCAATTAAAAATCAGTTTTTGCCCCTGGACTTAATAAAAATTTGCAAAACCCCTCTGTTATGCATAGTTAGGCCCCTGGAAATTCTTAAAATAATAAATTAGACCCTGTAGTAGGGTGAACTTACCTTTTTAACCCTATATGATATTCAATTTAGAATTTTGAATGTGTGACTAGGATTTAAATTTAAAAAGGAAATACAAACACATTGTAAATTCAAGTTTAAACTCTACTAACACTTGGAAAACTTTAGAATGAACTAAAAATAAATTTTAGGCTGAAATGAAATCTGTTTGGGTGTGTTCATGTTTATTAGTTCTAGGAACACATTTTTAGGTTAATAAATAATTTTGAAAATGGGTAAAATAGATTTAAATTAGTTCACATCAGAGGAGAAGTTCAAAAATATATTCTTTAATATTTTATATCAGAACCTATTCTGTTTAGATGAGGTGTCTTACTATTTTCATAATAAAGTTCACATTTAGGCATAGGAAATAAATCTGAAAATATAGCAACTAGGTATGCATAACTAGAAAATGATAAATGAAGTTTCCAAATCCAAAGATTTCAGTTTAGGATTTGGTAGAAGATTTGAAAACCCATTTGGAGTAGGAAATTACCTTCCATGCAAACTTGGTAGCTAAAGAGGGTATTAAAGAATTTGTTTAAATTGGAAATTCATATATAGTGTGCAAACAGAAATCTGAATACAAAAGTTAGAAATAATATACATATGTTTAAAAGTGCATGTAGGCCAAAAATCAACACACATAGAGTAACCACAACCCTTAGAAGTGTGAATGACTTTCATAGGTGTGAATGTGTGGTTTGTATGAAGTGAAAGTGTGAACTATGTCTTATGGATTGTTGTTTTCTTTTGCTATGTGTGATGGTATGAGTAGAACCTGCCCCAGAGCAAGTTCTTCCCTTCCAAGAACAAGACTTTCCATTCCCAGAGCAGCAGGAAGAAGGCAAGTGTCCTTCACCACTTTGATCCTATGCTAGGATGTGTAGATAGAATTATTTGCATTGTCAAATGAAATATGAAACCCATGCTAGGAAGTTTCCCTAGAATTGCATTACCTTGTTTTCCTTGTAGCTTGGGTTGGGATTTGCTTTATTATGTCATTCATTCATATTACTTATGCTTAGCCATGCTTAGAATGGGATAAGTGGGATGTGATATCATCAACTTGTTTGCCTTACTCTTGAAGGAGATATTATGAGTTATGTAGAGGTAGGGGTCAAGGCAAGTTGGATGATTTGGTTGGTGCTGGGTGCACGAGACTCGGGTTTGTGTTTAGTACTTGCTTGGATCCTAAGGACCGGTTCATGAAGCATGTAATCTGGCTTTACCGTGCCAACCACATGCTGAGATGGGGCAGCTTGGCCAATTAATTAGGTGTATCCCCGGCGTAGTATGGGTGTGTTGGATGGTGCGGGGAATAGGTGTCAGCTGGACTACCATATGAACCACAAGGCTCAAGAGGGGGCCACTGTAGCGGGGTTGGAGCCTCTTGTATGCTGTTAGGGGTGAAACCTCAGTGGGCCCACGCTCATCGGGAATCCCTTTGTAAAGGCTTCGTAGTGATCTCCTGGCTACACACCTGGGAAGTGTGAATGTGGTTTGTGGCCACTGGCATAATGGAGGTTCTTTTAGTCCACCCGGCAACGGGGGATGAAATCAATACATGTGGCTACAGTGGTGCAAACTCTGCAGAGTCAAAACTGTCATGACAGCCGTGCTCATGGTCAAGAGCGGCTTGGACTTATTCATGATTAGAGTATGATGACCTTGGAGGTTGTGTATGTTAAGCGGGGAGCTTAACATTGGAAATGATGTTATGGTTATTTGATTATGATGATGGGATGGGAGATTGGGACCATTTCACCTGTGTAGTAATGTAGGTGCTTAATAAGCTAAGGTGATAGGTATTAAATGCGTAGTGCTTTAACCATGAGTTCAACCTCTCCTTGTTCTAGCCATGCATGACATAACTTTTCCACACTTGCTGAGTACCAACGGTACTCAAACTTGCATATTTGTTGGTTTATATTGCTGCTCAGGTCAAGAGAATGATGTGGTGTTCAATGACCAAGACTTTGGACCCGAAGAAGGATTCTAGGTTCATGGAGTCCCCCGGGCAACTCCTGTGACGGAGCCCACAAGAATAATATTCCGCTGCTATTTTGTTTACCTGTTATGAACTTATTATCGTCCATCGAGACGTATGCTTTGTAAGACATATTTATATTCGACACCTGGCTTGTAATAAATGATGCTTCACTATTTGTCATCACATGTATGAGAAAATGATCCTGGCATACATGTGATATTCACTCGGTTGTTCTTCGGAGAAACCGGGTGTGACAGTGGTGGGCCCGGTTGTTAGCCGTTTAAACATTTCCTGATTTTCAGTTTCTAGTTCAAACTTCAAACCCACATAACTTTGGCTAGTAATTTACAAATCGAGTGAACCAAATTTTGTTGGATTCAGCTCTCTGAGTACTTTCCAACAAATCAAGTTTCACTTCCTGAAAACCTGTGTTTCTCCAGCATTAACTTTTCAAAATTTGAATTGTTTAGAATTTAGCTGGAGAACCCTTTAGTGGAAAATTCTGAAATTTGGCAAGGATGTTCATCATAATATCCCTAAGCTACCATAAAAGTTTCATATCTATTTGAGCTAATTTGATCCACCTAATGGTGTGATTAATTAAACTGTTCCAGAGAAAATGAAAAATGTCCAGAAACATTTTTCAGATTTTCTCTGTACTTGTCCAGAAAAATCAAGTTTCTGTGTAGGTTGTATCCAAACCACAGTAAAAAATTTAGAGTCATTGGGCCTGTCTAGCAGTAGTTACAGTCTTAATAATATCAACTTCAAATTCAAATGCATTTAAATTGACACGCATACATATTTATATTGTGTAGTCGCTAAGGTTGAAGAGGAGCCGGAGGTGTTGGATTTCATCACCCTGGAGGAACAGCTAGCATGAAAGTGCATCTAGGCATCCCTTGTAGGTTTTGGTTGATTTATGACAAACAAATGAGACCCTAACAAAATTGTTGAGATGAGCGCAGGTTCTCAAAGAAATTAGGAAGAAAGCGCAAAAAGAAAGGAGAAGGAGGATCCAAATTGATAAGAGCTCAAGAACTGAAAAGATTAGATCACTTAGTATAGAGTGTGTTGGAGAAACACACCCCAAGAGCTCAAGTGGAAGAAATCACACTAACTGCAAAAATTCAGCGTGTGCAGACTAGTCCGATATCAACCGGACTAGTCCGATTTTCTTTCTGACCACAAAACGGACTAGTCCGATATGGTCCGGACTAGTCCGATATATCTCTGAGTAGACATCGGACTAGTCCGCACTACTACGGACTAGTCCGGTATCTCACAACACTTAGAGTTTTCCACACACCGCACACCGGACTAGTCCGGAGTCAACCACGGACTAGTCCGGACATCGCAAACTCTAACAGAACCATTAGAAACCCTACTATAAAAAGAGGTGTACGGCCATACCACCATAACACTTCGACCCCCTGCGCCGTCACACCCTCCAAGAGCCCAAAATTCACATCTCTCCATACATTCTAACCCAAAAAGGATCAATTCTTTGGGGATTAGCAATTGATCAAAGGAGAGACTTGTTCTACACTTCTTGAGCTCTTGGGTTTGATCTCTCGCACACTCTTGTTCATTAATTATTCATCTTTTGAGTGTGTTTTGTTGTGTTCATTCATTGTAACTCTTGGGGAGCCCTCAACTTGTGAGAAAGCCCCTTGAACGATTTATTCCCCTTTGTGATCAGTGGAAGAGAATCGGCCTTCGTGGCGATTCGACGAGGATAGGGTTGGTGAAGACCAGGTCCTTAGTGGACTCCTCAACGGCGACGTAAATTTCCTTCATGGAATCGAACCTCGGAATAAACACTTGTCTCCTACTCTTGTTCATTTATTGTTCATCATATTCTAGTGTTTAGTTAATCTTGTGAAATTTACATTGAAGCATTGAAACCACCTTACTTTGATGGCAATGACTATTCAATGTGGAGACAAAACATGAAAATGCACCTTATATCTCTTAACCCAAGTTTGTGGCATATAGCGTGTACAGGGATAGATATCCAGGATGATGATGAAGAGCTGACCCCAAGCCAAGAACAAGCCGTTCATCGAAATGCTCAAGCTGCAGCTGTGATCACATCATCACTGAGCCAAGACGAGTTCACCAAGATGGACGTTCTCGAAATTGCCAAGGAGATATTGTAACACCCCAAAACCTGTTAAAGAGGGGAATTTAAAATTTTTGGACGTAATGCATGTGGTGAAACAATTCAAACTCAAACTGGAATTCAAATTTGAATCAAAACAGAAAAGAAAAACGGCCAGTGGGCCGAAACTCACCTCAGCCGGCCCAACAGCCGCGGCTGTTTCCCCCTCCCTCTCTCTCTGACGCGCGGTGCCCGCATGTCATCTTCTTCCACCCCCGCGCGCCCCCAACTGCCCCGATTTTCCCGCGCCGATCGCTGCTGCTTCACCCGATTTCCACGCCCGATCTTCGGCAAAGCGCTGCTGCACATCTAGACCGACCCCCGCCGCGCCTCCTTGTGAATTTAAACGCAAGAAAACTCGCAGGTTTCCCCTTACCCGCTCCATCTTTCTCTCCGGTGAGAACCGAGGCATCCTCGGCCGTTTTCTTTCGATACTCGTCCGGTTTCTCTGATCTAACGGGCTTGTCATGTTCCACCGCCGCCGGGAAGCCCTGCAGGTGAAGCAAGCGACGAGTCTTGCACCCTGGCATGGGCTTCGACGAGCACCGAGGAGCAGCTCCAACCACCGTCGTCGCAGAGCCGAATTCCGACCTCTCCAAGCCCGAGAAACCCCTAGGTGAGCTTCCCCTACCCCTCCGCAGTCGATCCGCGTGAAAAGCTGCAAGTTTTAGCGTGTAACGGCAAGGAACAGAAGCTGCGCCGGCGTGATCACCGCCCCCGCCGCCGCGCGCGCGGGCTGGCTCCGGCCAGGGCGACGTGGCCCCCTGAGGCCCGTCCATTTTAAATCGTGCGGTCCCGAATAGATCTAACCCGTACCGCTTCGCAATCTAATCTCAGCCCTCCATTTTAAATCCAACGGCCCACGTCAGCCCCTCATTATAAAGGCCAGGAATCTTACGCGCTACCCCCTGGGGATCTCGGAAAACACGAGCTAGCCCTGGAAAATTCTGATCTAGCCCCTGGACCCTCAGAAATTCATGTAAGTTCATTTAAAAATCAGTTTTAGCCCCTGGACTTAATAAGAATTAGGAAGACCTCCCTGTTTTGCACACTTAGACCCCTGAAAATTTAGAAAATGAGATATGGGGCCCCACTGCAGTGTGAAATTGCACATCAGTCCCTGGGAAGTATTAATTTCAGGAAATTGAATATGTGAATAGGATTTAAATTTAAACATAGGTGTAAATTCAGTTGAATTATTCTAACCCTGTGAAAATTGGTAGAACAATTTGAGGTCTGAGTTCAGAGGGGAAATAAACTTTTAAACTAAATGAGATTTGTTGTTTTGTAATTTATCTCTGAAATATACCCGTTAGGCATAAAACAAGTCTAAAATGTGGGAAAATGAATCTAAGTAACCAAAAAGGGGTAGGAAAAATTTATGAAGGTTCTGTTTGGGTAAATGGAACAGTAGAAAATTTTGTATGAATTTAGGTTGCTGTTTTATTGGTAGAAATTCATCTTTAGACTAGAAAATAATTCTGAAAATGGGTAAAAATAAATTTAAATTGATCCTCATCAGAGAGGAAGTCAAAAGATATTTTATTGGACATTTTAGATCAGAACACATTCTGTTTAGGAGATATCTTGTGATATCTTAGTATTAAAGTTCATTTTTAGGTATGGAAAATAAATATGAAAATATAAGAAAATAGGTATGCCTAGTTAGAAAATGTCAAGTGAGGTCCCCAAATCCAAAACTTCAAATTAAGGTTTTGTAGAGGATCTGAAAACCTATTTGGAGTAGGAAGTTATCTCTTATACAAATTTTGTGTCTAAGAAGTGTATTATCTCATATAGAAAAATTTTTCAAATTGGAAATTCATATATAGTGTGCACTTAGAAATCTGAATATTAAAGCTAGAAATAATATATATGTTTAAAAGTGCATGAATTCTTAGAATCAACATATCTTGGGTAAACACAACACTTAAATAGGTGTATGACTTTCATGAGTATGCATGTGTGGTTTGTATGAGTGGAAATGTGGACTATGGCTTATGGAATGTTATTTTCTTTTGCTATGTGTATTGGCATGAGTAGAACCAGCCCCAGAGCAGGTTCTCACCTTTCAAGATCAAGACTTTCCATTCCCAGAGCAGCAGGAAGAAGGCAAGTGTCCTTGACCACTTTGATCCTATACTAGGATGTGTAGTTAGAATTTAATTAATTGCATTGTCAATTTGGAATATGGTACCCAAGCTAGGAAGTTTCCCCAGATTTTCATTATCTTACTCCCTTGTAGCCTGGGTTGGGATTTATTTTATTATGTCATTCATTCATATTACTTATGCTTAGCCATGCTTAGAATGGGATAAGTAAGATATGAGATCATCAACTTGTTTACCTTACTCTTGAATGAGATATTATGAGTTATGTAGAGGTAGGGGTCGAGGCAAGTTGGATGATTTGGTTGGTGCTGTGTGCACGAGACTCGGGTTTGTGTTTAGTGCTTGCCTGGATCCTAAGGACCGGTTCATGGAGCATGTAACCTGGCTTTACCGTGCCAACCACATGCTGAGATGGGGCAGCTTGGCCAATTAATTAGGTGTATCTCTGGCGTAGCATGGGTGTTTGGATGGTGCGGGGAATAGGTGTCAGCTGGATTACCATATAAACCGCAAGGCTCAAGAGGGGGCCACTGCAGCGGGGTTGGAGCCTCTTGTATGCTGTTAGGGGTGAAACCTCAGTGGGCCCATGCTCGTCGGGAATCCCTTTGTAAAGGCCTCGTAGTGATCTCCTGGCTACACACCTCGGAAGTGTGAACGTGGTTCACGGCCACTGGCATAATGGAGGTTCTTTTAGTCCACCCGGCAACGGGGGATGAAATCACTACATGTGGGTACAGTGGTGGAAACTCTGCAGAGTCAAAACTGTCATGACAGCTGTGCTCACGGTCAAGAGCGGCTTGGACTTATTCATGATTAGAGGATGAGGAATTGGAAGTTGTGGATGTTAAGCGGGGAGCTTAACATTGGAAATGATGTTATGGTTACTCGATATTGATGATGGGTTAGGGGATTGGGACCATTTCACCTGTGTAGTAATGTAGGTGCTTAATAAGCTAAGGTGATAGGTATTAATTGCGTAGTGCTTTAACCATGAGTTCAACCTCTCCTTGCTCTAGCCATGCATGACATAATTTTCCCACACTTGCTGAGTACCAACGGTACTCAAGCTTGCTTTTCTGTTAGTTTAAATTGCTGCTCAGGTCAAGGGGATGACATGGTGTTCAATGACCAAGACTTCGGACCCGAAGAAGGATTCTAGGTTCACGGAGTCCCCCGGGCAACACCTGTGACGGAGCTCGCAAAGATTTATCTTCCGCTGCTGTTTTATTTACATGTTATGAACATATTATCGTCCATCGAGACGTTATGCTATGTAAGAATTATTTATATTCGAACACTTGGCTTGTAATATAATGATGCTTCACTATTTGTCGTCACATGTATGAGAAAATGATCCTAGCATACATGTGATGTTCACTCGGTTGCTCTTTGGAGAAACCGGGTGTGACAGAAGTGGTATCAGAGCCAGGTTGCCCGTAGGAACATGGATCTAGGTAGAAATGGACGTATTTAAGGACCCTATGTTCGTAAAAACTATTTTACAAAAGGTGTGGGTTGAAAAGGGGTCACTTTATTTGTTCATCTTGCCCCAACTTTTTTTCAAAATACAATCTTTATTTAATTTTTATCTAACTTGATTTTAAATGCTTTATGTTTTAGATGGTTCGCATGGTCCGCACTGCTCGCAAGTCCACTGGAGGGAGAGTTCCTGTAGCTGCCCTTGCCTTGAGAGAGGAGAACCGCCCGATGACGTACCACTCCTACGGGTTGGCAGTAGGAGGCTTGTTGCGCCGTCTTCGGCGTATGCTCCACGCCGCCGGCAATGTTGGCAAGCTGATCATACACTACAACTCCACCAGGACCATCCGTGAGAAGCGTGAAGAATGGAGCCCAGAGATGAGGATTATCCATGAAAACCAGCTGCTCAAGATCCCCCGCTCTCCAGCTTGCCGGGCGACTCAGGCCGATGCTGAGAAGGATGTCACCTGGGAGGCCATAACCTGCCAGAGTTACATCTACCGTCGTCACCTGGACAGGACTGAGTACATGTATGTCTTCCAGCGTGAGAGTGGCACCGCGGAGTACAAGTACCCGCCAGTGCAGCAGGGGACTTCCCATGAGCACATGGACCTGTGCCTGGAGGATGCAACTATGCTTAGCACTCGACTGCAGGAGTGCCAGCAGGAGCTTCAGGATATTCGTGACACCCTGAAGGAGACTGAGGCGTTGCTTCGTGCCATCTTGAGGGCGAGAGAAAGAGGAGATGGGAATGAACTGTGTGTCACCGTGAATGACACTTGGACTCCTGACTCCCCAGACCGTCGGGCGAGCAAGCGTCGCCGCCCTTCTACACCAGAAGCTTCCCCACCTAAAGCGGAATCAGAGGGCAGCCACAATGATGAGGAAGACCCCGATGAGCCAGCTCAGTGATATGAGATGTTAGAATTATTTCCCTTATTTCCGCATGATTATCGAGTAGTCGAGTCAATAACCCATCTATTTGCTTGTTAGTGTTGGTGTGTGACGTGAGTTATGGAAGTCATAGGCACTTGTCCACAACCTTGTCTTTAAGTTTGCTTTGCTTTGGTGTGTGAACCCCTATGAATCAATAGTGCATTTATTTTCGCGTGAGACATGACGCCCAACGATCTATGTGAAATATTCAGAAATTGTCTAGATATTAAGGCCTCAAAAGTTTAAGTTTAAACAAGCAATTTGGGAAGTTAATGCGTAATGATTAAAGTTAACATTTGGTTGATCATGATAGATGGCTGGAAGAGGAAAAGGTCGTGGTGCCAACCCCAACAACAACAACGATGAGGCCGCCAATCCTCACCTTCCTGGAGGGCAAGACAGGGGTGATCGCCGTGAAGGAGCTGATCCTATCTACCAAATGATCGAAAATCAGAATCAGCTCATTCAAAGTTTAACTCAAGTGGTGGCCAACTTACACCAAGCTCCACCCCCACAAGCTGCACCACGTCAACCAAGGTTGAGTGAGTTTCTGGGAACTCAACCCCCAAAGTTTGCAAGTGCTGCTGAACCTCTGGAGGCAGATGATTGGCTAAAGTCCATTGAGAGCAAGATGAGGATCATACAATGCCAAGGGTATGAGAGGGTGCTGTTTGCCTCTCACCAATTGCATCGACCCTTGGCTGATTGGTGGACCACTTACGTGGCAGCCCATCACGACCCCAAGACCATCACTTGGGAAGAGTTCAAGCGCAGTTTCCACAACCACTACATACAAAGGGGAGAACTCAAGAACAAGAGAAAGGAGTTCTTGGGACTGCAGCAAGGCAACATGAATATGAGAGAATACTTCACCAAGTTCACCCAACTATCCCGTTATGCACCACGGGACATCGAAACTGATGAGCAGAAACAGGACTGTTTTGTGGAAGGACTTACCATGGAAATGCAATGTGCAATGTCCTCCAACGAATATGAAAGTTTCCAAAAAGATGGTAGACAGGGCGTTTGTCATGGAGAGGAAGCTGAAGGCGTTGGAGAATGAAAACAAGAGGAAGATGGGATGGTCACACCAAGCATCAAGCATCAAGCAGCAACACACGTCCGCGTCTGATGCAGCAACCTGCAGGGCAGACAGGCCGTACTATGGTACCCTACCTGACACCGAGAGGGTACAACCCGAACTTCAGGCCTCCATCCGCACCAGTACAGCCACAACGTCAGTTTGTGCAGCCGCCACGCCCCACTTACCAACCTCGACCAGCAGGACAAGGGCCACAGAACCAACCCCAAGATAACAAAGGCCAGACACCGAGAGTTGGGGTGCAATGCTTCAACTGTGGTGAAGTGGGGCACTATGCTCATAAGTGCCCAAAGAAGAAGCCTATGCAGCCACAGCAGCAGAATGTGATGCGAGGACGGGTGAACCACGTGACCATGGAGGAAGCGCAAGAGGCACCTGGCGTGGTAATTGGTAAGTTTCCTGCAAATTTACACATCGCAACCCTATTGTTCAATTCTGGTGCTACCCACTCATTCATTGCTCAAGGGTTTGTTAAGAAGCATGATCTAGCAACAACACAAATGAACCATATGTTAGCAGTGAACTCTCTAGGGGGAGAAATAAGAACAAGACAAGTGTGTCCCAAGGTGAGTCTAGACATTAATGGGGTAGTATTTACTGCAAACCTCATAGTGATAGATTCACAAGGGATAGATATTATTTTGGGTATGGATTGGTTGACCAAACATAAAGGTTTAATCCATTGTTCAACAAGAACGGTGGAACTAACTCACACTAGTGGCACAAAAGTGAAGTTCATAGCCTTGCAAGAATCTAGGAGGGACATTAAACTCAATCAAGTTGAGGTGGAAGTGGAAGAGATAAGGATTATCAGGGAATATCCAGACGTTTTTCCGGAGGAGTTGCCTGGTATGCCTCCAGATCGTGAAGTGGAATTCGTGACTGAACTAGTACCTGGAACAACCCCAATATACAAGAGGCCTTATCGGATGGACTCCAAACAGCTGGAAGAGCTCAAAGAACATATAAGAGAATTGACAGAGAAGGGGTATATTCATCCTAGTTCCTCACCATGTGGAGCTCCAGTGATATTTGTGCCCAAGAAGGAGGGAACCAAAAGGTTATGCGTAGACTACCGTGCATTGAATGAAGTAACCATCAAGAACAAGTACCCATTACCCCGCATTGAAGACTTATTTGATCAGTTGAGGGGAGCTTGTGTATTCTCAAAAATTGATCTCAGGTTGGGACATCACCAACTGAAGATAAGGCAAACTGACATTCCAAAGACAACTTTCCTATCTCGGTACAGGCTGTATGAATACACCGTCATGCCGTTCGGGCTAACTAATGCCCCGATGTGTTTCATGTACCTCATGAACAAGGTGTTCATGGAATATCTGGATAAATTTGTAGTGGTTTTCATTGATGACATTCTCGTCTTCTCCAAAGATGAAGAAGAACATGAGGGACATTTAAGACTGGTGTTGCAAAAGTTGAGAGAACACCAACTATATGCCAAGTTGAGCAAGTGTGAGTTTTGGCTGAAGAGAGTTCCTTTCTTAGGACACATAATCTCGGAGGGAGGAATCTCCGTTGATCCCGCCAAGATCGAGGATGTGCAGAAGTGGAAGACCCCTGAAAATGTCGGGGAAATTCGAAGCTTCTTAGGATTGGCTGGGTATTATCGTCGGTTCATTGAGGGTTTCTCCAAGATCTCGAGACCCCTCACAAAATTGTTAGAGAAGGGAATCACATTCACATGGACACCGGAGTGTGAGACGAGTTTCCAAGAGCTGAAGAAAAGATTGACAACAGCCCCAGTGCTTGTTATGCCAGATATGCAGAAGAATTTTTTGGTGTATTGCGATGAATCTGGACACGGGTTGGGATGTGTTCTCATGCAAGAGGGGCATGTCATTGCCTATGCGTCCTGGCAGCTCCGAAAACACAAGAAGAATTATCCTACGCATGACCTAGAACAAGCCGCAATGGTCCACGCATTGAAGATTTGGCGGCATTACTTGATGGGAAAGAGGACAGAGATATATACAGATCATAAGAGCTTAAAGTACATTTTCACACATCCAGATCTCAAGCTCAGACAAAGGAGATGGTTAGAGCTAATCAACGACTTTGATGTGGGCATCAACTATCATCCTGGGAAAGCGAACGTCGTGGTAGATGCTTTAAGCCGGAAGGTGCACGTCAACATGTTGAGCTTAAATGACACGCCTACGAAGTTGAAGGAAGAGATTGCAAAACTCAATCTATGCCTGGTGAATCATGGTGAGGCCATCGCCATGGAGGTGGACTCCACATTGGAGCAAGACATACGCAACGGTCAGAAGAATGATGAGAAGATACAAGAAATCAGTGAACTCATCAAAGAGAATAAAGCTCCTGGGTTCAGAGAGGATGAACAAGGTACGGTGTGGCATGGGAAAAGAATCTGTGTGCCTGAGGTAAAGGAGATCCGTGAACTGATTTTGACGGAGGCTCAAGATTCCGACTACTCCATTCACCCTGGGAGTACGAAGATGTATCATGACCTCAAGAGCAGATATTGGTGGTATGGCATGAAGCGAGATGTCGCAGAACATGTTGCCCTATGTGAAACATGTCAGTTGGTGAAAGCAGAACATCAACGACCTGCGGGACTGTTGCAACCACACAAAGTGCCCGAATGGAAATGGGAAGAAATAGGTATGGACTTCATAGTGGCACTGCCTAGGACCCAATCGGGATATGATTCGATATGGGTCATCATCGACAGGCTGACTAAGGTAGCTCATTTCATCCCCGTGAAAGAAAGCTACAGCGGATCCAAATTGGCAGAATTGTACATGTCAAGAATCGTGTGCTTTCATGGAGTGCCAACGAAGATAGTGTCAGATCGAGGGACACAGTTCACCTCAAGGTTCTGGCAGAAGTTACATGAAACCATGGGGACTCATTTGAATTTCAGTTCTGCGTACCATCCATAGACCGACGGGCAGACCGAAAGAACCAATCAGATCCTTGAGGATATGCTGAGAGCTTGTGCACTCAAGAACAATAGGAGTTGGGATAAGAACTTACCGTATGCGAAGTTCTCCTACAACAACAGTTATCAGGCTAGTATGAAGATGTCACCCTTTGAGGCGTTGTATGGGAGGAAGTGCCGAACTCCACTATTTTGGAACCAAACTGGGGAATGTAAAGTGTTTGGGCCAAAGGTACTGCAAGAAGCCGAGACGAAAGTGAGGGAAATCCGCAACAATTTGAGGATAGCCCAGACCCGACAAAAGAGCTATGCCGATGTACGGAGAAGAGAGCTCATTTTCAACGTAGGGGATTATGTTTATCTCAAGGTGTCCCCTATCCGAGGGCTTCGTCGGTCCAAGGTGAAATGGAAATTATCACCTCGATACATCGGACCTTTCCAGATTATAGAGAGGAAAGGCGAAGTGGCATATCAGCTAGAACTACCGGCTCGCCTATCAGATGTGCACGATGTATTCCATGTGTCACAACTCAAGAAATGTTTAAGAACACCCGAAGAGATGTTACCCATGAATGGGGTGGAAGTACGAGAGGATCTTTCTTATGCCGAGCAACCAGTCAAGATTCTAGAGACAATGGAACGCCTCACAAGAAATAAAAGGATCCGAATATGCAAAGTGCAATGGAAGCATCACTCGGAAGCAGAAGCCACATGGGAGCGAGAAGACGAGCTCAAGGCACAGTTTCTGGATTTATTTTCCTAAGGTCATCAATCTCGAGGACAAGATTTCTTTTAAGGGGGGTAGAGTTGTAACACCCCAAAACCTGTTAAAGTGGGGAATTTAAAATTTTTGGACGTAATGCATGTGGTGAAACAATTAAAACTCAAACTGGAATTTAAATTTGAATCAAAACAGAAAAGAAAAAGGAAAAAGAAAAACGGCCAGTGGGCCGAAACCCACCTCAGCCGGCCCAACAACCGCGGCTGTTTCCCCCCTCCCTCTCTCTCTGACGCGCGGGGCCCGCATGTCATCTTCTTCCACCCCCACGCGCCCCCAACTGCCCCGATCTTCCCGCGCCGATCGCTGCTGCTTCACTCAATTTCCATGCCCGATCTTCGGCAAAATGCTGCTGCACATCTAAACCGACCCCCGCCGCCCCTCCTCGTGCATTTAAACGCAAGAAAACTCACAGGTTTCCCCTTACCCGCTCCATCTTTCTCTCCGGTGAGAACCGAGGCATCCTCGGCCATTTTCTTTCGATCCTCGTACGGTTTCTCTGATCTAACAGGCTTGTCGTGTTCCACCGCCGCCGGGAAGCCCTGCAGGTGAAGGAAGCGACGAGTCTTGCGCCCTAGCATCGGCTTCGACGAGCACCGAGGAGCAGCTCCAACCACCATCGTCGCAGAGCCGAATTCCAACCTCTCCAAGCCCGAGAAACCCCTAGGTGAGGTTCCCCTACCCCTCCGCAGTCGATCCGTGTGAAAAGCTGCAAGCTTTAGCGTGTAGCAGCAAGGAACCGAAGCTGCGCCGGCGAGATCGCCGCCCCCTCCGCCGCGCGCGCGGGCTGGCTCCGGCCAGGGCGACGTGGCCCCCTGAGGCCCGTCCATTTTAAATCGTGCGGTCCCGAATAGATCTAACCCGTACCGCTTCGCAATCTAATCTCAGCCCTCCGTTTTAAATCCAACGGCCCACGTCAGCCCCGCATTATAAAGGCCGGGAATCTTACGCGCTACCCCCTGGGGATCTCAGAAAACACGAGCTAGCCCCGGAAACTTCTGATCTAGCCCCTGGACCCTCAGAAATTCATGTAAATTCATTTAAAAATCAGTTTTAGCCCCTGGACTTAATAAGAATTAGGAAGACCTCCCTGTTTTGCACACTTAGACCCCTGAAAATTTAGAAAATGAGATATGGGGCCCCACTGCAGTGTGAAATTGCACATCAGTCCCTGGGAAGTATTAATTTCAGGAAATTGAATATGTGAATAGGATTTAAATTTAAACATAGATGTAAATTCAGTTGAATTATTCTAACCCTGTGAAAATTGGTAGAACAATTTGAGGTCTGAGTTCAGAGGGGAAATAAACTTTTAAACTAAATGAGATTTGCTGTTTTGTAATTTATCTCTGAAATATAACCTTTAGGCATAAAACAAGTTTAAAATGTGGGAAAATGAATCTAAATAACCTAAAAGGGGTAGGAAAAAATTATGAAGGTTCTGTTTGGGTAAGTAGAACAGTAGAAATTTTTGTATGAATTTAGGTTGCTGTTTTATTGGTAGAAATTCATTTTTAGACTAGAAAATAATTCTGAAAATGGGTAAAAATAAATTTAAATTGATCCTCATCAGAGAGGAAGTCAAAATATATTTTATTGAACATTTTAGATCAGAACACATTCTGTTTAGGAGATATCTTGTGCTATCTTAGTATTAAAGTTCACTTTTAGGTATGAAAAATAAATATGAAAATATAAGAAAATAGGTATACCTAGTTAGAAAATGTCAAGTGAGGTCCCCACATCCAAAACATCTTAAGGTTTTGTAGAAGATCTGAAAACCTATTTGGAGTAGGAAGTTATCTCTTATACAAATTTTGTGTCTAAGAAGTGTATTATCCCATATAGAAAATTTGTTCAAATTGGAAATTCATATATAGTGTGCACTTAGAAATCTGAATATTAAAGCTAGAAATAATATATATGTTTAAAAGTGCATGTATTCTTAGAATCAACATATCTAGGGTAAACACAACACTTAAATAGGTGTATGACTTTCATGTGTATGCATGTGTGGTTTGTATGAGTGGAAATGTGGACTATGGCTTATGAAATGTTGTTTTCTTTTGCTATGTGTATTGGCATGAGTAGAACCAGCCCCAGAGCAGGTTCTCACCTTTCAAGATCAAGACTTTGCATTCCCAGAGCAGCAGGAAGAAGGCAAGTGTCCTTGACCACTTTGATCCTATACTAGGATGTGTAGTTAGAATTTAATTAATTGCATTGTAAATTTGGAATATGGTACCCAAGCTAGGAAGTTCCACAGATTTTCGTTATCTTACTCGTAGCCTGGGTTGGGATTTATTTTATTATGTCATTCATTCATATTACTTATGTTTAGCCATGCTTAGAATGGGATAAGTGGGATATGAGATCATCAACTTGTTTACCTGACACGACCCCACGGTCTTGTCGAGCCAGGATCACGCTGAGGTGTGCTGCGTTGCACAGCACCGTATAACACACGTCAAAGGTACAAAGAGGAAGCGAAATTTTATTACATAAGCGAGTTTATGAACATGTTTACATCAAAATAAGTTCAGTCTACACTCACAGGCGTAGACTACGCATCAAGTGCATGTTCAGCCCTTGAACATGTCCTTGCTAGCACACACGCACACTAACTCTGTGGCGTGCATGACTCCCACTCGACTGGGTTCCCCTCCTGGGGTTCCGTCTCCTCTTCGGGAGTCCCTTCCTCATAGAACCCTGCAAAAGCTTCAAACACAAGCAGTGAGCACGAAGACTCATCAAGTCTGACCCGTCTCACCTAAACATGGAACTTCTACATGAGGGGTGATGGGTTACATGAGATAAAAATCATTTGCAAGGACTCGCCTAATTAGTAGAACCTTACTTTCATGTTTTAGCAGCAGGTTGTGGAGAACCTTACGCTAAGGAACATGAGAGAGCCGCAATCAAACAAGAAACACATTTCTCTCATGTACTTTGCCCAAAGTTGAAAGGAACTTTAATTAGCTCTAAACTACAGCAAATCATTAGCAATCAAGTCCATCTTTCAATCAGCAACATTTTAACATGTACTAGCCTGTTCTTTCTACGTCACGGTACAGTGAACAAGTGGTACTCACTGACCGTAAGGGACAGCGATTATAATCGATTACACCTGCAGGGTTACCCGAACAACCCATCACGTATGTCCGTACTCGATGTTGCCTACAACCACCATCACAGACGCCGTACGCAACTACCTTTCACCCGTTTGCCAAATGTTGAACCGGTCCAATCGTCCCGAGCAAGAGGTCTCTGCATGCGCATCTCAGTGCTGCCACCCGATTTACACCTCGAGCTCTCAACCTACCCTCTGAACGACCAGCTATGCCTCAACACCCAACTACCCGAGTTACATCAGTTTCCCGGTTCCCATAGAGCCGGTAGGTCTTTGGTACTGTTCTAGCTTGTTCAACAGGCCCGCACACGGCTCGGTCCTCAATCGACACAAGCGGAGCTATAGCACACAGGCCCCAAAGTCCTGCTGCCCTTACCCTCCGCTTGGTCACATTTTCTTGCCATGTGTTTCATGTGCTATCACTACCCGAGTCGAGTGCCTCTAGCCTATGCTCGCGAGTAGTTTCAACTACTCGACTTGCACCGAATCCTACACTATCTTAGCATTGCAGTAGCTAACGTGGTTTGCAATCCTAAACCCAACCCATGGTTTTCTTAGCTATGCAGTTGGGTTTCCAAATAAGACTCTAATGCAAAGAATAACGTAATCAAGTATGTGCTCAAAACAATAAAAACTTGTAAAAAGGTTAGTGCAAACCGGAGCTTGCCTTGCTGCTCTTGGTCGTAGGCTAGCTGCTCCTCCGGAGTAACAAAGTCTAGGACTTCGGGTTCCTCCTCGACCTTAGCGACTACATGATATACAAGTATATGTATTAATCTAAATGCATTTGATTGAATTTAAATTTGTGAAGTCTATAACCCTTACTAGACAGACCCAATGACTATGAAACTTAAACTGGGGCTTGGTTACAACCTAAACAGAGATTTAGTCAAGTTTTAGTTGCAGCAAAGCTCATTTGAGCCCTCCACAATTAATCATGTACTTGACCTTAATTGAAGGCTTTTAGGGTGTTCTAAGGATTTTCATGAAACAAACTATGACTTTCTGAAAACTAGATTTTAGAGGGTTCTAATAGAGTTGGTCTCACTTAATTTGAAGGTTCATAGCTACAGGTATGGGCTAAACAATTTCAGAGGAAATTCTGAAAATGTTTCTGAACATTTTCTATTTTCTCTGGAACAGTTTCACTAATCACACCATTAGGTGGATCAAATGAGCTCAATTGGATCTGAAATTTTTATGGTAGTTCAAGGATATTTTTGTGAACATTTCAGCAAATTTTCAGGATTTTCCTCCTAAGGATTCTCCAGTTAAAATTCCAAACAGTTTAAACTTTGAGGAATTAATTCTGGAGAAATAAGGGTTTTCATGTCACACCCGGTTTATCCGAAGAACCACCGAGTGAATATCACATGTATGCCAGGATTATTTTCTCATACATGTGATGACAAATAGTGAAGCATCATTTATTACAAGCCAGGTGTCCAATATAAATAAGTCTTACATAGCAAATGTCTCGATGGACAATAATAAGTTCATCACAAGTAAATAAACTAGCAGCGGAATATTATTCTTGTGGGCTCCGTCACAGGCGTTGCCCGGGGGACTCCATGAACCTAGAAACCTTCTTCGAGTCCAAAGTCTTGATCATTATACACCACCTCATTATCTTGACCTGAGCAGCAATATAAACCAACAAATATGCAAGGTTGAGTACCGATGGTACTCAGCAAGTGTGGGAAAGTTATGTCATGCATGGCTAGAGCAAGGAGAGGTTGAACTCATGGTTAAAGCACTACGCAATTAATACCTATCACCTTAGCTTATTAAGCACCTAGATTACTACACAGGTGAAATGGTCCCAATCTCCCATCCCATCATTATAATCAAATAACCATAACATCATTGTCAATGTTAAGCTCCCCGCTTAACATCCTTAACTTCCAAAACCATCACTCCTCTAATCATGAATAAGTCCAAGCCGCTCTTGACCGCGAGCACGGCTTTCATGACAGTTTTGACTTTGCAGAGTTTGCACCACTGTACCCACATGTAGTGATTTCATCCCCCGTTGCCGGGTGGACTAAAAGAACCTCCATTATGCCAGTGGCTACGAACCACATACTACGCCGGGAGATCACTACGAAACCTTTACAAAGGGATTCCCGACGAGCGTGGGCCCACTGAGGTTTCACCCCTAACAGCATACAAGAGGCTCCAACCCCGCTGCAGTGGCCCCCTATTGAGCCTTGCGGTTCATATGGTAGTCCAGCTGACACCTATTCCCCGCACCATCCAACACACCCATACTACGCCGGGGATACAACTAATTAATTGGTCAAGCTGCCCCATCTCAGCATGTGGTTGGCACGGTAAAGCCAGGTTACATGCTCCATGAACCGGTCCTTAGGATCCAGGCAAGTACTAAACACAAACCCGAGTCTTGTGCACCCAACACCAACCAAAACATCCAACTTTCCTTGATCCCTACCTCTACATAACTCACAATATCTCATTCAAGAGTATGGTAAAATAAACTGATGATCTCATATCCCAAATATCCCATTCTAAGCATGGCTAAGCATATGCATAATAATGAATGACATGATAAAATGAATCCCAACCCAAGCTACAAGGAAACAAGGTAATGCAATTCTAGGGAAACATCCTAGCATGGGTTTCATATTTTCAATTGACAATGCAAATAATTCTATCTACACATCCTAGTATAGGATCAAAGTGGTCAAGGACACTTGCCTCCTTCCTGCTGCTCTTGGAATGGGTAGTCCTGATCTTGGAGAGGAAGAACTTGCTTTGGAGCAGGTTCTACTCATACCATCACACATAGCAAAAGAAAACAACAAGTCATAAGACATAGTTCACACTTCCACTTCATACAAGCTACACATTCACATTTATGAAAGCCATTCTCATTTCTATGTGTTGTGGTTACTCTACGTGTGTTGATTTTGGCTTACATGTACTTTTAAACATGTACATATGATCTCCATTTTTGTATTCATATTCATGTTGGCATACTATATATAAATTTCTAATTTAAATAAATCCCTTATATTTAATTGATACACATTTTAGCTACCAAGTATGCATGAAAGGTATTTTCCTACTTCATATGTGTCTTCAAACCTTCTACCAACCCTAAACTGAATTCTTTGGATTTTGGAAACTTCATTTATCATTTTCTAGTTATTTATACCTAGCTTGCTATATTTTCAGATTTATTTCCTATGCCTAAATGTGCACTTTATTATGAAAATAGTAAGACACCTCATCTAAACAGAATAGGTTTTGGTCTAAAATATTAAATAATATATTTTGAACTTCTCCTCTGATGTGAACTAATTTAAATTTATTTTATCAATTTTTAGAATTATTCTCTACTTAAAAATGTGTCCCTACAACTAATAAATGTGAATAATCAATTAGACAGATTCATTTCAGCCAAAAATCTATTTTTATCTCACTCCAAAGTTTTCCAAGTACTAGGAAAGTTTTAATTTGAATTTACAATGTGTTTGTCCCATCTTTTAAATTTTAAATACAAATCACATATTCAAATTCCTAAATTTAATATCACATAGGGTTAAAAAGGTAAACTCACCCCACTACAGGGTCTATTATATTATTTTAAGAATTTCCAGGGGCCTAACTATGCATAACAGAAGGGTTTTGCTAATTTTTATTAAGTCCAGGGGCTAAAACTGATTTTTAATTGAATACTTCGTGCACATCCGATAGGCGAGCCAGTAATTCTAGTTCATACGCCACTTCGCCTTTCCTCTACAGAACTTGAAAGGGTCCGATGTATCGAGGTGACAACTTCCCTTTCACTTTGAACCGACGAAGTCCTTGGATAGGGGACACCTTGAGATAGACATAGTCTCCTACGTTGAAAACGAGCTCTCTCCTCCGTACATCGGCATAGCTCTTTTGTCGTGTCTGTGCTATCCTCAAGTTGTTGCGAATTTCCCTCACTTTCGCCTCGGCTTCTTGTAGTACTTCAGGACCAAACACTTTACTTTCCCCTGTTTGGTTCCAAAACAGGGGAGTTCTGCACTTCCTCCCATACAAAGCTTCAAACGGTGACATCTTCATACTAGCCTGATAGCTGTTGTTATAAGAAAACTCCGCATACGGTAAGTTCTTATCCCAACTCCGATTGTTTTTGAGCGCACATGCTCTCAGCATATCCTCAAGAATCTGATTTGTTCTTTCCGTCTGCCCGTCAGTTTGAGGATGATAGGCAGAACTAAAGTTCAGATGGGTTCCCATGGTTTCATGCAACTTCTGCCAGAACCTTGAGGTGAACTGTGTCCCTCGATCCGACACTATCTTCTTTGGCACCCCATGGTAACACACGATCCTTGACATGTACAACTCCGCCAATTTGGATCCGCTGTAGCTTTCTTTCACGGGGATGAAATGAGCTACCTTGGTTAGCCTGTCGATGATGACCCATATTGAATCATATCCTGATTGGGTCCTAGGCAATCCCACTATGAAATCCATACCGATTTCTTCCCATTTCCATTCAGGCACTTTGAGTGGTTGCAATAATCCCGCGGGTCGTTGATGTTCTGCTTTCACCAACTGGCATGTGTCACATGGGGCAACATGTTCTGCGACATCTCGCTTCATGCCATACCACCAATACCTGCTCTTGAGGTCCTGGTACATCTTCGTACTCCCAGGATGAATGGAATATTCAGAATCGTGAGCCTCCTTTAAAATCAATTCACGGATCTTCTTTACTTCTGGCACACAGATTCTTTTCCCGTGCCACACCGTTCCCTGTTCATCCTCTCTGAAACCAGGGGCTTTATTTTCCTTGATGAGTTGCCTGATTTCTTGTATCTTCTCGTCATTCTTTTGACCCTCGCGTATTTCTCGCTCTAGTGTGGAGTCCACTTCCATGGCGATGGCTTCACCACAATTCACAAGGCATAGATTGAGCCTTATAACCTCGTCCTTCAATCCTGCAGGCATGTCCTTCAAGCTCAACTTATTGACCTGCACTTTCCGACTTAAAGCATCTGCCACGACGTTTGCTTTCCCAGGATGATAGTTGATGCCCACATCAAAGTCATTGATTAGCTCTAACCATCTTCTTTGTCTGAGGTTGAGATCTGGCTGTGTGAAAATGTACTTTAAACTCTTATGATCCATATATATTTCTGTCCTCTTCCCCATCAAGTAGTGCCGCCAAATTTTCAACGCGTGTACCACTGCGGCTAGTTCTAGGTCATGTGTAGGATAGTTCTTCTCGTGCTTCCGGAGCTGCCGGGATGCATAAGCCACGACATGCCCTTCTTGCATGAGAACACATCCCAGCCCGTTTCCAGAGGCATCGCAATACACCGTAAAGTTCTTCTGCATGTCTGGCATAACTAGCACTGGGGCTGTTGTCAATCTTTTCTTTAACTCCCGAAAACTCGTCTCGCATTGCGGCGTCCATGTGAATGTGATTCCCTTCTCCAACAGTTTGGTGAGGGGCCTCGAGATCTTAGAGAATCCCTCAATAAACCGTCGATAGTATCCTGCCAATCCCAAGAAGCTTCGAACTTCCCCGACATTTTCAGGGGTCTTCCACTTCTGTATGTCCTCAATTTTGGCAGGATCCACGGAGATTCCTCCCTCCGAGATGATATGTCCTAAGAAGGGAACTCTCTTCAGCCAAAACTCACACTTGCTCAACTTGGCATATAGTTGGTGTTCTCTCAGCCTCTGCAACACCAACCTTAGATGTTTCTCATGTTCCTATTCATTTTTGGAGAAAACGAGAATGTCATCTATGAAAACCACCACAAATTTGTCCAGATATTCCATGAATACCTTGTTCATGAGATACATGAAGTATGCCGGGGCACTCGTTAGCCCGAAAGGCATGACGGTGTATTCATACAATCCGTACCGAGATACGAAAGCTGTCTTTGGAATATCGGCTTGCCTTATCTTAAGTTGGTGGTATCCCGACCTGAGATCAATTTTCGAGAACACACAAGCTCCCCTCAACTGATCAAACAAGTCTTCAATGCGGGGTAATGGGTACTTGTTCTTGATGGTTACCTCATTCAAGGCACGGTAGTCCATGCATAACCTTTGGGTTCCGTCCTTCTTGGGCACAAATATCACTGGAGCTCCCCAAGGTGAGGAACTAGGACGAATATACCCCTTCTCCGTCAATTCTCTCAAATGATCCTTGAGTTCTCCCAACTGCTTGGAGTCCATCCGATAAGGTCTCTTGTATATCGGGGCTGTTCCAGGCACTAGCTCAATTGCGAATTCCACTTCACGATCAGGAGGCATTCCTGGCAACTCCTCCGGAAAAACATCTGGATATTCCCTGATGATCCTGATCTCCTCCACTTTCACCTCAACTTGATTTAATTTAATGTCCCTCCTAGGCTCTTGTATTGTTATAAACTTTACTCTTGGGCCACTAGGGTGAGTTAGTTCCACCGTTCTGGTCGAACAATGGATGATTCCTTTATGTTTGGTCAACCAATCCATACCCAAGATAATATCTATCCCTTGTGAATCTATCACTATGAGGTTAGCAGTAAATACTACCCCATTAATGTCTAGGTTCACTTTGGGGCACACTTGTCTTGTCCTTATTTCTCCACCTGGAGAGTTTACTGCTAGCATATGGTTCATTTGTGTTGTTGCTAGGTCATGCTTCTTAACAAACCCTTGAGCAATGAACGAGTGGGTAGCACCAGAATCAAACAGCAGGGTCGCAATGTGTAAATTGGCAGGAAACTTACCAACTACCACGTCGGGTGCCTCTTGCGCCTCCTCCATGGTGACGTGGTTCACCCGTCCTCGCATTACATTCTGCTGTTGCGGCTGTCCGGGCTTCTTCTTTGGGCACTTATGGGCGTAGTGCCCCACTTCACCACAGTTAAAACATTGCACCCCAACCTTAGGTGCCTGGCCTCTGTTGTCTTGGGGTTGGTTTGGGGGTCCTTGCACTGCTGGTCGAGGTTGATATGTAGGGCGAGGCTGCTGTACGAACTGACGTTGTGGCTGTATTGGTGCTGCCGGAGGCCTGTAGTTCGGGTTGTACCCTCTTGGTGCTGAGTAGGGTACCGCAACACGGTTCGTCTGCCCTGTGGTTTGCTGCGTCAGACGTGGGCGGGTGTTGCTCCCTGAGGCTTGATGTGACCACCCGGCCTTCCTCTTGTTCTCATTTTCCAAGGCCTTCAGCTTCCTTTCTACCACAAACACTCTGTCCACCATCTTTTGGAAGCTTTCATACTCGTTGGAGGACATTGCACACTGCATTTCTGCGGTAAGTCCTTCCACGAAACAATCCTGTTTCTGCTCATCAGTCTCTATGTCCCGTGGGGCATAACGGGAGAGTTGAGTAAATTTAGTGAGGTATTCCCTCACAGTCATGTTACCTTGCTGCAACCCCAAGAACTCATTCCTCTTGTTTTTGAGTTCACCCCTTGGTATGTAATGGTTGCGGAAGCTACGCTTGAACTCTTCCCAACTGATGTTCTCAGGGTCATGATGGGCGGCCACGTAGGCGGTCCACCAATCAGCAGCAGGTCCATGCAATTGATGAGAGGCAAACAGCACCCTCTCATACCCTTGGCACTGTATGATCCTCATCTTGCTCTCAATGGTCTTTAGCCAGTCATCTGCCTCTAGAGGTTCAGCAGCACTTGCAAACTTTGGAGGTTGAGTTCCTAGAAACTCTCTCAACCTTGGTTGGCGTGGTGCAGCTTGTGGAAGTGAAACTTGATGCAAGTTGGCCACCACTTGAGTCAGGTTCTGGATGAGCTGATTTTGATTTTCAAGCATTTGGTGGATGGGATCAACTCCCTCACGGCGTCCACCCCTGTCTTGGCTCCCAGAAAGATGCGGGTTGCAGGCCTCATCGTTGTTGTTGGCGGGGTTGGCAGCACGACCCTTTCCTCTTCCGGCCATCTGGCATGATCAACCAATGTTAATTTTAAGCATTACGTATCATCTTGCTACTTTCACTTGTTTTTTTACTTTGAAGTGTTGAGGCTTTGTTATACTTTCTAGGGGTTCATGTCTCACAAAAATAAATGCACTATTATTTCATGTGGGTTCGCACACCAAAGCAAAACAATCTGAAGACGAGGCTGTGGACAATTGCTCATGGCTTCCACAACTCACGTCACACACCAAGCATTAACACACCATTTACTAAGGTATTGACTCGACTACTCGATAACTTGCGGAACTAAGGGAAAAGACTCTACACGACTCGTATCACTGAGCTGGCTCCTCGGGATCTTCCTCATTATTGCGGCTGCCCTCTGACTCTGCTTTGGGTGGGGAGGCTGCTGATGGAGAAGTGCAATGACGCCTGATCACCCGGCGATCTGGGGAGTCAGGAGTCCATGTATCATTCACGGTGACACACAGTTCATTCCCATCTCCTCTTTCTCTCGCCCTCAAGCAGGCTCGAAGCAACGCCTCGGTTTCCTTCAGGGTGTCCCGAACATCCTGAAGCTCCTGCTGACACTCCAGCAGTCGAGTGCTGAGCATAGCAGCATCCTCCAAGCACAGGTCCATGTGCTCATGGGAAGTCCCCTGCTGCACTGGCGGGTACTTATACTCCGTTGTACCGCTCTCGCGCTGGAGGACATACATGTACTCAGTCCTGTCCAGGTGTCGACGATAGATGTGACTCTGGCAGGTGATGGCCTCCCAGGTGACATCCTTCTCCGCATCGACCTGTGTTGCTTGACAAGCTGGAGAGCGGTGGATCTTGAGCAGCTGATTTTCGTGGATAATCCTCATCTCTGAACTCCATTCTTCCCTTTTCGCACGGATGGTCCTGGTGGAGCTATAGTGTATGATTAGCTTGCCCGTATTGCCGACGGCTTGGAGCATACGTCGAAGACGGCGCAACAAGCCTCCTACTGCCAATCCATAGGAAAGGTACGTCACCGGACGGCTCTCCTCTCTTTAGGCAAGGGCAACTATGGGAACTCTCCTTCCTGTGGACTTGCGAGCGGTGCGAATCATGCGAACCATCTAAAATAGAAAGCATTTAAACTTAGGTTAGATAAACTTTTAAACAAAAATCCTATTTTGAATGAAAGTTGGGGTAAGATGAAGAAAGTGACTCCATTAAATAACACTTTTCAACCCACACCTTGTAAAAATAGTTTTTAAGAAAATAGGGCCCTTAAATACGTCCATTTCTACCTAGGTCCACGTTCCTACGGGCAACCTTGGCTCTGATACCACTTCTGTCACACCCGGTTTATCCGAAGAACCACCGAGTGAATATCACATGTATGCCAGGATTATTTTCTCATACATGTGATGACAAATAGTGAAGCATCATTTATTACAAGCCAGGTGTCGAATATAAATAAGTCTTACATAGCAAATGTCTCGATGGACAATAATAAGTTCATCACAAGTAAAAAAACTAGAAGCGGAATATTATTCTTGTGGGCTCCGTCACAGGCGTTGCCTGGGGGACTCCATGAACCTAGAAACCTTCTTCGGGTCCAAAGTCTTGATCATTATACACCACCTCATTATCTTGACCTGAGCAGCAATATAAACCAACAAATATGCAAGGTTGAGTACCGATGGTACTCAGCAAGTGTGGAAAAGTTATGTCATGCATGGCTAGAGCAAGGAGAGGTTGAACTCATGGTTAAAGCACTACGCAGTTAATACCTATCACCTTAGCTTATTAAGCACCTACATTACTACACAGGTGAAATGGTCCCAATCTCCCATCCCATCATCATAATCAAATAACCATAACATCATTTTTAATGTTAAGCTCCCCGCTTAACATCCTTAACTTCCAAAACCATCACTCCTCTAATCATGAATAAGTCCAAGCCACTCTTGACCGTGAGCACGGCTGTCATGACAGTTTTGACTCTGTAGAGTTTGCACCACTGTACCCACATGTAGTGATTTCATCCACCGTTGCCGGGTGGACTAAAAGAACCTCCATTATGTCAGTGGCTACGAACCACATTCACACTTCCCAGGTGTGTAACCAGGAGATCACTATGAAGCCTTTACAAAGGGATTCCCGACGAGCGTGGGCCCACTGAGGTTTCACCCCTAACAGCATACAAGAGGCTCCAACCCCGCTGCAGTGGCCCCCTCTTGAGCCTTGCGGTTCATATGGTAGTCCAGCTGACACCTATTCCCCGCACCATCCAACACACCCATACTACGCCGGGGATACACCTAATTAATTGGCCAAGCTGCCCCATCTCAGCATGTGGTTGGCACGGTAAAGCCAGGTTACATGCTCCATGAACCGGTCCTTAAGATCCAGGCAAGTACTAAGCACAAACCCGAGTCTCGTGCACCCAACACCAACCAAAACATCCAACTTGCCTTGATCCCTACCTCTACATAACTCACAATATCTCATTAAAGAGTATGGTAAAATAAACTAATGATCTCATATCCCAAATATCCCATTCTAAGCATGGCTAAGCATATGCATAATAATGAATGACATGATAAAATGAATCCCAACCCAAGCTACAAGGAAACAAGGTAATGCAATTCTAGGGAAACATCCTAGCATGGGTTTCATATTTTCAATTGACAATGCAAATAATTCTATCTACACATCCTAGTATAGGATCAAAGTGGTCAAGGACACTTGCCTCCTTCCTGCTGCTCTTGGAATGGGTAGTCCTGATCTTGGAGAGGAAGAACTTGCTCTGGAGCAGGTTCTACTCATACCATCACACATAGCAAAAGAAAACAACAAGTCATAAGACATAGTTCACACTTCCACTTCATACAAGCCACACGTTCACATTTATGAAAGCCATTCTCATTTCTATGTGTTGTGGTTACTCTATGTGTGTTGATTTTGGCTTACATGTTCTTTTAAACATGTACATATGATTTCCATTTTTGTATTCATATTCATGTTGGCATACTATATATAAATTTATAATTTAAATAAATCCCTTATATTTAATTGATACACATTTTAGCTACCAAGTATGCATGAAAGGTATTTTCCTACTTCATATGTATCTTCAAACCTTATACCAACCCTAAACTGAATTCTTTGGATTTTGGAAACTTCATTTACCATTTTCTAGTTATTTATACCTAGCTTGCTATATTTTCAGATTTATTTCCTATGCCTAAATGTGCACTTTATTATGAAAATAGTAAGACACCTCATCTAAACAGAATAGGTTTTAGTCTAAAATATTAAATAATATATTTTGAACTTCTCCTATGATGTGAACTAATTTAAATTTATTTTATCAATTTTCAGAATTATTCTCTACTTAAAAATGTGTCCCTATAACTAATAAATGTGAATAATCAATTAGACAGATTCATTTCAGCCAAAAATCTATTTTTATCTCACTCCAAAGTTTTCCAAGTACTAGGAAAGTTTTAAATTTGAATTTACAATGTGTTTGTCCCATATTTTAAATTTTAAATACTAATCACATATTCAAATTCCTAAATTTAATATCACATAGGGTTAAAAAGGTAAACTCACCCCACTACAGGGTCTATTATATTATTTTAAGAATTTTCCAGGGGCCTAACTATCCATAACAGAGGGGTTTTGCTAATTTTTATTAAGTCCAGGGGCTAAAACTGTTTTTTATTTGAATTTACATGAATTTCTGAAGTTCCAGGGGCTAGATCAGAAGTTTCCGGGGCTAGCTCGTATTTTCCGAGAACCCCAGGGGGTAGCACGTAAGAATCCCGGCCTTTATAACGTGGGGCTGACGTGGACCGTCCGATTTAAAACAGACGGCTGAGATTATAACGTCAAACCGGTACGCGGGGATTTAAATTCTACCATGCGATTTAAAATAGACGGCGCACAAGCGGCCACGTCGCTCTGATCGAGCGCGGGCGGTGCTGCCCGGCGGCGCACGGCGGCGGGAGGCGGCGATCTCATCGGAGAGTTTTGGATCTTCGTCAATTCTTCCTAAAACTGTGATTTTATGGCATAGATCGGTGGAGGGGAGGTCGGGGATCTCACCTCAGGGGTTTTCTTGAGCTCGGAGGTCCTAGAAAGCAATCGGCGACGAGGTCCGAGGTGAATTCACGGCGAGGCTCGTCGGCGCTGTGTTTGAACCGCAAACTACCGAGTTTTCTGTACCCGCGAGGTTCCCCGGAGGCGGTGGATCTTGACCAGCGAGTTAGATCAGAATTCCCGAGCAAAGATCGAGCAGAATTCGCCGGAGAAGCTCGGGTTCTTACCGGAGAGAAAAACGGCGGATCGTGGGGAATAACGGGATGATGCCGGGGTTTTTATAGACGGAGGAGGGCGGCGTGTTAGTTTAGATCGAGTTGCAGTCCTACGGAACCACAATTCGGGCGGAAATTCGGTCAGTTAAGATCGCGCGCGGGGAAACAGTCCCGGGTTCGGACGAGCGGAAGGTCGGGGATGACTGGTGGGTCCCGCCTGTCTGCGAGAGGGGGCGCGGGCGCGCGGCAGCGGGCTGGCGCGGGGTTTGGGTGGGCCGGCTGGTGGGTTTCGGCCCACTGGCCGGGAAGGTTTGTTTTTTTCTTTTTCTTTTTCTTTTTCTTTTTCATTTCTGTTTTGAGTTTAATTTGAATTCCAGTTTGAATTTAAATTTTTGCAACACATGCAATACGTCCAAAATTTTTTAAATTCCCCTCTTAACAGGATTTTGGGGTGTTACATTTCATGAAGTGAAACTTGATTTGCTGGAAAGTGCTCAGAGAGCTGAATCCAACAAAATTTGGTTCACTCAATTTGGAGCTTTCTAGCCAAAGTTATGAGGATTTGAAGTTTGAAGGAAATCTGAAAATCGGGGGAAAAGTTTAAATCTGCCGGGGCCCGCGGGGACACGTGTTAAGCGCGGATCCGACAGCACACCGCGGCCCACAAGGTTTTTGCGTGCCAGCACACCCGGTCCTGGCCGCAGCCTGATCCCGATCTAAAATATCTGCCGCTGACAGCTGGGGTCCACCCCCTTCGTCAACCTCTCGCCGCCCGCGCTCCGCCACCGAGGGACCTCGCCGGAGAGCTCGCCGGCAGCTTCTGTGGAGATTCAAACTTCACGATCTTGGCCGCCCCTGCCTACTTTCACACGGGGAACAGGATTCTGGGGTCGGCTCGTCATGACAACGGCCGGTGCATGGTTGGCGACGAGCTGCTGCCTCGGAAAGACTTCGGCCGTGTCGGCTGACTTCTCTAGCACCTCAACTACTCGAGCAACCGGTCGGGAAGCATCAGTGGACCTCAGGGAAGGTCGACACGAGCTCGTGGCAGCTCGGGAAAGGCCCGAAGTAGGTCCTCACCGTGCGCCCGATGCCTCCCGCTTGCTCCGCCGTTGGTAAACCTCGAAATACGCCGGGTACAGAGGTTCTCCGGCAAAAGGTTGTGAAGGCAACTTGTGCGTTACTGTGTCTAGTCTGTGTGAGAGCGGATTGAGGCCCTCTAATCCTTTCTAGAGTATGAATTCGACGGAACCGCACCCGAAGGTCGTTCTGCACACAGAAAGCGGAAAACTGGATATTCACCGCCGGTGAGCAAACACTCGGGCTGTGGCTCGGGGTGAGCAGCACCGGTCACCAGCGCGTCCAAGGGTGCCTTGGCTCGGGCATGACAACGCCCCGGTTGGGCTGTCCACGGGAGCCCGAAGTGCGGCGGCGTTAGGTCACCGGATTGAACTTTTGGTATAGCCGAGATCGACCGGTTTCAGCTGAATTCTAGCAGCGGGGAAGACGGAGGAAGGTTTCTAGTACCTTGCTGTGGCTCTGGAGGGGACGGAGAGGCGGTGATCAAGCTTCCCTGATCAGCTCCGAGTGATCGGCAGCGATGGCGCGTTTCTAATGCGAGGAAGCAGCAGAGTGTGCGGTGATCACTCCGATCAGGGCGACGGCGTAGATAAGGGGGCTGTGAGGCGGTTCAGTACGTCGGGGCGGCAAGCAGGTGGTGTCCCGGTCGCATCTTCGCCGTGGCGGCTGCTCAGTCCGGCGCAAGAACCCGAGCTGGGTTTTCAGTCGGTTTGATTTGGAGTAGTGGCTGACATGTGGGTCCCACTTCCAATTTTAACCTCTGAAATTTACTCCTAATCACTGTTGTAAACAGTGAGCCCCAAAATACCCATGGTGATTCAAATTATTCACCCATGAGCCATTTCAATTGGTTAGAATTCAAATTGGGTTTGGTTTGAATGAATTTCAGCACATGTTCAGTTTGAAATTCAAATAAAGTTTGAATTTGCCCCACTTAGCTCATGTCAAGATCAACTCCAAATGAAGTGAAAATTGGTGGGTGAGCTCACAAAAATGTGCTGAATAAGAATATGCCTCCCACTTTTGAATTCATGGGATAAAAACAGTTTGAATTTGAATATGCTTTCAAACTGCCCTCTTTCTAACTATACCCAAAATGACCTCTAAAAGGTTTTGAATTTGGGTGAAACATGGCATGGACAATCTTAGCAATGTGTAGGAGTTTTAATATGTCCAGACCACCTATATCACATGTGGGAAATACCACTTTTGCAATATGTGAATTTGTTCTCTAATGAGCATGTTCATGGTGGTTACTTGCTCTTCATTTGTGTTCATCATCTATCCTCAAATGAGGTGTGTGTGTATGGTGATGAACACCTCAAATATGTGTCAAAAACTGAGGCCCTTACATTCCTCCCCCCTTAAAAGAATCTCGTCCCGAGATTATAAGGTGAAAATGAGAGAGAGGACGGTGGAAAATTACCGGATATGCGACGTGAAAAAGTCGGGGTAGTTGGCACGAAGAAATCCTTCGCTCTCCCATGTCGCTTCGTCCACGGAGTGATTACTCCATAGAACCTTATAGAACCACAACGTACGGTTGCGTGTGGTCTGGGCCTTTTCGTCAATAATCTGAACCGGTTCCTCCCGATAGGTGAGATCTGGTTGCAGTTCTTCAATGTCGTCCAGCTGAATGGTAGTTGATAGCTTGAGGCACTTCCTCAGCTGGGAAATGTGAAAGACGTCGTGCACACCGGAAAGTGCTTCTGGTAATTGTAGCCGGTATGCTACTGATCCACATCTTTCGGTAATCTGAAATGGACCGATGAATAGGGGTGCCAACTTTCCTGTCACCCCGAATCTGTTTACGCCCCTCATTGGAGACACACACAGATATACGTGATCCCCGACTTCAAATTGTAGTGGGCGTCTTCTCCGGTCCTCATACTGTTTCTGACGGGATTGGGCGGCTTTTAGGTTCGCTTGAATCAGTCGAACCTTCTCTTCTGCGTCATTGACAAGGTCAATCCCGAAGGTAACCCTTTCGCCAGACTCACACCAGTTCAATGGTGTGCGACATTTTCTCCCGTATAGCGCCTCATAAGGCGCCATCTTGACGCTGGCTTGGTACCCATTATTGTACGAGAACTCGGCTAACGGCAAGTGATCATCCCAATTCTTGCCGTGGTTGATAGCGCAAGCTCGTAGCATGTGTTCTAGGATCTGATTTACCCGCTCGGTTTGCCCATCCGTCTGCGGGTGGTATGATGAACTACGGATCAGCTTCGTCCCCAAGGCAGCGTGTAGCTGCTCCCAAAAACGGGACACAAATAAAGTACCCCGGTCCGATATGATGGTACGGGGTACGCCGTACAAGCATAGGATCCGTGAGATGTACAGTTCAGCGTACTTCTTGGCGTTGTAGTTGGTGTTGACCGGGATGAAATGGGCAACTTTGGTGAGCCGATCGACGATCACCCACACAGAATCATGCTTTTGAAGAGTGGTGGGTAAACCGACGATGAAGTCCATGCTCACATCCTCCCACTTCCAGGCAGGAATGCCCAGTGGTTGCAGCAGTCCCGGTTTCCGCATATGGTCTGCCTTCACCCTTCGACATGTATCACACTCAGACACGTATTTTGCAGTCTCCCGCTTCATCCGTGTCCACCAAAACTTGCTTCTGAGTTATTGATACATTTTGTTGCTGCCGGGGTGAATAGAAAATTTTGATAAGTGAGCCTCATAAAAAATTTTCTTCTGTAGCTCCGGGTTACGGGGTACGACGATTTGGTCCTTGAACCATAGGACGCCGTCTCCGTCATTCCGGAAACTTTTCAGCTCCCCACTGTCTACACGTCTCCGCAAATGTGACATGCCCTTGTCATTCTTCTGGGCTGCCGCTATCTCTTTACGGATGGTGGGGATCAAAGCTAAGTTGTAGAGAGCTCCATGTGGAATCATATGTAGTGGTGGTTCACTCTCTTCCAACGGTGTGATGGTCAGATTGTTGACGTGTGACTTGCGGCTCAGCGCATCAGCCACTACGTTTGCCTTGCCCGGATGATAATGGATCTCTATTTCGTAATCCTTTATCAATTCTAACCATCTTCGCTGCCTCATGTTCAACTCCTTCTGAGTGAATATGTACTTGAGGCTTTTGTGGTCGGTATATAAATGTACGAGGTTACCGAGTAGGTAGTGCCTCCACATTTTCAGTGCAAATACCACGGCAGCGAGCTCCAAGTCGTGAGTTGGATAATTTTGTTCATGGTTTCTAAGCTGCCGTGATCCATACGCGACCACTCTTCGGTCTTGCATCAGCACACATCCGAGCCCAATGCCGGATGCATCGCAGTACCCATCGAACGGTTTTGTTGTGTTTGACTGCGCCAAAACAGGTGCTGATGTCAGGTGCTTGACTAAAGCCTTGAATGCTGCTTTACATGCCGGACTCCAAACATATTTGGTAGCCTTCTTCAGCAGCTCTGTCATTGGCTTGGCAATCTTCGAGAAGTTCGGAATGAACCTCCGATAATATCCTGCGAGTCCGAGGAAACTCCGTACCTCGTGAACAGTCCTCGGGGATTTCCAATTCAGCACTTGAGTGATCTTGCTCGGGTCCACCGTGATACCCTCCACTGAGATGATATGCCCGAGTAAAGGCACTTGCGATATCCAGAACTCGCATTTGCTGAATTTCGCGTATAGCTTGTGATCCCGCAGCCGTTGCAAGACTATACGCAGATGTTTCTTGTGATCTTCCTCCGACTTGGAATATACCAGGATGTCGTCGATGAAGACCACGACAAACTTGTCCAGCTCCGGCATGAATACCGAGTTCATTAAGTACATGAAGTGAGCTGGAGCATTGGTGAGGCCGAAGGACATGACCAGGTACTCATAAAGTCCGTACCTTGTCGAGGAAGCCGTCTTTGGAATGTCCTCAGCCCTAATCTTAATCTGATGGTACCCGGATCTTAAGTCCATCTTGGAAAAGATCTTTGCTTCAACCAACTGATCAAACAACATGTCGATCCGTGGCAACGGGTACTTGTTCTTGATGGTTACGGCATTTAATGTACGATAGTCCACGCAAAGCCGCAACGTCTCATCCTTCTTCTTCACAAATAACGCCGAACAGTCCCATGGCGAGGAGCTCGGACTAATCAAACCCTTCTCCAGAAGGTCCGTGAGCTGAGTCTTCAGTTCAGCCAACTCCTTGGGCGCCATCTTGTACGGCCTTCGGGATATTGGCATGGTTCCCGGTGCAAGTTCAATCTTGAACTCCACCTCTCTATCGGGCGGCATCCCCGGCAAATCATCTGGGAATACATCAGGGAACTCTCGGACCACTGGAATATCTTCCAATCTGATGGTTGTGGCTTGATAGACGCTTGGAAGTTTTATTTCTGGACTGTCCAGAAATAATGAGTGAGACTCGTGCACTTCTGAGTTCAAGTGCACAACTCGGAGGACGGTGTCTAAAACAGCGCCGTGGCGGGTTAAGCACGACATCCCTAAGATGACATCCACCTTTTGTCCCTCTAAGATTATGAGAGACGTAGGGTAAACTCTACCCTCTAAGCACAATGGCGCTTTTGGGACCATCATGCTTGCTGAAATTTTCCCACCCGGTGAACAGATCACATAAGGACTATCGGTGGGTAGTATTTGCAAGCTATGTTTATCAATGAAAGCTTGGCTAATGAAGCTATGCGTGACGCCTGAATCAAATAATATTATAGCGGGATGCTGGTGGAGTTGGAACATACCCGCAAGGATTGGCTCGCCCTCCAGCACGTCCTCTATGGCAAGCTGGTGGACGGTGCCGGGCCTAGGGTTTGCCCGCCGCGCATTAGTAGGGTTCCGGGGTTGATTCCTCCCCGGAAACTGCGGTGCCACTCCGCCGCCTTGCCTCTCCGGGCAACTGCTCGCGAAGTGTCCTGGACGACCACACTTGTAACATGTGGCCGCTGCTGGTGTGGTGCTCGGGGGACGAAAGTCCGGCATGCGTTGCTGAGGTGCATACGCACGCGGCATCGCCCGCTGCTGCTGTTGTTGTGGAGGTGGTACTGGCAGTGCCGGCCTGAATGCCGGTGAAGAGTACGGACGACTGCAGAATGGCATCGACCGCTGTGGTGGCTGCCAGCGTGGACCTGATGGTGGCCGATTCACCATCCGAAACTTCTGAGAAGGACCGTCTCCTTCTCTGCTGCTCTGCGGCGCGCTTCGCTTTCTCTCTGCTGCTGCTAACTCCTTGCCGGAGTCCTCCTGAACAATCGCAGCATCAATGATGTCGTTGAGGCTGCCGCGATTGAACATCGCCAACTTGTCCTTCAGGAGAGGGTTAAGACCCTGGTAAAAGTGGTCCCGCCGCTTCTCGTCAGTATCTGCGTGATACGACGCTAGAGCGCGAGATCGTTGAACGCCCTGGAGTATTCCAGCGCGTTCCGGCTCCCTTGTTGCAGGTGCAGGAACTTCTGCGTCTTCCTCTTCATCAAGCCTGGCGGTATGTGATAGGCCCTGAAGGCCGTCCGGAACTCCGTCCAGGTCATCACTCGGTCGGTGGGCTGTGAAGCACAGAAGTTGGCCCACCACGCGCTCGCGGATCCTTGGAGCTGCTGGACCGCGAACTGAGTCTTGCGCTGCTCGCTTATCTGGAGCTGCCCGAACTTCATCTCTATCGCGCGGAGCCAGTTGTCCGCGTCAAGAGGTTCATCCGCCCTTGTGAATACTGGGGGATGAGTCGCCAGGAAGTCGGAGTAGGAGCTCTGTTGATGCTCCTCACGGTCTTGACGTCTCTCTGGGCGAGACGTATTGGCGATAAGCGTTTGCAGCAACACCGTGTGCTGCAGATGTGAACCCGCCATTGCCGCGACGATGTCGGCCAATGTAACCGTTGGCAGTGGCGGTGGCGGTGTTTGCTGTTTCTGTTGCTGCTGCTGCTGCTGCTGTCCCGAGGAGTCCTCGAGAGGCTGTTGGGAGGTCTCTCTCCCTTGGCTAGTACCCCCAACATCAGGGTTGGCACGAGTACGCGTCATTCTGAAATTCAAAACAGCAGCGATTAGCACATGTCTTACTTAAAATTCCATATGTAACAGTAGGTATTGAAGTGACACATGATTAATTTGCACAACATTCACATATATTGATAAAGCATAAACTTTATGCAAGATACATTATTCTCGGGTCTCCAAGAAGTTGTGCTCATGTCATCACTACCTATACATACGCTACTGTCTACACCACATGTCACCGATTACAAAATTTGGGCTACACTACCCTAGCTGCCCTTCATGGCAACTGTAACCCCCTACTCGGAGTAGAACTCGACCTCCTGTGGGTCGTCCTCCTCCGGTGCCTCTGCTGGTGGATCTGGATCTACCACCTCTTCTCCCATCCCGGGTTCTCCCATTGCTGGAAGACCCAAGACCACCGGTATGCCCAATACCGGAGGTTCGAGGTCCTGCAATGCATGCACCTCGTGCATGGCTTGGTTGTAATCTTCTTCCCAGCCTTGCCCTTCCTCAATAGCGTCGTCCCGCTATTGAGTAAGTTCCTCGTTCTGCTGGGTCAGATTCTGTACCAGTTCTTGCAACGCCGTGATGTCGACACGGCTTTTCCTCTTCGCCTTCTTCTGACGATGCAACTGATTATGTTGTTCATTCAGTCGCTTGATCGTTGGAAGGAGCACATTGCGGAGTGCGCTGTGAGCACTCTCAAAATGGTCTCCACGGCTCGTGCTCTCCTTGAGCTTTGTGGCGAGATGCTCCGTATGAACAGCTTGGCTGTCCATCACGGCGTTTCCCGCCCTCATCTGGAGGCTGAGATTTGTCTCCGCAGGGTTGTACCTTGGGCAACTCGGGTCCGTTGCCTCCAGGTACCTCTCTTCCCACACATGCTGAGCCTGTCCCTCCACCGGAACGAGCGCATATGGATTGCCCTCCATAGCCTGCACGTGTAGTTGGCAGAAACGTGACATAGTGTCACGGGCTGCCACTTGCCACATCCCTTCCGGTTGTCTTCCTCTCACCGTGACGGTAAACGGCACCCAACCGGGTGGCGTAGGTCCTGCAGGGACTTCGACATGGATTGTACACGTCTTGTTCCCCTCTTCGCCTTCTTCCTTGGTGAAGTACTGCGGCATCTGGTTATATCCGAAATATTGAAGCATCTGCCTCAATGTCTCCGGATAGCCGCTGCGGTGAGAACAGTGAGACACCACCCACCCGTTCTCCAACTGCTTTTCTGCTGTCATCTGTAAAAAATATATTTGAGAAATGTCAAATATTTATTTAAACAGTAAACCACTGAGTTATAACATAAGACATGTCATTGAACCCATAAAACTTGGAAACATAGTTCAAATTTTAAGCAAATTTGACTGCTGATCTGCTGTTCAACATGACAGCCCTGACCAGTTTCCATTTCAACCTGATTTAGGCCACGTTAAAGGCAAAACTAGTTCTGTAGCTCAACATCAAAGTTAAATCTAACTTCAATAGCTTTCCAGAAAGTATTTGCTTGGCCTAATATCAGTCCTGGTTCAAAAGTTATGAGATGTCAAAGTTAACAGAATTTCTGGAGAAAATTGGACAGCACCTCCCTGCTTTAGGTACTGATTGATCCAAGAATTCCAGTTAATTCTGTTCCTAATCTGACAAAACTTTCTGTTACAAAGTTGTAACCTATCTCATAAGATTTCCAGAACTACCTCATTTTCTATTTTTGGATTTTTATGCAGGAAGTTATGATTAATTTACAGAGAGTTTACAGAGAGTCTTTACTCTGTCCTGTTTTCTGGACAGTTTTAACTCTACTGCATTTTTCGAGTGGTTAAGGGATGAAACACCTCTGGACCTCAACAGAAGAGTTGTAAAGCTCTTCCAAAGATTTCCAGAAATGTATCATATGACCCCAACCTCGAAAGATCTCAACCTCTAACCTCTGATCAACTTCAGCCCTAATTCAGCTGAAACCAGAGTACTCTGTCCTTAACATCCTATAAGTTGAAAACTTGTTTACTTTGAATATCCTGATTAACGGAAGAGGTTAAAGCAAAGTTTTACTGCTTTGGATCAAAACCTTCAAGTTTTTACAATGAAGTTGTTCATTTAGTGGGGTGTGACGTCGATACGTCACCAGATTATGTCGGTACTACGTCCTCACAAAGAAAAACCTATACCTGACTTAGACGGCTTCGTTAATTCAGTGGCACTAAACGTCACTCGCACACGGATACTACACGTATACCGTTTCGTGGTCAGGCTACCTGCAGAAACTCAAACAATCATCAGACTCGGCTGCACACCGAGCCCGGAATCCATACAGTTCGTACACCCGGCCGTCATCACTCGCCCGGATGTTCTCAAGCCAAACAAGCCTTGAGTTACGTGTTTACGTTTCAGACCACGTGACGGGGTCTCCCAAGTTGCACGACGCACGCCAGGGATAGACGTTGCTCGAATACCCCAAACGACATGAAGAGTCGTAGAGGATATTAAAGCGAGTCGGGTTACCTGCCACCCGTGGGGCTCCACCCTTCAGCTTGTGCGCACTGGTGGACAGCGCTTACCTGCACCTCCCAAGACATAAACGTCCCGAGATGCACGATTTTCCGACATAGACAAATAGGTTAGTATGCCACTTTCTATACACTAATAACATCCTTATATGGGCTACTAACTCGTTCCTCACTGGATTTTTGAAAAAGATGACCTTTTTAGTGCGTTAAACCTCAAGCGAGCTCTGATACCAGCGCTGACACGACCCCACGGTCTTGTCGAGCCAGGATCACACTGAGGGGTGCTGCGTTGCACAGCACCGGATAACACACGTCAAAGGTACAAAGCAGAAGCGAAATTTTATTACATAAGCGAGTTTATGAACATGTTTACATCAAAATAAGTTCAGTCTACACTCACGGGCGTAGACTACGCATCAAGTGCACGTTCAGCCCTTGAACGTGTCCTTGCTAGCACACACGCATACTAACTCTGCGGCGTGCACGACTCCCACTCGACGGGGTTCCCCTCCTGGTGTTCCGTCTTGTCACACCCGGTTTTTCCGAAGAACAACCAAGTGAATATCACATGTATGCCAGGATCATTTTCTCGTACATGTGATGACAAATAGTGAAGCATCATTTATTACAAGCCAGGTGTCGAATATAAATAAGTCTTACATCGCAAATATCTCAATGGACACTAATGCTTCATCACAAGTAAATAAACTAGCAGCGGAATATTATTCTTTTAGGGCTCCATCACAGGCGTTGCCCGGGGGTCTTCATGAACCTAAAAACCTTCCTCGGGTCCAAAATCTTGGTCATTATACACCACCTCATTATCTTGACCTGAGCAGCATTATAAACCAACAAATATGCAAGGTTGAGTACCAATGGTACTCAGCAAGTGTGGGAAAATTTTATCATGCATGGCTAGAACAAGGAGAGGTTGAACTCATGGTTAAAGCACTACGCAATTAATACCTATCACCTTAGCTTATTAAGCACCTACATTACTACACAGGTGAAATGGTCCCAATCTCCCATCCCATCATTGTAATCCAATAATCATAACATCATTACCAATGTTAAGCTCCCCGCTTAACTTCCAAAACCATCAATCCTCTAATCATGAATAAGTCCAGGCCGCTCTTAACCGTGAGCACGGCTGTCAAGACAGTTTTAACTCTGCAGAGTTTGTACCACTGTACCCACATGTAGTGATTTCATCCCCCGTTGCCGGGTGGACTAAAAGAACCTCCATTATGCCAGTGGCTACGATCCACATTCACACTTCCCAGGTGTGTAGCCAGGAGATCACTACGAAGCCTTTACAAAGGGATTCCTGACGAGCGTGGGCCCACTGAGGTTTCACCCCTAACAGCATACAAGAGGCTCCAACCCCGCTGCAGTGGCCCCCTCTTGAGCCTTGCGGTTCATATGGTAGTCCAGCTGACACCTACTCCCCGCACCATCCAACACACCCATACTACGCCGGGGATACACCTAATTAATTGGCCAAGCTGCCCCATCTCAGCATGTGGTTGGCACTGTAAAGCCGGGTTACATGCTCCATGAACCGGTCCTTAGGATCCAGGCAAGTACTAAACACAAACCCAAGTCTCGTGCACCCAGCACACAACCAAAACATCCAACTTGCCTTGATCCCTACCTCTACATAACTCACAATAGCTCATTCAAGAGTATGGTATAATAAACTGATGCTCTCATATCCCAAATATCCCATTCTAAGCATGGCTAAGCATATGCATGTAAATAAATGACATGACAAAATAAATCCCAACCCAAGCTACAAGGAAACAAGGTAATGCAATTCTAGGGAAACTTTCCTAGCATGGGTTTCATATTTCATTTGACAATGCAAATAATTCTATCTACACATCCTAGCATAGGATCAAAGTGGTCAAGGACACTTGCCTCCTTCTTGCTGCTCTTGAAATGGGTAGTCCTGATCTTGGAAAGGAATAACTTGCTCTTGAACAGGTTCTACTTCTTACCATCACACATAGCAAAAGAAAAACAACAATCATAAGACATAGTTTACACTTCTACTTCATACAAACCACACATTTCATATTTATGAAATTCATTCACCATTATATGTGTTGTGGTTACTTTGTGTGTTGATCTGTGGCTTGCACACACTTTTATTTATATGTGTATGATTCCTACTTTGGTGTTCATATTTATACTTACATACTATATATATATATATATGTATATATGTGTGTGTTTCAGTTTTAAATAAATTCCTTATATTAAACTACCAAGTATGTAAGAAAAGTATTTTTCTTCTCCATATGTGCCTTCATAATTTCTATCAACCCTAAACTGAACTCTTTGAATTTTTAAAAACTCCATTTATCATTTACTAGTTGCTATATTATCAGATTTATATTCCTATGTATAATTGTGTATTTTATTATGAAATTAGTAATACACATCATCTAAACAGTATAGGTTTTGGTCTTAAATAATTGAATAACATATTTTGACCTTGGCCTATGATGTAAACTATTTCATAATTATTTTCCCTATTTTTCTAGAGCTATTCTTTACTTAAAAATGTGTCCCTAAATGTGAATAATAAATTAAACAGATTCAATTCTGTCCAAAATATGTTTTTATCTCACTCCAAAATTTTCTAAACACTGAGAAAGTCTTTACCTTAATTTTGACAATATGTTTGTCCCACTTTTTAATTTTTAAACACTAGTTACATATTCAATTTCCTAAATTAAATACTAAACAGGGCTAAAATAATGAACTCACCCATTACAGGGTCTATAATATTATTTTCATAATTTCCAGGGGTCTAGCTACACTTATCAGAGGTGTTTTTCCTAATTTTTATTATGTCCAGGGGCTAAAACTGATTTTTAAATGAATTTACATGATTTTCTGGAGTTCCAGGGGCTAGATCTGAAGTTTCCGGGGCTAGCTCTCAATTCCAGAGAACCCCAGGGGGTAGCACGTAAGAATTCCAGTCTTTATAACGCGGGGCTGACGTGGACCGTCCGATTTTAAACCGACGGCTGAGATTATAACATCGAACCGGTACGCGGGGATTTAAAGTCTACCGTGCGATTTAAAATAAACAGCTCACAAGCGGCCCTGTCGCTCTGATCGAGCGCGGGCGGCGCTGCCGGCGGCGCACGGCGGCGGGAAGCGGCGATCTCGCCGGAAAGTTTCGGATCCGCGAGAATTCTGCCTAGAACTGTGATCTTATGGCATAGATCGGTAGAGGGGAGGTCGGGGATCTCACCTCGGGGGTTTTCTTGAGCTCGGGGGTCCTGGAAAGTGATCGGCGGCGAGGTCCAAGGCAAAACCACGGCGAAGCTCGTCGGCGCTGTGTTTACACCGTAAGTCTCCGAGTTTTCTGCACCTGCAAGGCTCCCCGGAGGCGGTGGATCAAGACCAGCGAGTTAGATCAGAGTTTCCGAGCTTAGATCAGCCAGAATTCACCGGCGAAGTCTCGGTGCTCACCGGAGTAAAAATCGGCGATCGCGTGGGAAAAACCGATCGGGGCTGGGGTTTTTATAGCCGGGGGAGGGCGGTGGGTCAGTTGTGATCGAGTTGGATTTCTTCTGGGACCGAAATTCGGCTGAGGAACGCGGTTTTTCGATCGGTTAAGATCGCGCGCGCGGGAGAGAGTCCGGGGTCGCGGGGTTAGGGATGACAGGTGGGTCCCACCCGTCTGTGAGAGACAGCGCGGGCGCGCGGGGGCGGGCTGGCGCGGGGAAACTGGGCCGGCTGGCGGGTTTCGGCCCACTGGCCGGTTTTTTTTCCCGTTTCTCTTTTTCTTTTTCCATTTCTTTTCTGTTTTGAGTATAATTTGAATTCCAGTTTGAATTTGAATTTTTTGCAAAACATGCAACACGTCAAAAAATTTTTAAATTCCCCTCTGAACATGGTTTAGAGTTTTGAATCAAAATTTGGGGTGTTACAGCTCTACCCCCCTTAAAAGAAATCTCGTCCTCGAGATTGGTGTTTCTAAGAAAACAATTCCGGAAATTGTGCCTTGAGCTCATCTTCCCGTTCCCAGGTGGCCTCCTCTTCTGAGTGATGCTTCCATTGCACCTTGCACATCCGGATTCTTTTATTTCTGGTGAGGCATTCCATTGTCTCCAAAATCTTGTATGGTTGCTCGGCATAAGACAAATCCTCAGCTACGTCCACTTCATTCATGGGTAACACCTCTTCAGGCGTTCTCAGGCATTTCTTGAGTTGTGACACATGGAATACATCGTGCACATCCGATAGACGAGCCGGTAACTCCAGTTGATACGCCACTTCGCCTTTCCTTTCCAGAATTTGAAAGGGTCCGATGTATCGAGGTGACAACTTCCCTTTCACCTTGAACCGATGAAGTCCTCTGATAGGGGACACCTTGAGATAAACATAGTCTCCCACGTTGAAAACGAGTTCTCTTCTTCGTACATCAGCATAACTCTTCTGGCGTGTTTGTGCTATCCTCAAGTTGTTGCGAATCTCCCTCACCTTCGCTTCGGCTTCTTGTAGCACTTCCGGACCAAACACTTTACTTTCTCCTGTTTGGTTCCAGAATAGAGGAGTTCTGCACTTCCTTCCATACAAAGCTTCAAACGGTGACATTTTCATACTAGCTTGATAGCTGTTGTTATAGGAAAACTCCGCATACGGTAAGTTCTTGTCCCAACTCCTATTGTTTTTGAGTGCACATGCCCTTAACATATCTTCAAGGATCTGATTGGTTCTCTCCGTCTGCCCGTCAGTTTGGGGATGATAGGCAGAGCTGAAATTCAGATGTGTTCCCATGGTTTCATGCAACTTTTGCCAAAACCTCGAGGTGAACTGTGTCCCTCGGTCCGATACTATCTTCTTTGGCACTCCATGGTAACATACAATCCTTGACATGTACAATTCTGCCAATTTGGATCCGCTGTAGCTTTCTTTCACAGGGATGAAATGAGCTACCTTGGTTAGCCTATCAATAACGACCCATATTGAATCATACCCGGATTGGGTCCTAGGCAATCCCACGACAAAATCCATGCTGATTTCTTCCCACTTCCATTCAGGCACTTTGAGTGGTTGCAATAATCCCGCGGGTCGTTGATGTTCTGCTTTCACCAACTGACATGTGTCACATAGGGCAACATGTTCCGCGACATCTCGCTTCATGCCATACCACCAATACCTGCTTTTGAGGTCCTAGTACATCTTCGTACTCCCAGGATGAATGGAATAGTCGGAATCGTGAGCCTCCTTCAAAATTAATTCACGGATCTCTTTTACTTCTGGCACACAGATCCTTTTCCCGTGCCACACCATTCCCTGTTCATCCTCTCTAAAACCAGAAGCTTTATTTTCCTTAATGAGCTGTCTGATCTCTTGTATCTTCTCATCATTCTTTTGGCCCTCGCGTATGTCTTGCTCGAGTGTGGAGTCCACTTCCATGGCGATGGCTTCACCACTATTTACTAGACATAGATTGAGTCTTATAACCTCGTCCTTCAATTCTGCAGGCATGTCCTTCAAACTCAACTTATTGACCTGCACTTTCCGACTCAAAGCATCGGCCACGACGTTTGCTTTCCCAGGATAATAGTTGATGCCCACATCAAAGTCATTGATTAGCTCTAACCATCTCCTTTGTCGGAGATTGAGATCTGGCTGTGTGAATATGTACTTCAAACTCTTATGATCCGTATATATCTCTGTCCTCTTCCCCATCAAATAGTGCCGCCAAATTTTCAACGCGTGTACCACTGCAGCTAGTTCTAGATCATGTGTAGGATAGTTCTTCTCGTGCTTCCGAAGCTGCCGGGATGCATATGCCACGACATGTCCTTCTTGCATGAGAACACATCCCAACCCATTTCCAGAGGCATCGCAGTACACTGTGAAATTTTTCTGCATATCTGGCATAACCAACACTGGGGCTGTTGTCAATCTCTTCTTTAACTCCTGAAAGCTCGTCTCGCACTGTGGCGTCCAGGTGAATGTGATTCCCTTCACCAACAGTTTGGTGAGAGGTCTCGAGATCTTGGAGAATCCCTCAATAAACCGTCGATAGTATCCAGCCAATCCCAAAAAGCTTCGAACTTCCCCGACATTTCCAGGGGTTTTCCACTTCTGGATATCCTCGATTTTGGCGGGATCTACGGAGATTCCTCCCTCCGAGATTATATGTCCTAAAAAGGGAACTCTCTTCAGCCAAAACTCACACTTTCTCAACTTGGCTTATAGTTGGTGTTCTCTCAGCCTCTGTAACACCAACCTTAGATGTTTCTCATGTTCTTCTTCATTTTTGGAGAAGACGAGAATATCATCTATGAAAACCACCACAAATTTGTCCAGATATTCCATGAATACCTTGTTCATGAGGTACATGAAATATGCCGGGGCATTGGTTAGCCCAAAAGGCATGACAGTGTATTCATACAGTCCGTACCGAGATACGAAAGCTGTCTTGGGAATATCTGATTGCCTTATCTTGAGTTGGTGGTACCCCGACCTGAGATCAATTTTCGAGAACACACAAGCTCCCCTCAACTGATCAAACAAGTCTTCAATGCGGGGTAATGGGTACTTGTTTTTGATGGTTACCTCATTCAAGGCACGGTAATCCACGCATAACCTTTGGGTTCCGTCTTTCTTGGGCACAAATATCACCGGAGCTCCCCATGGTGAGGAACTAGGGCGAATATACCCCTTCTCCGTCAATTCTCTCAAATGATCCTTGAGCTCTTCTAGCTGCTTGGAGTCCATTCGATAAGGTCTCTTGTATATTGGGGCTGTTCCCGGTACTAGCTCAATTGCGAATTCCACGTCACGGTCGGGAGGCATACCTGGCAATTCCTCCGGAAAAACATCTGGATATTCCCTGATAGTCCTGATTTCCTCAACTTTCACCTCCACTTGATTTAATTTAATGTCCCTCCTAGGCTCGTGTATCGTTATGAACTTTACTCTTGTGCCATTGGGGTGAGTTAGTTCCACCGTTCTGGTCGAACAATGGATGATTCCTTTATGTTTGGTCAACCAATCCATACCCAAAATAATATCTATCCCTTGTGAATCTATCACTATGAGGTTAGCCGTAAATACTACCCCATTAATGTCTAGGCTCACTTTGGGACACACTTGTCTTGTCCTTATTTCTCCACCTGGAGAGTTTACCGCTAGCATATGGTTCATTTGTGTGGTTGCTAGGTCATGCTTCTTAACAAACCCTTGAGCAATGAACGAGTGGGTAGCACCAGAATCAAACAGCAGAGTTGCAAGGTGTAAATTGGCAGGAAACTTACCAACTACCACGTCGGGTGCCTCTTGTGCTTCCTCCATAGTGACGTGGTTCACCCGTCCTCTCACTACATTCTGCTGTTGTGGCGGCGCAGGCTTCTTCTTTGGGCATTTATGGGCGTAGTGCCCCACTTCACCACAGCTGAAACATTGCACCCCAATCTTAGATGCTGGGCCCTTGTTGTCTTGGGGTTGGTTTGGGGGTCCTTGCACTGCTGGTCGAGGTGGATATGCGGGGCGAGGCTGTAGTTTGGGTTGTACCCTCTTGGTGCTGAATAGGGTACCGCAGCACGGCTTGTCTTCCCCGTAGGTTGTTGCATCATACGTGGGCGGGTGTTGCTCCCTGAGGCCTGATGTGACCACCCCGCCTTCCTCTTATTCTCATTTTCCAAGGCCTTTAGCTTCCTTTCCACCACAAATGCTCTGTCCACCATCTTTTGAAAGCTTTCATACTCATTGGAGGACATTGCACACTGCATCTCTGCAGTAAGTCCTTCCACGAAACAATCTTGTTTCTGCTCATCAGTCTCTATGTCTCGTGGAGCATAATGGGATAGTTGAGTAAATTTAGTGAGGTATTCCCTCACAGTCATGTTTCCCTGCTGCAGTCCCAAAAATTCCTTCCTCTTGTTTTTGAGTTCACCTCTTGGGATGTAATGGTTGCGGAAGCTACGCTTGAACTCTTCCCAAGTGATGTTCTCAGGGTCATGATGGGCGGCCACGTAGGCGGTCCACCAATCAGCAGCAGGTCCATGCAATTGATGAGAGGCAAACAGCACCCTCTCATACCCTTGGCATTGTATTATCCTCATCTTACTTTCAATGGTCTTCGGCCAATCATCTGCCTCCAGAGGTTCAGCAGCACTTGCAAACTTTGGAGGTTGAGTTCCTAGAAACTCACTCAACCTTGGTTGTCGTGGTGCAGCTTGTGGAGGTGGAACTTGATGCAAGTTGGCCACCACTTGAGTCAAGTTCTGGATAAGCTGATTTTGATTCTCCAGCATTTGGTGGAGAGGATCAACTTCTTCACGGCGACCACCCCTGTCCTGGCCTCCAGAAAGATGAGGGTTGCATGCCTCATCATTGTTGTTGGCGGGGTTGGCAGCACGTCTTTTTCCTCTTCCGGCCATTTGGCAGAATCAACAAATGTTAATTTGATATCATTTAGTATCATCTTACTACTTTCATTTGTTGGTGCTTTGAGGTGTTGAGGCTTTGTTAAAATTTTACGAGGGTTTATATCTCACACCAAATAAATGCACTATTATTTCCTGTGGGTTCACACACCAAAGCAAAACAATCTGAAGACGAGGCTGTGGACAATTGCTCATGGCTTCCACAACTCACGTCACACACCAAGCATCATCACACCATTAACTACGTAACGACTCGACTACTCAACCTCTTGCTAGCTAGGGGAAAGACTCTACACTACTCGTCCTCTTGAGCTGGCTCCTCGGGATCTTCCTCCTCATTTCGGCTACCTTCTGACTCTGCTTTGGGTGGGGAGGCTGCTGGTGGAGAAGTGCAACGACGCCTGATTGCTCGGCGATCCGGGGAGTCAGGAGTCCATGTATCATTCACGGTGACACACAGTTCATTCCCATCTCCTCTTTCTCTCGCCTTTAAGCAAGCTCGCAGCAACGCCTCCGTTTCCTTCAGGGTGTCTCGGACATCCTGAAGCTCTTGTTGACACTCCTGCAGTCGAGTGCTGAGCATAGCAGCATCCTCCAAGCACAAGTCCATGTGCTCATGGGAAGTCCCTTGCTGCACCGGTGGGTACTTGTACTCCGTGGTACCACACTCACGTTGGAGGACATACATGTACTCAGTTTTGTCCAAGTGGCGACGATAGATGTGACTCTGGCAGGTGATGGCCTCCCAGGTGACATCTTTCTCCGCGTCAACTTGTGTTGCTCGACAAGCTGGAGAGTGGTGAATCTTAAGCAGTTGATTCTCGTGTATAATCCTCATCTCCGAACTCCATTCTTCCCTCTTCTCACGGATGGTCCTGGTGGAGTTATAGTGGATGATTAGCTTGCCCGTATTGCCGGCGGCTTCGAGCATACGCCGAAGACGGCGCAACAAATCTCCTACTGCCAATCCATAGGAAAGGTACGTCACTGGACGACTCTCCTCTCTTTCGGCAAGGGCAACTACGGGAACTCTCCCTCCTGTGGACTTACGAGCGGTGCGAATCAAGCGAACCATCTAAAACAAAAGAATTTAAAATTACGTTAGATAAATTCTCAAACAAAAATCCTATTTTGAATGAAAGTTGGGGTAAGATGAAGAAAATGACTCCTTTAATAACACTTTTCCACCCACACCTTGGAAAATAGTTTTTAAGAAAATAGGGCCCTTAACTACGTCCATTTCTACCTAGGTCCACGTTCCTACGGGCAACCTTGGCTCTGATACCACCTCTGTCACACCCGGTTTTTCCGAAGAACAACCAAGTGAATATCACATGTATACCAGGATCATTTTCTCGTACATGTGATGACAAATAGTGAAGCATCATTTATTACAAGCCAGGTGTCGAATATAAATAAGTCTTACATCGCAAATGTCTCAATGGACACTAATGCTTCATCACAAGTAAATAAACTAGCAGCGGAATATTATTCTTTTAGGGCTCCATCACAGGCGTTGCCCGGGGGTCTTCATGAACCTAAAAACCTTCCTCGGGTCCAAAATCTTGGTCATTATACACCACCTCATTATCTTGACCTGAGCAGCATTATAAACCAACAAATATGCAAGGTTGAGTACCAATGGTACTCAGCAAGCGTGGGAAAATTTTATCATGCATGGCTAGAACAAGGAGAGGTTGAACTCATGGTTAAAGCACTACGCAATTAATACCTATCACCTTAGCTTATTAAGCACCTACATTACTACACAGGTGAAATGGTCCCAATCTCCCATCCCATCATTGTAATCCAATAATCATAACATCATTACCAATGTTAAGCTCCCCGCTTAACTTCCAAAACCATCAATCCTCTAATCATGAATAAGTCCCGGCCGCTCTTAACCGTGAGCACGGCTGTCAAGACAGTTTTAACTCTGTAGAGTTTGTACCACTGTACCCACATGTAGTGATTTCATCCCCCGTTGCCGGGTGGACTAAAAGAACCTCCATTATGCCAGTGGCTACGATCCACATTCACACTTCCCAGGTGTGTAGCCAGGAGATTACTACGAAGCCTTTACAAAGGGATTCCCGACGAGCATGGGCCCACTGAGGTTTCACCCCTAACACATACAAGAGGCTCCAACCCCGCTGCAGTGGCCCCCTCTTGAGCCTTGCGGTTCATATGGTAGTCCAGCTGACACCTAATAAATTGGCCAAGCTGTCACACCCGGTTTTTCCGAAGAAACAACCAAGTGAATATCACATGTATGCCAGGATCATTTTCTCATACATGTGATGACAAATAGTGAAGCATCATTTATTACAAGCCAGGTATCGAATATAAATAAGTCTTACATCGCAAATGTCTCAATGGACACTAATGCTTCATCACAAGTAAATGACCTAGCGACGGAATATTATTCTTTAGGGCTCCATCACAGGCGTTGCCCGGGGGTCTTCATGAACCTAAAAACCTTCCTCGGGTCCAAAATCTTGGTCATTATACACCACCTCATTATCTTGACCTGAGCAGCAATATAAACCAACAAATATGCAAGGTTGAGTACCAATGGTACTCAGCAAGTGTGGGAAAATTATATCATGCATGGCTACAACAAGGAAAGGTTGAACTCATGGTTAAAGCACTACGCAATTAATACCTATCACCTTAGCTTATTAAGCACCTACATTACTACACAGGTGAAATGGTCCCAATCTCCCGTCCCATCATCATAACCAAATAACCATAACATCATTACCAATGTTAAGCTCCCCGCTTAACATCCACAACTCCCAAAAACCTTCACTCCTAAAATCATGAATAAGTCCAGGCCGCTCTTAACCGTGAGCACGGCTGTCAAGACAGTTTTGACTCTGCAGAGTTTGTACCACTGTACCCACAAGTAGTGATTTCATCCCCCGTTGCCGGGTGGACTAAAAGAACCTCCATTATGCCAGTGGCTACGTTCCACATTCACACTTCCCAGGTGTGCGGCCAAGAGATCACTACAAAGCCTTTACAAAGGGATTCCCGACGAGCGTGGGCCCATTGAGGTTTCACCCCTAACAGCATACAAGAGGCTCCAACCCCGCTGCAGTGGCCCCCTCTTGAGCCCTGCGGTTCATATGGTAGTCCAGCTGACACCTACTCCCCGCACCATCCAACACACCCATACTACGCCGGGGATACACCTAATTAATTGGCCAAGCTGCCCCATCTCAGCATGTGGTTGGCACTGTAAAGCCGGGTTACATGCTCCATGAACCGGTCCTTAGGATCCAGGCAAGTACTAAACACAAACCCAAGTCTCGTGCACCCAGCACACAACCAAAACATCCAACTTGCCTTGATCCCTACCTCTACATAACTCACAATAGCTCATTCAAGAGTATGGTAATATAAACTGATGATCTCATTTCCCAAATATCCCATTCTAAGCATGGCTAAGCAAATGCATGTAAATAAATGACATGACAAAATAAATCCCAACCCAAGCTTCAAGGAAACAAGGTAATGCAATTCTAGGGAAAATTCCTAGCATGGGTTTCATATTTAACTTGACAATGCAAATAATTCTATCTACACATCCTAGCATAGGATCAAAGTGGTCAAGGACACTTGCCTCCTTCTTGCTGCTCTTGGAATGAGTAGTCTTGATCTTGGAAAGAAATAACTTGCTCTTGAACAGGTTCTACTTCATACCATCACACATAACAAAAGAAAAACAACAATCATAAGACATAGTTCACACTTCTACTTAATACAAACCACACATTTCTTATTTATGAAATTCATTCACCCTTATATGTGTCGTGGTTACTTTATAGGTGTTAAGTTGTGTCTTGCATGCACTTTTAACCATGTATATATGATTCCTACTTTTGTGTTCACATTTATACTTGCCTACAATGTGCCTTCACAACTTCTATCAACCCTAAACTGAATTCTTTGTATTTTAGAAACTCCATTTATCATTTACTAGTTTCTATATGTTCAGATTTATATTCCTATGCATAATTGTATATTTTATTATTAAATTAGTAATACACATCACCTAAACAGATTAGGTTCTGGTCCTAAATAATTTAAAATCATATTTTGACCATGGCTTATGTTGTATACTATTTCATAATTATTTTTCTCTATTTTTCTATAACTATCCTTTACTTTAAAAATGTGTCCCTAATCTAAATAATGTGATTAATGAAACAGATTCATATCAGCCCAAAAATATATTTTTATCTCACTCCAAAGTTTTCTAAGTACTGAGAAAGTTTTTAATTAATTTTGACAATTATGTTTGTCCCACTTTTTAATTTTTAAACACTAGTTACATATTCTATTTTCTAATTTAAATACTAAACAGGGTTAAAAAGTAAACTCACCCATCACAGGGTCTATAATATTATTTTCATAATTTCCAGGGGTCTAGCTACACTTAACCGAGGTGTTTTTCTTAATTTCTATTAAGTCCAGGGGCTAAAACTGATTTTTAAATGAATTTACATGATTTTCTGAAGTTCCAGGGGCTAGATCTGAAGTTTCCGGGGCTAGCTCTCAATTCCAGAGAACCCCAGGGGGTAGCACGTAAGAACTCCAGCCTTTATAACGCGGGGTCGACGTGGACCGTCCGATTCTAAACCGACGGCTGAGATTATAACATCGAACCGGTACGCGGGTATTTAAAGTCTACCGTGCGATTTAAAATAAACGGCGCACAAGCAGCCACGTCGCTCTGATCGAGCGCGGGCGGCGCTGCCGGCGGCGCACGGCGGCGGGAAGCGGCGATCTCGCCGGAAAGTTCCGGATCCTCGAGAATTCTGCCTAGAACTGTGATCTTATGGCCTAGATCGGTAGAGGGGAGGTCAGGGATCTCACCTCGGGGGTTTTCTCGAGCTCGGGGGTCCTGGAAAGTGCTCGGCGGCGAGGTCCGAGGCAAAACCACGGCGAAGCTCGTCGGCGCTGAGTTTACACCGTAAGTCTTCGGGTTTTCTGCACCTGCAAAGTTCCCCGGAGGCGGTGGATCAAAACCAGCGAGTTAGATCAGAGTTTCCGAGCTTAGATCGGCCAGAATTCACCGGCGAAGTCTCGGTGCTCACCAGAGTGAAAATCGGCGATCGCGTGAGGAAAACTGATCGGATCGGTGGTTTTTATAGCCGGGGGAGGGCGGTGGGTCTGTTGTGATCGAGTTGGAGTCCGCTGGGACCGGAATTCGGCTGCGGGACGCAATTTCCCGATCGGTTGCGATCGCGCGCGCGGGAGAGAGTCCGGGGTCGCGGGGTTAGGGATGACATGTGGGTCCCACCCGTCAGCGAGGGGCAGCACGGCGCGCGCGGGGGCGGGCTGGCGCGGGGGTTTGCTGGGCCGGCTGGCGGTTTCGGCCCACTGGCCAGTTTTTTTCCCGATTTCCTTTTTCTTTTTCCATTTCTTTTCTGTTTTGGGTATAATTTGAATTCCAGTTTGAATTTGAATTTTTGCAAAACATGCAACACGTCCAAAAATTTCTAAATTCCCCTCTGAACATGGTTTAGGGTTTTAAATCAAAATTTGGGTTTTGACTAAAAATTTGGGGTGTTACAGCTCTACCCCCCTTAAAAGAAATCTCGTCCTCGAGATTGGTGTTTCTAAGAAAACAATTCCGGAAACTGTGCCTTGAGCTCATCTTCCCGTTCCCAGGTAGCTTCCTCTTCTGAGTGATGCTTCCACTGCACCTTGCACATCCGGATTCTCTTGTTTCTGGTGAGGCGTTCCATTGTCTCCAAAATCTTGTATGGTTGCTCGACATAAGACAAATCTTCAGCTACATCCACTTCATTCATGGGTAACACCTCTTCAGGCGTCCTCAGACATTTCTTGAGTTGTGACACATGAAATACATTGTGCACGTCCGATAGATGAACCGGTAACTCTAGTTGGTATGCCACTTCGCCTTTTCTTTCCAAAACTTGAAAGGGTCCGATGTATCGAGGTGACAACTTCCCTTTCACCTTGAACCGACGAAGTCCTCTGATAGGGGACACCTTGAGATAAACATAGTCTCCCACGTTGAAAACGAGCTCTCTTCTTCGTACATCGGCATAGCTCTTTTGGCGTGTCTGTGCTATCCTCAAGTTGTTGCGAATCTCCCTCACCTTCGCCTCGGCTTCTTGTAGCACTTCTGGACCAAACACTTTACTTTCTCCTGTTTGGTTCCAAAATAGAGGAGTTCTGCACTTCCTTCCATACAAAGCTTCAAACGGTGACATCTTCATACTAGCTTGATAGCTGTTGTTATAAGAAAACTCCGCATACGGTAAGTTCTTGTCCCAACTCCTATTGTTTTTGAGTGCACATGCCCTTAACATATCTTCAAGGATCTGATTAGTTCTCTCCGTCTGCCCGTCAGTTTGGGGATGATAGGCGGAGCTGAAGTTCAGATGGGTTCCCATGGTTTCATGCAGCTTTTGCCAAAACCTCGAGGTGAACTGTGTCCCTCGGTCCGACACTATCTTCATTGGCACTCCATGGTAACACACGATCCTTGACATGTACAATTCTGCCAATTTAGATCCACTGTAGCTTTCTTTCACAGGGATGAAATGAGCTACCTTGGTTAGCCTATCAATAATGACCCATATTGAATCATACCCGGATTGGGTCCTAGGCAATCCCACGATAAAATCCATGCTGATTTCTTCCCATTTCCATTCAGGTACTTTAAGTGGTTGCAATAATCCCGCGGGTCGTTGATGTTCTGCTTTCACCAACTGACATGTGTCACATAGGGCAACATGTTCCGCGACATCTCGCTTCATGCCATACCACCAATACCTGCTTTTGAGGTCCTGGTACATCTTCGTACTCCCAGGATGAATGGAATAGTCAGAATCGTGAGCCTCCTTCAAAATTAATTCACGGATCTCCTTTACTTCTGGCACACAGATCCTTTTCCCGTGCCACACCGTTCCTTGTTCATCCTCTCTAAAACCAGGAGCTTTATTTTCCTTGATGAGCTGTCGGATCTCTTGTATCTTCTCGTCATTCTTTTGGCCCTCGCGTATGTCTCGCTCGAGTGTGGAGTCCACTTCCATGGCGATGGCTTCACCACTATTTACTAGACATAGATTGAGTCTTATAACCTCGTCCTTCAATTCTGCAGGCATGTCCTTCAAACTCAACTTATTGACCTGCACTTTCCGACTCAAAGCATCGGCCACGATGTTTGCTTTCCCAGGATGATAGTTGATGCCCACATCAAAGTCATTAATTAGCTCTAACCATCTCCTTTGTCTGAGGTTGAGATCTGGCTGTGTGAATATGTACTTCAAACTCTTATGATCCATATATATTTCTGTCCTCTTCCCCATCAAATAGTGCCTCCAAATTTTCAACGCATGTACCACTGCAGCTAGTTCTAGGTCATGTGTAGGATAGTTCTTCTCGTGCTTCCGAAGCTGCCGGGATGCATAAGCCACGACATGTCCTTCTTGCATGAGAACACATCCCAACCCATTTCCAGAGGCATCGCAGTACACTGTGAAATTCTTCTGCATATCTGGCATGACCAGCACTGGGGCTGTTGTCAATCTCTTCTTTAGCTCCTGAAAGCTCGTCTCGCACTGTGGCGTACAGGTGAATGTGATTACCTTTTCCAACAGTTTGGTGAGAGGTCTCGAGATCTTGGAAAATCCCTCAATAAACCGTCGATAGTATCCAGCCAATCCCAAAAAGCTTCGAACTTCCCCGACATTTTCAGGGGTTTTCCACTTCTGGATATCTTCGATTTTGGCGGGATCTACGGAGATTCCTCCCTCCGAGATGATATGTCCTAAAAAGGGAACTCTCTTCAGCCAAAACTCACACTTGCTCAACTTGGCATATAGTTGGTGTGCTCTCAACCTTTGTAACACCAACCTTAGATGTTTCTCATGTTCTTCTTCATCTTTGGAGAAGACGAGAATATCATCTATGAAAACCACAACAAATTTGTCCAGATATTCCATGAATACCTTGTTCATGAGGTACATGAAATATGCCGGGGCATTGGTTAGCCCGAAAGGCATGACAGTGTATTCATACAGTCCGTACTGAGATACGAAAGCTGTCTTGGGAATATCAGATTGCCTTATCTTGAGTTGGTGGTACCCCGACCTGAGATCAATTTTCGAGAACACACAAGCTCCCCTCAACTGATCAAACAAGTCTTCAATGCTGGGTAATGGGTACTTGTTCTTGATGGTTACCTCATTCAAGGCACGGTAATCCACGCATAACCTTTGAGTTCCGTCTTTCTTAGGCACAAATATCACCGGAGCTCCCCATGGTGAGGAACTAGGGCGAATATACCCCTTCTCCGTCAATTCTCTCAAATGATCCTTGAGCTCTTCTAGCTGCTTGGAGTCCATTCGATAAGGTCTCTTGTATATCGGGGCTGTTCCCGGTACTAGCTCAATTGCGAATTCCACGTCACGGTCAGGGGGCATTCCTGGCAATTCCTCCGGGAAAACATCTGGATATTCCCTGATAGTCCTGATTTCCTCAACTTTCACCTCCACTTGATTTAATTTAATGTCCCTCCTAGGCTCGTGTATCGTTATGAACTTTACTTTGGTACCACTAGGGTGAGTTAGTTCCACCGTTCTGGTCGAACAATGGATGATTCCTTTATGTTTGGTCAACCAATCCATACCCAAAATAATATCTATCCCTCGTGAATCTATCACTATGAGGTTAGCAGTAAATACTACCCCATTAATGTCTAGGCTCACTTTGGGACACACTTGTCTTGTCCTTATTTCTCCACCTGGAGAGTTTACGGCTAACATATGGTTCATTTGTGTGGTTGCTAGGTCATGCTTCTTAACAAACCCTTGAGCAATGAACGAGTGGGTAGCACCAGAATCAAACAGCAGAGTTGCAAGGTGTAAATTGGCAGGAAACTTACCAACTACCACGTCGGGTGCCTCTTGTGCTTCCTCCATAGTGACGTGGTTCACCCGTCCTCTCACTACATTCTGCTGTTGTGGCTGCGCGGGCTTCTTCTTTGGGCATTTATGGGCGTAGTGCCCCACTTCACCACAGCTGAAACATTGCACCCCAACCTTAGGTGCTGGGCCCTTGTTGTCTTGGGGTTGGTTTGGGGGTCCTTGTACTGCTGGTCGAGGTGGATATGCGGGGCGAGGCTGCTGCACAAACTGACGTGGCGGCTGTGCAGATGCTGCGGGAGGCCTGTAGTTTGGGTTGTACCCTCTTGGTGCTGAATAGGGTACCGCAGCACGGCTCATCTGCCCCGTAGGTTGCTGCATCATACGTGGGCGAGTGTTGCTCCCTGAGGCTTGATGTGACCACCCGGCCTTCCTCTTATTCTCATTTTCTAGGGCCTTTAGCTTCCTTTCTACCACAAATGCTCTGTCCACCATCTTTTGAAAACTTTCATACTCATTGGAGGACATGGCACACTGCATCTCTGCGGTAAGCCCTTCCACGAAACAATCTTGTTTCTGCTCATCAGTCTCTATGTCTCGTGGAGCATAACGGGATAGTTGAGTAAATTTAGTGAGGTATTCCCTCACCGTCATGTTTCCCTGCTGCAGTCCCAGAAACTCTTTCCTCTTGTTTTTGAGTTCACCTCTTGGGATGTAGTGGTTGCGGAAGCTACGCTTGAACTCTTCCCAAGTGATGTTTTCAGGGTCATGATGGGCGGCCACGTAGGCGGTCCACCAATCAGCAGCAGGTCCCTGCAATTGATGAGAGGCAAACAGCACCCTCTCATACCCTTGGCATTGTATGATCCTCATCTTGCTTTCAATAGTCTTCAGCCAATCATCTGCCTCCAGAGGTTCAGCAGCACTTGCAAACTTTGGAGGTTGAGTTCCTAGAAACTCACTCAACCTTGGTTGGCGTGGTGCAGCTTGTGGAGGTGGAACTTGATGCAAGTTGGCCACCACTTGAGTCAAGTTCTGGATAAGCTGATTTTGATTCTCCAGCATTTGGTGGAGAGGATCAACTTCTTCACGGCGACCACCCCTGTCCTGGCCTTCAGAAAGATGAGGGTTGCATGCCTCATCGTTGTTGTTGGCGGGGTTGGCAGCACGTCCTTTCCCTCTTCCGGCCATCTGGCAGAATCAACAAATGTTAATTTGATACCACTTAGTATCATCTTACTACCTTCATTTGTTGGTACTTCGGGGTGTTGAGGTTTTGTTAAAATTTTACGAGGGTTTATATCTCACATCAAATAAATGCACTATTATTTCCTATGGATTCACACACCAAAGCAAAACAATCTGAAGACGAGGCTGTGGACAATTGCTCATGGCTTCCACAACTCACGTCACACACCAAGCATTATCACACCATTAACTACGTCACGACTCGACTACTCGACCTCTTGCTAGCTAGGGGAAAGACTCTACACTACTCGTCCTCTTGAGCTGGCTCCTCGGGATCTTCCTCCTCATTTCGGCTACCTTCTGACTCTGCTTTGGGTGGGGAGGCTGCTGGTGGAGAAGTGCGACGACGCCTGATTGCTCGGCGATCCGGGGAGTCAGGAGTCCATGGATCACTCACGGTGACACACAGTTCATTCCCATCTCCTCTTTCTCTCGCCTTTAAGCAAGCTCACAGCAACGCCTCCGTTTCCTTCAGGGTGTCTCGGACATCCTGAAGCTCGTTGACACTCCTGCAGTCGAGTGCTGAGCATAGCGGCATCCTCCAAGCACAAGTCCATGTGCTCGTGGGAAGTCCCTTGCTGCACCGGTGGGTACTTGTACTCCGTGGTACCACTCTCACGCTGGAGGACATACATGTACTCAGTTTTGTCCAAGTGGCGACGATAGATGTGACTCTGGCAGGTGATGGCCTCCCAGGTGACATCTCTCTCCGCGTCAACTTGTGTTGCTCGACAAGCTGGAGAATGGTGGATCTTCAGCAGCTGATTCTCGTGTATAATCCTCATCTCCGAACTCCATTCTTCCCTCTTCTCACGGATGGTCCTGGTGGAGTTATAGTGGATGATGAGCTTGCCATATTGCCTGCGGCTTCGAGCATACGTCGAAGACGGCGCAACAAATCTCCTACTGCCAATCCGTAGGAAAGGTACGTCACTGGACGACTCTCCTCTCTTTCGGCAAGGGCAACTACGGGAACTCTCCCTCCTGTGGACTTACGAGCGGTGCGAATCATGCGAACCATCTAAAACAAAAGAATTTAAAATTAGGTTAGATAAATTCTCAAACAAAAATCCTATTTTGAATGAAAGTTGGGGTAAGATGAAGAAAATGACTCCTTTAATAACACTTTTCCACCCACACCTTGGAAAATAGTTTTTAAGAAAATAGGGTCCTTAAATACGTCCATTTCTACCTAGGTCCACGTTCCTACGGGCAACCTTGGCTCTGATACCACCTCTGTCACACCCGGTTTTTCCGAAGAAACAACCAAGTGAATATCACATGTATGCCACGATCATTTTCTCATACATGTGATGACAAATAGTGAAGCATCATTTATTACAAGCCAGGTATCGAATATAAATAAGTCTTACATCGCAAATGTCTCAATGGACACTAATGCTTCATCACAAGTAAATGAACTAGCAGCGGAATATTATTCTTTAGGGCTCCATCACAGGCGTTGCCCGGGGGTCTTCATGAACCTAAAAACCTTCCTCGGGTCCAAAATCTTGGTCATTATACACCACCTCATTATCTTGACCTGAGCAGCAATATAAACCAACAAATATGCAAGGTTGAGTACCAATGGTACTCAGCAAGTGTGGGAAAATTATATCATGCATGGCTAGAACAAGGAAAGGTTGAACTCATGGTTAAAACACTACGCAATTAATACCTATCACCTTAGCTTATTAAGCACCTACATTACTACACAGGTGAAATGGTCCCAATCTCCCATCCCATCATCATAACCAAATAACCATAACATCATTTCCAATGTTAAGCTCCCCGCTTAACATCCACAACTCCCAAAAACCTTCACTCCTCTAATCATGAATAAGTCCAGGCCGCTCTTAACCGTGAGCATGGCTGTCAAGACAGTTTTGACTCTGCAGAGTTTGTACCACTGTACCCACAAGTAGTGATTTCATCCCCCGTGGCCTAAAAGAACCTCCATTATGCCAGTGGCTACGTTCCACATTCACACTTCCCAGGTGTGCGGCCAAGAGATAACTACAAAGCCTTTACAAAGGGATTCCCGACGAGCGTGGGCCCACTGAGGTTTCACCCCTAACAGCATACAAGAGGCTCCAACCCCGCTGCAGTGGCCCCCTCTTGAGCCTTGCGGTTCATATGGTAGTCCAGCTGACACCTACTCCCCGCACCATCCAACACACCCATACTACGCCGGGGATACACCTAATTAATTGGCCAAGCTGCCCCATCTCAGCATGTGGTTGGCACTGTAAAGCCGGGTTACATGCTCCATGAACCGGTCCTTAGGATCCAGGCAAGTACTAAACACAAACCCAAGTCTCGTGCACCCAGCACACAACCAAAACATCCAACTTGCCTTGATCCCTACCTCTACATAACTCACAATAGCTCATTCAAGAGTATGGTAATATAAACTGATGATCTCATTTCCCAAATATCCCATTCTAAGCATGGCTAAGCAAATGCATGTAAATAAATGACATGACAAAATAAATCCCAACCCAAGCTTCAAGGAAACAAGGTAATGCAATTCTAGGGAAACTTCCTAGCATGGGTTTCATATTTAACTTGACAATGCAAATAATTCTATCTACACATCCTAGCATAGGATCAAAGTGGTCAAGGACACTTGCCTCCTTCTTGCTGCTCTTGGAATGAGTAGTCTTGATCTTGGAAAGAAATAACTTGCTCTTGAACAGGTTCTACTTCATACCATCACACATAACAAAAGAAAAACAACAATCATAAGACATAGTTCACACTTCTACTTCATACAAACCACACATTTCTTATTTATGAAATTCATTCACCCTTATATGTGTCGTGGTTACTTTATAGGTGTTAAGTTGTGTCTTGCATGCACTTTTAACCATGTATATATGATTCCTACTTTTGTGTTCACATTTATACTTGCCTACAATGTGCCTTCACAACTTCTATCAACCCTAAACTGAATTCTTTGTATTTTAGAAACTCCATTTATCATTTACTAGTTTCTATATGTTCAGATTTATATTCCTATGCATAATTGTATATTTTATTATTAAATTAGTAATACACATCACCTAAACAGATTAGGTTCTGGTCCTAAATAATTTAAAATCATATTTTGACCATGGCTTATGTTGTATACTATTTCATAATTATTTTTCCCTATTTTTCTATAACTATCCTTTACTTTAAAAATGTGTCCCTAATCTAAATAATGTGATTAATGAAACAGATTCGTATCAGCCCAAAAATATATTTTTATCTCACTCCAAAGTTTTCTAAGTACTGAGAAAGTTTTTAATTAATTTTGACAATTATGTTTGTCCCACTTTTTAATTTTTAAACACTAGTTACATATTCAATTTTCTAATTTAAATACTAAACAGGGTTAAAAAGTAAACTCACCCATCACAGGGTCTATAATATTATTTTCATAATTTCCAGGGGTCTAGCTACACTTAACCGAGGTGTTTTTCTTAATTTCTATTAAGTCCAGGGGCTAAAACTGATTTTTAAATGAATTTACATGATTTTCTGAAGTTCCAGGGGCTAGATCTGAAGTTTCCGGGGCTAGCTCTCAATTCCAGAGAACCCCAGGGGGTAGCACGTAAGAACTCCAGCCTTTATAACGCGGGGTCGACGTGGACCGTCCGATTCTAAACCGACGGCTGAGATTATAACATCGAACCGGTACGCGGGTATTTAAAGTCTACCGTGCGATTTAAAATAAACGGCGCACAAGCAGCCACGTCGCTCTGATCGAGCGCGGGCGGCGCTGCCGGTGGCGCACGGCGGCGGGAAGCGGCGATCTCGCCGGAAAGTTCCGGATCCTCGAGAATTCTGCCTAGAACTGTGATCTTATGGCCTAGATCGGTAGAGGGGAGGTCAGGGATCTCACCTCGGGGGTTTTCTCGAGCTCGGGGGTCCTGGAAAGTGCTCGGTGGCGAGGTCCGAGGCAAAACCACGGCGAAGCTCGTCGGCGCTGAGTTTACACCGTAAGTCTTCGGGTTTTCTGCACCTGCAAAGTTCCCCGGAGGCGGTGGATCAAAACCAGCGAGTTAGATCAGAGTTTCCGAGCTTAGATCGGCCAGAATTCACCGGCGAAGTCTCGGTGCTCACCGTTGTGAAAATCGGCGATCGCGTGAGGAAAACTGATCGGATCGGTGGTTTTTATAGCCGGGGGAGGGCGGTGGGTCTGTTGTGATCGAGTTGGAGTCCGCTGGGACCGGAATTCGGCTGCGGGACGCGATTTCCCGATCGGTTGCGATCGCGCGCGCGGGAGAGAGTCCGGGGTCGCGGGGTTAGGGATGACATGTGGGTCCCACCCGTCAGCGAGGGGCAGCGCGGCGCGCGGGGGCGGGCTGGCGCGGGGGTTTGCTGGGCCGACTGGCGGTTTCGGCCCACTGGCCAGTTTTTTTCCCGATTTCCTTTTTCTTTTTCCATTTCTTTTCTGTTTTGGGTATAATTTGAATTCCAGTTTGAATTTGAATTTTTGCAAAACATGCAACACGTCCAAAAATTTCTAAATTCCCCTCTGAACATGGTTTAGGGTTTTAAATCAAAATTTGGGTTTTGACTAAAAATTTGGGGTGTTACACAAGCTGCCCCATCTCAGCATGTGGTTGGCACTGTAAAGCCGGGTTACATGCTCCATGAACCGGTCCTTAGGATCCAGGCAAGTACTAAACACAAACACAAGTCTCGTGCACCCAGCACACAACCAAAACATCCAACTTGCCTTGATCCCTACCTCTACATAACTCACAATAGCTCATTCAAGAGTATGGTATAATAAACTGATGCTCTCATATCCCAAATATCCCATTCTAAGCATGGCTAAGCATATGCATGTAAATAAATGACATGACAAAATAAATCCCAACCCAAGCTACAAGGAAACAAGGTAATGCAATTCTAGGGAAACTTTCCTAGCATGGGTTTCATATTTCATTTGACAATGCAAATAATTCTATCTACACATCCTAGCATAGGATCAAAGTGGTCAAGGACACTTGCCTCCTTCTTGCTGCTCTTGAAATGGGTAGTCCTGATCTTGGAAAGGAATAACTTGCTCTTGAACAGGTTCTACTTCTTACCATCACACATAGCAAAAGAAAAACAACAATCATAAGACATAGTTCACACTTCTACTTCATACAAACCACACATTTCATATTTATGAAATTCATTCACCATTATATGTGTTGTGGTTACTTTGTGTGTTGATCTGTGGCTTGCACACACTTTTATTTATATGTGTATGATTCCTACTCTGGTGTTCATATTTATACTTACATACTATATATATATATATATATATATATATATATATGTGTGTGTGTGTGTGTTTCAGTTTTAAATAAATTCCTTATATTAAACTACCAAGTATGTAAGAAAAGTATTTTTCTTCTCCATATGTGCCTTCATAATTTCTATCAACCCTAAACTGAACTCTTTGAATTTTTAAAAACTCCATTTATCATTTACTAGTTGCTATATTTTCAGATTTATATTCCTATGTATAATTGTGTATTTTATTATGAAATTAGTAATACACATCATCTAAACAGTATAGGTTTTGGTCCTAAATAATTGAATAACATATTTTGACCTTGGCCTCTGATGTAAACTATTTCATAATTATTTTCCCTATTTTTCTAGAGCTATTCTTTACTTAAAAATGTGTCCCTAAATGTGAATAATAAATTAAACAGATTCAATTCTGTCCAAAATATGTTTTTATCTCACTCCAAAATTTTCTAAACACTGAGAAAGTCTTTAACTTAATTTTGACAATATGTTTGTCCCACTTTTTAATTTTTAAACACTAGTTACATATTCAATTTCCTAAATTAAATACTAAACAGGGCTAAAATAATGAACTCACCCATTACAGGGTCTATAATATTATTTTCATAATTTCCAGGGGTCTAGCTACACTTATCAGAGGTGTTTTTCCTAATTTTTATTAAGTCCAGGGGCTAAAACTGATTTTTAAATGAATTTACATGATTTTCTGGAGTTCCAGGGGCTAGATCTGAAGTTTCCGGGGCTAGCTCTCAATTCCAGAGAACCCCAGGGGGTAGCACGTAAGAATTCCAGTCTTTATAACGCGGGGCTGACGTGGACCATCCGATTTTAAACCGACGGCTGAGATTATAACATCGAACCGGTACGCGGGGATTTAAAGTCTACCGTGCGATTTAAAATAAACGGCGCACAAGCGGCCACGTCGCTCTGATCGAGCGCGGGCGGCGCTGCCGGCGGCGCACGGCGGCGGGAAGCGGCGATCTCGCCGGAAAGTTTCGGATCCGCGAGAATTCTGCCTAGAACTGTCATCTTATGGCATAGATCGGTAGAGGGGAGGTCGGGGATCTCACCTCGGGGGTTTTCTTGAGCTCGGGGGTCCTGGAAAGTGATCGACGGCGAGGTCCGAGGCAAAACCACGGCGAAGCTCGTCGGCGCTGTGTTTACACCGTAAGTCTCCGAGTTTTCTGCACCTGCAAAGCTCCCCGGAGGCGGTGGATCAAGACCAGCGAGTTAGATCAGAGTTTCCGAGCTTAGATCAGCCAGAATTCACCGGCGAAGTCTCGGTGCTCACCGGAGTAAAAATCGGCGATCGCGTGCGAAAAACCGATCGGGGCTGGGGTTTTTATAGCCGGGGGAGGGCGGTGGGTCAGTTGTGATCGAGTTGGATTTCTTCTGGGACCGAAATTCGGCTGAGGAACGCGGTTTTTCGATCGGTTAAGATCGCGCACGCGGGAGAGAGTCCGGGGTCGCGGGGTTAGGGATGACAGGTGGGTCCCACCCGTCTGTGAGAGACAGCGCGGGCGCGCGGGGGCGGGCTGGCGCGGGGAAACTGGGCCGTCTGGCGGGTTTCGGCCCACTGGCCGGTTTTTTTCCCGTTTCTCTTTTTCTTTTTCCATTTCTTTTCTGTTTTGAGTATAATTTGAATTCCAGTTTGAATTTGAATTTTTTGCAAAACATGCAACACGTCCAAAAATTTTTAAATTCCCCTCTGAACATGGTTTAGAGTTTTGAATCAAAATTTGGGGTGTTACACGTCTCCTCTTCGGGAGTCCCTTCCTCATAGAACCCTGCAAAAGCTTCAAACACAAGCAGTGAGCACGAAGGCTCAGCAAGTCTGACCCGTCTCACCTAAACATGGAACTTCTACATGAGAGGTGATGGGTTACATGATGTAAAAATCATTTGCAAGGACTCGCCTAATTAGTAGAACCTTACTTTCAAGTTTTAGCAGCAGGTTGTGGAGAACCTTACGCTAAGGCACATGAGAGAGCCGCAATCAAACAAGAAACGCAATTCTCTCATGTACTTTGCCCAAAGTTGAAAGGAACTTTAATTAGCTCTAAACTACAGCAAATCATTAACAATCAAGTCCATCTTTCAATCAGCAACATTTCAACATGTACTAGCCTGTTCTTTCTACTTCACGGTACAGTGAACAAGTGGTACTCACTAACCGCGAGGGACGGCGATTATAATCGATTTACACCTGCAGGGTTACACGAACAACCCGTCACGTACGCCCGTACTCGATGTTGCCTACAACAATCATCACGGACGCCGTACGCAACTACCTTTCACCCGTTAGCCAAATGTTGAACCTGTCCAATCGTCCCGAGCAAGAGGTCTCTGCACGCGCATCTCAGTGCCGCCAGCCGATTTACACCTCGAGCTCTCAACCTACCCTCTGAACGACCAGCTATGCCTCAACACCCAGCTACCCGAGTTACATCAGTTTCCAGGTTCCCATATAGCCGGTAGGTCTTTGGTACTGTTCTAGCTTGTTCAACAGGCCCGCACACGGCTCGGTCCTCAATCGACACAAGCGGAGCTATAGCACACAGGCCCCAAAGTCCTGCTGCCCTTACCCTCCGCTTGGTCTCATTTTCTTGCCATGTGTTTCATGTGCTATCATTACCCGAGTCGAGTGCCTCTAGCCTATCCTCCCGAGTAGTTTCAACTACTCGACTTGTACCGAATCCTACACTATCTTAGCATTGCAGTAGCTAACAGGGTTTGCAATCCTAAACCCAACCCATGGTTTTCTTGGCTATGCAGTTGGGTTTCCAAACAAGACTCTAATGCAAAGAATAACGTAATCAAGTATGTGCTCAAAACAATAAAAACTTGTAAAAAGGTTAATGCAAACCGGAGCTTGCCTTGCTGCTCTTGGTCGTAGGCTAGCTGCTCCTCCGGAGTAACGAAGTCTAGGACTTCGGCTTCCTCCTCAACCTTAGCGACTACATGATATACAAGTATATGTATTAATCTAAATGCATTTGATTGAATTTAAATTTGTGAAGTCTATAACCCTTACTAGACAGACCCAATGACTGTGAAACTTTTACTGGGGCTTGGTTACAACCTAAACAGAGATTTGGTCAAGTTTTAGTTGCAGCAAAGCTCATTTGAGCCCTCCACAATTAATCATGTACTTGACCTTAATTGAAGGCTTTTAGGGTGTTCTAAGGATTTTCATGAAACAAACTATGACTTTCTGAAAACTAGATTTTCAGAGGGTTCGAATGGAGTTGGTCTCACTTAATTTGAAGGTTCCTAGCTACAGATATGGGCTAAACAATTTCAGAGGAAATTCTGAAAATGTTTCTGAACATTTTCTATTTTCTCTGGAACAGTTTCACTAATCACACCATTAGGTGGATCAAATAAGCTCAGTTGGATCTGAAATTTATATGGTAGTTCAAGGATATTTTGTTTAACATTCCAGCAAAATTTCAGGATTTTCCTCCAAAGGATTCTCCAGTTAAAATTAAAAACATTTTAAAATTTTAGGAATTAATTCTGGAGAAATAAGGGTTTTCATGAAGTGAAACTTTATTTGCTGGAAAGTTCTCAGAGAGCTGAATCCAACAAAATTTGGTTCACTCAATTTGGACCTTTCTAGCCAAAGTCATGAGGATTTGAAGTTTAAAGGAAATCTGAAAATCGGGGGAAAAGTTTAAATCTGCCGGGGCCCGCGGGGACACGTGTTAAGCGCGGAGCCGACAGCACACCGCGGCCCACAAGGTTTTTGCGCGCCAGCACACCCGATCCCGGCCGCAGCCCGAACCCGATTTAAAATATCTGCTGCTGCCAGCTGGGGTCCACCCCCTTCGTCAACCTCTCGCCGCCCGCGCTCCGCCGCCGAGGGACCTCGCCGGAGAGCTCGCCGGCAGCTTCTGTGGAGCTTCAAACTTCACGATCTTGGCCGCCCTGCCTACTTTCACACGGGGAACAGGATTCTGGGGTTGGCTCGTCATGACAACGGCTGTTGCATGGTCGGCGACGAGCCGCCGCCTCGGAAAAACTTCGGCCGTGTCGGCTGACTTCTCTAGCACCTCAACTACTTGAGCAACCGGTCGGGAAGCATCAGTGGACCTCAGGGAAGGTCGACACGAGCTCGTGGCAGCTCGGGAAAGGCCTGAAGTAGGTCCTCACCGTGTGCCCGATGCCTCCCGCTTGCTCCGCCGTTGGTAAACCTCGAAATACGCCGGGTACAGAGGTTCTCCGGCCAAAGGTTGTGAAGGCAACTTGTGTGTTACCGTCTCTAGTTTGTGTGAGAGTGGATTGAGGCCATCTAATCATTTCTAGAGTACGAATTCGACGGAACTGCACCCGAAGGTCGTTCTGCACACAGAAAGGGGAAAACTGGAAATTCGCCGCCGGTGAGCAAACACTCGGGCTGTAGCTCGGGGGTGAGCAGCACCGGTCACCAGCGTGTCCAAGGGTGCCTTGGCTTGGGCATGACAACGCCCCGGTTGGGCTGTCCACGGGAGCCCGAAGTGCGGCGGTGTTAGGTCACCGGATTGAACTCTCTGTATAGCCGAGATCGACCGGTTTCAGCTGAATTCTAGCAGCAGGGAAGACGGAGGAAGGTTTCTAGTACCTTGCCGTGGCTCTGGAGGGGACGGAGAGGCGGTGATCAAGCTTCCCTGATCAGCTCCGAGTGATAGGCAGCGATGGCGCGTTTCTGATGCGAGGAAGCAGCAGAGTGTGCGGTGATCACTCCGATCAGGGCGACGGCGTAGATAAGGGGGCTGTGAGTCGGTTCAGCACGTCGGGGCGGCAAGCAGATGGTGTCCCGGTCGCCTCTTCGCCGTGGCGGCTGCCCAGTCCGGCGCAAGAATCCGAGCTGGGTTTTCAGTCGGTTTGATTTGAAGTAGTGGCTGACATGTGGGTCCCACTTCCAATTTTAACCTCTGAAATTTACTCCTAATCACTGTTGTAAACAGTGAGCCCCAAAATACCCATGGTGATTCAAATTATTCACCCATGAGCCATTTGAATTGGTTAGAATTCAAATTGGGTTTGGTTTGAATGAATTTCAGCACATGTTCAGTTTGAAATTCAAATAAAGTTTGAATTTGCCCCAATTAGCTCATGTCAAGATCAACTCCAAATGAAGTGAAAATTGGTGGGTGGGCTCACAAAAATGTGCTGAATAAGAATATGCCTCCCACTTTTGAATTCATGGGATAAAAACAGTTTGGATTTGAATATGCTTTCAAACTGCCCTCTTTCTAACTATACCCAAAATGACCTCTAAAAGGTTTTGAATTTGGGTGAAACTTGGCATGGACATTCTTAGCAATGTGTAGGAGTTCTCATATGTCCAGCCCACCTATATCACATGTGGGAAATACCACTTTTGCAATATGTGATTTTTTTCTCTAATGAGCATGTTGATGGTGGTTACTTGCTCTTCATTTGTGTTCATCATCTTTCCTCAAATGAGGTGTGTGTGTATGGTGATGAACACCTCAAATATGTGTCAAAAACTGAGGCCCTTACATTACCTTACTCTTGAATGAGATATTATGAGTTATGTAGAGGTAGGCATCGATTCAAGTTGGATGATTTGGTTGGTGCTGTGTGCACGAGACTCGGGTTTATGTTTAGTGCTTGCCTGGATCCTAAGGACCGGTTCATGGAGCATGTAACCTGGATTTACCGTGCCAACCACATGCTGAGATGGGGCAGCTTGGCCAATTAATTAGGTGTATCTCCGGCGTAGCATGGGTGTTTGGATGGTGCGGGGAATAGGTGTCAGCTGGACTACCATATGAACCGCAAGGCTCAAGAGGGGGCCACTGCAGCGGGGTTGGAGCCTCTTGTATGCTGTTAGGGGTGAAACCTCAGTGGGCCCACGCTCGTCAGGAATCCCTTTGTAAAGGCCTCATAGTGATCTCCTGGCTACACACTTCGGAAGTGTGAACGTAGTTCGCGGCCAATGGCATAATGGAGGTTCTTTTAGTCCACCCGGCAACGGGGGATGAAATCACTACATGTGGGTACAGTGGTGCAAACTCTGCAGAGTCCAAACTGTCATGACAGCCGTGCTCACGGTCAGAGCGGCTTGGACTTATTCATGATTAGAGGATGAGGAATTGGGAAGTTGTGGATGTTAAGCGGGGAGCTTAACATTGGAAATGATGTTATGGCTACTTGATATTAATGATGGGTTAGGGGATTGCGACCATTTCACCTGTGTAGTAATGTAGGTGCTTAATAAGCTAAGGTGATAGGTATTAATTGCGTAGTGCTTTAACCATGAGTTCAACCTCTCCTTGCTCTAGCCATGCATGACATAATTTTCCCACACTTGCTGAGTACCAACGGTACTCAAGCTTGCTTTTCTGTTGGTTTAAATTGCTGCTGAGGTCAAGGGGATGACGTGGTGTTCAATGACCAAGACTTCGGACCCGAAGAAGGATTCTAGGTTGACGGAGTTCCCCGGGCAACACCTGTGACGGAGCTCACAAAGACTTATCTTCCGCTGCTGTTTTATTTACATGTTATGAACATATTATCGTCCATCGAGACGTTATGCTATGTAAGAATTATTTATATTCGAAAACTTGGCTTGTAATATAATGATGCTTCACTATTTGTCGTCACATGTATGAGAAAATGATCCTGGCATACATGTGATATTCACTCGGTTGCTCTTTGGAGAAACCGGGTGTGACAGATATGGGACACACTACAAACCGCACATGAAGGTGACCGTCATGTACGTGAAGCCAAAATAGAAATGATTGAAGGTGAATTGGGAAGATTCGCGATAGAAGAAGATGAATCACCACAAGATATGTACAATCGACTGAAGAATCTTATCAACAAAGTCCGAGCTTATGGTAGCAAAAAGTGGAATGATCATGAGGTTGTGAAGTTGATTCTCAGAGCATTCATGCCTCGCAACGTAACTCTTTGCTCTATGATTAGAGAAAGCCCCGGGTACCAGAAAATGACCCCAGACAAACTTCTTGGCAAGATCATCAACATTGAAATGATGGAGAAGCAAGCCAAGCATGTCAAGGAAATTGCCGATCTCACCACGGCAAATAAGAAAGGATTTGCTTTGAAGTCAACTTGTAAACCCATATCAAAGGAAGCTCGAGAAGCTTATGGAGAAGACGACAACGATGATGAAAGTAGTGATATCGATGAAGACGACATGATCTTGTTCATGAAAAAGTTCAAGAAAATGATGAGAAGAAGAAAGGGTAGCAGCTCAAATGAAGTAAGACAAAGGGACAAACAAAGACCCAAGATGAGACAGGCGTGCTATAACTGAGGAGAACACAATCACTTCATAGTAGATTGTCCATATGATGAAAACAAGAAGAAGACAAAAGACAACAAGCCTCAACCAAAGAAAATGTTCAAGAAGAAGAAGCAATATGGTCAAGCTCATCTAGGGAAGGAGTGGGACTCCAATGATGAATCCCCATCCGAAGAAGAAGAGGAGACGGCCACCATATCCATAAAGAAGACTACCAAGAAATCCACTCTTCCCAACCATGGGCGCACGGAAGGACACCGACAACACTTGTCTAATGGCAAAGGAAGGTAAAAGAAAGGTAATAACTAAATCTTCCTTCTCGCATTCTTGTACTAGTGATAGTGATAATTCTAGTGAGGATGATAGCAGTGATGAAGATGAATATATGCTTAGGGGTTTAGACAAAAAGACAGCAGCTAAAATGAAATTTCTACTTGATAAGCTTGTTGATATGGAGAAGTTAGTCAATCGTCAGGAAGATATGATCATCTCCCAAAAGGAGGAATATCTTGAGATTGAAAATCTTCTTGAACTTGAAAAGGAGCAAAACAAATCACTATAGCTTGAGTTAGCTTCAAGCAAGGAAGCTTGCTTGAAGGTAAAAGACTCAAACACCACCATCAAGGATGAACCCTCTAACTTAACAAAAGTTAACAAGATCCTTGAGGGACAAGTTGAGTCACTCAAGCAAAGTGGTTCATCATCAACTTCTAGCTCACCTTCTCAACACATAAAGTCTGAAACTAGTATTACTTGTCCCTGTGCCAAAAGTGACACTAACATGAAGAAAAAGCCAAACTTGACAAGGGACAAGCAATCTTCTCAAAGTGGCATATTTGACAAGGAGAAGATCAAGTATGCACGCAGTGCATACTCGGTCACAAGACCTCGTAATGTCAAATATGGCATTGTATATTCTAATGGTGAAAAGCAAAATGCTACAAGCCACACGAATAACAAGAGTTGCATTGCCTTTGTCAAGGGAAACTCTTCTCAAGTTAGAAAACTTAATAATGTTGATAAATTTAACACTTTGAACACATATGAACAATAACTTCTATTTAGAAAATTTGATGCTTCATATGTACTTATGAAAAGTAATCTCAGAAGAGTTTATGCTAAATATGTTGGGCCACGCCATGGGAACACCAAGTCTCATGTGTGAGTGCCCAGATCACTTGTGACTAACCTCAAAGGACCCAAGCAAGCTTGGGTACCTAAGATCAAGGCATAATTTATTTTTTGCAGACTTATTCATCCGGTGGAGTAAAATGGGTGCTAGATAGTGGATGCACCAATCACATGACCGGAGAAAGAAGAATGTTCATGGAATATTAAGAAAATAAAAAATCCAAGCGAAGGCATTTACTTTGGTGATAATAGTCAAGGAAAAGTGCTTGGTACCGATAAAATTGCAATTTCATCACAACACACTCTCTCTCATGTTTTACATGTTGACTCCTTGGATTATAATCTTTTGTTCATATCTCAATTATGTGACAAGGGTTATAATTGTTTATTAACTAATGAGGATGTGACTGTCTTTAGAAGGAGTGATAACTCAATTGCATTCAAGGGTGTGTTGAAGGGAAAACTTTATCTAGTTGACTTCAACAAAGATAAAGTCGAACTTGACACATGCTTGATTGCAAAGACCAACATGGGTTGGCTGTGGCATAGATGGCTAGCACATGTTGGTATGAGGAATCTTCAAAAACTCCTCAGAGGCGATCACATCCGAGGTTTAAAGGATGTTGTTTTTAAAAAGACAGGCCGTGTAGAGCGTGCCAAGCAGGGAAGCAAGTAGGAGCACCCCATCCCGCGAAGAATGTCATGACTACAACTAGACCGCTTGGGCTCCTTCTGTGAGACCTATGTGTGCTGAATACATTGGCAATTAGGATAAAAGTTAGCATTAACATTCAAAGTTTTGAATATTGCCAAAACATTCTTCTGTGGCAAGGTCCGACAAGTTCTTTGTTAAGTCCGCCAAGTGTTGGCAAGGTCCGACGCAAGGTCCGGAGAGCTCCTGCAAGGTCCGGAGAGCTTCTATGAGGTCCGGAGCTTGTTTTTAGGGAACTCCCGTGAAGTTCAACTCGTAGAACTGCAGCGTCTTGTTTTTGCTTTTAACTCGCAATGTTTCAAACTTTCTTTATGGGAAGGTTTGCTTAGTATTAATTTGCTAAGTTTTTGGTGTGTTTTGGTGGTTATGGCTGTTATCATTTGATATGGTTTGCAACATGCTTATGTGACGTGCTCATGTAAGGTGTTGTGGTTTTCGAACTAACGTGAGTCAAGTCGAGGACTTGTGCTCGGAAGAATTGGTTGTTTATTCATGTGCAGGTGTTGCTTGAGTTCAAGACATGGCTGGTGATGGGATCCTTGGACTAGTCTCAGGGAGGAGATGAGGTTCCAACAACCAAGTTCGGGAGGAGCTGTGGTTGAGTTGATCGGGAGGTCGCGCAACATGTTTGGATCAAGGGCAGTGCATATGAAGGTTGCGTGTACGTCGTTGGAAGGTGTTTGCACGTGTGCAAGGAGTGCATGGACGTGGCAACATTGTTCCAAGGCGTGATGAAGAGAAGTGGTCGTAAAGAATTGGTCGGAAAGGTCCAACCGGCTGGATTGCGTACTCAGGCTGAGGCTGAGTCGGATATGGCTCAAATATGGAAGATTTGAGTTGGTTATGATAGGATTTCGTGCTAGGCACGAAGTTGAGCTGTTTTAGGAATGTTTAGGACGTTCCTAAGGTGTTTGGAAGTCTCACGATTGCTTCTATCTGCGAATAGGAGAGTCCTGAGCAGTTATGGTAAGTTAGGATACGAGTCCAATTAGGAGTAGGAGTCCTAGATTGGATTGTTTAGCCTGAGGGCTGGCTATAAAAGCAAGGGAGGCCAGAGCTCTCGTGGGTAGAGAACTTTGGGCTGTTCCTCTTGTGTTTCTATTGAATAAAGTTCATAGTTTTGAGGAGCTTTTGTGCCTTGTTCGTCCGATTTGTTTTTCGTCAAGTCTTTCTCGCCGAGTTTCTGGACAGACCGACGTTGCTTCGGTGTTTCATTCATAACTCGAGTTTTACAGATCCGATGGACGTGATTCTTTTTGGGTTGTCTTCACAACTCAATTATCTATCATCTGTGAAATTTTCACGAGCTTCGAATCTGTAGTTTTTGGGATACACGAGTTTCTTTGCAGCGTTGCAGATCTGTTTTATATCGGGTAGAACAGATTGATCTTCGTTTAATGTTTTGATCGTATCTCAAGTTTTAATTCGTGTTTTCAAGTGATTCTTGTTGCATTAGATCCGTGACTTGATTATCTACCTCTCTACTTGATTTGTCACTGTTGAACACGTTTGAAAACACTTGCACACACGGTTTCTTTAACCGATTGATTTTTTGCTGAGGGGTTTTTGTTGTTTCCGCTGCGAAAAGTTTTAATCTACCATTCACCCCCCCTCTGGTAGCTTTTCACGTGCTCTTCGATCCTACAATTGGTACCAGAGCCAAGGTGCTCTATCTTTGTGATTTGCACGTGTTTTGACTAACCATCATGGAGAAGTACTCCGCAAAACCTTGTGTGTTCAATGGCATTGATTTTCAGATTTGGAAGGCGCGGATGGAGGCCGACATACAGGCGCAAGGCTTCGCCATATGGTAGAAGGTCTACCGGAACTTCGATGTACCACCCAACGATCAAGTTACGGCTGGGAACATGAGAGATGTTGACAACAACAACAAGGCTCGCAACTTGATCATCCAAGGATTGACTCAAAGCGACTTCGACCGTGTTGCACACCTCCGATCTGCATATGATGTTTGGAAAGCTCTTTGTGACTACCATGAAGGATCCAATACGATCAAGGAGGTAAGGCAAGATATGTTCAAGAAAGAATACATGCATTTTGAGATGCAACCCGGCGAGTCAATTGACGACCTTTTTGCTCGCTTTAATAAAATTCTCAGCAACTTGCGTAGTGTCAATGTTAACTTTTCAGATGCTGAAAATGCTAGACAATTGTTAGGAGCATTAGATATGTCAATTTGGGAGATGAAAGTTACATCTATTCGTGAATCTACTGTCATGAGTTTTCTTACTTTAGACGTGCTTTATTCTAAATTGAAAACTCATGAAATTGACATCATCTCACGTAAAAACCCCAACAAGTCTATTGCATTTGTTTCGCAACGTGACATGTCTAGTTCTAGTCAATCATCATCTAGTGGTGCACTCTCTTTGCTGTCCTCTCTAACCCTTGAACAGATTGAAGGGTTTCCAGAGGAGGAGCTTGCACTCATCTCTACTCGGTTCTCAAAAGCATTGCAAAATGCGAGAACTAGAAGGAGAGGAAGCTCCGGACCTCAACGATGTTTTGAATGTGGTAAGACAGGACATTTTCGTACGGAGTGCCCTAACCTTTCAGGTCCGACTTCACGTGAAGAAAAGCAAACAAGGCCGAAGAAATCGTTTGCAAAGAATAAGAAGAAGAAAGATTTATCAATGCGCAACATAGTGCATAGTATGATCTCTGCACTTCAAGATTTCTGCTCAAGTGATGTGGACACCGGTAGTGATGAAGATGAAGAAGCTATGGCAAATATGTGCTGCATGGCGAGCAAGTCAAGTTCAAGCTCCGAGGAGGCAGAACACAACAGCGACGATGAAGAGGTATGTCCCACTTGCGAAGAAATGTGTGATGCTATTTCTCGTGCCACTGTTATATTAAAGAAAAAGGATAAAAAACTTAGGAACAATGCTGTTAAAATTGAATCACTAGAATCTGAAATTAATCGTTTAAAAACTTTGATTCCTAGTGATGATTCTTGTTCCTCATGTGATTTAATTTATGAACAATTATCCTCTTTAAGAAGTGCACACGCATCTACACTTGATAAACTTGAACTTGAAATTGAAAAGAACAAAGAGCTTGCTGCACTTAATGATAAAAATTTGAAAGATGCTTGTTGTTCTACAATTGATTTGCATTGTTCTTCATGTGATGATCTGAATAAGAAACTAAATGATGCTATGAATGAGATTTCTATTTTGAACAATGCTTTACGTGTGCATGAAGTTAAATATTGTTCAAATTGCAAACTAAAAGGAAAAACTTCATGTGAAAACTGCTTTGATCTGTCCAATAAACTCGATGACATGCATAGGACACTAGATCGGTTTTCTAATGCAAATAAGAACCTAAACTTGCTGCTGAATTCTTCCAAGTCTTGTAATGATAAAACTGGTTTAGGTTTTAATTCTGATGCTCATGCTAAGGCACACCCACCTAAAGTTGTAAAGTCATTAGGAAGCGGTTTGATTCAAACAGCTCCTAGACAAAAAGAGGTGACTTATAAATCTGCAGGAGTACTGTCCCATTCGGGTTCTAATAAACGTGTTGCTTGCTCATCTAGACATGATAATAAGGTTATTTTTCATTGTACCAACTGTGGTAGAGATGGTCATGTCATGGATTTTTGTTATAGACTAGCTAAACACAATAAGAAACAAAGAATACTTGATAGATCACATAACAACCAAGCAAAATCTGCTAGACCGAATGTTCGGAGCTTGCAACCTGCTGTAATGAGTCAAAAACTTGCTCCCGGACCTACTGTTTTTTGTGCTACATATAACACATCTTCTAAGTCAGTAGTGGGAACAAAAAATTTCAATGTTTGGCTCATAAACCTGCTGTACCTTCTCAGCTTTCGCGTGTTATTCCTGCTGGACGTCGTGTGACTCAGTACTGGATTCCTAAAAGTGTTTTAACTAACCCCAGTATTGAGTCATCGACGTATTGTGCTGCTGTGCAGGTTTCACTCTTGAGGAAGGAGAACATTTGGATTGTGGATTCAGGTTGCTCACGCCACATGACCGGTAACAAAGAATGGTTCTCCTCTCTCTCTTTTGTGTCACGTGTAGAAAATGTTACTTTCACCGATAACTCTTCTACTCCCATAATTGCTAAAGGTTCGGTTAGAGTAAACAATCTCTACACTTTGAAAGATGTGGAACTTGTTAAAAATTTGAAATACAACTTGCTTTCGGTTTCACAATTGCTAGATGAAATCTAGAGGTTAGCTTTGCTAAAAATTGCTGCAAGGTTGTAGATTCAAAAGGTGAGCTTTTCTTTAACATGTCTAGGTTTGGAAGAGTTTTTAAAGCTGATTTTGATTTGTCAACTTCTAAGCATCGGAGTCTAGTTGCTAATGATACAAAGGATCTATATTTTTGGCATCGTAGACTTGGTCACATAGGCTTTGATCATCTCACTCGTGTTAGTGCTCTCGATCGCATACGTGGGCTGCCGAAGCTTAAAAAGGACAATGATATTGTGTGCTCTTCTTGTATACATGCTAAGTTTGTTGCAGGTTCACATGCTCCTCTCACAATGACCATGACAGCTGAACCGGGACAACTTTTACATCTTGACACAGTAGGTCCGGCACGTGTTCAATCCTTCGGAGGTAAATGGTATGTGCTTGTGATTGTTGATGATTATTCCATATATTCTTGGGTTTATTTTATGGCATCTAAGAATGAAGCTTTTAGTCATTTTAGAACTTTATTTCTTAGATTATCTATTGATCACCTAGGATCATTAAAAGCTATTAGAAGTGATAACGGAACTGAATTTAAAAACCAATCCTTTGATCACTTTTGTGCTGAAAATGGAATAGATCATCAATACTCTTCACCCTATGTACCACAACAAAATGGTGTCGTAGAAAGAAAGAACAGAACCTTAGTTGAGATGGCTAGGACTATGCTTGATGAATATCAAACTCCTAGGAAATTTTGGGCTGATGCAATTGCAACCGCTTGTTATGTCTCAAATCGTGTTTTCTTGCGTGCTAAGCTTGGAAAAACCCCATATGAGCTCCGGTTTGGACATAGGCCTAGTGTTACACACTTTAGGGTTTTTGGTTGCAAATGCTTTGTTAAGAAACATGGTAATCTTGATAAATTTGAAGCTAGATCTGTTTATGGCATGTTTCTTGGTTATCCATCTCATACTAGAGGCTACCGTGTGCTTTTACTTGACACTAACAAAATTGTGGAGACTTGCGAGGTTTCTTTTGATGAAGCTAGCCCAAGTACTAGCTCCGATGTTGCAGGTACGGATCCATATCCGCAGGGGGAGAGTATTTTTATTGAAGAAGATGAAGAAGTGGTGCTGCTGCCCGAAAACTCGGAAGTAAATAACGATCAAGCTGCTGATTTTGCACCACAACCAGCACCAACAGTCACTACTGCTGGTTCGGACCTTCCTCAATCAACAAGCTCTCCTAATCAAAGGTCCGAACATGAAGAAGAAGGTGCTTGTGAAGTGTCTACTCCCCTCCGAGTACTCAAAAGTCATCCTCCACAACAAATCATTGGAAGCTTGCATGAACGAGTAACTCGGTCCAGGTTTTGCGATCCAAACTCTCATGCTCATTCTGCTTTTGTTGCTTCTTTGGAACCCAAGGATATATCACACGCACTCACTAATGAATCTTGGATTAGTGCCATGCAAGAAGAGTTAGAAAATTTTGAAAGAAATAATGTTTGGAAACTTGTACCTCCACCTCAAGGTCACACATTAATTGGAACTAAATGGGTATTTAAAATAAGCAAAGTGAGGATGGGGTTGTGGTTAGGAATAAAGCTAGGTTGGTTGCTCAAGATTTCACTCAAATTGAAGGTCTAGATTTTGATGAAACATTTGCTCCTGTTGCTAGATTAGAAGCTATAAGAATTTTATTAGCATTTGCTGCATCTAAAGGTTTCAAGTTATATCAAATGGATGTTAAAAGTGCTTTTCTTAATGGCTACATAGAGGAGGAGGTTTATGTTAAGCAGCCACCGGGTTTTGAAATCCAAATTTTCCTAATCATGTTTACAAACTGTCCAAAGCCTTGTACGGTCTAAAACAAGCCCCTAGAGCATGGTATGATAGGTTAAAAACATTCTTACTTGAAAAGGGGTTTACCATGGGCAAGGTTGATAAAACTCTTTTTGTACTTAAGCATGGCAATGACTCATTATTCGTTCAAGTGTATGTGGATGATATTATCTTTGGTTGTGCTTCTCATGATCTCGTGTCCAAGTTTTCAGCTATGATGAGTTCAGAATTTGAGATGAGTATGATGGGAGAACTCACATACTTTTTGGGGCTGCAAATCAAGCAAACAAAAGAAGGAACTTTTGTGCATCAAACTAAGTATACAAAGGACCTTCTTAAGCGCTTCAACATGGACAAATGCAAGCCTCTTCGGACACCAATGGGAACAGCAACAACACTTGAACTTGACGAAGATGGTGACCCGGTACCTACATGGAACTCAAGAATTTGGCATTTTTCTTCCTTCTTCCTCAACCGTTGTTTTGAAAGCTTTTTCCGATGCTGATTTTGGGAGTTGTAGGATTGATAGGAAAAATACTTCGGGTGCTTGTCATTTTCTTGGTAATTCACTTGTTGCTTGGTCCTCTAGAAAACAAAGTTCAGTTGCACAATCCACGGCCGAATCTGAATATGTAGCTGCGGCTAGCGCTTGCTCACAAATTCTTTGGATTGTTAAAACACTTAATGACTATGGGGTTGATTTAGATAGTGTTCCACTGTTTTGTGATAACACTAGTGCAATTTGTATTGCTAAAAACCCCGTGAAACACTCTAGAACTAAGCACATTGACATTAGGTATCACTTTCTTCGTGATAATGTTGAAAAAGGAAACATTGTGCTTCACCATGTCGATACCGAACAATAATTGGCTGATATTTTTACAAAACCTTTGGATTTCACTCGTTTTTGTTTCATTCATAGTGAAATAGGGGTTATGCATCCTTATGGCGTAAATTGAGGGGGAGTTTTTGAAACTTTGAAAGTCTATGTGTGAATCTGAAACTAAAATAATATGAGCATAGTATTTCATACATATATGACTTTGTGATTCCTTTTACAGGCTGAAAGTTCTTACTACATTACTCATGTTATACATTTTGAAGTTTTTGCCATGACTAGTAATTGGAATAATTACTTACACTAAATCTGGTCATGATCGAACTTTCTTGCTGTTTTGAACTTGTTGCGTGCTCACAAGTGCTTTTAATCATAAAAAATTAATCAAGTGATCAGCTCACATGTTGAGTTTTCAAATAAAAAATTGAGAAAAGATCAAGAGAATATGCATGCATCGCACTTCTTCTTTTGAGATTGCTTATCATTGCACTAAGATATGAACTCGGAAGGAATTGTGTATGACTAAAACCATGTCCTTAAGCTTCTGATTGTCAAATGACATAGGCTTGGCTTGGTTGGTTAGAATAAGGCTGATGCGGCATATAATCACTTGCAAATATCATATGATCAACTTTGTGTCTTAAATGATTATGAATAATAAAAATGCAGCAACAAGTGTCATGTTTTCAGGTTTTGAAATAGTTGAGTAAGGGAGATCATAACTTGCTTAAACTGAAAAATACATTTGATCTCTAGCATGGCTTACACTACTTTATGTATCTCATTGATGTGATAGTGTAAGTAACCTGATAGTATGACTTGGATGAGCTTTGTTTTGTATGTATATGTTATAATATGCTCATAACATTTAAAAATTTCTCTTTTGAACCTTGTTGAATACATTGTCAAAGGGGGAGAAATATGTATAAGGATAGTTTTTTTACACTTTGCATATGTTATACACTTTCTTCCTTCTCTGATTTTAAAAAATGGGGAGGAATTAATAAAGGGGGAGAAATGAGTTTTCAAAGCTTTTCAAAACTTTTCATAAGCCAATGTTCGGATTTTAATTGGTGTTGCCAATGCATTCATCAAGGGGGAGATTGTGAGACCTATGTGTGCTGAATACATTGGCAATTAGGATAAAAGTTAGCATTAACATTCAAAGTTTTGAATATGGCCAAAACATTCTTCTGTGGCAAGGTCCGACAAGTTCTTTGTTAGGTCCGCCAAGTGTTGGCAAGGTCCGACGCAAGGTCCGGAGAGCTCCTGCAAGGTCCGGAGAGCTTCTGTGAGGTCCGGAGCTTGTTTTTAGGGAGCTCCCGTGAAGTTCGACTCGTAGAACTGCAGCGTCTTGTTTTTGCTTTTAACTCGCAATGTTTCAAACTTGCTTTATGGGAAGGTTTGCTTAGTATTAATTTGCTAAGTTTTTGGTGTGTTTTGGTGGTTATGGCTGTTATCATTTGATATGGTTTGCAACATGCTTATGTGACGTGCTCATGTAAGGTGTTGTGGTTTTCGAACTAACGTGAGCACAAGTCCTCGGTTGTTTATTCATGTGCAGGTGTTGCTTGAGTTCAAGACATGGCTGGTGACGGGATCCTTGGACTAGTCTCAGGGAGGAGATGAGGTTCCAACAACCAAGTTCGGGAGGAGCTGTTGTTGAGTTGATCGGGAGGTCGCGCAGCATGTTTGGATCAAGGGCAGTGCATATGAAGGTTGCGTGTACGTCGTTGGAATGTGTTTGCACGTGTGCAAGGAGTGCACGGACGTGGCAACATTGTTCCAAGGCGTGATGAAGAGAAATGGACGTAAAGAATTGGTCGGAAAGGTCCAACCGGCTGGATTGTGTACTCAGGCTGAGGCTGAGTCGGATATGGCTCAAATATGGAATATTTGAGTTGGTTGTGATAGGATTTCGTGCTAGGCACGAAGTTGAGTTGTTTTAGGAATGTTTAGGACGTTCCTAAGGTGTTTGGAAGTCTCACGATTGCTTCTATCTGCGAATAGGAGAGTCCTGAGCAGTTATGGTAAGTTAGGATACGAGTCCAATTAGGAGTAGGAGTCCTAGATTGGATTGTTTAGCCTGAGGGCTGGCTATAAAAGCAAGGGAGGCCAGAGCTCTCGTGGGGAGAGAACTTTGGGCTGTTCCTCTTGTGTTTCTATTGAATAAAGTTCATAGTTTCGAGGATCCTTTGTGCCTTGTTCGTCCGATTTGTTTTTCGTCAAGTCTTTCTCGCCGAGTTTCTGGACCGACCGACGTTGCTTCGGTGTTTCGTTTATAACTCGAGTTTTACAGATCCGATTGACGTGATTCTTTTGGGTTGTCTTCACAACTCAATTATCTATCATCTGTGAAATTTTCACGAGCTTCGGATCTGTAGTTGTTGAGATACACGAGTTTCTTTGCAGCGTTGCAGATCTGTTTTATATCGGGTAGAACAGATTGATCTTCGTTTAATGTTTTGATCGTATCTCAAGTTTTACTTCGTGTTTTCAAGTGATTCTTGTTGCATTAGATCCGTGACTTGATTCTCTACCTCTCTACTTGATTTGTCACGGTTGAACACGTTTGAAAACACTTGCACACACGGTTTCTTTAACCGATTGATTTTTTGCTGAGGGGTTTTTGTTGTTTCCGCTGCGAAAAGCTTTAATCTACTATTCACCCCCCTCTGGTAGCTTTTCACGTGCTCTTTGATCCTACACCTTCACATGGATCTATTTGGTCCATTTGCCTACATAAGCATCGACGGTAATAAAAACGGTCTAGTCATTGTTGATGATTTTTCACGCTTCACGTGGGTTTTCTTTTTGCATGATAAGACAGAAACTCAAGGAACCCTCAAGAAGTTCATCAAGTGTGCCCAAAATGAATTCTCATTGAATATCAAGAACATACGAAGCGACAATGGGACCGAATTCAATAACACCCAATTTGAGGAGTATCTAGACGAAGAAGGGATAAAGCACGAATTTTCAGCACCATATACTCCTCAACAAAAAGGAGTTGCCGAAAGGAAGAACAGAACTCTCATTGAGATGTCAAGGACAATGCTCGATGAATACAAGATTTCAGACAGGTTTTGGGCTGAAGCAGTTAACACCGCTTGGCACGCCATAAATCGACTATATTCTTCATCGGTTGCTCAAGAAAACCTCTTATGAATTACTCACGGGTAAGAAACCAAATATTTCATATTTTCTAATTTTTGGTTCAAAATGTTATATTTTAAATAAGAAGCCAAGGGCTTCGAAGTCCTATGAAGGTTTCTTACTTGGCTATGATTCGAACTCCTACGCTTATCGTGCCTTCAACAAAACCTCCGGACTTGTTGAAGTAACACATGACATAGTGTTCGATGAAACTAACGGCTCTCAAGAAGAGCAAGTTGATAAGTGTGTGCTAGATTAAGAAGAAGCTCCATGTCAAGAATTGAGAAGAATGGCATTGGGCGATGTTCGACCACAAGTGCCACCTTCAAATGCGAATGAAGAAAATAAACCACAGATGGAGGAAAATGATCAAGGGGGAGATTCCATACAAGATCAACCTCAAGAAAATCAAGAAGGCCAAAACATCAATGAGGGCAACTATCCAGGGGGAGAAGAAGATGATAATGAAGATTCAAGACCACAAGTAGCACTTCCAAGAGTACACCAAAGCATCCAAAGAGATCACCCCGTTGACAACATAATCGGTGACATCCGAAAGGGAGTAATAACTCGATCTCGCATAGCTAATTTTTGTGAACACTATTCCTTTGTATCTTCTTTGGAACCATACAGGGTTGAGGATGCATTAAAAGATCCGGATTGGGTGATGGCGATGCAAGAAGAATTGAACAACTTCAAAAAGAACGAAGTGTGGGAGCTTGTTGAAAGACCCAAGTCCAACGTCGTCGGCACTAAATGGGTCTTCCGCAACAAGCAAGACGAACATGGAGTGGTAACAAGGAACAAGGCACGACTTGTGGCAAAAGGGTACTCACAAGTAGAAGGTTTGGATTTCGATGAGACTTTTGCTCCCGTAGCTAGGCTTGAATCGATTCGTATATTACTTGCATATGCTACTCACCACGATTTCAAGCTTTATCAAATGGATGTGAAAAGCGCCTTTCTCAACGGACCGATCAAGGAGGTGTACATGGAGCAACCACCCGGTTTTGAAGATCAAGAGCACCCCGACTATGTGTTCAAACTGCGTAAAGCTCTCTATGGCCTCAAACAAGCTCCTAGAGCTTGGTATGAGTGCCTTAGAGACTTTTTGATTGAAAATGACTTCAAGATTGGAAAAGTTGATTACACCTTGTTCACTAAACACTTTGATGATGATCTCTTCATTTGCCAAATCTATGTTGATTATATTATATTTGGTTCAACTAACAAATCCTTTTGTCAAGAATTTAGCAAGATTATGACAAATAGATTTGAGATGTCCATGATGGGAGAATTGAGGTACTTCTTGGGATTCCATGTGAAGCAACAAAAGGACGGGACGTTCATAAACCAAACAAAGTACACTCAAGACATTCTCAAGAGGTTCGGAATGGACAAAGCAAAGCCCATAAAGACTCCCATGGCGACAAATGGGCACTTGGATCTAAATGAAGACAAACCAAATGTGGATCAAAAGGTATATCGTTCCATGATTGTATCCTTACTCTATTTATGTGCATCTAGGCCTGATATCATGTTGAGTGTATGTCTATGTGCAAGGTTTCAAGCCAATCCTAAGGAATGTCATTTGACAGCCGTTAAAAGGATCTTGAGATATTTAGTTCATACACCCAACCTAGGCCTTTGGTATCCCAAAGGTTCAAAATTCAGTCTCATTGGATGCTCCGATGCAGATTATGCCGGATGCAAGGTAGATAGAAAAAGTACTTCTGGCACTTGCCAATTTCTAGGTAGATCCTTAGTTTCTTGGTCATCCAAGAAACAAAATTCAATTGCCTTATTCACGGCCGAAGCGGAGTATGTTGCAGCCGGGAGTTGCTGTACACAACTCCTTTGGATGCAACAAACTCTAATGGATTACTGTTACACTATGAGCCGTATTCCACAACTTTGTGACAATGAGAGTGCAATTAAAATTGCCCATAACCCTGTTGAGCACTCTAGAATCAAACACATAGATATCCGGCATCATTTTTTGAGAGATCACTCAATGAAAGGAGACATAGCCATTTCCCTTATCAACACTAAAAAACAACTAGCCGATATCTTTACCAAGCCACTTGATGAAAAACGCTTTTGTGAGCTCCAAAATGAACTAAATATCCTTGATGCTCGAAACGTGGCTTGAAAACTTGCATACCTGTATGCCATCCTCAAAATAATGTTAATTATCTTGAAAAATCATCTCTCTCTATTTTTTCCTAAAAACTATGTTAGTTACTTGATCTTGGTGAATCATTGTCATAGCTTGATTGTTGTATGTTTACTGATCATATTCATCAAGAATTTCTGTGTGCCCTTGTCCCTTATTCCTTAACAGGAACTTTTAAATACATACATACATACATACATACATACATACATACATACATACATACATACATACATACATACATACATACATACATACATACATACATACATACATACATACATACATACATACATACATACATACATACATACATACATACATACATACATACATACATACATACATACATACATACATACATACATACATACATACATACATACATACATACATACATACATACATACATACATACATACATACATACATACATACATACATACATACATACATACATACATACATACATACATACATACATACATACATACATACATACATACATACATACATACATACATACATACATACATACATACATACATACATACATACATACATACATACATACATACATACATACATACATACATACATACATACATACATACATACATACATACATACATACATACATACATACATACATACATACATACATACATACATACATACATACATACATACATACATACATACATACATACATGCATACATACATACATACATACATACATACATACATACATACATACATACATACATACATACATACATACATACATACATACATACATACATACATACATACATACATACATACATACATACATACATACATACATACATACATGCATACATACATACATACATACATATGTGTGTGTGTGTGTGTGTGTGTGTGTGTGTGTGTGTGTGTGTGTGTGTGTGTGTGTGTGTGTGTGTGTGTGTGTGTGTGTGTGTGTGTGTGTGTGTGTGTGTGTGTGTGTGTGTGTGTGTGTGTGTGTGTGTGTGTGTGTGTGTGTGTGTGTGTGTGTGTGTGTGTTATACACTTCTGTACAAGGGCCACGGACTAGTCCGTGGTCACCCCGGACTAGTCCGCACTTGCAGACTAGTCCGCACTAGGTCCGTTAGTCCGGACTAGTCCGATTTTCTCTCTGACCAGAAAACGGACTAGTCCGATATGTTTCGGACTAATCCGATATTTCGACTCCATAACCCTAGGGACGGCTCAATCCTAATCTTCTTCATCCTCACAACCCTCCCCACTCTCTCTCTCCTCAGTCAACTCAAGTGCTCCAACTCAAGTGCTCCCAAGGTGAATTTGCAAGTTCTCCATCAAAACCGCTCAAATTTCTGTGGGAATCGATCTCCACTGCAAAAGGATCAAAGACCCCGGACTAGTCCGGATCAAGAACTCCTTCAACGCTTCAAATCAAAGGATTTGGTAAACTTCGCTCCAAACCCTAGAACCTTCGATTTTCCTTGCTTTTGCTCAATTAGCTTAACTCCACTAGTCAATGCATGCTTTTTTGATGTATTCCATGTACCCTAGATCATATTTGGATTGAATAATCTAAAATGTCGACAAATCAGGGCTTGAGCAGCCTCATAACGGACTAGCCCGTTCTTAGGGCGGACAAGTCCGGTACTCCGGACTAGTCCGACCCTGAACACCGGACTAGTTCGGTATGCCCTGATTCAGGATTTTTGTCAGGAAATCCTAGCTTATGTCAATTCAATGCAATCCTTTGTCATCCTTGATTATTCATGCCCACTATATCTTCCTTGTCAGAAATCATGTCGGGATCAAATGAGAGTCTCTCCGACTTTGGGGCCGAGATGGATCAAAATCAAGATGTGATGTCTCATCCTCCGGAGTCTCGCTCCAACAAGCGACAAGAGCGTGCTGCCGAGCCTTCACTCACCCCACCTAGGGTGTGTCGAAAGGTTACAATCAAGAGACCAGCTTCAAAAGCAAATGTGGCTGTTTCTAGCTCGGCGACTCAACGCCAAACCAAGGGCAAGGGAAAGGGGCTTGCTTCCGGCCCGATAGGTCCCCTCAAGATGACATCTCCAAGACAGGGAAATAGGGATCCCTCAGAGCAGAAGTTCAAGGGCAAGGGGAGTGATGTGGCACGGAACCTGAGGAAGGTTGATGCCTATAGCTCCGGCAAAAAGGCAGTCAACAAAAGATTTTGGAGCAACTTTCACTCGGACTACTACAGTTCCGTGTACCTCCAAATGAAGACTCAAGTGGTCCGCAGCCAATGGATAGACTGGACATATTTTGAGAAGAAGAGCTGTGAAGCCTTTGAGGAGGTCATAGAGGCTGCAGAGAGACACGGACTCAAAGACCTGCTCGCCTTCAGATACAACTGGAATTATGAGATCATTGCCCAGTTCTATGCAACTTGCCACTTTGCCCATGATGGAGAAGACAAAGTGACTTGGATGACACATGGATCCAAGTACACAATTTTCTACACTGAGTTTGCCAGACTACTGCACCTTGAGGACACCGGCAGTGATGTGATTGTGATTCACAATCTGGGAGTGGTGGAGAAGGACAAGATGGAGTTTCTCCATGATACTCGACTACCGTACAATCCTCCCTCAACCAAGAACATGAAGCCCTTCTTCATTGTTCTCAACAGAGTGCTCCGGAAGACCATTGCCCAAAAGGATGGAGATGCCAGGAGTGTCCAAGGTTACTTGAGAACCTTGATGAAAGTAATCAGCAGGAGGAGAAGATTTGATATCTTTGATTACATCTGGAATGACATGGTAAACATATCATGCACAACAAACCGTTTCTGTGGCTGTGCACCTTACTTGATGTTCATGATTGAGAAAGTCACAGGAATTGAGTTTGTGAAGGATGTAGAGCACACTGCTCTAATGCCTCAGAAGCCTCCTCAGGCCTCCCTCCCAGCTGCCTCCTCACCTGGATCACCTGAAGAACATCTAGAGAGAGCTCAAGAAGATGCAAGGCCTTCATCCAAGACTAGGGATTCTCCACACAAAGGTTCATCTAGTGGATTTATAAAGTTTTTGGCTGCTATTTTCAGTTCTTGCCACAAAACTGAGGTGAAGCTTCATAAGATGAACAAGGCAAGAAAAGAAGAAATGAGATACATGAAGGCCAATGTCAAAGAAATATGCCAAAAACTGGAGATTGAGCCCATTGGATCCCCGGTCATCTTAGAGGACTCTGCATCTGATTTTACAGAGCTTCCTCCTCTCTCTCTCCATCAGAGCATGCCTACTTTGGCACGACGAGTGGTTCCTCTCCTCCTCCTCTTCCTCCTCAGCCTGATGATGAAGACGAAGAGAGGACCGACAGAGAGGTGTGAGTTGGCGACGAAAACTAGATCCCTCCTCTCCTTCTTTTTGGTGCCTTGATGCCAAAGGGGGAGAGATTGAGGGGGAGTCTTAGGTCGTAGGCTCCTCGTAGGCCCTTTTTTTTATGTTCTAGCTTAAGAAATGAGCTTTTGTAAGACTTATGTTATCATTACACTTTTTGTGAGATGACTATGTTATGCTTATGATTAATAGTGTATGTTTAAAACTGCTATGTAGGATTGAGACTCTTCATGATGTTATGATTATGCTCATTATAATGTTCACATCAAAATTATTGGTCACACATGTAGTTTTGCACCCCACCATAAAGAGTGCACATATGTCTTATGTCTTCATTGCCTATTTTGTTCAAAACTCATATGTGCACACTTTATGAAAATCTGAACTTTTCTTATTTTATTTGTGTGATCTCAATTGGTTGTCATCAATCACCAAAAAGGGGGAGATTGAAAGTGCATCTAGGTATCCCTTGTTTGGTTTTGGTTAATTTATGATAAACAAATGAGACCCTAACAAAATTGTTGAGGTGAGCGGGAGTTCTCAAAGAAATTAGGAAGAAAGCGCAAAAAGAAAGGAGAAGGAGGATCCAAATTGATAAGAGCTCAAGAACTGAAAAGATTAGATCACTTAGTATAGAGTGTGTTGGAGGAACACACCCCAAGAGCTCAAGTGGAAGAAATCACACTAACTGCAAAAATTCAGCATGTGCGGACTAGTCCGATATCAACCGGACTAGTCCGATTTTCTTTCTGACCACAAAATGGACTAGTCCGATATGGTCCGGACTAGTCCGATATATCTCTGAGTAGACATCGGACTAGTCTGCAATACTACGGACTAGTCTGGTATCTCACAACACTTAGGGTTTTCACCACACCGCACACTGGACTAGTCCGGAGTCAACCACGGACTAGTCTGGTATCTCACAACACCTAGGGTTTTCACCACACCGCACACTGGACTAGTCCGGAGTCAACCACGGACTAGTCCGGATATCGCAAACCCTAATGTAACCATTGGAAACCCTACTATAAAAAGAAGTGTACGGCCATACCACCATAACACTTCAACCCCCTGCGCCGTCACACCTCCCAAGAGCCCAAAATACACATCTCTCCACACATTCTAACCCAAGAAGGATCAATTCTTTGGGGATTAGCAATTGATCAAAGGAGAGACTTGTTCTACACATCTTGAGCTCTTGGGTTTGATCTCTCGCACACTCTTGTGTTAATTGTTAATCTTTTGAGTGTGTTTTGTTGTGTTCATTCATTGTAACTCTTGGGGAGCCCTCAACTTGTGAGAAGGCCCCTTGGACGATTTATTCCCCTTTGTGATTAGTGGAAGAGAATCGGCCTTCGTGGTGATTCGACGATGATAGGGTTGGTGAAGACCAGGTCCTTAGTGTACGCCTCAACGGGGACGTAGATTTCCTTCGTGGAATCGAACCTCGAGATAAACACTTGTCTCCTACTCTTGTTCATTTATTGTTCATCATATTCTAGTGTTTAATTAATCTTGTGAAATTTACATTGAAGCATTGAAACCAAAGTAGATCTCTGTCATTCATTGTTTCACTTTTGCAATACATCTAAGTATCAAATTAATTTCCGCTGCATAAAGTGCTAGAAGTGAAAAATTGATCAACTTTGATCTCTCTAGTCCATGCATACCGGACTAGTCCGCACAGTACCTGACTAGTCCGTTTTTCTTTGTTTAGAAAACGGACTAGTCCGCACTCTACCGGACTAGTCCGATTTCCCGGTGTTTGATAAACCTACTAAGTGTTTCAGGGATCAACAAAGCGTCGAAAAGCCTATTCACCCCCCTCTAGGCTACATTCATAGCATACGACCAGCAGCAGCAACGCAAGCTCCGGTTTGCATTATCCTTTTTATAAATTTTATTGTTTTGAGAACTTACTTTGAGTACTCACTTTGATTATGCATTAGAGTCTTGTTTGAAAACCCAAGTGCATAGCCATGAAAACCCTGGTTTTGGGCTTAGGTTTTTAAACCTCGAGTAGCCACTGCAATGCTAAACAAGTGTTGGATTCAGTACAAGTCAAGTAGTTGGAACTGCTCGCGAGAATAGGCTAGAGGCACACCACTCGGTTGGAAAGATAGACAATAAATCGCATGGCAAGAAAATGAGACCGAGCGGGGAGTAAGGGCAGCAGGACTTTGGGGCCTGGGTGCCATAGCTCCGCTTGTGTCGATTGAGGACCGAGCCGTGTGCGGGCCTGTTGAACAAGCTAGAACAGTACCAAAGACCTACCGGATATATGGGAACCGGGAAACCTATGTAATTCGGGAAGCTTGATGTTGAGGCTTAGCTTGTCGTCCAGAGGGTAGGTTGAGAGCTTGAGGTGTGAATTGGCTGGCGGCACTGCAGATGCTAGCGCAGAGACCTCTTGCTCGGGACGGTGGGACCGGTTCAACATTTTGCCGATGGATGAAAGGCGGTTGCGTACGACGTCCGTGATGGTTGCTGTAGGCAACATCAAGAATGGGCGTATGTGACGGGTTATTCGGGTAACCCTGCAGGTGTAAAATGATTATAATCACCGTCCCTCACGGTCAGTGAGTACCACTCGTTCACTGTACCGTGACGTAGAAGAACAGGCTAGAGTCATGTTAAAAAGTTGCTGATTGAAAGATATACTTTGGTTGCTAATGATATGTTGTAGTTAGAGCCAATTAAAGTTATTTTAACCTTGGGCAGAGCACATGAGAGAAATGCGTTTCTTGTTTGATTGCAGCTCTCTTATGTGCCTTAGCAGGCGGTTTGATGCAATTTACCGTCCCATCTCTGTTATGAACTGCATGTAGAATTTCATATATAGGTGAGTCGGTTAAGACTTTGCTGAGCCATCGTGCTCGCGGTTGCTTCTATGAGTGTTTTTCAGGTGAGGACTACCCCACGGACTCGGGGTACGAGTCCACCAGCGAGGGCTACCCTCCGTCGGGGACCACGGCTGAGTGGGAGCCGTACACGCTGCGCTGAGCTGAGGAGTGAAGCTAGTGTGGGTTGTCCATAGGGCTAGGCAACCGACTTTTGCTAGTTAGGTGGGCGTGAGTTGTATAAATTTAGCTTCCGCTGTTATAAACTCTGTACGTAGTTGTAAACTGAAGGTTTGTACTACTTTGTACATATTCAGTTTGTTTTCAATGTAATACATGTGTGCCTTATGGTGTGTGCTGTCGGGTGTCGCATCGTGTGGCACCAACCTCTGAGATCCTGGGCGTACGGATTTCGGTCCGTCACAGGCTGGTATCAGAGCTGCTTAGGGGATAGCACACTAAATAAGGACAGTATTATGGGAAAACTTAGGATTACGGTAAGGATTTGCTAGTATGCCCAAGTAAGGATTATATTAGTATAGTTACTTAAAGTGGCATGACTAAACTATGTGTTATAATTCTGAATTTTGATTATGTAAGGACGCATCTACGCTCAGGTAAAAATGGTAAGGAACACCACCGAAAGCGGTTCACTCCCATGACGACGAATGTGGTTCAGGGATAGGTCTCACATCTTGGTGTGAGACGTAAATATGAAACTCTTGAACTCTTCATGTTCCTGAGTTCATATGAAACGCTGGTCCCTAGTGTGCATTGGGCAAGTATGTGGAGACCCCATCGTGTGGTCGGTAACATGATAGTGTGTTCTTCTGGAAATAGCCTAGGAGGACATACGCAGCACTTGCCATCGGTGTGCCCTGCAGGGCAGTAGGTGGTATATGTTGGGTTGATGAAATTCCCAACCGTGATGACCCGTTCGCGCTCTACTCGGGTTCCCCGTTGTGTGGTGTGAAAACACGATCACGTACCTTGAGACGTGGCTTAACTCAAGGACAACCGTATGATAATGATATGGGCGTATGTATTTACTTTCAAATATGGACCTGCCTGAAATGACAACAACCTTTGAGTGCATCACTATTGAGTGTTCCTCTGCAGGTACTAACCACGTATGTATTCCGTGTAGTACACGTGTGCGAGAGACCGTTTAGTGCCACAATTGAGATGTATATGCCAGTATAATCCGGTTAGGATTTTCCTTTTTGTGAGGAACGCAGTACCGACATATAATAGGCATTTGCATTCAAGATAATGATAACAAGGAACTAAAGTAACCAAGTTTCAATATTTAGGACCCTGGTTGGGTAGGAAAATTCAACAAGTGATTAGTTTAGCTCAAAGGGATTGAAAAGCAGTGTGCTCTGTTTTGGCAGCAAGTTTGCTGAACTTTAACAGAGCATAACTCACAGATTATTTAGCCAATGGAGGTGTAGGATATAGTTCTGGAAAAAGTTTTAAGTGCTCTACAACTTTGTTGTAGACTTCCAGAGCAGAATCGCAACTTTACCTGGTTGAAATCCCAGAAGAATGTAAACTGTCCAGAACCAGGACAGATTTAAAATACTCTCCGGACTGTTCTGTTTTTCAAGCATAACTTCCTGTAGAAAAATCTAAAATTATCATATGATACATTTGTGGAAAGTTTAGGAGATGTTTTACATCTTTGTAATTCAAAGTTTCTGCATTTGCAGCACGTAATTCAGTGGAATTTAGAATTGAAAACAGCAACTTCCAAAGGTGGTCCTGTTGAAATTCTTCCAGAAATTCTGTTGACTTTGAGTTATCATAACTTTTTAACCAGAGATGATCTGGGGGCAAATAAATACTCGTTGGAAAGATACTGAAATACTGAAGTTAACTTTAACTTTCATATTCAACTTGAGTTATGAAAATGCAATGTACCCGGTCAAAATCTGGGATATGTAGAAACTAGTTATTCCGGCAGAGGGATGGACAGTTGAACTCATTTGAGAGATTGTGTACCCTAGGGGGGTTTGATTACTTCCAATGGGGTAGAACATACTCATTAATTGTTTTATTCAACTAGTGAAAGGTTTGAGTATATTTCCTACTCAAGTTTCTTTTGCTAGAGACCATGTTTGTGTCGTATTGAAGATAAAGGGTAGTATACATGATGACAAAGCGATATTAACGTCTCGTAGTGACCAAATCTAGTTGAGATGAACTTCCAAAGAGGAAGTCCGTCAATTTGGATTTAACTAGTTGGTATTTGGTATGGTAATGATGTAGCTTGTGTAAAGTTATTACATTATCCATGTACGAGACGTATCGCATGTTTACTGTCATTAGGTTTACTCCTATTTTATAGACTGCATGGAGTATGCTGTGGGACGTGAATACCCAATTTGTTTCCGATGAGTTACCGAGCATGCCAGCTAACGTCACGTCGAGTTCAAGATTGAAATGGTGCCAGAAACAAAACCGACTTCATGGAGGCCATGCGAGATGGCATCCAATGAACCAGTTGAGTTAAGGGAGCACCTAAGTGAACTCATGAGAAAAGGTTTATACGACCAAGCTCATCACTGTGAGGTTGCTCTGCACTGTTAGTTAAGAAGAACGACGAGACACTAAGATTAAGTGTTGATTATCGTTCGCTCAATGCCGTCACTATAAAGGACAATGAGGGTACTCTATGGTTTAAAGATCATATAGTTATACCTCGTAATATGAAGCTCTACGGACGGAAATGTTGCACACCGCTAAAGTTGTGTGAGTACGGCGAAAGAGTACTGTTCGGGGTTGAGGTAGTCAACAAAGGCGGTGACCGAGTTCGGTTAATACATGCAAACCTGAAGGCCGCAAAATCCTTACAGAAAAAGCTATGCTGATCAAAGGCGTAGACCGTTGCATTCAACGTCGGAGAACACGTTTATCTTCGTGTGTCTCCGATAAAAGGAATTCACTGGTGCGATATAAAGGGGATATTTTGCTCCCCGAGCTTTAGATCCATTTGCTATCACGGAGAAGTGCGGACCCGTAACCTAACGGCTGGAACTACCGGCAAGTTTCTGCGGGTGTTCAAGACATATTTCATGTGTCACAGCTGCGGAAGTGCCTCAAATTTTCCGTTGCTGTCCGCATCGAAGAAATCGATGAGTTGAGAACGAATCGTGCCTACACCGAGTGACCGGTTGAGACTATCGATGAAAGGATCCAGAACACCTGGAATCGGACATTGAGCTTTTACAAGGTGCTGTGGAGTAATCATACCACGGAAGAAACAACGTGGAAAGCAAAGATTACCTCCGCATGAACAATCCAGAACTTTTATCGTCATACAGCATGGAATTACCTCTACCGTCTCGTTCTCCTATTGGAATCTCGGGACGAGATTCTTTTTAAGGGGGGGGAGGGGGAATGTAAAAGTCCCAAAAATGTGAATGCAAGGAAACAGATGTTTGAGCATCAATGTGTTCCGGGTTCATAAAAATTGGAACTTGTTTAATTTTTTTCCACATGTGATGACACACATGAGTGTCCCACCACTCTAGCCTAGGAGCAATTGAGTGTTTGGGGAATAAAGTTAATTTAAAACCCATGTGTAAGCTTTCATGTGCAAGGGGGAATGAAATTCAGAGTTTGAACTCAAAATTGTTCAACTCACATTTCAAATTAGGGCAACCAATAGGAATGCAAACGGTTGTGCTCAAAACCTCATTTTCAGCAGCCAAACCAGAAATGAAATTTCATATTTGAATTCCTTGGGTCCAAATTAGAGGGGAGGCAAAGTCTCATGAAGTTTGGAGATTATTTTGCTACCCATTTTTCAAATGGACATTAAATGGCATAGGAATTCAATTACAAATTTAAATGTGGATGAAACTTGCTCTAGTATTCAAATTGAGTTCAGATTGTAGCCCCACACAACTGAATTTGGTAATTTACCAATTTTGAGAAAATTTGATGGGATAAGGGGGACAGTGGGGCCCACATGTCATAGTGCCAACTAGACTTGCCCCCTAAGTCTCCATTCCCGATTTTCCACTGAAGCAAATAAGTCGGTTCTCGGACACCGAGTAACCAGCGTGCGCCACCGAGGGCAGTGTTACCGCCACCTCCCAAGCGAACCCCGGCTTGTTTTCCTTGCCCTTATCGGCTCACGCCGGGAGCTCGTCACCTCACAAACCGCCTCACCCTAGCTGCCGTCCATTATCACGTGTCCCTCGACGAAAACTCGTCCGCACGCGAAGTCAACTTTACTAAGTGAATTGGACCACCTGCCAAATTTGGGAGGAATTTGGGAGCAACCAAGAGGGATAAGAAGGAGAGTCTAAAGGTGGGACCCATATGTCAATGAGACAACTAAACTTGCACCCTAAGTCATCTCTCCCTGTTCACTCGAAGCAACCAAAGTGTTCTCCTGGTGCCACCGCGTGAGCCTCAGCGGCCACCTCCTGCTTCCTTCCTTGAGCTGGCGAGCTGCTCACGAGGTGGTCACCGCACGAAGCTGCCTGTTGCTCACGACACAGAGACGGACCGACCCTCTCGAGCGCTGCCTCATTCTCACGAAAAATAGAGACCCCGCGGCGCTGCCACCTAGGTTTTGGTCGGAGCTGAGGATTACTTGCGTGCAGAGGCGTGTTGAGCAGCAAAGGCCGCACCACAGCTGCGTCTTACACCTCATCGAAGCAAAGGCTGGTCGAGCTCGGCTTCCATCACCCAAAAGCGGTTCGGTTTCATGGCGGCCGAGTAGCACCTCCACTTGAGCTTCCGTGGACAGCTCCACACAAAGGGATTTACGCTCGACCAAAGACACCCGAGGACGATCTTATTAACCGTGCTACTCCTCTCCAAACCAAAGCTCAAGCCGTGGATCATCGAGCTCCAAATCGACGTTTTTCTCCCGGCGCATACACTCGGACCTCCGGGTAAGAATCCGTCGAATTCACCCTCAATTCTCGTCCTTAGGCCACCAAATCGTGCACACGTGAACTAGACTGGCTAGCGGTTGATTTTCCTTCACACACCGTAGCTAGAAACTGACGGTGTGCGAGCCATTTCATGTCTCCTGAGCTGGAACGTCACCACAACTCTCGGGCGCACGGTGAATGCATAGTAGCCGCTGTTCCCGCACTTGTTTTCGTCTTTGCCGAGATTCCCTAGCATCCAAGGGTGCTCTAGAGCCAATAACTCAAGCTTTTGGCGCGCTAGGACCACCGGCCGATGGCGTCGAACCTCTCCCAAGGCCGCCGCACGTCGCCGGCACATTTCCGGTCCCCTAGCGCCCACACCGAACCCACAACTGAGTTCCCCGACCCCGAAAACCACTGGGCGGTGAGTCTCCGGCCGGGGGATGGCCAGGAACGCGCAGCCTGCGAGGCGCCGCCTCGGTCCGGCAAGGAGAACGGTGCGCGTGCGAGAAGTTGAGCGGGAGGAAGAAGAAGGGGACGGTCCCACACGTCAGTGACCGATAGTTTAAATCTCAGATCGGATGTGGCTCGGGGTCACGTGTGGCTGCGTGCATGGGAGCCCTGTAGCCCGTGTGTCCTCGAGTTTCATTGGCTGAGATTTAAAACGTGGGGCCAAGTCCATTTTCAATAGCAAAACAATTCCAGATTGAGCTCCAACTTTAGAAATACATATCATGGTGTAGGAAACTCCAAATTGAGTGATTCAAATTGGGTTGGATTCATTTTGTGAAGATCTATCCAAATATGAACCCCAATTTGTATGAAAGTCAATATTAAATTCTAGATAATTCTTTTAAGATTTTCTGTTAAAGAATTATGGAGGGAGTTTGGGTAAGTAAAAAATCCTCAAATTTTGCCATAGTATTCCTAAGGATGTTATTGAACTTCTAAAAAAATCTCAGCCCATTTGGAGTTAATATGAGTAGAAAATTTCCAGAGTACAATCTGCTGTGCTCAAAATTTTCCAGAAATTTGTTCAGAAAATGACCTTCCTTTGAAAAATCAGTTCTGGGCAATCCTTAGCTCCAAAAATCATAGAAAAATTTAGACAAGCTCTATGAGCCATACTTGGAAGGGTAGTTCATTTGATTGAGCATGAAAATGTACATTACTCCATAATTAATTCCTTGTAGCATAACTTCTTATAGAATTATTCTGGAAGATCTACTCAATGACAAGTCCTGAATTTTGGATCAAGGTACTTTCTTGTGACCAGGAACTCACATGTAAATTTTCAGCTCAAGTTGAGCCTTAGAACTTCCTGTATGGGTTTTCCATTCTTATGTATATGAAAATTATATAGGAAATCTTGAGGGAATTATGAGGGGCACAATTGCCGTTCACTTTAGCTGCAATTTGGCAAGCTAAGTTACTTAGTAGTGTATGACTTGCTGTAAAAGTTTTGAAGTCAGTGGAGTTTCTAATCTTCAGTTTCATTCAAAGCTTATCAGCCATCTCATATATCTATTATGCAACTTAAACCATTAGGACTTAAGTTTTTATAGGCAGCAGGGTTTTTCTCTTTAATTTCTCAACACAACAGCGGAAAATCATTCCTTCTTAGCACTTCCACACCATACTCTGTTCTTAACAAGTTTAAGTTTTAAATTATCTAGTTGCATTATGAAACTTGTACATATGCATGTTGATTGTGCTTACAACGAAGGCGGTCGACGACAGAGTCGATGGAGTGAATTCATGGAAGTGAATCAGTTGATCAAGCCTCAAGGGAGAGCAGACTCTTACTGAATTATATACTACTGACCGCAGCGACAAGGCAAGACCCGGTTTGCATTTAACAATTTTACAAAGTTTTGCTTTATATACACATAGCTTGAGGTATGTTTGTGCATTAGGTGTAGGATGGATGAAACCCCAAGTGCATAACCAGATTATTCCTACAAGAGTGAGGGTAGTTTCTAAGTCCTTGAGTAGTCATGCTGTGCTTAATGTTCATAGAACTTCGGTACAAGTCAAGTAGTTGGAATCTACTTGCGAGTATATGCTTCGGGACACACGGGATTGGTTCGAGTGATGTGAGATCACTTTAGTAAGAAAATGAGACTAGGCAGGGGCTAGGGCGCTGCAAGAGGAAGTCTTGTGGGCACAGCCCTGTCCATGTCGATTGAGGACCGATCCTTGTGCGGCCCACGCTGATCAAGTTTGAACGTACCAAAGGCATATCGGATATATGGGCCCCGATAAACTGATGTAACCTATACCTCCGGGCGTCAAGGCATAACGCACCGATTTATAGGTGTAGGTTGAGGCAGCAAGGTGGAAATCCGTGAACGGGCATAGAGAGATGCTCCATGTAGGGAACCTCCTGTCCATTTGGGTGCGACTAGTTCGACGTTTGGGATGTTTGGTGAAAGGTTGTCCCGTACAACATCGAGTGAGCATGCTGTGCAGCTCCACGGGTGGGCGTACATGACCTGCTCTTTGGGTATCCCTGCAGGTGTATATCGAGTTGATTCGCCGTGTCTCGCGGTGATGAGTACCACTTGGTCACTGAGTCATGACTTAGGTTAATATATGAAATGATGTGATTCAATATTGCTGTTATGATTAACTTGTATTGCTACATGTGCGCCACCAAATATTGCTCACTAAATTTCAGATTCCTGAACCGTCAATTTGTGATTAAAAGATGAACTAAGGATGAACTTGTAGGTGTGTCTGTTTGATGCAATTTACCGTCCCATCTCCGTTATGAACTGCATGTAGAGTTTCATGTATATGTGAGTCGGTTAAGACTTGCTGAGCCATCGTGCTCACGGTTGCTGCTATGAGTGTTTTTCAGGTGAGGACTACCCCACGGACTTGGGGTACGAGTCCACCGGCGAGGGCTACCCTCTGTCGGGGACCACGGCTGAGTGGGAGCCGTACACGCCGTGCTGAGCTGAGGCAACAGCTTGTTGGTGCAAGTGTGTTCTCCAAGATGGACCTTCGCTCCGGGTGTCATCAAATAAAAATCCGGGCAGAGGATATTCCGAAGACGACATTCTCGATGAGATATGGACTATACAAATATCTCTTCATGTATTTTGGTCTCACTAACGCTCCGGCAAATTCCATGCGTCTCATGAACTTGGTGTTCATGCCGGAGCTAGACAAGTTCGTTGTGGTGTTCATTGATGATATCTTGGTTTACTCCAAGACAGAAGCAGAACACGCCGAACACTTGAGAATCATTCTTCAACAACTGCGGCACCATAAGATCTATGCCAAGTTCAGCAAATGTGAATTTTGGATCAGCCAAGTGCCATTTTCGGGACATATCATCTCAGCGGGAGGCATTGCGGTTGACCCAAACAAAATTGAACAAGGGCTGAAATGGAAAGCTCCCACTTCTGTCTATGAAGTCAGAAGCTTCCTGGGTTTAGAAGGATATTATCGGAGATTCATTCCAAGCTTCTCCAAGCTTGATAAGACGATGACCGAGTTATTGAAGAAGGGAACAAAATATGTTTAGAACGCAGCATGTGAAGGAGCGTTCCAAGCATTGGAGAAGCATCTCACAGCAGCCCTGGTCTTAGCTCAACAGGATACGACCAAGCCCTTCGACGTGTATTGTGATGCGTCTGGTATCGGGCTCGGCTGCGTGTTGATCAAGAAGGACGTGTGGTCGCATATGGCTCACGCCAACTTTGAAACCATGAGCAGCACTACCCGACTCATGATCTTGAGCTCGCTGCTGTGGTTTTGACGCTGAAGATGTGGATGCACTATCTCCTGGGGAATTTGGTGCATCTCTACACCGACCACAAGAGCTTGAAGTATATCTTCACCCAGAAGGAGCTAAATATGAGGCAAAGGAGGCCGTTAGAACTAATCAAAGATTATAAGATTGAGATTCATTACCACCCCGGCAAGGCGAATGTGGTTGCCGACACGCTGAGTAAGAAATCACATGTCCATAACCTCACCCTTACACCGGTGGAAGAGGAAGAGCCGTGTTTATACTTGGTTCCTTATGGATCGCTCTACAACCTTGCCCTCATTCGTACCATTAGGGAAGATATCATTGCAGCTCAGAAAGTTGACAAGGGCACGGCACATCTCTGGAGACGGATAGACAATGGGGAAATCAAATGTTTCCAGAAAGATGATGAGGGGACGCTGTGGTTCAATGACCGCATAGTCGTACCCCGAAATATGGAGCTGAGGAAGAAGATCCTTGATGAAGCTCACTTGTATAAATTCTCCATTCACCCGGGCAGCAACAAAATGTACCATGATTTGAAGAGAAAATTTTGGTGGACACGGATGAAGCGGGAAGTGGCTAAATACTTATCTGAGTGTGATACGTGTAGACTAGTGAAAGTGGATCACATGAGGAAATCAGGGCTCTTGCAACCCCTGAAAATCCTGGCATGTAAATGGGAAGTTGTGAGCATGGACTTCACTGTGGGATTACCCCTGACATTCAACAAGCACAATTCCTTTGGGTAATTGTTGACCGATTAACCAAGTCGGCTCACTTCATTCCCGTGCATACACATTGCCATGCCAGCAAATATGCGGAGTTGTACATTGCAAGGATTCTATGCATACATGGGGTACCCAAGATCATAATCTCAGATCGAGGCGCACTATTTGTATTTCGTTTCTGGGAGCAGTTGCACGCTGCATTGGGTACTAAGCTGATTAGAAGCTCCGCCTATCACCCTCAGACAGATGGGCAAACTGAGAGGGTGAACCAAGTACTAGAAGACATGTTTAGAGCGTGTGCCATCCACCACGGTAGAAACTGGGATGATCATCTACCGTTGGCGGAATTCTCGTACAACAATGGCTATCAAGCGAGTATCAAGATTGCACCATATGAGGCTCTCTACGGTCGCAAATGCCGCACCCCATTGAACTGGTGCAAGTCTGGTGAAAGGGTCACGTTTGGCGTTGATGTGGTGAACGACACCGAAGAGCGCGTTCGGATGATTTAAGCCAACTTGAAGGCCGCCCAATCCCGACAGAAACGTTACGCTGATAAGAGGCGTAGGCCGCTACACTTCGATGCCGAGGAACACGTGTACCTCTGTGTATCTACGATGAAAGGTGTGCACCGATTCGGCATGAAGGGGAAGCTCGCTCCCTGATTTATTGGACCCTATGCTATTACCGAGAAGTGTGGACCAGTGGCGTATAGACTGGAGTTACCGGCATCTCTCGCTGGTGTTCACGACGTTTTCCATGTTTCACAACTACAGAAATGTCTGAAATATACGGCTGCTGTTCCCACCAAAAACATTGGTGAGCTGCAACCGGATTTGACATATGCTGAATATCTGGTGGCAATTATTGATGAGAAGGCACGGACCACTCGTAATTGAACGCTGTGGTTCTACAAGATTTTGTGGAGCAACCACACCGCTGAAGAAGTGACATGGGAGAGCGAGGAATTCCTCCGCTCCAATTACCCGGATTTCATGGCAGCTCATCACGGGTAATTCTTCTCACCTATGTGTCTCTTCTTTTGTAATCTCGGGACGAGATTCTTTTAAGGGGGGAGGGATGTGAAATCCCAAAAGTCTAGCAAGTGGAGCTGGAATCCACACCGAGGAAATGAGAGAGAATTTAATCTTTTGAATTGGAAGGTTGAGCTCCAAGTGCTATAGTAAATGTGTCACAATGTCCAAACATGAAGACCTAAGCTTACCATATGGTTCTTCAAACATCCATGGGTATCCGGAAAATTTTCAGCTCATTTGGAAAATATTTCCCATTTGTTGGAATTTAAATGGCAGACAATTCGAATTTGAATTTAAACTTCAGTTTCAAATTCCGACTTCACAGAAATGCAAATTTCAGAGCACCATTGTGTTCCTCATATTCCTTTTGGCTTGTCATCCAAGTTTGATCAAATTTGGAGTTTGTTTGCTAGTTCAAATGCAATTGGAAAGAAAAGGAAGAGGGGAAGGGGGCCCATTGGTCAGTAGACTTACAACCGAAGTCTACCCGGGTTGCACTTGAGCAGCAGTCGCCACCTCCCCAACGCTCGGCAGAAACCGACGTTGCCTCACGCCACCTCCTGCTCGGGGAATGAGGACGCTGAGTGCAGCGCGTGATCAGCACGCTGGCCCACGTGAACCATTCGCTCACTTCTCCACCCTTCTCCCTCGCACAACTGAAGAACCCCACCACCGGACGATCCCTCTGCTCACCGGCGCCCAGGCGATACAAACGCTTTTATGCCCGACGAGCTACACAAAAAGGTCCGCTCCAAGGTGCTGTTCACAACCATGCCGACCTCACCCTCTCTCTCCCACGACCGGTAGAGAATTTTGGAGATTAGTGTGTCGGTAGGCTTAGAACCGAGCCACACAAATTTCACAAATTCGTAGTGATCCTTCTACCATCACAGGTACTGAGCTATAGACACGATCTACACCCTCCCACGCTCTTCTAGGATCAAAAAGCATCGAAAATCATCACGTGTAGGTGCTGTTCTTCGAGAATTTTGAGCCGGCACCGAGTTTCACCCTAGGTCGCCGATGAGCTCGTAGTTGCAGCCTCTTTTGAGCTGATTTGAGCTCATGCCTGTTCTTAGGATGCCACCACGGTGCTCTAGGAAGAAAGACCGAAGGATTTGAGCCCTACTAGCATGAGTGCGACTCTGCCGAACTCTAACCACCGCTGCCGCCCGTCGCCGAAGGGTTTCCGGTGATCGGGGTCCCTGGCCGACCATGGGGATGAGTTGCCCGTGGTCCAAAATGGGGGGGCGGCAATTTTCGGGGCAGGGGAAGGTCGGAAAGGCATATTCCGAGGGGCTCGCCGGAGAGCACTGCCGCAGCTCGGCTGTTGGCGCGAGGAGGAAGAAAGCACTGTGCTGTGGGGCCCGCACGCAGAGTTTAAACATTTCTGGGATTTTCCAGTTTTGGGTCAAACTTCAACTGGCTATAACTTTTGCTAGGAAGCTCCAAATTTAGTGATCCAAATACTGTTGGATTCATCTTTTCGAGTACTTTTCAGCAAAACAAATTTAAGCTCATGAAACTTATTATTTTTCCAGTATTAATTCCCCAAAGTATAAACTGTTGGTAATTTTATCTGGAGAGATCTTTTATGGAAAATTCTGAAATTTTGCTGGGATGTTCATTTGAAAATCCTTGAGTGACAGGAAAAATTTCAGATCCATACATGTTCATTTAGTTCCCCTAATGGTGTGATTAAATGAACTGCCCTGAGAAAATGGAAAAATGTACAGAATCCTTTTTCAGATTTTCTCAAATCTTGTTTAGGGCATAACTTTAGCTAGGATTCTTCAAATGACATGAAACCAATTCCATTAGAACCACCTCAAATTCTAGTTTCCATAAAGTAATGTGTTGAACCATGAAAATCCCTGGAAATCCTTAGAAGCTCCAGTAATGACCAAAGAGACTTTTATTTGTACAGAGCTCAAATGAACTTTATTTCAAATGAAACTTGGTAAAGTCTCTGGTTAGGACCCTACCAAGCCACCATAAAAATTTCAGAGCCAAAGGGGAGGGCTAGCTAGATTTATGGTATTTACATATTCAGTTCCAAACATTGCATTTAAATTGACATATAGTATATATTGCTTACGTGTAGTCGCTGAAGGCGATGAAACTTCGGAAGTGCTGGACTTTCTCCTTCCGGATGAAACACTAACCACTGACCAGCAGCAACAAGGCATGCCCCGGTTTGCATTAACAAGTTTTACAAAGTTTTGCTTTATGTATACTTAGCATGAGATATGTATGTGCATTAGGTGTAGGATGGATGAAACCCCAAGTGCATAACCAGATTTTTCCTACAAGAGTGAGGGTAGCATCTAAGTCCTCGAGTAGTCAGGCTATGCCTAATTTTCATAGAACTTTGGTACAAGTCGAGTAGTTGGAATCTACTCACGAGTATAGGTGTCGGGACACACGGGATTGATTCGAGTGATGTGAGATCACTTTAGTAAGAAAATGAGACTAGGCAGGGGCTAGGGCGCAACAAGAGGAAGTCTTGTGGGTGCATCCCTGTCCGTGTCGATTGAGGACAGATCCGTGTGCGACCCCGCTGAACAAGTATTGAACGTACCGAAGGCATGTCGGATATATGGGCCCCGATAAACCGATGTAACCTAAACCTCTGGGCGTCGAGGCATAGCACACTGATTTATAGGTGTAGGTTGAGGGCAGCAAGGTGGAAATCTGCTAACGGACATAGAGAGATGCTCCGTGTAGGGAACCTCCTGCTCGTTTCGGTGCGACCGGTTCGACGTTTGGGCTGTTGGGTGAAAGGTTGTCCCATACGACACGGGGTGAGTGTGCTGCGTGCAGCTCTGTGTGGTCGTACGTGATGTGCTATTTGGGTACCCTGCAGGTGTATATCGAGTTGATTCACCGTCCCTTGCGGTTATGCGTACCGCTTGTTCACTGAGTCGTGACGTGGGTTAATATATGAAATGGTATGATTCAATCTTGCTGTTATGATTAAATTGTATTGCTACCCGTGTGCCACCAAATATTGCTCACTAAATTTCATATTCCATGAACGGTTGACTTGTGGCTAAAAGATGAATTAAGGTTGAACTTGTAGCCGTGTCCTTTCTGTAATGTGCCATCCTATGGGTGTATGACCTGCATATAGAGTTTCATGTGTAGGTGAGTCGGTTAAGCCTTGCTGAGCCATCATGCTCACGGTTGCTGCTGTGAGTATTTTTCAGGTGAGGACTACCCCACGGACTCGGGGTACGAGTCCACCGGCGAGGGCTACCCTCCGTCAGGGACCACGGCTGAGTGGGAGCCGTACACTTCGCGCTGAGCTGAGGAGTGCAGCTAGTGTGGGTTGTCCATAGGGATGGGCAACCGACTTTTTCTAGATAGATGGGCATGAGTTGTATAAACTTAGCTTCCACTGTTGTAATCTCAATAATAGTTTGTGACTGAAGTCTTGTACTATGTTGTACATATTCAGTTAGTTTTCTATGTAATACAATGTCTTCCTTATAATGTGTGCTGTCGGGTGTCGCATCGTGCGGCGCCACCCTCTGAGATCCTGGGCGTACGGATCCCGGTCCGTCACATGAAGCTAGTGTGGGTTGTCCATAGAGCTAGGTAACCGACTTTTGCTAGTTAGGTGGGTGTGAGTTGTATAAATTTAGCTTCCGCTGTTATAAACTCTGTACGTAGTTGTAAACTGAAGGTTTGTAGTACTTTGTACATATTCAGTTTGTTTTCGACGTAATACATGTGTGCCTTATTGTGTGTGCTGTCGGGTGTCGCATCGTGCGGCACCACCCTCTGAGATCCTGGGCGTATGAATTTTGGTCCGTCACAGCCAGCATGTAGAGTTTCCTGTATAGGAAAGACGGGTGAGTCTTGCAGAGCCATTGTGCTCACTGCTTGTGTTTGAAGCGTTTGCAGGATTCTGTGAGGAGGAGGCTCCTGAGGAGGAGACGGACCCCCAAGAGGGCAACCCAGTCGAGTGGGAGTCGTGCACGCCGCCGTGTTAGTGTGTGTGCATGCTAGTGGGAACACGTTCATGGGCTGAACGTGAACTCTTTTGCTAGTCTACGCCCGTGAGTGTAGACTTGATGTATTTTGTTGTAAACATGTTCAAAACAGTCGATTGAGGACCGTTCCGTGTGCGGCCCTGCCGAACAAGTTTGAATGTATCGAAGGCATATTGGATATATGGGTCCGATAAACTGATGCAGCCTATACCTCCGGGCATCGAGGCTTAACGCACCGATTTATAGGTGTAGGTTGAGAGCACCAAGGTGGAAATCCGCTAACGGGCACAGAGTTGCTTCGTGTAGGGAACCTTCTGTCCATTTCGGTGCGACAGGTTTGAAATTTGGGCTGTCGGTGAAATGTTGTCCCATACGACATCGGTTGAGCGTGCCGTCGCAGCTCCAGGTATGGGCGTACGTGGCGTGCTATTCGGGTATCCCTGTAGGTGTATATCGAGTTGATTCGCCATCACTCGCGGTCATGAGTACTGCTTGTTCACTGTGTCGTGACGTAGTAAATATTGGAGATGAATATGATGATATAATTGCTGTTAGGCTTTAATTGTATTGCAACAAGTTTGCCACCAAATATTGCTCACTAAATTTCAGATTCATGAATTTAACCTGTTGCTAAAATCTGAACTAAGGATGAACTATTTGGTGTGTCTTGTGCTGCAATTAACTATCCTATTATGGGTATGACTTGCATGTAGAGTTTCATGCCTAGGAAGTCGGTTAATACTTGCTGAGCCATCGTGCTCATGGTTGCTGTTATAAATGTTTGCAAGTGAGGAGTACCACTACTATGGAGTACGGGTTCGTTGGAGAGGTTTACCCTCCTTCGGGAACTACGGCCGAGTGGGAGCCGTGCACGCCGCCGTGAAGACAGTGTGTGCTGCTAGTGTGGGTTGTCCATAGGGCTGGACAACCGACTTTTGCTAGATAGGCGGTAGGCAGAAAGATCTTCTGCTGCAGTTAGTTAATTATGTTAACTTGATGTAAATTGAACAAGTTTGTACCAATTGTGTACAAATTCAGCAAGTTTATATGTAATACGGGTTTCCTATTATGTGTGCTGTCAGGTGTCGCATCGCATGATACCACCCTCTGCGATCCTGGAATGGATTGATTTCGGTCTGTCACAGATTCTCTGCAAGTATATCACTCGGTCCACATTTATTATTGTGTTTTTGTTGGGTGATCTGCCTTTCCATCTCTCATATGGTCATTTATGTGTAGTACTGGCACAGATTATGTTAATTGCTAATATGTATGTTCTATTTGATTTTCTGTTTTAGTTCATCTAGTTAATCAATTGCCATGTTAATTTTCGAACAAGTGAAGCATAACTATCGTTAGTGATAGAAATGGTGTTTACTCCCAAAAGATCTTCGGTTGTTCGTGTTTAGGAGTTAGTGAAAGAAGTGCTGTAAGTTTCACAACGAAAGCAATCTGCGTGGCCAGGTAATTAGCAGAGATATACTGTGAGAAGAATCTTACAAATCAGCATGGACGAATGTCAAGATGAAAATGGGTAACGACATTGCATCATCGTGATGATGGGTTTACGTCCAAGAAGTTTGACAGTGAAAGCATCTGTACCTTTTTGGAAATTATTGTAACCAAGAGAAACTCATATACAGTATCCCAGCTTTTTAGAGCTAAATGGCCACAAGGCTAGCAAATATATCGAGATAATATTTAACTTAAAGTAATTGAGATCAGTATATCTATGGTAGTGTTGAAGATGGTCCTAAGGTAGAGAGGAGGGTAATTGAGGTCGTAGCTTTTGGAAGCTGCAGGTTCTTCACTGTTAAGATGGTGGCGCTCAGCAATGGCGACAGGGCGAGCGTCCACTGTGAAGATGTTTCCATAGAATTTACAGAGGACATTTCCAGTCCAAAATACTGTCTACTATTTCAGAGACAATTTTGAAATTAAATATTAATTTACTAATTTACGTTTTATTCTATAGAAAGGCAGTTATCGGGTCAGTTAATCTGTTATCCTAGTTTAATCATGATTGTTCACTAGATATTAAAATAATATATTAATCATATTACTAATACGACTTCTAAAAAATAGTTACTAGTATAACAGTCTTATTTTTTTAATATTGCTCTCAACTTAACAAAATATTAGCCAGTAGTGGTGGATAGATGTTAACGTATATATACCATCGGATCAAAATATTAGACAATAGTTATGAGCAAGTAATAGTCATTAGTTTGAACTGTAAAAATGCTCCATTTAAAATTTCATGTGGAGTCAAAACTTTTCATTTAAAATCCAAGCACAAAATCCTAATGTTTTTGTCCTGAGCTACATGTTCGTTGAATTATTCATCAGTTTATCCATCATCAAAAACACATCAGTTTGTTGCCGTCATTGCTGCCATTGTTTGCTACAGCGCATTGAATTAGCAAAATCAATTTTTATATGTGCCTGGCCTTGGTGCAAAAGCAGAACAATGTTTGCTGCATACGAATGATGGCATTGATCATTCCTATGGGTTTATCAGATGGGACAAACTTGGCCTTGATAAAGTGATGGAAGCAGGATGACGGTTGTTAGCATTTTAGCCAGGAAACTCGCGAATAGTTTTAGAGATGAAAGACCGTAGGGCGAACAGCATAATCATAGGATAATAAATGTATCTCTTGTATATTAACAAAATAGACACCTCTTTACAGTGTGTCTATGACACAGTTTATTTATAGGAACATCAAGAGTCACTTTAGACCAGACCAGCAAAATATTCTTAATTACCTACTATATTTTAATAAGTAATAACATACCATAGGTAATCATCCACAAAGGTATTTTTGTCATTGTACAAACACATCTGACTTAGGGAAGAACCTTAATTTACACGTACACATGTCAGACATCAACATCATCAATTGCCGAACAAAAGCGCTGCCGTCTTCATGTGACTACTGTTGGAAGAAACAAACTATAGATATAATATAGAGATTACCGAATTATATGCATTGTTAGCCTTTCCCTGGATAAAAGATCAGTTGTGATCCTTTTGTAAAAGATACTATCTTTGTAATCCTTGTGCGACTAAATAAAGACAGGCGGGCTCCTATTGAGTTAACACACTTCTACATCTATTAACATGGTATGCCAAGACAACCTCTTCTGAGCACATCAGAAATCCTGTCGGCGATTTCTTCAACACCATAACTGATGGTTCTACCAGCCCTCGGCCCACCTGATAGGAGGATGAGTCCCGATCTTCCGAGAGGTAGGGTAAACTGGATTGTGTGGAGATCTCGACGTTGATGATCCAAGGCTCCGAACGAACGAAACCCCGCAATCACTACACCACTGCTCCGTTGGTTATCACCCATGTCACACGAATGACCTCGCCACGAAGGCTTATCCCTGCAAGCGCAATCAAGAACACAAGCAAGAACAGAGAAGTTGCAATCAAAACTGAATTGATCACGAATTTGGGGTCTCACAACCGATGATCGGCGACACTGTTCAATGACAGATTGTAACTAAGCAAAACCCACCTGTTTGTGACAGCGGCTAGGGGGTATAAAGGAGGTGGAGGACAACCAGCGGGGTGCTGGGGTCGTGACCTAACCCTAAGACACGTACATAATGGACTTGGACTCGATACAAAACCCAATGGCCCAACTAGGTGATGCAACACCGTCACAGACTCTAAACTTTATATTGTTTCGAAGTTTTACGTCGACCCAGAGAGAATTTTGACGTAGGGCCAATTCCATTGGAAAGTTTATCCTCTCAGCTTTCCGTGCATATGTAGAACGTTAAAAACGGAGTCCGTATGCCTCCTGTGCATCCATTTTAAGGTGGACTGCTCCTGGGCCCGAGTTGGACTCGAGTTTGAGTTGGGCTCGGTCTCTAACTTCTTGTTGGCGTATTTTCTGGTCCTCCACGCCTCCAAACCCCTCTCCATGTATCTCCTTGTCCTCTCCATGGTTCCTAATCATAATTAATCCATTAGGTAGCAACATACTCTCAAAATTCACATATAAAGAATTGTTCAGGAACGAGCTCACCTCTAAATTCAATTGTCGTGCTCGAGCTCTAGTAATTGGACCTTGCATGTCTACCATGTGAGTGTTGTGTATATCTGTAGGAGTGATGTCCATATCATCCTCCCCCTCTTGCATTGGAGTCGTCCTCGACTCAAGCTCATCTTCTTCTCCCAAGTATGGCTTCAAATCTGAAATGTTAAATGTGGGACTAACCCCAAACTTGGGAGGCAACTCAAGTTTATATGCATTGTCATTTATCTTCTCAAGAATCTTAAAAGGTCCAGCACCACGTGGCATGAGTTTGGACTTTCTCAAATCCGGGAACCTATCTTTTCTCAAATGAACCCACACCAAATCACCGGGTTCCAATTTTACCTCCTTCCTACCTTTACTAGCAGCAATGCGATACTTTTCATTCATTTTTTCAATTTGTAACTTAGTAGTTTCATGCAACTTAAGAATAAATTCAGAACGTTGTGTAGCATCTAAGTTCATAATTTCAGTATGTTGTAAAGGTAGCAAACCAATTGGAGCACGAGGATTGAAACCATAGACTACCATAAACGGACTTAACTTGGTTGTAGAGTGAATAGACCTGTTATAAGCAAACTCAATATGTGGCAAACACTCCTCCCACAACCTCAAATTGTCTTTCAAAACACCCCGCAACATAGTAGATAAGGTACGATTAACTACCTCCGTTTGCCCATCAGTTTATGGATGACAAGTAGTAGAAAACAGCAACTTTCTTCCCAGTTTATACCATAGAGTTCTCCAAAAGTGACTCAAAAACTTAGCATCCCTATCGAAACAATAGTATTGGGAACACCATGCAAACGCAGAACCTCATTAAAGAACAAATCAGCAACATCTGAAGCATTATCGGTCTTGTAGCAGGGTATAAAATGAGCCATTTTAGAGAAACGATCAACAACCACAAAGACACTATCCCTCCCCCTCTTTGTTCTAGGCAATCCTAAAATAAAGTCAATAGAAATATCCTCCCAAGGTGCACTAGGAACCGGAAGAGGCATATAAAGACCATGTGGGTTAAGTCGAGACTTAGCTTTGTTGCATGTCGTGCAACGTCAAACATAGCGCTCCACATCACGCCTCATTCATGGCCAAAAGAAGTGAGCGGCCAGCACATTCTTTGTCTTTTTAACACCAAAATGTCACATCAAACCACCTCCATGCGCTTCCTGCAACAACAAAAGATGAACGGAGCTAGCTGGAACACACAGCTTGTTAGCACGGTAGGGAAGGCCTTCACGCAGCTGGAATTTTTGCCACGTTCTTCCCTCTCTACAATTTTCAAAGGCATCTTTGAAGTACAAATCAGTAGCATATAACCTCTTTATGGTTTCCAAACCAAAGATTATATGAGAAAGTTGGGATAGTATGGTATAACGTCTAGATAAAGCATCGGCAATCACATTGTCTTTCCCTTTCTTATGTTTAATGATGTAAGGAAATAATTCTATGAACTCAATCCATTTAGCATGACGTTTGTTCAGATTAGCTTGTCCTTTAAGATACTTCAAAGACTCATGATCTGAATGTATGACAAATTCTTTAGACCATAGGTAATGTTGCCAAGTTTGCAAGACACGCACTAAAGCATAAAGTTCTTTGTCATATGTAGAATAATTCAGCGAAGGCCCATGCAATTTTTCACTAAAGAAGGCAACAGGTTTACCTCCTTGAATTAGCACTCCTCCAATGCCAATGCTGCTCGTGTCACATTCAAGCTCGAAGGTCTTCTCAAAATCAGGAAGTTGCAGTAATGGTGTTTGTGTGAGCTTCGACTTGAGAACATCAAAGCTTGTTGTTGTGCTGGTCCCCATCGAAACGGCACTCCATGCAGTGGTGCTGAAATCCCGCACGAAACACCGGTAGAAACCTGCGAGACCAAGAAAACTCCGAAACTGTGTGACCGTAGTCGGAAGTGGCCAGCTCGTGATGGCAACAATCTTTGCCTCGTTCACCTCAATGCCCTGCGAAGTAACAACATACCCAAGAAAAGACACACGATCGGTGCAAAAGGTGCACTTCTCAAGGTTACCATATAAACGTGCATCGCGCAAGACATTAAAAACAACACACAAATGTTCAAGATGCTCATCATATGACTTGCTGTAAATAAGGATATCATCAAAGTAAACCACCACAAATTTATCAATGAAAGCACGTAAAACCTCATTCATCAACCTCATGAAAGTGCTGGGCGTATTAGTTAAACTAAATGGCATGACTAACCATTCATAAAGTCCGAATTTAGTTTTAAAAGCAGTTTTCCATTCATCACCTAAAGCCATACAAATCTGATGATACCCACTACGCAAATCAATCTTGGAGAAAATAACAGAACCACTCAACTCATCAAGCATGTCATCCAATCTAGGAATAGGATAGCGATAACGAATGGTAATGTTATTCATGGCTCTACAATCAACACCCATGCGCCAAGTGCCATCTTTTTTTGAAACCAAAAGAACAGGAACAGAACAAGGACTAAGACTCTCACGAATGTACCCGCGGTCTAGAAGATCTTGGACATGTCGCTGAATTTCCTTAGTCTCGTCGGGGTTGGTTCTGTAGGCAGCACGGTTTGGCAAGCTCGCCCCTGGAACCAAATCAATCTTTTGCTCAATGCCTCGCACAGGTGGTAATCCAGGGGGTATCTCTGATGGAAAAACATCCATATATTCCTGCAAAAGGTTAGCAACAGCAGGTGGCAAGACAATGGATGTATCCTCAATGGAATATAAAAGCATGTTTGCACACTAAAGCATAGCATGTTCCATTAGAGGCATATAAATCATCAAGATCAGATTTAGTTGCAAGCAAAAATAGGATTTTTCAACTTAATAGGTTGCTGAATTTCAGAATTGAAAACACCCTTTTGCTTAGCGTTATTCTTTTTCTCCTGCTCAAATTGTACAATTTCAGTGGGACTTATGGGAAGCAACACAATTTTCTTGCCCTTATGCATGAGAGTATACTTATTAGATCGACCATGGTGAATAGCATCAGTATCAAACTCCCAAGGACGTCCCAACAAAAGAGAACAAGCATCCATAGGTACCACATCAAAATCAGCAAAATCATGATAAGAACCAATGGAAAAATGTATCCTTGCTGTTTGTGTTACCTTAACCTCACCATTGTTGTTAAACCATTGAATGTGATAAGGGTGGGGATCCTCCCGTGTGGTCAAGCCAAGCTTCTTGACCACCTCAACATTCACCAAATTGTTACAGCTACCACCATCAATGATGGTATGTACATGGCAGTCCTTGATGACGAGAAACATGTTGAAAAGGTTGTGACGTTGGCGGTTGTTGTCCTCTCGAACCGTGGCACTCAAAGCTCGCTGCACAATCAAAGTCCTATAGTTGTTTGTCGCATATGTACCAAGAACCTCCTCAGCACCGTCATCCGAAACTGAAATGTTAGTTGCAATAATATTTTCATCTTCAATATCAGAAGCACTAACATACCCACTATCAGCAGTGGCAATGATCGCCCGTTTGCTGGGGCAATCTCGTTGCATATGGCCAAGTCCCTGGCAGCGGTGGCACTTGATGTCGGAGCTGCGACTCTTCGAAGTGTTGGGTGCAGCTGCCTTTGCTGCAACACGTGGAGGCATCTGGGACTTGCTTTTATCTTGTCCCCGTGATGTAGAAGGTGCGATGCTGCTGCGTACAACACCCGTGGAGGGTGGTGTAGAAGCACGTACGCTCGAGGAGGGCACTGCTTTGGATGGCACCGGAAATTGTCGTGGCGTGAAGATGTTGTTCCGCCGCTGCTGTTGGCGACCCTGCACTTCTTTTTCTGCTAACATAGCAAGTTGAAATAAACGTTGAATAGAATGATATCCCTTGTAGTCAACTATGTCCTGGATCTCACGCCGTAAGCCCCCATAAAACCTATCAATTTGGTCTTCCTGATCCTCAACTACCCCACAACGAAGCATACCTTTCTGCAACTCTTGGTAGTACTCTTGGACAGTCATGTCACCCTGATCAAAGCGTTGCAATTTCTTAAGAAGATCACGTCTATATGAAGGAGGAACAAACCTAGCGCGCATCTCTTCTTTTAACACAGCCCATGTCTGTGGTGCATTACGTGTATTGACAAGTTCATTCCACCAAATTATAGCAAAATCTTTAAACTCACTAGTGGCTTGTCTAACTCTATGTCGCTCAGGAAAAAGATGCGAGCTAAAATTTTGTTCTACCGTCATGTCCCAATCCAAGTAAGTCTCAGCATCATAAGATCCATAAAATGTTGGAATAGAAAACTTAATCTTAGCATAAGGATCATTATCTTGTTCGGGAGCATGAGGACGAGGTCTACCTCCCATACCTTGACGATTTCGTTGAGGGCGATGGTGCTGCTGTGCATCAACCTCATGGTTATTGAAGTCATCCTATGTGTCGTAGTGAGCATGTGCATCACCATCAAGGATGATAGAGGGTGTAGCTTGTTGGGAAAGACGAGTCTCCATCTCGTCCAACCGTGTGATCAGACCAGCAACACTTTTATGGAGCCTCTAAAAGGTGGCTGTTATAGTGGTCTGGTAATTGTTGAAAGCTTCGGTCATTGCCCGCATCATGTCCTTTAGTTCCATATGGGACACACACTCATCATCATCCGGAGGTGTAGAACCAGAGGTCTTATCCATAGGCTTCTTTCCTGTCATTGTTAGTACAAAACAGAAACGAAGATAAAAAGATCGTGAAGAACCCTATTACTACGCTCTCCAAAGTGGGTGGAAAATCGATCAGTAAGATGCGTCTTACCCCGCTCTTACAAGTTTCTTACCAGCACTGCAGGTGGCCAACGGTGACCGGTGTGAAGCAAGCAGAGAGTGGGTGTGATTGCAAAAGTTACCTGTTCTGCTCGAGAGAAGGTGGAGCTTGGAAGGATCAAATGCAGTATATGTATGTGGCACACAAGTTACCAACAGATAGCAATGCTGAATAAGTGTCCAAAGAATTTCACCTAGTTGCTGGCCTAAGAATGTATTAGAATAGTTGTGGCAACTAGCAAGGACAAGGATGAATGATGATGAACAACAAGGATAATATCAGCAAGTATCCAGCACTCGCACAGAAATAGCACACCCCTTAGCCTCCTGTTTTTGTCTTGAAGCACTAGTAGAAATCAAAATCTTTTTTTCTCTTTTTTGATATTTTTTTTCTCAACCAGGGGCACAAGAATAGAAACAGCACCAAGTATTAGCTCAAACCGATGAAAGATGAGATCAGCACAAATTCAGGAGCGATTAGAAAAACTGGTGCTGGAACTTCGGAGTTTGAAACGAGGGCCTTCTTAATTTTTTTAATTTTTTTTGAAAACGCCTTATGTGGACTTTTTCGAGACCTTTCTGGAAAAAAATGCACCTCAATCGGAGTTACAAGCGAAAAGTTATGCCCATTTTAAGGAGGATACCCCGAATCAGGTTTTGGTGGTGGTGGAAAATACAACAGAAACGAATCGGTGGATGGAATTTTTTTGTAGATTGGTTTTTTGTAGATGGCAGCGGATGGAAGAAACAAAACTGAACCAAAACAAATCTAAACCAGCAACCAGACTCAACCTAGGACACTGTCACACCCGTTTTCTCCGAAGAACAACCGAGTGAATATCACATGTATGCCAGGATCATTTTCTCATACATGTGATGACAAATAGTGAAGCATCATTTATTACAAGGCAGGTGTCGAATATAAATAAGTCTTACATAGCACATGTCTCGATGGACGATAATAAGTTCATACCATAAAATAGCAGCAGAATATTATTCTTGTGGGCTCCGTCACAGGCGTTGCCCGGGGGACTCCATGAACCTAGAATCCTTCTTCGGGTCCGAAGTCTTGATCATTAAACACCACCTCATCCCCTTGACCTGAGCAGCAATTTAAACCAACAAATATGCAAGGTTGAGTATCGTTGGTACTCAGCAAGTGTGGGAAAGATTATGTCATGCATGGCTAGAGCAAGGAGAGGTTGAACTCATGGTTAAAGCACTACGCAATTACTACATATCACCTTAGCTTATTAAGCACCTACATTACTACATAGGTGAAATGGTCCCAATCTCCCAACCCCTTCATCATAATCAAATAACCATAACATCATTTCCAATGTTAAGCTCCCCGCTTAACATCCACAACTTCCAAAGTCATCATCCTCTAATCATGAATAAGTCCAAGCTGCTCTTGACCGTGAGCACGGCTGTCATGACAGTTTCGACTCTGCAGAGTTTGCACCACTGTACCCACATGTAGTGATTTCATCCCCCGTTGCCGGGTGGACTAAAAGAACCTCCATTATGCCAGTGGCCACGAACCACATTCACACTTCCCAGGTGTGTAGCCAGGAGATCACTACGAAGCCTTTACGAAGGGATTCCCGATGAGCGTGGGCCCACTGAGGTTTCACCCCTAACAGCATACAAGAGGCTCCAACCCCGCTGCAGTGGCCGCCTCTTGAGCCTTGCGGTTCATATGGTAGTCCAGCTGACACCTATTCCCCGCACCATCCAACACACCCATACTATGCCGGGGATACACCTAATTAATTGGCAAAGCTGCCCCATCTCAGCATGTGGTTGGCACGGTAAAGCCAGGTTACATGCTCCATGAACCAGTCCTTAGGATCCATGCAAGTACTAAACACAAACCCGAGTCTCGTGCAACCAGCACCAACCAAATCATCCAACTTGCCTTGATCCCTACCTCTACATAACTCATAATATCTCATTCAAGAATGAGGTCAATAAATTGATGATCTCATATCCCAATTATCCCATTCTAAGCATGGCTAAGCATAAGCATATAAATAAATGACATGATAAAATAAATCCCAACCCAAGCTACAAGGAAACAAGGTAATGCAATTCTAGGGAAACTTCCTAGCATGGGTTTCATATTTCAATTGACAATGCAAATAATTCTATCTACAGATCCTATTATAGGATCAAAGTGGTCAAGGACACTTGCCTTCTTCCTGCTGCTCTGGGAATGGAAAGTCTTGATCTTGGAAGGGAAGAACTTGCTCTGGGGCAGGTTCTACTCATGCCAACACACATAGCAAAAGAAAACAACACTCCATAAGACATAGTTCACACTTTCACTTCATACAAACCACACATACATACCTATGAAAGTCATTCACATTTCTAAGTGTTGTGGTTACTCTACATGTGTTGATTTTTGGCCTATATTCACCTTTAAACATATGTATATTATTTCTAACTTCTATGTTCAGATTTCTATTTGCACACTATATATTAATTTCCAATTTGAACAAATTCTTTATATTTAATTAATATACTTCTTAGCTACCAAGTTTGCATGAAAGATAATTCCCTACTCCAAATAGGTTTTCAGATCTTCTACCAAATCCTAAACTGAAGTTTTTGGATTTGGAGACTTCATTTATCCTTTTCTAATTATGTGTACTGATTTTCCTATATTTTCAGATTTATTTTCTATGCCTAAAAGTGAACTTTATTATGAAAATAGTAAGACACATCATCTAAACAGAGTAGGTTCTGATATAAAATGTTCCATAATATATATTTGAACTTCCTCTCTGATGTGGAACAAATTAAATTTATTTTACTAGTTTTTAGAATTATTTCCTAACCTAAAATGTGTTTCTAGAACTAATAAATATGAATATCATTTAGACAGAATTCATCTCAGCCTAAAAATCTATTTTTAACTCATTCTAAAGTTTTCCAAGTGCTAGGAGAATTTAAATTTGAATTTGCACATGTGTTTGCCTTACCTTTTAAATTTAAATCCTAGTCACATATTTAAATTTCTGGATTTAATATCATATAGGGTCAAAAAGGTAAATGTCACACCCGGTTTTTCCGAAGAACAACCGAGTGAATATCACATGTATGATAGGATCATTTTCTCATACATGTGATGACAAATAGTGAAGCATCATTTATTACAAGCCAGGTGTCGAATATAAATAAGTCTTACATCGCAAATGTCTTAATGGACAATAATAAGTTCACCACAAGCAAATAAACTAGCAGCGGAAAATTATTCTTGAGGGCTCCATTACAGGCGTTGCCCGGGGGTCTCCATGAACCTAGAAACCTTCTTCGGGTCAAAGTCTTGGTCATTATACACCACCTCATTATCTTGACCTGACCAGCAATATAAACCAACAAATATGCAAGGTTGAGTACCGATGGTACTCAGCAAGTGTGGGAAAATTATATCATGCATGGCTAGAACAAGGAGAGGTTGAACTCATGGTTAAAGCACTACGCAATTAATACCTATCACCTTAGCTTATTAAGCACCTACATTACTACACAAGTGAAATGGTTCCAATCTCCCATCCCATCATCAAAATCCAATAACCATAACATCATTTCCAATGTTAAGCTTCCCGCTTAACATCCACAACTTCCAAAACCATCACTCCTCTAATCATGAATAAGTCCAAGCCGCTCTTAACCTTGAGCACGGCTGTCATGACAGTTTTGACTCTGCAGAGTTTGTACCACTGTACCCACATGTAGTGATTTCATCCCCCGTTGCCGGGTGGACTAAAAGAACCTCCATTATGCCAGTGGCTACGAACCACATTCACACTTCCCAGGTGTGTAGCCAGGAAATCACTACGAAGCCTTTACAAAGGGATTCCCGACGAGCATGGGCCCACTGAGGTTTCACCCTTAACAGCATACAAGAGGCTCCAACCCCGCTGCAGTGGCCCCCTCTTGAGCCTTGCGGTTCATATGGTAGTCCAGCTGACACCTACTCCCCGCACCATCCAACACACCCATACTACGCCGGGGATACACCTAATTAATTGGCCAAGCTGCCCCATCTCAGCATGTGGTTGGCACTGTAAAGCCAGGTTACATGCTCCATGAACCGGTCCTTAGGATCCAGGCAAGTACTAAATACAAACCCGAGTCTCGTGCACCCAGCACACAACCAAAACCTCCAACTTGCCTTGATCCCTACCTCTACATAACTCACAATATCTCATTCAAGAGTATGGTAAAATAAACTGATGATCTCATGTCCCAAATATTCCATTCTAAGCATGGCTAAGCATATGCGTAATAATAAATGACATGATAAAATAAATTCCAACCCAAGCTACAAGGAAAACAAGGTAATGCAATTCTATGGAAACTTCCTAGCATGGATTTCATATTTCATTTGACAATGCAAATAATTCTATCTACACATCCTAGCATAGGATCAAAGTGGTCAAGGACACTTGCCTCCTTCCTGCTGCTCTTGAAATGGGTAGTCCTGATCTTGGAAAGTAATAACTTGCTCTTGAGCAGGTTCTACATCATACCATCACACATAGCAAAAGAAAAATAACAATCCATAAGACATAGTTCACACTTCTACTTCATACAAACCACACATTCACATTTATGAGAGTCCTTCACCATTATATGTGTTGTGTTTACTTTATGTGTGTTGATTTGTGGCTTGCATACACTTTTAATCATGTGTATATGATTCCTACTTTTGTGTTCACATTTATACTTACCTACTATATATATATGAGTTTCCAATTTAAATAAATTCCTTAAATTCAACTACTACACCTTTTCACTACCAAGTATGTATAAAAAAATATTTTTCTTCTCCATATGTGCTTTTAGAATTTCTACCAACCTTAAACTGAATTCTTTGGATTTTAGAAACTTCATTTATCATTTACTAGTTGCTATATTTTCAGATTTATTTTCCTATGCATAAATGTGTACTTTATTATGAAAATAGTAATACACATCATCTAAACAGAATAGGTTCTGGTCCTAAATAATTTAATAACATATTTTGACCTTTGCCTCAGATGTAAACTATTTCACAATTACTTTCCCTATTTTCTAAAACTATTCATTACTTAAAAATGTGTCCCTAAATGTGAATAATAAATTAAACAGATTCAGTTCAGCCCAAAATATGTTTTTATCTCACTCCAAAGTTTTCTAAATACTGAAAAAGTTTTTAATTTAATTATGACAATATGTTTGTCCCACTTTTTAATTTTTAAACACTAGCCACATATTCAATTTCCTAATTTAAATACTAAACAGGGCTAAAAAGGTAAACTCACCCCATTACAGGGTCTATAATATTATTTTCAGAATTTCCAGGGGTCTAGCTACACTTATCAGAGGTGTTTTTCCTAATTTTTATTAAGTCCAGGGGCTAAAACTGATTTTTAAATGAATTTACATGATTTTCTGAAGTTCCAGGGGCTAGATCAGAAGTTTCCGGGGCTAGCTCTTATTTCCCGAGAACCCCAGGGGGTAGCACGTAAGAATTCCAGTCTTTATAACGCGGGGCTGACGTGGACCGTCCGATTTTAAACCGACGGCTGAGATTATAATGTCGAACCGGTACGCGGGGATTTAAACCCTACCGTGCGATTTAAAATAAACGGCGCACAAGCGGCCACGTCGCTCTGATCGAGCGCGGGCGGCGCTGCCGGCGGCGCACGACGGCGGGAAGCGGCGATCTCGCTGGAGACTTTCGGATCTTCGAGAATTCTTCCTAGAACTGTGATCTTATGGTATAGATCAGTAGAGGGGAGGTCGGGGATCTCACCTCGGGGGTTTTCTTGAGCTCGGAGGTCCTGGAAGGTGATCGGCGATGAGGTCCGAGGCAAAACCACGGCGAAGCTCGTCGGCGCTGCGTTTACACTGCAAATCACCGAGTTTTCTGCACCTGCAAGGTTTCCCGGAGGCGGTGGATCAAGACCAGCGAGTTAGATCGGAATTTCCGAGCTTAGATCGGCCAGAATTCACCGGAGAAGTCTCGGTTCTCACCGGAGTATAAAATCGGCGATCGTGGGGGAAAAATAGAACGAGGCCGGGGTTTTTATAGACGGGGGAGGGCGGTGGGTTTGTTTAGATCGAGTGGGAGTCCTCCGGAACCAGAATTCGGCCGGAAATCCGGTCGGTTGCGATCGCGCGCGCGCGGGTGAACAGTCCGAGTTTCGGACGATCGGGGGTTAGGGATGACAGGTGGGTCCCACCTGTCTGAGAGAGAGAGCGCGGGCGCGCGGCTGCGGGCTGGCGCGGGGCAGGGTGGGCCGGCTGGTGGGTTTCGGCCCACTGGCCGGTTTTTTTTCTGTTTTCCTTTTTCTATTTCTTTTCTGATTTGAGTGTAATTTGAATTCCAGTTTGAATTTGAATTTTTGCAAAACATGCAACACGTCCAAAAAATTTTAAATCCCCCTCTTAACATGATTTAGGGTTTTGAATCAAAATTTTGGGGTGTTACAGCTCTACCCCCCTTAAAAGAAATCTCGTCCTCGAGATTGGTGGTTCTAAGAAAACAATTCCGGAAATTGTGCGTTGAGCTCATCTTCCCGCTCCCAGGTGGCTTCCTCTTTTGAGTGATGCTTCCACTGCACCTTGCACATCCGGATTCTTTTATTTCTGGTGAGGCGTTCCATTGTCTCCAAAATCTTGTATGGTTGCTCCGCATAAGACAAATCCTCAGCTACGTTCACTTCATTCATGGGTAACACCTCCTCAGGCGTCCTCAGGCATTTCTTGAGTTGTGACACATGGAATACATTGTGCACATCCGATAGACGAGCCGGTAACTCTAGTTGATACGCCACTTCGCCTTTCCTTTCCAGAACTTGAAAGGGTCCGATGTATCGAGGTGACAACTTCCCTTTCACCTTGAACCGACGAAGTCCTCTAATAGGGGACACCTTGAGATAGACATAGTCCCCCACGTTGAAAACGAGCTCTCTTCTTCGCACATCGGCATAGCTCTTTTGGCGTGTCTGTGCTATCCTCAAGTTATTGCGAATTTCCCTCACCTTCGCCTCGGCTTCTTGTAGTACTTCGGGACCAAACACTTTACTTTCCCCTGTTTGGTTCCAAAATAGGGGAGTTCTGCACTTCCTCCCGTACAAGGCTTCAAACGGCGACATCTTCATACTAGCTTGATAGCTGTTGTTATAGGAAAACTCCACATACGGTAAGTTCTTGTCCCAACTCCGATTGTTTTTGAGTGCACATGCCCTTAGCATATCTTCAAGGATCTGATTGGTTCTTTCCGTCTGCAGGTCGGTTTGGGGATGATAGGCAGAACTAAAGTTCAGATGGGTTCCCATGGTTTCGTGCAACTTCTGCCAAAATCTTGAGGTGAACTGTGTCCCTCGATCCGACACTATCTTCTTTGGCACTCCATGGTAACACACGATCCTTGACATGTATAGCTCTGCCAATTTGGATCCGCTGTAGCTTTCTTTCATGGGGATGAAATGAGCTACCTTGGTTAGCCTATCAATGATGACCCATATTGAATCATACCCTGATTGGGTCCTAGGTAATCCCACGATGAAATCCATGCTAATTTCTTCCCATTTCCATTCAGGCACTTTGAGTGGTTGCAATAATCCCGCGGGTCGTTGATGTTCCGCTTTCACTAGCTGACATGTGTCACATAGGGCAACATGTTCTGCGACATCTCGCTTCATGCCATACCACCAATACCTGCTCTTGAGGTCCTGGTACATTTTCGTACTCCCAGGATGAATGGAATAATCGGAATCGTGAGCTTCCTTCAAAATCAATTCTCGAATCTCTTTTACTTCTGGCACACAGATTCTTTTTCCGTGCCACACCGTTCCTTGTTCATCCTTTATAAAACCAGGAGCTTTATTTTCCTTGATGAGTTGCCTGATCTCTTGTATCTTCTCATCATTCTTTTGACCTTCGCGTATGTCTCGCTCTAGTGTGGAGTCCACCTCCATGGCGATGGCTTCACCACTATTTACTAGACATAGATTGAGCCTTATAACTTCGTCCTTTAATTCTATAGGCATGTCCTTCAAACTCAACTTATTGACCTGCACTTTCTGACTCAAAGCATCGGCCACGACGTTTGCTTTCCCGGGATGATAGTTGATGCCCACATCAAAGTCATTGATTAACTCTAGCCATCTCCTTTGTCTGAGGTTGAGGTCTGGCTGTGTGAATATGTACTTCAAACTCTTATGATACGTATATATCTCGGTCCTCTTCCCCATCAAATAGTGTCGCCAAATTTTCAACGCGTGTACCACTGCGGCTAATTCTAGGTCATGTGTAGGATAGTTCTTCTCGTGCTTCCGGAGCTGTCGGGATGCATAAGCCACGACATGCCCTTCTTGCATGAGAACACATCCCAACCCGTTTCCAGGGGCATCGCAGTACACCGTGAAGTTCTTCTGCATATCTGGCATAACAAACACTGGGCTGTTGTCAATCTCTTCTTTAGCTCCTGAAAGCTCGTCTCGCACTGTGGCGTCCAGGTGAATGTGATTCCCTTCTCCAACAGTTTTGTGAGAGGTCTCGAGATCTTGGAGAATCCCTCAATAAACCGTCGATAGTATCCAGCCAATCCCAGGAAGCTTCGAACTTCCCCGACATTTTCAGGGGTCTTCCACTTCTGTATATCCTCGATTTTGGCAGGATCCACGGAGATTCCTCCCTCCGAGATTATATGTCCTAAGAAAGGAACTTTCTTCAGCCAAAACTCACACTTGCTCAACTTGGCATATAGTTGGTGTTCTCTTAGCCTCTGCAACACCAACCTTAGATGTTTCTCATGTTCTTCTTCATCTTTGGAGAAGACGAGAATGTCATCTATGAAAACCACCACAAATTTGTCCAGATATTCCATGAATACCTTGTTCATGAGATACATGAAGTATGCCGGGGCATTAGTTAGCCCGAAAGGCATGACAATATATTCATACAGTCCGTACCGAGATCCGAAAGCTGTCTTGGGAACATCAGATTGCCTTATCTTGAGTTGGTGGTATCCCGACCTGAGATCAATTTTCGAGAACACACAAGCTCCCCTCAACTGATCAAACAAGTCTTCAATGCGAGGTAATGGGTACTTGTTCTTGATGGTTACCTTATTCAAAGCACGGTAATCCACGCATAACCTTTGGGTTCCGTCCTTCTTGGGCACAAATATCACCGGAGCTCCCCATGGTGAGGAACTAGGACGAATATACCCCTTCTCCGACAATTCTCTCAAATGATCCTTGAGTTCTTCCAGCTGCTTAGAGTCCATCCAATAAGGTCTCTTGTATATCGGGGCTGTTCCAGGTACTAGCTCAATTGCGAATTCCACTTACGATCGGGAGGCATACCTGGCAATTCTTCCGGAAAAACGTCTGGATATTCCCTGATAGTCCTGATTTCCTCAACTTTCACCTCAACTTGATTTAATTTAATGTCCCTCCTAGGCTCGTGTATTGTTATGAACTTTACTCTTGTGCCACTAGGGTGAGTTAGTTCCACCGTTCTGGTCGAACAATGAATGATTCCCTTATGTTTGGTCAACCAATCCATGCCCAAAATAATATCGATCCCTTGGGAATCTATCACTATGAGGTTAGCAGTAAACACTACCCCATTAATGTCTAGATTCACCTTGGGACACACTTGTCTTGTCCTTATTTCTCCACCTGGAGAGATTACGACTAGCATATGGTTCATTTATGTTGTTGCTAGGTCATACTTCTTAACAAACCCTTGAGCAATAAACGAGTGGGTAGCAATAGAATCAAACAGCAGGGTTGCAAGGTGTAAATTGGCAGGAAACTTACCAACTACCACGTCGGGTGCATCTTGTGCTTCCTCCATAGTGACGTGGTTCACCCGTCCTCTCATTACATTCTGCTGTTGTGGCTGCACGGGCTTCTTCTTTGGGCACTTATGGGCGTAGTGCCCCACTTCACCGCAGCTAAAACATTGGACCCCAACCTTAGGTGCTTGGCCTTTACTGTCTTGGGGTTGGTTTGGGGGTCCTTGTACTGCTGGTCGAGGTGGATATGCAGGGCGAGGCTGCTGTACGAACTGACGTTGTGGCTGTATTGGTGCTGCCGGAGGCTTGTAGTTCGGGTTGTACCCTCTTGGTGCTGAGTAGGGTACCGCAGCACGGTTCGTCTGCCCTGCTGGTTGCTGCATCAGACGTGGGTGGGTGTTGCTCCCTGAGGCTTGATGTGACCACCCGGCCTTCCTCTTATTCTCATTTTCCAAGGCCTTCATCTTCCTTTCTACCACAAACGCTCTGTCCACCATCTTTTGAAAACTTTCATACTCATTTGAGGACATTGCACACTGCATCTCTGCGGTAAGTCCTTCCACAAAACAATCTTGTTTCTGCTCATCAGTCTCTATGTCCCGTGGGGCATAACGGGATAGTTGAGTAAATTTAGTGAGGTATTCCCTCACCGTCATGTTTCCCTGCTGCAGTCCCAAAAACTCCTTCCTCTTGTTTTTGAGTTCACCTCTTGGGATGTAATGGTTGCGGAAGCTACGCTTGAACTCTTCCCAAGTGATGTTCTCAGGGTCATGATGGGCGGCCACGTAGGCGGTCCACCAATCAGCAGCAGGTCCATGCAATTGATGAGAGGCAAACAGCACCCTCTCATATCCTTGGCACTGTATGATCCTCATCTTGCTCTCAATGGTCTTAAGCCAATCATCTGCCTCCAGAGGTTCAGCAGCACTTGCAAACTTTCGATGTTGAGTTCCTAGAAACTCACTCAACCTTGGTTGGCGTGGTGCAGCTTGTGGAGGTGGAACTTGATGCAAGTTGGCCACCACTTGAGTCAAGTTCTGGATGAGCTGATTTTGATTCTCCAGCATTTGGTGGAGGGGATTAACTCCTGCACGGCGACCACCCCGGTCCTGGCCTCCAGAAAGACGAGGGTTGCATGCCTCATCGTTGTTGTTGGCGGGGTTGGCAGCACGTCCTTTTCCTCTTCCGGCCATCCGGTAGAATCAACCAATGTTAATTTGAAAGCATTTAGTATCATCTTACTACTTTCATTTGTTTGTACATTGAAGTGTTGAGGCTTTGTTATACTTTTACAAGGGTTCATATCTCACACCAAATAGATGCACTATTATTTCATGTGGGTTCACACACCAAAGCAAAACAATCTAAAGACGAGGCTGTGGACAATTGCTCATGGTTTCACAACTCACGTCACACACCAAGCATTAACACACCATTAACTACGTAACGACTCGACTACTCGACATCCTTCTAATTTAAGGGAAAGGCTCTACGCTACTCGTTTTCTTGAGCTGGCTCCTCGCGATCTTCCTCATCATTTTGGCTGCCTTCTGACTCTGCTTTGGGTGGGGAGGCTGCTGGTGGAGAAGTGCGACGACGCCTGATCGCTCGGCGATCTGGGGAGTCAGGAGTCCATGTATTATTCACGGTGACACACAGTTCATTCCCATCTCCTCTTTCTCTCGCCCTCAAACAGGCTCACAGCAACGCCTCCGTTTCCTTCAGGGTGTCCCGGACATCCTGAAGCTCTTGTTGACACTCCTGCAGTCGAGTGCTGAGCATAGCAGCATCCTCCAAGCACAAGTCCATGTGCTCATGGGAAGTCCCCTGCTGCACCGGCGGGTACTTGTACTCCGTGGTACCACTCTCACGTTGTTGGACATACATGTACTCAGTTTTGTCCAAGTGGCGACGATAGATGTGACTCTGGCAGGTGATGGTCTCCCAGGTGACATCTTTCTCCGCATCGACCTGTGTCGCTCAACAAGCTGGAGAGTGGTGAATCTTAAGCAGCTGATTTTCTTGTGTAATCCTCATTTCTGAGCTCCATTCTTCCCTCTTCTCACGGATGGTCCTGGTGAAGTTATAGTGGATTATTAGCTTGCCCGTGTTGCCGGCGGCTTCGAGCATACGCCGAAGACGGCGCAATAAGCCTCCTACTGCCAATCCGTAGGAAAGGTACGTCACCGGACGGCTCTCCTCTCTCTCGGCAAGGGCAACTACGGGAACTCTCCCTCCTGTGGACTTGCGAGCGGTGCGAATCATGCGAACCATCTAAAACAAAAAGAATTTAAAATTAGGTTAGATAAACTCTCAAACAAAAATCCTATTTTGAATGAAAGTTGGGGTAAGATGAAGAAAGTGACTCATTAAATAACACTTTTCAACACACACCTTGTAAAAATAGTTTTTAAGAAAATAAGGTCCTTAAATACGTCCATTTCTACCTAGGTCCACGTTCCTACGGGCAACCTTGGCTCTGATACCACCTCTGTCACACCCGGTTTTTCCGAAGAACAACCGAGTGAATATCACATGTATGCCAGGATCATTTTCTCATACATGTGATGACAAATAGTGAAGCATCATTTATTACAAGCCAGGTGTCGAATATAAATAAGTCTTACATCGCAAATGTTTTAATGGACAATAATAAGTTCATCACAAGCAAATAAACTAGCAGCAGAAAATTATTCTTGAGGGCTCCATTACAGGCGTTGCCCGGGGGTCTCCATGAAACTAGAAACCTTCTTCGGGTCCAAAGTCTTGGTCATTATACACCACCTCATTATCTTGACCTGAGCAGCAATATAAACCAACAAATATGCATGGTTGAGTACCGATGGTACTCAGCAAGTGTGGGAAAATTATATCATGCATGGCAAGAACAAGGAGAGGTTGAACTCATGGTTAAAGCACTACGCAATTAATACCTATCACCTTAGCTTATTAAGCACCTACATTACTACACAAGTGAAATGGTCCCAATCTCCCATCCCATCATCAAAATCCAATAACCATAACATCATTTCCAATGTTAAGCTTCCCTCTTAACATCCACAACTTCCAAAACCATCACTCCTCTAATCATGAATAAGTCCAAGCCGCTCTTAACCGTGAGCACGGCTGTCATGACAGTTTTGATTCTGCAGAGTTTGTACCACTGTACCCACATGTAGTGATTTCATCCCCCGTTGCCGGGTGGACTAAAAGAACCTCCATTATGCCAGTGGCTACGAACCACATTCACACTTCCCAGGTGTGTAGCCAGGAGATCACTACGAAGCCTTTACAAAGGGATTCCCGACAAGCGTGGGCCCACTGAGGTTTCACCCCTAACAGCATACAAGAGGCTCCAACCCCGCTGCAGTGGCCCCCTCTTGAGCCTTGCGGTTCATATGGTAGTCCAGCTGACACCTACTCCCCGCACCATCCAACACACCCATACTACGCCGGGGATACACCTAATTAATTGGCCAAGCTGCCCCATCTCAGCATGTGGTTGGCACTGTAAAGCCAGGTTACATGCTCCATGAACCGGTCCTTAGGATCCAGGCAAGTACTAAACACAAACCCGAGTCTCGTGCACCCAGCACACAACCAAAACCTCCAACTTGCCTTGATCCCTACCTCTACATAACTCACAATATCTCATTCAAGAGTATGGTAAAATAAACTGATGATCTCATGTCCCAAATATTCCATTCTAAGCATGGCTAAGCATATGCATAATAATAAATGACATGATAAAATAAATCCCAACCCAAGCTACAAGGAAAACAAGGTAATGCAATTCTATGGAAACTTCCTAACATGGGTTTCATATTTCATTTGACAATGCAAATAATTCTATCTACACATCCTAGCATAGGATCAAAGTGGTCAAGGACACTTGCCTCCTTCCTGCTGCTCTTGAAATGGGTAGTCCTGATCTTGGAAAGGAATAACTTGCCCTTGAGCAGGTTCTACATCATACCATCACACATAGCAAAAGAAAAATAACAATCCATAAGACATAGTTCACACTTCTACTTCATACAAACCACACATTCACATTTATGAAAGTCCTTCACCATTATATGTGTTGTGTTTACTTTATGTGTGTTGATTTGTGGCTTGCATACACTTTTAATCATGTGTATATGATTCCTACTTTTGTGTTCACATTTATACTTACCTACTATATATATATGAGTTTCCAATTTAAATAAATTCCTTATATTCAACTACTACACCTTTCCACTACCAAGTATGTATAAAAAAATATTTTTCTTCTCCATATGTGCTTTTAGAATTTCTACCAACCTTAAACTGAATTCTTTGGATTTTAGAAACGTCATTTATCATTTACTAGTTGCTATATTTTCAGATTTATTTTCCTATGCATAAATGTGTACTTTATTATGAAAATAGTAATACACATCATCTAAACAGAATAGGTTCTGGTCCTAAATAATTTAATAACATATTTTGACCTTTGCCTCAGATGTAAACTATTTCACAATTACTTTCCCTATTTTCTAAAACTATTCATTACTTAAAAATGTGTCCCTAAATGTGAATAATAAATTAAACAGATTCAATTCAGCCCAAAATATGTTTTTATCTCACTCCAAAGTTTTCTAAATACTGAAAAAGTTTTTAATTTAATTATGACAATATGTTTGTCCCACTTTTTAATTTTTAAACACTAGCCACATATTCAATTTCCTAATTTAAATACTAAACAGGGCTAAAAAGGTAAACTCACCCCATTACAGGGTCTATAATATTATTTTCAGAGTTTCCAGGGGTCTAGCTACACTTATCAGAGGTGTTTTTCCTAATTTTTATTAAGTCCAGGGGCTAAAACTGATTTTTAAATGAATTTACATGATTTTCTGAAGTTCCAGGGGCTAGATCAGAAGTTTCCAGGGCTAGCTCTTATTTCCCGAGAACCCCAGGGGGTAGCACGTAAGAATTCCAGTCTTTATAACGCGGGGCTGACGTGGACCGTCCGATTTTAAACCGACGGCTGAGATTATAACGTCGAACCGGTACGCGGGGATTTAAACCCTACCGTGCGATTTAAAATAAACGGCGCACAAGCGGCCACGTCGCTCTGATCGAGCGCGGGCGGCGCTGCCGGCGGCGCACAGCGGCGGGAAGCGGCGATCTCGCCGGAGACTTTCGGATCTTCGAGAATTCTTCCTAGAACTGTGATCTTATGGTATAGATCGGTAGAGGGGAGGTCGGGGATCTCACCTCGGGGGTTTTCTTGAGCTCGGAGGTCCTGGAAGGTGATCGTCGACGAGGTCCGAGGCAAAACCACGGCGAAGCTCGTCGGCGCTGCGTTTACACCGCAAATCACCAAGTTTTCTGCACCTGCAAGGTTCCCCGGAGGCGGTGGATCAAGACCAGCGAGTTAGATCGGAATTTCCGAGCTTAGATCGGCCAGAATTCGCCGGAGAAGTCTCGGTTCTCACCGGAGTAAAAATCGGCGATCGTGCGGGAAAACAGAACGAGGCCGGGGTTTTTATAGACGGGGGAGGGCGGTGGGTTTGTTTAGATCGAGTGGGAGTCCTCCGGAACCAGAATTCGGCCGGAAATCCGGTCGGTTGCGATCGCGCGCGCGCGGGTGAACAGTCCGAGTTTCGGACGATCGGGGGTTAGGGATGACAGGTGGGTCCCACCTGTCTGAGAGAGAGAGCGCGGGCGCGGCTGCGGGCTGGCGCGGGGCAGGGTGGGCCGGCTGGTGGGTTTCGGCCCACTGGCCGGTTTTTTTTCTGTTTTCCTTTTTCTTTTTCTATTTCTTTTCTGATTTGAGTTTAATTTGAATTCCAGTTTGAATTTGAATTTTTGCAAAACATGCAACACGTCCAAAAATTTTTAAATCCCCCTCTTAACATGATTTAGGGTTTTGAATCAAAATTTTGGGGTGTTACAGTAAATCCACCCTACTACAGGGTCTAATTTGCTATTTCATAAATTTCCAGGGGTCTAACTACACATAACAGAGGGGGTTTTCCTAATTTTTATTAAGTCCAGAGGCTAAAACTGATTTTTAAATGAATTTACACGAATTTCTGAAGTTCCAGGGGCTAGATCAGAAGTTTCTGGGGCTAGCTCGTGTTTCCTGAGATCCCCAGGGGGTAGCGCGTAAGAATCCCGGCATTTATATGTGAGACCTATGTGTGCTGAATACATTGGCAATTTGGATAAAAGTTAGCATTAACATTCAAAATTTTGAATATTGCCAAAACATTCTTCTGTGGCAAGGTCCGGCAAGTTCTTTGTTAGGTCCGCCAAGTGTTGGCAAGGTCCGACGCAAGGTCCGAAGAGCTCCTGCAAGGTCCGGAGAGCTTCTGTGAGGTCCGGAGCTTGTTTTTAGGGAGCTCCCGTGAAGTTCAACTCGTAGAACTGCAGCATCTTGTTTTTGCTTTTAACTCGCAATGTTTTAAACATGCTTTACGGGAAGGTTTGCTTAGAAGAATTGGTTGTTTATTCATGTGAAGGTGTTGCTTGAGTTCAAGACATGGCTGGTCACGGGATCCTTGGACTAGTCTAAGGGAGGAGATGAGGTTCCAACAACCATGTTCGTAAGGAGCTGTGGTTGAGTTGATCGGGAGGTCGCACAGCATGTTTGGATCAAGGGCAATGCATATGAAGGTTGCGTGTACGTCGTTGGAAGGTGTTTGCACATGTGCAAGGAGTGCATGGACGTGGCAATATTGTTCCAAGGCGTGATGAAGAGAAGTGTACGTAAAGAATTGGTCAGAAAGGTCCAACCGGCTGGATTGCGTACTCAGGCTGAGGCTGAGTCGGATATGGCACAAATATGGAAGATTTGAGTTGGTTATGATAGGATTTCATGCTAGGCACGATGTTGAGTTGTTTTAGAAATGTTTAGGACGTTCCTAAGGTGTTTGGAAGTCTCACAATTGCTTCTATCTGCGGATAGGAGAGTACTGAGCAGTTATGGTAAGTTAGGATACGAGTCCAATTAGGAGTAGGAGTCCTAGATTGGATTGTTTAGCCTGAGGGCTGGCTATAAAAGCAAGGGAGGCCAGAGCTCTCGTGGAAGAGAACTTTGGGCTGTTCCTCTTGTGTTTCTATTGAATAAAGTTCATAGTTTCGAGGAGCTTTTGTGCCTTGTTCATCCGACTTGTTTTTCGTCAAGTCTTTCTCGCTGAGTTTCTGGACAGACCGACGTTGCTTCGGTGTTTCGTTCATAACTCGAGTTCTACAGATCCGATTGACGTGATTCTTTTTGGGTTGTCTTCACAACTAAATTATCTATCACCTGTGAAATTTTCACGAGCTTCGGATCTGTAGTTTTTGAGATACACGAGTTTCTTTGCCGCATTGCAGATCTGTTTTATATCGGGTAGAACAGATTGATCTTCGTTTAATGTTTTGATCGTATCTCAAGTTTTACTTCGTGTTTTCAAGTGATTCTTGTTGCATTAGATCCGTGACTTGATTCTCTACCTCTGTACTTGATTTGTGACGGTTGAACACGTTTGAAAACACCTGCACACACGGTTTCTTTAACCGATTGATTTTTTGCTGAGGGGTTTTTGTTGTTTCCGCTGCGAAAAGTTTTAATCTACCATTCACCCCCCTCTGGTAGCTTTTCACGTGCTCTTCGATTCTACAATTGGTATCAGAGGCAAGGTTTGGAAGGCGTGGATGGAGGCCTACATACAGGTGCAAGGCTTCGCCATATGGGAAAAGGTCTACCAGAATTTCGATGTACCACCCAACGATCAAGTTATGGCTGCGAACATGAGAGATGTTGACAACAACAACAAGGCTCGCAACTTGATCATCCAAGGATTGACTCAAAGCGACTTCGACCGTGTTGCACACCTCCGATCTGCATATGATGTTTGGAAAGCTCTTTGTGACTACCATGAAGGATCCAATACGATCAAGGAGGTAAGGCAAGATATGTTCAAGAAAGAATACATGCGTTTTGAGATGCAACCCGGTGAGTCAATTGACGACCTTTTTGCTCGCTTTTATAAAATTCTCAGCAACTTGCGTAGTGTCAATGTTAACTTTTCAGATGCTGAAAATGCTAGACAATTTTTAGGAGCATTAGATATGTCAATTTGGGAGATGAAAGTTACATCTATTCGTGAATCTACTGTCATGAGTTCTCTTACTTTAGACGTGCTTTATTCTAAATTGAAAACTCATGAAATTGACACATCTCACGTAAAAACCCCCAACAAGTCTATTACATTTGTTTCGCAACGTGACATGTCTAGTTCTAGTCAATCATCATCTAGTGGTGCACTCTCTTTGCTGTCCTCTCTAACCCTTGAACAGATTGAAGAGTTTCCAGAGGAGGAGCTTGCACTCATCTCTACTCGGTTCTCAAAAGCATTGCAAAATGTGAGAACTAGAAGGAGAGGAAGACAGGACATTTTCGTACGGAGTGCCCTAACCTTTCAGGTCCGACTTCACGTGAAGAAAAGCAAACAAGGCCGAAGAAATCGTTTGCAAAGAATAAGAAGAAGAAAGATTTATCAATGTGCAACATAGTGCATAGTATGATCTCTGCACTTCAAGATTTCGGCTCAAGTGATGTGGACACCGGTAGTGATGAAGATGAAGAAGCTATGGCAAATATGTGCTGCATGGCGAGCAAGTCAGGTTCAAGCTCCGAGGAGGCAGAACACAACAGCGACGATGAAGAGGTATGTCCCACTTGCGAAGAAATGTGTGATGCTATTTCTCGTGCCACTGTTATATTAAAGAAAAAGGATAAAAAACTTAGGAACAATGCTGTTAAAATTGAGTCACTAGAATATGAAATTAATTGTTTAAAAACGTTGATTCCTAGTGATGATTCTTGTTCCTCATGTGATTTGATTTATGAACAATTATCCTCTTTAAGAAGTGCGCACGCATCTACACTTGATAACCTTGAACTTGAAATTGAAAAGAACAAAGAGCTTGCTGCACTTAATGATAAAATTTTGAAAGATGCTTGTTGTTCTACAATTGATTTGCATTGTTCTTCATGTGATGATCTGAATAAGAAACTAAATGATGCTATGAATGAGATTTCTATTTTGAACAATGCTTTACGTGTGCATGAAGTTAAATATTGTTCAAACTGCAAACTAAAAGGAATAACTTCATGTGAAAACTGCTTTGATCTGTCCAATAAACTTGATGACATGCATAGGACACTAGATCGGTTTTCTAATGCAAATAAGAACCTAAACTTGCTGCTGAATTCTTCCAAGTCTTGTAATGATAAAACTGGTTTAGGTTTTAATTCTCATGCTCATGCTAAGGCACACCCACCTAAAGTTGTAAAGTCATTAGGAAGCGGTTTGATTCAAACAGCTCCTAGACAAAAAGAGGTGATTTTCAAATCTGCAGGAGTACTGTCCCATTCGGATTCTAATAAGCGTGTTGCTTGCTCATCTAGACATGCTAATAAGGTTATTTTTCATTGTACCTACTGTGGTAGAGATGGTCATGTCATGGATTTTTGTTATAGACTAGCTAAACACGATAAGAAACAAAGAATACTTGCTAGATCACATGACAACCAAACAAAATCTGCTAGACCAAATGTTCGGAGCTTGCAACCTGCTGTAATGAGTTAAACTTGCTTCCGGACCTACTGTTTTTTGTGCTACATATAACACATCTTCTAAGTCAGTAGTTGGGAACAACAATTTTCGATGTTTGGCTCATAAACCTGCTGTACCTTCTCAGCTTTCGCGTGTTATTCCTGCTAGACGTCGTGTGACTCAGTACTGGATTCCTAAAAGTCTTTTAACTAACCCCAGTATTGAGTCATCGACGTATTGTGCTGCTGTGTAGGTTTCACGTTTGAGGAAGGAGAACATTTGGATTGTGGATTCAGGTTGCTCACGCCACATGACCGGTAACAAAGAATGGTTCTCCTCTCTCTTTTGTGTCACGTGCAGAAAATGTTACTTTCGCCGATAACTCTTCTACTCCCATAATTGCTAAAGGTTCGGTTAGAGTAAACAATCTCTACACTTTGAAAGATGTGGCACTTTCTAAAAATTTGAAATACAACTTGCTTTCGGTTTCACAATTGCTAGATGAAAATCTAGAGGTTAGCTTTGCTAAAAATTACTGCAAGGTTGTAGATTCAAAAGGTGAGCTTTTGTTTAACATGTCTAGGTTTGGAAGAGTTTTTAAAGCTGATTTTGATTTGTCAACTTATAAGCATCGGTGTCTAGTTGCTAATGATACAAAGGATCTATATTTTTGGCATCGTAGACTTGGTCACATAGGCTTTGATCATCTCACTCGTGTTAGTGCTCTCGATCGCATACGTGGGCTGCTGAAGCTTAAAAAGGACAATGATATTGTGTGCTCTTCTTGTAGACATGCTAAGTTTGTTGCAGGTTCACATGCTCCTCTCACAATGACCATGACAGCTGAACCGGGACAACTTTTACATCTTGACACAGTAGGTCCAGCACGTGTTCAATCCTTCGGAGGTAAATGGTATGTGCTTGTGATTGTTGATGATTATTCCAGATATTCTTGGGTTTATTTTATGGCATCTAAGAATAAAGCTTTTAGTCATTTTAGAACTTTATTTCTTAGATTATCTATTGATCACCCAGGATCATAAAAAGCAATTAGAAGTGATAACGGAACTGAATTTAAAAACCAATCCTTTGATCACTTTTGTGCTGAAAATGGAATAGATCATCAATACTCTTCACCCTATGTACCACAACAAAATGGTGTCGTAGAAAGAAAGAACATGACCTTAGTTGAGATGGCTAGGACTATGCTTGATGAATATCAAACTCCTAGGAAATTTTGGGCTGATGCAATTGCAACCGCTTGTTATGTCTCAAATCGTGTTTTCTTGCGTGCTAAGCTTGGAAAAACCCCATATGAGCTTCGGTTTGGACATAGGCCTAGTGTTACACATTTTAGGGTTTTTGGTTGCAAATGCTTTGTTAAGAAACATGGTAATCTTGATAAATTTGAAGCTAGATCTGTTGATGGCATGTTTCTTGGTTATCCATCTCATACTAGAGGCTACCGTGTGCTTTTACTTGACACTAACAAAATTGTGGAGACTTGCGAGGTTTCTTTTGATGAAGCTAGCCCAAGTACTAGCTCCGATATTGCAGGTCCGGATCCATATCCGCAGGGGGAGAGTATTTTTTATTGAAGAAGATGAAGAAGTGGTGCTGCTGCCCGAAAACTCGGAAGTAAATAACGATCAAGCTGCTGATTTTGCACCACAACCAGCACCAACAGTCACTACTGCTGGTTCGGACCTTCCTCAATCAACAAGCTCCCCTAATCAAAGGTCCGAACATGAAGAAGAAGGTGCTTGTGAAGTGTCTACTCCCCTCCGAGTACTCAAAAGTCATCCTCCATAACAAATCATTGGAAGCTTGCATGAACGAGTCACTCGGTCCAGGTTTTGCGATCCAAACTCTCATGCTCATTCTGCTTTTGTTGCTTCTTTTGAACCCAAGGATATATCACACGCACTCACTAATGAATCTTGGATTAAAGCCATGCAAGAAGAGTTAGAAAATTTTGAAAGAAATAATGTTTGGAAACTTGTACCTCCACCTCAAGGTCACCCATTAATTGGAACTAAATGGGTATTTAAAAATAAGCAAAGTGAGGATGGGGTTGTGGTTAGGAATAAAGCTAGGTTGGTTGCTCAAGGTTTCACTCAAATTGAAGGTCTAGATTTTGATGAAACATTTGCTCCTGTTGCTAGATTAGAAGCTATAAGAATTTTATTAGCATTTGCTGCATCTAAAGGTTTCAAGTTATATCAAATGGATGTTAAAAGTGCTTTTCTTAATGGCTACATAGAGGAGGAGGTTTATGTTAAGCAGCCACCGGGTTTTGAAAATCCAAATTTTCCTAATCATGTTTACAAACTGTCCAAAGCCTTGTACGGTCTAAAACAAGCCCCTAGAGCATGGTATGATAGGTTAAAAACATTCTTACTTGAAAAGGTGTTTACCATGGGCAAGGTTGATAAAACTCTTTTTGTACTTAAGCATGGCAATGACTCATTATTCGTTCAAGTGTATGTGGATGATATTATCTTTGGTTGTGCTTCTCATGATCTCGTGTCCAAGTTTTCATCTATGATGAGTTCAGAATTTGAGATGAGTATGATGGGAGAACTCACATACTTTTTGGGGCTGCAAATCAAGCAAACAAAAGAAGGAACTTTTGTGCATCAAACTAAGTATACAAAGGACCTTCTTAAGCGCTTCAACATGGACAAATGCAAGCCTCTTCGGACACCAACGGGAACAGCAACAACACTTGAACTTGACGAAGATGGTGACCCGGTCGATAAAAAGAATACAGAAGTATGATTGGATCACTTTTGTATGTCACGGCGTCAAGACCGGACTTATAATTCAGCGTATGTCTTTGTGCATGTTTTCAAGCTTCTCCACGTGCTTCACATCGCCAAGCCATCAAAAGGATTCTCAGGTACCTACATGGAACTCAAGAATTTGGCATTTTTCTTCCTTCTTCCTCAACCGTTTCTTTGAAAGCTTTTTCGGATGCTGATTTTGGGGGTTGTAGGACTGATAGGAAAAGTACTTCGGGTGCTTGTCATTTTCTTGGTAAATCACTTGTTGCTTGGTCCTCTAGAAAACAAAGTTCAGTTGCACAATCCACGGCCGAATCTGAATATGTAGCTGCGGCTAGCGCTTGCTCACAAATTCTTCGGATTGTTCAAACACTTAAGGACTATGGGGTTGATTTAGATAGTGTTCCACTATTTTGTGATAACACTGTGCAATTTGTATTGCTAAAAACCCCGTGAAACACTCTAGAACTAAGCACATTGACATTAGGTATCACTTTCTTCGTGATAATGTTGAAAAAGGAAACATTGTGCTTCACCTTGTCGATACCGAACAACAATTGGCTGATATTTTTACAAAACCTTTGGATTTCACTGGTTTTTGTTTTATCCGTAGTGAAATTGGGGTTATGCATCCTCATGGCTTAAATTGAGGGGGAGTTTTTGAAACTTTGAAAGTCTATGTGTGAATCTAAAACTAAAATAATATGAGCATAGTATTTCATACATATATGACTTTGTGATTCCTTTTACAGGCTGAAAGTTCTTACTACATTACTCATGTTATACATTTTGTAGTTTTTGCCATGACTAGTAATTGGAATAATTACTTACACTAAATCTGGTCATGATCGAACTTTCTTGCTGTTTTGAACTTGTTGCGTGCTCACAAGTGCTTTTAATCATAAAAAATTAATCAAGTGATCAGCTCACATGTTGAGTTTTCAAATAAAAAATTGAGAAAAGATCAAGAGAATATGCATGCATCACACTTCTTCTTTTGAGATTGCTTACCATTGCACTAAGATATGAACTTGGAATATGTATGACTAAAACCATGTCCTTAAGCTTCTGATTGTCAAATGACATAGGCTTGGCTTGGTTGGTTAGAATAAGACTGATGCGGCATATAATCTCTTGCAAATATCATATGATCGACTTTGTGCCTTAAATGATTATGAATAATAAAGATGCAGCAACAAGTGTCATATTTTCAGGTTTTGAAATAGTTGAGTAAGGGAGATCATGACTTGCTTAAACTGAAAAATACATTTGATCTCTAGCATGACTTACACTACTTTATGTATCTCATTGATGTGATAGTGTAAGTAACCTGATAGTATGACTTGGATGATCTTTGTTTTGTATGTATATGTTATAATATGCTCATAACATTTAAAAATTTCTCTTTTGAACCTTGCTGAATACATTGTCAAAGGGGGAGAAATATGTATAAGGAGAGATTTTTTTTACACTTTGCATATGTTATACACTTTCTTCCTTCTCTGATTTTAAAAAATGGGGAGAAATTAATAAAGGGGGAGAAATGAGTTTTCAAATCTTTTCAAAACTTTTCATAAGCCAATGTTCGGATTTAAATTGGTGTTGCCAATGCATTCATCAAGGGGGAGATTGTGAGACCTATGTGTGCTGAATACATTGGCAATTAGGATAAAAGTTAGCATTAACATTCAAAGTTTTGAATATTGCCAAAACATTCTTCTGTGGCAAGGTCCAACAAGTTCTTTGTTAGGTCCGCCAAGTGTTGGCAAGGTCCGACGCAAGGTCCGGAGAGCTCCTGCAAGTTCCGGAGAGCTTCTGTGAGATCCAGAGCTTGTTTTTAGGGAGCTCCCATGAAGTTCAACTCGTAGAACTGTAGCGTCTTGTTTTTGCTTTTAACTCGCAATGTTTCAAACTTGCTTTTTGGGAAGGTTTGCTTAGTATTAATTTGCTAAGTTTTTGGTGTGTTTTGGTGGTTATGGCTGTTATCATTTGATATGGTTTGCAACATGCTTATGTGACGTGCTCATGTAAGGTGTTGTGGTTTTCGAACTAACGTGAGTCAAGTCGATGATTTGTGCTCGGAAGAATTGGTTGTTTATTCATGTGCAGGTGTTGCTTGAGTTCAAGACATGGCTGGTGACGGGATCCTTGGACTAGTCTCAGGGAGGAGATGAGGTTCCAACAACCAAGTTCGCGAGGAGCTGTGGTTGAGTTGATCGGGAGGTCGCGCAGCATGTTTGGATCAAGGGCAGTGCATATGAAGGTTGTGTGTACGTCGTTGGAAGGTGTTTGCACGTGTGCAAGGAGTGAATGGACGTGGCAACATTGTTCCAAGGCGTGATGAAGAGAAGTGGACGTAAAGAATTGGTCGGAAAGGTCCAACCGGCTGGATTGCGTACTCAGGCTGAGGCTGAGTCGGATATGGCTCAAATATGGAAGATTTGAGTTGGTTATGATAGGATTTCGTGCTAGGCATGAAGTTGAGTTGTTTTAGGAATGTTTAGGACGTTCCTAAGGTGTTTGGAAGTCTCACGATTGCTTCTATCTGCGAATAGGAGAGTCCTGCGCAGTTATGGTAAGTTAGGATACGAGTCCAATTAGGAGTAGGAGTCCTAGATTGGATTGTTTAGCCTGAGGGCTGGCTATAAAAGCAAGGGAGGCCAGAGCTCTCGTGGAAGAGAACTTTGGGCTGTTCCTCTTGTGTTTCTATTGAATAACGTTCATAGTTTCGAGGAGCTTTTGTGCCTTGTCCGTCTGACTTGTTTTTCGTCAAGTCTTCCTCACCGAGTTTCTGGACAGACCGACGTTGCTTCGGTGTTTCATTCATAACTCGAGTTTTTCAGATCCGATTGACGTGGTCCTTTTCGGGTTGTCTTCACAACTCAATTATCTATCATCCGTGAAATTTTCACGAGCTTCGGATCTGTATTTTTTTGAGATACACGAGTTTCTTTGCAGCGTTGCAGATCTGTTTTATATCGGGTAGAACAGATTGATCTTTGTTTAATGTTTTGATCGTATCTCAAGTTTTACTTCGTGTTTTCAAGTGATTCTTGTTGCATTAGATCCGTGACTTGATTCTCTACCTCTCTACTTGATTTTTCACAGTTGAACACGTTTGAAAACACTTGCACACACGGTTTCTTTAACCGATTGATTTTTTGCTGTGGGGTTTTTATTGTTTCCGCTGCGAAAAGTTTTAATCTACCATTCACCCCCCCTCTGGTAGCTTTTCACGTGCTCTTAGATCCTACATTATAACGCGGGGCTGATGTGGACCGTCCGTTTTAAAATAGACGGCTCAGATTATAACGCGAAGCGGTACAGGTTAGATCTAATAAGAACCGCACGATTTAAAATGGACGGGCCTCAGGGGGCCACGTCGCCCTGGCCGTGCGAGGGCGGCGCTGCCCGGCGGCGCGCGGCGGCGGGAGGCGGCTATCTCGCCGGAAATCTTCGGATTTTCGTCTATACCTCCTAAAACTTGGATTTCATGGCCTAGAACGGTAGAGGGGAGGTCGGGGATCTCACCTCGGGGTTTTTCTTGAACTCTGAGGCCCTGGAAGGCGGTCGACGGCGAGGTCCGAGATGAAATAGCGGCAGTGCTCACCGGAGCTGTGTCTAGGGTGCAAAACACCGAGTTCTCTTCACCTGCGTGACTTCCTGGAGGCGGTGGAACATGATCGGCGCATTAGATCAGAAAACCCGAGCAAGGATCGAAAGAAAACGGTGATCGAAGCTTCGGTTCTCAACGGAGAGAAAAGTGGAGCGCACTGGGGATTTCGGCGAGTTTCTTTGCGGGAATTTCACGGGGGGAGACGGCGGAGGATCGACTCGGTTAAATAGCAGCGTCCGGGGCCGAAGATCAGGCTGTTGGCGCGGTTTTTCGGAGGTGGTTTGGATTCGGGTGCGAGAAGAGTCCCGGGGTCGGCCGGGTGCGCGGGAGGTGAGGGATGACACGCGGGCCCCGCATGTCAGTGAGAGGAAGAGAGGGCGCGCGGTTGTGGGCTGGTGCGAGGGAATAGTGGGCCGTCTGGCGGGTTTTGGCCCACTGGCCGGCTGAGGTTTTCTTTTTCTTTTTCTTTTTCCTTTTCTTTTCTGTTTTGATTTGAATTTGAATTCCAGTTTAAATTTGAATTTCTGCACCGCATGCAATACGTCCAAAATTTTTTAAATTCCCCTCTTTAGCAGATTTTAGGATGTTACAGCTCTACCCCCCTTAAAAGAAATCTCGTCCTCGAGATTGGTGGTTCTTAGGAAAACAATTCCGGAAACTGTGCCTTAAGCTCGTCTTCTCGCTCCCATGTGGCTTCCTCTTCCGAGTGATGCTTCCACTGCACTTTGCACATCCGGATTCTTTTATTTCTCGTGAGGCGTTCCATTGTCTCCAAAACCTTGACCGGTTGGTCGGCATATGACAGATCCTCTCCTACGTCAACCTCATTCATAGGTAACATCTCTTCAGGCGTTCTTAGACATTTCTTTAGCTGTGACACATGGAATACGTCATGCACATCCGATAGGCGAGCGGTAGTTCCAGTTGATATGCCACTTCGCCTTTCCTCTCCAGAACCTGAAAGGGTCCGATGTATCGAGGTGATAACTTCCCTTTCACCTTGAACCGACGAAGTCCTCGGATAGGGGACACCTTGAGATAGACATAGTCCCCCACGTTGAAAATAAGCTCTCTTCTCCGTACATCGGCATAACTCTTTTGTCGGTTCTGTGCTATCCTCAAGTTGTTGCGGATTTCCCTCACTTTCGCCTCGGCTTCTTGTAGTACCTCAGGCCCAAATACTTTACTTTCCCCCGTTTGGTTCCAAAATAGGGGAGTTCTGCACTTCCTCCCATACAAAGCCTCAAATGGTGACATCTTCATACTGGCCTGATAGCTGTTGTTATAGGAGAACTCCGCATATGGTAAGTTCTTATCCTAACTCCTATTGTTCTTGAGCGCACACGCTCTCAACATATCCTCAAGGATCTGATTGGTTCTTTGTGTCTGCCCGTCAGTCTGGGGGTGATAGGCAGAACTAAAATTTAGATGGGTTCCCATGGTTTCATGTAACTTCTACCAGAACCTTGAGGTGAACTGTGTCCCTCGATCTGACACTATCTTCTTTGGCACTCCATGGAAACACACGATTCTTGACATGTACAATTCTGCCAATTTGGATCCGCTGTAGCTTTCTTTCACGGGGATGAAATGAGCTACCTTGGTTAGCCTGTCAATGATAAGCCATATTGAATCATATCCCGATTGGGTCCTGGGTAGTCCCACTATGAAGTCCATACCTATTTCTTCCCATTTCCATTCAGGTACTTCAAGTGGTTGCGATAATCCCGCGGGTCGTTGATGTTCTGCTTTCACCAACTGACATGTGTCACATAGGGCAACATGTTCTGCGACATCTCGCTTCATGCCATACCACCAATATCTGCTCTTGAGGTCATGATACATCTTCGTACTTCCAGGATGAATGGAATAGTCGGAATCATGAGCCTCCTTCAAAATCAATTCATGGATCTCCTTCACTTCGGGCACAGATTCTTTTCCCGTGCCACACCGTACCTTGTTCATCCTCTCTGAAACCAGGGGCTTTATTATCCTTGATGAGTTCTCTGATTTCTTGTATCTTCTCATCAGTCTTTTGACCGTTGTGTATATCTTGCTCTAATGTGGAGTCCACTTCCATGGAAATGGCTTCACCACTATTCACTAGACATAGATTGAGTTTTATAACCTCTTCCTTCAATTCTGCAAGCATGTCCTTCAAGCTCAACCTATTGACCTGCACCTTCCGGCTTATAGCATCTGCCACGACGTTCGCTTTCCCAGGATGATAGTTGATGCCCACATTAAAGTCGTGGATTAGCTCTAACCATCTCCTTTGTCTGAGGTTGAGATCTGGCTGTGTGAAAATATAGTTTAAGCTCTTATGATCTGTATATATCTCTGTCCTCTTCCCCATCAAGTAGTGCCGCCAAATCTTCAACGCGTGTACGACTGTGGCTAGCTCTAGGTCATGTGTAGGATAGTTATTCTCGTGTTTTCGGAGCTGCCGGGATGCGTAGGCCACGACATGCCCCTCTTGCACGAGAACACATCCCAACCCGTGTCCAGATGCATCGCAGTACACCAAAAAATTCTTCTGCATATCCGGCATAACTAGCACTGGGGCTGTTGTCAATCTTTTCTTCAATTCTTGAAAACTCGTCTCGCACTGTGGTGTCCATGTGAATGTGATTCCCTTCTCTAACAATTTGGTGAGGGGTCTCGAAATCTTGGAGAATCCCTCGATAAACCGTCGATAATACCCAGCCAATCCTAAGAAGCTTTGAACTTCCCCGACATTCTCAGGGGTCTTCCACTTCTGTACATCCTCGATCTTGGCGAGATCTACGGAGATTCCTCCCTCCAAGAATATATGTCCTAAGAAGGGAACTCTCTACAACCAAACTCACACTTGCTCAGCTTGGCATATAGTTGGTGTTCTCTCAGCTTTTGCAACACCAACCTTAAATGCCTCTCATGTTCTTCTTCATCTTTGGAAAAGACGAGAATGTCATCAATGAAAACCACCACAAATTTGTCCAGATATTCCATGAATACCTTGTTCATGAGATACATGAAGTATGTCGGGGCATTAGTTAGCCCGAAAGGCATGACGGTGTATTCATACAGTCCGTACCGAGATACGAAAGCTGTCTTTGGAATATCAGTTTGCCTTATCTTAAGTTGTGGTATCGCGACCTGAGATACAATTTTCGACAACACACAAGCTCCCCTCAACTGATCAAACAAGTCTTCAATGCGGGGTAATGGGTACTAGTTCTTGATGGCTACTTCATTCAACGCATGGTAGTCTACGCATAACCTTTGGGTTCCGTCCTTCTTGGGCACAAATATCACTGGAGCTCCCATGGTGAGGAACTAGGACGAATGTACCCCTTCTCTGTCAATTCTCTCAAATGTTCCTTGAGTTCTTCTAGCTGTTTGGAGTCCATCCGATAGGGTCTCTTGTATATCGGGGCTGTTCCAGGCACTAGCTCAATCGCGAATTCCACTTCACGATCGGGGGGCATACCTGGCAACTCCTCCGGAAAAAACATCTGAATATTCTCTGATGACCCTGATCTCCTCCACTTCCACCTCAACTTGATTGAGTTTAATGTCCCTCCTAGGCTCTTGTATGGTTATAAACTTTACTCTTGTGCCACTAGGGTGAGTTAGTTCCACCGTTCTTGTCGAACAATGGATGATTCCTTTATGTTTGGTCAACCAATCCATACCCAAAATAATATCTATCCCTTGTGAATCTATCACTATGAGGTTGGCAGTAAATACTACCCCATTAATGTCTAGATTCACCTTGGGACACACTTGTCTTGTCCTTATCTCTCCCCCTGGAGAGTTCACTGCTAGCATATGGTTCATTTGTGTTGTTTCTAGATCATGCTTCTTAACAAACCCTTGAGCAATGAACGAGTGGGTAGCACCAGAATCAAACAATAAGGTTGCAATGTGTAAATTGGCAGGAAACTTGCCAATTACCACGTCAGGTGCCTCTTGCGCTTCCTCCATGGTCACGTGGTTCACCTGTCCTCGCATCATATTCTGCTGTTGTGGCTGCATGGGCTTTTTCTTTGGGCATTTATGGGCGTAGTGCCCCATTTCACCACAGTTGAAGAATTGCACCCCAACCTTAGGTACCTGGCCTTTGTTGTCTTGGGGTTGGTTCGGTGGTCCTTGTACTGCTGGTCGAGGTTGATATATGGGGCGAGGCTGCTGTACAAAATGACGTTGTGGCTGTGCTGGTGCTGACGGAGACCTGAAATTCGGGTTGTACCCTCTCGGTGCTGAGTAGGGTACCACAGCACGGCTCGTCTGCCCTGCGGGTGGCTGCATCAGTCGTGGGCGTGTGTTGCTACCCGAGGCTTGGTGTGACCATCCCGCCTTCCTCTTTTGTTCATTTTCCAAGGCCTTCAGCTTCCTCTCCACAACAAATGCTCCGTCCACCATATTTTGGAAGCTTTCATACTCGTTGGAGGACATTGCACACTGCATTTCCACTGTAAGTCCTTCCACAAAACAGTCCTGTTTCTGCTCATCAGTCTCGATGTCCCGTGGTGCATAATGGGATAGTTGGGTGAATTTAGTGAGGTATTCCCTCACAGTCATGTTTCCTTGCTGCAGCCCCAAGAACTCCTTTCTCTTGTTTTTGAGTTCACCCCTTGGTATGTAATGGTTGCGGAAACTTTGCTTGAACTCTTCCCAAGTGATGTTCTCAGGGTCATGATGGGCGGCCACGTAAGCGGTCCACCAATCAGCAGCAGGTCCATGCAATTGGTGAGAGGCAAACAGCACCCTCTCATACCCTTGGCATTGTAAAATCCTCATCTTGCTCTCAATGGTCTTTAGCCAATCATCTGCCTCCAGAGGTTCAGCAGCACTTGCAAACTTTGGAGGTTGAGTCCCTAGAAACTCACTCAACCTTGGTTGGCGTGGTGCAGCTTGTGGAGGTGGAACTTGGTGCAAGTTGGCCACCACTTGAGTTAGGCTCTGGATGAGCTGACTCTGATTTTCAAGCATTTTGTGGATGGGATCAGCTCCTTCACGGCGACCACCCCTGTCTTGTCCTCCAGAAAGATGAGGGTTTCCAGCCTCATCGTTGTTGTTGGCGGGGTTGGCACCACAACCCTTTCCTCTTCCGGCCATCTATCATGATCAACCAAATGTTAATTTAAAGCATTACGTATTAACTTCCCAATTTGCTTGTTTAAACTTAAACTTTTGAGGCCTTATTATATTAACATTTTTTGAGGGTTTTACGTCTCACGTGAAAATAAATGCACTCTTAATTCATAGGGGTTCACACATCAAGGCAAAGCAACCAAAAGACGAGGTTGTGGACAAATGCCCATGGCTTCCACAACTCACGTCACACACCAAACATTAACACACAATTAACTAAGGTATTGACTCGACTACTCGATAACTTGCTGAACTAAGGGAAGTGACTCTACACGACTCGTATCACTGAGCTGGCTCCTCGGGATCTTCCTCATTATTGCGGCTGCCCTCTGACTCCGCTTTGGGTGGGGAAGCTGTTGGTGGAGAAGTGCGGCGACGCCTGCTCACCCGGCGGTCTGGGGAGTCAGGAGTCCATGTGTCATTCACGGTGACACACAGTTCATTCCCATCTCCTCTTTCTCTCGCCCTCAAGCTGGCTCGAAGCAACGCCTCAGTCTCCTTCAGGGTGTCACAAACATCCTGAAGCTCCTGCTGACACTCCTGCAGTTGAGTGCTGAGCATAGCAGCATCCTCCAAGCACAGGTCCATGTGCTCATGGGAAGTCCCCTGCTGCACTGGCGGGTACTTGTACTCTGCAGTACCACTCTCACGCTAGAGGACATACATGTACTCAGTCCTGTCCAGGTGGCGACGGTAGATGTAACTCCGGTAGGTGATGGCCTCCCAAGTGACATCCTTCTCGGCATCGACCTGTGTCGCTCGAAAAGCTGGAGAGCGGTGGATCTTGAGCAGCTGATTTTCATGGATAATCCTCATTTCAGAACTCCATTCTTCCCGCTTCTCACGGATGGTTCGGGTGGAGCTGTAGTGTACGATTAGCTTGCCCGTATTGCCGGCAGCGTGGAGCATACGCCGAAGGCGGCGCAACAAGCCTCCTACTGCCAACCCATAGGAGTGGTACGTCACCGGACGATTCTCCTCTCTCAGGGCAAGGGCAACTACAGGAACTCTCCCTCGGTGGACTTGCGGGCGGTGCGGATCATGCGAACCATCTAAAACATAAAGCATTTAAAATTAAGTTAGATACGAGTAAAACAAAAATTTGTATTTTGAATAAAAGTTGGGACAAGGTGAATATAGTGACCCCGTTAAATAACACTTTTCAACCCACACCTTTGTAAAATATTTTTTTAAGAAAATAGGGTCCTTAAATACGTCCATTTCTACCTAGGTCCACGTTCCTACGAGCAACCTTGGCTCTGATACCACTTCTGTCACACCCGGTTTCTCCGAAGAACAACCGAGTGAATATCACATGTATGCCAGGATCATTTTCTCATACATGTGATGACAAATAGTGAAGCATCATTTATCACAAGCCAGGTGTCGAATATAAATATGTCTTACAAAGCACACGTCTCGATGGACGATAATAAGTTCATAAAATGTAAATAAAATAGCAGCGGAATATTATTCTTGTGGGCTCCGTCACAGGAGTTGCCCGGGGGACTCCATGAACCTATAATCCTTCTTCGGGTCCGAAGTCTTGGTCATTGAACACCACATCATCCCCTTGACCTGAGCAGCAATTTAAACCAACAAACATGCAAGTTTGAGTACCGTTGGTACTCAGCAAGTGTGGGAAAGTTATGTCATGCATGGCTAGAGCAAGGAGAGATTGACTCATGGTTAAAGCACTACGCAATCAATACCTATTACCTTAGCTTATTAAGCACCTACATTACTACACAGGTGAAATGGTCCCAATCGCCCAACCCATCATCAAGTAACCATAATCATCATATCCAATGTCAAGCTCCCCGCTTAACATCCTCAACTTCCAAATCCATCATCCTCTAATCATGAATAAGTCCAAGCCGCTCTTGACCGTGAGCAAGGCTGTCATGACAGTTTTTACTCTATAGAGTTTGCACCACTGTACCCACATGTAGTGATTTCATCCCCCGTTGCTGGGTGGACTGAAAGAACCTCCATTATGCCAGTGGCCACGAACCACATCCACACTTCCCAGGTGTGTAGCCAGGAGATCACTACGAAGCCTTTACAAAGAGATTCCCGACGAGTGTGGGCCCACTGAGGTTTCACCCTAACAGCATACAAGTGGCTCCAACCCCGCTGCAGTGGCCCCCTCATGAGCCTTGCGGTTCATATGGTAGTCCAGCTGACACCTATTCCCCGCACCATCCAACACACCCATACTACGCCGGGGATACACCTAATTAATTGGCCAAGCTGCCCCATCTCAGCATGTGGTTGGCACGGTAAAGCCAGGTTACATGCTCCATGAACCGGTCCTTAGGATCCAGGCAAGTACTAAACACAAACCCGAGTCTCGTGCACCCAGCACCAACCAAATCATCCAACTTGCCTCGATCCCTACCTCTACATAACTTATAATATCTCATTCAAGAGTAAGGTAAATAAATTGATGATCTCATATCCCAATTATTCCATTCTAAGCATGGCTAAGCATAAGCATATAAATAAATGACATGATAAAATAAATCCCAACCCAAGCTACAAGGAAACAAGGTAGTGAAATTCTAGGGAAACTTCCTAGCATGGGTTTCATATTTCAATTGACAATGCAAATAATTCTATCTACACATCCTAGCATAGGATCAAAGTGGTCAAGGACACTTGCCTTCTTCCTGCTGCTCTGGGAATGGAAAGTCTTGGTCTTGGAAGGGGAGAACTTGCTCTGAGGCAAGTTCTATTCATGACAATACACATAGCAAAAGAAAACAACAATCCATAAGACATATTTCACACTTTCACTTCATACAAACCACACATACATACCTATGAAAGTCATTCACATTTCTAAGTGTTGTGGTTACTCTACATGTGTTGATTTTTGGCCTACATTCACCTTTAAACATATGTATATTATTTCTAACTTGTATGTTCAGATTTCTATTTGCACACTATATATGAATTTCCAATTTGAACAAATTATTTATATTTAATTAATATACTTCTTAGCTACCAAGTTTGCATGAAAGGTAATTCCCAACTCCAAATAGGTTTTCAGATCTTCTACCAAATCCTAAACTGAAGTTTTTGGATTTGGAGACTTCATTTATCCTTTTCTAATTATGTGTACTTATTTTCCTATATTTTCAGATTTATTTTCTATGCCTAAAAGTGAACTTTATTATGAAAATAGTAAGACACATCATCTAAACAGAGTAGGTTCTGATCTAAAATGTTCCATAATATATATTTGAACTTCCTCTCTGATGTGGAACAAATTAAATTTCTTTTACTAGTTTTTAGAATTATTTCCTAGCCTAAAATGTGTTTCTAGAACTAATAAATATGAATATCATTTAGACAGAATTCATCTCAGCCTAAAAATCTATTTTTAACTCATTCTAAAGTTTTCCAAGTGCTAGGAGAATTTAAATTTGAATTTGCACATGTGTTTGCCTTACCTTTTAAATTTAAATCCTAGTCACATATTTAAATTTCTGAATTTAATATCATATAGGATCAAAAAGGTAAATCCACCCTACTGCAGGGTCTAATTTGCTATTTCATAAATTTCCAGGGGTCTAACTACACATAACAGAGGGGTTTTTCTAATTTTTATTAAGTCCAGGGGGCTACAACTGATTTTTAAATGAATTTACACGAATTTCTGAAGTGCCATGGGCTAGATCAGAAGTTTCCGGGGCTAGCTCGTGTTTTCCGAGGTCCCCAGGGGGTAGCGCGTAAGAATCCCGGCCTTTATAACGCGGGGCTGATGTGGACCGTCAGATTTGAAATAGACGGCTGAGATTATAACGCGAAGCGGTACGGGTTAGATCTAATAAGAACCGCACGATTTAAAATGGACGGGCCTCATGGGGCCACGTCGCCCTGGCCGTGCGCGGGCGGCGCTGCCCGGCGGCGCGCGGCGGCGGGAGGTGGCGATCTCTCTGGATATCTTCGGATTTTCGTCTATACCTCCTAAAACTTGGATTTCATGGCTTAGAACGGTAGAGGGGAGGTCGGGGATCTCACTTCGGGGTTTTTCTTGAACTCGGAGGCCCTGGAAGGCGGTCGGTGGCGAGGTCCGATATGAAATAGCGGCGGTGCTCGCCGGAGCTGCGTCTAGGGTGCAAACACTGGGTTTTCTTCACCTGCGTGACTCCCCGGAGGTGGTGGAACATGATCGGCATGTTAGATCAGAAAACCCGAGCATGGATCGAAAGAAAACAGTGATCGAAGCTTCGGTTCTCACCGGAGAGAAAAGTGGAGCGCGCTGGGGATTTCGGCGAGTTTCTTTGCGGGAATTTCACGGGGGGAGGCGGCGGAGGATCGACTCGGTTAAATAGCAGCGTCCGGGGCCGAAGATCGGGCTGTTGGCGCGGTTTTTCGGAGGTGGTTTAGATTCGGGGGCGAGAAGAGTCCCGGGGTCGGCCGGGCGCGCGGGAGCTGAGGGATGACACGCGGGACCCACGTGTCAGTGAGAGGAAGAGAGGGCGCGCGGTTGTGGGCTGGCGGGAGGGAATAGTGGGCCAGCTAGCGGGTTTCGGCCCACTGGCCGGCTGAGGTTTTCTTTTACTTTTTCTTTTTCCTTTTCTTTTCTGTTTTGATTTGAATTTGAATTCCAGTTTAAATTTGAATTTCTGCACCACATGCAGTACGTCCAACAAATTTTAAATTCCCCTCTTTAGCAGATTTTGGGGTGTTACAAGTCAATACTGACTGGGTTCCGGACCGGACCTCGGGGAAGAATGACACGACCCCATCGGCCTTGTCGAGCCAGGATCACGCTGAGGGGTGCTGCGTTGCACAGCACCGGATAACACACATAAAAGGTACAAAGCGGAAGCAAAGTTTTATTACATAAACAGGTTTATGAATATTTGTACAACAAAATATGTTCAGTCTACACTCACGGGCATAGAATACTCATCGAGTTCACGTTCAGCCCGTGAACGTGTCCCCGCTAGCATGCACACACACTAACACGGCGGCGTGCATGACTCCCACTCGACGGGGTTCACCTCCTGGGGTTCCGTCTCCTCCTCGGGAGTCCCTTCCTCATAGACCCCTGCAAAAGCTTCAAACACAAGCAGTGAGCACGGTGGCTCAGCAAGACTGACCCGTGTCTCCTATATATGAAACTTCTACATGATGGGTACACGGTACATGAGGTAAATAATTTGCAAAGGACTCGCCTAATTATTTGAACCTTACTTTCAATGTTTTAGCAGCAGGTTGTGGAGAACCTTACGCTAAGGCACATGAGAGAGCCACAATCAAACAAGAAACACATTTCTCTCATGTACTTTGCCCAAAGTTGAAAAGAACTTTAATTAGCTCTAAACTACAACAAGACATTAACAAGCAAGGTATGTCTTTCAAATCAGCAAAACTTTTAATATGAATCTTGCCTGTTCTTTCTATGTCACGGTACAGTGAACAAGTGGTACTCACTGAACGCGAGGGACGGTGATTATAATCGATTTACACCTGCAGGTTACCCGAATAACCCGTCACATACGCCCGTATTCGATGTTGCCTACAGAAACCATCATGGACACCGAAAGCAACCACCTTTCACCCGTCAGCCAAATATTGAACCGGTACTACCGTCCCGAGCAAGAGGTCTCTGCACGCGCATCTCAGTGCCGCCAGTCGATTTACACCTCAAGCTCTCAACCTACCCTCTGAACGACAGGCAATGCCTCAATACCCAGCTACGCGAGTTACATCGGTTTCCCGGTTCCCATATAGCCTGTAGGTCTTCTGTACTGTTCTAGCTTGTTCAATAGGCCCGCAGAAGGCTCGGTCCTCAATCGACACAAGCGGAGCTATAGCACACAGGCCCCAAAGTCCTGCTGCCCTTACTCCCCGCTCGGTCTCATTTTTTTGCCATGTGTTTCATTTGCTATCTCTACCCGAGCGATGTGCCTCTAGCCTATTCTCGCGAGTAGTTCCATGTAAGGGCCTAAGTTTTTGGCACATATTCAAAGTGTTCATCACCACACACACCCTTCAATTGAAGAAACTTGATGAACACATTTGAAGAGCAAGTAACCACCATCAACATGCTCATTAGGGAACAAACTCACAAAATGCAAAAGTGGCATTTCCCACATGCATCATATAGGGGCTGGGCATATGAAAAACTCCTACACCTTGCTAGGAATGTACATGCCAAGTTTCACCCAAATTCAAAACCTTTTTGAAGTTCTTTTGGGTATAGCTTGAAAGAGGGTGGTTTGAACTTAAATTCTAATTCAAACTGTTTTCATCCCATAAATTCAAAAGTGGGGGACATATTCTTACTCAGCTCATTTTTGTGAGCTCACACACCAATTTTGACTCCATTTGGAGTTGATCTTGACATGAGCTAAGTTTAGCAAATTCAAACTTTATTTGAATTTCAAACTGCATATGTGCTGAAAACATGTCCAAACAAAACCCAATTTTAATTCCATCCAATTCAAATGGCTCAGGGGTAGATAATTCAAATGACCAAGGTTAATTTGGTCTCTACTGTTTAGAGCAGTGGGGAAAAGTTAATTTCAGAGGTTAAAACCCCGGCTGGGACCCACATGTCAGCCACTGAAGCAATTCAACCGACTGAAGTCACCGGGCTCGGTTCTTGCGCGCGCCCGCGAGGTCGCCACGGCGATTGCCGACCTCTGCCACCTCCTGGTCGCCGAGCACCGCCTCAACCGACGTCCCCAGCTATTTAGCTGCGAGCTGCCGCCGGCAGCAGCTCACCTTTCCACTGCTTCGACGTGTCCAGCGCTGAAAACACCGAGCTGGTCGCCGCACCGCCCACCGCATCACCTCGCCGTCGACCGGCTAAAGCAGTGCCTTCCACTGCGAGCTGAGGATACAAACGGCCCCGCCGACCCTTGTTTGACGAGTTACAGCCCTCATCTGCTCGTGATCAGCTTCGGTGAAGCTTGGCCGAGCCGTTCTTTCATCGCTCTGTTAGCCGAGAGCTCCTCTGACTCAATGCTGTCACCCGAGCAGTGCAATACTTCCCCGGCGTGACTAACGTGTCCCTGAGGTTCACATCCAAGTCTAGTAGCTCTCCCCGAACTCCCTAAGTCCCTCTTAGCGCCGGTTAGCCGGAATTTCAATTTTTTCGATGATCACCGTATAGAACACCGAGAACCAAAACTCGAAATTCGCCTCGATCACTTGATCACCAGGGATCCTGGTTGAACTGAAGCTAGAGTAGCACCTCGCGGTCACCTCAGCCAAATTCTAGCGGTGATGATCAACCCGATGAGCATAGCACCGGAATTTGGCCATCGCCGGTGAAAATGGCTCGGGTCGCCGGTGAAGTCTATTTTCCCGGCGATCTCCGGCCAAGAGAAGGGCAGGGTTAGCTTCCTCGTGCCCCAGTAGTGCTTTGCGACCCATTGGTTGATCGTGTTCACCACCGAGACGAGCTAGTACCGTCGGACCCGAGCTCCTATTCCACCTCCACCGTCGCCGACTAGGTTTCCGACGATGTCAAGGTCCGAGAAGGTGCCCGACGTGTGCGCCATGTTCCAAGGATCATGTAGGAAGAAACCGCGTAGCAAATTAGGCAGTAGCGGCCGAGAACGACCCGCGCCACCGGCGCTGGAAGTCACGCGCTCGGGCGCTGGCGGGAGGTAGACGAAGGCACTGTGCATGGGACCCACGTGCAGTGTTTTAAACATTTCCCGATTTTCAGATTTAGTTCAAACTTCAAATCCACATAACTTTGGCTAGGAAACTCCAAATCGTGTGAACCAAATTTTGTTGGATTCAGCTCTCTGAGTACTTTCCATCAAATCAAGTTTCACTTCATGAGAATCCTTATTTCTCTAGAATTAATTCTTCAAAATTTAAACTGTTTAGAATTTTAACTGGAGAACCCTTTAGAGGAAAATTGTAAAATTTTGCTTGGATGTTTACCAAAATAACCCTGAGCTACCATTAAAATTTCAGATCCATTTGAGCGAATTTGATCCACCTAATGGTGTGATTAATAAAACTGTTCCAGAGAAAATAGAAAATGTCCAGAAACATTTTCAGAATTTCTCTGAAATTGTTTAGCTCATACCTTTAGATAGGAACCTTCAAATTAAGTGAAACCAATTCCATTAGAACACTCTGAAAATCTAGTTTTCAGAAAGTCATGGGTTGCTCCATGAAAATCCCTAGAACACCATAAGAGCTCCAATTAAGGTCAAGTACATAATTATTTGTGGAGAGCTCAAATGAGCTTTACTGCAACTAAAACTTGGCCAAGTCTCTGTTTAGGTTGTATCAAAACCACAGTAAAAGTTTCAGAGTCATTGGGTCTGTCTAGTGAGACTTATAAACTTCACAAGTTTAAATTCAATTCAAATGCATTTAAATTAATACATATACTTGTTATCTCCTGTAGTCGCTAAGGTTGAGGAGGAACCCGAAGTCTTAGACTTCGTTACTCCGGAAGAGCAGCTAGCCTACGACCAAGAGCAGCAAGGAAAGCTCCGGTTTGCATTAACCTCTTTACAAAATTTTATTGTTTTGAGCACTTTCTTTGAGTACCACTTATCTCTTGCATTGGAGTCTTGTTTGAAACCCAAATGCATAGCCAAGAAAACCATGGGTTGGGATTAGGATTAAAAACCTCGTTAGCCAATGCAATGCTAATACAGTGTAGGATTCGGTACAAGTCGAGTAGTTGGATCTACTCGTGAGAATAGGCTAGGGGCACATTGCTCGGGTAGAGATAGCAAATGAAACACATGGCAAGAAAAATGAGACCGAGCGGAGAGTAAGGGCAGCAGGACTTTGGGGCCTGCGTGCTATAGCTCCACTTGTGTCGATTGTGGACCGAGCTGTGTGTGGGCCTGTTGAACAAGCTAGAACAGTACCAAAGACCTACCGGCTATATGGGACCGGGAAACCGATGTAACTCGGGTAGCTGGGTATTGAGGCATTGCCTGTCGTTCAGAGGGTAGGTTGAGAGCTCGAGGTGTAAATCGGCTGGCGGCACTGAGATGCGCGTGCAGAGACCTCTTGCTCGGGACGATAGGACCAATTCAATATTTGGCTAACGGGTGAAAGGTGGCTGGGTACGACGTCCGTGATGGTTGCTGTAGGCAACGTCGAGTACCGGCGTACGTGACGGGTTGTTCGGGTAACCCTGCAGGTGTAAATCGATTATAATCGCCGTCCCTCGCGGTCAGTGAGTACCACTTGTTCACTGTACCGTGACGTAGAAAGAACAGGCTAGTTGCATGTTAAAATGTTGCTGATTGAAAGATGGACTTGATTGTTAATGTTTTGCTATAGTTTAGAGCTAATTAAAGTTCCTTTCAACTTTGGGCAAAGTACATGAGAGAAATGTGTTTCTTGTTTGATTGCGGCTCTCTCATGTGCCTTAGCGTAAGGTTCTCCACAACCTGCTGCTAAAACTTGAAAGTAAGGTTCAATTAATTAGGCGAGTCCTTTGCAACTTATTTTACCTTATGTACCCTAAAACCATTCATGTAGAAGTTTCATGTATAGGAGAGACGGGTCAGTCTTGCTGAGCCATCATGCTCACTGCTTGTGTTTGAAGCTTTTGCAGGGTTCTATGAGGAAGGGACTCCCGAGGAGGAGACGGAACCCCAGGAGGGGAACCCCGTCGAGTGGGAGTCGTGCACACCGCCGTGTTAGTGTGTGTGTGTGTGTGTGCTAGCGGGGACACGTTCATGGGATGAACGTGAACTCGATGTGTAGTCTACGCCCGTGAGTGTAGACTGAACATATTTTGTTGTAAAAATGTTCATAAACTGGTTTATGTAATAAAACTTTGCTTCCGCTTCGTACCTTTGATGTGTGTTATCCGGTGCTGTGCAACGCAGCACCCCTCAGTGTGATCCTGGCTCCACAAGGCCGATGGGGTCGTGTCAGCGTGGTATCAGAGCTCGCTTGAGGTTTAACGCACTACAAAGGTCATCTTTTTCAAAAATCTAGCGAGGAACGAGTTAGTAGCCCATATAAGGATGTTATTAGCGTATAGAAAGTGGCATACTAACCTATTTTCTTGTGTCAGAAAATCGTGCATCTCGGGACGCTTTATGTCTTGGGGGTGCACGTAAGCGCTGTCCACCAGTGCACACAAGCTGAAGGGTGGAGCCCCACGGGTGGCAGAAAACCTAACCCACTTTAATATCCTCTACGACTCGTCATGTCGTTTGGGGGTATTCGAGCAACGTCTGTTCCTTGCATGCTTTGGGCAATTTGGGAGACCCCGTTACGTGGTCAGTAACGTGAACACGTAGCTCAAGGCGTGTTTGGCTTGAGAACATCCGGGCGAGTGATGACGGCCGGGTGTACGAACAGTATGGATACCGGGCTCGGTGTGCAGCCGAGTCTGACTATTGTGTGAGTTATCTGCAGGTAGTTTGACCATGAAACGGTATACGTGTAGCATCCGTGTGCGAGAGACATTTAGTGCCACTGAACTAACGAAGCCGGCTAAGTCCGGTATAGGTTTTTCTTTGTGAGGACGTAGTACCAACATGATCTGGTGACGCATCGACGTCAACCCCACTCAATGATCAACTTCATGGTAAAACATGAAGGTTTTAATCTAGAGCATTAAAACATTCCTGTAACCGCTTCCCTTAATCAGGATATTCAAAGTTAATAAGTTTTCAACTTATAGGATACTAAGTACAGAGTCCCCTGTTTTCAGCTGAATTAAGGCTGAAGTTAATCAGAGTTAGAGGTTGAGTTCTTTCGAGGTTGGGGTTATATGATACATTTATCGAAAGCTTTGGAAGAGCTTTACAACTTTTCTGTTGAGGTACGGAGGTGTTTCATCCCTTAACCAATCGAAAAATGCAGTGGAGTTGAAACTGTCCAGAAAACAGGGCAGAGCAAATACTATCTGTAACTCTCTGTAAATTGAGCATTACTTCCTGCATAAAAATCCAAAAATAGAAAATGAGGTAGTTATGAAAAGTTCATGATTTGGGTTACAACTTTGTAACAGAAATTTTTGTTAGATTGGGAGCAGAATTAACTGGAATTCTTGGATCAAATCAGTACCTACAGCAGGGTGGTGCTGTCCAATTTTCTCCAGAACATCTGTTAACTTTGGCAGCTCATAACTTCTGAAACAGGACAGATCTTAGGCCAAGCAAATACTTTCTGGAAAGCTATTGAAGTTAGCTTTAACTTTGATGTTGAGCTCCGGAATTGGTTTTGCTTTAGCATGGTCTAAATCAGGTTAAAATGGAAACTGGTCAGGGCTGTCATCTTGGACAGCAGATCAGTAGTCAAATTTGTTTAAGTTTGAACTATGTTTCCAAGTTTTATGAGTTCAATGACATGTTTTATGTTATAACTCAATAGTTTACTGTTCAAATAAATATTTGATATTTCTGAAATATGTTTTTACAGATGACAGCGGATAAACAGTTGGAGAACGGGTGGGTGGTGTCCCGCTGTTCTCACCGCAGCGGCTATCCGGAAGCATTGAGGCAGGTGCTTCGATACTTCGGCTACAGCAAGATGCCACAGTACTTCACCAAAGAAGAAGGCGAGGAGGGGAACAAGACATGGACGATCCATGTCGAAGTTCCTGCAGGGCCTACGCCACCCGGTTGGGCGCCGTTCACCATTACGGTGAGAGGTAGACAACCGGAGGGAATGTGGCAAGTGGCAGCCCGGGACACCATGTCGCGTTTCTGCCAACTGCACGTGAGAGCTATGGAGAGCACTCCATACGCGCTCGTTCCAGTGGAGGGATGGGCTAATCATGTGTGGGAAGGGAGGTATATGGAGGCATCCGATCTGGGTTGTCCAAGGTACAGTCCCGCGGAGGCAAACCTCAGTCTCCAGATAAGGGCGGGAAAGGCCGTGATGGACAGCCAAGCCGTTCATACGGAGCGTGTCGCTATGAAGCTCAAGGAGAGCAACAGCCGTGGTGTGACACCCTCATATCGGGTGTCAGCATATGTTCATGTTTTATGAAGAGAAAACATTTTAAGAAAAGTAGGAACATAGAAAAATATCAAAAGGATAGCCAATAACAGCCGAATCCAGCTCTCAGAGAGCGCCGAAGATAACTTCCGCGGCCCGCTGGCCACGTGGCGTGTTCGGAGCTCATCCTTACGAAGTGGGGAGAGGTCCGCCGCTAAAGTAGGCTACGTGGCAGGCTCGGGGCTCATCTCCGTAAAGGAGAGAGGTCCGACCCTGTGGGACACGTGTTCCCCCGGAGCTAGTCATCATAGAAATCAGAGGACTGGTCGCGCGGGATACGTGTCGATGTCGAAGCTTACCTTCGAGAGGTCCGGTGCTATCGAACACGTGTCGCCACCGGAGCTTATCTCCGGGAGGTCCGACACTGCTGGACACGTGTTAACCTCGGAGCTCGTCTCTGAGGAAAGAAGAGAGGAAAGGTCCGGCACTGACACGTGGCGTGCGCGGAGCCACCTCCGAGTAAGAAAGGAGGTCCCGACCGCCAGGATACGTGGCGCACGCGGAGCTCACCTCCGAAGAAGAGGGAAGTCTTGCTCGTTTGACACGCGGCACAACCGGAGCCCGTCTCTGCGGAAAGGAAGAGACCAGGCCCGGTGGACACGTGGAGCTTCCGGAGCTCATCACCGCAAATGTGACGGGTTCTAAAGCGATTTTGGAATCTGTATGCGTAAGCATACCGGTACGAAAAGGAAACCGACCTGAATTCCACAACGTTACCGTACCGAATCAACCAAAGATAAGATGTTAGATCTAACGACAATCTGAATAGGACTCTTATTCGGGATACAATCAGATTGGGACTCTTCTCTTCCCGATTATAAATAGAACCGATAACCTCTGGCCGAAACAACAACCTTCTTTTCCAACTCCTGAGCTGACGACTTAGAGCCCTAAGTCCCAACCCACCAAGTAGACCGTCGCCGGAGTGCAGCAAGGAAGAACGCCGGAAGAAAGCCCAATGATCTGAGGAGGACCTCAAGGCCAAGAAGAACATAAGGTAGGTCTCCAATACCACCTTACGACATCGTTGTGTTCTTTTTGCATCTGTTCTTTGATTCCTTCGAACAGAAGCCTTCTCATGGACAGATCATTTGATGATCAGGTTGATCTAAAGACAAGATCATCGCCACGTCCACCCGTGATCCAAACACCCCTGTTCATCACAAAATCCATGCAAGCCATGCAAGAACACGTACAGACCAATCTAATAAAACTAATCATAGGATGGCATGCATATGCATCATCCCATCTAGTTTAAGGTTTGTGCATGATATTGATTGCTTTGAATCTTGTATGCGCGTGATCCTACCTAGCAGGACAAGGTCAGGGAGCTGTCTACGACGAGCTGCAGCAACAAGGTTTTGAGATCCAAGAACAACCGGAACCGCAAGAACAAGGCAAGTGCTTCTTGACCATATTGATCCTATGTTTTGGGTAAAACTGTTTTGTTTTGCAAAAAGGTGTGCGTACTGAGTCAAACATGATGGGAAACCCTTTTATAGGAGTTTACTAGCTTTGGTTAAACCACCATTGTTGCCAGGGAAGTTTATGAGTCGGGTATGGTTTTTGCTTTATGCTTCGCTGAGTCTATGGGATTGGGAAGCGAGATAGATGTGTCTAGCTAACTGCACTCGTAATGATATAAGAAACTGATGAGGTTAATGAACATGGATCGGAGGGAGATCTAGGCAAGATTGGGTTTGTGAATGAGGTAGCATGAGATAGTGGTTTACTTGCCGTAGATCTAAGGACCGGTTCATGCATGCACATGCCAGGATAACAGTGCCACCACAAGGCCAAGTATGGGTGCGGCTTAGCTGAGTAATTAGGTAAGTTGCTAGAGTGTTATGGACTGTGGAAGGCGCGGGGAATGGGAGTCGAGTGAGGACTGCCCGGGGAACTGCATGGCACAAGAGGGGGCCCGTGGGTGGGAGAATTGGAGATTCTAGCCTGCCGGTGAAACCTTAGTGAGTCCATACATCTAGTAACCCCTTTGTAAAGGCTATTTTGTGATCTCTTGACCATACACCGACGGTTGTGTACTGGTATAATGGAGGTTCTGCAGTCGCCGACGGGTGACGAAATCACAAACTTGTGGGTAAAGAGGTGCAAACTCTGCAGAGTCTAAAACTATCATGATAGCCGAGCTTACGGTCACGAGTGCCTGGCCAAACTGCCATGATTAGTTGGGATGATTATTGGGCTGGTTCTTGGTTATGGTTATTGATGATGGTTATGGTTTGGTTTTGGTACTGTTGAGTCCGGGTGAAAAGATGCTTGCATGACTTTTGAGTCATGGCAACGAAACTGGTCTCGGTGTGAGACAGAGTTGTTTATGAGATAAGATGGTAGTGAATACGTGAAGGTATTCGTAAGATGGTAGCGAATACGAGGAGGTATTCGTGAGTAAGAATGAGGTTGGTTAATGTTCGGGTGGAACATGGAAAGCGATGGAGGTATGTTGGTAATTTAGTACATGCTGGGATTACATTTATCTAAAGTTAAGTTGCTGTTTTATCATGGTTTTATAAATCTGTTTTTCTGCAAATAAGCCTTTCTATACCAACCTTGTTATGAGCTGCATATCATGTTTTTCCCGTACTTGCTGAGTACATCATTATACTCAAACTTGCATTATTATCTCCTCATCAGCAGCAGGAGAGGACTACTATGAAGATCAAGTGGAACGTTAAGGCGTGTGAATCTGTTCTCAACCTTGCCTGCGGAGGGTGCAGAGATGGAGCCACTTCTGCTTAGATTTGCTTCCGCATTAGCTAAATTGCTTCCGCATTAGAATAAAGACTTCCGCTGTGTAGAAATAAAGACTTCTGCTGTGAGCATGAGTCCAAGACTCACGAGGTATTGTAATAAACTCTGTTATTCGTGGTAATATATAATCTGAATTCAGTTTGTGGAACGTATGTGTATGTGTGATGAACATCCTGGGCACACATATGCATTAGTCTCGGTTCCGTGGTTCTTCCACAGAATTGAGGGCGTCACACGTGGAGACCATTTCAAGAGTGCCCATAGTGCACTCCGCAATGTGCTCCTTCCTACGATTAAGCGACTGAACGAACAACATAATCAGTTGCATCGTATGAAGAAGGCAAAGAAGGAAAGCCGTGTCGACATCACGGCTTTGCAACAACAGGTGCAGGCTCTGACCCAGCAGAACGAGGTCCTTACTCAAGAGCTGGACGACGCTATTGAGGAGCGGCAAGGCCGGGAAGAGGACTACAACCAGGCCATGGACGAGGTGCACGCGTTGCAGGACCTCGTACCTCCGGTAATGGGCATACCGGTGGTAGGTGCCGTACCCATGGTATTGGGTCTTCCGGCAATGGGAGAACCCGAGCCGGAAGAGGAGGTTGTGGACCCAGAGCCACCAGTAGAGGTACCGGAGGAGGACGACCCGCAGGAGGTCGAGTTCTACTCCGAGTAGGGGGTTACTGTTGCCAAGTAGGGCAGCAAGGGTGATGTAACCCTAAACTTTTGTAATCGATGACATGTCGTGTAGACAGTAGTGTATGTATAGGTAGTGGTGACATGAGCACGACTTCTCGGAGACCAAGAATAATGTATCTTGCATAAAGTTATGCTTTATCAATATATGTGAATGTTGTGCAAATTATTCATGCGTCACATCAATACCTACTGTTGCATGTGTAATTTTTTAAGTACGACATGTGCTGATCGCTGCTGTTTTGAATTTCAGAATGACTCGTACTCGTGCCAACCCGGACGTTGGGGTTTCCAGTCAGGGGGGAGAAACCTCCCAACAGCATCCCGAGGACTCCTCAGGACAGCAACAGCAGCAGCAGCAACAGCAACAACCGCCACCGCCACTGCCAACGGTTACTTTGGTTGACATTGTGGCAGCGATGGAGGGCTCTCATCAGCAGCACACGGAGTTGCTGCAAACCCTCATTGGGAATACGTCTTGACCAGAGAGGCGTCAAGATCATTAGGAGCGTCAACAGAGCTCCTACTCCGACTTTCTAGCTACTCATCCCCCGGTATTATCAAGAGCGGATGAATCCCTCGATTTGGACAACTGGCTCCGCACGATGGAGATGAAGTTCGGGCTGCTCCAAGTGAGTAAGAAGCGCAAGACTCCATTCGCGGTCCAACAGCTCCAGGGATCCACGAGAGTGTGGTGGGAAAATTACTGTGCTTCACAGCCCACCGACCGAGTTATGACCTGGACGGAATTCAGGACGGCCTTTAGGGCCTATCACATACCGCCGGGTCTCATGAAGAGGAAGACACAGGAGTTCTTACGGCTGCAACAAGGGAGCCGGAACATGCTGGAATACTCCAGGGCGTTAAATGATCTTGCGCTCTACGCGTCGTATCACGCCGATACCGACGAGAAGCGGCGGATCACTTCTACCAGGGGCTTAACCTGCTCCTGAAAGACAAGTTAGCGATGTTAAATCGCGGCAGCATCGACGACATAATTGATGCTGCAATTGTTCAGGAGGACTCCGGCAAGGAGTTAGCGGCGGCGGAAAGGAAGCGAAGCGTGACGAAGAGAAGCGGAGAAGGAGGTGGTCCTTCTCAAAAATACCGGATGGAGAATCGCCCACCATCGGGTCTACGCTGGCAGCCACCCAGAGGTCGATGCCATTACGCAGTCGGCCCTATTCTTCACCGGCGTTCAGGACGGCACTGCCAGCACCACCTCCGCAACAACAACAGCAGCAGCGGGCCATGCGGTGTGCGTATGCACCTCAGCAGCGCATGCCGGGCTTTCGTCCCCCGAGCACTGACCAAGCAGCGGCCACATGCTACAAATGTGGTCGTCCTGGACACTTCGCCAGCAGTTATCCGGAGAGGCAAGGCGGCGGAGTTGCACCGCAACTTCCGGGGAGGAATCAGCCCCGAAACCCTACTAATGCGCGGCGGGCGAACCCTAGGCCCGTCACCGTCCACCAACTTGCCATAGAGGACGTGCCGGAGGGTGAGCCGATCTTTGCGGGTATGTTCCAACTCCACCAGCATCCCGTCATAGTATTGTTTGATTCAGGCGCCACACACAATTTTATTAGCCAAGCTTTCATTGCTAAACACAGCATGCAAATACTACCCACCGATAGTCCATATTTGATTTGTTCACCGTGTGGGAATATTTCAGCAAGCGTAATGGTTTCCAAAGCACCATTATTCTTAGCGGCTAGAGTGTACCCTATGTCTCTCATAATTTTAGAGGGACAGAAGTTCGATGTCCTCTTAGTGATGTCATGGTTAACCCGCCACAGCGCTGTTTTAGACACCGTCCTTAGAATAGTGCACTTGAACTCAGAAGTGCACGGAACTCATTCCTTATTTCTGGACAGTCCAGAAATAAAACTTCCAAGTGTCTATCAATCCAGAACCATCAGATTGGAAGACATTCCAGTGGTCCGAGAGTTCCCTGACGCGTTCCCGGACGATTTACCGGGGCTGCCACCTGACAGAGAGGTGGAGTTCAAGATTGAACTTGCACCAGGAACCATGCCAATATCCCAAAGTCCGTACAAGATGGCGCCCAAGGAGTTGGCTGAATTGAAGACCCAGTTAACGGACCTGCTGGAAAAGGGTTTTATTAGGCCGAGCTCCTCACCATGGGGATGTTCGGCATTATTCGTGAAGACGAAGGATGAGACGTTGCGGCTTTGCGTGGACTATCGTCTACTAAACGCCGTAACCATCAAGAACAAGTACCCGTTGCCACGGATCGACTTGTTGTTTGATCAGTTGGTCGAAGCAAAGATCTTTTCCAAGATGGACTTAAGATCCGGGTACCACCAGATTAAGATACGGGCTGAGGACATTCCGAAGACGGCTTTCTCGACGAGGTACGGACTTTATGAGTACCTGGTCATGTCCTTCAGCCTCACCAACGCTCCAGCTAACTTCATGTATTTGATGAACTCGGTATTCATGCCGGAGCTGGACAAGTTTGTCGTGGTCTTCATCGACACATATTGGTATATTCCAAGTCGGAGGAAGAGCACAAGAAGCATCTGCGTATAGTCTTGCAACGGTTGCGGGATCACAAGCTATACGCGAAATTCAGCAAGTGCGAATTCTGGATATCGCAAGTGCCTTTTCTCGGGCATATCATCTCAGCGGAGGGTATCGCTGTAGACCCGAGTAAGATCACACAAGTGCTGAATTGGAAGTCCCTGAGAACTGTTCATGAGGTACGGAGTTGCCTCGGACTCGCGGGATATTATTGGAGGTTCATTCCAAACTTCTCGAAGATTGCCAAGCCTATGACAGAGGTGCTGAAGAAGGCCACCAAATATGTTTGGAGTCCAGCATGTGAAGCAGCATTCAAACATTTAGTTAAGCACCTAACGTCAGCACCGGTTTTGGCGCAGCCAGACACAACAAAACCGTTCGACATGTACTGTGATGCATCCGGCATTGGGCTTGGATGTGTGCTGATGCAATACCGAAGAGTGGTCGCGTATGGATCATGGCAGCTCACAATCCATGAGCAGAATTATCCAAGTCACGACTTGGAGCTCGCTGCCGTGGTACTCGCACTTAAAATGTGGAGGCACTACCTACTCGGTAACCTCGTACATTTATATACCGACCACAAAAGCCTCAAGTACATATTCACTCAGAAGGAGCTGAACATGAGGCAGCGAAGATGGTTAGAGTTGATAAAAGATTACGAAATAGAGATCCATTATGACCCTGGCAAGGCAAACGTAGTGGCGGATGCGCTGAGCTGCAAGTCACACGTCAACAATCTGACCATCACACCGTTGGAAGAGAGCGAACCACCACTGCATGTGATCCCACATGGAGCTCTCTACAACTTAGCTTTGATCCCCACCATCCGTGAAGATATAGCAGCAGCCCAGAAAAATGACAAGGGCATGTTGCATTTGCGGAGCGTGTAGATAGTGGGGGGGGGGGGGGGGCTGAAATGTTTCCGGAAAGATGGAGACGGCGTGCTATGGTTCAAGGACCAGATTGTCGTACCCCGTAACCCGGAGTTACGGAAGAAAATCTTTGATGAGGCTCACTTGTCAAAGTTTTCTATTCATCCCGGCAGCAACAAAATGTATCAATAACTCATAAGCAAGTTTTGGACATGGATGAAGCGGGAAATCGCAAAGTACGTGTCCGAGTGTGATACATGTCGAAGGGTGAAAGCAGATCATATGCGGAAACCGGGACTGCTACAACCACTGGGCATTCCTGCCTGGAAGTGGGAAGATGTGAGCATGGACTTCATCGTCGGTTTACCCACCACTTTTCAGAAGCATGATTCTGTGTGGGTGATCATTGACCGGCTCACCAAAGTTGCCCATTTCATCCCGGTCAACACCAACTACAACGCCAAGAAGTACCCTGAACTGTACATCTCACGGATCCTATGCTTGTATGGCGTACCCCATACCATCATTTCGGATCGGGACACTTTATTTGTGTCCCGTTTTTGGGAGCAGCTACACGCTGCGTTGGGGATGAAGCTGGTCTGTAGTTCAGCATACCACCTGCAAACGGATGGACAAACCGAGCGGTAAATCAAATTTTGGAAGATATGTTATAAGCTTGCGCTATCAACCACGGCAAGAATTGGGATGATCACTTGCCATTGGCTGAGTTCTCGTACAACAATGGGTACCAAGCCAGCATCAAGATGGCACCTTACGAGGTGCTATACGGGAGAAAATGCCGCACGCCACTGAATTGGTGTGAGTCTGGCGAAAGGGTTACCTCCGGGATTGATCTTGTCAATAACACGGAAGAAAAGGTTCGGCTGATTCAAGCGAACCTAAAAGCCGCCCAATCCCAACAGAAACAATATGTGGACCGGAGAATACGTCCATTACAATTCGAAGTAGGGGATCACGTATACCTATGTGTGTCTCCAATGAAGGGCGTAAACAGATTCGGGGTGAGGGGAAAGTTGGCACCCCGATTCATCGGTCCATTTCAGATTACCGAAAGATGTGGATCAGTAGCATACCGGTTGAAATTACCAGAAGCACTTTCCGGTGTGTACGACGTCTTTGACATTTCCCAGCTGAGGAAGTGTCTTAAGCTATCAACTACCATTCAGCTGGAGGACATAGAAGAACTGAAACCGGATCTCACGTATCGGGAGGAACCGGTTCAGATTATTGATGAAAAGGCCCGAACCACACGCAACCGTACATTGTGGTTCTACAAAGTTCTATGGAGTAATCACTCCGTGGAGGAAGCGACATGGGAGAGCAAAGGATTTCTTCGCGCAAACTACACCGACTTTTTCACGTCGCATATACGGTAATTTTCCACCGTCCTCTCTCTCATTTTCACCTTATAATCTCGGGACAAGATTCTTTTAAGGGGGGGGGGAATGTAAGGGCCTAAGTTTTTGGCACATATTCAAAGTGTTCATCACCACACACACCCTTCAATTGAAGAAACTTGATGAACAAATTTGAAGAGCAAGTAACCACCATCAACATGCTCATTAGGGAACAAACTCACAAAATGCAGAAGTGGCATTTCCCACATGCATCATATAGGGGCTGCGCATATGAAAAACTCCTACGCCTTGCTAGGAATGTCCATGCCAAGTTTCACCCAAATTAAAAATCTTTTTGAAGTTCTTTTGGGTATAGCTTGAAAGAGGGTAGTTTGAACTCAAATTCAAATTCAAACTGTTTTCATCCCATAAATTCAAAAGTGGGGGACATATTCTTACTCAGCACATTTTTGTGAGCTCACACAGCAATTTTCACTCCATTTGGAGTTGATCTTGACATGAGCTAAGTTTAGCAAATTCAAACTTTATTTGAATTTTAAACTGCATATGTGCTAAAAACATGTCCAAACAAAACCCAATTCGAATTCAATCCAATTCAAATGGCTCAGGGGTAGATAATTCAAATGACCAAGGTTAATTTGGTCTCTACTGTTTAGAGCAGTGTGGAAAAGTTAATTTCAGAGGTTAAAACCCCAGGTGGGACCCACATGTCAGCCACTGAAGCAATTCAAACGACTGAAGTCACCGGGCTCGGTTCTTGCGCGCGCCCGCGTGGTCGCCACGACGATTGCCGACCGCTTCCACCTCCTGGTCGCCGATCACCGCCTCAACGGACGTCCCCAGCTATTTAGCTGCGAGCTGCCGCCAGCACCAGCTCACCTTTCCACTGCTTCGACGTGTCCAGCGCTGAAAACACCGAGCTGGTCGCCACACCGCCCACCGCATCACCTCACCATTGACTGGCTAAAGCAGTGCCTTCCACTGTGAGCTGAAGCTACAAACGGTGCCACGGACCCTTGTTTGACGAGTTACAGCCCTCAGCTGCTCGTGATCAGCTTCGGTGAAGCTTGGCCGAGCCGTTCTTTCATCGCTCTGTTAACCGAGAGTTCCTCCGACTCGACGCCGTCACCCGACCAGCGCAAAGCTTCTCCGGCACGACCAGCGTGTCCCTGAGGTTCGCATCCAAGTCTAGTAGCTCTCCCCGAACTCCCTAAGTCCCTCTTAGCGCCGGTTAGCCGGAATTTCAATTTTTTCGATGATCACCGTATAGAACACCGAGAACCAAAACTCGAAATTCGCCTTGATCACTTGATCACCAGGGATCCTGGTCGAACTGAAGCTAGAGTAGCACCTCACGGTCACCTCAGCCAAATTCTAGGGGTGATGATCAACCCGATGAGCATGGCACCGGAATTTGGCCATCGCCGGTGAAAATGGCTCGGGTCGCCGGTGAAGTCTATTTTCCCGGCGATCTCCGGCCAAGAGAAGGGCAGGGTTAGCTTCCTCGTGCCCCAGTGGTGCTTTGTGACCCATTGGTTGATCATGTTCACCTCCGAGACGAGCTAGCACCGTCGGACCCGAGCTCCTCTTCCGCCTCTGCCGTCGCCGACTAGGTTTCCGACGATATCAAGGTCCAAGAAGGTGCCCGGCGTGTGCGCCGTGTTCCAAGGATCATGTAGGAAGAAACCGCGTAGCAAATTAGTCAGTAGCGGCCAAGAACGACCCGTGCCACCGGCGCTGGAAGTCGCGCGCTCGGGTGCTGGCGGGATGTAGACGAAGGCACTGTGCATGGGATCCACGTGCAGTGTTTTAAACATTTCCCGATTTTCAGATTTAGTTCAAACTTCAAATCCACATAACTTTGGCTAGGAAACTCCAAATCGATTTTACCGAATTTTGTTGGATTCAGCTCTCTGAGTACTTTCCAGCAAATCAAGTTTCACTTCATGAAAATTCTTATTTCTCTAGAATTAATTCTTCAAAGTTTAAACTGTTTAGAATTTTAACTGGAGAACCCTTTAGATGAAAATTCTGAAATTTTGCTGGGATGTTCACCAAAATATCCATGAGCTACCATGAAAATTTCAGATACATTTGAGCTCATTTGGTCCACCTAATGGTGTGATTAATAAAACTGTTCCAGAGGAAAATAGAAAATGTCCAGAAACATTTTCAGAATTTCTCTGAAATTGTTTAGCTCATATCTTTAGTTAGGAACCTTCAAATTAAGTGAAACCAATTCCATTAGAACCCTCTGAAAATTTAGTTTTCAGAAAGTCATGGGTTGCTCCATGAAAATCCCTAGAACACCATAAGAGCTCCAATTAAGGTCAAGTACATAATTATTTGTGGAGAGCTCAAATGAGCTTTACCGCAACTAAAATTTGGCCAAGTCTCTGTTTAGGTTGTATCCAAACCACAGTAAAAGTTTCAGAGTCATTGGGTCTGTCTAGTGAGACTTATAAACTTCACAAGTTTCAATTCAATTCAAATGCATTTAAATTAATACATATACTTGTTATCTCCTGTAGTCGCTAAGGTTGAGGAGGAACCCGAAGTATTAGACTTCGTTACTCTGGAAGAGCAGCTAGCCTACGACCAAGAGCAGCAAGGCAAGCTCCGGTTTGCATTAACCTCTTTACAAAATTTTATTGTTTTGAGCACTTTCTTTGAGTACCACTTATCTCTTGCATTAGAGTCTTGTTTGAAACCCAAATGCATAGCCAAGAAAACCATGTGTTGGGATTAGGATTGAAAACCTCGTTAGCCAATGCAATGCTAAGACAGTGTAGGATTCGATATACAAGTCGAGTAGTTGGAACTACTCGCGAGAATAGGCTAGGGGCACATTGCTCGGGTAGACATAGCAAATGAAACACATGGCAAGAAAAATGAGACCGAGCGGAGAGTAAGGGCAGCAGGACTTTGGGGCCTGCGTGCTATAGCTCCGCTTGTGTCGATTGAGGACCGAGCCGTGTGTGGGCCTGTTGAACAAGCTAGAACAGTACCGAAGACCTACCTGCTATATGGGAACCGGGAAACCGATGTAACTCGGGTAGCTGGGTATTGAGGCATTGCCTGTCGTTCAGAGGGTAGGTTGAGAGCTCGAGGTGTAAATCGGCTAGCGGCACTGAGATGCGCGTGCAGAGACCTCTTGCTCGGAACGATAGGATCGGTTCAATATTTGGCTAACGGGTGAAAGGTGGTTGCGTACGACGTCCGTGATGGTTGCTGTAGGCAACGTTGTAGGATCGAAGAGCACGTGAAAAGCAACCAGAGGGGGGTGAATGGTAGATTAAAACTTTTCGCAGCGGAAACAACAAAAACCCCTCAGCAAAAAAATCAATCGGTTAAAGAAACCGTGTGTGCAAGTGTTTTCAAATGTGTTCAACCGTGACAAATCAAGTAGAGAGTTAGAGAATCAAGTCACGGATCTAATGCAGCAAGAATCACTTGAAAACACGAAGTAAAACTTGAGATACGATCAAAACATTAAACGAAGATCAATCTGTTCTACCCGATATAAAACTGATCTGCAACACTGCAAAGAAACTCGTGTATCTCAAAAACTACGGATCCGAAGCTCGTGAAAATTTCGTAGATGATAGATAATTGAGTTGTGAAGAGAACCCAAAAAGAATCATGTCAATCGGATCTGTAAAACTCGAGTTATGAACGAAACACCGAAGCAACGTCGGTCTGTCCAGAAACTTAGCGAGAAAGACTTGACGAAAAACAACTCGGACGAACAAGGCACAAAAGCTCCTCGAAACTATGAACTATATTCAATAGAAACACAAGAGGAACAGCCCAAAGTTCTCTACCCACGAGAGCTCTGGCCTCCCTTGCTTTTATAGCCAGCCCTCAGGCTAAACAATCCAATCTAGGACTCCTACTCCTAATTGGACTCGTATGCTAACTTACCATAACTGCTCAGGACTCTCCTATTCGCAGATAGAAGCAATCGTGAGACTTCCAAACACCTTAGGAACGTCCTAAACATCCCTAAAACAACTCAACTTCGTGCCTAGCACGAAATCCTATCATAACCAACTCAAATCTTCCATATTTGAGCCATATCCAACTCAGCCTCAGCCTGAGTACGCAATCCAGCCGGTTGGACCTTTCCGACCAATTCTTTACGTCCACTTCTCTTCATCACGCCTTGGAACAATGTTGCCACGTCCATGCACTCCTTGCACACGTGCAAACACCTTCCAACGACGTACACGCAACCTTCATATGCACTGCCCTTGATCCAAACATGCTGCGCGACCTCCCGATCAACTCAACCACAGCTCCTCCCGAACTTGGTTGTTGGAACCTCATCTCCTCCCTGAGACTAGTCCAAGGATCCCGTCACCAGCCATGTCTTGAACTCAAGCAACAACTGCACATGAATAAACAACCAATTCTTCCGAGCACGTCCTCAACTTGACTCACGTTAGTTCGAAAACCACAACACCTTACATGAGCACGTCACATAAGCATGTTGCAAACCATATCAAATGATAACAGCCATAACCACCAAAACACACCAAAACTTAGCAAATTAATACTAAGCAAACCTTCCCATAAAGCAAGTTTGAAACATTGCGAGTTAAAAGCAAAAACAAGACTGTGACACCCCAAAATCCTGTTCAGAGGGGAGTTCAAAAATTTTTGGACGTGTTGCATGTGTTGCAAAAATTCAAATTTAAACTGGAATTCAAATTAAACTCAAAACAGAAAAGAAATAGAAAAAAGAAAAAGGAAAACAGAAAAAAATCAGCCAGGGGGCCGAAACCCACCAGCCGGCCCACCCTGCCCCCGCGCCAGCCCGCAGCCGCGCGCCCGCGCTCTCTCTCTCAGACAGGTGGGACCCACCTGTCATCCCTAACCCCCGATCGTCCGAAACTCAGACTGTTCACCCGGGCGCGCGCGATCGCAACCGACTGGATTTCCGGCCGAATTCTGGTTCCGGAGGACTCCCACTCGATCTAAACAAACCCACCGCCCTTCCCCGTCTATAAAAACCCCGGCTTCGTTCTGTTTTTCCCACGCGATCCGCCATTTTTACTCCGCTGAGAACCCGAGCCCCTCCGGCGAATTCTGGCCGATCTACGCTCAAGAAATTCCGATCTAACTCGCTGGTCTTGATCCACCGCCTCCGAGGAACCTCGCAGGTGCAGAAAACTCGGTGGTTTGTGGTTCAAACACAGCGCCGACGAGCCTCGCCGTGAATTCACCTCGGACCTCGTCGCCGACCACCTTCCAGGACCTCCGAGCTCAAGAAAACCCCCGAGGTGAGATCCCCGACCTCCCCTCCACCGATCTATGCCATAAAATCACAGTTTTAGGAAGAATTGACGAAGAACCGAAACTCTCCGGCGAGATCGCCGCCGTGCGCCGCCGGGCAGCGCCGCCCGCGCTCGATCAGAGCGACGTGGCCGCTTGAGCGCCGTTTATTTTAAATCGCACGGTAGAGTTTAAATCCCCGCGTACCGGTTCGACGTTATAATCTCAGCCGTCTGTTTTAAATCGGACGGTCCACGTCAGCCCCGCGTTATAAAGACTGGAAATCTTACGTGCTACTCCCTGGGGTTCTCGGGAAATAAGAGCTAGCCCCGGAAACTTCTGATCTAGCCCATGGAACTTCAGAAAATCATGTAAATTCATTTAAAAATCAGTTTTAGCCCCTGGACTTAATAGAAATTAGGAAAAACTCCTCTGTTATGTGTAGCTAGACCCCTGAAAATTGTTAAAATAATATTATAGACCCTGTAGAGGGGTGAGTTTACCTTTTTAACCCTGTTTGATATTAAATATAGGAAATTGAATATGTGACTAGTATTTAAAATTTAAAAAGTGGGACAAACATATTGTCAAATTTAAATTAAAAACTTTCTCAGTACTTAGAAAACTTTGGAGTGAGGTAAAAATAGATTTTTGGCTGAAATGAATCTGTTTAATTTATTATTCACATTTATTAGTTATAGGGACACATTTTTAAGTGAAGAATAGTTCTGAAAATTAGGAAAATAAATGTAAAATAGTTTACATCAGAGGAAAAGGTCAAAAGTATGTTATTAAATATTTTAGATCAGAACCTATTCTGTTTAGATGATGTGTCTTGTTATTTTCATAATAAAGTTCACATTTAGGCACAGGAAATAAATCTGAAAATATAGCAACTAGTAAATGATAAATGGAGTTTCTAAAATCCAAAGACTTCAGTTTAGGGTTGGTAGAAATTCTGAAGACACATATGGAGAAGGAAAATACCTTTCATGCATACTTGGTAGCTAAAAGGTGTAGTAATTGAATATAAGGAATTTATTTAAATTGGAAACTCATATATAAATTATGCAAGCATAAATGTGAATACAAAAGTAGGAATCATATACACATGATTAAAAAGTGCATGTAAGCCAAAGGTCAACACACATAGAGTAAACACAACACATAGAAGTTGTGAATGGCTTTGTTACATGTGAATGTGTGGTTTGTATGAAGTGGAAGTGTGAACTATGTCTTATGGATTGTTGTTTTTCTTTTGCTATGTGTGATGGTATGATGTAGAACCTGCTCAAGAGCAAGTTATTTCTTTCCAAGATCAGGACTACCCATTTCAAGAGCAGCAGGAAGGAGGCAAGTGTCCTTGACCACTTTGATCCTATACTAGGATGTGTAGATAGAATTAATTGCATTGTCAATTGAAATATGAAACCCATGCTAGGAAGTTTCCCTAGAATTTCATTACCTTGTTTCCTTGTAGCTTGGGTTGGGCTTTATTTTATCATGTCATTTATTATTATGCATATGCTTAGCCATGCTTAGAATGGGATATTTGGGATATGAGATCATCAGTTTATTTTACCATACTCTTGAATGAGATATTGTGAGTTATGTAGAGGTAGGGATCAAGGCAAAGTTGGATGTTTTGGTTGTGTGCTGGGTGCACGAGACTCGGGTTTGTGTTTAGTACTTGCCTGGATCCTAAGGACCGGTTCATGGAGCATGTAACCTGGCTTTACCGTGCCAACCACATGCTGAGATGGGGCAGCTTGGCCAATTAATTAGGTGTATCCCCGGCGTAGTATGGGTGTGTTGGATGGTGCGGGGAATAGGTGTCAGCTGGACTACCATATGAACCGCAAGGCTCAAGAGGGGGCCACTGCAGCGGGGTTGGAGCCTCTTGTATGCTGTTAGGGGTGAAACCTCAGTGGGCCCACGCTCTCGGGAATCCCTTTGTAAAGGCTTCGTAGTGATCTCCTAGCTACACACCTGGGAAGTGTGAATGTGGTTCGTAGCCACTGGCATAATGGAGGTTCTTTTAGTCCACCCCGCAACGGGGGATGAAATCACTACATGTGGGTACAGTGGTGCAAACTCTGCAGAGTCAAAACTGTCATGACAGCCATGCTCACGGTCAAGAGCGGCTTGGACTTATTCATGATTAGAGGATTGATGGTTTTGGAAGTTGTGGATGTTAAGCGGGGAGCTTAACATTGGAGATGATGTCATGGTTATTTGATTATGATGATGGTATGGGAGATTGGGACTATTTCACCTGTGTAGTAATGTAGGTGCTTAATAAGCTAAGGTGATAGGTATTAATTGCGTAGTGCTTTAACCATGAGTTCAACCTCCCCTTGTTCTAGCCATGAATGACATAACTTTCCCACACTTACTGAGTACCATCGGTACTCAACCTTGCATATTTTGTTGGTTTATATTGCTGCTCACGTCAAGATAATGAGGTGGTGTATAATGACCAAGACTTTGGGCCCGAAGAAGGTTTCTAGGTTCATGGAGACCCCCGGGCAACGCCTGTGACGGAGCCCTCGAGAATAATAATTCCGCTCCTAGTTTATTTACTTGTGATGAACTTATTATTGTCCATCGAGACATTTGCTATGTAAGACTTAATTATATTCGACACCTGGCTTGTAATAAATGATGCTTCACTATTTGTCATCACATGTATGAGAAAATGATCCTGGCATACATGTGATATTCACTTGGTTGTTCTTCGGAAAACCAGGTGTGACAAAAGTGGTATCAGAGCCAAGGTTGCCCGTAGGAACGTGGACCTAGGTAGAAATGGACGTATGTAAGGGCCCTATTTTCTTAAAAACTATTTTACAAGGTGTGTGTTGAAAAGTGTTATTTAATGGAGTCACTTTCTTCATCTTACCCCTACTTTCATTCAAAATAGGATTTTTGTTTAAAAGTTTAACTAACCTAAGTTTAAATGCTTTTTGTTTTAGATGGTCCGCATGATTCGCACCGCTCGTAAGTCCACAGGAGGGAGAGTTCCCGTAGCTGCCCTTGCCGAAAGAGAGGAGAGTCGTCCAGTGACGTACCTTTCCTACGGATTGGCAGTAGGAGGCTTGTTGCGCCGTCTTCGACGTATGCTCGAAGCCGCCGGCAATACGGGCAAGCTAATCGTACACTATAGCTCCACCAGGACCATCCGGGAGAAGCGGGAAGAATGGAGTTCAGAAATGAGGATTATCCATGAAAATCAGCTGCTCAAGATCCACCGCTCTCCAGCTTGTCGAGCAACACAGGTCGATGCGGAGAAGGATGTCACCTGGGAGGCCATCACCTGCCAGAGTCACATCTATCGTCGCCACCTGGACAGGACTGAGTACATGTATGTCCTCCAGCGTGAGAGTGGTACAACGGAGTATAAGTACCCGCCAGTGCAGCAAGGGACTTCCCATGAGCACATGGACTTGTGCTTGGAGGATGCTGCTATGCTCAGCACTCGACTGCAGGAGTGTCAGCAAGAACTTCAGGATGTTCGGGACACCCTGAGGGAAATGGAGGCGTTGCTGCGAGCCTGCTTAAGGGCGAGAGAAACAGGAGATGGTTATGAACTGTGTGTCACCGTGAATGATACATGGACTCCTGACTCCCCAGATCGCCGGGCGATTAGGCGTTGTTGCACTTCTCCACCAGCAGCTTCCCCACCCAAAGCAGAGTCAGAAGGCAACCACAATGATGAGGAAGACCCCGAGGAGCCGGCTCAGTGAATACGAGTAGTGTAGAGTCCTTCCCTTAGTTTAGCAAGATGTCGAGTAGTCGAGTCGCTATCTTAGTTAATAGTGTGTTAATGATTGGTGTGTGATGTGAGTTGTGGAAGCCATGAGCAATTGTCCACAGCCTCGTCTCCAGATTGTTTTGCTTTGGTGTGTGAACCCACATGAAATAATATTGCATTTATTTTTGTGTGAGATATGAACCCAAGCCTCAACACTTCAAAGTACAAACAAGTGAAAGTAGTAAGATGATACGTAATGCTTCAAATTAACATTGGTTGATCATGCCAGATGGCCGGAAGAGGAAAAGGACGTGCTGCCAACCCCGCCAACAACAACGATGAGGCCTCCAATCCTCATCTTTCTGGAGGCCAGGACAGGGGTGGTCGCCGTGAAGGAGTTGATCCCCTCCACCAAATGCTGGAGAATCAAAATCAGCTCATCCAGAACTTGACTCAAGTGGTGGCCAACTTGCATCAAGTTCCACCTCCACAAGCTGCACCACGCCAACCAAGGTTGAGTGAGTTTCTAGGAACTCAACCTCTAAAGTTTGCAAGTGCTGCTGAACCTCTGGAGGCAGATGATTGGCTTAAGACCATTGAGGGCAAGATGAGGATCATACAGTGCCAAGGGTACGAGAGGGTGCTGTTTGCCTTTCATCAATTGCATGGACCTGCTGCTGATTGGTGGACCGCCTACGTGGCCGCCCATCATGACCCTGAGAACATCACTTGGGAAGAGTTCAAGCGTAGCTTCCGCAACCATTACATCCCAAGAGGTGAACTCAAAAACAAGAGGAAGGGGTTCTTGGGACTGCAGCAGGGAAACATGATGGTGAGGGAATACCTCACTAAATTTACTCAACTATCCCGTTATGCCCCACGAGACATAGAGACTGATGAGCAGAAACAAGATTGTTTCATGGAAGGACTTATCGCAGAAATGCAGTGTGCAATGTCCTCAAATTAGTATGAAAGCTTCCAAAAGATGGTGGACAGAGTGTTTGTGGTAGAAAGGAAGCTGAAGGCCTTGGAAAATGAGAATAAGAGGAAGGCCGGGTGGTCACATCAAGCCTCAGGGAGCAACACCCACCCACGTCTGATGCAGCAACCTGCAGGGCAGACGAACCGCGCTGCGGTACCCTACTCAGCACCAAGAGGGAACAACCCGAACTACAGGCCTCCGGCAGCACCAGCACAGCCGCAACGTCAGTTTGTACAGCAGCCTCGCCCCGCATATCCACCTCGACCAGCAGTGCAAGGACCTCCAAACCAACCCCAAAACAACAAAGGCCAGGCACCTAAGGTTGGGGTGCAATGTTTTAGCTGTGTTGAAGTGGGGCACTACGCCCATAAGTGCCCAAAGAAGAAGCCCACGCAGCCACAACAGCAGAATGTAATCAGAGGACGGGTGAACCACGTCACTATGGAGGAAGCACAAGAGGCACAAAACGTGGTAGTTGGTAAGTTTCCTGCCAATTTACACATTTCAACCCTGCTGTTTGATTCTGGTGCTACCCACTCGTTCATTGCTCAAGGGTTTGTTAAGAAGCATGACCTAGCAACAACACAAATGAACCATATGCTAGCCGTAAACTCTCCAGGTGGAGAAATAAGGACAAGACAAGTGTGTCCCGAAGTGAACCTAGACATTAATGGGGTAGTATTTACTGCTAACCTTATAGTGATAGATTCACAAGGGATAGATATTATTTTGGGTATGGATTGGTTGACCAAACATAAAGGAATCATCCATTGTTCGACCAGAACGGTTGAACTAACTCACCCTAGTGGCACAAGAGTAAAGTTCATAACAATACACGAGCCTAGGAGGGACATTAAATTAAATCAAGTTGAGGTGAAAGTTGAGGAGATCAGGACCATCGGGGAATATCCAGATGTTTTTCCGGAGGATTTGCCAGGTATGCCTCCCGATCGTGAAGTGGAATTCGCAATTGAGCTAGTGCCTGGAACAGCCCCGATATACAAGAGACCTTATCGGATGGACTCCAAGCAGCTAGAAGAACTCAAGGATCATTTGAGAGAATTGACGGAGAAGGGGTATATTCGCCCTAGTTCCCCACCATGGGGAGCTCCGGTAATATTTGTGCCCAAAAAGGACGGAACCCAAAGGTTATGCGTGGATTACCGTGCCTTGAATGAGGTAACCATCAAGAAAAAGTACCCATAACCCCGCATTGAAGACTTGTTTGATCAGTTGAGGGGAGCTTGTGTGTTCTCGAAAATTGATCTCAGGTCGGGATACCACCAACTCAAGATAAGGCAATCTGATATTTACAAGACAGCTTTCGTATCTCGGTACGGATTGTATGAATACACTGTCATGCCTTTCGGGCTAACTAATGCCCCGGCATACTTTATGTATCTCATGAACAAGGTATTCATGGAATATCTAGACAAATTTGTGGTGGTTTTCATAGATGACATTCTCGTCTTCTCCAAAGATGAAGAAGAACATGAGAAATATCTAAGGTTGGTGTTGCAAAGGCTGAGAGAACACCAACTATATGCCAAGTTGAGCAAGTGTGAGTTTTGGCTGAAGAGAGTTCCCTTCTTAGGACATATAATCTCGGAGGGAGGAATCTCCGTGGATCCCGCCAAAATCGAGGATGTACACAAGTGGAAGACCCCTGAAAATGTCGGGGAAGTTCGAAGCTTCTTGGGATTGGCTGGATACTATCGACGGTTTATTGAGGGATTCTCTAAGATCTCGAGACCCCTTACCAAACTGTTGGAGAAGGGAATCACATTCACATGGACGCCACAATGCGAGACGAGTTTTCAGGAGTTAAAGGAGAGATTGACAACAGCCCCAATGCTAGTTATTCCAGATATGCAGAAGAACTTTACGGTGTACTGCAATGCCTCTGGAAACGGGTTGTGATGTGTTCTCATGCAAGAAGGGCATGTCGTGGCTTATGCATCCCGACAACTCCGGAAGCACGAGAAAAACTATCCTACACATGACCTAGAACTAGCCGCAGTGGTACACGCGTTGAAAATTTGGCGACACTATTTGATGGGGAAGAGGACAGAGATATATACGGATCATAAGAGTCTGAAGTACATTTTCACACAGCCAGATCTCAACCTCAGACAAAGGAGATGGTTAGAGCTAATCAATGACTTTGATGTGGGCATCAACTATCATCCTGGGAAAGCAAACGTCGTGGCCGATGCTTTAAGTCGGAAAGTGCAAGTCAATAAGTTGAGCTTAAAGGACATGCCTGCAGAATTGAAGGACGAGGTTATAAGGCTCAATCTATGCCTTGTGAATAGTGGTGAAGCCATCGCCATGGAAGTGGACTCCACACTAGAGCAAGACATACGCGATGGTCAAAAGAACTACGAGAAGATACAAGAAATCAGGCAACTCATCAAGGAAAATAAAGCTTCTGGTTTCAGAGAGGATGAACAAGGTACGGTGTGGCACGGGAAAAGGATCTGTGTGCCTGAAGTAAAGGACATCCGTGAATTAATTTTGAAGGAGGCTCACGATTCCGACTATTCCATTCATCCTGGGAGTACGAAGATGTACCAGGACCTCAAGAGCAGGTATTGGTGGTATGGCATGAAGCGAGATGTCGCGGAACATGTTGCCCTATGTGACACATGTCAGTTGGTGAAAACAGAACATCAATGACCCGCGGGATTATTGCAACCACTTAAAGTGCCTGAATGGAAATGGGAAGAAATCGGTATGGATTTCATAGTGGGATTACCCAGGACCCAATCAGGATGTTATTCGATATGGGTCATCATTGACAGGCTAACCAAGGTAGCTCATTTCATCCCTGTGAAAGAAAGCTACAGCGGATCCAAATTGGCAGAGTTGTACATGTCAAGGATCGTGTGTTACCATGGAGTGCCAAAGAAGATTGTGTCGGATCGAGGGACGCAGTTCACCTCAAGGTTCTGGCAATAATTGCATGAAACCATGGGAACCCATCTGAATTTCAGCTCTGCCTATCATCCCCAAACTGACGGGCAGACGAAAAGAACCAATCAGGTCCTTGAAGATATGCTGAGGGCATGTGCTCTCAAAAACAATCGGAGTTGGGACAAGAACTTACCGTATGCGGAATTCTCCTATAACAACAGCTATCAAGCTAGTATGAAGATGTCACCGTTTGAAGCTTTGTACGGGAGGAAGTGCAGAACTCCCCTATTTTGGAACCAAACAGGGGAAAGTAAAGTGTTTGGTCCAGAAGTACTCCAAGAAGCCGAGGCGAAGGTGAGGGAAATTCGCAACAACTTGAGGATAGCACAGACACGCTAAAAGAGCTATGCCGATGTACGAAGAAGAGAGCTCGTTTTTAACGTGGGAGACTATGTCTATCTCAAGGTGTCCCCTATCCGAGGACTTCGCCGGTTCAAGGTGAAAGGGAAGTTGTCACCTCGATACATCGGACCCTTTCAAGTTCTGGAGAGGAAAGGCGAAGTGGAGTATCAACTGGAATTACCGGCTCGCCTATCGGATGTGCACGATGTATTCCATGTGTCACAACTCAAGAAATGCCTGAGCACGCCTGAAGAGGTGTTACACATGAATGAAGTGGACGTAGCTGAGGATTTGTCTTATGCCGAGCAACCATACAAGATTTTGGAGACAATGAAACGCCTCACCAGAAATAAAAGAATCCGGATGTGCAAGGTGCAGTGGAAGCATCACTCAGAAGAGGAAGCCACCTGGGAGCGAGAAGATGAGCTTAAGGCATAATTCCCGGAATTGTTTTCTCAGAACCACCAATCTCGAGGACGAGATTTATTTTAAGGGGGGTAGAGCTGTGACACCCCAAAATCCTGTTCACAGGGGAGTTTAAAAATTTTTGGACGTGTTGCATGTGTTGCAAAAATTCAAATTTAAACTGGAATTCAAATTAAACTCAAAACAGAAAAGAAATAGAAAAAAAGAAAAAGGAAAACAGAAAAAAACCGGCCAGTGGGCCGAAACCCACCAGCCGGCCCACCCTGACCCCGCGCCAGCCCGCAGCCGCGCGCCCGCGCTCTCTCTCTCAGACAGGTGGGACCCACCTCTCATCCCTAACCCCCGATCGTCCGAAACTCAGACTGTTCACCCGCGCGCGCGCGATCGCAACCGACCGGATTTCCGGCCAAATTCTGGTTCAGGAGGACCCCCACTCGATCTAAACAAACCCACCGCCCTTCCCCGTCTATAAAAACCCCGGCCTCGTTCTGTTTTTCCCACGCGATCCTCCGTTTTTACTCCGGTGAGAGGCCGATCTACGCTCGGAAATTCCGATCTAACTTGCTGGTCTTGATCCACCGCCTCCGGGGAACCTCGCAGGTGCAGAAAACTCGGTGGTTTGCGGTTCAAACACAGCGCCGACGAGCCTCGCCGTGAATTCACCTCGGACCTCGTCGCCGACCGCCTTCCATGACCTCCGAGCTCAAGAAAACCCCCGAGGTGAGATCCCCGACCTCCCCACCACAGATCTATGCCATAAAATCACAGTTTTAGGAAGAATTGACGAAGAACCGAAACTCTCCGGCGAGATCGCCGCCTCCCGCCGCCGTGCGCCGCCGGGCAGCGCCGCCCGCGCTCGATCAGAGCGACGTGGCCGCTTGAGCGCCGTTTATTTTAAATCGCACGGTAGAGTTTAAATCCCCGCGTACCGGTTCGACGTTATAATCTCAGCCGTCTGTTTTAAATCGGACGGTCCACGTCAGCCCCGCGTTATAAAGACTGGAAATCTTACGTGCTACCCCCTGGGGTTCTCGGGAAATAAGAGCTAGCCCCGTAAACTTCTGATCTAGCACCTGGAACTTCAGAAAATCATGTAAATTCATTTAAAAATCAGTTTTAGCCCCTGAACTTAATAAAAATTAGGAAAAACTCCTCTGTTATGTGTAGCTAGACCCCTGAAAATTGTTAAAATAATATTATAGACCCTGTAGTGGGGTGAGTTTACCTTTTTAACCCTGTTTGATATTAAATTTAGGAAATTGAATATGTGACTAGTATTTAAAATTTAAAAAGTGGGACAAACATATTGTCAAATTTAAATTAAAAACTTTCTCAGTACTTAGAAAACTTTGGAGTGAGATAAAAATAGATTTTTCGCTGAAAGGAATCTGTTTAATTTATTATTCACATTTATTAGTTATAGAGACACATTTTTAAGTGAAGAATAGTTCTGAAAATTAGGAAAATACATGTAAAATAGTTTACATCAGAGGAAAAGGTCAAAAATATGTTATTAAATATTTTAGATCAGAACCTATTCTGTTTAGATGATGTGTCTTGTCATTTTCATAATAAAGTTCACATTTAGGCATAGGAAATAAATCTGAAAATATAGCAACTAGTAAATGATAAATGGAGTTTCTAAAATCCAAAGAATTCAGTTTAGGGTTGGTAGAAGTTCTGAAGACACATATGGAGAAGGAAAATACCTTTCATGCATACTTGGTAGCTAAAAGGTGTAGTAATTGAATATAAGGAATTTATTTAAATTGGAAACTCATATATAAATTATGCAAGCATAAATGTGAATACAAAAGTAGGAATCATATACACATGATTAAAAAGTGCATGTAAGCCAAAGGTCAACACACATAGAGTAAACACAACACATAGAAGTTGTGTATGGCTTTGTTACATGTGAATGTGTGGTTTGTATGAAGTGAAAGTGTGAACTATGTCTTATGGATTGTTGTTTTTCTTTTGCTATGTGTGATGGTATGATGTAGAACCTGCTCAAGAGCAAGTTATTCCTTTCCAAGATCAGGACTACCCATTTCAAGAGCAGCAGGAAGGAGGCAAGTGTCCTTGACCACTTTGATCCTATACTAGGATGTGTAGATAGAATTAATTTCATTGTCAATTGAAATATGAAACCCATGCTAGGAAGTTTCCCTAGAATTTCATTACCTTGTTTCCTTGTAGCTTGGGTTGGGCTTTATTTTATCATGTCATTTATTATTATGCATATGCTTAGCCATGCTTAGAATGGGATATTTGGGATATGAGATCATCAGTTTATTTTACCATACTCTTGAATGAGATATTGTGAGTTATGTAGAGGTAGGGATCAAGGCAAGTTGGATGTTTTGGTTGTGTGCTGGGTGCACGAGACTCAGGTTTGTGTTTAGTACTTGCCTGGATCCTAAGGACCGGTTCATGGAGCATGTAACCTGGCTTTACCGTGCCAACCACATGCTGAGATGGGGCAGCTTGGCCAATTAATTAGGTGTATCCCCGGCGTAGTATGGGTGTGTTGGATGGTGCGGGGAATAGGTGTCAGCTGGACTACCATATGATCCGCAAGGCTCAAGGGGGGGCCACTGCAGCGGGGTTGGAGCCTCTTGTATGCTGTTAGGGGTGAAACCTCAGTGGGCCCATGCTCGTCGGGAATCCCTTTGTAAAGGCTTCATAGTGATCTCCTGGCTACACACCTGGGAAGTGTGAATGTGGTTCGTAGCCACTGGCATAATGGAGGTTCTTTTAGTCCATCCAGCAACGGGGGATGAAATCACTACATGTGGGTACAGTGGTGCAAACTCTGCAGAGTCAAAACTGTCATGACAGCCGTGCTCACGGTCAAGAGCGGCTTGGACTTATTCATGATTAGAGGATTGATGGTTTTGGAAGTTGTGGATGTTAAGCGGGGAGCTTAACATTGGAAATGGTATTATGGTTATTTCATTATGATGATGGTATGGGAGATTGGGACCATTTCACCCGTGTAGTAATGTAGGTGCTTAATAACCTAAGGTGATAGGTATTAATTGCGTAGTGCTTTAACCATGAGTTCAACCTCCCCTTGTTCTAGCCATGCATGACATAACTTTCCCACACTTGCTGAGTACCATCGGTACTCAACCTTGCATATTTTGTTGGTTTATATTGCTGCTCAGCTCAAGATAATGAGGTGGTGTATAATGACCAAGACTTTGGGCCCGAAGAAGGTTTCTAGTTTCATGGAGACCCCCGGGCAACGCCTGTGACGGAGCCCTCGAGAATAATAATTCCGCTGCTAGTTTATTTACTTGTGATGAACTTATTATTGTCCATCGAGACATTTGCTATGTAAGACTTATTTATATTCGACACCTGGCTTGTAATAAATGATGCTTCACTATTTGTCATCACATGTATGAGAAAATGATCCTGGCATACATGTGATATTCACTTGGTTGTTCTTCGGAAAAACCGGGTGTGACAAAGACGCTGCAGTTCTACGAGTTGAACTTCATGGGAGCTCCCTAAAAACAAGCTCCGTACCTCACAGAAGCTCTCCGGACCTTGCAGGAGCTCTCCGGACCTTGCGTCGGATCTTGCCAACACTTGGCGGACCTAACAAAGAACTTGTCGGACCTTGCCACAGAAGAATGTTTTGGCAATATTCAAAACCTTGAATATTAATGCTAACTTTTATCCTAATTGCCAATGTATTCAGCACACATAGGTCTCACAATCTCCCCCTTGATGAATGCATTGGCAACACCAATTAAAATCCGAACATTGGCTTATGAAAAGTTTTGAAAAGCTTTGAAAACTCATTTCTCCCCCTTTATTAATTTCTCCCCATTTTTTAAAATCAGAGAAGGAAGAAAGTGTATAACATATGCAAAGTGTATAAAAATCTCTCCTTATACATATTTCTCCCCTTTGACAATGTATTCAGCAAGGTTCAAAAGAGAAATTTTTAAATGTTATGAGCATATTATAACATATACATACAAAACAAAGCTCATCCAAGTCATACTATCAGGTTACTTACACTATCACATCAATGAGATACATAAAGTAGTGTAAGCCATGCTAGAGATCAAATGTATTTTTCAGTTTAAGCAAGTCATGATCTCCCTTACTCAACTATTTAAAAACCTGAAAACATGACAATTGTTGCTGCATTTTTATTATTCATAATCATTTAAGGCACAAAGTTGATCATATGATATTTGCAAGAGATTATATGCCGCATCAGCCTTATTCTAACCAACCAAGCCAAGCCTATGTCATTTGACAATCAGAAGCTTAAAGACATGGTTTTAGTCATACACAATTCCTTCCAAGTTCATATCTTAGTGCAATGATAAGCAATCTCAAAAGAAGAAGTGCGATGCATGCATATTCTCTTGATCTTTTCTCAATTTTTTATTTGAAAACTCAACATGTGAGCTGATCACTTGATTAATTTTTTATGACTAAAAGCACTTGTGAGCACGCAACAAGTTCAAAACAGCAAGAAAGTTCGATCATGACCAGATTTAGTGTAAGTAATTATTTCAATTACTAGTCATGGCAAAAACTACAAAATGTATAACATGAGTAATGTAGTAAGAACTTTCAGCCTGTAAAAGGAATCACAAAGTCATATATGTATGAAATACTATGCTCATATGATTTTAGTTTCAGATTCACACATAGACTTTCAAAGTTTCAAAAACTCCCCCTCAATTTAAGCCATGAGGATGCATAACCCCAATTTCACTACGAATGAAACAAAAACGAGTGAAATCCAAAGGTTTTGTAAAAATATCAGCCAATTGTTGTTCGGTATCGACATGGTGAAGCACAATATTTCCTTTTTCAACATTATCATGAAGAAAGTGATACCTAATGTCAATGTGCTTAGTTCTAGAGTGTTTCACGGGGTTTTTAGCAATACAAATTGCACTAGTGTTATCACAAAACAGTGGAACACTATCTAAATCAATCCCATAGTCCTTAAGTGTTTGAACAATCCAAAGAATTTGTGAGCAAGCGTTGGCCTCAGCTACATATTCAGATTCGGCCGTGGATTGTGCAACTGAACTTTGTTTTCTAGAGGACCAAGCAACAAGTGAATTACCAAGAAAATGACAAGCACCCGAAGTACTTTTCCTATCAATCCTACAACTCCCAAAATCAGCATCCGAAAAAGCTTTCAAAGAAATGGTTGAGGAAGAAGGAAGAAAAATTCCAAATTCTTGAGTTCCATGTAGGTACCTGAGAATCCATTTGATGGCTTGGCGATGTGAAGCACGTGGAGAAGCTTGAAAACGTGCACAAAGACATACGCTGAATTGTATGTCCGGTCTTGACGCCGTGAGATACAAAAGTGATCCAATCATACTTCTGTATTCTTTTCTATCGACCGGGTCACCATCTTCGTCAAGTTCAAGTGTTGTTGCTGTTCCCATTGGTGTCCGAAGAGGCTTGCATTTGTCCATGTTGAAGCGCTTAAGAAGGTCCTTTGTATACTTAGTTTGATGCACAAAAGTTCCTTCTATTGTTTGCTTGATTTGCAGCCCCAAAAAGTATGTGAGTTCTCCCATCATACTCATCTCAAATTCTGAACTCATCATAGCTGAAAAATTGGACACGAGATCATGAGAAGCACAACCAAAGATAATATCATCCACATACACTTGAACGAATAATGAGTCATTGCCATGCTTAAGTACAAAAAGAGTTTTATCAACCTTGCCCATGGTAAACCCCTTTTCAAGTAAGAATGTTTTTAACCTATCATACCATGCTCTAGGGGCTTGTTTTAGACCGTACAAGGCTTTGGGCAGTTTGTAAACATGATTAGGAAAATTTGGATTTTCAAAACCCGGTGGCTGCTTAACATAAACCTCCTCCTCTATGTAGCCATTAAGAAAAGAACTTTTAACATCCATTTGATATAACTTGAAACCTTTAGATGCAGCAAATGCTAATAAAATTCTTATAGCTTCTAATCTAGCAACAGGAGTAAATGTTTCATCAAAATTTAGACCTTCAATTTGAGTGAAACCTTGAGCAACCAACCTAGTTTTATTCGTAACCACAACCCCATCCTCACTTTGCTTATTTTTAAATACCCATTTAGTTCCAATTAATGTGTGACCTTGAGGTGGAGATACAAGTTTCCAAACATTATTTCTTTCAAAATTTTCTAACTCTTCCTGCATGGCATTAATCTAAGATTCATTAGTGAGTGCGTGTGATATATCCTTGGGTTCAAAAGAAGCAACAAAAGCAGAATGAGCATGAGAGTTTGGATCGCAAAACCTGGACCGAGTGACTCGTTCATGCAAGCTTCCAATGATTTGTTGTGGAGGATGACTTTTGAGTACTCGGAGGGGAGTAGACACTTCACAAGCACCTTCTTCTTCATGTTCGGACCTTTGATTAGGAGAGCTTGTTGATTGAGGAAGGTCCGAACCAGCAGTAGTGACTGTTGGTGCTGGTTGTGGTGCAAAATCAGCAGCTTGATCGTTATTTACTTCCGAGTTTTCGGGCAGCAGCACCACTTCTTCATCTTCTTCAATAAAAATACTCTCTCCCTGCAGATATGGATCCGGACCTGCAATATCGGAGCTAGTACTTGGGCTAGCTTCATCAAAAGAAACCTCGCAAGTCTCCACAATTTTGTTAGTGTCAAGTAAAAGCACACGGTAATCTCTAGTATGAGATGGATAACCAAGAAACATGCCATCAACAGATGTAGCTTCAAATTTATCAAGATTACCATGTTTCTTAACAAAGCATTTGCAACCAAAAACCCTAAAGTGTGTAACACTAGGCCTATGTCCAAACCGGAGCTCATATGGGGTTTTTCCAAGCTTAGCACGCAAGAAAACACGATTTGAGACATAACAAGCGGTTGCAATTGCATCAGCCCAAACTTTCCTAGGAGTTTGATATTCATCAAGCATAGTCCTAGCCATCTCAACTAAGGTCCTGTTCTTTCTTTCTACGACACCATTTTGTTGTGGTACATAGGGTGAAGAGTATTGATGATCTATTCCATTTTCAGCACAAAAGTGATCAAAGGATTGGTTTTCAAATTCAGTTCCGTCATCACTTCTAATTGCTTTTAATGATCCTGGGTGATCAATAGATAATCTAAGAAATAAAGTTCTAAAATGACTAAAAGCTTCATTCTTAGATGCCATAAAATAAACCCAAGAATATCTGGAATAATCATCAACAATCACAAGCACATACCATTTAACTCCGAATGATTGAACACGTGCCGGACCTACCGTGTCAAGATGTAAAAGTTGTCCCGGCTCAGCTGTCATGGTCATTGTGAGAGGAGCATGTGAACCTGCAACAAACTTAGCATGTCTACAAGAAGAGCACACAATATCATTGTCCTTTTTAAGCTTCGGCATCCCACGCATGCGATCGAGAGCACTAACACGAGTGAGATGATCAAAGCCTTTGTGACCAAGTCTACGATGCCAAAAATATAGATCCTTTGTATCATTAGCAACTAGACACCGATGCTTAGAAGTTGACAAATCAAAATCAGCTTTAAAAACTCTTCCAAACCTAGACATGTTAAACAAAAGCTCACCTTTTGAATCTACAACCTTGCAGCAATTTTTAGCAAAGCTAACCTCTAGATTTTCACCTAGCAATTGTGAAACCGAAAGCAAGTTGTATTTCAAATTTTTAACAAGTACCACATCTTTCAAAGTGTAGAGATTGTTTACTCTAACCGAACCTTTAGCAATTATGGGAGTAGAAGAGCTATCAGCGAAAGTAACATTTTCTACACGTGACACAAAAGAGTGAGAGGAGAACCATTCTTTGTTACCGGTCATGTGGCGTGGGCAACCCGAATCCACAATCCAAATGTTCTCCTTCCTCAAACGTGAAACCTACACAGCAGCACAATACGTCGATGACTCAATACTGGGGTTAGTTAAAAGACTTTTTGGAATCCAGTACTGAGTCACACGACGTCCAGCAGGAATAACACGCGAAAGCTGAGAAGGTACAGCAGGTTTATGAGCCAAACATCGAAAATTTTTGTTCCCAACTACTGACTTAGAAGACGTGTTATATGTAGCACAAAAAACAGTAGGTCCGGGAGCAAGTTTTTGACTCATTACAGCAGGTTGCAAGCTCCGAACATTCGGTCTAGCAGATTTTGCTTGGTTGTTATGTTATCTAGCAAGTATTCTTTGTTTCTTATCGTGTTTAGCTAGTCTATAACAAAAATCCATGACATGACCATCTCTACCACAGTAGGTACAATGAAAAATAACCTTATTAGCATGTGTAGATGAGCAAGCAACACGTTTATTAGAACCCGAATGGGACAGTACTCCTGCAGATTTGAAAATCACCTCTTTTTATCTAGGAGCTGTTTGAATCAAACCGCTTCCTAATGACTTTACAACTTTAGGTGGGTGTGCCTTAGCATGACCATGAGAATTAAAACCTAAACCAGTTTTATCATTACAAGACTTGGAAGAATTTAGGAGCAAGTTTAGGTTCTTATTTGCATTAGAAAACCGATCTAGTGTCCTATGCATGCCATCAAGTTTATTGGACAGATCAAAGCAGTTTTCACATGAAGTTTTTCCTTTTAGTTTGCAATTTGAACAATATTTAACTTCATGCACACGTAAAGCATTGTTCAAAATAGAAATCTCATTCATAGCATCATTTAGTTTCTTATTCAGATCATCACATGAAGAACAATGCAAATCAATTGTAGAACAACAAGCATCTTTCAAATTTTTATCATTAAGTGCAGCAAGCTCTTTGTTCTTTTCAATTTCAAGTTCAAGTTTATCAAGTGTAGATGCGTGTGCACTTCTTAAAGAGGATAATTGTTCATAAATCAAATAACATGAGGAACAAGAATCATCACTAGGAATCAAAGTTTTTAAACGATTAATTTAAGATTCTAGTGATTCAATTTTAACAGCATTGTTCCTAAGTTTTTTATCCTTTTTTCTTTAATATAACAGTGGCACGAGAAATAGCATCACACATTTCTTCGCAAGTGGGACACACCTCTTCATCGTCGCTGTTGTGTTCTGCCTCCTCGGAGTTTGAACTTGACTTGCTCGCCATGCAGCACATATTTGCCATAGCTTCTTCATCTTCATCACTACCGGTGTCCACATCACTTGAGCCGAAATCTTGAAGTGCAGAGATCATACTATGCACTATGTTGCGCATTGATAAATCTTTCTTCTTCTTATTCTTTGCAAACGATTTCTTCGGCCTTGTTTGCTTTTCTTCATGTGAAGTCGGACCTGAAAGGTTAGGGCACTCCGTACGAAAATGTCCTGTCTTACCACATTCAAAACATCGTTGAGGTCCGGAGCTTCCTCTCCTTCGAGTTCTCACATTTTGCAATGCTTTTGAGAACCGAGTAGAGATGAGTGCAAGCTCCTCCTCTGGAAACTCTTCAATCTGTTCAAGGGTTAGAGAGGACAGCAAAGAGAGTGCACCACTAGATGATGATTGACTAGAACTAGACATGTCACGTTGCGAAACAAATGCAATAGACTTGTTGGGATTTTTACGTGAGATGATGTCAATTTCATGAGTTTTCAATTTAGAATATAGCACGTCTAAAGTAAGAGAACTCATGACACTAGATTCACGAATAGATGTAAATTTCATCTCCCAAATTGACATATCTAATGCTCCTAACAATTGTCTAGCATTTTAAGCATCTGAAAAGTTAACATTGACACTACGCAAGTTGCTGAGAATTTTATTAAAGCGAGCAAAAAGGTCGTCAATTGACTCACCGGGTTGCATCTCAACACGCATGTATTCTTTCTTGAACATATCTTGCCTTACCTCCTTGATCGTATTGGATCATTCATGGTAGTCACAAAGAGCTTTCCAAACATCATATGCAGATCGGAGGTGTGCAACACGGTCGAAGTCACTTTGACTCAATCCTTGGATGATTAAGTTGCGAGCCTTGTTGTTGTTGTCAACATCTCTCATGTTCGCAGCCGTAACTTGATCGTTGGGTGGTACATCAAAGTTCCGGTAGACCATTTCCCATATGGCGAAGCCTTGCGCCTGTATGTAGGCCTCCATCCATGCCTTCCAAACCTGAAAATCGATGCCATTGAACACACAAGGTTTTGCGTAGTACTTCTCCATGATGGTTAGTCAAAACACGTGCAAATCACAAAGATTAGAGCACCTTGGCTCTGATACCAATTGTAGAATCGAAGAGCACGTGAAAAGCTACCAAAGGGGGGTGAATGGTAGATTAAAACTTTTCGCAGCGGAAACAACAAAAACCCCTCAGCAAAAAAATCAATCGGTTAAAGAAACCGTGTGTGCAAATGTTTTCAAACATGTTCAACCGTGACAAATCAAGTAGAGAGGTAGAGAATCAAGTCACGGATCTAATGCAATAAGAATCACTTGAAAACACGAAGTAAAACTTGAGATACGATCAAAACATTAAACGAAGTTCAATCTGTTCTACCCGATATAAAACAGATCTGCAACGCTGGAAAGAAACTCGTGTATCTCGAAAACTACAGATCCGAATCTCGTGAAAATTTCACAGATGATAGATAATTGAGTTGTGAAGACAACCCAAAAATAATCATGTCAATCGGATCTGTAAAACTCGAGTTATGAACAAAACACCGAAGCAACGTCGGTCTGTCCAGAAACTAGGCGAGAAAGACTTGACGAAAAACAAATCGGACGAACAAGGCACAAAAGCTCCTCGAAACTATGAACTTTATTCAATAGAAACACAAGAGGAACAGCCCAAAGTTCTCTACCCACGAGAGCTCTGGCCTCCCTTTCTTTTATAGCCAGCCCTCAGTCTAAACAATCCAATCTAGGACTCCTACTCCTAATTGGACTCGTATCCTAACTTACCATAACTGCTCAGGACTCTCCTATTCGCAGATAGAAGCAATCGTGAGACTTCCAAACACCTTAGGAACATCCTAAACATTCCTAAAACATCTCAACTTCGTGCCTAGCACGAAATCCTATCATAACCAACTCAAATCTTCCATATTTGAGCCATATCCGACTAAGCCTCAGCCTGAGTACGCAATCTAGCCGGTTGGACCTTTCCGACCAATTCTTTACGTCCACTTCTCTTCATCACGCCTTGGAACAATGTTTCCACATCCATGCACTCCTTGCACACGTGCAAACACCTTCCAACAACGTACACGCAACCTTCATATGCACTGCCCTTGATCCAAACATGCTGCGCGACCTCCCGATCAACTCAACCACAGCTCCTCCCGAACTTGGTTGTTGGAACCTCATCTCCTCCCCGAGACTAGTCCAAGGATCCCGTCACCAGCCATGTCTTGAACTCAGGCAACACCAGCACATGAATAAACAACCAATTCTTCCGAGCACAAGTCCTCGACTTGACTCACGTTACTTCGAAAACCACAACACCTTACATGCATGAGCACGTCACATAAGCATGTTGCAAACCATATCAAATGATAACAGCCATAACCACCAAAACACACCAAAACTTAGCAAATTAATACTAAGCAAACCTTCCCATAAAGCAAGTTTGAAACATTGCGAGTTAAAAGCAAAAACAAGACGCTGCAGTTCTACGAGTTGAACTTCACGGGAGCTCCCTAAAAACAAGCTCCGGACCTCACAGAAGCTCTCCGGACCTTGCAGGAGCTCTCCGGACCTTGCGTCGGACCTTGCCAACACTTGGCGGACCTAACAAAGAACTTGTGGGACCTTGCCACAGAAGAATGTTTTGGCAATATTCAAAACTTTGAATGTTAATGCTAACTTTTATCCTAATTGCCAATGTATTCAGCACACATAGGTCTCACAAACGTCGAGTACGGGCGTACGTGACGGGGTGTTCGGGTAACCCTGCAGGTGTAAATCGATTATAATCGCCGTCCCTCGCGGTCAGTGAGTACCACTTGTTCACTGTACCGTGACGTAGAAAGAACTGGCTAGTTGCATGTTAAAATGTTGCTGATTGAAAGATGGACTTGATTGTTAATGTTTTGCTATAGTTTAGAGCTAATTAAAGTTCCTTTCAACTTTGGGCAAAGTACATGAGAGAAATGTGTTTCTTGTTTGATTGCGGCTCTCTCATGTGCCTTAGCGTAAGGTTCTCCACAACCTGCTGCTAAAACTTGAAAAGTAAGGTTCAATTAATTAGGCGAGTCCTTTGCAACTTATTTTACCTCATGTACCCTAAAACCATTCATGTAGAAGTTTCATGTATAGGAGAGACGGGTCAGTCTTGCTGAGCCATCATGCTCACTGCTTGTGTTTGAAGCTTTTGCAGGGTTCTATGAGGAAGGGACTCCCGAGGAGGAGACGGAACCCCAGGAGGGGAACCCCGTCAAGTGGGAGTCGTGCATGCCGCCGTGTTAGTGTGTGTGCGTGCTAGCGGGGACACGTTCACGGGCTGAACGTGAACTCGATGCGTAGTCTACGCCCGTGAGTGTAGACTGAATATATTTTGTTGTAAAAATGTTCATACACTGGTTTATGTAATAAAACTTTGCTTCCGCTTTGTACCTTTGATGTGTGTTATCCGGTGCTGTGCAACGCAGCACCCCTCAGCGTGATCCTGGCTCGACAAGGCCGATGAGGTCATGTAAATCCAACTACTCGACTTGTACCGAATCCTACTCTATCTTTAGCATTGCAGTGGCTAATGAAGTTTTCAATCTTAATTCCATCCCAAGGTTTTCTTGGCTATGCATTTGGGTTTCAAACAAGACTCTAATGCAGGAATTAAGTGGTACTCAAAGGAAGTTCTCAAAACAATAAAAATTTGTAAAGAGGTTAATGCAAACCGGAGCTTGCCTTGCTGCTCTTGGTCGTAGGCTAGTGCTCCTCCGGAGTGCCGAAGTCTAAGACTTCGGGTTCCTCCTCAACCTTAGCGACTACATGAGATAACAAATATATGTATTAATTTAAATGCATTTGAATTGAATTTAAACTTGTGAAGATTATAAGTCTCATTAGACAGACCCAATGACTCTGAAATGTTTACTGTGGTCTGGTTACAACCTAAACAGAGACTTTGCCAAGTTTTAGTTGCAGCAAAGCTCATTTGAGCTCTCCACAAATAATTATGTACTTGACCTTAATTGGAGCTCATAGGGTGTTCTAGGGATTTTCATGGAGCAAGCCATGACTTTCTGAAAACTAGATTTTCAGAGGGTTCTAATGGAGTTGGTCTCACTTAATTTGATGGTTTCTAACTAAGCATATGAGGTAAACAATTTCAGAGAAATTTCTGAAAATGTTTCTGGACATTTTCTATTTTCTCTGGAATAGTTTTATTGATTACACCATTAGGTAGATCAATTTAGCTCAAATGGATCTGAAATTTTTATGGTATCTCAGGGATATTTTGGTGAACATCCCAGCAAAATTTCAGAATTTTCCTTCAAAAGGTTCTCTAGTTAAAATTCTAAACAGTTTAAATTTTGAAGAATTAATTCTGGAGAAATAAGGGTTTTCATGAAGTGATACTTGATTTGCTAAAAAGTACTCAGATATCTGAATCCAACAAAATTTGGTTCACTCGATTTGGAGTTTCCTAGCCAAAGTTATATGGATTTGAAGTTTGAACAAAATCTGAAAATCGGAAAAAGTTCAAATCACTGCACGTGGGACCCGGGGCTACATGTCAGCTCCTCATCGGTTGACACACGCGGCTACTGATTCCTTTGCACGTAGCCACACCCGATCCAGGCCACAGCAGATCCCAGTTTTAAATTTTTCCACCACTGACAGCCGGGACCCACTGGCTTCTTCTTCCTCCGGCTGGTTTTTGCGCGCCCGCGCTCTCAGCTCGCCGGAGCAATCTGCTGCTCGCCGGTTCGCCGGTTCCAGCCACCGTACGGGATAAAACTCAACGCCAGGGCGTATGCGACATCGAGGAGCACGATGGTGAGGTGTTCTGGGGCTGCCGATGATCGGAAGACGGCCGACGACGTGTGGCGGCCTCGGTTGAAGTTCGGCAGCGTCGGCCGGGGTCCCTAGCCCGCCAAAACCTTGACTGACTAGCTCTACAGCACCAGTGGGTGATCACAAAGCTCGGCAAGGCCATGGATTAGCTCGGAAACTATGGCAACTAGCTCGGCATCATGCGCTTGATTGGTTCCGCGAAGAACACGCTTGGTAAAGCTCGGAATACGTTGCTCCGAGGTGTTTTCATGCCACGGATCCTAAAGTAAAGATGAACGCCAGCTTGTCCAGTGCTTATGTGCAGAGTTTGATGACCTACGGAGGATCAGAGAGGAAGAATTTAAAGAAACCGTACCTGCCGCTCGGTAGAACTCGCCGGAGTGAAAACTTGAAATTCGCCACCGATGCTTCACGGCGTGGCTTGAGACCTGGTTGAGAGCAGCACCAGCACAGCATGCTCCCGTGGCATTGATTGCTTGACCATGAGAACCCCTGTGGAGGGCTGTCCACGAGCGCCCGATCGTCGGCCAACGCTAGGTCGCTGCTGTGGCGGTCGTTCTCGGGCAAGGAAGGTCGGAACTTGCTCGTTTCCGGGTCGGGGAGGTGTGTGCAGAGCTCAGGGTGTGGTTTAGTAGCTTGGGGAGGGATGGCGCGGTCGATTCGACTGGATTTCTGATCAAATCGTGGTGGCAGAGGGAAGAGAGCTTCGGCGCAGTGTTCACGCGAGGAGAAGAAAGCAAACGAAGTTTTCTTCGGCAGAGGGCGTGGAGCGCCTTAAGAAGGGCTCGGGACCAACCCTGGACGCCAGCGCGTGGGGGCAAGCAGCTGGTGGCGCGGCCAGCTCCTCGGTGGCGCCCGGCAGCTCTTCGGTGGGTTTGAGAAAAGATCAAGGATTTGCTTCAGTTTCAAGTTTTGATCTGTCCCTCTATGACAGGTGGGTCCCACCCCCTTTTAACCTCTGAAATTAACTTTTCTCCACTGCTCTAAACAGTAGAGACCAAATTAACCCCAGGTATATGAATTGTCTACCCCTGGGCCATTTAAATGGGATAGAATTCAAATTGGTTTGTGTTTGACTAAATTTCAGCACATATGCAGTTTGAAATTCAAATAATGTTTGAAGTTGCTAAACTTAGATCATGTCAAGATCAACCCCAAAAGGAGTGAAAATTGGTGTGTGAGCTCACAAAAATGTGCTGATTAAGAATATGCCTCCCACTTTTGAATTCATGGGATGGAAGTAGTTTGAATTTGAGTTCAAACCACCCTCTTTCTAGTTATACCAAAAAAGACCTCAAAAGGTTTTGGATTTGGGTGAAGTTTGGCATGGACATTCCTAGCAAAGTGTAGGACTTTTTCATATGTCCAGCCCCTATATGATGCATGTGGAAAATACCAATTTTGCATTTTGTGAGTTTATTCTCTAATGAGCATGTTGATGGTGGTTACTTGCTCTTCAAATGTATTCATCAAGTTTCTTCAAATGAAGGTTGTGTGTGGTGATGAACACTTTGAATATGTGCCAAAAACTTAGGCCCTTACATTCCTCCCCCCTTAAAAGAATCTCATGCCGAGATTATAAGGTGAAAATGAGAGAGAGGACGGTGGAAAATTACCGTATATGCGACGTGAAAAAGTTGGGGTAGTTAGCACGAAGAAATCCTTCGCTCTCCCATGTCGCTTCGTCCATGGAGTGATTATTCCATAGAACCTTGTAGAACCACAACGTACGGTTGCGTGTGGTTAGGGCCTTTTCATCAATAATCTGACCCGGTTCCTCCCGATACGTGAGATCCAGTTTCAGTTCTTCTATGTCCTCCAGCTGAATGGTAGTTGATAGCTTAAGACACTTCCTCAGCTGGGAAATGTGAAAGACGTCGTGCACACCGGAAAGTGCTTCTGGTAATTTCAGCCGGTATGCTACCGATCCACATCTTTCTGTAATCTGAAATGGACCGACGAATTGGGGTGCCAACTTTCCTCTCACCCCGAATCTGTTCACGCCCTTCATTGGAGACACACGTAGGTATACGTGATCCCCGACTTCGAATTGTAATGGGCGTCTTCTCTGGTCCGCATATTGTTTCTGTCGGGATTGGGTGGCATTTAGGTTCGCTTGAATCAGTCAACCTTTTCCTCCACGTCGTTGATAAGATCAATCCCGATGGTGACCCTTTCGCTAGACTCACACCAATTCAGTGGTGTGCGGCATTTTCTCCCGTATAGCGCCTCGTAAGGCGCCATTTTGATGCTGGCTTGGTACCCATTATTGTACGAGAACTCGGCCAACGGTAAGTGATCATCCCAATTCTTGCCGTGGTTGATAGCGCAAGCTCGTAGCATATCTTCTAAAATTCGGTTTACCCGCTCGGTTTGCCCATCCGTCTGCGGGTGGTATGCTGAACTACGGATCAGCTTCATCCCCAAATCACCGTGTAGCTGCTCCCAAAACGGGACACAAATAAAGTGCCCCGATCCGATATGATGATACGGGGTACACCGTACAAGCATAGGATCCGTGAGATGTACAGTTCAGCATACTTATTGGTGTTGTAGTTGGTGTTGACCGGGATGACATGGGCAACTTTGGTGAGCCGGTTGATGATCACCCACACAGAATCATGTTTCTGAAAGGTGGTGGGTAGACCGACGATGAAGTCCATGCTCACATCTTCCAACTTCCAGGCAGGAACGCCCAGTGGTTGTAGCAGTCCCGGTTTCCGCATATGATCTGCCTTCACCCTTCGACACGTATCACACTCGGACACATACTTTGCGAACTCCCGCTTCATTCGTGTCCACCAAAACTTGCTCCTGAGTTCTTGATACATTTTGTTGCTGCCGGGGTGAATAGAAAACTTTGACATGTGAGCCTTATCAAAAATTTTCTTCCGTAACTCCGGGTTACGGAGTACGACGATCCGGTCCTTAAACCATAGAACGCCGTCTCCGTCTTTCCGGAAACATTTCAGCTACCCACTGTCTATACGTCTTCGCAAATGCGACATGCCCTTGTCAAGTTTCTGAGCTGCCGCTATCTCTTCACGGATGATGGAGATCAAAGCTAAGTTGTAGAGAGCCCCATGTGGAATTACATGCAATGGTGCTTCGTTCTCTTCCAACGGTGTGATGGTCAGATTATTGACGTGTGAGTTGCAGCTCAGCGCATCTGCCACTACGTTTGCCTTGCGGGGGTGATAATGGATCTCTATTTCATAATCCTTCATCAATTCTAACCATCTTCGCTGCCTCATGTTCAGCTCTTTTCTGAGTGAATATGTACTTGAGGCTCTTGTGGTCAGTATATAAATGTACGAGGTTACCGAGTAGGTAGTGCCTCCACATCTTAAGTGCAAGTACTACGGCAGCGAGCTCCAAGTCGTGAGTTGGATAATTCTGCTCATGGTTTCTGAGCTTCCGTGATCCATACGTGAACACTCTTCAGTCTTGCATCAGCACACATCCGAGCCCAATGCCGGATGCATCGCAGTACACATCAAACGGTTTTGTTGTGTCTGGCTGTGCCAAAACCGGTGCTGATGTTAGGTGCTTAACTAAAGCCTTGAATGCTGCTTCACATGCTGGACTCCAAACATATTTGGTAGCCTTTTTCAGCAGCTCCATCATCAGCTTGGCAATCATTGAGAAGTTCGGAATGAACCTCCGATAATATCCCGCGAATCCAAGGAAACTCCGTACCTCGTGAACTGTTCTCAGAGATTTCTAATTCAGCACTTGTGTTATCTTACTCAGGTCTACAGCGATGCCCTCCGCTGAGATTATATGCCCGAGAAAAGGTACTTGCGTTATCCAGATCTCACACTTGCTGAATTTCGCATATAGCTTGTGATCCCGCAGCCGTTGCAAGACTATACGCAGATGCTTCTTGTGCTCTTCCTCCGACTTGGAATATACCAATATGTCATCGATGAAGACCACGACAAACTTGTTCAGCTCCGGCATGAATACCGAGTTCATCAAATACATGAAGTGAGCTGGAGCATTGGTGAGGCCGAAGGACATGACCAGGTACTCATAAAGTTCGTACCTCGTCGAGAAAGCCGTCTTGGAAATGTCCTCAGGCCGTATTTTAATCTGGTGGTACCCGGATCTTAAGTCCATTTTGGAAAAGAACTTTGCTTCGACCAACTGATCAAACAACATGTCAATCAGTGGCAACAGGTACTTGTTCTTGATGGTCACGGCGTTTAATGGACGATAGTCCACGCAAAGCCGCAACGTCTCATCCTTCTTCACAAATAATGCCGAACAGCCCCATGGAAAGGAGCTCGGCCTAATAAAACCCTTGTCCAGCAGGTCCGTTAGCTGGGTCTTCAGTTCAGCCAACTCCTTAGGCGCCATCTTGTACGGCCTTCGGGATATTGGCATGGTTCCTGGTGCAAGTTCAATCTTGAACTCCACCTCTTTGTAGGGTGGCATCCCCGGTAAATCATCCGGGAACACGTCAGGGAACTCTCAGACCACTGTAATGTCTTCCAATCTGATGGTTGTGGATTGATAGACACTTGGAAGTTTTATTTCTGGACTGTCCAGAAATAAGGAGTGAGATCCATGCACTTCTGAGTTCAAGTGCACGATTCGAAGGACGGTGTCTAAAACAGCGCCGTGGCGGGTTAACCACGACATCCCTAAGATGACATCGACCTTCTATCCCTCGAAAATTATGAGAGACGTAGGGTACACTCTACCCACTAAGCATAATGGTGCTTTGGAAACCATTACGCTTGCTGAAATCTTCCCACCCGGTGAACAAATCAAATATGGACTATCGGTGGGTAGTATTTGCAAGCTGTGTTTAGCAATGAAAGCTTGGCTAATAAAATTGTGTGTGGCGCCTGAATCAAACAATACTATGGCGGGATGCTGGTTGAGTTGGAACATACCCGCAAGGATTGGCTCACCCTCCGGCACGTCCTCTATGGCAAGTTGGTGGACGGTGCCGGGCCTAGGGTTTGCCCGCTGCGCATTAGTGGGGTTCCGGAGTTGGTTCCTCCCCAGGAAATGCGGTGCAACTCCGCCGCCTTGCCTCTCCGGACAACTGCTGCCGAAGTGTCCGGGACGACCACATTTGTAGCATGTGGCCGCTGCTTGGCCAGTGCTCGGGGGACGAAAGCCCGGCATGTGCTGCTGAGGTGCATACGCACGCGGCATCACCCGCTGCTCCTGTTTCTGCGGAGGTGGAACTGGTAGTGCCGGCCTGAATGCCGGTGGAGAATATGGCCGATTGCGGAATGGCATCGGCCTCTGTGGTGGCTGCCAGCGTGGACCCGATGGTGGGTTGTAACACCCCAAATTTTGATTCAAACTCTAAACCATGTTCAGAGGGGAATTTAAAAATTTTTGGACGTGTTGCATGTTTTGCAAAAATTCAAATTCAAACTGGAATTCAAATTATACTCAAAACAGAAAAGAAATGGAAAAAGAAAAAGAGAAACGGGAAAAAAACTGGCCAGTGGGCCGAAACCCGCCAGCCGGCCCAGTTTCCCCGCGCCAGCCCGCCCCCGCGCGCCCGCGCTGTCTCTCACAGACGGGTGGGACCCACCTGTCATCCCTAACCCCGAGCGTCTGCGGCCCGGACTTTTCCCCCGAGCGCGCGCGATCTTAACCGCCTGGAATTCCGCGTCCCTCAGCCCGAATTCTGGCCCCAGAAGACTCAAACTCGATCACAACCGACCCACCGCCCTCCCCCGGCTATAAAAACCCCAGCTCCGATCGGTTTTTCCCACGCGATCGCCGATTTTTACTCCGGTGAGCACCGAGACTTCGCCGGTGAATTTTGGCCGATCTAAGCTCGGAAACTCTGATCTAACTCGCTGGTCTTGATCCACCGCCTCCGGGGAGCTTTGCAGGTGCAGAAAACTCGGAGAATTACGGTGTAAACACAGCGCCGACGAGCTTCGCCGTGGTTTTTCCTCGGACCTCGCCGCCGATCACTTTCCAGGACCCCCGAGCTCGAGAAAACCCCCGAGGTGAGATCCCTGACCTCCCCTCTACCGATCTATGCCATAAGATCACAGTTCTAGGCAGAATTCTCGCGGATCCGAAACTTTCCGGCGAGATCGCCGCTTCCCGCCGCCGTGCGCCGCCGGCAGCGCCGCCCGCGCTCGATCAGAGCGACGTGGCCGCTTGTGCGCCGTTTATTTTAAATCGCACGGTAGACTTTAAATCCCCGCGTACCGGTTCGATGTTATAATCTCAGCCGTCGGTTTAAAATCGGACGGTCCACGTCAGCCCCGTGTTATAAAGACTGGAATTCTTACGTGCTACCCCCTGGGGTTCTCTGGAATTGAGAGCTAGCCCCGGAAACTTCAGATCTAGCCCCTGGAACTCCAGAAAATCATGTAAATTCATTTAAAAATCAGTTTTAGCCCCTGGACTTAATAAAAATTAGGAAAAACACCTCTGATAAGTGTAGCTAGACCCCTGGAAATTATGAAAATAATATTATAGACCCTGTAATGGGTGAGTTCATTATTTTAGCCCTGTTTAGTATTTAATTTAGGAAATTGAATATGTAACTAGTGTTTAAAAATTAAAAAGTGGGACAAACATATTGTCAAAATTAAGTTAAAGACTTTCTCAGTGTTTAGAAAATTTTGGAGTGAGATAAAAACATATTTTGGACAGAATTGAATCTGTTTAATTTATTATTCACATTTAGGGACACATTTTTAAGTAAAGAATAGCTCTAGAAAAATAGGGAAAATAATTATGAAATAGTTTAAATCAGAGGCCAAGGTCAAAATATGTTATTCAATTATTTAGGACCAAAACCTATACTGGTTAGATGATGTGTATTACTAATTTCATAATAAAATACATAATTATACATAGGAATATAAATCTGAAAATATAGCAACTATTAAATGATAAATGGAGTTTTTAAAAATTCAAAGAGTTCAGTTTAGGGTTGATAGAAATTATGAAGGCACATATGGAGAAGAAAAATACTTTTCTTACATACTTGGTAGTTTAATGTAAGGAATTTATTTAAAACTTAAACACACACATATATATATATATATATATATATATATATATATATATATATATATATATATAGTATGTAAGTATAAATATGAACACCAAAGTAGGAATCATACACATATAAATAAAAGTGTGTGCAAGCCACAGATCAACACACAAAGTAACCACAACACATATAATGGTGAATGAATTTCATAAATATGAAATGTGTGGTTTGTATGAAGTAGAAGCGTGAACTATGTCTTATGATTGTTGTTTTTCTTTTGCTATGTGTGATGGTATGAAGTAGAACCTGTTCAAGAGCAAGTTATTCCTTTCCAAGATCAGGACTACCCATTTCAAGAGCAGCAAGAAGGAGGCAAGTGTCCTTGACCACTTTGATCCTATGCTAGGATGTGTAGATAGAATTATTTGCATTGTCAAATGAAATATGAAACCCATGCTAGGAAAGTTTCCCTAGAATTGCATTACCTTGTTTCCTTGTAGCTTGGGTTGGGATTTATTTTGTCATGTCATTTATTTACATGCATATGCTTAGCCATGCTTAGAATGGGATATTTGGGATATGAGAGCATCAGTTTATTATACCATACTCTTGAATGAGCTATTGTGAGTTATGTAGAGGTAGGGATCAAGGCAAGTTGGATGTTTTGGTTGTGTGCTGGGTGCACGAGACTTGGGTTTGTGTTTAGTACTTGCCTGGATCCTAAGGACCGGTTCATGGAGCATGTAACCCGGCTTTACAGTGCCAACCACATGCTAAGATGGGGCAGCTTGGCCAATTAATTAGGTGTATCCCCGGCGTAGTATGGGTGTGTTGGATGGTGCGGGGAGTAGGTGTCAGCTGGACTACCATATGAACCGCAAGGCTCAAGAGGGGGCCACTGCAGCGGGGTTGGAGCCTCTTGTATGCTGTTAGGGGTGAAACCTCAGTGGGCCCACGCTCGTCGGGAATCCCTTTGTAAAGGCTTCGTAGTGATCTCCTGGCCGCACACCTGGGAAGTGTGAATGTGGATCGTAGCCACTGGCATAATGGAGGTTCTTTTAGTCCACCCGGCAACGGGGGATGAAATCACTACTTGTGGGTACAGTGGTACAAACTCTGCAGAGTTAAAACTGTCTTGACAGCCGTGCTCACGGTTAAGAGCGGCCTGGACTTATTCATGATTAGAGGAGTGATGATTTTGGAAGTTGTGGCAGTTAAGCGGGGAGCTTAACATTGGTAATGATGTTATGGTTATTGGATTATAATGATGGGATGGGAGATTGGGACCATTTCACCTGTGTAGTAATGTAGGTGCTTAATAAGCTAAGGTGATAGGTATTAACTGCGTAGTGCTTTAGCCATGAGTTCAACCTCTCCTTGTTCTAGCCATGCATGATATAATTTTCCCACACTTGCTGAGTACCATTGGTACTCAACCTTGCATATTTGTTGGTTTATATTGCTGCTCAGGTCAAGATAATGAGGTGGTGTATAATGACCAAGATTTTGGACCCGAGGAAGGTTTTTAGGTTCATGAAGACCCCCGGGCAACGCCTGTGATGGAGCCCTAAAAGAATAATATTCCGCTGCTAGTTTATTTACTTGTGATGAAGCATTAGTGTTCATTGAGATATTTGCGATGTAAGACTTATTTATATTCGACACCTGGCTTGTAATAAATGATGCTTCACTATTTGTCATCACATGTATGAGAAAATGATCCTGGCATACATGTGATATTCACTTGGTTGTTTCTTCGGAAAAACCGGGTGTGACAGAGGTGGTATCAGAGCCAAGGTTGCCCGTAGGAACGTGGACCTAGGTAGAAATGGACGTATTTAAGGGCCCTATTTTCTTAAAAACTATTTTCCAAGGTGTGGGTTGAAGAGTGTTATTTAAGGAGTCATTTTCTTCATCTTACCCCAAATTTTCATTCAAAATGGGATTTTTGTTTAAAAAGTTTATCTAACCTAAATTTAAATTCTTTTTGTTTTAGATGGTTCGCATGATTCGCACCGCCCGCAAGTCCACAGGAGGGAGAGTTCCCGTAGTTGCCCTTGCCGAAAGAGAGGAGAGTCGTCCAGTGACGTACCTTTCCTACGGATTGGCAGTAGGAGACTTGTTGCGCCGTCTTCGGCGTATGCTCGAAGCCACCGGCAATACGGGCAAGCTAATCATCCACTATAACTCCACCAGGACCATCCGTGAGAAGAGGGAAGAATGGAGTTCGGAGATGAGGATTATACACGAGAATCAACTGCTTAAGATTCACCACTCTCCAGCTTGTCGAGCAACACAAGTTGACGCGGAGAAAGATGTCACCTGGGAGGCCATCACCTGCCAGAGTCACATCTATCGTCGCCACTTGGACAAAACTGAGTACATGTATGTCCTCCAACGTGAGAGTGGTACCACGGAGTACAAGTACCCACCGGTGCAGCAAGGGACTTCCCATGAGCACATGGACTTGTGCTTGGAGGATGCTGCTATGCTCAGCACTCGACTGCAGGAGTGTCAACAAGAGCTTCAGGATGTCCGAGACACCCTGAAGGAAACGGAGGCGTTGCTGCGAGCTTGCTTAAAGGCGAGAGAAAGAGGAGATGGGAATGAACTGTGTGTCACCGTGAATGATACATGGACTCCTGACTCCCCGGATCGCCGAGCAATCAGGCGTCGTCGCACTTCTCCACCAGCAGCCTCCCCACCCAAAGCAGAGTCAGAAGGTAGCCGAAATGAGGAGGAAGATCCCGAGGAGCCAGCTCAAGAGGACGAGTAGTGTAGAGTCTTTCCCCTAGCTAGCAAGAGGTCGAGTAGTCGAGTCGTTACGTAGATAATGGTGTGATAATGCTTGGTGTGTGACGTGAGTTGTGGAAGCCATGAGCAGTTGTCCACAGCCTCGTCTTCAGATTGTTTTGCTTTGGTGTGTGAACCCACAGGAAATAATAGTGCATTTATTTGGTGTGAAATATAAACCCTCGTAAAATTTTAACAAAGCCTCAACCCCTTAAAGTACCAACAAATGAAAGTAGTAAGATGATACTAAATGGTATCAACTTAACATTTGTTGATTCTGCCAGATGGCCGGAAGAGGAAAAGGACGTGCTACCAACCCCGCCAACAACAATGATGAGGCATGCAACCCTCATCTTTCTGGAGGCCAGGACAGGGGTGGTCGCCGTGAAGAAGTTGATCCTCTCCACCAAATGCTGGAGAATCAAAATCAGCTTATCCAGAGCTTGACTCAAGTGGTGGCCAACTTGCATCAAGTTCCACCTCCACAAGCTGCACCACGCCAACCAAGGTTGAGTGAGTTTCTAGGAACTCAACCTCCAAAGTTTGCAAGTGCTGCTGAACCTCTGGAGGCAGATGATTGGCTGAAGACCATTGAAAGTAAGATGAGGATAATACAATGCCAAGGGTATGAGAGGGTGCTGTTTGCCTCTCATCAATTGCATGGACCTGCTGCAGATTGGTGGACCGCCTACGTGGCCGCCCATCATGACCCTGAGAACATCACTTGGGAGGAGTTCAAGCGTAGCTTCCGCAACCACTACATCCCAAGAGGTGAACTCAAAAACAAGAGGAAAGAGTTTCTGGGACTGCAGCAGGGAACCATGACGGTGAGGGAATACCTCACTAAATTTACTCAACTATCCCGTTATGCTCCACGAGACATAGAGACTGATGAGCAGAAACAAGATTGTTTCGTGGAAGGACTTACCGCAGAGATGCAGTGTGCAATGTCCTCCAATGAGTATGAAAGCTTTCAAAAGATGGTGGACAGAGCATTTGTGGTGGAAAGGAAGCTAAAGGCCCTGGAAAATGAGAATAAGAGGAAGGCGGGGTGGTCACATCAGGCCTCAGGGAGCAACACCCGCCCACGTATGATGCAGCAACCTACGGGGCAGACGAGCCGTGCTGCGGTACCCTATTCAGCACCAAGAGGGTACAACCCAAACTACAGGCCTCCCGCGGCACCAGCACAGCCGCCACGTCAGTTTGTGCAGCAGCCTCGCCCCGCATATCCACCTCGACCAGCAGTGCAAGGACCCCCAAACCAACCCCAAGACAACAAGGGCCCAGCATCTAAGATTGGGGTGCAATGTTTCAGCTGTGGTGAAGTGGGGCATTGTAACAACCCAAATTTTGATTCAAAACCCTAAACCTTGTTCAGAGGGGAATTTAAAAATTTTTGGACGTGTTGCATGTTTTGCAAAAATTCAAATTCAAACTGGAATTCAAATTAAACTCAAAACAGAAAAGAAATGGAAAAAGAAAAAGAGAAAACGGGAAAAAACCGGCCAGTGGGCCGAAACCCGCCAGCCGGCCCAGTTTCCCCGCGCCAGCCCGCCCCCGCGCGCCCGCGCTGTCTCTCACAGACGGGTGGGACCCACCTGTCATCCCTAACCCCGAGCGTCTGCGGCCCGGACTTTTCCCCCCGAGCGCGCGCGATCTTAACCGACTGGAAAACGCGTCCCTCAGCCGAATTCCGGTCCCAGAAAGAATCAAACTCGATCACAACCGACCCACCGCCCTCCCCCGGCTATAAAAACCCCAGCCCCGATCGGTTTTTCTCACGTGATCGCCGATTTTCACTCCGGTGAGCACCGAGACTTCGCCGGTGAATTCTGGCCGATATAAGCTCAGAAACTCTGATCTAACTCGCTGGTCTTGATCCACCGCCTCCGGGGAACTTTGCAGGTGCAGAAAACCCGAAGACTTACGGTGTAAACCCAGCGCCGACGAGCTTCGCCTTGGTTTTGCCTCGGACCTCGCCGCCGAGCATTTTCCAGGACCCCCGAGCTCGAGAAAACCCCCGAGGTGAGATCCCTGACCTCTCCTCTACCGATCTATGCCATAAGATCACAGTTCTAGGCAGAATTCTCGCGGATCCGAAACTTTCCGGCGAGATCGCCGCTTCCCGCCGCCGTGCGCCGCCGGCAGCGCCGCCCGCGCTCGATCAGAGCGACGTGGCTGCTTGTGCGCCGTTTATTTTAAATCGCACGGTAGACTTTAAATCCCCGCGTACCGGTTCGATGTTATAATCTCAGCCATCGGTTTAAAATCGGACGGTCCACGTCAGGCCCGCGTTATAAAGACTGGAATTCTTACGTGCTACCCCCTGGGGTTCTCTGGAATTGAGAGCTAGCCCCGGAAACTTCAGATCTAGCCCCTGGAACTCCAGAAAATCATGTAAATTCATTTAAAAATCAGTTTTAGCCCCTGGACTTAATAAAAATTAGGAAAAACGCCTCTGATAAGTGTAGCTAGACCCCTGGAAATTATGAAAATAATATTATAGACCCTGTAATGGGTGAGTTCATTATTTTAGCCCTGTTTAGTATTTAATTTAGAAAATTGAATATGTAACTAGTGTTTAAAAATTAAAAAGTGGGACAAACATATTGTCAAAATTAAGTTAAAAACTTTCTCAGTGCTTAGAAAACTTTGGAGTGAGATAAAAATATATTTTGGGCTGAAATGAATCTGTTTCATTTATTAATCACATTTATTAGTATAGGGACACATTTTTAAGTAAAGAATAGCTCTAGAAAAATAGGGAAAATAATTATGAAATAGTTTACATCAGAGGCCAAGGTCAAAATATGTTATTCAATTATTTAGGACCAAAACCTATACTGTTTAGATGATGTGTATTACTAATTTCATAATAAAATACACAATTATACATAGGAATATAAATCTGAAAATATAGCAACTAGTAAATGATAAATGGAGTTTTTAAAAAATTCAAAGAGTTCAGTTTAGGGTTGATAGAAATTATGAAGGCACATATGGAGAAGAAAAATACTTTTCTTACATACTTGGTAATTTAATATAAGGAATTTATTTAAAACTGAAACACACACATATATACATATATATATATATATATATATATATATATATATATATATATATATATATATATATATATATATATATATATATATATATATAGTATGTAAGTATAAATATGAACACCAAAGTAGGAATCATACACATATAAATAAAAGTGTGTGCAAGCCACAGATCAACACACAAAGTAACCACAACACATATAATGGTGAATGAATTTCATAAATATGAAATGTGTGGTTTGTATGAAGTAGAAGTGTGAACTATGTCTTATGATTGTTGTTTTTCTTTTGCTATGTGTGATGGTATGAAGTAGAACCTGTTCAAGAGCAAGTTATTCCTTTCCAAGATCAGGACTACCCATTTCAAGAGCAGCAAGAAGGAGGCAAGTGTCCTTGACCACTTTGATCCTATGCTAGGATGTGTAGATAGAATTATTTGCATTGTCAAGTTAAATATGAAACCCATGCTAGGAAGTTTCCCTAGAATTGCATTACCTTGTTTCCTTGTAGCTTGGGTTGGGATTTATTTTGTCATGTCATTTATTTACATGCATATGCTTAGCCATGCTTAGAATGGGATATTTGGGATATGAGAGCATCAGTTTATTATACCATACTCTTGAATGAGCTATTGTGAGTTATGTAGAGGTAGGGATCAAGGCAAGTTGGATGTTTTGGTTGTGTGCTGGGTGCACGAGACTTGGGTTTGTGTTTAGTACTTGCCTGGATCCTAAGGACCGGTTCATGGAGCATGTAACCCGGCTTTACAGTGCCAACCACATGCTGAGATGGGGCAGCTTGGCCAATTAATTAGGTGTATCCCCGGCGTAGTATGGGTGTGTTGGATGGTGCGGGGAGTAGGTGTCAGCTGGACTACCATATGAACCGCAAGGCTCAAGAGGGGGCCACTGCAGCGGGGTTGGAGCCTCTTGTATGCTGTTAGGGGTGAAACCTCAGTGGGCCCACGCTCGTCGGGAATGCCTTTGTAAAGACTTCGTAGTGATCTCCTGGCCGCACACCTGGGAAGTGTGAATGTGGATCGTAGCCACTGGCATAATGGAGGTTCTTTTAGTCCACCCGGCAACGGGGGATGAAATCACTACATGTGGGTACAGTGGTACAAACTCTGCAGAGTTAAAACTGTCTTGACAGCCGTGCTCACGGTTAAGAGCGGCCTGGACTTATTCATGATTAGAGGATTGATGGTTTTGGAAGTTAAGCGGGGAGCTTAACATTGGTAATGATGTTATGATTATTGGATTACAATGATGGGATGGGAGATTGGGACCATTTCACCTGTGTAGTAATGTAGGTGCTTAATAAGCTAAGGTGATAGGTATTAATTGCGTAGTGCTTTAACCATGAGTTCAACCTCTCCTTGTTCTAGCCATGCATGATATAATTTTCCCACACTTGCTGAGTACCATTGGTACTCAACCTTGCATATTTGTTGGTTTATATTGCTGCTCAGGTCAAGATAATGAGGTGGTGTATAATGACCAAGATTTTGGACCCGAGGAAGGTTTTTAGGTTCATGAAGACCCCCGGGCAACGCCTGTGATGGAGCCCTAAAGAATAATATTCCGCTGCTAGTTTATTTACTTGTGATGAACTTATTATTGTCCATCGAGACATTTACTATGTAAGACTTACTTATATTCGACACCTGGCTTGTAATAAATGATGCTTCACTATTTGTCATCACATGTATGAGAAAATGATCCTGGCATACATGTGATATTCACTTGGTTGGTTCTTCGGAAAAACCGGGTGTGACAGAGGTGGTATCAGAGCCAAGGTTGCCCGTAGGAACGTGGACCTAGGTAGAAATGGACGTAGTTAAGGGCCCTATTTTCTTAAAAACTATTTTCGAAGGTGTGGGTTGAAGAGTGTTATTAAAGGAGTCATTTTCTTCATCTTACCCCAACTTTCATTCAAAATAGGATTTTTGTTTGAGAATTTATCTAACCTGATTTTAAATTCTTTTGTTTTAGATGGTTCGCATGATTCGCACCGCTCGTAAGTCCACAGGAGGGAGAGTTCCCGTAGTTGCCCTTGCCGAAAGAGAGGAGAGTCGTCCAGTGACGTACCTTTCCTACGGATTGGCAGTAGGAGACTTGTTGCGCCATCTTCGGCGTATGCTCGAAGCCGCCGGCAATACGGGCAAGCTAATCATCCACTATAACTCCACCAGGACCATCCGTGAGAAGAGGGAAGAATGGAGTTCAGAGATGAGGATTATACACGAGAATCAGCTGCTTAAGATTCACCACTCTCCAGCTTGTCGAGCAACACAAGTTGACGCGGAGAAAGATGTCACCTGGGAGGCCATCACCTGCCAGAGTCACATCTATCGTCGCCACTTGGACAAAACTGAGCACATGTATGTCCTCCAACGTGAGAGTGGTACCACGGAGTACAATTACCCACCGGTGCAGCAAGGGACTTCCCATGAGCACATGGACTTGTGCTTGGAGGATGCTGCTATGCTCAGCACTCGACTGCAGGAGTGTCAACAAGAGCTTCAGGATGTCCGAGACACCCTGAAGGAAACGGAGGCGTTGCTGCGAGCTTGCTTAAAGGCGAGAGAAAGAGGAGATGGGAATGAACTGTGTGTCACCGTGAATGATACATGGACTCCTGACTCCCCGGATCGCCGAGCAATCAGGCGTCGTCGCACTTCTCCACCAGCAGCCTCCCCACCCAAAGCAGAGTCAGAAGGTAGCCGAAATGAGGAGGAAGATCCCGAGGAGCCAGCTCAAGAGGACGAGTAGTGTAGAGTCTTTCCCCTAGCTAGCAAGAGGTCGAGTAGTCGAGTCGTTACGTAGTTAATGGTGTGATAATGCTTGGTGTGTGACGTGAGTTGTGGAAGCCATGAGCAATTGTCCACAGCCTCGTCTTCAGATTGTTTTGCTTTGGTGTGTGAACCCACAGGAAATAATAGTGCATTTATTTGGTGTGAGATATGAACCCTCGTAAAATTTTAACAAAGCCTCAACACCTCAAAGTACCAACAAATGAAAGTAGTAAGATGATACTAAATGGTATCAAATTAACGTTGTTGATTCTGCCAGATGGCCGGAAGAGGAAAAGGACGTGCTGCCAACCCCGCCAACAACAATGATGAGGCATGCAACCCTCATCTTTCTGGAGGCCAGGACAGGGGTGGTCGCCGTGAAGAAGTTGATCCTCTCCACCAAATGCTGGAGAATCAAAATCAGCTTATCCAGAACTTGACTCAAGTGGTGGCCAACTTGCATCAAGTTCCACCTCCACAAGCTGCACCACGCCAACCAAGGTTGAGTGAGTTTCTAGGAACTCAACCTCCAAAGTTTGCAAGTGCTGCTGAACCTCTGGAGGCAGATGATTGGCTGAAGACCATTGAAAGTAAGATGAGGATAATACAATGCCAAGGGTATGAGAGGGTGCTGTTTGCCTCTCATCAATTGCATGGACCTGCTGCTGATTGGTGGACCGCCTACGTGGCCGCCCATCATGACCCTGAGAACATCACTTGGGAAGAGTTCAAGCGTAGTTTCCGCAACCATTACATCCCAAGAGGTGTACTCAAAAACAAGAGGAAGGAATTTTTGGGACTGCAGCAGGGAAACATGACTGTGAGGGAATACCTCACTAAATTTACTCAACTATCCCGTTATGCTCCACGAGACATAGAGACCGATGAGCAGAAACAAGATTGTTTCGTGGAAGGACTTACCGCAGAGATGCAGTGTGCAATGTCCTCCAATGAGTATGAAAGCTTTCAAAAGATGGTGGACAGAGCATTTGTGGTGGAAAGGAAGCTAAAGGCCTTGGAAAATGAGAATAAGAGGAAGGCGGGATGGTCACATCAGGCCTCAGGGAGCAACACCCGCCCACGTATGATGCAACAACCTACGGGGCAGACAAGGCGTGCTGCGGTACCCTATTCAGCACCAAGAGGGTACAACCCAAACTACAGGCCACCCGCGGCACCAGCACAGCCGCCACGTCAGTTTGTGCAGCTGCCTCGCCCCGCATATCCACCTCGACCAGCAGTGCAAGGACCCCCAAACCAACCCCAAGACAACAAGGGCCCAGCATCTAAGATTGGGGTGCAATGTTTTAGCTGTGGTGAAGTGGGGCACTACGCCCATAAATGCCCAAAGAAGAAGCCTGCGCCGCCACAACAGCAGAATGTAGTGAGAGGACGGGTGAACCACGTCACTATGGAGGAAGCACAAGAGGCACCCGACGTGGTAGTTGGTAAGTTTCCTGCCAATTTACACCTTGCAACTCTGCTGTTTGATTCTGGTGCTACCCACTCGTTCATTGCTCAAGGGTTTGTTAAGAAGCATGACCTAGCAACCACACAAATGAACCATATGCTAGCGGTAAACTCTCCAGGTGGAGAAATAAGGACAAGACAAGTGTGTCCCAAAGTGAGCCTAGACATTAATGGGGTAGTATTTACGGCTATCCTCATAGTGATAGATTCACAAGGGATAGATATTATTTTGGGTATGGATTGGTTGACCAAACATAAAGGAATCATCCATTGTTCGACCAGAACGGTGGAACTAACTCACCCCAATGGCACAAGAGTAATGTTCATAACGATACACGAGCCTAGGAGGGACATTAAATTAAATCAAGTGGAGGTGAAAGTTGAGGAAATCAGGACTATCAGGGAATATCCAGATGTTTTTCCGGAGGAATTGCCAGGTATGCCTCCAGACCGTGACGTGGAATTCGCAATTGAGCTAGTACCGGGAACGGCCCCGATATACAAGAAACCTTATCGAATGGACTCCAAGCAGCTAGAATAGATCAAGGATCATTTGAGAGAATTGACGGAGAAGGGGTATATTCGCCCTAGTTCCTCACCATGGGGAGCTCCGATGATATTTGTGCCCAAGAAAGACGGAACCCAAAGGTTATGCGTGGATTACCGTGCCTTGAATGAGGTAACCATCAAAAACAAGTACCCATTACCCCGCATTGAAGACTTGTTTGATCAGTTGAGGGGAGCTTGTGTGTTCTCGAAAATTGATCTCAGGTCGGGGTACCACCAACTCAAGATAAGGCAATCAGATATTCCCAAGACAGCTTTCGTATCTCGGTACGGACTGTATGAATACACTGTCATGCCTTTTGGGCTAACCAATGCCCCGGCGTATTTCATGTACCTCATGAACAAGGTATTCATGGAATATCTGGACAAATTTGTGGTGGTTTTCATAGATGATATTCTCGTCTTCTCCAAAAATGAAGAAGAACATGAGAAACATCTGAGGTTGGTGTTACAGAGGCTGAGAGAACACCAACTATATGCCAAGTTGAGCAAGTGTGAGTTTTGGCTGAAGAGAGTTCCCTTTTTAGGACATATAATCTCGGAGGGAGGAATCTCCGTAGATCCCACCAAAATCGAGGATATCCAGAAGTGGAAAACCCCTGAAAATGTCGGGGAAGTTCGAAGCTTTTTGGGATTGGCTGGATACTATCGACGGTTTATTGAGGGATTCTCCAAGATCTCGAGACCTCTCACCAAACTGTTGGAGAAGGGAATCACATTCACCTGGACGCCACAGTGCGAGACGAGCTTTCAGGAGTTAAAGAAGAGATTGACAACAGCCCCAGTGTTGGTTATGCCAGATATGCAGAAGAATTTCACAGTGTACTGCGATGCCTCTGGAAATGGGTTGGGATGTGTTCTCATGCAAGAGGGACATGTCGTGGCATATGCATCCCGGCAGCTTCGGAAGCACGAGAAGAACTATCCTACACATGACCTAGAACTAGCTGCGGTGGTACACGCGTTGAAAATTTGGCGGCACTATTTGATGGGGAAGAGGACAGAGATATATACGGATCATAAGAGTTTGAAGTACATATTCACACAGCCAGATCTCAATCTCCGACAAAGGAGATGGTTAGAGCTAATCAATGACTTTGATGTGGGCACCAACTATCATCCTGGGAAAGCAAACGTCGTGGCCGATGCTTTGAGTCGGAAAGTGCAGGTCAATAAGTTGAGCTTGAAGGACATGCCCGCAGAATTGAAGGACGAGGTTATAAGGCTCAATCTATGTCTAGTAAATAGTGGTGAAGCCATCGCCATGGAAGTGGACTCCACACTCGAGCAAGACATACGCTAGGGCCAAAAGAATGATGAGAAGATACAAGAGATCAGACAACTCATTAAGGAAAATAAAGCTCCTGGTTTTAGAGAGGATGAACAGGGAACGGTGTGGCACGGGAAAAGGATCTGTGTGCCAGAAGTAAAGGAGATCCGTGAATTAATTTTGAAGGAGGCTCACGATTCTGACTATTCCATTCATCCTGGGAGTACGAAGATGTACCAGGACCTCAAGAGCAGGTATTGGTGGTATGGCATGAAGCGAGATGTCGCGGAACATGTTGCCCTATGTGACACATGTCAGTTGGTGAAAGCAGAACATCAACGACCCGCGGGATTATTGCAACCACTCAAAGTGCCTGAATGGAAGTGGGAAGAAATCAGCATGGATTTTGTCGTGGGATTGCCTAGGACCCAATCCGGGTATGATTCAATATGGGTCGTTATTGATAGGCTAACCAAGGTAGCTCATTTCATCCCTGTGAAAGAAAGCTACAGCGGATCCAAATTGGCAGAATTGTACATGTCAAGGATTGTGTGTTACCATGGAGTGCCAAAGAAGATAGTGTCGGACCGAGGGACACAGTTCACCTCGAGGTTTTGGCAAAAGTTGCATGAAACCATGGGAACCCATCTGAATTTCAGCTCTGCCTATCATCCCCAAACTGACGGGCAGACGGAGAGAACCAATCAGATCCTTGAAGATATGTTAAGGGCATGTGCACTCAAAAACAATAGGAGTTGGGACAAGAACTTACCGTATGCGGAGTTTTCCTATAACAACAGCTATCAAGCTAGTATGAAGATGTCACCATTTGAAGCTTTGTATGGAAGGAAGTGCAGAACTACCCTATTTTGGAACCAAACAGGAGAAAGTAAAGTGTTTGGTCCAGAAGTGCTACCAGAAGCCGAGGCGAAGGTGAGAGATTCGCAACAATTTGAGGATAGCACAAAAACGCCAAAAGAGCTATGCCGATGTACGAAGAAGAGAGCTCGTTTTCAACGTGGGAGACTATGTTTATCTCAAGGTGTCCCCTATCAGAGGACTTCGTCGGTTCAAGGTGAAAGGGAAGTTGTCACCTCGATACATCGGACCCTTTCAAGTTTTGGAAAGAAAAGGCGAAGTGGCGTACCAACTAGAGTTACCGGTTCATCTATCGGATGTGCACGATGTATTCCATGTGTCACAACTCAAGAAATGCCTGAGGACGCCTGAGGAGGTGTTACCCATGAATGAAGTGGATGTAGCTGAAGATTTGTCTTATGCCGAGCAACCATACAAGATTTTGGAGACGATGGAATGCCTCACCAGAAACAATAGAATCCGGATGTGCAAGGTGCAGTGGAAGCATCACTAAGAAGAGGAAGCTACCTGGGAACGGGAAGATGAGCTCAAGGCACAATTTCCGGAATTGTTTTCTTAGAAACACCAATCTCGAGGACGAGATTTCTTTTAAGGGGGGTAGAGCTGTAACACCCCAAATTTTGATTCAAAACCCTAAACCTTGTTCAGAGGGGAATTTAAAAATTTTTGGACGTGTTGCATGTTTTGCAAAAATTCAAATTCAAACTGGAATTCAAATTAAACTCAAAACAGAAAAGAAATGGAAAAAGAAAAAGAGAAAACGGGAAAAAACCGGCCAGTGGGCCGAAACCCGCCAGCCGGCCCAGTTTCCCCGCGCCAGCCCGCCCCCGCGCGCCCGCGCTGTCTCTCACAGACGGGTGGGACCCACCTGTCATCCCTAACCCCGAGCGTCTGCGGCCCGGAATTTTCCCCCCGAGCGCGCGCGATCTTAACCGACTAGAAAACGCGTCCCTCAGCCGAATTCCGGTCCTAGAAAGAATCAAACTCGATCACAACCGACCCACCACCCTCCCCCGGCTATAAAAACCCCAGCCCCGATCGGTTTTTCTCACGCGATCGCCGATTTTCACTCCGGTGAGCACCGAGACTTCGCCGGTGAATTCTGGCCGATATAAGCTCGGAAACTCTGATCTAAGTCGCTGGTCTTGATCCACCGCCTCCGGGGAACTTTGCAGGTGCAGAAAACCCGAAGACTTACGGTGTAAACCCAGCGCCGACGAGCTTCGCCGTGGTTTTGCCTCGGACCTCGCCGCCGAGCATTTTCTAGGACCCCCGAGCTCGAGGAAACCCCCGAGGTGAGATCCCTGACCTCTCCTCTACCGATCTATGCCATAAGATCACAGTTCTAGGCAGAATTCTCGCGGATCCGAAACTTTCCTGCGAGATCGCCGCTTCCCGCCGCCGTGCGCCGCCGGCAGCGCCGCCCGCGCTCGATCAGAGCGACGTGGCCGCTTGTGCGCCGTTTATTTTAAATCGCACGGTAGACTTTAAATCCCCGCGTACCGGTTCGATGTTATAATCTCAGACGTCGGTTTAAAATCGGACGGTCCACGTCAGGCCCGCATTATAAAGACTGGAATTCTTACGTGCTACCCCCTGGGGTTCTCTGGAATTGAGAGCTAGCCCCGGAAACTTCAGATCTAGCCCCTGGAACTACAGAAAATCATGTAAATTCATTTAAAAATCAGTTTTAGCCCCTGGACTTAATAAAAATTAGGAAAAACGCCTCTGATAAGTGTAGATAGACCCCCTGGAAATTATGAAAATAATATTATAGACCCTGTAATGGGTGAGTTCATTATTTTAGCCCTGTTTAGTATTTAATTTAGAAAATTGAATATGTAACTAGTGTTTAAAAATTAAAAAGTGGGACAAACATATTGTCAAAATTAAGTTAAAAACTTTCTCAGTGCTTAGAAAACTTTGGAGTGAGATAAAAATATATTTTGGGCTGAAATGAATCTGTTTCATTTATTAATCACATTTATTAGTATAGGGACACATTTTTAAGTAAAGAATAGCTCTAGAAAAATAGGGAAAATAATTATGAAATAGTTTACATCAGAGGCCAAGGTCAAAATATGTTATTCAATTATTTAGGACCAAAACCTATACTGTTTAGATGATGTGTATTACTAATTTCATAATAAAATACACAATTATACATAGGAATATAAATCTGAAAATATAGCAACTAGTAAATGATAAATGGAGTTTTTAAAAAATTCAAAGAGTTCAGTTTAGGGTTGATAGAAATTATGAAGGCACATATGGAGAAGAAAAATACTTTTCTTACATACTTGGTAGTTTAATATAAGGAATTTATTTAAAACTGAAACACACACATATATACACATATATATATATATAGTATGTAAGTATAAATATGAACACCAAAGTAGGAATCATACACATATAAATAAAAGTGTGTGCAAGCCACAGATCAACACACAAAGTAACCACAACACATATAATGGTGAATGAATTTCATAAATATGAAATGTGTGGTTTGTATGAAGTAGAAGTGTGAACTATGTCTTATGATTGTTGTTTTTCTTTTGCTATGTGTGATGGTATGAAGTAGAACCTGTTCAAGAGCAAGTTATTCCTTTCCAAGATCAGGACTACCCATTTCAGGAGCAGCAAGAAGGAGGCAAGTGTCCTTGACCACTTTGATCCTATGCTAGGATGTGTAGATAGAATTATTTGCATTGTCAAGTTAAATATGAAACCCATGCTAGGAAGTTTCCCTAGAATTGCATTACCTTGTTTCCTTGTAGCTTGGGTTGGGATTTATTTTGTCATGTCATTTATTTACATGCATATGCTTAGCCATGCTTAGAATGGGATATTTGGGATATGAGAGCATCAGTTTATTATACCATACTCTTGAATGAGCTATTGTGAGTTATGTAGAGGTAGGGATCAAGGCAAGTTGGATGTTTTGGTTGTGTGCTGGGTGCACGAGACTTGGGTTTGTGTTTAGTACTTGCCTGGATCCTAAGGACCGGTTCATGGAGCATGTAACCCGGCTTTACAGTGCCAACCACATGCTGAGATGGGGCAGCTTGGCCAATTAATTAGGTGTATCCCCGGCGTAGTATGGGTGTGTTGGATGGTGCGGGGAGTAGGTGTCAGCTGGACTACCATATGAACCGCAAGGCTCAAGAGGGGGCCACTGCAGCGGGGTTGGAGCCTCTTGTATGCTGTTAGGGGTGAAACCTCAGTGGGCCCACGCTCGTCGGGAATCCCTTTGTAAAGGCTTCGTAGTGATCTCCTGGCCGCACACCTGGGAAGTGTGAATGTGGATCGTAGCCACTGGCATAATGGAGGTTCTTTTAGTCCACCCGGCAACGGGGGATGAAATCACTACATGTGGGTACAGTGGTACAAACTCTGCAGAGTTAAAACTGTCTTGACAGCCGTGCTCACGGTTAAGAGCGGCCTAGACTTATTCATGATTAGAGGATTGATGGTTTTGGAAGTTAAGCGGGGAGCTTAACATTGGTAATGATGTTATGATTATTGGATTACAATGATGGGATGGGAGATTGGGACCATTTCACCTGTGTAGTAATGTAGGTGCTTAATAAGCTAAGGTGATAGGTATTAATTGCGTAGTGCTTTAACCATGAGTTCAACCTCTCCTTGTTCTAGCCATGCATGATATAATTTTCCAACACTTGCTGAGTACCATTGGTACTCAACCTTGCATATTTGTTGGTTTATATTGCTGCTCAGGTCAAGATAATGAGGTGGTGTATAATGACCAAGATTTTGGACCCGAGGAAGGTTTTTAGGTTCATGAAGACCCCCGGGCAACGCCTGTGATGGAGCCCTAAAGAATAATATTCCGCTGCTAGTTTATTTACTTGTGATGAACTTATTATTGTCCATCGAGACATTTACTATGTAAGACTTACTTATATTCGACGCCTGGCTTGTAATAAATGATGCTTCACTATTTGTCATCACATGTATGAGAAAATGATCCTGGCATACATGTGATATTCACTTGGTTGGTTCTTCGGAAAAACCGGGTGTGACAGGAACTACGCCCATAAATGCCCAAAGAAGAAGCCTGCGCCGCCACAACAGCAGAATGTAGTGAGAGGACGGGTGAACCACGTCACTATGGAGGAAGCACAAGAGGCACCCGACGTGGTAATTGGTAAGTTTCCTGCCAATTTACACCTTGCAACTCTGCTGTTTGATTCTGGTGCTACCCACTCGTTCATTGCTCAAGGGTTTGTTAACAAGCATGACCTAGCAACCACACAAATGAACCATATGCTAGCGGTAAACTCTCTAGGTGGAGAAATAAGGACAAGACAAGTGTGTCCCAAAGTGAGCCTAGACATTAATGGGGTAGTATTTACGGCTAACCTCATAGTGATAGATTCACAAGGGATAGATATTATTTTGGGTATGGATTGGTTGACCAAACATAAAGGAATCATCCATTGTTCGACCAGAACGGTGGAACTAACTCACCCCAATGGCACAAGAGTAAAGTTCTTAACGATACACGAGCCTAGGAGGGACATTAAATTAAATCAAGTGGAGGTGAAAGTTGAGGAAATCAGGACTATCAGGGAATATCCAGATGTTTTTCCGGAGGAATTGCCAGGTATGCCTCCCGACCGTGACGTGGAATTCACAATTGAGCTAGTACCGGGAACAGCCCCGATATACAAGAGACCTTATCGAATGGACTCCAAGCAGCTAGAAGAGCTCAAGGATCATTTGAGAGAATTGACAGAGAAGGGGTATATTCGCCCTAGTTCCTCACCATGGGGAGCTCCGGTGATATTTGTGCCCAAGAAAGACGGAACCCAAAGGTTATGCGTGGATTACCGTGCCTTGAATGAGGTAACCATAAAAAACAAGTACCCATTACCCCGCATTGAAGACTTGTTTGATCAGTTGAGGGGAGCTTGTGTGTTCTCAAAAATTGATCTCAGGTCGGGGTACCACCAACTCAAGATAAGGCAATCAGATATTCCCAAGACAGCTTTCGTATCTCGGTACGGACTGTATGAATACACTGTCATGCCTTTTGGGCTAACCAATGCCCCGGCATATTTCATGTACCTCATGAACAAGGCATTCATGGAATATCTGGACAAATTTGTGGTGGTTTTCATAGATGATATTCTCGTCTTCTCCAAAAATGAAGAAGAACATGAGAAACATCTAAGGTTGGTGTTACAGAGGCTGAGAGAACACCAACTATATGCCAAGTTGAGCAAGTGTGAGTTTTGGCTGAAGAGAGTTCCCTTTTTAGGACATATAATCTCGGAGGGAGGAATCTCCGTAGATCCCGCCAAAATCGAGGATATCCAGAAGTGGAAAACCCCTGAAAATGTCGGGGAAGTTCGAAGCTTTTTGGGATTGGCTGGATACTATCGACGGTTTATTGAGGTATTCTCCAAGATCTCGAGACCTCTCACCAAACTGCTGGAGAAGGGAATCACATTCACCTGGACGCCACAGTGCGAGACGAGCTTTCAGGAGTTAAAGAAGAGATTGACAACAGCCCCAGTGTTGGTTATGCCAGATATGCAGAAGAATTTCACAGTGTACTGCGATGCCTGGAAATGGGTTGGGATGTGTTCTCATGCAAGAAGGACATGTCGTGGCTTATGCATCCCGGCAGCTTTGGAAGCACGAGAAGAACTATCCTACACATGACCTAGAACTAGCTGCAGTGGTACACGCGTTGAAAATTTGGCGGCACTATTTGATGGGGAAGAGGACAGAGATATATACGGATCATAAGAGTTTGAAGTACATATTCACACAGCCAGATCTCAATCTCCGACAAAGGAGATGGTTAGAGCTAATCAATGACTTTGATGTGGGCATCAACTATCATCCTGGGAAAGCAAACGTCGTGGCCGATGCTTTGAGTCGGAAAGTGCAGGTCAATAAGTTGAGTTTGAAGGACATGCCTGCAGAATTGAAGGACGAGGTTATAAGACTCAATCTATGTCTAGTAAATAGTGGTGAAGCCATCGCCATGGAAGTGGACTCCACACTCGAGCAAGACATACGCGAGGGCCAAAAGAATGATGAGAAGATACAAGAGATCAAACAGCTCATTAAGGAAAATAAAGCTCCTGGTTTTAGAGAGGATGAACAGGGAACGGTGTGGCACGGGAAATGGATCTGTGTGCCAGAAGTAAAAGAGATCCGTGAATTAATTTTGAAGGAGGCTCACGATTCCGACTATTCCATTCATCCTGGGAGTACGAAGATGTACCAGGACCTCAAGAGCAGGTATTGGTGGTATGGCATGAAGCGAGATGTCGCGGAACATGTTGCCCTATGTGACACATGTCAGTTGGTGAAAGCTGAACATCAACGACCCGCGGGATCATTGCAACCACTCAAAGTGCCTGAATGGAAATGGGAAGAAATCAGCATGGATTTTGTCGTGGGATTGCCTAGGACCCAATCCGGGTATGATTCAATATGGGTCATTATTGATAGGCTAACCAAGGTAGCTCATTTCATCCCTGTGAAAGAAAGCTACAGCGGATCAAAATTGGCAGAATTGTACATGTCAAGGATTGTGTGTTACCATGGAGTGCCAAAGAAGATAGTGTCGGACCGAGGGACACAGTTCACCTCGAGGTTTTGGCAAAAGTTGCATGAAACCCTGGGAACCCATCTGAACTTCAGCTCTGCCTATCATCCCCAAACTGACGGGCAGACGGAGAGAACCAATCAGATCCTTGAAGATATGTTAAGGGCATGTGCACTCAAAAACAATAGGAGTTGGGACAAGAACTTACCGTATGCGGAGTTTTCCTATAACAACAGTTATCAAGCTAGTATGAAGATGTCACCGTTTGAAGCTTTGTATGGAAGAAAGTGCAGAACTCCCCTATTTTGGAACCAAACAGGAGAAAGTAAAGTGTTTGGTCCAGAAGTGCTACAAGAAGCCGAGGTGAAGGTGAGGGAGATTCGCAACAACTTGAGGATAGCACAAACACGCCAGAAGAGTTATGCTGATGTACGAAGAAGAGAACTCGTTTTCAACGTGGGAGACTATGTTTATCTCAAGGTGTCCCCTATCAGAGGACTTCGTCGGTTCAAGGTGAAAGGGAAGTTGTCACATCGATACATCGGACCCTTTCAAGTTTTGGAAAGGAAAGTCGAAGTGGCGTACCAACTAGAGTTACCGGTTCATCTATCGGACGTGCACGATGTATTCTATGTGTCACAACTCAAGAAATATCTGAGGACGCCTGAAGAGGTGTTACCCGTGAATGAAGTGGATGTAGCTGAGGATTTGTCTTATGCCTCGCAACCATACAAGATTTTGGAGACAATGGAACGCCTCACCAGAAACAAGAGAATCCGGATGTGCAAGGTGCAGTGGAAGCATCACTCAGAAGAGGAAGCTACCTGGGAACGGGAAGATGAGCTCAAGGCACAATTTCCGGAATTGTTTTCTTAGAAACATCAATCTCGAGGACAAGATTTCTTTTAAGGGGGGTAGAGCTGTAACACCCCAAATTTTGATTCAAACTCTAAACCATGTTCAGAGGGGAATTTAAAAATTTTTGGACGTGTTGCATGTTTTGCAAAAATTCAAATTCAAACTGGAATTCAAATTATACTCAAAACAGAAAAGAAATGGAAAAAGAAAAAGAGAAACGGGAAAAAAACCGGCCAGTGGGCCGAAACCCGCCAGCCGGCCCAGTTTCCCCGCGCCAGCCCGCCCCCGCGCGCCCGCGCGGTCTCTCACAGACGGGTGGGACCCACCTGTCATCCCTAACCCCGAGCATCTGCGGCCCGGACTTTTCCCCCGAGCGCGCGCGATCTTAACCGCCTGGAATTCCGCGTCCCTCAGCCCAAATTCTGGCCCCAGAAGACTCAAACTCGATCACAACCGACCCACCGCCCTCCCCCGGCTATAAAAACCCCAGCCCCGATCGGTTTTTCCCACGCAATCGCCGATTTTTACTCCGGTGAGCACCGAGACTTCGCCGGTGAATTCTGGCCGATCTAAGCTCGGAAACTCTGATCTAACTCGCTGGTCTTGATCCACCGCCTCCGGGGAGCTTTGCAGGTGCAGAAAACTCGTAGAATTACGGTGTAAACACAGCGCCGACGAGCTTCGCCGTGGTTTTGCCTCGGACCTCGCCGCCGATCACTTTCCAGGACCCCCGAGCTCGAGAAAACCCCCGAGGTGAGATCCCTGACCTCCCCTCTACCGATCTATGCCATAAGATCACAGTTCTAGGCAGAATTCTCGCGGATACGAAACTTTCCGGCGAGATCGCCGCTTCTCGCCGCCGTGCGCCGCCGGCAGCGCCGCCCGCGCTCGATCAGAGCGATGTGGCCGCTTGTGCGCCGTTTATTTTAAATCGCACGGTAGACTTTAAATCCCCGCGTACCGGTTCGATGTTATAATCTCAGCCGTCGGTTTAAAATCGGACGGTCCACGTCAGCCCCGCGTTATAAAGACTGGAATTCTTACGTGCTACCCCCTTGGGTTCTCTGGAATTGAGAGCTAGCCCCGGAAACTTCAGATCTAGCCCCTGGAACTCCAGAAAATCATGTAAATTCATTTAAAAATCAGTTTTAGCCCCTGGACTTAATAAAAATTAGGAAAAACACCTCTGATAAGTGTAGCTAGACCCCTGGAAATTATGAAAATAATATTATAGACCCTGTAATGGGTGAGTTCATTATTTTAGCCCTGTTTAGTATTTAATTTAGGAAATTGAATATGTAACTAGTGTTTAAAAATTAAAAAGTGGGACAAACATATTGTCAAAATTAAGTTAAAGACTTTCTCAGTGTTTAGAAAATTTTGGAGTGAGATAAAAACATATTTTGGACAGAATTGAATCTGTTTAATTTATTTTTCACATTTAGGGACACATTTTTAAGTAAAGAATAGCTCTAGAAAAATAGGGAAAATAATTATGAAATAGTTTACATCAGAGGCCATGGTCAAAATATGTTATTCAATTATTTAGGACCAAAACCTATACTGGTTAGATGATGTGTATTACTAATTTCATAATAAAATACACAATTATACATAGGAATATAAATCTGAAAATATAGCAACTAGTAAATGATAAATGGAGTTTTTAAAAATTCAAAGAGTTCAGTTTAGGGTTGATAGAAATTATGAAGGCACATATGGAGAAGAAAAATACTTTTCTTACATACTTGGTAGTTTAATATAAGGAATTTATTTAAAACTGAAACACACACATATATACATATATATATATATATATATAGTATGTAAGTATAAATATGAACACCAAAGTAGGAATCATACACATATAAATAAAAGTGTGTGCAAGCCACAGATCAACACACAAAGTAACCACAACACATATAATGGTGAATGAATTTCATAAATATGAAATGTGTGGTTTGTATGAAGTAGAAGTGTGAACTATGTCTTATGATTGTTGTTTTCTTTTGCTATGTGTGATGGTATGAAGTAGAACCTGTTCAAGAGCAAGTTATTCCTTTCCAAGATCAGGACTACCCATTTCAAGAGCAGCAAGAAGGAGGCAAGTGTCCTTGACCACTTTGATCCTATGCTAGGATGTGTAGATAGAATTATTTGCATTGTCAAATGAAATATGAAACCCATGCTAGGAACGTTTCCCTAGAATTGCATTACCTTGTTTCCTTGTAGCTTGGGTTGGGATTTATTTTGTCATGTCATTTATTTACATGCATATGCTTAGCCATGCTTAGAATGGGATATTTGGGATATGAGAGCATCAGTTTATTATACCATACTCTTGAATGAGCTATTGTGAGTTATGTAGAGGTAGGGATCAAGGCAAGTTGGATGTTTTGGTTGTGTGCTGGGTGCACGAGACTTGGGTTTGTGTTTAGTACTTGCCTGGATCCTAAGGACCGGTTCATGGAGCATGTAACCCGGCTTTACAGTGCCAACCACATGCTGAGATGGGGCAGCTTGGCCAATTAATTAGGTGTATCCCCGGCGTAGTATGGGTGTGTTGGATGGTGCGGGGAGTAGGTGTCAGCTGGACTACCATATGAACCGCAAGGCTCAAGAGGGGGCCACTGCAGCGGGGTTGGAGCCTCTTGTATGCTGTTAGGGGTGAAACCTCAGTGGGCCCACGCTCGTCGGGAATCCCTTTGTAAAGGCTTCGTAGTGATCTCCTGGCCGCACACCTGGGAAGTGTGAATGTGGATCGTAGCCACTGGCATAATGGAGGTTCTTTTAGTCCACCCGGCAACGGGGGATGAAATCACTACTTGTGGGTACAGTGGTACAAACTCTGCAGAGTTAAAACTGTCTTGACAGCCGTGCTCACGGTTAAGAGCGGCATGGACTTATTCATGATTAGAGGAGTGATGGTTTTGGAAGTTGTGGAAGTTAAGCGGGGAGCTTAACATTGGTAATGATGTTATGGTTATTGGATTATAATGGTGGGATGGGAGATTGGGACCATTTCACCTGTGTAGTAATGTAGGTGCTTAATAAGCTAAGGTGATAGGTATTAACTGCGTAGTGCTTTAGCCATGAGTTCAACCTCTCCTTGTTCTAGCCATGCATGATATAATTTTCCCACACTTGCTGAGTACCATTGGTACTCAACCTTGCATATTTGTTGGTTTATATTGCTGCTCAGGTCAAGATAATGAGGTGGTGTATAATGACCAAGATTTTGGACCCGAGGAAGGTTTTTAGGTTCATGAAGACCCCCGGGCAACGCCTGTGATGGAGCCCTAAAAGAATAATATTCCGCTGCTAGTTTATTTACTTGTGATGAAGCATTAGTGTTCATTGAGACATTTGCGATATAAGACTTATTTATATTCGACACCTGGCTTGTAATAAATGATGCTTCACTATTTGTCATCACATGTATGAGAAAATGATCCTGGCATACATGTGATATTCACTTGGTTGTTTCTTCGGAAAAACCGGGTGTGACATGGGTGATTCACCATCCGGTATTTTTTAGAACGACCACCTCCTTCTCCGCTGCTTTGCGGCGCGCTTCTCTTCCTTTCCGCCGCCGCTAACTCCTTGCCAGAGTCTTCCTGAACAATCGCAGCATCAATTATGTCATTGAGGCTGCTGCGATTGAACATCACCAGATTGTCTTTCAGGAGCGGGTTAAGCCCCCGGTAGAAGTTATCCCGCCGCTTCTCGTCGGTATCGGCGTGATACGACGCATAGAGCGCAAGACCATTGAATGCCCTGGAATATTCCAGCGCGTTTCGGTTCCCCTGTTGCAGGCATAAGAACTCCTGCGTCTTCCTCTTCAAGATACCCGGCGGTATGTGATAGTCCCTGAAGGACGTCCGGAATTACGTCCAGGTCATAACTCGGTCGGTGGGCTGTGAAGCACAGTAATTCGCCCACCATGCGCTCGCAGATCCCTGGAGCTGTTGGACCGCGAACTCAGTCTTGCACTGCTCACTCACTTGGAGAAGCCCGAACTTCATTTCCATCGTGCGGAGCCAGTTGTCTGCATCGAGGGGTTCATCCGCCATTGAGAATACCAGGGGATGAGTCTCTAGAAAGTCGGAGTAGGAGCTCTGTTGACACTCCTCACAATCTTGACGCCTCTCGGGTCGAGGCGTATTTGCAGTGAGGGTTTGCAGCAACTCCGTGTGCTGCTTATGAGAGCCCGCCATCGCTGCCACAATGTCAGCCAATGTAACCGTTGGCGGTGGCGGTGGCGGTTGTTGCTGTTGCTGCTGCTGCTGCTGCTGTTGCTGTCCCGAGGAGTCCTCAGGAGGTTGTTGGGAGGTTTCTCCCCCCTGACTGGAACCCCCAACGTCCAGGTTGGCACGAGTACGAGTCATTCTGAAATTCAAAACAGCAGCGATCAGCACATGTCATACTTAAAATTCCATATGAAACAGTAGGTATTGAAGTGACGCATGAATAATTTGCACAACATTCACATATATTGTAAAGCATAAACTTTATACAAGATACATTAGTCTCGGATCCCCGAGAAGTCGTGCTCATGTCGTCACTACCTATACATGCACTACTGTCTGTACGGCATGTCATCGATTACAAAAGTTTGGGTTACATCACCCTTGCTGCCCTACTTGGCAACGGTAACCCCCTACTCGGAGTAAAACTCGACCTCCTGCAGGTCGTCTTCCTCCGGTACCTCAGCTGGTGGCTCTGGGTCCACAACCTCCTCTTCCGGCTCGAGTTCTCCTATTGCCGGAAGACCCAAGACCACGGCTACGGCACCTCCCACCTGTATGCCCATTACCGGAGGTACGAGGTCCTGCAACGCGTGCACCTCGTCCATGGCCTGGTTCTAGTCCTCTTCCCAGCCTTGCCGCTCCTCAATAGCATCGTCCCGCTCTTGAGTAAGGACCTTGTTCTGCTGGGTCAGAGCCTCCACCTGCTGTTGCAAAGCCGTGATGTCGACACGGCTTTTCCTCTTCGCCTTCTTCAGACGATGCAACTGATTATGTTGTTCGTTCAGTAGTTTAATCATCGGAAGGAGCACATTGCGGAGTGCGCTGTGAGCACTCTCAAAATGGTCTCCAAGGATTGTGCTCTCCTCGAGCTTCGCAGCAAGAAAATCCGTATGAACAGCTTGGCTGCCCATCACGGCTTTTCCTGCCCTCAATTGGAGACTAAGGTTTGCCTCCGCGGGATTGTATCTTGGACAACCCATATCGGTTGCCTTGAGCTACGTGTTCACGTTACTGACCACGTGACGGGGTCTCCCAAATTGCCCAAAGCACGCCAGGGACAGACGTTGCTCGAATACCCCAAACGACATGAAGAGTCGTAGAGGATACTAAAGCGGGTGGGTTAGCTTTCACCCGTGGGGCTCCACCCTTCAGCTTGTGCGCACTAGTGGACAGCGCTTACGTGCACCCCCCAAGACATAAAGCGTCCCGAAATGAATGATTTTCTGACATAAGCAATTAGGTTAGTATGCCACTTTCTATACACTAATAACATCCTTATATGGGCTACTAACTCGTTCGTCACTGGATTTTTGAAAAAGATGACCTTTGTAGTGCGTTCAACCTCAAGCGTGCTCTGATACCACGCTGACACGACTCCATCGGCCTTGTCGAGCCAGGATCACGCTGAGGGGTGCTGCGTTGCACAGCACCGGATAACACACATCAAAAGTACAAAGCGGAAGAAAAATTTTATTACATAAACAGGTTTATGAACATTTGTACAACAAAATATGTTCAGTCTACACTCACGGGCGTAGACTACACATCGAGTTCACGTTAAGCCCGTGAACGTGTCCCCGCTAGCACGCACACACACACACTAACATGGCGGCGTGCACGACTCCCACTCGACGGGGTTTCCCTCCTGGGGTTCCATCTCCTCCTCGGGAGTCCCTTTCTCATAGACCCCTGCAAAAGCTTTAAACACAAGCAGTGAGCACGATGGCTCACTGCGACTGACCCGTCTCTCCTATACATGGAACTTCTACATGATGGGTACAGGGTACATGAGGTAAATAATTTCCAAAGGACTCGCCTAATTATTTGAACCTTACTTTCAATGTTTTAGCAGCAGGTTGTGGAGAACCTTACGCGAAGGCACATGAGAGAGCTGCAATCAAACAAGAAACGCATTTCTCTCATGTACTTTGCCCAAAGTTGAAAAGAACTTTAATTAGCTCTAAACTACAACAAGACATTAACAAGCAAGGTATATCTTTCAAATCAACAAACTTTTAACATGAATCTAGCCTGTTCTTTCTACGTGACGGTACAGTGAACAAGTGGTACTCACTGACCGTGAGGGACGGTGATTATAATCGATTTACACTTGCAGGGTTACCCGAATAACCCGTCACGTACGCCCGTACTCGATGTTGCCTACAGCAACCATCACGGACGCCATACGCAACCACCTTTCACCCGTCAGCCAAATACTGAACCGGCCAATCGTCCCGAGCAAGAGGTCTCTGCACGCGCATCTCAGTGCTGCCAGCTGATTTACACCTTAAGCTCTCAACCTACCCTCTGAACGACAGGCAATGCCTCAATATCCAGCTACCCGAGTTAAATCGGTTTCCCGGTTCCCATATAGCCGGTAGGTCTTCGATACTGTTCTAGCTTGTTCAACAGGCCCGCACACGGCTCGGTCCTCAATCGACACAAGCGGATCTATAGCACACATGCCCCAAAGTCCTGCTGCCCTTACTCTCCGCTCGGTCTCATTTTTTTTGCCATGTGTTTCATTTGCTATCTCTACCCGAGTGATGTGCCTCTAGCCTATTCTCGCGAGTAGTTCCAACTACTCGACTTGTTCCGAATCCTACTCTATCTTTAGCATTGCTGTGGCTAACGAGGTTTTCAATCTTAATTCCAACCCATGGTTTTCTTGGCTATGCATTTGGGTTTCAAACAAGACTCTAATGCAGGAATTAAGTGGTACTCAAAGGAAGTTCTCAAAATAATAAAATTTTGTAAAGAGGTTGTAACACCCCAAATTTTGATTCAAAACTCCAAACCATGTTCAGAGGGGAATTTAAAAATTTTTGGACGTGTTGCATGTTTTGCAAAAATTCAAATTCAAACTGGAATTCAAATTATACTCAAAACAGAAAAGAAATGGAAAAAGAAAAAGAGAAACGGGAAAAAAACCGGCCAGTGGGCTGAAACCCGCCAGCCGGCCCAGCTTCCCCGCGCCAGCCCGCCCCCGCGCGCCCGCACTGTCTCTCACAGACGGGTGGGACCCACATGTCATCCCTAACCCCGCGACCCCAGACTCTCTCCCGCGCGCGCGATCGCAACCTACCGGATTTCCGCGTCCCGCAGCCCGAATTCTGGTCCCAAACGACTCAAACTCGATCGCAACAGACCCACCGCCCTCCCCCGGCTATAAAAACCCCAGCCCCGATCGGTTTTTCCCACGCGATCGCCGATTTTTACTCCGGTGAGCACCGAGACTTCGCCGGTGAATTCTGGCCGATCTAAGCTCGGAAACTCTGATCTAACTCGCTGGTCTTGATCCACCGCCTCCGGGGAACTTTGCAAGTGCAGAAAACCCGAAGACTTACGGTGTAAATCCAGCGCCGACGAGCTTCGCCGTGGTTTTGCCTCAGGCCTCGCCGCCGAGCACTTTCCAGGACCCCCGAGCTCGAGAAAACCCCCGAGGTGAGATCCCTGACCTCCCCTCTACCGATCTAGGCCATAAGATCACAGTTCTAGGCAGAATTCTCGAGGATCCGAAACTTTCCGGCGAGATTGCCGCTTCCCGCCGCCGTGCGCCGCCGGCAGCGCCGCCCGCGCTCGATCAGAGCGATGTGGCCGCTTGTGCGCCGTTTATTTTAAATCGCACGGTAGACTTTAAAACCCCGCGTACCGGTTCGATGTTATAATCTCAGCCGTCGGTTTAAAATCGGACGGTCCACGTCAGCCCCGCGTTATAAAGACTGGAATTCTTACGTGCTACCCCCTGGGGTTCTCTGGAATTGAGAGCTAGCCCCGGAAACTTCAGATCTAGCCCCTGGAACTCCAGAAAATCATGTAAATTCATTTAAAAATCAGTTTTAGCCCCTGGACTTAATAAAAATTAGGAAAAACACCTCTGATAAGTGTAGCTAGACCCCTGGAAATTATGAAAATAATATTATAGACCCTGTAATGGGGTGAGTTCATTATTTTAGCCTTGTTTAGTATTTAATTTAGAAAATTGAATATGTAACTAGTGTTTAAAAATTAAAAAGTGGGACAAACATAATTGTCAAAATTAATTAAAAACTTTCTCAGTACTTAGGAAACTTTGGAGTGAGATAAAAATATATTTTGGGCTGAAATGAATCTGTTTTATTTAATTAATCACATTATTTAGTATAGGGACACATTTTTAAGTAAAGAATAGCTATAGAAAAAAATAGGGAAAATAATTATGAAATAGTTTACATCAGAGGCCAAGGTCAAAATATGTTATTAAATTATTTAGGACCAAAACCTATACTGTTTAGATGATGTGTATTACTAGTTTCATAATAAAATACACAATTATGCATAGGAATATAAATCTGAAAATATAGCAACTAGTAAATGATAAATGGAGTTTTTAAAATCCAAAGAGTTCAGTTTAGGGTTGATAGAAATTGTGAAGGCACATATGGAGAAGAAAAATACTTTTCATACATACTTGGTAGTTTAATGTAAGGAATTTATTTAAAACTGAAACACACACACATATATATATATATAGTATGTAAGTATAAATATGAACACCAAAGTAGGAATCATACACATATAAATAAGAGTGTATGCAAGCCACAGATCAACACACAAAGTAACCACAACATATATAATGGTGAATGAATTTCATAAATATGAATGTGTGGTTTGTATGAAGTAGAAGTGTGAACTATGTCTTATGATTGTTGTTTTTCTTTTGCTATGTGTGATGGTATGAAGTAGAACCTGTTCAAGAGCAAGTTATTCCTTTCCAAGATCAGGACTACCCATTTCAAGAGCAGCAAGAAGGAGGCAAGTGTCCTTGACCACTTTGATCCTATGCTAGGATGTGTAGATAGAATTATTTGCATTGTCAAGTTAAATATGAAACCCATGCTAGGAAGTTTCCCTAGAATTGCATTACCTTGTTTCCTTGAAGCTTGGGTTGGGATTTATTTTGTCATGTCATTTATACACATGCATATGCTTAGCCATGCTTAGAATGGGATATTTGGGATATGAGATCATCAGTTTATATTACCATACTCTTGAATGAGACATTGTGAGTTATGTAGAGGTAGGGATCAAGGCAAGTTGGATGTTTTGGTTGTGTGCTGGGTGCACGAGACTTGGGTTTGTGTTTAGTACTTGCCTGGATCCTAAGGACCGGTTCATGGAGCATGTAACCCGGCTTTACAGTGCCAACCACATGCTGAGATGGGGCAGCTTGGCCAATTAATTAGGTGTATCCCCGGCGTAGTATGGGTGTGTTGGATGGTGCGGGGAGTAGGTGTCAGCTGGACTACCATATGAACCGCAAGGCTCAAGAGGGGGCCACTGCAGCGGGGTTGGAGCCTCTTGTATGCTGTTAGGGGTGAAACCTCAGTGGGCCCACGCTCGTCGGGAATCCCTTTGTAAAGGCTTCGTAGTGATCTCCTGGCCGCACACCTGGGAAGTGTGAATGTGGATCGTAGCCACTGGCATAATGGAGGTTCTTTTAGTCCACCCGACAACGGGGGATGAAATCACTACTTGTGGGTACAGTGGTACAAACTCTGCAGAGTCAAAACTGTCTTGACAGCCGTGCTCACGGTTAAGAGCGGCCTGGACTTATTCATGATTAGAGGATTGATGGTTTTGGAAGTTAAGCGGGGAGCTTAACATTGGAAATGATGTTATGGTTATTGGATTATGATGATGGGATGGGAGTTTGAGACCATTTCACCTGTGTAGTAATGTAGGTGCTTAATAAGCTAAGGTGATAGGTATTAATTGCGTAGTGCTTTAACCATGAGTTCAACCTCTCCTTGTTCTAGCCATGCATGATATAATTTTCCCACACTTGCTGAGTACCATTGGTACTCAACCTTGCATATTTGTTGGTTTATATTGCTGCTCAGGTCAAGATAATGAGGTGGTGTATAATGACCAAGATTTTGGACCCGAGGAAGGTTTTTAGGTTCATGAAGACCCCTGGGCAACGCCTGTGATGGAGCCCTAAAAGAATAATATTCCGCTGCTAGTTTATTTACTTGTGATGAAGCATTAGTGTCCATTTAGACATTTGCAATGTAAGACTTATTTATATTCGACACCTGGCTTGTAATAAATGATGCTTCACTATTTGTCATCACATGTATGAGAAAATGATCCTGGCATACATGTGATATTCACTTGGTTGTTCTTCGGAAAAACCGGGTGTGACAGAGGTGGTATCAGAGCCAAGGTTGCCCGTAGGAACGTGGACCTAGGTAGAAATGGACGTATTTAAGGGCCCTATTTTCTTAAAAACTATTTTTCCAAGGTGTGGGTGGAAAAGTGTTATTAAAGGAGTCATTTTCTTCATCTTACCCCAACTTTCATTCAAAACAGGGTTTTTGTTTGAGAATTTATCTATCCTAATTTTAAATTCTTTTGTTTTTAGATGGTTCGCATGATTCGCACCGCTCGTAAGTCCACAGGAGGGAGAGTTCCCGTAGTTGCCCTTGCCGAAAGAGAGGAGAGTCGCCCAGTGACGTACCTTTCCTACGGATTGGCAGTAGGAGATTTGTTGCGCCGTCTTCGACGTATGCTCGAAGCCGCCGGCAATACGGGCAAGCTAATCATCCACTATAACTCCACCAGGACCATCCGTGAGAAGAGGGAAGAATGGAGTTCGGAGATGAGGATTATACACGAGGATCAACTGCTTAAGATTCACCACTCTCCAGCTTGTCGAGCAATACAAGTTGACGCGGAGAAAGATGTCACCTGGGAGGCCATCACCTGCCAGAGTCACATCTATCGTCGCCACTTGGACAAAACTGAGTACATGTATGTCCTCCAACGTGAGAGTGGCACCACGGAGTACAAGTACCCACCGGTGCAGCAAGGGACTTCCCATGAGCACATGGACTTGTGCTTGGAGGATGCTGCTATGCTCAGCACTCGATTGCAGGAGTGTCAACAAGAGGTTCAGGATGTCCGAGACACACTGAAGGAAACGGAGGCGTTGCTGCGAGCTTGCTTAAAGGCGAGAGAAAGAGGAGATGGGAATGAACTGTGTGTCACCGTGAATGATACATGGACTCCTGACTCCTCGGATCGCCGAGCAATCAGGCGTCGTCGCACTTCTCCACCAGCAGCCTCCCCACCCAAAGCAGAGTCAGAAGGTAGCCGAAATGAGGAGGAAGATCCCGAGGAGCCAGCTCAAGAGGACGAGTAGTGTAGAGTCTTTCCCCTAGCTAGCAAGAGGTCGAATAGTCGAGTCATTACGTAGTTAATGGTGTGATAATGCTTGGTGTGTGACGTGAGTTGTGGAAGCCATGAGCAATTGTCCACAGCCTCGTCTCCAGATTGTTTTGCTTTGGTGTGAACCCACAGGAAACAATAGTGCATTTATTTGGTGTGAGATATAAACCCTCGTAAAATTTTAACAAAGCCTCAACACCTCAAAGTACCAACAAATGAAAGTAGTAAGATGATACTAAATGGTATCAAATTAACATTTGATTGATTCTGCCAGATGGCCGGAAGAGGAAAAGGACGTGCTGCCAACCCCGCCAACAACAATGATGAGGCATGCAACCCTCATCTTTCTGGAGGCCAGGACCGGGGTGGTCGCCGTGAAGAAGTTGATCCTCTCCACCAAATGCTGGAGAATCAAAATCAGCTTATCCAGAACTTGACTCAAGTGGTGGCCAACTTGCATCAAGTTCCACCTCCACAAGCTGCACCACGCCAACCAAGGTTGAGTGAGTTTCTAGGAACTCAACCTCCAAAGTTTGCAAGTGCTGCTGAACCTCTGGAGGCAGATGATTGGCTGAAGACCATTGAAAGTAAGATGAGGATAATACAATGCCAAGGGTATGAGAGGGTGCTATTTGCCTCTCATCAATTGCATGGACCTGCTGCTGATTGGTGGACCGCCTACGTGGCCGCCCATCATGACCCTGAGAACATCACTTGGGAAGAGTTCAAGCGTAGCTTCCGCAACCATTACATCCCAAGGGGTGAACTCAAAAACAAGAGGAAGGAATTTTTCGGACTGCAGCAGGGAAACATGACTGTGAGGGAATACCTCACTAAATTTACTCAACTATCCCGTTATGCTCCATGAGACATAGAGACTGATGAGCAGAAACAAGATTGTTTCGTGGAAGGACTTACCGCAGAGATGCAGTGTGCAATGTCCTCCAATGAGTATGAAAGCTTTCAAAAGATGGTGGACAGAGCATTTGTGGTGGAAAGGAAGCTAAAGGCCCTGGAAAATGAGAATAAGAGGAAGGCGGGGTGGTCACATCAGGCCTCAGGGAGCAACACCCGCCCACGTATGATGCAGCAACCTACGGGGCAGACAAGCCGTGCTGCGGTACCCTATTCAGCACCAAGAGGGTACAACCCAAACTACAGGCCTCCCGCGGCACCAGCACAGCCGCCACGTCAGTTTGTGCAGCAGCCTCGCCCCGCATATCCACCTCGACCAGCAGTGCAAGGACCCTCAAACCAACCCCAAGACAACAAGGGCCCAGCATCTATAATTGGGGTGCAATGTTTCAGCTGTGGTGAAGTGGGGCACTACGCCCATAAATGCCCAAAGAAGAAGCCTGCGCCGCCACAACAGCAGAATGTATTGAGAGGACGGGTGAACCATGTCACTATGGAGGAAGCACAAGAGGCACCCGACGTGGTAGTTGGTAAGTTTCCTGCCAATTTACACCTTGCAACTCTGCTGTTTGATTCTGGTGCTACCCACTCGTTCATTGCTCAAGGGTTTGTTAAGAAGCATGACCTAGCAACCACAAAAATGAACCATATGCTAGCCGTAAACTCTCCAGGTGGAGAAATAAGGACAAGACAAGTGTGTCCCAAAGTGAGCCTAGACATTAATGGGGTAGTATTTACTGCTAACCTCATAGTGATAGATTCACAAGGGATAGATATTATTTTGGGTATGGATTGGTTGACCAAACATAAAGGAATCATCCATTGTTCAACCAGAACGGTGGAACTAACTCACCCCAGTGGCACCAGAGTAAAGTTCATAACAATACACGAGCCTAGGAGGGACATTAAATTAAATCAAGTGGAGGTGAAAGTTGAGGAAATCAGGACTATCAGGGAATATCCAGATGTTTTTCCGGAGGAGTTGCCAGGTATGCCTCCCGACCGTGACGTGGAATTCGCAATTGAGCTAGTACCGGGAACAGCCCCGATATACAAGAGACCTTATCGAATGGACTCCAAGCAGCTAGAAGAGCTCAAGGATCATTTGAGAGAATTGACGGAGAAGGGGTATATTCGCCCTAGTTCCTCACCATGGGGAGCTCCGGTGATATTTGTGCCTAAGAAAGACGGAACCCAAAGGTTATGCGTGGATTACCGTGCCTTGAATGAGGTAACCATCAAGAACAAGTACCCATTGCCTCGCATTGAAGACTTGTTTGATCAGTTGAGAGGAGCTTGTGTGTTCTCGAAAATTGATCTCAGGTCGGGATACCACCAACTCAAGATAAGACAATCTGATATTCCCAAGACAGCTTTCGTATCTCGGTACGGACTGTATGAATACACTGTCATGCCTTTTGGGCTAACCAATGCCCCGGCATATTTCATGTACCTCATGAACAAGGTATTCATGGAATATCTGGACAAATTTGTGGTGGTTTTCATAGATGATATTCTCGTCTTCTCCAAAAATGAAGAAGAACATGAGAAACATCTAAGGTTGGTGTTACAGAGGCTGAGAGAACACCAACTATATGCCAAGTTGAGCAAGTGTGAGTTTTGGCTGAAGAGAGTTCCCTTTTTAGGACATATAATCTCGGAGGGAGGAATCTCCGTAGATCCCGCCAAAATCGAGGATATCCAGAAGTGGAAAACCCCTGAAAATGTCGGGGAAGTTCGAAGCTTTTTGGGCTTGGCTGGATACTATCGACGGTTTATTGAGGGATTCTCCAAGATATCGAGACCTCTCACCAAACTGTTGGAGAAGGGAATCACATTCACCTGGACGCCACAGTGCGAGACGAGCTTTCAAGAGCTAAAGAAGAGATTGACAACAGCCCCAGTGCTGGTTATGCCAGATATGCAGAAGAATTTCACAGTGTACTGCGATGCCTGGAAATGGGTTGGGATGTGTTCTCATGCAAGAAGGACATGTCGTGGCTTATGCATCCCGGCAGCTTTGGAAGCACGAGAAGAACTATCCTACACATGACCTAGAACTAGCTGCAGTGGTACACGCGTTGAAAATTTGGCGGCACTATTTGATGGGGAAGAGGACAGAGATATATACGGATCTTAAGAGTTTCAAGTAAATATTCACAGAGCCAGATCTCAACCTCAGACAAAGGAGATGGCTAGAGCTAATCAATGACTTTGATGTGGGCATCAACTATCATCCCGGGAAAGCAAACGTCGTGGCCGATGCTTTGAGTCGGAAAGTGCAGGTCAATAAGTTGAGTTTGAAGGACATGCCTGCAGAATTGAAGGACGAGGTTATAAGACTCAATCTATGTCTAGTAAATAGTGGTGAAGCCATCGCTATGGAAGTGGACTCCACACTCGAGCAAGACATACGCGAGGGCCAAAAGAATGATGAGAAGATACAAGAGATCAGACAGCTCATTAAGGAAAATAAAGCTCCTGGTTTTAGAGAGGATGAACAGGGAACGGTGTGGCACGGGAAAAGGATCTGTGTGCCAGAAGTAAAGGAAATCCGGGAATTAATTTTGAAGGAGGCTCACGATTCCGACTATTCCATTCATCCTGGAAGTACGAAGATGTACCAGGATCTCAAGAGCAGGTATTGGTGGTATGGCATGAAGCGAGATGTCGCGGAACATGTTGCCCTATGTGACACATGTCAGTTGGTGAAAGCTGAACATCAACGACCCGCGGGATTATTGCAACCACTCAAAGTGCCTGAATGGAAGTGGGAAGAAATCAGCATGGATTTTGTCGTGGGATTACCTAGGACCCAATCCGGGTATGATTCAATATGGGTCATTATTGAGAGGCTAACCAAGGTAGCTCATTTCATCCCTGTGAAAGAAAGCTACAGCGGATCCAAATTGGCAGAATTGTACATGTCAAGGATCGTGTGTTACCATGGAGTGCCAAAGAAGATTGTGTCGGATCGAGGGACACAATTCACCTCGAGGTTTTGGCAGAAGTTGCATGAAACCATGGGAAACCATCTGAACTTTAGTTCTGCCTATCATCCCCAAACTGACAGGCAGACGGAGAGAACCAATCAGATCCTTGAAGATATGTTAAGGGCATGTGCACTAAAAAACAATAGGAGTTGGGACAAGAACTTACCGTATGCGGAGTTTTCCTATAACAACAGTTATCAAGCTAGTATGAAGATGTCACCGTTTGAAGCTTTGTATGGAAGGAAGTGCAGAACTCCCCTATTTTGGAACCAAACAGGAGAAAGTAAAGTGTTTGGTCCAGAAGTGCTACAAGAAGCCGAAGCAAAGGTGAGGGAGATTCGCAACAACTTGAGGATAGCACAAACACGCCAGAAGAGTTATGCTGATGTACGAAGAAGAGAGCTCGTTTTCAACGTGGGAGACTATGTTTATCTCAAGGTGTCCCCTATCAGAGGACTTCGTCGGTTCAAGGTGAAAGGGAAGTTCTCACCTCGATACATCGGACCCTTTCAAGTTTCGGAAAGAAAAGGCGAAGTGGCGTACCAACTAGAGTTACCGGTTCATCTATCGGACATGCACGATGTATTCCATGTGTCACAACTCAAGAAATGCCTGAGGACGCCTGAAGAGGTGTTACCCATGAATGAAGTGGATGTAGCTGAAGATTTGTCTTATGCCGAGCAACCATACAAGATTTTGGAGACGATGGAACGCCTCACCAGAAACAAGAGAATCCGGATGTGCAAGGTGCAGTGGAAGCATCACTCAGAAGAGGAAGCTACCTGGGAACGGGAAGATGAGCTCAAGGCACAATTTCCAGAATTGTTTTCTTAGAAACACCAATCTCGAGGACGAGATTTCTTTTAAGGGGGGTAGAGCTGTAACACCCCAAATTTTGATTCAAAACTCTAAACTCTCCGCTCGGTCTCATTTTTTTTGCCATGTGTTTCATTTGCTATCTCTACCCGAGTGATGTGCCTCTAGCCTATTCTCGCGAGTAGTTCCAACTACTCGACTTGTTCCGAATCCTACTCTATCTTTAGCATTGCTGTGGCTAACGAGGTTTTCAATCTTAATTCCAACCCATGGTTTTCTTGGCTATGCATTTGGGTTTCAAACAAGACTCTAATGCAGGAATTAAGTGGTACTCAAAGGAAGTTCTCAAAATAATAAAAATTTGTAAAGAGGTTGTAACACCCCAAATTTTGATTCAAAACTCCAAACCATGTTCAGAGGGGAATTTAAAAATTTTTGGACGTGTTGCATGTTTTGCAAAAATTCAAATTCAAACTGGAATTCAAATTATACTCAAAACAGAAAAGAAATGGAAAAAGAAAAAGAGAAACGGGAAAAAAACCGGCCAGTGGGCCGAAACCCGCCAGCCGACCCAGCTTCCCCGCGCCAGCCCGCCCCTGCGCGCCCGCGCTGTCTCTCACAGACGGGTGGGACCCACATGTCATCCCTAACCCCGCGACCCCGGACTCTCTCCCGCGCGCGCGATCGCAACCGACCGGATTTCCGCGTCCCGCAGCCCGAATTCTGGTCCCAAACGACTCAAACTCGATCGCAACAGAACCACCGCCCTCCCCCGGCTATAAAAACCCCAGCCCCGATCGGTTTTTCCCACGCGATCGCCGATTTTTACTCCGGTGAGCACCGAGACTTCGCCGGTGAATTCTGGCCGATCTAAGCTCGAAAACTCTGATCTAACTCGCTGGTCTTGATCCACCGCCTCCGGGGAACTTTGCAGGTGCAGAAAACCCGAAGACTTACGGTGTAAATCCAGCGCCGACGAGCTTCGCCGTGGTTTTGCCTCGGACCTCGCCGCCGAGCACTTTCCAGGACCCCCGAGCTCGAGAAAACCCCCGAGGTGAGATCCCTGACCTCCCCTCTACCGATCTAGGCCATAAGATCACAGTTCTAGGCAGAATTCTCGAGGATCCGAAACTTTCCAGCGAGATCGCCGCTTCCCGCCGCCGTGCGCCGCCGGCAGCGCCGCCCGCGCTCGATCAGAGCGACGTGGCCGCTTGTGCGCCGTTTATTTTAAATCGCACGGTAGACTTTAAATCCCCGCGTACCGGTTCGATGTTATAATCTCAGCCGTCGGCTTAAAATCGGACGGTCCACGTCAGCCCCGCGTTATAAAGACTGGAATTCTTACGTGCTACCCCCTGGGGTTCTCTGGAATTGAGAGCTAGCCCCGGAAACTTCAGATCTAGCCCCTGGAACTCCAGAAAATCATGTAAATTCATTTAAAAATCAGTTTTAGCCCCTGGACTTAATAAAAATTAGGAAAAACACCTCTGATAAGTGTAGCTAGACCCCTGGAAATTATGAAAATAATATTATAGACCCTGTAATTGGGTGAGTTCATTATTTTAGCCTTGTTTAGTATTTAATTTAGAAAATTGAATATGTAACTAGTGTTTAAAAATTAAAAAGTGGGACAAACATAATTGTCAAAATTAATTAAAAACTTTATCAGTACTTAGGAAACTTTGGAGTGAGATAAAAATATATATTGGGCTGAAATGAATCTGTTTTATTTAATTAATCACATTATTTAGTATAGGGACACATTTTTAAGTAAAGAATAGCTATAGAAAAAAATAGGGAAAATAATTATGAAATAGTTTACATCAGAGGCCAAGGTCAAAATATGTTATTAAATTATTTAGGACCAAAACCTATACTGTTTAGATGATGTGTATTACTAGTTTCATAATAAAATACACAATTATGCATAGGAATATAAATCTGAAAATATAGCAACTAGTAAATGATAAATGGAGTTTTTAAAATCCAAAGAGTTCAGTTTAGGGTTGATAGAAATTGTGAAGGCACATATGGAGAAGAAAAATACTTTTCATACATACTTGGTAGTTTAATGTAAGGAATTTATTTAAAACTGAAACACACACACACACACACACACACACACACACACACACATATATATATATATATATATATATATAGTATGTAAGTATAAATATGAACACCAAAGTAGGAATCATACACATATAAATAAGAGTGTATGCAAGCCACAGATCAACACACAATGTAACCACAACATATATAATGGTGAATGAATTTCATAAATATGAATGTGTGGTTTGTATGAAGTAGAAGTGTGAACTATGTCTTATGATTGTTGTTTTTCTTTTGCTATGTGTGATGGTATGAAGTAGAACCTGTTCAAGAGCAAGTTATTCCTTTCCAAGATCAGGACTACCCATTTCAAGAGCAGCAAGAAGGAGGCAAGTGTCCTTGACCACTTTGATCCTATGCTAGGATGTGTAGATAGAATTATTTGCATTGTCAAGTTAAATATGAAACCCATGCTAGAAAGTTTCCCTAGAATTGCATTACCTTGTTTCCTTGAAGCTTGGGTTGGGATTTATTTTGTCATGTCATTTATACACATGCATATGCTTAGCCATGCTTAGAATGGGATATTTGGGATATGAGATCATCAGTTTATATTACCATACTCTTGAATGAGACATTGTGAGTTATGTAGAGGTAGGGATCAAGGCAAGTTTGATGTTTTGGTTGTGTGCTGGGTGCACGAGACTTGGGTTTGTGTTTAGTACTTGCCTGGATCCTAAGGACCGGTTCATGGAGCATGTAACCCGGCTTTACAGTGCCAACCACATGCTGAGATGGGGCAGCTTGGCCAATTAATTAGGTGTATACCCGGCGTAGTATGGGTGTGTTGGATGGTGCGGGGAGTAGGTGTCAGCTGGACTACCATATGAACCGCAAGGCTCAAGAGGGGGCCACTGCAGCGGGGTTGGAGCCTCTTGTATGCTGTTAGGGGTGAAACCTCAGTGGGCCCACGCTCGTCGGGAATCCCTTTGTAAAGGCTTCGTAGTGATCTCCTGGCCGCACACCTGGGAAGTGTGAATGTGGATCGTAGCCACTGGCATAATGGAGGTTCTTTTAGTCCACCCGACAACGGGGGATGAAATCACTACTTGTGGGTACAGTGGTACAAACTCTGCAGAGTCAAAACTGTCTTGACAGCCGTGCTCACGGTTAAGAGCGGCCTGGACTTATTCATGATTAGAGGATTGATGGTTTTGGAAGTTAAGCGGGGAGCTTAACATTGGAAATGATGTTATGGTTATTGGATTATGATGATGGGATGGGAGTTTGAGACTATTTCACCTGTGTAGTAATGTAGGTGCTTAATAAGCTAAGGTGATAGGTATTAATTGCATAGTGCTTTAACCATGAGTTCAACCTCTCCTTGTTCTAGCCATGCATGATATAATTTTCCCACACTTGCTGAGTACCATTGGTACTCAACCTTGCATATTTGTTGGTTTATATTGCTGCTCAGGTCAAGATAATGAGGTGGTGTATAATGACCAAGATTTTGGACCCGAGGAAGGTTTTTAGGTTCATGAAGACCCCCGGGCAACGCCTGTGATGGAGCCCTAAAAGAATAATATTCCGCTGCTAGTTTATTTACTTGTGATGAAGCATTAGTGTCCATTTAGACATTTGCAATGTAAGACTTCTTTATATTCGACACCTGGCTTGTAATAAATGATGCTTCACTATTTGTCATCACATGTATGAGAAAATGATCCTGGCATACATGTGATATTCACTTGGTTGTTCTTCGGAAAAACCGGGTGTGACAGAGGTTAATGCAAGCCGGAGCTTGCCTTGCTGCTCTTGGTCGTAGGCTAGCTGCTCTTCCGGAGTGACGAAGTCTAAGACTTCGGGTTCCTCCTCAAACTTAGCGACTACCAGCATTTTTGAGGCGATGCCTAGGCGGCGCCTAGGCGTCCAGTCGGTGGCGCGCGGATGCCAGGGCGGCTCGCCTTGCCTGGTCGGGTGGCGCCGCCGGTTCCGCCCGCAGCCACCTCGCCTGCGCCCCCTCCACCCGCCGCCACCTCGCCTGGCGCCCCCTCCGCCTGCTGCCACCTCCCCTGGCGCCGCCGTATGTGCCGCCGCCGCCGCCGGGAGTGGAGAAAAGAGGGAGAGAGGGTGAGGAGAAAACTAGGGTAGGGTTTATTTATATACCCCAGCAAAAATGAGGACCGTCGGATCTCATCCGACGGTCCACAATAGTTGGGCCGTGAGGCCCACCCACCCGCCATGCCTCCTCCGCACGCCCTGCCTCCTCCGCCCGCCCGCCCGCCTTGCCTCCTCTGCCTCCTAGCTGGCCTCCCGCCTCCTCCGCCGCCTAGCTGGCCGCCCGCCTCCTCTGCTGCTGCCGCCACCGCCACACCCGCCTCCCCTCCTCGCCTGGCGCACGCCTAGGCAACCGCCTAGGCGTCCCGGCGGCCGGCGGGCACCTAGGCGTCCAGGCGTGGATTCACAACCCTGGCGACTACATGAGATAACAAGTATATGTATTAATTTAAATGCATTTGAATTGAATTTAAACTTGTGAAGATTATAAGTCTCACTAGACAGACCCAATGACTCTGAAATTTTTACTGTGGTTTGGTTACAACCTAAACAGAGACTTGGCCAAGTTTTAGTTGCAGTAAAGCTCATTTGAGCTCTCCACAAATAATTATGTACTTGACCTTAATTGCAGCTCTTAGGGTGTTCTAGGGATTTTCATGGAGAAAGCCATGACTTCCTGAAAACTAGATTTTCAGAGGGTTCTAATGGAGTTGGTCTCACTTAATTTGAAGGTTTCTAACTAAAGATATGAGCTAAACAATTTCAGAGAAATTTCTGAAAATGTTTCTGGACATTTTCTATTTTCTCTGGAACAGTTTTATTAATCACACCATTAGGTGGATCAAATGAGCTCAAATGGATCTGAAATTTTTATGGTAGCACAGGGATATTTTGTTGAACATCCCAGCTAAATTACAGAATTTTCCTCCAAAAGGTTCTCTAGTTCAAATTCTAAACAATTTAAATTTGAAGAATTAATTCTGGAGAAATAAAGGTTTTCATGAAGTGAAACTTGATTTTATGGAAAGTACTCAGAGAGTTGAATCCAGCGAAATTCGGTTCACTCGATTTAGAGTTTCCTAGCCAAAGTTATATGGATTTGAAGTTTGAACAAAATCTGAAAATCGGAAAAAGTTCAAATCACTGCGCATGGGACCCGGGGCTACGTGTCAGCTCCTCATCGGTTGACACACGCGGCTACTGAGTCCTTTACTGGTAGCCACACCCAATCCAGGCCACAGCAGATCCCAGTTTTAAATTTTTCCACCGCTAACAGCCGGGACCCAACGGCTGGTTTTCGCGCGCCCGCGCTCTCAGCTCGCCGGAGCAATCTGCTGCTCGCCGGTTCACCGGTTCCGGCCACCGTACAGGCTAAAACACGCCGATAGGGTGTATGCGACATCGAGGAACACGATGGTGAGGTGTTCTGGGGCTGCCGATGATCGGAAGACGGCCGACGACGTGTGGCGGCCTCGGTTGAAGTTCGGCAGCATCGGCCGGGGTCCCTAGCCCGCCAAAACCTTGACCGACTAGTTCTACAGCACCAGTGGGTGATCGCAAAGCTCGGCAAGGCCATGGATTAGCTCGGAAACTACGGCAACTAGCTCGGCATTGTGCGCCCGATTTGGTTCCACGAAGAACACGCTCGGTAAAGCTCGGAATACGTTGCTCCGAGGTGTTTTCATGCGACGGATCCTAAAGTAAAGATGATCGCCGGCTAGTCCAGCGCCTATGTGAGGAGTTTGACGACCTACGGAGGATCAGAGAGGAAGAATTTAAAGAAACCGTACCGGCCGCTCGGTAGAACTCGCCGGAGTGAAAACTTGAAATTCGCCGCCGATGCTTCACGGCATGGCTTGAGACCTGGTTGAGAGCAGCACCAACACAGCGCGCTCCCGTGGCCTTGATTGCTTGACCGTGAGAACCCCTGTGGAGGGCTGTCCACGAGCGCCCGATCGTTGGCCGGCGCTAGGTCGCCGCTGTGGCGGTCGTTCTCGGGCAAGGAAGGCCGGAACTTGCTCGTTTCCAGGTCGGGGAGGTGTGTGCGGAGCTCAGGGTGTGGTTTAGCAGCTTGGGGAGGGATGGCGCGGTCGATTCGGTCGGATTTCCGATCGAGTCGAGGTGGCGGAGGGAATAGAGCTTCGGTGCAGTGTTCACGCGAGGAGAAGAAAGCAAACGAAGTTTTCTTCCGCAGAGGGCCTGGAGCGCCTAAAGAAGGGCTCGGGACCGACCCTGGATGCCAGCACGTGGGGGCAAGCAGCTGGTGGCGCAGCCGGCTCCTCGGTGGCGCCCGGCAGCTCTTCGGTGGGTTTGAGAAAAGATCAAGGATTTGATTCAGTTGCAAGTTTTGATCTGTCCCTCTATGACAGGTGGGTCCCACCCCCTTTTAACCTCTGAAATTAACTTTTCTCCACTGCTCTAAACAATAGAGACCAAATTAACCCCAGGTATTTGAATTATCTACCCCTGGGCCATTTGAATGGGATAGAATTCAAATTAGTTTGTGTTTGACTAAATTTCAGTACATATGCAGTTTCAAATTCAAATAAAGTTTAAAGTTGCTAAACTTAGCTCATGTCAAGATCAACTCCAAATGGAGTGAAAATTAGTGTGTGAGCTCACAAAAATGTGTTGAGTAAGAATATGCCTCCCACTTTAAAATTCATGGGATGGAAGTAGTTCGAATTTGAGTTCAAACCACCCTCTTTCTAGTTATACCCAAAAGACCTCAAAAAGGTTATGGATTTGGGTGAAATTTGGCATGGACATTCCTAGCAAAGTGTAGGACTGTTTCATATGTCCAGCCCCTATATGATGCATGTGGAAAATACCACTTTTGCATTTTGTGAGTTCGTTCCCTAATCAGCATGTTGACGGTGGTTACTTGCTCTTCAAATGTGTTCATCAAGTTTCTTAAAATGAGGTGTGAGTGTGGTGATGAACACTTTGATTATGTGTCAAAAACTGAGGCCCTTCTAGAGGGGGGGTGAATAGGCTTTTTGATGCTTTGTTGAAACCTGAAACACTTAGTAGTCTATCAAATACAAGGAAATCGGACTAGTCCGGTAGAGTGCGAACTAGTCCGTTTTCTAAACAGAGAAAAATCGGACTAGTCCAGTACTGGGCTGACTAGTCCGGTATACATGAACCAGGGAGATCAAGATTGATCAATGTTCACTTCCAATACTTTATGCAGCGGAAATTGAACGATAACTTAGATGTATTGCAACAATAATACAATGAATGACAGGAATCAACTTGATTTTAATGTTTGAACGTGAGTTTCAAAGTATTGATTAAATAGTCTAAAATGATGAACAATTAATAAACAAGAGTGGGAGACAAATGTTTATCCCGAGGTTCAATTCCACGAAGGCAATCTACGTCCCTGTTGAGGAGTCCACTAAGGACTGGGTCTTCTCCAACCCTACCCTCGTCGAATCACCACAAAGGCTGATTCTCTTCCACTAATCACAAGGGGCAATAGAATTGTTCAAGGGGCCTTCTCACAAGTTGAGGGCTCCCCAAGAATTACAACGAATGAATGAACACGACTCAACACACACAACAGATGAACAATTAACAATGAAAAGTGTGCGAGAGATCAAACCCAAGAGCTCAAGATGGTGTAGAACTAGTCTCTCCTTTGATCAATTGCCAATCCATAAGAATTTATCCTTCTTGGGTTAGAATGTATGGAGATATGTGAACTTTGGGCTCTTGGGAGGTGTGATGGCGCAGGGAAGTCAAAAGTTGTGTTGGTATGGTTGTAGACCTCTTTTTATAGTTGGGTTTCCAAAGGGTACGTTAGGGTTTGCGATGTCTGGACTTGTCCGTGGTTGACTCCGGACTAGTCTGGTGTGCGGTGTTTAGAAAACCCTAAGTATCGTGATATATCGGACTAGCCCGTGATATTGCGGACTAGTCCATTTTCTGTCCAGAGACAAAATCGGACTTGTCCGGATGATATCGGACTAGTCCGTTTTCTGGTCAAAGAAAATCTAGTCCGACTGATATCGGACTAGTCTGGCCGTGTTGAAATTGTGCAGTAAGTTTGATTTCTTTCTCTTGAGCTATTGGGGTGTGTTTCTCCAACACACTCTATACTGAGTGATCTATTCTTTTCAGTTCTTGAGCTCTTATCAATTTGGATCCTCCTTCTCCTTTCTTTTTGTGCTTTCGTCTTAATTTCTTTGAGAACCTGTGCTCATTCTCAACAATTTTGTTAGGGTTTCATTTGTTTGTCATAAATCAACCAAAACCAACAAGGGGTGCCTATATGCACTTTCAATCATCCCCTTTTTGGTGATTGGTGACAACCAATTGAGATCTCACAAATATGACAATAAGAATTCAGATTTTCATAAAGTTTGCACATATGAGTTTTGAACAAAATATGCAATGAAGACATGAGACATATTGTAAGGGCCTCAGTTTTTGACACACATTTGCAGTGTTCATCACCACACCACACACCTCATTTGAGGAAGAATGATGAACACAAATGAAGAGCAAGTAACAATTATCAACATGCTCATTAGAGAACAAACTTACACATTGCAAAGTGGTATTTCCCACATGTGATATAGATGGGCTGGACATATGAAAACTCCTACACTTTACTAACGATGTCCCTGCCAAGTTTCACCCAAATTCAAAACCTTTTTGAGGTCAGTTTGGGTATAGTTAGGAAGAGGGCAGTTTGAAACCTTATTCAAATTCAAACTGTTTTTATCCCATGAATTTAAAAGTGGAAGGCATATTCTTACTCAGCACATTTTTGTGAGCTCACACACCAATTTTCACTCCATTTGGAGTTGATCTTGACATGAGCTAAGTGGGAGAAATTCAAACTTTATTTGAATTTCAAACTGAACTTGTGCTGAAATTCATTCAAACCAAACCTCATTTGAACTTTGATCAATTCAAATGGCTCATGGGTGAATAATTTGAATTGCCAAGGGTAGTATGGGGTTCACTGTTTACAACAGTGATTAGGAGTAAATTTCAGAGGTTAAAACTGGAGGTGGGACCCACATGTCAGCCACTGCTCAGATCAAACCGACTGAGACTTTTTCACTCGGGTCGCCGAGCCGCAGCGGTGATCGCCACCGAGGCCAGCCGCCGCGCCAGCAGCTGCTTGCCCACGCGCGGGCGTGAGGCGGTGCAGAGCCTTCTTAAGGTGCCTGCCCCCTCCTCGGCCAAGGCACCACCGTTCTTCCCCGCAAGAACTCAGCGCCGGCCGAAAACTTCCGCAGCTCGGACTTGATCGGAGAACGCCGATCGCAGCTCCCTCCTTCCACTCCAGAGCCCCAGCAAGGTACTAGAGACCTTCCTCCGTCCTCCCCGTTGCTAGAATTCGGTTGAAACCGATTGATATCGGCTGTGCCGAAAGATCAAATTCGGGACTTGGAACCGCCGCACCTCGGGCTCTCGTGGACAGCCCAACCAGGGCGTTGTCACGCCCGAGCCAAGGCACCCTGGGACGTGCGGGTGACCGGCGGCGAATTTCCACTTTTCCCCTTTCTGTGTGCAGAACGACCTTCGGGTACGATTCTGTTTAATTCATGCTCTAGAAAGGATTAGAGGGCCTCAGGCCGCTCTCACACGAGCTAGACACGGTAACGCACAAGTTGCCCTCACAACTCTGGGCCGGAGAACCTCTGTGCCCGGCGTAATTTGAGGTCTACTAATGGCGGAACGAACGGGAGGCATCGGGCGCACAGTGAGGACCTATTTCGGGCCTTCCCCGAGCTGCCTCGAGCTCATGTCGACCTTCTCTAAGGTCCACTGATGCTCCCCGACCGATTTCCCAAGTAGCTGAGGTGCTAGAGAAGTCAGCCGACATGGCCGAAGTCATTCCGAGGTGGCGGCTCGTCGCCGACCATGCTCCGGCCGTTGTCATGAGCAGCTGACCCTCGGATCCTGTTCCCCGAGTAAAAGTAGGCAGGGGCGGCCAGGATCGAGAAGTTTGGAGCTGTACAGCATCCGGCGGCGAGCTCTCCGGCGAGATCCCTCGGCGGCGGGGCGCGGGTGTCGTGAGGTTGAAGAAGGGGGTGGACCCCAGCTGTCAGCGGGAGATATTTTGAATCGGGATCCGGCTGCGGCCAGGATCGGGTGTGCTGGCGCGCAAAATCCTTGTGGGCCGCGATGTGCCATCGCCTAGGCGTGCGACGCGTGTCCCCTGGGCCCACGCGCGAGTTTAAACTTTTCCCCGATTTTCAGATTTCCTTCAAACTTCAAATCCTTATAACTTTGGCTAGAAAGCTCCAAATTGAGTGAACCAAATTTTGCTGGATTCAGCTCTCTGAGTACTTTCCTGAAAATAAAGTTTCACTTCATGAAATTCCTTATTTCTCCAGAATTAATTCCTCAAAGTTTAAACTGTTAGGAATTTTAACTGGAGAATCCTTTGAAGGAAAATTCTGAAATTTTGCTTATATGTTCACCAAAATATCCTTGAACTACCATAACAATTTCAGATCCATTTGAGCTCATTTAATCCACCTAATTGTGTGATTAGTGAAACTGTTCCAGAGAAAATAGAAAATGTTCAGAAACATTTTCAGAATTTTCTCTGAAATTGTTTAGCTCATATCTTTAGTTAGAGACTTCCAAATTAAGTGAGACCAACTCCATTAGAACCCTATGAAAATCTAGTTTTCAGAAAGTCATAGTTTGTTTCATGAAAATCCTTAGAACACCCTAAAAGCCTTTAATTAAGGTCAAGGACATAATTAATTGTGGAGGGCTCAATTGAGCTTTGCTGCAACTAATACTTGACCAAGTCTCTGTTTAGGTTGTAACCAAGCCACAGTAAAAGTTTCACAGTCATTAGGTCTGTCTAGCAAGGGTTATAGACTTCACAACTTCAAAGTTAATACAAATGCATTTAAATTGATACATATGTTGCTTATATCATGTAGTCGCTAAGGTCGAGGAGGAACCCGAAGTCCTAGACTTCGTTACTCCGGAGGAACAGCTAGCCTATGACCAAGAGCAGCAAGGCAAGCCCCGGTTTGCATTAACCTTTTTTCAAATGTTTATTGTTTTGAGCACATCTTTGAATATTGTTCTTTGCATTAGAGTCTTGATTGGAAACCAAACTGCATAGCCAAGAAAACCATAGGTTGGGTTTAGGATTGAAAACCTCGTTAGCTACTGCATTGCTAGGATAGGGTAGGATTCGGTACAAGTCGAGTAGTTGGAACTACTCGCGAGAATAGGCTAGAGGCACATTGCTCGGGTAGAGATAGCACATGATACACATGGCAAGAAAATGAGACCGAGCGGAGAGTAAGGGCAGCAGGACTTTGGGGCCTGTGTGCTGTAGCTCCGCTTGTGTCGATTGAGGACCGAGCCGTGTGCGGGCCTGTTGAACAAGCTAGAACAGTACCGAAGACCTACCGGCTATATGGGAACCGGGAAACTGATGTAACTCGGGTAACTGGGTATTGAGGCATTGCCCGTCGTTCAGAGGGTAGGTTGAGAGCTCGAGGTGTAAATCGGCTGGCGGCACAGAGATGCGCATGCAGGGACCTCTTGCTCGGGACGAGTGAAAGGTAGTTGCGTACGGCGTCCGTGATGGTTGTTGTAGGCAACATCGAGTACGGGCGTACGTGACGGGTTGTTCGGGTAACCCTGCAGGTGTAAATCGATTATAATCGCCGTCCCTCGCGGTCAGTGAGTACCACTTGTTCACTGTACCGTGACGTAGAAAGAACAGGCTAGTTACATGTTAAAATGTTGCTGATTGAAAGCTGGACATTGATTGTTAATGATATGCTGTAGCTTAGAGCTAATTAAAGTTCTTTTCAACTTTGGGCAAAGTACATGAGAGAAATGCGTTTCTTGTTTGATTGCGGCTCTCTCATGTGCCTTAGCGTAAGGTTTTCCACAACCTGCTGCTAAAACTTTAAAGTAAGGTTCTACTAATTAGGCGAGTCCTTGCAAATGATTTTTACCTCATGCAACCCATTACCCTCATGTAGAAGTTCCATGTTTAGGTGAGACGGGTCAGACTTGATGAGCCTTCGTGCTCACTGCTTGTGTTTGAAGCTTTTGCAGGGTTCTATGAGGAAGGGACTCCCGAACAGGAGACGGAACCCCAGGAGGGGAACCCCGTCGAGTGGGAGTCGTGCACGCCGCAGAGTTAGTGTGCGTGTGTGCTAGCGAGGACACGTTCGAGGGCTGAACGTGCACCTGATGCTTAGTCTATGCCCGCGAGTGTAGACTGAACTTATTTTGATGTAAACATGTTCACAAACTTGTTTATATAATAAAACTTCCGCTTCCGCTTTGCACCTTTGACGTGTGTTATACGGTGCTGTGCAACGCAGCACCCCTCAGCGTGATCCTGGCTCGACAGGACCAATGGGGTCGTGTCAGCATGGTATCAGAGCTCGCTTGAGGTTTAACAGAGTACAAAGGTCTTCTTTTTCAAAAATCCAGTGAGGTACGAGTTAGTAGCCCGTATAAGGATGTTATTAGTATATAGAAAGTGGCTTATTAACCTATTTGTTATGTCGGAAAATCGTGCATCTCGGGACGTTCATGTCTTGGGGGGTGCACTAAGCGCTGTCCACCAGTGCGCACAAGCTGAAGGGTGGAGCCCCACGGGTGGCAGGTAACCCGACCCGCTTTGATATCCTCTACGACTCTTCATGTCGTCTGGGGTATTCGAGCAACGTCTGTCCCTGGCGTGCGTGGTACAAATTGGGAGACCCCGTCACGTGGTCCGAAACGTGAACACGTAACTCAAGGCGTGGTTGGCTTGAGAACATCCGGGCGAGTGATGACGGCCGGGTGTACAAACTGTATGGATTCCGGGCTCGGTGTGCAGCCGAGTCTGATGATTGTTTGAGTTTCTGCAGGTAGCCTGACCACGAAACGGTAGACGTGTAGCATCCGTGTGCGAGTGACGTTTAGTGCCACTGAAATAACGAAGCCGGCTAAGTCCGGTATAGGTTTTTCTTTGTGAGGACGTAGTACCGACATAATCTGGTGACGCATCGACGTCACACCCCATTAAATGAACAACTTCATTTAAAAACTTGAAGGTTTTGATCCAAAGTAGTAAAACTTGATGTAACTCCTTCCCTTGTACAGGATATTCAAAGTTAACAAGTTTTCAACTTATAGGATGTTAAGGACAGAGCACTCTGTTTTCAGCTGAATCAAGGCTGGAGTTAATCAGAGGTTAGAGGTTGAGTTCTTTCGAGGTTGGGGTCGTATGATACATTTCTGGAAAGCTTTGGAAGAGCTTTACAACTTTTATGTTGAGTTCCAGAGGTGTTTCATCCCTTAACCACTCGCAAAATGCAGTAGAGTTGAAACTGTCCAGAAAACAGGACAGAGTAAAGACTCTCTGCAGACTCTCTGTAAAATTAAGCATAACTTCCTGCTTAAAAATCCAAAAATAGGAAATGAGGTAGTTATGGAAAGCTTATGAGATTGGTTACAACTTTGTAACAGAAAGTTTTGTCAGATTAGGAACAGAATTAACTGGGATTCTTGGATCAAATCAGTACCTAAGGCAGGGAGGTGCTGTCCAATTGTTTCCAAAAATTCTGTTAACTTTGACATCTCATAACCTTTAAACCAGGACAGATCTTAGGCCAAGCAAATACTGGCTGGAAAGCTATTGAAGTTAGCTTCAACTTTGATGTTGAGCTCCAGGACTGGTTTTGCTTTTAACCTGGCCTAAATCAGGTTGAAATGGAAACTGGTCAAGACTGTAATCGGAACAGCAGATCAGCAGTCAAATTTGTTTAAAAATATGAACTATGTTTCCAAGTGTTATGGGTTCAATGACATATCTTATGTTATAACTCAATGGTTTACTGTTTAAATAAATATTTGACATTTCTCAAATATATTTTTACAGATGGCAGCAGATAAACAGTTGGAGAACGGGTGGGTAGTTTCCCACTGTTCTGACCGTAGCGGCTACCCGGAAGCATTGTGGCAAATGCTCCAATATTTCGGGTACAACCGGATACCGCAATACTTCGCCAAGGAAGAAGGCGAAGAGGGGAACAAGACGTGGACGATCCATGTCGAGGTTCCCGCAGGACCTACGCCACCCGGTTGGGTGCCATTCACCGTCACGGTGAGAGGAAGACAACCGGAAGGGATGTGGCAAGTGGCAGCCCGTGACACTATGTCACGTTTCTGCCAACTACACGTGCAGGCTATGGAGGGCACTCCATACGCACTCGTTCCAGTGGAGGGACGAGCTCAGCATGTGTGGGAAGAGAGGTACATGGAGGCAACAGACCCGAGTTGCCCAAGGTACAACCCCGCGGAGGCAAATCTCAGCCTCCAAATGAGGGCGGAAACGCTGTGATGGACAGCCAAGCTGTTCATACGGAGCATCTCGCCACAAAGCTCAAGGAGAGCACAAGCCGTGGAGATCATTTCGAGAGTGCTCACAGCGCACTCCGCAATGTGCTCCTTCCGACGATCAAGCGACTGAATGAACAACACAATCAGTTGCGTCGTCTGAAGAAGGCAAAGAAGAAGAGCCGTGTTGACATCGCGGCGTTGCAAGAGCTGGTGCAGACCCTAACCCAGCAGAATGAGGACCTTGCTCAAGAGCGGGACGATGCTATCGAGGAAGGCCAAGGCTGGGAAGAAGACTACAACCAAGCTATGGACGAGGTGCATGCCTTGCAGAACCTCGTGCCCCCGGTATTGGGCGTACCGGTAGTCTTGGGTCTTCCAGCCATGGGAGAACCTGGAATGGGAGAAGAGGTGGTAGACCCCGAGCCACCAGCAGAGGTACCGGAGGAGGACGACCCACAGGAGGTCGAGTTCTACTCCGAGTAGGGGGTTACGGTTGCCAAGTATGGCAGCTAGGGTAGCGTAACCCAACTTTTGTAATCGGTGACATGACGTGTAAACAGTAGCGTATGTATAGGTAGTGACGACATGAGCACGACTTCTCGGAGATCCGAGAATAATGTATCTTGTATAAAGTTTATGCTTTATCAATATATGTGAATGTTGTGCAAATTAATCATGTGTCACTTCAATACCTACTGTTGCGTATGGAATTTTAAGTAAGACATGTGCTAATTGCTGCTGTTTTGAATTTCAGAATGACGCGTACTCGTGCCAACCCTGACGTTGGGGGTACCAGTCAAGGGGGAGAGACCTCCCAACCACCTCCCGAGGACTCCTCGGGACAGCAGCAGCAACAGCAAACACCGCCACCGCCACTGCCAACAGTTACATTGGCCGACATTGTCGCGGCAATGGCGGGCTCGCATCAGCAGCACACAGAGTTGCTGCAGACTCTCATCGCCAATACGTCTCGCCCAGAGAGACGTCAAGATCGTGAGGAGCGCCAACAGAGCTCCTACTCCGACTTCCTGGCGAATCATCCCCCTGTATTCTCAAGGGCGGATGAACCACTTGACGCGGACAACTGGCTCCGCGCCATAGAAATGAAGTTCGGGCTGCTCCAAATTAGCGAGCAGTGCAAGACTCAGTTCTCGGTCCAGCAGCTCCAAGGATCCGCGAGCGCGTGGTGGGCCAACTTTTGTGCTTCACAGCCCACCGACCGAGTGATGACCTGGGCGGAGTTCCGGACGGCCTTCAGGGCCTATCATATACCGCCAGGTCTGATGAAGAGGAAGATGCAGGAGTTCCTACACCTGCAACAAGGGAGCCGGAACGCGCTGGAATACTCCAGAGCGTTCAACGATCTCGCGCTCTACGCGTCGTATCACGCGGATACAGACGAGAAGCGGCGAGACCATTTTTACCAGAGGCTTAACCCGCTCCTGAAGGACAAGTTGGCGATGTTCAATCGCGGCAGCCTCAACGACATCATTGATGCTGCGATTGTTCAGGAGGACTCCGGCAAGGAGTTGGCGGCGGCAGAGCGAAAGCGAAGCACGCCGCAGAGCAGCGGAGAAGGAGGCGGTCCTTCTCAGAAGTTTCAGATGGTGAATCGCCCACCATCAGGTCCACGCTGGCAGCCACCACAGCGGTCGATGCCGTTTCGCAGTCGGCCGTACTCTTCACCGGCATTCCGACCGGCACTGCCAGTACCACCGCAACAACAACAACAGCAGCGGGTGATGCCGCGTGCGTTTGCACCTCAGCAACGCATGCCGGGCTTTCGTCCACCATGTACTCCACCAGCAGCGGCCACATGTTACAAGTGTGGTCGTCCAGGACACTTCGCGAGCAGTTGCCCGGAGAGGCAAGGCGGCGGAGTGGCACCACAGTTTCCGGGGAGGAATCAACCCCGGAACCCTACCAATGCGCGGCGGGCAAACCCTAGGCCCGGCACTGTCCACCAACTTGCCATTGAGGACGTGCCGGAGGGCGAGCCAATCCTTGCGGGTATGTTCCAACTCCACCAGCATCCCGCTATAGTACTGTTTGATTCCGGCGCCACGCATAATTTTATTAGCCAAGCTTTCATTGCTAAACACAGTTTGCCAATACTACCCACCGATAGTCCATATTTAATTTGTTCACCGGGTGGGAAGATTTCATCCAGCGTAATGGTCTCCAAAGCACCATTATGCTTAGCGGGTAGAGTGTACCCCACGTCTCTCATTATCTTAGAGGGACAGAAGGTCGATGTCATCCTAGGGATGTCGTGGTTAACCCGCCACGGCGCTGTTTTAGACACCGTCCTTCGAGTCGTGCACTTAAACTCAGAGGTGCACGGTTCTCACTCATTATTTCTGGACAGTCCAGAAATAAAACTTTCAAGTGTCTATCAGTCCACAACTATCAGATTGGAAGACATTCCAGTGGTCCGAGAGTTTCCTGATGTATTCCCGGATGATTTACTGGGAATGCCACCGGATAGAGAGGTGGAGTTCAAGATTGAACTTACACCAGGAGCCATGCCAATATCCCGAAGGCCGTACAAGATGGCGCCCAAGGAGTTGGCTGAACTGAAGACTCAGCTCAGGACCTTCTGGAGAAGGGTTTTATTAGGCCGAGCTCCTCACCATGGGGCTGTTCGGCATTATTTGTCAAAAAGAAGGATGAAACGTTGCGGCTTTGCGTGGACTATCGTCCATTAAATACCGTAACCATCAAGAACAAGTACCCGTTGCCACGGATCGACATGTTGTTTGATCAGTTGGTCGAAGCAAAGATCTTTTCCAAAATGGATTTAAGATCCGGGTACCACCCGATTAAGATAAGGGCGGAGGACATTCCAAAGACGGCTTTCTCGACGAGGTACGGACTTTATGAGTACCTGGTCATGTCCTTCGGCCTCACCAATGCTCCAGCTCACTTCATGTACTTAATGAACTCGGTGTTCATGCCGGAGCTGGACAAGTTTGTCGTGGTCTTCATCGACGACATCCTGGTATATTCCAAGTCGGAGGAAGATCACAAGAAACATCTGCGTATAGTCTTGCAACGGCTGCGGGATCACAAGTTATACGCAAAATTCAGCAAATGCGAGTTTTGGATATCGCAAGTGCCTTTCCTCGGGCATATCATCTCAGCGGAGGGTATCGCTGTGGACCCGAGCAAGATCACGCAAGTGCTGAATTGGAAATCCCCGAGAACTGTTCATGAGGTACGGAGTTTCCTCGGACTCGCGGGATATTATCGGAGGTTCATTCCGAACTTCTCGAAGATTGCCAAGCCAATGACAGAGCTGCTGAAGAAGGCTACCAAATATGTTTGGAGTCCAACATGTGAAGCAGCATTCAAGGCTTTAGTCAAGCACCTGACATCAGCACCGGTTTTGGCGCAGCCAGACACAACAAAACCGTTCGATGTGTACTGCGATGCATCCGGCATTGGGCTCGGATGTGTGCTGATGCAAGACCGAAGAGTGGTTGCGTATGGATCACGGCAGCTTAGGAACCATGAGCAAAATTATCCAATTCACGACTTGGAGCTCGCTGCCGTGGTACTTGCACTAAAAATGTGGAGGCACTACCTACTCGGTAACCTCGTACATTTATATACCGACCACAAAAGCCTCAAGTACATATTCACTCAGAAGGAGCTGAACATGAGGCAACGAAGATGGTTAGAACTGATAAAGGATTACGAGATAGAGATCCATTATCATACGGGCAAGGCAAACGTTGTGGCAGATGCGCTGAGCCGCAAGTCACACGTCAATAATCTGACCATCACACCGTTGGAAGAGAGCGAACCACCACTCCATGTGATTCCACACGGAGCTCTCTACAACCTAGCTTTGATCCCCACCATCCGTGAAGAGATAGCGGCAGCCCAGAAGAATGACAAGGGCATGTCACATTTGCGGAGACGTATAGACAGTGGGGAGTTGAAATGTTTCCGGAAGGACGGAGACGGCGTCCTATGGTTCAAGGACTGGATTGTCGTACCCCGAAACCCGGAGTTACGGAAGAAAATCTTTGATGAGGCTCACTTATCAAAGTTTTCTATTCACCCCGGCAGCAACAAAATGTATCAAGAACTCAGAAGAAAGTTTTGGTGGACACGGATGAAGCGAGAGACTGCTAAATACGTGTCCGAGTGTGATACATGTCGAAGGGTGAAGGCAGAGCACATGCGGAAACCGGGACTGCTGCAACCACTGGGCATTCCTGCCTGGAAGTGGGAGGACGTGAGCATGGACTTCATCGTCGGTTTACCCACCACCTTACAGAAACATGATTCTGTGTGGGTGATCATCGATCGGCTCACCAAAGTTGCCCATTTCATCCCGGTCAACACCAACTACAACGCCAAGAAGTACGCTGAACTGTACATCTCACGGATCCTATGCTTGTACGGCGTACCCCGTACTATCATTTCGGATCGGGGCACTTTATTTGTGTCCCGTTTTTGGGAGCAGCTACACGCTGCCTTGGGGACGAAGCTGATCCGTAGTTCAGCCTACCACCCGCAGACGGATGGACAAACCGAGCGGGTAAATCAGATTCTAGAAGACATGCTACGAGCTTGCGCTATTGACCATGGAAAGAATTGGGATGATCACATGCCGTTAGCCGAGTTCTCGTACAACAATGGGTACCAAGCCAGCATCAAGATGGCGCCCTATGAGGCGCTATACGGGAGAAAATGCCGCACACCATTGAACTGGTGTGAGTCTGGCGAAAGGGTTACCTTCGGGATTGACCTTGTTAACAACGCGGAAGAAAAGGTTCGACTAATTCAAGCGAACCTAAAAGCCGCTCAATCCCGTCAGAAACAGTATGCGGACCGGAGAAGGCGCCCATTACAATTCGAAGTTGGGGATCACGTATATCTACGGGTGTCTCCAATGAAGGGCGTAAACAGATTTGGGGTGAGGGGAAAGCTAGCACCCCGCTTCATCGGTCCATTCCAGATTACCGAAAGATGTGGATCGGTGGCATACCGGCTGAAATTACCAGAAGCACTTTCCGGTGTGCACGACGTCTTTCACATTTCCCAGCTGAGGAAGTGTCTCAAGCTATCAACTACCGTTCAGCTGGAAGACATTGAAGAACTGCAACCGGATCTCACCTATCGGGAGGAACCGGTGCAGATTATTGATGAAAAGGCCCGAACCACACGCAACCGTACGTTGTGGTTCTACAAGGTTCTATGGAGTAATCACTCCATGGACGAAGCGACATGGGAGAGCGAAGAATTCCTTCGCACTAACTACCCCGACCTTTTCACGTCGCATATCCGGTAATTTTCTACCGTCCTCTCTCTCATTTTCACCTTATAATCTCGGGACGAGATTCTTTTAAGGGGGGAGGAATGTAAGGGCCTCAGTTTTTGACGCACATTTGCAGTGTTCATCACCACACCACACACCTCATTTGAGGAAGAATGATGAACACAAATGAAGAGCAAGTAACAATTATCAACATGCTCATTAGAGAACAAACTTACAGATTGCAAAAGTGGTATTTCCCACATGTGATATAGATGGGCTGGACATATGAAAACTCCTACACTTTACTAAGGATGTCCCTGCCAAGTTTCACCCAAATTCAAAACCTTTTTGAGGTCAGTTTGGGTATAGTTAGGAAGAGGGCAGTTTGAAACCTTATTCAAATTCAAACTGTTTTTATCCCATGAATTTAAAAGTGGAAGGCATATTCTTACTCAGCACATTTTTGTGAGCTCACACACCAATTTTCACTCCATTTGGAGTTGATCTTGACATGAGCTAAGTGGGAGAAATTCAAACTTTATTTGAATTTCAAACTGAACTTGTGCTGAAATTCATTCAAACCAAACCTCATTTGAACTTTGATCAATTCAAATTGCTCATGGGTGAATAATTTGAATTGCCAAGGGTAGTATGGGGTTCACTGTTTACAACAGTGATTAGGAGTAAATTTCAGAGGTTAAAACTGGAGGTGGGACCCACATGTCAGCCACTGCTCAGATCAAACCGACTGAGACTTTTTCACTCGGGTCGCCGAGCCGCAGCGGTGATCGCCACCGAGGCCAGCCGCCGCGCCAGCAGCTGCTTGCCCACGCGCGGGCGTGAGGCGGTGCAGAGCCTTCTTAAGGCGCCTGCCCCCTCCTCGGCCAAGGCACCACTGTTCTTCCCCGCAAGAACTCAGCGCCGGCCGAAAACTTCCGCAGCTCGGACTTGATCGGAGAACGCCGATCGCAGCTCCCTCCTTCCACTCCAGAGCCCCAGCAAGGTACTAGAGACCTTCCTCCGTCCTCCCCGTTGCTAGAATTCGGTTGAAACCGATTGATATCGGCTGTGCCGAAAGATCAAATTCGGGACTTGGAACCGCCACACCTCGGGCTCTCGTGGACAGCCCAACGAGGGCGTTGTCACGCCCGAGCCAAGGCACCCTGGGACGCGCGGGTGACCGGTGCTGCTCATCCCCGAGCCACAGCTTGAGTGATTGCTCACCGGCGGCGAATTTCCACTTTTCCCCTTTCTGTGTGCAGAACGACCTTCGGGTACGATTCTGTTTAATTCGTGCTCTAGAAAGGATTAGAGGGCCTCAGGCCGCTCTCACACGAGCTAGACACGGTAACTCACAAGTTGCCCTCACAACTCTGGGCCGGAGAACCTCTGTGCCCGGCGTAATTTGAGGTCTACTAATGGCGGAACGAACGGGCGGCATCGGGCGCACGGTGAGGACCTATTTCGGGCCTTCCCCGAGCTGCCTCGAGCTCATGTCGACCTTCTCTAAGGTCCACTGATGCTCCCCGACCGATTTCCCAAGTAGCTGAGGTGCTAGAGAAGTCAGCCGACATGGCCGAAGTCATTCTGAGGTGGCGGCTCGTCGCCGACCATGCTCCGGCCGTTGTCATGAGCAGCTGACATTCGGATCCTGTTCCCCGAGTAAAAGTAGGCAGGGGCGGCCAGGATCGAGAAGTTTGGAGCTGTACAGCAGCCGGCAGCGAGCTCTCCGGCGAGATCCCTCGGCGGCGGGGCGCTGGTGTCGCGAGGTTGAAGAAGGGAGTGGACCCCAGCTGTCAGCGGGAGATATTTTGAATCGGGATCTGGCTGCAGCCAGGATCGGGTGTGCTGGCGCGCAAAATACTTGTGGGCCGCGATGTGCCATCGCCTAGGCGTGCGACGCGTGTCCCCTGGGCCCACGCGCGAGTTTAAACTTTTCCCCGATTTTCAGATTTCCTTCAAACTTCAAATCCTTATAACTTTGGCTAGAAAGCTCCAAATTGAGTGAACCAAATTTTGCTGGATTCAGATCTCTGAGTGCTTTCCAGAAAATCAAGTTTCACTTCATGAAATTCCTTATTTCTCCAGAATTAATTCCTCAAAGTTTAAACTGTTAGGAATTTTAACTGGAGAATCCTTTGAAGGAAAATTCTGAAATTTTGCTGAGATGTTCACCAAAATATCCTTGAACTACCATAACAATTTCAGATCCATTTGAGCTCATTTAATCCACCTAATGGTGTGATTAGTGAAACTGTTCCAGATAAAATAGAAAATGTTCAGAAACATTTTCAGAATTTTCTCTGAAATTGTTTAGCTCATATCTTTAGTTAGAGACTTCCAAAATAAGTGAGACCAACTCCATTAGAACCCTCTGAAAATCTAGTTTTCAGAAAGTCATAGTTTGTTTCATGAAAATCCTTAGAACACCCTAAAAGCCTTTAATTAAGGTCAAGGACATAATTAATTGTGGAGGCCTCAATTGAGCTTTGCTGCAACTAAAACTTGACCAAGTCTCTGTTTAGGTTGTAACCAGGCCACAGTAAAAGTTTCACAGTCATTAGGTCTGTCTAGCAAGGGTTATAGACTTCACAACTTCAAAGTTAATACAAATGCATTTAAATTGATACATATGTTTCTTATATCATGTAGTCGCTAAGGTTGAGGAGGAACCCGAAGTCCTAGACTTCGTTACTCCGGAGGAACAGCTAGCCTACGACCAAGAGCAGCAAGGCAAACCCCGGTTTGCATTAACCTTTTTACAAATGTTTATTGTTTTGAGCACATCTTTGAATATTGTTCTTTGCATTAGAGTCTTGATTGGAAACCCAACTGCATAGCCAAGAAAACCATGGGTTGGGTTTAGGATTGAAAACCTCGTTAGCTACTGCATTGCTAGGATAGGGTAGGATTCGGTACAAGTCGAGTAGTTGGAACTACTCGCGAGAATAGGCTAGAGGCACATTGCTCGGGTAGAGATAGCACATGATACACATGGCAAGAAAATGAGACCGAGCGGAGAGTAAGTGAATGTGGCCTAGAGGGGGGGGTGAATAGGCCTTTAAAGAATTCCTGCACACTTAATAAAGTTGTCAGAAATTTGACTGACCGGACTAGTCCGGTTGTGTGGGCGGACTAGTCCAGTGTGCTGAATTGTTTGAGTTGCTTAAGTGTGTCTCACAAGTTTTTATCTTATAGCAGCGGAATAAGAACAACAGTTTTTATAACTTAAATTTATAGTATGGATGCACGTGCAAACTTGTAAAGAACTCAAACGATGACTAGCAAACTAGTAATCTAATGTGTCAAGATGTAAAACAAATGAGAGACAAAAGACACGAATTTTTACCGAGGTTCGATCTCACCAAGAGATCTACGTCCTCGTTGAGGAAGCTCACACAGAACCGGGTTCCCAACCCTTTCCCTCTTCAAGTCACCACACAGGCCGACTTGACTTCACTATCAAGTGTAATCACCGTTTTTATGGGGCAACCTCACACGTTGAGGGCTCCCACAAGAATTACAATGAGAAGTTGATCAAATACACTCAAAAAGATTACAATTCAGAATATGAGTGTAGAGAGATCAAACCCCAAGAGCTCACAACGAAGGAACGACGATCTCCCAATCCCAAATCCAAGTATTTTATTGATCTTCACCTTTTTGCACCATAGATGTGTGGGGAGATGTGTTTTTGGGCTCTTGGGACAGGTGGCGGCGCTAGGGTTTCAGCTTTTGACAATATGAGTCGTGTCTTTTTGGGGAAAAGCCGAAGGACCTCTTTTTATAGGCTTTTCCAAAAAGTTTCCGTTGTTAAACCTACTACCGGACTAGTCCGGTATATGATCGGACTTGTCCGGCCTACTTCCAGTGGGTTAACCGGACTAGTCCGGTCCCCAAACCGGACTTGTCCGGTACTATGTGAGATGGGTTTTCAGAAACTTTAGCGGACTAGTCCTGTTGCTGGATGGACTAGTCCGTAGTCCTCTAAGGAGGACAACAGAGACATGACCGGACTAGTCCGGTCTGAAACCGGACTTGTCCGGTTGCGTTCCAGTGAGCTGACCGGACTAGTCCGGTTCACAAGGCGGACTAGTCCGGTGCACTATGTTTGCGTCTTTCAGAAAGTTAAACAGACTAGTCCGGTCCATGAACTGACTAGTCCGGTTTTCAGTGGATTTTAGTTGATTTTTAAACCCCTTACCCCTACGCAAAGTCATGAGCTCTTGGGATGTGTCTCTCTCACACACCTTTACATTTATATCTACTTTGCTTCTCTAAATTCTACTAACTTCTTCCTTTTCGGGCACCACTCTATTTTTCACCTTTTTGTGTGTGTGCCGAGCCAGTTCACTTTGTTTATCCTGCAATCATCTTAATAGTTTCATTAGGATCTCATATGTTCGTCATCAATTAGCCAAAACCCACAAGGGATATCCTAGATGCACTTACAATCTCCCCCTTTTTGGTGATTGATGACAACCATTTGAGATATCACAATTGAGAATAAAATGTTGATTTTCATAAGGTGCGTACACATGAGAACAATAAAGAATTCACAAAAAACTTCTCACATATATACACACCTTATGGTGGGGTGCCTTACAGGTGTGTGATAAACAAAATGTGCTAAATTAAAGACAACCAGTAGTGAACACGTAAGTGGGCATTAGAGCATAGTATATCACACATAGGAAAAGAAATAGTACATTATAAGATTTTAAAAATAGATACATGTCCTTGATCACTCAAGATCTTAATGACTAATACTAGATAGAAAAATAAGTCCAAGTCTAATCTCAATCTTCCATCTCAATCTCTCCCCCTTTGGCATCAAGACACCAAAAAGGGAAAAATTGAGGGAAGTCACTCATCGCTGCCTCCCCCGTCAGTCTCAGTCTGATCTTCATCTTCAGCATCCACGGGAGCAGGATCTTCCTCTGAGTCCTCGGAGGCAGGCGGTGATCCAACAGGCTCAATCTCAAGCTTTACACAGATAGACTTGATATTTGCATTGACGTACTGTTGATGTCTCTTCCTTGCAAGCTTTTCTTTGCGTTGCCTGTCTTCGATCTTACGGCAGCAGGCAAAGATAGAGGAGAGCATCTTGAGGATGCCGCTAGATGATTCTTGAGCAGGTGGAGAACCAGGAGGAGCAGCTGCAGACCTAGTGTCATCATGAGCTTGCTTTGATCTCCTCTCCACTGGTGGAGAGGACGGGGCAGTTGGAGCCGGAGGGAGAGTGTACTCGGTGGGTTTTTGCGGCTTCAACCCCGTATGCTTGACATCCTTGACAAACTCGAGTCCTGTCACCTTCTCAATCATGTACATGATATAAGGTGCGTATCCATAGGACCTATTGGGGGTAATTGAGATGTTCACAATGTCATTGTAGATATACTCAAAGACATTGAATGGTCTCCTCCCACTAATGACTTTCATGAGAGTCCTCAAGGTTCCTTGTATAGTTCCTGCATCTCCATCCTTCGGAGCTATCGTCTTTCTCAAGACTCTATTTAGAACCACGAAGAAGGGCTTTAGGTATTTGATGGTTGGAGGGACATATGGCATCCTTGTGTCATAGAGAAATTCAAGTTCCTCCTTCTCCAGGGGTTTCAGATTATGAATGACCAGTTCATGATCCAAAGTGTTTTGGAGGTGAAGAATCCTAGCAAATTCATCATAAGTGACACTGTACCTTGAACCATGAGTCATCCAAGTAAGACTGTCTCCATCATCCCGAGCAAAGTAGAGAGTGGAGTAAAACTGAGTAATGACTTCATTGTTCCAGTCATACTCAAAGGATAGCAGGTCCGTCAGACCGTGCCTCTCTAAGGCCTCCACCATCTCACGAAAGGCGGGATACTTCTTCGACTTCAGGTAGTCAACATTCAGCCATTGACTCTCTACTACGGGATTCTTCATCTTCATGTACACGTGCTCGTAGTAGTCTGCATGGAAGTTGCTCCAGAACCCAGGATCAGAACATTGTTTAGGTCGTCCATACACTTCAATCTTTCTGAAGTTATCAGCTAGCTCATTCCCTTTTCCAGTGAAATCTTCACTTGAGGGCTGCCTGTTGCGGTGAATGGGATTTTTCAATTTCAAGGGCCCAATGGGGCCACTAGCATGTCCCTTCCCTTTATTGAGAACTCTTCTTGGCCCTGATGAGCCCTCAGCAGCATCTTTCCTTTGAGGCCTTTTGATAATGACTTTTCTCTTCTTAGGAAGATTGTCGTCGGAGGGTGGAGAGGGAGGTGTTTGGTCCCGCTGACTGCTTCTATATGCGACTGACCGGACTAGTCCGGTCATGGTAGCGGACTAGTCCGGTACCCCTTAGTTAACCTAATTGTTGTCTGTCCGGACTAGTCCGGTTGGGAATCGGACTAGTCCGTTTTCAACAGACTTGATATGTATATAGATAACTAATAGTGATCCAAGGACAACAATTTCGCAATTAGTCTTGGTGATTACGACCAGTATACAATCAACAATCAAACAATGGTCATAATCCTCAAGATTTATTCATTAAGAATGGTTTTCTGAGTACAAAGGAGAGGAGGAGCATTTTTGATAGTACGGAGGAACAATTTTAGTTGCAACCAGATATGCAATGTTTCAAGCTACATTTCGAGAGTCAAGAATGTTTAGCTCATTTCTTAGTTCACAGAACCTTTTCTCATCTAATGGTTTGGTAAAAATATCTGCAAGTTGTTTTTCAGTCCTAACATGTGAAATAGCTATGTCACCTTTTAATGAATGATCTCTAAGAAAGTGATGACGGATGTCTATGTGCTTAGTTCTTGAGTGCTCTACCGGGTTGTGTGCAATTTTTATAGCACTTTCATTATCGCATAGAAGCGGGATATGACTTAGATTGTAGCCGTAGTCCCTAAGAGTTTGTTGCATCCAGAGCAGTTGCACACAGCAACTACCGGCTGCAACATACTCTGCTTCCGCTGTGGAAAGAGCAATGGAGTTTTGCTTTTTAGATGACCAAGAAACTAGGGACCTACCAAGAAATTGACAAGTCCCTGACGTGCTCTTTCTATCGACTTTGCATCCCGCATAGTCAGCGTCAGAGTACCCTATCAAGTTAAACTTGGATCCTTTGGGATACCAAAGGCCCAAGTTGGGTGTGTGCACAAGATACCTTAGGATTCTTTTTACAGCAATTAAGTGACACTCTTTGGGTGCGGCTTGAAACCTTGCACACATGCAAACACTAAGCATAATATCTGGCCTAGATGCACATAAGTATAGTAAGGAACCAATCATGGACCGATATACCTTTTGGTCCACATTTGGACCATCTTCATTGAGGTCGAGATGTCCGTTGATGGCCATGGGTGTCTTGATGGGCTTGGCTTTGTCCATATTAAATTTCTTGAGAATGTCTTGTGTATATTTAGTTTGGCTTATAAATGTACCTTCTCTCAGTTGCTTCACTTGAAATCCCAAGAAGAACTTCAATTCACCCATCATTGACATCTCGAACCTGTCTGTCATTATTTTGCTAAATTCTTCACAGAAGGACTTGTTAGTGGATCCAAAGATAATGTCATCAACATAAATTTGACATACGAATAAATGATCATCAAAATATTTAGTAAAGAGTGTATAGTCAGCTTTACCAATTTTGAATCCATTTTGAATCAGAAAATCTCTAAGGCACTCATACCAGGCTCGAGGAGCCTGTTTGAGGCCATAGAGAGCCTTACGCAGTTTATAGACATGGTTGGGATACTTCTGATCTTCGAACCCCGGTGGTTGCTCCACATAGACTTCCTCCTTTATCGGACCATTCAGAAAGGCACTCTTGACGTCCATTTGATACAACTTAAAATTATGGTGAGTAGCATATGCCAATAAAATGCGAATGGACTCAAGTCTAGCTACAGGAGCGAAGGTTTCATCGAAATCCAAACCTTCCACTTGAGAATAACCTTTGGCCACCAACCTTGCTTTATTTCTTGTCACTACTCCATGTTCATCTTGTTTGTTCCGAAAGACCCATTTGGTTCCAACGATGTTCGCCCTTGGTCTTTCCACCAGCTCCCACACTTCATTTCTTTTGAAGTTGTTCAGCTCCTCTTGCATCGCAATCACCCAGTCTGGATCCCTTAAGGCTTCTTCTACCCTGTATGGCTCCAGAAAAGACACAAAAGAATAATGTTCACAAAAATTTGCAATTTGAGATCTAGTAGTTACTCACTTAGCAATATCTCCAATGATATTGTTGACAGGATGGTCCCTTTGCACACACTGATGTACTCTTGGGTGTGGATGTTGTATAGTTGTTTGTTCTTCATTGTCTTCATGTGTCATGTCTCCCCCTAGATCATTGCTTCCATGATCATCTTGATTTTCTTGATCTTCCTCAACTTGATCTTTTGTAGGAGCTCCCCCTTGATCATTGCTTCCTTGTTGAACTTCATCTTGTGTCTCCTCTCGTGGTAGGATATCACCAAGTGCCATTTTCTTCAGCGCTTCACATGGAGCTTCCTCCTTATCTAGCATAGACTTATCGACTTGCTCCACTTGTGAGTCGTTAGTTTCATCGAACACTACGTCACACGCTACTTCAACAAGGCCGGACACCTTGTTGAAGACACGATAGGCGTAGGCGTTCGATTCATATCCGAGCAAGAATCCTTCATCGGACTTTGAAGCAAACTTCGAGGCCCTTGGTTTCTTGTTCAGAATAAAACATTTGCAACCAAAAACTTTGAAATAAGAAACGTTAGGCTTTTTACCCGTGAGAAGCTCATATGGAGTTTTCTTCAGAAGTCGATGAAGGTACAACCGATTTGTGGCATGACAAGCGGTATTCACCGCTTCTGCCCAAAACCGGTCTGACGTCTTGTATTCATCCAACATTGTTCTCACCATTTCGATCAATGTTCGGTTTTTCCTTTCGGCCACCCCATTCTGTTGAGGAGAATAGGGTGCCGAGAATTCATGCTTTATACCTTCTTCATTGAGATATTCTTCAACTTCGGTGTTCTTGAATTCTGTCCCATTGTCACTTCTGATATTCTTTACTGTTGATGAGAATTCATTTTGAGCTCTTTTCAAGAACTTCTTGAGGATTCCTTGAGTTTCTGATTTATCATACAAGAAAAATAGCAAGGTAAATCTTGAAAAATCATCAACAATTACTAAACCGTATTTGTTACCGCCGATGCTGATGTACGCAATTGGACCAAAGAGATCCATGTGGAGAAGTTCCAGCGGTTTAGCGGTGGTCATCACATTCTTGGCGGGGTGTGGTGTTCCAACCTGTTTTCCTGCTTCACAAGCGCTGCACGGCCTGTATTTTTCAAAAACCACATCCTTAAGACCACGGATGTGACCACCTTTTAGAAGTTTTTGCAGATTTCTCATTCCAACATGGGCTAGCCGTCTATGCCACAGCCATCCCATGTTGGTCTTAGCAACCAAGCAAGTGTTGAGTTCGGCTTTATCTTTGTTGAAGTCAACAAGATAAAGCTTTCCCTTCAACAATCCCTTGAATGCAATCGAGCCATCGCTTCTTCTAAAGACGGTCACACCCTCATTAGTGAATAAACAGTTGTAACCTTTGTCGCATAGTTGAGATATTGATAAAAGATTATAATCTAGAGAATCTACATGTAAAACATTAGATAGGGTGTGTTGAGAGGATATTTCAATGTTACCACTACCAAGGACCTTTCCTTGGCTGTTATCTCCAAAGTATATACCTTCACTTGGATCCTTGTTGCACTCGTATTCCACAAACATACTTCTCTCTCCGGTCATATGATTTGTGCATCCGCTATCTAGCACCCACTTAGATCCACCGGAGGAGTAAGCCTGCAAAACAGAATTATTTCGGGGTTTTAGGTACCCATGCTTGCTTGGGTCCTCTCAGGTTAGTCACAAGAGTCTTGGGCACCCACACACAAGTTTTTAAGTTCTTGTGGCGTGGCCCTGTATATTTAGCAATGACTTTTCCATACTTGTTTTTCATGAGAACATAAGAAGCATCAAATATATGGAATGATGTTTGTAGCTCAGATTCATGGGATTTTTCTTTAACAAAAATGATTCTATTCTTAGCATGATTAGAGGTAGACATGTGTTTATTCCTGTCGAAGCCAAGTCCATCTTTGACATTGGAAGGTCTAGTGATCATATATGCACTTCTTGCATATTCGATCTTCTCCTTATCAAAGATGCCGTTTTGAGGAGAATGCATGTCATGTGGGGTTAAAGCATTAGAAATTACATTCTTCTTACTAGAGCAAGTGTAGGTTCTTACTGTTGTCGAGCGCATATCTTTGGAGGATGAGCTCTTGGAGGAAGAGGAGTCACTTTGTTTGAGGGACTCAACTTGCACCTCAAGGATTTTGTGAACTTTTGACAAGTTAGCAAGTTCTTCCTTGATTGCAATGTGCAAGTCCTCTAACTTTGAGTAAGTTTCCTTACTCAAGGTTAGCTCTAACTCAAGTGACTCATTCTTCTCTCTTTCAAGCTCAAGAAGCTTTTCAACTTCTTGATATCTCTTCCTCTCACGGATGAGCATATCTTCTTGTCGGTTGACAAGTTCTTCCTTTTCAAAGATTTCGTTCGACAACATTTCCATTTTCTTTAAGGCAATTTTACTTAGCCCTCTAAATAATTCTTCATTATCACTAGAGCTATCAAAGTCATCAATGGAGGAATTTAGTATAGGAGGAGTATGTCTAACCTTTTTCTTGCCTTCCTTAGCCATAATACAAGTGTGGATGTTCATGTCTCGTCCTCCCATGTTTGGAAAGAGTGTGGCTCTCGTAGTTGGTTTCTTGACTGTGATTGTGGCCACCTCTTCTTCTTCATCGGAGGAGGACTCATCGTTTGAGTCCCACTCCTTCCCAATGTGAGCTTGATGGGCTTGTCTTCTTTTTCTGAAATTTTTCTTTTCTTGAGATCTTGTTTCCTTCTTCTTTTTGTTTTCCTCATAAGTACAGTCCACCATGAAGTGACCATACTCTCCGCAGTTGTAGCAAGTGCGTCGAGCCTTGGATTTTCCTTTGTCCTTGCTTTTGCCTTCATATAAATTGTTGCCGTGTCTTCTCTTCATCATGCGTTTGAACTTTTTGATGAAGAGTACCATTTCTTCGTCATCAAGATTGTCACACCCGGTTTTTCCGAAGAACAACCAAGTGAATATCACATGTATGCCAGGATCATTTTCTCGTACATGTGATGACAAATAGTGAAGCATCATTTATTACAAGCCAGGTGTCGAATATAAATAAGTCTTACATCACAAATATCTCCTACTGCCAATCCATAGGAAAGGTACGTCACTGGACGACTCTCCTCTCTTTCGGCAAGGGCAACTATGGGAACTCTCCCTCCTGTGGACTTACGAGCGGTGCGAATCATGCGAACCATCTAAAACAAAAGAATTTAAAATTAGGTTAGATAAATTCTCAAACAAAAATCCTATTTTGAATGAAAGTTGGGGTAAGATGAAGAAAATGACTCCTTTAATAACACTTTTCCACCCACACCTTGGAAAATAGTTTTTAAGAAAATAGGGCCCTTAACTACGTCCATTTCTACCTAGGTCCACGTTCCTACGGGCAACCTTGGCTCTGATACCACCTCTGTCACACCCGGTTTTTCCGAAGAACAACCAAGTGAATGTCACATGTATGCCAGGATCATTTTCTCGTACATGTGATGACAAATAGTGAAGCATCATTTATTACAAGCCAGGTGTCGAATATAAATAAGTCCTACATCGCAAATGTCTCAATGGACACTAATGCTTCATCACAAGTAAATAAACTAGCAGCGGAATATTATTCTTTTAGGGCTCCATCACAGGCGTTGCCCGGGGGTCTTCATGAACCTAAAAACCTTCCTCGGGTCCAAAATCTTGGTCATTATACACCACCTCATTATCTTGACCTGAGCAGCATTATAAACCAACAAATATGCAAGGTTGAGTACCAATGGTACTCAGCAAGTGTGGGAAAATTTTATCATGCATGGCTAGAACAAGGAGAGGTTGAACTCATGGTTAAAGCACTACGCAATTAATACCTATCACCTTAGCTTATTAAGCACCTACATTACTACACAGGTGAAATGGTCCCAATCTCCCATCCCATCATTGTAATCCAATAATCATAACATCATTACCAATGTTAAGCTCCCCGCTTAACTTCCAAAACCATCAATCCTCTAATCATGAATAAGTCCAGGCCGCTCTTAACCGTGAGCACGGCTGTCAAGACAGTTTTAACTCTGCAGAGTTTGTACCACTGTACCCACATGTAGTGATTTCATCCCCCGTTGCCGGGTGGACTAAAAGAACCTCCATTATGCCAGTGGCTACGATCCACATTCACACTTCCCAGGTGTGTAGCCAGGAGATCACTAAGAAGCCTTTACAAAGGGATTCCCGACGAGCGTGGGCCCACTGAGGTTTCACCCCTAACAGCATACAAGAGGCTCCAACCCCGCTGCAGTGGCCCCCTCTTGAGCCTTGCGGTTCATATGGTAGTCCAGCTGACACCTACTCCCCGCACCATCCAACACACCCATACTACGCCGGGGATACACCTAATTAATTGGCCAAGCTGCCCCATCTCAGCATGTGGTTGGCACTGTAAAGCCGGGTTACATGCTCCATGAACCGGTCCTTAGGATCCAGGCAAGTACTAAACACAAACCCAAGTCTCGTGCACCCAGCACACAACCAAAACATCCAACTTGCCTTGATCCCTACCTCTACATAACTCACAATAGCTCATTCAAGAGTATGGTATAATAAACTGATGCTCTCATATCCCAAATATCCCATTCTAAGCATGGCTAAGCATATGCATGTAAATAAATGACATGACAAAATAAATCCCAACCCAAGCTACAAGGAAAAAAGGTAATGCAATTCTAGGGAAACTTTCCTAGCATGGGTTTCATATTTCATTTGACAATGCAAATAATTCTATCTACACATCCTAGCATAGGATCAAAGTGGTCAAGGACACTTGCCTCCTTCTTGCTGCTATTGAAATGGGTAGTCCTGATCTTGGAATGGAATAACTTGCTCTTGAACAGGTTCTACTTCTTACCATCACACATAGCAAAAGAAAAACAACAATCATAAGACATAGTTCACACTTCTACTTCATACAAACCACACATTTCATATTTATGAAATTCATTCACCATTATATGTGTTGTGGTTACTTTGTGTGTTGATATTTATACTTACATACTATATATATATATATATATATATATATATATATATATGTATATATGTGTGTGTTTCAGTTTTAAATAAATTCCTTATATTAAACTACCAAGTATGTAAGAAAAGTATTTTTCTTCTCCATATGTGCCTTCATAATTTCTATCAACCCTAAACTGAACTCTTTGAATTTTTAAAAACTCCATTTATCATTTACTAGTTGCTATATTTTCAGATTTATATTCCTATGTATAATTGTGTATTTTATTATGAAATTAGTAATACACATCATCTAAACAGTATAGGTTTTGGTCCTAAATAATTGAATAACATATTTTGACCTTGGCCTCTGATGTAAACTATTTCATAATTATTTTCCCTATTTTTCTAGAGCTATTCTTTACTTAAAAATGTGTCCCTGAATGTGAATAATAAATTAAACAGATTCAATTCTGTCCAAAATATGTTTTTATCTCACTCCAAAATTTTCTAAACACTGAGAAAGTCTTTAACTTAATTTTGACAATATGTTTGTCCCACTTTTTAATTTTTAAACACTAGTTACATATTCAATTTCCTAAATTAAATACTAAACAGGGCTAAAATAATGAACTCACCCATTACAGGGTCTATAATATTATTATTTTCATAATTTCCAGGGGTCTAGCTACACTTATCAGAGGTGTTTTTCCTAATTTTTATTAAGTCCAGGGGCTAAAACTGATTTTTAAATGAATTTACATGATTTTCTGGAGTTCCAGGGGCTAGATCTGAAGTTTCCTGGGCTAGCTCTCAATTCCAGAGAACCCCAGGGGGTAGCACGTAAGAATTCCAGTCTTTATAACGCGGGGCTGACGTGGACCGTCCGATTTTAAACCGACGGCTGAGATTATAACATCGAACCGGTACGCAGGGATTTAAAGTCTACCGTGCGATTTAAAATAAACGGCGCACAAGCGGCCACGTCGCTCTGATCGAGCGCGGGCGGCGCTGCCGGCGGCGCACGGCGGCGGGAAGCGGCGATCTCGCCGGAAAGTTTCGGATCCGCGAGAATTCTGCCTAGAACTGTGATCTTATGGCATAGATCGGTAGAGGGGAGGTCGGGGATCTCACCTCGGGGGTTTTCTTGAGCTCGGGTGTCCTGGAAAGTGATCGGCGGCGAGGTCCGAGGCAAAACCACGGCGAAGCTCGTCGGCGCTGTGTTTACACCGTAAGTCTCCGAGTTTTCTGCACCTGCAAAGCTCCCCGGAGGCGGTGGATCAAGACCAGCGAGTTAGATCAGAGTTTCCGAGCTTAGATCAGCCAGAATTCACCGGCGAAGTCTCGGTGCTCACCGGAGTAAAAATCGGCGATCGCGTGGGAAAAACCGATCGGGGCTGGGGTTTTTATAGCCGGGGGAGGGCGGTGGGTCAGTTGTGATCGAGTTGGATTTCTTCTGGGACCGAAATTTGGCTGAGGAACGCGGTTTTTCGATCGGTTAAGATCGCGCGCGCGGGAGAGAGTCCGGAGTCGCGGGGTTAGGGATGACAGGTGGGTCCCACCCGTCTGTGAGAGACAGCGCGGGCGCGCGGGGGCGAGCTGGCGCGGGGAAACTGGGCCGGCTGGCGGGTTTCGGCCCACTGGCCGGTTTTTTTTCCCGTTTCTCTTTTTATTTTTCCATTTCTTTTCTGTTTTGAGTATAATTTGAATTCCAGTTTGAATTTGAATTTTTGCAAAACATGCAACACGTCCAAAAATTTTTAAATTCCCCTCTGAACAAGGTTTAGAGTTTTGAATCAAAATTTGGGGTGTTACAGCTCTACCCCCCTTAAAAGAAATCTCGTCCTCGAGATTGGTGTTTCTAAGAAAACAATTCCGGAAATTGTGCCTTGAGCTCATCTTCCCGTTCCCAGGTAGCTTCCTCTTCTGAGTGATGCTTCCACTGCACCTTGCACATCCAGATTCTCTTGTTTCTGGTGAGGCGTTCCATCGTCTCCAAAATCTTGTATGGTTGCTCGGCATAAGACAAATCTTCAGCTACATCCACTTCATTCATGGGTAACACCTCTTCAGGCGTCCTCAGACATTTCTTGAGTTGTGACACATGAAATACATCGTGCACGTCCGATAGATGAACCGGTAACTCTAGTTGGTACGCCACTTCGCCTTTTCTTTCCAAAACTTGAAAGGGTCCGATGTATCGAGGTGACAACTTCCCTTTCACCTTGAACCGACGAAGTCCTCTGATAGGGGACACCTTGAGATAAACATAGTCTCCGACGTTCAAAACGAGTTCTCTTCTTCGTACATCAGCATAACTCTTCTGGCGTGTTTGTGCTATCCTCAAGTTGTTGCGAATCTCCCTCACCTTCGCTTCGGCTTCTTGTAGCACTTCTGGACCAAACACTTTACTTTCTCCTGTTTGGTTCCAGAATAGAGGAGTTCTGCACTTCCTTCCATACAAAGCTTCAAACGGTGACATTTTCATACTAGCTTGATAGCTGTTGTTATAGGAAAACTCCGCATACGGTAAGTTCTTGTCCCAACTCCTATTGTTTTTTGAGTGCACATGCCCTTAACATATCTTCAAGGATCTGATTGGTTCTCTCCGTCTGCCCGTCAGTTTGGGGATGATAGGCAGAGCTGAAATTCAGATGGGTTCCCATGGTTTCATGCAACTTTTGCCAAAACCTCGAGGTAAACTGTGTCCCTCGGTCCGATACTATCTTCTTTGGCACTCCATGGTAACATACAATCCTTGACATGTACAATTCTGCCAATTTGGATCCGCTGTAGCTTTCTTTCACAGGGATGAAATGAGCTACCTTGGTTAGCCTATCAATAACGACCCATATTGAATCATACCCGGATTGGGTCCTAGGCAATCCCACGACAAAATCCATGCTGATTTCTTCCCACTTCCATTCAGGCACTTTGAGTGGTTGCAATAATCCCGCGGGTCGTTGATGTTCTGCTTTCACCAACTGACATGTGTCACATAGGGCAACATGTTCCGCGACATCTCGCTTCATGCCATACCACCAATACCTGCTTTTGAGGTCCTGGTACATCTTCGTACTCCCAGGATGAATGGAATAGTCGGAATCGTGAGCCTCCTTCAAAATTAATTCACGGATCTCTTTTACTTCTGGCACACAGATCCTTTTCCCGTGCCACACCGTTCCCTGTTCATCCTCTCTAAAACCAGGAGCTTTATTTTCCTTAATGAGCTGTCTGATCTCTTGTATCTTCTCATCATTCTTTTGGCCCTCGCGTATGTCTTGCTCGAGTGTGGAGTCCACTTCCATGGCGATGGCTTCACCACTATTTACTAGACATAGATTGAGTCTTATAACCTCGTCCTTCAATTCTGCAGGCATGTCCTTCAAACTCAACTTATTGACCTGCACTTTCTGACTCAAAGCATCGGCCACGACGTTTGCTTTCCCAGGATGATAGTTGATGCCCACATCAAAGTCATTGATTAGCTCTAACCATCTCCTTTGTCGGAGATTGAGATCTGGCTGTGTGAAACTTTACTTCAAACTCTTATGATCCGTATATATCTCTGTCCTCTTCCCCATCAAATAGTGCCGCCAAATTTTCAACGCGTGTACCACTGCAGCTAGTTCTAGATCATGTGTAGGATAGTTCTTCTCGTGCTTCCGAAGCTGCCGGGATGCATATGCCACGACATGTCCTTCTTGCATGAGAACACATCCCAACCCATTTCCAGAGGCATCGCAGTACACTATGAAATGTTTTCTGCATATCTGGCATAACCAACACTGGGGCTGTTGTCAATCTCTTCTTTAACTCCTGAAAGCTCGTCTCGCACTGTGGCGTCCAGGTGAATGTGATTCCCTTCTCCAACAGTTTGGTGAGAGGTCTCGAGATCTTGGAGAATCCCTCAATAAACCGTCGATAGTATCCAGCCAATCCCAAAAAGCTTCGAACATCCCCGACATTTTCAGGGGTTTTCCACTTCTGGATATCCTCGATTTTGGCGGGATCTACGGAGATTCCTCCCTCCAAGATTATATGTCCTAAAAAGGGAACTCTCTTCAGCCAAAACTCACACTTGCTCAACTTGGCATATAGTTGGTGTTCTCTCAGCCTCTGTAACACCAACCTTAGATGTTTCTCATGTTCTTCTTTATTTTTGGAGAAGACGAGAATATCATCTATGAAAACCACCACAAATTTGTCCAGATATTCCATGAATACCTTGTTCATGAGGTACATAAAATATGCCGGGGCATTGGTTAGCCCAAAAGGCATGACAGTGTATTCATACAGTCCGTACCGAGATACGAAAGCTGTCTTGGGAATATCTGATTGCCTTATCTTGAGTTGGTGGTACCCCGACCTGAGATCAATTTTCGAGAACACACAAGCTCCCCTCAACTGATCAAACAAGTCTTCAATGCGGGGTAATGGGTACTTGTTTTTGATGGTTACCTCATTCAAGGCACGGTAATCCACGCATAACCTTTGGGTTCCATCTTTCTTGGGCACAAATATCACCGGAGCTCCCCATGGTGAGGAACTAGGGCGAATATACCCCTTCTCCGTCAATTCTCTCAAATGATCCTTGAGCTCTTCTAGCTGCTTGGAGTCCATTCGATAAGGTCTATTGTATATCGGGGCTGTTCCCGGTACTAGCTCAATTGCGAATTCCACGTCACGGTCGGGAGGCATACCTGGCAATTCCTCCGGAAAAACATCTGGATATTCCCTGATAGTCCTGATTTCCTCAACTTTCACCTCCACTTGATTTAATTTAATGTCCCTCCTAGACTCGTGTATCGTTATGAACTTTACTCTTGTGCCATTGGGGTGAGTTAGTTCCACCGTTCTGGTCGAACAATGGATGATTCCTTTATGTTTGGTCAACCAATCCATACCCAAAATAATATCTATCCCTTGTGAATCTATCACTATGAGGTTAGCCGTAAATACTACCCCATTAATGTCTAGGCTCACTTTGGGACACACTTGTCTTGTCCTTATTTCTCCACCTGGAGAGTTTACCGCTAGCATATGGTTCATTTGTGTGGTTGCTAGGTCATGCTTCTTAACAAACCCTTGAGCAATGAACGAGTGGGTAGCACCAGAATCAAACAGCAGAGTTGCAAGGTGTAAATTGGCAGGAAACTTACCAACTACCACGTCGGGTGCCTCTTGTGCTTCCTCCATAGTGACGTGGTTCACCCGTCCTCTCACTACATTCTGCTGTTGTGGCGGCGCAGGCTTCTTCTTTGGGCATTTATGGGCGTAGTGCCCCACTTCACCACAGCTGAAATATTGCACCCCAATCTTAGATGCTGGGCCCTTGTTGTCTTGGGGTTGGTTTGGGGGTCCTTGCACTGCTGGTCGAGGTGGATATGCGGGGCGAGGCTGCTGCACAAACTGACGTGGCGGCTGTGCTGGTGCCGCGGGTGGCCTGTAGTTTGGGTTGTACCCTCTTGGTGCTGAATAGGGTACCGCAGCACGGCTTGTCTGCCCCGTAGGTTGTTGCATCATACGTGGGCGGGTGTTGCTCCCTGAGGCCTGATGTGACCACCCCGCCTTCCTCTTATTCTCATTTTCCAAGGCCTTTAGCTTCCTTTCCACCACAAATGCTCTGTCCACCATCTTTTGAAAGCTTTCATACTCATTGGAGGACATTGCACACTGCATCTCTGCGGTAAGTCCTTCCACGAAACAATCTTGTTTCTGCTCATCAGTCTCTATGTCTCGTGGAGCATAACGGGATAGTTGAGTAAATTTAGTGAGGTATTCCCTCACAGTCATGTTTCCCTGCTGCAGTCCCAAAAATTCCTTCCTCTTGTTTTTGAGTTCACCTCTTGGGATGTAATGGTTGCGGAAGCTACGCTTGAACTCTTCCCAAGTGATGTTCTCAGGGTCATGATGGGCGGCCACGTAGGCGGTCCACCAATCAGCAGCAGGTCCATGCAATTGATGAGAGGCAAACAGCACCCTCTCATACCCTTGGCATTGTATTATCCTCATCTTACTTTCAATGGTCTTCAGCCAATCATCTGCCTCCAGAGGTTCAGCAGCACTTGCAAACTTTGGAGGTTGAGTTCCTAGAAACTCACTCAACCTTGGTTGGCGTGGTGCAGCTTGTGGAGGTGGAACTTGATGCAAGTTGGCCACCACTTGAGTCAAGTTCTGGATAAGCTGATTTTGATTCTCCAGCATTTGGTGGAGAGGATCAACTTCTTCACGGCGACCACCCCTGTCCTGGCCTCCAGAAAGATGAGGGTTGCATGCCTCATCATTGTTGTTGGCGGGGTTGGCAGCACGTCCTTTTCCTCTTCCGGCCATCTGGCAGAATCAACAAATGTTAATTTGATATCATTTAGTATCATCTTACTACTTTCATTTGTTGGTGCTTTGAGGTGTTGAGGCTTTGTTAAAATTTTACGAGGGTTTATATCTCACACCAAATAAATGCACTATTATTTCCTGTAGGTTCACACACCAAAGCAAAACAATCTGAAGACGAGGCTGTGGACAATTGCTCATGGCTTCCACAACTCACGTCACACACCAAGCATCATCACACCATTAACTACGTAACGACTCGACTACTCGACCTCTGGCTAGCTAGGGGAAAGACTCTACACTACTCGTCCTCTTGAGCTGGCTCCTCGGGATCTTCCTCCTCATTTCGGCTACCTTCTGACTCTGCTTTGGGTGGGGAGGCTGCTGGTGGAGAAGTGCGACGACGCCTGATTGCTCGGCGATCCGGGGAGTCAGGAGTCCATGTATCATTCACGGTGACACACAGTTCATTCCCATCTCCTCTTTCTCTCACCTTTAAGCAAGCTCGCAGCAACGCCTCCGTTTCCTTCAGGGTGTCTCGGACATCCTGAAGCTCTTGTTGACACTCCTGCAGTCGAGTGCTGAGCATAGCAGCATCCTCCAAGCACAAGTCCATGTGCTCATGGGAAGTCCCTTGCTGCACCGGTGGGTACATGTACTCCGTGGTACCACTCTCACGTTGGAGGACATACATGTACTCAGTTTTGTCCAAGTGGCGACGATAGATGTGACTCTGGCAGGTGATGGCCTCCCAGGTGACATCTTTCTCCGCGTCAACTTGTGTTGCTCGACAAGCTGGAGAGTGGTGAATCTTAAGCAGTTGATTCTCGTGTATAATCCTCATCTCCGAACTCCATTCTTCCCTCTTCTCACGGATGGTCCTGGTGGAGTTATAGTGGATGATTAGCTTGCCCGTATTGCCGGAGGCTTCGAGCATACGCCGAAGACGGCGCAACAAATCTCCTACTGCCAATCCATAGGAAAGGTACGTCACTGGACGACTCTCCTCTCTTTCGGCAAGGGCAACTATGGGAACTCTCTCTCCTGTGGACTTACGAGCGGTGCGAATCATGCGAACCATGTAAAACAAAAGAATTTAAAATTAGGTTAGATAAATTCTCAAACAAAAATCCTATTTTGAATGAAAGTTGGGGTAAGATGAAGAAAATGACTCCTTTAATAACACTTTTCCACCCACACCTTGGAAAATAGTTTTTAAGAAAATAGGGCCCTTAACTACGTCCATTTCTACCTAGGTCCACGTTCCTACGGGCAACCTTGGCTCTGATACCACCTCTGTCACACCCGGTTTTTCCGAAGAACAACTTAGTGAATATCACATGTATGCCAGGATCATTTTCTCGTACATGTGATGACAAATAGTGAAGCATCATTTATTACAAGCCAGGTGTCGAATATAAATAAGTCTTACATCGCAAATGTCTCAATGGACACTAATGCTTCATCACAAGTAAATAAACTAGCAGCGGAATATTATTCTTTTAGGGCTCCATCACAGGCGTTGCCCGGGGGTCTTCATGAACCTAAAAACCTTCCTCGGGTCCAAAATCTTGGTCATTATACACCACCTCATTATCTTGACCTGAGCAGCATTATAAACCAACAAATATGCAAGGTTGAGTACCAATGGTACTCAGCAAGTGTGGGAAAATTTTATCATGCATGGCTAGAACAAGGAGAGGTTGAACTCATGGTTAAAGCACTACGCAATTAATACCTATCACCTTAGCTTATTAAGCACCTACATTACTACACAGGTGAAATGGTCCCAATCTCCCATCCCATCATTGTAATCCAATAATCATAACATCATTACCAATGTTAAGCTCCCCGCTTAACTTCCAAAACCATCAATCCTCTAATCATGAATAAGTCCAGGCCGCTCTTAACCGTGAGCACGGCTGTCAAGACAGTTTTAACTCTGCAGAGTTTGTACCACTGTACCCACATGTAGTGATTTCATCCCCCGTTGCCGGGTGGACTAAAAGAACCTCCATTATGCCAGTGGCTACGATCCACATTCACACTTCCCAGGTGTGTAGCCAGGAGATCACTACGAAGCCTTTACAAAGGGATTCCCGACGAGCGTGGGCCCACTGAGGTTTCACCCCTAACAGCATACAAGAGGCTCCAACCCCACTGCAGTGGCCCCCTCTTGAGCCTTGCGGTTCATATGGTAGTCCAGCTGACACCTACTCCCCGCACCATCCAACACACCCATACTACGCCGGGGATACACCTAATTAATTGGCCAAGCTGCCCCATCTCAGCATGTGGTTGGCACTGTAAAGCCGGGTTACATGCTCCATGAACCGGTCCTTAGGATCCAGGCAAGTACTAAACACAAACCCAAGTCTCGTGCACCCAGCACACAACCAAAACATCCAACTTGCCTTGATCCCTACCTCTACATAACTCACAATAGCTCATTCAAGAGTATGGTATAATAAACTGATGCTCTCATATCCCAAATATCCCATTCTAAGCATGGCTAAGCATATGCATGTAAATAAATGACATGACAAAATAAATCCCAACCCAAGCTACAAGGAAACAAGGTAATGCAATTCTAGGGAAACTTTCCTAGCATGGGTTTCATATTTCATTTGACAATGCAAATAATTCTATCTACACATCCTAGCATAGGATCAAAGTGGTCAAGGACACTTGCCTCCTTCTTGCTGCTCTTGAAATGGGTAGTCCTGATCTTGGAAAGGAATAACTTGCTCTTGAACAGGTTCTACTTCTTACCATCACACATAGCAAAAGAAAAACAACAATCATAAGACATAGTTCACACTTCTACTTCATACAACCCACACATTTCATATTTATGAAATTCATTCACCATTATATGTGTTGTGGTTACTTTGTGTGTTGATATTTATACTTACATACTATATATATATATATATATATATATATATATATATATATATATATGTATATATGTGTGTGTTTCAGTTTTAAATAAATTCCTTATATTAAACTACCAAGTATGTAAGAAAAGTATTTTTCTTCTCCATATGTGCCTTCATAATTTCTATCAACCCTAAACTGAACTCTTTGAATTTTTAAAAACTCCATTTATCATTTACTAGTTGCTATATTTTCAGATTTATATTCCTATGTATAATTGTGTATTTTATTATGAAATTAGTAATACACATCATCTAAACAGTATAGGTTTTGGTCCTAAATAATTGAATAACATATTTTGACCTTGGCCTCTGATGTAAACTATTTCATAATTATTTTCCCTATTTTTCTAGAGCTATTCTTTACTTAAAAATGTGTCCCTGAATGTGAATAATAAATTAAACAGATTATATTCTGTCCAAAATATGTTTTTATCTCACTCCAAAATTTTCTAAACACTGAGAAAGTCTTTAACTTAATTTTGACAATATGTTTGTCCCACTTTTTAATTTTTAAACACTAGTTACATATTCAATTTCCTAAATTAAATACTAAACAGGGCTAAAATAATGAACTCACCCATTACAGGGTCTATAATATTATTATTTTCATAATTTCCAGGGGTCTAGCTACACTTATCAGAGGTGTTTTTCCTAATTTTTATTAAGTCCAGGGGCTAAAACTGATTTTTAAATGAATTTACATGATTTTCTGGAGTTCCAGGGGCTAGATCTGAAGTTTCCGGGGCTAGCTCTCAATTCCAGAGAACCCCAGGGGGTAGCACGTAAGAATTCCAGTCTTTATAACGCGGGGCTGATGTGGACCGTCCGATTTTAAACCGACGGCTGAGATTATAACATCGAACCGGTATGCGGGGATTTAAAGTCTACCGTGCGATTAAAAATAAACGGCGCACAAGCGGCCACGTCGCTCTGATCGAGCGCGGGCGGCGCTGCCGGCGGCGCACGGCGGCGGGAAGCGGCGATCTCACCGGAAAGTTTCGGATCCGCGAGAATTCTGCCTAGAACTGTGATCTTATGGCATAGATCGGTAGAGGGGAGGTCGGGGATCTCACCTCGGGGGTTTTCTTGAGCTCGGGGGTCCTGGAAAGTGATCGGCGGCGAGGTCCGAGGCAAAACCACAGCGAAGCTCGTCGGCGCTGTGTTTACACCATAAGTCTCCGAGTTTTCTGCACCTGCAAAGCTCCCCGGAGGCGTTGGATCAAGACCAGCGAGTTAGATCAGAGTTTCCGAGCTTAGATCAGCCAGAATTCACCGGCGAAGTCTCGGTGCTCACCGGAGTAAAAATCGGCGATCGCGTGGGAAAAACCGATAGGGGCTGGGGTTTTTATAGCCGGGGGAGGGCGGTGGGTCAGTTGTGATCGAGTTGGATTTCTTCTGGGACCGAAATTCGGCTGAGGAACGCGGTTTTTTGATCGGTTAAGATCGCGCGCGCGGGAGAGAGTCTGGGGTCGCGGGGTTAAGGATGACAGGTGGGTCCCACCCGTCTGTGAGAGACAGCGCGGGCGCGCGGGGGCGGGCTGGCGCGCGGGGGCGGGCTGGCGCGGGGAAACTGGGCCGGCTGGCGGGTTTCGGCCCACTGGCCGGTTTTTTTTCCCGTTTCTCTTTTTCTTTTTCCATTTCTTTTCTGTTTTGAGTATAATTTGAATTCCAATTTGAATTTGAATTTTTGCAAAACATGCAACACGTCCAAAAATTTTTAAATTCCCCTCTGAACATGGTTTAGAGTTTTGAATCAAAATTTGGGGTGTTACAAAGATAGGTGCTTTCGTCGCTTGTATCTCCATCGTCTTGGTCTTCATGAGTTTCTTTGAGTTCGGGTCTGCACGTTGCTTTGAGGGCAACTTCTTTCTTTTTAGAAGAGGTGAGCTCGGCTATGTCTTTGACGTATTGAGCCTCTTTCTCCATCATTTCATGATTTATGATCTTTCCCAATAACTCATCGGGAGTCATTTTGTGAAACCCAGGGCTTTCTCTAATCATTGAGCAAAGTGTGATGTTTCTTGGCATGAAGGCTCTAATCATCCTTTTGACCACTTCGTGATCTGTCCATTTCTTACTTCCATAAGCATGAATTCTGTTGATGAGTGCTTTCATCCGGTTGTACATGTCTTGAGGTGATTCGCCTTCTTCAATAGCAAATCTTCCCAACTCTCCCTCAAGCATTTCGATTTTGGCTTCACGAACTGACCTATTTCCTTCGTGAGCTGTCTTGAGGGTATCCCAGATTTCTTTTGCACTTTCTAACCCATCGATCTTTGTGAATTCCTCTCTGCTTAGTGATGATGTGATCACGGCGACGGCTTGTGCGTTTCTGTGAATCTCCTGTTCTTGTTCTGGGGTGAGTTCATCATCCGTGTCCGGAATGTCGATGCCTGTGCAAACAATGTGCCACAGACTAGGGTTCAGGGATATCAGATGCATCTTCATGTTGTACTTCCACATGGTGTAGTCACTTCCATCAAACTGTGGAGGCCTTCCCACAGGAATAGAGAGATAATGATTATTTGAATTGAGTCGGTTGTAGTTGTAAGGATACCGGGAGTAGTCGTGATGACCACTCCCCATCGTCTTTCCTTCCTCTTTTCCTTTTTGTGCCAGCAGTTTCTTTCTCAGGAGTGCTTTTAACTGCCTCACTTCTTCATCGTCATGTAGGCTTTCTTTCAGCACATCAAAGGCTTTGGCTTCTTGCTCCTCATCGTTGTTGCTCGTCTTCGGGATATCGTTGTTCTTCTCAGAGGCCATTGATCTCTCCGAGATGTGAGTCTCGTTGATGGAGAACTTGGCTCTGATACCAATTGAATGTGGCCTAGAGGGGGGGTGAATAGGCCTTTAAAGAATTCCTGCACACTTAATAAAGTTGTCAGAAATTTGACTGACCGGACTAGTCCGGTTGTGTGGGCGGACTAGTCCGGTGTGCTGAATTGTTTGAGTTGATTAAGTGTGTCTCACAAGTTTTTATCTTATAGCAGCGGAATAAGAACAACAGTTTTTATAACTTAAATTTATAGTATGGATGCACGTGCAAACTTGTAAAGAACTCAAACGATGACTAGCAAACTAGTAATCTAATGTGTCAAGATGTAAAACAAATGAGAGACAAAAGACACGAATTTTTACCGAGGTTCGATCTCACCAAGAGATCTACGTCCTCGTTGAGGAAGCTCACACAGAGCCGGGTTCCCAACCCTTTCCCTCTTCAAGTCACCACACAGGCCGACTTGACTTCACTATCAAGTGTAATCACCATTTTTATGGGGCAACCTCACACGTTGAGGGCTCCCACAAGAATTACAATGAGAAGTTGATCAAATACACTCAAAAAGATTACAATTCAGAATATGATTGTAGAGAGATCAAACCCCAAGAGCTCACAACGAAGGAACGACGATCTCCCAATCCCAAATCCAAGTATTTTATTGATCTTCACCTTTTTGCACCTTAGATGTGTGGGGAGATGTGTTTTTGGGCTCTTGGGACAGGTGGTGGCGCTAGGGTTTCAGCTTTTGACAATATGAGTCGTGTCTTTTTGGGGAAAAGCCGAAGGACCTCTTTTTATAGGATTTTCCAAAAAGTTTCCGTTGTTAAACCTACTACCGGAATAGTCCGGTATATGAACGGACTTGTCCGGCCTACTTCCAGTGGGTTAACCGGACTAGTCCGGTCCCCAAACCGGACTTGTCCGGTACTATGTGAGATGGGTTTTCAGAAACTTTAACGGACTAGTCCTGTTGCTGGATGGACTAGTCCGTAGTCCTCTAAGGAGGACAACAGAGACATGACCGGACTAGTCCGGTCTGAAACCGGACTTGTCCGGTTGCGTTCCAGTGAGCTGACCGGACTAGTCCGGTTCACAAGGCGGACTAGTCCGGTGCACTATGTTTGCGTCTTTCAGAAAGTTAAACGGACTAGTCCGGTCCATGAACGGACTAGTCCGGTTTTAAGTGGATTTTAGTTGATTTTTAAACCCCTTACCCCTACGCAAAGTCATGAGCTCTTGGGATGTGTCTCTCTCACACACAACCTATACATTTATATCTACTTTGCTTCTCTAAATTCCACTAACTTCTTCCTTTTCGGGCACCACTCTATTTTTCACCTTTTTGTGTGTGTGCCGAGCCAGTTCACTTTGTTTATCCTGCAATCATCTTAATAGTTTCATTAGGATCTCATATGTTCGTCATCAATTAGCCAAAACCCACAAGGGATATCTTAGATGCACTTACAGTAAGGGCAGCAGGACTTTGGGGCCTGTGTGCTGTAGCTCCGCTTGTGTCGATTGAGGACCGAGCCGTGTGCGGGCCTGTTGAACAAGCTAGAACAGTACCGAAGACCTACCGGCTATATGGGAACCGGGAAACTGATGTAACTCGGGTAGCTGGGTATTGAGGCATTGCCCGTCATTCAGAGGGTAGGTTGAGAGCTCGAGGTGTAAATCGGCTGGCGGCACAGAGATGCGCGTGCAGGGACCTCTTGCTCGGAACGATGGGACCGGTTCAATATTTGGCTGACGAGTGAAAGGTAGTTGTGTACGGCGTCCGTGATGGTTGTTGTAGGCAACATCGAGTACGGGCGTACGTGACGGGTTGTTCGGGTAACCCTGCAGGTGTAAATCGATTATAATCGCCGTCCCTCACGGTCAGTGAGTACCACTTGTTCACTGTACCGTGACGTAGAAAGAACAGGCTAGTTACATGTTAAAATATTGCTGATTGAAAGCTGGACATTGATTGTTAATGATATGCTGTAGCTTAGAGCTAATTAAAATTCTTTTCAACTTTGGGCAAAGTACATGAGAGAAATGTGTTTCTTGTTTGATTGCGGCTCTCTCATGTGCCTTAGCGTAAGGTTCTCCACAACCTGCTGCTAAAACTTGAAAGTAAGGTTCTACTAATTAGGCGAGTCCTTGCAAATGATTTTTACCTCATGCAACCCATTACCCTCATGTAGAAGTTTCATGTTTAGGTGAGACGGGTCAGACTTGCTGAGCCTTCGTGCTCACTGCTTGTGTTTGAAGCTTTTGCAGGGTTCTATGAGGAAGGGACTCCCGAAGAGGAGACGGAACCCCAGGAGGGGAACCCCGTCGAGTGGGAGTCGTGCACGCCGCAGAGTTAGTGTGCGTGTGTGCTAGCAAGGACACGTTCGAGGGCTGAACGTGCACTTGATGCTTAGTCTACGCCCGCGAGTGTAGACTGAACTTATTTTGATGTAAACATGTTCACAAACATGTTTATGTAATAAAACTTCCGCTTCCGCTTTGCACCTTTGACGTGTGTTATACGGTGCTGTGCAACGCAGCACCCCTCAGCGTGATCCTGGCTCGACAGGACCAATGGGGTCGTGTCACATATGTGCACTCTTTATGGTGGGGTGCAAAGCTACATGTGTGAGTAGTAATTTTGATGTAAATATCATTGTGAGCATAATCATCAAGAGTTATAACATACATCATTCATCAAAAGCATAACATAGTCATCATTTCACATCATGAAAGCATAAAGATGGCATAATAGCATAAGTCTTACAACAGCATAACAGTCTTACACAAGCTCATCTCTTATGCTAAGATACAAAATGAAGAAAGACCTACGACCTATGACTCCCACTCAATCTCTCCCCCTTTGGCATCAAGACACCAAAAAGAAGGAGAGAAGGGATCTACTTGTCGTGGCCGGCTCACTCCTCGCTGTCCGTCCTTTCTTCATCTTCGTCATCAGCCTGAGGAAGAGGAGGAGAGGAACCACTCGTCGTGCCAATGTAGGCATGCTCTAAAGGAGAGAGAGGAGGAAGCTCTGTAAACTCAGATGCAGAGTCCTCTGAGATAACCAGGGATCCAATGGGCTCAATCTCCAGTTTTTGGCATATTTCTTTGACATTTGCCTTCATGTATCTCATCTCTGCTTTTCTTGCCTTGTTCATCTTATGTAGCTTCACTTCAGTTTTGCGGCAAGAGCTGAAGATAGCAGCCAAAAACTTCATGATCCCACTAGAGGAACCCTTCTGTGGAGAGGCCCTAGTCTTGGATGTAGGCCTTGCCTCTTCATGCGCTCTCTCTGGATGTTCTTCAGGTGATCCACGTGAGGGAGCAGCTGGGAGGGAGGCCTGAGGAGGCTTCTGAGGCCTTAGAGAAGTGTGCTCTACATCCTTCACAAACTCAATTCCTGTGACTTTCTCAATCATGAACATCAAGAAAGGAGCATGGCCACAGGAACGGTTTGGTGTGCAGGATATGTTCAATATGTCATTCCAAATATAGTCAAAGATATTAAATCGTCTCCTCCTGCTGATCACTTTCATCAAGATTCTCAGATAACTTTGGACGCTCCCGGCATCTCCATCCTTTGGAGCGGTTGTCTTTCGAAGCACTCTGTTGAGAACAATGAAGAAAGGCTTCATGTTCTTGGTTGAGGGAGGGTTGAAAGGAAGTCGAGTATCATAGAGGAACTCCATCTTGTCCTTCTCCACCACTCCTAGATTGTGAATCACAATCTCATCATCATTGGTGTCCTCAAGATGCAGAAGTCTGGCAAATTCAGTGTAGGAGATTGTGTACTTGGATCCATGTGTCATCCAAGTCACTCTGTCCTCTCCATCATGAGCAAAGTGGCAGGTCGAGTAAAACTGGGCGATGATCTCATCATTCTAGTTGTACCTAAAGGCAAGCAGGTCCTTGAGTCCATGTCTCTCTGCAGCCTCTATGACCTCCTTAAAAGCTTAATAGCTTTTCCTTTCAAAGTACGTCCAGTCGATCCATTGACTTCGGACCACTGGAGTCTTCATTTGAAGGTACACTGAGCTGTAGTAGTCCGAGTAAAAGTTACTCCAAAATTTCTTGTCAGCTGCCTTTTTGCCGGAGTTGTAGGCATCAACCTTCCTCAGCTTCCATGCCACTTCGCTCCCTTTGCCATTGAATTTCTGCTCCGATGGATCTCTATTTCCCTGCCTTGGAGCTGTCATCTTCAGGGGACCAATCGGGCCGAAAGCAAGCCCCTTTCCCTTGCCCTTGACTTGGCGTTGAGCCGCCGAGCTAGAACCAACCACATTTGCTCTTGAAGCTGGTCTCTTGATTGTGACCTTTTGGCGAACTCTAGGTGGGGTGAGCGAGGGCTCGTCAGCATGATCTTGTCTCTTTCTGGAGCAAGACTCCGGATGATGAGATATGACATCTTGATCCATTTCTGCCTCAAAGTTGGAGAGACTTTCATTTGATCCCGACATTTTTTCTGACAAAGAAGATAAAGTGGGTATGAATAATCAAGAATGACAGAGGATTATATTGAGTTGACATAAGCTAGGATTCCCTAACAAGATCTCTGAATCAGGGCATACCGGACTAGTCCGGTGTTCAGGGTCGGACTAGTCCAGAGTACCGGACTTGTCCGCCCTAATAACGGACTAGTCCGTTATGTTGCTGCTCAAGCCCTAATTTGTTGAAATTTGAGATTATTCATTGCAAATGTGATCTAGGGTACATGTAATACATCAATGAAACATGTATTGACTAGAGGAGCTAAGCTATTTGACCAAAAACAAGGAAGATCGAAGGTTCTAGGGTATGGAGAGAAGTTTACCAAATCCTTTGATTCGAGGTTTTGAGGAAGTTTTTGATCCGGACTAGTCCGGGTCTTTCATCCCTTGGCGGTGGAGAACGATTTCCACGGAAATTTGAGAGGTTTTGGTGGAGAACATGCAAATTCACCTTGGAAGCTCTTGAGTTAGCAGAGAGAGAGAGTTGGGAGAGTTATGAGGATGAAGAAAATTAGGTTTCAGCCGTCCTTAGGGTTATGGAGTCGAAATATCGGACTAGTCTGGTCCATATCGGACTAGTCCGTTTTCTGTCCAGAGAGAAAATCGGACTAGTCCGTGGTTGTCCGGACTAGTCCAGACTAACGGACTAAGTGCGGACTAGTCCGGGGTGACCACGAACTAGTCCGTGGTCCCTTGTACAGAGGTGTATAAAACATATATATATATATATATATATATATATATATACACGTATTCAAGGGTTTCTATTGGGAAATAAGGTACAAAGGCACATAGGTATTATTGATGAATATGATCAGTAAACATACAACAATCAATCTATGACCATAATTCTATAAGATCATGTAATTAACATAGTTTTTAAGAGAAAAATAGAGAGAGATGATTTTTCAATATCATTAACATGATTTTGAGGATGGCATACAGATATGCAAGTTTTCAAGCCACGTTTCGAGCATCAAGGATATTTAGTTCATTTTGGAGCTCACAAAAGCGTTTTTCATCAAGTGGCTTGGTAAAGATATCGACTAGTTGTTTTTCAGTGTTTACATGGGAATTGGCTATGTCTCCTTTCATTGAGTGATCTCTCAAGAAATGATGCCGGATATCTTTACGTTTGGTTCTAGAGTGCTCAACAGGGTTATGGGCAATTTTGATAGCACTCTCATTGTCATAAAGGAGTGGAATACGGCTCATATTGTAATCGTAATCCCTTAGAGTTTGTCGCGTCTAAAGGTGTTGTGCACAACAACTCCCGGCTGCAACATACTTTGCTTCGGCTGTGGATAGAGCAATTGAATTTTGTTTCTTGGAGGACCAAGAAACTAGGGATCTACCTAGGAATTGGCAAGTACCAGAAGTACTTTTTCTATCTACCTTACATCTGGCATAATCTGCATCGGAGTATCCAATGAGATTGAATTTTGAACCTTTGGGATACCAAAGGCCTAGTTTGGGGGTATGAACTAAATATCTCAAGATCCTTTTAACGGCTGTCAAATGACACTCCTTAGACTTGGCTTGAAACCTTGCACATAGACATACACTCAACGTGATATCAGGCCTAGATGCACATAGATAGAGTAGGGAGCCAATCATGGAACGATATACCTTATGATCCACATTAGGTCCATCTTCATTTAGGTCCAAGTGTCCATTTGTCGCCATGGGAGTCTTTATGGGCTTTGCTTTGTCCATTCCAAACTTCTTGAGAATGTCTTGAGTGTACTGGCTTATAAACGTCCCGTCCTTTTGTTGTTTCACTTGGAATCCCAAGAAGTACCTCAACTCTCCCATCATGGACATCTGAAATTTATCTGTCATAATCTTGCTAAATTCTTGACAAAAGGATTTGTTTGTTGAACCAAATATTATATCGTTAACATAGATTTGGCAACTGAAGAGGTCATCATCAAAGTGTTTAGTAAACAAGGTGTAACCAGCTTTTCCGATCTTGAAGTTATTTTCAATTAAAAAATCTCTAAGGCACTCATACCAAGCTCTAGGAGCTTGTTTGAGGCCATATTGAGCCTTACGCAGTTTGAACACGTAGTCGGGGTGCTCTTGATCTTCAAAACCGGGTGGTTGCTCCACGTACACCTCCTCCTTGATCAGTCCATTGAGAAAGGCGCTTTTCACGTCCATTTGATAAAGCTTGAAATCATGGTGAGTAGCATATGCAAGTAATATACGAATCGACTCAAGCCTAGCTACGAGAGCAAAAGTCTCATCGAAATCCAAACCCTCAACTTGTGAGTACCCTTTTGCCACAAGTTGTGCCTTGTTCCTTGTTACTACTCCATGTTCGTCTTGATTGTTGCGAAAGACCCATTTAGTGCCGACGACATTGGACTTGGGTCTCTCAACAACTCCCACACTTTGTTCCTTTTGATGTTGTTCAGTTCTTCTTGCATCACCATCACCCAGTCTGGATCTTTTAATGCATCCTCGAACCTGTATGGTTCCAAAGAAGATACAAAGGAATAGTGTTCACAAAAATTAGCTATGCGAGATCGAGTTACTACTCCCTTTCGGATGTCACTGATTATGTTGTCAATGGGGTGATCTCTTTGGATGCTTTGGTGCACTATTGGATGTGGCACTTGTGGTCTTGAATCTTCATTATCATCTTCTTCTCCCCCTGGATAGTTGCCCTCATTGATGTTTTGGCCTTCTTGATTTTCTGGAGGTTGATCTTGTATGGAAGCTCCCCCTTGATCATTTTCCTCCATCTGTGGTTCATTTTCTTCATTCGCATTTGAAGGTGGCACTTGTGGTCGAACATCGCCCAAAGCCATTCTTCTCAATGCTTGACATGGAGCTTCTTCTTGATCTAGCACACACGAATCATTTTGCTCTTCTTGAGAGCCGTTAGTTTCATCGAACACTACTTCACGTGCTACTTCAACAAGTCCGGATGTTTTGTTGAAGACACGATAAGCGTAGGAGTTCGAATCATAGCCAAGTAAGAAATCTTCATCGAACTTCGAAGCAAACTTCAAGGCCCTTGGCTTCTTATTTAAAATATAGCATTTTGAACCAAAGACTCGAAAGTATGAAATATTTGGTTTGTTACCCGTGAGTAGTTCATAAGAGGTTTTCTTGAGCAGCCGATGAAGATATAGTCGGTTTATGGCATGAAAAGCAGTGTTAACCGCTTCAGCCCAAAACCTGTCCGAAGTCTTGTATTCATCGAGCCTTGACATCTCAATGAGAGTTCTGTTCTCCCTTTTGGCTACTCCGTTTTGTTGAGGAGTGTATGGTGCTGAAAATTCATGCTTTATCCCTTCTTCGTCTAGATACTCTTCAACTTGTGTGTTCTTGAATTCTGTTCCATTGTCACTTTGTATGTTCTTGATCTTCAATGAAAATTCATTTTAGGCACACTTGATGAACTTCTTGAGAGTTCCTTGAGTTTCTGTCTTATCATGCAAAAAGAAAACCCACGTGAAGCGTGAAAAATCATCAACAATGACTAGACCGTATTTATTACCGCCGAAGCTTATGTAGGCAATTGGACCAAATAGATCCATGTGAAGGAGCTCAAGCGGTCTTGTTGTAGTCATGACATTCTTTGCGGGATGGGGTGCTCCTACTTGTTTTCCTGCTTGACATGCTCTACACGGCCCGTCTTTCTCAAAATCAACATCCTTTAAACCTTGGATGTGATCGCCTTTCAGGAGTTTTTGAAGATTCCTCATACCAACATGTGCTAGCCGTCTATGCCACAGCCAACCCATGTTGGTCTTTACAATCAAGCACGTGTCAAGTTCAGCTTTATCTTTGTTGAAGATGTAACACCCCAAAATCCTGTTAAGAGGGGAATTTAAAAATTTTTGGACGTATTGCATGGGCTGCAGAAATTCAAACTTAGTTAGAATTCAAATTCAAATTCAAACCAGAAAAGAAATGGAAAAATAAAACAGAAAACAGAAAAAAAAACCCGGCCAGTGGGCCGAAGCCCACCAGCCGGCCCACCCCGTCCCGCGCCAGCCCGCAGCCGCGCGCCCCCCCTTCTTCCCACTGACACACGGGGCCCGCCAACCTTTCTTCCTCCTCGCGCTCGCGCCCGCGCTCGGTTGGACTCTTCTCACCCCGAATCAAAACCGCCCCGGATCCTCGCGTATCCCAACCAAATTTCGTTCGTGCGCGACGCAAACTCGATCACAACCGAACGCCGCCCTCCCCCGTCTATAAAAACCCCGGCATCGTCCCGTTTTCCCCCACGATCCGCCGATTTTCTCTCCGGTGAGAACCCGAGCCCCTCCGGCGAATTCTGCTCGATCTACACTCGGGAATTCTGATCTAACTCGCTGGTCTTGATCCACCGCCTCCGGGGAACCTTGCAGGTGCAGAAAACTTGGTGATTTGCGGTTCAAACACAGCGCCGACGAGCCTCGCCGTGAATTCACCTCGGACCTCGTCGCCGATCACTTTTCGGGACCTCCGAGCTCAAGAAAACCCCCGAGGTGAGATCCCCGACCTCCCCTCTATCGATCTATGCCATAAAATCACAGTTCTAGGAGGAATTTACGAAGATCCGAAACTCTCCGGCGAGATCGCCGCCTCCAGCCGCCGTGCGCCGCCGGGCAGCGCCGCCCGCGCTCGATCAGAGCGACGTGGCCGCTTGTGCGCCGTTTATTTTAAATCGCACGGTAGAGTTTAAATCCCCGCGTACCGGTTCGATGTTATAATCTCAGCCGTCTGTTTTAAATCGGACGGTCCACGTCAGCACCGCGTTATAAAGACTGGAATTCTTACGCGCTACCCCCTGGGGTTCTCGGAAAATAAGAGCTAGTCCCGGAAACTTCTGATCTAGCCCCTGGAACTTCAAAAAATCATGTAAATTCATTTAAAAATCAGTTTTAGCCCCTGGACTTAATAAAAATTAGGAAAAACCCCTCTGTTAAGTGTAGCTAGACCCCTGGAAGTTCTTAAAACAATATAATAGACCCTGTAGTGGGGTGAGTTTACCTTTTTAACCCTATGTGATATTAAATTTAGGAATTTGAATATGTGTTTAGTATTTAAAATTTAAAAGATGGGACAAACACATTGTAAATTCAAATTAAAAACTTTCCTAGTACTTGGAAAACTTTGGAGTGAGATAAAAATAGATTTTTAGCTGAAATGAATCTGTCTACTTGATTATTAACATTTATTAGTTATAGGGACACATTTTTATGCAGAGAATAATTCTGAAAATTAGTAAAATAAATGTAAAATAGTTCACATCAGAGGAGAAGTTCAAAAATACATTATTTAATATTTTAGACCCAAAACCTATTCTGTGTAGATGAGGTGTCTTACTATTTTCATAATAAAGTTCACATTTAGGCATAGGAAATAAATCTGAAAATATAGCAAGCTAGGTATGAATAACTAGAAAATGATAAATGAAGTTTCCAAAAGTCCAAAGAATTCAGTTTAGGGTGGGTAGAAGGACTGAAGACATATATGGAGTAGGAAAATACCTTTCATGCATACTTGGTAGATAAAAGGAGTAGTAATTGAATATAAGGAATTTATTTAAATTGGAAACTCATATATATAGTATGCAAGCATTAATATGAATACAAAAGTAGAAATCATATACACATGTTTAAAAGTGCATGTAAGCCAAAAATCAACACACATAGAGTAACCAAAACACATAAAATTTGTGAATGGCTTTCATAAATGTGAATGTGTGGTTTATATGAAGTGGAAGTGTGAACTATGTCTTATGGATTGTTGTTTTTCTTTTGCTATGTGTGATGGTATGATGTAGAACCTGCTCGAGAGCAAGTTCTCCCTTTCCAAGATCAGGACTACCCATTTCAAGAGCAGCAGGAAGGAGGCAAGTGTCCTTGACCACTTTGATCCTATGCTAGGATGTGTAGATAGAAGTATTTGCATTGTCAATTGAAATTTGAATCCCATGCTAGGAAGTTTCCCTAGAATTACATTACCTTGGTTCCTTGTAGCTTGGGTTGGGATTTATTTTATCATATCATTTATATGCTTATGCTTAGCCATGCTTAGAATGGGATAAGTGGGATATGAGATCATCAATTTATTTACCTTACTCTTGAATGAGACATTATGAGTTATGTAGAGGTAGGGATCAAGGCAAGTTGGATGTTTTGGTTGGTGCTGGGTGCACGAGACTCGGGTTTGTGTTTAGTACTTGCCTGGATCCTAAGGACCGGTTCATGGAGCATGTAACCTGGCTTTACCGTGCCAACCACATGCTGAGATGGGGCAGCTTGGCCAATTAATTAGGTGTATCCCCGGAGTAGTATGGGTGTGTTGGATGGTGCGGGGAATAGGTGTCAGCTGGTCTACCATATGAACCGCAAGGCTTAAGAGGGGGCCACTGCAGCGGGGTTGGAGCCTCTTGTATGCTGTTAGGGGTGAAACCTCAGTGGGCCCACGCTCGTCGGGAATCCCTTTGTAAAGGATTCGTAGTGATCTCCTGGCTACACACCTGGGTAGTGTGAATGTGGTTCATAACCACTGGCATAATGGAGGTTCTTTTAGTCCACCCGGCAACGGGGGATGAAATCACTACATGTGGGTACAGTGGTGCAAACTCTGCAGAGTCAAAACTGTCATGACAGCCGTGCTCACGGTTAAGAGCGGCCTGGACTTATTCATGATTAGAGGATTGATGGTTTTGGAAGTTAAGCGGGGAGCTTAACATTGGAAATGATGTTATGGTTATTTGATTATGATGATGGGATGGGTGTTTGGGACCATTTCACCTATGTAGTAATGTAGGTGCTTAATAAGCTAAGGTGATAGGTATTAATTGTGTAGTGCTTTAACCCTGAGTTCAACCTCTCCTTGTTCTAGCCGTGCATGACATAACTTTCCCACACTTGCTGAGTACCATTGGTACTCAACCTTGCATATTTGTTGGTTTATATTGTTGCTCAGGTCAAGATAATGAGGTGGTGTATAATGATCAAGACTTTGGATCCGAAGAAGGTTTCTAGGTTCATGGAGTCCCCCGGGCAACGCCTGTGACGGAGCCCTCAAGAATAATATTCCGCTGCTAGTTTATTTACTTGTGATGAACTTATTATTGTCCATCGAGACATTTGCTATGTAAGACTTGTTTATATTCGATACCTGGCTTGTAATAAATGATGCTTCACTATTTGTCATCACATGTATGAGAAAATGATCCTGGCATACATGTGATATTCACTCGGTTGTTCTTCGGAAAAACCGGTTGTGACAGAAGTGGTATCAGAGCAAAGGTTGCCCGTAGGAACGTGGACCTAGGTAGAAATGGACGTATTTAAGGGCCCTATTTTCTTAAAAACTATTTTACAAGGGGTGTGTTGAGAAGTGTTATTTAATGGAGTTACTTTCTTCATCTTACCCCAACTTTCATTCAAAATAGGATTTTTGTTTAAAAGTTTATCTAACCTAAGTTTAAATGCTTTTTGTTTTAGATGGTTCGCATGATTCGCACCGCTTGCAAGTCCACAGGAGGGAGAGTTCCCGTAGTTGCCCTTGCCCAAAGAGAGGAGAGCCGTCCGGTGACGTACCTTTCCTACGGACTGGCAGTAGGAGGCTTGTTGCGCCGTCTTCGACGTATGCTCCAAGCCGCCGGCAATACGAGCAAGCTAATCATATACTATAGCTCCACCAGGACCATCCGTGAGAAGAGGGAAGAATGGAGTTCAGAGATGAGGATTATCCACGAAAATCAGCTGCTCAAGATCCACCGCTCTCCAGCTTGTCGAGCGACACAGGTCGATGCGGAGAAGGATGTCACCTGGGAGGCCATCACCTGCCAGAGTCACATCTATCGTCGCCACCTGGACAGGACTGAGTACATGTATGTCCACCAGCGTGAGAGTGGTACCACAGAGTACAAGTACCCACCAGTGCAGCAAGGGACTTCCCATGAGCACATGGACTTGTGCTTGGAGGATGCTACTATGCTCAGCACTCGACTGCAGGAGTGTCAGCAAGAGCTTCAGGATGTTCGGGACACCCTGAAGGAAACGGAGGCGTTGCTGCGAGCCTGCTTGAGGGCGAGAGAAAGAGGAGATGGGAATGAACTGTGTGTCACCGTGAATGATACATGGACTCCTGACTCCCCAGATCGTCGGGCGATCAGGCGTCGTCACACTTCTCCACCAGAAGCCTCCCCACCCAAAGCGGAGTCAGAAGGCAGCCGCAATAATGAGAAAGATCCCGAGGAGCCAGCTCAGTGATACGAGTAGTGTAGAGTTTTTCCCTTAGTTAGCAAGATGTCGAATAGTCAAGTCGTTATGTTAGTTAATGGTGTGTTAATGCTTGGTGTGTGACGTGAGTTGTGGAAGCCATGAGCAATTGTCCACAGCCTCGTCTTCAGATTGTTTTGCTTTGGTGTGTGAACCAACATGAAATAATAGTGCATTTATTTTTGTATGAGATATGAACCCTCAGAAAAGTATAACAAAGCTTCAACACTTCAAAGTACAAACAAGTGAAAGTAGTGAGATAATACGTAATACTTTAAATTAACATTTGGTTGATCATGCTAGATGGCCGGAAGAGGAAAAGGTCGCGCTGCCAACCCCGCCACCAACAACGATGAGGCCAGCAACCCTCATCTTTCAGGAGGCCAAGACAGGGGTGGTCGCCGTGAAGGAGTTGATTCCCTCCACCAAATGCTTGAGAATCAAAATCAGCTCATCCAGAAATTGACTCAAGTGGTGGCCATCTTGCATCAAGTTCCACCTCCACAAGCTGCACCACGCCATCCAAGGTTGAGTGAGTTTCTAGGAACTCAACCTCCAAAGTTTGCAAGTGCTGCTGAACCTCTGGAGGCAGATGATTGGCTAAAGACCATTGAGAGCAAGATGAGGATCATACAGTGCCAAGGGTATGAGAGGGTGCTGTTTGCGTCTCATCAATTGCATGGACCTGCTGCTGATTGGTGGACCGCCTACGTGGCCGCCCATCATGACCCTGAGAACATCACTTGGGAAGAGTTCAAGCGTAGCTTCCGCAACCATTACATACCAAGGGGCGAACTCAAAAACAAGAGGAAGGAGTTTTTGGGGTTGCAGCAAGGTAACATGACTGTGAGGGAATACCTCACTAAATTTACTCAACTCTCCCGTTATGCCCCACAGGACATAGAGACTGATGAGCAGAAACAAGATTGTTTCGTGGAAGGACTTACCGCAGAAATGCAGTGTGCAATGTCCTCCAATGAGTATGAAAGCTTCCAAAAGATGGTGGACAGAGCGTTTGTGGTAGAAAGGAAACTGAAGGCCTTGGAAAATGAGAAGAAGAGGAAGGCCGGGTGGTCACATCAGGCCTCAGGGAGCAACACCCACCCACGTCTGATGCAGCAACCCGCGGGGCAGACGACCTGTGCTGCGGTACCTTTCTCAGCACCAAGAGGGTACAACCCGAACTACAGGCCTCCGGCAGCACCAATACAGCCAGAACGTCAGTTCGTACAGCAGCCTCGCCCTACATATCAACCTTGACCAGCAGTGCAAGGACCCCCAAACCAACCCCAAGACAGCAAAGGTCAGGCACCTAAGGTTGGGGTGCAATGTTTCAACTGTGGTGAAGTGGGGAACTACGCCCATAAGTGCCCAAAGAAGAAGCCCACGCAGCCACAACAGCAGAACGTAATGAGAGGACGGGTGAACCACGTCACCATGGAGGAAGCGCAAGAGGCACCTGATGTGGTAGTTGGTAAGTTTCCTGTAAATTTACACATTGCAACCCTATTGTTTGATTCTGGTGCGACCCATTCGTTCATTGCCCAAGGGTTTGTTAAGAAGCATGACCTAGCAACAACACAAATGAACCATATGCTAGCAGTAAACTCTCCAGGTGGAGAAATAAGGACAAGACAAGTGTGTCCCAAAGTGAACCTAGACATTAATGGGGTAGTATTTACTGCTAACCTCATAGTGATAGATTCACAAGGGATAGATATTATCTTGGGTATAGATTGGTTGACCAAACATAAAGAAATCATCCATTGTTCGACCAGAACGGTGGAACTAACTCACCCTAGTGGCACAAGAGTAAAGTTTATAACAGTACCAGAGCCGAGGAGGGACATTAAATTAAATCAAGTTGAGGTGAAAGTGGAGGAGATCAGGATTATCAGGGAGTATCCAGACGTTTTTCCTGAGGAATCGCTAGGTATGCCTCCCGATCGGGAAGTGGAATTCGCAATTGAACTAGTGCCTGGAACAGCTCCGATATACAAGAGACCTTATCGGATGGATTTCAAGCAGCTGGGAGAACTCAAGGATCATTTGATAGAATTGACATAGAAGGGGTATATTCGTCCTAGTTCCTCACCTTGGGGAGCTCCAGTGATATTTGTGCCCAAGAAGGACGGAACCCAAAGGTTATGCGTGGACTACCGTGCCTTGAATGAGGTAACCATCAAGAACAAGTACCCATTACCCCGCATTGAAGACTTGTTTGATCAGTTGAGGGGAGCTTGTGTGTTCTCAAAAATTGATCTCAGGTCGTGATACCACCAACTTAAGATAAGGCAATCTGATATTCCCAAGACAGCTTTCGTATCTCGGTACGTACTGTATGAATATACTGTCATGCCTTTTGGGCTAACTAATGCCCCAGCGCACTTCATGTATCTCATGAACTAGCTATTCATGGAATATCTAGACAAATTTGTGGTGGTTTTCATAGATGACATTCTCGTCTTCTCCAAAGATGAAGAAGAACATGAGAAACATCTAAGGTTGGTATTGCAGAGGCTGAGAGAACACCAACTATATGCCAAGTTGAGCAAGTGTGAGTTTTGGCTGAAGAGAGTTCCCTTCTTAGGACATATAATCTCGGAGGGAGGAATCTCCGTGGATCCCGCCAAAATCGAGAATATATTGAAGTGGAAGACCCCTGAAAATGTCGGGGAAGTTCGAAGCTTCTTGGGATTGGCTGGATACTATCGACGGTTTATTGAGGGATTCTCCAAGATCTCGAGACCCCTCACCAAACTGTTGGAGAAGGGAATCACATTCACATGGATGCCACAGTGCGAGACGAGTTTTCAGGAGTTAAAGAAAAGATTGACAACAACCCCAGTGCTAGTTATGCCAGATATGCAGAAGAACTTTACGGTGTACTGCGATGCCTCTGCAAACGGGTTGGGATGTGTTCTCATGCAAGAAGGGCATGTCGTGGCTTATGCATGCCGGCAGCTCCGGAAGCACGAGAAGAACTATCCTACACATGACCTAGAACTAGCCGCAGTGGTACACGCGTTGAAAATTTGGCGGCACTATTTGATGGGGAAGAGGACAGAGATATATACGGATCATAAGAGTTTAAAGTACATTTTCACACAGCCAGATCTCAACCTCAGACGAAGGAGATGGTTAGAGCTAATCAATGACTTTGATGTGGGCATCAACTATCATTCTAGGAAAGCAAACATCGTGGCAGATGCTTTAAGCCGGAAAGTGCAAGTCAATAGGTTGAGCTTGAAGGACATGCCTGCAGAATTGAAGGACGATGTTATAAGACTCAATCTATACCTGGTGAATAGTGGTGAAGCCATCGTCATGGAAGTGGACTCCACACTAGAGCGAGACATACGCGAGGGTCAAAAGAATGACACGAAGATACAAGAGATCAAACAACTCATCAAGGAAAATAAAGCTCCTGGTTTCAGAGAGGATGAACAAGGTACGGTGTGGCACGGGAAAAGAATCTGTGTGCCTGAAGTAAAAGAGATTCGTGAATTGATTTTGAAGGAGGCTCACGTTTCCGACTATTCCATCCATCCTGGGAGTACGAAGATGTACCAGGACCTCAAGAGCAGGTATTGGTGGTATGGCATGAAGCGAGATGTCGCGAAACATGTTGCCCTATGTGACACATGTCAGTTGGTAAATGCAGAACATCAACGACCCGCGGGATTATTGCAACCACTCAAAGTGCCTGAATGGAAATGGGAAGAAATCGGTATGGATTTCATAGTGGGATTGCCTAGGACCCAATCAGGATATGATTCAATATGGGTCATCATCGACAGGCTAACCAAGGTAGCTCACTTCATCCCTGTGAAGGAAAGCTACAGTGGATCCAAATTGGCGGAGTTGTACATGTCAAGGATCGTGTGTTACCATGGAGTGCCAAAGAAGATTGTGTCAGATCGAGGGACACAGTTCACCTCAAGGTTCTGGCAGAAGTTGCATGAGACCATGGGAACCCATCTGAATTTCAGCTCTGCCTATCATCCCCAAACTGACGGGCAGACGGAAAGGACCAATCAGATTCTCGAGGATATGCTTAGAGCGTGTGCACTAAAAAACAATCGGAGTTGGGATAAGAACTTACCGTATGCAGAGTTTTCCTATAACAACAGCTATCAGGCTAGTATGAAGATGTCACCGTTCGAAGCTTTGTATGGGAGGAAGTGCAGAACTCCATTATTTTGGAACCAAACAGGGGAAAGTAAAGTGTTTGGTCCCGAAGTACTACAAGAAGCCGAGGCGAAAGTGAGGGAAATTCGTAACAACTTGAGGATAGCACAAATACGGCAAAAGAGCTATGCCGATGTACGGAGAAGAGAGCTTGTTTTCAACGTGGGAGACTATGTTTATCTCAAGGTGTCCCCTATCCGAGGACTTCGTCGATTCAAGGTGAGAGGGAAGTTGTCACCTCGATACATCGGACCCTTTCAAGTGCAGGAGAGGAAAGGCGAAGTGGCGTATCAACTAGAATTACCGGCTCGCCTATCGGATGTGCACGATGTATTCCATGTGTCACAGCTCAAGAAATGTCTGCGAACGCCTGAAGAGGTGTTACCCATGAATGAGGTAGACGTAGCTGAGGATTTGTCTTATGCCGAGCAACCAATCAAGATTTTCGAAACAATGGAACGCCTCACAAGAAATAAAAGAATCCGGATGTGCAAGGTGCAGTGGAAGCATCACTCGGAAGAGGAGGCCACATGGGAGCGAGAAGATGAGCTTAAGGCACAATTTCCGGAATTGTTTTCTTAGAAACACCAATCTCAAGGACGAGATTTCTTTTAAGGGGGGTAGAGCTGTAACACCCCAAAATCCTGTTAAGAGAGGAATTTAAAAATTTTTGGACGTATTGCATGGGCTGCAGAAATTCAAACTTAGTTGGAATTCAAATTCAAATTCAAACCAGAAAAGAAATGGAAAAAGAAAAAGAAAACAGAAAAAAACCGGCCAGTGGGCCGAAACCCACCAGCCGGCCCACCCCATCCCGCGCCAGCCCGCAGCCGCGCCCCCCCCCTTCTTCCCACTGACACGCGGGGCCCGCCAACCTTTCTTCCTCCTCGCGCTCGATCCCGCACTCGGCCGGACTCTTCTCACCCCGAATCAAAACCGCCCCGGATCCTCGCGTATCCCAGCCGAATTTCGTTCGTGGGCGACGCAAACTCGATCACAACCGAACGCCACCCTCCCCCGTCTATAAAAACCCCGGCATCGTTCCGTTTTCCCCCACAATCCGCCGATTTTCTCTCCGGTGAGAACGCGAGCCCCTCTGGCGAATTCTGCTCGATCTACGCTCGGGAATTTTGATCTAACTCGCTGGTCTTGATCCACCGCCTCCGGGGAACCTTGCAGGTGCAGAAAACTCGGGGATTTGCGGTTCAAACACAGCGCCGACGAGCCTCACCGTGAATTCACCTCAGACCTCGTCGCCGATCGCTTTTTGGGACCTCCGAGCTTAAGAAAACCCCCGAGGTGAGATCCCTGACCTCCCCTCTATCGATCTATGCCATAAAATCACAGTTCCAGGAAGAATTTACGAAGATCCGAAACTCTCCGGCGAGATCGCCGCCTCCCGCCGCCGTGCGCCGCCGGGCAGCGCCGCCCGCGCTCGATCAGAGCGACGTGGCCGCTTGTGCGCCGTTTATTTTAAATCGCACGGTAGAGTTTAAATCCCCGCGTACCGGTTCGATGTTATAATCTCAGCCGTCTGTTTTAAATCGGATGGTCCACGTCAGCCCCGCGTTATAAAGACTGGAATTCTTACGCGCTACCCCCTGGGGTTCTCGGAAAATAAGAGCTAGCCCCGGAAACTTCTGATCTAGCCCCTGGAACTTCAGAAAATCATGTAAATTCATTTAAAAATTTGTTTTAGCCCCTGGACTTAATAAAAATTAGGAAAAACCCCTCTGTTAAGTGTAGCTAGACCCCTGGAAGTTCTTAAAATAATATAATAGACCCTGTAGTGGGGTGAGTTCACCTTTTTAACCCTATGTGATATTAAATTTAGGAATTTGAATATGTGTTTAGTATTTAAAATTTAAAAGATGGGACAAACACATTGTAAATTCAAATTAAAAACTTTCCTAGTACTTGGAAAACTTTGGAGTGAGATAAAAATAGATTTTTGGCTGAAATGAATCTGTCTACTTGATTATTCACATTTATTAGTTATATGGACACATTTTTAAGTAGAGAATAATTCTGAAAATTAGTAAAATAAATGTAAAATAGTTCACATCAGAGGAGAAGTTCAAAAATACATTATTTAATATTTTAGACCCAAAACCTATTCTGTGTAGATGAGGTGTCTTACTATTTTCATAATAAAGTTCACATTTAGGCATAGGAAATAAATCTGAAAATATAGCAAGCTAGGTATGAATAACTAGAAAATGATAAATGAAGTTTCCAAAAGTCCAAAGAATTCAGTTTAGGGTGGGTAGAAGGACTGAAGACACATGTGGAGTAGGAAAATACCTTTCATGCATACTTGGTAGATAAAAGGAGTAGTAATTGAATATAAGGAATTTATTTAAATTGGAAACTCATATATATAGTATGCAAGCATAAATATGAATACAAAAGTAGAAATACTATACACATGTTTAAAAGTGCATGTAAGCCAAAAATCAACACACATAGAGTAACCACAACACATAGAGTTTGTGAATGGCTTTCATAAATGTGAATGTGTGGTTTATATGAAGTGGAAGTGTGAACTATGTCTTATGGATTGTTGCTTTTCTTTTCTATATGTGATGGTATGATGTAGAACCTGCTCCAGAGCAACTTCTCCCTTTCCAAGATCAGGACTACCCATTTCAAGAGCAGCAGGAAGGAGGCAAGTGTCCTTGACCACTTTGATCCTATGCTAAGATGTGTAGATAGAATTATTTGCATTGTCAATTGAAATATGAAACCCATGCTAGGAAGTTTCCCTAGAATTACATTACCTTGTTTCCTTGTAGCTTGGGTTGGGATTTATTTTATCATGTCATTTATATGCTTATGCTTAGCCATGCTTAGAATGGGATAAGTGGGATATGAGATCATCAATTTATTTACCTTACTCTTGAATGAGACATTATGAGCTATGTAGAGGTAGGGATCGAGGCCAGTTGGATGTTTTGGTTGGTGCTGGGTGCACGAGACTCGGGTTTGTGTTTAGTACTTGCCTGGATCCTAAGGACCGGTTCATGGAGCATGTAACCTGGCTTTACCGTGCCAACCACATGCTGAGATGGGGCAGCTTGGCCAATTAATTAGGTGTATCCCCGGCATAGTATGAGTGTGTTGGATGGTGCGGGGAATAGGTGTCAGCTGGACTACCATATGAACCGCAAGGCTCAAGAGGGGGCCACTGCAGCGGGGTTGGCGCCTTTTGTATGCTGTTAGGAGTGAAACCTCAGTGGGCCCACGCTCATCGGGAATCCCTTTGTAAAGGCTTCGTAGTGATCTCCTGGCTACACACCTGGGAAGTGTGAATGTGGTTCGTAGCCACTGGCATAATGGAAGTTCTTTTAGTCCACCCGGCAACGGGGGATGAAATCACTACATGTGGGTACAGTGGTGCAAACTCTGCAGAGTCAAAACTGTCATGACAGCCGTGCTCATGGTCAAGAGCGGCTTGGACTTATTCATGATTAGAGTATGATGACCTTGGAGGTTGTGGATGTTAAGCGGGGAGCTTAACATTGGAAATGATGTTATGGTTATTTCATTATGATGATGGGATGGGAGTTTGGGACCATTTCACCTGTGTAGTAATGTAGGTGCTTAATAAGCTAAGGTGATAGGTATTAATTGTGTAGTGCTTTAACCCTGAGTTCAACCTCTCCTTGTTCTAGCCATGCATGACATAACTTTCCCACACTTGTTGAGTACCATTGGTACTCAACCTTGCATATTTGTTGGTTTATATTGTTGCTCAGGTCAAGATAATGAGGTGGTGTATAATGATCAAGACTTTGGACCCGAAGAAGGTTTCTAGGTTCATGGAGTCCCCCGGTCAACGCCTGTGACGGAGCCCTCAAGAATAATATTCCGCTGCTAGTTTATTTACTTGTGATGAACTTATTATTGTCCATCGAGACATTTGCTATGTAAGACTTGTTTATATTCGACACCTGGCTTGTAATAAATGGTGGTTCACTATTTGTCATCACATGTATGAGAAAATGATCCTGGCATACATGTGATATTCACTCGGTTGTTCTTCGGAAAAACCGGGTGTGACAGAAGACAACTAGATAAAGTTTTCCCTTCAACACACCCTTGAATGCAATTGAGTTATCACTCCTTCTAAAGACAGTCAGACCCTCATTAGTGAATAAGCAATTATAACACTTGTTACATAATTGAGATATGGACAACAGATTATAATCCAGGGAGTCAACATGTAAAACATGAGAGAGAGTATGTTGTGATGAAATTGCAATTTTCCTGGTACCAAGCACTTTTCCTAGACTATTATCACCAAAGTAAATGCCTTCGCTTGGATTTTCATTTTCTTCATATTTCATGAACATTCTTCTTTCTCTGGTCATGTGATTGGTGGATCCACTATCTAGCACCCATTTTGATCCGCCGGATGAATAAGTCTACAAAAAATAAATTATGCCTCGGTCTTAGGTACCCAAGCTTGCTTGGGTCCTTTGAGGTTAGTCACAAGTGACCTGGGCACCCACACATGAGACTTGGTATTTCCATTTCGTGGCCCAACATATTTAGCATAGACTCTTCCAAGATTACTTTTCATAAGTACATATGAAGCATCAAAGGTTCTAAATAGAAGTTCTTGTTCATATGTGTTCACATTGTTAAATTTATCAACTTTACTAAGCTTTGTAGTTTGAGAAGAGTTTCCCTTGACAAAGGAAATGCAACCCTTGTTATTCTTCTCGTTTCTAGCATTGAGCTTTTCACCATTAGAATATCCAATGCCATATTTGACATTAGGAGGCCTTTGACCGAGTATGCACTGCGTGCATACTTGATCTTCTCCTTGTCAAATATGCCACTTTGAGAAGATTGCTTGTCCTTTGTCAAGTTTCGCTTTTTCTTCATGTTAGCGTCATTTTTGGCACAAGTACAAGTAATGCTAGTTTCAGACTTTGTGTGTTGAGAACATGAGCTAGTAGTCGATGAAGAACCATTTTGCTTGAGTGACTCAACTTGTCCCTCAAGGATCTTGTTAACTTTGGTTAAGTTAGCAAGTTCATCCTTGATGGCGGTGTTTCAGTCTTTCAGCTTCAAGCAAGCTTCCTTGCTTGAAGTTAATTCAAGCTCTAGTGATTTATTTTGTTCCTTTTCAAATTCAAGAAGCTTTTCAATCTCAAGATATCCCTCCTTTTGGGAGATAATCATATCTTCCTGACGATTGACTAGCTTCTCCATATCAACAAGCTTATCGAGTAGAAATTTCATTTTAGCAGCTGTCTTTTTGTCTAAACCCCTAAACATATATTCATATTCATCACTGCTATCATCCTCACTAGAGTTATCACTATCACTAGTAAAAGAATGCGAGAAGGAAGATTTAGTTGGTACCTTTCGTTTACCTTCCTTTGCCATTAGACAGGTGTTGTCGGTGTCCTTCCACGCGCCCATGGTTGGGAAGAGAGTGGATCTCTTGATAATCTTCTTTATGGCTATGGTGGCCATCTCTTCTTCTTCTTCGGATGAAGATTCATCATTGGAGTCCCACTCCTTCCCTAGATTCGCTTGTCCATATTGCTTCTTCTTCTTGAACATTACCTTTGGTTGAGACTTGTTATCCTTTGTCTTCTTCTTGTTTTCATCATGTGGACAATCTACTATGAAGTGATCGTATCCTCCGTAGTTATAGCACACCCGTCTCATCTTGGGTCTTTGTTTGTCCCTTTGTCTTCCTTCATTTGAGTTGTTGCCCTTTCTTCTTCTCATCATTTTCTTGAACTTCTTCATGAACAAGATCATGTTTTCTTCATCGATATCACTGCTTTCATCGTCGCTGTCATCTTCTCCATAAGCTTCTCGAGCTTCGTTTGATACGGGTTTACAAGTTGACTTCAAGGCGACTCCTTTCTTTTTTGCTGAGGTGAGATCGGCAATTTCCTTAACATGCTTGGCTTGCTTCTCCATCATCTCAAAATTGATGATCTTGCCAAGAAGTTCGTCTGGGGTCATTTTCCGATACCCGGGGCTTTCTCTGATCATTGAGCAAAGAGTTACATTGCGAAGTATTCAAGTTACATTGCGAGGCATGAATGCTCTGAGAATCAGCTTCACAACCTCATGATTATTCCACTTCTTGCTGCCATAGGCTCAGACTTTGTTGATAAGATTCGTCAATCGATTGTAGATATCTTGTGGTGATTCATCTTCTTCTATTCCGAATCTTCCTAATTCACCTTCAATCATTTCTATCTTGGCTTCGCGTACGTGACGATCACCTTCATGTGCAGTTTGTAGTGTGTCCCATATCTCCTTGGCAATTTCGAGCCCATCCACCTTGGTGAACTCGTCTCGGCTTAGTGATGACGTGATCACAGCTGCAGCTTGAGCATTTCGATGAATGGCTTGTTCTTGGTTTGGGGTCAGCTCTTCATCATCATCCGGGATATCTATCCCTGTACACACTATATGCCACAAACTCGAATTAAGAGATATGAGATGCATTTTCATATTTTGTCTCCACATTGAATAATCATTTCCATCAAAGTAAGGTGCTTTCCCTAGGGGAATTGATAAGTAATGATTATTGTGACACGACCCCATGGTCTTGTCGAGCCAGGATCACGCTGATGGGTGCTGCGTTGCACAGCACCGAATAACACACGTCAAAGGTACAGAGCGGAAGCAAAGTTTTATTACATAAACCAGGGTATGAACATTTTTACAACAAAATATGTCCAGTCTACACTCACGGGCGTAGATTACGCATCGAGTTCACGTTCATCCCTTGAACGTGTCCCCGCTAGCACGCACACACACTAACACGGCGGCGTGCACGACTCCCACTCGACAGGGTTCCCCTCCTGGGGTTCCGTCTCCACCTCGGGAGTCCCTCACAAGCAGTGAGCACGAAGGCTCAGCAAGACGGACCTGTCTCTCCTGAACATGAAACTTCTACATGGAAGGTCATAGGTTACATGAGGTAAAATAAGTTGCAAGGACTCGCCTAATTAGTGGAACGTTACTTTCAAGTTTTAGCAGCAGGTTGTGGAGAACCTTACACTAAGGCACATGAGAGAGCCGCAATCAAACAAGAAACGCATTTCCCTCATGTACTTTGCCCAAAGTTGAAAGGAACTTTGGTTGGCTCTAGACTACAGCAAATCATTAACAATCAAAGTCCATCTTTCAATCAGCAACATTTTAACTTGTAACTAGCCTGTTCTTTCTACGTCATGGTACAGTGAACAAGTGGTACTCGCTGATCGCGAGTGACGGCGATTATAATCGATTTACACCTGCAGGGTTACCCGAATAATCCGTCACGTACGCCCGTACTCGATGTTGCCTACAGCAACCATCACGGACGTCGTACGCAACCACCTTTCACTCGTTAGCCAAATATTGAACCGGTCCTATCGTCCCGAGCAAGAAGTCTCTGCACGCGCATCTCAGTGCCGCCAGCCGATTTACACCTCAAGCTCTGAACCTACCCTCTGAACGATGGGCAATGCGTCAATACCCAGCTACCCAAGTTACATCGGTTTCCCGGTTCCCATATAGCCGGTAGGTCTTCAGTACTGTTCTAGCTTGCTCAACAGGCCCGCACACGGCTCGATCCTCAGTCGACACAAGCGGAGCTATAGCACACAGGCCCCAAAGTCCTGCTGCCCTTAATCTCTGCTCGGTCTCATTTTTCTCGCCATGTGTTTCATTTGCTATCTCTACCCGAGTGATGTGCCTCTAGCCTATTCTCGCGAGTAGTTCCAACTACTCGACTTGTACCGAATCCTACACTATCTTAGCATTGCAGTAGCTAAACGAGGTTTTCAATTTTAACCCCAACCCATGGTTTTCTTGGCTATGCATTTGGGGTTTCAATCAAGACTCTAATGCAAGTAGTAATGGTACACAAAGTAAGTTCTCAAAACAATAAAAATTTATTTAAATGGTTAATGCAAACCGGAGCTTGCCTTGCTGCTCTTGGTCGTAGGCTAGCTGCTCTTCTGGAGTAAGGAAGTCTAAGACTTCGGGTTCCTCCACGACCTTAGCGACTACATGAGATAACAAGTACATGTATTAATTTAAATGCCTTTGAATTGAATTTAAACTTGTGAAGTTTATAAGTCTTATTAGACAGACCCAATGACTCTGAAATTTTTACTGTGGTTTGGTTACAACCTAAACATAGATTTGGCCAAGTTTTAGTTACAGCAAAGCTCATATGAGCCCTCCACAAATAATTATGTACTTGAAATTACTTGGAGCTCTTAGAGTTTTCTAGGAATTTTCATGGAGCAAGCCATGACTTTCTGAAAACTAGATTTTCAGAGGGTTCTAATGGAGTTGGTCTCACTTAATTTGAAGGTTCCTAGCTAAAGATATGAGCTAAACAATTTCAGAGAAATTCTGAAAATGTTTCTGGGCATTCTCTATTTTCTCTGGAACAGTTTTATTAATCACACCATTAGGTGGATCAAATGAGCTCTAATGGATCTGAAATTTTTATGGTAGCTCAGGGATATTTTGGTGAACATTTGAGCAAAATTTTAGAATTTTCCTTCAAAGGGTTCTCCAGTTAAAATTCTAAAGAGTTTAAATTTTGAAGAATTAGTTCTGGAGAAATAAGGATTTCATGAAGTGAAACTTCATTTGCTGGAAAGTACTGAGAGAGCTGAATCCAACAAAATTTGGTTCCCTCGATTGGGATGTCCCTAGACAAAGTTATGAGGATTTGAAATTTGAATGAAATCTGAAAATCGGGAAAAGTTCAAATCACTGCGTGTGGGACCCGGGGCTACGTGTCAGCTCCTCATCGGTTGACACATGCGGCTACTGAGTCCTTCGCGTGCAGCCGCACCCGATCCGTGCCACAGCAGATCCCAGTTTTATAATATCTGCCGCTGACAGCCGGGACCCACCCCCTTTGTCTTCCTCCCGCCTCCCGCGTTTGGCCGCCGCGACACCTCGCCGGAGAGCTCGCTGGTGGCCTCTGTGGTGCTCCAAACTTCATGATTCTGTCCGCCCCTGCCTAACTCCACTCCGGGAACATGATTCTCGGCTCAGCTCGTCATGAAAATCGCCGGCACACGGTTGGCGACGAGCGGCAGCTTCAGAAGAACTTCGGCCGTGTCGGCCGACCTTCCTAGCACCCCAACCGACCGAGCAAAAGGCCGGGAAGCATCAGTGGTCCCTAAAGAAGCTCGGCATGGGCTCGAAGCAGCTCGGGAGAGGTCCGAAGTAGTCTCCCACCGTGCGCCCGATGCTCCCCGCTGGATCCGCTGTCGGCAAGCTTCGAAATATGCCGGGTACAGGGGTTCTCATGCTAAAGGTTGTGAAGGCAACTTGTGCGCCACCAAGTCTAGTCTGTGTAGGAACGGATTGAGACTCTCTACACCTCTCTAGAGTGTGAATTCGGCGAGCCGCACCCGAAGGTCAGTCTGCACCGCGTGAAAGGAAAAACCGAAATTCGTCGCCGGCGATCCAGCACTCGGGCTGTGGCTCGGGGGTGAGCATCACCGGTCCCTAGCGCGTCCAGGGACGCCTCAGCTCGGGTGTAACAACCTCCCAGTTGGGCTGTCCACGGGAGCCCGAAGTGCGGCGGACTTAGGTCACTAAGAAGAACCATCGGTATAGCCGAGATCATCCGAGTTCAGCCGATTTCCAGCAACGGGAAAGGAGAAGGGGAGTCCTTAGTACCTTGTTGCAGCTTTGGAGGGAGTGGAGGGGCTGTGATCGTGGCTCTCCGATCAGTTCCGAGCGGTCGGTAGTGAGGGTGGTGTTTCTGGTGCGGGAAAGCAGAAAAGTGAGCGGTTCTTCCTCCGATCAGGACGGCTGCGGAGATAAGAAGACCGCGAGGCGGTTCAGCAGGTCGGGGCGGCAAGCAGCTGCTGTGCCGATCGACCTCTTGCCGTGGCGGCTTCTGCCTCGTGCGCAAGTAACCGAGCTGGGTTTTCAGTCGGTTATTTTTGCTTCAGTGGCTGACATGTGGGTCCCATCTCCCTTTTAACCTCTGAACTAAACTCCCTCTCACTGTTGTGAACAGTAATCCCCCTTATACCCATGGTGATTTGAATTGTCTACCCCTGAGCCATTTGAATGGAATAGAATTGAAATTGGTTTGTGTTTGACTAAATTTCAGCACATATGCAGTTTGAAATTCAGATATGGTTTGAATTTGCTAAACTTAGCTCATGTCAAGATCAACTCCAAATGTACTGAAAATTGGTGTGTGAGCTCACAAAAATGTGCTGAGTAAGAATATGCCTCCCACTTTTGAATTCATGGGATGAAAACAGTTTGAATTTGAATTTGAGTTCAAACCACCCTCTTTCTAGCTATATCTAAAAGGACCTCAAAAATGTTTTGAATTTGGGTGAAACTTGGCATGGACATTCCTAGCAAGGTGTAGGAGTTTTTTATATGCCCAGCCCCTAAATGATGCATGTGGGAAATGCCACTTTTGCATTATGTGAGTTTGTTCTCTAATGATCATGTTGATGGTGGTTACTTGCTCTTCAAATATGTTCATCAACTTTCTTTAAATGAAGTGTGTGTGGGGTGTGATGAACACTTTGAGTATGTTCCAAAAACTTAGGCCCTTACATTCCTCCCCCTTAAAAGAATATTGTTCCGAGATTATAAGGTGAATATGAGAGAGAGGACGGTGGAAAATTACCGGATAAGCGACGTGAAAAAGTCAGGGTAGTTAGCGCGAAGAAATCCTTCGCTCTCCCATGTCGCTTCGTCCACGGAGTGGTTACTCCACAGAACTTTGTAGAACCACAACGTACGGTTGCATGTGGTTCGGGTCTTTTCATCAATAACCTGAACCGGTTCCTCCCGATACGTGAGATCCGGTTTCAGTTCTTCAATATCCTCCAGCTGAACGGTCGTTGATAGCTTAAGACACTTCCTCAGCTGGGAGATGTGAAAGACGTCGTGCACACCGGAAAGTGCTTCTGGTAATTTCAGCCGGTATGCTACCGATCCACATCTTTCTGTAATCTGAAATGGACCGATGAATTGGGGTGCCAACTTTCCTCTCACCCCGTATCTGTTCACGCCCTTCATTGGAGACACACGTAGGTATACGTGATCCCCGACTTCAAATTGTAGTAGGCGCCTTCTCCGGTCCGAATATTGCTTCTGTCGGGATTGGGCGGCTTTTAGGTTCGCTTGAATCAACCAAACCTTTTCTTCCACGTTGTTGCCAAGATCAATCCCGAGGGTGACCCTTTCGCCAGACTGACACCAATTCAGTGGTGTGCGACATTTTCTCCCGTATAGCGGCTCGTAAGGCGCCATTTTGATGGTGGCTTGGTACCCATTGTTGTACGAGAACTCGGCCAACGGCAAGTAATCATCCCAATTCTTGCCGTGGCTGATAGCGCAAGCTCATAACATATCTTCCAAAATTTGATTTACCCACTCGGTCTGTCCATCCGTTTGTGGGTGGTATGCTGAACTACAGATCAGCTTCATCCCCAACGCAGCGTGTAGCTGCTCCCAAAAACGGGACACAAATCAAGTGCCCCGATCCGATATGATGGTACGTGGTACGCCGTACAAGCATAGGATCCGTGAGATATACAGTTCAGCATATTATTGGCGTTGTAGTTGGTGTTGACCAGGATGAAATGGGCAACTTTGGTGAGCTGGTCGACGATCACCCACACAGAATCATGTTTCTGAAAGGTGGTCGGTAAACCGACGATGAAGTCCATGCTCACATCTTCCCACTTCCATGCAGGAACCCCCAATGGTTGTAGCAGTCCCGGTTTCCTCATATGATCTGCCTTCACCCTTCGACATGTATCACACTCGGACACATACTTTGCGATCTCCCGCTTCATTTGTGTCCACCAAAACTTGCTTCTGAGTTCTTGATACATTTTGTTGCTGCCGGGGTGAATAGAAAACTTTGATAAGTAAGCCTCATCAAAGATTTTCTTCCATAATTCCGGGTTACGGGGTACGACGATCCGGTCTTTGAACCATAGGACGCCGTCTCCGTCTTTCCGGAACATTTCAGCTCCCCACTGTCTATACGTCTCTGCAAATGAGACATGCCCTTGTCATTTTACTGGGCTGCCGCTATCTCTTCACGGATGGTGGGTATCAAAGCTAAGTTGTAGAGAGCTCCATGTGGAATCACATGCAGTGGTGGTTCGCTCTCTTCCAAAGGTGTGATGGTCAGATTGTTGACGTGTGACTTGCGGCTCAGCGCATCCGCCACTACGTTTTCCTTGCCGGGGTGATAATGGATCTCTATTTCGTAATCCTTTATCAACTCTAACCATCTTCGCTGCCTCATGTTCAGCTCCTTCTGAGTGAATATGTACTTGAGGCTTTTGTGGTCGGTATATAAATGTACGAGGTTACCGAGTAGGTAGTGCATCCACATTTTAAGTGCAAGTACCATGGCAGCGAGCTCCAAGTCATGAGTTGTATAATTCTGTTCATGGTTTCTAAGCTGCCGTGACACATACGCGACCACTCTTCGGTCTTGCATCAGCACACATCCGAGACCAATGCCGGATGCATCGCAGTACACATCGAACAGTTTTGTTGTGTCTGGCTGCGCCAAAACCGGTCCTGATGTTAGGTGCTTGACTAAAGCCTTGAATGCTGCTTCACATGCTGGACTCCAAACATATTTGGTAGCCTTCTTCAGCAGCTCTGTCATAGGCAATCTTCGAGAAGTTCGGAATGAACCTCCGATATGTAAGGGCCTCAGTTTTTGACACCCATTTGTAGTGTTCATCCCCACACCACACACCTCATTTGAGGAAGAATGATGAACACAAATGAAGAGCAAGTAACAATTATCAACATGCTCATTAGGGAACAAACTTACACATTGCAAAAGTGGTATTTCCCACATGTGATATAGATGGGCTGGACATAGGAAAACTCCTACACTTTGCTAAGGATGTCCATGCCAAGTTTCACCCAAATTCAAAACCTTTTTGAGGTCATCTTGGGTATAGATAGGAAGGGGGCAGTTTGAAAACATATTCAAATTCAAACTGTTTTTATACCATGAATTTGAAAGTGGAAGGCATATTCTTACTCAGCACATTTTTGTGAGCTCACACACCAATTTTCACTCCATTTGGAGTTGATCTTGACATGAGCTAAGGGGGAGAAATTCAAACTTTATTTGAATTTCAAACTGAACTTGTGCTGAAATTCATTCAAACCAAACCTCATTTGAACTTTGATCAATTCAAATGGCTCATGGGTGAATAATTTGAATGGCCAAGGGTAGTATAGGATTCACTGTTTACCACAGTTGTTAGGAGTAAATTTCAGAGGTTAAAAGGAGGGGTGGGACCCACATGTCAGCCTCTGCTTCAACTAAACCGACTGAAACACAGTTCAGTCGGTTCCCGGTTGCAGTGTGCGCGCGCCACCGAGGGGGGCAGCCGGCGCCAGCTCCTGCTGCGCGCCCCAAGCCGGAGACCAGTCGCCAGGCTACTTATCCCCTCCCCGGCGTGCTCCGATCACTCATTCCCCGAGCTGCCGGCATACTCGGCCGTTTTTCCACTGCCATCACCGCCACTCGAGCGCACGCTTGATCAGGCCGATCACCCGCGAGCACAGCCTCTCCTCCACAGCAAAACGGCGCCAAGAGGTCGTGAGCAACCTCCTAGACCCCGTGTTGCCCAGTGAGCAAGCGTTCTCAAGCTGTACGAGCCATTTCTCCGGCGAGCCAAACATCGCCACCGATCGGGCTCCCGTGGACAGCACGGCACAGCCGTTGTCACGTCCTCTTCTCTACACAAGAAAGGTGCGTGATTATATGTAGATGGAGTAGCCGAAAGCCGTTTGGTGATTGATCAACCCTCGGCCGAGAATTTCCAAATTTACTCTTGATCAGTTCATAAGAACCGAGCTCACCTTCGGGTGAAATTCGTGCTCTATGCACGAAGGTTGGACGAGCTCGTTACCTAGTAGCTTCTACGCACGATAGCGCCCACGCTCGAACTGGAATTAGAGAAAACCATCGAGAATCGGCCATGATATGGCTGTTTTCCCCGCCGCCATGGCTGAACACCTCGGCTCACCGTCGAGAGCCTAGTTGCCGGTATTTCTAGCTTCCACCCAGCCCTGGTTCGTGTTTCCCATGCCCTACTGATGCTCTCCGACCGATTTCCGGTCGATTTGGTGCACGGGAGAGCGGGACCGACCTCACCGGAACCCTAGCAGGTGCTGTCACTGGTGCGCACGGGTTTCCGGTCATCGCCGGCAGCCGGCGACCCCACCATCGAGTCCAGGGGGTCGGAAAAGGGGCAGGCGTCAAGTTTCGGGCCGGGGAGGTGGCCGGGAACTCAGTTCCACCGAGGGTCACGGGAGAACGCCGCCGCCGCGCAGTTGGCGCGAGGAGGGAGACGACGCACTGTGTGCGGGGCCCACAAGCCAGAGTTTAAACTTTTCCCCGAATTTCAGTTTTAGTTCAAACTTCAAATCCTTATAACTTTGGCTAGAAAGCTCCAAATTGAGTGAACCAAATTTTGCTGGATTCAGCTCTCTGAGTACTTTCCAGAAAATCAAGTTTCACTCCATGAAATTCCTTATTTCTCCAGAATTAATTCCTCAAAGTTTAAACTCTTAGGAATTTTAACAGGAGAATCCTTTGGAGGAAAATCCTGAAATTTTGCTGAGATGTTCACCAAAATATCCTTGAACTACCATGAAAATTTCAGATCCATTTGAGCTCATTTAATCCACCTAATGGTGTGATTAGTGAAACTGTTCCGAAGAAAATAGAAAATGTTCAGAAACATTTTCAGAATTTTCTCTGAAATTGTTTAGCTCATATCTTTAGTTAGAGACTTCCAAATTAAGTGAGACCAACTCCATTAGAACCCTCTGAAAATCTAGTTTTCAGGAAGGCATAGTTTGTTTCATGAAAATTCCTAGAACACCCTAAGAGTTCCAATTAAGGTCAAGGACATAATTAATTGTGGAGGGCTCAAATGAGCTTTGCTGCAACTAAAACTTGACCAAGTCTTTGTTTAGGTTGTAACCAAGCCACAGTAAAAGTTTCACAGTCATTAGGTCTATCTATCAAGGGTTATAGACTTCACAATTTCAAAGTTAATACAAATGCATTTAAATTAATACATACATTGCTCTTATCATGTAGTCGCTAAGGTCGAGGAGGAACCCGAAGTCCTAGACTTCGTTACTCCGGAGGAACAGCTAGCCTACGACCAAGAGCAGCAAGGCAAGCCCCGGTTTGCATTAACCTTTTTACAAATGTTTATTGTTTTGAGCACATCTTTGAATATTGTTCTTTGCATTAGAGTCTTGATTGGAAACCCAACTGCACAGCCAAGAAAACCATGGGTGGGGTTTAGGATTGAAAACCTCGTTAGCCACTGTATTGCTAGGATAGAGTAGGATTCGGTACAAGTTGAGTAGTTGGAACTACTCGCGAGAATAGGCTAGAGGCACATTGCTCGGGTAGAGATAGCACATGATACACATGGCAAGAAAATGAGACCGAGTGGAGAGTAAGGGCAGCAGGACTTTGGGGCCTGTGTGCTGTAGCTCCGCTTGTGTCGATTGAGGACCAAGCCGTGTGCGGGCCTGTGAACAAGCTAGAACAGTACCGAAGACCTACCGGCTATATGGGAACCGGGAAACTGATGTAACCCGTCGTTCACAGGGTAGGTTGAGAGCTCGAGGTGTAAATCGGCTGGCGGCACGGAGATGCGCGTGCAGAGACCTCTTGCTCGGGACGATGGGACCGGTTCAATAGTTGGCTAACGGGTGAAAGGTAGTCGCGTACGGCGTCCGTGATGGTTGTTGTAGGCAACATCGAGTACGGGCGTACGTGACGGGTTGTTCGGGTAACCCTGCAGGTGTAAATCGATTATAATCGCCGTCCCTCGCGGTCAGTGAGTACCACTTGTTCACTGTACCGTGACGTAGAAAGAACAGGCTAGCTACATGTTAAAATGTTGCTGATTGAAAGCTGGACATTGATTGTTAATGATATGCTGTAGCTTAGAGCTAATTAAAGTTCTTTTCAACTTTGGGCAAAGTACATGAGAGAAATGCGTTTCTTGTTTGATTGCGGCTCTCTCATGTGCCTTAGCGTAAGGTTCTCCACAACCTGCTGCTAAAACTTGAAAGTAAGGTTCTACTAATTAGGCGAGTCCTTGCAAATGATTTTTACCTCATGCAACCCATTACCCTCATGTAGAAGTTCCATGTTTAGGTGAGACGGGTCAGACTTGCTGAGCCTTCGTGCTCACTGCTTGTGTTTGAAGCTTTTGCAGGGTTCTATGAGGAAGGGACTCCCGAAGAGGAGACGGAACCCCAGGAGGGGAACCCCGTCGAGTGGGAGTCGTGCACGCCACAGAGTTAGTGTGCGTGTGTGCTAGCAAGGACACGTTCGAGGGCTGAACGTGCACTTGATGCTTAGTCTACGCCCGCGAGTGTAGACTGAACTTATTTTGATGTAAACATGTTCTTAAACTTGTTTATGCAATAAAATTTCCGCTTCCGCTTTGTACCTTTGACGTGTGTTATACGGTGCTGTGCAACGCAGCACCCCTCAGCGTGATCCTGGCTCGACAGGACCAAATGGGGTCGTGTCAGCGTGGTATCAGAGCTCGCTTGAGGTTTAACACAGTACAAAGGTCTTCTTTTTCAAAAATCCAGTGAGGAACGAGTTAGTAGCCCGTATAAGGATGTTATTAGTATATAGAAAGTGGCTTATTAACCTATTTGTTATGTCGGAAAATCGTGCATCTCGGGACGTTCATGTCTTGGGGGGTGCACGTAAGCGCTGTCCACCAGTGCGCACAAGCTGAAGGGTGGAGCCCCACGGGTGGCAGGTAACCCGACCCGCTTTAGTATCCTCTACGACTCTTCATGTCGTTTGGGGTATTCGAGCAACGTCTGTCCCTGGCGTGCGTGGTGCAATATTGGAGACCCCGTCACGTGGTCTGAAACGTGAACACGTAACTCAAGGCGTGGTTGGCTTGAGAACATCCGGGCGAGTGATGACGGCCGGGTGTACTAACTGTATGCATTCCGGGCTCGGTGTGCAGCCGAGTCTGATGATTGTTTGAGTTTCTGCAGGTAGCCTTACCACGAAACGGTAGACGTGTAGTATCCGTGTGCGAGTGACGAGTAGTGCCACTGAACTAACGAAGCCGGCTAAGTCCGGTATAGGTTTTTTTTTCTTTGTGAGGACGTAGTACCGACAAAATCTGGTGACGCATCGACGTCACACCCAACTAAATAAACAACTTCATTGTAAAAAACTGGAAGGTTTTAATCCAAAGTAGTAAAACTTGATGTAACTCCTTCCCTTGAACAGGATATTCAAAATTAACAAGCTTTCAACTTATAGGATGTTAAGGACAGAGCACTCTGTTTTCAGCTGAATCAAGGCTGAAGTTAATCAGAGGTTAGAGGTTGAGTTCTTTCGAGGTTGGGGTCGTATGATACATTTCTGGAAAGCTTTGGGGGAGCTTTACAACTTTTCTGTTGAGTTCTAGAAGTGTTTCATCCCTTAACCACTCGAAAAATGCAGTAGAGTTGAAACTGTCCAGAAAACAGGACAGAGCAAAGACTCTCTGTAAACTCTCTGTAAATTAAGCATAACTTCCTGCTTAAAAAGCCAAAAATAGGAAATGAGGTAGTTCTGGAAAGCTTATGAGATGGGTTACAACTTTGTAACAGAAAGTTTTGTCAGATTAGGAACAGAATTAACTGGGATTCTTGGATCAAATCAGTACCTAAGGCAGGGAGGTGCTGTCCAATTGTTCCCAGAAATTCTGTTAACTTTGACATCTCATAACTTTTGAAACAGGACAGATCTTAGGCCAAGCAAATACTGGATGGAAAGCTATTGAAGTTAGCTTCAACTTTGATATTGAGCTCCAGGACTGGTTTTGCTTTTAACCTGGCCTAAATCAGGTTGAAATGGAAACTGGTCAAGGCTGTCATGGGAACAGCAGATCAGCAGTCAAATTTGTTTAAAAATTTGAACTATGTTTCCAAGTGTTATGGGTTCAATGACATATCTTATGTTATAACTCAATGGTTTACTGTTTAAATAAATATTTGACATTTCTCAAATATATTTTTACAGATGGTAGCAGATAAACAGTTGGAGAACGGGTGGTTAGTTTCCCACTGCTCTGACCGTAGCGGCTACCCGGAAGCATTGTTGCAAATGCTCCAATATTTCGGGTACAACCAGATGCCGCAATACTTTGCCAAGGAAGAAGGCGAAGAAGGGAAACAAGACGTGGACGATCCATGTCGAAGTTTCTGCAGGACCTACGCCACCCGGTTGGGTGCCATTCACCGTCACGGTGAGAGGAAGACAACCGGAAGAGATGTGGCAAGTGGCACCCCGTGACACTATGTCACGTTTCTGCCAACTACATGTGCAGGCTATGGAGGGTACTCCATACGCACTCGTTCCGGTGGAGGGACGAGCTCAGCATGTGTGGGGAGAGAGGTACCTGGAGGCAACAGACCCGAATTGCCCAAGGTACAACCCCGCGGAGGCAAACCTCAGCCTCCAAATAAGGGCGGGAAACGCTGTGATGGACAGCCAAGCTGTTCATACGGAGCATCTCACCACCAAGCTCAAGGAGAGCACAAGCCGTGGAGATCATTTCGAGGGTGCTCACAGCGCACTCCGCAATGTGCTCCTTCCGACGATCAAGCGACTGAATGAACAACACAATCAGTTGCGTCGTCTGAAGAAGGCAAAGAAGAAGAGCCGTGTTGACACCGCGGCGTTGCAAGGGCTGGTACAGACCCTAACCCAGCAGAATGAGGACCTTGCTCAGGAGCGGGACGACGCTATCGAGGAAGGCCAAGGCTGGGAGGAGGACTACAACCAAGCTATGGACGAGGTGCATGCTTTGCAGGATCTCGTGCCCCCGGTATTGGGCGTACCGGTAGTCTTGGGTCTTCCAGCCATGGGAGAACCTGGAATGGGAGAAGAGGTGGTAGACCCCGAGCCACCAGCAGAGGTACCGGAGGAAGACGCAGGAGTTCTTACACATGCAACAAGGGAGCCGGAACGCGCTGGAATATTCCAGGGCGTTCAACGATCTCGCGCTCTACGTGTCGTATCACGCAGATACGGACGAGAAGCGGCGGGACCACTTTTACCAGGGGCTTAACCCGCTCCTGAAGGACAAGTTGGCGATGTTCAATCACGGCAGCCTCAACGACATCATTGATGCTGCGATTGTTCAGGAGGACTCCGGCAAAGAGTTGGCGGCGGCAGAGCGAAAGCGAAGCGTGCCGCAGAGCAGCGGAGAAGGAGGCGGTCCTTCTCAGAAGTTTCGGATGGTGAATCGCCCACCATCAGGACCACGCTGGCAGCCACCACAGCGGTCGATGCCGTTCCGCAGTCGGCCGTACTCTTCACCGGCATTCCGGCCGGCACTGCCAGTACCACCGCAACAACAACAGAAGCAGCGGGCGATGCCGCGTGCGTTTGCACCTCCGCAACGCATGCCGGGCTTTCGTCCACCGAGTACTCCACCAGCAGCGGCCACATGTTACAAGTGTGGTCGTCCAGGACACTTCGCGAGCAGTTGCCCGGAGAGGCAAGGCGGCGGAGTGGCACCACAGTTTCCGGGGAGGAATCAACCCCGGAACCGTACTAATGCGCGGCGGGCAAACCCTAGGTCCGGCACTGTCCACCAGCTTGCCATTGAGGACGTGCCGGAGGGCGAGCCAATCCTTACGGGTATGTTACAACTCCACCAGCATCCCGCTATAGTACTGTTTGATTCAGGCGCCATGCATAATTTTATAGCCAAGCTTTCATTGCTAAACACAGTTTGCCAATACTACCCACCGATAATCCATACTTAATTTGTTCACCGGGTGGGAAGATTTCAGCAAGCGTAATGGTCTCCAAAGCACCATTATGCTTAGCGGGTAGAGTGTACCCCACGTCTCATTGTCTTGGAGGGACAGAAGGTCGATGTCATCCTAGGGATGTCGTGGTTAACCCGCCACGGCGCTGTTTTAGACACCGTCCTTCGAGTCGTGCAGTTAAACTCAGAAATGCACGGTTCTCACTCATTATTTCTGGACAGTCCAGAAATAAAACTTCCAAGTGTCTACCAAGCCACAACCATCAGATTGGAAGACATTCCAGTGGTCCGAGAGTTCCCTGATGTATTCCCGGACGATTTGCCGGGGATGCCACCCGATAGAGAGGTGAAGTTCAAGATTGAACTCGCACCAGGAACCATGCCAATATCCCGAAGGCCGTACAAGATGGCGCCCAAGGAGTTGGCTGAACTGAAGACTCAGCTCACGGACCTTCTGGAGAAGGGTTTTATTAGACCGAGCTCCTCGCCAGGGGGCTGTTCGGCATTATTTGTCAAAAAGAAGGATGAGACGTTGCGGCTTTGCGTGGACTACCGCCCATTAAATGCCGTAACCATCAAAAACAAGTACCCGTTGCCACGGATCGACATGTTGTTTGATCAGTTGGTCGAAGCGAAGATCTTTTCCAAGATGGATTTGAGATCCGGGTACCATCAGATTAAGATAAGGGCGGAGGACATTCCAAAGACAGCTTTCTCGACGAGGTACGGACTTTATGAGTACCTGGTCATGTCCTTTGGCCTCACCAATGCTCCAGCTCACTTCATGTACTTAATGAACTCGGTGTTCATACCGGAGCTGGACAAGTTTGTCGTGGTCTTCATCGACGACATCCTGGTATATTCCAAGTCGGAGGAAGATCACAAGAAACATCTGCGTATAGTCTTGCAACGGCTGCGGGATCACAAGTTATACGCAAAGTTCAGCAAATGCGAGTTTGGATATCGCAAGTGCCTTTCCTCGGGCATATCATCTCAGCGGAAGGTATCGCTGTGGACCCGAGCAAGATCACGCAAGTGCTGAATTGGAAATCCCCGAGAACTGTTCATGAGGTACGGAGTTTCCTCGGACTCGCGGGATATTATCGGAGGTTCATTCCGAACTTCTCGAAGATTGCCAAGCCAATGACAGAGCTGCTGAAGAAGGCTACCAAATATGTTTGGAGTCCAACATGTGAAGCAGCATTCAAGGCTTTAGTCAAGCACCTGACATCAGCACTGGTTTTGGCGCAGCCAGACACAACAAAACCGTTCGATGTGTACTGCGATGCATCCGGCGTTGGGCTCGGGTGTGTGCTGATGCAAGACCGAAGAGTGGTCGCGTATGGATCACGGCAGCTTAGAAACCATGAGCAAAATTATCCAACTCACGACTTGGAGCTCGCTGCCGTGGTACTTGCACTGAAGATGTGGAGGCACTACCTACTCGATAACCTCGTACATTTATATACCGACCACAAAAGCCTCAAGTACATATTCACTCAGAAGGAGCTGAACATGAGGCAACGAAGATGGTTAGAACTGATAAAGGATTACGAGATAGAGATCCATTATCATCCGGGCAAGGCAAACGTTGTGGCAGATGCGCTGAGCCACAAGTCACACGTCAATAATCTGACCATCACACCGTTGGAAGAGAGCGAACCACCACTACATGTGATTCCACACGGAGCTCTCTACAACCTAGCTTTGATCCCCACCATCCGTGAAGAGATAGCGGCAGCCCAGAAGGATGACAAGGGCATGTCACATTTGCGGAGACGCGTAGACAGTGGGGAGTTGAAATGTTTCCGGAAGGACGGAGACGGCATCCTATGGTTCAAGGACCGGATCGTCGTACCCCGAAACCCGGAGTTACGGAAGAAAATCTTTGATGAGGCTCACTTATCAAAGTTTTCTATTCACCCCGGCAGCAACAAAATGTATCAAGAACTCAGAAGAAAGTTTTGGTGGACACGGATGAAGCGAGAGACTGCAAAATACGTGTCCGAGTGTGATACATGTCGAAGGGTGAAGGCAGACCACATGCGGAAACCGGGACTGCTGCAACCACTGGGCGTTCCTGCCTGGAAGTGGGAGGACGTGAGCATGGATTTCGTCGTCGGTTTACCCACCACCTTACAGAAACATGATTCTGTGTGGGTAATCGTCGATCGGCTCACCAAAGTTGCCCATTTCATCCCGGTCAACAACAACTACAACGCCAAGAAGTACGCTGAACTGTACATCTCACGGATCCTATGCTTATACGGCGTACCCCGTACCATCATATCGGACCGAGGCACTTTATTTGTGTCCCGTTTTTGGGAGCAGCTACACGCTGCCTTGGGGACGAAGCTGATCCGTAGTTCAGCCTACTACCCGCAGACGGATGGGCAAACCGAGCGGGTAAATCAAATCCTAGAAGACATGCTACGAGCTTGCGCTATCAACCACGGCAAGAATTGGGATGATCACTTGCCGTTAGCCGAATTCTCGTACAACAATGGGTACCAAGCCAGCATCAAGATGGCGCCCTACGAGGCGCTATACGGAAGAAAATGCCGCACACCACTGAACTGGTGTGAGTCTGGCGAGAGGGTTACCTTCGGGATTGACCTTGTCAACAACGCGGAAGAAAAGGTTCGACTGATTCAAGCGAACCTAAGAGCCGCTCAATCCCGACAGAAACAGTATGCGGACCGGAGAAGGCGCCCATTACAATTCGAAGTTGGAGATCACGTATACCTACGAGTGTCTCCAATGAAGGGCGTAAACAGATTTGGGGTGAGGGGAAAGTGAGCGCCCCGCTTCATCGGTCCATTCCAGGTTACCGAAAGATGTGGATCAGTGGCATACCGGCTGAGTTTATCAGAAGCACTTTCCGGTGTGCACGACGTCTTTCACATTTCCCAGCTGAGGAAGTGTCTCAAGCTATCAACTACCGTTCAGCTGGAAGACATTGAAGAACTGCAACCGGATCTCACCTATCTGGAGGAACCGGTGCAGATTATTGATGAAAAGGCCCGAACCACACGCAACCGTACGCTGTGGTTCTACAAGGTTCTATGGAGTAATCACTCCATGGACGAAGCGACATGGGAGAGCGAAGAATTCCTTCGCACTAACTACCCCGACTTTTTCACGTCGCATATCCGGTAATTTTCCACCGTCCTCTCTCTCATTCTCGCCTTATAATCTCAGGACGAGATTCTTTTAAGGGGGGAGGAATGTAAGGGCCTCAGTTTTTGACACCCATTTGTAGTGTTCATCCCCACACCACACACCTCATTTGAGGAAGAATGATGAACACAAATGAAGAGCAAGTAACAATTATCAACATGCTCATTAGGAAACAAACTTACACATTGCAAAAGTGGTATTTCCCACATGTGATATAGATGGGCTGGACATAGGAAAACTCCTACACTTTGCTAAGGATGTCCATGCCAAGTTTCACCCAAATTCAAAACCTTTTTGAGGTCATCTTGGGTATAGATAGGAAGGGGGCAGTTTGAAAACATATTCAAATTCAAACTGTTTTTATACCATGAATTTGAAAGTGGAAGGCATATTCTTACTCAGCACATTTTTGTGAGCTCACACACCAATTTTCACTCCATTTGGAGTTGATCTTGACATGAGCTAAGGGGGAGAAATTCAAACTTTATTTGAATTTCAAACTGAACTTGTGCTGAAATTCATTCAAACCAAACCTCATTTGAACTTTGATCAATTCAAATGGCTCATGGGTGAATAATTTGAATGGCCAAGGGTAGTATAGGGTTCACTGTTTACCACAGTTGTTAGGAGTAAATTTCAGAGGTTAAAAGGAGAGGTGGGACCCACATGTCAGCCTCTGCTTCAACACAAACCGACTGAAACACAGTTCAGTCGGTTCCCGGTTGCAGTGTGCGCGCGCCACCGACGGGGGCAGCCGGCGCCAGCTCCTGCTGCGCGCCCCAAGCCGGAGACCAGTCGCCAGGCTACTTATCCCCTCCCCGGTGTGCTTCGATCACTCATTCCCCGAGCTGCCGGCATACTCGGCCGTTTTTCCACTGCCATCACCGCCGCTCGAGCTCACGCTTGATCAGGCCGATCACCCGCGAGCACAGCCTCTCCTCCACAGCAAAACAGCGCCAAGAGGTCGTGAGCAACCTCCTAGACCCCGTGTTGCCCAGTGAGCAAGCGTTCTCAAGCTGTACGAGCCATTTCTCCGGCGAGCCAAACATCGCCGCCGATCGGGCTCCCGTGGACAGCACGGCACAGCCGTTGTCACGTCCTCTTCTCTACACAAGAAAGGTGCGTGATTATATGTAGATGGAATTGCCGAAAGCCGTTTGGCGATTGATCAACCCTCGGCCGAGAATTTCCAAATTTACTCTTGATCAGTTCATAAGAACCGAGCTCACCTTCGGGTGAAATTCGTGCTCTATGCACGAAGGTTGGACGAGCTCGTTACCTAGTAGCTTCTACGCACGATAGCGCCCACGCTCGAACTGGAATTAGAGAAAACCATCGAGAATCGGCCATGATATGGCTGTTTTCCCCGCCGCCATGGCTGAACACCTCGGCTCACCGTCGAGAGCCTAGTTGCCGGTATTTCTAGCTTCCACCCAGCCCTGGTTTGTGTTTCCCATGCCCTACTGATGCTCTCTGACCGATTTCCGGTCGATTTGGTGCACGGGAGAGCGGGACCGACCTCACCGGAACCCTAGCAGGTGCTGTCACTGGTGCGCACGGGTTTCCGGTCATCGCCGGCAGCCGGCGACCCCACCATCGAGTCCAGGGGGTCGGAAAAGGGGCAGGCATCAAGTTTCGGGCCGGGGAGGTGGCCGGGAACTCAGTTCCACCGAGGGTCACGGGAGAACGCCGCCGCCGCGCAGTTGGCGCGAGGAGGGAGACGACGCACTGTGTGCGGGGTCCACAAGCCAGAGTTTAAACTTTTCCCCGAATTTCAGTTTTAGTTCAAACTTCAAATCCTTATAACTTTGGCTAGAAAGCTCCAAATTGAGTGAACCAAATTTTGATGGATTCAGCTCTCTGAGTACTTTCCAGAAAATTAAGTTTCACTCCATGAAATTCCTTATTTCTCCAGAATTAATTCCTCAAAGTTTAAACTCTTAGGAATTTTAACTGGAGAATCCTTTGGAGGAAAATCCTGAAATTTTGCTGAGATGTTCACCAAAATATCCTTGAACTACCATAAAAATTTCAGATCCATTTGAGCTCATTTAATCCACGTAATGGTGTGATTAGTGAAACTGTTCCAAAGAAAATAGAAAATGTTCAGAAACATTTTCAGAATTTTCTCTGAAATTGTTTAGCTCATATCTTTAGTTAGAGACTTCCAAATTAAGTGAGACCAACTCCATTAGAACCCTCTGAAAATCTAGTTTTCAGGAAGGCATAGTTTGTTTCATGAAAATTCCTAGAACACCCTAAGAGTTCCAATTAAGGTCAAGGACATAATTAATTGTGGAGAGCTCAAATGAGCTTTGCTGCAACTAAAACTTGACCAAGTCTTTGTTTAGGTTGTAACCAAGCCACAGTAAAAGTTTCACAGTCATTAGGTCTGTCTAGCAAGGGTTATAGACTTCACAATTTCAAAGTTAATACAAATGCATTTAAATTAATACATACATTGCTCTTATCATGTAGTCGCTAAGGTCGAGGAGGAACCCGAAGTCCTAGACTTCGTTACTCCGGAGGAACAGCTAGCCTACGACCAAGAGCAGCAAGGCAAGCCCCGGTTTGCATTAACCTTTTTACAAATGTTTATTGTTTTGAGCACATCTTTGAATATTGTTCTTTGCATTAGAGTCTTGATTGGAAACCCAACTGCACAGCCAAGAAAACCATGGGTGGGGTTTAGGATTGAAAACCTCGTTAGCCACTGCATTGCTAGGATAGAGTAGGATTCGGTACAAGTCGAGTAGTTGGAACTACTCGCGGGAATAGGCTAGAGGCACATTGCTCGGGTAGAGATAGCACATGATACACATGGCAAGAAAATGAGACCGAGCGGAGAGTAAGGGCAGCAGGACTTTGGGGCCTGTGTGCTGTAGCTCCGCTTGTGTCGATTGAGGACCGAGCCGTGTGCGGGCCTGTGAACAAGCTAGAACAGTACCGAAGACCTACCGGCTATATGGGAACCGGGAAACTGATGTAACTCGGGTAGCTGGGTATTGAGGCATTGCCCGTCGTTCAGAGGGTAGGTTGAGAGCTCGAGGTGTAAATCGGCTGGCGGCACGGAGATGCGCGTGCAGAGACCTCTTGCTCGGGATGATGGGACCGGTTCAATAGTTGGCTAACGGGTGAAAGGTAGTCGCGTACGGCGTCCGTGATGGTTGTTGTAGGCAACATCGAGTACGGGCGTACGTGACGGGTTGTTCGGGTAAACCTGCAGGTGTAAATCGATTATAATCGCCGTCCCTCGCGGTCAGTGAGTACCACTTGTTCACTGTACCGTGACGTAGAAAGAACAGGCTAGCTACATGTTAAAATGTTGCTGATTGAAAGCTGGACATTGATTGTTAATGATATGCTGTAGCTTAGAGCTAATTAAAGTTCTTTTCAACTTTGGGCAAAGTACATGAGAGAAATGCGTTTCTTGTTTGATTGCGGCTCTCTCATGTGCCTTAGCGTAAGGTTCTCCACAACCTGCTGCTAAAACTTAAAAGTAAGGTTCTACTAATTAGGCGAGTCCTTGCAAATGATTTTTACCTCATGCAACCCATTACCCTCATGTAGAAGTTCCATGTTTAGGTGAGACGGGTCAGACTTGCTGAGCCTTCGTGCTCACTGCTTGTGTTTGAAGCTTTTGCAGGTTTCTATGAGGAAGGGGCTCCCGAAGAGGAGACGGAACCCCAGGAGGGGAACCCCGTCGAGTGGGAGTCGTGCACGCCGCAGAGTTAGTGTGCGTGTGTGCTAGCAAGGACACGTTCGAGGGCTGAACGTGCACTTGATGCTTAGTCTACGCCCGCGAGTGTAGATTGAACTTATTTTGATGTAAACATGTTCTTAAACTTGTTTATGCAATAAAATTTCCGCTTCCGCTTTGTACCTTTGACGTGTGTTATACGGTGCTGTGCAACGCAGCACCCCTCAGCGTGATCCTGGCTCGACAGGACCAAATGGGGTCGTGTCACGATAATATCCCGCGAGTCTGAGGAAACTCCGTACCTCGTGAACAGTTCTCGGGGACTTCCAATTCAGCACTTGTGTGATTTTACTTGGGTCTACAGCGATGCCCTCCGCTGAGATGATATGCCCGAGAAAAGGCACTTGCGATATCCAGAATTCACACTTGCTGAATTTCGCGTATAGCTTGTGATCTAGCAGCCATTGCAAGACTATACGCAGATGTTTCTTGTGCTCTTCCTCTGACTTGGAATATACCAATATATCGTCGATGAAGACCATGACAAACTTATCCAGCTCCGGCATGAATACCGAGTTCATCAAATACATGAAGTGAGCTGAAGCATTGGTGAGGCCGAAGGACATGACCAGGTACTCATAAAGCCCGTACCTCGTCGAGAAAGCCGTCTTCGTAATATCCTCAGCCCGTATTTTAATCTGGTGTGTGAGACCTATGTGTGCTGAATACATTGGCAATTAGGATAAAAGTTAGCATTAACATTCAAAGTTTTGAATATTGCCAAAACATTCTTCTGTGGCAAGGTCCGACAAGTTCTTTGTTAGGTCCGCCAAGTGTTGGCAAGGTCCGGAGCTTGTTTTTTAGGGAGCTCCCGTGAAGTTCAACTCGTAGAACTGCAGCGTCTTGTGTTTGCTTTTAACTCGCAATTTTTCAAACATGCTTTATGGGAAGGTTTGATTAGTATTAATTTGCTAAGTTTTTGGTGTGTTTTGGTGGTTATGGCTGTTATCATTTGATATGGTTTGCAACATGCTTATGTGACGTGCTCATGTAAAGTGTTGTGGTTTTCGAACTAAGTGAGTCAAGTCGAGGACTTGTGCTCGGAGGAATTGGTTGTTTATTCATGTGCAGGTGTTTCTTGAGTTCAAGACATGGCTGGTGACGGGATCCTTGGACTAGTCTCAGTGAGGAGATGAGGTTCCAACAACCAAGTTCGGGAGGAGCTGTGGTTGAGTTGATCGGGAGGTCACGCAGCATGTTTGTATCAAGGGCAGTGCATATGAAGGTTGCGTGTACGTCGTTGGAAGGTGTTTGCACGTGTGCAAGGAGTGCATGGACGTGGCAACATTGTTCCAAGGCGTGATGAAGAGAAGTGGACGTAAAGAATTGGTCGGAAAGGTCCAACCGGCTGGATTGCGTACTCAGGCTGAGGCTAAGTCGGATATGGCTCAAATATGGAAGATTTGAGTTGGTTATGATAGGATTTCGTGCTAGGCACGAAGTTGAGTTGTTTTAGGAATATTTAGGACGTTCCTAAGGTGTTTGGATGTCTCACGATTGCTTCTATCTGCGAATAGGAGAGTCCTCCGCAGTTATGGTAAGCTAGGATACGAGTCCAATTAGGAGTAGGAGTCCTAGATTGGATTGTGTAGCCTGAGGGCTGGCTATAAAAGCAAGGGAGGCCAGAGCTCTCGTGGGTAGAGAACTTTGGGCTATTCCTCTTGTGTTTCTATTGAATAAAGTTCACAGTTTCGAGGAGCTTTTGTGCCTTGTTTGTCCGATTTGTTTTTCGTCAAGTCTTTCTCGCCGAGTTTCTGGACAGACCGACGTTGCTTCGGTGTTTCATTCATAACTCGATTTTTACAGATCCGATTGACGTGATTCATTTTGGGTTATCTTCACAACTCAATTATCTATCATATGTGAAATTTTCACGAGCTTCAGATCTGTATTTTTTGAGATACACGAGTTTCTTCGCAACGTCGCAGATCTGTTTTATATCGGGTAGAACAGATTGATCTTCGTTTAATGTTTTGATCGTATCTCAAGTTTTACTTCGTGTTTTCAAGTGATTCTTGTTGCATTAGATCCGTGACTTGATTCTCTACCTCTCTACTTGATTTGTCACGGTTGAACACGTTCGAAAACACTTGCACACACGGTTTCTTTAACCGATTGATTTTTTGCTGAGGGGTTTTTGTCGTTTCCGCTGCGAAGTGTTTTAATCTACCATTCACCCCCCTCTGGTAGCTTTTCACGTGCTCTTCGATCCTACAATTGGTATCAGAGCCAAGGTTCTCTAATCTTTGTGATTTGCACGTGTTTTGACTAACCATCATGGAGAAGTACTCCGCAAAACCTTGTGTGTTCAATGGCATCGATTTTCAGGTTTGGAAGGTGCGGATGGAGGCCTACATACAGGCGCAAGGCTTCGCCATATGGGAAAAGGTCTACCGGAACTTCGATGTACCACCCAACGATCAAGTTACGGCTGCAAACATGAGAGATGTTGACAACAACAACAAGGCTCGCAACTTGATCATCCAAGGATTGACTCAAAGCGACTTCGACCGTGTTGCACACCTCCGATCTGCATATGATATTTGGAAAGCTCTTTGTGACTACCATGAAGGATCCAATACGATCAAGGAGGTAAGGAAAGATATGTTCAAGAAAGAATACATGCGTTTTGAAATGCAACCCGGTGAGTCAATTGACGACCTTTTTGCTCGCTTTAATAAAATTCTCAGCAACTTGCGTAGTGTCAATGTTAACTTTTCAGATGCTGAAAATGCTAGACAATTGTTAGGAGCATTAGATATGTCAATTTGGGAGATGAAAGTTACATCTATTCGTGAATCTACTGTCATGAGTTCTCTTACTTTAGATGTGCTTTATTCTAAATTGAAAACTCATGAAATTGACATCATCTCACGTAAAAACCCCAACAAGTCTATTGCATTTGTTTCGCAACGTGACATGTCTAGTTCTAGTCAATCATCATCTAGTGGTGCACTCTCTTTTCTGTCCTCTCTAACCCTTGAACAGATTGAAGAGTTTCTAGAGGAGGAGCTTGCACTCATTTCTACTCGGTTCTCAAAAACATTGCAAAATGTGAGAACTAGAAGGAGAGGAAGCTCCGGACCTCAACGATGTTTTGAATGTGGTAAGACAGGACATTTTCGTACGGAGTGCCCTAACCTTTCAGGTCCGACTTCACGTGAAGAAAAGCAAACAAGGCCGAAGAAATTGTTTGCAAAGAATAAGAAGAAGAAAGATTTATCAATGCGCAACATAGTGCATAGTATGATCTCTGCACTTCAAGATTTCGGCTCAAGTGATGTGGACACCGGTAGTGATGAAGATGAAGAAGCTATGGCAAATATGTGCTGCATGGCGAGCAAGTCAAGTTCAAGCTCCGAGGAGGCAGAACACAACAGCGACGATGAAGAGGTATGTCCCACTTGCGAATAAATGTGTGATGCTATTTCTCGTGCCACTGTTATATTAAAGAAAAAGGATAAAAAAACTTAGGAACAATGCTGTTAAAATTGAATCACTAGAATATGAAATTAATCGTTTAAAAACTTTGATTCCTAGTGATGATTCTTGTTCCTCATGTGATTTAATTTATGAACAATTATCCTCTTTAAGAAGTGCACACGCATCTACACTTGATAAACTTGAACTTGAAATTGAAAAGAACAAAGAGCTTGCAGCACTTAATGATAAAAATTTGAAAGATGCTTGTTGTTCTACAATTGATTTGCATTGTTCTTCATGTGATGATCTGAATAAGAAACTAAATGATGCTATGAATGAGATTTCTATTTTGAACAATGCTTTATGTGTGCATGAAGTTAAATATTGTTCAAATTTCAAACTAAAAGGAAGAACTTCATGTGAAAACTGCTTTGATCTGTCCAATAAACTTGATGACATGCATAGGACACTAGATCGGTTTTCTAATGCAAATAAGAACCTAAACTTGCTGCTGAATTCTTCCAAGTCTTGTACTGATAAAACTGGTTTAGGTTTTAATTCTCATGCTCATGCTAAGGCACACCCACCTAAAGTTGTAAAGTCATTGGGAAGCGGTTTGATTCAAACAGCTCCTAGGCAAAAAGAGGTGATTTTCAAATCTGCAGGAGTACTGTCCCATTCTTGTTCTAATAAACGTGTTGCTTGCTCATCTAGACATGATAATAAGGTTATTTTTCATTGTACCTACTGTGGTAGAGATGGTCATGTCATGGATTTTTGTTATAGACTAGCTAAACACAATAAGAAACAAAGAATACTTGCTAGATCACATAACAACCAAGCAAAATCTGCTAGACTGAATGTCCGGAGCTTGCAACCTGCTGTAATGAGTAAAAAACTTGCTCCCGGACCTACTGTTTTTTGTGTTACATATAACACATCTTCTAAGTCAGTAGTTGGGAACAAAAATTTTCGATGTTTGGCTCATAAACCTGCTGTACCTTCTCATCTTTCGCGTGTTATTCCTGCTGGACGTCGTGTGACTCAGTACTGGATTCCTAAAAGTCTTTTAACTAACCCCAGTATTGAGTCATCGACGTATTGTGCTGCTGTGTAGGTTTCACGTTTGAGGAAGGAGAACATTTGGATTGTGGATTCAGGTTGCTCACGCCACATGACCGGTAACAAAGAATGGTTCTCCTCTCTCTCTTTTGTGTCACGTGTAGAAAATGTTACTTTCGCCAATAACTCTTCTACTCCCATAATTGCAAAGGTTCGGTTAGAGTAAACAATCTCTACACATTGAAAGATGTGGCACTTGTTAAAAATTTGAAATACAACTTGCTTTCGGTTTCACAATTGCTAGATGAAAATCTAGAGGTTAGCTTTGCTAAAAATTGCTGCAAGGTTGTAGATTCAAAAGGTGAGCTTTTGTTTAACATGTCTAGGTTTGGAAGAGTTTTTAAAGCTGATTTTGATTTGTCAACTTCTAAGCATCGGTGTCTAGTTGCTAATGATACAAAGGATCTATATTTTTGGCATCGTAGACTTGGTCACATAGGCTTTGATCATCTCACTCGTGTTAGTGCTCTTGATCGCATGCGTGGGCTGCCGAAGCTTAAAAAGGACAATGATATTGTGTGCTCTTCTTGTAGACATGCTAAGTTTGTTGCAGGTTCACATGCTCCTCTCACCATGACCATGACAGCTGAACCGGGACAACTTTTACATCTTGACACAGTAGGTCCGGGACGTGTTCAATCCTTCGGAGGTAAATTGTATGTGCTTGTGATTGTTGATGATTATTCCAGATATTCTTGGGTTTATTTTATGGCATCTAAGAATGAAGCTTTTAGTCATTTTAGAAATTTATTTCTTAGATTATCTATTGATCACCCAGGATCATTAAAAGCAATTAGAAGTGATAACGAAACTGAATTTAAAAACCAATCCTTTGATCACTTTTGTGCTGAAAATGGAATAGATCATCAATACTCTTCACCCTATGTACCACAACAAAATGGTGTCGTAGAAAGAAAGAACAGGACCTTAGTTGAGATGGCTAGGACTATGCTTGATGAATATCAAACTCCTAGGAAATTTTGGCCTGATGCAATTGCAACCGCTTGTTGTGTCTCAAATCGTGTTTTCTTGCGTGCTATGCTTGGAAAACCCCATATGAGCTACGGTTTGGACATAGGCCTAGTGTTACACACTTTAGGGTTTTTGGTTGCAAATGCTTTGTTAAGAAACATGGTAATCTTGATAAATTTGAAGCTAGATCTGTTGATGGCATGTTTCTTGGTTATCCATCTCATACTAGAGGCTACCGTGTGCTTTTACTTGACACTAACAAAATTGTGGAGACTTGCGAGGTTTCTTTTGATGAAGCTAGCCCAAGTACTAGCTCCGATATTGCAGGTCCGGATCCATATCCGCAGGGGGAGAGTATTTTTATTGAAGAAGATGAAGAAGTGGTGCTGCTGCCCGAAAACTCGGAAGTAAATAACAATCAAGCTGCTGATTTTGCACCACGACCAGCACCAACAGTCACTACTGCTGGTTCGGACCTTCCTCAATCAACAAGCTCTCCTAATCAAAGGTCCAAACATGAAGAAGAAGGTTCTAGTGAAGTGTCTACTCCCCTCCGAGTACTCAAAAGTCATCCTCCACAACAAATCATTGGAAGCTTGCATGAACGAGTCACTCGGTCCAGGTTTTGTGATCTAAACTCTCATGCTCATTCTGCTTTTGTTGCTTCTTTTGAACCCAAGGATATATCACACGCACTCACTAATGAATCTTGGATTAATTCCATGCAAGAAGAGTTAGAAAATTTTGAAAGAAATAATGTTTGGAAACTTGTACCTCCACCTCAAGGTCACACATTAATTGGAACTAAGTGGGTATTAAAAAATAAGCAAAGTGAGGATGGGGTTGTGGTTAGGAATAAAGCTAGGTTGGTTGCTCAAGGTTTCACTCAAATTGAAGGTCTAGATTTTGATGAAACATTTGCTCCTGTTGCTAGATTAGAAGCTATAAGAATTTTATTAGCATTTGCTGCATCTAAAGGTTTAAAGTTATATCAAATGGATGTTAAAAGTGCTTTTCTTAATGGCTACATAGAGGAGGAGGATTATGTTAAGCAGCCACCAGGTTTTGAAAATCCAAATTTTCCTAATCATGTTTACAAACTGTCCAAAGCCTTGTACGGTCTAAAACAAGCCCCTAGAGCATGGTATGATAGATTACAAACATTCTTACTTGAAAAGGGGTTTACCATGGGCAAGGTTGATAAAACTCTTTTTGTACTTAAGCATGGCAATGACTCATTATTCGTTCAAGTGTATGTGGATGATATTATCTTTGGTTGTGCTTCTCATGATCTCGTGTCCAAGTTTTCAGCTATGATGAGTTCAGAATTTGAGATGAGTATGATGGGAGAACTCACATACTTTTTGGGGCTGCAAATCAAGCAAACAAAAGAAGGAACTTTTGTGCATCAAACTAAGTATACAAAGGACCTTATTAAGCGCTTCAACATGGACAAATGCAAGCCTCTTCGGACACCGATGGGAACAGCAACAACACTTGAACTTGACGAAGATGGTGACCCGGTCGATAAAAAAGAATACAGAAGTATGGTTGGATCACTTTTGTATCTCACGGCGTCAAGACCGGACATACAATTCAGCGTATGTCTTTGTGCATGTTTTCAAGCTTCTCCACGTGCTTCACATCGCCAAGTCATCAAAAGGATTCTCAGGTACCTACATGGAACTAAAGAATTTGGCATCTTTCTTCCTTCTTCCTCAACTGTTTCTTTGAAAGCTTTTTTGGATGCTGATTTTGGGGGTTGTAGGTTTGATAGGAAAAGTTCTTCGGGTGCTTGTCATTTTCTTGGTAATTCACTTGTTGCTTGGTCCTCTAGAAAACAAAGTTCAGTTGCACAATCCACGGCCGAATCTGAATATGTAGCTGCGGCTAGCGCTTGCTCACAAATTCTTTGGATTGTTCAAACACTTAAGGACTATGGGGTTGATTTAGATAGTGTTCCACTGTTTTGTGATAACACTAGTGCAATTTGTATTGCTAAAAACCCTGTGAAACACTCTAGAACTAAGCACATTGACATTAGGTATCACTTTCTTCGTGATAATGTTGAAAAAGGAAACATTGTGCTTCACCATGTCGATACCGAACAACAATTGGCTGATATTTTTACAAAACCTTTGTATTTCACTTGTTTTTGTTTCATTCGTAGTGAAATAGGGGTTATGCATCCTCATGGATTAAATTGAGGGGGAGTTTTTGAAACTTTGAAAGTCCATGTGTGAATCTGAAACTAAAATAAGATGAGCATAGTATTTCATACATATATGACTTTGTGATTCCTTTTACAGGCTGAAAGTTCTTACTACATTACTCATGTTATACATTTTGTAGTTTTTTCCATGACTAGTAATTGGAATAATTACTTACACTAAATCTGGTCATGATCGAACTTTCTTGCTGTTTTGAACTTGTTGCATGCTCATAAGTGCTTTTAATCATAAAAAATTAATCAAGTGATCAGCTCACATGTTGAGTTTTCAAATAAAAAATTGAGAAAAGATCAAGAGAATATGCATGCATCACACTTCTTTTGAGATTGCTTATCATTACACTAAGATATGAACTTGGAAGGAATTGTGTATCACTAAAACCATGTCCTTAAGCTTCTGATTGTCAAATGACATAGGCTTGGCTTAGTTGGTTAGAATAAGGCTGATGTGGCATATAATCTCTTGCAAATATCATATGATCAACTTTGTGCCTTAAATGATTATGAATAATAAAAATGCAGCAACAAGTGTCATGTTTTCAGGTTTTGAAATAGTTGAGTAAGGGAGATCATGACTTGCTTAAACTGAAAAATACATTTGATCTCTAGCATGGCTTACACTACTTTATGTATCTCATTGATGTGATAGTGTAAGTAACCTGATTTTATGACTTGGATGAGCTTTGTTTTGTATGTATATGTTATAATATGCTCATAACAATTAAAAATTTCTCCTTTGAACCTTGCTGAATACATTGTCAAAGGGGGAGAAATGTGTATAAGGAGAGATTTTTTTACACTTTGCATATGTTATACACTTTCTTCCTTCTCTGATTTTAAAAAATGGGGAGAAATTAATAAAGGGGGAGAAATGAGTTTTCAAAGCTTTTCAAAACTTTTCATAAGCCAATGTTTGGATTTTAATTGGTGTTGCCAATGCATTCATCAAGGGGGAGCTTGTGAGACCTATGTGTGCTGAATACATTGGCAATAAGGATAAAAGTTAGCATTAACATTCAGAGTTTTGAATATTGCCAAAACATTCTTCTGTGGCAAGGTCCGACAAGTTCTTTGTTAGGTCCGCCAAGTGTTGGCAAGGTCCGGAGAGCTTCTGTGAGGTCCGGAGCTTGTTTTTTAGGGAGCTCCCGTGAAGTTTAACTCGTAGAACTGCAGCGTCTTGTTTTTGCTTTTAACTCGCAATGTTTCAAACTTGCTTTATGGTAAGGTTTGCTTAGTATTAATTTGCTAAGTTTTTGGTGTGTTTTGGTGGTTATGGCTGTTATCATTTGATATGGTTTGCAACATGCTTATGTGACGTGCTCATGTAAGGTGTTGTGGTTTTCGAACTAATGTGAGTCAAGTCGAGGACTTGTGCTCGGAAGAATTGGTTGTTTATTCATGTGCAGGTGTTGCTTGAGTTCAAGACATGGCTGGTGACGGGATCCTTGGACTAGTCTCAGGGAGGAGATGAGGTTCCAACAACCAAGTTCGGGAGGAGCTGTGGTTGAGTTGATCGGGAGGTCGCGCAGCATGTTTGGATCAAGGGCAGTGCATATGAAGGTTGCGTGTACGTAGTTGGAAGGTGTTTGCACGTGTGCAAGGAGTGCATGGATGTGGCAACATTATTCCAAGGCGTGATGAAGAGAAGTGGACGTAAAGAATTGGTCGGAAAGGTCCAACCGGCTGGATTGCGTACTTAGGCTGAGGCTAAGTCGGATATGGCTCAAATATGGAAGATTTGAGTTGGTTATGATAGGATTTCGTGCTAGGCACGAAGTTGAGTTGTTTTAGGAATGTTTAGGACGTTCCTAAGGTGTTTGGAAGTCTCACGATTGCTTCTATCTGCGAATAGGAGAGTCCTCAGCAGTTATGGTAAGTTAGGATACGAGTCCAATTAGGAGTAGGAGTCCTAGATTGGATTGTTTAGCCTGAGGGCTGGCTATAAAAGCAAGGGAGGCCATAGCTCTCATGGGTAGAGAAATTTGGGCTATTCCTCTTGTGTTTCTATTAAATAAAATTCATAGTTTCGAGGAGCTTTTGTGCCTTGTTCGTCCGATTTGTTTTTCGTCAAGTCTTTCTCGCCGAGTTTCTGGACAGACCGACGTTGCTTCGGTGTTTCGTTCATAACTCGAGTTTTACAGATCCGATTGACATGATTCTTTTTGGGTTGTCTTCAAAACTCAATTATCTATCCTCTATGAAATTTTCACGAGCTTCAGATCTGTATTTTTTGACATACACGAGTTTCTTTGCAGCGTTGCAAATCTGTTTTATATCGGATAGAACAGATTGATCTTCGTTTAATGTTTTGATCGTATCTCAAGTTTTACTTCGTGTTTTCAAGTGATTCTTGTTGCATTAGATCCGTGACTTGATTGTATACCTCTCTACTTGATTTGTCACGGTTGAACACGTTTGAAAACACTTGCACAAACGGTTTCTTTAACCGATTGATTTTTTGCTGAGGGGTTTTTGTTGTTTCCACTGCGAAAAGTTTTAATCTACCATTCACCCCCCCTCTGGTAGCTTTTCACGTCATCTTCGATCCTACATGGTGGTACCCGGATCTTAAGTCCATCTTGGAAAAGATCTTTGCTTTGACCAACTGATCAAACAACATGTCGATCCGTGGCAACGGGTACTTGTTCTTGATGGTTACGGTGTTTAGTGGACGATAGTCCATGCAAAGCCACAATGTTTCATCCTTCTTATTCACGAATAATGCCGAACAACCCCATGGCGAGGAGCTCGGCCTAATAAAACCCTTATCCAGCAGGTCCATTAGCTGGGTCTTCAATTCAGCCAACTCCTTGGGCGCCATCTTGTACGACCTTCGGGATATTGGCATGGTTCCCGGTGCAAGTTCAATCTTGAACTCCACCTCTCTATCGGGCGGCATCCCCGGTAAATCATCCGGGAACACATCAGGGAACTCTCGGACCACTTGAATATCATCCAATCTGATAGTTGTGGATTGATAGACACTTGGAAGTTTTATTTCTGGACTGTCCAAAAATAAGGAGTGAGATCCGTGCACTTCTGAGTTCAAGTGAACGATTCGAAGGATGGTGTCTAAAACAGCGCCGTGGCGGGTTAACCATGACATCCCTAGGATGACATCGACCTTCTGTCCCTCTAACATTATGAGAGACGTTGGGTACACTCTACCCGCTAAGCGTAATGGTGCTTTGGAAACCATTACGCTTGCTGAAATCTTCCCACCCGGTGAACAAATCAAATATGGACTATCGGTGGGTAGTATTTGCAAGCTGTGTTTAGCAATGAAAGCTTGGCTAATAAAATTGTGTGTGGCACCTGAATCAAACAATACTATGGCAGGATGCTGGTAGAGTTGAAACATACCCGCAAGGATTGGCTCACCCTCCGGCACGTCCTCTATGGCAAGTTGGTGTACGGTGCCGGGCCTAGGGTTTGCACGCCTCACATTAGTAGGATTCCGGGGTTGATTCCTCCCCAGAAGTTTCAATGCAACTCCGCCGCCTTGTCTCTCTGGACAACTGCTGGCGAAGTGTCCTGGACGACCACATTTGTAGCATATGGCCGCTGCTTGTCCGGTGTTTTGTCACACCCGGTTTCTCCGAAGAACAACCGAGTGAATATCACATGTATGCCAGGATCATTTTCTCATACATGTGATGACAAATAGTGAAGCATCATTTATTACAAGTCAGGTATCGAATATAAATAAGTCTTACATAGCATATGTCTCGATGGACGATAATAAGTTCATAACATGTAAATAAAATAGCAGCGGAATATTATTCTTGTGGGCTCCGTCACAGGAGTTGCCCGGGGGACTCCATGAACCTAGAATCCTTCTTCGGGTCCGAAGTCTTGGTCATTGAACACCACATTATTCTCTTGACCTGAGCAGCAATATAAACCAACAAATATCCAAGTTTGAGTACCGTTGGTACTCAGCAAGTGTGGGAAAGTTATGTCATGCATGGCTAGAACAAGGAGAGGTTGAACTCATGGTTAAAGCACTACGCAATTAATACCTATCACCTTAGCTTATTAAGCACCTACATTACTACACAGGTGAAATGGTCCCAATCTCCCATCCCATCATCATAATCAAATAACCATAACATCATTTCCAATGTTAAGCTCCCCGCTTAACATTCACAACCTCCAAGGTCATCATACTCTAATCATGAATAGATCCAAGCCGCTCTTGACCGTGAGCACGGCTGTCATGACAGCTTTGACTCTGCAGAGTTTGCACCACTGTACCCACATGTAGTGATTTCATCCCCCGTTGCCGGGTGGACTAAAAGAACCTCCTTTATGTCAGTGGCCACAAATCACATTCACACTTCCCAGGCGTGTAGCTAGAGATCACTACGAAGCCTTTACAAAGGGATTCCCGACGAGCGTGGGCCCACTGAGGTTTCACCCCTAACAGCATACAAGAGGCTCCAACCCCGCTGCAGTGGCCCCCTCTTGAGCCTTGCGGTTCATATGGTAGTCCAGCTGCCACCTATTCCCCGCACCATCCAACACACCCATACTACGCTGGGGATACACCTAATTAATTGGCCAAGCTGCCCCATCTCAGCATGTGGTTGGCACGGTAAAGCCAGGTTACATGCTTGATAAACCGGTCCTAAGGATCTAGGCAAGTACTAAACACAAACCCGAGTCTCGTGCACCCAGCACCAACCAAATCATCCAACTTGCCTTGATCCCTACCTCTACATAACTCATAATATCTCCTTCAAGAGTAAGGTAAGCAAGTTGATAATATCATATCCCACTTATCCCATTCTAAGCATGGCTAAGCATAACTAATATGAATGAATGATATAATAAAGCAAAATCCCATCCCAAGCTACAAGGAAAACAAGGTAATGCAATTCTAGGGAAACTTCCTAGCATGGGTTTCATATTTCAATTGACAATGCAAATAACTCTATCTACACATCCTAGTATAGGAACAAAGTGGTCAAGGACACTTGCCTTCTTCCTGCTGCTCTGGGAATGGAAAGTCTTGTTCTTGGAAGGGAAGAACTTGCTCTGGGGCAGGTTCTACTCATACCATCACACATAGCAAAAGAAAACAACAATCCATAAGACATAGTTCACACTTTCACTTTATACAAACCACACATTCACACCTATGAAAGTCATTCACACTTCTAAGGGTTGTGGTTACTCTATGTGTGTTGATTTTTGGCCTACATGCACTTTTAAACATATGTATATTATTTCTAACTTTTGTATTCAGATTTCTGTTTGCACACTATATATGAATTTCCAATTTAAACAAATTCTTTAATACCCTCTTTAGCTACCAAGTTTGCATGGACGGTAATTTCCTACTCCAAATGGGTTTTCAAATCATCTACCAAATCCTGAACTGAAATCTTTGGATTTGGAAACTTCATTTATCATTTTCTAGTTATGCAAACCTAGTTACTATATTTTCAGATTTATTTCCTATGCCTAAATGTGAACTTTATTATGAAAATAGTAAGACATCTCATCTAAACAGAATAGGTTCTGATATAAAATATTAAATAATATATTTTTGAACATCTCCTCTGATGTGAACTAATTTAAATCTATTTTACCCATTTTCAAAATTATTTATTAACCTAAAAATGTGTTCCTAGAACTAATAAACATGAACACACCCAAACAGATTTCATTTCAGCCTAAAATTTATTTTTAGTTCATTCTAAAGTTTTCCAAGTGTTAGTAGAGTTTAAACTTGAATTTACAATGTGTTTGTATTTCCTTTTTAAATTTAAATCCTAGTCACACATTCAAATTTCTAAATTGAATATCATATAGGGTTAAAAAGGTAAGTTCACCCTACTACAGGGTCTAATTTATTATTTTAAGAATTTCCAGTGGCCTAACTATGCATAACAGAGGAGTTTTGCAAATTTTTATTAAGTCCAGGATCTAAAACTGATTTTTAATTGAATTTACATGAATTTCTGAAGTTCCAGGGGCTAGATCAGAAGTTTCCGGGGCTAGCTCGTATTTTCCGAGATCCCCAGGGGGTAGCGCGTAAGAATCCCGGACTTTATAATGCGGGGCCGACGTGGACCGTCCGATTTAAAACAGACGGCTCAGATTAGATCGCCGAACCGGTATGCGCGGGTTTTAATTCCACCGTGCGATTTAAAATAGACGGCGCACAAGTGGCCACGTCGCTCTGACCGAGCGCGGGCGGCGCTGCCCGGCGGCGCGCGGCGGTGGGAGGCAGCGATCTCGCCGGAAAACTTCGGATCTTCGTCTATTCTTCCTAAAACTGGGATTTCATGGCATAGATCGGTAGAGGGGAGGTCGGGGATCTTACCTCGGGGTTTTTCTTGAGCTCAGAGGTCCTGGAAGGCGGTCGGCGACGAGGTCCGAGGTGAATTCACGGCGATGCTCGTCGGCGTTGTATCTGAACCGCAAACCACCCAGTTTTCTGCACCTGCGTGATTCCCCGGAGGCGGTGGAACACGATCGGCGCGTTAGATCAGAGAACCCCAGCAAAGATCAAGAGAAAACGGTGATCTGAGCTTCGGTTCTCACCGGGAGGAAAAACAGCCAATCGCGGGCGAAAAACGGGACGATGCCGGTGTTTATATAGCCGGGGGAGGGTGGCGTTCGGTTGGGATCGAGCTGGAGTCGTCCAGAACCGAAATTCGGCTGGGATACGCGGGTATCCGGGGGGTTTCGATTCGGGGGAGAGAGGAGTCCCGGGTCAGCCGAGCGCGCGCGCGAGGAGGAAGACGACGACGGGCCCCACATGTCGGTGAGAGGAAAACGGGGCGCGCGGCTGCGGACTGGCACGGGGGCGAGGTGGGCCGGCTGGTGGGTTTCGGCCCACTGGCCGGGAGGGTTTTGTTTTTTCTTTTTCTTTTTCTTTTCTGTTTTGAGTTGAATTTGAATTTGAATTTCTGCACCACATGCAATATGTCCAAAAAAAATTTAAATTCCCCTCTTAACAGGTTTTGGGGTGTTACAGCTCTACCCCCCTTAAAAGAAATCTTGTCCTCGAGATTGGTGGTTCTAAGAAAACAATTCCGGAAACTGTGCCTTAAGCTCGTCTTCTCGCTCCCATGTGGCTTCCTCTTCCGAGTGATGCTTCCACTGCACCTTGCACATCCGGATTCTTTTATTTCTTGTGAGGTGTTCCATTGTCTCCAAAACGTTGACCGGTTGCTCGGCATAAGACAGATCCTCGGCTACGTCAACCTCATTCATAGGTAACATCTCTTCAGGTGTCCTCAGACATTTCTTGAGCTGTGACACATGGAATACATCGTGCACATCCGATAGGTGTGCCGGCAGTTCTAGTTGATATGCCACTTCGCCTTTCCTCTCCAGAACTTGAAAGGGTTCGATGTATCGGGGTGATAACTTCCCTTTCACCTTGAACCGACGAAGTCCTCGGATAGGGGACACCTTGAGGTAGAAATAGTCCCCCACGTTAAAAACGAGCTCTCTTCTTCGTACATCGGCATAGCTCTTTTGTCGTGTCTGTGCTATTCTCCAGTTGTTGTGGATTTCCCTCACTTTAGCCTTGGCTTCTTGTAGTACTCCAGGCCCAAACACTTTACTTTCCCCCGTTTGGTTCCAAAATAGTAGAGTTCTGTACTTTCTCCCATACAAAGCCTCAAATGGTGACATCTTCATGCTAGCCTGATAGCTGTTGTTATAGGAGAACTCCGCATACGGTAAGTTCTTATCCCAACTCCGACTGTTTTTGAGTGCACACGCTCTCAGTATGTCCTCAAGGATCTGATTTGTTCTTTCCGTCTGCCCGTCAGTTTGTGGATGATAGGCAGAACTAAAATTCAGATAGGTTCCCATGGTTTCATGTAGCTTCTGCCAGAACCTTGAGGTGAACTGTGTCCCTCGATCTGACACTATCTTCTTTGGCACTCCATGGTAACACACGATCCTTGACATGTACAACTCTGCCAATTTGGATCCGCTGTAGCTTTCTTTCACGGGGATGAAATGAGCTACCTTGGTTAGCCTGTCGATGATGACCCATATCGAATCGTATCCTGATTGGGTCCTAGGCAATCCCACTATGAAATCCATAACGATTTCTTCCCATTTCCATTCAGGCACTTTGAGTGGTTGCAATAATCCCGCGGGTCGTTGATGTTCTGCTTTCACCAACTGACATGTGTCACATAGGGCAACATGTTCCGCGATATCTCGCTTCATGCCATACCACCAATACCTGCTCTTGAGGTCATGGTACATCTTTGTACTCCCAGGATGAATGGAATAGTCGGAATCATGAGCCTCCATCAAAATCAATTCACGGATCTCCTTTACCTCAGGCACACAGATTCTTTTCCCGTGCGACACCGTACCTTGTTCATCCTCTCTGAAACCAGGGGCTCTATTATCCTTGATGAGTTGTCGTATTTCTCGTATCTTCTCATCATTCTTTTGGCCATCGCGTATGTATTGCTCTAATGTGGAGTCCATGTGAATGTGATTCCTTTCTCCAACAGTTTGGTGAGGGGTCTCGAGATCTTGGAGAATCCCTCAATAAATCGTCGATAATATCCAGCCAATCCTAAGAAGCTTTGAACTTCCCCGACATTCTCATGGGTCTTCCACTTCTGTACATCCTCGATCTTGGCGGGATCTACGAAGATTCCTCCCTCCGAGATTATATGTCCCAAAAAGGGAACTCTCTTCAGCCAAAACTCACACTTGCTCAACTTGGCATATAGTTGGTGTTCTCTCAGCTTCTGCAACACCAACCTTAGATGTTTCTCATGTTCTTCTTCATCTTTGGAGAAGACGAGAATGTCATCTATGAAAACCACCACAAATTTGTCCAGATATTCCATGAATACCTTGTTCATGGATACATGAAGTACGCTGGGGCATTAGTTAGCCCAAAGGGCATGACGGTGTATTCATACAGTCCGTATCGAGATACGAAAGCTGTCTTTGGATATTAGTTTGCCTTATCTTATGTTGGTGGTATCCCGTCCTGAGATCAATTTTCGAGAACACACAAGCTCCCCTCAACTGATCAAACAAGTCTTCAATGCGGTGTAATGGGTACTTGTTCTTGATGGTTACTTCATTCAAGGCACGGTAGTCTACGCATAACCTTTGGGTTCCGTCCTTCTTGGGCACAAATATCACTGGAGCTCCCCATGGTGAGGAACTAGGGCGAATATACCCCTTCTCCATCAATTCTCTCAAATGATCCTTGAGTTCTCCCAGCTGCTTGGAGTCCATCCGATAAGGTCTCTTGTACTGTTATGAACTTTACTCTTGTGCCACTAGGGTGAGTTAGTTCCACCGTTCTGGTCGAACAATGGATGATTCCCTTATATTTGGTTAACCAATCCATACCCAAAATAATATCTATCCCTGGTGAATCTATCACTATGAGGTTGGCAGTAAATACTACCCCATTAATGTCTAGATTCACCTTGGGACACACTCGTCTTGTCCTTATTTCTCCACCTGGAGAGTTTACTGCTAGCATATGGTTCATTTGTGTTGTTGCTAGATCATGCTTCTTAACAAACCCTTGGGCAATGAACGAGTGGGTAGCACCAGAATCAAACAACAGGATTGCAATGTGTAAATTGGCAGGAAACTTACCAACTACCACGTCGGGTGCCTCTTGCGCTTCTTCCATGGTCACGTGGTTCACCCGTCCTCGCATCACATTCTGCTGTTGCGGCTGCACGGGCTTCTTTTTTGGGCACTTATGGGCGTAGTGCCCCACTTCACCACAGTTAAAGAATTGCACCCCAACCTTAGGTGCCTGGCCTTTGTTGTCTTGGGGTTGGTTTGGGGGTCCTTGTACTGCTGGTTGAGGTTGATATGTAGGGCGAGGCTGCTGTACGAACTGACGTTGTGGTGGTGCTGGTGCTGCCGGGGGCCTGAAGTTCGGGTTGTACCCTCTCGGTGCTGAGTAGGGTACCGCAGCACGGCTCGTCTGCACTACGGATTGCTGCATCAGACGTGGGCGGGTGTTGCTACCCGAGGCTTGGTGTGACCATCCAGCCTTCCTCTTGTTTTCATTTTCCAAGGCCTTCAGCTTCCTTTCCACATCAAATGCTCTGTCCACCATCTTTTGGAAACTTTCATACTCGTTGGATGACATTGCACACTGCATTTTTGCTGTAAGTCCTTCCACGAAGCAATCCTGTTTCTACTCATCAGTCTCTATGTCCCGTGGTGCATAACGGGATAGTTGGGTGAATTTAGTGAGGTATTCCCTCACCGTCATGTTTCCTTGCTGCATCCCCAAGAACTCCTTTCTCTTGTTTTTAAGATCACCCCTTGGTATGTAATGGTTGCGGAAGCTATGCTTGAACTCTTCCCAAGTAATATTCTCAGGGTCATGATGGGCGGCCACGTAAGCGGTCCACCAATCAGCAGCGGGTCCATGCAATTGGTGAGAAGCAAACAGGACCCTCTCATACCCTTGGCATTGTATGATCCTCATCTTGCTCTCAATGGTCTTTAGCCAGTCATCTGCCTCCAGGGGTTCAGCGGCACTTGCAAACTTTGGAGGTTGAGTTCCTAGAAACTCACTCAATCTTGGTTGGCGTGGTGCAGCTTGTGGAGGTGGAGCTTGGTGCAAGTTGGCCACCACTTGAGTCAGGTTCTGGATGAGCTGATTTTGATTCTCAAGCATTTGGTGGATGGGATTAACTCCTTCACGGCGACCACCCCTGTCTTGGCCTCCAGAAAGATGAGGGTTGCCGGCCTCATCGTTGTTGTTGGCGGGGTTGGCACCACGACCCTTTCCTCTTCCGGCCATCTATCGTGATCAACCATATGTCAACTTAAAGCATTATGTATTATCTTACCAATTTTACTTGTTTACACTTTGAAATGTTGGGGCCTTGTTGTATTTATATTTTCTGAGGGTTCATGTCTCACGCAAAAACAAATGCAATATTAGTTTCATAGGGGTTCACACATCAAAGCAAAGCAACCTGAAGACGAGGTTGTGGACAATTGCTCATGGCTTCCACAACTCACGTCACACACCACACATTAACACACCATTAACTAAGGTATTGACTCGCCTACTCGATAACCTATTGAACTATGGGGAAGTACTCTACACGACTCGTATCACTGAGCTGGCTCCTCGGGGTCTTCCTCATTATTGCGGCTGCCTTCTGACTCCGCTTTGGGTGGGGAGGCTGCTGGTGGAGAAGTGCGGCAACGCCTACTCGCCCGGTGATCTGGGGGGTCAGGAGTCCATGTGTCATTCACGGTGACACACAGTTCATTCCCATCTCCTCTTTCTCTCGCCATCAAGCTGGCTCGAAGCAACGCCTCAGTCTCCTTCAGGGTGTCGCGAACATTCTGAAGCTCCTGCTGACACTCCTCAGTCGAGTGCTGAGCATAGCAGCATCCTCCAAGCACAGGTCCATGTGCTCATGGGAAGTCCCTTGCTGCACTGGCGGGTACTTGTACTCCGTCGTACCACTCTCACGCTGGAGAACATACATGTACTCAGTCCGGTACAGGTGGCGACGATAGATGTGACTCTGTCAAGTGATTGCCTCCCAGGTGACATCCTTCTCCGCATCAACCTGTGTCGCTCGACAAGCTGGAGAGCGGTGGATCTTGAGCAGCTGATTTTCATGGATAATCCTCATTTCTGAACTCCATTCTTCCCGCTTCTCACGGATGGTCCGGGTGGAGCTATAGTGTATGATTAGCTTGCCCGTATTGCCGGCGGCTTGGAGCATGCATCGAAGACAGCGCAACAAGCCTCCTACAGCCAATCCGTAGGAGAGGTACGTCACCGGACGATTCTCCTCTCTCAAGGCAAGGGCAACTACCGGAACTCTCCCTCCGGTGGACTTGCGAGCTGTGTGAATCATGCGAACCATCTAAAACATAAAGCATTTAAACTTAAGTTAGATAGAATTTTAAACAAAAATCCTAATTTTGAATAAAAGTTGGGATAAGATGAAGAAAGTGACCCCATTAAATAACACTTTTCAACCCACACCTTGTAAAATAGTTTTTTTTTAAGAAAATAGGGTCCTTAAATACATCCATTTCTACCTAGGTCCACGTTCCTACGGGCAACCTTGGCTCTGATACCACTTCTGTCACACCCGGTTTCTCCGAAGAACAACCGAGTGAATATCACATGTATACCAGGATCATTTTCTCATACATGTGATGACAAATAGTGAAGCATCATTTATTACAAGCCAGGTGTCGAATATAAATAAGTCTTACATAGCATATGTCTCGATGGACGATAATAAGTTCATAACATGTAAATAAAATAGCAGCGGAATATTATTCTTCTGGGCTCCATCACAGGAGTTGCCCGGGGAACTCCATGAACCTAGAATCCTCCTTCGGGTCCGAAGTCTTGGTCATTGAACACCACATCATTCTCTTGACTTGAGCAGCAATATAAACCAACAAATATGCAAGTTTGAGTACCGTTGGTACTCAACAAGTGTGGGAAAGTTATGTCATGCATGGCTAGAACAAGGAGAGGTTGAACTCATGGTTAAAGCACTACGCAATTAATACCTATCACCTTAGCTTATTAAGCACCTACATTACTACTCAGGTGAAATGGTCCCAATCTCCCATCCCATCATCATAATCAAATAACCATAACATCATTTCCAATGTTAATCTCCCCGCTTAACATCCACAACCTCCAAGGTCATCATACTCTAATCATGAATAAGTCCAAGCCGCTCTTGACCGTGAGCACGGCTGTCATGACAGTTTTGACTCTGCAGAGTTTGCACCACTGTACCCACATGTAGTGATTTACCCGGTTGCCGGGTGGACTAAAAGAACCTCCATTATGCCAGTGGCCACAAACCACATTCACACTTCCCAGGTGTGTAGCCAGGAGATCACTACGAAGCCTTTACAAAGGGATTCCCGACGAGCGTGGGCCCACTGAGGTTTCACCCCTAACAGCATACAAGAGGCTCCAACCCCGCTGTAGTGGCCCCCTCTTGAGCCTTGCGGTTCATATGGTAGTCCAGCTGACACCTATTCCCCGCACCATCCAACACACCCATACTACGCCGGGGATACACCTAATTAATTGGCCAAGCTGCCCCATCTCAGCATGTGGTTGGCACGGTAAATCCAGGTTACATGCTTCATGAACCGGTCCTTAGGATCCAGGCAAGTACTAAACACAAACCCGAGTCTCGTGCACCCAGCACCAACCAAATCATCCAACTTGCCTTGATCCCTACCTCTACATAACTCATAATATCTCCTTCAAGAGTAAGGTAAGCAAGTTGATAATATCATATCCCACTTATCCCATTCTAAGCATGGCTAAGCATAAGTAATATGAATGAATGATATAATAAAGCAAAATCCCATCCCAAGCTACAAGGAAAACAAGGTAATGCAATTCTAGGGAAACTTCCTAGCATGGGTTTCATATTTCAACTGACAATGCAAATAACTCTATCTACACATCCTAGTATTGGAACAAAGTGGTCAAGGACACTTGCCTTCTTCCTGCTGCTCTGGGAATGGAAAGTCTTGTTCTTGGAAGGGAAGAACTTGTTCTGGGGCAGGTTCTACTCATACCATCACACATAGCAAAAGAAAACAACAATCCATAAGACATAGTTCACACTTTCACTTCATACAAACCACACATTCACACCTATGAAAGTCATTCACACTTCTAAGGGTTGTGGTTACTCTATGTGTGTTGATTTTTGGCCTACATGCACTTTTAAACATATGTATATTATTTCTAACTTTTGTATTCAGATTTCTGTTTGCACACTATATATGAATTTCCAATTTAAACAAATTCTTTAATACCCTCTTTAGCTACCAAGTTTGCATGGAAGGTAATTTCCTACTCCAAATTGGTTTTCAAATCTTCTACCAAATCCTAAACTGAAATCTTTGGATTTGGAAGCTTCATTTATCATTTTCTAGTTATGCATACCTAGTTGCTATATTTTCAGATTTATTTCCTATGCCTAAATGTGAACTTTATTATGAAAATAGTAAGACACCTCATCTAAACAGAATAGGTTCTGATATAAAATATTAAATAATATATTTTTGAACTTCTCCTCTGATGTGAACTAATTTAAATCTATTTTACCCATTTTCAAAATTATTTATTAACCTAAAAAAGTGTTCCTAGAACTAATAAACATGAACACACCCAAACAGATTTCATTTCAGCCTAAAATTTATTTTTAGTTCATTATAAAGTTTTCCAAGTGTTAGTAGAGTTTAAACTTGAATTTACAATGTGTTTGTATTTCCTTTTTAAATTTAAATCCTAGTCACTCATTCAAATTTCTAAATTGAATACCATATAGGGTTAAAAAGGTAAGTTCACCCTACTACAGGGTCTAATTTATTATTTTAAGAATTTCCAGGGGCCTAACTATGCATAACAGAGGGGTTTTGCAAATTTTTATTAAGTCCAGGGGCTAAAACTGATTTTTAATTGAATTTACATGAATTTCTGAAGTTCCAGGGGCTAGATCAGAAGTTTCCGGGGCTAGCTCGTATTTTCCAAGATTCCCAGGGGGTAGCGCGTAAGAATCCCGGCCTTTATAATGCGGGGCCGATGTGGACCATCCGATTTAAAACAGATGGCTCAGATTAGATCGCCGAACCGGTACGCGCGGGTTTTAATTCCACCGTGCGATTTAAAATAGATGGTGCACAAGCGGCCACGTCGCTTTGACCGAGCGCGGGCGGCGCACGGCGGCGGGAGGCGGCGATCTCGCCGGAAAACTTCGGATCTTCGTCTATTCTTCCTAAAACTGGGATTTCATGGCATAGATCGGTAGAGGGGAGGTCGGGGATCTTACCTCGGGGTTTTTCTTGAGCTCGGCGGTCCTGGAAGGCGGTCAGCGACGAGGTCCGAGGTGAATTCACGGCGATGCTCGTCGGCGCTGTGTCTGAATCGCAAACCACCGAGTTTTCTGCACCTGCGTGATTCCCCGGAGGCGATGGAACACGATCGGCGCGTTAGATCAGAGAACCCAAGCAAAGATCGAGAGAAAACGGTGATCGGAGCTTCGGTTCTCACCGGGAGGAAAAACAGCCGATTGCGGGCGAAAAACGGGACGATGCCGGTGTTTATATAGCCGGGGCAGGGCGGCGTTCGGATGGGATCGAGCTGGAGTCGTCCAGAACCGAAATTCGGCTGGGATACGCGGGTATCCGGGGTGGTTTCGATTCGGGGGAGAGAGGAGTCCCGGGTCGGCCGAGCGCGCGCGCGAGGAGGAAGACGACGGCGGGCCCCACATGTTGGTGAGAGGAAAACGGGGCGCGCGGCTGCGGGCTGGCGCGGGGATGAGGTGGGCCGGCTGGTGGGTTTCGGCCCACTGGCCGGGAGGGTTTTGTTTTTTTCTTTTTCTTTTTCTTTTCTGTTTTGAGTTGAATTTGAATTCCAATTTCTGCACCACATGCAATACGTCCAAAAATTTTTAAATTCACCTCTTAACAGGTTTTGGGGTGTTACATGTTTGGGGGACGAAAGCCCGGCATGCGCTGCTGAGGTGCATATGCACGCGGCATCGCCCGCTGCTGTTGTTGCTGCGGAGGTGGTGCTGGCAGTGCCGGCCTGAACGCCGGTGGGGAATAGGGCTGACTGTGGAATGGAATCGACCTCTGTGGTGGCTGCCAGCGTGGACCCGATGGTGGGCGATTTACCATCCGGTATTTTTGAGAAGGATCACCTCCTTTTCCGCTACTTTGCAGCGCGCTTCGCTTTCTTTCCGCCGCCGCTAACTCCTTGCCGGAGTCCTCCTGAACAATCGCAGCATCAATTATATCGTTGAGGCTGCCGCTATTGAACATCGCCAGCTTGTCTTTCAGGAGCGGGTTAAGCCCCTGGTAGAAGTGATCCTGCCGCTTCTCGTCAGTATCAGCGTGATACGATGCGTAGAGCGCAAGATCATTGAATGCCCTGGAGTATTCCAGCGCTTTTTGGCTCCCTTGTTGCAGGCGTAAGAACTCCTGCGTCTTCCTCTTCATGAGACCCGGCAGTATGTGATAGGCCCTGAAGGCCGTCCGGAACTCCGCCCAGGTCATAACTCAGTCGGTGGGCTGTGAAGCACAGTAGTTCGCCCACCACGCACTCGTGGATCCCTGGAGCTGTTGGACAGCGAACTGAGTCTTGCGCTGCTCACTCACTTGGAGCAGCCCGAACTTCATCTCCATCGTGCGGAGCCAGTTATCCGCATCGAGGGGTTCATCTGCCCTTGAAAATACCAGGGGATGAGTTGCTAGAAAGTCGGAGTAGGAGCTCTGTTGACGCTCCTCACGATCATGACGCCTATCTGGTTGAGACGTATTTGCGATGAGAGTTTGCAGCAACTCCGTGTGCTGCTGATGAGAACCCGCCATTGCCGCAACGATATCAGCCAATGTAACCGTTTGCGGTGGCGGTGGCGGTGTTTGCTGTTGCTGTCCCGAGGAGTCCTCGGGAGGCTGTTGGGAGGTTTTCCCCCCTTGACTAGAACCCCCAACGTCCGGGTTGGCACGAGTACGAGTCATTCTGAAATTCAAAATAGCAGCGATCAGCACATGTCATACTTAAAACTTCCATATGAAACATGAATAATTTACACAGCATCCACATATATTGATAAAGCATAAACTTTATACAAGATACATTATTCTCGGGTCTCTGAGAAGTTGTGCTCATGTCGTCACTACCTATACATACGCTACTTTCTACACGACATGTCGGTGATTACAAAAGTTTGGGTTACATCACCCTTGCTGCCCTACATGGTAACAGTAACCCCCTACTCGGAGTAGAACTCGACCTCCTGTGGGTCGTCTTCCTCTGGTACCTCTGCTGGTGGCTCTGGGTCTACAACCTCCTCTTTCATCTCGGATTCTCCCATTGCCGGAAGACCCAAGACCACGGGTACGGCACCTACCACCGGTATGACCATCACCGGAGGTACGAGCTCCTGCAACGCGTGCACCTCGTCCATGGCCTGGTTGTAGTCCTCTTCCCAGCCTTGCCCTTCCTCAATAGCATCGTCCCGCTCTTGAGTAAGGACCTCATTCTGCTGGGTCAGAGCCTTCACCTGTTCTTGCAAAGCCGTGATGTCGACACGGCTCTTCCTCTTCGCCTTCTTCAGACGATGCAACTGATTGTATTGTTTGTTCAGTCGCTTAATCATCGGAAGGAGAACATTACGGAGTGCGCTGTGAGCACTCTCGAAGTGGTCTCCACGGCTGGTCCTCTCTTTAAGTCCTGCAGCAAGACCCTCCGTATGGACCGCTTGGTTGTCCATTATGGCCTTTCCGGCTTTCAATTGGAGGCTGAGGCTCACCTCCGCGGGGTTGTACCTTGGGCAACCCGGATCGGTTGCCTCCCTGTACCTCCCTTCCCACACATGATTAGCCCGTCCCTCCACCGGAACGATCGCGTATGGAGTGCACTCCATAGCTCTCACATGTAGTTGGCAGAAACGCGACATGGCGTCGCGGGCTGCCACTTGCCACGTTCCTTCCGGCTGTCTACCTCTGACCGTAACGATGAACGGCGCCCAACCGGGTGGCGTAGGTCCTGCAGGAACTTCGACATGGATCGTCCACATATTGTTCCCCTCCTCGCCTTCTTCCTTGGCGAGGTACTGCAGCATCTCGCTGTACCCGAAACAATGAAGCATTTGCCTCAATGCTTCTGGATAGCCACTGTAGTGAGAACAGTGGGACACCACCCACCCGTTCTCCAACTGTTTATCCGCTGTTATCTGTAAAAATATATTTGAGAAATATCAAATATTTATTTTAACAGTAAACTATTGAGTCCTAAGATAAAACATGTCATTGAACTCAAAAAACTTGGAAACATAGTTCAAATTTAAGCAAATTTGACTGCTGATCTGCTGTCCAACATGACAGCCCTGACCAGTTTCCATTTCAACCTGATTTAGACCATGCTAAAGGCAAAACCAATTCTGGAGCTCAACGTCAAAGTTAAATCTAACCTCAATAGCTTTCCATAAAGTGTTTGATTGGCCTAAGATCAGTCCTGGTTCAAAAGTTATGATATGTCAAAGTTAACAGAATTTCTGGAGAAAATTGGACAGCACCTCCCTGCTTTAGGTACTGATTTGATCCAAGAATTCCAGTTAATTATGCTCCCAATCTGACAAAACTTTCTGTTACAAAGTTGTAACTCATCTCATGAACTTTTCAGAACTACCTCATTTTATATTTTTGGATTTTTATGCAGGAAGTTATGCTCAATTTACAGAGAGTTACAAAGAGTTTTTGCTCTGCCCTGTTTCCTGGACAGTTTCCACTCGACTGCATGTTTAGATTGGTTAAGGGATGAAACACGTCTGGACCTCAACAGAAAAGTTGTAAAGCTCTTCCAAATATTTCCATAAATGTATCATATGACCCCAACCTCGAAATAACTCAATCTCTAACCTCTGATTAACTTCAGCCTTAATTCAGCTGAAAACAGGGTACTCTGTCCTTAGCAGCTTATAAGTTGAAAACTTGTTAACTTTGAATATCCTGATTAAGGGAAGGAGTTACATCCAAGTTTTAGTGCTCCGGATTAAAACTTTCATGTTTTACAATGAAGTTGTTCATTTAGTGGAGTGTGACGTTGATGCGTCACCAGAGCATGTCGGTACTACGTCCTCACAAAGAAAAACCTATACCGGACTTAGCCGGCTTCGTTAGTTCAGTGGCACTAAGCATCTCTCGCACACGGATGCTACACGTCTACCATTTCGTGGTTAGACTACCTGCAGATAACTCACACAATCGTCAGACTCGGCTGCAGACCGAGCCCGGTATCCATACAGTTCGTACACCCGGCCGTCATCACTCGCCATGATGTTCTCAAGCCAAGCACGCTTTGAGCTACGTGTTCACGTTACTGACCACGTGACGGGGTCTCCCAAATTTCCCAAAGCACGCCAGGGACAGACGTTGCTCGAATACCCCAAACGACATGAAGAGTCGTAAAGGATACCCAAGCGGGTCGGGTTACCTGCCAACCGTGGGGCTCCACCCTTCAGCTTGTACGCACTGGTGGACAGCGCTTACGTGCACCCCCTAAGACATAAAGCGTCCTGAGATGCACGATTTTCCTATATAAGCAAATAGGTTAGTATGCCACTTTCTATACACTAATAACATCCTTATATGGGCTACTAACTCGTTCCTCACTGGATTTTTGAAAAAGATGACCTTTTTAGTGCGTTAAACCTCAAGCGAGCTCTGATACCAACGCTGACACGACCCCACGGTCTTGTCGAGCCAGGATCACGCTGAGGGGTGTTGCGTTGCACAGCACCGGATAACACACATCAAAGGTACAGAGCGGAAGCAAAGTTTTATTACATAAACCAGGGTATGAACATTTTTAGAACAAAATATGTCCAGTCTACACTCACGGGCGTAGACTACGCATCGAGTTCACGTTCAGACCGTGAACGCGTCCCCGCTAGCACGCACACACACTAACACGGCGGCGTGCATGACTCCCACTCGACAGGGTTCCCCTCCTGGGGTTCCGTCTCCTCCCCGGAAGTCCCTTCCTCATAGAACCCTGCAAAAGCTTCAAACACAAGCAGTGAGCACGAAGGCTCAGCAAGACTGACCCGTCTCTCCTAAACATGAAACTTCTACATGGAAAGTTATAGGTTACATGAGGTAAAATAAGTTGCAAGGACCCGCCTAATTAGTGGAACCTTACTTTCAAGTTTTAGCAGCAGGTTTTGGAGAACCTTATGCTGAGGCACATGAGAGAGCCGCAATCAAACAAGACACACATTTCCCTCATGTACTTTGCCCAAAGTTGAAAGGAACTTTGGTTGGCTCTAGACTACAGCAAATCATTAACAATCAAAGTCCATATTTCAATCAGCAACATTTTAACATGTATCTAGCCTGTTCTTTCTACGTCACGGTACAGTGAACAAGTGGTACTCACTGACTGTGAGGGACGGCGATTATAATTGATTTACACCTGCAGGGTTACCCGAATAACCCGTACGTACACCCGTACTCGATGTTTCCTACAGCAACAATCACGGACATTGTACCCAACCACCTTTCACCCGTTAGCCAAATATTGAACCGGTCCTATCGTCTTGAGCAAGAGGTCTCTGCACGGGCATCTCAGTGCCGCCAGCCAATTTACACCACAAGCTCTCAACCTACCCTCTAAACGACAGGCAGTGCCTCAATACCAGCTACCCGAGTTACATCGGTTTCCCGGTTCCCATATAGCCGGTAGGTCTTCGGTACTGTTCTAGCTTGCTCAACAGGCCCGCACACAGCTCGGTCCTCAATCGACACAAGCGGAGCTATAGCACGCAGGCCCCAAAGTCCTGCTGCCTTTACTCTCCGCTCGGTCTCATTTTTCTCGCCATGTGTTTCATTTGCTATCTCTACCCGAGCGATGTGCCTCTAGCCTATTCTCGCGAGTAGTTCCAACTACTCCACTTGTACCGATCCTACACTATCTTAGCATTGCAGTAGCTAAACGAGGTTTTCAATCTTAACCCCAACCCATGGTTTTCTTGGCTATGTATTTGGGATTTCAATCAAGACTCTAATGCAAGAAGTAATGGTACTCAAAGTAAGTTCTCAAAAAATAAAAAATTATTTAAAAGGTTAATGTAAACCGGAGCTTGCCTTGCTTCTCTTGATCGTAGGCTAGCTGCTCTTCCGGAGTAACGAAGTCTAAGACTTCGGGTTCCTCCTCGACCTTAGCGACTACATGAGATAACAAGTACATGTATTAATTTAAATGCCTTTGAGTTGAATTTAAACTTGTGAAGTTTATAAGTCTTACTAGACAGACCCAATGACTCTGAAATTTTTACTGTGGTTTGGTTACAACCTAAACAGAGACTTGGTCAAGTTTTAGTTGCAGCAAAGCTCATTTGATCCCTCCACAAATAATTATGTACTTGACCTTACTTGGAGCTCTTAGGGATTTCTAGGAATTTTCATAGACAAGCCATGACTTTCTGAAAACTAGATTTTCAGAGGGTCTAATGGAGTTGGTCTCACTTAATTTCAAGGTTCCTAGCTAAAGATATGAGCTAAACAATTTCAAAGAAATTCTGAAAATGTTTCTGGACATTTTCTATTTTCTCTGGAACAGTTTTATTAATCACACCATTAGGTGGATCAAATGAGCTCGAAGGGATCTGAAATTTATATGGTAGCTCAGGGATATTTTGGTGAACGTCTCAGCAAAATTTCAGAATTTTCCTCCAAAGGGTTCTCCAGTTAAAATTCTAAATAGTTTAAAGTTTGAAGAATTAATTCTGGAGAAATAAGGATTTTCATGAAGTGAAACTTGATTTGCTGGAAAGTACTCAGAGAGCTGAATCCAAAAAAATTTGGTTCCCTCGATTGGGATGTCCCTAGCCAAAGTTATGGGGATTTGAAGTTTGAATGAAATCTGAAAATCGGGAAAAGTTCAAATCACTGTGCATGGGACCCGGGGCTACGTGTCAGCTCCTCATTGGTTGACACATGCGGCTACTGAGTCCTTCGCGTGCAGCCGCACTCGATCCATGCCACAGCATATCCCGGTTTTAAAATATCTGCCGCTGACAGCCGGAACCCACCCCCTTCGTCTTCCTCCCGCCTCCCGTGCTCGGCCGCCGCGACACCTCGCCGGAGAGCTCGCCGGTGGCCTCTTTGGTGCTCCAAACTTCATGATTCTGGCCACCCCTGCCTAACTTCACTCAGGGAACATGATTCTGGGCTCAGCTCATCATGAAAATCACCGGCACACGGTCGGCGACGAGCGGCAGCTTCGGAAGAACTTTGGCCGTGTCAGCCGACCTTCCTAGCACCCCAACCAACCGAGCAAAAGGTCGGAAAGCATCAGTGGTCCCGAAGGAAGCTCGGCATGGGCTCGAAGCAGCTCGGGAGAGGTCCGAAGTAGGCTCCCACCGTGCGCCCGATGCTCCCCACAGGATCCGCCGTCGGCAAGCATCGAAATATGCCGGGTACAGGGGTTCTCATGCTAAAGGTTGTGAAGACAACTTGTGCGCCACCAAATCTAGTCTGTGTAGGAGCGGATTGAGACTCTCTACACCTCTCTGGAGTGTGAATTCGGCGGAGCCGCACCCGAAGGTCGCTCTGCACCGCGTGAAAGGAAAAACCGAAATTCGTCGCCGGTGATCCAGGACTCGGGCTGTGGCTCGGGGGTGAGCATCACCGGTCCCTAGCGCGTCCTGGGACGCCTCAGCTCGGGCGTAACAACCTCCCGGTTGTGCTGTCCACGGGGGCCCGAAGTGCGTCGGACTTAGGTCACTAAGAAGAACTCTCGGTATAGCCGAGATCGTCCGAGTTCAGCCGATTTCCAGCAACGGGGAAGGAGAAGGGGAGTCCTTAGTACCTTGTTGTAGCTTTGGAGGGAGTGGAGGGGCTGTGATCGCGGCTCTCTGATCAGTTCCAAGCGATCGGCAGCGCGGGTGGTGTTTCTGGTGTGGGGAAGCAGAAAAGTGAGCGGTTCTTCCTCCGATCAGGACGGCTGCGGAGATAAGAAGACCGCGAGGCGGTTCAGCAGGTCGGGGCGGCAAGCAGCTGCTGTCCCGATCGACCTCTTGCCGAGGCAGCTGCTGCCTCGTGCGCAAGTAACCGAGCTGGGTTTTCAGTCGGTTGTTTTTGCTTCAGTGGCTGACATGTGGGTCCCATCTCCCTTTAACCTCTGAACTTAACTCCCTCTTACTGTTGTGAACAGTAATCCCCCTTATACCCATGGTGATTTGAATTGTCTACCCCTGAGCCATTTGAATGGAATAGAATTCAAATTGGTTTGTGTTTGACTAAATTTCAGCACATATGCAGTTTGAAATTCAAATAAGGTTTGAATTTGCTAAACTTAGCTCATGTCAAGATCAACTCCAAACGTAGTGAAAATTGGTGTGTGAGCTCACAAAAATGTGCTGAGTAAGAATATGCCTCCCAGTTCTGAATTCATGGGATGAAAACAGTTTGAATTTGAATTTGAGTTCAAACCACCCTCTTTCTAGCTATACCCAAAAGGACCTCAAAAATGTTTTGAATTTGGATGAAACTTGGCAAGGACATTCCTAGCAAGGTGTAGGAGTTTTTCATATGCCCAGCCCCTAAATGATGCATGTGGGAAATGCCACTTTTGCATTTGAGTTTGTTCTCTAATGATCATGTTGATGGTGGTTACTTGCTCTCCAAATATATTCATCAACTTTCTTCAAATGAAGTGTGTGTGTGGTGTGATCAACACTTTGAGTATGTGCCAAAAACTTAGGCCCTTACATATTGTGAGAATTCAAACGCTCATAATCAAAAGGATATTAGGAGTAGTCTGTGTGACTACCCCCTTTCTTCTTCTTTTCATCATCGGTGTTCTTCTTCCCTTTTGGGGAGATTGCCTTCTTCCGTAGAAGAGCCTTGAGTTGCAGCAGCTCCTCATCATTGTCCTCATTGTCTTGAATGGCGTGGAGTAGCTTGTTTAGCTTTTGAGTCCTTTCATCGTTTCTCTTTTCGTCATCGATCTTTTTGTGTGCATCCTTGACGTCCAGATCGTCTCTTCGAGCGGTGAGTCTCTTTCGAAGAGTTTGGCTCTGATACCAATTGAATGTAGCCTAGAGGGGGGTGAATAGGCTTTTCGATGCTTTGTTGAAACCTGAAACACTTAGTAGTCTATCAAATACAGGGAAATCGGACTAGTCCGATAGAGTGCGAACTAGTCCGTTTTCTAAATAGAGAAAAATCAGACTAGTCCGGTACTGGGCGGACTAGTCCGGTATACGTGGACCAGGGAGATCAAGATTGATCAATGTTCACTTCTAATACTTTATGCAGAGGAAATTGAACGATAACTTAGATGCATTGCAACAATAATACAATGAATGACAGGAATCAACTTGATTTTAATGTTTGAACGTGAGTTTCAGAGGTCGATTAAACACTCTAAAATGATGAACAACTAATAAACAAGAGTTGGAGACAAGTGTTTATCCCGAGGTTCGATTCCACGAAGGCAATCTACGTCCCCGTTGAGGAGTCCACTAAGGACCGGGTCTTCTCGAACCCTACCCTCGTCGAATTGCCACAAAGGCCGATTCTCTTCCACTAATCACAAGGGGCAATAGGATTGTTCAAGGGGCCTTCTCACAAGTTGAGGGCTCCCCAAGAATTACAACGAATGAATGAACACGACTCAACACACTCAACAGATGAACAATTAACAATGAAAAGTGCGCGAGAGATTAAACCCAAGAGCTCAAGATGGTGTAGAACTAGTCTCTCCTTTGATCAGTTGCCAATCCAAAAGAATTGATCCTTCTTGGGTTAGAATGTATGTAGAGAGATGAAATTTGGGCTCTTGGGAGGTGTGACGGCCCAGGGGAGTCGAAAGTTGTGTTGGTATGGCCTACACCTCTTTTTATAGTTGGGTTTCCAAAGGGTACATTAGGGTTTGCGATGTCCAGACTAGTCCGTGGTTGAATCAGGACTAGTCCGGTGTGCGGTGTTTAGAAAACCCTAAGTGTCGTGAGATATCGGACTAGTCCGTAATATTGCGGACTAGTCCATTTTCTGTCCAGAGACAAAATCGGACTTGTCCGGATGATATCGGACTAGTCCGTTTTCTAGTCAGAAAGAAAATCGGACTAGTCCGGCTGATATCGGACTAGTCCGGCCGTGTTGAAATTGTGCAGTAAGTTTGATTTCTTTCTCTTGAGCTCTTGGGGTGTGTTTCTCCAACACACTGTATACTAAGTGATCTATTCTTTTCAGTTCTTGAGCTCTTATCAATTTGGATCCTCCTTCTCCTTTCTTTTTGTGCTTTCATATTAATTTCTTTGAGAACATGTGCTCATTCTCAACAATTTTGTTAGGGTATCATTTGTTTGTCGTAAATCAACCAAAACCCACAAGCAGTGGATGCACTTTCAGAAAGTCATATGAGAATTTGAAGAACAATTAGTTAACGACCAGCAGCAAGGCAAGCTCCAGTTTGCATTAACTATGTTATAAAGTCTTATGTTTTGATCACTTAATTTATGCCTTTCCTACAAATGTGCATTAGAGTCTTGATTGGAAACCGAAATGCATAGCCAAGAGAACTAGGCGTTTTGGACTTAGGATTTAAACCTCAAGTAGCCACCGCAATGCTAAAATGGTATAGGATTCGATACAAGTCGAGTAGATGGAACTACTCGCGAGAATAGGCTAGAGGCACACCACTCGGTTAGAAAGATAGACAATGAATCACATGGCAGGAAAATGGACCGAGCGGAGAGTAAGGGCAGCAGGACTTTGGGGCCTGGGTGTCATAGCTCTGCTTGTGTCGATTCAGGACCGAGCCGTGTGCCGGCCTGTTGAACAAGCTAGAACAGTACCGAAGACCTACCGGATATATGGGAACCGGGAAACCGATGTAATTCGGGTAGCAATCTGTTGAGGCATTGCTTGTCGTCCAGAGGGTAGGTTGATAGCAGCGAGGTGTAAATCGGCTAGCGGGCACAGAGGATGCTCCGCATAGAGACCTCCTGCTTGGGACGATAGGACCGGTTCAACACTTGGCTAACGGATGAAAGGTGGTTACATATGACGTATGTGATACTTGATCTAGGAAACATCGAGTACGTGTTTACATGGCGGGTTATTCGGTTAACCCTGCAGGTGTAAATTGATTATAATCGCCGTCCCTCGCGGTCAGTGAGTACCACTTGTTCACTGTACCGTGACGTAGAAAGAACAGGCTAGTTGTCATGATAAAATGTTGATGGTTGAAACCTTTATGTTGATTGTTAATGACATGCTTTAGTTTAGAGCAAATCAAAGTTATTTTCATCCTTAGGCAAGTTTCATAAGAGGAATGTGTTTCTTGTTTGATTGCGGACTTCTTATGTGACTTAGCACAAGGTTTTCCAATAATATGAGGCTAAAACTTGAAAGTAAGGATAAAGTACCTAGGCGAGTCCTTATGCAAAGAATTCCCATTGTACACTTCAATTCCCGAATATAGAGTTACATGTTAGGTGAGACGGGTCAGTCTTGCTGAGCCGTTGTGTTCACTGCTTGTGTTTGAAGCGTTTACAGGGTGCTATGAGGAGGAGGCTCCCGAGTAGGAGATGGACCCCCAAGAGGGAAACACCGTCGAGTGGGAGCCGTGCATGCCGCCGTGTTAGTGTGGTGTGTGTGCTAGTGAGAACACGTTCACGGGCTGAACATGGACTCTTTTTGCTTAGTCTACGCCCGCGAGTGTAGACTATAAACGATACTTGATGTAAATTATGTTTCTAAACAGTTTATGTAATAAAATTTAGCTTCTGCTTTTCACCTTTTATGTGTTTTATCCGGTGCTGTCTATCGCAGCACCCCTCAGTGAGATCCTGGATTGTCGAGACCCTCGGGTCCTCGCATCGTGGCATCAGAGCATCGTTGAGGTTTAACGCACTAAAAAGGTTAGATTTCCAAAAACTCGGTGAGGAACGAGTTAGCCCACATAAGGATGTTATTAGTGTATAGAAAGTGGCAATACTAACATATTTGTATGTTGGAAAATCATGTATCTCGGGACCCTTTATGTCTTGGGGGGTGTATGTAAGCACTGTCCACCAGTGTACACAAGCTTAAGGGTGGAGACTCAATGGTGGCAGGTAACCCGGCCAGCATTGGTATCCTCTACGACTCTTCATGTCGTTTGGGATATTCGAGCAACACCAGTCCCAGGCGTGCTACGGGCAAGTAGGTGGAGAGCCCGTCACGTGGTTGGTAACGTGAACACATAGCTAAAGGCGTGCTTGGCTTGAGAACACCCGTGCGAGTGACAACGGACGGGTGTATGGGTATTGGGCCCGGATTCACTGTGCAGATGAAACCGACGATTTGTGGTTTATTGCAGGTAGTCTAACCACGAATCGGTAGACGAGTAGAACACATGTGCGAGAGACGTTTAGTGTCACTGAATTAACGAAGCCGGCTAAGTCCTGTATAGGTTTTCTTGGTGAGGAATGCAGTACCGGCATGTTTGTGGTGATGCTTCAACGTCACACTCTACTAAATGAACAACTTCATTGTAAAAGTTGATAATTTCGATCCAGAGAACTAAAATTTTGATTTCACTCCTTCCCTTGATCAGGATTTTCAAATTAAGCAAGTTTCAACTTATGTAATACTAGGAACATATTCCTCTGTTTTCGGCTGAAATAATGCTGTAGTTGTACAGAGGTTAGAGGTCAAGTTCTTTCGATGTTGGGGTCGTATGATACATTTCTAGAAAGCTTTGGAAGAGCTTTAAAACATTTCTATTGATGTCCATATGTGTTTCAACTCTCAACTGGTCGAAAAGTGCAGCAGAGTTGAAACTGTCCAGAAAACAGGACAGAGAAAATACTCTCTATGACTCTGTAAAATGACCATAAATTCCTGCATAAAAATCCCAAAATAGAAAATGATACAGTTCTGAAATGTTCATGAGATAAGTTGTACGGAATAGCGAACATGGGCCAACATGAGTATGGTGTGGCGTTTATAATGAACCGTGAGAAGCCATCTGTCGCTAACCCTACGCGAGTATTTCTTGCATTGTTCGCGGAATCTGGATCGAAGCGGTCCAACGCCTTCCATTCCTCACCATCTAACGGGTGCACCATGACTCCGAGGTTGTCATGTACACCTTCTTTGTGCTATCTCATATGTCTGGCAGTTCTTTTCGAGAGAAACAAGCGCTTTAACAGAGGTGTGACAGGAAACTATTGAAGCTGCTTATGTGCGACTTCAGTGTGTACACGCTCTCCTTCGTCATTAGGGTTATGCTGTCGAAATCAAATTCAGATCCAGACCCTGTACCTAACACGTCAAAAGCACATTCTCGGTCACTCTCATGTTACTCTCATGTGAGACGTGCAGATTTGAAACGGGTAATTAATTTCTATAGGTTATGTTACTCATTTTCATTTCCATTCTTTTACTTGAGAGGAAAGAACGAGAAAGAGGGGGCAAGATGGTCAGAGTAGAAAGTTCAAAGGGCCTATGCCGGGTCGGGACGTGCCGTGCCGGGTCGGGCCGAGTCGTGGCAAGTCTGGCCGTGCAGGGTTGGGCCGTGCCGGGTCGGGCCGTGTAGGGTCGGGCCGTGCTGGGTCATCGGGCCATTCCGTGCCCGGGGTTGGGCCATGTGCTGGGTCGGGCTGTGCCGTGCTGCAAGGTTGGGTCGTGCCGGGTCTGGACGTGCAGGATCAGGCATTGCAGGGTTGGGCCGTGCCGTGCGCCGTGCAGATTCGGGTCGTGATGGTCGGGCGGTGCCGTGCCGGGGGTTGGGCCGTGTGCTGGGTCAGGCCGTGCTGTGCTGCCGGGTTGGGCCGTGCCGGGTCAGGCTGTGCCATGCCGGGTTGGGCTGTGCCGTGTCGGGCCGTGCCGTGCGGGGTCGGGCCATGCCGTGTCGTGCCGTGCCGGGTCGGGCCGTGCATGGTTGGGTCGTGCCAGGTCTGGCCGTGCTGGGTCGGCCCGAAACTCGTTAATATATGTATAATGTTTAAACACTCGCAATCAATTAATTAACTAATTTAAAACTAATTGAACATTTCAAAACTAAATAAACAATTAAATACTTCAAACTAATTAACTTATGAAACTAATTGAACAATAAAAAACTAATTCAACTATTACAAACTAGTTCAACAAACTAATTATAAACTAAACTAAAGAACTAACTAAACAATTTAAACTAATTAAACAATCTAATTAATTTACAATCTAATAAAACAATTACAATCTAAGTAACAATTAAAACTAATTAAACAAACTAATTACAATCGAGTTACAATCTAATCAAACAATTATAAACTATACTAAACTATTTAATTTAAACTAATTACAAAAAAAACTAAATAACTAATTACAAACAAACCTTAACGGGCCGGGGCCAGGCGGCGCCGGGTCGGGGCGGGCGGGGCGGCAGCGGGGGACGGCCGGGGTGGTGGCAGCACGTGGGGAGACCGGGGTGGGCGGAGGCGGTGGCGCGCGGGGAGGTCGGGGTGGGCGGCGGCAGCGGCGGAACCGTTTGGGGTCGGCGCAGGCATTGGCCTGTATAAACCTCCTATTTATAACGGTGAGGGCCTGCCATCGTGAATAACGTACTTATTCATGACGGTCTAGGTCTACCATCGTGAATAAGTGCATTATTCACGACGGCCAAAATCCACTGTCATGAATATTTTTATTAACGATGGCGCCATTGATAATAAATTTGGTCATCGCTAATTTGATACTTTCTTGTAGTGTGATGTCGCTTGGAAGGATCGACCTCCCCGCCACCTTCAGGAACGAAACAAATTTTCGCATGGAGACCCTCATGTTCGAGGTCCCAGAGTGTGATGGCGCCTTTCACGCCATATTAGGGTGTCCATGCTACGCGAAGTTCATGGCCATCCCGAACTATACCTACCTCAAAGTAAAGATACCCGACCCCAAGGGGGTTGTCACCATGCAATTGGATGTACAACAAGACCTCCTATATGAGCAAGACGCATGCAGGCTGGCGTCGACATTAGTCCCAACAGCGGAGATCGACGAGCTACGGCAGCATGCGATGGGGGGAGTGCTCGACAATGCTACCACGTACGAAACCTTCCATCCCGTGAAGGGCGCGAAGGCGGTCTGGATCGACTCTGAGACCCAACAAATACAATCCAGGTAGGCACCGCCCTAGGCCGTGAGTGGGAAACCACCCTCATCAAGTTCCTGCACACCAATCAGGAGTTATTCTCCTGGCAGCCTTTGGATATGCCAGGCATCCCCCGAGAGATCGCCCGAGCACACCCTCAACATCAAGCCAGGCTCTAAGCCCGTCAAGAAAAGGTTACGTCACTTCGAGGAGCAGAAGCGACGAGCTATCGGGGTGGATATTAGTAAACTTTTGTCAGCCGGCTTCATCAAAGAAGTACAACACCCTGACTGGCTGGCCATCCCCATGCTCACCAAGAAGAAGAGCGGGGAGTGGAGGATGTGTGTTGACTACACAAGCTTGAACAAGGCGAGCCCGAAGGAACCCTTCCCGCTGCCTCGCATCTATCAGGTCAATGTAAGGGCCGAAGTTTTTCACTTGCTAAAAGTGTTCATCACACCAACACCTCAGCTCAATTGTGGTAAACACATAAACACATTTGAAGAGCAAGTAACCACCATAGTAGAGTTATTAAGAGATGAACTCACAAAATCCAAAAGTGGTATTTCCCACATGCATCATATAGGGGCTGAGCACACTATTAACTCCTAAACTTTGTTAGAAATGCTCATGCCCAATTTCATGCAAATCCAAACCTCTTTGTGGTAATTTTGGATACAATCATTAAAAGGCTAGTTTGAATATAAATTCAAATTCAAACTCTTTTCATTACATGAATTCAAAAGAGGGATTCATATTCAAATGGTGATTTCGTGGATTGATCAAAATTTAGAGGGCATGAGGGTCCCAAACAATGTGCAACAGTGGAAAGTTAATTTTGGAGGACAAAAATTTGCAAGTGGGACCCACTGTCAGCCGCACCAGCCAAAGGAACCGCCTCACACCGAGTTGCTTGGGTTCCTGCGCATGCGCCTGCGAATGCCACGGCAGGGAGCTGCTGCCAGCAGCTGTTCTCGTGTCCTGGCCGCCTTATCTTCAACCTCGGACGGCCCAAGAACTATTTCTCCACTGCTTCGTTGCTCACCCGCGCAGAAACAGAACCACACACCTCGCCGCACCCCAAGCTCTCTGCTCCACCGTCGACCAATCAGTTCAGAGGCTTTCACCCCGAACTGTGGCCACAAATGGGATCACCTGACTTCCTTCGACATCCTCGACACAACTCTGAGTCGATTCACGGCTTCTGTAGTACCCGACGATCTTCATCCTCGGGACAGAACATCGCCTCCGGTAGTAATCTTCATCGCCCTACTACACCGAAGCTTCTCCTGCTCAGACAAATGGCCACAGAGGTTAGCAACTGAGTCTACTTTGACTTCCTAGACCTGTGTGAGCTCCCTCAACGCCGGTGAGCTGGAATTCAATTTTTCCCGTCGGCCACCGTGTAGAACAGAGAAAATCAAAAACGGAAATTCAACTCAATCACTGGATCACCAGAGCTTCTTGCCTAGCTAGAGGTAGAGTAGCACCCAACGATCACCTAGGCCGAATTCTAGGCAGTGCGATCCATCCGGTGAGCTCAGCGCCGTGTTTTCGCCGCCACCGGTGAAAATGCTTCGAGTCACCGGTGAGGTCTACATTCCCAGCGATTTCCGACCAAGAGGAGGGCAGCGTTAGCTTCCTCGTGTTGCCGCGGTGCTGTACGACCCTTCGATTGGTCGTGTTCGCTACCGAGATGCGTTTTCAGTGTCTGACCCGAACCAAATTCCGCCGCCGTCGTCGTCGATGAGGTTGCTGGCGATGCCGAGGTGCACGGGGATTGTCCGGCTTGTGTACCACGGTCTGAGGAAGGTGTAGGAGGAATCCGTTTGAGACATCATCTGGTGTAGGCTGAGTGTAACAGCTCTGATACCACACTGTGACAGCCCTGATACCACGCTGTGAGGGACAGGATCTCGTTGGGTGGTGCCGTGATATGAGGCACCCAACAGCACACGGGTCGAAGAAACACATCATATTACATAAATCATTTGCGGAAGCGTACAAAAGTGTTTTACAAATACTTATCTCAAAATAAGCTACAGCGGAAGACTATAACTATCACGACTCATCTCTAACTTAGCAACAAAGAAACAGTCCAGCCCGCGGACTGTTTCTTACTAGCAACACGAAGACAATCTGCAGCGGCGAGGATGCTCTTTGAGTAAGCACTCGGAGGTTCCTGAGTCTCATCGGCATCCCTTCTCTTAAGCATGAAGTCAATTACCTGCAAAACAACTTGGATAGCATCCGTGAGCCTAACACTCAACAAGACTTAACCGTCACCCTAAACATGGAACTCTATGTGAGGTTATGCACCTAAAGTAGGATGGCATTAGCATAATTAAACTCGCCTAAAAGTGAATCCTTACTTTCAGGTATTAATTGCAGTATTTTAAGTAACCTTGAGCACGCCACATCGGGAGTCCACAATCAAACAAGAAACGCTTTCCCCCGATGTAAATTGCTCATGGTATAAAAGAATCGATTTTGCACTAGCCTATTCATCAAGATCCAATACAAAGCTAGTGTGATACTTCACATCAAAATGATTAGTTCCTTTCTCATGCAAGTTCTTACTACGTCACGACTGTGAGAACAAGTATGCTCGGTCCATTCCGCGAGCGACGGTGATTCGAATCAATAACACCCGGACTACACGACACGTACGCCCGTACTCGACATTGCCTACAACAACCATCACTGACGTCTTACGTGGCAGCCTTTCCCCCGTTTCACCCCCGCTGAATCGATCAAGTCGCCCCATACAGTAGCCACTCTCATGGTGCACCTGCCGATGTGAGATGTCATGAGAATGTTCCCCACATACTGCACACCGGGCGTCCGCCTGAGGCGACCCGAAAAGTCCCAACGACAGCTTCCCGAGGTACATCGGTTTACTGGGTCCCATATAGCCAGCATGAGTCCGGTACACAACTCAAACTTGTTCAACAGGGCTGCATACGGATCGGCCCTTGACCGACACGGACAGGTCTATAGCACCCAGGCCCCTATGTCCTGCTGCTCTTACAACCTTCCGGCCTCAACTTTAACTTGCTAATTCATTTATGAACCAATCCCGTATGCCCCTGTTGTTCCTAAATCTGCGAGTAGCATCTCACCACTCGACTTCTACCGAACCGTACTTAAGCATGGAAGTTCTAGACGGTGAAAACACCTACCCAATACTCTATGGGTCATTTGTCTATGCAAGAGGAGTATCAAACACTAGACCTAATGCACAGTTCAAATCTTAACCAAAGGTGAATACAAAATAAAAACTTAATAGCTGTTAAATGTAAACTGGTGCTTGCCTGTTTTGCAGGATAGTCGTAAGCAGTTAATATCCTTGCTGATCCACCCTTGATTCTCCGGAGCTTGATCCACTTCAATGAATCACTCCTTTGAATCCCCTTCGTTGTGGTTCCTATTGAAATGCAGATGCATATGTTTATAGAATGTAATGGAAAGAAGTTATAGAATGGAATTCTTAAGAACATAGGTTGTGTGGAAAGGCCAAGAATGGCTTGGTTTGCCTCTGTTGTGCAAAGAAACAGAAATGACTAAATTGATCTTAGTGTTTTAGCTATACCCTAATCACTTTCCCTAATGAACATAATAGATGAGTTGAAAAGATTTGAGTGCCACTGAAGAACAAGAACTCCAATGGCCTCAAAACCTTTAAAGCAGGTTCTATACTATCTAAGGATTCAGCTTGCCAAATTGCAGCTAAGGAGGAGATAAATTGTGTCCTCTATAATTCTTACAAGGTCTCTCATGTATTTCCACTTATACATAAGTATGGAGAATAAGAACAGGGAGTTCCAGGGCTCAACTTGAGCTGATAATTTACAGGTGACTTCCTGGTCACATGAAAGTAATTTGGTCCAAATTTCAGCCCTATTACTTGAGTAGTTCTTCCAGAACAATTCTTTAAGAATTTCCACTCCAAGGAATTAATTCTGAAGTAATGTACATTTTCATGCTCAATTAAGTGAACTAAAATTTCAAGTACGTCTCAGAGAGCTTGCCTAAATTTTCCTATGATTTTTGGAGCTATGGATTGCTCAGAATAGATTTTAGAAGTGGGAAACATTTTCTGAAAATGTTTCTGAAATCTTATGAACACAGTAGTTTCTATTTAGCAAATTCCTACACAAATATACTTCAAATGAGCTGAAATTTTGTTAGAAGGTCCATACTATTCTAAAGAATATTATGGCAAAATTTGGGGATTTTTGGATAAACCAAACTCCCTCAATTATTCTTTTTCACAAAACCTTCAAAGAATTCTCCAGAACATAATATTGACTTTCATATAAATCTGAGTTCATATTTGGATAGAACTCATAGAGATGAATCCAACCAAAGTGGAATCGCTCAAATTGGATGTTTCCACACGGAGCTATGAATTTCCAAAGTTTGAGCCCTCACCGGAATTGTTTTCCTACAGAAAACCCTACTGGGCCCGCTTATTTAAATTCCAGCCACTAAAACTGAAGCCACACTGGGACCACAGGGTTCTGTGCGCCAGCACACGGGATCCCGGCCACACCCGATCACGGGTTTGAATTCTTAGCTGCTGACAGCCGGGCCCCACACTTTCTTCTTCCTCCCGCCCTCTTTCTCACGCCCGCGCGCTCCCCCCCTCGCCGGAGCACCGGCTGCTCGCCGGACAGGCGTTTCCGGCCACCGCCCAGCTAGAGGCTCGCCGCCAGAGGGTTTAGGGCACCGAGGAACAATATGGTGGGTTCTACTTGGGCTACCGGTGACCGGAACCAGCTCAGCGACGTGCTGTGGCTACTGTTGTGGTTCGGCGCCATCGCCCGAGGTCTCCAGCCCGCCAACACTTGCACCGATGAGCACTACAGCACCAGCGCAGCTCTAGGAAGATCGGCACGACCTCAAAGTAGCTCGGGAGTGGCTGCAATTAGGTTGTCATCGTGCAACCGAATGTGTCCGCCATGAACACCCTCCGTAGAGCTCAAATTCCGTCGCACTGAGGCGTTTCCATGCGCTGGATACTAAAGGAGAATTGATCGCCGGCTAATCCAGTATCTACGTGCAATGTTTGATGATCTGCGGAGGATTGGAGAGGGGGAATTTTAAGGAACTTTACCGGGAGCTCGGGTTGAGGCCGCCGGAGCAAAATCTCGGAATTCGCCGGCGAGAGCTCACGACGTGGCTTGCGCTTTAGGTGGAAGCAGAGTGGAGTCCGTGCGCTCCTTTTGCCGCCCTTGCTCGGCCATGAAAGTTTCTCTGGTGCGCTGTTCTCGTGCGCCCGGTCATCGGATGCAACTAGCTCGCCGCTGTGGCAGTGGTTCTAGGGCACAGGAGGCCGAAGTTCGCTTGCTTGCGGGTCAGGGAAGTGGAGGCCGAGCTCGGGGCGCTTTCTAGCAGCTCGGGGAGGAGAGGGCGCGAGCGTGCCTTCGGTTTCCCGATGGACCGAGCGGTGAGGAGAAAAACACGGCTCTGTTTAGTGTCGCTCGCGAGGAGGGAAAACAAATGGGCTTTGCTTCGGCCACGGGGGCGTGATCAAGCCGCTGAACTGCCTCTGGGCGCCACGCGTGGGGGAATGAAGCAGCTGGTGGCGCTGCCGATCCTCCTAGTGCCTCCACGGTGGAAGCTGCTCGTGGCTCACGCGAGCTGTTCGATGAAATTTCCCACCGAGGCTGAGACTTAGTGTGCAAGGCACCCTCTTTAGCTCTATGACATGTGGGTCCCATTCCACATTTACCTCCCAAATATCTTCTCAAGCTGATCCTCTCAATCCCCAGAATTCTAAGTTTAAAAAGGTGGGTTAGAATTTGAATCCTTTCAATTCAGTTTGAATTTGCTTGCCAAATTTGAATTTGGTTGAAGTTTGCAAATTCTTCTCTTTACTCCTTTTGAGCCCACCCTACAAATGAAAGTTTGTGATCAAACTTTTCCCTCTAATTCCAAATATATGGCTGCATGTTTATTCAAAGTTTTTGGTCACCACATGTGTAAACTTTGAATCTCAAATCTGAATTTTAAACTTAGATGCAAAGAGGTATTTAACTCCTTATTGGTTCAACACTTTTAAATAAAAATGTGAGCCTCATTTTGGATGGTCATCCATGTATCACTTTTCTTGAAGAAAAGTTTTAGCAAGTCCCATTTTTCATGTCTTTGCTACACATATGAACTCAAATCTTAGTTTTTATTCATACACATTTTTGGGACTTTTATATTTCTCCCCCCTTAAAAGAATCTCGTCCTGAGATTACAAAAGAGGAACGAGACGGGAGAGGTAATTACAAACTGTACAACACTAAAAGTTCCGGATAGTTGGTGCGGAGGTAATATTCACTTTCCCACGTCGCCTCTTCCGCGGTATGATTACTCCACAGCACTTTGAAAAATCTGATCGTCCGGTTCCGGGTTACCCGGGTCTTTTCATCCAAAATCTGAACCGGTCGCTCGGTGTAGGTCTGGTCCGGTTGCAATTCGTCGTTTTCCTCGTTGCGAACAGCATCGGTGAATTTGAGGCACTTCCGCAGCTGTGACACATGAAATACATCATGGACACCCGCTAGACTTGTCGGTAATACCAGCCGGTAGGCTACGGGTCCGCACTTCTCTGTGATAGCAAAAGGACCAATAAAATGGGGAGCGAGTTTTCCCTTTACAACGAACTGGTGCATTCCCTTCATTGGAGATACACGAAGATAAACGTGTTCTCCGATGTCAAAATGCAATGGCCTACGCATTTGATCCTCGTAGCTCTTCTGTCGGGATTGTGCAGCCTTCAAGTTCTCTTGTATCAACCGAACTCGGTCTTCGGCTTCGTTCACAAGATCAATCCCAAACAGAACTCTTTCGCCGGACTCACACCAATTCAAAGGTGTGCGACACTTCTGGCCGTAGAGAGCTTCATACGGTGCCATTTTAATACTCGCTTGATAACCGTTGTTGTATGAAAACTCCGCCAACGGTAGGTGATCGTCCCAATTCCTACCGTGGTGGATGGCACACGCCGTCAACATATCTTCCAGCACCTGGTTCACCCTTTCAGTTTGTTCATCGGTTTTAGGGTGATATGCGGAGCTCCTAATCAGCTTGGTGCCCAACGAGGCGTGTAGCTGCTCCCAAAAACGAGCAACAAACAGCGCAACTCGATCTGAAATGATGGTCTTCGGGACACCATGTGAGCATATAATCCTCGAGATATACAGCTCCGCATATTGCCTTGCTTGATAATGAGTGTTCACCGGTATGAAATAAGCTGATTTTGTCAACTGGTCGACGATCACCCATATCGAGTCATGCTTCCGGGATGTGAGCGGTAATCCGACGATGAAATTCATACTCACATCCTCCCATTTCCATGCCGGTATCTTTAAAGGTTGGAGCGGTCCGGCTTTCAGCATATGATCCGCCTTGACCCGTCTACACGTATGACATTCGGATACGTATTTAGCGATTTCCCTCTTCATCCTTGTCCACCAAAATTTCTGTTTCAAATCTTGGTACATCTTGTTACTTCCGGGATGAATGGAAAACTTCGACAGGTGGGCTTCATCCAAGACCTTCTTCTGGAGTTTCATATTGCGGGGTACCACTATATGGTCATTGAACAATATTGTACAGTTCTCATCCTTCCAGAAACATTTCACTTCTCCGTTGTCTAGTCTTCTCCGTATGTGAGACATACCTTTGTCTCTCCTTTGAGCCTCAACAATCTCTTCACGGATTGTTGGAATGAGCGCGAGATTATAAAGCGCGCCGTACGGAATGACACGGAGACTTGGTTCTTCAGCTTCCAACTCAGCAGCCGACAAGTTGTGAACGTGGGCTTTCTGACTAAGCGCGTTGGCAACCACGTTTGCTTTTCCCGGATGATAGTAGATCTCAATTTCATAATCTTTGATGAGCTCCAACCATCTCCGTTGTCTCATATTCAGCTCCTTCTGTGTGAAGATATACTTCAAGCTTTTATGGTCGGTGTAGAGGTGAACAAGATTACCAAGTAGATAATGCCTCCACATCTTTAACGCCAACACCACTGCAGCAAGCTCAAGATCGTGAGTTGGGTAATGCTGCTCGTGGTTTTGCAGTTGACGAGACCCATAGGTGACTACACGCCCTGCCTGCATCAGAACACAGCCGAGACCGATGCCGGATGCATCACAGTATACATCAAATGGCTTCGTCATGTCCAGCTGAGCAAGAACTGGAGCTGTTGTGAGATGTTTCACCAAAGTTTTGAATGCGGCTTCACATGCTGCATTCCACATGTATTTTGTGCCCTTCTTCAGCAGCTCCGTCATTGGTTTAGCAATTTTTGAGAAGCTCGGAATAAACCTCCGATAATACCCCGCTAAACCTAGGAAACTTCAGACCTCGTGGACTGACTTGGGAGATTCCCATTTCAGCACTTGTTCAATTTTGCTGTGGTCCACGGCAATGCCCTCTGCTGAAATAATATGGCCTAGGAAAGGCACTTGGTCAATCCAAAGTTCGCACTTGCTGAACTTGGCATATAATTGGTGCTCCCTCAACCGTTGTAGCACGATACGCAGATGTTCAGCGTGCTCTTCTTTTGATTTGGAGTAAACCAATATGTCATCGATGAATACCACGACGAACTTGTCTAACTCCGGCATGAATACAGAATTCATCAAGTACATAAAGTGTGCCGTAGCGTTGGTTAACCCAAATGACATGACGAGGTACTCATAGAGTCCGTATCTCGTCGAGAAAGCCGTCTTCGCTATATCCTCTTGTCGGATCTTGATTTGATGATACCCCGACCGAAGGTCCATCTTCGAAAATACCTTGGCACCAACAAGTTGATCGAACAAGATGTCGATGCGAGGCAAAGGATACTTGTTCTTTATTGTGACAGCATTTAGAGGACGATAATCAACACATAGCCGTAGTGTTTCGTCCTTCTTCTTAACGAACAGCGCTGAGCAACCCCAAGGTGAAGAACTTGGTCGTATGAAACCCTTGCTCATGAATTCATTCAGTTGCCCCTTCAACTCCGCTAGCTCGTTAGGTGCCATCTTGTAAGGCCTTCTTGAGATAGGGGTGGTTCCCGGCGCCAGTTCAATCTTGAACTCGACGTCCCGTTCGGGCGGCATGCCCGGTAAGTCATCGAGAAATACATCGGGATAATCACGTGCCACCGGAATATCTTCTAGTTTAAGTTCTTCCGTGTGGTAGGCCTCTACCATATCTGGGTCTTCGCTGTCTAAAAACAGCGTGTGCTGTCCGTGAATCGGCGAGTCAATCTGGACAGTCCGGTTACCGATATTGAGAATGGCACCGTGGCGATTTAACCAAGACATCCCCAATATAATGTCTATCTTCTGCCTATCCAACATAATCAGCAATGTTGGGTATATTTTTCCGCCCAAACACAAAGTTGCTCGGGACACAATCTGATTGGCTGAGATGTTTCCTCCCGGTGAACGTATAAGAAAACTAGTTGTGGGAGTATTGGTCGATAATTGGTGCTGATCCACGCATGATTTGCTGATAAAATTGTGGGTGGCACCGGAATCAAAAAGTACCAACACGTGCACGTCTTTGAGAGTGAGCATGCCCGCTAACACCGGTGCTCCCTCCGGGACATCCTCAATAGCAAGATGTTGCACACTCCCGGATTGTAATGCTGTTATGTTGACTTGAGCAGGTGGCGGCATACCACCTGATGATGATGTCTGTCTGGTGTTCACCAACTTCTCCCGGCATTCCTGCCAAAAATGCCCAAAACAGTGGCAATAAGAACATGGAGGTTTCCCCGGTTCTTCGTTGACTTGTGGTTGAGAAGTTGATGTACTTGGTTGCAGCAATGATGTAACAGGCGTCATTCGTTGCTGCGGCAAAGGTGTTGCTTCAAGACAAGATTCTTGAGCAGGAAATCTGTACGGAGTTGATCTTACTGGTGCTTGCCATACCTCATCGGATGGTCTGTGATACACCACACGGTACTTACGACGAACAACTGGTGTCTTCTTGCACATCCTCTCGGTCCCTCTTCTCTGCTTGACACTCAAGTGTCGCTTGTTCTTGCAGCAGAGGAGCACTGATCAACTCGGTGTAACTGCCTTGATTGAACAAAGCCAACTTATCTTTTAATATGGCACTGAGGCCATAAAAGAAGTAGTCACACCTTGCAGCTTCACTCGTTGCATAAGCAGGAGCATATTGTGCCAAAAGGTTAAACCTTTTGACATACTCGAGGACACTCATGCCCCCTGCCTCAAGTTCCTAAATGCTTGCTGCTGGGCCTTGATAAAACCCATAGGAGTGTGACGCGCACGGAATTCTTTACGAAATCCTGTCCATTCCACTTGATGGCCTTCCGGAACGGTGGTGAGATAAGCAAACCACCAATTTCCGACGGCTCCATGGAGCTGTTGAGCTGCAAATAATGTCTTCTGATACTCATCGCACTCAAACACTCCAAACTTGTACTCCATAACTGTAACACCCCAAAACCTGTTAAGAGGGGAATTTAAAAATTTTTGGACGTATTGCATGTGGTGCAGAAATTCAAATTCAACTCAAAACAGAAAAGAAAACGAAAAAGAAAAAGAAAAATACAAAACCCCCGGCCAGTGGGCCGAAACCCACCAGCCGGCCCACCCGCCCCCGCGCCAGCCCGCAGCCGCGCGCTCCTCTCTCTCTCTCACTGACACGCGGGACCCGCGTGTCATCCCTCACCTCCCGCTTGCGCCAACTACCCAGACTCCTCCGCACGCGGCCGATCGCAACTAACCTGGAAACCCGCGACCCCAGCCGAATTCTGGTCCCGGACGACTCCAACTTGATCACAACCGACACGCCGCCCTCCCCCGTCTATATAAACGCCGGCATCGTCCCGTTTTCCCCACCCGATCAGCTGTTTTTCCTCCCGGTGAGAACAGAAGCTCCGATCACCGTTTTCTCTCGATCGCTGCTCGGATTTTCCAATCTAACGCACCGATCATGTGTAACACCCCAAATTTTTATTCAAAACTCTAAACCATGCTCAGAGGGGAATTTAAAAATTTTTGGACGTGTTGCATGTTTTGCAAAAATTCAAATTCAAACTGGAATTCAAATTAGACTCAAAACAGAAAAGAAATGGAAAAAGAAAAAGAAAAACGGGAAAAAAACCGGCCAGTGGGCCGAAACCCGCCAGCCGGCCCAGCTTTCCCCGCGCGCGCCCGCGCCCTCTCACACAGACAGGTGGGACCCACCTGTCATCCCCAACCTCGCTCGAGCCGACCCCGGACTTTTCCCCCGAGCGCGCGCGATCTTAACCGATCGGGAAACCCGTCCCGCCGCCTGAATTCTGGTCCCAGAGGACTCCAACTCGATCACAACAGACCCACCGCCCTCCCCCGGCTATAAAAACCCCCGATCCGATCAGTTTTTCCCACGCGATCGCCGATTTTTACTCCGGTGAGCACCGAGACTTCGCCGGTGAATTCTGGCCGATCTAAGCTCGAAAACTCTGATCTAACTCGCTGGTCTTGATCCACCGCCTCCGGGGAACTTTGCAGGTGCAGAAAACTCGGAGAGTTACGGTGTAAACACAGCGCCGACGAGCTTCGCCGTGGTTTTGCCTCGGACCTCGCCGCCGATCACTTTCCAGGACCCCCGAGCTCGAGAAAACCCCCGAGGTGAGATCCCTGACCTCCCCTCTACCGGTCTAGGCCATAAGATCACAGTTTTAGGCAGAATTCTCGAGGATCCATAACTTTCCGGCGAGATCGCCGCTTCCCGCCGCCGTGTGCCGCCGGCAGCGCCGCCCGCGCTCGGTCATAGCGACGTGGCCGCTTGTGCGCCGTTTATTTTAAATCGCACGGTAGACTTTAAAACCCCGCGTACCGGTTCGATGTTATAATCTCAGCCGTCGGTTTAATATCGGACGGTCCACGTCAGCCCCGCGTTATAAAGACTGGAATTCTTACGTGCTACCCTCTGGGGTTCTCTGGAATTGAGAGCTAGCCCCGGAAACTTCAGATCTAGCCCCTGGAACTCCAGAAAATCATGTAAATTCATTTAAAAATCAGTTTTAGCCCCTGGACTTAATAGAAATTAGGAAAAACACCTCTGATAAATGTAGCTAGACCCCTGGAAATTATAAAAATAATATTATAGACCCTGTAATGGGGTGAATTCATTATTTTAACCCTGTTTAGTAATTAATTTAGAAAATTGAATATGTAACTAGTGTTTAAAAATTAAAAAGTGGGACAAACATAATTGTCAAAATTAATTAAAAACTTTCTCAGTACTTAGAAAACTTTAGAGTGAGATAAAAATATATTTTTGGGTTGAAATAAATCTGTTTCATCTATTATTCACATTTAGGGACACATTTTTAAGTAAATAATAGTTATAGAAAAATAGGAAAAATAATTATGAAATAGTCTACATCAGAAGCCAAGGTCAAAATATGTTATTAAATTATTTAGGACCAGAACCTATACTGTTTAGGTGATGTATATTACTAATTTCATAATGAAATACACAATTATGCATAGGAATATAAATCTGAAAATATAGCAACTAGTAAATGATAAATGGAGTTTCTAAAATACAAAGAATTTAGTTTAGAGTTGGTAGAAATTCTGAAGGCACATATGGAGAAGAAAAATACTTTTCATACACATTTGGTAGTAAAAAGGTGTAGTAGTTTAATATAAGGAATTTATTTAAAACTGAAACACAACACATATAATGGTGAATGAATTTCATAAATGTGAATGTGTGGTTTGTATGAAGTGTAAGTGTGAACTATGTCTTATGGATTGTTGTTTTTCTTTTGCTATGTGTGATGGTATGAAGTAGAACCTGTTCAAGAACAAGTTATTCATTTCCAAGACCAGGAATACCCATTTCAAGAGCAGCAAGAAGGAGGCAAGTGTCCTTGACCACTTTGATCCTATGCTAGGATGTGTAGATAGAATTATTTGCATTGTCAAATGAAATATGAAACCCATGCTAGGAAGTTTCCCTAGAATTGCATTACCTTGTTTCCTTGTAGCTTGGGTTGGGATTTAATTTGTCATGTCATTTATTTACATGCATTTGCTTAGCCATGCTTAGAATGGGATATTTGGGAAATGAGATCATCAGTTTATATTACCATACTCTTGAATGAGACATTGTGAGTTATGTAGAGGTAGGGATCAAGGCAAGTTGGATGTTTTGGTTGTGTGCTGGGTGCATGAGACTTGGGTTTGTGTTTAGTACTTGCCTGGATCCTAAGGACCGGTTCATGGAGCATGTAACCCGGCTTTACAGTGCCAACCACATGCTGAGATGGGGCAGCTTGGCCAATTAATTAGGTGTATCCCCGGCGTAGTATGGGTGTGTTGGATGGTGCGGGGAGTAGGTGTCAGCTGGACTACCATATGAACCGCAAGGCTCAAGAGGGGGCCACTGCAGCGGGGTTGGAGCCTCTTGTATGCTGTTAGGGGTGAAACCTCAGTGGGCCCACGCTCGTCGGGAATCCCTTTGTAAAGGCTTCGTAGTGATCTCCTGGCTGCACACCTGGGAAGTGTGAATGTGGATCGTAGCCACTGGCATAATGGAGGTTCTTTTAATCCACCCGGCAACGGGGGATGAAATCACTACTTGTGGGTACAGTGGTACAAACTCTGCAGAGTCAAAACTGTCTTGACAGCCGTGCTCACGGTTAAGAGCGGCCTGGACTTATTCATGATTAGAGGATTGATGGTTTTGGAAGTTAAGCGGGGAGCTTAACATTGGAAATGATGTTATGGTTATTGGATTATGATGATGGGATGGGAGATTGGGACCATTTCACCTGTGTAGTAATGTAAGTGCTTAATAAGCTAAGGTGATAGGTATTAATTGCGTAGTGCTTTAACCATGAGTTCAACCTCTCCTTGTTCTAGCCATGCATGATATAATTTTCCCACACTTGCTGAGTACCATTGGTACTCAACCTTGCATATTTGTTGGTTTATATTGCTGCTCAGGTCAAGATAATGAGGTGGTGTATAATGACCAAGATTTTGGACCCGAGGAAGGATTTTAGGTTCATGAAGACCCCCGGGCAACGCCTGTGATGGAGCCCTAAAGAATAATATTCCGCTGCTAGTTTATTTACTTGTGATGAAGCATTAGTGTCCATTGAGACATTTGCGATGTAAGACTTATTTATATTCGACACCTGGCTTGTAATAAATGATGCTTCACTATTTGTCATCACATGTATGAGAAAATGATCCTGGCATACATGTGATATTCACTTGGTTGTTCTTCGGAAAAACCGGGTGTGACAGAGGTGGTATCAGAGCCAAGGTTGCCCGTAGGAACGTGGACCTAGGTAGAAATGGACGTATTTAAGGGCCCTATTTTCTTAAAAACTATTTTCCAAAGTGTGGGTGGAAAAGTGTTATTAAAGGAGTCATTTTCTTCATCTTACCCCAACTTTCATTCAAAATAGGATTTTTGTTTGGGAATTTATCTAACCTAATTTTAAATTCTTTTGTTTTTAGATGGTTCGCATGATTCGCACCGCTCGTAAGTCCACAGGAGGGAGAGTTCCCGTAGTTGCCCTTGCCGAAAGAGAGGAGAGTCGTCCAGTGACGTACCTTTCCTATGGATTGGCAGTAGGAGATTTGTTGCGCCGTCTTCGGCGTATGCTCGAAGCCGCCGGCAATACGGGCAAGCTTATCATCCACTATAACTCCACCAGGACCATCCGTGAGAAGAGGGAAGAATGGAGTTCGGAGATGAGGATTATACACGAGAATCAGCTGCTTAAGATTCACCACTCTCCAGCTTGTCGAGCAACACAAGTTGACGCGGAGAAAGATGTCACCTGGGAGGCCATCACCTGCCAGAGTCACATCTATCCTCGCCACTTGGACAAAACTGAATACATGTATGTCCTCCAACGTGAGAGTGGTACCACGGAGTACAAGTACCCACCGGTGCAGCAAGGGACTTCCCATGAGCACATGGACTTGTGCTTGGAGGATGCTGCTATGCTCAGCACTCGACTGCAGGAGTGTCAGCAAGAGCTTCAGGACGTCCGAGACACCCTGAAGGAAACGGAGGCGTTGCTGCGAGCTTGCTTAAAGGCGAGAGAAAGAGGAGATGGGAATGAACTGTGTGTCACCGTGAGTGATCCATGGACTCCTGACTCCCCGGATCGCCGAGCAATCAGGCGTCGTCGCACTTCTCCACCAGCAGCCTCCCCACCCAAAGAAGAGTCAGAAGGTAGCCGAAATGAGGAGGAAGATCCCGAGGAGCCAGCTCAAGAGGACGAGTAGTGTAGAGTCTTTCCCCTAGCTAGCAAGAGGTCGAGTAGTCGAGTCGTGACATAGTTAATGGTGTGATAATGCTTGGTGTGTGACGTGAGTTGTGGAAGTTATGAGCAATTGTCCACAGCCTCGTCTCCAGATTGTTTTGCTTTGGTGTGAACCCACAGGAAATAATAGTGCATTTATTTGGTGTGAGATATAAACCCTCGTAAAATTTTAACAAAGCCTCAACACCTCAAAGTACCAACAAATGAAAGTAGTAAGATGATACTAAATGGTATCAAATTAACATTTGATTGATTCTGCCAGATGGCCGGAAGAGGAAAAGGACGTGCTGCCAACCCCGCCAACAACAATGATGAGGCATGCAACCCTCATCTTTCTGGAGGCCAGGACCGGGGTGGTCGCCGTGAAGAAGTTGATCCTCTCCACCAAATGCTGGAGAATCAAAATCAGCTCATCCAGAACTTGACTCAAGTGGTGGCCAACTTGCATCAAGTTCCACCTCCACAAGCTGCACCACGCCAACCAAGGTTGAGTGAGTTTCTAGGAACTCAACCTCCAAAGTTTGCAAGTGCTGCTGAACCTCTGGAGGCAGATGATTGGCTGAAGACTATTGAAAGTAAGATGAGGATCATACAGTGCCAAGGGTATGAGAGGGTGCTGTTTGCCTCTCATCAATTGCATGGACCTGCTGCTGATTGGTGGACCGCCTATGTGGCCGCCCATCATGACCCTGAGAACATCACTTGGGAAGAGTTCAAGCGTAGCTTCCGTAACCACTACATCCCAAGAGGTGAACTCAAAAACAAGAGGAAAGAGTTTCTGGGACTGCAGCAGGGAAACATGACGGTGAGGGAATACCTCACTAAATTTACTCAACTATCCCGTTATGCTCCACGAGACATAGAGACTGATGAGCCGAAACAAGATTGTTTCGTGGAAGGACTTACCGCAGAGATGCAGTGTGCCATGTCCTCCAATGAGTATGAAAGTTTTCAAAAGATGGTGGACAGAGCATTTGTGGTGGAAAGGAAGCTAAAGGCCCTGGAAAATGAGAATAAGAGGAAGGCGGGATGGTCACATAAGGCCTCAGGGAGCAACACCCGCCCACGTATGATGCAGCAACCTACGGGGCAGACGAGCCGTGCTGCGGTACCCTATTCAGCACCAAGAGGGTACAACCCAAACTACAGGCCACCCGCAGCACCAGCACAACCGCCACGTCAGTTTGTGCAGCAGCCTCGCCCCGCATATCCACCTCGACCAGCAGTGCAGGGACCCCCAAACCAATCCCAGGACAACAAAGGCTAGGCATCTAAGATTGGGGTGCAATGTTTCAGCTGTGGCGAAGTGGGGCACTACGCCCACAAATGCCCAAAGAAGAAGCCTGCGCCGCCACAACAGCAGAATGTAGTGAGAGGACGGGTGAACCATGTCACCATGGAGGAAGCACAAGAGGCACCCGACGTGGTAGTTGGTAAGTTTCCTGCCAATTTACACCTTGCAACTCTGCTGTTTGATTCTGGTGCTACCCACTCGTTCATTGCTCAAGGGTTTGTTAAGAAGCATGACCTAGCAACCACACAAATGAACCATATGCTAGCCGTAAACTCTCCAGGTGGAGAAATAAGGACAAGACAAGTGTGTCCCAAAGTGAGCCTAGACATTAATGGGGTAGTATTTACGGCTAACCTCATAGTGATAGATTCACAAGGGATAGATATTATTTTGGGTATGGATTGGTTGACCAAACATAAAGGAATCATCCATTGTTCGACCAGAACGGTGGAACTAACTCACCCCAATGGCATGAGAGTAAAGTTCATAACGATACACGAGCCTAGGAGGGACATTAAATTAAATCAAGTGGAGGTGAAAGTTGAGGAAATCATGACTATCAGGGAATATCCAGATGTTTTTCCGGAAGAGTTGCCAGGAATGCCTCCCGACCGTGACGTGGAATTCACAATTGAGCTAGTACCGGGAACAGCCCCGATATACAAGAGACCTTATCGAATGGACTCCAAGCAGCTAGAAGAGCTCAAGGATCATTTGAGAGAACTGACGGAGAAGGGGTATATTCGCCCTAGTTCCTCACCATGGGGAGCTCCGGTGATATTTGTGCCTAAGAAAGACGGAACCTAAAGGTTATGCGTGGATTACCGTGCCTTGAATGAGGTAACCATCAAGAACAAATACCCATTGCCCCGCATTGAAGACTTGTTTGATCGGTTGAGGGGAGCTTGTGTGTTCTCGAAAATTGATCTCAGGTCGGGACACCACCAACTCAAGATAAGGCAATCTGATATTCCCAAGACAGCTTTCGTATCTCGGTACGGACTGTATGAATACACTGTCATGCCTTTTGGGCTAACCAATGCCCCGGCATATTTCATGTACCTCATGAACAAGGTATTCATGGAATATCTGGACAAATTTGTGGTTGTTTTCATAGATGATATTCTCGTCTTCTCCAAAAATGAAGAAGAACATGAGAAACATCTAAGGTTGGTGTTACAGAGGCTGAGAGAACACCAACCATATGCCAAATTGAGCAAGTGTGAGTTTTGGCTGAAGAGAGTTCCCTTTTTAGGACATATCATCTCGGAGGGAGGAATCTCCGTAGATCCCGCCAAAATCGAGGATATCCAGAAGTGGAAAACCCCTGAAAATGTCGGGGAAGTTCGAAGCTTTTTGGGCTTGGCTGGATACTATCGACGGTTTATTGAGGGATTCTCCAAGATCTCGAGACCTCTCACCAAACTGTTGGAAAAGGGAATCGCATTCACCTGGACGCCACAGTGCGAGACGAGCTTTCAGGAGCTAAAGAAGAGATTGACAACAGCCCCAGTGCTGGTTATGCCAGATATGCAGAAGAATTTCACAGTGTACTGCGATGCCTCTGGAAATGGGTTGGGATGTGTTCTCATGCAAGAAGGACATGTCGTGGCATATGCATCCCGGCAGCTTCGGAAGCACGAGAAGAACTATCCTACACATGACCTAGAACTAGCTGCAGTGGTACACGCGTTGAAAATTTGGCGGCACTATTTGATGGGGAAGAGGACAGAGATATATACGGATCATAAGAGTTTGAAGTACATATTCACACAACCAGATCTCAACCTCAGACAAAGGAGATGGTTAGAGCTAATCAATGACTTTGATATAGGCATCAACTATCATCCCGGGAAAGCAAACGTCGTGGCCGATGCTTTGAGTCAGAAAGTGCAGGTCAATAAGTTGAGCTTGAAGGACATGCCCGCAGAATTGAAGGACGAGGTTATAAGGCTCAATCTATGTCTAGTAAATAGTGGTGAAGCCATCGCCATGGAAGTGGACTCCACACTCGAGCAAGACATACGCGAGGGCCAAAAGAATGATGGGAAGATACAAGAGATCAAACAGCTCATCAAGGAAAATAAAGCTCCTGGTTTTAGAGAGGATGAACAAGGAACGGTGTGGCACGAGAGAAGAATCTGTGTGCCAGAAGTAAAGGAGATCCGTGAATTGATTTTAAAGGAGGCTCATGATTCCGACTATTCCATTCATCCTGGGAGTACGAAGATGTACCAGGACCTCAAGAGCAGGTATTGGTGGTATGGCATGAAGCGAGATGTCGCGGAACATGTTGCCCTATGTGACACATGTCAGTTGGTGAAAGCCGAACATCAACGACCCGCGGGATTATTGCAACCACTCAAAGTGCCTGAATGGAAGTGGGAAGAAATCAGCATGGATTTTGTCGTGGGATTGCCTAGGACCCAATCCGGGTATGATTCAATATGGGTCATTATTGATAGGCTAACCAAGGTAGCTCATTTCATCCCTGTGAAAGAAAGCTACAGTGGATCTAAATTGGCAGAATTGTACATGTCAAGGATTGTGTGTTACCATGGAGTGCCAAAGAAGATAGTGTCGGACCGAGGGACATAGTTCACCTCGAGGTTTTGGCAGAAGTTGCATGAAACCATGGGAACCCATCTGAACTTCAGCTCTGCCTATCATCCCCAAACTGACGGGCAGACGGAGAGAACCAATCAGATCCTTGAAGATATGTTAAGGGCATGTGCACTCAAAAACAATAGGAGTTGGGACAAGAACTTACCGTATGCGGAGTTTTCCTATAACAACAGTTATCAAGCTAGTATGAAGATGTCACCGTTTGAAGCTTTGTATGGAAGGAAGTGCAGAACTCCCCTATTTTGGAACCAAACAGGAGAAAGTAAAGTGTTTGGTCCAGAAGTGCTACAAGAAGCCGAGGCGAAGGTGAGGGAGATTCGCAACAACTTGAGGATAGCACAAACACGCCAAAAGAGCTATGCCGATGTACGAAGAAGAGAGCTCGTTTTCAACGTGGGAGACTATGTTTATCTCAAGGTGTCCCCTATCAGAGGACTTCGTCGGTTCAAGGTGAAAGGGAAGTTGTCACCTCGATACATCAGACCCTTCCAGGTTTTGGAAAGGAAAGGCGAAGTGGCGTACCAACTAGAGTTACCGGTTCATCTATCGGATGTGCACGATGTATTCCATGTGTCACAACTCAAGAAATGCCTGAGGACGCCTGAAGAGGTGTTACCCATGAATGAAGTGGATGTAGCTGAAGATTTGTCTTATGCCGAGCAACCATACAAGATTTTGGAGACAATGGAACGCCTCACCAGAAACAAGAGAATCCGGATGTGCAAGGTGCAGTGGAAGCATCACTCAGAAGAGGAAGCTACCTGGGAAAGGGAAGATGAGCTCAAGGCACAATTTCTGGAATTGTTTTCTTAGAAACACCAATCTCAAGGACGAGATTTCTTTTAAGGGGGGTAGAGCTGTAACACCCCAAATTTTTATTCAAAACTCTAAACCATGCTCAGAGGGGAATTTAAAATTTTTTGGACGTGTTGCATGTTTTGCAAAAATTCAAATTCAAACTGGAATTCAAATTAGACTCAAAACAGAAAAGAAATGGAAAAAGAAAAAGAAAAACGGGAAAAAAACCGGCCAGTGGGCCGAAACCCGCCAGCCGGCCCAGCTTTCCCCGCGCGCGCCCGCGCTCTCTCACACAGACAGGTGGGACCCACCTGTCATCCCCAACCTCGCTCGCGCCGACCCCGGACTTTTCCCCCGAGCGCGCGCGATCTTAACCGATCGGGAAACCCGTCCCGCCGCCCGAATTCTGGTCCCAGAGGACTCCAACTCGATCACAACAGACCCACCGCCCTCCCCCGGCTATAAAAACCCCCGATCCGATCAGTTTTTCCCACGCGATCGCCGATTTTTACTCCGGTGAGCACCGAGACTTCACCGGTGAATTCTGGCCGATCTAAGCTCGGAAACTCTGATGTAACTTGCTGGTCTTGATCCACCGCCTCCGGGGAACTTTGCAGGTGCAGAAAACTCGGAGAGTTACGGTGTAAACACAGCGCCGACAAGCTTCGCCGTGGTTTTGCCTCGGACCTCGCCGCCGATCACTTTCCAGGACCCCCGAGCTCGAGAAAACCCCCGAGGTGAGATCCCTGACCTCCCCTCTACTGGTCTAGGCCATAAGATCACAGTTTTAGGCAGAATTCTCGAGGATCCGAAACTTTCCGGCGAGATCGCCGCTTCCCGCCGCCGTGTGCCGCCGGCAGCGCCGCCCGCGCTCGGTCAGAACGACGTGGCCGCTTGTGCGCCGTTTATTTTAAATCGCACGGTAGACTTTAAAACCCCGCGTACCGGTTCGATGTTATAATCTCAGCCGTCGGTTTAATATCGGATGGTCCACGTCAGCCCCGCATTATAAAGACTGGAATTCTTACGTGCTACCCCCTGGGGTTCTCTGGAATTGAGAGCTAGCCCCGGAAACTTCAGATCTAGCCCCTGGAACTCCAGAAAATCATGTAAATTCATTTAAAAATCAGTTTTAGCCCCTGGACTTAATAGAAATTAGGAAAAACACCTCTGATAAATGTAGCTAGACCCCTGGAAATTATAAAAATAATATTATAGACCCTGTAATGGGGTGAATTCATTATTTTAACCCTGTTTAGTAATTAATTTAGAAAATTGAATATGTAACTAGTGTTTAAAAATTAAAAAGTGGGACAAACATAATTGTCAAAATTAATTAAAAACTTTCTCAGTACTTAGAAAACTTTGGAGTGAGATAAAAATATATTTTTGGGTTGAAATAAATCTGTTTCATCTATTATTCACATTTAGGGACACATTTTTAAGTAAATAATAGTTATAGAAAAATAGGGAAAATAATTATGAAATAGTCTACATCAGAAGCCAAGGTCAAAATATGTTATTAAATTATTTAGGACCAGAACCTATACTGTTTAGGTGATGTATATTACTAATTTCATAATGAAATACACAATTATGCATAGGAATATAAATATGAAAATATAGCAACTAGTAAATGATAAATGGAGTTTCTAAAATACAAAGAATTTAGTTTAGAGTTGGTAGAAATTCTGAAGGCACATATGGAGAAGAAAAATACTTTTCATACACATTTGGTAGTAAAAAGGTGTAGTAGTTTAATATAAGGAATTTATTTAAAACTGAAACACAACACATATAATGGTGAATGAATTTCATAAATGTGAATGTGTGGTTTGTATGAAGTGTAAGTGTGAACTATGTCTTATGGATTGTTGTTTTTCTTTTGCTATGTGTGATGGTATGAAGTAGAACCTGTTCAAGAACAAGTTATTCATTTCCAAGACCAGGAATACCCATTTCAAGAGCAGCAAGAAGGAGGCAAGTGTCCTTGACCACTTTGATCCTATGCTAGGATGTGTAGATAGAATTATTTGCATTGTCAAATGAAATATGAAACCCATGCTAGGAAGTTTCCCTAGAATTGCATTACCTTGTTTCCTTGTAGCTTGGGTTGGGATTTAATTTGTCATGTCATTTATTTACATGCATTTGCTTAGCCATGCTTAGAATGGGATATTTGGGAAATGAGATCATCAGTTTATATTACCATACTCTTGAATGAGACATTGTGAGTTATGTAGAGGTAGGGATCAAGGCAAGTTGGATGTTTTGGTTGTGTGCTGGGTGCACGAGACTTGGGTTTGTGTTTAGTACTTGCCTGGATCCTAAGGACCGGTTCATGGAGCATGTAACCCGGCTTTACAGTGCCAACCACATGCTGAGATGGGGCAGCTTGGCCAATTAATTAGGTGTATCCCCGGCGTAGTATTGGTGTGTTGGATGGTGCGGGGAGTAGGTGTCAGCTGGACTACCATATGAACCGCAAGGCTCAAGAGGGGGCCACTGCAGCGGGGTTGGAGCCTCTTGTATGCTGTTAGGGGTGAAACCTCAGTGGGCCCACGCTCGTCGGGAATCCCTTTGTAAAGGCTTCGTAGTGATCTCCTGGCTGCACACCTGGGAAGTGTGAATGTGGATCGTAGCCACTGGCATAATGGAGGTTCTTTTAGTCCACCCGGCAACGGGGGATGAAATCACTACTTGTGGGTACAGTGGTACAAACTCTGCAGAGTCAAAACTGTCTTGACAGCCGTGCTCACGGTTAAGAGCGGCCTGGACTTATTCATGATTAGAGGATTGATGGTTTTGGAAGTTAAGCGGGGAGCTTAACATTGGAAATGATGTTATGGTTATTGGATTATGATGATGGGATGGGAGATTGGGACCATTTCACCTGTGTAGTAATGTAAGTGCTTAATAAGCTAAGGTGATAGGTATTAATTGCGTAGTGCTTTAACCATGAGTTCAACCTCTCCTTGTTCTAGCCATGCATGATATAATTTTCCCACACTTGCTGAGTACCATTGGTACTCAACCTTGCATATTTGTTGGTTTATATTGCTGCTCAGGTCAAGATAATGAGGTGGTGTATAATGACCAAGATTTTGGACCCGAGGAAGGATTTTAGGTTCATGAAGACCCCCGGGCAACGCCTGTGATGGAGCCCTAAAGAATAATATTCCGCTGCTAGTTTATTTACTTGTGATGAAGCATTAGTGTCCATTGAGACATTTGCGATGTAAGGCTTATTTATATTCGACACCTGGCTTGTAATAAATGATGTTTCACTATTTGTCATCACATGTATGAGAAAATGATCCTGGCATACATGTGATATTCACTTGGTTGTTCTTCGGAAAAACCGGGTGTGACATCGTGTTCCACCGCCTCCGGGGAATCATGGAGGTGCAGAAAACTCGGTGGTTTTCGCTCTAGGCACAGCTCCGACGAGCACCACAGCGGTTCCACCGTGGACCTCGACGCCGACCGCCTTCCAGGACCTCCGAGCTCAAGAAAAACCCCGAGGTGAGATCCCCGACCTCCCCTCTACCGATCTATGCTATAAGATCCCAGTTTTAGGAGGTATAGACGAAGATCCGAAGTTCTCCGGCGAGATCGCCGCCTTCTGCCGCCGCGCGCCGCCGGGCAGCGCCGCCCGCGCACGGTCAGAGCGACGTGGCCGCTTATGCGCCGTTTATTTTAAATCGCACGGTAGAATTAAAACCCGCGCGTACTGGTTCGGCGATCTAATCTGAGCCGTCTGTTTTAAATCGGACGGCCCACATCAGCCCCGCATTATAAAGCCGGGATTCTTACGCGCTACCCTTGGGAATCTCGGAAAATACGAGCTAGCCCCGGAAACTTTTGATCTAGCCCCTGGAACTTCAGATATTCATGTAAATTCATTTAAAAATCAGTTTTAGCCCCTGGACTTAATAAAAATTAGGAAAACCCCTCTGTTTTGTGTAGCTAGACCCCTGGAAATTTATGAAATAATATAATAGACCCTGTAGTGGGGTGAGTTTACCTTTTTAACCCTATATAATATTAAATTTAGGAATTTGAATATGTGATTAGGATTTAAAATTTAAAAGGTGAGACAAACACATTGTAAATTCAAATCTAAACTCTCCTAGCACTTGGAAAACTTTAGAATGAGTTAAAAGTAGATTTTAAGCTGAAATAAATCTGTTTAATTGATTGTTCACATTTATTAGTTATAGGGACACAATCTTAGGTTAGGAAATAATTCTGAAAATTAGTAAAATAAATTTAAATTAGTTCACATCAGAGGAGAAGTTCCAAAATATATTATTTAATATTTTAGATCAGAACCTATTCTGTTTAGATGATATGCCCTACTATTTAATATTAAAACTCATTTTTAGGCATAGAAAATAAATCTGGAAAATATAAGAAAATAGGTATGCATAACTAGAAAATGATAAATGAAGTTTCCAAATCCAAAGACTTCAGTTTAGGATTTGGTAGAAGATATGAAAACCCCTTTGGAGTAGGAAATTACCTTCCATGCAAACTTGGTAGCTAAAGAGTGTATTAAAAAATTTGTTTAAATAGGAAATTCATATATAGTGTGCAAACAGAAATCTGAATACAAAAGTTAGAAATTATATACATATGTTTAAAAGTGCATGTAGGCTCAAAATCAACACATCTAGAGTAACCACAACACATAGAAATGTGAATGACTATCATATGTATGTTTGTGTGGAGTGAAAGTGTGAACTATGTCTTATGGATTGTTGTTTTCTTTTGCTATGTGTGTTGGCATGAGTAGAACCTTTCCCAGAGCAAGTTCTTCCATTCCAAGACCAAGACTTTCCATTCTCAGAACAGCAAGAAGAAGGCAAGTGTCCTTGACCACTTTGTTCCTATACTAGGATGTGTAGATAGAATTATTTGCATTGTCAATTGAAATATAAACCCATGCTAGGAAGTTTCCCTAGAATTTCATTACCTTGTTTTCCTTGTAACTTTGGTTGGGATTTGCTTTATTATGTCATTCATTCATATTACTTATGCTTAGCTGTAAAAGTCCCAAAAATGTGTACTAAAGTTTGAGTTCATATGTGTGGCAAAGACATGAAAAATGGGACTTGCTAAAACTTTTCTTCATGCAAAGTAATACATGGATGATCATCCATGATGAGGCTCACCTTTTTATTTAAAAGTGTTGGACCAATAAGGAGTTAAATACCTCTTTGCATGTAAGTTTAAAATTCAGATTTGAAATTCAAAGTTCACACATATGGTGAGCCAAAAACTTTGAATTAACATGCAGCCATATAGTTGAGTTTTTAGGGAAAAGGTTATCACCAACTTTCCATTTGTAGGGTGGGCTTAAAAGAGAACTAAAATAAAGAAATTGCAAATTCTAAACCAAATTTAGGTTTAGTCTTGCAAATTCAAACTGAATTTGAAGAATTCAAACTCTAGCCCACCTTTTTAAAACATAGCATTTTGGGGAGTGAAAAGATCAGCTTGAGAAGATATTTGGTGAAGAAATGGGGGGTGGGACCCACAGGTCATAGAGCTAAAGAAGGAGACTTACTCCATAAGTTTTGCTCTCGGTGGGAACTTTTCCCGAGCAGCTTGCGAGCGCCACCGAGCAGCTTGCCGGTGACAGCTCCTGCTGCCGGTCTCCACACGCTGGCGCCCTGGGGTCGGTCCTGGCCGCGCCCCCAACGTGATCACGTGCCCCCCCCCCGGCTGAAGCAAGGCACAATTGCTTTCTCCTACTCGCAAACAAACCGAGAGCAGAGCACCTCATCGGCGCTGCTCCACTGCCCCTGTCTCCCGGCCAGCCCAGCGTCTCTCCGGCAGGCTCAAGAGGCCACAGAGGTGCGCCAGGAGGTACTGATCCTTATCCCGTCGTCCTCCTGCTCTCCCCCGACGCCGGCTCACCGGAATTCGATTTTTGGCACCGGCGTACGTATAGAACAGACCGTGTTTAATTCATGAAATTCTCCCAAACCCATTGATCATACCACCTACAATTCAAACCACAGCAACTAGATGTCCTAGCGCCCTCCCACGCCGAAAACCAAAGGAAACCGACCCTCCTATACCCCGGCCGACGAGAAATCGTCGCCGGCGGCCAAAACTGCCATGGTCCACGGTGACGACTAGGTTGCAGCTACTTCCTGCACGATCTGATCTCCGTTCCATGTTCCTAGAACCATAGGGATGCTGTAGGACATCGTAGCTCACCGGGAGATGCTTTGGACACGCTGGAACGCGTCCATGTCGAGCTCCCGAGCCGCCCCACTGGTGCCGACCCACCTACAGCCGTTTTCACGCGGGGAAACCTTGCCCGGCAGCTGCGCCACGTTCCCAGGAGCATGTAGGGCGAAACCGGAGTTCATTTGGTGGAGAAATGAGAGAGAACGAGCCATGCCAAGTTTTCTGCCGGTGTGCACCCGCGGGCTCTGGCGGGAGGGTGAAGAAGCACCTGACCCGTGGGCCCCACGTGCGACTGTGCTGTTTAAAATCAAACAGAGAGTTGTGCAAACTTGTAAAATGCATAACTTGGTGCAGGAAGCTCCAAAAATAGTGAGATAAATTGTGTTGGATTCCTCTAAGTGAGTACTATCCAGAGGTACAACCCAATAATTATGAAAACCCCTGGTTTTGGCTCATTAATTCATAGAATGAAAAGCTTGTGGGAATTTTTCCAGGAGTTCTGTGAATTGGAAAATCCCCAAATTTAGGCAGGAGAGTCTTCCAAAAATACTTGAACTCCAGTAAAATTTTCAGAAGCATTGGACCTCATTTGCTTGGCCAAATGTGGTGTTAATTCCTTATGTCTCTGAAAATGGGAAAATAAACAGAGGTCAATTTCAGAATTTTTCCCCAAACTTTAGAACCTCATAACTCTTGCTAGGCATCCCCAAATTTAGTAATTCAAATTGGGTTGGATTCATATTGAATAGCTATGTCCAAATCTACAACCCAATTTGTATGAAACGAATTATGTAATTCTGGAAAATTCTTGGAAATTTTTCCGAAAAAAGAATTATTGAGGGAGTTTGGTTTATCCAAAAATACCCAAATTTTGCCAGAATATTCTTTAGCATATTTTTGACCTCATAGCAAATTTTCAGCTCATTTGAAGATCATTTGAGTAGGAATTTGCTAAAAACAATCTGCTGTGTTCACAAGAGTCCAGAAACATTTTCAGAAAATGTTTCCCACTTCAAAAATCTGTTCTGAGCAATCCATAGCTCCAAAAATCATAGGAAAATTTAGGAAAGCTCTCTGGGACATACTTGGAATTGTAGTTCACTTAGTTGTGCATGAAAATGGACATTACTACAAAATTAATTCTATTGAGTACCAATGCTTAAAGAATTGTTCTGGGAGAACTACCCAAGTAAAAGGGCTGAATTTTGGACCAGATGACTCTCATGTGATCAAGAACTCACATGTAAATTATCAGCCCAAGATGAGTTCTGGAACTCCCTGTTCTTATTCTCCATACTTATGTATAAGGGAAAAATACATAAGAGATATTGTGAGAATTATGGAGGACACAATATGACTCAACATTAGCTGCAATTTGGCAATCTAAATCCTTAGGTAGTATAGAACCTGCTGTAAAAGTTTTGAGGCCATTGGAGTTCTTGTTCTTCAGTTGCACTCAAATCTTTTCAGCTTATCTATTATGTTCATTAGAGAAAAGGGTTAGTGTATATCTAAGGGCCTTAAGGTCAAATTAGTTTAATTCTGTTCTTTGCACAACAGAGGCAAACCAAGCCTTGCTTGGCTTTTCCACACAACCTCTGTTCTTAAGAAAGTAATTCGATAACTTCTTTCCATTACATTCTATAAAATATGTGCATATGCATTTCAATAGGAACCACAACGAAGGGGACTCAAAGGAGTGATTCATCGAAGTGGATCAAGCTCCGGAGAGTCAAGGGTGGATCTGCAAGGACACTAACTGATATATACGACTACCCTGCAAAACAGGCAAGCTCCGGTTTGTATTTAACAGCTGTTAAGTTTTTATTTTGTACTCACATTCGATCAAGATATGAACTGTGCATTAGGTCTAGTGATTGATACTCCTCTTGCATAGCCAAATGACCCATGGAGTATTGGGTAGGTGTTTTTCACCGTGTGGAACTGCCATGCTTAAGTACGGTTCGGTAGAAGTCGAGTGGTGAGATGCTACTCGCAGATTTAGGAACAACAGGGGCATATGGGATTGGTTCGTAATTGAATTAGCAAGTTAAAGTTGAGACCGGAAGGTTATAGGAGCAGCAGGACATAGGGGCCTGGGTGCTATAGACCTGTCCGTGTCGGTCAAGGACCGATCCGTATGCGGCCCTGTTGAACAAGTTTGAGTTGTGTACCGGACTCATGCTGGCTATATGGGACCCAGTAAACCGATGTACCTCGGGAAGCTGTCGTTGGGACTTTTCGGGTCGCCTCAGGCGGACGGCCGGTGTGCAGTATGTGGGGAATATTCTCATGACATCTCACGTCGTAAGGTGCACCATGAGAGTAGCTACTGTATGGGGCGACTTGATCGATTCAGCGGGGGTGAAATGGGGGAAAGGCTGCCACGTATGACGTCAGTGATGGTTGTTGTAGGCAACGTCGAGTACGGGTGTACATGTCGTGTAGTCCGGGTGTTATTGATTCGAATCACCGTCGCTCATGGAATGGACCGAGCATACTTGTTCTCACAGTCATGACGTAGTAAGAACTTGCATGAGAAAGGAACTAATCATCTTGATGTGAAGTATTATTCTACCTTTTATTGGAGCTTGATGAATAGGCTAGTGCAAACTCGATTCTTTTATGCCATGAGCAATTTACATCGGGGGAAAGCGTTTCTTGTTTGATTGTGGACTCCCGATGTGGCGTGCCCAGGGTTACTTAAAATGCTGCAATTAATGTCTGAAAGTAAGGATTCACTTTTAGGCGAGTTTAATTATGCTTATGCCATCCTATGTTAGGTTCATAACCTCACTTAGAGTTTCATGTTTAGGGTGACGGTTAAGTCTTGCTGAGCGTTATGCTCACGGATGCTATCCGAGTTGTTTTGCAGGTAATTGACTCGATGCTTATGAGAAGGGATGCCGATGAGACTCGGAAACCTCCGAGTGCTTACTCAAAGAGCATCCTCGCCGCTGCAGATTGATCTTCGTGTTGCTAGTAAGAAACGTCCGCGGGCTGGACCGTTTCTTTGTTGCTAGTTTAGACATGAGCTGTGAGAGTGATAGTCTTCCGCTGTAGTTTACTCTGATATACTTATTTATAAAACAATCTTGTACGCTTCCGCAAACTATTTATGTAATATGATGTGTGTTCATCGACCCGTGTGCTGTTGGGTGCCGCATAACACGGCACCACCCGACGAGGTCCCGTGGGGCCGTCTCAGCGTGGCATCAGAGCTGTTACACATGGTATCAGAGCTACGTTGGGAACAGAGCACAGACTGAGCATCATATTATGTCAAAAACATAGGATACGGTGAGATAACGGTACTAGGCCCACATAAGGACTATTATTAGCATATTATGAAGGTGGCAAGCTAACTTATGTGTTATGTCGGAAAGTCGTGCATCTCGGGACGTCTATGTCTTGGGGGGTGCACGTATGCGCTGTCCACCAGTGCGCACAAGCTGAAGGGTAGAGCCTCACGTGTGGCAGGTAACCCGACCCGCTTTAGTATCCTCTATGACTGTTCATGTCATTTGGGGTATTCGAGCAACGCCATTCCCTGACGTGCATGGTGCAAATTGGGAGACCCCGTCACGTGGTCAGTAACGTGAACACGTAGCTCAAGGCGTGTTTGGCTTGAGAACACCTGGGCGAGTGATGAAGGCCGGGTGTACAAACTGTATGGATACCGGGTTCGGTGTGCAGCCGGGCCTGATGATTGAGTGTGGCTTATGTAGGTGCTAACCACGAAAACCTTAGTGCGTGTAGAACACGTTTGCGAGTGACCGTTTTAGTGCCACCTAAGGATACGTATATGCCGGTGTAATCCGGTTATGTTTTTCTTTGGTGAGGTGACGTAGTACCGTCATATGTCTTACGGTGCATCGTCACCGTACAACACTGGATAGTATTCTTATCTATGAAGAAATCATTCATGACTAACTTCCAAACTAAAAATGGATGTGATAAAGCACATATTAGTTACTGAGCTCTTCATTTGAACTAAGTTTCGAAGAAGAGACTTGTAAGGCTTCTTTTGATCTCAAAGACAGAGTGCTCTGTTCAGACAGAAATTTTTCTGGTCTTTAACAGAGAGTAACTTTGATTAGCTTGACCCAATGGAGGTGTTTCATACAGTTCTGGAAAGGTTATTAAGTGCTCTACAACTTTTGTGTAGAACTCCAGAGCCAAATCCGATACCAACTTGGTTAAATGTCCAGATGAATGCAAACTGTTCAGAAAACAGAGCAGCTGCAAACTTCTCTGGATGTTGCTGTAAATTAGACCCAACAGTCTGTAGGAAAATCTCTAAGGATCATATGATACACCATTGGAAAGGTTAGGAAATTTGCAACGATTTTGTAGTTCATAGTTTGTTCAGAATTTTACCCCATTTGTTTGTAAAACTGTGGTGAAAACAACCACATACAAAGGAGGTGCTGGCAAAATTTGCCCAGAAATTCTGTCAACTTTGAACGATCATAACTTCTGGTTAAGGGATGATCCAGAGGCATGTCAGTACTCGTTGGAAAGATACGGAAGTTAACTTTAACTTTGGTATTCAACTTGAGTTATGAAAATGCTAATAACTGGATCAAATTCTGGGTTAAGTACAGAAAGGTCTGTTCTGTACAGAATGAGGGACCAAATATGTTGGCTTTAGAAAGATGTGTAAACATGAAATTTTGTTATGCTTTCATAAAGTTTTAGCATGTTAATGTTTTACATACTTTCACATACTGCTGAGATCATATTTTGACTCCCCTCACAAATTATCTTTGTGCAGTATGGTGCGTACTCATTCTCCGAGTAGGGTTGAAGGTTCTCATCGAGACGGTGATGACTCGACTCCACCAGGGGCACCGCCATCATCGGTATGACGGATGTCGTGGCTCAGATGGTCGAGTCAAGTCAAGAGAACACAAGACTACTCCAAGCCTTGGTACAACAGGGCTTACTCCAACATGCACAACAGGACGTTCCACCTCGGAACGCCTACTTGGATTTCTTGGCGACACAACCGTCAATTTTCACGGAAGCCAACGAACCAGTGGAAGCTGATCAGTGGCTTCGGGTTATGGAGTCCAAGTTTGGAGTGTTTGAGTGCGACGAATATCAGAAGACATCATTTGCAGCTCAACAGCTCCATGGAGCCGCCGGAAATTGGTGGTTCGCTTATCTTGCCACTGTTCCGGAAGGCCATCAAGTGGAATGGATGGAATTTCGTGAAGCATTCCGTGCTCGTCACATCCCTCTGGGTTTTATTAAGGCCCAACAGCAAGAATTCAGGAACCTGAAGCAGGGGGACATGAGTGTCCTTGATTATGTCAGACGATTCAATCTTCTGGCACAATATGCTCCTGCTTATGCGACGAGCGAAGCTGCAATGTGTAACTATTTTTACTATGGCTTGAGTGCCATACTAAAAGAAAAGTTAGCCTTGTTCAATCAAGGCAGTTACACCGAGTTGATCAGTGCTGCTCTGCTGCAAGAACAAGCGACACTTGAGTGTCAAGCAGCGAAGAGGGACCGGGAGGATGTGCAAGAAGACACACCAGTCGTTCCTCGTAAATACCGTGTGGTGTATCACACACCATCCGATGAAATATGGCAAACACCAGTAAGATCAACTCCGTACAGATTTCCTGCTCAAGAATCTTGTCTTGAAGCAACATCTTTGCCGCAGCAACAAATGACACCTGTGACATCATTGCTGCAGCGGAGTACATCAACTCCTCAACCACAAGTCAACGATGAACCGAGGAAACCTCCGTGTTCTTATTGCCACCGTTCAGGGCATTTTAGGCAAGAATGCCGGGAGAAGTTGGTGAACACCAAACAGCCATCATCATCAGGTGGTATGCCGCCACCTGCTCCAGTCAACATAACAGCATTGCAATCCGGGAGTGTGCAACATCTGGCTATTGAGGATGTCCCGGAGGGAGCACCGGTGTTAGTGGGCATGTTCACTCTCAAAGACGTGCCCGTGCTCATACTTTTTGATTCTGGGGCAACCCACAGTTTTATCAGCAACACATGCGTGGATCAGCACCAATACCCCCACAACGAGTTTTCTTATACGTTCACCGGGAGGAAATATCTCTGCCAATCAGATTGTATCCCGAGCGGCGTTGTGTTTGGGCGGGAAGATATACCCAATATCGCTGATTATGCTGGATAGGCAGAAGATAGACATTATATTGGGGATGTCTTGGTTAAATCGTCACGGTGCCGTTCTCAATATCGGTAACCGGACTGTCCAGATTGACTCGCCGATTCACGGACAGCACACGCTGTTTTTAGACAGCGAAGATCCAGATATGGTAGAGGCCTACCACACAGAAGTGCTGAAGCTTGAAGATATTCCGGTGGTACGTGATTATCCCGACGTTTTTCCCGATGACTTACCGGGCATGCCGCCCGAGCGGGACGTCGAGTTCAAGATTGAACTGGCGCCGGGAACGACGCCTATTTCACGAAGGCCTTACAAGATGGCACCTAACGAGTTAGCTGAGTTGAAAGAGCAACTGAATGAACTTATGAGCAAGGGTTTCATACGACCAAGTTCTTCACCTTGGGGTTGCTCAGCGCTGTTCGTTAAGAAGAAGGACGAAACACTACGGCTATGTGTTGATTACCGTCCTCACAAAGCTGTCACAATAAAGAACAAGTATCCTTTGCCCCGCATTGACATCCTGTTTGATCAACTTGTGGGTGCAAAGGTATTTTCGAAGATGGATCTTCGATCGGGCTATCATCAAATCAAGATCCGACCGGAGGACATACCGAAGACAGCTTTCTTGACGAGATACGGACTCTACGAGTACCTCGTCATGTCATTTGGGCTAACCAACGCTCCGGCACACTTTATGTATTTGATGAATTCTGTATTCATGCTGGAGCTAGACAAGTTCGTCGTGGTATTCATCGACGACATTTTGGTTTACTCCAAATCTAAAGAAGAGCACGCTGAACATCTGCGTATTGTGCTACAACGGTTGCGGGAGCACCAATTGTATGCCAAGTTCAGCAAGTGCTAATTTTGGATTGATCAAGTGCCTTTCCTAGGCCATATCATTTCAGCAGAGGGCATTGCCGTGGACCCCAGCAGAATTGAACAAGTGCTGAAGTGGGAATCTCCCAAGTCAGTCCACGAGGTCCGAAGTTTCCTAGGTTTAGCAGGGTATTATCGGAGGTTCATTCCGAGCTTCTCAAAAATTGCTAAGCCAATGACGGAGCTGCTGAAGAAGGGCACTAAATACATGTGGAATGCAGCATGTGAAGCCGCATTCAAAACTTTGGTGAAACATCTCACAACGGCTCCAGTTCTTGCTCAGCCGGACACGACGAAGCCATTTGATGTATACTGCGATGCATCCGGCATCGGTCTCGGCTGCGTTCTGATGCAAGAAGGGCGTGTAGTCGCCTATGGGTCTCGTCAACTGCGAAACCACGAGCAGCATTATCCAACTCACGATCTTGAGCTTGCTGCAGTGGTGTTGGCATTGAAGATGTGGAGGCATTACCTACTGGGTAATCTTTTTCACCTCTAGACCGACCATAAGAGCCTGAAGTATATCTTCACGCAGAAGGAGCTGAATATGAGACAACGGAGATGGTTGGAGCTCATAAAAGATTATGAAATTGAGATCCACTATCACCCGAGAAAAGCCAACGTGGTTGCCGACGCGCTTCGTCGGAAAGCCCACGTTCACAACTTAGCGGTTGCTGAGTTGGAAGATGAAGAACCCAGCCTCCGTGTCATTCCGTATGGCGCGCTTTATAATCTCGCGATTCCAACAATTCGTGAAGAGATTGTTGAGGCTCAAAGAAGAGACAGAGGTATGTCTAACATACGGAGAAGACTAGACAACGGAGAGGTGAAATGTTTCCGGAAGGATGAGAAGGGTACAATATGGTTTAACGACCGTATAGTGGTATCGCGCAATATGAAACTCCGGAAGAAAATCTTGGATGAAGCCCACCTGTCGAAGTTTTCCATTCATCCCGGAAGTAACAAGATGTACCAAGATTTGAAACAGAAATTTTGGTGGACGAGGATGAAGAGGGAGATTGCTAAATACGTATCCGAGTGTGATACGTGTAGACGGGTCAAGGCTGATCATATACGGAAAGCCGGACCGCTACAACCTTTGAAGATACCGGCATGGAAGTGGGAGGATGTGAGTATGGATTTCATCGTCGGATTACCGCTCACATCCCGGAAGCATGACTCGATATGGGTGATCATTGACCGGTTGACGAAGTCGGCTCATTTCATACCGGTGAACACTCATTATCGAGCAAAGCAATATGCGGAGTTATTCATCTCCAGGATTATATGCTCACATGGTGTCCCGAAGACCATCATTTCAGATCTAGGTGCGCTGTTTGTTGCTCGATTTTGGGAGCAACTGCATGCCTCGTTGGGCACCAAGCTAATTAGAAGCTCCGCATATCACCCTCAAACCGATGGACAAACCGAGAGGGTGAATCAAGTGCTTGAGGACATGTTGAGAGCGTGTGCTATCCACCACGGTAGGAATTGGGATTATCACCTACCGCTGGCGGAGTTTTCATACAACAACGGTTATCAAGCGAGTATTAAAATGGCACCGTATGAAGCTCTCTACGGCCAGAAGTGTCGCACACCGCTGAATTGGTGTGAGTCCAGCGAAAGAGTTCTGTTTGGGATTGATCTTGTCAACGAAGCCGAAGACCGAGTTCGGTTGATACAAGAGAACTTAAAGGCTGCACAATCCCGACAGAAGAGCTACGCTGATCAAAGGCGTAGGCCATTACATTTTGACGTCGGAGAACACGTGTATCTTCGTGTGTCTCCGATGAAGGGAATTCACCGGTTCGGTGTAAAGGGGAAACGCGCTCCCCGTTTTATTGGCCCTTTTGCTATCACGGAGAAGTGCGGACCCGTAGCCTACCGACTGGAGTTACCGGCAAGTCTAGCGGGTGTTCATGATGTATTTCATGTTTCACAGCTGCATAAGTGCCTCAAATTCACCGCTGCTGTTCGCAATGAGGACATCGACGAATTGAAACCGGACCTGACCTACACCGAGCGACCGGTCTAGATTTTGGATGAAAAGACCCGGGTAACCCGGAACCGGACGATCAGATTCTTCAAGGTGCTGTGGAGTAATCACACCGCGGAAGAGGCGACGTGGGAAAGTGAAGATTACATCCGCACCAACTACCCGGAATTTTTATCTTTGTACAGTTTGTAATTACCTCTCCCGTCTCGTTCCTCTTTTGTAATCTCGGGACGAGATTCTTTTAAGGGGGGAGGAATGTAAAAGTCCCAAAAATGTGTATGAATAAAAACTAAAGTTTGAGTTCATATGTGTGGCAAAGACATGAAAAATGGGACTTGCTAAAACTTTTCTTCATGCAAAGTAATACATGGATGATCATCCATGATGAGGCTCAACTTTTTATTTAAAAGTGTTGGACCAATAAGGAGTTAAATACCTCTTTGCATGTAAGTTTAAAATTCAGATTTGAAATTCAAAGTTCAGACATATGGTGACCCAAAAACTTTGAATTAACATGCAGCCATATAGTTGAGTTTCTAGGGAAAAGGTTATCACCAACTTTCCATTTGTAGGGTGGGCTTAAAAGAGAACTAAAATAGAAGAAATTGCAAATTCTAAACCAAATTTAGATTTAGTCTTGCAAATTCAAACTGAATTTGAAGAATTCAAACTCTAGCCCACCTTTTTAAAACTTAGCATTTTGGGGAGTGAAAAGATCAGCTTGAGAAGATATTTGGTGAAGAAATGGGGGGTGGGACCCACAGGTCATAGAGCTAAAGGAGGAGACTTACTCCCTAAGTTTTGCTCTCGGTGGGAACTTTTCCCGAGCAGCTTGCGAGCGCCACCGAGCAGCTTGCCGGTGACAGCTCCTGCTGCCGGTCTCCACGCGCTGGCGCCCTGGGGTCGGTCCTGGCCGCGCCCCCAACGTGATCACGTGCCCCCGGCCGAAGCAAGGCACAATTGCTTTCTCCTCCTCGCAAACAAACCGAGAGCAGAGCACCTCATCGGCGCTGCTCCACTGCCCCTGTCTCCCGGCCAGCCCAGCGTCTCTCCGGCAGGCTCAAGAAGCCACAGAGGTGCGCCAGGAGGTACTGATCCTCATCCCGTCGTCCTCCTGCTCTCCCCCGACGCCGGCTCGCCGGAATTCGATTTTTGGCACCGGCGTACGTATAGAACAGACCGTGTTTAATTCGTGAAATTCTCCCAAACCGATTGATCATACCTCCTACAATTCAAACCACAGCAACTAGATGTCCTAGCGCCCTCCCACGCCGAAAACCAAAGGAAACCGACCCTCCTATGCCCCGGGCGACGAGAAATCGTCTCCAGCGGCCAAAACTGCCATGGTCCACGGTGACGACTAGGTTGCAGCTACTTCCTGCATGATCTGATCTCCGTTCCATGTTTCTAGAACCATAGGGATGCTGTAGGACATCGTAGCTCGCCGGGAGATGCCTTGGACACGCTGGAACGCGTCCATGTCGAGCACCCGAGCCGCCCCACCGGTGCCGACCCACTTACAGCCGTTTCCACGCGGGGAAACCTTGCCCGGCAGCTGCGCCATGTTCACAGGAGCATGTAGGGCGAAACCGGAGCTCATTTGGTGGAGAAATGAGAGAGAACGAGCCATCCCAAGTTTTCTGCCGGTGTGCACCCGTGGGCCCCACGTGCGACTGTGCTGTTTAAAATCAAACAGAGAGTTGTGCAAACTTATAAAATGCCTAACTTTGTGCAGGAAGCTCCAAAAATAGTGAGATAAATTTTGTTGGATTCCTCTAAGTGAGTACTATCCAGAGGTACAACCCAATAATTATGAAAACCCCTGGTTTTGGCTCATTAATTCATAGAATAAAAAGCTTGTGGGAATTTTTCCAGGAGTTCTATGTATTGGAAAATCCCCAAATTTAGGCAGGAGAGTCTTCCAAAAATACTAGAACTTCAGTAAAATTTTCGGAAGCATTGGACCTCATTTGCTTGGCCAAATGTGGTGTTAATTCCTTATGTCTCTGAAAATGGGAAAATAAACAGAGGTCAATTTCAGAATTTTTCCCCAAACTTTAGAACCTCATAACTCTTGCTAGGAATCCCCAAATTTAGTGATTCAAATTGTGTTTTATTCATATTGAATAGCTATGTACAAATCTACAACCCAATTTGTATGAAACGAATTATGTAATTCTGGAAAATTCTTGGAAGGTTTTCTGAAAAAGAATTATTGAGGGAGTTTGGTTTATCCAAAAATACCCAAATTTTTCCAGAATATTCTTTAGCATATTTTTGACCTTATAGCAAATTTTCAGCTCATTTGAAGATCATTTGTGTAGGAATTTTCTAAAAACAATCTGCTGTGTTCACAAGAGTCCAGAAACATTTTTAGAAAATGTTTCCCACTTCAAAAATCTGTTCTGAGCAACCCATAGCTCCAAAAATCATAGGAAAATTTAGGCAAGCTCTCTGGGACATACATGGAATTGTAGTTCACTTAGTTGGGCATGAAAATGCACATTACTACAGAATTAATTCTATTGAATACAAATGCTTAAAGAATTGTTCTGGGAGAACTACCCAAGTAAAAGGGCTGAATTTTAGACCAGATGACTCTCATGTGATCAAGAACTCACATGTAAATTATCAGCCCAAGATGAGTCTGGAACTCCCTGTTCTTATTCTCCATACTTATGTGTAAGGGAAAAATACATAAGAGATATTGTGAGAATTATGGAGGACACAATATGACTCCACATTAGCTGCAATTTGGCAATCCAAATCCTTATGTAGTATAGAACCTGCTGTAAAAGTTTTGAGGCCATTGGAGTTCCTGTTCTTCAGTTGCACTCAAATCTTTTCAGCTTATCTATTATGTTCATTAGAGAAAAGGGTTAGTGTATATCTAAGGGCCTTAAGGTCAAATTAGTTTAATTCTGTTCTTTGCACAACAGAGGCAAACCAAGACATGCTTGGATTTTCCACACAACCTCTGTTCTTAAGAAAGTAATTCTATAACTTCTTTCCATTACATTCTATAAAATATGTGCATATGCATTTCAATAGGATCCACAACGAAGGGGACTCAAAGGAGTGATTCATCGAAGTGGATCAAGCTCCGGAGAGTCAAGGGTGGATCTGCAAGGACACTAACTGATATATATGACTACCCTGCAAAACAGGCAAGCTCCGGTTTGCATTTAACAGCTGTTAAGTTTTTTATTTTGTACTCACTTTCGGTCAAGATATGAACTGTGCATTAGGTCTAGTGATTGATACTCCTCTTGCATAGCCAAATGACCCATGAAGTATTGGGTAGGTGTATTTCACCGTGTAGAACTGCCATGCTTAAGTACGGTTCGGTAGAAGTCGAGTGGTGAGATGCTACTCGCAGATTTAGGAACAGCAGGGGCATACGGGATTGGTTCGTAATTGAATTAGCAAGTTAAAGTTGAGACCGGAAGGTTGTAGGAGCAGCAGGACATAGGGGCCTGGGTGCTATAGACCTGTCCATGTTGGTCAAGGACCGATCCGTATGCGGCCCTGTTGAACAAGTTTGAGTTGTGTACCGGACTCATGCTGGCTATATGGGACCCAGTAAACCGATGTATCTCGGGAAGCTGTCGTTGGGACTTTTCGGGTCGCCTCAGGCGGACGGCCGGTGTGCAGTATGTGGGGAATATTCTCATGACATCTCACGTCGGAAGGTGCACCATGAGAGTAGCTACTGTACGGGGCGACTTGATCGATTCAGCGGGGGTGAAATGGGGGAAAGGCTGCTACGTACGACGTCAGTGATGGTTGTTGTAGGCAACGTCAAGTACGGGCGTATGTGTCGTGTAGTCCGGATGTCATTGATTCGAATCACCGTCGCTCGCGGAATGGACCGAGCATACTTGTCTCACAGTCGTGACGTAGTAAGAACTTGCATGAGAAAGGAACTAATCATCTTGATGTGAAGTATTATTCTACCTTGTATTGGAGCTTGATGAATAGGCTAGTGCAAACTCGATTCTTTTATGCCATGAGCAATTTACATCGGGGGAAGCGTTTCTTGTTTGATTGTGGACTCCCGATGTGGCGTGCCCAGGGTTACTTAAAATGCTGCAATTAATGTCTGAAAGTAAGGATTCACTTTTAGGCGAGTTTAATTATGCTTATGCCATCCTATGTTAGGTTCATAACCTCACTTAGAGTTTCATGTTTAGGGTGACGGTTAAGTCTTGCTGAGCGTTATGCTCACGGATGCTATCCGAGTTGTTTTGCAGGTAATTGACTCGATGCTTATGAGAAGGGATGCCGATGAGACTCGGAAACCTCCGAGTGCTTACTCAAAGAGCATCCTCGCCGCTGCAGATTGATCTTCGTGTTGCTAGTAAGAAACGTCCGAGGGCTGGACCGTTTCTTTGTTGCTAGTTTAGACATGAGCCGTGAGAGTGATAGTCTTCCGCTGTAGTTTACTCTGATATACTTATTTGTAAAACAATCTTGTACGCTTCCGCAAACTATTTATGTAATATGATGTGTGTTCATCGACCCGTGTGCTGTTGGGTGCCGCATAACACGGCACCACCCGACGAGGTCCCGTGGGGCCGTCTCATCGTGGCATCAGATCTGTTACATTAGCCATGCTTAGAATGGAATAAGTGGGATATGATATCATCAACTTGTTTACCTTACTCTTGAATGAGACATTATGACTGATGTAGAGGTAGGGATCGAGACAAGTTGGATGATTTGGTTGGTGCTAGGTGCACGAGACTCGGGTTTGTGTTTAGTACTTGCCTGGATCCTAAGGACCGGTTCATGGAGCATGTAACCTGGCTTTACCGTGCCAACCACATGCTGAGATGGGGCAGCTTGGCCAATTAATTAGGTGTATCCCCGGCGTAGAATGGGTGTGTTGGATGGTGCGGGGAGTAGGTGTCAGCTGGACTACCATATGAACCGCAAGGCTCAAGAGGGGGCCACTGCAGCGGGGTTGGAGCCTCTTGTATGCTGTTAGGGGTGAAACCTCAGTGGGCGCAAGCTTGTCTGGAATCCCTTTGTAAAGGCTTCGTAGTGATCTTCTGGCTACACACCTAGGAAGTGTGAATGTGGTTCGGGGCCACTGGCATAATGGAGGTTCTTTTAGTCCACCGGCAACGGGGGATGAAATCACTACATGTGGGTACAGTGGTGCAAACTCTGCAGAGTCAAAACTGTCATGACAGCCGTGCTCACGGTCAAGAGCGGCTTGGACTTATTCATGATTAGAGGATGATGACTTTGGAAGTTGTGGATGTTAAGCGAGGAGCTTAACATTGGAAATGATGTTATGGTTATTTGATTTTGATGATGGGTTGGGAGATTGGGACCATTTCATCTATGTAGTAATGTAGGGGCTTAATAAGCTAAGGTGATAGGTATTAATTGCGTAGTGCTTTAACCATGAGTTCAACCTCTCCTTGCTCTAGCCATGCATGACATAACTTTCCCACACATGCTGAGTACCAATGGTACTCAACCTTGCATATTTGTTGGTTTAAATTGCTGCTCAGGTCAAGGGGATGATGTGGTATTTAATGATCAAGACTTCGGACCCGAAAAAGGTTTCTAGGTTCATGGAGTCCCCCGGGCAATGCCTGTGACGGAGCCCACAAGAATAATATTCCGCTGCTAGTTTATTTACATGTTATGAACTTATTATCGTCCATCGAGACGTATGCTTTGTAAGACATATTTATATTCGACACCTGGCTTGTAATAAATGATGCTTCACTATTTGTCATCACATGTATGAGAAAATGATCCTGACATACATGTGATATTCACTCGGTTGTTCTTCGGAGAAACCGGGTGTGATAGAAGTGGTATCAGAGTCAAGGTTGCCCGTAGGAACGTGGACCTAGGTAGAAATGGACGTATTTAAGGACCCTATTTTCTTAAAAACTATTTTACAAAGGTGTGGGTTGAAAAGTGTTATGGGGTCACCTTATTCATCTTACCCCAACTTTTATTCAAAAATAGGATTTTTGTTTAAAATCTTATCTAACTTAAATTTAAATGCCTTATGTTTTAGATGGTTCGCATGATCCGCACCGCCCACAAGTCCACCGGAGGGAGAGTTCCCGTAGTTGCCCTTGCCCTGAGAGAGGAGAACCGTCCGGTGACGTATCTCTCCTACGGATTGGCAGTAGGAGGCTTGTTGCGCCGTCTTCGACGCATGCTCCAAGCCGCCGGCAATACGGGCAATCTAATCATACACTACAGCTCCACCCGAACCATCGGTGAGAAGCGGGAAGAATGGAGTTCAGAAATGAGGATTATCCACGAAAATCAGCTGCTCAAGATCCACCGCTCTCCAGCTTGTCGAGCGACACAGGTCGATGCGGAGAAGGATGTCACCTGGGAGGCAATCACCTGTCAGAGTCACATCTATCGTCGCCACCTGGACAGGACTGAGTACATGTATGTCCTCCAGCGTGAGAGTGGTACAACGGAGTACAAGTACCCGCCAGTGCAGCAAGGGACTTCCCATGAGCACATGGACTGGTGCTTGGAGGATGCTGCTATGCTCAGCACTCGACTGTAGGAGTGTCAGCAGGAGCTTCAGGATGTACGTGACACCCTGAAGGAGACTGAGGCGTTGCTTCGAGCCAGCTTGAGGGCGAGAGAAAGAGGAGATGGGAATGAACTGTCTGTCACCGTGAATGACACATGGACTCCTGACTCCCCAGATCGCCGGGCGAGCAGGCGTCGCCGCACTTCTCCACCAGCAGCTTCCTCACCCAAAGCGGAGTCAGAGGGCAGCCGCAATAACGAGGAAGATCCCGAGGAGCCAGCTCAGTGATACAAGTAGTGTAGAGTCCTTTCCATTAGTTTAGCAGGTTGTCGAGTAGTCGAGTCGTTACCTTAGTTAATGGTGTGTTAATGCTTGGTGTGTGACGTGAGTTGTGGAAGCCATGGGCGTTTGTCCACAACCTCGTCTTCAGGATTGTTTTGCTTTGGTGTGTGAACCCATATGAATTAAGAGTGCATTCATGTTCGCGTAAGACATGAAACCCTCAGAAAATATAAATGAAATAAGGTCTCAAAATTTTAAATGTCTAAACAAGCAAATTGGGACGTTAATACGTAATGCTTTAAGTTAACATCTGATTGATCATGATAGATGGCCGGAAGAGGAAAGGGTCGTGCTGCCAACCCCGCCAACAACAACGATGAGGCCGGCAACCCTCATCTTTCTAGAGGACAAGACAGGGGTGGTCGTCGGGAAGGAGTTGATCCCATCCACCAAATGCTGGAAAATCAGAATCAGCTCATCCAGAGCCTGACTCAAGTGGTGGCCAACTTGCACCAAGCTCCACCCCCACAAGCTGCACCACGCCAACCAAGGCTGAGTGAGTTTCTAGGGACTCAACCTCCAAAGTTTGCAAGTGCTGCTGAACCTCTGGAGGCAGATGATTTGCTAAAGACCATTGAGAGCAAGATGAGGATCATACAATGCCAAGGGTATGAGAGGGTGCTGTTTGCCTCTCACCAATTGCATGGACCTGCTGCTGATTGGTGGACCGCTTACGTGGCCGCCCATCATGACCCTAAGAACATCACTTGGGAAGAGTTAAAGCGCAGTTTCCGCAACCATTACATACCAAGGGGTGAACTTAAAAACAAGAGAAAGGAGTTCCTAGGGCTGCAGCAGGGAAACATGACGGTGAGGGAATACCTCACTAAATTCACCCAACTATCCCGTTATGCCCCACGGGACATAGAGACTGATGAGCAGAAACAGGATGGCTTTGTGGAAGGACTTACAACGGAAATGCAGTGTGCAATGTCCTCCAACGAGTATGAAAGCTTCCAAAAGATGGTGGACAGAGCATTTGTTGTGGAGAGGAAGCTGAAGGCCTTGGAAAATGAAAACAAGAGGAAGGTGGGATGGTCACACCAAGCCTCGGGTAGCAACACCCGCCCACGTCTGACGCAGCAACCCGCAGGGCAGACGAGCCATGCTGCGGTACCCTACTCTGCGCCGAGAGGGTACAACTCGAATTTCAGGCCTCCGTCGGCACCAACATAGCCACAACGTTAGTTTGTACAGCAGCCTCGCCCCGCATATCCAACTCGACCAGCAGTACAAGGACCCCCAAACCAACCCCAAGACAACAAAGCCCAGGCACCTAAGGTTGGGGTGCAATGCTTCAACTGTGGTGAAGTGGGGCACTACGCCCATAAGTGCCCAAAGTAGAAGCCCGTGCAGCCGCAACAGCAGAATGTGATGCGAGGACGGGTGAACCACGTGACCATGGAGGAAGCGCAAGAGGCACCTGACGTGGTAGTTGGTAAGTTTCTGCCAATTTACACATTGCAACCCTGTTGTTCGATTCGGGTGCTACCCACTCGTTCATTGCCCAAGGGTTTGTTATGAAGCATGATTTAGCGACAACACAAATGAACCATATGCTAGCCGTAAACTCTCCAGGGGGAGAAATAAGGACAAGACAAGTGTGTCCCAAGGTGAATCTAGACATTAATGGGGTAGTATTTACTGCCAACCTCATAGTGATAGACTCACAAGGGATAGATATTATTTTGGGCATGGATTGGTTGACCAAACTTAAAGGAATCATCCATTGTTCGACCAGAACAGTGGAACTAACTCACCCTAGTGGCACAAGAGTAAAGTTCATAACAATACAAGAGCCTAGGAGGGACATTAAATTAAATCAAGTTGAGGTGGAAGTGGAGGAGATCAGGATCATCAGAGAATATCCAGATGTTTTTCCGGAGGAGTTGTCAGGTATGCCCCCGATCGTGAAGTGGAATTCGCGATTGAGCTAGTGCCTGGAACAGCTCCGATATACAAGAGACCTTATCGTATGGACTCCAAACAGCTGGAAGAGCTCAAGGAGCATATAAGAGAATTAATGGAGAAGGGGTATATCCGTCCTAGTTCCTCACTATGGGGAGCTCCAATGATATTTGTGCCCAAGAAAGACGGAACCCAAAGGTTATGCGTAGACTACCGTGCGTTGAATGAAGTAAACATCAAGAACAAGTACCCAGTACCCCGCATTGAAGACTTGTTTGATCAGTTGAGGGGAGCTTGTGTGTTCTCGAAAATTGATCTCAGGTCGGGATACCACCAACTTAAGATACGGCAAACTGATATTCCAAAGACAGTTTTCGTATCTCGGTACGGACTGTATGAATACACCGTCATTCCTTTCGGGCTAACTAATGCCCCGACATACTTCATGTATCTCATGAACAAGGTATTCATGGAATATCTGGACAAATTTGTGGTGGTTTTCATTGATGACATTCTCGTCTTTTCCAAAGATGAAGAAGAACATGAGAAACATCTAAGGTTGGTGTTGCAGAAGCTAAGAGAACACCAGCTATATGCCAAGTTGAGCAAGTGTGAGTTTTTGCTAAAGAGAGTTCCCTTCTTAGGACATATAATCTCGGAGGGAGGAATCTCCGTAGATCCCGCCAAGATCGAGGATGTACAAAAGTGGAAGACCCCTAAGAATGTCGGGGAAGTTCGAAGCTTTTTAGGATTGGCTGGATACTATCGACGGTTTATCGAGGGTTTCTCCAAGATTTCGAGACCCCTCACCAAATTGTTGGAGAAGGGAATCACATTCACATGGACACCTCAGTGCGAGACGAGTTTTCAAGAACTGAAGAAGAGATTGACAACAGCCCAAGTGCTAGTTATGCCAGATATGCAGAAAAACTTTTCGGTGTACTGTGATGACTCTGGAAACGGGTTGGGATGTGTTCTCATGCAAGAGAGGCATGTCGTGGCTTACGCGTCCTGGCAGCTCCGAAAACACGAGAAGAACTATCCTACACATGACCTAGAGCTAGCTGCAGTGGTACACGCGTTGAAGATTTGGCGGCATTACTTGATGGGGAAGAGAACAGAGATATATATGGATCATAAGAGCTTAAAGTACATTTTCACACAGCGAGATCTCAACCTCAGACAAAGGAGATGGTTAGAGCCGATCAACGACTTTGATGTAGGCATCAACTATCATCTTGGGAAAGCGAACATCGTGGCAGATGCTTTAAGCCAGAAGGTGCAGGTTAATAGGTTGAGCTTGAAGGACATGGCTACAGAATTGAAGGAAGAGATTATAAGACTCAACCTATGCCTGGTGAATAGTGGTGAAGCCATCGCCATGGAAGTGGACTCCACATTAGAGCAAGACATACGCGATGGTCAAAAGAATGATGAGAAGATACAAGAAATCCGACAACTCATCAAGGATAATAGAGCCCCTGGTTTCAGAGAGGATGAACAAGGTACGGTGTGGCACGGGAAAAGAATCTGTGTGCGTGAAGTGAAGGAGATCCGTGAATTGATTTTGAAGGAGGCTCATGATTCCGACTATTCCATTCATCCTGGGAGTACGAAGATGTACCATGACCTCAAGGGCAGGTATTGGTGGTATGGCATGAAGCGAGATGTCACGGAACATGTTGCCCTATGTGACACATGTCAGTTGGTGAAAGCATAACATCAACGACCCGCGGGATTATTGCAACCACTCAAAGTGCCTGAATGGAAATGGGAAGAAATCGGTATGGATTTCATAGTGGGACTACCCAAGACCCAATCAGGATATGATTCGATATGGGTCATTATCAATAGGCTCACCAAGGTAGCTCATTTCATTCCCGTGAAAGAAAGCTACAGCGGATCCAAATTGACAGAATTATACATGTCAAGGATCGTGTGTTTCCATGGAGTGCCAAAGAAGATAGTGTCAGATTGAGTGACACAGTTCACCTCAAGGTTCTGGCAGAAGTTGCATGAAACCATGGGAACTCATCTGAATTTTAGTTCTGCCTATCATCCCCAAACTGACGGGCAGACGGAAAGAACCAATCAGATCCTTGAGGATATGCTGAGAGCGTGTGCACTCAAAAACAACCGGAGTTGGGATAATAACTTACCGTATGCGGAGTTCTCCTATAACAACAGCTATCAGGCTAGTATGAAGATGTCAACGTTTGAAGCTTTGTATGGGAGGAAGTGCAGAACTCCCATATTTTGGAACCAAACGAGGGAAAGTAAAGTGTTTGGGCCCGAAGTACTACAAGAAGCCGAGGCGAAAGTGAGGGAAATCCTCAACAATTTGAGGATAGCACAGACACGACTAAAGAGCTATGCCGATGTACGGAGAAGAGAGCTCGTTTTCAACGTGGGGGACTATGTCTACCTCAAGGTGTCCCCTATTCGAGGACTTCGTCAGTTCAAGGTGAAAGGGAAGTTATCACCTCGATACATCGGACCCTTTCAAGTTCTGGAGAGGAAAGGTGAAGTGGCATATCAACTAGAATTACCGGCTCGCCTATCGGATGTACACTATGTATTCCATGTGTCACAGCTCAAGAAATGACTGAGGACACCTGAAGAGATGTTACCCATGAACGAGGTTGACGTAGCCGAGGATCTGTCGTATGCCGAGCAACCGTTCAAGATTTTGGAGACAATGGAACGCCTCACAAGAAATAAAAGAATCCGGATGTGCAAGGTGCAGTGGAAGCATCACTCGGAAGAGGAAGCCACATGGGAGCGAGAAGACGAGCTTAAGGCACAGTTTCCGAAATTGTTCTCCTAGAACCATAAATCTCGAGGACGAGATTTCTTTTAAGGGGGGTAGAGCTGTAACACCCCAAAACCTGTTAAGAGGGGAATTTAAAAAATTTTGGACGTATTGCATGTGGTGCATAAATTCAAAATCAAATTGGAATTCAAATTCAACTCAAAACAGAAAAGAAAATGAAAAAGAAAAAGAAAAAAACAAAACCCCCGGCCAGTGGGCCGAAACCCACCACCCGGCCCACCCGCCCCCGCGCCAGCCCGCAGCCGCACGCTCCTCTCTCTCTCTCACTGACACGCGGGACCCGCGTGTCTTCCCTCACCCCCCGCTCGCGCCAACTACCCGGACTCCTCCGCGCGCGGCCGATCGCAACTAACTCGGAAACCCGCGACCCCAGCCGAATTCTGGTCCCGGACGACTCCAACTTGATGACAACCGACATGCCGCCCTCCCCCGTCTATATAAAGGCCGGCATCGTCCCGTTTTCCCCACCCGATCAGCTGTTTTTCCTCCCGTGTGAGAACCGAAGCTCCGATCACCGTTTTCTCTCGATCCCTGCTTGGATTTTCCAATCTAACGCGCCGATCGTGTTCCACCGCCTCCGGAGAATCACGCAGGTGCAGAAAACTCGGTGGTTTGCGCTCTAGGCACAGCTCCGACGAGCACCGCAGCGGTTCCACCTCGGACCTCGACGCCGACCGTCTTCCAGGACCTCCGAGCTCAAGAAAAACCCCGAGGTGAGATCCCTGACCTCCCCTCTACCGATCTATGCCATAAGATCCCAGTTTTAGGAGGTATAGACGAAGATCCGAAGTTCTCCGGCGAGATCGCCGCCTTCTGCCGCCACGCGCTGCTGGGCAGCGCCGCCCGCGCACAGTCAGAGCGACGTGACCGCTTATGCGCCGTTTATTTTAAATCGCACGGTAGAATTAAAACCCGCGTGTACCGGTTCGGTGATCTAATATGAGCCGTCTGTTTTAAATCGGACGGTCCACATCAGCCCCGCATTATAAAGGTCGGGATTCTTACGTGCTACCCCCTGGGGATCTCGGAAAATACGAGCTAGCCCCGGAAACTTCTGATCTAGCCCCTGGAACTTCAGAAATTCATGTAAATTCATTTAAAAATCAGTTTTAGCCCCTGGACTTAATAAAAATTAGGAAAACCCCTCTGTTATGTGTAGCTAGACCCCTGGAAATTTATGAAATAATATAATAGACCCTGTAGTGGGGTGAGTTTACCTTTTTAACCCTATATAAAATTAAATTTAGGAATTTGAATATGTGATTAGGATTTAAAATTTAAAAGGTGAGACAAACACATTGTAAATTCAAATTTAAACTCTCCTAGCACTTGGAAAACTTTAGAATGAGTTAAAAGTAGATTTTAAGCTGAAATGAATCTGTTTAATTGATTGTTCACATTTATTAGTTATAGGGACACAATCTTAGGTTAGGAAATAATTCTGAAAATTAGTAAAATAAATTTAAATTAGTTCACATCAGAGGAGAAGTTCCAAAATATATTATTTAATATTTTAGATCAGAACCTATTCTGTTTAGATGATATGCCCTACTATTTAATATTAAAACTCACTTTTAGGCATAGAAAATAAATCTGGAAAATATAGGAAAATAGGTATGCATAACTAGAAAATGATAAATGAAGTTTCCAAATCCAAAGACTTCAGTTTAGGATTTGGTAGAAGATATGAAAACCCCTTTGGAGTAGGAAATTACCTTCCATGTAAACTTGGTAGCTAAAGAGTGTATTAAAGAATTTGTTTAAATAGAAAATTCATATATAGTGTGCAAACAGAAATCTGAATACAAAAGTTAGAAATCATATACATATGTTTAAAAGTGCATGTAGGCTAAAAATCAACATATCTAGAGTAACCACAACACTTAGAAATGTGAATGACTATCATATGTATGTATGTGTGGAGTGAAAGTGTGAACTATGTCTTATGGATTGTTGTTTTCTTTTGCTATGTGTGTTGGCATGAGTAGAACCTTTCCCAGAGCAAGTTCTTCCATTCCAAGACCAAGACTTTCCATTCTCAGAACAGCAAGAAGAAGGCAAGTGTCCATGACCACTTTGTTCCTATACTAGGATGTGTAGATAGAATTATTTGCATTGTCAATTGAAATATGAAACCCATGCTAGGAAGTTTCCCTAGAATTGCATTACCTTGTTTTCCTTGTAACTTGGGTTGGGATTTGCTTTATTATGTCATTCATTCATATTACTTATGCTTAGCCATGCTTAGAATGGGATAAGTGGGATATGATATCATCAACTTGTTTACCTTACTCGTGAATGAGACATTATGAGTGATGTAGAGGTAGGGATCGAGGCAAGTTGGATGATATAATCGGTGCTGGGTGCACGAGACTCGGGTTTGTGTTTAGTACTTGCCTGGATCCTAAGGACCGGTTCATGGAGCATGTAACCTGGCTTTACCGTGCCAACCACATGCTGAGATGGGGCAGCTTGGCCAATTAATTAGGTGTATCCCCAGCGTAGAATGGGTGTGTTGGATGGTGCGGGGAGTCGGTGTCAGCTGGACTACCATATGAACCGCAAGGCTCAAGAGGGGGCCACTGCAGCAGGGTTGGAGCCTCTTGTATGCTGTTAGGGGTGAAACCTCAGTGGGCCCAAGCTCGTCGGGAATCCCTTTGTAAAGGCTTCGTAGTGATCTCCTGGCTACACACCTGGGAAGTGTGAATGTGGTTCGGGGCCACTGGCATAATGGAGGTTCTTTTAGTCCACCCGGCAACGGGGGATGAAATCACTACATGTGGGTAAAGTGGTGCAAACTCCGCAGAGTTAAAACTGTCATGACAGTCGTGCTCACGGTCAAGAGCGGCTTGGACTTATTCATGATTAGAGGATGATGACTTTGGAAGTTGTGGATGTTAAGCGGGGAGCTTAACATTGGAAATGATGTTATGGTTATTTGATTTTGATGATGGGTTGGGAGATTGGGACCATTTCACCTATGTAGTAATGTAGGGGCTTAATAAGCTAAGGTGATAGGTATTAATTGCGTAGTGCTTTAACCATGAGTTCAACCTCTCCTTGCTCTAGCCATGCATGACATAACTTTACCACAGTTGCTGAGTACCAATGGTACTCAACCTTGCATATTTGTTGGTTTAAATTGCTACTCAGGTCAAGGGGATGATGTGGTGTTTAATGATCAAGACTTCGGACCCGAAGAAGGTTTCTAAGTTCATGGAGTCCCCCGGGCAATGCCTGTGACGGAGCCCACAAGAATAATATTCCGCTGCTAGTTTATTTACATGTTATGAACTTATTATCGTCCATCGAGACGTATGCTTTGTAAGACATATTTATATTCGACACCTGGCTTGTAATAAATGATGCTTTACTATTTGTCATCACATGTATGAGAAAATGATCCTGGCATACATGTGATATTCACTCGGTTGTTCGTCGGAGAAACCGGGTGTGACAATAACCTGAAGCCACTGATCAGCTTCCACTGGTTCGTTGGCTTCCGTGAAATCGGCGGTTGTGTCGCCAAGAAGTCAAAATAGGTGTTCCGAGGTGGAACGACCTGTTGTGTATGTTGGAAAAAGCCCTGTTGTACCAAGGCTTGGAGTAGTCTTGTGTTCTCTTGACTTGACTCAACCATCTGAGCCATGACATCCACCCATACCGTTGATGGCGTGCCCGTGGTTGAGTCGAGTCATTATCGTCTCGGCGAGAACCTTCAGCCTGACTCGGAGAATGACTACGCACCATACTGCAAAAGCATAATTTTGAGGGGAGTCAAAACTTGATCTCAGCAGTATGTGAAAGTATGTAAAACCTGAACATGCTAAAACTTTATGAAAGCATAACAAAATTTCATGTGTACAAATCTTTCTAAAGCCAACATATTCAGTCCCTCATTCTGTCCAGAACAGACCTTTCTGTACTTAACCCAGAATTTGATCCAGTTACCAGCATTTTCATAACTCAAGTTGAATACCAAAGTTAAAGTTAACTTCAGTATATTTTGAATGAGTACTCACATGCCTCTCCCTTAACCAGAAGTTATGATCGTTCAAAGTTGACAGAATTTCTGGATAAATTTTGCCAGTACCACCTTTGTATGTGGCAGTTTTCATCACAGTTTTACATACAAATGGGTACAATTCTGAACAAACTATGAACTACAAAATCGTTGCAAGTTTCATAACCTTTCCAACGGTGTATCATATGACCCTTAGAAATTTTTCTATAAATTGTTATGGCCAATTTACAGAAACATCCAGAGAAGTTTGCAGCTGCTCTGTTTTCTGAACAGTTTGCATTCATCTGTACAATCAACCAAGTTGGCGTCTGATTTTGCTCTGGAGGTCTTCAGAAAAGTTATAGAGCACTGAAAAACCTTTCCAGAACTGTATCATACACCTCCATTGGGTCAATCTACACAGAGTTATGCTCTGTCAAATTCAAGCAAAATTTCTGCCAGAACAAAGCATTCTGTTTTAGAAATCAATGGAAACCTAGCAAGCCTCTTCTTTGAAACTTAGTTCAACCTGAAGAGCTCAGTAACTAATATGTGCTTTGCAACATCCATTTTTAGTTTGGAAGTTAGTCATGAATGATTTCTTCATAGGAAAGAAGACTATCCAGTGTAGTACGGTGACGATGCACCGCAAGACATATGACGGTACTACGTTGCCTCACCAAATAAGAACCTAACCGGATTATACCGGCATATACGTATCATTAGGTGGCACTAAAACAGCCACTCACAAACGTGTTCTACATGCACTATGGTTTTCGTGGTTAGCACCTACATAAGCCACACTCAATCATCATGCCCGGCTGCACACCGAACCCGGTATCCATACAGTTCATACACCAGGCCGTCATCACTCGCCCAGGTGTTCTCAAGCCAAACACGCCTTGAGCTACGTGTTCACTTAACTGACAATGTGACTGGGTCTCCCAAATTGCACCACGCCCGCCAGGGATAGACGTTGCTCGAATACCCCAAACGACATGAAGAGTCGTAGAGGATACTGAAGCGGTTCGGGTTACCTGCCACCCGTGAGGCTCCACCCTTCAGCTTGTGCGCACTGGTGGACAGCGCATACGTGCACCCCCCAGGACATAAACGTCCCGAGATGCACGACATTCCGACATAACAAATAAGTTAAGTTGCCACCTTCATAATATGCTAATAGTAGTCCTTATGTGGGCCTAGTACCGTTATCTCACCGTATCCTAAGTTTTTAACGTAATCTGATGCTCAACCCCTGTGCTATTCCCAACGCAGATCTGATACCATGTGTAACATTTCTGATACCACGTTGTGACAGCCCTTATACCACGCTGTGAGGGACAGGATCTCGTTGGGTAGTGCCGTGATATGCGGCACCCAACAGCACACGGGTCGAAGAAATACATCATATTACATAAATCATTTACGGAAGCATACAAAAGTGTTTTACAAATACTTATCTCAAAATAAGCTACAGCAGAAGACTATAACTCTCACGACTCATCTCTAACTTAGCAACAAAGAAACAGTCCAGTCTGCGGACTGTTTCTTACTAGCAACACGAAGACAATCTGCAGCGGCGAGGATGCTCTTTGAGTAAGCACTCGGAGGTTCCCGAGTCTCATCGGCATCCCTTCTCTTAAGCATGAAGTCAATTACCTGCAAAACAACTCGGATAGCATCCGTGAGCCTAACGCTCAACAAGACTTAACCGTCACCCTAAACATGGAACTCTATGTGAGGTTATGCACCTAAAGTAGGATGGCATAAGCATAATTAAACTCGCTTAAAAGTGAATCCTTACTTTCAGGTATTAATTGCAGTATTTTAAATAACCTTGAGCACGCCACATCGGGAGTCCACAATCAAACAAGAAACGCTTTCCCCCGATGTAAATTGCTCATGGCATGAAAGAATCGAGTTTGCACTAGCCTATTCATCAAGATCAAATACAAATCTAGTGTGATACTTCACATCAAAATGATTAGTTCCTTTCTCATGCAAGTTCTTACTACGTCACGACTGTGAGAACAAGTATGCTCAGTCCATTCCGCGAGTGACGGTGATTCAAATCAATAACACCCGGACTACACGACACGTACGCCCGTACTCGACGTTGCCTACAACAACCATCACTGACGTCGTACGTGGCAGCCTTTCCCCCGTTTCACCCCCGCTGAATCAATCAAGTCACCCCGTACAGTAGCCACTCTCATGGTGCACCTGCCGATGTGGGATGTCATGAGAATGTTCCCCACGTACTGCACACCGGCCGTCCGCCTGAGGCGACCCCAAAAGTCCCAACGACAGCTTCCCGAGGTACATCGGTTTACTGGGTCCCATATAGCCAGCATGAGTCCGGTACACAACTCAAACTTGTTCAACAGGGCCACATACGGATCGATCCTTGAACGACACGGACAGGTCTATAGCACCCAGGCCCCTATGTCCTGCTGCTCTTACAACCTTCCGGTCTCAACTTTAACTTGCTAATTCATTTATAAACCAATCCCGTATGCCCCTGTTGTTCCTAAATCTGCGAGTAGCATCTCACCACTCGAATTCTACCGAACCTTACTTAAGCATGGCAGTTCTACACGGTGAAAGACACCTACCCAATACTCCATGGGTCATTTGGCTATGCAAGAGGAGTATCAAACACTAGACCTAATGCGCAGTTCAAATCTTAACCAAAGGTGAATACAAAATAAAAACTTAATAGCTGTTAAATGTAAACCAGTGCTTGCCTGTTTTGCAGGGTAGTCGTATATAAGCAGTTAGTATCCTTGCTGATCCACCCTTGATTCTCCGGAGCTCGATCCACTTCAATGAATCACTCCTTTGAATCCCCTTCGTTGTGGTTCCTATTGAAATGCATATGCATATGTTTTATAGAATGTAATGGAAAGAAGTTATAGAATAGAATTCTTAAGAACAGAGGTTGTGTGGAAGGCCAAGAATGACTTGGTTTGCCTCTGTTGTGCAAAGAAACAGAAATGACTAAATTGATCTTAGTGTTTTAGCTATAACCTAATCACTTTCCCTTATTAACATAATAGATGAGCTGAAAAGATTTGAGTGCCACTGAAGAACAAGAACTCCAATGGCCTCAAAACCTTTACAGCAGGTTCTATACTATCTAAGGATTTAGCTTGCCAAATTGCAGCTAAGGTGGAGATAAATTGTGTCCTCTATAATTCTCACAAGGTCTCTCATGTATTTCCACTTATACATAAGTATGGAGAATAAGAACAGGGAGTTCCAGGGCTCAACTTGATCTGATAATTTACTGGTGAGTTCCTGGTCACACGAAAGTAATTTGGTCCAAATATCATCCCTATTACTTGAGTAGTTCTTCCAGAACAATTCTTTAAGCATTGCCAATCCAAAGAATTAATTCTGAAGTAATGTACATTTTCATGTTCAATTAAGTGAACTACAATTTCAAGTATGTCTCAAAGAGCTTGCCTAAATTTTCCTATGATTTTTGGAGCTATGGATTGCTCAGAATAGATTTTAGAAGTGGGAAACATTTTCTGAAAATGTGTCTGAAATCTTATCAACACAGTAGTTTCTATTTAGCAAATTCCTACACAAATGTGCTTCAAATAAGCTGAAATTTTGCTAGAAGGTCCATACTATGCTAAAGAATATTCTGGCAAATTTTGGGGATTTTTGGATAAACCAAACTCACTCAATAATTCTTTTTCAGAAAACCTTCAAAGAATTCTCCAGAACATAGTATTGACTTTGATATATATATGAGTTCATATTTGGATAGAACTCAGAGAGATGAATCCAACCCAAGTGGAATCGCTCAAATTGGATGTTTCTACAGGGAGCTATGAATTTCCACAGTTTGAGCCCTCACTGGAATTGTTTTCCTACAGAAAATCCTACTGGGCCCGCTTATTTAAATTCCAGCCACTAAAACTGAAGCCACACCGGGACCACAGGGTTTTTCGCGCCAGCACACGGGATCCCGGTCACACCCTATCACGGGTTTCAATTCTGAGCTGCTGACAGCCGGGCCCCACACTTTCTTCTTCCTCCCGCCCTCTTTCTCGCGCCCGCGCGCTCCCCCCCCCCTCGCCGGAGCAACCGGCTGCTCGCCGGACCGGCGTTTCCGGCCGCCGCCCAGCCAGAGGCTCGCCGCCAGAGGGTTTAGGGCACCGAGGAACACGATGGTGGGTTCTGCTTGAGCTGCCGGTGGCCGGAACCAGCTCGGCAACGTGCGGCGCCTACTGTTGTGGTTCAGCGCCGTCGCCCGAGGTCTCCAGCCCACCAACACTTGCACTGATGAGCTCTACAGAACTAGCGCAGCTCTAGGAAGATCGGCACGACCTCAAAGTAGCTCGGCAGTGGCTGCAATTAGGTTGTCATCGTGCAACCGAATGTGTCCGCCATGAACACCCTCCGTAGAGCTCGAATTCCGTCGCACTGAGGCGTTTTCATGCGCTGGATACTAAAGGAGAATTAATCGCCGGCTAATCCAGTATCTACGTGCAAAGTTTGATGATCTGCGGAGGATTGGAGAGGGGGAATTTTAAGGAACTGTACCGGGAGCTCGGGTTGAGGCCGCCGGAGCAAAATCTCGGAATTTGCCGGCGAGAGCTCATGACGTGGCTTGAGCTTCAGGTGGAAGCAGCGTGGAGTCCGTGCGCTCCTTTTGCCGCCCTTGCTCGGCCGTGAAAGTTGCTCTGGTGCGCTGTCCTCGTGCGCCCGGTCGTCGGTTGCAACTAGCTCGCCGCTGTGGCGGCGGATCTAGGGCACAGGAGGCAAAAGTTCGCTTGCTTGCGGGTCAGGGAGATGGAGGCCGAGCTCGGGGCGCTTTCTAGCAGCTCGGGGAGGAGAGGGCGCGAGCATGCCTTCGGTTTCCCGATCGACCGAGCGGTGAGGAGAAAAACACGGCCCTGTTTAATGTCGCTCGCGAGGAGGGAAAACGAATGGGCTTTGCTTCGGCCAGGGGTGGGTGATCAAGCCGCTGAACCGCCTCTGGGCGCCGCGCATGGGGGAATGAAGCAGCTGGTGGCGCTGCCGAGCCTCCCAGTGCCTCAACGGTGGAAGCTGCTCGTGGCTCACGCGGGCTGTTCGATGAAATTTCCCACCGAGGCTGAGACTTAGTGTGCAAGGCACCCTCTTTAGCTCTATGACATGTGGGTCCCATTCCACATTTACCTCCCAAATATCTTCTCAAGCTGATCCTTTCAATCCCCAGAATTCTAAGTTTAAAAAGGTGGGTTAGAATTTGAATCCTTCTAATTCAGTTTGAATTTGCTTGCCAAATTTTAATTTGGTTGAAGTTTGCAAATTCTTCTCTTTACTCCTTTTTGAGCCCACCCTACAAATGAAAAGTTTGTGATCAAACTTTTCCCTATAATTCCAACTATATGGCTGCATGTTTATTCAAAGTTTTTAGTCACCACATGTGTAAGCTTTGAATCTCAAATCTGAATTTTAAACTCACATGCAAAGAGGTATTTAACTCCTTATTGGTTCAACACTTTTAAATAAAAATGTGAGCCTCATTTTGGATGGTCATCCATGTATCACTTTGCATGAAAAAAATTTTAGCAAGTCCCATTTTTCATGTCTTTCCCACACATATGAACTCAAACCTTAGTTTTTATTCATACACATTTTTGGGACTTTTACATTGAGAACAGCGCACGCCACTGCCTCTGTTCATTGCGCGCTCGGGCGTTGCCGAGAATTTGAAGACAACACTGTTTGGTGGACCCCGGGTGGCAGTAGTTTAAACAATTCGAATTGATTTTCCAGTTTTCCCTACAAAACATTAGAAGCCTATAACTTTGGCTAGGATTGTCCAAATTAAGTGAGCCAAAGTTTGTTGGATTCAGCTCTCTGAGTACTTTCCAGAAAAACAAGTTTCACTTCATGAAAACCCTTATTTTTCCATAATTAATTCTATAAATTTAAACTGTTGGTAATTTTAACTGAAGATTTCTTTGATGGAAAATTCTAAAATTTTGCCAGAATGTTCCTTGAAATATCCCTGAGTCACCATAAAAATTTCAGATCCGTCCGAGCTAATTTAGTCCACCTAATGGTGTGATGAAGTAAAGTGGTCCAGAGAAAAAGAAAAATGTCCAGAAACATTTTTCAGAATTTCTCTGAACTACTTTAGCTCATATCTTTTTTCTAGGATTCTCCAAATTAGATGAAACTAATTCCATTAGAACCCTCGGAAACTCTAGTTTCCAAAAAGTCATGGCTTGCTCCATGAAAATCCCTAGAAATCGAAAAAGACCCGGAGGTTCTGGACTTTATTACTCCGGAAGAACAATTAGTTAACGACCAGCAGCATGGCAAGCTCCAGTTTGCATTAACCATTTTATAAAGTCTTATGTTTTGATCACTTAATTTATGCCTTTCCTACAAATGTGCATTAGAGTCTTGATTGGAAACCCAAATGCATAGCCAAGAAAACCAGGGGTTTAGCCAGACGTAAGTAGCCGTCCACACCAATCGTGTGCTTCCCATCCGTCCCTCTGCTCTGTCGGCGATCCTAGAGAGTTCCTAAAACCCCTGACTCGCCCACAGAGAACACAGGGCACGGTAGTCCTACGGCCGGCCGTCTAACCAGGCTACACTGACCTGCATACATTTATTATTAGGTTATATAATCTTTAATATATTGTGTTTCTTCCATATTTTAAAAAAATATTTTAGAATTTACCTCTGGGTACTGCTCCGCCATCAAATACCTAGGAGCCATGTTCCTGAATGCCCCCAGGTCACCCTCTTCCGGATGCAGCTTCATGTACACTCTTGTCGCATGAATTCTTGCGTTCGATAGCAACTGCGTAACGAGCTTCCGGGCGTTCTTATGGAACACGGCTCTGGCGTAGTCCACCTCGCCTCATCATCCAAACGGTACCGTGCCTCGAAAAACATATTTATATACATCATTGGTATTAACTATATTATAGACTTGTATTATGGTAATATATATATTTAATGCTTACCATGAAGTCGGACCACACAGCCTCCTAGTGGTTGCCGTGAGCAACTCGCTGGGCGGTGGCATAATCGTCCCACGACGTGGCGGGGAAACCGTTCACTACACCGGGGTAGTGCAAACGGATAAGCCGCCCCAGGATATTGTTCACATGCTTGTGGTGTCCTTGACCCGTGAACGAGTCATCATACCAAGACCTGATAGAGAATGATAAATCAATACATCTATAACACTAAAATAGTCTAAATTGAAGAGTTAGAGATTTACTTACATATCGCCAAATGGACGAATAACGATCCGGTCATCTGGGTTTGCAGGAGCTGGAGGAGGAGCCACATAGTGCCTCCTCCTAGTCCGACACCTCTGAGCTGGCTCGACGTCGGGTGACCCGGAGGGGTGGTAACCAGAAGAGTCCAGAAGCGGGTCCACAAGCTGGCTACTGGACCTCGAAGGGTGGCCATCAGCCTATGCTGGCTGTAGAGGACCTCTCGTCTCTAAGTCCTCGGACCTAGAGTCTTCCTGATAATTTAAAAAATAGTAATGTAGATGAATGAAGTAATTGTTGACATTATAAGATTCATGAAATGATATTTACCTCGTCTGACCGCTGTAAGGCGACTGCTACGCCTCTCAGCTCTGGTAGCTGACTCATCAAAGCGGCCCCGTCAAGCAGAAAGTCCGCTAGACATAGTGCCCTGAAAGACGTCAGCTGCCCTGCGCAAGAAACCTCTTGCTACACTCCTCGCCTTTCCATTTCCTCTACCACTGCTCGACGACATCCTATTGAAAAGAAAAAATGTTGGTATTGAATGTATAGTAAAATATATAAGACAGAAAGAAGATATAAAAGAAACGTTACTTGAAATCTGTTTCAAAATTCATCAGTATCACGACCATGAACTCTACTCCTTAATCCGGTCCAACGATCTTTTGTCGTGATTGTTTTTCCTTTTCATTTTTGCATTTCATGAGTCTGTAAATCTTGAGCATCTCCAACTTACTCATCAAGGCCTACACCAGGTTCAATGTCAAAAGAGTTCGACAACTCTTGCTCTTGGTAAACCTCATCAATCTCAACGTTCAACGATAACAAACTATCTCGGTACCCAGCATCATCTGGGTATGTAACAGCTCACGAGGATTCACCTTGTGTACAACCCACCAGTCATGTAGTTTTTTGCATGGATAATGTAAATAATACACCTGCTGGACTTGATATGAAAGGACAAAGGTGTCGTGGCCTTATAGCCTTTCGTTGTGTTTGACTTCTATCGTGCCAAATTGGTAATGTCGAGTTCCATTATTGTTGTCCAACCATTCGCAGTCAAAGAAGACTACTTTAAGCTCCTTATTCCCAGAAAACTGAATTCAAGGATTTTTTTATGATCCCATAATAATTAGTTTCCCATCCTTTGGCGTCAACAGCCATAGTAACAACACCGGTACTACAAGTTGCTGCGAGAGGACGTAGAGCTTCAAATTCAGTTGAGCGGAATCGGAAACCATTGACGTCGTAGCTTCTAACTTTAATGGATCCATAGGAAAGCTGTCGCAAGTCCTCATGGACACAAACATCTTTTTTCACTGTCCAAAATATGGACGTTAGAAGACTATATCATGCAATACTCGAAAGTCACATGAGAATTTGAAGAACAATTAGTTAACGACCAGCAGCAAGGCAAGCTCCAGTTTGCATTAACTCTTTTATAAAGTCTTATGTTTTGATCACTTAATTTAGGCCTTTCCTACAAATGTGCATTAGAGTCTTGATTGGAAACCCAAATGCATAGCCAAGAGAACCAGGGGTTTTGGACTTAGGATTTAAACCTCGAGTAGCCACCACAATGCTAAAATGGTATTGGATTCGGTACAAGTCGAGTAGTTGGAACTACTCGCGAGAATAGGCTAGAGGCACACCACTTGGTTAGAAAGATAGACAATGAATCACATGGCAAGAAAATGAGACCGAGCGGAGAGTAAGGGCAGTAGGACATTGGGGCCTGGGTGTCATAGCTCTGCTTGTGTCGATTCAGGACCGAGCCGTGTGCGGGCCTGTTGAACAAGCTAAAAGAGTACCGAAGACCTACCGGATATATGGGAACCGGGAAACTGATGTAATTCTGGTAGCAATCTGTTGAGGCATTGCTTGTCGTCCAGAGGGTAAGTTGAGAGCGGTGAGGTGTAAATCAGCTAGGGGGCACGGAGGATGCTCCGCATAGAGACCTCCTGCTTGAGATGATAGGAACGGTTCAATACTTGGCTAACGGATGAAAGGTGGTTACGTACGACGTACGTGATACTTTCTCTAGGCAATATCGAGTACAGGTGTACGTTGCGGGTTATTCGGGTAAACCATGCAGGTGTAAATCGATTATAATCGCCGTCCCTCACGGTCAGTGAGTACCACTTGTTCACTGTACCGTGACGTAGAAAGAACAGGCTAGGTGTCATGATAAAATGTTGCTGGTTGAAAGATTTACGTTGATTGCTAATGACATGCTTTAGTTTAGAGCAAATCAAAGTTATTTTCATCCTTAGGCAAGTTCCATAAGAGGAATGTGTTTCTTGTTTGATTGCGAACTTCTTATGTGACTTAGCACAAGGTTTTCTAATAATATGAGGTTAAAACTTGAAAGTAAGGATCAAGTACCTAGGCGAGTCCTTATGCAAAGAATTCTTATTGTACACTTCAATTCCCGCATGTAGAGTTACATACGGGTCAGTCTTGCTGAGCCGTTGTGCTCACTGCTGGTGTTTGAAGCGTTTGCAGGGTGCTATGAGGAGGAGACGGAGCCCCAAGAGGGCAATACCGTCGAGTGGGAGCCGTAAACACCACCGTGTTAGTGTGGTGTGTCTGCTAGTGAGGACACGTTCACGGGCTGAACATGAACTCTTTTTGCTTAGTCTACGCCCGCAAGTGTAGACTATAAACGATACTTGATGTAAATTATGTTTCTAAACAGTTTATGTAATAAAATTTAGCTTCTGCTTATCGCCTTTTATGTGTGTTATCCGGTGCTGTCTATCGCAGCACCCTTCAGTGAGATCCTAGATTGTCGAGACCCTCAGGTCCTCGCATCGTGGCATCAGAGCATCGTCGAGGTTTAACACACTTAAAAAGGCTAGATTTTCAAAAACTCGGTGAGGAACAAGTTAGTACACATAAGGATGTTATTAGTGTATAGAATGTGGCAATACTAACATATTTTCTATGTTGGAAAATCATGTATCTCGGGACTCTATATGTCTTGGGGGTGCATGTAAGCGCTATCCACCAGTGCACACAAGCTTAAGGGTGAAGGCTCACAGGTCGCAGGTAACCCGGCCAGCTTTGGTATCCTCTACGACTCTTCATTTCGTTTGGGTATTCGAGCAACGCCAGTACCCAGAGTGCTACGGGCAAGTAGGTGGAGACGCCGTCACGTGGTTGGTAACGTGAACACGTAGCTCAAGGCGTGTTTGGCTTGAGAACACACGTGCGAGTGACGACGGACGGGTGTATGAAACTGTATTGGGCCCGGGTTCAGTGTGCAGCTGAGACCGACGATTGTGTGCTTTATTGCAGGTAGTTTAACCACGAATCAGTAGACGAGTAGAACACATGTGCAAGAGAGGTTTAGTGCCACTGAATTAATGAAGTCGGCTAAGTCCGGTATAGGTTTTCTTGGTGAGGAAAGCAGTACCGGCATGTTTATGGTGACGCTTCAACGTCACACTCTACTAAATGAACAACTTCATTGTAAAAGTTGATAATTTTGATCCAGAGCATAAAATTTTTATTTAACTCCTTCCCTTGATCAGAATTTCCAAATTAAGCAAGTTTCGAATTATGTAAGACTAGGAACAGAGTCCTCTGTTTTAGGCTGAAATAATGCTGAAGTTGTACAGAGGTTAGAGGTCGAGTTCCTTCGATGTTGGGGTCGTATGATACAGTTATGGAAAGCTTTGGGAGATCTTTAAAACATTTCTATTGATGTCCATAGGTGTTTCCACCCTCAACTGGTCGAAAAGGGCAGTAGAGTTGAAATTGTCCAGAAAACAGGACAGAGCAAATACTCTCTATAACTCTGTAAAATGAGCATAACTTCCTGCATAAAATTCCCAAAATAGAAAATGATACAGTTCTGAAAAGTTCATGAGACAGGTTACAACTTTGTAACAGAAAGTTTTGTCAAATTGGATATAGAATTAACTGGAATTCTTGGATCATGTCAGTACCTCAAGAAGGGAGGTGCTGCCCAATTTTGTCTAGAAATTCTGATAAATTTGACATCTCATAACTTTTGAACTGGGACAGATCCGAGGGCATATAAATACATTCTGGAAAGCTATTGAAGTTAGATTTATCATTGATGCTGAACTCCAGAACTGAATTTGCCCTTAACATGGTCTAAATCTGGGTAGGAGGTAAACTGGTCAGTACTGTCATTTTGGACAGCAGACCAGAAATCAAATTTGTTCTAAGTTTGATTTATATTTCCATGTTTTATGAGTTCAATGACATGTTTTATGTTATAAATCCTTTATTTACTGTAGAAAGTAATATTTGATCTTTTCCAAATACAGTTCTACAGATGGCAGAGGATAAACAATTGGAGAACGGATGGGTGGTATCCCACTGTTCTCAACGCAGCGGGTATCCAGATTTATTGAGGCTAATGTTTCAATATTTCGGGTTTGTGGAGACGCCACGATTCCTTGCCAAGGAAGAAGGCGAGGAGGGGAACAAGACATGGATTGTTCATGTCGTTGTTCCATCAGGACCACGCCAACGGGTTGGGCACCGTTCACTGGCACGGTGAAAGAGAGACAACCAGAAGACATGTGGCAAGTGGCAGCCCGCGACACCATGTCGTGCTTCTGCCAACTACACGTGAGAACTATGGAGGGCACTCCATACACGCTTGTTCCGGTGGCGGAGCGAGCTAACCACGTGTGGTGGGAGCGGTACTTTGCGGTGACTGATCCGAGTTGCCCAAGGTACAATCCCGCGGAGGCGAACCTCAGCCTCCATTTGACGGCAGGGAAGAACATGATGGACATCCAAGCTGTACACAAGGCTAAACTTTCCGTGGAGCTCAAGGAGAGCACCAGCCGCAGTGAACATTTTGAGAGTGCCCACAACACACTCTGTAATGTGCTTCTTTCGACGATTAAGCGACTGAATGAACAGCATAATCAGTTGCATCGTCTGAAGAAAGAAGGGAAGAAAAGCCGTGTCGACATCACGGCTTTGCAGCGGCAAGTCAAGGCTTTGACCTAGCAGAATGAGGTCCTCACTCAAGAGCATGATGACATGATTGAGGAAAGCCAGAACTGGGAGATGGACTACAACCAGGCCATGGACGAAGTGCATGTTTTGCAGGATCTCGTACCTCTGGTAGTGGGCATACCGATGGTAGGTGCCAGACCCGTGGTTCTCGGTATTCCGGTAATGCCGGAACCGGAACCCGAAGAGGAGATCATGGACCCGGAGCCACCGGCAGATCCAGCGGAGGAGGAAGACCAGCAGGAGAATGGCTCGTACTCGTGCCAACCCTGAGGTTGGGGGTTCAAGTCAGGGGTAAGAGGCCTCCCAACAGCCTCCCGGGACATCCTCGGGACAGCAGCAACCACAGCCACCACCACCGCCAACAGTCACGTTGGCAGATATAGTTGCGACCATGGAGGCTCGCACCAGCAGCACACTGAGTTGCTGCAAACGCTGATTGCCAATACGTCTCGACCCGAGAGGCGTCAAGACCGAGAGGAATGACAGCAAAGTTCCTACTCAGATTTTTTGGCGATGCATCCCCTGAATATTCTCGCATGTGGATGAGCCCATCGACACGGACAACTAGCTCCGCACGATGGAAATGAAGTTTGGGCTGCTCCAAGTGAGTGAGCAGAAGAAGACACAGTTCGTGGCCAAGAAACTTATGGGTTCCGTGAGCGCATGTGGGCGAATTTTAGCGCCTCGCAACCCACCGAGCGAGTGCTGACCTGGGTGAAGTTCCGGACGGCCTTCAGGGCCTATCACATACTGCCGGGTCTTATGAAGAGGAAGACCCAAGAATTCCTCCACCTGCAGCAAGGAAACCGGAACGCACTGGAGTATGCCCGTGTGTTCAATGATCTCGCCCTCTATGCATCGTATCATGCTGATACCGACGAGAAGAGGCGGGACTACTTCTACCAGGGGCTGAATCCGCTCCTGAAGGACAAGCTTGCGATGATCAATCGCGGAAGCCTCAACGAGATGATTGATGCTGCGATTGTACAGGAGGACTCCGGCAAGGAGTTGGCTGCAGCGGAGAAGAAGCGCAGCATGCCGCAGAGCAGCGGAGAGGGAGGCGGTCCTCCCCAGAAATATCGGATGGTGTATCGTACACCATCGGGTAAACGCTGGCAGCAACCTCAACGACCGATGCAGTTCTGCAATAGGCCGTATCCACAGCCGGCATTCCGACCGGCATTACCAGCACCTCCGAAGCATCAAGAGAAGCAGCAGACGATGCCTCATGCGTTTGCACCTCAGCAGTGCATGCCGGGCTTTCGTCTCCCAAGCACAGGCCAGCCACCATACACATGTTACAAGTGCGGTCGTTTGGGGCACTTCGCCAACAATTGCCCTGAGAAGCAAGGCAGCTGAGTGGCACCACAGTTTCCGGGGAGCAATCAGCCCCGGAATCCCATTAATGCATTGCAGGCAAACCCTAAGCCCGGCAACGTCCATCAACTCGCCATAGAGGATGTGCCGGAGGGAGAACCCATCCTTGCGGGTATGTACCAACTCCACAAACATCTCGCCATAGTCTTATTTTATTCGGGTGCCACACATAATTTTATTAGCCAAGCATATGTTACTGAGCACAGTTTGCAAATACTACCATCCGAGAGTCCATATTTGATTTGTTCACCAGGTGGGAAAATTTCAGCAAGCGTAATGGTTCCAAAAGCACCGTTATGCTTAGGGGGAAGGGTATACCCCACGTCTCTCATAGTCTTAGAGGGACAAAAGGTCAATGTAATCCTAGGGATGTCGTGGCTAAACCGCCACGATGCTGTTTTAGACACCGTCATTCGAGTCGTGCATTTGCACCCAGAAATGCACGAGTCTCATTCATTATTTCTGGATAGTCCGGAAATAAAACTTCCAACCGTATACCAATCCACCACTATCAGATTGGAAGATATCCCAGTAGTCCATGAGTTTCCTGACGTATTCCCGGATGATTTACCGAGTATGCCGCCCGACCAAAAGGTGGAGTTCAAGATTGAACTTACGCCAGGAACAATGCCAATACCCCAAAGGCCATACAAGATGGCGCCAAAGGAATTGGCGGAATTAAAAACACAGTTGACGGACCTGCTGAACAAAGGGTTTATTAGGCCGAGCTCCTCGCCATGTGTCTGTTCGGCATTATTTGTGAAGAAGAAAGATGAAACGTTGCGGCTTTGCGTGGACTATCGTCCACTAAACGCCGTTACCATCAAGAACAAGTACACGTTGCCATGGATCGACATGTTGTTTGATCAGTTGGTCGAAGCAAAAATCTATTCCAAAATGGATTTAAGATCAGGGTACCATCAGATTAATATACAGGCTGAGGATATTCCGAAGACGGCTTTCCCGACTAGGTACGGGCTTTATGAGTACCTGGTCATGTCCTTCAGCCTCACCAATGCTCCAGCTCATTTCATGTACTTGATGAACTCAGTATTCATGCCGGAGCTGGACAAGTTTGTCATGGTCTTCATTGTCGACATCCTAGTTTATTCCAAGTCGGACGAAGAACACGCGAAGCACCTGCGTATAGTCTTGCAACGGCTGGAAGATCACAAGCTATACGCGAAATTCAGCAAATGTGAATTCTGGATATCGCAAGTACCTTTCCTCAGGCATATTATCTCAGTGGAAGGCATCGTTGTAGACCCGAGCAAGATTACACAAGTGCTGAATTGGATGTCCCTGAGGTCTGTCCGCGAGGTACGAAGTTTCCTCGGACTCGCAGGATATTATCGGAGGTTCATTCCAAACTTTTCGAAAATTGCCAAGCCTATGACTGAGCTGCTGAAGAAGGCTACCAAATATGTTTGGAGTCCAGCATGTGAAACGGCATTCAAGGTTTTAGTGAAGCACCTAACATCAGCACCGGTTTTGGCGCAGCCAGACACAACAAAACCATTCAATGTGTACTGCGATGCAACCGGCATTGGGCTCGGACGTGTGCTGATGCAAGACCGAAGGGTTGTCGCATATGAATCACGACAGCACCGGAATCATGAGCAAAATTATGCAACTCATGACTTAGAACTCGCTGCCATGGTACTCGCACTCAAGATGTGGAGGCACTACATACTTGGTAACCTCGTACATTTATATACCGACCACAAGAGCCTTAACTACATATTCACTTAGAAGGAGTTGAATATGAGGCAGTGAAGATGGTTGGAGCTGATAAAGAATTACGAAATAGAGATCCATTATCACCCCGGCAAGGCAAACGTGGTGGAGAATGTTCTGAGTCAAAAGTCACACGTACATAATCTGACCATTACACCGGTTGAAGAGAGTGAATTACCCTTATATGAGGTTCCCCATGGAGCTCTCTACAACCTAGCTCTTATCTCTACCATCCGTGAAGGTATAGCGGCAGTCCAGAAACATGACAAGGGTATGTCGCATTTGCAGAGACGAGTAGACAGTTGGGAGATGAAATGTTTCCGAAAGGACGGAGACGGTGTCCTGCGGTTCAAAAACAGGATTGTCGTAACCCGTAACCCGGAATTGAGGAAGAATTTCTTGACGAGGCTCACTTGTCAATGTTTTCTATTCACCCCGGCAGCAACAAAATGTATCAAGAACTCAGGGGCAAATTTTGGTGGACACGGATGAAGCGGGAGATTGCTAAATACATGTCCGAGTTTAATACATGCCGGAGGGTTCAAGCTGACCACATGAACAAACCGGGATACTACAACTGCAAGGCATTCCTGCCTGGAAGTGGGAGGATGTGAGCGTGGATTTCATCGTCGGTTTACCCACTATATTTCAGAAACATGATTCAGTGTGGGTGATCATCAACCGGCTCACAAAGGTTGCCCATTTTATCCCGGTCAATACCAACTAGAACGCCAAGAGGTATGCTGAACTGTACATCTCACGGATTCTTTGCTTATACGGCGTACCCCGCACTATTATCTTGGATTGGGGAACTTTATTTGTGTCTCGTTTTTTGGAGCAGTTACATGCTGCGTTGGGTACGGAATCGATCCGTAGTTCAGCGTACCACCCACAGACGGATGGACAAACTGAGCGGGTAAATCAAATCTTGGAAGATATGTTACAAGCTTGTGCTATCAACCACGGTAAGAATTGGGGTGATGACTTACCGTTAGCCGAGTTTTCGTATAATAATGGATATCAGGCCAGTATCAAGATGGTGCCCTACGAGGCACTATATGGAAGAAAATGCCGCACACCATTGAATTGATGTGAGTCAGGCGAAAGGGTCACCTTCGGGATTGATCTTGTCAACAATGCGGAAGAAAAAGTTTAGCTGATTGAAGCGAACATAAAAGCCGCCCAATGCTGACAAAAACAATATGCGGACCAGAGAAGACGCCCTCTACAATTTGAGGTCAGGGGTCACGTGTATCTACGTGTGTCTCCGATGAAGGGCGTGAACAGATTCGGGGTCAGAGGAAAGTTGAAACCCTGATTCATCGGTCCGTTCCAGGTTCTGGAAAGGTGTGGATCCGTTGCACACCAGCTGGAATTACCAGCGACACTCTCCAGTGTGCACTACATCTTCCACATTTCTCAGCTAAGTGCCTCAAGTTTTCAACCACCGTTCAACTGGGAGATATCGAGGAACTGAAACCGGATCTCACGCATCGGGAGGAGCCGGTTCAGATCATTGATGAGAAGGCCCGAACCACACGCAACCGTACAGTGTGGTTCTACAAAGTTTTATGGAGTAATCACTCCGCGGATGAAGTGACATGGGAGAGCAAAGAGTTCCTTCGCAGCAATTATCCGGAATTTTTGACGTCGCACATCCGGTAATTTTCCATCATCCTCTCTCTCATTTTTACCTTATAATCTCGGGACAAAATTCTTTTGAGGGGGAAGGAATGTAAGGGCCCAAGTTTTTCACTTGCTAAAAGAATTCATCACACCCACACCTCAGCTCAATTGTGGTAAACACATGAACACATATCAAGAGCAAGTAACCACCATAGTAGAGTTATTAAGAGATGAACTCACAAAATCCAAAAGTGGTATTTCCCACATGAATCATATAGGGGCTGAGCACACTATTAACTCCTAAACTTTTTTACGAATGCTCATGCCAAATTTCATGGAAATCCAAACCTCTTTGAGGTACTTTTGTATACAGTCATTAAAAGGCTAGTTTGATTTAAATTAAAATTCAAACTCTTTTTATCAAATGAATTCAAAAGAAGGATTCATATTCACACTCAGCACATTTTTATGAGCTCACACATCAATTTTCACTCCATTTGGAGTTTATCTTAACTTGAGCGATTTTGGGAACAATTCAAACTGAGTTTGAATTTTGGTTTGCCATTGAAGCAAAATTCATTCAAACCAATTCTCCACTTTGAATCATTCAAACTTCAAATGGTGATTCAGTGGATTGATCAAAGTTTAGAGGTCATGAGGGTGCTAAATAATGTGCAACAGTGGAATGTTCCTGCGCGCCTCACACCGAGTTGCTCAGGTTCCTGCGCGCGCGCCTGCGAATGCCACGGTGGGGAGCTGCTGCCAGCAGATGTTCCCGGGTCCTGGCCACCGAGCACACATCCTAGCCGCCTTATCTTTGCCCCCGGACGGCCCAAGAACAATTTCTCCACTGCTTCGTTGCTCACCCGTGCAGAAACAGAACCGCACACCTCGCCGCACCCCCGAGCTCTCTGCTCCACCGTAGACTGGCCAGTTCATAGGCTTCACACCAAACTGATGCCGCAAACGGGATGGGCCGACTTCCCTTGACGTCCTCGACACAACCCTGAGTCGATTCACGGCTTCTGTTGAACTGTACCCGAAGATCTTCATCCTCGGGACAGAACATCGCCGCCGGTTGGAATCTTCATCGCCCAAATACACTGAAGCTTCTCCGGCTCGGACAAATGGTCACAGAGGTTAGCAACTGTGGGGACCCAACGCCACCCGTTCAGTCACGGGGACGGGGCACCCACCCGAGAATCGCATTGGGTGGTGCCGTGTTATGCGGCACCCAACAGCACACATATAAGGAAAACTGTATTACATAAATCAAAAGCGGAAGCTTACAACAGTTCTTTGCAAATAATTTACATCAAATAGCTACAGCAGAAGACTACAAACAGCTCACGTCGAATAACAAAGAAACACCCGAGAAGAGGTCCAGCCCGCGGACCCCTCTCGCTAGCGACACGAAGACATGGCAGCGGCTAGGTTCTCCATGTGTAACATGACTCGGAAATTTCCGAGTCTCACCGGACAACCTTCTTTATATGCGTCGATATTAACCTGCAAAACCACTCATATAGCAAGAGTGAGCACAAAGGCTCAGCAAGACTTAACCGTCTCTCCTAAGGCATGCAACTCTACATGAGAGTAACTTAAGACTTAAACATGTAGTTTGCAAAAAGACTCGCCTACTAGATCATCCTTAACTTTAAGATTTTAGCCATCACATTAGTGCCCTTGCGCCCAGCAACATTGGAACTCCACAATCAAACAAGAAACGCTTCATTCCAATGTTACTTGTCCCAAGGTGGAAATTAACTATAGTTTGCTCTATCTCTACTTCAAACAAGGTTTTCATGCAATTCCGATTATCATAGCAGCAATTAAAACTTAGCAAACTGTCCTCACACAACTTGATTACTACGTCACAACATGGGAGCAAGCGGTACTCAATAACCGCGAGGGACGGTGATTCAAATCAAACACTGCCCGGATAGCTCGACACATACGCCCGCCTATAAAGACCTAAATCTGGCGTCCTTCATTATGTCGTATGTGGCAACCTTTTGCAGGACACTCGACTGTAGAACCGACTGCGCCGTCTCAGGCTCATAGGTCTAACGAGACGATGTGATATGCCTCTACAATCCAGTTAACCTGGTGCATCGGTTTCCTGGGTCCCATATAGCAGTAAGCATCCGGTACACAACTCAATACTTGCTCCTGGATGCGGCACACGCATCGGTCCTTAACCGACACAGGCAGAGCTATTTGACCAAGACCTCGTCTTGTCTCTGCCTAACCCTCCTGCCCGGTATCATCTTTAGAAATATAAACTTTAGTTTGCCTTTTCAACTACACCCATGTAATCCCGACTATAGCTCGCGAGTAGATTCCAACTACTCGACTTCTACCGGATGTCCTAACCTATTTATCACGGCAACCTGCTACAGTGGAAAACTATATTCTACCCTCGACTCTAGGGTTCATTTGGTCATGCGTTTGGAGTATAAAACAACCTTGACCTAATGCACATACAAACCCTCAACTATAATTGTGAACAAAGTAAAAACTTTATAAATAACTTCAATGCAAACCGAAGCTTGCCTTGGTTTTGTAGGTGACTAAAGTCAGATAATTATCAAGTTAGTTTTAGATGACTCAAAGCTTAATCACTGCCTTCTTGCTCCTTGATCCAAGCTTCGCTTTTCCTCCACTTTTCCACGTTTAATCACTACACGTTATGAATATGCATATATGTTTAATTGCAAAACTTTTGCTAACAAGTTCTAAAGACAAGTTTAAAACCTGAACTCTGTTTAAGAATTTAAAATGAGACTGGTGCTAGTGGTTTGGGTTTGGGTGAAGCAACATGATCAAGTGATAATTGCATTTCATCACTTATGTGCTACTCATCTAAATAGGTTGAACAGGACAGTGGTGATCCAAAGATCCAATGGAGCTGAACATTTTCTTGTGAGTTCCTTGTCACAAGAAATTAATCTGGACCAAAATTTAGAATTTTTCAATGAGTAGATCGCTCAGAACAATTCCCTAAGCATTTAGGCACAAAGGAATTAATTCTGAATAAATTTGCACTTTCATGCCAATTAAAGTGAACCAAAATTTCAAACATAGCTCAGGTAGCATGCATGAATTTTCTAGGATTTTTGGAACTAAGAATTGCCCAGAACTGAATTTCCAAGTTTTGGAAATTCTCTGAAATTGTTTTTGTATTCATTTGAACACAGAAACTTGAAATCAGAATTATCCTAACTAAATCAAATCCAAATGAGTTGAAACTTTACAGGTGTTCACCAACTTCCTACAGACTATTCTGGCAAAATTGGAGGATTTTTGGATGAACCAAACTCCCTCTAAAATTCTTTTGCTGAAAAGCTTTAAAGAATTTTCCAGAATTTAATAATGATTTTCGTACAAATTGGGTTGAATATTTCGATATAGTTTTGCAATATGAATCCAACCCAATTTGAATCACTAAATTTGGAGCTTCCTAGCAAAAGTTATGCCCTCCCAAAATTTGAATCAAATCTGGTGTTTGAAATAAACCGGGAAAAGTTTAAAAGTCTGACAGCGGATGCGTGGGTGATGTGGTGCCTTCTCATGCACCGGCACAAGAGGCTATAGAGTTCTCCTGCACAATCAAACTGATCCAGTGCAACAGAAGATCCAATTCACCGCAACCGACACTGACACGTGGGCCAGCCCCGGCTTCGTCTAACTCCCGCCACCCGCGCTCCCGCGCCGCCGAGCTCGCCGGAGCTCTCGCCGGGAGGGGGTTTCCGTGCTCAGAACTTTCTGATTATCGCCGCCACTACGTATTCTTGTGCAAGGAACTCGTTACCGGCCTTACCTCAGATCGAAGATGGCCGGAACCCTAGGTGCAATGGCGACAGTGGCTGCGGCATCTCCGGCGATGTCGCTAGGGCGCTATGCTGCACCAAACACATCGCCGTTTGCTCGTACAGCACCACTGCACCGAGGAGAACATGGATCCAACCGCCGATCTCGCTGAAACTCGCCGGAAGTATGACCTCACCATCGGCCTAGGTCAAAAATCCAGCGACAATCGAAAAACTTGATGAACAGCGGCTTTGCTCGACGGTTCTCGGTGGTTCTTGATCCTATGAACTCGCACAGAGGTATAGAAGGGGTATTCTACGTTGTGTGTGGTTTGGTTGATCGTGCGGCGCGAATTTATGATCGAAGCAACTTTGGTGTCCATTGCACACCGACGGGAAAACAGGGAAATTCCGGCAAGACACGCCATGGCATGCTGCTGGAGTTGGGGGTAGTAGAAGGTCTCGAGACGGACCTTTTTCATTTTGCAGATCGGTGTGAGAAGCTCTGTGGTGGCCGGGCGATAAGTCCTTGTCGCGGCGACTTTCCTTGGCGCTGTGGAGGAAGATGAGCTCGACGCCAGGGTTTCCGTAGGGTTAGCACCTGTTTCTTGCGTCGGCCACGTTCGGGAAGGACTAGCGATGCTGTGGGGAGGCTCAGCTCGGCGTGCAGCAAGGTGGAGTAGCCGGCCGGTGGTGGACCGACCGTTTCTTCGCGTGCGGCTGGTTGCATCATCAAGGGCACGCGGTCAAGACCAGCAGCTGCTGTGAGGCGGTGTTTGAGGCGACGTGCTCTCAGTGGAGTCGATGAGAGCAAGGCAAACCGAGTCCTGAGCAGCTCGGGAGCTGGCGGCAACGTTGCCTCGGTGGCGCATGCTGCGGTTCAGCGTCTTTGAGCAAAAACAGAGAAACCGGTTTGTGTTCAGTCGGTTGAGTGAGTCTGAGCAGAGAAAATAAACTTGTGTGTTAAGTCTTCCCCTCTCCATGACAATTGGGTCCCTCTGCTCTTTTCCCAAAAGATCTTCACAAATTTAGTATAGTGCAAACTTCAGTCATGAGGAACTCAAATTCAAAAGCCATTTGTCAAATTGATAAGTTTTACCTCAGTTTCAAATTTGAATCCAAATTTCAATAAAATTCATAAGCCCCTTTGATAATCATGTCAAAGAACCTCCAAACTTTCTCAAAATTTGTCTTCCTCATAATTTGGACCTGAAGAATTCAAATATGGATTCAAACTTTTAATTTGGTGGCTGCAAAGTGAAGGTTTCCAACCACAGTTTGCATTCTCCATTTCAAATGATCACCTTTCCATTTAAATGATCATTTGAATTCAAGGTGGACTTGAATTCATATGCTTGCTCATGACCATCTTCACATGTTTAGAGAAGTTTTTTGCAAGTCCCATTTATTGGATTTAAACTCAACTTTATTCATCACTAAAATTTTCCATTTACAAGTTTTTGGACTTTTACATTCCTCCCCCTTGAAAAGAATCTCGTCCTGAGATTCATGATTAAGAACAATGTGGGGAGGATGACTATCGAACATAAGCCTCTAACAACTCTGGATGAATTGCGTTGTAAATATTCCTCGCTTTTCCATGTAGCTTCCTTTGACGTGTGATTTTCCCGTAGCACTTTGAAAAATCGCAGCATCTGGTTTCTGTAAGGGCCTCAGTTTTTGACACCCACTTGCAGTGTTCATCACCACACCACACACCTCATTTGAGCTAGAATGATGAACACAAATGAAGAGCAAGTAACAATTATCAACATGCTCATTAGAGAACAAACTCACACATTGCAAAAGTGGTATTTCCCACATGTGATATAGATGGGCTGGACATATAAAAACTCCTACACTTTGCTAAGGATGTCCATGCCAAGTTTCACCCAAATTCAAAACCTTTTTGAGGTCATTTTGGGTATAGATAGGAAGAGGGCAGTTTGAAACCATATTCAAATTCAAACTGTTTTTATTCCATGAATTTAAAAGTGGGAGGCATATTCTTACTCAGCACATTTTTGTGAGCTCACACACCAATTTTCACTCCATTTGGAGTTGATCTTGACATGAGCTAAGGGGGAGAAATTCAAACTTTATTTGAATTTCAAACTGAACTTGTGCTGAAATTCATTCAAACCAAACCTCATTTGAACTTTGATCAATTCAAATGGCTCTTGGGTGAATAATTTGAATTGCCATGGGTAGAATAGGGTTCACTGTTTACCACAGCTGTTAGGAGTAAATTTCAGAGGTTAAAAGAGGAGTGGGACCCACATGTCAGCCTCAGCCTCAAAACAAACCGACTGAACCACAGTTCAGTCGGTTCCCGGCTGCTGTGCGCGCGCGCCACCGAAGGGGGCAGCCGGCGCCAGCTCCTGCTGCGCGCCCCAAGCCGGAGACCGGACCGCCGGGCTATTTATTCCCTCCCCGGTGTGCTTCAGTCGCCATTCCCCCGAGCTGCCGACGTGCACGACCTGTTTTCCCATTGCCATCGCCGCCGCTCGAGCTCCTGCTTGATCAAGCCGATCGCAGCTCCCTCTTTCCACTCCAGGGTCCCAGCAAGGTACTAGAGACCTTCCTCCATCCTTCCCATTGCTAGATGTCGATTGAAACCGAGTGCTATCGGCTCTGCCGAACGATAAAAATCGGAACTGGAAACCGCCGCACCTCGGGCTCTCGTGGACAGCCCAACCTGGGCGTTGTCATGCCCGAACCAAGGCACCCTTGGACGCGCAGGTGACCGGTGCTGCTCATCCCCGAGCCACAGCTCGAGTGGTTGCTCACCGGCGACGAATTTCCACTTTTCCCCTTTCTGTGTGCAGAACGACCTTCGGGTACGATTCTGTTTAATTCGTGCTCTAGAAAGGATTAGAGGGCCTCAGGCCACGCCCACACGAGCTAGACACGGTGACGCACAAGTTGCCTTCACAACTCTGGGCCGGAAAACCTCTGTGCCCGGCGTAATTCAAGGTCTACTAATGGCGGAACGAACGGGGGGTGTCAGGCGCACGGTGAGGACCTATTTCGGGCCTTCCCCGAGCTGCCTCGAGCTCATGTCGACCTTCTCTGAGGTCCACTGAAGCTCCCCGACCAATTTCCCAAGTAGCTGAGGTACTAGGAGAGTCAGCCGACATGGCCGAAGTCGTTCCGATATGGCGGCTCGTCGCCGACCATGCTCCGGCCGTTGTCATGAGCAGCTGACCCTCGGGTCAGGTTCCCCAAGTAAAAGTAGGCAGGGGCAGCCAGAATCAAGAAGTTTGGAGCTATACAGCAGCCAGCGGCGAGCTCTCCGGCGAGGTCCCTCGGCGGCGGAGCGCGGGTGTCGCGAGGTTGAAGAAGGGGGTGGACCCCAGCTGTCAGCGGCCGATATTTTGAATCGGGATCCGGCTGCGGCCGGGATCGGGTGTGCTGGCGCGCAAAATCCTTGTGGGCCGCGGTGTGCTGTCGCTTCGGCATGCGACGCGTGTCCCCTGGGCCCACGCGTGAGTTTAAACTTTTCCCCGATTTTCAGATTTCCTTCAAACTTCAAATCCTTATAACTTTGGCTAGAAAGCTCCAAATTGAGTGAACCAAATTTTTCTGGATTCAGCTCTCTGAGTACTTTCCAGAAAATCGAGTTTCACTCCATGAAATTCCTTATTTCTCCAGAATTAATTCCTCAAAATTTAAACTGTTAGGAATTTTAACTGGAGGATCCTTTGGAGGAAAATCCTGAAATTTTGCTGAGATGTTCACCAAAATATCCTTGAACTACCATAAAAATTTCAGATCCATTTGAGCTCATTTAATCCACCTAATGGTGTGATTAGTGAAACTGTCCCAGAGAAAATAGAAAATGTTCAGAAACATTTTCAGAATTTTCTCTGAAATTGTTTAGCTCATATCTTTAGTTAGAGACTTCCAAATTAAGTGAGACCAACTCCATTAGAACCCTCTGAAAATCTAGTTTTCAGAAAGTCATAGTTTGTTTCATGAAAATACTTAGAACACCCTAAAAGCCTTTAATTAAGGTCAAGGACATAATTATTTGTGGAGGGCTCAAATGAGCTTTGCTGCAACTAAAACTTGACCAAGTCGCTGTTTAGGTTGTAACCAAGCCACAGTAAAAGTTTCACAATCACTAGGTCTATCTAGCAAAGGTTATAGACTTCACAACTTCAAACTTAATACAAGTGCATTAAATTAATACATATATTGTTCTATCATGTAGTCGCTAAGGTCGAGGAGGAACCCGAAGTCCTAGACTTCGTTACTCCGGAGGAACAGCTAGCCTACGACCAAGAGCAGCAAGGCAAGCCCCGGTTTGCATTAACCATTTTATAAATTTTTATTGTTTTGAGCACATACTTGTTTCTTTATTCTGTGCATTAGAGTCTTGTTTGGAAACCCCACTGCATAGCCAAGAAAACCATGGGATGGGGGTTAGGATTGCAAACCCCGCTAGCTACTGCATTGCTAGGATAGAGTAGGATTCGGTACAAGTCGAGTAGTTGGAACTACTCGCAAGAATAGGCTAGAGGCACATTGCTCGGGTAGAGATAGCACATGATACACATGGCAAGAAAATGAGACCGAGCGGAGAGTAAGGGCAGCAGGACTTTGGGTCCTGGGTGCTGTAGCTCCGCTTGTGTCGATTGAGGACCGAGCCGTGTGCGGGCCTGTTGAACAAGCTAGAACAGTACCGAAGACCTACCGGCTATATGGGAACCGGGAAACTGATGTAACTCGGGTAGCTGGGTATTGAGGCATTGCCCGTCGTTCAGAGGGTAGGTTGAGAGCTCGAGGTGTAAATCAGCTGGCGGCACAGAGATGCGCGTGCAGGGACCTCTTGCTCGGGACGATGGGACCGGTTCAATATTTGGCTAACGGGTGAAAGGTAGTCGCGTACGGCGTCCGTGATGGTTGTTGTAGGCAACATCGAGTACGGGCGTACGTGACGGGTTGTTCGGGTAACCCTGCAGGTGTAAATCGATTATAATCGCCGTCCCTCGCGGTCAGTGAGTACCACTTGTTCACTGTACCATGACGTAGAAAGAACAGGCTAGTTACATGTTAAAATGTTGCTGATTGAAAGATGGACATTGATTGTTAATGATATGCTGTAGCTTAGAGCTAACTAAAGTTCTTTTCAACTTTGGGCAAAGTACATGAGAGAAATGCGTTTCTTGTTTGATTGCGGCTCTCTCATGTACCTTCGCGTAAGGTTCTCCACAACCTGCTGCTAAAACTTGAAAGTAATGTTCTACTAATTAGGCGAGTCCTTGCAAATGATTTTTACCTCATGTAACCCATAACCCTCATGTAGAAGTTCCATGTTTAGGTGAGACAGGTCAGACTTGCTGAGCCTTCGTGCTCACTGCTTGTGTTTGAAGCTTTTGCAGGATTCTATGAGGAAGGGACTCCCGACGAGGAGACGGAACCCCAGGAGGGGAACCCCGTCGAGTGGGAGTCGTGCACGCCGCAGAGTTAGTGTGTGTGTGTGCTAGCAAGAACACGTTCGAGGGCTGAACGTGTACTTGACGCTTAGTCTACGCCCGCGAGTGTGGACTAAACTTATTTTGATGTAAACATGTCCATATAACTGTTTATGTAATAAAACTTCCGCTTCCGCTTTGTACCTTTGACGTGTGTTATACGGTGCTGTGCAACGCAGCACCCCTCAGCGTGATCCTGGCTCGACAGGACCAATGGGGTCGTGTCAGCGTGGTATCAGAGCTCGCTTGAGGTTTAACACAGTACAAAGGTCTTCCTTTTCAAAAATCCAGTGAGGAACGAGTTAGTAGCCCGTATAAGGATGTTATTAGTATATAGAAAGTGGCTTATTAACCTATCTGTTATGTCGGAAAATCGTGCATCTCGGGACGTTCATGTCTTGGGGGGTGCACGTAAGCGCTGTCCACCAGTGCGCACAAGCTGAAGGGTGGAGCCCCACGGGTGGCAGGTAACCCGACCCGCTTGGATATCCTCTACGACTCTTCATGTCGTTTGGGGTATTCGAGCAACGTCTGTCCCTGGCGTGCGTGGTGCAACATGGGAGACCCCGTCACGTGGTCTGAAACGTGAACACGTAACTCAAGGCGTGTTTGGCTTGAGAACATCCGGGCGAGTGATGACGGCCGGGTGTACCAACTGTATGGATTCCGGACTCGGTGTGCAGCCGAGTCTGATGATTGTTTGAGTTTCTGCAGGTAGCCTTACCACGAAACGGTAGACGTGTAGCATCCGTGTGCGAGTGACGAGTAGTGCCACTGAACTAACGAAGCCGGCTAAGTCCGGTATAGGTTTTTCCTTTGTGAGGACGTAGTACCGACATAATCTGGTGACGCATCGACGTCACACCCAACTAAATGAACAACTTCATTTAAAAACTTGAAGGTTTTGATCCAAAGTAGTAAAACTTGATGTAACTCCTTCCCTTGAACAGGATATTCAAAGCTAATAAGTTTTCAACTTATAGGATGTTAAGGACAGAGCACTCTTTCTTCAGCTAAATCAAGGCTGAAGTTAATCAGAGGTTAGAGGTTGAGTTCTTTCGAGGTTGGGGTCGTATGACACATTTCTGGAAAGATTTGGAGGAGCTTTACAACTTTTCTGTTGAGTTCCAGAGGTGTTTCATCCCTTAACCACTCGAAAAATGCAGCAGAGTTGAAACTGTCCAGAAAACAGGACGGAGCAAAGACTCTCTGTAGACTCTCTGTAAATTAAGCATAACTTCCTGCATAAAAATCCAAAAATAGAAAATGAGGTAGTTCTGGAAAGCTTATGAGATGGGTTACAACTTTGTGACAGAAAGTTTTGTCAGATTAGGAACAGAAGTAACTGAGATTGTTGGATCAAATCAGTACCTAAGGCAGGGAGGTGCTGTCCAATTGTTCCCAGAAATTCTGTTAACTTTGACATCTCATAACTTTTGAACCAGGACAGATCTTAGGCCAACCAAATACTTTCTGGAAAGCTATTGAAGTTAACTTTAACTTTGATATTGAGCTCCAGGACTGGTTTTGCTTTTAATCTGGCCTAAATCAGATTGATATGGAAACTGATCAGGGCTGTCATGGTAACAGCAGATCAGCAGTCAAATTTATTTAAAAATTTGAACTATGTTTCCAAATGTTATGGGTTCAATGACATATCTTATGTTATAACTCAATGGTTTACTGTTCAAATAAATATTTGACATTTCTCAAATATATTTTTACAGATGACAGCAGATAAACAATTGGAGAACGGGTGGGTGGCTTCCCACTGTTCTGACCGTAGCGGCTACCCGGAAGCATTGTGGCAAATGCTTCAATATTTCGGGTACAATCAGATGCCGCAATACTTCGCCAAGGAAGAAGGCGAAGAGGGGAACAAGACGTGGACGATCCATGTCGAAGTTTCCGCAGGACCTACGCCACCCGGTTGGGTGCCCTTCACCGTCACGGTGAGAGGAAGACAACCAGAAGGGATGTGGCAAGTGGCAGCCCGTGACACTATGTCACGTTTCTGCCAACTACACGTGCAGGCTATGGAGGGCACTCCATACGCACTCGTTCTGGTGGAGGGACGAGCTCAGCATGTGTGGGAAGAAAGGTACCTGGAGGCAACAGACCCGACTTGCCCAAGGTACAACCCCGCGGAGGCAAACCTCAGCCTCCAAATGAGTGCGGGAAACGCTGTGATGGACAGCCAAGCTGTTCATACAGAGCATCTCGCCACCAAGCTCAAAGAGAGCACAAGCCGTGGAGATCATTTCGAGGGTGCTCACAGTGCACTCCGCAATGTGCTCCTTCCGACGATCAAGCGACTGAATGAACAACACAATCAGTTGCGTCGCCTGAAGAAGGCAAAGAAGAAGGGCCGTGTTGACATCGCGGCGTTGCAAGAGCTGGTGCAGACCCTAACCCAGCAGAATGGGGACCTTGCTCAAGAGCGGGACGACGCTATTGAGGAAGGGCAAGGCTGGGAAGAGGACTACAACCAGGCTATGGACGAGGTGCAGGCATTGCAGGACCTCGTGCCCCCGGTGTTAGGCATACCGGTGGTCTTGGGTCTTCCAGCAATGGGAGAACCCGGAATGGGAGAAGAGGTGGTAGATCCAGAGCCACCAGCAGAAGTACCGGAGGAGGACGACCCACAGGAGGTCGAGTTCTACTCCGAGTAGGGGGTTACGGTTGCCAAGTAGGGCAGCTAGGGTAGCGTAACCCAACTGTTGTAATCGGTGACATGTCGTGTAGACAGTAGCGTATGTATAGGTGGTGACGACATGAGCACGACTTCTCAGAGATCCGAGAATAATGTATCTTGTATAAAGTTTATACTTTATCAATATATGTGAATGTTGTGCAAGTTAATCATGCGTCGCTTCAATACTTACTGCTGTTTATGGAATTTAAGTAAGACATGTGCTAATTGTTGCTGTGTTAAATTTCAGAATGACGCGTACTCGTGCCAACCCTGATGTTGGAGGTACTAGCCAAGGGGGAGAGACCTCCCAACCACCTCCCGAGGACTCCTCGGGACAGCAGCAGCAACAGCAACAGCAAACAACGCCACCGCCACTGCCAACGGTTACATTGGCCGACATTGTCGCGGCAATGGCGGGTTCACATCAGCAGCACACCGAGCTGCTGCAAACGTTAATTGCGAATACGTCTCGCCCAGAGAGACGTCAAGATCGTGAGGAGCGCCAACAGAGCTCCTACTCCGACTTCCTGGCGACTCATCCCCCTGTATTCTCAAGGGCGGATGAACCACTTGACGCGGACAACTGGCTCCGCGCCATAGAGATGAAATTCGGGCTGCTCCAAATCAGCGAGCAGCGCAAGACTCAGTTCGCGGTCCAGCAGCTCCAAGGATCCGCGAGCGCGTCGTGGGCCAACTTCTGTGCTTCACAGCCCACCGACCGAGTGATGACCTGGGCGGAGTTCCGGACGGCCTTCAGGGCCTATCATATACCGCCAGGTCTGATGAAGAGAAAGACGCAGGAATTCCTACACCTGCAACAAGGGAGCCGAAACGCGCTGGAATATTCCAGGGCGTTCAACGATCTCGCGCTCTACGCGTCGTATCACGCAGATACGGACGAGAAGCGGCGGGACCACTTTTACCAGGGGCTTAACCCGCTCCTGAAGGACAAGTTGGCGATGTTCAATCGCGGCAGCCTCAACGACATCATTGATGCTGCGATTGTTCAGGAGGACTCCGGCAAGGAGTTGGCGGCGGCAGAGCGAAAGCGAAGCGCGCCGCAGAGCAGCGGAGAAGGAGGCGGTCCTTCTCAGAAGTTTCGGATGGTGAATCGCCCACCATCAGGTCCACGCTGGCAGCCACCACAGCGGTCGATGCCGTTCCGCAGTCGGCCGTACTCTTCACCGGCATTCCGGCCGACACTGCCAGCACCACCGCAACAACAACAGCAGCAGCGGGCGATGCCGCGTGCGTTTGCACCTCCGCAACGCATGCCGGGCTTTCGTCCACCAAGTACTCCACCAGCAGCGGCCACATGTTACAAGTGTGGTCGTCCAGGACACTTCGCGAGCAGTTGCCCGGAGAGGCAAGGCGGCGGAGTGGCACCACCGTTTCCGGGGAGGAATCAACCCCGGAACCCTACTAATGCGCGGCGGACAAACCCTAGGCCCGGCACTGTCCACCAGCTTGCCATGGAGGACGTGCCGGAGGGCGAGCCAATCCTTGCGGGTATGTTCCAACTCCACCAGCATCCCGCTATAATACTATTTGATTCAGGCGCCACGCATAATTTTATTAGCCAAGCTTTCATTGCTAAACACAGCTTGCCAATACTACCCACCGATAGTCCATATTTAATTTGTTCACCGGGTGGGAAGATTTCAGCAAGCGTAATGGTCTCCAAAGCACCATTATGCTTAGCGGGTAGAGTGTACCCCACGTCTCTCATTATCTTAGAGGGGCAGAAGGTCGATGTCATCCTAGGGATGTCGTGGTTAACCCGCCACGGCGCTGTTTTAGACACCGTCCTTCGAGTCGTGCACTTAAACTCAGAGGTGCACGGTTCTCACTCATTATTTCTGGACAGTCCAGAAATAAAGCTTCCAAGTGTCTATCAAGCCACAACCATCAGATTGGAAGACATTCCAGTGGTCCGAGAGTTCCCGGATGTATTCCCGGACGATTTGCCGGGGATGCCACCCGATAGAGAGGTGGAGTTCAAGATTGAACTTGCACCGGGAACCATGCCAATATCCCGAAGGCCGTACAAGATGGCGCCCAAGGAGTTGGCGGAGCTGAAGATTCAGCTCACGGACCTTCTGGAGAAGGGTTTTATTAGGCCGAGCTCCTCGCCATGGGGCTGTTCGGCATTATTTGTCAAAAAGAAGGATGAAACGTTGCGGCTTTGCGTGGACTACCGTCCATTAAATGCCGTAACCATCAAGAACAAGTACCCGTTGCCACGGATCGACATGTTGTTTGATCAGTTGGTCGAAGCAAAGATCTTTTCCAAGATGGATTTAAGATCCGGGTACCATCAGATTAAGATAAGGGCGGAGGACATTCCAAAGACAGCTTTCTCGACAAGGTACGGACTTTATGAGTACCTGGTCATGTCCTTTGGCCTCACCAATGCTCCAGCTCACTTCATGTACTTAATGAACTCGGTGTTCATGCCGGAGCTGGACAAGTTTGTCGTGGTCTTCATCGACGACATCCTGGTATATTCCAAGTCGGAGGAAGATCACAAGAAACATCTGCGTATAGTCTTGCAACGGCTGCGGGATCACAAGTTATACGCAAAGTTCAGCAAATGCGAGTTTTGGATATCGCAAGTGCCTTTCCTCGGGCATATCATCTCAGCGGAGGGTATCGCTGTGGACCCGAGCAAGATCACGCAAGTGCTGAATTGGAAATCCCTGAGAACTGTTCATGAGGTACGGAGTTTCCTCGGACTCGCGGGATATTATCGGAGGTTCATTCCGAACTTCTCGAAGATTGCCAAGCCAATGACAGAGCTGCTGAAGAAGGCTACCAAATATGTTTGGAGTCCAGCATGTGAAGCAGCATTCAAGGCCTTAGTCAAGCACCTGACATCAGCACCGGTTTTGGCGCAGCCAGACACAACAAAACCGTTCGATGTGTACTGCGATGCATCCGGCAATGGGCTCGGATGTGTGCTGATGCAAGACCGAAGAGTGGTCGCGTATGGATCACGGCAGCTTAGGAACCACGAGCAAAATTATCCAACTCACGACTTGGAGCTCGCTGCCGTGGTACTTGCACTGAAGATGTGGAGGCACTACCTACTCGGTAACCTCGTACATTTATATACCGACCACAAAAGCCTCAAGTACATATTCACTCAGAAGGAGCTGAACATGAGGCAACGAAGATGGTTAGAACTGATAAAGGATTATGAGATAGAGATCCATTATCATCCGGGCAAGGCAAACGTTGTGGCAGATGCGCTGAGCCGCAAGTCACACGTCAATAATCTGACCATCACACCGTTGGAAGAGAGCGAACCATCACTACATGTGATTCCACACGGGGCTCTCTACAACCTAGCTTTGATCCCCACCATCCGTGAAGAGATAGCGGCAGCCCAGGAGAATGACAAGGGCATGTCACATTTGCGGAGACGTGTAGACAGTTGGGAGTTGAAATGTTTCCGGAAGGACGGGGACGGCATCCTATGGTTCAAAAACCGGATCGTCGTACCCCGAAACCCAGAGTTACGGAAGAAAATCTTTGATGAGGCTCACTTATCAAAGTTTTCTATTCACCGCGGCAGCAACAAAATGTATCAAGAACTCAGGAGAAAGTTTTGGTGGACACGGATGAAGCGAGAGACTGCAAAATACGTGTCCGAGTGTGATACATGTCGAAGGGTGAAGGCAGACCACATGCGGAAACCGGGACTGCTGCAACCACTGGGCGTTCCTGCCTGGAAGTGGGAAGACGTGAGCATGGATTTCATCGTCGGTTTACCCACCACCTTACAGAAACATGATTCTGTGTGGGTGATCGTCGATCGGCTCACCAAAGTTGCCCATTTCATCCCGGTCAACACCAACTACAACGCCAAGAAGTACGCTGAGCTGTACATCTCACGGATCCTATGCTTATACGGCGTACCCCGTACCATCATATCGGACCGGGGCACTTTATTTGTGTCCCGTTTTTGGGAGCAGCTACACGCTGCCTTGGGGACGAAGCTGATCCGTAGTTCAGCCTACAACCCGCAGACGGATGGGCAAACGGAGCGGGTAAATCAAATCTTAGAAGACATGCTACGAGCTTGCGCTATCGACCACGGCAAGAATTGGGATGATCACTTGCCGTTAGCCGAGTTCTCGTACAACAATGGGTACCAAGCCAGCATCAAGATGGCGCCCTACGAGGCGCTATACGGCAGGAGATGCCGCACACCATTGAACTGGTGTGAGTCTGGCGAAAGGGTTACCTTCGGGATTGACCTTGTCAACAACACGGAAGAAAAGGTTCGACTGATTCAAGCGAACCTAAAAGCCGCTCAATCCCGTCAAAAACAGTATGCGGACCGGAGAAGGCGCCCATTACAATTCGAAGTTGGAGACCACGTATATCTACGAGTGTCTCCAATGAAGGGTGTAAATAGATTTGGGGTGAAGGGAAAGTTAGCACCCCGCTTCATCGGTCCATTCCAGATTACCGAAAGATGTGGATCGGTAGCATACCGGCTGAGATTACCAGAAGCACTTTCCGGTATGCACGACGTCTTTCACATTTCCCAGCTGAGGAAGTGTCTCAAGCTATCAACTGCCGTTCAGCTGGAAGACATTGAAGAACAGCAACCGGATCTCACCTATCGAGAGGAACCGGTGCAGATTATTGATGAAAAGGCCCCAACCACACGCAACCGTACGTTGTGGTTCTACAAGGTGCTGTGGAGTAATCACTCCATGGACGAAGCGACGTGGGAGAGCGAAGAATTCCTTCGCACTAACTACCCCGACTTTTTCACATCGCATATCCGGAAATTTTTCCACCGTCCTCTCTCTCATTTTCACCTTATAATCTCGGGACGAGATTCTTTTAAGGGGGGAGGAATGTAAGGGCCTCAGTTTTTGACACCCACTTGCAGTGTTCATCACCACACCACACACCTCATTTGAGCTAGAATGATGAACACAAATGAAGAGCAAGTAACAATTATCAACATGCTCATTAGAGAACAAACTCACACATTGCAAAAGTGGTATTTCCCACATGTGATATAGATGGGCTGGACATATAAAAACTCCTACACTTTGCTAAGGATGTCCATGCCAAGTTTCACCCAAATTCAAAACCTTTTTGAGGTCATTTTGGGTATAGATAGGAAGAGGGCAGTTTGAAACCATATTCAAATTCAAACTGTTTTTATTCCATGAATTTAAAAGTGGGAGGCATATTCTTACTCAGCACATTTTTGTGAGCTCACACACCAATTTTCACTCCATTTGGAGTTGATCTTGACATGAGCTAAGGGGGAGAAATTCAAACTTTATTTGAATTTCAAACTGAACTTGTGCTGAAATTCATTCAAACCAAACCTCATTTGAACTTTGATCAATTCAAATGGCTCTTGGGTGAATAATTTGAATTGCCATGGGTAGAATAGGGTTCACTGTTTACCACAGCTGTTAGGAGTAAATTTAAGAGGTTAAAAGAGGAGTGGGACCCACATGTCAGCCTCAGCCTCAAAACAAACCGACTGAACCACAGTTCAGTCGGTTCCCGGCTGCTGTGCGCGCGCGCCACCGAAGGGGGCAGCCGGCGCCAGCTCCTGCTGCGCGCCCCAAGCCGGAGACCGGACCGCCGGGCTATTTATTCCCTCCCCGGTGTGCTTCAGTCGCCATTCCCCCGAGCTGCCGACGTGCACGACCTGTTTTCCCATTGCCATCGCCGCCGCTCGAGCTCCTGCTTGATCAAGCCGATCGCAGCTCCTTCTTTCCACTCCAGGGTCCCAGCAAGGTACTAGAGACCTTCCTCCATCCTTCCCATTGCTAGATGTCGATTGAAACCGAGTGCTATCGGCTCTGCCGAACGATAAAAATCGGAACTGGAAACCGCCACACCTCGGGCTCTCGTGGACATCCCAACCTGGGCATTGTCATGCCCGAACCAAGGCACCCTTGGACTCGCAGGTGACCGGTGCTGCTCATCCCCGAGCCACAGCTCGAGTGGTTGCTCACCGGCGACGAATTTCCACTTTTCCCCTTTCTGTGTGCAGAACGACCTTCGGGTACGATTCTGTTTAATTTGTGCTCTAGAAAGGATTAGAGGGCCTCAGGCCACGCCCACACGAGCTAGACACGGTGACGCACAAGTTGCCTTCACAACTCTGGGCCGGAAAACCTCTGTGCCCGGCGTAATTCAAGGTCTACTAATGGCGGAACGAACGGGGGGTGTCGGGCGCACGGTGAGGACCTATTTCGGGCCTTCCCCGAGCTGCCTCGAGCTCATGTCGACCTTCTCTGAGGTCCACTGAAGCTCCCCGACCAATTTCCCAAGTAGCTGAGGTACTAGGAGAGTCAGCCGACATGGCCGAAGTCGTTCCGATATGGCGGCTCGTCGCCGACCATGCTCCGGCCGTTGTCATGAGCAGCTGACCCTCGGGTCAGGTTCCCCAAGTAAAAGTAGGCAGGGGCGGCCAGAATCAAGAAGTTTGGAGCTATACAGCAGCCAGCGGCGAGCTCTCCGGCGAGGTCCCTCGGCGGCGGAGCGCGGGTGTCGCGAGGTTGAAGAAGGGGGTGGACCCCAGCTGTCAGCGGCCGATATTTTGAATCGGGATCCGGCTGCGGCCGGGATCGGGTGTGCTGGCGCGCAAAATCCTTGTGGGCCGCGGTGTGCTGTCGCTTCGGCATGCGACGCGTGTCCCCTGGGCCCACGCGTGAGTTTAAACTTTTCCCCGATTTTCAGATTTCCTTCAAACTTCAAATCCTTATAACTTTGGCTAGAAAGCTCCAAATTGAGTGAACCAAATTTTGCTGGATTCAGCTCTCTGAGTACTTTCCAGAAAATCGAGTTTCACTCCATGAAATTCCTTATTTCTCCAGAATTAATTCCTCAAAGTTTAAACTGTTAGGAATTTTAACTGGAGGATCCTTTGGAGGAAAATCCTGAAATTTTGCTGAGATGTTCACCAAAATATCCTTGAACTACCATAAAAATTTCAGATCCATTTGAGCTCATTTAATCCACCTAATGGTGTGATTAGTGAAACTGTCCCAGAGAAAATAGAAAATGTTCAGAAACATTTTCAGAATTTTCTCTGAAATTGTTTAGCTCATATCTTTAGTTAGAGACTTCCAAATTAAGTGAGACCAACTCCATTAGAACCCTCTGAAAATCTAGTTTTCAGAAAGTCATAGTTTGTTTCATGAAAATACTTAGAACACCCAAAAAGCCTTTAATTAAGGTCAAGGACATAATTATTTGTGGAGGGCTCAAATGAGCTTTGCTGCAACTAAAACTTGACCAAGTCGCTGTTTAGGTTGTAACCAAGCCACAGTAAAAGTTTCACAATCACTAGGTCTATCTAGCAAAGGTTATAGACTTCAAAACTTCAAACTTAATACAAGTGCATTAAATTAATACATATATTGTTCTATCATGTAGTCGCTAAGGTCGAGGAGGAACCCGAAGTCCTAGACTTCGTTACTCCGGAGGAACAGCTAGCCTACGACCAAGAGCAGCAAGGCAAGCCCCGGTTTGCATTAACCATTTTATAAATTTTTATTGTTTTGAGCACATACTTGTTTCTTTATTCTGTGCATTAGAGTCTTGTTTGGAAACCCCACTGCATAGCCAAGAAAACCATGGGATGGGGGTTAGGATTGCAAACCCCGCTAGCTACTGCATTGCTAGGATAGAGTAGGATTCGGTACAAGTCGAGTAGTTGGAACTACTCGCGAGAATAGGCTAGAGGCACATTGCTCGGGTAGAGATAGCACATGATACACATGGCAAGAAAATGAGACCGAGCGGGGAGTAAGGGCAGCAGGACTTTGGGGCCTGGGTGCTGTAGCTCCGCTTGTGTCGATTGAGGACCGAGCCGTGTGCGGGCCTGTTGAACAAGCTAGAACAGTACCGAAGACCTACCGGCTATATGGGAACCGGGAAACTGATGTAACTCGGGTAGCTGGGTATTGAGGCATTGCCCGTCGTTCAGAGGGTAGGTTGAGAGCTCGAGGTGTAAATCAGCTAGCGGCACAGAGATGTGCGTGCAGGGACCTCTTGCTCGGGACGATGGGACCGGTTCAATATTTGGCTAACGGGTGAAAGGTAGTCGCGTACGGCGTCCGTGATGGTTGTTGTAGGCAACATCGAGTACGGGCGTACGTGACGGGTTGTTCGGGTAACCCTGCAGGTGTAAATCGATTATAATCGCCGTCCCTCGCGGTCAGTGAGTACCACTTGTTCACTGTACCGTGACGTAGAAAGAACAGGCTAGTTACATGTTAAAATGTTGCTGATTGAAAGATGGACATTGATTGTTAATGATATGCTGTAGCTTAGAGCTAACTAAAGTTCTTTTCAACTTTGGGCAAAGTACATGAGAGAAATGTGTTTCTTGTTTGATTGCGGCTCTCTCATGTACCTTCGCGTAAGGTTCTCCACAACCTGCTGCTAAAACTTGAAAGTAAGGTTCTACTAATTAGGCGAGTCCTTGCAAATGATTTTTACCTCATGTAACCCATAACCCTCATGTAGAAGTTCCATGTTTAGGTGAGACGGGTCAGACTTGCTGAGCCTTCGTGCTCACTGCTTGTGTTTGAAGCTTTTGCAGGATTCTATGAGGAAGGGACTCCCGACGAGGAGACGGAACCCCAGGAGGGGAACCCCGTCGAGTGGGAGTCGTGCACGCCGCAGAGTTAGTGTGTGTGTGTGCTAGCAAGAACACGTTCGAGGGCTGAACGTGTACTTGACGCTTAGTCTACGCCCGCGAGTGTGGACTAAACTTATTTTGATGTAAACATGTCCATATAACTGTTTATGTAATAAAACTTCCGCTTCCGCTTTGTACCTTTGACGCGTGTTATACGGTGATGTGCAACGCAGCACCCCTCAGCGTGATCCTGGCTCGACAGGACCAATGGGGTCGTGTCAGTTTCTTGTCTCGCGAGTCTTTTCATCAATTATCCTTGTTGGACGCTCAACATAAGTAAGGTCCGGCTTTAAATCTGCTGCTCCTTCCGTGAGAATCTCCGTTGGAACATTCAAACACTTCCGCAACTGAGATATGTGGAAAACGTTATGAACTCCGGCTAAGACTGCCGGTAACTCCAAAAGGTATGCCATGGGTCCACATCTTTTGATGATGGCGAAGGGACCGGTAAAACGCAGAGCTAATTTTCCTTTCACTCCAAAACAATGAATTGAAACAGGCTTGATACCATGCTGAGATAGCTCTGATACCAACTGAAACAGGTTTGATACCACGCTGAGACAGCTCTGATACCAACTGAAACAGCTCTGATACCACGCTGAGACGGCACGGGCCCGCCCGTTCAGTCATGGGAATGGGGCACTCACCCGGGAATCGCATTGGGTGGTGCTGTGTTGTGCGGCACCCAACAGCACACATATAAGGAACAAAGTATTACATAAAATAATAGCGGAAGCTTGCAAGATTTTCTTTGTGAATAGTTTACATCAGGTAACTACAACGGAAGTCTATAAACAACTCACGTCGAATTACTAAAGAAAACTCGAGATGAAGTCCAGCCCGCAGACTCCTCCCGCTAGCAACACGAAGATAACAGCAGCGGCTCGGTTCTCCATGTGTTACACGACTCAGAAGTCTCCGAGTCTCACCGGACAACCTTCTTCTTAGCATCGATGTTAACCTGCAAAACCACTTATATAGCAAGCGTGAGCACATAGGCTTAGCAAGACTGGTCCATCTCTCCTAAATAAGAAACTCTACACGCACGACGGTAACAATTGGGTTAGCTAGATTTGCATAAAGGACTCGCCTAAAGTTGATCCTTAACTTTCAAATTTTAAGCCACATTGTGCAGACCTTGAGCCGAAAAGCATCGCAACTCCACAATCAAACAAGAAACACTTTGTTACGATGCTCCTTGCACAAAGTGAAAGTAAAGTTTAATGATCCTATCTCTAAATCAATCATGGTTGCAATACAAGTTACATCACAGTCTTATCAAGTTCAAAAGGTAAACAATTCCAGTTGTTACTACGTCAAGACGCAGTGGGCAAGTATGCTCATATAACAGCGAGCGGTGGTGATTCGAATCAGTACACGCCCGAACTACACGACTCATACACCCGTACTCCGAGTTGCCGGCAGCAACCTCGACTAACGTTGTACGCGACCACCTTTCCCAAGATCTTCCACATTGGACGCATTCCAACTGTCCCGAGTCCGCAAGCTCCCTCAAGGTACATACCCGCAGTGGTATGTTCTTAAGCGAGTTACCTCCAGCTACCCTGACGCCGAAAGCCTAAGGCAGTTGGAAAAGTTCCACTATGGATCTCCCAAGGTACATCGGTTTCTTGGGTCCCATATAGCCAGTATGTGCCTGGTACACAACTCAAACTTTTCCAACAGGGCCAAGCACGGACGGGCCTTAACTGACACAGGCAGGGCTATGCACGCACGGTCCGCAACCTTCTGCATCAAAACCTCCCTCCCCGGTCTCCATTTCTTATGTGTGAACTTTCCTCATCATTTATAATTTCAACATGTTCCGAGTAAACCAGCCCTAAACTCGCGAGTAGCTTCCAACAACTCAACTTCTACCGGACCTTTCCTAATAACATTTAGCGTAGCCAAATCCACTCGAGGAGGTACTATTCTACCCTTTCTCTCTTAGGTATTTCTGGTTATGCAAGTGCGGTTCTCAATATCAACTAGACTTAATGCAATCAAACGATTCAAAACTATGATCTCTGAAAATGGAAATGCTTTATAAAACTGTTCAAATGCAAATCAGGGCTTGCCTATTTTGCAGGTCACTAAGAATACAATCAGTTAGTGACGATCACTTGGAGCTTGATCACTTATTTTCCTCCCTCCTTGATCTTCACTTTAAGTCCTTCTCACATTCTCCACGTATATGCTACACGATATGATCATGCATATGTATTTAATTGAAAAGCTTTTGCTAATAAGGTATAATGACAGTTTTAAAACTGTAACCTGTTTAAGAATTTAAAATGACACTAGTGCTAGTGGTTTGGGTTGGGTTTAAACACTATGTTCAAATGTTGAGTGCTTTTCCCACTTAAGTGTTGATCACCTTAAGAGGTTACACATGACAGTGGTGATCCAGAGCCCCAATTAATCTAATAATTTTCATGTGAGTTCCTTGTCACAAGAAAGTCATCTGGACCAAAAATTAGCACTTCTCATTGAGTGGTTTATTCAGAACAATTCTCTAAGTATTTAAACCAAGATGAATTAATTCTGAGGTAACACCCATGTTCATGTCAAACTTAGTAGACTATAATTTCAATTATAGTTCATGGAGTCTTAATGAATTTTCCTAGTATTTTTGGAGCTAATAATTACCCAGAATTGAATTTCCAAGTTTTGGAAATTCTCTGAAAATGTTTCTGTATTCATTTGAACACAGCAACTTGAAATCTGTATTTTCCTGATGAAATCAACTCCAAATGAGTTGAAACGTTTACAGGAGTCTAATATCACCCTAAAGAATATTCTGGAAAAATTTTAGGATTTTTGGATAAACCAAACTCCCAAAAAAATTCTTTTGCTGAAAAGTTTTAAAGAATTTTCCATAATTAATTAGTGCCTGTCATATAAATTGGGTTGCATATTTGGATAGAGTTTGTCAATCTGAATCTAACCCAATTTGAATCACTAAATTTGGAGGTTCCTAGCAAAAGTTATGCTATTCTAAAGTTTGGGGAAAATCTAAGATTTGAATAAATCCGGGAAAAATTTAAAACTGACTGTGGGTCAATGGGACAGGTGTCTGGTGTCGGGAGAGCACCACACGGGGTCACAGGAATGTTTTCCGCGCTGTCACAGTTGATCCGGCGCCACAGAGTATCCAGCCCTTCTCTCCCGAGTGACTGACAGGCAGGTCCGGCACCCCCCTTCGTCTACCTCTCGCCCCAGCACGATAGCGCCGCCGGGGCTCGCCGGAACTCGCTGAACTCAGTCGCCCCACCAATTCCCGAGCTGCCACTCGCAACCAGTTCCTAACCTCATGCGAAGAATACGATGAGATGATTTTCCCGGACCGGCGATGTCTCTAAACCACCCCGCACCGGGGCAGCGGCTCGGATGAATTCCGGCAACGTCGCCCCGACGCCCTAAGACCTCCAAGTTTTGATTTCCAAGCTCTAAAGCACCGGTGGATGCTAGGAAGGCTTGGCATGGGGGTGAAACGGCAAGGAAATGATCCTATACTAGGGTTCACCGTGCGCCCGAACCGCCCGCTGAAACCGCCGTCGGAAAGATCGAAAATACGCCGTGCAGAGCGTGTTTCTTGCTAGGTTTCAAAAGGGGAGTTGTTGATAAGCAAGTCTACTTCTTGTGAGTGCAATTGCAGTGCTCTAAAAAATTATAGCGCGAGAATTTTAAGAATTCATACCCGCCGTTCCGTTTACACGGGCCGGAGAGGAATCCCGAAATTCGTCGGCAAGAAGCGAAGACAAGCGCTGAGCTTCAGATGGAAGCTGCAGGGAGCTCTTGCGCGTCCACTGGTGGCCTAGCTTGGCCGTGACATGGCACGGTTGAGGCTGTGCACGAGAGCCGTCGGTGGCGGTTTCTCCCGGCCACCGCTGAAACTCGGTTCTCTCGTGTTGTGATGGCTGAACTCACGTAGGGATGGTGCGAGGGGTTTGTGGGAAGACCGTGGTGCCGTTTGGTCGCTCATCTGAGGCTCGCACGCGAGCTTTCGGTGTGGCTGATCGATCGAAAGGCAGCAGCAGCGCTCGGTCTGTTTCTCGCGTGAGGGAAGACAGAACAGCGCCGAATCTTCGGTACCGTGGGATAAAAGGAGCACGGCAGTGGGGTAAGGACGCCGAGGCAGCTTTCTAGCGCGCTGAGATTCAACAGGAAGTGGAGGCTTCGGTGCTGTGCGGTGTCGCCCGGTGAGGAGTCGGCCTGTCCGGTTGCTTCACGTGGGAGGTGAACAAACAGAGACCAAACACTGAGATCTTTTGCAATTTAAACTGTTTCATTACATGTGGGTCCCACAGCTCAGTCCCCCCTTATCCCTCTCCAAAATATCTCCCAAAATTTGCAACTTGTAAAATCAAATTGTGGGAGTTCAAATCTGAGGTGCGTTTGGACAATTGGGCAAATTTTATACAAATTCAAATAGGTATTTGAATTCATTGTCATTTAAAGTCCATTTTGGAAAATTGGTTGCAAATCATTTCAATAAATCATAAAACTTTGCACACCCTCTAATTTGGACCCAAGGAATCCAAATATGAAATCTGATTTTTAATTTGGCTGCTGCAAATGTTATTTGTAGCACAACAGTTTTGAATTCATAATGTAGCTCTCATTTGAATTTTTAGTTGAACAAATTTGTTCCAAATCTGACTTTAGCCTTCCCACACATATGGAAACTTCCCCCTCTTGGTTTTAATCCCCCCTTGGGTTCCAAGTTTTCAAACAAACATTTGAACTTGTGTGAAGAAAGCCCTCATGTGGGTTATCACATGTGGAAAAGTTTTTAACAAGTCCCTAATTTCATTCATATGAAACCAACTTTTGCAAACAAGAGTTTCTTTGTATTCACATTTTTGGGACCTTTACATCCCCCCCCCCTTAAAAGGAATCTCGTCCCGAGATTACAAAAGAAGAACGAGACGGGAGGTAATTACAAAGTTTATGACAAATGTTCCGGATAGTTCTTGTGGATGTAATCTTCAGTTTCCCACGTCGCCTCTTCTGGGGTATGATTACTCCACAGGACTTTGTAAAATCTCAAAGTCCAGTTTCGGGTGATCCGGGTCCTTTCGTCGATAATCTGTATAGGTTGCTCGACATAGGTGAGATCCGGATTCAACTCGTGAATGTCTTCGGTGTGGATGGTAGCGGTAAATTTGAGACATTTCCGCAGCTGGGACACGTGAAATATGTTGTGAATACCGTCAAGGCTTGCCGGTAGTTCCAGCCGGTAGGCTACAGTTCCACACTTCTCCGTTATGGCAAACAGATCGATGAATCGGGGAGCAAGTTTCCCCTTGATACCGAACCGATGAATCCCTTTCATCGGAGACACACGAAGATACACGTGCTCTCCGAGTTCAAAATGCAGCGGTCGATGCATCTGATCCGTGTAGCTTTTTGTAAGGGCCTCAGTTTTTGACACTCATTTGCAGTGTTCATCACCACACCACACACCTCATTTGAGGAAGAATGATGAACACAAATAAAGAGCAAGTAACAATTATCAACATGCTCATTAGGGAACAAACTCACACATTGCAAAAGTGGTACTTCCCACATGTGATATAGATGGGCTGGACATATGAAGACTCCTACACTTTGCTAAGGATGTCCATGCCAAGTTCCACCCAAATTCAAAACCTTTTTGAGGTCATTTTGGGTATAGTTAGGAAAAGGGCAGTTTGAAACCATATTCAAATTCAAACTGTTTTCACCCACTGAATGTAAAAGTGGAAGGCATATTCTTGCTCAGCACATTTTTGTGAGCTCACACACCAATTTTCACTCCATTTGGAGTTGATCTTGACATGAGCTAAGGGGGAGAAATTCAAACTTTATTTGAATTTCAAACTGCACTTGTGCTGAAATTCATTCAAACCAAACCTCATTTGAACTTTGATCAATTCAAATGGCTCTTGGGTGAATAATTTGAATTGCCAAGGGTAGAATAGGGTTCACTGTTTACCACAGCTGTTAGGAATAAATTTCAGAGGTTAAAAGAGAAGTGGGACCCACATGTCAGCCTCAGCCTCAAAGCAAACCGACTGAACCACAGTTCAGTCGGTTCCCGGCAGCTGTGCGCGCGCGCCACCGAAGGGGGCAGCCGGCGCCAGCTCCTTCTGCGTGCCCCAAGCCGGAGACCAGCCGGCCGGGCTATTTATTCCCTCCCCGGCGTGCTTCAGTCACCATTTCCCCGAGCTACCGACGTGCGCGACTGCTTTTCCCACTGCCATCGCCGCCGCTCGAGTTCCTGCTTGATCAAGCCGATCACAGCTCCCTCTTTCCATTCCAAGGTCCCAGCAAGGTACTAGCAACCATCCTCCATCCTTCCCATTGATAGAAATCGATTGAAACCGAGTGATATCGGCTGTGCCGAAAGATCAAACTCGGAACTGGAAACCGCCGCACCTCGGGCTCTCGTGGACAGCCCAACCTGGGCGTTGTCACGCCCGAGCCAAGACACCCTTGGACGCGCAGGTGACCGGTGCTGCTCATCTCCGAGCCACAGCTCGAGTGGTTGCTCACCGGCGGCGAATTTCCACTTTTCCCCTTTCTGTGTGCAGAACGACCTTCGGGTACGATTCTGTTTAATTCGTGCTCTAGAAAGGATTAGAGGGCCTCAGGCCACTCCCACACGAGCTAGACACGGTGACGCACAAGTTGCCTTCACAACTCTGGGCCGGAGAACCTCTGTGCCCGGCGTAATTCAAGGTCTACTAATGGCGGAACGAACGGGGGGTATCGGGCGCACGGTGAGGACCTATTTCGGGCCTTCCCCGAGCTGCCCCGAGTTCATGTCGACCTTCTCTGAGGTCCACTGATGCTTCCCGACCGGTTTCTCAAGTAGCTGAGGCACTAGGGGCATCAGCCGACATGGCCGAAGTCGTTCCGATATGGCGGCTCGTCGCCGACCATGCTCCGGCCGTTGTCATGAGCAGCTGACCCTCGGATCATGTTCCCCAAGTAAAAGTAGGCAGGGGCGGCCAGAATCAAGAAGTTTGGAGCGGTACAGCAGCCAGCGGCGAGCTCTCCGGCGAGGTCCCTCGGCGGCGGAGCGCGGGTGTCGCGAGGTTGAAGAAGGGGGTGGACCCCAGCTGTCAGCGGCCGATATTTTGAATCGGGATCCGGCTGCGGCCGGGATCGGGTGTGCTGGCGCGCAAAAGCCTTGTGGGCCGCGGTGTGCTGTCGCTTCGGCGTGCGACGCGTGTCCCCTGGGCCCACGCGCGAGTTTAAACTTTTCCCCGATTTTCAGATTTCCTTCAAACTTCAAATCCTTATAACTTTGGCTAGAAAGCTCCAAATTGAGTGAACCAAATTTTGCTGGATTCAGCTCTCTGAGTACTTTCCAGAAAATCAAGTTTCACTTCATGAAATTCCTTAGTTCTCCAGAATTAGTTCCTCAAAGTTTAAACTGTTAGGAATTTTAACTGGAGAATCCTTTGGAGGAAAATCCTGAAATTTTGCTGAGATGTTCACCAAAATATCCTTGAACTACCATAAAAATTTCAGATCCATTTGAGCTCATTTAGTCCACCTAATGGTGTGATTAGTAAAACTGTTCCAGAGAAAATAGAAAATGTTCAGAAACATTTTCAGGATTTTCTCTGAAATTGTTTAGCTCATATCTTTAGTTAGAGACTTCCAAATTAAGTGAGACCAACTCCATTAGGACCCTCTGAAAATCTAGTTTTCAGAAAGTCATAGTTTGTCTCATGAAAATCCCTAGAACACCCTAAGGGTTCCAATTAAGGTCAAGGACATAATTATTTGTGGAGGGCTCAAATGAGCTTTGCTGCAACTAAAACTTGACCAAGTCTTTGTTTAGGTTGTAACCAAGCCACAGTAAAAGTTTCACAGTCATTAGGTCTGTCTAGCAAAGGTTATAGACTTCACAACTTCAAAGTTAATACAAAGGCATTTAATTAATACATACATTGTTCTTATCATGTAGTCGCTAAGGTCGAGGAGGAACCCGAAGTCCTAGACTTCGTTACTCCGGAGGAACAGCTAGCCTACGACCAAGAGCAGCAAGGCAAGCCCCGGTTTGCATTAACCTTTTTACAAATTTTTATTGTTTTGAGCACATACTTGTTTCCTTTGTTCTGTGCATTAGAGTCTTGTTTGGAAATCCAACTGCATAGCCAAGAAAACCACGGGTTGGGTTTAGGATTGAAAACCCCGTTAGCCACTGCATTGCTAGGATAGAGTAGGATTCGGTACAAGTCGAGTAGTTGGAACTACTCGCGAGAATAGGCTAGAGGCACATTGCTCGGGTAGAGATAGCACATGAAACACATGGCAAGAAAATGAGACCGAGCGGAGAGTAAGGGCAGCAGGACTTTGGGGCCTGTGTGCTGTAGCTCCGCTTGTGTCGATTGAGGACCGAGCCGTGTGCGGGCCTGTTGAACAAGCTAGAACAGTACCGAAGACCTACCGGCTATATGGGAACCGGGAAACTGATGTAACTCGGGTAGCTGGGTGTTGAGGCATTGCCCGTCGTTCAGAGGGTAGGTTGAGAGCTCGAGGTGTAAATCAGCTGGCGGCACAGAGATGCGCGTGCAGGGACCTCTTGCTCGGGACGATGGGACCGGTTCAATATTTGGCTAACGGGTGAAAGGTAGTCGCGTACGGCGTCCGTGATGGTTGTTGTAGGCAACATCGAGTACGGGCGTACGTGACGGGTTATTCGGGTAACCCTGCAGGTGTAAATCGATTATAATCGCCGTCCCTCGCGGTCAGTGAGTACCACTTGTTCACTGTACCGTGACGTAGAAAGAACAGGCTAGTTACATGTTAAAATGTTGCTGATTGAAAGTTGGATATTGATTGTTAATGATATGTTGTAGCTTAGTGCTAACTAAAGTTCTTTTCAACTTTGGGCAAAGTACATGAGAGAAATGCGTTTCTTGTTTGATTGCGGCTCTCTCATGTGCCTTAGCATAAAGTTCTCCACAACCTGCTGCTAAAACTTGAAAGTAAGGTTCTACTAATTAGGCGAGTCCTTGCAAATGATTTTTACCTCATGCAACCCATTACCCTCATGTAGAAGTTCCATGTTTAGGTGAGACGGGTCAGACTTGCTGAGCCTTCGTGCTCACTGCTTGTGTTTGAAGCTTTTGCAGGGTTCTATGAGGAAGGGACTCCCGAAGAGGAGACGGAACCCCAGGAGGGGAACCCCGTCGAATGGGAGTCGTGCCCGCCGCAGAGTTAGTGTGCGTGTGTGCTAGCAAGGACACGTTCGAGGGCTGAACGTGCACTTGATGCTTAGTCTACGCCCGCGAGTGTGGACTAAACTTATTTTGATGTAAACATGTTAATAAACTTGTTTATGTAATAAAGCTTCCGCTTCCGCTTTGTACCTTTGACGTGTGTTATACGGTGCTGTGCAACGCAGCACCCCTCAGCGTGATCCTGGCTCGACAGGACCAGTGGGGTCGTGTCAGCGTGGTATCAGAGCTCGCTTGAGGTTTAACACAGTACAAAGGTCTTCTTTTTCAAAAATCCAGTGAGGAACGAGTTAGTAGCCCGTATAAGGATGTTATTAGTATATAGAAAGTGGCTTATTAACTTATTTGTTATGTCGGAAAATCGTGCATCTCGGGACGTTCATGTCTTGGGGGGTGCACGTAAGCGCTGTCCACCAGTGCGCACAAGCTGAAGGGTGGAGCCCCACGGGTGGCAGGTAACCCGACCCGCTTTGATATCCTCTACGACTCTTCATGTCGTTTGGGGTATTCGAGCAACGTCTGTCCCTGGCGTGCGTGGTGCAACATGGGAGACCCCGTCACGTGGTCTGAAACGTGAACACGTAACTCAGGGCGTGTTTGGCTTGAGAACATCCGGGCGAGTGATGACGGCCGGATGTACCAACTGTATGGATTCCGGGCTCGGTGTGCAGCCGAGTCTGATGATTGGTTGAATTTCTGCAGGTAGCCTTACCACGAAACGGTAGACGTGTAGCATCCGTGTGCGAGTGACGAGTAGTGCCACTAAACTAACGAAGCCGGCTAAGTCCGGTATAGGTTTTTCTTTGTGAGGACGTAGTACCGACATGATCTGGTGACGCATCGACGTCACACCCAACTAAATGAACAACTTCATTTAAAAAAATTTGAAGGTTTTGATCCAAAGTAGTAAAACTTGATGTAACTCCTTCCCTTGAACAGGATATTCAAAGCTAACAAGTTTTCAACTTATAGGATGTTAAGGACAGAGCACTCTGTTTTCAGCTAAATCAAGGCTGAAGTAATCAGAGGTTAGAGGTTGAGTTCTTTCGAGGTTGGGGTCGTATGATACATTTCTGGAAAGCTTTGGAGGAGCTTTACAACTTTTCTGTTGAGTTCCAGAGGTGTTTCGTCCCTTAACCACTCGAAAAATGCAGTAGAGTTGAAACTGTCCAGAAAACAGGACAGAGCAAAGACTCTCTGTAAACTCTCTGTAAATTAAGCATAACTTCCTGCTTAAAAATCCAAAAATAGGAAATGAGGTAGTTCTGGAAAGATTATGAGATGGGTTACAACTTTGTAACAGAAAGTTTTGTCAGATTAGGAACAGAATTAACTGGGATTGTTGGATCAAATCAGTACCTAAAGCAGGGAGGTGCTGTCCAATTGTTTCCAGAAATTCTGTTAACTTTGACATCTCATAACTTTTGAACCAGAGCAGATCTTAGGCCAACCAAATACTTTCTGGAAAGCTATTGAAGTTAACTTTAACTTTGATGTTGAGCTCCAGGACTGGTTTTGCTTTTAACCTGGCCTAAATCAGATTGATATGGAAACTGGTCAGGGCTGTCATGGGAACAGCAGATCAGCAGTCAAATTTGTTTAAAAATTTGAACTATGTTTCCAAGTGTTAAGGGTTCAATGACATATCTTATGTTATAACTCAATGGTTTACTGTTTAAATAAATATTTGACATTTCTCAAATATATTTTTACAGATGGCAGCAGATAAACGGTTGGAGAACGGGTGGGTAGTTTCCCACTGCTCTGACCGTAGCGGCTACCCGGGAGCATTGTGCCTAATGCTCCAATATTTCGGGTACAACCAGATGCCGCAATACTTCGCCAAGGAAGAAGGCGAAGAGGGGAACAAGACGTGGACGATCCATGTCGAGGTTCCTGCAGGGCCTACGCCACCCGGTTGGGTGCCATTCACCGTCACGGTGAGAGGAAGACAACCGGAAGGGATGTGGCAAGTGGCAGCCCGTGACACTATGTCACGTTTCTGCCAACTACACGTGCAGGCTATGGAGGGCACTCCATATGCACTCGTTCCGGTGGAGGGACGAGCTCAGCATGTGTGGGAAGAGAGGTACCTAGAGGCAACAAACCCGAGTTGCCCAAGGTACAACCCCGCGGAGGCAAATCTCAGCCTCCAAATGAGGGCGGGAAACGCTGTGATGGACAGCCAAGCTGTTCATACGGAGCATCTCGCCACCAAGCTCAAGGAGAGCACAAGCCGTGGAGATCATTTTGAGAGTGCTCACAGTGCACTCCGCAATGTGCTCCTTCCGACGATCAAGCGACTGAATGAACAACACAATCAGTTGCGTCGTCTGAAGAAGGCAAAGAAGAAGAGCCGTGTTGACATTGCGGCGTTGCAAGAGCTGGTGCAGACCCTAACCCAGCAGAATGAGGACCTTGCTCAAGAGCGGGACGACGCTATTGAGGAAGGACAAGGCTGGGAAGAGGACTACAACCAAGCTATGGACGAGGTGCATGCATTGCAGGACCTCGTGCCCCCGGTATTGGGCGTACCGGTAGTCTTGGGTCTTCCAGCCATGGGAGAACCTGGAATGGGAGAAGAGGTGGTAGACCCCGAGCCACCAGCAGAGGTACCGGAGGAGGACGACCCACAGGAGGTCGAGTTCTACTCCGAGTAGGGGGTTACGGTTGCCAAGTAGGGCAGCTAGGGTAGCGTAACCCAACTTTTGTAATCGGTGACATGTCGTGTAGACAGTAGCGTATGTATAGGTAGTGACGGCATGAGCACGACTTCTCGGAGGTCCGAGAATAATGTATCTTGTATAAAGTTTATGCTTTATCAATATATGTGAATGTTGTGCAAGTTAGTCATGCGTCGCTTCAATACTTACTGCTGTTTATGGAATTTTGAGTAAGACATGTGCTAATTGCTGCTGTGTTGAATTTCAGAATGACGCGTACTCGTGCCAACCCTGATGTTGGAGGTACTAGCCAAGGGGGAGAGACCTCCCAACCGCCTCCCGAGGACTCCTCGGGACAGCAGCAGCAACAGCAACAGCAAACACCGCCACCGCCACTGCCAACGGTTACATTGGCCGACATTGTCGCGGCAATGGCGGGTTCACATCAGCAGCATACAGAGCTGCTGCAAACGTTAATTGCGAATACGTCTCGCCCAGAGAGACGTCAAGATCGCGAGGAGCGCCAACAGAGCTCCTACTCCGACTTCCTGGCGACTCATCCCCCTGTATTCTCAAGGGCGGATGAACCACTTGACGCGGACAACTGGCTCCGCGCCATAGAGATGAAGTTCGGGCTGCTCCAAATCAGCGAGCAGCGCAAGACTCAGTTCGCGGTCCAGCAGCTCCAAGGATCCGCGAGCGCGTGGTGGGCCAACTTTTGTGCTTCACAACCCACCGACCGAGTGATGACCTGGGCGGAGTTTCGGACGGCCTTCCGGGCCTATCATATACCGCCCGGTTTGATGAAGAGGAAGACGCAGGAATTCCTACACCTGCAACAAGGGAGCCGGAACGCGCTGGAGTACTCCAGAGCGTTCAACGATCTCGCACTCTACGCGTCGTATCACGCAGATACGGACGAGAAGCGGCGGGACCACTTTTACCAGGGGCTTAACCCGCTCCTGAAGGACAAGCTGGCGATGTTCAATCGCGGCAGCCTCAACGACATAATTGATGCTGCGATTGTTCAGGAAGACTCCGGCAAGGAGTTGGCGGCGGCAGAGCGAAAGCGAAGCGCGCCGCAGAGCAGCGGAGAAGGAGGCGGTCCTTCTCAGAAGTTTCGGATGGTGAATCGCCCACCATCAGGTCCGCGCTGGCAGCCACCACAGCGGTCGATGCCGTTCCGCGGTCGGCCGTATTCTTCACCGGCATTCCGGCCGGCACTGCCAGCACCACCGCAACAACAGCAGCAGCAGCGGGCGATGCCGCGTGCGTTTGCACCTCCGCAACACATGCCGGGCTTTCGTCCCCCGAGTACTCCACCAGCAGCGGCCACATGTTACAAGTGTGGTCGTCCAGGACACTTCGCGAGCAGTTGCCCGGAGAGGCAAGGCGGCGGAGTGGTACCACAGTTTCCGGGGAGGAATCAACCCCGGAACCCTACTAATGCGCGGCGGGCAAACCCTAGGCCCGGCACTGTCCACCAGCTTGCCATTGAGGACGTGCCGGAGGGCGAGCCAATCCTTGCGGGTATGTTCCAACTCCACCAGCATCCCGCTATAGTACTATTTGATTCAGGCGCCACGCATAATTTTATTAGCCAAGCTTTCATTGCTAAACACAGCTTGCCAATACTACCCACCGATAGTCCATATTTAATTTGTTCACCGGGTGGGAAGATTTCAGCAAGCGTAATGGTCTCCAAAGCACCATTATGCTTAGCGGGTAGAGTGTACCCCACGTCTCTCATTATCTTAGAGGGACAGAAGGTCGATGTCATCCTAGGGATGTCGTGGTTAACCCGCCACGGCGCTGTTTTAGACACCGTCCTCCGAGTCATGCACTTAAACTCAGAAGTGCACGGTTCTCACTCATTATTTCTGGACAGTCCAGAAATAAAACTTCCAAGTGTCTATCAAGCCACAACCATCAGATTGGAAGACATTCCAGTGGTCCGAGAATTCCCTGATGTATTCCCGGATGATTTGCCGGGGATGCCACCCGATAGAGAGGTGGAGTTCAAGATTGAACTTGCACCGGGAACCATGCCAATATCCCGAAGGCCGTACAAGATGGCGCCCAAGGAGTTGGCGGAACTGAAGATTCAGCTCACGGACCTTCTGGAGAAGGGTTTTATTAGGCCGAGCTCCTCGCCATGGGGTTGTTCGGCATTATTTGTCAAAAAGAAGGATGAAACGTTGCGGCTTTGCGTGGACTACCGTCCATTAAATGCCGTAACCATCAAGAACAAGTACCCGTTACCACGGATCGACATGTTGTTTGATAAGTTGGTCGAAGCAAAGGTCTTTTCCAAGATGGATTTAAGATCCGGGTACCATCAGATTAAGATCAGGGCTGAGGACATTCCAAAGACAGCTTTTTCGACAAGGTACGGACTTTATGAGTACCTGGTCATGTCCTTTGGCCTCACCAATGCTCCAGCTCACTTCATGTATTTAATGAACTCGGTGTTCATGCCGGAGCTGGACAAGTTTGTCGTGGTCTTCATCGACGACATCCTGGTATACTCCAAGTCGGAGGAAGATCACAAGAAACATCTGCGTATAGTCTTGCAACGGCTGCGGGATCACAAGTTATACGCAAAGTTCAGCAAATGCGAGTTTTGGATATCGCAAGTGCCTTTCCTCGGGCATATCATCTCAGCGGAGGGTATCGCTGTGGACCCGAGCAAAATCACGCAAGTGCTGAATTGGAAATCCCCGAGAACTGTTCATGAGGTACGGAGTTTCCTCGGACTCGCGGGATATTATCGGAGGTTCATTCCGAACTTCTCGAAGATTGCCAGGCCAATGACAGAGCTGCTGAAGAAGGCTACCAAATATGTTTGGAGTCCAGCATGTGAAGCAGCATTCAAGGCTTTAGTCAAGCACCTGACATCAGCACCGGTTTTGGCGCAGCCAGACACAACAAAACCGTTCGAGGTGTACTGCGATGCATCCGGCATTGGGCTCGGATGTGTGCTGATGCAAGACCGAAGAGTGGTCGCGTATGGATCACGACAGCTTAGGAACCATGAGCAAAATTATCCAACTCACGATTTGGAGCTCGCTGCCGTGGTACTTGCACTGAAAATGTGGAGACACTACCTACTCGGTAACCTCGTACATTTATATACCGACCACAAAAGCCTCAAGTACATCTTCACTCAGAAGGAGCTGAACATGAGGCAACGAAGATGGTTGGAACTGATAAAGGATTACGAGATAGAGATCCATTATCATCCGGGCAAGGCAAACGTTGTGGCAGACGCGCTAAGCCGCAAGTCACACGTCAATAATCTGACCATCACACCGTTGGAAGAGAGCGAACCACCACTACATGTGATTCCACATGGAGCTCTCTACAACCTAGCTTTGATCCCCACCATCCGTGAAGAGATAGCGGCAGCCCAGAAGAATGACAAGGGCATGTCACATTTGCGGAGACGTGTAGACAGTGGGGAGTTGAAATGTTTCCGGAAGGACGGAGACGGCGTCTTATGGTTCAAGGACCGGATCGTCGTACCCCGAAACCCGGAGTTAAGTAAGAGAATCTTTGATGAAGCTCACTTATCAAAGTTTTCTATTCACCCCGGCAGCAACAAGATGTATCAAGAACTCAGAAGCAAGTTTTGGTGGACACGGATGAAGCGAGAGACGGCAAAATACGTGTCCGAGTGTGATACATGTCGACGGGTGAAGGCAGACCACATGCGGAAACCGGGACTGCTGCAACCACTGGGCATTCCTGCCTGGAAGTGGGAGGACGTGAGCATGGATTTCGTCGTCGGTTTACCCACCACCTTACAGACACATGATTCTGTGTGGGTGATCGTCGATCGGCTCACCAAAGTTGCCCATTTCATCCCGGTCAACACCAACTACAACGCCAAGAAGTACGCTGAACTGTACATCTCACGGATCCTATGCTTATACGGCGTACCCCGTACCATCGTATCGGACCGGGGCACTTTATTTGTGTCCCGTTTTTGGGAGCAGCTACACGCTGCCTTGGGGACGAAGCTGATCCGTAGTTCAGCCTACCACCCGCAGACGGATGGGCAAACGGAGCGGGTAAATCAAATCCTAGAAGACATGCTACGAGCTTGCGCTATCGACCACGGCAAGAATTGGGATGATCACTTGCCATTAGCCGAGTTCTCGTACAACAATGGGTACCAAGCCAGTATCAAGATGGCGCCCTACGAGGCGCTATACGGCAGGAAATGCCGCACACCACTGAACTGGTGTGAATCTGGCGAGAGGGTTACCTTCGGGATTGATCTTGTCAACAACGCGGAAGAAAAGGTTCGATTAATTCAAGCGAACCTAAAAGCCGCTCAATCCCGACAGAAACAGTATGCGGACCGGAGAAGGCGCCCATTACAATTCGAAGTTGGAGATCACGTATACCTACGAGTGTCTCCAATGAAGGGCGTAAACAGATTTGGGGTGAGAGGAAAGTTAGCACCCCGATTCATCGGTCCATTCCAGATTACCGAAAGATGTGGATCGGTGGCATACCGGCTAAGATTACCAGAAGCACTTTCCGGTGTGCACGACGTCTTTCACATTTCCCAGCTGAGGAAGTGTCTCAAGCTATCAACTACCGTTCAGCTGGAAGACATTAAAGAACTGCAACCGGATCTCACCTATCGGGAGGAACCGGTGCAGATTATTGATGAAAAGGCCCGAACCACACGCAACCGTACGTTGTGGTTCTACAAGATTCTATGGAGTAATTACTCCATGGACGAAGCGACATGGGAGAGCGAAGAATTCCTTCGCACTAACTACCCCGACTTTTTCACGTCGCATATTCGGTAATTTTCCACTGTCCTCTCTCTCATTTCACCTTATAATCTCGGGACGAGATTCTTTTAAGGGGGGAGGAATGTAAGGGCCTCAGTTTTTGACACTCATTTGCAGTGTTCATCACCACACCACACACCTCATTTGAGGAAGAATGATGAACACAAATAAAGAGCAAGTAACAATTATCAACATGCTCATTAGGGAACAAACTCACACATTGCAAAAGTGGTACTTCCCACATGTGATATAGATGGGCTGGACATATGAAGACTCCTACACTTTGCTAAGGATGTCCATGCCAAGTTCCACCCAAATTCAAAACCTTTTTGAGGTCATTTTGGGTATAGTTAGGAAAAGGGCAGTTTGAAACCATATTCAAATTCAAACTGTTTTCACCCACTGAATGTAAAAGTGGAAGGCATATTCTTGCTCAGCACATTTTTGTGAGCTCACACACCAATTTTCACTCCATTTGGAGTTGATCTTGACATGAGCTAAGGGGGAGAAATTCAAACTTTATTTGAATTTCAAACTGCACTTGTGCTGAAATTCATTCAAACCAAACCTCATTTGAACTTTGATCAATTCAAATGGCTCTTGGGTGAATAATTTGAATTGCCAAGGGTAGAATAGGGTTCACTGTTTACCACAGCTGTTAGGAATAAATTTCAGAGGTTAAAAGAGAAGTGGGACCCACATGTCAGCCTCAGCCTCAAAGCAAACCGACTGAACCACAGTTCAGTCGGTTCCCGGCAGCTGTGCGCGCGCGCCACCGAAGGGGGCAGCCGGCGCCAGCTCCTTCTGCGTGCCCCAAGCCGGAGACCAGCCGGCCGGGCTATTTATTCCCTCCCCGGCGTGCTTCAGTCACCATTTCCCCGAGCTACCGACGTGCGCGACTGCTTTTCCCACTGCCATCGCCGCCGCTCGAGTTCCTGCTTGATCAAGCCGATCGCAGCTCCCTCTTTCCATTCCAAGGTCCCAGCAAGGTACTAGCAACCATCCTCCATCCTTCCCATTGATAGAAATCGATTGAAACCGAGTGATATCGGCTGTGCCGAAAGATCAAACTCGGAACTGGAAACCGCCGCACCTCGGGCTCTCGTGGACAGCCCAACCTGGGCGTTGTCACGCCCGAGCCAAGACACCCTTGGACGCGCAGGTGACCGGTGCTGCTCATCTCCGAGCCACAGCTCGAGTGGTTGCTCACCGGCGGCGAATTTCCACTTTTCCCCTTTCTGTGTGCAGAACGACCTTCGGGTACGATTCTGTTTAATTCGTGCTCTAGAAAGGATTAGAGGGCCTCAGGCCACTCCCACACGAGCTAGACACGGTGACGCACAAGTTGCCTTCACAACTCTGGGCCGGAGAACCTCTGTGCCCGGCGTAATTCAAGGTCTACTAATGGCGGAACGAACGGGGGGTATCGGGCGCACGGTGAGGACCTATTTCGGGCCTTCCCCGAGCTGCCCCGAGTTCATGTCGACCTTCTCTGAGGTCCACTGATGCTTCCCGACCGGTTTCTCAAGTAGCTGAGGCACTAGGGGCATCAGCCGACATGGCCGAAGTCGTTCCGATATGGCGGCTCGTCGCCGACCATGCTCCGGCCGTTGTCATGAGCAGCTGACCCTCGGATCATGTTCCCCAAGTAAAAGTAGGCAGGGGCGGCCAGAATCAAGAAGTTTGGAGCGGTACAGCAGCCAGCGGCGAGCTCTCCGGCGAGGTCCCTCGGCGGCGGAGCGCGGGTGTCGCGAGGTTGAAGAAGGGGGTGGACCCCAGCTGTCAGCGGCCGATATTTTGAATCGGGATCCGGCTGCGGCCGGGATCGGGTGTGCTGGCGCGCAAAAGCCTTGTGGGCCGCGGTGTGCTGTCGCTTCGGCGTGCGACGCGTGTCCCCTGGGCCCACGCGCGAGTTTAAACTTTTCCCCGATTTTCAGATTTCCTTCAAACTTCAAATCCTTATAACTTTGGCTAGAAAGCTCCAAATTGAGTGAACCAAATTTTGCTGGATTCAGCTCTCTGAGTACTTTCCAGAAAATCAAGTTTCACTTCATGAAATTCCTTAGTTCTCCAGAATTAATTCCTCAAAGTTTAAACTGTTAGGAATTTTAACTGGAGAATCCTTTGGAGGAAAATCCTGAAATTTTGCTGAGATGTTCACCAAAATATCCTTGAACTACCATAAAAATTTCAGATCCATTTGAGCTCATTTAGTCCACCTAATGGTGTGATTAGTAAAACTGTTCCAGAGAAAATAGAAAATGTTCAGAAACATTTTCAGGATTTTCTCTGAAATTGTTTAGCTCATATCTTTAGTTAGAGACTTCCAAATTAAGTGAGACCAACTCCATTAGGACCCTCTGAAAATCTAGTTTTCAGAAAGTCATAGTTTGTCTCATGAAAATCCCTAGAACACCCTAAGGGTTCCAATTAAGGTCAAGGACATAATTATTTGTGGAGGGCTCAAATGAGCTTTGCTGCAACTAAAACTTGACCAAGTCTTTGTTTAGGTTGTAACCAAGCCACAGTAAAAGTTTCACAGTCATTAGGTCTGTCTAGCAAAGGTTATAGACTTCACAACTTCAAAGTTAATACAAAGGCATTTAATTAATACATACATTGTTCTTATCATGTAGTCGCTAAGGTCGAGGAGGAACCCGAAGTCCTAGACTTCGTTACTCCGGAGGAACAGCTAGCCTACGACCAAGAGCAGCAAGGCAAGCCCCGGTTTGCATTAACCTTTTTACAAATTTTTATTGTTTTGAGCACATACTTGTTTCCTTTGTTCTGTGCATTAGAGTCTTGTTTGGAAATCCAACTGCATAGCCAAGAAAACCACGGGTTGGGTTTAGGATTGAAAACCCCGTTAGCCACTGCATTGCTAGGATAGAGTAGGATTCGGTACAAGTCGAGTAGTTGGAACTACTCGCGAGAATAGGCTAGAGGCACATTGCTCGGGTAGAGATAGCACATGAAACACATGGCAAGAAAATGAGACCGAGCGGAGAGTAAGGGCAGCAGGACTTTGGGGCCTGTGTGCTGTAGCTCCGCTTGTGTCGATTGAGGACCGAGCCGTGTGCGGGCCTGTTGAACAAGCTAGAACAGTACCGAAGACCTACCGGCTATATGGGAACCGGGAAACTGATGTAACTCGGGTAGCTGGGTGTTGAGGCATTGCCCGTCGTTCAGAGGGTAGGTTGAGAGCTCGAGGTGTAAATCAGCTGGCGGCACAGAGATGCGCGTGCAGGGACCTCTTGCTCGGGACGATGGGACCGGTTCAATATTTGGCTAACGGGTGAAAGGTAGTCGCGTACGGCGTCCGTGATGGTTGTTGTAGGCAACATCGAGTACGGGCGTACGTGACGGGTTATTCGGGTAACCCTGCAGGTGTAAATCGATTATAATCGCCGTCCCTCGCGGTCAGTGAGTACCACTTGTTCACTGTACCGTGACGTAGAAAGAACAGGCTAGTTACATGTTAAAATGTTGCTGATTGAAAGTTGGATATTGATTGTTAATGATATGTTGTAGCTTAGTGCTAACTAAAGTTCTTTTCAACTTTGGGCAAAGTACATGAGAGAAATGCGTTTCTTGTTTGATTGCGGCTCTCTCATGTGCCTTAGCATAAAGTTCTCCACAACCTGCTGCTAAAACTTGAAAGTAAGGTTCTACTAATTAGGCGAGTCCTTGCAAATGATTTTTACCTCATGCAACCCATTACCCTCATGTAGAAGTTCCATGTTTAGGTGAGACGGGTCAGACTTGCTGAGCCTTCGTGCTCACTGCTTGTGTTTGAAGCTTTTGCAGGGTTCTATGAGGAAGGGACTCCCGAAGAGGAGACGGAACCCCAGGAGGGGAACCCCGTCGAATGGGAGTCGTGCCCGCCGCAGAGTTAGTGTGCGTGTGTGCTAGCAAGGACACGTTCGAGGGCTGAATGTGCACTTGATGCTTAGTCTACGCCCGCGAGTGTGGACTAAACTTATTTTGATGTAAACATGTTAATAAACTTGTTTATGTAATAAAGCTTCCGCTTCCGCTTTGTACCTTTGACGTGTGTTATACGGTGCTGTGCAACGCAGCACCCCTCAGCGTGATCCTGGCTCGACAGGACCAGTGGGGTCGTGTCACTTTTCTGACGAGATTGGGCAACTTTGAGGTTCTCTTGTATTATCCGAACTCTCTCTTCGGCTTCATTGACAAGATCAACCCTGAATGCTACTCGTTCACCGGAGTCACACCAATTCAATGGTGTACGGCACTTCCGGCCGTATAGAGCTTCATATGGTGCCATTTTGATGCTCGTCTGATATCCGTTGTTGTACGAGAACTCCGCCAGCGGTAAGTGATCATCCCAGCTCTTACCGTGGTGGATGGCACATGCTCTTAGTATATCTTCCAATATTTGATTCACCCTCTTGGTTTGCCCATCAGTTTGAGAGTGATACGCGGAGCTTCTTATCAACTTCGTCCCCAAGGATGCGTGTAGCTGTTCCCAGAAATGGGCTACGAACAGCGACCCTCTATCTGACACAATGGTGTGGGGAACTCCATGTAAGCACAAGATCCGTGCTATGTACAGCTTCGCATACTGCTTTGAGTTATATCTTGTATGCAAAGGGATGAAATGTGCTGATTTGGTTAACCGATCAACGATTACCCAAATCGAATCATGGTTGTGGGAAGTCGTCGGCAACCCGACGATGAAGTCCATACTCAAGTCTTCCCACTTCCATGTCGGTACTTGCAGTGGTTGCATCAGGCCTGACTTCTTCACATGGTCGGCCTTAACTCTTTGACACGTATCGCATTCTGACACGTACTTTGCAACTTCACGTTTCATACGTGTCCACCAAAACTTCTTCCGGAGATTTTGGTACATTTTATTACTGCCCGGATGAATGGAAAACTTGGATAAATGAGCTTCATCCAAAATTTTCTTCTGTAGTCCCATATCCCGGGGTACTACAATCCAGTCGTTGAACCACAAGGTACCATCCTCGTCCTTCCGGAAGCACTTCATTTCTCCGTTGTCTAATCTTCGCCGTATGTGAGACGTACCCTTGTCTTTTCGGTGAGCTTCCATGATCTCCTCTCGGATAGTAGGAATGCGAGCGAGATTGTAGAGAGCTCCATACGGGATGACACGGAAGCTTGGTTCTTCATCATCCATTTCAGCAATAGTTAGGTGATGGATATGCGCCTTACGACTGAGCGCATCGGCGATCACATTCACTTTTCTTGGATGATAATGAATTTCAAGTTCGTAGTCATTAATGAGCTCTAGCCATCTTCATTGCCTCATGTTCAATTCTCCCTGAGTGAAGATGTTCTTCAAGCTCTTGTGGTCGGTGTAGAGGTGTACAAGGTTTCCGAGCAAGTAATGCCTCCACATCTTCAAGGCAAGGACCACAGCAGCTAACTCAAGATCATGAGTTGGATAATGCTGCTCGTGATTTCTGAGTTGACGAGATCCATAAGCGACCACTCGTCTTTCTTGCATCAGCACGCAGCCAAGACCGATGCCAGATGCATCACAATACACGTCGAATGGCTTCGTCGTATCCGGCTGAGCATGAACTGGAGCTCTTGTGAGATGCTTCACTAAAGTCTTGAAAGCTTGTTGACATGCAGCACCCCACACAAATCTGGTATTCTTCTTTAATAATTCCATCATCGGTTTAGCAATCTTGGAGAAACCCGGAATGAACCTCCAGTAATAACCCGCTAAACCGAGGAAGCTTCGGATTTCATGCACTGACTTTGGTGACTCTCATTTATGTACTTGGATAATCTTACTCGAATCTACAGCGATGCCCTCCGCTAAAATAATGTGTCCGAGAAACCATACTTGATTAATCCAGAATTTGCACTTGCTGAATTTTGCATAAAGCTGATGATCTCGCAATCTTTGTAGCACAATATGCAGATGTTCAGCATGTTCTTCCTCTGACTTGGAGTACACCAAGATATCATCGATGAAGACAACGATGAATTTATCCAACTCCGGCATGAATACTGAATTCATCAGGTACATAAAGTGTGCCGGGGCGTTGGTCAAACCAAAAGACATAACGAGATACTCATACAGCCCTTATCTCGTTGAGAATGCCGTCTTCGGAATATCTTCTGCCCAGATTTTAATCTGGTGATATCCGGACCAAAGATCCATCTTCAAAAATACCTCCGCACCCACTAATCGATTGAAGAGCATATCAATGCGAGGTAGTGGGTACTTGTTCTTGCTAGTAACGGCGTTCAAGGATGATAATCAACACAAAGCCATAGTGTTTCGTCCTTCTTCTTGACAAACAATGCTGAACAACCCCAAGGTGACGAACTCGGTCGTATAAAGCCCTTGCTCATTAGGTCATTCAGCTGTGTCTTCAATTCTGCCAGTTCATTGGGTGCCATCTTCTACGGCCTTCGTGATATCAGTGTTGTTCCCGATATAAGTTCAATCTTGAACTCAACGTCTCGCTCGGGCGGCATGCCCGGTAAATCATCAGGAAACACATCCATATACTCACGTACCACCGGAATATCCTCTATCTTAACAGCTTCCGTGTAGTTCACTGTTGCAATATGCTGCCGTCTAGCGCCCAGAATTAATATGTGAAGACCGTGCTGTGGGGAGTTGAGCTCAACGGTCCTGGAGCTGATGTTAAGAACCGCCTGGTGGTAATTTAACCATGACATCCCCAAAATGATGTCGATCTTCAGACCCTCAAGAGTAATGAGAGTCGTAGGGTATATTCTACCCCCCAAACAAAGAGGTGCTCGGGAGACAACCTTGCTTGCGGTACTGCTGCCCCCGGGCGAAGATATGAGATATTGCCTCTTTGTATAAACTGTTTGGAGCTGATGTTGAGCCACGAAAGATTGGCTAATGAAGTTGTGTGTGGCACCGGAATCAAAGAGAATTAAAACTGGTAACTGATTCAGAGAAAACATTCCCTGCTAAAGCGGCTTCTCCTTCCGGAACATATCAATCACAGTATAGTGCATGTTGCCCCTTATCTGCCCTCCTGTCTGCAGATTGAGGTACGGGTCGTATTGTTCTAAATATAATGACCCGCAGTTCTGAGTTCCCTCCGGACAGTGCCTAGCATAATGGCCCATATGCCTACAAGTGAAACACGGATGTCTCTCCGGTTCTTCGTTGACTTGCGGTTGGATGCTAGGTACACATGGCTGCAGCGATGGAGTACAAACCACCGTCTGATGCTGCGGCTGTGGAGGTGGTGCAAGTTGTAGAACTTGACCAGCAATCAATCTCTGAGGAGTTGATCGTACAGGTGGCCTCCATCTTTCACCGGGTGGCGTTTGATACACCAAACGGTACTTCTGAGGCACATAACTTGTGCTGGCCTGCTCGATCTCCCTCATCTTTCTCTTCTCAGCTTGCCACTCAAATGTCGGCTTCTCTTGTACGAGAGCCGCATCCACCATGTCGGTGTAACTGCCGTTATTGTGCACGGACAACTTCTCCTGTAATATGGCACTCAGGCTATGGAAGAATAAGTCACACCGTGCCTCTTCTTTCGCCACATATTCGGGAGCATATTGGGCCAAAAGGTTAGACCTTTTGACATACTCGAGAACACTCATGTCCCCTTGCTTCAAACCCAAAAACTCCTCCCGCTTTGCCTTGACAATACCTTGTGGTATGTGACGAGTACGAAAGGCTTCACAAAACTCACTCCATGTTACTTGATGGTCATCTGGAATGGTGGCAAGATGATCAACCCACCAGTTTCAGGCGGCTCCATGGAGTTGCTGAGCGGCAAACTTTGTCTTTTGCACTTCATCACACTCGAATACTCCGAATTTTGACTCCATGACACGAAGCCATTGATCTGCTTCCACAGGTTTGGTGGCTTCAGTAAAGATTGGCGGTTGAGTCGCCAAGAAATCCAGATAAGCGTTCCGAGGTGGAACGACTTGTTGCGTGTTCTGGAGTACGCCTTGCTGTACCAAATCTTGGAGTAAGCATGTGTGTTCTTGCGTTGCTTCTTGGAGTAGTCTAGTGTTCTCTTCGTTAGACTCGACGACTCGAGTCATAAGATCCATCCATCCCGTGGATGGTGGTTCCGATGGTGGAATAGAAGCATCACCGCCTCGGCGAGAACTCCCGGCACTACTCCTAGAGTGAGTACAAACCATATTGCAAAAATGTATTGAGATGAGTTAAACAAGAAATCAGCAGAATGTGAGACTAATGAAAATATGAATATGTCAAAACGTTATGAAAGCAGTAACAAAATCCACGTTTACACAACTCCTTAGTAGGCATAGCTATCCCGCCTATCTGTAACGAACAGACCTTTATGCACTACCTCCAGATTTTGATCTAGTTAAACGCATTTTCACAACTCAAGTTGAATACAAAAGTTAAAATTAACTTAAGTATCTTTCCAACTAGTACTCATATGCCTTCAGATTATCTATGGATTAAGAGTTATGATTTTCCAAATTTACAGAATTCCTGGATAAAATTTGCCAGCATCTCCTTTGTATGTGGCTGATTTTATCACAGTTGTATATGCAAATACAATAAGAATCTGAACAAACTTTGAACTACAAAAATGTTGCACAATTCATAATCTTTCCAATAGTGTATCATAGGCTTCTTAAGGATTTTTCTACATAAGGTTATGGCTTAAAAACAGAAGGGTCCAGAGAGGTTTTGCTGCTGTCCTAGTTCTAGACAGTTTACCTTCCTCTGAACTTTCTACCCATTTAACGTGTGATTTTGCTCTGGAGGTATACAAAGAAGTTGTGGATAACATAAAAATATTTCCATAACTGTATCATACACCTTGATTGGGTAAAAATACTCAGAGTTATGCTCTGTTAAAATTCAGCAAAAATTCCTGCCGAAAACAGAGCACTCTGTTTTTGAAATCTTTGAAGCCTAGTCTTCCTCTCATTTGAATCTTAGCTCAAAATAAGAGTTCAGTAACTAATATTTGTTTCAAACTTCCATTTTTAGTTGAAAGTTAGTTCATGAGTCATTTCTTCAGAGGGAATAGGTTATTAGGTTTAGTACGGCGTTGATGCACCGTAAGAAGCATGTCGGTACTACGTAGCCTCACCAAAAGAAAATCCTAACCGGACTATACCGGCATATTCGTTTTACCAGTGGCACTAAAATGGTCACTCGCAAACATGCACTACACGGGATACGTACATGGTTAGTACCTGCAGAAGAACACTCAATAGTGGTGCACTCAAAGTTTTTCTCATTTCAGGCAGTTCCATATCATACTAAAAACGTACGCCCCGTATCATTTCCATACAGGCCGTCCTTGAGTCAAGCCAAGTCTCAAGGTACATGGTCGCGTTTTCACACCACACGACGGGGAAATCCAAGTAGAGCACGAACAGGTCGTCACGGTTGGAAATTGTATCAACCCAATAGATACTACCTACTGCCCAGCAGGGCACGCTGATGGCAAGCGCTGCGTATGTCCTCCTAGGCTATTTCCAGAAGAACACACTATCGCGTTACTGACCACATGATGGGGTCTCCACTTTCTTGCCTAATGCACGCTAGGGATCAGCGTTTCATATGAACTCAGGAAAATGAAGAGTTCAAGAGTTTCATATTAACGTCTCACACCAAGCTGTGAGACCTATCACTGAACCACTTTCCTCGTCAGGGGAGCTAACTGAAATTGAACCGCTTTCGGTGGCGTTCTTTGCCATACTTACCAGAGCGTTGGTGCGTTGTTACATAATCAAAATTCAGAATTATAACAAGTATGTTAGTCATGCCACTTTAAGTAACTATACTACTATTGTCATTATGTGGGTCTAATACGTTTCCTCACCGTATCCTAAATTTTTGTCGTAATACGATCCTTATTCCGTGCGCTATTACCAATGCGGCTCTGATACCAACTAAAACAGGCTTGATACCACGCTGAGACAGCTCTGGTACCAACTGAAACAGCTCTGATACCATGCTAAGATGGCTCGAACCCGCCCGTTCAGTCACGGGGACGGGGCACTCGCCCGGGAATCGCATTGGGCGGTGCCGTGTTGTGTGGCACCCAAGAGCACACATATAAGGAACAAAGTATTACATAAAATAATAGCGGAAGCTTACAAGATTTTCTTTGTAAATAGTTTATATCATGTAACTACAGTGGAAGTCTATAAACAACTCACGTCGAATAACTAAAGAGCACTCGAGATGAAGTCCAGCCCGCGGACTCCTCTCGCTAGCAACACGAAGACAACAGCAGCGGCTAGGTTCTCCATGTGTTACACGACTCGGAAGTCTCCGAGTCTCACCGGACAACCTTCTTCTTAGAATCAATGTTAACCTGCAAAACCACTTATATAGAAAGAGTGAGCACATTGGCTCAACAAGACTGATCCGTCTCTCCTAAACAAGAAACTCTACATGCACGACGGTTACAATTGGGTTAGCTAGATTTGCATAAAGTATTCGCCTAAAGTTGATCCTTAACTTTCAAATTTTAAGCCTCATTGTGCAGACCTTGAGCTGAAAAGCATCGCAAATCCACAATCAAACAAGAAACGCTTTGTTGCGATGCTCCTTGCACAAAATGAAAGTAAAGTTTAATGAGCCTATCTCTAAATCAATCATGGTTGCAATACAAGTTACATCATAGTCTTATCAAGTTCAAAAGATAAACAGTTCCAGTTGTTACTACATCAAGACGCAGTGGGCAAGTATGCCCATATAACCGCGAGAGACGGTGATTCGAATCAGTACACGCCCAAATTACACGACACGTACACCCGTACTCCGAGTTGCCGGCAGCAACCTCGACTGACATTGTACGCGGCCACCTTTTCCAAGATCTTCCACATTGGACGCAGTCCAACAGCCTCGAGTCCGCAAGCTCCCTCAAAGTACAAACCCGCAGTGGTATGTTCTTAAGCGAGTTACCTCCTGCTACCCTGATGCTGAAAGCCTAAGGCAGATGGAAATGTTCCACTATGGATCTCCCAAGGTACATCGGTTTCCTAGGTCCCATATAGCCAGTATGTGCCTGGTACACAACTCAAACTTGTCCAACAGGGCCAAGCACGGACGGGCCTTAACCGACACAGGCAGGGCTATGCACGCATGGTCCGCAACCTGCTGCATCTAAACCTCTCTGCCCTGTCTCCATTTCTTGTGTGTGAACTTTCCTCATCATTTCTAATTTCAACCCGTTCCGAGTAAACCAGCCCTAAATTCACGAGTAGCTTCCAACCACTCGACTTCTACCGGACCTTTTCTACTAACATTTAGCGTAGCCAAATCCACTCGAGGAGGTACTATTCTACCCTTTCTCTCTGAGGTATTTCTGGTTATGCAAGTGGGGTTCTCAATATCAACTAGACTTAATGCAATCAAACAATTCAAAACTATGATCTCTAAAAATGGAAATGCTTTATAAAACTGTTCAAATGCAAACCGGGGCTTGCCTGTTTTGCAGGTGACTAAGAATACAATATGTTACTGACGATCACTTGGAGCTTGATCACTTGTTTTCCTCCCTCCTTGATCTTCACTTTAAGTCCTCCTCACGTTCTCCACGTATATGCTACACGATATGATCATGCATACGTATTTATTTGAAAATCTTTTGCTAATAAGGTATAATGACAGTTTTAAAACTGTAACCCTGTTTAAGAATTTAAAATGACACTAGTGTTAGTTGTTTGGGTTGGGTTTAAACACTATGTTCAAATGTTGAGTGCTTTTCCCACTTAAGTGTTGATCACCTTAAGAGGTTACACATGACAGTGGTGATCCAGAGCCCCAATGGAGCTGATAATTTTCATGTGCGTTCCTTGTCACAAGAAAGTCATCTGGACCAAAAATTAGCACTTTTCATTGAGTGGTTTATTCAGAACAATTCTCTAAGTATTTAAACCAAGACGAATTAATTCTGTGGTAACACCTATGTTCATGTCAAACTTAGTGGACTATAATTTCAGTTATAGTTCATGGAGTCTGAATGAATTTTCCTAGGATTTTTGGAGCTAAGAATTACCCAGAATTGAATTTCCAAGTTTTGGAAATTCTCTGAAATGTTTCTGTATTCATTTGAACACAGCAACTTGAAATCTGAATTTTCCTTATCAAATCAACTCCAAATTAGCTGAAACTTTTACAGGAGACTAATAAGACCCTAAAGAATATTCTGGCAAAATTTTAGGATTTTTGGATAAATCAAGCTCCCTCAAAAATCCTTTTTCTCAGAAGGTTTAAAGAATTTCTCAGAATTAATTAATGCCTGTCATATTAATTGGGTTGCATATTTGGATATAGTTTGTCAGTCTGAATCTAACCCAATTTGAATCACTAAATTTTGAGGTTCCTAGCAAATGTTATGCTCTTCTAAATTTTGGGGAAAATCTGGGATTTGAATAAATCCGGGAAAAATTTAAAACTGACTGTGGGTCCATGGGACACGTGTGTAGTGTCGGGAGAGCGCCACACGGGGTCACAGGAATGTTTCCCGCGCTGTCACAGTTGATCTGGCACCACAGAGTATCCATCCCTTCTCTCCTGAGTGACTGACAGGCGAGTCCGGCACCCCCCTTCGTCGACCTCTCGCCCCCGAGCGATAGCGCCGCCGGGGCTTGCCGGAGCTCGTTGAACTCGGTCGCCCCACCAATTCCCGAGCTTCCACTGGCTGCCAGGCCGTAACCTCATGCGAAGAATACGATGAGATGATTTTCCCGGACCGGCGACGTCTCTAAACCAACCCGCACCGGTGCAGCGGCTCGGATGAATTCCGGCGACGTCGCCCCGACGCCCTAAGACCTCCAAGCTTCGATTTCCAAGCTCTAAAGCACTGGTGGATGCTAGGAAGGCTTGGCATGGGGGTGAAACGGCTCGAAAATGGTCCTAGATAGGGTTCACCATGCGCCCAAACCGCCCGCTAAAACCGCCGTCGGAAAGATCAAAAATACGCCGTGCAGAGCATGTTTCTTGCTAGGTTTCAAAAGGGGAGTTGTTGCTAAGCAAGTCTACTTCATGTGAGTGCAATTTGCAGTGATCTAAACAATTATAGCACGAGAATTTTAAGAATTCATACCCACGGTTCGGTTTACACCGGCCGGAGAGGAATCCCAAAATTCGTCGGCAAGAAGCGAAGACAAGCTTTGAGCTTCAGATGGAAGGTGCAGGGAGCTCTTGCGTGTCTACTGGTGGCCTAGCTTGGCCGTGATAAGGCACGGTTGAGGCTGTCCACGAGAGCCGTTGGTGGCGGCTTCTCCCGGCCGCCGCTGAAACTCGGTTCTCTCGTGTTGTGATGGCTGAACTCACGTAGGGATGGTGCGAGGGGTTTGTGGGAGGGTCCATGGTGCCATTTGGTCGCAGCTGAGGCTCGCACGCGAGCTTTCGGTGTGGCTGATCGATCGGAAGGCAGCGGCAGCGCTCGGTCTGTTTCTCGCGCGAGCGAAGACAGAACAGCGCTGAGTCTTCGGTACCGTGGGATAAAAGGAGCACGGCAGTGGGGTAAGGACGCCGAGGCAGCTCTCCAGCGCGCTGAGGTTCAACAGGAGATGGAGGCTTCGGTGCTGTGCGGTGTCGCCCGATGAGTAATCGGCCTGTCCGGTTGCTTCGCGTGGGAGGTGAACAAACAGAGACCAAACACTCTGAGATCTTTTGCAATTTAAACTGTTACATTGACATGTGGGTCCCACAGCTCAGTCCCTCCTTATCCCTTTCCAAAATATCTCCCAAAATTTGAAAATTGTAAAATCAAATTGTGGGACTTCAAATCTGAGGTGCATTTGGGTAATTGGGCAAATTTCATCCAAATTCAAATAGGTATTTGAATTCTTTGTCATTTAAAGTCCATTTTGGAAAATAGGTTGCAAATCATTTCAATAAATCATAAAACTTTGCACACCCTCTAATTTGGACACAAGGAATCGAAATATGAAATCTGATTTTTAATTTGGCTGCTGCAAATGATATTTGTAGCACAACAGTTTTGAATTCATAATGTTGCTCTCATTTGAATTTTGAGTTGAACAAATTTGTTCCAAATCTGACTTTAGCCTTCCCACACTTATGGAAACTTCCCCTCTTGGTTTTAAACCCCCCTTGGGTTACAAGTTTTCAAACAAACATTTGAACTTGTGTGAAGAAAGCCCTCTTGTGGGTTATCACATGTGGAAAAGTTTTAACAAGTCCCAAATTTCATTCATATGAAACCAACTTTTGCAAACAAGAGTCTCTTTGTATTTACATATTTTGGACCTTTACATGAATGCCCTTCATAGGAGATACGCGGAGATATACGTGGTCTCCATCTTGAAATTCCAGAGGACGACGTCTTTTATTCGCATTGCTCTTTTGTCTGGACTGAGCGGCTTTAAGATTTTCTTGAATAAGCCTTACCCGCTCTTCTGCTTCATTTACGAGATCAATCCCGTAAATAACTCTCTCGCTGGATTCACACCAGTTCAGGGATGTGCGGCACTTCCGGCAGTAGAGAGCTTCATAAGGTGCCATTTTTATCCTCGTTTGATAACCGTTGTTATACAAGAACTCCGCCAACAGTAAGTGATCATCCCAGCTCTTACCATGGGGGATGGCAAACACCCTTAGCATATCTTCAAGGTTTTGATTCACCCTCTCAGTTTGCCCATCGGTTTGAGGGTGATACGCGGAGCTTCGAATTAATTTTGTTCCCAAGGATGCGTGTAGCTGTTTCCAGAAACTGGCTACGAACAGCGATCCTCAGTCGGAGACAATGGTACGGGGAACCCCATGCAAGCACAAGATTCGTGCTATGTACAACTCCGCATACTGATTGGCGTTGTATTTGGTATGTAGCGGAATGAAACGTGCTGATTTGGTTAATCGGTCAATGATTACCCAAATCAAATCAAGTTGGTGGGAGGTTATCGGCAACCCGATGATGAAATCCATACTCAAGTCTTCCCACTTCCATGCAGGTATTTGTAGTGGTTGCAGCAGACCCGACTTCTTCACGTGGTCGGCCTTAACTCTTCGACACGTATCACATTCTGAAACGTATTTTGCAACTTCGCGTTTTATACGTGTCCACCAAAACTTCTTCCGGAGGTCTTGGTACATTTTATTGCTGCCCGGATAGATGGAAAATTTGGACAAATGAGCTTCATACAAAATTTTCTTCCGCAGCCTCATATCACGGGGTACGACTATCCGGTCCTTGAAACATAAAGTATCTTCATCGTCTGACAGGAAAATTTTCATTTCCCCGTTCTCCAACCTCCTTTCAATATGAGCCATGCCCTTGTCTTGCTTTTGAGCTTTCATAACCTCATCTTTCAATGTGGGTGTGAGAGCTAGATTATGTAGAGCTCCATATGGAACCAAGTAGAGACTCGGTTCTTCCTCTTCTATTGGTGTAATTGTCAGATTATGAATATGAGATTTCCGGCCGAGTGCATCGGCAACCACATTTGCCTTGCCCGGATTGTGACACCCGTAATTTCATAATCATGTATGCATTCATATTTTATATAGAGAAAACATTTTAAAAGAATTGGAAACATAGAAAGAATAAAAAAGATAGCCAAAAAGAGCCAAATCCAATCCACAGAGAGCGCCGAAGAAAATTCCCGCGTCCCGCTGGCCACGTGGCGCCTTTGGAGCTCATCCCCGCAAAGGGGGAGAGGTCCGCCGCAAAACGGGCTACGTGGCAGGCTCGGGGCTCGTCTCTATGGAAGGGGCGAGGTCCGACCCCATGGGACACGTGTTGCCCCCGGAGCTAGCGTCTACGGAGGAGCGAGGCCAGCCCCGCAGGACACGTGTCGCCTTTGGAGCTAGTCGTTGCGGAAAAGAAAGAGAACCAGCCGCGCGGGACACGTGTCGCTCTCAGAGCTCACCTCTGAGAGGTCCGGCCCCGCCAGACACGTATCGCTCTCGCAACTCACCTCTGAGAGGTCCGATCCTACTGGACACGTGTCACCTCCGGAGCACACCTCCGGGAGGTTCGGTCCTATTGGACACGTGTCACCTCCTGAGCTCGCCTCCGAGAGGTCCGACGCTGTTGGACACATGTCACCTCCGGAGCTCACCTCCGGGAGGTCCGATGCTGACAGACACGTGTCGACCTCGGAGTTCACCTCCGAGCAGTAAGGAAGATCGGCGCTGCTCGACACGTGGCAATCTCGGAGCCACCTCCGAAGAGAGGGGAGGTCCGGCTCTGACACATGGCACATTTAGAGCCACCACTGAAGAGAGGCGAGGTCCGGAACTGACATGTGGCGTACGCGGAGATCGTCTCTGGAGAGAGGGGAGGTCCCAACCCACCAGACACGTGGCACACACGGAGCTCACCACTGAGGAAGAGGGAGGTCTTGCCCGCCTGACACGCGGCACAACCAGAGCTCGCCCCTGAGGAAAAGGGAAGCCCAGGCCCCCGCTGGACACGGGGAGCCTCTGGAGCTTATCCCTGCGGAAGAACGCGATTCTGAAGTGGTTTTCCTCTGTACTTGAGTACCCATTACTAAGGAAACCGACACAAACTCTTCTACGATTAATACTGCAACCAAATCAATTGAAGATAAGTCGTTAAGATTCAAAAACAATTTGTATAGGACTCTTATTCGAATTCCGATCAGAGTAGGACTCTTATCTTCCCCATTATAAATAGAACCCGAAACAAACCCCTTGGTCGTAACATCTTTTCTAAACTGACAACTTAGAAGCCCTAGCCCCCAAACTCGCCTAGCTAAACCCCTTCGCCGGAGTTTGACCACCGAAGAGACCACCGACGAGCTCAAACACGATCGCCATCGCCGGAGGAGAGCCGACGATCTGTTTTTGCTAGAAGGGAGCCCGAAGGAAGCAAGGTAGGTTTCCAATACCACCTCACGACATCATCGTGTTTTCTTCGCATCTGTTCTTCGATCCTTTCGAACAGAAGCTTTTTCGTTGACAGATCACGTGTTGATCGGTTTGATCTAGATCTTGAGTAAAGATCATCGCCACGTCCATATTTGATCCGAACACCTTTGTTCATCGTAAAACCCCATGCAAGCCATGCAAACATGCAAGAACACGTACAAACCGATCTAATAAAAACTGCATCATAGGATTAGCATGCATATGCATCATCGCATCTTGGTTAAAGTTTGTGCATGATAATTCATTGCTGTGAATCTTGTATGTGCATGATCATAATTAGAAGGACAAGCTCAGGGAGCTACCTACGAAGGATTTCAGCACCAGAACATCTAGACACAAGAGCAACAAGAGACGCGAGAACAAGGCAAGTGCCCCTTGACCATATTGATCCCATATTTTTGGAAAACTGTTTTGTTTGCGAAAAGGTGTGTGTGCTTGAGTCAACATAATGGGAAACCCTTTCATAGGAGTTTACTAGTTTCGTTAACCACCCTTGTCACCGGGAAAGTTAATGAGTCGGGTATGGTTTTTGCTTTTATGCTTTGCTGAGTCCATGGGATACGGGAAGCGAAATAGATGTGTCTAGCTAACTGCACTCGTATGAATAATGAGAAACAAATATTGTTAATGAACATGAATCAGAGGGAGATCTAGGCAAGCTTGGTTTGTGAATGAGGTAGAATGAGATGGTGGTTTACTTGTCGTAGATCTAAGGACCGGTTCATGCGAGCCATGCCAGGATAACAGTGCCACCACAAGGCCAAGTATGGGTGCGGCTTAGCTGACTAATTAGGTAAGTTACTAGATTGTAATGGACCGTGGAAGGCGCGGGGAATGGGAGTCGAGAGAGGACTGCCCTGGGAACTGCATGGCACAAGAGGGGGCCAGTGGGTGGGAGAATTGGAGATTTTAGCCTGCTGGTGAAACCTTAGTGAGCCATACATCTAGTAGCCCCTTTGTAAAGGCTATTTTGTGATGTCTTGCCATACACCGACGGTTGTGTACTGGTATAATGGAGGTTCTGCAGTCACCGACGGGTGATGAAATCACAAACTTGTGGGTAAAGTGGTACAAACTCTGCAGAGTCTAAAACTATCATGATAGCCGAGATTACGGTCACGAGCGCCTGGACAACTCACATGATTATTTGGGATGGTTTTTGGTTTGGTTTTGGTTATGGTTTGGTCTTTGGATTTGGTTTTTGGTACTGTTGAGTCCGGGTAATGAGATTGGTTGCATGACTGTTGAGTCATGGCAACGAGCATTGGTCTCGGAATAAAATGGAATTGAATATGAGATGAAATGGTAGTGAATACGAGATGGTATTCATGAGATGGTAGTGAATACGAGATGGTATTCATGAGCTTGAGAAAAGTTAAGAAAGATAAATGTCTGGAATAGACATGAAGGTGATGGAACAAGATGGAGGTATGTTGGTGTTTAAATACATGTTGGGATTATATTCGCTTAAAGCTAAGTTGTTGTTTTTATCGTGTTTTGTGAAATAAACTTTGCTTTCTGCAATGAGCCTTTTGATACCTTCCTTGTTGTGAGCTACATATCATATTTTCCCACACTTGCTGAGTACGTCATGTACTCAAACTTGCATTATCATACATCATCAGCAACAGGAGAGGAGTACTATGAAGACCATGTGGAGTACCAGGAGTGTGATTCACCGTCAACTTGCCTGTGGGGATGGAGTAGAGATGGAGCCACTGCTGCTGCTTAGTTGCTTCCACAATAGTTTAGAAGACTTCCGCTGCTAGAATAAAGACTTCCGCAGCTAGAATAAGACTTCCGCTGCTAAGATAAGACTTCCGCTGCTAGAATGAGTTGGAGACTCATGAGACTTTGTAATAAACCCTGTTATTCATGGTTATATATATTCTGAATTCTGCTTGTGGAACATATGTATATGTGTGATGAACATCCTGGGCACACATGTGCATCAGTCTAGGTTCCGAGAGGTTCTCTCTCAGAACAGAGGCGTCACAGATTGGTATCAGAGCCACGGTTGATGATAGGTCACATGCCTAGATAGGTCACAGATTGATACTAGAGCTGGCATGCCTAGTTACAGATTGGTATAGATACCACGGTTGACTGTAGGTCACAAGCCTAGATTGATCACAGATTGGTAGCTGCCACGTTGACTATATGACGCACCCCTAGTCACAGATTGGTATCAACCTACCACGGTTGATCGTAGGTCACACACCAAGATAGAGATCACAGATTGGTATAGATACCACGTTGACTGTAGGACGCACCCCTAGTAACAGATTGGTATTAGAGCCACGCTGACTATAGGATGCAAGCTTAGGTAAAATGCATAGATTGGCATTGGAACCAACTTGACTATAGGACTTCCATTGAATAAGCTTGAATAGGAGTTGTGTGAAATCTTTGTGATGATTGCTTGTGATTGTGTGCTTAGTGTGAGTTGTGGGACGTTTCAGCGTTGTCCATATCAACACATAAGTAGAGAGATGTGAGATTCTTCAGCACTTGTTCGCATCCTCATATAAGGCTAAAATATGTAGCCCATCCACTTTGATGCATATAGTTAGGGGGACCCATCTAACCTTCTAACCTCTATTCTATTCAAAACTCTCTCACAGATGGTGAGAGGAAACGTCGGCCGTCAAGGGAGGAACGTCCGTGGCAACCAAGAAGGGGACCACTTCGAAGTTCCTGAGAATGACAACCCCGAAGCTGGTGCAAACAACTTGGAACAGTTGATGGCTATGCAGAACCAGCTTATGCAAACTATGATCCAAAACTTGGGTCCGTTGCAAGCCAACAACAACAACCCCATTCCTGCACCACTGCCACCACCGCCACCACCGCCGGCTCACAACCGACTGGGAGAGTTCATGAGGACTCGACCACCCACTATTGCTCAAGCTAATGATCCCATGGAGGCCGACAATTGGTTGGAGTCCATGGAGAAGAAGCTTGCCATAGTTCAGTGCAAGGACCGAGAGAAGGTTCTATTTGCATCGCACCAACTCATGGGAGCTGCCGCTGATTGGTGGGACACCCTTTGCAACGCTCATGTCGACCCGGAGACTATTACTTGGACTGAGTTCAAGGAGAGTTTCCGCTCTCATTACATCCCTACTGGTGTCACGATGCTTAAAAGGCAGGAGTTCAAAGGTCTCCGCCAGGGCAAGAAGAGCGTGAATGAGTATCTCAACAAGTTCACGCAGCATTCAAGGTATGCCCCCGAAGATGTCAACTCGGACCAATGGAAGCAGTACCTGTTCATGAGAGGGTTGAACAATTAGATTCGAGTTCAGCTTCTCAAGAATGACTATGCGAGCTTCCAGAAGCTAGTTAACAAAGCCATAGTGGTTGAGAGCATGATCCGAGAGATCGAGCAAGAGGGCAAAAGGAAGATGCCATACTAGCCACAAGGGAGTAATGTACGTCCCCGGTACATGCCCCCCAGCTGCACCACAGTATGGATTGTCCACTCCGACTTTTTGCCCTAATCAACCACACAGCAACGTCCTGCCATGCAAGCGCCTCGTGTGTCTTTTCCTCCTGCACCCCGTCCCAACATGGGCGCTCCTGTTAAAAACCCCCGCTCCAACGTACCTGCTGTCGTGGGCAACAAGGCATGCTTTGCATGCGGGGAGACAGGACACTTTGCGAGCCATTGCCCAAGGAGAGGTCCTGGACAACCAGACAACATGCACAAGCAGAATCCACGGCCGAACAGAGGAGCCAATCAAGGAAACCGTGGACAGCAGAACTACGCTCGCGGCAACGTGAACCATGTCTCTGCTGAGGAAGCACAACAGGCTGTGGACGTCGTGATTGGTATGTTCCTTGCCAACTCCAACCCAGCCACCATTCTATTTGATTCGGGAGCATCACATTCCTTCATATCATCCAAGTATGTTGTCAAGTATAATCTACCCATATCACATTTGAAATATACTATGTTGATTAATTCTCCCAGTGGAGAGATGAGGACTAATATAGTATGTCCGAAAGTAAACCTTGAAATAAGGGGGGGGGGTAGACATCCTTGCCAACCTCATTGTCTTGGATTCCGAAGGGCTTGACATAATACTCGGAATGGATTGGTTAAGTAAGCACAACGGAGTAATCCAATGTGCTGAAAGGAGCGTGCAGTTGACAAACGAGCATGGTACCTGTATTGAGTTCGAGTCAGCCCAACCGGCAAACGACAAGGCGACATTGAACCACATCGAAGAAGCAACCCTGGAAAGCATTCTAGTGGTCCAAGAATTCTCGGACGTGTTCTCGGAAGAACTTCCAGGTATGCCACCTGACCGGAACATTGAGTTTTCCATTGACTTGGTACCTGGAACTGCACCTATAGCAAAGAGACCATATAGGATGCCGTCAATGAGCTAGTGGAACTGAAGAAGCGAATCCAGGAGCAGTTAAAGAAGGGATTTATACGACCAAGCTCGTCACCATGGGGAGCCCCCGTGCTCTTCGTAGACAAGAAGGATGGAACCCAAAGGATGTGCGTGGACTATATGTCTCTCAATGAGGTGACGATTAAGAACAAGTACCCTCTGCCCTGTATAGAGGATTTGTTCGACCAAATGAAGGGAGCCCGAGTCTTCTCCAAGATTGATCTTCGGTTGGGATACTTCCAGCTAAAGATTAAGCCCTCCGATATACCCAGGACTACCTTTCGAAAACGGTATGGTTCGTATGAATATACCGTTATGTCTTTTGGGTTAACGAATGCAGTCGCATATTTCATGTACCTCATGAACAAGGTTTTCATGGAGTACTTGGACAAGTTCGTCGTGGTTTTCATTCATGACATCATGGTGTATTCGAAAAGTGAGGAGGAACATGAAGAACATTTGAGATTGGCATTGCAAAAGCTGCGGGAGCAACAATTATATGTCGAACTTAGCAAATGTCAATTTTGGCTAAAGGAAATATCGTTCGTAGGCCACATCATCTCCGAGGAAGGAGTATCGGTTGATCCTAGAAAAGTGGGAGATGTTCTGAAGTGGAACCAACCGCAAAACGTTAGGGATATTCGGAGTTTTCTTCGGACGGCTGGATACTACCGCCGGTTCATCAAGGACTTCTCTAAGGTAGCAAGGCCTATGACGGAGTTGCTAATGAAGGGAAAAGCCTTACAATGGACACCAGCGTGCCAAGAAAGCTTTGAGGAGCTCAAGAAAAGGCTAACCACAGCACCGGTTTTGGTATTACCGGACGTGAGCAAGAGATTTGACATATATTGTGACGCATCCAGGCAAGGTCTTGGATGTGTGCTCATGCAAGAAGGACAAGTGGTAGCCTATGCCTCTAGACAACTAAAGAAACACGAGCTGAATTACCCCACACATGACTTGGAACTCGCAGCCGTAGTGCATGCATTATAGATTTGGAGACATTATATCCTTGGCCACAGATGTGAGATCTATACGGATCATAAAAGCCTCAAGTACATATTCACCCAAATGGATTTAAATTTGAGGCAACGTCGATGCTTGGAACTCATCAAGGATTATGATGTTGCAAACAACTATCACCCAGGAAAGGCCAATGTAGTAGCCGATGCATTGAGCCGAAAGGGAGCATGTCACAAACTCATGGTTCGGGAGCTACCGCCCGAGCTGCGCAAGGAGTTCGAACGGTTACATCTCGGATTCTTGAACGAGATAGAAGTGATGGAACTCCACTCTTCACGGGAACAAGAGATAAGAGATGGCCAAGCAGCGGATGAGGAGATCAAGGAAAGGATCCGACAAGGAATAGAGAAGGACTTCAAGGAAGATGAGAAGGGTACGATTTGGCTAGGAAAAAGGATTTGTGTGCCTAACGTGAAGCACATCCGCGACATGATATTAAAATAGGCACATGACTCACCTTATTCCATACATCCCGGCAGTACAAAGATGTACAAGGACCTAAAGACTTGTTATTGGTGGGGATGGTATGAAAAGCGACATAGTCGAGTATGTTGCCCTATGCGACACATGCCAACGGGTGAAGGCCGAACATCAAAGACCCGCTGGACTGTTGCAACCCTTGAAGGTACCCGAGTGGAAGTGGGAAGACATCAATATGGATTTCATCGTCGATATTGCCACGTACTCGGTCGGGTTATGACTCAATCTGGGTTATCGTGGACTGATTGACGAAAACAGCTCATTTTCTTCCTGTTAAAACCACATACCACGTGGCAGATATAGACGAGCTCTACATGGAGCAAATCGTGTGCCGCCATGGAGTCCCAAAGAGGATAGTTTCAGAGCGGGGTACTCAGTTTACCTCTAGGTTCTGGAAGAGGCTGCATGAAGCTATGGGTACATGATTAAATTTTAGCTCCGCCTACCACCCGCAGACTGATGGACAAACCGAGAGGACCAACCAAATTTTGGAGGACATGTTGAGAGCTTGCGCCTTGTAACATGGGTGTAGTTGGGATAGGAGTTTGCCGTATGCCGAATTCTCCTATAACAACAGCTACCAAGCTAGCTTGAAGATGTCACCTTTTGAAGCGTTGTATGGTAGACGGTGTAGAATGCCGTTGTTTTGGAATGAGACCGGAGAGAACCAAGTGTTTGGACCCGAAGTGCTACAAGAAGCTGAGAAGCAAGTCCAAACAATACGGGAGAACTTGAAGGCTGCTCAGTCACGGCAGAAAGGCTATACGGACAATAGGCGAAGGAAGTTGACTTTCGGAGTAGGAGACTTTGTATACCTTAAGGTATCGCCTATCAGAGGCCAACGACGTTTCAACGTCAAAGGCAAGCTAGCACCTCGCTACATCGGGCCATTTAATATTTTGGACAAGCGAGGAGAAGTAGCCTATCAACTAGGGCTCCCAACGCACCTCTCTGATGTGCATGACATGTTTCATGTATCCCAGATCAAGAAGTGCTTGAGAGTACCGGAAGAGCAAGTACTAATGGATGAACTTGAACTTCAAGAGGATCTGACCTATGTAGAGCACCCTGTCCGAATTTTGGACGTGAAAGAAAGGGTCACAAGGAACAAAGTGACCCGTTGGTGTAAGGTACAATGGAGCCATCACACGGAAGCAGAAGCTACATGGGAGCATGAAGAAGACATCAAGGCAGAATTCCCTCATCTATTCTCCACTAACGAATCTCCAGGGCGAGATTCAATTTAAGGGGGGTAGATTTGTGACACCCGTAATTTTATAATCATGTATGCATTCATATTTTATATAGAGAAAACATTTTAAAAGAATTGGAAATAGAGAAAGAATAAAAAAGATAGCCAAAAAGAGCCAAATCCAATCCACAGAGAGCGCCGAAGACAATTCCCGCGGCCCGCTGGCCATGTGGCGCCTTCGGAGCTCATCCCCGGAAAGGGGGAGAGGTCCGCCACAAAAAGGGCTACGTGGCAGGCTCGGGGCTCGTCTCTGCAGAAGGGGCGAGGTCCGACCCCGTGGGACACGTGTTGCCCCCGGAGCTAGCCTCTGTGGAGGAGCGAGGCCAGCCCAGCAGGACACATGTCGCCTTCGGAGCTAGTCGTTGCGGAAAAGAAAGAGAACCAGCCGCGCGGGACCCGTGTCACTCTCGGAGCTCACCTCTGAGAGGTCCGGCCCCGCCAGACACGTGTCTCTCTCGGAGCTCACCTCCGGGAGGTCCGATCCTACTGGACACATGTCAGCTCCGGAGCTAACCTCCGGGAGGTCCGGTCCTACTGGACACGTGTCACCTCCGGAGCTCAACTCCGGGAGGTCCGGTCCTATTGGACACGTGTCACCTCCGGAGCTCACCTCCAGGATGTCCGACGCTGTTGGACAAATGTCGCCTCCGGAGCTCACCTCCGGGAGGTCCGACGCTGACAGACACATGTCGACCTCGGAGCTCGCCTCCGAGCAGTAAAGAAAATCGGTGCTACTCGACACGTGGCAATCTCGGAGCCACCTCCGAAGAGAGGGGAGGACCGGCTCTGACACATGGCACATTCAGAGCTCACCTCTGAGGAAGAGGGAGGTCTCGCCCGCCTGACACGCGGCACAACCAGAGCTCGCCCCTGAGGAAAAGGGAAGCCCAGGCCCCCGCTGGACACGTGGAGCCTCCGGAGCTTATCCCTGTGGAAGGACGTGTTTCTTAAGCGGTTTTCCTCTGTACGTGAGTACCCGTTACTGAGGAAACCGACACAAACTCTTCTATGATTAATACTGCAATCAAATCAATTGAAGATAAGTTGTTAAGATTCAAAAATAATTTGAATAGGACTCTTATTCGAATTCCGATCAGAGTAGGACTCTTCTCTTCCCAATTATAAATAGAACCCAAAAGAAACCGCTTGGTTGTAGCATCTTATCTAAGCCGACAACTTAGAAGCCCTAGCCCCTAAACTCGCCGAGCTAAACCCCTTCGCCAGAGTTTGACCACCGAAGAGACCGCCGACGAGCTCAAACACGATCGCCATCGCCGGAGAAGAGCCGACGATCTGGTTTTTCTAGGAGGGAGGACCCGAAGGAAGCAAGGTAGGTTTCCAATAGCACCTTATGACATCATCGCATTTTCTTTGCATCTGTTCTTCGACCCCTTCGAACAGAAGCTTTTTCATGGACAGATCACGTGTTGATTGGTCTGATTTAGATCTTCAGTTAAGATCATCGCCACGTCCACATTTGATCCGAACACCTTTGTATCGTAAAACCCCATGCAAGCCATGCAAACATGCAAGAACACGTACAAACCGATCTAATAAAAACTGCATCATATGATTAGCATGCATATGCATCATCGCATCTTGGTTAAAGTTTGTGCATGATAATTGATTGCTGTGAATATTGTATGTGCGTGATCATAATTAGAAGGACAAGCTCAGGGAGCTACCTACAAAGGATTTCAGCACCAGAAGATCGAGACACAAGAGCAACAAGAGCCGCAAGAACAAGGCAACTGCCCCTTGACCATATTGATCCCATGTTTTTCGAAAACTGTTTTGTTTGCGAAAAGGTGTGTGTGCTTGAGTCAACATGATGGGAAACACTTTCATAGGAGTTTACTAGTTTTGTTAACCACCCTTGTCACCTGGAAAGTTAATGAGTCGGGTATGGTTTTTGCTTTTATGCTTCGCTGAGTCCATGGGATACGGGAAGCGAGATAGATGTGTCTAGCTAACTGCACTCGTATGAATAATGAGAAACGGATATTGTTAATGAACATGAATCAGAGGGAGATCTAGGCAAGCTTTGTTTGTGAATGAGGTAGAATGAGATGGTGGTTTACTTGCCGTAGATCTAAGGACCGGTTCAAGCGAGGCATGTCAAGATAACAGTGCCACCACAAGGCCAAGTATGGGTGCGGCTTAGCTGAGTAATTAGGTAAGTTACTAGATTGTAATGGACCGTGGAAGGCCCGGGGAATGGGAGTCGAGAGAGGACTGCTCTGGGAACTGCATGGCACAAGAGGGGGCACGTGGGTGGGAGAATTGGAAATTCTAGCCTGCTGGTGAAACCATAGTGAGTCCATACATCTAGTAGCCCCTTTGTAAAGGCTATTTTGTGATCTCTTGGCCATACAATGACGGTTGTGTACTGGTATAATGAAGGTCCTGCAGTCGCCAACGGGTGACGAAATCACAAACTTGTGGGTAAAGTGGTACAAACTCTGCAGAGTCTAAAACTATCATCATAGCCGAGCTTACGGTCACGAGCACCTAGAAAACTCACATGATTAGTTGGGATTGTTTTTGGTTTGGTTTTGGTTATGGTTTGGTCTTTGGATTTGGTTTTTGGGACCGTTGAGCCTGGGTAATAAGATTGGTTGCATGACTGTTGAGTCATGGCAATGAGCATTGGTCTCGGAATAAGACGGAATTGAATATTAGATGAAATGGTAGTGAATATGAGATGGTATTCATGAGATGGTAGTGAATACGAGATGGTATTCATGAGCTTGAGAAAAGTTGAGAAAGATAAATGTCTAGAACAGACATGAAGGTGATGGAACATGATGGAGGTATGTTAGTGTTTAAATACATGTTGGGATTATATTCACTTAAAGCTAAGTTGATGTTTTTATCGTGTTTTGTGAAATAAACTTTGCTTTCTGCAATGAGCCTTTTGATACCTTCCTTTTTGTGAGCTACATATCATATTTTCCCGCACTTGCTCAGTACGTCATGTACTCAAACTTGCATTATCATACATCATCAGCAACAGGAGAGGAGTACTATGAAGACCACGTTGAGTACTAGGAGTGTGATTCACCGTCAACTTGCCTGTGGGGATGGAGTAGAGATGGAGCCGCTGCTGCTGCTTAGTTGCTTCCGCAATAGTTTAGAAGACTTCCGCTGCTAGAATAAAGACTTCCGCTGCTAGAATAAGACTTCCGCTGCTAAGATAAGACTTCCGCTGCTAGAATGAGTCGGGGACTCATGAGACTTTGTAATAAACCCTGTTACTGGTGGTTATATATATATATATATATATATATATATATATATATATATATATATATTCTGAATTCAGTTTTTGGAACATATGTATATGTGTGATGAACATCCTGGGCACACATATGCATTAGTCCAGGTTTCAAGAGGTTCTCTCTCAGAACAAGGGCGTCACACGGATGATAATGAATTTCAATCTCATAGTCCTTGATCAGCTCCAACCATCGCCGTTGTCGCATATTCAACTCTTTTTGAGTGAATATGTACTTCAACCTTTTATGGTCGGTGTAGAGATGAACCAGATTTCCCAATAGGTAATGTCTCCACATCTTCAGAGCTAGCACCACGGCAGCAAGCTCGAGATCATGAGTTGGATAATGTTGTTCATGATTCCGTAATTGCCGTGATCCATATGCGATCACACATCCTTCTTGCATGAGCACACAACCAAGTCCGATGCCGGACGCATCCCAATAAACATCAAAGTGCATGGTTGTATCTGGTTGAGCTGAAACCGGGGCTGTTGTGAGGTGTTTCACCAACGCTTGAAAAGCTTCCTCACATGGCCGGCTCCAATCATATTTGATGCACTTTTTCAGTAGCTCCATCATAGGTTTAGAGATTTTTGGGAAGCCCGGGATGAACCTTATCCTGCTAAACCTAAGAAGCTACGAACTTCATGGAATGATGTTGGAGACGTCCATTTCACCACTTTTTCAATCTTGCTTGGATCAACAGCAATGCCTTCTGCTGAAATAATATATCCAAGAAACGGCACTTGGTTGATCCAGAATTCACATTTACTAAACTTTGCATAGGGCTTGTGATCTCTTAATCAATGGAGCACAATATGCAAATGTTTAGCGTGTTCCTCTTCTGATTTGGAATAGACCAAGATGGTTTCGATGAATACCATGATGAACTGATCCAGCTCCGTCATGAACACCGAGTTCATAAGATACATAAAGTTAGCCGGAGCATTGGTCAACCCAAATGACATGACAAGATACTCATAGAGTCCATATCTTGTCGAGAATGCTGTTTTCGAGATATCTTCCGCTCGACTCTTGATTTGATCATATCCCGACCCTAAGTCCATCTTGGAGAAGACTTTAGCACCCACTAGCTGATCGAAGAGAATATCAATTCTTGGTAGTGGATACTTGTTCTTTATTGTCACAGCATTTAACGGATGATAGTCGACGCATAGCCTTAGCGTCTCATCCTTCTTCTTTACAAATAAGGTCGAGCAACCCCATGGTAATGAACTTGGACGAATAAATCCCTTGTCCATCAGATTTTTGAGTTGCTCTTTCAATTCTGCTAATTCATTCGGAGCCATTTTGTATGGTCTCTGAGAGATCTGCGTGGTTCCCGGTATCAACTCTATTTTGAATTCCACCTCGCGCTCAGGTGGTAAACCTAGAAGATCTTCGGGAAACACGTCCGAATATTCACGGACTACCAGAATGTCTTCTAACTTGCAAGCTTCGGCATTACATACTTCCGGGTCTTTGGAAACCACTTTGCCGAGATACAATGTATGACGCCCGTGAAGTGGAGAGTCCAAGTGAACACTCCTGTTCTCAATATCCAGAACAGCCTTATGGAAGGTCAACCATGATATTCCCAATATGACAGCGATTCCTTGATCTTCGAGAATGATAAGGGTGGCAGGATAAAATTTTCCACCCAAACAAAGTTGTGCTTTAGGAACGACTTCATTAGTCAATATGTCTCCACCTGGCGAATGAATAAGGTATGAACCTTTTGTGATCATTGTGGATATCTGATCCCGGATCACCGTCGCCTTGCTAATGAAGTTATGTGTTGCCCCAGACTCAAATAGAATGACAACCGGCTTGTCATTTAATGTGAACCTGCCCGCAAGAACTGGACCTCCTTTGGGCAGATCATCGACTAACACATAATTAACAGTTCCCACTTTGGACATGGCTTTTCTTTGCTGTCCAAGATCACTCTTTGGAACTGGACCCGCAGACATAATGTTGCTGCTTGGTTCAGTTGCTTCATTGATGTTGAGTTCATTGTCAATCTGAAGTGGGACACCACTCGGTTCAGCTGAGAAATCACCGTAATCATCTTCAACATTTTGAGGGAAATAACATTTTGGTGCACCTTGTTGATACTGAGGTGCATGAGAAATGAGTTGCTTCTGCGGTGGAGGTGAATAAAACCTCTCGTGAGTAGAAGAGTCGCCATACTCCCAGAATGACTGCACCTCTTGTGGAACCTCTCGACCGGAAGGTTAACGGATTACCATCCGATACTTCTGAAGCAGATAATTTGTCACACCCGGTTTTTCCGAAGAACAACCAAGTGAATATCACATATATGCCAGGATCATTTTCTCATACATGTGATGACAAATAGTGAAGCATCATTTATTACAAGCTAGGTGTCGAATATAAATAAGTCTTACGTAGCAAATGTCTCGATGGACAATAATAAGTTCATCACAAGTAAATAAACTAGCAGCGGAATATTATTCTTGGGGGCTCCATCACAGGCGTTGCCCGGGGCTCTCCATGTACCTAGAAACCTTCTTCGGGTCCAAAGTATTGGTCATTATACACCACCTCATTATCTTGACCTGAGCATGCAATATAATCCAACAAAATATGCAAGGTTGAGTACCAATGGTACTCAGCAAGTGTGGGAAAATTATATCATGCATGGCTAGAACAAGGAGAGGTGGAACTCATGGTTAAAGCACTACACAATTAATACCTATCACCTTAGCTTATTAAGCACCTACATTACTACACAAGTGAAATGGTCCCAAGCTCCCATACCATCATCATAACCAAATAACCATAACATCATTTCCAATGTTAAGCTCCCCGCTTAACATCCACAACTTCCAAAACCATCAATCCTCTAATCATGAATAAGTCCAAGCCGCTCTTGACCGTGAGCACGGCTGTCATGACAGTTTTGACTCTGCAGAGTTTGTACCACTGTACCCACATGTAGTGATTTCATCCACCGTTGCCGGGTGGACTAAAAGAACCTCCATTATGCCAGTGGCTACGAACCACATTCACACTTCCCAGGTGTGTAGCCAGGAGATCACTACGAAGCCTTTCCAAAGGGATTCCTGACGAGCGTGGGCCCACTGAGGTTTCACCCCTAACAGCATACAAGAGGCTCCAACCCCGCTGCAGTGGCCCCCTCTTGAGCCTTGCGGTTCATATGGTAGTGCAGCTGACACCTACTCCCCGCACCATCCAACACACCCATACTACGCCGGGGATACACCTAATTAATTGGCCAAGCTGCCCCATCTCAGCATGTGGTTGGCACTGTAAAGCCAGGTTACATGCTCCATGAACCGGTCCTTAGGATCCAGGCAAGTACTAAACACAAACCCGAGTCTCGTGCACCCAGCACACAACCAAAACATCCAACTTGCCTTGATCCCTACCTCTACATAACTCACAATATCTCATTCAAGAGTATGGTAAAGGAAGATCTTGGAAAGGAAGAACTTGCTCTGGAGCAGGTTCTACATCATACCATCACACATAGCAAAAGAAAACAACAATCCATAAGACATAGTTCACACTTCCACTTCATACAAACCACACATTCACATTTATGAAATCCATGCACATTTCTATGTGCTGTGGTTACTCTATGTGTGTTGATTTTGGCTTACATGCACTTTTAAACATGTGTATATGATTTCTACTTTTGTATTTACATTTATGTTTGCATACTATATATGAGTTTCCAATTTAAATAAAATCCTTATATTCAATTAATACACCTTTTAGCTACCAAGTATGCATGAAAGGTATTTTCCTACTCCATATGTGTCTTCAGACCTTCTACCAACCCTAAACTGAATTCTTTGGATTTTGAAAATTTCATTTATCATTTTCTAGTTATTCATACCTAGCTTGCTATATTTTCAGATTTATTTCCTATGCCTAAATGTGAACTTTATTATGAAAATAGTAAGACACCTCATCTAAACAGAATAGGTTTTGGGTCTAAAATATTAAATAATATATTTTTGACCTTTGCCTCTGATGTAAACTATTTCACAATTATTTTCCCTATTTTCTAAAACTATTCATTACTTAAAAATGTGTCCCGAAATGTGAATAATAAATTAGACAGATTCAATTCCGCCCAAAATATGTTTTTATCTCACTCCAAAGTTTTCTAAATACTGAGAAAGTCTTTAATTTAATTTTGACAATATGTTTGTCCCACTTTTTAATTTTTAAACACTAGCCACATATTCAATTTTCTAAATTAATTACTAAACAGGGCTAAAAAGTTAAACTTACCCCACTACAGGGTCTATAATATTATTTTCAGAATTTCCAGGGTCTAGCTACACTTATCAGAAGTGTTTTTCCTAATTTTTATTAAGTCTAGGGGTTAAAACTGATTTTTAAATGAATTTACATGATTTTCTGGAGTTCCAGGGGTTAGATCAGAAGTTTCCGGGGCTAGCTCCTATTTCCCGAGAACCTCAGGGGGTAGCACGTAAGATTTCCAGTCTTTATAACGCGGGGCTGACGTGGACCGTCCGATTTTAAACCGACGGCCGAGATTATAACATCGAACCGGTACACGGGGATTTAAACCCTACCGTGCGATTTAAAATAAACGGCGCACAAGCGGCCACGTCGCTCTGATCGAGCGTGGGCGGCGCTGCCGGCGGCGCACGGCGGCGGGAAGCGGCGATCTCGCCGGAGACTTTTGGGTTTTTGAGAACAAGGCCGGGGTTTTTATAGACGGGGGAGGGCGGCGGGGTGGTTTAGATCATGTCCGCGTCGCCTACGAACAGAATTCAGCTGGGATACGCTGAAATCCCGATCGGTTTTGATTCGGGCGCGAGGGAGTCCGGCGCGGCGTGAGGTAGACGACGATCGGGTGGGTCCCGCCTGTCAGTGTGAGGCAGCAGCGCGCGCGGCTGCGGGCTGGCGCGGGCGCTGGCTGGGCCGGCTGGTGGGTTTCGGCCCACTGGCCGGTTTTTTTCTGTTTTCTTTTTTTTCTTTTTCTATTTCTTTTCTGATTTGAGTTTAATTTGAATTCCAGTTTGAATTTGAATTTTTGCAAAACATGCAACACGTCCAAAAGTTTTTAAATTCCCCTCTTAACATGATTTATGGTCTTAACAAGATTTTTGGGGTGTTACAGCTCTACCCCCCTTAAAAGAAATCTCGTCCTCGAGATTGGTGGTTCTAAGAAAACAATTCCGGAAATTGTGCCTTTAACTCATCTTCCTGCTCCCAGGTGGCTTCCTCTTCTGAGTGATGCTTCCACTGCACCTTGCACATCCGAATTCTTTTATTTCTGGTGAGGCGTTCCATTGTCTCCAAAATCTTGTATGGTTGCTCGGCATAAGACAAATCCTCAGCTACGTTCACTTCATTCATGGGTAACACCTCTTCAGGCGTCCTCAGGCATTTCTTGAGTTGTGACACATGGAATACATCGTGCACATCCGATAGATGAGCCGGTAACTCTAGTTGATACGCCACTTCGCCTTTCCTTTCCAGAACTTGAAAGGGTCCGATGTATCTAGGTGACAGCTTCCCTTTCACCTTGAACCGGCGATGTCCTCTGATAGGGGACACCTTGAGATAGACATAGTCTCCCACGTTGAAAACGAGCTCTCTTCTTCTTACATCGGCGTAGCTCTTTTGGCGTGTCTGTGCTATCCTCATGTTGTTGTGAATTTCCCTCACCTTCGCCTCGGCTTCTTGTAGTACTTCTGGACCAAACACTTTACTTTCCCCCGTTTGGATAGGGGAGTTCTGCACTTCCTCCCGTACAAGGCTTCAAACGGCGACATCTTCATACTAGCTTGATAGCTGTTGTTATAGGAAAACTCCGCATACGGTAAGTTCTTGTCCCAACTCCTATTGTTTTTGAGTGCACACGCTCTCAGCATATCCTCAAGAATCTGAGTGGTTCTTTCCGTTTGCCCATCAGTTTGGGGATGGTAGGCAGAACTAAAGTTCAGATGGGTTCCCATGGTTTCGTGCAACTTCTGCCAGAACCTTGAGGTGAACTGTGTCCCTCGATCCGACACAATCTTCTTTGGCACTCCATGGTAACACACGATCCTTGACATGTACAACTCTGCCAATTTGGATCCGCTGTAGCTTTCCTTCACGGGGATGAAGTGAGCTACCTTTGTTAGCCTATCAATGATGACCCATATCGAATCGTATCCTGATTGGGTCCTAGGCAATCCCACAATGAAATCCATGCTGATTTCTTCCCATTTCCATTCAGGCACTTTGAGTGGTTGCAATAATCCCGCGGGTCGCTGATGTTCTGCTTTCACCAGCTGACATGTGTCACATAGGGCAACATGTTCCGCGACATCTCGCTTCATGCCATACCACCAATACCTGCTCTTGAGGTCCTGGTACATCTTCGTACTCCCAGGATGAATGGAATAGTCGGAATCATGAGCCTCCTTCAAAATCAATTCACAGATCTCCTTTACTTCTGGCACACAGATTCTTTTCCCGTGCCACACCGTTCCTTGTTCATCCTCTCTAAAACCAAGAGCTTTATTTTCCTTGATGAGTTGTCTGATCTCTTGTATCTTCTCGTCATTCTTTTGACCTTCGCGGATGTCTTGCTCTAGTGTGGAGTCCACTTCCATGGCGATGGCTTCACCACTATTCACAAGGCATAGATTGAGCCTTATAACCTCATCCTTCAATTCTGAAGGCATGTCCTTCAAGCTCAACTTATTGACCTGCACTTTCCGACTCAAAGCATCGGCCACGACGTTTGTTTTCCCAGGATGATAATTGATACCTACATCAAAGTCATTGATTAGCTCTAACCATCTCCTTTGTCTGAGGTTGAGATCTGGCTGTGTGAATATGTACTTCAAACTCTTATGATCCGTATATATCTCGGTCCTCTTCCCCATCAAATAGTGCCGCCAAATTTTCAACGCGTGTACCACTGCGGCTAGTTCTAGGTCATGTGTAGGATAGTTCTTCTCGTGCTTCCGAAGCTGCCAGGATGCATAAGCCACGACATGCACTTCCTGCATGAGAACACATCCCAACCCATTTCCAGAGGCATCGCAGTACACCGTGAAGTTCTTTTGCATATCTGGCATAACGAGCACTGGGGCTGTTGTCAATCTTTCCTTTAACTCCCGAAAACTCGTCTCGCACTGTGGCGTCCAGGTGAATGTGATTCCCTTCTCCAAAAGTTTGGTGAGGGGTCTCGATATCTTGGAGAATCGCTCAATAAACCGTCGATAGTATCCAGCCAATCCCAAAAAGCTTCAAACTTCCCCGACATTTTCAGGGGTCTTCCACTTCTGTATATCCTCGATTTTGGCAGGATCAACGGAGATTCCTCCCTCCGAGATTATATGTCCTAAGAAGGGAACTCTCTTCAGCCAAAACTCAAACTTGCTCAACTTGGCATATAGTTGGTGTTCTCTTAGCCTCTGTAATACCAACCTTAGATGTTTCTCATGTTCTTCTTCATCTTTGGAGAAGACGAGAATGTCATCTATTAAAACCACCACAAATTTGTCCAGATATTCCATGAATACCTTGTTCATGAGCTACATGAAGTATGCCGGGGCATTAGTTAGCCCGAAAGGCATGACGGTGTATTCATACAGCCCGTACCGAGATACGAAAGCTGTCTTGGGAATATCAGATTGCCTTATCTTTAGTTGGTGGTATCCCGACCTGAGATCAATTTTTGAGAACACACAAGCTCCCCTCAACTGATCAAACAAGTCTTCAATGCGGGGTAATGGGTACTTGTTCCTGATGGTTACCTCATTCAAAGCACGGTAATCCACGCATAACCTTTGGGTTCCGTCCTTCTTGGGCACAAATATCACAGGAGCTCCCCATGGTGAGGAACTAGGACGGATATACCCCTTCTCCAACAATTCTCTCAAATGATCCTTGAGTTCTTCCAGCTGCTTGGAGTCCATCCGATAAGGTCTCTTGTATATCAGGGTTGTTCCAGGCACTAGCTCAATTGCAAATTCCACTTCACGATCGGGAGGCATACCTGGCAAATCCTCCGGAAAAACATCTGGATATTCCCTTATGGTCCTGATCTCATCAACTTTCACCTCAACTTCATTTAATTTAATGTCCCTCCTAGGCTCGTGTATTGTTATGAACTTTACTCTTGTGCCACTAGGGTGAGTTAGTTCCACCGTTCTGGTCGAACAATGGATGATTCCTTTATGTTTGGTCAACCAATCCATACCCAAAATAATATCTATCCCTTGTGAATCTATCACTATGAGGTTAGCAGTAAATACTACCCCATTAATGTCTAGGTTCACTTTGGGATACACTTGTCTTGTCCTTATTTCTCCACCTGGAGAGTTTACAACTAGCATATGGTTCATTTGTGTTGTTGCTAGGTCATGCTTCTTAACAAACCCTTGAGCAATGAACGAGTGGGTAGCACCAGAATCAAACAGCAGGGTTGCAATGTGTAAATTGGCAGGAAACTTACCAACTACCACGTCGGGTGCCTCTTGTGCTTCCTCCATAGTGACGTGGTTCACCCGTCCTCTCATTACATTCTGCTGTTGTGGCTGCGTGGGCTTCTTCTTTGGGCACTTATGGGCGTAGTGCCCCACTTCACCACAGCTAAAACATTGCACCCCAACCTTAGGTGTCTGGCCTTTGTTGTCTTGGGGTTGGTTTGGAGGGCCTTGTACTGCTGGTCGAGGTGGATATGCGGGGCGAGGCTGCTGTACGAACTGACGTTGTGGTGGTGCTGGTGCTGCCGGAGGCCTGAAGTTCGGGTTGTACCCTCTTGGTGCTGAGTAGGGTACCGAAGCACGGTTCGTCTGCTCTGCGGGTTGCTGCATCAGACGTGGGCGGGTGTTGCTTCCTGAGGCTTGATGTGACCACCCGGCCTTCCTCTTATTCTCATTTTCCAAGGCCTTCAGCTTCCTTTCCACCACAAATGCTCTGTCCACCATCTTTTAGAAGCTTTCATACTCATTTGAGGACATTGCACACTGCATTTCTGCGATAAGCCCTTCCACGAAACAATCTTGTTTCTGCTCATCCGTCTCTATGTCCCGTGGGGCATAACGGGATAGTTGAGTGAATTTAGTGAGGTATTCCCTCACCGTCATGTTTCCCTGCTGCAGTCCCAAAAACTCCTTCCTATTGTTTTTGAGTTCACCTCTTGGGATGTAATGGTTGCGGAAGCTACGCTTGAACTCTTCCCAAGTGATGTTGTCAGGGTCATGATGGGCGGCCACCTAGGCGGTCCACCAATCAGCAGCAGGTCCATGCAATTGATGAGAGGCAAACAGCACCCTCTCATACCCTTGGCATTGTATGATCCTCATCTTACTTTCAATGGTCTTCAGCCAATCATCTGCCTCCAGAGGTTCAGCAGCACTTGCAAACTTTGGAGGTTGAGTTCCTAGAAACTCACTCAACCTTGGTTGGCGTGGTGCAGCTTGTGGAGGTGGAACTTGATGCAAGTTGGCCACCACTTGAGTCAAGTTCTGGATGAGCTGATTTTGATTCTCCAGCATTTGGTGGAGGGGATCAACTCCTTCACGGCGACCACCCCGGTCCTGGCCTCCAGAAAGATGAGGGTTGCATTCCTCATCGTTGTTGTTGGCGTGGTTGGCAGCACGTCCTTTTCCTCTTCCAGCCATCTGGCAGATTCAACCAATGTTAATTTGAAAGCATTTAGTATCATCTTACTACTTTCATTTTCTTGTACTTTGAAGTGTTGAGGCTTTGTTATTCTTCTCTATGGGTTCACTTTTCACGCAAAAATAAATGCAATATTATTTCATGTGGGTTCACACATCAAAACAAAACAATCTAAAGACGAGGCTGTAGACAATTGCTCATGGCTTCCACAACTCACGTCACACACCAAGCATTATCACACCATTAACTTAACTTAACGACTCGCTTATTCGAATCTTGCTGACTAAGGGAGGGACTCTACACTACGCGTTTTCTTGAGCTGGCTCCTCGGGATCTTCCTCTTCATTTCGGCTGCCTTCTGACGCTGCTTTGGGTGGGGAGGCTGCTGGTGGAGAAGTGCGACGACGCCTGATCGCTCGGCGATCCGGGGAGTCAGGAGTCAATGTATCATTCACGGTGACACAAAGTTCATTCCCATCTCCTCTTTCTCTCGCCTTTAAGCAGGCTCACAGTAACGCCTCCGTTTCCTTCAGGGTGTCCCGGACATTCTAAAGCTCTTGTTGACACTCCCGCAGTCGAGTGCTGAGCATAGCAGCATCCTCCAAGCACAAGTCCATGTGCTCATGGGAAGTCCCTTGCTGCACTGGCGGGTACTTGTACTCCGTGGTACCACTCTCACGTTGGAGGACATACATGTACTCAGTTTTGTCCAAGTGGCGACGATAGATGTGGCTCTGGCAGGTGATGGCCTCCCAGGTGACATCTTTCTCCGCATCGACCTGTGTTGCTCGACAAGCTGGAGAGTGGTGAATCTTAAGCAGCTGATTTTCGTGTATAATCCTCATCTCTGAGCTCCATTCTTCCCTCTTCTCACGGATGGTCCTGGTGGAGTTATAGTGGATAATTAGCTTGCCCGTGTTGCCGGCGGCTTCGAGCATACGCCGAAGACGGCGCAATAAGCCTCCTACTGCCAGTCCGTAGGAAAGGTACGTCACCGGACGGCTCTCCTCTCTTTCGGCAAGGGCAACTATGAGAACTCTCCCTCCTATGGACTTGCGAGCGGTGCGAATCATGCGAACCATCTAAAACAAAAAGATTTAAAATTAGGTTAGATAAACTCTCAAACAAAAAATCCTATTTTGAATGAAAGTTGGGGTAAGATGAAGAAAGTGACTCATTTAAATAACACTTTTCAATCCACACCTTTGTAAAATAGTTTTTAAGAAAATAGGGCCCTTAAATACGTCCATTTCTACCTAGGTCCACGTTCCTACGGGTAACCTTGGCTCTGATACCACCTCTGTCACACCAGGTTTTTCCGAAGAACAACCAAGTGAATATCACATGTATGCCAGGATCATTTTCTCATACATGTGATGACAAATAGTGAAGCATCATTTATTACAAGCCAGGTGTCGAATCTAAATAAGTCTTACATAGCAAATGTCTCGATGGACAATAATAAGTTTATCACAAGTAAATAAACTAGCAGCGGAATATTATTCTTGGGGGCTCCGTCACAGGCGTTGCCCGGGGGTCTCCATGTACCTAGAAACCTTCTTCGGGTCCAAAGGCTTGGTCATTATACACCACCTCATTATCTTGACCTGAGCATGCAATATAAACCAACCAAATATGCAAGGTTGAGTACCAATGGTACTCAGCAAGTGTGGGAAAATTATATCATGCATGGCTAGAACAAGGAGAGGTAGAACTCATGGTTAAAGCACTACGCAATTAATACCTATCACCTTAGCTTATTAAGCACCTACATTACTACACAAGTGAAATGGTCCCAAGCTCCCATACCATCATCATAACCAAATAACCATAACATCATTTCCAATGTTAAGCTCCCCGCTTAACATCCACAACGTCCAAAACCATCAATCCTCTAATCATGAATAAGTCCAAGCCGCTCTTGACCGTGAGCACGGCTGTCATGACAGTTTTGACTCTGCAGAGTTTGTACCACTGTACCCACATGTAGTGATTTCATCCCCCGTTGCCGGGTGGACTAAAAGAACCTCCATTATGCCAGTGGCTACGAACCACATTCACACTTCCCAGGTGTGTAGCCAGGAGATCACTACAAAGCCTTTACAAAGGGATTCCCGACGAGCGTGGGCCCACTGAGGTTTCACCCCTAACAGCATACAAGAGGCTCTAACCCCGCTGCAGTGGCCCCCTCTTGAGCCTTGCGATTCATATGGTAGTCCAGCTGACACCTACTCCCCGCACCATCCAACACACCCAATCTACGCCGGGGATACACCTAATTAATTGGCCAAGCTGCCCAATCTCAGCATGTGGTTGGCACTGTAAAGCCAGGTTACATGCTCCATGAACCGGTCCTTAGGATCCAGGCAAGTACTAAACACAAACCCGAGTCTCGTGCACCCAGCACACAACCAAAACATCCAACTTGCCTTGATCCCTACCTCTACATAACTCACAATATCACATTCAAGAGTATGGTAAAATAAACTGATGATCTCATATCCCAAATATCCAATTCTAAGCATGGCTAAGCATATGCATAATAATAAATGACATGATAAGATAAATCCCAACCCAAGCTACAAGGAAAACAAGGTAATGCAATTCTAGGGAAACTTCCTAGCATGGGTTTCATATTTCATTTGACAATGCAAATAATTCTATCTACACATCCTAGTATAGGATCAAAGTGGTCAAGGACACTTGCCTTCTTCTTGCTGCTCTGGGAATGGGTAGTCCTGATCTTGGAAAGGAAGAACTTGCTCTGGAGCAGGTTCTACATCATACCATCACACATAGCAAAAGAAAACAACAATCCATAAGACATAGTTCACACTTCCACTTCATACAAACCACACATTCACATTTATGAAATCCATGCATATTTCTATGTGTTGTGGTTACTCTATGTGTGTTGATTTTGGCTTACATGCACTTTTAAACATGTGTATATGATTTCTACTTTTGTATTCACATTTATGTTTGCATACTATATATGAGTTTCCAATTTAAATAAATTCCTTATATTCAATTAATACACCTTTTAGCTACCAAGTATGCATGAAAGGTCTTTTCCTACTCCATATGTGTCTTCAGACCTTCTAATAACCCTAAACTGAATTCTTTGGATTTTGAGAACTTCATTTATCATTTTCTAGTTATTCATACCTAGCTTGCTATATTTTCAGATTTATTTCCTATGCCTAAATGTGAACTTTATTATGAAAATAGTAAGACACCTCATCTAAACAGAATAGGTTTTGGGTCTAAAATATTAAATTATATATTTTTGACCTTTGCCTCTGATGTAAACTATTTCACAATTATTTTCCCTATTTTCTAAAACTATTCATTACTTAAAAATGTGTCCCTAAATGTGAATAATAAATTAGACAGATTCAATTCAGCCCAAAATATGTTTTTATCTCACTCCAAAGTTTTCTAAATACTGAGAAAGTCTTTAATTTAATTTTGACAATATGTTTGTCCCACTTTTTAATTTTTAAACACTAGCCACATATTCAATTTTCTAAATTAATTACTAAACAGGGCTAAAAAGTTAAACTTACCCCACTACAGGGTCTATAATATTATTTTCAGAATTTCCAGGGTCTAGCTACACTTATCAGAAGTGTTTTTCCTAATTTTTATTAAGTCCAGGGGTTAAAACTGATTTTTAAATGAATTTACATGATTTTCTGGAGTTCCAGGGGTTAGATCAGAAGTTTCCGGGGCTAGCTCTTATTTCCCGAGAACCTCAGGGGGTAGCATGTAAGATTTCCAGTCTTTATAACGCGCGGCTGACGTGGACCGTCCGATTTTAAACCGACGGCCGAGATTATAACATCGAACCGGGACGCGGGGATTTAAACCCTACCGTGCGATTTAAAATAAACGGCGCACAAGCGGCCACGTCGCTGTGATCGAGCGCGGGCGGCGCTGCTGGCGGCGCACGGCGGCGGGAAGCGGCGATCTCGCCGGAGACTTTCGGGTTTTCGAGAATTCTTCCTAGAACTGTGATTTTATGGTATATATCGGTGGAGGGGAGGTCGGGATCTCACCTCGGGGGTTTTCTTGAGCTCGGAGGTCCTGGAAGGTGATCGGCGACGAGGTCCGAGGCGAAACCACGGCGAAGCTCATTGGCGCTGTGTTTACACCGCAAATCACCGAGTTTTCTGCACCTGCAAGGTTCCCCGGAGGCGGTGGATCAAGACCCGCGAGTTAGATCGGAAATTCCGAGCTTAGATCGGCCAGAATTCGCCGGAGAAGTCTCGGTTCTCACCGGAGTAAAAATCGGCGATCGCAGGGGAAAAACAGAACGAGGCCGGGGTTTTTATAGACGGGGGAGGGCGGCGGGGTGGTTTAGATCATGTCCGCGTCGCCTACGAACAGAATTCATCTGGGATACGCCGAAATCCCGATCGGTTTTGATTCGGGCGCGAGGGAGTCCGGCGCGGCGCGAGGTAGACGATGATCGGGTGGGTCCCGCCTGTCAGTATGAGGCAGCAGCGCGCGCGGCTGCGGGCTGGCGCGGGCACTGGTTGGGCCGGCTGGTGGGTTTCGGCCCACTGGCCGGTTTTTTTCTGTTTTCTTTTTTTCTTTTTCTATTTCTTTTCTGATTTGAGTTTAATTTGAATTCCAGTTTGAATTTGAATTTTTGCAAAACATGCAACACGTCCAAAAGTTTCTAAATTCCCCTCTTAACATGATTTAGGGTCTTAACAAGATTTTTGGGGTGTTACGTAATTGCATTCATCCTGTGATGAGTCCCTCTCCCTCTTTTTTTTAGGTAGAGTTTGGAATAATATTCCTGAGTGATAGCACAGCTAACAAACTCATCAAAATTCTCTTGGCTAACTTGAGCCAACTCACATCGCAGCCTAGCAGTTAGCCCTCGATAAAAATGATAACCCTTCATGGCTGGTGATTTCACATAATCTGGTACGTATTGAGCTAAGCGATTTAATCCCTTCGCATACTCAATAATACTCATTTCTTCTTGTTTTATATTCCAGAATTCATCAAGACTTGTTTGCATTATGCCCGCAGGAACGAAACGAGCACGAAATGCATCCTGGCACTCCGTCCATGTGACATGATGCCCTTCTGGTTGGACAGCAAGGTATTCTGCCCACCAGGCTCCAGCAAAGCCGTGAAGCTTCTGAGCGGCATATAGAGTCTTCGAGAAGTCATCACATTGAATCAACCCAAATTTGGACTCAATGAAACGTAACCAGTGATCTGCTTCACAATGGTCAGCCGCTTCAGAGAATACCGGCGGTTGTGTCGCCAAGAAATCCAGATAAGTGCTCAGGGTTGGCATGTGATGTTGAGCTTCTCTATTTATTCCTTGCTGAACTAGAGTTTGAAGAGTTCCATTCCATATTTTCCGCCAATCCGGTTGGCGATGGCTTTTGTGATGAAGTCGAGTCATTCCCACCTCGACTTGAACCTCCAAGCTCTATTTGAGAATGTGTGCATACCATACTGCACGAAACAAATTTTGAGTCAATCAAAATTCTATCCCAGCAGTAAGTAAAGATAAGTAAAACATGAACATGTCATGAAATTTATGAAAGCATAACCACATTCATGTTTAAACAAATCTTAAGTGCGCTAAACTAATCAGCTGGACTACCCTGACCAGTTCACACAAACTCCAAAATTTACTCAAGTTAACTACAGATACTTGACTTGAGTTCAATACCAAAGTTTTAGTAAACTTCGGTATCTTTCCAATGCTTATTCATATGCCTCTAGATCATTTCTGGATCAAAAGTTATGATTGCTCAAATTTGACAAAATTCCTGGATAAAATTTGCCAGCATCTACTTTGTATGTGGCTACCTTTATGACAGTTGTATATGCAAATACAATAAGAATCTGAGCAAACTTTGAACTACAACAATGTTGAATATTTCATAACCTTTCTAACGGTGTATCATAGGCTCCTTAAGTATTTTCCTACAGGAAGTTATGGCTTAAAAACTGAAAGGTCCAGAGATGTTTTTGCTGCTGCCCTGGTTCTGAACAGTTTGCATTCAACAGGACCCTTCACCAACCTAACGTGTGATTTTGCTCTGGAGGTATACAAAGTAGATGTAGAGCACTTGATAATCTTTCCATAACTGTATCATACACCTTAATTGGTTAAATATACTCAGAGTTATGCTCTGTTAAATTCCAGCAAGAGTTCCTGCCAGAAACAGAGCACTCTGTTTTTGAAACCTTTGAAGCCTAGTCATTCTCTCAGTTGAATCTTAGCTCAAAATAAGAGTTCAGTAACTATATTTGTTTCAAACTTCCATTTTTAGTTGAAAGTTAGTTCATGAATCATTTCTTCATAGGGAAGAGGTTATTAAGAGTCGTGCGGTGTCGATGCACCGTAAGAAACATGTCGGTCCTATGTAGCCTCACCAAAGAAAATCCTAAACCGGATTATACCGGCATATCCGTATTATCAGTGGCACTAAGACGGTCACTCGCAAACGTGTCCTACTCGGAATACGTACGTGGTTAGTATCTGCAGAAGAACACTCAATAATGGTGCACTCAAAGGTTCTTTTCTTTTCAGGCAGCTACATATCATACTAAAAACATACGCCCTGTATCATTTCCATACGGGCCGTCCTTGAGTCAAGCCACGTCTCAAGGTATGTGATCGTGTTTTTACACCAAATGACGGGGAACCCGAGGAGAACGCAACAGGTCGTCACGGTTGGAATTTTATCAACCCAACAGATACCACATACTGCCCTGCAGGGCACGCCGATGGCAAGCGCTGCCTATGTCCTCCTTGGTTATTTCCAGAAGAACAGACTATCGTGTTACTGACCACACGATGGGGTCTCCACTTGCTTGCCTAATGCACGCTAGGGACCAGCGTTTCATATGAACTCAGGAACATGAAGAGTCCAAGAGTTTCATATTGACGTCTCACACCAAGCCGTGAGACCTATCTCTGAACCACATTCCTCATCATGGGAGCTAACCGCAATTGAACCGCTTTCGGTGACGTTCCTTACCATGTTTACCTGAGCGTAGGTGCGTCGTTACATAATAAAAATTCAAATTATAACACATATGTTAGTCATGCCACTTTAAGTAACTATACTACTATAGTCCTTATGTGGGCCTAATATCGTTTTCCTCAACGTATCATAACTTTTTGTCGTAATACGATCCTTATTCCGTGTGCTATTACCAATGCGGCTCTGATACCACGCTGTGGGGACCCAACGCCGCCCGTTCAGTCATGGGGACGGGGCACCCGCCCGGGAATCGCATTGGGTGGTGCCGTGTTATGCGGCACCCAACAGCACACATATAAGGAAAACTGTATTACATAAATCAAAAGAGGAAGCTTACAACAGTTCTTTGCAAATAATTTACATCAAATAGCTACAGCGGAAAACTACAAACAGCTCACGTCGAATAACTAAGAAGCACCTGAGAAGAGGTCCAGCTCGCGGACTCTCTCGCTAGCAACACAAAGACATGGCAGCAGCTAGGTTCTCCATGTGTATCATGACTCAGAAGTTTCCGAGTCTCACCGGACAACCTTCTTTATATGCATCGATATTAACCTGCAAAACAACTCATATAGCAAGAGTGAGCACAAAGGCTCAGCGATACTTAACCGTCTCTCCTAAGGCATGCAACTCTACATGAGAGTAACTTAAGACATAAACATGTAGTTTGCAAAAAGACTCGCCTACGAGTTCATCCTTAAATTTCAGATTTTAGCCATCACAATTGTGCTCTTGCACCAAGCAACATTGGAACTCCACAATCAAACAAGAAACGCTTCAATCCAATGTTACTTGTCCCAAGGTGGAAATTAACTTTAGTTTGCTCTATCTCTACTTCAAACAAGGTTTTCATGCAATTCCGATTATCATAGCAGCAATTAAAACTTAGCAAACTGTTCTCACACAACTTGATTACTACGTCACAACATGGGAGCAAGTGTTACTCAATAACTGCGAGGGACGGTGATTTGAATCAAACACTATCCGGATAGCTCGACACAGACGCCCGCCTATGAAGACCCAAATCTGGCGTCCTTCATTACGTCGTATGTGGCAACCTTTCGCCGGACACTCGACTGTAGACCCGATCGCGCCGTCTCGGGCTCATAGGTCTAACGAGACGATGTGGTATGTGTAAAATCCCCAAAAGTGGTAGCAAGAAAATTCTGCTCATGTGCACTTATGAAAAATGAGGAGAATTAAAACTTTGAATTATAATGGGGTAAGTTCAAAGTGAGGGTTTAGACTTCCCAAAACTTCCAAACATGGAGATCTAAATTCATAACTTGGATCTTCATAGTCCAAATATTCAACCTTCCAAATTTCAGCTCATTGGGAAGAGTTTTGATATTTGTTTGGAATTAAAGGAGAAGCCCTCTAATCTTTATTTCAAATTCAGTTTCAAATTCCAATTCCCTCAATTTGAAAATTTGGTTTCACAAATGTGTTCTCCACCTTTTAATAAGCAGCCATGCCAAAAATTGGAAATTTTGGAGCTGGTTTTCTATACTTTTGAGGCAATATAAAGTGGAGAATTCAAACTCTTTTTCAAATTCAAATGATCAAACCCCATTCAAATTCTACACCAGAATTCAAACCATTTGAATTCTGCAAATTCAAACATAACTTTGGGATGAAGTAAAGCTTTTAATGTGGAGTTGCTGGAGGGAAAAATATCAGAAAAGTTTTACTAAACAAAGGGGGAAGTGGGGCCCAATTGTCAGCCACCTAAAGCAAACAACTGACTGTTTTCCCTCTCTCTCTCTGCTCCCGGTTGATCGCGGCGCGACAGCTCTCGGAAAAGCGCTCCCCCCGACGCCCTCACCGAGCCACCGAGCTGGTTCTCGCTGGCCGACGTCGGCGCGCGCGCGTGGGCGATAAGAGCGGCTGCCTGAGTACCCCAGCGCTACTTCTCCTCCTCCTCAGCTCGTGCAGCGCCGCGACCGTCTCATTTCCGCTGAACACCGCCGCTCAGCTCTCTCCTATCGACCACAGTCTCCAAGCTCGATTGCTCGAGCGCTCCACAGCAAAGAGCATCGCCTGGACGTGCTCTAGCCCTTGCCAAAGCCCCTTTGAGGTTTGCCGGTCCGAACTGCTCGAGAAACGCGGATTTGCGCCAAAGCTTCAAGGTGGCCGGACCTCGCCGTTTCGGCTCTCCGTCGACAGCAGCAACCGGCCACCCTCTCCCCCGACTTCCTATACAAGAAAGGTGCGTGGACATGTCCTGGTCGTGTAGCCGGAGGCGGTTTATTGTTTGTTAGAACCGGTGGTGAGAATTTCACCGTTTCCCCAAACTGTACACCGACGGATAGAGCCCGGTCTAGCAAAAAATTCGTTGTGCTTGGGGTAGCTCCGCGCTAGATGAGCTTACAGTAGCTCCAGCACAGGCTTGCGCATCTCCCCGAAGTTCTAGCAGCTCAAATGAGCAAGTAGAGATGTCGGGTATCGAGTTTTTGTCGCCGCCGGAGTTTTGCGGGCTCAGGTCGCCGGTGAGGTCCCATCTCCGGTGGGTTTCAGGGAGAGCGAGCTCTGGGTCGAGGATGTCCATGGGACACTGGTTCTGTTAGAGCCAACCCTAGCCTGAAAGACCCACTGTTGAGGGAGAGCGAGGTCGCCGAAGTAAGGTTCGACATGGTCGCCGGTGCAAGCACCGTCCCGGCCGTTGTCATCGGCTCCCGACCCCACCATCGTGTTCAGCACGGTGTAGAACTCACAGGCGGCGAGTTTGACAAAGTTTGGACCACAAGAACCCCGTCCCGGCGAGCCTCGCCGGCGTGCGCCACCGCGGGAGGCGCGGGCAGCGCGAGGAAGACGAAGGGGGGCCGGTCCCACCGGTCAGCCTCCGGGTTCGCGCGAGGATCGGTTTATGGCGCCGGATCTAGTGCGGCTGCGCGGGAATAACCCCGTAGCCCCCAGTGTTGCTAAAATCTGACTGGTCCGAATTAGACCAGTGGGCCCAGCCCAATTATTTGAAGTTTCTATTAGAGAAATAATTCCAGGAATTAGCTGATCTTTACAAGGCCATAACTTTGTGTAGAAAACTCCAAAAAGAGTGAGACCAATTTTGTTGGGTTCCTCATGAGGAGTGCTTCACAGAGAAACCAAATTTTGACTATGAAAATGCCCAGGAATTTCTGTAGAATTGTTTTTAGTAAATCGTTTAGGGATTTATTACAGGAGCAATTCTTTATGAAATATTCCCAAATTTGGGTAGCAAATCCTCTTCATAGATACTGATCTCCAGTAAAAATTTGGGCTTCATTGGAGGTCATTTGTTAGGTCAAATTACCTTCTCAAGTTCAGCCTTTATTTGAAAATTCAAATTTAAACAGAAGCTTTTTCAGAACTCCTGTCTAAGTTCAAAAATTCATATCTCTCTGATGGTAGCTCCAAAAATGGTGAAACAAATTATGTTAGAACCATGGAGACTTACCCCAATCAGATCTTCCACCATTAGCTATGTCAAAGCTCCTGAATTGGGCTCAAAATTTAGAGAAGCATTATACTTGTAGGAATTTAAAAGACTACATTGTGCAATGACATGTCTCCAAATTTGACTCAAGTCATCCTTAGAGAGTCTAGTATCCACTGTAAAAATCCCAAAGCCAATTAAGGATTTTAAATAGCAATAGCTATGAATAGAAGTCCAATTCTTATAAATCCTTAATACTTATACATATATTTTATTACATTTCATGATAGTGACCGAAGTTGAGGATACGCCAGAGCCTTTGGACGTCCTGCCACCGGAAGCTGACTTTCCGTTTAACTCGCAACCAAGCAAGCCCCGGTTTGCACTTAAGTACCTTTTATAAAGTTTTTATTTGTGTCATTTATGTCTAGGATGAATGTTTGCATTAGAGTTAGGGTGATTGAAACCCCACTTGCATAGCCTCTTTAAATCCTATAAAGGGTTGGGTAGTTTACAAACCAACGAGTAGAGAATGCCATGCTAATGTATAGGATCTCGGTAGAAGTCGAGTGGTTGGAAGCTACTCGCGAGATAGTACTTATCACACGGGAAGAAAAGAGGTAGATAATGGCTTGAGCTATGAAAATGAGACCCAGCAGGGGGGATAGGAAGCAGTGAGCAGAGGTCTCACGTGCGTAGCCCTGTTGGTGTCGGTTGAGGACCGTCCGTGTGTGGCCCTGCTGGACAAGTATCGAACAGTACCGGATGCATACTGGCATATGGGAACCAGGAAACCGATGTAATTGGTTAACCTGGGTGTCGAGGCTTACCCAACCGTAAATAGGAGTGGGTTGAGGGTAGCAAGGTGTAAATCTGCCGGTGGGCACAGTCACGCTCCACGCGGGGACCTCCTACCCGTTACGGATGGACCGGTTCGGCATTTGGGTTGCCTTTGAAAGGTGGTTGCATACAACAGGGTAGGAAGGGGTGTGGAATCACGCTTCTGAAAGTGGGTGTATGTGACGTGTTATCCGGGTGTGTCTTGATTGCAATCACCGTCCCTCGCGGTTATTTGAGTACCCGCTTGTTCACTGCGCTGTGACGTAGTAAGAAGTGAAATAAGCCAACTGAAAATGCTGTATTGACCTTAATGGCTTGAATACCTTGATTGTTGTAGATATAGAGCTAACTAAGTTTACATTCCACTTTGGGCATCTCCACATCGGGGGAAAGCGTTTCTTGTTTGATTGTGGACTTCCGATGTGAGAGCTGTCTAAGGCACATGAATCTGCTCCTATAAAACTGAAAGTAAGGATCAACTTATAGGCGTGTCTTTCTTGCAAAAACCTTTCCTACCTTATACATTCTTGCACGTAGAGTTCCATGCCTAGGGTTGACGGTTAAGACTTGCTGAGCCTTCGTGCTCACGGTTGCAATATTTGAGCTGTGTGCAGGTGAGAGGTATGAGGAAGGTTCCGAGGACGAGGCGATGCCCCGTCGGGGTACACGGCCGAGCTGGAGCCATGCACGCCGCCGTGATTCTCAGGTTCCATGCTGCTAGTGTATAGCGTCCCCGGGCTGGACGGCTACACTTTTGCATAGCTAGGATGAGAGGCCTTATATGTATATTACTTCCGCTGTATGAATAGGTTTTGTAAAAAGACTTCCGCTGTTTTATATCAAATAAAAGTTTGTATGTTATCCTTTATTCTTTTCGGTTGTGCTGTTGGGTGCCGCATCGCACGGCACCACCCTATGCGATCCTGGAGTGGGTGAACCACGGGGTGGTCCCCACAGTCGTGGTATCAGAGCCGCATTGGGAATAGCACGCTCGAAAAGAGCTTATTTTGAAAACTTAGAAGTAGTCGAGTGAGGATTAGTCATTAAGCCCACATAAGGTCTATGATAGTACTAGTTATGATGGTGGAAAGCTAACTTATATGTTATACATTCTGTAACGACGCTCCGACGTCAGGTAAGAGGTAAGGTACGCCACCGTAGGCGGATCAATTACGGTAACTCGCCATACGAGTAATAGTATGGAAGGTTATACCGTGGCTTGGCACGGTAGTTAATATGAGTCTCTGAACCTCTCCATGGTTCTGAGAGCATATGAAAACGCTGATCTCCAGCGTGCTTTAGACAAAAGTGAGAATACCCCATCGTGTGGTAAGCAACACGATAGTATGCAACTCTTGAACGTTCAATGTTCAAAGGGCCATACGCAGCGCTCGCCATCGGCGTGCCTCAACGGTCATGATGCAGTAGGTGGTATCCGTTGGGTTGATAAAATTCCCAACCGTGACGACCCGTTCGCGCTCTACTCGGGTTCCCCGTCGTGTGGTGTGAAAACACGACCATGTACCTTGAGACGTGGCTTGACTCAAGGATGATCCGTATGGCAATGATACGGACCGTAGGTTTTTACTACGATATGGAACTGCCTGAAATGTCAAAAACCTTTGTGTGCACCATTATTGTGTATTCATCTGCAGGTACATTAACCACGTTAGTGCATGACGTGTAGAAACCGTTTGTGAGTGACGACTTTAGTTCCACCATTTGACACGTATATGCCGGAATACCGGTTTAGGATTTTTCTTTGGTGAGGAAACGTAGTACCGACTGTATAAAAGTTTATTTTCAAAGAAAAGAGTCAAAATGAAGTTTAGGATTTCATTTAGGGGTTAGTAAACTCCTATATTGCTCTAAGAGTCAATTGGGAGTATAGGCTCAATTCCAAAAGCTTAGGAACAATCCCCCCTGTTTTTGGCAGAAACTTTTGCCGAACTTGAACAGGGCATAACTTAGGATTGGTTGAACCAATGGAGGCGTGGAATACCCTTTTGGAAAGGTTTTGATGTCCTCTACAATTCTGTAGAGTTCCAGAACAAAGTCTCCCTCCAATGGGATGAAAATCTAAGATGAGTAGGTACTGTCCAGAAACAGGGCAGACCAAATGCTCTCCGGAATTTTCTGTATTTCAACCAAAACACTTAGTTTCACAGTTTGACGTCCAGTGGCTGTTGTAAAACAGCGAGTTAGAGTCGAAGGGTTTATGCATTTGACATATCACTTCGAGTTAGTACATGTTTGGGTCCAATACAATAGCGAGGAATTACGCATGCTAACACACTTAACATCCCGTGGTGACCCCGATGGTCGAAATGAACTTTTAAACCCCTAAAGTTCAATACTTTGGAACTCGATCATGGGACATGGTCCAGGGATGTATATGTTGCATAAAGTTTATACTTTATCCATATGTGTGTTTGTTATGCGCATTGTCTACGCCATTCTCGTATCACTATTGTATAGACTGGATGAAATAAACCAACATGTGCTGATCGTTTGAATGATGTGAATGCAGAATGGTGCGGACACGTTCAACGCAAGAGGAGGGAGGTCCGAGTCAAGTTCGTGGTGATGAGTCTCCACCTCCGGAGCAGACCATGACGCAGCAGCAACCACCTCCTCCACCGTCAGAACTTCCAAGGAATCTTGCGGAGGTTCTCGCCGCAGTGCTCGGCTCGCGCGACGAGCAAACCGAGTTACTGCAGATGTTGGTGCAGCAGAATGCGTCCCATCAGGGAGGACGCCAAGACAATGGGCAACGCCAGCCCCAACAAAGCTCGTATTCAGAATTCATGGCGACCCATCCACCGGTCTTCATGGAGGCCGAAGAACCGTTGGAGGCGGACAGCTTTATCCGCACTCTGGAGGCAAAGTTCGGGCTGCTACGATGCACCGAACATCAGAAGGCGCTGTACGCAGCGCAACTGCTTCAAGGGGAAGCCGGTACCTGGTGGGCGAACTACACCGTCTCCTTACCGGCTGGCCATGCCGTCACATGGATGGAGTTCCGGGAGGCGTTCCGCGCCTATCACATACCTCCCGGTGTGATGGAAATGAAGCTCCAGGAGTTCCTGGCACTACGACAAGGCGAGAGGAGTGCTCATGAGTACTCCAGGTTATTCAACCGACTGGCGCAGTATGCGCCAGGATTTGTGGGCACGGAAGACAACAAGCGCAATGCGTTCTTCCGGGGCCTGAACTCCAAGATGAAGGTCCATCTCGCCCAGAGCAATCGCGGCACATTCAACGACCTAGTTAATGCCGCGATTCTACAGGAGAATGCTCAGCGCGAGCGCGGTTCTGACAAGAGGAAACGCAGAGCGCTGACGAGCAGCAGTGGTGGAACGCCACAGAAATACCGCGTGGTATATCGTTCACCATCCGGTCAGAGATGGCAGCCACCGGCGCGACCGCCTCAGTTTCGCGGCCGGCAATATAATGCGCCGGGCTTTCGACCGACGTATCCACCACAGCAACAGCAGCAGCAAAGGATGGTCCCGCGTGCGCCCCAGTTTCAACAGCGTGCACCGGGATTCCGTCCTCAAGTCGGCGGGACCCCGACACCTTACACGTGCTATACGTGTGGCCGTGTCGGGCACATTTCAAGAGACTGCCCCGAGCCGCGACAGGGCAGGGGTGCAGCACCATATCAGGGTGCTAATCAGCCCCGCAACCAGCCCAAGAAACCAGCACCAAAACCCGGCAACGTCCACCACTTAGCCATCGAAGACGTGCAGGAAGGCGAACCCGTCCTCGCGGGTACGTTCTCTTACCTAGATCATCCCGTAGTCATACTTTTTGACTCCGGTGCCACCCATAATTTCATAAGTCAGTCTTATGTTATTAAATATCAACTGCCTATCATTCCCACAAATAATTCATATTTGATATGTTCTCCGGGTGGGAAAATAACAGCTGATAGAATGGTCTATAGAGCACCATTACAGTTGGGTGGGAATATATATCCGACTTCTCTAATCATATTAGAGAGCCAAAAACTTGATGTCATTTTAGGAATGTCATGGCTACATCGCCATGGTGCTGTTCTTGACATCATTCCACGTGTGGTTCGTTTAAACTCTCCACTTCATGAACCACATGTTCTTATTCTTGACCATTCGGTTCAAGAAACCCCAGCCACATATAACACGGAAGCCACGAAACTTGAGGATATTCGTGTGGTCCGTGAATACCCGGATGTCTTTCCGGATGATCTTCCGGGCATGCCACCTGAAAGAGATGTCGAGTTCAAGATTGAACTCGTACCTGGAACGACACCAATCTCACGGAGACCATATAAGATGGCTCCAAATGAACTGGCTGAACTAAAGGAGCAGCTCAACGATTTGATGAAGAAGGGTTTCATTCGACCGAGTTCCTCGCCATGGGGATGCTCGGCGCTGTTTGTGAAGAAAAAGGATGAAACCTTGAGGTTGTGTGTGGACTACCGACCTCTCAACGCCGTCACCATCAAGAATAAATATCCACTGCCCCGCATCGATATTCTCTTCGATCAACTTGTGGGTGCGAGTGTATTTTCCAAGATGGATCTTCGCTCAGGGTATCATCAAATCAAGATCCGGGCGGAAGATATTCCAAAGACGGCCTTCTCGACGAGATATGGGTTGTATGAATACCTCGTCATGTCCTTTGGTCTCACCAACGCCCCGGCACACTTCATGTATCTCATGAACTCAGTGTTCATGCCGGAGTTGGACAAGTTTGTGGTGGTTTTCATAGACGACATCTTAGTTTACTCTAAGACTGAAGAAGAACACGCCAAACACTTGCATATCGTACTTCAACGATTAAGAGACCATAAGCTTTATGCTATGATCAGCAAGTGCGAGTTTTGGATCAGCCAAGTGCCATTCCTTGGTCACATTATTTCTGCAGAAGGCATTGCAGTTGATCCAAGCAAAATTGAACAAGTGCTGAAATGGAAGTCCCCCACATCAGTCCATGAAGTCAGGAGTTTCCTCGTGTTAGCAGGATATTATCGGAGATTCATACCAAATTTCTCCAAGCTTGCTAAGCCGATGACTGAACTGTTGAAAAAGGGGATCAAATATGTTTGGAGCTCAGCTTGTGAAGAAGCTTTCCAAGCATTAGTGAAGCATCTTACAACAGCCCCGGTGTTAGCTCAACCGGATACAACCAAGCCCTTTGACGTATATTGTGATGCGTCTGGCATCGGGCTTGGCTGTGTATTGATGCAAGGAGGAAGAGTGGTCGCCTATGGCTCACGTCAACTTCGTAACCACGAGCAGCACTATCCGACTCATGATCTTGAGCTCGCTGCTGTGGTATTGGCCTTGAAGATGTGGAGGCACTATTTGCTTGGGAACTTAGTGCACCTCTACACCGACCACAAAAGTCTGAAATATATATTCACTCAAAAGGAGTTGAATATGCGGCAACGGAGATGGCTAGAACTGATCAAAGACTATGAGATCGAGATTCACTACCATGCCGGTAAGACAAACGTGGTTGCCGATGCCTTAAGCTGCAAATCCCATGTCAACAATCTGTCCATCAACCCACTTGAAGAGGGGGAGCCGAGTCTGTACTTGGTTCCATACGGGGCATTATATAATCTTGCTCTCATCCCAACCATAAGAGAGGAGATTATGGAAGCTCAGAAGAAAGACATGGGGATGTCGCACATTCGGAGAAGGATGGAGAATGGCGAAATGAAATGCTTCCGAAGAGATGAACACGACACTCTATGGTTTAAAGACCCTATAGTGGTACCCAGTGACATGAAGCTTCGGAAGAAAATCTTGGACGAGGCTCATTTGTCCAAGTATTCTATTCATCCGGGCAGCAACAAGATGTACCAGGATCTGAAAACCAGGTTTTGGTGGACACGGATGAAGAGAGAGATCGCCAAATATGTATCCGAATGTGATACGTGTCGGCGGGTGAAAGCCGACCATATGCGTAAAGCCGGACAGCTGCAACCATTGAACATTCCGGCGTGGAAGTGGGAGGATATCAGCATGGACTTCATAGTCGGGCTACCTCTCACGTCTCACAAGCATGACTCGATTTGGGTGATAGTCGATCGACTAACCAAGTCGGCTCATTTTATCCCCGTACATACAAAGTACGTGGCCAAGCAATATGCGGAGCTTTATATTGCAAAAATCTTATGCTTGCACGGTGTTCCCCGCTCCATTATTTCAGATCGCGGTGCGCTGTTTGTCTCTCGGTTTTGGGAACAGCTGCACGCATCATTGGGGACCAAACTGATCCGAAGCTCCGCGTATCACCCGCAGACAGATGGTCAAACTGAACGGGTGAATCAAGTGCTTGAAGACATGCTACGCGCGTGTGCCATCCACCACGGCAAGAATTGGGACGATCATTTGCCGTTGGCGGAGTTTTCTTACAACAATGGCTGTCAAGCTAGCATCAAGATGGCGCCGTATGAAGCTCTCTATGGCCGGAAATGCCGCACACCTCTCAACTGGTGCGAGTCCGGCGAGCGAGTCATCTACGGCATTGAACTTGTGAATGAAGCTGAAGAACGAGTGCGAGTAATACAAGCCAATCTCAAGGCTGCTCAATCTCGTCAGAAGAGCTATGCGGATAAGAGAGGCCGCCCTCTCCACTTCGACATCGGGGACCATGTTTATGTCCGTGTGTCTCCGATGAAGGGAGTTCATCGTTTCGGAGTGAAGGGTAAACTTGCGCCGCGGTTCATTGGTCCGTTCGCCGTCATTGAAAGATGCGGACCCGTGGCCTATCGCCTGGAGTTACCAGCATCTCTCGCAGGCATTCACAATGTCTTCCACATCTCTCAGCTGCGGAAGTGCCTCAAACCCTCAGCTGAAATCCGCACGGAAGACATAGAAGTTCTTCACCCGGACCTCACGTACACGGAGTATCCAATCCGGATCATCGATGAAAAGACTCGTGCCACAAGAAACCGGACCTTAGGGTTCTACAAGGTCTTGTGGAGTAACCATACCGCTGATGAGGCGACATGGGAAAGCGAGGATTATCTACAAACGTATTATCCGGACTTGCTATCATCCTATACCGGTAAAGTTTTTTTTGTTTTTTTTTCCACTTTGCTTTTCCTTTGGAATCTCGGGACGAGATTCTTTTTAAGGGGGGAGGGATGTAAAATCCCCAAAAGTGGTAGCAAGAAAATTCTGCTCATGTGCACTTATGAAAAATGAGGAGAATTAAAACTTTGAATTATAATGGGGTAAGTTCAAAGTGAGGGTTTAGACTTCCCAAAACTTCCAAACATGGAGATCTAAATTCATAACTTGGATCTTCATAGTCCAAATATTCAACCTTCCAAATTTCAGCTCATTGGGAGGAGTTTTGATATTTGTTTGGAATTAAAAGGAGAAGCCCTCTAATCTTTATTTCAAATTCAGTTTCAAATTCCAATTCCCTCAATTTGAAAATTTGGTTTCACAAATGTGTTCTCCACCTTTTAATAAGCAGCCATGCCAAAAATTTGAAATTTTGGAGCTGGTTTGCTATACTTTTGAGGCAATATAAAGTGGAGAATTCAAACTCTTTTTCAAATTCAAATGATCAAACCCCATTCAAATTCTACACCAGAATTCAAACCATTTGAATTCTGCAAATTCAAACATAACTTTGGGATGAAGTAAAGCTTTTAATGTGGAGTTGCTGGAGGGAAAAATATCAGAAAAGTTTTACTAAACAAAGGGGGAAGTGGGGCCCAATTGTCAGCCACCTAAAGCAAACAACCGACTGTTTTCCCTCTCTCTCTGCTCCCGGTTGATCGCGGCGCGACAGCTCTCGGAAAAGCGCTCCCCCCGACGCCCTCACCGAGCCACCGAGCTGGTTCTCGCTGGCCGACGTCGGCGCGCGCGCGTGGGCGATAAGAGCGGCCGCCCGAGTACCCCAGCGCTACTTCTCCTCCTCCTCAGCTCGTGCAGCGCCGCGACCGTCTCATTTCCGCTGAACACCGCCGCTCAGCTCTCTCCGATCGACCACAGCCACCAAGCTCGATTGCTCGAGCGCTCCACAGCAAAGAGCATCGCCTGGACGTGCTCTAGCCCTTGCCAAAGCCCCTTTGAGGTTTGCCGGTCCGAACTGCTCGAGAAACGCGGATTTGCGCCAAAGCTTCAAGGTGGCCGGACCTCGCCGTTTCCGCTCTCCGTCGACAGCAGCAACCGGCCACCCTCTCCCCCGACTTCCTATACAAGAAAGGTGCGTGGACATGTCCTGGTCGTGTAGCCGGAGGCGGTTTAGCGTTTGTTAGAACCAGTGGTGAGAATTTCACCGTTTCCCCAAACTGTACACCGACGGATATAGCCGGGTCTAGCCAAAAATTCGTTGTGCTTGGGGTAGCTCCGCGCTAGATGAGCTTACAGTAGCTCCAGCACAGGCTTGCGCATCTCCCCGAAGTTCTAGCAGCTCAAATGAGCAAGTAGAGATGTCGGGTATCGAGTTTTTGTCGCCGCCGGAGTTTTGCGGGCTCAGGTCGCCGGTGAGGTCCCATCTCTGGTGGGTTTCAGGGAGAGCGATCTCTGGGTCGAGGATGTCCATGGGACACTGGTGCTGTTAGAGCCAACCCTAGCCTGAAAGACCCACTGTTGAGGGAGAGCGAGGTCGCCGAAGTAAGGTTCGACATGGTCGCCGGTGCAAGCACCGTCCCGGCCGTTGTCATCGGCTCCCGACCCCACCATCGTGTTCAGCACGGTGTAGAACTCACAGGCGGCGAGTTTGACAAAGTTTGGACCACAAGAACCCCGTCCCGGCGAGCCTCGCCGGCGTGCGCCGCCGCGGGAGGCGCGGGCAGCGCGAGGAAGACGAAGGGGGGCCGGTCCCACCGGTCAGCCTTCGGGTTCGCGCGAGGATCGGTTTATGGCGCCGGATCTAGTGCGGCTGCGCGGGAATAACCCCGTAGCCCCCAGTGTTGCTAAAATCTGACTGGTCCGAATTAGACCAGTGGGCCCAGCCCAATTATTTGAAGTTTCTATTAGAGAAATAATTCCAGGAATTAGCTGATCTTTACAAGGCCATAACTTTGTGTAGAAAACTCCAAAAAGAGTGAGACCAATTTTGTTGGGTTCCTCATGAGGAGTGCTTCACAGAGAAACCAAATTTTGACTATGAAAATGCCCAGGAATTTCTGTAGAATTGTTTTTAGTAAATCCTTTAGGGATTTATTACAGGAGCAATTCTTTATGAAATATTCCCAAATTTGGGTAGCAAATCCTCTTCATAGATAATGATCTCCAGTAAAAATTTGGGCTTCATTGGAGGTCATTTGTTAGGTCAAATTACCTTCTCAAGTTCATCCTTTATTTGAAAATTCAAATTTAAACAGAAGCTTTTTCAGAACTCCTGTCTAAGTTCAAAAATTCATATCTCTCTGATGGTAGCTCCAAAAATGGTGAAACAAATTTTGTTAGAACCATGGAGACTTACCCCAATCAGATCTTCCACCATTAGCTATGTCAAAGCTCCTGAATTGGGCTCAAAATTTAGAGAAGCATTATACTCGTAGGAATTTAAAAGACTACATTGTGCAATGACATGTCTCCAAATTTGACTCAAGTCATCCTTAGAGAGTCTAGTATCCACTGTAAAAATCCCAAAGCCAATTAAGGATTTTAAATAGCAATAGCTATGAATAGAAGTCCAATTCTTATAAATCCTTAATACTTATACATATATTTTATTACATTTCATGATAGTGACCGAAGTTGAGGATACACCAGAGCCTTTGGACGTCCTGCCACCGGAAGCTGACTTTCCGTTTAACTCGCAACCAGGCAAGCCCCGGTTTGCACTTAAGTACCTTTTATAAAGTTTTTATTTGTGTCATTTATGTCTAGGATGAATGTTTGCATTAGAGTTAGGGTGATTGAAACCCCACTTGCATAGCCTCTTTAAATCCTATAAAGGGTTGGGTAGTTTACAAACCAACGAGTAGAGAATGCCATGCTAATGTATAGGATCTCGGTAGAAGTCGAGTGGTTGGAAGCTACTCGCGAGATAGTACTTATCACACGGGAAGAAAAGAGGTAGATAATGGCTTGAGCTATGAAAATGAGACCCAGCAGGGGGGATAGGAAGCAGTGAGCAGAGGTCTCACGTGCGTAGCCCTGTTGGTGTCGGTTGAGGACCGTCCGTGTGCGGCCCTGCTGGACAAGTATCGAACAGTACCGGATGCATACTGGCATATGGGAACCAGGAAACCGATGTAATTGGTTAACCTGGGTGTCGAGGCTTACCCAACCGTAAATAGGAGTGGGTTGAGGGTAGCAAGTTGTAAATCTGCCGGTGGGCACAGTCACGCTCCACGCGGGGACCTCCTACCCGTTACGGATGGACCGGTTCGGCATTTGGGTTGCCTTTGAAAGGTGGTTGCATACAACAGAGTAGGAAGGGGTGTGGAATCACGCTTCTGAAAGTGGGTGTATGTGACGTGTTATCCGGGTGTGTCTTGATTGCAATCACCGTCCCTCGCGGTTATTTGAGTACCCGCTTGTTCACTGCGCTGTGACGTAGTAAGAAGTGAAATAAGCCAACTGAAAATGCTGTATTGACCTTAATGGCTTGAATACCTTGATTGTTGTAGATATAGAGCTAACTAAGTTTACATTCCACTTTGGGCATCTCCACATCGGGGGAAAGCATTTCTTGTTTGATTGTGGACTTCCGATGTGAGAGCTGTCTAAGGCACATGAATCTGCTCCTATAAAACTGAAAGTAAGGATCAACTTATAGGCGTGTCTTTCTTGCAAAAACCTTTCCTACCTTATACATTCTTGCACGTAGAGTTCCATGCCTAGGGTTGACGGTTAAGACTTGCTGAGCCTTCGTGCTCACGGTTGCAATATTTGAGCTGTGTGCAGGTGAGAGGTATGAGGAAGGTTCCGAGGACGAGGCGATGCCCCGTCGGGGTACACGGCTGAGCTGGAGCCATGCACGCCGCCGTGATTCTCCGGTTCCATGCTGCTAGTGTGTAGCGTCCCCGGGCTGGACGGCTGCACTTTTGCATAGCTAGGATGAGAGGTCTTATATGTATATTACTTTCGCTGTATGAATAGGTTTTGTAAAAAGACTTCCGCTGTTTTATATCAAATAAAAGTTTGTATGTTATCCTTTATTCTTTTCGGTTGTGCTGTTGGGTGCCGCATCGCACGGCACCACCCTATGCGATCCTGGAGTGGGTGAACCACGGGGTGGTCCCCACAGTATGCCTCTACAATCCAGTTAACCTGGTACATCGGTTTCCTGGGTCCCATATAGCAGTAAGCATCCGGTACACAACTCAATACTTGCTCCTGGTTGCGGTACACGCATCGGTCCTTAACCGACACAGGCAGAGCTACTCAACCAAGACCTCGTCTTGTCGCTGCCTAACCCTCCTTCCCGGTCTCATCTTTAGAAATATAAACTTTAGTTTGCCTTTTCAACTACACCCATGTAATCCCGACTATAGCTCGCGAGTAGATTCCAACTACTCGACTTCTACTGGATGCCATAACCTATTTAGCACAACAACCTGCTACAGCGGAAAACTATATTCTACCCTCGACTCTAGGGTTCATTTGGTCATGCATTTGGAGTATAAAACATCCTTGACCCAATGCACATATAAACCCTCAACTATAATTGTGAACAAAGTAAAAAAACTTTATAAATAACTTAAATGCAAACCGGAGCTTGCCTTGGTTTTGCAGGTGATAAAGTCAGATAATTATGAAGTTAGTTGCTGATGACTCAAAGCTTAATCACTGCCTTCTTGCTCCTTGATCCAAGCTTCTCTTTTCTTCCACTTTTCCACGTTTAATCACTACACGTTATGAATACGCATATATGTTTAATTGCAAAACTTTTGCTAACAAGTTCTAAAGACAAGTTTAAAACTGGAACTCTGTTTAAGAATTTAAAATGACACTGGTGCTAGTGGTTTGGGTTTGGGTGAAGCAACATGATCAAGTGATAATTGCATTTCATCACTTGTGTTCTACTCATCTAAATAGGTTCAACAGGATAGTGGTGATCCAGAGCTCCAATGGAGCTGAAAATTTTCTTGTGAGTTCCTTGTCACAAGAAAGTAATCTGGACCAAAATTTAGAATTTTTCAATGAGTAGATCACTCAGAACAATTCCCTACGCATTTAGGCACAAAGGAATTAATTCTGAATAAATTTGCAATTTCATGCCAATTCAAGTGAACCACAATTTAAAACGTAGCTCAGGTAGCATGCATGAATTTTCCTAGGATTTTGGGAACTAGGAATTGCCCATAACTGAATTTCCAAGCTTTAGAAATTCTCTGACATTGTTTCTCTATTCATTTGAACACAGAAACATGAAAGCAGAATTATCCTAACTAAATCAACTCCAAATGAGTTGAAACGTTTACAGGAGTTCACCAACATCCTAGAGAATATTATGGCAAAATTTTAGGATTTTTGGATGAACCAAACTCCCTCTAAAATTCTTTTTCTTAAAAGATTTAAAGAATTTTCCAGAATTTAACAATGATTTTCCTACAAATTGGGTTGCATATTTGGATAGAGTTTTGCATTATGAATCCAACTCAAATTGAATCACTAAATTTGGAGCTTCCTAGCAAAAGTTATGCCCTCCCAAAGTTTGAATCAAATCTGGTGTCTGAAATAAACCGGGAGAAGTTTAAAAGTCTGACAGTGGGTCCGGGGGTGACGTGGCGCCTTCTCATGCGCCAGCACACGAGGCTATAGAGTTCTCCCGCACAGTCACAAACTGATCCAGTGCAACAGAGGATCCAATTCCCCCGCAACCGACACTGACACGTGGGCCAGGCCCGGCTTCGTCTACCTCCCACCACCCGCGCTCCCGCGCCGCCGAGCTCGCCCGGAGGGGGTTCCCATGCTCGGAACTTGCTGATTTTTGCCGCCACTACGTATTCTTGTGCGAGGAACTCGTATCCGGCCTTACCTCAGATCGAAGATGGCTGGAACCCTAGGTGCGACGGCGACAGTGGCTGCGGCATCTCTGGCGATGTCGCTAGGGCGCTATGCTGCACCAGACACGTCGCCATTTCCTCGTACAGCACAACTGCACCGAGGAGAACATGGATCCAACCTCCGATCTTGCTGAAACTCACCGGAAGTATGACCTCACCGTTGGGCTAGGTCAAAAATCTGGTGACAATCAAAAAACTCGATGAACAGCGGCTTTGCTCGACGGTTCTCGGTGGTTCTTGATCCTATGAACTTGCACAGAGGTATAGAAGGAGTATTCTACGTTGTGTGTGGTTTGGTTGATCGTGCGGCATGAATTTTTGATCGAAGCAACTTCGGTGTCCATTGCTCACCAACGGGAAAACAGGGAAATTCCGGCAAGACACGCCATGGCATGCTGCCGGAGTTGGGGGTAGTAGAAGGTCTCGAGACAGACCATTTTGCTTTTGCAGCTCGGTGGGAGAAGCTCTGTGGTGGCCGGGCGACGAGTCCTTGTCGCGGCGACTTTCCTCGGCGCTGTGGAGGAAGATGAGCTCGACGCCGGGGTTTCCGTGGGGTTAGCACCTGTTTCTTGCGTCGGCCACGTTCGGGAAGGTCTGGCGATGCTGTGAGGAGGCTCAGCTCGGCGTGCAGCAAGGTGGAGTAGCCGGCTGGCGGTGGACCGACCGTTTCTTCGCATGCGGCCGGTTGCTTCGTTGAGGGCACGCGGTCAAGACAAGCAGCTGCTGTGAGGCGGTGTGTGAGGCGACGTGCTCTCGGTGGAGTCGATGAGGGCAAGGCAAACCGAGCCCTGAGCAGCTCAGGAGCTGGCGGCAATGTTGCCTCGGTGGCACGTGCTGCGGTTCAGCGTCTTCAAGCGAAAACAGAGAAACCGGTTTGTGTTCAGTCGGTTGAGTGAGTCTGAACAGAGAAACAGAAACTTGTGTGTTAAGTCTTTCCCCTCTCCATGACAATTGGGTCCTACTGCTATTTTCCCAAAAGATCTTCACAAATTTGGCATAGTGCAAACTTCAGTCATGAGGAACTCAAATTCAAAATCCATTTGGCAAATTGATAAGTTTTACCTCAGTTTCTAATTTGAATCCAAATTTCAAAAAAATTCATAAGCCCCTTTGATAATCATATCAAAGCAACTCCAAACTTTCTCAAAATTTGTCTTCCTCATAATTTGGACCTGAAGAATTCAAATGTGGGTTCAAACATTTAATTTGGTGGCTGCAAAGTGATATTTCCAACCACAGTTTGCATTCTCCATTTCAAATGACAACCTTTCCATTTAAATGATCATTTGAATTCAAGGTGGACTTGAATTCATATGCTTGCTCATGACCATCTTCACATGTTTAGAAAAGTTTTTTGCAAGTCCCATTTCTTGGATTTGAACTCAACTTTATTCATCACTAAAGTTTTCCATTTACAAGTTTTGGGACTTTCACAGCAACCGAGTCTACATTGGCTTCCTAGACCCGTGTGAGCTCCCTCAATGCCGGTGAGCCGGAACTCAATTTTTCCCATCGGTCACCGTGTAGAACAGAGAAAACGAAAACCGGAAATTCACATCAATCACTGTATCACTGGAGTTTCTGGTCTAGCTAGAGCTAGAGTGGCACCCAACGATCACCTAGGCTGAATTCTAGCAAGGATGATCCATCCAGTGAGCTCAGCACCGTGCTTTCGCCGCCGCCGGTGAAAGTGCTACGGTCACCGGTGAGGTCTACCTCCCGGTGATTTCCGGCCAAGAGGAGGGCAGGGTTAGCTTCCCTGTGTCACCGCGGTGCTGTACGACCCTTCGGTTGGTCGTGTTTGCTGCCGAGATGCGTGTTCACCATCAGACCCCAACCAAATTCCGCCGCCGTTGTCGCTGATGAGGTTGCCGGCAATGCCGAGGTGCACGGGGTTGTCCAGCGTGTGTACCATGGTCTGAGGAAGGTGTAGGAGGAATCCATTTGAGAAATCATCCGGTGTAGGCCGAGAACAGCGCGCGCAACTTCCTATGTTCGTGGCACACTCGGGCACCGGCGAGAGGTTGAAGATGACACTGTTAGGTGGGCCCCAGGTGGCAGTAGTTTAAACAATTCAAATTGATTTTCCAGTTTTCCCTACAAAACTTTAGAAGCTATAACTTTGAAGATTGTCCAAATCGAGTGAACCTAAGTTTGTTGGATTCAGCTGTCTGAGTACTTTCTAGCAAAACAAGTTTCACTCCATGAAAACCCTTATTTATCCAGAATTAATTCTCCAAAGTTTAAACAGTTTCGAATTTTAACTGGAGATTCCTTTGATGGAAAATTCTGAAATTTTGCCAGGATGTTCCTTGAAATATCCCTGAGTCACCATAACAATTTCAGATCCATCCGAGCTCATTGAGTCCACCTAATGGTGTGATTAAGTAAACTGGTCCAGAGAAAAAGAAAAATGTCCAGAAACATTTTTCAGAATTTCTCTGAACTTCTTTAGCTCATATCTTTTGCTAGGTTTCTCGAAATTAGATGAAACAAATTCCATTAGAACCCTCTGAAACTCTAGTTTCCAAAAATCAACAATACCAATTCCTTTTATTCCAAGGCGAAGATTCAATCACTTAGCCAACATCAAGAAGCTATAGGCACTTTGTTGAATCAAAATAAAGAATACCCATCTTTGATGATTTTGTCGGCATCCAACTGTTCTCGAATTGGTTTATTCAAGAATTCAAAATATCCCAATATGGTAAAAGAATCGAATCCTAGAATTCTTATTCGAGATATTTTCGGGCTCTTAGGCGCTATTGTACCTAGTATATCTAATTTTTTCTTCATCTTACTATTTACTAACACATAATCAGATCTTTTTAAAAAAATACGTGTTCCTTGACAATTTGAAACAAACCTTCCAAGTACTTCAAGGGCTTAAATACTCTTTAATACATGAAAATAAAAGGATGTCGAATTTCAATAGTAACAACATGTTGGATCCATTCCATTTGAATTGGCACTTTCTCCATCATGACTCGTGGGAGGAGACATTGGCAATAATTCACCTTGGACATATTTATGTGCGAAAATGTAAGTCTATTTAAATCGCACATAAAAAATCCCACCAGGGATTTCCAAATCGTTAGGTTAGCAGCGGGTCTTTCTTCTTCTGGGTGAGCTGCGGAGCAGAACCGATCATCGTTCCCCCACGACCAAGAAGAGGGGGCAGCCCTCGGCCCGATCATCCAATTTGCTCCGACGATCCAGGGCGAAGATACTCTTACTAGTGCCCACAGCCTGGACTAGAGGCCCACTATCTAATATTTGGAAATAGAAAAATAAACCTGTTCTATATAAATTCGAACCACTCTTGGTCATATTTCTTTTTATAGAGAAATAGAGGAAGCCATACAAGGATTTAGTCGGGCCTGATCATGGGCGTACGTGACAGGTTATTCGGGTAACCCTGCAGATGTAAATCAATTATAATTGCCGTCTCTCGCAGTCAGTGAGTACCATGATAAAATGTTGCTGGTTGAAAGTTTACGTTGATTGTTAATGACATGCTTTAGTTTAGAGCGAATCAAAGTTATTTTCAACCTTAGTCAAGTTTCATAATAGGAATGTGTTTCTTGTTTGATTGCGGACTTCTTATGTGACTTAGCACAAGATTTCCCAACAATATGAAGCTAAAATTTGAAAGTAAGGATCAAGTACCTAGGCGAGTCCTTATGCAAAGAATTCCTATTGTGCACTTCAATTCCCGCAGATAGAGTTACATGATAGGTGAGACGGGTCAGTCTTGCTGAGCCATCGTGCACACTGCTTGTGTTTGAAGCGTTTGCAGGGTGCTATGAGGAGGCTCCCTAGGAGGAGACGAACCCCCAAGAGGGCAACACCGTCGAGTGGGAGCCGTGCACGCCACCGTGTTAGTGTGGTGTGTGTGCTAGTGAGAACACGTTCACGGGCTGAACGTGAACTCTTTTTGCTTAGTCTACGCCCGTGAGTGTAGAATATAAATGATACTTGGTGTAAATTATGTTTCTAAACAGTTTATGTAATAAAATTTAGCTTCCGCTTATCACCTTTTATGTGTGTTATCCGGTGCTGTCTATCTCAGTACCCCTCAGTGAGATCCTGGATTATCGAGACCCTCGGGTCCTCGCAGTCATCGACGTCACTGTAGGGAGTGAATCCCTGTGTTTCCTTGATGCCTATTCGGGGTGCCACCAGATCGCCCTTCACGGGGAAGAGCGGCAAACAACAGCGTTCATCACACCCTTCGGCTCCTATTGCTATGTGAGGATGCCCTTTGGGCTGAAAATTGAAGGAGCGAGATACCAACAATTCATGCAGCAAAACCTTGAGGTCTGTCCCAGCCATTCAGATGGATGGAGGAAGCTCAGAAGGCCCTCGACAATATGAAGAGCTTCCTCACTAACCCCCCAATACTGACGTCGCCCGAGCCGTTCGAGCCACTCCTCCTCTACATTGGAGCCACCATTCAAGTAGTCAGCACCGCCCTCGTTGTAGAGCGGGAAGAGCCCGAGCATGACCGCCGGGTCCAAAGACCGGTCTACTTCATGAGCAAGGCTCTCTCCGACTGCGAGACACGCTATCCGCACGTGCAGAAGCTCTTATACGCCTTCCTCATAACAAAGTGGAAGCTTCTGCACTACTTCCAGAGTCATCATAAAAAATCGGGACTCCTCCGGGAGGATCGCGAAGTGGGCACTAGAGCTCATGGAATATGACATATCCTACGTCGCCCATGAGATCAAGTCCCATGCCTTAGCTGACTTCGTCGCCGAATGGACGGAGGTGCAGGCACCCCGGAGCCTGACCCGTTGTATGTACTGGACGATGTACTTTGATGGATCGCTAACCTTAATGGCACAGGAAGCGGCGTCGTCCTCATTTCTTTAGAAGGAGACCAACTCCAGTATGCATGGTCATTGCACTTCAAGGCTACCAAAAATGTCGTGGAGTACGAAGCCCTCCTCAACGTGCGATGACTCTACATATGCGGTGACTCTGAACTCGTGATCAACCAAATGTTTAAGGAGTCGAGTTGCCATGATGCGCGTATGGAGGCCTATTATCGGGAGCCGTGGAAGCTGGAGCTAGGACAGGTTTGAAGGGCTCGAGCTATTCCAAGTGCCGAGGCGGGACAATGGTGCAGCCGACACATTGGCCAAACTCCCCTCCAGCCGCGAGGCCTCACCCCCAGGTGTGTTTGTTAGCGACATCCTCCAGCCATCCGTCCGCATTGAAGAATCACGACCGAGCCCAACCTCCAGCTGAAAGTCGCCCAGCTAGGATGGAAGGTCCCATACGTCAAGTATCTAGTGACCGGAAGACTACCCGCAGAAGAGGTGGAGGCTCGGCGAATCGCATGCCGGGCCAAGACATTCTTCCTCATTGAGGGCGAGCTCTTCCGGCGGAGCGTCACCAGAAGCTACAACACTGCATCTCAAGCGAGCAAGAAATGGAGCTTCTCCTCGACATCCATGAAGGGATCTGCGGGCATCACGCGGCCCCGAGGTCCCTAGTCAGGAAGGCATACCGCCAAGGGTTCTACTCACGTGACCTTTTGCTGTGTGGGGGCGAATCGTGCGCACATGTCAAGGCTGCAAGTATTTTGCCTGACAGATACACGTTCCGGCCGTGGACCTCCAGACTATACTCCTCACGTGACCTTTCGCTATGTGGGGGCTCGACCTCCTCGGTCCTTTCAAAAAGGCGCCTGGGGACTTCACCGTTCTCCTCGTTGTGGTGGATAAGTTTACTAAGTGGATCGAGGCAAAGCCGTTCGTCGCGGCATCGTCAAAGCAAGCGGCGAGCTTCGTCCGCGACATCGTGTACTGCTTTGGGTGCCAAACGCCATCATCACCGATAACAACACCCAGTTCACAGGGAAGAAATTCCTTGACTTCTGCATTAGTTTCCACATCTGGGTCGACTCGGCATCTGTGGCCCACCCGCGCACCAACGGGCAGGTCAAGCGGGCCAACAGCCTGATACTACAGGGACTCGAGCCACGCATCTTCGATCGCCTCAACAAACACGTGGGGCTCTGGGCCACTGAATCGCCATCCGTGCTGTGGAGCCTGCGCACCAAGCCCAATCGATCCACCGGCTTCACGCCTTTCTTCATGGCGTACGGCGTTGAGGCCATCCTACCGATCAAGCTCGAATACAGCTTGCCTCGAACCAAGGTGTACGAAGAAACCCGATCCGAGCAGGCAAGGAAAGACTCTGTCGACCGGCTTGATGAAGCCTGCGATGTCGCACTCCTGCATTTGGCCAATTACCAACAAGCGCGGCGATGCTATCAAGAACGGTGAATCCACCCTAGAGCTCTCCGAGCGAGGGACCTGGTCCTCCAAATGTTTCAGAGCAACAAGGACAGACAAAAATGTTTTCCCCATGGAAAGGTCCATACGTTGTCTCTACTGTCCTTCGGCCTGACGCCTACCGCCTGGATGACATCAACGGCAATCCCCTCCCCAACACGTGTGTGAGACCTATGTGTGCTGAATACATTGTCTATGACGATAAAAGTTTTGAATTCTGCCAAAACACTCTTTTTGTCATGGTCCGACTCTAGCTCCGAGCTCCGACGTAAGGTCCGACTTGCTACGGCTAGGTCCGACATGTGTTTGGTTAACTCCGGCGGTAGGTCCGACTAGCTTTGGTAAGTTCCAATCTAGGTTCTGCTAGATTTGGTAAGCTCCGGCTCAAGGTCCGGTTAGTTTTCGCAATGGTTGTGTTTTTACCATGCAGATGTTTCAAACTTGCTTTACATCTATGGAAATTTTGCTTAGTATTCTTTTACTATGTTTTTTTAAGTGTTATGGTTGTTTACGGTGGTTAACATTTTGCTATGGTTTGCAACATGCTTATGTGAGGTGTTCTAGTAAGGTGTTGTGGTTTTTGGAACTAACGTGAGTCAAGTCGCAGACTTGTGCTCGAAAGTATTGGTTGTTTATTCATGTGCAGGTGTTGCTTGAGTTCAAGATATGGATGGTGACGGGATCCATTGAACTAGTCTTAGGGAGAAGATGAGGTTCAACAATCAAGTTCAGGAGGAATTGTGGGTGATTTGATCGGGAGGTCGCGCAGCATGTTTGGATCGAGAACAATGCATATGAAGGTATCGTGGACGTCGTTGGAAGGTTTTTGCACATGTGCAAGGATTGCATGTACGTGGCAACATGGTTCCAAGGCGTGATGAAGAGATGTGGACGTAAGGAATTGGTAGGAAAGGTCCAACCAGCTGGATTACGGACTCAGGCTGTGGCTGAGTCGGTTATGGCTCAAATATGGAAAGATTTGAGTTGGTTATGAAGGGATTTCGTGTGGGACACGAAGTTGAGTTGTTTTAGGAATGTGGGATATGTTCCTAAGGTGTTTGTAAGTCTTAAGATTGCTTCTATCTGCGTATAGAAGAGTCTTGAGCAGTTATGGAAAATTTTGATTCAGAAACTGAGTAGGATTAGAGTCCTAATTTGAAAAGGGTTAGCCTCCGGGCTGGTTATATAAGCAAGGGAGGCCAGAGCTCGTTGTAACACTACCTTGGGATGTTCCTCTTATGTTTTGATCAGTAAAATTCGTAATTTAGAGGAGCTTTTGTGCCTTGTTCGTCCGACTTGTTTTTGTCAAGTCTTTCTCGTCGAGTTTCTGGACAGCACAACAGCACTTCGGTGTTTTAATCATAACTCGAGTTTTACAGATCCAATTGACGTTATTCTTATTGGATTGTCTTCACAACTTGATTATCTATAATCTGTGAAAATTTCACGGTCATTGGTTTTGTAGTTTCTAATCTAACAAAGTTTCTTCGCAGTGTTGCAGATCTAATTTTTACTCGAGTAGAACAGATTGACCCTCGTTTGATCTTTCGATCATAACATGAGTTTTTCTTGACAGATTTCCATGATTCTTGTTGTCGTGTCTTTGTGACTTGATTCTCTATAATATATACCACTTTTGTCACAGTTGAACTGTAGGATCGAAGTACACGTGTAAAGCTACCAGAGGGGGGGTGAATGGTAGATAAAAACTTTTTAGCGGAAGCAACAAAACACCCCTCAGCATAAAACCGATCTGTTAAAGAAACCGTGTGTGCGACTAATCTAAACGTGTTCAACTATGACAAAACTAGTATAGATTGTAGAGAATCATGTCACAAAGACGTCACAACAAGAATCATGAAAATCCGTTGAGAGAAACTCAAGTTACGATCGAAATATCGAACAAAGGTCAATCTGTCCTACGCGAGAAAAACAGTTCTGGAATACTGAAAAGAAACTCGTGTAGATCAAAAACCACAAGTTCAATGACCATTAAATTTTCATAGATGATAGAAAATCAAGTTGTGAAGACAACCCAAAAAGAATCACATCAATTGGATCTGTAAAACTCGAGTTATGATAAAACCACCAAATCAAGGTAGTGTTGAACAGAAACTCGACGAGAAAAACTTGTCTGAAACAAGTCGGACGAACAAGGCACAAAAGTTCAATTAGAATACGAATTTTATTTGTCAAAACACAAGAGGAACAGCCACAAAGTCGTGCACCACGAGCTCTGGCCTCCCTTGCTTATATAACCAGCCCGAAGGCCAACTCAACTCAAACTAGGACTCCTACTCCTACTTGGATTCAAACTGTAACTTTCCAATACTGCTGAAGACTCTTCTATACGCAGATAGAAGCAATCTCAAGACTTCCAAACACCTTACTAACGTCCCAAACATTCCTAAAACAACTCAACTTCATGTCCCACACAAAATCCTATCATAACCAACTCAAAACTTTCCATATTTGAGTCAAACACGACTCAGCCGCAGCCTAAGTCCATAACCTAGTCAGTTGGACCTTTCCGACCAATTCTTTACGTCCACATCTCTTCATCACGTGTTGGAACCATGCAGCCATGTCCATGCACTCCTTGCACACGTGCAAACATCTTCCAACGATGTCCAAGATACCTTCATATGCAATGTTCTTGATTCAAACATACTGCACAACCTTCCGATCAACTTAACAACAATTCCTCCTGAACTTGGTTGTTGAACCTCATCTTCTCCCTAAGACTAGTTCAATGGATCCCGTCACCAGCCATGTCCTGAACTCAAGCAACACCTGCACATGAATAAACAACGTGGAACAATACTTAACTTCATGATAACGTAAAGCATTGTTCAATATAGAAATTTCATTCATAGCATTTTGTAGTTTCTTATTAAGATCATCACAAGTGGAACAATGCAAATCAATTGTAGAACAACAAGCATCTTTCAAGTTTTTATCATTAAGTGCAGCAAGCTCTCTGTTCTTTTCAATCTCTAACCCAAGTTTATTAAGTGTGGAGGTATGTGCACTTCTTAGAGAGGACAATTGTTCATATATTAAATCACATGAGGAACAAAAATCATCAATAGGAATCAAAGATTTCAAAACAGATTCTAGTGACTCAATTTTAACAGCATTGTCCCTATGCTTTTTGTCCCTTTTCTTAACTATAACAGTGGCACCAGAAATAGCATCACACATTTCTTCGCAAGTAGGACATACCTCTTCATTGTCGCTGTTATGTTCTGCCTCCTCCATACTTGAACTTGACTTGCCCTCCATGAAGTATAAGTTTCCCAAATCATCTTCATCTTTGTCACTTCCGATGTATACATCGCTCGAGCCAAGTTCTTGAAGTGCAGAGATAAAACTATTTACCAATTGGCATACTATAAAACCCTTCTTCTATTTTTATCGTTTGCATAGGAGTGCTTCATCCTATTTTGCTTTTCATCACGGGAAGTAGGACCTAAAAGTTTAGGGCAATCCGTATGAAAATGTCCTGTCTTACCACATTCGAAGCATCGTTGAGGTCTGGCTCTTCCTCTCCTTCTAGTTCTCACATTTTGCAATGCTTTTGAGAACCGAATAGAGATGAGTGCAAGTTCTTCCTCTGGAAACTCTTCAATCTGTTCAAGGGTTAGAGAGGACAACAAAAAAAAAGTACCACAATATGAATATTGACTAGAGCTACGCATGTCACATTGTGAAACAAATGCAAGAGACTTGTTGGGGTTCTTACGTGATATTATGTCAATTTCATGACTTTTTAACTTAGAATATATCACATATAATGTAAGTGTACTCATGACAGTAGATTCACGAATAGATGTAACTTTCATCTCCCAAATTGACATGTCTAATGCACTTAGTAATTGCCTAGCATTTCAGCATCTGAAAAATTAACGTTGACACTATGCAAGTTGCTGAGAATTTTATTGAAGCGAGCAAAGAGGTCATCGATTGACTCACCGGGTTGCATCTCGAAGCACATGTATTCTTTCTTGAATATATCTTGTCTTACGTCCTTGATCGTGTTGGATCCTTCGTGGTAGTCACAAAGTGCTTTCCACACATCGTATGCAGATCGGAGGTGTGCAACTTGGTCGAAGTCACTTTGAGTTGTATGATCAAGTTCCGTGCTTTGTTGTTGTTGTTATCGACATCTCGCATGTTCGTAGCCGTGACTTGATCGTTTGGTGGCAAGTCATAAGGCTTGCACACCTTCTCTCATATTGCGAAGGCTTGCGCCTGGATGAAAGCCTCCATACGTGCCTTCAAAACCTGAAAATCAATGCCACTGAACACACAAGGTTTTGCAGAGTGTTTCTCCATGATGATTAGTCCAAAGATGTGCAAATCACAAAGATTATAGCACGGTGGCTCTGATACCAATTGTAGGATTGAAGAGCACGTGAAAAGCTACCAGAGGGGGTGGATGGTAGATTTAAACTTTATAGCGGAAGCAACAAAAAAACCCATTGGCAGAAAATCGATCTATTAAAGAAACCATGTATGCGACTGATCTAAACGTGTTCAACCGTGACAAAAGTGGTATATATTATAGATAATTAAGTCACAAATACACGACAACAAGAATCATGGAAATCCGTCAAAAAACACTCAAGTTATGATCGAAGATCAAACGATGATCAATTTGTTCTACTCGAGTAAAAACCAGATCCTCAAAACTGCAAAGAAACTCGTGTAGATCAGAAACTACAAATCTAACGACCGTGAAATTTTTACAGATGATAGATAATCAAGTTGTGAAGACAACCCAAAAAGAATCACATCAATTGGATGTGTAGAACTCGAGTTATGATCAAAACACCGAAGCACTGTCGTGCTGTCCAGAAACTCGACGAGAAAGACTTGACAAAAAACAAGTCGGACGAACAAGGCACAAAAGCTCCTCTAAATTACGAATTTTATTGATCAAAACATAAGAGGAACAGCCGAAAGTCGTGCACACCACGAGCCTTGGCCTCCCTTGCTTATATAACTAGCCCTAAGGAACGTCCCAAACATTTCTAAAACAACTCTACTTCATGCCTAACATGAAATTCTATTATAACCAACTCGAAACTTTCCATAAATGAGCCATAACCGACTCAGCCGCAGCCTGAGTCCATAATCCAGCCGGTTGGACCTTTCCGACCAATTCTTCACGTCCACATCTCTTCATCACGCCTTGGAACCATGTTGCCACGTCCATGCACTCCTTACACACGTGCAAACACCTTCCAACGATGTCCACGATACGTTCATATGCATTGTCCTTGATCCAAACATGCTGCGCGACCTCCCAATCAACTCTATCATAATTCCTCCCGAACTTGGTTATTGAACCTCATCTTCTCCCTAAGACTAGTTCAATGGATCCCTTCACCAGCCATATCTTGAACTCAAGCAACACCTGCACATGAAAAAACAACCAATACTTTCAAGCACAAGTCCGTGACTTGACTCACGTTAGTTCCGAAAACCACAACACCTTACGTGAACACCTCACATAAGCATGTTGTAAACCATAGCAAAATGTTAACCACCGTACTCTGCCATAACACTTCAAAAACTTAGTAAAAGAATACTAAGCAAATTTTTCATAGATGTAAAGCAAGTCCGAAACATTTGCATGGTCAAATAGAACCATTGCGATTTAGATCCGGACCTTGAGCCGGAGCTTACCAAATCTAGCAGAACCTAGCACCGGAACTTACCAAAGCTAGTCGGACCTACCACCGGAGCTCACCAAACACATGTCGGACCTAGCCATAGCAAGTCGGACCTTACGTTGGATCTTGTCGGAGCTCGGACCTAGAGTCGGACCTTGACAAAAAGAGTGTTTTGGCAGAACTCAAAACTTTTTATCATCATAGCCAATGTATTCAGCACACATAGGTCTCACAACTCATTATTCATTTTTGGGGCTGAGTTCAGAATTTGTGATGAGTATGATGGGAGAACTCACATACTTTTTGGGGCTGCAAACCAAGGAGGGTAATTTTGTGCATCAAATAAAGTATACAAGAGACCTTCTTAAGCGCTTCAACATGGACAAAAGCAAGTCTCTTCGGACACCAGTGGGTACAACAACTGTAAGGGCCTCAGTTTTTGACACATATTTGAAGTGTTCATCACCACACCACACACCTCATTTGAGGAAAGTTGATGAACACAAATGAAGAGCAAGTAACCACCATCAACATGCTCATTAGAAAAACAAACTCACATATTGCAAAAGTGGTATTTCCCACATGTGATATAGAAGGTCTGGACATATGAAAAATCCTACACATTACTAAGGATGTCCATGCCATGTTTCACCCAAATTTAAAACCTTTTTGAGGTCATGATGGGTATAGTTAGAAAGAGGGCAGTTTGAAACCATATTCAAATTAAACTGTTTTTATCCCATGAATTCAAAAGTGGGAGGCATATTCTTATTCAGCACATTTTTGTGAGCCCACACACCAATTTTCACTCCATTTGGAGTTCATCTTGACATGAGCTAAGTTGGGCAAATTCAAACTTTATTTGAATTTCAAACTGAACTTGTGCTGAAATACATTCAAAACAAACCCAATTTGAATTCTAATCAGTTCAAAGGGCTCATGGGTGAATAATTTGAATCACCATGGGTATTTTGGGGCTCACTGTTTACAACAGTGATTAGGAGTGAATTTCAGAGGTTAAAACCCCGGGTGGGACCCACATGTCAGCCACTGAAGCAAAAGAAACCGACTGAGAGCTCAGCTCGGTTAACCGCGCACGCTGCAGCTGCCGCCATGGCGAAGAAACGGCGAAGCCACCAGCTGCTTGCCGATCTCAGCCGCGGAACCGACTCCCTGGGTCTTTATCTACCCGCCCGAGCGGTCACCGGCGCCTTCCACCGCTGCCTCGTCGCACTTCCACCCAAAAACCCGAAACACCTCGCCGCCTGAGTGAACCTTCGGTTCCTCATCGCCCGGCAAATCCAGTGACTCTCCCGGCGATCTGAGACCAGCACCGGGTGCGCCAAGCCATCTTCAACGCCCTCGCATCGGTTCCAGACCCTGCGCGGTCTTCCCCGAGCTCCACCGCGGCGATCTTGTCTCTGCCGGTTCAGCTCGAGCTGCCGCTGCGGGAACCGTCCTTCCAGCTACCGCAGCCCACCATTCACGGAGCTGTGAACAGCAAAGAGGTTCACCTCCAACCCCTCTTTCATTTCCGCAAGCTCCGGCGGCGTGACAAGCACTGCTCCGGCAGGAATTTCATATTTTCGCGATGGTGTGCAAAAGTGAGATCGGTACTAATCCGAGAAATTCGTAAACCACACTGCATCACTCATCCTCTTGTGGAGACGATCACTTCTAGTAGCCCGTCCGGATCCATAGGACCAAGAACCACGAAGAACCGTGGAGGGAAACCGCTGTTCTTCGAGTTTTAGTAGAAATCCCGATTTCCGGCCTAGGTCACACAGTGACAGCCCAACACAGCCCTTCCCGAGCTCCGTAGAGCTCATGTCGACCTTTCCTATGGTCCACTGATGCTCGACGACCCTTAGCTTGATCGGGGGACGTGCTAGGGAGAGTGGACAACGCGACCGAAGTTCTTCCGAGGTTGCGGCTCGTCGCCGACCAGGTGGCGGCCGATGTCATGACGAGCTGACCCCAGAATCCTGTTCCCCAAGTGGAAGTAGGCAGGGGCGGCCAGAATCGTGAAGTTTGGAGCTTTACAGAAGCTGGCGGCGAGCTCTCCGGCAAGGTTCCCCGGCGGCAGAGCGCGGGCGTCGGGAGGTTGAAGAAGGCGGTGGACCCCAGCTGTCAGCGACCGATATTTTAAATCGGGATCGGGCTGCGGCCGGGATCTGGTGTGCTGGCGCGCAAATACCCTGTGGGCCTCGGTGTGCCAGACACATCCGCGCTCAACACGTGTCCCCGCGGGCCCCCGCGAGTTTAAACTTTTCCCCGATTTTCAGAAATTCTTCCAAACTTCAAATCCTCATAACTTTGGCTAGGAGGCTCCAAATCGAGTGAACCAAATTTTGTTGGATTCAGCTCCCTGAGCACTTTCCAGCAAATCAAGTTTCACTTCATGAAAATCCTTAATTCTCCAGAATTAATTCCTCAAAATTTAAACTGTTTGGAATTTTAACTGGAGAATCCTTTGGAAAAAATCCTGAAATTTTGCTGGAATGTTCACCAAAATATCCCTTAACTACCATAAAATTTCAGATCCATCTGAGCTCATTTGTTCCCCATAATGGTGTGATTAGTGAAACTGTTCCAGAGAAAATAGAAAATGTCCAGAAACATTTTCAGAATTTTCTCTGAAATTGTTTAGCTCATATCTTTAGCTAGGAACCTTCAAATTAAGTGAGGCCAACTTCATTAGAACCCTCTTAAAATATAGTTTTCAGAAAGTCATAGTTTGTTCCATGAAAATCCTTAGAACACCCTAAAAGCCTTGAATTAAGGTCAAGGACATAATTAATTGTGGAGGGCTCAATTGAGCTTTACTGCAAGTAAAACTTGACCAAGTCTGTACCTAGGTTTTAACCAAGCCACAGTAAAAGTTTCACAGTCATTGGGTCTGTCTAGTGAGAGTTATAGACTTCACAACTTCAAACTCAATACAAATGCATTTAAATTGATACATATATTTCTTCTATCATGTAGTCGCTAAGGTCGAGGAGGAACCCGAAGTCCTAGACTTCGTTACTCCGGAGGAGCAGCTAGCCTACGACCAAGAGCAGCAAGGCAAGCTCCGGTTTGCATTAACCTTTTTACAAATGTTTATTGTTTTGAGCACATCTTTGAATACTGTTATGATTCTTTGCATTAGAGTCTTGGTTGGAAACCCAACTGCATAGCCAAGAAAACCAGGGGTTGGGTTTAGGATGAAAAACCCCGTTAGCTACTGCAATGCTAAGATAGAATAGGATTCGGTACAAGTCGAGTAGTTGGAACTATTCGCGAGCATAGGCTAGAGGCACTCGACTCGGGTAGTGATAGTACATGAAACACATGGCAAGAAAATGAGACCAAGCGGAGGGTAAGGGCAGCAGGACTTTGGGTCCTGTGTGCTGTAGCTCTGCTTGTGTCGATTGAGGACCGAGCCGTGTGCGGGTCTGTTGAACAAGCTAGAACAGTACCGAAGACCTACCGGCTATATGGGAACCGGGAAACTGATGTAACTCGGGTAGCTGGGTATTGAGGCATTGTCCGTCGTTCAGAGGGTAGGATGAGAGCTTGAGGTGTAAATCGGCTGGCGGCACGGAGATGCGCGTGCAGAGACCTCTTGCTCGGGACGATGGGACCGGTTCAATATTTGGCTAACGGGCGAAAGGTAGTTGCGTACGGCGTCCGTGATGGTTGTTGTAGGCAACATCGAGTACGGGCGTACGTGACGGGTTGTTCGGGTAACCCTGCAGGTGTAAATCGATTATAATCGCCGTCCCTCGCTGTCAGTGAGTACCACTTGTTCACTGTACCGTGACGTAGAAAGAACAGGCTAGTTGCATGTTAAAATGTGCTGATTGAAAGATGGACTTGATTGCTAATGACTTGCGGTAGTCTAGAGCTAACTAAAGTTCTTTTCAACTTTGGGCAAAGTACATGAGAGAAATGTGTTTCTTGTTTGATAGCGGCTCTCTCATGTGCCTTAGCGTAAGGTTCTCCACAACCTGCTGCTAAAACCTGAAAGTAAGGTTCTACTAATTAGGCGAGTCCTTTGCAAATGATTTTACCTCATGTACCCATCACCCCTCATGTAGAAGTTCCATGTTTAGGTGAGACGGGTCAGACTTGCTGAGCCTTCGTGCTCACTGCTTGTGTTTGAAGCTTTTGCAGGGTTCTATGAGGAAGGGACTCCCGAGGAGGAGACGGAACCCCAGGAGGGGAACCCCATCGAGTGGGAGTCGTGCACGCCGCAGGGTTAGTGTGTGTGTGTGCTAGCAAGGACACGTTCAAGGGCTGAATGTGGACTTGATGCGTAGTCTACGCCCGTGAGTGTAGACTGGACTTATTTTGATATAAACATGTTCATAAACCAGTTTATGTAATAAAATTTTGCTTCCGCTTTGTACCTTTGATGTGTGTTATCCGGTGCTGTGCAACGCAGCACCCCTCAGCGTGATCCTGGCTCGACAAGACCTTTGGGGTCGTGTCAGCGTGGTATCAGAGCTCGCTTGAGGTTTAACGCACTACAAAGGTCATCTTTTTCAAAAATCCAGTGAGGAACGAGTTAGTAGCCCGTATAAGGATGTTATTAGCATATAGAAAGTGGCATACCATCCTATTTGTTTATGTTAGAAAATCGTGTATCTTGGGACGTTTATATCTTGGGGGGGTACACGTAAGCGCTGTCCACCAGTGCGCACAAGCTGAAGGGTGGAGCCCCACGGGTGGCAGGTAACCCGACAAGCTTTGGTATCCTCTACGACTCTTCATGTCGTTTGGGGTAGTCGAGCAACGTCTGTCCCTGGCGTTAGTGGTGCAACTTGGGAGACCCCGTCACATGGTCTGAAACATGAACACATAACTCAAGGCGTGTTTGGCTTGAGAACATCCGGGCGAGTGATGACGACCGGTTGTACTAACTGTATGGATTCCGGGCTCGGTGTGCAGCCGAGTCTGACGATTGTTTGAGTTTCTGCAGGTAGCCGGACCACGAAACGGTAGACGTGTAGAATCCGTGTGCGAGTGACGTGTAGTGCCACTGAACTAACGAAGCCGGCTAAGTCCGGTATAGGTTTTTCTTTTTCAGGACATAGTACCGATATAATCTGGTGACGCATCGACGTCACACCCCATTAAAAAAACAACTTCATTTAAAACATGAAGGTTTTGATCCAAAGTAGTAAAACTTGATGTAACTCCTTCCCTTGAACAGGATATTCAAAGTTAACAAGTTTTCAACTTATAGTTTGTTAAGGACAGAGTACTCTGGTTTCAGCTGAATTAGGGTTGAAGTTGATCAGAGGTTAGAGGTTGAGTTCTTTCGAGGATGGGGTCATATGATACATTTCTGGAAAGCTTTGGAGGAGATTTAGAACTCTTCTGTTGATGTCCAGAGGTTTTTCATCCCTTAACCACTCGAAAATTGCAGTAGAGTTGAAACTGTCCAAAAAAACAGGACAGAGCAAAGACTCTCTGTAAACTCTCTGTAAATTGAGCATAACTTCCTGCATAAAAATTAATAAATAGAAAATGAGGTAGTTCTGGAAATCTTATGAGATGGGTTACAACTTTGTAACAGAAAGTTTTGTCAGATTAGGAACAGAATTAACTGGAATTCTTGGATCGAATCACTACCTATAGCAGGAAGGTGCTGTCCAATTGTTTCCAGAAACTCTGCTAACTTTGACGTCTCATAACTTTTGAACCAGGAGAGATCTTAGGCCAAGCAAATACTTTCTTGAAAGCTATTGAAGTTAGCTTTAACTTTGATGTTGAGCTCCGGAATTGGTTTTGCCTTTAACATGGCCTAAATCAGGTTCAAACGGGAACTGGTCAGGGCTGTCATGAGAACAGCAGATCAGCAGTCAAATTTGTTTAAAATTGGAACTATGTTTCCAAGTTTTATGGGTTCAATGACATGTCTTATGTTATAACTCAGTGGTTTACTGTTTAAATAAATATTTGACATTTCTGGAATATACTTTTACAGATGACAGCAGATAAACAATTGGAGAACGGGTGGGTGGTGTCCCTTTGTTCTCACCATAGCGGCTACCCCGAAGCATTGTGGCAAATGCTCCAATATTTCGGGTACAACCAGATGCCGCAGTACTTCGCCAAGGAAGAAGGCGAAGAGGGAAACAAGACATGGACAGTCCATGTTGAAGTCCCCGCAGGACCTACGCCACCCGGTTGGGTGCCCTTCACCATTACGGTGAGAGGAAGACAACCGGAAGGGATGTGGCAAGTGGCAGCCCATGACACCATGTCACGTTTCTGCCAATTACACGTGCAGGCTATGGAGGTCACTCCATATGCGCTCGTTCCGGTGGAGGGACGGGCTCAGCATGTGTGGGAAGAGAGGTACCTGGAGGCAACGGACCCGAGTTGCCCAAGGTACAACCCCGCGGAGGCAAATCTCAGCCTCCAGATGAGGGCGGGAAACGCTGTGATGGACAGCCAAGCTGTTCATACGGAGCATCTCGCCACGAAGCTCAAGGAGAGCACGAGGCGTGGAGACCATTTCGAGAGTGCCCACAGCGCACTCCGCAATGTGCTCCTTCCGACGATCAAGCGACTGAATGAACAACACAATCAGTTGCATCGTCTTAAGAAGGCGAAGAGGAAAAGCCGTGTCGACATCGTGGCATTACAAGAACTGGTACAGAATCTGACCCAGCAGAACTAGGAACTTACTCAAGAGCGGGACGACGCTATTGAGGAAGGGCAAGGCTGGGAAGAAGATTACAACCAAGCCATGGATGAGGTGCATGCATTGCAGGACCTCGTACCTCCGGTGTTAGGAGTACCGGTGGTCTTGGGCCTTCCAGCAATGGGAGAACCCGAGATGGGAGGAGAGGTGGTAGATCCGGAGCCACCAGCAGAGGTACCGGAGGAGGACGACCCGCAGGAGGTCGAGTTCTACTCCGAGTAGGGGGTTACAGTTGCCATGTAGGGCAGCTAGAGTAGTGTAGCCCAAATTTTGTAATCAGTGACATGTCGCGTAGACAGTAGAGTATGTATAGGTAGTGAAGACATGAGCACGACTTCTTGGAGACCCGAGAAGGATGTATCTTGTATAAAGATTATGCTTTATCAATATATGTGAATGTTGTGCAAATTAATCATGTGTCATTTCAATACCTACTGTTACATATGGAATTTTAAGTGAGACATGTGCTAATCCCTGCTATTTGGAATTTCAGAATGACGCGTACTCATGCCAACCCTGATGTTGGGGGTACTAGCCAAGGGGGAGAGACCTCCCAACAGCCTCCCGAGGACTCCTAGGGACAACAGAAGCAGCGACAGCAACAGCAAACACCGCCACCGCCGCTGCCAACGGTTACATTGGCCGACATCGTCGCGGCAATGGTGGGTTCACATCAGCAGCACACGGAGTTGCTGCAAACTCTTATTGCCAATACGTCTCGCCTAGAGAGACGTCAAGATTGTGAGGAGCGTCAACAGAGCTCCTACTCCGACTTTCTGGCGACTCATGCCCCTGTATTCTCAAGGGCGGATGAACCTCTTGACGCGGACAACTGGCTCCGCGCAATAGAGATGAAGTTCGGGCTGCTCCAGATAAGTGAGCAGCGCAAGACTCAGTTCGCGGTCCAGCAGCTCCAAGGATCCGCGAGCGCGTGGTGGGCCAACTACTGTGCTTCACAGCCCACCGACCGAGTGATGACCTGGAAGGAGTTCCGGACGGCCTTCAGGGCCTATCACATACCGCCAGGTCTGATGAAAAGAAAGACGCAGGAATTCTTACACCTGCAACAAGGGAGCCGGAACGCGCTGGAATACTCCAGGGCGTTCAACGATCTCGCGCTCTACGCGTCGTATCATGCAGATACGGACGAGAAGCGGCGGGACCACTTTTACCAGGGGCTTAACCCGCTCCTGAAGGACAAGTTGGCGATGTTCAATCGCGGCAGCCTCAACGACATCATTGATGCTGCGATTGTTCAGGAGGACTCCGGTAAGGAGTTAGCAGCGGCGGAGAGGAAGCGAAGCGTGCCGCAGAACAGCGGAGAAGGAGGCGGTCCTTCTCAGAAGTTTCGGATGGTGAATCGCCCACCATCAGGTCCACGCTGGCAGTCACCACAGGGGTCGATGCCGTTCCGCAGTCGGCCGTACTCTTCACTGGCATTCAGGCCGGCACTGCCAGTACCACCTCCACAACAACAGCAGCAGCGTGCGATGCGCGTGCATATGCACCTCAGAAGCGCATGCCGGGCATTCGTCCCCCGAGCACTACACCAGCAGCGGCCACATGTTACAAGTGTGGTCGTCCAGGACACTTCGCGAGCAGTTGCCCAGAGAGGCAAGGCGGCGGAGTGGCACCGCAGTTTCCGGGGAGGAATCAACCCCGGAACCCTAATAATGCGCGGCGGGAAAACCCTAGGCCCAGCACCGTCCACCAGCTTGCCATAGAGGACGTGCCGGAGGGCGAGCCAATCCTTGCGGGTATGTTCCAACTCCACCAGCATCCCGCTATAGTATTGTTTGATTCAGGCGCCATGCATAATTTTATTAGCCAAGCTTTCATTGCTAAACACAGCGTGCCAATACTACCCACCCATAGTCCATATTTAATTTGTTCACCGGGTGGGAAGATTTCAGCAAGCGTAATGGTTTCCAAAGCACCATTATGCTTAGCGGGTAGAGTGTACCCTACGTCTCTCATTATCTTAGAGGGACAAAAGGTCGATGTCATCCTAGGGATGTCGTGGTTAACCCGCCACGGCGCTGTTTTAGACACCGTCCTTCGAGTCGTGCACTTAAACTCAGAACTGCACGGGTCTCACTCATTATTTCTGGACAGTCCAGAAATAAAACTTCCAAGTGTTTATCAAGCCACAACCATCAGATTGGAAGATATTCCAGTGGTCCGAGAGTTCCCTGACGTATTCCCGGACGATTTACCGGGGATGCCGCCCGATAGAGAGGTGGAGTTCAAAATTTAACTGGCACCGGGAACCATGCCAATATCCTGAAGGCCGTACAAGATGGCGCCCAAGGAGTTGGCTGAACTGAAGACTCAGCTCACGGACCTTCTGGAGAAGGGTTTTATTAGGCCGAGCTCCTCGCTATGGAGCTGTTCGGCGTTATTTGTCAAGAAGAAGGATGAGACGTTACGGCTTTGCGTGGACTATTGTCCATTAAATGCCGTAACCATCAAGAACAAGTACCCGTTGCCACGGATCGACATGTTGTTTGATCAGTTGGTCGAAGCAAAGATCTTTTCCAAGATGGACTTAAGATCCGGGTACCATCAGATTAAGATAAGGGCGGAGGACATTCCAAAGACAGCTTTCTCGACGAGGTACGGACTTTATGAGTACCTGGTCATGTCCTTTGGCCTCACCAATGCTCCAGCTCACTTCATGTACTTAATGAACTTGGTATTCATGCCGGAACTGGACAAGTTTGTCGTGGTCTTCATCGACGACATCCTGGTATATTCCAAGTCGGAAGAAGATCACAAGAAGCATCTGCGTATAGTCTAGCAACGGCTGCGGGATCACAAGTTATACGCGAAATTCAGCAAATGCGAGTTTTGGATATCGCAAGTGCCTTTTCTCGGGCATATCATCTCAGCGGAGGGTATCGCTGTGGACCTGAGCAAGATCACTCAAGTGCTGAGATGGAAATCCCCGAGAACTGTTCACGAGGTACGGAATTTCCTCGGACTCGCGGGATATTATCGGAGGTTCATTCCGAACTTCTCGAAGATTGCCAAGCCTATGAAAGAGCTGCTGAAGAAGGCTACCAATTATGTTTGGAGTCCAACATGTGAAGCAGCATTCAAGGCTTTAGTCAAGCACCTGACATCAGCACCGGTTTTGGCGCAGCCAGACACAACAAAACCGTTCGATGTGTACTGTGATGCATCCGGCATTGGGCTCGGATTTGTGCTGATGCAAGACCGAAGAGTGGTCGCGTATGGATCACGGCATCTTAGAAACCATGAGCAGAATTATCCAACTCACGACTTGGAGCTTGCTGCTGTGGTACTTGCATTGAAAATGTGGAGACACTACCTACTCGGTAACCTCGTACATTTGTATACCGACCACAAAAGCCTCAAGTACATATTCACTCAGAAGGAGCTGAACATGAGGCAACGAAGATGGTTAGAACTGATAAAGGATTACGAAATAGAGATCCATTATCATCCAGGCAAGGCAAACGTAGTGGTAGATGCGCTGAGCCGCAAGTCACACGTCCACAACCTGACCATCACACCGTTGGAAGAGAGCGAACCATCACTACATGTAATTCCACATGGAGCTCTCTACAACCTAGCTTTGATCCCCACCATCCGTGAAGATATAGCGGCAGCCCAGAAGAATGACAAGGGCATGTCACATTTGCGGAGACGTGTAGACAGTGGGGAGTTGAAATGTTTCCGGAAGGACGGAGACGGCGTCCTATTGTTCAAGGACCGGATCGTCGTACCCCGAAACCCGGAGTTACGGAAGAAAATTTTTGATGAGGCTCACTTATCAAAATTTTCTATTCACTCCGGCAGCAACAAGATGTATCAAGAACTCAGAAGCAAGTTTTGGTGGACACGGATGAAGCGAGAGACTGCAAAATACTTGTCCGAGTGTGATACATGTCGAAGGGTGAAGGCAGACCACATGCGGAAACCGGGACTGCTGCAACCACTGGGCATTCCTGCCTGGAAGTGGGAGGACGTGAGCATGGATTTTATCATCGGTTTACCCATCACTTTTCAGAAGCATGATTCGGTGTGGGTGATCGTCGATCGGCTCACCAAAGTGGCCCATTTCATCCCGGTTAACACCAACTACAACGCCAAGAAGTACGCTGAACTGTACATCTCACGGATCCTATGCTTGCACGGCGTACCCCGTACCATCATATCGGATCGGAGCACTTTTTTGTGTCCCGTTTTTGGGAGCAGCTACACGATGCCTTGGGGACGAAGTTGATCCGTAGTTCAGCATACCACCCGCAGATGGATGGGCAAACCGAGCGGGTAAATCAGATCTTAGAAGACATGCTACGAGCTTGCGCTATCAACCACGGCAAGAATTGGGATGATCACTTGCCGTTAGCCGAGTTCTCGTACAACAATGGGTACCAAGCCAGCATAAAGATGGCGCCTTATGAGGCTCTATACGGGAGGAAATGCCGTACACCACTGAATTGGTGCGAGTCTGGCGAAAGGGTTACCTTCGGGATTGACCTTGTCAACAACGCGGAAGAAACGGTTCGACTGATTCAAGCGAACCTAAAAGCCGCTCAATCCCGACAGAAACATTATGCGGACCGGAGAAGGCGCCCATTACAATTCGAAGTTGGAGATCACGTATATCTACGCGTGTCTCCAATGAAGGGCGTAAACAGATTTAGGGTGAGAGGAAAGTTGGCACCCCGATTCATCGGTCCATTCCAGATTACCGAAAGATGTGGATCAGTGGCATACCGGCTGAAATTACCAGAAGCACTTTCCGGTGTGCACGACGTCTTTCACATTTCCCAGCTGAGGAAGTGTCTCAAGCTATCAACTACCGTTCAGCTGGAAGACATTGAAGAACTGCAACCGGATCTCGCCTATCGGGAGGAACCGGTGCAGATTATTGATGAAAAGGCCCGAACCACACGCAACCGTACGTTGTGGTTCTACAAGATTCTATGGAGTAATCACTCCATGGACGAAGCGACATGGGAGAGCAAAGAATTCCTTCGCGCTAACTACCCCGACTTTTTCACGTCGCATATCCGGTAATTTTCCACCGTCCTCTCTCTCATTTTCACCTTATAATCTCGGGACGAGATTCTTTTAAGGGTGGAGGAATGTAAGGGACTCAGTTTTTGACATATATTTGAAGTGTTCATCACCACACCACACACCTCATTTGAGGAAAGTTGATGAACACAAATGAAGAGCAAGTAACCACCATCAACATGCTCATTAGAAAAACAAACTCACATATTGCAAAAGTGGTATTTCCCACATGTGATATAGAAGGTCTGGACATATGAAAACTCCTATACATTACTAAGGATGTCCATGCCAAGTTTCACTCAAATTCAAAACCTTTTTGAGGTCATGATGGGTATAGTTAGAAAGAGGGCAGTTTGAAACCATATTCAAATTCAAACTGTTTTTATCCCATGAATTCAAAAGTGGGAGGCATATTCTTATTCAGCACATTTTTGTGAGCCCACACACAAATTTTCACTCCATTTGGAGTTCATCTTGACATGAGCTAAGTGGGGCAAATTCAATCTTTATTTGAATTCCAAACTGAACTTGTGCTGAAATTCATTCAAACCAAACCCAATTTGAATTCTAATCAATTCAAATGGCTCATGGGTGAATAATTTGAATCACCATGGGTATTTTGGGGCTCACTGTTTACAACAGTGATTAGGAGTGAATTTCAGAGGTTAAAACCCTGGGTGGGACCCACATGTCAGCCACTGAAGCAAAAGAAACCGACTGAGAGCTCAGCTCGGTTAACCGCGCGCGCTGCAGCTGCCGCCACGGTGAAGCCACCAGCTGCTTGCCGATCTCAGCTGCGGAACCGACTCCCTGGGTCTTTATCTACCCGCCCGAGCGGTCACCGACGCCTTCCACCGCTGCCTCGTCGCATTTCCATCCAAAAAGCCGAAACACCTCGCCGCCCGAGTGAACCTTCGGTTCCTCATCGCCCGGCCAATCCAGTGACCCTCCCGGCGATCTGAGACCAGCACCGGGTGCGCCAAGCCATCTTCAACGCCCTCGCATCGGTTCCAGACCCTGCGCGGTCTTCCCCGAGCTCCACCGCGGCGATCTTGTCTCTGCCGGTTCAGATCGAGCCGCCGCTGTGGGAACCGTCCTTCCGGCTACCACAGCCCACCGTTCACGGAGCTGTGAACAGCAAAGAGGTTCGCCTCCAACCCCTCTTTCATTTTCGCAAGCTCCGGCGGCGTGACAAGCACTGCTCCGGCCGGAATTTCATATTTTCGCGACGGTGTGCAAAAGTGAGGTCGGTACTGATCTGAGAAATTTGTAAACCACACTGCATCACTCATCCTCTTGTGGAGAGGATCACTTCTAGTAGCCCGTGTGGATCCATAGGAGCAAGAACCCCGAAGAACTGTGGATGGAAACCGCTGTTCTTCGAGTTTTAGTAGAAATCCCGATTTCCGTCCTAGATCGCATGGTGACAGCCCAACACAGCCCTTCCCGAGCTCCGTAGAGCTCATGTCGACCTTTCCTATGGTCCACTGATGCTCGACGACCCTTAGCTTGATCGGGGGAGGTGCTAGGGAGGGTGGACAATGCGACCGAAGTTCTTCCGAGGTTGCGGCTCGTCGCCGACCAGGTGGCGGCCGATGTCATGACGAGCTGACCCCAGAATCCTGTTCCCCTAGTGGAAGTAGGCAGGGGCGGCCAGAATCGTGAAGTTTGGAGCTTTAGAGAAGCCGGCGGCGAGCTCTCCGGCGAGGTTCCCGGCGGCAGAGCACGGGCGTCGGGAGGTTGAAGAAGGGGGTGGACCCCAGCTGTCAGCGACCGATATTTTAAATCGGGATCGGACTGCGGCCGGGATCTGGTGTGCTGGCGCGCAAATACCCTGTGGGCCTCGGTGTGCCGGACACCTCCGTGCTCAACACGTGTCCCCGCGGGCCCCGCGAGTTTAAACTTTTCCCCGATTTTCAGAAATTCTTCCAAACTTCAAATCCTCATAACTTTGGCTAGGAGGCTCCAAATCGAGTGATACAAATTTTGTTTGATTCAGCTCTCTGAGCACTTTCCAGAAAATCAAGTTTCACTTCATGAAAATCCTTAATTCTACAGAATTAATTCCTTAAAATTTAAACTGTTTGGAATTCTAACTGGAGAATCCTTTGGAGGAAAATCCTGAAATTCTGCTGGTATGTTCACCAAAATATCCATGAACTACCAAATAAATTTCAGATCCATCTGAGCTCATTTGATCCCCCTAATGGTGTGATTAGTGAAACTGTTCCAGAGAAAATAGAAAATGTCCAGAAACATTTTCAGAATTTTCTCTGAAATTGTTTAGCTCATATCTTTAGCTAGGAACCGTCAAATTAAATGAGGCCAACTTCATTAGAACCCTCTGAAAATCTAGTTTTAAGAAAGTCATAGTTTGTTCCATGAAAAATCCTTAGAACACCCTAAAAGCCTTCAATTAAGATCAAGGACATAATTAATTGTGGAGGTCTCAATTGAGCTTTACTGCAAGTAAAACTTGACCAAGTCTGTACCTAGGTTGTAACCAAGCTACAGTAAAAGTTTCACAGTCATTGGGTCTGTCTAGTGAGAGTTATAGACTTCACAACTTCAAACTCAATACAAATGCATTTAAATTGATACATATATTTCTTCTATCATGTAGTCGCTAAGGTCGAGGAGGAACCCGAAGTCCTAGACTTTGTTACTCCAGAGGAGCAGCTAGCCTACGACCAAGAGCAGCAAGGCAAGCTCCGGTTTGCATTAACCTTTTTACAAATGTTTATTGTTTTGAGCACATCTTTGAATACTGTTATGATTCTTTGCATTAGAGTCTTGGTTGGAAACCCAACTGCATAGCCAAGAAAACCAGGGGTTAGGTTTAGGATGGCAAACCCTGTTAGCTACTGCAATGCTAAGATAGAATAGGATTCGGTACAAGTCGAGTAGTTGGAACTACTCGCGAGCATGGGCTAGAGGCACTCGACTCGGGTAGTGATAGTACATGAAACACATGGCAAGAAAATGAGACCAAGCGGAGGGTAAGGGCAGCAGGACTTTGGGGCCTGTGTGCTGTAGCTATGCTTGTGTCGATTGAGGACTGAGCCGTGTGCGGGCCTGTTGAACAAGCTAGAACAGTACCGAAGACCTACCGGCAATATGGGAACCGGGAAACTGATGTAACTCAGGTAGCTGGGTATTGAGGCATTGCCCGTCGTTCAGAGGGTAGGATGAGAGCTTGAGGTGTAAATCGGCTGGCAGCACGGAGATGCGCGTGCAGAGACCTCTTGCTCGGGACGATGGGACCGGTTCAATATTTGGCTGACGGGCGAAAGGTAGTTGCGTACGGCGTCCGTGATAGTAGTTGTAGGCAACATCGTGTACGGGCGTACGTGACGGGTTGTTCGGGTAACCCTGCAGGTGTAAATCGATTATAATCGCCGTCCCTCGCGGTCAGTGAGTACCACTTGTTCACTGTACCGTGACGTAGAAAGAACAGGCTAGTTGCATGTTAAAATGTGCTGATTGAAAGATGGACTTGATTGCTAATGACTTGCTGTAGTCTAGAGCTAACTAAAGTTCTTTTCAACTTTGGGCAAAGTACATGAGAGAAATGCGTTTCTTGTTTGATTGCGGCTCTCTCATGTGCCTTAGCGTAAGGTTCTTCACAACCTGCTGCTAAAACTTGAAAGTAAGGTTCTACTAATTAGGCGAGTCCTTTGCAAATGATTTTACCTCATGTACCCATCACCCCTCATGTAGAAGTTCCATGTTTAGGTGACACGGGTCAGACTTGCTGAGCCTTCGTGCTCACTGCTTGTGTTTGAAGCTTTTGCAGGGTTCTATGAGGAAGGGACTCCCGAGGAGGAGACGGAACCCCAGGAGGGGAACCCCGTCGAGTGGGAGTCGTGCACGCTGCAGGGTTAGTGTGCGTGTGTGCTAGCAAGGACACGTTCAAGGGTTGAACGTGGACTTGATGCGTAGTCTACATCCGTGAGTGTAGACTGGACTTATTTTGATGTAAACATGTTCATAAACCAGTTTATGTAATAAAATTTTGCTTCCGCTTTGTACCTTTGATGTGTGTTATCCGGTGCTGTGCAACGCAGCACCCCTCAGCGTGATCCTGGCTCGACAAGACCATTGGGGTCGTGTCAACAACGATACTTGAACTTGATGAAGATGGTGAACCCGTGGATCAAAAAGAATATAGAAGTACGATTGGATCACTTTTGTACCTCACCGCATCAAGAACGGACATACAATTCAGCGTATGTCTTTGTGCATGATTTCAGGCTTCCCCACGTGCTTCACATCGTCAAGCCATCAAAAGAATTCTCAGGTACTTACATTGAACTCAAGAATTTGGGATTTTTCTTCCTTCTTCCTCAACCGTTAATTTGAAAGCTTTTTCGGATGCTGATTTTGGAGGTTGTAGAATTGATAGGAAAAGTACTTCAGGTGCTTGTAATTTTCATGGTAATTCACTTGTTGTTTGGTCCTCTAGAAAACAAAATTCAGTTGCACAATCCACAGCCGAATCTGAATATGTAGCTGCTGCTAGTGCTTGCTAACAAATTCTTTGGATTGTTCAAACACTTAAGGACTATGGGGTTGATCTAGATAGTGTTCCACTATTTTGTGATAACACTAGTGCCATTTGCAGTGCTAAAAACCCCGTGCAACGTTCGAGAACAAAGCACATTGACATTAGGTATCACTTTCTCCGTGATAATGCTGAAAAAGTAAACATTGTGCTTCACCATGTAGATACCGAACAACAATTGTCTGACATTTTTACAAAACCTTTGGATTTCACTCGTTTTTGATTCATTCATAGTGAAATACGGCTTATGCAACCTCATGGCTTAAATTGAGGGGGAGTTTTTAAACTTGGGAAGTCTATGTGTGAATCTGAATTCAAAATAATATGAGCATAGTATTTCATACATATAAGACTTTGTGATTCCTTTTATATGCTGAAAGTTCTTACTACATCACTCATGTTATACATTTTGTAGTTTTTCCATGACTAGTAATTGGAATAATTATTTACACTAAATCTTGTGATGATCGAACTTTCTTGCTGTTTTAAACTTGTTGCATGCTCACAAGTGCTTTTAATAATGAAAAAATAATCAATCAACTATTCACATGTTGAGCTTTTATGTTCAAATGAAAAATTGAGAAAAAGATAAAGAGAATATGCATGCATTGCACTTCTTTTGAGATGGCTTATCATTGCACTTAGATATGAACTTGGAAGAAGTTGTGTGTGATTAAAACCATGTCCTTAAGCTTCTGATTGTCAAATGACATAGGCTTGGTTTGGTTGGTTAGAATAACGCTGATGCAGCATATAATCTCTTGCAAATGTCATATGATATGAATTTGTGCTTTGGAAAATAATTAAAATGCAGCAACAAGTGTCATGCTTGTGAGAACATGACTTGCTTAAATTGAAAATTACACTTAATCTCTAGCATGGCTTACACTACTTTATGTATCTCATTGATGTGATAGTGTAAGTTACTTGATAGTATGGCTTGGATGAGTTTTGTTTTATATGTATATGTTATAAATATGCTCACAACAATTAAAATTTCTCTTTTGAACCTTGCTGAATACATTGTCAAAGGGGAGAAATTGATCACTCATTGCACGATTAACAAGTGTTTTGGCATGATTCTTCTCAGGGGGAAATTTTTTGTTTTTCTTCTCATTTTATTTCTGATTTAGAAAGGGGGAGAAATATGTATAGGGGGAAACTTTTGTTTCAAAATTTCTGTAACACCCTCAAATTCATTACCATGCATTGGATATATTTTTCATGTAGAAAAGCATTGTAAAAGAACTAGAAATGGAGAAGGAACTATAGAAATGGAGAAAGAACCATAGAAATGGAGAAAAGAACCATAGAAATGGAGAAAGAGCAATAGAAATGAAGAAAAGAACCATAGAAATGGAGAATGGGACATAGAAATGGAGAGGGGAATGTAGAAATGGAGAATGGGATATAGAAATGGAGAGGGAAATGTAGAAATGGAGAATGGGACATAGAAATGGAGAGGGGAATGTAGAAATGGAACATGTGACATAGAAATGGTGAGGAATGGAAAAAGATAGCTGAAATGAGCCATTCCCAAATTTTCCCCAAATTTTTCAAATTCCCCAATTCCACAAAAGGGAAATTTTCCCCACATTTGGGGGATTAAATCCCCAAGGCTGCCGCACCCAACTATGGGTATAAGTTAGTTGAGTTCAAAATTGACTAGGACACTTGTTTGAGTTCCAATTGGAGTACGACTCCTCTTTTCTCCCCCTTATAAATACAACCCCCAGCCCCCCTTGATGCAGCCATTCCCCCCCCCCCACAAGTTGCCGAGTTGGAGGCCCTCCCCCCTCCAAGTCGCCGAGTTGGCACCACCCTCGCCGGAGTTTGGTCGCCGGTGAGCCCCGCCGTCGCGGAGAAAAAGACCGATGATCTGTCCTTCCCTAATCTTCCATAGAAAAATTCCTCGCTGATGCCATTGCTAGGAGAAGGGCCCTGCCACAAGGAGGAAGTGAGGAAGGTCTCCATTACCCATCTTACGACATCGCCGCTGTTTCTACGCATCCGTTTTCTTCGCCCCCTTCGAGCAGAAAATTTTACGTATGGACAGATCGCGTTTTGATCAATTTTGGACGGTGGAACTGATCTAGATCTTGAGTCAAGATCATCACCACGTCCACACTTGATCCCAGCATCCGTGTTCATCATAAAACCCCATGAAAGCCCGTTAAAATATGCAAGAACACGTACAAACTGGTTTAATAAAACAGTACCATACGATTTGCATTCATCTACCCCATTGCATCTTGAGTGAAGTTTGTGCATGATGATTGATTGCTGTAAATTTTATATGTGCATGGTCGTGAGTATAAGGACAAGCTCAAGAGGCCATCTACAAGGAACTACAGCACCAAGACTTCGAGACGCTTGAGCAACAAGAGCCACGGGAGCAAGGCAAGTGCCCCATGAGCATATTGATCCCATGTTTTGAAACTGTTTTGTTTGCGAAAACTCGTATGCTTGAGTCAACTTGATGGGACACCCTTTTATAGGAGTTTACTATTTTTGTTAACCATCCTTGTCGCCGGGAAAGTTGATGAGTCGAGTATGGTCGTTTTTTCTTTTTGCTTCGCTTAATCTATGGGATACGAGAAGCTGAATTAAAACATGTTTAGCTACGGCACTCATATGAATAATGTTGAGAACTTCATGATGATAACGAGCATGGAATTGGGGAGATCTACGCAAGATTGGTTGGTGGATGTTGCGGAATGAGATGGTGGTTTACTTAATTGCCGTAGATCTAAGGACCGGTTCATGCCAGCACATGCCAGGAAAACAGTGCCGCCACAAGGACAAATATGGGTGCGGCTTAGCTGACTAATTAGGTTTGTTGCTAGCTTGTTATGGACCGTTGGATGGCACAGGGAATGGGAGTCGAGGAGTACTGCCCTGGGAACTGCATGGCACGAGAGGGGGCCCGTGGGTGGGAGAATGGTGATTTGAGCCTGCCGGTGAAACCTCAGTGAGTCCGTACATATAGTAGCCCCTTTGTAAAGGCTATTTTGTGATCTCTTGGCCATACACCGATGGTTGTGTACTGGTATAATGGAGGTTCTGCAGTCGCTAACGGGTGACGAAATCACGAACTTGTGGGTAAATTGGTGCCACCTCTGCAGAGTGTAAAACTATCATGATAGTCGTGCTTCCGGTCACAAGCACCTGGCCAACTTACATGATTAGAGGGAAAACTTGGGATGGTTATTCGGTATGGTTATGGTATGGTCATTGGATTGGTTTTGGGACTGTTTTGAGTCATGACAATGAATTTGGTTTCATTTATATGAAAATGAGATGGATATGAATATTTATGAACTTGAGATAAACTTGAGAAAAATTAAAGGCTGGTTGAAGCATGATAAGTGATGAATTATTATGAAAGAATGTTGCTGAATTACTTGGTTATGTTCGGATTAAACTCACCTTGAGATAGTTGCTGTTTTTACCATGTTTATGAAATAAAATTTGCTTGCTGCAATGAGCCTTTTTATTGCCTACCTTGTTGTAAGCTAAATGTCATACTTTTCCCTAACTTGCTGAGTACGACATATACATCAGCTACAGGAGATGAGTACTTCGAGGACCATGTGGAGTACTAGGCATGCAAACTACCGTCAACATGCCTGTGGAGTTGAAGATGGAGCCTGCTGCTTAGTTATTTCCGCTGTCCTTTAGAGACTTCCACTGCAAGAATAAGTTAGATATTCATGAGTAAGACATTGAGTCATTGTAATAAAGTACTTAGACACTATTTATTTGTGGTTATATTCTGAATTCAGTTTGTGGATTACATGTGTATGTGTGATGAACATCCTGGGCACACATATGCATTCACTTGGTTCTAATTTCGGAACCGGGTGTCACAATTTCTTTCTCATTTGATTGTTTTCAAAACTTTTCACGTGAATAAGCCAATGTTCGGATTTTCAGTGGTCTTGCCAATGAATTCATCAAGGGGGAGATTGTGAGACCTATGTGTGCTGAATATATTGGCTATGATGATAAAAGTTTTGAATTCTGCAAAAACACTCTTTTTGTCAAGGTCCGACTCTAGGTCCGAGCTCCGACAAGATTTGACATAAGGTCCGACTTGCTATGGCTAGGTCCGACATGTGTTTGGTTAGCTCTGGCGGTAGGTCCGACTAGCTTTGGTAAGTTCCTGTGCTAGGTTCTGCTAGATTTGGTAAGCTCCGGCTCAAGGTTCAGTTAGTTTTCGCAATGGTTGTGTTTTTACTATGCAAATGTTTCAGACTTGCTTTACATCTATGGAAAGTTGGCTTAGTATTCTTTTACTAAGTTTTTGAAGTGTTATGGCTGTTTACGGTGGTCAAAATTTTGCTATGGTTTGCAACATGCTTATGTGAGGTGTTCACGTAAGGTGTTGTGGTTTTTCGAACTAACGTGAGTCAAGTCACGGACATGTGCTCGAAAGTATTGGTTGTTTATTCATCTGCAGGTGTTGCTTGAGTTCAAGATATGGCTGGTGACGGGATCCATTGAACTAGTCTTTGGGGGAATATGAGTTTCAACAACCAAGTTCGGGAGGAATTTGTAAAAGTCCCAAAAATGTGTATGAATAAAAAATAAGGTTTGAGTTCATATGTGTGGCAAAGACATGAAAAATGGGACTTGCTAAAACTTTTCTTCATGCAAAGTAATACATGGATGACCATCCAACATGAGGTTCACCTTTTTATTTAAAAGTGTTGAACCAATAAGGAGTTAAATACCTCTTTGCATGTAAGTTTAAAAATCAGATTTGAAATTCAAAGTTCACACATGTAGTGACCAAGGACTTTGATTAAAAATGCAGCCACATAGTTGGAATTATAGGGAGGAGTTTGATCACCAACTTTCTATTTGTAGGGTGGGCTCAAAAAGGAGTTAAAGAGAAGAAGTTGCAAACTTCAACCAAATTTAAATTTGGCAAGCAAATTCAAACTGAATTGGAAGGATTCAAATTATAACCCACATTTTAAAACTCAGAATTGTGGGAATTAAGAGGATCAGCTTGAGAAGATATTTGGGGAGGAAATGTGGAGTGGGACCCACATGTCATAGAGCTAAAGGAAGAGCCTTGCACCCTAAGTCTTAGCCTCAGTGGGAGATTTCCCCGAACAGCTCATGTGAGCCACCGAGGTGCTTACCGGCGCCACCTCCTGCTGCCTTTCCCCATGCGCTGACCACCGAGGCGGTGCCCTCGTGCTGATCCCTGTGCTCACGTCCCCACAGGGGAGCAAAAGGCTCAGTTGTGCTTCCCCCCTCACGAGCGCACGAACGGCAGCCGTTCTCCTCCTCCGCCCTCTCGGTCGATCGGGAAACCGAAGGAATCATCGTGCCTCTTCCTCCCCTTAGCGCCTAAACACTCCCACGAACTCAACCTCCACCTCCCTGACCTGAAAGCAAGCAAGCTTCGGCATCTAGTGCCTGAGAACAACCGCCGCCGCGGCGACCTAGCTCAAAAGCGGAGTCAGAGGGCAGCCGCAATAACGAGGAAGATCCCGAGGAGCCAGCTCAGTGATACGAGTAGTGTAGAGTCCTTTCCCTTAGTTTAGCAGGTTGTCGAGTAGTCGAGTCGTTACCTTAGTTAATGGTGTGTTAATGCTTGGTGTGTGACGTGAGTTGTGGAAGCCATGGCCGTTTGTCCACAACCTCGTCTTCAGGTTGTTTTGCTTTGGTGTGTGAACCCATATGAATTAAGAGTGCATTTATGTTCACGTAAGACATGGAACTCTCAGAAAATATAAATGTAATAAGGTCTCAAAATTTTAAAGTCTAAACAAGCAAATTGGGAAGTTAAAACGTAATGCTTTAAGTTAACATCTGGTTGATCATGATAGATAGCCGGAAGAGGAAAGGGTCGTGCTGCCAACCCCGCCAACAACAACGATGAGGCCGGCAACCCTCATCTTTCTGGAGGACAAGATAGGGGTGGTCGTCGGGAAGGAGTTGATCCCATCCACCAAATGCTAGAAAATCAGAACCAGCTCATCCAGAGCCTGACTCAAGTGGTGGCCAACTTGCACCAAGCTCCACCTCCATAAGCTGCACTACGCCAACCAAGGTTGAGTGAGTTTCTAGGGACTCAACCTCCAAAGTTTGCAAGTGCTGCTGAACCTCTGGAGGCAGATGATTGGCTAAAGGCCATTGAGAGCAAGATGAGGATCATACAATGCCAAGGGTATGAGAGGGTGCTGTTTGCCTCTCACCAATTGCATGGACCTGCTGCTGATTGGTGGACCGCTTATGTGGCCGCCCATCATGACCCTGAGAACATCACTTGGGAAGAGTTCAAGCGTAGCTTCCACAACCATTACATACCAAGGGGTCAACTTAAAAACAAGAGAAAGGAGTTCTTGGGCCTGCAGCAAGGAAGCATGACGGTGAGGGAATACCTCACTAAATTCACCCAACTATCCCGTTATGCACCACGGGACATAGAGACTGATGAGCAGAAACAGGACTGCTTTGTGGAAGGACTTACAGCGGAAATGCAGTGTGCAATGTCCTCCAACGAGTATGAAAGCTTCCAAAAGATGGTGGACAGAGCATTTGTTGTGGAAAGGAAGCTGAAGGCCTTGGAAAATGAAAACAAGAGGAAGGCGGGATGGTCACACCAAGCCTCGGGCAGCAACACACGCCCATGTCTGATGCAGCCACCCGCAGGGCAGACGAGCCGGGCTGCGGTACCCTACTCAGCACCCAGAGGGTACAACCCGAACTTCAGGCCTCCGTCAGCACCAGCACAACGACACCGTCAGTTTGTACAGCAGCCTCGCCCCACATATCAACCTCGACCAGCAGTACAAGGACCCCCAAACCAACCCCAAGACAACAAAGGCCAGGCACCTATGGTTGGAGTGCAATGCTTCAACTGTGGTGAAGTGGGGCACTACGCCCATAAGTGCCCAAAGAAGAAGCCCATGCAGCCGCAACAGCAGAATGTGATGCGAGGACGGGTGAACCACGTGACCATGGAGGAGGCGCAAGAGGCACCTGACATGGTAGTTGGTAAGTTTCCTGCCAATTTACACATTGCAACCCTGTTGTTTGATTCTGGTGCTACCCACTCGTTCATTGTTCAAGGGTTTGTTAAGAAGCATGATCTAGCAACCACACAAATGAACCATATGCTACCAGTGAACTCTCCAGGTGGAGAAATAAGGACAAGACAAGTGTGTCCCAAGGTGAATCTAGACATTAATGGGGTAGTATTTACTGCCAACCTCATAGTGATAGATTCATAAGGGATAGATATTATTTTGGGCATGGATTGGTTGACCAAACATAAGGGAATCATCCATTGTTCGACCAGAACGTTGGAACTAACTCACCCTAATGGCACAAGAGTAAAGTTTATAACAATACAAGAGCCTAGGAGGGACATTAAATTAAATCAAGTTGAGGTGAAAGTGGAGGAGATCAGGATTATCAGGGAATATCCAGACGTTTTTCCGGAGGAGTTGCCAGGTATGCCTCCCGATCGTGAAGTGGAATTCGCGATTGAGCTAGTGCCTAGAACAGCTCCGATATACAAGAGACCTTATCGTATGGACTCCAAACAGATGGAAGAGCTCAAGGAGCATATAAGAGAATTGACTGAGAAGGGGTATATCCGTCCTAGTTCCTCACCATGGGGAGCTCCAGTGATATTTGTGCCCAAGAAGGACGGAACCCAAAGGTTATGCGTAGATTACCGTGCGTTGAATGAAGTAACCATCAAGAACAAGTACCCACTACCCCGCATTGAAGACTTGTTTGATCAGTTGAGAGGAGCTTGTGTGTTCTCGAAAATTGATCTCAGGTCGGGATACCACCAACTTAAGATAAGGCAAACTGATATTCCAAAGACAACTTTTGTATCTCGGTACGGACTGTATGAATACACCGTCATGCCTTTCGGGCTAACTAATGCCCCGGCATACTTCATGTATCTCATGAACAAGGTATTCATGGAATATCTGGACAAATTTGTGGTGGTTCTCATTGATGACATTCTCGTCTTTTCCAAAGATGAAGAAGAACATGAGAGGCATCTAAGGTTGGTGTTGCAGAAGCTGAGAGAACACCAACTATATGCCAAGTTAAGCAAGTGTGAGTTTTGGTTGAAGAGAGTTCCCTTCTTAGGACGTATAATCTCGGAGGGAGGAATCTCTGTAGACCATGCCAAGATCGAGGATGTACAGAAGTGGAAGACCCCTGAGAATGTCGGGGAAGTTCGAAGCTTCTTGGGATTGGCTGGGTATTATCGACAGTTTATTGAGGGATTCTCCAAGATCTTGAGACCCCTCACCAAACTGTTGGAGAAAGGAATCATATTCACATGGACGCCGCAGTGCGAGACGAGTTTTCAAGAGCTAAAGAAATGATTGACAACAGCCCCAGTGCTAGTTATGCCAGATATGCAGAAGAACTTTTCGGTGTACTGCGATGCCTCTGGAAACGGGTTGGGATGTGTTCTCATGCAAGAGGGGCATGTCGTGGCTTATGCGTCTCTGCAGCTCCGGAAACACGAGAAGAACTATCCTACACATGACCTAGATCTAGCTGCAGTAGTACACGCGTTGAAGATTTGGCGGCATTACTTGATGGGGAAGAGGACAGAAATATATACGGATCATAAGAGATTAAAGTATATTTTCACACAGCCAGATCTCAACCTCAGACAAAGGAGATGGTTAGAGCTAATCAACGACTTTGATGTGGGCATCAACTATCATCCTGGGAAAGCGAACGTCGTGGCAGATACTTTAAGCCAGAAGGTGCAAGTCAATAGGTTGAGCTTGAAGGACATGCCTACAGAATTGAAGGAAGAGGTTATAAAACTCAATCTATGTCTGGTGAATAGTGGTGAAGCCATCGCCATTGAAGTGGATTCCACCTTAGAGAAAGACATCCGCAATGGTCAAAAGAATGACGAGAAGATACAAGAGATTAGAGAACTCATCAAGGAAAGTAAAGCCCCTAGGTTCAGAGAGGATGAACAAGGTACGGTGTGGCACGGGAAAAGAATCTGTGTGCCTGAAGTAAAGGAGATCCGTGAATTGATTTTGAAGGAGGCTCATGATTCAGACTATTCCATTCATCCTGGGAGTACGAAGATGTACCATGACCTCAAGAGCAGGTATTGGTGGTATGGCATGAAGCGAGATGTCGCGGAACATGTTGCCCTATGTGACACATGTCAGTTGGTGAAAGCAGAACATCAACGACCCGCGGGATTATTGCAACCACACAAAGTGCCTGAATGGAAATGGGAAGAAATCGGTATGGATTTCATACTGGGACTGCCTAGGACCCAATCAGGATATGATTCGATATGGGTCATCATCGACAGGCTAACCAAGGTAGCTCATTTCATCCCCGTGAAAGAAAGCTACAGCGGATCCAAATTGGCGGAATTATACATGTCAAGGATCGTGTGTTTCCATGGAGTGCCAAAGAAGATAGTGTCAGATCAAGGGATACAGTTCACCTCAAGGTTCTGGCAGAAGTTGCATGAAACCATGGGAACTCATCTGAACTTTAGTTCTGCCTATCATCCCCAGACTGACGGACAGACGGAAAGAACCAATCAGATCCTTGAGGACATGCTGAGAGTGTGTGCACTCAAAAACAATCGGAGTTGGGATAAGAACCTACCGTATGCGGAGTTCTCCTATAACAACAGCTATCAGGCTAGTATGAAGATGTCACCGTTTGAAGCTTTGTATGGGAGAAAGTGCAGAACCCCACTATTTTGGAACCAAGCCGGGAAGAGTAATGTGTTTGGACCCGAGGTACTACAAGAAGCCAAGGCGAAAGTGAGGGAAATCCGCAACAACTTGAGGATAGCACAAACACGACAAAAGAGCTATGCCGATGTACGGAGAAGAGAGCTCGTTTTCAACGTGGGGGACTATGTCTACCTCAAGGTGTCCCCTATTCGAGGACTTCGTCGGTTCAAGGTGAAAGGGAAGTTATCACATCGATACATCGGACCCTTTCAAGTTCTGGAGACGAAAGGCGAAGTGGCATATCAACTAGAACTGCTGGCTCGCCTATCAGATGTGCATGACGTATTCCATGTGTCACAGCTCAAGAAATGCCTATGGACGCCTGAAGAGATGTTACCCATGAATGAGGTTGATGTAGCCGAGGATCTGTCTTATGCCGAGCAACCATTCAAGATTTTGGATTCAATGGAACGCCTCACAAGAAATAAAAGAATTTGGATGTGCAAGGTGCAGTGGAAGCATCACTCGGAAGAGGAAGCCACATGGGAGCGAGAAGACGAGCTTAAGGCACAATTTCCGGAATTGTTCTCCTAGAACCACCAATCTTGAGGACGAGATTTTTTTAGGGGGGTAGAGCTGTAACACCCCAAAACCTGTTAAGAGGGGAATTAAAAAAAATTTGGACGTATTGCATGTGGTGCAGAAATTCAAATTCAAATTGGAATTCAAATTCAACTCAAAACTGAAAAGAAAAAGAAAAAGAAAAAGAAAAAAGCAAAACCCCGGCCAGTGGGCCGAAACCCACCAGCCGGCCCATCCGCCCCCGCGCCAGCCCGCAGCCGCGCGCTCCCCTCTCCCTCTCACTGACACACGGGGCCCACGTGTCATCCCTCACCTCCCGCTCGCGCCAACAGCCGGACTCTTCTGCGCGTGCCCGATCGCAACCTGCGGCGGACCCGTCAACCGAGACAGGCCACTCGGCCGGGAATCACATTGGGTGGTGCCGTGTTGTGCGGCACCCAACAGCACACATATGAGGAACAATGTATTACATAAAACAATAGCGGAAGCTTACAAGTTTTTCTTTGTAAATACTTTACATCAAGTAACTACAGCGGAAGTCTATATCAACTCACGTCGAATAACTAAAAGCACTCGAGATGAAGTCCAGCCCGCGGACCCCTCTCGCTAGCAACACGAAGACAACAGCAGCGGCTGAGTTCTCCCTGGGTTAAATGACTCGGAAGTCTCCGAATCCCACCGGACAACCTTCTTTTCAGCATCGCTGTTAACCTGCAAAACCACTTATATAGCAAGCGTGAGCACATAGGCTCAGCAAGTCTGACCCGTCTCTCCTAAACAAGAAACTCTACATGCACGACGGTTGCAATTGGGTCGGCTGGATTTGCATAAAGGACTCGCCTAAAGTTGATCCTTAACTTTCAGATTTTAAGCCTCATTGTGCAGACCTTGAGCCGAAAAGCATCGCAACTCCACAATCAAACAAGAAACGCTTTGTTGCGATGCTCCTTGCACAAAGTGAAAGTAAACTTTAATGAGCCTATCTCTAATTCAATCATGGTTGCAATACAAGTTATAGCACATCCTTATCAAGTTCAAAAGAATAACCAGTTCAGTTCTTACTACGTCAAGACGCAGTGGGCAAGTATGCTCATATAACCGCGAGCGACGGTGATTCGAATCAGTACACGCCTGGACTACACGACACGTACACCCGTACTCCGAGTTGCCGGCAACAACCTCGACTGACGTTGTACGCGGCCACCTTTCCCAAGATCTTCCACATTGGACGCAGTACAACTGCCCCGAGTATGCAAGCTCCCTCAAGGTACATACCCGCTGTGGTATGTTCTTGAGCGAGGTACCTCCTGCTACCCTGACGCCGAAAGCCTAAGGCAGTTGGAAAAGTTCCACTATGGATCTCCCAAGGTACATCGGTTTCCTGGGTCCCATATAGCCAGTATGTGCCCGGTACACAACTCAAACTTGTCCAACAGGGCCAAGCACGGACGGGCCTTAATCGACACAGGCAGGGCTATGCACGCACGGCCTGCAACCTGCTGCATCTAAACCTCCCTGTCCAGTCTCTATTTCTTATGTGGGAACTTTCCTCATCTTCTCTAAATTGGACCCGTTCCAAGTATCCCAGCCCTAAACTCGCGAGTAGATTCCAACTACTCGTCTTCTACCGGACCTTTCCTACTAACATTAGCGTAGACAAATTCCCTCGAGGAGTTGCTATTCTACCCTTTCTCTCTTAGGTGTTTTTGGTCATGCAAGTGGGGTTTTCAATATCATCTAGACGTAATGCAATCAACGATGCCAAGCTATGATCTCTACAAATGGAAATGCTTTATAAAACTGTTCAAATGCAAACCGGGGCTTGCCTGTTTTGCAGGTGACTAAGGTTACAATCAGTTAGTGACGATCACTTGGAGCTTGATCACTTGTTTTCCTCCCTCCTTGATCTTCACATCAAGTCCTTCTCACCTTCTTCACCTATATGCTACACGATATGATCATACATATGTATTTAATTGAAAAGATTTTGCAAATAAGATCTAAGGACAGTTTTAAAACTGAAACTTTGTTTAAGAATTTAAAATGACACTGGTGCTAGTGGTTTGGGTTGGGCTTAAACACTAAGATCAAGTGTTGAGTGCTTTTTCCACTTAAGTGTTGATCACCTTAATAGATCACACATGACAGTGGTGATCCAAAGCTCTAATGGAGCTTAGAATTTTCATATGAGTTCCTTGTCACAAGAAAGTCCTCTGGATCAAATTTTTGCACTTTTCATGGAGTGGTTTATTCAGAATAATTCTCTAAGTGTTTAGTCGAAGATGAATTAATTCTGAGGTAACACTCATGTTCATGTCAAACTCAGTGAACCACAATTTCAATTATAGTTCATAGAGTCTACATAAATTTTCCTAGGATTTTTGGAGCTAAGAATTTCCCAGATCTGAATTTACAAGTTTTAGAAATTCTCTGAAAATGTTTCTGTATTCATTTGAATACAGGAACTTACAATCTGAATTACCCTGATCAATTCAACTCCAAATGAGCTGAAACTTTTCCGGAGTCTAATAACACCCTAAAAAATATTATGGCAAAATTTGAGGATTTTTGGATAAACCAAACTCCCTCTAAAATTCTTTTGCTGAAAAGCTTTAAAGAATTTTCCAGAATTAAATAAAGACTTTCATAAAAATTGGGTTGCATAATTGGATAGAGTTTGTCAATCGGAATCTAACCCAATTTGAATCACTAAATTTGGAGGTTCCTAGCAAAAGTTATGCTCTTCTAAAGTTTGGGGAAAAATCTGAGATTTGAATAAATTCGAGAAAAGTTTAAACCTTACTGTGGGCCACGGGGCACATGTCAGCAGCTGAGGAAGTGCCACGCGGGCTACAGAGTTATTCCCCGCGCTGTCACAGCCGATCCCGCGCCACAGAATATCCGGCCCGTTTTCCCCGAGTCGCTGACACGCGGGCCCGGGGAGGTCGTCTTCCATCTCTCGCTCCCTCACGATCCCGCCACCGGGCTCGCCGGAGAAGCTCCGGGATCCGTCGTCCGGCCATCTCAACTGCTGAATCTCGCCGCCAGCCCCTAATTCAATGTGAGGAACACGCTGGTGGGGTTTGCTCGAGCCGATAGGGATCCCAAACTAGCCCGCGACGTCGCAACGGTTCGGTCGAAGTCCGGCGACGTCGCCCCGACGCCCTAAGCCTTCTAGGCTTCAGTTTCCAAGCTCTAGAGCACCGGCGGACACTAAGGAACATCGACATGGGAGTACAATGGCTCAGAAACAGTTCTAAATTAGGGTTCACCGTGCACCCGAACCTTTCCGCCATAGCCGCCGTTGCAAAGACTGGAAATACGTCGTGCACAGTGTTTTTCATGCGGGGCTTCAAAAGCAAACTGGTGCGTCCTTACGTCTAGCCTTCATGTGCGAAGTTTCGGGCTATCTAGACCATAATCAACTGGGAATTTCTCGGAAACGTAACGGAAGGTCGGTTTGCACCGATCGGGAGAAATTCTCGGAATTCCCTGCCGACGATCCACGCTTGATCCTGAGCTTCGGGGGTGAGTTGCCTGGACGTCACGCGCGCCCAGAGATGGCCTAGCTCGGTCGTGACAAGCCGCGGTTGAAGCTGCGCACGAGAGCACTTGCTCTCGGTCCTATGGCGGCTGCCGTGGAAACTCGCCGTTCTCGGTGCAGAGAGCGCGAACCCGCTCAGTGATGGCTCGAGGATGTTGTGGGGTGTTCTGCTGTGCAGTTTTGCTGCTCAGCTGCGGCTGGCACACGCGCCAGGCGGTGGTCGATCGACCGAGAGCTCAGCGGCGGTTCTCGGTTGATTTCTCGCGTGAGGGAGGAAGGAGCTGTGGTGTCTCGGTGATAAGAGCGAACAGGAGGCCGGGAGAGGATATAGGCCGGTCGCGCGGCTCTCCAGCACGACGAAATTCCACCAGGAGGTGGCTGCCGGCTGAGCATCGGTGTCGAGCGGAGCTGCGCCCGTCGGTGTCGGGTGCCGACTGAAGGAGGCAAACAGAGACCCAACACTGAGATCTTTTGCAAGTTTTCCGTTCACAAAATTACATGTGGGACCCACTGATCAGTCCTCCTTATCCCCTCTCCAAATATCTCCCAAGTTTGAATGTTGAGTGAATTCAATTGTGGGAATTCAAATCTGGTATGCATTTGGATAATTGGGCAAGTTTCATCCAAATTAAAACATGCATTTGAATTCTTTGTCTTTTAAAGTCCATTTTGCAAAATGGGTTGCAAACTATTTCCATAAATCATGAAACTTTGCACACCCCCTAATTTGGACTCAAGAAATTCAAATATGAAATCTGATTTTTATTTTGGCTGCTGCAAATGAGATTTTTAGCACAACAGTTTTGAATTCCATTGTGTTTTTCTCATTTGAATTTTTGTTTGAACAGATTGTTCCAAATCTGATTTTTGTTTTCTCACACATATGGGAACTTCCCATCCTTGTTTTAGACCCCTCTAGGGTTCCAAGTTCTCAAATAAACATTTGACTTGTGTGAAGAAAAACCCTCATGTGTGTCATCACATGTGGAAAAGTTTTAACAAGTCCCAAATTTCATACATATGAAACCAACTTTTGCAAATAAGTGTTTCTTTGTATTCATAATTTTGGGACCTTTACATCCCCCCCCCTTAAAAGGAATCTCGTCCCGAGATTCAAAAGAGGAACGAGGTGGGAGGTAATTACAAGGTTTATGACAAAAGCTCCGAATAATTCTTGTGGATGTAATCTTCGGATTCCCACGTCGCCTCTTCCGGGGTATTATTACTCCACAGGACTTTGTGAAATTTCAAAGTCTGGTTCCTGGTGGTCCGGGTCTTTTCGTCGATAATCTGTACAGGTTGCTCGACATAGGTGAGATCCAGTTTCAACTCGTCGATGTCTTCAGTGCGGATGGCAGCTGTAAACTTGAGACACTTCCGCAGCTGGGACACGTGAAATATGTCGTGAATACCGGCAAGGCTTGCCAGTAGTTTCAGCCGGTAGGCTACAGTTCCGCACTTCTCCGTGATAGTAAATGGACCGATGAATCGGGAAGCAAGTTTCCCCTTGACACCGAACCGATGAATCCCCTTCATTGGAGACACACGAAGATACACGTGCTCTCCGACTTCGAAATGCAGCGGTCGACGTCTCTGGTCCGCGTAGCTCTTTTGACGAGATTGGGCAGCTTTGAGGTTCTCTTGTATTATCCGAACTCTCTCTTCAGCTTCATTGACAAGATCAACCCCGAATGTTACTCGTTCACCGGATTCGCACCAGTTCAATGGTGTACGGCACTTCCGGCCGTATAGAGCTTCATATGGTGCCATCTTGATGCTCGTCTGATATCCGTTGTTGTACGAGAACTCCGCCAGCAGTAAGTGATCATCCCAGCTCTTACCGTGGTGGATGGCACATGCTCTCAGCATATCCTCTAGTATTTGATTCACCCTCTCAGTTTGCCCATCGGTTTGAGGGTGATACGCAGAGCTTCTAATCAACTTTGTCCCCAAGGATGCGTGTAGCTGCTCCCAGAAACGGGCTACGAACAGCGATCCTCTATCTGACACAATGGTACAGGGAACTCCATGTAAGCACACGATCCGTGCTATGTACAGCTCTGCATACTGCCTTGCGTTATACCTAGTATGCACCGGGATGAAGTGTGCCGATTTGGTTAACCGGTCCACGATTACCCAAATTGAATCATGGTTGTGGGAGGTCATCGGCAACCCAACGATGAAGTCCATACTCATGTCTTCCCACTTCCATGCCGGTACTTGCAATGGCTGCAACAGGCCTGACTTCTTCATTTAGTCGGCCTTGACTCTTCGACACGTATCACACTCTGAAACATACTTTGCAACTTCACGTTTCATACGTGTCCACCAAAACTTCTTCCGGAGATCATGGTACTTTTTATTACTGCCCGGATGAATGGAAAACTTGGACAAATGAGCTTCATCCAAAATTTTCTTCCGTAGTCCCATATCCCGGGGTACTACAATCCGGTCGTTAAACCACAAAGTACCCTCATCATCCTTCCGGAAGCACTTCATTTCTCCGTTGTCTATCCTTCGCCGTATGTGAGACATACTCTTGTCTTTCCATTGAGCTTCAATGATATCCTCTCGGATGGTAGGAATGAGAGCGAGATTATAGAGAGCTCCATACGGGATGACACGGAGGCTTGGTTCTTTATCATCCATTTCAGCAATAGTTAGGTGATGGATATGCGCCTTACGACTAAGCGCATCGGCGACCACATTCGCCTTTCCTGGATGATAATGAATCTCTAGTTCATAATCCTTAATGAGCTCTAGCCATCTTCGTTGCCTCATGTTCAATTCTTTCTGAGTGAAGATGTACTTCAAGCTCTTGTGGTCGGTGTAGAGGTGTACAAGATTTCCGAGCAAGTAATGCCTCCACATCTTCAAAGCAAGGACCACAGCAGCTAACTCAAGATCATGAGTTGGATAATGCTGCTCGTGAGTTCTGAGTTGACGAGATCCATAAGCGACCACTCGTCTTTCTTGCATCAGCACGCAGCCAAGACCGATGCCAGATGCATCGCAATAAACGTCGAATTGCTTCGTTGTATCCGGCTGAGCAAGAACTGGGGCTGTTGTGAGATGCTTCACTAAGGTCTTGAAAGCTTGTTCACACGCAGCACACCACATAAATCTGGTGTTCTTCTTTAATAATTCCGTCATCGGTTTAGCAATCTTGGAGAAACTCGGAATAAACCTCCGGTAGTAACCTGCTAAACTGAGGAACCTTCGGATTTCATGTACTGACTTTGGTGACTTCCACTTCTGCACTTGTATAATATTACTCGGATCTACAGCGATGCCCTCCGCTGAAATGATGTGTCCGAGAAAAGGTACTTGATTAATCCAGAATTCACACTTGCTGAATTTTGCATAGAGCTGATGACCTCGCAATCTTTGTAGCACAATATGCAGATGTTCAGCATGTTCTTCCTCTGACTTGGAGTACACCAAGATATCGTCGATGAAGACAATGACGAATTTATCCAACTCCGGCATGAACACTGAATTCATCAGGTACATAAAGTGTGCCGGGGCGTTGGTCAAACCAAAAGACTTAACGGGATACTCATACAGCCCGTATCTCGTTGAGAATGCCGTCTTTGGAATATCTTCTGCCCGGATTTTAATCTGGTGATATCCGGACTGAAGATCCATCTTTGAAAATACCTTCGCACCCACTAATTGATCGAAGAGCATATCAATGCGAGGTAGTGGATACTTGTTCATGATGGTAACAGCGTTTAAAGGACGATAATCAACACAAAGTCGTAGTGTTTCATCCTTCTTTTTGACAAACAACGCTGAACAACCCCAAGGTGACGAACTTGGTCGTATAAATCCCTTGCTCATTAGGTCATTCAGCTGTGTCTTCAATTCTGCCAGTTCATTGGGTCCCATCTTGTACGACCTTCGTGATATCGGTGTGGTTCCCGGTATAAGTTCGATCTTGAACTCAACGTCTCGCTCGGGCGGCATGCCCGGTAAATCGTCGGGAAACACATCCGGATACTCACGTACCACCGGAATGTCCTCTATCTTGACAGCTTCTGTGGTTCACTGTTGCAATCTGCTGCCGTCTGGCGCCCAGAATTAATATATGAAGACCGTGCTGTGGGGAGTTGAGCTCAACGGTCCTGGAGCTGATGTTAAGAACCGCTCTGTGGTAATTCAACCACGACATCCCCAAAATGATGTCGATCTTCAGACCCTCAAGGATAATGAGAGTCGTAGGGTATATTTTACCCCCCAAACAAAGAGGTGCTCGGGAGACAACCTCGCTTGCGGTACTGCTGCCCCCGGGCGAAGATATGAGGTATTGCCTCTTTGTATAAACGGTTTGGAGCTGATGTTGAGCCACAAAAGATTGGCTAATGAAGTTGTGTGTGGCACCGGAATCAAAGAGAACTAAAACCGGTAGCTGATTCAGAGAAAACATCCCTGCTAAAGCGGCTTCTCCTTCCAGAACATCATCAATCACAGTATAGTGAATGTTGCCCCTTATCTGCCCTCCTATCTGCAGATTAAGGTACGGATCGTATTGTTGTAAATATGATGACCCGTAGCCTCGAATTCCCTTCGGACATTGCCTAGCATAATGGCCCGTACGCCCACAAGTAAGACACGGATGCCTCTCCGGTTCTTCGTTGACTTGCGGTGGACTGCTAGGTACATATGGCTGCAGCGATGGAGCACAAACCACCATCTGATGCTGCGGCAGTGGAGGTGGTGCATGTTGTAGAACTTGACCAGTAATCAATCTCTGAGGAGTTGATCGTACAGGTGGCCTCCATCTCTCACCAGATGGCGTTTGATACACCAAACGGTACTTCTGAGGCACATGACTTGTGCTAGCCTGCTCGATCTTACTCATCTTTCTCTTCTCCGCTTGCCACTCAAGTGTTGGCTTCTCTTGTATGAAAGCCGCATTGACAATGTCGGTGTAACTGCCGTTATTATGTACGGCCAGCTTCTCCTGTAATATGGCACTCAGGCCATGGAAGAATAGGTCACACCGTGCCTCTTCTTTCGCCACATACTCGGGAGCATATTGGGCCAAAAGATTAAATCTCCTGACATACTCGAGGACACTCATGTCCCCTTGCTTCAAGCCCAAAAATTCCTCCCGCTTTGCCTTGACAATACCTAATGGTATGTAACGAGTACGAAAGGCTTCACAAAACTCTCTCCATGTCACTCGATGGCCCACCGGAATGGTGGCAACATGATCCACCCACCAGTTTCCAGCGGCTCCATGGAGTTGTTGAGCGGCAAACTTAGTTTTCTAGTATTCATCACACTTGAATACTCCAAACTTGGACTCCATGACACGAAGCCATTGATCTGCTTCCACAGGTTCGGTGGCTTCAGTAAAAATTGGCGGTTGAGTCGCCAAGAAGTCCAGATAAGCGTCCCGAGACGGAACGACTTGTTGCGTGTTCTGGAGTACACCTTGCTGTACCAAAGCTTGGAGTAAGCGTGTGTGGTCTTGCGTTGCTTCTTGGAGTAGCCTAGCATTCTCTTGGTTAGACTCGACAACTCGAGTCATAAGATCCATCCATCCCGTGGATGGTGGTTCCGATGGTGGAATAGAAGCATCACCATCTCGACGAGATCTTCCGGCCCTACTCCTAGAGCGAGTACGAACCATACTGCAAAATGTAGTTGAGATGAGTTAAACAAGAACTCAGCAGTATGTGAGACTAATGGAAACATCATTATGTCAAAACTTTATGAAAGCAGTAACAAAATTCATGTTTACAAAACTCCTTAGTAGGCATAACTATCCAGCCTATCTGTACAGGACAGACCTTTATGCACTATCTCCAAATTTTGATCTAGTTAAGGGCATTTTCATAACTCAAGTTGAATACCAAAGTTAAAGTTAACTTCAGTATCTCTCCAACGAGTACTCATATGCCCCCAGATCGTCTCCGGATTAAAAGTTATGATTCTTCAAGTTTGACAGAATTCCTGGATAAAATTTGCCAGCACCTCCTTTGTACGTGGCTGATTTTATCACAGTTGTATATGTAAATACAATAAGAACCTGAACAAACTTTGAACTACAACAATGTTGCACATTTCATAACATTTCCAATGGTGTACCATAGGCTTCTTAAGGGGTTTTCTACAGAAAGTTATGGCTTAAAAACAGAAAGGTCCCGAGAGGTTTTGTTGCTGTCCTGGTTCTGGACAGTTTACCTTACTCTGAACTTTCTACCCATTTAGCATGCGATTTAGCTCTGGAGGTCTGCAAAGAAGTTGTATATCCCTTGAAAATCTTTCCAGAACTGTATCATACACCTTAATTGGGTCAAGCTACCCAGAGTTATGCTCTGTTGAAGTCCAGCACAAATTTCTGCTGGAAACAGGGCACTCTGTTTTTGAAATCTTTGAAGTCTAATCTTCCTCTCGTTTGAATCTTAGCTCAAAATAAGAGTTCAGTAACTAATATTTGTTTCAAACTTACATTTTTATTTGAAAGTTAGTTCATGAGTTATTTCTTTGAAGGAAAGACGTTATTAAGTTTAGTACTGCGTCGATGCACCGTAAGAAGCATGTCGGTACTACGTAGCCTCACCAAAAGAAAACCTTAACCGGATTATACCGGCATAAACGTATCTTAGGTGGCACTAAAACGGTCACTCGCAAACGTGTACTATTCTTACTACGATTTCGTGGTTAACCCTGCACAAGTCACACTCAATCGTCAGGTCCGGCTGCACACCGAACCCGGTATCCATACAGTTCTTACACCTGTCCGTCATCACTCGCACAGGTGTTCTCAAGCCAAACACGCCTTGAGCTACGTGTTCACGTTACTAACCACGTGACGGGGTTTCCCAAATTGCACCACGCACGCCTGGGACAGACGTTGCTCGAGCACCCCAAACGACATGAGGAGTCGTAGAGGATGCTAAAGCGGATCGGGTTACCTGCCACCCGTGGGGCTCCACCCTTCAGCTTGTGCGCACTGGTGGACAGCGCTTACGTGCACCCCCAAGACATAAATCGTCCCGAGATGCACGATTTTCTGACATAACAAATAAGTTAGGTTGCCACCTTCATATTAAGCTAATAGTAATCCTTATGTGGGCCTAGTACCGTATCCTCACCGTAACCTAAATTTTTGTCGTAATACCTTCCTTATTCCGTGTGCTATTACCAATGCGGCTCTGATACCAGCTGCGGCGGACCCATCAACCGAGACAGGCCACTCGCCCAGGAATCACATTGGGTGGTGCCGTGTTGTGCGGCACCCAACAACACACATATGAGGAACAATGTATTACATAAAACAATAGCGGAAGCTTACAAGTTTTTTCTTTATAAATACTTTACATCAAGTAACTACAGCGGAAGTATATATCAACTCACGTCGAATAACTAAAAGCACTCGAGATGAAGTCCAGCCCGCGGACCCCTCTCGCTAGCAACACGAAGACAACAGCAGCGGCTGGGTTCTCCCTGGGTTAAATGACTCGGAAGTCTCCGAGTCCCACCGGACAACCTTCTTTTCAGCATCGCTGTTAACCTGCAAAACCACTTATATAGCAAGCGTGAGCACATAGGCTCAGCAAGTCTGACCCGTCTGTCCTAAACAAGAAACTCTACATGCACGACGGTTGCAATTGGGTCGGCTAGATTTGCATAAAGGACTCGCCTAAAGTTGATCCTTAACTTTCAGATTTTAAGCCTCATTGTGCAGACCTTGAGCTGAAAAGCATCGCAACTCCACAATCAAACAAGAAACGCTTTGTTGCGATGCTCCTTGCACAAAGTGAAAGTAAACTTTAATGAGCCTATCTCTAATTCAATCATGGTTGCAATACAAGTTATAGCACATCCTTATCAAGTTCAAAAGAATAATCAGTTCAGTTCTTACTACGTCAAGACGCAGTGGGCAAGTATGCTCATATAACCGCGAGCGATGGTGATTCGAATCAGTACACGCCCAGACTACACGACACGTACACCCGTACTCCGAGTTGCCGGCAGCAACCTCGACTGACGTTGTACGCGGCCACCTTTCCCAAGATCTTCCACATTGGACGCAGTCCAACTGCCTCGAGTACGCAAGCTCCCTCAAGGTACATATCCGCTGTGGTATGTTCTTGAGCGAGGTACCTCCTGCTACCCTGACGCCGAAAGCCTAAGGCAGTTGGAAAAGTTCCACTATGGATCTCCCAAGGTACATCGGTTTCCTGGGTCCCATATAGCCAGTATGTGCCCGGTACACAACTCAAACTTGTCCAACAGGGCCAAGCACGGACGGGCCTTAACCGACACAGGCAGGGCTATGCACGCACGGCCTGCAACCTGCTGCATCTAAACCTCCCTGCCCAGTCTCCATTTCTTATGTGGGAACTTTCCTCATCTTCTCTAAATTGGACCCGTTCCAAGTACCCCAGCCCTAAACTCGCGAGTAGATTCCAACTACTCGTCTTCTACCGGACCTTTCCTACTAACATTAGCGTAGCCAAATTCCCTCGAGGAGTTGCTATTCTACCCTTTCTCTCTTAGGTGTTTTTGGTCATGCAAGTGGGGTTTTCAATATCATCTAGACCTAATGCAATCAACGATGCCAAGCTATGATCTCTACAAATGGAAATGCTTTATAAAACTGTTCAAATGCAAACCGGGGCTTGCCTGTTTTGCAGGTGACTAAGGTTACAATCAGTTAGTGACGAGCACTTGGAGCTTGATCACTTGTTTTCCTCCCTCCTTGATCTTCACCTCAAGTCCTTCTCACCTTCTTCACGTATATGCTACACGATATGATCATACATATGTATTTAATTGAAAAGATTTTGCTAATAAGATCTAAGGACAGTTTTAAAACTGGAACTTTGTTTAAGAATTTAAAATAACACTGGTGCTAGTGGTTTGGGTTGGGCTTAAACACTAAGATCAAGTGTTGAGTGCTTTTTCCACTTAAGTGTTGATCACCTTAAGAGATCACACATGACAGTGGTGATCCAAAGCTCTAATGGAGCTGAGAATTTTCATGTGAGTTCCTTGTAACAAGAAAGTCCTCTGGATCAAATTTTTGCACTTTTCATGGAGTGGTTTATTCAGAATAATTCTCTAAGTGTTTAGTCAAAGATGAATTAATTCTGAGGTAACACTCATGTTCATGTCAAACTCAGTGAACCACAATTTCAATTATAGTTCATAGAGTCTACATGAATTTTCCTAGGATTTTTGGAGCTAAGAATTTCCCAGATCTGAATTTACAAATTTTAGAAATTCTCTGAAAATGTTTCTGTATTCATTTGAATGCAGGACATTACAATCTGAATTACCCTGATCAATTCAACTCCAAATGGGCTGAAACTTTTACAGGAGTCTAATAACAACCTAAAGAATATTCTGGCAAAATTTGAGGATTTTTGGATAAACCAAACTCCCTCTAAAATTCTTTTGCTGAAAAGATTTAAAGAATTTTACAGAATTAAATAAAGACTTTCATACAAATTGGGTTGCATAATTGGATAGAGTTTGTCAATATGAATCTAACCCAATTTGAATCACTAAAATTGGAGGTTCCTAGCAAAAGTTATGCTCTTCTAAAGTTTGGGGAAAAATCTGAGATTTGAATAAATTCGAGAAAAGTTTAAACCTGACTGTGGGCCACGGGGCACGTGTCAGCAGCTGAGGAAGTGCCACGCGGGCTACAGAATTATTTCCCGCGCTGTCACAGCCGATCCCGCACCACAGAGTATCCGGCCCGTTTTCCCCGAGTCGCTGACACGCGGGCCCGGGGAGGTCGTCTTCCACCTCTCGCTCCCGCGCGATCCTGCCGCCGGGCTCGCCGGAGAAGCTCCGGGATCCGTCGTCCGGCCATCTCAACTGCTGAAACTCGCCGCCAGCCCATAATTCAACGTGAGGAACACGCTGGTGGGGTTGGCTCGAGCCGGTAGGGATCCCAAACTAGCCCGCGACGGCGCAACGGTTCGGACGAAGTCCGGCGACGTCGCCCCCAACGCCCTAAGCCTTCTAGGCATCAGTTTCCAAGCTCTAGAGCACCGGCGGACACTAAGGAACATCGACATGGGAGTACAATGGCTCAGAAACGGTTCTAAATTAGGGTTCACCGTGCACCCGAACCTTTCCGCCATAGCCGCCGTTGCAAAGACTGGAAATACGTCGTGCACAGTGTTTTTCATGCGGGGCTTCAAAAGCAAACTGGTGCGTCCTTACATCTAGCCTTCATGTGCGAAGTTTCGGGCTATCTAGACCATAATCAACTGGGAATTTCTCGGAAACGTACCGGAAGGTCGGTTTGCACCGAACGGGAGAAATTCTCGGAATTCCCTGCCGACGATCCACGGTTGATCCTGAGCTTCGGGGGTGAGTTGCCTGGACGTCGCGCGCGCCCAGAGATGGCCTAGCTCGGCCGTGACAAGCTGCGGTTGAAGCTGCGCACGAGATCACTTGCTCTCGGTCCTTTGGCGGCTGCCGTGGAAACTCGCCGTTCTCGGTGCAGAGAGCGCGAACCCGCTCAGTGATGGCTCGAGGATGTTGTGGGGTGTTCTGTGGTGCAGTTTTGCTGCTCAGCTGCGGCTAGCACACGCGCCAGGCGGTGGTCGATCGACCGAGAGCTCAGCGGCGGTTCTCGGTTGATTTCTCACGTGAGGGAGGAAGGAGCTGTGGTGTCCCGGTGATAAGAGCGAACAGGAGGCCGGGAGAGGATATAGGCCGGTCGGGCGGCTCTCCAGCACGACGAAATTCCACCAGGAGGTGGCTGCCGGCTGAGCATCGGTGTCGAGCAGAGCTGCGCCCGTCGGTGTCGGGTGCCGACTGAAGGAGGCAAACAGAGACCCAACACTGAGATCTTTTGCAAGTTTTCAGTTCACACAATGACATGTGGGACCCACTGATCAGTCCTCCTTATCCCCTCTCCAAATATCTCCCAAGTTTGAATGTTGAGTGAATTCAATTGTGGGAATTCAAATGTGGTATGCATTTGGATAATTGGGCAAGTTTCATCCAAATTCAAACATGCATTTGAATTCTTTGTCTTTTAAAGTCCATTTTGCAAAATGGATTGCAAACTATTTCCATAAATCATGAAACTTTGCACACCCCCTAATTTGGACTCAAGAAATTCAAATATGAAATCTGATTTTTATTTTGGCTGCTGCAAATGAGATTTTTAGCACAACAGTTTTGAATTCCATTGTGTTTTTCTCATTTGAATTTTTGTTTGAACAGATTGTTCCAAATCTGATTTTTGTTTTCTCACACATATGGGAACTTCCCATCCTTGTTTTAGACCCCTCTAGGGTTCCAAGTTCTCAAATAAACATTTGACTTGTGTGAAGAAAAACCCTCATGTGTGTCATCACATGTGGAAAAGTTTTAACAAGTCCCAAATTTCATACATATGAAACCAACTTTTGCAAATAAGTGTTTCTTTGTATTCATAATTTTGGGACCTTTACACAACCGACTCCGGAATTCCGCGTCCCCAGCCCGACTCCCGGTCCCGTACGACTCCGACTCGATCACAACCGACACGCCGCCCTCCCCCGTCTATATAAACGCCGGCATCGTCCTGTTTTCCCCCACAATCGGCTGTTTTTCCTCCCGGTGAGAACTGAAGCTCCGATCACCGTTTTCTCTCGATCCCTCCTCGGATTTTCCGATCTAACGCGCCGATCATGTTCCACCGCCTCCGGGGAATCATGCAGGTGCAGAAGACTCGGTGGTTTGCGCTCTAGGCACAGCTCCGACGAGCACCGCAGCGATTCCATTTCGGACCTCGTCGCCGACCGTCTTCCAGGACCTCCAAGCTCAAGAAAAACCCCGAGGTGAGATCCCCGGCCTCCCCTCTACCGATCTATGTCATAAAATCCCAGTTTTAGGAGGTATAGACAAAGATCCGAAGTTCTCCGGCGAGATCGCCGCCTCCCGCCGCCGGACAGCGCCGCCCGCGCACGGTCAAAGCGACGTGACCGCTTATGCGCCGTCTATTTTAAATCGCACGGTAGAATTAAAACCTGTGCGTACCGGTTCGGCGATCTAATCTGAGCCGTCTGTTTAAAATCAGACGGTCCACATCGGCCCCGCATTATAAAGGCCGAGATTCGTACGCGCTACCCCCTGGGGATCTCGGAAAATAAGAGCTAGCCCCAGAAACTTCTGATCTAGCCCCTGGAACTTGAGAAATTCATGAAAATTCATTTAAAAATCAGTTTTAGCCCCTGGACTTAATAAAAATTAGGAAAACCCCTCTGCTATGTGTAGTTAGACCCCTGGAAATTTATAAAATAGCAAATTAGACCCTGCAGTAGGGTAGATTTATCTTTTTGACCCCATATGATATTAAATTCAGAAATTTGAATATGTGACTAGGATTTAAATTTAAAAGGTAAGGCAAACACATGTGCAAATTCAAATCTAAACTCTCCTAGCACTTGGAAAACATTAGAATGAGTTAAAAATAGATTTTAGGCTGAAATGAAATCTGTCTAAATGTTGTTCATATTTATTAGTTCTAGAAAAACATTTTTAGGTTAGCAAATAATTCTGAAAATTGGTAAAATAAATTTAAATTAGTTTACATCAGAGGAGAAGTTCCAAAATATATTATTTAATATTTTAGATCAGAACCTATTCTGTTTAGATGATATGCCCTACTATTTAATATTAAAATTTACTTTTAGTCATAGAAAATAAATCTGGAAAATATAGGAAAATAGGTGTGCATGACTAGAAAATGATAAATGAACTCTCCAAATCCAAAGACTTCAGTTTAGGATTTGGTAGAAGATCTGAAAACCCAATTGAAATAGGAAATTACCTTCCATGCAAACTTGGTAGCTAAAGAGTGTGTTAAAGAATTTGTTTAAATTGGAAATTCATATATAGTGTGCAAACAGAAATCTGAATACAAAAGTTAGAAATAACATACATATGTTTAAAAGTGCATGTAGGCTAAAAATCAACACATCTAGAGTAACCACAACACTTAGAAAGGTGAATAACTATCATATGTATGTATGTGTGGAGTGAAAGTGTGAACTATGTCTTATGGATTGTTGTTTTCTTTTGCTATGTATGTTGGCATGAGTAGAACCTGCCCCAGAGCAAGTTCTTCCTTTCTAAGATCCGGACTATCCATTCCAAGAGCAGCAGGAAGAAGGCAAGTGTCCTTGACCACTTTGATCCTATGCTAGGATGTGTAGATAGAATTATTTGCATTGTCAATTGAAATATGAAACCCATGATAGGAAGTTTCCCTAGAATTGCATTATCTTGTTTCCTTGAAGCTTGGGTTGGGATTTATTTTATTATGTCATTCATTCATATTACTTATTCTTAGCCATGCTTAGAGTGGGATAAGTGGGATATGAGATCATCAATATGTTTACCTTACTCTTGAATGAGATATTATGAGTTATGTAGAGGTAGGGATCGAGGCAAGTTGGATGATTTGGTTGGTGCTGGGTGCACGAGACTCGGGTTTGTGTTTAGTACTTGCTTGGATCCTAAGGACCGGTTCATGGAGCATGTAACGTGGCTTTACCGTGCCAACCACATGCTGAGATGGGGCAGCTTGGCCAATTAATCAGGTGTATCTCCGGCGTAGTATGGGTGTGTTGGATGGTGCGGGGAATAGGTGTCAGCTGCACTACCATATGAACCGCAAGACTCAAGAGGGGGCCACTGCAGCGGGGTTGGAGCCTCTTGTATGCTGTTACGGGTGAAACCTCAGTGGGCCCATGCTCGTCGGGAATCCCTTTGTAAAGGCTTTGTAGTGATCTCCTGGCTACACACCTGGGAAGTGTGAATGTGGTTCGTAGCCACTGGCATAATGGAGGTTCTTTTAGTCCACCCGGTAACGGGGGATGAAATCACTACATGTGGGTACAGTGGTGCAAACTCTGCAGAGTCAAAACTGTCATGACATCCGTGCTCACGGTCAAGAGCGGCTTGAACTTATTCATGATTAGAGGATGATGACTTTGGAAGTTGTGGATGTTAAGCGGGAAGCTTAACATTGGAAATGATGTTATGGTTATTTGATTTTGATGATGGGATGGGAGATTGGGACCATTTCACCTGTGTAGTAATGTAGGTGCTTAATAAGCTAAGGTGGTAGGTAATAATTGCGTAGTGCTTTAACCATGGGTTCAACCTCTCCTTGTTCTAGCCATACATGACATAATTTTCCCACAATTGCTAAGAACCGACGGTACTCAAACTTGCATATTTGTTGGTTTAAATTGCTGCTCAGGTCAAGGGGATGATGTGGTGTTCAATGACCAAGACTTTGGACCCGAAGAAGCATTCTAGGTTCATGGAGTCCCCCGGGCAACGCCTGTTTCGGAGCCCACAAGATTTATATTCCGCTGCTGTTTTATTTACATGTTCTGAACTTATTATCGTCCTTCGAGACGTATGCTATGTAAGACTTATTTATATTCGACACCTGGCTTGTAATAAAGGATGCTTCACTATTTGTCGTCACATGTATGAGAAAATGATCCTGGCATACATGTGATATTCACTCGGTTGCTCTTTGGAGAAATCGGGTGTGACACCCACAGTAGCTGTCGCACGTCGCCGGCCATGTTCCGGTCGTCGGCAGCCCTAGCTAACCCCACAGCCATGTTCCTCGGTGTCACAAACTCCCTGGCGGCGAGTTTCAGCTCAGGCGGTGGCCGGAAACGGCGAGCCGGCGAGCTCCGGCGTAGGGCCGGCGAGGGGCAGCGCGGTCGCGAGCGAGGAGCCGGAAGAAGAAGACGAAGCGTGGGCCCCGGTTTGGCTTCGTTTCCATTGGCTGGAATCCAAAACTGTGGGTCCAGCCGAATTTGCTGTAGAAAACTCCAATTTGAGTGATTCCACTTGGGTTGGATTCATCTCTCTGAGTTCTATCCAAATATGAACTCAGATTTTTATGAAAGTTAATATTATATTCTGGAAAAATTGTTTGAAGGTATTCTTAAAAAGAATTATTGAGAGAGTTTGGTTTATCCAAAGATCCCCACATTTGCCCAGAATATTCTTTAGCATGGTTTTGACCTACTAGCAAATGTTCAGCTCATTTGAAGATCATTTGAGTAGGAAATTGCTAAATGCAAACTACTGTGTTCAAAAGAGTCCAGAAACATTTTCAGAAAAGATTTCCCACTTCAAAAATCTGTTCTAAGCAATCCATAGTTCCAAAAATCATAGGAAAATTTAGGCAAGCTCTCTGAGACATACTTGGAATTGTAGTTCACTTAATTGGGCATGAAAATGCACATTACTACAGAATTAATTCTTTTGAGTACAAATGCTTAAAGAATTGTTCTGGGAGAACTACTCAATAAAAAGGGCTGAATTTTGGACCAGGTTACTCTCATGTGATCAAGAACTCATATGTAAATTATCAGCCCAAGATGAGTCCTTGAACTCCCTGTTCTTATTCTCCATACTGGTGTATATGTGGGAATACATAAGAGATATTGTGAGAATTAGGGAGGACACAATATGACTCCACATTAGCTGCAATTTGGCAAGCTAAATCCTTAGGTAGTATAGAACCTGCTGTAAAAGTTTTGAGGCCATTGGAGTTCTTGTTCTTCAGTTGCACTCAAATCCTTTCAGCTTATCTATTATGTTCATTTGGGAACATGGTTCGTGTATAGCTAAGGTCTTAAGGTCAATTTAGTTTATTTCTGTTCTTTGCACAACAGAGGCAAACCAAGCCATGCTTGGCTTTTCCACACAACCTCTGTTCCTAAGAAATTAATTCCATAACTTCTTTCCATTACATTCTATAAAATATGTGCATATGCATTTCAATAGGAACCACAACGAAGGGGACTCAAAGGAGTGATTCATCGAAGTGGATCAAGCTCCGGAGAGTCTAGGGTGGATCTGCAAGGACACTAACTGTTTATATATGACTACCCTGCAAAAAAGGCAAGCTCCGGTTTGCATTTAACAGCTGTTAAGTTTTTCTTTTGTATTCACTTTCGGTCAAGATATGAACTGTGCATTAGGTCTAGTGTTTGATACTCCTCTTGCATAGCCAAATGACCCATGGAGTATTGGGTAGGTGTCTTTCACTGTGTAGAACCGCCATGCTTAAGTACGGTTCGGTAGAAGTCGAGTGGTGAGATGCTACTCGCAGATTTAGGAACAACAGGGGCATACGGGATTAGTTCATAATTGAATTAGCAAGTTAAAGTTGAGACCGGAAGGTGGTAGGAGCAGCAGGACATAGGGGCCTGGGTGTTATAGACCTGTCCGTGTCGGTCTAGGACCGATCCGTATGCGGCCCTGTTGAACAAGTTTGAGTTGTGTACCAGACTCATGCTGGCTATATGGGACCCAGTAAACCGATGTACCTCGGGAAGCTGTCGTTGGGACTTTTCGGATCGCCTCATCCGGACGGCCGGTGTGCAGTATGTGGGGAATATTCTCATGACATCTCATGTCGGTAGGTGCACCATGAGAGTAGCTACTGTACGGAGCGACTTGATCGATTCAGCGGGGCTGAAACGGGGGAAAGGCTGCCACGTACGACGTCAGTGATGGTTGTTGTAGGCAACGTCGAGTACGGGCGTATGTGTCGTGTAGTCCGGGTGTTATTGATTCGAATCACCGTCGCTCGCGGAATGGACCGAGCATACTTGTTCTCACAGTCGTGACGTAGTAAGAACTTGCATGAGAAAGGAACTAATCATTTTGATGTGAAGTATTATCCTACCTTTGTATTGGATCTTGATGAATAGGCTAGTGCAAACTTGACGAAATTCCACCAGGAGGTGGCTGCCGGCTGAGCATCGGTGTCGAGCGGAGCTGCGCCCGTCGGTGTCGGGTGCCGACTGAAGGAGGCAAACAGAGACCCGACACTGAGATCTTTTGCAAGTTTTCAGTTCACACAATGACATGTGGGACCCACTGATAGTCCTCCTTATCCCCTCTCCAAATATCTCCCAAGTTTGAATGTTGAGTGAATTCAATTGTGGGAATTCAAATGTGGTATGCATTTGGATAATTGGGCAAGTTTCATCCAAATTCAAACATGCATTTGAATTCTTTGTCTTTTAAAGTCCATTTTACAAAATGGGTTGCAAACTATTTCCATAAATCATGAAACTTTGCACACCCCCTAATTTGGACTCAAGAAATTCAAATATGAAATCTGATTTTTATTTTGGCTGCTGCAAATGAGATTTTTAGCGCAACAGTTTTGAATTCCATTGTGTTTTTTCTCATTTGAATTTTTGTTTGAACAGATTGTTCCAAATCTGATTTTTGTTTTCTCACACATATGGGAACTTCCCATCCTTGTTTTAGACCCCTCTAGGGTTCCAAGTTCTCAAATAAACATTTGACTTGTGTGAAGAAAAAACCTCATGTGTGTCATCACATGTGGAAAAGTTTTAACAAGTCCCAAATTTCATACATATGAAACCAACTTTTGCAAATATGTGTTTCTTTGTATTCATAATTTTGGGACCTTTACACAACCGACTCCGGAATTCCGCGTCCCCAGCCCGACTCCCGGTCCCGGACGACTCCTACTCGATCACAACCGACACGCCGCCCTCCCCCGTCTATATAAACGCCGGCATCGTCCTGTTTTTCCCCCACGATCGGCTGTTTTTCCTCCCGGTGAGAACCGAAGCTCCAATCACCGTTTTCTCTCGATCCCTGCTCGGATTTTCCGATCTAACGCGCCGATCATGTTCCACCGCCTCCGGGGAATCACGCAGGTGCAGAAGACTCGGTGGTTTGCGCTCTAGGCACAGCTCCGACGAGCACCGCAGCGATTCCATTTCGGACCTCGTCGCCGACCGTCTTCCAGGACCTCCGAGCTCAAGAAAAACCCCGAGGTGAGATCCCCGGCCTCCCCTCTACCGATCTATGTCATAAAATCCCAGTTTTAGGAGGTATAGACGAAGATCCGAAGTTCTCTAGCGAGATCGCCGCCTCCCGCCGCCGGACAGCGCCGCCCGCGCACGGTTAAAGCGACGTGGCCGCTTATGCGCCGTCTATTTTAAATCGCATGGTAGAATTAAAACCCGTGCGTACCGGTTCGGCGATCTAATCTGAGCCGTCTGTTTAAAATCGGATGGTCCACGTCGGCCCCGCATTATAAAGACCGGGATTCTTACGCGCTACCCCTGGGGATCTCGGAAAATGAGAGCTAGCCCCAGAAACTTCTGATCTAGCCCCTGGAACTTGAGAAATTCATGAAAATTCATTTAAAAATCAGTTTTAGCCCCTGGACTTAATAAAAATTAGGAAAACCCCTCTGCTATGTGTCGTTAGACCCCTGGAAATTTATAAAATAGCAAATTATACCCTGCAGTAGGGTGGATTTATCTTTTTGACCCCATATGATATTAAATTCAGAAATTTGAATATGTGACTAGGATTTAAATTTAAAAGGTAAGGCAAACACATGTGCAAATTCAAATTTAAACTCTCCTAGCACTTGGAAAACATTAGAATGAGTTAAAAATAGATTTTAGGCTGAAATGAAATCTGTCTAAATGTTGTTCATATTTATTAGTTCTAGAAAGACATTTTTAGGTTAGCAAATAATTCTGAAAATTGGTAAAATAAATTTAAATTAGTTTACATCAGAGGAGAAGTTCCAAAATATATTATTTAATATTTTAGATCAGAACCTATTCTGTTTAGATGATATGCCCTACTATTTAATATTAAAATTTACTTTTAGTCATAGAAAATAAATCTGGAAAATATAGGAAAATAGGTGTGCATGACTAGAAAATGATAAATGAACTCTCCAAATCCAAAGACTTCAGTTTAGGATTTGGTAGAAGATCTGAAAACCCAATTGAAGTAGGAAATTACCTTCCATGCAAACTTGGTAGCTAAAGAGTGTGTTAAAGAATTTGTTTAAGTTGGAAATTCATATATAGTGTGCAAACAGAAATCTGAATACAAAAGTTAGAAATAATATACATATGTTTAAAAGTGCATGTAGGCTAAGAATCAACACATCTAGAGTAACCACAACACTTAGAAAGCTGAATAACTATCATATGTATGTATGTGTGGAGTGAAAGTGTGAACTATGTCTTATGGATTGTTGTTTTCTTTTGCTATGTGTGTTGGCATGAGTAGAACCTGCCCCAGAGCAAGTTCTTCCTTTCCAAGATCCGGACTATCCATTCCCAGAGCAGCAGGAAGAAGGCAAGTGTCCTTGACCACTTTGATCCTATGCTAGGATGTGTAGATAGAATTATTTGCATTGTCAATTGAAATATGAAACCCATGATAGGAAGTTTCCCTAGAATTGCATTATCTTGTTTCCTTGAAGCTTGGGTTGGGATTTATTTTATTATGTCATTCATTCATATTACTTATGCTTAGCCATGCTTAGAGTGGAATAAGTGGGATATGAGATCATCAATTTGTTTACCTTACTCTTAAATGAGATATTATGAGTTATGTAGAGGTAGGGATCGAGGCAAGTTGGATGATTTGGTTGGTGCTGGGTGCACGAGACTCGGGTTTGTGTTTAGTACTTGCCTGGATCCTAAGGACCGGTTCATGGAGCATGTAACCTGGCTTTACCGTGCCAACCACATGCTGAGATGGTGCAGCTTGGCCAATTAATCAGGTGTATCCCCGGCGTAGTATGGGTGTGTTGGATGGTGCGGGGAATAGGTGTCAGCTGGACTACCATATGAACCGCAAGGCTCAAGAGGGGGCCACTGCAGCGGGGTTGGAGCCTCTTGTATGCTGTTAGGGGTGAAACCTCAGTGGGCCCATGCTCGTCGGGAATCCCTTTGTAAAGGCTTTGTAGTGATCTCCTGGCTACACACCTGGGAAGTGTGAATGTGGTTCGTAGCCACTGGCATAATGGAGGTTCTTTTAGTCCATCCGGCAACGGGGGATGAAATCACTACATGTGGGTACAGTGGTGCAAACTCTGCAGAGTCAAAACTGTCATGACATCCGTGCTCACGGTCAAGAGCGGCTTGAACTTATTCATGATTAGAGGATGATGACTTTGGTAGTTGTGGATGTTAAGCAGGAAGCTTAACATTGGAAATGATGTTATGGTTATTTGATTTTGATGATGGGATGGGAGATTGGGACCATTTCACCTGTGTAGTAATGTATGTGCTTAATAAAATAAGGTGGTAGGTAATAATTGCTAGTGCTTTAACCATGGGTTCAACCTCTCCTTGTTCTAGCCATACATGACATAATTTTCCCACAATTGCTGAGAACCGACGGTACTCAAACTTGCATATTTGTTGGTTTAAATTGCTTCTCAGGTCAAGGGATGATGTGGTGTTCAATGACCAAGACTTTGGACCCGAAGAAGGATTCTAGGTTCATGGAGTCCCCCGGGCAACGCCTGTTTCGGAGCCCACAAGATTTATATTCCGCTGCTGTTTTATTTACATGTTCTGAACTTATTATCGTCCTTCAAGACGTATGCTATGTAAGACTTATTTATATTCGACACCTGGCTTGTAATAAAGGATGCTTCACTATTTGTCGTCACATGTATGAGAAAATGATCCTGGCATACATGTGATATTCACTCCGTTGCTCTTTGGAGAAATCGGGTGGGACACCCACAGTAGCTGTCGCACGTCGCCGGCCATGTTCCGGTCATCGGCAGCCCTAGCTAACCCCACAGCCATGTTCCTCGGTGTCACAAACTCCCTAGCGGCGAGTTTCAGCTCAGGCGGTGGCCGGAAACGGCGAGCCGGCGAGCTCCGGCGTCGGGCCGGCGAGGGGTAGCACGGTCGTGAGCGAGGAGCCGGAGGAAGAAGACGAAGCGTGGGCCCCGGTGTGGCTTCGTTTCTATTGGCTGGAATCGAAAACTGTGGGTCCAGCCGAATTTGTTGTAGAAAACTCCAATTTGAGTGATTCCACTTGGGTTGGATTCATCTCTCTGAGTTCTATCCAAATATGAACTCAGATTTGTATGAAAGTTAATATTATATTCTGGAAAAATTGTTTGAAGGTATTCTTAAAAAGAATTATTGAGGGAGTTTCGTTTATCCAAAAATCCCCACATTTGCCCAGAATATTCTTTAGCATGGTTTTGACCTACTAGCAAATGTTCAGCTCATTTGAAGATCATTTGAGTAGGAAATTGCTAAATGCAAACTACTGTGTTCAAAAGAGTCCAGAAACATTTTCAGAAAAGATTTCCCACTTCAAAAATCTGTTCTAAGCAATCCATAGTTCCAAAAATCATAGGAAAATTTAGGCAAGCTCTCTGAGACATACTTGGAATTGTAGTTCACTTAATTGGGCATGAAAATGCACATTACTACAGAATTAATTCTTTTGAGTACAAATGCTTAAAGAATTGTTCTGGGAGAACTACTCAATAAAAAGGGCTGAATTTTGGACCAGGTTACTCTCATGTGATCAAGAACTCATATGTAAATTATCAGCCCAAGATGAGTCCTTGAACTCCCTGTTCTTATTCTCCATACTGGTGTATATGTGGGAATACATAAGAGATATTGTGAGAATTAGGGAGGACACAATATGACTCCACATTAGCTGCAATTTGGCAAGCTAAATCCTTAGGTAGTATAGAACCTGCTGTAAAAGTTTTGAGGCCATTAGAGTTCTTGTTCTTCAGTTGCACTCAAATCCTTTCAGCTTATCTATTATGTTCATTTGGGAACATGGTTCGTGTATAGCTAAGGCCTTAAGGTCAATTTAGTTTATTTCTGTTCTTTGCACAACAGAGGCAAACCAAGCCATGCTTGGCTTTTCCACACAACCTCTGTTCCTAAGAAATTAATTCCATAACTTCTTTCCATTACATTCTATAAAATATGTGCATATGCATTTCAATAGGAACCACAATGAAGGGGACTCAAAGGAGTGATTCATCGAAGTGGATCAAGCTCCGGAGAGTCTAGGGTGGATCTGCAAGGACACTAACTGTTTATATATGACTACCCTGCAAAACAGGCAAGCTCCGGTTTGCATTTAACAGCTGTTAAGTTTTTCTTTTGTATTCACTTTCAGTCAAGATATGAACTGTGCATTAGGTCTAGTGTTTGATACTCCTCTTGCATAGCCAAATGACCCATGGAGTATTGGGTAGGTGTCTTTCACTGTGTAGAACCGCCATGCTTAAGTATGGCTCGGTAGAAGACGAGTGGTGAGATGCTACTCGCAGATTTTGGAACAACAGGGGCATACGGGATTGGTTCATAATTGAATTAGCAAGTTAAAGTTGAGACCGGAAGGTTGTAGGAGCAGCAGGACATAGGGGCCTGGGTGCTATAGACCTGTCCGTGTCGGTCAAGGACCGATCCGTATGCGGCCCTGTTGAACAAGTTTGAGTTGTGTACCGGACTCATGCTGGCTATATGGGACCCAGTAAACCGGTGTACCTCGGGAAGCTGTCGTTGGGACTTTTCGGGTCGCCTCATCCGGACGGCCGGTGTGCAGTATGTGGGGAATATTCTCATGACATCTCATGTCGATAGGTGCACCATGAGAGTAGCTACTGTACGGAGCGACTTGATCGATTCAGTGGGGCTGAAACGGGGGAAAGGCTGCCACGTACGACGTCAGTGATGGTTGTTGTAGGCAACGTCGAGTAAGGGCGTATGTGTCGTGTAGTCCGGGTGTTATTGATTCGAATCACTGTCGCTCGCGGAATGGACCGAGCATACTTGTTCTCACAGTCGTGACGTAGTAAGAACTTGCATGAGAAAGGAACTAATCATTTTGATGTGAAGTATTATCCTACCTTTGTATTGGATCTTGATGAATTGGCTAGTGCAAACTCGATTCTTTTATGCCATGAGAATTTACATCGGGGGAAAGCGTTTCTTGTTCGATTGTGGACTCCCGATGTGGCGTGCCCATGGTTACCTAAAATGCTGCCATTAATACCTGAAAGTAAGGATTCACTTTTAGGTGAGTTTAATTATTCTTATACCCTCCTATGTTAGGTTCATAACCTCACTTAGAGTTTCATGTTTAGGATGCCGGTTAAGTCTTGCTGAGCGTTATGCTCACGGATGCTATCCGAGCTGTTTTGCAGGTAATTGACTCGAGGTTTATGAGAAGGGGTGCCGATGAGACTCGGGAACCTCCGAGTGCTTACTCAAAGAGCATCCTCGCCGCTGCAGATTGTCTTCGTGTTGCTAGTAAGAAACGTCCGCGGGCTGGACCATTTCTTTGTTGCTAGTTTAGATATGAGCCGTGAGAGTGATAGTCTTCCGCTGTAGTTTACTCTGATATAACTATTTGTAAAACTTTCCTGTATGCTTCCGCAAACTATTTATGTAATATGATGTGTTTCTGCAACCCGTGTGCTGTTGGGTGCCGCATATCACGGCACCACCCAACGAGGTCTGGGCTGTCTCAGCTGGTATCAGAGCCGCGTTGGGAACAGAGCACGGATTGAGCATCATATTATGTCAAAAACTTAGGATACGGTGAGATAACGGTACTAGGCCCACATAAGGACTATTATTAGCATATTATGAAGGTGGCAAGCTAACTTATTTGTTATGTCGGAAAATCATGCATCTCGGGACGTCTATGTCTTGGGGGGTGCACGTATGCGCTGTCCACCAGTGCGCACAAGCTGAAGGGTGGAGCCCCACGGGTGGCAGGTAACCCGGACCGCTTTAGTATCCTCTACGACTCTTCATGTCGTTTGGGGTATTCGAGCAACGTCTTCCCTGGCGTGCGTGAAGCAATTTGGGAGACCCCGTCACGTGGTCAGTAACGTGAACATGTAGCTCAAGGCGTGTTTGGCTTGAGAACACCTGGGCGAGTGATGACGGCCGGGTGTACGAACTGTATGGATACCGGGTTCGGTGTGCAGCCGAACCTGATGATTGAGTGTGGCTTATGTAGGTACTAACCACGAAAACCTTAGTGCGTGTAGAACACGTTTGCGAGTGACCATTTTAGTGCCACCTAAGGATACGTATATGCCGGTGTAATCCGGTTAGGTTTTTGTTTGGTGAGGCAACGTAGTACCGTCATATGTCTTACGGTGCATCGTCACTATACTACACTTAATAGTCTTCTTTCCTATGAAGAAAGCATTCATGACTAACTTCCAAACTAAAAATGGATGTGATAAAGAACATATTAGTGACTGAGCTTTTCATTTGAACTAAGTTTCAAAGAAGAGACTTGTTAGGCTTCTTTTGATCTCAAAGATAGAGTGCTCTGTCGAGACAGAATTTTCTGGGCTTTAACAGAGCGTAACTCTTATTATCTTGACCCAATGGAGGTGTTTGATACAGTTCTGGAAAGGTTATTAAGTGCTCTACAACATTTCTGTAGAACTCCAGAGCCAAATCAGATATCAAATTGGTTGAAAGTCCAGTTGAATGCAAACTGTTCAGAAAACAGAACAGCTACAACCTTCTCTGGATGTTTCTGTAAATTGGCCATAACAATCTGTAGAAAAATTTCTAAGGGTCATGTAATACACCGTTGGAAAGGTTATGAAACTTGCAACTATTTTTGTAGTTCATAGTTTGTTCAGAATTGTACTCCATTTGTGTGTAAAACTATGATGAAAACAGCCACATACAAAGGAGGTGCTGGCAAATTTTATCCAGAAATTCTGTCAGCTTTGAACAATCATAACTTCTGTTCTAGAAATGATCTAGGGGCATGTGAGTACTCGTTGGAAATATACTAATGTTAACTTTAACTTTTGTATTCAACTTGAGTTATTAAAATGCTAGTAACTGGATCAAATTCTGGGTTAACTACAGAAAGGTCTGTTCTGTACAGAATGAGGGACTGAATATGTTGGCTTTAGAAAGATGTGTAAACATGAAATTTTGTTATGCTTCCATAAAGTTTTAGCATGTTCATGTTGTTCATACTTTCACATACTGCTAGGTCAAGTTTTGACCCCCTCAAAAAAATTATGCTTTTGCAGTATGGTGCGTACTCAGTCACCGAGTAGGGCTGAAGGTTCTTGCCGAGACGGTGATGACTCGACTCCACCACGGGCACCGCCATCAACGGTATGGGCGGATGTCATGGCTCAGACGGTCGAGTCAAGTAAAGAGAACACAAGACTACTCCAAGCCTTAGTACAACAGGGCTTACTCCAGCGTGCACAACAGGACGTTCCACCTCGGAACGCCTACTTGGATTTCTTGGCGACACAACCGCCAATCTTCATGGAAGCCAATGAACCAGTGGAAGCTGATCAGTGGCTTCGAGTTACGGAGTCCAAGTTTGGAGTGTTTGAGCGCGATGAATATCAGAAGACATTAGTTGCAGCTCAACAGCTCCATGGAGCCGCCGGAAATTGGTGGTTTGCTTATCTCGCCACCGTTCCGGAAGGCCATCAAGTGGAATGGACGGAATTTCGTGATGCATTCCGTGCTCGTCACATTCGTATGGGTTTATCAAGGCCCAACAGCAAGAATTCAGAAACTTGAAGCAGGGGGACATGAGTGTCCTCGATTATGTCAGACGATTCAACCTTCTGGCACAATATGCTCCTGCTTATGCGACGAGCGAAGCTGCAATATTAGACTATTTTTTCTATGGCTTGAGTGCCATACTAAAAGAGAAGCTAGCTTTGTTCAATCAAGGCAGTTACACCGAGTTGATCAGTGCTGCTCTGCTGCAAGAACAAGCGACACTTGGGTGTCAAGCAGAGAAGAGGGACCGGGAGGATGTGCAAGAAGACACACCAGTCGTTCCTCGTAAATACCGTGTGGTGTATCACACACCATCCGAGGAAAGATGGCAAGCGCCAGTGAGATCAACTCCGTACAGATTTCCTGCTCAAGAATCATATCTTGAAGCAACACCTTTACCGCAGCAACGAATGACACCTGTGGCATCATTGCTGCAGCCAAGTACATCAACTTCTCAACCACAAGTCAACGAAGGACCGGTGAAACCTCCGTGTTCTTATTGCCACCGTTCAGGGCACTTTAGGCAAGAGTGTCGGGAGAAGTTGTTGAACACCAGACAGCCATCATTATCAGGTGGTATGCCGCCACCGGCTCAAGTCAACATTACAGCATTGCAATCCGGGAGTGTGCAACATCTGGCTATTGAGGATGTCCCGGAGGGAGCACCAGTGTTAGCAGGCATGTTTACTCTCAAAGACGTGCCTGTGCTCATACTTTTTGATTCCGGTGCAACCCACAATTTTATCAGCAAAACATGCGTGGATCAGCACCAATTATCCACCAATAGTCCCACAACGAGTTTTCTTATACGTTCACCGGGAGGAAATATCTCTGCCAATCAGATTGTGTCCCGAGCAGCTTTGTGTTTGGGCGGAAAAATATACCCAACATCGCTGATTATGTTGGATAGGCAGAAGATAGACATTATATTGGGGATGTCTTGGTTAAATCGTCACGGTGCCGTTCTCAATATCGGTAACCGGACTGTTCAGATTGACTCGCCGATTCACGGAGAGCACACGCTGTTTTTAGACAGCGAAGACCCAGATATGGTAGAGGCCTACCACACGGAAGCACTTAAACTTGAAGATATTCCGGTGGTACGTGATTATCCCGACGTATTTCCCGAGGACTTACCGGGCATGCCGCCCGAACGGGACGTCGAGTTTAAGATTTAACTGGCGCTGGGAACGACGCCTATCTCACGAAGGCCTTACAAGATGGCACCTAACGAGCTAGCGGAGTTGAAAGAGCAACTGAATGAACTCATGAGCAAGGGTTTCATACGACCAAGTTATTCACCTTGGGGTTGCTCAGCGCTGTTTGTTAAGAAGAAGGACGGAACACTACGGCTATGTGTTGATTATCGTCCTCTAAATGCTGTCACGATCAAGAACAAGTATTCTTTGCCCCGCATCTACATCCTGTTCGATCAACTGGTGGGTGCAAAGGTATTTTCGAAGATGGATCTTCGGTTGGGGTATCATCAAATCAAGATCCGACCGGAGGACACACCGAAGACAGCTTTCTCGACGAGATACGGACTCTATGAGTACCTCGTCATGTCATTTGGGTTAACCAACGCTCCGGCACACTTCATGTACTTCAAGAATTCTGTGTTCATGCCGGAGCTAGACAAGTTCGTCGTGGTATTCATCGACGACATTTTGGTTTACACCAAATCGGAAGAAGAGCATGCTGAACATCTGCGCATTGTGCTACAACGTTTGCGGGAGCACCAATTATATGCCAAGTTCAGCAAGTGCAAATTTTGGATTGATCAAGTGCCTTTCCTAGGTCATATTATTTCAGCAGAAGGTATTGCCGTGGACCCCAGCAAGATTGAACAAGTGCTGAAGTGGGAATCTCCCATGTCAGTCCACGAGGTCCGATGTTTCCTAGGTTTAGCGGGGTATTATCGGAGGTTTATTCCGAGCTTCTCAAAAATTGCTAAACCAATGACAGAGCTGCTGAAGAAGGGCACAAAATACACGTGGAATGCAGCATGTGAAGCCGCATTCAAAATGTTGGTGAAACATCTCACAACAGCTCCAGTTCTTGCTCAGCCAGACACAACGAAGCCATTTGATGTATACTGTGATGCATCCGGCATCGGTCTCGGCTGCGTTCTGATGCAAGAAGGGTGTGTAGTCGCTTATGGGTCTCATCAACTGCGAAACCATGAGCAGCATCATCCAACTCACGATCTTGAGCTTGCTGCAGTGGTGTTGGCGTTGAAGATGTGGAGGCATTACCTACTTGGTAATCTTGTTCACCTCTACACCGACCACAAAAGCTTGAAGTATATCTTCACGAAGAAGGAGCTAAATATGAGACAACGGAGATGGTTGGAGCTCATCAAATATTATGAAATTGAGACCCACTATCATCCGGGAAAAGCCAACGTGGATGCCAACGCGCTTAGTCGGAAAGCCCATGTTCACAACATGGCGGCTGCTGAGTTGGAAGATGAAGAACCAAGCCTCCGTGTCATTCCGTATGGCGCGCTTTACAATCTCGCGCACATTCCAACAATCCGTGAAGAGATTGTTGAAGTTCAAAGAAGAGACAGGGGTATGTCTCACATACAGAGAAGACTAGACAACGGAGAGGTGAAATGTTTCCGGAAGGATGAGAACGGTACCATATGGTTCTATGACCATATAGTGGTACCGCGTAATATGAAACTCCGGAAGAAGATCTTGGATGAAGCCCACCTGTCAAAGTTTTCCATTCATCCCGGAAGTAACAAGATGTACCAAGATTTGAAACAGAAATTTTGGTGGACAAGGATGAAGAGGGAGATCGCTAAATACGTATCCGAGTGTGATACGTGTAGACGGGTCAAGGCTGATCATATGCGGAAAGCTGGACCGCTACAACCTTTGATGATACCGGCATGGAAATGGGAGGATGTGAGTATGGACTTCATCGTCGGATTACCGCTCACATCCAGGAAGCATGACTCGATATGGGTGATCATCGACCAGTTGACAAAGTCAGCTCATTTCATACCGGTGAACACTCGCATATCACCCTCAAACCAATGGACAAACTGAGAGGGTGAATCAAGTGCTCTAGGACATGTTGAGAGCGTGTGCCATCCACCACGGTAGGAATTGGGACGATCACCTACCGCTGGCGGAGTTTTCATACAACAACGGGTATCAAGCGAGTATTAAAATGGCACCGTATGAAGCTCTCTACGGCCAGAAGTGTCGCACACCACTGAATTGGTGTGAGTCCGGCGAAAGATTTCTGTTTGGGATTGATCTTGTCAACGAAGCCGAAGACCGAGTTCGGTTGATACAAGAGAACTTAAAGGCTGCACAATTCCGACAGAAGAGCTACGCTGATCAATGGCGTAGGCCTTTGCATTTTGACGTCGGAGAGCACGTGTATCTTCGTGTATCTCCGATGAAGGGAATTCACCGGTTCGGTGTAAAGGGGAAACTCGCTCCCCGTTTTATTGGTCCTTTTGCTATCACGGAGAAGTGCGGACCCGTAGCCTACCGGCTGGAGTTACCGGCAAGTCTAGCGGGTGTTCATGATGTATTTCATGTTTCACAGCTGCGGAAGTGCCTCAAAGTTATCGCTGCTGTTCGCACGGAGGACATCGACGAATTGAAACCGGACCTGACCTACACCGAGCGACCGGTTCAGATTTTGGATGAAAAGACCAGGGTAACCCGGAACCGGACGATCCGATTTTTCAAGGTGCTGTGGAGTAATCACACCGCGGAAGAGACGACATGGGAAAGTGAAGATTACCTCCGCACCAACTATCTGGAATTTTTAGCTTTGTACAGTTTGTAATTACCTCTCCCGTCTCGTTCCTCTTTTGTAATCTCGGGACGAGATTCATTTAAGAGGGGAGGAATGTTGTCACACCCGGTTTCTCCGAAGAACAACCGAGTGAATATCACATGTATGCCAGGATCATTTTTTCATACATGTGATGACAAATAGTGAAGCATCATTTATTACAAGCCAGGTGTCGAATATAAATATGTATTACAAAGCATACGTCTCAATGGAAGATAATAAGTTCATAACATGTAAATAAATTAGCAGCGGAATATTATTCTTGTGGGCTCCGTCACAGGCGTTGCCCGGGGGACTCCATGAACCTAGAAACCTTCTTCGGGTCCGAAGTCTTGATCATTAAACACCACATCATCCCCTTGATCTGAGCAGCAATTTAAACCAACAAATATGCAAGGTTGAGTACCATTGGTACTCAGCAAGTGTGGGAAAGTTATGTCATGCATGGCTAGAGCAAGGAGAGGTTGAACTCATGGTTAAAGCACTACACAATTAATACCTATCACCTTAGCTTATTAAGCCCCTACATTACTACATAGATGAAATGGTCCCAATCTCCCAACCCATCATCAAAATCAAATAACCATAACATCATTTCCAATGTTAAGCTCCCCGCTTAACATCCACAACTTCCAAAGTCATCATCCTCTAATCATGAATAAGTCCAAGCCGCTCTTGACTGTGAGCACGGCTGTCATGACAGTTTTGACTCTGCAGAGTTTGCACCACTGTACCCACATGTAGTGATTTCATCCCCCATTGTCGGGTGGACTAAAAGAACTTCCATTATGCCAGTGGCCCCGAACCACATTCACACTTCCCAGGTGTGTAGCAAGGAGATCACTACGAAGCCTTTACAAAGTGATTCCCGACGAGCTTGGGCCCACTGAGGTTTTACCCCTAACAGCATACAAGAGGCTCCAACCCCGCTGCAGTGGCCCCCTCTTGAGCCTTGTGGTTCCTATGGTAGTCCAGCTGACACCTACTCCGCGCACCATCCAACACAACCATTCTACGCCGGGGATACACCTAATTAATTGGCCACGCTGCCCCATCTCAGCATGTGGTAGGCACGGTAAAGCCAGGTTACATGCTCCATGAACCGGTCCTTAGGATCCAGGCAAGTACTAAACACAAACCCGAGTCTCGTGCACCCAGCACCAACCAAATCATCCAACTTGCCTCGATCCCTACCTCTACATAACTCATAATGTCTCATTCAAGAGTAAGGTAAACAAGTTGATGATATCATATCCCACTTATCCCATTCTAAGCATGGCTAAGCATAAGTAATATGAATGAATGACATAATAAAGCAAATCCCAATCCAAGCTACAAGGAAAACAAGGTAATGCAATTCTAGGGAAACTTCCTAGCATGGGTTTCATATTTCAATTGACAATGCAAATAATACTATCTACACATCCTAGCATAGGATCAAAGTGGTCGAGGACACTTGCCTTCTTCCTACTGTTCTGAGAATGGAAAGTCTTGGTCTTGGAAGGGAAGAACTTGCTCTAGGGCAGGTTCTACTCATGCCAACACACATAGCAAAAGAAAACAACAATCCATAAGACATAGTTCACACTTTCACTCCACACATACATACATATGATAGTCATTCACATTTCTAAGTGTTGTGGTTACTCTAGATGTGTTGATTTTTAGCCTACATGCACTTTTAAACATATGTATATGATTTCTAACTTTTGTATTCAGATTTCTGTTTGCACACTATATATGAATTTCCAATTTAAACAAATTCTTTAATACACTCTTTAGCTACCAAGTTTGCATGGAAGGTAATTTCCTACTCCAAAGGTGTTTTAATATCTTCTACCAAATCCTAAACTGAAGTCTTTGGATTTGGAAACTTCATTTATCATTTTCTAGTTATGCATACCTATTTTCCTATATTTTCCAGATTTATTTTCTATGCCTAAAAGTGAGTTTTAATATTAAATAGTAGGGCATATCATCTAAGCAGAATAGGTTTTGATCTAAAATATTAAATAATATATTTTGGAACTTCTCCTCTGATGTGAACTAATTTAAATTTATTTTACTAATTTTTAGAATTATTTCCTAACCTAAGATTGTGTCCCTATAACTAATAAATGTGAACAATCAATTAAACAGATTCATTTAAGCTTAAAATCTACTTTTAACTCATTCTAAAGTTTTCCAAGTGCTAGGAGAGTTTAAATTTAAATTTACAATGTGTTTGTCTCACCTTTTAAATTTTAAATCCTAATCACATATTCAAATTCCTAAATTTAATATTATATAGGGTTAAAAAGGTAAACTCACCCCACTACAGGGTCTATTATATTATTTCAAAAATTCCCAGGGGTCTAGCTACACATAACAGAGGGGTTTTCCTAATTTTTATTAAGTCCAGGGGCTAAAACTGATTTTTAAATGAATTTACATGAATTTCTGAAGTTCTAGGGGCTAGATCAGAAGTTTCCGGGGCTAGCTCGTATTTTCCGAGATCCCCAGGGGGTAGCGCGTAAGAATCCCGACATTTATAATGCGGGGCTGATGTGGACCGTCCGATTTAAAACAGACGGCTCAGATTAGATCGCCGAACCGGTGCGCGCGGGTTTTAATTCTACCGTGCCATTTAAAATAAACGGCGCATAAGCGGCCACGTCGCTCTGACCGTGCGCGGGCGGCGCTGCCCGGCGGCGCGCGGCGGCGGAAGGCGGTGATCTCGCCAGAGAACTTCAGATCTTCGTCTATACCTCCTAAAACTGGGATCTTATGGCATGGATCGGTAGAGGGGAGGTTGGGGATCTCACCTCGGGGTTTTTCTTGAGCTCGGAGGTCCTGGAAGGCGGTCTGCGTCGAGGTCCGAGGTGGAACCGCTGCGGTGCTCGTCGGATCTGTGCCTAGAGCGCAAACCACCGAGTTTTATGTACCTGCGTGATTCCCCGGAGGCGGTGGAACACGATCGGCGCGTTAGATCGGAAAATCTGAGCAGAGATCGAGAGAAATCGGTGATCGGAGCTTCGGTTTTCAACGGGAGGAAAAACAACTGATCGGGTGGGGAAAACAGGACAATGCCGGCGTTTATATAGACGGGGGAGGGCGGCGTGTCGGTTCTGATCAAGTTGGAGTCGTCCGGGACCAGAATTCGGCTGGGAAAGCGCGGTTTTCCGATTTAGTTGCGATCGGCCGCGCGCGGAGGAGTCCGGGTAGGTGGCGCGAGCGGGAGGTGAGGGATGACACGCGGGTCCCGCGTGCCAGTGAGAGAGAGATAGGAGAGCGCGGCTGCGGGCTGGCCCGGGGGCGGGTGGGCCAGCTGGTGGGTTTCGGCACACTGGCCGGGGGTTTTGTTTTTTTCTTTTTCTTTTTCGTGTTCTTTTCTATTTTGAGTTGAATTTGAATTCCAATTTGAATTTGAATTTCTGCACCACGTGCAATACGTCCAAAATTTTTTAAATTCCCCTCTTAACAGGTTTTGCGGTGTTACAGCTCTACCCCCCTTAAAAGAAATCTTGTCCTTGAGATTGGTGGTTCTAGGAAAACAATTCCGGAAACTGTGCCTTAAGCTCGTCTTCTCGCTCCCATGTGGCTTCCTCTTCCGAGTGATGCTTCCACTGCACCTTGCACATCCGGATTCTTTTATTTCTTGTGAGGCGTTCCATTGTCTCCAAAATCTTGAATGGTTGCTCGGCATACGACAGATCCTCGGCTACGTCAACCTCGTTCATGGGTAACATCTCTTCAGGCGTCCTCAGACATTTCTTGAGCTGTGACACATGGAATACATCGTGTACATCTGATAGGCGAGCCGGTAATTCTAGTTGATATGCCACTTCACCTTTCATCTCCAGAACTTGAAAGGGTCCGATGTATCGAGGTGATAACTTCCCTTTCACCTTGAACCGACGAAGTCCTCGAATAGGGGACACCTTGAGGTAGACATAGTCCCCCACATTGAAAACGAGCTCTCTTCTCCGTACATCGACATAGCTCTTTTGTCGTGTCTGTGCTATCCTCAAATTGTTGCGGATTTCCCTCACTTTTGCCTCGGCTTCATGTAGTACTTCGGGCCCAAACACTTTACTTTCCCCTGTTTGGTTCCAAGATAGTGGAGTTCTGCACTTCCTCCCATACAAAGCCTCAAATGGTGACATCTTCATACTAGCCTGATAGCTGTTGTTATAGGAGAACTCCGCATATGGTAAGTTCTTATCTGAACTCCGATTGTTTTTGAGTGCACACGCTCTCAGCATATCCTCATGGATCAGATTGGTTCTTTCCGTCTGTCCGTCAGTTTGGGGATGATAGGCAGAACTAAAATTCAGATGAGTTCCCATGGTTTCTTGCAACTTCTGCCAGAACCTTGAGGTGAACTGTGTCCCTTGATCTGACACTATCTTCTTTGGCACTCCATGGAAACACACGATCCTTGACATGTATAATTCTGCCAATTGGATCCGCTGTAGCTTTCTTTCACGGGAATGAAACGAGCTACCTTGGTTAGCATGTCGATAATGACCCATATCGAATCATATCCTGATTGGGTCCTGTCTAATCCCACTATGAAATCCATATCGATTTCTTCCCATTTCCATTCAGGCACTTTGAGTGGTTACAATAATCCCGCGGGTCGTTGATGTTCTGCTTTCACCAACTGACATGTGTCACATAGGGCAACATGTTCCGCGACATCTCGCTTCATGCCATACCACCAATAGCTGCTCTTGAGGTCATGGTACATCTTCGTACTCCCAGGATGAATGGAATAGTCAGAATCATGAGCCTCCTTCAAAATCAATTCACGGATCTCCTTCACTTCAGGCACACAGATTCTTTTCCCGTGCCACACCGTACCTTGTTCATCCTCTCTGAAACCAAGGGCTCTATTATCCTTGATGAGTTGTCGGATTTCTTGTATCTTCTCATCATTCTTTTGACCATCGCGTATGTCTTGCTCTAATGTGGATTCCACTTCCATGGCGATGGCTTCACCACTATTCACCAGGCATAGGTTGAGTCTTATAACCTCTTCCTTCAATTCTGTAGGCATGTCCTTCAAGCTCAACCTATTGACCTGCACCTTCCGGCTTAAAGCATCTACCACGACGTTCGCTTTCCCAGGATGATAGTTGATGCCTACATCAAAGTCGTTGATCAGCTCTAACCATCTGCTTTGTCTGAGGTTGAGATCTGGCTGTGTGAAAATGTACTTTAAGCTCTTATGGTCCGTATATATCTTTGTTCTCTTCCCCATCAAGTAATGCCGCCAAATATTCAACGTGTGTACCACTGCCACTAGCTCTAGGTCATGTGTAGGATAGTTCTTCTCGTGTTTCCGGAGCTGCCGGGACGCGTAAGCCACGACATGCCCCTCTTGCATGAGAACACATCCCAACCCATTTCCAGAGGCATTGCGGTACACTGGAAAGTTTTTCTGCATATCTGGCATAACTAGCACTGGGGCTGTTGTCAATCTCTTCTTCAGTTCTTGAAAACTCGTCTCGCACTGTGGTGTCCATGTGAATATGATTCCCTTCTCCAACAATTTGGCGAGGGGTCTCAAAATCTTGGAGAAACCCTCGATAAACCGTCGATAGTATCCAGCCAATCCTAAAAAGATTCGAACTTCCCCAACATTCTCAGGGGTCTTCCACTTTTGTACATCCTCGATCTTGGCGGGATCTACGGAGATTCCTTCCTCCGAGATTATATGTCCTAAGAAGGGAACTCTCTTTAGCCAAAACTCACACTTGCTCAACTTGGCATATAGCCGGTGTTCTCTTAGCTTCTGCAACACCAACCGTAGATGTTTCTCATGTTCTTCTTCATCTTTGGAAAAGACGAGAATGTCATCAATGAAAACCACCACAAATTTGTCCAGATATTCCATGAATACCTTGTTCATGAGATACATGAAGTATGTCGGGGCATTAGTTTGCCCGAGAGTCATGACGGTGTATTCATACAGTCCGTACCGAGATACGAAAGCTGTCTTTGGAATATCAGTTTGCCTTATCTTAAGTTCGTGGTATCCTAACCTGAAATCAATTTTCGAGAACACACAAGCTCCCCTCAACTGATCAAACAAGTCTTCAATGCGGGGTAATGGGTACTTGTTCTTGATGGTTACTTCATTCAATGCACGGTAGTCTACGCATAACCTTTGGGTTCCGTCCTTCTTGGGCACAAATATCACTGGAGCTCCCCATGGTGAGGAACTAGGACGGATATACCCCTTCTCCGTCACTTCTCTTATATGCTCCTTGAGCTCTTCCAGCTGTTTGGAGTCCATACGATAAGGTCTCTTGTATATCGGAGCTGTTCCAGGCACTAGCTCAATCGCGAATTCCACTTCACGATCGGGGGGCATACCTGGCAACTCCTCCAGAAAAACATCTGGATATTCCCTGATGATCCTGATCCCCTCCACTTCCACCTCAACTTGATTTAATTTAATGTCCCTCCTAGGCTCTTGTATTGTTATGAACTTTACTCTTGTGCCACTAAGATGAGTTAGTTCCACCGTTCTGGTCGAACAATAGATGATTCCTTTATGTTTGGTCAACCAATCCATGCCCAAAATAATATCTATCCCTTGTGAGTCTATCAGTATGAGGTTGGCAGTAAATACTACCCCATTAATGTCTAGATTCACCTTGGGACACACTTGTCTTGTCCTTATTTCTCCCCCTGGAGAGTTTACGGCTAGCATATGGTTCATTTGTGTTGAAGCTAAATCATGCTTCATAACAAACCCTTGGGCAATGAACGAGTGGGTAGCACCCGAATCGAACAACAGGGTTGCAATGTGTAAATTGGCAGAAAACTTACCAACTACCATGTCAGGTGCCTCTTGCGCTTCCTCCATGGTCACGTGGTTCACCCGTCCTCGCATCACATTCTGCTGTTGCGGCTGCACGGGCTTCTTCTTTGGGCACTTATGGGCGTAGTGCCCCACTTCACCACAGTTGAAGCATTGCACCCAAACCTTAGGTGCCGGGCCTTTGTTGTCTTGGGGTTGGTTTGGGGGTCCTTGTACTGCTGGTCGAGTTGGATATGCGGGGCGAGGCTGCTGTACAAACCGACTTTGTGTCTGTGTTGGTGCTGACGGAGGCCTGAAATTCGGGTTGTACCCTCTCGGCAAGGAGTAGGGTACCGCAGCACGGCTCGTCTGCCCTGCGGGTTGCTGCGTCAGACGTGGGTGGGTGGTGCTACCCGAGGCTTGGTGTGACCATCCCGCCTTCCTCTTGTTTTCATTTTCCAAGGCCTTCAGCTTCCTCTCCACAACAAATGCTCTGTCCACCATCTTTTGGAAGCTTTCATACTCGTTGGAGGACATTGCACACTGCATATCCACTGTAAGTCCTTCCACAAAGCAATCATGTTTCTGCTCATCAGTCTCTATGTCCCGCATAACGGGATAGTTGGGTGAATTTAGTGAGGTATTCCCTCACCGTCATGTTTCCCTGCTGCAGCACCAGGAACTCCTTTCTCTTTTTTTTTTAAGTTCACCCCTTGGTATGTAATGGTTGCGGAAACTGCGCTTGAACTCTTCCCAAGTGATGTTCTCAGGGTCATGACGGGCGGCCACGTAAGCGGTGCACCAATCCGCAGCAGGTCCATGCAATTGGTGAGAGGCAAACAGCACCCTCTCATACCCTTGGCATTGTATGATCCTCATCTTGCTCTCAATGGTCTTTAGCAAATCATCTGCTTCCAGAGGTTCAGCAGCAGTTGCAAACTTTGGAGGTTGAGTCCCTAGAAACTCACTCAGCCTTGGTTGGCGTGGTGCAGCTTGTGGAGGTGGAGCTTGGTGCAAGTTGGCCACCACTTGAGTCAGGCTCTGGATGAGCTGATTCTGATTTTCCAGCATTTGGTGGATGGGATCAACTCCTTCCCGACGACCACCCCTATCTTGTCCTCCAGAAAGATGAGGGTTGCCGGCCTCATCGTTGTTGTTGGCGGGGTTGGCAGCACGACCCTTTCCTCTTCCGGCCATCTATCATGATCAATCAGATGTTAACTTAAAGCATTACGTATTAACTTCCCAATTTGCTTGTTTAGACTTTTAAAATTTTGAGACCTTATTTCATTTATATTTTCTGAGGGTTTCATGTCTTACGCGAACATGAATGCACTCTTAATTCATATGGGTTCACACACCAAAGCAAAACAATCCTGAAGACGAGGTTGTGGACAAACGCCAATGGCTTCCACAACTCACGTCACACATCAAGCATTAACACACCATTAACTAAGGTAACGACTCGACTACTCGACAACCTGCTAAACTAATGGAAAGGACTCTACACTACTTGTATCACTGAGCTGGCTCCTCGGGATCTTCCTCATTATTGCGGCTACCCTCGGACTCCGCTTTGGGTGGGGAAGCTGCTGGTGGAGAAGTGCGGCGACGCCTGCTCGCCCGGCGATCTGGGGAATCAGGAGTCCATGTGTCATTCACGGTGACACACAATTCATTCCCATCTCCTCTTTCTCTCGCCCTCAAGCTGGCTCGAAGCAACGCCTCAGTATCCTTCAGGGTGTCACGTACATCCTCAAGCTCCTGCTGACACTCCTGCAGTCGAGTGCTGAGCATAGAAGCATCCTCCAAGCACAAAACCATGTGCTCATGGGAAGTCCCTTGCTGCACTGGCGGGTACTTGTACTCCGTTGTACCACTCTCACGCTAGAGGACATACATGTACTCAGTTCTGTCTAGGTGGCGACGATAGATGTGACTCTGACAGGTGATTGCCTCCCAGGTGACATCCTTCTCCGCATCGACCTGTGTCGCTCGACAAGCTGGAGAGTGGTGGATCTTGAGCAGCTGATTTTCGTGGATAATCCTCATTTCTGATCTCCATTCTTCCCGCTTCTCACGGATGGTTCGGGTGGAGCTGTAGTGTATGATTAGCTTGCCCGTATTGCCGGCGGCTTCGAGCATGCGTCGAAGACGGCGCAACAAGCCTCCTACTGCCAATCCGTAGGAGAGATACGTCACTGGATGATTCTCCTCTCTCAGGGCAAGGGCGACTACGGGAACTCTCCCTCCGGTGGAATTGCGGCCGGTGCGGATCATGCGAACCATCTAAAACATAAGGCATTTAAATTTAAGTTAGATAAGATTTTAAACAAAAATCCTATTTTTTGAATAAAAGTTGGGGTAAGATGAATAAGGTGACCCCATAACACTTTTCAACCCATACCTTTGTAAAATAGTTTTTAAGAAAATAGGGTCCTTAAATACGTCTATTTCTACCTAGGTCCACGTTCCTACGGGCAACCTTGGCTCTGATACCACTTCTGTCACACCCGGTTTCTCCGAAGAACAACCGAGTGAATATGACATGTATGCCAGGATCATTTTCTCATACATGTGATGACAAATAGTGAAGCATCATTTATTACAAGCCAGGTGTCGAATATAAATAGGTCTTACAAAGCATACGTCTCGATGGACGATAATAAGTTCATAACATGTAAATAAACTAGCAGCGGAATATTATTCTTGTGGGCTCCGTCACAGGCGTTGCCCGGGGGACTCCATGAACCTAGAAACCTTCTTTGGGTCCGAAGTCTTGATCATTAAACACCACATCATCCCCTTGACCTGAGCAGCAATTTAAACCAACAAATATGCAAGGTTGAGTACCATTGGTACGCAGCAAGTGTGGGAAAGTTATGTCATGGATGGCTAGAGCAAGGAGAGGTTGAACTCATGGTTAAAGCACTACGCAATTAATACCTATCACCTTAGCTTATTAAGCCCCTACATTACTACATAGGTAAAATGGTCCCAATCTCCCAACCCATCATCAAAATCAAATAACCATAACATCATTTCCAATGTTAAGCTCCCCGCTTAACATCCACAACTTCCAAAGTCATCATCCTCTAATCATGAATAAGTCCAAGCCGCTCTTGACCGTGAGCACGGCTGTCATGACAGTTTTGACTCTGCAGAGTTTGTACCACTGTACCCACATGTAGTGATTTCATCCCCCGTTACCGGGTGGACTAAAAGAACCTCCATTATGCCAGTGGCCCCGAACCACATTCACACTTCCCAGGTGTGTAGCCAGGAGATCACTACGAAGCCTTTACAAAGGGATTCCCGACGAGCTTGGGCCCACTGAGGTTTCACCCCTAACAGCATACAAGAGGCTCCAACCCCGCTGCAGTGGCCCCCTATTGAGCCTTGCGGTTCATATGGTAGTCCAGCTGACACCTACTCCCCGCACCATCCAACACACCCATTCTACGCCGGGGATACACCTAATTAATTGGCCAAGCTGCCCCATCTCAGCATGTGGTTGGCACGGTAAAACCAGGTTACATGCTCCATGAACCGGTCCTTAGGATCCAGGCAAGTACTAAACACAAACCCGAGTCTCGTGCACCCAGCACCAACCAAATCATCCAACTTGCCTCGATCCCTACCTCTACATAACTCATAATGTCTCATTCAAGAGTAAGGTAAACAAGTTGATGATATCATATCCCACTTATCCCATTCTAAGCATCGCTAAGCATAAGTAATATGAATGAATGACATAATAAAGCAAATCCCAACCCAAGCTACAAGGAAAACAAGGTAATGCAATTCTAGGGAAACTTCCTAGCATGGGTTTCATATTTCAATTGACAATGCAAATAATTCTATCTACACATCCTAGTATAGGAACAAAGTGGTCAAGGACACTTGCCTTCTTCTTGCTGTTCTGAGAATGGAAAGTCTTGGTCTTGGAAGGGAAGAACTTGCTCTGGGGCAGGTTCTACTCATGCCAACACAAATAGCAAAAGAAAACAACAATCCATAAGACATAGTTCACACATTCACTCCACACATACATACATATGATAGTCATTCACATTTCTAAGTGTTGTGGTTACTGTAGATGTGTTGATTTTTAGCCTACATGCACTTTTAAACATATGTATATGATTTCTAACTTTTGTATTCAGATTTCTGTTTGCACACTATATATGAATTTCCAATTTAAACAAATTCTTTAATACACTCTTTAGCATGTTTGCATGGAAGGTAATTTCCTACTCCAAAGGGGTTTCATATCTTCTACCAAATCCTAAACTGAAGTCTTTGGATTAGGAAACTTCATTTATCATTTTCTAGTTATGCATACCTATTTTCCTATATTTTCCAGATTTAATTTCTATGCCTAAAAGTGAGTTTTAATATTAAATAGTAGGGCATATCATCTAAACAGAATAGGTTCTGATCTAAAATATTAAATAATATATTTTGGAACTTCTCCTCTGATGTGAACTAATTTAAATTTATTTTACTAATTTTCAGAATTATTTCCTAACCTAAGATTGTGTCCCTATAACTAATAAATGTGAACAATCAATTAAACAGATTCATTTCAGCTTAAAATCTACTTTTAACTCATTCTAAAGTTTTCCAACTGCTAGGATAGTTTAAATTTGAATTTACAATGTGTTTGTCTCACCTTTTAAATTTTAAATCCTAATCACATATTCAAATTCCTAAATTTAATATTATATAGGGTTAAAAAGGTAAACTCACCCCACTACAGGATCTATTATATTATTTCATAAATTTCCAGGGGTCTAGCTACACATAACAGAGGGGTTTTCCTAATTTTTATTATGTCCAGGGGCTAAAACTGATTTTTAAATGAATTTACATGAATTTCTGAAGTTCCATGGGCTAGATCAGAAGTTTCCGGGGCTAGCTCATATTTTCCGAGATCCCCAGTGGGTAGCGCGTAAGAATCCCGGCCTTTAATGCGGGGCTGATGTGGAACGTCTGATTTAAAACAGACGGCTCAGATTAGATCGCCGAACCGTTACGCACGGGTTTTAATTCTACCGTGCGATTTAAAATAAACGGCGCATAAGCGGCCACGTCGCTCTGACCGTGCGCGGGCGGCGCTGCCCGGCGGCGCGCGGCGGCGGAAGGCGGCGATCTCACCGGAGAACTTCGGATCTTCGTCTATACCTCCTAAAACTAGGATCTTATGGCATAGATCGGTAGAGGGGAGGTCGGGGATCTCACCTCGGGGTTTTTCTTGAGCTCGGAGGTCCTGGAAGGCGGTCGGCGTCGAGGTCCGAGGTGGAACCGCTGCGGTGCTCGTCGGAGCTGTGCCTAGAGCGCAAACCACCGAGTTTTCTGCACCTGCGTGATTCCCCGGAGGCGGTGGAACACGATCGGCGCGTTAGATCGGAAAATCTGAGCAGAGATCGAGAGAAATCGGTGATCGGAGCTTCGGTTCTCACCGGGAGGAAAAACAGCTGATCGGGTGGGGAAAACGGGACGATGCCGGCGTTTATATAGACGGGGGAGGGCGGCGTGTCGGTTGTGATCAAGTTGGAGTCGTCCGGGACCAGAATTCGGCTGGGAAAGCGCGGTTTTCTGGGTTAGTTCCGATCGGCCGCGCGCGGAGAAGTCCGGGTAGTTGGTGCGAGCGGGAGGTGAGGGATGACACGCGGGTCCCGCGTGTCAGTGAGAGAGAGAGAGGAGCTCGCGGCTGCGGGCTGGCGTGGGGGCGGGTGGGCCGGCTGGTGGGTTTCGGCCCACTGGCCGGGGTTTTGTTTTTTTCTTTTTCTTTTTTGTTTTCTTTTCTGTTTTGAGTTAAATTTGAATTCCAATTTGAATTTGAATTTCTGCACCACATGCAATACGTCCAAAAATTTTTAAATTCCCCTCTTAACAGGTTTTGGGGTGTTACAAATGTAAAAGTCCCAAAAATTTGTATGAATAAAAACTATGGTTTGAGTTCATATGTGTGGCAAAGACATGAAAAATGGGACTTGCTAAAACTTTTCTTCATGCAAAGTAATACATGGATGACCATCCAACATGAGGTTCACCTTTTTATTTAAAAGTGTCGAACCAATAAGGAGTTAAATACCTCTTTGCATGTAAGTTTAAAAATCATATTTGAAATTCAAAGTTCACACATGTAGTGACCAAGGACTTAGATTAAAAATGCAGCCACATAGTTGGAATTATAGGGAGGAGTTTGATCACCAACTTTCTATTTGTAGGGTGGGCTCAAAAAGGAGTTAAAGAGAAGAAGTTGCAAACTTCAAACAAATTCAAATTTGGCAAGCAAATTCAAACTGAATTGGAGGGATTCAAATTCTAACCCACATTTTAAAACTCAGAATTGTGGGAATTAGGAGTATCAGCTTGAGAAGATATTTGAGGAGGAAATGTGGAGTGGGACCCACATGTCATAGAGCTAAAGGAGGAGCCTTGCACCCTAAGTCTTAGCCTCAGTGGGAGATTTCCCCGAACAGCTCACGGGAGCCACCGAGGTGCTTACCGGCGCCACCTCCTGCTGCCTTCCCCCATGCGCTGACCACCGAGGCGGTGCCCTCGTGCTGGTCCCTGTGCTCACGTCCCCTCAGCCGAGCAAAAGGCTCAGTTGTGCTTCCCCCCTCGCGAGCGCACGAACGGCAGCCGTTCTCCCCCTCCGCCCTCTCGGTCGATCGGGAAACCGAAGGAATCATCGCGCCTCTTCCTCCCGTTAGCGGCTAAACACTCCCACGAACTCAACCTCCACCTCCCTGACCTGAAAGCAAGCATGCTTTGGCCTCCAGTGCCCGAGAACAACCGCCGCCGCGGCGACCTAGCTCAAAAGCGTGATCGGGCGCTCGTGGAAAGCCCTCCGCAGCGGGTTTCACGGCCGAGCGATCACAGCTACGGACGTGCACGGGTGCGGTGCTGCTCTCAGCCCAAGCTCAGGCCATACCATGAAGCATCGCCGGCGAATTTTGATGTTTTGCTCCGGCGGCGTCAACCCGAGCATCCGGTACGGGAATCCAAAATTCTCCACTTCTATTCGTTCTTAGCTCATCAAACTTTGCACGTAGGAGCTGGACTAGCCGGCGATCATGTTCTCTTTAGCATCCGTCGCATGAAAACCCTTTGGGGCGACGTATTTTGAGGTCTACCGAGCACTTCTCCGGCGGACCGAATCGGGCGCACGGTGACGACCGACTTGCGGCTGTTCCCGAGCCATTTAGGGGCCATGCCGAGCCTTGCGATCATCGACTGGTGCTGTAGGGCTCGTCAGCACAGATTTTGGCGGGCTGGATACCTCAGGCAACGCCGCCGAACCCCCACAGTAGCTGTCGCACGTCGCCGGCCATGTTCCGGTCGTCGGCAGCCCTAGCAAACCCCACAGCCATGTTCCTCGGTGTCACAAACTCCCTGGCGGCGAGTTTCAGCTCAGGCGGTGGCCGGAAACGGCGAGCTGGTGAGCTCCGGCGTCGGGCCGGCGAGGGGCAGCGCGGGCGCGAGCGAGGAGCCGAGGAGGAAGACGAAGCATGGGCCCCGCCTGTCAGCAGCTCAAATTTTAAACCCGGGATCGGGTGTGGCCGGGATCCTGTGTGTTGGCGCGCTGAGGTGCTGTGGCCAGGTGTGGCTTCGTTTCTATTGGCTGGAATTCAAAACTGTGGGTCCAGCCGAATTTGCTGTAGGAAAATAATTCCAGACTTAGCTCAATCTTTGGAAATTCATATCTCCCTGTAGAAGACTCCAATTTGAGTGATTCCACTTGGGTTGGATTCATCTCTCTGAGTTCTATCCAAATATGAACTCAGATTTGTATGAAAGTTAATATTATATTCTGGAAAAGGTGTTTGAAGGTATTTTGAAAAAGAATTATTGAGAGAGTTTGGTTTATCCAAAAATCCCCACATTTTGCCAGAATATTCTTTAGCATGGTGTTGACCTACTAGCCAATTTTCAGCTCATTTGAAGATCATTTGTGTAGGAAATTGCTAAATGCAAACTACTGTGTTCAAAAGAGTCCAGAAACATTTTCAGAAAGTGTTTCCCACTTCAAAAATCTGTTCTAAGCAATCCATAGCTCCAAAAATCATAGGAAAATTTAGGCAAGCTCTCTGAGATATACTTGAAATTGTAGTTCACTTAATTGGGCATGAAAATGCACATTACTACAGAATTAATTCTTTTGAGTACAAATGCTTAAAGAATTGTTCTGGGAGAACTACTCAAGAAAAAGGGCTGAATTTTGGACCAGGTTACTCTCATGTGATCAAGAACTCATATGTAAATTATCAGCCCAAGATGAGTCCTTGAACTCCCTGTTCTTATTCTCCATACTGGTGTATATGTGGGAATACATAAGAGATATTGTGAGAATTAGGGAGGACACAATATGACTCCACATTAGCTGCAATTTGGGAAGCTAAATCCTTAGGTAGTATAGAACCTGCTGTAAAAGTTTTGAGACCATTGGAGTTCTTGTTCTTCTGTTGCACTCAAATCCTTTCAGTTTATCTATTATGTTCATTAGGGAACATGATTCGTGTATAGCTAAGGCCTTAAGGTCAATTTAGTTTATTTATGTTCTTTGCACAACAGAGGCAAACCAGTGAATGCTTGGCTTTTCCACACAACCTCTGTTCGTAGGAAATTAATTCCATAACTTCTTTCCATTACATTCTATAACATATGTGCATATGCATTTCAATAGGAACCACAACGAAGGGGACTCAAAGGAGTGATTCATCGAAGTGGATCAAGCTCCGGAGAGTCTAGGGTGGATATGCAAGGACACTAACTGTTTATATACGACTACGCTGCAAAACAGGCAAGCTCCGGTTTGCATTTAACAGCTGTTAAGTTTTTCTTTTGTATTCACTTTCGGTCAAGATATGAACTGTGCATTAGGTCTAGTGTTTGATACTCCTCTTGCATAGCCAAATGACCCATGGAGTATTGGGTAGGTGTCTTTCACCGTGTAGAACCACCATGCTTAAGTACGGTTCGGTAGAAGTCGAGTGGTGAGATGCTACTCGCAGATTTAGGAACAACAGGGGCATACGGGATTGGTTCATAATTGAATTAGCAAGTTAAAGTTGAGACCGGAAGGTTGTAGGAGCAGCAGGACATAGGGGCCTGGGTGCTATAGACCTGTCCGTGTCGGTCAAGGACCGATCCGTATGCGGCCCTGTTGAACAAGTTTGAGTTGTGTACCGGACTCATGCTGGCTATATGGGACCCAGTAAACCGATGTACCTCGGGAAGCTGTCGTTGGGACTTTTCGGGTCGCCTCAGGCGGACGGCCGGTGTGCAGTATGTGGTGAATATTCTCATGACATCTCATGTCGGTAGGTGCACCATGAGAGTAGCTGCTGTACGGGGCGACTTGATCGATTCAGCGGGGGTGAAACGGGGTAAATGCTGCCACGTACGACGTCAGTGATGGTTGTTGTAGGCAACATCGAGTACGGGCGTACATGTCGTGTAGTCCGGGTGTTATTGATTCGAATCACCGTCGCTCGTGGAATGGACCGAGCATACTTGTTCTTACAGTCGTGACGTAGTAAGAACTTGCATGAGAAAGGAACTAATCATTTTGATGTGAAGTATTATCCTAACTTTGAATTGGATCTTGATGAATAGGCTAGTGCAAACTTGATTCTTTTATGCCATGAGCAATTTACATCGGGGGGAAGCGTTTCTTGTTTGATTGTGGACTCCCGATGTGGCGTGCCCAGGGTTACCTAAAATGCTGCCATTAATACCTGAAAGTAAGGATTCACTTTTAGGCGAGTTTAATTATGCTTATACCCTCCTACGTTAGGTTCATAACCTCACTTAGAGTTTCATGTTTAGGGTGACGGTTAAGTCTTGCTGAGCGTTATGCTCACGGATGCTATCCGAGCTGTTTTGCAGGTAATTGACTCGAGGTTTATGAGAAGGGGTGCCGATGAGACTCGGGAACCTCCGAGTGCTTACTCAAAGAGCATCCTCGCCGCTGCAGATTGTCATCGTGTTGCTAGTAAGAAACGTCCGCGGGCTGGACCGTTTCTTTGTTGCTAGTTTAGATATGAGTTGTGAGAGTGATAGTCTTCCGCTGTAGTTTACTCTAATATAACTATTTGTAAAACTTTCCTGTACGCTTCCGCAAACAATTTATGTAATATGATGTGTTTCTGCAACCCGTGTGCTGTTGGGTGCCGCATATCACGGCACCACCCAACGAGGTCCGGGCTGTCTCAGAATTGTGGTTGAGTTGATCGGGAGGTCGCACAACATTTTTGGATCAAGAACAATGCATATGAAGGTATCGTGGACATCGTTGGAAGGTGTTTGCACGTGTGCAAGGAGTGCATGGATGTGGCAACATGGTTTCAAGGCGTGATGAAGAGATGTGGACGTAAAGAATTGGTAGGAAAGGTCCAACTGGCTGGATTATGGACTCACACTACAAGAATGCGTACTATTTTCGTGGGCCAGAATTATTTTCGTGAGCCGGATACGAGCTCACGACAATATGTATATAATTTCGTCGGCTACCAACAGGGCTCATGAAAATACGTTTAATTTCGTCGGCTTCGCCTTCGGCATCACCTTCGGCTCACGAAACTACTTTATTTTCGTCGGCTTGGTGTCGAGCTCACGAAAATACATCCCAAAGTACCAACTATTTTCATAGGCTTTCAGTCTGGGTCACGAAAGTACATTTAATTTCGTCGGCTTGCGGGGTATTTCACGAAAATACTTCATAAAGTACATTTAATTTCATGGGCTTGCGGGCTAGCCCACGAAAATACTTCGTACAGTACGAACTAATTTCGTCGGCTTGTGTTGCGCCTCACGAAAGTACATTTAATTTCATCGGCTTGCAGGCTAGCCCACGAAAATACTTCATACAGTACCAACTAATTTCGTTGGCTTGTGTTGCGGCTAACAAAAATATACGTTTTTTCATCAGCTTTTGTGCTGGCTCACGACAATAGAAGCTAATTTCGTCGGCTACTCTGTCGGCTCACGAAAGTAGCATTTAATTTCGTGGGCTTCTGTGCTGGCTCACGAAATTAAATGGTCTATGTCCAACCAGCAGCTGTCCGAACGTTACACATTTGACCGCGAGGCCGCGCCGCCGCCCACTCGCGCCGGGCCGCCGCCGCTCGCTCGGGCTAGCAGCTCGCCGTCGCACCATCGCCTGCTGCCGCACTGCCAGCCGCTCGCCGCGCCGCTGCCCACTCACGCCGGCGACCGCCGCTCGCTCGGGCCAGCAGCTCGCCGCCGCGCCGTCGCCTCCTGCCGTGCTGCCAGCCGCTCGCCGGGCCGCTACCGCCTGCTAGCCGCTCCGCCGCCCACTCAGGCTACAGCTAGGTCCAGCCGGTCGCCGCGCCGCCGCCCTCTCGGTCTAGCAGCAGCTCGGTCCAGCAGCTGGCCGCGCCGCTGCCCGCTCGGTCTAGCAGCTCGGTCCAGCAGCTGGCCGCACTGTCGCCCACTCCTGCCGTGCTGCCGACCGCCTGCCAGCCCACGCGCCGCCAGCCCGCAGCAAGACTAAGCCGCTGTATTTGTTGGATTCGGGAAGTTTTGGTCCGGGCTAGGTCTAAGCCGCTGTTTGGATATGTTGTAATCCATTTGAGGCTCCACCGTCCGGCCGCTTGCACCGTGCCGCCCCCTCGGCCTTGCGCCGCGCCACCACAAAACCTTCATCGCCGTGCCGCCACACAGCCTTCGTCCTACCACTCAAACTCAAAGGTATCTTATTTTTTTGTGCTGCCTTTATTAATTTATTTCTTGCAAGTGAAACAGTGTGAAGAGGCAGCTACTACAGCTAGAACCAATGTGCTTTGAGCTTGAGAAACACCATTGTATTGGTGTTGCTGTATTTACTGGTAGTCGGCCTAGCCGTATGGTGCATGCATGGAACATTCTATGAGCTGAGATAGAATATGGTAGAGATCATGCATCACTACATTCTGTTTTGATCGGTCAACTCTAAGCGAACCAATGCTAGGGTTAACGCTCACTATTTAATTATTCATTACCCTAATTAACGTGCATGCTTTAATTTATATGTTGTGCTTTTGTTTAATGTCTATTATGATCGTGCATGTACCATATCCATTTATGCAAGAAAAGTGACTAGTAGCTCATGGATAATAGATAGCGCTCTTATAAGTATGTAAAGTGTTGCATGGTTAATGTGTGTTTTAGAGAAAGTTTATTATAGCGATATGTAAATAAACGAGCTTCGGGCTGGCTCATTCCGGTGCAGCCCATTTATGGGCCGACAGTTGGGCCGTCTAAAAGTTAAATTTCTCCATTGCCGCGCTTTAACAAAGTATAGCATCGTCAAGAACCCTGGGAACCATTTTCTTCGCGGTTTCGACCCAGAAGCCCATAGCAGTGAACCTTGGCTCGTACGTCATCACTAGTGGGATCCGATAGAGCATAACTTCGTTGTCTCTCTCTCATTCTTTCCTCCTGTCTCTCGTTCTTACCTCTCTCTAAATTCACTCTAAAAAATAAGATTCACGTAACCTATACAATATGCGTCACTCGTTTGGACCGGCCCGTCTCACATGCGTTACGCATGTGAGGCATGTACGTTCGGAATTGTCCCTTTTTTGACAGCCTGGGAGTGACTGAGGGGACGTGCTTATGACGAGACGCGGGGTCTGGATTCGGACGAAATTTCAACGGCGTAACCCTAATGTTCTCCGCTGCACCATTATCGGGCGTGCAGTTGGAGAATAGCGGGATTATGCTGCCAAAATTTCGTCTGGATCCGGACCCCACATCTCGTTATAAGCACGCTCCTCTCGGTCACTCTAGGGTGGGTTTAAGACCTATCCATTCCAATAGATGTAAAGTGGACGTAATTAATAATAATTTATTCTTGCAATATTCTTAGTTGCAACATATATATTTATGAGTTCTATTTTCTTATATTATATAGTTTATAACATGGGTGATGATAGACGATTGATGTATGATGGTTGGCGGAAGAATGCTGCGCCTTCGGATGAATGGGCCTTCAATAATAAGGCATTTGTCAGTCGGGCTTTCTCTTTATCAAACAACCGTTTTGTGAAATGCCCGTGCAACAAGTGTCGTAACTTTTTATGCAAGGAGAAGTTTGACATGGAACGAGATCTCTATCGATTTGGTTTTATGCCAGGTTATGAAACGTGGTATGAGCATGGCGAGTTATACCAGAGTAACGTTGATTTTGATGACATAGATGGTGATAACGAGGACAGAATGGAAGATATGGTTGAAGCAATAGATCATGATCGTGGTGCAGATATATCTAAAGAAATTCCTGAACCAAAAGTTGAAGAGTTCTATAGAATTCGTTCAGCATTACATGAACAGTTGCATGAGCACACTAAAGTGTCTCTCCTTTTGACTGTTACTCGTCTCATGTCTATAAAATCAAAGTACAATTTATCGAATAAGTGTTACGATGATCTTATAGATTTGATATCAAACATTCTTCTGATGAATCATAAGTTTCCTATAGACATGTATCCGTCAAAGAAATTGTTGGCAGGCTTTGGAATGAAGTATGAAAAGATTGATTGTTGTCCTAACAACTTTATGCTTTTCCGGAAGGAGAATGCAAATCTGACACAATGCTCGGTTTGTAAAGAATCTCAATACATTGAGGCCACAAATGAGGAAGGTGAATTAGTGAAGACAAAAGTGGTAGTGAAACAACTTCGTTACATGCCTCTTGCACCTAGGCTGAAACGGTTGTTTCTATCTAAATCAACTTCGAGACAAATCCTGTGGCATAAGGAAGGTGTGCGCGAAATAATGGGAGTAATGACACACCCATCTGATTCCCAGGCATGGAAGGAGTTGGACTCTTTTGATGAGTATTTAGCAAAAGATGCTATAAATGTTCGTATTGATTTGGCCACCGATGGTTTCACATCATTCAACACATCTTCTGCCTCGTACTCATGTTGGCCGTTTTTTGCTATACCATACAACCTTCCACCGGCTATGTGTATGAAATATGAATACATGTTCTTGTGTCTAATCATTCTCAGTTGTAAACATCTAGGAAAAAGTTTAGGGGTTTTCTTGAACCATTGATTGAGGAGTTAAAAAAATTGTGGACCAGAATAGAAGCATCTGACAGCTACAAAAAACAGAAATTCAACTTGCGAGCAGCATACTTATGGTCAATTTAGGATGTTCCTGCATACGGGGTTTTTTAGGATGGAGTACACACGACAAACTTTGTTGTCCAATATGTGGGTCGGACTCCGATTGTTTCAAACTTACTCATGGGGGTAAAGTGTATTTTTTGATTGCCACCAATGATTTCTACTAACAAATCATCCATTTCGAAGGCAAGTTAATACATTTCGAAAGGGTACTAGTGTTGAGGTTGCTGAATGGCTCAGTCAACTTGTCCCTACAGGTGATGGGTTTGTTGGATTTGGTCACGAGCACAACTGGACTCATATATGTGGTTTATGGGATCTTCCTTGTGCTAAGTCATCGTCTCTGCTCCACAATATTGATGTGATGCACCAAGAACGTAATATAGCAGAAAGTATTATTAGCACATGTTTCAATTTAAAAAAGACAAAAGATAATTTGAAGGCTCAAAAAGATTTAGTAGAGATTTGTAATCGTCTGACTCTAGAAGTCAGACATGATGGTAGTGGAAAGAAGAGATTGCCACGTGCTCCATTTTGCCTTAAAGTTAGTGAAAGGAAAGACGTTCTAAAGTGGTTGCAACAACTGAAGTTTTTGGACGGTTACTGTGCTGGGTTGAGGCGCACGATAAATCATGAAAATTCGGTATTAAATAATCATAAAGTCACGATTATCATATAATGATGGAAAGACTTCTTCCAGTAATGTTCCGAGGATATGTGCATCAGGATGTGTGGAGATTACTTGCGGAACTAAGTTTTTTTATAGACATTTATGTGCAAAAGAAATTACAGTTCAAATGATGGAAAAATTGGAGAAAGAAATACCTTCACTCATTTGCAAAATGGAAAAGGTATTCCCGCAAGGATTTATGAATGTAATGCAACACGTACTTGTGCATTTGCCTTACGAAGCTAAATTTTGTGGTCCCGTGCAATATCAATGCATGTACCACATTGAAAGGACATTAAAGAAACTTAGAGCAATGGTTTTGAACAAAGCAAGAGTAGAAGGGTGTTTTGCAGACGCATTTGCTCTGAAAGAGGTATCATACTTTTCAAGTATATTCTTTGCAGAAGAACATAATGTGTATGCTCCCACAATACGGTACGACATAGACGAAGAAACTCCTGCGGGAAATCTAAGTATTTTTTCGTGGAAGGGAAAAATGGTTGGTGGCAGCAGTAGACATGTGGTTTCAGAAGAAGAATGGAATTCACGTATGTTATATATGTACACAAACATCGAAGAGATGGCTCAATATTTTGTGTAAGTTGTTTTTTCTAACAACTCACGTTTTTCTCATATTTTATATGATATGTTCTAATGTAATAATATTTTGCATTATGTAGCAAGTTCGACAGACAATTTTGGAAGTATACGAGGCAACCAACAAGCAAATAATTAGATAAAAATGCGTCGTGATGTCCTTCATGGGGATCCTAACTTCATTAATTGGTTTCGGAAGCATGTAACATTCTCTTCTTACATGTTATGTTTATCACTCCCAAATTAATCTAATTAGTAGAATTAATATTTTATTTAATTCGTAATGCATGGTTGATACTAATGTTTATGAGGACCTAGTGAACTTTCTCAAGGAACCATAATAGCAAGGAGTTTCGGTTGTTACGACGAAATGGATTCCGATTTCGTTCGGCCAAATTTGAAGCAAAACATCCCCTTGCAGCCACGACAAATAGTGGAATTGTAACTAGAGCATGTGATGCACAGGGGCATGAAACTAACTATTATGGGATTATTCAAAACATCGTGGAGTTTAAATTTGGTGGTTCCAAAGATCTTAGAGTTACTTTTTTCCATTGCGACTGGTTTGATAATAACAGGGGAACACGACAGGATGAATTTGGTATGGTAGAGGTAAAACATGAAAATGGACTTCTTGGATGCGATAACTATGTTCTTGCTCATCAAGTAGAGTTGGTTTACTACCTACCGTATCATTGTCCAAAGTTGAGTGCTTGGTGGGCCGTATATAAAGTTAATCCAAGAAAACATTTATATGCCCCTGGTGATGCTGGTTATCAAGAAGAAGATGAAGTATACCAAGAGGATGCTATTCCACCATCTTTTAATATAGATGATGGTTTAGGTCTTGATACATTAGTTGGTGATGTTGAAGACAATGAATGCAAAAAGGTCGTAGTGGTTAAAAGAAAAGACCTAGCACTAAAAAAGTTAAGGTGGGACAGAAGAAGAAAGTTGGTCAAAATGTTACCGAAGGAATATCGTATCATGATGAATTTTAATCATGTAATTGATCTATATTACATTTGAATTTATTTTCATTACTTCTGTTTGTATCATTATGTATTAAATTTTGACCAATTTTTTCAACAGGATGCCACGTGGTCTTAAGAGTATAGCTAAGGGACTCTTTGGCTTCTCAAGTAATTGTGGGAGTCGGTCTGCTAGCTTCTCACATAGTCAAAACTCTCTTTTTCAATGGAGTGCTTCAAATAATAGTAGACGAGAGGCATTTAGAAGATGCATGGAACAAGCTAATGAACAGGTTTATGTCTTTATAATTTTATTATATTATTCATATATCATATTGTGAAACATATTTCTCAAATTTCAAGTAGAGCAGGAGATCCAGGAGGAGGGTCAGGAGGAGTGCCGAGAAGATCCGGGGAGAGGACTTTCTGCAGGGCAGGAACAACAAGAGATAAGAGCCTATATTGGTGAGGAAGTCGAGGAGGAAGCTGAGGCCGAGGAGGACGAGGGCGATGACACCGATACGGGAGAGTTGCCTCAATCATTCAGGTATCGGTCTTCAAACACTCTTCCACTGGTTGTGCCTCCACAACAGAAATTACGGATCACTCCTGTCGGTGACTTGTAAGTAAATATAAATCTCAGTATTGAATTCTAGATACAATGTTTTTGATAAATATTATATGTTGTTAAATTGACTTGTAGGCAATGGGATGACCTGGATTGGGATGGACGACAACATCGTAGGCAGCCCAATGAGGTGTTGGGTGCTATATGTCGTCATCATTATCCAGGTCTTGTGAACATTAAAGGTGAAGAGAAACCTGCAATAAATTGGGAGCACTATAGGATTGCTCCACATGATGTGCATGAGAATGTGGCAGGGGCTGTCTGGCATGATTTTTGGGTATGTCTTCACTACACTACATGATAATTATGTTTATTATATTTTTTGTAAATACAAATTATATATTTTTTGTAGAAACGATATCGCTTGCCCGATGATCATGACTCCGCTCTTGAGTCTAGAGCACACAAATTATTCCACAAAGCTGCACGTAAAGTTGTGAATGATATGATGTCCAATGCTCGGATCACAGTTGTGTGCTTGTACTACAAGGAGAAGCTTGGACAGATGATGAACAAGAAAATGGAAGCTTCAATAATTTACCTAGAGCATGATCAATACCGTCAGGTAATGATTCCTTGGATGGTTAAGCGTGTTGATGCTTATTATTCATTATGTACTTATTGGGCATCGAGTGAGCATCGAGAGAAATCTAACTCGAAGAGAATCAACAGTGAGTTCGGTGGTGAAGTTCTCCATCGTTACGGTGGAGATGGTCATATTCGTCTCTCGAAATGGATGGTGAGTTTAGTATATTTACAATTTAGTCTTATTATATTAGCTTTTTCATAAATATATTTGTAACATGTCATATAGGCCGCTGAAAGTGGTGAGCAGCCCTCTTTCATTGATGCTTATATAAGAGGGCATAGAGGCACAGATGACAGTCAATTATGCACTCCAACAGTCAGAATTTGGTATGTCATATAACTCAAAGTAATTATTAAACAATACAATTGTTGTATTGCAGCTTTATAATTAGTTTTTGTGTAGGAGAAATATGGTGAAGAGATGGTTCGACATCATGGAGATGATTACAATTGGAGAAAGGAAGACGTTGACGTAGTTGCTTTGTATGAATCCGGTGGAGGAAAGCGTCACAGGAGGTGAACTTACTCCTCTTATATTCATATATCCACATACGTCAATTTTTTCAAGTGTCATCTTATAATTATGACGTATCACTATTGCAGCTATTCGATGTTCAATGGTGTAATGAACACCGATGTGGTTCTCTCGCAGTCACGGTCAACACAGAGCTGTCAGAGTTCTTCTCGGCGTACTCATACAGTCAATGAATCAGGGTTAAAACAAATGGAAGAAGAGCAGACTGCATTAAGAGACCACTTGAGGCTACAAGAACACCGCATGAAACGACAGAACGAGTTTATAAAAGCACAAAATGACTACTTCTCAAATCTGGCAACGTGGCAGCAAGTGATGCAGGTACATTAATATAAGATTTCAAATATTTGTGTTAACCAAGAGATGCAGTTCTATTTGTAGTAGAATGAAGATAAACATTTAAAAATGATTTTAGGGGTATTTTTCTCAGCTTGGACTGCCTTCCGCTATGCCACCGCTACCGCAGCCCCCGCAGCTACCTATGTCTTCACCGCTACCGGTGCCTCCACAGCCTCGTCCCGTTGGAACATAGGTATATATTGTCGTTATGTTCTCTTTTGGTTTTATAAACTGTTAGTATACTTGTAACATGTATCATTGTTTATCTAGGGATCGTCCTCAAGGGCACAAAACTTTCAGAGTCCTCTTGTTACAAATTTGCAAGCATCTTCTTTAGCAGGACAGTGTGGAGGGGACGACTTTATTGATCAATTCTTTGCAACCGGTGGTAGCAATTAGGTAAGTTGATCATAACTTCTAAAAGAATCCTCCAAAGTTTCCAGTTTTCATTTGCATCATATATTACGTATCTTATTTTCAAATGGAGCTCGTGTATAAAAGCCATTGAAACAACAAATATTATATTGCTGTTATTTGAATCTTATTAGTCATGTACTTCATTTTGGCTTGAAACAGGAAAACGGCGAGAGGAAGATTAGCTTGTCGGAGCAATTTGTTAGGTTGTGGGGAAAGCTCGATGTGGCTACGTGCTTGATTTGACAATGATTGTCACCTATGTACTTGTATGGACATTTGAATGTTATCGTTTGTACTATGTAATGAATGTTTGTATATTTGAATGTGTGTTGGGAATGATATCGTTGAAACTATCTATGAATGTTATAATGTTAATTTGAGTTTGTTGTATTTGTTGTGAAGAGTAGTGTGTTTTATGATATCTGTTTATGAATGCATGAATTTGTTGCATTTGAATGTATGAATGATATCTGTTTATATGTTCGGAACCGAAAATAAACATGTATTATGTACTGTTATTTTATGTATTTTCGTGGGCCAAAAAATAGGCCACATAAATAGTGCCATATTATTTTTGTGGGCTAAAATGTGGCCCGTGAAAATAACATGACACTATTTTCGTGGGCCCCACTTCGGCCAACGAAAATAAGGTGTATATTATTTTCGTGGGCCAAGTTGTGGCCCACGAAAATAACCTACTATATTTTCGTGTGCCTCATTTTGGCCCACGAAATTAAGGTGCATGTTATTTTCGTGGGCCAAGTTGTGGCCCACGAAAATAACCTACTGTATTTTTGTGTGCCTCATTTTGGCCCACGAAAATAACTATTTTCGTGGGCCCACTTTGGCCGACGAAAATACAGTTATTTTCTTGGGCCACCGACGAAATTAATGTTATTTTCGACTAAATATCGTGAGCCATGGGCGAACAAAAATAAGATCAAAAGCAACAAAATTATGTATTTTTGTGGGTTTTTACAGTATTTTCGTGGGTGTGGGGTGATGAGGACATCACAATAGTGGATACTCACATTGATATACAAGGACCAATCACAAGAGCACGAGCACGGTTACTAAATCAGCAGGTGAACTCGTTCCTAACTTCCTACCATGTGGGTTTGAGAATGGATTGCTATTTAATAATTTAATTATTATTAGGAACTATGGACATGATCAACATGTAAAGAAAGGAGGATTTGGGGACAAGGAGAACCAGATGAGACGTCTAGAAGTTGATGGAAACAGTTGCCAACCCGGACTCGAGTTCAACTCGGAGTCTAGGAGCAGTCCATCTTAAAACGGACGGCCAGGATGCATACGGACTCCGTTTTCAATGTTCTACATATGCATGGAAAGATGAGAAGATAAACTTTCCAATGATTCTGGTGCCACATTAAAATTTGCCAGGAGTCATTGGAAATTGTCGAGACAAATCGAATTTCAGAGTTCTGTCCGGTGCTGCATGTAACACCCCAAAACCTGTTAAGAGGGGAATTTAAAAAAAATTTGGACGTATTGCATGTGGTGCAGAAATTAAAATTCAAATTAAAATTCAAATTCAACTCAAAACAGAAAAGAAAACGAAAAAGAAAAAACAAAACCCCCGGCACGTGGGCCGAAACCCACCAGCCGGCCCACTCGCCCCGCGCCAGCCCGCAGCCGCGCGCTCCTCTCTCTCTCTCTCTCACTGACACGCAGGACCCGCGTGTCATCCCTCACCTCCCGCTCGCGCCAAATACCCGGACTGCTCCGCGCGCGGCCGATCGCAACTAACCCGGAAAACCGCGTTTTCCCAGCCGAATTCTGGTCCCGGATGACTCCAACTTGATCACAACCGACACGCCGCCCTCCCCCGTCTATATGAACCCCGGCATCATCCCGTTTTCTCCACCCGATCAGCTGTTTTTCCTCCCGGTGAGAACCGAAGCTCCGATCACCGTTTTCTCTCGATCCCTGCTCGGATTTTCCAATCTAACGCGCTGATCGTGTTCCACCGCCTCCGGGGAATCACGCAGGTGCAGAAAACTCGGTGGTTTGCACTCTAGGCACAGCTCCGATGAGCACCGCAGCGGTTCCACCTCGGACCTCGACGCCGACCGCCTTCCAGGACCTCCGAGCTCAAGAAAAACCCCGAGGTGAGATCCCCGACCTCCCCTCTACCGATCTATGCCATAAGATCCCAGTTTTAGGAGGTATAGACGAAGATCCGAAGTTCTCCGGCGAGATCGCCGCCTTCCGCCGCCAGGCAGCGCCGCCCGCGCACAGTCAGAGCGACGTGGCCGCTTATGCGCCGTTTATTTTAAATGGCACGGTAGAATTAAAACCCGCGCGTACCGGTTCGGCGATCTAATCTGAGCCGTCTATTTTAAATCGGACGGTCCACATCAGCCCCGCATTATAGAGGCCGGGATTCTTACGCGCTACCCCCTGGGGATCTCGTAAAATACGAGCTAGCCCCGGAAACTTCTGATCTAGCCCCTGGAACTTCAGAATTTCATGTAAATTCATTTAAAAAACAGTTTTAGCCCCTGGACTTAATAAAAATTAGGAAAACCCCTTTGTTATGTGTAGCTAGAGCCCTAGAAATTTATGAAATAATATAATAGACTCTGTAGTGGGGTGAGTTTACCTTTTTAACCCTATATAATATTAAATTTAGGAATTTGAATATGTGATTAGGATTTAAAATTTAAAAGGTGAGACAAACACATTGTAAATTCAAATTTAAACTCTCCTAGCACTTGGAAAAACTTAGAATGAGTTAAAAGTAGATCTTAAGTTGAAATGAATCTGTTTAATTGATTGTTCACATTTATTAGTTATAGGGACACAATCTTAGGTTAGGAATTAATTCTGAAAATTAGTAAAATAAATTTAAATTAGTTCACATCAGAGGAGAAGTTCCAAAATATATTATTTAATATTTTAGATCAGAACCTATTCTGTTTAGATGATATGCCCTACTATTTAATATTAAAACTCACTTTTAGGCATAGACAATAAATCTGGAAAATATAGGAAAATAGGTATGCATAACTAGAAAATGATAAATGAAGTAAAGACTTCAGTTTAGGATTTGGTAGAAGATATGAAAACCCCTTTGGAGTAGGAAATTACCTTCCATGCAAACTTGGTAGCTAAAGAGTGTATTAAAGAATTTGTTTAAATTGGAAATTCATATATAGTGTGCAAACAGAAATCTGAATACAAAAGTTAGAAATCATATACATATGTTTAAAAGTGCATGTAGGCTAAAAATCAACATATCTAGAGTAACCACAATACTTAGAAATGTGATTGACTATCATATGTATGTATGTGTGGAGTGAAAGTGTGAACTATGTCTTATGGATTGTTGTTTTCTTTTGCTATGTGTGTTGGCATGAGTAGAACCTGCCCCAGAGCAAGTTCTTCCCTTCCAAGACCAAGACTTTCCATTCTCAGAACAGCAAGAAGAAGGCAAGTGTCCTTGACAACTTTGTTCCTATACTAGGATGTGTAGATAGAATTATTTGCATTGTCAATTGAAATATGAAACCCATGCTAGGAAGTTTCCATAGAATTGCATTACCTTGTTTTCCTTGTAGCTTGGGTTGGGATTTGCTTTATTATGTCATTCATTCATATTACTTATGCTTAGCCATGCTTAGAATGGGATAAGTGGGATATGATATCATCAACTTGTTTACCTTACTCTTGAATGAGACATTATGAGTTATGTAGAGGTAGGTATCGAGGCAAGTTGGATGATTTGGTTGGTGTTGGGTGCACGAGACTCGGGTTTGTGTTTAGTACTTGCCTGGATCCTAAGGACCGATTCATGGAGCATGTAACCTGGCTTTACCGTGCCAACCACATGTTGAGATGGGACAGCTTGGCCAATTAATTAGGTGTATCCCCGATGTAGAATGGGTGTGTTGGATGGTTCAGGGAGTAGGTGTCAGCTGGACTACCATATGAACCGCAAGGCTCAAGAGGGGGCCACTGCAGCGGGGTTGGAGCCTCATGTTTGCTGTTAGGGGTGAAACCTCAGTGGGCCCAAGCTCGTTGGGAATCCCTTTGTAAAGGCTTCGTAGTGATCTCCTTGGTACACACCTGGGAAGTGTGAATGTGGTTCGGGGCCACTAGCATAATGGAGGTTCTTTTAGTCCACCCGGCAACGGGGGATGAAATCACTACATGTGGGTACAGTGGTGCAAACTCTGCAGAGTCAAAACTGTCACGACAGCCGTGCTCATGGTCAAGAGCGGCTTGGACTTATTCATGATTAGAGGATGATGACTTTGGAAGTTGTGGATGTTAAGCGGGGAGCTTAACATTGGAAATGATGTTATGGTTATTTGATTATGATGATGGGATGGGAGATTGGGACCATTTCACTTGTGTAGTAATGTAGGTGCTCAATAAGCTAAGGTGGTAGGTAATAATTGGGTAATTCTTTAACCATGAGTTCAACTTCTCCTTGCTCTGGCCATGCATGACATAACTTTCCCACACTTGCTGAGTACCCCCGGTACTCAACCTTGCATATTTGTTGGTTTAAATTGCTGCTCAGGTCAAGGGGATGATGTGGTGTTTAATGATCAAGACTTCAGACCTGAAGAAGGTTTCTAAGTTCATGGAGTCCCCCGGGCAACGCCTGTGATGGAGCACACAAGAATAATATTCCGCTGCTGTTTTATTTATATGTCATGAACTTATTATCGTCCATCGAGACATATGCTATGTAAGACTTATTTATATTCGACACCTGGCTTGTAATAAATGATGCTTCACTATTTGTCATCACATGTATGAGAAAATGATCCTGGCATACATGTGATATTCACTCGGTTGTTCTTCGGAGAAACCGGGTGTGAAAGAAGTGGTATCAGAGCCAAGGTTGCCCGTAGGAACGTGGACCTAGGTAGAAATGGACGTATTTAAGGACACTATTTTCTTAAAAACTATTTTACAAAGGTGTGGGTTGAAAAGTGTTATGGGGTCACCTTATTCATCTTACCCCAACTTTTATTCAAAAATAGGATTTTTGTTTAAAATCTTATCTAACTTAAATTTAAATGCCTTATGTTTTAGATGGTTCGCATGATCTGCACCGCCCGCAAGTCCACCGGAGGGAGAGTTCCCGTAGTTGCCCTTGCCTTGAGAGAGGAGAACCGTCCGGTGACGTATCTCTCCTACGGATTGGCAGTAGGAGGCTTGTTGCGCCGTCTTCGACGCATGCTCCAAGCCGCCGGCAATACGGGCAAGCTAATCATACACTACAGCTCCACCCGAATCATCCGTGAGAAGTGGGAAGAATGGAGTTCAGAAATGAGGATTATCCACGAAAATCAGCTGCTCAAGATCCACCGCTCTCCAGCTTGTTGAGCGACACAGGTCGATGCGGAGAAGGATGTCACCTGGGAGACAATCACCTGTCAGAGTCACATCTATCGTCGCCACCTGGAAAGGACTGAGTGAATGTGGCCTAGAGGGGGGGGTGAATAGGCCTTTAAAGAATTCATGCACACTTAATGAAGTTATCAGAAACTTGACTGACCGGACTAGTCCGGTTCGGTGGGCGGACTAGTCCGGTGTGCTGAATTATTTGAGTTAATCAAGTGTGTCTCACAAATTTAATCTTTTAGCAGCCGAATGAGAACAACAGTTTTTATAAATTAAATTTATTGTATAGATGCACGTGCATAATTGTAAGAAACTCAAACGATGACTAGCAAACTAGTGATCTAATGTGTCAAAATGCAAAACAAATGAGAGACAAAAGACACAAATTTTTACCGAGGTTCGATCTCACCAAGAGATCTACGTCCTCATTGAGGAAGCTCACACAGAGCTGGGTTCTCAACCCTTTCCCTCTTCAAGTCACCACACAGGCCGACTTGACTTCACTATCAAGTGTAATCACCGTGTTTATGGGGCAACCTCACACGTTGAGGGCTCCCACAAGAATTACAATGAGAAGTTGATCAAATACACTCAAAAAGATTACAATGCAGAATATGAGTGTAGAGAGATCAAACCCCAAGAGCTCACAACGAAGGAACGATGATCTCCCAATCCCAAATCCAAGTATTTGATTGATCTTCACCTTTTTGCAACTTAGATGTGTGGGGAGATGTGTTTTTAGGCTCTTGGGTCAGGTGGCGGCGCTAGGGTTCAAGTTTTTAACAATATGTGTCGTGTCTTTTCATGGAAAAGACGAAGGACCTCTTTTTATAGGCTTTCCCAAGAAGTTACCATTGTTAAACCTACTACCGGACTAGTCCGGTATATGTTCGGGCTTGTCCGGTCTACTTCCAGTGGGTTAACCGGCTAGTCCGGTCCACAAACCGGACTTGTCCGGTGCTATGTGAAATGGGGTTTCAGAAACTTCAGCGGACTAGTCCTGTCGCTTGGATGGACTAGTCCGCAGTCCTCTAAAGAGGACAACAGAGATATGACCGGACTAGTCCGGTCTAAAACCGGACTTGTCCGGTTGCATTCCAGTGAGCTGACCGGACTAGTCCGGTTCACAAGGCGGACTAGTCCGGTGCACTATGATTGCGTCTTCCAGAAAGTTAAACGGACTAGTCCGGTCCATGAACGGACTAGTCCGGTTTTCAGTGGATTTTAGTTGATTTTTAAACTCCTTGCCCTTATTCAAAGTCATGAGCTCTTGGGACGTGTCTCTCACACACACCCTATACATTTTCATCTACTTCGTTCTTCCAAATTCCACTTAAAGTCTTTCTTTTCGGGCACCACTCTATTTTTCATCTTTTTGTGCACACCTAGCTAGTTCACTTAGTTTGTCCGGCAATCATTTCGTTAGGATCTCATATGCTTGTCATCAATTAGCCAAAACCCACAAGGGATTTCCTAGATGCACTTTCAATCTCCCCCTTTTTGGTGATTGATGACAACCATTTGAGATATCACAATTGAGAATAAAAGGTTGATTTTCATAAGGTGTGCACATATGAGAATAATAAAGAATTCACAAAAAGTTTCTCACATATGAACACACCTTATGGTGGGGTGCCTAACAAGTGTGTGATAAACAAAATGTGATAGAATAAAGACACACAATAGTGAACATATAGTGCATCACACATAAGAAAAGAAATAGTGCATTATAAGATTTTAAAATAGGTACATGTCCTTGACCACAAAAGAGCTTAATAACTAATACTAGATAGAAATAGTCCAAATCTAATCTCAATCTTCCCTAATCTCAATCTCTCCCCCTTTGGCATCAAGGCACCAAAAAGGGAAAAATTGAGGGGAATCACTCATCGCTGCCTCCTCCGTCAGTCTCAGTCTGATCTTCATCTTCAGCATCCACGGGAGCAGGATCTTCCTCCGAGTCCTCGGAGGCGGGCGGTGATCCAACGGGCTCAATCTCAAGCTTTGCACAGATGGACTTGATATTGGCATTGACGTACTGTTGATGTTTCTTCCTTGCATGCTTTTCTTTGTGCTGTCTGTCTTCGATCTTACGGCAGCAGGCAAAGATGGAGGAGAGCATCTTGAGAATGCTGCTGGATGATTCTTGGGCAGGTGGAGATCCAGGAGGAGCAGCTGCAGATCTAGTGTCATCATGAGCTTGCTTTGATCTCCTCTCCACTGGTGGAGAGGACGGGGCAGTTGGAGCCGGAGGGAGAGTGTACTCGGTGGGTTTTTGCGGCTTCAACCCCATATGCTTGACATCCTTGACAAACTCGAGTCCCGTCACTTTCTCAATCATGTACATGATATACGGTGCGTATCCACAGGACCTATTGGGTGTAATTGAGATGTTCACAATGTCGTTGTAAATATACTCAAAGACATTGAATGGTCTCCTTCCACTAATGACCTTCATGAGAGTCCTCAAAGTCACTTGTATAGTTCCCGCATCTCCATCCTTAGGAGCTATAGTCTTTCTCAAGACTCTGTTTAGGACCACAAAGAAGGGCTTTAGATATTTGATGGTGGGAGGAACATATGGCATCCTTGTGTCATAGAGAAATTCAAGTTCCTCCTTCTCCAGGGGTTTCAGATTATGAATGACCAGTTCATGATCCAAAGTGTGTTGGAGGTGAAGAATCCTAGCAAATTCATCATACGTGACACTATACCTTGAACCATGAGTCATCCAAGTAAGACTGTCTCCATCATCCCGAGCAAAATAGAGAGTGGAGTAAAACTGGGTAATTACTTCATTGTTCCAGTCATACTCAAAGGATAGCAGGTCCGTCAGACTGTGCCTCTCTAATGCCTCCACCATCTCACGAAAGGCAGGATACCTCTTCGACTTCAGATATTCAAGATTTAGCCACTGACTCTCTACTACAGGGTTCTTCATCTTCATGTACACATGCTCGTAGTAGTCTGCATGGAAGTTGCTCTAGAACCTTGGATCAGAGCATTGCTTAGGTCGGTCATACACTTGAATCTTCCTGAAATTATCAGCTAGCTCACTCCCTTTTCTAGTGAAATCCTCACTTGAAGGCTGCCTGTTGCGGTGAATAGGGTTTTTCATCTTCAAGGGCCCAAGGGGACCACTAGCAAGTCCCTTCCCTTTATTGAGGATTCTTTTTGGCCCCGACGAGCCCTCAACAGCATCTTTCCTTAGAGGCCTTTTGCCAATCACTTTCCTCTTCTTAGGTTGATTGTCGTCGGAGGGTGGAGAGTGGACATTGACATCATGTCTCTTCTTCATAACTCTCTCCTTGGTCCTCCTCACTTTCTCGCGTTGAACGTCTTCATCAATGTGAAAGGGGCTGTCATCTGAGCCTGAAGACATGATGCCTGATAAGGAGTTCAAGGATTAGATGCAAATGGACTCATTATCGACTTCAAATGGGAACATAGGGGTTCAACTGTCAGAGGCCGGACTTGTCCGGTTTCAGAGTGCGGACTTGTCCGGTGGACCGGACTTGTCCGCCTCTATGCGCCGGACTAGTCCGGCCTGGCATAAGAACCCTAATGTTTCATTTGAATCAAATCTCCTATCTAAGGGCACAAGAGTAGGAACATGGTAGGAATACATCTATTGAGGCAATGTACATTGTAACACCCCAAATTTTTATTCAAAACTCTAAACCATGCTCAGAGGGGAATTTCAAAATTTTTGGACGTGTTGCATGTTTTGCAAAAATTCAAATTCAAACTGGAATTCAAATAAGACTCAAAACAGAAAAGAAATGGAAAAAGAAAAAGAAAAACGGGAAAAAACCGGCCAGTGGGCCGAAACCCGCCAGCCGGCCCAGCTTTGCACGCGCAGCCCGCCCCCGCGCGAGCCCGCGCTCTCTCACACAGACAGGTGGGACCCACCTGTCATCCCCAACCTCGCTCGCGCCGACCCCGGACTTTTCTCCCGAGCGCGCGCGATCTTAACCGATCGGGAAACCCGTCCCGCCGCCCGAATTCTGGTCCCAGAGGACTCCAACTCGATCACAACAGACCCACCGCCCTCCCCCGGCTATAAAAACCCCCGATCCGATCAGTTTTTCCCACGCGATCGCCGATTTTTACTCCGGTGAGCACCGAGACTTCGCCGGTGAATTCTGGCCGATCTAAACTCGGAAACTCTGATCTAACTCGCTGGTCTTGATCCACCGCCTCCGGGGAACTTTGCAGGTGCAGAAAACTCGGAGAGTTACGGTGTAAACACAGCGCCGACGAGCTTCGCCGTGGTTTTGCCTCGGACCTCGCCGCCGATCACTTTCCAGGACCCCCGAGCTCGAGAAAACCCCCGAGGTGAGATCCCTGACCTCCCCTCTACCGGTCTAGGCCATAAGATCACATTTTTAGGCAGAATTCTCGAGGATCCGAAACTTTCCGGCGAGATCGCCGCTTCCCGCCGCCGTGCGCCGCCGGCAGCGCCGCCCGCGCTCGATCAGAGCGACGTGGCCGCTTGTGCGCCGTTTATTTTAAATCGCACGGTAGACTTTAAAACCCCGCGTACCGGTTCGATGTTATAATCTCAGCCGTCGGTTTAAAATCGGACGGTCCACGTCAGCCCCGCGTTATAAAGACTAGAATTCTTACGTGCTACCCCCTAGGGTTCTCTGGAATTGAGAGCTAGCCCCGGAAACTTCAGATCTAGCCCCTGGAACTCCAGAAAATCATGTAAATTCATTTAAAAATCAGTTTTAGCCCCTGGACTTAATAGAAATTAGGAAAAACGCCTCTGATAAATGTAGCTAGACCCCTGGAAATTATAAAAATAATATTATAGACCCTGTAATGGGGTGAATTCATTATTTTAACCCTGTTTAGTAATTAATTTAGAAAATTGAATATGTAACTAGTGTTTAAAAATTAAAAAGTGGGACAAACATAATTGTCAAAATTAATTAAAAACTTTCTTAGTACTTAGAAAACTTTGGAGTAAGATAAAAATATATTTTTGGGTTGAAATAAATCTGTTTCATCTATTATTCACATTTAGGGACACATTTTTAAGTAAATATTAGTTATAGAAAAATAGGGAAAATAATTATGAAATAGTCTACATCAGAAGCCAAGGTCAAAATATGATTTTAAATTATTTAGGAACAGAACCTATTCTGTTTAGGTGATGTGTATTACTAATTTAATAATAAAATACACAATTATGCATAGGAATATAAATCTGAAAATATAGCAACTAGTAAATGATAAATGGAGTTTCAAAAATCCAAAGAGTTCAGTTTAGGGTTGGTAGAAATTCTGAAGGCACATATGGAGAAGAAAAATACTTTTCATACACATTTGGTAGTAAAAAGGTGTAGTAGTTTAATATAAGGATTTATTTAAAACTGAAACACAACACATATAATGGTGAATGAATTTCATAAATGTGAATGTGTGGTTTGTATGAAGTGTAAGTGTGAACTATGTCTTATGGATTGTTGTTTTTCTTTTGCTATGTGTGATGGTATGAAGTAGAACCTGTTCAAGAACAAGTTATTCATTTCCAAGACCAGGAATACCCTTTTCAAGAGCAGCAAGAAGGAGGCAAGTGTCCTTGACCACTTTGATCCTATGCTAGGATGTGTAGATAGAATTATTTGCATTGTCAAATGAAATATGAAACCCATGCTAGGAAAGTTTCCCTAGAATTGCATTACCTTGTTTCCTTGTAGCTTGGGTTGGGATTTATTTTACCATGTCATTTATTTACATGCATTTGCTTAGCCATGCTTAGAATGGGATATTTGGGACATGAGATCATCAGTTTATATTACCATACTCTTGAATGAGACATTGTGAGTTATGTAGAGGTAGGGATCAAGGCAAGTTGGATGTTTTGGTTGTGTGCTGGGTGCACGAGACTTGGGTTTGTGTTTAGTACTTGCCTGGATCCTAAGGACCGGTTCATGGAGCATGTAACCCGGCTTTACAGTGCCAACCACATGCTGAGATGGGGCAGCTTGGCCAATTAATTAGGTGTATCCCCGGCGTAGTATGGGTGTGTTGGATGGTGCGGGGAGTAGGTGTCAGCTGGACTACCATATGAACCGCAAGGCTCAAGAGGGGGCCACTGCAGCGGGGTTGGAGCCTCTTGTATGCTGTTAGGGGTGAAACCTCAGTGGGCCCACGCTCATCGGGAATCCCTTTGTAAAGGCTTCGTAGTGATCTCCTGGCCGCACACCTGGGAAGTGTGAATGTGGATCGTAGCCACTGGCATAATGGAGGTTCTTTTAGTCCACCCGGCAACGGGGGATGAAATCACTACTTGTGGGTACAGTGGTACAAACTCTGCAGAGTCAAAACTGTCTTGACAGCCGTGCTCACGGTTAAGAGCGGCCTGGACTTATTCATGATTATAGGAGTGAAGGTTTTTGGGAGTTGTGGATGTTAAGCGGGGAGCTTAACATTGGAAATGATGTTATGGTTATTGGATTATGATGATGGGATGGGAGATTGGGACCATTTCACCTGTGTAGTAATGTAAGTGCTTAAATAAGCTAAGGTGATAGGTATTAATTGCGTAGTACTTTAACCATGAGTTCAACCTCTCCTTGTTCTAGCCATGCATGATATAATTTTCCCACACTTGCTGAGTACCATTGGTACTCAACCTTGCATATTTGTTGGTTTATATTGCTGCTCAGGTCAACATAATGAGGTGGTGTATAACGACCAAGATTTTGGACCCGAGGAAGGATTTTAGGTTCATGAAGACCCCCGGGCAACGCCTGTGATGGAGCCCTAAAAGAATAATATTCCGCTGCTAGTTTATTTACTTGTGATGAAGCATTAGTGTCCATTGAGACATTTGCGATGTAAGACTTATTTATATTCGACACCTGGCTTGTAATCAATGATGCTTCACTATTTGTCATCACATGTATGAGAAAATGATCCTGGCATACATGTGATATTCACTTGGTTGTTTCTTCGGAAAAACCGGGTGTGACAGAGGTGGTATCAGAGCCAAGGTTGCCCGTAGGAACGTGGACCTAGGTAGAAATGGACGTATTTAAGGGCCCTATTTTCTTAAAAACTATTTTCCAATGTGTGGGTGGAAAAGTGTTATTAAAGGAGTCATTTTCTTCATCTTACCCCAACTTTCATTCAAAATAGGATTTTTGTTTGGGAATTTATCTAACCTAATTTTAAATTCTTTTGTTTTTAGATGGTTCGCATGATTCACACCGCTCGTAAGTCCACAGGAGGGAGAGTTCCCGTAGTTGCCCTTGCCGAAAGAGAGGAGAGTCGTCCAGTGACGTACCTTTCCTATGGATTGGCAGTAGCAGATTTGTTGCGCCGTCTTCGGCGTATGCTCGAAGCCGCCGGCAATACGGGCAAGCTTATCATCCACTATAACTCCACCAGGACCATCCGTGAGAAGAGGGAAGAATGGAGTTCGGAGATGAGGATTATACACGAGAATCAGCTGCTTAAGATTCACCACTCTCCAGCTTGTCGAGCAACACAAGTTGACGCGGAGAAAGATGTCACCTGGGAGGCCATCACCTGCCAGAGTCACATCTATCGTCGCCACTTGGACAAAACTGAATACATGTATGTCCTCCAACGTGAGAGTGGTACCACGGAGTACAAGTACCCACCGGTGCAGCAAGGGACTTCCCATGAGCACATGGACTTGTGCTTGGAGGATGCTGCTATGCTCAACACTCGACTGCAGGAGTGTCAACAAGAGCTTCAGGATGTCCGAGACACCCTGAAGGAAACGGAGGCGTTGCTGCAAGCTTGCTTAAAGGCGAGAGAAAGAGGAGATGGGAATGAACTGTGTGTCACTGTGAGTGATCCATGGACTCCTGACTCCCCGGATCGCCGAGCAATCAGGCGTCGTCGCACTTCTCCACCAGCAGCCTCCCCATCCAAAGAAGAGTCAGAAGGTAGCCGAAATGAGGAGGAAGATCCCGAGGAGCCAGCTCAAGAGGACGAGTAGTGTAGAGTCTTTCCCCTAGCTAGCAAGAGGTCGAGTAGTCGAGTCGTGACATAGTTAATGGTGTGATAATGATTGGTGTGTGACGTGAGTTGTGGAAGCTATGAGCAATTGTCCACAGCCTCGTCTCCAGATTGTTTTGCTTTGGTGTGAACCCACAGGAAATAATAGTGCATTTATTTGGTGTGAGATATAAACCCTCGTAAAAATTTAACAAAGCCTCAACACCTCAAAGTACCAACAAATGAAAGTAGTAAGATGATACTAAATGGTATCAAATTAACATTTGATTGATTCTGCCAGATGGCCGGAAGAGGAAAAGGACGTGCTGCCAACCCCGCCAACAACAATGATGAGGCATGCAACCCTCATCTTTCTGGAGGCCAGGACCGGGGTGGTCGCCGTGAAGAAGTTGATCCTCTCCACCAAATGCTGGAGAATCAAAATCAGTTCATCCAGAACTTGACTCAAGTGGTGGCCAACTTGCATCAAGTTCCACCTCCACAAGCTGCACCACGCCAACCAAGGTTGAGTGAGCTTCTAGGAACTCAACCTCCAAAGTTTGCAAGTGCTGCTGAACCTCTGGAGGCAGATGATTGGCTGAAGACTATTGAAAGTAAGATGAGGATCATACAGTGCCAAGGGTATGAGAGGGTGCTGTTTGCCTCTCATCAATTGTATGGACCTGCTGCTGATTGGTGGACCGCCTATGTGGCCGCCCATCATGACCCTGAGAACATCACTTGGGAAGAGTTCAAGCATAGCTTCCGCAACCACTACATCCCAAGAGGTGAACTCAAAAACAAGAGGAAAGAGTTTCTGGGACTGCAGCAGGGAAACATGACGGTGAGGGAATACCTCACTAAATTTACTCAACTATCCCGTTATGCTCCACGAGACATAGAGACTGATGAGCAGAAACAAGATTGTTTCGTGGAAGGACTTACCGCAGAGATGCAGTGTGCCATGTCCTCCAATGAGTATGAAAGTTTTCAAAAGATGGTGGACAGAGCATTTGTGGTGGAAAGGAAGCTAAAGGCCCTGGAAAATGAGAATAAGAGGAAGGCGGGATGGTCACATCAGGCTCAGGGAGCAACATCCGCCCACGTATGATGCAGCAACCTACGGGGCAGACGAGCCGTGCTGCGGTACCCTATTCAGCACCAAGAGGGTACAACCCAAACTACAGGCCACCCGCAGCACCAGCACAGCCGCCACGTCAGTTTGTGCAGCAGCCTCACCCGGCATATCCACCTCGACCAGCAGTGCAAGGACCCCCAAACCAATCCCAGGACAACAAAGGCCAGGCGTCTAAGATTGGGGTGCAATGTTTCAGCTGTGGCGAAGTGGGGCACTACGCCCACAAATGCCCAAAGAAGAAGCCTGCGCCGCCACAACAGCAGAATGTAGTGAGAGGACGGGTGAACCATGTCACCATGGAGGAAGCACAAGAGGCACCCGACGTGGTAGTTGGTAAGTTTCCTGCCAATTTACACCTTGCAACTCTGCTGTTTGATTCTGGTGCTACCCACTCGTTCATTGCTCAAGGGTTTGTTAAGAAGCATGACCTAGCAACCACACAAATGAACCATATGCTAGCCGTAAACTCTCCAGGTGGAGAAATAAGGACAAGACAAGTGTGTCCCAAAGTGAGCCTAGACATTAATGGGGTAGTATTTACGGCTAACCTCATAGTGATAGATTCACAAGGGATAGATATTATTTTGGGTATGGATTGGTTGACCAAACATAAAGGAATCATCCATTGTTCGACCAGAACGGTGGAACTAACTCACCCCAATGGCACGAGAGTAAAGTTCATAACGATACACGAGCCTAGGAGGGACATTAAATTAAATCAAGTGGAGGTGAAAGTTGAGGAAATCAGGACTACCAGGGAATATCCAGATGTTTTTCCGGAAGAGTTGCCAGGAATGCCTCCCGACCGTGACGTGGAATTCGCAATTGAGCTAGTACCGGGAACAGCCCCGATATACAAGAGACCTTATCGAATGGACTCCAAGCAGTTAGAAGAGCTCAAGGATCATTTGAGAGAATTGACGGAGAAGGGGTATATTCGCCCTATTTCCTCACCATGGGGAGCTCCGGTGATATTTGTGCCCATGAAAGACGGAACCCAAAGGTTATGCGTGGATTACCGTGCCTTGAATGAGGTAACCATCAAGAACAAGTACCCATTACCCCGCATTGAAGACTTGTTTGATCAGTTGAGGGGAGCTTGTGTGTTCTCAAAAATTGATCTCAGGTTGGGGTACCACCAACTCAAGATAAGGCAATCAGATATTCCCAAGACAGCTTTCGTATCTCGGTACGGACTGTATGAATACACCGTCATGCCTTTTGGGCTAACCAATGCCCCGGCATATTTCATGTACCTCATGAATAAGGTATTCATGGAATATCTGGACAAATTTGTGGTGGTTTTCATAGATGATATTCTCGTCTTCTCCAAAGATGAAGAAGAACATGAGAAACATCTAAGGTTGGTGTTACAGAGGCTGAGAGAACACCAACTATATGCCAAGTTGAGCAAGTGTGAGTTTTGGCTGAAGAGAGTTCCCTTTTTAGGACATATAATCTCGGAGGGAGGAATCTCCGTAGATCCCGCCAAAATCGAGGATATCCAGAAGTGGAAAACCCCTGAAAATGTCGGGGAAGTTCGAAGCTTTTTGGGATTGGCTGGATACTATCGACGGTTTATTGAGGGATTCTCCAAGATCTCAAGACCTCTCACCAAACTGTTGGAAAATGGAATCACATTCACCTGGACGCCACAGTGCGAGACGAGCTTTCAGGAGCTAAAGAAGAGATTGACAACAGCCCCAGTGCTGGTTATGCCAGATATGCAGAAGAATTTCACAGTGTACTGCGATGCCTCTGGAAATGGGTTGGGATGTGTTCTCATGCAAGAAGGACATGTCGTGGCATATGCATCCCGGCAGCTTCGGAAGCATGAGAAGAAATATCCTACACATGATCTAGAACTAGCTGCAGTGGTACACGCGTTGAAAATTTGGCGGCACTATTTGATGGGGAAGAGGACAGAGATATATACGGATCATAAGAGTTTGAAGTACATATTCACACAGCCAGATCTCAACCTCCGACAAAGGAGATGGTTAGAGCTAATCAATGACTTTGATATAGGCATCAACTATCATCCCGGGAAAGCAAACGTCGTGGCCGATGCTTTGAGTCGGAAAGTGCAGGTCAATAAGTTGAGTTTGAAGGACATGCCTGCAGAATTGAAGGATGAAGTTATAAGACTCAATCTATGTCTAGTAAATAGTGGTGAAGCCATCGCCATGGAAGTAGACTCCACACTCGAGCAAGACATACGCGAGGGCCAAAAGAATGATGAGAAGATACAAGAGATCCGACAGCTCATCAAGGAAAATAAAGCTCCTGGTTTTAGAGAGGATGAACAAGGAACGGTGTGGCACGGGAAAAGAATCTGTGTGCCAGGAGTAAAGGAGATCCGTGAATTGATTCTAAAGGAGGCTCATGATTCTGACTATTCCATTCATCCTGGGAGTACGAAGATGTACCAGGACCTCAAAAGCAGGTATTGGTGGTATGGCATGAAGCGAGATGTCGCGGAACATGTTGCCCTATGTGACACATGTCAGTTGGTGAAAGCAGAACATCAACGACCCGCGGGATTATTGCAACCACTCAAAGTACCTGAATGGAAGTGGGAAGAAATCAGCATGGATTTTGTCGTGGGATTGCCTAGGACCCAATCCGGGTATGATTCAATATGGGTCATTATTGATAGGCTAACCAAGGTAGCTCATTTCATCCCTGTGAAAGAAAGCTACAGTGGATCTAAATTGGCAGAATTGTACATGTCAAGGATTGTGTGTTACCATGGAGTGCCAAAGAAGATAGTGTCGGACCGAGGCACACAGTTCACCTCGAGGTTTTGGCAGAAGTTGCATGAAACCATGGGAACCCATCTAAACTTCAGCTCTGCCTATCATCCCCAAACTGACGGGCAGACGGAGAGAACCAATCAGATCCTTGAAGATATGTTAAGGGCATGTGCACTCAAAAACAATAGGAGTTGGGACAAGAACTTACCGTATGCGGAGTTTTCCTATAACAACAGTTATCAAGCTAGTATGAAGATGTCACCGTTTGAAGCTTTGTATTGAAGGAAGTGCAGAACTCCCCTATTTTGGAACCAAACAGGAGAAAGTAAAGTGTTTGGTCCAGAAGTGCTACAAGAAGCCGAGGCGAAGGTGAGGGAGATTCGCAACAACTTGAGGATAGCACAAACACGCCAAAAGAGCTATGCCGATGTACGAAGAAGAGAGCTCGTTTTCAACGTGGGAGACTATGTTTATCTCAAGGTGTCGCCTATCAGAGGACTTCGTCAGTTCAAGGTGAAAAGGAAGTTGTCACCTCGATACATCGGACCCTTCCAGGTTCTGGAAAGGAAAGGCGAAGTAGCGTACCAACTAGAGTTACCGGTTCATCTATCGGATGTGCACGATGTATTCCATGTGTCACAACTCAAGAAATGCCTGAGGACGCCTGAAGAGGTGTTACCCATGAATGAAGTGGATGTAGCTGAAGATTTGTCTTATGCCGAGCAACCATACAAGATTTTGGAGACAATGGAACGCCTCACCAGAAACAAGAGAATCCGGATGTGCAAGGTGCAGTGGAAGCATCACTCAGAAGAGGAAGCTACCTGGGAAAGGGAAGATGAGCTCAAGGCACAATTTCCGGAATTGTTTTCTTAGAAACACCAATCTCGAGGACAAGATTTCTTTTAAGGGGGGTAGAGCTGTAACACCCCAAATTTTTATTCAAAACTCTAAACCATGCTCAGAGGGGAATTTAAAAATTTTTGGACGTGTTGCATGTTTTGCAAAAATTCAAATCCAAACTGGAATTCAAATAAGACTCAAAACAGAAAAGAAATGGAAAAAGAAAAAGAAAAACGGGAAAAAAACCGGCCAGTGGGCCGAAACCCGCCAGCCGGCCCAGCTTTCCCGCGCAGCCCACCCCCGCGCGCGCCCGCGCTCTCTCACACAGACAGGTGGGACCCACCTGTCATCCCCAACCTCGCTCGCGCTGACCCCGGACTTTTCCCCCGAGCGCGCGCGATCTTAACCGATCGGGAAACCCGTCCCGCCGCCCAAATTCTGGTCCCAGAGGACTCCAACTCGATCACAACAGACCCACCGCCCTCCCCCGGCTATAAAAACCCCCGATCCGATCAGTTTTTCCCACGCGATCGCCGATTTTTACTCCGGTGAGCACCGAGACTTCGCCGTTGAATTCTGGCCGATCTAAGCTCGGAAACTCTGATCTAACTCGCTGGTCTTGATCCACCGCCTCCGGGGAACTTTGCAGGTGCAGAAAACTCGGAGAGTTACGGTGTAAACACAGCGCCGACGAGCTTCGCCGTGGTTTTGCCTCGGACCTCGCCGCCGATCACTTTCCAGGACCCCCGAGCTCGAGAAAACCCCCGGGGTGAGATCCCTGACCTCCAATCTACCGGTCTAGGCCATAAGATCACAGTTTTAGGCAGAATTCTCGAGGATCCGAAACTTTCCGGCGAGATCGCCGCTTCCCGCCGCCGTGCGCCGCCGGCAGCGCCGCCCGCGCTCGATCAGAGCGACGTGGCCGCTTGTGCGCCGTTTATTTTAAATCGCACGGTAGACTTTAAAACCCCGCATACCGATTCGATGTTATAATCTCAGCCGTCGGTTTAAAATCGGACGGTCCACGTCAGCCCCGCGTTATAAAGACTGGAATTCTTACGTGCTACCCCCTGGGGTTCTCTGGAATTGAGAGCTAGCCCCGGAAACTTCAGATCTAGCCCCTGGAACTCCAGAAAATCATGTAAATTCATTTAAAAATCAGTTTTAGCCCCTGGACTTAATAGATGTAGCTAGACCCCTGGAAATTATAAAAATAATATTATAGACCCTGTAATGGGGTGAATTCATTATTTTAACCCTGTTTAGTAATTAATTTAGAAAATTGAATATGTAACTAGTGTTTAAAAATTAAAAAGTGGGACAAACATAATTGTCAAAATTAATTAAAAACTTTCTCAGTACTTAGAAAACTTTGGAGTGAGGTAAAAATATATTTTTGGGTTGAAATAAATCTGTTTCATCTATTATTCACATTTAGGGACACATTTTTAAGTAAATAATAGTTATAGAAAAATAGGGAAAATAATTATGAAATAGTCTACATCAGAAGCCAAGGTCAAAATATGATTTTAAATTATTTAGGACCAGAACCTATTCTGTTTAGGTGATGTGTATTACTAATTTAATAATAAAATACACAATTATGCATAGGAATATAAATCTGAAAATATAGCAACTAGTAAATGATAAATGGAGTTTCAAAAATCCAAAGAGTTCAGTTTAGGGTTGGTAGAAATTCTGAAGGCACATATGGAGAAGAAAAATACTTTTCATACACATTTGGTAGTAAAAAGGTGTAGTAGTTTAATATAAGGATTTATTTAAAACTGAAACACAACACATATAATAGTGAATGAATTTCATAAATGTGAATGTGTGGTTTGTATGAAGTGTAAGTGTGAACTATGTCTTATGGATTGTTGTTTTTCTTTTGCTATGTGTGATGGTATGAAGTAGAACCTGTTCAAGAACAAGTTATTCATTTCCAAGACCAGGAATACCCATTTCAAGAGCAGCAAGAAGGAGGCAAGTGTCCTTGACCACTTTGATCCTATGCTAGGATGTGTAGATAGAATTATTTGCATTGTCAAATGAAATATGAAACCCATGCTAGGAAAGTTTCCCTAGAATTGCATTACCTTGTTTCCTTGTAGCTTGGGTTGGGATTTATTTTACCATGTCATTTATTTACATGCATTTGCTTAGCCATGCTTAGAATGGGATATTTGGGACATGAGATCATCAGTTTATATTACCATACTCTTGAATGAGACATTGTGAGTTATGTAGAGGTAGGGATCAAGGCAAGTTGGATGTTTTGGTTGTGTGCTGGGTGCACGAGACTTGGGTTTGTGTTTAGTACTTGCCTGGATCCTAAGGACCGGTTCATGGAGCATGTAACCCGGCTTTACAGTGCCAACCACATGATGAGATGGGGCAGCTTGGCCAATTAATTAGGTGTTTCCCCGGCGTAGTATGGGTGTGTTGGATGGTGCGGGGAGTAGGTGTCAGCTGGACTACCATATGAACCGCAAGGCTCAAGAGGGGGGCCACTGCAGCGGGGTTGGAGCCTCTTGTATGCTGTTAGGGGTGAAACCTCAGTGGGCCCACGCTCGTCGGGAATCCCTTTGTAAAGGCTTCGTAGTGATCTCCTGGCCGCACACCTGGGAAGTGTGAATGTGGATCGTAGCCACTGGCATAATGGAGGTTCTTTTAGTCCACCCGGCAACGGGGGATGAAATCACTACTTGTGGGTACAGTGGTACAAACTCTGCAGAGTCAAAACTGTCTTGACAGCCGTGCTCACGGTTAAGAGCGGCCTGGACTTATTCATGATTAAAGGAGTGAAGGTTTTTGGGAGTTGTGGATGTTAAGCGGGGAGCTTAACATTGGAAATGATGTTATGGTTATTGGATTATGATGATGGGATGGGAGATTGGGACCCTTTTACCTGTGTAGTAATGTAAGTGCTTAAATAAGCTAAGGTGATAGGTATTAATTGCGTAGTGCTTTAACCATGAGTTCAACCTCTCCTTGTTCTAGCCATGCATGATATAATTTTCCCACACTTGCTGAGTACCATTGGTACTCAACCTTGTATATTTGTTGGTTTATATTGCTGCTCAGGTCAACATAATGAGGTGGTGTATAACGACCAAGATTTTGGACCCGAGGAAGGATTTTATGTTCATGAAGACCTCCGGGCAACGCCTGTGATGGAGCCCTAAAAGAATAATATTCCGCTGCTAGTTTATTTACTTGTGATGAAGCATTAGTGTCCATTGAGACATTTGCGATGTAAGACTTATTTATATTCGACATCTGGCTTGTAATCAATGATGCTTCACTATTTGTCATCACATGTATGAGAAAATGATCCTGGCATACATGTGATATTCACTTGGTTGTTTCTTCGGAAAAACCGGGTGTGACATACATCCTTTTGAAATCAAAGAAAAGTAGCTAGAACTAGAAAAGTTGAGATTTTGCTTTAAAGGGGGAAATTTACCAAGATTTGAAGATTCGCGTCGAAGAAGTGGAAATCAGCTCGGATGAGTCTGGAGGAGGAAGACCACTCGTCAAGGGGAGTCTTTTTCGCGGAGAAAAACTCGATTTTGAGGGTTCAACCAGAAAATCACTTTGGGGGCTAGGGTTTGGAAGAGGAGAGGGAGAGCAAGTCTAATGAGTGGTGAGGGAGAGATCTGGGCCGGCCAAGTGCTTCTATATACGACTGACCGGACTAGTCCGGTCATGGTAGCGGACTAGTCCGGTGCCACTGAATTAACCTAACTGTGGTCTGTCCGGACTAGTCCGGTTGACAACCGGACAAGTCCGGTTCCAACAGACTTGATGCAGATGATAGAGTTTAGAGGTGATCCAAGGACACTAATTTTGCAAATAGTCTTGGTGATTACGACCAGTAGGCAATCAGCAATCAAACAATGGTCATAATCCTCAAGATAAAAATAGTTTTCTAAGTAGAAAAGGAGAGGAGGAGCATTTTTAACAATACAGAGGAACATTTTGAGTTGCAACCAGGTATGCAATGTTTCAAGCCACATTTCGAGAGTCAAGAATGTTCAGCTCATTTCTTAGTTCACAAAACCTTTTCTCATCTAATGGTTTGGTAAAAATATCCGCAAGTTGTTTTTCAGTCCTAACATGTGAAATAGCAATGTCACCTTTTAATGAGTGATCTCTAAGAAAGTGATGACGGATGTCTATGTGCTTAGTTCTTGAGTGCTCTACAGGGTTGTGTGCAATTTTTATAGCACTTTCATTATCGCATAGAAGCGGGATATGACTTAGATTGTAGCCGTAGTCCCTAAGAGTTTGTCGCATCCAAAGTAGTTGTGCACAGCAACTACCGGCTGCAACATACTCTGCTTCCGCTGTGGAAAGAGCAATGGAGTTTTGCTTTTTAGATGACCAAGAAACTAGGGACCTACCAAGAAATTGACAAGTCCTTGACGTGCTCTTTCTATCGACTTTGCATCCTGCATAGTCGGCGTCGGAATACCATATCAAGTTAAACTTGGATCCTTTGGGATACCAAAGGCCCAAGTTGGGTGTGTGCACAAGGTACCTTAGGATTCTTTTTACAGCAATTAAGTGACACTCTTTAGGTGCGGCTTGAAACCTTGCACACATGCAAACACTGAGCATAATATCTGGCCTAGATGCACATAAATAAAGTAAGGAGCCAATCATGGACCGATATACCTTTTGGTCAACATTTGGACCGTCTTCATTGAGGTCGAGATGTCCGTTGATGGCCATGGGTGTCTTGATGGGCTTGGCTTTGTCCATATTTAATTTCTTGAGAATGTCTTGTGTATATTTAGTTTGGCTTATAAATGTACCTTCTCTCAGTTGCTTCACTTGAAATCCCAAGAAGAACTTCAATTCACCCATCATTGACATCTCGAACCTGTCTGTCATTATTTTGCTAAATTCTTCACAGAGGGACTTGTTAGTGGATCCAAAGATAATGTCATCAACATAAATTTGACATACGAATAAATGATCATCAAAATGTTTAGTAAAGAGTGTATAGTCAGCTTTACCAATTTTGAATCCATTTTGAGTCAGAAAGTCTCTAAGGCACTCATACCAGGCTCGAGGAGCCTGTTTGAGGCCATAGAGAGCCTTACGCAGTTTATAGACATGGTTGGGGTACTCCTGATCTTCGAACCCCGGTGGCTGCTCCACATAGACTTCCTCCTTTATCGGATCATTGAGGAAGGCACTCTTGACGTCCATTTGATACAACTTAAAATTATGGTGAGTAGCATATGCCAATAAAATGCGAATGGACTCAAGTCTAGCTACAGGAGCGAAAGTTTCATCGAAGTCCAAACCTTCCACCTGAGAATAACCTTTGGCCACCAATCTCACTTTATTTCTTGTCACTACTCCATGTTCATCTTGCTTGTTCCGAAAGACCCATTTGGTTCCAACGATGTTCGCCCTTGGTCTTTCCACCAGCTCCCACACTTCATTTCTTTTGAAGTTGTTCAGCTCCTCTTGCATCGCAATCACCCAGTCTGGATCCCTTAAGGCTTCTTCTACCCTGTATGGCTCCAGAAAAGACACAAAAGAATAGTGTTCACAAAAATTTGCAATTTGAGATCTAGTAGTTACTCCCTTAGCAATATCTCCAATGATATTGTTGACAGGATGGTCTCTTTGCACACACTGATGTACTCTTGAGTGTGGAATTTGTATAGTTGCTTGTTCTTCATTGTCTTCATGTGGCATGTCTCCCCCTAGATCATTGTTTCCATGATCATCTTGATTTTCTTGATCTTCCTCAACCTGATATTGTGTAGGAGCTCCCCCTTGATCATTGCTTCCTTGTTGAAATTCATCTTGTGTCTCCTCTCGTGGTAGGATATCACCAAGTGCCATTTTCTTCAGCGCTTCACATGGGGCTTCCTCCTTATCTAGCATAGACTTATCGACTTGCTCCACTTGTGAGCCGTTAGTTTCATCGAACACTACGTCACGTGCTACTTCAACAAGGCCGGACACCTTGTTGAAGACACGATAGGCGTAGGCATTCGATCCATATCCGAGCAAGAATCCTTCATCGGACTTCGAAGCGAACTTTGAGGCCCTTGGTTTCTTGTTCATGATAAAACATTTGCAACCAAAAACTTTGAAATAAGAAACATTAGGCTTTTTACCCGTGAGTAGCTCATATGGAGTTTTCTTCAGTAGTCGATGAAGGTACAACCGATTTGTGGCATGACAAGCGGTGTTCACCGCTTCTGCCCAAAATCAGTCTGACGTCTTGTATTCATCCAACATTGTTCTCGCCATTTTGATTAATGTTCTGTTCTTCCTTTCGGCCACCCTGTTCTGTTGAGGAGAGTAGGGTGCCGAGAATTCTTGCTTTATACCTTCTTCATTGAGATATTCTTCAACTTGGATGTTCTTGAATTCTGTCCCATTGTCACTTCTGATATTCTTTACGGTTGATGAGAATTCATTCTGAGCTCTTTTCAAGAATTGCTTGAGGATTCCCTGAGTTTCTGATTTATCATACAAGAAAAATATCTAGGTAAATCTTGAAAAATCATCAACAATTACTAAACCATATTTGTTACCGCCGATGCTGATGTACGCAATTAGACCAATGAGATCCATGTGGAGAAGTTCCAGCGGTCTAGCGGTGGTCATCACATTCTGTCACACCCGGTTTTTCCGAAGAAACAACCAAGTGAATATCACATGTATGCCAGGATCATTTTCTCATACATGTGATGACAAATAGTGAAGCATCATTTATTACAAGCCAGGTGTCGAATATAAGTAAGTCTTACATAGTAAATGTCTCGATGGACAATAATAAGTTCATCACAAGTAAATAAACTAGCAGCGGAATATTATTCTTTTAGGGCTCCATCACAGGCGTTGCCCGGGGGTCTTCATGAACCTAAAAACCTTCCTCGGGTCCAAAATCTTGGTCATTATACACCACCTCATTATCTTGACCTGAGCAGCAATATAAACCAACAAATATGCAAGGTTGAGTACCAATGGTACTCAGCAAGTGTGGGAAAATTATATCATGCATGGCTAGAACAAGGAGAGGTTGAACTCATGGTTAAAGCACTACGCAATTAATACCTATCACCTTAGCTTATTAAGCACCTACATTACTACACAGGTGAAATGGTCCCAATCACCCATCCCATCATCATAATCCAATAACCATAACGTCATTTCCAATGTTAAGCTTCCCGCTTAACATTCACAACCATCAATCCTCTAATCATGAATAAGTCCAGGCGCTCTTAACCGTGAGCACGGCTGTCAAGACAGTTTCAACTCTGCAGAGTTTGTACCACTGTACCCACAAGTAGTGATTTCATCCCCCGTTGCCGGGTGGACTAAAAGAACCTCCATTATGCCAGTGGCTACGATCCACATTCACACTTCCCAGGTGTGTAGCCAGGAGATCACTACGAAGCCTTTACAAAGGGATTCCCGACGAGCGTGGGCCCACTGAGGTTTCACCCCTAGCAGCATACAAGAGGCTCCAACCCCGCTGCAGTGGCCCCCTCTTGAGCCTTGCGATTCATATGGTAGTCCAGCTGACACCTACTCCCCGCACCATCCAACACACCCATACTACGCCGGGGATACACCTAATTAATTGGCCAAGCTGCCCCATCTCAGCATGTGGTTGGCACTGTAAAGCCGGGTTACATGCTCCATGAACCGGTCCTTAGGATCCAGGCAAGTACTAAACACAAACCCAAGTCTCGTGCACCCAGCACACAACCAAAACATCCAACTTGCCTTGATCCCTACCTCTACATAACTCACAATATCTCATTCAAGAGTATGGTAAAATAAACTGACGATCTCATATCCCAATTATCCCATTCTAAGCATGGCTAAGCATATGCATGTAAATAAATGACATGACAAAATAAATCCCAACCCAAGCTACAAGGAAACAAGGTAATGCAATTCTAGGGAAACTTTCCTAGCATGGGTTTCATATTTCATTTGACAATGCAAATAATTCTATCTACACATCCTAGCATAGGATCAAAGTGGTCAAGGACACTTGCCTCCTTCTTGCTGCTCTTGAAATTGGTAGTCCTGATCTTGAAAAGAAATAACTTGCTCTTGAACAGGTTCTACTTCATACCATCACACATAGCAAAAGAAAAACAACAATCATAAGACATAGTTCACACTTCTACTTCATACAAACCACACATTCATATTTATAAAAGTTCTTTACCATTATATGTGTTGTGGTTACTTTATGTGTGTTGAGTTGTGGCTTGCATACACTTTTAACCATGTGTATATGATTCCTACTTTTGTGTCCACCTTTATACTTACGTATTATTTATATGGGTTTCCAATAAATTTCTTATATTCAACTACTTCACCTTTTCACTACCAAGTGTGTATGAAAAGTATTATTCTTCCCCATATGTGCTTTCATAATTTCTATCAACACTAAACTGAACTCTTTGGACTTTAAAAACTCCATTTATCATTTACTAGTTGCTATATTTTCAGATTTATATTCCTATGCATAATTGGGTATTTTATTATAAAACTAGTAATACACATCATCTAAACAGAATAGGTTCTGGTCCTAAATGATTTAATAACATCTTTTGACCTTGGCTTCTGATGTAGACCATTTCATAATTATTTTCCCTATTTTTCTATAACTATTATTTACTTAAAAATGTGTCCCTAAATGTGAATAATAGATGAAACAGATTTATTTCAACCCAAAAATATACTTTTATCTCACTCCAAAATTTTCTAAGTACTGAGAAAGTTTTTACTTAATTTTGACAATTATGTTTGTCCCCCTTTTTAATTTTTAAACACTAGTTACATATTCAATTTTCTAAATTAAATACTAAACAGGGTTAAAATAATGAACTCACCCCATTACAGGGTCTATAATATTATTTTCATAATTTCCAGGGGTCTAGCTACACTTATCAGAGGTGTTTTTCCTAATTTCTATTAAGTCCATGGGCTAAAACTGATTTTTAAATGAATTTACATGATTTTCTGGAGTTCCAGGGGCTAGATCTGAAGTTTCCGGGGCTAGCTCTCAATTCCAGAGAACCCCAGGGGGTAGCACGTAAGAATTCCAGTCTTTATAACGCGGGGCTGACGTGGACCGTCCGATTTTAAACCGACGGCTGAGATTATAACATCGAACCGGTACGCGGGGTTTTAAAGTCTACCGTGCGATTTAAAATAAACGGCGCACAAGCGGCCACGTCGCTCCGATCGAGCGCGGGCGGCGCTGCCGGCGGCGCACGGCGGCGGGAAGCGGCGATCTCGCCGGAAAGTTTCGGATCCGCGAGAATTCTACCTAGAACTGTGATCTTATGGCATAGATCGGTAGAGGGGAGGTCAGGGATCTCACCTCGGGGGTCCTGGAAAGCGATCAGCGGCGAGGTCCGAGGCAAAACCACGGCGAAGCTCGTCGGCGCTGTGTTTACACCGTAACTCTCCGAGTTTTCTGCACCTGCAAAGTTCCCCGGAGGCGGTGGATCAAGACCAGCGAGTTAGATCAGAGTTTCCGAGCTTAGATCGGCCAGAATTCACCGGCGAAGTCTCGGTGCTCACCGGAGTAAAAATCGGCGATCGCGTGGGGAAAACTGATCGGAGCTGGGGTTTTTATAGCCGGGGGAGGGCGGTGGGTCTGTTGCGATCGAGTTTGAGTCGTTTGGGACCAGAATTCGGGCTGCGGGGACGGGTTTCCCGATCGGTTGCGATCGCGCGCGCGAGAGAGAGTCCGGGGTCGCGGGGTTAGGGATGACAGGCGGGTCCCACCCGTCGGTGAGAGACAGCGCGGCGGGCGCGGGGGCGGGCTGGCGCGGGAGTAGCTGGGCCGGCTGGCGGGTTTCGGCCCATTGGCCGGTTTTTTTTCCCGTTTTCCTTTTTCTTTTTCCATTTCTTTTCTGTTTTGAGTATAATTTGAATTCCAGTTTGAATTTGAATTTTTGCAAAACATGCAACACGTCCAAAAATTTTTAAATTCCCCTCTGAGCATGGTTTAGAGTTTTGAATCAAAATTTGGGGTGTTACAGCTCTACCCCCCTTAAAAGAAATCTCGTCCTCGAGATTGGTGTTTCTAAGAAAACAATTCCGGAAATTGTGCCTTGAGCTCATCTTCCCTTTCCTAGGTAGCTTCCTCTTCTGAGTGATGCTTCCACTGCACCTTGCACATCCGGATTCTCTTGTTTCTGGTGAGGCGTTCCATTGTCTCCAAAATCTTGTATGGTTACTCGGCATAAGACAAATCTTCAGCTACATCCACTTCATTCATGGTAATACCTCCTCAGGCGTCCTCAGACATTTCTTGAGTTGTGACACATGGAATACATCGTGCACGTCCGATAGATGAACCGGTAACTCTAGTTGGTACGCCACTTCGCCTTTTCTTTCCAAAACTTGAAAGGGTCTGATGTATCGAGGTGACAACTTCCCTTTCACCTTGAACCGACGAAGTCATCTGATAGGGGACACCTTGAGATAAACATAGTCTCCCACGTTAAAAACGAGCTCTCTTCTTCGTACATCGGCATAGCTCTTTTGGCGTGTTTGTGCTATCCTCAAATTGTTGCGAATCTCCCTCACCTTTGCCTCGGCTTCTTGTAGCACTTCTGGACCAAACACTTTACTTTCTCCTGTTTGGTTCCAAAATAGGGGAGTTCTGCACTTCCTTCCATACAAAGCTTCAAACGGTGACATCTTCATACTAGCTTGATAGCTGTTGTTATAGGAAAACTCCGCATACGGTAAGTTCTTGTCCCAACTCCTATTGTTTTTGAGTGCACATGCCCTTAACATATCTTCAAGGATCTGATTGGTTCTCTCCGTCTGCCCGTCAGTTTGGGGATGATAGGCAGAGCTGAAGTTCAGATGGGTTCCCATGGTTTCATGCAGCTTTTGCCAAAAACTCGAGGTGAACTGTGTCCCTCGGTCCGACACTATCTTCTTTGGCACTCCATGGTAACACACAATCCTTGACATGTACAATTCTGCCAATTTGGATCCGCTGTAGCTTTCTTTCACGGGAATGAAATGAGCTACCTTGGTTAGCCTATCAATGATGACCCATATTGAATCATACCCTGATTGGGTCCTAGGAAATCCCACGACAAAATCCATGTTGATTTCTTCCCATTTCCATTCAGGCACTTTGAGTGGTTGCAACAATCCCGCGGGTCGTTGATGTTCAGCTTTCACCAACTGACATGTGTCACATAGGGAAACATGTTCCGCGACATCTCGCTTCATGCCATACCACCAATACCTGCTCTTGAGGTCCTGGTACATCTTCGTACTCCCAGGATGAATGGAATAGTCGGAATCGTGAGCCTCCTTCAAAATTAATTCACGGATCTCTTTTACTTCTGGCACACAGATCCTTTTCCCGTGCCACACCGTTCCTTGTTCATCCTCTCTAAAACCAGGAGCTTTATTTTCCTTGATGAGCTGTTGGATCTCTTGTATCTTCTCATCATTCTTTTGGCCCTCGCGTATGTCTCGCTCGAGTGTGGAGTCCACTTCCATGGCGATGGCTTCACCACTATTTACTAGACATAGATTGAGTCTTATAACCTCGTCCTTCAATTCTGCAGGCATGTCCTTCAAACTCAACTTATTGACCTGCACTTTCCGACTCAAAGCATCGGCCACGACGTTTGCTTTCCCAGGATGATAGTTGACGCCCACATCAAAGTCATTGATTAGCTCTAACCATCTCCTTTGTCTGAGGTTGAGATCTGGCTGTGTGAATATGTACTTCAAACTCTTATGATCCGTATATATCTCTGTCCTCTTCCCCATCAAATAGTGCCGCCAAATTTTCAACGCGTGTACCACTGCAGCTAGTTCTAGGTCATGTGTAGGATAGTTCTTCTCGTGCTTCCGAAGCTGCCGGGATGCATAAGCCACGACATGTCCTTCTTGCATGAGAACACATCCCAACCCATTTCCAGAGGCATCGCAGTACACTGTGAAATTCTTCTGCATATCTGGCATAACCAGCACTGGGGTCGTTGTCAATCTCTTCTTTAGCTCCTGAAAGCTTGTATCACACTGTGGCGTCCAATTGAATGTGATTCCCTTTTCCAACAATTTGGTGAGAGGTCTCGAGATCTTGGAGAATCCCTCAATAAACCGTCGATAGTATCCAGCCAATCCCAAAAAGCTTCGAACTTCCCCGACATTTTCAGGGGTCTTCCACTTCTGGATATCCTCGATTTTGGCGGGATCTACGGAGATTCCCCCCTCCGAGATTATATGTCCTAAAAAGGGAACTCTTTTCAGCCAAAACTCACACTTACTCAACTTGGCATATAGTTGGTGTTCCCTCAACCTCTGCAACACCAACCTTAGATGTTTCTCATGTTCTTCTTCATCTTTGGAGAAGACGATAATATCATCTATGAAAACCACCACAAATTTGTCCAGATATTCCATGAATACCTTGTTCATGAGGTACATGAAATATGCCGGGGCATTGGTTAGCCCGAAAGGCATGACAGTGTATTCATACAGTCCGTACCGAGATACGAAAGCTGTCTTGGGAATATCAGATTGCCTTATCTTGAGTTGGTGGTACCCCGACCTGAGATCAATTTTCGAGAACACACAAGCTCCCCTCAACTGATCAAACAAGTCTTCAATGCGGGGTAATGGGTACTTGTTCTTGATGGTTACCTCATTCAAGGCACGGTAATCCACGCATAACCTTTGGGTTCCGTCTTTCTTGGCACAAATATCACCGGAGCTCCCCATGGTGAGGAACTAGGGCGAATATACCCCTTCTCCGTCAATTCTCTCAAATGATCCTTGAGCTCTTCTAGCTGCTTGGAGTCCATTCGATAAGGTCTCTTGTATATCGGGGCTGTTCCCGGTACTAGCTCAATTGTGAATTCCACGTCACGGTCGGGAGGCATACCTGGCAACTCCTCCGGAAAAATATCTGGATATTCCCTGATGGTCCTGATTTCCTCAACTTTCACCTCCACTTGATTTAATTTAATGTCCCTCCTAGGCTCGTGTATTGTTATGAACTTTACTCTTGTGCCATTGGGGTGAGTTAGTTCCACCGTTCTGGTTGAACAATGGATGATTCCTTTATGTTTGGTCAACCAATCCATACCCAAAATAATATCTATCCCTTGTGAATCTATCACTATGAGGTTAGCAGTAAATACTACCCCATTAATGTCTAGGCTCACTTTGGGACACACTTGTCTTGTCCTTATTTCTCCACCTGGAGAGTTTACGGCTAGCATATGGTTCATTTGTGTGGTTGCTAGGTCATGCTTCTTAACAAACCCTTGAGCAATGAACGAGTGGGTAGCACCAGAATCAAACAGCAGAGTTGCAAGGTGTAAATTGGCAGGAAACTTACCAACTACCACGTCGGGTGCCTCTTGTGCTTCCTTTCCACCACAAATGCTCTGTCCACCATCTTTTGAAAGCTTTCATACTCATTGGAGGACATGGCACACTGCATCTCTGCGGTAAGTCCTTCCACGAAACAATCTTGTTTCTGCTCATCAGTCTCTATGTCTCGTGGAGCATAACGGGATAGTTGCGTAAATTTAGTGAGGTATTCCCTCACAGTCATGTTTCCCTGCTGCAGTCCCAAAAATTCCTTCCTCTTGTTTTTGAGTTCACCTCTTGGGATGTAATGGTTGCGGAAGCTACGCTTGAACTCTTCTCAAGTGATGTTCTCAGGGTCATGATGGGCGGCCACGTAGGCGGTCCACCAATCAGCAGCAGGTCCCTGCAATTGATGAGAGGCAAACAGCACCCTCTCATACCCTTGGCATTGTATTATCCTCATCTTACTTTCAATGGTCTTCAGCCAATCATCTGCCTCCAGAGGTTCAGCAGCACTTGCAAACTTTGGAGGTTGAGTTCCTAGAAACTCACTCAACCTTGGTTGGCGTGGTGCCGCTTGTGGAGGTGGAACTTGATGCAAGTTGGCCACCACTTGAGTCAAGTTCTAGATGAGCTGATTTTGATTCTCCACCATTTGGTGGAGAGGATCAACTTCTTCACGGCGACCACCCCTGTCCTGGCCTCCAGAAAGATGAGGGTTGCATGCCTCATCGTTGTTGTTGGCGGGGTTGGCAGCACGTCCTTTTCCTCTTCCGGCCATCTGGCAGAATCAACAAATGTTAATTTGATACCATTTAGTATCATCTTACTACTTTCATTTGTTTGTACTTTGAAGTGTTGAGGCTTTGTTAAAATTTTACGAGGGTTTATATCTCACACCAAATAAATGCACTATTATTTCCTGTGGGTTCACACACCAAAGCAAAACAATCTGAAGACGAGGCTGTGGACAATTGCTCATGGCTTCCACAACTCACGTCACACACCAAGCATTATCACACCATTAACTACGTAACGACTCGACTCCTCGACCTCTTGCTAGCTAGGGGAAAGACTCTACACTACTCGTCCTCTTGAGCTGGCTCCTCGGGATCTTCTTCCTCATTTCGGCTACCTTCTGACTCTGCTTTGGGTGGGGAGGCTGCTGGTGGAGAAGTGCGACGACGCCTGATTGCTCGGCGATCCGGGGAGTCAGGAGTCCATGGATCACTCACGGTGATACACAGCTCATTCCCATCTCCTCTTTCTCTCGCCTTTAAGCAAGCTCGCAGCAACGCCTCCGTTTCCTTCAGGGTGTCTCGAACATCGTGAAGCTCTTGTTGACACTCCTGCAGTCGAGTGCTGAGCATAGCAGCATCCTCCAAGCACAAGTCCATGTGCTCATGGGAAGTCCCTTGCTGCACCGGTGGGTACTTGTACTCCGTGGTACCACTCTCACGTTGGAGGACATACATGTACTCAGTTTTGTCCAAGTGGCGACGATAGATGTGACTCTGGCAGGTGATGGCCTCCCAGGTGACATCTTTCTCCGCGTCAACTTGTGTTGCTCGACAAGCTGGAGAGTGGTGAATCTTAAGCAGCTGATTCTCGTGTATAATCCTCATCTCCGAACTCCATTCTTCCCTCTTCTCACGGATGGTCCTGGTGGAGTTATAGTGGATGATTAGCTTGCCCGTGTTGCCGGCGGCTTCGAGCATACGTCGAAGACGGCGCAACAAATCTCCTACTGCCAATCCGTAGGAAAGGTACGTCACTGGACGACTCTCCTCTCTTTCGGCAAGGGCAACTACGGGAACTCTCCCTCCTGTGGACTTACGAGCGGTGTGAATCATGCGAACCATCTAAAACAAAAGAATTTAAAATTAGGTTAGATAAAATCTCAAACAAAAATCCTATTTTGAATGAAAGTTGAGGTAAGATGAAGAAAATGACTCCTTTAATAACACTTTTTCCACCCACACCTTGGAAAATAGTTTTTAAGAAAATAGGGCCCTTAAATACGTCCATTTCTACCTAGGTCCACGTTCCTACGGGCAACCTTGGCTCTGATACCACCTCTTGTCACACCCGGTTTTTCCGAAGAAACAACCAAGTGAATATCACATGTATGCCAGGATCATTTTCTCATACATGTGATGACAAATAGTGAAGCATCATTTACTACAAGCCAGGTGTCGAATATAAGTAAGTCTTACATAGTAAATGTCTCGATGGACAATAATAAGTTCATCACAAGTAAATAAACTAGCAGCGGAATATTATTCTTTTAGGGCTCCATCACAGGCGTTGCCCGGGGGTCTTCATGAACCTAAAAACCTTCCTCGGGTCCAAAATCTTGGTCATTATACACCACCTCATTATCTTGACCTGAGCAGCAATATAAACCAACAAATATGCAAGGTTGAGTACCAATGGTACTCAGCAAGTGTGGGAAAATTATATCATGCATGGCTAGAACAAGGAGAGGTTGAACTCATGGTTAAAGCACTACGCAATTAATACCTATCACCTTAGCTTATTAAGCACCTACATTACTACACAGGTGAAATGGTCCCAATCACCCATCCCATCATCATAATCCAATAACCATAACGTCATTTCCAATGTTAAGCTTCCCGCTTAACATTCACAACCATCAATCCTCTAATCATGAATAAGTCCAGGCCGCTCTTAACCGTGAGCACGGCTGTCAAGACAGTTTTAACTCTGCAGAGTTTGTACCACTGTACCCACAAGTAGTGATTTCATCCCCCGTTGCCGGGTGGACTAAAAGAACCTCCATTATGCCAGTGGCTACGATCCACATTCACACTTCCCAGGTGTGTAGCCAGGAGATCACTACGAAGCCTTTACAAAGGGATTCCCGACGAGCGTGGGCCCACTGAGGTTTCACCCCTAACAACATACAAGAGGCTCCAACCCCGCTGCAGTGGCCCCCTCTTGAGCCTTGCGGTTCATATGGTAGTCCAGCTGACACCTACTCCCCGCACCATCCAACACACCCATACTACGCCGGGGATACACCTAATTAATTGGCCAAGCTGCCCCATCTCAGCATGTGGTTGGCACTGTAAAGCCGGGTTACATGCTCCATGAACCGGTCCTTAGGATCCAGGCAAGTACTAAACACAAACCCAAGTCTCGTGCACCCAGCACACAACCAAAACATCCAACTTGCCTTGATCCCTACCTCTACATAACTCACAATATCTCATTCAAGAGTATGGTAAAATAAACTGACGATCTCATATCCCAATTATCCCATTCTAAGCATGGCTAAGCATATGCATGTAAATAAATGACATGACAAAATAAATCCCAACCCAAGCTACAAGGAAACAAGGTAATGCAATTCTAGGGAAACTTTCCTAGCATGGGTTTCATATTTCATTTGACAATGCAAATAATTCTATCTACACATCCTAGCATAGGATCAAAGTGGTCAAGGACACTTGCCTCCTTCTTGCTGCTCTTGAAATTGGTAGTCCTGATCTTGAAAAGAAATAACTTGCTCTTGAACAGGTTCTACTTCATACCATCACACATAGCAAAAGAAAAACAACAATCATAAGACATAGTTCACACTTCTACTTCATACAAACCACACATTCATATTTATAAAAGTTCTTTACCATTATATGTGTTGTGGTTACTTTATGTGTGTTGAGTTGTGGCTTGCATACACTTTTAACCATGTGTATATGATTCCTACTTTTGTGTCCACCTTTATACTTACGTATTATTTATATGGGTTTCCAATAAATTTCTTATATTCAACTACTTCACCTTTTCACTACCAAGTGTGTATGAAAAGTATTATTCTTCCCCATATGTGCTTTCATAATTTCTATCAACCCTAAACTGAACTCTTTGGACTTTAAAAACTCCATTTATCATTTACTAGTTGCTATATTTTCAGATTTATATTCCTATGCATAATTGGGTATTTTATTATAAAACTAGTAATACACATCATCTAAACAGAATAGGTTCTGGTCCTAAATGATTTAATAACATCTTTTGACCTTGGCTTCTGATGTAGACCATTTCATTATTATTTTCCCTATTTTTCTATAACTATTATTTACTTAAAAATGTGTCCCTAAATGTGAATAATAGATGAAACAGATTTATTTCAACCCAAAAATATACTTTTATCTCACTCCAAAATTTTCTAAGTACTGAGAAAGTTTTTACTTAATTTTGACAATTATGTTTGTCCCCCTTTTTAATTTTTAAACACTAGTTACATATTCAATTTTCTAAATTAAATACTAAACAGGGTTAAAATAATGAACTCACCCCATTACAGGGTCTATAATATTATTTTCATAATTTCCAGGTGTCTAGCTACACTTATCAGAGGTGTTTTTCCTAATTTCTATTAAGTCCAGGGGCTAAAACTGATTTTTAAATGAATTTACATGATTTTCTGGAGTTCCAGGGGCTAGATCTGAAGTTTCCGGGGCTAGCTCTCAATTCCAGAGAACCCCAGGGGGTAGCACGTAAGAATTCCAGTCTTTATAACGCGGGGCTGACGTGGACCGTCCGATTTTAAACCGACGGCTGAGATTATAACATCGAACCGGTACGCGGGGTTTTAAAGTCTACCGTGCGATTTAAAATAAACGGCGCACAAGCGGCCACGTCGCTCCGATCGAGCGCGGGCGGCGCTGCCGGCGGCGCACGGCGGCGGGAAGCAGCGATCTCGCCGGAAAGTTTCGGATCCGCGAGAATTCTAGCTAGAACTGTGATCTTATGGCATAGATCGGTAGAGGGGAGGTCAGGGATCTCACCTCGGGGGTTTTCTCGAGCTCGGGGGTCCTGGAAAGCGATCGGCGGTGAGATCCGAGGCAAAACCACGGCGAAGCTCGTCGGTGCTGTGTTTACACCGTAACTCTCCGAGTTTTCTGCACCTGCAAAGTTCCCCGGAGGCGGTGGATCAAGACCAGCGAGTTAGATCAGAGTTTCCAAGCTTAGATCAGCCAGAATTCACCGGCGAAGTCTCGGTGCTCACCGGAGTAAAAATCGGCGATCGCGTGGGAAAAACTGATCGGAGCCGGGGTTTTTATAGCTGGGGGAGGGCGGTGGGTCTGTTGCGATCGAGTTTGAGTCGTTTGGGACCAGAATTCGGCCTGCGGGGACGGGTTTCCCGATCGGTTGCGATCGCGCGCGCAAGAGAGAGTCCGGGGTCGCGGGGTTAGGGATGACAGGCGGGTCCCACCCGTCGGTGAGAGGCAGCGCGGCGCGCGCGGGGGCGGGCTGGCGCGGGAGTAGCTGGGCCGGCTGGCGGGTTTCGGCCCACTGGCCGGTTTTTTTCCCGTTTTCCTTTTTCTTTTTCCATTTCTTTTCTGTTTTGAGTATAATTTTAATTCCAGTTTGAATTTGAATTTTTGCAAAACATGCAACACGTCCAAATTTTTAAATTCCCCTCTGAGCATGGTTTAGAGTTTTGAATCAAAATTTGGGGTGTTACACATTCTTGGCGGGGTGTGGTGCTCCAACCTGTTTTCCTGCTTGACAAGCGCTGCACGGCCTGTCTTTTTTAAAAACCACATCCTTAAGACCACGAATGTGACCACCTTTTAGGAGTTTTTGCAGATTTCTCATTCCAACATGGGCTAGCCGTCTATGCCACAGCCATCCCATGTTGGTCTTTGCAACCAAGCAAGTGTTGAGTTCGGCTTTATCTTTGTTGAAGTCAACAAGATAAAGCTTTCCCTTCAACAATCCCTTGAATGCAATCGAGCCATCGCTTCTTCTAAAGACGGTCACACCCTCATTAGTGAACAAACAGTTGTAACCTTTGTCGCATAGTTGAGATATTGATAAAAGATTATAATCTAGAGAGTCTACGTGTAAAACATTAGATAAGGTGTCTTGAGAGGATATTTCAATGTTACCACTACCAAGGACCTTTCCTTAGCTGTTGTCTCCAAAGTATATACCTTCACTTGGATCGTTGTTGCACTCGTATTCCACAAACATACCTCTCTCTCCGGTCATATGATTTGTGCATCCGCTATCTAGCACCCACTTAGATCCGCCGGAGGAGTAAGCCTGCAAAATAGAATTATTTCTGGGTTTTAGGTACCCAAGCTTGCTTGGGTCCTCTCAGGTTAGTCACAAGAGTCTTGGGCACCCACACACAAGTTTTTAAGTTCTTGTGGCGTGGCCCTGTATATTTAGCAATGACTTTTCCATACTTGTTTTTCATGAGAACATAAGAAGCATCAAACGTATGGAACAGTGTTTGTAGCTCATATTCATTGGATTTTTCTTTAACAAAAATGATTCTATTCTTAGCATGATTAGAAGTAGACATGTGTTTGTTCCTGTCAAAGCCAAGACCATCTTTGACATTGGGAGGTCTAGTGATCATATATGCACTTCGTGCATATTTGATCTTCTCCTTATCAAAGATGCCGTTTTGAGAAGAATGCATGTCATGAGAGGTTGAAGCATTAGAAATTGCATTCTTCTTACTAGAGATAGTGCAGGTTCTTATTGTTGTCGAGCTCATGTCTTTGGAGGAAGAGGAGTCACTTTGTTTGAGCGACTCAACTTGCACCTCAAGGATTTTGTTAACTTTTGACAAGTTAGCAAGTTCTTCCTTGATTGCAATGTGCGAGTCCTCTAACTTTGAGTAAGTTTCCTTACTCAAGGCTAGCTCTAACTCAAGTGACTCATTCTTCTCTCTTTCAAGCTCAAGAAGCTTTTCAACTTCTTGATATCTCTTCCTCTCATGGATGAGCATATCTTCTTGTCGGTTGACAAGTTCCTCCTTTTCAAAGATTTCGTTCGACAACATTTCCATTTTGTTTAAAGCACTTTTACTCAGCCCTCTAAACAATTCTTCATTATCACTAGAGCTATCAAAGTCATCAATGGAGGAATTTAGCACAGGAGGAGTAAGTCGAACCTTTTTCTTGCCTTCCTTAGCCATAAGACAAGTGTGGTTGTTCATGTCCCGTCCTCCCATGTTCGGAAACAATGTGGCTCTCATAGTTGGTTTCTTGACTGCGATAGTGGATATCTCTTCTTCTTCTTCTTCATCGGAGGAGGACTCGTCGTTTGAGTCCCACTCCTTCCCAATGTGAGCTTGATGGACTTGTCTTCTTTTTCTGAAATTTTTCTTTTCTTCAGATCTTGTTTCCTTCTTCTTTTTGTTTTCTTTGAGTTTGGGTCTGAACGTTGCTTTGGGAGCAACTTCTTTCTTTTTAGAAGAGGTGAGCTCGGCTAAGTATTTGACGTATTGAGCCTCTTTCTCCATCATTTCATGATTTATGATCTTTCCCAATAACTCATCGGGAGTCATTTTGTGAAACCCGGGGCTTTCTCTAATCATTGAGCAAAGTGTGACGTTTCTTGGCATGAAGGCTCTTATCATCCTTTTGACCACCTCGTAATCAGTCCATTTCTTACTTCCATAGGCACGAATTTTGTTGATGAGTGCCTTCATCCGATTGTACATGTCTTGAGGTTATTCGCCTTCTTCAATAGCAAATCTCCCAAATTCTCCTTCTAGCATCTCAATTTTGGCTTCACATACAGACCTATTTCCTTCATGAGCAGTTTTGAGTGTATCCCAGATTTCTTTTGCGCTTTCTAGTCCATCGATCTTGGTGAATTCCTCTCTGCTCAGTGACGATGTGATTACTGCAACGGCTTGTGCATTCCTGTGAATCTCTTGTTCTTGTTCCGGAGTGAGTTCTTCATCCGTGTCTGGTATATCTATTCCTGTGCAGACAATATGCCAAAGGCTGGGGTTCAAGGATATTAGATGCATTTTCATGTTGTACTTCCACATGGTGTAGTCACTTCCGTCAATCCGAGGGGGCCTTCCCATGGGAATAGAGAGATAATGATTATTTGAATTGAGACGGTTGTAGTTATAAGGATACCGGGAGTAGTCGTGATGACCACTCCCCATAGTCTTTTCTTCCTCTTTTCCCTTTTGTGCCATTAATTTCTTTCTCAGTAATGCCTTTAGCTGTCTCACTTCATCATCGTCATGTGGACTTTCTTTCAGCACATCGAAGGCTTTGGCTTCTTGCTCCTCATCGTTGTTGTTTGTCTTCGGGATATCGTTGTTCTTCTCAGAGGCATTGATCTCTCCGAGATGTGAGTCTCGTTGGTGGAGAACTTGGCTCTGATACCAATTGAATGTGTCCTAGAGGGGGGGTGAATAGGCCTTTAAAGAATTCCTGCACACTTAATGAAGTTATCAGAAACTTGACTGACCGGACTAGTCCGGTTGTGTGGGCGGACTAGTCCGGTGTGCTGAATTATTTGAGTTAATCAAGTGTGTCTCACAAATTTAATCTTCTAGCAGCGGAATGAGAACAACAGTTTTTATAAATTAAATTTATTGTATAGATGCACGTGCAAACTTGTAAGAAACTCAAACGATGACTAGCAAACTAGTGATCTAATGTGTCAAAATGCAAAGCAAATGAGAGACAAAAGACACAAATTTTTACCGAGGTTTGATCTCACCAAGAGATCTATGTCCTCGTTGAGGAAGCTCACACAGAGCCGGGTTCCCAGCCCTTTCCCTCTTCAAGTCACCACACAGGCCGACTTGACTTCACTATCAAGTGTAATCACCGTGTCTATGGGGCAACCTCACACGTTGAGGGCTCCCACAAGAATTACAATGAGAAGTTGATCAAATACACTCAAAATGATTACAATGCAGAATATGAGTGTAGAGAGATCAAACCCCAAGAGCTCACAACGAAGGAACGGCGATCTCCCAATCCCAAATCCAAGTATTTGATTGATCTTCACCTTTTTGCACCTTAGATGTGTGGGGAGTTGTGTTTTTGGGCTCTTGGGTCAGGTGGCGGCGCCAGGGTTCAAGTTTTTAACAATATGTGACGTGTCTTTTCAGGGAAAAGACGAAGGACCTCTTTTTATAGGCTTTCCCAAGAAGTTACCATTGTTAAACCTACTACCGGACTAGTCCGGTATATGTTCGGACTTGTCCGGTCTACTTCCAGTGGGTTAACCGGACTAGTCCGGTCCACAAACCGGACTTGTCCGGTGCTATCTGAAATGGGGTTTCAGAAACTTCAGCGGACTAGTCCTGTCGCTTGGATGGACTAGTCCGCAGTCCTCTAAAGAGGACAACAGAGACATGACCGGACTAGTCCGGTCTAAAACCGGTCTTGTCCGGTTGCATTCCAGTGAGCTGACCGGACTAGTCCGGTTCACAAGGCGGACTAGTCCGGTGCACTATGTTTGCGTCTTCCAGAAAGTTAAACGGACTAGTCCGATCCAGTAACGGACTAGTCCGGTTTTCAGTGGATTTTAGTTGATTCTTAAACCCCTTGCCCTTATTCAAAGTCATGAGCTCTTGGGATGTGTCTCTCACACACACCCTATACATTTTCATCTACTTTGTTCTTCCAAATTCCACTTAAAGTCTTTCTTTTCGGGCACCACTCTATTTTTCATCTTTTTGTGCGCACCTAGCTAGTTCACTTAGTTTGTCCTGCAATCATTTCGTTAGGATCTCATATGCTTGTCATCAATTAGCCAAAACCCACAAGGGATTTCCTAGATGCACTTTCACTGAGTACATGTATGTCCTCCAGCGTGAGAGTGGTACAACGGAGTACAAGTACCTGCCAGTGCAGCAAGGGACTTCCAATGAGCACATGGACTTGTGCTCGGAGGATGCTGCTATGCTCAGCACTCGACTGCAGGAGTGTCAACAGGAGCTTCAGGATGTACGTGACACCCTGAAGGAGACTGAGGCGTTGCTTCGAGCCAGCTTGAGTGCGAGAGAAAGAGGAGATGGGAATGAACCGTGTGTCACCGTGAATGACACATGGACTCCTGACTCCCCGGATCGCCGGGCGAGCAGGCGTCGCCACACTTCTCCACCAGCAGCTTCCCCACCCAAAGCGGAGTCAGAGGGCAGCCGCAATAACGAGGAAGATCCCGAGGAGCCAGCTCAGTGATACAAGTAGTGTAGAGTCCTTTCCATTAGTTTAGCAGGTTGTCGAGTAGTCGAGTCGTTACCTTAGTTAACGGTGTGTTAATGCTTGGTGTGTGACATGAGTTGTGGAAGCCATGGGCGTTTGTCCACAACCTGGTCTTCAAGATTGTTTTGCTTTGGTGTGTGAACCCATATGAATTAAGAGTGCATTTATGTTCGCGTAAGACATGAAACCCTCAGAAAATATAAATGAAATAAGGTCTCAAAATTTTAAAAGTCTAAACAAGCAAATTGGGAAGTTAATACGTAATGCTTTAAGTTAACATCTGATTGATCATGATAGATGGCCGGAAGAGGAAAGGGTCGTGCTGCCAACCCCGCCAACAACAACGATGAGGCCGGCAACCCTCATCTTTCTGGAGGACAAGATAGGGGTGGTCGTCGGGAAGGAGTTGATCCCATCCACCAAATGCTGGAAAATCAGAATCAGCTCATCCAGAGCTTGACTCAAGTGGTGGCCAACTTGCACCAAGCTCCACCTCCACAAGCTGCACCACGCCAACCAAGGCTGAGTGAGTTTCTAGGGACTCAACCTTCAAAGTTTGCAAGTGCTGCTGATCCTCTGGAGGCAGATGATTGGATAAAGACCACTGAGAGCAAGATGAGGATCATACAATGCCAAGGGTATGAGAGGGTGCTGTTTGCCTCTCACCAATTGCATGGACCTGCTGCTGATTGGTGGACCGCTTATGTGGCCGCCCATCATGACCCTGAGAACATCACTTGGGAAGAGTTCAAGCGCAGTTTCCGCAACCATTACATACCAAGGGGTGAACCTAAAAACAAGATAAAGGAGTTCCTGGGGCTGCAGCAGGGAAACATGACGGTGAGGGAATACCTCACTAAATTCACCCAACTATCCCGTTATGCCCCACGGGACATATAGACTGATGAGCAGAAACAGGATTGCTTTGTGGAAGGACTTACAGCGGAAATGCAGTGTGCAATGTCATCCAACGAGTATTAAAGCTTCCAAAAGATGGTGGACAGAGCATTTGTTGTGGAGAGGAAGCTGAAGGCCTTGGAAAATGAAAACAAGAGGAAGGCGGGATGGTCACACCAAGACTCGGGTAGCAAAACCCGCCCACGTCTGACGCAGCAACCCGCAGGGCAGACGAGCCGTGCTGCGGTACCCTACTCCGCACCGAGAGGGTACAACCCGAATTTCAGGCCTCCGTCAGCACCAACACAGCCACAACGTCAGTTTGTACAGCAGCCTCGCCCCGCATATCCAACGCGACCAGCAGTACAAGGACCCCCAAACCAACCCCAAGACAACAAAGGCCAGGCACCTAAGGTTGGGGTGCAATGCTTCAACTGTGGTGAAGTGGGGCACTACGCCCATAAGTGCCCAAAGAAGAAGCCCGTGCAGCCGCAACAGCAGAATGTGATGCGAGGACGGGTGAACCATGTGACCATGGATGAAGCGCAAGAGGCACCTAACGTGGTAGTTGGTAAGTTTCCTGCCAATTTACACATTGCAACACTGTTGTTCGATTCGGGTGCTACCCACTAGTTCAGTGCCCAAGGGTTTGTTATGAAGCATGATTTAGCGACAACACAAATGAACCATATGCTAGCCGTACACTCTCTAGGGGGAGAAATAAGGACAAGACAAGTGTGTCCCAAGGTGAATCTAGACATTAATGGGGTAGTATTTACTGCCAACCTCATAGTGATAGACTCACAAGGGATAGATATTATTTTGGTCATGGATTGGTTGACCAAACATAAAGGAATCATCCATTGTTTGACCAGAACGGTGGAACTAACTCACCCTAGTGGCACAAGAGTAAAGTTCATAACAATACAAGAGCTGTCACACCCGGTTTTTCCGAAGAACAACCAAGTGAATATCACATGTATGCTAGGATCATTTTCTCATACATGTGATGACAAATAGTGAAGCATCATTTATTACAAGCCAGGTGTCGAATATAAATAAGTCTTACATAGCAAATGTCTCGATGGACAATAATAAGTTCATCACAAGTAAATAAACTAGCAGCGGAATATTATTCTTGAGGGCTCCGTCACAGGCGTTGCCCGGGGGTCTCCATAAACCTAGAAACCTTCTTCGGGGCCAAAGTCTTGGTCATTATACACCACCTCATTATCTTGACCTGAGCAGCAATATAAACCAACAAATATGCAAGGTTGAGTACCGATGGTACTCAGTAAGTGTGAGAAAGTTATATCATGCATGGCTAGAACAAGGAGAGTTTGAACTCATGGTTAAATCACTATGCAATTAATACCTATCACCTTAGCTTATTAAGCACCTACATTACTACACAGGTGAAATGGTCCCAATCTCCCATCCCTTCATCATAACCAAATAACCATAACATCATTTTCAATGTTAAGCTCCCCGCTTAACATTCATAACTTCCAAAACCATCACTCCTATAATCATGAATAAGTCCAAGCCGCTCTTGACCATGAGCATGGCTGTCATGACAGTTTTGACTCTGCAAAGTTTGTACCACTGTACCCACATGTAGTGATTTCATCCCCCGTCGCCGGGTGGACTAAAAGAACCTCCATTATGCCAGTGGCTAGGAACCACATTCACACTTCCCAGGTGTGTAGCCAGGAGATCACTACGAAGCCGTTACAAAGGGATTCCCGACGAGCGTGGGCCCACTGAGGTTTCACCCCTAACAGCATACAAGAGGCTCCAACCCCGCTGCAGTGGCCCCCTCTTGAGCCTTGCGGTTCATATGGTAGTCCAGCTGACACCTATTCCCCGCACCATCCAACACACTCATACTACGCCGGGGATACACCTAATTAATTGGCCAAGCTGCCCCATCTCAGCATGTGGTTGGCACGGTAAAGCCAGGTTACATGCTCCATGAACCGGTCCTTAGGATCCAGGCAAGTACTAAACACAAACCCGAGTCTCGTGCACCCAACACCAACCAAAACATCCAACTTGCCTTGATCCCTACCTCTACATGACTCACAATATCTGATTCAAGAGTATGGTAAAATAAACTGATGATCTCATATCCCAAATATCCCATTCTAAGCACGGCTAAGCATATGCATAATAATAAATGACATGATAAAATAAATCCCAACCCAAGCTACAAGGAAACAAGGTAATGCAATTCTAGGAAAACTTCCTAGCATGGGTTTAATATTTCATTTGACAATGCAAATAATTCTATCTACACATCCTAGCATAGGATCAAAGTGGTCAAGGACACTTGCCTCCTTCCTGCTGCTCTTGAAATGGGTGGTCCTGATCTTGGAAAGGAAGAACTTGCTCTGGATCAGGTTCTACATCATACCATCACACATAGCAAAAGAAAAACAACAATCCATAAGACATAGTTCACACTTCCACTTCATACAAACCACACATTAACATTTATGAAAGTCATTCAAAATTATATGTGTTGTGGTTACTCTATATGTGTTGATTTGTGGCTTACATGCACTTTTAATCATGTGTATATGATTCCTACTTTAGTATTCACATTTATGCTTGCATACTTTATATATGAGTTTCCAATTTAAATAAATTCCTTATATTTAATTACTATACCTTTTAGCTACCAAGTATGCATAAAAGGTATTTTCCTACTCCATATGTGTCTTCAGTATTTCTACCAACCCTAAACTGAATTCTTTGGATTTTAGAAACTTCATTTATCATATACTAGTTGCTATATTTTCAGATTTATTTTCTATGTCTAAATGTGAACTTTATTATGAAAATAACAAGACACATCATCTAAACAGAATAGGTTCTGATCTAAAATATTTACTTATATATTTTTGACCTTTTCCTCTGATGTAAACTATTTTACATTTATTTTCCCTATTTTCAGAACTATTCTTTACTTAAAAATGTGTCCCTATAACTAATAAAAGTGAATAATAAATTAAACAGATTCATTTCAGCCCAAAATATATTTTTATCTCACTACAAAGTTTTCTAAGTACTGAGAAAGTTTTTAATTTAATTTTGACAATATGTTTGTCCCACTTTTTAAATTTTAAAAAATAGTCACATATTCAATTTCCTAAATTAAATATCAAACAGGGTTAAAAAGGTAAACACACCCCACTACAGGGTCTATAATATTATTTTAACAATTTTCAGGGGTCTAGCTACTCATAACAGAGGAGTTTTTCCTAATTTTTATTAAGTCCAGGGCTAAAACTGATTTTTAAATGAATTTACATGATTTTCTGAAGTTCCAGGGGCTAGATCAGAAGTTTCCGGGGCTAGCTCTTATTTTCCGAGAACCCCAGGGGGTAGCACGTAAGATTTCCAGTCTTTATAACACGGGGCTGACGTGGACCGTCCGATTTAAAACAGACGGCTGAGATTATAACGCTGAACCGGTACGCGGGGATTTAAAGTCTACCGTGCAATTTAAAATAGACGGCGCACAAGCGGCCACGTCGCTCTGAAACGAGCGCGGGCGGCGCTGCCCGGCGGCGCACGGCAGCGGGAAGCGGCGATCTCGTCGGAGATTTTCGGATCTTCGAGAATTCTTCCTAGAACTGTGATTTTATGGCATAGATCGGTGGAGGGGAGGTCGGGGATCTCACCTCGGAGATTTTCTTGAGCTCGGAGGTCCTGGAAAGCGGTCGGCGACGAGGTCCGAAGTGAAACCATGGCGAGGCTCGTCGGCGCTGTGTTTGAACCGCAAGTCACCGAGTTTTCTGCACCTGCAGGGTTCCCCGGAGGCGGTGGATCAAGACCAGCGAGTTAAATCGGAACTTCCGAATGTAGATCGGCCAGAATTCGCCGGAGAAGGCTCGGGTTCTCACCGGAGTAAAAACAGCAGATCGCGTGAGAAAAACGGGACGAGGCCGGGGTTTTTATAGACTGGGTAAGGGCGGCGTTCGGTTATGATTGAGTTTGCGTCGCCTACGAACGGAATTTGGCGGGGATTCGCAGGAATCCGGGTCGGTTTTGATTCGGGGTGAGAGAAGTCCGACCGATCGTGGGCAAGGGCGCGAGGTAGAAGAAGGGCTGGCGGGCCCCGCCTGTCAGTGAGAAGAAGGGGGCGCGCGCGGCTGCGGGCTGGCGCGGGTGCTGGTTGGGCCGGCTAGTGGGTTTCGGCCCACTGGCCGGTTTTTTCTGTTTTTTTCTTTTTCTATTTCTTTTCTGTTTTGAGTTTAAATTGAATTCCAGTTTGAATTTAAATTGTTGCAAAACATGCAACACGTCCAAAAAATTTTAAATTCCCCTCTTAACAGGATTTAGGGTCTTAACAAGATTTTGGGGTGTTACAGCTCTACCCCCCTTAAAAGAAATCTCGTCCTCGAGATTGGTGGTTCTAAGAAAACAATTCCAGAAATTGTGCCTTGAGCTCATCTTCCCGTTCCCATGTGGCTTCCTCTTCTGAGTGATGCTTCCATTGCACCTTTCACATCCGGAATCTTTTATTTATGGTGAGGCGTTCAATTGTCTCCAAAATCTTGTATGGTTGCTCGTCATAAGACAAATCTTCAGTTAAGTCCACTTCATTCATGGGTAACACCTCTTCAGGCGTTCTTAGGCATTTCTTGAGTTGTGACACATGGAATACATCGTGCACATCCGATAGAAGAGCCGATAACTCTAGTTGATATGCCACTTCGCCTTTGCTTTCCAGGACTTGAAAGGGTCCGATGTATCGAGGTGACAACTTCCCTTTCACCTTGAACCGACGAAGTCCTCGAATAGGGGACACCTTGAGATAGACATAGTCTCCCACGTTGAAAACGAGCTCTCTTCTCCGTACATCAGCATAGCTCTTTTGTCGTGTCTGTGCTATCTTCAAGTTGTTGCGAATTTCCCTCACTTTCGCCTCTGCTTCTTGTAGTACTTATGGACCAAACACTTTACTTTCCCCCGTTTGGTTCCAAAATAGGAGAGTTCTGCACTTCCTCCCGTACAAAGCTTCAATCGGTGACATCTTCATACTAGCTTGATAGCTGTTGTTATAGGAAAACTCCGCATACGGTAAGTTCTTATCCCAACTCCGATTGTTTTTGAGTGCACATGCCCTCAGCATATCTTCAAGAATCTGATTGGTTCTTTCCGTCTGCCCGTCAGTTTGGGGATGATAGGCAGAACTAAAGTTCAAATTGGTTCCCATGGTTTCGTGCAACTTCTGCCAGAACCTCGAGGTGAACTGTGTCCCTCGATCCGACACTATCTTCTTCGGCACTCCATGGTAACACACGATCCTTGACATGTACAATTCTGCCAATTTGGATCCGCTGTAGCTTTCTTTCACGGGGATGAAATGAGCTACCTTGGTTAGCCTGTCAATAATGACCCATATTGAATCATATCCTGATTGGGTCCTGGGCAATCCCACTATGAAATCCATACTGATTTCTTCCCATTTCCATTCAGGCACTTTGAGTGGTTGCAATAATCCCGCGGGTCGTTGATGTTCTGCTTTCACCAACTGACATGTGTTACATAGGGCAACATGTTCCGCGACATCTTGTTTCATGCCATACCACCAATACCTGCTCTTGAGGTCCTGGTACATCTTCGTACTCCCAGGATGAATGGAATAGTCAGAATCATGAGCCTCCTTCATAATCAATTCACGGATCTCCTTTACTTCTGGCACACAGATTCTTTTCCTGTGCCACACTGTTCCTTGTTCATCCTCTCTAAAACCAGGAGCTTTATTTTCCTTGATGAGTTGTCTGATCTCTTGTATCTTCTCGTCTTTCTTTTGACCCTCGCGGATGTCGCGCTCTAGTGTGGAGTCCACTTCCATGGCGATGGCTTCACCACTATTCACAAGGCATAGATTGAGCCTTATAACCTCATCCGTCAATTCTGCAGGCATGTCCTTCAATCTCAACTTATTGACCTGCACTTTCCGACTTAAAGCATCGGCTACGACGTTTGCTTTCCCAGGATGATAGTTGATGCCTACATCAAAGTCATTGATTAGCTCTAACCATCTCCTTTGTCTGAGGTTGAGGTCTGGCTGTGTGAATATGTACTTCAAACTCTTATGATCCGTATATATCTCGGTCCTCTTCCCCATCAATTAGTTCCGCCAAATTTTCAACGCGTGTACCACTGCGGCTAGTTCTAGCTCATGTGTAGGATAGTTCTTCTCATGCTTCCGGAGCAGCCAGGATGCATAAGCCACGACATGCCCTTCTTGCATGAGAACACATCCCAACCCATTTCCAGAGGCATCGCAGTACACCGTAAAGTTCTTTTGCATATCTGGCATAACCAGCACTGGGGCTGTTGTCAATCTTTTCTTTAACTCCTGAAAACTCGTCTTGCACTGTGGCGTCCTTGTGAATGTGATTCCCTTCTCCAACAGTTTGGTGAGGGGTCTCGAGATTTTAGAGAATCCCTCAATAAACCGTCGATAGTATCCAGCCAATCCCAAAAAGCTTCGAACTTCCCCGACATTTTCAGGGGTCTTCCACTTCTGTATATCCTCGATTTTGGTAGGATCCACGGAGATTCCTCCCTCCGAGATTATATGTCCTAAGAAGGGAACTCTCTTTAGACAAAACTCACACTTGCTCAACTTGTCATATAGTTGGTGTTCTCTCAGCCTTTGCAACACCAACCTTAGATGTTTCTCATGTTCTCCTTCATCTTTGGAGAAGACGAGAATGTCATCTATGAAAACCACCACAAATTTGTCCAGATATTCCATGAATACCTTGTTCATGAGATACATGAAGTATGCCGGGGCATTAGTTAGCCCGAAAGGCATGATAGTGTATTCATACAGTCCGTACCGAGATACGAAAGCTGTCTTGGGAATATCAGATTGCCTTATCTTGAGTTGGTGGTATCCCGACCTGAGATCAATTTTCGAGAACACACAAGCGCCCCTCAACTGATCAAACAAGTCTTCAATGCGGGGTAATGGATACTTGTTCTTGATGGTTACTTCATTCAAGGCACGGTAATCCACGCATAACCTTTGGGTTCCGTCCTTCTTGGGCACAAATATCACTGGAGCTCCCCATGGTGAGGAACTAGGACGAACATACCCCTTCTCCGTCAATTCTCTTAAATGATCCTTGAGTTCTTCTAGCTGCTTGGAGTCCATCCGATAAGGTCTCTTGTATATCGGGGCTGTTCCAGGCACTAGCTCAATTGCGAATTCCACTTCACGATCAGGAGGCATACCTGGCAACTCCTTCGGGAAAACGTCTGGATATTCCCTGATAATTCGGATCTCCTCCACTTTCACCTCAACTTGATTTAATTTAACGTCCCTCCTAGGCTCTTGTATTGTTATGAACTTTACTTTTGTGCCACTAGGGTGCGTTAGTTCCACCGTTCTGGTTGAACAATGGATGATTCCCTTATGTTTGGTCAACCAGTCCATGCCCAAAATAATATCGATCCCTTGGGAATCTATCACTATGAGGTTAGCAGTAAACACTACCCCATTAATGTCTAGATTCACCTAGGGACAAGCTTGTCTTGTCCTTATTTCTCCACCTGGAGAGTTTACTGCTAGCATATAGTTCATTTGTGTTGTTGCTAGATCATGCTTCTTAACAAACCCTTGAGCAATGAACGAGTGGGTAGCACCAGAATCAAATAGCAGGGTTGCAATGTGTAAATTAGCAGGAAACTTACCAACTACCACGTCGGGTGCCTCTTGCGCTTCCTCCATAGTGACGTGGTTCACCCGTCCTCTCATTACATTCTGCTGTTGCGGCTGCATGGGCTTCTTCTTTGGGCACTTATGGGCGTAGTGCCCCACTTCACCACAGCTAAAACATTGCACCCCAACCTTAGGTGCCTGGCCTTTGTTGTCTTGGGGTTGGTTTGGGGGTCCTTGCACTGCTGGTCGAGGTGGATATGCGGGGCGAGGCTGCTGTACAAACTGACGTTGTGGCTGTGCTGGTGCTGCGGGAGGCCTGTAGTTCGGGTTGTACCCTCTTGGTGCTGAGTAGGGTACCGCAGCACGGTTCGTCTGCCCTGCAGGTTGCTGCATCAGACGTGGGCGGGTGTTGCTCCCTGAGGCTTGATGTGACCACCCGGCCTTCCTATTATTCTCATTTTCCAAGGCCTTCAGTTTCCTTTCCACCACAAATGCTCTGTCCACCATCTTTTGGAAGCTTTCATACTCGTTGGATGACATTGCACACTGCATTTCCGCGGTAAGTCCTTCCACAAAGCAATCCTGTTTCTGCTCATCAGTCTCTATGTCCCGTGGGGCATAACGGGATAGTTGGGTGAATTTAGTGAGGTATTCCCTCACTGTCATGTTTCCCTGCTGCAGTCCCAAGAACTCCTTCCTCTTGTTTTTGAGTTCACCTCTTGGGATGTAATGGTTGCGGAAGCTACTCTTGAACTCTTACCAAGTGATGTTCTCAGGGTCATGATGGGCGGCCACGTAGGCGGTCCACCAATCAGCAGCAGGTCCATGCAATTGATGAGAGGCAAACAGCACCCTCTCATACCCTTGGCACTGTATGATCCTAATCTTGCTTTCAATGGTCTTTAGCCAATCATCTGCCTCTAGAGGTTCAGCAGCACTTGCAAACTTTAGAGGTTGAGATCCTAGAAACTCACTCAACCTTGGTTGGCGTGGTGCAGCTTGTGGAGGTGGAACTTGATGCAAGTTGGCCACCACTTGAGTCAAGTTCTGGATGAGCTGATTTTGATTTTCAAGCATTTGGTGGATGGGATCAACTCACTCACGGCGACCATCCCTGTCTTGGCCTCCAGAAAGATGAGGGTTGCAGGCCTCATCGTTGTTGTTGGCGGGGTTGGCAGCACGTCCTTTTCCTCTTCCGGCCATCTGGCAGAATCAACCAATGTTAATTTGAAAGCATTTCGTATCATCTTACTTTCACTTGTTTGTACTTTGAAGTGTTGAAGCTTTGTTATGCTTTTCTGAGGGTTCATATCTCACACAAAAATAAATGCAATATTATTCCATGTGGGTTCACACACCAAAGCAAAACAATCTAAAGACGAGGCTGTGGACAATTGCTCATGGCTTCCACAACTCACGTCACACACCAAGCATTAACACACCATTAACTAACGTAACGACTCGACTACTCGACATCCTTCTAATTTTAAGGGAACGGCTCTACTCTACTCGTTTTCTTGAGCTGGCTCCTCGGGATCTTCCTCATCATTTTGGCTGCCCTCTGACTCTGCTTTGGGTGGGGAGGCTGCTGGTGGAGAAGTGCGATGACGCCTGATCGCTCGGCGACCTGGGGAGTCAGGAGTCCATGTATCATTCACGGTGACACACAGTTCATTCCCATCTCCTCTTTCTCTCGCCCTCAAGCAGGCTCGCAGCAACACCTCCGTTTCCTTCAGGGTGTCCCGGACATCCTGAAGCTCTTGCTGACACTCCTGCAGTCGAGTGCTGAGCATAGCAACATCCTCCAAGCACAAGTCCATGTGCTCATGGGAAGTCCCTTGCTGCACTGGCGGGTACTTGTACTCCGTGCTACCACTCTCACGCTGGAGGACATACATGTACTCAGTCCTGTCCAGGTGGCGACGATAGATGTGACTCTGGCAGGTGATGGCCTCCCAGCTGACATACTTCTCCGCATCGACCTGTGTCGCTCTACAAGCTGGAGAGTGGTGGATCTTAAGCAGCAGATTTTCGTGTATAATCCTCATCTCTGAACTCCATTCTTCCCTCTTCTCATGGATGGTCCTGGTGGAGTTATAGTGGATGATTAGCTTGCCCGTATTGCCGGCGGCTTCGAGCATACGTCGAAGACGGCGCAACAAGCCTCCTACTGCCAATCCGTAGGAAAGGTACGTCACCGGACGGCTCTCCTCTCTTTCGGCAAGGGCAACTACGGGAACTCTCCCTCCTATGGACTTGCGAGCGGTGCGAATCATGCGAACCATCTGAAAACAAAAAAAGCATTTAAACTTAGGTTAGATAAACTTTTTTAAACAAAAATCCTATTTTGAATGAAAATTGGGGTAAGATGAAGAAAGTGACTCATTAAATAACACTTTTCAACACACATCTTGTAAAAATAGTTTTTAAGAAAATAGGGCTCTTAAATACGTCCATTTCTACCTAGGTCCACGTTCCTACGGGCAACCTGGCTCTGATACCACTTCTGTCACACCCGGTCTTTCCGAAGAACAACCAAGTGAATATCACATGTATGCCAGGATCATTTTCTCATACATGTGATGACAAATAGTGAAGCATCATTTATTACAAGCCAGGTGTTGAATATAAATAAGTCTTACATAGCAAATGTCTCGATGGACAATAATAAGTTCATCACAAGTAAATAAACTAGCAGCGGAATATTATTCTTGAGGGCTCCGTCACAGGCGTTGCCCGGGGGTCTCCATGAACCTAGAAACCTTCTTCGGGGCCAAAGTCTTGGTCATTATACACCACCTCATTATCTTGACCTGAGCAGCAATATAAACCAACAAATATGCAAGGTTGAGTACCGATGGTAATCAGCAAGTGTGAGAAAGTTATATCATGCAGGGCTAGAACAAGGAGAGGTTGAACTCATGGTTAAAGCACTATGCAATTAATACCTATCACCTTAGCTTATTAAGCACCTACATTACTACACAGGTGAAATGGTCCCAATCTCCCATCCCTTCATCATAACCAAATAACCATAACATCATTTCCAATGTTAAGCTCCCCGCTTAACATTCACAACTTCCAAAACCATCACTCCTCTAATCATGAATAAGTCCAAGCCGCTCTTGACCGTGAGCACGGCTGTCATGACAGTTTTGACTCTGCAGAGTTTGTACCACTGTACCCACATGTAGTGATTTCATCACCCGTCGCCGGGTGGACTAAAAGAACCTCCATTATGCCAGTGGCTACGAACCACATTCACACTTCCCAGGTGTGTAGCCAGGAGATCACTACGAAGCCTTTACAAAGGGATTCCCGACGAGCGTGGGCCCACTGAGGTTTCACCCCTAACAGCATACAAGAGGCTCCAACCCGCTGCAGTGGCCCCCTTTTGAGCCTTGCGGTTCATATGGTAGTCCAGCTGACACCTATTCCCCGCACCATCCAACACACCCATACTACGCCGGGGATACACCTAATTAATTGGCCAAGCTGCCCCATCTCAGCATGTGGTTGGCACGGTAAAGCCAGGTTACAAGCTCCATGAACCGGTCCTTAGGATCCAGGCAAGTACTAAATACAAACCCGAGTCTCGTGCACCCAGCACCAACCAAAACATCCAACTTGCCTTGATCCCTACCTCTACATAACTCACGATATCTCATTCAAGAGTATGGTAAAATAAACTAATGATCTCATATCCCAAATATCCCATTCTAAGCATGGCTAAGCATATGCATAATAATAAATGACATGATAAAATAAATCCCAACCCAAGCTACAAGGAAACAAGGTAATGCAATTCTAGTGAAACTTCTTTGCATGGGTTTCATATTTCATTTGACAATGCAAATAATTCTATCTACACATCCTAGCATAGGATCAAAGTGGTCAAGGACACTTGCCTCCTTCCTGCTGCTCTTGAAATGGGTAGTCCTGATCTTGGAAAGGAAGAACTTGCTCTGGAGCAGGTTCTACATCATACCATCACACATAGCAAAAGAAAAACAACAATCCATAAGACATAGTTCACACTTCCACTTCATACAAACCACACATTCACATTTATGAAAGTCATTCACAATTATATGTGTTGTGGTTACTCTATATGTGTTGATTTGTGGCTTACATGCACTTTTAATCATGTGTATATGATTCCTACTTTAGTATTCACATTTATGCTTGCATACTTTATATATGAGTTTCCAATTTAAATAAATTCCTTATATTTAATTGCTACACCTTTTAGCTACCTAGTATGCATAAAAGGTATTTTCCTACTCCATATGTGTCTTCAGAATTTCTACCAACCCTAAACTGAATTCTTTGGATTTTAGAAACTTCATTTATCATTTACTAGTTGCTATATTTTCAGATTTATTTCCTCTTCCTAAATGTGAACTTTATTATGAAAATAACAAGACACATCATCTAAACAGAATAGGTTCTGATCTAAAATATTTACTAATATATTTTTGACCTTTTCCTCTGTTGTAAAATATTTTCCATTTATTTTCCCTATTTTCAGAACTATTCTTTACTTAAAAATGTGTCCCAATAACTAATAAAAGTGAATAATAAATTAAACAGATTCATTTCAGCCCAAAATATATTTTTATCTCACTCCAAAGTTTTCTAAGTACTGAGAAAGTTTTTAATTTAATTTTGACAATATGTTTGTCCCACTTTGTAAATTTTAAATACTAGTCACATATTCAATTTACTAAATTAAATATCAAACAGGGTTAAAAAGGTAAACCCACCCCACTACAGGGTCTATAATATTATTTTAACAATTTTCAGGTGTCTAGCTACTCATAACAGAGGAGTTTTTCCTAATTTTTATTAAGTCCAGGGCTAAAACTGATTTTTAAATGAATTTACATGATTCTCTGAAGTTCCACGGGCTAGATCAGAAGTTTCCGGGGCTAGCTCTTATTTTCCGAGAACCCCAGGGTGTAGCACGTAAGATTTCCAGTCTTTATAACGCGGGGCTGACGTGGACCATCCGATTTAAAACAGACGGCTGAGATTATAACTCCGAACCGGTACGCGGGGATTTAAAGTCTACCGTGCGATTTAAAATAGACGGCGCACAAGCGGCCACGTCGCTCTGATCGAGCGCGGGCGGCGCTGCCCTGCGGCGCACGGCGGCGGGAAGCGGCGATCTCGCCGGAGATTTTCGGATCTTCGAGAATTCTTCCTAGAACTGTGATTTTATGGCATAGATCGGTGGAGGGGAGGTCGGGGATCTCACCTCGGGGATTTTCTTGAGCTCGGAGGTCCTGGAAAGCGGTCGGCGACGAGGTCCGAAGTGAAACCACGGCGAGGCTCGTCGGCGCTGTGTTTGAACCGCAAGTCACCGAGTTTTCTGCACCTGCAGGGTTCCCCAGAGGCGGTGGATCAAGACCAGCGAGTTAGATCAGAACATCCGAGCGTAGATCGGCCAGAATTCGTCGGAGAATGCTCGGGTTCTCACCGGAGTAAAAACAGCAGATCGCGTGAGAAAAACGGGACGAGGCCGGGGTTTTTATAGACGGGGGAAGGGTGGCGTTCGGTTATGATTGAGTTTGCGTCGCCTACGAACGGAATTCGGCGGGGATTCGCAGGAATCCGGGTCGGTTTTGATTCGGGGTGAGAGAAGTCCGGCCGATCGCGGGCGGGGGCGCGAGGTAGAAGAAGGGCTGGCGGGCCCCACCATTAAGTGAGAAGAAGGGGGCGCGCGCGGCTTCGGGCTGGCGCGGGTGCTGGTTGGGCCGGCTGGTGGGTTTCGGCCTACTGGCCGGTTTTTTTCTGTTTTTTTTCTTTTTCTATTTCTTTTCTGTTTTGAGTTTAAATTGAATTCCAGTTTGAATTTAAATTGTTGCAAAACATGCAACACGTCCAAAAAATTTTAAATTCCCCTTTTAACAGGATTTAGGGTCTTAACAAGATTTTGGGGTGTTACAAGAGCCTAGGAGGGACATTAAATTAAATCAAGTTGAGGTGGAAGTGGAGGAGATCAGGATCATCAGGGAATATCCAGATGTTTTTCCGGAGGAGTTGCCAGGTATGCCCCCCGATCGTGAAGTGGAATTCGCGATTGAGCTGGTGCCTGGAACAGCTCCGATATACAAGAGACCTTATCGTATGGACTCCAAACAGCCGGAAGAGCTCAAGGATAATATAAGAGAATCGACGGAGAAGGGGTATATCCGTCCTAGTTCCTCACCATGGGGCGCTCCAGTGATATTTGTGCCCAAGAAGGACGGAACCCAAAGGTTATGCGTAGACTACCGTGCGTTGAATGAAGTAACCATCAAGAACAAGTACCCATTACCCCGCATTGAAGACTTGTTTGATCAGTTGAGTGGAGCTTGTGTGTTCTCGAAAATTGATCTCAGGTCGAGATAGCACTAACTTAAGATAAGGCAAACTGATATTCCAAAGACAGCTTTCGTATCTCGGTACGGACTGTATGAATACACCGTCATGCCTTTCGGGCTAACTAATGGCCCAGCATACATCATGTATCTCATGAACAAGGTATTCATGGAATATCTGGACAAATTTGTGGTGGTTTTCATTGATGACATTCTCTTCTTTTCCAATGATGAAGAAGAACATGAGAAACATCTAAGGTTGGTGTTGCAGAAGCTAAGAGAACACTAGCTATATGCCAAGTTGAGCAAGTGTGAGTTTTGGCTAAAGAGAGTTCCCTTCTTAGGACATATAATCTCGGAGGGAGGAATCTCCGTAGATCCCGCCAAGATCGAGGATGTACAAAAGTGGAAGACCCCTGAGAATGTTGGGGAAGTTTGAAGCTTTTTAGGATTGGCTGGATACTATCAACGGTTTATCGAGGGTTTCTCCAAGATTTCGAGACCCCTCACCAAATTGTTGGAGAAGGGAATCACATTCACATGGACACCGCAGTGCGAGACGAGTTTTCAAGAACCGAAGAAGAGATTGACAACAGCCCCAGTGCTAGTTGTGCCAGATATGCAGAAAAACTTTTCGGTGTACTGTGATGCCTCTGGAAACGGGTTGGGATGTGTTCTCATGCAAGAGGGGCATGTCGTGGCTTACGTGCCTCGTCAGCTCTGGAAACACGAGAAGAACTATCCTACACATGACCTTGAGCTAGCTGCAGTGGTACACGCGTTAAAGATTTGACGACACTACTTGATGGGGAAGAGAACAGAGATATATACGGACCATAAGAGCTTAAAGTACATTTTCACACAGCCAGATCTCAACCTCAGACAAAGGAGATGGTTAGAGCTGATCAACGACTTTGGTGTAGGCATGAACTATCATCCTAGGAAAGCGAACGTCGTGGCAGATGCTTTAAGTCGGAAGGTGCAGGTCAATAGGTTGAGCTTGAAGGACATGCCTACAAAATTGAAGGAAGAGGTTATAAGACTCAACCTATGCCTGGTGAATAGTGGTGAAGCCATCGCCATGGAAGTGGACTCCACATTAGAGCAAGACATACGCGATGGTCAAAGGAATGATGAGAAGATACAAGAAATCCGACAACTCATCAAGGATAATAGAGCCCCTGGTTTCAGAGAGGATGAACAAGGTACGGTGTGGCACGGGAAAAGAATTTGTGTGCCTGAAGTGAAGGAGATCCGTGAATTGATTTTGAAGGAGGCTCATGATTCCGACTATTCCATTCATCCTGGGAGTACGAAGATGTACCATGACCTCAAGAGCAGGTATTGGTGGTATGGCATGAAGCGAGATGTCGCGGAACATGTTGCCCTATGTGACACATGTCAGTTGATGAAAGCAGAACATCAATGACCCGCGGGATTATTGCAACCACTCAAAGTGCCTGAATGGAAATGGGAAGAAATCGGTATGGATTCCATAGTGGGACTACCCAGGACCCAATCAGGATATGATTCGATATGGGTCATTATCCCCGTGAAAGAAAGTTACAGCGGATCCAAATTGGCAGAATTATACATGTCAAGGATCGTGTGTTTCCATGGAGTGCCAAAGAAGATAGTGTCAGATCAAGGGACACAGTTCACCTCAAGGTTCTGGCAGAAGTTGCATGAAACCATGGGAACTCATCTGAATTTTAGTTCTGCCTATCATCCCCAAACTAACGGGCAGACGGAAAGAACCAATCAGATCCTTGAGGATATGCTGAGAGCATGTGCACTCAAAAACAATCAAAGTTGGGATAAGAACTTACCGTATGCGGAGTTCTCCTATAACAACAGCTATCAGGCTAGTATGAAGATGTCACCGTTTGAAGCTTTGTATGGGAGGAAGTGCAGAACTCCCCTATTTTGGAACCAAACGGGGGAAAGTAAAGTGTTTGGGCCCGAAGTACTCCAAGAAGCCGAGGCGAAAGTGAGGGAAATCCGCAACAATTTGAGGATAGCACAGACACGACAAAAGAGCTATGCCGATGTATGGAGAAGAGAGCTAATTTTCAATGTGGGGGACTATGTCTACCTCAAGGTGTCCCCTATTCGAGGACTTCGTCAGTTCAAGGTGAAAGGGAAGTTATCACCTCGATACATTGGACCCTTTAAAGTTCTGGAGAGGAAATGTGAAGTGGCATATCAACTAGAACTACCGGCTCGCCTATCGGATGTACACGATGTATTCCATGTGTCACAGTTCAAGAAATGTCTAAGGACGCCTGAAGAGATGTTACCCATGAACGAGGTTGACGTAGCCGAGGATCTGTCGTATGCCGAGAAACCGTTCAAGATTTTGGAGACAATGGAACGCCTCACAAGAAATAAAAGAATCCGGATGTGCAAGGTGCAGTGGAAGCATCACTCGGAAGAGGAAGCCACATGGGAGCGAGAAGACGAGCTTAAGGCACAGTTTTCGGAATTGTTTTCCTACAACCACCAATCTCGAGGACGAGATTTCTTTTAAGGGGGGTAGAGCTGTAACACCCCAAAACCTGTTAAGAGGGGAATTTAAAAATTTTTGGACGTATTGCATGTGGTGCAGAAATTCAAATTCAAATTGGAATTCAAATTCAACTCAAAACAGAAAAGAAAACGAAAAAGAAAAAGAAAAAAACAGAACCCCCGGCCAGTGGGCCAAAACTCACGAGCCGGCCCACCCGCCCCCGTGCCAGCCCGCAGCCGCGCGCTCCTCTCTCTCTCTCACTGACACGCGTGACCCGCGTGTCATCCCTCACCTCCCGCTCGCGCCAACTACCCGGACTCCTCCGCGCGCGGCCGATCGCAACTAACCCGGAAAACCGCGTTTTCCCAGCCGAATTCTGGTCCCGGACGACTCCAACTTGATCACAACCGACACGCCGCCCTCCCCCGTCTATATAAACGCCGGCATCGTCTCGTTTTCCCCACCCGATCAGCTGTTTTTCCTCCCGGTGAGAACCGAAGCTCCGATCACCGTTTTCTCTCGATCCCTGCTCGGATTTTCCAATCTAATGCGCCGATCGTGTTCCACCGCCTCCGGGGAATCAGGCAGGTGCAGAAAACTCGGTGGTTTGTGCTCTAGGCACAGCTCCGACGAGCACCGCAGTGGTTCCACCTCGGACCTCGACGCCGACCGCCTTCCAGGACCTCCGAGCTCAAGAAAAACCCCGAGGTGAGATCCCCGACCCCCCTCTACCGATCTATGCCATAAGATCCGAGTTTTAGGAGGTATAGACGAAGATCTGAAGTTCTCCGGCGAGATCGCCGCCTTCCGCCGCCGTGCGTCGCCGGGCAGCGCCGCCCACGCACGGTCAGAGCGACGTGGCCGCTTATGCGCCGTTTATTTTAAATGGCACGGTAGAATTAAAACCCGCGCGTACCGGTTCGGCGATCTAATCTGAGCCGTCTGTTTTAAATCGGACGGTCCACATCGGCCCCGCATTATAAAGGCCGGGATTCTTACGCGCTACCCCCTGGCGATCTCGGAAAATACGAGCTAGCCCCGGAAACTTCTGATCTAGCCCCTGGAACTTCAGAAATTCATGTAAATTCATTTAAAAATCAGTTTTAGCCCCTGGACATAATAAAAATTAGGAAAACCCCTTTGTTATGTGTAGCTAGACCCCTGGAAATTTATAAAATAATATAATAGACTCTGTAGTGGGGTGAGTTTACCTTTTTAACCCTATATAATATTAAATTTAGGAATTTGAATATGTGATTAGGATTTAAAATTTAAAAGGTGAGACAAACACATTGTAAATTCAAATTTAAACTCTCCTAGCACTTGGAAAACTTTATAATGAGTTAAAAGTAGATTTTAAGCTAAAATGAATCTGTTTAATTGATTGTTCACATTTATTAGTTATAGGGACACAATCTTAGGTTAGGAAATAATTCTGAAAATTAGTAAAATAAATTTAAATTAGTTCACATCAGAGAAGAAGTTCCAAAATATATTATTTAATATTTTAGATCAGAACCTATTCTGTTTAGATGATATGCCCTACTATTTAATATTAAAACTCACTTTTAGGCATAGAAAATAAATCTGGAAAATATAGGAAAATAGGTATGCATAACTAGAAAATGATAAATGAAGTAAAGACTTCAGTTTAGGATTTGGTAGAAGATATGAAAACCCCTTTGGAGTAGGAAATTACCTTCCATGCAAACTTGGTAGCTAAAGAGTATATTAAAGAATTTGTTTAAATTGGAAATTCATATATAGTGTGCAAACAGAAATCTGAATACAAAAGTTAGAAATTATATACATATGTTTAAAAGTGCATGTAGGCTAAAAATCAACACATCTAGAGTAACCACAACACTTAGAAATGTGAATGACTATCATATGTATGTATGTGTGGAGTGAAAGTGTGAACTATGTCTTATGGATTGTTGTTTTCTTTTGCTATGTGTGTTGGCATGAGTAGAACCTGCCCCAGAGGAAGTTCTTCCCTTCCAAGACCAAGACTTTCCATTCTCAGAACAGCAATAAGAAGGCAAGTGTTCTTGACAACTTTGTTCCTATACTAGGATGTGTAGATAGAATTATTTGCATTGTCAATTGAAATATGAAACCCATGCTAGGAAGTTTCCATAGAATTGCATTACCTTGTTTTTCTTGTAGCTTGGGTTGGGATTTTCTTTATTATGTCATTCATTCATATTACTTATGCTTAGCCATGCTTAGAATGGGATAAGTGGGATATGATATCATCAACTTGTTTACCTTACTCTTGAATGAGACATTATGAGTATGTAGAGGTAGGGATCGAGGCAAGTTGGATGATTTGGTTGGTGCTGGGTGCACGAGACTCGGGTTTGTGTTTAGTACTTGCCTGGATCCTAAGGACCGGTTCATGGAGCATGTAATCTGGCTTTACCGTGCCAACCACATGCTGAGATGGGGCAGCTTGGCCAATTAATTAGGTGTATCCCCGACGTAGAATGGGTGTGTTGGATGGTGCGAGGAGTATGTGTCAGCTGGACTACCATATGAACCGCAAGGCTCAAGAGGGGGCCACTGCAGCGGGGTTGGAGCCTCTTGTATGCTGTTAGGGGTGAAACCTCAGTGGGCCCAAGCTCGTCGGGAATCCCTTTGTAAAGGCTTCTTAGTGATCTCCTGGCTACACACCTGGGAAGTGTGAATGTGGTTCAGGGCCACTGGCATAATGGAGGTTCTTTTAGTCCACCTAGCAACGGGGGATGAAATCACTACATGTGGGTACAGTGGTGCAAACTCTGCAGAGTCAAAACTGTCATGACAGCCGTGCTCACAGTCAAGAGCGGCTTGGACTTATTCATTATTAGAGGATGATGACTTTGGAAGTTGTGGATGTTAAGCGGGGAGCTTAACATTGGAAATGATGTTATGGTTATTTGATTATGATGATGGGATGGGAGATTGGGACCATTTCACCTATGTAGTAATGTAGGTGCTTAATAAGTTAAGGTGGTAGGTAATAATTGCGTAGTGCTTTAACCATGAGTTCAACCTCTCCTTGCTCTAGCCATGCATGACATAACTTTCCCACACTTGCTGAGTACCCCCGGTACTCAACCTTGCATATTTGTTGGTTTAAATTGCTGCTCAGGTCAAGGGGATGATGTGTTGTTTAATGATCAAGACTTCGGACCTGAAGAAGGTTTCTAGGTTCATGGAGTCCCCCGGGCAACACCTGTGACGGAGCCCACAAGAATAATATTCCGCTGTTGTTTTATATATATGTCATGAACTTATTATCGTCCATCGAGACGTATGCTATGTAAGACTTATTTATATTCGACACCTGGCTTGTAATAAATGATGCTTCACTATTTGTCATCACATGTATGAGAAAATGATCCTGGCATACATGTGATATTCACTCGGTTGTTATTCGGAGAAACCGGGTGTGACACTGCACCGCCGTATTGGGCTTTTGGGCCTTGTATCCCATACGAATCCATTAGGGACGCGTCTAAGGGTCTTATGGCCAAACCCTATACTTTAAATACTGTAGACGCCGGCCAAATTCGGTAGGTTTTGCTTAGATTAAACAATTTCGCCATTCTACGGTTTGTGAGACCCAATTTCGCAATTTCAGATTGCATCTTTATCGTTCTTGCTTGTGTTCTCGGTTGCACCTGCAGGGATAGCCTTTTTGGCGAGGTCAAGCGTGTGAATCACGATTGATAACCAACAGAGCAGGAGTGTAGTGATTGCAGAGGTATTTGGGTCTGCTCGAGTGCCTCGGATCTTCAACGTCGAGATCTCCACTTCAATCGAGCTACCTTTCGGAAGATCGGGCTTTCAGGTATCAATTGGTATCAGCTTTCAGGTTGCCCGTGAGGTACTTTGATTTCCCACTAGATTAGTTTTTGTTTTTCATACTTAGAGTCCACAGAAAAAGCCACAAAAAAAACATATCATGTTTACCGATTCCTAGACCATAGTGCCTGCAAGTTTTGTTTTTCAGTTTGCATTGTTGAGTTTGTATTCATGTGGTCGAGTCTTGTTGCTGGTTTAGCTTTGTGTTTTTTGGTCGTAGTTATCATTTTTCTTCCTTGTTTTTCTTGCTGCTCACCTATTCCACAATCCCTAAACAGCAAACCGATCCACCAAGAACATCGGTTTGCCCTAGCTAGCCGCCTTACGTGAACTCCCGCATCGCCAGCCCTAGAACAGGTGACAAACCATTGTGCCAGTCCTCCTTGATTCATCACACAACATTCCATCAGTCGTCGTTGCTAAATTTGAATTGTTTTTCACATCCTATTGCGAGATCTGTTTCGAAACCGAGTTTCAATCAACATAAAAAACAGTAACTCGGGTAGCCTACCTTAAAATGGCCATAACTTTTGCATACGAACTAAAAATTAGGCGATTTTTTTTTTCAAATTGATCTACTCGAAATTTTGCAACTGATTTTCCACGGCTGTGATGTATTTGGCGAAATTTGTTTGGCTAAATTCCCCTCGGAAGATAGACTATCCGGCCTCCGAAGTTTCAGGCCGAATTTTAAAGAATCTTCCTGATTTTTCTATAGGCCACATCTTACATACAATTGAGCTGCAAAGTTGTGTGCTTCCTATTTTCGTGCTCTCGGGTAAACAAAAAATATCAGAAAAAATATTAAAAGAAAGAAAAAAAGTGAAGAGAGTACAGATATTAAAGCATTGAAAGCACACACTTGAAAACAGTTGGCCTGTACACTTGTGCTGTACTTGTTGGTTATATCTTCCTAATCTTCTATTTGCCTTTCTACTACCCTGTGTTATGCTAGGCTTAGAAAACTTGTTAACCAGCAACGGTTCATACATTGAATACTTATTCAACTTTGTTTTGCTGTTAACAATTTTTGCTTATTAGCCACCATATTGTGCCATCTCCAAGCTCCACTTTTCCTCTTGAGCAGAACAGGTACCTTTGCAATCACTCCACGGTTCATTGGTTCTCACCGTCCACCGTTTACCACCTGCTGTTTTGGTAAGAACACTTGTAAGAACGTGGTAAGACGCTTGAGAGAGAGAGAGAGAGAGAGAGAGAGAGAGAGATTGTTTCCTTCCTTCCACTTTTAACATTGCCACTATCCTTTGTAGTTGGTAGGGATAACATCTTTTTGTTGTCTTTTATTTACTAGTAACAATGGCAGAAGATAAAAGGGATGATGAATGTGTTCAACATGCTGAGTTGCGTGACATGATGAGGGAAATGACAGATATGTTCACCAAAACCCACGCATCAACAGAGGTGTCATTGACGACCTTGAATCGCCAACTTGCTGATCTTGTTGTTCGGATGGATACTCTTGAGGCGCGGCTCCCTCTCCCTGAAGAACGTGAAGACGGTGCTTATAATATGGAAGATCATAACAATCAACCACGACTTCCACTTTATCTACAAGGTATGGGAGGTAATAATCGTTATAATTACAATGATCGTCATAACAATTTTAATCGCCCTCTTGATGATCCTTTTGCTAAATTCAAATTTACTATACCCTCTTTTTCTGGTGCTTATGATGATGAGACATATCTTGATTGGGAGATTACAGTAGACCATAAATTTAATGCCCACCTTGTTCCCGAACAACATAGAGTTCGTCAAGCCAATAGTGAGTTTAAGGATTTTGCTATCATATGGTGGAATGAACTTGTTAAAACTAGAACTGATCCTCCAACATGGGATAGATTAAATGAAGCCATGCGTGTTCGTTTTGTTCCTCCTTCTTTTCAACGGGACCTTCGCAAGAAATTGCAGCGCTTAGACCAATGTAACATGTCCGTACAGAAGTATTATCAAGAGTTACAAAAGGGTATGTTGCGCTGTGGGGTAGTAGACGACATGGATGATAAAATAGCTCGTTTTATGGGGTTTTAGGCGTGAAATTCAGGACATTGTTGATTATAAGGAATATGATACTGTTAATAGATTATTTCAGCTGGCTATGTTGGCAGAAAAAGAATTGCAGGGCCGCCAGCAGCAGCAGCAACAACGCACGTGGATCACCTTCACACCGCGTTCGACATCTACACCATCCAAAACAGCATTATCTTCGAGTTTTCATACAGCCACTACACCATCCAACGGTGGCCAACGAACTTCACCTACTGCTCTATTTCCTCGGGCACCGGAGGGCAGCAAGACGACACCATTCAAGCCTACGTCTTTCACTCCTTCCATGAGTCAAACTTTTGACATTAAGTGTCACCGCTGCCAGGGAGTTGGTCATGTGATGAAAGATTGCCCTAGCAAACGAGCATACATAGAACGAGATGATGGCGGGTATGATAGTACTTCAGATTTTGAAGATGAATATTCTCTTGCTACTAACGTTGCAGGACCAAAAGATGACCACTATAGCACAGATGAAGAGGTACTTGGTACTGCAGCAACAGAAAATTATAGAAGCATAATTGTGCAGCGTGCTTTGAGCTCCAAAGTTGAGGCGGATGACAAGCTACAACGACACAATCTTTTTCACATGTTTCTCATCGTCAAGGACTGCCGTGTGCACACTATAATTGATGGAGGCAGCTGCAATAACATGGTGAACACGGATGTGGTCAAGAAACATGGGTTGACAACAAGAGCACACCCTCATCCATACCACATTCAGTGGTTCAACAACAGCGGTAAGGTTACTGTAACATAAACAGAGAGAGTACATTTTTCGATTGGTTCTTACCATGATTTTGCCGATTTTGATGTCGTGCCTATGGATGCTTGTTCTCTTTTGTTGGGACGTCCTTGAGAATTTGATACGGATGCTATTCATCATGGTAGAACTAATAAATATACTCTGATGCATAAAGGAAAGAAAATCACTTTGCTTCCTATGACTCCTGCTGAAATTGTGCATTTGGAGAAAAGTAAAACACGTGATGATAAGGCAACAAATAACTAGACTCTGAAAAATAGCAAGTAATTAAGTTAAAATCACCTTCGCTGCTCACAACTAAATCTGACATTGCTGATTTATTTAATACCAAGGGGATGTACGATGCTTTAGTATGCAAAGAAGCCATGTTTTCGCTTCATGAAGTGTACATTGCATTGCCCCCTGCTGTTGCTAACCTTTTGCAGGATTTTGCGGATGTGTTTCCCCCTGAGATACCCCCCTGGATTACCACCGATGAGGGGCATTGAACATAAGATCGACTTGATTCCAGGGGCAAGTTTGCCAAATCGTGTGGCGTACAGGTGAATCCGGAAGAGACAAGGGAACTTCAGCGACAAGTTCAAGATCTTTTGAACCGCGGGTATATTCGTGAAAGCCTTAGTCCTTGTTCTGTTCCTGTTCTTTTGGTTACTAAGAATGATGGTAGCTAGCGCATGTGTGTTGATTGTAGAGTGAATTATAACATCACCATTCGATATCGTTATCCTATTCCTTGCTTAGATGACATGCTTGATGAATTGAGTGGTGCTATTATTTTCACAAAAATTGACTTGCATAGTGGTTACCACAAAATTAGAATGGCACTAGGAGATGAATGGAAAACTACATTTCAAACCAAGTTTGGACATTATGAGTGGTTAGTCATGCCTTTTGGTTTAACTAATGGACCTAGCACTTTTATGCAATTAACGAACGAGGTTTTACATGCTTTTATTGGAAAATTTGTGGTGATTTACTTCGATGATATCCTCATTTACAGCAAGTCATATGACGAACATCTTAATCATTTACTTGCTGTTTTCAGTGTCTTGAGAGATGCACGTTTGTTTGGTAACCTCGAAATGTGTGTCTTTTGCACCAATCGAGTTTCGTTTCTTGAATATGTCGTTTCATCGCAGGGAATTGAGATGGATGAGGCAAAAATTGTGGGGATCACTAGCTGGCCAACTCCATCGACGGTCACGCAGGTACGTAGTTTTCTTGGTCTTGCAGGTTTTTATCGACGCTTTGTGTGGGATTTCAGCACCATTGCAGCACCTCTCCATGAACTGACGAAGAAGGGAGTGCAGTTTCGATGGGCGAACAGCAGCAACAAGCTTTTGATGTTCTCAAATCAAAGCTTACACAAGCACCATTGCTACAACTTCCTGATTTTGACAAGACATTTGAGCTAGAATGTGATGCAAGCGGCATTGGTATTGAGGTGTTCTCATATAAGGAGGTAAATCCATTGCATTCTTTAGTGAAAAATTGCATGGTCCTTCTCTGAATTATTCTACTTATGATAAGGAATTGTATGCCTTAGTGCGAGTTCTACAAACTTGGCAACATTACGTTTGGTCTAAGGAGTTCGTCATACATTCCGATCATGAATTTTTGAAGTATCCTAAGTGTCAAACAAATCTGAATAAATGACATGCTAAATGGATTGAGTTCATAGAATTGTTTCCATAGATCATTAAGCGTAAGAAAGGGAAGGAGAATGTTACTGGAGATGCATTATCTAGACGTTACACCATGCTGTCCCATCTTGATCATAAAATATTTGGTTTGGAAACAATAAAAGGATTATATCCTACTGATCTGGACTTCAAAGATGCCTTTGAAAATTGCAGAGAAGGAAGAACTTGAAATAAATATGTACTACGGGAGGGCCTCCTCTATCGTGCTAACAAGCTATGCGTTCCTGCTAGTTCCATTCACCTATTACTTTTGCAGGAAGCACATGGAGGAGGTTTGATGGGACATTTTGGAGAGAAGAAAACTGAGGACGTGCTGGCCACACACTTCTTTTGGCCAAAGATGAGACGTGATGTCCAGCGCTACGTGTCACGATGCACTAATTGCAATAAAGCTAAGTCTCGACTTAACCCACATGGTCTTTATATGCCTCTTCCTGTTCCTAGTGTACCTTGGCAGGATATTTCCATGGATTTTGTTTTGGGATTGCATAGGACTAAGAGGGGGAAGAATAGTATTTTTGTGGTTGTGGATCGTTTCTCCGAAATGGCACATTTTATACCTTGTCATAAGAATGCTAATGCCTCACACATTGCAGATTTGTTTATGACAGAAATTATTCGTTTACATGGTGTGCCAAATACCATTGTTTATGATCGTGATGCAAAATTTTGAAGTCATTTTTGGAGAACTTTGTGGTACAAATTGGGAACCAAGCTGCTGTTTTCAACCACATGTCACCCACAAACTGATGGACAAACTGTGGTAGTAAATCGTACTCTATGCACTATGTTGCAGGCTGTTTTAAAAACAAATTTAAAGGGTTCGGAGGATTGTTTATCACATATAGAATTAGCTTACAACAGGTCAGTTCACTCTACTACAAAGGTAAGCCCATTCCAGGTAGTTATGGCTTCAATCCCCGTGCTCCTATTGATTTATTGCCTTTGCCTCCTTCTGAAACTCTAAATTTGGATGCTACACAACGATCTGAATTCATTCTTAAGATACATGAAACTACAAATAAAAATATTGAAAGGATGAATGAGAAGTATAGAATTTCTGGTAGTAAAGGTAGAAAAGACGTAAAACTTGAACCAGGGGACTTAGTATGGCTACATTTAAGAAAAGAATGATTCCCTCACTTGAGAAAATCTAAACTTATGCCTTGAGCTGCTGGTCCTTTTAAGATTGTTGAAAAGATCAATGACAATGCATATAAGCTCGAGTTGCCTCCCGATTTTGGGGTTAGTCCCACATTTAACATTTCAGATTTACGACCATACTTAGGAGAAGAAGATGATCTTGAGTGGAGGATGACTCCGATTCAAGAGGGGAGGATGATAAGGACATCACAACAGTGGATACTCACATTGATATACAAGGACCAATCACAAGTGCACGAGCACGGTTACTAAATCAGCAGGTGAACTCGTTCCTAACTTCCTACCCATGTGAGTTTGAGAATAGATTGCTATTTAATGATTTAATTGTTATTAGGAACCATTGACATGATCAACAAGTAAAGAAAGGAGGATTTAGGGACGAGGAGAACCAGATGGGACGTCTAGAAGTTGATGGAAACAGTCGCCAACTCGGACTCGAGTTCAACTCGGAGTCCAGGAGTAGTCCATCTTAAAACGGACGCCCAGGATGCATACGGACTCTGTTTTTCGACGTTCTACATATGCATTGAAAGATGAGAAGATAAACTTTCCAATGGTTCTGGTGCCACATTAAAATTCGCCAGGAGTCATTGAGAATTGTCGAAACAAATCGAATTCAGAGTTCTGTTCGGTGCTGCACCACCGTATTGGGCTTTTGGGCCTTGTATCCCGTATGAGTCCATTAGGGACGCGTCTAAGTGTCTTATGGCCGAACTCTAGCCTTTAAATACTGTAGCCGCCGGACAAATTTGGTGGGTTTTTCTTAGATTAAACAATTTCGTCGTTCTACGGTTTGTGAGACCCAAATTTTGCAATTTCAGATTGCATCTTCATCAATCTTGGTTGTGTTCTCGGTTGCACCTGCAGTATAGACTTCTTGGCGAGGTCAAGCGTGTGAATCACAGTTGATAACCAACGGAGCAGGGGTGTAGTGATTGCAGGGGTATTCGGGTCTGCTCGAGTGCCTCGGATCATCAACGTCGATATCTCCACTTCAATCGACCTACCTTTCGGAAGTTCAGACCAAAACCACTCATCATGGGGCCCACAAAAATATGTCGATTTCCTGTTGTGTCAGGCTGCGTCTGAGTCGGTTATGGCTCAAATATGGAAAGATTTGAGTTGGTTATAATAGGATTTCATGTGGGACATGAAGTTGAGTTGTTTTAGGAATGTGGGATATGTTCCTATGGTGTTTGGAAGTCTTAAGATTGCTTCTACATGCGTATAGAAGAGTCTTGAGCAGTTATGAAAAGTTTCGATTCAGAAACTGAGTAGGATTAGAGTCCTAGTTTGAATTGGGTTGGCCACCGGCCTGTTATATAAGCAAGGGAGGCCAGAGCTCATGGTAAGACTACCTTAGGCTGTTCTTCTTATATTTTGATCAATAAAATTCGTAATTTAGAGGAGCTTTTGTGTCTTGTTCGTCTGACTTGTTTTTGTCAATTCTTTCTCGTCGAGTTTCGGGACAGCACGACAGTGCTTTGGTGTTTTGATCATAACTCGAGTTTTACAGATACAATTGACGTGATTCTTTTTGGGTTGTCTTCACAACTTCATTATCTATCATATGTGAAAATTTCATGGTCATTGGATTTGTAGTTTCTGATGTGCACGAGTTTCTTTACAGTGTTGCGGATCTGGTTTTTACTCGAGTAGAACAGATTGACCCTCGTTTGATCTTTTGATCATAACTTGAGTTTTTCTTGACGGATTTTCGTGATTCTTGTTGTCGTGTCTTCGTGACTTGTTTATATACAACATATACCACTTTTGTCATGGTTTAACACATTTAGATCAGTCGCATACACGGTTTCTTTAACAGATCGATTTTCTGCTGAGGGGGTTTTTGTTGCTTCCGCTAAAAAGTTTAAATCTACCATTCACCCCCTCTGGTAGCTTTTCACATGCTCTTCAATCCTACAGCATGGAACATGGAGCAACTCAGGTGATTCTATGCATAAGAGCACCAAGCCGTGACGCGGAGTCAACAACCGAAAAACCTCAAGGAATGCCGCGCGACAAAGAAAATAAAACCCCTGCCCCATGGTGGTCAGGGGCTACACAACCATATGATGCCTCGGAAGCTTACACGGAGACAACTAGCTCACCGCGAGTCGTGCGACCTGACTAAGGGACAATGAATCCTAAACGAAACCATGATCCAAATGAGACAGATGGGGCAACTTCTTCTAAATCACGTGAGACCCAAAGGCTCGCGCCAAGATACCTGATCCTATCAAGTCCGGAGCCGCGCGACATGGCCATGGGACAATGATAACCCAGGGTGTAGCCATGGTCCGAACGAGGCATAACGGACAAATTGCTAGGCCCCCTCCTCCGGAGCCACACGACCCATGGCCACGGGACAACGACAACTCCATGTGTAGCCATGGTCTAAATGAGGCATAACGGACAACCAAAATCCTGAACGAAGCCACGATCCGATCGAAGACAAAGGGAACGATTTTTTCCTCAAATCGTGTGAGCCCCGAAAGCCCCACCAAAGGACCTGACCCTATCAATGTGGCGGACCGGAATCCGCTCATCCAGGATCACAGAGGGTGGTGCCGCACGATGCGACACCCGACAGCACACATCATAAGGATACATTGTATTACATAGAAAACCAAATGAAATGTACAAAGTAGTACACTACTCAGTTACAAACTAGTGTCTCTATTACACAGCGGAAGTCTAATTTGTACAACTCACGCCCGCCTATCTAGCAAAAGTCGGATGCCGAGCCCTAGGGCAACCCACACTAGCTGCACTCCTCAGCTCAGCGCGGTGTGTATGGCGCCCACTCAGCCATGGTCCCCGACGGAGGGTGTCTCCTCACCTTAAAAACACTTAAACAGCAACCGTAAGCACGATGGCTCAACAAGACTTAACCGACTCGCCTAGGCATGGAACTCTACATGTAGTGAACAATGAACATGGGACGGTCTAATTGCAGCAAACGGACACGCCTACGAGTTCATCCTTATTTCATCTTTTAGCCACAAGTTAACAGTTCATGAATCTGAAATTTAGTAAGCAATAATTGGTGGCACACAGGTAACAATACAATTATATCATAACAGCAATATTGACTCATCACATTTCATACATTAGCCTACGTCACGACTCAGTGACCAAGTGGTACTCTTCACCGTGAGGGACAGCGAATCGACTCGATATACACCTGCAGGGAGACCCAAAGAGCACGTCACGTACGCCCACCCGTGGAGCTGCACAGCACGCTCACTCGATGCCGTACGGGACAACCTTTCGCCCAACAGCCCAAACGTCAAACTGGTCACACCGAAACGAGCAGGAGGTTCCCTACACGGAGCATCTCTCTATGCCCGTTAGCAGATTTCCACCTTGCTGCCCTCAGCCTACACCTATAAATCGGTGCGTTATGCCTCGACGCCCGGAGGTTTAGGTTACATCAGTTTATCGGGGCCCATATATCTGATATGCCTTCGGTACGTTCAAACTTGATCAGCGTGGGCCGCACACGGATCTGTCCTCAATCGACACGGATAGGGCTGCGCACACAAAACTTCCTCTTGCTGCGCCCTAGCCCCTGCCTGGTCTCCTTTTCATTACTAAAGTGATCTCACATCACTCAAACCAATCCCGTGTGTCCAAAGCCTAAACTCGCGAGTAGATTCCAACTACTCGACTTGTATCGAAGTCCTATGAATCATTAAGCATAGCATGTCTACTCGAGGTATTATACACTACCCTCACTCTTGTAGGAAATTTCTGGTTATGCATGTGGGGTTCCATTCATCCTACACCTAATGCACACCCATACCTCACACTAGATATGTAAACAAAGCAAAACTTAAAAAAAAAAGATTAATGCAAACCGGGGCTTGCCTTGTTGCTGCTGGTCAGTGGTTAGGTCTTCGTCCGGAAGAAGGAAGTCGAGCACTTCCGGAGTCTCCTCAACTTCAGCGACTATACGTTAACGAGATATTACATGTCATTTTAATTGCAATGTCTAAACTTGAATAAGTATTTACTATAACTCTAGCTAGCCCTCCCCTTTGGCTCTGAAATTTTTATGGTGGCTTGGTAAGGTTCTAACCAGAGTCTTAACCAAGTTTCATTTGTACCAAGGTTCATTTGAGCCTTGTACAAATAAAAATCTATTTGGTCAATATTAGAGCCTCTAAGTAATTCCAGGGGTTTTCATGGCTCCAACCATTACTTTCTGGAAACTAGAAATATAGATGGTTCTAATGGAACTGGTTTCATGTCATTTGAAGAATTCAAGAGGATGTTGTGCCCTAAACAAGATTTTAGAAAATCTGAAAAAAAATTCTGTACATTTTTCTATTTTCTCAGGGCAGTTCAATTAATCACACCATTAGGAGGATAAAATTAACTTGGATGAGTCTGAAAATTTTACTGCGACTCCAGGATTTTCCAATGAACATCTCAGCCAAATTTAAGAATTTTTCATAAAGTAATTCTCCAGATAAAATTTCTAACAGTTTGAAATTTAGGGATTTAATTCTGGAAAATTATTAACTTTCATGAGCTGAAATTTGTATTGCTGGAAAGTACTCAAAATTCTGAGTTCAGCAAAATTTGGTTCACTGAATTTGTGAGCTTCCTGTCCAAAGTTATGAATTTCTAATGTTTGGGCTGATCCCTGAATTATTTTCCTACAGAAAATCCTTTCCCTCGCTTAATCCGAGGCTGACAGCGGGGCCTGCCCAGTTTAATTTAAACTAACCGCGCTCGTGCGCGCTTAACTCAGAGGCTGACACATGGGGCCCGCGCCTTCGTCGACCTCCCGACGCCGCCACCCGAGCTGCCGGAGCTCCGGCGAGGTCGGCGTTCCTGGCGATCTAGCTCGCCAGCGACGGTGAGACTCGCCGCCCCCACATAATTTCGGACGCTGAACACGCTGGACACCATGCCGCCGGCGGCTAACCGCCGTAGCTCGCCGGCGATGAGCTCTATGCCTCCGTGCTACCTGGGCAACCCGTTCCCGCCACCACCCCCTTCGCACGCTAATCGCGTCACCACGCTCAGGGAGACCTCGGGAATCTCGGCATGACCTCAGTTGGGCCCTAAACGGCCGGCAACCTAGACCTCACCGGTGACCCTCCCTTCCGCTGAACTGTTACCGGTGAAACTAGGGCTTGGAACGGTTGCTCCTGCAGTTTTCTGCTCGGAAAGACGCTCACGGGTGTCTAGAACGTGTGTGAGCTGCAGCTCGACCGGCGGTTGCTCCGGTGCGACGAATTTCGCCGATGACTGATTTCTAACCCTAATGTGCACCGTGGGGGAAAACTCAGAATTCTCCCTCTACCCTGCATGACACGGTGAACGGTTTCCTCCCACAGCTTCCTCACACGCGGGCGCACCTTTTCTTCTCTGGTGGTGGCGCGTGATACCGCCGGGATCGGCCGGTCGTCGGTGATCAGAGAACGGCGGCAACAGCTCGTGAGCGAAACCAGTTCTTCTCACATGGTGGGAGCTGGGTTTACTCGGAAACGAAGAGAATGGATGGGGTAGCTTCTGTGCTGGACTTTGTAGCCGCATTTTTCACCGTGAGGTGGCGGTAATCGATCGCGCTGTCGGCCCTCCGAGCGCCCGTCAGTCGCCGTGGCCTCAGGTTGAGTCGGTTCAATAAAGCTGGGACACTGACCAGTGGGTCCCATCCCTCCCTCAATTCCTTTTTCCAAATTTCTACTGCAAAGATCCCAGCTACTCACCATTAACTGTGAGGCTTAATCCCCAAGCCACAGTTTGAATTTGGATTCCCAAATGTGAAATTTGTTTGGCTAATTTTGCTTCACATTTGAACTGAAATTCAAATTCAGTTTTGAATTATTGCAAATTTAGCTCCTGACAAGATGAACTCCGATGGGAATGAAAATTTGTGGACTAACTCAGAAAAATGTGCCGAGTTTGAATATGAAGCCTACTTTTGAATTCAAGTGATGAAAGTTGCTGCAAATTGAATTTACATTCAAATTGGCCCCTTTTTGAATTGTCTCCAAAAGTGCCTCAAAAAGTGTTGGCTTTGCATGAAATTTGGCCTGAGCCTACCCAAGACTATTTAAGGTCTACATGAGCCCAACCTTGCATGTTCATGTGTAGAAATCCTACTTTGTGAAAGTTAGGGCTTTCCCCTCTAATCACCCTTTTGATGGAGGTTACTTGCTCTTCACCAATCTTCACAAGATATCCACAACAAAAGCTGTGGTGTTGTGAGGTGATGAAAAGTTTTTGCAAGTCCCTTTTCTTGGGCTTTTACAATCAAGTCCGGAGTCGCGGACCCATGGCCAAGGGACAATGACATCCCAGAGCATACCCATGGTCCGAACAAGGCATAACGGACAAAGCGCCCGGGTCTCTTTCTTTCCGAGCCGCGTCGCGTGACTTATGGCCAAGGGACAATGACAACTCTGAGCGTAGCCACGGCCTAAACGAGGCACAACAGAAAAAGCCCAGGTGTAACACCCTCAAAATTTCTACCATGCATTGCATACATTTTTCATATAGAGAAGCATTTAAAAAAAGAAGAAATAAAGAGAGAAAAATAGAAGCAAATAAAATAATAAAAGGAAATAGAAATGGAAAATATTGAAAATAAATAGAAAAGGAAAATAACTAAAAAGAAAAAATAAAAATAAATAAAATTGCCAAATTGGGCCACCCAAAATTTTCCCCTAAATTCCCTAATTTTCCCCTAAATTCCCCTCTCCCCTAATTTTCCTTATTTTCCCCAAAATTCCCATAGGGTGATTTTCCCCCACATTTGGGGGCTCCCCCCCCCCAATTTGGCCTCACCAAATTAGGGGGGAACCCTAATGGGCCCCACCCCCTTGGCCGCAGCCCATTAGGGGGGAAACCCTAGCCACCCCCCTCTTGGACTCTTGTGGGCTTTTATTTTCCAATTAAATCCTAGCCATTGGTGGAAAATAAATAATAAAATCCCAGCCCCTAGCTCCCACCTCTTTTAAAATTAAATCTCAGCCATTGGATATTTGAGTTGCTAAAATCCTAGCCACCCTAGCTCTTTCCCCCCTTACAAATATAACTTCTCCCCCTTAGCCGCCACCACCCTCTTCTTTTTTTTCGCTGCCGCCCCTCCCCTTGCTGCCAAGTCGCTGCCCTCCCCCCTGCTGGAATTTGGCCACCGTCGAGCTCCGTCACGCCTCTCTGTCTCCGGAGAAGAAGCCCCCGATGTCATGCCCTAGCCGTAGCCTCATAGTTTTCCACGTAAAATCCTCTGCTGCTGCCATTGCAAGGGAGGAGGCCAGGAAGAGAGGAGGAACAAGTGAGGCAGGTTTCCGTTAACCCTCTTACAAAGTCGCCGCTGTTTCTACGCACCTGTTTTCTCCACCCCCTGCGAGCAGAAAATTCTGCGTGTTGACAGACCACGTTTTGGTCGATTTTTTATGGTGGGGTTGATCTACACATTGTGTCAAGATCATAACCAAATCCACACTTGATCCCAGCAACCTTGATCATCATAAAACCCCATGGAAGCCTACTAAAACATGCAAGAACACGTGCAAACTGATTTTTATAAACTGCACCATAGGAATTGCATTCATCCACCTCATTGCATCTTGAGTAAAGTTTGTGGATGATAATTGATTGTTGTAAATTTTGTATGTGTGTGGTCGTGAGTAGAAGGACAATACTCAAGAGGCCATCTACGAGGAGCTACGGCACAAAGACTTCGAGACACTTGAGCAACACGAACCGCGGGAGCAAGGCAAGTGCCCCTTGACCATATTGATCCCATGTTTTTGAAACTGTTTTGCTTACGAAAACTCGTATGCTTGTGTCAACTTGATGGAACACTATTTTGTAGGAGTTTACTAGTTTTGTTAGCCATCCTTGTCGCCGAGAAAGTTGATAAGTCGGGTATAGTTGTTTTTACTTTTTTGCTTCGCTCAATTTATGGGATACGACAAGCTGAAATAAAACTTGTTAGCTACTGCACTCATATGAATAAAGATTATGAGAACTTGATGATGTTAATGAGCATGGAATCGGGGAGATCTAGGCGAGCTTGGTTCATGGATGTTGCTGAATAAGATGGTGGTTCGCTTGCTGTAGATCTAAGGACCGGTTCATGCGAGCACATGCCAGGAAAACAGTGCCACCACAAGGCCAAATATGGGTGCGGATTAGCTGACTAATTAGATGTGTTGCTAGCTTGTCATGGACCATTGGATGGCGCGGGGAATGGTCGAGAAGGACTGCCCTGGGAACTGCATGGCACAAGAGGTGGCCCGTGGGGGGAGAATAGAGATTTGAGCCTGCCGGTGAAACCTCAGTGGGTCCGTACATTCTAGTAGCCCCTTTGTAAAGGCTTTTTTGTGATCTATTGGCCATAAAACGATGGTTGTGTACTGCTATAATGGAGGTTCTCTATAGTCACCGACGGGTGACGAAATCATGAACTTGTGGGTAAAGTGGTGCCACCTCTGCACAGTGTAAAACTATCATGATAGCCGTGCTTCCAGTTACAAGCACCTAGCCAACTTCCATGATTAGAGGCAAAACTTGGGATGTTTATTTGGGTATGGTTGTGGTATGGTCACTGGAATTGGTTTTGGGACTGTCTTGAGTCATGACAATGAGTTTGGTTTCGGTTATACGATAATGAGATGGTTATGAATAATTATGAGTATGATATGAACTTGAGAAAAGATTAATGGCTGGTTGAGACATGATATATGGTCAATTATAATGAAGGAATGTTGATGATTAATTTGGTTATGGTGGGATTTAACTCACCTAGAAATAGTTGCTGTTTTTACCATGTTTGTGAAATAAAATTTGCTTGCTGCAATGAACTTTTTCATTGCCTACCTTGTTGTAAGCTACATGTCATACTTTTCCCGCACTTGCTGAGTACGACATGTACTCACCCTTGCATTCCCACATATACATAAGCTACAGAAGAAGAGTACTTCGAGGAACATGCGGAGTACCAGGCGTGCGCACTACCGTCAACATGCTGTCTTAGCCATTCTCCGCTGTCGTTAGAGTCTTCCGCTGCAAGAATAAGTTAGATATTCATGAGTGTGACTTTAAGTTAATGTAATAAAGTAGTTAAACATTATTTTTACGTGGTTATATTCTGAATTAAGTTTGTGTAATACATATGTATGTGTGATGAACATCCTGGGCACACATGCATTCACTTTGTTCATTTTCGGAACCGGGTGTCACAAATTGGCATCAGAGCCACATTGACCGTAGGACGCAAGCTTAGGTAGAATGGACACTCTAAAACACATAGGAACACCCCTCTAAACTAATATTTTCGAAAATTGCTTTCTGCTGCACTTTGATTGTCAATTCAGCCATGCAAAGTGCTATTTTCAGCCCCTCTTTTTCTCTTTTTTTTTGGACAGAAACACTTTTGTTTTGTTACTTCATAGCTTCTGAAGTTTTGGAGTTATTTTCTTCTTCTCTAAAGTTTCTCATGTCTTATTTATATATGCTGGGGACTAGGAGCACAACACGCATAAGGACTCGTCCACCACCACATGGGAGTGCACTTAACCCCATTTGAGGTGTCCGATGGATCATATTGGGAGGAGGTGAAGATGGTACCTCATGATGAAGATGAAGTCAGTAGCTCTATGCATGAGGAAGAGGTTTCGGAAGAGGTGGAACCAATCGAAGGCGACATGGAAGATGATCCACAAGAAGAACAGCATTGGTACGCACCTCAGGTTGAATTTCATGCGGGCTTACACCCAGCGAGCCTCATGAAGCTATGTTGGAAGGAGATGAATCCGAAGAGGAGCCACCCTTTGCTGAGGCCAAGAATGAAGGTGATGAACGGGCCAACCGTTCAGTTCAAGAATTCCTGTCCGACGGGATGGAAGGAGGACACATATACAAGGAGCTTAAAAATTTTCTGGATTGCTGCAGCCCGTACCCGGAGTATCTACTCAGGAAAGTCCCTCGTCTCGGACATGAAGAGTGGAAGGCTGAGGTAACCATCCTATCTAAAGGTAGGATTGTCACTCAGCACTTCGCACCCACATGGAGAGCTACAAGGGCAGAAGCTATTGATGATGTTGCATGGGATGCACTTACCGGACTGTGCTACACCTTCCGTGAGCATCTTAAGAACACTACATTTTGGCTGCACCCATATCGGAAGAGTGGTACAAGGGAGATCATTGGACCCCATGAATGAGCTCGTTCCAACCCACAAGCTGCTGACAAGTCTCAGAGGTTGCTCGTGGAGTTAGGCAACCGCTATGCAAGGGCACAAGAAGAGATCCGTTACCTCCGCAAGAAGCTGTACTTGCTCGAAAAACGAGAGGAGACTCGTGCCAACACAGGAACAAATGGAGCACCAGCATCACGTACTCCTACATGGACTGCCGACTCAACATGGCGTGCGCCCATGTATGGACCACCCCCACCACACGGCGAGAACAGCACCGGTTCTCACGATTAAGTTTAGGTTCCCCATTGAATAAAGTCGTAATAAGAACGTTTGGACTGCAGTAGCTTGAATAAGAGTGGTGTGCTGAATTTTTATGATGATTGCTTGTGTTTTTGTGCTTGGACCTGAGTTGTGGGACGCTTCAGTGAATGTCCACATCCACACATAGTAGAGATGTGAGATGCTTCGGCACTTGTTCACATCCTCATATAGGCTGATATTAATAAAATAAGTTGTTTAGTTCATACACCTTGATGTATATAGTATGTCCGAAAGTAAGCCTTAAAATAAGGGGGGTAGAGTTTCTTGCCAACCTTATCATTTTGTATTCCCAAGGGATTGATATAATACTTGGAATGGACTGGTTAAGAAAGCACAACGGAGTGATTCAATGCGCTCAGAGGATCGTGCAGTTGACAAGTGAGCATGGTACCAGTATTGAGTTTGAGGCATCCCAACCTACAAACGAGAAGGCAGTGCTGAACCACATCGAAGAAGTATCATTGGAAAGTGTGAGACCTATGTGTGCTGAATACGATAAAAGTTTTGAATTCTGCCAAAACACTCTTTTTGTCAAGGCCCGACTCTAGGTCCGAGCTTCGACAAGATCCGACGTAAGGTCCGACTTGCTATGGCTAGGTCCGACATTTGTTTGGCTAGCTCCGGCGGTAGGTCCGACTAGCTTTGGTAAGTTCCGGTGCTAGGTTCTGCTAGCTTTCGTAAGCTCCGGCTCAAAGTCCGGTTAGCTTTAGCATGGTCCGGAGCTAAATCGCAATGGTTTTGTTTTTACCATGCAAATGTTTCGAACTTGCTTTACATCTATGGAAAGTTTGCTTAGTATTCCTTTACTAAGTTTTTGAAGTGTTATGGCTGTTTATGGTGGTTAACATTTTGCTATGGTTTGCAACATGCTTATGTGAGATGTTCCTGTAAGGTGTTGTGGTTTTTGGAACTAACGTGAGTCAAGTCGCAGACTTGTGCTCGAAAGTATTGGTTGTTTATTCATGTGCAGGTGTTGCTTGAGTTCAAGATATGGCTAGTGACGGGATCCATTGAACTAGTCTTATGGAGAAGATAAGGTTCAACAACCAAGTTCGGGAGAAATTGTGGTTGAGTTGATCGGGAGGTCGTGCAACATGTTTGGATTAAGAACAATGCATATGAAGGTATCGTGGATGTCGTTGGAAGGTGTTTGCACGTGTGCAAGGAGTTCATGGACATGGCAACATGGTTCTAAGGCGTGATGAAGAGATGTGGACATAAAGAATTGGTAGGAATTGTCCAACCGGCTGGATTATGGACTCAGGCTGCGGCTGAGTTGGTTATGGCTCAAATATGGGAAGATTTGAGTTGGTTATGATAGGATTTCATGTGGGACATGAAGTTGAGTTGTTTTAGTAATGTGGTATACATTTCTAAGGTGTTTGGAAGTTTTAAGATTGCTTCTATCTGCATATGGAAGAGTCTTGAGCAGTTATGGAAAGTTTCGATTCAGAAACTGAGTAGGATTAGAGTCCTAGTTTGAATTGGGTTGGCCTCCGGGCTGGTTATATAAGAAAGGGAGGCCAGAGCTCGTGGCAAGAAGACCTTGGGATGTTTCTCTTTTGTTTTGATCAATAAAATTCGTAATTTAGAGGAGCTTCTGTGCCTTGTTCGTCCGACTTGTTTTTGTCAAGTCTTTCTCGTGGAGTTTCTGGACAGCACGACAGTGCTTCGGTGTTTTGGTCATAACTCGAGTTTTACAGATCCAATGAACGTGATTCTTTTTGGGTTGTCACAACATCTTGATTATATATCATATGTGAAAATTTCACTGTCATTGGATTAGTATTTTCCGATCTACACGAGTTTCTTTTCAGTGTTGCAGATCTTGTTTTTACTCGAGTAGAACAGATTGACCCTCGTTTGATCTTTCGATCATAACTTGAGCTTTTCTTGACGGATTTCTATGATTCTTATTGTCGTGTCCTTGTGACTTGATTCTCTATAATATATATCACTTTTATCATGGTTGAACATATTTAGATTAGTCGCATACATGGTTTCTTTAACAGATTGATTTTCTGCCGAGGAGGTTTTTGTTGCTTCCGTTAAAAAGTTTAAATCTACCATTCACCCCCCTCTGGTAGCTTTTCACGTGCTCTTCGATTCTACAATTGGTATCAAAGCCACGGTGCTCTAATATTTGTGATTTGCACGTGTTTTGACTACATCTTGGAGAAATACTTCGCAAAACCTTGTGTGTTCAGTGGCATTGATTTTCAGGTTTGGAGGCTTTCATCCAGGCGCAAGGCTTCGCAATATGGGAAAAGGTGTACAAGCCTTATGACATGCCGCCAAATGATCATGTAATGGCTACGAACATGAGAGATGTCGACAAGAATAACAAAGCATAGAACTTGATCATACAAGGTTTAACTCAATGTGACTTCGACCATGTTGCATACCTCCGATCTGCATACGATGTGTGGAAAGCACTTTGTGACTACCACGAAGGATCTAACACGATCAAGGAGGTAAGACAAGTTATGTTCAATAAAGAATACATGCGCTTCGAAATGCAACCCGGTGAGTCAATCGATGACCTCTTTGCTTGCTTCAATAACATTCTCAGCAACTTGAGTAGTGTCAACGTTAATTTTTCAGATGCTGAAAATGCTAGGAAATTACTAAGTGCATTAGACATGTCAATTTGGGAGATGAAAGTTACATCTGTTCATGAATCTACTGTCATGAGTACACTTACATTAGATGTGCTATATTCTAAGTTAAAAATTCCTGAAATTGACATGCCTAGCTCTAGTTGATCTTCATCTTGTGGTACACTTTCTTTGTTGTCCTCTATAACCCTTGACAGATTGAAGAGTTTCCAGAGGAAGAACTTGCACTCATCTCTACTCGGTTCATAAAAGCATTGCAAAATGTGAGAACTAGAAGGAGAAGAAGGGCCAGACCTCAACGATGCTTCGAATGTGGTAAGACAGGAAATTTTCGTACGGATTGCCCTAACCTTTCAGGTCCTACTTCCCATGATGAAAAGAAAACTAGGACAAAGCACTCCCCTGCAAACGGTAATAAAAAGAAGAAGAGTTTTATAGGACGCCAAGTGGTAAATAGTTTTATCTCCGCACTTCAAGAACTTGGCTCGAGCGATGTGGACATCGGAAGTGACGAAGATGAAGATGATTTGGTAAACTTATGCTTCATGGCGGGCAAGTCAAGTTCAAGTATGGAGGAGGCAGAACACAACAGCGACAATGAAGAGGTATGTCCAACTTGCGAAGAAATGTGTGATGCTATTTCTCGTGCCACTGTTATAGTTAAGAAAAAGGACAAAAAGCTTAGGGATAGTGCTATTAAAATTGAGTCACTAGAATCTGAAATTAATCATTTGAAATCTTTGATTCCTAGTGATGATTCTTGTTCCTCATGTGATTTAATATATGAACAATTGTCCTCTCTAAGAAGTGCACATACCTCCACACTTGATAGACTTGAGTTATAGATTGAAAAGAACAGAGAACTTGCTGCACTTAATGATAAAAACTTGAAAGATGCTTGTTGTTCTACAATTGATTTTCATTGTTCTACTTATGATGATCTTAATAAGAAACTACAAGAGGCTATGAATGAAATTTCTATATTGAACAATACTTTACGTTCTCATGAAGTTAAGTATTGTTCCAATTGCAAACAAAAAGGTAAAACTTCATGTCAAAACTGCCTAGACTTGTCTAAGAAACTTGATGACATGAATAGGACAATAGAGCGGTTTTATAAATGGAATAAGAATATGAACTTGCTGTTGAATTCTTCTAAATCTTGCAATGATAAAACTGGTTTAGGTTTTGATTCCCATGCTCATGCTAAAGCACATCCACCTAAAATTGTAAAGTCATTAGGAAGTGGTTTGATTAAAACAGTTACTAAACAAAAAGAAGTGGTTTTTAAATCTGCAGGAGTGTTGTCTCATTCGGATTCAAATAAACATGTTGTCTGCTCATCTAGACATGAACTTAAAGTTAAATTTCATTGTACTTACTGTGGTAGAGATGGTCATGTCATAGATTTTTGTTATACACTAGCTAAGCAATAGAAAAAGGAAAGAATGATTGCTAGATCACATAACAACTGTGCAAAACCTGTTGCGTGTGCTGAACCGAATGTTTGAAATATGCAACCTGCTGTAATGAGTCAAAAACATGCAAAATTTGCTTCCTGACCTACTATTTTTAGTGCTACTCATGTAACACCTCGTAGGACAGTAGTTGGGTACAAAAATACTCAAACTTTGGCTCATAAACCTGCTGTTTTATCTCAGCCTTTGTGTATTACATCTGCTGGACGTCGTGTGACTCAATACTGGATTATTAAATGCCTTTTGACTAACCCCAGTATTGAGTCATCGACGTATTGTACTTCTATGTAGGTTACACACTTGAGGAAGGAGAACATTTGGATGGTGGATTCAGGGTGGTCACGCCACATGACCGGTAACAAAGAATGGTTCCCCTCCCTCTCTTTTGTGTCACATGTAGAAAATGTTACTTTTGCCGATAATTCTTCAACTTCTATAATTGCTAAGGGTTCGGTTAGAGTAAATAATCACTACACTTTAAAAGATGTGGCACTTGTTAAAAATTTGAAATAAAACTTGCTTTCTGTTTCACAATTGCTAGATGAAAATTTGGAAATTATTTTCACTAAAAATTGTTGCAAGGTTGTAGATTCAAATAGTGAGCTCATTTTTAATATGTCTCAGTTTGGAAGAGTTTTTAAAGCTGATTTTGATATGTCATCCTCTAAGCATAGATGTCTAGTTGCTAATGATTCAAAAGACTTATATTTTTGTCATCGTAGACTTGGTCACGTAGGCTTTGATCATCTCACACGTGTTAGTGCTCTTGATCGCATACGTGGGCTGCCTAAACTTAAAGGGGACAAAGAAATTGTGTGCTCTTCTTGTAGACATGGTAAGATGGTTGCAGGTTCACATGCTCCTCTCACAATGACCATGACAACTGAACCGGGTCAACTTTTGCACCTTGACACCGTAGGACCTTCACGTGTTAAATCCTTTGGAGCTAAATGGTATGTTCTTGTGATTGTTGATGACTATTCTAGATACTCTTGGGTTTATTTTATGGCATCTAAGGATGAAACTTTTAGTCACTTTAGAACCTTATTTTTTAGATTATCAATTGATCACCCAGGATCTTCAAAAGCAATTAGAAGTGATAACGGAACCGAATTTAAAAATCAATTGTTTGATCACTTTTGTGCTGAAAATGGAATAGATCATCAATTTTCTTCACCATATGTACCTCAACAAAACAGTGTTGTAGAGAGAAAGAACAGAACCTTAGTTGAGATGGCTAGGACTATGCTTGATGAATATCAAACTCCTAGAAAATTTCGGGCTGATGCAATTGCAACTGCTTGTTATGTCTCAAATCGTGTTTTCTTGTGTGCTAAGCTAGGTAAAACACCATTTGAACTTCGGTTTGGACATAGGCCTAGTGTCACACACTTTTGGGTCTTTGGTTGCAAATGCTTTGTTAAGAAACATGGTAATCTTGATAAATTTGAACCTAGATCCGTTGATGGCATGTTTCTTGGTTACCCATCTCGTACTACAAGCTACTGTATGCTTTTACATAACACTAACAAAATTGTGGAGACTTGTGAGGTTTCTTTTGATGAAGACAGCCTAGGTACTAGCTCTAATATTGCAGGACCAGACCCATATCCGCAGGGGGAAAATGTTTTTATCAAAGAAGATGAAGAAGTGATGCTTCTGCCCAAAAATTCAGGAGCTAATGACATTGTTCCAGCTCCTGAATTTGATTCACAACCAGCACCGACGACAACCATTGCTGGTCCAGATCGTCCTCAAGTCACAAGTTCTTCAATTTGTGATGAACATGAAGAAGAAGGAGCTTGTGAATTGTCTACTCCCCTCCGGGTCTTCAAAAGTCATCCTCCACAACAAATGATTGGAAGCTTGCACGAACGAGTCACACGTTCCAGGTTTTGTGATCCAAACTCTCACGCTCATTCTGCATTTGTTGCTTCTTTTGAACCCAAAGATATATCACACGCACTCACTAATGAATCTATATTATTGCCATGCAAGAAGAGTTAGAAAATTTTGAAAGAAATAATGTTTGGAAACTTGTACATCCACCTCAAGGTCACACTCTAATCGGAACTAAATGGGTGTTTAAAAATAAACAAAGTGAGGATGGGGTTGTGGTCAGCAATAAGGCTAGGTTGGTTGCTCAAGGTTTCACACAAGTTGAAGGACTAGATTTTGATGAAACTTTTGCTCCTGTCGCTAGATTAGAAGCCATAAGAATTTTGTTAGCATTTGCTGCATATAAAGGTTTCAAGTTATATCAAATGGATGTTAAAAGTGCTTTTCTTAATGGCTACGTAAATGAGGAGGTTTATGTCAAGCAACTACCGGGTTTTGAAAATCCAAATTTTCCTAATCATGTTTACAAACTGTCCAAAACCTTGTATGGTCTTAAACAAGCCCCTAGTGCATGGTATGATAGGTTAAAAACATTCTTACTTGAAAAAGGGTTTACCTTGGGCAAGGTTGATAAAACTCTTTTTGTGCTTAAGCGTGGCAATGACTCATTATTCCTTCAAGTGTATGTGTACGATATTATCTTTGGTTATGCTTCTCATGATCTTGTGTCCAAGTTTTCAGCTATGATGAGTTCAGAAATTGAGATGAGTATGATGGGAGAACTCACATACTTTTTGGTGCTGCAAATCAAGCAAACCATGGAGGGTACTTTTGTGCATCAAACAAAGTATACAAGAGACCTTAAGCGCTTCAACATGGACAAAAGCAAGTCTCTTCGGACACCAATGGGTACAGCAACGACACTTGAACTTGATGAAGATGGTGAACCCGTGGATCAAAAAGAATATAGAAGTATGATTGGATCACTTTTGTACCTCACGACATCAAGACCGGACATACAATTCAGCGTACGTCTTTGTGCACGATTTCAAGCTTCTCCACGTTCTTCACATCGTCAAGCCATCAAAAGAATTCTAAGGTACTTACATGGAACTCAAAAATTTGGGATTTTTCTTCCTTCTTCCTCAACCGTTACTTTGAAAGCTTTTTCGGATGCTGATTTTGGGGGTTGTAGAATTGATAGAAAAAGTACTTCGGATGCTTGTCATTTTTACGGTAATTCACTTGTTGCTTGGTCCTCTAGAAAACAAAATTCAGTTGCACAATCCACAGCCGAATCTGCATATGTATCTGCTGCTAGCGCTTGCTCACAAATTCTTTGGATTGTTCAAACACTGAAAGACTATGGGGTTGATCTAGATAGTGTTCCACTCTTTTGTGATAATACTAGTGCCATTTGCATTGCTAAAAACCTCGTGGAAAATTCGAGAACAAAGCACATTGACATTAGGTATCACTTTCTCCGTGATAGTGTTGAAAAAGGAAACATTGTGCTTCACCATGTAGATACCGAACAACAATTGGCTGACATTTTTACAAAACCTTTGGATTTCACTCGTTTTTTTTTCATTCGTAGTGAAATAGGGGTTATGCATCCTCATGGCTTAAATTGAGGGGAGTTTTGAAACTTGGGAAGTCTATATGTGAATCTGAATTTAAAATAATATGAGCATAGTATTTCATACATATATGACTTTGTGATTCCTTTTATATGTTGAAAGTTCTTACTACATTACTCATGTTATACATTTTATAGTTTTTGCCATGACTAGTAATTGGAATAATTATTTACACTAAATCTGGTCGTGATCGAACTTTCTTACTATTTTAAACTTGTTGCATGCTCACAAGTGCTTTTAATAATGAAAAAATAATCAATCAACTATTCACATGTTGAGGTTTTATGTTCAATATGAAAAATTGAGAAAAAGATCAAGAGAATATGCATGCATTGCACTTCTTCTTTTGAGATGGCTTATCATTGCACTTAGATATGAGCTTGGAAGAAGTTATGTATGACTAAAACCATGTGCTTAAGCTTCTGATTGTCAAATGACATAGGCTTGACTTGGTTGGTTAGAATAAGGCTGATGCGGCATATAATCTCTTGCAAATGTTATATGATCTGAATTTGTGCTTTGAAAAATAATTAAAATGCAGCAACAAGTGTCATGCTTTCAGGTCTTGAATAGTTAAGTTTGTGAGATCATGACTTGCTTAAATTGAAAATTACACTTGATCTCTACCATGGCTTACACTACTTTATGTATCTCATTGATGTGATAGTGTAAGTTACTTGATAGTATGGATTGGATGAGCTTTGTTTTATATGTATATATTATAAATATGCTCATAACAATTAAATTTCTCTTTTGAACCTTACTAAATACATTTTCAAAGGGGTAGAAATTGATCACACATTGCACGATTCACAGGTGTTTTGGCACGATTCTTCTCAGGAGGGGATTTTTTGTTTTTCTTCTCATTTTATTTCTGATTTACAAAGGGGGAGAAATATGTATAGGGGGGGAAATTGTTGTTTCAAAATTTCTTTCTCATTTGATTGTTTTCAAAACTTTTCATGTGAATAAGCCAATATTCAGATTTTAAGTGGTGTTGCCAATGCATTCATCAAGGGGGAGATTATGAGACCTATGTGTGCTGAATACATTGGCTATGACGATAAAAGTTTTGAATTCTGCCAAAACACTCTTTTTGTCAAAGTCCGACTCTAGGTCCGAGCTCCGACAAGATCCGACGTAAGGTCCGACTTGCTATGTCTAGGTCCGCCATATGTTTGGTTAGCTGCGGCACTAGGTCCAACTTGCTTTGGTACGTTCCAGTGCTAGGTTCTGCTAGCTTTGGTAAGCTCCGGCTCAAGGTCCGGAGCTAAATCGCAATGGTTCTTTTTACCATGCAAATGTTTCGAACTTTATTTACATCTACGGAAAATTTGCTTAGTATTCTTTTACTAAGTTTTTAAAGTGTTATGGCTGTTTACGGTGATTAACATTTTGCTATGGTTTGCAACATGCTTATGTGAGGTGTTTAGGTAAGGTGTTGTGGTTTTTGGAACTAACGAGAGTCAAGTCGCAGACTTGTGCTCAAAAGTATTGGTTGTTTATTCATGTGCAGGTGTTGCTTGAGTTCAAGATATGCCTGGTGACGGGATCCATTGAACTAGTCTTAGGAAGAAGATGAGGTTCAACAACAAAGTTCGGGAGAAATTGTGGTTGAGTTGATCGGGAGGTCGCGCAGCATGTTTGGATCAAGAACAATGCATATGAAGGTATCGTGGACATCGTTGGAAGGTGTTTGCACGTGTGCAAGGAGTGCATGGACGTGGCAACATGGTTCCAAGACAAGATGAAGAGATGTGGACGTAAAGAATTGGTAGGAAAGGTCCAACTAGCTGAATTATGGACTCAGGCTGCGGCTGAGTCAGTTATGGCTCAAGTATGGAAAGATTTGAGTTGGTTATGATAGGATTTCATGTGGGACACGAAGTTGAGTTGTTTTAGGAATGTGGGATACGTTCCTAAGGTGTTTGGAAGTCTTAAGATTGCTTCTATCTGCGTATAGAAGAGTCTTGAACAGTTATGGAAAGTTTTGATTCAGAAACTGAGTAGGATTGGAGTCCTAGTTTGAATTGGGTTGGCCTCCGGGCTGGTTATATAAGCAAGGGAGGCCAGAGCTCGTGGCAAGAAGACCTTGGGCTGTTACTCTTATGTTTTGATCAATAAAATTCATAATTTAGAGGAGCTTTTGTTCCTTGTTCGTCCGACTTGTTTTTGTCAAGTCTTTCTCATCGAGTTTCTGGACAACACAACAGTGCTTTGGGATTTTGATCATAACTCGAGTTTTACAGATCCAATTGACGTGATTATTTTTGGGTTGTCACAACATCTTGATTATATATCATCTACGAAAATTTCAAGGTCATTAGATTTGTAGTTTCTGATCTACACGTGTTTCTTTGCAGTGTTGCAGATCTGGTTTTTACTCGAGTAGAACAGATTGACCCTTGTTTGATCTTTCGATCATAACTTAAGTTTTTCTTGACGGATTTCCGTGATTCTTGTTGTCGTGTCTTTGTGAATTGATTCTCTATAATATTTACCACTTTTGTCATGGTTGAACACATTTAGATCAGTCACATACATGGTTTCTTTAACAGATTGATTTTCTGCCGAGGGTGTTTTTGTTGCTTCTGCTAAAAAGTTTTAATCTACCATTCACCCCCTCTGGTAGCTTTTTATGTGCTCTTCGATCCTACAGAAAGCATTCAGATGTGTTGCAAGAAGAACTTCCAGGTATGCCACCTGACCGGGACATTGAATTTGCCATTAATTTAGTACCCAGAACTGCACCTATAGCAAAGAGGCCATATAAGATGCCTGCTAATGAACTAGTGGAGCTCAAGAAGCAAATTCAGGAGCAGCTAGATAAAGGTTTTTGTAACATCCTCAAATTCATTTCCATGCATTGCATACATTTTTCATGTAGAGAAGCATTATAAAAGAAGTAGAAATGGAGAAAGAACTATAGAAATGGAGAAAGAACCATAGAAATGGAGGAAGGAACCATAGAAATGGAGAAAGAACTATAGAAATGGAGAAAGAACCATAGAAATGGAGAAAGAACTGTGGGGAACCCCTTCCGGGATCCACACTCCAGGATATACATTGGGTGGTGCCGTGCGATGCGGCACCGAACAGCATTCACGAAAAGAATCATAAAGTACAAAGTCTTTTATTTCTCAAGATAATGTCATTTACAAAATATTGTACCACGAGGGTACACCCAGCGGAATATACATACACACTTACTCTTGGTCCTAACTAAGCAAAATAGAAGACGTCCAGCCCGCGAACGCTTCTTACTAGCTTCCACAAAGATGAGTGCAGCGGCAGGGTTTCCGGTGAGTCGCTGATGGCTCACCGAACAACCATCTTCATAGCAAATTTTATAACCTGCAAAACACTAATAATGCAACCGTGAGCACGATAGCTCAGCAAGACTTAACCGACACCCCTAAACATGGAACTCTACATGCAGGGATTACAAACATAGGAAAAGTATGATGCAATAACGACACACCTACACGTTAATCCTTACTTTCGGTTTAATAGCAGCAGATTATTATGCCTTAGGCAGCCCTCACAACGGAAGTCCACAATCAAACAAGAAGCGCTTTCCTCCGATGTGGTGATGCCCAAAGAGGAAAATAAACTTAATGAGCTCTACAACTACAGCATACATGGTTGGCAATACAACGAATTTAAGAACTTCACATCAGCAATGATTCATCACACTTTATCTGGAATTTATTACTACGTCACATTTCAGTGAACAAGTGGTACTCATATAACCGCGAGGGACGGTGATTGCAATTAGGACACACCTGGAATACACGACACATACACCCACCTCGAAAGACTCACACGAGCTCTTTCTTACGTTGTATGCAGCAACCTTTCACCCTCACTCCAATGCCGAACCAGTTCCGCCGACCCATCAGAATGGCCACTACACGGAACACGTCTAAGTTGCTCTGCTAGCGTGTTTACACCACTGACACCAACCACAAAAGGACGGCCGTATAAGTTTCGACACGAGAGTACCCGAGTTACACCGGTTTCCTGGACCCCATAATTCCAGTATGCATCCGGTATTATTCAAACTTGCTCAGCAGGGCGGCATACGCATCGGTCCTTAACCGACACAAACAGAGCTACAGCAACACAGGCCCAACGTCCTGCTGCTCCTACTCTCTGCTCGGTCTCATTTTCTTTTCCGGAACTTTCATTCTCTAGAATCATACCCCGCTGAAGCAACATCCTAAACTCGCGAGTAGCTTGCAACTACCTTACTTGTACCGGATCCTATACAACTTAAGCCTAGCCGAAACTACGCGAAGGTATCCTATTCTACCCTTTAACTCCAAGGCTTTGTGGGTCATGCATTTGGAGTATCAGTCACCTTGACCTAATGCACAATACGTACTAGACACATAAAAGTGATACAAAGTAAAATATAACTAAAAGTTGTTAAATGCAAACCGAGGCTTGCCTTATGTTGCTGCAGGTCTATTTATACTTTATAGTCAGTATCTTGGCGATGATTAAATCTTCAACTTGCTGATCCGAGTCGAGTTCCTTGTCGAACTCTTTCGTCGTGTTTCCTACCGATATGAATATGCACAGTTTTAATACGAGTAACTGAATTATAAAACAAATGTGTTTTAGGAACTAAGAATGGTTTAGACCAACTCTAAAGTGAGAGATGAGCTCTGTTATGGACAGAAACAGAGAAGAACTTTAGCTGGGCAGTAGATGTTGGTTGGAGTAATGTTCAAAAAGTGACATATAAGAAACATAAGAAAATATTGGAAAAACCCAGCAGAAAAATGGAGAAGATGATCTCAACTTGCTCTGAAATTTTTACAGTGGACCATAGATCATACAGAGGTATGGCTTGCAAAATTTCAGACAAAGTTGATAGAAGATGTGGCCTAGAGAATTTTCTTACTATTTGGCTTCTCTGAATTCCTATGGCAATTATAGTGTCTTGTCATGCTCCAAATTTGGTTTTTCAGAAAACTGAGTCTCATGAGTCCATAGGACTTGGTTTCACCAATTTTGGAGCTTCCTACACAGAGATATCGATTTTCCAAACTTGGTTAAAAGTCTGAAAATGTCTCTGTTCATTTTCCCATTTTTCATAGACATAGAGGATTCAAACAATATTTGGACAAGCAAATGGAGTCCAATGCCTCTGAAAATTTTACTGCAGTTCAAAGATTTTTGGAAGAATGTCCTGCCCAAATTTAGGAATTTTCCAATAAACAGAACTCCTGCAAAAATCCCTACAAATTTTTAATTAAATGAATTAATGAGCCAAATCCAAGAATTTTCATAAACCTTAGGCTCCACCTTTGGATTAGTACTCTATGAGAGGAATCCAACAAAATTTATTTCACAATTGTTGGAGGTTCCTACACGAAGTTATGGCTCTCCAAAGTTTGAACCGAATTAGGGAAATCTGGAAAAAGTTTAAACACTGCCCGTGGGTCCCACCTGTCATCCCTGACCTTCAGCCTCGCGCCAAACAGGGGAGTGGCGGCTCCCTCCGGTGAGGGTCACCGGAAAGGACCTTCCCGGTCACCTCCAATCGCCCTGCTAGCCCCCCCCCCCCATTTTCTCCCACGCTGAACCTGTTCGTGAGGTTGCAGGCGGCTGAAACTCGCAGGAAAATAGGGCGCACCGGCAACAACAAACCATAGGGCTCCGGCAAGGTCGTTGTAACACCCCAAAACCTGTTAAGAGGGGAATTTAAAAATTTTTAGACATATTGCATGTGGTGCAGAAATTCAAATTCAAATTGGAATTCAAATTCAACTCAAAACAGAAAAGAAAACGAAAAAGAAAAAGAAAAAACAAAACCCCCGGCCAGTGGGCCGAAACCCACCAGCCGGCCCACCCGCCCCCGCGCCAGCCCGCAGCCGCGCGCTCCTCTCTCTCTCTCTCACTGACACGCGAGACCCGCGTGTCATCCCTCACCTCCCGCTCACGCCAACTACCCGGACTCCTCCGCGCGTGGCCGATCGCAACTAACCCGGAAAACCGCGCTTTCCCAGCCGAATTCTGGTCCCGGACGACTCCAACTTGATCACAACCGACACACCGCCCTCTCCCGTCTATATAAACACCGGCATCGTCCCGTTTTCCCCACCCGATCAGCTGTTTTTCCTCCCGGTGAGAACTGAAGCTCCGATCACCGTTTTCTCTCAATCCCTGCTCGGATTTTCCAATCTAACGCGCCGATCGTGTTCCACCGCCTCCGGGGAATCACGCAGGTGCAGAAAACTCGGTGGTTTGCGCTCTTGGCACAGCTCCGACGAGCACCGCAGCGGTTCCACCTCAGACCTCGACGCCGACCGCCTTCCAGGACCTCCGAGCTCAAGAAAAACCCCGAGGTGAGATCCAAACCTCCCCTCTACCGATCTATGCCATAAGATCCCAGTTTTAGGAGGTATAGACGAAGATCCGAAGTTCTCCGGCGAGATCGCAGCCTTCCGCCGCCGTGCGTCGCCGGGCAGCGCCGCCCACGCACGGTCAGAGCGATGTGGCCGCTTATGCGCCGTTTATTTTAAATCGCACGGTAGAATTAAAACCCGCGCGTACCGGTTCAGCGATCTAATCTGAGCCGTCTGTTTTAAATCGGACGGTCTACATCAGCCCCGCATTATAAAGACCGGGATTCTTACGCACTACCCCCTGGGGATCTCAGAAAATACGAGCTAACCCCGGAAACTTCTGATCTAGCCCCTGGAACTTCAGAAATTCATGTAAATTCATTTAAAAATCTGTTTTAGCCCCTGGACTTAATAAAAATTAGGAAAACCCCTCTGTTATGTGTAGCTAGACCCATGGAAATTTATGAAATAATATAATAGACCCTGTAGTGGGGTGAGTTTACCTTTTTAACCCTATATAATATTAAATTTAGGAATTTGAATATGTGATTAGGATTTAAAATTTAAAACGTGAGACAAACACATTGTAAATTCAAATTTAAACTCTCCTAGCACTTGGAAAACTTTAGAATGAGTTAAAAGTAGATTTTAAGCTGAAATGAATCTGTTTAATTGATTGTTCACATTTATTAGTTATAGGGACACAATCTTAGGTTAGGAAATAATTCTGAAAATTAGTAAAATAAATTTAAATTAGTTCACATCAGAGGAGAAGTTCCAAAATATAGTATTTAATATTTTAGATCAGAACCTATTCTGTTTAGATGATATGCCCTACTATTTAATATTAAAACTCACTTTTAGGCATAGAAAATAAATCTGGAAAATATAGGAAAATAGGTATGCATAACTAGAAAATGATAAATGAAGTTTCCAAATCCAAAGACTTCAGTTTAGGATTTGGTAGAAGATATGAAAACCCCTTTGGAGTAGGAAATTACCCTCCATGCAAACTTGGTAGCAAAAGAGTGTATTAAAGAATTTGTTTAAATTGGTAATTCATATATAGTGTGCAAACAGAAATCTGAATACTAAAGTTAGAAATCATATACATATGTTTAAAAGTGCATGTAGGCTAAAAATCAACACATCTAGAGTAACCACAACACTTAGAAATGTGAATGACTATCATATGTATGTATGTGTGGAGTGAAAGTGTGAACTATGTCTTATGGATTGTTATTTTCTTTTGCTATGTGTGTTGGCATTAGTAGAACCTGCCCCAGAGCAAGTTCTTACCTTCCAAGACCAAGACTTTCCATTCTCAGAACAGCAAGAAGAAGGCAAGTGTCCTTGACCACTTTGTTCCTATACTAGGATGTGTAGATAGAATTATTTGCATTGTCAATTGAAATATGAAACCCATGCTAGGAAGTTTCCCTAGAATTGCATTACCTTGTTTTCCTTGTAACTTGGGTTGGGATTTGCTTTATTATGTCATTCATTCATATTACTTATGCTTAGCCATGCTTAGAATGGGATAAGTGGGATATGATATCATCAACTTGTTTACCTTACTCTTGAATGAGACATTATGAGTTATGTAGAGGTAGGGATCGAGGCAAGTCGGATGATTTGGTTGGTGCTGGGTTCACGAGACTCAGGTTTGTGTTTAGTACTTGCCTGGATCCTAAGGACCGGTTCATGGAGCATGTAACTTGGCTTTACCGTGCCAACCACATGCTGAGATGGGGCAGCTTGGCCAATTAATTAGGTGTATCCCCGGCGTAGAATGGGTGTGTTGGATGGTGCGGGGAGTAGGTGTCAGCTGGACTACCATATGAACCGCAAGGCTCAAGAGGGGGCCACTGCAGCAAGGAATCCCTTTGTAAAGGCTTCGTAGTGATCTCCTGGCTACACACCTGGGAAGTGTGAATGTGGTTCGGGGCCACTGGCATAATGGAGGTTCTTTTAGTCCACCCGGCAACAGGGAATGAAATCACTACATGTGGGTACAGTGGTGCAAACTCTGTAGAGTCAAAACTGTCATGACAGCCGTGCTCACGGTCAAGAGCGGCTTGGACTTATTGATGATTAGAGGATAATGACTTTAGAAGTTGTGGATGTTAAGCGGGGAGCTTAACATTGGAAATGATGTTATGGTTATTTGATTTTGATTATGGGTTGGGAGATTGGGACCATTTCACCTATGTAGTAATGTAGGGGCTTAATAAGCTAAGGTGATAGGTATTAATTGCGTAGTGCTTTAACCATGAGTTCAACCTCTCCTTGCTCTAGCCATGGATGACATAACTTTCCCACACTTGCTGAGTACCAATGGTACTCAACCTTGCATATTTGTTGGTTTAAATTGCTGCTCAGGTCAAGGGGATGATGTGGTGTTTAATGATCAAGACTTCGGACCCGAAGAAGGTTTCTAGGTTCATGGAGTCCCCCGGGCAACGCCTGTGATGGAGCCCACAAGAATAATATTCCGCTGCTAGTTTATTTACATGTTATGAACTTATTATCGTCTATCGAGACGTATACTTTGTGAGACATATTTATATTCGACACCTGGCTTGTAATAAATGATGCTTCACTATTTGTCATCACATGTATGAGAAAATGATCCTGGCATACATGTGATATTCACGCGGTTGTTCTTTGGAGAAACTGGGTGTGACAGAAGTGGTATCAGAGCCAAGGTTGCCCGTAGGAACGTGGACCTAGGTAGAAATGGACGTATTTAAGGACCCTATTTTTTTAAAAACTATTTTACAAAGGTGTGGGTTGAAAAGTGTTATGGGGTCACCTTATTCATCTTACCCCAACTATTATTCAAAAATAGGATTTTTGTTTAAAATCTTATCTAACTTAAATTTAAATGCCTTATGTTTTATATGGTTCGCATGATCCGCACTGCCCACAAGTCCACCGGAGGGAGAGTTCCCGTAGTTGCCCTTTCCCTGAGAGAGGAGAACCGTCCGGTGACGTATCTCTCCTACGGATTGGCAGTAGGAGGCTTGTTGCGCCGTCTTCGATGCATGCTCCAAGCCGCCGGCAATACGGGCAAGCTAATCATACACTACAGCTCCACCCAAACCATCCGTGAGAAGCGGGAAGAATAGAGTTCAGAAATGAGGATTATCCACGAAAATCAGCTGCTCAAGATCCACCGCTCTCCAGCTTGTCGAGCGACACAGGTCGATGCGGAGAAGGATGTCACCTGGGAGGCAATCACCTGTCAGAGTCACATCTATCGTCGCCACCTGGACAGGACTGAGTACATGTATGTCCTCCAGTGTGAGAGTGGTACAACGAAGTACAAGTACCCGCCAGTGCAGCAAGGGACTTCCCATGAGCACATGGACTTGTGCTTGGAGGATGCTGCTATGCTCAGCACTCGACTGCATGAGTATCAGCAGGAGCTTCAGGATGTACGTGACACCCTGAAGGAGACTGAGGCATTGCTTCGAGCCAGCTTGAGGGCAAGAGAAAGAGGAGATGGGAATGAACTATGTGTCACCGTGAATGACACATGGACTCCTGACTCCCCAGATCGCCGGGCGAGCAGGCGTCGCCGCACTTCTCCACCAGCAGCTTCCCCACCCAAAGCGGAGTCAGAGGGCAGCCGCAATAACGAGGAAGATCCCGAGGAGCCAGCTCAGTGATACAAGTAGTGTAGAGTCATTTCCCTTAGTTTAGCAGGTTGTCGAGTAGTCGAGTCGTTACCTTAGTTAATGGTGTGTTAATGCTTGGTGTGTGACGTGAGTTGTGGAAGCCATGGGCGTTTGTCCACAACCTCGTCTTCAAAATTGTTTTGCTTTGGTGTGTGAACCCATATGAATTAAGAGTGCATTTATGTTCGCGTAAGACATGAAACCCTCAGAAAATATAAATGAAATAAGGTCTCAAAATTTTAAAAGTCTAAACAAGCAAATTGGGAAGTTAATACGTAATGCTTTAAGTTAACATCTGATTCATCATGACAGATGGCCGGAAGAGGAAAGGGTCGTGCTGCCAACCCCGCCAACAACAACGATGAGACCAGCAACCCTCATCTTTCTGGAGGACAAGACAGGGGTGGTCGTCGGTAAGGAGTTGATCCCATCCAACAAATGCTGGAAAATCAGAATCAGCTCATCCAGAGCCTGACTCAAGTGGTGGCCAACTTGCACCAAGCTCCACCTCCACAAGCTGCACCATACCAACCAAGGCTGAGTGAGTTTCTAGGGACTCAACCTCCACAGTTTGCAAGTGCTGCTGAACCTCTGGAGGCAGATGATTGGCTAAAGACCATTGAGAGCTAGATGAGGATCATACAATGCCAAGGGTATGAGAGGGTGCTGTTTGCCTCTCACCAATTGCATGGACCTGCTGCTGATTGGTGGACCGCTTACGTGGCCGCCCATCATGACCCTGAGAACATCACTTGGGAAGAGTTCAAGCGCAGTTTCCGCAACCATTACATACCAAGGGGTGAACTTAAAAACAAGAGAAAGGAGTTCCTGGGGATGCAGCAGGGAAACATGACGGTGAGGGAATACCTCACTAAATTCACCCAACTATCCCGTTATGCCCCACGGGACATAGAGACTGATGAGCAGAAACAGGATTGCTTTGTGGAAGGACTTACAGCGGAAATGCAGTGTGCAATGTCCTCCAACGAGTATGAAAGCTTCCAAAAGATGGTGGACAGAGCATTTGTTGTGGAGAGGAAGCTGAAGGCCTTGGAAAATGAAAACAAGAGGAAGGCGGGATGGTCACACCAAGCCTCGGGTAGCAACACCCGCCCACATCTGACGCAGCAACCCGCAGGGCAGACGAGCCGTGCTGCGGTACCCTACTCCACGCCGAGAGGGTACAACCCGAATTTCAGGCCTCCGTCAGCACCAACACAGAAACAACGTCAGTTTGTACAGCAGCCTCGCCCCGCATATCCAACGTGACCAGCAGTACAAGGACCCCCAAAACAACCCCAAGACAACAAAGGCCAGGCACCTAAGGTTGGGGTGCAATGCTTCAACTGTGGTCAAGTGGGGCACTACGCCCATAAGTGCCCAAAGAAGAAGACCGTGCAGCCGCAACAGCAGAATGTGATGCGAGGACGGGTGAACCACATGACCATGGAGGAAGCGCAAGAGGCACCTGACGTGGTAGTTGGTAAGTTTCCTGCCAATTTACACATTGCAACCCTGTTGTTCGAGTCAGGTGCTACCCACTCGTTCGTTGCCCAAGGGTTTGTTATGAAGCATGATTTAGCGACAACACAAATGAACCATATGCTAGCCGTAAACTCTCCAGGGGGAGAAATAAGGACAAGACAAGTGTGTCCCAAGGTGAATCTAGACATTAATGGGGTAGTATTTACTGCCAACCTCATAGTGATAGACTCACAAGGGATAAATATTATTTTGGGCATGGATTGGTTGACCAAACATAAAGGAATCATCCATTGTTCGACCAGAACGGTGGAACTAACTCACCCTAGTGGCACAAGAGTAAAGTTCATAATAATACAAGAGCCTAGGAGGTACATTAAATTAAAACATGTTGAGGTGGAAGTGGAGGAGATCAGGATCATCAGGGAATATCCAGATGTTTTTCCGGAGGAGTTGCCAGGTATGCCCCCCGATCGTGAAGTGGAATTCGCGATTGAGCTAGTGCCTGGAACAGCTCCGATATACAAGAGACCTTATCGTATGGACTCCAAACAGCTGGAAGAGCTCAAGGAGAATATACGAGAATTGACGGAGAAGGGGTATATCCGTCCTAGTTCCTCACCATTGGGATCTCCAGTGATATTTGTGCCCAAGAAGGACGGAACCCAAAGGTTATGCGTAGACTACCTTTCGTTGAATGAAGTAACCATCAAGAACAAGTACCCATTACCCCGCATTGAAGACTTGTTTGATCAGTTGAGGGGAGCTTGTGTGTTCTCGAAAATTGATCTCAGGTCGGGATACCATCAACTTAAGATAAGGTAAACTGATATTCCAAAGATAGCTTTGGTATCTCGGTACGGACTGTATGAATACACCGTCATGCCTTTCGGGCTAACTAATGCCCCGGCATACTTCATGTATCTCATGAACAAGGTATTCATGGAATATCTGGACAAATTTTGTTGTGGTTTTCATTGATGACATTCTCGTCATTTCCAAAGATGAAGAAGAACATGAGAAACATCTAAGGTTGGTGTTGCAGAAGCTAAGAGAACACCAGCTATATGCCAAGTTGAGCAAGTGTGAGTTTTGGCTAAAGAGAGTTCCCTTCTTAGGACATATAATCTCGGAGGGAGGAATCTCCGTAGATCCCGTAAGATCTAGGATGTACAAAAGTGGAAGACCCCTAAGAATGTAAGGGAAGTTCGAAGCTTTTTAGGATTGGTTGGATACTATCGACGGTTTATCGAGGGTTCCTCCAAGATTTTGAGACCCCTCACCAAATTGTTGGAGAAGGGAATCACATTCACATGGACACCGCAGTGCGAGACGAGTTTTCAAGAACTGAAGAAGAGATTGACAACAGCCCCAGTGCTAGTTATGCCAGATATGCAGAAAAACTTTTCGGTGTACTGCGATGCCTCTGGAAACGGGTTGGGATGTGTTCTCATGCAAGAGGGGCATGTCGTGGCTTACGCGTCCCGGCAGCTCCGGAAACACGAGAAGAACTATCCTACACATGACCTAGAGCTAGCTGCAGTGGTACACGCATTGAAGATTTGGCGGCATTACTTGATGGGGAAGAGAACAGAGATATATACGGACCATAAGAGCTTTAAGTACATTTTCACACAGCCAGATCTCAACCTCAGACAAAGGAGATGGTTAGAGCTGATCAACGACTTTGGTGTAGGCATCAACTATCATCCTGGGAAAGCGAACATCGTGGCAGATGCTTTAAGCCGGAAGGTGCAGGTCAATAGGTTGAGCTTGAAGGACAAGCCTACAGAATTGAAGGAAGAGGTTATAAGACTCAACCTATGCCTGGTGAATAGTGGTGAAGCCATCGCCATGGAAGTGGACTCCACATTAGAGCAAGACATACGCGATGGTCAAAGGAATGATGAGAAGATACAAGAAATCTGACAACTCATCAAGGATAATAGAGCCCCTGGTTTCAGAGAGAATGAACAAGGTACGGTGTGGCACGGGAAAAGAATCTGTGTGCCTGAAGTGAAGGAGATCCGTGAATTGATTTTGAAGGAGGCTCATGATTCTGACTATTCCATTCATCCTGGGAGTACGAAGATGTATCATGACCTCAAGAGCAGGTATTGGTGGTATGGCATGAAGCAAGATGTCGCGGAACATGTTGCCCTATGTGACACATGTCAGTTGGTGAAAGTAGAACATCAACGACCCGTAGGATTATTGCAACCACTCAAAGTGCCTGAATGGAAATGGGAAGAAATCGGTATGGATTTCATAGTGGGACTACACAGGACCCAATCAGGATATGATTCGATATGGGTCATTATCGACAGGCTAACCAAGGTAGCTCATTTCATTCCCGTGAAAGAAAGCTACAGCGGATCCAAATTGGCAGAATTATACATGTCAAGGATCGTGTGTTTCCATGGAGTGCCAAAGAAGATAGTGTCAGATCGAGGGACACAGTTCACCTCAAGGTTCTGGCAGAAGTTGCATGAAACCATGGGAACTCATCTGAATTTTAGTTCTGCCTATCATCCCCAAACTGACGGACAGACGGAAAGAACCAATCAGATCCTTGAGGATATGCTGAGAGCGTGTGCACTCAAAAACAACCGGAGTTGGGATAAGAACTTACCGTATGCAGAGTTCTCCTATAACAACAGCTATCAGGCTAGTATGAAGATGTCACCGTTTGAAGCTTTATATGGGAGGAAGTGCAGAACTCCCCTATTTTTGAACCAAATGGGGGAAAGTAACGTGTTTGGGCCCGAAGTACTACAATAAGCCGAGGCAAAAGTGAGGGAAACCGCAACAATTTGAGGATAGCACAGACACGACAAAAGAGCTATGCCGATGTACGGAGAAGAGAGCTCGTTTTCAACGTGGGGGACTATGTCTACCTCAAGGTGTCCCCTATTCGAGGACTTCATCGGTTCAAGGTGAAAGGGAAGTTATCACCTCGATACATCGGACCCTTTCAAGATCTGGAGAGGAAAGGTGAAGTGGCATATCAACTAGAATTACCGGCTCGCCTATCAGATGTACACGATGTATTCCATGTGTCACAGCTCAAGAAATGTCTGAGGACGCCTGAAGAGATGTTACCCATGAACGAGGTTGACGTAGCCGAGGATCTGTCGTATGCCGAGCAACCATTCAAGATTTTGGAGACAATGGAACGCCTCACAAGAAATAAAAGAATCCGGATGTGCAAGGTGCAGTGGAAGCATCACTCGGAAGAGGAAGCCACATGGGAGCGAGAAGACGAGCTTAAGGCACAGTTTCCGGAATTGTTTTCCTAGAACCACCAATCTCGAGGACGAGATTTCTTTTAAGGGGGGTAGAGCTGTAACACTCCAAAACCTGTTAAGAGGGGAATTTAAAAAAATTTGGACGTATTGCATGTGGTGCAGAAATTCAAATTCAAATTGGAATTCAAATTCAACTCAAAACAGAAAAGAAAAAGAAAAAGAAAAAGAAAAAACAAACCCGCCGGCCAGTGGGCCGAAACCCACCAGCAGGCCCACCCGCCCCCGCGCCAGCCCGCAGCCGTGCGCTCCTCTCTCTCTCTCACTGACACACGGGACCCGCGTGTCATCCCTCACCTCCCGCTCGCGCCAACTACCCAGACTCCTCTGCGCGCGGCCGATCGCAACTAACCCGGAAAACCGCGCTTTCCCAGCCGAATGCTGGTCCCGGACGACTCCAACTTGATCACAACCGACACGCCGCCCTCCCCAGTCTATATAAATGCTGGCATCATCTCGTTTTGCCCACCCGATCAGCTGTTTTTCCTCCCGGTGAGAACCGAAGCTCCGATCACCGTTTTCTCTCGATCTCTGCTCGGATTTTCCAATCTAACGCGCCGATCGTGTTCCACCGCCTCCGGGGAATCACGCAGGTGCAGAAAACTCGGTAGTTTGCGCTCTAGGCACAGCTCCGACGAGCACCATAGCGGTTCCACCTCGGACCTCGACGCCGACCGCCTTCCAGGACCTACGAGCTCAAGAAAAACCCCGAGGTGAGATCCCCGACCTCCCCTCTACCGATCTATGCCATAAGATCCCAGTTTTAGAAGGTATAGACGAAGATCCGAAGTTCTCCGGCGAGATCGCCGCCTTCCGCCGCCGCGCGCCGCCGGGCAGCACCGCCCGCGCACGGTCAGAGCGACGTGGCCGCTTATGCGCCGTTTATTTTAAATCACACGGTAGAATTAAAACCCGCGCGTACCTGTTGGGCGATCTAATCCGAGCCGTCTGTTTTAAATCGGACGGTCCACATCAGCCCCGCATTATAATGGCCGGGATTCTTTATAATGCGGGGCTGATGTGGACCGTCCGATTTAAAACAGACGGCTCGGATTAGATCGCCCAACAGGTACGCGCGGGTTTTAATTCTACCGTGTGATTTAAAATAAACGGCGCATAAGCGGCCACGTCGCTCTGACCGTGCGCGGGCGGTGCTGCCCGGCGACACGTGGCGGCGGGAGACGGCGATCTCACCGGAGAACTTCGGATCTTCGTCTGTTCCTCCTAAAACTGGGATTTCATGGCATAGATCGGTACGGGGGAGGTCGGGGATCTCACCTCGGGGTTTTTCTTGAGCTCGGAGGCGCTGGAAGGCGGTCGGCGATGAGGTCTGAGATGGAATCACGGTGATGCTCGTCGCCGCTGTGTCTGGGGCGAAATCTACCGGGTTTTCTGCACCTGCGTGATTCCCCGGGGCGGTGGAATAGGATCGGCGTGTTAGATCAGAAAACCCGAGCAAAGATCGAGAGAAAACGGTGATCGGAGCTTCGATTCTCACCGGGAGGAAAAACAGCTGATCAGGTGGGGAAAACGGGGCGACGCCGGCGTTTATATAGACGGGGGAGGGCGGTGTGTCGGTTGTGGTCGAGTTTGAGTCGTCCGGGACCAGAATTCGGCTGGGGGACGCGGTTTTCAGGGGGTAGTTTTGATTCGGGAGAGAGAGGTGTCCCGGGGTCGACCGATCGCGTGCGAGGAAGAAGATGACGGCGGGCCCGCGTGTCAGTGAGAGGGAGAGGCGCACGGCTGTGGGCTGGCGGGGGGAAAAATGGTGGGCCGGCTGGTGGGTTTCGGCCCACTGGTCGGTTGGGTTTTCTTTTTCTTTTCTGTTTTGATTTGAATTTGAATTCCAATTTGAATTTGAATTTCTGCACCACATGCAATACGTCCAAAAATTTTTAAATTCCCCTCTTAACAGGTTTTTGGGGTGTTACAGCTATGCAGAACCAGCTCATGCAAACTATGATACAAACATTGGGACAGCTGCAAGCCAACAACAACAAGAATCATAACCCCGTTCCTGCACCCCCACCACCACCACCGCCGGCTCACAACAGATTGGGAGAGTTCATGAGGACTAGGCCGCCTACTTTTGCACAAGCTAATGATCCCATGGAGGCTGATGATTGGTCGAAGTCCATCGAAAAGAAGCTTGCTATTGTTCAGTGCAATGATCGGGAGAAAGTTCTCTTCGCATCGCACCAACTTATGGGAGCAACCGCTAACTGGTGGGACGCTCATTGCAATGCTCATGTCAACCAGGAGACTATCACTTGGGCTGAATTCAAGGAGAGTTTCCGCTCTCATTACGTCCCTGCTGGAGTCATGATGTTTAAAAGGCAAGAGTTTGATGGTCTCCACCAAGGAAGGAAGAGCGTGAAATAGTACCTCAACAAGTTCACGCATCTGTCAAGGTATGCTCCAGAAGATGTCAACTAGGATCAAAGGAAGCAATACTTGTTCATGAGAGGATTGAACAATGAGATCCAAGTTCAGCTGCTCAACAACGATTATACAAACTTCCAGAAGCTCGTTGACAAAGCTATAGTGGTTGAGAGCAAGATTCGTGAGATCGAGCAAGAAGGCAAGAGGAAGATGCCATACCAGCCACAAGGGAGCAATGTATGTACCCATTTCATGCCACCAGCTGCAGCACAGTATGGCTCGTCCGCTTCTAGTTTTCACCCTGCAAATCCACCTCGCACTAATCAACCACCGCAGCAACGTGCTGTTATGCAAGTACCTCGTATGACTTTGCCTCTTGCGCCCCGTCCCAACATGAGCGCCTATGCTCAAAACCAGCCTTGCCCCAACATTCATGTTGTTATGGGCAGTAAAGCATGCTTCTCATGCGGAGAGGCGGGACACTTTGCAAGTCAGTGCCCGAAGAAAGGCCATGGACAGCCGACCAATGCACCAAAACAGAACCCACGGCCGAATGGAGGAGCTACGCAAGGTAACCGTGGGCAGCAGAACTACGCTCGTGGCAACGTGAATCATGTCTCCGCTGAGGAAGCACAACAAGCTGAGGACGTCGTGATTGGTATGTTCCTTGCCAACTCCAACCCAGCCACTGTTTTATTTGATTCCGTAGCATCGTATTCATTCATATCATCCAAGTATGTTGCCAAGTATAATCTGCCATATCACACATGAAACACACTATGTTGGTTAATTCTCCCGGTGGAGAGATGAGGACTAATATAGTATGTCCAAAAGTAAACCTTAAAATAAGGGGGGTAGACTTTCTTGCCAACCTTATTGTCTTGAATTCCCAAGGGATTGATATAATACTTGGAAATGGATTGGTTAAGCAAGCACAACGGAGTGATTCAATGTGCTGAGAGGAGCGTGCAGTTGACAAATGAGCACGGTACTCGTATTGAATTTTCGAGTCAGCCCAACCGGTGACCGACAAGACAGCATTGAACCACATCGAAGAAGCAACATTGGAAAGCATTCCGGTGGTTCAAGAATTTTCAGATGTGTTCCCGGAAGAACTCCGAGGTATGCCACCTGACCGAGACATTGAATTTGCATTGATTTAGTACCTGGAACTGCACCTATAGCAAAGAGGCCGTATAGGATGCCCGCTAATGAACTAGTGGAACTTAAGAAGCAAATTTAGGAGCAGCTAGAAAAGGGTTTTATACGCCCAAGCTCGTCACCATGGGGAGCCCCCGTGCTCTTTGTAGACAAGAAGGACGGGACCCAAAGTATGTGTGTGGATTATAGGTCTCTCAATGAGGTGACGATCAAGAATAAATACTCGCTGCCCTGTATAGAGGACCTGTTCGACCAAATGAAAGGTGACTGAATTTTCTCCAAGATTGATCTTCGGTCGGGATATTTACAGCTGAAGATTAAGCCCTACGACATACCCAAGACTGCATTTCGAACACGGTATGGTTCGTATGAATATACAGTTATGTCTTTTGGATTAACAAATACACCCGCATACTTTATGTACCTCATGAATAAGGTCTTCATGGAGTACATGGACAAGTTCGTCGTGGTTTTCATCGACGATATCATGGTGTATTCGAAAAGCAAGGAAGAACATGACGAACAATTGAGATTGACATTGCAGAAACTGCGAGAGCATCAATTGTATGCCAAGTTCAGCAAGTGTCAATTTTGGCTAAAGGAGATATCGTTCCTAGGCCACATCATCTCCGAGGGAGGAGTATCGGTTGATCACGGAAAAGTGGGAGACGTTTTAAAGTGGAATCAACCGCAGAATGTAAGAGATATTCGGAGTTTGCATGGAATTGCTGGATACTACCGCCGGTTCATCAATGATTTCTCCAAAATAGCGAAGCCTATGACTGAATTTTGCTAATGAAGGGAAAAGCATTTCAGTGGACACCAATGTTCCAAGAAAGCTTTGAGGAGCTCAATAATAGACTAACCACAGCGCCGGTTTTGGTATTGAAGGACGTGAGCAAGAGCTTCGACATATATTGTGACGCATCAAGACAAGGGCTTGGATGTGTGCTCATGCAAGAAGAACAAGTGGTAGCCTATGCGTCGAAGAAACTAAAGAAACACGAGATGAATTACCCCACACATGACTTGGAACTTGCAGCCGTGGTACATTCCTTGAAGATTTGGAGGCATTATATCCTTGGCCACCTCGATGTGAGATTTATATGGATCACAAAAGCCTCAAGTATATATTCACGCAAACGGGTCTGAATTTGAGGCAACATCGATGGTTGGAACTCATCAAGAATTATGATGTCGGAATCAACTATCACCCGGGAAAGCCCAATGTAGTAGCTGCTGCGTTGAGCCGAAAGGGAGCATGTCACCAACTCACGGTTCGGGAGCTGACGCCCGAGCTGCGCAAGGAGTTCGGACGGTTACATCTCGGGTTCTTGAATGAGATGGAAGTGATAGAACTCAACTCCTCACTAGAACAAGAGATAAGAGATGGCAAAGAAACGTATGAGGAAATCAAGGCATAGAAAAGGACTTCAAGGAAGACAAGAAAGGCATACTTTGGTTAGGGAAAAGGATTTGTGTGCCTAACATAAAGCACATCCGCGACACGATATTAAAGGAGGCACATGACTCACTTTATTCCATACATCCCGGCTGTAGAAAGATGTACAGGGACCTGAAAACTTTCTATTGGTGGGATGGTATGAAAAGGGACATAGCCAAATATGTTGCCTTATGCGATACGTGCCAACGGGTGAAGGCCGAACATCAAAGATCCGCTGGACTGTTGCAGTCATTAAAAGTACCCGAGTGGAAGTGGGAAGACATCAGCATGGATTTTATTGTCGGATTTCCACGTACTCAATTGGGTTACAACTCTATTTGGGTTATTGTGGACCAATTGACAAATACCGCCCATTTCCTTCCAGTTAAAACAAAGTACAACGTTGCACAACTAGCCGAGCTGTATATGGAGCAAATCGTGTGTCGCCATGGAGTTCCGAAAAGGATAGTTTAAGATCGGGGTTCTCAATTTACCTCTAGGTTCGGGAAGAAGCTGCATGAAGCCATGGGTACACGACTGAATTTCCGCTCCGCTTATCACCCGCAAACCGACGGACAAACTGAGAGGACAAATCAAAATTTGGAAGACATGTTAAGAGCTTGCGCCTTGAAACATGGGCGTAGATGGGATAGGAGCTTGCCGTATGCTGAATTCTCATACAACAACAGCTACCAAGCCAGCTTGAAGATGTCACCCTTCGATGCATTGTATGGTAGAAGGTGTAGAACACCGCTGTTCTGGAATGAGACCAGAGAGGGCCAAGTGTTTGGACCCAAAGTGCTGCAAGACGCTGAGAAGTAAGTCCAAACGATACGAGAAAACATGAAGGCTGCTCAGTCATGACAAAAGGTTATGCGGACAATAGGCGAAGAAAATTGACCTTCAAAGTAGGATACTTCATGTATCTTAAGGTATCGCCTATACGAGGCCAACGATGGTTCAACGTCAAGGGAAATTAGCACCTCACTACATCGGGCCATTCAAGATTTTGGGCAAGCGAGGAGAAGTAGCCTATCAACTAGAGCTGCCAACGCACCTCTCCGACATACACGGCGTGTTTCACGTATCCCAACTAAAGAAGTTCTTAAGAGTACCGGAAGAACAAGTAACGATGGATGAGCTCGAGCTTCAAGAGGATCTTACCTACGCGGAGCACCCATCAAAATTTTGGACGTGAAGGAAAGGGTCACAAGGAACAAAGTGATCCGTTGGTGCAAGGTACAATGGAGCCATTACACGGAAGCTGAAACTACATGGGAGCGTGAGGAAGACCTCAAGGCAGAATTCCCGCATATATTCTCTACTCTATTGAATCTCGAGGGTGAGATTCAGTTTAAGGGGGGTAGGTTTGTAACACCCTCAAATTCATTTCCATGCATTGCATACATTTTTCATGTAGAGAAGCTTTATAAAAGAAGTGGAAATGGAGAAAGAACTATAGAAATGGAGAAAGAACCATAGAAATGGAGGAAGGAACCATAGAAATGGAGAAAGAACTATAGAAATGAAGAAAGAACCATAGAAATGGGTAGGGAACCATAGAAATGGAGGAAGGAACCATAGAAATTGAGAAGGGCATATAGAAATGGATGATGGGGTGTCACACCCGGTTTTTCCGAAGAACAACCAAGTGAATAACACATGTATGCCAGGATCATTTTGTCATACATGTGATGACAAATAGTGAAGCATCATTTATTACAAGCCAGGTGTCGAATATAAATAAGTCTTACATAGCAAATGTCTCGATGGACAATAATAAGTTCATCACAAGTAAATAAACTAGCAGCGGAATATTATTCTTTAGGGCTCCATCACAGGCGTTGCCCGGGGGTCTCCATGAACCTAGAAACCTTCTTCGGGTCCAAAGTCTTGGTCATTATATACCACCTCATTATCTTGACCTGAGAAGCAATATAAACCAACAAATATGCAAGGTTGAGTACCAATGGTACTCAGCAAGTGTGGAAAAATTATATCATGCATGGCTAGGACAAGGAGAGGTTGAACTCATGGTTAAAGCACTACGCAATTAATACCTATCACCTTAGCTTATTAAGCGCCTACATTACTACACAGGTGAAATGGTTCCAAGCTCCCATACCATCATCATAATCAAATAACCATAACATCATTTCCAATGTTAAGATCCCCGCTTAACATCCACAACTTCCAAAACCATCACTCCTCTAATCATGAATAAGTCCATGCCGCTCTTGACCGTGAGCACGGCTGTCATGACAGTTTTGACTCAGCAGAGTTTGTACCATTGTACCCACATGTAGTGATTTCATCCCCCGTTGCCGGTTGGACTAAAGAACCTCCATTATGCCAGTGGCTACGAACCACATTCACACTTCCCAGGTGTGTAGCCAGGAAATCACTACGAAGCCTTTACAAAGGGATTCCCGACGAGCGTGGGCCCACTGAGGTTTCACCCCTAACAGCATACAAGAGGCTCCAACCCCGCTGCAGTGGCCCCCTCTTGAGCCTTGCGGTTCATATGGTAGTCCAGCTGACACCTACTCCCCGGACCATCCAACACACCCATACTACGCCGGGGATACACCTAATTAATTGGCCAAGCTGCCCCATCTCAGCATGTGGTTGGCACTGTAAAGCCAGGTTACATGCTCCATGAACCGGTCCTTAGGATCCAGGCAAGTACTAAACACAAACCCAAGTCTCGTGCACCCAGCACACAACCAAAAACATCCAACTTGCCTTGATCCCTACCTCCACATAACTACAATATCTCATTCAAGAGTATGGTAAAATAAACTGATGATCTCATGTCCCAAATATCCCATTCTAAGCATGGCTAAGCATATGCATAATAATAAATGACACGATAAAATAAATCCCAACCCAAGCTACAAGGAAACAAGATAATGCAATTCTAGGGAAACTTCCTAACATGGGTTTCATGTTTCATTTGACAATGCAAATAATTCTATCTACACACCCTAGCATAGGATCAAAGTGGTCAAGGACACTTGCCTCCTTCTTGCTGCTCTTGAAATGGGTAGTCCTGATCTTGGAAAGGAATAACTTGCTCTTGAGCAGGTTCTACATCACACCATCACACATAGCAAAAGAAAAACAACAATCCATAAGACATAGTTCACACTTCCACTTCATACAAACCACACATTGACATTTATGAAAGTCATTCACCATTATATGTGTTGTGGTCACTCTATGTGTGTTGATTTGTGGCTTGCATACACTTTTAATCATGTGTATATGATTCCTACTTTGGTGTTCACATTTATACTTACATACTATATATATATGTGTGTGTGTGTTTCAAATTTAAATAAATTCCTTATATTCAACTACTACACCTTTTCACTACCAAGTATGTATGAAAAGTATTTTTCTTCTCCATATGTGCCTTCAGAATTTCTACCAACCCTAAACTGAATTCTTTGGATTTTAGAAACTCCATTTATCATTTACTAGTTGCTATATTTTCAGATTTATTTTCCTATGCATAAATGTGTATTTTATTATGAAATTAGTAATACACATCATCTAAACAGAATAGGTTCTGGTCCTAAATAATTTAATAACATATTTTGACCTTTGCCTCTGATGTAAACTATTTCACAATTATTTTCCCTATTTTCTAAAACTATTCATTACTTAAATATGTGTCCCTAAATGTGAATAATAAATTAAACAGATTCAATTCAGCCCAAAATATGTTTTTATCTCACTCCAAAGTTTTCTAAATACTGAGAAAGTCTTTAATTAAATTTTGACAATATGTTTGTCCCACTTTTTAATTTTTAAACACTAGCAACATATTCAATTTCCTAAATTAAATACTAAACAGGGCTAAAAAGTTAAACTTACCCCACTACAGGGTCTATAATATTATTTTCAGAATTTCTAGGGGTCTAGCTACACTTATCAGAGGTGTTTTTCCTAATTTTTATTAAGTCCAGGGGCTAAAACTGATTTTTAAATGAATTTACATGATTTTCTGGAGTTCCAGGGGCTAGATCAGAAGTTTCCGGGGCTAGATCTTATTTCCCGAGAACCCCAGGGGGTAGCATGTAAGATTTCCAGTCTTTATAACGCGGGGCTGACGTGGACCGTTCGATTTTAAACCGACGGCTGAGATTATAACGCCGAACCGGTACGCGGGGGTTTAAACCCTACCGTGCGATTTAAAATAAACGGTGCACAAGCGGCCACGTCGCTCTGATCGAGCGCGGGCGGCGCTGCCGTCGGCGCACGGCGGCGGGAAGCGGCGATCTCGCCGGAAACATTCGGATCCTCGAGAATTCTGCCTAGAACTGTGATCTTATGGCATAGATCGGTAGAGGGGAGGTCGGGGATCTCACCTCGGGGGTTTTCTTGAGCTCGGAGGTCCTTGAAAGTGATCGGCGGCGAGGTCCGAGGCAAAACCACGGCGAAGCTCATCGGCGCTGTGTTTACACCGCAAGTCACCGAGTTTTCTGCACCTGCAAGGTTCCCCGGAGGCGGTGGATCAAGACCAGCGAGTTAGATCGGAGTTTCCGAGCTTAGATCGGCCAGAATTCATCGGAGAAGTCTCGGTTCTCACCGGAGTAAAAATCGGCGATCGCGTGGGAAAAACAGAACGAGGCCGGGGTTTTTATAGACGGGGGAGGGCGGTGTGTTGGTTTAGATCATGTCCGCGTCGGCTACGAACAGAATTCAGCGGGGTTTACGTCGATATCCCGATCGGTTTCGATTCGGGCGCGGGGGAGTTCGGCGCGGCGCGAGGTAGACGAAGATCGGTGGGTCCCGCCTGTCAGTGTGAGAGAGCGCGGGCGCGCGGCTGCGGGCTGGCGCGGGGTGAGTTGGGCCGGCTGGTGGGTTTCGGCCCACTGGCCGGTTTTTTTTCTGTTTTCTCTTTTTCTTTTTCCATTTCTTTTCTGATTTGAGTTTAATTTGAATTCCAGTTTGAATTTGAATTTTTGCAAAACATGCAACACGTCCAAAATTTTTTAAATTCCCCTCTTAACATGATTTAGGGCTTTGAATCAAAATTTTGGGGGTGTTACAGCTCCACCCCCCTTAAAACAAATCTCGTCCTCGAGATTGGTGTTTCTAAGAAAACAATTCCGGAAATTGTGCCTTGAGCTCATCTTCCCGCTCCCAGGTGGCTTCCTCTTCTGAGTGATGCTTCCACTGCACCTTGCACATCCGGATTCTTTTATTTCTGGTGTGGCGTTCCATTGTCTCCAAAATCATGTATGGTTGCTCGGCATAAGACAAATCCTCAGCTACATCCACTTCATTCATGGGTAACACCTCTTCAGGCGTCCTTAGACATTTCTTGAGTTGTGACACATGGAATACATCGTGCACATCCGATAGATGAACCGGTAACTCTAGTTGATACGCCACTTCGCCTTTCCTTTCCAAAACTTGAAAGGGTCCGATGTATCGAGGTGACAACTTCCCTTTCACCTTGAACCGACGAAGTCCTCTGATAGGGGACACCTTGAGATAAACATAGTCTCCCACGTTGAAAACGAGCTCTCTTCTTTGTACATCAGCATAACTCTTTTGGCGTGTCTGTGCTATCCTCAAGTTGTTGCGAATCTCCCTCACCTTCGCCTCGGCTTCTTGTAGCACTTCTGGACCAAACACTTTACTTTCTCCTGTTTGGTTCCAAAATAGGGGAGTTCTGCACTTCCTTCCATACAAAGCTTCAAACGGTGACATCTTCATACTAGCTTGATAGCTGTTGTTATAGGAAAACTCCGCATACGGTAAGTTCTTGTCCCAACTCCTATTGTTTTTGAGTGCACATGCCCTTAACATATCTTCAAGGATCTGATTGGTTCTTTCCGTCTGCCCGTCAGTTTGGGGATGATAGGCAGAGCTGAAGTTCAGATGGGTTCCCATGGTTTCATGCAACTTCTGCCAAAACCTCGAGGTGAACTGTGTCCCTCGGTCCGACACTATCTTCTTTGGCACTCCATGGTAACACACGATCCTTGACATGTACAATTCTGCCAATTTGGATCCGCTGTAGCTTTCTTTCACGGGGATGAAATGAGCTACCTTGGTTAGCCTATCAATGATGACCCATATTGAATCATACCCTGATTGGGTCCTAGGCAATCCCACGACGAAATCCATGCTGATTTCTTCCCTTTTCCATTCAGGCACTTTGAGTGGTTGCAATAATCCCGCGGGTCGTTGATGTTCTGCTTTCACCAACTGACATGTGTCACATAGGGCAACATGTTCCGCGACATCTCGCTTCATGCCATACCACCATTACCTGCTCTTGAGGTCCTGGTACATCTTCGTACTCCCAGGATGAATGGAATAGTCGGAATCATGAGCCTCCTTCAGAATCAATTCACGGATCTCCTTTACTTCTGGCACACAGATTCTTTTCCCGTGCCACACCGTTCCTTGTTCATCCTCTCTAAAACCAGGAGCTTTATTTTCCTTGATGAGTTGTCTGATCTCTTGTATCTTCTCATCATTCTTTTGGTCCTCGCGTATGTCTCGCTCGAGTGTGGAGTCCACTTCCATGGCGATGGCTTCACCACTATTTACTAGACATAGATTGAGTCTTATAACCTCGTCCTTCAATTCTGCAGGCATGTCCTTCAAGCTCAACTTATTGACCTGCACTTTCTGACTCAAAGCATCGGCCACGACGTTTGCTTTCCCAGGATGATAGTTGATGCCCACATCAAAGTCATTGATTAGCTCTAACCATCTCCTTTGTCTGAGGTTGAGATCTGGCTGTGTGAAAATGTACTTCAAACTCTTATGATCCGTATATATCTCTGTCCTCTTCCCCATCAAATAGTGTCGCCAAATTTTCAACGCATGTACCACTGCGGCTAGTTCTAGGTCATGTGTAGGATAGTTCTTCTCGTGCTTCCGAAGCTGCCGGGATGCATAAGCCACGACATGTCCTTCTTGCATGAGAACACATCCCAACCCGTTTCCAGAGGCATCGCAGTACACTGTGAAATTCTTCTGCATATCTGGCAGAACCAACACTGGTGCTGTTGTCAATCTCTTCTTTAGCTCCTGAAAGCTCGTCTCGCACTGTGGTGTCCAGGTGAATGTGATTCCCTTCTCCAACAGTTTGGTGAGAGGTCTCGAGATCTTGGAGAATCCCTCAATAAACCGTCGATAGTTCCCAGCCAATCCAAAAAGCTTCGAACTTCCCCGACATTTTCAGGAGTCTTCCACTTCTGGATATCCTCGATTTTGGCGGGATCTACGGAGATTCATCCCTCCGAGATTATATGTCCTAAGAAGGGAACTCTCTTCAGCCAAAACTCACACTTACTCAACTTGGCATATAGTTGGTGTTCTCTTAGCCTCTGCAACACCAACCTTAGATGTTTCTCATGTTCTTCTTCATCTTTGGAGAAGACGAGAATGTCATCTATGAAAACCACCACAAATTTGTCCAGATATTCCATGAATACCTTGTTCATGAGATACATGAATTATGCCGGGGCATTGGTTAGCCCGAAAGGCATGAAAATGTATTCATACAGTCCGTACCGAGATACGAAAGCTGTCTTGGGAATATCAGATTGCCTTATCTTGAGTTGGTGGTATCCCAACCTGAGATCAATTTTCGAGAACACACAAGCTCCCCTCAACTGATCAAACAAGTCTTCAATGCGAGGCAATGGGTACTTGTTCTTGATGGTTACCTCATTCAAAGCACGGTAATCCACGCATAACCTTTGGGTTCCGTCTTTCTTGGGCACAAATATCACCGGAGCTCCCCATGGTGAGGAACTAGGGCGAATATAACCCTTCTCCATCAATTCTCTCAAATGATCCTTGAGTTCTTCTAGCTGCTTGAAGTCCATCCGATAAGGTCTCTTGTATATCGGGGCTGTTCCCGGTACTAGCTCAATTGCGAATTCTACTTCACGATCGGGAGGCATACCTGGCAACTCCTCCGGAAAAACATCTGGATATTCCCTGATAGTCCTGATTTCCTCAACTTTCACCTCAACTTGATTTAATTTAATGTCCCTCCTAGACTCGTGTATCGTTATGAACTTTACTCTTGTGCCACTAGGGTGAGTTAGTTCCACCGTTCTGGTCGAACAATGGATGATTCCTTTATGTTTGGTCAACCAATCCATACCCAAAATAATATCTATCCCTTGTGAATCTATCACTATGAGGTTAGCAGTAAATACTACCCCATTAATGTCTAGGTTCACTTTGGGACACACTTGTCTTGTCCTTATTTCTCCACCTGGAGAGTTTACAGCTAGCATATGGTTCATTTGTGTGGTTGCTATGTCATGCTTCTTAACAAACCCTTGAGCAATGAACGAGTGGGTAGCACCAGAATCAAACAGCAGGGTTGCAAGGTGTAAATTGGCAGGAAACTTACCAACTACCACGTCGGGTGCCTCTTGTGCTTCCTCCATAGTGACGTGGTTCACCCGTCCTCTCATTACATTCTGCTGTTGTGGCTACGCAGGCTTCTTCTTTGGGCATTTATGGGCGTAGTGCCCCACTTCACCACAGCTAAAACATTGCACCCCAACCTTAGGTGTCTGGCCTTTGTTGTCTTGGGGTTGGTTTGGGGGTCCTTGCACTGCTGGTCGAGGTGGATATGCGGGGCGAGGCTGCTGCACAAACTGACGTTGCGGCTGTGCTGGTGCTGCGGGAGTCCTGTAGTTTGGGTTGTACCCTCTTGGTGCTGAATAGGGTACCGCAGCACGGCTCGTCTGCCCCGTAGGTTGCTGCATCATACGTGGGCAGGTGTTGCTCCCTGAGGCTTGATGTGACCACCCGGCCTTCCTCTTATTCTCATTTTCCAAGGCCTTTAGCTTCCTTTCTACCACAAATGCTCTGTCCATCATCTTTTGGAAGCTTTCATACTCATTTGAGGACATTGCACACTGCATCTCCGCGGTAAGTCCTTCCACGAAACAATCTTGTTTCTGCTCATCAGTCTCTATGTCTCGTGGGGCATAACGGGATAGTTGAGTAAATTTAGTGAGGTATTCCCTCACCGTCATGTTTCCCTGCTGCAGTCCCAAAAACTCCTTCCTCTTGTTTTTGAGTTCACCTCTTGGGATGTAATGGTTGCGGAAGCTACGCTTGAACTCTTCCCAAGTGATGTTCTCAGGGTCATGATGGGCGGCCACGTAGGCGGTCCACCAATCAGCAGCAGGTCCATGCAATTGATGAGAGGCAAACAGCACCCTCTCATACCCTTGGCATTGTATGATCCTCATCTTACTTTCAATGGTCTTCAGCCAATCATCTGCCTCCAGAGGTTCAGCAGCACTTGCAAACTTTGAAGGTTGAGTTCCTAGAAACTCACTCAACCTTGGTTGGCGTGGTGCAGCTTGTGGAGGTGGAACTTGATGCAAGTTGGCCACCACTTGAGTCAAGTTCTGGATGAGCTGATTCTGATTCTCCAGCATTTGGTGGAGGGGATCAACTCCTTCACGGCGACCACCCCGGTCCTGGCCTCCAGAAAGATGAGGGTTGCATGCCTCATCGTTGTTGTTGGCGGGGTTGGCAGCACGTCCTTTTCCTCTTCCGGCCATCTGGCAGAATCAACCAATGTTAATTTGAAAGCATTTAGTATCATCTTACTACTTTCATTTGTTTGTACATTGAAGTGTTGAGGCTTTGTTATACTTTTCTGAGGGTTCATTTCTCACACAAAAATGAAGGTAATATTATTTCATGTGGGTTCACACACCAAAGCAAAACAATCTAAAGACGAGGCTGTGGACAATTGCTCATGGCTTCCACAACTCATGTCACACACCAAGCATTAACACACCCTTAACTTAACGTAACGACTCGACTATTCGGCATCTTGCTAACTAAGGGAAAGACTCTACACTACTCGTTTTCTTGAGCTGGCTCCTCGGGATCTTCCTCATCATTTCGGCTGCCTTCTGACTCTGCTTTGGGTGGGGAGGCTGCTGGTGGAGAAGTGCGACGACGCCTGATCGCTCGGCGATCTGGGGAGTCAGGAGTCCATGTATCATTTACGGTGACACACAGTTCATTCCCATCTCCTCTTTCTCTCGCCTTTAAACAGGCTCGCAGCAACGCCTCCATTTCCTTCAGGGTGTCCCGGACATTCTGAAGCTCTTGTTGACACTCCTGCAGTCGAGTGTTGAGCATAGAAGCATCTTTCAAGCACAAGTCCATGTGCTCATGGGAAGTCCCTTGCTGCACCGGCGGGTACTTGTACTCCGTGGTACCACTCTCACGTTGGAGGACATACATGTACTCAGTTTTGTCCAAGTGGCGACGATAGATGTGACTCTGGCAGGTGATGGCCTCCCAGGTGACAGCTTTCTCCGCATCGACCTGTGTCGCTCGACAAGCTGGAGAGTGGTGAATCTTAAGCAGCTGATTTTCGTGTATAATCCTCATCTCTGAACTCCATTCTTCCCTCTTCTCACGGATGGTCCTGGTGGAGTTATAGTGGATGATTAGCTTGCCCGTATTGCTGGCGGCTTCGAGCATACGTCGAAGACGGCGCAATAAGCCTCCTAAAGCCAATCTGTAGGAAAGATACGTCACCGGATGGCTCTCCTCTCTCTCGGCAAGGGCAACTACGGGAACTCTCCCTCCTGTGGACTTGCGAGTGGTGTGAATCATGCGAACCATCTAAAACAAAAAGAATTTAAAATTAGGTTAGATAAACTCTCAGACAAAAATCCTATTTTGAATGAAAACTGGGGTAAGATGAAGAAAGTGACTCATTTAAATAACACTTTTCAATCCACACCTTTGAAAAATAGTTTTTAAGAAAATAGGGCCCTTAAATACGTCCATTTCTACCTAGGTCCATGTTCCTACGGCAACCTTGGCTCTGATACCACCTCTGTCACACCTGGTTTTCCGAAGAACAACCAAGTGAATAACACATGTATGCTAGGATCATTTTCTCATACATGTGATGACAAATAGTGAAGCATCATTTATTACAAGCCAGGTGTCGAATATAAATAAGTCTTACATAGCAAATGTCTCGATGGACAATAATAAGTTCATCACAAGTAAATAAACTAGCGGCGGAATATTATTCTTTAGGGCTCCATCACAGGCGTTGCCCCGGGGTCTCCATGAACCTAGAAACCTTCTTCGGGTCCAAAGTCTTGGTCATTATATACCACCTCATTATCTTGACCTGAGCAGCAATATAAACCAACAAATATGCAAGGTTGAGTACCAATGGTACTCAGCAAGTGTGGGAAAATTATATCATGCATGGCTAGGACAAGGAGAGGTTGAACTCATGGTTAAAGCACTACGCAATTAATACCTATCACCTTAGCTTATTAAGCGCCTACATTACTACACAGGTGAAATGGTTCCAAGCTCCCATACCATCATCAAAATCAAATAACCATAACATCATTTCCAATGTTAAGATCCCCGCTTAACATCCACAACTTCCAAAACCATCACTCCTCTAATCATGAATAAGTCCAAGCCGCTCTTGACTGTGAGCACGGCTGTCATGACAGTTTTGACTCTGCAGAGTTTGTACCACCGTACCCACATGTAGTGATTTCATCCCCCGTTGCCGGGTGGACTAAAGAACCTCCATTATGCCAGTGGCTACGAACCACATTCACACTTCCCAGGTGTGTAGTCAGGAGATCACTACGAAGCCTTTACAAAGGGATTCCCGACGAGCGTGGGCCCACTGAGGTTTCACCCCTAACAGCATACAAGAGGCTCCAACCCCGCTGCAGTGGCCCCCTCTTGAGCCTTGCGGTTCATATGGTAGTCCAGCTGACACCTACTCCCCGCACCATCCAACACACCCATACTACGCCGGGGATACACCTAATTAATTGGCCAAGCTGCCCCGTCTCAGCATGTGGTTGGCACTGTAAAGCCAGGTTACATGGTCCATGAACCGGTCCTTAGGATCCAGGCAAGTACTAAACACAAACCCAAGTCTCGTGCACCCAGCACAAAACCAAAAACATCCAACTTGCCTTGATCCCTACCTCCACATAACTCACAATATCTCATTCAAGAGTATGGTAAAATAAACTGATGATCACATGTCCCAAATATCCCATTCTAAGCATGGCTAAGCATATGCATAATAATAAATGACATGATAAAATAAATCCCAACCCAAGCTACAAGGAAACAAGATAATGCAATTCTAGGGAAACTTCCTAACATGGGTTTCATGTTTCATTTGACAATGCAAATAATTCTATCTACACACCCTAGCATAGGATCAAAGTGGTCAAGGACACTTGCCTCCTTCTTGCTGCTCTTGAAATGGGTAGTCCTGATCTTGGAAAGGAATAACTTGCTCTTGAGCAGGTTCTACATCACACCATCACACATAGCAAAAGAAAAACAACAATCCATAAGACATAGTTCACACTTCCACTTCATACAAACCACACATTCACATTTATGAAAGTTATTCACCATTATATGTGTTGTGGTCACTCTATGTGTGTTGATTTGTGGCTTGCATACACTTTTAATCATGTGTATATGATTCCTACTTTGGTGTTCACATTTATACTTACATACTATATATATATATATATGTGTGTGTGTGTGTGTGTGTTTCAAATTTAAATAAATTCCTTATATTCAACTACTACACCTTTTCACTACCAAGTATGTATGAAAAGTATTTTTCTTCTCCATATGTGCCTTCAGAATTTCTACCAACCCTAAACTGAATTCTTTGGATTTTAGAAACTCCATTTATCATTTACTAGTTGCTATATTTTCAGATTTATTTTCCTATGCATAAATGTGTATTTTATTATGAAATTAGTAATACACATCATCTAAACAGAATAGGTTCTGGTCCTAAATAATTTAATAACATATTTTGACCTTTGCCTCTGATGTAAACTATTTCACAATTATTTTCCCTATTTTCTAAAACTATTCATTACTTAAAAATGTGTCCCTAAATGTGAATAATAAATTAAACAGATTCAATTCAGCCCAAAATATGTTTTTATCTCACTCCAAAGTTTTCTAAATACTGAAAAAGTCTTTAATTAAATTTTGACAATATGTTTGTCCCACTTTTTAATTTTTAAACACTAGCAACATATTCAATTTCCTAAATTAAATACTAAACAGGGCTAAAAAGTTAAACTTACCCCACTACAGGGTCTATAATATTATTTTCAGAATTTCTAGGGGTCTAGCTACACTTATCAGAGGTGTTTTCCTAATTTTTATTAAGTCCAGGGGCTAAAACTGATTTTTAAATGAATTTACATGATTTTCTGGAGTTCTAGGGGCTAGATCAGAAGTTTCCGGGGCTAGCTCTTATTTCCCGAGAACCCCAGGGGGTAGCACGTAAGATTTCCAGTCTTTATAACACGGGGCTGACGTGGACCGTTCGATTTTAAACCGATGGCTGAGATTATAACGCCGAACCGGTACGCGGGGGTTTAAACCCTACCGTGCGATTTAAAATAAACGGCGCACAAGCGGCCACGTCGCTCTGATCGAGCGCGGGCGGCGCTGCCGGCGGCGCACGGCGGCGGGAAGCGGCGATCTCGCCGGAAACTTTCGGATCCTCGAGAATTCTGCCTAGAACTGTGATCTTATGGCATAGATCGGTAGAGGGGAGGTCGGGGATCTCACCTCGGGGGTTTTCTTGAGCTCGGAGGTCCTGGAAAATGATCGGCGGCGAGGTCCGAGGCAAAACCACGGCGAAGCTCATCGACGCTGTGTTTACACCGCAAGTCACCGAGTTTTCTGCACCTGCAAGGTTCCCCGGAGGCGGTGGATCAAGACCAGCGAGTTAGATCGGAGTTTCCGAGCTTAGATCGGCCAGAATTCACCGGAGAAGTCTCGGTTCTCACCGGAGTAAAAATCGGCGATCGCGTGGGAAAAATAGAACGAGGCCGGGGTTTTTATAGACGGGGGAGGGCGGTGTGTCGGTTTAGATCATGTCCGCGTCGGCTACGAACAGAATTCAGCGGGGTTTACGTCGAAATCCCGATCGGTTTCGATTCGGGCGCGGGGGAGTTCGGCGCGGAGCGAGGTAGACGAAGATCGGTGGGTCCCGCCTGTCAGTGCGAGAGATCGCGGGCGCGCGGCTGCGGGCTGGCGCGGGGTAAGATGGGCCGGCTGGTGGGTTTCGGCCCACTGGCCGGTTTCTTTTCTGTTTTCTCTTTTTCTTTTTCCATTTCTTTTCTGATTTGAGTTTAATTTGAATTCCAGTTTGAATTTGAATTTTTGCAAAACATGCAACACGTCCAAAAATTTTTAAATTCCCCTCTTAACATGATTTAGGGCTTTGAATCAAAATTTTGGGGTGTTACATGGGGCATAGAAATGGAGAGCGGGACATAGAAATGGAGAGCGGGACATAGAAATGGAGAGGAGAATGTAGAAATGGAGTAAGTGACATAGAAATGGTGGGGAATGGGAAAAAGATAGCTGAAATGAGCCAATTCCGATTTCCCCAAATTTTTCCCCAAATCTCCAAATTCCCCAATTCCCCCAAAAAGCGGAATTTTCCCCACATTTGGGGAATACCCCCCACATTGCTGCCGCACCAAATCAAGGGGAAAAGTTTGTTAGGATTTAGCTCCAGTTGGAGTAGGATTCTCCCCCCTCCCCCCTTATAAATAGAACCCAAACCCCCCGCCTTGGCCGCAGCCCCCCTCCCCCTCCCCCCCCCCCCAAGTCGGCGACTTGGAGGCCATAGCCCCCAACTCGCCGAGTTGGACCTTCTATCACACCCGGTTTTTCTGCAGAACACCCGAGTGACTCCCACATGTATGCCAGCATCAGATTCTCATACATGTGACGACAGATAGTGAAGTATCATTATATTAGAAGCCAAGTGTTTGAATGCAAATAAGTATTACATAGCGTCTCGAAGGATGATAATATGTTCACAATGATGTAAATAAACAAACAGCGGAAGATAAGTCTTTTGGGGCTCCATCACAGGCATTGCCCGGTGGACTCCGTGAACCTAAAATCCTTCTTCGGGTCTGAAGTCTTGGTCGTTGTACACCACGTCATTCCCTTGGCCTGAGGAGCAAATTTAAACCAACAGAAAAGGAAGCTTGAGTACCGGTTGTACTCAGCAATTGTGGGAAAGTTATGTCATGCATGGCTAGAGCAAGGAAAGGTTGAACTCATGGTTAAAGCACTACGCAATTAATACCTATCACCTTAGCTTATTAAGCACCTACATTACTACATAAGTGAGATGGTCTCAATCCACTAACCCATCATCAATATAAAGTAACCATAACTTTGTTTCCATTGTTAAGCTCCCCGCTTAACATCCTCAACTTCCCATTTCATCATCCTCTAATCATGAAAAAGTCCAAGCCGCTCTTGACTGTGAGCACGGCTGTCATGACAGTTTTGACTCTGCAGAGTTTGTACCACTTTACCTACATGTAGTGATTTCATCCCCCGTTGTCGGGTGGACTAGAAAACCTCCATTATGCCAGTGGCCGCGAACCACGTTCACACTTCCGAGGTGTGTAGCCAAGAGATCACTACGAGGCCTTTACAAAGGGATTCCCGACGAGTGTGGGCCCACTGTGGTTTCACCCCTAGCAACATCCAGGAGGCTACAACCCCCGCTGCAGTGGCCCCCTCTTGAGCCTTGCGGTTCATATGGTAGTCCAGCTGACACCTATTCCCCGCACCATCCGAACACCCATACTACGCTGGAGATACACCTAATTAATTGGCCAAGCTGCCCCATCTCAGCATTTGGTTGGCACGATAAAGCTAGGTTACATGTTCCATGAACCGGTCCTTAGGATCCCGGCAAGCACTAAACACAAACCCGTGTCTCGTGCACAAAGCACCAACCAAAGCATCCAACTTGCCTAGATCCCTACCTCTACATAATTAATAATTATCCATTCAAGTGATGGAGTAATCAAGGTGATGATCTCATATCCCATTCATCCCATTCTAAGCATGGCTAAGCATGAGTAGTGTAAATGATTGACATATTAAAATAACTCCCAACCTAGGCTACAAGGAAGCAAGATAATGAAAATCTAGGGAAACTTCCTAGCATGGGTATCATATTCCAAAAATGACAATGCAATTAACTTCTAACTACACAATCCTAGTATAGGATCAAAGTGGTCAAGGACACTTGCCTTCTTCCTGCTTCTCCTGGAATGGAAAGTCTTGATCTTGAAAGGTGAGAACCGGCTCTGGGGCTGGTTCTACTCATGCCAACACACACAAAGCAAAAGAAAACAACATTCCATAAGCAATAGTCTACATCTACATTCATGCAAACCACACATACATACACATGAAAGTCATAGTTTTGTGTTTACCCTGGATAGGTTGCTCCTATGCTTGCATGCACTTTTAAACATATATATTATTTCTAACTTGGTATTCAGATCTCCAAGTGCACACTACATGTGAATTTCAGACTTTACTAATTTTCTATATTAGATACTTCACTTCTTAGCTATAAAATTTGCATGAAATGTGAATTCCAACTCCTAATTGGTTTTCAGATCTCCTACACAGTTTTAACTTGAAGTTTTGGATTTGGGAACCTCATTTGGCATTTTCTAATTATGTATACCTATTTTCCTATATTTTCAGATTTATTTTCTATACCTAAAAGTGAACTTCAATACTAAAACAGCAAAATATATCACCTACACAGAACATATCTTGATCTAATTTGCCCAACAAAATGTCTTTTGGCTTCCAATCTGATGGGATAAATTTAAATATATTTTTACCTATTTTCCAGAATTATTTCAAGCCTAAAAATGAATTTCAGCACTAAAACAGCAAAATAAATTCATACACAAAATATATACTGTTCCAAATATCTAAACTGAACCTTTATAAATTTTCCCTACCCTTTTTGGTTACTTAAATTCATTTTTCGACATTTAAATTTGTTTTATGCCTAAAGGGTACATTTCAGAAATAAATAACAAAACAACAACTTTATTGATATTTCAGAGTTTATCTTCCATCTGAACTCAAATTTCAGATTGATCTACAAGTTTTCAAAAGAACTAGAATGATTTGAACTGAATTTATACCTATGTTTGAATTTAAACCATACTTAATTTGCTTGAATTTCTAAATTAGATATTCCACAGGGTTGAAATTCAAATTCTATACTGTTGCAGGGTCAAAATTATATTTTCCAAAAATCTCAGGGGTCAATGCATCAATTACAGAGGGTATTTCCTAATTTCTATTAAGTCTAGGGGCTAAAACTGATTTTTAAATGCATTTGCATAAATTCCCGAGGGTCCAGGGGCTAGATCAGAAGTTTTCGGGGCTAGATCCTCTTTCCTCAGAACCCAGGGGGTAGCCTGCAAGATTCCCGGCATTTACAATGCGGGGCTGATGTGGGTCGTTCGATTTTAAATGGAGGGCCGGGATTAAATCACGAAGGGGTACGCGGGAGATCTAACTGTGACCGCACGATTTAAAATGGACGGGCCGCAATGGGCCACGTCGCAATGGGCGGCGCGTGGCGGCGGAAGCGGTTGCCTCGCCGGCGTGTTTCGGTTCTTCGTCTACACACGCTAAACCTCAGACTTCTTGGCGCAAAACGGAAGAGGGGAGGTAGGGGGAGCTCACCTAGGGCTTTTCTCGGGCCCGGAGAGGTTGGAACCAGCTCTGCGACGATGATGGGCGGCGGAGCTCCTCGGTGCTCGTCGAATCTGTAGCTGGAGCACTGTCCGCTAGGTCTTCGTTCACCTGCGAGCTCCCCGGCGGCGGTGGGTCTTGACAAAGCCGTTAGTTCAGCGAAATGTGAAAAGATCCGAAAGATTTCGGCGGTGGGTGATTGGTTCTAACCGGAGAAAGAAATGGAGCGGGCGAGAGGAGAAAGGGGGCAGACTTTGGTGTTTAAATGGGCGAGGGCCTGGCGGGGGCGAGTGGGGTTCGTGCTGCACCGAGAGGGGCCGCAGATCGTGGGTCCAGGCGGCAAATTCGGACGGGGTGGCGCGCGGCGGATGCTCGGAGCGGGAAAAGGGCGAGCAGTTGAAGAAGGCGCTGACAAGCGGGGCCCGCTGGTCAGTGGGCAGGAGAGGGCGGAGTAGGCCACAGGCTGCTGGGATGGCTGGGACTGCTGCTGCGGTTTCGGCCCTGTGGCCCTTTTTTTCTTTTTTCTTTCCTTTTTTTTCCATTCTGTTTTTGCTTCAAATTTAAATTCCGGTTTGAATTTGAATTCTTCTCCAACATGCACCACGTCCACTTTGTTTAAATTTGTATTTTCTACATTTTGGTGTGTTATAACTCTACCCCCCTTAAAAGAAATCTTGTCCTCGAGATTGGGGACGCTAGGGAAACAGATCCGGAAACTGTACCTTGAGCTCATCTTCTCGTTCCCATGTGGCTTCTGCTTCCGAGTGGTGCTTCCACTGTACTTTGCACATTCGGATTCTTTTGTTCCTTGTGATGCGTTCCATCGTCTCCAGAATCTTAACCAGCTGTTCGGCATACGAAAGGTCCTCTCGGACGTCCACCTCATTCATGCGTAACTTCTCTTCGGGTTTTCTTAAGCATTTCTTTAGTTGTGACACATGGAATACATCGTGCACATCTGATAGACGAGCCGGTAGTTCTAGCTGATATGCCACTTCGCCTTTCCTCTCTAGAATCTGGAAAGGTCCAATATATCGAGGTGATAGTTTCCCTTTTATTTTGAATCGATGAAGCCCTCAGATAGGAGACACCTTGAGGTAGACGTAGTCCCCTACATTGAAAGTGAGCTCCCTCCTTCGTATATCAGCATAGCTCTTTTGTCGGGTCTGGGTTATTCTCAAGTTGTTGCGGATTTCTCGGACATTCGCTTCGGCATCTTGTAGTACCTCTGGCCCAAACACTTTGCTCTCCCCAGTTTGATTCCAAAACAATGGAGTTCTGCACTTCCTCCCATACAACGCCTCAAAGGGTGACATCTTCATACTAGCCTAATAGCTGTTGTTATAGGAGAACTCCGCATACGGTAAATTCTTATCCCAACTGCTATTGTTCTTGAGTGCGCAAGCTCTCAGCATATCCTCAAGGATTTGATTGGTTCTTTCGGTCTGCCCGTCAGTCTGTGGATGGTATGTAGAACTGAAATTCAAATGAGTCCCCATGGTCTCATGTAACTTCTGCTAGAATCTTGAGGTGAATTGTGTTCCTCGTTCTGACACTATCTTCTTCGGCACTCCATGGAAACACACGATTCTTGACATGTACAATTCTGCCAATTTGGATCCACTGTAGCTTTCTTTCACGGGGATGAAATGAGCTACCTTAGTCAGCCTGTCGATTATGACCCATATCAAATCATATCCCGATTGGGTCCTAGGAAGTCCCACTATGAAGTCCATACCTATTTCTTCCCATTTCCATTCGACACTTTGAGTGGTTGCAACAGTCCCGTGCCACATATCGGAATCATGAGCCTCCCTTAGAATTAGTTCACGGATCTCCTTTACCTCTGGTACACATATTCTTTTCCCATGCCACACCGTACCTTGTTCATCCTCTCTAAATCCAGGAGCTTTATTCTCCTTGATGAGTCTTCTGATTTCTTGTATTTTCTCGTCATCCTTCTGACCATTGCGTATGTCTTGCTCCAATGTGGAGTCCACTTCCATGGCGATGGCCTCACCATTATTCACCAGGCATAGATTGAGTTTTGCAAATTCATCCCTCAGTTCCGTAGGCGTGTCGTTTAAGCTCAACATGTTTACATGCACTTTCCGGCTCAAAACGTCTGCCACAACGTTCGCTTTCCCAAGATGATAGTTGATACCCACATCAAAGTCGTTGATTAGCTCTAACCATCTCCTTTGTCTGAGGTTGAGATCTGGCTGTGTGAAAATGTACTTCAAGCTCTTATGGTCTGTGTATATCTCTGTCCTCTGTCCCATCAAGTAATGCCTCCAAAGCTTCAATGCATGGACCACTGCGGCTAGCTCTAGGTCATGCGTAGGATAGTTCTTCTCGTGTTTTTAGAGCTGCCTGGACGCATATGCAATGACATGCCCCTCTTGCACGAGAACACATCCCAACCCGTGTCCAGAAGCATCATAATACATGGAAAAATTCTTCTGCATGTCTAGCATAACTAGCACTGGGGCCGTCATCAATCTTTTCTTTAGCTCTTGGAAACTTGCCTCACACTCCGGTGTCCACGTGAATGTGATTCCCTTCTCTAACGATTTGGTGAGGGGTCTCGAGATCTTGGAGAAGCCCTCAATGAACCGTCGATAGTACCCAACCAATCCTAAGAAGCTTTGAATCTCCCCGACATTTTCAGGGTTCTTCCACTTCTGCACATCCGCAATCTTGGCAGGATCCACGGACATTCCTCCTTCCGAGATTATATGTCCTTAGAAGGGAACTCTCTTCATCCAAAACTCACATTTGCTTAGCTTGGCATATAGTTGGTGTCGGTACCCTCAATATGGGTTACCCCCGCGCACAGGGGAAACTGCCTAAGGACCTCGCCCTTCTCCGCAGGGAGAGCTCCGAAGGCGCCACGTGTCCAGCGGGGCCGGACGTCCCTCTCCTCAGAGGAAAGCTCCGGGCCCGCCATGTGGCCAACAGAGCCGGACCTCCCCCTTCTGCGAGGAGAGCTCCAAAGGCTCCACGTGTCCAGCGGGGCCGGACCTCCCTCTCCTCAGAGGAGAGCTCCAGGCCCGCCATGTGGCCAGCAGAGCCAGACCTCCCCCTCCGTGGGGAGACCTCTGAAGGCTCCACGTGTTCAGCGGGGCCGGACCTCCCTCTCCTCAGAGGAGAGCTCCAGGCCTGCAACGTGGCCAGTAGAGCCGGACCTCCCCCTCCGCGGGGAGAGCTCCGAAGGCTCCACGTGTCTAGCGGGGCCGGACCTTCCTCTCCTCAGAGGAGAGGTTCGGGCCCGCCATGTGGCCAGCAGAGCAGTGCTGCCCGCCCCCGCACGGTAGGCAGCAAGAGTAAAGACGCGTCATACCTTGCCCGTACAAGGTATTCAAGACCCGCGCCTTCCCAAGGCCCGGAGACGCGGAGCACGCCTCTGTCAGGTGCCGTTGCGCCCAATCACATCACAGTCAAGACTGGCGCGCCGCGTCAGAGGCTGTACGCCAATAAACACAACGACAAGACATCCTCTGCCGCCCCTGCCATCATCAACCACTACGACTAGCTTGCGGCATGGGCAGGGCGGCAGAACGAAGACTTAGAATCCCTCGCCAGAGACAACTGCCGGGGTAACTACGGATACGGTAGATGGCAGGCAATCTCCCCGGGACCACCTGTCAGGTCACGGGCCCATCTTGTAAGCCACCCGAGCCATGGACTATAAAAGGCTCGGGTAGGCAACATTAGCAAGGGTTCTACTCTTTGCACACTTACGCTCCAGCATCCGAGCACCCAACTCATCCTCAAGCTCAGAACTCCGGTTCTGAGCGTCAAGCAATACAACGAGCATCTCTGCTCACCGTGGACGTAGGGTTTTACGCTCTGGTGGCCTGAACCACGTAAAAATCTCTGTGTCAAGCTTCTCCCTCCATCGTCCCTAACACGTGAGCTCTCCGTGAGTGACTAGCCCCTCCAAAAAAGAACCTCCGCGCGCTGCCCAGAGCAGGACCGGGGGAAGTGTCGACAACACACTTCGACATTTGCCGCGCCAGGAAGGGGGCTTTTCCCTTGCGCGACGAGCTTCCGCCGTCGAAGATGACGAAGCTTCCTTCAGCGTCAAGCTCTCCCCGCCCTCGTTCATGATGAACGGTGACCAGCAGGGACTACGTCTTGACACACTCAGGACGGAATGTGTCGGTGCAAGCTGGAAGCCAGCAGCCGACTCCGGCAGCGCCGACTCCAGCGAGCCCAAGATCCACTGCTGCGCTGAGTGTCTCCCACGGGAGTGCACTAGCTGCAGCACGAGCACTACTTCGCAATCCACCTGCTGGGGACGTGCCTAAGTCAGCGACCCAGCAGTGGATTCTCGACGTAGACCGTCTCATCGTCACCGCCGCCAACTCACAACTTTGGCGGGGACGACGTCCCAGTCAGCCGGCTGTGTCGCTGACGCGCACACCAACGGTTGACGGACAGACGGCAGACTCCCGCTCCACCAGGCTCCCATCGGCGGACCTGAGGTCGGAGCTAGAGCAACGCCACCTGGGCAAGGATGCCTGAGTGGTCATCGAGCGACGGCGAGAAAGGCGTCGCAACCAAGAGGCCGGCAACAGCATGTCAACTGCCTCGACCCAGCCTGAGCCGCAGACGTTCACTACGCGATCTCTGCCCCAGGCATACGCCATGCAGCATATGCCCCAGCCATATGCCCTGCAAATGGTGCCCCCGGTCTATGGCGCAGCCTGGCCCATACCGGGGTACACAGTGCCGACAGCGAACCAAGCGTTCGCGGCACCAACACCTGCAGCAACAGGAGCAGGATGTGTGGCCCTGGCGCCACACCTTCACTTCGTGAAGTGTCCGTGCAAGTTCCGGCCGCACCTTACTGAGAAGTACGATGGCAGCGTCAACCCGGCGGAGTTCCTCCAGATCTACTCCACCGCCATCCTTGCTGAAGGAGGGGACGAGGCCGTCATGGCCAACTACTTCCCCGTCGCCTTGACCGGCCCAGCCCGGTCTTTGCTCATGAATCTCCCCCAGGGTTCCATAACCTCCTGGGGAGAGCTCTGCAGGCAGTTTACTGCGAACTTCGGCAGCTCCTACACCCGGCCTGGCACAGACCTCGACCTCCATGCCATCCAACAACAACCTGGAGAGACGCTGCGCTCCATCATCCAGCGGTTCTCTCAGGTCCGGAACACCATCCCACATATCCAGAATGCTTATGTAGTGGTGGCGTTCCGGCAGGGTGTACGGGATACGAAGATGCTCGAGAAGCTCACAACCAGAGAAGTTGGCGACGTCTCAGAGCTCTTCAGCCTGGCGGACAAGTGTGCCAGGGCAGCAGAAGGGCGGAACTGGCACTCACAGCCAGCCTCCGAATAAGGAGGACAGCCCGGATCTGGTGCTGCTTCCCATGGAAGCAGCAAGAAGATTAAGAACCGGGGTGGTGGCAAGATGAAACCACCAACCGCAGCTCCCGTTGCTGCAGCAGCAGCACCCGGTGGGGCTCGGGGGCCACGTCCCTACAAGAGGCAGTGACGGTCACCAGCTCCAGATGGTGACCAAGGCGAGCCGTGCCCCATGCACAACACCAGCAGCCATACAGCTGCTGAGTGCCAGGAGATTCAGAAGCTCGCGGAGCGCTTCCGCAAGGGGAAGCAACCGCGTACTGACGCCCCTCCTTTCTGTCAAAGGGAGGGCAAGCAGAAGGTCGACAGCCAAGACAACGTCGACCACCAGTTGGAGTTCCAGGAGCCTCAGCGCGCCGTGAAGGTGGTACACAACCATAAGGACTCCGGCTCCAGCGACGACGAGCGCCGGAAGACGCTCTATGTCATCTACGGCGGGTCTGCTGACCCCTCGTCCCAAAGCGCAGTCAAGACTCTGCGCTGAGCGGTAGCGTCGGTGGCTCCTCTCCCAAGTGCCGCGCCGCACCTCAAGTGGATGGGAACCCCCATCAGCTTCGACTCCACCGACTGCCCCAGGAACATGGCTGGAGCCGGCCAACTACCGCATTTGGTAGCACCCACCATCGCCAACGTGAGGATGTACCACGTTCTGGTAGATGGCGGGGCTGGGGTTAACCTCATCAGCCGTGCAGCTTTCCAGAAGCTGCAGATCCCGATGGGTAAGCTCACCCCATCGAGCCCGTTCTCAGGGGTACGGCCGGGACAAGTCGTCCCCTACGGCAACATCAGCGTTCCAGTGACCTTTGGGGCACCAGACAGCTATCGAACAGAGTACATTCTGTTCGACATGGTGGAGATCGACCTCCCCTTCAACGCCATAATCGGCAGGCCAGCCCTGTACTGATTTATGGCGGTAGCCCACTACGGCTACCTCGTCTTGAAGATGCCCACACCAACAGGCGTCCTCAAGATTCGTGGAGACTGCGCCGCTGCAGTATCAGCCTTGGAGAAGCTCCAAGCACTTGCAACAGCCCGAGCACCAGCCCCTGGCGGTGCAGAACCGGGCCAGCTCCACCCGAGTGCACGCCACCGTGCCTCGACCTCAGCACCCTGCGTGCAACCCCTTGACGAGGGCGACGTCCCCCTGAAGGTCGTCCAAGTCGGCGCCGATGCGGCCCAGACCACCCGGGTAGCCGGGGGCCTGGACAACAAATAGGAAGGCGCGCTCACCACCTTCCTTCGGCACAATGTCGACGTGTTTGCATGGCAGCCGTCACAGATGTCGGGGATCCCTAGGGAGGTGATAGAGCACCATCTGAAGATCTTCCCTGACGACCTGCCAGTCCAACAGAAGCCCTGCAAGCAGTCCATCGAGCGGGAGAACTTCATCCGAGAAGAAATCAAGAAGCTGCTGGACGCTGGCTTCATACGGGAATTCCACCACCCCCGGTGGTTGGCGAACCCTGTCGTTGTCCCGAAGGCCGGCGGGAAGCTCCGGATGTGCATCGACTACACCAGTCTCAATAAGGCATGTCCCAAAGATCCATTCCCCCTCCCTAGAATAGATCAAATAGTAGACCCTACATCAGGCTGTGATATGCTATGCTTCCTAGACGCCTACTCATGCTTTCATCAGATGCCTATGTATAGAGAAGATGAAGAACACACTTCTTTCATCACAGTAGACGGCCTGTATTGTTATGTCTCTATGCCTTATGGTCTAAAGAATGCTCTTCCCACCTTTGTACGTGCTATGCACAAAACCTTTTGAGAGCTAATAAGAGACTTAGTCGAGGTGTATGTCGATGACATCGTTGTCAAAGTCAGGCAGAGCTCATCATTGTTAGATAACCTCGCCCTAGTCTTTGACAAACTGCACTCCACACGCACTAAGCTGAACCCCGACAAGTGTGTGTTCGGCGTATCCTCTGGGAAGCTCCTAGGATTCCTGGTCTCACACCGAGGAATTGAGGCCAACCCAGAGAAGATCAAGGCCATCGACCTGATGCGGCCCCCGCCCGCATTAAAGATGTCCAGAAACTCACGGGATGCCTAGCCGTGCTGAGTCGGTTTATACCGAGGCTAGCAGAGCGGGCGCTCCCCTTCTTTAAGCTCCTACCCAAATCCGGTCCATTTGCATGGACCGACAAAGCAGAAGAAGCTTTCCAGGAGTTGAAGCAGCTCCTGACGACCCTACCCATCATGGTAGCCCCCGAGCCCGAAGAGCACTTGCTGCTCTACATCGCGGCAACAACTGAGGTGGTGAGCATGGTTCTCGTCGCAGAGCGGCCGGACCCCTCGTCACCGCAGCCTGCTCCGGTAGCAGAAGACAAGCACCAGGAGACTCCGGAGGCTCAAGACGACCTCCCGGAGCTCCAACACAACCTCCCTGAGGTCCAACGGGACCTACCGGAGCTCCAAGACAACCTCCCGGAGGTCCATCGGGACCTCCCGGAGCTCCAGGATAACCCCCCGGAGGCCCAAAGGAACCTCCCAGGAGAACAAGACGTCCTCCCGAGGGTCCAAGATGACCACCCGGAAGACCAGTGGGACCCCCCCCCGGAGGTCCAAGACGTCCTATAAGCCTACGAGTCCCAGCTCCCGGAGGCTCCCCCGGACCCGTCTACCTCCTGTCGGCCTGAGCCAATGGAGGAGGACATCTCAGGCCCTGTGGGGAGGGTCCGGATCATCCAGAGGTTGTCTACTACATCAGCGAAGTCCTCCATGACGCCAAGACAAGGTACCTAGAGGTCCACAAGTTGCTCTATGCAGTACTCGTGGCATCCAGGAAGCTCCGCCACTGCTTTCAAGCCCACCGGATCTCGGTGGTCACCTCCTACCCGCTGAAGGCCATTCTTCACAGCCCCAACGTGACCGGCAATGTCGCTAAATGGGCAGCAGAATTGGCGGAGTTTGATCTGGACTTCCTTCCTCGCCATGCAGTCAAGAGCCAAGCACTGGCTGACTTCGTGGCCGAGTGGTAGCCAATGATGACTAAACCAGGGGGCCACGAAAACTGTGAACCAAAGCTCCGAGCTCCAGTCTTCACCGGGCCTCACTGGACGCTCTTCTTCGACAGCTCCTCTCGAAAGCAGGGGGCCGGTGCTGGCGTACTGCTTCTCAAGCCATCGGGGGAGCAGTTTGGGTACATGGTGCGTCTCAATTTCAAGACAACCAACAACATGGCAGAGTATGAAGCACTCATCTTTGGCCTAAAGACAACCCTGTCTCTGGGCGCTCGCCAGTTTTTGGCACAGGGCGACTCCAAGCTAGTCATCAAGCAAGTTAAGGGTGAATTCTCCTGCAATGACCCACAGCTAGCTGCTTATCTGCTCCACGTGCAGATGTTGGAGAAAGACTTCCTCGCCTTCGACCTGCGCCATGTACCGCGCGCTGGCAATGCCGCGGCCGACGACCTCTCAACGAAGGCCTCCACCAGAGCCCCTGTGTCCGAAGGAGTCTTTGAGAGGACGTTGCTGCGGCCCACAGCCCGTCCTGCCGAGCCAGGCGAAGGGGGATGGACCAGCACCTCGAAGCTAGCGGTCCCGGCGGCCCTGCAGCCATGGACGCCGCCAAGGATCGTAAGCGTCACCGGGGACTCCGTGCAACCCAGCACTCAAGATCCAGAATCTCAAGTTAGACCCGATGCATGGATCACGGAGATCCGGGACTACTTGAAAGACAACATCCTCCCTGATGAACGTGTATCCGCTGAACGGATCTTGCGCATGGCTAAAAGATACCACTGGTAGAAGGGGATCTCTACCGGTGTGGCGCCAACCACGTCCTATTGCGGTGCATAACCCAGGGGGAAGGCTGCGATTTGCTCGCTGAGATCCATGGAGGCGAATGTGGGAGTCACTCTTCCTCACGAACGCTCGTCGGTAAAGCCTTCCGCCATGGCTTCTACTGGCCGACAGCACTCCAGGATGCCATCAAGCTGGTCGAGAGCTGCAAGGAGTGCCAGTTCCACGCCAAGCAGATCCACACACCGGATCAGGCGGTTCAGATGATCCTGCTCTCGTGGCCGTTCGCCGTATGGGGGTTGGACATCCTGGGACCATTCCCCTAAGCCGTCGGGGGATTCCGGTACCTCTACATCGCCATCGACAAGTTCACCAAGTGGCCGGAAGCTACACCCGTCGTCACCATCAACAAGCAATCCGCAGTAAAGTTCATCAAGTCGATCATCTGCCAGTTCGGGGTCCCGAACAGAATCATCACCGACAACGGGACCCAGTTCACCAGCGCAGCGTTCCAAGACTACTGCAAAGACCTCGGCATCCAGGTGTGCTATGCCTCCGTTGCTCACCCAAAGAGCAATGGGATGGTTGAGAGGGCCAACTCCGAGATCGTTCAGGGCCTCAAGACTCGCACCTATGCCGGCTTGAAGAAACATGGCGCCAGGTGGGTAGACGAGCTTCCGAGCACACTGTGTGCTAACCGGACATCCCAAAGCCGGGCCACCGGAGAGACACCCTTCTTCATGGTATACGGGGCCGAAGCTGTGCTTCCCCCAGAGATCACCATGGGGTCTCTCTGTGTCCGAGCTTACGACGAAGCCACGCAGGACAACCTCCGGCGTGAAGACATGGACCTCGTCGACGAGGCTCGGTTACACGCAGCGCTCCGCAACGCACGATACCGGCAAACACTCCGGCGCTACCACCAAAGGTCTGTGCGTGTCCGGGAGCTGCAAGAAGGTGACCTGGTGCTACGGTGCACACTTTCTCGTGAAGGGACCGACAAGCTCTCCCCCAGTTGGGAAGGTCCCTTTCGAGTCACGAAAGTTTGCCACCCCGGGTGCGTACGCCTTTCCGCCAAGGATGGGGATCCGCTCGCGAACCCTTGGAACATAGAACGCCTCCGTAAGTTCTATCCCTAGAGCAATAGTTGGACAATACTTTTTCATAATAGTTGGAACATAGAACCTGGTGTTTTGGTAGTATTCATAATTTTTATCGTCAAAGCCAATGATTCAGCACACATAGGTCTCACAATCTCCCCCCTTGATGAATGCATTGGAAACACCACTTAAAATCCGAACATTGGCTTATTCACATGAAAAGTTTTGAAAACAATTTCTCCCCCTTTGTAAATCAGAAATAAAATGAGAAGAAAAACAAAAATACCAAAAATTCTCCCCCTGAGAAGAATCGTGCCGAAACACTTGTGAATGTGTGCAATGTGTGATCAATTTCTCCCCCTTTGACAATGTATTCAGCAAGGTAGAAAAGAGAAATTTTAATTTGTTATGAGCACATTATAACATATACATATAAAACGAAGCTCATCCAAATCATACTATCAAGTAACTTACACTATCACATCAATGAGATACATAAAGTAGTGTAAGCCATGCTAGAGATCAAGTGTAATTTTCAATTTAAACAAGTCATGATCTCACAAACTTAACTATTTCAAGAACTGAAAGCATGACACTTGTTGCTGCATTTTATTTATCATTTAAAGCACAAATTTTGATCTTATGACATTTGCAAGAGATTATATGCAGCATCAGCCTTATTCTAACCAACCAAGCCAAGCCTATGTCATTTGACAGTCAGAAGCTTAAGGGCATGGTTTTAATCATACACAACTCCTTTCAAGTTCATATCTAAGTGCAATGATAAGCCATCTCAAAAGAAGAAGTGCGATGCATGCATATTCTCTTGATCTTTTCTCATTTTTTTATTTGAACATAAAAACTCAACATGTGAGTTGATTACTTGATTAATTCTTTATGATTAAAAGCACTTGTGAGCATGCAACAAGTTCAAAACAGCAAGAAAGTTCGACGATGACCCGATTTAGTGTAAGTAATTACTCCAATTACTAGACATGGTAAAAACTACAAAATGTATAACATGAGTAATGTAGTAAGAACTTTTAGCATGAAAAAGGAATCACAAAGTCATATATGCATGAAATACTATGCTCATATTATTTTAATTTCAGATTCACACATTGACTTCCCAAGTTTCAAAATCCTCCCTCAATTTAAGCCATGAGGATGCATAACCCTTATTTCACTACGAATGTAACAAAAACGAGTGAAATCCAAAGGTTTTGTAAAAATGTCAGCCAATTGTTGTTCGGTATCTACATGGTGAAGCACAATGTTCCCTTTTTCGACATTATCACGGAGAAAGTGATACCTAATGTCAATGTGCTTAGTTCTCCAATGTTGCACGGGGTTTTTAGCAATGCAAATGGCACTAGTGTTATCACAAAATAGTGGAACACTATCTAGATCAACCCCATAGTCCTTAAGTGTTTGAACAATCCAAAGAATTTGTGAGCAAGCACTAGCAGCAGCTACATATTGAGATTCGGCTGTGGATTGTGCTACTGAACTTTGTTTTCTAGAGGACGAGGCAACAAGTGAATTACCAAGAAAATGACAAGCACCAGAAGTACTTTTCCTATCAATCCTACAACCCCCAAAATCAGCATCGGAAAAAGCTTTCAAAGTAATGGTTGAGGAAGAAGGAAGAAAGATGCCAAATTCTTGAGTTCCATGTAAGTACCTGAGAATCCTTTTGATGGCTTGATGATGTGAAGCACATGGGGAGGCCTGAAACTGTGCACAAAGACATACGCTGAATCGTATGTCCGGTCTTGATGCCGTGAGATACAAAAGTGATCCGATCATGCTTCTATATTCTTTTTGATCAACGAGATCACAATCTTCATCAAGTTCAAGTGTTGTTGCTGTTCCCATTTGTGTCCGAAGAGGCTTGCTTTTGTCCATGTTGAAGCGCCTTAGGAGATCTTTTGTATACTTTGTTTGATGCACAAAGGTACCCTCCTTGGTTTGCTTGATTTGCAGCCCCAAAAAGTACGTGAGTTCTCCCATCATACTCATCTCAAATTCTGAACTCATCATAGCTGAAAACATGGACACAAGATCATGAGAAGCACAACCAAAGATAATATCATCCACATACACTTGAACGAATAATGAGTCATTGCCATGTTTAAGCACAAAAAGAGTTTTATCAACCTTGCCCATGGTAAACCCCTTTTCAAGTAAGAATGTTTTTAACCTATCATACCATGCTCTAGGGGCTTGTTTGAGACCGTACAAGGTTTTGGACAGTTTGTAAACATGATTAGGAAAATTCGGTTTTTCAAAACCAGGTGGTTGTTTGACATAAACCTCCTCATCTATGTAGCCATTAAGAAAAGCACATTTAACATCCATTCGATGTAGCTTAAAACCTTTAGATGCAGCAAAAGCTAACAAAATTCTTATGGCTTCTAATCTAGCAACAGGAGCAAAAGTTTCATCAAAATCTAGACCTTCAACTTGTGTGAAACCTTGAGCAACCAACCTAGCCTTATTCCTAACCACAACCCCATCCTCACTTTTTTATTTTTAAACACCCATTTAATTCCAATTAAAGTGTGACCTTGAAGTGAAGGTACAAGTTTCCAAACATTATTTCTTTCAAAATTTTGTAACTCTTCTTGCATGGCAATAATCCAAGATTCATTAGTGAGTTCGTGTGATATATCTTTGGGTTCAAAAGAAGCAACAAAAGTAGAATGAGCAAGAGAACTGGGGTCGAAAAACCTGGATCTTGTAACTCGTTCATGCAAGCTTCCAATAATTTGTTGTGGAGGATGACTTTTGAGAATCCGGAGGGGAGTGGACACTTCACAAGCTTCTTCTTCTTCATGTTCATCACAAATAGATGAGCTTGTGACTTGAGGAGGATCTGTACCAGAAATGATGGTCGTCGGTGCTGGCTGCGAATCAAGATCAGGAGCTGGAACAATGTCATTAGCTGCTGAATTTTTGGGCAGCAGCACCACTTCTTCCTCTTCTTCAATGAAAATACTCTCCCCCTGCGGATATGGATCTGGACCTGCAATATTTGAACTAGTACCTGGGCTAGCTTCATCAAAAAAAACCTCACAAGTCTCTACAATTTTGTTAGTATCAAGTAAAAGCACACGGTAGCCTCTAGTATGAGATGGATAACCAAGGAATATGCCATCAACAGATCTAGCTTCAAATTTATCAAGATTACCATGTTTCATAACAAAGCATTTGCAACCAAAGACCCTAAAGTGTGTGACACTAGGCCTATGTCCAAACCTGAGCTCATATGGTGTTTTACCTAGCTTAGCACGCAAGAAAACACAATTTGAGACATAACAAGCGGTTGCAATTGCATCAGCCCAAAATTTCCTAGGAGCTTGATATTCATCAAGCATAGTACTAGCCATCTCAACTAAGGTTATGTTCTTTCTCTCTACAACAACGTTTTGTTGAGGTACATATGGTGAAGAAAATTGATGATCTATTGCATTTTCAGCACAAAAGTGATCAAACGATTGATTTTTAAATTTGGTTCCATTATCACTTCTAATTGCTCTTAAAGATCCTGGGTGATCAATTGATAATCTAAGAAATAAAGTTCTAAAGTGACTAAAAGCTTCATTCTTAAATGCCATAAAGTAAACCCAAAAGTATCTAGAATAGTCATCAACAATCACAAGAACATACCATTTACCTCCGAAGGATTGAACACGTGAAGGTCCTACGGTGTCAAGGTGTAAAAGTTGACCCGGTTCAGTTGTCATGGTCATTGTGAGAGGGGCATGTGAACCTGCAACCATCTTAGCATGTCTACAAGAAGAGCACACAATTTCTTTGCCCCCTTTAAGCTTAGGCAGCCCACGTATGCGATCAAGAGCACTAACACGCGTGAGATGATCAAAGCCTACGTGACCAAGTCTACGATGCTAAAAATATAAATCTTTGGAATCATTTGCAACTAGACATCTATGCTTAGAGGAATACATATGAAAATCAGCTTTAAAAACTCTTCCAAACCGAGACATGTTAAAAATAAGCTCACTATTTGAACCAACAACTTTGCAGCAGTTTTTATTGAAAATAATTTCCAGATTTTCATCTAGCAATTGTGAAACAGAAAGCAAGTTGTATTTCAAATTCTTGACAAGTGCCACATCCTTCAAAGTGTAGTGATCATTTACTCTAACCGAACCCTTAGCAATTATACGAGTTGAAGAATTCTCGGCAAAAGTAACATTCTCTACACGTGGCACAAAAGAGAGAGAGGAGAACTGTTCTTTGTTACCAGTCATGTGGCGTGAGCAACCTGAATCCACAATCCAAATGTTCTCCTTCCTCAAGAGTGTAACCTACATAGAAGCACAATACGTCGATGACTCAATACTGGGGTTAGTTAAAAGGCATTTAGGAATCCAGTACTAAGTCACACGACGTCCAGCAGGAATAACATGCGAAAGCTGAGATAAAACAGCAGGTTTATGAGTCAAAGTTTGTGATTTTTTGTTCTTAACTACTGACCTATGAGGTGTTACTTGTGTAGCACGAAAATCAGTAGCTCCGGAGGCAAAAACAGAAGGTCCGGAGGCAAAAACTGAAGCTCCAGAGGCAAAAACTGAAGCTCCGGAGGTAAACTTTGAATATTTCTGACTCATAACAGAAGGTTGCATGTTCCTGACATTCGGTTTAGTATGTGCAGCAAATTTTGCATGAGAGTTATAATATCTAGCTTGCATTCTTTCCTTTTTATGTTGTTTAGCTAGTCTATAACAAAAATATATGACATGACCATCTCTACCACAAAAGGTACAATGAAATTTAACTTTGTGTTCATCTCTAGATAAGCATGCAGTATGCTTATTTGAACCCGAATGTGACAACACTCCTGCAGATTTAAAAACCACTTCTTTTTCTTGTTGGTGTTGCCAAAAGAGGACTTGACTTTATTCTGCTTTTCATCACGGTTAGAAGGACCTGAAAGGTTAGGGCAATCTTTACGAAAGTGTCCTGTCTTACCACATTCAAAGCATCGTTGAGGTCCGGAGCTTCCTCTCCTTCAAGTTCTCACATTTTGCAATGCTTTTGAGAACCTAGTAGAAAGAAGTACTAGCTCCTCCTTTGGAAACTCCTCAATCTGTTCTAGGGTTACTGAAGACAGCAAAGCAAGTGTATTGCTAGATGATTGGCCGGAGCAGGGCATATCACGTTGTGAGACAAATGCAATAGTCTTATTTGGGTTCTTACGTGATATAATGTCAATTTCATGAGTTTTTAGCTTAGAATAAAGCACATCTAATGTAAGAGTACTCATGAAAGTGGATTCATGTATGGATTTACTTTCATCTCCCAAATTGACATGTCTAATGCACTTAGTAATTGCCTAGCATTTTCAGCATCTGAAAAATTAACATTGACGCTAAGCAAGTTGCTGAGAATTTTATTAAAGCGAGGAAAGAGGTCATCAATGGACTCACCGGGTTGCATCTCAAAGCGCATGTATTCTTTCTTGAACATATCCTGTCTTACCTCCTTGATCGTGTTGGATCCTACGTGGTAGTCACAAAGTGCTCTCCACACATCGTACTCCGATCGGAGGTGTGCAAAATTGTCGAAGTCGCTCCGAGTTAGTCCTTGTATGATCAAGTTCCGAGCCTTGTTCTTGTTGTCGACATCTCTCATGTTTGTAGCCGTGACTTGATCATTTGAAGGCACATCGTAAGGCTTGTACACCTTTTCCCATATTGCAAAGCCTTGCGCCTGGATGAAAGCTTTCATGCGTGCCTTCCAAACCTGAAAATCAATACCACTAAACACACAAGGTTTGGCGGAGTATTTCTCCATGATGATTAGTCAAAACACGTGCAAATCACAAAGATTAGAGCAACCTGGCTCTGATACCAATTGTAGGATCGAAGTACACGTGTAAAGCTACCAGAGGGGGGGTCAATGGTAGATAAAAACTTTTCAGCGGAAGCAACAAAACACCCCTCAGCAGAAAACCGAACTGTTAAAGAAACCATGTGTGCGACTAATGTAAACGTGTTCAACTATGACAAAACTAGAATATATTGTAGATAATCAAGTAACGAAGACGTCACAGCAATAATCATGAAAATCCGTTGAGAGAAACTCAAGTTACGATTGAAAGATCGAACAAAGGTCAATCTGTCCTACGCCAGAAAAACAGTCCTGGATTACTACAAAGAAACTCGTGTAGATCAGAAACGACAAATTCAATGACAGTGAAATTTTCACACATGATGTATAATCAAGTTGTGAAGAGAACCCAAAAAGAATCACATCAATTGGATTTGTAAAACTCGAGTTATGATAAAACCATCAAAGCAAGGTAGTGCTGAAGAAACTCCACGAGAAAAACTTGTCTGAAACAAGTCGGACGAACAAAGCACAAAAGTTACTTTAGAATACGAATTTTATTTATCAAAACATAAGAGGAACAGCCCCAAAGTCGTGCCCAACGAGCTTTGGCCTCCCTTGCTTATATAACCAGCTCTATGGCCAAACCAATTTAAACTAGGACTCCTACTCCTACTTCGATTCAAACTGTAACTTTCCGATACTGCTCAAGACTCTTCCATACACAGATAGAAGCAATCTTAAGACTTCAAAACACCTTAGGAACGTCCCAAACATTACTAAAACAACTCAAATTCGTGACCCACACGAAATCCTATCATAACCAACTCAAAACTTTCCATATTCGAGTCAAACACGACTCAGCTGCAGCATGAGTCCATAATCTAGTCGGTTGGACCTTTCCGACCAATTCTTTACGTCCACTTCTCTTCATCACGCCTTGGAACCATGCAGCCACATCCATGCACTCCTTGCACACGTGCAAACATCTTCCAACGACGTCCAAGATACCTTCATATGCATTGTTCTTGATTCAAACATACTGCACAACCTCCCGATCAACTCAACCACAATTCCTCCCGAACTTGGTTGTTGAACCTCATCTTCTCCCTAAGACTAGTTCAATGGATCCCGTCACCAGCCATGTCTTGAACTCAAGCAACACCTGCACATGAATAAACAACCAATACTTTCGAGCACAACTCCTCGACTTGACTCTTGTTAGTTCCGAAACTACAAGATCTTACGTGAGCACCTCACATAAGCATGTTGTAAACCATAGCAAAATGATATCAGCCATAACAACCAAAACACACCAAAAAATTAGTAAAATAATACTAAGAAAACTTTCCATAAGAGTAAAGAAAGTTCAAAACATTGCAAGTTAAAAGCAGAACCATTGCAATCAAGCTCCGAACCTTACCAAAGCTAACCAGACCTTGAACCGGAGCTAGCAAAAACAAATCGGACCTAGCAAAAATAAGTCAGACCTAGACAAAGCAAGTCAGACCATAAGTCGGACCTTGCCGGAGCTACACAAAACAAGTCGAACCTATCGTCGGACTTTGCAGGAGCTCGGACCTAGAGTCGGACCTTGTTAAAAAGGTGTTTTGGTAGTATTCAAAACTTTTATCGTCAAAGCCAATGTATTCAGCACACATAGGTATCACATCATCCAAGTATGTTGCCATGTATAATCTGACCGTATCACACATGAAATATACTATGTTGGTTAATTCTCCCGGTAGGGAGATGAGGACTAATATAGTGTGTCCAAAAGTAAACCTTAAAATAAGGGGGTAGACTTCCTTGCCAACCTTATTGTCTTGGATTCTCAATGGCTTGATATACTACTTGGAATGGATTGGTTAAGCAAGCACAACAGAGTGATCCAATGTGCCGAGAGGAGCGTGCAGTTGACAAACAAGTCGAAGAAGTGTAACGCCCCAAAACCTGCTAAAGAGGGGAATTTATAATTTTTTGGACGTATTGCATGTGGTGCAGAAATTCAAATTCAAACTGGAATTCAAATTCAAATCAAAACATAAAAGAAAAGGAAAAAGAAAAAGAAAAAGAAAAACCCCAACCGGCCAGTGGGCCAAAACCCGCCAGCCGGCCCACTACCTCCCCGCGCCAGTCCAAACCCGCGCCCCTCTCTTCCTCTCACTGACACGCGGGGCCCGCGTGTCATCCCTCACCTCCCGCGCGCCCCAACCGACCCCGGCTCTCTCGCACCCGAATCCAAACCACCTCCAGAAACCCGCACCCCCAGCCCGATCCTCGGCCCCGGACGCTGCTATTTATCCAAACCAATCCTCCGCAGCCTCTCTTCGTGAAATTCACGCAAGGAAACTCGCCGAATTCCCCAGCGCGCTCCACTTTTCTCTCCGGTGAGAACCGAAGCTTCGGTCACCGTTTTCTTTCGATCGTTGCTCGGATTTTCTAATCTAACGCGCTGATCATATTCCACCGCCTCGGGGAGTCACACAGGTGAAGAAAACCCGGTGTTTTGCACTCTAGACGCAGATCCGGTGAGCACCGCCACGTTTTCATCTCGGACCTCACTGCCGACCACCTTCCAGGGCCTCCGAGCTCAAGAAAAACCCTGAGGTGAGATCCCTGACCTCCCCTCTACCGTTCTATGCCATGAAATCCAAGTTTTAGGAAGTATAGACGAAAACCCGAAGATCTCCGGCGAGATCACCGCCTCCCGCCGCCGCGCGCCGCCGGGCAGCGCCGCCCGCACACGGCTAGGGCGACGTGGCCCCTTGAGGGCCGTCTATTTTAAATCGCACGGTAGAAATAAAACCCACGCTTACCGGTTCCGCGATCTAATCTGAGCCGTCTGTTTTAAATCGGATGGTCCACGTCAGCCCCGCGTTATAAAGGCCAGGATTCTTACGCGCTACCCCCTGGGGATCTCGGAAAACACGAGCTAGCCCCGGAAACTTCTGATCTAGCCCCTGGAACTTCAGAAATTCATGTAAATTCATATAAAAATCAGTTTTAACCCCTGGACTTAATAAAAATAGGAAAACCCCCCTGTTATGTGTAGTTAGACCCCTGGAAATTTATGAAATAGTAAATTAGACCCTGCAGTAGGGTGTATTTACCTTTTTGACCCTATATGATATTAAATTCAGAAATTTGAATCTGTGATTAGGATTTAAATTTAAAAGGCGAGGCAAACACATGTGCAAACTCAAATTTAAACTCTCCTAGCACATGGAAAACTTTAGAATGAGTTAAAAATAGATTATAGGCTGAAATGAAATCTGCCTAAGTGTTGTTCATATTTATTAGTTCTAGAAACACATTTTTAGGTTAGGAAATAATTCTGAAAACTGATAAAATAAATTTAAATTAATTCACATCAGAGGAGAAGTTCAAAAATATATTATTTAATATTTTAGATCAGAACCTATGCTGTTTAGATGATATGTCCTACCATTTAATATTAAAACTCACTTTTAGGCATAGAAAATAAATCTGAAAAAAAGATATAGGAAAACAGGTATGCATAATTAGAAAATGATAAATGAAGTCTCCAAATCTAAAAACTTCAGTTTAGGATTTGGTAGAAGATCTGAGAACCTATTTGGAGTAGGAAATTACCTTTCATGCAAACTTGGTATCTAAGAAGTGTATTAATTAAATATAAAGAATTTGTTCAAATTGGAAATTCATATATAGTGTGCAAACAGAAATCTGAATACAAAAGTAAGAAATCATATACATATGTTTAAAAGTGCATGTAGGCCAAAAATCGACACATGTAGAGTAACCACAACACTTAGAAATGTGAATGACTTTCATAGGTATGTATGTGTGGTTTGTATGAAGTGAAAGTGTGAACTATGTCTTATGGATTGTTGTTTTCTTTTGCTATGTGTATTGCCATGAGTAGAACCTGCCCCAGAGCAAGTTCTCCCCTTCCAAGACCAAGACTTTCCATTCTCAGAGCAGCAGAAAGAAGGCAAGTGTCCTTGACCACTTTGATCCTATGTTAGGATGTGTAGATAGAATTATTTGCATTGTCAATTGAAACATGAAACCCATGCTAGGAAGTTTCCGTAGAATTGCATTACCTTGTTTCCTTGAATCTTGGGTTGGGATTTACTCTATCATGTCATTTATTTATATGCTTATGTTTAGCCATGCTTAGAATGGGATAATTGGGATATGAGATCATCAATTTATTTACCTTACTCTTGAATGAGATATTATGAGTTATGTAGAGGTAGGGATCGAGGCAAGTTGGATGATTTGGTTGGTGCTGGGTGCACGAGACTCGGGTTTGTATTTAGTACTTGCCTGGATCATAAGGACCGGTTCATGGAGCATGTAACCTAGCTTTACCGTGCCAACCACATGCTGAGATGGGGCATCTTGGTCAATTAATTAAGTGTATCCCCGGCGTAGTATGGGTGTGTTGGATGGTGCGGGGAGTAGGTGTCAGCTGGACTACCATATGAACCGCAAGGCTTAAGAGGGGGCCACTGCAGCGGGGTTGGAGCCTCTTGTGTGCTGTTAGGGGTGAAACCTCAGTGGGCCCACGCTTGTCAGGAATCCCTTTGTAAAGGCTTCATAGTGATCTCCTGGCTACACACCTGGGAAGTGTGAATGTGGTTCACGGCCACTGGCATAATGGAGGTTCTTTTAGTCCACCTGGCAACGGGGGATGAAATCACTACATGTGGGTACAATGGTGCAAACTCTGCAGAGTCAAAACTGACACGACCCCCAATGGTCCTGTCGAGCCAGGATCACGCTGAGGGGTGCTGCGTTGCACAGTACCTTATAACACACGTCAAAGGTACAAAGCGGAAGCGGAAATTTTATTACATAAACAGTTTTATGAACATGTTTACATCAAAATAAGTTTAGTCCACACTCGCGGGCGTAGACTACGCATCAAGTCACGTTCAGCCCTCGAACGTGTCCTTGCTAGCACACACACACACACTAACTCTGCGGCGTGCACGACTCCCACTCGACGGGGTTCCCCTCCTGGGGTTTCGTCTCATTTTAGGGAGTCCCCTCCTCATAGAACCCTGCAAAAGCTTCAAACACAAGCAGTGAGCACGAAGGCTCAGCAAGTCTGACCCGTCTCACCTAAACATGGAACTTCTACATGAGGGTAATGGGTTACATGAGATAAAAATCAGTTGCAAGGACTCGTCTAATTAGTAGAACCTTACTTTCATGTTTTAGCAGCAGGTTGTGGAGAACTTTACGCTAAGGCACATGAGAGAGCCGCAATCAAACAAGAAACGCATTTCTCTCATGTACTTTGCCCAAAGTAGAAAAGAACTTTAGTTAGCTCTAAGCTACAGCATATCATTAACAATCAATGTCCAGCTTTCAATTAGCAACATTTTAATATGTGACTAGCCTGTTCTTTCTACGTCACGGTACAGTGAACAAGTGGTACTCACTGACGCGAGGGACGGCGATTATAATCGATTTACACCTGCAGGGTTACCCGAACAACCCGTCACGTACGCCCGTACTCGATGTTGCCTACAACAACCATCACGGACGTCGTACGCGACTACCTTTCACCCGTTAGCCAAATGTTGAACCGGTCCAATCGTCCAGAGCAAGAGGTCTCTGCACGCGCATCTCAGTGCCGCCAGCCGATTTACACCTCGAGCTCTCAACCTACCCTCTGAACGACCAGCTATGCCTCAACACCCAGCTGCCCGAGTTACATCAGTTTCCCGGTTCCCATATAGCCGGTAGGTCTTCGGTACTGTTCTAGCTTGTTCAACAGGCCCGCACACAGCTCGGTCCTCAATCGACACAAGTGGAGCTACAGCACACAGGCCCCAAAGTCCTGCTGCCCTTAACCTCCGCTTGGTCTCATTTTCTTACCATGTGTTTCATGTGCTATCACTACCCGAGTCGAGTGCCTCTAGCCTATGCTCGCGAGTAGTCCAGCTACTCGACTTGTACCAAATCCTACTCTATCTTAGCAATGCAGTGGCTAACGAGGTTTTCAATCCTAAACCCAACCCATGGTTCTTGGCTATGCAGTTGGGTTTCCAATCAAGACTCTAATGCAAAGAACAATATTCAAAGATGTGCTCAAAACAATAAACATTTGTAAAAAGGTTAATGCAAACCGGAGCTTGCCTTGCTGCTCTTGGTCGTAGGCTAGCTGTTCCTCCAGAGTAACGAAGTCTAGGACTTCGGGTTCCTCCTCGACCTTAGCGACTACATGATATAAGAAACATATGTATCAATTTAAATGCATTTATATTAACTTTGAAGTTGTGAAGTCTATAACCCTTGCTAGACAGACCTAATGACTGTGAAACTTTTACTGTGGCTTGGTTACAACCTAAACAGAGATTTGGTCAAGTTTTAGTTGCAGCAAAGCTCATTTGAGCCCTCCACAATTAATTATATCCTTGACCTTAATTGGAACTCTTAGGGTGTTCTAGGAATTTTCATGAAGCAAACTATGCTTTCTGAAAACTAGATTTTCAGATGGTTCTAATGGAGTTGGTCTCACTTAATTTGAAGGTTCCTAGCTAAAGTTATGAGCTAAATAATTTCAGAGAAAATCCTGAAAATGTTTCTGAACATTTTCTATTTTCTCTGGAACAGTTTCACTAATCACACCATTAGGTGGATTAAATGAGCTCAAATGGACCTGAAATTTTAATGGTAGTTCAAGGATATTTTGGTGAACATCTCAGCAAAATTTCAGAAGTTTCCTCCAAAGGATTCTCCAGTTAAAATTCCTAACAGTTTAAACTTTGAGGAATTAATTCTGGAGAAATAAGGAATTTCATGAAGTGAAACTTGATTTTCTGGAAAGTACTCAGGGAGCTGAATCCAGCAAAATTTGGTTCACCCAATTTGGAGCTTTCTAGCCAAAGTTATGAGGATTTGAAGTTTGAAGAAAATCTGAAAATCGGGGAAAAGTTTAAACTCGCGCGTGGGCCCAGGGGACACGCGTCGCACGCCGAGGCGACAGCGCACCGCGGCCCACAATGATTTTACGCGCCAGCACACCCGATCCCGGCTGCAGCCGGATCCCGATTCAAAATATCTCCCGCTGACAGCTGGGGTCCACCCCTTCTTCAACCTCGCGACACCCGCGCTCCGCCGCCGAGGGATCTCGCCGGAGAGCTCGCTGCCGGCTGCTGTACAGCTCAAAACTTCTCGATTCTGGCCGCCCCTGCCTACTTTTACTCGGGGAACAGGATCCTAGGGTCAGCTGCTCATGACAACGGCCGGAGCATGGTCGGCGACGAGCCGCCACCTCAGAACGACTTCGGCCATGTCGGCTGACTACCCTAGCACCTCAGCTACTTGGGAAACCGGTCGGGGAGCATCAGTGGACCTTAGAGAAGGTCGACATGAGCTCGAGGCAGCTCGGGGAAGGCCCGAAATAGGTCCTCACCATGCGCCTGATGCCGCCGGTTCGTTCTGCCATTAGTAGACCTCAAATTACGCCGGGCACAGAGGTTCTCCGGCCCAGAGTTGTGAAGGCAACTTGTGCGTTACCGTGTCTAGCTCGTGTGAGAGCGGCTTGAGGCCCCCTAATCCTTTATAGAGCACGAATTAAACAGAATCATACCCGAAGGTCGTTCTGCACACAGAAAGGGGAAAAGTGGAAATTCGCCGCCGGTGAGCAACCACTCGAGCTGTGGCTCGGGGATGAGCAGCACCGGTCACTAACGCGTCCAAGGGTGCCTTGGCTCGGGCGTGACAACGCCCTGGTTGGGCCGTCCACGAGAGCCCGAGGTGCGGCGGTTCCATGTCCCGAATTTGATCTTTCGGCACAGCCGATATCAATCGGTTTCAACCGAATTCTAGCAACGGGGAGGACGGAGGAAGGTCTCTAGTACCTTGCTGGGGCTCTGGAGTGGACGGAGGGAGCTGCGATTGGCGTTCTCCAATCAAGTCCGAGCTGCGGAAGTTTTCGGCCGGCGCTGAGTTCTTGCGGGGAAGAACGGTGGTGCCTCGGCCGAGGAGGGGGGCAGGTGCCTTAAGAAGGCTCTGCACCGCCTCACGTCCGCGCGTGGGCAAGCAGCTGCTGGCGCAGCGTCTTCCCTCGGTGGCGATCACCGCTGCGGCTCGGCGACCCGAGTGAAAAAGTCTCAGTCGGTTTTATCTGAGCAGTGGCAGACATGTGGGTCCCACCTCCAATTTTAACCTCTGAAATTTACTCCTAATCACTGTTGTAAACAGTGAACCCCATACTACCCTTGGCAATTCAAATTATTCACCCATGAGCCATTTGAATTGATCAAAGTTCAAATGAGGTTTGGTTCGAATGAATTTCAGCACAAGTTCAGTTTGAAATTCAAATAAAGTTTGAATTTCTCCCCCCTTAGCTCATGTCAAGATCAACTCCAAATGGAGTGAAAATTGGTGTGTGAGCTCACAAAAATGTGCTGAGTAAGAATATGCCTTCCACTTTTAAATTCATGGGATAAAAACAGTTTGAATTTGAATATGGTTTCAAACTGACCTCTTCCTAACTATACCCAAACTGACCTCAAACAGGTTTTGAATTTGGGTGGAACTTGGCATGGACATCCTTAGTAAAGTGTAGGAGTTTTCATATGTCCAGCCCATCTATATCACATGTGGAAAATACCACTTTTGTAATGTGTGAGTTTGTTCTCTAATGAGCATGTTGATAATTGTTACTTGCTCTTCATTTGTGTTCATCATCCTTCCTCAAATAAGGTGTGTGGTGTGGTGATGAACACTGCAAATGTGTGTCAAAAACTGAGGCCCTTACATTCCTCCCCCCTTAAAAGAATCTCGTCCCGAGATTATAAGGTGAAAATTAGAGAGAGGACGGTGGAAAATTACCGGATATGTGACGTGAAAAAGTCGGGGTAGTTAGTACGAAGGAATTCTTCGCTCTCCCATGTCGCTTCGTCCATGGAGTGATTACTCCATAGAACCCTGTAGAACCACAACGTACGGTTGCGTGTGGTTCGGGCCTTTTCCTCAATAATCTGCACCGGTTCCTCCAGATAGGTGAGATCCGGTTGCAGTTCTTCAATGTCTTCCAGCTGAACGGTAGTTGATAGCTTGAGACATTTCCTCAGCTGGGAAACGTGAAAGACGTCGTGCACACCGGAAAGTGCTTCTGGTAACTTCAGCCGGTATGCCACTGATCCACATCTCTCGGTAATCTGAAATGGACCGATAAATCGGGGTGCCAACTTTCCTCTCACCCCAAATCTGTTTACGCCCTTCATTGGAGACATCCGTAGATATACGTGATCTCCAACTTCGAATTGTAATGGGCGCCTTCTCCGGTCCGCATACTGTTTCTGATGGGATTGAGCGGCTTTTAGGTTTGCTTGAATCAGTCGAACCTTTTCTTCCGCGTTGTTGACAAGATCAATCCCGAAGGTAACCCTTTCGCCAGACTCACACCAGTTCAACGGTGTGCGGCATTTTCTTCCGTATAGCGCCTCGTAGGGCGCCATCTTGATGCTGGCTTGGTACCCATTGTTGTACGAGAACTCGGCTAACGGCAAGTGATCATCCCAATTCTTGCCGTGGTCGATAGCGCAAGCTCGTAGCATGTCTTCTAGAATCTGATTTACCCGCTCGGTTTGTCCATCCGTCTGCGGGTGGTAGGCTGAACTACGGATCAGCTTCGTCCCCAAGGCAGCGTGCAGCTGCTCCCAAAAACGGGACACAAATAAGGTGCCCAGATCCGATATGATAGTACGGGGTACGCCGTACAATCATAGGATCCGTGAGATGTACAGTTCAGCATACTTCTTTGCGTTGTAGTTGGTGTTGACCGGGATGAAATGGGCAACTTTGGTGAGCCGATCGACGATCACCCACACCGAATCATGTTTCTGTAAGGTGGTGGGTAAACCGACGACGAAATCCATGCTCACGTCCTCCCACTTCCAGGCAGGAATGCCCAGTGGTTGCAGCAGTCCCGGTTTCCGCATATGATCTGCCTTCATCCTTTGACATGTATCACACTCGGACACGTATTTTGCAACCTCGCGCTTCATCCGTGTCCACCAAAACTTTCTTCTGAGTTCTTGATACATTTTGTTGCTGCCGGGGTGAATAGAAAACTTTGGTAAGTGAGCCTCATTAAAGATTTTCTTCCGTAATTCCGGTTTACGGGGTACGACGATCCGGTCCTTGAACCACAGAACGCCGTCTCCGTCCTTCCGGAAACATTTCAACTCCCCACTGTCTACACGTCTCCGCAAATGTGACATGCCCTTGTCATTCTTCTGGGCTGCCGCTATCTCTTCACGGATGGTGGGGATCAAAGCTAGGTTGTAGAGAGCTCCGTGTGGAATCACATGGAGTGGTGGTTCGCTCTCTTCCAACGGTGTGATGGTCAGATTATTGACGTGTGACTTGCGGCTCAGCGCATCTGCCACTACGTTTGCTTTGCCCGGATGATAATAGATCTCTATTTCGTAATCCTTTATCAGTTCTAACCATCTTCGTTGCCTCATGTTCAGCTCCTTCTGAGTGAATATGTACTTGAGGGTTTTGTGGTCGGTATATAAATGTACGAGGTTACCGAGTAGGTAGTGCCTCCACATCTTCAGTGCAAGTACCACGGCGCTGATGTCAGGTGCTTGACTAAAGCCTTGAATGCTGCTTCACATGCTGGACTCCAAACATATTTGGTAGCCTTCTTCAGCAGCTCTGTCATTGGCTTGGCAATCTTCGAGAAGTTCGGAATGAACCTCCGATAATATCCCGTGAGTCCGAGGAAACTCCGTACCTCGTGAACAGTTCTGGGGGATTTCCAATTCAGCACTTGAGTGATCTTGCTCGGGTCCACAGCGATACCCTCCGCTGAGATGATATGCCCGAGAAAAGGCACTTGCGATATCCAGAACTCGCATTTGCTGAATTTCGCGTATAACTTGTGATCCCGCAGCCGTTGCAAGACTATACGCAGATGCATCTTGTGCTCTTCCTCCGACTTGGAATATACCAGGATGTCATCGATGAAGACCACGACAAACTTGTCCAGCTCCGGCATTAATACCGAGTTCATTAAGTACATGAAGTGAGCTGGAGCATTGGTGAGGCCGAAGGACATGACCAGGTACTCATAAAGTCCGTACCTCGTCGAGAAAGCCGTCTTCGGAATGTCCTCAGCCCTTATCTTAATCTGATGGTACCCGGATCTTAAGTCCATCTTGGAAAAGATCTTTGCTTCGACCAACTGATCAAACAACATGTCGATCCGTGGCAACGGGTACTTGTTCTTGATGGTTACGGCATTTAATGGATGATAGTCCACGCAAAGCCGTAACGTCTCATCCTTCTTCTTGACAAATAATGCCGAACCGCCCCAAGGCGAGGAGCTCGGCCTAATAAAACCCTTTTCCAGAAGGTCCGTGAGCTGAGTCTTCAGTTCAGCCAATTCCTTGGGCGCCATCTTGTACGGCCTTCGGGATATTGACATGGTTCCTAGTGCAAGTTCAATCTTGAACTCCACCTCTCTATCGGGCGGCATCCCTGGCAAATTGTCCGGGAATACATCAGGGAACTCTCGGACCACTGGAATATCTTCCAATCTGATGGTTGTGGCTTGATAGACACTTGGAAGTTTTATTTCTGGACTGTCCAGAAATAAAGAGTGAGACTCGTGCACTTCTGAGTTTAAGTGCACGACTCGAAGGATGGTGTCTAAAACAGCGCCGTGGCGGGTTAACCACGACATCCCTAGGATGACATCGACCTTCTGTCCCAATAAGATAATGAGAGACGTGGGGTACGCTCTACCCGCTAAGCATAATGGTGCTTTGGAAACCATTACGCTTGCTGAAATCTTCCCACCCTGTGAGCAAATTAAATATGGACTATCGGTGGGTAGTATTGGCAAGCTGTGTTTAGCAATGAAAGCTTGGATAAAAAAATTATGCGTGGCGCCTGAATCAAACAGTACTATAGCGGGATGCTGGTGGAGTTGGAACATACCCGCAAGGATTGGCTCGCCCTCCGGCACGTCCTCAATGGCAAGCTGGTGGACGGTGCCGGGCCTAGGGTTTGCCCGCCGCGCATTAGTAGGGTTCCGGGGTTGATTCCTCCCCGGAAACTGCGGTGCCACTCCGCCGCCTTGCCTCTCCGGGCAACTGCTCGCGAAGTGTCCTGGACGACCACACTTGTAACATGTGGCCGCTGCTAGTGTAGTGCTCGGGGGACAAAAGCCTGGCATGCGCTGCTGAGGTGCATACGCACGCGGCATCGCCCGCTGCTGCTGTTGTTGTTGTGGTGGTACTGGCAGTGCCGGCCTGAATGCCGGTGAAGAGTACGGTCGACTGCGGAACGGCATCGACCGCTGTGGTGGCTGCCAGCGTGGACCTGATGGTGGGCGATTCACCATCCGAAACTTCTGAGAAGGACCACCTCCTTCTCCGCTGCTCTGCGGCGCGCTTCGCTTCCTCTCCGCCGCCGCTAACTCCTTACCAGAGTCCTCCTGAACAATCGCAGCATCAATGATGTCGTTGAGGCTGCCGCGATTGAACATCGCCAACTTGTCCTTCAGGAGCTGGTTAAGCCCCTGGTAAAAGTGGTCTCGCCGCTTCTCGTTGGTATCAGCATGATACGACGCATAAAGTGCGAGATCGTTGAACGCCCTGGAATATTCCAGCGCGTTCCGGCTCCCTTGCTGCAGGTGCAGGAACTCCTGCGCCTTCCTCTTCATTAAACCTGGCGGTATATGATAGGCCCTGAAGGCCGTCCGGAATTCCGCCCAGGTCATCACTCGGTCGGTGGGCTGTGAAGCACAGAAGTTGGCCCACCACGCGCTTGCGGATCCTTGGAGCTGCTGGACCGCGAACTGAGTCTTGCGCTGCTCGCTTATCTGGAGCAGCCCGAACTTCATCTCTATGGCGCGGAGCCAGTTGTCCGCGTCAAGTGGTTCATCCGCCCTTGGGAATACCGGTGGATGAGTAGCCAGGAAGTCGGAGTGGGAGCTCTGTTGACGCTCCTCACGGTCTTGACGTCTCTCTGGGCGAGACGTATTGGCGATCAGCGTTTGCAGCAACTCCGTGTGCTGCTGATGCGAGCCCGCCATTGCTGCGACAATGTCGGCCAATGTAACCGTCGGCAGTGGCGGTGTTTGCTGTTGCTGTTGCTGCTGCTGTCCTGAGGAGTCCTCAGGAGGTGGTTGGGAGGTCTCTCCCCCTTGACTGGTACCCCCAACGTCAGGGTTGGCACGAGTACGCGTCATTCTGAAATTCAAAACAGCAGCGATTAGCACATGTCTTACTTAAAATTCCATATGCAACAGTAGGTATTGAAGCGACACATGATTAATTTGCACAACATTCACATATATTGATAAAGCATAAACTTTATACAAGATACATTATTCTAGGATCTCCGAGAAGTCGTGCTCATGTCGTCACTACCTATACATACGCTACTGTCTACACGACACGTCACCGATTACAAAAGTTGGGTTACACTACCCTGGCTGCCCTACATGGCAACTGTAACCCCCTACTCGGAGTAGAACTCGACATCCTGTGGGTCGTCCTCCTCCGGTACCTCTACTGGTGGCTCTGGATCTACCACCTCTTCTCCCATCTCGGGATCTCCCATTGCCGGAAGGCCCAAGACCACCGGTATACCCAACACCGGAGGTACGAGGTCCTGCAATGCATGCACCTCGTCCATAGCTTTGTTGTAGTCCTCTTCCCAGCCTTGTCCTTCCTCAATAGCGTCGTCCCGCTCTTGAGCAAGGTCCTCATTCTGCTGGGTTAGCGTCTGCACCAGTTCTTGTAACGCCGCGATGTCAACACGGCTTTTTCTCTTCGCCTTCTTCAGACGATGCAACTGATTATGCTGTTCATTCAGTCGCTTGATCGTCAGAAGGAGCACATTGCGGAGTGCGCTGTGAGCACTCTCGAACTGATCTCCACGGCTTGTGCTCTCCTTGAGCTTGGTGGCGAGATGCTCCGTATGAACAGCTTGGCTGTCCATCACAGCGTTTCCCGCCCTCATCTGGAGGCTAAGGTTTGCCTCCGCGGGGTTGTACCTTGGGCAACTCGGGTCCGTTGCCTCCAGGTACCTCTCTTCCCACACATGCTGACCCCGTCCCTCCACCGGAACGGGCGCGTATGGAGTGCCCTCCATAGCCTGCACGTGTAGTTGGCAGAAACGTGACATGGTTTCACGGGCTGCCACTTGCCACATCCCTTCCGGTTGTCTTCCTCTCACCGTGACGGTGAACGGCACCCAACCGGGTGGCATAGGTCCTGCAGGGACTTCGACATGGATTATCCATGTCTTGTTCCCCTCTTCGCCTTCTTCCTTGGCGAAGTACTGTGGCATCTGGTTGTAACCGAAATATTGGAGCATTTGCCACAATGCTTCCGGGTAGCCGCTACGGTGAGAACAGTGGGACATCACCCACCCGTTCTCCAATTGCTTATCTGCTGTCATCTGTAAAAATATATTTGAGAAATGTCAAATATTTATTTAAACAGTAAACCACTGAGTTATAACATAAGACATGTCATTGAACCCATGAAACTTGGAAACACAGTTCAAATTTTAAACAAATTTGACTGCTGATCTGCTGTTCTCATGACAGCCCTGACCAGTTTCCATATCAACCTGATTTAGGCCATGCTAAATGCAAAACCAGTTCTGGAGATCAACATCAAAGTTACAGCTAACTTCAATAGATTTCCAGAAAGTATTTGCTTGGCCTACGATCTGTCCTGGTTCAAAAGTTATGAGATGTCAAAGTTAACAGAATTTCTGGGGAAAATTGGACAGCACCTCCCTGCGTTAGGTACTGATTCGATCCAAGAATCCCAGTTAATTCTGTTCCTAATCTGACAAAACTTTCTGTCAAAGAGTTGTAACCTATCTCATAAGCTTTCCATAACTACCTCATTTGCTATTTTTGGATTTTTATGCAGGAAGTTATACTGAATTTACAGAGAGTTTACAGCGAGTCTTTACTCTGTCCTGTTTTCTGGACAGTTTCAACTCTACTGTATTTTTCGATTGGTTAAGGGATGAAACACCTCTGGACCTCAACAGAAAAGATGTAAAGCTCTTCCAAGGCTTTCCAGAAATGTATCATATAACCCCAATCTCGAAAGAACTCAACCTCTAACCTCTGATTCGGCTGAAAACAGAGTGCTCTGTCCTTAACAACCTATAAGTTAAAAACTTGTTAACTTTGAATATCTTGTTCAAGGGAAGGAGTTACATCCAGTTTTACTACTTTAGATCAAAACCTTCAAGTTTTTAAATGATGTTGTTCATTTAGTGGGGCGTGACGTCGATGCGTCACCAGATTATGTCGGTACTACGTCCTCACAAAGAAAAACCTATACTGGACTTAGCCGGCTTCGTTAATTCAGTGGCACTAAATGTCACTCGCACACGGATGCTACAGGTCTACCGTTTCGTGGTCAGGCTACCTGCAGAAACTCAAACAATCATCAGACTCGGCTGCACACCGAGCCCGGAATCCATATAGTTCGTACACCCGGCCGTCATCACTCGCCCGGATGTTCTCAAGCCAAACACGCCTTGAGTTACGTGTTCACGTGTCAGACCACGTGACGGGTTCTCCCATGTTGCACCACGCACGCCAGAGATAGACGTTGCTCGAATACCCCAAACGACATGAAGAGTCGTAGAGGATATCAAAGCGGGTCGGGTTACCTGCCACCCGTGGGGCTCCACCCTTCAGCTTGTGCGCACTGGTGGACAGCGCTTATGTGTACCCCCAAGACATAAACGTCCCGAGATACACGATTTTCCGACATAATCAAATAAGTTACTATGCCACTTTCTATAAACTAATAACATCCTTATACGGGCTACTAACTCGTTCCTCACTGGATTTTTGAAAAAGATGACCTTTGTACTGTGTTAAACCTCAAGCGAGCTCTGATACCAGCGCTGACACGAACCCAATTGGTCTTGTCGAGCCAGGATCACGCTGAGGGGTGCTGCGTTGCACAGCACCGGATAACACACGTCAAAGGTACAAAGCGGAAGCGGAATTTTATTACATAAACAAGTTATGAACATGTTTACATCTAAATAAGTTCAGTCTACACTCGCGGGTGTAAGGGCCTCAGTTTTGGCACACACTTGAAGTATTCATCACCACACCACACCAATTTTTACTCCATTCGGAGTTGATCTTGACATGAGCTAAGTGGGACGAATTCAAACTTTATTTGAATTCAAAACTGAGCTTGTGCTGAAATTCACTCAAACCGAACCCAATTCGAATCCTATTCAATTCGAATGGCTCAAGGGTGAATAATCTGAATCACCAGGGGTATTATGGGGTTCACTGTTCACTACAGTGATTAGGAATAAATTTCAGAGGTTAAAACCCCGGTGGGACTCACATGTCATAGAGGGAAGAAGGAGAAACTTGCAACCAAAGTCAGAGTCTCGGTGGGAAATTCCACCGAGCAGCTGTCGGCTGTGCCACCGAGCAGCTACCGGCGCCACCAGCTGCTTCCCTCTCCGCGCGCTGGCGCCCAGGGCGGCTGGCTCGCGCCCCCACGTGACCGGCACCGCCTCAGCCGAGCAGGAGTTGGCCGGCTTTATCTTCTCGCGGGCAAACCCGAGCAGCGGCATTGTTTCTCGCCGCAGCTCTCTGCTCAATCGGGAAAACCAGCAAAATCATCTCCTCCTTCGTCCCTGAGCTGCTAGACAGCCACCTGAGCTTGCACTCCACTTCTCCAACGCCAGAAACCTCGAGCTCCGATCTCCTTTGCCCAAAGACGATCGCCACCGCGGCGACCTAGCCTCAGCCAAGAGTCAGGCGCCTGTGGGCAGCGTTCCACAGGCGTTTTCACGGTCCAGCGAGAGAGGCAACAGGAGCGCGCGACCACCGTGCGGCTCTCCTCCAAGTTTGGAAGCCAACCATGAAGGATTCGCAGAGAATTTCTAGTTTTTGCTCCGGCGACCGTAAACCAAGCTTCCGGTACGGTTTCTTTAAATTCTCGCTCTATGATATTTCGGAGGTCATCAAATCTTGCACATAAACGCTGGACTAGCCGGCGATCAGGTTCTTTTCTGCATCTGTAGCGTGAAACTGTCTTGGAGTGACGAGTTTCGAGCTCGATCGAGGGCGGTCATGACGGGCACGATCGGTCACACGGTGCCGACCGACTTGCCGCCATCCCTGAACCCTTTTGACACCTTGTCGAGCTTCCTAGAGGTACACTGATGCTGTAGGGCCGTTTGTTTGAGGTGTTGGCGGGTTTAGAAACCACGGTCGATGGTGTCGAACCTCAACCGAGGCAGCGGCACGTCGCCGAGCTATTTCCGGTCACCCCCAGCCCGACCTGACAACACCGACGTGTTCCTCGACGTCGACAACCCCCGGGCGGCGAGTTTCAGACCCTGGGAGGTCCGGCAGCGGCGAGCCAGCGAGCCCCGAGTGTGCTCCGGCGAGGTCGGCGGCGCGGGCGCGAGAGAACGGCGGGAGGAAGACGAAGCCGGCTGACCCACGTGTCAGCGGCTGAAGAATTTAAATCGGGATCGGGTGTGGCCAGGGATCGGCTGTGCTGGCGCGCAAAATACCCTGTGAGCTCTGGTGTGCCGGACACCTCCGTGCTCGACACGTGTGGTATCCCCGGTGTGCCGGACACCTCCGCGCTCGACACGTGTCCCCGTGGCCCTGAGAGTTTAAATTTTTCCCCGATTTTCAGGATTCTTCCAAACTTCAAATCCTCATAACTTTGGTTAGAGAGCTCCAAATCGGGTAAACCAAATTTTGTTGGATTCAGCTCTCTGAGCACTTTCCAGCAATACCAAATTCAGCTCATGGAAGGGAATAGTTTTCCAGAATTAAATCCCTAAAATTTAAACTGTTGGGAATTTTATATGGAGAACTACTTTATGAAAATTTCTGAAGTTTGGCTGAAAGGTTCATTGGAAAATCCCTGAATCCCAGTAAAGTTTTCAGACTCATCCAAGTTCATTTAGTTACCCTAATTGGGTGATTAAGGGAACTGCCCAGAGAAAATAGAAAAATGTACAGAAACATTTTTCAGACTTTCTCCAATCTTAATTAGGACATAACTTTCTGTAGAATTCTTCAAATGACATGAAACCAACTCCATTAGAACCATTCTAAACTCTAGTTTCCAGAAAGTAATGGTGGGAGCCATGAAAAACACTGGAATTACATAGAGGCTCGATTATTGACCAAAGAGGCTTTTATTTGTACAAGGTTCAATTGAACTTTGTTTCAAATAAAACTTGGTCACAACTCTGGTTAGGACCCTACCAATCCACCATAAAAAATTTCAGAACCCAAAGGAGAGGGCTAGCTAGAGTTATTAGCAATTATGTATTTAAGTTCACACATTTACATTTAAATTTACATGTAGTATTGTATTCAACGTGTAGCCATTGAAGAAGAGACCCCGGAAGTACTGGATTTCCTTCTTCCGGACGAAGAACTAACTACTGACCAGCAGCAACAAGGCAAGCCCCGGTTTGCATTAACCCTTTTTTTAAGTCTTACTTTGTTTACATGTGTCCTATGAAGTATGATTGTGCATTAGGTATAGGATGAATGAAACCCCACTTGCATAACCAAAGGTTCCTAAAAGAGTGAGGGTAGTGTCTAGGACCTCGAGTAGACAGGCTATGCTTAATAATTCATAGGGCTTCGGTACAAGTCGAGTAGTTTGGATCTACTCGCGAGATAGGATTGGGACGCACGGGTTCGGTTGAGCGATGTGAGATCACATTAGTAATGAAAATGAGACTGGGCAGGGGCTAGGGCGCAGCAAGAGGGAGTCTTGTGTGCGCAGCCCTGTCCGTGTCGATTGAGGACCGAGCCGTGTGCGGCCCACGCTGATCAAGTTTGAACGTACCGAAGGCATATCGGATATATGGGCCCCGATAAACCGATGTAGCCTAAACCTCCGGGCGTCGAGGCATAACGCACCGATTTATAGGTGTAGGCTGAGGGCAGCAAGGTGGAAATCTGCCAACGGGCATAGAGAGATGCTCCGTGTGGGGAACCTCCTGTTCGTTTCGGTGCGACCGGTTCGACGTTTGGGCTGTTGGGTGAAAGGTTGTCCCGTACGACATCGAGTGAGCGTGCTGTGCAGATCCACGGGTGGGCGTACGTGACGTGCTCTTTGGGTTTCCCTGCAGGTGTATATCGAGTCGATTCGCCGTCCCTCACGGTGAAGAGTACCACTTGGTCACTGAGTCGTTATGTAGATTAATGGATGAAACATGTTGATTCAATATTGCTGGTTGATATAATTGTATTGCTACATGTGTGCCACCAAATACTGCTTAGTAAATTTCAGATTTCATGAACTGATTAACTTGTTGCTAAAAGATGAACTAAGGATGAACTTTTAGGCGTGTCCTTTTGTTGAAATGTTACTATCCTATGTCCATGGTACCCCTCATGTAGAGTTTCATGCTTAGTTGAGTCGGTTAAGCCTTGCTGAGCCTTCGTGCTCACGGTTGCTGCTTAAGTGTTTTTCAGGTGAGGAGCCACCCACGGACTCGGAGTACGAGTCCACCGGCGAGGGTTACCCTCCGTCGGGGACCACGGCTGAGTGGGAGCCGTACACGCCGCGCTGAGATGAGGAGTGCAGCTAGTGTGGGTTGCCCTAGGGCTGGGAAACCAACTTTTGCTAGATAGGCGGGCGTGAGTTGGATAGTGTAGACTTCCGCTGTGTAACATAAACAATAGTTGTAACTGAAGTTTGTACCTGTTGTACAGTTTCAGTTGTTTCTCCCATGTAATATATTATGTTCTTATGGCGTGTGCTGTCGGGTGTCGCATCGCTCGGCACCACCCTCTGCGATCCTGGATGAGCGGATTCCGGTCCGCCACAGCCTGGTATCAGAGCTGCAGTGGGGATAGCACAGTACTTAAGGACTGCATTATAGGAAAAACTTAGGTTACGGTGAGGAATCGGTAGTTGCCCAAGTAAGGACTATATTAGCATAGTTACTTAAAGTGGCAAAGACTAACTTATGTGTTATAATTCTGAATTTCAATTATTGTAACGACGCACCTACGCTCTGGTAAGTGTGGTAAGGAACGCCACCGAAAGCGGTTCAATTTCGGTTAGCTCTCGCTGACGAGGAACGTGGTTCAGGGATTGATCTCACAGCTTGGTGTGAGATGTCAATATGAAGCTCTTGGGCTCTTCATGTCCCTGAGTTCATATGAAACGCTGATCCCTAGCGTGCATTAGGCAAGTAAGTGGAGACCCCATCGCGTGGTCAGTAACGCGAGAGTGTGTTCGTCTGGAAATAGCCCAGGAGGACATACGCAGCGCTTGCCATCGGCGTGCCCTGCAGGGCAGTAGGTGGTATCTGTTGGGTTGATAACATTCCCAACCGTGACAACCCGTTCATGACCTACTCGGGTTCCCCGTCGTGTGGTGTTGGAACACGATCACGTACCTTGAGACGTGACTTAACTCAAGGACGACCGTATGACAATGATACGGGCGTTTGTATTTACTTTCAAATATGGAACTGCCTGAATTGAACAACCTTTGAGTGCATCACTATTGTGTGGTATTCTGCAGGTACTAACCACGTATGTATCCGTGTAGAAAACGTGTGCGAGAGACCGTTTAGTGCCACACTCGAGACGTATATGCCGGTATGATCCGGTTAGGATTTTCTTTGGTGAGGAACGTAGTACCGAGATATTGTAGGCATATGCATGAAAATATTGAGAACAAGGAATTAAAAATATATAGGTTCAACCTTAGGACCCTGGTTGGGTATAAGAATGGCATAGTGGAGTAGTGTAGTTCCAAAAGGCTGAAAAACAGAGTGCTCTGTTTTGGACAGCAGGTTTGCTGATCTTCGACAGGGCATAACTCACAGGTCTTTTAGCCCAGAGAGGTGTGCTATATAGTTCTGGAAAGGTATTTAAGTACTCTACAACTTTTTTGTAGACTCCCAGAGCTGAAACACACCCTAAGATGGCTTAGATTCCAGAGGAATGTAAACTGTCCAGAACCAGGACAGAGTAGAACATTCTCTGAACTGTCTTTGAATTAGCATAACTTTTTTAACCAAGGCTGATCCGGGGGCAATTGAATACTCTATGGAAAGATACTGAAGTTAACTTTAACTTTGGTATTCAACTTAAGTCATGAAAATGCCCAGAACCCGATCAAAACTTGGAATAGGTAGAAACTGGTCATTCCGACAGAAGAATGACAATTGAACTCATTGGAGAGGGTGTTGTACCCTAAGGGTGGTATACGTGATGACAACGCGATAGTAATGTCTCGTGGTGGCCAAACCTTGTTTTGGTGAGCTTCCAAAGTGGAGGTTCATCGAGTTGGATTAAACTAGCTTGTGTTTGGTCTGGTAATGGTGTAGCTTGTGCAAAGTTATTACACTATCTACTTACGAGATGTATCGCATGTTTTTGTTGTCATAATGTTTTACGCCCATTTCTATTGGACTGCATGCAAAATGTTGCGGGACTGATGTTTAATGTCGTATGGTTGCAGATGGTTCGTACTAGGACCACGCACGAGGTGGGTGGCTCTAGCCAACAGGGAGGTGATGACTCCCAGCCACCGGCCTACGACAGCACCCCGCAGCAGCAGCCACCACCGCCGCCTCCGCTTACTCTAGCGGATGTGATAGCGGCACTGGTGGGAGGTCGTGAGGAGCAGACCGATCTGCTCCGCACGATTGTGCAGAATACGTCCCAGGCGGGGGGACGTCAAGAGCGAGGGCCTCGTCAGCCCCGTGAAGTGTCGTACTCGGATTTCATGAGTACGCACCCCCCAGTGTTCACCGAAGCTGAGGAACCACTGGAGGCGGACAACTGGCTGCGGACTATCGAGTCCATGTTCGGGCTGCTCCAATGTACGGAGCGGCAGAAGACCCTGTTCGCAGCACAGCAGCTCCACGGTGCCGCTGGTGCGTGGTGGGCGAACTATGTCGCCTCACGACCGGCTGGCCATACCGTGGAATGGCAAGAGTTCCGGGAGGCGTTCCGCGCCTACCACATTCCTCCCGGAATCATGAAGAGGAAGTTCCAATAATTTTTGGAACTGAAGCAGGGCGGGAGGAGTGCCCACGACTACTCCCGTGCCTTCAACTATCTGGCGCAGTATGCGTCAGACTATATCTCCACGGAGGAGAAGAAGAGGGAGCACTTCTATCGGGGGTTACACCCCGAAATGAAGACCCATCTCATACAGTGGAACCGTGGCACATTCAATGACCTAGTCAATGCCGCAATCATGCAAGAGGACGCTCAGCGTGAGTTAGCAGCGGAGCAGAGAAAGCGCAGCGCTCCACCTAGCAGCGGTGGTGGCGCGCCCCAGAAGTACCGTATGGTGTATCGGACACCATCCGGGCAGCAGTGGCGACCACTGGCGCGGCTTCAACAGTTCGGGGGACGTTCGTTCCAAGCACCCCCGTTCCGACCGCCGATGCCACCACCAAGACAGCAGCAGCAGCAGCAGACGGTACCCCGGACGTTTCCACCGCCACAACGCGCCCCGGGATTCCATCCACCGATCAGCGGGGGACCGCCCCATTTCACCTGCTTCACGTGTGGCCAGGCGGGCCACTTCGCGAAGGACTGTCCCCAGGGGCAGCAGAGCAGCGGGCAAGCCCAGCTCCAGGGCGGTGCTCGAGGCCGACCTCCGGTGAAGAAGGTTGGTCAGCGGACTGGAGGTGTCCGCAACCTCGACAATGAGGACGCCCCAGAAGGAGACAACGTGCTGGCGGGTACGTTCACTATAAACCATCAAGCCATCATCATACTTTTTGATTCTGGTGCAACCCACAACTTCATTAGTGCCTCATATGTGGTTAAGCATCAGATGGAAACCTTCCCAACCGAGTGTTCATATATGATCTGCTCACCGGGAGGAAAGATTTCAACAACGATGATGGTTCCGAAAGCACCACTGTGCTTAGGTGGGAAGATATACCCCACCACTATGATTATCCTTGAGGGGCAGAAGATTGATGCAATCTTAGGAATTTCATGGCTAAGCTACCATGGCGCTATCCTGGAAACCCCATCACGGACGGTTCACCTCAACTCCCCATTACACCGTCCGCAGTCCCTCTTATTAGATAATCCAGTCCGGGAAGTTTCAGTGATCAACAATACTGAAGCTCTCAAGTTAGAAGACATCCCCGTAGTCCGGGAATATCCCGACGTGTTCCCGGATGATCTTCCGGGCATGCCACCTGAGCGGGATGTCGAGTTCAAGATTGAACTTGCACCCGGGACTACGCCCATATCACGGAGACCATACAAGATGGCTCCGAATGAGCTGGCAGAACTGAAAGAACAGCTCAATGATCTGTTGAGCAAGGGTTTCATTAGGCCGAGTTCCTCGCCTTGGGGATGCTCGGCGCTATTCGTGAAGAAGAAGGATGAGACCCTGAGGCTGTGTGTGGATTACCGGCCGCTCAACGCCGTCACCATCAAGAATAAGTACCCACTGCCCCGCATCGACATATTGTTTGATCAACTTGTGGGGGCAAGTGTGTTCTCAAAGATAGACCTTCGCTCTGGATATCACCAGATCAAGATCCGGGCGGAGGATATCCCGAAGACGGCCTTCTCAACGAGATATGGACTATACGAATATCTCGTCATGTCCTTTGGTCTCACAAATGCTCCAGCCCATTTCATGTATCTCATGAACTCAGTGTTCATGCCGGAGCTGGACAAGTTCGTGGTAGTGTTCATTGACGATATATTGGTTTACTCCAATACAGAAGCGGAACATGCCGAACACTTGCGGATCGTTCTCCAACGAGTACGAGACCACAAGCTCTACGCCAAGTTCAGCAAATGCGAGTTTTGGATCAGCCAAGTGCCATTCTTAGGATATATCATCTCCGCAGAAGGCATTGCGGTTGACCCAAGTAAAATTGAGCAAGTGCTGAAATGGAAAGCTCCCACTTCAGTTCATGAAGTCAGAAGCTTCCTCGGGTTAGCGGGATACTATCAGAGATTCATTCCAAGTTTCTCCAAGCTCGCTAAGCCGATAACAGAATTACTGAAAAAAGGGACGAAATATGTTTGGAACACGGCGTGTGAAGGAGCATTCCAAACATTGGTGAAGCATCTCACCACAGCCCCGGTCTTAGCTTAGCCGGATACAACAAAGCCCTTCGACGTGTATTGTGACGCGTCCGGTATTGGGCTTGGTTGCCTGTTGATGCAGGAAGGACGTGTGGTCGCGTATGGCTCACGCCAACTTCAGAACCATGAGCAGCACTATCCCACTCATGACCTTGAGCTTGCTGCAGTGGTTTTGGCGCTGAAAATGTGGAGGCACTATCTCCTGGGGAATTTGGTGCATCTCTACACCGACCACAAGAGCTTGAAATACATTTTCACCCAGAAGGAGCTGAACATGAGGCAACGGAGGTGGTTAGAATTAATCAAGGACTATGAGATTGAGATTCACTACCACCCCGGCAAAGCAAATGTGGTTGCCGACGCGCTGAGTCGGAAATCACATGCCCATCACCTCACCATTACACCGGTGGAGGAGGAAGAGCCAAGTTTATACTTGGTTCCTTATGGATCGCTGTACAACCTTGCCCTCATCCCTACCATCAGGGAGGACATCATTGCAGCTCAGAAGACGGATAAAGGCATGGCACATCTCCGAAGACGGATTGACAATAGGGAGATCAAATGTTTCCGGAAAGATGATGAGGGGACGCTGTGGTTTAATGACCGCATAGTCGTACCACGGGATATGGAGTTGAGAAAGAAGATCCTCAATGAAGCTCACTTGTCCAAGTACTCCATTCATCCGGACAGCAATAAAATGTACAAAGATTTGAAAAAGAAATTTTGGTGGACAAGGATGAAGCGGGAGGTAGCTAAGTACGTTTCCGAGTGTGATACGTGTAGACGAGTGAAGGCTGATCATATGAGGAAATCAGGGCTGCTGCAACCCCTGAAAATTCCAGCATGGAAATGGGAAGATGTGAGCATGGACTTCATTGTGGGGTTACCCTTAACATCCTACAAACATGATTCCATATGGGTAATCGTTGACCGACTAACCAAGTCAGCTCACTTCATCCCCGTGCATACACATTTCCATGCCAACAGGTATGCGGAGTTATATATCGCCAGGATTCTATGTTTGCATGGCGTACCCAAAACCATAGTCTCAGATCGAGGTGCATTGTTTGTATCTCGCTTTTGGGAGCAGTTACATGCTGCTTTGGGTACTAAACTGATTAGAAGCTCCGCTTACCACCCTCAGACAGATGGGCAGACAGAGAGGGTGAATCAAGTATTAGAAGACATGTTGAGAGCATGTGCCATCCACCATGGTAGGAACTGGGATGATCACCTACCACTGGCGGAATTCTCGTACAACAATGGCTATCAGGCGAGTATCAAGATGGCACCCTACGAAGCTCTCTACGGTCGTAAATGCCGCACCCCATTAAACTGGTGCGAGTCCGGTGAAAGGGTCACATTCAGAGTTGATGTGGTAAACGACGCCGAAGAGCACGTTCGGACAATTCAAGCCAATTTAAAAGCCGCTCAATCCCGGCAGAAGAGCTACGCTGATAAGAGGCGTAGGCCATTGCACTTTGACATTGGGGAACACGTATACCTACGTGTGTCTCCGATGAAGGGCGTGCACCGGTTCGGTGTGAAGGGGAAGCTCGCTCCCCGTTTCATTGGACCCTACACTATCACCGAGAAGTGTGGACCAGCAGCGTATAGATTGGAGCTACCGGCATCTCTTGCTGGTGTCCATGATGTTTTCCATGTTTCGCAACTGCGAAAATGTTTGAAGCATACAGCTGCTATTCCTACCGAAGACATCGGCAAGTTGAAACCGGATTTAACGTATGATGAGTATCCGGTGGAAATTCTTGATGAGAAAGCCCGAACCACGCGTAGCAGAACGTTGTGGTTCTACAAGATCCTCTGGAGTAACCACACTGTGGAAGAAGCGACGTGGGAGAGCGAGAAATTCCTTCGTTCAAATTACCCGGAGTTCATGGCTTCTCAACACGAGTAAGTCCCTACTACGTCGCTATCTCTTCTTTTGTAATCTCGGGACGAGATTCTTTTAAGGGGGAGGAATGTAAGGGCCTCAGTTTTGGCACACACTTGAAGTATTCATCACCACACCACACCAATTTTTACTCCATTCGGAGTTGATGTTGACATGAGCTAAGTGGAACGAATTCAAACTTTATTTGAATTCAAAACTGAGCTTGTGCTGAAAATTCACTCAAACCGAACCCAATTCGAATCCTATTCAATTCGAATGGCTCAAGGGTGAATAATCTGAATCACCAGGGATATTATGGGGTTCACTGTTCACTACAGTGATTAGGAATAAATTTCAGAGGTTAAAACCCCGGGTGGGACCCACATGTCATAGAGGGAAGAAGGAGAAACTTGCAACCAAAGTCAGAGTCTCGGTGGGAAATTCCACCGAGCAGCTGTCGGCTGTGCCACCGAGCAGCTACCGGCGCCACCAGCTGCTTCCCTCTCCGCGCGCTGGCGCCCAGGGCGGCTGGCTCGTGCCCCCACGCGACTGGCACCGCCTCAGCCGAGCAGGAGTCGGCCGGCTTTATCTTCTCGCGGGCAAACACGAGCAGCGGCATTGTTTCTCGCCACAGCTCTCTGCTCAATCGGGAAAACCAGCAAAACCATCTCCTCCTTCGTCCCTGGGCTGCTAGACAGCCACCTGAGCTCGCACTCCACTTCTCCAACGCCAGAAACCTTGAGCTCCGACCTCCTTTGCCCAAAGACGATCGCCACCGCGGCGACCTAGCCTCAGCCGAGAGTCAGGCGCCCGTGGGCAGCGTTCCACAGGCGTTTTCACGGTCCAGCGAGAGAGGCAACAGGAGCGCGCGACCACCGTGCGGCTCTCCTCCAAGTTTGGGAGCCAACCGTGAAGGATTCGCAGAGAATTTCTAGTTTTTGCTCCGGCGACCGTAAACCAAGCTTCCGGTACGGTTTCTTTAAATTCTCGCTCTATGATCTTTCGGAGGTCATCAAATCTTGCACATAAACGCTGGACTAGCCGGTGATCAGGTTCTTTTCTGCATCTGTAGCGTGAATCTGTCTAGGAGTGACGAGTTTCGAGCTCGATCGAGGGCGGTCATGTCGGGCACGATCGGTCACATGGTGCCGACCGACTTGACGCCATCCCTGAACCCTTTTGACACCTTGTCGAGCTTCCTAGAGGTACACTGGTGCTGTAGGGCCGTTTGTTCGAGGTGTTGGCAGGTTTACAAACCACTGTCGACGGTGTCGAACCTCAACCGAGGCAGCGGCACGTCGCCGAGCTATTTCCGGTCACCCCCAGCCCGACCTGACACCACCAACGTGTTCCTCGACGTCAACAACCCCCGGGCGGCGAGTTTCAGACCCTGGGAGGTCCGGCAGCGGCGAGCCAGCGAGCCCCGAGTCTGCTCCGGCGAGGTCGGCGGCGCGGGCGCGAGAGAACGGCGGGAGGAAGACGAAGCCGGCTGACCCACGTGTCAGCGGCTGAAGAATTTAAATCGGGATTGGGTGTGGCCAGGGATCGGCTGTGCTGGCGCGCAAAATACCCTGTGAGCTCCAGTGTGCCGGACACCTCCGCGCTCGACACGTGTGGTATCCCCGGTATGCCGGACACCTCCGCGCTCGACATGTGTCCCCGTGGCCCTGAGAGTTTAAATTTTTCCCCGATTTTCAGGATTGTTCCAAACTTCAAATCCTCATAACTTTGGTTAGAGAGCTCCAAATCAGGTAAACCAAATTTTGTTGGATTCAGCTCTCTGAGCACTTTCTAGCAATACCAAATTCAGCTCATGGAAGGGAATAGTTTTCCAGAATTAAATCCCTAAAGTTTAAACTGTTGGGAATTTTATCTGGAGAACTACTTTATGAAAAATTCTGAAATTTGGCTGAAAGGTTCATTGGAAAATCCCTGAATCCCAGTAAAGTTTTCAGACTCATCCAAGTTCATTTAGTTACCCTAATTGGGTGATTAAAGGACCTGCCCAGAGAAAATAGAAAAATGTACAGAAACATTTTTCATATTTTCTCCAATCTTAATTAGGACATAACTTTCTGTAGAATTCTTCAAATGACATGAAACCAACTCCATTAGAACCATTCTAAACTCTAGTTTCCAGAAAGTAATGGTGGGAGCCATGAAAAACCCTGGAATTACTTAGAGGCTCGATTATTGACCAAAGAGGCTTTTATTTGTACAAGGTTTAATTGAACTTTGTTTCAAATAAAACATGGTCACAACTATGGTTAGGACCCTACCAATCCACCATAAAAAATTTCAGAACCCAAAGGGGAGGGCTAGCTAGGGTTATTAGCAATTATGTATTTAAGTTCACACATTTACATTTAAATTTACATGTAGTATTGTATTCAACGTGTAGCCATTGAAGAAGAGACCCCGGAAGTACTGGATTTCCTTCTTCCGGACGAAGAACTAACTACTGACCAGCAGCAACAAGGCAAGCCCCGGTTTGCATTAACCCTTTTTTTAAGTCTTACTTTGTTTACATGTGTCCTATGAAGTATGATTGTGCATTAGGTATAGGATGAATGAAACCCCACTTGCATAACCAAAGGTTCCTAAAAGAGTGAGGGTAGTGTCTAGGACCTCGAGTAGACAGGCTATGCTTAATAATTCATAGGGCTTCGGTACAAGTCGAGTAGTTTGGATCTACTCGCGAGATAGGATTGGGACGCACGGGTTCGGTTGAGCGATGTGAGATCACATTAGTAATGAAAATGAGACTGGGCAGGGGCTAGGCGCAGCAAGAGGGAGTCTTGTGTGCGCAGCCCTGTCCGTGTCGATTGAGGACCGAGCCGTGTGCGGCCCACGCTGATCAAGTTTGAACGTACCGAAGGCATATCGGATATATGGGCCCCGATAAACCGATGTAGCCTAAACCTCCGGGCGTCGAGGCATAACGCACCGATTTATAGGTGTAGGCTGAGGGCAGCAAGGTGGAAATCTGCCAACGGGCATAGAGAGATGCTCTGTGTGGGGAACCTCCTGCTCGTTTCGGTGCGACCGGTTCGACGTTTGGGCTGTTGGGTGAAAGGTTGTCCCGTACGACATCGAGTGAGCGTGCTGTGCAGCTCCACGGGTGGGCGTACGTGACGTGTTATTTGGGTTTCCCTGCAGGTGTATATCGAGTCGATTCGCCGTCCCTCGCGGTGCAGAGTACCACTTGGTCACTGAGTCGTGACGTAGATTAATGGATGAAACATGTTGATTCAATATTGCTGGTTGATATAATTGTATTGCTACATGTGTGCCACCAAATACTGCTTACTAAATTTTAGATTTCATGAACTGATTAACTTGTTGCTAAAAGATGAACTAAGGATGAACTTGTAGGCGTGTCCTTTTGTTGAAATGTTACTATCCTATGTCCATGGTACCCCTCATGTAGAGTTTCATGCTTAGGTGAGTCGGTTAAGCCTTGCTGAGCCTTCGTGCTCACGGTTGCTGCTTAAGTGTTTTTCAGGTGAGGAGCCACCCACGGACTCGGAGTACGAGTCCACCGGCGAGGGTTACCCTCCGTCGGGGACCACGGCTGAGTGGGAGCCGTACACGCCGCGCTGAGCTGAGGAGTGCAGCTAGTGTGGGTTGCCCTAGGGCTGGGCAACCAACTTTTGCTAGATAGGTGGGCGTGAGTTCGATAGTGTAGACTTCCGCTGTGTAACATAAACAATAGTTGTAACTGAAGTTTGTACCTGTTGTACAGTTTCAGTTGTTTCTCCCATGTAATATATTATGTTCTTATGACGTGTGCTGTCGGGCGTCGCATCGCGCGGCACCACCCTCTGCGATCCTGGATGAGCGGATTCCGGTCTGCCACAGCGGGCGTAGACTAAGCATCAAGTGCACGTTCAGCCCTTGAACGTGTCCTTGCTAGCACACATGCGCACTAACTCTGCGGCGTGCACGACTCCCACTCGACGGGGTTCCCCTCCTGGGGTTCCGTCTCTTCCTCGGGAGTCCCTTCCTCATAGAACCCTGCAAAAGCTTCAAACACAAGCAGTGAGCACGAAGGCTCAGCAAGTCTGACCTGTCTCACCTAAACATGGAACTTCTACATGAGGGGTAATGGGTTACATGAGGTAAAAATCATTTGCAAGGACTCGCCAAATTAGTAGAACTTTACTTTCAAGTTTTAGCAGCAGGTTGTGGAGAACCTTACGCTAAGGCACATGAGAGAGCCGCAATCAAACAAGAAACGCATTTCTCTCATGTACTTTGCCCAAAGTTGAAATGAACTTTAGTTAGCTCTAGACTACAGCATATCATTAACAATCAATGTCCATAATTCAATCAGCAACATTTTATCATGTGACTAGCCTGTTCTTTCTACGTCAAGGTACAGTGAACAAGTGGTACTCACTGACCACGAGGGACGGCGATTATAATCGATTTACACCTGCAGGGTTACCAGAACAACCCGTCATGTAGGCCTGTACTCGATGTTGCCTACAACAACCATCACGGACGCCGTACGCAACCACCTTTCACCCGTCAGCCAAATATTGAACCGGTCCCATCGTCCCGAGCAAGAGGTCTCTGCACGCGCATCTCTGTGCCGCCAGGCGATTTACACCTCGAGCTCTCAACCTACCCTCTGAAAGACGGGCAATGCCTCAATACCCAGCTACCCGAGTTACATCAGTTTCCCGGTTCCCATATCGCCGGTAGGTCTTCGGTACTGTTCTAGCTTGTTCAACAGACCCGCACATGGCTCGGTCCTCAATCGACACAAGAGGAGCTACAGCATACAGGCCCCAAAGTCCTGCTGCCCTTACCCTCCACTCGGTCTCATTTTCTTGCCATGTGTTTCATGTGCTATCACTACCCGAGTCGAGTGCCTCTAGCCTATGCTCGCGAGTAGTTCCATCTACTCGACTTGTACCGAATCCTACTCTATCCTAGCAATGCAGTAGCTAACGGGGTTTGCAATCCTAAACCCAACCCATGGTTCTCTTGGCTATGCAGTGGGGCTTCCAAACAAGACTCTAATGCAAAGAATAAAGGAAACAAGTATGTGCTCAAAACAATAAAAATTTGTAAAAAGATTAATGCAAACCGGAGCTTGCCTTGCTGCTCTTGGTCGTAGGCTAGCTGTTCCTCCGGAGTAACAAAGTCTAGGACTTCGGGTTCCTCCTCGACCTTAGCGACTACATGATAGAAGCAATACATGTATTAATTTAAATGCAGTTGTATTTACTTTTAATTTTGTGAAGTCTATAGCTCTTACTAGACAAGCCCAATGACTGTGAAACTTTTACTGTGGCTTGGTTACAACCTAAACAGAGATTTGGTCACGTTTTAGTTGCAGCAAAGCTCATTTGAGCCCTCCACAATTAATTATGTACTTGACCTTAATTGGCACTCTTAGGGTGTTCTAGGGATTTTCATGGAACAAACTATGACTTTCTGAAAACTAGATTTTCAGAGGGTTCTAATGGAGTTGGTCTCACTTAATTTGAATGTTCCTAGCTAAAGATATGAGCTAAACAATTTCAGAGAAAATCCTGAAAATGTTTCTGAACATTTTCTACTTTCTCTGGAAAAGTTTCACTAATCACACCATTAGGTGGATTAAATGAGCTCCAATGGGTCTGAAATTTTTATGGTAGTTCAGGGATATTTTGGTGAACATCCCAGTAAAATTTCAGGATTTTCCTCCCCAGGATTCTCCAATTAAAATTCCTAACATTTTAAACTTTGAGGAATTAATTCTGGAGAAACAAGGGTTTTCATGAAGTGAAACTTGATTTGCTGGAAAGTGTTCAGAAAGCTAAATCCAGTAAAATTTGGTTCACTCGATTTGGAGCTCTCTAGCCAAAGTTATGGGAATTTGAAGTTTGGAAGAATTCTGAAAATCGGGGAAAAGTTTAAACTCTCGGGGCCCGCGGGAACAAGTGTCGAGCGCGGAGGTGTACGGCACACCGGGGATACCACACGTGTCAAGCGCGGAGGTGTCCAGCACACCGGAGCTCACAGGTTATTTGCGCGCCAGGACAGCCGATCCCCGGCCACACCCGATCCCGATTTAAATTCTTTAGCCGCTGACACGTGGGCCAGCCGGCTTCGTCTTCCTCCCGCCGTTCTCTCGCGCCCGCGCCGCCGACCTTGCCGGAGCAGATTTGGAGCTCGCCAGCTCGCTGCTGCCGGACATCCCATGGGCTGAAACTCGCCGCCAGGGGGTTGTCGACGTCAAGGAACACGTCGGTGGTGTCAGGTCGGGCTGGGGGTGACCGGAAATAGTTCGGCGACGTGCCGCGGCCTCGGTTGAGGTTCGGCACCATCGACCGTGGTTTCTAAACCCGCCAACACCTCAAACAAACGGCCCTACAGTATCAGTGTACCTCTAGGAAGCTCGACAAGGTGTCAAAAGGGTTCAGGGATGGCGGCACGTCGGTCGGCACCGTGTGACCGATCGTGCCCGCCAAGACTGCCCTCGATCGAGCACGAAATTCGTCACTCCTAGGCCGTTTCACGCCACGGATACAGAAAAGAACTTGATCACCGGCTAGTCCAGCGTCTATGTGCAAAATTTGATAACCTCCGAAAGATCATAGAGCGAGAATTTAAAGAAACCGTACCGGAAGCTCGGGTTACGGTCGCCGGAGCAAAAGCTAGAAATTCTCTGTGGATTCTTCACGGTTTGCTTCCAAACTTGGAGGAGAGCAGCACGGTGGTCGCGCGCTCCTGTTGCCTCTCTTGCTGGACCGTGAAAACGCCTGTGGAACGCTGTCCACGGGCGCCTGACTCTCGGCTGAGGCTAGGTCGCCGCGGTGGCGATTGTTTTCGGGCAAAGGAGGTCGGAGCTCGGGGTTTCTGGCGTTGGGGAGGTGGAGTGCGACCTCAGGTTGCTGTCTAGCAGCTCAGGGACGAAGGAGGAGATGGTTTTCCTGGTTTTCCCGATTGAGCAGAGAGCTGCGGCGAGAAACAATGCCGCTGCTCGGTTTTGCCCGCGAGAAGATAAAGCCGGCCGACTCCTGCTCGGCTGAGGCGGTGCCGGTCGCGTGGGGGCGCGAGCAAGCCGCCCTGGGCGCCAGCGCGCGGAGAGGGAAGCAGCTGGTGGCGCCGGTAGCTGCTCGGTGGCACAGCCGACAGCTGCTCGGTGGAATTTCCCACCGAGACTCTGACTTTGGTTGCAAGTTTCTCCTTCTTCCCTCTATGACATGTGGGTCCCACCCGGGGTTTTAACCTCTGAAATTTACTCCTAATCACTGTTGTAAACAGTGAGCCCCATAATACCCCTGGTGATTCAAATTATTCACCCATGAGCCATTTGAATTGAGTAGAATTCAAATTGGGTTTGGTTTGAGTGAATTTCAGCACAAGTCCAGTTTTGAATTCAAATAAAGTTTGAATTTGTCCCACTTAGCTCATGTCAAGATCAACTCCAAATGGAGTGAAAATTGGTGTGTGAGCTCACAAAAATATGCTGAATAAGAATATGCCTCCCACTTTTAAATTCATGGGATGAAAAACAGTTTGAATTTTAATATGGTTTCAAACTGCCCTCTTTCTAGCTATACCCAAAATGACCTTAAAAAGGTCTTGAATTTGGGTGAAACTTGGCAATGTGTAGGAGTTTTCATATGTCCAGCCCGCCTATATCCCATGTGGGAAATACCACTTTTGCAATATGTGAGTTTGTTCTCTAATGAGCATGTTGATGGTGGTTACTTGCTCTTCATTTGTGTTCATCATCTTTCCTCAAATGAGGTGTGTGGTGTGGTGATGAACACTTCAATTATGTGTCAAAAACTGAGGCCCTTACACGTCTGATGCAGCAACCCGCAGGGCAGATGAGCCGTGCTGTGGTACCCTACTCAGCACGCAGAGGGTACAACCCGAATTTCAGGCCTCCATCAGCACGAGCACAGCCGCAGCATCAGTTTGTGCAGCAGCCTTGCCCCACATATCAACCTCGACCAGCAGGACAAGGGCCACCGATCCAACCCCAAGACAGCAAAGGCCAGGCACCTAAAGTTGGGGTACAATGCTTCAACTGTGGTGAAGTGGGGCACTACGCCCATAAGTGCCCAAAGAAGAAGCCCATGCAGCCACAACAGCAGAATGTGATGCGAGGACGGGTGAACCACGTGACCATGGAGGAAGCGCAAGAGGCCCCTGACGTGGTAATTGGTAAGTTTCCTGCCAATTTACACATTGCAACCCTGTTGTTCGATTCTGGTGCTACCCACTCGTTCATTGCTCAAGGGTTTGTTAAGAAGCATGATCTAGCAACAACACAAATGAGCCATATGCTAGCAGTAAACTCTCCAGGGGGAGAAGTAAGGACAAGACAAGTGTGTCCCAAGGTGAATCTAGACATTAATGGGGTAGTATTTACTGCAAACCTCATAGTGATAGACTCACAAGGGATAGACATTATTTGGGGTATGGATTGGTTGACCAAACATAAGGGAATCATCCATTGTTCGACACGAACGGTGGAACTAACTCACCCTAGTGGCACAAGAGTGAAGTTCATAACTGTACAAAACCCTAGGAGGGACCTTAAACTCAATCAAGTTGAGGTGGAAGTGGAAGAGATCAGGATTATCAGGGAATATCCAGACATATTTCCAGAGGAGTTGCCAGGTATGCCTCCCGATCATGAAGTGGAATTCGCGATTGAGCTAGTGCTTGGAACAGCTCCAATATACAAGAGGCCTTATCGGATGGACTCCAACAGCTGGAAGAACTCAAGGAACATTTAAGAGAATTGACAGAGAAGGGGTACATTCGTCCTAGTTCCTCACCATGGGGAGCTCCAGTGATATTTGTGCCCAAGAAAGACGGGACCCAAAGGTTATGCGTAGACTACCGTCCGTTGAATGAAGTAACCATCAAGAACAAGTACCCATTACCCCGCATTGAAGATTTATTTGATCAGTTGAAGGGAGCCTATGTGTTCTCAAAAATTGATCTCTGGTCGGTATACCACCAACTTAAGATAAGGCAAACTGACATTCCAAAGACAGCTTTCGTATCTCGGTACGGGCTGTATGAATACACCATCATGCCTTTCAGGCTAACTAATGCCCCGGCATACTTCATGTATCTCATGAACAAGGTATTCATGGAATATCTGGACAAATTTGTGGTGGTTTTCATTGATGACATTCTCGTCTTCTCCAAAGATGAAGAAGAACATGAGGGACATTTAAGGTTGGTGTTGCAAAAGCTGAGAGAACACCAACTATATGCCAAGTTTAGCAAATGTGAGTTTTGGTTGAAGAGAGTTCCCTTCTTAGTACATATAATCTCGGAGGGAGGAATCTCCGTAGATCCCGCCAAGATTGAGGATGTGCAGAAGTGGAAGACCCCCAAAAATGTCGGGGAAGTTCGAAGCTTCTTAGGATTGGTTGGGTATTATCGACGATTTATCGAGGGTTTCTCCAAGATTTCGAGACCCCTCACCAAATTGTTAGAGAAGGGAATCACATTCACATGGTCACCGCAGTGCGAGACGAGTTTTCAAGAATGAAGAAAAGATTGACAACAGCCCCAGTGCTAGTTATGCCAGATATGCAGAAGAACTTTTCGGTTTACTGTGATGTCTCTGGAAACGGGTTGGGATGTGTTCTCATGCAAGAGGGGCATGTCGTGGCTTATGCGTCCCGGCAGCTCCAAAAACACGAGAAGAACTATCCTACACATGACCTAAAGCTAGCTGCAGTGGTACACGCGTTGAAGATTTGGCGGCATTACTTGATGGGGAAGAGGACAGAAATATATATACGGATCATAAGAGCTTAAAGTATATTTTCACACAGCCAGATCTCAACCTCAGACAAAGGAGATGGTTAGAGCTAATCAACGACTTTGATGTGGGCATCAACTATCATCCTGGGAAAGCGAACGTCGTAGCAGATGCTTTAAGTTGGAAGGTGCAGGTCAATAAGTTGAGCTTAAAGGACATGCCTACAGAATTGAAGGAAGAGGTTGTAAAACTCAATATATGTCTGGTGAATAGTGGTGAGGCCATCTCCATGGAAGTGGACTCCACATTAGAGCAAGACATACGCAATGGTCAGAAGAATGATGAGAAGATACAAGAAATCAGAGAACTCATCAAGGATAATAAAGCCCCTGGGTTCAGAGAGGATGAACAAGGTACGGTGTGGCATGGGAAAAGAATCTGTGTGCCTGAGGTGAAGGAGATCCGTGAATTGATTTTGAAGGAAGCTCATGATTCCGACTATTCCATTCATCCTGGGAGTACGAAGATATATCATGACCTCAAGAGCAGGTATTGGTGGTATGGCATGAAGCGAGATGTCGTGGAACATGTTGCCCTATGTGACACATGTCAGTTGGTGAAAACAGAACATCAACGACCCGCGGGATTATTGCAACCACTCAAAGTGCCTGCATGGAAATGGGAAGAAATAGGTATGGATTTCATAGTGGGACTTCCTAGGACCCAATCGGGATATGATTCGATATGGGTCATCATCGACGGGCTAACCAAGGTAGCTCATTTCATTCCCGTGAAAGAAAGCTACAGCGGATCCAAGTAGGCAGAATCGTACATGTCAAGGATCGTGTGCTTCCATGGAGTGCCAAAGAAGATAGTGTCAGATCGAGGGACACAGTTCACCTCAAGGTTCTGGCAGAAGTTACATGAAACCATGGGAATCCATCTAAATTTTAGTTCTGCCTATCACCCCCAGACTGACGGGCAGACGTAAAGAACCAATCAGATCCTTGAGGATATGCTGAGAGCGTGTGCGCTCTAGAACAATAGGTGTTGGGATAAGAACTTACCGTATGCAGAGTTCTCCTATAACAACAGCTATCAGGCTAGTATGAAGATGTCACCATTTGAGGCTTTGTATGGGAGGAAGTGCAGAACTCCACTATTTTGGAACCAAACAGGGGAAAGTAAAGTGTTTGGGCTCGAGGTACTACAAGAAGCCAAGGCGAAAGTGAGAGAAATCCGCAACAACTTGAGGATAGCACAGAACCGACAAAAGAGCTATGCCAATGTACGGAGAAGAGAGCTCGTTTTCAACGTGGGGGACTATGTTTACCTCAAGGTGTCCCCTATCCGAGGACTTCGTCGGTTCAAGGTGAAAGGGAAGTTATCACCTCGATACATCGGACCCTTTCAGATTCTTGAGAGGAAAGGCGAAGTGGCATATCAACTCGAACTACCGGCTCGCCTCTCGGATGTGCACGATGTATTCCATGTGTCACAGCTCAAGAAATGTCTAAGAACGCCTGAAGAGATGTTACCCATGAATGAATTTGACGTATGAGAGGATCTGTCTTATGCCGAACAACCGGTCAATGTATTGGAGACAATGGAACGCCTCACAAGAAATAAAAGAATCCGGATGTGTAAGGTGCAGGGGAAGCATCACTCGAAAAAGGAAGCCACATGGGAGCGAGAAGACGAGCTTAAGGCACAGTTTCCGGAATTGTTTTCCTAGAACCACCAATCTCAAGGAGGAGATTTCTTTGAAGGGGGTAGAGCTGTAACACCCCAAAACCTGCTAAAGAGAGGAATTTAAAAAATTTTGGACGTATTGCATGTGGTGTAGAAATTCAAATTCAAACTGGAATTCAAATTCAATTCAAAACAGAAAAGAAAAGGAAAAAGAAAAAGAAATAGAAAAAGAAAACCCCAAACGGCCAGTGGGCCGAAACCTGCCAGCCGGCCCACTACCTCCCCGCGCCAGCCTAAACCCGCGCCCCTCTCTTCCTCTCACTGACACGCGGGGTCCGTGTGTCATCTCTCACCTCCTGCGCGCCACAACCGACCCCGACTCTGTCGCACCCGAATCCAAACCACCTCCAGAAACCCGCGCCCCCAGCCCGATCCTCGGCCCCGGATGCTGCTATTTATCCAAACCAATCCTCCGCCGCCTCTCCTCGTGAAATTCACGCAAAGAAACTCACCGAATTCCCCAGCGCGCTCCACTTTTCTCTCCGGTGAGAACCGAAGCTTTGAACACCGTTTTCTTTCGATCCTTGCTCGGATTTTCTGATCTAACACGCTGGTCATGTTCCACCGCCTCCGTGGAGTCACGCAGGTGAAGAAAACCCGGTGTTTTGCACTCTAGACGTAGCTCCGGCGAGCACCGCCGCGTTTTCATCTCGGACCTCGCCGCCGATCACCTTCCAGGACCTCCGAGCTCAATAAAACCCCCAGGTGAGATCCCCGACCTCCCCTCTACAGTTCTATGCCATGAAATCCAAGTTTTATGAAGTATAGACGAAAACCCGAAGATCTCCGGCGAGATCGCCGCCTCCCGCCGCCGCGCGCCACCGGGCAGCGGCCGCCCGCACACGGCCAGGGCAACGTGGCCCCTTGAGGGCCGTCTATTTTAAATCGCACGGTAGAAATAAACCCACGCGTACCGGTTCGGCGATCTAATCTGAGCCGTCTGTTTTAAATCGGACGGTCCACGTCAGCCCCGCGTTATAAAGGCCGGGATTCTTACGCGCTACCCCCTGGGGATCTCGGAAAACACGAGCTAGCCCTGGAAACTTCTGATCTAGCCCCTGGAACTTCAGAAATTTGTGTAAATTCATTTAAAAATCAGTTTTAACCCCTGGACTTAATAAAAATTAGGAAAACCCCTCTGTTATGTGTAGTTAGACCCCTGGAAATTTATGAAATAGTAAATTAGACCCTGCTGTAGGGTGGATTTACCTTTTTGACCCTATATGATATTAAATTCAGAAATTTGAATATGTGATTAGGATTTAAATTTAAAAGGTGAGGCAAACACATGTGAAAACTCAAATTTAAACTCTTCTAGCACTTGGAAAACTTTAGAATGAGTTAAAAATAGATTTTAGGCTGAAATGAAATCTGCCTAAGTGTTGTTCATATTTATTAGTTCCAGAAACACATTTTTAGGTTAGGAAATAATTCTGAAAACTGATAAAATAAATTTAAATTCGTTCACATCAGAGGAGAAGTTCATAAATATATTATTTAATATTTTAGATCAGAACCTATTCTGTTTAGATGATATGTCCTACTATTTAATATTAAAACTCACTTTTAGGCATAGAAAATAAATCTGAAAAAAAGATATAGGAAAATAGGTATGCATAATTAGAAAATGATAAATGAAGTCTCCAAATCTAGAAACCTCAGTTTAGGATTTGGTAGAAGATCTGAAAACCTATTTGGAGTAGGAAATTTACCTTTCATGCAAACTTGGTATCTAAGAAGTGTATTAATTAAATATAAAGAATTTGTTCAAATTGGAAATTAATATATAGTGTGCAAACAGAAATCTGAATACAAAAGTAAGAAATCATATACATATGTTTAAAAGTGCATGTAGGCCAAAAATCAACACATGTAGAGTAACCACAACACTTAGAAATGTGAATGACTTTCATAGGTATGTATGTGTGGTTTGTATGAAGTGAAAGTGTGAACTATGTCTTATGGATTGTTGTTTTCTTTTGCTATGTGTATTGGCATGAGTAGAACCTGCCCCAGAGCAAGTTCTCCCCTTCCAAGACCAAGACTTTCCATTTTCAGAGCAGCAGGAAGAAGGCAAGTGTCCTTGACCACTTTGATCCTATGCTAGGATGTGTAGATAGAATTATTTGCATTGTCAATTGAAACATGAAACCCATGCTAGGAAGTTTCCCTAGAATTGCATTACCTTGTTTCCTTGAAGATTGGGTTTGGATTTACTCTATCATGTCATTCATTTATATACTTATGCTTAGCCATGCTTAGAATTGGATAATTGGGATATGAGATCATCAATTTATTTACCTTACTCTTGAATGATATATTATGAGTTATGTAGAGGTAGAGATCGAGACAAGTTGGATGATTTGGTTGGTGCTGGGTGCACGAGGCTCTGGTTTGTGTTTAGTACTTGCCTGGATCCTAGGACCGGTTCATGGAGCATGTAACCTGGCTTTACCGTGCCAACCACATGCTGAGATGGGGCAGCTTGGCCAATTAATTAGGTGTATCCTTGGCGTAATATGGGTGTGTTGGATGGTGCGGGGAGTAGGTGTCAGCTGGACTACCATATGAACCGCAAGGCTCAAGAGGGGGCCACTGCAGCGGGGTTGGAGCCTCTTGTATGCTGTTAGGGGTGAAACCTCAGTGGGCCCACGCTCGTCGGAAATACCTTTGTAAAGGCATCGTAGTGATATCCTGGCTACACACCTGGGAAGTGTGAATGTGGTTCGCGGCCACTGGCATAATGGAGGTTCTTTTAGTCCACCTAGCAACGGGGGATGAAATCACTACATGTGGGTACAGTGGTGCAAACTCTGCAGAGTCAAAATTGTCATGACAGCCGTGCTCACGGTCAAGAGCGGCTTGGACTTATTCATGATTAGAGGATGATGAATTTGGAAGTTGAGGATGTTAAGCGGGGAGCTTGACATTGGATATGATGTTATGGTTACTTGATATTGATGATGGGTTGAGGGATTGGGATCCATTTCACCTGTGTAGAAATGTAGGTGCTTAATAAGCTAAGGTGATAGGTATTAATTGCGTAGTGCTTTAACCATGAGTTCAACTTCTCCTTGCTCTAGCCATGCATGACATAACTTTCCCACACTTGCTGAGTACCCATGGTACTCAAACTTGCTTTTCTGTTGGTTTATATTGCTGCTCAGGTCAAGAGAATGAGGTGGTGTTTAATGACCAAGACTTTGGTCCCGAGGAAGGATTTTAGGTTCGCGGAGTCCCCCGGGCAACGCCTGTGACGGAGCCCACAAGATTTATATTCCGCTGCTGTTTTATTTACATGTTCTGAACTTATTACCGTCCATCGAGACGTATGCTATGTAAGACTTATTTATATTTGACACCTGGCTTGTAATAAATGATGCTTCACTATTTGTCATCACATGTATGAGAGAATGATCCTGGCATACATGTGGCATTCACTCGGTTGATCCTCGGAGAAACCGGGTGTGACAAGAAGCAACATTGGAAAGCATTTCGGTGCTTCAAGAATATTCGGACATGTTCCTGGAAGAACATCCAGGTATGCCACCTGACCGGGACATTGAGTTTGCCATTGATTTACCTGGAACTGCACCCATAGCAAAGAGGCCATATAGGATTCCCGTTAATGAACTAGTGGAACTTAAGAAGCAAATTCAGGAGCAGCTAGAAAATAGTTTTATACGCCCGAGCTCATCACCATGGGGAGCCCCCGTGCTCTTCGTAGACAAGAAGGTTGGGACCCAAAGGATGTGGGTGGATTATAGGTCTCTCAAAAGGTGACGATCAAGAATAAATATCCGCTGCCCCGTATAGAGGACCTATTCGACCAAATGAAAGGTGCCTGAATTTTCTCCAAGATTGATCTTCGGTCGGGATACTTCCAGCTGATGATTAAGCCCTCCGACATACCCAAGACTGCATTTCGAAAACGGTATGGTTCGTATGAATATACCGTTATGTATTTTGGGTTAACGAATGCACCAGCATACTTCATGTACCTCATGAATAAGGTCTTCATGGAGTACTTGGACAAGTTCGTCATGGTTTTCATCGACGATATCATGGTGTATTCGAAAATCAAGGAAGAACATGAAGAACAATTGAGATTGACATTGTAAAAACTTTGAGAGCATCAATTATATGCCAAGTTCAGAAAATGTCAATTTTGGCTAAAGGATATATCGTTCCTAGGCCACATCATCTCCGAGGAAGGAGTACCGGTTGATCCCAGGAAAGTGGGAGATGTTCTGAAGTGGAACCAACCATAGAACGTGAGGGATATTCGGAGTTTCCTTGGGATGGCTGGATACTATCGCCGGTTCATCAAGGATTTCTCCAAAATAGCAAAGCCTATGACTGAATTGCTAATGAAGGGAAAAGCATTTCAGTGGACACCAATGTGTCAAGAAATCTTTGAGAAGCTCAAGAAAAGGTCAACCACAGCGCCGGTTTTGGTATTGCCGGACGTGAGCAAGAGCTTTGACATATATTGTGACGCATCAAGACAAGGGCTTGGATGTGTGCTCATGCTAGAAGGACAAGTGGTAGCCTATGCGTCGAGACAACTAAAGAAACACGAACTGAATTACCCCACACATGACTTGGAACTCGCAGTCATGGTACATGCCTTGAAGATTTGGAGACATTATATCCTTGACCACCGATGTGAGATCTATACGGATCACAAAAGACTCAAGTACATATTCACCCAAACGGATTTGAATTTGAGGCAACGTCGATGGTTGGAACTCATCAAGGATTATGATGTTGGAATCAATTATCACCCCCATAAAGGCCAATGTAGTAGCTGATGCGTTGAGCCGAAAGGGAGCATGTCACCAACTCATGGTTCGGGAGCTACCGCCCAAGCTGCGCAAAGAGTTCGAACTGTTACATCTCGGGTTCTTGACGAGATGGAAGTGATAGAGCTCAACTCTTTGCTGGAGCAAGAGATACGAGATGGCCAAGCAACGGATGAGGAAATCAAGGAAATCAAGGGAAGAATCCGACAAGGCATAGAAAAGGATTTCAAGGAAGACGAGAAGGGTACGCTTTGGTTAGGAAAAAGGATTTGTGTGCCTAACGTGAAGCACATCCGCGACACGATATGAAAGGAGGCACATGACTCACCTTATTCCATACATCCCGGCAGTACAAAGAAGTACAAGGACCAGAAAACTTGTTATTGGTGGGATGGTATGAAAAGGGACATAGCTGAGTATGTTGCCTTATGCGACACGTGCCAACGGGTGAAGGCTGAACATCATGACGCGACCCGCTCAACCGAGACAGGCCACTCGCCCGGGAATCGCATTGGGTGGTGCCGTGTTGTGCGGCACACAACAGCACACATATGAGGAACAATGTATTACATAAAACAATAGCGGAAGCGTACAAGTTTTTCTTTGTAAATACTTTACATCAAGTAACTACAGAGGAAGTCTATACCAACTCATGTCGAATAACTAAAAGCACTCGAGATGAAGACCAGCCCGCAGACCCCTCTCGCTAGCAACACGAAGACAACAGCAGCGGCTGGGTTCTCCCTGGGTTAAATGACTCGGAAGTCTCCGAGTCCCACCGGACAACCTTCTTTTCAGCATCGCTGTTAACCTGCAAAACCACTTATATAGCAAGCGTGAGCACATAGGCTCAGCAAGTCTGACCCGTCTCTCCTAAACAAGAAACTCTACATGCACGACGGTTGCAATTGGGTCCGCTGGATTTGCATAAAGGACTCGCCTAAAGTTGATCCTTAACTTTCAGATTTTAAGCCTCATTGTGCAGACCTTGAGCCAAAAAGCATCGCAACTCCACAATCAAACAAGAAACGCTTTGTTGCGATGCTCCTTGCACAAAGTGAAAGTAAACTTTAATGAGCCTATCTCTAATTCAATCACGGTTGCAATACAAGTTATAGCACATCCTTATCAAGTTCAAAAGAATAACCAGTTCAGTTCTTACTACGTCAAGACGCAGTGGGCAAGTATGCTCATATGACCGTGAGCGACGGTGATTCGAATCAGTACACGCCCGGACTACATGACACGTACACCCGTACTCCGAGTTGCCGGCAGCAACCTCGACTGACGTTGTACGCGGCCACCTTTCCCAAGATCTTCCACATTGGACGCAGTCCAACTTCCCCGAGTACGCAAGCTTCCTCAATGTACATACCCGCTGTGGTATGTTCTTGAGCGAGGTACCTCCTGCTACCCTGACGCTGAAAGCCTAAGGCAGTTGGAAAAGTTCCACTATGGATCTCCCAAGGTACATCGGTTTCTTGGGTCCCATATAGCCAGTATGTGCCCGGTACACAACTCAAACTTGTCCAACAAGGCCAAGCACGGACGGGCCTTAACCGACACAGGCAGGGCTATGCACGCACGGCCTGCAACCTGCTGCATCTAAACCCCCCTGCCCAGTCTCCATTTCTTATGTGGGAACTTTCCTCATCTTCTCTAAATTGGACCCGTTCCAAGTACCCCAGCCCTAAAATCGCGAGTAGATTCCAACTACTGATCTTCTACCGGACCTTTCCTACTAACATTAGCGTAGCCAAATTCCCTCGAGGAGTTGCTATTCTACCCTTTCTCTCTTACGTGTTTCTGGTCATGCAAGTGGGGTTTTCAATATCATCTAGACGTAATGCAATCAACGATGCAAAGCTATGATCTCTACAAATGAAAATGCTTTATAAAACGGTTCAAATGCAAACCGGGGCTTGCCTGTTTTGCAGGTGACTACTATTACAATCAGTTAGTGACAATCACTTGGAGCCTGATCACTTGATTTCCTCCCTCCTTGATCTTCACCTCAAGTTCTTCTCACCTTCTTCACGTATATGCTACACGACATGATCATGCATATGTATTTAAATGAAAAGCTTTTGCTCATAAGATCTAATGACCATTTTAAAACTGTAACTTTGTTTAAGAATTTAAAATTACACTGGTGCTAGTGGTTTGGGTTGGGCTTAAACACTAAGATCAAGTGTTGAGTGCTTCTTCCCACTTAAGTGTTGCTCACCTCAAGAGATCACACATGACAGTGGTGATCCAGAGCTCTAATGAAGCGGAGAATTTTCATGTGAGTTCCTTGTCACAAGAAAGTCCTGTGGACCAAAATTTAGCACATTTCATGGAATGGTTTATTCAGAATATTTCTCTAAGTGTTTAGTCAAAGATGAATTAATTCTGAGGTAACATCCATGTTCATGTCAAACTAAGTGAACCACAAATTCAATTATAGTTTATAGAGTCTACATGGATTCTCCTAGGATTTTTGGAGCTAGGAATTTCCCAGAACTGAATTTACAAGTTTTGGAAATTCTGAAAATGTTTCTGTATTCATTTGAATACAGGAACTTACAATCTGAATTACCCTGATCAATTCAACTCCAAATGAGCTGAAACTTTTACAGGAGTCTAATAACACCCTATAGAATATTCTGGCAAAAGTTGAGGATTTTTGGATAAACCAAACTCACTCTAAAATTCTTTTGCTGAAAAGCTTTAAAGAATTTTCCAGAATTAAATAAAGACTTTCATACAAATTGGGTTGCATATTTGGATAGAGTTTGTCAATCTGAATCTAACCCAATTTGAATCACTAATTTTGGAGGTTCCTAGCAAAGGTTATGCTCTTCTAAAGTTTGGGGAAAAATCAGGAATTTAAATAAATCCGGGAAATGTTTAAACCTGACTGTGGGCCACGGGGCACGTGTCAGCTGCTGAGGGAGTGCCACTCGGGGTCACAGGGTCATTTCCCGCGCTGTCACAATTGATCACGCGCCGTCACAATTGATCCCGCGCCACAGAGTATCCAGCCCACTGTTGCCGTGCGACTGACGCGTGGGGCCGGCGAGGTCTTCTTCTACGTCCCGCTCCCGCGCGATCCCGCCGCCGGGCTCGCCGGAGTAGCTCCGGGATCGGCCGTCCGGCAACCCCTGACGCTGAAACTTGCTGCCAGCCCCTTATTCAATGTGAGGAACACGCTGGTGGGGTTTGTTCGGGCTGGCAGGGCCCCCAAACTAGCCCGCGACGGCGCAACGGTTCGGACGAAGTCCGGCGACGTCGCCCCGATGCCCTAAGCCTTCTAGGCTTCAGTTTCCAAGCTCTAGAGCACCGGCGGACGCTAAGGAACATCGACATGGGAATACAATGGCTCAGAAACGGTTCTAAATTAGGGTTCACCGTGCACCCAAACCTTTCCGCCATAGTCGCCGTCGTAAAAACTGGAAATACGTCGTGCACAGTGTTTTTCATGCCGGGTTTCAAAGCAAACTGGTGCGTCCTTACGTCTAGCCCTCGTGTGCAAAGTTTCGGGCTATCTAGACCATAATCAACTGGGAATTTCTCGGAAACGTACCGGAAGGTCGGTTTGCACCGATCGGGAGAAATTCTCGGAATTCCCTGCCGACGATCCACGGTTGATCCTGAGCTTCGGGGGTGAGTTGCCTGGACGTCGCGCGCGCCCAGAGATGGCCTAGCTCGGTCGTGACAAGCCGCGGTTGAAGCTGCCCACGAGAGCACTTGCTCTCGGTCCTATGGCGGCTGCAGTGGAAACTCGCCGTTCTCGGTGCAGAGAGCGCGAACCCGCTCAGTGATGGCTCGAGGATGTTGTGGGGTGTTCCGCGGTGAAGTTTTGCTGCTCAGTTGCGGCTCGCACACGCGCCAGGCAGTGGTCGATCGACCGAGAGCTCAGCGGCAGTTCTCGGTTGATTTCTCGCGTGAGGGAGGAAGGAGCTGTGGTGTCTCGGTGATAAGAGCGAACAGGAGGCCGGGAGAGGGTATAGGCCGGTCGGGCGGCTCTCCAGCGCGACGAAATTCCACCAGGAGGTGGCTGCCGGCTGAGCATCGGTGTCGAGCGGAGCTGCGCCCGTCGGTGTCGGGTGCCGACTGAAGGAGGCAAACAGAGACCCAACACTGAGATCTTTTGCAAGTTTTCAGTTCACACAATGACATGTGGGACCCACTGATCAGTCCTCCTTATCCCCTCTCCAAATATCTCACAAGTTTGAATGTTGAGTGAATTCAATTGTGGAAATTCAAAACTGGTATGCATTTGGATAATTGGGCAAGTTTCATCCAAATTCAAACATGCATTTGAATTCTTTGTCTTTTAAAGTCCATTTTGCAAAATGGGTTGCAAACTATTTCCATAAATCATGAAACTTTGCACACCCTCTAATTTGGACTCAAAGAATTCAAATATGAAATCTGATTTTTATTTTGGCTGCTGCAAATGAGATTTTTAGCACAACAGTTTTGAATTCCATTGTGTTTTTCTCATTTGAATTTTTGTTTGAACAAATTGTTCCAAATCTGATTTTTGTTTTCTCACACATATGGGAACTTCCCATCCTTGTTTTAGACCCCTCTAGGGTTCCAAGTTCTCAAATAAACATTTGACTTGTGTGAAGAAAAACCCTCATGTGTGTCATCACATGTGGGAAAGTTTTAACAAGTCCTAAATTTCATACATGTGAAACCAACTTTTGCAAATAAGTGTTTCTTTGTATTCATTATTTTGGGACCTTTACATTCCTCCCCCCTTAAAAGGAATCTCGTCCCGAGATTCAAAAGAAGAACGAGGTGGGAGGTAATTACAAGGTTTATGACAAAAGCTCCGGATAATTCTTGTGGATGTAATCTTCGGTTTCCCACGTCGCCTCTTCCGGGGTATGATTACTCCACAGGACTTTGTAAAATTTCAAAGTCCGGTTCCGGGTGATCCGGGTCTTTTCGTCGATAATCTGTACAGGTTGCTCGACATAGGTGAGATCCGGCTTCAACTCATCGATGTCTTCAGTGCGGATGGCAGCGGTAAACTTGAGACACTTCCGTAGCTGGGACACATGAAATATGTCGTGAATACCGGCAAAGCTTGACGGTAGTTCCAGCCGGTAGGCTACAGTCCCGCACTTCTCCGTGATAGTAAATGGACCGATGAATCGGGGAGCAAGTTTCCCCTTGACACCAAACCGATGAATCCCCTTCATCAGAGACACACGAAGATACACGTGCTCTCCGACTTCGAAATGTAGTGGTCGACGTCTCTGGTCCGCGTAGCTCTTTTGACGAGATTGGGCAGCTTTAAGGTTCTCTTGTATTATCCAAACTTTCTCTTTGGCTTCATTGACAAGATCAACCCCGAATGTTACTCGTTCACCGGATTCGCACCAATTCAAGGGCGTACGGCACTTCCGGCCATATAGAGCTTCATATGGTGCCATTTTGATGCTCGTCTGATACCCGTTGTTGTACGAGAACTCCGCCAGCGGTAAGTGATCATCCCAGCTCTTACCGTGGTGGATGGCACATGCTCTCAGCATATCCTCTAGTATTTGATTCACCCTCTCAGTTTGCCCATCGGTTTGAGGGTGATACGCAGAGCTTCTAATCAACTTTGTCCCCAAGGAGGCGTGTAGCTGTTCCCAGAAACGGGCTACGAACAGTGATCCTCTATCTGACACAATGGTGTGGGGAACTCCATGTAAGCACAAGATCCGTGCTATGTACAACTCCGCATACTGGTTTGCGTTGTACCTAGTATGCACAGGGATGAAATGTGCTGATTTGGTTAATTGGTCCACGATTACCCAAATCGAATCATGGTTGTGGGAGGTCATCGGCAACCCGACGATGAAGTCCATACTCAAATCTTCCCACTTCCATGCCGGTACTTGCAATGGCTGCAACAGGCCTGACTTCTTCATATGGTCGGCCTTGACTCTTCGACACGTATCACATTCCGAAACGTACTTTGCAACTTCACGTTTCATACGCGTCCACCAAAACTTCTTCCGGAGGTCTTGGTACATTTTATTACTGCCCAGATGAATGGAAAACTTGGACAAATGAGCTTCAACCAAAATTTTCTTCCGTAGTCCCATATTCCGGGGTACTACAATCCGGTCGTTAAACCACAAAGTACCCTCATCGTCCTTCCGGAAGCACTTCATTTCTCCGTTGTCTAATCTTTGTCGTATCTGAGACATACCCTTGTCTTTTCGTTGAGCCTCAATGATCTCCTCTCGGATGGTAGGAATGAGAGCAAGATTATAGAGAGCTCCATACGGGATGACACGGAGGCTTGGTTCTTCATCATCCATTTCGGCAATAGTTAGGTGATGGATATGCGCCTTACGACTGAGCGCATCGGCGACCACATTCGCCTTTCCTGGATGATAATGAATCTCTAGTTCATAGTCCTTAATGAGCTCTAGCCATCTTCGTTACCTCATGTTCAATTCATTCTGAGTGAAGATGTACTTCAAGCTCTTGTGGTCGGTGTAGAGGTGTACAAGATTTCCGAGCAAGTAATGCCTCCACATCTTCAAAGCAAGGACCACGGCAGCTAACTCAAGATCATGAATTGGATAATGCTGCTCGTGAGTTCTGAGTTGACGAGATCCATAAGCGACCACTCGTCTTTCTTGCATCAGTACGCAGCCAAGACCGATGCCAGATGCATCGCAATAAACGTCGAATGGCTTCATTGTATCCGGCTGAGCAAGAACTGGGGTTGTTGTGAGATGCTTCACTAAGGTCTTGAAAGCTTGTTCACATGCAGCACCCCACATAAATCTGGTGTTCTTCTTTAATAATTCCGTCATCGGTTTAGCAATCTTGGAGAAACTCGGAATAAACCTCCGGTAGTAACCTGCTAAACCGAGGAAGCTTCGGATTTCATGTACTGACTTTGGTGACTCCCACTTCTGCACTTGGATAATCTTACTCGGATCTACAGCGATGCCCTCCGCTGAAATGATGTATCCGAGAAAAGGTACTTGATTAATCCAGAATTCACACTTGCTGAATTTTGCATAGAGCTGATGATCTCGCAATCTTTGTAGCACAATATGCAGATGTTCAGCATGTTCTTCCTCTGACTTGGAGTACACCAAGATATCGTCGATGAAGACAATGACGAATTTATCCAACTCCGGCATGAACACTGAATTCATCAGGTACATAAAGTGTGCCGGGGCGTTGGTCAAACCAAAAGACATAACGAGATACTCATACAGCCCGTATCTCGTTGAAAATGCCGTCTTCGGAATATCTTCTGCCCGGATTTTAATCTGATGGTATCCGGACTGAAGATCCATCTTTGAAAATACCTTTGCACCCACTAATTGATTGAAGAGCATATCAATGCGAGGTAGTGGATACTTGTTCTTGATAGTAACGGCATTCAAAGGACGATAATCAACACAAAGCCGTAGTGTTTCGTCCTTATTCTTGACAAACAACGCTGAACAACCCCAAGGTGACGAACTCGGTCGTATAAAGCCCTTGCTCATTAGGTCATTCAGCTGTGTCTTCAATTCTGCCAGTTCATTGGGTGCCATCTTGTACGGCCTTCTTGATATCGGTGTTGTTCCCGGTATGAGTTCAATCTTGAACTCAACGTCTCGTTCGGGCGGCATGCCCGGTAAATCCTCGGGAAATACATCAGGATACTCACGTACCACCGGAATGTCCTCTATCTTGACAGCTTCCGTGTGGTTCACTGTTGCAATCTGCTGCCGTCTGGCGCCCAGAATTAATATATGAAGACCGTGCTGTGGGGAGTTGAGCTCAACGGTCCTGGAGCTAATGTTAAGAACCGCTCTGTGGTAATTCAACCACGACATCCCCAAAATGATGTCGATCTTCAGACCCTCAAGGATAATGAGAGTCGTAGGGTATATTTTACCCCCCAAACAAAGAGGTGCTCTGGAGACAACCTCGCTTGCGGTACTGCTGCCCCCGGGCGAAGATATAAGGTATTGCCTCTTTGTATAAACGGTTTGGAGCAGATGTTGAGCCACAAAAGATTGGCTAATGAAGTTGTGTGTGGCACCAGAATCAAAGAGAACTAAAACCGGTAGCTGATTCAGAGAAAACATCCCTGCTAAAGCGGCTTTTCCCTCCGGAACATCATCAATCACAGTATAGTGAATATTGCCCCTTATCTGCCCTCCTATCTGCAGATTGAGGTACGGGTCGTATTGTTGTAAATATGATGACCCGCATCCTTGAATTCCCTCCGAACATTGCCTAGCATAATGGCCCTTACACCCACAAGTAAGACACGGATGCCTCTCCGGTTCTTCGTTGACTTGCGGTGGACTGCTAGGTACATATGGCTGCAGCGATGGAGCACAAACCACCGTCTGATGCTGCGGCAGTGGAGGTGGTGCAAGTTGTAGAACTTGACCAGTAATCAATCTCTGAGGAGTTGATCAAACAGGTGGCCTCCATCTCTCACCGGATGGCGTTTGATACAACAAACAGTACTTCTGAGGCACATAACTTGTGTTAGCCTGCTCGATCTTACTCATCTTTCTCTTCTCAGCTTGCCACTCAAGTGTCGGCTTCTCTTGTATGAAAGCCACATTGACCATGTCGGTGTAACTGCCGTTATTATGTACGGCCAGCTTCTCCCGTAATATGGCACTCAGGCCATGGAAGAATAGGTCACACCGTGCCTCTTCTTTCGCCACATACTCGGGAGCATATTGGGCCAAAAGATTAAATCTCCTGACATAATCGAGGACACTCATGTCCCCTTGCTTCAAGCCCAAAAATTCCTCCCTCTTTGCCTTGACAATACCTAATGGTATGTAACGAGTACGAAAGGCTTCACAAAATTCCCTCCATGTCACTTGATGGTCCTCCGGAATGGTGGCAATATGATCCACCCACCAGTTTCTGATGGCTCCATGTTGTTGTTGAGAGGCAAACTTTGTCTTCTGGTATTCATCACACTTGAATACTCCAAATTTAGACTCCATGACACGAAGCCATTGATCTGCTTCCACAGGTTCGGTGGCTTCAGTAAAAATTGGCGGTTGAGTCGCCAAGAAGTCCAGATAAGCGTTCCGAGGTGGAACGACTTGTTGCGTGTTCTGGGGTACGCCTTGCTGTACCAAAGCTTGGAGTAAGCATGTGTGTTCTTGTGTTGCTTCTTGGAGTAGCCTAGTGTTCTCTTGGTTAGACTCAACGACTCGAGTCATAAGATTCATCCATCCCGTGGATGGTGGTTCCGATGGTGGAATAGAAGCATCACCATCTCGACGAGATCTTCCGGCCCTACTCCTAGAGTGAGTACGAACCATACTGCAAAATGTAGTTGAGATGAGTTAAACAAGAACTCAGCAGTATGTGAGACTAATGGGAACATGATTATGTCAAAACTTTATGAAAGCAGTAACAAAATTCATGTTTACAAAACTCCTTAGTAGGCATAACTATCCAGCCTATCTGTACAGGACAGACCTTTATGCACTATCTCCAGATTTTGATCTAGTTAAGGGCATTTTCATAACTCAAGTTGAATACCAAAGTTAAAGGTAACTTCAGTATCTTTCCAATGAGTACTCATATGCCCCCAGATCGTCTCCGTATTAAGAGTCATGATTCTTCAAGTTTGACAGAATTCCTGGATAAAATTTGCCAGCACCTCCTTTATACGTGGCTGATTTTATCACAGTTGTATATGTAAATACAATAAGAACCTGAACAAACTTTGAACTACAACAATGTTTCACATTTCATAACATTTCCAATGGTGTACCATAGGCTTCTTAAGGGGTTTTTTACGAAAAGTTATGGCTTAAAAACAGAAAGGTCCCGAGAGGTTTTGTTGCTGTCCTGGTTCTGGACAGTTTACCTTACTCTAAACTTTCTACCCATTTAGCATGTGATTTAGCTCTGGAGGTCTGCAAAAAAGTTGTAGATCACTTGAAAATCTTTCCAGAACTGTATCATACACCTTAATTGGGTCAAGCTACCCAGAGTTATGCTCTGTTGAAGTCAAGCACAAATTTCTGCTGGAAACAGGGCACTCTGTTTTTGAAATCATTGAAGTCTAATCTTCCTCTCATTTGAATCTTAGCTCAAAATAAGAGTTCAGTAACTAATATTTGTTTCAAACTTCCATTTTTATTTGAAAGTTAGTTCATGAGTTATTTCTTTGAAGGAAAGACGTTATTAAGTTTAGTACGGCGTCGATGCACCGTAAGAAGCATGTCGGTACTACGTAGCCTCACCAAAAGAAAACCTTAACCGGATTATACCGGCATAAACGTATTTTAGGTGGCACTAAAACGGTCACTCGCAAACATGTACTATTTGTACTACGATTTCGTGGTTAACACTGCATAAGTCACACTCAATCAACAGGTCCGGCTGCACACCGAACCCGGTATCCATATAGTTCTTACACCCATCCGTCATCACCGGCACAGGTGTTCTCAAGCCAAACACGCCTTGAGCTACGTGTTCACGTTACTAACCACGTGACGGGGTTTCCCAAATTGCACCACGCACGCCTGGGCAGACGTTGCTCGAGTACCCGAAACAACATGAAGAGTCGTAGAGGATACTAAAGCGGATCGGGTTACCTGCCACCCGTGGGGCTCCACCCTTTAGCTTGTGCGCACTGGTGGACAGCGCTTACGTGCACCCCCAAGACATAAATCGTCCCGAGATGCACGATTTTCCGACATAACAAATAAGTTAGGTTGCCACCTTCATATTAAGCTAACAGTAATCCTTATGTGGGCCTAGTACCGTATCCTCACCGTAACCTAAATTTTTGTCGTAATACCATCCTTATTCCGTGTGCTATTACCAATGCGGTTCTGATACCACGCTGACGCGACCCGCTCAACCGAGACAGGCCACTCGCCCGGGAATCGCATTGGGTGGTGCCTTGTTGTGCGGCACCCAACAGCACACATATTAGGAACAATGTATTACATAAAAAAATAGCGGAAGCTTACAAGTTTTTCTTTGTAAATACTTTACATCAAGTAACTACAGCGGAAGTCTATACCAACTCACGTCGAATAACTAAAAGCACTCGAGATGAAGTCCAGCCCGCGGACCCCTCTCGCTAGCAACACGAAGACAACAGCAGCGGCTGGGTTCTCCCTGGGTTAAATGACTCGGAAGTCTCCAAGTCCCACCGGACAACCTTCTTTTCAGCATCGCTGTTAACCTGCAAAACCACTTATATAGCAAGCGTGAGCACATAGGCTCAGCAAGTCTGACCCGTCTCTCCTAAACAAGAAACTCTACATGCACGACGGTTGCAATTGGGTCGGCTAGATTTGCATAAAGGACTCGCCTAAAGTTGATCCTTAACTTTCATATTTTAAGCCTCATTGTGCAGACCTTGAGCCAAAAAGCATCGCAACTCCACAATCAAACAAGAAACGCTTTGTTGCGATGATCCTTGCACAAAGTGAAAGTAAACTTTAATGAGCCTATCTCTAATTCAATCATGGTTGCAATACAAGTTATAGCACATCCTTATCAAGTTCAAAAGAATAACCAGTTCAATTCTTACTACGTCAAGACGCAGTGGGCAAGTATGCTCATATGACCGCGAGCGACGGTGATTCGAATCAGTACACGCCCGGACTACACGACACATACACCCGTACTCCGAGTTGCCGGCAGCAACCTCGACTGACGTTGTACGCGGCCACCTTTCCCAAGATCTTCCACAATGGACGCAGTCCAACTGCCCCGAGTACGCAAGCTCCCTCAAGGTACATTCCCACTGTGGTATGTTCTTGAGCGAGGTACCTCCTGCTACCCTGACGCTGAAAGCCTAAGGCAGTTGGAAAAGTTCCACTATGGATCTCCCAAGGTACATCGGTTTCCTGGGTCCCATATAGCCAGTATGTGCCCGGTACACAACTCAAACTTGTCCAACAGGGCCAAGCACGGACGTGCCTTAACCGACACAGGCAGGGCTATGCACGCACGGACTGCAACCTGCTGCATCTAAACCCCCCTGCCCAGTCTCCATTTCTTATGTGGGAACTTTCCTCATCTTCTCTAAATTGGACCCGTTCCAAGTACCCCAGCCCTAAACTCGCGAGTAGATTCCAACTACTCGTCTTCTACCGGACCTTTCCTACTAACATTAGCGTAGCCAAATTCTCTCGAGGAGTTGCTATTCTACCCTTTCTCTCTTAGGTGTTTCTGTCATGCAAGTGGGGTTTTCAATATCATCTAGACGTAATGCAATCAACGATGCAAAGCTATGATCTCTACAAATAAAAATGCTTTATAAAACGGTTCAAATGAAAACCGGGGCTTGCCTGTTTTGCAGGTGACTACTGTTACAATCAGTTAGTGACGATCACTTGGAGCCTGATCACTTGATTTCCTCCCTCCTTGATCTTCACCTCAAGTTCTTCTCACCTTCTTCACGTATATGCTACACGATATGATCATGCATATGTATTTAATTGAAAAGCTATTGCTCATAAGATCTAATGACCATTTTAAAACTGGAACTTTGTTTAATAATTTAAAATGACACTGGTGCTAGTGGTTTGGGTTGGGCTTAAACACTAAGATCAAGTGTTGAGTGCTTCTTCCTACTTAAGTGTTGCTCACCTCAAGAGATCACACATGACAGTGGTGATTCAGAGCTCTAATGGAGCGGAGAATTTTCATGTGAGTTCCTTGTCACAAGAAAGTCCTCTGGACCAAAATTTAGCACATTTCATGGAATGGTTTATTCAGAATAATTCTCTAAGCGTTTAGTCAAAGATGAATTAATTCTGAGGTAACATCCATGTTCATGTCAAACTCAGTGAACCACAATTTCAATTATAGTTTATAGAGTCTACATGGATTTTCCTAGGATTTTTGGAGCTAGGAATTTCCGAGAACTGAATTTACAAGTTTTGCAAATTCTCTGAAAATGTTTCTGTATTCATTTGAATACAGGAACTTACAATCTGAATTACCCTGATCAATTCAACTCCAAATGAGCTGAAACTTTTACAGGAGTCTAATAACACCCTATAGAATATTCTGGAAAAATTTGAAGATTTTTGGATAAACCAAACTCACTCTAAAATTCTTTTTCTGAAAAGATTTAAAGAATTTTCCAGAATTAAATAAAGACTTTCATACAAATTGGTTTGCATATTTGGATAGAGTGTGTCAATCTGAATCTAACCCAATTTTAATCACTAATTTTGGAGGTTCCTAGCAAAAGTTATGCTCTTCTAAAGTTTGGGGAAAAATCAGGAATTTGAATAAATCCGGGAAAGGTTTAAACCTGACTGTGGGCCACGGGGCACGTGTCAGCTGCTGAGGGAGTGCCACTCGGGGTCACAGGGTCATTTCCCGCACTGTCACAATTGATCCCGCGCCACAGAGTATCCGGCCCACTGTTGCCGTGCGACTGACGCGTGGGGCCAGCGAGGTCTTCTTCTACCTCCCGCTCCCTCGTGATCCCGCCGCCGGGCTCGCCGGAGTAGCTCCGGGATCAGCCGTCCGGCAACCCCTGACGCTGAAACTTGCCGCCAGACCCTTATTCAACGTGAGGAACACGCTGGTGGGGTTTGTTCGGGCTGGCAGGGCCCCCAAACTAGCCCGCGACTGCGCAACGGTTCGGACGAAGTCCGGCGATGTCGCCCCGACGCCCTAAGCCTTCTAGGCTTCAGTTTCCAAGCTCTAGAGCACCGGCGGACGCTAAGGAACATCGACATGGGAATACAGTGGCTCAGAAACGGTTCTAAATTAGGGTTCACCGTGCACCCGAACCTTTCCGCCATAGTCGCCGTCGTAAAGACTGGAAATACGTCGTGCACAGTGTTTTTCATGCGGGGTTTCAAAAGTAAACTGGTGCGTCCTTACGTCTAGCCCTCGTGTGCAAAGTTTCGGGCTATCTCGGAATTCACCCAGCCCTTCTCACTTCTGGTTCATCTCTAGACCATAATCAACTGGGAATTTCTCGGAAACGTACCGGAAGGTCGGTTTGCACCGATCGGGAGAAATTCTCGGAATTCCCTGCCAACGATCCACGGTTGATCCTGAGCTTCGGCGGTGAGTTGCCTGGACGTCGCGCGCGCCCAGAGATGGCCTAGCTCGGTCGTGACAAGCCGCGGTTGAAGCTGCCCACGAGAGCACTTGCTCTCGGTCCTATGGCGGCTGCAGTGGAAACTCGCCGTTCTCGGTGCAGAGAGCGCGAACCCGCTCAGTGATGGCTCGAGGATGTTGTGGGGTGTTTCGCGGTGCAGTTTTGCTGCTCAGTTGCGGCTGGCACACGCGCCAGGCGGTGGTCAATCGACCGAGAGCTCAGCGGCAGTTCTCGGTTGATTTCTCGCGTCATGGAGGAAGGAGCTGTGGTGTCTCGGTGATAAGAGCGAACAGGAGGCCGGGAGAGGGTATAGGCCGGTCGGGCGGCTCTCCAGCGCGACGAAATTCCACCAGGAGGTGGCTGCCGGCTGAGCATCGGTGTCGAGCGGAGCTGCGCCCGTCGGTGTCGGGTGCCGACTGAAGGAGGCAAACAGAGACCCAACACTGAGATCTTTTGCAAGTTTTCAGTTCACACAATGACATGTGGGACCAACTGATCAGTCCTCCTTATCCACTCTCCAAATATCTCCCAAGTTTGAATGTTGAGTGAATTCAATTGTGGAAATTCAAAACTGGTATGCATTTGGATAATTGGGCAAGTTTCATCCAAATTCAAACATGCATTTGAATTCTTTGTCTTTTAAAGTCCATTTTGCAAAATGGGTTGCAAACTATTTCCATAAATCATGAAACTTTCACACCCCCTAATTTGGACTCAAGGAATTCTAATATGAAATCTGATTTTTATTTTGGCTGCTGCAAATGAGATTTTTAGCACAACAGTTTTGAATTCCATTGTGTTTTTCTCATTTGAATTTTTGTTTGAACAAATTGTTCCAAATCTGATTTTTGTTTTCTCACACATATGGGAACTTCCCATCCTTGTTTTAGACCCCTCTAGGGTTCCAAGTTCTCAAATAAACATTTGACTTGTGTGAAGAAAAACCCTCATGTGTGTCATCACATGTGGGAAAGTTTTAACAAGTCCTAAATTTCATACATGTGAAACCAACTTTTGCAAATAAGTGTTTCTTTGTATTCATTATTTTGGGACATTTACACATCAAAGACCCGCTGGACTGTTGCAACCAATGAAAGTACCCGAGTGGAAGTGGGAAGACATCAGCATGGATTTCATCATCGGATTACAACGTACTCGGTCGGGTTACGACTCCATCTTGGTTATTGTGGACAGATTGACAAAAACAGCCCATTTTCTTCCTGTTAGAACCACGTACCGCGTCGCAGAACTAGCTGAGCTGTACATGGAGCAAATCGTGTGCCGTCATGGAATTCCGAAGAGGATAGTTTCAGATCGGGGTACCCAATTTATGTAAGGGCCTCAGTTTTTGAAACATGGTTAAAGTGTTCATCCCCACACCACACACCTCATTTGAAGCAAGTTGATGAACACAAATGAAGAGCATGTAACCACCATCAACATGCTCATTAGAGAACAAACTCACATATTGCAAAAGTGGTATTTCCCACATGTGATATAGAGGGGCTGGGCATATGAAAACTCCTACACATTGCTAGGGATGTCCATGACAAGTTTCACCCAAATTCAAAACCTTTTTGAGGTCATTTTGGGTATAGCTAGAAAGAGGGCAGTTTGAAACCATATTCAAATTCAAACTGTTTTTATCCCATTTTCACTCCATTTTTGTGAGCCCACACTCCATTCAAATTCAAATATTCATATTCATATTCTTATTCAGCACATTTTTGTGAGCCCACACTCCAATTTTCACTCCATTTGGAGTTGATCTTGACATGAGCTAAGTGGGACAAATTCAAACTTTATTTGAATTCCAAACTGAACTTGTGCTGAAATTCACAAACCAAACCCAATTTGAATTCTAATCAATTCAAATGGCTCATGGGTGAATAATTTGAATCACCAGGGGTATTTTGGGGCTCACTGTTTACAACAGTGATTAGGAGTAAATTTCAGAGGTTAAAACCCTGGGTGGGACCCACATGTTATATAGAGAAGGATTGAAGTCTTGCACACAAAGTCACAGCCTCCTTCTTCCCTGAGCTGCTAGACAGCAACCTGAGATCGCCCTCCACCTCCCCGACGCCAAAAACCCCGAGCTCCGACCTCCCGTGCCCGAGAACGATCGCCACAGCAGCGACCTAGCCTCAGCCGAAGGTCAGGCGCTCGTGGACAGCGTTCCACAGGCATTTTCACGGGCCAGCAAGGGTAGCATCAGGAGTGCGCAACAGCCGTGCTGCTCTCCTCCAAGTTTGGAAGCAAACCGTGAAGAGTCCACGGTGGATTTCCAGTTTTTGCTCCGGCGACCTTAAACTGAGCTTCCGGTACGGATCCTTCAAATTCTCGCTCTAAGATCCTTCTCTAGCTATCAAATCTTGCACATAGACGCTGGACTAACCGGCGATCAATTTCCTTTCTGCATCCGTGGTATGAAACCGACTAGGAGTGACGAATTTCGAGCTCGATCAAGGGCGCTCATGGCGGGCACGCTCGGTCACACGGTGCCGACCGACTTGCCGCCATCTTTAAACCCTTGTGACACCTTGTCGAGCTTCCTAGAGGTATACTGATGCTGTAGAACCGATTGTTCGAGGTGTTGGCGGGTTAGAACCCACGGTCGACGGCGCCGAACCTCGACCGAGGCCGCGGCACGTCGCCGGGCTATTTCCAGTCACTGCCAGCTCGGACTGACCGCACAGACGTGTTCCTCGACGTCGACAACCCCCTGGCGGCGAGTTTCAGACCATGGGATGGACGGCAGCGTCGAGCCGGCGAGCTCCGGGTCTGCTCCGGCGGGGGTAGGCGGCGCGAGCACGTGGGTGCGTCGGGAGGAAGACGAAGCCGGCTGGCCCACACGTCAGCGGCTCAAAATTTTAAATCAGGATCGGGTGTGGCCGGGATCGGGTGTGCTGGCGCGCAAAGACCCTGTGGGCCTCAGTGTGCAGTCGCCTCCACGCCTAACACGTGTCCCCGCGGGCCCCGGCAGATTTAAACTTTTCCCCCGATTTTCAGATTTCCTTCAAACTTCAAATCCTCATAACTTTGGCTAGAAAACTCCAAATCGAGTGAACCAAATTTTCTTGGATTCATCTCTCTGAGTACTTTCCAGCAAATCAAGTTTAACTTCATGAAAACCCTTATTTCTCCAGAATTAATTCCTCAAAGTTTAAAATATTTGGAATTTTAACTGGAGAATCCTTTGGAGGAAAATCCTGACATTTTGCTGGGATGTTCACCAAACTATCCCTGAACTACCATAAAAATTTCAGATCCATTTGAGCTAATTTGATCCACCTAATGGTGTGATTAGTGAAACTGTTCCACAGAAAATAGAAAATGTTCAGAAACATTTTCAGAATTTTCCCTGAAATTGTTTAGCTGATATCTTTAGCTAGGAACCTTCAAATTAAGTGAGACCAACTCCATTGGAACCCTCTGAAAATCTAGTTTTCAGAAAGTCATAGTTTGTTTCATGAAAATCCTTAGAACACCCTAAAAGCCTTCAATTAAGGTCAAGTACATAATTAATTGTGGAGGGCTCAAATGAGCTTTGATGCAACTAAGACTTGACCAAGTCTCTGTTTAGGTTGTAACCAAGCCACAGTAAAAGTTTCACAGTCATAGAGTCTGTCTAATGGGACTTATAAGCTTCACAAGTTGAAACTTAATACAAATGCATTTAAATTGATACGTGTACTTCTTCTATCATGTAGTCGCTAAGGTCGAGGAGGAACCCGAAGTCCTAGACTTCGTTACTCCGGAGGAGCAGCTAGCCTATGACCAAGAGCAGCAAGGCAAGCTCCGGTTTGCATTAACCTTTTACAATTTTTTTATTGTTTTGACCACATACTTGAATACTATTATTCTTTGCATTTGAGTCTTGTTTGGGAACCCAAGTGCATAGCCAAGAAAACCATGGGTTGGGTTTAGGATTGCAAAAACCCCATTAGCTACTGCAAAGCTAAGATAGTGTAGGATTCGGTACAAGTCGAGTAGTTGGAACTACTCGCGAGCATAGGCTAGAGGCACTCGACTCGGGTAGAGATAGCACATGATACACATGGAAAGAAAGATGAGACCGAGCGGGGAGTAAGGGAAGCAGGACTTTGGGGCCTGTGTGCTGTAGCTCCGTTTGTGTCGATTGAGGACCGAGCCGTGTGCGGGCCTGTTGAACAAGCTAGAACAGTACCGAAGACCTACCGGCTATATGGGAACCGGGAAACCGAAGTAACTCGGGTTGCTGGGTGTTGAGGCATAGCTGGTCGTTCAGAGGGTAGGTTGAGAGCTTGAGGTGTAAATCGGCTGGCGGCACTGAGATGCGCGTGCAGAGACCTCTTGCTCGGGACAATTGGACCAGTTCAACATTTGGCTGACGGATGAAAGGTAGTTGCGTACGGCGTCTGTGATAGTTTTTGTAGGCAACATCGAGTACGGGCGTACGTGACGGGTTGTTCGGGTAACCCTGCAGGTGTAAATCGATTATAATCGCCATCCCTCACGGTCAGTGAGTACCACTTGTTCACTGTACCGTGACATAGAAAGAACAGGCTAGATACATGTTAAAATGTTGCTGATTGAAATATGGACTTTGCTTGTTAATGGTTTGTTGTAGTTTAGAGCTAACTAAAGTTCCTTTTAACTTTGGGCAATGTACATGAGAGAAACGCGTTTCTTGTTTGATTGCGGCTCTCTCATGTGCCTTAGCGTAAGGTTCTCCACCATCTGCTGCTAAAACTTGAAAGTAAGGTTCTACTAATTAGGCGAGTACTTGCAAATGATTTTTACCTCATGTAACCCATCACCCCTCATGTAGAAGTTCCATGTTTAGGTGAGACGGGTCAGACTTGCTGAGCCTTCGTGCTCACTGCTGGTGTTTGAAGCTTTTGCAGGGTTCTATGAGGAAGGGACTCCCGAAGAGGAGACGAAACCCTAGGAGGGGAACCCCGTCGAGTGGGAGCCATGCACGCTGCAGAGTTAGTGTGCGTGTGTGCTAGGAAGGACACGTTCAAGGGCTGAACGTGCACTTGATGCGTAGTCTACGCCCGTGAGTGTAGTTTGGACTTATTTTGATGTACAAATGTTCATAAACCACTTTATGTAATAAAAGTTTTGCTTCCGCTTTGTACCTTTGAAGTGTGTTATTCGGTGCTGTGCAACGCAGCACCCCTCATCATGATCCTGGCTTGACAAGACCGTGGGGTCGTGTCAGCGTTTTTATCAGAGCTCGCTTGAGGTTTAACACATTACAAAGGTCATCTTTTTCAAAAAATTCAGTGAGGAACGAGTTAGTAGCCCGTATAAGGATGTTATTAGCATATAGCAAGTGCATACTAACCTATCTGTCTATGTCGGAAAATCATGTATCTCGGGACGTTTATGTCTTGGGGGGTTCACGTAAGCGCTGTCCACCAGTGCGCACAAGCTGAAGGGTGGAGCCCCACGGGTGGCAGGTAACCCGACCCACTTTGATATCCTCTACGACTCTTCATGTCGTTTGGGGCATCCGAGCAACGTCTGTCCCTGGCGTGTGTGGTGCAATTTGGGAGACCCTGTCATGTGGTCTGAAACGTGAACACGTAACTCAAGGCGTGATTGGCTTGAGAACATCCGGGCGAGTGATGACGGCTGGGTGTACGAACTGTATGGATACCGGGCTCGGTGTGCAGCCGATTCTGACGATTGTTTGAGTTTCTGCAGGTAGCCTGACCACGAAACGGTAGACGTGTAGTATCCGTGTGCGAGTGACGTTTAGTGCCATTGAATTAACGAAGCCGGCTAAGTCCGGTATAGGTTTTTCTTTGTGAGGACGTAGTACCGACATGATCTGGTGACGCATCGACGTCACACCCCACTAAATGAAAAACTTCATTGTAAAACTTGAAGGTTTTGATCCAAAGTAGTAAAAATTGATGTAAATCCTTCCCTTAACAAGAATATTCAAAGTTAACAAGTTTCCAACTTATAGGTTGTTAAGGACAGAGTACTCTGTTTTCAGCTGAATTAAGGCTGAAGTTAATCAGAGGTTAGAGGTTGATTTCTTTCGAGGTTAGGGTCATATGATACATTTATGGAAATCTTTGGAAGAGCTTTACAACTCTTCTGTTGAGGTCCAGAGGTGTTTCATCCCTTAACCAATCGAAAAATGCAGTAGAGTTTAGATTGTCCAGAAAACAGGACAGAGCAAAGACTCTCTGTAAGCTCTCTGTAAATTGAGTATAACTTCCTGCGTAAAAATCCAAAAATAGAAAATAAGGTAGTTCTGGAAAGCTTAGGAGAGGGGTTACAACTTTGTAACAGAAAGTTTTGTCAGAATGGGAACAGAATTAACTGGAATTCTTGGATAAAATCAGTACCAAAGCAGGGAGGTGCTGTCCAATTGTCTCCAGAAATTCTGTTAACTTTGACCTCTCATAACTTTTGAACCAGGACAGATCTTAGGCCAAGCAAATACTTTCTGGAAATATATTGAAGTTAGCTTTAACTTTGATGTTGATCTCCAGAATTGGTTTTGCTTTAACCTGGCCTAAATCAGGTTGAGATGGAAACTGATCAGGGCTGTCATGTTGAACGGCAGATCAGCAGTCAAATTTGCTTAAAATTTGAACTATGTTTCCAAGTTTTATGGGTTCAATGACATGTTTTATGTTATAACTCAATGGTTTACTGTTTTAATAAATATTTGACATTTCTCAAATATATTTTTACAGATGACAGCAAATAAACAATTCGAGAACGGATGGGTGGTATCCCACTGTTCTCACCACAGCGGCTATCCGGAAACACTGAGGCAGATGCTTCAATATTTTGGATACAACCAGATGCCGCAGTACTTCACCAAGGAAGAAGGCGAGGAGGGGAACAAGGCGTGGACGATCCATGTCGAAGTCCCTGCAGGACCTACGCCACCCGGTTGGGTGCCGTTCACCGTTACGGCGAGAGGTAGGCAACAGGAAGGGATGTGGCAAGTGGCAGCCCGTGACACCATGTCACGTTTCTGCCAACTACACGTGCAGGCTGTGGAGGGCACTCCATACACGCTCATTCCGGTGGAGGGACGGGCTCAGCATGTGTGGGAAGAGAGGTACCGGGAGGCAACAGATCCGGGTTGCCCATGGTACAACCCCACGGAGGCAAATCTCAGCCTCCAGATGAGGGCGGGAAACGCCGTGATGGACAGCCAAGCTGTTCATACGGAGCATCTCGCCACGAAGCTCAAGGAGAGCACGAGCCGTGGAGACCATTTCGAGAGTGCTCATAGCGCACTCCGTAATGTGCTCCTTCCGACGATCAAGCGACTGAATGAACAGCACAATCAGTTGCATGGTCTGAAGAAGGCAAAGAAGAAGAGCCGGGTCGACATCACGGCGTTGCAAGAACTGGTACAGAATCTGACCCAGCAGAACGAGGACCTTACTCAAGAGCGAGACGACGCTATTGAGGAAGGGCAAGGCTGGGAAGAGGACTACAACCAGGCTATGGACGAGGTGCATGCATTGCAGGACCTCGTACCTCCGGTATTGGGCATACCGGTAGTCTTGGGCCTTCCAGCAATGGGAGAACCCGAGATGGGAGAAGAGGTGGTAGATCCAGAGCCACCAGCAGAGGTATCGGAGGAGGACGACCCGCAGGAGGTCGAGTTCTACTCCGAATAGGGGGTTACAGTTGCTAAGTAGGGCAGCTAGGGTAGTGTAACCGAACTTTTGTAATCGGTGACATGTCGTGTAGACAGTAGCGCATGTATAGGTAGTGACGACATGAGCACGACTTCTCGGAGACCCGAGAATAATGTATCTTGTATAAAGTGTATGCTTTATCAATATATGTGAATGTTGTGCAAATTAATCATGTGTCACTTCAATACCTACTGCTGCATATAGAATTTTAAGTATGACATGTGCTAATCGCTGCTGTTTTGAATTTCAGAATGACGCGTACTCGTGCCAACCCAGATGTTGGGGGTACTAGCCAAGGGGGAGAGACCTCCCAACAGCCTCCCGAGGACTCCTCGGGACAGCAGCAGCAACAGCAGCAACAACAACAGCAAACACCGCCACCGCCACTGCCAACAGTTACATTGGCCGACATCGTCGCGGCAATGGCGGGTTCGCATCAGCAGCACACGTAGTTGCTGCAGACTCTCATCGCTAATACGTCTCGCCCAGAGAGACGTCAAGACCGTGAGGAGCGTCAATAGAGCACCTATTCCAACTTCCTGGCGACTCATCCCCCGGTATTCTCAAGGGCGGATGAACCTCTTGATGCAGACAACTGGCTCCGCGCGATAGAGATGAAGTTCGGGCTGCTCCAGATAAGCGAGCAGCGCAAGACTCAGTTCGCGGTCCAGCAGCTCCAAGTATCCACGAGCGCATGGTGGGCGAACTTCTGTGCTTCACAGCCCACCGACCGAGTAATGACTTGGGCGGAGTTCCGGATGGCCTTCAGGGCCTATCACATACCGCCAGGTCTGATGAAGAGGAAGACGCAGGAGTTCTTACACCTGCAGCAAGGGAGCCGGAACGCGCTGGAATACTCCAGAGCGTTCAACGATCCCGCGCTCTACGCGTCGTATCACGCCGATACCGACGAGAAGCGGCGGGATCTCTTTTACCTGGGGCTTAACCCGCTCCTGAAGGACAAGTTGGCGATGTTCAATCGCGGCAGCCTCAACGAGATCATTGATGCTGCAATTGTTCAAGAGGACTCCGGCAAGGACTTGGCGGCGGCAGAGCAAAAGCGAAGCGTGCCGCAAAGCAGCGGAGAAGGAGGCGGTCCTTCTCAGAAGTTTCAGATTGTGAATCGCCCACCATCAGGTCCACGCTAGCAGCCACCACAGAGGTCGATGCCTTTCCGCAGTCGGCCGTACTCTTCACCGGCATTCAGGCCGGAACTGGCAGCACCACCTCCGCAACAACAGCAGCAGTGGACGATGCCGCGTGCGTATGCACCTCAGCAGCGCATGCCGGGCTTCCGTCCCCCGAGCACTACACCAGCAGCGGCCACATGTTACAAGTGTGGTCGTCCAGGACACTTCGCCAGCAGTTGTCCAGAGAGGCAAGGCGGCGGAGTTGCACCACCGTTTCCGGGGAGGAATCAACCCCGGAACCCTACTAATGCGTGGCGTGCAAACCCTAGGCCCGGCACCGTCCACCAGCTTGCCATAGAGGACGTGCCGGAGGGTGAGCCAATCCTTGCGGGTATGTTCCAACTCCACCAGCATCCCGCCATAGGACTATTTGATTCTGGTGCCACGCATAGCTTCATTAGCCAAGCTTTCATTGATACATATAGCTTGCAAATACTACCCACCGATACTCCTTATGTGATCTGTTCACCGGGTGGGAAAATTTCAGCAAGCATGATGGTCCCAAAAGCGCCATTGTGCTTAGAGGGTAGAGTCTACCCTACGTCTCCCATAATATTAGAGGGACAAAAGGTCGATGTCATTCTAGGGATGTCGTGGTTAACCCGCCACGGCGCTGTTTTAGACACCGTCCTTCGAGTCGTGCACTTAAACTCAGAAGTGCATGAATCTCATTCTTTATTTCTGGACAGTCCAGAAATAAAACTTCCAAGCGTCTATCAGTCCACCATCATCAGATTGGAAGATATTCCAGTGGTCTGAGAGTTCCCTGATGTATTCCCGGACGATTTGCCGGGAATGCCGCCCGATAGAGAGGTGGAGTTCAAGATTGAACCTGCACCGGGAACCATGCCAATATCCCGAAGGCCGTACAAGATGGCGCTCAAGGAGTTGGCTGAACTGAAGACTCAGCTCACGGACCATCTGGGGAAGGGTTTTATTAGGCCGAGCTCCTCGCCATGGGGCTGTTCGGCATTATTTGTGAAGAAGAACGATGAGACGTTGCGGCTTTGCGTGGACTATCGTCCATTAAATGCCATAACCATCAAGAACAAGTACCCGTTGCCACGGATCGACATGTTGTTTGATCAGTTGGTCGAAGCAAAGATCTTTTCTAAGATGGACATAAGATCCGGGTACCATCAGATTAAGATAAGGGCGGAGGACATTTCAAAGACGGCTTTCTCGATGAGGTACGGACTTTATGAGTACCTGGTCATGTCCTTCGGCCTCACCAATGCTCCAGCTCACTTCATGCACTTGATGAACTCGGTATTCATGCCGGAGCTGGACAAGTTTGTCATGGTCTTCATCGACGACATCCTGGTATATTACAAGTCGGAGGAAGATTACAAGAAGCATCTGCGTATAGTCTTGCAACAGCTGCAGGATCACAAGTTATACGCGAAATTCAGCAAATGCGAGTTTTGGATATCGCAAGTGCCTTTTCTCGAGCATATCATCTCCGCGGAGGGTATCGCGGTGGACCCGAGCAAGATCACTCAAGTGCTGAATTGGAAATCCCCAAGAACCGTTCACGAGGTACAGAGTTTCCTCGGACTCGCGGGATATTATCGGAGGTTCATTCCGAACTTCTCAAAGAATGCCAAGCCTATGACGGAGCTGCTGAAGAAGGCTACCAAATATGTTTGGAGTCCAGCATGTGAAGCAGCATTCAAGGCGTTAGTCAAGCACCTAACATCAGCACCGGTTTTGGCCCAGCCAGACACAAAAAACCGTTCGATGTGTACTGCGATGCATCCGGCATTGGGCTCGGATGTGTGCTGATGCAAGACCGAAGAGTGGTCGCGTATGGATCACGGCAGCTTAGAAACCATGAGCAGAATTATCCAACCCACGACTTGGAGCTCGCTGCCGTGGTACTTGCACTCAAGATGTGGAGGCACTACCTACTCGGTAACCTGGTACATCTTTATACCGACCACAAGAGCCTCAAGTACATATTCACTCAGAAGGAGTTGAACATGAGGCAGCGAAGATGGTTAGAATTGATAAAGGATTACGAAATAGAGATTCATTATTATCCGGGCAAGGCAAACATAGTGGCAGATGCGCTGAGCCGCAAGTCACACGTCAACAATCTGACCATCACACCGTTGGAAGAGAGCGAACCACCGCTACATGTGATTCCACATGGAGCTCTCTACAACCTAGCTTTGATCCCCACCATTCGTGAAGAGATAGCGGCAGCTCAGAAACATGACATGGGCATGTCGCACTTGTGGAGACGTGTAGACAGTGGGGAGTTGAAATGTTTCCGGAAGGACGGAGATGGCGTCCTATGGTTCAAGGACCGGATCGTCGTACCCCGTAATCCGGAATTACGGAAGAAAATCTTTGATGAGGCTCACTTGTCAAAGTTTTCTATTCACCCCGGCAGCAATAAAATGTATCAAGAACTCAGAAGAAAGTTTTGGTGGACACGGATGAAGCGGGAGATCGCGAAGTACGTGTCCGAATGTGATACATGTCGAAGGGTGAAGGCAGACCATATGCGGAAACCGGGACTGCTACAACCACTGGGCGTTCCTGCCTGGAAGTGGGAGGATGTGAGCATGGACTTCATCATCGGTTTACCCACCACCTTTCAAAAACATGATTCCGTGTGGGTGATCGTCGATCGGCTCACCAAAGTTGCCCATTTCATCCCGGACAACACAAACTACAACGCCAAGAAGTACGCTGAACTGTACATCTCACGGATCCTATGCTTGTACGGCGTACCCCGTACCATCATATCGGATCAGGGCACTTTATTTGTGTCCCGTTTTTGGGAGCAGCTGCACGCTGCCTTGGGGACGAAGCTGATCCATAGTTTAGCATACCACCCGCAGACGGATGGGCAAACCGAGCGGGTAAACCAAATCTTGGAAGACATGCTACGAGCCTGCACTATCAACCACGGCAAGAATTGGGATGATCACTTGCCGTTAGCCGAGTTCTCGTACAGCAACTGGTACCAAGCCAGCATCAAGATGGCGCCCTACGAGGCGCTATACGGGAGAAAATGCCGCACACCATTGAACTGGTGTGAGTCTGTTGAAAGGGTTACCTTCGGGATTGACCTTGTCAACAACGCGGAAGAAAAGGTTCGACTGATTCAAGCGAACCTAAAAGCCGCCCAATCCCGTCAGAAACAGTATGCGGACCGGAGAAGACGCCCATTACAATTCGAAGTGGGGGATCACGTATATCTACGTGTGTCTCCAATGAAGGGCGTAAACAGATTCGGGGAGAGAGGAAAGTTGGCACCCCGATTCATCGGTCCATTCCAGATTGCCGAAAGATGTGGATCAGTAGCATACCGGCTGAAATTACCAGAAGCACTTTCCGGTGTGCACGACGTCTTTCATATTTCCCAGCTGAGGAAGTGTCTCAAGCTATCTACTACCGTTCAGCTGGAGGACATTGAAGAACTGCAACCGGATCTCACCTATCGTGAGGAACCGGTTCAGATTATTGACGAAAAGGCCCGAACCACACGCAATCGTACGTTGTGGTTCTACAAGGTTCTATGGAGTAATCACTCCGTGGACGAAGCGACATGGAAGAGCGAAGGATTTCTTCGCGCTAACTACCCCGACTTTTTCACGTCGCATATCCGGTAATTTTCCACCATCCTCTCTCTCATTTTTACCTTATAATCTCGGGACGAGATTCTTTTAAGGGGGGAGGAATGTAAGGGCCTCAGTTTTTGACACATGGTTAAAGTGTTCATCCCCACACCACACACCTCATTTGAAGCAAGTTGATGAACACAAATGAAGAGCAAGTAACCACCATCAACATGCTCATTAGAGAACAAACTTACATATTGCAAAAGTGGTATTTCCCACATGTGATATAGAGGGGCTGGGCATATGAAAACTCCTACACGTTGCTAGGGATGTCCATGCCAAGTTTCACCCAAATTCAAAACCTTTTTGAGGTCATTTTGGTTATAGCTAGAAAGAGGGCAGTTTGAAACCATATTCAAATTCAAACTGTTTTTATCCCATGAATTCAAAAGTGGGAGGCATATTCTTATTCAGCACATTTTTTTGAGCTCACACACCAATTTTCACTCCATTTGGAGTTGATCTTGACATGAGCTAAGTGGGACAAATTCAAACTTTATTTGAATTCCAAACTGAACTTGTGCTGAAATTCATTCAAACCAAACCCAATTTGAATTCTAATCAATTCAAATGGCTCATGGGTGAATTATTTGAATCATCAGGGGTATTTTGGGGCTCACTGTTTACAACAGTGATTAGGAGTAAAATTCAGAGGTTAAAACCCTGGGTGGGACCCACATGTCATAGAGAGAAGGAGGGAAGTCTTGCACACAAAGTCACAGCCTCGGTGGAAAATTCCACCGAGCAGCTGTCGGCTGTGCCACCGAGCAGCCACCGGCGCCACCAGCTGCTTCCCTCTTCGCGCGCTGGCGTCCAGGGCGGCTTGCTCGCGCCTCCACGCGACCAGCACCGCCTCAGCCCGAGCAGGGATCGCCTGGCTTTATCCCCTCGCGTGCGACATGAGCAGCGGCAGTTCTTCTCCCCGAAGCTCTCTGCTCGATCGGAAAAACCGCGAAAACATCTCGCCTCCTTCTTCCCTGTGCTGCTAGACAGCAACCTGAGATCGCCCTCCACCTCCCCGATGCCAAAAACCCCGAGCTCCGACCTCCCGTGCCCGAGAACGATCGCCACAGCGGCGACCTAGCCTCAGCCGAAGGTCAGGCGCTCTTGGACAGCGTTCTACAGGCATTTTCACGGGCCAGCAAGGGTAGCAGCAGGAGCGCGCAACAGCCGTGCTGCTCTCATCCAAGTTTGGAAGCAAACCGTGAAGAGTCCACGGCGAATTTCCAGTTTTTGCTTCGGCGACCTTAAAATGAGCTTCTGGTACGGATCCTTCAAATTCTCGCTCTAAGATCCTTCTCTAGGTATCAAATCTTGCACATAGACACTGGACTAGCCGGCGATCAATTTCCTTTCTGCATCCATGGTATGAAAATGACTAGGAGTGACGAATTTCGAGCTCGATCAAGGGCGCTCACGGCGGGCACGCTCGGTCACACGGTGCCGACCGACTTGCCGCCATCTTTGAACCCTTGTGACACCTTGTCGAGCTTCCTAGAGGTATAATGATGCTGTAGAACCGATTGTTCGAGGTGTTGGCGGGCTAGAACCTACGGTCGACGGTGCCGAACCTCAACCGAGGCCGCGGCACGTCGCCGGGCTCTTTCCAGTCACCGCCGGCTCGGACTGACCCCACAGACGTGTTCCTCGACGTCGACAACCCCCCTGGCGGCGAGTTTCAGACCATGGGATGGGCGGCAGCGGCGAGCCGGCGAGCTCCGTGTCTGCTCCGGCAGGGGGAGGCGGCGCGAGCACGCGGGCGCGTCGGGAGGAAGACGAAGCCGGCTGGCCCACGCGTCAGCGGCTCAAAATTTTAAATCGGGATCGGGTGTGACCGGGATCGGGTGTGCTGGCGTGCAAAGACCCTGTGGGCCTCAGTGTGCGGTCGCCTCCACGCCTAACACGTGTCCCCGCGGGCCCCGGCAGATTTAAACTTTTCCCCCGATTTTCAGATTTCCTTCAAACTTCAAATCCTCATAACTTTGGCTAGAAAACTCCAAATCGAGTGAACCAAATTTTGTTGGATTCAGCTCTCTGATTACTTTCCAGCAAATCAAGTTCACATCATAAAAACCCTTATTTCTCCAGAATTAATTCCTCAAAACTTAAACTGTTTGGAATTTTAACTGGAGAATCCTTTGGAGGATGTCACACCCGGTTTTTCCGAAGAAACAACCAAGTGAATATCACATGTATGCCAGGATCATTTTCTCATACATGTGATGACAAATAGTGAAGCATCATTGATTACAAGCCAGGTGTCGAATATAAATAAGTCTTACATCGCAAATGTCTCAATGGACACTAATGCTTCATCACAAGTAAATAAACTAGCAGCGGAATATTATTCTTTTAGGGCTCCATCACAGGCGTTGCCCGGGGGTCTTCATGAACCTAAAATCCTTCCTCGGGTCCAAAATCTTGGTCGTTATACACCACCTCATTATGTTGACCTGAGCAGCAATATAAACCAACAAATATGCAAGGTTGAGTACCAATGGTACTCAGCAAGTGTGGGAAAATTATATCATGCATGGCTAGAACAAGGAGAGGTTGAACTCATGGTTAAAGCACTACGCAATTAATACCTATCACCTTAGCTTATTAAGCACTTACATTACTACACAGGTGAAATGGTCCCAATCTCCCATCCCATCATCATAATCCAATAACCATAACATCATTTCCAATGTTAAGCTCCCCGCTTAACTTCCAAAACCATCAATCCTCTAATCATGAATAAGTCCAGGCCGCTCTTAACCGTGAGCACGGCTATCAAGACAGTTTTGACTCTGCAGAGTTTGTACCACTGTACCCACAAGTAGTGATTTCATCCCCCGTTGCCGGGTGGACTAAAAGAATCTCCATTATGCCAGTGGCTATGTTCCACATTCACACTTCCCAGGTGTGCAGCCAGGAGATCACTACGAAGCCTTTACAAAGGGATTCCCGACGAGCGTGGGCCCACTAAGGTTTCACCCCTAACAGCATACAAGAGGCTCCAACCCCGCTGCAGTGGCCCCCTCTTGAGCCTTGCGGTTCATATGGTAGTCCAGCTGACACCTACTCCCCGCACCATCCAACACACCCATACTACGCCGGGGATACACGTAATTAATTGGCCAAGCTGCCCCATCTCAGCATGTGGTTGGCACTGTAAAGCCGGGTTACATGCTCCATGAACCGGTCCTTAGGATCCAGGCAAGTACTAAACACAAACCCAAGTCTCGTGCACCCAGCACACAACCAAAACATCCAACTTGCCTTGATCCCTACCTCTACATAACTCACAATGTCTCATTCAAGAGTATGGTAATATAAACTGATGATCTCATGTCCCAAATATCCCATTCTAAGCATGGCTAAGCAAATGCATGTAAATAAATGACATGGTAAAATAAATCCCAACCCAAGCTACAAGGAAACAAGGTAATGCAATTCTAGGGAAACTTTCCTAGCATGGGTTTCATATTTCAGTTGACAATGCAAATAATTCTATCTACACATCCTAGCATAGGATCAAAGTGGTCAAGGACACTTGCCTCCTTCTTGCTGCTCTTGAAATGGGTATTCCTGGTCTTGGAAATGAATAACTTGTTCTTGAACAGGTTCTACTTCATACCATCACACATAGCAAAAGAAAAACAACAATCCATAAGACATAGTTCACACTTACACTTCATACAAACCACACATTCACATTTATGAAATTCATTCACCATTATATGTGTTGTGTTTCAGTTTTACATAAATTCCTTATATTAAACTACTACACCTTTTTACTACCAAATGTGTATGAAAAGTATTTTTCTTCTCCATATGTGCCTTCAGAATTTCTACCAACCCTAAACTGAACTCTTTGGATTTTTGAAACTCCATTTATCATTTACTAGTTGCTATATTTTCAGATTTATATTCCTATGCATAATTGTGTATTTTATTATTAAATTAGTAATACACATCACCTAAACAGAATAGGTTCTGGTCCTAAATAATTTAAAATCATATTTTGACCTTGGCTTCAGATGTAGACTATTTCATAATTATTTTCCCTATTTTCTATAACTATTATTTACTTAAAAATGTGTCCCTAAATGTGAATAATAGATGAAACAGATTTATTTCAACCCAAAAATATATTTTTATCTCACTCCAAAGTTTTCTAAGTACTGAGAAAGTTTTTAATTAATTTTGACAATTATGTTTGTCCCACTTTTTAATTTTTAAACACTAGTTACATATTCAATTTTCTAAATTAATTACTAAACAGGGTTAAAATAATGAATTCACCGCATTACAGGGTCTATAATATTATTTTTATAATTTCCAGGGGTCTAGCTACATTTATCAGAGGTGTTTTTCCTAATTTCTATTAAGTCCAGGGGCTAAAACTGATTTTTAAATGAATTTACATGATTTTCTGGAGTTCCAGGGGCTAGATCTGAAGTTTCCGGGGCTAGCTCTCAATTCCAGAGAACCCCAGGGGGTAGCACGTAAGAATTCCAGTCTTTATAACGCGGGGCTGACGTGGACCGTCCGATTTTAAACCGACGGCTGAGATTATAACATCGAACCGGTACGCGGGGTTTTAAAGTCTACCGTGCGATTTAAAATAAACGGCGCACAAGCGGCCACGTCGCTCTGATCGAGCGCGGGCGGCGCTGCCGGCGGCGCACGGCGGCGGAAAGCGGCGATCTCGCCGGAAAGTTTCGGATCCTCGAGAATTCTGACTAGAACTGTGATCTTATGGCCTAGATCGGTAGAGGGGAGGTCAGGGATCTCACCTCGGGGGTTTTCTCGAGCTCAGGGGTCCTGGAAAGTGATCGGCGGCGAGGTCCGAGGCAAAACCACGGCGAAGCTCGTCGGCGCTGTGTTTACACCGTAACACTCCGAGTTTTCTGCACCTGCAAAGTTCCCCGGAGGCGGTGGATCAAGACCAGCGAGTTAGATCAGAGTTTCCGAGCTTAGATCGGCCAGAATTCACCGGCGAAGTCTCGGTGCTCACCGGAGTAAAAATCGGCGATCGCGTGGGAAAAACTGATCGGGGCTGGGGTTTTTATAGCCGGGGGAGGGCGGTGGGTCTGTTGTGATCGAGTTGGAGTCCTCTGGGACCAGAATTCAGGCGGCAGAACGGATTTTCCGATCGGTTAAGATCGCGCGCGCTCGGGGGAAAAGTCCGGAGTCGCGGGGGCTCAGGGTTAGGGATGACAGGCGGGTCCCACCTGTCTGTGAGAGGCAGCGCGGCGCGCGCGGGGGCGGGCTGGCGCGGGGAAGCTGGGCCGGCTGGCGGGTTTCGGCCCACTGGCCGGTTTTTTTCCCGTTTCTCTTTTTCTTTTTCCGTTTCTTTTCTGTTTTGAGTATAATTTGAATTCCAGTTTGAATTTGAATTTTTGCAAAACATGCAATAAGTCCAAAAATTTTTAAATTCCCCTCTGAACATGGTTTTGGGTTTTGAATAAAAATTTGGGGTGTTACAGCTCTACCCCCCTTAAAAGAAATCTCGTCCTAGAGATTGGTGTTTCTAAGAAAACAATTCCGGAAATTGTGCTTTAAGCTCATCTTCCCGTTCCTAGGTGGCTTCCTCTTCTGAGTGATGCTTCCACTGCACCTTGCACATCCGGATTCTCTTGTTTCTGGTGAGGCGTTCCATTGTCTCCAAAATCTTGTATGGTTGCTCGGCATAAGACAAATCTTCAGCTACATCCACTTCATTCATGGGTAACACCTCCTCAGCCGTCGTCAGGCATTTCTTGAGTTGTGACACATGGAATACATCGTGCACGTCCGATAGATGAACCGGTAACTCTAGTTGGTACGCCACTTCGCCTTTTCTTTCCAAAACTTGAAAGGGTCCGATGTATCGCGGTGACAATTTCCCTTTCACCTTGAACCGACGAAGTCCTCTGATAGGGGACACCTTGAGATAAACATAGTCTCCCACGTTGAAAACGAGCTCTCTTCTTCGTACATCGGCATAGCTCTTTTGGCGTGTTTGTGCTATCCTCAAGTTGTTGCGAATCTCCCTCACCTTCGCCTCGGCTTCTTGTAGCACTTCTGGACCAAACACTTCACTTTCTCCTGTTTGGTTCCAAAATAGGGGAGTTCTGCACTTCCTTCCATACAAAGCTTCAAACGGTGACATCTTCATACTAGCTTGATAACTGTTGTTATAGGAAAACTCCGCATACGGTAAGTTCTTGTCCCAACTCCTATTGTTTTTGAGTGCACATGCCCTTAACATATCTTCAAGGATCTGATTGGTTCTCTCCGTCTGCCCGTCAGTTTGGGGATGATAGGCAGAGCTGAAGTTCAGATGGGTTCCCATGGTTTCATGCAACTTCTGCCAGAACCTTGAGGTGAACTGTGTCCCTCGATCCGACACAATCTTCTTTGGCACTCCATGGTAACACACGATCCTTGACATGTACAACTCTGCCAATTTGGATCCGCTGTAGCTTTCTTTCACAGGAATGAAATGAGCTACCTTGGTTAGCCTATCAATAATGACCCATATTGAATCATACCCGGATTGGGTCCTAGGCAATCCCACGACAAAATCCATGCTGATTTCTTCCCACTTCCATTCAGGCACTTTGAGTGGTTGCAACAATCCCGCGGGTCGTTGATGTTCAGCTTTCACCAACTGACATGTGTCACATAGGGCAACATGTTCCGCGACATCTCGCTTCATGCCATACCACCAATACCTGCTTTTGAGGTCCTGGTACATCTTCGTACTCCCAGGATGAATGGAATAGTCAGAATCATGAGCCTCCTTTAAAATCAATTCACGGATCTCCTTTACTCCTGGCACACAGATTCTTTTCCCGTGCCACACCGTTCCTTGTTCATCCTCTCTAAAACCAGGAGCTTTATTTTCCTTGATGAGCTGTCGGATCTCTTGTATCTTCTCATCATTCTTTTGGCCCTCGCGTATGTCTTGCTCGAGTGTGGAGTCTACTTCCATGGCGATGGCTTCACCACTATTTACTAGACATAGATTGAGTCTTATAACTTCGTCCTTCAATTCTGCAGGCATGTCCTTCAAACTCAACTTATTGACCTGCACTTTCCGACTCAAAGCATCGGCCACGACGTTTGCTTTCCCGGGATGATAGTTGATGCCTATATCAAAGTCATTGATTAGCTCTAACCATCTCCTTTGTCGGAGGTTGAGATCTGGCTGTGTGAATATGTACTTCAAACTCTTATGATCCGTATATATCTCTGTCCTCTTCCCCATCAAATAGTGCCGCCAAATTTTCAACGCGTGTACCACTGCAGCTAGTTCTAGATCATGTGTAGGATAGTTCTTCTCATGCTTCCGAAGCTGCCGGGATGCATATGCCACGACATGTCCTTCTTGCATGAGAACACATCCCAACCCATTTCCAGAGGCATCGCAGTACACTGTGAAATTCTTCTGCATATCTGGCATAACCAGCACTGGGGCTGTTGTCAATCTCTTCTTTAGCTCCTGAAAGCTCGTCTCGCACTGTGGCGTCCAGGTGAATGTGATTCCCTTTTCCAACAGTTTGGTGAGAGGTCTCGAGATCTTGGAGAATCCCTCAATAAACCGTCGATAGTATCCAGCCAAGCCCAAAAAGCTTCGAACTTCCCCGACATTTTCAGGGGTCTTCCACTTCTGGATATCCTCGATTTTGGCGGGATCTACGGAGATTCCTCCCTCCGAGATGACATGTCCTATAAAGGGAACTCTCTTCAGCCAAAACTCACACTTGCTCAATTTGGCATATAGTTGGTGTTCTCTCAGCCTCTGTAACACCAACCTTAGATGTTTCTCATGTTCTTCTTCATTTTTGGAGATGACGAGAATATCATCTATGAAAACCACCACAAATTTGTCCAGATATTCCATGAATACCTTGTTCATGAGGTACATGAAATATGCCGGGGCATTGGTTAGCCTGAAAGGCATGACAGTGTATTCATACAGTCCGTACCGAGATACGAAAGCTGTCTTGGGAATATCTGATTGCCTTATCTTGAGTTGGTGGTACCCCGACCTGAGATCAATTTTTGAGAACACACAAGCTCCCCTCAACTGATCAAACAAGTCTTCAATGCGGGGTAATGGGTACTTGTTCTTGATGGTTACCTCATTCAAGGCACGGTAATCCACGCATAACCTTTGGGTTCCGTCTTTCTTGGGCACAAATATCACCGGAGCTCCCCATGGTGAGGAACTAGGGCGAATATACCCCTTCTCCGTCAATTCTCTCAAATGATCCTTGAGCTCTTCTAACTGCTTGGAGTCCATTCGATAAGGTCTCTTGTATATCGGGGCTGTTCCCGGTACTAGCTCAATTGCGAATTCCACGTCACGGTCGGGAGGCATTCCTGGCAACTCTTCCGGAAAAACATCTGGATATTCCCTGATAGTCCTGATTTCCTCAACTTTCACCTCCACTTGATTTAATTTAATGTCCCTCCTAGGCTCGTGTATCGTTATGAACTTTACTCTCGTGCCATTGGGGTGAGTTAGTTCCACCGTTCTGGTCGAACAATGGATGATTCCTTTATGTTTGGTCAACCAATCCATACCCAAAATAATATCTATCCCTTGTGAATCTATCACTATGAGGTTAGCCGTAAATACTACCCCATTAATGTCTAGGCTCACTTTGGGACACACTTGTCTTGTCCTTATTTCTCCACCTGGAGAGTTTACGGCTAGCATATGGTTCATTTGTGTGGTTGCTAGGTCATGCTTCTTAACAAACCCTTGAGCAATGAACGAGTGGGTATCACCAGAATCAAACAGCAGAGTTGCAAGGTGTAAATTGGCAGGAAACTTACCAACTACCACGTCGGGTGCCTCTTGTGCTTCCTCCATGGTGACATGGTTCACCCATCCTCTCACTACATTCTGCTGTTGTGGCGGCGCAGGCTTCTTCTTTGGGCATTTGTGGGCGTAGTGCCCCACTTCGCCACAGCTGAAACATTGCACCCCAATCTTAGACGCCTGGCCTTTGTTGTCCTGGGATTGGTTTGGGGGTCCTTGCACTGCTGGTCGAGGTGGATATGCGGGGCGAGGCTGCTGCACAAACTGACGTGGCAGCTGTGCTGGTGCTGCGGGTGGCCTGTAGTTTGGGTTGTACCCTCTTGGTGCTGAATAGGGTACCGCAGCACGGCTCGTCTGCCCCGTAGGTTGCTGCATCATACGTGGGCGGGTGTTGCTCCCTGAGGCCTGATGTGACCACCCCGCCTTCCTCTTATTCTCATTTTCCAGGGCCTTTAGCTTCCTTTCCACCACAAACGCTCTGTCCACCATCTTTTGAAAGCTTTCATACTCATTGGAGGACATTGCACACTGCATTTCTGCGGTAAGTCCCTCCAGGAAACAATCTTGTTTCTGCTCATCAGTCTCTATGTCTCGTGGAGCATAACGGGACAGTTGAGTAAATTTAGTGAGGTATTCCCTCACCGTCATGTTTCCCTGCTGCAGTCCCAGAAACTCTTTCCTCTTGTTTTTGAGTTCACCTCTTGGGATGTAATGGTTGCGGAAGCTACGCTTGAACTCTTCCCAAGTGATGTTCTCAGGGTCATGATGGGCGGCCACGTAGGCGGTCCACCAATCAGCAGCAGGTCCCTGCAATTGATGAGAGGCAAACAGCACCCTCTCATACCCTTGGCATTGTATGATCCTCATCTTGCTTTCAATAGTCTTCAGCCAATCATCTGCCTCCAGAGGTTCAGCAGCACTTGCAAACTTTGGAGGTTGAGTTCCTAGAAACTCACTCAACCTTGGTTGGCGTGGTGCAGCTTGTGGAGGTGGAACTTGATGCAAGTTGGCCACCACTTGAGTCAAGTTCTGGATGAGCTGATTTTGATTCTCCAGCATTTGGTGGAGAGGATCAATTTCTTCACGGCGACCACCCCGGTCCTGGCCTCCAGAAAGATGAGGGTTGCATGCCTCATCATTGTTGTTGGCGGGGTTGGCAGCACGTCCTTTTCCTCTTCCGGCCATCTGGCAGAATCAATCAAATGTTAATTTGATACCATTTAGTACCATCTTACTACTTTCATTTGTTGGTACTTTGAGGTGTTGAGGCTTTGTTAAAATTTTACGAGGGTTTATATCTCACACCAAATAAATGCACTATTATTTCCTGTGGGTTCACACCAAAGCAAAACAATCTGGAGACGAGGCTGTGGACAATTGCTCATAGCTTCCACAACTCACGTCACACACCAAGCATTATCACACCATTAACTATGTCACGACTCGACTACTCGACCTCTTGCTAGCTAGGGGAAAGACTCTACACTACTCGTCCTCTTGAGCTGGCTCCTCGGGATCTTCCTCCTCATTTCGGCTACCTTCTGACTCTTCTTTGGGTGGGGAGGCTGCTGGTGGAGAAGTGCGACGACGCCTGATTGCTTGGCGATCCGGGGAGTCAGGAGTCCATGGATCACTCACGGTGACACACAGTTCATTCCCATCCCCTCTTTCTCTCGCCTTTAAGCAAGCTCGCAGCAACGCCTCCGTTTCCTTCAGGGTGTCTCGGACGTCCTGAAGCTCTTGCTGACACTCCTGCAGTCGAGTGCTGAGCATAGCAGCATCCTCCAAGCACAAGTCCATGTGCTCATGGGAAGTCCCTTGCTGCACCGGTGGGTACTTGTACTCCGTGGTACCACTCTCACGTTGGAGGACATACATGTATTCAGTTTTGTCCATGTGGCGACGATAGATGTGACTCTGGCAGGTGATGGCCTCCCAGGTGACATCTTTCTCCGCGTCAACTTGTGTTGCTCGACAAGCTGGAGAGTGGTGAATCTTAAGCAGCTGATTCTCGTGTATAATCCTCATCTCCGAACTCCATTCTTCCCTCTTCTCACGGATGGTCCTGGTGGAGTTATAGTGGATGATAAGCTTGCCCGTATTGCCGGCGGCTTCGAGCATACGCCGAAGACGGCGCAACAAATCTCCTACTGCCAATCCATAGGAAAGGTACGTCACTGGACGACTCTCCTCTCTTTCGGCAAGGGCAACTACGGGAACTCTCCCTCCTGTGGACTTACGAGCGGTGCGAATCATGCGAACCATCTAAAACAAAAGAATTTAAAATTAGGTTAGATAAATTCTCAAACAAAAATCCTATTTTGAATGAAAGTTGGGGTAAGATGAAGAAAATGACTCCATTAATAACACTTTTCCACCCACACTTTGGAAAATAGTTTTTAAGAAAATAGGGCCCTTAAATACGTCCATTTCTACCTAGGTCCACGTTCCTACGGGCAACCTTGGCTCTGATACCACCTCTGTCACACCCGGTTTTTCCGAAGAAACAACCAAGTGAATATCACATGTATGCCAGGATCATTTTCTCATACATGTGATGACAAATAGTGAAGCATCATTGATTACAAGCCAGGTGTCGAATATAAATAAGTCTTACATCGCAAATGTCTCAATGGACACTAATGCTTCATCACAAGTAAATAAACTAGCAGCGGAATATTATTCTTTTAGGGCTCCATCACAGGCGTTGCCCGGGGGTCTTCATGAACCTAAAATCCTTCCTCGGGTCCAAAATCTTGGTCGTTATACACCACCTCATTATGTTGACCTGAGCAGCAATATAAACCAACAAATATGCAAGGTTGAGTACCAATGGTACTCAGCAAGTGTGGGAAAATTATATCATGCATGGCTAGAACAAGGAGAGGTTGAACTCATGGTTAAAGCACTACGCAATTAATACCTATCACCTTAGCTTATTAAGCACTTACATTACTACACAGGTGAAATGGTCCCAATCTCCCATCCCATCATCATAATCCAATAACCATAACATCATTTCCAATGTTAAGCTCCCCGCTTAACTTCCAAAACCATCAATCCTCTAATCATGAATAAGTCCAGGTCGCTCTTAACCGTGAGCACGGCTGTCAAGACAGTTTTGACTCTGCAGAGTTTGTACCACTGTACCCACAAGTAGTGATTTCATCCCCTGTTGCCGGGTGGACTAAAAGAACCTCCATTATGCCAGTGGCTACGTTAAACATTCACACTTCCCAGGTGTGCAGCCAGGAGATCACTACGAAGCCTTTACAAAGGGATTCCCGACGAGCGTGGGCCCACTGAGGTTTCACCCCTAACAGCATACAAGAGGCTCCAACCCCGCTGCAGTGGCCCCCTCTTGAGCCTTGCGGTTCATATGGTAGTCCAGCTGACACCTACTCCCCGCACCATCCAACACACCCATACTACGCCGGGGATACACCTAATTAATTGGCCAAGCTGCCCCATCTCAGCATGTGGTTGGCACTGTAAAGCCGGGTTACATGCTCCATGAACCGGTCCTTAGGATCCAGGCAAGTACTAAACACAAACCCAAGTCTCGTGCACCCAGCACACAACCAAAACATCCAACTTGCCTTGATCCCTACCTCTACATAACTCACAATGTCTCATTCAAGAGTATGGTAATATAAACTGATGATCTCATGTCCCAAATATCCCATTCTAAGCATGGCTAAGCAAATGCATGTAAATAAATGACATGGTAAAATAAATCCCAACCCATGCTACAAGGAAACAAGGTAATGCAATTCTAGGGAAACTTTCCTAGCATGGGTTTCATATTTCATTTGACAATGCAAATAATTCTATCTACACATCGTAGCATAGGATCAAAGTGGTCAAGGACACTTGCCTCCTTCTTGCTGCTCTTGAAATGGGTATTCCTGGTCTTGGAAATGAATAACTTGTTCTTGAACAGGTTCTACTTCATACCATCACACATAGCAAAAGAAAAACAACAATCCATAAGACATAGTTCACACTTACACTTCATACAAACCACACATTCACATTTATGAAATTCATTCACCATTATATGTGTTGTGTTTCAGTTTTAAATAAATTCCTTATATTAAACTACTACACCTTTTTACTACCAAATGTGTATGAAAAGTATTTTTCTTCTCCATATGTGCCTTCAGAATTTCTACCAACCCTAAACTGAACTCTTTGGATTTTTGAAACTCCATTTATCATTTACTAGTTGCTATATTTTCAGATTTATATTCCTATGCATAATTGTGTATTTTATTATTAAATTAGTAATACACATCACCTAAACAGAATAGGTTCTGGTCCTAAATAATTTAAAATCATATTTTGACCTTGGCTTCTGATGTAGACTATTTCATAATTATTTTCCCTATTTTTCTATAACTATTATTTACTTAAAAATGTGTCCCTAAATGTGAATAATAGATGAAACAGATTTATTTCAACCCAAAAATATATTTTTATCTCACTCCAAAGTTTTCTAAGTACTGAGAAAGTTTTTAATTAATTTTGACAATTATGTTTGTCCCACTTTTTAATTTTTAAACACTAGTTACATATTCAATTTTCTAAATTAATTACTAAACAGGGTTAAAATAATGAATTCACCCCATTACAGGGTCTATAATATTATTTTTATAATTTCCAGGGGTCTAGCTACATTTATCAGAGGTGTTTTTCCTAATTTCTATTAAGTCCAGGGACTAAAACTGATTTTTAAATGAATTTACATGATTTTCTGGAGTTCCAGGGGCTAGATCTGAAGTTTCTGGGGCTAGCTCTCAATTCCAGAGAACCCCAGGGGGTAACACGTAAGAATTCCAGTCTTTATAATGCGGGGCTGACGTGGACCGTCCGATTTTAAACCGACGGCTGAGATTATAACATTGAACCGGTACGCGGGGTTTTAAAGTCTACCGTGCGATTTAAAATAAACGGCGCACAAGCGGCCACGTCGCTCTGATCGAGCGCGGGCGGCGCTGCCGGCGGCGCACGGCGGCGGAAAGCGGCGATCTCGCCGGAAAGTTTCGGATCCTCGAGAATTCTGCCTAGAACTGTGATCTTATGGCCTAGATCGGTAGAGGGGGGGTCAGGGATCTCACCTCGGGGGTTTTCTCGAGCTCAGGGGTCCTGGAAAGTGATCGGCGGCGAGGTCCGAGGCAAAACCACGGCGAACCTCGTCGGCGCTGTGTTTACACCGTAACACTCCGAGTTTTCTGCACCTGCAAAGTTCCCCGGAGGCGGTGGATCAAGACCAGCGAGTTAGATCAGAGTTTCCGAGCTTAGATCGGCCAGAATTCACCGGCGAAGTCTCGGTGCTCACCGGAGTAAAAATCGGCGATCGCGTGGGAAAAACTGATCGGGGCTGGGGTTTTTATAGCCGGGGGAGGGCGGTGGGTCTGTTGTGATCGAGTTGGAGTCCTCTGGGACAAGAATTCGGGCGGCAGAACGGATTTTCCGATCGGTTAAGATCGCGCGCGCTCGGGGGAAAAGTCCGGAGTCGCGGGGGCTCAGGGTTAGGGATGACAGGCGGGTCCCACCTGTCTGTGAGAGGCAGCGCGGCGCGCGCGGGGGCGGGCTGGCGCGGGGAAGCTGGGCCGGCTGGCGGGTTTCGGCCCACTGGCCGGTTTTTTTCCCGTTTCTCTTTTTCTTTTTCCTTTTCTTTTCTGTTTTGAGTATAATTTGAATTCCAGTTTGAATTTGAATTTTTGCAAAACATGCAATACGTCCAAAAATTTTTAAATTCCTCTCTGAACATGGTTTTGGGTTTTGAATAAAAATTTGGGGTGTTACAGAGGAAAATCCTGAAATTTTGCTGGGATGTTCACCAAAATATCCCTGAACTACCATAAAAATTTCAGATCCATTTGAGCTCATTTGATCCACCTAATGGTGTGATTATTGAAACTGTTCCAGAGAAAATAGAAAATGATCAGAAACATTTTCAGAATTTTCCCTGAAATTGTTTAGCTCATATCTTTAGCTAGGAACCTTCAAATTAAGTGAGACCAACTCCATTAGAACCCTTTGAAAATCTAGTTTTCAGAAATTCATAGTTTGTTTCATGAAAATCCTTAGAACACACTAAAAGCCTTCAATTAAGGTCAAGTACATAATTAATTGTGGAGGGCTCAAATGAGCTTTGCTGCAACTAAGACTTGACCAAGTCTCTGTTTAGGTTGTAACCAAGCCACAGTACAAGTTTCACAGTCATAGAGTCTGTCTAGTGGGACTTATAAGCTTCACAAGTTCAAACTTAATACAAATGCATTTAAATTGATACATGTACTTCTTCTATCATGTAGTCGCTAAGGTCGAGGAGGAACCCGAAGTCCTAGACTTTGTTACTCCGGAGGAGCAGCTAGCCTATGACCAAGAGCAGCAAGGCAAGCTCCGGTTTGCATTAACCTTTTTACAATTTTTTTTATTGTTTTGACCACATACTTCAATACTATTATTCTTTGCATTTGAGTCTTGTTTGGGAACCCAAGTGCATAGCCAAGAAAACAATGGGTTGGGTTTAGGATTGCAAAAACCCCATTAGCTACTGCAAAGCTAAGATAGTGTAGGACTCGGTACAAGTCGAGTAGTTGGAACTACTCGCGAGCATAGGCTAGAGGCACTAGACTCGGGTAGAGATAGCACATGATACACATGGAAAGAAAGATGAGACTGAGCGGAGAGTAAGGGCAGCAGGACTTTGGGGCCTGTGTGCTGTAGCTCCGTTTGTGTCGATTGAGGACCGAGCCGTGTGCGGGCCTGTTGAACAAGCTAGAATAGTACCGAAGACCTACCGGCTATATGGGAACCGGGAAACCGATGTAACTCGGGTAGCTGGGTGTTGAGGCATAGCTGGTCGTTCAGAGGGTAGGTTGAGAGCTTGAGGTGTAAATCGGCTGGCGGCACTGAGATGCGCGTGCAGAGACCTCTTGCTCGGGATGATTGGACCGGTTCAACATTTGCCTGACGGGTGAAAGGTAGTTGCGTACGGCGTCTGTGATGGTTATTGTAGGCAACATCGAGTACGGGCGTACGTGACGGGTTGTTCGGGTAACCCTGCAGGTGTAAATCGATTATAATCGCCGTCCCTCGCGGTCAGTGAGTACCACTTGTTCACTGTACCATGACGTAGAAAGAACAGGCTAGATACATGTTAAAATGTTGCTGATTGAAAGATGGACTTTGCTTGTTAATGGTTTGTTGTAGTTTAGAGCTAACTAAAGTTCCTTTTAACTCTGGGAAAAGTACATGAGTGAAATGTGTTTCTTGTTGGATTGCGGCTCTCTCATGTGCCTTAGCGTAAGGTTCTCCACCATCTGCTGCTAAAACTTGAAAGTAAGGTTCTACTAATTAGGCGAGTCCTTGCAAATGATTTTTACCTCATGTAACCCATAACCCCTCATGTAGAAGTTCCATGTTTAGGTGAGACGGGTCAGACTTGCTGAGCCTTCATGCTCACTGCTTGTGTTTGAAGCTTTTGCAGGGTTCTATGAGGAAGGGACTCCCGAAGAGGAGACGGAACCCCAGGAGGAGAACTCCGTCGAGTGGGAGCCGTGCACGCCGCAGAGTTAGTGTGCGTGCGTAGTCTACGCCCGTGAGTGTATACTGGACTTATTTTGATGTACAAATGTTCATAAACCACTTTATGTAATAAAAGTTTTGCTTCCGCTTTGTACATTTGAAGTGTGTTATTCGGTGCTGTGCAACGCAGCACCCCTCAGCGTGATCCTGGCTCGACAAGACCGTGGGGTCGTGTCAATTTACCCCTAGGTTCTGGTAAAAGCTGCATGAAGCTATGGGTACATGACTGGATTTCAGCTCCGCTTATCACCCACAAACCGACGGGCAAACTGAGAGGACAAATCAAATTTTAGAATACATGTTGAGAGTCTGCGCCTTGAAACATGGGTGTAGTTGGGATAGGAGCTTGCCGTATGCTGAGTTCTCATACAATAACAGCTATCAAGCCAGCTTGAAGATGTCACCTTTCGAAGCATTGTATGGTAGACAGTGTAGAACACCGCTGTCCTGGAATGAGACCGGAGAGAACCAAGTGTTTGGACCCGAAGTGCTGCAAGACGTCGAGAAGCAAGTCCAAACAATACGGGAGAACTTGAAGGCTGCTCAGTCACGACAAAAAGGTTATGCGGACAATAGGCGAAGAAAGTTGACCTTCGAAGTAGGAGACTTCGTGTACCTTAAGGTATCGCCTATCCGTGACCAACGACATTTCAACGTCAAAGGCAAGATAGCACCTCGCTAAATCGGGCCATTCAAGATTTTGGGCAAGCGAGTAGAGGTATCTTATCAACTAGAGCTCCCAACGCACCTCTCCGACATGCATGACGTGTTACACGTATCCCAGCTAAAGAAGTGCTTGAGAGTACCAGAAGAACAAGTACCGATGGATGAGCTCGATCCATCGGTACTTGTTCTTCTGGTACTCTCAAGCACTTCTTGACCTGGGATACGTGAAACACGTCATGCACGTCGGAGAGGTGCGTTGGGAGCTCTAGTTGATAAGCTACCTCTCCTCGCTTGCCCAAAATCTTAAATGGCCTGATGTAGCGAGGTGCTAACTTGCCTTTGACGTTGAAACGTCGTTGGCCACGGATAGGCGATACCTTAAGGTACACCAAGTCTCCTACTTCGAAGGTCAACTTTCTTCGCCTATTGTACGCATAACCTTTTTGTCGTGACTGAGCAGCCTTCAAGTTCTCCCATATTGTTTGGACTTGCTTCTCGGCGTCTTGCAGCACTTCGGGTCCAAACACTTGGTTCTCTCCGGTCTCATTCCAGAATAGTGGCGTTCTACACCGTCTACCGTACAATGCTTCGAAAGGTGACATCTTTAAGCTGGCTTGATAGCTGTTGTTGTATGAGAACTCAGCATACGGCAAGCTCCTATCCCAACTACGCCCATGTTTCAAGGTGTAGGCTCTCAATATGTCTTCCAAAATTTGGTTTGGCCTTTCTGTTTGCCCGTCGGTCTACGGGTGGTAAGCGGAGCTAAAATCCAGTCGTGTACCCATAGCCTCATGCAGCTTCTTCCAAAACCTAGAGGTAAATTGGGTACCCCGATCTGAAACTATCCTCTTCAGAACTCCATGACGGCACACGATTTGCTCCATGTATAGCTTGGCTAGTTCTGCGACGCGGTACATGGATTTAACAGGAAGAAAATGGGTTGTTTTCGTCAATCGGTCCACAATAACCCAGACGGAGTTGTAACCCTTGACCGAGTGCGTGGTAATCTGATGATGAAATCCATACTGATGTCTTCCCACTTCCACTCGGGTACTTTTAATGGTTGCAACAGTGCAGCAGGTCTTTGATGTTTGGCCTTCACCCGTTGGCACGTATCGCATAAGGCAACATACTCAGCTATGTCCCTTTTCATACCATCCCACCAATAACATGTTTTCAGGTCCTTGTACATTTTTGTACTGCCGGGATGTATGGAATATGGTGAGTCATGTGCCTCCTTTAATATCGTGTCGCGGATATGCTTCACGTTAGGCACACAAATCTTTTTTTCCTAACCAAAGCGTACCCTTCTCGTCTTCTTTGAAGTCATTTTCTATGCCTTGTCGGATTCTTTCCTTGATCTCCTTAATTTCCTCATCCGTTGCATGGCCATCTCTTATCTCTTGTTCCAACAAATAGTGGAGTTCCATCACTTCTATCTCGTTCAAGAACCCGAGATGTAACCGTTCGAACTCCTTGCGCAGCTCGGGTGGTAGCTCCCGAACCGTGAGTTGGTGACATGCTCCCTTGCGGCTCAATGCATTAGCTACTACATTGGCCTTTCCGGGATGATAGTTGATTCCAACATCATAATCCTTGATGAGTTCCAACCATCGACGTTGCCTCAAATTCAAATCCATTTGGGTGAATATGTACTTGAGGCTTTTATGATCCGTATAGATCTCATATCGGTGGCCAAGGATATAATGTCTCTAAATCTTCATGGCATGTACCACGGCTGCGAGTTCCAAGTCATGTGTGTGGCAATTCAGCTCGTGTTTCTTTAGTTGTCTCGACGCATAGGCTACCACTTTCCTTTTTGCATGAGCACACATCCAAGCCCTTGTCTTGATGCGTCACAATATATGCCAAAGCTCTTGCTCACGTCCGGCAATACCAAAACCGGCGCTGTAGTTAGCCTTTTCTTGAGCTCCTCGAAGCTTTCTTGACACATGGGTGTCCACTGAAATGTTTTCCCTTCATTAGCAATTCAGTCATAGGCTTCGCTATCTTGGAGAAATCCTTGATGAACCGTCGGTAGTATCCGGCCATTCCATGTAAACTCCGAATATCCCTCATGTTCTGTGGGTTGTTCCACTTCAGAACATCTCCCACTTTTCCGGGATCAACCGATACTCCTCTCTCGGAGATGACGTGGCCTAGGAACGATATCTCCTTGTGCCAAAATTGACACTTGCTGAGCTTGGCATACAATTGATGCTCTCGCAGCTTATGCAATGTCAATCTCAAATGTCCTTCATGTTCTTCCTCGCTTTTTGAATACACCATGATATCGTCGATGAAAACCACAACGATCTTGTCCATGTACTTCATGAAGACCTTATTCATGAGGTACATGAAGAATGCGGGTGAATTTGTTAACCCAAAAGACATAACGGTATATTCATACAAACCATACTGTGTTTGAAAGGCAGTCTTGGCTATGTCGGAGGGCTTAATCTTCAGCTGGAAGTATCCTGACCGAAGATCAATCTTGGAGAAGACTCGGGCACCTTTCATTTGGTCAAACCGGTCTTCTATACGGGGCAGCAGGTATTTATTCTTGATCGTCACCTCATTGAGAGACCTATAATCCACACACATCCTTTGGGTCCCATCCTTCTTGTCTACGAAGAGCACGGGGGCTCCCCATGGTGACGAGCTCGGGCGAATAAAACCCTTTTCTAGCTGCTCCTGAATTTGCTTCTTAAGTTCCACTAGTTCATTAATGGGCATCCTATATGGCCTCTTTGCTATCGGTGCAGTTCCAAGTACCAAATCAATGCTAAACTCAATGTCCCAGTCAGGTGGCATACCTGGAATTTCTTCCGGGAACATGTCCGAAAATTCTTGAACCACCGGAATGCTTTCTAATGTTGCTTCTTCGACGTGGTTCAACGTTGCCTTCACGGTTGCCGGTTGGGCTGACTCGAACTCAATATGAGTACCGTGCTAGTTTGTCAACTGCAAACTCTTCTTAGCACATTGGATCACTCCGTTGTGCTTGCTTAACCAATCCATTCCGAGTATTATGTCAAGCCCTTGGGAATCCAAGACAATGAGGTTGGCAATGAAGTCCTCATCTCTCCACCGGGAGAATTAACCAACATAGTATATTTCATGTGTGATATGGGCAGATTATACTTGGCAACATACTTGGATGATATGAATTAATGTGATGCTCCAAAATCAAATAAAACAGTAGCTGGGTTGGAGTTGGCAAGGAACATACCAATCACGACGTCCTCAGCATGTTGTGCTTCCTCAGCGGAGACATGATTCACGTTGCCACGGGCAAAGTTCTGCTGCCCACGGTTAACTTGATTAGATCCTCCGTTCAGCCGTGGGTTCTGCTTGGGCACGTTGCTTGGTTGTCCAAGGCCTTTCCTCGGCCATTGACTCGCGAAGTGTCCCATTTCTCCTCATGCGAGGCATGCCTTGTTGCCCAAGACAGCAGGGACATTGGGGCAGGGGTGGTTTTGAGCATATGCGCCCATGTTTGGATGGGGCGCAGAAGGCAAAGGCACATGAGGTGCTTGCACGACAGGACGTTGCTGCGGTGGTTGATTAGGGCGAAAAGTAGAAGCGGGCGAGCCATACTGTGGTCCAGCTGGGGACATGAAACAGGGACGTACAGTGCTCCCTAGTGGCTGGTATGGCATCTTTCTCTTGCCCTCTTGCTTGATCTCATGGATCTTGCTCTCGACCACTATAGCTTTGTCAACTAGCTTTTGGAAGTTTGCATAGTCATTGTTGAGCAGTTGAACTTGGATCTCATTGTTCAACCCTCTCATGAACAAGTATTGCTTCTTTTGATCCGAGTTGACATCCTCGGGGGCATACCTTGACAGCTGCGTGAACTTGTTGAGGTACTCATTCACGCTCTTCTTGCATTGGCGGAGACCTTCAAACTCTTGCCTTTTAAGCATCATGACTGCAACAGGGACGTAATGAGAGCGGAAACTCTCCTTGAACTCAGTCCAAGTGATAGTCTCCTGGTTGACATGAGCATTGCAAAGAGCGTCCCACCAATCAGCGGCTGCTCCCATAAGTTGGTGTATGGGAAGAGAACTTTCTCCAGATCATTGCACCGAACAATAGCAAGCTTCTTCTCCATTGACATCAACCAGTCGTCGGCCTCCATGGGATCATTAGCTTGTGCAAAAGTAGGCGGTCGAGTCCTCATGAACTCTCATAATCTGTTGTCAGCCGGCGGTGGTGGTGGTGGGGGTGGTGGTGGTGCAGGAACGGGGCTAGGAAGGTGGTTGTTATTGGCTTGCAGCTGACCCAAAGTTTGGATCATAGTTTGCATGAGCTGGTTCTGCATAGCCATCAACCGTTCAAGGTTGTTTTCACCGGCCCCGGATAGAATTTTCAGGAACTTCAACGTGCTCCTCCTCTTGTGGTTCCTGGTTGCCACGGACGTTCCTCCTTTGATGGCCGGCATTTTCTCTCACCATCTATGGGAGAGAGTTGGGTAGAATAGAAGTTAGAAATTTAGATGGATCCCCCGACTATATGCATCAAGGTGGATGAACTAAATATATTTACTTTTATATGAGGATGTGAACACATACCGAAGCATCTCACATCTGTGGCGCCCTCAATTCTGTGGAAAACCACGGAACCGAGAACTGATGCATATGTATGCCCAGGATGTTCATAACACATATACATATGTTTCAAAAACTGAATTCAGAAAATATATTACCATGAATAACAGGTTTTATTACAAAGTCTCATTAGTCTTGGACTCGTGCTAACAGCGGAAGTCTTATCTAAGCAGCGGAAGTCTAAATCTAACAGTGAAAGTCTTCTAACTAGTGCGGAAGCAAACTAAGTAGCAGCAGCGGCTCCATCTCTACTCCATCCCCACAGGCAAGGTTGAGGACAGATTACACGCCTAAGGCTCCACTTGGTCTTCATAGTAATCTTCTCCTGTAGCTGATGATGAAGTAATAATGCAAGTTTGAGTACAATGATGTACTCAGCAAGTGCCAAAAATATGATATGTAGCTCATAACAAGGAAGGTATAAAAAGGCTCATTGCAGAAAACAAAGTTTATTTCTCAAAACACAATAAAAACAGTAACTCAACTTTAAGTGAATGTAATACCAACATGTATTAAAATACCCACATGCCTCCATTATGTCTCATTACTTTCCATGTCTCAACCAGACATTAATCTTTCTCAATTTTGCTCATGAATACCTTCTCGTATTCGCTACCATCTCATCTCATAAACAATTTCCATCTCACACCGAGACCAATCTCGTTGCCACGACTCAACAGTCATGCAACCAATCTTATCACCCAGACTCAACAGTCCCAAAAACCAAACCAAAACCATAACTAAAACCAAAACCATACCATCCCAACTAATCATGTGAGTTGTACAGGCGCTCGTGACCGTAAGCTCGGGTATCATGATAGTTTAAGAACTCTACAGAGTTTGTACCACTTTACCCACTAGTTTGTGATTTCGTCACCCGTTGGTGACTACAGAACCTCCATTATACCAGTACACAACCGTCGGTGTATGGTTAAGAGATCACAAAATAGCCTTTACCAAGGGGATACTAGATGTATGGACTCACTAAGGTTTCACCGGCAGGCTATAATCTCCAATTCTCCCACCCACTGGCCCCCTCTTATGCCATGCAGTTCCCAGGGCAGTCCTCACTCGATTCCCATTCCCCGTGCCTTCCACAGTCCATAACAATCTAGCAACTTACCTAATTACTCAGCTAAGCCGCATCCATACTTGGCCTTGTGGTGACACTGTTATCCTGGCATGGCTGGCATGAACCGGTCCTTAGATCTACCACAAGTAAAACCACCATCTCATTCTACCTCATTCACAAACCCAGGCTTGCCTAGATCTCCCTCCGATCCATGTTCATTAATAATATCAAGTTCTCATTATCCTTACGAGTGCAGTTAGCTAGACACATCTATCTCGTTTTCCCAAAATCCCGTGGACTCAGTGAAGCAAAAAGTAAAAACCATACCCAACTCATTAACTTCCCTGGTGACAAGGGTGGCTAACAAAACTAGTAAACTCCTATGAAAGGGTTTCCTGTTATGTTTGACTCAAGCACATACACTTTTCGCAAACAAACCAGTTTTCTAAAATATGGGATCAATATGGTCAAGGGGTGCTTGCCTTGTTTTTGCGGTTCCAGTTGCTCTTGGATCTCGAAACCTTGTTGTTGCAGCTCGTCATAGACAGCTCCCTGAGCTTGTCCTTCTATAAACGATCACGCACATACAAGATTCATAACAATCAATACCATGCACAAACTTTAACCAGATGCGACGATGCATATGCATGCAAATCCTATGGTGCAGTTTTTATTAGATCAGTTTTACGTGTCCTTGTATGTTTGCATGGTTTTACGACTAACAGCGGTGTTCGGATCAAATGTGGACGTGGCGATGATCTTGACTTAGATCAAACCGATCAACACGTGATCTGTCCACGAAAAAGCTTGTGTTCGAAAGGAATCGGAGAACAGATGCAAAGAAAACGTGATGATGTCGTAAGGTGGTATTGAGGACCTACCTTACGTTCTTCGGGTCCTTCCTCCTAGCAAAACAGATCGTCGGAGCTCTCTTCCAGCGATCTTCGGTGATCTCTGGCGAAGTGGTTTACTCGGCGAGTTGGGGACTATGGCTCTAAGTTATCGGCTCAGGAGGTGGAAAAGAAGTACGTGGTAGCGGCCAAAGGTTCTCGGTTCTGTTTATAAGAGGAAACAAAGAGTCCTCCTCTGATCGGAATTCGATTAAGAGTCCCATTCAAACTGTTTTTGAATCTTAACAACTTATCTCTTGCTAATTTGGTTCGGTAGCAACGTGGAATTCTTGTCGGTTATCTCCAGTACCAGTATTCCCGTGCGTACAGAAGCAAAACTGCTTCAAATCTCGTCACCCTCGCGGTGATGAGATCTGGAAGCACCACGTGTCCTGCAGGAACCTGGGCTCCCTTTTCCGCAGAGACAATGTCCGGTTGTGCCGCTTGTCAGGCGGGCGAGACCTCCCTCTTACTCAGAGGCGAGCTCCACGTGCGCCACACGTCCTGGCAGGCGGGACCTCCCCTCTCAACAGAGGCAAGCTCCACGTGCGCCACGTGTCTAGTGGGTCGGGACCTCATCTCTCAACAGAGGCAAGCTCCACGAACGCCACGTGTCAGTTCCGGACCTCCCCCTCTCTTCGGAGGTGGCTCTGGGGGTGCCATGTGTCGACTCCGGACCTCCCCTTTCTTCGGAGGTGGCTTCGGATGTGCCACGTGTCCTAATAGCCCCAGACTTCCTTTCTTCTCAGAGACGAGCTCCGAGGTCTACACGTGTCCAACAGTAAGGAACCTCCCGGAGATGAGCTCCGGAGGTGACACGCGTCCATCAGCGTCGGACCTCCCGGAGGTAAGCTCCGGAGGTGACACATGTCCAATAAGACCGGACCTCCCGGAGGTGAGCTCCGAAAGCGACACGTGTCTGGCGGGGCCTGACCTCTCGAAGGTGAACTCCGAGAGTGACACGTGTCCCGCACGGCTGGTCCTCTCTTTTCCGTGGTGACTAGCTCCGCAGCCAGCACGTGTTCTACGGGACTGGCCTCGCTCCTCCGCAGAGGCTAGCTCCGGGGGCAACACGTATCCAACGGGGTCGGACCTTTCCCCCTTTGCGGGGATGAGCCCCGAGCCTGCCACGTAGCCAGTTTAGCAAAGGACCTCTCCCCCCTTTGCGGAGATGAGCTCCGAACACGCCACGTGGCCAGCGAGCCCCGGGAGTTGTCTTTGGCGCCCTTTGTGAACTGGAATAAGCTCATTTTGGCTAACTTTTTGATATTTTCTCTGTTTCCATTTATTTTAAAAGTGTTTTTCTAATTGAAACATGAATACATGCAGAACCCAAAAATGAGGGTGTCACAAATCTACCCCCCTTAAATTGAATTTCACCCTCGAGATTCGTTAGTAGAGAATAGATGAGGAAACTCTGCCTTGATATCTTCCTCACGTTCCCATGTGGCTTCAGCTTCCGTGTGATGGCTCCATTGTACCTTGCACCAACGGATCACTTTGTTTTTCGTGACCCTTTCCTTTACGTCCATAATTCGGACAGGGTGCTCTGCATAGGTCAGGTCCTCTTGAAGTTCAAGTTCATCCATCGGTACTTGCTCCTCCTGTACCATCAAGCACTTCTTGAGCTGGGATACATGAAACACGTCATGTACGTCGGAGAGTTGCATTGTGAGGTCTAGTTGATAGGCTACTTCTCCTCGCTTGTCCAAAATCTTAAACGGCCCGATATAGCGAGGTGCTACCTTGCCTTTGACGTTGAAACGTCGTTGGCCACGGATAGGCGATACCTTAAGGTATACGAAGTCTCCTACTTCGAAAGTCAACTTCCTTCGCCTATTGTCCGCGTAGCCTTTCTGACGTGACTGAGCAGCCTTCATGTTCTCCCGTACTGTTTGGACTTGCTTCTCAGCCTCTTGTAGCACTTGAAGTCCAAACACTTGATTCTCTCCGTTCTCGTTCCAAAACAACGACGTTCTACATCATCTACAGTACAATGCTTCGAAAGGCGACATCTTCAAGCTACCTTGATAGCTGTTGTTATAGGAAAATTCATCGTACGGTAAACTCCTATCCCAACTATGCCCATGTTTCAAGGCGCAAGCTCTCAACATGTCCTCCAAAATTTGGTTTGTCCTTTCGGTTTGCCCGTAGGTTTGCGGGTGGTAGGCGGAGCTAAAATCCAGTCGTGTACCCATAGCTTTCTGCAGCTTCCTCCAAAATCTAGAGGTAAACTGAGAACCCTGATCTGAGACTATCCTCTTCGGGACTCCATGGCGGCACACGATTTGCTCCATGTACAGCTCGGCTAGTTGGGCAACATTGTACTTGATCTTTATGTGAAGAAAATGGGCGGTTTTCGTCAATTGGTCCACGATAACCCAGATTGAGTCGTAACCCGACTGAGTACGTGGCAACCCGACGATGAAATCCGTACTGATGTCTTCCAACTTCCACTCGGGCACCTTCAAGGGTTGCAACAGTCCAGCGGGTCTTTGATGTTCGGCCATCACCCGTTGGCATGTGTCGCATAGGGCAACATACTCGGCTATGTGCCTCTTCATACCATCCCACCAATAACAAGTCTTCAGGTCCTTGTACATCTTGGTACTTCCAGGATGTATGGAATAAAGTGAGTTGTGTGCCTCTTTTAATATCGTGTCGCGGATGTGCTTCACGTTAGGCACACAAATCCTTTTTCCTAGCCAAAGCGTACCCTTCTCACAGCGGAAGTCTTAATCTAACAGCGGATGTCTTTATTTCTATGCAGCGGAAGTTTTCTAACTAGTGCGGAAGCAATCTAAGCAGCAGCGGCTCCATCTCTACTTCATCCCCACAGGCAAGGTTGAGGACAGATTACATGCCTAATGCTCCACTTGGTCTTCATAGTAATCTTCTCCTGTTGCTGGTGATGAAATAATAATGCAAGTTTGAGTACAATGGTGTACTCAGCAAGTGTGGGAAAATATGATATGTAGCTCGAAACAAGGTAGGTATAAAAAGGCTCATTGCAGAAAGCAAAGTTATTTATCAAAACCACAATAAAACATAAACTTGACTTTAAATGATCTTAATACCAACCTGTATTAAAATACCAACATACCTCTGTTATGTTCATTACCTTCCATGTCCCAACCGGACATTAATCAACCTCATTCTTGCTCACAAATATCTTCTCGTATTCGCTACCATCTCACGAATACCATCTCGTATTCGCTACTATTCTATTTCATAAACAATTCCGTCTCACACCGAGACCAAACTTGTTCCCGTAACTCAACAGTCATGCAACTAATCTTATCATCCGGACTCAACAGTCCCGAAAACCAAACCATCCAAAACCATAACCAATAACCATAGCCAACAACCATCCCAACTAATCATGGAAGTTGGCCAGGCTCTCGTGACCGTAAGCTCGGATATCATGATAGTTTTAGACTCTGCAGAGTTTGCACCTCTTTACCCACAAGTTTGTGATTTCGTCACCCGTCGGCGACTGCAGAACCTCTATTATACCAGTACACAACCGTCGGTGTATGGCCAAGAGATCACAAAATAGCCTTTACAAAGGGGCTACTAGATGTATGGACTCACTATGGTTTCACCGGCAGACTAGAATCTCCAATTCTCCCACCCATGGGCCCCCTCTTGTGCCATGCAGTTCCCAGGGCAGTCCTCACTCGACTCCCATTCCCCGCGCCATCCACGGTCCATAACTATCTAGCAACTTACCTAATTACTCAGCTAAGCCGCACCCATACTTGGCCTTGTGGTGGCACTGTTATCCTGGCATGTGCTCGCATGAACTGGTCCTTAGATTTACGGCAAGTATACCACAATCTCTTTCTACCTCATTCACAAACCCAGGCTTGCCTAGATCTCCCTCCGATCCATGTTCATTAACAACATCAGTTTCTCATTATCATTACTAGTGCAGTTAGCTAGACACATCTATCTCGCTTCCCATATCCCATGGACTCAGCAAAGCATAAAAGTAAAAACCATACCCGACTCATAACTTCCCTGGCGACAAGGGTGGTTTAACCAAAACTAGTAAACTCCTATTAAAGGGTTTCCCATCATTTTTGACTCAGCACACACACCTTTTCGCAAAACAAAACAGTTTTTCCAAAATATAGGATCAATATGGTCAAGGGGCACTTGCCTTGTTCTTGCGGTTCAGGTTGCTCTTGGATCTCGAAACCTTGTTGTGGCAGCTCGTCGTAAACGGCTCCCTGAGTTTGTCCTTCTATACGCAACAACACACATACAAGATTCACAACAATCAATATCATTCACGAACTTTAACTAGATGCGATGATGCATATGCAGGCTATCCTATGATCAATTTCATTAGATCAGTTTGTACGTGTTCTTGCATGGTTTGCATGGGTTTTATGATGAACAGGGGTGTTCGGATCAAATGTGGACATGGCGATGATCTTGACTCTAGATCAGATCGATCAACACGTGATCTGTCCACGAAAAGCTTCTGTTTGAAAGGAATCGAAGAACAGATGCAAAGAAAACTTGACGATGTCGTAAGGTGGTATTGGAGACCTACCTTATGTTCTTCTTAGTCTCGAGGTCCTTCTCTTAGAAAGACAGATCGTAGGGACTCTCTTCCGGTGATCTTCCTCGACTGAACTCCGGCGAAGGGTTTATTCGGCGAGCTGGGCTAGGGATCTAAGTCATCGTCTCAGGAGGTGGAAAAGAAGTTCGTGGTTTCGCCGAAGGTTCTGGGTTCTATTTATAATCGGGAAGAAAGAGTTGTAATCTGATTGGACTTCGAATAAGAGTCCTATTCAAATTGTCATTGAATCTTAACAACTCATCTTTAGCTGATTTGGTGCGGTAACATTGTGGAATTCATATTGGTTTCCTCCCGTACCGGTATTCCCACGCGTACGGAAGCAAAAACCGCTCCAGAATTTGTTACCTCCTTGGTGATGTGCTCCGGAAGCTCCACGTGTCCACCGGGGCTTGGTCTCCCCTTTTCTGTAGAGATGAGCTCCGGTTGTGCCGCGTGTCAAGCGAGCGGGACCTCCCTCTCCTTCGGAGGTGAGCTCCGCGTGCGCCACGTATCCTGGTGGTCGGGACCTCCTCTCTATTTGGAGGTGGCTCCGCGCACGCCACATGTCAGTGCCGGACCTTCCCTCTCTTCCCAGAGACGAGCTCCGAGGTTGACACGTGTCCAACAGTGATGGACCTCTCAGAGGTGAGCTCCGAGATCGACACGTATCCTTCGCATCTGGTCCTCTGATTTCCGAGGTGACTAGCTCCGAAAGTGACACGTGTCCTGCGGGCTGGCCTCACTTCTCCGCAGAGGCTAGCTCTGGGGGCAACACGTGTCCCACGGGGTCGGATGTAAAAGCCCAAGAAAAGGGACTTGCAAAAACTTTTCTTCACCTCACAACACCACAGTTTTTATTGTGGATATCTTAGGAAATATTGTGAAGAGCAAGTAACCTCCATCAAAAGAGTGATTAGAGGGGAAAGCCTTCATTTCACAAAGGGGGATTTGTACACATGAACATGAGAGGTTGAGCTCACCCCTAGAACTTAAAAAGTCTTGGGAAGGTTCAGGCCAAATTTCATGTAAATTCAACACTTCTTGAGGCACTTTTGGAGGTATTTGAAAAAGAGGCCAATTTGAATGTAAATTCAAATTGCAGCAAATTTCATCCCTCAAATTCAAAAGTTAGCTTCATATTCAAACTCAGCACATTTTTCTGAGTATGCCCACAAATTTTCATCCTCATTGGAGTTCATCTTGTTAAGAGCTAAATTTGCAAGAATTCAAAACTGAATTTAAAATTCACTTTAACATGCAGCAAATTTAGCCAAACATAGTTCAAATTTTAGGATTCAGATTCAAACTAAGACTTGGTGACTAAGTCTCACATTAAATTGTGAGTAGCTGAGGATATTTTGGCACAACAGAATTGAGAAAATTTGAAAAAAGAATTAGAGGGGATGTCCCACCTGTCAGTAGACTTAACAGAGAAGTCTTCAACTGATCTTTTCCTCTCTCGGCCGAGACAGCGCAGGGGAACGCCGGCGCCGGACCCCCTCGCGCTGCCACCTCCTGGTCTCCTGCCCGAGCTGGCGAGCTGCTCCCGGATCGATCAACCCCAACGCAGTCGGTCGCCCACAGCACGAAACCACCAAGGCTCGGGTCCTTTACGCACGAACAGAGAACGCTACGCTCGCCGCCGTTTTCGTTCGATCGAGAACCCGGCAAACCACCACAAGAAGCGCCTCTCCTAGCCACAAAACCACACCAGCTACTCGTCCTCTACCTCCTCGGCACGAGAGCAGTCGAGTTCGGCCCTTCCCCAGCACTAGCTCCACGTTTCCAAGCAACGCCCGAGAAACCGCCACCACTCGGCTCACGGTGACAGCCCAACAGAGGGCCTTTCACGGCTGAGCAAGGACGGTCTTGGACGCGTCAGGGACCGGTGGTGCTCATATCCGAAGCTCGGACCGTGACCTGGACCATAGAGCTTGAATTTGGAGAAAGTTCTCCGGCGGGCACGAACGGACCTTCCGGCACGGTAACATCGAATTCACTCGCCACCTTTGTTCTTAGGTCATGAAAACTGGCACACAGGACCGTGACTCATCAACGCTCGTTAGCCCCTCACGGCCCTGGCTTGAAACCGCACGTAAGCCAGGTATTTCTAGGTTTTGTTACGGTAATTGAGGCACGGAGGCTCGGGCTCACGATGAGACCTAGGATAGAGCCCTCTCCGGGCGGTTTCACCACTATGACGAGCTTCCCTAGCACCCACCGGTGCTATAGCGCCAATCCACCGATGTTTTGGCGGGCTAAACTGTCCGGGGGACGTGACCGAAGGGTTGTCGAGCCGCAGCACCGTCGCTGGCTAGGTTAGGGCCACTGCCGGCCGGAGCAGTCGGTGCCATCGTGTTCAGCGCATGAAACTAGGCCCTAGCGGCGAGGGAGAGCTCGAGAGTCGGCCGGGCGGCGAGTATCAGCGTGTCTCCGGCGAGCCCGGCGGCGCGCGGGCGCGGGAACGCGAGGAGGAAGACAACCCACGGGCCCCACGTGTTAGCGATGGGAAGTTTAAAACCCAGATCTACTGCAGCCCCGGGATCAAGTGTGACTGCGCGGGATGGGGTCTGTAGCCCCGTGTGTCTCAGCTCCAGCGGTGACACGTGTGGGCCGGGCCCACGGTCAGAGTTTCAAATTTTCTCCGGATTATTTAGAATTCCAGATTTAGTTCAAACTTTAGAACCCCATAACTTTTGCTAGGAAGCTCCAAATTTGGTGATTCAAATTGGGTTGGATTCATCTTGCCTAGGTCTGTCCAAAATATGCAACCCAATTTATATGAAACCTATTAGTTGATTCAGGAAAATTCTTTAAAGCTTTTCAGAAAAAGAATTTTAGAGGGAGTTTGGTTCATCCAAAAATCCCCAAATTTTGCCAGAATGTTATTTAGGACATTAGTGAACCCCTGTAAAAGTTTCAGACCATTTGGAGTTGATTTGGTCAGAGCAATTCAAATTTGAAGGTGCTGTGTTCATTTGAATACAGAAACATTTTCAGAGAATTTCCAAAACTTGGAAATTCAGTTCTGGGCAAATCTTAGCTCCAACAAAATGCTAGGAAAATTTATGCAAACTCTATGAGCTATAATTGAAATTGTAGTTCACTAAGTTGGGCATGAAAAGGGTTGTTACCTCAGAATTAATTCTGCTTTGCTTATTTGCTAAAAGAATTATTCTGAACAAACCCCTCAATGACAGGTGCTAAATTTTGATCCAGAGAGTTTTCTTGTGACAAGGAATTCCCACAAAAATTCTCAGCTCCATTGGAGCTCTGGATCACCCCTGTCCTGTTTAACCACTTGAGGGATTAATATGGAAAAGGGGGAAAACCACTTAGCATTTAACCATGTGACTAAGTCTAAGCCAAACCACCAACACCCAGTTCATCTTTAAATTCTTAAAAAGAGTTCCAGTTGTTAGAGACTGGTTAGCAGAACTAATAGCAGAAGTATTACCCTAAACTCATGTGCATATCCATTAACATGTAGTATTTTTATTAACGTGTAGTCGCTGAAGGCGAGGAGACTCCAGAAGTGCTGGACATCCTTCTTCCGGATGAAGAACTAACTCCTGACCAGCAGCAACAAGGCAAGCCCCGGATTGCATTAACCTTTTATAAGTTTTACTTTGTTTACATGTGTCATATGAAGTGTGAATGGGCATTAGGTATAGGATGGATGGAACCCCACTTGCATGACCAGAAATTTTCCATAAGAGTGAGGGTAGTGTCTAAGACCTCGAGTAGATAGGCTATGCTTAAAGATTCATAGGGCTTCGGTACAAGTCGAGTAGTTGGAATCTACTCGCGAGATAGGCTTGGGACACACTGGTTCGGTTGAGTGATGTGAGATCACTTTAGTAATGAAAATGAGACTAGGCAGGGGCTAGGGCGCAGCAAGAGGGAGTCTTGTGTGCGCAGCCCTGTCCGTGTCAATTGAGGACCGATCCGTGTGTGGCCCATGCTGATCAAGTTTGAACGTACCGAAGGCATATCGGATATATGGGCCCCGATAAACCGATGTAGCCTAAACCTCCAGGTGTCGAGGCATAACGCACCGATTTATAGGTGTAGGCTGAGGGCAGAAAGGTGGAAATCTGCCAACGGGCATAGAGAGATGCTCCGTGTGGGGATCCTCCTGCTCGTTTCGGTGCGACCGGTACGACGTTTGGGCTGTTGGGTGAAAGGTTGTCCCGTATGACATCGAGTGAGCATGCTGTGCAGCTCCACGGGTGGGCATACGTGACGTGCTCTTTGGGTTTCCCTGCAGGTGTATATCGAGTCGATTCGCCGTCCCTCGCGGTGAAGAGTACCACTTGGTCACTGAGTCGTGACGTAGATTAATGTATGAAATAGGGTGATTCAATACTGCTGATATGATATAATATTGTATTGCTACATGCGTGCCACCAAATATTGCTTACTAAATTTCAGCTTCATGAACTGTTAACTTGTTGCTAAAAGTTGAACTAAGGATGAACTGGTAGGTGAGTCCATTTGTTGCAATATGACTATCCTATGTCATTGTACACCTCATGTAGAGTTTCATGTTTAGGTGAGTCGGTTAAGCCTTGCTGAGCCTTCGTGCTCACGGTTGCTGCTTAAGTGTTTTTCAGGTGAGGAGCCACCCACGGACTCGGAGTACGAGTCCAACGGCGAGGGTTACCCTCCGTCAGGGACCACGGCTGAGTGGGAGCCGTACACGCCGCGCTGAGCTGAGGAGTGCAGCCAGTGTTGGTTGCCCTAGGGCTGGGCAACCGACTTTTGCTAGATAGGCGGGTGTGAGTTGTACAGAGTAGACTTCCGCTGTGTAAAGAAAAATATTAGTTTGTAACTGAAGTTGTACCTTTTTGTACAGTTCAGTTTGTTTTCCCATGTAATATATTATGTTCTTATGACGTGTGCTGTCGGGTGTCGCATCGCGCGGCGCCACCCTCTGCGATCCTGGATGAGTGGATTCCGGTCCGCCACAGCCTGGTATCAGAGCTGCATTGGGGATAGCACAGTACTTAAGGACTGTATTATGGGAAAACTTAGGATTACGGTGAGAATTCGGTAGCTGCCCAAGTAAGGACAATATTAACATAGTTACTTAAAGTGGCAAAGACTAACCTATGTGTTTTAATTCTGAATTTCAATTATGTAACGACGCACCTACGCTCTGGTAAGATTGGTAAGGAACGCCACCGAAAGCGGTTCAATTTCGGTTAGCTCCCCTGACGAGGAAAGTGGTTCAGGGATAAGTCTCACAGCTTGGTGTGAGACGTCAATATGAAACTCTTGGACTCTTCATGTTCCTGAGTTCATATGAAACGCTGATCCCTAGCATGCATTAGGCAAGTAAGTGGAGACCCCATCGCGTGGTCAGTAACGCGAGAGTGTGTTCGTCTGGAAGTAGCCCAGAAGGACATACGCAGCGCTCGCCATCGGCGTGCCCTGCAGGGCAGTAGGTGGTATCTGTTGGGTTGATAACATTCCTAACCGTGACGACCCGTTCATGACCTACTCGGGTTCCCCGTCGTGTGGTGTTGAAACATGATCACGTACCTTGAGACGTGACCTAACTCAAGGACGGCCGTATGGCAATGATACGGGTGTTTGTATTTACTTTTAAATATGATCCTGCCTGAAATGAAAACAACCATTGAGTGCACCATTATTGTGTGGTCTTCTGCAGGTACTAACCACGTATGTATCCGTGTAGTAAATGTGTGCGAGAGACCGTGTAGTGCCACACTTGAGACGTATATGCCGGTATGGGCCGGTTAGGATTTTCTTTTGTGAGGAACGTAGTACCGAGATATTATAACCATATGTATGAAAATAATAATAACAAGGAATTAAAATCATTAGGTTCAACATTTAGGACTCTGGTTGGGTAGACAAATTGGGTAGTAAGAAGTGTAGTTCCGAAAAGACTGAAAAACAGAGTGCTCTGTTTTGGCCGGCAAGTTTGCTGATCTTCAACAGCGCATAACTCACAGGTCTTTGAGCCCAGGGAGGTGTGGTATATAGTTCTGGAAAGATATCTAAGTACTCTACAACTTTGATGTAGATTTTCAGAGCTGAAACCCGCCTTAAGATGGCTTAAAACGCAGAGAGATGTAGACTGTCCAGATTCAGGACAGAGTTAAACACTCTCTGGACTGTTCTGTTTTTCAAACATAACTCCTAGTAGAAAAATCAAAAATGTTCATATGATACATCTTTAGAAAGGGTAGAAGATGTGTTACATCTTTGTAATTCAAAGTTTCTGAAATTTCAGCATAGATTTCAGTGGAAACCAGAGTTGAAAACAGCAACTTCTCAAGGGAGGTGCTGTTAAAATTCTTCCAGAAATTCTGTTGACTTTGAATGACCATAACTTTGTAAACAAAGCTGATCTGAGGGCAAATAAGTACTCGTTGGAAAGATTCTGAAGTTAACTTTAACTTTGGTGTTCAGCTTGAGTCATGAAAATGTCCAGAATCAGATCAAAACTTGGAATGGGTAGAAACTGGTCATTCTGACAGAGGAGTGACAGTTGAACTCATTGGAGAGGGTGTTGTACCCTAAGGGTGGTATACGTGATGACAACGCGATAGTAATGTCTCGTAGTGACCAAACCTAGTTGCGGTGGGCTTCCAAAGAGGAGGTTCATCAAGTTGGATGTAACTATTTGTATTTGGTCTGGTAATGGTGTAGCTTATGCCAAGTTATTACATTATCTCCCTACGAGATGTATCGCATGTTTTATTGTCATTATGTTTTACGCCTATATTTATTGGACTGCATGCAAAATGTTGCAGGACTGATGTTATTGTCGTATGGTTGCAGATGGTTCGTACTAGGACCACGCACGAGGTTGGTGGCTCTAGCCAACGGGGAGGTGATGACTCCCAGCCACCGGCCTACGACAGCACCCCGCAGCAGCAGCCACCACCGCCGCCTCCGCTTACTCTAGCGGATGTGATAGCGGCACTGGTGGGTGGTCGTGAGGAGCAGACCGACCTGCTCCGCACGATTGTGCAGAATACGTCCCAGGCAGGGGGACGTCAAGACAGAGGGCCTCGTGAGCCCCGTGAAGTGTCGTACTCGGATTTCATGAGTACGCACCCTCCAGTGTTCACCGAAGCCGAAGAACCACTGGAGGCTGATAACTGGCTGCGGACCATCGAGTCCAAATTCGGGCTGCTCCAGTGTACGGAGCGGCAAAAGACCCTATTCGCAGCGCAGCAACTCCACGGTGCCGCTGGTGCGTGGTGGGCGAATTATGTCGCCTTACGTCCGGCTGGTCAAAAATCGTAGAATGGGGAGAGTTCCGGGAGGCGTTCCGCGCCTACCATATTCCTCCCGCGATCATGAATAGGAAGTTCCAAGAATTCTTGGAGCTGAAGCAGGGCGGGAGGAGTGCCCATGACTACTCCCGTGCCTTCAACCATCTGGCGCAATATGCGTCAGACTACATCTCCACTGCGAAGAAGAAGCGGGAACACTTCTATCGGGGGTTACACCCCGAAATGAAGACACACCTCGTTCAGTGGAATCGCGGCACCTTCAATGAATTAGTCAATGCCGCGATCATGCAAGAGGATGCTCAGCGCGAGTTGGCAGCTGAGCAGAGGAAGCGCAGCGCTCCGCCCAGCAGTGGTGGTGGCGCTCCTCAGAAGTACCGTATGGTATATCGGACACCATCCGAGCAGCAGTGGCATCCACCGGCGCAACCTCAATGGTTCGGGGGACGTCCCTTTCAGGCACCTCCATTCCGTCCGCCGATGCCACCACCAAGACAGCAGCAGCAGCAGCAGCAGACGGTACCCCGGGCGTTTCCACCGCCACAACGCGCCCCGGGTTTCCGTCCACCGATCAGCGGGGGACCACTCCGTTTCACCTGCTTCACGTGTGGCCAGGCGGGCGACTTCGCGATGGACTGTCCCCAGGGGCAGCAAAGCAGCGGGCAAGCCCAGTTCCAGGGCGGTGCTCGAGGCCGACCTCCGGTGAAGAAGGTTGGTCAGCGGACTGGTGGCGTCCGCAACCTCGACAATGAGGACGCCCCAGAGGGAGACAACGTGCTGGCGGGTACGTTTACTCTCCACCATCAAGCCATCGTCATATTGTTTAATTATGGTGCAACCCACAACTTTATAAGTGCATCATATGTGGTTAAGCATCAGCTGGAAGCCTTTCCAACCGAGTGTTCGTATATGATCTGCTCACCGGGAGGAAAGATTTCAGCAACGATGATGGTTCCAAAAGCACCACTGTGCTTAGGTGGGAAGATATATCCCACCACTATGATTATCCTTGAGGGGCAGAAGATTGATGCAATCTTGGGAATGTCATGGCTAAGCTACCATGGCGCTGTCCTGGAAACCCTATCACGGACGGTTCACCTCAACTCCCCATTACACCGTCCGCAGTCCCTCTTATTAGATAATCCAGTCCGGGAACTTTCAGTGATCAATAATACTGAAGCTCTCAAGTTGGAGGACATCCCCATAGTCCGGGAGTATCCCAACGTGTTCCCGGATGATCTTCCGGGCATGCCACCTGAGCGGGATGTCAAGTTCAAGATCGAGCTCGCACCCGGGACTACGCCCATATCACGGAAACCATACAAGATGGCTCCAAATGAGCTGGCGGAACTGAAAGAACAGCTCAATGATCTGTTGAGCAAGGGTTTCATTAGGCCGAGTTCCTCGCCTTGGGGATGCTCGGCGCTGTTCGTGAAGAAGAAGGATGAAACCCTGAGGCTGTGTGTGGATTACCGGCCGCTCAACGCCGTCACCATCAAGAATAAGTACCCACTGCCCCACATCGACATATTGTTTGATCAACTTGTGGGTGCAAGTGTATTCTCCAAGATGGACCTTCGCTCTGGATGTCACCAGATTAAAATCCGGGCGGAGGATATTCCGAAGACGGCCTTCTCGACGAGATATGGACTATATGAATATCTCGTCATGTCCTTTGGTCTCACAAACGCTCCAGCCCATTTCATGTATCTCATGAACTCGGTGTTCATGCCATAGCTGGACAAGTTCGTGGTAGTGTTCTTCGACGATATCTTGGTTTACTCCAAACAGAAGCCGAACATGCCGAACACTTGCTGACATGACCACACGGTCTTGTCGAGCCAGGATCACGCTTAGGGGTGCTGCGTTGCACAGCACTGACATGACCCCATTGGTCCTGTCGAGCCAGGATCACGCTGAGGGGTGCTGCGTTGCACAGCACCGGATAACACACGTCAAAGGTACAAAGCGGAAGCGAAAATTTTATTACATAAACAAGTTTATGAACAAGTTTACAGCAAAATAAGTTCAGTCTACACTCGCGGGCATAGACTAAGCATCAAGTGCACGTTCAGCCCTCAAACGTGTCCTTGCTAGCACACACGAACACTAACTCTGCGGCGTGCACGACTCCCACTCGACGGGGTTTCCCCTCCTGGGGTTCCGTCTCCTCATCGGGAGTCCCTTCCTCATAGAACCCTGCAAAAGCTTCAAACACAAGCAGTGAGCACGAAGGCTCAGCAAGTCTGACGCGTCTCACCTAAAGATGGAACTTCTACATGAGGGTAATGGGTTACATGAGGAAAAAATTCAGTTGCAAGGACTCGCCTAATTAGTAGAACCTTACTTTCAAGTTTTAGCAGCAGGTTGTGGAGAACCTTACGCTAAGGCACATGAGAGAGCCGCAATCAAACAAGAAACGCATTTCTCTCATGTACTTTGCCCAAAGATTGAAAAGAACTTTAGTTAGCTCTAAGCTACAGCATATCATTAACAATCAATGTCCAGCTTTCAATCAGCAACATTTTAACATGTGACTAGCCTGTTCTTACTACGTCACGGTACAGTGAACAAGTGGTACTCACTGACCGCGAGGGACGGCGATGATAATCGATTTACACCTGCAGGGTTACCCGAACAACCCGTCGCGTACGCCCGTACTCGATGTTGCCTACAACAACCATCACGGACGCCGTACGCGACTACCTTTCACCCGTTAGCCAAATATTGAACCGGTCCCATCGTCCCGAGCAAGAGGTCTCTGCACGCGCATCTCCGTGCCGCCAGCCGATTTACACCTCAAGCTCTCAACCTACCCTCTGAACGACGGGCAATGCCTCACTAACCAGCTACCCGAGTTACATCAGTTTCCCGATTCCCATATAGCCGGTAGGTCTTCGGTACTGTTCTAGCTTGTTCAACAGGCCCGCACACGGCTCGGTCCTCAATCGACACAAGCGGAGCTATAGCACACAGGCCCCAAAGTCCTGTTGCCCTTACTCTCCGCTCGGTCTCATCTTTCTTGCCATGTATATCATGTGCTATCTCTACCGGAGCAATGTGCCTCTAGCCTATTCTCGCGAGTAGTTCCAACTACTCGACTTGTACCGAATCCTACTCTATCCTAGCAATGCAGTAGCTAACAGGGTTTGAAATCCTAAAACCAACCCAAGGTTTTCTTGTCTATGCAATTGGGTTTTCAAACAAGACTCTAATGCAAAGAATAAAGTAATCAAGTATGTGCTCAAAACAATTAAAATTTGTAAAAAGGTTAATGCAAACCGGAGCTTGCCTTGCTGCTCTTGGTCGTAGGCTAGCTGTTCCTCCGGAGTAACGAAGTCTAGGACTTCGGGTTCCTCCTCGACCTTAGCGACTACATGATAAGAGCAATATATGTATCAATTTAAATGCATTTGTATCAACCTTGAAGTTGTGAAATCTAACCCTTGCTAGACAGACCTAATGACTGTGAAACTTTTACTGTGGTTTGGTCACAACCTAAACAGAGACTTGGTCAAGTTTTAGTTGCAGCAAAGCTCATTTGAGCCCTCCACAATTAATTATGTCCTTGACCTTAATTAGAACTCTTAGGGTGTTCTAGGAATTTTCATGAAGCAAACTATGACTTTCTGAAAACTAGATTTTCAGAGGGTTCTAATGGAGTTGGTCTGACTTAATTTGAAGGTTCCTAGCTAAAGTTATGAGCTAAACAATTTCAGAGAAAATTCTGAAAATGTTTCTGAACATTTTCTATTTTCTCTGGAACAGTTTCACTAATCACACCATTATGTGGATCAGATGAGCTCAAATGGATCTGAAATTTTTATGGTAGTTCAGGGATATTTTGGTAAACATCCCAGCAAAATTTCAGGATTTTCCTCCAAAGGATTCTCCAGTTAAAATTCCTAACAGTTAAAACTTTGGGGAATTAATTCTGGAAAATTTAGGGTTTTCATGAAGTGAAACTTGATTTGCTGGAAAGTACTCGGAGAGCTGAATCCAGCAAAATTTGGTTCACTCAATTTGGAGCTTTCTAGCCAAAGTTATGAGGATTTGAAGTTTGAAGGAAATCTGAAAATCGGGAAAAAGTTTAAACTCGCGCGTGGGCCCAGGGGACACGCGTCGCACGCCGAGGCGACAGCACACCACGGCCCACAATGATTTTGCGCGCCAGCACACCCGATCCCGGCTGCAGCCGGATCCCGATTCAAAATATCTCCCACTGACAGCTGGGGTCCACCCCTTCTTCAACCTCGCGACGCCCGCGCTCCACCGCCGAGGGACCTCGCCGGAGAGCTCGCCGCCGGCTTCTGTACAGCTCCAAACTTCTCGATTCTGGCCGCCCCTGCCTACTTTTACTCGGGGAACAGGATTCTAGGGTCAGCTGCTCATGACAATGGCCGGAGCATGGTCGGCGACGAGCCGCCACCTCGGAACGACTTCGGCCATGTCGGCTGACTTCTCTAGCACCTCAGCTACTTGGGAAACCGGTCGGGGAGCATCAGTGGACCTCAGAGAAGGTCGACATGAGCTCGAGGCAGCTCGGGGAAGGCCCGAAATAGGTCCTCACCGTGCGCCCGATGCCGCCCGTTCATTCCGCCATTGGTAGACCTCAAATTACGCCAGGTACAGAGGTTCTCTGGCCCAGAGTTGTGAAGGCAACTTGTGCGTTACCGTGTCTAGCTCATGTGAGAGCGGCTTGAGGCACTCTAATCCTTTCTAGAGCATGAATTAAACAGAATCGTACCCGAAGGTCGTTCTGCACACAGAAAGGGGAAAAGTGGAAATTCGCCGCCGGTGAGCAACCACTCGAGCTGTGGCTCGGGGATGAGCAGCACCGGTCACCAGCGCGGCCAAGGGTGCCTTGGCTCGGGCGTGAGAACGCCCTGGTTGGGCTGTCCACGGGAGCCCAAGGTGCGGCGGTTCCAAGTCCCGAATTTGATCGTTCGGCACAGCCGATATCAATCGGTTTCAACCGAATTCTAGCAACGGGGAGGACGAAGGAAGGTCTCTAGTACCTTGCTGGGGCTCTGGAGTGGACGGAGGGAGCTGCGATCGGCGTTCTCCGATCGATTCCAAGCTGCGGAAATTTTTGGCTGGCGCTGAATTCTTGCGGGGAAGAACAGCGGTGCCTCGGCCGGGGAGGGGCAGGCGCCTTAAGAAGGCTCTGCACCGCCTCATGCCCGCGCGTGAGCAAGCAGCTGCTGGCGCGGTGGCTGCCCTCGGTTGCGATCACCGCTGCGGCTCGGCGACCCGAGTGAAAAAGTCTCAGTCGGTTTGATCTGAGCAGTGGCTGACATGTGGGTCCCACTTCCAGTTTTAACCTCTGAAATTTACTCCTAATCACTGTTGTAAACAGTGAACCCCATAGTACCCCTGGCAATTCAAATTATTCACCCATGAGCCATTTGAATTTATCAAAGTTCAAATGAGGTTTGGTTTGAATGAATTTCAGCACAAGTTCAGTTTTAAATTCAAATAAACTTTGAATTTCTCCCACTTAGCTCATGACAATATCAACTCCAAATGGAGTGAAAATTGGTGTGTGAGCTCACAAAAATGTGCTGAGTAGGAATATGCCTCCCACTTTTAAATTCATGGGATAAAAACAGTTTGAATTTGAATATGGTTTCAAACTGCCCTCTTCCTAACTATACCCAAAATGACCTCAAAAAGGTTTTGAATTTGGGTGAAATTTGGCATGGACATCCTTAGTAAAGTGTAGGAGTTTTCATATGTCCAGCCCATCTATATCACATGTGGGAAATACCACTTTTGCAATGTGTAAGTTTGTTCTCTAATGAGCATGTTGATAATTGTTACTTGCTCTTCATTTGTGTTCATCATCCTTCCTCAAATGAGGTGTGTGGTGTGGTGATGAACACTGCAAATGTGTGTCAAAAACTGAGGCCCTTACATTCCTCCCCCCTTAAAAGAATCTCGTCCCGAGATTATAAGGTGAAAATGAGAGAGAGGATGGTGGAAAATTACCGGATATGTGACGTGAAAAAGTTGGGGTAGTTGGTGCGAAGGAATTCTTCGCTCTCCATGTCGCTTCGTCCATGGAGTGATTGCTCCATAGAACCTTGTAGAACCACAGCGTACAGTTGTGTGTGGTTCGGGCCTTTTCATCAATAATCTGCACCTGTTCCTCCCGATAGGTGAGATCCGGTTGCAGTTCTTCAATGTCTTCCAGCTGAACGGTAGTTGATAGCTTGAGACACTTCCTCAGCTGGGAAATGTGAAAGAAGTCGTGCACACCGGAAAGTGCTTCTGGTAATTTCAGCCGGTATGCCACTGATCCACATCTTTCGGTAATCTGAAATGGACCGATGAATCGGGGTGCCAACTTTCCTCTCACCCGAAATCTGTTTACGCCCTTCATTGGAGACACCCGTAGATATATGTGATCTCCAACTTCGAATTGTAATGGGCGCCTTCTCCGGTCCGCATATTGTTTCTGACGGGATTGAGCGGCTTTTAGGTTCGCTTGAATCAGTCGAACTTTTTCTTCCGCGTTGTTGACAAGATCAATCCTGAAGGTAACTCTTTCGCCAGACTCACACCAGTTCAACGGTGTGCGGCATTTTCTTCCGTATAGCGCCTCGTAGGGCGCCATCTTGATGCTGGCTTGGTACCCATTGTTGTACGAGAACTCGGCTAACGGCAAGTGATCATCCCAATTCTTGCCGTGGTTGATAGCGCAAGCTCGTAGCATGTCTTCTAAGATTTAATTTACCCGCTCCATTTGCCCATCCGTCTGCGGGTGGTAGGCTGAACTATGGATCAGCTTCGTCCCCAAGGCAGCATGCAGCTGCTCCCAAAAACGAGACACAAATAAAGTGCCCCGATCCGATATGATAGTACGGGGTACGCCGTATAAGCATAGGATCCGTGAGATGTACAGTTCAGCGTACTTCTTGGCGTTGTAATTTGTGTTGACCGGGATGAAATGGGCAACTTTGGTGAGCCGATCGACGATCACCCACATTGAATCATGTTTCTGCAAGGTGGTGGGTAAACCGACGATGAAGTCCATGCTCACATCCTCCCACTTCCAGGCAGGAATGCCCAGTGGTTGCAGCAGTCCCGGTTTCCGCATGTGGTCTGCCTTCACCCTTCGACATGTATCACACTCGGACACGTATTTTGCAGTCTCTCGCTTGATCCGTGTCCACCAAAACTTGCTTCTGAGTTCTTGATACATCTTGATGCTGCTGGGGTGAATAGAAAACTTTGATAAGTGAGCCTCATCAAAGATTTTCTTCTGTAATTCCGGGTTTCGGGGTACGACAATCCGGTCCTTGAACCATAGGACGCCGTCTCCGTCCTTCCGGAAACATTTCAACTCCCCACTGTCTACACGTCTCCGCAAATGTGACATGCCCTTGTCATTCTTCTGGGTTGCCGCTATCTCTTCACACATGGTGGGGATCAAAGCTAGGTTGTAGAGAGCTCCGTGTGGAATCACATGTAGTGGTGGTTCGCTCTCTTCCAACGGTGTGATTGTCATATTTTTGACGTGTGACTTGCGGCTCAGCGCATCTTCCACTACGTTTGCCTTGCCCGGATGATAATGGATCTCTATCTCGTAATCCTTTATCAGTTCTAACCATCTTCGTTGCCTCATGTTCAGCTCCTTCTGAGTGAATATGTACTTGAGGCTTTTGTGGTCGGTATATAAATGTACGAGGTTACCGAGTAGGTAGTGCCTCCACATTTTTAGTGCAAGTACCACGGCAGCGAGCTCCAAGTCGTGAGTTGGATCATTCTGCTCATGGTTCCTAAGCTGCCGTGATCCATACGCGACCACTCTTCGGTCTTGCATCAGCACACATCCGAGCCCAATGCCGGATGCATCGCAGTACACATCGAACAGTTTTGTTGTGTCTGGCTGCGCCAAAACCGGTGCTGATGTCAGGTGCTTGACTAAAGCCTTGAATGCTGCTTCACATGCTGGACTCCAAACATATTTGGTAGCCTTCTTCAGCAGCTCTGTCATTGGCTTGGCAATCTTTGAGAAGTTCGGAATGAACCTCCAATAATATCCCGCGAGTCCGAGGAAACTCCGTACCTCATGAACAGTTCTCGGGGATTTCCAATTCAGCACTTGCGTGATCTTGCTCGGGTCCACAGCGATACCCTCCGCTGAGATGATATGCCCGAGAAAAGGCACTTGCGATATCCAAAACTCGCATTTGCTGAATTTTGCGTATAACTTGTGATCCCGCAGCCGTTGCAAGACTATACGCAGATGTTTCTTGTGATCTTCCTCCGACTTGGAATATACTAGGATGTTTTCGATGAAGACCACGACAAACTTGTCCAGCTCCGGCATGAATACCGAGTTCATCAAGTACATGAAGTGAGCTGGAGCATTGGTGAGGCCGAAGGACATGACCAGGTACTCATAAAGTCCGTACCTTGTTGAGAAAGCTGTCTTTGGAATGTCCTCCGCCATTATCTTAATCTGATGGTACCCAGATCTTAAGTCCATCTTGGAAAAGATCTTTGCTTCGACAAACTGATCAAACAACATGTCGATCCGTGGCAACGGGTACTTGTTCTTAATGGTTACGGCATTTAATGGACGGTAGTCCACGCAAAGCCGCAACGTCTCATCCTTCTTCTTGACAAATAATGCCGAACAGCCCCATGGCGAGGAGCTCGGCCTAATAAAACCCTTCTCCAGAAGGTCGCTGAGTCTTCAGTTCAGCCAACTCCTTGGGCGCCATCTTGTACGGCCTTCGGGATATTGGCATGGTTCCCGGTGCAAGTTCAATCTTGAACTCCACCTCTCTATCGGGTGGCATCCCCAGCAAATCATCCGGGAATACGTCAGGGAATTCTCGGACCACTGGAATATCTTCCAACCTGATGGTTGTGGCTTGATAGACACTTGGAAGTTTTATTTCCGGACTGTCCAGAAATAATGAGTGAGAACCGTGCACCTCTGAGTTTAAGTGCACGACTCGAAGGACGGTGTCTAAAACAGCGCCGTGGCGGGTTAACCACGACATCCCTAGGATGACATCGACCTTCTGTCCCTCTAAGATAATGAGAGATGTGGGGTACACTCTACCCGCTAAGCCTAATGGTGCTTTGGAGACCATTACGCTTGCTGAAATCTTCACACCCGGTGAACAAATTAAATATGGACTATCGGTTGGTAGTATTGGCAAACTGTGTTTAGCAATGAAAGCTTGGCTAATAAAATTATGCGTGGCGCCTGAATCAAACAGTACTATAGCGGGATGCTGGTGGAGTTGGAACATACCCGCAAGGATTGGCTCGCCCTCTGGCACGTCCTCAATGGCAAGTTGGTGGACAGTGCAGGGCCTAGGGTTTGCCCGCCGCGCATTAGTAGGGTTCCGGGGTTGATTCCTCCCCGGAAACTGTGGTGCCACTCCGCCGCCTTGCCTCTCCGGGCAACTGCTCGCGAAGTGTCCTGGACGACCACACTTGTAACATGTGGCCGCTGCTGGTGGAGTGCTTGGTGGAGGAAAGCCCGGCATGCGTTGCTGAGGTGCAAACGCACGCGGCATCGCCCGCTGCTGCTGTTGTTGTTGCGGTGGTACTGGCAGTGCCGGCCGGAATGCCGGTGAAGAGTACGGCCGACTGCGAAACAGCATCGACCGCTGTGGTGGTTGCCAGTGTGGACCTGATGGTGGGCAATTCACCATCCAAAACTTCTGAGAAGGACCGCCTCCTTCTCCACTGCTCTTCGGCGCGCTTCGCTTTCTCTCCGCTGCCGCTAACTCCTTGCCGGAGTCCTCCTGCACAATCGCAGCATCAATGATGTCGTTGAGGCTGCCGCGATTGAACATCGCCAACTTGTCCTTCAGGAGCGGGTTAAGCCCCTGGTAAAAGTGGTCTCGCCGCTTCTCGTCTGTATCTGCGTGATACGACGCGTAGAGCACGAGATCGTTGAACGCTCTGGAGTATTCCAGCGCGTTCCGGCTCCCTTGCTGCAAGTGCAGGAACTCCTGCGTCTTCCTTTTCATCAAACCTGGCGGTATATGATAGGCCCTGAAGGCCGTCCGGAACTCCGTCCAGGTCATCACTCGATCGGTGGGCTGTGAAGCACAGAAGTTGGCCCACCACGCGCTCGCGGATCCTCGGAGCTGCTGGACCACAAACTGAGTCTTGCGCTGCTCGCTGATCTGGAGCAGCCAGAACTTCATCTCTATGGCGCGGAGCCAATTGTCCGCGTCGAGTGGTTCATCCGCCCTTGAGAATACCGGGGGACGAGTTGCCAGGAAGTCGTAGTAGGAGCTCTGTTGACGCTCCTCACGGTCTTGACGTCTCTCTGGGTGAGACGTATTGGCGATGAGAGTCTGCAGCAACTCTGTGTGCTGCTGATGCGAGCCCGCCATTGCTGCGACAATGTCGGCCAATGTAACCGTTGGCAGTGGTGGTGGCGGTGTTTGCTGTTGCTGTTGCTGCTGCTGTCCCGAGGAGTCCTCGGGAGGTGGTTGGGAGGTCTCTCCCCCTTGACTGGTACCCCCAACGTCAGGGTTGGCACGAGTACGCGTCATTCTGAAATTCAAAACAGCAGCGATTAGCACATGTCTTAATTAAAATTTTCCATAAGCAACAGTAGGTATTGAAGCGACGCATGATCAATTTGCACAACATTCACATATATTGATAAAGCATAAACTTTATACAAGATACATTATTCTCAGATCTCCGAGAAGTCGTGCTCATGTCGTCACTACCTATACATACGCTACTGTCTAAACGACATGTCACCGATTACAAAAGTTGGGTTACGCTACCCTGGCTGCCCTACTTGGCAACCGTAACCCCCTACTCGGAGTAGAACTCGACCTCCTGTGGGTCGTCCTCCTCCGGTACCTCTGCTGGTGGCTGTGGATCTACCACCTCTTCTCCCATTCCGGGTTCTCCCATTGCTGGAAGACCCAAGACCACCGGTACGCCCAATACCGGAGGTACGAGGTCCTGCAACGCATGCACCTCGTCCATAGCCTGGTTGTAATCCTCTTCCCAGCCTTGTCTTTCCTCAATCGCGTCGTCCCGCTCTTGAGCAAGGTCCTCATTCTGCTGGGTTAGGGTCTGCACCAGCTCTTGCAACGCCGCGATGTCAACACGGCTTTTCTTCTTTGCCTTCTTCAGACGACGCAACTGATTGTGTTGTTCATTCAGTCGCTTGATCGTCGGAAGGAGCACATTGCGGAGTGCGCTGTGAACACTCTCGAAATGATCTCCACGGCTTGTACTCTCCTTGAGCTTTGTGGCGAGATGCTCCGTATGAACAGCTTGGCTGTCCATCACGGCGTTTCCTGCCCTCATCTGGAGGCTGAGATTTGCCTCCGCGGGGTTGTACCTTGGGCAACTCGGTTCCGTTGCCTCCAGGTACCTCTCTTCCCACACCTGCTGAGCTCGTCCCTCCACCGGAACGAGTGCGTCTGGAGTGCCCTCCAAAGCCTGCACGTGTAGTTGGCAGAACCGTGACATAGTGTCACGGGCTGCCACTTGCCACATCCCTTCCGGTTGTCTTCCTCTCACCGTGACGGTGGACGGCACCCAACCGGGTGGTGTAGGTCCTGCAGGAACCTCGACATGGATCATCCACATCTTTTTCCCCTCCTCGCCTTCTTCCTTGGGAAGTACTGCGGCATCGGATTGTACCAGAAATATTGGAGCATTTGCCACAATGCTCCCGGGTAACCGCTACGGTCAGAACAGTGGGAAACTACCCACCCGTTCTCCAACTGTTTATCTGCTGCCATCTGTAAGAATATATTTGAGAAATGTCAAATATTTATTTAAACATTAAACCATTGAGTTATAACATAAGACATGTCATTGAACCCATAAAACTTGGAAACATAGTTCAAATTTTAAACAAATTTGACTGCTGATCTGCTGTTCCCATGACAGCCCTGACCAGTTTCCATTCCAACCTGATTTAGGCCATGTTAAAAGCAAAACTAATTCTGGAGCTCAACATTTGAGTTAAAGCTAACTTCAATAGCTTTCCAGCAAGTATTTGCTTGGCCTAAGATCCGTCCTGGTTCAAAAGTTATGAGATGTCAAAGTTAACAGAATTTCTGGAAACAATTGGACAGCACCTCCCTGCCTTAGGTACTGATTTGATCCAAGAATCCCAGTTAATTCTGTTCCTAATCTGACAAAACTTTCTGTTACAAAGTTGTAACCCATCTCATAAGCTTTCCAGAACTACCTCATTTTCTATTTTTGGATTTTTATGCAGGAAGTTATGCTCAATTTACAGAGAGTCTACAGAGAGTCTTTACTCTGTCCTGTTTTCTGGACAGTTTCAACTCTACTGCATTTTTCGAGTGGTTAAGCGATGAAAAACCTCTGGACCTCAACAGAAAAGTTGTAAAGCTGTTCCAAAGATTTTCAGAAATGTATCATACGACCCCAACCTCGAAAGAACTCGACCTCTAACCTCTGATTAACTTCAGCCTTGATTCAGCTAAAAACAGATTGCTCTGTCCTTAACAACCTATAAGTTGAAAACTTGTTAACTTTGAATATCCTGTTCAAGGGAAGGAGTTACATCAAGTTTTACTACTTTGGATCAAAACTTTCAAGTTTTAAATTAATTTGTTCATTTAGTTGGGTGTGACGTCGATGCATCACCAGATTATGTCGGTACTATGTCCTCACAAAGAAAAACCTATACCGGAATTAGCCGGCTTCGTTATTTCAGTGGCACTAAACGTCACTCGCACACGGATGCTACACGTCTACCGTTTCGTGGTCAGGCTACCTGCAGAAACTCAAACAATCATCAGACTCGGCTGCACACCGAGCCCGGAATCCATACAGTTCGTACACCCGGCCGTCATCACTCGCCCGGATGTTCTGTCACACCCGGTTTTTCCGAAGAACAACCAAGTGAATATCACATTTATGCCAGGATCGTTTTCTCATACATGTGATGACAAATAGTGAAGCATCATTTATTACAAGCCAGGTGTCGAATATAAGTAAGTCTTACATAGTAAATGTCTCGATGGACAATAATAAGTTCATCACAAGTAAATAAACTAGCAGCGGAATATTATTCTTTAGGGCTCCATCACAGGCGTTGCCCGGGGGTCTTCATGAACCTAAAAACCTTCTTCGGGTCCAAAGTCTTGGTTATTATACACCACCTCATTATCTTGACCTGAGCAGCAATATAAACCAACAAATATGCAAGGTTGAGTACCAATGGTACTCAGCAAGTGTGGGAAAATTATATCATGCATGGCTAGAACAAGGAGAGGTTGAACTCATGGTAAAAGCACTACGCAATTAATACCTATCACCTTAGCTTATTAAGCACCTACATTACTACACAGGTGAAATGGTCCAAATCTCCCATCCCATCATCATAATCCAATAACCATAACATCATTTCCAATGTTAAGCTCCCCGCTTAACTTCCAAAACCATCAATCCTCTAATCATGAATAAGTCCAGGCCGCTCTTAACCGTGAGCACGGCTGTCAAGACAGTTTTGACTCTGCAGAGTTTGTACCACTGTACCCACATGTAGTGATTTCATCCCCCGTTGCCGGGTGGACTAAAAGAACCTCCATTATGCCAGTGGCTACGATCCACATTCACACTTCCCAGGTGTGCAGCCAGGAGATCACTACGAAGCCTTTACAAAGGGATTCCCGACGAGCGTGGGCCCACTGAGGTTTCACCCCTAACAGCATACAAGAGGCTCCAACCCCGCTGCAGTGGCCCCCTCTTGAGCCTTGCGGTTCATATGGTAGTCCAGCTGACACCTATTCCCCGCACCATCCAACACACCCATACTACGCAGGGGATACACCTAATTAATTGGCCAAGCTGCCCCATCTCAGCATGTGGTTGGCACTGTAAAGCCAGGTTACATGCTCCATGAACCGGTCCTTAGGATCTAGGCAAGTACTAAACACAAACCCAAGTCTCGTGCACCCAGCACACAACCAAAACATCCAACTTGCCTTGATCCCTACCTCTACATAACTCACAATATCTCATTCAAGAGTATGGTAAAATAAACTGATGATCTCATATCCCAATTATCCCATTCTAAGCATGACTAAGCATATGCATAATAATAAATGACATGATAAAATGAATCCCAACCCAAGCTACAAGGAAACAAGGTAATGCAATTCTAGGGAAACTTCCTAGCATGGGTTTCATATTTCATTTGACAATGCAAATAATTCTATCTACACATCCTAGCATAGGATCAAAGTGGTCAAGGACACTTGCCTCCTTCTTGCTGCTCTTGAAATGGGTAGTCCTGATCTTGGAAAGGAATAACTTGCTCTTGAACAGGTTCTACTTCATACCATCACACATAGCAAAAGAAAAACAACAATCATAAGACATAGTTCACACTTCTTACTTCATACAAACCACACATTCATATTTATGAAATTCATTCACCATTATATGTGTTGTGGTTACTTTGTGTGTTGATCTGTGGCTTGCACACACTTTTATTTATATGTGTATGATTCCTACTTTGGTGTTCATATTTATACTTACATACTATATATATATATATATATACATATGTGTGTGTTTCAGTTTTAAATAAATTCCTTATATTAAACTACCAAGTATGTAAGAAAAGTATTTTTCTTCTCCATATGTGCCTTCATAATTTCTATCAACCCTAAACTGAACTCTTTGAATTTTAAAAACTCCATTTATCATTTACTAGTTGCTATATTTTCAGATTTATATTCCTATGCATAATTGTGTATTTTTTTATGAAATTAGTAATACACATCATCTAAACAGTATAGGTTTTGGTCCTAAATAATTGAATAACATATTTTGACCTTGGCCTCTGATGTAAACTATTTCATAATTATTTTCCCTATTTTTCTATAGCTATTCTTTACTTAAAAATGTGTCCCTATACTAAATAATGTGATTCATAAATGAAACAGATTCATTTCAGCCCAAAATATATTTTTATCTCACTCCAAAGTTTTCTAAGTACTGAGAAAGCTTTTAATTAATTTTGACAATTATGTTTGTCCCACTTTTTAATTTTTAAACACTAGTTACATATTCAATTTTCTAAATTAAATACTAAACAGGGCTAAAATAATGAACTCACCCCATTACAGGGTCTATAATATTATTTTCATAATTTCCAGGGGTGTAGCTACACTTGTCAGAGGTGTTTTTCCTAATTTCTATTAAGTCCAGGGGCTAAAACTGATTTTTAAATGAATTTACATGATTTTCTGGAGTTCCAGGGGCTAGATCAGAAGTTTCCGGGGCTAGCTCTTATTTCCCGAGAACCCCAGGGGGTAGCACGTAAGATTTCCAGTCTTTATAACGCGGGGCTGACGTGGACCGTCCAATTTTAAACCGACGGCTGAGATTATAACAATGAACCGGTACGCGGGGTTTTAAAGTCTACCGTGCGATTTAAAATAAACGGCGCACAAGCGGCCACGTCGCTCTGATCGAGCGCGGGCGGCGCTGCCGGCGGCGCACGGCGGCGGGAAGCGGCGATCTCGCCCGAAAGTTTCGGATACTCGAGAATTCTGCCTAGAACTGTGATCTTATGGCATAGATCGGTAGAGGGGAGGTCAGGGATCTCACCTCGGGGGTTTTCTCGAGCTCGGGGGGTCCTGGAAAGTGATCGGCGACGAGGTCCGAGGCAAAACCACGGCGAAGCTCGTCGGCGCTGTGTTTACACCGTAATTCTCCGAGTTTTCTGCACCTGCAAAGCTCCCCGGAGGCGGTGGATCAAGACCAGCGAGTTAGATCAGAGTTTCCGAGCTTAGATCGGCCAGAATTCACCGGCGAAGTCTCGGTGCTCACCGGAGTAAAAATCGGCGATCGCGTGGGAAAAACCGATCGGGGCTGGGGTTTTTATAGCCGGGGAAGGGCGGTGGGTCAGTTGTGATCGAGTTTGATTCTTCTGGAACCGGAATTCGGGCTGAGGGACGCGGTATTCCGATCGGTTAAGATCGCGCGCGCGCGGGAGAGAGTCCGGGGTCGCGGGGTTAGGGATGACAGGTGGGTCCCACCTGTCTGTGAGGGATAGCGCGGGCGCGCGGCTGCGGGCTGGCGCGGGGAAACTGGGCCGGCTGGCGGGTTTCAGCCCACTGGCCGGTTTTTCCCGTTTTCTCTTTTTCTTTTTCCATTTCTTTTCTGTTTTGAGTCTAATTTGAATTCCAGTTTGAATTTGAATTTTTGCAAAACATGCAACACGTCCAAAAATTTTTAAATTCCCCTCTGAACATGGTTTAGGGTTTTGAATCAAAATTTGGGGTGTTACAGCTCTACCCCCCTTAAAAGAAATCTCGTCCTCGAGATTGGTGTTTCTAAGAAAACAATTGCGGAAATTGTGCCTTGAGCTCATCTTCCCGTTCCCAGGTGGCTTCCTCTTCTGAGTGATGCTTCCACTGCACCTTGCACATCCGGATTCTCTTGTTTCTGGTGAGGCGTTCCATCGTCTCCAAAATCTTGTATGGTTGCTCGGCATAAGACAAATCTTCAGCTACATCCACTTCATTCATGGGTAACACCTCTTCAGGCGTCCTCAGGCATTTCTTGAGTTGTGACACATGGAATACGTCGTGCACGTCCGATAGATGAACCGGTAACTCTAGTTGGTACGCCACTTCGCCTTTTCTTTCCAAAACTTGAAAGGGTCCGATGTATCGAGGTGACAACTTCCCTTTCACCTTGAACCGACGAAGTCCTCTGATAGGGGACACCTTGAGATAAACATAGTCTCCCACGTTGAAAACGAGCTCTCTTCTTCGTACATCGGCATAGCTCTTTTGGCGTGTTTGTGCTATCCTCAAGTTGTTGCGAATCTCCCTCACCTTCGCCTCGGCTTCTTGTAGTACTTCTGGACCAAACACTTTACTTTCTCCTGTTTGGTTCCAAAATAGGGGAGTTCTGCACTTCCTTCCATACAAAGCTTCAAACGGTGATATCTTCATACTAGCTTGATAGCTGTTGTTATAGGAAAACTCCGCATACGGTAAGTTCTTGTCCCAACTCCTATTGTTTTTGAGTGCACATGCCCTTAACATATCTTCAAGGATCTGATTGGTTCTCTCCGTCTGCCCGTCAGTTTGGGGATGATAGGCAGAGTTGAAGTTCAGATGGGTTCCCATGGTTTCATGCAACTTCTACCAAAACCTCGAGGTGAACTGTGTCCCTCGGTCCGACACTATCTTCTTTGGCACTCCATGGTAACACACAATCCTTGACATGTACAATTCTGCCAATTTGGATCCGCTGTAGCTTTCTTTCACAGGAATGAAATGAGCTACCTTGGTTAGCCTATCAATAATGACCCATATTGAATCATACCTGGATTGGGTCCTAGGCAATCCCACGACAAAATCCATGCTGATTTCTTCCCACTTCCATTCAGACACTTTGAGTGGTTGCAATAATCCCGCGGGTCATTGATGTTCGGCTTTCACCAGCTGACATGTGTCACATAGGGCAACATGTTCCGCGACATCTCGCTTCATGCCATACCACCAATACCTGCTCTTGAGGTCCTGGTACATCTTCGTACTCCCAGGATGAATGGAATAGTCAGAATCGTGAGCCTCCTTCAAAATTAATTCATGGATCTCCTTTACTTCTGGCACACAGATCCTTTTCCCGTGCCACACCGTTCCTTGTTCATCCTCTCTAAAACCAGGAGCTTTATTTTCCTTGATGAGCTGTCTGATCTCTTGTATCTTCTCATCATTCTTTTGGCCCTCGCGTATGTCTTGCTCGAGTGTGGAGTCCACTTCCATGGCGATGGCTTCACCACTATTTACTAGACATAGATTGAGCCTTATAACCTCGTCCTTCAATTCTGCGGGCATGTCCTTCAAGCTCAACTTACTGACCTACACTTTCCGACTCAAAGCATCGGCCACGACGTTTGCTTTCCCGGGATGATAGTTGATGCCCACATCAAAGTCATTGATTAGCTCTAACCATCTCCTTTGTCTGAGGTTGAGATCTGGCTGTGTGAATATGTACTTCAAACTCTTATGATCCGTATATATCTCTGTCCTCTTCCCCATCAAATAGTGCCGCCAAATTTTCAACGCGTGTACCACTGCAGCTAGTTCTAGGTCATGTGTAGGATAGTTCTTCTCGTGCTTCCGAAGCTGCCGGGATGCATATGCCATGACATGTCCTTCTTGCATGAGAACACATCCCAACCCATTTCCAGAGGCATCGCAGTACACTGTGAAATTCTTCTGCATATCTGGCATAACCAGCACTGGGGCTGTTGTCAATCTCTTATTTAGCTCCTGAAAGCTTGTATCACACTGTGGCGTCCAGTTGAATGTGATTCCCTTTTCCAACAATTTGGTGAGAGGTCTCGAGATCTTGGAGAATCCCTCAATAAACCGTCGATAGTATCCAGCCAATCCCAAAAAGCTTCGAACTTCCCCGACATTTTCAGGGGTCTTCCACTTCTGGATATCCTCGATTTTGGCGGGATCTACGGAGATTCCTCCCTCCGAGATTATATGTCCTAAAAAGGGAACTCTCTTCAGCCAAAACTCACACTTGCTCAACTTGGCATATAGTTGGTGTTCTCTCAGCCTCTGCAACACCAACCTTAGATGTTTCTCATGTTCTTCTTCATCTTTGGAGAAGACAAGAATATCATCTATGAAAACCACCACAAATTTGTCCAGATATTCCATGAATACCTTGTTCATGAGGTACATGAAATATGCCGGGGCATTGGTTAGCCCGAAAGGCATAACAGTGTATTCATACAGTCCGTACCGAGATACGAAAGCTGTCTTGGGAATATCAGATTGCCTTATCTTGAGTTGGTGGTATCCCGACCTGAGATCAATTTTTGAGAACACACAAGCTCCCCTCAACTGATCAAACAAGTCTTCAATGCGAGGCAATGGGTACTTGTTCTTGATGGTTACCTCATTCAATGCACGGTAATCCACGCATAACCTTTGGGTTCCGTCTTTCTTGGGCACAAATATCACCGGAGCTCCCCATGGTGAGGAACTAGGGCGAATATACCCCTTCTCCGTCAATTCTCCCAAATGATCCTTGAGCTCTTCTAGCTGCTTGGAATCCATGCGATAAGGTCTCTTGTATATCGGGGCTGTTCCCGGTACTAGCTCAATTGCGAATTCCACGTCACGGTCGGGAGGCATACCTGGCATTTCCGGAGGCAATTCCTCCGGAAAAACATCCGGATATTCCCTGACAGTCCTGATTTCCTCAACTTTCACCTCCACTTGTTTTAATTTTATGTCCCTCCTAGGCTCGTGTATTGTTATGAACTTTACTCTGGTGCCACTGGGGTGAGTTAATTCCACCGTTCTGGTCAAACAATGGATGATTCCTTTATGTTTGGTCAACCAATCCATACCCAAAATAATATCTATACCTTGTGAATCTATCACTATGAGGTTAGCCGTAAATACTACCCCATTAATGTCTAGGTCCACTTTGGGACACACTTGTCTTGTCCTTATTTCTCCACCTGGAGAGTTTACCGCTAGCATATGGTTCATTTGGGTGGTTGCTAGGTCATGCTTCTTAACAAACCCTTGAGCAATGAACGAGTGGGTAGCACCCGAATCAAACAGCAGAGTTGCAAGGTGTAAATTGGCAGGAAACTTACCAACTACCACGTCGGGTGCCTCTTGTGCTTCCTCCATAGTGACGTGGCTCACCCGTCCTCTCATTACATTCTGCTGCTGTGGCTGCGTGGGCTTCTTCTTTGGACACTTATGGGCGTAGTGCCCCACTTCACCACAGCTGAAACATTGCACCCCAATCTTAGATGCTTGGCCCTTGTTGTCTTGGGGTTGGTTTGGGGGTCCTTGTACTGCTGGTCGAGGTGGATATGCGGGGCGAGGCTGCTGCGCAAACTGACGTTGCGGCTGTGCTGGTACTGCGGGAGGCCTGTAGTTTGGGTTGTACCCTCTTGGTGCTGAATAGGGTACCGCAGCACGGCTCGTCTGCCCCGTAGGTTGCTGCATCATACGTGGGCGGGTGTTGCTCCCTGAGGCTTGATGTGACCACCCAGCCTTCCTCTTATTCTCATTTTTCAGGGCCTTTAGCTTCCTTTCCACCACAAATGCTCTGTCCACCATCTTTTGAAAGCTTTCATACTCATTTGAGGACATTGCACACTGCATTTCTGCGGTAAGCCCTTCCATGAAACAATCTTGTTTCTTCTCATCAGTCTCTATGTCCGGTGGGGCATAACGGGATAGTTGAGTGAATTTAGTGAGGTATTCCCTCACCGTCATGTTTCCCTGCTGCAGTCCCAAAAACTCCTTCCTGTTGTTTTTGAGTTCACCTCTTGGGATGTAATGGTTGCGGAAGCTACGCTTGAACTCTTCCCAAGTGATGCTCTCAGGGTCATGATGGGCGGCCACGTAGGCGGTCCACCAATCAGCAGCAGGTCCATGCAATTGATGAGAGGCAAACAGCACCCTCTCATACCCTTGGCACTGTATGATCCTCATCTTACTTTCAATGGTCTTCAGCCAATCATCTGCCTCCAGGGGTTCAGCAGCACTTGCAAACTTTGGAGGTTGGGTTCCTAGAAACTCACTCAACCTTGGTTGGCGTGGTGCAGCTTGTGGAGGTGGAACTTGATGCAAGTTGGCCACCACTTGAGTCAAGTTCTGGATGAGCTGATTTTGATTCTCCAGCATTTGGTGGAGAGGATCAACTTCTTCACGGCGACCACCCCGGTCCTGGCCTCCAGAAAGATGAGGGTTGCATGCCTCATCATTGTTGTTGGTGGGGTTGGCAGCACGTCCTTTTCCTCTTCCGGCCATCTGGCAGAATCAACCAATGTTAATTTGAAAGCATTTAGTATCATCTTACTACTTTCACTTGTTTGTACTTTGAAGTGTTGAGGCTTTGTTAAAATTTTACGAGGGTTTACATCTCACACCAAATAAATGCACTATTATTTCCTGTGGGTTCACACACCAAAGCAAAACAATCTGAAGACGATGCTGTGGACAATTGCTCATGGCTTCCACAACTCACGTCACACACCAAGCATTATCACACCATTAACTACGTAACGACTCGACTACTCGACCTCTTGTTAGCTAGGGGAAAGACTCTACACTACTCGTCCTCTTGAGCTGGCTCCTCGGGATCTTCCTCCTCATTTCGGCTACCTTCTGACTCTGCTTTGGGTGGGGAGGCTGCTGGTGGAGAAGTGCGACGACGCCTGATTGCTCGGCGATCCGGGGAGTCAGGAGTCCATGTATCATTCACAGTGACACACAGTTCATTCCCATCTCCTCTTTCTCTCGCCTTTAAGCAAGCTCGCAGCAACGCCTCCGTTTCCTTCAGGGTGTCTCGGACATCCTGAAGTTCTTGTTGACACTCCTGCAGTCGAGTGCTGAGCATAGCAGCATCCTCCAAACACAAGTCCATATGCTCATGGAAAGTCCCTTGCTGCACCGGTGGGTACTTGTATTCCGTGGTACCACTCTCACGTTGGAGGACATACATGTACTCAGTTTTGTCCAAGTGGCGACGATAGATGTGACTCTGGCAGGTGATGGCCTCCCAGGTGACATCTTTCTCCGCGTCAACTTGTGTTGCTCGGCAAGCTGGAGAGTAGTGAATCTTAAGCAGCTGATTCTCGTGTATAATCCTCATCTCCGAACTCCATTCTTCCCTCTTCTCACGGATGGTCCTGGTGGAGTTATAGTGGATGATTAGCTTGCCCGTATTGCCTGCGGCTTCGAGCATATGTCGAAGACGGCGCAACAAATCTCCTACTGCCAATCCGTAGGAAAGGTACGTCACTGGACGACTCTCCTCTCTTTCGGCAAGGGCAACTACGGGAACTCTCCCTCCTGTGGGCTTACGGGCGGTGCGAATCATGCGAACCATCTAAAACAAAAGAATTTAAAATTAGTTTAGATAAATTCTCAAACAAAAATCCTATTTTGAATGAAAGTTGGGGTAAGATGAAGAAAATGACTCCTTTAATAACACTCTTCAACCCACACCTTGGAAAATAGTTTTTAAGAAAATAGGGCCCTTAAATACGTCCATTTCTACCTAGGTCCACGTTCCTACGGGCAACCTTGGCTCTGATACCACCTCTGTCACACCCGGTTTTTCCGAAGAAACAACCAAGTGAATATCACATGTATGCCAGGATCGTTTTCTCATACATGTGATGACAAATAGTGAAGCATCATTTATTAAAAGCCAGGTGTCGAATATAAGTAAGTCTTACATAGTAAATGTCTCGATGGACAATAATAAGTTCATCACAAGTAAATAAACTAGCAGCGGAATATTATTCTTTAGGGCTCCATCACAGGCGTTGCCCGGGGGTCTTCATGAACCTAAAAACCTTTTTCGGGTCCAAAGTCTTGGTTATTATACACCACCTCATTATCTTGACCTGAGCAGCAATATAAACCAACAAATATGCAAGGTTGAGTACCAATGGTACTCAGCAAGTGTGGGAAAATTATATCATGCATGGCTAGAACAAGGAGAGGTTGAACTCATGGTAAAAGCACTACGCAATTAATACCTATCACCTTAGCTTATTAAGCACCTACATTACTACACAGGTGAAATGGTCCAAATCTCCCATCCCATCATCATAATCCAATAACCATAACATCATTTCCAATGTTAAGCTCCCCGCTTAACTTCCAAAACCATCAATCCTCTAATCATGAATAAGTCCAGGCCGCTCTTAACCGTGAGCACGGCTGTCAAGACAGTTTTGACTCTGCAGAGTTTGTACCACTGTACCCACATGTAGTGATTTCATCCCCCGTTGCCGGGTGGACTAAAAGAACCTCCATTATGCCAGTGGCTACGATCCACATTCACACTTCCCAGGTGTGCAGCCAGGAGATCACTACGAAGCCTTTACAAAGGGATTCCCGACGAGCGTGGGCCCACTGAGGTTTCACCCCTAACAGCATACAAGAGGCTCCAACCCCGCTGCAGTGGCCCCCTCTTGAGCCTTGCGGTTCATATGGTAGTCCAGCTGACACCTATTCCCCGCACCATCCAACACACCCATACTACGCCGGGGATACACCTAATTAATTGGCCAAGCTGCCCCATCTCAGCATGTGGTTGGCACTGTAAAGCCAGGTTACATGCTCCATGAACCGGTCCTTAGGATCTAGGCAAGTACTAAACACAAACCCAAGTCTCGTGCACCCAGCACACAACCAAAACATCCAACTTGCCTTGATCCCTACCTCTACATAACTCACAATATCTCATTCAAGAGTATGGTAAAATAAACTGATGATCTCATATCCCAATTATCCCATTCTAAGCATGACTAAGCATATGCATAATAATAAATGACATTATAAAATGAATCCCAACCCAAGCTACAAGGAAACAAGGTAATGCAATTCTAGGGAAACTTCCTAGCATGGGTTTCATATTTCATTTGACAATGCAAATAATTCTATCTACACATCCTAGCATAGGATCAAAGTGGTCAAGGACACTTGCCTCCTTCTTGCTGCTCTTGAAATGGGTAGTCCTGATCTTGGAAAGGAATAACTTGCTCTTGAACAGGTTCTACTTCATACCATCACACATAGCAAAAGAAAAACAACAATCATAAGACATAGTTCACACTTCTTACTTCATACAAACCACACATTCATATTTATGAAATTCATTCACCATTATATGTGTTGTGGTTACTTTATGTGTTGATCTGTGGCTTGCACACACTTTTATTTATATGTGTATGATTCCTACTTTGGTGTTCATATTTATACTTACATACTATATATATATATATATATATATACATATGTGTGTGTTTCAGTTTTAAATAAATTCCTTATATTAAATTACCAAGTATGTAAGAAAAGTATTTTTCTTCTCCATATGTGCCTTCATAATTTCTATCAACCCTAAACTGAACTCTTTGAATTTTAAAAACTCCATTTATCATTTACTAGTTGCTATATTTTCAGATTTATATTCCTATGCATAATTGTGTATTTTTTTATGAAATTAGTAATACACATCATCTAAACAGTATAGGTTTTGGTCCTAAATAATTGAATAACATATTTTGACCTTGGCCTCTGATGTAAACTATTTCATAATTATTTTCCCTATTTTTCTATAGCTATTCTTTACTTAAAAATGTGTCCCTATACTAAATAATGTGATTAATAAATGAAACAGATTCATTTCAGCCCAAAATATATTTTTATCTCACTCCAAAGTTTTCTAAGTACTGAGAAAGCTTTTATTAATTTTGACAATTATGTTTGTCCCACTTTTTAATTTTTAAACACTAGTTACATATTCAATTTTCTAAATTAAATACTAAACAGGGCTAAAATAATGAACTCACCCCATTACAGGGTCTATAATATTATTTTCATAATTTCCAGGGGTCTAGCTACACTTATCAGAGGTGTTTTTCCTAATTTCTATTAAGTCCAGGGGCTAAAACTGATTTTTAAATGAATTTACATGATTTTCTGGAGTTCCAGGGGCTAGATCAGAAGTTTCCGGGGCTAGCTCTTATTTCCCGAGAACCCCAGGGGGTAGCACGTAAGATTTCCAGTCTTTATAACGCGGGGCTGACGTGGACCGTCCGATTTTAAACCGACGGCTGATCTTATAACATCGAACCGGTACGCGGGGTTTTAAAGTCTACCGTGCGATTTAAAATAAACGGCGCACAAGCGGCCACGTCGCTCTGATCGAGCACGGGCGGCGCTGCCGGCGGCGCACGGCGGCGGGAAGCGGCGATCTCGCCGGAAAGTTTCGGATCCTCGAGAATTCTGCCTAGAACTGTGATCTTATGGCATAGATCGGTAGAGGGGAGGTCAGGGATCTCACCTCGGGGGTTTTCTCGAGCTCGGGGGTCCTGGAAAGTGATCGGCGGCGAGGTCCGAGGCAAAACCACGGCGAAGCTCGTCGGCGCTGTGTTTACACCGTAATTCTCCGAGTTTTCTGCACCTGCAAAGCTCCCCGGAGGCGGTGGATCAAGACCAGCGAGTTAGATCAGAGTTTCCGAGCTTAGATCGGCCAGAATTCACCGGCGAAGTCTCGGTGCTCACCGGAGTAAAAATCGGCGATCACGTGGGAAAAACCGATCGGGGCTGGGGTTTTTATAGCCGGGGAAGGGCGGTGGGTCAGTTGTGATCGAGTTTGATTCTTCTGGGACCGGAATTCGGGCTGAGGGACGCGGTATTCCGATCGGTTAAGATCGCGCGCGCGCGCGGGAGAGAGTCCGGGGTCGCGGGGTTAGGGATGACAGGTGGGTCCCACCTGTCTGTGAGGGATAGCGCGGGCGCGCGGCTGCGGGCTGGCGCGGGGAAACTGGGCCGGCTGGCGGGTTTCGGCCCACTGGCCGGTTTTTTCCCGTTTTCTCTTTTTCTTTTTCCATTTCTTTTCTGTTTTGAGTCTAATTTGAATTCCAGTTTGAATTTGAATTTTTGCAAAACATGCAACACGTCCAAAAATTTTTAAATTCCCCTCTGAACATGGTTTAGGGTTTTGAATCAAAATTTGGGGTGTTACATGTTCTCAAGCCAAACACGCCTTGAGTTACGTGTTCACGTTTCAGACCACGTGACGGGGTCTCCCATGTTGCACTACGCACGCCGGGGACAGACGTTGCTCGAATACCCCAAACGACATGAAGAGTCGTAGAGGATACCAAAGCGGTTCGGGTTACCTGCCACCCGTGGGGCTCCACCCTTCAGCTTGTGCGCACTAGTGGACAGCGCTTACCTGTACCCCCCATAACATAAACGTCCCGAGATACACGATTTTCCGACATAACAAATAGGTTAATATGCCACTTTCTATATGCTAATAACATCCTTATACGGGCTACTAACTCGTTCCTCACTGGATTTTTGAAAAATAAGACCTTTGTACTATGTTAAACCTCAAGCGAGCTCTGATACCAACGCTGACACGACCCCATTGGTCCTGTCGAGCCAGGATCACGCTGAGGGGTGCTGCGTTGCACAGCACCGGATAACACACGTCAAAGGTACAAAGCGGAAGAGAAAATTTTATTACATAAACAAGTTTATGAACAAGTTTACAGCAAAATAAGTTCAGTCTACACTCGCGGGCGTAGACTAAGCATCAAGTGCACGTTCAGCCCTCGAACGTGTCCTTGCTAGCACACACGCACACTAACTCAGCGGCGTGCACGACTCCCACTCGACGGGGTTCCCCTCCTGGGGTTCCGTCTCCTCTTCGGGAGTCTCTTCCTCATAGAACCCTGCAAAAGCTTCAAACACAAGCAGTGAGCACGAAGGCTCAGCAAGTCTGACCCGTCTCACCTAAACATGGAACTTCTACATGAGGGTAATGGGTTACATGAGGAAAAAATTCAGTTGCAAGGACTCGCCTAATTAGTAGAACCTTACTTTCAAGTTTTAGCAGCAGGTTGTGGAGAACCTTACGCTAAGGCACATGAGAGAGCCGCAATCAAACAAGAAACGCATTTCTCTCATGTACTTTGCCCAAAGTTGGAAAAGAACTTTAGTTAGCTCTAAGCTACAGCATATCATTAACAATCAATGTCCAGCTTTCAATCAGCAACATTTTAACATGTGACTAGCCTGTTCTTACTACGTCACGGTACAGTGAACAAGTGGTACTCACTGACCGTGAGGGACGGCGATTATAATCGATTTACACCTGCAGGGTTACCCGAACAACCCGTCACGTATGCCCGTACTCGATGTTGCCTACAACAACCATCACGGACGCCGTATACGACTACCTTTCACCCGTTAGCCAAATACTGAACCGGTCCCATCGTCCCGAGCAAGAGGTCTCTGCACGCGCATCTCCATGCCGCCAGCCGATTTACACCTCAAGCTCTCAACCTACCCTCTGAACGACGGGCAATGCCTCACTAACCAGCTACCCGAGTTACATCAGTTTCCCGGTTCCCATATAGCCGGTAGGTCTTTGGTACTGTTCTAGCTTGTTCAACAGGCCCGCACACGGCTCGGTCCTCAATCGACACAAGCGGAGCTATAGCACACAGGCCCCAAAGTCCTGTTGCCCTTACTCTCCGCTCGGTCTCATCTTTCTTGCCATGTATATCATGTGCTATCTCTACCCGAGCAATGTGCCTCTAGCCTATTCTCGCGAGTAGTTCCAACTACTCGACTTGTACCGAATCCTACTCTATCCTAGCAATGCAGTAGCTAACGGGGTTTGAAATCCTAAAACCAACCCAAGGTTTTCTTGGCTATGCAATTGGGTTTTCAAAAAAGACTCTAATGCAAAGAATAAAGTAATCAAGTATGTGCTCAAAACAATAAAAATTTGTAAAAAGGTTAATGCAAACCGGAGCTTGCCTTGCTGCTCTTGGTTGTAGGCTAGCTGTTCCTCCGGAGTAACGAAGTCTAGGACTTCGGGTTCCTCCTCGACCTTAGCGACTACATGATAAGAGCAATATATGTATCAATTTAAATGCATTTGTATTAACCTTGAAGTTGTGAAATCTATAACCCTTGCTAGACAGACCTAATGACTGTGAAACTTTTACTGTGGTTTGGTTACAACCTAAACAGAGACTTGGTCAAGTTTTAGTTGCAGCAAAGCTCATTTGAGCCCTCCACAATTAATTATGTCCTTGACCTTAATTAGAACTCTTAGGGTGTTCTAAGAATTTTCATGAAGCAAACTATGACTTTCTGAAAACTAGATTTTCTGAGGGCTCTAATGGAGTTGGTCTCACTTAATTTGAAGGTTCCTAGCTAAAGTTATGAGCTAAACAATTTCAGAGAAAATTCTGAAAATGTTTCTGAACATTTTCTATTTTCTCTGGAACAGTTTCACTAATCACACCATTAGGTGGATCAGATGAGCTCAAATGGATCTGAAATTTTTACGGTTGTTCAGGGATATTTTGGTGAACATCCCAGCAAAATTTCAGGATTTTCCTCCAAATGATCCTCCAGTTAAAATTCCTAACAGTTAAAATTTTGGGGAATTAATTATGGAAAATTTAGGGTTTTCATGAAGTGAAACTTGATTTTCTGGAAAGTACTCGGAGAGCTGAATCCAGCAAAATTTGGTTCACTCAATTTGGAGCTTTCTAGACAATGTTATGAGGATTTGAAGTTTGAACGAAATCTGAAAATCGGGAAAAAGTTTAAACTCGCGCGTGGGCCCAGGGGACACGCGTCGCACGCCGAGGCGACAGAACACCGCGGCCCACAATGATTTTGCGCGCCAGCACACCCGATCCCGGCCGCAGCCGGATCCCGATTCAAAATATCTCCTGCTGACAGCTGGGGTCCACCCCTTCAACCTCGTGACGCCCGCGCTCCACCGGCGAGGGACCTCGCCGGAGAGCTCGCCGCCGGCTTCTGTACAGCTCCAAACTTCTCGATTCTGGCCGCCCCTGCCTACTTTTACTCGGGGAACAGGATTCTAGGGTCAGCTGCTCATGACAATGGCCGGAGCATGGTCGGCGAAGAGCCGCCACCTCAGAACGACTTCGGCCATGTCGGCTGACTTCTCTAGCACCTCAGCTACTTAGGAAACCGGTCGGGGAGCATCAGTGGACCTCAGAGAAGGTCGACATGAGCTCGAGGCAGCTCGGGGAAGGCCCGAAATAGGTCCTCACCGTGCGCCCGATGCCGCCCGTTCATTCCGCCATTGGTAGACCTCAAATTACGCCGGGTACAGAGGTTCTCTGGCCCAGAGTTGTGAAGGCAACTTGTGCGTTACCGTGTCTAGCTCATGTGAGAGCGGCTTGAGGCCCTCTAATCCTTTCTAGAGCACGAATTAAACAGAATCGTACCCGAAGGTCGTTCTGCACACAAAAAGGGGAAAAGTGGAAATTCGCCGCCGGTAAGCAACCACTCGAGCTGTGGCTCGGGGATGAGCAGCACCGGTCACCAGCGCGTCCAAGGGTGCCTTGGCTCGGGCGTGACAACGCCCTGGTTGGGCTGTCCACGGGAGCCCGAGGTGCGGCGGTTCCAAGTCCCGAATTTGATCGTTCGGCACAGCCGATATCAATCGGTTTCAACCGAATTCTAGCAACGGGGAGGACGGAGGAAGGTCTCTAGTACCTTGCTGGGGCTCTGGAGTGGACGGAGGGTGCTGTGATCGGCGTTCTCCGATCGATTCCGAGCTGCGGAAATTTTCAGCCGGCGCTGAATTCTTGCGGGGAAGAACGGCGGTGCCTCGGCCCGGGAGGGGCAGGCGCCTTAAGAAGGCTCTGCACCGCCTCATGCCCGCGCGTGGGCAAGCAGCTGCTGGCGCGGCGGCTGCCCTCGGTGGTGATCACCGCTGCGGCTCGGCGACCCGAGTGAAAAAGTCTCAGTCGGTTTGATCTGAGCAGTGGCTAACATGTGGGTCCCACTTCCAGTTTTAACCTCTGAAATTTACTCCTAGTCACTGTTGTAAACAGTGAACCCCATAGTACCCCTGGCAATTCAAATTATTCACCCATGAGCCATTTGAATTTATCAAAGTTCAAATGAGGTTTGGTTTGAATGAATTTCAGCACAAGTTCAGTTTGAAATTCAAATAAAGTTTGAATTTCTCCCACTTAGCTCATGTCAAGATCAACTCCAAATGGAGTGAAAATTGGTGTGTGAGCTCACAAAAATGTGCTGAGTAAGAATATGCCTCCCACTTTTAAATTCATGTGATAAAAACAGTTTGAATTTGAATATGGTTTCAAACTGCCCTCTTCCTAACTATACCCAAAATGACCTCAAAAAGGTTTTGAATTTGGGTGAAATTTGGCATGGACATCCTTAGTAAAGTGTAGGAGTTTTCATATGTCCAGCCCATCTATATCACATGTGGAAAATACCACTTTTGCAATGTGTAAGTTTGTTCTCTAATGAGCATGTTGATAATTGTTACTTGCTCTTCATTTGTGTTCATCATCCTTCCTCAAATGAGGTGTGTGGTGTGGTGATGAACACTGCAAATGTGTGTCAAAAACTGAGGCCCTTACAAGCACCGTATAACACACGTCAAAGGTACAAAGCGGAAGCAAAATTTTATTACATAAACTGGTTATGAACATGTTTACATCAAAATAAGTTCAGTCTACACTCACGGGCGTAGACTAAGCGTCAAGTGCACGTTCAGCCCTTGAACGTGTCCTTGCTAGCACACACGCACACTAACTCTGCGGCGTGCACGACTCCCACTCGACGGGGTTCCCATCCTGGGGTTCCATCTCCTCTTCGGGAGTCCCTTCCTCATAGAACCCTGCAAAAGCTTCAAACACAAGCAGTGAGCACGAAGGCTCAGCAAGTATGACCCGTCTCACCTAAACATGGAACTTCTACATGAGGGGTGATAGGTACATGAGGTAAAAATCATTTGCAAAGGACTCACCTAATTATTGGAACCTTACTTTCAAGTTTTAGCAGCCGGATGTGGAGAACCTTACGCTAAGGCACATGAGAGAGCCGCAATCAAACAAGAAACGCATTTCTCTCATGTACTTTGCCCAAAGTTGAAAGGAGCTTTAATTAGCTCTAAACTACAACAAACCATTAACAAGCAAAGTCCATCTTTCAATCAGCAGCATTTTAACATGTAACTAGCCTGTTCTCTCTACGTCACGGTACAGTGAACAAGTGGTACTCACTGACCATGAGGGACGGCGATTATAATCGATTTACACCTGCAGGGTTACCCGAATAACCCGTCATGTACGCCCGTACTCGATGTTGCCTACAACAACCATCACGGACGCCGTACGCGACTACCTTTCACCCGTTAGCCAAATGTTGAACCGGTCCAATCGTCCCGAGCAAGAGGTCTCTGCGCGCGCATCTCAGTGCCGCCAGCCAATTTACACCTTGAGCTCTCAACCTACCCTCTGAACGACCAGCTATGCCTCAACACCCAGCTACCCGAGTTAAATCAGTTTCCCGGTTCCCATATAGCCGGTAGGTCTTCGGTACTGTTCAAGCTTGTTCAACAGGCCCGCACACGGCTCGGTCCTCAATCGACACAAGCGGAGCTACAGCACACAGGCCCCAAAGTCCTGTTGCCCTTACCCTCCGCTTGGTCTCATTTTCTTGCCATGTGTTTCATGTGCTATCACTACCCGAGTCGAGTGCCTCTAGCCTATGCTCGCGAGTAGTTCCAACTACTCGACTTGTACCGAATCCTACTCTATCTTAGAATTGCAGTAGCTAACGGGGTTTTGCAATCCTAAACCCAACCCATGGTTTTCTTGGCTATGCAGTTGGGTTTACAATCAAGACTCTAATGCAAAGAATCACAACAGTATTCAAAGATGTGCTCAAAACAATAAACATTTGTAAGAAGGTTAATGCAAACCGTAGCTTGCCTTGCTGCTCGTGGTCGTAGGCTAGCTGTTCCTCCGGAGTAACGAAGTCTAGGCCTTCGGGTTCCTCCTCGACCTTAGCGACTACATGATAGAAGCAATACATGTATTAATTTCAATGCAGTTGTATTTACTTCTAATCTTGTAAAGTCTATAAGTCCCACTAGACAGACTCTATGACTGTGAAACTTTTACTGTGGTTTGGTTACAACCTAAACAGAAACTTGGTCAAGTCTTAGTTGCAGTAAAGCTCATTTGAGCCCTCCACAATTAATTATGTCCTTGACCTTAATTGAAAGCTCTTAGGTTGTTCTAAGGATTTTCATGAAACAAACTATGACTTTCTGAAAACTAGATTTTCAGAGGATTCTAATGGAGTTGGTCTCACTTAATTTGAAGGTTCCTAGCTAAAGATATGAGCTAAACAATTTCAGAGAAAATTCTGAAAATGTTTCTGAACATTTTCTATTTTCTTTGGAACAGTTCCACTAATCACACCATTAGGTGGACCAAATGAGCTCAAATGGATCTGAATTTTTATGGTAGTTCAGGGATATTTTGGTGAACATTCCAGCAAAATTTCAGGATTTTCCTCCACAGGATTCTCCAGTTAAAATTCCAAACAGTTTAAACTTTGAGGAATTAATTCTGGAGAATTAAGGATTTTTATGAAGTGAAACTTGATTTGGAAAGTGCTCTGAGAGCTGAATCCAACAAAATTTGGTTCACTTGATTTGGAGCTTTCTAGCCAAAGTTATGAGGATTTGAAGTTTGAAGGAAATCTGAAAATCAGGGAAAAGTTTAAACTCGCGAGTGGGCCCCGGGGACACGCGTCGCACGCCGAGGCGACAGCACACCGCGGCCCACAAGGATTTTGCGCGCCAGCACACCCGATCCCGGCCACACTCCGATCCCGATTTAAAATATCGGCCGCTGACAGCTGGGGTTCACCCCCTTCTTCAACCTCGCGACGCCCTCGCTCTGCTGCCGAGGGACCTCGCCGGAGAGCTCGCCGCCGTCTTCTGTACAGCTCCAAACCTCACGATTTTGGCCGCCCCTGCCTACTTTCACTCGGGGAACATGTTTCTGGGGTCAGCTCTTCATGACAACGGCCGGTACATGGTCGGCGACGAGCCGCCGCCTCGGAACAACTTCGGTCGTGTCGGCTGACTCCCCTAGCACCCCAACTACTCGAGGAACCGGTCGGGAAGCATCAGCGGACCTCAGGGAAGGTCGTCATGAGCTTGAGGCAGCTCGGGGAAGGCCTGAAGTAGGTCCTCACCGTGCGCCCGATGCCTCCCGTTTGTTCCGCCGTTGGTAAACCTCGAAATACGCCGGGTACAGAGGTTCTCCGGCCAAGGGTTGTGAAGGCAACTTGTGCGTTACCGTGTCTAGTTTGTGTGAGAGCGGATTGCGGCCCTCAAGTCCTTTCTAGGGCACGAATTCAACGGAATCGCACCCAAAGGTCGTTCTGCACACAGAAAGGGGAAAACTGGAAATTCGCCGCCGGTGAGCAACCACTCGAGCTGTGGCTCGGGGGTGAGCAGCACCGGTCGCCAGCGCATCCAAGGGTGCCTTGGCTAAGGCATGACAATGCCCTGGTTGGGCTGTCCACGGGAGCCCGAGGTGCGGCGGTTCTAAGTCACCGAATTGATCTTTCGGCACAGCCGATATCAATCGGTTTCAGCTGAATTCTAGCAGCGGAGAAGATGGAGGAAGGTCTCTAGTACCTTTCCGTGGCTATGGAGGGGACGGAGGAAGCTGTGATCGGCGCTCTCCGATCGATTCCAAGCTGCGGAAAGTTTCGCCCGGCGCTGAGTTCTTGCGGGGGAAGAAACGGGCGATGCTTCGGCCGGGGAGGGGGAAAGGTGCCTTAAGAAGGCTCTGCACCACCTCATGCCCGCGCGTGGCCAAGCAGCTGCTGGCGCGGCGGCTTCCCTCGGTGGCGATCGCAGCGGCGGCGCGGTTAACCGAGTGAGAAAGTCTCAGTCGGTTTGATTTGAAGTAGAGGCTGACAAGTGGGTCCTAATCACTGTTGTAAACAGTGAACCCCATACTACCCCTGGTAATTCAAATTATTCACCCATCAGCCATTTGAATTGAGTAGAATTCAAATTGCGTTTGGTTTGAGTGAATTTCAGCACAAGTTCAGTTTTGAATTCAAATAAAGTTTGAATTTGTCCCACTTAGCTCATGTCAAGATCAACTCCAAATGGAGTGAAACTTGGTGTGTGTGCTCACAAAAATGTGATGAGTAAGAATATGCCTCCCACTTTTAAATTCATGGGATAAAAACAGTTTGAATTTGAATATGGTTTCAAACTGCCCTCTTTCTAGCTATACCCAAAATGACCTCAAAAAGGTTTTGAATTTGGGTGAAACTTTGCATGGACATTCTTAGCAATGTGTAGGAGTTTTCATATGTCCAGCCCACCTATATCACATGTGGGAAATACCACTTTTGCAATATGTGAGTTTGTTCTCGAATGAGCATGTTGATGGTGGTTACTTGCTCTTCATTTGTGTTCATCAACTTTCCTCAAATGAGGTGTGTGGTGTGGTGATGAACACTTCAAATATGTGTCAAAAACTGAGGCCCTTACACTTGCGGATCGTTCTTCAATGATTGCGAAACCACAAGCTCTACGCCAAGTTCAGTAAATGCGAGTTTTGGATCAGCCAAGTGCCATTCTTGGGAAATATCATCTAAGCGGAAGGCATTGCAGTTGACCCAAGTAAAATAGAGCAAGTGCTGAAATGGAAAGCTCCCACTTCAGTTCATGAAGTCAGAAGCTTCCTTGGGTTAGCGGGATACTATCGGAGATTTATTCCAAGTTTCTCCAAGCTCGCTAAGCCAATGACAGAGTTGCTGAAGAAGCGGACGAAATATGCTTGGAACACGGCGTGTGAAGGAGCATTCCGAGCATTGGTGAAGCATCTCACAACAGCCCCGGTCTTAGCTGAGCCGGATACAACAAAGCCCTTCGACGTGTATTGTGACGCGTCCGGTATTGGGCTTGGCTCCGTGTTGATGCAGGAAGGACGCGTGGTCGCATATGGCTCACGCCAACTTCGAAATCATGAGCAGCACTATCCGACTCATGATCTTAAGCTTGCTGCAGTGGTGTTGGCGCTAAAAATGTGGAGGCACTATCTCCTGGGGAATCTGGTGCATCTCTACACCGACCACAAGAGCTTGAGATGTATTTTCACCCAGAAGGAGCTGAACATGAGGCAAAGGAGGTGGTTAGAACTGATCAAGGATTATGAAATTGAGATCCATTACCACCCCGGCAAGGCGAATGTTGTTGCCGACGCGTTGAGTCGGAAATCACATGTCCATAACCTCACCATTACACCGGTGGAGGAGGAAGAGCCGAGTTTATACTTGGTTCCTTATGGATCGCTGTACATCCTTTCCCTCATCCCTACTATTAGGGAGGACATCATTGCAGCTCAGAAGACTGATAAAGGCATGGCACATCTGTGGAGACCGATAGACAACGGGGAGATCAAATGTTTCCGGAAGGATGATGAGGGGACGCTATGGTTCAATGACCGCATAGTCGTACCCTGGGATATGGAGCTGAGGAAGAAGATCCTCGATGAAGCCCACTTGTCTAAATACTCCATTCATCCGGGCAGCAACAAAATGTACCAAGATTTGAAAAATAAATTTTGGTGGACACGGATGAAACGGGAGGTAGCGAAGTACGTATCCGAGTGTGATACGTGTAGACGAGTGAAAGCTGGTCACATGAAGAAGTCAGGGCTGCTGCAACCCCTGAAAATTCCAGCATGGAAAAGGGAAGATGTGAGCATGGATTTCATTGCGGGATTACCCTTAACATCCAACAAACATGATTCCATTTGGGTGATCGTTGACCGACTAACCAAGTCAGCTCACTTCATCCCCGTGCATACACATTTCCATGCCAATAGATATGCGGAGTTATATATTGCCAGGATTCTATGCCTGCATGGTGTACCCAAGACCATAGTCTCGAACCGAGGTGCATTGTTTGTATCTTGCTTTTGGGAGCAGTTACATGCTGCTTTGGATACTAAACTGATTAGAAGCTCCGTTTACCACCCTCAGACAGATGGCCAGACAGAGAGGGTGAATCAAGTATTAGAAGACATGTTGAGAGCATGTGCCATCCACCATGGTAGGAACTGGGATGATCACCTACCATTGGCGGAATTCTCGTACAACAACGGCTATCAGGCGAGTATCAAGATGGCACCCTACGAAGCTCTCTATGGTCGTAAATGCCGCACCCCATTAAACTGGTGCAAGTCCGATGAAAGGGTCACATTCGGGGTTGATGTGGTGAACGACGCCGAAGAGCGCGTTTGGACAATTCAAGCCAATTTGAAGGCCGCTCAATCCCGGCAGAAGAGCTACGCTGATAAGAGGCGTAGACCGTTGCACTTTGACGTCGGTGAACACGTGTACCTCTGTGTATCTCCAATGAAGGGCGTGCACCGGTTCGGCGTCAAGGGGAAGCTCGCTCCTCGTTTCATTGGACCCTATGCCATCACTGAGAAGTGTGGACCAGCGGCGTATCGATTGGAGTTACCAGCATCCCTTGCTGGTGTCCATGATGTTTTTCATGTTTCGCAACTGCGAAAATGTTTAAAGCATACAGCTGCTGTTCCTACTGAAGACATCGGCGAGCTGAAACCGGATTTAACATACGATGAGTATCCGGTGGAAATTCTTGATGAGAAAGCCAGAACCACGCGTAGCAGAACGTTGTGGTTCTACAAAATACTCTGGAGCAACCACACCGCCGAAGAAGCGACGTGGGAGAGCGAGGAATTTCTTCGCTCAAATTACCAGGAGTTCATGGCATCTCAACGCGGGTAAGTCCCCATTACATCGCTATCTCTTCTTTTGTAATCCAGGGACAAGATTCTTTTAAGGGGGGAGGGATGTAAAAGCCCAAGAAAAGGGACTTGCAAAAACTTTTCTTCACCTCACAACACCACAGTTTTTATTGTGGATATCTTAGGAAATATTGTGAAGAGCAAGTAACCTCCATCAAAAGAGTGATTAGAGGGGAAAGCCTTCATTTTCACAAAGGGGGATTTGTACACATGAACATGAGAGGTTGAGCTCATCCCTAGAACTTAAAAAGTCTTGGGAAGGTTCAGGCCAAATTTCATGTAAATTCAACACTTCTTGAGGCACTTTTGTAGGTATTTGAAAAAGAGGCCAATTTGAATGTAAATTCAAATTGCAGCAACTTTCATCCCTCAAATTCAAAAGTTAGCTTCATATTCAAACTAAGCACATTTTTCTGAGTAAGCCTACAAATTTTCATCCTCATTGGAGTTCGTCTTGTCAAGAGCTAAATTTGCAAGAATTCAAAACTGAATTTAAATTTCAGTTTAAACATGCAGCAAATTTAGCCAAACACAGTTCAAATTTGAGGATTCAAATTCAAACTAAGACTTGGTGACTAAGTCTCACATTAAATTGTGAGTAGCTGAGGATATTTTGGCACAACAGAATTGAGAAAATTTGGAAAAAGAATTAGAGGGGAGGTCCCACCTGTCAGTAGACTTAACAGAGAAGTCTTCCACTGATCTTTTCCTCTCTCGGCCGAGACAGCGCACGGGAATGCCGGCGCCGGACCCCCTCGTGCTGCCACCTCCTGGTCTCCTGCCCGAGATGGCGAGCTGCTCCCGGATCGATCAACCCCAACGCAGTCGGTCGCCCACAGCACGAAACCACCGAGGCTCGGGTCCTTTACGCACGAACAGAGAACGCTACGCTCGCCTCCGTTTTCATTCGATCGAGAACCCGGCAAACCACCACGAGCAGCGCCTCTCCTAGCCACAAAACCACACTAGCTACTCGTCCTCTACCTCCTCGGCACGAGAGCAGTCGAGTTTGGCCCTTCCCCAGCCCTAGCTCCACGTTTCCGAGCAACGCCCGAGAAACCGCCACCACTCGGCTCATGGTGACAGCCCAACAGAGGTCCTTTCACAGCTGAGCAAGGACGGTCTCGGATGCGTCAGGGACCGGTGGTGCTCATATCCGAAGCTCAGACCGTGACCTGGACCATAGAGCTCGAATTTGGAGAAAGTTCTCCGGTGGGCACGAACGGACCTTCCGGCACGGTAACGTCGAATTCACTCGCCACCTTTGTTCTTAGGTCATGAAAACTGGCACACAGGACCGTCTCTCATCAACGCTCGTTAGCCCCTCACGGCCCTGGCTTTAAACCGCACGTAAGCCGGGTATTTCTAGGTTTTGTTACGGTAATTGAGGCACGGAGGCTCGGGCTCACGATGAGACCTAGGATAGAGCCCTCTCCGTGCGGTTTCACCACTATGACGAGCTTCCCTAGCACCCACCGGTGCTATAGCGCTGATCCACCGATGTTTTGGCGGGCTAAACTGTCCGGGCGACGTGACCGAAGGGTTGCCGAGCCGCAGCACCGTCGCCGGCTAGGTTAGGGCCACCGCCGGCCGGAGCAGTCGGTGCCATCGTGTTCAGCGCACGAAACTAGGCCCTACCGGCGAGGAAGAGCTCGAGAGTCGGCCGGGCGGCGAGTATCAGCGTGTCTCCGGCGAGCCCGGCGGCGCGCGGGCGCGGGAACGCGAGGAGGAAGACGACCCGCAGGCCCCACGTGTCAGCGACAGGAAGTTTAAAACCCAGATCTACTGCGGCCCCAGGATAAAGTGTGACTGCGCGGGATGGGGTCTGTAGCCCCGTGTGGCTCAGCTCCAGCGGTGACACGTGTGGGCCGGGCCCACGGTCAGAGTTTAAAATTTTCTCCGGATTATTTAGAATTCGAGATTTAGTTCAAACTTTAGAACCCCATAACTTTTGCTAGGAAGCTCCAAATTTGGTGATTCAAATTGGGTTGGATTCATCTTGCCTAGCTCTGTCCAAATATGCAACCCAATTTATATGAAACCTAATAGTTGATTCTGGAAAATTCTTTAAAGCTTTTCAGCAAAAGAATTTTAGAGGGAGTTTGGTTCATCCAAAAATCCCCAAATTTTGCCAGAATGTTATTTAGGACATTAGTGAACCCCTGTAAAAGTTTCAGACCATTTGGAGTTGATTTGGTCAGAGCAATTCAAATTTGAAGGTGCTGTGTTCATTTGAATACAGAAACATTTTCAGAGAATTTCCAAAACATGGAAATTCAGTTCTGGGCAAATCTTAGCTCCAAAAAAATGCTAGGAAAATTCATGCAAACTCTATGAGCTATAATTGAAATTGCAGTTCACTAAGTTGGGTATGAACAGGGTTGTTACCTCAGAATTAATTCTGCTTTGCTTATTTGCTAAAAGAATTATTCTGAACAAACCCCTCAATGACAGGTGCTAAATTTTGATCCAGAGAGTTTTCTCGTGACAAGGAACTCCCACAAAAATTCTCAGCTCCATTGGAGCTCTGGATCACCCCTGTCCTATTTAACCACTTGAGGGATTAATATGGAAAAGGGGGAAAACCACTTAGCATTTAACCATGTGACTAAGTCTAAGCCAAACCACCAACACCCAGTTCATATTTAAATTCTTAAACAGAGTTCCAGTTGTTAGAGACTGGTTAGCAGAAGTATTACCCTAAACTCATGTGCATATCCATTAACATGTAGTATTTTTATTAACGTGTAGTCGCTGAAGGCGAGGAGACTCCGGAAGTGCTGGACTTCCTTCTTCCGGACGAAGAACTAACTCCTGACCAGCAGCAACATGGCAAGCCCCGGTTTGCATTAACCTTTTATAAGTTTTACTTTGTTTACATGTGTCATATGAAGTGTGAATGGGCATTAGGTATAGGATGGATGGAACCCCACTTGCATTACCAGAAATTTTCCATAAGAGTGAGGGTAGTGTCTAAGACCTCGAGTAGATAGGCTATGCTTAAAGATTCATTGGGCTTCGGTACAAGTTGAGTAGTTGGAATCTACTCGCGAGATAGGCTTGGGACACACGAGTTCGGTTGAATGATGTGAGATCACTTTAGTAATGAAAATGAGACTAGGCAGGGGCTAGGGCGCAGCAAGAGGGGGTCTTGTGTGCGCAGCCCTGTCCGTGTCGATTGAGGACCTATCCGTGTGCGGCCCACGATGATCAAGTTTGAACGTACCGAAGGCATATCGGATATATGGGCCCCGATAAACCAATGTAGCCTAAACCTCCGGGTGTCGAGGCATAACGCACCGATTTATAGGTGTAGGCTGAGGGCAGCAAGGTGGAAATCTGCCAACGGGCATAGAGAGATGCTCCGTGTGGGGAACCTCCTGCTCGTTTCGGTGCGACCGGTTCGACGTTTGGGCTGTTGCGTGAAAGGTTGTCCCGTACGACATCGAGTGAGCGTGCTGTGCAGCTCCACGGGTGGGCGTACGTGACGTGCTCTTTGGGTTTCCCTGCAGGTTTATATCGAGTCGATTCGCCGTCCCTCGCGATGAAGAGTACCACTTGGTCATTGAGTCATGACGTAGATTAATGTATGAAATAGGGTGATTCAATACTGCTGATATGATATAATATTGTATTGCTACATGTGTGCCACCAAATATTGCTTACTAAATTTCAGCTTCCTGAACTGTTAACTTGTTGCTAAAAGTTGAACTAAGGATGAACTGGTAGGCGAGTCCATTTGTTGCAATATGACTATCCTATGTCATTGTACACCTCATGTAGAGTTTCATGTTTAGGTGAGTCGGTTAAGCCTTGCTGAGCCTTCGTGCTCACGGTTGCTGCTTAAGTGTTTTTCTGGTGAGGAGCCACCCACGGACTCGGAGTACGAGTCCACCGGCGAGGGTTATCCTACGTTCGGGACCACGGCTGAGTGGGAGCCATACACGCCACGCTGAGCTGAGGAGTGCAGCCAGTGTTGGTTGCCCTAGGGCTGAGCAACCGACTTTTGCTAGATAGGCGGGCGTGAGTTGTACAGAGTAGACTTCCGCTGTGTAAAGAAAAATATTAGTTTGTAACTGAAGTTGTACCTTTTTGTACAGTTCAGTTTGTTTTCCCATGTAATATATTATGTTCTTATGACGTGTGCTGTCGGGTGTCGCATCGCGCGGCACCACCCTCTGCGATCCTGGATGAGCGGATTCCTGTCCGCCACATCGGACCTCTCCCCCTTTTGCCGGGATGAGCCCCGAGCCTGCCATGTAGTCGGTTTAGCGGTGGAACTCTCCTAATTTGCGGAGATGAGCTCCGAAGGCGCCACGTGGCCAGCGGGCCTCGGGAGTTGTCTTCGGTGCTCTTGGTGAACTGGATTTTGCTCTTTTTGGCTATCTTTTTTATTCTTTCTCTGTTCCCACTCCTTTAAAAATGTTTTCTCTACATGAAACATGAATACATGCAGAAACAAAAAAATGAGGGTGTCACAAATCTACCCCCTTAAATTGAATCTCGCCCTCGAGATTCATTAGTAGAGAATAGATGAGGGAATTCTGCCTTGATGTCTTCTTCACGCTCCCATGTGGCTTCAGCTTCGGTGTGATGGCTCCATTGTACCTTGCACCATTGGATCACTTTGTTCCTTGTGACCCTTTCCCTTACGTCCAAAATTCGGACAGGGTGCTCCGCATAAGTCAGGTCCTCTTGAAGTTCAAGCTCTTCCATTGGTACTTGCTCCTCTGGTACTCTCAAACACTTCTTGAGCTGGGATACATGAAACAAATCATGTACGTCCGAGAGATATGTTGGGAGCCCTAGTTGATAGGCTACTTCTCCTTGCTTGTCCAGAACCTTAAATGGTCCGATGTAGCGAGGTGCTAGCTTGCCTTTGACGTTAAAACGTCGTTGGCCTCGGATAGGCGATACCTTAATGTATACGAAGTCTCCTACTTCGAAAGTCAACTTCCTTCGCCTATTGTCTTCATAGCTTTTCTGTCGTGACTGAGCAGCCTTTAAGTTCTTCCGTATCGTTTGGATTTGCTTTTCAGCTTCCTGCAATACTTCGGGTCCAAACACCTGGTTCTCTCCGGTTTCGTTCCAACCCAGCAGTGTTCTACACTGTCTACCATACAATGCTTCGAAAGGCGACATCTTCAAGCTAGCTTGATAGCGATTTTTATAAGAGAATTCGGCGTACGGTAAACTCCTATCCCAACTACGCTCATGTTTCAAGGCGCAAGCTCTCAACATGTCCTCCAAAATTTGGTTTGTCCTTTCGGTTTGTCCATCGGTTTGTGGGTGATAGGCGGAGCTAAAATCCAGTCGTGTACCCATAGCTTTCTGCAGCTTCCTCCAAAATCTAGAGGTAAACTGAGAACGCCGATCTGAGACTATCCTCTTCGGGACTCCATGACGGCACACGATCTGCTCCATGTACAACTCGGCTAATTGTGCAACGTTGTACTTTGCCCTTACAGGGATAAAATGGGCTGTTTTCGTCAATCGGTCCATGATAACCCAGATGGAGTCATAACCCGACTGAGTACGTGGCAATCCGACGATGAAATCCATACTGATGTCCTCCCACTTCCACTCGGGTACCTTCAAGGGTTGCAACAATCCAGCGGGTCTTTGATGTTCGGCCTTCACCCGTTGGCATGTATCGCATAGGGCAACATATTCAGCTATGTCCCTTTTCATACCATCCCACCAATAACAAGTCTTCAAGTCCTTGTACATTTTGGTACTTCCGGGATGTATGGAATAAGGTGAATCATGTGCCTCTTTTAATATCATGTCGCGGATGTGCTTTACGTTAGGCACACAAATCCTTTTTCCTAGCCAAAGCGTACCCTTCTCATCTTCTTTGAAATCCTTCTCTATTCCTTGTCGGATCCTTTCCTTGATCTCCTAGATCTCCTCATCCGTTGCTTGGCCATCTCTTATATCTTGCTCCAATGAAGAGTGGATTTGCATCACTTCCATGTTGTTCAAGAATCTGAGGTGTAACCGTTCAAACTCCTTACGTAGTTCGGGTGGTAGCTCCCGAACCGTGAGTTGGAGACATGCTCCCTTCCGGCTCAATGCATCGGCTACTACATTGGCCCTCCCAGGGTGGTAGTTGATTCCAACATCGTAATCCTTGATGAGTTGCAACCATCGACGTTGCCTCAAATTCAAGTCCGTTTGTGTAAATATGTACTTGAGGCTTTTATGATCCGTATAGATCTCACATCGGTGACCAAGGATATAATGTCTCCAAATCTTCAATGCATGCACTACTGCTGCTAGCTCCAAGTCATGTGTAGGATAATTAAGCTCGTGCTTCTTTAATTATCGTGAGGCATAGGCTACAACTTGTCCTTCTTGCATGAGCACACATCCGAGCCCTTGTATGGATGCGTCACAATATATGTCAAAGCTCTTGCTTACGTCCGGCAATACCAAAACCGGCGCTGTGGTTAGCCTTTTCATAAGTTCCTCAAAGCTCTCTTTGCACGCTGATGTCCACTGGAACGCTTTTGCCTTCGTTAGCAACTCCGTCATAGGTTTTGCTATCTTAGAGAAGTCCTTGATGAAACGTCGGTGGTATCCAGCCATCCCAAGAAAACTCCGAATATCCCTCACGTTTTGCGGTTGGTTCCACTTCAGAACATCTCCCACTTTTCTAGGTTCAACCAATACTCCTTCCTTGGAGATAATGTGGCCTAGGAACGATATCTCCTTTCGCCAAAATTGACACTTGTTAAGCTTGGCATACAATTGATGCTCGCGCATTTTCTGCAAGGTCAATCTCAAATGTTCTTCATGCTCCTCCTCACTTTTTTAATACACCATAATGTCGTCGATAAAAACTACGATGAACTTATCCAGATACTCCATGAAAACCTTGTTCATAAGGTACATGAAGTATGCGGGTGCATTTGTGTGACGCCCTCAATTCTGTGGAAAACCACGGAACCGAGAACTAATGCATATGTGTGCCCAGGATGTTCATCACACATACACATATGTTCCACAAACTGAATTCATAATATAGATAACCACGAATAACAGAGTTTATAACAATAGCTCATGAGTCTTGGACTCATGCTCACAGCGGAAGTCTTTATTTCTATGCAGCGGAAATCTTTATTCTAATGTGGAAGCAAATCTAAGCAGCAATGGCTCCATCTCTATTCCATCCCCAAAGGCAAGGTTGAGAACAGATCACACGCCTAATGCTCTGTTTGTTCTTCATAGTAATCTTCTCCTGCTGCTGATGATGAAATGATAATGCTAGTTTGAGTACAATGATGTACTCAGCATGTGCGGGAAAATATGATATGAAGCTCATAACAAGGTAGGTATAAAAAGGCTCATTTGCAGAAAGTAAAGTTATTTATCAAACCATGGTAAAACAGCGACTCATCTTTAAGTGAATGTAATCCCAACACGTATTTAAAATACCAATCATACCTCCATTATGTTCATTACCTTTCCAGGTCACAACCAGTCATCAATCAACCTTATTCTCACGAATACCTCCTCGTATTCGCTACCATCTCACGAATACCATCTTGTTTTCGCTACCATTTCGTCTCATAAACAACTTTGTCTCCCACCGAGACCAACCTCATTGCCATGACTGAACGGTCATGCAACCCATCTTATCACCCGGACTCAACAGTCCCAAAACCAAACCATAACCAAACCATCCAAAACCATAACCAATAACCATCCCAATAACCATCCCCACTAATCATTGCAGTTGGCCAGGCGCTCGTGACCGTAAGCTCGGCTATCATGATAGTTTTAAGAACTTTGCAGAGTTTGCACCTCTTTACCCACAAGTTTGTGATTCCATCACCCGTCAGCGACTGCAGAACCTCCATTATACCAGTACACAACCATCGGTGTATGGTCAAGAGATCACAAAATAGCATTTACAAAGGGGTTACTAGATGTATGGACTCACTAAGGTTTCACCGGCAGGCTAGAATCTCCAATTCTCCCACCCACGGGCCCCCTCTTGTGCCATGCAGTTCCCAGGGCAGTCCTCACTCGACTCCCATTCCCCACGCCTTCCACAGTCCATAACACTCTAGCAACTTACCTAATTACTCAGCTATCCTGGCATGTGCATGCATGAACCGGTCCTTAGATCTACGGCAAGTAACCACCATCTCTTGATACCTCATTCACAAACCCAGGCTTGTCTAGATCTCCCTCCGATCCATGTTCATTAACAACATCAGTTTCTTATTGTCATTACGAGTGCAGTTAGCTAGACACATCTAACTCGCTTCCCAATCTCATGGACTCAGCGAAGCATAAAAGTAAAAACCATACCCGACTCATAGACTTCCCAGGCGACAAGGGTGGTTTAACCAAAGCTAGTAAACTCCTATAAAAGGATTTCCCATCATGTTTGACTCAGTAAACACACCTTTTCACAAAACCAAGCAGTTTTACCCAAAACATAGGATCAATATGGTCAAGTTGCACTTGCCTTGTTCTTGTGGTTCTGGTGGCTCTTGGATCTCGAAACCTTGTCATTGCAGCTCGTCGTAGACAGCTCCCTGAGCTTGTCCTTCTATACAGGATCACGCACATACAAGATTCATGACAATCAATATCATGCACAAACTTTGAACTGGATGCGATGATGCATATGCATGCTATCCTATGATCAGTTTTATTAGATCGGTTTGCACGTGTTCTTGCATGGCTTGCATGGTTTTACGATGTGTTCGGATCAGATGCGGACGTGACGATGACCTTGTCTTAAGATCAACCCGATCAACTAGTGATCTGTCCATGAGAAAGCTTCTGTTCAAAAGGAATCGAAGAACAGATGCAAAGAAAACACAACGATGTTGTAAGGTGGTATTTGAGACCTACCTTACGTTCTTCTCGGTCTTGGGTCCTTCTCCGATTGTTGGGCTCTCTTCTGGCGATTTTCCTCGCTGAACTCTGGCGATGGCTTTCTCGGTGAGTTGGGGGGTAGGGCTCTAAGTCGTCGGCTTAGGAGTTGGAAAAGAAGTTTCTGGTTTCGGCCAGAGGTTCTGGGTTCTATTTGTAATTGGGAGAAGAAGAGTCCTAATCTGATTGTATTCCGAATAAGAGTCCTATTCAGATCGTCGTTGAATCCTAACATCTTATCTTTAGTTGATTTGGTGCGGTGTCATTGTGGAATTCAGGTCGATTTTCTTCTCCGTACCAATATTTCTACGCGAACAGAATCCAAAACCGCTCCAGAACTCGTTACCTCCGTGGTGATGAGCTCTGGAAGCTCCACGTGTCCACCGGGGCCTGGTCTCTCCCTTTCCGCAGAGACGAGCTCCGGTTGTGCCGTGTGTCAAGCGAGCGAGACCTCCTTTCTCCTTCAGAGGTGAGCTTCGCGTACGCCACGTGTTAGTGCCGGACCTTCCCTCTCTCCTGAGGTGGCTCCAGCGCCAGACTTCCTTTCTTCTCAGAGACGAGCTCCGAGGTTAACATGTGTCCAACAGTGACGGACCTCCCAGAGATAAGCTCCGGTGGCGACACGTGTCCAATAGAACCGGACCTCTCGAAGGTGAGCTCTGAGATCAACACGTATACCGCGCGACTGGTCCTCTGATATTCACGGTGACTAACTCCGAAGGTGACATGTGTCCTGCGGAAATGCCTTTGCTTCTTCCGCAGAGGCTAGCTCCTTGGGCAACACGTGTCCCACAGGGTCGGACCTCTCCCCTTTTGCGGAGATGAGCCCCGATCCTGCCACGTAGCCAGTTTAGCGGCGGACCTCTGCCCACTTCGCAGGGATGAGCTCCAAACACGCCACGTGGCCAGTGGGCCGCAGAAGTTGTCTTTGGCGTTCTCGGTGAACTGGATTCGGCTCTTATTGGCTATCTTTTGATATTTTTCTCTGTTCCTACTTATTTTAAAATGTTTTCTCTTCATGAACATGAATATATGCAGAAACCAAAAATGAGGGTGTCACAAATCTACCCCCCTTAAATTGAATCTCGCCCTCGAGATTCATTGGTAGAGAATAGATGAGGAAATTCCGCCTTAATGTCTTCTTCACGCTCCCATGTGGCTTCAACTTCGGTGTGATGGCTCCATTGTACTTTGTACCATCGGATCACTTTGTTCCGGGTGACCCTTTCCTTCATGTCCAAAATTCGGACAGGGTGCTCCGTATAATCAGTTCTTCTTGAAGTTCAAGCTGTTCCATTGGTATTTGCTCCTCTAGTATTCTCAAGCACTTCTTGAGCTGGGATACATGAAACACGTCATGTACGTCGGAGAGATATGTTGGGAGCTCTAGTTGATAGGCTACTTCTCCTCGCTTGTCCAAAATCTTAAATGGTTCAATGCAGCGAGGTGCTAGCTTGCCTTTGACGTTGAAACGTCGTTGGCCTCGGATAGGCGATACCTTAAGGTATATGAAGTCTCCTACTTCAAAAGTTAACTTCCTTCGCCTATTGTACGCATAGCCTTTCTGTCGTGACTGAGCAGCCTTTTAAGTTCTCCTGTATCATTTGGACTTGTTTTTCAGCTTCTTGTAGCACTTCGGGTCCAAACACTTGGTTCTCTCCGGTTTTGTTCCAAAACAGCGTGTTCTACACCGTCTACCGTATAATGCTTCGAAAGGCGACATCATCAAGCTAGCTCGATAGCTGTTGTTATAGGAGAATTCGGCATAGGGTAAATTCCTATCCCAACTATGCCCACGTTTCTAGGCGCAAGCTCTCAACATGTCCTCCAAAATTTGGTTTGTCCTTTCGGTTTGCCCATCGGCTTGTGGGTGATAGGCGGAGCTAAAATCCAGTCGTGTTCCCATAGCTTTCTGCAGCTTCCTCCAGAATCTAGAGGTAAACTGAGAACCTTGATCAGAGACTATCCTTTTCGGGACTCCATGACGGCACACGATCTGCTCCATGTACAACTCGGCTAATTGTGCAACGTTGTAATTGGCCTTTATAGGGAGAAAATGGCCGGTTTTCGTCAATCGGTCCACGATAACCTAGATGGAGTCGTAACCCGACTGAGCACGTGGCAATCCGATGATAAAGTCTGTCGAAGTGTTCGGTCGACACTTCCCCCGGGCCTGCACTGGGCAGCCCGCGGAGGTTCTTTTTTCGGTGGGGCTAGTCACTTGCGGAGAGCTTGAGCGTATGGACGAGTTAGTAAGAGCTTGACACGGCGAGTTTTACATGGTTCAGGCCGCCGGAGCGTAAAACCCTACGTCCACGACGAGCTATGGAGCTCGCTGTATTGCTTGTTGCTCAGAACCGGAGTCCTGAGCTTGGGAATGAGAGATGTCTAGCGTATGAATTGCGGGAGTGCGAACCCCTGCTATCGTCGCCTACCCGAGTCTTTTATAGTCCAAGACTCGGGTGGCTTACAAGGGGGGCCCGGGACCCGACAGGTGGTCCCGGGAAGATTGATTGTTATCTACCATATCTGCAGTTATGCCGGTAGTTGTCTCTGGCGAAGGCTTCTGAGTCTTCGTCTTGCAGCCCTGCCCATGCCGCATGCTAGTCGTAGTGGATGATGAAGGCGGGGGCGGCATGGGATGTCTTGTCGCTGCGTTTACTGGCTGGCAGGCTCTGACACCGCGCGCCAGTCTGTGATGCGACTGGGCGCAACGGCACCTGACAGAGGCGTGCTCCGCGTCTCGCCTTGAATACCTTGTACGGGCAAGGTATGGGGTGTCTTTACGCCCGCTGCCTATCACTCGGGGGCAGGCAGCGCCGTTCTGCTGGCCACGTGGCGGGCCCGGAGCCCTCCTCAGAAGAGAGGGGGGGTCCGGCTCCGCAGGACTCATGGAGCCTTCGGACCTCTCCCCGTGGAGGGGGAGGTTCGGCTTCTGTCGGCCACGTGGCGAGCCGGGAGCTCCTCTCTGAGGAGAGGGAGGTCCGGCCCCGCCGGACACGTGGTACCTTCGGACCTCTCTCCCGCGGAGGGGGAGGTACGGCTTCTGTATGCCACGTGGCGGGCCCGGAGCTTTTCTCTGAGGAGAGGGAGGTCCGGCCCCGCCGGAAGCGTGGCGCCTTCGGAGCTCTCCCTGCGGAGAAGGGCGAGTTCCTTAGGCATTTTCCCCTGTGCGCGGGGGTACCCCATATCGCAGGTACCGACAGTGGCCCCCGGGCCCATCTCGGGGGAGATAGTGAGCCCGAGGTGGTGTAAAAGTCCCAAAAATGTGTATGAATAAAAACTATGGTTTGAGTTCATATGGGTGGCAATGACAGGAAAAATGGGACTTGCTAAAACTTTTCTTCATGCAAAGTAATACATGGATGAACATCCAACATGAGGTTCACCTTTTTATTTAAAAATGTTGAACCAATAAGGAGTTAAATACCTCTTTGCATGTAAGTTTAAAATTCAGATTTGAAATTCAAAGTTCACACATATGGTGACCCAAAAACTTTGAATTAACATGCAGCCATATAGTTGAGTTTTTAGAGAAAAGGTTATCACCAACTTTTCAATTGTAGGGTGGGCTCAAAGGAGAGCTAAAGAGAGGAAATTGCAAATTCTAAACCAAATTCAGATTTAGTCTTACAAATTCAAACTAAATTTGAAGAATTCAAATTCTAGCCCACCTTTTTAAAATTTAGCATTTTGGGGAGTGAAAAGATCAGCTTGAGAAGATATTTGCTGAAGAAATGCGGGGTGGGACCCACAGGTCATAGAGCTAAAGGAGGAGACTTACTCCCTAAGTTTTGCTCTCGGTGGGGACTTTTCCCGAGCTGCTCGCGAGCGCCACCGAGCAGCTTGCCGGTGACAGATCCTGCTGCCGGTCTCCATGCGGTGGCGCCCTGGGGTCGGTCCTGGCCGCACCCCCAACGTGATAACGTGCCCCCCCGGCCGAAGCAAATCACAATTGCTTTCTCCTCCTCGCAAACAAACCGAGAGCAGAGCACCTCGTCGGCGCTGCTCCACTGCCCCTGTCTCCCGGCCAGACCAGCGCCTCTCCGGCAGGCTCAAGAGGTCACAGAGGTGCGCCAGGAGGTACTGATCCTCATCCCGTCGTCCTCTTGCCCTCCCCCGACGCCGGCTCGCCGGAATTCGAGTTTTGGCACCGGTGCACGTATAGAACAGCATGTGTTTAATTCGGGAAATTCTCCCAAACCGATTGATCACACCTCCTACAATTCAAACCACAGCAACTAGATGCCCTAGCGCCCTCCCACGCCGAAAACCAAAGGAAACCGACCCTCCTGTGCCCCGGGCGACGGGAAATCGTCGCCGGCGGCCAAAACTGCCATGGTCCACGGTGAGGACTAGGTTGCAGCCACTTTCTGCATGATCTGATCCCCGTTCCATGTTCCTAGAACCATAGGGATGCTGTAGGACATCATAGCTCGCCGGGAGATGCCTTGGACACGCTGGAACGCGTCCATGTCGAGCTCCCGAGCCGCCCCGCCGGTGCCGACCCACCTACAGCCATTTTCATGCGGGAAAACCTTGCCCGGCAGCTGCGCCACGTTTCCAGGAGCATGTAGGGCGAAACCGGAGCCCATTTGGTGGAGAAATGGGGGAGAACGAGCCATGCCAAGTTTTCTGCTGGTGTGCACCGCGGGCTCTGGCGGGAGGTTGAAGAAGCATCTGACCCGTGGGCCCCACGCGCGACTGTGCTGTTTAAAATCAAACAGAGAGTTGTGCAAACTTGTAAAATGCATAACTTGGTATAGGAAGCTCCAAAAATAGTGAGATAAATTTTGTTGGATTCCTCTAAGAGAGTACTATCCAGAGGTACAACCCAATTTGTATGAAACGGATTATTTAATTCTGGAAAATTCTTGGAAGCTTTTCTGAAAAAGAATTATAGAGGGAGTTTGGTTTATCCAAAAATACCCAAATTTTGCCAGAATATTCTTTAGCATATTGTTGACCTCATAGCAAATTTTCAGCTCATTTGATGATCATTTGAGTAGGAATTTGCTAAAAACAATCTGCTGTGTTCATAAGAGTCCAGAAACATTTTCAGAAAATGTTTCCCACTTCAAAAATCTGTTCTGAGCAATCCATAGCTCCAAAAATCATAGGAAAATTTAGGCAAGCTCTCTGGGACATACTTGGAATTGTAGTTCACTTAGTTGGGTATGAAAATGCACATTACTACAGAATTAATTCTATTGAGTACAAATGCTTAAAGAATTGTTCTGGGAGAACTACCCAAGTAAAAGGGCTGAATTTTGGACCAGATGACTCTCATGTGATAAAAAACTCACATGTAAATTATCAGCCCAAGATAAGTCCTGGAACTCCCTGTTCTTATTCTCCATACTTATGTATAAGGGAAAAATACATAAGAGGTATGGTGAGAATTATGGAGGACACAATTTGACTCCACATTAGCTGCAATTTGGCAAGCTAAATCCTTAGGTAGTATAGAACCTGCTGTAAAAGTTTTGAGGCCATTGGAGTTCTTGTTCTTCGGTTGCACTCAAATCCTTTCAGCTTATCTATTATGTTCATTAGAGAAAAGGGTTAGTGTATAGCTAAGGGCCTTAAGGTCAAATTAGTTTAATTCTGTTCTTTGCACAACAGAGGCAAACCAAGCCATGCTTGGCTTTTCCACACAACCTCTGTTCTTAAGAAAGTAATTCTATAACTTCTTTCCATTACATTCCATGAAACATATGTATATGCATTTCAATAGGAACCACAACGAAGGGGACTCAAAGGAGTGATTCATCAAAGTGGATCAAGCTCCGGAGAGTCAAGGGTGGATCTGCAAGGACACTAACTGTTATATACGACTACCCTGCAAAACAGGCAAGCTCCGGTTTGCATTTAACAGCTGTTAAGTTTTTATTTTGTACTCACTTTCGGTCAAGATATGAACTGTGCATTAGGTCTAGTGATTGATACTCCTCTGGCATAGCCAAATGACCCATGGGGTATTGGGTAGGTGTCTTTCACCGTGTAGAACTGCCATGCTTAAGTACGGTTCGGTAGAAGTCGAGTGGTGAGATGCTACTCGCAGATTTAGGAACAACAGGGGCATACGGGATTGGTTCGTAATTGAATTTAGTAAGTTAAACTTGAGACCGGAAGGTTGTAGGAGCAGCAGGACAGAGGGGCCTGGGTGCTGTAGACCTGTCCGTGTCGGTCAAGGACCGATCCGTATGCGGCCCTGTTGAACAAGTTTGAGTTGTGTACCGGACTCATGCTGGCTATATGGGACCCAGTAAACCGATGTACCTCGGGAAGCTGTCGTTGGGACTTTTCGGGTCGCCTCAGGCGGACGGCCGGTGTGCAGTATGTGGGGAATATTCTCATGACATCTCACGTCGGAAGGTGCACCATGAGAGTAGCTACTGTACGGGGCGACTTGATCGATTCAGCGGGGGTGAAACGGGGGAAAGGCTGCCACGTACGACGTCAGTGATGGTTGTTGTAGGCAACGTCGAGTACGGGCGTACGTGTCGTGTAGTCCGGGTGTTATTGATTCGAATCACCGTCGCTCGCGGAATGGACCTAGCATACTTGTTCTCACAGTCGTGACGTAGTAAGAACTTGCATGAGAAAGGAACTAATCATTTTGATATGAAATATTATCCTACCTTTGCATTGGAACTTGATGAATAGGCTAGTGCAAACTCGATTCTTTTATGCCATGAGCAATTTACATTAGGGGAAAGCGTTTCTTGTTTGATTGTGGACTCCCGATGTGGCGTGCCCAGGGTTACTTAAAATGCTGCAATTAATACTTGAAAGTAAGGATTCACTTTTAGGCGAGTTAATTATGCTTATGCCATCCTATGTTAGGTTCATAACCTCACTTAGAGTTTCATGTTTAGGGTGACGGTTAAGTCTTGCTGAGCGTTATGCTCACGGATGCTATCCGAGTTGTTTTGCAGGTAATTGACTCGCTGATTATGAGAAGGGGTGCCGATGAGACTCGGGAACCTCCGAGTGCTTACTCTAAGAGCATCCTCGCCGCTGCAGATTGTCTTTGTGTTGCTAGTAAGAAACGTCCGCGGGCTGGACCGTTTCTTTGTTGCTAGTTTAGATATGAGTCGTGAGAGTGATAGTCTTCCGCTGTAGTTTACTCTGATATACTTATTTGTAAAATATTCTTGTACGCTTCCGCAAACTATTTATGTAATATGATGTATGTTTCATCGACCCGTGTGCTGTTGGGTGCCGCATAACACGGCACCACCCGACGAGGTCCCGTGGGGCCGTCTCAGCGTGGTATCAGAGCCGCGTTGGGAACAGAGCACGGATTGAGCATCATATTATGTCAAAAACTTAGGATACGGTGAGATAACGGTACTAGGCCCACATAAGGACTACTATTAGCATAATATGAAGGTGGCAAGCTAACCTATTTGTATGTCGGAAAGTCGTGCATCTCAGGACGAGTATGTCTTGGGGGGTGCACGTATGCGCTGTCCACCAGTGCGCACAAGCTGAAGTGTGGAGCCCCACGGGTGGCAGGTAACCCGACCCGCTTTAGTATCCTCTACGACTCTTCATGTCGTTTGGGGTATTCGAGCAACGTCTTCCCAGGCGTGCGTGGTGCAATTTGGGAGACCCCGTCACGTGGTCAGTAACGTGAACACGTAGCTCAAGGCGTGTTTGGCTTGAGAACACCTGGGCGAGTGATGACGGCCGGGTGTACGAACTGTATGGATACCGGGTTCGGTGTGCAGCCGGGCCTGATGATTGAGTATGTTTTATGTAGGTACTAACCACGAAAAACCTTAGTGCGTGTAGAACACGTTTGTGAGTGATCGTTTTAGTGCCACCTAAGGATACGTATATGCCGGTGTAATCCGGTTAGGTTTTTCTTTTGTGAGGCGACGTAGTACCGTCTTATGTCTTACAGTGCATCGTCACCGTACTACACTGGATAGTATTCTTACCTATGAAGAAATCATTCATGACTAACTTTCAAACTAAAAATGGATGTGATAAAGCACATATTAGTTACTGAACTCTTCATTTGAACTAAGTTTCAAAGAAGAGAATTACTAGGCTTCTTTTGATCTCAAAAACAGAGTGCTCTGTCCTGGCAGAAGTTTTGCTGAACTTTAACAGAGCATAACTCTGATTAGTTTGACCCAATGGAGGTGTTTGATACAGTTATGGAAAGTTTATTAAGTGCTCTACAACTTTTCTGTAGAACTCCAGAGCCAAATCCGACACCAACTTGGTTGCACGTCCAGATGAATGCAAACTGTTCAGAAAACAGAGCAGCTGCAGACTTCTCTGGATGTTGCTGTAAATTAGCCGTCACAGTCTGTAGAAAAATTTCTAAGGGTCATATGATACACCGTTGGAAAGGTTAGGAAATTTGCAACGATTTTGTAGTTCATAGTTTGTTCAGAATTGTACCCCAGTTGTATGTAAAACTGTGATGAAAACAGCCACATACAAAGGAGGTGCTGGCAAATTTTAGCCAGAAATTCTGTCAACTTTGAACAATCCTAACTTCTGTTCCAGAAAGGATCTAGGGGCATGTGAGTACTCGTTGAAAATATACTGAAGTTAACTTTAACTTTGGTATTCAACTTGAGTTATGAAAATGCTAATAAATGAATCAAATTCTGGGTTAAGTACAGAAGGGTCTGTTTTGTACCGAATGAGGGACTGGATATGTTGGCTTTAGAAAGATGTGTAAACATGAAATTTTGTTATGCTTTCATAAACTTTTAGCATGTTCATGTTTTACATACTTTCACATACTGCTGAGATCATGTTTTGACTTCCCTCAAAAATTCTCTTTGTGCAGTATGGTGCGTACTCATTCTCCGAGTAGGGTTGATAGTTCTCGTCAAGACGATGATGACTCGACTCCACCACGGGCACCGCCATCAACGGTATGGGCGGATGTCATGGCTCAGATGGTCGAGTCAAGTCAAGAGAACACAAGACTACTCCAAGCCTTGGTACAACAGGGCTTACTCCAGCGTGCACAACAGGACGTTCCACCTCGGAACGCCTACTTGGATTTCTTGGCGACACAACCGCCGATCTTCACGGAAGCCCATGAACCAGTGGAAGCTGATCAGTGGCTTCGAGTTATGGAGTCCAAGTTTGGAGTGTTTGAGTGTGACGAGTATCAGAAGACATCATTTGCAGCTCAACAGCTCCATGGAGCCGCCGGAAATTGGTGGTTCGCTTATCTTGCCACCGTTCTGGAAGGTCATCAAGTGGAATGGACGGAATTTCGTGAAGCATTCCGGGCTCGTCACATTCCTATGGGTTTTATCAAGGCCCAGCAGCAGGAATTCAGAAACTTGAAGCAGGGGGACATGAGTGTCCTCGATTATGTCAGACGATTCAATCTTCTAGCACAATACGCTCCTGCTTATGCGACGAGCGAAGCTGCAATGTGTGACTATTTTTTCTATGGCTTGAGTGCCATACTAAAAGAGAAGTTAGCTTTGTTCAATCAAGGCAGTTACACCGAGTTGATCAGTGCTGCTCTGCTGCAAGAACAAGCGACACTTGAGTGTCAAGCAGAGAAGAGGGACCGGGAGGATGTGCAAGAAGACACACCAATCGTTCCTCGTAAATACCGTGTGGTGTATCACACACCATCCGAGGAGATATGGCAAGCACCAGGGAGATCAACTCCGTACAGATTTCCTGCTCAAGAATCTTATCTTGAAGCACTGCCATTTCCGCAGCAACGAATGATACCTGTTGCATCATTGCTGCAGCCAAGTGCCTCAACTTCTCAACCACAAGTCAACGAAGAACCGGGGAAACCTCCGTGTTCTTATTGCCACCGTTGTGGGCATTTTAGGCAGGAATGCCGGGAGAAGTTGGTAAACACCAGACAGCCATCATCATCAGGTGGTATGCCGCCACCTGCTCCAGTCAACATAACAGCATTGCAATCCGGGAGTGTGCAACATCTTGCGATTGAGGATGTCCCGGAGGGAGCACCGGTGTTAGCGGGCATGTTTACTCTCAAGGACGTGCCCGTATTGGTACTTTTTGATTCAGGTGCAACCCACAATTTTATCAGCAAAACATGCGTGGATCAGCACCAATTATCCACCAATACTCCCACAACGAGTTTTCTCATACGTTCACCGGGAGGAAATATCTCTGCCAATCAGATTGTGTCCCGAGCAGCTTTGTGTTTGGGCGGAAAAATATACCCAACATCGCTGATTATGTTGGATAGGCAGAAGATAGACATTATATTGGGGATGTCTTGGTTAAATCGTCACGGTGCCGTTCTCAATATCGGTAACCGGACTGTCCAGATTGACTCGCCGATTCACGGACAGCACACGCTGTTTTTAGACAGCGAGGATCCAGATATGGTAGAGGCCTACCACACGGAAGCGCTGAAGCTTGAAGATATTCCGGTGGTACGTGATTATCCCGACGTATTTCCCGATGACTTACCGGGCATGCCGCCCGAACGGGACGTCGAGTTCAAAATTGAACTGGCGCCAGGAACGACGCCTATTTCACGAAGGCCTTACAAGATGGCACCTAACGAGCTAGCGGAGTTGAAAGAGCAACTGAATGAACTCATGAGCAAGGGTTTCATACGACCAAGTTCTTCACCTTGGGGTTGCTCAGCGCTGTTCGTTAAGAAGAAGGACGAAACACTACGGCTATGTGTTGATTATCGTCCTCTCAATGCTGTCACGATCAAGAACAAGTATCCTTTGCCTCGCATCGACATCCTGTTTGATCAACTTGTGGGTGCAAAGGTATTTTCGAAGATGGATCTTCGGTCGGGCTATCATCAAATCAAGATCCGACCGGAGGACATACCGAAGACAGCTTTCTCGACGAGATACGGACTCTACGAGTACCTCGTCATGTCATTTGGGCTAACCAACGCTCCGGCACACTTTATGTATTTGATGAATTCTGTATTCATGCCGGAGCTAGACAAGTTCGTCGTGGTATTCATCGACGACATATTGGTTTACTCCAAATCTGAAGAAGAGCATGCTGAACATCTGCGCATTGTGCTACAACGGTTGCGGGAGCACCAGTTATATGCCAAGTTCAGCAAGTGCGAGTTCTGGATCGATCAAGTGCCTTTCCTAGGCCATATTATTTCAGCAGAAGGTATCACCGTGGACCCCAGCAAGATTGAACAAGTGCTGAAGTGGGAATCTCCCAAATCGGTCCACGAGGTCCGAAGTTTCTTAGGTTTAGCGGGGTATTATCGGAGGTTTATTTCGAGCTTCTCAAAGATTTCTAAACCAATGACGGAGCTGCTGAAGAAGGGCACTAAATACATGTGGAATGCAGCATGTGAAGCCACATTCAAAACTTTGGTGAAACATCTCACAACGGCTCCAGTTCTTGCTCAGCCGGACACGATGAAGCCATTTGATGTATACTGCGATGCATCCGGCATCGGTCTCGGTTGCGTTCTGATGCAAGAAGGGCGTGTAGTCGCCTATGGGTCTCGTCAACTGCGAAACCACGAGCAGCATTATCCAACTCACGATCTTGAGCTTGCTGCTGTGGTGTTGGCGTTAAAGATGTGGAGGCATTACCTACTGGGTAATCTTGTTCACCTCTACACCGACCACAAAAGCCTGAAGTATATCTTCACGCAGAAGGAGCTGAATATGAGACAACGGAGATGGTTGGAGCTCATAAAAGATTATGAAATTGAGATCCACTATCACCCGGGAAAAGCCAACGTGGTTGCCGACGCGCTTAGTCGGAAAGCCCACGTTCACAACTTAGCGGTTGCTGAGTTGGAAGATGAAGAACCAAGCCTCCGTGTCATTCCGTATGGCGCACTTTATAATCTCGCGCTCATTCCAACAATCCGTGAAGAGATTGTTGAGGCTCAAAGAAGAGACAGAGGTATGTCTTACATACGGAGAAGACTAGACAACGGAGAGGTGAAATGTTTCCGGAAGGATGAGAACGGTACAATATGGTTTAACGACCGTATAGTGGTACCGCGCAATATGAAACTCCGGAAGAAGATCTTGGATGAAGCCCACCTGTCAAAGTTTTCCATTCATCCCGGAAGTAACAAGATGTACCAAGATTTGAAACAGAGATTTTGGTGGACGAGGATGAAGAGGGAGATTGCTAAATACGTATCCGAATGCGATACGTGTAGACGGGTCAAGGCTGATCATATGCGGAAAGCCGGACCGCTACAACCTTTGAAGATTCCGGCGTGGAAATGGGAGGATGTGAGTATGGACTTCATCGTTGGATTACCGCTCACATCCAAGAAGCATGACTCGATATGGGTGATCGTCGACCGGTTGACGAAATCAGCTCATTTCATACCGGTAAACACTCATTATCGAGCAAGGCAATATGCGGAGTTATTCATCTCCAGAATTATATGTTCACATGGTGTCCCGAAGACCATCATCTCAGATCGAGGTGCGTTGTTCGTTGCTCGGTTTTGGGAGCAGCTGCATGCCTCGTTGGGCACCAAGCTAATTAGAAGCACCGCATATCACCCTCAAACCGATGGACAAACTGAGAGGGTGAATCAAGTGCTCGAGGACATGTTGAGAGCATGTGCCATCCACCACGGTAGGAATTGGGACGATCACCTACCGCTGGCGGAGTTTTCATACAACAACGGTTATCAAGCGAGTATTAAAATGGCACCGTATGAAGCTCTCTATGGCCGGAAGTGTCGCACACCACTGAATTGGTGTGAGTCCGGCGAAAGAGTTCTGTTTGGGATTGATCTTGTCAACGAAGCCGAAGACCGAGTTCGGTTGATACAAGAGAACTTAAAGGCTGCCCAATCCCGACAGAAGAGCTACGCCGATCAAAGGCGTAGGCCGTTACATTTTGACGTCGGAGAGCACGTATATCTTCGTGTATCTCCGATGAAGGGAATTCACCGGTTCGGTGTAAAGGGGAAACTCGCTCCCCGTTTTATTGGTCCTTTTGCTATCACGGAGAAGTGCGGACCCGTAGCCTACCGGCTGGAGTTACCAGCAAGTCTAGCGGGTATTCATGATGTATTTCATGTATCACAGCTGCGGAAGTGCCTCAAATTCACCGCTGCTGTTCGCACTGAGGACATCGACGAATTGAAACCGGACTTGACCTACACCGAGCGACCGGTCCAGATTTTGGATGAAAAGACCCGGGTAACCCGGAACCGGACGATCAGATTCTTCAAGGTGCTGTGGAGTAATCACACCACGGAAGAGGCGACGTGGGAAAGTGAAGATTACCTCCGCACCAACTATCCGGAATTTTTAGCTTTGTACAGTTTATAATTATCTCTCCTGTCTCGTTCCTGTTTTGTAATCTCGGGACGAGATTCTTTTAAGGGGGGAGGAATGTAAAAGTCCCAAAAATGTGTATGAATAAAAACTATGGTTTGAGTTCATATGGGTGGCAATGACAGGAAAAATGGGACTTGCTAAAACTTTTCTTCATGCAAAGTAATACATGGATGAACATCCAACATGAGGTTCACCTTTTTATTTAAAAATGTTGAACCAATAAGGAGTTAAATACCTCTTTGCATGTAAGTTTAAAATTCAGATTTGAAATTCAAAGTTCACACATATGGTGACCCAAAAACTTTGAATTAACATGCAGCCATATAGTTGAGTTTTTAGAGAAAAGGTTATCACCAACTTTTCAATTGTAGGGTGGGCTCAAAGGAGAGCTAAAGAGAGGAAATTGCAAATTCTAAACCAAATTCAGATTTAGTCTTACAAATTCAAACTAAATTTGAAGAATTCAAATTCTAGCCCACCTTTTTAAAATTTAGCATTTTGGGGAGTGAAAAGATCAGCTTGAGAAGATATTTGCTGAAGAAATGCGGGATGGGACCCACAGGTCATAGAGCTAAAGGAGGAGACTTACTCCCTAAGTTTTGCTCTCGGTGGGGACTTTTCCCGAGCTGCTCGCGAGCGCCACCGAGCAGCTTGCCGGTGACAGCTCCTGCTGCCGGTCTCCATGCGGTGGCGCCCTGGGGTCGGTCCTGGCCGCACCCCCAACGTGATAACGTGCCCCCCCGGCCGAAGCAAAGCACAATTGCTTTCTCCTCCTCGCAAACAAACCGAGAGCAGAGCACCTCGTCGGCGCTGCTCCACTGCCCCTGTCTCCCGGCCAGACCAGCGCCTCTCCAGCAGGCTCAAGAGGTCACAGAGGTGCGCCAGGAGGTACTGATCCTCATCCCGTCGTCCTCTTGCCCTCCCCCGACGCCGGCTCGCCGGAATTCGAGTTTTGGCACCGGTGCACGTATAGAACAGCATGTGTTTAATTCGGGAAATTCTCCCAAACCGATTGATCACACTTCCTACAATTCAAACCACAGCAACTAGATGCCCTAGCGCCCTCCCACGCCGAAAACCAAAGGAAACCGACCCTCCTGTGCCCCGGGCGACGGGAAATCGTCGCCGGCGGCCAAAACTGCCATGGTCCACGGTGAGGACTAGGTTGCAGCCACTTTCTGCATGATCTGATCCCCGTTCCATGTTCCTAGAACCATAGGGATGCTGTAGGACATCATAGCTCGCCGGGAGATGCCTTGGACACGCTGGAACGCGTCCATGTCGAGCTCCCGAGCCGCCCCGCCGGTGCCGACCCACCTACAGCCATTTTCATGCGGGAAAACCTTGCCCGGCAGCTGCGCCACGTTCCCAGGAGCATGTAGGGCGAAACCGGAGCCCATTTGGTGGAGAAATGGGGGAGAACGAGCCATGCCAAGTTTTCTGCTGGTGTGCACCGCGGGCTCTGGCGGGAGGTTGAAGAAGCATCTGACCCGTGGGCCCCACGCGCGACTGTGCTGTTTAAAATCAAACAGAGAGTTGTGCAAACTTGTAAAATGCATAACTTGGTGTAGGAAGCTCCAAAAATAGTGAGATAAATTTTGTTGGATTCCTCTAAGAGAGTACTATCCAGAGGTACAACCCAATTTGTATGAAACGGATTATTTAATTCTGGAAAATTCTTGGAAGCTTTTCTGAAAAAGAATTATAGAGGGAGTTTGGTTTATCCAAAAATACCCAAATTTTGCCAGAATATTCTTTAGCATATTGTTGACCTCATAGCAAATTTTCAGCTCATTTGATGATCATTTGAGTAGGAATTTGCTAAAAACAATCTGCTGTGTTCATAAGAGTCCAGAAACATTTTCAGAAAATGTTTCCCACTTCAAAAATCTGTTCTGAGCAATCCATAGCTCCAAAAATCATAGGAAAATTTAGGCAAGCTCTCTGGGACATACTTGGAATTGTAGTTCACTTAGTTGGGTATGAAAATGCACATTACTACAGAATTAATTCTATTGAGTACAAATGCTTAAAGAATTGTTCTGGGAGAACTACCCAAGTAAAAGGGCTGAATTTTGGACCAGATGACTCTCATGTGATCAAAAACTCACATGTAAATTATCAGCCCAAGATAAGTCCTGGAACTCCCTGTTCTTATTCTCCATACTTATGTATAAGGGAAAAATACATAAGAGGTATGGTGAGAATTATGGAGGACACAATTTGACTCCACATTAGCTGCAATTTGGCAAGCTAAATCCTTAGGTAGTATAGAACCTGCTGTAAAAGTTTTGAGGCCATTGGAGTTCTTGTTCTTCGGTTGCACTCAAATCCTTTCAGCTTATCTATTATGTTCATTAGAGAAAAGGGTTAGTGTATAGCTAAGGGCCTTAAGGTCAAATTAGTTTAATTCTGTTCTTTGCACAACAGAGGCAAACCAAGCCATGCTTGGCTTTTCCACACAACCTCTGTTCTTAAGAAAGTAATTCTATAACTTCTTTCCATTACATTCCATGAAACATATGTATATGCATTTCAATAGGAACCACAACGAAGGGGACTCAAAGGAGTGATTCATCAAAGTGGATCAAGCTCCGGAGAGTCAAGGGTGGATCTGCAAGGACACTAACTGTTATATACGACTACCCTGCAAAACAGGCAAGCTCCGGTTTGCATTTAACAGCTGTTAAGTTTTTATTTTGTACTCACTTTCGGTCAAGATATGAACTGTGCATTAGGTCTAGTGATTGATACTCCTCTGGCATAGCCAAATGACCCATGGGGTATTGGGTAGGTGTCTTTCACCGTGTAGAACTGCCATGCTTAAGTACGGTTCGGTAGAAGTCGAGTGGTGAGATGCTACTCGCAGATTTAGGAACAACAGGGGCATACGGGATTGGTTCGTAATTGAATTTAGTAAGTTAAAGTTGAGACCGGAAGGTTGTAGGAGCAGCAGGACAGAGGGGCCTTGGTGCTGTAGACCTGTCCGTGTCGGTCAAGGACCGATCCGTATGCGGCCCTGTTGAACAAGTTTGAGTTGTGTACCGGACTTATGCTGGCTATATGGGACCCAGTAAACCGATGTACCTCGGGAAGCTGTCGTTGGGACTTTTCGGGTCGCCTCAGGCGGACGGCCGGTGTGCAGTATGTGGGGAATATTCTCATGACATCTCACGTCGGAAGGTGCACCATGAGAGTAGCTACTGTACGGGGCGACTTGATCGATTCAGCGGGGGTGAAACGGGGGAAAGGCTGCCACGTACGACGTCAGTGATGGTTGTTGTAGGCAACGTCGAGTACGGTTGTACGTGTCGTGTAGTCCGGGTGTTATTGATTCGAATCACCGTCGCTCGCGGAATGGACCGAGCATACTTGTTCTCACAGTCGTGACGTAGTAAGAACTTGCATGAGAAAGGAACTAATCATTTTGATATGAAATATTATCCTACCTTTGCATTGGAACTTGATGAATAGGCTAGTGCAAACTCGATTCTTTTATGCCATGAGCAATTTACATTGGGGGAAAGCGTTTCTTGTTTGATTGTGGACTCCCGATGTGGCGTGCCCAGGGTTACTTAAAATGCTGCAATTAATACTTGAAAGTAAGGATTCACTTTTAGGCGAGTTAATTATGCTTATGCCATCCTATGTTAGGTTCATAACCTCACTTAGAGTTTCATGTTTAGGGTGACGGTTAAGTCTTGCTGAGCGTTATGCTCACGGATGCTATCCGAGTTGTTTTGCAGGTAATTGACTCGCTGATTATGAGAAGGGGTGCCGATGAGACTCGGGAACCTCCGAGTGCTTACTCTAAGAGCATCCTCGCCGCTGCAGATTGTCTTTGTGTTGCTAGTAAGAAACGTCCGCGGGCTGGACCGTTTCTTTGTTGCTAGTTTAGATATGAGTCGTGAGAGTGATAGTCTTCCGCTGTAGTTTACTCTGATATACTTATTTGTAAAATATTCTTGTACGCTTCCGCAAACTATTTATGTAATATGATGTATGTTTCATCGACCCGTGTGCTGTTGGGTGCCGCATAACACGGCACCACCCGACGAGGTCCCGTGGGGCCGTCTCAGGTGGGACCTCTGTCTCTTCTGATCCGCGCACTTTTTCTAAGTACCGCATTGACCGCTGCCGGAGCACGAACGGCCGAGGGATCGTGGGAGCGTGCACCCACTTGATGGTCACTTTTACTGCGGCGGTTCCCGAGACTGCCACTTCTGCACGTTGCGGCGCTTTCTTCGGGAACCGCCGAAGTGCCTTGCCGGCTTGTCTTCTTAGGAGACTGACTCCTTGGGCCACCGCTTTAGTTGGGCGGCTTGGGCCCACCTGTCATCGGTGCTCGGTCTTGGAGCCGAAGCGGTTGCCTATGCGGCATATCCGAAGAGTTTCGAATCGCTTGGAATTGCACCCGGGATGTTTTTAGAGGTGATCTTACCCACATTGTGGCTTCCCTTCGCACTTCCCAGCGCTTTTTCTTGGACTCTTCCGCCTTTGTCTTCTTCCTTTGAGTCCTCCCTCGTCATGGCCTCCAACCCACCACCAGAGAAGAAGCGCGCTCGATCTCCTCCATCGGCGGCGTCTGTGCCAAGTCGGGAACCTGGGGTGCCTGGCACTCCTTCCGGTGGCGACTCAAAGAGGCCCCGGGCTGATGCGTTGAGGGGAGCTTCTGGGGCGTCCCCTGCTACGCCAGTTCAAGCGACTGCGGAGCAGCCGTCAGTGACGGCGGCGGGCTCTGGGAGTCCTACCCCGGCTCGGAAGTCGGGGTTCAGAGCCCGCTGGAGTGTCCGCGCTTCCTGGCCGTCCCCGACTGGCGGGGAGTCTGTGTCGTTGCGCTCGGAAACCGGGACAGCTGCCGCGGCCCCAAGCCAGCGCGAGCTTCTCCTGTTCCGGTGTGCCCGGACTCCGCGGCGGCGTCATCTCTTCCTGCCGAGACGGCCGCCACGGCCCCCAGGCCAGCGAAGGTCGGCCCTGCACCAGGCGGCCCGGCCTTTATTCCAGCGCCGCCTTCCCCGGCTCATCCCTCTTCACAGGTCAAGAAGCCAGAAGGTAAAGAGAGTCCGGCAGGTCCGGCAGCCAGAGCCCCGGCGCCAGCTTCTCCTGACCGGCGTCTCATCTCGGTCGCTGGTGCATCGGCTCCTCTTTAGGACGAGGTAATGGAGGAGGTCGGGGGATCTGCCCCGGCCTCTGCTGCTCCACTGCCCTTGGCGGATGCCTTTGCGCTTGCCGAGACGAGTGTCCGGCAGGTCTTGGCTGCACTAGGTCGCGAGCAGGAGGAGTATACAGTTGAACGGGATCGCCTCCTCACCTGGGGGCACCTTTTGCGGGAGCAGACCGCGAAGGTCAAGAGCGAGCTCGACTCCAGGCAGGAGTTGCTCGACTTCAGGGAAGTGCTCCTCGACCGGCTGAAGCGGTCTGTCGACCGCATGGACACCGAATTGCGGCAGATCAACAGGGAGGCCCTGGAGGCACACGCCTGGGCCGAGGAGAGCCTCTCTGCCGCTGAGGAGATACGGCAGCTGTTGGAGCGCCGTAAACTCGCCGTTGAGGAACGGGAGCGTTCCACGGCAGCTGAGGCGGAGAGGGTCGCTGCGCAGCTGGCGGCGGGCGAGGATGACCTTCGAGCTCGGATCGAGGAGCTAGAGATTCAGAAGGCAGACCTTGACTTGAAGGAGGAACAGGTCTCCCACGAACGCCGGGCGGTCCTGGATCGGGAGTTGGCCGCCGACTTCAAGGCTTCTGAGTTGGAGCGGCTCGCCAAGTCTCTCCACCATCGGGAGAGCTCCCTGGCGGCCAAGGAGAAGGAATTCTCCGAGAGAAACCTAGAGGCCCTGCAGGAAGCCCGCCGCGAGGTGGAGGAGCTCTCGGCCTTGCGGTCCTCTGAGGCGCATGCGGTCTCAAGCTTCGTTGATCGAGCGGGGTCCGCCCTGATCCCTCTTGGCTTCAGTCCGGTGAGGGCAGCGGCTCCTGCGTTGAAGGTGGCGGAGTGATCCCCGCGCTGGAGTCAATCGGCGCCAAGCTGGACAGGCTAGACTCGGTGGTCGCCAGCGAGCTTGAGGCCGAGGGACGCGGCCTGGCCTTAGAGGTCGCCTCACATGTGCTGGCATGCTTCAAGATCCGCGACCCTTCTTTCTTCCTGGAGCCAGCGAGAGAGGGCCCAGCCGCGGAGCGGGAGGAAGCTGCCAGGGCCGAAGTCGAGGATGTGGCTACCCTTGTAGCCGCTAGGTTCCGGCGTGAGCCGGGGGGTCCTTAGGACCTGTTTCTCCCTTTTTATCGAGCCTGTAGTCTAGCTCATGGAGCCTCGCATGAATAGACTCTCTTGGATGTTTGTGTCTGTGATGCTTTTTCTCTCCTTCTTGGCTTTGCCTGGCTGAGTCCTTAGCTCCGCAAGGTACTCAGAGGCCTTCTCCAATCTCGGAGCTCTGCACAGACACCTTCCCCGGGTCCTAACTGTGTTAGGGGCCCCCAGAGGTCTCTGGATCTCGCCCTATGGGGAGGTCCAAATCTGCCGGCCACGTGGCGGGTCCGGAGCCCCTCCTGAGGAGGCGGGAGCTCTGGCCCTGCTGGACACGTAGGGCTTCCGGAGCCCCCCCCCCACCGAGGGGGAGGTCCGGTTTCCGCCTGCCATGTGGCAAGTCCGGAGCCCCCCTTAGGGGAGGCGGCATCTCCGGGCCCGCTGGACACGTGGGGCCTTCGGGCCTCGCTCCTGCTGATGGGGCAGGACCCGGTCCTTCCAGTCCTAGGCCGGAGTAGTTGGTAGCTCCTTTCCCCCTGCTTCGTGCAGTCCCCGTTGCTGTAACCTGGAGGTCTTGCACACAGGCAAAGGAAACGTAATTCTCCTCGGGGGGTCCTCCCCTCCCGTCTCCTAGTCTTATTCGGCTTACGATCCTGATCCGTTATAAGGGGCTTGGGCAATTCTGTGCGCGAGGCGCCGGAGCTCCGGCTCCCTCCAAGGTCCGGGTACGGCCATCCGATCCCTAGTACCGGGCCGTGCGCCGGGGAAGCAGAGTGTACGTGCTTTGGGTTCATGACCAGGCAAAGCGGTTGTACTCCCCTGTACCTCCGGAGGGCAGGATGCGCACGCTTTGGGCTCGGAGCTGGCTAAGCGAGATACGCACCCTGGACCCCCCATGCACAACGCAGGCCTTTTCTGGAGGTGACCAACTGGCACCGCAGCACCTGACTGGGGGAGGCCCGAGAGACTCACTCGGCAATCGGCAGGTGCCTCAAGCGCAACCGCCCTCGGTAAGATAGCGAATGCTGACTATGGATGAGCGCGGGAGAGAGGGAGCTAGATGTACGATGAACATACATAGATAGTGCGATCATAAAAATTAATGCATAATTTAAATGAGCGCATGAGAGAGAGCAAAGTAGAACAAGTTTCTATGTTCATGCCCATAGGTGGAATTCTGGCTGTACATGGAGGCAATGATCCGCCTCGTCTACATGGGAAGCAAGACTCTACGCGCTTAGGGTCGGAACCAGGCTAAGCTGGACGTAGTCCTGTACCGTCCCTTGGGACTTAGCTGCCCCAAGCGCTGTTCCTAAATTCTATGGGACTTATTACAGAAGGGGATGACCCTGTTCTACTAATGCTCGGGTAGTAGGACTTACAGTGTTGTTCCATGCCAAGGGTTTTGGGAACGGATCCCACACTCGGTTGAAGGGCATGTGTACCTGGGGCGGCAGCTTTCATGATTTGGAAGGGACCATCCCGGCTTGGCGAGAGTTTATAGGTCCTTCTTGGGAAAGTGCGTGCCGCGACACCAAGTTGCCCTTCTGCAGGTCAATGACACGTTTGGTTCTTTGGCGGTAGTGCTAGAGCAGTAGCCGAGACCGTGCGTTGTGGGGTGTTACCTGCAGCCGAGTCTCGTCGACGGGGTTGTCATCTTCACGCTGGATCAGGTCCTGCACGGCTTCTCCTGGGCGCCCCCGGGGAGTTCTCCCCTTCTGGCTAAGGCCTTCAACGGGTAGGTGGACCTGGGCTCGTCTTGGAAGACCTAAGGCGTCTTCCCCTTCTGGCAAGGCCTTCAAGGGGTTGACAGACCCTGGGCGGCCCTCGGGAGGTATGACCGAGGCACGAAGGCGTGCCCTCGGGTGAGGCTGGCCCGACCTTGCACCATTGTGATCGGTGCTTGGGCTGCTGCGACTACTTGGGGCTTCTCCAAGGTTGACGCCGCAGCAGTGCAGCCTCCACTGACCCGGGGCGGCAGCCACAGCCGGCTACCGCCCCGGCCCGTCACCATCGGTGCTGGAATCCCCACCGTTATGCACTGTCTTTATGACACGCTGAGGCTCCTGAAACTCCACCTGGTGGGTGGCGCTGACTGGAGCGTCGACTTTCTGCTTGCCATCCCTCTGAGGGTGGAGCGGCGCTTCAACTCTCTGCTGCCTTCCTTTGCGGAAGCGCTCCGCGAGCCTCTGGATATCCCAGCACTCAGCAGCAGTATGGTTGCCAGCGCCATGCACGGGGAATAGCCCGCCCTGGTCACTATCTGGGGCTGGTGACTGCCGCTGCCTTTTGTCGGGGCATGGCCCCCGAGCTCCACTAGTCGTCGCTGCTGCACCGACGGGAGCCGCGGACGATGACTTCATCCTGCCACTCCCCCGGTTCTTGGCCTTCTTGCCACCTCCATAGGCAGCAGCACCGGACCCGGGCTGTCCTCCTGACTCAGAGGTCGGCAGAGAGTGCCAGTTCCGCCCTTCAGCTGCTCTGTCGCACTTGTCTGCCAGGCTGAAGAGCTCGGAGACATCGCGGACCTCTCTGGTGGCGAGCTTCTCGAGCATCTTCTTGTCCCGGACGCCTTGCCGGAACGCCACCACCACAGAAGCATTTTGAATGTGTGGGATGGTGTTCCGCACCTGGGAGAACCGCTGGATGAAGGAGCGCAGCGACTCCCCCGGTTGTTGCTGGATGGGATGGAGGTCTTGCTCCGTGCCAGGCCGGGTGTAGGAACTGGCGAAGTTGGCGATGAACTGCCGGCAGAGCTCTCCCCAGGAAGTTATGGAACCCTGGGGGAGGTTCATGAGCCAAGACCGGGCCGGACCGGTCAAGGCAACAGGGAAGTAATTGGCCATGACGGCTTCATTCCCTCCTGCGGCAAGTACGGCGGTGGAGTAGATCTGGAGGAACTCCGCCGGGTTGACGCTGCCGTCGTACTTCTCGGGCAGGTGCGGCCGAAACTTGCGCGGCCACTTCGTGAAGTGAAGGTGGGGCGTGAGGGCCGCACATCCTGCTTCTGTTGCCACAGGTACTGGTGCCGCGAACGCTTGGTTCGCACCGGGCACAGTGTACCCCGGTATGAGCGTCATCCCCACCGAAGTCGAGGGTTTGCGGCGGCGACGACGAGACGGTCTACCTCGCAAATCCACTGCTGGGTCGCTGCCTGAGGCGCGTCCCCAGCAGGCGGATTGTGCAGTAGCGCTCTTACTGCAGCTAGCGCACCACCACCGGGTACGCCCAGCACTACTGAAGACCTGACGCTGGTTGGAGCCTGCATTGCCGGGGTCGGTGCTGCCAGAGCCTGTTGCTGGCTCCCAGCTTGTACCGACACACTCCGTCCTGAGTGTGTTGACATGTACTCCCCCCTGGTCGCGGTTCGCCGCGGACGCGGGGGAGGAGAGTTTGCCGCTGAAGGAAGCTTGGTCATCTTCGTCGGCGGAAACTCGTCGCGCAAGGGAAAAGTCCCCTTACCTGGCGCGCCAAATGTCGAAGTGTTCGGTCGACACTTCCCCCGGGCCTGCACTGGGCAGCCTGTGGAGGTTCTTTTTTCGGTGGGGCTAGTCACTTGCGGAGAGCTTGAGCGTATGGACGAGTTAGTAAGAGCTTGACACAGCGAGTTTTACGTGGTTCAGGCCGCCGGAGCGTAAAACCCTATGTCCACGGTGAGCTATGGAGCTCGCTGTATTGCTTGTTGCTCAGAACCGGAGTCCTGAGCTTGGGGATGAGAGATGTCTAGCGTATGAGTTGCGGGAGTGCGAACCCCTGCTATCGTCGCCTACCCGAGTCTTTTATAGTCCAAGACTCGGGTGGCTTACAAGGGGGGCCGGGACCCGACAGGTGGTCTCGGGGAGATTGACTGTTATCTACCGTATCTGCAGTTATGCCGGTAGTTGTCTCTGGCGAAGGCTTCTGAGTCTTCGTCTTGCAGCCCTGCCCATGCCGCATGCTAGTCGTAGTGGATGATGACGGCGGGGGCGGCATGGGATGTCTTGTCGCTGCGTTTACTGGCTGGCAGGCTCTGACACCGCGCGCCAGTCTGTGATGCGACTGGGCGCAATGGCACCTGACAGAGGCGTGCTCCGCGTCTCCGCGTCTTGGGAAGACGCGGGCCTTGAATACCTTGTACGGGCAAGGTATGGGGCATCTTTACGCCCGCTGCCTATCGCTCGGGGGCAGGAAGCGTCGTTCTGCTGGCCACGTGGCGGGCCCGGAGCCCTCCTTAGAAGAGAGGGGGGTCTGGCTCCGCAGGACACGTGGAGCCTTCGGACCTCTCCCCGCGGAGGGGGAGGTTCGGCTTCTGTCGGCCACGTGGCGAGCCGGGAGCTCCTCTCTGAGGAGAGGGAGGTCCGGCCCCGCCGGACACGTGGCACCTTCGGACCTCTCCCCCGCGGAGGGGGAGGTCCGTCTTCTGTATGCCACGTGGCGGGCCCGGAGCTTTCCTCTGAGGAGAGGGAGATCCGGCCCTACCGGACGTGTGGCGCCTTCGGAGCTCTCCATGCAGAGAAGGGCGAGTTCCTTAGGCATTTTCCCCTGTGCGCGGGGGTACCCCATATCGCAGGTACCGACAAAGTCCATACTGATGTCTTCCCATTTCCACTCGGATACCTTCAAAGGTTGCAACAGTCCAGCGGGTTTTTGGTGTTCGGCCTTCACCCTTTGGCATGTGTCGCATAGGGCAACATATTTGGCTGTGTCCCTTTTCATACCATCCCACCAATAACATGTCTTCAAGTCCTTGTACATTTTGATACTTCCGGGATGTATGGAATAGGGTGAGTCATGTGCCTCCTTCAATATCATGTTGCGGAGGTGCTTCACGTTAGGCACACAAATCCTTTTTCCTAGCCAAAGCATACCCTTCTCATCTTCTTTGAAATCCTTCTCTATTCCTTGTCGGATCCTCTCCTTGATCTCGTTGATCTCCTCATCCGTTGCTTGGCCATCTCTTATTTCTTGCTCCAATGAAGAGTGGATCTCCATCATTCCCATGTTGTTCAAGAATCCGAGGTGTAACCGTTCAAACTCCTTACGTAGTTCGGGTGGTAGCTCCCGAACCGTGAGTTGGTGACATGCTCCCTTCCGACTCAATGCATCAGCTACTACATTAGCCTTCCCAGGGTGATAGTTGATTCCAACATCGTAATCCTTGATGAGTTCCAACCATCGACGTTGCCTCAAATTCAAGTCCGTTTACGTAAATATGTACTTGAGACTTTTATGATCCGTATAGATCTCACATCGATGACCAAGGATATAATATCTCCAAATCTTCAATGCATGCACTACTGCTGCTAGCTCCAAGTCATGTGTAGGATAATTAAGCTCGTGCTTCTTTAATTGCCGTGAGGCATAGGCTACCACTTGTACTTCTTGCATGAGCACACATCCGAGCCCCTGTCTGGATGCGTCACAATATATGTCAAAGCTCTTGCTTACGTCCGGCAATACCAGAACCGGTGTTGTGGTTAGCCTTTTCTTGAGCTCCTCAAAACTTTCTTGGCATGCTGGTATCCATCGGAAGGCTTTTCCCTTCGTTAGCAACTCCGTCATAGGCTTTGCTATCTTAGAGAAGTTTTTGATGAATCTTTGATAGTATCCCGCCATCCCAAGAAAACTCCGAATATCCCTCACGTTTTGCGGCTGGTCCCACTTCTGAACATCTCTTACTTTTCCGGGATCAACCGATACCCCTTCTTCAGAGATAATGTGGCCTAGGAACAATATTTCCTTTAGCCAAAATTGACACTTGTTAAGCTTGGCATAAAATTGATGCTCACGCATTTTCTGCAAGGTCAATTTCAAATGTTCTTCATGCTCCTCCTCACTTTTTGAATACACCATAATGTCGTCGATGAAAACCACGACGAACTTATCGAGGTACCCCATGAAAACCTTGTTCATGAGGTAAATGAAGTATGCGGGTGCATTTGTTAACCCAAAAGACATGACGGTATATTCATACGAACCATACCGTGTTCGAAAGGCAGTCTTGGGTATATCGGATGGCTTAATCTTCAGCTGGAAATATCCCGACCGAAGATAAATCTTGGAGAACACTTGGGCTCCTTTCATTTGGTCGAACAGGTCCTCTATGCGGGGCAGAGGGTATTTGTTCTTGATTGTTATCTCGTTGAGAGACCTATAGTCCACGCACATCCTTTGGGTCCCATCCTTCTTGTCTACGAAGAGCACAGGAGCTCCCCATGGTGACGAGCTTGGACGTATAAAACTCTTCTCCAACTGCTCTTGAATTTGCTTCTTGAGTTCTACCAGTTCATTGACAGGCATCTATAGGGTCTCTTGGCTATGGGTGCAGTTTCGGGTACCAAATCAATGGCAAACTCAATGTCCCAATCATGGGGCATACCTGGAAGCTCTTCTGGAAACACGTCTGGGAATTCTTGAACCACTGGAATGATGTCCAATGTTGCTCCTTCAACGTGGTTCAAGATTGCCTCTTCAGTGGTTTGTTGGGCTGACTCAAACTCGACACGGATGCCGTGCTCATTTGTCAACTGCACGCTTCTTTCAGCACATTGGATTACCCAGTTGTGCTTGCTTAACCAATCCATCCCGAGTATAATGTCAATCCCTTGGGAATCCAAGACAATAAGGTTGGCAAGGAAGTCTACCCCCCTTATTTTAAGGCTTACTTTCGGACACACTATATTAGTCCTCATCTCTCCTCCAGGAAAATTAACTAACATAGCACATTTTAAGTGGGATATGGGTAGATTATGCTTGGCAACATACTTGGATGATATGAAGGAATGTGATGCTCCAGAATCAAATAAGATGGTGGCTGGGTTGGAGTTGGCAAGGAACATACCAATTACGACGTCCTCAGCCTGTTGTGCTTCCTCAGCATAGACATGGTTCACGTTGCCGCGAGCATAGTTCTGCTGTCCACGGTTCCCTTGATTGTCCCCTCCGTTCGGTCGCGGGTTCTGCTTGGGCACGTTGCCTTGCTGTCCAGTGCCTCTCCTCGGGCACTGGTTCGCGAAGTGTCCTATTTCCCCGCATGCAAAACATGCCATGCTGCCTACGGCAGCAGGTACATCGGGGCGGGGGTTTTGAACAGGAGTGCCCATGTTGGGTCGGGGCACAGGAGGCATGGGCACACGAGGTGCTGGTGCAACGGGTCGTTGCGGTGGTGGCTGACTAGGGCGGTATGCAGGAGTGGTCGATCCATACTGCGGTGCAGTTGGGGGCATGTACCGAGGTCGTATGTTGCTCCCTTAAGGCTGGTATGGCATCTTCCTCTTGCACTCTCGCTCAATCTCTCGGATCTTGTTTTCAGCCACTATAGCCTTGTCAACCAGCTTCTGAAAGCTTGCGTAGTCATTGTTGAGGAGCTGAACCTGGATCTCGTTGTTCAACCCTCTCATGAACATGTATTGCTTCCTCTGGTCTGAGTTGACATCTTCAGGGGCATACCAGGACAGTTGTGTGAACTTGTTGAGGTACTCATTCACACTTCTCTATCCTTGGCGGAGACCTTCGAACTCCTGTCTCTTGAGCATCATTACACCAGCAGGGATATAATGAGAACAGAAACTTTCCTTGAATTCAGTCCAAGTGATCGTCTCCGGATCGACATGAGCGTTGCTTAAGGCATCCCACCAGTCAGCGGCGGCTCCCATAAGTTGGTGCGACACAAAGAGAACCTTCTCTCGGTCATTGCACTGTACTATGGCAAGCTTCTTCTCCATGGACGTCAACCAGTCGTCGTCTTCCATGGGGTCGTTAGCTTGAGCAAAGGTGGGTGGTCGAGTCCTCATGAACTCTCCCAGCCTGTTATGAGCCGGCGGTTGTGGTGGCGGTTGTGCCGGAACAGGGTTTTTGTTGTTGGCCTGCAATTGACCCAAAGTTTGGATCATAGTTTGCATAAGTTGGTTCTGCATGGCCATCAACCGTTCCAGGTGGTTTTCGTCAGCTCCGGCGTTAACAGGAACTTCATCGTGACCATCCTCTTGGTTGTCACAGACGTTCCTTCGGCCGGCGTTTCCTCTCACCATCTGTGGGAGAGAACGAAATAGAATAGAATGTTAGAAGGTTAGGTAGATTCCCTCAACTATATGCATCAAGGTGAGTTGGACTGTATATATATACTAGCCCATATGAGGATGTGAACACATGCTGAAACATATCACACCTCTTTCTACTTACATGTGGATATGGACAACATTTTGAGACGTCCCACATCTCACACTAAGCATATAATCACAAACAATCATCACAAGGGCTCACACAACTCCTATTCAAGGATGATTTCCTATGTCAAGGTAGTTTCAATGCCAATCTAAACATCCTAGGATGCTTACTTGGGTCATCGTGGCTTAGCTACCATTTTGTGTCCAATACCAATCTGTGATTGTATCTAGGTATGTAATCTACCCCTATCTGTGGTTTTTGATACCACTCTGTGTTTCCTATTTAGGTGTGTAACCCACTGTCAACCCGTGGCTCTAATATCAATCTATGATTTCTATCTTAGGCGTGTAACCTACTATCACCGTGGCTCTGATACCAATCTGTGACGCCCTCAATTCTGTGGAAAACCACGGAACCGAGAACTAATGTATATGTGTGCCCAGGATGTTCATCACACATACACATATATTTCACAAACTGAATTCAGAATATATATAACCATGAATAACATAGTTTATTACAATAGCTCATGAGTCTTGGACTCATGCTCACAGCGGAAATCTTTATTTCTATGCAGCGGAAGTCTTTATTCTAATGCGGAAGCAAATCTAAGCAGCAATGGCTCCATCTCTATTCCATCCCCACAGGCAAGGTTGAGAACATATCACACGCCTAATGTTCCATTTGTTCTTCATAGTAATCTTCTTCTGCTGCTGATGATGAAATGATAATGCAAGTTTGAGTACAATGATGTACCCAGCAAGTGCGGGAAAATATGATATGAAGCTCATAACAAGGTAGGTATAAAAAGGCTCATTTGCAGAAAGCAAAGTTATTTATCAAACCATGGTAAAACAGCGACTCATATTTTAGTGAATGTAATCCCAACATGTATTTAAAATACCAATCATACCTCCATTATGTTCATTACCTTTCCATGTCACAACCAGTCATCAATCAACCTAATTCTCATGAATACCTCCTCGTATTCGCTACCATCTCACGAATACCATCTCGTATTCGCTACCATTTCGTCTCATAAACAACTTCGTCTCCCACCGAGACCAACCTCGTTGCCATGACTCAACAGTCATGCAACCCATCTTATCACCCGGACTCAACAGTCCCAAAACCAAACCATAACCAAACCATCCAAAACCATAACCAATAACCATCCCAATAACCATCCCGACTAATCATGGCAGTTGGCCAGGCGCTCGTGACCGTAAGCTCGGCTATCATGATAGTTTTAAGAACTCTGCAGAGTTTGCACCTCTTTACCTACAAGTTTGTGATTTCGTCACCCGTCGGCGACTGCAGAACCTCCATTATACCAGTACACAATCGTCGATGTATGGTCAAGAGATCACAAAATATCCTTTACAAAGGGGTTACTAGTATGGACTCACTAAGGTTTCACCGGCAGGCTAGAATCTCCAATTCTCCCACCCACGGGCCCCCTCTTGTGCCATGCAGTTCCCAGGGCAGTCCTCACTCGACTCCCATTCCCCGCGCCTTCCACAGTCCATAACACTCTAGCAACTTACCTAATTACTCAGCTAAGCCGCACCCATACTTGGCCTTGTGGTGGCACTGTTATCTTGGCATGTGCATGCATGAACCGGTCCTTAGAGCCACGGCAAGTAACCACCATCTCATGCTACCTCATTCACAAACCCAGGCTTGCCTAGATCTCCCTCCGATCCATGTTCATTAACAACATCAGTTTCTTATTTTCATTACGAGTGCAGTTAGCTAGACACATCTAACTCCCTTCCCAATCACATTGACTCAGCGAAGCATAAAAGTAAAAACCATACCCGACTCATAGACTTCCCAGGCGACAAGGATGGTTTAACCAAAGCTAGTAAACTCCTATAAAAGGGTTTCCCATCATGTTTTACTCAGTACACACACCTTTTCACAAAACCAAGCAGTTTTACCCAAAACATAGGATTAATATGGTCAAGGAGCACTTGCCTTGTTCTTGCGGTTCTAGTGGCTCTTGGATCTCGAAACCTTGTTGTTGCAGCTCATCGTAGACAGCTCCCTGAGCATGTCCTTCTATACAGGATCACACACATACAAGATTCATAACAATCAATATCATGCACAAACTTTGAACTGGACGCAATGATGCACATGCATGCTATCCTATGATAAGTTTTATTAGATCGGTTTGCACGTGTTCTTGCATGGCTTGCATGGTTTTACGATGTGTTCGGATCAGATGAGAATGTGACGATGACCTTGTCTTAAAATCAACCCGATCAACTAGTGATCTTTCCATGAGAAAGCTTCTGTTCAAAAGGAATCGAAAAACAGATGCAAAGAAAACACAACGATGTTGTAAGGTGGTATTGGAGACCTACCATACGTTCTTTTCGGTCTCGGGTCCTTCTCCGATCGTTGGGCTCTCTTCCGGTGATTTTCCTCGCTGAAATCCGGCGATGGCTTTCTCGGCGAGTTGGGGGCTAGGGCTCTAAGTCGTCGGCTCAGGAATTGGAAAAGAAGATCGTGGTTTCGGCCAGAGGTTCTGGGTTCTATTTATAATTGGGAGAAAAAGAGTCCTAATCTGATTGTATTTCGAATAAGAGTCCTATTTAGAACGTCGTTGAATCCTAACATCTTATCTTTAGTTGATTTGGTGCGGTGTCATTGTGGAATTCAGGTCGAATTCTTCTCCGTACCGATATTTATACGCGTACAGAATCCAAAACCGCTCCAGAACTCGTTACCTCCGTGGTGATGAGCTTCGGAAGCTCCACGTGTCCACTGGGGCCTGGTCTCTCCCTTTCCGCTGAGACGAGCTCCGGTTGTGACGCGTGTCAAGCGAGCGAGACCTCCTTTCTCCTTCGGAGGTGAGCTCCACGTACGCCACGTGTTAGTGTCGGACCTTCCCTCTCTCCGGAGATGGCTCCAGCGCCAGACTTCCTTTCTTCTTAGAGACGAGCTCCGAGGTTAACACGTATCCAACAGTGACGGACCTCCTGGAGATAAGCTCCGGTGGCTACACGTGTCCAATAGAACCGGACCTCTTGGAGGTGAGCTCCGAGATCGACACGTATCCCGCGCGACTGGTCCTCTAATTTTCGCGGTTACTAACTCCGAAGGTGACATGTGTCCTGCGGAAATGCCTTTGCTTCATCCGCAGAGGCTAGCTCCGGGGGCAACACGTGTCCCACAGGGTCGGACCTCTCCCCTTTTGCGGAGATGAGCCCCGAGCCTTCCACGTAGCCAGTTTAGCGGCGGACCTCTCCCACTTCGAAGGGATGAGCTCCGAACACGCCACGTGGCCAGTGGGCCGCAGAAGTTGTCTTCGGCGTTCTCGGTGAACTGGATTCGGCTCTTATTGGCTATCTTTTGATATTTTTCTCTGTTCCTACTTCTTTTAAAAAGTTTTCTCTTCGTGAACATGAATATATGCAGAAACCAAAAATGAGGGTGTCACAATTTGTTAACCCAAAAGACATGACGGTATATTCATACGAACCATACCGTGTTCGAAAGGCAGTCTTGGGTATATCGGATGGCTTAATCTTCAGCTGGAAGTATCCCGACCGAAGATCAAAATTAGAGAACACTCGGGCTGCTTTCATTTGGTCGAATAGGTCCTCTATACGGGGCAGAAGGTATTTGTTCTTGATTGTCACCTCATTGAGAGACCTATAGTCCATGCACATCCTTTGGGTCCCATCCTTCTTGTCTACGAAGAGCACGGGGGCTCCCCATGGTGACGAGCTTGGACGTATAAAACCCTTCTCCAACTGCTCCTGAATTTGCTTCTTGAGTTCCACTAGTTCATTGGTGGGCATCCTATAGTGTCTCTTTGCTATGGGTGCAGTTCGGGGTACAAAATCAATGGCAAACTCAATGTCCCGGTCAGGTGGCATACCTGGAAGCTCTTCCGGGAACACGTCCAAGAATTCTTGAACCACTAGAATGTTGGCCAATGTTGCTCCTTCGACGTGGTTTAAAATTGCCTTCTTGGTTGTTTGTTGGGCTGACTCAAACTCGATACGGATACCGTGCTTGTTTGTCAACTGCACGCTCCTCTTAGCACATTGGATTACTCCATTGTGCTTGCTTAGCCAATCCATCCTGAGTATTATGTCAAGCCCATAGGAATCCAAGACAATGAGGTTGGCAAGGAAGTCTACCCCCTTTTTTTAAGGCTTACTTTCGGACATACTATATTAGTCCTCATCTCTCCACCGGGAGAATTAACCAACATAGTACAACTCAAGTGTGATATGGGTAGATTATGCTTGGCAACATACTTGGATGATATGAAGGAATGTGATGCTCCAGAATCAAATAAGATGGTGGCTGGATTGGAGTTGGCAAAGAACATACCAATTACAACGTCCTCAGCCTGTTGTGCATCCTCAGCAGAGACATAGTTCACGTTGCCACGAGCATAATTCTGCTGTCCACGGTTCCCTTGATTGTCCCCTCCGTTCGGCCGTGGGTTCTGCTTGGGCACGTTGCCTTGCTGTCCAGGACCTCTCCTCGGGCACTGGCTCGCGAAGTGTCCTGTCTCCCCGCATGCAAAGCATGCCCTGTTGCCCGCGGCAGCAGGTACGTTGGGGCGGGGGTTTTGAACAGGAGCGCCCATGTTGGGTCGGGGCATAGGAGGCAAGGGCACACGAGGTGCTTGTGCAACGCGTCGTTGCTGTGGTGGCTGACTAGGGCGGTATGCAGGAGCAGTCGATCCATACTGTGGTGCGGCTGGGGGCATGTACCGAGGTCGTACGTTGCTCCCTTGGGGCTGGTATGGCATCTTCCTCTTGTACTCTCGCTCGATCTCTCGGATCTTGCTTTCAACCACTATAGCCTTGTCAACTAGCTTCTGGAAGCTCGCGTAGTCATTGTTGAGGAGCTGAACCTAGATCTCATTGTTCAACCCTCTCATGAACATGTATTGCTTCCTCTGGTCTGAGTTGACATCTTCCGGGGCATACCGGGACAGTTGTGTGAACTTGTTGAGATACTCATTCACGCTTCTCTGTCCTTGGCGGAGACCTTCAAACTCCTGTCTCTTAAGCATCATTACACCAGCAGGGATGTAATGAGAGTGGAAACTCTCCTTGAACTCAGTCCGAGTGATCGTCTTCGGGTCGACATGAGTGTTGCATAGGGCATCCCACCAGTCAGCGGCAGCTCCCATGAGTTGGTGCGACACAAAAAGAACCTTCTCTCGGTCATTGCACTGCACTACGGCAAGCTTCTTGTCCATGGATTTCAACTAGTCGTCGGCCTCCATGCGGTCGTTAGCTTGAGCAAAGGTAGGTGGTCGAGTCCTCATGAACTCTCCCAGTCTGTTATGAGCCGGCAGTGGTGGTGGCGGTGGCGCCGGAACGGGGTTGTTGTTGTTGGCCTGCAACTGACCCAAAGTTTGGATCATGGTTTGCATAAGTTGGTTCTACATGGCCATCAACCGTTCCAGGTTGTTCTCACCAGCTTCGGGGTTAACAGGAACATCATCGTGGCCATCCCCTTGGTTGTCACGGACGTTCCTTCGGCCCGCGTTTCCTCTCACCATCTGTGAGAGAGAACGAAATAGAATAGAAGGTTAGAAGGTTAGATAGATCCTCCTAACTATATGCATCAAGGTGGATTGGACTATATATGTGAGCCCATATGAGGATGTGAACAAGTGCCGAGGCATCTCACACCTCTTTCTACTTATGTGTGGATATGGACAACACTTTGAGACGTCCCACAACTCACACTAAGCACACAATCACAAACAATCATCACAAGGGCTCATACAACTCCTAGTCAAGGCTTGTTCAATGGGGGTCCTATATGGCTTAGGGTGTTGCCAATCTGTGATCCAACTATGGCCTTTCCTAGGCTTGTATCCTATGTCAAGATAGTTTCAAGGGCAATCTATGCATCCTAGGCTTGCATCCTATGGTCAGCGTGGCTTAGTTACCAACCTGTGTCTGATACCAATCTGTGATCTATCTAAGCGTGTAACCTATAGTCAACCCGTGGCTCTGATACCAATCTGTAACGCCCTCAATTCTATGGAAAAAAACCACGGAACCGAGAACTGATGCATATGTGTGCCAAGGATGTTCATCACACATATACACATCATCCACAAACTGAATTCAGAATATATATAACCACGAATAACAGAGTTTATTACAAGGTTTCATGAGTCTTGGACTCATGCTCACAGCGGAAGTCTTAATCTAACAACGGAAGTCTTTATTTCTATGCAGCGGAAGTTTTCTAACTAGTGCGGAAGCAATCTAAGCACCAGCGGCTCCATCTCTACTTCATCCCCACAGTCAAGGTTGAGGACAGATTACACCCCTAATGCTCCACTTGGTCTTAATAGTAATCTTCTCCTGTTGCTGAGGATGAAATAATAATGCAAGTTTGAGTACAATGATGTACTCAGCAAGTGCGGGAAAATATGATATGTAGCTCACAACAAGGTAGGTATAAAAATCCTCATGGGAGAAAGAAAAGTTATTTATCAAAACCACAATAAAACAGCAACTTGACTTTAAGTGATCTTAATCCTAACATGAATTAAAATACCAACATACCTCCGTTATGTTCAGTACCTCCCATGTCCCAACCGGACATTAATTAACCTCATTCTTGCTCACGAATATCTTCTCGTATTCGCTACCATCTCACGAATACCATCTCGTATTCGCTACCATTCTATTTCATCAACAATTCCGTCTCACACCGAGACCAATCTTGTTGCCGTCACTCAACAGTCATGCAACTAATCTTATCACCCGGACTCAATAGTCCCAAAAACAAAACCAAAACCAAACCATCCAAAACCATAACCAATAACCATCCCAACTAATCATGGAAGTTGGCCAAGCGCTCGTGACCGTAAGCTCGGCTATCATGATAGTTTTAAACTCTGCAGAGTTTGCACCTCTTTACCCATAAGTCTGTGATTTCGCCACCCGTCGGCGACTGCAGAACCTCCATTATACCAGTACACAACCGTCGGTGTATGGCCAAGAGATCACAAAATAGCCTTTACAAAGGGGCTACTAGATGTATGGACTCACTAAGGTTTCACCGGCAGGCTAGGATGTGACACCCTCATTTCTGGTTTCTGTAACACCCCAAAATCCTGTCAAGAGGGGAATTTAAAAATTTTTGGACGTGTTGCATGTGTTGCAAAAATTCAAAAATTCAAACTGGAATTCAAATTAAACTCAAAACAGAAATGAAAAAGAAAAAGAAAAAGAAAAAACAAATCTTCCCGGCCAGTGGGCCGAAACCCACCAGCCGGCCCACCCAACTCCAGAGCCAGCCCGCAGCCGCGCGCCTGCGCCCCCTCTCGCGGACTGGCGGGACCCACCTGTCATCCCTAACCCCCGATCGTCCGGAACCCGGACTGTTCCCCGCGCGCGCGATCTTAACCGACCGGATTTCCGCCCGAATTCTGGTTCCGGAGGACTCCTACTCGATCTAAACCACCCCGCCGCCCTCCCCCGTCTATAAAAACCCCAGCATCGTCCCGTTTTTCCCCACGATCCGCCGTTTTTCTCTCCGGTAAGAACCCGAGCTTCTCCGGCGAATTCTGCTCGATATACGCTCGGGAATTCTGATCTAACTCGCTGGTCTTGATCCACCGCCTCCGGGGAACCTCGCAGGTGCAGAAAACTCGGTGGTTTGCGGTTCAAACACAGTGCCGATGAGCCTGGCCGTGAATTCACCTCGGACCTCGTCGCCGATCGCTTTCCAGGACCTCCGAGCTCAAGAAAACCCCCGAGGTGAGATCCCCGACCTCCCCTCTACCGATCTAAGCCATAAAATCACAGTTTTAGGGAGAATTGACGAAGATCCGAAACTCTCCGGCGAGATCGCCGCCTCCCGCCGCCGTGCGCCGCCGGGCAGCGCCGCCCGCGCTCGATCAGAGCGACGTGGCCGCTTGTGCGCCGTCTATTTTAAATCGCACGGTAGAATTTAAATCCCCGCGTACCGGTTCGACGTTATAATCTCAGCCGTCTGTTTTAAATCGGACGGTCCACGTCAGACCCGTGTTATAAAGGCCAGGATTCTTACGTGCTACCCCCTGGGGTTCTCGGAAAATAAGAGCTAGCCCCGGAAACTTCAGATCTAGCCCCTGGAACTTCAGAAATTCATGTAAATTCAATTAAAATCAGTTTTAGCCCCCTGGACTAAATAAAAATTAGCAATAACCCTCTGTTATGTGTAGTTAGACCCCTGGAAATTCCTAAAATAATATAATAGACCCTGTAGTGGGGTGAGTTTACCTTTTTAACCCTATGTGATATTAAATTTAAGAATTTGAGTATGTGTTTAGTATTTGAAATTTAGAAGATGGGACAAACACATTGTAAATTCAAATTAAAAACCTTCCTGGTATTTGGAAAACTTTAGAATGAGATAAAAATAGATTTTTGACTGAAATGAATCTGTTTAATTGATTATTCACCTTTATTAGTAAAAGGGACACATTTTTAAGTATAGAATAATTCTGAAAATTAGTAAAATAAATGTAAAATAGTTTACATCAGAAAAGAAGTTCAAAAATATATTATTTAATATTTTAGACCCAAAACCTATTCTGTTTAGATGAGGTGTCTTACTATTTTCATAATAAAGTGCACATTTAGACATAGGAAATAAATCTGAAAATATATCAAACTAGGTATAAATAACTAGAAAATGATAAATGAAGTTTCCATAATCCAAAGAATTCAGTTTAGGGTTGGTAGAAGGTTTGAAGACACATATGAAGTAGGAAAACACCTTTCATGCATACTTGGTAGCTAAAATGTGTATCAATTAAATATAAGGGATTTATTTAAATTAGAAATTCATATATGGTATGCCAACATGAATATGAATACAAAATAGAAATCATATGTACAGATTTAAAAGTGCATGTAAGACAAAATCAACCCACATAGAGTAACCACAACACATAGAAATGAGGATGGCTTTCATAAATGTGAATGTGTGGCTTGTATGAAGTGGAAGTGTGAACTATGTCTTATGACTTGTTGTTTTCTTTTAATATGTGTGATGATATGAGTAAAACCTGCTCCAGAGCAAGTTCTTCCTTTCCAAGATCAGGACTACCCATTCCAAGAGCAGCTGGAAGGAGGCAAGTGTCCTTGACCACTTTGTTCCTATACTAGAATGTGTAGATAGAATTATTTGCATTGTCAATTGAAAATATGAAACCCATGCTAGGATGTTTCCCTAGAATTGCATTACCTTGTTTCCTTGTAGCTTGGGTTGGGATTTATTTTATCATGTCATTTATTGTTATGCTTAGCCATGCTTAGAATGGGATAATTGGGATATGAAATCATCAATTTATTTACCTTACTCTTGAATGAGATTTTATGAGATATGTAGAGGTAGGGATCAAGGCAAGTTGGATGATTTGGTTGGTGCTGGGTGCACGAGACTCGGGTTTGTGTTTAGTACTTGCCTGGATCCTAAGGACCGGTTCATGAAGCATGTAACCTGGCTTTACCGTGCCAACCACATGCTGAGATGGGGCAGCTTGGCCAATTAATTAGGTGTATCCCCGGCGTAGTATGGGTGTGTTGGATGGTGCGGGGAATAGGTGTCAGCTGGACTACCATATGAACTGCAAGGCTCAAGAGGGGGCCACTGCAGCGTGGTTGGAGCCCTTTGTATGCTGTTAGGGGTGAAACCTCAGTGGGCCCATGCTCGTCGAGAATCTCTTTGTAAAGGCTTCGTAGTGATCTCCTGGCTACACACCTGGGAAGTGTGAATATGGTTCGTGGCCACTGGCATAATGGAGGTTCTTTTAGTCCAACCGGCAACGGGGGATGAAATCACTACATGTGGGTACAGTGGTGCAAACTCTGCAGAGTCAAAACTGTCATGACAGCCGTGCTCACGGTCAAGAGCGGCTTGGACTTGTTCATGATTAGAATATGATGACCTTGGAGGTTGTGGATGTTAAGCGGGGAGCTTAACATTGGGAATGATGTTATGGTTATTTGATTATGATGAAGGGATGGGAAATTGGGACCATTTCACCTGTGTAGTAATGTAGGTGCTTAATAAGCTAAGGTAATAGGTATTAATTGCGTAGTGCTTTAACCATGAGTTCAACCTCCCCTCGTTCTAGCCATGCATGACATAACTTTCCCAAACTTGCTGAGTACCATCGGTGCTCAACCTTGCATATTTGTTGGTTTCTAGGTTCATGGAGTCCCCCGGGCAACGCCTGTGACGGAGCCCTCAAGAATAATATTCCGCTGCTAGTTTATTTACTTGTGATGAACTTATTATTGTCCAGCGAGATATTTGCTATGTAAGACTTATTTATATTCCACACATGGCTTGTAATAAATGATGCTTCACTATTTGTCATCACATGTATGAGAAAAATGATCCTGACATACATGTGATATTCACTTGGTTGTTCTTCGGAAAAACCGGGCGTGACAGAAGTGGTATCAGAGCCAAGGTTGCCCGTAGGAACGTGGACCTAGGTAGCAATGGACGTATTTAAGGGGCCTATTTTCTTAAAAAACTATTTTACAAGGTGTGTGTTGAAAAGTGTTATTTAATGGAGTCACTTTCTTCATCTTATCCCAACTTTCATTCAAAATAGGATTTTTGTTTAAAAGTTTTTCTAACCTAGTTTAAATGCTTTTTGTTTAGATGGTTCGCATGATTCGCACCGCTCGCAAGTCCACAGGAGGGAGAGTTCCCGTAGTTGCCCTTGCCCAAAGAGAGGATAGCCGTCTGGTGACGTACCTTTCCTACGGATTGGCAGTAGGAGGCTTGTTGCGACGTCTTCGACGTATGCTCCAAGCCGCCGGCAATACGGGCAAGCTAATCATACACTATAGCTCCACCAGGACCATCCGGGAGTAGTGGGAAGAATGGAGTTCAGAGATGAGGATTATCCATGAAAATCAGCTGCTTAAGATCCACCGCTCTCCAGCTTGTCGAGCGACACAGGTCGATGCGGAGAAGGATGTCACCTGGGAGGCCATCACCTGCTAGAGTCACATCTATCGTCGACACTTGGACAGGACTGAGTACATGTACGTCCTCCAGCGTGAGAGCGGTACAACGGAGTACAAGTACCCGCCAGTGCAGCAGGGGACTTCCCATGAGCACATGGATCTGTGCTTGGAGGATGCTGCTATGCTTAGCACTCGACTGCAGGATTGTCAGCAGGAGCTTCAGGATGTTCGTGACACCCTGAAGGAAACTGAGGCGTTGCTTCGAGCCTGCTTGAGGGCGAGACAGAGAGGAGATGGGAATGAACTGTGTGTCACCGTGAATGACACATGGACTCCTGACTCCCCAGATCGCCGGGCGATCAGGCGTCGTCGCACTTCTCCACCAGCAGCCTCCCCACCCAAAGCAGAGTCAGAAGGTAGCCGCAATAATGAGGAAGATCCCGAGGAGCCAGCTGAGGAATACGAGTAGTGTAGAGTCTTTCCCTTAGTTAGCAAGGTGTCGAATAGTCGAGTCGTTACCTTAGTAAATGGTGTATTAATGCTTGGTGTGTGACGTGAGTTGTGGAAGCCATGAGCAATTGTCCACAGCCTCATCTTCAGATTGTTTTGCTTTGGTGTGTGAACCCACATGAAATAATATTGCATTTATTTTTGTGAGACATGAACCCCCAAAAAGCATAACAAAGCCTCAACACTTCAAAGTAAAAAAACAAGTGAAAGTAGTAAGATGATACGTAATGCTCTAAATTAACATTGGTTGATCATGCCAGATGGCCGGAAGAGGAAAGGGTCGTGCTGCCAACCCCGCCAACAACAACGATGAGGCCTGCAACCCTCATCTTTCTGGAGGCCAAGACAGGGGTGGACGCCGTGAAGGAGTTGATGCCCTTCACCAAATGCTTGAGAATCAAAATCAGCTCATCCAGAACTTGACTCATGTGGTGGCCAACTTGCATCAAGTTCCACCTCCACAAACTGCACCACGCCAACCAAGGTTGAGTGAGTTTCTAGGGACTCAACCTCCAAAGTTTGCAAGTGCTGCTGAACCTCTGGAGGCAGATGATTGGCTAAAGACCATTGAGAGCAAGATGAGGATCATACAGTGCCAAGGCTATGAGAGGGTGCTGTTTGCCTCTCATCAATTGCATGGACCTGCTGCTGATTGGTGGACCGCCTATGTGGCCGCCCATTATGACCCTGAGAACATCACTTAGGAAGAGTTCAAGCGTAGCTTCCGCAACCATTACATACCAAGGGGTGAACTCAAAAACAAGAGGAAGGAGTTCTTGGGGTTGCAGCAAGGAAACATGACTGTGAGGGAATACCTCACTAAATTTACTCAACTCTCCCGTTATGCCCCACGGGACATAGAGACTGATGAGCAGAAACATGATTGTTTCATGGAAGGACTTACCGCAGAAATGCAGTGTGCAATGTCCTCCAACGAGTATGAGAGATTCCAAAAGATGGTGGACAGAGCGTTTGTGGTAGAAAGGAAGCTGAAGGCCTTGGAAAATGAGAACAAGAGGAAGGCCGGGTGGTCACTTCAAGCCTCAGGGAGCAACACCCGCCCACGTCTGATGCAGCAACCCGCAGGGCCGACAAACCGTGCTGCGGTACCCTACTCAGCACCAAGAGGGTACAACCTGAACTACAGGCCTCCGGCAGCACCAATACAGCCACAATGTCAGTTCGTACAGCAGCCTCGCCCTTCGTATCAACCTCGACCAGCAGTGCAAGGACCCACAAACCAACCCCAAGACAACAAAGGCCAGGCACCTAAGGTTGGGGTGCAATGTTTCAACTGTGGTGAAGTAGTGCACTACGCCCATAAGTGCCCAAAGAAGAAGCCCACGCAGCCACAACAGCAGAATGTAATGAGAGGACGGGTGAACCACGTCACCACGGAGAAAGCGCAAGAGGCACCTGACGTGGTAGTTCGTAAGTTTCCTGCCAATTTACACATTGCAACCCTGTTGTTTGATTCTGGTGCTACCCACTCGTTCATTGCCCAAGGATTTGTTAAGAAGCATGACCTAGCAACAACTCAAATGAACCATATGCTAGCAGTAAACTCTCCAGGTGGAGAAATAAGGACAAGACAAGTGTGTCCCAAAGTGAACCTAGACATTAATGGGGTAGTATTTACTGCTAACCTCATAGTGATAGATTCACAAGGGATAGATATTATCTTGGGTATGGATTGGTTGACCAAACATAAAGGAATCATCCATTGTTCGACCAGAACGGTGGAACTAACTCACCCTAGTGGCACAAGAGTAAAGTTTATAACAATACAAGAGCCTAGGAGGGACATTAAATTAAATCAAGTTGAGGTTAAAGTGGAGGAGATCAGAACCATCAGGGAATATCCAGATGTTTTTCCGGAGGAATTGCTAGGAATGCCTCCTGATCGTGAAGTGGAATTCGCAATTAAGCTAGTGCCTGGAACACCCCCGATATACAAGAGACCTTATCAGATGGACTCCAAGCAGCTGGGAGAACTCAAGGATCATTTGAGGGAATTGAAGGAGGAGGGGTATATTCGTCCTAGTTCCTCACCTTGGGGAGCTCCAGTCATGTTTGTGCCCAAGAAGGACGGAACCCAAAGGTTGTGCGTAGACTACCGTGCCTTGAATGAAGTGACCATCAAAAACAAGTAACAATTACCTCGCATTGAGGACTTGTTTGATCAGTTGAGGGGAGCTTGTGTGTTCTCGAAAATTGATCTCAGGTCGGGATACCACCAACTTAAGATAAGGCAAGCTGATATTCCAAAGACAGCTTTCGTATCTCGGTACGGACTGTATGAATACACCGTCATACCTTTCGGGCTAACTAATGCCCCGGCATACTTCATGTATCTCATTAACAAGGTGTTCATGGAATATCTAGACAAATTTGTGGTGGTTTTCATAGAAGACATTCTCATTTTCTCCAAGGATGAAGAGGAACATGAGAAGCATCTAAGGTTGGTGTTGCACAGGCTGAGAGAACACCAACTATATGCCAAGTTGAGTAAGTGTGAGTTTTGGCTGAAGAGAGTTCCCTTCTTTGGACATATCATCTCGGAGGGAGGAATCTCCGTGGATCCCGCCAAAATCGAGGATATACAGAAGTGGAAGACCCCTGAGAATGTCGGAGAAGTTCGAAGCTTCTTGGGATTGGCAGGATACTATCGACGGTTTATTGAGGGATTCTCTAAGATCTCGAGACCCCTCACCAAACTGTTGGAGAAGGGAATCACATTCACATGGACGCCGCAGTGCGAGACGAGTTTTCAGGAGTTAAAGAAAAGATTGACAACAGCCCCGGTGCTATTTATGCCAGATATGCAGAAGAACTTTACGGTGTACTGCGATGCCTCTGGAAACGGGTTGGGATGTGTTCTCATGCAAGAAGGGCATGTCGTGGCTTATGCATCCCGGCAGCTCCGGAAGCACGAGAAGAACTATCCTACACATGACCTAGAGCTAGCCGCAGTGGTACATGCGTTGAAAATTTGGCGGCACTACTTGATGGGGAAGAGGACAGAGATATATAGGGATCATATGAGTTTAAAGTACATTTTCACACAGCCAGATCTCAACCTAAGACAAAGGAGATGGTTAGAGCTAATCAATGACTTTGATGTGGGCATCAACTATCATCTTGGGAAAGCAAACGTCGTGGCAGATGCTTTAAGTCGGAAAGTGCAGGTCAATAAGTTGAGCTTGAAGGACATGCCTGCAGAATTGAAGGATGATGTTATAAGACTCAATCTATGCCTGGTGAATAGTGGTGAATCCATCGCCATGGAAGTGGACTCCACCTTACAGCGAGAAATACGCGAGGGTCAAAAGAATGACGAGAAGATACAAGAAATCAGGTAACTCATCAAGGAAAATAAAGCCCCTGGTTTCAGAGAGGATGAACAAGGAACAGTGTGGCAGGGGAAAAGAATCTGTGTGCTAGAAGTAAAGAAGATCCGTGAATTGATTTTGAAGGAGGCTCACGATTCTGACTATTCCATTCATCCTGGGAGTACGAAGATGTACCAGGACCTCAAGAGCAGGTATTGGTGGTATGGCATGAAACGAGATGTCGCGGAACATGTTGTCCTATGTGACACATGTCAGTTGGTGAAAGCGGAACATCAACGACCCGCGGGATTATTGCAACCACTCAAAGTGCCTGAATGGAAATGGGAAGAAATCGGTATGGATTTCATAGTGGAACTGCCCAGGACCCAATCAGGATATGATTCGATATGGGTCATCATCGACAGGCTAACCAAGGTAGCTCATTTCATCCCCATGAAAGAAAGCTAAAGCGGATCCAAATTGGCGGAATTGTACATGTCAAGGATCGTGTGTTACCATGGAGTGCCCAAGAGAATAGTGTCGGGTCGAGGGACACAGTTCACCTCAAGATTCTGGCAGAAGTTGCACGAAACCATGGGAACCCATCTGAACTTTAGTTCTGCCTATCATCCCCAAACTGATGGGCAGACGGAAAGGACGAATCAGATTCTTGAGGATATGCTGAGGGCATGTGCACTAAAAAACAATCGGAGTTGGGATAAGCACTTACTGTATGCGGAGTTCTCCTATAACAACAGCTATCAGGCTAGTATGAAGATGTCACCATTTGAAGCTTTGTAAGGGAGGAAGTGCAGAACTCCACTATTTTGGAACCAAATGGGGGAAAGCAAAGTGTTTGGACCCGAAGTATTACAAGAAGCCGAGGCGAAAGTGAGGGAAATTTGCAACAACTTGAGAATAGCACAGACACGACAAAAGAGCTATGCCGATGTACGAAGAAGAGAGCTCGTTTTCAACGTGGGGGACTATTTCTATCTCAAGGTGTCCCCTATACGAGAACTTCGTCGGTTCAAGGTGAAGGGGAAGTTATCACCTCGATACATCGGACCCTTTCAAGTTCTGGAGAGGAAAGGCGAAGTGGCGTATCAACTAGAATTACCGGCTCGCCTATCGGATGTGCATGATGTATTCCATGTGTCACAGCTCAAGAAATGTCTGAGAACGCCTGAAGAGGTGTTACCCATGAATGAGGTTGACGTAGCTGAGGATTTGTCTTAGGCCGAGCAACCATCCAAGATTTTGGAGACAATGGAACGCCTCACAAGAAATAAAAGAATCCGGATGTGCAAGGTGCAGTGGAAGCATCACTCGGAAGAGGAAGCCACCTGGGAGCGAGAAGATGAGCTTAAGGCACAATTTCCGGAATTGTTTTCTTAGAACCCCAATCTCGAGGACGAGATTTCTTTTAAGGGGGGTAGGGCTGTAACACCCCAAAATCCTGTCAAGAGGGGAATTTAAAATTTTTTGGACGTGTTGCATGTGTTGCAAAAATTCAAATTCAAACTGGAATTCAAATTAAACTCAAAACAGAAATGAAAAAGAAAAAGAAAAAGAAAAAGAAAAAGAAAAAACAAATCTTCCCGGCCAGTGGGCCGAAACCCACCAGCCGGCCCACCCAACTCCAGAGCCAGCCCGCAGCCGCGCGCCCGCGCCCCCTCTCGCAGACAGGCGGGACCCACCTGTCATCCCTAACCCCCGATCGTCCGGAACCCGGACTGTTCCCCGCGCGCGCGCGATCTTAACCGACCGGATTTCCGCCCGAATTCTGTTTCCGGAGGCTCCTACTCGATCTAAACCACCCCGCCGCCCTCCCTCGTCTATAAAAACCCCGGCATCGTCCCGTTTTCCCCCACGATCCGCCGTTTTTCTCTCCGGTAAGAACCCAAGCTTCTCCGGCGAATTCTGCTCGATATACGCTCGGGAATTCTGATCTAACTCACTGGTCTTGATCCACCGCCTCCGGGGAACCTCGCAGGTGCAGAAAACTCGGTTGTTTGCGGTTCAAACACAGCGCCGACGAGCCTCGCCGTGAATTCACCTCGGATCTCGTTGCCGATCGCTTTCCAGGACCTCCGAGCTCAAGAAAACCCCCGAGGTGAGATCCCCGACCTCCCCTCTACCGATCTATGCCATAAAATCACAGTTTTAGGGAGAATTGACAAAGATCCGAAACTCTCCGGAGAGATCGCCACCTCCCGCCGCTGGGCAGCGCCGCCCGCGCTCGATCAGAGCGACGTGGCCGCTTGTGTGCCGTCTATTTTAGATCGCACGGTAGAATTTAAATCCCCGCGTACCGGTTCGACGTTATAATCTCAGCCGTATGTTTTAAATCGGACGGTCCACATCAGCCCCGCGTTATAAAGGCCGGGATTCTTACGTGCTACCCCCTGGGGTTCTCGGAAAATAAGAGCTAGCCCCGGAAACTTCAGATCTAGCCCCTGGAACTTCAGAAATTCATGTAAATTCAATTAAAAAACAGTTTTAGCCCCCTGGACTAAATAAAAATTAGCAATAACCCTCTGTTATGTGTAGTTAGACCCCTGGAAATTCCTAAAATAATATAATAGACCCTGTAGTGGGGTGAGTTTACATTTTTAACCCTATGTGATATTAAATTTAGGAATTTGAGTATGTGTTTAGTATTTAAAATTTTGAAGATGGGACAAACACATTGTAAATTCAAATTACAAACCTTCCTGGTATTTGAAAAACTTTAGAATGAGATAAAAATAGATTTTTGGCTGAAATGAATCTGTTTAATTGATTATTCACCTTTATTAGTAAAAGGGACACATTTTTAAGTATAGAATAATTCTGAAAATTAGTAAAATAAATGTAAAATAGTTTACATCAGAAGAGAAGTTCAAAAATATATTATTTAATATTTTAGACCCAAAACCTATTCTGTTTAGATGAGGTGTCTTACTATTTTCATAATAAAGTGCACATTTAGGCATAGGAAATAAATCTGAAAATATATCAAACTAGGTATAAATAACTAGAAAATGATAAATGAAGTTTCCAAAATCCAAAGAATTCAGTTTAGGGTTGGTAGAAGGTTTGAAGACACATATGAAGTAGGAAAAAACCTTTCATGCATACTTGGTAGCTAAAATGTGTATCAATTAAATATAAGGGATTTACTTAAATTAGAAATTCATATATGGTATACCAACATGAATATGAATACAAAAATAGAAATCATATGTACAGGTTTAAAAGTGCATGTAAGCCAAAATCAACCCACATAGAGTAACCACAACACATAGAAATGAGGATGGCTTTCATAAATGTGAATGTGTGGCTTGTATGAAGTGGAAGTGTGAACTATGTCTCATGACTTGTTGTTTTCTTTTGCTATGTGTGATGATATGAGTAAACCTGCTCCAGAGCAAGTTCTTCCTTTCCAAGATCAGGACTACCCATTCCAAGAGCAGCAGGAAGGAGGCAAGTGTCCTTGACCACTTTGCTCCTATACTAGGATGTGTAGATAGAATTATTTGCATTGTCAATTGAAAATATGAAACCCATGCTAGGATGTTTCCCTAGAATTGCATTACCTTGTTTCCTTGTAGCTTGGGTTGGAATTTATTTTATCATGTCATTTATTGTTATGCTTAGCCATGCTTAGAATGGGATAATTGAGATATGAGATCATCAATTTATTTACCTTACTCTTGAATGAGATGTTATAAGATATGTAGAGGTAGGGATCAAGGCAAGTTGGATGATTTGGTTGGTGCTGGGTGCACGAGACTCGGGTTTGTGTTTAGTACTTGCCTGGATCCTAAGGACGGGTTCATGAAGCATGTAATCTGGCTTTACCGTGCCAACCACATGCTGAGATGGGGCAGCTTGGCCAATTAATTAGGTGTATCCCCGGCGTAGTATGGGTGTGTTGGATGGTGCGGGGAATAGGTGTCAGCTGGACTACCATATGAACTGCAAGGCTCAAGAGGGGGCCACTACAGCGGGGTTGGAGCCTCTTGTATGCTGTTATGGGTGAAACCTCAGTGGGCCCACGCTCGTCGGGAATCCCTTTGTAAAGGCTTCGTAGTGATCTCCTGGCTACACACCTGGGAAGTGTGAATGTGGTTCGTGGCCACTGGCATAATGGAGGTTTATTTAGTCCAACCGGCAACGGGGGATGAAATCACTACATGTGGGTACAGTGGTGCAAACTCTGCAGAGTCAAAACTGTCATGACAACCGTGCTCACGGTCAAGAGCGGCTTGGACTTATTCATGATTAGAATATGATGACCTTGGAGGTTGTGGATGTTAAGCGGGGAGCTTAACATTGGGAATGATGTTATGGTTATTTGATTATGATGAAGGGATGGGAAATTGGGACCATTTCACCTGTGTAGTAATGTAGGTGCTTAATAAGCTAAGGTGATAGGTATTAATTTCGTAGTGCTTTAACCATGAGTTCAACCTCCCCGCGTTCTAGCCATGCATGACATAACTTTCCCACACTTGCTGAGTACCATCGGTACTCAACCTTGCATATTTGTTGGTTTAGATTGCTGCTCAGGTCAAGATAATGAGGTGGTGTATAATGATCAAGACTTTGGACCCGAAGAAGGTTTCTAGGTTCATGGAGTCCCCCGGGCAACGCCTGTGACGGAGCCCTCAAGAATAATATTCCGCTGCTAGTTTATTTACTTGTGATGAACTTATTATTGTCCAGCGAGACATTTGCTATGTAAGACTTATTTATATTCGACACCTGGCTTGTAATAAATGATGCTTCACTATTTGTCATCACATGTATGAGAAAATGATCCTGGCATACATGTGATATTCACTTGGTTGTTCTTCGGAAAACCGGGTGTGACAGTTTCTGCATGTATTCATGTTTCATGTAGAGAAAACATTTTAAAAGAAGTGGGAACAGAGAAAATATCAAAAAGATAGCCAAAAAAAAGAGCCGAATCCCCTTCATAGAGAGCGCCGAAGACAACTCCCGCGGCCCGCTGGACATGTGGCGTGTTTGGAGCTCATCCCTGCGAAAGTGGGGAGATGTGCGCCGCTAAACTGGATACGTGGCAGGCTCGGGGCTCATCTCCGCAAAGGGGGAGAGGTCCGACCCTGTGGCACACGTGTTGCCCCTTGAGCTAGCCTCTGCGGAGAAGCAAAGACAGTCCCGCAGGACACGTGTCACCTTCGGAGCTAGTCACGGCAGAAATCAGAGGGTCAGTCGCGCGGGATACGTGTCGATCTTGGAGCTCACCTCCGAGAGGTCTGGCTCTATTGGACATGTGTCGCCACCGGAGCTCACCTTTGGGAGGTCCGACACTGTTGGACACGTGTTAACCTCGGAGCTCGTCTATGAGCAGAAAGGAAGTCTGGCGCTGTTAGGATACGTGGCATACCCAGAGCCACCTCCGGAGAGAGGGAAGGTCCGGCACTGACACGTGGCGTGCGCGGAGCCACCTCCGAATAGAGAGGAGGTCCCGACCGCCAGGATACGTGGCGCACGCGGAGCTCACCTCCGAAGGAGAGGGAGGTCTCGCTCGCTTGACATGCGGCACAACTGGAGCTAGTCTCTGCGGAAAGGGGGAGACCAGGCCCCGGTGGACACGTGGAGCTTCCGGAGCTCATCACCGCGGAGGTAACAAGTTTTGGAGCGGTTTTGAATTCTGTACGCGTGGAAATACTTGTACGGAGAGGAAACCGACCTGAATTCCACAATGTTACCGCACTAAATCAATCTGAGATAAAGTTGTTGAAAACTTAGGAAACAATTTGAATAGGACTCTTATTCGAGATCCAATCAGATTAGGACTCTTCTCTTCCCGATTATAAATAGAACCCAGAACCCTTGGGCGCAACCACGAATTTCTTTTCCAACTCCTGAGCCGGCGATTTAGAGCCTAGCCCCAACTCGCCGAAGTAAACCCATCGCCGGAGTTCAGCCGAGGAAGATCGCCGGAAGAGAGTCCCAATGATCTGTCTGCTAAGATAAGTACCCCGAGACCAAGGAGAACGTGAGGTAGGTCTCCAATACTACCTTACGACATCATCGTGTTTTCTTTGTATCTGTTCTTCGATTCCTTTCGAACAAAAGCTTTCTCGTGGACAGATCACTTGTTGATCGGGTTGATCTAAAGACAAGATCATCACCACATCCACATTTGATCCGAACACCTCTGTTCATCATAAAATACATGCAAGCCATGCAAGAACCCGTACAAACTAAACTGCATCATAGGATTAACATGCATAAGCATCATCGCATCTAGTTAAAGTTTGTGCATGATATTGATTGTTGTAAATCTTGTATGTGTGAGATCCTGTATAGAAGGACAAGCTCAGGGAGCTGTCTACGACGAGCTGCAACAACAAGATTTTGAGCAACAGGAACCGCAAGAACAAGGCAAGTGCCCCTTGACCATATTGATCCTATGTTTTGGGAAACTATTTTGTTTTGCGAAAAAGGTGTGTGTGCCGAGTCAAACATGATGGGAAACCCTTTTATAGGAGTTTACTAGTTTTTGTTAAACCACCCTTATCGCCAAGGAAGTTTATGAGTCGGGTATGGTTTTTGCTTTATGCTTCGCTGAGTCCATGGGATTGGGAAGCGAGATAGATGTGTCTAGCTAACTGCACTCGTAACGATAATGAGAAACTGATGTTGTTAATGAACATGGATCGGAGGGAGATCTAGGCAAGACTGGGTTTGTGAATGAGGTAGCATGAGATGGTGGTTTACTAGCCGTAGATCTAAGGACTGGTTCATGCGAGCACATGCCAGGATAACAGTGCCACCACAAGGCCAAGTATGGGTGCGGCTTAGCTGACTAATTAGGTAAGTTGCTAGATTGTTATGGACCGTGGAAGGCGCGGGGAATGGGAGTCGAGTGAGGACTGCCCTGGGAACTGCATGGCACAAGAGGGGGCCCGTGGGTGGGAGAATTGGAGATTCTAGCCTGCCGGTGAAACCTTAGTGAGTCCATACATCTAGTAGCCCCTTTGTAAAGGTTATTTTGTGATCTCTTGGCCATACACCGACGGTTGTGTACTGGTATAATGGAGGTTCTGCATTCGCCGATAGGTGACGAAATCACAAACTTGTGGGTAAAGAGGTGCAAACTCTGTAGAGTCTAAAACTATCATGATAGCCGAGCTTACGGTCATGAGCGCCTGGCCAACTTCCATGATTAGTTGGGATGGTTATTGGATATATTTATTGGTTATTGTTTTGGATGGTTTGGTTTTTGGTTTACGGGACTGTTGAGTCCGGGTGATGAGATGGGTTGCATGACTGTTGAGTCATGGCAACGAGGTTGGTCTCGGTGTGAGACGAAGTTGTTTATGAAATGGTAGCGAATACGAGATGGTATTCGTGAGATGGTAGCGAATAAGAGGAGGTATTCGTGAGCAAGAATGAGGTTGATTGATGTCTGGATGGGACATGAAAGGTAATGAACAATGGAGGTATGATTGGTATTTTAATACATGTTGGGACTACATTCACTTAAAGATAAGTTGTTGTTTTATCGTGGTTTTTGACAAATAACTTTGTTTTCTGCAATGAGCCTTTTATACCTACCTTGTTATGAGCTACATATCATATTTTTCTGCACTTGCTGAGTACATCATTGTACTCAAACTTGCATTATTATTTCATCATCAGCAACGGGAGAAGATTACTATGAAGACCAAGTGGAGCATTAGGCGTGTAATCTGTTCTCAACCTTGCCTGTGGGGATGGAATAGAGATGGAGCTGCTACTGCATAGATTGCTTCTGCACTAGTTAGAAGACTTCCGCTGCATAGAAATAAGATTTCCGCTGTTAGATTAAGACTTCCGCTGTGAGCATGAGTCCAAGACTCATGAGACATTGTAATAAACTCTGTTATTCGTGGTTATATATATTCTGAATTCAGTTTGTGGAACATATGTGTATGTGTGATGAACATCCTGGGCACACATATGCATCAGTTCTCGGTTCCGTGGTTTTCCACAGGATTGAGGGCATCACAGATTGGTATCAGAGCCATGGTTGAGGGTAGATTACACACCTAGATACAATCACAGATTGGCATCAGAGTCACGGGTTGACGGTAGGTTACACGCTTAGATAGAGGTCACAGATTGGTATCAACCTGCCACGGATAGATCACACAACCAAGATAGATCACAGATTGGTAGCTAAGCTACGCTGACCATAGGATGCAAGCCTAGGATGCATAGATTGGCCTTGAAACTACCTTGACAAGGTAAACCAGCCTTGAATAAGAGTTGTGTGAGCCCTTGTGATGATTGTTTATGATTTTGTGCTTAGTGTGAGTTGTGGGACGTCTCAAAGCGTTGTCCATATCCACACACAAGTAGAAAGAGGAGTGAGATGCTTCGGCACTTGTTCACATCCTCGTATGGGCTAATATATATATTGTCCAACCCACCTTGATGCATGTAGTTGAGGGGATCTACTTAACCTTCTAACTTTCTATTTTATTTCGTTCTCTCTCACAGATGGTGAGAGGAAACGCCGGCCGAAGGAACGTCCATGACAACCAAGAGGATGGCCATGATGAAGTTCCTCTTAACCCCGGAGCTGGTGAGAACAATCTGGAACGGTTGATGGCCATACAGAATACACTTATGCAAACCATGATCTAAACTTTGGGTCAGTTGCAGGCCAACAACAACAACCCCGTTCTGGCACCACCGCCACCACCACCACCGGCTCATAACAGACAGGGAGAGTTCATGAGGACTCGACCACCCACCTTTGCTCAAGCTAAGGACCCCATGGAGGCCGACGACTGGTTGAAATCCATGGAGAAGAAGCTTGCCATAGTGCAGTGCAATGACCGAGAGAAGATTCTTTTCACGTCGCACCAACTCATGGGAGCTGCCGCTGACTGGTGGGATGCCCTATGCAACGCTCATGTCGATCCGGAGACAATCACTTGGACTGAGTTCAACGAGAGTTTCCGCTCTCATTACATCCCTCCTGGTGTAATGATGCTCAAGAGACAGGAGTTTGAAGGCCTCCGCCAAGGATAGAGAAGCGTGAATGAGTATCTCAACAAGTTCACACAACTGTCCCGGTATGCCCCCGAAGATGTCAACTCAGACCAGAGGAAGCAATACCTATTCATGAGAGGGTTGAACAATGAGATCCAGGTTCAGCTTCTCAACAATGACTATGCGAGCTTCCAGAAGCTGGTTGACAAGGCTATAGTGGTTGAAAGCAAGATCCGAGAGATCGAGCGAGAGTGCAAGAGGAGGGTGCCATACCAGCCACAAGGGAGCAACGTACAACCTCGGTACATGCCCCCAGCTGCACCGCAGTATGGATCGACCGCTCCTGCATATCGCCCTAGTAAGCCACCACAGCAACGACCCGTTGCATAAGCACCTCGTGTGCCCTCGCCTACTGTGCCCCGACCCAACATGGGTGCTCCTGCTCAAAACCCCGCCCCAACGTACCTGCTGCCGTAGGCAACAAGACATGCTTTGCATGCAGGGAAATAGGACACTTCGCGAGCCAATGCCTGAGGAGGGGCCCTGGACAGCAAGGCAACGTGCCCAAGCAAAACCCGCGACCAAACGGAGGGGACAATCAAGGAAACCAAGGACAGCAGAACTATGCTCGCGGTAACGTGAACCATGTCTCTGCTGAGGAAGCACAACAGGCTGAGGACGTCGTAATTGTTATGTTCCTTGCCAACTCCAACCCAGCCACCATCTTATTTGATTCTGGAGCATCACATTCCTTCATATCATCCAAGTTTGTTGCCAAGCATAATCTACCCATATCACACTTAAAATGTGCTATGTTAGCTAATTCTCCCAGTGGAGAGATGAGGACTAATATAGTATGTCCGAAAGTAAGCCTTAAACTAAGGGGGGTAGACTTCCTTGCAAACCTCATTGTATTAGATTCCCAAGGGCTTGACATTATACTCGGGATGGATTGGTTAAGCAAGCACAATGGGGTAATCCAATGTGCTGAAACAAGCGTGCAGTTAACAAATGAGCACGGTATTAGCGTCGAGTTTGAGTCAGCACAACAAACAACCAAAAAGGCAATTTTGAACCACGTCGAAGGAGCAACATTGGACAGCATTCCAGTGGTTCATGAATTCTCGGACGTGTTTCCATAGGAGCTTCCAGGTATGCCCCCTGATCGAGACATTGAGTTTGCCATTGATTTGGTACCCGGAACTGCACCCATAGCAAAGAGACCCTATAGGATGCCCGTCAATGAACTAGCAGAACTCAAGAAGCAAATTCAGGAGCAGTTGGAGAAGGGTTTTATACGTCCAAGCTTGTCACCATGGGGAGCTCCTGTGCTCTTCATGGACAAGAAGGATGGGACCCAAAGGATGTGTGTGGACTATAGGTCTCTCAATGAGGTAACAATCAAGAACAAATACCCTCTGCCCCGTATAGAGGACCTATTCGACCAAATGAAAGGAGCCCGAGTGTTCTCCAAGATTGATCTTCGGTCGGGATATTTCCAACTGAAGATTAAGCCCTCTGATATACCCAAGACTGCCTTTGAACACGGTATGGTTTGTATGAATATACCGTCATGTCTTTTGGGTTAACAAATGCACCCACATACTTCATGTACCTTATGAACAAGGTCTTCATGGAGTACTTGGATAAGTTCGTCGTGGTTTTCATCGACGACATTATGGTGTATTCAAAAAGTGAGGAGGAGCATGAAGAACATTTGAAATTCACCTTGCAGAAAATGCGTGAGCATCAATTGTATGTCAAGCTTAACAAGTGTCAATTTTGGGTAAAGGAGATATCGTTCCTAGGCCACATTATCTCCGTGGAAGGAGTATCGGTTGATCCCGGAAAAGTGGGAGATGTTCTGAAGTGGAACCAACAGCAAAACGTGAGGGATATTCCGAGTTTCCTTGGGATGGCTGGATGCTACCGACGCTTCATCAAGGACTTCTCTAAGATAGCAAAGCCTATGACAGAGTTGCTAACGAAGGGAAAAGCCTTCCAATGGACACCAACATGCCAAGGGAGTTCTGAGGAACTCAAGAAAAGGCTAACGACAGCGCCGGTTTTGGTATTGCCAGACGTAAGCAAGAGCTTTGACATATATTGTGACGCATCCAGACAAGGGCTCGGATGTGTGCTCATGCAAGAAGGACAAGTGGTAGCCTATGCCTCACGACAATTAAAGAAGCATGAGCTTAATTATCCTACACATGACTTGGAGCTAGCAGCAGTTGTGCATGCATTGAAGATTTGGAGACATTATATTCTTGGTCATCGATGTGAGATCTATAGGGATCATAAAAGCCTCAAGTACATATTTACACAAACGGACCTGAATTTGAGGTAACGTCGATGGTTGGAACTCATCAAGGATTACGATATTGGAATCAACTACCACCCTGGGAAGGCCAATGTAGTAGCTGATGCATTGAGCCTGAAGGGAGCATGTCACCAACTCACGATTCGGGAGCTACCACCCGAACTACGAAAGGAGTTCGAACGGTTACACCTCGGATTCTTAAACAACATGGAAGTGATGGAGATCCACTCTTCATTGGAGCAAGAGATTAGAGATGGCCAAGCAACGGATGAGGAGATCAGCGAGATCAAGGAAAGGATCCGACAAGGAATAGAGAAGGATTTTAAAGAAGATGGGAAGGGTACGCTTTGCCTAGGAAAAAGGATTTGCGTGCCTAACATGAAGCACATCTGCGACATGATATTAAAAGAGGCACATGATTCACCCTATTCCATACATCCCGGAAGTACCAAAATGTACAAGGACTTGAAGACTTGTTATTGGTGGGATGGTATGAAAAGGGATATAGCCGAATATGTTGCCCTATGCGATACATGCCAACGGGGGAAGGACGAACATCAATGACCCGCTGGATTGTTGCAAGCATTGAAGGTACCAGAGTGGAAGTGGGAGGACATCAGTATGGATTTCATCGTCGGATTGCCACGTACTGTAGGGTTATGACTCCATCTGGGTTATTCGAGCTGAAAGTGGGGCGGGCTGTGGGCAGCCCGCTCCTGGCCGCAGTGTCCGCTTATTTTTTTAGCAGGTTTAGTCGGACCTGCTGGATCATTATAGCGCTGCCCATTTGATATTAGTGGATCTTGGGGGCAGACGTTTTGCGGTTTGCGTGTACCACATACAACCACAAATTCGCTGGTGGTGTACAAGTATAAGATAGTATGTAGCAGCCGAAAAATTATGTTTCAAAAATGTATTTACTGGTGGAAGCACCAAGTTAGAGTTCAGAAACACCATGTTTCTCACAGAATGCTTCTCACTACAGGTTGATTACTGCTAATTCCACCCTTCTGTTTCTGTTCACCATCATCTCTTGCATCTGCGTAGTGGCATCTGAAATGACACTAATTCACTGTTCATTTTCATTCCTTTAGCTCTCGTAGTTTCACATAATGGCCATCACTGTTTTCTCACTTGTTACCAAATATTTCGGACTTGTCACTTGTCTTCACTGAAAGAACTACCAGCTATCATACCTGCAGATGGGATAATGGAATATGATAAAGGTTTACCACTAATCATAATAATCAATTTCTAAACTAATACCAAACACACTTCTACATACTGAGGTACTCAAGAAAAACTGAGGGCATACAGGTTAGCTTCAACATGAGCATAATTTTGAAACCAATTTCAGAATTCAGAACCATAAAAAAGGCAACTTGACAAGATGAACCATCAAAATAATTTAGAGTCCAAAACATAACAACATGTAAAATTACTGAATCCACTCTATATCATTTAAAATTAACATATGTTACCTTTCACAGTAATTAGAGATCAATATCTTCATCACTGACATCCAAGTTCTCACTTGACAAGATATGAGAATAAGATGAGCCTGTAAAATTAAGAACTCAGCATCTGAAACCGTACTGTAAAATTAATAATATGACTATACCTGCAGTCCGAAACCAGTCCTGGAGACACACTAAAGATTCAACAGTGCTGGTGGACAAACTGCTCCTATAATCGCTAATAATCCTTGAACCAGTGCTAAATGCGGACTCTGATGCCACCGTAGAAGCTGGAACAGCCAAGACATCACGAGCCATGCGAGCCAAGATTGGGTACTTAGGTGAGTGCATCTTCCACCAATACAATATATCAAAGCTCTCTTCATCACAGGGGAACAATTCATCTTGCAGATATCTATCAAACTCATTTGACCCTTGCTTGCTTTGAACACTCAAATGATGGTACCAATCAGACCATGGACAACCTTGTCTTGGAGACATGGTGTCAACTTACTGACCGGTAAAACAAGATGTGTCTTGTGTTTGAGAAGAGTATGCATTGAACAAATTTGTAATTACATTATCAACTTTATTGATGTGATCATCCGCACAATATCCAAAAGCTTGCCTCAAACGGAAGTCAATAAAACCAAACTTGAATCTAGGATCAAGAACCACTGGTATGCAATTTGTCAAGTAAGAAAGCTTCCAATACTTGTCAAACTTCTTTTGCATTTCTCTAACCATGGATGTAACAATTGTGTTGGTACTTAATGCCCCATCATTCAACACTTGTCTCACTTCCCAAACTTGATGAAAATAAAGATTGGAAGTTGGGTATTTTGAACCAGAGACAACTTTGGTGCCTTTCTTGAAGACCTTTAGTAAGCTGCAAACAATCTCGGCCCTTTCCCACTCTATAGTCAACGGGCAGTACTTGTAGTTCATATCTTGTACTCCAAACTCATGGAAAGCTGCCCTTAGAGATAGTTCTGACTTTAGCATGAGATATGTTGAATTCCAACGTGTTGGCACGTCAAGTGAAGGGCGTTTCTTGCAACATATGCCTAGCTCAGCAATAATTTCCTCAAACTTTTCCTTTCTAGACTGAGAAGACTTTACATACTTCACACTTTCTCTAACATTGTTGATGACACTCTCTATTGCTTGTAAACCATCCTTGACAATGAGATTGAGGACATGAGCAGCACAACGAACATGAAACAGTTCACTACAGAACAACTTCTGCCTTGTGAAAAGATACTCACACAATGAGTCTATCATTGATGTATTAACTTGGGCATTATCTAAGGTCACACTAAAGAGTTTATCCTCAATATTATAGTAGCGGATAGTCTTCAACACTACATTATAGATGTTTAAAGCATCATGCGGTGTTTTGATGTAAGAAAACCTTAGAATTTTCTTTTGAACCTTCCAACTATCATCGATGTAGTGACATGTGATGCAAAAATAACCTATATTTCCCTTGGATGTCCAAGCATCAGCCGTAAGTGAAACTCTAGAATTATGACCCTTAAACATTTCTCTCAACACAGACCGGTGATTCTGAAAAACTTTTATGCAATCCAATTTTATTGTTGTTCTGCTGACTATCTTAAATACTGGGTTTAAGCTAGCTGAATATCTGATAAATCCATCATATTCAACAAGTGAAAATGGAAGTTCATGAAGGACAATCATTCTTACCAGCTCTCCCCTAGTCCTTTGAGGATCAAACTTCCAATCTGCTAAAGCAGCCGCTTCATTTGGCAATGTTGAAGATTGTAATTGCTCTACCATGTCATGAATTTTGGCCCTTTCTTCACAAATACTTAAATGTCTCTTAATGTGAGTTGTCCCTGAATTTCGTGCAGCAGGAAATATTTCATTGCAATGTTTGCAGCAACCTTTTCTAAGTTTTCCATGATGATAAATCGGTTCTACTTCCTTCCATATTGCTGATCTAAGTTTACGTGGTTTGCTTCCATGTGTTGAAGTGCCAGGAATGTCATCTACAGACAAAAATATAAAGATCAGTAACCAATACCAAACTAAGTATACTGCACTAACTTGCAATTTACTACATAAACAAATTGTAGAAATATATAGTAATTTATAGTGTGAATCTACAAAGGAAACACTCACCACGAATATTTGAATGGATTCTTGGTTCTGGAAACAAAGGTAATAACAGTGTAGGAGACCTTGTTGGAGACCTTTGCCTAGACCCTGATGAGGTAGCTGCTTTAGGGCGTGATGCTTGTGCTAGAGATCTTGCTCCCACCACCATAGCAGACACCAACAACCTCATCATGGGAGAGCTTGTGATCACTGGTGACCTCACTTGCATCTCAGCGTTAGGAGATCGCCATTGCTTTGCTTTCAGCTTTCTTGTTGTAGCAGATTTGACTTTTCAGCCGGGAGTAAATTAGCTGGTGTAGGAATTTTTCGCTTTGATGGTGAAGAGCTAATCCGTGAAGGGCTCCTTGGAGAGCTCACAACTTCTTGCAATTGTTGTATTGGCATCATTGAGCCCCCAAGTTCTTTATGCTGAGATAGTGTCGACATCTCCTGTATTAAATAAAAACACAATAAAAGCTCTAGGAATAACACTAACTGAAGTTGCTACTGTTATATAAAAGAAGCTAAGATTTTGATACAAATAGGGCATAGGTTCAATTATTAACTAAATTAGAATTTATAACAACTAAGTTGACATAGTCTTGTTCCATAGAAACAAAGGGCAGGAGAGGGTACTAGATAATGCCACACCTGAGAAAAAGCCTATATCCCCCAAGAGCATGGTAATGTAATAATGTTGAATCTGGAAATTGTCCAAGACAAAGCATCCTAACATACTACTAGTACATCACACACATGTACATGAGCTTGCGACAAATTGGTGACAGCATCAACAATCATCATCAACTTTGCAATCATAAGATGGGAGAACACAATGTAATAGCTTTTTCTAGTTGCTATTGGCATTCCCTACTAGGAAGAGCTGACAAGGTATATGCTATTATACTTTTCTGTTTTGACTAGTTTTAGAACAAGCTAATAATCACAGAGCACAAACGTAATACAGATTAAATAATTATTATCCAAGATATCAGTTGTTTTTCTAAATCTAACCCACCTCCACTCCATACTGTTTATTTCCCTCTCAATCAGTTAGGTCATTATACACGACAGGACATACCAAATCAATGGCTTCAGCGTTGGTGGCTTCCAGCAGCTTGCATGCAAACAAACCCACTAACAAATCAAAAGAAATCTCTCGTGAAGAGTTCACGCCAAGAAACCCAACCTTCAGATTTGAATAAAAAATAATATTGCTGGTTGATGACTTGATTGAACAACAAGATACATCACCAGAGAGGGGGCAGCGTGCTACTGCCCACAGCTGCTGACGTTCTTTGAGGACAGGGGATGAGAAGATGTGTCAGTCCTTCACGTGGGGAGGAGGCAGCCTACCGGCGCTGGGGCGTGGCCGCGCGGGGAGCAGTCGAACCTGATGCCGGTGGTGCTAGGTTCCGCCTCCATGAAGTGTGCAAGCGGGCGTTGTGGGCACATATGAGTGTTGTGGGTTTGAGCGGCGAGGTCGCAGCGTCCGGTGGGCCAAGCAATAAAGCCCACTTCACACCACTTATAGATATGTGAGTTATCACTATACCCGTTAACACATTTTTAGTGGGGCGGGTTTAGTGGACTTGTGTACAAACCCGCACCACTTACAGATTGATGGGTTATCGTGGACCGATTGACGAAAACAACCCATTTTCTCTCTGTAAGGGCCAAGTACAACGTTTCACAATTAGCCGAGTTGTACACGGAGCAGATCGTGTGCTGTCATGGAGTCCCAAAGGGGATAGTATCAGATCGAGGTTCTCAGTTTACCTCTAGATTTTGGAGGAAGCTGCAGAAAACTATGGGTACACGACTGGATTTTAGCTCCGCCTATCACCCACAAACCGACGGACAAACTGAAAGGACAAACCAAATTTTGGAGGACATGTTGAGAGCTTGCACCTTGAAACGTGGGCGTAGATGGGATAGGAGTTTACCATACGCCGAATTCTCCTATAACAACAGCTATCAAGCTAGCTTGAAGATGTCACCTTTCGAAGCATTGTACGGTAGACGGTGTAGAACACCGCTGTTTTGGAACGAAACCGGAGAGCCAGGTTTGGACCCGAAGTGCTACAAGAAGCTGAAAAGCAAGTCCAAACGATACGGGAAAACATAAAGGCTGCTCAGTCACGACAGAAAGGCTATGCGGACAATAGGCGAAGGAAGTTGATTTTCAAAGTAGGAGACTTCGTATACCTTAAGGTATCGCCTATCCAAGGCCAGCGACGTTTCAACGTCAAAGGCAAGCTAGGACCTCGCTACATCGGACCATTTAAGATTTTGGACAAGCGAGGAGAAGTAGCCTATCAACTAGAGCTCCCAACATATCTCTCCGACGTACATGACATGTTTCATGTATCCCAGCTCAAGAAGTGCTTGAGAGTACCATAGGAGCAAGTACCAATGGAAGAGCTTGAACTTCAAGAGGACCAGACTTATGCGGAACATCCTGTCCAAATTTTGGACGAAAGGAAAAGGGTCACAAGGAACAAAGTAATCCGATGGTGCAAGGTACAATGGAGCCATCACATCGAAGCTGAAGCCACATGAGAGCGTGAAGAAGACATCAAGGCAGAATTCCCTCATCTGTTCTCTACTAACGAATCTCGAGGGTGAAATTCAATTTAAGGGGGTAGATTTGTGACACCCTCATTTCTGGTTTCTGCATGTATTCATGTTTCATGTATAGAAAACATTTTAAAAGAAGTGGGAACAGAGAAAATATCAAAAATATAGCCAAAAAGAGCCGAATCCCGTTCACAGAGAGCGCCGAAGACAACTCCCGCGGCCCGCTGGCCACGTGGCGTGTTCGAAGCTCATCCCTGCGAAAGTGGGGAGAGGTCCGCCGCTAAACTGGCTACGTGGCAGGCTCGGGGCTCATCTCCGCAAAGGCGGAGAGGTCCAACCCTGTGGGACACGTGTTGCCCCCGGAGCTAGCCTCTGCGGAGAAGCGAAGGCAGTCCCGCAGGACACGTGTCACCTTCAGAGCTAGTCACGGCGGAAATAAGAGGACCAGTCGCGCGGGATACGTGTCGATCTCGGAGCTCACCTCCGAGAGATCTGGTTCTATTGGACACGTGTCGCCACCGGAGCTCACCTTTGGGAGGTCCGACACTGTTGGACACGTGTTAACCTCGGAGCTCGTCTATGAGCAGAAAGGAAGTCTGGCCCTGTTAGGATACGTGGCACACCCGGAGCCACCTCCGGAGAGAGGGAAGGTCCAGCACTGACACGTGGCATGCGCGGAGCCACCTCCAAATAGAGAGGAGGTCCCGACCGGCAGGATACGTGGCGCACGCGGAGCTCACCTCCGAAGGAGAGGGACGTCTCGCTCGCTTGACACGCGGCACAACAGGAGCTAGTCTCTACGGAAAGGGGGAGACCAGGCCCCGGTGGACACGTGGAGCTTCCGGAGCTCATCACCACGGAGGTAACGAGTTTTGGAGCGGTTTTGGATTCTGTACGCGTGGAAATACTGGTACGGAGAGGAAACCGACCTGAATTCTACAATGTTACCGCACCGAATCAATCTGAGATAAAGTTGTTGAAAACTTAGGAAACAATTTGAATAGGACTCTTATTCGAGATCCAATCAGATTAGGACTCTTCTCTTCCCGATTATAAATAGAACCCAGAACCCTTGGCCGCAACCACGAATTTCTTTTCCAACTCCTGAGCCGACGACTTAGAGCCTAGCCCCAACTCGCCGAAGTAAACCCATCGCTGGAGTTCAGTGGTGGAAGATCACCGGAAGAGAGTGCCAACGATCTGTCTGCTAAGAGAAGGACCCTGAGACCAAGAAGAACGTGAGGTAGGTCTCCTATACTACCTTACGACATCATCGTGTTTTCTTTGCATCTGTTCTTCGATTCTTTTTTAACAGAAGCTTTCTCGTGGACAGATCACTTGTTGATCGGGCTGATCTAAAGACAAGATCATCGCCACGTCCACATTTGATCCAAACACCTTTGTTCATCATAAAATCCATGCAAGCCATGCAAGAACCCGTACAAACTAAACTGCATCATAGGATTAACATGCATAAGCATCATCGCATCTAGTTAAAGTTTGTGCATGATATTGATTGTTGTAAATCTTGTATGTGTGTGATCCTGTATAGAAGGACAAGCTCTGGGAGCTGTCTACGACGAGCTGCAACAACAAGATTTTGAGCAACCGGAACCGCAAGAACAAGGCAAGTGCCCCTTGACCATATTGATCCTATGTTTTGGGAAACTATTTTGTTTTGTGAAAAGGGTGTGTGTGCTGAGTCAAACATGATGGGAAACCCTTTTATAGGAGTTTACTAGTTTTTGTTAAACCACCCTTGTCGTTAGGCAAGTTTATGAGTCAGGTATGGTTTTTGCTTTATGCTTCGCTGAGTCCATTGGATTGGGAAGCGAGATAGATGTGTATAGCTAACTGCACTCGTAACGATAATGAGAAACTGATGTTGTTAATGAACATGGATGGGATGGAGATCTAGTCAAGACTGGGTTTGTGAATGAGGTAGCATGAGATGGTGGTTTACTTTCCGTAGATCTAAGGACCGGTTCATGCGAGCACATGCCACGATAACAGTGCCACCACAAGGCCAAGTATGGGTGCGGCTTAGCTGACTAATTAGGTAAGTTGCTAGATTGTTATGGACCGTGGAAGGCGCGGGGAATGGGAGTCGAGTGAGGACTGCCCTGGGAACTGCATGGCACAAGAGGGGGCCCGTGGGTGGTACAATTAGAGATTCTAGCCTGCCGGTGAAACCTTAGTGTGTCCATGCATCTAATAGCCCCTTTGTAAAGGCTATTTTGTGATCTCTTGGCCATACACCAACGGTTGTGTACTGGTATAATGGAGGATCTGCAGTCGCCGACGGGTGACGAAATCACAAACTTGTGGGTACAGAGGTGCAAACTCTGCAGAGTCTAAAACTATCATGGTAGCCAAGCTTACGGCCACGAGCGCCTGGCCAACTTCCATGATTAGTTGGGATGGTTATTGGTTATGGTTTTGGATGGTTTGCTTTTTGGTTTACGGGACTGTTGAGTCCGGGTGATGAGATGGGTTGCATGACTGTTGAGTCATGGCAACGAGGTTGGTCTCGGTGTGAGATGAACTTGTTTATGAAATGGTAGCGAATACGAGATGGTATTCGTTAGATGGTAGCGAATACGAGGAGGTATTCGTGAGCAAGAATGAGGTTGATTGATGTCTGGATGGGACATGAAAGGTAATAAACAATGGAGGTATGATTGGCATTTTAATACATGTTGGGACTACATTCACTTAAAGATAAGTTGCTGTTTTATCGTGGTTTTTGATAAATAACTTTGCTTTATGCAATGAGCCTTTTATACCTACCTTGTTATGAGCAACATATCATATTTTCCCGCATCTGCTGAGTAAATCATTGTACTCAAACATGCATTATTATTTGATCATCAGCAACAGGAGAAGATTACTATGAAGACCAAGTGGAGCATTAGGCGTGTAATCTGTTCTCAACCTTGCCTGTGGGGATGGAATATAGATGGAGCCGCTACTGCTTAGATTGCTTCCGCACTAGTTAGAAGACTTCCGCTGCATAGAAATAAGACTTCCGCTGTTAGATTAAGACTTCCGCTGTGAGCATGAGTCCAAGCACTACAGGAATCGGGACTATAGACGACGGCTGGAAACCGTCGTCAATAAGGACACTACCGTCGTCAATAACTTATTGACGACGGTAAATGTTTACAGACGACGGTTTCCAGCTGTCGTCAATTATTAGTCGTCAATAAGTTTATTGACGACGGTAACCGTCGTCAATAAATTTATTGACAACAGCTAAATCTAGTTGTCGTCAATAAACTTATTGACGACAGCTAAATCAGGTTGTCGTCAATAAGCTTATTGACGACGGTTTACACTAGGCCGTCGTCAATAACAATGGCTTATTGACGACGGTTTACACTAGGCCGTCGTCAAAAACAATTGCTTATTGACGACGGTTTCTGATACCTGGCCGTCGTCAATACTTATGGCTTATTGACGACGGCCAAGTACCAGTAACCGTCGTCAATAAGCTTTTCAATTTTTTTTTAAAAAATAGAAAATCCTGCCCTGGCTTCGAGGCCAGCCCTGGCTCGATGGCCAGATCACAGGCAATCAAAATATACATCACAGAATTGCATAAAAACACTATACGCACGCCACACTACCCTACGCTACCCCGACCACTGCCACCGGAGTCCAGGAAGTCGTCGTGCGCTCGTCCAAACGCTGGTTGCTGAGGGGATGGAGTTTCCTGAGCCCGCGTCGCCGATCCCTATGATGTACATGTATAGTTAGACAAATTAGAAGTTCACAAATGTGTATAAGATTAAATAAACTCATTACAAGTTAAAATTGAGCAAGTTAGCTAGATTTGGCTATGTTTGAGTAAGTTTGCTCATATTTTACTAAGTTTGAGAAGTATGGACTAGTAGTGTTTGTGTTTGAGCTAGTTCAAAAAGTTTTGGCTATGTTTGAGTAAGTTTGGTCATATTTGACTATAGTTGAGTAAGTTGTACCATATTTTACTCAGTTTGAGGATGTTTAACTAGTTTTCTCTAAGTTTAAGTAAGTTTGATCAAATTCAACTAAATTTGAGCAAATTTAACTAGTTGCAGCTATTATGAGAAATTTTGTACCTGTGCTCCTGACGTCGGCCCCTGTGGTAGCTGTATCGGTGGCGGCGCCCACTGAGGAAAGACAACGGGTTGTCCTGTGGCCATAGCCTGCAAATATGAAGTAAATTATTATACATGTCATTTATATATTAAAAACGTTGAGTACATTGATCTGAACTTACCTGCATGGCAGCTTGCAGCTGTAGCATGTACGAGTGTTGATACTCGTCCCTAGCCCGGAGCTCGGCTGCCTGCCTCTCGTTCGCGAGCCTCAGCGCTTCCTGCGTCCTCTGGAGCTCCTCCTGGACACTCTGGAGCTCCAGATCACGGCTGCCACGCCTGCTGGATCCACCCTGCGATGAAGAAGCCCTCGAGTAAGATCGCGCCTCCCTCGAGTCTACTACTCCATCGAAGATGGCCAACCTACACAACGAAGTAAGAGTATTAAAGTTTCGTATCTCGAAGTTAATGAAAGTAAATGAAAACAATATAACTCACCGGCCGTGAGGTTTACCGCCACCGCTTGCATAGGCGGCTTCAGGTACGATCGGCGAGTTCTGCCAATCGTAATCGTCGCCTCGAAGCCTCCGCACCTCCTCCCCATACTTTTCCTGAAAATACAGAAAATTAAAGTCATCAGAAGTTTTAAAGATAATACAATTAAGTCAACTAAAGAACTCACCAACGTCTCTGTCGCTGTCTGAGAAGACAGCTGATCAGGCTGCGAGGGGTCACTTCCCATGTGACCCCTCCTCCACACCTGGATAGCGGTCGGCTCCTGACCGATCTCGCGCTCCTATCGATACGTGTTAGCACAATGGTAGCGATAGAAATTAACTAGAATATAATTCGAGTATCACTTACCATCCGTTTAGCAAGGCGTACGTAGCCGTCCCCGCCAAGACGGTGTTTCCCGTCCGTCCCTCGACTCTGTCGGCGTGTCATCGACACGCCTTGGAAGCCCTGGCTCGCCCAACGAGCACACAGGGAACTGTAGGCGTCCGGACAGGACTCAAGCCACGGTACGCTGACCTGCACACATTTGTTGTTGGATGAAAACATTGATGAAAATTGGATAATGAAGCAAAGTAAAATAAAGAATTTACCTCTGCGTACTGTGCCTCCGTCAAGTACTTGTCCGCCACATCCCTAAACTGCCCCGGCTCACCCTCGTTCGGATGCAACTTATAGTACGCCTTCGTAGCCTGAATGCGAGCCGTTGAAATCGACTGCGTCAGGAGCTTCCTAGCGTTGTTGTTGAAGACCAGGCGAGCGTGATCCAGCTGGGCCTCGTCCTCCAAACGGTAATATTTCTACAAGTAGAAATATACAAATTAATGTATTTAACATATAATAGGTTCGCATTTAACAAATAGACGATTTACTTACCATGAATTCATGCCACACATGCTCCTGGTGGTTGCCGTAGGTAATGTCCTGGGCCGTAGCGTAATCGTCCCAAGACGTAGCAGCCCGTCCGTTCACTAGACCGGGGTAGTGACAACGGATGAGCTGGCCCAGGACAGCGTTGACCTGGCGGTGGCGTCCTTGACCCGTGAATGAGTCATCGGCCCAAGACCTAATAGACGATTCTCAATTAGTACATATATAACTGTTAAAATATCTAAATTGATTTGTTATAGATTTACTTACCTATCGCCAACCGGATGAATAACGACCCGATCTTCTGGCCGTGCAGGAACCGGAGGAGGAGCCACGTAGTGGCTCCTCCTCCTGTAACGCCGCTGTGGAGCCGGCTCCACATCAGGCTCTGTGGAAGGCTCTGAAGCAGGGTCTGAATCCTGCGGTGCCGGAACCTGAAGAGGATCCGAAGCAGGATCTGTAACAGGCTCCGAAACCTGTGGTGTCTGAAGAGGACCCCTGGCCTCTGTCTCCTCAGACGTAGAGTCGTCCTAAAAATTTGAAGATTGGTAATATAGATTTAAGAAAGTTATTTATATAATTTATGTAATTTAATATTCTTTACCTGTCGTGACCGCTCTCGTGACCCCTGGCCTCTGTCGAGGCCCAACAGCTGAGACAGTCTACCATTGCTAGACTGACAGCCCTGGAAAACGGAGTCTGCTCTCGGGGGCAGAAAGCCCCGCGTCCCCCGTCATCTACTGCTCGATGACATCCTGATGAAAGGAAATTTGATAATGAATTTAAAGGAAAATATAGAAGACGAAAGAAGAGATGAAAGAAACGATACTTGTACTTAATTTCAAAATTCATCAGTATCACGATCATGTACTCTACTTCGTAAACCGGACCATCGATCTTTTGTCATGGTTGTTCGCCGTTTTCGTTTTTTCACATTATGAGTCTGTACATCTTGTGCATCTCCAACTAATTCATCGAGTCGTAGACCAGGCTCAACGATAAAAGAATCTGGCAACTCTTCTTCTTGGTAAACAACATCTGCCTCATCAATGTAAACAGTATTGTCCGGTGTATATAACCGCTCACGAGGATTCACCTTTTGTACAACCCACCATGCACTAAGTTTTTCGCATGGATATTGTAGATAGTACACTTGTTCGACTTGGTGTGCAAGGACAAAGGTGTCGTAGCCTCGTAGTCGGTCCTTGTGTTTGACTTCTACCATGCCAAATTGGTTTTGTCGAGTTCCATTGTTATTATCAAACCAATCACAGTCAAAGAAGACTACTTTAAGGTCTTTACTCCCGGCAAAACTAAATTCTAGGATTTTGTTTATGATCCCATAGAAATTAGTTTCATGTCCTTCGGCATCGGCGGCCCTTGTCACAACTCCGGTGTTTGATGTTGCCCTTAGAGGACGTTGAGCTTCAAATTGAGTTGAACGGAATCGGAACCCAGCCAGAAAACATGCCGTAAGCTGGAAAATCATGAACAGACCACAAGTACGCAGCTCGAAGGTTGAATTTCTGTTTTCTATAACAGTCGTACGCTTCGACTCCTGTCCATAACATTTTGAACTCTTCAATCAATGGCTGCATCATCACGTTCAGTCGTGAACCAGGATGATCCGGTCTAGGTACAATAAGGCATAGGAACATGAACTCATACTTCATACAAAGCGATGGTGGTAAGTTGTACGGAATAGCGAACACGGGCTAACAAGAGTATGGTGTGGCGTTTGTACTAAACGGTGAGAAGCCATCTGTCGCCAACCCAAAGCGAATATTTCTCGCGTCATTGGCGAAATCTAGATCGAAGTGGTCAAGCGCCTTCCATGGCTCACCGTCCGACGGGTGCACCATCATGCTGTTGTTCTCACGTACACCTTCTTTATGCCACCTCATGTGTCTTGCTGTTTTTTTAGATAGAAACAAACGCTTGAACCTAGGTGTGACAGGCAAGTAGCGAAGCTGCTTCTGTGCGACTTGAGTCATTACTTTTGAACCGTCGTCATTAACAACTTCGACAAATCTCGCTTTACCACATTTTAAGCACTTGTTCTCGTTGGCATGCTCTCTCCAAAAAAGCATGCAATTGTCTAGACACGTATCAATCTTCTCATATTTCATACCTATACCAGAAATCAACTTCTTAGACTGATACATATCTTTAGGCACTTTATGTGGTTGTGGAAGGATATCACTGATCAATTTGATAAGATCGTTGTAGCAGTTATTGGAGAAGAAATACTTAGACTTAATGGCCATAAATCTAGTCATGAAAGTAAGGAGCGTCACTTCGGTGTGTTCATGCAACGGCTCTTCTGAAGCTTTGAGAAGCGTGAAAAACGCTTCAACCTCCGTTGGAGGAGGATCCTCCATCAATTCAGGATTTATGGCATCAAGCATCTCGTCCATCCTATCGACCCCCGTGTTGTCATCCTCATCTGAAACTTGTAAGGGTTGAGAAGATGTCTCACCGTGAAAGGTCCACACCTCATAATCTTGCATGAAACCGTATCGACATAAGTGAAACGCCAAATTCACTTTGTCCCAACACTTTGCACCTTGACGTTTCGTACATGGGCACCGCACCTTATCGATCTTTGACAATGAAAAAGCTCGATCTACAAAAGCATCTGTCTTTGTGAACCACTCATCTGAGTGACCACCAGAACTGTTCTTCCAACCGGTATACATCCAACTACGATCCTCACCCATGTTTGAATCTGCAGTTTAATGTCAAGGAAATTATAGTTACTTTATAATTTATTTATGTCACGGCCCTACATCTATTGAAAAGGATAGGTCCTAAACCCACCCAAGAGTGATCGAGCGGAGCGTGCTCATGACGAGACGCGTGGTATGGATCCAAACGAAATTTCGGCAGCATAACCCCGCTGTTCTCCACTGCACGCCCGAAAATGGTGCAGCAGAGAACAACAGGGTTATGCCGTCGAAATCTTGTCTAGATCTAAACCCGCGTTTCATCACATGCCACGCCCCCTCGGTCACTCCCAGGCTGTCCAAAAAGGGACAATTCCGAACGTACACGCCTCACATGCGTAACACATGTGAGACGGGCCCGTTCGAAACGGGTGACGCATGTTGTATAGGTTTACGTCAATCTTTCGTTTTTGAGTCATTTAAAAGAGAGAGAGGAAAGAACGAGAGAGAAGGAAAGAACGAGAGACAAAGAAGTGGGTCAGCCGTCCTAAGTTATGTCCCGTTGGGGCCTGCCATTATCTTACGACGCCTTTAGGGTTAGCCGTCGTACGTTATGCCCCGTCGTAAGTGGGTCAAAGATGAAACCGCACCGTTTGGGCCCGCCGTCCACGCGCGGGAGCTTGCCGTCCTCCGCGCCTGTCTCGACTAATACATTACCACTAAATGAGCCGTGACAGACCCTAAATGGGTCGTGTCAGGCCGGACCGGGCCGAAACCCATTTATTTACATATAGTAACTAATCACACAATCAATCAAAGTATTAATTAAACAATAATCAATTACAATACTAATTAAACAATTAATCAACTAAGGTCGGACAGCGCGGCAGGGCGGGGCTTGGGGCGGGGCCGGGCGGCACAGCAGGGCGGGGCTCGGGGCGGGGCGCGTCGAGCGGCGGCGGCCGAGGCGCGGCCGGGGCTCGACGCGAGCAGGGGCGGCCGGGCGGGGCTTAGGGCGGGACGGCAGCGGCTGCGGCAGGGCGGGGCGCGGGATGGCGGTGCGCATTGGGGCGGGGCGCGGGACGGTGGTGTGCGGCGGCAGGGCGGGGCGTGGCGGCGCGAGGAATCGCCAGCGTGAGGCATCGGCGGTGGCAGCGTGAGGGGCCAGCGGTGCCTTGCAGCGACGGTGCTAGGAAACTGTCGTCTATAAGGTCTTGTTGACGACGGTACTAGGTCACCGTCGTCAATAACTCCTCAGGTGGGCCCTAATTTAGTTAAAGACGACGGCCACCGTTGTCAATAATTTATTGACGACGGTTCTCATCTAGCCGTCGTCAATAACTAAGTTATTGACGACGGCTAGATAAAGCCGTCGTCAATAACATTAAAGACGACGGCCCCGTCGACAATAAATTTGGCCGTCGTCAATGATCGTTTTTCCTGTAGTGTGTGTAGAGTAGACATGCATCCTCATCAGTGTACATGAGATAGAGAGGAGGGGAAAAGTTGGGAACGATACAAGTAGCCATCTAGCTTTCTTAAGGAGGACACTGAAGGGTGGGCATCTAGCTCGCTAAGGCAGCCAGTGGGGTGTGTGTGTGTGTGTGTGTGTGTGAGAGAGAGAGAGAGAGAGAGAGAGAGTGACAGGAGGGGTGTGGGGCTCACAAAGCTACAAATGATAGGTCTTGAGCTCATGCATGTGAGCACGTCACTCTCAACCTATTGGGATCTCCCCTCCTCCAGGGATAAGTGGATGATGGAAATATGATCTCGATTGCATTAGCTGCAGTCGTTCAACAGTTGCATGTTGAGTTGTTGACACTTGCCAGCATGATGACATGCAAGCCCGCAACGGCCGGGAAAAAATATCTATACGAGATCATCAGCAGAAGCAGGGAGATAACTTCTTTGCTTTTTGTTGATGGTGCCTCCCTCGTTTTATTGATAATGAGGTTACACTCTCCAATATTACTTCTGCAATCCTTGTGTTCACTAGGAAATATTTGTATTAGACTGTTGATACTGAAAACGATGTCAAAAAAGATTGGAAGTAAGAACAACTTCAACAGGCAAACTGATGATGCACTCTATATTTCGCAGGCATGGATGGGTATCCCCTGCGTCAAGTGTCTAACAGCATTGGATATCATGTTTTTTTTTGTTGAGTTTTCTATCCTAGTAGCATGTTTCAGTTGGCTAGTAGATTTCATAGACACGTATACACCATTCAATCGATTTTGTGCTTGCATTTAACTAAAACATAGATTGGTTATGGTATTGAAGACATATTTATAAGCCACAATATTGTTTGATCTTGCTACTCAACATATATTTGGCATAGTAGCACACACCATACGTCTCTGGTGGTTGCTGAGTATTAATTTATTTGATGCAGATGTGGCAGCCGCCGCCAAATAAGCAATGATGATACGATGTTGTTGTGCTGCCATTAGCTGCCAAACACTTTTGGTTGAGCTAGGGTACATCTATGCGGCGGCACCGCCGGATCATGAAAACGAGCACGGTGGCGGCGACTTTTGGCACCTGTGAAGGCGACGGACGCCCAAGCTGGGGCTATCTCCTGGTGGAGTCGCCGTCCTCTTCCTCCGTCTATCTGCTCCCGTGCCCACCTTCTCCGCTCTCCCGTGGGCTGGGCAGGCGGCGCGGCCGGTGGGCGACGAAAGCCGGGGAGAGGCCGGAGGGGGAGGGGGAGGGGACTTACCTCGGGCCAGAGACGGGCGGCGGAGGCGGCGGGGACGGGCGGCGGCGACCGGGACGGCGGCGGCGACGGGGAAGTCCGGCGCGAGTCGGGAGGCGGCACTGGCCGCCTCCCGGCTCGCGCACGGGTTATATACCCCGTTATTAACGACGGTGCTAGGAAACTGTCGTCTATAAGGTCTTGTTGACGACGGTACTAGGTCACCGTCGTCAATAACTCCTCAGGTGGGCCCTAATTTAGTTAAAGACGACGGCCACCGTTGTCAATAATTTATTGACGACGGTTCTCATCTAGCCGTCGTCAATAACTAAGTTATTGACGACGGCTAGATAAAGCCGTCGTCAATAACATTAAAGACGACGGCCCCGTCGACAATAAATTTGGCCGTCGTCAATGATCGTTTTTCCTGTAGTGAAGACTCATGAGACATTGTAATAAACTCTGTTATTCGTGGTTATATATATTATGAATTCAGTTTGTGGAACATATGTGTATGTGTGATGAACATCCTGGGCACACATATGCATCAGTTCTCGGTTCCGTGGTTTTCCACAGAATTGAGGGTGTCACATAGAATCTCCAATTCTCCCACCCACGGGCCCCTCTTGTGCCATGCAGTTCCCAGGGCAGTTCTCACTCGACTCCCATTCCCCGCGCCTTCCACGGTCCATAACAATCTAGCAACTTACCTAATTACTCAGCTAAGCCGCACCCATACTTGGCCTTGTGGTGGCACTGTTATCCTGGCATGTGCTCGCATGAACCGGTCCTTAGATCTATGGCAAGTAAACCACCATTTATTTCTACCTCATTCAAAAACCCAGGCTTTCCTAGATCTCCCTCCGATCCATGTTCATTAACAACATCAGTTTCTCATTATCATTACGAGTGCAGTTAGCTAGACACATCTATCTCGCTTCCCATATCCCATGGACTCAGCGAAGCATAAAAGTAAAAAACCATACCCGACTCATAACTTCCCTGGAGACAAGGGTGGTTTAACAAAAACTAGTAAACTCCTATAAAAGGGTTTCCCATCATTTTTGACTCAGCACACACACCTTTCCACAAAACAAAAAAGTTTTTCCAAAACATAGGATCAATATGGTCAAGGGGCACTTGACTTGTTCTTGCGGTTTCGGTTGCCCTTGGATCTCGAAACCTTGTTGTGGCAGCTCGTCGTAAATGGCTCCCTGAGCTTGTCCTTCTATACGCGATCACGTACATACAAGATTCACAACAATCAATATCATACCCAAACTTTAACTAGATGCGATGATGCATAGGCAGGCTATCCTTTGATCAGTTTTCATTTGATCAGTTTGTACGTGTTCTTGCATGGTTTGCATGGGTTTTATGATGAACAGGGGTGTTCGGATCAAATGTGGATGTGGCAATGATCTTGACTCTAGATCATACCGATCAACACGTGATCTGTCCACGAAAAGCTTCTGTTTGAAAGGAATCAAAGAACAGATGCAAAGAAAATGTGATGATGTCGTAAGGTGGTATTGGAGACCTACCTTATGTTCTTCTTAGTCTCGAGGTCCTTCTCTTAGCAAGACAGATCGTAGGGGCTCTCTTCCAGCGATCTTCCTCGACTGAACTCCGGCGAAGGGTTTATTCGGTGAGCTGGGCTAGGGCTCTAAGTCGTCGTCTCAGGAGGTGGAAAAGAAGTTTGTGGTTTCGCCAAAGGTTCTGGGTTCTATTTATTATCGGGAAGCAAGAGTTCTAATCTGATTGGACTTTGAATAAGAGTCCTATTCAAATTGTCGTTGAATCTTAACAACTTATCTTTAGCTGATTTGGTGCGGTAACATTGTGGAATTCATGTCGGTTTCCTCCCGTACCGGTATTCCCACGCGTACGGAAGCAAAAACCGCTCCAGAATTCGTTACCTTCGTGGTGATGAGCTCCGGAAGCTCCAAGTGTCCACCGTGGCCTGGTCTCCCCTTTTCCGCAGAGACGAGCTCCGGTTGTGCCGTGCTTCAAGCGAGCGAGACCTCCCTCTGCTTCGGAGGTGAGCTCCGCGTGCGCCACGTATCCTGGCGGTCGGGACATCCTCTCTGTTTGGAGGTGGCTCCGCGAACGCCACGTGTCAGTGCCGGACCTTCCCTCTCTTCTCAGAGTCGAGCTCCGAGGTTGACACGTGTCCAACAGTGATGGACCTCTCGGTGGTGAGCTCCGAGATCGACACATATCCTTCGCGACTGGTCCTCTGATTTCTGCGGTGACTAGCTCCGAAAGTGACACGTGTCTTGCGGGCTGGCCTCGCTTCTCCGCAGAGGCTAGCTCTAGGGGCAACACGTGTCCCACGGGGTCGGACCTCTACCCCTTTTGCGGGGATGAGCCCCGAGCCGGCCACGTAGCCGGTTTAGCGGTGGACCTCTCCTCATTTGCGGAGATGAGCTCCGAAGGTGCCACGCGTCCAGCGGGCCGCGGGAGTTTTCTTCGGTGCTCTTGGTGAACTGGATTTTGCTCTTTTTGGCTATCTTTTTGATTCTTTCTCTGTTCGCACTTCTTTAAAACTGTTTTCTCTACATGAAACATGAATACATGCAGAAACCAAAAATGAGGGTGTCACAACTTGGCATACAACTGATGCTAACGCAGCTTCTGTAATGTCAATCTCAAGTGTTCTTCATGTTCTTCCTCACTTTTCAAATACACCATGCTATCGTCAATGAAAACCACGACAAACTTGTCCATGTACTCCTTGAAAACCTTGTTCATGAGGTACATGAAGTATGCAGGTGCATTCGTTAACCCAAAAGACATAATGGTATATTCATACGAACCATACCGTGTCCGAAAGGTAGTATTGGGTATGTCGGAGGGCTTAATGTTCAGCTGGAAGTATCCTGACCAAAGATCAATCTTGGAGAACACTCGGGATCCCTTCATCTGGTCGAACAGATCCTCTATACGGGGCAGAGGGTACATGTTCTTGATCGTCACCTCGTTGAGAGACCTATAGTCCACGCACATCCTTTGGGTTCCATTATTCTTTTCTACAAAGAGCACAGGGGCTCCCCATGGTGACGAGCTTGGACGTATAAAACCCTTCTCTTGCTGCTCCTGGATTTGCTTCTTGAGCTCCACTAGTTCATTGACGGGCATCCTATATGGTCTCTTTGCTATAGGTGCGGTTCTGGGTACTAGGTCAACGGAAAACTCGATGTCCCGGTCAGGTGGCATACCGGGAAGTTCTTCTGGGAACACGTCCAAAAACTCATGAATCACCGGAATGCTGTCGAGGGTTGCTTCTTTGACGTGGGTCAATGTTGACTTCTCGGTTGCCGGTTGGGCTGACCCAAACTCGATACGGGTACCGTGCTCGTTGGTCAACTGCACGCTCCCTTCAGCACACTGGATTACCCCGTTGTGCTTACTTAGCAAATCCATTCCGAGTATTATGTCAAGCCCTTGGGAATCCAAGACAATGAGGTTGGCAAGGAAGTCTACCCCCCTTATATTAAGGTGTACTTTTGGACATACTATATTAGTCCTCATCTCTCCACCGGGAGAATTAACAAACATAGTATATTTCAAGTGTGATATGGGTAGATTGTACTTGGCAACATATTTGGATGATATGAAAGAATGTGATGCTCCGGAATCAAATAAGATGGTGGCTGGGTTGGAGTTGGCAAGGAGCATACCAATCACGACGTCCTCAGCCTGTTGTGCTTCCTCAGCAGAAACATGGTTCACGTTGCCGCGAGCGTAATTCTGCTGTCCACGGTTGCCTTGGTTAGCTCCTCTGTTCGGCCATGGGTTCTGCTTAGGTACGTTGCCTTGCTGTCCAGGACCTCTCCTCAGGCACTGGATCGCAAAGTATCCTGGTTCTCCGCATGCAAAGCATGCCTTGTTGCCCACGACAGCAGGTACGTTGGGGCGGGGGTTTTGAACAGGAGCGCCCATGTTTGGACGAGGCGCTGGAGGCAAAGGCACACGAGTTGCTTGTGCAACGGATCGTTTCTGTGGTGGCTGATTAGGGCGGTATGCAGGAGCGGTCGATCCATACTGCGGTGCAGCTGGGGGCATGTACCGAGGTCGTACGTTGCTCCCTTGCGGATGGTATGACATCTTCCTCTTGCCTTCTCTCTCGATCTCTCGGATCTTGCTTTCCACCACTATGGCCTTGTCAACCAGCTTCTGGAAGCTAGCGTAGTCATTGTTGAGCAGTTGAACCTGGATCTCATTGTTCAACCCTCTCATGAACAGGTACTTCTTACTTTGGTCCGAGTTGACATCTTTGGGGGCATACCGGGACAGTTTTGTGAAATTGTTGAGGTACTCATTCACACTTTTCTGTCCTTGGCGGAGACCTTTGAACTCCTGTCTCTTAAGCATCATTACACCAGCAGAGATGTAATGAGATCGGAAACTCTCCTCGAACTCAGTCCAAGTGATTGTCTCCGGGTCGACATGGGTGTTGCACAGGGCATCCCACCAGTCAGCGGCAGCTCCCATGAGTTGGTGCAACGCAAAGAGAACCTTCTCTCTGTCATTGCACTGAACTATGGCAAGCTTCTTCTCCATGGACTTCAACCAATCGTCGACCTCCATGGGATCATTAGATTGAGAGAAAGAAGGTGGTCGAGTCCTCATGAACTCTCCCAGACTGTTATGAGCCGGCGGTGGTGGTGGTGGTGGCGGTGGTGCCAGAACAGGGTTGTTGTTGTTGGCCTGCAGCTGACCCAAAGTTTGGATCATGGTCTGCATAAGCTGATTCTGCATAGCAATCAACCGTTCCAGATTATTTTCACCAGCTCCGGTGTTAACAGGAACTTCATCATGGCCATCCTCTTGGTTGCCACGGATGTTCCTTCCTTGGCGGCCGGCGTTTCCTCTCACCATCTGTGAGAGAGAATGGAATAGAATAGAGGTTAGAAGGTTAGATGGATCCCTCCCGACTATATGCATCAAGGTGGATCGGACTATATATATATTAGCCCAAATGAGGATGTGAACAAGTGCTGAAGCATCTCACACCTCCCTACTATGTGTGGATATGGACAACGCTGAAACGCCCCACAACTCACACTAAGCACACAATCACAAACAATCATTACAAAGGCTCACACAACTCCTATTCAAGGCTTTTTCAATGGGGGTCCTATGGGGTTTTAGGGCGATATCGATCTGTGACTTCACCCTATGTCAAGGTGGTTTAGGGTGATACCCATCTGTGATCCAACTATGGCTTCTCCTAGGCTTGCATCCTATGTCAAGGTGGTTCCAATGCTAATCTATGCATCCTAGGCTTGCATCCTATGGTCAGTGTGGCTTCCAATACCAATCTGTTACTAGGTGTGTCCTATAGTCAGCGTGGTTCAGCTACCAATCTGTGATCATTCTAGGTTTGTAACCGTGGTAGCTTGGTACCAATCTGTGGGTTGCACCAACCTGTGACTAGGCATGGCAGCTTTAATATCAATCTGTGACCTATCTAGGCTGTGTGATCTATGATCAACCCGTGGCAGGCTGATACCAATCTGTGTCTGATACCAATTTGTGTTTTCTATCTAAGCTTTTAACCTACCGTCAACCCGTGGCTCTGATATCAATCCGTGCTCGTTTGTCAACTGCACGCTCCTTTCAGCACATTGGATTACTCCATTGTGCTTACCTAGCCAATCCATTCCGAGTATTATGTCAAGCCCTTGGGAATCCAAGACAATGAGGTTGGCAAGGAAGTCTACCCCCCTTAAATTAAGGTTTACTTTCGGACATACTATATTAGTCTTCATCTCTCCACCGGGAGAATTAAGCAACATAGTATATTTTATATGTGATATGGGCAGATTATACTTGGCAACATACTTGGACGATATGAATGAATGTGATGCTCAGGAATCAAATAAAACATTAGCTGGGTTGGAGTTGGCAAGGAACATACCAATCACGACGTCCTCAGCATGTTGTGCTTCCTCAGCGCAGACATGATTCACGTTGCCACGAGCATAGTTCTGCTGCCCACGGTTAACTTGATTAGCTCCTCCGTTCGGCCGTGGGTTCTGCTTGGGCACGTTGCTTGGTTGTCCAAGGCCTTTCCTCGGGCATTGACTCGCGAAGTGTCCAATTTCTCCACATGCGAAGCATGCCTTGTTGCCCAAGACAGCAGGGACGTTGGGGCGAGGGGTGGTTTTGAGCATATGCGCCTGTCAAAGTCTGTAGCCAACACTTCCCCCAGGCCTGCTCTGGGCAGCCCGCGGAGGTTCTTTTTCGGAGGGGCTAGTCACTCACGGAGAGCTTCAGCGTTAGGGACGATTGAAGGAGAAGCTTGACACGGGGATTTTTACGTGGTTCAGGCAGCCGGAGCATAAAACCCTACGTCCACGGTGAGCAGAGTTGCTCGTTGTATTGCTTGCTGCTTAGAACCGGAGTCCTGAGCTTGAGGATGACCGAAGTGCTCAGATGCTGGAGCGTATGTGTGCAAAGAGTCGAACCCTTGTTAATGTTGCCTACCCGAGCCTTTTATAGTCCAAGGCTCGAGTGGCTTACAAGGTGGGCCCGGGACCTGACAGGTGGTCCCGGGGAGATTGCCTGCCATCTACCATATCTGCAGTTACGCCGGTGGTTGTCTCTGGCGAAGGCTTACGAGTCTTCGTTCTGCTGCTCTGCCCATGCCTCAAGCTAGTCGTAGTGGTTGATGATGGCAGGGGCGGCTGGGGATGTCTTGTCGCTGTGTTTATTGGCGGGCAGGCTCTGACGCGGCACGCCAGTCTGCGATGTGACTGGGCGCAACGGCACCTGATAGAGGCGTGCTCCGCGTCTCTGCGGCTTGGGAAGGCACGGGTCTTGAATACCTTGTACGGGCAAGGTATGGCGCGTCTTTACTCTTGCTGCCTACTGCGCGAGGGCAGGCAGCGCTGCTCTGCTGGCCACGTGGCAGGCCCGGAGCTCTCCTCTGAGGAGCGGGAGGTCCGGCCCCGTGGGACACGTGGAGCCTTCAAAGCTCTCCCCCGCGGAGGGGGGGGTCCGGCTTCTGCTATCCACGTGGCGGCCCAGAGCTTTCCTCTGAGGAGAGGGAGTTCCGACCCTGTGGGATACGTGGAGCCTCCGGAGCTCTCCCCGCGGAGGGGGGAGGCCTGGCTCAGTTGGCCACGTGGTGGGTCCGGAGCTCTCCTCTGAGGAGAGGGAGGTCCGGCCCCTCTGGACACATGGCGCCTTCGGAGCTCTCCCTGCAGAGAAGGGCGAGGTACCCCGTATTGAGGGTACCGACAGTGGCCCCCGGGCCCATCTCGGGGGAGATAGCAAGCCCGAGGTGGAGCCCCCGTCTCTTCCACTCCGCGCGCCTTCTCTAAGTCCCGCATTGACCGTTGCCGGAGCACGAACAGTCGCAGGATCGTGGGAGCATGTGCCCCACATGATGGCTGCTTTTACTGCAGCGGTTCCCAAGGCCGCCACTCCTGCATGTCACAGCGCCTTTTCAGGAACCGCCAAAGCGCCTTGTCGGCTCATCTCCTTGGGAGACTGACTTCTTGGGCCACCGCTTCAGCAGGACGGCTTGGGTCCACTTGTCATCGACGCTTGGTCTTGGAGCCGAAGCGGTTGTCCAAGTGGCGTATTCGTAGAGTTTCGAATCGCTTTGAATCGTGCCTGGGAAGTTTAAAAGGGGATCTTATCCGCATCGCGGCTTCCCTTCGCACTTCCCTGCGCTTGCATCTTCCTTGAGTTCTTGCGCCCTTGTCTTCCCTGTCCTTGAGCTTCCTCCTGCCATGGCTTCCAACCTGCCTCCGTCGCGTCTCGCTCGGTCGGCCAAGCTCGGGTCATTGCGCAGGCTGCTGGGCTGGCACGCGGAGGAGCAGAAGTGCCGGCTCCGCCAGGGATCTCTCCCCCTGCTTCTGGAGAAGGGGGAAATGGTCTTCTTCACTGCTTATGCCATGGCGGGGTTTGTTCCGCCAATTTCTTCCTTCTTCGTCACGCTGCTGGAGACGTATGGTCTCCAGCTCCACCACCTTTCCCCCAATTCCTTCGTGATGGCCGCCGTCTTTGTTCATTTCTGCGAGATGTTCGTGGGGGTGCACACTTCAGTGACGCTCTTCCGCTACTTCTTCGTGTTGCGGATGATCGGGCGCAGTTCGAAGACCCAGCTGGGGGCGTACTACTTCCAGCATCGCTGCAAGGATCCGAAGGCCTCTGGGTACCTTCTACCTTTCGGTGCGTCAAGGTGGGAAAATTGGAGGGAGGACTGGGTCATCTTTCGGACCGACGAGCATGATCGCCTGCAGCTCCCAACTGCCAGCCCGACCACCGAGCGTCGCTTCTAGGAGGAGATCCCAGAGCTGGAGCGGGAGTACGCACCGGTCTTGGAGCGAATCCGGTTCCTGGCCAACGAGGGGCTGACGTCCCTGATGGTGCTGGTGGATTTCTTTTCGCGCCGTATTGCGCCCTTGCAGCAACGCAACCGCCCGGCGTGGTACTACACCGGCGAGCTCAACTGGACCAGGCTGGAGAGGGGCCTCGGCTCCGATCCTTCTGACGAAGAGCTGTACGAGATGGTGGCCAAGGTGAGCAGCGACTACGTCACCGGCGGCGACCTCACCTTCCCGGCCTCTGGCACTCCCCTCTACTTGGAGCCGCAGAGGAGGGCGGAGTTGCTGCAGAAGATGCCGAATCTTGATGACATTGGGATCGCCGTTTGTCAGGTTGGGGATGCCCTCCGGGGGATCTCAATTCCCGGGATCGAGCGCTCCGGGACGGAGCGCGAGGCGTCTGTTGCTGTCCAACCCGCACCTAGGGCCAACGGGGCTCAGACCGTCGACAAGGGAAGGGAAAGGAGCCGGCCCCCGGGCAGCCAATGAAGAAACGTGCCCGGTCTCCTCCGAGGGCGTCGCTTGCGCCGAGCCAGGGGGCCAGGGTACCCTTGCGCCCATCTCCCGGAGGCGCTGGTTCGTCGGGTGGAGACCCAAAGAGACCCCGGGTCTCTTCTCGGACAGCGGCGGTCCGAGGAGCCCCAGGCGTCCCACCAGCCTTGTTCAGGTGGGGGGGGGGGGGCTTCCAGGAAGGATGCCGGTGGGGCGACGCCCGGGAGTGTGCCGGGGGCTCAGACGCCACAGCCAGCGAGCGTTCCGGCTGCAGGTCCTGGCCGATCTTCCCCGGCCCAGAGGCCGGGGCTCCTAGCCCGTTGGAGCGCTCACGCCGCCCAGTAAGTGTTGCTCTTTCTGGCTTTTAGAAGTAGCGTTCCTTTCTCCTTTCTTAGCCTGAGAGCTTCTTTTGTTGGCAGGGACCCACCGGCTGCCGGGGGCGAGTCTATTCCCTGACCATCTCCAGCCAGCGGAGGCTCTGTGCCGCAGCATCCAGGAACTGTGGTGGTTCCAGCGGCCCCCAAGTCGGCGGGGGCTTCTTCTGTGCCGGCGGGTTCGCCCCCCGCGGTGGCGGAGGCATCACCTGCTCGTCCTCCTTCGCCAGCCTGGAAGTCCGGTGCCGAGGCTGGAGGGGCTGCTGCGGGCACAGCTGCTGGCCCTCTGGCTCCCCCGGGTCAGCGCCTCGCCTCAGCTGCCGAGGCACCGGCACCTTCACCGGTCGTGGACGCGACGGGGGAGGTCAGGGGCGTGGCTCCTGCCCCCGACACCCCGCTGCCCATATGGGATGCCTTGGGGCATGCTCAGGCTGGCGTCCGGCAGGTCCAGGCCGCCTTTGAGCGGGGGCGGGAGGTGTTGGCTGGAGAGAGGGAGCGCCTCCTTAGCTGGGAGCATCTCCTGAAGCAGCGGACCCAGGAGGCTAAGGCAGAGCTTGACTCGAGGCAGTCGAGGCTTGATGCCATGGGGGCGCTGCTCGACGCTCAGAAGAGGGCCGTCGACTGCCTGGGCTCAGAGACCCGGTGGCTCCGCGCTACTTTCCGCGAAGCTCAGGCCAGGGCCGAAGCGCGCTGCACTGCCGTGGAGGAGTTGCGGCTGCAGGTAGCTCGCCGAGAGTGCGCCGTCGCAGATCAGGAGCTTGCCGTGGCGGCCGAGGAGGAGAAGGTCGCCGCATGGCTGGAGGCCAGAGAGGGCGAGCTGAGGGCTTGGGCCGAGGAGCTAGAGCTCCGCGAGTCAGCTGCTGCCGCGAGGGAGGAGCAATCCTCTCGGGAGCGCCAGGTGGTGCTGGATCGCGAGCTGGCAGCACGCCAAGAGGTGGAGAAGCTCCAGGCTTCGCGATTTGTCGAGGCTTGGGCGGTCTGGAGCTTTGTCACTGAGGTGGGGTCCGCCTTGGTTCCCCTCGGTTTCATCCCGGTGCGGACGGAGGCTCCCGCGCAGGAGGTGTCTGGGGCAATCCCGGTGCTTGAGTCTATTGGTGCCAAGCTGGGCATGCTCGAAGCGGTGATCGCCGACGAGTTTGAGGTGGAGGGACGAGGCCTGGCGAAGGAGGTCGCCACGCATGTGCTGACGTACTTCCGGAGCCAAGACCCTTCCTTCTCTCTGGAGCTAGTGCGACTAGGCCCCATCGTCGAGCGGGAGGAAGCTGCCACGGCCGAGGTCGAGGACATGGCCGCCCTCGTGGCCTCTAGGTTCCAGCGGGAGTCCGGGGACTCTTAGGCAGCCACCCCCGCGGTCAGAAGGCCCTGTATCTCTTCTCTTTTTTTTTCTTTTGTTGAGTATGTAGTCCAGCTCATGGAGCTTTGAATGAATAGACTCTTGTTATTTTCCGTGTCTGCATATTTTTATCTTCTCCTTGGCTTGGCCTGGCTGAGTCCTTAGCTCTGCAAGGTACTCGGAGGTCTTCACGAACCTTGAAGGCTTGTACAGACACCTTCCTCGGGTCGTTATTGCATTAAGGGCCCAAGGGATCTTCGGAGCTCGCCCCGTGAGAACGGGGAGGTCCATATCCGCCGGCCACGTGGCGGGCCCGGAGCTCTCCTCTGAGAAGATGGAGGTCCGACCCCGTGGGACACGTGGGGCCTTCGGAGCTCACCCCTTCGGAGAGGGCGAGGCCTGGCTCTGCCAACCACGTGGTGGGCCCGGAGCTACCTTCTGAGGAGAGGGGGGCTCCGGCCCCACCGGACACGTGGGGCCTCCGGAGCCCGCCCCTACAGAGGGTGCGAGGTCTGGATCCTTCGGTCTTGCGTTGGAGCTCCGGTCTTGCGCGGTCCCGTAGTGGCCCCCTGGTAGGTGTGGCCAATTGATTGGGCGCACCTACCATACTCCTGCGGGGAGCTAAGGCCGGGAGGTCCTGCACACAAGTAAGGGAAATGTAATTCTCCTTTGGGCTCCCCCTTCCCTATCTCATAGTCTTATTTGGCTTACAATCCTGATCCGGTATACGGGGCTTGGGAACTTCAGTGCGCGACGTGCCGGGGGCTCGAGGCCCCCTGGCCATCGGTAGGTGCCTCAAACGCGACCGTCTTCGGTAGGATAGCAAATGCCGACTAGGGGTGAGAATGGGAAAAGGAAGTTGAGTGCATGGTGAGCATACACAGGAAGTGCGGTCATAAAAATTAATACATAATTTAAATGGGCACAAGGGAAGAGCAAAGCAGGACAGGTTTCTTTCCATATAAATTTCCATAGAAGGACGGCAGACTAAACATGGAGACAACGACCCGCCCCATTAAGAAGGGAAGCAAGACTCTACGCGCTTAGGTCGGAACCAGGCCAAGCTGAACGTAGCCCTGGACCGTCCCCTGAGACTTAGCTGCTCCGAGCGCTGTTCCTGGACTCTATGGAATCTATTACAGAAAGAAAAGACTGCCCTACTATTGCTCTAGGGGTAGAACTTATGGATGCCATGGTATACCATGAAGAAGGGTGTCTCTCCTGTGGCCCGGCTTTGGGATGTCCGGTTAGCCCATAGTGTGCTCGGAAGCTCGTCCACCCACTTGGCGCCATGTTTCTTCAAGCCGGTATAGGTGCGAGTCTTGAGGCCCCGAAGAATATCGGCGTTGGCCCTCTCGACTTTCCCATTGCTCTTTGGGTGAGCAACGGAGGCGTAGCACACCTGGATGCCAAGGTCTTCGCAGTATTCTTGGAACGCTGCGCTGGTGAACTGGGTCCCATTGTCGGTGATGATTCTGTTCGGGACCCCGAACCGGCAGACGATTGACTTGATGAACTTTACTGTGGATTGCTTGTTGATGGTGACGACGGGTGTGGCTTCTGGCCACTTGGTGAACTTGTCGATGGCGATGTAGAGGTACCGGAATCCCCCGACGGCTTTGGGGAATGGTCCCAGGATGTCCAACCCCCATACGGCGAACGGCCACGAGAGCGGGATCATCTGAACCGCCTGAGCCGGTGTGTGGATCTGCTTGGCGTGGAAATGGCACGCCTTGCAGCTCTCGACCAGCTTGATGGCATCCTGGAGTGCTGTCAGCCAGTAGAAGCCATGCCGGAAGGCTTTACCGGCGAGCGTGCGTGAGGAAGAGTAACTCCCACATTCGTCTCCATGGATCTCAGCGAGCAAGTCGCAGCCTTCCCCCTGGGTTATGCACCGCAATAGGACGTGGTTGGTGCCATGCCTGTAGAGATTCCCTTATACCAGCGCGTACCTTTTAGCCATGCGCACGCTCCGTTCAGCGGATACACGTTCATCAAGGAGGATGTTGTCTTTCAAGTAGTCCCAGATCTCCGTGATTCATGCATCGGGTCTGACCTGAGCTTCTGGATCTTGAGCGCTGGGTTGCACGGAGTCACCAGTGACGCTTACGATCCTTGGCGGCGTCCATGGCTGCAGGGCCGCCGGGACTGCCAGCTTCGAGGTGCTGATCCAGCCCCCTTCGCCCGGCTCGGCAGGCCGGGCTGTGGGCCGCAGCAACGTCCTCTCGAAGACTCCTTCGGGCACAGGGGCTCCTGTGGAGGCCTTCATTGAGAGGTCGTCAGCTGCGGCATTGCCAGCGCGGTACATGGCGCAGGTCCAAGGCGAGGAAGTCTTTCTCCAACATCTGCACGTGGAGCAGGTAAGCAGCTAGCTGTGGGTCATTGCAGGAGCATTCACCCTTAACTTGCTTGATGACTAGCTGGGAGTTGCCCTGTGCGAACAACTGGCGAGCGCCCAGAGACAGGGCCGTCTTTAGGCCAAAGATGAGTGCTTCATACTCTGCCATGTTATTGGTTGCCTTGAAATTGAGACGCACCATGTACCCAAACTGCTCCCCCGATGGCATGAGAAGCAGTATGCCAGCACCGGCCCCCTGCTTTCGCGAGGAGCCGTCGAAGAAGAGCGTCCAGTGAGGCCTGGTGAAAACCGGAGCTCGGGGCTTTGGTTTACCGTCTTCGTGGCCCCTGGGTTAGCCTTCGCAGGCATCCACTCGGCCACGAAGTCAGCCAGTGCTTGGCTCTTGACTACATGGCGAGGAAGGAAGTCCAGCTCAAACTCCGCCAGTTCCGCTGCCCATTTAGCGACATTGCCGGTCGCGTGGGGGCTGTGAAGGATCGCCTTCAGCCGGTAGGAGGTGACCACCGAGATCCGGTGGGCTTGGAAGTAGTGGTGGAGCTTCCTGGATGCCACGAGCACTGCATACAGCAGCTTGTGGACCTCCAGGTACCTTGTCTTGGCGTCGTGGAGGACTTCTCTGATGTAGTAGACAGGCCTCTGGATGGTCCAGACCCTTACTCCCGGGCCTGAGATGTCCTCATCCATTGGCTCAGGCCGACCGGAGGTAGGTGGGTCCGGGGGAGCCTCCGGGAGCTGGGACTCGAAGGCTCCTAGGCCGTCTTAGACCTCCGGGAGATCCCGCTGGTTTTCCAGGTGGTCATCCTGGACCCTCGGGAGGACGTCTTGTCCTCCTGGGAGGTTCCTTTTGGTTTCCGGGGGGTTACCCCGGAGCTCTGGGAGGTCCCGTTGGACCTCCGGGAGGTTGTCTTGGACCTCCGGGAGGTTGTCTTGGAGGTCCGGGAGGTCTTGGACCTCCGGGGTCTCCTGGTGCTTGTCTTCTGCTATCGGAGCAGGCTGCGGTGACGAGAGGTCCGGCCGCTCTGCGACGAGGACCATGCTCACCACTTCAGTTGTTGCCGCGATGTAGAGCAACAAGATCTCTTCGGGCTTGGGGGCTACCATGATGGGTAGGGTCGTCAGGAGTTGCTTCAACTCCTGGAAAGCTTCTTCTGCTTCATCGGTCCAAACAAACGGACCGGATTTGCACAGGAGCTTAAAGAAGGGGAGCGCTCGCTCTGCTAGCCTCGGTATGAACCGAGTCAGCGCGGCTAGGCATCCCGTGAGTTTCTGGACTTCTTTGACGCGGGCGGGGTGCCACATCAGGTCGATGGCCTTGATCTTCTCTGGGTTGGCCTCGATTCCTCAATGTGAGACCAGGAATCCTAGGAGCTTCCCAGAGGATACGCCGAACACACACTTGTCGGGGTTCAGCTTGGTGCGCGTGGAGCGCAGTTTGTCAAAGACTAGGGCCAGGTTATCTAACAAGGATGAACTCTGCCTGACCTTGACAATGATGTCATCGACATACACCTCGACTAAGTCTCTTATTAGCTCTCCAAAGGTTTTGTGCATTGCACGTACAATGGTGGGAAGAGCATTCTTTAAGCCATAAGGCATAGAGGCATAACAATACAGGCCGTCTACTGTGATGAAGGAAGTGTGCTTTTCATCTTCTCTAGACATAGGGATCTGAAGGAAACCTGAGTAGGCATATAGGAAAAATAGCATATCAGTGCCTGATGTCGAGTCTACTATTTTATCTGTTCTAGGGAGAGGGAATGGATCTTTGGGATATGCCTTATTGAGACTGGTGTAGTCGATGCACATCCAGAGCTTCCCGCTGGCCTTCGGGACGACAATGGGGTTCGCCAACCACCGGGGGTGGTGGACTTCCCGTATGAAGCCAGTGTCCAGCAGCTTCTTGATTTCTTCTCGGATGAAGTTCTTCCGCTCGATGGACTTCTTGCGAGGCTTCTGTTGGACTGGCCGGGCGTCAGGGAAGATATTCAGGTGGTGCTCGATCACCTCCCTAGGGATCCCCGGCATCTGCGACGGCTGCCATGCAAACACGTCGAGGTTGTGCCGGAGGAAGGTGATGAGCGCGCCTTCCTATTTGCTGTCCAGGCCCCCGGCTACCCAGGTGGTCTGGGCAGCATCGGCGCGGACTTGGATGACCTTCAAGGGGATGTCGCCCTCATCAAGGGGTTGCACGCAGGGTGCTGCGGTAGAGGCACGGTGGCATGCACTCGGGTGGATCCGGTCCGGTTCTGCACTGTCAGGGGCTGGTGCTCGAGCTGTTGCAAGTGCCTGGAGCTTCTCCAAGGCTGACACTGCAGCAGTGCGGTCTCCACGAATATTTAGGATGCCTGTTGGTGTAGGAATCTTCAAGACAAGGTAGCCGTAGTGGGCTACAGCCATGAATCGATACAGGGCCGGCCAGCCGATTATGGCGTTGAAGGGGAGGTTGATCTCCGCCACCTCGAACAGAATGTACTCTGTCCGATAGCTGTCCGGTGCCCCAAAGGTCACCGGAAGACTGATGTTGCCATAGCGAACGACTTGTCTCGGCCCTACCCCTGAGAACGGGCTCGATGGGGTGAGCTTGGCCATCGGGATCTGCAGCTTCTAGAAGGCTGCGCGGCTGATGAGGTTCAGCCCAGCCCCGCCATCTACCAGAACGTGGTACATCCTCACGTTGGCAATGGTGGGTGCTACCAAGAGCGGTAGTTGGCCGGCCCCAGCCATGTTCCTGGGGCAGTTGGTGGCATCGGAGCTGATGGGGGTTCCCATCCACTTGAGGTGCGGCGCGGCACTTGGGGGAGGAGCCACCGACGCTACCGCTCGGCGCATAGTCTTAACCGCGCTTCGGGACGAGGGCTCAGCGGACCCGCCGTAGATGACGTAGAGCATCTTCCGGTGCTCATCATTGCTGGAGCTGGAGTCCTCATGGTTGCGCACCGCCTTCACGGCACGCTGAGGCTCCTAGAACTCCACTTGTCGACCTTTTGCTTGCCCTCCCTTTGACGGAAAGAGGGGCGTCAGCACGTGGTTGCTTCCCCTTGCGGAAGCGCTCCGCGAGCTTCTGAATCTCCCGGCACTCAGCAGCAGTATGGTTGCTGGTGTCGTGCACGGGGCATGGCTCGCCTTGGTCACCATCTGGAGCTGGTGACTGTCGCTGCCTCTTGTCGGGGTGTGGCCCCCGAGCTCTACTGGGTGCTGCTGCTGCAGCAACGGGGGCCGCGGTCGGTGGCTTCATCTTGCCACCGCCCCGGTTCTTGATCTTCTTGCCGCTTCCATGGGAAGCAGCGCCAGATCCGGGCTGTCCTCCTGACTCGGAGGCTGGCAGTGAGTGCCAGTTCCGCCCTACTGCTGCCCTGGCGCACTTGTACGCCAGGCTGAAGAGCTCTGAGACGTCGCGCACTTCTCTGATCGCGAGCTTCTCGAGCATCTTCGTATCCCGTACACCCTGCCGGAACACCATCATCACAGAAGCATTTTGGATATGCGGGATGGTGTTCCGCACCTGGGAGAACCTCTGGATGAAGGAGCACAGCGTCTCTCCAGGTTGTTGTTGGATGGCGTGGAGGTCGAGCTCCGTGCCAGGCTGGGTGTAGGAGCTGCCGAAGTTAGCAGTGAACTGCCGGCAGAGCTCTCCCCAGGAGGTTATGGAACCCTGGGGGAGGTTCATGAGCCAAGACTGAGCTGGGCCAGTCAAGGCGACTAGGAAGTAGTTGGCCATGACGGCATCGTCCCCTCCTGCAGCAAGGATGGCGGTGGAGTAGATCTGGAGGAACTCCGCCGGGTTGACGCTGCCGTCGTACTTCTCGGGCAGGTGCGGCCGGAACTTGCGCGGCCACATCGCGAAGCGAAGGTGTGGCGACAGGGCCGCACATCCTGCTCCTGTTGCTGCAGGTGTTGGTGCCGTGAACGCTTGGTTCGCTGCTGGCACTGTGTACCCCAGTATGGGTAAGGCTGCGCCATAGACCGGGTGCACCATTTGCATGGCATATGGCTGGGGCATATGCTGCGTGGCGTACGCCTGGGGCAGAGATCGCGTGGCGAACGTCTGTGGCCCTGGCTGGGTTGAGGCGGTCGACATGTTGTAGCCGGCCTCTTGGTTGCGACGCCTTTCTCGTCGTCGCTCGATGGCCACTCGGGCATCTTTGCCAAAGTGGTATCTTTCCAGCTCCAACCTCAGGTCCATCGATGGGAGCCTGGTGGAGCGGGAATCTGCCGTCTGCCCGTCAACCGTTGGTGTGCGTGTCAGCGACACAGCTGGTTGACTGGGGCGTCGTCCCCGTCGAAGTTGAGGGTTGGCGGCGGCGACGACGAGACGGTCTACGTCGCGAATCCACTGCTGGGTCGCTGACTGAGGCGCGTCCCCAGCAGGTGGATTGTGCAGTAGCGCTCTTGCTGCAGCTAGTGCGCCCCCGTGGGAGACGCTCAGCGCTGCAGAGGATCTCATGCTTGCTGGAGCCTGCGCTGCCGGAGTCGGCTGCTGGCTTCCAGCTTGCGCCGACACACTTCGTCCTGAGTGTGTCGAGACGTAGTCCCCGCTGGTCACCGTTCGTCGTGAACGTGGGCGGGGAGAGCTTGCAGCTGAAGGGAGCTGCGTCATCTTCGTCGGCAGAAGCTCGTCGCTCAAGGGAAAAGTCCCCCTACCTGGCACGCCAAATGTCGAAGTGTGTACCCGACACTTCCCCCGGGGCCTGCTCTGGGCAGCCCGCGGAGGTTCTTTTTCGGAGGGGCTAGTCACTCACGGAGAGCTTCAGCGTTAGGGACAATTGAAGGAGAAGCTTGACACAGGAATTTTTACATGGTCCAGGCCGCCGGAGCGTAAAACCCTACGTCCACGGTGAGCAGAGTTGTCGTTGTATTGCTTGCTGCTCAGAACCGGAGTCCTGAGCTTGAGGATGACCTAAGTGCTCGGATGCTGGAGCGTATGTGTGCAAAGAGTCGAACCCTTGCTAATGTTGCCTACCCGAGCCTTTTATAGTCCAATGCTCGAGTGGCTTACAAGGTGGGCCCGGGACCCGACAGGTGGTCCCGGGGAGATTACCTGCCATCTACCGTATCTGCAGTTACGCCGGTAGTTGTGTCTGGCGAAGGCTTCCGAGTCTTCGTTCTGCCGCCCTGCCCATGCCGCAAGCTAGTCGTAGTGGTTGATGATGGCAGGGGCGGCAGGGGATGTCTTGTCTCTGTGTTTATTGGCGGGCAGGCTCTGACGCGGCGCGCCAGTCAGCGATGTGACTGGGCGCAACGGCACCTGACAGAGGCGTGCTCCACGTCTCCGCGCCTTGGGAAGGCGCGGGTCTTGAATGCATTGTACGGGCAAGGTATGACGCGTCTTTACTCTTGCTGCCTACCGCACGGGGGCAGGCAGCGCTGCTCTGCTGGCCACGTGGCGGGCGCGGAGCTCTCCTCTGAGGAGTGGGAGGTTCGGCCCCACGGGACACGTGGAGCCTTCGGAGCTCTCCCCGCAGAGGGGGAGGTCCGGATTCTGCTAGACACGTGGCGGGCCCAGAGCTTTCCTCTGAGGAGAGGGAGGTCCGACCCTGTGGGACACGTGGAGCCTCCGGAGCTCTCCCCGCGGAGGGGGGAGGCCCGGCTCAGTTGGCCACGTGGCGGGTCCGGAGCTCTCCTCTGAGGAGAGGGAGGTCCGGCCCTGCTAGACACATGGCGCCTTCGGAGCTCTCCCTGAGGGGAAGGGTGAGGTCCTTAGGCATTTTTCCCCTGTGCGTGGTGGTACCCCGTATTGAGGGTACCGACAGCGCCCATGTTTGGACGGGGCGCAGAAGGCAAAGGAACACGAGGTGCTTGCATGACAGGACGTTGCTGCGGTGGTTGATTAGGGCGAAAAGTAGAAGCGGACGAGCCATACTGTGGTCCATCTCGGGGCATGAAACGGGGACGTACATTGCTCCCTTGTGGCTGATATGGCATCTTTCTCTTGCCCTCTTGTTCGATCTCATAGATCTTGCTCTCGACCACTATAGCTTTGTCAACTAGCTTCTGAAAGTTTGCATAGTCATTGTTGAGCAGTTGAACTTGGATCTCATTGTTCAACCCTCTCATGAACAAGTATTTCTTCTTTTGATCCGAGTTGACATCCTCAGGGGCATACCTTGACAGCTGCGTGAACTTGTTGAGGTACTCATTCACGCTCTTCTTGCCTTGGCGGAGACCTTCAAACTCTTGCCTTTTAAGCATCATGACTCCAACAGGGACATAATGAGAGCGTAAACTCTCCTTGAACTCAGTCCAAGTGATAGTCTCTTGGTTGACATGAGCATTGCAAAGAGCATCCCACCAATCAGCGGCTGCTCCCATAAGTTGGTGTGATGCGAAGAGAACTTTCTCCCGATCATTGCACTGAACAATAGCAAGCTTCTTCTCCATGGACTTCAACGAGTCATCGACCTCCATGGGATCATTAGCTTGTGCAAAAGTAGGTGGTCGAGTCCTCATGAACTCTCCTAGTCGGTTGTGAGCCGGCGGTGGTGGTGGGGGGTGTGGTGGTGGTGCAGAAACGGGGTTACGATGGTGGTTGTTATTGGCTTGCAGCTGACCCAAAGTTTGGATCATAGTTTGCATGAGCTGGTTCTGCATAGCAGTGGAAGTGTAGCTGTCAACACTTCCCCCGGGCCTGCACTGGTCAGCCCGCGGAGGTTTTTTTTCGGAGGGGCTAGTCCCCCACGGAGAGCTTAAGCGTAGTTGGACGAAGGAAACAGATGAACACAAGGGTTTTTTACGTGGTTCGGGCCGTCAGAGCGTAATACCCTACGTCCACGATGAGTAGAGGTGCTCGTTGTATTGCTTGGTGCTCAGAACTGGAGTCCTGAGCTTGAGGATGAGCTGAGAGCTTGAATCAGGGTGCCAATTTGCGAACCCCTTGTAACGTTGCCTACCCGATCCTTTTAGAGTCCAAGGCTCAGGCGGCTTACAAGGTGGGCCCCGGGGACCCGACAGGTGGTCCCTGGGTAATTTCCTACCATCTATTATGTCTTGGCACTGGCTTCGAGGTCATCGTCCTGCCGCCCTGCCCATGCCGCAGGCTAGGTGTAGCGTGTAGTCGTTGGCGATGGCAGGGGCGGCAGGGCACGTCTTGTCCGGTCTTGTCGCTGCCTTCAATGGTCTGCAGCTTCAGACACTGTACGCCTGTCCTGACTGTGACTGGTCATAGTGCCTCCTGACAGGCGTGTGCCATGCCTCTTTGTCTTGGGAAGGCGCGGGTCTTGAATGCTTTGTACGGTAAAGGCATGGCACACCTTTACTCCTGCTTCCTACCGCGCCAGGCGGGCAGCACTGCTCTGTTGGCCATGTGTCGGGCCTTGAGCTCTCCCTTGAGGAGAGGGGGAGCTCCAGCCCCGCTGGACACGTGGCTCCTTCGGAGATCGCCCCTGTGGAGGGGGCGAGGTCCTGTCTTCTGGGCCACATGGCAGGATCGGAGCTATCCTCTGAGGAGAGGGGAGCCCCGGCCCTGCCGGACACGTGGCGCCTTTGGAGCCCGCCCCTGCGGAGGGGGCGAGGTCTTTAGGAAGTTTCACTCTGTGCGCGGGGGTACCCGGTATTGAAGGTACCGACAGTGGCCCCTGGGCCCATCTCGAGGGAGGTAACGAGCCAGAGGTGGGACCTTCTTCTTCCTGCGCACCTTCTTGTCTTGAGTACTCCCTGTGTTTGTAGGGTCTTGCCCTCTTCAGAGCTCTGCCCTGCGGAAGGGGAAGGTCCGGCTTCAGAGTCACCCTGCTGAGGGGGTGAGGTCTGGCTTCAGGGCTCGCCTCTGAGAATAGGGCGAGGGCTGGCCTCGGAGCTCGGCCTCTGAGAAGAGGGGAGGTCCGGGAGGTCATCGGAGCTCAGCCTCTGAGAAGAGGGGAGGTTCGGAAGGTCATCGGAGCTCAACCTCTGAGAAGAGGGGAGGTCCGGCATTGGAGCTCAGCCTCTAAGAAGAGGAGAGGTCCGGGAGGTCATCGGAGCTCAGCCTTTGAGAAGAGGGGAGGTGCAGAAGGTCATCGGAGCTCAGCCTCTGAGAATAGGTGAGGTCCGGGAGGTCATCGGAGCTCAGCCTCTGAGATGAGGGGAGGTCCGGAAGGTCATCGGAGCTCAACCTCTTTGAAGAGAGGAGGTCCGGCATCGGAGCTCAGCCTCTAAGAAGAGGGGAGGTCCGGGAGGTCATCGGAGCTCAGCCTCTGAGAAGAGGGGAGGTCCGGGAGGTCATCAAAGCTCAGCCTCTGAGAAGAGGGGAGGTCCGGAATTGGAGCTCAGCCTGTGAGAAGAGGAGAGGTCCGGGAGGTCATCGGAGCTCAGCCTCCGACAATAGGGGAGGTCAGGAAGGTACATCGGAGCTCAGCCTCTGAGAAGAGGGGAGGTCTGGAAGGTCATCGTTGCTCAGCCTTTGAGAACAGGGGAGGTCTGGCATCGGAGCTCAGCCTCTGAGAAGAGGGGAGGTCCGGCATCGGAGCTCAGCCTCTGAGAATAGGAGAGGTCCGGGGGGTCATCGGAGCTCAGCCTCTGAGAAGAGGGGCGGTCCGGAAGGTCACCGGAGCTCAGCCTCTGAGAATAGGGGAGGTCCGGAAGGTCATCGGAGCTCAGCCTCTGAGAAGAGGGGAGGTCCGGCATCGGAGCTCAGCCTCTAAAAAGAGGGGAGGTCCGGCATCGGAGCTCAGCCTCTAAGAAGAGGGGAGGTCCGGCATCGGAGCTCAGCCTCTGACAAGAGGGGAGGTACGACATCGGAGCTCAGCCTCTGAGAATAGGAGAGGTCCGGGAGGTCATCGCAGCTCAGCCTCTGAGAAGAGGGTTGGTCCGGGAGGTCATCGGAGCTCAACCTCTGAGAAGAGGGGAGGTCCGGAATCGGAGCTCAGCCTCTGAGAAGAGGAGAGGTCCGGGAGGTCATCGGAGCTCAGCCTATGAGAAGAGGGGAGGTCCGGAAGGTCATCGGAGCTCAGCCTCTGAGAAGAGGGGAGGTCCAGAATCGGAGTTCAGCCTCTGAGAAGAGGAGAGGTCCGGGAGATCATCGGATCTCAGCCTTTGAGAAGAGGGTAGGTCCGGAAGGTCATCAGAGTTCAGCCTCTGAGAAGAGGGGAGGTCCAGAAGGTCATCGGAGCTCAGCCTCTGAGAAGGGGGGAGGTCCGGCATCGGAGCTCATCCTCTGAGAAGATGGTAGGTCTGGCATCATAGCTCAGCCTCTTGGTAGAGGAGAGTTCCAGGGGGTCAACGGAGCTCAGCCTCTAAGAAGAGGGGAGGTCCGGCATCGGAGCTCAGCCTCTGAGAAGAGGGGAGGTCCGGCATCGGAGCTCAGCCTCTGAGAAGAGGAGAGGTCTGGGAGGTCAACGGAGCTCAGCCTCTGAGAAGAGGGGAGGTCCGGCATCGGAGCTCAGCCTCTGAGAAAAGGGGAGGTCCGGCATCGGAGCTCAGCCTCTGAGAAGAGGAGAGGTCCGGGAGGTCATCGCAGATCACCCCTGCGGAGGGGGTGATGTGCGTCTCCAGAGCTCAGCCCAGTGTAGGGCGCAAGGTCCAACTTCGGTGTTCACCCCTTCGGAGGGGGTGGTGACCGGCTTCGGAGGTCACCCCTGCGACAGGGGTGTCGTCTGGCATCGGACCTCAGCCCAGTGTAGGCGCAAGGTTCGGCTTCGTTGTTCACCCCTACGGAGGGGGTGGTGACCGGCTTCGGAGGTCACCCCTGCGATAGGGGTGTCGTCCGGCATTGGACCTCAGCCCAGTGTAGGGCGCAAGGTCTGGTTTCGGTGTTCACCCCTAGGGGTGGCCACCGGCTTTGGAGATCGCACCTGCGATAAGGGCGTCGTCCGGCATCGGACCTCAGCCCAATGTAGGGCGCAAGGTCCGGCTTCGGTGTTCACTCCTGGGGGTGGCGACCGGCTTCGGAGATCGCCCTTCGATAGGGTGGCGTCCGGCATCGGACCTCAGCCCAGTGTAGGGCGCAAGGTCCGGCTTCGGTGTTCACCCCTGGGGGTGGCGACCGGCTTAGGAGATCGCCCCTGCGATAGGGGTGTCGTCCGGCATCGGACCTCAGCCCAGTGTAGGGCGCAAGGTCTGGCTTCGGTGTTCACCCCTGGGGGTGGTGACCGGCTTCGGAGATTGCCCCTGCGATAGGGGTGTCGTCCGGCATCGGACCTCAGCCCAGTGTAGGGCGCAAGGTCCGGCTTCGGAGTTCATCCCTGCGGAAGGGATGAAGTCCGGCATCGGAGCTCGCCTCTGAGGAGAGGGAGACGAGGTCCGGCTTCGAAGCTCACCCCTGTTTAGGGTGTGAGGTCCGGCGCTGCTCAGGGGCCCTCCCTTCCATGTCTCTTAGTCTTATTTGGTTTACTGTCCCGGACCAGAATACGGGGCTTGGGTAATCCAGTGCACTCCGTCCCGGAGGTCTGGCCCCCAGCCCTAGTTAGGGTGTATCCGCCCGGCCCCCTAGTACTCAGACCGTAGCACTGGGGAGGCAGAGTGTGCATGCTTTGGGTGCAGGACTGGGCAAAGCAAGGCTCCTGACCCCCCGGTCTGGCGTAGGTCTTTTCCTAGAGGAGACCAACTGGCGTTACAGTACCCTTACAGGGGGAGGTCCAAAAGGCCCCCGGGCCTCTGGCAGGTACCCCAAACACTACTACCTTCGACAGGATGGCAAATGTCGACTATGCATGAGAACGGGAAAGAGGAACCGAGTGTACAATGGGCGTACACTATCTAGAGCACGGGGAGGTGATCATATAGATTAATGCGTAATTTAAATGAACACCTAAGTAAGCATGGTGAACTTACTGGGGTAGCGCCGGAGCGCCTATCTTGGGCTCCCATGTACGGGTCGGTGGTGCCAGGGCGTCTGCCGGTACCGTGCGATTCGGAGCGTTGCTCACCATCTTGCCACGACAATGAGGTATATGGTTGAGCAGGGCGTCATCCCCGCTGCAGCGGAGGATTGACGGCTGCAGCCACGAGGTTGTTGACGTCGTGGATCCACTGCTGGGTGGCCCCCTGGAGGGCGTCTTCAGAAGGCGGATTGTCCAGGAGCGCTTCTGCGACGGCTAGTGCGCTTGCTTGGGAGACACTCGGCGCTGCAGCAGATCGTGGGCTTGCTGGAGTCCGCGTTGCCGGAGTCAGCTGCTGGCTTCCAGCTTGTCCTGACACACTCCTCCCTGAGTGCGTCGAGACATAGGCCTCGCTAGTCATCGTTCACCGGGAACAAGGGCGAGGAGAGCTTGCCGCGAACGGAAGCTTGGTCATCTTTGTGAGCGAAGACTCGACGCGAGAGGGAAAAGCCCCCTACTTGGCGCGCCAAATGTCAAAGTGTAGTTATCGACACTTCCCCCGGGCCTGCACTGGGCAGCCCGCGGAGGTTCTTTTTCAGAGGGGCTAGTCCCCCACGGAGAGCTTAAGCGTAGTTGGACGAAGGAAACAGATAAACACAAGGGTTTTTTACGTGGTTTGGACCGTCAGAGCGTAATACCCTACGTCCACGATGAGCAGAGGTGCTCGTTGTATTGCTTGGTGCTCAGAACCGGAGTCCTGAGCTTGAGGATGAGCTGAGAGCTTGAATCAGGGTGCCAATTTGCGAACCCCTTGTAACGTTGCCTACCTGATCCTTTTAGAGTCCAAGGCTCAGGCGGCTTACAAGGTGGGCCCCAGGGACCCAACATGTGGCCCCGGGGTGATTTCCTACCAGCTATTATGTCTTGGCACTGGCTTCGACGTCCTCATCCTGCCGCCCTGCCCATGCCGCAGATTAGGTGTAGCGTGTAGTCGTCGGCTATGGCAGGGGCAGCAGGGCACGTCTTGTCCGGTCTTGTCGCTGCCTTCAATGGTCTGCAGCTTCAGACACTGTACGCCTGTCCTGACTGTGACTGGTCACAGCGCCTCCTGACAGGCGTGCGCCGCGCCTCTTCATCTTGGGAAGGTGCGGGTATTCATTGCTTTGTACGGTAAAGGCATGGCACGCCTTTACTCCTGTTGCCTACCACGCCGGGCGGGCAGCACTGCTCTGCTGGCCACGTGTTGGGCCCGGAGCTCTCCCATGAGGAGAGGGGGAGCTCCGGCCCCGCTGGACACATGGCTCCTTCGGAGTTCGCCCCTGTGGAGGGGGCGAGGTCTGGTCTTCTAGGCCACGTGGCAGGCTCGGAGCTATCCTCTAAGGAGAGGGGAGTCCCGGCCCTGCCGGACACGTGGCGCCTTCGGAGCTTGCCCCTGCAGAGGGGGCGAGGTCCTTAGACAGTTTCACCCTGTGCGCGGGGGTACCCGGTATTGAGGGTACCGACAATAGCCATCAACCGTTCAAGGTTGTTTTCACCGGCCCCGGGGTTAGGATTTTCAGGAACTTCAACGTGGTCCTCCTCTTGTGGTTCCTGGTTGCCACGGACGTTCCTCCTTTGACGGCCAGCATTTTCTCTCACCATTTGTGAGAGAAAGTTGGGTAGAATAGAAGTTAGAAGTTTAGATGGATCCCCCAACTATATGCATCAAGGTGGATGAACTAAATATATTTACTTTTTATATGAGGATGTGAACACATGCCGAAGCATATCACATCTCTCTACTATTTGTGGATATGGACAACGCTGAAGCGTCCCACAACTCACACTAAGCATACAAACACAAACAATCATCTCAAAAGTTCAACACACCACTCCTATTCAAGCTCCTATGGTTTAAATGTCCCTATGTGTTTTAGGGTGTCCAATCTACCTAAGCTTGCATCCTACGGTCAAGGTGGTTCTGATGCCAAACTATGCATTCTACCTAGCCTTGCGTCCTATAGTCAATGTGGCTCTAATGTCATTCTGTGACTAGGCATGCATCCTACGATCAACGTGGCTCTAATGCCAATCTGTGACTAGGCTTGCGTCCTACAGTCAACGTGGCTCTGAAACCAATCTGTGACGCCCGGTCCCATAGAACACGGAACCCAGCTAATATATATGTGTGCCCAGGATGTTTGACACACATACACATGTAATCCACAAACTGAATTCGGAATATAACCACAGTAATAGGGTTTAAGTACTTTATTACATGAATCTCTAGCTTATTCTTGCAGCAGAAGTCTCTAACTTATTCTAGCAGTGTGTGAGACCTATGTGTACTGAATACATTGGTAATTAGGATAAAAGTTAGCATTAACATTCAAAGTTTTGAATATTGCCAAAACATTCTTCTGTGGCAAGGTCCGACAAGTTCTTTGTTAGGTCCGCCAAGTGTTGGCAAGGTCCGGAGAGCTTCTGTGAGGTCCGGAGCTTGTTTTTAGGGAGCTCCCGTGAAGTTCAACTCGTAGAACTGTAGCGTCTTGTTTTTGCTTTTAACTCGCAATGTTTCAAACTTGCTTTATGGGAAGGTTTGCTTAGTATTAATTTGCTAAGTTTTTGGTGTGTTTTGGTGGTTATGGCTGTTATCATTTGATATGGTTTGCAACACGCTTATGTGACGTGCTCATGTAAGGTGTTGTGGTTTTCGAACTAACGTGAGTCATGTCGAGGACTTGTGCTCGGAAGAATTAGTTGTTTATTCATGTGCAGGTGTTGCTTGAGTTCGAGACATGGCTGGTGACGGGATCCTTGGACTAGTCTTAGGGAGGAGATGAGGTTCCAACAACCAAGCTCGGGAGGAGCTGTGGTTGAGTTGATCGGGAGGTCGTGCAGCATGTTTGGATCAAGGGCAGTGCATATGAAGGTTGCGTGTACGTCGTTGGAAGGTGTTTGAACGTGTGCAAGGAGTGCATGGACGTGGCAACATTGTTCCAAGGCGTGATGAAGAGAAGTGGACGTAAAGAATTGGACGGAAAGGTTCAACCGGCTGGATTGCGTACTCAGGCTGAGGGTGAGTCGGATATGGCTCAAATATGGAAGATTTGAGTTGGTTATGATAGGATTTCGTGCTAGGCACCAAGTTGAGTTGTTTTAGGAATGTTTAGGAGGTTCCTAAGGTGTTTGGAAGTCTCACGATTGCTTCTATCTGCGAATAGGAGAGTCCTGAGCAGTTATGGTAAGTTTGGATACGAGTCCAATTAGGAGTAGGAGTCCTAGATTGGATTGTTTAGCCTGAGGGCTGGCTATAAAAGCAAGGGAGGCCAGAGCTCTCGTGGGTAGAGAACTTTGGGCTGTTCCTCTTGTGTTTCTATTGAATAAAGTTCATAGTTTCGAGGAGCTTTTGTGCCTTGTTCGTCCGACTTGTTTTTCGTCAAGTCTTTCTCGCCGAGTTTCTGGACAGACCGACGTTGCTTCGGTGTTTCGTTCATAACTCGAGTTTTACAGATCCGATTGACGTGATTCTTTTTGGGTTGTCTTCACAACTCAATTATCAATCATCTGTGAAATTTTCACGAGCTTCGGATCTGTAGTTTTTGAGATACACGAGTTTCTTTGCAGCGTTGCAGATCTGTTTTATATCGGGTAGAACAGATTGATCCTCGTTTAATGTTTTGATCGTATCTCAAGTTTTACTTCGTGTTTTCAATTGATTCTTGTTGCATTAGATCCGTGACTTGATTCTCTACCTCTCTACTTGATTTTTCACGGTTGAACCCGTTTGAAAACACTTGCACACATGGTTTCTTTAACCGATTGATTTTTTGCTGAGGGGTTTTTGTTGTTTCCGCTGCGAAAAGTTTTAATCTACCATTCACCCACCCTCTGGTAGCTTTTCACGTGCTCTTCGATCATACAATTGGTATCAGAGCCAAGGTGCTCTAATCTTTGTGATTTGCACGTGTTTTGACTAACCATCATGGAGAAGTACTCCGCAAAACCTTGTGTCTTCAATGGCATCGATTTTCAGGTTTGGAAGGCACGGATGGAGGCCTACATACAGGCGCAAGGCTTCGCCATATGGGAAAAGGTCTACCGGAACTTCGATGTACCACCCAACGATCAAGTTACGGCTGCGAACATGAGATGTTGACAACAACAACGAGGCTCACAACTTGATCATCCAAGGATTGACTCAAAGCGACTTCGACCGTGTTGCACACCTCCGATCTACATATGATGTTTGGAAAGCTCTTTGTGACTACCATGAAGGATCCAATACGATCAACGAGGTAAGGCAAGATATGTTCAAGAAAGAATACATGCGTTTTGAGATGCAACCCGATGAGTCAATTGACGACCTTTTTGCTCGCTTTAATAAAACTCTCAGCAACTTGCGTAGTGTCAATGTTAACTTTTCAGATGCTGAAAATGCTACACAATTGTTAGGAGCATTAGATATGTCAATTTGGGAGATCAAAGTTACATCTATTCGTGAATCTACTGTCATGAGTTCTCTTACTTTAGACGTGCTTTATTCTAAATTGAAAACTCATGAAATTAACATCATCTCACGTAAAAACCCCAACAAGTCTATTGCATTTGTTTTGCAACGTGACATGTCTAGTTCTAGTCAATCATCATCTAGTGGTGCACTCTCTTTGCTGTCCTCTCTAACCCTTGAACAGATTGAAGAGTTTCCAGAGGAGGAGCTTGCACTCATCTCTACTCGGTTCTCAAAAGCATTGCAAAATGTGAGAACTAGAAGGAGAGGAAGCTCCGGACTTCAACGATGTTTTGAATGTGGTAAGACAGGACATTTTCGTACGGAGTGCCCTAACCTTTCAGGTCCGACTTCACGTGAAGAAAAGCAAACAAGGCCGAAGAAATCGTTTGCAAAGAATAAGAAGAAGAAAGATTTATCAATGCGCAACATAGTGCATAGTATGATCTCTGCACTTCAAGATTTCGGCTCAAGTGATGTCGACACCTGTAGTGATGAAGATGAAGAAGCTATGGCAAATATGTGCTGCATGGCGAGCAAGTCAAGTTCAAGCTCCGAGGAGGCAGAACACAACAGCGACGATGAAGAGGTATGTCCCACTTGCGAAGAAATGTGTGATGCTATTTCTCGTGCCACTGTTATATTAAAGAAAAAGGATAAAAACATAGGAACAATTCTGTTAAAATTGAATCACTATAATCTGAAATTAATCGTTTAAAAACTTTGATTCCTAGTGATGATTATTGTTCCTCATGTGATTTAATTTATGAACAATTATCCTCTTTAAGAAGTGCACACGCATCTACACTTGATAAACTTGAACTTGAAATTGAAAAGAACAAAGAGCATGCTGCACTTAATGATAAAAATTTGGAAGATGCTTGTTGTTCTACAATTGATTTGCATTGTTCTTCATGTGATGATCTGAATAAGAAACTAAATGATGCTATGAATGAGATTTCTATTTTGAACAATGCTTTACGTGTGCATGAAGTTAAATATTGTTCAAATTGCAAACTAAAAGGAAAAACTTCATGTGAAAATTGCTTTGATCTGTCCAATAAACTTGATGACATGCATAGGACACTAGATCGGTTTTCTAATGCAAATAAGAACATAAACTTGCTGCTGAATTCTTCCAGGCCTTGAAATGATAAAAATGGTTTAGGTTTTAATTCTCATGCTCATGCTAAGGCACACCCACCTAAAGTTGTAAAGTCATTAGGAAGCGGTTTGATTCAAACAGCTCCTAGACAAAAAGAGGTGATTTTCAAATCTGCAGGAGTACTGTCCCATTCGGGTTCTAATAAACGTGTTGCTTTCTCATCTAGACATGATAATAAGGTTATTTTTCATTGTACCTACTGTGGTAGAGATGGTCATGTCATGGATTTTTGTTATAGACTAGCTAAACACGATAAGAAACAAAGAATACTTGCTAGATCACATAACAACCAAGCAAAATCTGCTAGACCGAATGTTCGGAGCTTGCAACCTGCTGTAATGAGTCAAAAACTTGCTCCCGGACCTAATGTTTTTTGTGCTACATATAACACATCTTCTAAGTCAGTAGTTGGGAACAAAAATTTTCGATGTTTGGCTCATAAACCTGCTGTACCTTCTCAGCTTTCGCGTGTTATTCCTGCTGGACGTCGTGTGACTCAGTACTGGATTCCTAAAAGTCTTTTAACTAACCCCAGTATTGAGTCATCGACGTATTGTGCTGCTGTGTAGGTTTCACGTTTGAGGAAGGAGAACATTTGGATTGTGGATTCAGGTTGCTCACGCCACATGACCGGTAACAAAGAATGATTCTCCTCTCTCTCTTTTGTGTCACGTGTAGAAAATGTTACTTTCGCCGATAACTCTTCTACTCCCATAATTGCTAAAGGTTCGGTTAGAGTAAACAATTCTACACTTTGAAAGATGTGGCACTTGTTAAAAATTTGAAATACAACTTGCTTTCAGTATCACAATTGCTAGATGAAAATCTAGAGGTTAGCTTTGCTAAAAATTGCTGCAAGGTTGTAGATTCAAAAGGTGAGCTTTTGTTTAATATGTCTAGGTTTGGAAGAGTTTTTAAAGCTGATTTTGATTTGTCAACTTCTAAGCATCGGTGTCTAGTTGCTAATGATACAAAGGATCTATATTTTTGGCATCGTAGACTTGGTCACATAGGCTTTGATCATCTCACTCGTGTTAGTGCTCTCGATCGCATACGTGGGCTGCTGAAGCTTAAAAAGGACAATGATATTGTGTGCTCTTCTTGTAGACATGCTAAGTTTGTTGCAGGTTCACATGCTCCTCTCACAATGACCATGACAGCTGAACCGGGACAACTTTTACATCTTGACACAGTAAGTCCGGCACGTGTTCAATCCTTCGGAGGTAAATGGTATGTGCTTGTGATTGTTGATGATTATTCCAGATATTCTTGGGTTTATTTTATGACATCTAAGAATGAATCTTTTAGTCATTTTAGAACCTTATTTCTTAGATTATCTATTGATCACCCAAGATCATTAAAAGCAATTAGAAGTGATAACGGAACTGAATTTAAAAACCAATCCTTTGATCACTTTTGTGCTGAAAATGGAATAGATCATCAATACTCTTCACCCTATGTACCACAACAAAATGGTGTCGTAGAAAAAAAGAACAGGACCTTAGTTGAGATGGCTAGGACTATGCTTGATGAATATCAAACTCCTAGGAAATTTTGGGCTGACGCAATTGCAACCGCTTGTTATGTCTCAAATCGTGTTTTCTTGCGTGCTAAGCTTGGAAAAACCCCATATGAGCTCCGGTTTGGACATAGGCCTAGTGTTACACACTATAGGGTTTTTGGTTGCAAATGCTTTGTTAAGAAACATGGTAATCTTGATAAATTTGAAGCTAGATCTGTTGATGGCATGTTTCTTGGTTATCCATCTCATACTAGAGGCTACCATGTGCTTTTACTTGACACTAACAAAATTGTGGAAACTTGCGAGGTTTCTTTTGATGAAGCTAGCCCAAGTACTAGCTCCGATATTGCAGGTCCGGATCCATATCCGCAGGGGGAGAGTATTTTTATTGAAGAAGTTGAAGAAGTGGTGCTGCTGCTCGAAAACTCGGAAGTAAATAACGATCAAGCTGCTGATTTTGCACCACAACCAGCACCAACAGTCACTACTGCTGGTTCGGACCTTCCTCAATCAACAAGCTCTCCTAATCAAAGGTCCGAACATGAAGAAGAAGGTGCTTGTGAAGTGTCTACTCCCCTCCGAGTACTCAAAAGTCATCCTCCACAACAAATCATTGGAAGCTTGCATGAACGAGTCACTCGGTCCAGGTTTTGCGATCCAAACTCTCATGCTCATTATGCTTTTGTTGCTTCTTTTGAACCCAAGGATATATCACACGCACTCACTAGAATCTTGGATTAATGCCATGCAAGAAGAGTTAGAAAATTTTGAAAGAAATAATGTTTGGAAACTTGTACCTCCACCTCAAGGTCACACATTAATTGGAACTAAATGGGTATTTAAAAATAAGCAAAGTGAGGATGGGGTTGTGGTTAGGAATAAAGCTAGGTTGGTTGCTCAAGGTTTCACTCAAATTGAAGGTCTAGATTTTGATGAAACATTTGCTCTTGTTGCTAGATTAGAAGCTATAAGAATTTTATTAGCATTTGCTGCATCTAAAGGTTTCAAGTTATATCAAATGGATGTTAAAAGTGCTTTTCTTAATGGCTACATAGAGGAGGAGGTTTATGTTAAGCAGCCACCGGGTTTTGAAAATCCAAATTTTCCTAATCATGTTTACAAACTGTCCAAAGCCTTGTATGGTCTAAAATAAGCCCCTAGAGCATGGTATGATAGGTTAAAAACATTCTTACTTGAAAAGGGGTTTACCATGGGCAAGGTTGATAAAACTCTTTTTGTACTTAAGCATGGCAATGACTCATTATTCGTTCAAGTGTATGTGGATGATATTATCTTTGGTTGTGCTTCGCATGATCTCGTGTCCAAGTTTTCAGCTATGATGAGTTCAGAATTTGAGATGAGTATGATGGGAGAACTCACATACTTTTTGGGGCTGCAAATCAAGCAAACAAAAGAAGGAACTTTTGTGCATCAAACTAAGTATACAAAGGACCTTCTTAACTGCTTCAACATGGACAAATGCAAGCCTCTTCGGACACCAATGGGAACAGCAACAACACTTGAACTTGACGAAGATGGTGACCCAGTCGATAAAAAAGAATACAGAAGTATGATTGGATCACTTTTGTATCTCACGGCGTCAAGACCGGACATACAATTCAGCGTATGTCTTTGTGCATGTTTTCAAGCTTCTCCACGTGCTTCACATCGCCAAGCCATCAAAAGGATTCTCAGGTACCTACATGGAACTCAAGAATTTGGCATTTTTCTTCCTTCTTCCTCAACCGTTTCTTTGAAAGCTTTTTCGGATGCTGATTTTGGGGGTTGTAGGATTGATAGGAAAAGTACTTCGGGTGCTTGTCATTTTCTTGGTAATTCACTTGTGGCTTGGTCCTCTAGAAAACAAAGTTCAGTTGCACAATCCACGGCCGAATCTGAATATGTAGCTGCGGCTAGCGCTTGCTCACAAATTCTTTGGATTGTTCAAACACTTAAGGACTATGGGGTTGATTTAGATAGTGTTCCACTGTTTTGTGATAACACTAGTGCAATTTGTATTGCTAAAAACTCTGTGAAACACTCTAGAACTAAGCACATTGACATTAGGTATCACTTTCTTCGTGTTAATGTTGAAAAAGGAAACATTGTGCTTCACCATGTCGATACCGAACAACAATTGGCTGATATTTTTACAAAACCTTTGGATTTCACTCGTTTTTGTTTCATTCGTAGTGAAATAGGGGTTATGCATCCTCATGGCTTAAATTGAGGAGGATTTTTTGAAACTTTTAAAGTCTATGTGTGAATCTGAAACTAAAATAATATGAGCAAAGTATTTCATACATATATGACTTTGTGATTCCTTTTACAGCCTGAAAGTTCTTACTACATTACTCATGTTATACATTTTGTAGTTTTTGCCATGACTAGTAATTGGAATAATTACTTACACTAAATCTGGTCATGATCGAACTTTCTTGCTGTTTTGAACTTGTTGTGTGCTCATAAGTGCTTTTAATCATAAAAAATTAATCAAGTGATCAGCTCACATGTTGAGTTTCCAAATAAAAAATTGAGAAAAGATCAAGAGAATATGTATGCATCGCACTTCTTCTTTTGAGATTGCTTATCATTGCACTAAGATATGAACTTGGAAGGAATTGTGTATGACTAAAACCATGTCCTTAAGCTTCTGATTGTCAAATGACATAGGCTTGGCTTGGTTGGTTAGAATAAGGCTGATGCGGCATATAATCTCTTGCAAAAATCATATGATCAACTTTGTGCCTTAAATGATTATGAATAATAAAAATGCAGCAACAAGTGTCATGTTTTCAGGTTTTGAAATAGTTGAGTAAGGGAGATCATGACTTGCTTAAACTGAAAAATACATTTGATCTCTAGCATGGCTTACACTACTTTATGTATCTCATTGATGTGATAGTGTAAGTAACCTGATAGTATGACTTGGATGAGCTTTGTTTTGTATGTATATGTTATAATATGCTCATAACATTTAAAAATTTCTCTTTTGAACCTTGCTGAATACATTGTCAAAGGGGGAGAAATATGTATAAGGAGAGATTTTTTTTACACTTTGCATATGTTATACACTTTCTTCCTTCTCTGATTTTAAAAAATGGGGAGAAATTAATAAAGGGTGAGAAATGAGTTTTCAAAGCTTTTGAAAACTTTTCATAAGCCAATGTTCGGATTTTAATTGGTGTTGCCAATGCATTCATCAAGGGGGAGATTGTGAGACCTATGTGTGCTGAACATATTGGCAATTAGGATAAAAGTTAGCATTAACATTCAAAGTTTTGAATATTGCCAAAACATTCTTCTGTGGCAAGGTCTGACAAGTTCTTTGTTAGGTCCGCCAAGTGTTGGCAAGGTCCGGAGAGCTTCTATGAGGTCCGGAGCTTGTTTTTAGGGAGCTCCCGTGAAGTTCAACTCGTAGAACTGCAGCGTCTTGTTTTTGCTTTTAACTCGCAATGTTTCAAACTTGCTTTATGGGAAGGTTTGCTTAGTATTAATTTGCTAAGTTTTTGGTGTGTTTTGGTGGTTATGGCTGTTATCATTTGATATGGTTTGCAACATGCTTATGTGACATGCTCATGTAAGGTGTTGTGGTTTTCGAACTAACGTGAGTCAAGTCAAGGACTTGTGCTCGGAAGAATTGGTTGTTTATTCATGTGCAGGTGTTGCTTGAGTTCAAGAAATGGCTGGTGACGGGATCCTTGGACTAGTCTCAGGGAGGAGATGAGGTTCCAACAACCATGTTCGGGAGGAGCTGTGGTTGAGTTGATCGGGAGGTCGTGCAGCATGTTTGGATCAAGGGCAGTGCATATGAAGGTTGCGTGTACGTCGTTGGAAGGTGTTTGCACGTGTGCAAGGAGTGCATGGACGTGGCAACATTGTTCCAAGGCGTGATGAAGAGAAGTGGACGTAAAGAATTGGTCGGAAAGGTCCAACCGGCTGGATTGCGTACTCATGCTGAGGCTGAGTCGGATATGGCTCAAATATGGAAGATTTGAGTTGGTTATGATAGGATTTCGTGCTAGGCAAGAAGTTGAGTTGTTTTAGGAATGTTTAGGAGGTTCCTAAGGTGTTTGGAAGTCTCACGATTGCTTCTATCTGCGAATAGGAGAGTCCTGAGCAGTTATGGTAAGTTAGGATACGAGTCCAATTAGGAGTAGGAGTCCTAGATTGGATTGTTTAGCCTGAGGGCTGGCTATAAAAGCAAGGGAGGCCAGAGCTCTCGTGGGTAGAGAACTTTGAGCTGTTCTTCTTGTGTTTCTATTGAATAAAGTTCATAGTTTCGAGGAGCTTTTGTCCCTTGTTCGTCCGACTTGTTTTTCGTCAAGTCTTTCTCGCCGAGTTTCTGGACAGACTGATGTTGCTTCGGTGTTTCGTTCATAACTCGAGTTTTACAGATCCGATTGACGTGATTCTTTTTTGGTTGTCTTCACAACTCAATTATCAATCATCTGTGAAATTTTCACCAGCTTTGGATCTGTAGTTTTTGAGATACACAAGTTTCTTTGCAGCGTTGCAGATCTGTTTTATATCGGGTAGAACAGATTGATCTTCGTTTAATGTTTTGATCGTATCTCAAGTTTTACTTCGTGTTTTCAAGTGATTCTTGTTGCATTAGATCCGTGACTTGATTATATACCTCTCTACTTGATTTTTCACGGTTGAACACGTTTGAAAACACTTGCACACACGGTTTCTTTAACCGATTGATTTTTTGCTGAGGGGTTTTTGTTGTTTCCGCTGCGAAAAGTTTTAATCTACCATTCACCCCCCTCTGGTAGCTTTTCACATGCTCTTTGATCCTACACAGTGGAGTCTCTAAACGATAGAGGAAGCATCTAAACACGGCAGCGGCTCCATCTCCAACTCCACAGGCAAGTTGAGGGTAGTCTGCACGCCTAGTACTCCACGTGATCTTCGAAGTACTCTTCTCCTGTTGCTAATGTTTATATGATAATGCAAGGGTGAGTACATGTCGTACTCAGCAATTTCGGAAAAAGTATGACATGTAGCTTACAACAAGGTAGGAATACAAAGGCTCATTGCAGAAAGCAAAGTTTCTTTCACAAACACAATAAAAACAGCAACTATCTTTAAGTGAATTTGATCCCAACATATATCCAATTAAAACAGTAACATACCTCCATCATATTTCACCACTTACCTCTTCTCATCCAGCCATTAATCCTTCTCAACATCATCTCATGCTCATAATAACCATCTCATATTCATATCCATCTCATAACCGAGACCAGAACTCATTATCATGACTCAACAGTCCCGAAACCAATCTCATTACCAAGACTCAACAGTCCCGAAACCAATCCCAAAATCCATACCATAACCAAACCAATAAACATCCTAATAACCATCACAATAACCATCCCATCTAATCATGGAAGTTGGTCAGGTGCTTGTGACCGGAAGCACGGCTATCATGATAGTTTTACACTCTGCAGAGGTGGCACCACTTTACCCACAAGTTTGTGATTTCGTCACCCGTCGGCGACTGCAGAACCTCCATTATACCAGTACACAACCGTCGGTGTATGGCCAAGAGATCACAAAATAGCCTTTACAAAGGGGCTACTAGATGTATGGACTCACTAAGGTTTCACAAGCAGACTCGAATCATTATTCTTCCACCTACGGGCCCCCCTTGTGCCATGCAGTTCCCAGAGCAGTCCTCTCTCGACTCCCATTCCCCATGCCTTCCACGGTCCATAACAATCTAGCAACTTACCTAATTAGTCAGCTAAGCCGCACCCATACTTGGCCTTGTGGTGGCACTGTTTTCCTGGCATGTGCTCGCATGAACAGGTCCTTAGATCTACGGCAAGTAAACCACCATCTCATTCTACCACAACCACAAACCAAGCTTGCCTAGATCTCCCCCGATTCATGTTCATTATCAACATCAATTTCTTATTATCATTGTTCATATGAGTGCAGTAGCTAGACACATTCTATCTCGCTTCCCATATCCCGTGGACTCAGCGAAGCAAAAAGCAAAAACGACCATACCCGACTCATCAACTTTCCCGGCAACAAGGGTGGTTAACAAAACTAGTAAACTCATATAAAAGGGTTCCCATCAAGTTGACTCAAACATACATGTTTTCGCAAACAAAACAGTTTCCAAAACATGGGATCAATATGGTCAAGGGGCACTTGCCTTGTTCCTGTGGCTTTTGTTGCTCAGGCGTCTCGAAATATTGGTGCTGTAGTCCTTCGTAGGTAGCTCCCTGAGCTTGTTCTTCTACTCATGATCACGCACATACAAGATTCACAGCAATCAATCATCATGCACAAACTTTAATTAAGATGCAATGGTGCAAATCCTATTATGCTGTCTTATTTAGATCAGTTTGTACGTGTTCTTGCATGTTTTAATGGCTTTGCATGGGGTTTCACGATGAACGAGGTGTAGGGATCAAATGTGGACGTGGTGATGATCTTCCCTCAAGACCTAGATCAATACCACCGTCAAAAACCGATCAACACGTGATCTGTTCACACGAAAAAGCTTCTGTTCGAACAAAAAACAGATGCGAAGAAAACCGCGATGATGTCGTAAGGTGGTAACGAAGACCTACCTCACTTCTCCTTGGTGTCAGGACCTTCCTCCTAGCAAGACAGATCGTCGGCTCTCTTCCGGCGACGGCGAGCGTGTCGGGGCTCCTCGGTGGTCTCACCGGTGGTTGAACTCCGGCGAAGGAGGTTAACTCGGCGAGTTGGGGGCTAGGGCCTCTAAGTCGTCGACTTGAAAAGGTGTTACGGCCAAGGGGTGTTTCGGGTTCTATTTATAAGGGGTGAAAGAAGAGTCCTACTCCGATTGGATTTCAAATAAGAGTCCTATTCAATTTGTTTTTGGATCTTAACAACTTATCTTCAATTGATTTAGTTGCAGTATTCAACATGGAAGAATTTGTGTCGGTTTCCTCAGTACCGGGTACTCGCGTACAGGGGAAAAAACCACTTAAGGATCTCGTCCTTCTGCAGGGATAGCTCCGGAGGCGCCATGTGTCCAGCGGGGGCCTGGCCTCCCTTTTCCGTAGCAGTGCACCACGTGTCTGGCGGGCGGGACCTCCCTCTCCTTCAGAGGTGAGCTCCGCGTGCGCCACATGTCAGTGCCGGACCTCCCCTCTCCTCGGAGATGGGCTCCGAAAATGCCACGTGTCCAGCAGTGCCGGACCTCCTTTCTCCTCAGAGACGAGCTCCGAGATTGCCATGTGTCCAACAGCGTCGGACCTCCCGGAGGCGAGCTCCGAGGTCGACACAGGTCAACAGCGTCGGACCTCCCGGAGGCGAGCTCTGAGGGTGACACGTGTCCCGCAGTGTCTTATCCTCAAAGGTGAGCTCCGAGGACGACACGTGTCCAGTAGGACCGACCTCACTCCCTCCGCAGGGGTGAGCTCCGAGAGCGACACGTGTCCCGCGGGTCAGACCTCTCGGAGGCGAGCTCCGAAAGCTCCACGTGTCCCACGTGGCTGGGCCTCGCTTCTCCGCAGAGTCTAGCTCCGGAGGTGACACGTGTCCCGCGAGGTCGGGCCTCGCTTTCCGGCAGAGGCGAGCTCCGCAGGCGACACGTGTCTAACGGGGCCGGACCTCGCCCCTTCCGCAGAGGCGAGCTCCGAGCCTGTCACGTGACCAGTCAGTGGCGGACCTCACCCCCTCTGCAGGGATGACCTCCGAAGGCGCCACGTGGCCAGCGGGCCATGGGAAGTGTCTACCGCGCTCCTCGGCGAACTGGAATCGGCTCTTTTCGGCTATCTTTCTGATTCTTTCTCCGTTTCTACTTCTTTTAAAATGTTACTCTATATGAAATATGTACGCATGTGTGGATACGAAATTAAGGGTGTTATAATAGGACTCGTATTTGAATTCCAATCGTAGTAGGACTCTTCTTTATCCCTTTATAAATAGAACCCAAAAACCCCCTTGGCCGTAACACCTTTCCCAAGTCAACAACTTAGAGGCCCTAGCCCCCAACTCACCGAGTTAACCCCCTTCGCCGGAGTTCAGCCACCGGTGAGACCGCCGACGAGCCCCATCACGCTCGCCGTCGCCGGAAGAGATCCGACGATCTGACCAGCTGCCATTGCTAGGAGAAAGGCCCCATCACCAAAGAGAAGTGAGGTAGGTCTTCGTACCCATCTTACGACATCGTCACATCCTTTTTCTTTGTTTCCTCTGGACAGAATCTTTTTCGTGTGGATAGATCACGTCTTGATCGGTTTTTGACGGTAGTATTGATCTAGATCTTGAGTCAAGATCATCACCACATCCACACTTGATCCTTACACCCTTGTTCACCATAAAACTCCATGCAAGAACACGTACAAACTGGCCTAATAAAACAGCATAGGATTTGCACCATTGCATCTTGAGTAAAGTGTGTGCGTGGTCGTGAGTAGAAGGACAAGCTCAGGAAACCATCTATGAAGAACTACAGCACCGAGACTTTGAGACACGTGAGCAACAAGAGCCACAGGAGCAAGGAAAGTATCCCTTGACCATATTGATCCCATGTTTTAGAAACTGTTTTGTTTGCGGAAACATGTATAGTTGAGTCAACTTGATGAGACATCCTTTTATAGGAGTTTACTAGTTTTGTTAACCATCCTTGTCGCCAGGAAAGTTAATGAGTCGGGTATGGTCATTTTTCCTTTTTGTTTCGCTAATCTACACGATATGGGAAGCGAGATAGAACGTGTCTAGCTACTGCACACATATGAATAATGATAATAAGAATTTGATGATGATAATGAACATGAATCGGGGGAGATCTAGGCAAGCTTGGTTCGTGGATGTGATAGAATGAGATGGTGGTTTACTTGCCGTAGATCTAAGGACCGGTTCATGCCAGCACATGCCAGGAAAACAGTGCCACCACAAGGCCAAATATGGGTGTGGCTTAGCTGACTAATTAGTTAAGTTGCTAGATTGTTATAGACCGTGGAAGGCGCGGGCAATGGTAGTCGAGAGAGTACTGTCCTGGAAACTGCATGGCACAAGAGGGGGCCTGTAGGCGGGAGAATGGTGATTCGAGCCTGCTGGTGAAACCTTAGTGAGTCATACATCTAGTAGCCCCTTTATAAAGGCTATTTTATGATCTCTTGGCCATACACCGATGGTTGTGTACTGGTATAATGGAGGTTCTGCAGTTGCCAACGGGTGACGAAATCACAAACTTGTGGGTAAAGTGGTGCCACCTCATAAGAGTGTAAAACTATCATGATAGCAGTGCTTACGGTCACAAGCGCCTGGCCAACTCACATGATTAGATGGGATGGTTATCGGGATGGTTATTGGTATGGTTATGGTATGGTCTTGGGATTGGTTTCAGGACTGTTGAGTCTTGGTAATGAGATTGGTTTCGGGACTGTTGAGTCTTGGTAATGAGATTGGTTTCGGGACTGTTAAGACATGACAATTATTTTGGTTCGGTTATATGGTTATGAGGTGGATATGAACATGAGATGGTTATTATGAGCATGAGATAAAGTTGAGAAAGATTAATGGTTGGTAGAGACATGAAAAGTGGTGAATTATGAAGGAGGTATGTTGCTGTTTTACTTAAATATATGTTGGGATTAAATTCACTTAAAGATAGCTGCTTTTTTTATCATGTTTGTGAAATAAACTTTGCTTTCTGCAATGAGCCTTTTATTTCCTACCTTGCTGTAAGCTACTTGTCATACTTTTCCCGCACTTGCTGAGTACAACATGTACTCACCCTTGTATTATCATACAAACATCAGCAACAGGAGAAAAGTACTTCAAAGATCATGTGGAGTACTAGGCGTGCGAACTACCGTCAACTTGCCTGTGGAGTTGGAGATGGAGCCGCTGCTGTTTAGTTGCTTCCGCTATCGTTTAGAGACTTCCGCTGATAGAATAAGTTAGAGACTTCTGCTGCAAGAATAAGCTAGAGATTCATGTAATAAAGTACTTAAGCACTATTTATTCGTGGTTATATTCTGAATTCAGTTTGTGGATTACATGTATATGTGTGATGAACATCGTGGGCACACATATGCATTAGCTAGGTTCCGTGTTTTACGGGACCGGGCGTCACAGGGGCCCTCCCATGCTGGAGGTCGGACCTGGAGCTGCAGGACACACGGCATCCTCGGAGCCCTTTCTGGCGGAGGGTGCGTCTCGGATGCTTCGGGCGCGTGGCAGCGCCGGAGCCCTTCTTGATGGAAGATGGGGTACGGCACAACCTGATTCGTGGTGGTTCCTGAGCCATCCTCGGCCGGTCCCCGGGTCTGTCCATTGGGCCCTGGGCACATGGCTTACGCTGGGGGTCTGCCTAAGCCGGGAAGGCGGGGCCCATGTGCTATCTATCCATTACGCAGGGGTACTCGGTTCGCAGGGTTCCGACACATACAGATTTGAATGTTGCAGATCCGTTGATAAAGCCTCTTCCACAATCAAAGCATGAGGCGCACACGAGATCTATGGGTATTAGATACTTATATCAGTGATCCTAGTGTGTACTTGGGAGGCTTGTGTCATAGCTATGTTTATGTACTGTTAAATAAGTTGTTATTTGAGGAACCATTATTTACATAGATCGTCAAGTATGTGACTTGTTCGTGAAACTCTTTGTTAATTATAATGTTACTCGAAATGATCCCTAGTCTACATTGTTATATGAGATAATGATGATACGCAGACTAGCATATGTGTTAATTGATGATCACATTTCACAGATCATAGATATGGAGATATCAAATTCATAATGTGAACACATGTTAGTGAATATGGTGTTGGATAGACCCACTCCGAGACGCTGTTGGGATTGTTATTTCCATATGTGCCATCAATTGGTCTTGAAGGATACACCTGATAGATTCTTAGACCTGAGATCACCATTGTTTCTCACTATTTGTAGTTGTGTACTTTGAGACTATCAAACGCTACTCGTAACTGGGTAGTCATAAAAGTAGTCTTTTGGGTACATAATGAAAAATGAAATTGGATGTGTGCGGATCAAGCTGAGATTTGCCCCTTCTAAATAACAGAAGAAATATCTCTGGGCCCCTCCATATAGTTGGATTTGAAAGTGCATGGCCATGCCAAGGTGATTAAGGAGTTAATCACAATGACTAAAGGTTGGTCATGGATTTAATCCACTATTTGATCGATTGCATGGTCGAGCTATATAAGGATGTCACGTATCTCGCCTTTTGCTTGAGTGGTATCGTGTGGCAAAGGGATTAGCATGCGAATGTATCTAGGTTCAGCCGATATGATCTTTATGTACATTCGGGAGTCACTATGTCCTGCTATGTACCTCTGCTGACTTGTAGTTTGGAAATAGTTTCTATTCACATCCGATTGCACATAAACCTAATGGGTCACACATTTAAGGGGTTTAAATATTAAATCTTGCCTATATGATTATCTCTAGTGCAAGTAGGAGATTGTTCGTGATATGCCCAAGAGGCAATCATAACAATTCGGATTAAGGCCTGTTGGATATTTGATCCATAAGCAATTAGGGTACTAATGAGCCTGCGACCGAAAAGCCCATTAGCACGCCTATAAATATGAAGGGTAGGGTTAGAGGAAGATTACTCCACCACATGACAGCCCTATCCACCACCCATCGCAGGCCTCAAGCCGAAAACCCTGCCTCGCACGGGGTGCTAGCACACCAGCGCACGACGTTTCTCCCCATACGTGTGGACTCCATGAAGACGCTGCTGCTACTGCTGCGCTGATCAGCTACAGAAACGTCATCGTCAACTCGCTGCTGTGACGAGGACGAGGAGGAGATGAACGTGGTCGTCTACTTCCCCTACACCGATGTGCATCTACGACTAGATCTTCTGCTGCGCTATGCGTCTAGTGGTAACGATCTATGAACTCTGTACTCGCATGTTTTCTCGGTGATACGGTAGAATTGCTAGAGTAGCATACCGCCAATCTTTCAACACATCAGTGCTCCAATGATGTTAAGGTAGGGAACTTCAGGTCCTAATAATTCCTCATCTTCAACCTTTGTTCTAAATAGATATTTATGCATATCAATTGATCTCACGCAACCATGTAGTTTTCTAAAGGATGTGCCTTTGACACACTAAATCTCCCAAGGACCATTTTAATATAATAAGTCGACTGGTGCACTAGTATTCCTTCACGAAGATGCTCAATCTGCGGACCTAAGCAAAATCTATTCTTACAGATCATTTATCTCAAACTCTATCTTGAGGTAAGTATTTGCTTCCTCAATATTTATTGTGCACCCTATGATGTTTAATCATCAACATAGACTGAGATGGTACAAAACCCAGTATTGGATTTTTCTTATAAACACGCAAGGGCAATCCTCGTTATTCATGTAACCTCTTTAGGAGGAAGTCATTAATCGGTTATACCACATTGAGCCTGATTGTTTCAGCCCATAACAACCTTTGCAATTTAACACTGTACATGTTGCGATTGGATTTATCCAAATCCAGTGACCCATATAATTATGCGGTCACAACATCCATTAATTGTATTCTAATATCTAAATCTGCTACCATTGAAATAATATAACAGAATGTTATGCCACTCATTACAGTAGAGTTTGTTTCATCGTTATCGATGCCGAGTCTCTGCATAAACCCTTGTTCTACAAGCCTCCCTTTGTATCTTATAATTATATAGTTTTAGTCATGCTTTCACACACGAATACCCATTTATACCCTATATGGGATACTTTGGGGGCGTGTGAGGACCGGGGTCCCGACATCCTAGGATCTCGCTGAGGGGTGTTGTATTGCGCAACACCGGATAGCACACGTATAAAGACAACACAATTTAAACAGCGGAAGCTTAACTTTGATTACATAAAACATTTTCTGAACATAATTTACATCAACGTACATTTATAGCCTACACTCTCGAGCGTAGACTAAGCAAAAGAGTTCATGTTAAGCCCGTGAACATGTTCCCACTAGCAACACACTCAACATTTAATACGGCGGCGTGCACGGCTCCCACTGGACGGTAGAACCCCCTGAGGGATCCGTCTCCTCATTGGGAACCTCTTCATCTACATCCTCACCTGCAGCAAGACTTCAACAACAAGTAGTGAGCAGGAAGCTCAGCAAGTCTAATCCGACGCCGCTGGAACATGCAACTCTACATGCTTGTATATAGACGTACAATGGAAGGGACTTTGCATGAAGACTCGCCAAATTGATTGAATCCTATTCTCAGATTTTAGCATCATGTAAGGTAGTAACCTTGTGCTAAGCAACTTAGGAACTTCCGCAATCAAACAAGAAATGCTTCATTCCTATGTCCCCAACCTAAGGTTGAAAAGAAACTTGCTATACTCTAAAGCACGTCATTAGCATCGCAAGTATTACTCAAACAGCAGGTTCAATCCATGACAACCATTCTCTTTATCTACGTCACTGTACAGGGAACAAGTGTTACGCACTGACCATGAGGGACGGCAATTATAATCGATTTACACCTGCAGAGTTCACCCGAGAAACACGTCACATACGCCCGTACCCGATGTCCCCTACAGCACACATCCCGGACGTCGTACGAGACAACATTTCACCCGTTAGCCAATTGCTGAACCGGTCCTATCGTCCGGACAGGAGGTCCCTACATGGAGCAACCACGTTCCGGCAAGCGGATTTCCACCTTGCTGCCCTCAACCAACCCCTCTGGACAACAAGCAATGCCTCAACCTCCAGCTACCCGAATTACATCGGTTTACCGGTTCCCATAATTCTGGTATGTCTTCGGTACAATTCTAGCTTGTTCAACACGGCCCCACATGACTCGGTCCTCAACCGACACAAGCAGAGCTATGGCTCATAGGCTCCCAAAGTACTGCTGCTCCTACCCTCTGCTTAGTCTCAAATACAAGTCATGTTTCTCATGATTTATCTTTAACCTGAGTAATGTACCCCTTAAACCTAACCTCGCGAGTAGTTCCAACTACTCGACTTGTTCTGAATCCTAAACATCTTAGAGCCTAGCTGTGACACCCGGTTCCAAAAATAAACCAAGTGATGCGCATGTGTGCCCAAGATGTTCACCACACATACACACGTACTTCACAAACTGAATTCAGAATATAACCACGTTACAAATAGTGCTTAAGTACTTTATTACAATGACTCAAAGTCTCGATTCATGAGTATATATCTGATTCTGCAGCAGAAGACTATAAATGACAGCGGGAAATAAACTAAAGACGATGGGGCTCCAACTTCAACTCCACAGGCATGTTGACGGTAGTCCGCATACCTAGTACTCCACCTGCTCCTCTACTCTTCTCCTGTAGCTGAATTATTTGTGGGAATGCAAGGGTGAGTACATGTCGTACTCATCAAGTGCGGGAAAGTATGACATGTAGCTTAAAACAAGATAGGAAATAAAAGGATTCATTGCAGCAAGCAAGTATTGTTTCACAATCACAATAAAAACAGCCTACTATGTCTAGGTGAATTAAATCCCATCATATCCAAGTAAATCATCATCATCAACACCATCATACTTCATCATTTGTCCATCTTAACCAGCAAATTCTCATTCTCAAGCTATCTCATACTCACAATTTTCATGATCAATGCATATTCACATATCCGAATCAAATCTCACGTTTATGACCAAAACCAGTCCCAATGACCATGCCATATCCATACCCGAATAACCATTCCAAATTTTGCCTCTAATCATTGAAGTTGGCCAGGTGCTTGTAACCGGAAGCACGACTATCATGATAGTTTTACACTCTGCAGAGGTGGCACCACATTACCCACAATTTTGTGATTTTGTCACCCGTCGGCCACTACGGAGAACCTCCATTATGCCACTACACAACTGTCGGTGTATGATCAAGAGATCACAAAATAGCCTTTACAAAGGGGCTACTAGAATGTATGACCCATTGAGGTTTCGCCGGCAAGCTCGAATCTCCATTCTCCAACCCACGGACCCCCTCGTGTGCCATGCAGTTCCCAGGATAGTCCTCCTCAACTCCCATTCCCAGCGCCATCCAATGGTCCATAACAAACTAGCAACACACCTAATTAGTCAGCTAAGCCGCACCCATATTTGGCCTTGTGGTGGAACTGTTTTCCTGGCATGTTCTTACATGAATTGGTCCTTAGATCTAAGGCAAGCAAACCACCTTCTCATTCAGCAAAACCACGAACCAAGCTTGCCTAAATCTCCCCAATTTCATGCTCATTAACACCATCATGTCCTCATCATATTTAATCTTTATGAGTGCAGTAGCTAACAAGTTTATTTAGTTTTCCCGAATACCGTAATTAAGCGAAGCAAAAGGGAAAATCGACCATACCCAACTCAACATGTTTCTCAGCGACAAGGGTGGCTAACAAAACTAGTAAACTCCTACTAAAGGGTTTCCCATCAAGTTGACACAAGCATGCAATTTTCACAAACAAAACAGTTCAAAAACATAGGTTCTATATGGTCAAGGGGCACTTGCCTTGCTCCCGCGGTTCGTGTTGCTCAAGCGTCTCGAAGTCTTGGTGCTGTAGTTCCTCATAGATGGCCCCTTGAGCGTGTTCTTCTACTCACGACCACGTACATACAAATAATACAGCAATCAATGTTATGCACAAGCTTTACTCAAGATGCGATGATGTGAATGCATGCAAATCCTATAGTGCAGTCTATAGCGATCAGTTTGCATGTGTTCTTGTGAGTTCTAGTAAGCTTACATGGGGTTTTACGACGAATGGTGCTGCTGGAAATAAAAGTGGACATGGCTATGATCCTAACTCGAGTAGTAGATCAATTCCACCGTCAAAACATAGACCGGAGCATGATCTACATATGTACAGTAGCTCCTGCTCGCAGGGTGTGGAGAAACGGGATTCGTAGCAACAGCGGCAATGTGGTAAGAGGGGTGACAGGGACCTACCTCTCTTCTTCCTCCTCTCCTCTGCGGCTGGTCTTTTTACTTGCAATGGCAGCAGCCGGGGTTTTTCCTCAGGACAGAACGGTGCTGCAGCTAGGGAAGGGCGCTGGGGTCTTCTTCTCTGGCGTTGGCGAGGCAAGGCAGAGATTCAACGGCGGCCAAGGCACCAGCAGGGCGGCGACCAGAGCTTAGCAGCAAGGGGCGGCGGCCAAGGGTGTTTTGGGGCAGGGGTGACGGCTAGGAGAGGGGGAGGGTTTTATTTATAAGGGGGAAAATAGCCAATGGGGCTAGGATTTCAGCAAATCTTTTAATCAAGGGCTGGGATTTAATTTGAGAAAAGGTGGGAGTTAGGGGCTAGGATTTAACCAAATATTTTCCATCAAGGGCTGAGATCAATTGGAGGGGAAAATCCCTAGAAGGGGATTTTTGGTCCGGCTAGCATTTCCTCCCCCTAAGAGGGTGCGGCCAAGGGGGGAGGGAAGAAAATCCCCAAAGTGGGGGAAAATCCCTAGGGATTTTGGGCCGGCCAAAATTTGGGGAAATTCCCTAGGGGATTTTGGGGGGGGGGGGGGGGGAGGGGGGAATTAGGGGAGAATTTGGGGAATTAGGGGTGGCCAGATTTTTTTCTTTTTCTTTTTATTTCTTTTTATTTTATATTTATTATTATTATTATTTCCTACTTTTATGTTCTTTTATTTATTTGTTTGTTTCTATATTCCTTCATTACTTTTCTTCTTTTTAAATGCTTCTCTACATGGAAATGGATGCAATGCATGGTGATGAATATGAGGGTGTTACACTAGAAGTGACTAGTCAGGGTCATAATCTAGACTCAAATCCCCTAAGATTCATGGTTATGCACTTGGGTTTTCATACAAAGACCTAATGCACATATCAACTAATTTCTATAACAAGTGTGAAAGGTAAAACATTTATAAAATTGGTGTTAATACAAACCAGAGCTTGCCTTGCTGCGAGTCGTCGACTATGTTAGTCCCCAGAAGAATACAGTTGAGGATCTCCGGGGCTTCGTCGACTTCAGCGACTACAAGTAATGAAATTAAGAATGCATGTCAAATTCAAATGCAATTGAACTGAGTGAAGATGTACAGACTCTAACTCGAGCTAGACATCAGTAGTGATTCTGAAATTTATACAGTGGATTGGTGAAGACCTAAAAAGGGACTTGGCCAAGTTTCATTTGAATCAAAGCTCAATTGTGTCCTGTACAAATAAATGTATGAAATGCCATCATTAGTGCGTCTAAGTATTCCTAGGGATTTTCACGAATCAAATTTATACTTTTTAGAAACTAGAATTTCTAATGAGTCTAATGGGATTGGTTTCATGTAAATCTAAGCATCCTAGAGAAAGTTATGGCTAAAAGAAGATTTGAGAAAAATCTGAAAAATGTTCCTGTACATTTTCTATTTTCTCAGGGGCAGTTCGCTTAATCCCACAATTAAGTGGACTTAATGAACTTGGATGGATCTTAAATTTGGCATGTGACTCAAGGATATTAAAAGGAATATCCTGAAAAAATTTGAGAATTTTCCACCAAGTGGATATCTACCTTTTGGAGCTCGACATCACCAGAAAAGAGGCTGACGACGGCGCTGGCGGATGGCAGCGTGGCGCCGACAGTGAAAACCCAACTCAAAGCCTAAAACGATGAGATAAAGTACTGTAGAGCACCACTAGGGTGCGTGGAACTGGATTCTACACCAAGATCGAGCAGCAAATGACGGGAAAGTGGAGGTCGACGGTGACCTGACTTGTTTTGGCAGGCGGCGACGAAATCTTGGAGTGCAGCTCGAAGGATGGATGGCTTTCCTATGGTTTTGGTCCGTGTGATCTTAAGGAACCCTAGTTACTATGGTTTGAAAAGAATTGTGGATGATCAAGCATGTTTGACGAATTTCCCGATTTGAATTCCATCGGTTCTATACGCACACCGTCACAAAACTCGAAATTCTGGCTCAGCGGCGTTGAGAGGGAGCAAGGGAGGTCCGGGATGATGAACTAGACTTTGTTGCTAACCTTTGTGAGCATTTAATCGGGCCGGAAATGCCACAAGTTGGCCATGCGATGAAGAACCGCCAGGGCGACTTTGCTCTGAACCGAAGAAGGAAAAACGCCATGGCACTGATCGGAGACAGCCGGGAACACCGTGCTGATGCATCAGGGACGTCGAGGAAATGTTGGCGCAGCTCCTGAGTGGCTCAACCGTGTGCCAGAACCACCGGAGGTCGATCGCCGGTGAACAACCGAGGAGGCAGTTACACGGTGTTCTTTCGGATGAGCGCGCGAGCAGGGAAGTGCTACTTCAATTGTGCAGCCATGATGTTTATCGATCAGCCTCTGAGAGTGGATTAAACCGCCATCGGGGAGGCAAGCACACCGGCAGCTCACTGGCTGCAGCGGTGGCTGCATGCTGCTCGGTGTCGAGCTCACACAGCAGAGAACACTTCGAGGCTGGCTCTGTTTCAATGACAAGTGGGTCCCACAGTTCAATTTTGTCCTCCAAAATTTAATTTCTCACTGTTCCAAATAATTAGAACCCAAATGCTCTTTTTTATTTACTCAAACCACTGAATTGGGATTTGTATTTTGAATGAATCAAAGTATAAAACTGGTTTGGATGAATTTGAATAACATGAATCTGAAATTCAAATTCAGTTTTGAATTGAGCAAATTAGCTACTGTCAAGATTAATACCAAATGAGATGAAACTTGGTGGAGTAGCTCAGAAAAACGTGCTGAGTTTGAATATGAAGAAACCTTTTGAACCATATGGTAGAAGTAGTTTGAATTTGAAATCTAAATTCAAACTATCCTTTTAATAATTGTATCCAAAAGTACCCCAAACATGTTTGGGTTTGCATGAAACTTAGCATGAGAATTCCTAAGAATGTTTAGGACTTAATAGGGAGCTCAGCCTCTAAAGATTACATGTTGGATATACCACTTTTGGATGGTGTTGCTTCTTCCTGTAATTATTCTATTGATGGTGGTTACTTGCTCCTCAATCATCTTCATTTGATTGTTACAACGTGAGCTGTGGTGTGTGAGGTGATGAACATTTAGCAAGCCAAAAACTTAGTCCTTTACATTCCTCCCCCCTTAAAAGAATCTCGTCCCGAGATTACAATGTGAAAATAGAGAGAGGATGGTGAAGATTTACCGGATATACGACGTTAAAAATTCCGGGTAGTGTGCGAAGAAAATCCTTGCTCTCCCACGTCGCTTCCTCCTCGGAATGATTACTCCACAATATTTTGTAGAACCACAGCGTCCGTTTATGTGTGATCCGAACTTTTCTCGTCTGAACCGGTTCCTCCTGATACGTGAGATATGGTTTCAGTTCCTCGATGTTCTCCCAGCTGGACTGTGGTTGAAAACTTGAGGCACTTTCTCAGCTGAGATATATGGAATATATTGTGCACACCGGAGAGTGATGCTGGTAATTCCAGCCTGTATGCAACGGGTCCACACTTCTCCAAGATTTTGAACGGACCTATGAATCGGGGTGCCAACTTTCCTCTGATCTCGAACCTATTTACACCCTTCATCAGAGACACGTGTAGATAAACTTGATCCCCGACCTCAAACTCTAGAGGGTGCCTTCTACGATCTGCGTAGTGTTTATGTCGGGATTGGGCGGCTTTCAAGTTCGACTGGATAATCCGAACTTGCTCTTCCACGTTGTTGATAATATCAATCCCGAAGGTGATCCTCTCACCGGACTCACACCAATTTAGTGGTGTGTGGAATTTCCTTCCGAATAGCGCCTCATATGGCGCCATCTTGATGCTGGCCTGGTACCCATTGTTATACGAGAACTCGGCTAATGGTAAGTGTTCATCCCAGTTCATACCATGACTAATAGCGCAAGCTCATAACATATCCTCCAGGATTTGATTCACCTGCTCGGTTTGCCCATCCGTCTGCGGGTGGTACGCTAAACTCCGGATCAGTTTTGTACCCAACGCTGCATGTAACTGCTCTAAAAAACGAGACACAAACTGGGTGCCTCGATCGGAGATGATGGTGCAGGGTACTTCGTGTAAACATAGAATCTGTGAGATGTATAGTTCAGCATACTTCTTGGCACTGTAGTTGATGTTAACTGGGATAAAATGTTCAGTTTTCGTGAGCCGGTCAATGATTACCCAAACTGAATCATGCTTTTGGAATGTCACGGGCAATCCAACAATGAAATCCATGCTCACGTCCTCCCATTTCCAGGCAGGTATGCCCAGTGGTTGTAGCAGTCTCGGTTTCTTCATGTGATCTGCCTTCAACCTCCGGCATGTGTGGCACTCGGACACGTATCTAGCGATCTCTAGTTTCATCCATACATGTCCACCAAAATTTGATTTTCAGCTCTTGGTACAATTTTTTACTGCTGGGGTGAATAGAAAACTTTGACAAGTGAGCCTCATCAAAAATTTTCTTCCTTAGTTCCGGATTACGGGGTACATCTATTCTGTCCTTGAACCACAGAACACCGTCTCCGTCTTTCCGGAAACATTTCAGCTCTTCGCTGTCCACTCGTCTCCGCAAATGTGGCATATCCTTCTCATGTTTCTGGGCGGCCGCTATTTCTTCACGGATGGTGGGAATGAAAGCTAGATTGTAGAGAGCTCCACGCGGAACTGAATACAGATTTGGTTCGCTCTCTTCCAACGGTGTGATGGTCTGATAATTAACGTGTGACTTGCGACTCAGCGCGTCGGCCACCACGTTTGCTTTCCCGGGATGATAATGGATCTCAATCTCGTAATTCTTTATCAATTCTAACCATCTCCGCTACCTCATGTTCAACTCATTCTGAGTGAATATGTATTTGAGGCTTTTGTGGTCGGTATAAAGATGCACGAGGTTTCCAAGCAAGTAATGCCTCCAAATATTGAGAGCGAGTATCACAGAAGCGAGTTCTAAGTCATGAGTTGGATAATTTTGCCCATGATTCCAGAGCTGCCGTGATCCATATGCGACCACCCTTCTGTCTTGCATCAGCACACATCCGAGTTCGATGCCGGATGCATCACAATAAACATCGAACGGTTTTGTAGTATCCGGCTGCGCTAAAACTGGTGCTGATGTGAGGTGCTTCACCAAAGCTTTAAAAGCCGCTCCACATGCTGGACTCCAGATATATTTGGAAGCCCTCTTCAGAAGTTCAGCATCGGCTTTGCAATTCTCAAGAAGTTCAAAATGAACCTCCGATAATATCCTGCGAATCCGAGGAAACTCCAAACCTCGTGGACAGATCTCGGGGATTTCCAATTCAACACTTGTACGATCTTACTCGGGTTTACAGCACCTCCCTCTGCTGAAATGATATGCTTGAGAAATGGTACTTAAGAAGTCCATAACTCACATTTGCTGAATTTCGCGTACAGCTTGTGATCTCGCAGCCGTTGCAAGACTATACGCAAGTGATTTGCGTGCTCTTCTTCTGACTTGGAGTAGACGAGAATGTCATCAATGAATACCACGACAAATTTGTCCAGCTCTGGCATGAACACCGAGTTCATCAAGTACATGAAGTGGGCTGAAGCGTTGGTGGGGCCGAAAGACATGACAAGGTACTCATAGAGTCCGTACCTCATCAATAAAGGCGTCTTCGGTATGTCCTCATTTCTGATTTTTATTTGGTGGTACCCTGATCTAAACTCCATCTTGGAAAAGATCTTTGCCCCTACTAGCTGATCAAACAACATGTCGATACGAGGCAGTGGGTACTTGTTCTTGATCGTGACGGTGTTTAGTGGACGATAGTCCACACAAAGCCGCAACGTCTCATCTTTCTTCGTGACAAACAATGCCGAGCAACCCCATGGCGAGGAGCTCGGTCTAATGAAGCCCTTGTCTAGCAGGTCCATCAACTGTTCTTTCAATTCTGCCAATTCCTTCGGTGCCATCTTGTACGACCATCGGGATATTGGCATGGTTCCCGGTGCAAGTTCTATCTTGAACTCCACCTCCCGATCGGGTGGCATACCCGGTAGATCATCCAGGAATATGTCGGGGAACTCTCAGACCACTGGAATGTCTTCCAGGCTGCTGGTTGTGGAGTGATAAACTGCTGGGAGTTTTATTTCGGGCTGTCCAGAAATAGAGAATGAGGTGCGTGCACCGACGAGTTTAAGTGCACGACACGAGAGATGACATCTAACACAGCACTGTGGCGAGTTAACCACGACATTCTTAAGATGATGTCAACCTTTTGTTGCTCTAAGACAATGAGAGACGTGGGGTATGATTCCCCCCTAAGCATAATGGTGCTTTAGGAACCATTACACTTGCTGAGATTTTCCCACTCGGTGAACAAATTAAGAAAGGACTATCGGTGGGTATTATTTGTGGATCAAACTTGACATCACAAGTACGGCTAATGAAATTATGAGTGGCACCCGAATCGAATAAGATTATGACGGTGGAGATTGAACATACCCGCAAGGACGGGTTCTCCCTCTGGTACGTACTCAATGGCGAGGTGGTGGACGTTGCCGGGCTTGGGGTTGGCACGCTGTGCATTGTTTTGTGGGGCTGGTTTCTCCCCAGGAATGATGATGCCGCTCGGTTCTCTTGCTGTTTCTCGGGTAATCTTTTGGAAAATGCCCCAGATGACCGCACGTATAGCATGCGTATGGTGGCTGGCCGCTCCTTTGTGGATGAAAGTCGGGCATGTGTTGCTGAGGTGAGAACGCATGCGGCATCGCCCATTGCTGTTGATGTGGCTGCTGTGGAGGAGGTGCTGGTAATGCCGGTTGAAATGCCGGCTGTGGATACGGCCGATTGCGGAATTGCATCGGTCGATATGGTGGTTGCCAGCGTTGCGCAGACGGTGTGTGATACACCATCAGATATTTTTGGGGAGGACAATCTCCCTCTTCACTGCTCCGCGGCATGCTTCGTTTCTTCTCTTCCACGGCTAACTCCTTTCAGGTTTCCTCTTGAACAATCGCAGCGTCGATCATATCATTGAGGCTGCCGCGATTGAACATCGCCAGTTTGTCCTTCAGTTGCGGATTCGTCCCCTGAAAGAAATGCTCCCACCTCTTCTCATCCGTATCAGCATGATACGGCGCGTAAAAGGCGAGGTCGTTGAACACACGGGAATACTCCAGTGCGTTCCTGCTCCCCTGTTGCAGGTGTAAGAACTCCTGCGTTTCCCTCTTCATCAAACCAGGCGGAATGTGATAGGCCCAAAAGGCCGTCCTGAATTCCGTCCAGGTTAATACTCGCTCGGTAGGTTGGGAGGCACAAAAGTACACCCACCAAGCGCTTGCGGACCTCATAAGTTGCTGGGCTGCAAATTGCATCTTCTGCTGCTCACTAACTCGGAGCAGCCCAAACTTCATCTCCATCGTACGGAGCCAGTTGTCCGCATCGATGGGTTCATCAGCTCACGAGAATAATGGGGATGCGCCGCCAGAAAGTCCGAGTAGGTACTTTGCTGATGCTCACTCCTGTCCTGACGTCCCTCTAAGCGAGATGTATTCTCAATCAAGGTTCTCATCAGCTCGGTGTGCTGCTGGTGCAAGCACGCCATGGCCGCAACGATATCCGCCAGCGTGATCATTAGCGGTGATGGTTGCTGCTGTCCCGAGGATGTCTCGGCGGCCGTTGGGAGGCATCTTCCCCCTGACTGGACCCACCAACTTCCTGGTTTGCGCGTGTGCGAGTCATTCTGTAATCCACGGCATTTAAAAGTTAGCACATGTCATACATGAAAATTCCATGAAAACAGTACAGTATTGTAGTGATGATTGAGAAATTTGCACAACATTCACATATATTAATAAAGCAAAAACTTTATACAAGATACATTATTCTTGGGTCAAAAATTATAGCAAATTTTGATCACCCGAGAAGTTTTGCTCATGTCGTCACTTACATACTCACACGCTACTGTTTTCTAACGCGACATGTCGCTGTTACAAAAGTTAATCCTTACAACTACCCTCGCTGCCATATCTGGCAACGGAAACTCCCTAGTCAGAGTGGAAGTCGACCTCCTGTGGGTCTTCCTCCTCCGCTGGTTTTTCCGGTTCTACTGGTGGCTCCGGATCCATTACCTCATCCTCTGGTTCAGGCTTCGGTGCTACCGGAATACCGAGAACCACAGGTACGGCACCTGCAAATGGCAGGCCCATTACCAGAGGTACTAGGCCCTTCAGAGCATTCACTTCTTCCATCACCTGATTGTAGTCCATCTCCGAGTTTTGTCCCACCTCAATCGCATCATCTCGCTCTTGGGTGATAATCTCATTTTTCTGGGTCAAGGCATGGATTTGCTGCTGTAATGCCGTTATGTCGGCACGACTTTTATTCACAGCCTTCCTCGAGCGGTGCAACTGCTTCTCTCACTGATTCACCCTTTGCATCGTTGGTGCGAGCACATCACGCAGTGCATTACGGGCACTATTGTAATGGTCGCTACGCCCTGTGCTCTCCTTGAGCTCCACAGCAAGACGAGCTACATTGACAGCTTGGCTGTCCATCACACTCCGTCCTGCCAGAGCGTAGAGGCTAAGATTTGCCTCTGCTGGATTATACCTTGGGCAGCTCGTATCACTTGCCTCAAATTACCACCTCCACCATACGTGATTAGCTTGTCCCTCCACCGGGACAAGCGCATATAGAGTGTCCTCCATAGCTCGCACATGAAGTTGGCAGAAGGGAGACATGGCATCACAGGCTGCCAATTGTCACACATCCTCCGGGTATCTACCCACACCGTGACAGTGAACGGTGCCCACCCCGGTGGAGTCGGCCCTGCCGGAACATCGACATGTATCACACACGTCGTGTTCTCCTCCTCGCCTTCTTCTTTTGCAAGAAAGCACGACATCTCAGTCTACCCAAAATATCGAACAAAAGCCTCAACATATCCGGATAACCTCGGCGTTGAGAACAGAGGGAAACTATTGTAACACCCCAAAAATCTTGTTAAGACCCTAAATCATGTTAAGAGGGGAATTTAAAAATTTTTGGACGTATTGCATGTTTTGCAATAATTCAAATTCAAACTGGAATTCAAATTAAACTCAAAACAGAAAAGAAATAGAAAAAGAAAAAGGAAAACAGAAAAAAACCGTCCAGTGGGCCGAAACCCACCAGCCGGCCCACCCTGCTCCGCGCCAGCCCGAGGCCGCGCGCGCGCCCCTTCCTCCCACTGACAGGCGGGGCCCGCCAGCTTTCTTCTTCCTCGCGCCCGCGCCGCAATCGGTCGGGACTCTCTCACCCGAATCAAAACCGATCGGGAATTCTCGCGTATCCCAGCCGATTTCCGGACCCCGAAGACTCCAGCTCGATCTAAACCAACCCGCCGCCCTCCCCCGTCTATAAAAACCCCGGCCTCGTTCTGTTTTTCCCACGCGATCCGCCGTTTTTACTCCGGTGAGAAACCAAGCCTTCTCCGGCGAATTCTAGCCGATCTAAGCTCGGAAATTCCGATGTAACTCGCTGGTCTTGATCCACCGCCTCCGGGGAACCCTGCAGGTGCAGAAAACTCGGTGACTTGCGGTTCAAACATAGCGCCGACGAGCCTCGCCGTGGTTTCAATTCGGACCTCGTCGCCGACCGCCTTCCAGGACCTCCGAGCTCAAGAAAACGCCCGAGGTGAGATCCCCGACCTCTCCTCTACCGATCTATGCCATAAGATCACCGTTCTAGGAAGAATTCTCGAAGATCCGAAAGTCACCGGCGAGATCACCGCCTCCCGCCGCCGGGCAGCGCCGCCCGCGCTCGATCAGAGCGACGTGGCCGCTTGTGCGCCGTTTATTTTAAATCGCACGGTAGAGTTTAAATCGCCGCGTACCGGTTCGATGTTATAATCTCAGCCGTCTGTTTTAAATCGGACGGTCCACGTCAGCCCCGCGTTATAAAGACTGGAAATCTTACGTGCTACCCCCTGGGGTTCTCGGGAAATAAGAGCTATCCCCGGAAACTTCTGATCTAGCCCCTGGAACTTCAGAAAATCATGTAAATTCATTTAAAAATCAGTTTTAGCCCCTGGACTTAATAAAAATTAGGAAAAACCCCTCTGTTATGTATAGCTAGACCCCTGAAAATTGTTAAAATAATATTATAGACCCTGTAGTGAGGTGAGTTTACCTTTTAGCCCTGTTTAATATTTAATTTAGGAAATTGAAATGTGGCTAGTGTTTAAAAATTTAAAAAGTGGGACAAACATATTGTCAAAATTAAATTAAAAACTTTCTCAGTATTTAGAAAACTTTGGAGTGAGATAAAAATATATTTGGGGCTGAAATGAATCTGTTTAATTTATTATTCACATTTAGGGACACATTTTTAAGTAAAGAATAGTTCTGGAAAATAGGGAAAATAATTGTAAAATAGTTTACATCAGAGGAAAAGGTCAAAAATATATTAGTAAATATTTTAGATCAGAACCTATTCTGTTTAGATGAGGTGTCTTGTTATTTTCATAATAAAGTTCACATTTAGGCATAGGAAATAAATCTGAAAATATAGCAAGCTAGGTATAAATAACTAGAAAATGATAAATAAAGTTTCCAAAATCCAAAGAATTCAGTTTAGGGTTGGTAGAAATTCTGAAGACACATATGGAGAAGGAAAATACCTTTCATGCATACTTGGTAGCTAAAAGGTGTAGTAATTGAATATAAGGAATTTATTTAAATTGGAAACTCATATATATAGTATGTAAGTATAAATGTGAACACAAAAGTAGGAATCATATACACATGATTAAAAGTGCATGCAAGCCACAAATCAACACACATAGAGTAACCACAACACATATAATGGTGAAAGACTTTCATAAATATGAATGTGTGGTTTGTATGAAGTGGAAGTGTGAACTATATCTTATGGATTGTTGTTTTTTATTTGCTATGTGTGATGGTATGATGTAGAACCTGCTCAAGAGCAAGTTATTCCTTTCCAAGATCAGGACTACCTATTTCAAGAGCAGCAGGAAGGAGGCAAGTGTCCTTGACCACTTTGATCCTATGCTAGGATGTGTATCTAGAATTATTTGCATTGTCAATTGAAATATGAAACCCATGCTAGGAAGTTTCCCTAGAATTGCATTACCTTGTTCCCTTGTAGCTTGGGTTGGGATTCATTTTATCATGTCATTTATTATTATGCATATGCTTAGCCATGCTTAGAATGGGATATTTGGGATATGAGATCATCAGTTTATTTTACCATACTCTTGAATGAGATATTGTGGGTTATGTAGAGGTAGGGATCAAGGCAAGTTGGATGTTTTGGTTGGTGTTGGGTGCACGAGACTAGGGTTTGTGTTTAGTACTTGCCTGGATCCAAAGGACCGGTTCATGGAGCATGTAACCTGGATTTACCGTGCCAACCACATGCTGAGATGGGGCAGCTTGGCCAATTAATTAGGTGTATCCCCGGCGTAGTATGGGTGTGTTGGATGGTGCGGGGAATAGGTGTCAGCTGGACTACCATATGAACCGCAAGGCTCAAGAGGGGGCCACTGCAGCGGGGTTGGAGCCTCTTGTATGCTGTTAGGGGTGAAACCTCAGTGGGCCCACGCTCGTCGGGAATCCCTTTGTAAAGGCTTCGTAGTGATCTCCTGGCTACACACCTGGGAAGTGTGAATGTGGTTCGTAGCCACTGGCATAATGGAGGTTCTTTTAGTCCACCCGGCAACGGGGGATGAAATCACTACATGTGGGTACAGTGGTGCAAACTCTGCAGAGTCAAAACTGTCATGACAGTCGTGCTCAAGGTCAAGAGCGGCTTGGACTTATTCATGATTAGAGGATTGATGGTTTTGGAAGTTGTGGATGTTAAGCGGGGAGCTTAACATTGGAAATGATGTTATGGTTATTGGATTATGATGATGGGATGGGAGATTGGGACCATTTCACCTGTGTAGTAAAGTAGGTGCTTAATAAGCTAAGGTGATAGGTATTAATTGCGTAGTGCTTTAGCCATGAGTTCAACCTCTCCTTGTTCCATCCATGCATGATATAATTTTCTCACACTTGCTGAGTACCATTGGTACTCAACCTTGCATATTTTGTTGGTTTATATTGCTGCTCAGGTCAAGATAATGAGGTGGTGTATAATGACCAAGACTTTGGACCCGAAGAAGGTTTCTAGGTTCATGGAGACCCCCGGGCAATCAAGATAATGAGGTGGTGTATAATGACCAAGACTTTGGACCCGAAGAAGGTTTCTAGGTTCATGGAGACCCCCGGGCAACGCCTGTGACGGAGCCCACAAGAATAATTATTCCGCTGCTAGTTTCTTTACTTGTGATGAACTTATTATTGTCCATCGAGACATTTGCTATGTAAGACTTATTTATATTCGACACCTGGCTTGTAATAAATGATGCTTCACTATTTGTCATCACATGTATGAGAAACTGATCCTGGCATACATGTGATATTCACTCGGTTGTTCTTCGGAGAAACAGGGTGTGACAGAAGTGGTATCAGAGCCAAGGTTGCCCGTAGGAACGTGGACCTAGGTAGAAATGGACGTATTTAAGGGCCTTATTTTCTTAAAAACTATTTTTACAAGGTGTGTGTTGAAAAGTGTTATTCAATAAGTCACTTTCTCCATCTTACCCCAATTTTCATTCAAAATAAAATTTTTGTTTAAGAGTTTATCTAACCTAAGTTTAAATTCTTTTTGTTTTAGATGGTTCGCATGATTCGCACCGCTCGCAAGTCCACAGGAGGGAGATTTCCCGTAGTTGCCCTTGCCGAGAGAGAGGAGAGCCGTCCGGTGACGTACCTTTCCTACGGATTGGCAGTAGGAGGCTTGTTGCGCCGTCTTCGACGTATGCTTGAAGCCGTTGGCAATACGGGCAAGCTAATCATCCACTATAACTCCACCAGGACCATCCGTGAGAAGAGGGAAGAATGGAGTTCAGAGATGAGGATTATACACGAAAATCAGCTTCTTAAGATCCACCGCTCTCCAGCTTGTAGAGCGACACAGATCGAGGCGGAGAAGGATGTCACCTAGGAGGCCATCACCTGCCAGAGTCACATCTATCGTCGCCACCTGGACAGGACTGAGTACATGTATGTCCTCCAGCGTGAGAGTGGTACCACGGAGTACAAGTACCCGCCCGTGCAGCAAGGGACATCCCATGAGCACATGGACTTGTACTTGGAGGATGCTACTATGCTCAGCACTCGACTGCAGGAGTGTCAGCAAGAGCTTCAGGATGTCCGGGACACCCTGAAGGAAACGGAGGCGTTGCTGCGAGCCTGCTTAAGGGCGAGAGAAAGAGGAGATGGGAATGAACTGTGTGTCACCGTGAATGATACATGGACTCCTAACTCCCCGGATCACCGAGCGATCAGGCGCCATCGCACTTCTCCACCAGTAGCCTCCCCACCCAAAGCAGAGTCAGAAGGCAGCCGAAATGATGAGGAAGATCCCGAGGAGCCAGCTCAAGAAAATGAGTAGTGTAGAGTCTTTCCCTTAGTTAGCAAGATGTCGAATAGTCGAGTCGTTACGTTAAGTTAATGGTGTGTTAATGCTTGGTGTGTGACGTGAGTTGTGGAAGCCATGAGCAATTGTCCACAGCCTCGTCTTTAGATTGTTTTGCTTTGGTGTGTGAACCCACATGAAATAATATTGCATCTATTTTTGTGTGAGAAATAAACCCTCAGAAAAGTATAACAAAGCCTCAACACTTCAAAAGTACAAACAAATGAAAGTAGTAAGATGATACTAAATGCTTTCAAATTAACATTGGTTGATTCTGCCAGATGGCCGGAAGAGGAAAAGGATGTGCTGCCAACCCCGCCAACAACAACGATGAGGCATGCAACCCTCATCTTTCTGGAGGCCAGGACCGGGGTGGTCGACGCGAAGGAGTGGATCCCCTCCACCAAATGCTAGAGAATCAGAATCAGCTCATCCAGAACTTGACTCAAGTGGTGGCTAACTTGCATCAAGTTCCACCTCCACAAGCTGCACCATGCCAACCAAGGCTGAGTGAGTTTCTAGGAACTCAACCTCCAAAGTTTGCAAGTGCTGCTGAACCTCTGTAGGCAGATGATTAGCTTAAGACCATTGAGAGCAAGATGAGGATCATACAGTGCCAAGGGTATGAGAGGGTGCTGTTTGCCTCTCATCAATTGCATGGACCTGCTGCTTATTAGTGGACCGCCTATGTGGCTGCCCATCATGACCCTGAGAACATCACTTGGGAAGAGTTCAAGCGTAGCTTCCGCAACCATTACATCCCAAGAGGTGAACTCAAAAAACAAGAGGAAGGAGTTTTTGGGACTGCAGCAGGGAAACATGACGGTGAGGGAATACCTCACTAAATTTACTCAACTATCCCGTTATGCCCCACGGGACATAGAGACTGATGAGCAGAAACAAGATTGTTTCGTGGAGGGACTTACCGCAGAGATGCAGTGTGCAATGTCCTCAAATGAGTATGAAAGCTTCCAAAAGATGGTGGACAGAGCATTTGTGGTAGAACGGAAGCTAAAGGACTTGGAAAATGAGAACAAGAGGAAGGCCGGGTGGTCACATCAAGCCTCAGGAAGCAACACCCGCCCACGTCTGATGCAGCAACCTGCAGGGCAGACGAACCGTGCTGCGGTACCCTACTCAGCACCAAGAGGGTACAACCCGAACTACAGGCCTCCCGCAGCACCAGCATAGCCACAACGTCAGTTTGTACAGCAGCCTCGCCCAGCATATCCACCTCGACCAGCAGTGCAAGGACCCCCAAACCAACCCCAAGACAACAAAGGCCAGGCACCTAAGGTTGGGGTGCAATGTTTTAGCTGTGGTGAAGTGGGGCACTACGCCCATAAGTACCCAAAGAAGAAGCCCGCGCAGCCACAACAGCAGAATGTAATGAGAGGATGGGTGAACCACGTCACTATGGAGGAAGCACAAGAGGCACCCGACGTGGTAGTTGGTAAGTTTCCTGCCAATTTACACCTTGCAACCCTGCTGTTTGATTCTGGTGCTACCCACTCGTTTATTGCTCAAGGGTTTGTTAAGAAGCATGACCTAGCAACCACACAAATGAACCATATGCTAGCCGTAAACTCTCCAGGTGGAGAAATAAGGACAAGACAAGTGTGTCCCAAAGTGAACCTAGACATTAATGGGGTGGTATTTACTGCTAACCTCATAGTGATAGATTCACAAGGGATAGATATTATCTTGGGCATGGATTGGTTGACAAAACATAAAGGGATCATCCATTGTTCGACCAGAACGGTGGAACTAACTCACCCTAGTGGCACAAGAGTAAAGTTCATAACAATACACGAGCCTGGGAGGGACATTAAATTAAATCAAGTTGAGGTGAAAGTTGAGGAAATCAGGACCATCAGGGAATATCCAGATGTTTTTCCGGAGGAGTTGCCAGGTATGCCTCCCGATCATGAAGTGGAATTCGCAATTGAGCTAGTACCTGGAACAGCCCCGATATACAAGAGACCTTATCGGATGGACTCCAAGCAGCTAGAAGAACTCAATGATCATTTAAGAGAATTGACGGAGAAGGGGTATATTCGTCCTAGTTCCTCACCATGGGGAGCTCCGGTGATATTTGTGCCCAAAAAGGACGGAACCCAAAGGTTATGCGTGGATTACCGTGCCTTGAATGAGGTAACCATCAAGAACAAGTACCCATTACACCGCATTGAAGACTTGTTTGATCAGTTGAGGGGAGCTTGTGTGTTCTCGAAAATTGATCTCAGGTCGGGATACCACCAACTCAAGATAAGGCAATCTGATGTTCCCAAGACAGCTTTCGTATCTCGGTACGGATTGTATGAATACACTGTCATGCCTTTCGGGCTAACTAATGCCCCGGCATACTTCATGTATCTCATGAACAAGGTATTCATGGAATATCTGGACAAATTTGTGGTGGTTTTCATAGATGGCATTTTCGTCTTCTCCAAAGATGAAGAAGAACATGAGAAACATCTAAGGTTGGTGTTGCAAAGGCTGAGAGAACACCAACTATATGCCAAGTTGAGCAAGTGTGAGTTTTGGCTGAAAAGAGTTCCCTTCTTAGGACATATAATCTCGGAGGCAGGAATCTCCGTGGATCCTGCCAAAATCGAGGATATACAGAAGCGGAAGACCCCTGAAAATGTCGGGGAAGTTCGGAGTTTCTTGGGATTGGCTGGATACTATCGACGGTTTATTGAGGGATTCTCTAAGATCTCGAGACCCCTCACCAAACTGTTGGAGAAGGGAATCACATTCACATGGACGCCACAGTGCGAGACGAGTTTTCAGGAGTTAAAGGAAAGATTGACAACAGCCCCAGTGCTGGTTATGCTAGATATGCAGAAGAACTTCACGGGGTACTGCGATGCCTCTGGAAACGGGTTGGGATGTGTTCTCATGCAAGAAGGGCATGTCGTGTCTTATGCATACCGGCAGCTTCGGAAGCATGAGAAGAACTATCCTACATATGACCTAGAACTAGCCGCAGTGGTACACGCGTTGAAAATTTGGCGGCACTATTTGATGGGAAAGAGGACCGAGATATATACAGATCATAAGAGTTTGAAGTACATATTCACACAGCCAGACCTCAACCTCAGACAAAGGAGATGGTTAGAGCTAATCAAGGACTTTGATGTAGGCATCAACTATCATCCTGGGAAAGCAAACATCGTGGCCGATGCTTTAAGTCGGAAAGTGCAGGTCAACATGTTGAGCTTGAAGGACATGCCGACAGAATTGAAGGACGAGGTGTCACACCCGGTTTTTCCGAAGAACAACCAAGTGAATATCACATGTATCCCAGGATCATTTTCTCATACATGTGATGACAAATAGTGAAGCATCATTTATTACAAGCCAGGTGTCGAATATAAGTAAGTCTTACATAGTAAATGTCTCGATGGACAATAATAAGTTCATCACAAGTAAATAAACTAGCAGCGGAATATTATTCTTGAGGGCTCCATCACAGGCGTTGCCCGGGGGTCTCCATGAACCTAGAAACCTTCTTCGGGTCCAAAGTCTTGGTCATTATACACCACCTCATTATCTTGACCTGAGCAGCAATAAAAACCAACAAAATATGCAAGGTTGAGTACCAATGGTACTCAGCAAGTGTGGGAAAGATTTATCATGCATGGCTAGAACAAGGAGAGGTTGAACTCATGGTTGAAGCACTATGCAATTAATACCTATCAACTTAGCTTATTAAGCACCTATATTACTACACAGGTGAAATGGTCCCAATCTCCCATCCCATCATCATAATCAAATAACCATAACATCATTTCCAATGTTAAGCTCCCCGCTTAACATCCACAACCATCAACCCTCTAATCATGAATAAGTCCAAGCCGCTATTGACCGTGAGCACGGTTGTCATGACAGTTTTGACTCTGCCAAGTTTGTACCACTGTACCCACATGTAGTGATTTCATCCCCCGTTGCCGGGTGGACTAAAAGAACCTCCATTATGCCAGTGGCTACGAACCACATTCACACTTCCCAGGTGTGTAGCCAGGAGATCACTACGAAGCCTTTACAAAGGGATTCCCGACGAGCATGGGCCCACTGAGGTTTCACCCCTAACAGCATACAAGAGGCTCCAACCCCGCTGCAGTGGCCCCCTCTTGAGCCTTGCGGTTCATATGGTAGTCCAGCTGACACCTACTCCCCGCACCATCCAACACACCCATACTACTCAGGGGATACACCTAATTAATTGGCCAAGCTGCCCCATCTCAGCATGTGGTTGGCACTGTAAAGCCAGGTTACATGCTCCATGAACCGGTCCTTAGGATCCAGGCAAGTACTAAATACAAACCCGAGTCTCGGCACCCAGCACACAACCAAAACATCCAACTTGCCTTGATCCCTACATCTACATAACTCACAATATATCATTCAAGAGTATGGTAAAATAAACTGATGATCTCATATCCCAAATATCCCATTCTAAGCATGGCTAAGCATATGCATAATAATAAATGACATGATAAAATAAATCCCAACGCAGGCTACAAGGAAACAAGGTAATGCAATTCTAGGGAAACTTCCTAGCATGGGTTTCATATTTAACTTGACAATGCAAATAATTCTATCTACACATCCTAGCAATGGATAAAAGTGGTCAAGGACACTTGCCTCCTTCCTGCTGCTCTTGGAATGGGTAGTCCTGATCTTGGAAAGGAATAACTTGCTCTTGAGCAGGTTCTACATCATACCATCACACATAGCAAAAGAAAAACAACAATCCATAAGACATAGTTCACACTTCCACTTCATACAAACCACACATTCACATTCATGAAAGTCATTCACCATTATATGTGTTGTGGTTACTCTATGTGTGTTGATTTGTGGCTTGCATGCACTTTTAACCATGTGTATATGATTCCTACTTTTGTGTTCACATTTATACTTACCTACTATATATATATGAGTTTCCAATTTAAATAATTTCTTATATTCAACTACTACACCTTTTTACTACCAAGTATGTATGAAAGGTATTTTTCTTCTCCATATGTGCCTTCAGAATTTCTACCAACCCTAAACTGAATTCTTTGGATTTTAGACACTCCATTTATCATTTGCTAGTTGCTATATTTTCAGATTTATTTTCCTATGCATAAATGTGTACTTTATTATGAAAATAGTAATACACATCATCTAAACAGAATAGGTTCTGGTCCTAAATAATTTTATAACATATTTTGACCGTTGCCTCTGATGTAAACTATTTCACAATTATTTTCCCTATTTTCTAAAACTATTCATTACTTAAAAATGTGTCCCTAAATGTGAATAATAAATTAAACAGATTCAATTCAGCCCAAATATGTTTTTATCTCACTCCAAAGTTTCCTAAATACTGAGAAAGTCTTTAATTAAATTTTGACAATATGTTTGTCCCACTTTTTTATTTTTTAAACACTAGCCACATATTCAATTTCCTAAATTAAATACTAAACAGGGCTAAAAAGGTAAACTCACCCCACTACAGGGTCTATAATATTATTTTCAGAATTTCCAGGGGTATAGCTACACTTATCAGAGGGGTTTTTCCTAATTTTTATTAAGTCCAGGGGCTAAAACTGATTTTTAAATGAATTTACATGATTCTCTGAAGTTCTAGGGGCTAGATCAGAAGTTCCCGGGGCCAGCTCTTATTTCCCGAGAACCCCAGGGGGTAGCACGTAAGATTTCCAGTCTTTATAACGCGGGGCTGACGTGGACCATCCGATTTTAAACAGACGGCCGAGATTATAACATCGAACCGGTACGCGGGGATTTAAACCCTACCGTATGATTTAAAATAAACGGCGCACAAGCGGCCACGTCGCTCTGATCGAGCGCGGTGTCACACCCGGTTTTTCCGAAGAAACAACCAAGTGAATATCACATGTATGCCAGGATCATTTTCTCATACATGTGATGACAAATAGTGAAGCATCATTTATTACAAGCCAGGTGTCGAATATAAATAAGTCTTACATCGCAAATGTCTCAATGGACACTAATGCTTCATCACGAGTAAATACACTAGCAGCGGAATATTATTCTTTAGGGCTCCATCACAGGCGTCGCTCGGGGGTCTCCATGAACCTAAAAACCTTCCTCGGGTCCAAAATCTTGGTCATTATACACCACCTCATTATCTTGACCTGAGCAGCAATATAAACCAACAAAAATGCAAGGTTGAGTACCAATGGTACTCAGCAAGTGTGGGAAAATTATATCATGCATGGCTAGAAAAAGGAGAGGTTGAACTCATGGTTAATGCACTACGCAATTAATACCTATCACCTTAGCTTATTAAGCATCTACATTACTACACAGGTGAAATGGTCCCAATCTCCCATCCCATCATTATAATCCAATAACCATAACATCATTGTCAATGTTAAGCTCCCCGCTTAACTTCCAAAACCATCAATCCTCTAATCATGAATAAGTCCAGGCCGCTCTTAACCGTGAGCACGGCTGTCAAGACAGTTTTAACTCTGCAGAATTTGTACCACTGTACCCACATGTAGTGATTTCATCCCCCGTTGCCGGGTGGACTAAAAGAACCTCCATTATGCCAGTGGCTACGATCCACATTCACACTTCCCAGGTGTGTAGCCAGGAGATCACTACGAAGCCTTTACAAAGGGATTCCCGACGAGCGTGAGCCCACTGAGGTTTCACCCCTAACAGCATACAAGAGGCTCCAACCCCGCTGCAGTGGCCCCCTCTTGAGCCTTGCGGTTCATATGGTAGTCCAGCTGACACCTACTCCCCGCACCATCCAACACACCCATACTACGCCGGGAATACACCTAATTAATTGGCCAAGCTGCCCCATCTCAGCATGTGGTTGGCACTGTAAAGCCGGGTTACATGCTCCATGAACCGGTCCTTAGGATCCAGGCAAGTACTAAACACAAACCCAAGTCTCGTGCACCCAGCACACAACCAAAACATCCAACTTGCCTTGATCCCTACCTCTACATAACTCATAATAGCTCATTCAAGAGTATGGTATAATAAACTGATGCTCTCATATCCCAAATATCCCATTCTAAGCATGGCTAAGCATATGCATGTAAATAAATGACATGACAAAATAAATCCCAACCCAAGCTACAAGGAAACAAGGTAATGCAATTCTAGGGAAACTTTCCTAGCATGGGTTTCATATTTCATTTGATAATGCAAATAATTCTATCTACACATCCTAGCATAGGATCAAAGTGGTCAAGGACACTTGCCTCCTTCTTGCTGCTCTTGAAATGGGTAGTCCTGATCTTGGAAAGGAATAACTTGCTCTTGAACAGGTTCTACTTCATACCATCACACATAGCAAAAGAAAAACAACAATCATAAGACATAGTTCACACTTCTACTTCATACAAACCACACATTTCATATTTATGAAATTCATTCACCATTATATGTGTTGTGGTTACTTTGTGTGTTGATCTGTGGCTTGCACACACTTTTTATTTATATGTGTATGATTCCTACTTTGGTGTTCATATTTATACTTACATACTATATATATATATATATATATATATATATATATATATATGTATATATGTGTGTGTTTCAGTTTTAAATAAATTCCTTATATTAAACTACCAAGTATGTAAGAAAAGTATTTTTCTTCTCCATATGTGCCTTCATAATTTCTATCAACCCTAAACTGAACTCTTTGAATTTTTAAAAACTCCATTTATCATTTACTAGTTGCTATATTTTCAGATTTATATTCCTATGTATAATTGTGTATTTTATTATGAAATTAGTAATACACATCATCTAAACAGTATAGGTTTTGGTCCTAAATAATTGATTAACATATTTTGACCTTGGCCTCTGATGTAAACTATTTCATAATTATTTTCCCTATTTTTCTAGAGCTATTCTTTAATTAAAAATGTGTCCCTAAATGTGAATAATAAATTAAACAGATTCAATTCTGTCCAAAATATGTTTTTATCTCACTCCAAAATTTTCTAAACACTGAGAAAGTCTTTAACTTAATTTTGACAATATGTTTGTCCCACTTTTTAATTTTTAAACACTAGTTACATATTCAATTTCCTAAATTAAATACTAAACAGGGCTAAAATAATGAACTCACCCATTACAGGGTCTATAATATTATTTTCATAATTTCCAGGGGTCTAGCTACACTTATCAGAGGTGTTTTTCCTAATTTTTATTAAGTCCAGGGGCTAAAACTGATTTTTAAATGAATTTACATGATTTTCTGGAGTTCCAGGGGCTAGATCTGAAGTTTCCGGGGCTAGCTCTCAATTCCAGAGAACCCCAGGGGGTAGCACGTAAGAATTCCAGTCTTTATAACGCGGGGCTGACGTGGACCGTCCGATTTTAAACCGACGGCTGAGATTATAACATCGAACCAGTACGCAGGGTTTTAAAGTCTACCGTGCGATTTAAAATAAACGGCGCACAAGCGGCCACGTCGCTCTGATCGAGCGCGGGCGGCGCTGCCGGCGGCGCACGGCGGCAGGAAGCGTCGATCTCGCCGGAAAGTTTCGGATCCTCGAGAATTCTGCCTAGAACTGTGATCTTATGGCATAGATCGGTAGAGGGGAGGTCAGGGATCTCACCTCGGGGGTTTTCTCGAGCTTGGGGGTCCTGGAAAGTGATCGGCGGCGAGGTCCGAGGCAAAACCACGTCGAAGCTCGTCGGCGCTGTGTTTACACCGTAAGTCTCCGAGTTTTCTGCACCTGCAAAGCTCCCCGGAGGCGGTGGATCAAGACCAGCGAGTTAGATCAGAGTTTCCGAGCTTAGATCGGCCAGAATTCACCGGCGAGGTCTCGGTGCTCACCGGAGTAAAAATCGGCGATCGCGTGGGAAAAACCGATCGGGGCTGGGGTTTTTATAGCCGGGGAAGGGCGGTGAGTCAGTTGTGATCGAGTTGGATTCTTCTGGGACCGGAATTCGGCTGAGGCACGCGGTTTTCAATCGGTTAAGATCGTGCGCGCTCGGGGGGAAAAGTCCGGGGTCGGCGCGAGCGAGGTTGGGGATGACAGGCGGGTCCCACCTGTCTGTGTGAGAGAGCGCGGGCGCGCGGGGGCGGGCTGGCGCGGGGAAAACTAGGCCGGCTGGCGGGTTTCGGCCCACTGGCCGGTTTTTTTCCATTTTCTCTTTTTCTTTTTTCCATTTCTTTTCTGATTTGAGTTTAATTTGAATTCCAGTTTGAATTTGAAATTTTACAAAACATGCAACACGTCCAAAAAATTTTAAATTCCCCTCTGAACATGGTTTAGGGTTTTGAATCAAAATTTGGGGTGTTACAGCTCTACCCCCCTTAAAAGAAATCTCGTCCTCGAGATTGGTGTTTCTAAGAAAACAATTCCAGAAATTGTGCCTTGAGCTCATCTTCCCGTTCCCAGGTGGCTTCCTCTTCTAAGTGATGCTTCCACTGCACCTTGCACATCCGGATTCTCTTGTTTCTGGTGAGGCGTTCCATCGTCTCCAAAATCTTGTATGGTTGTTCGGCATAAGACAAATCTTCAGCTACATCCACTTCATTCATGGGTAACACCTCTTCAGGCGTTCTCAGGCATTTCTTGAGTTGTGACACATGGAATACATCGTGCACGTCCGATAGATGAACCGGCAACTCTAGTTGGTACGCCACTTCGCCTTTCCTTTCCAAAACCTGAAAGGGTCCGATGTATCGAGGTGACAACTTCCCTTTCACCTTGAACCGACGATGTCCTCTGATAGGGGACACCTTGAGATAAACGTAGTCTCCCACGTTGAAAACGAGTTCTCTTCTTCGTACATCAGCATAACTCTTCTGGCGTGTTTGTGCTATCCTCAAGTTGTTGCGAATCTCCCTCACCTTCGCCTCGGCTTCTTGTAGCACTTCTGGACCAAACACTTTACTTTCTCCTGTTTGGTTCCAAAATAGGGGAGTTCTGCACTTTCTTCCATACAAAGCTTCAAACGGTGACATCTTCATACTAGCTTGATAACTGTTGTTATAGGAAAACTCCGCATACGGTAAGTTCTTGTCCCAACTCCTATTGTTTTTGAGTGCACATGCCCTTAACATATCTTCAAGGATCTGATTGGTTCTCTCCGTCTGCCCGTCAGTTTGGGGATGATAGGCAGAGCTGAAGTTCAGATGGGTTCCCATGGTTTCATGCAACTTTTGCCAAAACCTCGAGGTGAACTGTGTCCCTCGGTCCGACACTATCTTCTTTGGCACTCCATGGTAACACACAATCCTTGACATGTACAATTCTGCCAATTTTGATCCGCTGTAGCTTTCTTTCACAGGGATGAAATGAGCTACCTTGGTTAGCCTATCAATAATGACCCATATTGAATAATACCCGGATTGGGTCCTAGGCAATCCTACGACAAAATCCATGCTGATTTCTTCCCATTTCCATTCAGGCACTTTGAGTGGTTGCAATAATCCCGCGGGTCGTTGATGTTCAGCTTTCACCAACTGACATGTGTCACATAGGGCAACATGTTCCGCGACATCTCGCTTCATGCCATACCACCAATACCTGCTCTTGAGGTCCTGGTACATCTTCGTACTCCCAGGATGAATGGAATAGTCGGAATCGTGAGCCTCCTTCAAAATTAATTCACGGATCTCTTTTACTTCTGGCACACAGATCCTTTTCCCGTGCCACACCGTTCCCTATTCATCCTCTCTAAAAGCATGAGCTTTATTTTCCTTAATGAGCTGTCTGATCTCTTGTATCTTCTCATCATTCTTTTGGCCCTCGCGTATGTCTTGCTCGAGTGTGGAGTCCACTTCCATGGCGATGGCTTCACCACTATTTACTAGACATAGATTGAGTCTTATAACCTCGTCCTTCAATTCTGCAGGCATGTCCTTCAAACTCAACTTATTGACCTGCACTTTCCGACTCAAAGCATCGGCCACGACGTTTGCTTTCCCAGGATGATAGTTGATGCCCACATCAAAGTCATTGATTAGCTCTAACCATCTCCTTTGTCGGAGATTGAGATCTGGCTGTGTGAATATGTACTTCAAACTCTTATGATCCGTATATATCTCTGTCCTCTTCCCCATCAAATAGTGCCGCCAAATTTTCAACGCGTGTACCACTGCAGCTAGTTCTAGATCATGTGTAGGATAGTTCTTCTCGTGCTTCCGAAGCTCCCGGGATGCATATGCCACGACATGTCCTTCTTGCATGAGAACACATCCCAACCCATTTCCAGAGGCATCGCAGTACACTGTGAAATTCTTCTGCATATCTGGCATAACCAACACTGGGGCTGTTGTCAATCTCTTCTTTAACTCCTGAAAGCTCGTCTCGCACTGTGGCGTCCAGGTGAATGTGATTCCCTTCTCCAACAGTTTGGTGAGAGGTCTCGAGATCTTGGAGAATCCCTCAATAAACCGTCGATAGTATCCAGCCAATCCCAAAAAGCTTCGAACTTCCCCGACATTTTCAGGGGTTTTCCACTTCTGGATATCTTCGATTTTGGCAGGATCTACGGAGATTCCTCCCTCCGAGATTATATGTCCTAAAAAGGGAACTCTCTTCAGCCAAAACTCACACTTGCTCAACTTGGCATATAGTTGGTGTTCTCTCAGCCTCTGTAACACCAACCTTAGATGTTTCTCATGTTCTTCTTCATTTTTGGAGAAGACGAGAATATCATCTATGAAAACCACCACAAATTTGTCCAGATATTCCATGAATACCTTGTTCATGAGGTACATGAAATACGCCGGGGCATTGGTTAGCCCAAAAGGCATGACAGTGTATTCATACAGTCCGTACCGAGATACGAAAGCTGTCTTGGGAATATCTGATTGCCTTATCTTGAGTTGGTGGTACCCCGACCTGAGATCAATTTTCGAGAACACACAAGCTCCCCTCAACTGATCAAACAAGTCTTCAATGCGGGGTAATGGGTACTTGTTTTTGATGGTTACCTCATTCAAGGCACGGTAATCCATGCATAACCATTGGGTTCCGTCTTTCTTGGGCACAAATATCACTGGAGCTCCCCATGTTGAGGAACTAGGGCGAACATACCCCTTCTCCATCAATTCTCTCAAATGATCCTTGAGCTCTTCTAGCTGCTTGGAGTCCATTCGATAAGGTCTCTTGTATATCGGGGCTGTTCCCGGTACTAGCTCAATTGCGAATTCCACGTCACGGTCGGGAGGCATACCTGGCAATTCCTCCGGAAAAACATCTGGATATTCCCTGATAGTCCTGATTTCCTCAACTTTCACCTCAACTTGATTTAATTTAATGTCCCTCCTAGGCTCGTGTATTGTTATGAACTTTACTCTTGTGCCACTAGGGTGAGTTAGCTCCACCGTTCTGGTCGAACAATGGATGATTCCTTTATGTTTGGTCAACCAATCCATACCCAAAATAATATCTATCCCTTGTGAATCTATCACTATGAGGTTAGCCATAAATACTACCCCATTAATGTCTAGGCTCACTTTGGGACACACTTGTCTTGTCCTTATTTCTCCACCTGGAGAGTTTACCGCTAGCATATGGTTCATTTGTGTGGTTGCTAGGTCATGCTTCTTAACAAACCCTTGAGCAATGAACGAGTGGGTAGCACCAGAATCAAACAGTAGAGTTGCAAGGTGTAAATTGGCAGGAAACTTACTAACTACCACGTCGGGTGCCTCTTGTGCTTCCTCCATAGTGACATGGTTCACCCGTCCTCTCAATACATTCTGCTGTTGTGGCGGCGTGGGCTTCTTCTTTGGACACTTATGGGCATAGTGCCCCACTTCTCCACAGCTGAAACATTGCACCCCAATCTTAGATGCCTGGCCCTTGTTGTCTTGGGGTTGGTTTGGGGGTCCTTGCACTGCTGGTCGAGGTGGATATGCGGGGCGAGGCTGCTGCACAAACTGACGTGGCGGCTGTGCTGGTGCTGCGGGAAGCCTGTAGTTTGGGTTGTACCCTCTTGGTGCTGAATAGGGTACCGCAGCACGGCTCGTCTGCCCCGTAGGTTGTTGCATCATACGTGGGCGGGTGTTGCTCCCTGAGGCCTGATGTGACCACCCCGCCTTCCTCTTATTCTAATTTTCCAAGGACTTTAGCTTCCTTTCCACCACAAATGCTCTGTCCACCATCTTTTGAAAGCTTTCATACTCATTGGAGGACATTGCACACTGCATCTCTGCGGTAAGTCCTTCCACGAAACAATCCTGTTTCTGCTCATCAGTCTCTATGTCTCGTGGAGCATAACGGGATAGTTGAGTAAATTTAGTGAGGTATTCCCTCACAGTCATGTTTCCCTGCTGCAGTCCCAGAAACTCTTTCCTCTTGTTTTTGAGTTCACCTCTTGGGATGTAGTGGTTGCGGAAGCTACGCTTGAACTCCTCCCAAGTGATGTTCTCAGGGTCATGATGGGCGGCCACGTAGGCGGTCCACCAATCAGCAGCAGGTCCATGCAATTGATGAGAGGCAAACAGCACCCTCTCATACCCTTGGCATTGTATTATCCTGATCTTACTTTCAATGGTCTTCAGCCAATCATCTGCCTCCAGAGGTTCAACAGCACTTGCAAACTTTGGAGGTTGAGTTCCTAGAAACTCACTCAACCTTGGTTGGCGTGGTGCAGCTTGTGGAGGTGGAACTTGATGCAAGTTAGCCACCACTTGAGTCAAGTTCTGGATGAGCTGATTTTGATTCTCCAGCATTTGGTGGAGAGGATCAACTTCTTCACGGCGACCACCCCTGTCCTGGCCTCCAGAAAGATGAGGGCTGCATGCCTCATCATTGTTGTTGGCGGGGTTGGCAGCACGTCCTTTTCCTCTTCCGGCCATCTGGCAGAATCAACAAATGTTAACTTGATACCATTTAGTATCATCTTACTACTTTCATTTGTGGGTGCTTTGAGGTGTTGAGACTTTGTTAAAATTTTACGAGGGTTTATATCTCACACCAAATAAATGCACTATTATTTCCTGTGGGTTCACACACCAAAGCAAAACAATCTGAAGACGAGGCTGTGGACAATTGCTCATGGCTTCCACAACTCACGTCACACACCAAGCATCATCACACCATTAACTACGTAACGACTCGACTACTCGACCTCTTGCTAGCTAGGGGAAAGACTCTACACTACTCGTCCTCTTGAGCTGGCTCCTCGGGATCTTCCTCCTCATTTCGGCTACCTTCTGACTCTGCTTTGGGTGGGGAGGCTGCTGGTGGAGAAGTGCGACGACGCCTGATTTCTCGGCGATCCGGGGAGTCAGGAGTCCATGTATCATTCACGGTGACACACAGTTCATTCCCATCTCCTCTTTCTCTCGCCTTTAAGCAAGCTCGCAGCAACGCCTCCGTTTCCTTCAGGGTGTCTCGGACATCCTGAAGCTCTTGTTGACACTCCTGCAGTCGAGTGTTGAGCATAGCAGCATCCTCCAAGCACAAGTCCATGTGCTCATGGGAAGTCCCTTGCTGCACCGGTGGGTACTTGTACTCCGTGGTACCACTCTCACGTTGGAGGACATACATGTACTCCGTTTTGTCCAAGTGGCGACGATAGATGTGACTCTGGCAGGTGATGGCCTCCCAGGTGACATCTTTCTCCGCGTCAACTTGTGTTGCTCGACAAGCTGGAGAGTGGTGAATCTTAAGCAGCTGATTCTCGTGTATAATCCTCATCTCCGAACTCCATTCTTCCCTCTTCTCACGGATGGTCCTGGTGGAATTATAGTGGATGATTAGATTGCCCGTATTGCCGGCGGCTTCGAGCATACGTCGAAGACGGCGCAACAAATCTCCTACTGCCAATCCGGAGGAAAGGTACGTCACTGGACGACTCTCCTCTCTTTCGGCAAGGGCAACTACGGGAACTCTCCCTCCTGTGGACTTACGAGCGGTGCGAATCATGCGAACCATCTAAAACAAAAGAATTTAAAATTAGGTTAGATAAATTCTCAAATAAAAATCCTATTTTGAATAAAAGTTGGGGTAAGATGAAGAAAATGACTCCTTTAATAACACTTTTCCAACCCACACCTTGGAAAATAGTTTTTTAAGAAAATAGGGCCCTTAAATACGTCCATTTCTACCTAGGTCCACGTTCCTACGGGCAACCTTGGCTCTGATACCACCTCTGTCACACCCGGTTTTTCCGAAGAAACAACCAAGTGAATATCACATGTATGCCAGGATCATTTTCTCATACATGTGATGACAAATAGTGAAGCATCATTTATTACAAGCCAGGTGTCGAATATAAATAAGTCTTACATCGCAAATGTCTCAATGGACACTAATGCTTCATCACGAGTAAATACACTAGCAGCGGAATATTATTCTTTAGGGCTCCATCACAGGCGTCGCCCGGGGGTCTCTATGAACCTAAAAACCTTCCTCGGGTCAAAAATCTTGGTCATTATACACCACCTCATTATCTTGACCTGAGCAGCAATATAAACCAACAAAAATGCAAGGTTGAGTACCAATGGTACTCAGCAAGTGTGGGAAAATTATATCATGCATGGCTAGAACAAGGAGAGGTTGAACTCATGGTTAAAGCACTACGCAATTAATACCTATCACCTTAGCTTATTAAGCACCTACATTACTACACAGGTGAAATGGTCCCAATCTCCCATCCCGTCATTATAATCCAATAACCATAACATCATTGTCAATGTTAAGCTCCCCGCTTAACTTCCAAAACCATCAATCCTCTAATCATGAATAAGTCCAGGCCGCTCTTAACCGTGAGCACGGCTGTCAAGACAGTTTTAACTCTACAGAGTTTGTACCACTGTACCCACATGTAGTGATTTCATCCCCCGTTGCCGGGTGGACTAAAAGAACCTCCATTATGCCAGTGGCTACGATCCACATTCACACTTTCCAGGTGTGTAGCCAGGAGATCACTACGAAGCCTTTACAAAGGGATTCCCGACGAGCGTGAGCCCACTGAGGTTTCACCCCTAACAGCATACAAGAGGCTCCAACCCCGCTGCAGTGGCCCCCTCTTGAGCCTTGCGGTTCATATGGTAGTCCAGCTGACACCTACTCCCCGCACCATCCAACACACCCATACTACGCCGGGGATACACCTAATTAATTGGCCAAGCTGCCCCATCTCAGCATGTGGTTGGCACTGTAAAGCCGGGTTACATGCTCCATGAACCGGTCCTTAGGATCCAGGCAAGTACTAAACACAAACCCAAGTCTCGTGCACCCAGCACACAACCGAAACATCCAACTTGCCTTGATCCCTACCTCTACATAACTCACAATAGCTCATTCAAGAGTATGGTATAATAAACTGATGCTCTCATATCCCAAATATCCCATTCTAAGCATGGCTAAGCATATGCATGTAAATAAATGACATGACAAAATAAATCCCAACCCAAGCTACAAGGAAACAAGGTAATGCAATTCTAGGGAAACTTTCCTAGCATGGGTTTCATATTTCATTTGACAATGCAAATAATTCTATCTACACATCCTAGCATAGGATCAAAGTGGTCAAGGACACTTGCCTCCTTCTTGCTGCTCTTGAAATGGGTAGTCCTGATCTTGGAAAGGAATAACTTGCTCTTGAACAGGTTCTACTTCATACCATCACACATAGCAAAAGAAAAACAACAATCATAAGACATAGTTCACACTTCTACTTCATACAAACCACACATTTCATATTTATGAAATTCATTCACCATTATATGTGTTGTGGTTACTTTGTGTGTTGATCTGTGGCTTGCACACACTTTTATTTATATGTGTATGATTCCTACTTTGGTGTTCATATTTACTTACATACTATATATATATATATATATATATATATATATATATATGTGTGTGTTTCAGTTTTAAATAAATTCCTTATATTAAACTACCAAGTATGTAAGAAAAGTATTTTTCTTCTCCATATGTGCCTTCATAATTTCTATCAACCCTAAACTGAACTCTTTGAATTTTTAAAAACTCCATTTATCATTTACTAGTTGCTATATTTTCAGATTTATATTCCTATGTATAATTGTGTATTTTATTATGAAATTAGTAATACACATCATCTAAACAGTATAGGTTTTGGTCCTAAATAATTGATTAACATATTTTGACCTTGGCCTCTGATGTAAACTATTTCATAATTATTTTCCCTATTTTTCTAGAGCTATTCTTTACTTAAAAATGTGCCCCTAAATGTGAATAATAAATTAAACAGATTCAATTCTGTCCAAAATATGTTTTTATCTCACTCCAAAATTTTCTAAACACTGAGAAAGTCTTTAACTTAATTTTGACAATATGTTTGTCCCACTTTTTAATTTTTAAACACTAGTTACATATTCAATTTCCTAAATTAAATACTAAACAGGGCTAAAATAATGAACTCACCCATTATAGGGTCTATAATATTATTTTCATAATTTCCAGGGGTCTAGCTACACTTAGAAGAGGTGTTTTTCCTAATTTTTATTAAGTCCAGGGGCTAAAACTGATTTTTAAATGAATTTACATGATTTTCTGGAGTTCCAGGGGCTAGATCTGAAGTTTCCGGGGCTAGCTCTCAATTCCAGAGAACCCCAGGGGGTAGCACGTAAGAATTCCAGTCTTTATAACGCGGGGCTGACGTGGACCGTCCGATTTTAAACCGACGGCTGAGATTATAACATCGAACCGGTACGCAGGGTTTTAAAGTCTACCGTGCGATTTAAAATAAACGGCGCACAAGCGGCCACGTCGCTCTGATCGAGCGCGGGCGGCGCTGCCGGCGGCGCACGGCGGCGGGAAGCGGCGATCTCGCCGGAAAGTTTCGGATCCTCGAGAATTCTGCCTAGAACTGTGATCTTATGGCATAGATCGGTAGAGGGGAGGTCAGGGATCTCACCTCGGGGGTTTTCTCGAGCTCGGGGGTCCTGGAAAGTGATCGGCGGCGAGGTCCGAGGCAAAACCACGGCGAAGCTCGTCGGCGCTGTGTTTACACCGTAAGTCTCCGAGTTTTCTGCACCTGCAAAGCTCCCCGGAGGCGGTGGATCAAGACCAGCGAGTTAGATCAGAGTTTCCGATCTTAGATCGGCCAAAATTCACCGGCGAGGTCTCGGTGCTCACCGGAGTAAAAATCGGCGATCGCGTGGGAAAAACCGATTGGGGCTGGGGTTTTTATAGCCGGGGAAGGGCGGTGAGTCAGTTGTGATCGAGTTGGATTCTTCTGGGACCGGAATTCGGCTGAGGGATGCGGTTTTCAATCGGTTAAGATCGCGCGCGCTCGGGGGGGAAAGTCCGGGGTCGGCGCGAGCGAGGTTGGGGATGACAGGCGGGTCCCACCTGTCCGTGTGAGAGAGCGCGGGCGCGCGGGGGCGGGCTGGCGCGGGGAAAACTGGGCCGGCTGGCGGGTTTCGGCCCACTGGCCGGTTTTTTTCCGTTTTCTCTTTTTCTTTTTCCATTTCTTTTCTGATTTGAGTTTAATTTGAATTCCAGTTTGAATTTGAAATTTTACAAAACATGCAACACGTCCAAAAAATTTGAAATTCCCCTCTGAACATGGTTTAGGTTTTTGAATCAAAATTTGGGGTGTTACACGCGGGCGGCGCTGCCGGCGGCGCACGGCGGCGGGAAGCGGCGATCTCGCCGGAGACTTTCGGATCTTCGAGAATTCTTCCTAGAACTGTGATCTTATGGCATAGATCGGTGGAGGAGAGGTCGGGGATCTCATCTCGGGGGTTTTCTTGAGCTCGGAGGTCCTGGAAGGCGGTCGGCGACGAGGTCCGAAGTGAAACCACGGCGAGGCTCGTCGGCGCTGTGTTTGAACCGCAAGTCACTGAGTATTCTGCACCTGCAAGGTTCCCCGGAGGCGGTGGATCAAGACCAGCGAGTTAGATCGGAATTTCCGGGCTTAGATCGGCCAGAATTCGCCGGAGAAGTCTCGGTTCTCACCGGAGGAAAATCGGCGGATCGCGTGGGAAAAACAGAACGAGGCCGGGGTTTTTATAGACGGGGGAGGGCGGCTGGGTGGTTTAGATCGAGTTTGCGTCGCCCCCGAACGGATTCGGCTGGAATACGCGAGAATTCCCGATCGGTTTCGATTCGGGTGAGAGAGTCCGGCGCTGGCGCGAGGTAGACGATGAACTGGTGGGCCCCGCCTGTCAGTGGGAGGAAGCGGCGCGCGCGGCTGCGGGCTGGCGCGGCGCTGGTTGGGCCGGCTGGTGGGTTGTGGCCCACTGGCCGGTTTTTTTTTCTGTTTTCTCTTTTTCTATTTCTATTTCTTTTCTGATTTGAGTTTAATTTGAATTCCAGTTTGAATTTGCATTTTTGCAAAACATGCAACACGTCCAAAAAATTTTAAATTCCCCTCTTAACATGATTTAGGGTCTTAACAAAATTTTGGGGTGTTACAGCTCTACCCCCCTTAAAAGAAATCTCGTCCTCGAGATTGGTGTTTCTAAGAAAACAATTCCGGAAATTGTGCCTTGAGCTCATCTTCCCGCTCCCAGGTGGCTTCCTCTTCTGAGTGATGCTTCCACTGCACTTTGCACATCCGGATTCTTTTATTTCTGGTGAGGCGTTCCATTGTCTCCAAAATCTTGTATGGTTGCTCATCATAAGACAAATCCTCAGCTACATCCACTTCATTCATGGGTAACACCTCTTCAGGCGTTCTCAGGCATTTCTTGAGTTGTGACACATGGAACACATCGTGCACATCCGATAGACGAGCCGGTAACTCTAGTTGATACGCCACTTCGCCTTTCCTTTCCAGAACTTGAAAGGGTCCGATGTATCGAGGTGACAACTTCCCTTTCACCTTGAACCGACGAAGTTCTCTGATAGGGGACACCTTGAGATAGACATAGTCCCCCACGTTGAAAACGAGCTCTCTTCTTCGTACATCGGCATAGCTCTTTTGGCGTGTCTGTGCTATCCTCAAGTTATTTCAAATTTCCCTCACCTTTGCCTCGGCTTCTTGTAGTACTTCTGGACCAAACACTTTACTTTCCCCTGTTTGGTTCCAAAATAGGGGAGTTCTACACTTCCTCCCGTACAAAGCTTCAAACGGTGACATCTTCATACTAGCTTGATAGCTGTTGTTATAGGAAAACTCTGCATACGGTAAGTTCTTGTCCCAACTCCGATTGTTTTTGAGTGCACATGCCCTCAGCATATCTTCAAGGATCTGATTGTTTCTCTCCGTCTGCCCGTCGGTTTGGGGATGATAGGCAGAACTAAAGTTCAGATGGGTTCCCATGGTTTCGTGTAACTTCTGCCAGAACCTTGAGGTGAACTGTGTCCCTCGATCCGACACAATCTTCTTTGGCACTCCATGGTAACACACGATCCTTGACATGTACAGCTCTGCCAATATGTATCCTCTGTAGCTTTCTTTCACGGGGATGAAATGAGCTACCTTGGTTAGCCTATCAATGATGACCCATATCGAATCATATCCTGATTGGGTTCTAGGCAATCCCACGATGAAATCCATGCTGATTTCTTCCCATTTCCATTCAGGCACTTTGAGTGGTTGCAATAATCCCGCGGGTCGTTGATGTTCTGCTTTCACCAACTGACATGTGTCACATAGGGCAACATGTTCTGCGACATCGCGCTTCATGCCATACCACCAATACCTGCTCTTGAGGTCCTGGTACATCTTTGTACTCCCAGGATGAATGGAATAGTCAGAATCATGAGCCTCCTTCAAAATCAATTCACGGATCTCCTTTACTTCTGGCACACAGATTCTTTTCCCGTGCCACACCGTTCCTTGTTCATCCTCTCTAAAACCCAGAGCTTTATTTTCCTTGATGAGTTGTCTGATCTCTTGTATCTTCTCATCATTCTTTTGACCCTCGCGTATGTCTCGCTCTAGTGTGGAGTCCACTTCCATGGTGATGGCTTCACCACTATTTACTAGACATAGATTGAGCCTTATAACCTCATCCTTCAATTTTGCAGGCATGTCCTTCAAGCTCAACTTATTGACCTGCACTTTTCGACTCAAAGCATCAGCCATGACGTTTGCTTTCCCGGGATGATAGTTGATGCTCACATCAAAGTCATTGATTAGCTCTAACCATCTCCTTTGTCTGAGGTTGAGATCTGGCTGTGTGAAAATGTACTTCAAACTCTTATGATCCGTATATATCTCGGTCCTCTTCCCCATCAAATAGTGCCGCCAAATTTTCAATGCGTGTACCACTGCGGCTAGTTCTAGGTCATGTGTAGGATAGTTCTTCTCGTGCTTCCGAAGCTGACGGGATGCATATGCCACGACATGCCCTTCTTGCATGAGAACACATCCCAACCCGTTTCCAGAGGCATCGCAGTACACTGTGAAATTCTTCTGCATATCTGGCATAACCAACACTGGGGCTGTTGTCAATCTCTTCTTTAGCTCCTGAAAACTCGTCTCGCACTGTGGCGTCTAGGTGAATGTGATTCCCTTCTCCAACAGTTTGGTGAGAGGTCTCGAGATCTTGGAGAATCCTTCAATAAACCGTCGATAGTATCCAGCCAATCCCAAGAAGCTTCGAACTTCCCCGACATTTTCAGGGGTCTTCCACTTCTGGATATCCTTGATTTTGGCGGGATCTACGGAGATTCCTCCCTCCGAGATTATATGTCCTAAGAAGGGAACTCTCTTCCGCCAAAACTCACACTTGCTCAACTTGGCATATAGTTGGTGTTCTCTTAGCCTCTGCAACACCAACCTTAGATGTTTCTCATGTTCTTCTTCATCTTTGGAGAAGACGAGAATGTCATCTATGAAAACCACCACAAATTTGTCCAGATATTCCATGAATACCTTGTTCATGAGATACATGAAGTATGCCGGGGCATTAGTTAGCCCGAAAGGCATGACGGTGTATTCATACAGTCTGTACCGAGATACGAAAGCCGTCTTGGGAATATCAGATTGCCTTATCTTGAGTGGGTGTTATCCCGACCTGAGATCAATTTTCGAGAACACACAAGCGCCTCTAAACTGATCAAACAAGTCTTCAATGTGGGGTAATGGGTACTTGTTCTTGATGGTTACCTCATTCAAAGCACAGTAATCCACGCATAACCTTTGGGTTCCGTCCTTCTTGGGCACAAATATCACCGGAGCTCCCCAAGGTGAGGAACTAGGGCGAATATACCCCTTCTCCGTCAGTTCTCTCAAATGATCCTTGAGTTCTTCCAGCTGCTTGGAGTCCATCCGATAAGGTCTTTTGTAAATCGGGGCTGTTCCAGGTGCTAGCTCAATTGCGAATTCCACTTCACGATCGGGAGGCATACCTGGCAACTCCTCCGGAAAAACATCTGGATATTCCCTGATGGTCCTGATTTCCTCAACTTTCACCTCAACTTGATTTAATTTAATGTCCCTCCTAGGCTCGTGTATTGTTATGAACTTTACTCTTGTGCCACTAGGGTGAGTTAGTTCCACCGTTCTGGTCGAACAATGAATGATTCCTTTATGTTTGGTCAACCAATCCATACCCAAAATAATATCTATCCCTTGTGAATCTATCACTATGAGGTTAGCAGTAAATACTACCCCATTAATGTCGAGGTTCACTTTTGGACACACTTGTCTTGTCCTTATTTCTCCACCTGGAGAGTTTACGGCTAGCATATGGTTCATTTGTGTTGTTGCTAGGTCATACTTCTTAACAAACCCTTGAGCAATGAACGAGTGGGTAGCACCAGAATCAAACAGCAGGGTTGCAAGGTGTAAATTGGCAGGAAACTTACCAACTACCACGTCGGGTGCCTCTTGTGCTTCCTCCATAGTGACGTGGTTCACCCGTCCTCTCATTACATTCTGCTGTTGTGGCTGCGCGGGCTTCTTCTTTGGGCATTTATGGGCGTAGTGCCCCACTTCACCGCAGCTAAAACATTGCACCCCAACCTTAGGTGCCTGGCCTTTGTTGTCTTGGGGTTGGTTTGGGGGTCCTTGCACTGCTGGTCGAGGTGGATATGCAGGGCGAGGCTGCTGTACAAACTGACGTTGTGGCTGTATTGGTGCTACCGGAGGCCTGTAGTTCGGGTTGTACCCTCTTGGTGCTGAGTAGGGTACCGCAGCACGGTTCGTCTGCCCTGCAGGTTGCTGCATCAGACGTGGGCGGGTGTTGCTCCCTGAGGCTTGATGTGACCACCCGGCCTTCCACTTATTCTCATTTTCCAAGGCCTTCAGCTTCCTTTCTACCACAAACGCTCTTTCCACCATCTTTTGGAAGCTTTCATACTCATTTGAGGACATTGCACACTGCATTTCTGCGGTAAGTCCTTCCACGAAAAAATCTTGTTTCTGCTCACCAGTCTCTATGTCCCGTGGGGCATAACGTGAGAGTTGAGTAAATTTAGTGAGGTATTCCCTCACCGTCATGTTTCCCTGCTGCAGTCCCAAGAACTCCTTCCTCTTGTTTTTGAGTTCACCCCTTGGTATGTAATGATTGCGGAAGCTACGCTTGAACTCTTCCCAAGTGATGTTCTCAGGGTCATGATGGGCAGCCACGTAGGCGGTCCACCAATCAGCAGCAGGTCCATGCAATTGATGAGAGGCAAACAGCACCCTCTCATACCCTTGGCACTGTATGATCCTCATCTTGCTCTCAATGGTCTTAAGCCAATCATCTGCCTCCAAAGGTTCAGCAGCACTTGCAAACTTTGGAGGTTGAGTTCCTAGAAACTCACTCAACCTTGGTTGGCGTGGTGCAGCTTGTGGAGGTGGAACTTGATGCAAGTTGGCCACCACTTAAGTCAAGTTCTGGATGAGCTGATTCTGATTCTCCAGCATTTGGTGGAGGGGATCAACTCCTTCACGGCGACCACCCCTGTCCTGGCCTCCAGAAAGATGAGGGTTGGAGGCCTCATCGTTGTTGTTGGCGGGGTTGGCAGCACGTCCTTTTCCTCTTCCGGCCATCTGGCATGATCAACCAATGTTAATTTAAAGAATTACGTATCATCTTACCACTTTCACTTGTTTGTACTTTGAATTGTTGAGGCTTTGTTATACTTTTCTGGGGGTTCATATCTCACACGAAAATAAATGCAATATTATTTCATGTGGGTTCACACACCAAAGCAAAACAATTTAAAGACGAGGCTGTGGACAATTGCTCATGGCTTCCACAACTCACGTCACACACCAAGCATTAACACACCATTAACTTAACGTAACGACTTGACTATTCTACATCTTGCTAACTAAGGGAAGGACTCTACACTACTCGTTTTCTTGAGTTGGCTCCTCGGGATCTTCCTCATCATTTCGGCTTCCTTCTGACTCTGCTTTGGATGGGGAGGCTGCTGGTGGAGAAGTGTGACGACGCCTGATCGCTTGGCGATCCGGGGAGTCAGGAGTCCATGTATCATTCACGGTGACACACAGTTCATTCCCATCTCCTCTTTCTCTCGCCCTTAAGCAGGCTCACAGAAACGCCTCCGTTTCCTTCAGGGTGTCCCGGACATCCTGAAGCTCTTGTTGACACTCCTGCAGTCGAGTGCTGAGCATAGCAGCATCCTCCAAGCACAAGTCTATGTGCTCATGGGAAGTCCCTTGCTGCACCGGTGGGTACTTGTACTCCGTGGTACCACTCTCACGCTGGAGGACATACATGTACTCAGTCCTGTCCAGGTGGCGACGATAGATGTGACTCTGGCAGGTGATGGCCTCCCAGATGACATCTTTCTCCGCATCGACCTATGTCGCTCTACAAGCTGGAGAGCGGTGGATCTTAAGCAGTCGATTTTTGTGTATAATCCTCATCTCTGAACTCCATTCTTCCCTCTTCTCACGGATGGTCCTGGTGGAGTTATAGTGGATGATTAGCTTGCCCGTATTGCCAGCGGCTTCGAGCATACGCCGAAGACGGCGCAACAAGCCTCCTACTGCCAATCCGTAGGAAAGGTACGTCACCGGACGACTCTCCTCTCTTTCGGCAAGGGCAACTACGAGAACTCTCCCTCCTGTGGACTTGCGAGCGGTGCGAATCATGCGAACCATCTAAAACAAAAAGCATTTAAACTTAGGTTAGATAAACTTTTAAACAAAAATCCTATTTTGAATGAAAATTGGGGTAAGATGAAGAAAGTGACTCATTAAATAACACTTTTCAACACACCCTTGTAAAAATAGTTTTTAAGAAAATAGGGCCCTTAAATATGTCCATTTCTACCTAGGTCCACGTTCCTACGGGCAACCTTGGCTCTGATACCACCTCTGTCACACTCAGTTTTTCTGAAGAACAACCAAGTGAATATCACATGTATGCCAGGATCATTTTCTCATACATGTGATGACAAATAGTGAAGCATCATTTATTACAAGCCAGGTGTCGAATATAAGTAAGTCTTACATAGTAAATGTCTCGATGGACAATAATAAATTCATCACAAGTAAATAAACTAGCAGCGGAATATTATTCTTGAGGGCTCCATCACAGGCGTTGCCCGGGGGTCTCCATGAACCTAGAAACCTTCTTCGGGTCCAAAGTCTTGGTAATTATACACCACCTCATTATCTTGACCTGAGCAGCAATAAAAACCAACAAAATATGCAAGGTTGAGTACCAATGGTACTCAGCAAGTGTGGGAAAATTATATCATGCATGGCTAGAACAAGGAGAGGTTGAACTCATGGTTAAAGCACTATGCAATTAATACCTATCACCTTAGCTTATTAAACACCTACATTACTACACAGGTGAAATGGTCCCAATCTCCCATCCCATCATCATAATCCAATAACCATAACATCATATCCAATGTTAAGCTCCGCGCTTAACATCCACAACTTCCAAAACCATCAATCCTCTAATCATGAATAAGTCCAAGCCACTCTTGACCGTGAGCACGGCTGTCATGACAGTTTTGACTCTGCAGAGTTTGCACCACTGTACCCACATGTAGTGATTTCATCCCCCGTTGCCGGGTGGACTAAAAGAACCTCCATTATGCCAGTGGCTACGAACCACATTCACACTTCCCAGGTGTGTAGCCAGAAGATCACTACGAAGCCTTTACAAAGGGATTCCCGACGAGCGTGGGCCCACTGAGGTTTCACCCCTAACAGCATACAAGAGGCTCCAACCCCGCTGCAGTGGCCCCCTCTTGAGCCTTGCGGTTCATATGGTAGTCCAGCTGACACCTATTCCCCGCACCATCCAACACACCCATACTACGCCGGGGATACACCTAATTAATTGGCCAAGCTGCCCCATCTCAGCATGTGGTTGGCACGGTAAAGCCAGGTTACATGCTCCATGAACCGGTCCTTAGGATCCAGGCAAGTACTAAACACAAACCAGAGTCTCGTGCACCCAGCACCAACCAAAACATCCAACTTGCCTTGATCCCTACCTCTACATAACTCACAATATCTCATTCAAGAGTATGGTAAAATACCTTTCATGCATACTTGGTAGCTAAAAGGTGTAGTAATTGAATATAAGGAATTTATTTAAATTGGAAACTCATATATATAGTATGTAAGTATAAATGTGAATACAAAAGTAGGAATCATATACACATGATTAAAAGTGCATGCAAGCCACAAATCAACACACATAGAGTAACCACAACACATATAATGTTGAAAGACTTTCATAAATATGAATGTGTGGTTTGTATGAAGTGGAAGTGTGAACTATATCTTATGGATTGTTGTTTCTCTTTTGCTATGTGTGATGGTATGATGTAGAACCTGCTCAAGAGCAAGTTATTCCTTTCCAGGATCAGGACTACCTATTTCAAGAGCAGCAGGAAGGAGGCAAGTGTCCTTGACCACTTTGATCCTATGCTAGGATGTGTAGCTAGAATTATTTGCATTGTCAATTGAAATATCAAACCCATGCTAGGAAGTTTCCCTAGAATTGCATTACCTTGTTCCCTTGTAGCTTGGGTTGGGATTCATTTTATCATGTCATTTATTATTATGCATATGCTTAGCCATGCTTAGAATGGGATATTTGGGATATGAGATCATCAGTTTATTTTACCATACTATTGAATGAGATATTGTGAGTTATGTAGAGGTAGGGATCAAGGCAAGTTGGATGTTTTGGTTGGTGCTGGGTGCACGAGACTCGGGTTTGTGTTTAGTACTTGCCTGGATCCTAAGGACCGGTTCATGGAGCATGTAACCTGGCTTTACCGTGCCAACCACATGCTGAGACGGGGCAGCTTGGCCAATTAATTAGGTGTATCCCCGGCGTAGTATGGGTGTGTTGGATGGTGCGGGGAATAGGTGTCAGCTGGACTACCATATGAACCGCAAGGCTCAAGAGGGGGCCACTGCAGCGGGGTTGGAGCCTCTTGTATGCTGTTAGGGGTGAAACCTCAGTGGGCCCACGCTCATCGGGAATCCCTTTGTAAAGGCTTCGTAGTGATCTCCTGGCTACACACCTGGGAAGTGTGAATGTGGTTCGTAGCCACTGGCATAATGGAGGTTCTTTTAGTCCATCCGGCAACGGGGGATGAAATCACTACATGTGGGTACAGTGGTGCAAACTCTGCAGAGTCAAAACTTTCATGACAGCCGTGCTCACGGTCAAGAGCGGCTTGGACTTATTCATGATTAGAGGATTGATGATTTTGGAAGTTGTGGATGTTCAGCGGGGAGCTTAACATTGGATATGATGTTATGGTTATTGGACTATGATGATGGGATGGGAGATTGGGACCATTTCACCTGTGTAGTAATGTAGGTGCTTAATAAGCTAAGGTGATATGTATTAATTGCGTAGTGCTTTAGCCATGAGTTCAACCTCTCCTTGTTCTAGCCATGCATGATATAATTTTCCCACACTTGCTGAGTACCATTGGTACTCAACCTTACATATTTTGTTAGTTTATATTGCTGCTCAGGTCAAGATAATGAGGTGGTGTATAATGAACAAGACTTTGGACCCAAAGAAGGTTCCTAGGTTCATGGAGACCCCCGGGCAACGCCTGTGACGGAGCCCACAAGAATAATTATTCCGCTGCTAGTTTATTTACTTGTGATGAACTTATTATTGTCCATCGAGACATTTGCTATGTAAGACTTATTTATATTCGACACCTGGCTTACAATAAATGATGCTTCACTATTTGTCATCACATGTATGAGAAAATGATCCTGGCATACATGTGATATTCACTCGGTTGTTCTTCGGAGAAACCGGGTGTGACAACTATCCACCCGTTCTCCAGCTGTCAATCATCTTCCATATGTGGAAAAATATTTGAAAGTTTCAAATGTTCATTTCAACAGTAAAGTAATGAGTTATAACATAGAAACATGTCACTGAACTCATAGAATTTGGAAACATGAATCAAACTTATCAACAAGTTGATTTCTAGTAAACTGCCAAAATTTACAGTGCTGACCAGTTTCCATTCTTCCCAGAATTAGACCACACTAAAGGCAAAATCATTTCTGTAGTTCCATACAAAAGTTAAAGTTAACTTCAATAGATTTCCATAATGTATTTGTATGCCCTCATATCTGCTCTGGTTGAAAAGCTGTGAGCTGTCAAAGTTAACAAAATTCTGGACAAAATTGGGCAGCACCTCCCTGATTTAAGGTACTGATTTGATCCAACAATCCGAGCTAATTCTGTACATAATTTGACAAGACTTTCAGTTACAAAGTTGTAACATATCTCATGGAATTTGCATAAATGTCTCATTTACTATTTTTGGATTTTTATGCAGGAAGTTATGATCATTTTACAGAGATTCCAGAGAGTTTCTACTCTGCCTGGTTTTCTAGACAGTTTCAACTCTACTGAAGATTTTGACAAGTTAATGGAGGAAACACCTCTGGATGTTAATAGAAAAGTTGTAGAACTATTCATTAGATTTACATAAATGTATAATACCACCCCAATGTCGAAAATACTCAATAGCTACACTCTTTATAACTTCAGCATTATTTCAGCTGAAAACAGAGGACTCTGTTCCTAAGTTTATATAAGTTAAAACTTTCTTAATTTTGAAATCCAGATCAAGAGAAGAAGTTTTAGTCAAGATTTTAGTTCTATGGATCAAAATTTTCATCTTTTACAATGAGTTTGATCATTTAGTGGATTGTGATGTCAAAGCATCACCATAACATGCCGGTACTACGTAACCTCACAAATAAAACCCTATACCGGATTAAGCCGGCTTTGTTTCAGTGACGCTAATCGACTCTCGCACATGTGTTCTACACGGATACGCAATTTTGGTTAGTTTACCTGCATAACCCACTCAATCATCAGATTCAACTGCAAACTGAGCCCTGCTCCATAAACAGTTTAACACGCCCGTATGTCATCAGTCACATGCACGTTCTCAAGCCAAACACGCCTTGAGCTACGTGTTCATGTTACCAACCACGTGACGGGGTCTACGCGTACTTGTCTGCAGCACGTGGGGGACTGACATTGCTCACATACTCCAACCTACATGAAGAGTCGTAGAGAATACATAAGCTGGCCGGGTTACCTGCCACCCATGAGGCTCCACCCTTAAGCTTGTGCGCACTGGTGGACAGCGCAGCCATGCACCCCACAAGATATACAACATCCTGAGATGCTTGTTTTCGACATAAAACATATGTTGCCACTATCTATACTGTCGGTACCCTACAGACTGGGTACCCCCGCGTGGAGGGTTGAAGACAGCCCAGACCCCGCCTCCCTGCTGAGGCGGGCGCTGGCATGGCCACGTATCCTTGGCCCCGAGCTCGGCCCTCCTGCAGAGGCCGGGCCCGGTGCTGCCACCTGTGCCTAGATGCAGAGCCACCACGTGCCCTTGGCCCCGGACCACACCTCCCCGCTGAGGATAGGTCTGGAGCTGCCACGTGTATCTGGGCTCTGAGCCTCCTCTCCACTGAGGAGGGCTCCGGGGCTGCCACGTGCTCCACGATCCGTCGTGGGCAGTGGGACTTAGAAGTCAAGGAGGAAGTGGGCTGTAAGGCCATGCATTCAAGGCTCGCGCCTTCCTCAGAAGCATAGCGCACGGCGCACGCCTCCGTCCTCTGCCCATTCTCCATTACGGTGATAGGACAGGGCGCCGAGGCGTGACAGTAGCACAGTGCCGCCCAACGGCACAGTGCTGCCCAACAGAGCGAGAAGATGTGGCGACAAGATGGTGTCTTCATCATCACCTGCTGCCCAGTCAGAGGCGCTCAGCACGCCAGGCGGCGGGACTTAACTCCTCCGCCAACCGCTCTAAAATAGCCGTAAAAATCCTAGATCATATATAGGGTTTAGACAGCCTCAAGGCCACCTGTCGGGCCCCAGGCCAAATTGTAACTGCCCAGGTCCTTGGACTATAAAAGGACCAGGGCGGCCACCGACAAGGGATTCCGATTGGCAACCCAGCAACTCACACACATACGTACAAGCAATACATCACCCCCATGGACGTAGGATTTTACGCTCTAGCGGCCCGAACCACGTAAATCCTCGTGTTCACCTTCTTGATCAAGCTCGATCGTTCTAGTGACGATCAGCCCCTCTAATCAAAGAACCACCACAGGCTGCTCCAATAGCGATACCGTGGGAAATGTCGTTGCTACACTTTGACATATACTAATAACAATCCTTATGTGGGATTTTACTCGTTCCTCACGGAGTTTTTGAAAGTTTAGTCTTGTTCAGTGTGCTATACCTCAACGGAGCTCTGATACTACAATTTGAGGACCAGGGTCCCGACATCCCAGTATCTCGCTTAGGGGTGTTGTATTGCGCAACACCGGATAGCACACATATAAAGACAATTTAAACAGCAGAAGCTTAACTTGGATCACATAAAACGTTTTCTGAACATAATTTACATCAAAGTATGTTTATAGTCTACACTCTCGAGCGTAGACTACGCAAAAAAGTTCATGTTCAGCCCGTGAACATGTTCCCACTAGAAACACACGCAACACTTAGTACGGCGGTGTGCACGGCTCCCACTCGACGGTAGAACCCCCTGAGGGACCCGTCTCCTCATTGGGAACCTCTTCATCTATGTCCTCACCTGCAGCAAGAATTCAATAGCAAGCAGTGAGCACGAAGGCTCAGCAAGTCTAACCCGACGCCGCTAGAACATGCAACTATACATGCTGGTATGTAGATGTACAATGGAAGAAACTTTGCATAAAGACTCGCCTAATTAATTGAATCCTATTCTCATATTTTAGCATAATGTATGGTAGTAACCTTGTTCTAAGCAACATAGGAATTTTCGCAATCAAACAAGAAACGCTTCATTCCTATGTCCCCTGCCTAAGTTTGAAAAGAAACTTTCATTTGCTCTACTCTAAAGCACATCATTAGCATCGCAAGTATTACTCAAACAGCAGGTTCAATCCATGACAACCATTCTCTTTATCTACGTCAAGGTACTGTGAACAAGTAGTACTCACTGACCACGAGGGACGGCGATTATAATCAATTTATACCTACAGGGTTCACCCGAAAAACACGTCACATACACCCGTACTCCATGTCGCCTACAGCACACATCTCGGACGTCGTACGAGACAACCCTTCACCCGTTAGCCAATTGTTGAACCGGTCCTATCGTCCCAGGCAGGAGGTCCCTACGCGGAGCAACCACGTGCCCGCTAGCAGATTTCCACATTGCTACCCTCAACAAACCCATCTGGATGACAAGCAATGCCTCAACCTCCAGCTACCCGAATTACATCGGTTTACCGGTTCCCATAATTTTGGTATGTCTTCGGTACAATTCTAGCTAGTTCAACAGGGCCGCACACGACTCGGTCCTCAACCGACACAAGCAGAGCTACGGCTCACAGGCCCCAAAGTCCTGCTGCTCCTACCCTCTGCTTGGTCTCAAATTCAAGTCATGTTTCTCATGAATTATCTCTAACCCGAGTAATTTACCCCTTAAACCTAACCTCGTGAGTAGTTCCGACTACTCGACTTGTACCGAGTCCTAAACATCTTAGAGCCTAGCAGTGACTACTCGAGGGTCATAATTTAGACTCAAATCCCCGGGGGATTCATGGTCATGCACTTGGGTTTTCATACAAAGACCTAATGCACATATCAACTAACTTTTATAACAAGTGTGAAAGGTAAAACATTTATAAAACTGATGTTAATGCAACCGAAGCTTGCCTTTCTGTGAGTCATCAACAATGTTAGTCTCCAGAAGAATGCAGTCGAGGATCTCTGGGGCTTCGTCGACTTTAGCGACTACAAGTAATGAAATTAAGGATGCATGTCAAATTCAAATGCAATTGAATTGAGTGAAGATGTAAAGACTCTAACTCGAGTTAGACATCAGTATTGATTCTGAAATTTCTACAGTGGATTGGTGAATACCTAAACAGGGGCTTGGCCAAGTTTCATTTGAATCAAAGCTCAATTGACTTTGTACAAATAAATGTATGAAAGGCCATTATTAGTGCCTCTATGTATTCCTAGGGATTTTTATGAAGCAAATTTATACTTTTTAGAAACTAGAACTTCTAAGGAGTCTAATGGAATTGGTTTCATGTAATTCTAAGAATCCTAGAGAAAGTTATGGCCAAAAGAAGATTTGAGAAAAATCGGAAAATGTTTCTGTATATTTTCTATTTTCATAGGGGCAGTTAACTTAATCCCACAATTAAGTCGACTTAATGAACTTGGATGGATCTTAAATTTGGCATGTGACTCAAGGATATTAAAAGGAATATCCTGACCAAATTTGAGAATTTTCCACCAAGTGGATCTCCAGTCATAAATCCTAACAATTTAAATTTGGGGATTTAATTCTGGAAAGTAAGGACTTTCAAGGAATGTAACTGGTACGTCTGGATAGTACTCAGAGAGATGAATCCAATAAAATTGTGTTGACTAAATTTGGATGATTCGTTCAAACTTAATGGATTTCTAATGAGTTGGCAATTCCTGGATTTAATTTGCTAAGAGAAAACCCTCACGCGCTGACAGTGGGTCCCGTATGGTAGGTCCTTCTTCTACCTGCCGACCAGTGCACAGCGCGCACAAAACCACGGCAGTGGAGCGCCTCGTTCATCGCTGATTCTTTCTCATTTTTGACGGGATCTTGACCTACATGATCCTCAGATCATGGCGCAGCCGCCGGGCAACCTTTTCGAGCTCGACCTCGCCGGGAAAGAAGACGACGACGGCGGTGGCTGATGGAAGCGCGGCGCCGAGGGTGAACACCCAACTCGAAGCCTAAACCAACGATAGAAAGTGCCATAGAGCACCACTAGGGTGCGTGGAACCTTATTCTACACCAAGATCGAGCATCAAACAGCAGGAAAGTGGTGGTTGACAGTGACCCAACTCGTTTTGGCCGGCAGCGATGAAATCACGGAGTGCAGCTCAAAGGATGTATGGCTTTCCTATGGTTTTGGTCCCTGTGATCGTCAGGAACCCTAGTTGCTATGCTTTGAAAAGAATTGCGGATGATCAAGCATGTGTGACGAATTTCCCGATTTGAATTCCATCGGTTCTATACGCACACCGTCACAAAACTCGAAATTCCGGCTCACCGGCTTTGAGAGTGAGCAAGGGAGGTCCGGGGTGTCGAACTATACTTTATTGATAATCTTTGTGCATGTTAGATTGGGCCAGAAACGCCACAAGTTGGCTGTGCGACGAAGAACCGCAAGGGCGACTTTGCTCGGAACTGAGGAAGGAAAAACACCATGGCACCGATCGGAGACAGCCGGGAACACCGTGCTGATGCGTCGGGGACGTCGAGGAGACGTTGGCGCAGCTCCTGAGCGTCTCAACTGGGTGCCAAAACCGCCGCAGGTCGATCTCCGGTGAACAACCGAGGAGGCGGTTACACTGTGTTCTTTTGGATGAGCGCACGAGCAGGGAAGTGCTACTTCAATTGTGCAGCAGCGATGTTTATCGATCAGCCTCTGGGAGTGGATTAAACCGCCATCGGGGAGGCAAGCACACCGGCAGCTCGCTGGCTGCAGCGGTGGCTGCATGCCGCTCGGTGTCAAGCTCACGCAGCAGAGAATACTTCGACGCTGGCTCTGTTTCAATGACAGGTGGGTCCCACAGTTCAATTTTGTCCTCCAAAATTGAATTTCTCACTGTTCCAAATGATTGGGACCCAAATGCCCTTTTTTATTTACTCAAGCCACTGAATTGGGATTTGGGTTGAATGAATCAAAGTATAAAACTGGTTTGGATGAATTGGAATCAAACATGAATCTGAAATTCAAATTCAATTTTGAATTGAGCAAATTAGCTACTGTCAAGATTAATCCCAATTGAGATGAAACTTGGAGTAGCTCAGAAAACATGCTGAGTTTGAATATGAAGAAACCTTTTGAATCCATATGGTAGAAGTAGTTTGAATTTGAAATCTGAATTCAAACTATCCTTTTAATAATTGTATCCAAATGTACCCCAAACATGTTTGGATTTGCATGAAACTTGGCATGAGCATTCCTAAGAATGTTTAGGACTTAATAGGGAGCTTAGCCTCTAAAGATTACATGTTGGAATTAGTACTTTGGATGGTGTTGCTTCTTCCTCTAATTATTCTATTGATGGTGGTTACTTGCTCTTCAATCATGTTAATTTGATTGCTACAAAGTGAGCTGTGGTGTGTGAGGTGATGTACATTTAGCAAGCCAAAAACTTGGTCCTTTACAGGGTGCAAACAAGTGACTGGTCCGAATACTTGCCTTTATTAAGAAAGAGCAGTTCCATTTCTTTTGCTTCTTTCCATTTCATCCCATCCGAGCGTTTTCGCCACCCTGCCATGGACTTTGATTCAGGAAAATCATCAATCACATTTGCGGTCTTAGAGATGAAATGTATGATGACATTTGTAGTATTTCTATTATGGGAAAAATATATATATATATACCCCCAAACTATGGTCTGGTGACTACTTAACCCCCAAACTTATAAACTAGGTATTTAGAACCCTAACCTTTATAAAACTTTCTAATTAACCCTCTAAGGCTGTTTTGCATGATGGTTTTGCCATGGTGGTTGCGGAGGTGGCATTTTTTGCTTGTATCTGAATTGTTGACTGCTGCTCTCGCAATGAGAAAAAAAGAAAATGCTCTTTTTGGTGACCATCCCATCCCACATGTCATCTCTATGACACAAAAAAACCCGGGTTCTTCTCTCCTACGCCATTTCTGTCATTGCATAAGCCTGACAGAAATTACAGTTATAGGTACTTGATATTAAAAAAATAGGAAAACTAGTTGGTAAACGTATCGTAAAATTCAATTTCACTCTCAGGTTAGAGTAAATCCTTGCAAAACTAAAAACCAGAGCTTTTGCATATGTTCAATGATATGGTTTTTTGTACCTGCTATTCCTCTGCTTGAAAATGTTGATCTGACTAACAGATAAAATATGTTTTTTGCTTTCAGTTATGAATCTCAGAGAATGTTGTTCACAGTGGGTACTCTTGTTTCCAATCTTTATTAGTTTGTGTTGTTGTAATATCAAGTACCAATGGAAGCAATGACAGAGGAGAGAAGAGCCCGGATTGTGTTGTGTCACATAAACGCCCGAGAGCAGCAACCAACAGAGAAAGGCATGCAAAAAATGCCACCTCAGCCGCCACTGTAGCAAAACTATCTTACAAAACCGCCTTAGGTGGTTAATTAGACGGTTTTATAAAGGTTAGGGCATTATATACTTGGTTTATAAGTTTAGGAATTAAGTAGTCACAAGTCCATAGTTTGGGAGTATCTAGATTTTTTCCTCCAATATATAACTTTCATGACTCAGTGTAATCTGTGGCAGTTTCTTCATTAAAATCATCCATCTTGATTTCCTAATTAGTTGAGCTTGGTTGTTTCTGTGCTCTCTGCTCTTAAGTTTATTTGTGCGCACTACAACACGAGGGGCAGTTCCTTTGGCAGTGTCATATAACTACTGAATCGGAGTGTTATGCTTGTACTCCAATATATTGCCCATTGTGGACGTCTCCTTGTGGCTTGTACTGAATCATCCGTATCTCTCTACCTTTTCCTAAGATTGGGGACTTGAGTTGAGATCATACCCTCCAGGGGTATCAAGACTCGCTTTGATGTATTAGCCGCAAGAATATGTGATTTTAAAACTTTCTTATAACAACAAAAGCATCAGGTGAATTATTTGCTAGTTGTGGCGGCTGTATTATTCTGCTGAGAAACGTGGTGCAGGGGAGCTCCTCGGCTGCGCCTAGGGCTGCGTAGGGGAGAGTAGAGCTGCAGGGAGAAGGAGGGATTGCTGTGCAGAGGGTAGCGAGGAAGGGAAGGGCTGTCATTATTCATTCTTATCTAAACTTCCCATCTAAAGAGATTTCCTTTGCCTTGTGCCTCAAGCCGCTGGCTCTCCTGGTGCGCGGCTGCTAGCTCCTTTGTGGGCCCTGAGCGCATAGTGGGGGCCCACAAAGGCGTCCACAATATCCCCCACCCCTTTCCCAACAAAGAGCTCATATTCGAGCTGGAAGGTGAGGTGCTTCGTTTTGAAGTCTTCTAGTTGCTCCCAACATTCATCGGCTTCAGAATGACCTGCCCACTTGATGAGCAACTCCCAGGCACCTCTGTACAGGCGCGCCATTTGTATCATTTTAGGTGTAGGCACAACCCGCCCATGGACAAGTGGTGGCAAAGGCGCCACCTGAACTGGAGCAGGATCTTCAAATTTCTTCAACAGGGACACATGGGAGACATCATGTATCCTGGCTTGAGGAGGCAGTTGGAGCTTGTAAGATACAACACCAATGTGTTGTTTGATCTGATATGGCCCAAAGAATTTAGGACCAATCTTCAAAGGAGGCACTACCATCACTCCAACAGCTGCCCCCTGATGAAGCCGCAGCCAAACCCAATCACCGATCTGAAATTTCACCTCACCGCGGGACTTATCTTCAAAGCTCTTCACGGTGACTTGTACCTGCACAAGTCTGTCCTTGATCTCATCCAAGAACTCATCCCTTTCCTATAGTTGTTTATCCAATGCTGCTAGTCTGTAGATGCCCTGATGATAAGAAATAACAGTTGGAGGGTCCCTGCCATAGACCACTCTGAAGGGCGAGCATTTGAGGGCCGTCTTATATGAAGTGTTGTAGCAATATTCAGCCCAGGGAAGCCACTGCAACCAAGTCTTTGACCGGTCACCGGCGAGGTAACGAAGGTACATAGTGATGACCTTGTTGATGATCTCAGACTGGCCGTCAGACTGCGGGTGGAAGGCTGAGCTAAGTTGAATGCGCACACCAGCCAGCCGGAACAAGTCCGACCAGAACAGACTGACGGTGTCGCGGTCAATGACGATGGAGCAGGGAAAGCCGTGTATAGACGTACAATGTCGTTGAAGAATGCCCATGCCACCGATGCAGCACTGTACAAGTGGCTCAAGGGAATGAAGTGGGCGTACATCGAGAAGCGATCCACCACAGTCAAGATCACCAATTTCCCACCAACCTTCGGAAAGCCTTCGATGAAGTCCATGGAAATATCCTGTCATACATCTGAAGGTACAAGAAGTGGCTGTAGCAGGCCGATTGGGTGTCGATGGTCCATCTTGTTGCACTGGCAGGTGGCGCACCCACGGACGAACTACCGGACTCTCCACAGGAGTGAAGGGCTGTAAAACGAGAGTCGCAATCGGTGTGCCGGTTCTGAATGCTCTCGTGACCCCCATCATGCACCCCAGCCAAGTGGGAGGGCCACAAGGAGGACATCTCCGGGATGAAGAGCTTCCTTTTGTATAGGAGAAGGCCGTCGCACTCGGACCAGCCATCTGGTGCGGCTCCCTCCTGGAGCTGGGTGCACAGCTGTTGTGCCTGCTGGTCTGCGGCGATCTCCACGAGAAGAGAATCAAAGAGGTGGAAGACTGACGTTGATGGCATGTGTTTCCATGTCTTTCTCATCGCGACGGGACAGGGCGTCGGCTGCCCCCTTCAGATGCCCTGTGCTGTACTTAACATGCAGATCATAGCCGAAAAGCATGCTCACCCAAGCATGCTGGGGAATCGTCTTGAGGCGTTGATCCAGGATGTATTTTAGACTGAACTGATCCGTCTGAACAGTGAAGGGGCAGCCCCACAAATAAGGCTGCTAGTGGCGCATGGCCTTCATATGGACAATCAGCTCGCGCTCGTAGCCGGTAGCTTCTGGTGGTGAGGAGCTAGGGCGCGGCTGAAGAAGGTGATAGCACCGTCACCCAGCTGCAAGACCGCCCCGAAGCCGGCGCACGACGCGCCGCAGTCAATGACAAAGTACTTGTCAAAGTCCAACATCTGAAGAAGAGGCGCTGTCATCAGCGCCTTCTTGAGCTGAGAGTGTAGAGTGGAATGGTTGAAGCGTTCTACCACACTTAGGTGGCCGTGGATTGCGTGTTTATATATGCACCAAGGCTGGGTGCAATAGCTTATACAATAAGGCAACCGAATCAATCTATTGTTGGAGTTTCTATCTATACACAGCCTAGAATATATCCTTTCTATCTATAGGAGATTGATTCAGCCTAGAATATATCCTTTCTATCTATAGGAGATTGATTCGGTTGGCTAAAGATTACATGCACGAGAAACTTCTAGAATATTATCTCTAACCACACGGAGTATCGTAACTTCATCTAACACCCCCCTCAATCGCAACTGTCTAAGTTGAGATTGCATCGAAGTTCTTGTAGTCTTTGTTGAGAAAGAGCCTTGGTGAAACCATCGGCTAACTGATCTTGAGTGGATATAAACCGAACATCAAGCAGACGCTTGGCAACTTGATCTCGAACAAAATTATAATCAACCTCAATGTGTTTCATTCGACCATGAAAGACCGGATTTGATGACAAGTACTTAGCCCCCATATTGTCACACCAGAGCCGAGCAGCAGGAGGATAAGAGACTTGAAGCTCCTTCAATATGGACTGAACCCACATGAGTTCAGCCGTGGCGTTGGCCATGGATTTGTACTCTGCCTCGGTACTTGACCGAGACACCGTTGGCTGCTTCTTGGCGCTCCAGGATATCAAGTTAGACCCAAGAAAAATAGCAAAGCCACCCGTAGATTTCCTGTCATCAGAGCAGCCGGCCCAATCCGCATCGGAGAAGGCATTAAGAAGAGTCGATGATGATTGCCGAATCTTGAGGCCAAGACCAAGAGTAAACTTGATATACCGCAGTATGCGTTTTACTGCAGTCCAGTGAGCAGTTGTACGGGAGCTCATATATTAACATACCTTATTGATCGAAAAAGCAAGATCAGGCCGGGTGTGATACAAATACTGAAGAGCTCCCACAATACTGCGATATTTGGATGCATCATCGGGTCCAATTGGATCACCATCACAAGCTGACAATTTCGCCGAGGTGGAGAGGGGAGTAGTAACAGGCTTACAGTCCGACATACCAGCTTGCCGGAGAATATCTGAGGCATACTTGGTTTGAGTGAGCAGAATGCCATCAGACAACCGGTTAACCTCAATGCCCAAGAAATAATGAAGGGGCCCCAAGTCTTTAAGCGGAAATTCAGCTTTCAGATCAGATAGCAGAGTATCAATACCAGCCGGACAAGAGCTTGTAACTATTATATCATCAACATACACCAATAAATAAATGGTGACTGCACCCTTCTTTTAAATGAACAATGATATATCAGCTTTTGATGATGTTAAACCAAGAGCTTGAAGTTTGAGACTAAGTCGAGAATACCAAGCGCGCGGAGCTTGTTTCAAACCATACAGGGCCTTGTCCAACTTACAGTGATAATCCGGATGAGAAGGATCTTGGAACCCAGGAGGCTGTTTCCTATACACATCTTCCTCTAGAACACCATGAAGAAACGCGTTCTGCATATCCAATTGGCGGAGGCTCCAACCCTGAGAGACAGAAAGAGACAAAACAAGGCGGACCGTAGCAAATTTAACCACTGGGCTAAAATTGTCATCATAGTCAATGCCGTAACGCTGTTTAAAACCCTTAGCCACTAATCGAGCTTTATGACGGTCAATAGACCCATCAGTTTTTCTCTTGAGTTTATAAACCCACTTGCAATCAATCATATTTCCTTCAGGTGCCGGAGGAACCAAGTGCCATGTTTTATTCTGCAGAAGGGCAGAAATTTCTAGGTCCATGGCAGCTTTCCAGTTTGGGTCAGACAATGCAGCAGACAAACTAGAGGGTTCTTCACAAATTGCAAAATTTCCATACCTGACCATGCCATCTGTAAACTTTCTGGGCTTCACAATGCCACTCTGTAGCCAAGTGCGCCTAGCAGGAAGCGGAACAGGACCCGAGGCTGATGGCGTGGAACCAGTAGCTGCTGAGGGCAGATGGCTGTCGGCGAGAGAAGGACCAGCCGCGCCAGAGCCGGCAGGGGGCAATCCCGAAGTGGTCGGTGCTGTTGATGCGGCCGTGGTGGTGGGAAGCACCGCGTTGCTGGGCGCACCTGCAGCCACGTCGGAGGAGTGTGGCGTGGAGCCCGAGAACAGATCAGCGGGCATGAGGGAAGGACATGATTTAGGTGCAGAGGGCGGGAGGAAGTGGGCAAAACAGAATGACCAATGTGAGTAATCTCCATACCTACACCATTAGCCGCCCGAATCTGATCATTGCCATTGTAACGATCATGAGCTGTTAGCTTCTCCAGCTCGCCGGTGATGTGATCAGTCGCACCGGAGTCAAGGTACCAATTTGGACCAGTAGCAGTGGAGGATGACGCCATGGCCGTAACCCGATCATCAGAAGTGAATTCTTCATCAAAGCGGTACCAAAATATATTAGCTGTGTGACCGACTTTAAGGCAGATCTGGCAGCGTGGATGAGACTGGCCACCGGATTGATCTGCCGGTGGACCGGAACTGCGCCTGAAGTTGCTGTTGTTGCTGTAGCCACCGCGAGATGACGACGAAGGAGAGCCACGGCCATTGCCGCGTGAGCGTCCGCGGCCGCGATTTGAAGAACCTCCACACCAGGAGCCACCACGACCACGAGTAGCCGCATTGTTGATCCATGAGCAGCGTACCCGCCGCCAGACTGCTTCGCAAGCCGAAGCTCATAGCTGAGCATCTGCGAGTATAACTCGGCAGGGGAGATTGGCTCGACGCGAGTGACAATGGACGACACAAGCGGGTTGTACATTTCTTCATCAAGGCCGGTGAGGACGTAGGCGACGAACTCCTCATCGCCCAGAGGTTGGCCGGACACCGACATCTCGTCGGCATAACTCTTCATCTTGGAGTAGAATTCAGACATTGTGGCCATGCCTTTCTTCGCGGTGGCGAGCGCAATGCGCGTGTTGACGGACCGCGCACGTGTGCAAGATATGTACATGGCCGCAAGGGAGCTCCAGACGTCGGCCGAGGTCGTGGCTGTCGTGACACCCATCAAGACCTCGCGCGTCAGAGAGGAGAGGATATATCCCAGCAGCGCTTGATCGCGAGTTACCCAATTGATGTACTCAGGATTGGGCTGCTCCATAGAGGCGCTGTTAGTCGTCACAGAGACAGTCTCAGTCGGCATCTTTTCTTTGCCGATGAGCAGATCGTAGAGCTGGGCAGAGCGTATGGGCGGCAGGATTTGGGCACTCCATAGGCGGTAGTTGGTTTTGGTGAGTTTTTCGGTGACCGGGATCGAGAAGGAGGAGCGGATGGTGGTGGAATTTGAGGAGCTACTCGCCATGATGGATGTGTTGTAGAGAAACTGGCTCTGGTACCATGTAGAGTGGAATGGTTGAAGCGTTCTACCACACTTAGGTGGCCGCGGATTGCATGTTTATATAGGCACCAAGGCTGGGTGCAACAGCTTATACAATAAGGCAACTGAATCAATCTATTGTTGGAGTTTCTATCTATACACAACCTAGAATATATCGTTTCTATCTATACTGATTGATTCAGCCTAGAATATATCCTTTCTATCTATAGGAGATTGATTCGGTTGGCTAAAGATTACATGCATGAGAAACTTATAGAATATTATCTCTAACCACACGGAGTATCGTAACTTCATCTAACAGAGAGAAGGTGTTCTGTGCATCGTCAGTCCAGCGGAACACCTCCAGCTTGAGGAGGGCGGTGAGGGGCGTTGCCCTCGTGCCATAGCCTGCAATAAACTTGCAGTAGTAGCCGGTGAGTCCGAGAAAGCCTCGCTAGGCTCGAAGAGACCGAGGTGTGGGCCAACACTTCAGATCCTCCATCGTTGATGGATCCATCGCCACACCCTTGGAGGAGATGATGTGTCCCAGATAGGACACGGAATCCTGGCCAAAGAAGCACTTGGTTTTATTCAAGAACAACTTGTGTGCTTGGAGTATCTAGAACACCTGCTTTACGTGTTGGAGGTGTTCAGCCCAAGACCTGTTGTACACCAAGATGTCATCAAAGAAGACGAGCATGAACTTCCTGATGTAGGGGTCAAGGACGTCGTTCATCCATGCTTGGAATGTCTACGGCGCGTTAGTGAGGCTGAATGGCATCACCAGGAACTCGTAGTGGCCTCAATGAGTTCAGAACGCCGTCTTGTCGATGTCATCGGGGTGCATGCACACCTAGAAGTAGCCGTTGCGGAGGTCGAGATTGGTGAAGAACCTCACATCACGGAGCTCGTCAAGGAGCTTATCGACCACTGCGATAGGGAACTTGTCTTTCGAAGTTCGAGAATTGAGCTCGCGGTAGTCAATGCAGAAGTGTCACATGCCGTCGGTCTTGCGGATCAACAGCACCGGCAAGGAGAATGCCGAGGTGCACTCCTGGATGATGCCTTGGTGAGGCATCTCGGCACACTGCTTCTCAAGGTCATACTTGAGAAGTTGGGGGTAACGGTACGGCTGGACAGCTACTGGAGTTGTGCCCGGTAGGAGTCTGATGCGGCGATCGTGGCGCCATGAAGGAGGAAAACCGCATGGCTCGACGAAGAGGTCCTGGAAGCCATCCAGGAGGGCGCCCATCAAGTCAGTTGGCGCCGTCAGGGAGGCGTACACCAGGGCGAGGTAGCGCAACCCTGTCCAGACCACTTTCTGTTCGCCGCGCCACAGCTCCATCATAAGATTCTCGAATTTCTAGAGGATGGGTCCCAAAGACCGCAACCACTGAACTCCCAAGACGATGTCAAAGCCGTCAAGTGGTAGCGCGTAGAATGTGACGTCGAAGTGTTCTCCTGCAATAAACAAGGGTACATGTGGACATATGCATTTGCAGGAGATGGAGTCACTGTTGGCAACCTAAACGCCGATGCTTGGTCTCGGCAACATCATCAGGCCGAGCTCCTGAATGAGGGGCTCCCTAATGAAAGTATGAGTGGAGCCTGTGTCGATCAAGGCAGTCAACAGCTCGTCACGGACGCGTACCTAGAGCTTCATCATGTTGGCGAGGTCGATGACAGTTAGGGAATGTAGCGAAATGCCCATGTCGGCTATGGCCACGTTAACGTCATCGTTGTTGGCATCGAGAACCAAGAGGAATATGCCCTTGTTGGTGCACTTGTGGTACGGCTTGTACCGTTCCGAGCAGTGATAGCATTCATCACTCGCCCACTTGGCAGACATCTCATTGGGCGAGAGATGCTTAAGGTGCGACAGGGGGGGTGGTGTCGACAACGGGCTAGTGCGGCAGAACCCCCACTAGGAGCCGTGGTGGGGTGTGTGACACCGCTGAAGGGCGCGTAGAGCGTTGAGTGGCATCGCCCTTCCATGTCCTGTTGTCTGTCGTTGCCGCTAGTCACCATTTGAAGGCCCTGGCCAGGCTCATGGCGTTCTGCAGATTGGTTAGAAACTGCAGCTCGACGTCAGTATGAAGAGGCTCGCCCAGGCCAGCCGTGAAGAGGTTGATCTATTGGCACTGGCTGAGATTCTCTCATCGGCAAAGGAGTACCAGGAACTGGCATTGGTACTCCTCTACCGTACAAGTGCGGCGGAGATCCTTGATCTTAGCCAGGTCGTTGAAAAGGAGCGGAGGCCCGAAGCACATGTTTATGAAGTCCGCGAACCGTTCCCAGGACACGATACTGCAGTCACATTCAAGGGTGGTGTACGACTCAACCGCGACTCCCTCCAGGTGGGGAGACGCCAGCCACACCTTCTCCTCGGGCATCATACGTGTCCTGCGGAAGTACGTGCCACACTTGGTGAGCCAGGGTAGAGGATCAGTTTCCCCATTTAATTTGGGGAAACTGATCTTGTGTCATCGAAAGCGGGACTGTAGGATCGAAGGACATGAGATCAAGAGGGGGGTGAATGGTAGATGATACAAAATTTCAGCGGAAGACTCAACCCCTCAACCAAAAACTGATCTGTCTTAAAAACACGTATGTGCAAATAGGTTATCTGATCTCAAACGTGATAAAAACTCTAGATAAAGTATATAAAAGAGTCAGGAAGCCAACTCAACAAGAATCACGTTAATAGGTTGAGAAAAACTCAAGTTATGATTAAAAAAGTGTGCTAAGGTCAGTCTGATCTACCCTAGCAAAGATCCAATTTGATAAGATGAAAAAAACTCTCGTGTGACACATGAACCGTGACTCCAATGAACTTAATATCTTCAAAAATAATAGACAATTGAGTTGTGAAGATAACACAAAAATAATCACGTCGATTGGATTGGTAGATCAAAAATTATAGCCAAAAGAGTGATCAAAGGTCGGCTGAAAATAAATGGACACGAGAAACAGAATACGTATGAGGAAAAACAGTGTCCCAACGGCGAAAAACAATGTTTTTGGATCACGAAGCCAAAGCTCAGCACAAACCACGACTTTTACCTCAAAACACACAAAACCCAGCTGCAAGGGATGCCTCTCTCGTAGCTAAATCCCTTCTATTTATATCCACAGCACATAGGCTACCAAAACTAACTAGTACAGCTTCAAAGGAGTCCTATTCAACTAAGACACCTCCTAACCTATTTCGACTATATCTATTGGCTCAAAAATCAGAGTCCTAACATTCCAAAACTCTTTAAGGGCAGCCACAAGAGTTTATGCACACAAACAACTCAAAGTCCAAACTTAATTTGGACTCTCCAACCTAAACTCGAAACCAACTTAGAATCAGCCGTTTTCTGGCCAAAACAGTCTAATTTCCTTAGATAAAATGTGTCTGAACCTACCTCAAACCAACTTTTCCACGTCCGAACATGCTGGAATCGCAGTACCAACTTGTGACAACCTCCACACATGTTCAAACACCTTCACCACACCTTGGAACCATGTTGCCATGTCCTTGCACTCCTTGCACACGTGCAACACCTTCACCACACCTTGGAACCATGTTTCCATGTTTGTGCACTCCTTGCACACGTGCAACACCTTCCAAACACATTCAACCTTCAGTTTTACCATCCAAACATGTTGGAATCACGTCACAACCTTGTGTCATCCCTGCACTTGTGCTCATGACTTCCACACATGTTTGCAACACCAATTGACACGTCTAAAGTATTGTCGTATGCACCGTTCTTGATCCAAACATGTTGCATGACACCTTTGATCGCTTCAACCATAATTCCTCCTAAATTTGGTTGTTGAATCTCAACTTCTCCCTAAGTTTAGCTCAAGGATCACCATCACTAGCCATGTCTTGACCTCAAGCAACACCTGCACATGAGCAAACAACTAATACATGAGAGCACAAGTCCATGACTTAACTCTTGTTAGTCCAAAAATCACAACACCTTATGTAAGCACCTCACACAAGCATGTTGTAAACCTCAACCAGCAATGAAACACCAAAACACATCAACAACTAATTAAATAAACACAAATCATTCTGTTCTACACATCAAAGATAGGCATAATATGTTCCATGTCAAACCACACGTCAAACACTACGTGAATGCTCAAAACTTTACATGAACCTCACTCTAACACTTTATTGCCAATGTATTCAGCACCTAGGTCTTACAGGGACGTACCTAGTAACGCCTGCCGTAGTGGTTTCCATCATCGCCAGCACCGCCACCGCCGCCGGCCTAGGGGGCGTTGCTGCATCACGGTGTGTGTTGCTGCATCTCGTCATGTTCGGAGAACTCCGTCTCCAGTGTCTTCTCAACGCGCGCAAGGTGCATGTCATGGCGTTCCAAGAGCTTGTTGATGGTGTCAATTTACCCCATCATCTTGTTAATCATATTGCCAAGATCATAGAGGGTGAAGGTTCCGGTTTCATCGCCGGAGCCGGACATGGTAGTTGTTCCGCGGTCAATGGATACCAATTGCTGAGAAACGTGTTGGAGGGGAGCTCCCCATCTGCGCCTAGGGCTGCGTAGGGGTGAGTAGAGCTGCATGGAGGAGGAGGGATTGCTGCGCAGAGGGTAGTGAGGAGGTGAAGGGCTATCATGGTAGCTGCTAGGATTAGCAGCCAGAGTGACCAAGGTAGAAAACAACCCGTAGGGAAATTTCTTTATTCCTTGATGTATTACATGAGGGCGGGTACATTATATAGGCCAGGGCCTTGCATGCCCATCCTAAATATATGCCCAGGCGGTTGGGAAAGCCCAACCGCCTCTATCTATTATTTCTATCTATAACACGCCATATTATTTTTTTTCTTTAACAGATTATTACCCCCTAGTTCAGATTATTTCTCTCTAAGCGCCCAGGTGGTTGGGGAAAGCTCAACCACCTATATCTCTTCTATCTATAACACATCGAATCTCTAATTTATTTATTCTTATCTAAACTTTCCATCTAAAGAGATTTCCTTTGCCTTGTGCCTCAAGCCGTCAGCCCTTCTGGTGCGCGGGTACTGGCTCCTTTGTGGGCCCTGCATGCATAGTGGCTGCCCAAGAAGGCGTCCACAACATATTCTTTGAAATTTGAGTTCAGTATCTTTAGTGTGTGGATCAAAAGATTGAACGCCACTGGCACTCCATTGAATTTCTCCGCATTCTTTAGAATTAGTCCCCCTGATGTTGGAAAGTATTCTTTGTAGAAGAAACAGTAAGTGTATGGAGCCCTAAACAAATCCCCAGTTTTAGGCTCTAAAATTTTTATTATGGATGGAGATTCATATCCAACATAGACCTCTGTCAGTACCCTGAGAATCGGATACCCCCGTGTGGAGGGTAAAAGACAACCCAGGCCCCGCCTCCCTGTTGAGGTGGGCGCTAAAGAGGCCACGTGTCCCTGGCCCCGGGGTCAGCCCCGAGGCTGCCACGTGCATCTAGACTCTGGAACCGCCACGTGCCATGGCCCCGGACCTAGCCTCCCTGCTGTGACACCCGGTTCCGAAAATAGAACCAAGTGAATGCATATGTGTGCCCAGAATGTTCATCACACATACACATGTATTCCACAAACTGAATTTAGAATATAACCACGAATAAATAGTGTTTAAGTACTTTATTACATCGACTCATTATCTCACTCATGAATATATAACTTATTCTTGCAGCGGAAGACTCTAAACGACAGCGAAAAATGACTAAGACAGCAGGCTCCAACTTCAACTCCACAGGCATGTTGACGGTAGTGCTCACGCCTAGAACTCCACATGTTCCTCGAAGTACTCTTCCCCTGTAGCTGATGTATATGTGAGAATGCAAGAGTGAGTACATGTCGTACTCAGCAAGTGCAGGAAAAGTATGACATGTAGTTTACAACACGGTAGGGAATAAAATGGCTCATTGCAGCAAGCAAATTTTATTTCACAAACATGATAAAAACAGCAACTATTTCTAGGTGAGTTAAAGCCCAATATATCCAAGTAAATCAGCAGCATTCTTTCATCATAATGCACCATTTGTCAAGTCACATCCAGCCATTAATCTTTCTCAAGTTCATCTCATGCTCATAAATATTAATAACCATCTCATACTCATATAGCCAAAGCCAAACTCATTGTCATAACTCAAAACAGTCCCGAAACAAATCCCAATGACCATACCATAACCATACCGAATAACCATCCCATGTTTTCCCTCTAATCATGGAAGTTGGCCAGGTGCTTGTGACCGGAAGCATGGCTATCATGATAGTTTTACACTCTGCAGAGGTGGCACCACTTTACCCACAAGTTTGTGATTTCATCAGCCGTCGGCGACTGCAGAACCTCCAATATACCAGTACAAAACCGTCGGTGTATGGCCAAGAGATCACAAAATAGCCTTTACAAAGGGGCTACTAGATGTATGGACTCACTGAGGTTTCACCGGCAGGCTCGAATCACCATTCTCCCACCCACGGTCCCCTCTTGTGCCATGCAGTTCCCAGGGCAGTCCTCCTCGACTCCCGTTCCCCGCGCCATCCATGGTCCATAACAAGCTAGCAACACACCTAATTAATCAGCTAAGCCGCACCCATACTTGGCCTTGTGGTGACACTGTTTTCCTGGCATATTCTTGCATGAACCGGTCCTTAGATCTACGGCAAGTACCACCATCTCATCCAGCAACATCCACGAACCAAGCTTGCCTGGATCTCCCTGATTCCATGCCCATTAACATCATCAAGATCTCATCATCATTATTCATATGAGTGCAGTAGCTAGACATGTTTTATTTCAGCTTCCCGTATCCCGTGAATTAAGCGAAGCAAAAAGGAAAAATGACCATACCCGACTCGTCAACTTTCCCGGCGACAAGGATGGTTAACAAAACTAGTAAACTCCTATAAAAGAGTGTCCCATCAAGTTGACTCAAGCATACGAGTTTTCGCAAACAAAATAGTTTCGAAACATGGGATCAATATGGTCAACGGGAACTTGCCTTGCTCCCATGGCTCTTGTTGTTCAAGCGTCTCGAAGTCTTGGTGCTGTAGTTCCTCGTAGATGTCCTCTTGAGCTTTTCCTTCTACTCACGACCACGCACATACAAAATTTACAGCAATCAATCATCATGCACAAACTTTACTCAAGATGCGATGGGGTAGATGAAGGCAAATCCTATAGTGCAGTTTTATTAATCCAGTTTGTACGTGTCTTGCATGTTTTAATGGGCTTTCATGGGGTTGTATGATGAACAAGGGTGTATAGATCAAGTGTGGACGTGGTGATGATCTTGACTCAAGATCTAGATCAATTCCACCGTCAAAAATCGATCAAAACATGATCTTTCCACACGTAAAAGTTTCTGTTCGAAGGGGGCGAATAAAACGGATGCGTAGAAACAGCGGCGACGTTGTAAGATGTGTAAGGAGACCTACCTCACTTCCTTTTGGTGGCAGGGCCTTCCTCCTAGCAATGGCAGCAGTGGGGAATTTTTCTATGGAAGATTAGGGCAGGACAGATCGTCGGGCTTCTTCTCCGGCGACGGCAGGGCTCGACGGAGCTCGACGGCGGCCAAATTCCGGCAAGGGGGGGAAACTTGGCGACTTGGCAGCAAGGAAGGGGGCTTGGCAGCAGGGGGGCGTCCAAAATAGAGAGGATTTCGGCCAGGGGGTGGGGGTTATATTTATAAGGGGGGGGGGGAGGGAGAGTCCTACTCCAATTGGAGCTCAAATAAGAGTCCTATTCAATTTTTTGGATCTTAATAAACTTATCTCTTGTGGTGCGGCAGCCTTGGGGATTTTATCCCCAAAATGTGGGGAAAATTCCCCTTTTCGGGAATCAGGGAATTTAGAAATTTTGCGGGAAATTTGGGAATGGCTCATTTCAGCTATCTTTTTCCCATTCCTCACCATTTCTATGTCACTTGCTCCATTTCTACATTCCCCTCTCCATTTCTATGTCCCATTCTCCATTTCTACATTCCCCTCTCCATTTCTATGTCCCATTCTCCATTTCTACATTCCCCTCTCCATTTCTATGTCCCGTTCTCTATTTCTACATTGCCCTTCTTCATTTCTATGCCCCATTCTCCATTTCTATATTCCCTTCTCCATTTCTGTGGTTTTTCCTCCATTTCTGTGGTTCCCCTCCATTTCTATGGTTCCTCCCTCCATTTCTATGGTTCTTTCTCCATTTCAACGGTTCTTTTCTCCATTTTTATGGTTCTTACTCCATTTCTGTAGATCTTCCTCCATTTCTACTTCTTTTATAATGTTTCTCTACATGAAAAATGTATGCAATGCATGGAAATGAATTTGAGGGTATTACAAACCTACCCCCCTTAAACTGAATCTCGCCCTCGAGATTCGATAGAGTGGAGAATAGATGAGGGAATTCTGCCGTGAGATCTTCCTCACGCTCCCATGTAGTTTCGGCTTCCGTGTGATGGCTCACCGTGACCCTTTCCTTCACGTCCAAAATTTTGACGGGGTGCTCCGCGTAGGTCAGATCCTCCCGAAGTTCGAGCTCATCCATCGGTACTTGTTCTTCCGGTACTCTCAAACACTTCTTGAGTTGGGATACGTGAAACACGTTGTGCACGTCGGAGATGTGCGTTGGCAGCTCTAGTTGATAGGCTACTTCTGCTCGCTTGCCCAAAATCTTGAATGGCCCGATGTATCGAGGTGCTAACTTACCCTTGATGTTGAACCGTCGTTGGCCTCGGATAGGCCATACCTTAAGATACACGAAGTCTCCCACTTCGAAGCTCAATCTTCTTCGCCTATTGTCCGCATAACCTTTTTGTCGTGACTGAGCAGCCTTCAAGTTTTCTCGTATCATTTGGACTTATTTTTTGTCTTCTTGCAGCACTTCGGGCCCAAACACTTGGCTTTCTCCGGTCTCATTCCAGAACAGCAACGTTCTACACCGTACACCATACAATGCTTTGAAAGGTGACATTTTCAAGCTAGCTTGGTAGCTGTTGTTGTACGAGAATTCAGAATACGGCAAGCTCCTATACCAACTACGCCCATGTTTCAAGGCGCAAGCTCTCAACATGTCTTCCAAAATTTGGTTTGTCCTCTCAGTTTGGCCGTCGGTATGCGGGTGATAAGCGGAGCTGAAATTCAGTCGTGTACCCATGGCTTCATGCAGCTTCTTCCAGAACCTAGAGGTAAATTGAGAAACTATCCTCTTTGGAACTCCATGGCGACACACGATTTGCTCCATATACAGCTCGGCTAGTTGTGCAATGCTGTACTTGGTTCTAACAGGAAGGAAATGGGCTGTTTTTGTCAATCGGTCCACGATAACCCAAATAGAGTTGTAACCCGATTGAGTACATGGCAATCCGACGATGAAATCCATGCTGATATTTTCCCACTTCCACTCGGGTACTTTCAATGGCTGCAAAAGTCCAGCGGGTCTTTGATGTTCGGCCTTCACCTGTTGGCATGTATCGCATAAGGCAACATATTCAGCTATGTCCCTTTTCATACCATCTCACCAATAGCAAGTTTTCAGGTCCTTGTACATCTTTGTACAGCCGGGGTGTATGGAATAAGGTGAGTCATGTGTCTCCTTTAGTATCATGTCGTGGATGTGCTTCACGTTAGGTACACAAATCCTTTTCCCTAACCAAAGTGTGCATTTCTCGTCTTCCTTGAAATCCTTCTCGATGCCTTATCGGATTCTTTCCTTGATTTCCTTGATTTCTTCATCTGTTGCTTGGCCATCTCGTATCTCTTGTTCCAGCGTTGAGTTCAGTTCTATCACCTCCATCTCGTTCAAGAATCCGAGATGCAACCGTTCGAACTCCTTACGCAGCTCTGGTGGCAGCTCCCGAATTGTGAGTTGATGGCATGCTCCTTTTTGGCTCAACGCATCAGCTACTACATTGGCCTTTCCGGGGTGATAGTTGATCCAACATCATAATCCTTGATGAGTTCCAACCATTGACGTTGCCTCAAATTCAGATCCGTTTGCGTGAATATATACTTGAGGCTCTTATGATCCGTGTAAATCTCACATCGGTGACCAAGGATGTAATGCCTCCAAATCTTCAAGGCATGTACCACGGCTGCAAGTTCTAGGTCGTGTGTTGGGTAATTCAGCTCATGTTTCTTTAGTTGTCTCGATGCATAGGCTACAACTTTTCCTCATTGCATGAGCACACATCCAAGCCCTTGTCTTGATGCGTCACAGTATATATTGAAACTCTTGCTCAGGTCCGGAAATACCAAAACCGGCGCTGTGGTTAACCTCTTCTTTAGCTCCTCAAAGCTTTCTTGACACGCTAGTGTCCACTGAAACGCTTTCCCTTTCATTAGCAATTCAGTCATAGGCTTCGCTATTTTGGAGAAATCCTTGATGAATCGGCGGTAGTATCCAGCCATCCCAATGAAACTCCGAATATCTCTCACATTCTGTGGTTGGTTTCACTTCAGAGCATCTCCCATTTTTCCGGGATCAACCGATACTCCTCCATCGTAGATGATGTGGCCTAGGAACGATATCTCCTTTAGCCAAAATTGACACTTGCTGAACTTAGCATACAATTGATGCTCTCGCAGTTTATTCAATGTTAACCTCAAGTGTTCTTTGTGTTCGTCCTTGTTTTTCGAATACACCATGATATCGTCGATGAAAACCACGACAAACTTGTCCAAGTACTCCATGAAGACCTTATTCATGAGGTACATAAAGTATGCGGGTGCATTCGTCAACCCAAATGACATAACGGTATATTCATACAAACCCCATACCATGTTCGAAATGCAGTCTTTGGTATGTTGGAGGACTTAATCTTCAGCTGGAAGTATCCCGACCGAAGATCAATCTTGGAGAAAATTCGGGCACCTTTCATTTGGTCGAACAGGTCCTCTATATGGGGCAACAGGTATTTATTCTTGATCGTCACCTCACTGGGAGACCTATAATCCACACACATCCTTTGGGTCCCATCCTTCTTGTCTACGAAGAGCACGGGGGCTCCCCATGGTGACGAGCTTGGGCGTATAATACCCTCTTCTAGCTGCTCCTGAATTTGCTTCTTGAGCTCCACTAGTTCATTAGCGGGCATCCTATAAGGCCTCTTCGCTATAGGTGCAGTTCCGGGTACTAAATTAATAGCAAACTCAATGTCCCGGTCAGGTGGCATACCTGGAAGTTCTTCCGGGAACACATCTGAATATTCTTGAACCACCGGAATGCTTTCTAATGTCACTTCTTCGACGTGGTTCAGCGCTGCCTTCTCGGTTGCCAGTTGGGCTGCCTCGAACTCAATACGAGTATCGTGCTCACTTGTCAATTGCACGATCCTCTCAGCACATTGAATCATTCCGTTGTGCTTGTTTAACCAATCCATTCCAAGTATTATATCAACCCCTTGGGAATCCAAGACAATATGGTTGGCAAGAAAGTCTACCCCCCTTATTTTAAGGCTTACTCTTGAAATAGAATTCAGAATTGAAAGAAGTGATTTCCCAACTATATGCATCAAGGTACATGAATTAAGCAACTTATTTTATTAATTTCAGCCTATATGAGGATGTCAACAAGTCCCAAAGCATATCACATCTCTCTACTATGTGTGGATGTGGACATTCGCCAAAGCGTTCCACAACTCACACTAAGCACGCAAACACAAGCAATCATCATGAAATTTTAGCACACCACTCTTATTCAAGCTACCACGATCTAAGCATTTTTATTACAACTTTATTCAATAGAAACCTAAACTTAATCATGAGAACCGGTGATGTTCTCGTCGTGTGACGAGGGTGGTCCATACATGGGCGCACGCCATGGTGAGTCGGCTGTCCATGTAGGGATAGATGACGCTGGTGCTCCATTTGCTCCCGTGTTGGCACGAGTCTCCTCTTGTTTTTCCAGCAAGTACAGCTTCTTGCGGAGGTAACGGATCTCTTCTTGTGCGCTTGCATAGCGGTTTCCTAACTCCACGAGCAACCTCTGAGACTTGTCAGCAGCTTGTGGGTTGGAAAGAGCTCCTTCGTGGGGTCCAATTATCTACCTTGTACCACTCTTCCGATACGGGTGCAGCTCAAAGGTAGTGTTCTCAAGCTGCTCATGGAAGGCATAGCACAGTCCGGTGAGTGCATCCCATGCAGCATCATCAATAGCTTCTGCCCTTGTAGCTCTCCATGTGGGTGTGAAGTGCCGAGTGACAACCCTACCGCTAGATAGGATGGTTACGTCAGCCTTCCACTCTTCATGTCCGAGACGAGGGACTTTCTTGAGAAGATATTCCGGATATAAGCTGCAGCAATCCAGAAATTCTTTCAGCTCCTTGCATATGTGTCCTCCTTCCATTCTGTCGGACCGAAATTCTTGAACTGAATGGTTTGCCCATTCATCACCTTCATTATTTGTCTCAGCAAGGGGTGGATCCTCTTCGGATTCATCTTCTCCCAGCATAGCTTCATGAGGCTCCACGGGGTGTAAGCCCACGTGAAATTCCTCCTGAGGTGCGTAAAAATGCCGTTCTTGTGGATCATCCTCCATATCATCTTTGAATGGTTCCACCTCTTCTGGGTCCTCTTCCTCATGCATAGAGCTATTGACTTCCTCTTCATCATGAGGTTCCGTCTTCACCTCCTCCCAATATGGTCCATCGGACACCTCAATGGGGTTAAGTGCACTCCCACGTGGTGGTGGATGAGTACTTATGCGTGTCATGCTCCTGATCACCGGCATCTATAAATAGGACATGAGAATCTTTAGAGAAGTAAGAAATAACTCCAAAACTTCAGAAGCTATGGAGCAAGAAAGCAAAAGTGTTGCTGTCCAAAAGAAGAGAAAAGAGGGGCTGAAAATAGCACTTTGCGGTGGCTGAATTGACAAGTAAAGTGCAGCAGCAAACAATTTTTGATAATAATAGTTTAGAGGGGTGTGCCTATGTGTTTTAGAGTGTCCATTCTACCTAGGCTTGCGTCCTACGGTCAATGTGGCTCTGGTACCAATCTGTGACACCAGGTTCCGAAAATAGAACCAAGTGAATGCATATGTGTGCCCAGGATGTTCATCACACATACACATGTATTCCACAAACTGAATTCAGAATATAACCATGAATAAATAGTGTTTAAGTACTTTATTACATTAACTCATTGTCTCACTCATGGATATCTAACTTATTCTTGCAGCGGAAGACTCTAAACGACAACGGAAAATGACTAAGACAGCAGGCTCCAACTTCAACTCCATAGGCATATTGATGGTAGTGCGCACGCCTAGAACTCCACATGTTCCTCGAAGTACTCTTCCCCTGTAGCTGATGTATAAGTGGGAATGCAAGGGTGAGTACATGTCGTACTCAGCAAGTGCGGGAAAAGTATGACATGTAGCTTACAACAAGGTAGGGAATAAAAAGGCTCATTGCAGCAAGCAAATTTTATTTCACAAACATGATAAAAACAGCAACTATTTCTAGTTGAGTTAAAGCCCAATATATCCAAGTAAAAAAGCAACATTCTTTCATCATAATGCATCATTTATCAAGTCTCATCCAGCAATTAATTTTTCTCAAGTTCATCTCATGCTCATAAATATTCAAAACCATCTCATATTCATATAGCCAAAGCCAAACTCATTGTCATGACTCAAAACAGTCCCGAAACCAATTCCAATGACCATACCGAATAACCATCCCAAGTTTTCCCTCTATTCATGGAAGTTGGCCAGGTGTTTGTGACCAGAAGCACGGCTATCATGATAGTTTTACACTCTGCAGAGGTGGCACAACTTTACCCACAAGTTCGTGATTTCGTCACCCGTCGGCGACTGCAGAACCTCCATTATACCAGTACACAACCGTTGGTGTATGGCCAAGAAATCACAAAATAGCCTTTACAAAGGGGCTACTAGATGTATGGACTCCCTGAGGTTTCACCGGCAGGCTCGAATCACCATTCTCCCACACACGGGCCCCCTCTTGTGCCATGCAGTTCCCAGGGCAGTCCTCCTCGACTCCCATTCCCCGCGCCATCCACGGTCCGTAACAAGCTAGCAACACACCTAATTAATCAGCTAAGCTGCACCCATACTTGGCCTTGTGGTGGCATTGTTTTCCTGGCACATTCCCGCATGAACCGGTCCTTAGATCTACGGCAAGTACCACCATCTCATCCAGCAACATCCACGAACCAAGCTTGCCTAGATCTCTCCGATTCCATGCCCATTAACATCATCAAGATATCATCATCATTATTCATATGAGTGCAGTAGCTAGACATGTTTTATTTCAGCTTCCCGTATACCGTGAATTAAGCGAAGCAAAAAGGAAAAACGACCATACCTGACTCATCGTCTTTCTCGGCGACAAGGACGGTTAACAAAACTAGTAAACTCCTATAAAAGGGTGTCCCATCAAGTTGACTCAAGCATACGAGTTTTCGCAAACAAAACAGTTTCGAAACATGGGATCAATATGGTCAAGGGGCACTTGCCTTGCTCACGTGGCTCTTGTTGTTCAAGCGTCTCGAAGGCTTGGTGCTGTAGTTCCTCGTAGATGGCCTCTTGAGCTTGTCCTTCCATTCACGACCACGCACATACAAAATTTACAGCAATCAATCATCATGCACAAACTTTACTCAAGATGCGATGGGGTAGATGTGACACCCTCATTTCTGGTTTCCGCATGCATTCATGTTTCATGTAGAGAAAACATTTTAAAGGACGTAGGAACAGAGAGAGAATAAAAAAGATAGCCAAAAAGAGCCAAATCCAGCTCACAGAGAGCGCCAAAGATAACCCCCGCGGCCCGCTGTCCACGTGGCATGTTCGGAGCTCATCCCTGCGAAGTGGGGAGAGGTCCGCCGCTAAACTGGCTACGTGGCAGGCTCGGGGCTCATCTTCGCAAAGGGGGAGAGGTCTGACCCTGTGGGACACGTGTTGCCCCCGGAACTAGCCTCTGCGGAAGAAGCAAAGGCAGTTCCCGCAGAAGCAAAGGCAGTTCCGCAAGACACATGTCACCTTAGGAGCTAGTCACCGCGGAAATCAGAGAACCTGTCGCGCGGGATACGTGTCGATCTCGGAGATCACCCCCGAGAAGTCTGGTTCTATTAGACACGTGTCGCCACCGGAGCTTATCTCCGGGAGGTCCGTCACTGTTGGACACGTGTTTACCTCGGAGCTCGTCTCTGAGGAAAAAGGAAAGTCTGGCGCTACTTGACGCGTGGCATTCACGGAGCTCACCTCCGAAGAGAGGGAGGTCCGGAATGGATACGTGGCACACCCGGAGCCACCTCCGGAGAGAGAGAAGGCCCGGCACTGACACGTGGCGAGCGCGGAGCCACCTCCGAATAGAGGGGAGGTCCTGACCGCCAGGATACGTGGCGCACGTGGAGCTCACCTCCGAAGGAGAGGGGAGATCTCGTTCGCTTGACACGCGGCACAACCGGAGCTCGTCTCTGCGGAGAAGGAGATACCAGGCCCCGATAGACACGTGGAGTTTCCGGAGCTCATCACCGCGGAGGTAACGAGTTCTGAAGCGGTTTTTGGATTCTGTACGCATAGAAATACCGGTACGGAAGAGAAAACCGACCTGAATTCCACAATGTTACCGCAACAAATCAACTAAAGATAAGTTGTTAAGATTCAACGACAATCTGAACAGAACTCTTATTCAAAGTCCAAATCAGATTAGAACTCTTCTTCTCCTGACTATAAATAGAACCCAGAACCCTTGGCCGAAACCACGAACTTCTTTTCCAACTCCTAAGCCAACGACATAGAGCCCTAGCCCCAACTCGCCGAGTAAGCCCATCGCCGGAGTTCAGTTGAGGAAGATCGCCGGAAGGGAGCCCAACGATCTGTCTTGCTAGGAGAAGAACGTAAGGTAGGTCTCTAATACCACCTTACGACATTGTTGTGTTTTCTTTGCATCTGTTCTTCGATTCCTTTCGAAAAGAAGCTTTCTCGTGGACAGATCACTCGTTGATCGGGTTGATCTAAAGACAAGGTCATCGCCACGTCCACATTTGATCCGAATACCTCTGTTCATCAGAAAACCATGCAAACTATGCAAGTACACGTACAAACCGATCTAATAAAACTAATAACAGGATAGCATGCATATACACCATCGCATCTAGTTTAAAGTCTGTGCATGATATTGATTGCTGTGGATTTTGTATGTGCGTGATCCTGTATAGCAGGACACGCTCAGGGAAACCCTTTTATAGGAGTTTACTAGTTTTCGGTTAAACCACCCTTGTCGCTGGGGAATTTTATGAGTCGGGTATGGTTCTACTTTTAAAGCTTCGCTGAGTTCATGGGTTTGGGAAGCGAGATAGATGTGTCTAGCTAACTGCACTCATAATGATAATGAGAAACTGATGTTGTTAATGAACATGGATCGGAGGGAGATCTAGGCAAGACTGGGTTTGTGAATGAGGTAGCATGAGATGGTGGTTTACTTGCCGTAGATCTAAGGACCGGTTCATGCGAGCACATGCCAGGATAACAGTGCCACCACAAGGCCAAGTATGGGTGCGGCTTAGCTGACTAATTAGGTAAGCTGCTAGATTTTTATGGACCGTGGAAGGCGCGGAGAATGGGAGTCGAGTGAGGACTGCCCTGGGAACTGCATGGCATAAGAGGGGGCCCGTGGGTGGGAGAATTGGAGATTCTAGCCTGCCAGTGAAAACTTAGCGAGTCCATACATCTAGTAGCCCCTTTGTAAAGGCTATTTTTTGATCTCTTGGCCATACACCGACGGTTGTGTACTGGTTTAATGGAGGTTCTGCAGTCGCCGACGGGTGACGAAATCACAAACTTGTGGGTAAAGAGGTGCAAACTCTGCAGAGTCTTTAAACTATCATGATAGCCGAGCTTACGGTCATGAGCGCCTGGCCAACTTCCATGATTAATTGGGATGGTTATTGGATATGGTTATTTGATATGGTTATTGGGATGGATATTGGTTTGGTTATGGTTTGGTTTTGGGACTGTTGAGTCCGGGTGATAAGATGGGTTGCAAGACTGTTGAGTCATGACAACAAGGTTAGTCTCGGTGGGAGACGAAGTTGTTTTATGAGATGAAATGGTAGCGAATACGAGATGGTATTTGTGAGATGGTAGAGAATACGAGGAGGTATTCATGAGCAAGAATGAGGTTGATTGATGACTGGTTGTGACATGGAAGGTAATGAATATAATGGAGGTATGATTGGTATTTTAATGCATGTTGGGATTACATTCACTTAAAGATGAGTTGCTGTTTTATCATGGTTTTGATAAATAACTTTGCTTTCTGCAATGAGCCTTTTTATACCTACCTTGTTTTGAGCTACATATCATATTTTCCCGCACTTGCTGAGTACATCATTGTACTCAAACTTGCATTATTTCATCATCAGCAACAGGAGAAGATTACTATGAAGACCAAGGGGAGCATTAGGCGTGTGATCTGTTCTCAACATTGCCTGTGGGGATGGAGTAGAGATGGAGCCATTGCTGCCTAGAATTACTTCCGCATTAGTTAAATTGCTTCCGCATTAGAATGAAGACTTCCGCTGCACAGAAATAAGACTTTCGCTGTGAGTATGAGTCCAAGACTCGTGAAACATTGTAATAAACTCTGTTATTCGTGGTTATATATATTCTGAATTCAGTTTGTGGAACATATGTGTATGTGTGATGAACATCCTGGGCACACATATGCAGCAGTTCTCAGTTCCGTGGTTTTCCACAGCACTTCTTAAGCTGGCATACATAAAACACGCCATGTACGTCGGAGAGGTGCGTTGGGAGCTCTAATTAATAGGCTACTTCTCCTCGCTTGTCCAAAATCTTAAATGGTCCGATGTAGCGAGGTGCTAGCTTGCCTTTGACGTTGGAATGTCGTTGGCCTCGGATAGGCGACACCTTAAGGTATACGAAGTCTCCTACTTTGAAGGTCAACTTTCTTCGCCTATTGTCCGCATAGCCTTTCTGTCGTGATTGAGCAGCCTTTAAGTTCTCCCGAATCGTTTGGACTTGCTTTTCAGCTTCTTGTAGTACTTCGGGTCTAAACACCTGGTTTTCTCCGGTCTTGTTCCAGAGCAGCGGTGTTCTACACTGTCTACCGTATAATGCTTTGAAAGGCGACATTTTCAAGCTAGCTTGATAGCTGTTGTTATAGGAGAATTCGGCGTACGGTAAACTCCTATCCCAACTACGCCCGCGTTTCAAGGCGCAAGCTCTCAGCATGTCCTCCAAAGTTTGGTTTGTCCTTTCGGTTTGCCCATCAGTTTGTGGGTGACAGGCGGAGCTAAAATCCAGTCGTGTACCCATGGCTTTCTGTAGCTTCCTCCAGAATCTAGAGGTAAACTGAGAACCTCGATCTGAAACTATCCTCCAAGGAACTCCGTGACGGCACACGATCTGCTCCATGTACAACTCGGATAATTGTGCAACGTTGTAATTGGCCCTTACAGGGAGAAAATGGGTGGTTTTCGTCAATCGGTCCATGATAACCCAGATGGAGTCGTAACCCGATTGAGTATGTGGCAATCCGACGATGAAATCCATACTGATGTCCTCCCAGTTCCATTTGGGTACCTTCAAGGGTTGCAACAATCCAGCGGGTCTTTGATGTTCGGCCTTCACCCGTTGGCATGTGTCGCATAGGGCAACGTATTCGGCTATGTCCCTTTTCATACCATCCCACCAATGACAAGTTTTCAAGTCCTTGTACATTTTGGTACTTCCGGGATGTATGGAATAGGGTGAATCATGTGCCTCCTTCAATATCATGTCGTGGAGGTGCTTCACGTTAGGCACACAAATCCTTTTTCCTAGTCAAAGCGTACCCTTCTCATCTTCTTTGAAATCCTTCTCTATTCCTTGTCGGATCCTCTCCTTGATCTCCTTGATCTCCTCATCCGTTGCTTGGCCATCTTTTATCTTGTCACACCCGGTTTCTCCGAAGAACAACCGAGTGAATATCACATGTATGCCAGGATCATTTTCTCATACATGTGATGACAAATAGTGAAGCATCATTTATTACAAGCCAGGTGTCGAATATAAATATGTCTTACAAAGCATACGTCTCGATGGACGATAATAAGTTTATAACATGTAAATAAACTAGAAGCGGAATATTATTCTTGTGGGTTCCGTCACAGGCGTTGCCCGGGGGACTCCATGAACCTAGAATCCTTCTTCGGGTCCGAAGTCTTGGTCATTGAACACCACATCATCCCCTTGACCTGAGCAGTAATTTAAACCAACAAATATGCAAGTTTGAGTACCGTTGGTACTCAGAAAGTGTGGGAAAGTTATGTCATGCATGGCTAGAGCAAGCAGAGGTTGAACTCATGGTTAAAGCACTACGCAATTAATACCTATCACCTTAGCTTATTAAGCACCTACATTACTACATAGGTGAAATGGTCCTAATCTCCCAACCCATCATCATAATCAAATAACCATACATCATTTCCAATGTTAAGCTCCCCGCTTAACATCCACAACTTCCAAAGTCATCATCCTCTAATCATGAATAAGTCCAAGCCGCTCTTGACCGTGAGCACGGCTGTCATGACAGTTTTGACTCTGCAGAGTTTGCACCAATGTACCCACATGTAGTGATTTCATCCCCCGTTGCCGGGTGGACTAAAAGAACCTCCATTATGCCAGTGGCCACGAACCACATTCACACTTCCCGGTGTGTAGCCAGGAGATCACTACGAAGCCTTTACAAAGGGATTCCCGACGAGCGTGGGCCCACTAAGGTTTCACCCCTAACAGCATACAAGAGGCTCCAACCCCGCTGCAGTGGCCCCCTCTTGAGCCTTGCGGTTCATATGGTAGTCCAGCTGCCACCTACTCCCCGCACCATCCAACACACCCATACTACGCCGGGGATACACCTAATTAATTGGCCAAGCTGCCCCATCTCAGCATGTGGTTGGCACGGTAAAGCCAGGTTACATGCTCCATGAACCGGTCCTTAGGATCCAGGCAAGTGCTAAACACAAACCCGAGTCCTGTGCACCCAGCACCAACCAAATCATCCAACTTGCCTCGATCCCTACCTCTACATAACTCATGATATCTCAATTCAAGAGTAAGGTAAATAAATTGATGATCTCATATCCCAATTATCCCATTCTAAGCATGGCTAAGCATAAGCATATAAGTAAATGACATGATAAAATAAATCCCAACCCAAGCTACAAGGAAACAAGGTAATGCAATTCTAGAGAAACTTCCTAGCATGGGTTTCATATTTCAATTGACAATGCAAATAATTCTATCTACACATCCTAGCATAGGATCAAAGTGGTCAAGGACACTTGCCTTCTTCCTGTTGCTCTGGGAATGAAAAGTCTTGGTCTTTGAAGGGGAGAACTTGCTCTGGGGCAGGTTCTACTCATGCCAATACACATAGCAAAAGAAAACAACAATCCATAAGACATAGTTCACACTTTCACTTCATACAAACCACACATACATACCTATGAAAGTCATTCACATTCCTAAGTGTTGTGGTTACTCTACATGTGTTGATTTTTGGCCTACATTCACCTTTAAATATATATATATATATATATATTATTTCTAACTTCTATGTTCAGATTTCTATTTACACACTATATATGAAGTTCCAATTTGAACAAATTCTTTATATACAATTATTACACTTCTTAGCCACAAAGTTTGTATAAAAGGTATTTTCCTATTCCAAATAGGTTTTCAGATCTTCTACCAAATCCTAAACTGAAGTTTTTGGATTTGGAGACCTCATTTATACTTTTCTAATTATGCATAACTATTTTCCTATATTTTTCAGATTTATCTTCTATGCCTAAAAGTGAGTTTTAATATTAAATAGTAGGACATATCATCTAAACAGAATAGGTTCTGATCTAAAATATTAAATAATATATTTTAAACTTCTCCTCTGATGTGAGCTAATTTAAATTTATTTTATCAGTTTTCAGAATTATTTCCTAGCCTAAAAAGGTATTTCTAGAACTAATAAATATGAACAACAATTAGACAGATTCATTTCAACTAAAAATCTATTTTTAACTCGTTCTAAAGTTTTCCAAGTGCTAGGAGAGTTTAAATTTGAATTTGTACATGTGTTTTCCTTACCTTTTAAATTTAAATCCTAGTCACATGTTCAAATTTCTGAATTTAATATCATATAGGGTCAAAAAGGTAAATCCACCCTACTACAGGGTCTAATTTATTATTTTACAAATTTCCAGGGGTCTAACTACACATAACAGAGGGGTTTTGCTAATTTTTATTAAGTCCAGGGGCTAAAACTGATTTTTAAATGGATTTACACGAATTTCTGAAGTTCCAGGGGCTAGATCAGAAGTTTCCGGGGCTAGCTCGTGTTTTCCGAAATCCCTAGGGGGTAGCGCATAAGAATCTCGGCCTTTATAACGCGGGGCTGATGTGGACCGTCAGATTTAAAGTGGACGGCCCAGATTAGATCATCGAACCGGTACGCGCGGGTTTTAATTCTACCGTGCGATTTAAAATAGACGGCCCTCAAGTGGCCACGTCGCCCTGGCCGGAGCCATCCCGCGCTCGCGGCGGCGGGGGTGGCGATCTCGCCGGCGCAGCCTCGGCTTTTGCCGCTACTCGTTACAACTTGCATCTTTTTGCATGGATCGGCTGCGGAGGGGTAGGGGAGGCTCACCGAGGGGTTTTCCAGCACTCGGAGGTCCTGGAAGTCGGTCGGAGGCGAGCTTCAACGGCGACGATCTTCGGTGCACGTCGGAACAGATGCTAGGGCGCGAAACTTGTCGTTTCCTTCACGTGCAGGGCTCCCTGGGGGCGGTGGAGCATGATCAGCGCGTTAGATCAGATAATCCGAGCAATGATCGAAGGAAAACGGGGATTGAATCTTCGGTTCTCACCGGAGAGAAGAACGGTCGATCGGGGGGGGGGGGGGGGGAACAGGGCGATTGTCGGCGTTTATATAGGCGAGGGAGGGTGGCGGTCTGTTGGGATCGAGTTTGAGACGTCCGGGACCAGAATTTGGGCTGGGGGCGCGAGTTTCCGGAGTTCGTTGAGATCGGGCGCGGGGAAGAGTCCGGCCGTTGGGGGCACGCGGGCCCCGCGTGTCAGTGAGAGGAAGAGAGGTCGCGGGTTGTGGGCTGGCGCGGGGGAGTAGTGGGCCGGCTGGTGGGTTTCGGCCCACTGGCCGGTGGGGTTTTTCTTTTTCTTTTTCTTTTTCCTTTTCCTTTTCTTTTCTTTTCTGTTTTGATTTGAATTGGAATTCCAATTTAGATTTGAATTTTTGCACCACATGCAATACGTCCAACAATTTTAAATTCCCCTCTGTAGCAGATTTTGGGGTGTTACATATCTCTTGCTCCAATGAGGAGTGGATCTCCATCATTTACATGTTGTTCAAGAATACGAGGTGTAACCGTTCGAACTCCTTACGTAGTTCAGGTGGTAACTCCCGAACCGTGAGTTGGTGGCATGCTCCCTTTCGGCTCAATGCATAAGCTACTACATTGGCCTTCTCGGGGTGGTAGTTGATTCCAACATCGTAATCCTTGATGAGTTCCAACCATTGACGTTGCCTGAAATTCAAGTCCGTTTGGGTAAATATGTACTTGAAGCTTTTATGATCCGTATAGATCTCACATCGATGACCAAGGATGTAATGTCTCCAAATCTTCAATGCATGCACTACTGCTGCTAGCTCCAAGTCATGTGTAGGATAATTGAGCTCATGCTTCTTTAATTGTCGTGAGGCATAGGCTACCACTTGTCCTTCTTGCATGAGCACACATCCGAGCCCCTGTCTGGGTGCGTCACAATATATGTCAAAGCTCTTGCTTACGTCCGGCAGTATCAAAACCGGTGCTGTGGTTAGCCTTTTCTTGAGCTCCTCAAAACTTTCTTGGCATGCTGGTGTCCATCGAAAGGCTTTTCCCTTTGTTAGCAACTCCGTCATAGGCTTTGTTATCTTAGAGAAGTCTTTGATGAATCTTCGATAGTATCCCACCATCCCAAGAAAACTCCGAATATCCCTCACGTTTTGCGGCTGGTCCCACTTCAGAACATCTCTCACTTTTCCAGGATCAACCGATACCCCTTCTTCGGAGATAATGTTCCCTAGGAACGATATTTCCTTTAGCCAAAATTGACACTTGTTAAGCTTGGCATACAATCGATGCTCACGCATTTTCTGCAAGGTCAATTTCAAATGTTCTTCTTGCTCCTACTCACTTTTTGAATACACCATAATGTCGTCGATGAAAACCACGACGATCTTATCCAAGTACTCCATAAAAACCTTGTTCATGAGGTACATGAAGTATGCGGGTGCATTTGTTAACCCAAAAGACATGACGGTATATTCATACAAACCATACCGTGTTCGGAAGGCAGTCTTGGGTATATCGGCGGGCTTAATCTTCAGCTAGAAATATCCCGACCGAAGATCAATCTTGGAGAACACTTGGGCTCCTTTCATTTGGTCGAACAGGTCCTCTATACGGGGCAGAGGGTATTTGTTCTTGATTGTCACTTCGTTGAGAGACCTATAGTCCACGCACATCCTTTGGGTTCCATCCTTCTTGTCTACGAAGAGCACGGGGGCTCCCCATGGCGACGAGCTTGGACGTATAAAACCCTTCTCCAACTGCTCCTGAATTTGCTTCTTGAGTTCTACTAGCTCATTGACGGGCATCCTATAGGGTCTCTTTGCTATGGGTGCAGTTCCAGGTACCAAATCAATGGTAAACTCAATATCCCGATCAGGGGGCATACCTGGAAGCTCCTCTGGAAATACGTCCGAGAATTCTTGAACCACTGGAATGTTGTCCATTGTTGCTCCTTCAACGTGGTTCAAATTTGCCTCTTCAGTGGTTTGTTGGGCTGACTCAAACTCGACACGGATGCCGCGCTCATTTGTCAACTGCACGCTTCTTTCAGCACATTGGATTACCCCGTTGTGCTTGCTTAACCAATCCATCCCAAGTATAATGTCAATCCCTTGGGAATTCAAGACAATAAGGTTGGCAAGGAAGTATACTCCCCTTATTTTAAGGCTTACTTTCGGACATACTATATTAGTCCTCATCTCTCCACCGGGAGAATTAACTAACATAGCACATTTTAAGTGGGATATGGGTAGGTTATGCTTGGCAACAAACTTGGATGATATGAAGGAATGTGATGCTCCAGAATCAAATAAGATGGTGGCTGGGTTGGAGTTGGCAATGAACATACCAATTACGACGTCCTCAGCCTGTTGTGCTTCTTCAGCAGAGACATGGTTCACGTTGCCGCGAGCATAGTTCTGCTGTCCTCGATTCCCCTGATTGTCCCCTCCGTTCGGTCGCGGGTTCTGTTTGGGCACGTTGCCTTGCTGTCCAGGGCCTCTCCTCGGGCACTGGTTCGCGAAGTGTCCTATTTCCCCGCATGCAAAGCATGCCCTGTTGCCTACGGCAGCAGGTACATTGGGGCGGGGGGTTTTAACAGGGGTGTCCATGTTAGGTCGGGGCACAGGAGGCATGGGCACACGAGGTGCTGGTGCAACGGGTCGTTGCTGTGGTGGCTGACTAGGGAGGTATGCAGGAGTGGTCGATCCATACTGCGGTGCAGCTAGGGGCATGTACCGAGGTCGTACGTTGCTCCCTTGAGGCTGGTATGGCATCTTCCTCTTGCACTCTCGCTTGATCTCTCGGATCTTGTTTTCAACCACTATAGCCCTGTCAACCAGCTTCTGAAAGCTTGCGTAGTAATTGTTGAGGAGCTGAACCTGGATCTCATTGTTCAACCCTCTCATGAACAGGTATTGCTTCCTCTAGTCTGAGTTGACATCTTCGAGGGCATACCGGGACAGTTGTGTGAACTTGTTGAGGTACTCATTCACACTTCTCTATTATTGGCGGAGACCTTCGAACTCCTGTCTCTTGAGCATCATTACACCCGCAGGGATGTAATGAGAGCGGAAACTTTCCTTGAACTCTGTTCAAGTGATCGTCTCCGGGTCGATATGAGCGTTGCTCAGGGCATCTCACCAGTCAGCGGCAGCTCCCGTAAGTTGGTGCGACGCAAAGAGAACCTTCTCTCGGTCATTGCACTGCACTATGGCAAGCTTCTTCTCCATGGATTTCAACCAGTCGTCAGCCTCCATGGGGTCGTTAGCTTGAGCAAAGGTGGGTGGTCGAGTCCTCATGAACTCTCCCTGCCTATTATGAGCCGGTGGTGGTGGTGGCGGTGGTGCCGGAACAGGGTGTTGTTGTTGGCCTGCAATTGACCCAAAGTTTGGATCATAGTTTGCATAAGTTGGTTCTGCATGGCCATCAATTGGTTTTCGCCAGCTCCGGGGTTAACAGGAACTTCATCGTGACCATCCTCTTGGTTGTCACGGACGTTCCTTCGTCCGGCGTTTTCTCTCACCATCTGTGGGAGAGAACGAAATAGAATAGAATGTTAGAAGGTTAGGTAGATTCCCTCAACTATATGCATCAAGGTGAGTTGGACTGTATATATATACTAGCCCATATGAGGATGTGAACAAGTGCCGAAACATCTCACACCTCTTTCTACTTACGTGTGGATATGGACAACATTTTGAGATGTCCCACAACTCTCACTAAGCATAAAATCACAAACAATCATCACAAGGGCTCACAGAACTCTTATTCAAGGATGGTTTCCTATGTCAACGTAGTTTCAATTCCAATCTAAGCGTCCTAGGATGCTTCCTTGGGTCATCGTGGCTTAGCTACCATTCTGTGTCCAATACCAATCTGTGATTGTATCTAGGTGTGTAATCTACCCCTATCTGTGGTTTTTGATACCACTCTGTGTTTCCTATTTAGGTGTGTAACCCACTGTCAACCCGTGGCTCTAATATCAATCGATGATTTCTATCTTAGGCGTGCAACCTACTGTCAACCCGTGGCTGTGATACCAATGTGTGACACCCTCAATTCTGTGGAAAACCACGGAACCGAGAACTAATGCATATGTGTGCCCAGGATGTTCATCACACATACACATATGTTCCACAAACTGAATTCAGATTATATATTACCAGGAATAACAGAGTTTATTACAATATCTCATGAGTCTTGGACTCATGCTCACAGTGGAAGTCTTTATTTCTATGCAGCGGAAAGTCTTCTAACTAATGCGGAAGCAATTTAACTAATGCGGAAGCAAATGTAAGCAGCAATGGCTCCATCTCTATTTCATCCCCACAGGCAAGGTTGAAAACAGATCACACGCCTTAATGCTCCACTTGGTCTTCATAGTAGTCTTCTCCTGCTGCTGATGATGAAATAATAATGCAAGTTTGAGTACAATGATGTACTCAGCAAGTGCGGGAAAATATGATATGAAGCTTATAGAAAGGTAGGTATAAAAAGGGCTCATTTGCAGAAAAGCAAAGTTATTTACCAAAAGCACGATAAAACAACGACTCATCTTTAAGTGAATGTAATCCCAGCATGTATTAAAATACCAATATACCTCCTTTATGTTCATAACCAATCATCAATCAACCTCATTCTCGCTCACGAATACCTCCTCGTATTCGCTACCATCTCACGAATACCATCCTGTATTCGCTACCATTTCACCTCATAAAACAACTTCGTCTCCCACCGAGACCAACCATGTTGCCATGACTTAACAGTCATGCAACCCATCTTATCACCCGGACTCAACAGTCCCAAAAACCAAACCATAACCAAACCGTCCAAACCATAACCAATAATCATCCCAATGACCATCCCAACTAATCATGGCAGTTGGCCAGGTACTCGTGACTGTAAGCTCGGCTATCATGATAGTTTTAAGAACTCTGCAGAGTTTGCACCTCTTTACCCACAAGTTTGTGATTTCGTCACCCGTCGGCGACTGCAGAACCTCCATTATACCAGTACACAACCATCGGTGTATGGCCAAGAGATCACAAAATAGCCTTTACAAAGGGATACTAGATGTATGGACTCACTAAGGTTTCACCGGCAGGCTAGAATCTCCAATTCTCCCACCCACGCGCCCTCTCTTGTGCCATGCAGTTCCCAGGGCAGTCCTCACTCGACTCCCATTCCCCACGCCTTCCACAGTCCATAACACTCTAGCAACTTACGTAATTACTCAGCTAAGCCGCACCCATACTTGACCTTGTGGTGGCACTGTTATCCTGGCATGTGCATGCATGAACCGGTCCTTAGATCTACGGCAAGTAAACCACCATCTCATGCTACCTCATTCACAAACCGAGGCTTGCCTAGATCTCCCTCCGATCCACGTCCATTATTAACATCGGTTTCTCATTATCATTACGAGTGCAGTTAGCTAGACAAATCTATCTCGCTTCGCAATCCCATGGACTCAGCGAAGCATAAAAGTAAAATCCATACCCGACTCATAAATGTCCCTGGCGACAAGGGCGGTTTAACCAAAGCTAGTAAACTCCTATAAAAAGGGTTTCCCATCATGTTTGACTCAGCACACACACACCCTTTTCACAAATCGAAACAGTTTTACCCAAAACATAGGATCAATATGGTCAAGGAGCACTTGCCTTGTTCTTGCGGTTCCGGTTGCTCTTGGATCTCGAAACCTTGTTGTTTCAGCTCGTCGTAAACAGCTCTCTTAGCTTGTCCTGTTATACAGGATCGCGCGCATACAAGATTCACAACAATCAATATCATGCACAAACTTTAAACTAGATGCGATGATGCGTATGCATGCTATCCTATAATGCAGTTTAGTTTTATTAGGTTGGTTTGTACGTGTTCTTTCATGGCTTTATGATGGACAGGGGTGTTCAGATCAGATGTGGACGTGGTGATGATCAACCCGATCAACAAGTAATCTGTTCCACGAGAAAGCTTCTGTTCAAAGAACAGATGCAAAGAAAACACGATGATGTCGTAAGGTGGTATTTGAGACCTACCTTACGTTCCTCTCGATCTTCGGGTCCTTCTCAGATCATTGGGCTCTCTTCCGGCGATCTTCCTTGCTGAACTCCAGCGATGGCTTTCTCGGTGAGTTGAGGCTAGGGCTCTAAGTCGTCGGCTTAGGAGTTGGAAAAGAAGTTCGTGGTTTTGGCCAGAGGTTCTAGGTTCTATTTATAATCGGGAAGAGAAGAGTTCTAATCTGATTGGACTTCGATTTAAGAGTTCTATTCAGATTGTCGTCGAATCTTAATCTTATATCTAGTCGATTTGGTGCGGTAACTTTGTGGAATTCAGGTCGGTTTCTTCTCCATACCGATATTTCTATGCGTACAGAATCCAAAACCGCTCCAGAACTCGTTACCTCCGTGGTGATGAGCTCCGGAAGCTCCACGTGTCCATCGGGTCTGGTCTCTCCTTTTCCGTAGAGACGAGCTCCGCTGGTGCCGTGTGTCAAACGAGTGAGACCTCCCTCTCCTTTGGAGGTGAGCTCCGTGTGCGCCACGTATCCTAGCGGTCAGGACCTCCTCTATTATTCGGAGGTGGCTCCGCACACGCCACGTCTCAGTGCTGGACCTTTCCTTTCTTCTTTCCTCAGAGACGAGCTCCGAGGTAGACACGTGTCCAACAATGTCGGACTTACCGAAGATAAGCTCCGGTGACGACACGTGTCCAATAGAACCGGGCCTTCTCGGAGGTGAGCTCCGAGATCGACATGTATCTCGCACGACTGTTCCTCTGATTTCCGCGGTGACTAGCTCCGAAGGTGACATGTGTCCTGCAGAAATGCCTTTGCTTCTTCCGCAGAGGCTAGCTCCGGGGTTGACACATGTCCCACAGGGTCGGACCTCTCCACCTTTGCGGAGATGAGCCCCGAGCCTGCCACGTAGCCAGTTTAGCGGTGGACCTCTCCCCACTTCGCAGGGATGAGCTCCGAATACGCCACGTGGCCAGCAGGCCGTGGAAGTTGTCTTTGGCGCTCTCTCTGAACTGGATTTGGCTTTTATTGGCTATCCTTTTGATATTTTTCTCCGTTCCTACTTTTCTTAAAATGTTTTCTCTTCATAAAACATGAATATATGCTGACACCAGAAATGAGGGTGCCACAGTAAGCTCCGGAGGTGACACGTGTCCAATGAGACCGGACCTCCTGGAGGTGAGCTCCGAGAGCAACATGTGTCTAGCGGGGCCGCACCTCTCAGAGTGAGCTCTAAGAGCGACACGTGTCCCGCGTGGCTGGTCCTCTCTTTTCCGCAGCGAATAGCTCCGCAGCCAACACGTGTCCTGCGGGGCTGGCCTCGCTTTTCCGCGGAGGCTAGCTCCGGGGGAAACACGTGTCCCCAGAGGTCGGACCTCTCCCCCTTTGCGGGGATGAGCCTCGAGCCTGCCACGTAGTCAGTTTAGCGGCAAACCTCTCCCCCTCTGCGAAGATGAGCTCCGAACACGCCACGTGGCCAGCGAGCCGTGGGAGTGTTCTTTGGCGCTCTCTGTAAACTGGAATTTGCTCTTTTTGGCTAACTTTTTTATTCTTTCTTGGTTTCAACTTATTTTAAAAGTGTTTTTCTACATTAAACATGTATACATGCAGAACCCGAAAATGAGGGTGTCACAAAGACGGTGTCTTCATCATCACCTGACACATGGACAGGGGCGTTCACCGCGCCTGGTGTGACGCCCTCAATTCTGTTGAAAACCACGAAACCGAGAACTAATGCATATGTGTACCCAGGATGTTCATCACACATACACATATGTTCCACAAACTGAATTCAGATTATATATTACCATGAATAACAGAGTTTATTACAATGTCTCATGAGTCTTGGACTCATGCTCATGGCGGAAGTCTTAATCTAACAGCAGAAGTCTTATTTCTATGCAGCGGAAGTCTTCTAACTAGTGTGGAAGCATAAGCAGTAGCGGCTCCATCCCTACTGCATCCCCACAGGCAAGGTTGAGAACAGATCACACGCCTAATGCTCCACTTGGTCTTCATAGAAATCTTCTCCTGTTGCTGATGATGAAATAATAATGCAAGTTTGAGTACAATAATGTACTCAGCAAGTGCGGGAAAAATATGATATGAAGCTCATAACAAGATAGGTATAAAAGGCTCATTGCAGAAAGCAAAGTTATTTATCAAAACCATGATAAAACAGCAACTCATCTTTAAGTGAATGTAATCCCAACATGTATTAAAATACCAATCATACCTCCATTTTGCTCATTACCTTCCATGTCACAACCAGTCATCAATTATCCTCATTCTTGCTCACGAATACCTCCTCGTATTCGCTACCATCTCACGAATACCATCTCGTATTCGCTACCATTTCATCTCATAAAACAACTCTGTCTCCCACCGAGACCAACCTTGTTGCCATGACTCAACAGTCATGCAATCCATCTTTTCACCCGGACTCAACAGTCCCGAAAACATAACCAAAACCAAACCATAACCAAAACCATACCCAATAACCATATCCAATCACCATCCCAACTAATCATGGAAGTTGGCCAGGCGCTCATGACCGTAAGCTCGGCTATCATGATAGTTTTAGAACTCTGCAGAGTTTGCACCTCTTTATCCACAAGTTTGTGATTTCGTCACCCGTCGGCGACTACAGAACCTCCATTATACCAGTACACAACCATCGGTGTATGGCCAAGAGATCACAAATATCCTTTACAAAGGGGCTACTAGATGTATGGACTCACTAAGGTTTCACCAGCAGGCTAGAATCTCAAATTCTCCAACCCACGGCCCCCTCTTGTGCCATGCAGTTCCCAGGGCAGTCCTCACTCGACTCCCATTCCCCGCGCCTTCCACGGTCCATAACAATCTAGCAACTTACCTAATTACTCAGCTACGCCGCACCCATACTTGGCCTTGTGGTGGCACTGTTATCCTGGCATGTGCTCGCATGAACCAGTCCTTAGATCTACGGCAAGTAAATCACCATCTCATGCTACCTCATTCACAAACCTAGTCTTTCCTAGATCTCCCTCCAATCCATGTCCATTATTAACATCAGTTTCTCATTATCATTACGAGTGCAGTTAGCTAGACACATCTATCTCGCTTCCCAATCCCATGGACTCAGCAAAGCATAAAAATAAAAACCATACCCGACTCATAAACTTCGCTGGCGACAAGGGTGGTTTAACTAAAACTAGTAAACTCCTATAAAAGGGTTTCTCATCATGTTTGACTCAGCACACACACCTTTTCGCGAAACAAAACAGTTTTACCCAAAACATAGGATCAATATGGTCAAGGTGCACTTGCCTTGTTCTTGCGGTTCTGGTGGCTCTTGGATCTCGAAACCTTGTTGTTGCAGCTCATCGTAGACAGCTCCCTGAGCTTGTCCTTCTATAAAGGATCACACACATACAAGATTCATAACAATCAATACCATGCACAAACTTTAACTAGATGCGATGATGCATATGCATGTAAATCCGACGATGCAATTTAGTTTGTACGCGTTCTCGCATGGCTTGTATAGTTATATGATGAACAGAGGTGTTCGGATCAAAAGTGGACGTGGCGGTGATCTTGTCTTTAGATCAACCCGACCAACAAGTGATCTGTTCACGAGAAAGCTTCTGTTCGAAAGGAATCGAAGAACAGATGCAAAGAAAACACAACGATATCGTAAGGTGGTATTGGAAACCTACCTTACGTTCTTCTCGGTCTCGGGTCCTTCTCAGATCGTTGGGCTCGCTTCCGGTGATCTTCCTCGCTGAACTCCGGCGATGGGCTTACTCGGCGAGCTAGTGTTCTAAGTCGTCGGCTTAGGAGTTGGAAAAGAAGTTCGTGGTTTTGGCCAAGGGTTATGGGTTCTATTTATAATCAGGAGAAGAAGAGTCCTAATCTGATTATATTCCGAATAAGAGTCCTATTCAGATCGTCATTGAATCTTAACATCTTATCTTTAGTTGATTTGGTGTGGTAACATTGTGGAATTCAGGTCGGTTTCTCCTCCGTACCGATATTTCTATGCGTACAGAATCCAAAAACCGTTACAGAACTTGTTACCCCCACGGTGATGAGCTCCAGAAGCTCCACGTGTCCACTAGGCCTGGTCTCTCCCTTTCCGCAGAGACGAGCTCCGGTTGTGCCGCGTGTCAAGCGAGCGAGACCTCCCTTCTCTTTCGGAGGTGAGCTCCGCGTGCGCCACGTATCTTGGCGGTCGGGACCTCCTCTCTATTTGGAGGTGGCTCCGCGCACGCCACGTGTCAGTGCCGGACCTTCACTCTCTTCGGAGGTGGCTCCGGGTGTGCCATGTATCCATTTCGGACCTCCCTCTCTTCGGAGGTGAGCTCCGTGAATGCCACGCGTCAAGTAGCGCCGGACTTTCCTTTTTCCTCAGAGACGTGCTCCGAGGTAGACACATGTCCAACAATGTCGGGCCTACCGGAGATAAGCTCCGGTGATGACACGTGTCCAATGGAACCAGACCTCTCGGAGGTGAGCTCCGAGATCGACACGTATCCCACGTGACTGGTCCTCTGATTTCCGTGGTGACATGTGTCCTGCAGAACTGCCTTTGCTTCTTCCGCAGAGGCTAGCTCCAGGGGCAACACATGTCCCACAGGGCCGGACCTCTCCCCCTTTGCGGAGATGAGCCCCGAGCCTGCCACGTAGCCATTTTAGCGGCGAACCTCTCCCCACTTCGCAGGAATGAGCTCCGAACACGCCACGTGGCCAGCGGGCCGCGGAAGTTGTCTTCGGCGCTCTCTGGAAACTGGATTCGGCTCTTATTGGCTATCTTTTTTTATTCTCTCTCTCTGTTCCTACTTCCTTTAAAATATTTTCTCTACATGAAACATGAATACATGCAGAAACCAGAAATTAGGGTGTCACAAATCTACCCCCCCCCCTTAAATTGAATCTCGCCCTCGAGATTCGTTTGTAGAGAACAGATGAGGGAATTCTGCCTTGATGGCTTCTTCACGCTCCCATGTGGCTTCAGCTTCGGTGTGATGGCTCCATTGTACTTTGCACCATCGGATCACTTTGTTCCTTGTGACCCTTCCCTTTACGTCCAAAATTCAGACAGGGTGCTCCGCATAAGTCAGGTCCTCTTGTTGTTCAAACCCTTCCATTGGTATTTGCTCCTCTGGTACTCTCAAGCACTTCTTGAGCTGGGATACATGAAACACGTCATGTACCTCAGAGAGATATGTTGGGAGCTCTAGTTGATAGGCTACATCTCCTCTCTTGTCCAAAATTTTAAACGGTCCGATATAGCGAGGTGCTAGCTTGCCCTTGACGTTGAAACGTCGTTAGCCATGGATAGGCGATACCTTAAGGTATACGAAGTCTCTTACTTCGAAAGGCAACTTTCTTCGCCTATTGTCCGCATAGCCTTTCTGTCGTGACTGAGCAGCCTTTATGTTCTCTCGTATCGTTTGGACTTGTGTTTTCAGCTTCTTGTAGCACTTCGGGTCAAAACACCTGGTTCTCTCTGATTTCGTTCCAAAACAGCGGCGTTCTACACCGTCTACCGTGCAATGCTTCGAAAGGCGACATTTTCAAGCTAGCTTGATAGCTGTTGTTATAGGAGAATTCGGTGTACGGTAAACTCCTATCCCAACTACGCCCACGTTTCAAGGCGCAAGCTCTCAACATGTCCTCCAAAATTTGGTTTGTCCTTTCGGTTTGCCCATCGGTTTGTGGGTGATAGGCGGAGCTAAAATCCAGTCGTGTACCCATAGCTTTCTGCAGCTTCCTCCAGAATCTAGAGGTAAATTGAGATCCTCGATCTGAGACTATCCTCCTCGGGACTCCATGACGGCACACGATCTGCTCCATGTACAACTTGGCTAATTGTGTAACGTTGTACTTGGCTCTTATAGGGAGAAAATGGGTTGTTTTCGTCAATCGGTCCATGATAACCCAGATGTAGTCGTAACCCAACTGAGTACGTGGAAATCCGACGATGAAATCCATATTGATGTCCTCCCACTTCCACTATGGTACCTTCAAAGGTTGCAACAATCCAGCGGGTCTTTGATGTTCGTCCTTCACCCGTTGGCATGTGTCGCATAGGGCAACGTATTCGGCTATATCCCTTTTCATACCATCCCACCAATAACAAGTCTTCAAGTCCTTGTACATTTTGGTTCTTCGGGGATGTATGGAATAGGGTGAATCATGTGCCTCCTTCAATATCATGTCACGGAGGTGCCTCACGTTAGGCACACAAATCCTTTTTCCTAGCCAAAGCGTACCCTTCTCATCTTCCTTAAAATCCTTCTCTATTCCTTGTCGGATCCTTTCCTTGATCTCCTTGATCTCCTCATCCGTTGCTTGGCCATCTCTTATCTCTTGCTCCAATAAAGAGTGGATCTCCATCATTTCCATGTTGTTCAAGAATCCGAGGCGTAACCGTTCGAACTCCTTACGTAGCTCGGGTGGTAGCTCCCGAACCGTTAGTTGGTGACATGCTCCCTTCCGGCTCAATGCATCAGCTACTACATTGGCCTTCCCAGGGTGGTAGTTGATTCCAACATCGTAATCCGTGATGAGTTCCAACCATCGACGTTGCCTCAAATTCAAGTCCGTTTGTGTAAATATGTACTTGAGGCTTTTATGATCCGTATAGATCTCACATCGATGACCAAGGATATAATGTCTCCAAATCTTCAATGCATGCACTACTGCTGCTAGCTCCAAGTCATGTGTAGGATAATTAAGCTCGTGCTTCTTTAATTGTCGTGAGGCATAGGCTACCACTTGTCCTTCTTGCATGATCACATATCCGAGCCCCTGTCTGGATGCGTCACAATATATGTCAAAGCTCTTGCTTACGTCCAGCAATACCAAAACTGGCGCTATGGTTAGCCTTTTCTTGAGCTCCTCAAAACTTTCTTGGCATGCTGGTGTCCATCGAAAGGCTTTCCCTTTCGTTAGCAACTCCGTCATAGGCTTTGCTATCTTAGAGAAGTCCTTAATGAAACGTCGGTAGTATCCAGCAATCCCAAGAAAACTCCGAATATCCCTCACGTTTTGCGGTTGGTCCCACTTCAGAACATCTCTCACTTTACCGGGGTCAACCGATACCCCTTCTTCGGAGATAATGTGGCCTAGGAACGATATTTCCTTTTGCCAAAATTGACACTTGTTAAGCTTGGCATACAATTGATGCTCATGCATTTTCTGCAAGGTCAATTTCAAATGTTCTTCATGCTCCTCCTCACTTTTTGAATACACCATAATGTCGTCGATGAAAACCACAACAAACTTATCCATGTACTCCATGAAAACCTTGTCCATGAGGTACATGAAGTATGCGGGTGCATTTGTTAACCCAAAAGACATGACGGTATATTCATATGAACCATACCGTGTTTGAAAGGCAGTCTTGGGTATATCGGAGGGCTTAATCTTCAGCTGGAAATATCCCGACCGAAGATCAATCTTGGAGAACACTCGGGCTCCTTTCATTTGGTCGAATAGGTCCTCTATACGGGGCAGAGGGTATTTGTTCTTGATTGTCACCTCGTTGAGAGACCTATAGTCCACGCGCATCCTTTGGGCCCCATCCTTCTTGTCTACGAAGAGCACAGGAGCTCCCCATGGTGACGAGCTTGGACGTATAAGACCCTTCTCCAACTGCTCCTGGATTTGCTTCTTGAGTTCTACTAGTTCATTGACGGGCATCCTATAGGGTCTCTTTTCTATGGGTGCAGTTCCGGGTACCAAATCAATGGCAAACTCAATGTCCCGATCAGGGGGCATACCTGGAAGCTCTTCTGAAACACGTCCGAGAATTCTTGAACCACTGGAATGCTGTCCTATGTTGCTCCTTCAACGTGGTTCAAGATTTCCTTTTCGGTTGTTTGTTGGGCTGACTCAAACTCGACACAAATACCGTGCTCATTTGTCAACTGCACGCTTCTTTCAGCACATTGGATTACCCCATTGTGCTTGCTTAACCAATCCATCCCGAGTATTATGTCAATCCCTTGGGAATCCAAGACAATAAGGTTGGCAAGGAAGTCTACCCCCCTTATTTTAAGGCTTACTTTCGGACATACTATATTAGTCCTCATTTCTCCTCCGGGAGAATTAACTAACATAACGCATTTTAAGTGGGATATGGGTAGATTATGCTTGGCAACATACTTGGATGATATGAAGGAATGTGATGCTCCAGAATCAAATAAGATGGTGACTGGGTTGGAGTTGGCAAGGGACATACCAATTACAACGTCCTCAGCCTGTTGTGCTTCCTCAGCAGAGACATGGTTCACGTTGCCGCGAGCATAGTTCTGCTGTTCACGGTTTCCCTGATTGTCCCCTCTGTTCGGTTGCGGGTTCTGTTTGGGCACGTTGCCTTGCTGTCCTGGGCCTCTCCTCGGGCACTGATTCGCGAAGTGTCCTGTTTCCCCGCATGCAAAGCATGCCCTGTTTCCTACGGCAGCAGGTACGTTGGGGCGGGATTTTGAACAGGAGCTCCCATGTTAGGTCGGGACGCAGGAGGCATGGGCACACGAGGTGCTGGTGCAACGGGTCGTTGCTGTGGTGGCTGACTAGCACGGTATGCAGGAGTGGTTGATCCATACTGCGGTGCAGCTGGGGGCATGTACCGAGGTCGTACGTTGCTCCCTTGGGGCTGGTATGGCATCTTCCTCTTGCTCTCTCGCTCGATCTCTCAGATCTTGATTTCAACCACTATAGCCTTGTCAACCAGCTTCTGAAAGCTTGCGTAGTCATTGTTGAGGAGCTGAACCTGGATCTCATTATTCAACCCTCTCATGAACAGGTATTGCTTCCTCTGGTCTGAGTTGACATCTTCGGGGGCACACCGGGACAATTGTGTGAACTTGTTGAGATACTCATTCACGTTTCTCTGTCCTTGGCGGAGACCTTCAAACTCCTGTCTCTTGAGCATCATTACACCAGCAGGGATGTAATGAGATCGGAAACTTTCCTTGAACTTAGTCCAAGTGATCGTCTCCGGGTCGACATGAGCATTGCATAGGGCATCCCACCAGTCAGCGGCAGCTCCCATAAGTTGGTGCGACGCAAAGAGGACCTTCTCTCGGTCATTGCACTGCACTATGGCAAGCTTCTTCTCCATGGATTTCAACCAGTCGTCGGCCTCCATGGGGTCGTTGGCTTGAGCAAAGGTGGGTGGTCGAGTCCTCATGAACTCTCCCAGTCTGTTATGAGCTGGCGGTGGTGGTGGCGGTGGTGCCGGAATGGGGTTGTTGTTGTTGGCCTGCAACTGACCTAAAGTTTGGATCATGGTTTGTATAAGTTGGTTCTGCATGGCCATAAACCATTCCAGGTGGTTCTCACCAGCTCCGGGGTTAACAGGAACTTCATCGTGGCCATCCTCTTGGTTGTCACGGACGTTCCTTCGGCCGGCGTTTCCTCTCACCATCTGTGAGAGAGATCGAAACGGAATAGAAATTTAGAAGGTTAGGTAGATCCCCTCAACTATATGCATCAAGGTGGGTTGGACTATATATATATATTAGCCCATATGAGGATGTGAACAAGTGCCGAGGCATCTCACACCTCTTTCTACTTATGTGTGGATATGGACAACGTTTTGAAACGTCCCACAACTCACACTAAGCACACAATCACAAACAATCATCACAAGGGCTCACACAACTCCTATTCAAGGTTGGTTTTCTATGCCAAGGTAGTTTCAAGGCCAATCTATGCATCCTAGGGTTGCATCCAATGGTCAGTGTGGCTTAGTTACCAATCTGTGTCTGATACCAATCTGTGATCTATCTAAGTGTGTAACCTACCATCAACCCGTGGTTCTGGTACCAATCAGTGATTGTATCTAGGTGTGTAATCTACCCTTATCCATGGCTTTTGATGCTAATCTGTGTTTCCTATTTAGGCGTGTAACCCACTATCAACTGTGGCTCTGATACCAATCTGTGACGCCCTCAATTCTGTGGAAAACCACGGAACCGAGAACTAATGCATATGTGTGACTAGGATGTTCATCACACATACACATATGTTCCACAAACTGAATTCAGAATATATATTACCACGAATAACAGAGTTTATTACAATGTCTCATGAGTCTTGGACTCATGCTCACGGCGGAAGTCTTAATCTAACAGCGGAAGTCTTATTCCTATGCAGCGGAAGTCTTCTAACTAGTGTTGAAGCAATTTTAAGCAGTAGCGGCTCCATCCCTACTCCATCCCCACAGGCAAGGTTGAGAACAGATCACACGCCTAATGCTCCACTTGGTCTTCATAGAAATCTTCTCCTATTGCTGATGATGAAATAATAATGCAAGTTTATGTACAATAATGTACTCAGCAAGTGCGGAAAAATATGATATGAAGCTCATAACAAGGTAGGTATAAAAAGGCTCATTGCAGAAAGCAAAGTTATTTATCAAAACCATGATAAAACAGCAACTCATCTTTAAGTGAATGTAATCCCAACATGTATTAAAATACCAATCATACCTCCATTTTGCTCATTACCTTCCATGTCACAACCAGTCATCAATCAACCTCATTCTTGCTCACGAATACCTCCTCGTATTCGCTACCATCTCACGAATACCATCTCGTATTCGCTACCATTTCATCTCATAAAACAACTCTGTCTCCCACCGAGACCAACCTTGTTGCCATGACTCAACAGTCATACAACCCATCTTTTCACCCGAACTCAACAGTCCCGAAAACATAACCAAAACCAAACCATAACCAAAACCATACCAAATAACCATATCCAATCACCATCCCAACTAATCATGGAAGTTGGCCAGGCGCTGGTGACCGTAAGCTCAGCTATCATGATAGTTTTAGAACTCTACAGAGTTTGCAACTGTCTACCCACCAGTTTGTGATTCCGTCACCCGTCGCCGACTGCAGAACCTCCATTATACTATTGTACAACCGTCGGTGTATGGCCATTAGATCACAAAATAGCCTTTACAAAGGGGCTACTAGATGTATGGACTCACTAAGGTTTCACCGGCAGGCTAGAATCTCCAATTCTCCCACACACGGGCCCCCTCTTGTGCCATGCAGTTCAAAGGGCAGTCCTCACTCGACTCCTATTCCCCGCGCCTTCCACGGTCCATAAAAATCTAGCAACTTACCTAATTACTAAGCTAAGTCGCACCCATACTTGGCCTTGTGGTGGCACTATTATCCTGGCATGTGCTCGCATGAACCGGTCCTTAGATCTACGGCAAGTAAACCCCAATCTCATGCTACCTCATTCACAAACCCAGTCTTGCCTAGATCTCCCTCCGATCCATGTCCATTATTAACATCAGTTTCTCATTATCATTACGAGTGCAGTTAGCTAGACACATCTATCTCGCTTCCCAATCCCATGGACTCAGCGAAGCATAAAAGTAAAAACCATACCCAACTCATAAACTTCCTTAGCGATAAGGGTGGTTTAACCAAAACTAGTAAACTCCTATAAAAGGGTTTCCCATCATGTTTGACTCAGCACACACACCTTTTCACAAAACGAAACAGTTTTACCCAAAACATAGGATCAATATGGTCAAGGAGCACTTGCCTTGTTCTTGCGGTTCTGGTGGCTCTTGGATCTCAAAACCTTGTTGTTGCAGCTCATCGTAGACCGCTCTGTCACACCCGGTTTTTCTGAAGAACAACCAAGTGAATATCACATGTATACCAGGATCATTTTCTCATACATGTGATGACAAAAAGTGAAGCATCATTTATTACAAGCCAGGTGTCGAATATAAGTAAGTCTTACATAGTAAATGTCTCGATGGACAATAATAAGTTCATCACAAGTAAATAAACTAGCAGTGGAATATTATTCTTGAGGGCTCCATCACAGGCGTTGCCCGGGGGTCTCCATGAACCTAGAAACCATCTTCGGGTCCAAAGTCTCGATCATTATACACCACTTCATTATCTTGACCTGAGCAGCAATATAAACCAACAAATATGCAAGGTTGAGTACCAATGGTACTCAGCAAGTGTGGGAAAATTATATCATGCATGGCTAGAACAAGGAGAGGTTGAACTCATGGTTAAAGCACTACGCAATTAATACCTGTCACCTTAGCTTATTAAGCACCTACATTACTACACAGGTGAAATGGTCCCAATCTCCCATCCCATCATCATAATCCAATAACCATAACATCATTTCCAATGTTAAGCTCCCCGCTTAACATGCACAACTTCTAAAACCATCAATCCTCTAATCATGAATAAGTCCAAGACGCTCTTGACCGTGAGCACGGATGTCATGACAATTTTGACTCTGCAGAGTTTGTACCACTGTACCCACACGTAGTGATTTCATCCCCCGTTGTCGGGTGGACTAAAAGAACCTCCATTATGCCAGTGGCTACGAACCACATTCACACTTCCCAAGTGTGTAGCCAGGAGATCACTACGAAGCCTTTACAAAGGGATTCCCGACGAGCGTGGGCCCACTGAGGTTTCACCCCTAACAGCATACAAGAGGCTCCAACCCAGCTGCAGTGGCCCCCTCTTGAGCCTTGCGGTTCATATGGTAGTCCAGCTGACACCTATTCCCCGCACCATCCAACACACCCATACTACGCCGGAGATACACCTAATTAATTGGCCAAGCTGCCCCATCTCAGCATGTGGTTGGCACGGTAAAGCCAGGTTACATGCTCCATGAACCGGTCCTTAGGATCCAGGCAAGTACTAAACACAAACCCGAGTCTCGTGCACCCAGCACACAACCAAAACGTCCAACTTGCCTTGATCCCTACCTCTACATAACTCTTAATATCTCATTCAAGAGTATGGTAAAATAAACTGATGATCTGATATCCCAAATATCCCATTCTAAGCATGGCTAAGCATATGCATAATAATAAATGACATGATAAAATAAATCCCAACCCAAGCTACAAGGAAACGGGGTAATGCAATTCTAGGGAAACTTCCTAGCATGGGTTTCATATTTCAATTGACAATGCAAATAATTCTACCTACACATCCTAGTATAGGATCAAAGTGGTCAAGGACACTTGCCTCCTTCCTGCTGCTCTTGGAATGGGTAGTCCTGATCTTGGAAAGTAATAACTTGCTCTTGAGCAGGTTCTGCATCATACCATCACACATAGCAAAAGAAAAACAACAATCCATAAGACATAGTTCACACTTCCACTTCAAACAAACCACACATTCATATTTATGAAAGTCATTCACAATTTTATGTGTTGTGGTTACTCTATGTGTGTTGATCTTTGGCTTACATATACTTTTAATCATGTGTATATGATTCCTACTTTTGCATTCACATTTATGCTACATACTATATATATGAGTTTCCAATTTAAATAAATTCCTTATATTTAATTACTAACCTTTTAGCTACCAAGTATGCATGAAAGGTATTTTCCTACTCCATATGTGTCTTCAGAAATTTCTACCAACCCTAAACTGAATTCTTTGTATTTTAGAAACTTCATTTATCATTTACTAGTTGCTATATTTTCAAGATTTATTTCTTATGCTTAAATTTGAGCTTTATTATGAAAATAACAAAATACATCATCTAAACAGAATAGATTCTGATCTAAAATATTTACTAATATATTTTTGACCTTTGCCTCTGATATAAACTATTTACAATTATTTTTCCTATTTTCCAGAACTATTCTTTACTTAAAATGTGTCACTAAATGTGAATAATAAATTAAACAGATTCATTTCAGCTCAAAATATATTTTTATCTCACTCCAAAGTTTTCCAAAACCTGAGAAAGTTTTTAATTTGATTTTGACAATATGTTTGTCCCACTTTTTTAAATTTTAAACACTAGCCACATATTCAATTTCCTAAATTAAATATTAAACAGGGCTAAAAAGGTAAACTTACCCCACTACAGGGTCTATAATATTATTTTCAGAATTTCCAGGGGTATAGCTACACTTATCAGAGGTGTTTTTCCTAATTTTTATTAAGTCCAGGGCTAAAACTGATTTTTAAATGAATTTACATGATTTTCTGAAGTTCCAGGGGCTAGATCAGAAGTTTCCAGGGCTAGCTCTTATTTCCCGAGAACCCCAGGGGGTAGCACGTAAGATTTCCAGTCTTTATAACATGGGGCTGACGTGGACCGTCCGATTTAAAACAGATGACTGAGATTATAACGTCGAACCGGTACGCGGGGATTTAAAGTCTACCGTGCGATTTAAAATAGACGGCGCACATGCGGCCACGTCGCTCTGATCGAGCGCGGGCGGTGCTGCTGGCGGCGCACGGCGGTGGGAAGCGGCGATCTCGCCGGAGACTTTCGGATCTTCGAGAATTCTTCCTAGAACTGTGATCTTATGCCATAGATCGGTGGAGGAGAGGTCGGGGATCTCACCTTGGGGGTTTTCTTAAGCTCGGAGGTCCTGGAAGGTGATCGGCGACGAGGTCCGAGGTGAAACCACGGCGAGGCTCGTCGGCGCTGTGTTTACACCACAAGTCACCAAGTTTTCTGCACCTGCAAGGTTCCCCGGAGGCGGTGGATCAAGACCAGCGAGTTAGATCGGAATTTCCGAGCGTAGATCGGCCAGAATTCGCCGGAGAAGTCTCGGTTCTCACCGGAGGAAAATCGGCGGATCGCGTGGGAAAAACAGAACGAGGCCGGGGTTTTTATAGACGGGGGAGGGCGGCAGGGTGGTTTAGATCGAGTTTGCGTCGCCCCCGAACAGAATTCGGCTGGAATACGCGAGAATTCCCGATCGGTTTCGATTCGGGTGAGAGAGTCCGGCGCTGGCGCGAGGTAGACGATGATCTGGTGGGCCCCACCTGTCAGCGGGGGAAAGCGGCGCGCGCGGCTGCGGGCTGGCGTGGGCGCTGGTTGGGCCGGCTGGTGGGTTTTGGCCCACTGGCCGGTTTTTTTCTGTTTTCTCTTTTTCTTTTTCTATTTCTTTTCTGATTTGAGTTTAATTTGAATTCCAGTTTGAATTTGAATTTTTGCAAAACATGCAACACGTCCAAAAAATTTTAAATTCCCCTCTTAACATGATTTAGGGTCTTAACAATATTTTTGGGGTGTTACAGCTCTACCCCCCTTAAAAGAAATCTCGTCCTCGAGATTGGTGTTTCTAAGAAAACAATTCCGGAAATTGTGCCTTGAGCTCATCTTCCCGCTCCCAGGTGGCTTCCTCTTCTGAGTGATGCTTCCACTGCACTTTGCATATCCGGATTCTTTTATTTCTGGTGAGGCGTTCCATTGTCTCCAAAATCTTGTATGGTTGCTCGGCATAAGACAAATCCTCAGCTACATCCACTTCATTCATGGGTAACACCTCTTCAGGCGTTCTCAGGCATTTCTTGAGTTGTGACACATGGAACACATCGTGCACATCCGATAGACGAGCCGGTAACTCTAGTTGATACGCCACTTCGCCTTTCCTTTCTAGAACTTGAAAGGGTCCGATGTATCGAGGTGACAACTTTCCTTTCACCTTGAACCGACGAAGTCCTCTTATAGGGGACACCTTGAGGTAGACATAGTCCCCCACGTTGAAAACGAGCTCTCTTCTTCGTACATCGGCATAGCACTTTTGGCGTGTCTGTGCTATCCTCAAGTTATTGCGAATTTCCCTCACCTTCGCCTCGGCTTCTTGTAGTACTCCTGGACCAAACACTTTATTTTCCCCTGTTTGATTCCAAAATAGAGGAGTTCTGCACTTCCTCCCGTACAAAGCTTCAAACGGTGACATCTTCATACTAGCTTGATAGCTGTTGTATAGGAAAACTCCGCATACGGTAAGTTCTTGTCCCAACTCCGATTGTTTTTGAGTGCACATGCCCTCAGCATATCTTCAAGGATCTGATTGGTTCTCTCCGTCTGCCCGTCAGTTTGGGGATGATAGGTAGAACTAAAGTTCAGATGGGTTCCCATGGTTTCGTGCAACTTCTGCCAGAACCTTGAGGTGAACTGTGCCCTCGATCCGACACAATCTTCTTTGGCACTCCATGGTAACACACGATCCTTGACATGTACAACTCTGCCAATTTGGATCCGCTGTAGCTTTCCTTCACGGGGATGAAGTGAGCTACCTTGGTTAGCCTATCAATGATGATCCATATCGAATCATATCCTGATTGGGTCCTAGGAAATCTCACGATGAAATCCATGCTGATTTCTTCCCATTTCCATTCAGGCACTTTGAGTGGTTGCAATAATCCCGCGGGTCGTTGATGTTCTGCTTTCACCAACTGACATGTGTCACATAGAGCAACATGTTCCGCGACATATCGCTTCATGCCATACCACCAATACCTGCTCTTGAGATCCTGGTACATTTTCGTACTCCCAGGATGAATGGAATAGTCAGAATCATGAGCCTCCTTCAAAATCAATTCACGGATCTTCTTTACTTCTGGCACACAGATTCTTTTCCCGTGCCATATTGTTCCTTGTTCATCCTCTCTGAAACCAGGGGCTTTATTTTCCTTGATGAGTTGCCTGATTTCTTGTATCTTCTCATCATTCTTTTGACCTTCGCGTATGTCTCGCTCTAGTGTGGGGTCCACTTCCATGGCGATGGCTTCACCACTATTTACTAGATATAGATTGAGCCTTATAACCTCGTCCTTCAATTCTGCAGGCATGTCCTTCAAGCTCAACTTATTGACCTGCACTTTCCGACTCAAAGCATCGGCCACGACGTTTGCTTTCCCGGGATGATAGTTGATGCCCACATCAAAGTCATTGATTAGCTCTAACCATCTCCTTTGTCTGAGGTTGAGATCTGGCTGTGTGAAAATGTACTTCAAACTCTTATGATCCGTATATATCTCGGTCCTCTTCCCCATCAAATAGTGCCGCCAAATTTTCAACGCGTGTACCACTGCGGCTAGTTATAAGTCATGTGTAGGATAGTTTTTCTCGTGCTTCCGAAGCTGCCGGGATGCATATGCCACGACATGCCCTTCTTGCATGAGAACACATCCCAACCCATTTCCAGAGGCATCGCAGTACACTGTGAAATTCTTCTGCATATCTGGCATAACCAACACTGGGGCTGTTGTCAATCTCTTCTTTAGCTCCTGAAAACTCGTCTCGCACTGTGGCGTCCAGGTGAATGTGATTCCCTTCTCCAACAGTTTGGTGAGAGGTCTCGAGATCTTGGAGAATCCTTCAATAAACCGTCGATAGTATCCAGCCAATCCCAAAAAGCTTCAAACTTCCCCGACATTTTTAGGGGTCTTCCACTTCTGTATATCCTCGATTTTGGCGGGATCTACGGAGATTCCTCCCTCTGAGATTATATGTCCTAAGAAGGGAACTCTCTTCAGCCAGAACTCACACTTGCTCAATTTGGCATATAGTTGGTGTTCTCTTAGCCTCTGCAACACCAACCTTAGATGTTTCTCATGTTCTTCTTCATCTTTGGAGAAGACGAGAATGTCATCTATGAAAACCACCACAAATTTGTCCAGATATTCCATGAATACCTTGTTCATGAGATACATGAAGTATGCCGGGGCATTAGTCAGCCCGAAAGGCATGACGGTGTATTCATACAGTCCGTACCGAGATACGAAAGCTGTCTTGGGAATATCAGATTGCCTTATCTTGAGTTGGTGGTAGCCCGACCTGAGATCAATTTTCGAGAACACACAAGCGCCTCTCAACTGATCAAACAAGTCTTCAATGCGGGCTAATGGGTACTTGTTCTTGATGGTTACCTCATTCAAAGCACGGTAATCCACACATAACCTTTGGGTTCCGTCCTTCTTGGGCACAAATATCACCGGAGCTCCCCATGGTGAGGAACTAGGACGAATATACCCCTTCTCCGTCAATTCTCTTAAATGATCCTTGAGTTCTTCCAGCTGCTTGGAGTCCATCCGATAAGGTCTTTTGTAAATCGGGGCTGTTCCAGGTACTAGCTCAATTGCAAATTCCAATTCACGATTGGGAGGCATACCTGGCAACCCCTCCGGAAAAACATCTGGATATTCCCTGATGGTCCTGATTTCCTCAACTTTCACCTCAACTTGATTTAATTTAATGTCCCTCCTAGGCTCGTGTATTGTTATGAACTTTACTCTTGTGCCACTAGGGTGAGTTAGTTCCACCGTTCTGGTCGAACAATGGATGATTCCTTTATGTTTGGTCAACCAATCCATACCCAAAATAATATCTATCCCTTGTGAATCTATCACTATGAGGTTAGTAGTAAATACTACCCCATTAATGTCTAGGTTCACTTTGGGACACACTTGTCTTGTCCTTATTTCTCCACCTGGAGAGTTTACGGCTAGCATATGGTTTATTTGTGTTGTTGCTAGGTCATACTTCTTAACAAACCCTTGAGCAATGAACGAATGGGTAGCACCAGAATCAAACAGCATGGTTGCAAGGTGTAAATTGACAGGAAACTTACCAACTACCACGTCGGGTGCCTCTTGCGCCTCCTCCATAGTGACGTGGTTCACCCGTCCTCGCATCACATTCTGCTGTTGTGGCTGTGCGGGCTTCTTCTTTGGGCATTTATGGGCATAGTGCCCCACTTCACCGCATCTAAAACATTGCACCCCAACCTTAGGTGCCTGGCCTTTGCTGTCTTAGGGTTGGTTTGGGGGTCCCTGTACTGCTGGTCGAGGTGGATATGCGGGGCGAGGCTGCTGTACAAACTGACGTTGTGGCTGCGCTGGTGCTACGGGAGGCCTGTAGCTCGGGTTGTACCCTCTTGGTGCTGAGTAGGGTACCGCAGCACGGTTCGTCTGCCCTGCAGGTGGCTGCATCAGACGTGGGCGGGTGTTGCTCCTTGAGGCTTGATGTGACCACCCCGCCTTCCTCTTATTCTCATTTTCCAAGGCCTTCAGCTTCCTTTCTACCACAAACGCTCTGTCCACCATCTTTTGGAAGTTTTCATACTCATTTGAGGACATTGCACACTGCATTTCTGCGGTAAGTCCTTCCACGAAACAATCTTGTTTCTGCTCATCAGTCTCTATGTCCCGTGGGGCATAACGGGATAGTTGAGTAAATTTAGTGAGGTATTCCCTCACCGTCATGTTTCCCTGCTGCAGTCCCAAAAATTCCTTCCTCTTGTTTTTGAGTTCACCTCTTGGGATGTAATGGTTGCGGAAGCTACGCTTGAACTCTTCCCAAGTGATGTTCTCAGGGTCATGATGGGCGGCCACGTAGGCGGTCCACCAATCAGCAGCAGGTCCATGCAATTGATGAGAGGCAAACAGCACCCTCTCATACCCTTGGCACTGTATGATCCTCATCTTACTTTCAATGGTCTTCAGCCAATCATCTGCCTCCAGAGGTTCAGCAGCATTTGCAAACTTTGGAGGTTGAGTTCCTAGAAACTCACTCAACCTTGGTTGGCGTGGTGCAGCTTGTGGATGTGGAACTTGATGCAAGTTGGCCACCACTTGAGTCAAGTTCTGGATGAGCTGATTTTGATTCTCCAGCATTTGGTGGAGGGGATCAACTCCTTCACGGCGACCACCCCGGTCCTGGCCTCCAGAAAGATGAGGGTTGCATGCCTCATCGTTGTTGTTGGCGGGGTTGGCAGCACGTCCTTTTCCTCTTCCGGCCATCTGGCAGAATCAACCAATGTTAATTTGAAAGCATTTAGTATCATCTTACTACTTTCATTTGTTTGTACTTTTGAAGTGTTGAGGCTTTGTTATACTTTTCTGAGGGTTTATTTCTCACACAACAATAGATGCAATATTATTTCATGTGGGTTCACTCACCAAAGCAAAACAATCTAAAGACAAGGCTGTGGACAATTGCTCATGGCTTCCACAACTCACGTCACACACCAAGCATTAACACACCATTAACTTAACGTAACGACTCGACTATTCGACATCTTGCTAACTAAGGGAAAGACTCTACACTACTCGTTTTCTTGTGCTGGCTCCTCGGGATCTTCCACATCATTTCGGCTTCCTTCTGACTCTGCTTTGGGTGGGGAGGCTGCTGGTGGAGAAGTGCAACGACGCCTGATCGCCCGGCGATCTGGGGAGTCAGGAGTCCATGTATCATTCGCGGTGACACACAGTTCATTCCCATCTCCTCTTTCTCTCGCCCTTAAGCAGGCTCGCAGCAACGCCTCCGTTTCCTTCAGGGTGTGGGGATCAACTCCTTCACGGCGACGACCCCGGTCCTGGCCTCCAGAAAGATGAGGGTTGCATGTCTCATCGTTGTTGTTGGCGGGGTTGGCAGCACGTCCTTTTCCTCTTCCGGCCATCTGGCAGAATCAACCAATGTTAATTTGAAAGCATTTAGTATCATCTTACTACTTTCATTTGTTTGTACTTTTGAAGTGTTGAGGCTTTGTTATACTTTTCTGAGGGTTTATTTCTCACACAACAATAGATGCAATATTATTTCATGTGGGTTCACTCACCAAAGCAAAACAATCTAAAGACAAGGCTGTGGACAATTGCTCATGGCTTCCACAACTCACGTCACACACCAAGCATTAACACACCATTAACTTAACGTAACGAGTCGACTATTCGACATCTTGCTAACTAAGGGAAAGACTCTACACTACTCGTTTTCTTGTGCTGGCTCCTCGGGATCTTCCACATCATTTCGGCTTCGTTCTGACTCTGCTTTGGGTGGGGAGGCTGCTGGTGGAGAAGTGCAACGACGCCTGATCGCCCGGCGATCTGGGGAGTCAGGAGTCCATGTATCATTCGCGGTGACACACAGTTCATTCCCATCTCCTCTTTCTCTCGCCCTTAAGCAGGCTCGCAGCAACGCCTCCGTTTCCTTCAGGGTGTCCTGGACATCCTGAAGCTCTTGTTGACACTCCTGCAGTCGAGTGCTGAGCATAGAAGCATCCTCCAGGCACAAGTCCATGTGCTCATGAGAAGTCCCTTGCTGCACCGGCGGGTACTTGTATTCCGTGGTACCACTCTCACGCTGGAGGACATACATGTACTCAGTTTTGTCCAAGTGGCGACGATAGATTTGACTCTGGCAGGTGATGGCCTCCCAGATGACATCTTTCTCCGCGTCGACCTGTGTCGCTCTACAAGCTGGAGAGTGGTGAATCTTAAGCAGCTGATTTTCGTGTATAATCCTCATATCTGAACTCCATTCTTCCCTCTTCTCACGGATGGTCCTGGTGGAGTTATAGTGGATGATTAGCTTGCCCGTGTTGCCGGCGGCTTCGAGCATACGCCGAAGACGGCGCAATAAGCCTCCTGCTGCCAATCCGTAGGAAAGGTACGTCACCGGACGGCTCTCCTCTCTCTCGGCAAGGGAAACTACGGGAACTCTCCCTCCTGTGGACTTGCGAGCGGTGCGAATCATGCGAACCATCTAAAACAAAAAGAATTTAAAATTAGGTTAGATAAACTCTCAAACAAAAATCCTATTTTGAATGAAAGTTGGGGTAAGATGAAGAAAGTGACTCATTAAATAACACTTTTCAACACACACCTTGAGGGCTCCATCACAGGCGTTGCCCGGGGGTCTCCATGAACCTAGAAACCTTCTTCGGGTCCAAAGTCTCGATCATTATACACCACCTCATTATCTTGACCTGAGCAGCAATATAAACCAACAAATATGCAAGGTTGAGTACCAATGGTACTCAGCAAGTGTGGGAAAATTATATCATGCATGGCTAGAACAAGGAGAGGTTGAACTCATGGTTAAAGCACTATGCAATTAATACCTATCACCTTAGCTTATTAAGCACCTACATTACTACACAGGTGAAATGGTCCCAATCTCCCATCCCATCATCATAATCCAATAACCATAACATCATTTCCAATGTTAAGCTCCCCGCTTAACATCCACAACTTCCAAAACCATCTATCCTCTAATCATGAATAAGTCCAAGCCGCTCTTGACCGTGAGCACGGCTGTCATGACAGTTTTGACTCTGCGGAGTTTGTACCACTGTACCCACACGTAGTGATTTCATCCCCCATTGTAGGGTGGACTAAAAGAACCTCCATTATGCCAGTGGCTACGAACCACATTCACACTTCACAGGTGTGTAGCCAGGAGATCACTACGAAGCCTTTACAAAGGGATTCCCGGCGAGCGTGGGCCCACTGAGGTTTCACCCCTAACAGCATACAAGAGGCTCCAACCCCGCTGCAGTGGCCCCCTCTTGAGCCTTGCGGTTCATATGGTAGTCCAGCTGACACCTATTCCCCGCACCATCCAACACACCCATACTACGCCGGAGATACACCTAATTAATTGGCCAAGCTGCCCCATCTCAGCATGTGGTTGGCACGGTAAAGCCTGGTTACATGCTCCATGAACCGGTCCTTAGGATCCAGGCAAGTACTAAACACAAACCCGAGTCTCGTGACCCCAGCACACAACCAAAACATCCAACTTGCCTTGATCCCTACCTCTACATAACTCACAATATCTCATTCAAGAGTATGGTAAAATAAATTGATGATCTGATATCCCAAATATCTCATTCTAAGCATGGCTAAGCATATGCATAATAATAAATGACATGATAAAATAAATCCCAACCCAAGCTACAAGGAAACGGGGTAATGCAATTCTAGGGAAACTTCCTAGCATGGGTTTCATATTTCAATTGACAATGCAAATAATTCTACCTACACATCCTAGTATAGGATCAAAGTGGTCAAGGACACTTGCCTCCTTCCTGCTGCTCTTGGAATGGGTAGTCCTGATCTTGGAAAGTAATAACTTGCTCTTGAGCAGGTTCTACATCATACCATCACACATAGCAAAAGAAAAACAACAATCCATAAGACATAGTTCACACTTCCACTTCAAACAAACCACACATTCACATTTATGAAAGTCATTCACAATTTTATGTGTTGTGGTTACTCTATGTGTGTTGATCTTTGGCTTACATATACTTTTAATCATGTGTATATGATTCCTACTTTTGCATTCACATTTATGCAACATACTATATATATGAGTTTCCAATTTAAATAAATTCCTTATATTTAATTACTACATCTTTTAGCTACCAAGTATGCATGAAAGGTATTTTCCTACTCCATATGTGTCTTCAGAAATTTCTACCAACTCTAAACTGAATTCTTTGTAGTTTAGAAACTTCATTTATCATTTACTAGTTGCTATATTTTCAAGATTTATTTCTTATGCTTAAATGTGAGCTTTATTATGAAAATAACAAAATACATCATCTAAACAGAATAGATTCTGATCTAAAATATTTACTAATATATTTTTGACCTTTGTCTCTGATGTAAACTATTTACAATTATTTTCCCTATTTTCCAGAACTATTCTTTACTTAAAAATGTGTCACTAAATGTGAATAATAAATTAAACAGATTCATTTCAGCTCAAAATATATTTTTATCTCACTCCAAAGTTTTCTAAATACTGATAAAGTTTTTAATTTGATTTTGACAATATGTTTGTCCCACTTTTTTAAATTTTAAACACTAGCCACATATTCAATTTCCTAAATTAAATATTAAACAGGGCTAAAAAGGTAAACTTACCCCACTACAGGGTCTATAATATTATTTTCAGAATTTCCAGGGGTCTAGCTACACTTATCAGAGGAGTTTTTCCTAATTTTTATTAAGTCCAGGGCTAAAACTGATTTTTAAATGAATTTACATGATTTTCTGAAGTTCCAGGGGCTAGATCAGAAGTTTCCGGGGCTAGCTCTTATTTCCCGAAAACCCCAGGGGGTAGCACGTAAGATTTCTAGTCTTTATAACACGGGGCTGACATGGACCGTCCGATTTAAAACAGACGGCTGAGATTATAACGTCGAACCGGTACGCGGGGATTTAAAGTCTACCGTGCGATTTAAAATAGACGGCGCACAAGCGGCCACGTCGCTCTGATCGAGTGCGGGCGGCGCTGCCGGCGGCGCACGGCCGCAGGAAGCGGCGATCTCGCCGGAGACTTTCGGATCTTTGAGAATTCTTCCTAGAACTGTGATCTTATGGCATAGATCGGTGGAGGAGAGGTCGGGGATCTCACCTCGGGGGTTTTCTTGAGCTCGGTGGTCCTGGAAGGTGATCGGCGACGAGGTCCGAGGTGAAACCACGGCGAGGCTCGTCGGCGCTGTGTTTACACCGCAAGTCACCGAGTTTTCTGCACCTGCAAGGTTCCCCGGAGGCGGTGGATCATGACCAGCGAGTTAGATCGGAATTTCCCAGCGTAGATCGGTCAGAATTCGCCGGAGAAGTCTCGGTTCTCACCGGAGGAAAATCGGTGGATCGCGTGGGAAAAACAGAACGAGGCCGGGGTTTTTATAGACGGGGGAGGGCGGCAGGGTGGTTTAGATCGAGTTTGCGTCTCCCCCGAACAGAATTCTGCTGGAATACGCGAGAATTCCCGATCGGTTTCGATTCGAGTGAGAGAGTCCGGCGCCGGCGCGAGGTAGACGATGATCTGGTGGGCCTCGCCTGTCAGTGGGGTAAAGCGGCGCGTGCGGCTGCGGGCTGGCGCGGGCGCTGGTTGGGCCAGCTGGTGGGTTTCGGCCCACTGGCCGGTTTTTTTTCTGTTTTCTCTTTTTCTTTTTCTATTTCTTTTCTGATTTGAGTTTAATTTAAATTCCAGTTTGAATTCGAATTTTTGCAAAACATGCAACACGTCCAAAAATTTTTAAATTCCCCTATTAACATGATTTAGGGTCTTAACAATATTTTTGGGGTGTTACACGCTCCCTGAGCTTGTCCTTCTATACAGGATCACGCACATACAAGATTCATAACAATCAATACCATGCACAAACTTTAACTAGATGCGATGATGCATATGTATGTAAATCCTACGATGCAATTTAGTTTGTACGCGTTCTCGCATGGCTTGTATGGTTTTGTGATGAACAAAGGTGTTCGCATCAAATGTGGACGTGGCGATGATCTTGTCTTTAGATCAACCTGATCAACAAGTGATCTGTTCACGAGAAAGCTTCTGTTCGAAAGGAATCGAAGAACAGATGCAAAGAAAACTCAACGATATCGTAAGGTGGTATTGGAGACCTACCTTACGTTCTTCTCGGTCTCGGGTCCTTCTCAGATTGTTGGGCTCTCTTCCGGCGATCTTCCTCGCTGAACTCCGGCGATGGGCTTACTCGGCGAGCTAGGGTTCTAAGTCGTCGGCTCAGGAGTTGGAAAAGAAGTTCGTGGTTTTGGCCAAGGGTTCTGGGTTCTATTTATAATCGGGAGAAGAAGAGTCCTAACCTGATTGTATTCCGAATAAGAGTCCTATTCAGATCATCAATGAATCTTAACATCTTATCTTTAGTTCATTTGGTGCGGTAACATTGTGGAATTCAGGTTGGTTTCTTCTCCGTACCGACATTTCTATGCGTACAGAATCCAAAAACCGTTCCAGAACTCGTTACCCCCGCGGTGATGAGCTCCGGAAGCTCCACGTGTCCACTGGGCCTGGTCTCTCCCTTTCCGCAGAGACGAGCTCCGGTTGTGCCGCGTGTCAAGCGAGTGAGACCTCCCTTCTCTTTCGGAGGTGAGCTCCACGTGTGCCACGTATCCTGGCGGTCGGGAGCTCCTCTCTATTCGAAGATGGCTCCGCGCATGCCACGTGTCAGTGCCGGACCTTCCCTCTCTTCGGAGGTGGCTCCGGGTGTGCCACGTATCCATTTCGGACCTCCCTCTCTTCGGAGGTGAGCTCCGTGAATGCCACGCGTCAAGTAGCGCCGGACTTTCCTTTTTCCTCAGAGACGTGCTCCGAGGTAGACACGTGTCCAACAATGTCGGACCTACCGGAGATAAGCTCCGGTGACAACACGTGTCCAATAGAACCGGACCTCTCGGAAGTGAGCTCCGAGATCGACACGTATCCCGCGCGACTGGTCCTCTGATTTCCGTGGTGACTAGCTCTGAAGGTGACATGTGTCCTGCAGAACTGCCTTTGCTTCTTCCGTAGAGGCTAGCTCCGGGGGCAACACGTGTCCCATAGGGTCGGACCTCTCCCCCTTTGCGGAGATGAGCCCCGAGCCTGCCACGTAGCCATTTTAGCGGCGGACCTCTCCCCACTTCGCAGGAATGAGCTCCGAACATGCCACGTGGCCAGCAGGCCGCGGAAGTTGTCTTCGGCGCTCTCTGGAATCTGGATTTGGCTCTTATTGGCTATCTTTTTTTATTCCCTCTCTGTTCCTACTTCCTTTAAAATATTTTCTCTACATGAAACATGAATACATGCAGAAACCAGAAATGGGGGTGTCACACCTGGTAGCGGGACTTAACTCCCCCACTGACTACTCTACTCAGAGTATAAAACCCTAGATCATGTATAGGATACATATAGCTTCGGGGCCACGTGTCAGGCCCCAAGCCACATTGTAACCACCTCGGCCTTGGACTATAAAAGGACCAGGGTGACCACCCGACAAAGGGTTCCGCATTCGCGACCCAGCAGCTCACACACTCACGAGAAATACAGCAAACACTGCTGTGGACGTAGGGTATTACGCTCCGGCGGCCCAAACCACATAAATCCTGGTGTGCATCCACTATCTTGAGGCTGATCGTGTGAGAGGTGTCAAGCCCCTCCAATCAAAGAACCTCCGCGGGCCGCTCTAGTAGCGGGCCGGGGGAGTGTCATAGCTCACACTCCAACATTTGGCGCGCCAGGTAGGGGGCTCTTTCCACGCTCTCCATGCGACCTTGGTGAACATCACCCCCTAGGAGAGCCTTCTCGCCCCACTCGCTGTCCTCTTCATGCAGGAGACGATGAGGTTACCTCCCGCTCCAGGGCTGGCAGGTCTGGCCAGGCTGATGGCTAGACGGTCGGTGTGCCTGCGGCGCCCAGATCCGGCCAAGCTGATGGACATACAGCCATCACGCTCTGTGTAATTTACGGGGGCTCTTCCGACATCTCGTCCCGGCGAGCCGTCAAGACTCTCCGTCGAGCAGTGGCGGCAGCCGCTCCAGCCCCTGGGCTAGCACCGCATTGCAAGTGGATGGAGACGCTGATTATCTTCGACTCCTTCCACTGCCCCGAAAACATGGCAGGCGCCGGGCAGCTGCCTCTCCTCGTTCCCCCGACCATCTCTAACGTGAATCTCTACCACGCGTTGATCGATGGTGAGGCGTCCCTCAGCGTTATCAGCCTCGCAGCTTTCAAGAAGCTGCAAATCCCTATGTCCAAGCTTACCCCCTCGAGACCATTCTCGGGGGTAGGCTGGGACCCAATCTTCTCATGTGGTAGCATCTCCCTCCCGGTGATGTTCGGAACACCTAAGAACTACCGCATGGAAAGCGTCGTCTTCGACGTTGCCGAGGTCAGCCTCCCCTTCAACCCTATAATCGGCAGGCCCGCCCTATACCGATTCATGGCAGTAGCCCACTATGACTACCTGATCCTGAAGATGCCATCCCTGAGAGGTGTCCTCAAGATCCGTGGAGACTGCACTGCGGCTGTCTCAGCGCTGAAAAATCTCCAAGCGCTGGCAGCCGCTAGGGAGGTTGCTTCCGATCACGCAGAAGATAGCCGGCCACCTCCAAGCACGCGTCATCATGGGACGACATCTGCACCTCGTGTGCAGCCCTCAAATAACAAGGACGTACCAGTCAAGGCCATCCAATTCGGTCCTGATGCCGCCCAGACCACCCGAATCGCCGAGGGAATGGGGGGCAAATAGGAAGACGCGCTCGTCACCTTCCTCTGGGCCAATGTCGACGGGTTTGCATGGCAACCATCGGAAATGCCCTGGATCCCCAGGGAGGTGATTGAGCACCAACTGAAGATCCGCCCCAATGCCAGGCCGGTCCAACAGAAGCCTCGGAAGCAATCCATCGAGCAGCAAGACTTCATCCGTGAAGAAGTCAAGAAGTTGCTGCTCAATGCTGGCTTCATCCGAGAGGTCAACCATCCACGATGGTTGGCCAATCCTGTTGTCGTCCGCAAGGAAGGCGGCAAGCTTCGCATGTGCATCGACTACACCACCCTCAATAAGGCATGTCCAAAGGATCCATTTCCCCTCCCCATATAAACCAAATAGTGGATTCTACATCCGGCTGTGATCTACTATGTTTCCCCTCATCACTTAGATGGTCTATACTGCTATGTGTCCATGCCTTATGGTCTTAAGAATGCCCTTCCCACTTTCATACGTGCCATTCACAAAATGTTTGGGAATCTCATTCGAGACCTAGTAGAGGTGTATGTCGACAACATCATAGTAAAGGTTAAGTCGCAAGCATCGCTGCTCGACAACCTAGCCCTAGTCTTCGACAGACTGCGTTCAACATGCACGAAGTTGAACCCAGACAAGTGTGTCTTTGGGGTCTCTGCTGGAAAGCTACTCGGTTTCTTGGTCTCACACCGAGGGATAGAAGCTAACCCAGAGAAGATTAAGGCGATAGAATTGATGTGGCCCCCAGATCGCATCAAAGATGTGCAGAAGCTTACCGGATGCTTGGCTGCGCTCAGTCGATTTATCTCTAGACTGTTTGAGCAGGCTCTTCCGTTCTTCAAGCTTCTATGCAAATCTGGTCCATTCGTATGGACCGAAGAGGCAGATAAGGCTTTCCAAGAGCTGAAGAAGTTCCTCACAACGCTACCGATAATGGTGGCCCTGGAACAAGGCGAGCCTCTGCTCCTCTATATCGCTGCTACAGCTGAGGTCGTGAGCATGGTTCTGGTCGCGGAGCGGCCAGAACTCTATCGACCTCCAGTCCCAGTTAAGGCTCCTACTGCCGTAGGTAAGATTCCAAGAACTCAGACTCCGTAGGAGACCCTAGGGACACGGAAATAATCAGGTCCCAATCAGCCGAACCTGATGGTCAATGCATATCCGGGTCCGAGCTCCCAGAATGCAGTCCCGGACCTGGGGGCCCAGGGGCCCCGAGTTCCGGACCTCCCCGAGAAGGTCTAGTTAGGTCTCATCCAGCTAGACCTGAAAATCAGTGCGCATCTGGGTCCGAGCTCCCAAAGTGCAGTTCCGTACCTGGGGGCCAGGAGCCTTCGAGTCCCGGACCTCTACAAAAAGACGCATCGGACCTATCCGGGAGGGTTCGAATCATCAAGCATCCGGTCTACTTCATCATCAAGGTCCTCCACGACGCCAAGACCAGATATCTGGAGGTGCACAAGCTGCTCTATGCAGCCTTCGTTGCTTCAAGGAAGTTGCACCACTACTTCCAAGCTCACAAGATCTCGGTGGTTATCTCATACCCGCTGACAACCGTCCTCCACAACCCCAATGCAACCGGAAACATAGCCAAATGACCGTGGAGCTGGCGGAGTTCAAGCTGGACTTCTTACCGTGCCATGCGGTGAAGAGACAGGCACTAGCTGACTTCGTGGCAGAGTGTACACCACCACCATGCCATCCAGGGGTCCAAGACATCGGTGGACCAGAGCCCAGAGCTCCGGTCTTTACTAGACCTTACTGGACTCTTTTCTTCGACGGCTCCTCGTGGAGGCAAGGCGCCAGAGCAGGGGTTCTGCTCCTTACACCAACCGGAGAGCAGTTCAAGTACATGGTGCGACTTGACTTCAAGGCGACCAACAACATGGCGGAGTATGAGGCTTTCATCTTCGAGGTAAAGACCGCGCTGTCCCTCGGTGTCCAGCAGTTGTTGGTCAAGGGTGATTCTCAGTTGATCATCAAACAAGTCAAGGGAGAGTGTTGCTACAATGAACTACAGCTTGTAGCCTGTCTCCTCCAAGTACAGAAGTTGGAGAAGGACATCTTATTGTTTGACTTGTGCCATGTTCCCCGCGCCAACAATACAATAACCGATGACCTGTCAACGAAGGCTTCCACCTGGGCTCTGGTGCCTGAGGGGGTCTTTGAAAGGATGTTGTTGCGACCTACCGCCTGGCCGGCCAAACAGGTGAAGGGGGCAGGACCAGCATCTCGAAGCTTATGGTCCAGGTGGCCATGCTACCATGGCGCTCGCCAAGGATCGTAAGTGTCACCGGGGACCCCGTGCAACTCGGTGCTAAAGATCCAAGTGCTCAAGTAGGTCCTGACGCATGGATCACGGAGATCTAGGACTACTTGAATGAAAATTTCCTTCCCAATGAACGTGTATCCGCTGAACGGATCCCTCGGTTGGCTAAGAGATACATGCTGGTAGAAGGGGATCTCTACCGGCGTGGCGCTAATGGCATCCTATTGCGGTGCATAACCCAGGAGGAGGGCTGCGACTTGCTCGCGGAGATCCATGGAGGCGAGTGTGAGAACAATGCATCTTCCCGCACGTTGGTCGATAAAGCCTTCCTGCATGGCTTTTACCAGCCGACAGCTCTCTAGGATGTCTTTGACCTGGTCAGGAGATGCAAGGCGTGCCAGTTCCAGGCCAAGCAGATCCACACACCGGCGCAAACGCTGCAGATGATCCCGCCCTCATGGCCCTTCGCTGTGTGGGGGCTGGACATTCTGGGATCATTCCCCAGATCCGTCGAAGGGTGCCAGTACCTCTACGTCGCCGTAGACAAGTTCACCAAGTGGCTGGAAGCTGCCCCTGTAGTAACAGTCAACAAGAAGTTGGCAGTCAAGTTCATCAAGTCGATCATCTGCCAGTTCGGGGTCCCGAACAGAATCATCACCGACAACGGGACCCAGTTCACCAGTACAGTGTTCCAATACTACAGCGAAGACCTCGGCATCCAAGTTTGCTATGCTTCCGTTGCTCACCTAGAGAGCAACGGTCAAGTCGAAAAAGCAAACGCCGAGATACATAGGGGACTTAAGACGCGCACCAACGTCAGCTTGAAAAAGCATTGTGCCAATTGGGTCAGAGAGCTTCCGTGTGCACTGTGAGCTAGCCAGATGTCCCTCAGTCGCACGACAGGGGAAACGCCCTTCTTCTTGGTGTATGGGGCCGAGACCGTCCTCCCCTCGGAAATCACCATGGGCTCATTCCATGTCCAAGTGTACGACAAAGCCACGAAGGATAAGCTCCGGCGTGAAGATATCAACCTTGTCGATGAGCGAAGGTGGCAAGCAACTGCTCGAAACACGTGATACCGTCAAGCGCTCCGGCGTTATTGTAACACCCTCAAATTCATTTACATGCATTGCATACATTTTTCATATAGAGAAACATTAAAAAAACAAGTCGAAATGGAGAAAGAATCATAAAAATGATGGGGAATGGGAAAAAGATAGCTGAAATGAGCCAATTCCAATTTGTCTAAGTGCGCTGTTGACACATCCCCGGGCCACCGGACACGTGGCACCCGCGGAGCTCACCCTTGCGGAGGAGGGTAAGATCTGGCACCGCGGGACATGTGGCGTCCGCGGAGCTCACCCCTGCGGAGGGGGGTGAGGCCCGGCACCGCGGGATACATGGCACCCGCGGAGCTCACCTCCACGGAGGGGGTGAGGTCCGGAACCGCGGGACACGTGGCGCCCTCGGAGCCCATCTCCGCGGAGGGGGTGAGGTCCGGCACCGCTGGACACGTGTCGCTCTCGGAGCTCACCTCCGCGGAGGGGGTGAGGTCCAGCACCCGCTGGACACATGGCGCCCTCGGGGTTCGCCTCTGAGGAGAAGGGAGGCCTGACCCCGCTGGACGCGTGGCATCCTCGGAGTTCGCCCCTGCGGAGGGGGTGAGGCCCGGCTCCGATGGCCACGTGGCAGGCCCGGAGCTCGCCTCTAAGGAGGAGGGTGGCCGGCCCCACTGGACACGTGGCGCTTTCGGAGCTCACCCCTGCGGAGGGGGCGAGGTCCTTAGGCGGATTTTTCTCCTGTGCGCGGGGGTACCCGGTACTGAGGGTACCGACACAATTTCTCCAAATTTTCCCCACATTGCTACCGCACCTAACTGAAAAGATAAGTTTGTTGAGATCCAAAATTGAGTAGGACTATTATTTGAGCTCCAATTGGAGTAGGACTCCTCTTTTTCTCTTATAAATAGAACCCAAGACCCCATATTTGGCCGTAACCCCTTTCCCTTTTTCTTCCTCCCAAGTCGGCGACTTGGAGGCCCTAGCCCCGAACTCGCCGACTTAACCCCCCCCCTGCCGGAGTTCAGTCGCCGGTGAGCCCCCGCTGTTGCCATCGCTAGGAGGAAGACCCTGCCACCAAAGGGAAGTGAGGTAGGTCTTCGTTACCCATCTTACGACGTTGTCGCTGTATCTACGCATCCTTTTCTTCGCTCCCTTCGAACCAAAACTTTTTCGTGTGGACAGATAACGTTTTGATCGGTTTTTGACGGTGGGATTGATCAAGATCTTGAGTCAAGATCATCACCACGTCCACACTTGATCCCTACACCCTTGTTCGTTATAAGACCCCATGAAAGCCATTAAAATATGCAAGAACACGTACAAACTGGTTTAATAAAACAGCACCATAGGATTTGCATTCATCTACACCATTGCATCTTGAGTAAAGTTTGTGCATGATGTTTGATTGCTGTAAATTTTTTATGTGCGTGGTCGTGAGTAGAAGGACAAGCTCAGGAAGCCATCTACGAAAAACTACAGCACCAAGACTTCGAGACGCTCGGACAACAAGAGCCACGGAAGCAAGGCAAGTGCCCCTTGACCATATTGATCCCATGTTTTGAAACTGTTTTGTTTGCGAAAACGTGTACACTTGAGTCAACTTGATGGGGCACCCTTTTTTAGGAGTTTACTAGTTTTGTTAACCATCATTGTCGCCGGGAAAGTTGATGAGTCGGGTATGGTCGTTTTTCCTTTTTGCTTTGCTTAATCTACGGGATACGGGAAGCTGAATTAAAACATGGTTAGCTACTGCACTCATACGAATAATGATAATGATAACTTGATGATGTTAATAAGCATGAAATCGGGGGAAATCTAGGCAAGCTTGGTTCGTGATGTTGCTGAATGAGATGGTGGTTTACTTGCCGTAGATCTAAGGACCGGTTCATGCAAGCACATGCCAGGAAAACAGTGCCACCACAAGGCCAAATATTGGTGCGGCTTAGCTGAATAATTAGGTGTGTTGCTAGTTTGTTATGGACCGTGGATGGCGCGGGGAATGGGAGTCGAGAGAGGACTGTCCTGGGAACTGCATGGCACAAGAGGGGGCCCGTGGGTGGGAGAATGGTGATTCAAGCCTGCCGATGAAACCTTAGTGAGTCCATACATCTAGTAGCCCCTTTGTAAAGGCTATTTTGTGATCTCTTGGCCATACACCAATGGTTGTGTACTGGTATAATGGAGGTTCTGTAGTCACCGACGGGTGATGAAATCACAAACTTGTGGGTAAAGTGGTGCCACCTCTGCAGAGTGTAAAACTATCATGATAGCCGTGCTTACGGTCACAAGCACCTGGCCAACTCACATGATTAGAAGGGAAAACTTGGGATGGATGTTCGGTATGGTTATGGTATGGTCATTGAGATTGGTTTTGGGACTGTTTTGAGTCATGAAAACAAGTTTGGCTTCGGTCATATGAATATGAGATGGTTATGTATATTTCTGAGTATGAGATGAACTTGAGAAAGATCATTGGCTGGTTGAGACTTGATAAATGGTGCATTATGATGAAAGAGTGTTGCTGATTACTTGGTTATATTGGGATTTAATTCATCTAGATTTAGTTGCTGTTTTTACCATGTTTATGAAATAAAATTTGCTTGCTGCAATGAGCCTTTTTATTCCATACCTTGTTGTAAGCTACATGTCATACTTTTCTCGCACTTGCTGAGTACGACATGTACTCACCCTTGCATTATCACATAAACATCAGCAACAGGACAAGAGTACTTCGAGGACCATGTGGAGTACTAGGCGTGCGAACTACCGTCAACATGCCTGTGGAGTTGAAGATGGAGCCTGCTGCTTAGTTATTTTTCGCTGTCGTTTAGAGACTTCCGCTGCAAGAATAAGTTAGAGAATTATGAATGAGACAATGAGTCAATGTAATAAAGTACTTAACACTATTTATTCGTGGTTATATTCTGAATTCAGTTTGTGGATTACATGTGTATGTGTGATGAACATCGTGGGCACACATATGCATTAACTTGGTTTCTGTTTTTGAAACCGGGTGTCACAGATTGGTATCAGAGCCACGTTGACTGTAGGACGCAAGCCTATGTAGAATGGACACTCTAAAACACATAGGAACACCCCTCTAAACTGCTATTTTCAAAAATTTGCTTGCTGCTGCATTTTTCTTGTCAATTCAGCCACCGCAAAGTGCTATTTTCAGCCCCTCTTTTTCTCTTCCTTTGGACAGCAACGTCTTGCTTTCTTGTTCCATGACTTCTGAAGTTTTGGAGTTATTTTTTCCTTCTCTAAAAGTTTCTCATGTCCTATTTATAGATGCTGGTGATCCGGAGCACGACACGCATAAGTACTCGTTCACCACCACGTGGGAGTGCACTTAACCCCATTGAGATGTCCGATGGACCACCCCCGTCACACGGCGGGAACAGCACCAGTTCACATGCTTAAGTTTAGGATTCCCATTGAATAAACTGTAATAGGAACATTTAAATCGTAGTAGCATGAATAGGAGTGGTGTGTTGAACTTTTGTGATGATTGCTTATGTTTGTGTGCTAGTGTGAGTTGTGGGACGCTTCTGTGAAAGTCCACATCCACACATAGTAGAGAGATGTGAGATGCGTCGGCATGTGTTCACATCCTCATATAGGCTGAAATTAATAAAAGAAGATATTTAGTTCATACCCTTGATGCATATAGTTGGGGGATCAATCTAAACTTCTATTCTGTATTCTACTCAACTCTCTCACACAGATGGTGAGGGAAAACGCCAGCCGTCAAAGGAGGAACGTTCGTGGCAACCATGAACCACAAGAGGGTGGCAACGTTGAAGTTCCTGAAAATGCTAACCTCAGGGCTGATGCAAACAACCTTGAACGGTTGATGGCCATGCAGAACCAGCTCATGCAAACTATGATACAAACTTTGGGACAGCTGCAAGCCAACAACAACTACAATCCTAACCCCGTTCCTGCACCCCCACCACCACCGCCACCACCGCCGGCTCACAACAGATTGGGAGAGTTCATGAGGATTCGACCGCCTACTTTTGCACAAGCTAATGATCCCATGGAGGCTGATAATTGGTTGAAATCCATGGAAAAGAAGCTTGCTATTGTTCAGTGCGATGATCGGGAGAAAGTTCTCTTCACATCGCATCAACTCATGGCAGCAGCCGCTGACTAGTGGGACGCTCTCTGCAATGCTCTTGACAACCAGGAGACAATCACTTGGGCTGAATTCAAGGAGAGTTTCCGCTCTCATTACGTCCCTGCTAGAGTCATGATGCTTAAAAGGCAAGAGTTCGAAGGTCTCCGCCAAGGAAAGAAGAGCGCGAATGAGTACCTCAACAAGTTCACGCAGCTGTCAAGGTATGCTCCAAAAGACGTCAACTCGGATCAAAGGAAGCAATACTTGTTCATGAGAGGATTGAAAAATGAGATCCAAGTACAACTGCTCAACAATGATTATGCAAACTTCCAGAAGCTCGTCGAAAAAGCTATAGTGGTTGAGAGCAAGATCCGTGAGATCGAGCAAGAGGGCAAGAGGACGATGCCATACCAGCCACAAGGGAGCAATGTACGTCCCCGTTTCATGCCCCCAGCTGCACCACAGTATGTCTCGTCCGCTTCTCCTTTCCGCCCTGCAAACCCACCTCGCCCTAATCAGCCACCGCAGCAACGTCCTGTTTTGCAAGCACCTCGTATGCCTTTGCCTACTGCACCCCATCCCAACCTAGGCGCCTATGCTCAAAACCAGCCTCGCCCCAACATTCCTGCTGTTTTGGGCAACAAAGCATGCTTTTCATGTGGAGAGGCGGGACACTTTGCAAGTCAATGCCCAAATAAAGGCCTTGGACAGCCAAGCAACGCGCCCAAGTAGAGCCCACGGCCGAATGGAGGAGCTAATCAAGGTAACTGTGGGCAGCAGAACTACGCTCGTGGCAACGTGAATCATGTCTCCGCTGAGGAAGCACAACAAGATGAGGACGGCGTGATTGGTATGTTCCTTGCCAACTCCAACCCAGCCACTGTTTTATTTGATTCCGGAGCATCGCATTCATTCATATCATCCAAATATGTTGCCAAGTACAATCTGCCCATATCACACATGAAACACACTATGTTGGTTAATTCTCCTGGTGGAGAGATGAGGACTAATATAGTATGTCCGAAAGTAAACCTTAAAATAAGAGGGTAGACTTTCTTGCCAACCTTATTGTCTTAGATTCCCAAGGGATTGATATAATACTTGGAATGGATTGTGTGAGACCTATGTGTACTGAATACATTGGCAATTAGGATAAAAGTTAGCATTAACATTCAAAGTTTTGAATATTGCCAAAACATTCTTCTGTGGCAAGGTCCGACAAGTTCTTTGTTAGGTCCGCCAAGTGTTCGCAAGGTCCGGAGAGCTTCTGTGAGGTCCGGAGCTTGTTTTTAGGGAGCTCCCATGAAGTTCAACTCGTAGAACTGCAGCGTCTTGTTTTTGCTTTTAACTCGCAATGTTTCAAACTTTCTTTATGGGAAGGTTTGCTTAGTATTAATTTGCTAAGTTTTTGGTGTGTTTTGGTGGTTATGGCTGTTATCATTTGATATGGTTTCAACATGCTTATGTGACGTGCTCATGTAAGGTGTTGTGGTTTTCGAACTAACGTGAGTCAAGTCGAGGACTTGTGCTCGGAAGAATTGGTTGTTTATTCATGTGCAGGTGTTGCTTGAGTTCAATACATGGCTGGTGACGGGATCCTTGGACTAGTCTCAGGGAGGATATGAGGTTCCAACAACCAAGTTCGGGAGGAGCTGTGGTTGAGTTGATCGGGAGGTCGCGCAGCATGTTTGGATCAAGGGCAGTGCATATGAAGGTTGCGTGTACGTCGTTGGAAGGTGTTTGCACGTGTGCAAGGAGTGCATGGACGTGGCAACATTGTTCCAAGGCGTGATGAAGAGAAGTGGACGTAAAGAATTGGTCGGAAAGGTCCAACCGGCTGGATTGCGTACTCAGGCTGAGGCTGAGTCGGATATGGCTCAAATATGGAAGATTTGAGTTGGTTATGATAGGATTTCGTCCTAGGCACGAAGTTGAGTTGTTTTAGGAATGTTTAGGACGTTCCTAAGGTGTTTGGAAGTCTCTCGATTGCTTCTATCTGCGAATAGGAGAGTCCTGAGCAGTTATGGTAAGTTAGGATACGAGTCCAATTAGGAGTAGGAGTCCTAGATTGGATTGATTAGCATGAGGGCTGGCTATAAAAGCAAGGGAGGCCAGAGCTCTCGAGGAGAGAGAACTTTGGGCTGTTCCTCTTTTGTTTCTATTGAATAAAGTTCATAGTTTCGAGGAGCTTTTGTGCCTTGTTCGTCCGATTTGTTTTTCGTCAAGTCTTTCTCGCCGAGTTTCTGGACAGACCGACGTTGCTTCGGTATTTCGTTCATAACTCGAGTTTTACAGATCCGATTGACGTGATTCTTTTTGGGTTGTCTTCACAACTCAATTATCTATCATCTGTGAAACTTTCACGAGCTTCGGATCTGTAGTTCTTGACATACACGAGTTTCTTTGCAGCGTTGCAGATCTGTTTTATATCGGGTAGAACAGATTGATCTTCGTTTAATGTTTTGATCGTATCTCAAGTTTTACTTCGTGTTTTCAAGTGATTCTTGTTGCATTAGATCCGTGACTTGATTCTCTACCTCTCTACTTGATTTTTCACGGTTGAACACGTTTGAAAACACTTGCACACGTGGTTTCTTTAACCGATTGATTTTTTGCTGAGGGGTTTTTGTTGTTTCCGCTGCGAAAAGTTTTAATCTACCATTCACCCCCCCTCTGGTAGCTTTTCACGTGCTCTTCGATCCTACAGATTGGTTAAGCAAGCACAACGGAGTAATTCAATATGCTGAGAGGAGCATGCAGTTGACAAATGAGCACGGTACTCGCATTGAGTTCGAGTCAGCCCAACCGGCAACCGAGAAGGCAGCGTTGAACCACGTCGAAGAAGCAACATTAGAAAGCATCCCGGTGGTTCAAAAATTTTCAGATGTGTTCCCGGAAGAACTTCCAGGTATGCCACCTGACCGGATATTGAATTTGCCATTGATTTAGTACCTGGAACTGCACCTATAGCGAAGAGGCCATATAGGATGCCCGTTAATGAACTAGTGGAACTTAAGAAGTAAATTCAGGAGCAGCTAGAAAAGGGTTTTATACGCTCAAGCTTGTCACCATGGGGAGCCCCCGTGCTCTTCGTAGACAAGAAGGATGGGACCCAAAGGATGTGTGTGGATTATAGGTCTCTCAATGAGGTGACGATCAAGAATAAATACCCGCTGCCCCGTATAGAGGACCTATTTGACCAAATGAAAGGTGCCCGAATTTTCTCCAAGATTGATCTTCGGTCGGGATACTTTCAGCTGAAGATTAGTCCCTCCGATATACCCAAGACTTCATTTTTAACACGGTATGGTTCGTATGAATATACCGTTATGTCTTTTGGGTTAACGAATGCACCCGCATACTTTATGTACCTCATGAATAAGGTCTTCATGGAGTACTTGGACAAGTTCGTCGTGGTTTTCATCGACGATATCATGGTGTATTCAAAAAGTGAGGAAGAACATGAAGAACATTGGAGATTGACATTGCAGAAAATGCAAGAACATCAATTGTATGCCAAGTTCAGCAAGTGTCAATTTTGGCTAAATGAGATATCGTTCCTAGGCCACATCATCTCCGAGAGAGGAGTATCTGTTGATACCGGAAAAGTGGGAGATGTTCTGAAGTGGAACCAACCGCAGAATGTGAGAGATATTCGGAGTTTCCTTCGGATGGCTGGATACTACTGACGGTTCATCAAGGATTTATCCAAAATAGAGAATCATATGACTGAATTGCTAATGAAGGGAAAAACATTTCAGTGGACACCAGTGTGCCCAGAAAGCTTTGAGGAGCTCAAGAAAATACTAACCACGGCACCAGTTTTGGTATTGCCGGACGTGAGCAAGAGTTTCGATATATATTGTGACGTATCAAGATAAGGGCTTGGATGTGTGCTCATGCAAGAAGGACAAGTGGTAGCCTATGCGTCGAGGCAACTAAAGAAACACGAGCTGAATTACCCCACACATGACTTGGAACTTGCAGCCGTGGTACATGCCTTGAAGATTTAGAGGCATTATATCCTTGGCCACCGATGTGAGATCTATACGGATCCAAAAGCCTCAAGTATATATTCACGCAAACGGATCTGAATTTGAGGCAACGTCGATGGTTGGAACTCATCAAGGATTATGATGTTGGAATAAATTATCACCCCGGAAAGGCCAATGTAGTAGCTGATGCATTGAGCCAAAAGGGAGCATATCACCAACTCACGGTTCGGGAGCTACCGCCCGAGTTGCGCAAGGAGTTCGAACGGTTACATCTCGGGTTCTTGAACGAGATGGAAGTGATAGAACTCAACTCTTTGATGGAACAAGAGATACGAGATGGCCAAGCAACGGATGAGGAAATCAAGGAAAGATTCTGACAAGGCATAGAAAAGTATTTCAAGGAAGACGAGAAGGGCACGCTTTGGTTAGGGAAAAGGATTTGTGTGCCTAACGTGAAACACATCCGCGACACGATATTAAAGGAGGCACATGACTCACCTTATTCCATACATCCCAGCTGTACAAAGATCTACAAGGACCTGAAAACTTGCTATTGGTGGGATGGTATGAAAAGGGACATAGCTGAATATGTTGCCTTATGTGACACGTGCCAACGGGTGAAGGCCAAACATCAAAGACCCGCTGGACTGTTGCAGCCATTGAAAGTACCAGAGTGGAAGTGGGAAGACATCAGCATGAATTTCATTGTCGGATTGCCACGTACTCGGTCGGGTTACGACTCCATTTGGGTTATTGTGGACCGATTGACGAAAACAGCCCATTTCCTTCCTGTTAGAACCACGTACCGCGTCGCAGAACTCGCCGAGCTGTATATGGAGAAAATCGTGTGTCGCCATGGAGTTCCGAAGAGGATAGTTTCAGATCAGGGTTCTCAATTTACCTCTAGGTTCTGGAAGAAGCTGCATGAAGCCATGGGTAAACGGCTGAATTTCAGCTCCGCTTATCACCCGCAAACTGACGGGCAAACTGAGAGGACAAATCAAATTTTGGAAGACATGTTGAGAGCTTGCGCCTTGAAACATGGGCACAGTTGGGATATGAGCTTGCTGTATGCTAAATTCTCATACAACAACAGCTATCAAGCCAGCTTGAAGATGTCACCTTTCGAAGCATTGTGTGGTAGACGGTGTAGAACACCGCTGTTCTTGAATGAGACCGGAGAGAGCCAAGTGTTTGGACCCGAAGTGCTGCAAGACGCCGAAAAGCAAGTCCAAACGATACGAGAAAATTTGAAGTCTGCTCAATCACAACAAAAAGGTTATGCGGATAATAGGCGAAGAAGATTGACCTTCGAAGTAGGAGACTTCGTGTACCTTAAGGTATCGCCTATCCGAGGCCAATGACGGTTCAACGTCAAGGGAAAATTAGCACCTCGCTACATCGGGCCATTTAAGATTTTGGGCAAGCGAGGAGAAGTAGTGTATCAACTAGAGCTGCCAACGCACCTCTCTGACGTACACAACGTGTTTCACGTATCCCAACTCAAGAAGTGCTTAAGAGTACCGGAAGAACAAGTACCGATGGATGAGCTCGAGCTTCAAGAGGATCTGACCTATGTGGAGCACCCCGTCCAAATTTTGGACGTGAAGGAAAGGGTCACGAGGAACAAAGTTATCCGTTGGTGCAAGGTACAGTGGAGCCATCACACGGAAGCTGAAACAACATGGGAGCGTAAGGAAGACCTCAAGGCAGAATTCCCTCATCTATTCTCTACTCTATCGAATCTCGTGGGTGAGATTCTGTTTAAGGGGGGTAGGTTTATAACACTCTTAAATTCATTTCCATGCATTGCATACATTTTTATATGGAGAAACAATAAAAAAGAAGTAGAAATGGAGAAAGAATCATAAACATGATGGGGAATGGGAAAAAGATAGCTGAAATGAGCCAATTCCAATTTGTCTAAGTGCGCTGTCGACACATCCACGGGCTGCGGGACATGTGGCGCCTGCGGTGCTCACCCCTGCGGAGGGGGGTGAGGTCCGGAACCGTGGGAAACGTGGCGCCCGCGGAGCTCACCCCTGTGGAGGGGGGTGAGATTCGGCACCGCGGGACACGTGGCGCCCGCAGAGCTCACCTCCGCGGAGGTGGTGAGGTCCGGCACCGCTGGACACGTGTCACCCTCGGAGCTCACCTCCGCGGAGGGGGTGAGGTCCGGCACCGCTGGACACATGTCGCTCTCGGAGCTCACCTCCACGGAGGGGGTGAGGTCCGGCACTGCTGAACACGTGTCGCTCTTGGAGCTCACCTCTGCGGAGGGGGTGAGGTCCAGCACCCGCTGGACACATGGCGCCCTCGGGGCTCGCCTCTGAGGAGAATGGAGGCCTAACCCCTCTGGACGTGTGGCGTCCTCGGAGCTCGCCCCTGCGGAGGGGGCGAGGCCCGGCTCCGCTGGCCGTGTGGCAGGCACGGAGCTCGCCTCTGAGGAGGAGGGTGGCCGGCCCCGCCGAACATGTGGCGCTTTCAGAGCTCACCCCTGCGGAGGGGGCGAGGTCCTTAGTCGGATTTTTCTCCTGTGCGCGGGGGTACCCGGTACTGAGGGTACCAACACAATTTCCCCAAATTTTCCCCACATTGCTGCCGCACCTAACTGAAAAGATAAGTTTGTTGAGATCCAAAATTGAGTAGGACTCTTATTTGAGTTCCAATTGGAGTAGGACTCCTCTTTTTCCCTTATAAATAGAACCCAAAACCCCCTTTTTGGATGTAACCCCTTTCCCTTTTTCTTCCTCCCAAGTCGGCGACTTGGAGGCCCTAGCCCCCAACTCGCCGAGTTAACCCCCCCCCCTGCCGGAGTTCAGTCGCCGGTGAGCCCCCGCTGTTGCCATCGCTAGGAGGAAGACCCTGCCACCAAAGGGAAGTGAGGTAGGTCTTCGTACCCATCTTACGACGTTGTCTCTGTATTTACGCATCCGTTTTCTTCGCTCCCTTCGAACCAAAACTTTTTCGTGTAGACAGATCACGTTTTGATCGGTTTTTGACGGTGGGATTGATCTAGATCTTGAGTCAAGATCATCACCACGTCCACACTTGATCCCTACACCCTTGTTCATCATAAAACCCCATGAAAGCCATTAAAACATGCAAGAACACGTACAAACTGGTTTAATAAAACAGCACCATAGGATTTACATTCATCTACACCATTGCATCTTGAGTAAAGTTTGTGCATGATGTTTGATTGTTGTAAATTTTGTATGGGCGTGGTTGTGAGTAGAAGGACAAGCTCAGGAAGCCATCTACGAAAAACTACAGCACCAAGACTTCGAGACGCTCGGACAACAAGAGCCACGGAAGCAAGGCAAGTGCCCCTTGACCATATTTATCCCATGTTTTGAAAGTGTTTTGTTTGCAAAAACGTGTACGCTTGAGTCAACTTGATGGGACACCTTTTTTTAGGAGTTTACTAGTTTTGTTAACCATCCTTGTCGCCAGGAAAGTTGATGAGTCGGGTATGGTCGTTTTTCCTTTTTGCTTCGCTTAATCTACGGGATACGGGAAGCTGAATTAAAACATGGTTAGCTACTGCACTCATACGAATAATGATAATGATAACTTGATGATGTTAATAAGCATGAGATCGGGGGAGATCTAGCCAAGCTTGGTTCGTTGATGTTGCTGAATGAGATGGTGGTTTACTTGCCGTAGATCTAAGGACCGGTTCATGCCAGCACATGCTAGGAAAACAGTGCCACCACAAGGTCAAATATGGGTGCGGCTTAGCTGACTAATTAGGTGTGTTGCTAGCTTGTTATGGACAGTGGATGGCGCGGGGAATGAGAGTCGAGAGAGTACTGCCCTGGGAACTGCATGGCACAAGAGGGGTCCTGTGGGTGGGAGAATGCTGATTCGAGCCTGCCGGTGAAACCTTTGTGAGTCCATACATCTAGTAGCCCCTTTGTAAAGACTATTTTCTGATCTCTTGGCCATACACCAACGGTTGTGTACTGGTATAATGGAGGTTCTGCAGTCGCCGACGGGTGACGAGATCAAAAACTTGTGGGTAAAGTGGTGCCACCTCTGCAGAGTGTAAAACTATCATGATAGCCATGCTTACGGTCACAAGCACCTGGCCAACTCACATGATTAGAAGGGAAAACTTGGGATGGATGTTCGGTATGGTTATGGTATGGTCATTGGGACTGGTTTTGGAACTGTTTTGAGTCATGAAAACAAGTTTGGCTTCGGTCATATGAATATGAGATGGTTATGAATATTTCTGAGTATGAGATGAACTTGAGAAAGATCATTGGCTGGTTGAGACTTGATAAATGGTGCATTATGATGAAAGAGTGTTGCTGATTACTTGGTTATATTGGGATTTGATTCATCTAGACTTAGTTGCTGTTTTTACCATGTTTATGAAATAAAATTTGCTTGCTGCAATGAGCCTTTTTATTCCATACCTTGTTGTAAGCTACATGTCATACTTTTCCCGCACTTGCTAAGTACAACATATACTCACCCTTGCATTATCACATAAACATCAGCAACAGGAGAAGAGTACTTTAAGGACCATGTGGATTACTAGGCGTGCGAACTACCGTCAACATGCTGTGGAGTTGAAGATGGAGCCTGCTGCTTAGTTATTTTCCGCTGTCGTTTAGAGACTTCCGCTGCAAGAATAAGATAGAGAATTATGATTGAGACAATGAGTCAATGTAATAAAGTACTTAAACACTATTTATTCGTGGTTCTATTCTGAATTCAGTTTGTGGATTACATGTGTATGTGTGATGAACATCCTAGGCACACATATGCATTAACTTGGTTCTGTTTTCGGAACCGGGTGTCACAGTTATCAGCAGCGGTTTGTGCAGAGTAGACAGCTAAAGGTGGGCGACCTGGTGCTTCGGCGAATACTTTCTCGAGAAGGCGGGAACAAACTCTCCCTCAGCTAGGAGGGTCCCTTCCGAGTAATACAAGTATGCCGCCCTGGGTGCGTCCGCCTAGCCACGGAGGATGGGGTACCTCTACCCAATCCATGGAACATATAACACATTTGTAAGTTCTATCCTTAGCGCGGGAGTAGGGTTCTATTTTCTATGTAGGATGTCATAGTGTCTAGGAACAGCGCTTAGAACAGCTATGCTCCGGAGGAGTCCTGCTACTCTTGTCATCCGGGGCGAGTTGCTGTCTTCTTGTACGGCCTGGTTCCTCCTATGAAAGAAGTCTGAAATGAGAAATTATTGCCCTACCCTGCGTACTCTCTCTTTACAGTTTGTGCTTTTTTCATTCATATCAACTGTAAATGGCATGTCCGGAGTCTGTCCCACACACTTGTCATAGGTCTCGTGGCACTGGAAGGTCTCCTCGCTGAAAGGTTAACACCCGCGGGAGGTCCAGGACGCGCAGCATGCTTAGCCTGGTTCCGTACCCTGATCCTGCCGCACTGCCTCCCCTGCGCTACAACTAAGTACTTGGGGGCCGGAAAGGACACACCTACGAACAAGAAAAGTAACCGGACCCCGGACACTGCCTCCTCTCTTTTCATGATTTCTTTCTATACTCCTCCGGTCGTGTGGCCAACTACTTTTTCCTGTGTTCAACCATAGCAGGAGTTGTGCTATCCTTCTGCAGGCGGGACTGCTTGAAGAACCTGTGGCGTACCCAGGGTCCTGTGGTTGTCTCATGGCTCGGGGGCCCTATGGTGCCGAATGTTCCCTCCCCTGAAAGGCTTACGCCAGCGGGAGGTCCAGAGTGTGTAGCCTGCTTTGCCTAGTCCTGTACCCCAAGCCTACACACTCTGCCTCTCCAGCGCTACAGCTCAGTATTAGGGAATCGGACGGCCCATACCTCAGGCAAGGCTTTAACCATAACCCGGACGACCGACATCGAATTACCCAAGCCCCGTAGCTTAGATGAGGACCGTAAGCCACAGTGAAGCTAACGAACAGGAAAGAGTGACCAGGGAGCACGACTACTCCTTTTTTCTGCCGTGTCTGCAGGTCCGAACAGGTCCTTGGGGTCCCAGACCTCCTAGGAGGCCCGATGCTGACGTCCTGCCTCATCCAGTGGTAGGTGCGCCCCAACACAAGGGACACATCTACCAGGGGGCCATCACGGTGAACCACACGGGTAGGACATCGGACCACTGCAGCGGCAACCAGAAGACTCAGAGCGCCAGCTACAACAAGCTGAAGACACTAGCCGAAGTTACCTCGGGTCCTTGCGCTGCCAAGGACCCGGGAGAAGTGTTAGCCACACTGTCGGAGCGCCCTGGGTCCTTCCGCTGTTAAGGACTCGGAGAAACAAGTTCGGGACATCGACAAAGAGCCATCCACGTTGGCTAAGTCATTCCGAACCTTTGCGCTGCCAAGGGTCCGGAGTATACATCAACAACTCAAAACAACACAAGACTTGAAGCAAAAAAGTCTTTATTAATGGCAGAGCTTCGGCATACAAAGAAGGATACAAGGCAACTTAGGAACCTAGCACCTACAAGTTGGGCAATCTCTGGCTCCATGATAGAATTTGGTTGTCCCCATGGCATACTTGGTTGTCCCCCAAGCCAATCTTTGTGCAAAGAGACGGTCACCTGCTATAAGCCCAAGGACAGCCAGCAAACAGATCAGTCTGTCGCCTCAATTCTCGTCAGGCATCACCGATCTGCCCCACAGCGACGATGGTCACGTCCAGTGTCATGTGGGCCAGACGCCAATTATGGCAGACTTGGTGTCCCCGATGATGCCCAGTGTCGTGTGGGCCATGTCCTACAGACGCCTGGCTGGAGAAGGATGATCTGGTGGGACCGGAAGAAGGTAAAGACCTTCAGGGAGGTCAAGTCTTCCTCCGACAAGTCCTTCAGGGATCCTGTCCCCGACGACTTCCTCTGCCATCAGCAAGCCGTCCGGATGGTGGTGGTCTATAGTGGGACTCAGTAAGTCTGAACATGTTATAGATTCTTCCTATGGGCGCCAATATACCAGGCGCAAGATTTAGTTGAGATTCTTTAGATAAGAAGATAGAAAGAAATTAGATTCTGTTGTAATAGAATCGGCTAAATAAGATTTGGCGCCTGGAATATAAAGGCAACCGTAGATTGTAAATGGATCATTGAAGAAATAAAATTACCCTTACCTCTAGGATTTGTTCATCAGGCGCCCTGGCACGGGTTCCTCCCTGTTCAGCCTATGTCCCGACATGACGCATATTGAAGTTTTTCATCACGTGAGTGCATTTTGAGTCTGTACAGCAAGCAAGACATCTATCAAATCAGTGTACTTCTTGTACTTATTATTACGGTATTCTGCTGGAGCACCATGTTTGATGGGTGCACTACTACAAAAAGCATTTTCACAGACGCCTCCCGTTTCTTATACAGACGGTCCGTTCGAAAAAACACTTGTGATGTCCAATGAATTAAAAACCGAATATGATAATTTAGTAACACAGGCAGTCCTTAAAAAAGAATCGCATGTGAAAATATCTAGATTTTCACAGGCAGGTGTAATAACAAACCGTATGTGAAAATGGACAATATCTCAGGCGTTATTCCTTAAAAACCACCTGTAAAAATAGACTTGTTTACACAGGCAGTCCTTATGTAAAACTGTCTGTGATAATGGACAATAACTAAGACGGCTTTGTTTCATGGACCGAGTGTAAATACACTTGTTTTCACAAACGTTCAGTGTTTAGAACCGCCTGCGATATTGTACTCATGATATGCGGCTCCATACACAGACCTCCTGTGAAAACTAGTGTATATATAGCCTTCACGGATTCTATCCGAGCGTGGCTGCGCTAGCTACAGCCACGACGGATGATATTTTTGCAAAATTTGAGGGGGGAGTTTTGTTTCTAAATCTTTTTAGAAGTATATCTCCTTATTGTTGTTTTATTCTTTTGCTTCGTTTTCCCCTTCTTTTTGATGTGATTTAAGGTCTCAAATTTGTAATTTACATTCTGCACCAAATTTTCTGTATTTTTAGATATGAACAAGGTTAAGAGTTAAATTAGAGATTACATCAAAGATTTGTCTCTCCATAAGGTAAGCCTATGATCTTGTGTCGTTTTTTCTTCTTTGGGTGCAATTTAAGATCTTAATTTTTAATTTAGGTTCTGCACGAATTTTTAAGGATTTAGAATATTTGAAATTATAATTAAGCTCAATTTAAAATCTTTTCAATGATTTCTGTCTCCAAAGGTATGCCTTGCTACATTGTATATATCCTATATTTTCAAATTTTTATTTATGGTTTCTTAATTTTTTCTAATTTTTAATTTTAGATGTGGAAATAGAGAGAATATAATGATATCTCTTTTATACTTACAGTCTGACATAAAAGTTGGACTGAGCGTGGATGTACAATATGTCAAGACCTGATCCTACGTACATTCAAAATATTGTAGCTTTATTGAAGCATCCAAGAGACATGCGAAGATAGAAAAGATAGATTATATATTATGTCCTTATATCGACTGCGAAAACAAGATTACTTGGACAGATACTATAGTAATCCAATCACACTTGGTGAGAAGAGGTTTTAAGAAAAACTACACAATATGGACAAAGTATTGTGAGTTAGATACACGTGAAGTGGATAATGATAACGAGAAAGGTGTCAGATATTTGGACGTGGATAATGCTCATATCGATTATGGTCGTGACAATCATGATGATGACGACGATGATGAGTTTGATTGTGAGGAGATGTTGCGCAACCACATGTGTTGATTTCTATGAGAAAAAAATAAAGGTTTATGTAAAATGGAGACATTACAGAGTGCGTCAGAGGAGCTTTTATATGATGAATCAAAGGGTTGTGATAACGAGTTTACTATGTTGCGTGCACTCCTGGAACTACTAAAGTTGAAGGTCACCCATGGATGGTCTGATTGTAGTTTCACTAATCTTTTAAATCTTCCAAATCCCAATAAACTGCCTAGAAGCACTTATAAAGCGAAAAAGCTTCTATGTCCGATGTAGCTATGTGTGACAAAAATACACGCTTGTCCGAGCCATTGTATTCTATATCGTAAAGAGCATGAGCTCGCAACGAGATGCCCGATCTGCGGTGTCAGTAGATACAAGAAGGACTATATCCAGTATATTGCCGACATGAATAAGACCCAGAAAAATAAGAAGAGTTCTATTGGCCCTGAAGGTGATGATGATATTTCTGACGATACTGACGGGGAGAATTAGAGAAAGATTCATGCCTTGGTGATGTGGTACCTTACAGTAATTGATCACTTGAAGCATTTGTTCTCAAACCCTAGGGAGGCCGAACTTATGTGTTGGCATTCTGAGCAGCGCACGAAGAATGACAAAGGAGATCCGACATGCTAGTGATGCATTACAATGAAAAAAATTAATATTCAGTATCCAGACTTTGTAAAGAAAATAAAAAATGTAAGGTTTGCTTTGGATACTGATGGAATGAATCCGTTTGGTGAAAAAAGGAGCATACACAGCTCATGGCTTGTGGTCTTAACGATGTACAACCTACCAACCTGGTTGTGTCACAAGAGGAAGTACATTTTGTTATCTATTCTTCACCAAGTTCCGAAACAAGCTGACGTCGAAATTGATGTGTTCCTAGAACCTCTAATGGAGGATATGGCGAAGCTGTGGAATGAAGGGGTACGTACATGGGACGAGTACAAGCGAGAGTATTTCACGCTAAGAGCAATGATATTCGTTACCGTCCGTGATTATCCCAGACTCTTTACATTATCGAGATAAAAGAAAGGGTGTGTAATGTGCGTGAATGGAACTGGTTTTCTGTATCTCACTTTATCTAGAAAGTTGGTGTACATGAGACACCGTCTGTTCTTGACAGATACACAAGTACTAGAAGATGAAAATGTAATTTAATAACAAAACCGAAAATTATACTGCACCAAAACCTTATAGTGGAAAACTCGTGTTCGAAATAGTTAAGAACATTCAAGTTGTTATCAGTAAGGGAAAAGAAAATAAAGGTACAAAGAGAAAGAAAACTACACCTTCGTCTCATACAAATGACATGACTTTCAAGAAACAATCAATTTTTTTCAATTATCTTCTGTACTGGAAGGTCTGGAAATCTGCCACAGTATTGATTTGATGCACGTTACAAAGAATGTATTTGATAGTATAATTGGAACCTTGCTGGACATGCCAAGGATGACAGAGGATGAATTAAAATCACGTATAGACCTAGTAAATCTTGACATCAAACATGAGCTTCACCCAATAGAAAAAGGCAACGGGACCTGCTAGCTACAACTTGAGAGTACATGAGAAAAAAAATTTGTGAATCCTTGTGTGGGGTCAAAGTGCCCACGGGTTTCTCATCCAAAATCAGCAAATGAGTCTCGATGAAAGACTTGTCTCTGTTTGGCTACAATTCTCACGACTGTCATATAATGATGACAGTGTTCCTCGCCATTGCAATAAGAGTCATAAAACCAGTGCATATAAAAGCTATGATCACACATTTGTGTTACTTCTTCAATGCAGTATCACAAAAGGTGATATCTTATGAATACTTAGGCTATCTGAAAACGTACATCATCGAGACTTTGTGCAGGCTTGAGATGTGTTTCCCACCATCCTTTTTTGATATGCATGTACACCTAATCATACATCTCGTGGATTAAATTAAAGCATTGGGGCCACTATATTTACATCATATGTTTTCATTGGAGCGATATTTAGCAGTATTGAAGGGTTATATGTGGAATTGTGCTCACCCGGAGGGTTAAATTATGGAAAGCTACACTACGAAATAGGTGATTGAGGGTTCCGCTTATTACATCAGAAATGGAAAACAGATACATGTGCCTATACCAGTACATGAGGGTAGATCACATGAGAGAGGCAAAGTGGATAGAAAAACTTTCATTGTTCAGGATTGTAATTAGTATATTGTGGATATTTTGGTGTACTACAACAACTCGCCATAGCTGAGCCATACATTGAGTAACACCAAACTCATCTTCACAGAGAATACCAAGGCCACAGAGAGGATTGGACCATGAGAGAGCACAGAAGTCCTTTCACTAAATGATTAATAGATAAAAATATACCGTACGGGGACTTTATAGAAGAGGCAATAATGAAGAAGTTAGCTTCTGGCCCATACGCTTTGGTGACATCATGACAAGCATATGATATCAATAGGTACACATTTTACACTAAGGCAAAAGATAGTCAGAGTGTTGCACAAAATAGTGGAATTTGTATAGAGACTTATGATCCACTAGGGCAGAAGACTACATACTTCGGATTCATAGAGAAAATATGGGAACTCGATTATGGCGAAAGAATGCAAATACCCGTGTTTGAGTGTCAATGGGTCAAACACTCTGATGGTGTGAAAGTGGACAAATTACGGACTCACACCGGTAGACTTAAAGAAAGTGGGCTATAAAGATGACCCGTGGGTTCTCGCCGATTGCGTTGCACAAGTTTTTTATGTACAAAATCTAGAACTAAGAAGATGCGCGTACTTATTTCTAGAAAGTAAAATATTGTTGGAGTTGAGAATGTGATAGATAATAAAGAGGAATATAATCAGTATGAAGAGATGTCCCTCTTCATCGGTCCAGAAAACATCAAGATCCTAGAAAAAAATAAAAATGATTTGAAACCCTACATTTGAGAAGATGTCAATGCAGAAAAAATTGTATGAAGTAAATTTGACAAATATTATATATATTTTTAATATTAAACACAGTGTAATAATGGCCTATGTCTTCATAATTTTTTCTTTCATTAGATTTATTTTCTTATGTATCGAACCTTGTTATATGAAACAAAGAACTGTTTAGCATCCTAGATTCATTTAAAAATCCATTTGAACTTATGACATAATTGTGATTTAAAAAAAATTGGGCTACAGTTGAGGCAGCCAAGCCCAACAGAGCCACGAGTGCGTGAAGCACTGCAGTCAGGCGAGCCAGGCCCAGTCGCACAACAGCTCCACGGGCCCATGGGAGAACATAGAGTACTGGAGTAGAGTAGTGATACTTCAAGTGAGTTCGAGACAACAGAGGCATCCGAGCTTATACGATGGACGCGGGCGAGATAGGTACCCAAGGTGGGAATTAATACGAGTTTCACAAGCGCTTCTTAATTTGCCTCTAAAAACAACCGCATGTGAAGATTAATTCCCTCCTATCCAATTCAAATATTTTTCAACTTCACAGTCGCCTCTAAAAATAACCGCATGTTCAATTCAAATATTTTGTCAACTTCACTGACGGCTACCATTAAGCCCGCCTGTGGAAATAATTTAACAATTTTTTTATTATTGTTTCTCTCTGTATATATTTTATTTTCATAAAAGAATTTATGCATCATTATAACCAAATAACCAATTGAAGTTTAGATTTCAATAGGATACTCAAATTTAATTCTTTAGTGCTATTTGATCACTTCTAATGTTCAAACTTTACAAACACGAGATATAAGGGATGGCATATATAAGATTGAACCTGTAGTATATTATACTTCAGTGTTATGTGGACAAATAATATACTTCAGGGTTAAATGAACTTTACAAATTATAATGTATATTTTATATATTTCAAAAAAATGAAAGGATGATATATAAAATAAGAATTTAAATTGTCAAGTCATATTTTCACGGGCGGCCTTATTTTAAAACCGCCTGGGATAATACATTTTCACAGGCGCCTACTGTTTTTGCCCGCCTGTGAAAATAATTTAACAAATTTTTTATTATTGTTTCTCCTTGTAAATGTTTCATTTTCATAAATTTTTTCATGCATCATTATAACCAATTGAAGTTCAGATTTCAATACGGTACTCAAAGTTATTTCTTTACAGCTATTTGATCACTTCCAAATGTCCAAACTTTACAAACACAAGAGATATAAGGGATGACATATATATATATGATTAAATCTTAAGTATATTATATTCAGTGTTATGTGGACAAATAATATACTTCAGAGTTAAATGAACTTTGCAGATTATCATTATGTTTTATATATTTGTGAAAATGAAGGGATATAAGATAAGAATTTAAAATGTCAAGGCATATTTTCACAAGCAGACATTGGTTAAAACCGTCTGCGATAACATATATTCACAGGTGGCCTTTTTAAAAGCCGTCTGTGAAAATGCATATTCACAGGCTGTTCTTGTTTAGGGCCGCCTATGAAAATGCTGGCTCTATAAAGCCTCACGGCCGCACTGCACAAAATCTAAGTCCTGGTGTTTGAAACGACGCCGTTATGCTGCCAAAATTTTTCACGCACGCCTTGTCGTAGAGCGCCGCTCTGGCGCCATCTCCATCACGCGCCAACGCCGCCTCCCTCCTCCCCCTCCACCCACGAGGACTTAATCTATACTTTTACAGATAATGGGAATTCACATCCCGACCTTCCCCTCCGTAGAGGTTATGGCCGACTTACTGCAATGCCTTCAACTGTTTGGAGTCATATCAGGTCCTACCAAATTAATGCATTTTCAGTCTAACAGAATTTGTCCTATACCTTTTAGTAAAACTATCAGACTTAACTGTGTCTTAGACAATATATATTTGTGTATATATACATGTTCTTAAGGTGTACACTATTCTTAATGCAATTTCCTAATTTATATTACACCTACAATGTGATTTCAGCCTTAAACATAATTTTTACAGCTCTTAATAAAACTTTCGTCTTCTAATTTACACCTAAAACCTTTTATATTTACTTTATATAGGTATATTACTTTTAACATGAATGCAGATTAGCTCTTATGCCTAGAATGCAAATTCAGCATTAAAATAGATTCTAATTTGTATAGTGCTGATTTGAAATAATTGAAAATGTATGTGTCTTCTAATTTTGGTTGTTGCTTCGTTGATGAACGGCTGTCACGTGTCTGGCGAGGTTTGTGATGGCCGACAGTGAAGAAGGTGGTGGCGCCATGGCCGGAGCTCGCCGGAGTTGGCCGAAGTGGCGCTCCGGTAGCACAAACTCGATGGAAAATTGGGGGAAAATGGAAAGGGGATTGAGGGTAATCTTAGCAAGGTGCTGCGCAGGCAGTGAAATGGCCGGAGAGGAGAGTTCGGCAGTGAGGCGCGGTGGCCGGACTTTGGCGTTGACGTAAGGTGACACGAGCGGCGGATTGTTGTCGCAAGGGGATCCTCCGGGGGCGGCGTGGTGCCAGGATCTTCAGTGGTGCATCGGTGGCGTACGATGTGGCTTAATTCCACATAGCACCGAGCTACAATCGCTGGTAATGGCGGTGGCTATGGTTTCATGGCATGAGGATGAAGAAGAAAATAGGGAGCGGCAGTTGCTGGCGCAGGGGCACCCGATGGCGAGCGCGTGCGGGGGCGTGGGTGTGAGCAAGAATAAGGTCGACTAGAGACAACCATCAAGAATGGGTATGACGACTAGACGATCTTCGTCTAGGATCAACTAGGGTCAACTAATCGCCCTAGTCAACGATTAGTCGTCCTAGTCGACCAAGTCAGTGATTAGGCGACTAGGGTTATCCTTCTATAACTTAAGTTCAATCTAAAATGAGATGATAAGCAATCACTTTCTTGTCTTAGCAGTACTAACATGGAAGGCTATAAGAAGACTGTCTCGCAAGGCGACACTTTCGGAAACAAGGAAGACCACAATATTGATTGGAACTCAGACCGCTCCGGTAATGAGTCCAGTAGTGATGGATCATATGAAAGTACACAAGATCCTTTTTCTCATCTGATGATTAAAACTAAAACAACTTCAAAGGATCTTGACCCTAAATATAATCCCGCCGTCGAGGTATGGTACTTGTCCGGTCTAATAAATTGCAAATATTATTATTTAAGTTCATATTGCTTGTCAAGCAAATAAAGTCTTTTAATTCTTTTCTATCTAGCTTAACTTCCAAGAGAACGAGGTGACTTCTGCTCCTAAACACGCAGAAGATTCTCCAATGGCTGAATCCTTGAGTTCTCAAAAGCGAAAACGAGGGCAACGAGGTGCAAATAAGGGTACAGAAGGAATCATATACATAACAAGAATCAGTGAAGGTGGGCTTCCCCAAAAACCACTTGATGCTGTTACAAAGTACCGAAATACCTGCGGTTGTCTCGTTAGTGTGCTCATGCCAATCACAATGTACAATTGGAGAAAATTCCCTAAGGCGGGCACGAACGAGTTGTGGGAGAGGTTGAAGAAACAATTCAAGTTCTCAAAAGGCTCGGAAAAAGTTGTAAAGAAAGCAACGTTGATCTCTTGTGGCAAGAAGTTTCGTGGCTAGAAGAGTGAGATTAATTCTTATGTCAAGGATAATAAGATCCCTAGCCCTAAGAAGATGGGAAAAATCACGCAAGATCAGTGGGAAGAATTTCTTCGTCAATAGACTACAACTGAGGCTATAGCCCTAAGTCAAGCTAGGTCTAAGTTTGTGAAGAAGAACACTTACCACCATCGCTTGGGGTCTACCGGATATGCCCCAAAAATTGAGAAATAGCATAAGATAATAGAGGACACTGTCAGCGTGGGCAATCCTGACCCGCTAAAAGGCTGCGATGAGCGAATTAGAAGATGGGTGTTAGCTCGGTCAGGTTTGACCAATGAAAGCCAACTTGCAAAGCTCGAATCCGTGTCCAAAGTAAGGACGAGATTATCAGATATAATTGAAAAGCAAGAGAATGGCCTCTTCAAGCCGATGAGGGAGATGGATCAACTAGCTTCTGCCCTAGGCAATCCTGAACACAGTGGATGGGTCCAAGCAATCCCTTCTCAAATGTCCTGGAAAGAGGGGTTCCCGAACGATGCAGCGTCATATAGAAAACATGATAAATTCCAGGAGACACTTGAAGATACAATCGAAGAAAAGGTCAAGGCCTATGTATAACAAATATTACATGAACTTAGAGAATCAAGGAAATTGCCGTCTGAGAATAAATAGTTGGTGCCCATGGCAAATGCGCCTTAGCTATGTCCAACCGCCCTGCCTAGCAACGTATGATCAGTGCCAACTACCTTCCCTGTTGATGATATCGTTGAGGATAAATATTGTCGTCTTCTCCTCCCCATCAGTAAAACAGGTAACAAAACAAAAATATTTGCCACTGCTACGGCAAAACCATATCAAGTCTTTAACAATAATCCCCTTCCTATGTACTATGTTGTGGTGCAAGTCTTTGAGATCATTGACAATAATTTTGAAGATTATGAAATAGACCACAACACTCCTTAGCGGATCACGACACTGGAGCAGGCTATCAACAAGTTAATCCTTTGGCACTGACGCGACATCATGTTGGACAATGAGCCGATGTTGAGCCCCATTGTCGCATCTCGGAAGGCCTCAACCCCATTTTCTACGTCGAAGGTTCATGACCACTCCCGCTATCTCCTAGCAAGGACGATAGTAAAGATAAACAAGAGCAACCATTTGAACAACAAGTTAAAGTACTATAGGAGCACTCTGAAGAAGTTGAGCCTCAGGTTGAAACAGTTCTAGAGCATGCTGAAACCGTCCAACTTCCAACAACTGCTCCGCCCACAATTCATATGCAAGTTTGCTCATACCAAAATAACGAACCATCAGAGTCAGTAACAAAGTATCTAGAAAATATGAAGAAAATAAATTCACCCTCCCATGCGTCATATGTGCCAATAATATAAAATATTGAGATGTGGGAAGAAGGCAAAGAAGTTCATATTTGAGACTCTTGTTTTGTTAAAAATGGGCTCTCGATATATAAGGAGGAGGATATCCCTCCTGAATTTGAGAATGGAAAGTTGGTCATGGTAACGGTACAACTTAGCAAAGAACGCTTCCCTGTCAATAGAATGCATGAGTGGTACATGATGTGCAGCAAAAAATATGAAATTTTGAATATCACATTCGTGTTCCTAAAGAAGCATTTTGGGGTGGAGGAGGAAACAATAGATGAGCAATTTTCTTTGAAGATCTGTGAGGTTTGTTCTATTGAGGAATGCTCGAAATCAACTTTTTAGTCATCTGGTGCTTGTAAGTGCCTCTAATCTTTTGTACATGCTTTTCTTACTACACGCATACATTGCATGAGTTTATAATGATTCGGACTTATTCTTTAGGATGCAATATATGGATAACGAGAAAGTGAAGGGCAAGACCGGTATCCTTGACCCGACAAGGAATGCCAAGTCAAATTTCAAAATGATGGTGAAGCGGGATTCAGCTAAATACCTGCACATGACACAAAAAGAATTTACAAAGACAATCAATGATACGATAAGAAGAGAAATATGGAAGTGGCAACCTACATAGGACGATCCATGTATGACTTTGTCAAAGATGGCAAGGACCTCATAAAAGTTCCTTACTACTTCGAGTAAGTTTGATACATGTAACACCCCAAAACCCGTTAAAGAGGGGAATTTAAAATTTTTGGACGTATTGCATGTGGTGAAGCAATTCAAATTTAAACTTGAATTCAAATTTGAATCAAAACAGAAAAGGAAAAGGAAAAAAGAAAAAGGAAAAACGGCCAGTGGGCCGAAACCCACCTCAGCCGGCCCAAAACCCGCGGCTGTTCCCCCCCCTCCCTCTCTCTGATGTGCGGGGCCCGCGTGTCATCTCCCTCCCTGCGCGCCCGCACAACCGCCACCGAACTTTCCGCGCTGATCACAAGCCGCCGGCCGAATTCCACAATCGCAACAAACTGATCCGCCCCCACGAGAAACAATTCCGCACGCACACACCCACCCCGGGACTCCGGGCCAATTTAAACTCCCGCAAACCGCCTCTGCTCGCCACCTCGCCCGCGAACTTCCACCACCGGTGAGCACCGCCGCCCAACCTCCGAATTCCCCTCGGCACAACGCCGTTCTGGTCCATCTAACCGGTTTCACATCATCGCAGCATCGAACACTAGCCGGTGACGCCCACTCCGGAACGATTTGCTGCCCAGACAACCGACGCCGTCGAGCTCCGGTGAGGTCGAGCCGCCGGTCATCTTTGAAGTCATCGAATTTCCATGACCCGACCCTACCTGACCCTCGGTACACCATCTGCTAACCGCAGGGAAGCCTCACGACCGGACAACTCGAGGGATCGCCAAACCAAACCACTCCTCCATCAAGCACCGAGGAGCTCCTCCACCCGTCGTCGTCGCAGAGCCTATTCCAGCCCTCCCGGGCCCAAGAAGATCCATCGGTGAGCTTCCCCTACCCTTCCGCGGCCGATCTGTGCAAAAAGATGCGGGTTCTAACGCACAGCGGCAAAAACCGAGATTGTGCCGGCGAGATCACTGTCCCCGCCGCCGCGCGCGCGGGCTGGCTCCGGCCAGAGCGACGTGGCCCCCTGAGGCCCGTCCATTTTAAATCGTGCGGTCCCAAATAGATCTAACCCGTACCGCTTCGCGTTACAATCTGAGCCGTCTGTTTTAAATCCAACGGCCCACGTCGGCTCCACATTATAAAGGTCGGGAATCTTATGCGCTACCCCCTGGGGATCTCGAAAAACACGAGCTAGCCCCGGAAACTTCTGATCTAGCCCCTGGACCTTCAGAAATTCATGTAAATTCATTTAAAAATCAGTTTTTGCCCCTGGACTTAATAAAAATTAGGAAAACCTCTCTGTTTTATGTAATTAGGCCCCTGAAAATTTAGGAAATAGTGAAGTAGACCCTGCAGTAGGGTGGATTTGCCCTTTTAGACCCTATAGGGTATTAAATTCAGAAATTGAACATATGAGTAGAATTTAGATTCAAATGGTAATGTAAACACATGTGCAAATACAAATGTAAATTTTCCTAGCATTTGGAAGACATTTAGTATGAGTTGAGAACTGATTTTAGGCTGAAATGAAATCTGACTAAGTGCTGTTTATTTTTATAATTTCTGGAAATTCATTTTTAGGCTAGGAAATAATTCTAAAAATATAGGAAAATAGGTAGGCATAATTAGAAAATGTTAAATGAGGTCTCCAATTCCAGAAACTTCAAATTAAGATGTTGTAGAAGATCTGAAAACCTATTTGGAGTAGGAAATTTTCTTTCATGCAAATTTTGTGGCTAAGAAGTGTATTAATTAAATAGAGAGAATTTGTTCAAATTAGAAATTCATATATATTGTACAATTAGAAATCTGAATACAAAGTTAGAAGTAATATGTATGTTTAAAAGTGCATGCAGGCCTAAAATCAACACATCTAGGGTAACCACAACACTGAAAAATGTGAATGACTTTCATATGTATGTATGTGTGGTTTGCATGAGTGGAAGTGTGGACTATGGCTTATGGAATGTTGTTTTCTTTTGCTATGTGTGTATTGGCATGAGTAGAACCAGCCCCAGAGCAGGTTCTCACCTTTCAAGATCAAGACTTTCTATTCCCAGAGCAGCAGAAAGAAGGCAAGTGTCCTTGACCACTTTGATCCTATACTAGGATGTGTAGTTAGAATTTCATTGCATTGTAAATTTGGAATATGATACCCAAACTAGGAAGTTTCCCTAGATTTTCATTATCTTACTTCCTTGTAGCCTGGGTTGGGATTTATTTTATTATGTCATTTATTTATATACTTATGCTTAGCCATGCTTAGAATGGGATAAGTGGGATATGAGAACATCAACTTATTTACCTTACTCTTGAATGAGATATTATGAGTTATGTAGAGGTAGGGATCGAGGCAAGTTGGATGATTTGGTTGGTGTTGTGTGCACGAGACTCGGGTTTGTGTTTAGTGCTTGCATGGATCCTAAGGACCGGTTCATGGAGCATGTAACCTGGCTTTACCGTGCCAACCACATGCTGAGATGGGGCAGCTTAGCCAATTAATTAGGTGTATCTCCGGGGTAATATTGGTGTTTGGATGGTGCGGGGAATAGGTGTCAGCTGGACTACCATATAAACCGCAAGGCTCAAGAGGGGGACACTGCAGCGGGGTTGGATCCTCTTGTATGCTGTTAGGAGTGAAACCTCAGTGGGCCCACGCTCATCGGGAATCCCTTTGTAAAGGCCTCGTAGTGATCTCCTGGCTACACACCTGGGAAGTGTGATCATGGTTCGCGGCCACTGGCATAATGGAGGTTCTTTTAGTCCACCCGGCAACGGGGGATGAAATCACTACATGTGGGTACAGTGGTGCAAACTCTACAGAGTTAAAACTGTGATGACAGCCGTGCTCACGGTCAAGAGCGGCTTGGACTTATGCATGATTAGAGGATGATGAATTTGGATGTTGAGGATGTTAAGCGGAGAGCTTAACATTGGAAATGATGTCATGGTCACCTGATTTTTTATGATGGGTTGGGTGATTGGGACCATTTCACCTATGTAGTAATGTAGGTGCTTTATAAGCTAAGGTGATAGGTATGAATTGCGTAGTGCTTTAACCATGAGTTCAACCTCTCCTTGCTCTGGCCATGCATGACATAATTTTCCCACACTTGCTGAGTACCAACGGTACTCAAGCTTGCTTTTCTGTTGGTTTAAATTGTTGCTCAGGCCAAGGGAATGACGTTGTAACGGCCCTAACTTTTGTAAAGTTTGATGTCAGCTCATGAAACAAAGGCGATAAAAGATTATAATTGTGTCACATGAAATGATGAACACATAAATGGACATGAGGGAGTTAAAAAAAATTTCTAACCCATGCTCAACACATGTTAACCTAGGAGAAATAATTACACTCCTAAAACTCTAACTCATGTGCACCTCCTCTATGAGTAGAGTGGAGGGAATTTAAACGCAATTTGAATCTTTTGAAAGGATTTCTATTCAGATTGTCCAAAGGCCTATATGTGAGATCATAGATGCATCTCTCGTGTATTCAAGAGCCTAAGTTTCAAATTTAGAGAATTTTTGGTTTCATATACTATTTATTCCGAGGATTAAATGAGGGCACGTTTAAATTCAAACTTGAATTTGAATTTTGAAACAAGCAAACTCAATTTCAAAATCTGATTTCAGATTTGAGTTCCTCATAATTCCTTTGACCTATCCTCCAAGTTTGATCACAATTGGAGCTCATTTTCTATTTTAAATCGAATTGAGGGATAAGAAGCAAAATTGGGGCTGTGGACCCCACCGGTCGGTCTCACAAAAATTCAACCGACTCCAGCGACACAGCAGCCCGGTGCCGGCCACCTCCTGCTGGGTTTATTTTTGCTCGTCCTGATCACCACAGCAAGTGTCACAACCCTCTTTTGCCTCTCCCAGCTCGAGCCCATCTGCTCCCGTGTGTTTGCTCCCGAGAAGAAGAACAGCAGCTCCCCTCTGTTCTCTGATCGCCAGCAACTGAATCAAGCCCCCTTTGCCTGAGCTTCCAACAGCAAAAAGATTCGCCCATGAGTTGTCTAGCCAGCTGGCCACTTCACTCCACCATCCCGAGCTCATCAGCGCCAACAAACAGAAAAGTTCTGCTGCTCCCATGTTGAACGTCGGAGGAACCGAAACTGGACGCCGTGGACAGCCCAAACCAGAAGGGATCACGCCCAAGCAAGCCACCCCATCTGTGCACCAACAAGCCTAGTTTCTCACCTCCAAAGCTCAGCCCTAGGCATTGATCACAGAGGGAGAATTTCAAGTTTTCCTCCCGGGCGGCAGAAACGGACCTTGAGGTAAGGAATTGTAAAATTCGTCCTCAAATCGTGTTTGTTGGGTCTCAAACTTCACACACAGAATGTTAACTGCCTAGCACACCTCCTCCATCGATTTCAGACTAAGAAATTGAGTGTAGAGTGAGCAATCCGAGCTCTTTTAGAGGGTATGCCGCTGGACCCTATCGGGCACACGGTGCCGATAGGTTTAGAGCCCTCTCCAGCTTGATTAGACCTCATGCCGGTCTTCTACATGATCCCCTGGTGCTGTAGAGCCCAAGAACCGACCATTTGGTGGAGAATTCACCATGCAAGATCTCGCCAGAGCCCTAGGGTTTGTTGTGGCCGGTGCGCCCTGTTTTCCGGCGAGTTTCAGCCGCCGGTGACCTCACCAACGTGTTCAGCGTGGGGAAATATGGGGGGGCGGCCAGCAGGGGGTCTGGAGGTGGCTGGGAAGTGCTTTTCCGGCGACCTCGCCGGAGTGGGCCGCCACTGGTGTCTTTGGCGCGAGTCTGGAGGTTAGGGATGACAGGTGGGACCCACTGTCAGCATTTAAACATTTTCCAGATTTTCCCACTTTAGTTCAAACTTTGGAGAGCCATAACTTTGTGTAGGAATGTCCAAAAATTGTGAAACAAATTTTGTTGGATTTCTCTCAAAGAGTACTATCCAGGAGTGCAGCCCAAGTTTTATGAAAAAACCTGGATTTGGCTCATTAATTCATTTAAGGAAAATTTGTATGAATTTTTACAGGAGTTCTGTTAATTGGAAAATTCCCAAATTTGGACAGGACATTATTCCAAAAATACTTGAACTTCAGTAAAAAATTCAGAGGCATTGGACTCTATTTGATTGGACAAATGATGTGTTCATTCCTTATGTCTCTGAAAAATGGGAAATAAACAGAGACATTTTCAGCTTTTCCCCATTCTTTGTAAAATCCATATCTCCATGTATGAAACTCCAAAAATGGTAAAACCAATTCCTATGGACTCAGGACATTTTGTACTTCACAAAAAGTCTACTTTGCAGCATAGTAAAGCTTAATATCTAGGGGGTAAAGGCAGATTAGTGAAAACCACATAAGGATTTGTTGTGCTCACATGAAGCCATTTCATGAGCTCAATTTTTGCACACTGCCTAAATACCTTCCATAGAGGCTGTGGTTAAATTCTCAGCTTCATTGGACCTCTGTAACTTGAGCTACCATCTTTTAGGTTTAAGTGTTCATATAATGGACTTAATCAAATGGTGATTACTAGTATCTCTTTTCACCCTAGCTTCATCTTCTCTAAGGATTAGATCCAACAACAGAAACCTTGCTGTTGTTTATCTCTCTTATGTGTGAGTTAACTGGTACAACAGTTTTGAATCATTTTCTAAATTGCTTTTGAATACTTGTGCATAAATCATCTCAATAGCACGTGACGTCGACGTTCGACGAGGACTCGACTCTGCAGCGAGGATCTCCATCTCGTGACGAGTTTGGCGGATTCTCCGGAGGAAGACTAACTCCTAGCTTCTAACAAAACCGTTGAGCAAAGCAAGCCCCGGTTTGCATATCGTTACCGTTTTAAATTTTGCTTTACTTCACATCATGTTTATTAGACTTGATATTGTGCATTATGTCTAGGATGATTGAAACCCACTTGCATGGCTATTACATCCCTGATTAGAAGGTTTAGGGTAGGCTTTGCCTCGTCATAGATGCTAAGCTAATGTTGTAGCTAGCTCGGTAGAAGTCGAGTAGTAAAAAGCTACTCGCGAGAAAGTTCGAGTAATGGAGTTACTCGCAAGAGATAGATGATAAGAGCACCCGCATGAATATGAGATGGGGACGGGGATATTCCTGTAGGATGGAGCGCTCAAGGTTGGTCTCGACCTGCGATGGGTGTGACAATGCTTGAGACCATATTTAGCCTGGACCGGGATGGTAAGGCAAATGTGGAGGTTGGTTGTAGCCCCGTCCGTGTCGGTTAAGGACCGTATGTATGCGGCCCTGCTGGACAATATTGAGATGTACCGGATATATAGTGGGGTATGGGACCCATGAAACCGATGTAACTCGATGGACCGTGATATAGAAACTCATCCTTCGCGTGGGAATGGCGTTGAGAAGGCGGGAGGTGTAAATCCTTTAGCGGGCAACTTCGACGTGTCCGCGTAGAGGACCATCCTGCTCGGCGCGAAGCGTTTTTCTATGTCAGGGTGTCGTGTGAAAGGTTGCTGCATACAACGTAAGAAAGAGCTCTTGAGAGAGTCTTTCGAGGCGGGTGTATGTGTCATGTATTTCGGGTTGTTATTGATTCGAATCACCGTCGCTTGTGGAAGAGGATTGAGCATACTTGCCCACTGCGCCGTGACTTAGTAAGAAGAGGAACTAAGTCTCTTAACTTGCTGTTTGTGGATTAATCACTGTATTGGAACCTTGACTGAAGTAGATATAGAGCAGCCTAAATTTCATTTCCACCTTAGGCTAGCAACATCGGGATAAGCGTTTCTTGTTTGATTGTGGACTTCCGATGTTGTGAGGCGTGAGGACCACTAAAATGAAGGCTAAAAGAATCTGAATATAAGGATCAAGTTTAGTCAAGCTGCATTTTGCAAATTCCTATGCCTACTGTCTTACTACCCCTGCATGTAGAGTTGCATGTTTAGGATTGACGGGTAAATCTTATTGAGCCTTAGTGCTCACGGTTGCTTCTGAGTTGTTTTTGCAGGTAGCAGGATGCCTGCTATGAATAGGGTTGTTCGGTGAGACGACGAACCTCACGGTTCGTTCAACTCATCAGAAACCTAGCCGCTGCCTTTCTTTGCTGAAGCTAGTAGGAAGCGTTCACGGGCTGGACGACTTCACTTCGGCGTAGATAGGGTCGAGAGTGAGTAGATTGTCCAGCAAAAATTTTAATTTCCGCTGTGTGTGTACATTATGTTGTAAAAGAAATTATCTTGAGTAACAAAATGGTTCCGTTATGTTCTTACGCCTCTTTTCGTGCTTGCTGTTGGGTGCCGCATCGCACGGCACCACCCACTACGATTCCCGGGCATCACAGACGTGGTGTTCAATGACCAAGACTTCGGACCCGAAGAAGGATTCTAGGTTCACGGAGTCCCTCGGGCAACACCTGTGACGGAGCCCACAAGATTTATATTCCGCTGCTATTTTATTTACATATTATGAACATATTATCGTCCATCGAGACATTATGCTATGTAAGACTTATTTTATATTCGAACTCTTGGCTTGTAATAAATGATGCTTCACTATTTGTCATCACATGTATGAGAAAATGATCCTGGCATACATGTGATATTCACTTGGTTGCTCTTTGGAGAAACCGGGTGTGACAGAAGTGGTATTAGAGCCAAGGTTGCCCGTAGGAACGTGGACCTAGGTAGAAATGGACGTGCTTAAGGACCATATTTTCTTAAAAACTATTTTACAAAGGTGTGGGTTGAAAGTGTTAATTAATGGGGTCACTTTATTCATCTTGTCCCAAATTTTATTGAAAATACAATCTTTATTTAATTCTTATCTAACTTAATTTTAAATGCTTTATGTTTTAGATGGTTCACATGGTCCACACCGCTCGCAAGTCCACCGGAGGGAGAGTTCCTATAGCTGCCCTTTCCTTGAGAGAGGAGAACCGTCCGGTGACGTACCACTCCTACGGGTTGGCAGTAGGAGGCTTGTTGCGCCGTCTTCGGCGTATGCTCCACGCCGCCGGCAACGTTGGCAAGCTGATCATACACTACAGCTCCACCAGGACCCTCCGTGAGAAGCGTGAAGAATGGAGCTCAGAGATGAGGATTATCCATGAAAACCAGCTGCTCAAGATCCACCGCTCTCCAGCTTATCGGGCGACTCAGGCCGATGCTGAGAAGGATGTCACCTGGGAGGCCATCACCTGCCAGAGTCACATCTATCGTCAACACCTGGACAGGACTGAGTACATGTATGTCCTCCAGCGCGAGAGCGGTACAACAGAGTATAAGTACCCGCCAGTGCAGCAGGGGACTTTCCATGAGCACATGGACCTGTGCTTGGAGGATGCAGCTATGCTCAGCACTCGACTACAGGAGTGCCAGCAGGAGCTTCAGGATGTTCGTGACACCCTGAAGGAAACTGAGGCGTTGCTTCACGCCAGCTTGAGGGCGAGAGAAAGAGAAGATGGGAATGAACTGTGTGTCACCATGAATGACACGTGGACTCTTGACACCCTAGACCGTCGGGCGAGCAAGCGTCGCCACACTCCTCCACCAGCAGGTTCCCCACCTAAAGCAGAATCAGAGGGCAGCTGCAATGATGAGGAAGACCCCGACGAGCCATCTCAGTAATACGAGTCGTTTAGAGTCATTTCCCTTATTTCAGCAGGTTATCGAGTAGTCGAGTCTATACCCTATTTATTTGTTTGTTAATGTTTGGTGTGTGATGTGAGTTGTGGAAGCCATGGGCATTTGTCCACAACCTCATCTTTAAGTTTGTTTTGCTTTGGTGTGTGAACCCCTATAAATCAATAGTGCATTTATTTTCGCATGAGACGTGACTCCCAAAGATCTATGTGAAATCTTTAGAAGTTGTTTAAATATTAAGGCCTCAAAAGTTTAAGTTTAAACAAGCATTTTGGTAAGTTAATACGTAATGATTAAAGTTAACATTGGGTTGGACATGATAGATGGCTGGAAGAAGAAAAGGTCGTGCTGCCAACCCCAACAACAAGAACGATGAGGCCGCCAATCCTCACCTTCCTGGAGGGCAAGACAGGGGTGATCGCCGTGATGGAGCTGATCCTATCCACCAAATGCTCGAAAATCAGAATCAGCTCATCCAGAGTTTAACTCAAGTGGTGGCCAACTTGCACCAAGCTCCACCCCCACAAGCTGCACCACGTCAACCAAGGTTGAGTGAGTTTTTGGTAACTCAACCCCCAAAGTTTGCAACTGCTGCTGAACCTCTGGAGGCAGATGACTGGCTAAAGACCATAGAGAGCAAGATGAGGATCATACAATGCCAAGAGTATGAGAGAGTGTTGTTTGCCTCTCACCAATTGCATGGACCTGCTGCTGATTGGCGGACCGCTTACGTGGCAGTCCATCACGACCCTGAGAACATCACTTGGGAAGAGTTCAAGCGTAGTTTCCGCAACCACTACATACCCTGGGGTGAACTCAAGAACAAGAGAAAGGAGTTCTTGGGACTGCAGCAAGGCAACATGACTGTGAGGGAATACCTCACCAATTTCACCCAATTATCCCGTTATGCACCACGGGATATCGAAACCGATGAGCAGAAACAGGACTGTTTTGTGGAAGGACTAACCATAGAGATGCAATGTGCAATGTCCTCCAACGAGTATGAAAGCTTCCAAAAGATGGTAGACGTAGCGTTTGTTGTGGAGAGGAAGCTGAAGGCCTTGGAGAATGAAAACAAGACGAAGATGGGATTGTCACACCAAGCATCAAGCAGCAACACACGTCCACGTCTGATGCAGCAACCGGCAGGGCACACGAGCCGTGCTGTGGTACCCTACCCGACACCAAGAGGGTACAACCCGAACTTCAGACCTCCATCAGCACCAGTACAGCCGCAGCGTCAGTTTGTGCAGCAGCCACGCCCCACTTATCAACCTCGACCAGCAGGACAACGGCCACAAAACCAACCCCAAGATAACAAAGGCCAGGCACCTAAAGTTCGGGTGCAATGCTTCAACTGTGGTGAAGTAGGGCACTACGCTCATAAGTGCCCAAAGAAGAAGCCCATTCAGCCACAGCAGCAGAATGTGATGCGAGGACGGGTGAACCACGTGACCATGGAGGAAGCGCAAGAGGCACCTGACGTGGTAATTGGTAAGTTTCTTGCAAATTTACACATTGCAACCCTATTGTTCGATTCTGGTGCTAGCCACTCGTTCATTGCTCAAGGGTTTGTTAAGAAGCACGATCTAGCAACAACACAAATGAACCATATGTTAGCAGTGAACTCTCCAGGGGGAGAAATAAGGACAAGACAAGTGTGCCCCAAGGTAGATCTAGACATTAATGGGGTAGTATTTACTGCAAACCTCATAGTGATAGACTCCCAAGGGATAGATATTATTTTGGGTATGGATTGGTTGACCAAACATAATGGAATCATCCGTTGTTCAACAAGAACGGTGGAACTAACTCACACTAGTGGCACAAAAGTGAAGTTCATAGCCGTGCAAGAACCTAGGAGGGACATTAAACTCAATAAAGTTGAGGTGGAAGTGGAAGAGATAAGAATTATCAGGGAATATCCAGACGTTTTTTCGGAGGAGTTGCCAGGTATGCCTCCCGATCATGAAGTGGAATTCGCGATTGAATTAGTACCTGGAACAGCCCCAATATACAAGAGGCCTTATCAGATGGACTCCAAACAACTGGAAGAACTCAAAGGACATACAAGAGAATTGACAGAGAAGGGGTATATTCGTCCTAGTTCCTCACCATGGGGAGCTCCAGTTATATTTGTGCCCAAGAAGGACGGAACCCAAAGGTTATGCGTAGACTATCGTGTGTTGAATGAAGTAACCATCAAGAACAAGTACCCATTACCCCGCATTGAAGACTTATTTGATCAGTTGAGGGGAGCTTGTGTGTTCTCAAAAATTGATCTCAGGTCGGGATACCACCAACTGAAGATAAGGAAAATGACATTCCAAAGACAGCTTTCGTATCTCGATACGGGCTGTATGAATACCCCGTCATGCCATTCGGGCTAACTAATGCCCCGGCGTATTTCATGTATCTCATGAACAAGTTATTCATGGAATATCTGGACAAATTCGTGGTGGTTTTCATTGATGACATTCTCGTCTTCTCCAAAGATGAAGAAGAACATGAGGAACATTTAAGATTGGTGTTTCAAAAGTTGAGAGAACACCAACTATATGCCAAGTTGAGCAAGTGTGAGTTTTGGCTGAAGAGAGTTCCCTTCTTAGGACATATAATCTCGGAGGGAGGAATCTCCATAGATCCCGCCAAGATCGAGGAGGTGCAGAAGTGGAAGACCCCTGAAAATGTCGGGGAAATTTGAAGCTTCTTAGGGTTGGCTGGGTATTATCGACGGTTCATTGAGGGTTTCTCCAAGATCTCGAGACCCCTCACCAAATTGTTAGAGAAGGGAATCACATTCACATGGACACCGGAGTGTGAGACGAGTTCTCAAGAACTGAAGAAAAGATTGATGACAGCCCCAGTACTAGTTATGCCAGATATGCAGAAGAATTTTTCGGTGTACTGCGATGCATCTAGACACGGGTTGGGATGTGTTCTCATGCAAGAGGGGCATGTCGTTGCCTATGCGTCCCGGCAGCTCCGAAAACACGAGAAGAACTATCCTACGCATGATCTAGAGCTAGCTGCAGTGGTCCACGCATTGAAGATTTGGCAGCATTACTTGATGGGAAAGAGGACAGAGATATATACAGATCATAAGAGCTTAAAGTACATTTTCACACAGCCAGATCTCAACCTCAGACAAAGGAGATGATTAGAGCTAATCAACGACTTTGATGTGGGCATCAACTATCATCCTCGGAAAGCGAACATTGTGGCAGATGCTTTAAGCCGGAAGGTGCACGTCAACATGTTGAGCTTAAGTGACACACCTACGGAATTGAAGGAAGAGATTGCAAAACTCAATCTATGCCTGGTGAATAATGGTGAGGCCATCGCCATGGAGGTGGACTCCACATTGAAGCAAGACATACGCAACGGTCAGAAGAATAATGAGAAGATACAAGAAATCAAAGAACACATCAAAGAGAATAAAGCTCATGGGTTCAGAGAGGATGAACAAGGTACGGTGTGGCATGGGAAAAGAATCTGTGTGCCTGAAGTGAAGGAGATCCGTGAACTGATTTTGAAGGAGGGGATATGCTGAGAGCTTGTGCACTCAAGAACAATAGGAGTTGGTATAAGAACTTATTGTATGCAGAGTTCTCCTACAACAACAGTTATCAGGCTAGTATGAAGATGTCACAATTTGAGGCGTTGTACGGGAGGAAGTGCCGAACTCCCCTATTTTGGAACCAAACTGGGGAAAGTAAAGTGTTTGGGCTCGAGGTTCTACAAGAAGCAGAGGCGAAAGTGAGGGAAATCCGCAACAATTTGAGGATAGCCCAGACCCGACAAAAGAGTTATGCTGATGTACGGAGAAGAGAGGTCATTTTCAACGTGGGGGACTATGTTTATCTCAAGGTGTCCCCTATCCGAGGACTTCGTCGGTTCAAGGTGAAAGGGAAATTATCACCACGATACATCGGACCCTTTCAGATTCTGGAGAGGAAAGGCGAAGTGGCATATCAGCTAGAACTACCAGCTTGCCTATCAGATGTGCACGATGTATTCCATGTGTCACAACTCAAGAAATGTTTAATAACACCCGAAGAGATATTACCCATGAATGAGGTGGACGTACGAGAGGATCTTTCTTATGCAGAGCAACCGGTCAAAATTTTGGAGACAATGGAACACCTCACAAGAAATAAAAGAATCCGAATGTGCAAAGTGCAATGGAAGCATCACTCGGAAGCAGAAGCCACATAGGAGCGAGAAGACGAGCTTAAGACACAGTTTCCGGATTTGTTTTCCTAGAGTCACCAATCTCGAGGACCATAGGGTGCAAACCTAGGGTGCTTAGATTGGCCTTGAAACTACCTTGACATAGGATACAAGCCCAGGAGAAGCCATAGTTGGATCACAAAATTTGCAACACCCTAAGCCATATAGGACCCCCATTGAACAAAGCCTTGAATAGGTGTTGTGTGAGCCCTTGTGATGATTGTTGTGATTATGCGCTTAATGTGAGTTGTGGGACGTCTCAAAGCGTTGTCCATATCCACACATAAGTAGAAAGAGGTGTGAGATGCTTCGGCACTTGTTCACATCCTCGTATGGGCTAATATATATAAGTCCAATCCACCTTGATGCATATAGTTGAGGGGGTCTACCTAACCTTCTATTCTATTTCGTTCTCTCTCACAGATGGTGAGAGGAAACGCCGGCCGAAGGAACGTCCGTGACAACTAAGAGGATGGCCACGATGAAGTTCCTGTTAACCCCGGAGCTGGTGAAAACAATCTGGAACAGTTGATGGCCATGCAGAACCAACTTATGCAAACCATGATCCAAACTTTGGGTCAGTTGCAGGCCAACAACAACAACCCCGTTCCGGCACCACTGCCACCACCACCGCCAGCTCATAACAGACTGGGTGAGTTCATGAGAACTCGACCACCCACCTTTGCTCAAGCTAACGACCCCATGGAGGCGAACGACTGGTTGAAATCCATGGAGAAGAAGCTTGCCATAGTGCAGTGCAATGACCGAGAGAAGGTTCTCTTTGCGTTGCACCAACTCATGGGAGCTGCCGCTGACTGGTGGCATGTCCTATGCAATGCTCAAGTCGACCCGGAGACGATCACTTGGACTGAGTTCAAGGAGAGTTTCCGCTCTCATTACATCCCTGCTGGTGTAATGATGCTCAAGAGACAGGAGTTTGAAGGTCTCTGCCAAGGATAGAGAAGCGTGAATGAGTATCTCAACAAGTTCACACAACTGTCCCGGTAAGCCCCCGAAGATGTCAACTCAGACCAGAGGAAGCAATATCAGTTCATGAGAGGGTTGAACCATGAGATCCAGGTCCAACTCCTCAACAGTGACTACGCAAACTTTCAGAAGCTGGTTAATAAGGCTATAGTAGTCGAAAGCAAGATCCAAGAGATCGAGCGAGAGTGCAAGAGGAAGATTTCATACCAGCCCCGAGGGAGCAATGTACGACCTCGGTACATGCCCCCAGCTGCACCGCAGTATGAATCGACCGCTCCTGCATATCGCCCTAGTCAGCCACCACAGCAACGACCCGTTGCACAAGCACCTCGTGTGCCCTTGCCTCCTATGCCCCGACCCAACATGGGCGCTCCTGTTCAAAACCCCCACCCCAACGTACCTGCTGCCGTAGGCAACAGGGCATGCTTTGCATGCGCGGAAACAGGACACTTCGCGAGCCAGAGCCCGAGGAGAGGCCCTGGACAGCAAGGCAACGTGCCCAAGCAGAACGTGCGACCAAACGGAGGGGACAATCAAGGAAACCGTGGACAGCAGAACTATGCTCGCGGCAACGTGAACCATGTCTGTGCTGAGGAAGCACAACAGGCTGAGGACGTCATAATTGGTATGTTCCTTGCCAACTCCAACCCATCCACCATCTTATTTGATTCTGGAGCGTCACATTCCTTCATATCATAAAAGTATGTTGCTAAGCATAATCTACCCATATCGCACTTAAAATATGCTATGTTAGTTAGTTCCCCCGGAGGAGAGATGAGGACTAATATAGTATGTCCGAAAGTAAGCCTTAAAATAAGGGGGTCGACTTCCTTGCCAACCTCATTGTCTTGGATTTCCAAGGGATTGACATAATACTCGGGATGGATTGGCTAAGCAAGCACAACGGGGTAATCCAATGTGCTGAAAGAAGCGTACAGTTGACAAATGAGCACGGTATTCGTGTTGAGTTTGGGTCAACCCAACAAACAACCGAAAAGGCAATCTTGAACTACGTCGAAGGAGCAACATTGGACGGCATTCCAGTGGTTCAGGAATTCTCGGATGTGTTTCTAGAGGAACTTCCAGGTATGCCCCCTGATCGGGACATTGAGTTTGCCATTGATTTGGTACCCGGAACTGCACCCATAGCAAAGAGACCCTATAGGATGCCCATCAATGAACTAGTAGAACTCAAGAAACAAATTCAATAGCAGTTGGAGAAGGATTTTATACATCTAAGCTCGTCACCATGGGGAGCTCCTGTGCTCTTCGTGGACAAGAAGGATGGTACCCAAAGGATGTGCGTGGACTATAGGTCTCTCAACGAGGTGACAATCAAGAACAAATACCCTCTGCCCCGTATAGAGGACCTATTCGACCAAATGAAAGGAGCCCGAGTGTTCTCTAAGATTGATCTTCGGTCAGGATACTTCCAGCTGAAGATTAAGCCCTCCGATATACCCAAGACTGCCTTTCGAACACGGTATAGTTCGTATGAATATACCGTCATGTATTTTGGGTTAACAAATGCACCCGCATACTTCATGCACCTTATGAACAAGGTTTTCATAGAGTACTTGGATAAGTTTGTCGTGGTTTTCATCGACGACATTATGGTGTATTCAAAAAGTGAGGAGGAGCATGAAGAACATTTGAAATTGACCTTGCAGAAAATGCGTGAGCATCAATTGTATGCCAAGCTTAACAAGTGTCAATTTTGGCTAAAGGAAATATCGTTCCTAGGCCACATTATCTCCGAAGAAGGGGTATCGGTTGATCCTGGAAAAGTGAGAGATGTTCTGAAGTGGGACCAACTGCAAAACATGAGGGATATTCCGAGTTTTCTTTGGATGGCTGGATACTACCGACGCTTCATTAAGGACTTCTCTAAGATAGCAAAGCCTATGAAGGAGTTTCTAACGAAGGGAAAAGCCTTTCAATGGACACCAACATGCCAAGGAAGTTTTGAGGAACTCAAGAAAAGGCTAACCACAGCGCCGGTTTTGGTATTGCCGGACGTAAGCAAGAGCTTTGACATATATTGTGACGCATCCAGACAGGGGCTCGGATGTGTGCTCATGCAAGAAGGACGAGTGGTAGCCTATGCCTCACGACAATTAAAGAAGCACGAGCTTAATTATCCTACACATGACTTGGAGCTAGCAGCGGTAGTGCATGCATTGAAAATTTGGAGACATTATATCCTTGGTCATCGATGTGAGATCTATACGGATCATAAAAGCCTCAAGTACATATTTACACAAACGGACTTGAATTTGAGGCAACGTCGATGGTTGGAACTCTTAAAAGACTACGATGTTCGAATCAACTACCACCCTGGGAAGACCAATGTAGTAGCTGATGCATTGATCCGGAAGGGAGCATGTCACCAACTCACGGTTCGGGAGCTACCGCCCGAACTGCGTAAGGAGTTCGAACGGTTACACTTCGGATTCTTGAACAACATGAAATGATGGAGATCCACTCGTCATTGGAGCAAGATATAAGAGATAGCCAAGCAACGGATGAGGAGATCAAGGAGATCAAGGAAAGGATCCGACAAGGAATAGAGAAGGATTTCAAAGAAGATGAGAAGGGTACACTTTGGCTAGGAAAAAGGATTTGTGTGCATAACATGAAGCACATCCGCGACATGATATTAAAAGAGGCACATGATTCACCCTATTCCATACATCCCGGAAGTACCAAAATGTACAAGGACTTGAAGACTTGTTATTGGTGGGATGGTATGAAAAGGGATATAGCCGAATACATTGCCTTATGCGACACGTGCCAACAGGTGAAGGCCGAACATCAAAGACCCGTTGGATTGTTGCAACCTTTGAAGGTACCCGAGTGGAAGTGGAAGGACATCAGTATGGATTTCATCGTCGGATTGCCACGTACTCAGTCGGGATATGACTCCATCTGGGTTATCGTGGACCGATTGATGAAAACAGCCCATTTTCTCCCTATAAGGGCCAAGTACAACGTTGCACAATTAGCCGAGTTGTACATGGAGTAGATCGTGTGCCGTCATGGAGTCCCGAAGAGGATAGTCTCAGATTGAGGTTCTCAGTTTACCTCTAGATTCTGGAGAAAGCTACAGAAAGCTATGGGTACACAACTGGATTTTAGCTCCGCCTATCACCCACAAACCGATGGGCAAACCGAAAGGACAAACCAAATTTTGGAGGACATGTTGAGAGCTTGCACCTTGAAATGTGGGCGTAGTTGGGATAGGAGTTTATCGTACGCCGAATTCTCCTATAACAACAGCTATCAAGCAGGCTTGAAGATGTCGCCTTGCGAAGCATTATATGGTAGACGGTGTAGAACGCCGCTGTTTTGGAACGAAACCGGAGAGAACCAGGTGTTTGGACCCGAAGTGCTACAAGAAGCTGAAAAGAAAGTCCAAATGATATGGGAGAACTTAAATGCTGCTCAGTCACAACGTAAAGGCTATGCGGACAATAGGCGAAGGAAGTTGACTTTTGAAATAGGAGACTTCGTATACCTTAAGGTATCGCCTATCTGTGGCCAACGACGTTTCAACGTCAAAGGCAAGCTAGCACCTCGCTACATCGGACCATTTAAGATTTTGGACAGGTGAGGAGAAGTAGCCTATCAACTAGAGCTCCCAACATATATCTCCGACTTACATGACGTGTTTCATGTATCCCAGCTCAAGAAGTGCTTGAGAGTACCGGAGGAGCGAGTACCAATGGAAGAGCTTGAACTTCAAGAGGACCTGACTTATACGGAGCACTCTGTCCAAATTTTGGACGTAAAGGAAAGGGTCACAAGGAACAAAGTGATCCGATGGTGTAAGGTACAATGGAGCCATCACACCGAAGCTGAAGCCACATGGGAGCGTGAAGAAGACATCAAGGCAGAATTCCCTCATCTATTCTCTACCAACGAATCTCGAGGGCGAGATTCAATTTAAGGGGGGTAGATTTGTGACACCCTCATTTTTGGTTTCTGCAAGTATTCATGTTGCATAAAGAGAAAACATTTTAAAAGAAGTGGGAACAGAGAAAAATATCAAAAAGATAGCCAATAAGAGCCAAATCCAGTTCCCAGAGAGCGCCAAAGACAACTTCCGTGGCCCCCTGGCCACGTGGAGTGTTCGGAGCTCATCCCAGCGAAGTGGGGAGAGGTCCGCCGCTAAAACAGGCTACGTGGCAGGACTCGGGGCTCATCTTCGCAAAGGGGGAGAGGTCCGACCATGTGGGACACGTGTTGCCCCCCGGAGCTAGCCTCTGCAGAGAAGCGAAGGCAGTTCCGCAGGACACATGTAGCCTTTGGAGTTAGTCACCACGGAAATCAGAGGACCCGTCACGCGGGATACGTGTCAATCTCGGAGCTCACCTCCGAGAGGTCCGGTTCTATTGGACACGTGTCGCCACCGGAGCTTATCTCCGGGAGGTCCGACACTGTTGAACACGTGTCTACCTCGGGGCTCGTCTCTGAGGAAAAAGGAAAGTCCAACGCTACTTGACGCAAGGCATTCACGGAGCTCGCCTCCGAAGAGAGGGAGGTCCGAAATGAATACGTGTCACACCCGGAGCTACCTCTGGAGAGCGGAAAGGTTCGGCACTGACACATGGCGTGCGCGGAGCCACCTCCGAATAAGAGAGGAGGTCCCGACCGCCAGGATACGTGGCGCACAAGGAGCTCACCTCCAAAGGAGAGGGAGGTCTCAATCGCTTGACACGCGGCACAATCGGAGCTCGTCTCTGCGGAAAGGGGGAGACCAGGCCCCGGTGGACACGTGGAGCTTTCGGAGCTCATCACCGAGGAGGTAACAAGTTTTGGAGCGGTTTTTGGATTCTGTACGCATAGAAATATCGGTACGGAGAGGAAACCGACCTGAATTCCACAATGTTACCGCACCAAATCAACTCAAGATAAGTTGTTAAGATTCAACGATAATCTGAATAGGACTCTTATTCGAAATACAATCAGATTAGGACTCTTCTTCTCTCGACTATGAATAGAACCCAGAACCTCTGGCCGAAACCACGAACTTCTTTTCCAACTCCTGAGTCGACGACTTAGAGCCCTAGCCCCAACTCGTCGAGTAAGCCATCGCCGGAGTTCAGTCGAGGAAGATCGCCGGAAGAGAGTCCCTATGATCTGTCTGATCAAAGAAGGACCCTTAAAATGAGTTGTTGTTTTATCATGTTTTGATAAATAACTTTGCTTTCTGCAATGAGCCTTTTTATACCTACCTTGTTATGAGCTTCATATCATATTTTTCTCGCACTTGCTGAGTACATCATTGTACTCAAACTTGCATTATTTCATCATCAGCAACAGGAGAAGATTATTATGAAGACCAAGTGGAGCATTAAGCGTGTAAATCTGTGCTCAACCTTGCCTGTGGGGATGGAGTAGAGATGGAGCCGCTACTGCTTAGAATTGCTTCCGCATTAGTTAGAAGACTTCTGCTGTTAGATTAAGACTTTCGCTGTGAGCATGAGTCCAAAACTCATAAGATATTGTAATAAACTCTGTTATTCGTGGTTATATATATTCTGAATTCAGTTTGTGGAAAATATGTGTATGTGTGATGAACATCCTGGGCACACATATGCATCAGTTCTCGGTTCCGTGGTTTTCCAAAGAATTGAGGGCATCACATGCATGAACCTGGTGGCGGCGACGGCCAGGAGACTGGGTTTCCCGGTTCCACTGCCGGAGGCACCCTAGGAGCTCCAGGAGCCCCAGCAGCCCGAGGAGGAGGAGGAATAGAATTAGTTGTTTTTCTTTTCTTGTTTTTAGTTGATGTTGTGTTTTCTTTTCTTGTTCCGTAATGTTGTTTTTATCGTAATCATAATAGATATCACTGCAATGTATGTGTTAGACATTATCTCCTGCAATGTATGTGTTAGACATTATCTCCTGCAAAACAGATGTACTTCAGAGCGCTTCCTGATAGAAACGTTGCAACCAATCACTCGGCTACACTATCGCCAAAGCAAGCTGTTGGTAAAGTGATCTTTGTGGCCTCTGCTGTCCCTATACACATATAGTATCAGCATGTATGCATCTTGTGCACTCAAAAGCAACATCACTTCACTCGTGGCCTCATACACGCCTCGTGATCACCACCACCACCATCACCTCCTCCTCTTCCTTTGCAATATGTACAATCTTCTACTTGAAACCGTAATGTTGCAGGTATCTTTTCCTATAGTGATTTTTCTTGTTCTAAAAGTGGTGTGCTGCAATGTTGTGTTACACATTATCGCATAAAATGGCATAAGTTTTCACAGACGGTCCTTAACCAATAGACGCCTACGAAAATTGTATTTGCCAATTATTCAAAAAATGTTATAGGTGGTCTTTACTTGAAGTAAAAACATAGGAAAATTATATAAACACACGAACAGAGAAAAAATAGAGCTCACACGTACACATAGAGATGAAGCAGCACTCAACCGGTCATGGCTTCAAGCGCAATGTACTTCACTGTTGAAGTCTACGGCCAACTGAAAGCCAATATTTCACTGTATGAATTTTGTTAATTTTTTAAAGCATTCCAACATGTCAAAATTCAAATATTAAAAGAGAAAAAATTGTCAAATTAAAATATTAAGGCTTCATTACAATATTACAAATATATAAAATATATGTCATACATTTTTTCTAGCATTGACATCTTCTCGCATATAGGGTTTCAAATCATTTTTAATGCTTCTTTCTACGTGCTTGATGTTTTCTGGATAGGTGAAAAGGTACATATCTTCATATTAATTATATTCATCTACATTATGTCCCACATTCTCAACCTCAACAATATTTTGCTTTTCAAAAACAACTACGTGCATCTTCTCAGTTTCAGGATCCTGTACATAAAAAACTTATGCAACACGATCGGCGAGAACCTACGAGTCATTTTTATAACCCACTTTGTTCATGTCTACCAGTGTCAGCCTGTAGTTGTACACTTTCACACCATCAGGATGTTTGACCCATTGGCACTTAAACCGTCTGTGATAAGTTTCATAGACAGTTAGTCGTAGGTAAAGAACCGCCTGAGATAATGGAGTTACACAGGCGGATAATCTTACCTTACAAACCGTCTGTAATAAATATTCTTCACAGGCGGACAGTCGTAGGTAAAGAACCGCCTACGATAATAGAGTTATCATAGGCAGATACTCTTACGTTACAAATCCCCTGTGATAAAGATTCTTCTAGTTGTAGGTAAAGAGTCGCCTGCGATAATGGAGTTATCACAGGCGGTTACTCTTACGTTACAAACCGTCTGTGATAAAGAGTCTTCACAAGCGGATTGTCACGCCCGGTTTCTCCAAAAGAGCAACCGAGTGAATATCACATATATGCTAGGATCATTTTCTCATACATGTGACGACAAATAGTGAAGCATCATTATATTACAAGCCAAGTGTTCGAATATAAATAATTCTTACATAGCATAACGTCTCGATGGACGATAATATGTTCATAATATGTAAATAAAACAACAACGAAAGATAAGTCTTTGTGAGCTCCGTCACAGGTGTTGCCCGGGGGACTCCGTGAACCTAAAATCCTTCTTCGGGTTCGAAGTCTTGGTCATTGAACACCACATCATCCCCTTGACCTGAGCAGCAATTTAAACCAACAAAAAATCAAGCTTGAGTACCGTTGGTACTCAGCAAGTGTGGTAAAATTATGTCATGCATGGCTAGAGCAAGGAGAGGTTGAACTCATGGTTAAAGTACTACGCAATTAATACCTATCACTTTAGCTTATTAAGCACCTACATTACTACACGGTGAAATGGTCCCAATCCCTCAACCCACCATCAATATCAAGTAACCATAATCTCATCTCCAATATTAAGCTTCCCGCTTAACATCCTCAATTTCCCAATTCATCATCCTCTAATCATGAATAAGTCCAAGCCGCTCTTGACCGTGAGCACGACTGTCATGACAGTTTTGACTCTGCAGAGTTTGCACCACTGTACCCACATGTAGTGATTTCATCCCCCGTTGTCGGGTGGACTAAAAGAACCTCCATTATGCCAGTGGCCGCGAACCACGTTCACACTTCCGAGGTGTGTAGCCAGGAGATCACTACGAGGCCTTTACAAAGGGATTCCCGACGAGCGTGGGCCCACTAAGGTTTCACCCCTAACAGCATACAAGAGGCTCCAACCCCGCTGCAGTGGCCCCCTCTTGAGCCTTGCGGTTCATATGGTAGTCCAGCTGACACCTATTCCCCGCACCATCCAAACACCCATGCTACGCCGGAGATACACCTAATTAATTGGCCAAGCTGCCCCATCTCAGCATGTGGTTGGTACGGTAAAGCCAGGTTACATGCTCCATGAACCGGTCCTTAGGATCCAGGCAAGCACTAAACACAAACTCGAGTCTCGTGCACACAGCACCAACCAAAGCATCCAACTTGCCTCGATCCCTACCTCTACATAACTCATAATATCTCATTCAAGAGTAAGGTAAACAAGTTGATGATCTCATATCCCACTTATCCCATTCTAAGCATGGCTAAGCATAAGTAATATGAATGAATGACATAATAAAATTAATACCAACCCAGACTACAAGGGAGTAAGATAATGAAAATCTAGGGAAACTTCCTAGATTGGGTACCATATTCCAAATTGACAATGCAATTATTTAAATTCTAACTACACATCCTAGTATAGGATCAAAGTGGTCAAGGACACTTGCCTTCTTCCTGCTGCTCTGGGAATGGAAAGTCTTGATCTTGAAAGGTGAGAACCTGCTCTGGGGCTGGTTCTATTCATGCCAATATACATAGCAAAAGAAAACAACATTCCATAATCCATAGTCCACATTTCCACTCATGCAAACCACACATGCATACACATGAAAGTCATAAACATATTTAAGTGTTGTGTTTACCCTAGATATGTTGATTCTAAGAATACATGCACTTTTAAACATATATATTATTTCTAGCTTTAATATTCAGATTTCTAAATGCACACTATATATGAATTTCCAATTTGAACAAATTTTCTATATGGGATAATACACTTCTTAGACACAAAATTTGTATAAGAGATAACTTCCTACTCCAAATAGGTTTTCAGATCTTCTACAAAACCTTAATTTGAAGTTTTGGATTTGGGGACCTCACTTGACATTTTCTAACTAGGTATACCTATTTTCTTATATTTTCATATTTATTTTCCATACCTAAAAGTGAACTTTAATACTAAGATAGCACAAGATATCCCCTAAACAGAATGTGTTCTGATCTAAAATGTCCAATAAAATATCTTTTAACTTCCTCTCTGATGAGGATCAATTTAAATTTATTTTTACCCATTTTCAGAATTATTTTCTAGTCTAAAAATGAATTTCTACCAATAAAACAGCAACCTAAATTCATACAAAAATTTCTACTGTTCCACTTACCCAAACAGAACCTTCATATTCCTACCCCTTTTTGGTTACTTAGATTCATTTTCCCACATTTTAAACTTGTTTTATGCCTAAAGGGTATATTTCAGAGATAAATTACAAAACAGCAAATCTCATTTAGTTTAAAAGTTTATTTCCCCTCTGAACTCAGACCTCAAATTGTTCTACCAATTTTCACAGGGTTAGAATAATTCAACTGAATTTACACCTATGTTTAAATTTAAATCCTATTCACATATTCAATTTCCTGAAATTAATACTTCCCAGGGACGGATGTGCAATTTCACACTGCAGTGGGGCCCCATATCTCATTTTCTAAATTTTCAGGGGTCTAAGTGTGCAAAACAGGGAGGTCTTCCTAATTCTTATTAAGTCCAGGGGCTAAAACTGATTTTTAAATGAATTTACATGAATTTCTGAGGGTCCAGGGGCTAGATCAGAAGTTTCCGGGGCTAGCTCGTGTTTTCCGAGATCCCTAGGGGGTAGCGCATAAGATTCCCGGCCTTTATAACGCGGGGCTGATGTGGGCCGTTGGACTTAAAACGTAGGGCTGAGATTAGATTGCGAAGCGGTACGGGTTAGATCTATTCGGGGCCGCACGATTTAAAATGGACGGGCCTCAGGGGGCCACGTTGCCCTGGCCGGAGCCAGCCCGCGCGAGCGGCGGCGGGGGGGGGGGGGGGCGATCTCGCCGGCGCAGCTTCGGTTCCTTGCCGCTACACGCTAAAACTTGCAGCTTTTCACACGGATCGACTGCGGAGGGGTAGGGGAAGCTCACCTAGGGGTTTCTCGGGCTTGGAGAGGTCGGAATTCGGCTCTGCGACGACGGTGGTTGGAGCTGCTCCTCGGTGCTCGTCGAAGCCGATGCTAGGGCGCAAGACTCGTCGCTTCCTTCACCTGCAGGGCTTCCAGGCGGCGGGGGAACACGACAAGCCCGTTAGATCAGAGAAACCGGAGAGGATCGAAAGAAAATGGCTGAGGATGCCTCGGTTCTCACCGGAGAGAAAGATGGAGCGGGTAAGGGGAAATCTGCGAGTTTTCTTGCGTTTAAATGCACGAGGAGGGGTGGCGGGGGTCGGTTTAGATGTGCAGCAGCGCTTTGCCGAAGATCGGACGTGGAAATCGGGTGAAGCAGCAGCGATCGGCGCGGGAAGATCGGGGCAGTTGGGGGGCACGCGAGGGTGGAAGAAGATGACATGCGGGCCCCGCGCATCAGAGAGAGAGGAGGGGGGAAACAGCCGCGGCTGTTGGGCCGGCTGAGGTGGGTTTCGGCCCACTGGCCGTTTTTCTTTTTTTTTTTCCTTTTTCTTTTCTGTTTTGATTCAAATTTGAATTCCAGTTTGAATTTGAATTGTTTCACCACATGCATTACGTCCAAAAATTTTAAATTCCCCTCTTTAATAGGTTTTTGGGTGTTACAACTCTACCCCCCTTAAAAGAAATCTCGTCCTCGAGATTGACGACCTTAGGAAAATAAATCCGGAAATTGTGCCTTGAGCTCGTCTTCTCGCTCCCATGTGGCTTCTGCTTCCGAGTGATGCTTCCATTGCACTTTGCACATTCGAATCATTTTATTTCTTGTGAGGCGTTCCATTGTCTCCAGAATCTTGACCGGTTGCTCGGCATAAGAAAGATCCTCTCGTACGTCCACCTCATTCATGGGTAACATCTCTTCGGGTGTTCTTAAATATTTCTTGAGTTATGACACATGGAATACATCGTGCACATCTGATAGGCGAGCCGGTAGTTCTAGCTGATATGCCACTTCGCCTTTCCTCTCTAGAATATAGAAAGGTCCGATGTATCGAGGTGATAATTTCCCTTTCACCTTGAACCGACGAAGCCCTCGGATAGGGGACACTTTGAGATAAACATAGTCCCCTACGTTGAAAATGAGCTCTCTTTTCCGTACATCGCCATAGCTCTTTTGTCGGGTCTGGGCTATCCTCAAATTGTTGCGGATTTCCCTCACTTTTGTCTCGGCTTCTTGCAGTACTTCGGGCCCAAACACTTTACTTTCCCCAGTTTGGTTCCAAAATAGTGGAGTTCGGCACTTCCTCCCATACAACGCCTCAAAGGGTGACATCTTCATACTAGCCTGATAACTGTTGTTGTAGGAGAACTCCACATACGGTAAGTTCTTATCCCAACTCCTATTGTTCTTGAGTGCACAAGCTCTCAGCATATCCTCAAGGATCTGATTGGTTCTTTCAGTTTGCCCGTCGGTCTGTGGATGGTACGCAGAACTGAAATTCAAATGAGCCCCCATGGTTTCATGTAACTTCTACCAGAACCTTGAGGTGAACTGTGTCCCTCGATCTGACACTATCTTCTTTGGCACTCCATGAAAGCACACGATTCTTGGCATTTACAATTCTGCCAATTTTGATCCGTTGTACCTTTCTTTCACGGGGATGAAATGAGCTACCTTAGTCAGCCTGTCGATGATGACCCATATCGAATAATATCCCGATTGGGTCCTAGGCAGTCCCACTGTGAAGTCCATACCTATTTCTTCCCATTTCCATTCGGGCACTTTGAGTGGTTGCAACAGTCCCGTGGGTCGTTGATGTTCTGCTTTCACCAACTGACATGTGTCACATAGGGCAACATGTTACGCGACATCTCCCTTCATGCCATACCACCAATATCTGCTCTTGAGGTCATGATACATCTTCGTACTCCCAGGGTGAATGGAGTAGTCGGAATCATGAGCCTCCCTCAAAATCAGTTCACGGATCTCCTTTACCTCAGGCACACAGATTCTTTTCCCATGCCACACCGTACCTTGTTCATCCTCTCTGAACCCAGGAGCTTTATTCTCTTTGATGAGTTCTATGATTTCTTGTATCTTCTCATCATTCTTCTGACCGTTGCGTATGTCTTGCTTCAATGTGGAGTCCACCTCCATGGTGATGGCCTCACCACTATTCACCAGGCATAGATTGAGTTTTGCAATCTCTTCCTTCAACTCCGTAGGCGTGTCATTTAAGCTCAACATGTTGACGTGCACCTTCCGGCTTAAAGCATCTGCCACGACGTTCGCTTTCCCAGGATGATAGTTGATGCCCACATCAAAGTCGTTGATTAGCTCTAACCATCTCCTTTGTCTGAGGTTGAGATCTGGCTGTGTGAAAATGTACTTTAAGCTCTTATGATCTGTATATATCTCTGTCCTCTTTCCCATCAAGTAATGCCGCCAAATCTTCAATGTGTGGACCACTGCGGCTAGTTCTAGGTCATGCGTAGGATAGTTCTTCTCGTGTTTTCGGAGCTGTCGGGACGGATAGGCAACGACATGCCCCTCTTGCATGAGAACACATCCCAACCCGTGTCCAGATGCATCACAATACTCCGAAAAATTCTTCTGCATATCTGGCATAACTAGCACTGGGGCTGTTGTCAATCTTTTTTTCAGCTCTTGGAAACTCGTCTCACACACCGGTGTCCATGTGAATGTGATTCCCTTCTCTAACAATTTGGTGAGGGGTCTCGAGATCTTGGAGAAGCCCTCAATGAATCATCGATAATACCCAGCCAATCCTAAGAAGCTTCGAATTTCCCCGACATTTTCAAGGGTCTTCCACTTTTGCACATCCTCTATCTTGGCGGGATCAACGGAGATTCCTCCCTCCGAGATTATGTGTCCTAAGAAAGGAACTCTCTTCAGCCAAAACTCACACTTGCCCAACTTGGCATATCGTTGGTGTTATCTCAACTTTTGCAACACCAGTCTTAAATGTCCCTCATGTTCTTCTTCATCTTTGGAGAAGACGAGAATGTCATTAATGAAAACCACTACAAATTTGTCCAGATATTCCATGAACAACTTGTTCATGAGATACATGAAATACGCCGGGGCATTAGTTAGCCTTAATGGCATGACGGTGTATTCATACAGCCCGTACCGAGATACGAAAGTTGTCTTTGGAATGTCAGTTTGCCTTATCTTCAGTTGGTGATATCCCGACCTGAGATCAATTTTTGAGAATACACAAGCGCCCCTCAACTGATCAAATAAGTCTTCAATGCGGGGTAATGGGTACTTGTTCTTGATGGTTACTTCATTCAACGCACGGTAGTCTACGCATAACCTTTGGGTTTCGTCCTTCTTGGGCACAAATATCACTGGAGCTCCCCATGGTGAGGAACTAGGACGAATATACCCCTTCTCTGTCAATTCTCTTATATGTTCTTTGAGCTCTTCCATCTGTTTGGAGTCCATCCGATAAGGCCTGTTGTATATCGGGGTTGTTCCAGGTACTAATTCAATCGCAAATTCCACTTCACGATCTGGAGGCATACCAGGCAACTCCTCTGGAAAGACGTCTGGATATTCCTTGATAACCCTTATCTCTTCCACTTCCACCTCGACTTGATTGAGTTTAATGTCCCTCCTGGATTCTTGCACGGCTGTGAACTTCACTTTTGTGCCACTAGTGTGAGTTAGTTCCACCGTTGTAGTCGAACAATGGATGATACATTTATGTTTGGTCAACCAATCCATACCCAAAATAATATCTATCCCTTGTGAGTCTATCACTATGAGGTTTGCAGTAAATACTACCCCATTAATGTCTAGATTCACCTTGGGACACACTTGTCTTGTCCTTATTTCTCCCCCTGGAGAGTTCACCGCTAACATATTATTCATTTGTGTTGTTGCTAGATTATGTTTCTTAACAAATCCTTGAGCAATGAACGAGTGGGTAGCACCCGAATCGAACAATAGGGTCGCAATGTGTAAATTTGCAGGAAACTTACCAATTACCACGTCAGGTGCCTCTTGTGCTTTCTCCATGGTCACGTGGTTCACCCGTCCTCGCATCACATTCTGTTGTTGTGGCTGCATAGGCTTCTTCTTTGGGCACTTATGAGCGTAGTGCCCCACTTCACCACAGTTGAAACATTGCACCCCAACTCTAGGTGTCTGGCCTTTGTTATCTTGGGGTTGGTTCTATGGCCCTTGTCCTGCTAGTCGAGGTTGATAAGTGGGGTGTGGCGGCTGCACAAACTGACGCTGCGGCTGTACTGGTGCGGATGGAGGCCTGAAGTTTGGGTTGTACCTTCTCGGTGTCGGGTAGGGTACCACAATACTGCTCGTCTGCCCTGCAGGTTGCTGCATCAGACGCGGACGTGTGTTGCTGCTTGATGCTTGGTGTGACCATCTCATCTTCCTCTTGTTTTCATTCTCCAAGGCCTTCAGCTTCCTCTCCACGACAAACGCTCTGTCTACCATCTTTTGGAAACTTTCATATTCGTTGGAGGACATTGCACATTGCATTTTCATGGTAAGTCCTTCCACAAAACAGTCATGTTTCTGCTCATCAGTTTCGATGTCCCGTGGTGCATAACGGGATAGTTGGGTGAACTTGGTGAGGTATTCTCTCACAGTCATGTTGCCTTGCTGCAGTCCCAAGAACTCCTTTCTCTTGTTCTTGAGTTCTCCCCTTGGTATGTAGTGGTTGCGGAAACTGCGCTTGAACTCTTCCCAAGTGATGTTCTCGGGGTCGTGATGGGCTGCCACGTAAGCGGTCCACCAATCAGCAGCGGGCCCATGCAATTGGTGAGAGACAAACAGCACCCTCTCATACCCTTGGCATTGTATGATCCTCATCTTGCTCTCAATGATCTTTAGCCAATCATCTGCCTCCAGAGGTTCAGCAGCACTTGCAAACTTTGGGGGTTGAGTTCCCAGAAACTCACTCAACCTTGGTTGACGTGGTGCAGCTTGTAGGGGTGGAGCTTGGTGTAAGTTGTCCACCACTTGAGTTAAACTCTGGATGAGCTGATTCTGATTTTCGATCATTTGGTAGATAGGATCAGCTCCTTCACGGCGATCACCCTGTCTTGCCCTCCAGGAAGGTGAGGATTGGCGGCCTCATCGTTGTTGTTGTTGGGGTTGGCACCACGACCTTTTCCTCTTCCAGCCATCTATCATGATCAACCAAATGTTAACTTTAATCATTACGCATTACCTTCCCAAATTGCTTGTTTAAACTTAAACTTTTGAGGCCTTAATATTTAGACAATTTCTGAAGATTTCACATAGATCTTTGGGCGTCATGTCTCACGCGAAAATAAATGCACTATTGATTCATAGGGGTTCACACACCAAAGTAAAGCAAACTTAAAGACGAGATTGGTCACAAGTGCCTATGGCTTCCACAACTCACGTCACACACCAACACTAACAAGCAAATAGATGGGTTATTGACTCGACTACTCGATAATCATGCGGAAATAAGGGAAATAATTCTAACAACTCGTATCACTGAGCTGGCTCGTCGGGGTCTTCCTCATCATTGTGGCTGCCCTCTAATTTCGCTTTAGGTGGGGAAGCTGCTGGTGTAGAAGGGCGGCGACGCTTGCTCGCCCGGCGGTCTGGGGAGTCAGGAGTCCACGTGTCATTCACGGTGACAAACAGTTCATTCCCATCTCCACTTTCTCTCGTCCTCAAGCTGGCGCGAAGCAACGCCTCAGTCTCCTTCAGAGTGTCACGAACATCCTGAAGCTCCTGCTGGCACTCCTGCAGTCGAGCGCTAAGCATAGCTGCATCCTCGAGGCATAGGTCCATGTGCTCATGGGAAGTCCCCTGCTGCACTGGCGGGTACTTGTACTCCGCGGAGCCACTCTCACGCTGGAGGACATACATGTACTCAGTCTTGTCCAGGCGGCGACGGTTGATGTAACTCTGGCAGGTTATGGCCTCCCAGGTGACATCCTTCTCAGCATCGGCCTGAGTCGCCCGATAAGTTGGAGAGCGGTGGATCTTGAGAAGCTGGTTTTTATGGATAATCCTCATCTCTGAGCTCCATTCTTCACGCTTCTCACGGATGGTCCTGGTGCAGCTGTAGTGTATGATCAGCTTGCCAACATTACCGGCGGCGTGGAGCATACGCCGAAGACGGCGCAACAAGCCTCCTACTGCCAACCCGTAGGAGTGGTACGTCACCGGGCGGTTCTCCTCTCTCAAGGCAAGGGCAGCTACAAGAACTCTCCCTCCGGTGGACTTGTGAGCGGTGCGGACCATGTGAACCATCTAAAACATAAAGCATTTAAAATCAAGTTAGATAAAAATTAAATAAAGATTGTATTTTGAATAAAGTTGGGGCAAGATGAACAAATAAAGTGACCCCTTTTCAACCCACATCTTTTGTAAAATAGTTTTTACGAATATAGGGTCCTTAAATACGTCCAATTTTCTACCTAGGTCCATGTTCCTACGGGCAACCTTGGCTCTGATACCACTTCTGTCACGCACGGTTTCTCCAAAGAGCAACCGAGTGAATATCACATGTATGCCAGGATCATTTTCTCATACATGTGACGACAAATAGTGAAGCATCATTATATTACAAGCCAAGTGTTCGAATATAAATAATTCTTACATAGCATAACGTCTCAATGGACGATAATATGTTCATAACATGTAAATAAAACAGCAGCGGAAGATAAGTCTTTGTGAGCTCTGTCACAGGTGTTGCCCGGGGGACTCCGTGAACCTAGAATCCTTCTTCGGGTCCGAAGTCTTGGTCATTGAACACTATGTCATCCCCTTGACCTGAGCAGCAATTTAAACCAACAGAAAAGCAAGCTTGAGTGCCGTTGGTACTCAGCATGTGTGGGAAAATTATGTCATGCATGGTTAGAGCAAGGAGAGGTTGAACTCATGGTTAAAGCACTACGCAATTAATACCTATCACCTTAGCTTATTAAGCACCTACATTACTACACAGGTGAAATGGTCTGAATCCCTCAACCCACCATCAATATCAAGTAACTATAATCTCATCTCCAATGTTAAGCTTCCCGCTTAACATCCTCGACTTCCCAATTCATCATCCTCTAATCATGAATAAGTCCAAGCCACTCTTGACCGTGAGCACGGCTGTCATGACAGTTTTGACTCTGCAGAGTTTGCACCACTGTACCCACATGTAATGATTTCATCCCTCGTTGCCGGGTGGACTAAAAGAACCTCCATTATGCCAGTGGCCGTGAACCACGTTCACACTTCCGAGGTGTGTAGCCACGAGATCACTATGAGGCCTTTACAAAGGGATTCCCGACGAGCGTGGGCCCACTGAGGTTTCACCCCTAACAGCATACAGGAGGCTATAACCCCGCTGCAGTGGCCCTCTCTTGAGCCTTGCGGTTCATATGGTAGTCCAGCTGACACCTATTCCCCGCACCATCCAAACACCCATGCTACGCTGGAGATACACCTAATTAATTGGCCAAGCTACCCCATCTCAGCATGTGGTTGGCACGGTAAAGCCAGGTTACATGCTCCATGAACCGGTCCTTAGAATCTAGGCAAGCACTAAGCACAAACTCGAGTCTCGTGCATACAGCACCAACCAAATCATCCAACTTGCCTCGATCCCTACCTCTACATAACTCATAATATCTCATTCAAGAGTAAGGTAAACAAGTTGATGATCTCATATCCCAGTTATCCCATTCTAAGCATGGCTAAGCATAAGTGATATGAATGAATGACAAAATAAAATGAATCCCAACCCAGGCTACAAGGGAGTAAGATAATGAAAATTTGGGGAAACTTCCTAGCTTGGGTACCATATTCCAAATTGATAATGTAATTAATTAAATTCTAACTACACATCCTAGTATAGGATCAAAGTGGTCAAGGACACTTGTCTTCTTTCTGCTGCTCTGGGCATGGAAAGTCTTGATCTTGAAAGGTGAGAACCTGCTCTGGGACTGGTTCTACTCATGCCAATACACATAGCAAAAGAAAACAACATTCCATAAGCCATAGTCCACATTTCCACTCATACAAACCACACATGCATACACATGAAAGTCATACACCTATTTAAGTGTTGTGTTTACCCTAGATATGTTGATTCTAAGAATACATGTACTTTTAAAAATATATATTATTTCTAGCTTTAATATTCAGATTTCTAAGTGCACACTATATATGAATTTCCAATTGGAACAAATTTTTTATATGGGATAATACACTTCTTAGACACAAAATTTGTATAAGAGATAACTTCCTACTCCAAATAGGTTTTCAGATCTTCTACAAAACCTTAATTTGAAGTTTTGGATTTGGGGACCTCACTTGACATTTTCTAACTAGGTATACCTATTTTCTTATATTTTCATATTTATTTTCCATACCTAAAAGTGAACTTTAATACTAAGATAGCACAAAATATCTCCTAAACAGAATGTGTTCTGATCTAAAATGTCCAATAAAATATCTTTTGACTTCCTCTCTGATGAGGATCAATTTAAATTTATTTTTACCTATTTTTAGAATTATTTTCTAGTCTAAAAATGAATTTCTACCAATAAAACAGCAACCTAAATTCATACAAAAATTTCTACTGTTCCACTTACCCAAACAGAACCTTCATATTCCTACCCCTTTTTGGTTACTTAGATTCATTTTCCCACATTTTAAACTTGTTTTATGCCTAAAGGGTATATTTCAGAGATAAATTACAAAACAACAAATCTCATTTAGTTTAAAAGTTTATTTCCCCTCTGAACTCAGACCTCAAATTGTTCTACCAATTTTCACAGGGTTAGAATAATTCAACTGAATTTACACCTATGTTTAAATTTAAATCGAATTCACATATTCAATTTCGTAAAATTAATACTTCCTTGGGACTGATGTGCAATTTCACACCACAGTTGGGCCCCATATCTCATTTTCTAAATTTTCAGGGGTCTAAGTGTGCAAAACAGGGAGGTCTTCCTAATTCTTATTAAGTCCAGGGGCTAAAACTGATTTTTAAATGAATTTACATGAATTTCTGAGGGTCCAGGGGCTAGATCAGAAGTTTCCGGGGCTAGCTCGTGTTTTCCGAGATCCCCAGGGGGTAGAGCATAAGATTCCCGGCCTTTATAACGCGGGGCTGACGTGGGCCATTGGATTTAAAACGGAGGGTTGAGATTAGATTGCGAAGCGGTACGGGTTAGATCTATTCGGGGCTGCACGATTTAAAATTGACGGGCCTCAGGGGGCCACGTCGCCCTGGCCGGAGCCAGACCGCGCGCGCGGCGGTGCACGGCGGCGGGGGCGGCGATCTCGCCGGCGCAGCTTCGGTTCCTTGCCGCTACACGCTAAAACTTGCAGCTTTTCACACGGATCGACTGCGGAGGGGTAGGGGAAGCTCACCTAGGGGTTTCTCGGGCTTGGAGAGGTCGGAATTCGGCTCTGCGATGACGGTGGTTGGAGCTGCTCCTCGGTGCTCGTCGAAGCCGATGCTAGGGCGCAAGACTCGTCGCTTCCTTCACCTGCAGGGCTTCCCGGCGGCGGTGGAACACGACAAGCCCGTTAGCTCAGAGAAACCGGACGAGGATCAAAAGAATACGGCCGAGGATGCCTCGGTTCTCACCGGAGAGAAAGATGGAGCGGGTAAGGGAAAACCTGCGAGTTTTCTTGCGTTTAAATGCACGAGGAGGGGCGGCGGAGGTCGGTTTAGATGTGCAGCAGCGCTTTGCTGAAGATCGGGCGTGGAAATCGGGTGAAGCAGCAGCGATCGGCGCGGGAAGATTGGGGCAGTTGGGGGCGCGCGGGGGTGGAAGAAGATGACATGCGGGCCCCGCGCTTCAGAGAGAGAGGGAGGGGGGAAACAGCCGCGGCTGTTGGGCCGGCTGAGGTGGGTTTCGGCCCACTGGCCGTTTTTCTTTTTCTTTTCCTTTTTCTTTTCTGTTTTGATCCAAATTTGAATTCCAGTTTGAGTTTAAATTGTTTCACCACATGCATTACGTCTAAAAATTTTAAATTCCCCTCTTTAACAGGTTTTGGGGTGTTACACGGATTCATGAAGGTTAAGATTGCATGTGATAACTTTTTGTGAGAGATGTCATTTTTAACTTTGTCAGAGATGGCAAGGACCTCGTAAAGGCTTCGTACCACTTCGACTAAGTTCGACACATGACATGAAAATAGCAATTATTGCTAGTTTTTAACTTAACAAGTGTGTTTGTACGTGTGCAGTAAACACTACATAATAATATTCATCAAGCCAACGCAGGGTTTGGCAACGGTTTTGGACTCAGCCGATTACTCACAAGATACTTATAAAGATTTCCTTGACATTTTGAGAAGGTATGGTTATTCGATACTTTTAATATACAAGCATATATATAGGTTGGCAACTCTTATATGACATTCCTTGTATGCCACCGCTTGGCAGTTTTACGCGAAAAAACTTGGCAGTCAGAGACCTGATAATAACGATACATTGCATATATCAACATATTATCCTTGTCCCATGCAGCCTTCTAGCAACGTCTTATACGGGTATTATGTATGCGAGCATCTTCGGATCGCCTGTGAACATAGAGTGAATTATGAGGATGTAAGTTATTCTTAATTTTAATATTATATTTTTCTTACTTTTGAGTTTCATTTTTACTGTAACTAGCGTATTTTAATACTATTATGTTATCGTTGTCACAACACATTTTAAACATTGTTATGTGTTTCATTGCAGCACACAAAGAATGTGGACGAAGAATGGCCAGTTTCTAGAAATATGCCTGGTGGAGGAGCCGAGAATATTACGAGTGAACTATGTACCTTCATTCGTCGCGAATTTTTCCACCGAAAAGGGCAGTTCTTCGATGACGCAGGTGTAATAGCTGATGTGCCAGAACTTTGCCAGTATACTGATTGATGTTTAGGGAAAAACTTGTACTTGTAAACTATGATTGAGATGACTTTTTAGTGATATTGTGTCGATGATGCTTGTCAAAATATATTGTTTCTACTGTGTGTGAATGTACATATAAAATTGAGCTGGAAATCATACCTATCAAACCGCCTGTGATAATATAATTTCACAGACGACTTATCGTAGGTAACGAACCGTCTGTGATAATAGAGTTATACAGGCGGCTAGTCGTAGGTAAAGAACCGTCTGCGATAATAGAGTTACACAGACAGATAATCTTACGTTACAAACTGCCTGTGATAAAGATTCTTCACATGCGGATAGTCGTAGGTAAAGAACCGCCTCCGATAATAGAGTTACACAGGCGGATACTATTTACGTTACAAACCGCCTGTGATAATAAAGTTACACAGGGGGCTAGTCATAGGTAAAGAACCGTCTGCGATAATAGAGTTACACAGGCGGATAATCTTACGTTACAAACCGTTTGTGATAAAGATTCTTCACAGGCGGCTAGTCGTAGGTAAAGAACCGCCTGCGATAATAGAGTTACACAGGCGGATACTCTTTACGTTACAAAGCGCCTATGATAAAGATTCTTCACAGGCGACTAGTCGTAGATATAGAACCAACTGCGATAATGAAGTTATCACAGGCGGATACTCTTATGTTACAAACCGCCTTTGATAAAGATTTATTACAGGCGGATTCATGAAGGGTAAGACCGCCTGTGATAACTTTTTATACAGGCGGTTTAAGTTTTCTCCTGTGAAAATTGCTGATTATCACAGGCTTTTCGTTCCAGACGGTTGTGAAAACCGCGTATAATAATACGTTTAGAGCCGCATGAGATGAAATTTATTGTAGTAGTGTGGTTTAAGTTTCCACCTGTGAAAATTACTGATTATCACAGACTCTTCGTTTCAGACGGTTTTAAAAACCGCCTATGATAATACGTTTAGAGTCATTTAAGATGAAACTTGTTATAGTAATGTATTGTTGTACTGACTTTGAAGTGGAGGAAGCGAAGCTGATTGGAGTCATGCCTAGCTTAAGAAATAATAGTTGCATTTTGCTTGCCAAAGCGTTCTGCAGCGCTGTCCAAAGTACGAGAAGATCGCGTGCTTCTAGGTACTTCATCTTCAGGTCAGGGTGGATGTGGTGCCTCAGAAAGATGGAAGCTTTTGCCGTCTCATGCTCCAGATGCTCAGGAGCATTAGAAACACGTGCGACGATCGTGTGGCTCAACTGCATCGCTGCAACGTGAAATTCGGATTCACTACGTACCCATGTCTGGTAGTTCAATTCCTTCAATTTAGGGAAAGATGCTAGAACTGCTGAGTGATGATTTTTGTCATGGTCTATTCATGTAAATATACTTCAGATAAATATAGCATGAATTAGCTTAGAACTAGTAATGTATTTATCAGATGTGTGAGTTATTACCAGAGTAGTTTCCAAGCAAGTTAATGATTTTCTAGCGAGATACAAACCACACAACAATATAATTGGTATTTATTTTGTCATAGAAAATTAATATTACTCAAGTAGGAACCGCGTGACAAAAAAACCATATTGAGCTTCCATGGGGGATGGTACTACGTGATCACAATTTATTGGAAATTCTAAGATCCTAGACATTGCTAAAATATTTAGTGAAAGAATTGCATCAATGCTAGAAGCTATATTTAAAGCATCGCAACCAAGTTGATTAAAAGATTCTCCAGATCTTTAATCATAAATCCATAATTAGAGGCCAAAGCATTAAGCTATATCGACGGAGATATTTAGAACTATACCACCCATCCAAATCCTTATTTTGTTTTTTCCCCTAGCCCTTTCTCTACCTCCCAATATTTGCGCCCCCGCCATCCTGTGCGCCGCCTCGCAGCCGAGGCGCCGGCTGTAGCCCAATCGAAATCTTTTGGATGCTTGTCATTGAAGAAAATGAAAGGCTCCGTAGATTATCATGAACCAAAATTTCTAAGAAAAAAAGAAGGCAGAGGCTTGTGATGAGCTGTCCATGACCGGCCTTTTCCGTACATGCAATTGCAGGAGGAAGCCGTACGCGTGTCGTCGAACACGAAGGGAAGGGACCAGCTCATCATCCTGTGATAGTCACCTGGTGAGGATCCAGGCATTGCAGCGACTGGTTGCAGAATGTGGGGGGGGGGGGGGGGGGGGGTTTGCTGGAACAAAAGAAGTCAAATCGTTTAGCCATAACAGTTATTAAAACTACACAGATAGTAATCAAGCGAATAGGTTGCAATTATAATAGTATATTAGCGAGTCATCTGTTGGAATGGTATTCTGGCGAAGGCCAACATTGGAGGTGGTATAATTCTAAATGTCTTATGTCAGTTTTGGGCTGAGCTCGCAAATAACGGGCTTGCTCATCTGTCGTGGTGGCCTTTACAGCCTAACGATGTGTCGTGTACGGTCTGGCATGATCGCTGAATTTTTTCAAAAATAGTATTTTTTTTGTATTTTATAAAATATGACGTTGTTTAAAAAATTACATAAATAAGTACCTCTCGCTCAGCCATCGGACGACTCATCCACTTATAAGGGTGAGTGCAAAATTCATGTTTTACGCCGAGGCTCTTGAAAAATGAGTTGTCCGGTGGCTGGGCCCCCTAGAGGAAGAGTTCACCAGATGACTCATCACCTGGGAGCTATATAAGCCTTCCCATTTTTAAACCCTAAAGTACTTGAAAATCATAAAAAAAAAAGAGGAGTGGTGGAAGGAAGTAAAGTAGCGAAGCTCTAACGGTTTGAAGATCTGCACGCAGATAACTAACTGTTTATATTACAGATTAGACTTTTGGAGTTAAATAAATATATTAAGTTTATATTAACATTGTCTCTTGCACTTCGTCAAAGGACCGCATTAGCTCCATAAATAAAAGAAGCACTATCAATACAATTGCAACTTAAACTATTCTATACTTGTTCCCTAACCAATGGTATCATGGAATGACCTTTATCACCACCATTTTGGTTGACGGCCTTCGTATTCCAATATGCTTGTGTGGCACTCCCTATCGGTTTGTGAGGACCCTAGTTGTGAGTGACTACTATAACTCACGCTTTAGATGTGCAACAACTATGAGTATGACCCTCCACATAGGGCGGTATCATATTTTACTGACGGTAGATGACAGATAATATAGAAAACCAGACTACTCTCTTAAGTTCATATTTATATACATCCGTATGGAACGGCACAACTCTGCGCATACAGTCACCACCACCTATTTTTGAGTTCATTGAAATATATCGATCACGAACAATCAACTGAAAACCCTCTTTAGGTCCAACATTAGGCTGGGAGTGGTAGACGCCGCTTCTTGATAGCCTTGGAGGAAGGCAGAAAAATCGAGCAGCGAGGCAGGGAGAGGGCTCATGCAGAGGAGCATCATCACAAGGCTCAGAAAGAGCGCAAACGAAGGGAGGAAGAGGAACGTAGAAGCGAGGTGAAGAAAGAACGCATTGCCAAGGAGGAATGAGAGGTAGAGAGGGAGCGCCTGTGCGAGTGGGCTCGCCGCGCAAGAAAGAAATGTCACCTTTACACTCAGTAGATCATGGGTATATCATGCTCGGCTCAAATTTCAAACATGCTCGGTGCACGGTTAGGTTGGCCATCAGGTGCATCATATGCACACTATTATCTCAGCCTTATATTTAGGTAATGGCTCATATAATGTGCATTGCCTAATGTACCCTGTAGAATTAGGAGAGAAGAAACTCACACTTATTTATGACCTACATAATTTGTTTTTATGTATTAACATCTATGTCGGCTATAAATTATATGCATACTATCTCTATTGATCCTATCAGATATCTAAATATTAAATTTTGTACTACACATGAAGTGCACTTATTTTCATCTGTCAATATTCTTTTTATAAAACTTCTATGTAATAATATATTGAAATTTACAAAACATAATAAAAAAAATCAAAACTTCAAAATAAAGGACAGAAGGGTCTGTCGCCCTCTGATTGGGCGACAAGTCCCTTGGTCGTACGACAGGGTCATGTTGTCCGACTAGTAGGCGACATGTCACCGGTTGGTACCACGTAGGAGCTACGTAGTTGTGTGTTGGCCTACTAAGAGGCAACTGCGCCTAGTAGCCCACCTAATAGGCGATTAGGTGCCTATTTTTGAAAATTTTGAAAATACCCTATTATTTTTATTAAATTATTAAAAAATATTTATTATTAAAAAAATTCTAAAGGAGGTAGGGGATGAATCATGCAGCTACTGGAGGACTCATTCTCAAGGGTCGCAACACGAAAAGAAAAAGAATTTCACGCTCGATACACAATGAGTCGTCCAGCCATCGAGTGACTTAAATGGCATAATAAGTTGTCCACCAATCGAGTGACTTAAATGATTTATCTGGTAGTTGGATGACTCATCCAGTAGAAGGATGAGTCGTCCGGTGGCGTATGAGAAGTACACATTTATGTAAATTTTTTGAAACGGTGTCTTATTTTGTAAATTACTAAAAAATGTTACTATTTTTGAAATAATATCTATGATCGCCTTGCCCACTTCTCCCGGTGGTAAGTCCGGCGCTTCGGAGTCAGGTACGCACTGGAAGGGGGGACACCACAATGCTACACGCTGCATTCGCACGCCTCGCGATTTGTGCGGGCCTTGCGCGGAAGCTGCAACACTGCACACGCCTTCTTATAAGAGCAGCCGGCCCCTGCCACCAAAAATGGAGAGCGAAACCCGCAATTCCCAACCAGGTCTAAGTGCCAGACTACATGTTTCTTGCCGAAAACCTCTTTTCATTATCTAAAAAAAAGACTACAGCATAAATAGATTAATCAGTAATTAACAACTAAGAAAAATCAACCTACTAGAATCAAATGTTGATTGACTCGTCCGAAATCCACAAATTAGAGCGAAGTGCTGATAATGTGTCGCACAACGATGTCGCCTCACATCCGATCCTCTGATTTGATCTTCTCCCTTCTCTCCCTCTTTTTGTGAGCTTACGAGGAAGAAGAGACAGGAGTGATGCAGATGAAACTCAACTCTTATTATTAATTAGTATTACACAGTTCTTTTATACAAATTTAAAATTCTTTAGAGGTAGCTTATTTAATATAAACCCTTATAGACAAGGATTTACAATTGCTAACACATGTAGGGCTCCTTTGGCATCGCTCTCAGCTCCTGATTCTCGACGAGAATTAGAGGAGCTCTGGTAAACAGATGATTTGTGAACCTGGTTCACAGTAGAATTAGGTTAATCGATTCTTCGTTTTTTTAGGAACCGTGAATTCAAAAAAAATACTTCTCCAATCTTAAAAGAGATTCTCTCAACCAAATACAAAACAAACCTTATACTTACTATCTATTTACCCTCAAATGGTATCAAACAAATCATTTCATCTAATAAAAAATTTAGTTATCTTGTCAAACAATTTTTACAAACGTATTTTGATTCACTAGGAGAATCAGAAGAATCAGTCCATTAGAGGATTATAAGTGAATCAGGTTGTGAAACTCTACCAAATAGGCCCGTAGTGTCAAACTCAGTAGCATGGCTGCTTTTATGATTTTTTTGTTCCGCAGCATTGCCATCTTGGTCTTGCTACGGAATAGCTCGCAAATTTGAATTGATATGCGCCGTGTTCTGTATCTAATTTTCGTCAACTATGCGCCGTTTCTTAGACGTCTTGTCGCAACTTCATTTTAATGTGACTTGCAGTGTTTTGCGCATGTATGGCCATCTCCAACAATGATATGTATTTTAGGAGGCAAAATTAGAGAGGTAAAATAAATAGAGAAGACAAATATTGGATATCTCCAACAGAGTATGTATTTTATCTCACTAACAGGTCAGCCACGAATGCATATGAGAGAGGGTTCCTATTTTTAACTATCTTCTTTCCTCATATGCAAAACAGGTATCCTATTTATATATACTGTTAAAAACGGTTTAAATTACACTTTAAAATTCAAAATAGGTTTAGAAATATTCTTGAAGATAGCGTAATAGCCAAAGCACAACCGAACAGAGCCCCGCCGCATTCCTGCGCTCGAGACACTGCATAAAAAAGCAGCTAGGCACGGAACACGTGTCAGCCAACTTCGTGTCCGTCTAACAGCTGCCAGCCGCTCCCGGCGCCTCGGGCACACGCGTCCTCCGATCCCCGCGAGCCTCACTGCGTCAGCACGACCCAAACTCGCTCCGCAGTCCACATCCGCCGCTCGCTGCCGCCACCCTACCCAACGCCACCGCATCCACCCGTCCCAGTCGATTCCCACGAGCATGGATTCAGACCAGACCGACGCCGCCGCCGACCTCGCCGCCGCGGCCACATATGCAGGCGGAGGCGGATGCGCGAGCGGCGAGGAAAGCTGGGCGCGTGCACTGCTCCGCCGCGGATGGGACCTCTCCTGGAAGGTGGCCATCGCCGGCGTCGCTGTCACGGCCGCGCCTGTCATCGCCCCGCCCATAATCATACTGTCCGTCGCCGGCGTCGCGCTGTCCGTCCCCTTCGCCGCCTGCCTCGCCAGCGTCGCCGCCACCGACCGCCTCATGGGCGCCCTCCTGCCGACCGCTGCGCCCCAGCCGTACTACACGTACGACTTGAGAGACGAGGAATCAGAGCAGGAGTTTATGGATGCATCGGGAACTCCTGACCAAGAGGCTACTGGTGTGTTGGGCTACTGGAGCAAACCAGAGGAGGACACCATCATAGAGCAGAACGAGGGGTTCGCTTCGTTGTCTCTGTCACGGGAACCTAGTCTACCAGAAGAGTTGGTCCCTTTATTGGCCAACGAGGAGGATGATAGTGCAGAAGGTGAGTTTGCAAGCCAAAAATCAGGTCATGAGTTGTTTGTACCAAAAGATGGAAAACGGAAGGACAATGCCATAGCCATAAAGGTGGACAATGAGTATATTATCATGGAGGCGCCGCCGCCGGGTATAGTTTCTATGCCAGAAGTGCAGGTGTTTCGTGAGAAAGAAAATATGGTTAGGATTGCGGAAGATGCCTCAGTTCCGGCCATGGAATCAGTGCAAGAGTTATCTGTATTAGACAATCACAATAAAACAGAGGATGGGAAGTCCTCAATTACATTGGAAAATGAGTCTAGCAAGGAGATACTATTACCCGGCCTCTACACCACTGAATCCAGTGACCTCACTCTGCCACAGTTAGGCGACGATGATGTTTTGGTTCAGAGATATGTAGAAGGACACGTTTCTGTCAGTAAATCAGGAAAAAATTCTCATGTTTCAGATAGTGGGGGTAAAACAGAGCATCACAAAACCACAGAGGTCATGCCACTGTATGAGGTTAATGTTTCTGAATCACCAGTGCCGGATGATAACATGGTTCCAAACAAGTCAGAAGATGAACTAGCAGTGGAAATGGTTCCACAAGAATTAATGAGAGATACCAATCCTGTTACTGGGGAAGGGGTTGATATGCAACTGGATGTCATATCAACTGCCGCGCCTAAAAGTGAGTCGTTGCAATCTAGATACCGAGTGGCTCTTGAGTTACAGGCAATGACTGAATCTGCAAATGTCCATGGTACTCCTGGAAGCAATTTAACGGAAGGCATTGTGAAGGATGCTGACAATAAAATCACGGAAGGTGTGGAACACTATGGTGAGAAAGATGTACCATACATGGTGATCGTGGATGATGACAAGGATCTAAATCCCTGTAGGAGCAGACTGAATGTCACGGCCATTAGTGATGGTATAACAGGTGTTGGGAGCAAGCCACATGCTGACCACCCTAATCAAACAACTTGTGTGTTCATCAGGGAACATGGGGAGGAAAAGCTAGCTGAGGACAAGGTGCGCTGATAGCCCCTTTACTTTTTTCTTCCCCTGTTCCATCTTCACCAAATTGCCAAAATCGTCACTAGGTTGCTTAGCAAGAATGGTTATATTGTCTTTTTATGCAATGGTACTAGGTGTATTCTAGATATGATAGATGTTCTTATTTGTTATTTGTTTTCTTAATACAAACCAATTCATACCTGTAAAATTTGTAAGAATTATCCTTGAACATAACATTAAATCTATTGGTCAGTTTTGTCGATGTAAACAATATTTGACATCTTGAAAAAAACGTGTCTGAATTATTTTTTGTGAAATTTGGTAGTGTGTGAAAACAGAGGATAGCAAAACCATGGACGACAGGGTGCCTACCACAGACATGGAAGCACAGGATGATCATATTTCTAAATCACATGGAAGCATGAGAGAAGATGAAGCAATAGTCGAGATGGTGCTCGAAGAAGTGACAAGTAGTATTGATCCTGTTACTGAGGAGGTGGTCGAGGTGGAAGTGGACATCCTCGCTAGAGGAAGTAAGTTGCTGCCACTGAGTGACCTTGTGGCACATGAGTTACAGGCGGTGACTGGAGCTGGAATGGTTGGCGATAAAACAGAAGACATTGTGAAGGGTATTGGTGATACAAATGTAGTGGATGTGAAGCGTCAAAGTGGAGAAGGTGCTTCTAGTTTTGTCTCAGTGACGTCTGTTCTGGCCCTGGCTGATGGTGAGGATCTAATGTCCAGTAGGAGCACACCATATGCTTCAGCCATCAGTGATGACATGATGAGTGTCGAGGGATGGCCAGATCTTGGACACCATCATCAAACAACTGGTGCAGAATACAAGGTAATGGACAGGGAATTCAAGACAAAAGTGCTGGCTGAGGACAAGGTGAGTTGTTTTTATATTCTAGTTTCTTTACATCAGTCAGATAATCTATAAGTTTCCAATTAATATTCTTTTAATAATGATGTTTGATGTGAAATTACTAGATGAGTCCTAGACATGATAGAATTTATTTCTTCTTGTTTATCGAGACAAACATGAATTGATGAGAAATATTCCCAGCCTGAAAATGTGTTTGCAAATCCATGTGTTAAATCAGCAGGAGAAATCAATGCACCGATGATAACAGGAGAGGGAGGATACTTAACCACTTAACGTTTTTTATCTTGTGCCATGATACAATATGAACTCATTCAAAACGTACACATTGCTGATTTGTCACATGCATATTGAACTATGTATGGAAAAGAAATAGAGGAGCCTCGTCTGAAACATAGAATGCTGAGTTTGTTGTGGTCAGAAATGCGTAATGGATCCTCATTCTAAGCTTAGAAATGCTGATAACAAGGGAGGAGATATAATTAACCAATTCACTTTGTTAATTTATAATAACCCATAGTAGGAATAACCGAGTAACACATAACACAAGGTGGAATTTGTGAAAAGAAAGTGTCGGTACCCTCAATATGGGGTACCCCGCGCATAGGAGAAAACGGCCTAAGGACCTCGCCTCCTCCGTAGGGGTGAGCTCCGAAGGCGCCACGTGTCCAGCGGGGCCGGGGCCTCTCCTCTCCTTAGAGGTGAGCTCCGGGCTCACCACGTGGCCGGTAGAGCCGGACCTCGCCCCCTCTGCGGGGGTGGGCTCCGAAAGCGCCACGTGTCCAGCGGGGCTAGGGCCTCCCCTCTCCTCAGAGGTGAGCTTCGGGCTCGCCACGTGGCTGGCAGAGTCGGACCTCGCCCCCTCCGCGGGGGTGAGCTTCGAAGGCGCCATGTGCCCAGCGGGGTCAGGACCTCTCCTCTCCTCAGTGGTGAGCTCCGGGCCCGTCGCATGGCCGACAGAGCTGGACCTCGCCCCCTCCGCGGGGGTGAGCTCTGAAGGCGTCACGTGCCCAGCGGGGCCGGGGCCTCTCCTCCCCTCAGAGGTGAGCTTCGGGCCCACCACGTGGCTGGAAGTGTCGGACCTCGCCCCCTCCGCGGGGTGAGCTCCGAAGGCGCCGCGTGTCTAGCGGGGCCGGGATCTCCCTTCTCCTCAGAGGTTCCGGGCCTGCCACGTGGCCAGAAGAGCCGGACCTCGCCCCCTCCGCGGGGGTGAGCTCCGAAGGCACCACGTGTCTAGTGGGGCCGGGCCTCCCCTCTCCTCAAAGGTGAGCCCCGGGCCCGCCACGTGGCCAGCAAAGCCGCGCTGCCCACCCCGGCTTGGTAGGCAGCAGGAATAAAGGCACGCCATGCCTTGTCCGTACAAGACATTCAAGACCCGCGCCTTCCCAAGACGCGGACGCGCGGTGCACGCCTGTCAGGAGGCACTGTGACCAGTCGCAGTCAAGACAGGCGCACCATGTCAGACCAATAAACACAACGACAAGACATGCCCTGCCGTCCCTGCCATCATTAGCCGCTACGCCTAGCTTGCGGCTCGGACAGGCGGCAGGACGACGACTAAGAAGCTACTGCCATAGACAACTACTAGCATTCACTACAAGATATAGTAGATGGTAGGAAATCACCTCGTGGCCACCTGTCAGGCTCCGGGGCCTCACCTTGTAAGCCGCCCGAGCCTTGAAGTATAAAAGTCTCGGGTAGGCAACGATGCACGGGGTTCGGCTCATTTCGACCCTGACTGTACACTCAGTTCATCACCAAGCTTAGAACTCTGGTTCTAAGCCCCGAGCAACACAGCTCCCGTGGACTAGGGTTTTACGCTCCGGCGGCCCGAACCACGTAAAAATCCAGGTGTCAATCCTCCTCCATCCAATGTGTGACCTTCCGAGAGAACTAGTCCCTCCAAAAAGAACCTCCACGGGCTGCTACTAAGCAGGTCTGGGGGAAGTGTCGATGGAACACTTCAACATTTGGCGCGCCAGGTAGGGGGCTTTTTCCTCTCACGACGGATCTGCGCCGACGAAGATGACCATGCTTCCTTCAGCGACAAGCTCTCCTCGCCCTCGTTTCCGGCGAACGATGACCGGCGAGGCTTATGTCTCGACGCACTCAGGGAGGAGTGTGTCGGGACAGGTTGGGAGCCCGCGTCCGACTCCAACAACGCGGACTCCCACAACCTCAGGATCTGCTGCAGCGCCGAGTGCTACTCAAGTGAGTGCGCTAGCCGCAACACGAGCGCTCCTACACAATCCACTTGCTGTGGACGCTCCCCAGGGGGCCACCCAGCAGTGGATCCGCGACGTCGACCACCTCGTCGTCACCGCCGTCAACCCTTCGCTGTGGCGGGGAAGACGCCCCGGTCAACCAGATGTGTCGCTGTCGCGCATGCCAACGGTTGACGGGCAGACGGCAGGCTCCCGCTCTACCAGGCTCCCAACGGCGGGCCTGAGGTCAGAGCTGGAGCGACGTCACTTGGGCGATGATGCCCGCGTGACCATCGAGCGGCGGCGGGAAAGACGTCGCAACCACGAGGCCGACTACAGCATGTCGACTGCCTCGACTCAGTATGGGCCGCAGACGTTCGCCATGCAACCTCTGCCCCAGGCGTACGCCACGCAGCATATGCAGTAGCCATATGCCTTGCAGGTGGTGCCCCCGGTATATGGTGCACTATTGCCCATGCCGGGGTACACCGTGCCAGCAGCGGACCACGCGTTCATGGCACAAGGATCTGCAACAGCAGGGGCGGGGTGTGTGGCCCTGGTGCCGCACCTCCGCTTCGCAGTGTGGCCGCGCAAGTTCCGGCCACACCTGCCGGAGAAGTACGATGGGAGCGTCAACCCTGCAGAGTTCCTGCAGATCTACTCCACTGCCATCCTTGCGGCAGGAGGGGATGAGGCCATCATGGGCAACTACTTCCCCGTCGCCCTGACCGGCCCGGTCCGGTCATGGCTCATGAACTTTCCCCATGGTTCCATAACCTCCTGGGGAGAGCTATGCCGACAGTTCACGGCGAACTTCGGCAGCTCCTACACGCGTCCCGGCACGGAGCTGGACCTCCACGTCGTGCGACAACAACCGGGGGAATCACTGCTCTCCTTGATCCAGTGGTTCTCCCAGGTACGGAACACTATCCCTCACATCCAGAATGCATCAGTGGTGGTTGCATTCTGACAAGGTGTGTGGGACAAGAAGGTGCTCGAGAAGTTGGCCACCAGGGAGGTACGAGACGTCTCGGAGCTCTTCAGCCTGGCGGACAAGTGCGCCAGAGCAGCAGAAGGGCGCAACTGGCACTCACAGCTAGCCTCCGAAGCAGGAGGGCAGCCCGGAGCTAGCGATGCGTCCCAAGGGAGCAGCAAGAAGACCAAGAAGAAAGGCGGTGGCAAGATCAAGCCGCCGGCCGGAGCTCCCGTTGCTGCAATTGCAGCACCCGGCGGAGCTCGGGGGCCGCGCCCCGACAAGAGGCCACGGCAGTCACCTGACCGTGGTGAGCCGTGCCCGATACACAACACCAGGAGCCACACTGCTGGTGAGTGCCGGGAGATCAAGAAGCTCGCGGAGCGCTTCCGCGAGGGGAAGCAACCGCGCGCAGATGGAGCTCCCTTCCGCCAGAGGGAGGGCTAGCAGAAGGTCGACCCTCGGGGCAACGACAACCAAGAAATGGTGTACCAGGAGCCCCAGCGCACCGTGAAGGCGGTCCACAACCATGGGGACTCCAGCTTCAGTGAAGACGAGCACCGGAAGGCGCTCCACGTCTCTACGGAGGGTCCTTGGACCCCTCGTCCAGGAACGCAGTCAAGACCCTGCGCCGAGCAGTAGCGTCGGTGGCTCCTACCCCAAGTGCAGCACCGCACCTCAAGTGGGAGGGACCCCCATAAGCTTCGACGCCTTTGACTGCCCCAAGAACATGGCTAGGGCCGGACAACTACCTCTCTTGGTAGCTCCAACCATCTCCAACGTGAAGATGTACCACGTACTGGTGGATGGCGGGGCCGGCCTCAACCTCATCAGCCGTGCAACTTTCCAGAAGCTGCAGATTCCCATGGCCAAGCTCACCCCGTCGAGCCCGTTCTCATGATTCCCATGGCCAAGCTCACCCCGTCGAGCCCGTTCTCAGGGGTAGGGCCGGGACAAGTCGTCCCGTATGGGAACATCAATCCTCCGGTGACCTTCGGAGCACCGGACAACTACCGGACAAAATACGTTCTGTTCGACGTGGCGGAGGTCGAGCTCCCCTTCAACGCCATCATCGACAGGCCGACCCTGTACCGGTTCATGGCGGTAGCCCACTACGGCTACCTGGTCCTGAAGATGCCTACACCCACCGACGTCCTCAGGATCCGTGGAGACCACACTGCCGCAGTGTCAGCCTTGGAGAAGCTCCAAGCACTTGCGGCAGCCCGAGCACCAGCCCCTCGCGGTGCAGAACTGGGCCAGCTCCATCCGAGTACACGCCACCGTGCCTCGACCTCTGCACCTCGAGTGCAACCCCTCGACAAAGGCGACGTCCCCCTGAAGGTCGTCCAAGTCGGCGCCGAAGCTGCCCAGACCACCCGGATAGCCGGGGGTCTGGAGAGCAAATAGGAAGACACGCTCATCACCTTCCTTCGGGACAACGTCGACGTGTTTGCATGGCAACCGTCACAGATGCCTGGGATCCCTAGTGAGGTGATCGAGCACCATCTGAAGATCTTCCCCGACGCTCGGCCGATCCAACAGAAGCCCTGGAAGCAGTTCATCGAGCGACATAACTTCATCCGCGAAGATATCAAGAAGCTGCTCCTGCTCGATGCTGGCTTCATACGAGAGGTCCACCACCCCCGGTGTTTGGCCAATCCTGTTGTCGTCCCGAAGGCCAGCAGGAAGCTTCGAATGTGTATCGACTACACCAGTCTCAATAAGGCATGCCCCAAAGATCCATTCCCTCTCCCTAGAATAGATCAAATTGTAGACTCTACATCAGGCTGTGATATGTTATGCTTCCTAGACGCCTACTCAGGCTTCCACCAAATACCAATGTCTAGAGAAGATGAAGAACATACTGCTTTTATAACAGTAGATGGCATGTATTGTTATGTCTCCATGCCTTATGGTCTGAAAAATGCTCTCCCTACTTTCGTATGTGCAATGCATAAGACATTTGGAGAGCTAATCCGAGACTTAGTAGAGGTGTATGTCGATGACATCGTTGTCAAAGTCAGACTGAGTGCATCTTTGTTAGATAACCTAGCTCTAGTCTTTGACAAATTGCGCTCCACGCGCACTAAGCTAAACCCGGACAAATGTGCGTTCGGTGTCTCCTCTGGAAAGCTCCTTGGAATCCTGGTCTCACGCCGAGGGATCGAGGCCAACCCAGAGAAGATCAAGGCCATCAAGCTGATGCGGCCCCCGACTCGCATCAAGGATGTCCAGAAGCTCACGGGATGTCTAGCTGCGCTTAGTCGGTTCATACCTAGGCTAGCTGAGCGGGCTCTTCCCTTCTTCAAGCTCCTGCGCAAAGCCGGTCCATTTATTTGGACCGAAGAAGCATTCCAGGAGTTGAAGCAGCACCTGACGACGCTACCCGTCATGGTAGCCCCTGAGCCTGGTGAGCATCTATTGCTCTACATCACGGCTACAACAGAGGTGGTGAGCATGGTCCTAGTCGCAGAGCGGCCAGACCCCTCACCACTACAACCTGGTCCAGCAGTAGAAGTCAAGCAGGAGATCTCTTAGGCCCAGGCCCCAGAGGCCACAGCCGACCTCCCGGAGGTCCAAGACGACCTCTCTGAGGTCCAAGATGGCAGTGAAGTCTCCGGGTCCCAGCCCCCGGAGGTAGCCCCGGACCTAGAGGGCAGGAGGTCCAGGGTCCGATGTCAATGGAGGAAGATGTTCCAGGTCCCCAGGGAGGGTCCGGACCATCCAGAAGCCCGTCTACTACGTCAAACGACGCCAAGACTAGGTAGCTGGAGGTACATAAGCTGTTGTATGCAGTGCTCGTGGCGTCCAGGAAGCTCCAACACTACTTCCAAGCCCACCGGATCTCGGTGGTCACCTCCTACCCGTGGAGGACCATCCTCCACAGCCTCAACGTGACTGGCAACGTCGCCAAGTGGGCAGCGGAGCTGGTGGAGTTCGAGCTGGACTTCCTACCACGTCATGCGATCAAGAGCCAAGCACTGGCTGACTTCGTGGCCGAGTCAACGCCATAACCAACCAATCCAGGGGGCCCTGAAGGTGGAGCGCCGGAGCCCCGGGCACCGGTCTTTACTGAGCCCCACTGGACGCTCTACTTTGACGGCTCCTCGCGGAAGCAGGGGGCCGGAGCCGACGTGCTGCTCCTCATGCCAACAGGGGAGCAGTTCAAGTACATGGTGCGCCTCAACTTCAAGGCAACCAACAACATGGCCGACTATGAAGCTCTCATCTTCGGCCTAAAGACGGCGCTGTCTCTCGGCGTCCGCCAGTTGTCGGTCAAGGGCGACTCCCAACTAATCATCAAGCAAGTCAAGGGTGAATGCTCCTGCAACGACCCACAATTAGCTGCCTATTTGCTCTACGTGCAGATGTTGGAGAAGGACTTTGAAGCCTTAGACCTAAGCCATGTACCGCGCGCCGACAACACCGTGGCCGATGACCTGTCAACGAAGGCCTCCACTGGAGCCCCGGTGCCCGAAGGAGCCTTCGAAAGGACGTTGCCGCGACCCACAGCCCGGCCTGCCGAACCGGGCGAAGGGGGCGAGACCAGCACCTCGAAGCTGGCGGTCCCGGTGGCCCTGCAACCATGGCGTCCGCTAAGGATCGTATGCGCCACTGGGGACTCCGTGCTACCCAGCGCCGAAGATCCAGAAGCTCAAATCAGCCCCGACGCATGGATCATTGAGGTCCGGAACTACTTGAAAGACAACATCCTTCCTGATGAATATGCATCCGCTGAACGGATTATGCTGATGGCTAAGAGATACACGCTGGTAGAAGGGGATCTCTACCGGCGTGGCGCCAACGACATCCTATTGCGGTGCATAACCCAAGAGGCAGGTTGCGACCTGCTCGGAGAGATCCACGGAGGCGAGTGCGGGAACCACGCATCAGCCTGCACGTTGGTCGGTAAAGCCTTCCGGCATGGCTTCTACTGGCCGACAGCCCTACTGGACGCCGTGAAGCTGGTCAAGAGATGCAAGGCGTGTTAGTTCCATGCCAAGCAGATCCACACACCGGCGCAGACGCTGCAGATGATCCCACCCTCGTGGTCGTTCGCGGTATGGGGGTTGGACATGCTGGGGCCCTTCCCCAGAGCCGTCGGGGGATACCGGTACCTCTAAGTCACCATCGATAAGTTCACCAAGTGGCCGGAAGCTACACCAGTCATCACCATCAACAAGCAATCCGCAGTCAAGTTCATCAAGTCGATCGTCTGCAGGTTCGGGGTCCCGAACAGGATCATCACCGACAACGGGACCCAGTTCACCAGTGCAGCATTCCAAGAGTACTGCGAAGACCTTGGCATTCAGGTGTACTATGCCTACGTTGCTCATCCAAAGAGCAACGGGCAAGTCGAGAGAGCCAACGCCGAGATCCTTCGGGTCCTCAAGACTCGCGCCTATGCTAGCTTGGAGAAGCATGGTGCCAAGTGGGTGGACGAGCTTTCGTGCGCACGTGGGCTAGCCGGACATCCCAGAGCAGGGCCACAGGGGAGACACCCTTCTTCATGGTCTACGGGGCCGAAGCCGTGCTTCCCCCGGAGGTCACCATGGGGTCCCCCCGTGTCCGGGCTTACGACAAAGCCGCACAGGACCAGCTCCGGCGTGAGGACATCGACCTCGTCGACGAGGCACGATGGCAAGCAACGCTCCGCAACGCACGGTACCGGCAGACGCTCCGGCGCTACCACCAGAGGTCCGTGCAAGCTCGGGAGCTCAAGGAAGGTGACCTGGTGTTGCGGCGCATACTTTCTCGAGAAGGGACCAACAAACTCTCCCCCAGCTGGGAAGGTCCCTTTCGAGTCACAAAAGTTTGCCGCCCCAGGTGCGTGCGCCTTGCTACCGAGGATGGGGACCCGCTCCCAAACCATTGGAACATAGAACACCTCCGTAAGTTCTATCCTTAGAGCAATGGTAGGACATGCTTTTCTTCTTTCTGTAATAGATCCCATAGACCCCAGGAGCAGCGCGCGGAGCAACTAAGCCCCAGGGGGTGGTCCAGGACTACGTCCAACTTAGCCTGCTTTCGTACCCTAAGCGCGTAGGCCCTGTTCCCCTTCACAATGGAGTGGTTCGTTGCCTCTATGTACAGTCTGTTTTCCTCCTATGGATGTATATGAATGAAAAGAACCCTGTTCTACCACGCTCTCTTATGTGTTCACTTAAATTACACATTAATTTTTATGATCACCTCTCCATGTTCAAAGACAGTGTGACACCCTCATTTTTGATTTTTGCATATATTCATGTTTCATAAACATTTCTATAAGATCGAAACAGAGAAGAATCAAAAGATAGTCAAAAGGAGCCAATTCCAGTTCGCCTAGAGCGCCGTAGACATTTTCCGCGGGCCGCTGGCCACGTGGCGTGTCCGTAGCTCATCCCCGCAAATGGGGAGAGGTCCACTAAATTGACTACGTGGCAGGTTCGGGGCTCATCCCTGCAAATGGGGAGAGGTCCGCCACTAAATTAACTACGTGGCAGGCTTGGGGCTCATCCCCGCAAAAGGAGAGGTCCGACCCCCGTGGGACACGTGTTACCCCCGAAGCTAGCCTCTGCGGAGAAGCGAGGCCAGTCTCACAGGACACGTGTCGGCTGCGGAGCTAGTCGCTGCGGAGAGAAGGGTTTAGTTACACGGGACATGTGGCACTCACGGAGCTCACCTCCGAAGAGAGGGAGATCCGGAATTGACACATGGCACACCCGGAGCCACCTCCGAAGAGAGGGGAGGTCCGGCACTGACACGTGGCGTGCGCAGAGCACATCTATGAATAGAGAGGAGGTCCCGACCCGCCAGGATACGTGGCGCACGCGGAGCCCACCTCTCAGAAAGAGGGAGGTCTCGCTCGCTTGACACGCGGCACAACCGGAGCTCGTCTTTGCGGAAAAGGGAGAACAGGCCCCCGATGGACACTTGGAGCTTCCGGAGCTCATCACCGCGTAAGGACGCGATTCTGAAGCGGTTTTTCTTTTGTATGCATGGGAATCTCCGGTACTGAGGAAACCGACACGACTTCGACAATGTTACCAAATCTGCAAGAGATAAGTTGTTAAGATAAAAAAAAAACAGTTTGAATGGGACTCTTATTCGAAGTCCAATCAGATAAGAACCCTTCGTTTCCCTCTTATAAATAGAACCCGAACCAAACCCCTTGGTCGTAACATCTTCTCTAAGCCGACAACTTAGAAGCCCTAGCCCCAAACTCGCCGAGTAAACCCTTCGCCGGAGTTCAGTCACGGGAGATTGTAGGAGGAGAGCCCCAACGATTTGTCTTGCTAGGAGAAGAACCCCGAGACCAAGAAGAACGTAAGGTAGGTCTTCATTATCACTTCATGACATCATCATGATTTTTATTCGCATCTGTTTCTTCAATTCCTTCAAAACAAAAGCTTTTTCGTGGACAGATCACATGTTGATTGGTTTGATCTAGATCTTAAGTCCAGATCATTGCCACGTCCACATTTGATCTATACACCTCTGTTCTTCATAAAAACCCCATACAAACATGCAAGAACACGCACAAACTAAAACTGCACCATAGGACTAACATGCATATGCATCATTGCATCTTAAAGTAGAGTTTGTGCATGATATTGATTGCTGTGAACCTTGTATATGCGTGATCGAGAATAGAAGGACAAGCTCAGGGGGCTACCTACGACGGACTACAACAACAAGATTTTGAGCAACCGGAACCGCCAGAGCAAGGCAAGTGCCCCTTGACCATATTGATTCTATGTTTTGGGAAACTATTTTGTTTTTGCGAAAAAGTATGTGTGCTGAGTCAAACATGATGGGAAACCTTTTATAGGAGTTTACTAGTCTTGGTTAAACCGCCCTTATCGCCAGGGAAGTTTATGAGTCGGGTATTGTTTTTGCTTTTATGCTTCGCTGAGTCCATAGGGATCTAGGCAAGCCTGGGTTTGTGAATGAGGTAGCCTGAGATGGTGGTTACTTGCCGTAAATATAAGGACCGGTTCATGCGAGCACATGCCAGGATAACAGTGTCACCACAAGGCCAAGTATGGATGCGGCTTAGCTGACTAATTAGGTAAGTTACTAGATTGTTATGGACCGTGGAAGACACGGGGAATGGGAGTCGAGTGAGGACTGCCCTGGGAACTGCATGGCACAAGAGGGGGCCCGTGGGTGGGAGAATTGGATATTCTAGTCTGCCGGTGAAACCTTAGTGAGTCCATATATCTAGTAGCTCCTTTGTAAAGGCTATTTTGTGATCTCTTGACCATATACCAACGGTTGTGTATTGGTATAATGGAGGTTCTGCAGTCGCTGATGGGTGACAGAATCATAAACTTGTTGGTAAAGTGGTACAAACTCTGCAGAGTCTAAAACTATCATGATAGTCGAGCTTACAGTCACGAGCGTAGTTGGGATGGTTATTGGTTATTGGTTATGGTTTTGGTTATGGTTTGTCTTTTGGGACTGTTGGGTCCGGGTGATAGGATTTGGTTGCATGACTGTTGAGTTATGGCAACGAGATTGGTCTTGGTGTGAAGACGGAATTGTTTATGAGGTTAAATGGTAGCGAATACGAGATGGTATTCGTGAGATGGTAGCGAATACGAGAAGTTATTCGTGAGCAAAAATGAAGTTGATTAATGTCTGGTTGGGACAGGGAAAGTGATGAACATAATAGAGGTATGATTGGTATTTTAATACATGTTGGGATTACGTTCACTTAAAGTTAAATTGTTGTTTTATCGTGGTTTTGATAAATAACTTTATTTTCTGCAATGAGTCCTTTTATACCTAACTTGTTATGAGCTACATATCATATTTTTCTGCACTTGCTGAGTACATCATTGTACTCAAACTTGCATCATTATTTCATCATCAGCAACAGGAGAAGATTACTATGAAGACCAGATGGAGCATTAGGCGTGTAATCTGTCCTCAACCTTGCCTGTAGGGATGGAGTAGAGATGGAGCCGCTGCTGCTGCTTAGATTGCTTTCGCACTAGTTAGAACACTTCCGCTGCATAGAAATAAGACTTCCGCTGTAAGATTTGACTTCCGCTGCCAAGCTGAGTCCAAGACTCATGAAACCTTGTAATAAACTCTGTTATTTGTGGTTATATATATTCTAAAATTCAGTTTGTGGATAATGTGTATATGTGTGATGAACATCCTTGGCACACATATGCATCAGTTCTTGGTTCCGTGGTTTTTTTACGAAATTGAGGGCGTCACAGATTGGTATCAGAGCGACGGGTTGACGGTAGGTTACACGCTTAGATAGAAGTCACAAGTTGGTATCAGATACAGATTGGTATCAACCTGGCAGGTTGATCGTAGATCACACAACCTAGATAGGTCACAGATTGATAGTAAAGCCGCCATGCCTAGTCACAGATTGGTGCAATCCACGGATTGGTACCAAGCTACCACGGTTGATTGTAGGTCACAAGTCTAGAATGATCACAGATTGGTAGCTGAGCCACGTTGACTGTAGGACGTGACTGTAGGACACACCCTAGTAATAGATTGGTATTAGAAGCCACGCTGACCATAGGATGCAAGCCTAGGATGCATAGATTGGCATTGGAACTACCTTGACATAAGATACAAGCCTAGGAGAAATCATAGTTGGATCACAGATTGGCATCACCCTAAGCCATATAGGACCCCATTGAATAAGCTTTGAATAGGAGTTGTGTGAGCCCTTGTGATGATTGTTTGTGATTGTGTGCTTAGTGTGAGTTGTGGGACGTCTCAAGCGTTGTCCATATCCACACATAAGTAGAAAAGAGGTGTGTCGTATGGGCTAGTATATATAGTCCAATCCACCTTGATGCATATAGTTAGGGGATCCATCTAACCTTCTAACCTCTATTCTATTTCGTTCTCTCTCACAGATGGTAAGAGGAAACGCCGGTCGCCAAGGAAGGAACGTCCGTGGCAACCAAGAGGATGGCCACGATGAAGTTCCTGTTAACCCCGGAGCTGGTGAGAACAACCTGGAACGGTTGATGGCCATGCAAAATCAACTTATGCAAACCATGATCCAAACTTTGGGTCGGTTGCATGCCAACAACAACAACCCCGTTTCGGCACCACCGCCACCACCACCTCCACCACCACCGGCTCATAACAGACTGGGAGAGTTCATGAGGACTCGACCACCCACCTTTGTTCAAGCTAACGACCCCATGGAGGCCGACGACTGATTGAAATTCATGGAGAAGAAGCTTGCCATAGTGCAGTGCAATGACCGAGAGAAGGTTCTTTTTGCGTTGCACCAACTCATGGGAGCTGTCGCTGACTGGTGGGATGCTCTGTGCAACGCTCATGTCGACCCGGAGACGATCACTTGGACTGAGTTCAAGGAGAGTTTCCGCTCTCATTACATCCCTGCTGGTGTAATGATGCTCAAGAGACAGAAGTTCGAAGGTCTCCGCCAAGGACAGAAAAGCGTGAATGAGTATCTCAACAAGTTCACGCAACTGTCCCGGTACGCCCCTGAAGATGTTAACTCGGACCAATGGAAGCAGTACCTGTTCATGAGAGGGTTGAACAATGAGATCCAGGTTCAGCTCCTCAACAATGACTACGCGAGCTTCCAGAAGCTGGTTGACAAGGCTATAGTGGTTGAAAGCAAGATCCGAGAGATCGAGCGAGAGGGCAAGAGGAAGATGTCATGCCAGCCACGAGGGAGCAACGTGCGACCTCGATACATGCCCCCACCTGCACCGCAGTATGGATCGACCGCTCTTGCATACCGCCCTAGTTAAGTTGTTGTTTTATCTTGGTTTTGATAAATAACTTTGTCTGCAATGAGCCTTTTTATACCTAACTTGTTGTGAGCTACATATCATATTTTTCCACACTTGTTAAGTACATTATTGTACTCAAACTTGCATCATTATTTCATCATTAGCAACAGGAGAAGATTACTATGAAGACATGGTGGAGCATTAGGCGTGTAATCTGTCCTCAACCTTGCCTGTGGGGATGAAGTAGAGATGGACCCGCCGCTCCTGCTTAGATTGCTTCCGCACTAGTTAGAAGACTTCCGCTGCATAGAAATAAGACTTCCGCTGTAAGATTTGACTTCTGCTATCAAGCTGAGTCCAAGACTCATGAAACCTTGTAATAAACTCTGTTATTCATGGTTATATATATTCTGAAATTCAGTTTGTGGATGATGTGTATATGTGTGATGAACATCCTGGGCACACATATGCATCAGTTCTCGGTTTCGTGGTTTTTCCACGAAATTGAGGGTGTCACAGACAATATACGCTCATCGTATACTCGGCGCTCCTTTCCCACTCTCACACCTAGTCGGCATTTGCCATCCTACCGATGGCGGTCGTGCTTGAGGAAGCTGCCAAAGGCCAGGGGGCCTCTCGGACCTCCCCCAGTTGGGTACTGTGATGCCAGTTGGTCTCCTCCAGGAAAAACTTACGCTAGACCAGGGGGTCTAGGGTGTACAACCTGCTTTGCCTGGTTCCGTACCCAAAGCGTGTGCACTCTGCCTTCCGGGAGGTCCAGGGTGTGTAGCCTCCTTTGCCTGGTTTCGTACCCAAAGCGTGCGCACTCTGCCTCCCCAGCGCTACAGTCTAGTACTAGAGGCCGGACGGTTGCACCCTGACCAAGGAGGGAGCCGGACCTCCGGTGCTAGGTGCACTGAATTGCCCAAGCCCCATATACCGGTCTAGGACTGTAAGCCAAATAAGACTAAGAGGCAGGGAAGGGAGAGCCCCCGAGCAGAATTACCGTTTCCCTACTTGTGTGCAGGACCTCCTGAGAGGCCTCCTAGACCTCCGGCGCCAGAGCTCCAATACCGGCGCTCTCCGGATGGTCAAGGGGCCCCTGGCCTTAACTCTCCCGCGGGAATATGGTAGGTGTGCCTAATGTATTGGCCACACCTACCTGGGGCCACTACGGGGACTGCACAAGGGAAGGCCAGAGCACGAGGTGGTATTGAGGTCCCAAGGCTTCTCAAGAGCTCAAGACCGGAGCTCCAGACTCCAGCTCAAGATCCCTTGGGTCCTTATGTGAACAAGGGCCCAAGGGAGGTGCCTGTGCTGCGCAAGCTCTGAGATCGGTGGAGACCTCTCGGGGCCCTTACGCAGCTAACGGCTTGGGCAGGGCAAGCCAAGAAAAGGAAGCAAAAATCACGGGCAACAAGTCTATTCATTGAAAGCTTCACGAGCTGGTCTACAGACAGGAGACAAAATACAAAAGCCCTCCAACTACAAGGGCAAGCGCCTAGGAGTCCCTGACCTCCCGCTGGAACCTAGACGCGACGAGGGCGGTGACGTCTCCAACTCCGGCCCTAGCGACCTCCTCCTGCTCGGCGACGGGGCCCTGAACCACCGGCTCCGGAGAGATGGAGGAATCCCAGCTCCGGAAGCACACCAGCACGTGCGCGGCGACCTCCTTCGCCAAGCTCCTCCCCTCGACCTCGAGCTCGTCGGCGATTACGGCTTCCAGCCTCTCCAGGTTGGCGCCGATAGACTCGAGTGCCGGGAGCGCCTGGGTCACCTCTTGCGTCGGAGCCCCCGTCCTCACAGGGCTGAAGCCGAGAGGCACCAGAGCAGACACCGCCTGGCCAACAAAGCCCCAGAGTCCCTGGGCCTCGGTGATCCGCGAAGCTCGGAGCTGCTACACCTCCTGGCGAGCCGCTAGCAGGGCGCCAGGTCCTCCCTCGGCGAACCTCCTCTCCTTGGCCGCCAGGTCATTCTCCCGGAGGTGGAGGTCCCGGGTGAGCTTCTCCAACTCCGACGCCCGGAAGTCGGCAGCAAGCTCCCGGTTCAGCACCGCCTGGCGGTCCTGGGCGACTTGCTCCTCCCTTTCGACCAAGATTGCCTCTCGGAGTTCCAGCTCTCCGGCCTTGGCCTTCAGGTCGCCTTCTCCCGCCTCCAGCCGCTCGGCGACCTCCTTCTCCTTGACCGCCACGGCGTGCTCCCGCTCCGCGAAGGCACACTCGCGCCACACCAGCCGCATCCGCATCTCCTCGTTGGCGGCGGAGCGGGCCTGGACACCGTCATAGGCCTCGCGGGCCTCTTGCATGATCCTCCGGGTCTCGGTGTCCAGGCGGTCGACGGCTTTCTTCTGCACATCAAGGAGCTCCTCCTAAGCGTCGAGCCTCGCCCTCTTAGCGTCGAGCTCCTCCTCGACCTCCCGGGTCTGCAGCTTCAAGAGTCGCCCCCAGCCGCGGAGGCGGTCCCTCTCATCCGCCAAGGCCTCCCGCTCGCGCTCAAGCGCAGCCTGAACCCGTCGGACACTGGACTGGGCCAGCTCCATGGCGTCCGACAGAGACAGTGGAGCAGCAGAAGCCGAAGCTGAGCCGCGAACCTCCTCCATGGCGTCGTCATCTGACGGAGGAGAAGCCGGCGCCGCAACCTCCGGGGAAGCCACGACGATGCGCCGGTCAGGAGAAGACGATGCAGAGGCAGGGCAGGTCCCAATGCGCTTCTGCTCATCGCCCACCTGAGAACCCGCATCAGCTCCTGCACCAGCACCCGAAGGCTGGTCGCCGCCAGCAGCTCCGACGAGTCTTCACCAGCAGCTAGCTCCCGAGCTGGCGAAGGAGGAGGAGCAGGCGCCGCCGTCGTCGCAGAAGCCTGTCCCGCCGGACCGGATGCAGAAGATGGGGCCGGTGAAGCTGCCGTGGCGTCCGGACGCTGCGGCACAGGGCTCCTACCAGGCAAAGTTGGCTGGGGAACAAACGCGTCCCCGACAGCCGGCGAGTCCCTACAAGCATAGGGAACCCTCAAGACAAGAACAGAAGAAGAGCTAGAGTACGCAAGTACTTAGTCCCGGTAAGCACAACTTACCGAGGGACACGAACATTCCAGCGGGCATGAAGCCCTGGCTTCCGAGCCGGGGCAGGCCCGCCGGAGCCTGCCGCCGCCGTCGGGGCCCTGCGCCGAAGGCACCTGGACCGGCGGAACAGGGGGTGCACCCGGAGCCCCCCTGGGAGATGGAGCAGCGGAGCTCCCGCCGACATCACCTCTGGCGCCGCTCGCCGTGCCAGCCCCTGAAGCACCTGAAGGCCAGGGTGCCTGCGCCCCCGGTTGAGTGCCGGCTGCACTCCCTCCTGCACCGCCGCCTGTCGAGCCTGCAGCGGGGACACTCGACGACCGGGGCACCTGAGCCCCTGGCTCAGCCCAGACACCGTAGCACCGGCGTCCCTCCTCGGAGCTCCATCTGTGGAAGGAGTGTGGGACGCCCGGGGCTCCTCCGATCGCCGCTGTCCAAGGGGAGTCCCATCGGCACGGAAGACCCGAGGCCTCTTCGTGCCGCTGCCCGACGAGCCGACGCCTCCTGATGAAGGGCGCGGGGGCACTCTAGTCCCCTGATTCGGCACGAACGATGCCCTCGGCGGAGATCGGGAGCGCTTCCTCTTCGGCGAACTAGAGGCCGGCGCCTTGCCCTTCCCCTGGTCGACAGTCTGAGCTCTGTCGCCCCTCGGCGCGGGATGGACATCGGCCGACGCCTCGCGTTGCGCTCCGGAGCGGTCAACCTTGGTGATCGAGATCCCCCTGGAAGCATCACCGATCTGGCGCACGGCGATGCCGATATCGTCCAAGGTCGGCATCTCCCGCAGCAGCTTCGACCTCCACGTCGGCTCAATGAAGAGATGGAGGCAGGAAGCTGGAACTGTTAGGGAGCGGTCATCGAGGAAGTCACTGCTTACCCTCATCACCATCTCCCTCAGCATTTTGACGGACGGGTCAGAGCCTAAGCCCGTCTCCAGCCTGGTGCAGTCATGCATGCCGGTGTAGTACCACGCCGGGCGATTGCGCTGCTACAGCGGCGCAACAGGAAGTCCGCCAGCACCATCGTGGATGTCAGCCCCTGCTCCGCCAGGAACTGGATCCGCTCCAGGACTGGCGCGTATTCCGGCTCTAGCTCCGGGCACTCCTCCCAGAAGCGGCGTCCGGTGGATGGAGCCTCGGTCGGCAACTTGAGGCGATCGTGCTCGTCAGTCTTCATGATCACCCAGTCATCCCTCCAGCCTTCCCACCTCGCGGCGCTGAAGGGCAGTAGGTACTTGGAGACCTCGGGATCCTTGCAGCGGTGCTGGAAGTAGTGCGCTCCCAGCTGGTTCTTCGAGCCACGCCCAGTCGTCCGCAGCAACAAGAAGTGACGGAAGAGCGTCACTGAAGCGCGCACCCCCACGAACATCTCGCAGAAGTGCACAAAGACAGTAGCCAAAGCGAAGGAGTTCGGGGAGAGGTGGTGAAGCTGAAGACCGTAAGTCTCCAGCAAAGTCACGAAGAAGGAAGAAATCGGCGGGACAAACCCAGCCAAGGCGTAGGCGACGAAGAGGACTATCTCCCCTCTCTCCAGACGCAGGGGAAGAGATCCCCGCCGAAGGCAAAGCCTATGCTCTTCCGAGTTCCATCCCAGGAGCCTACGCATCGGCCCAGGGTCCTTCGTCCGGGCGATGCGCGGCGGGGGCAGGCTGGAAGCCATCGAAGGCGAAGGGGCAAGAACTTGAAAGACAGAGAAGGCTTGGGCACACGGAAGAATCCGGAAGGCTCAGGCGTAGGGAGATGTGCGAAGGGAAGCCAGCGATGCGGAAGGGACTCCCTTTAAACCTCCCAGCAGCAATACGAAACGCTTCGTATGCGCCGCTCGGGGCGGATGCCCCAGGTCCAAGCCCCAGCGACAATGACAAGAGGGCCCAGGCCGTCCTGCCGGTGGCCCAAGAAATCAGTCCCTCAAGCGGACAACCCGGAGGTTACCGCCGTAGTAAAAGCAACTTTCAAAGATGGAGTCACGTCCCTGCGACCCTCCGTTGCTCTTGCAACGGTCCAAAGGAGTTTCCAAGAAAGTGCGCGGGGTAGAAGAGGTGAAGGCCCCACCCCGGGATCGTTATCTCCCCCGGGGTCGGGTGGGCCTGGGGCCACTGTCGGTATCCTCAATATGGGGTACCCCGCGCATAGGAGAAAACCACCTAAGGACCTCGCCCCCTCCGCAGGGGTGAGCTCCGAAGGCGCCACGTGTCCAGCGGGGCCGAGGCCTCTCCTCTCCTCAGAGGTGAGCTCCGGGCCCGCCACGTGGCCGGTAGAGTCGGACCTCGCCCCCTCCGCGGGGGTGAGCTCTGAAGGCGCCACGTGTCCAGTGGGGCCGGGGCCTCCCCTCTCTTCAGAGGTGAGCTCCGGGCCCGCCACGTGGCCGACAGAGCCGGACCTCGCCCCCCCTGCAGGGGTGATCTCTGAAGGCGCTACGTGCCCAGCGGGGCCGGGGCCTCTCCTCTCCTCAGAGGTGAGCTCCGGGCCCGTAGCGTGGCCGGCAGAGCCGGACCTCGCCCCCTCCGCGGGGGTGAGCTCCAAAGGCGCCACGTGCCCAGCGGGGCCGAGGCCTCTCCTCTCCTCAGAGGTGAGCTCCGGGCCGGCCACGTGGCCGGCAGAGCCGGACCTCGCCCCCTCTGTGGGGGTGAGCTCCGAAGGCGCCACGTATCCAGTGGGGCCGGGGTCTCCCCTCTCCTCAGAGGTGAGCTCCGGGCACGCCACGTGGCCAGAAGAGCCGGACCTCGCCCCCTCCGCGAGGGTGAGCTCTGAAGGCGCCACGTGTCCAGCCGGGTCGGGCCTCCCCTCTCCTGAGAGGTGAGCCCCGGACCCGCCACGTGGCCAGCAAAGTCGCGCTGCCCACCCCGGCTCGGTAGGCAGCAGGAGTAAAGGCACGCCATGACTTGTCCGCACAAGACATTCAAGATCTGCGCCTTCCCAAAGACGCGGAGGCGCGGCGCACGCCTGTCAGGAGGCACTGTGACCAGTCGCTGTCAAGATGGGCGCACCATGTTAGAAGGTGTAGACCAATAAACACAGCGAAAAGACTTGCCCTGCCGTCCTGCCATCATCAACCGCTACGCCTAGCTTGCGGCACGGGCAGGCGGCAGGACGACGACTAAGAAGCTACTGCCACAGACAACTATCAGCATTCACTGCAAGATATGGTAGATGGCAGGAAATCACCCCAGGGCCACCTGTCGGACTCCAGGGCCCCACCTTGTAAGCCGCCTGAGCCTTGAAGTATAAAAGGCTCGGGTAGGCAACGTTGCAAGGGGTTCAGCTCATTTTGACCCTGACTGTACACTCAGTTCATCACCAAGCTTAGAACTCCGGTTCTAAGCCCCGAGCAACACAACTCCCGTGGACGTAGGGTTTTACGCTCCGGCGGCCTGAACCATGTAAAAATCCGGGTGTCAATCCTCCTTCATCCAACACGCGACTTTTCGAGAGAACTAGCCCCTCCGAAAAAGAACCTCTGCTGGCTGCTCCTATGCAGGTCCGGCGGAAGTGTCGGCAGAACACTTCGACAGAAAGAAATAGAAGGATCTTCCAGAGGCAAGAGAAAGAGCACCTATGATCTACAATGCTTGAGAAAGGGAAAATTAACTGCTACTACGAGGACAGATGAGAAGGCAGGTAATAAGAGCTGCAGTTCACAAAGACAGCACGCCTTCAGCGTCTGCTGATTAGCAGCTTCTCTTCATTTTCTTTTATTTTTTCTCTAGTCTGTAGGAGCTCCTGACCAAGTTTTTGGCCAAGTTTTGTTTTTCTTTTCTTGGTAACCGTGTGGTCCTTTACCATGGCACTAACCTGGTATTTTGATTGTTTTCCATTTTCATCCTCTTAATACAATGCCGGGGCAATTTACACTATTCCATCAAAAAAAGTATGCATAAGTTGATTCAGCCTGGTGCATGTAGCTTCCGCTTACGCATGGTCCGGGAAGGGTTTGACCCACTTGGGTCTTTTGTACGTAGTTTTCCGTAGTCTTCCTATGCTGGAAAGAGGTTGTTTTCAGAACTTGAACCCGTAACCTCATGATCAGTGCGAAGGCCTCCCTTCCCACAAGTTGATTCAGCATTGTGGTATATTTATATTGTGATGGAACTGTTATCATTTGTTTGCACCAGGAGATCTACACTGAGGAACAATTGAGGGAGCAGCTTAATACACTAAGAACAATAACTGGGTACCGCGCCGTGCCATCTTTGACGCTGGAAGGTGAGCTTGACGGCCTGTACATATTCGTAGGCGTGGAGTCCTCTCGCAGCTCCGGGGGTGCCTCGAACCTGACGGAGCTCAATAGGAGACTTCGATTCTTGAAATCGATAATAGGAGTGGAGTAGAAGGGCGCACATCCGGAGGCAACTGGATTCTCCTCAGTTTTGTTTTGTAGTTTTGCATCCTGCACGTAGTTCGGCTGTCCAAATAGTCAAATACCATGCTCAACACGTGTATATGAAATCTGTTCGACACATGTTTAATTTTCTGGTGTCGTGTGTGGATAAACTACTTTGATATTTTTCTTTGGTAGTAAAAAATCTAGTTCGATTTGAACTAAACTAAATGTCCTAAATGTTATATATGTTGTAATTTCCGAATCACAGTTATTCACATGTATATAATTGTGACGAGGTGTGGTGTAAGCGGAAGCATTAATACGGTTGTGGCACTTGTTTGCTCTCTATGGTGATTTGTTTTGACATGGTCGAAGGGAAAGCCGGTCTGTTGCTGAGTATCAGGAATGTTGCTCATGATCTTACAGTGGCGCTTCTTTATGCTTATGCCTCTCTATGGGCTCAGCTTCAGAGTTTTGATTTTGACCGTTTACTAATTTGGTTGTGGTACTTATTTGCTCTCTGGTGATTTGTTTTGACATGGTCGAAGGGAAAGCCAGTCTGTTGCTGAGTATCAGGAATGTTGCTCATGATCTTACAGGGGCCCTTCTTCATGCTTATGCCTCTATGGGCTCAGCTTCAGAGTTTTGATTTCGATACTACTGATGTGTAGTCAGACACTATAACCTGGAGCATGTTGGTAAACGGTGAATATTTTGCGTAATTGGCTTACAAAATCCAGTTTACTGGCAGCCTGTCTTCTTGGTTCTTCGGGAAAATCTAGCATGCCTGGGCTGTATCACGCTGCAAAGTATTCCTTAAGCTGTTGTTACAGGATCGCATATGGACGGTTGCATGCGAGGATGGTCAAACTGGTATTCCTGTCAAATGTGTCACCAGGATCTTGAGACCGTTATGCATCTCTTTATGGAGTGTCGTATGACTCGTGATATCTAGATCAAAGTGACGGAGTGGCAGTATTAAAAAAAATGGGTAAAGAAAAGCAAGCTGAGTAACTTCGGCTAGCACCTAGGCAGCCTAGGTAGCTCTTATGTGTTTCGCAAAAAATCAGAGTTAAATATATGTAATATTATATATATGCAGATTTTTAATTTTAAAAATATTCAGTCAAATAATAAAATGAGATGAGATAGAATATGATGTTGGCTTGTCACTATAAGAAACATAGGCATTTACGACAGCTAAAACCGTCGTAATTAAGCCGTTAACCATTGTAATTAAGTTATTTACGACGGTTATGACTTATTTACGACGGTATCCGGCATGGTCGTAAATAATGTTATTTATGACGGCCACCGTCTACCGACCGTCGTAACTTATGGAGACGTGTTAGCCGGCACCCTCTGAAGTTTATTTATGACGGTCATGTCCAGATCATCGTAAATAACTTAGGTTTATTTACGACAACCACCTCCAGACCGTCGTAAATAAATGATTTAATTTAAAAAAATAGAAAAATGCTAACGTGGCACGATGGCTAGCTCACATGCAGATAAAAAATATATATATATATACATATATATATATATACATATATATATATATATACATATATATATACATATATATATATATATACATATATATACATATATATATACATATATATACATACATATACATATATATATATATATATATATATATATATATATATATATATATATATATATATATTACATCACAAGCAGTTCACAATACAATAGTATCAAATATAAGACACGACACTACGCACTCCCACGTCCGCTACCTCCGGAGCTCGGAATGTCATTCTCGCGTCGTGCTCCAGGTTCCGGTAGCTGCGGCGATGGAGTCTGAGCCTCTGCCACCATTCTCTGTGATGTTAAATTGTAGTTAGAGCAATTATGGCTAAGTTTGGCTAAATTTGAGCAATTATGTCTAAGCTTGGCTCTGTTTGAGTAATTATGGCTAAGTTTGGCTATGTTTGGGCAATTATGGCTAATTTCGTTGTAGTAATCTAATTATGTTGACTTCAAGAAGTGTTGTTTAGTTGTGCCGCTGAAGAAAGCATCTGTGGCTCCGCCGACACCTAAGGCTCCATCGGCGGCTGCCATGTAGGAATGGAAACTTGCCGCCCATGCTGCTGGGCTAAAGCCTGTGATAGCAAAGCATTAGCATATTAATAATAATTAAATAAGATAGATGTTTAGTATTTTAAGTTCTTATCTGTATCACCGCTTGCATCTGTGCCATGTAGCTAGCTTGATGCTCCTCTCCGGTCTTGGCAAGCGATTCTTGCTTCTTGACACTCTGGAGCTCTAGGTCCCTCTACGACATCTGTCGGCTGGGTCCAGTGGATGAAGACTGCAAGGAGAAGCCCCTCGAAAGCCTTGCCTCACTCGAGTCAACAACTCAATCAAAAATGGCAAAACTACAAAAAAGATTAAGTAAGATAATGTAGCTCGAAGAAAGAAAAACAGCTAGCATCTCACCGTCCATGGGCTTTACCGCCACCGCTCACATACACGGCGTTGACACCGATTGGTGCGTTCTGCAAATTGTAGTCTACACCATGAATCTTCACCGTATCCTCTCCATACTTCTCCTACAAATACAAGCAATACATAAAAACGTGTCAAAAGCAATATGAGTTACAAATAACGTAAAGCAACTCGAGGACTCACCAGTCAAGTTGTCACCACCGGATTGCACAGCTGGCCGGGCTGTGAGGGGTTACTTGTCCTGTGATCTCTCTTCCACACTTGAACATCGCTCGGTCGTTCACCGATCTCGTTTTCCTATAAGTACGAGTCAATAGCATAAATATACTATAAATATAGTTTCATAGATATTTTTCTTACCATTTGTCTAGCCAGATGTAGATGTCCATCCGGAACATACGTATGGCCTACAGTAGAGCCTCTGCACTCTCAGGCCCTCTTGGACTGTAACACCCTCAAATTCATTATCATGCATTGCATACATTTTTCATGTAGAGAAGCATTGTAAAAGAAGTAGAAATGGAGAAAGGACTATAGAAATGGTGAAAGAACTATAAAAATGGAGAATGAATCATAGAAATGTAGAAAGAACCATAGAAATAGAGAAGGGAATATAGAAATGGAGAATGGAACATAGAATTGGAGAGGAGAATATAGAAATGGAAGAAGGGACATAGAAATTGTGAGAAATAGAAAAAAGATAGCTGAAATGAGCCATTCCCAAATTTCACCCAAATTTCCCAAAAAATTCCAAATTCCCCAATTTCCCCAAAAGGGAATTTTCCTCACATTTGGGGGAAATTTATCCCCAATGTAGCCGAAACCTATAAGGGGGGAATCTCTAGGACTCTTTGGTTGAGTTCCAAATTGACTAGGACTCTTGGTTGAGTTCCAATTGGAGCAGTGCTCCTCTTTTCTCCCCCTTATAAATACAATCTCCAGCCCCCCTGGCCGCAGCCCCTTCCCCCTCCCAAGTCGCCGAGTTGGAGCCCCCCTCCAAGTCGTCGAGTTGGCCACCCCCCTGCCGGAGTTCGGTCGCCGGTGAGCCCCGCCAGTGAGCCCCACCGACGAGCCCCGTCGTCGAGACCCGCCAACGAGCCCCGTCACGCCTCGTCATCGTCGAAAAAGAAGCCAACGATCTGTCCTACCCTAATCTCCCATAGAAAAATTCCCCGCTGCTGCCGTTGCTAGGAGAAAGGCCCTGCCACAAGAAGGAAGTGAGGTAGGTCTTCATTACCCATCTTACGACGTCGCCACTATTTCTACGCATCCGTTTTCTTTGCCCCCTTCAAGCAGAAATTTTTGCGTGTGGACAGATCGTGTTTTGATTATTTTTTGACGGTGGAATTGATCTAGATCTTGAGTCAAGATCATCACCACGTCCACACTTGATTCCTACACCCTTGTTCATCATAAAACCCCATAAAAGCCCATTAAAACATGCAAGAACACGTATAAACTGGTTTAATAAAACTGCACCATAGGATTTACATTCATCTACCCTATTGCATCTTGAATAAAGTTTGTGCATGATGATTGATTGCTGTGAATTTTTTATGTGCGTGATTGTGAGTAGAAGGACAAGCTCAAGAAGCCATCTACGAGGAACTACAACACCTAGACTTAGAGACGTTTGAGCAACAAGAGCTATAGGAGCAAGACAAGTGCCCCTTGACCATATTGATCCTATGTTTTCAGAAAACTGTTTTGTTTACGAAAAGGTGTGTGTGCTTGAGTCAACATGGTGGGAAACCCTTTATAGGAGTTTACTAGTCTTGTCAAACCACCCTTGTCACCGGGAAAGTTAATGAGTCGGGTATGGTTTTTGCTTTTATGTTTCGCTGAGTCTATGGGATACGGGAAGCGAGATAGATGTGTCTAGCTAACTGCACTCGTATAATAATGACAAACGGATGCGGTTAATGAACATGAATCGGAGGGAGATCTAGACAAGCCTTGGTTTGTGGTTGAGGTAAAATGAGATGGTGGTTTTACTTGCCATAGATCTAAGGACCAGTTCATGCCAGCAATTTCAGGATAACAGTGCCACCACAAGGCCAAGTATGGGTGCAGCTTAGCTGAGTAATTAGGTAAGTTACTAGATTGTTATGGACCGTGGAAGGTGCGTGTGACACCCTCAATTTCGTGGAAAACCACGGAACCGAGAACTGATGCATATGTGTGCCCAGGATGTTCATCGCACATACACATATCATCCACAAACTGAATTTCAGAATATATATTACCACGAATGAACAGGGTTTATTACAATGTCTCATGAGTCTTGGACTTATGTTAACAGAGGAAGTCTTATTTAAGAAGCGGAAGTCTAAATCTAGCAGCTGAAGCCTTTATTCTAGTGCGGAAGCAATCTAAGCAGCAGTGGCTCCATCTCTACTCCATCCCCGCAGACAAGGTTGAGGACAGATGACACGCCTAATGCTCAACTTGGTCTTCATAGTATTCTTCTCTTGTTGCTGATGATGGAGTAATAATGTAAGTTTGAGTACAATAATATACTCAGCAAGTGCGGGAAAATATGATATGTAGCTCACAGCAAGAAAGATAATAAAAGTCTCATTGTAGAAAGTAAAGTTATTTCTCAAAACCACGATAAAACAGTAACTTAGCTTTAAGTGAATGTATTCCCAACATGTATTAAAATACCGACATACCTCCATTATGTTTCTGTCACACCCGGTTTTTCCGAAGAAACAACCAAGTGAATATCACATGTATGCCAGGATCATTTTCTCATACATGTGATGACAAATAGTGAAGCATCATTTATTACAAGCCAGGTATCGAATATAAATAAGTCTTACATCGCAAATGTCTCAATGGACACTAATGCTTCATCACAAGTAAATGAACTAGCAGCGGAATATTATTCTTTAGGGCTCCATCACAGGCGTTGCCCGGGGGGTCTTCATGAACCTAGAATCCTTCCTCGGGTCCAAATTCTTGGTCATTATACACCACCTCATTATCTTGACCTGAGCAGCAATATAAACCAACAAATATGCAAGGTTGAGTACCAATGGTACTCAGCAAGTGTGGGAAAATTATATCATGCATGGCTAGAAAAGGAAAGGTTGAACTCATGGTTAAAGCACTACGCAATTAATACCTATCACCTTAGCTTATTAAGCACCTACATTACTACACAGGTGAAATGGTCCCAATCTCCCATCCCATCATCATAACCAAATAACCATAACATCATTTCCAATGTTAAGCTCCCCGCTTAACATCCACAACTCCCAAAAACCTTCACTCCTCTAATCATGAATAAGTCCAGGCCGCTCTTAACCGTGAGCACGGCTGTCAAGACAGTTTTTACTCTGCAGAGTTTGTACCACTGTACCCACAAGTAGTGATTTCATCCCCCGTTGCCGGGTGGACTAAAAGAACCTCCATTATGCCAGTGGCTACGATCCACATTCACACTTCCCAGGTGTGTGGCCAAGAGATCACTACGAAGCCTTTACAAAGGGATTCCCGACGAGCGTGGGCCCACTGAGGTTTCACCCCTAACAGCATACAAGAGGCTCCAACCCCGCTGCAGTGGCCCCCTCTTGAGCCTTGCGGTTCATATGGTAGTCCAGCTGACACCTACTCCCCGCACCATCCAACACACCCATACTACGCCGGGGATACACCTAATTAATTGGCCAAGCTGCCCCATCTCAGCATGTGGTTGGCACTGTAAAGCCGGGTTACATGCTCCATGAACCGGTCCTTAGGATCCAGGCAAGTACTAAACACAAACCCAAGTCTCGTGCACCCAGCACACAACCAAAACATCCAACTTGCCTTGATCCCTACCTCTACATAACTCACAATGTCTCATTCAAGAGTATGGTAATATAAACTGATGATCTCATTTCCCAAATATTCCATTCTAAGCATGGCTAAGCAAATGCATGTAAATAAATGACATGACAAATTAAATCCCAACCCAAGCTTCAAGGAAACAAGGTAATGCAATTCTAGGGAAACTTCCTAGCATGGGTTTCATATTTAACTTGAAAATGCAAATAATTCTATCTACACATCCTAGCATAGGATCAAAGTGGTCAAGGACACTTGCCTCCTTCTTGCTGCTCTTGAAATTGGTAGTCCTGGTCTTGGAAAGGGTTAACTTGCTCTTGAGCAGGTTCTACTTCATACCATCACACATAGCAAAAGAAAAACAACAACCATAAGACATAGTTCACACTTCTACTTCATACAAACCACACATTTCATATTTATGAAATTCATTCACCCTTATATGTGTTGTGGTTACTTTATATGTGTTAAGTTGTGGCTTGCATGCACTTTTAACCATGTATATATGATTCCTACTTTTGTGTCCACATTTATACTTGCATACAATGTGCCTTCACAACTTCTATCAACCCTAAACTGAATTCTTTGTATTTTAGAAACTCCATTTAACATTTACTAGTTGCTATATTTTCAGATTTATATTCCTATGCATAATTGTGTATTTTATTATTAAATTAGTAATACACATCACCTAAACAGAATAGGTTCTGGTCCTAAATAATTTAAAATCATATTTTGACCTTGGCTTCTGATGTATACTATTTCATAATTATTTTCCCTATTTTTCTATAGCTATTCTTTACTTAAAAATGTGTCCCTATACTAATAAATGTGAATAATAGTTGAAACAGATTCATTTCAGCCCAAAAATATATTTTTATCTCACTCCAAAGTTTTCTAAGTACTGAGAAAGTTTTTAATTAATTTTTACAATTATGTTTGTCCCCCTTTTTAATTTTTAAACACTAGTTACATATTCAATTTTCTAAATCAAATACTAAACAGGGTTAAAAAGTAAACTCACCCATCACAGGGTCTATAATATTATTTTCATAATTTCCAGGGGTCTAGCTACACTTAACCGAGGTGTTTTTCTTAATTTATATTAAGTCCAGGGGCTAAAACTGATTTTTAAATGAATTTACATGATTTTCTGAAGTTCCAGGGGCTAGATCTGAAGTTTCCGGGGCTAGCTCTCAATTCCAGAGAACCCCAGGGGGTAGCACGTAAGAATTCCAGTCTTTATAATGCGGGGCTGACGTGGACCGTCCGATTTTAAACCGACGGCTGAGATTATAACATCGAACCGGTACGCGGGGTTTTAAAGTCTACCGTGCGATTTAAAATAAACGGCGCACAAGCGGCCACGTCGCTCTGATCGAGCGCGGGCGGCGCTGCCGGCGGCGCACGGCGGCGGGAAGCGGCGATCTCGCCGGAAAGTTTCGGATCCGCGAGAATTCTGCCTAGAACTGTGATCTTATGGCCTAGATCGGTAGAGGGGAGGTCAGGGATCTCACCTCGGGGGTTTTCTCGAGCTCGGGGGTCCTGAAAGTGCTTGGCGGCGAGGTCCGAGGCAAAACCACGGCGAAGCTCGTCGGCGCTGAGTTTACACCGTAAGTCTTCGGGTTTTCTGCTCCTGCAAAGTTCCCCGGAGGCGGTGGATCAAAACCAGCGAGTTAGATCAGAGTTTCCGAGCTTAGATCGGCCAGAATTCACCGGCGAAGTCTCGGTGCTCACCGGAGTGAAAATCGGCGATCGCGTGAGGAAAACTGATCGGATCGGTGGTTTTTATAGCCGTGGGAGGGCGGTGGGTCTGTTGTGATCGAGTTGGAGTCCGCTGGGACCGGAATTCGGCTGCGGGACGCGATTTCCCGATCTGTTGCGATCGCGCGCGCGGGAGGGAGTACGGGGTCGCGGGGTTAGGGATGACATGTGGGTCCCACCCGTCAGCGAGGGGCAGCGCGGCGCGCGCGGGGGCGGGCTGGCGCGGGGGTTTGCTGGGCCGGCTGGGGGTTTCGGCCCACTGGCCAGTTTTTTCCCGATTTCTTTTTCTTTTTCCATTTCTTTTCTGTTTTGGGTATAATTTGAATTCCAGTTTGAATTTGAATTTTTGTAAAACATGCAACACGTCCAAAAATTTCTAAATTCCCCTCTGAACATGGTTTAGGGTTTTGAATCCAAATTTGGGTTTTGACTTAAAAATTTGGGGTGTTACAGTTTCATCACTGTCCATGTCTCAACCAGACATTAATCAACTTTATCTTTGCTCACGAATACCTTCTCGTATTTGCTACCATCTTATGAATACCATCTTGTATTCGCTACCATTCAATTTCGTCTTACACCAGGACCAATCTGATTGCCATGACTCAACAGTCATGCAACCAAATCTTATCACCCGGACTCAACAGTCCCGAAAACCAAAACCATAACCAAACCATAACCAAAAACCATAACCATACCATAACCATCCATAACCAAAACCATCCCAACTAATTATGTGGGTTGTCCAGGCGCTCGTGACCGTAAGCTCGGCTATCGTGATAGTTTTAAGACTCTGCAGAGTTTGTACCACTTCACCGCAAAAGTTTGTGATTTCGTCACCCGTCGGCGACTGCAGAACCTCCATTATACCAGTACACAACCATCAGTGCATGGTCAAAAGATCACAAAATAGCCTTTACAAAGGGGTTACTGTAAAAGTCCCAAAACTTGTAAATAGAAAACTTGAGCTATGAATAAAGTTGAGTTTATATACAAGAAATGGGACTTACAAAAACTTTTGTGTTACTCATGAAAGTGTTAGCATGTGCAATAAAAACTTTGAATTCAGTTTGAATTAAGAGGTGCACTTCAAAAAGAAGGAGGGCATGTTCAAAAGAGAAAATTCAAACTGTTGTTTGAAAAAGTGTATTTGCAATAGCCAACTCAAAGATCAGAGGATATATTTAAATTCCTCAGATCCAAATTATGAGGGAGCCAAGTTTTGAGCAAATTTGGAGGTGCCTTGATATGATTATCAAAGGAACTTGTAAATTTCATCCAAATTTGAATTTAAACTCAAAACTGAGGAACAACTTGTCCAATTGCCAAATGACTTTTGGATTTGAGTTCCTCAGAGCTGAAGTTTACAATGTGCTAAAAATTGGGATATTTAGGAGAGGAGGTGAGTGGGACCCAATTGTCATTGAGGAGAGGGGGAAGACTTAGCACATAAGCAACATTTTCCCTGTTCAGACTCACTCAACCGGTTCTCTGTTTTTCGCTCGAAGGCGCTGAAGCACCGAGCGCAGCACGCACGCGCCACCGGGGCAGCGTTGCCGCCAGCTCCCGAGCAGCTCCAGAGGCGGTTTTCCCTCACCCTTATCGTTCCCACCGAGTGAGTGTCGCCCCACACAGCCACCCCACCCCCACCAACGCCATCACGGGTTTCTCCTCGCCGAGTGGCTATCGCGCGGAAGAAGTTGCGCAGCTCGTCGACGCCCGGCCACCCCGACGAGGCACCTGCCGTGCTGAGCCTCTCCGCAGCGTCGCCAGACCTCACTGAGCGTGGCCGATGAAAGAAACCGGAGCAAACCCCACGGAAACCCCGACAGCGAGCTCATTTCTCTTCCGCAGCGCCGAAGGGAGCCGCCGTGACAAGAACTCGTCGCCCGGCCGCCACAGGGCTTCTCCCACCCAGCTACAAAAGCAAAAAGGTGCGCCTGTAGACCTTCTCGCTTCACAACAACGCCGGCAGCATGTTATGGACCGTGCTCGCCGGAATTTCAGTTTTGCCGACGACATACGATGATAGCCGAGATGAGAAACTCGGCGAATTCGTTTCACACGTCGAACCACTCCCCACACGACGTAGCATACACCTTCTATACCCCCGTGCGCGTTCATAGGAGCAAGAACCACCGAGAACCATCGAGCAGAGCTGCTGTTCATCGAGTTTTTTGATTTTCGCAGGATTTTGACCTAGGCCGACGGGTAGGTCATATTTCCGGCGAGTTCCAGCGGGAACGGCGGTTGGGTCCGTGTTCTCCTCGGTGCGGTGGTGCTGTACGCGCAAACGGCTACGTGTTTGGTGTAGTATAACGCCCTGGCGACATCGCGGAGTGGCCACCGCCGTTGTCGCCGTTGCACCTAGGTTTCCGGCCACCTCCGATCGGAGGTAAGGCCGGCAACGTCTTCCTCGCGCGAAAACATGCAGTGGCGGCAAAGATCGACAAGTTTTGTGGACCGGAACCCCCTCCCGGTGAGGTCTCCGGCGAGCCCGGCGGCGGGGTCACGCGGGAGCCAGAGGAAGACGAAGACGGGGGCTGGCGCACGCGTCAGTCTCTGGTGCGAGGGAATAGATCTTCTGTGGCCGCGGATCTGCCTGTGACAATGCGGGAAATACTCTGTGGCCCGTGTGGCTCGTGTATCAGCGGTCGACACGTGGCCCTGTGGCCCGCAGTCAGGGTTTAAACAATTCTCGGTTTAATTTGAATTCCAAATTTGGTTCAAACTTTAGAACTGCATAACTTTTGCTAGGAAGCTCCAAATTTAGTGATCCAAATTGGGTTGGATTCAGGGGGTAAAACTCTATCCAAATATGCAACCCAATTTGCATGAAAACCAATAGAAAATTCTGGAAAATCCTTTAAAGCTTTTCAGCAAAGAAATTCTAGAGGAAGTTTGGTTCATCCAAAATTCCCCAAATTTTGCCAGGATATTCTTTAGGATGTTAGGAGACTCCTGTAAAAGTTTCAGCTCATTTGGAGTTGATTTAATTAGGGTAATTCTAATTCCAAGTTTCTGCATTCAAATAAATACAGAAACATTTTCAGGAAATTTCCAAAACTTGGAAATTCAGTTCTGGCCATTCCTTAGCTCCAAAAATCTTAGAAAAATTCATGTCTGCTCCCTGAGCCATGTGCGAAATTATGGTTCACTTGGATTTGCATTAAAGTGCAAATTTATTCAGAAGTAATTCCTCTTTGCCTAAATGCTTAGGGAATTGTTCTGGGTGATCCACTTATTGAAACATTCTGAATTTTGGTCCAGAGGACTTTCTTTTGACAAGGAACTCATAAGAAAATTTCAGGCTCCATTGGAGCCCTGGATCATTATGTCCTGTTCAACCTCATTAGGTGATCACCACCCAAGTGATGAACCTCACTTCTCACTTAATGATAGTGCTTAAACACACACCTAAAGCACCACCCCAGTGTCACTTTAAATTATTAAACAAAGTTCCAGTTTCAAACTTGTCTTTAGCACTGGTTAGCAAAAGTTTTATAATTAAACATGTATGCATATTCATAACGTGTAGTGATTAAACGTGGAGAAGTAAAGAAGAAGTTGAGCTTGGATCAAGGAGCAAGAAGGCAGGGATTAAGCTTCAAGTCAGCATCAGCAACTAACTTCAAACTTATCTGACTTTAGTTACCTGCAAAACCAAGGCAAGCCCCGGTTTGCACTTAAGTTGTTTTTAAAGTTTTCCTTTTGTTCACTATTATTGGTCAAGGTTTGTATGTGCATTAGGTCAAGGATGTTTTATACTCCACTTGCATAACCAAACATGAACCCTGAGGTCAAGGGTAGAATGGTGTCATCGCTGTAGAATAAGGCCATGCTAAATAGACTAGGGCATCCGGTAGAAGACGAGTAGTTGGAATCTACTCGCGAGCTATAGTCCAGAATATCATGAGTGTGGTTGGGAAAGGAAGCAAACTAAAGTTTACATTTATAAAGATGAGACCGGGTAGAGGGGTTAGGCAGCGACAAGACGAGGTCTTGGTCGAGTAGCTCTGCCTGTGTCGGTTAAGGACCGATGCGTATGCCGCGTCCAGGAGCAAGTATTGAGTTGTGTACCGGATGCTTACTGATATATGGGAACCAGAAAACCGATGTACCAGCTTCACTGGATTGTAGAGGCATACCACATCGTCTCGTTAGACCTATGAGCCCGAGACGGCGCGACCGGTTCTACAGTTTAGTGTCCTGAGAAAGGTTGCCACATACGGCGTAATGAAGGACGCCAGAGTTGGGTCTTCAGAGGCGGGCGTATGTGTCGAGTTATCCGGGTAGTGTTTGATTTGAATCACCGTCCCTCGCGGTTATTGAGTACCGCTTGCTCCCATGTTGTGACGTAGTTAATCAACTTGTGTGGAAACAGTTTGCAAAAGTATAATTGCTGCTATGATTATGTTAAGTTGCATGAAAACCATGTTTGAAGTAGAGATAGAGCTAACTAAAGTTATTTTCTACCTTGTGGCAAGTAACATTGGAATGAAGCGTTTCTTATTTGATTGTGGAGTTCCAATGTTGCTGATCGCAAGGTTATTATTATTATGGATAAAATTTGAAAGTTAAGGATGAACTCGTAGGCGAGTCTTTTCGCAAATGACAGACTTAGGTCTTAGGTTACTTTCATCTAGGGTTTCATGTCTTAGGAGAGACGGTTAAGTCTTGCAGAGCCTTTGTGCTCACTCCTGCTATATAAGTGGTTTTGCAGGTAAACCTCGACGCTATAAAGAAGGTTGTCCGGTGAGACTCGGGAACTTCCGAGTCATGTCACACTCGGAGAACCTAGCCGCTGCCGTGTCTTCGTGTTGCTAGCGAGAGGAGTTCGCGGGCTGGACCTCTTCTCGAGTGCTTCATAGTTATTCAACGTGAGCTGGTTATAGACTTCTGTTGTAGCTATTTTATGTAAATTATTTACAAAGAACAGTTGTAAGCTTCCGCTTTGATTTATGTAATAAATGGTTCCTTATTTGTGTGCTGTTGGGTGCCGCATAACACGGCACCACCCAATGTGATTCCTCGGGCGAGGCGGCACTACCCCGTGATGGAGGTCAGACCCCCTCAGCGTGGTATCAGAGCCGCATTGGTAATAGCGCACGGAATAAGGATGGTATTACGACAAAAACTTAGGATACGGTGAGGAAACGATATTAGGCCCACGTAAGGACTATAGTAGTGTAGTTACTTAAAGTGGCAAGACTAACATATGTGTTTTAATTCCGAATTTTTATTATGTAACGACGCACCTACGCTCAGGTAAACATGGTAAGGAATGCCACCGAAAGCGGTTCAATTTCGGTTAGCTCCCCTGACGAGGAAAGTGGTTCAGGGATAGGTCTCACAGCGTGGTGTGAGACGTCAATATGAAACTCTTGAACTCTTCATGTTCCTGAGTTCATATGAAACGCTGATCCCTAGCGTGCATTAGGCAAGTAAGTGGAGACCCCATTGTATGGTCAGTAACACGATGATGTGTTCGTCTGGAAGTAGCCCAGGAGGACATACGCAGCGGTTGCCATCGGCGTGCCCTGCAGGGCAGTAGGTCGTATCCGTTGGTTGATAACATTCCCAACCGTGACGACCCATTCATGACATACTCGGGTTCCCCGTCGTGTGGTGTTGAAACACGATCACGTACCTTGAGACGTGACTTAACTCAAGGACGGCCGTATGACAATGATACGGGCGTTTGTATTTACTTTAAATATGAACTGCCTGAAATGAAACAACCTCTGAGTGCACCACTATTGAGTGTTCTTCTGCAGGTACTAACCATGAATGTATCCCGTGTAGTACACGTGTGCGAGAGACCGTCTTAGTGCCACTGATAACACGAATATGCCGGTATAATCCGGTTAGGATTTTCTCTTGGTGAGGTAACGTAGTACCGACATGCTTCTTACGGTGCATCGACACCGTACTACACTTAATAACTCCTTCCCTATGAAGAAATGATTCATGAACTAACTTTCAACTAAAAATGGAAGTTTGAAACGAATATTAGTTATTGAACTCTTATTTTGAGCTAAGATTCAAATGAGAGTATAATTAGGTGTCAAAGTTTTCAAAAACAGAGTGCTCTGTTTCTAGCAGGAATTCTTGCTGGACTTTAACAGAGCATAAATCTGAGTAGCTTGACCCAATTATGGTGTATGATACAGTTCTGGAAAGACCTTTAAGTGCTCTACAACTTCTGTGTAGACCTCCCGAGCAAAATCACACGTTAAGTGGGTGGAAAGTCCAGTTGAAGACAAACTGTTCAGAACCAGGACAGTAGCAAAAACCTCTCTGGACCTTTCTGTTTTTAAGCCATAACTTCTTGTAGAAAAATCCTTAAGAAGCCTATAGGTACTTGTTGGAAAGCTACTGAAGTTTACTAAAACTTTGGTATTGAACTCAAGTCAAGAATCTGTTGATAACTTGAGAAAAATTTGGAGTTTGTGTGAACTGGTCAGGGTAGTCCCCCTGATTAGTTTAGCGTACTTAAGATTTGTTTAAACATGAATATGGTTATGCTCATAAAGTTCATGACATGTTCATGTTTTACTTATCTTTACTTACCACAGAGATAGAATTTTGATTGACTCAACATTTTGTTTCGTGTAGTATGGTATGCACACATCCTCAAATGGAGATTGGAGGTTCAAGTCGAGGTGGGAATGACTCGACTTCATCACAAGAGCCATCGCCAACCGGATTGGCTGAAATTATGGCAAAGATGAATGAAACTCTCCAAACTCTAGTTCAGCTAGGCATAGATCGAGAAACTCAACGTCACATGCCAACCCAGAGCACGTATCTGGATTTCTTGGCGACACAACCACCGGTATTCTCTGAGGCGGCTGACCATTGTGAAGCAAATCACTGGTTACGTGTCATCGGGTCCAAGTTTGGTTTGATCCAATGTGATGAATTCTCAAAGACTCTATATGCCGCTCAGCAGCTTCACGGCTTTGCTGGAGCATGGTGGGCAGACTACCTTGCTGTCCAACAAGCAGGGCATCGTGTCAAATGGGCGGAGTTCCAGGCTGCATTTCGTGCTCGTTTCATCCCTGCGGGCATAATGCAAACCAGTCTGGATGAATTCTGGAGTCTGAAGCAAGGGGACAGGAGTGTTATTGAGTATGCGAAGGAATTCAATCGCTTAGCTCAATATCTCCCTGACTATGTGAAATCACCATCCATGGGGGTTATCATTTTTATCGAGGGCTGACTGCTAGGCTGCGATGTGAATTGGCTCAAGTTAGCCAAGAGAATTTTGATGAGTTTGTGAGCTGTGCTATCGCTCAAGAATATTATTCCAACCTCTACCTCAAAGAAAAGAGGGAGAGGGACTCATCACAAGATGAAGACAATCGTCTACCTCAGAAGTATCGGTTGGTAATCCGTTCATCTTCCGGTCGAGAGATTCCACAAGAGGTGCAATCATTCTGGGAGTGTGACGACTCTTCTACTCCGCAGAGGTCTTATTCACCTCCACCGCAGCAGCAACTTGTTTCTTATGCACCTCAGTATCAACAAGGTGCACTAGAATATTATTACCCTCAAGAGGTTAAAGATGAACAAGGTGATTTCTCAGATGAACCAAGTGCTGTCCCACTTCATTTTGACAATGAGCCCAATGTCAATGAAGCAACTGAACCGAGCAGCAACAATGTGTCTGCAGGTCCAGTTCCACAGAGCAATCTTGGGCAGCAAAGAAAAGCTATGTACAAAGTGGGGACAGTTAATTATGTGTCAGTCGATGATCTGCCAAAGGGAGGACCTGTTCTTGCCGGCAGGTTCACCTTAAATGACAAGTCGGTTGTCATTTTATTCGACTCTGTTACAACACATAACTTCATTAGCCGGGCAACGGTAATCCGGAATCAAATCTCCACCACTGTCACAAAAGGTTCATACCTTATTCATTCGCCAGGTGGAGACATATCCACTAATGAAGTCGTCTCTCGAGCACCACTTTGTTTGGGTGGAAAAATTTATCCTACCACCCTCATCATTCTCGAAGACCAGGGAATCAATGCCATATTGGGAATATCATGGTTGACCTTCCATAAGGCTGTTCTGGACATCGAGAACAGGAGTGTCCACTTGGACTCTCCACTTCACGGACGTCAAACATTGTATCTCGGCGAAGCGGTTTCCAAAGAACCGGAAGTATGTAATGCCGAGGCCTGCAAGCTAGAAGTCATTCCGGTAGTCCGTGAATATTCGGACATGTTTCCCGAAGATCTTCCAGGCCTACCACCTGAGCGCGAGGTGGAATTCAAAATAGAGTTGATACCGGGAACCACGCCAATCTCTCAGAGACCATACAAAATGGCTCTGAATGAATTAGCCGAGTTGAAGGAGCAACTCAAAGATCTGATGGACAAGGGGTTTATTCGTCCAAGTTCATCACCATGGGGTTGCTCAGCTTTATTTGTGAAGAAGAAGGATGAGACGCTGAGGCTATGCGTCGATTATCGTCCTTTAAATGCCGTGACCATAAAGAACAAGTATCCACTACCAAGAATTGATATCCTCTTCGATCAGCTAGTGGGTGCTAAAGTCTTCTCCAAGATGGACTTAAGGTCGGGATATCATCAAATCAAGATCCGAGCGGAAGATATCCCGAAAACAGCATTCTCGACAAGATATGGACTCTATGAGTATCTTGTCATGTCATTTGGGTTGACCAATGCTCCGGCTCACTTTATGTACCTTATGAACTCGGTGTTCATGCCGGAGCTGGATCAGTTCGTCGTGGTATTCATCGACGACATCTTGGTCTATTCCAAATCTGAAGAGGAACACTCTAAACATTTGCATATTGTGCTTCAACGCTTGAGAGATCACAAGCTCTATGCAAAGTTTAGTAAATATGAATTCTGGATCAACCAAGTGCCATTTCTTGGACATATTATTTCAGCGGAAGGCATTTCTGTTGATCCAAGCAAGATTGAACAAGTGATGAAGTGGAAGTCTCCAACATCAGTCCATGAAGTTCGTAGCTTCTTGGGTTTGGCGGGATATTACCGGAGGTTCATCCCGAGCTTCTCAAAAATCTCCAAACCTATGACGGAGCTACTGAAGAAGGACGTCAAATATGATTGGAGCAAGCCATGTGAGGAAGCTTTTCAAGCGTTGGTGAAACACCTCACAACAGCCCCGGTTCTAGCTCAACCGGATACAACCAAGCCATTTGATGTTTATTGTGATGCGTCCGGCATCGGACTTGATTGTGTACTCATGCAAGGGGGACGGGTGGTCGCATATGGATCCCGGCAATTACGGAATCATGAGCAATATTATCCAACTCATGATCTTGAGCTTGCTGCCGTGGTACTAGCTTTGAAGATGTGGAGACATTACCTATTGGGAAATCTGGTTCATCTCTACACCGACCACAAAAGATTGAAGTACATATTCACTCAAAAAGAGTTGAATATGCGGCAACGGGGATGGTTGGAGCTGATCACGGACTATGAGATTGAAATTCATTATCATCCGGGCAAGGCAAATGTGGTTGCCGATGCACTCAGCCGGAAGTCTCATATTCATAACCTAATCATTACGCCAATAGAAGAGGAAGAACCAAGTCTCTACTTGGTTCCATATGGGGCTCTACATAATCTAGCTCTCATACCCACAATAAGAGAGGAGGTTATGGAAGCTCAAAAGAAAGACAAGGGCATGACTCATATCAAAAGGAGGTTGAAGAACGGGTAGATGAAATGTTTCCGGTTAGATGATGAAGATACCTTGTGGTTCAAGGACCGGATAGTCGTACCCCATGATATGAGGCTGCGGAAGAAAATTCTGGATGAGGCTCACTTATCCAAATTTTCTATTCATCCTGGCAGCAATAAAATGTACCAAGACCTCCGAAAGAAGTTTTGGTGGACACGTATGAAACAAGAAGTTGCAAAATACGTTTCAGAATGTGATACGTGTCGAAGAATTAAGGCCGACCACGTGAAGAAGTCGGGCCTGTTGCAACCGCTACAGATACCGGCATGGAAGTGGGAAGACTTGAGTATGGATTTCATCGTTGGGTTGCCGATGACCTCCCACCACCATGACTCGATTTGGGTAATCGTTGATCGATTAACCAAATATAAACGATTACCCAAATCGGCACGTTTCATTCCGGTGCATACCAACTACAGCGCCAAGCAGTATGCGAAGTTGTACATAACAAGAATCTTATGCTTGCATGGAGTTCCCCGTACCATTGTCTCCGACAGAGGATCGCTGTTCGTATCCTGTTTCTGGGAACAGCTACACACATCCTTGGGAACTACATTGATTCGAAGCTCCGCGTATCACCCTCAAACCGATGGACAAACTGAGAGGGTGAATCAAATACTTGAAGATATGCTGAGAGCATGTGTCATCCATCACGGTAAGAGCTGGGATGATCACTTACCGTTGGCGGAGTTCTTATATAACAACGGGTATCAATCAAGTATCAAAATGGCGCCTTATGAAGCTCTCTACGGCCGGAAGTGCCGCACACCCTTGAACTGGTGTGAATCTGGCGAGAGAGTGATTTACGGGATTGACCTCGTAAATGAAGCTGAAGAGCGGGTAAGGCTTATTCAAGCAAATCTGAAAGCCGCTCAGTCCAGACAAAAGAGCTATGCGGATAGGAGACGTCGTCCTCTGGATTTCCATGTTGGGGACCACGTATACCTCCGCGTATCTCCGATGAAGGGCATTCACCGATTTGGAGTGAAAGGAAAATTAGCTCCACGTTTTATCGGTCCCTTCATTATCATTGAAAGGTGTGGACCCGTGGCATACCGTTTGGAGCTACCGGCAGCCTTAGCCGGGGTGCATAACGTCTTCCACATATCTCAGTTGCGGAAGTGTGTAAAAGTTCCAACGGAGATTCTCACGGATGACGTAGCAGATTTGAAGCCGGACCTCACCTATGTTGAGCGACCAACCCGGATAATTGATGAAAAGACTCGCGAGACCAGAAACCGGACGCTATGATTTTTCAAGGTGCTATGGGAAAATCACACGTCCGACGAAGCTACATGGGAAAGCGAGGAGTATTTGCAGCGCAATCATCCGGAGTTGTTAGAGGCTTATATGTAGTAGTTGTCCTCTCCACCTTGTCCTTAATCATGAATCTCGGGACGAGATTCTTTTTAAGGGGGGAGGAATGTAAAAGTCCCAAAACTTGTAAATAGAAAACTTGAGCTATGAATAAAGTTGAGTTTATATACAAGAAATGGGACTTACAAAAACTGTTGTGTTACTCATGAAAGTGTTGGCATGTGCAATAAAAACTTTGAATTCAGTTTGAATTAAGAGGTGCACTTCAAAAAGAAGGAGGGCATGTTCAAAAGAGAAAATTCAAACTGTTGTTTGAAAAAGTGTATTTGCAAAAGCCAACTCAAAGATCAGAGGACATATTTGAATTCCTCAGATCCAAATTAAGAGGGAACCAAGTTTTGAGCAAATTTGGAGGTGCCTTCATATGATTATCAAAGGAACTTGTAAATTTCATCCAAATTTGAATTTAAACTCAAAACTGAGGAACAACTTGTCAAATTGCCAAATGACTTTTGGATTTGAGTTCCTCAGAGCTGAAGTTTACAATGTGCTAAAATTGGGATATTTAGGAGAGGAGGTGAGTGGGACCCAATTGTCATTGAGGAGAGGGAAGACTTAGCACATAAGCAACATTTTCCCTGTTCAGACTCACTCAACCGGTTCTCTGTATTTTGCTCGAAGGCGCTGAAGCACCGAGCGCAGCACGCGCGCGCCACAGGGGCAGCATTGCCGCCAGCTCCCGAGCAGCTCCAGAGGCGGTTTTCCCTCGCCCTTATCGTTCCCACCGAGTGAGTGTCGCCCCACACAGCCACCCCCACCCCCACCAACGCCATCACGGGTTTCTCCTCGCCGAGTGGCTATCGCGCGGAAGAAGTCGCGCAGCTCGTCGACGCCCGGCCACCCCGACGAGGCACCCGCCGTGCTGATCCTCTCCGCAGCGTCGCCAGACCTCACTGAGTGTGGCCGACGAAAGAAATCGGAGCAAACCCCACGGAAACCCCGACAGCGAGCTCATTTCTCTTCCACAGCGCCGATGGGAGCCGCCGCGACGAGAACTCATCGCCCGGCCGCCACAGGGATTCTCCCACCCAGCTACAAAAGCAAAAAGGTGCGCCTGTAGACCTTCTCGCTTCACAACAACGCCGGCAGCGTGTCATGAACCGTGCTCGCCGGAATTTCAGTTTTGCCGACGACATACGATGATAGCCAAGAGGAGAAACTCGGCGAATTCGTTTCACACGTCGAACCACTCCCCACACGACGTAGCATACACCTTCTATACCCCCGTGCACGTTCATAGGAGCAAGAACCACCGAGAACCATCGAGCAGAGCCGCTGTTCATCGAGTTTTTCAATTTTCGCCGGATTTTGACCTAGGCTGACGGTGAGGTCATATTTCCGGCGAGTTCCAGCGGGATCGGTGGTTGGGTCCGTGTTCTCCTCGGTGCGGTGGTGCTCTACGGGCAAACGGCTACGTGTTTGGTGTAGTATAACGCCCTGGCTACATCGCCGGAGTGGCCACCGCCGCTGTCGCCGTTGCACCTAGGTTTCCGGCCACCTCCGATCGGAGGTAAGGCCGGCAACGTGTTCCTCGCGCGAAAACATGCAGTGGCAGCAAAGATCGACAAGTTTCAAGGACCGGAACCCCCTTCCGGTGAGGTCTCCGGCGAGCCCGGCGGCGGGGTCGCGCGGGAGCCGGAGGAAGACGAAGACGGGGGCTGGCCCACGCGTCAGTCTCTGGTGCGAGGGAATAGATCTTCTGTGGCCGCGGATCTGCCTGTGACAATGCAGGAAATACTCTGTGGCCCATGTAGCTCGTGTATCAGCGGTCGACACGTGGCCCTGTGGCCCGCAGTCAGGGTTTAAACAATTCTCGGTTTAATTTGAATTCCAAATTCGGTTCAAACTTTAGAACTGCATAACTTTTGCTAGGAAGCTCCAAATTTAGTTATCCAAATTGGGTTGGATTCAGGGGGTACAACTCTATCCAAATATGCAACCCAATTTGCATGAAAACCAACAGAAAATTCTGGAATATCCTTTAAAGCTTTTCAGCAAAGGAATTCTAGAGGAAGTTTGGTTCATCCAAAATTCCCCAAATTTTGCCAGGATATTCTTTAGGATGTTAGGAGACTCCTGTAAAAGTTTCAGCTCATTTGGAGTTGATTTAATTAGGGTAATTCTAATTCCAAGTTTCTGCATTCAAATAAATACAGAAACATTTTCAGGAAATTTCCAAAACTTGGAAATTAAGTTCTGGCCATTCCTTAGCTCCAAAAATCTTAGAAAAATTAATGCCTGCTCCCTGAGCCATGTGTGAAATTATGGTTCACTTGGATTTGCATTAAAGTGCAAATTTATTCAGAATTAATTCCTCTTTGCCTAAATGCTTAGGGAATTGTGCTGGGTGATCCACTTAGTGAAACATTCTGAATTTTGGTCCAGATGACTTTCTTGTGACAAGGAACTCACAAGAAAATTTCAGGCTCCATTGGAGCCCTGGGTCAATGTCCTGTTCAACCTCATTAGGTGATCACCACCCAAGTGATGAACCTCACTTCTCACTTAATGATAGTGCTTAAACACACACCCAAACCACCACCCCAGTGTCATTTTAAATTCTTAAACAAAGTTCCAGTTTCAAACTTGTCTTTAGCACTGGTCAGCAATAGTTTTATAATTAAACATGTATGCATATTCATAACGTGTAGTGATTAAACGTGGAGAAGTAAACAAGAAGTTGAGCTTGGATCAAGGAGCAAGAAGGCAGGGATTAAGCTTCAAGTCAGCATCGCAACTAACTTCAAACTTATCTGACTTTAGTTACCTGCAAAACCAAGGCAAGCCCCGGTTTGCAGTTAAGTTGTTTTTAAAGTTTTCCTTTTGTTCACTATTATTGGTCAAGGTTTGTATGTGCATTAGGTCAAGGATGTTTTATACTCCACTTGCATAACCAAACATGAACCCTGAGGTCAAGGGTAGAATGGTGTCATCGCTGTAGAATAAGGCCATGCTAAATAGACTAGGGCATCCGGTAGAAGACGAGTAATTGAAATCTACTCGCGAGCTATAGTCCAGAATATCATAAGTGTGGTTGGGAAAGGAAGCAAACTAAAGTTTACATTTATAAAGATTAGACCGGGCAGAGGGGTTAGGCAGCGACAAGACGAGGTCTTGGTCGAGTAGCTCTACCTGTGTCGGTTAAGGACCGATGCGTATGCCGCGTCCAGGAGCAAGTATTGAGTTGTGTACCGGATGCTTACTGATATATGGGAACCAGGAAACCGATGTACCAGCTTCACTGGATTGTAGAGGCATACCACATCGTCTCGTTAGACCTATGAGCCCGAGACGGCGTGACCGGTTCTACAGTTTAGTGTCCTGAGAAAGGTTGCCACATACAACGTAATGAAGGACGCCAGAGTTGGGTCTTCAGAGGCGGGCGTATGTGTCGAGTTATCCGGGTAGTGTTTGATTCGAATCACCGTCCCTCACGGTTATTGAGTACCGCTTGCTCCCATGTTGTGACGTAGTTGATCAACTTGTGTGGAAACAGTTTGCAAAAGTATAATTGCTGCTATGATTATGTTAAGTTGCTTGAAAACCATGTTTGAAGTAGAGATAGAGCTAACTAAAGTTATTTTCTACCTTGGGGCAAGTAACATTGGAATGAAGCGTTTCTTATTTGATTGTGGAGTTCCAATGTTTCTGATCACAAGGTTATTATTATTATTGCTAAAATTTGAAAGTTAAGGATGAACTCGTATGCGAGTCTTTTCGCAAATGACAGGCTTAGGTCTTAGGTTACTTTCATCTAGGGTTTCATGTCTTAGGAGAGACGGTTAAGTCTTGCAGAGCCTTTGTGCTCACTCTTTCTATATAAGTGGTTTTGCAGGTAAATCTCGACGCTATAAAGAAGGTTGTCCGGTGAGACTCGCGAACTTTCGAGTCATGTCACACTCGGAGAACCTAGCCGCTGCCGTGTCTTCGTGTTGCTAGCGAGAGGAGTCCGCGGGTTGGACCTCTTCTCGAGTGCTTTGTAGTTATTCAACGTGAGCTGGTTATAGACTTCGGCTGTAGCTATGTTATGTAAATTATTTACAAAGAACAGTTGTAAGCTTCCGCTTTGATTTATATAATACATGGTTCCTTATATGTGTGCTGTTGGGTGCCGCATAACACGGCACCGCCCAATGTGATTCCTCGGGCGAGGCGGCACGACCCCATGATGGAGGTCGGGCCCCCTCAGTTACTAGATGTATGGACTCACTAAGGTTTCACCGGCAGGCTAGAATCTCTAATTCTCCCACCCATGGGCCCCCTCTTGTGCCACGCAGTTCCCAGTGCAGAACTCACTCGACTCCCATTCCCCGCGCCATCCACGATCCATAACAATCTAGTAACTTACCTAATTACTCAGCTAAGCCGCACCCATACTTGGCCTTGTGGTGGCACTGTTATCCTGGCATGGCTCGCATGAACCGGTCCTTAGATCTACGGCAAGTAACCACCAACTCATGCTACCTCATTCACAAACCCATACTTGCCTAGATCTCGCTCCGATCCTGTTCATTAACAACATCAGTTTCTCATCATTCTTACGAGTGCAGTTAGCTAGACACATCTATCTCGCTTCCCGTATCCCATGGACTCAGCGAAGCAAAAAGTAAAAACCATACCCGACTCATTTACTTCCCTAGTGACAAGGGTGGTTTAACCAAAACTAATAAACTCCTACGAAAGGGTTTCCCATCATGTTTGACTTAGCACACACACCTTTTCACAAACAAAACAGTTTTCTAAAACATAGGATCAACATGATCAAGGGGCACTTGCCTTGTTCTTGCGGTTCCGGTTGATCTTGGATCTCGAAACCTTGTTGTTGCAGCTCGTCGTAGACAGCTCCCTGAGCTTGTCCTTCTATACACGATCACGCACATACAAGATTCATAGCAATCAATATCATGCACAAACTCTAATCAAGATGCGATGATGCATATGCATGTTAATCCTATGATGTAGTTTTTATTAGATCTGTTCACACGTGTTCTTGCATGTTTGCATGGCTTTTACGATGAACAAAGGTATTCAGATCAAATGTGGACGTGGTGATGATCTTGACTTTAGATCAAACCGATCAACACATGATCTGTCCATGAAAAAACTTATGTTCGAAAGGAATCGAAGAACAGATACAAATAAAACACGATGATGTCGTAAGGTGGTATTGGAAACCTACCTTACGTTCTTCGGGATCTCCCTCCTAGCAAACAGATCGTCGGGGCTCCTCCGGCGATGGCAATCGTCTCTGGGCTCGTTGGCGATCTCTCTGGTGGTCAAACTCCGGCGAAGGGTTTTACTCGGCGAGATGGGGCTAAGACTCTAAGTTGTCGGCTCATGAGGTGGAAAAGAAGTTCGTGTTACCTTCACGGCGGTGAGCTCCGGAAGCTCCACGTGTCCTGCAGGAACCTGGCTCCCTTTTCCACAGAGACAGGCTCCGGTTGTGCCGCGTGTCAGGCGGGGCGAGATCTCCCCCTTTCTCAGAGGCAAGCCCCGCATGCGCCATGAATCCTGGCGGGCGGGACCTCCCTTTCCCTCAGAGGCGAGCTCCACGCGCGCCACATGTCTGGTGGGTCGGAACCTCTCCTTTCAACAGAGGCGAGCTCCGCGAACACCACAGGTCAGTTTCAGACTTCCCCTCTCTTCGGAGGTGAGCTCCGAGAATGCCACGTGTCAAGTAACGCCAGACTTCCTTTCTCCTCAGAGACAAGCTCCGAGGTTGACACGTGTCCAACAGTGACGGACCTTCCAGAGATGAGCTCCGGAGGTGACACGCGTCCATCAGCGTCGGACCTATCGGAGGTAAGCTCCGGAGGTGACACGTGTCCAATGAGACTGGATCTCCCGGAGGTGAGCTCCGAGAGCGACATGTGTCTAGCGGGGCCGGACCTCTCGGAGTGAGCTTCGAGAGCGACACGTGTCCCGCACGGCTGGTCCTGTCTTTTCCGCAGCGAATAGCTCCGCAGCCGACACGTGTCCTGCAGGGCTGGCCTCGCTTTTCTGCGGAGGCTAGCTCCAGAGGAAACACGTGTCCCACGAGGTCGGACCTCTCCCCCTTTGCGGGGATGAGCCCCGAGCCTGCCACGTAGCCAGTTTAGCGGCGTACCTCTCCCCCTTTGCGGAGATGAGCTCCGAACACGCCACGTGGCCAGCGAGCCGCGGGAGTTGTCTTTGGCGCTCTCTGTAAACTGGAATTTGCTCTTTTTGGCTAACTTTTTGATTCTTTCTCGGTTTCAACTTATTTTAAAAGTATTTTTCTACATGAAACATGAATACATGCAGAACCCGAAAATGAGAGTGTCACAAATCTACCCCCCTTAAATTGAATCTCGCCCTCGAGATTCGTTGGTAGGGAATAGATGAGGAAACTCTGTATTGATGTATTCTTCACGCTCCCATGTGGCTTTAGCTTCTGTGTGATGGCTCTATTGCACCTTGCACCAACGGATCACCTTGTTTCTTGTGACCCTTTCCTTTATGCCCAAAATTCGGACGGGTGCTCTGCATAGGTCAGGTTCTCTTGAAGTTCAAGCTCTTCCATCGGTACTTGCTCCTCTGGTACTCTCAAGCACTTCTTGAGCTGAGATACATGAAACACGTCATGTACATCGGAGAGGTGCGTTGGGAGCTCTAGTTGATAGGCTAATTCTCCTCGCTTGTCCAAAATCTTAAACGGTCCGATGTAGCGAGGTGTTAGCTTGCCTTTGACGTTGAAACGTCGTTGGCCTCGGATAGGCGATACCTTAAGGTATACGAAGTCTCCTACTTCGAAAGTCAACTTCCTTCGCCTATTGTCTGCAAAGCCTTTCTGTCGTGACTGAGCAGCCTTCAAGTTCTCTCGTATGGTTTGGACGTGCTTTTCAACCTCTTGTAGCACTTCTGGTCCAAACACTTGGTTCTCTCCGGTCTCGTTCTAAAACAGCGGTGTCCTACACCGTCTACCATATAATGCTTTGAAAGGAGACATCTTCAAGCTAGCTTGATAGCTGTTGTTATAGGAGAATTCGGCGTACGGTAAACTCCTCTCCCAACTACGCCCATGTTTCAAGGCGCAAGCTCTCAACATGTCCTCCAAAATTTGGTTTGTCCTTTTGGTTTGCCCATCGGTTTGAGGATGGTAGGCGGAGCTAAAATCCAGTCGTGTACCCATAGCTTTCTGCAGTTTCCTCCAAAATCTAGAGGTAAACTGAGAACCCCGATCTGAGACTATCCTCTTCGGGACTCCATGGCGGCACACGATTTGCTCCATGTACAGCTCGGCTAGCTGTGCAACATTGTACACGGTCTTAACAGGAAGAAAATGAGCTATTTTCGTCAATCGAGTCCACGATAACCCAGATTGAGTCGTAACCCGATCGAGTACGTGGCAACCCGACGATGAAATCCATACTGATATCTTCCCACTTCCACTCGGGTACCTTCAAGGGTTGCAACAGTCCAGCGAGTCTTTGATGTTCGGCCTTTACCCGTTGGCATGTGTCACATAGGGCAACATATTCGGCTATGTCCCTCTTCATACCATCCCGCCAATAACAAGTCTTCAGGTCCTTGTACATATTGGTACTTCCGGGATGTATGGAATAAAGTGAGTCATATGCCTCTTTTAATATCGTGTCGCGGATGTGCTTCACGTTAGGCACACAAATCCTTTTTCCCAGCCAAAGCGTACCCTTTTTGTCTTCCTTGAAGTCCTTCTCTATTCCTTGTGGGATCCTTTCCTTGATCTCCTTGATCTCCTCATCCGTATCTTGGCCGTCTCTTATCTCTTGTTCCAATGATGAGTGGAGTTCCATCACTTCCATCTTGTTCAAGAAACCAAGATGTAACCGTTCGAACTCCTTTCGTAGCTCGGGTGGTATCTTCCGAACCGTAAGTTGGTGACATGCTCCCTTCCGGCTCAATGCATCGGCTACTACATTGGCCTTTCCGGGGTGATAGTTGATTCCAACATCATAATCCTTGATAAGTTCCAACCATCGACGTTGCCTCAAATTCAAATCCGTTTGAGTGAATATGTACTTGAGGCTTTTATGATCCGTATAGATCTCACATCGATGACCAAGGATATAATGTCTCCAAATCTTCAATGCATGCACCACGGCTGAGAGTTCCAAGTCATGTGTAGGGTAATTGAGCTCGTGCTTCTTGAGTTGTCCTGAGGCATAGGCTACCACTTGTCCTTCTTGCATGAGCACACATCCAAGCCCTTGTCTGGATGCATCACAATATATGTCAAACTCTTGCTTACTTCCGACAATACCAAAACCGACGCTGTGGTTAGCCTCTTCTTGAGCTCCTCAAAGCTTTCTTGGCACGCTGGTGTCCATTGGAAGGCTTTTCCGTTCGTTAGCAACTCCGTCATAGGCTTTGCTATCTTAGAGAAGTCCTTGATGAACCGGTGGTAGTATCCAGCCATCCCAAGAAAACTCCGAATATCCCTCACGTTTTGCGGTTGGTTCCACTTCAGAACATCTCCCACTTTTCCGGGATCAACCGATACTCCTTCCTTAGAGATGATGTGGCCTAGGGACGATATCTCCTTTAGCCAAAATTGACATTTGCTGAACTTGGCATACAACTGATGCTCTCGCAGCTTCTGTAATGTCAATCACAAATGTTCTTCATGTTCCTCCTCACTTTTCGACACCATGATATCATCAATGAAAACCACGACGAACTTATCCAAGTACTCCATGAAGACCTTGTTCATGAGGTACATGAAGTATGCAGGTGCATTTGTTAACCCAAAAGACATCACGGTATATTCATACAAACCATACCGTGTTCAAAAGGCAGTCTTGGGTATATCGGAGGGCTTAATCTTCAGTTGGAAGTATCCCCACCGAAGATCAATCTTGGAGAACACTCGGGCTCCCTTCATCTGGTCGAACAGGTCCTCTATACGGGGCAGAGGGTACTTATTCTTGATCGTCACCTCGTTGAGAGACCTATAGTCCACGCACATCCTTTGGGTTCCATCCTTCTTGTCTACGAAGAGCATGAAGGCTCCCCATGGTGACGAGCTTGGACATATAAAACCCTTCTCTTGCTGCTCCTGGATTTGCTTCTTGAGCTCCACGAGTTCATTGATGGGCATCCTATATGGTCTCTTTGCTATAGGTGCGGTTCTGGGTACTAGGTCAATGGAAAACTCGATATCCCGGTCAGGTGGCATACCGGGAAGTTCTTCCGGGAACACGTCCGAAAATTCTTGAACCACCGGAATGCTGTCCAGGGTTGCTTCTTCGACGTGGTTCAGCGTTGCCTTCTTGGTTGCCGGTTGGGCTAACTCAAACTCGATACGGGTACCGTGCTCGTTGGTCAACTGCACGCTCCTTTCAGCACATTGGATTACTCCGTTGTGCTTACTCAACTAATCCATTCCGAGTATTATGTCAAGCCGTTGGGAATCCAAGACAATGAGGTTGGCAAGGAAGTCTACCCCCCTTATATTAAGGTGTACTTTTGGACATTGGATTATCCCTGATTTCCTTGTTTGTCCCCTCCGTTCGGTTGCGGGTTCTGCTTGGGCGCGTTGCCTTGCTGTCCAGGGCCTCTCCTCGGGCACTGGTTCGTGAAGTGTCCTGTCTCCCCGCATGCAAAGCATGCCCTATTACCCACGGCAGCAGGTACTTGGGGCGGGGGTTTTGAGCAGGAGCACCCATGTTGGGACGGGGCGCAGGAGGCAAAGGCACACGAGGTGCTTGTGCAACGGGTCGTTGTTGTGGTGGCTGATTAGGGCGGTATGCAGGAGCGGTCGATCCATACTGCGGTGCAGCTGGGGGCAATGTACCGAGGTCGTACATTGCTCCCTTGTGGCTGGTATGGCATCTTCCTCTTGCCCTCTCGCTCTATCTCTCGGATCTTGCTTTCAACCACTATAGCCTTGTCAACCAGCTTCTGGAAGCTCGCGTAGTCATTGTTGAGGAGCTGAACCTGGATCTCATTGTTCAACCCTCTCATGAACATGTACTGCTTCGTCTGGTCTGAGTTGACATCTTCGGGGGCATACCGGGACAGTTGTGTGAACTTGTTGAGATACTCATTCACACTTTTCTGTCCTTGGCGGAGACGTTTGAACTCCTGTCTCTTGAGCATCATTATACCCACAGGGATGTAATGAGATCAGAAACTCTCCTTGAACTCAGTCCAAGTGATCATCTCCGGGTCGACGTGAGCGTTACAAAGGGCATCCCACCAGTCAGCGGCAGCTCCCATGAGTTGGTGCGACGCAAAGAGAACTTTTTCTCTATCGTTGCACTGGACGATGGCAAGCTTTTTCTCCATGGACTTCAACCAATCGTCGGCCTCCATGGGGTCATTAGCTTGAGCAAAGGTGGGTGGTCGAGTCCTCATGAACTCTCTCAGCCTGTTATTGTGACACTCTCATTTTTGGTTTCTGCATATATTCATGTTCATGAAGAGAAAACATTTTAAAAGAAGTAGGAACAGAGAAAAATATCAAAAGATAGCCAATAAGAGCCGAATCCAGTTCACCGAGAACGCCGAAGACAACTTCTGCGGCCCACTGGCCACATGGCGTGTTCGGAGCTCATCCCTGCGAAGTAGGGAGAGGTCCGCCGCTAAACTGGCTACGTGGCAGGCTCGGGGCTCATCTCCGCAAAAGGGGAGAGGTCCGACTCTGTGGGACACGTGTTGCCCGGAGCTAGCCTCTGCGGAAGAAGCAAAGACATTTCCGCAGGACACATGTCACCTTCGGAGCTAGTCACCGCGGAAACCAGAGGGCCAGTAGCGCGGGATACGTGTCGATCTCGGAGCTCACCTCCAAGAGGTTCGGTTCTATTGGACACGTGTCGCCACCGGAGCTTATCTCCGGGAGGTCCGTCACTGTTGGACATGTGTTAACCTCTATCACATCATATTTAGGCCATACCATTCACATCATTCCCTGCAAAAACAAGTTAAGCGTAGAACGATGTCTATCGCGAAACAACTTAATGATGTCACTATATCAGACAGCAACGGCGGTCCCGCTAGCCGGTCACTATAGCAGACAGCAACGGAATTACATAGATCGCATCTATGAAATCACTATGAAAATCTCATCGAATTGATCAGATCAACCCGAATCTGAGCCATTCAGAATGCCTCAATTTTCATTGTGACTGGTTATCCACGAGAAGATCGCGACACATGACCATGATCTGTTGGCTCAATCTGCTAGCTATGTACACTATTACCCGATGGTGATTCCAGCCGGTAGGGACAGGTTGCGCACACAGCAGAGAAGGAGCACGAACCGTGTCTTTAGTCATATGATGGCAATCTACTCTAACCAATTCCAAACCCCAAAAGCCGAACTATAAAAATTCATCATATGAACTTGTCTGCAGTAGATCGCATCTAAGATCCAGACCAAAAACTACGCAAGTCGGCTCTGGTACCACTGTTGGGAAATAGGCGATGCACTACTCTAGCAATTCGACCGTATCACCCAGAAAACATGCGAGTAAGAAGGTCATGGATCGTTACCACTACACGCGCAGCGCAGCAGATCGTAGATGCACGCCATAGCCAATCAGCGCAGCAGTAACAGCAGCGCCTCCATGGAGTCCACACGTACAGGGAGGAACGCCGTGCGTCGGTGTGCTAGCACCGTGCGCGCGGCAGGGGTTTCGGCGGCTGACCTGTGAGGGGCGGCGGCTGGGACTGCTATCTGGTGGAGTCATCTGTCCATAACCCTACCCCTCATATTTATAGGCGCGCTAATGGGCTTTTAGGTCACAGGCCCATTAGTACCCTAATTTCTTATGGATCAAATATCCATCAGGCCTTTATCCGAATTGTTATGATTGCCTCTTGGGCATATCACCAACACGAAGAACTCCTTTCTCTTGTTTTGGAGTTCACCCCTTGGTATGTAATGGTTGCGGAAACTGCGCTTGAACTCTTCCCAAGTGATGTTCTCGGGGTCATGATGGGCTGCCACATAAGCGGTCCACCAATCAGCAGCAGGTCCATGCAATTGGTGAGAGGCAAACAGCACCCTCTCATACCCTTGGCATTGTATGATCCTCATCTTGCTCTCAATGGTCTTTAGCCAGTCGTCTGCCTCCAGAGGTTGAGCAGCACTTGCAAACTTTGGAGGTTGAGTCCCTAGAAACTCACTCAACCTTGGTTAGCATGGTGCAGCTTGTGGGGGTGGAGCTTGGTGCAAGTTGGCCACCACTTGAGTTAGACTCTGGATGAGCTGATTCTGATTTTCAAGAATTTGGTGGATAGGATCAGCTCCTTCACGGCGACCACCCCTGTCTTGTCCTCCAGAAAGATGAGGGTTGCCGGCCTCATCGTTGTTGTTGGCGGGGTTGGCATCACGACTCTTTCCTCTTCTAGCCATCTATCATGATCAATCCAAATGTTAACTTAAAGCATTACGTATTAACTTCCCAAATTGCTTGTTTAAACTTAAACTTTTGAGGCCTTAATATATATTAACATTTTCTAGGGGTTTCACATAGATTTTTGGGAGTCACGTCTCACGCGAAAATAATTGCACCCTTAATTCATAGGGTTTCACACATCAAAGCAAAGCAATCTAAAGACGAGGTTGTGGACAAATGCCCATGGCTTCCACAACTCACGTCACACACCAAACATTAACACACCAATAACTAAGGTATTGACTCGACTACTCGATATCCTGCTGAAATAAGGGAAAGGACTCTAAACGACTCATATCACTGAGTTGGCTCCTCGGGGTCTTCCTCATTATTGCGGCTGCCCTCTGATTCCGCTTTGGGTGGGGAAGCTGCTGGTGGAGAAGTGCGGCGACGCCTGCTCGCCCGGCAGTCTGGGGAGTCAGGAGTCCATGTTCATTCACGGTGACACACAGTTCATTCCCATCTCCTCTTTCTCTCACCCTCAAGCTGGCTCGAAGCAATGCCTCAGTCTCGTTCAGGGTGTCACGAACATCCTGAAGCTCCTGCTGACACTCCTGCAGTCGAGTGCTGAGCATAGCAGCATCCTCCAAGCACAGGTCCATGTGCTCATGGGAAGTCCCCTGCTGCACTGGCGGGTACTTGTACTCCGCGGTGCCACTCTCACGCTGGAGGACATACATGTACTCAGTCCTGTCCAGGTGGTGACGGTTGATGTAACTCTGGCAGGTGATGGCCTCCTAGGTGACATCCTTCTCAGCATCGACCTGTGTCGCCCGACAAGCTGGAGAGCGGTGAATCTTGAGCAGCTGATTTTCATGGATAATCCTCATTTCTGAACTCCATTCTTCCCGCTTCTCACGGACGGTCCATGTGGAGCTGTAGTGTACGATTAGCTTGCCCGTATTGCCGGCGGGGTGGAGCATACGCCGAAGACGGCGCAACAAGCCTCCTACTGCCAATCCGTAGGAGTGGTACGTCACCGGATGGTTCTCCTCTCTCAGGGCAAGGGCAACTACAGGAACTCTCCCTCCGGTGGACTTGTGGGCGGTGCGGATCATGCGAACCATCTAAAATATAAAGCATTTAAAATTAAGTTAGATAAGAGTTAAACAAAAATTGTATTTTGAATAAAAGTTGGGGTAAGATGAATAAAGTGACCCTATTAAATAACACCTTCAACCCCCACCTTTGTAAAATAGTTTTTAAGAAAATAGGGTCCTTAAATACGTCCATTTCTACCTAGGTCCACGTTCCTATGGGCAACCTTGGCTCTGATACCACTTCTGTCACACCCAGTTTCTCTGAAGATCAACCGAGTGAATTCCACATGTATGCCAGGATCATTATCTCATACATGTGATGACAAATAGTGAAGCATCATTTATTACAAGACAAGTGTCGAATATAAATAAGTCTTACATAGCATACGTCTCGATGGACGGTAATAAGTTCAGAACATATAAATAAAACAGCAGCGGAATATAAATCTTATGGGCTCCGTCACACGCGTTGCCCGGGGACTCCGCGAACCTAAAATCCTTCCTCGGGACCAAAGTCTTGGTCATTAAACACCACCTCATTCTCTTGACCTGAACAGCAATATAAACAAACAGAAAAGCAAGTTTGAGTACCGTGGGTACTCAGCAAGTGTGGGAAAGTTATGTCATGCATGGCTAGAGCAAGGAGAGGTTGAACTCATGGTTAAAGCACTACGCAATTAATACCTATCACCTTATCTTATTAAGCACCTACATTTCTACACAGGTGAAATGGATCCCAATCCCTCAACCCATCATCAATATCAAGTAACCATACCATCATATCCAATGTAAAGCTCCCCGCTTAACATCCTCAACTTCCAAATTCATCATCCTCTAATCATGAATAAGTCCAAGCCGCTCTTGACCGTGAGCACGGCTGTCATGACAGTTTTGACTCTGCAGAGTTTGCACCACTGTACCCACATGTAGCGATTTCATCCCCCGTTGTCGTGTGGACTAAAAGAACCTCCATTATGCCAGTGGCCGCTAACCACATTCACACTTCCCAGGTGTGTAGCAAGGAGATCACTACGAGGCCTTTACAAAGGGATTCCCGACGAGCGTGGGCCCACTGAGGTTTCACCCCTAACAGCATACAAGAGGCTCCAACCCCGCTGCAATGGCCCCCTCTTGATCCTTGCGGTTCATATGGTAGTCCAGCTGAAACCTACTTCCAGCACCATCCAACACACCCATACTACGCCGGGGATACACCTAATTAATTGGCCAAGCTGCCCCATCTCAGCATGTGGTTGGCACGGTAAAGCCAGGTTACATGCTCCATGAACCGGTTCTTAGGATCCAGGTAAGTACTAAACACCAACCCGAGTCTCGTGCACCCAGCACCAACCAAATCATCCAACTTGCCTCGATCCCTACCTCTACATAACTCATAATATCTCATTCAAGAGTAAGGTAAATAAAATGATGATCTCATATCCCAATTATCCCATTCTAAGCATGGCTAAGAATAAGCATATAAATAAAAGACATGATAGAGTACATCCCAACCCAAGCTTCAAGGAAACAAGGTAATGCAATTCTAGGGAAACTTCCTAGCATGGTTTCATGTTTCAATTGACAATGCAAATAATTCTATCTACACATCCTAGCATAGGATCAAAGTGGTCAAGGACACTTGCCTTCTTCCTGCTGCTCGGAGAATGGAAAGTCTTGGTCTTGGAAGGGGAGAACTTGCTCTGGGGCAGGTTCTACTCATGCCAATACACGTAGCAAAATAAAACAACAATCCATAAGACATACTTCACACTTTCACTTCATACAAACCACACATACATACCTATGAAAGTCATTCACATTTCTAAGTGTTGTGGTTACTCTACATGTGTTGATTTTTGGCCTACATGCACTTTTAAACATATGTATATGATTTCTAACTTTTGTATTCAGATTTCTGTTTGCACATTATATATGAATTTCCAATTTGAACAAATTCTTTATATTTAATTAATACACTTCTTAGATACCAAGTTTGCATGAAAGGTAATTTCCTACTCCAAATAGGTTTTCAGATCTTCTACCAAATCCTAAACTGAAGTTTTTAGATTTGGGAACTTCATTTATCATTTTCTAATTATGCATACCTATTTTCCTATATTTGTTTCAGATTTATTTTCTATGCCTAAAAGTGAGTTTTAATATTAAATAGTAGGACATATCATCTCAACAGAATAGGTTCTGATCTAAAATATTAAATAATATATTTTTGAACTTCTCCTCTGATGTGAACTAATTTAAATTTATTGTATCAGTTTTCAGAATTATTTCCTAACCTAAAAATGTGTTTCTAGAACTAATAAATATGAACAACACATAGGCAGATTTCATTTCAGCCTAAAATCTATTTTTAACATTCTAAAGTTTTCCAAGTGCTAGGAGAGTTTAAATTTGAGTTTGCAGATGTGTTTGCCTCACCTTTTAAATTTAAATCCTAATCACATATTCAAATTTCTGAATTTAATATCATATAGGGTCAAAAAGGTAAATCCACCCTACTGCAGGGTCTAATTTACTATTTCATAAATTTCCAGGGGTCTAACTACACATAACAGAGGGGTTTTCCTAATTTTTATTAAGTCCAGGGGTTAAAACTGATTTTTAAATGAATTTACACGAATTTCTGAAGTTCCAGGGGCTAGATCAGAAGTTTCCGGGGCTAGCTCGTGTTTTCCGAGATCCCTAGGGGGTAGCGCGTAAGAATCCCGGCCTTTATAACGCGGGGCTGACGTGGATCGTCCGATTTAAAACATACGGCTCAGATTAGATCGCCGAAATGGTACGCGTGGGTTTTATTTCTAACGTGCGATTTAAAATAGACGGCCCTCAAGGGGCCACGTCGCCCTGGCCGTGTGCGGGCGGCGCTGCCCGGCGGCGGGAGGCGGCGACCTCGCGGGAGATCTTTGGGTTTTCGTCTATACTTCCTAAAACTTGGATTTCATGGCATAGAACGGTAGAGGGGAGGTCGGGGATCTCATCTCGGGGTTTTTCTTGAGCTCGGAGGCCCTGAGGTGGTCGGCGGCGAGGTCCGAGATGAAAACGCGGTGGTGCTCACCGGAGCTGCGTCTAGAGTGCAAAACACTGGGTTTTCTTCACCTGCGTGACTCCCCGGAGGCGGTGCAACATGATCAGCGCGTTAGATCAGAAAATCTGAGCAAGGATCGAAAGAAAACGGTGATCGAAGCTTCGGTTCTCACCGGAGAGAAAAGTGGAGCGCGCTGGGGAATTCGGCGAGTTTCTTTGCGTGAATTTCACGAGGAGAGGCGGCGAAGGATTGGTTTGGATAAATAGCAGCGTCCGGGACCGAGGATCGGGCTGGGGCCGCGGGTTTCCGGAGGTGGTTTGGATTCAGGTGCGAGAGAGCCGGGGTCGGTTGGGGCACATGGGAGGTGAGGGATGACACACGGGCCCCGCGTGTCAGTGAGAGGAAGAGAGGGGCGCGGGTTTGGGCTGGCGCTGGGAGGTAGTGGGCCGGCTGGCGGGTTTCGGCCCACTGGCCGGTTGGGGTTTTTCTTTTTCTTTTTCCTTTTCTTTTCTGTTTTGATTTGAATTTGAATTCCAGTTTGAACTTGAATTTCTGCACCACATGCAATACATCAAAAAAAATTTAAATTCCCCTCTTTAGCAGGTTTTGGGGTGTTACACCGTGTTACACGAATGACCTCGCCATGAAGGCTTATCCCTGCAAGCGCAATCAAGAACATAAGCGAGAACAGAGAAGTTGCAATCAAAACTGAATTGATCACGAATTTGGGGTCTCACAACCGATGATCGGCGACACTGTTCAATGACAGATTGTAACTAAGCAAAACCCACCTGTTTGTGACGGCGGCTAGGGGGTATAAAGGAGGTGAAGGATGACCAGGGGGTGCTGGGGTCGTGACCTAACCCTAAGACACGTACATAATGGACTTGGACTCGGTACAAGGCCCAATGGCCCAACTAGGTGATGCAACACCCTGACAGACTCTAAACTTTATATTGTTTCGAAGTTTTCCGTCGACTCCGAGGGAATTTTGACGTGGGGCCAGATCCATTGGAAAGTTTATCCTCTCAGCTTTCCGTGCATATGTAGAAAGTCGAAAACGGAGTCCGTATGCCTCCTGTGCATCCATTTTAAGTTGGACTGCTCCTGGGCCCGAGTTGGACTCGAGTTTGAGTTGGGCTCGGTCTGTAACTTCTTGTTGGCATATTTTCTGGTCCTCCATGCCTCCAAACCCCTCTCCATGTATCTCCATGTCCTCTCCATGGTTCCTAATCATAATTAATCCATTAGGTAGCAACATATTCTCAAAATTCACATATAAAGAATTGTTAAGGAACGAGCTCACCTCTAAATTCAATTGTCGTGCTCGAGCTCTAGTAATTGGACCTTACATGTCTACCATGTGAGTGTTGTGTATATCTGCAGGAGTGATGTCCACATCACCATCTGTGAGAGAAAACGAAATAGAATAGAGGTTAGAAGGTTAGATGGATCCCCCTCACTATATGCATCAAGGTGGGTTGGACTGTATATATTAGCCCATATGAGGATGTGAACAAGTGCCGAGGCATCTCACACCTCTTTCTACTTATGTGTGGGTATGGGCAACGATTGAGACGTCCCACAACTTACACTAAGCACACAATTATAAGCAATCACCATAAGGGCTCACACAACTCCTATTCAAGGCTTATTCAATGGGGGTCCTATATGGCTTAGGGTGATGCTAAATCTGTGATCCAACTATGGCTTCTCCTAGGCTTGTAGCCTATGGTCAGCGTGGCTTAGCTTACCAATCTGTTATCTATCTCGGTTGTGTGATCTACGATCAACCCGTGGCAGGTTGACACCAATCTGTGCCTGATACCAACTTGTGACCTCTATCTAAGCGTGTAACCTATCGTCAATCCGTGTCTCTGATACCAATCTGTGACGCCCTCAATTCTGTGGAAAACCACGGAACCAAGAACTGATGCATATGTGTGCCCAGGATGTTCATCACACATATACACATCATCCACAAACTGAATTTTAGAATATATATGACCACGAATAACAGAGTTTATTACAATGTTTCATGAGTCTTGGACTCATGTCCACAGCGGAAGTCTTAATCTAACAGCGGAAGTCTTCTAACTAATGCGGAAGCAATCTAAACAGCAGCAGCAGCTCCTTCTCTGCTCCATCCCCACAGGCAAGGTTGAGGACAGATTACACGCCTAATGCTCCACCTGGTCTTTATAGTAATCTTCTCCTGTTGCTGATGATGAAATAATAACGCAAGTTTGAGTACAATGATGTACTCAGCAATTGTGGGAAAATATGCAATGTAGCTCACAACAAGGTAGGTATAAAAAGGCTCATTGCAGAAAGCAAAGTTATTTATCAAAACCACGATAAAACAAAAACTTATCTTTAAGTGAATGTAGTCCCAACATGTATTAAAATACCAATCATACCTCCATTATGTTCTTTACCTTCCATGTCCAATCAGACATTAATTAACTTCATTCTTGCTCACGAATACCTTCTCATATTCGCTACCTTCTCATGAATACCATCTCGTATTCGCTACCATCTCATCTCATAAACAATTCCGTCTCACAACGAGGCCAATCTCATTGCAACGACTCAGCAGTCATGCAACCAAATCTTATCACCCGGACTCAACAGTCCTGAAAATCAAACCATAACCAAAACCCTCCAACAAATCATGGAAGTTGGCCAGACGCTCGTGACCGTAAGCTCGGTTACCATGATAGTTTTAAGACTCTGCAGAGGTTGTACCACTTTACCCACAAGTTTGTGATTTCATCACCCGTCGGCGACTGCAGAACCTCCATTATACCAGTACACCACCGTCGGTGTATGATCAAGAGATCACAAAATAGCCTTTACAAAGGGGTTACTAGATGTATGGACTCACTAAGGTTTCACCAGCAGGCTAGAATCTCCAATTCTCCCACCCAAGGGCCCCCTCTTGTGCCATGCAGTTCCCAGGGCAGTCCTCACTCGACTCCCATTCCCCGCGCCTTCCACGGTCCATAACAATCTAGCAACTTATCTAATTACTCAGCTAAGCCGCACCCATACTTGGCCTTGTGGTGGCTCTGTTATCCTAGCATGTGCTCGCATGAACCGGTCCTTAGATCTACGTCAAGTAAACCACCATCTCATTCTACCTCATTCACAAACCCAAGCTTGCCTAGATCTCTCAACGATCCATGTTCATTAACATCATCAGTTTCTCATTATCATTACGAGTGCAGTTAGCTGGACACATCTATCTCACTCCCCGTAATCCCATGGACTCAGCGAAGCATAAAAGTAAAAACCATACCCGACTCATAAACTTCCCAGGCGACAAGGGTGTTTTAACCAAAACTAGTAAACTCCTATAAAAGGTTTCCCATCATGTTTGACTCAGCACACACACCTTTTCGCAAAACAAAACAGTTTCCCAAAACATAGGATCAATATGGTCATGGGGCACTTGCCTTTTTCTGGCTGTTCCGGTTGCTCAAAATCTTGTTGTTGTAGTCTGTCGTAGGTAGCTCCCTGAGCTTGTCCTTCTATACACGATCACGCACATACAAGATTCACAGCAATCAATATCATGCATAAACTCTACTTTAAGATGCAATGATGTATATGCATGTTAATCCTATGGTGCAGTTTTTATTAGATCGGTTTGTACGTGTTCTAGCAGGGATTGCATGGTTTTACGATGAACAGAGGTGTTCAGATCAAATGTGGACGTGGCGATGATCTTGACTTTAGATCTAGATCAAACCGACCAACATGTGATCTGTCCACGAAAAAGTTTCTGTTCGAAATGAATCGAAGAACAGATGCAAAGAAAACGCGATGATGTCGTAAGGTGGTACTGGAGACCTACCTTATGTTCTTCTTAGTCTCGGGGTCCTTCTCCTATCAGACAGATCGTTGGGGCTCTCTTCTGATGATTTCTCTTGACCAAACTCCGGCGAAGGGTCTATTCAGCGAGCTGGGGCTAGTGCTCTAAGTCGTCGGCTCAGGAGTTGGAAAAGAAGTTCGTGGTTTCGGCCAAAGGATCTGGGTTCTATTTATAATCGGGAAGAAAGAGTTCTAATCTGATTGGACTTCGAATAAGAGTCTATTCAACTTGTCGTTGAATCTTAACAACTTATCTTTAGTTGATTTGGTGCGGTAACATTGTAGAATTCGTGTCGGTTTCCTCCTATACCGGTATTCCCACACGTAAAAAAACCGCTCCAGAACTCGTTACCTCCGCGTAGATGAGCTCTGGAAGCTCCACGTGTCCATTGGGCCTGGCCCCCCCTTCCGCAGAGATGCGCTCCGGTTGTGCCGCGTGTCAAGCGAGCGAGACCTCCCTCTTTCTCAGAGGCGGGCTCCGCGTGCGCAACGTATCCTGGCGGTCGGGACCTCCTCTTTATTCGGAGGTGGCTCCGGGTGTGCCACGTGTCCTAACAGTACCAAATTTATTCCTTCTTAGAGACGAGCTCCGAGGTTGACACGTGTCCAATAGGACCAGATCTCCCGGAGGTGAGCTCCGGAGGTGACACGTGTCCGGTAGTGTCGGACCTCCCGGAGGTGAGCTCCGAGAGCGACACGTGTCCCACATGGCTGGTCCTCTCTTTTCCTCGATGAATAGCTCCTAAGGTGACACGTGCCTGCGGGACTGGCCTCGCTTCTCCGCAGAGGCTAGCTCCGGGGGCAACACGTGTCCCACAGGGTCGGACATCTCTCCCTTTGCGGAGATGAGCCCCGAGCCTGCCATGTATCCAGTTTAGCGGCGGACCCCTCCCCATTTGCGGAGATGAGTTCCGAACATGCCACGTGGCCAGCGAGCTGCGGGAGTTGTCTTTGGTGCTCTCTGTACACTGGAATTTGCTCTTTTGGCTAACTTTTTAATGTTTTCTCTATTTCTTCTTATTTTAAAATGTTTTCTACATATAAAATATGAATATATGCAGGACCCGAATATGAGGGTGTCACACTATTTGGCCTTGTGGTGGCACTGTTTTCCTGGCATGTGCTGCCATGAACCGGTCCTTAGATCTCCCCGATTCAGCAACATCCACAAACCAAGCTTGCCTAGATCTCCCCGATTCCATGCTCATTAACATCATCAAGTTCTCATCATCATTATTCATATGAGTGCAGTAGCTAGACATGTTTTAATTCAGCTTCCCGTATCCCGTAGATTAAGCGAAGCAAAAAGGATAAATGACCATACCCGACTCATCAACTTTCCCGACGACAAGGATGGTTAACAGAACTAGTAAACTCCTATGAAAGGTTGTCCCATCATGTTGACTCAAGCATACAAGTTTTCGCAAGCAAAACAGTTTCAAAACATGGGATCAATATGGTCAAGGGGCACTTGCCTTGCTCCCGTGGCTCTTGTTGCTCAAGCGTCTCGAAGTCTTGGTGTTGTAGTTCTTTGTATATGGCATCTTTAGCTTGTCCTTCTACTCACGACCACGCACATACAACATTCAAAGCAATCAATCATCATGCACAAACTTTACTCAAGATGCAATGGAGTAGATGGATGCAAATCCTATGGTGTTGTTTTATTAAACCAATTTGTACGTGTTCTTGCATGTTTTAATGGGCTTTCATGGGTTTTTATGATGAACAAGGGTGTAGGGATCAAGTGTGTACATGGTGATTATATTGACCCAAGATCTAAATAAATTCCACCGTCAAAAATTGATCAAAACACGATCTGTCTACACGTAAAAGTTTCTGTCCGAAGGGGGCGAAGAAAACGGATGCGTAGAAACAGCGGCGACGCCGTAAGATGGGAAATGAAGACCTACCTCACTTCCATTTGGTGGCAGGGCCTTCCTCCTAGCAATGGCAGCAGTGGGGAATTTTTCTAGGGAAGGTTAGGGCAGGAAAGATCGTCGGGCTTCTTCTCCGGCGACGGCAGGGCTTGACGGCGGCCAAATTCCGGCAAGGGGGGAACTTGGCGACTTGGCAGCAAGGAAGGGGGCTTTGCAGCAGGGGGGGCGACCAAAAGAGAGAGTGGTTCGCCAAGGGGGTGGGGGTTATATTTATAAGGGGGAAAAGAGGAGTTCTACTCCAATTGCAGCTCAAATAAGAGTCCTATTCAATTTTTTTGGATCTTAACAAACTTATCTCTTGTGGTGCAGCAGCCTTGGGGATTTTATCCACAAAATGTGGGGAAAATTCCGCATTTTGGGAATTGCAGAATTTAAAAATTTTGGGGGGAATTTTGGGGAAAATTGGGAATGGATCATTTCAGCTATCTTTTTCCCATTCCTCACCATTTGTATGTCACTTGTTCCATTTCTCCATTCTCCTCTCCATTTCTATGTCCCATTCTCCATTTCTACATTCCCCTCTCCATTTCTATGTCCCATTCTCCATTTCTACATGGCCCTTCTCCATTTCTATGCCCCATTCTCCATTTCTATATTCCCTTCTCCATTTTTGTGGTTTTTCCTCCATTTCTATGGTTTCTTCCTCCATTTCTATGGTTCTGTCTCCATTTCTATGGTTCCTTCCTCCATTTCTATGGTTCTTACTCCATTTCTATGGTTCTTTTCTCCATTTCTATGGTTCTTTCTCCATTTCTATAATTCTTTCTCCATTTCTATAGTTCTTTCTCCATTTCTACTTCTTTTATAATGTTTCTCTACATGAAAAATGTATGCAATGCATGGAAATGAATTTGAGGGTGTTACAGACCGCTTAGCTTCGCCGCTCGTAGAAAAGCAACGAGCTCCGGCGACGCTCAGCGCCTAGAGGGTTTTTTAAACACTGCATGGACGACTGTTTCTAGTTTGAACCCAATGTCTCAATGTATTAGCGACATGACATGACCTTTAGCATGTCGAGGGTTAAAGGTATCCGGTACTTGGTCGATTCTTTGTCATTTGGACTGTTTGGAAGGGGGGATGCACGGGTCTTCGAAGTTGCAGAGAAAACCACAAACTACATTGCGATTACTTGATGTGGTGAAGGGCTGATGAGTACTTGATGAGGTGAAGGGCGAGGCGTTTCTTGAGGAGCAGCTCATTTAGCATTTCTAGGGCATATAGCTAGTGTGGCTGGAGCTTGTAAAATTTTGACACATCTTCTTTTAACATCATTTCTATATGGCTCAAAAAAATTGAGTGTGATATTGAACTACTACAAAAACCATTATCACAGTCACCTCGTTTTTTAGACCCAGACGGTCCATAAAAAATGCGCTTGTGATGTCGAATGAATTAATAGCCGCCTGTGATGAAAGAACATCACAGACAGCCCGCAAAGGAAAACCGCCTGTGTAAACATATCAATTTTCACAGGCGGGCCGTGGAGTAGGAGCCGCCTACAATATTGGCCATTAATACAGGCGGCTGAAGCGACCGGGCGTGCATGACCTTTGCGGTTACCGAGGGGAACGCGGCTTTGAATTCAATTCAAAACCACAAAATGATACAGACGGATCGTGGAGTAGGAGCCGCCTGCAATATTGGCCATTAATATAGGCGGCTGAAGCGACCGAGCGTGTGCGCCTTTTCAGTTACAGAGGGGAACATGCGAAGTACATGCATCCTTTAAATTCAATTCAAAGCCATCAAATGATGATCGATATAAATACACACCCTCGTGATCGTCTTCTCCGCACAACCATAGTACTACTCTTTCTCTACTTTATCCGCCACGCCCGATCGACCTCCACACAAAATGGCAAACAACCAAACACCGCCGCGAAGCCCGCCGAGGGAACCAGCGGCTAAGTGGCCGCGATCCCCCCTCCCTGTAACACCCCAAATTTTTAAGTCAAAACCCAAATTTGGATTCAAAACCCTAAACCATGTTCAGAGGGGAATTTAGAAATTTTTGGACGTGTTGCATGTTTTGCAAAAATTCAAATTCAAACTGGAATTCAAATTATACCCAAAACAGAAAAGAAATGGAAAAAGAAAAAGAAATCAGGAAAAAACTGGCCAGTGGGCCGAAACCCCCAGCCGGCCCAGCAAACCCCCGCGCCAGCCGCCCCCGCGCGCGCCGCGCTGCCCCTCGCTGACGGGTGGGACCCACATGTCATCCCTAACCCCGCGACCCCGGACTCCCTCCCGCGCGCGCGATCGCAACCGATCGGGAAATCGCGTCCCACAGCCGAATTCCGGTCCCAGCGGACTCCAACTCGATCACAACAGACCCACCGCCCTCCCACGGCTATAAAAACCACCGATCCGATCAGTTTTTCCCACGCGATCGCCGATTTTTACTCCGGTGAGCACCGAGACTTCGCCGGTGAATTCTGGCCGATCTAAGCTCGGAAACTCTGATCTAACTCGCTGGTCTTGATCCACCGCCTCCGGGGAACTTTGCAGGTGCAGAAAACCCGAAGACTTACGGTGTAAACCCAGCGCCGACGAGCTTCGCCGTGGTTTTGCCTCGGACCTCGCCGCCGATCACTTTCCAGGACCCCCGAGCTCGAGAAAACCCCCGAGGTGAGATCCCTGACCTCCCCTCTACCGATCTAGGCCCTAAGATCACAGTTCTAGGCAGAATTCTCGCGGATCCGAAACTTTCCGGCGAGATCGCCGCTTCCCGCCGCCGTGCGCCGCCGGCAGCGCCGCCCGCGCTCGATCAGAGCGACGTGGCCGCTTGTGCGCCGTTTATTTTAAATCGCACGGTAGACTTTAAAACCCCGCGTACCGGTTCGATGTTATAATCTCAGCCGTCGGTTTAAAATCGGACGGTCCACGTCAGCCCCGCATTATAAAGACTGGAATTCTTACGTGCTACCCCCTGGGGTTCTCTGGAATTGAGAGCTAGCCCCGGAAACTTCAGATCTAGCCCCTGGAACTCCAGAAAATCATGTAAATTCATTTAAAAATCAGTTTTAGCCCCTGGACTTAATAGAAATTAGGAAAAACACCTCTGATAAGTGTAGCTAGACCCCTGGAAATTATGAAAATAATATTATAGACCCTGTAATGGGGAGAGTTTACTTTTTAACCCTGTTTAGTATTTGATTTAGAAAATTGAATATGTAACTAGTGTTTAAAAATTAAAAAGGGGGACAAACATAATTGTAAAAATTAATTAAAAACTTTCTCAGTACTTAGAAAACTTTGGAGTGAGATAAAAATATATTTTTGGGCTGAAATGAATCTGTTTCAACTATTATTCACATTTATTAGTATAGGGACACATTTTTAAGTAAAGAATAGCTATAGAAAAATAGGGAAAATAATTATGAAATAGTATACATCAGAAGCCAAGGTCAAAATATGATTTTAAATTATTTAGGACCAGAACCTATTCTGTTTAGGTGATGTGTATTACTAATTTAATAATAAAATACACAATTATGCATAGGAATATAAATCTGAAAATATAGCAACTAGTAAATGTTAAATGGAGTTTCTAAAATACAAAGAATTCAGTTTAGGGTTGATAGAAGTTGTGAAGGCACATTGTATGCAAGTATAAATGTGGACACAAAAGTAGGAATCATATATACATGGTTAAAAGTGCATGCAAGCCACAACTTAACACATATAAAGTAACCACAACACATATAAGGGTGAATGAATTTCATAAATATGAAATGTGTGGTTTGTATGAAGTAGAAGTGTGAACTATGTCTTATGGTTGTTGTTTTTCTTTTGCTATGTGTGATGGTATGAAGTAGAACCTGCTCAAGAGCAAGTTAACCCTTTCCAAGACCAGGACTACCAATTTCAAGAGCAGCAAGAAGGAGGCAAGTGTCCTTGACCACTTTGATCCTATGCTAGGATGTGTAGATAGAATTATTTGCATTGTCAAGTTAAATATGAAACCCATGCTAGGAAGTTTCCCTAGAATTGCATTACCTTGTTTCCTTGAAGCTTGGGTTGGGATTTATTTTGTCATGTCATTTATTTACATGCATTTGCTTAGCCATGCTTAGAATGGGATATTTGGGAAATGAGATCATCAGTTTATATTACCATACTCTTGAATGAGCTATTGTGAGTTATGTAGAGGTAGGGATCAAGGCAAGTTGGATGTTTTGGTTGTGTGCTGGGTGCACGAGACTTGGGTTTGTGTTTAGTACTTGCCTGGATCCTAAGGACCGGTTCATGGAGCATGTAACCCGGCTTTACAGTGCCAACCACATGCTGAGATGGGGCAGCTTGGCCAATTAATTAGGTGTATCCCCGGCGTAGTATGGGTGTGTTGGATGCTGCGTGGAGTAGGTGTCAGCTGGACTACCATATGAACCGCAAGGCTCAAGAGGGGGCCACTGCAGCGGGGTTGGAGCCTCTTGTATGCTGTTAGGGGTGAAACCTCAGTGGGCCCACGCTCGTCGGGAATCCCTTTGTAAAGGCTTTGTAGTGATCTCTTGGCCGCACACCTGGGAAGTGTGAATGTGGAACGTAGCCACTGGCATAATGGAGGTTCTTTTAGTCCACCCGGCAACGGGGGATGAAATCACTACTTGTGGGTACAGTGGTACAAACTCTGCAGAGTCAAAACTGTCTTGACAGCCGTGCTCACGGTTAAGAGCGGCCTGGACTTATTCATGATTAGAGGAGTGAAGGTTTTTGGGAGTTGTGGATGTTAAGCGGGGAGCTTAACATTGGAAATGATGTTATGGTTATTTGGTTATGATGATGGGATGGGAGATTGGGACCATTTCACCTGTGTAGTAATGTAGGTGCTTAATAAGCTAAGGTGATAGGTATTAATTGCGTAGTGCTTTAACCATGAGTTCAACCTTTCCTTGTTCTAGCCATGCATGATATAATTTTCCCACACTTGCTGAGTACCATTGGTACTCAACCTTGCATATTTGTTGGTTTATATTGCTGCTCAGGTCAAGATAATGAGGTGGTGTATAATGACCAAGATTTTGGACCCGAGGAAGGTTTTTAGGTTCATGAAGACCCCCGGGCAACGCCTGTGATGGAGCCCTAAAGAATAATATTCCGCTGCTAGTTCATTTACTTGTGATGAAGCATTAGTGTCCATTGAGACATTTGCGATGTAAGACTTATTTATATTCGATACCTGGCTTGTAATAAATGATGCTTCACTATTTGTCATCACATGTATGAGAAAATGATCCTGGCATACATGTGATATTCACTTGGTTGTTTCTTCGGAAAAACCGGGTGTGACAGAGGTGGTATCAGAGCCAAGGTTGCCCGTAGGAACATGGACCTAGGTAGAAATGGACGTATTTAAGGGCCCTATTTTCTTAAAAACTATTTTTCAAGGTGTGGGTGGAAAAGTGTTATTAAAGGAGTCATTTTCTTCATCCTACCCCAACTTTCATTCAAAATAGGATTTTTGTTTGAGATTTCATCTAACCTAATTTTAAATTCTTTTGTTTTAGATGGTTCGTATGATTCGCACCGCTCGTAAGTCCACAGGAGGGAGAGTTCCCGTAGTGGCCCTTGCCGAAAGAGAGGAGAGTCGTCCCGTGACGTACCTTTCCTACGGATTGGCAGTTGGAGATTTGTTGCGCCGTCTTCGACGTATGCTCGAAGCCGCCGGCAATACGGGCAAGCTAATCATCCACTATAACTCCACCAGGACCATCCGTGAGAAGAGGGAAGAATGGAGTTCGGAGATGAGGATTATACACGAGAATCAGATGCTGAAGATCCACCATTCTCCAGCTTGTCGAGCAACACAAGTTGACGCGGAGAGAGATGTCACCTGGGAGGCCATCACCTACCAGAGTCACATCTATCGTCGCCACTTGGACAAAACTGAGTACATGTATGTCCTCCAACGTGAGAGTGGTACCACGGAGTACAAGTACCCACCGGTGCAGCAAGGGACTTCCCATGAGCACATGGACTTGTGCTTGAAGGATGCTGCTATGCTCAGCACTCGACTGCAGGAGTGTCAACAAGAGCTTCAGGATGTCCGAGACACCCTAAAGGAAACGGAGGCGTTGCTGCGAGCTTGCTTAAAGGCGAGAGAAAGAGGAGATGGGAATGAACTGTGTGTCACCGTGAGTGATCCATGGACTCCTGACTCCCCGGATCGCCGAGCAATCAGGCGTCGTCGCACTTCTCCACCAGCAGCCTCCCCACCCAAAGCAGAGTCAGAAGGTAGCCGAAATGAGGAGGAAGATCCCGAGGAGCCAGCTCAAGAGGACGAGTAGTGTAGAGTCTTTCCCCTAGCTAGCAAGAGGTCGAGTAGTCGAGTCGTGACGTAGTTAATGGTGTGATAATGCTTGGTGTGTGACGTGAGTTGTGGAAGCCATGAGCAATTGTCCACAGCCTCGTCTTCAGATTGTTTTGCTTTGGTGTGTGAATCCATAGGAAATAATAGTGCATTTATTTGATGTGAGATATGAACCCTCGTAAAATTTTAACAAAACCTCAACACCCCGAAGTACCAACAAATGAAGGTAGTAAGATGATACTAAATGGTATCAAATTAACATTTGTTGATTCTGCCAGATGGCCGGAAGAGGGAAAGGACGTGCTGCCAACCCCGCCAACAACAACGATGAGGCATGCAACCCTCATCTTTCTGAAGGCCAGGATAGGGGTGGTCGCCGTGAAGAAGTTGATCCTCTCCACCAAATGCTGGAGAATCAAAATCAGCTTATCCAGAACTTGACTCAAGTGGTGGCCAACTTGCATCAAGTTCCACCTCCACAAGCTGCACCACGCCAACCAAGGTTGAGTGAGTTTCTAGGAACTCAACCTCCAAAGTTTGCAAGTGCTGCTGAACCTCTGGAGGCAGATGATTGGCTGAAGACTATTGAAAGCAAGATGAGGATCATACAATGCCAAGGGTATGAGAGGGTGCTGTTTGCCTCTCATCAATTGCAGGGACCTGCTGCTGATTGGTGGACCGCCTACGTGGCCGCCCATCATGACCCTGAAAACATCACTGGGAAGAGTTCAAGCGTAGCTTCCGCAACCACTACATCCCAAGAGGTGAACTCAAAAACAAGAGGAAAGAGTTTCTGGGACTGCAGCAGGGAAACATGACGGTGAGGGAATACCTCACTAAATTTACTCAACTATCCCGTTATGCTCCACGAGACATAGAGACTGATGAGCAGAAACAAGATTGTTTCGTGGAAGGGCTTACCGCAGAGATGCAGTGTGCCATGTCCTCCAATGAGTATGAAAGTTTTCAAAAGATGGTGGACAGAGCATTTGTGGTAGAAAGGAAGCTAAAGGCCCTAGAAATTGAGAATAAGAGGAAGGCCGGGTGGTCACATCAAGCCTCAGGGAGCAACACTCGCCCACGTATGATGCAGCAACCTACGGGGCAGATGAGCCGTGCTGCGGTACCCTATTCAGCACCAAGAGGGTACAACCCAAACTACAGGCCTCCCGCAGCATCTGCACAGCCGCCACGTCAGTTTGTGCAGCAGCCTCGCCCCGCATATCCACCTCGACCAGCAGTACAAGGACCCCCAAACCAACCCCAAGACAACAAGGGCCCAGCACCTAAGGTTGGGGTGCAATGTTTCAGCTGTGGTGAAGTGGGGCACTACGCCCATAAATGCCCAAAGAAGAAGCCCGCGCAGCCACAACAGCAGAATGTAGTGAGAGGACGGGTGAACCACGTCACTATGGAGGAAGCACAAGAGGCACCCGACGTGGTAGTTGGTAAGTTTCCTGCCAATTTACACCTTGCAACTCTGCTGTTTGATTCTGGTGCTACCCACTCGTTCATTGCTCAAGGGTTTGTTAAGAAGCATGACCTAGCAACCACACAAATGAACCATATGTTAGCCGTAAACTCTCCAGGTGGAGAAATAAGGACAAGACAAGTGTGTCCCAAAGTGACCCTTGACATTAATGGGGTAGTATTTACTGCTAACCTCATAGTGATAAATTCACGAGGGATAGATATTATTTTGGGTATGGATTGGTTGACCAAACATAAAGGAATCATCCATTGTTCGACCAGAACGGTGGAACTAACTCACCCCAGTGGTACCAAAGTAAAGTTCATAACGATACACGAGCCTAGGAGGGACATTAAATTAATTCAAGTGGAGGTGAAAGTTGAGGAAATCAGGACTATCAGGGAATATCCAGATGTTTTCCCGGAGGAATTGCCAGGAATGCCCCCCGACCGTGACGTGGAATTCGCAATTGAGCTAGTACCGGGAACAGCCCCGATATACAAGAGACCTTATCGAATGGACTCCAAGCAGCTAGAAGAGCTCAAGGATCATTTGAGAGAATTGACGGAGAAGGGGTATATTCGCCCTAGTTCCTCACCATGGGGAGCTCCGGTGATATTTGTGCCTAAGAAAGACGGAACTCAAAGGTTATGCGTGGATTACCGTGCCTTGAATGAGGTAACCATCAAGAACAAGTACCCATTACCCCGCATTGAAGACTTGTTTGATCAGTTGAGGGGAGCTTGTGTGTTCTCGAAAATTGATCCCAGGTCGGGGTACCACCAACTCAAGATAAGGCAATCTGATATTCCCAAGACAGCTTTCGTATCTCGGTACGGACTGTATGAATACACTGTCATGCCTTTCGGGCTAACCAATGCCCCGGCATATTTCATGTACCTCATGAACAAGGTATTCATGGAATATCTGGACAAATTTGTCTTCTCCAAAGATGAAGAAGAACATGAGAAACATCTAAGGTTGGTGTTACAAAGGCTGAGAGAACACCAACTATATGCCAAGTTGAGCAAGTGTGAGTTTTGGCTGAAGAGAGTTCCCTTTTTAGGACATATCATCTCGGAGGGAGGAATCTCCGTAGATCCCGCCAAAATCGAAGATATCCAGAAGTGGAAAACCCCTGAAAATGTCGGGGAAGTTCGAAGCTTTTTGGGATTGGCTGGATACTATCGACGGTTTATTGAGGGATTCTCCAAGATCTCGAGACCTCTCACCAAACTGTTGGAAAAGGGAATCACATTCACCTGGACGCCACAGTGCGATACGAGCTTTCAGGAGCTAAAGAAGAGATTGACAACAGCCCCAGTGTTGGTTATGCCAGATATGCAGAAGAATTTCACAGTGTACTGCGATGCCTCTGGAAATGGGTTGGGATGTGTTCTAATGCAAGAAGGACATGTCGTGGCATATGCATCCCGACAGCTTCGGAAGCACGAGAAGAACTATCCTACACATGACCTAGAACTAGCTGCAGTGGTACATGCGTTGAAAATTTGGAGGCACTATTTGATGGGGAAGAGGACAGAAATATATACGGATCATAAGAGTTTGAAGTACATATTCACACAGCCAGATCTCAACCTCAGACAAAGGAGATGGTTAGAGCTAATTAATGACTTTGATGTGGGCATCAACTATCATCCCGGGAAAGCAAACGTCGTGGCCGATGCTTTGAGTCGGAAAGTGCAGGTCAATAAGTTGAGTTTGAAGGACATGCCTGCAGAATTGAAGGACGAGGTTATAAGACTCAATCTATGTCTAGTAAATAGTGGTGAAGCCATTGCCATGGAAGTGGACTCCACACTCGAGCGAGACATACGCGAGGGCCAAAAGAATGATGAGAAGATACAAGAGATCCGACAGCTCATCAAGGAAAATAAAGCTCCTGGTTTTAGAGAGGATGAACAAGGAACGGTGTGGCACGGGAAAAGGATCTGTGTGCCAGAAGTAAAGGAGATCCGTGAATTAATTTTGAAGGAGGCTCACGATTCTAACTATTCCATTCATCCTGGGAGTACGAAGATGTACCAGGACCTCAAAAGCAGGTATTGGTGGTATGGCATGAAGCGAGATGTCGCGGAACATGTTGCCCTATGTGACACATGTCAGTTGGTGAAAGCAGAACATCAACGACCCGCGGGATTATTGCAACCACTCAAAGTACCTGAATGGAAGTGGGAAGAAATCAGCATGGATTTTATCGTGGGATTGCCTAGGACCCAATCCGGGTATGATTCCATATGGGTCATTATTGATAGGCTAACCAAGGTAGCTCATTTCATCCCTGTGAAAGAAAGCTACAGTGGATCTAAATTGGCAGAATTGTACATGTCAAGGATCGTGTGTTACCATGGAGTGCCAAAGAAGATAGTGTCGGACCGAGGGACACAGTTCACCTCGAGGTTTTGGCAAAAGCTGCATGAAACCATGGGAACCCATCTGAACTTCAGCTCTGCCTATCATCCCCAAACTGACGGGCAGACGGAGAGAACCAATCAGATCCTTGAAGATATGTTAAGGGCATGTGCACTCAAAAACAATAGGAGTTGGGACAAGAACTTACCGTATGCGGAGTTTTCTTATAACAACAGCTATCAAGCTAGTATGAAGATGTCACCGTTTGAAGCTTTGTATGGAAGGAAGTGCAGAACTCCTCTATTTTGGAACCAAACAGGAGAAAGTAAAGTGTTTGGTCCAGAAGTGCTACAAGAAGCCGAGGCGAAGGTGAGGGAGATTCGCAACAACTTGAGGATAGCACAGACACGCCAAAAGAGCTATGCCGATGTACGAAGAAGAGAGCTCGTTTTCAACGTGGGAGACTATGTTTATCTCAAGGTGTCCCCTATCAGAGGACTTCGTCGGTTCAAGGTGAAAGGGAAGTTGTCACCTCGATACATCGGACCCTTTCAAGTTTTGGAAAGAAAAGGCGAAGTGGCGTACCAACTAGAGTTACCGGTTCATCTATCGGACGTGCACGATGTATTTCATGTGTCACAACTCAAGAAATGTTTGAGGACGCCTGAAGAGGTGTTACCCATGAATGAAGTGGATGTAGCTGAAGATTTGTCTTATGCCGAGCAACCATACAAGATTTTGGAGACAATGGAACGCCTCACCAGAAACAAGAGAATCCGGATGTGCAAGGTGCAGTGGAAGCATCACTCAGAAGAGGAAGCTACCTGGGAACGGGAAGATGAGCTCAAGGCACAATTTCCGGAATTGTTTTCTTAGAAACACCAATCTCGAGGACGAGATTTCTTTTAAGGGGGGTAGAGCTGTAACACCCCAAATTTTTAAGTCAAAACCCAAATTTGGATTCAAAACCCTAAACCATGTTCAGAGGGGAATTTAGAAATTTTTGGATGTGTTGCATGTTTTGCAAAAAATCAAATTCAAACTGGAATTCAAATTATACCCAAAACAGAAAAGAAATGGAAAAAGAAAAAGAAATCGGGAAAAAACTGGCCAGTGGGCCGAAACCCCCAGCCGGCCCAGCAAACCCCCGCGCCAGCCGCCCCCGCGCGCACCGCGCTGCCCCTCGCTGACGGGTGGGACCCACATGTCATCCCTAACCCCGCGACCCCGGACTCCCTCCCGCGCGCGCGATCGCAACCGATCGGGAAATCGCGTCCCGCAGCCGAATTCCGGTCCCAGCGGACTCCAACTCGATCACAACAGACCCACCGCCCTCCCACGGCTATAAAAACCACCGATCCGATCAGTTTTTCCCACGCGATCGCCGATTTTTACTCCGGTGAGCACCGAGACTTCGCCGGTGAATTCTGGCCGATCTAAGCTCGGAAACTCTGATCTAACTCGCTAGTCTTGATCCACCGCCTCCGGGGAACTTTGCAGGTGCAGAAAACCCGAAGACTTACGGTGTAAACCCAGCGCCGATGAGCTTCGCCGTGGTTTTGCCTCGGACCTCGCCGCCGATCACTTTCCAGGACCCCCGAGCTCGAGAAAACCCCCGAGGTGAGATCCCTGACCTCCCCTCTACCGATCTAGGCCCTAAGATCACAGTTCTAGGCAGAATTCTCGCGGATCCGAAACTTTCCGGCGAGATCGCCGCTTCCCGCCGCCGTGCGCCGCCGGCAGCGCCGCCCGCGCTCGATCAGAGCGACGTGGCCGCTTGTGCGCCGTTTATTTTAAATCGCACGGTAGACTTTAAAACCCCGCGTACCGGTTCGATGTTATAATCTCAGCCGTCGGTTTAAAATCGGACGGTCCACGTCAGCCCCGCATTATAAAGACTGGAATTCTTACGTGCTACCCCCTGGGGTTCTCTGGAATTGAGAGCTAGCCCCGGAAATTTCAGATCTAGCCCCTGGAACTCCAGAAAATCATGTAAATTCATTTAAAAATCAGTTTTAGCCCCTGGACTTAATAGAAATTAGGAAAAACACCTCTGATAAGTGTAGCTAGACCCCTGGAAATTATGAAAATAATATTATAGACCCTGTAATGGGGAGAGTTTACTTTTTAACCCTGTTTAGTATTTGATTTAGAAAATTGAATATGTAACTAGTGTTTAAAAATTAAAAAGGAGGACAAACATAATTGTAAAAATTAATTAAAAACTTTCTCAGTACTTAGAAAACTTTGGAGTGAGATAAAAATATATTTTTGGGCTGAAATGAATCTGTTTCAACTATTATTCACATTTATTAGTATAGGGACACATTTTTAAGTAAATAATAGCTATAGAAAAATAGGGAAAATAATTATGAAATAGTATACATCAGAAGCCAAGGTCAAAATATGATTTTAAATTATTTAGGACCAGAACCTATTCTGTTTAGGTGATGTGTATTACTAATTTAATAATAAAATACACAATTATGCATAGGAATATAAATCTGAAAATATAGCAACTGGTAAATGTTAAATGGAGTTTCTAAAATACAAAGAATTCAGTTTAGGGTTGATAGAAGTTGTGAAGGCACATTGTATGCAAGTATAAATGTGGACACAAAAGTAGGAATCATATATACATGGTTAAAAGTGCATGCAAGCCACAACTTAACACATATAAAGTAACCACAACACATATAAGGGTGAATGAATTTCATAAATATGAAATGTGTGGTTTGTATGAAGTAGAAGTGTGAACTATGTCTTATGGTTGTTGTTTTTCTTTTGCTATGTGTGATGGTATGAAGTAGAACCTGCTCAAGAGCAAGTTAACCCTTTCCAAGACCAGGACTACCAATTTCAAGAGCAGCAAGAAGGAGGCAAGTGTCCTTGACCACTTTGATCCTATGCTAGGATGTGTAGATAGAATTATTTGCATTGTCAAGTTAAATATGAAACCCATGCTAGGAAGTTTCCCTAGAATTGCATTACCTTGTTTCCTTGAAGCTTGGGTTGGGATTTATTTTGTCATGTCATTTATTTACATGCATTTGCTTAGCCATGCTTAGAATGGGATATTTGGGAAATGAGATCATCAGTTTATATTACCATACTCTTGAATGAGTTATTGTGAGTTATGTAGAGGTAGGGATCAAGGCAAGTTGGATGTTTTGGTTGTGTGCTGGGTGCACGAGACTTGGGTTTGTGTTTAGTACTTGCCTGGATCCTAAGGACCGGTTCATGGAGCATGTAACCCGGCTTTACAGTGCCAACCACATGCTGAGATGGGGCAGCTTGGCCAATTAATTAGGTGTATCCCCGGCGTAGTATGGGTGTGTTGGATGGTGCGGGGAGTAGGTGTCAGCTGGACTACCATATGAACCGCAAGGCTCAAGAGGGGGCCACTGCAGCGGGGTTGGAGCCTCTTGTATGCTGTTAGGGGTGAAACCTCAGTGGGCCCACGCTCGTCGGGAATCCCTTTGTAAAGGCTTTGTAGTGATCTCTTGGCCGCACACCTGGGAAGTGTGAATGTGGAACGTAGCCACTGGCTTAATGGAGGTTCTTTTAGTCCACCCGGCAACGGGGGATGAAATCACTACTTGTGGGTACAGTGGTACAAACTCTGCAGAGTCAAAACTGTCTTGACAGCCGTGCTCACGGTTAAGAGCGGCCTGGACTTATTCATGATTAGAGGAGTGAAGGTTTTTGGGAGTTGTGGATGTTAAGCGGGGAGCTTAACATTGGAAATGATGTTATGGTTATTTGGTTATGATGATGGGATGGGAGATTGGGACCATTTCACCTGTGTAGTAATGTAGGTGCATAATAAGCTAAGGTGATAGGTATTAATTGCGTAGTGCTTTAACCATGAGTTCAACCTTTCCTTGTTCTAGCCATGCATGATATAATTTTCCCACACTTGCTGAGTACCATTGGTACTCAACCTTGCATATTTGTTGGTTTATATTGCTGCTCAGGTCAAGATAATGAGGTGGTGTATAATGACCAAGATTTTGGACCCGAGGAAGGTTTTTAGGTTCATGAAGACCCCCGGGCAACGCCTGTGATGGAGCCCTAAAGAATAATATTCCGCTGCTAGTTCATTTACTTGTGATGAAGCATTAGTGTCCATTGAGACATTTGCGATGTAAGACTTATTTATATTCGATACCTGGCTTGTAATAAATGATGCTTCACTATTTGTCATCACATGTATGAGAAAATGATCCTGGCATACATGTGATATTCACTTGGTTGTTTCTTCGGAAAAACCGGGTGTGACACTCCCCCTCGAGCTCCAGGCAGAAGGAGGATGCGCATCGTTACATGGCGCGAGATGTATTTAACAATACATCTCACTCCATGAAGCGCCTGGGCCACGGTACCCTTCCAGAACATACTGGAATGGGCACCGTGAGCCACTATTTGTTTGGGCTCACGCATGTGGCCGATCATCTTGACGCTCTGTGGGAGACGATGGTTCAGGAGCTCGGGGTCCATGGCCGCATGAACCTGATGGCGGCGACGACCAGGAGGTTGGGTTTCCCGGTTCCGCTATTGGAGGCGCCCCAGATGATCCAGGAGCCCCAACAGCCCGAGGAGGAGGAGGAGGAGGAGGAGGAGGAGGAGGAGGAAGAATAGAATTAGTAGAATTAATTGTTTTTCTTTTCTTGTTTTTAGTTGATGTTGTGTTTTCTTTTCTTGTTCTGTAATGTTCTTTTTTCTCCTAATCATAATAGATATCGCATGTATGCATCTTGTGCACTCAAAATCAAACGCATCGCTTCACATCACTTCACTGGTGGCCTCATACGCCTCGTGATCACCATCACCACCTCCTCCTCCACCTCTTCCTTTGCAATACGTACAACCTTCTACTTGAAACCGTAATGTTGCAGGTATCTTTTCCTCTAGTGACTTTTCTTGTTCTGAAAGTGTTGTGCTGCAATGTTGTGTTACACATTATCGTATAAAAGTTGATATCATAAAGTGGCATAAGTTTTCACAGGCGGTCCTTAACCAATAGATGCCTGTGAAAATTGTATTTACCAATTATTCAAAATGATTTCACATGCGGTATTTACTTGAAGGAAAAACAGAGGAAAAATTAAATACACACACGAACAGAGGAAAAACAGAGCTCAAACGTACACATAGAGATGAAGCAGCACTCAGCTGGCCATGGCTTCGAGCGCAGAGTATTTCACTGTTGAAGTCTACGGCCAACTCAAAGCCAATATTTCACTGTATAGATTTTGTTAATTTTTTTAAAGCATTCCAACATGTCAAAATTCAAATATTAAAAGAGAAAAATTGTCAAATAAAATATTAAAGCTTCATTACAATATTACAAATATATATAAATATATGTCATAAATTTTTTCCAGCATTTACATCTTCTCGCATATAGGGTTTCAAATCCTTTTTGATGCTTCTTTCTACGTGCTTGATGTTTTCTGGATTGGTGAAAAGGTACATATCTTCATATTGATTATATTCATCTTCATTATATCCCATATTCTCAACCCTAACAATGATTTGCTTTCCAGAAACAACTATGTGCATCTTCTCAGTTCCTGGATCTTATATATAAAAAACTTGTGCAACATGATCGGCGAGAACCCACTAGTCATCTTTATAACTCACTTTGTTCAAGTCTACCAGTGTCAGCCCGTAGTTGTCCACTTTCACACCATCAGGATGTTTGACCCATTGGCACTTAAACACGGGCATTTGCATTCTTTCGCCATAATCGAGTTCCCATATTTCCTCTATGAACCCAACCTATGTGATCTTCTATCCTTGTAGATCATAAGCCTCTATACGAACACCACTATTTTTTGCAACACTCTTACCGTCTTTTTCCTTAGTTTAAAATGTGTAACCATTGATTTCATATGCTTGCCATGATGTCACCAAAGCAGATGGGCCAGAAGCTAACTTCTTCATTGTTGCCTCTTCTATAGAATCTTCGTATGATTTTGTCCATTAACCATTCAGTGAAATGTCTTCTGTGCTCTTTCATGATCCAGTCCTCTCTGCGGCCTTGGTTTTTTCTACGAAGCTCAATTTCGTGTTCCTCAATGTACGACTCAGCTATTGCGAGCTATTGCAGCACACCAAAATACGCACAATGTACTAATTTGTAATCCTGAATGATACAAGTTTTCTTACCCACTTTGCCTCTCCCACATTTTCTACCCTCATGTACTGGTATAGGCACACCTATCCGCTTTCCATATTTGATGTAATCAGCGCAACCCTCAATCACTTCTTCAGTAGTGTATCCTTCCATAATTGAACCCTCTGGGTGAGCATGGTTCCACACATAACCCTTTAATACTCCTAAATATCTCTCCAACGGAAACATATGATGTAAATATAGTGGCCCCAATGCTTTTATCTGATCAACAAGATGTATGATTATGTGTACTTACATATCGAAAAATGATGGTGGGAAACACATCTCAAGTTTGCACATAGTCTCGATGATGTACGTTTTCAAATAGTCTAAGTATTCACAGGCTATCACCTTTTGCAATACTGCATTGAATAAGTAACACAAACAAGTGATGACAACTTTTACATGCTCAGGTTTGATGACTCTTATTGCAATGGCAAGTAACACTGTCTTCATCATGTGACTGTCTTCATCGAGACTAGTTTGCGGATATTGAATGAGAAACTCGTGGGCACTTTGATCCCACGCAAGCATTCGCAAATTGCCTTTTTCTATTGTAGTGTGAAGTTGTAGCTGGTTGGGGGAAGGTAATGCTTCCCGTTGGTCTTTTCTACCGGGTGAAGATCTGGTCTCATATCAAGATTTACTAGGTCCATACATTATATTAATCCATCCTTTTCTTTTATCAGTATGTCCAGCAAGGTTCCAATGATGCTGTCAAATACATTCTTTGTAACGTGCATCAAATCAATACTATGGCAAATTTCCAGATTCTTCCAGTACGGAAGATACTTGAAAAAAATTGATTGTTTCTTGAAAGCAGTGTCAGTTGTATCACCCAAAGATTTAGTTTTCTTTCTCTTTGTTCCTTTACATTTTTTGCCCTTACCGAAAGCAACCTGAATGTTCTTGACCATTTCGAACACAAGTTTTCCACTGTAAGGTTTTGGTGCAGTATCTTTTCCGATTTTGTTATCAAATTGTTCTTTCATCTTCCTGTACTTGTGTGTATCTGTCAAGAACCGCTGGTATCTCATGTACAACGTCTTTCTGGATGAAGTGAGGTACAAAAATACAGTTCCATCCACGCACCTTACACAACCTTTCTTTCCTTTCATTTGCCCGATATTGTAAACAGTCTGGGATAATCATGCACGGTAACGAATATCTTTGCTCTTTGCGTGAAATACTCCCGCTTGTACTTATCCCATGTACGTACCCCTTCATTCCACAGTTCCGCCCTATCTTCTATTAGAGGTTCCAAGAACGCATCAATTTCGATGACGGGTTGTTTTGGACCTTGTATAAGAATACATAATAAAATATATTTGCTTTTGTGACACAACCACATCGCTAGGTTCTACATCGTTAAGACCACGGGCCATGTGTTGTGTATGCTCCTTTTTTCACCAAACGGTCTCATTCCTTCTGTACCCAAGGCAAACCTTACATTTCTATTTTTCTTTGCAAACTTTGGATACTGAATATCAAAATTTTTCCACTGGGTTGCATCACCAGGGTGTCGAATATGTTTTTCATTCTTCTTTTGTTGCTTGGAATGACAACTCATAAGTTCAACCTACCTAGGGTTTGAGAACAAACCTTCAAGCGATCAATAACTAGAAGGTACCACATCACCAAGGCAGGAATTTTTCTCTTAATCTTCCCGCCTGCATCGTTAGAAGTATCGTCATCGTCACCTTCAGGGCCAATAATATTCTTCTTATTCTTTTGGGTCTTATTCATGTTGGTAACATACTGCTAATTGTAATCCTTCTGGTATGTACTGACACCACAGATGGGGCATCTAGTTGCAAGCTCATGCTCTTTGCGATACATAATACAATGGTTCACATAAGCGTGTATTTTTGTCACACCTAGTGACATAGAGCAAAGAAGTTTCTTTGCTTTATAAGTGCTTTTGGGCAGTTTATTGGAATTTAGAAGAATTTCTGCCAAAAGATTCAAAAGATCAGAGAAACTACAATCGGACCACCCGTGTATGGCTTTCAACTTTAGTAGTTCTAGGACTGCACGCAATGTAGTAAACTCTTTATCACAACCCTTTGATTCATCATATAAGAGCTCCGTCGCCGCATTCTGCAATGTCACCATTTTACTTAAACCTTTACTTGCCCCCATAGAAATCAATAGATGTGGTTCGATGTGACGCAACATCTCCTCACAATCAAACTCATCATCGTCATCACCATCATCATCCTGATTGTCACTACCATAATCCATATGAGCATTATCTTCATCAGAACCTCTCTCATCATCATTATCCACCTCATGTGTATCAAACTCACCATGCTCTATCCATATTGTGCAGTTTTTTTTGAAACCCCTTTTCACCAAATAAGATTGCATTACTATAGTATCTATCCAAGCAATCTTATTTTCACAATCGGTACATGGACATAATATGTCATCTATCTTTCGCATCTCCGCATGTCTCTTGGACGCTTCTATAAAGTTTGCAACATTTTGAATGTACATAGGATCAGGTCTTAGCATGTTGTACATCCACGCTCGGCGGTCCATCTTCTATGTCAAACTGTAAAAATAAAAATATAATAGTAACCATTTCTTTATCAAGTTCAATAAACAAGTATTAGAAACAAATAATATTTCTTATGTGACAAGCACACTATTAGTGTCATTAATATTGCTTATAAACACACCCTTGCAACACCAGACAAATTAAATATCAACGGAGCATTAATTAATTTAAATAACCCCCTAATGCAAGTGAAGGCCGAAAGTTATACACAAGGTTCATAAAGCTAGCGTACAGTGATGACACTTGGAGGCGAGGACGACGACGAGTGCGCGCTTGGAGGCGAGGGCGAGGATGGCGACATGGGCTCCGTAGCGAGGGAGAGGATGGAGGCGGCGGCGACAGCCAGGATGGCGGCGGTGGAAAGGGGCAAATATATTTTTTCCCAGCCTGACAGCGTCGATGTGAAATCTCCCGAGTTAGGTTTTGTGATGCTCGAGCGGTGCTTTATATAGTCGTCCATTATTCAAACCGCATGCACGCTTCGAGGAGGAGGAGGTCGCACACTGCTCGCACGTCTCTTCACCACCGGCTGCAATTAAGTTTTCCGCATCTCTTCATCTTTGGGCCGCGTGTCTCCCCTTGTCAACAATGGAAGACACGCTTTTATCTTGCCCGTCCCTGCACCACCGGCCGCAATTATATTCTCCGCACATCCTCCTCCTCCTCGGGCCACGTGTTTCCCTTCCGTCCAACTCCACCCGCTCTCTCTTCGAACCATTAGCAATCGACCAACTCCAGTGTGACCGCCGCCTGCCGTCCACTGTTTGCCATGCCGTCATTGTCGTCGCCATCACTACTCCCTCCTATTCTACGCTACTTATATTCCACTTTTTATGTAGTTCATGGCTGGGAAATTTGTTATCGACTTGGCGCTGCCGACTCAAGGAGGAGCGCTTGGCATGGCGCAAGAACCACCCCCATGTATGTACATATGGCACACAGGTCACATGGTTGTATGTAGCTCTGCAATGCACTGATGAACTTAAACTCTGTAGTTTTGCTTTTCTGTCTTGTTTGTTTTTGGTATTTGCAATTTCAAGGCTCGCCATTTGCATCACTTGTTGTCCAATTTCTCTGCGTAGGGTTTCTCTGTGAAGCCTGAGTCGAGAGACTTAATGAAGTGGCACTGCATCATCCCTAGTAAAGAAGGGGTAAGTCATGAAGAATAAGCACAATCCAGTATAACCATCCTCCCCTTATCAATGAATTTCCTTTGTAGACTGACTGGGAAGTTGGTTACTACCTACTGACAATCTCCTTCTTGGAGGACTATCCCTTGGTACCTCCAAATGCGCCTTTCCACATGGTTTCTTCCACCTAACTGTCCATCTCTCAGGAGCAATCTGCCTTGGGGTTCTTGATCAAGAGATTGTAAGATAGACTTATTTTTCTCAAGTAATTAGAAATTGTTGCCAAACATATTTTAAGTGGTTTCTTATGTGTCTTATATTGATATTACGTAGGGGTGGTGTCCTGGTATTAGTGTCAAAATTTTACTATCTGAAGTTCAGCCTTTGCTTCTACAGCCAAATGCGCCCGATATTGAAAATGATTGTTATAATCAACTTATCAAGGTTAGTAACTTTGTATTAGTGAGAAATTAGGTTATATATTACTTCTCATTCGACATTTGTTAATTTAAAGAATGTCAATGTTACTTTCAGGATCCAGGGGAATATAAGAGACGTGTTTGGGAGCAAGCTCGACTGTATAGTTTATATCGATCGATGCAAGCTTCATAGGAATATAAGTCTGAAATGTATAGTTTAGATGGCACGCAATGTGTATAAACTATGAAATGTTCATTGAGTTGCAAATGTTTAGCTCTGAATTGCAATGTGATTGCGGTTTTTTATGTTCATTGTGGCAGCGATGCACATTTATTATCTCTGCGCGCGAAGTGGCAAAGGACAAATATAATATAAAGAACATAATTTAAACATTTTTCACAGGCAGTGTTTAACTAAGAGCCGCCTGTGAAAATCTTCGCCTATATAAGGCCGCTCAGGCGGTTCTAAATTACGATTTATGAACCGCCTGCACTAATACATCTTCGCCGGTGGTGTTTAACTAAGAGCCGCCTGTGAAAATCTACGCCTATATAAGGCCACTCGGTCTCCTAGAAAAAACCCAACCTTGGAGATTTCACTTAGACGCCGTCAGGCTGCCAAAATTTTCCTTTGCCGCCAAAGCTCTCACCGCCGAGCTTCGTCCCCGCCGCCGAGCTTCATCGTCGTTGCCTTCTATGTACGTACGTATCTTTCCTCCCTTCTCTCCCTCCTCCCTTATTTGTCCCCCGTGCCACCTCCCTCCCTCCCCCTCCCCTTGCCGCCTCCCTCCTCGCCCTTGCCGTCGGCCGAATGTTGTCCTCGCCCTCGCCGCTACGTCCCTCCTCCCTTTTCTATCCCCCTCCGGCACCATAGCCGCCGCACCCCGCGCCTTAATCCTCCCCGTGCCGCCTCCTCCTTCCCGACATCTACCCCCACCGTGCGCGGCCCCCTCTCCACCGCCCCCCACCGCCGGTGCTCCGCCACTACGCCGAGCCCCCTTCCCCACCATTTGGATTGTTTAGATTACTTGTTTAGGGACCTTGACAATTGCTTAGATTAATTGTTTAGATTTTGTTTGAAGGTTGACTAGAGAGCAAATTGTTCAGAGAGCAAACTATTGTTTACATCAGAAAGCAAAGCAAATTTATCTCAATTGTTTATTTTACATTTCCTGTGTGTTCATATCGGCACCAATTACTTGTCTAGAATAGTTGTTGTGTTAAAAGAGATAGTCTTGTTGTGCTAACAGGTAGTCCATGCTGTCTTTGTAATCACTGAGTATTATAACATGGATACATGTTGTCTTTGTAAATCCACCATGTTCACTCTATTTTATATATTAGGAGGTGACTTTACATATTAGGATGTCTTTGTAATCACTGAGTACTATAACAAGAAACACCTTTTGTTGCTTTTTAAGTTCTAACATGGAAAGCCCTAAGAAGACTGGTGCTCGTAGTAACAATGAAGTCAACAATCTGGAGTTTAGTGACTCCAGCAGTTCAGACTCGTATCAAAGTCCAACAGGTCCTTTCCAAATATAAAAATTGAAAAGACTTCAGAGGATCTTGACCTGGAGTATGATTCTGCCGGCGAGGTATGGATCACGAATCTTAACTCCAGCAGTTTAAGTTAATGTTGGTTGTCAAGTATATGAAGCCTTATAATTCTTTTCTACCTAGCTTAATTGCCAAGACAACGAGGTGACTTCGGCTCCTAAAACCACAGAAGGTCCTCCAATGGTTGAATCATCAAATTCAGTCAAGCGAAAACGAGGGCAATGAGGTCCCAATAAGGGTCCATTGAACCGCATCATATACATAACAAGTGTCAGTCCAGGTGGGCTTCTCCAAGAACCACTGGATTCAGTTACAAAGTACCAAAATGCATGCGGTTGTCTTGTTAGAGAGATCATGCCGATCACAACCAAGAATTGGAGAAAATTCTCTGAGGGGACAAGAATGAGTTGTGGGAGAAGTTAAAGAAACAATTCAAGTACCCAAAAGGCATGAAAGAAGCTGTAAAGAAAGCAACATTGGTCTCTTGCGGCAAGAAGTTTCATGGCTGAAAGAGTAAAATGAATGCTTATGTTAAGGACAATAAGGTCCCTAGCCCGAAGAAGATGGGAAAAATCACACAAGATCAGTGGCAAGAATTTCTTCGTCAAAAGACCACACCTAAGGCTAAAACCCTATGTGAATATAGATCAGATCTTGCCTAAAAGAACAAATACCATCATCGCTTGGGGTCTGTCGGATATGCCCCCAAAGTTGAGAAATGAAATAAAATATTATAGAAAACTGTCAGTAAGGGCAATCCTGACCCGCTACAAGGCTCCGATGAGATAACTAAGTGGTGGGTCTTAGCTCGGTCAGGTTTGACCAGCGAGGGCAAACTTGAAAAGCCCGACTCTGTGAACCAAGCAGAGCAAAAAATAAATGAAGTAATTGAAAAGCAACAGAAGGGTCTCTTCAATCCGAAGAGGGAGAACGACCAACTTACCACTATCCTAGGCAACACTAAACACGGTGGACGGGTTCGAGCAATCTCTTTTCAGATGTCCTGGATTGATGGTTTCCTGAACGATAAAGAGCTATATAGAAGACGTGACAAGTTCAGGAAGACAACTGAAGATACGATTGATCGAAAGGTCAACGTATTTGTGAAAGAAATAATAGATGAACTTATAAAATCAGGACAATTAACGCCATAGAATAGAGCGATGGTTCCCGTGGCAAAGGAGTATTTGATATCTCCAACGTCCTACCCTAGCAGCGTAGGTTCTATGCCAGGATCAGCGTCAAACCATAAGTTCCCTGTCGATGATATTGTTAAGGGCACATATTCTCGTATTCTTGTCCCGATCGGCAGAGCAGGGAACAAAACAAAACAGGTTGCCACTGCTATGGCAAAGCTGAATCGTGTCTTCAACGGCAATTCACTTCCGTTGTATTATGATGTGGTGCAAGTTCTTCAGATCATTGATAATGATTATAAAGATTATGAAATAGACCACATCACACCTGAGGGGATCATGACTCTGGGGCAGGCTGTCAACTAGTTAATCCTTTGGCACCAACGCGATATCGTGTTAGACGATGAGTCGATATTTAGCCCCGTTGCATCTCAAAAGACTGCAGCACTGTATTCTTCGCCAAATGTCCAGAAAGATCCACTCCCGCTATGCCCCAGCAAGGATGATAGTAACCTTGCTAGTAAATATAACCAAAAGCATTCAGTTGAACAACAACTTGAAGCAGTACAAGAGAAAGCTGCTGGTAGTAAAGAGTAAGCAGTTGAACAACATGTTCAACAACAGGCCAATGTCCCACTTACGACGTCTACGCCTCGGTCAGTGCCTGTGAAAGTTAGCTCATACGAAAATAAGTAACCTTCTAAAGAAGTTTCAAAATATTTGGAAAAAATGAAGAAAAATATTACAAAATCTAATGCATCTCGTGCTTGACATGAGCCAGCATTAGAAAATATTGAGGAGTGGGAAGAAGACGGTGTGAAATATACTCGTGAGACGGCTTTAGTTAAACTAGGAGTTCCGGTTTACAAGATTCAGTACGTTCCTCCTGAATATGAGAATGGGAAGTCGTTCATGACATCGGCACAGCTTAGCAAATAACATTTCTCGCTCAGAAGAATGCACGTGTGGTACATCACTGCCAGCATAAAATATGAACTTTGTTACGTCACATTTTGTGTGCCAAAAGAAGCATTCTAGAGCATTAGAGAAGATAAATGAGCCCTTCTCTTTGAAGATCTGCGGAACCTTTTCTATCAAGGCATGCTCGAAATCAATCTGCTACTCATCTGGTGCTTGTAAGTGCCACTAATATTTCGTATTTGATTTTCCTACTACAAGCATACGCATGTCATGAGATTATAACAATTCCAGACTTTTTCAATAGGATGCAATACATGGATAATGAAAGCTGAACTCCAAGATAGGAATCCTTGACCCTACAGTGATTGCAAAGTCGAATTTCGACTTTCAGGTGCAATGGGACTCAGAATAGTACAAGCACCTAACCAAAAAAAGAATTTAAAAATCAATCGCAAGCCAAAAGAAGGATAAAAAGACAAAGGTTCCATCATACATAGGAAATGCCATGGTTAACTTTGTCAGAGATGACAAGGACCTCATAAAGGCTCTGCACCACTTCAAGTAAGTTCGACACATGACATGGAAATAGCAATTATTGCTAATTTTTAACATAACACGTGTGTTTATACATGTGCAGTAAACACTACATAATGATCTTCATCAAGCCAACGCAGGGTTTGGCAGCGGTCTTGGACTCAGTCGATTACTCACAAGATACTTACAAAGATTTCTTTGCCATTTTGAGAACGTACGGTTATTCGATACTTTTAATATACACGCATATATATAGGTTGACAACTCTTATATGACATTCCTTGTATGACATCGCTTGGCGGTTTTAAGAGAAACAACTTGACGGTCAAAGACCCTCCAATAAGGATGCATTGCAGATATCAACATATTATCCTTGTCCCAAGCAGCATCCTGGGAGCGTCTTATGCGGGTATTATGTATGCGAGCATCTTCGAACCGCTTGAGATTATAGAGTGAATCATGAGGATGTACGTTATTCTTAATGTCAACATTGTATTTTCTTACTTTTGAGTTTATTTTCATTGTAACTAGCATATTTTAATACTATTATGTTATCATTGTCACCAACACATTCTAAACCTTGTTATGTGTTTCATTGCAGCACATGAATATGGACGAAGAATGGCCGGACTCTAGAGATATGCCTGGTGGAGGAGCTGATAAGATTGCGAGTGAACTATGTCTTTTGACGCGTCACGAGATTTTCCACCGAAAAAGGCAGTTCTTCGATGACGCAAGTGTAATAGCTGATGTGCTAGAACTTTGTCAGTATGAGCATTGAAAGAGTTTTTAGTGAAAAACTTATAAACTATGAATTGAGATGTATTATACTATACATATGTATATGAGATGACTTTTTGGTGATATTGTGTCGATGATGCTTGTCAGAATATATTTTTTCTACTGTGTGTGAATGTGCATATGAAATTGACCTGGAAATTAGAAATAACAACATTTAGTACCTAACAAACAACCTGTGATAATATAATTTCACAGACGGCTTATCGTAGGTAAAGAGCCGACTGTGATAATATAGTTTCATAGGCGGCTAGTCGTAGGTAAAGAACCGTCTACGATAATATAGTTAAACAGGCGGATAATCTTACGTTTGAAACCGCCTGTGATAAACATTCTTCATAGATGGACAGTTGTGGGTAAAGAACCGACTGTAATAATGGAGGTATCACATGCGGATACTCGTACATTATGAATTGCCTGTGATAAAGATTCTTCATAGGCAACTAGTCATAGGTAAATAACCGCCTGCGATAATGAAGTTATCGCAGGCGGATACTCTTATGTTACAAACCTTCTGTGATAAAGAGTCTTCACAGGCGAATTCTTGGAGGTTAAAACCGTCTATGATAATTTTTTTCACAGGCGGTTTAAGTTTCTGCCTATAAAAATTGCTGATTATCACAGGCTATTTGTTTCAGACGGTTCTCAAAATCGTGTGTGATAATACGTTTAGAGCCGCCTGAGATGAAGTTTGTCGTTGTAGTACCGTGTACTGCAAGTCTTGTTTCAAATCTACACAATGACGGCTAGGGATGGCAATCCCACCCGTGGGTGCGTGGGATTTTTCACCGATGGGTGCGGGTTTTATTTTACACCCACAAATACCGAAAACTTATATTTATAATTTTAAAGTCAAATTTAATTATTTCTATAATTTATTTAGTTTATCTTATTTATCACAACCTATATTTACAATCTTTATAAGCCATTTAATATCTTTTTTGTTACATTGTCATTTAAAAGTGAATGATTTTTAGACTTATTTTTTTGTTACATTGTTATTTAAACGTGGATGATATGATTTTTTAGACTTATTTATTTTTTATTTTTTAGACTTATTTATTAAATGTTCTAGTATGTTTTAAATCAAACCAGATCTCACCCGCGAGGTGAATTCGGATCTCAAATTTCTCAACCTTTTTGTTTTGAACACTAGACCCATTGCGATACGTAACGGCGGCCACCCTGTGTGCTCGCACGGCGACACTGCCTCCTCATTACAGGAATCCCGGCGATTTGCGACAGCCAAGGCCGTCGCAAATAAGTGTAAAACCATCGCAAATAATCAAATTGCGACAACTTTACTTATTTGCAACGGTTTCCGGATGTCGCTTGTTTTTCGTCACAATTAAATTTATTTGCGACTGCCGGCTTAGACTGGTCGTCGCAAACAAGAGCCCGGGCCCAGCCGATGGGCCCGACTCGATAATTTGCGACGGCCGGCGATGGCCGTCGCAAGTAAGTACTTAATTTGCGACGGCCGACGGTGGCCGTCGCAAATTACGTAGGTTAATTTGCGATAGCTGCACACTTATTTGCAACGGTACTGTATAAAAAGCCGTCGCAAAAAAGGTTTTTTATTTTTTAAAAAAAAACTGAACATTCCGCCCAGCTGGATGGCCAGAAACACAATAGACATAACAGCAGATAAATAAGGAATAGAAAAATACAACATCCTCGCCGCTCCATCGATCACAACACAAAAGTCTCACATCTCATCACAAGAATACAAAAATAAGAAAGAGGAGCTCTCCGCTAGTGTCCACTTCCTCTAGAGCCGCCAACATCCTCGCCGCGCGTCAGTCTAGGCGCCGGTATAGACGGCGACGGAGTTTGAACCTCCGTCGCCGATCCCTGCAACACATAGAAGTTGTTGTACATATTAATTTATTTAGAACTTTGTTTTTGACTAGAATTGATTAAACAAGCTATAATTGATCATATTGAACTTGGTTTATTTAATTTGAGTTAGATTTGCTATATGTTTGATTATGCAAGACTAAGTAAGGCTACAATGCCTAAGTAAGACTATAATTTGTTTGGCATGAAAGTAAGACTAAATTTTATGAATTAAGACTAAGTAAGAACGTTTTTGATTACCTAAACATCCGGAGAAACGTGCACCGGCGGCGGTAGCTCCAGTTCCGGCGGTGGCAGTGGAGGAAGCTGGAGGTGCAACCCCTGGACATCGCAGCCTTGAAAGAAACTCTGTGGTTGCAAAAGTTGCAGGTTATTACATATTATTAGGAATGCGCTAAATTTAAATTACTTATCATACCATCATCCCCTGTCGCTGCATCTCTATCGTCTGTCGCATCTGCTCCATGCAGGCTCGCTGGTAGGAGATGGTGGCCTCCATCGCCGCCCTCTGCGCCGCCATCGCTGCCCTTTGCCCCTCTAGGTCCGACTGAAACTGCTCGCGACTCTCCTGGACCTGACGGGCGAGAGTCTCCACCTATGACACACAGCCACTCGGGCCCACCGATGAAGACTGTGTGGAGCTGCCTCTCGCAGGTCTCGCCGCCCTCGAGTCGACAACTCCGTCGAATATGGCGAACCTATAAAAACAGAATCAGTAATATGGAATTGAAATATCTTTAATATTTTGAATTGAAAATATATGACTTATGAACTCACCTTACGTGGGCTTTTCGACCTCCGGTTGCATACGCGGCTTGAGGATCGATTGGTTCATGTTCCCAATTGAAATCTTCGCCGTGTATCCTCCTAGCCTCCTCCCTGTACCTAGCCTGAAAAACAAGAAAACCGTGTAAGTTCATCAATCCATATAGTTATATTTACTATGAATGATTTCTATACTTACCAACCGCTCGGCTGCGGCCTGACTGCACCCCTGTGGCTGAGAAGGGTTCATGTGACCTCTCTTCCAGATCTCAGCAGGAGTCGGCGGCACCCCCGTCTCGCGCTCCTGTCAATACGTGTTAGTAAGAACAATATATTATGAGTACATAAACATAAGTTAGATACACTTACCATGCGTTTAGCTAAACGCAAGCGGATATCTTGACCGTGTTTGTGCTTCCTGTCACACCCGGTTTCTCCGAAGAACAACCGAGTGAATATCACATGTATGCCAGGATCATTTTCTCATACATGTGATGACAAATAGTGAAGCATCATTTATTACAAGCCAGATGTCAAATATAAATATGTCTTACAAAGGATATGTCTCGATGGACGATAATAAGTTCATAACATGTAAATAAACTAGCAGCGGAATATTATTCTTGTGGGCTCCGTCACAGGCATTGCCCGGTGGACTCCATGAACCTAGAAACCTTCTTCGGGTCCGAAGTCTTGATCATTAAACACCACATCATCCCCTTGACCTGAGCAGCAATTTAAACCAACAAATATGCAAGGTTGAGTACCATTGGTACTCAGCAAGTGTGGGAAAGTTATGTCATGCATGGCTAGAGCAAGGAGAGGTTGAACTCAAGGTTAAAGCACTACGCAATTAATACCTATCACCTTATCTTATTAAGCATCTACATTACTACACAGGTGAAATAGTCCCAATCTCCCATCCCATCATCAAAATCAAATAACCATAACATCATTTCCAATGTTAAGCTCCCCGCTTAACATCCACAACTTCCAAAGTCATCATCCTCTAATCATGAATAAGTCCAAGCCGCTCTTGACCGTGAGCACGGCTGTCATGACAGTTTTGACTCTGCAGAGTTTGCACTACTGTACCCACATGTAGTGATTTCAACCCCCGTTGCCGGGTGGACTATAGGAACCTCCATTATGCCATTGGCCCCGAACCACATTCACACTTCCCAGGTGTGTAGCCAGGAGATCACTACGAAGCCTTTACAAAGGGATTCCCGACGAGCTTGGGTCCACTGAGGTTTCACCCCTAACAGCATACAAGAGGCTCCAACCCCGCTGCAGTGGCCCCCTCTTGAGCCTTGCGGTTCATATGGTAGTCCAGCTGACACCTACTCCCCGCACCATCCAACACACCCATACTACGCCGGGGATACATCTAATTAATTGGCCAAGCTGCCCCATCTCAGCATGTGGTTGGCACGGTAAAGCCAGGTTACATGCTCCATGAACCGGTCCTTAGGATCCAGGCAAGTGCTAAACACAAACCCGAGTCTCGTGCACCCAGCACCAACCAAATCATCCAACTTGCCTCGATCCCTACCTCTACATAACTCATAATGTCTCATTCAAGAGTAAGGTAAACAAGTTGATGATATCATATCCCACTTATCCCATTCTAAGCATGGCTAAGCATAAGTAATATGAATGAATGACATAATAAAGCAAATCCCAACCCAAGTTACAAGGAAAACAAGGTAATGCAATTCTAGGGAAACTTCCTAGCATGGGTTTCATATTTCAATTGACAATGCAAATAATTCTATCTGCACATCCTAGTATAGGAACAAAGTGGTCAAGGACACTTGCCTTCTTCTTGCTGTTCTGAGAATGGAAAGTCTTGGTCTTGGAAGGGAAGAACTTGCTCTGGGGCAGGTTCTACTCATGCCAACACACATAGCAAAAGAAAACAACAATCCATAAGACATAGTTCACACTTTCACTCCACACATACATACATATGATAGTCATTCACATTTCTAAGTGTTGTGGTTACTCTAGATGTATTGATTTTTAGCCTACATGCACTTTTAAACATATGTATATGATTTCTAACTTTTGTATTCAGATTTCTGTTTGCACACTATATATGAATTTCTAATTTAAACAAATTCTTTAATACACTCTTTAGCTACCAAGTTTGCATGGAAGGTAATTTCCTACTCCAAAGGGGTTTTCATATCTTCTACCAAATCCTAAACTGAAGTCTTTGGATTTGGAAACTTCATTTATCATTTTCTAGTTATGCATATCTATTTTCCTATATTTTCCAGATTTATTTTCTATGCCTAAAAGTGAGTTTTAATATTAAATAGTATGGCATATCATCTAAACAGAATAGGTTCTGATATAAAATATTAAATAATATATTTTGGAACTTCTCCTCTCATGTGAACTAATTTAAATTTATTTTACTAATTTTCAGAATTATTTCCTAACCTAAGATTGTGTCTCTATAACTAATAAATGTGAACAATCAATTAAATAGATTCATTTCAGCTTAAAATCTACTTTTAACTCATTCTAAAGTTTTCCAAGTGCTAGGAGAGTTTAAATTTGAATTTACAATGTGTTTGTCTCACCTTTTAAATTTTAAATCCTAATCACATATTCAAATTCCTAAATTTAATATTATATAGGGTTAAAAAGGTAAACTCACCCCACTACAGGGTCTATTATATTATTTCATAAATTTCCAGGGGTCTAGCTACAAATAACAGAGGGGTTTTTCTATTTTTTATTAAATCCAGGGGCTGATTTTTAAATGAATTTACATGAATTTCTGAAGTTCCAGGGGCTAGATCAGAAGTTTTCGGGGCTAGCTCGTATTGTCCGATATCCCCACGTGGTAGCGCGTAAGAATCCCGGCCTTTATAATGCCGGGCTGATGTGGACCGTCCGATTTAAAACAGTCGGCTCAGATTAGATGCCGAACCGGTACGCGCGGGTTTTTATTCTACCGTGCGATTTAAAATAAACGGCGCATAAGCGGCCACGTCGCTCTGACCGTGCGCGGGCGGCGCGCGGCGGCGATCTCGCTGGAGAACTTCGGATCTTCGTCTATACCTCCTAAAACTGGGATCTTTTGGTATAGATCGGTAGAGGGGAGGTCGGGGATCTCACCTCGGGGTTTTTCTTGAGCTCGGAGGTCCTGGAAGGCGGTCGGCGTCGAGGTCCGAGGTGGAACCGCTGCGGTGCTCGTCGGAGTTGTGCCTAGAGCACAAACCACCGAGTTTTCTGCTCCTGCGTGATTCCGCGGAGGCGGTGGAACACGATCGGCGCGTTAGATCGGAAAATCTGAGCAGAGATCGAGAGAAATCGGTGATCGGAGCTTCGGTTCTCACCGGGAGGAAAAACAGCTGATCGGGTGGGGAAAACGGGACGATGCCGGCGTTTATATAGACGGGGGAGGGCGGCGTGTCGGTTGTGATCAAGTTGGAGTCGTCCGGGACCAGAATTCGGCTGGGAAAGCGCGGTTTTCCGGGTTAGTTGCGATCGGCCGCGCGCGGAGGAGTCCGGGTAGTTGGCGCGAGCGGGAGGTGAGGGATGACACGCGGGTCCTGCGTGTCAGTGAGAGAGAGAGAGGAGCGCGCGGCTGCGGGCTGGCGCGGGGGCGGGTGGGCCGGCTGGTGGGTTACGGCCCACTGGCCGAGGGTTTTGTTTTTTTCTTTTTCTTTTTTGTTTTCTTTTCTGTTTTGAGTTGAATTTGAATTCCAATTTGGATTTGAATTTCTGCACCACATGCAATACGTCCAAAATTTTTTAAATTCCCCTCTTAATAGGTTTTGGGGTGTTACACTTCCCCTCGACCCCTTTGCACCCTCGAGCCCCCTGGGACTTAGTCTTGAACTCATCGCAAGCCCAGTACCGACAAAGGGACTGGTATGCATCGGACCGACCCTGCAACCAGCTCACATGGCCCTGCACATAGTTGTAGGTCGTTAGAAATATCATGGATGTATTTGCTCCATGCTCAGAAAAAAATATTTACTACACCCCACGTACCTGCGCGTACTCTTCCTCTGTCAAGTGCCTATCGCTCTCCTGCCAGAAGTGTAGCACGTGGTGCTGGTTTGCCTTCAAGTGCTCGTTGATAACTTGAATACGAGCGTTCGACAAAGCTTGCCGAACCGCCTTTGCAGCGTTGACGTGAAATACTTTCCTCACATCCTCCAACATGCGATAAATATTGAAAGAGATGTACATTAAAAGAGTTTGAGAGTTAAAATTTAGGAACTTTATTTAACATACTTACCATAAAATCGGCCCATACAGCCTCCTGAACGTTGTCGTGCTCCTCGGGATGGGCGCGTGCATAATCCTCCCAGGAAGTAGCAGGCACCCCGTCGAAGACCCGGGGATAGTGCAAACGCATTAAGGACCTGAGGACACCGTTCACCGGTTTGTGGTGTCTCTCACCGGTGAAAGACGCGTCGTACCAAGCGCTGCAAGATATTTATTAATTCATTACATAAGTAACAAAAAGAAATCAGAATTTAACACTACGATTTAATTACCTGTCTCCGACCGGACTGTCAGTTGCTCTCGTCACAACACCAGAATTTGATGTTGCCGCGAGAGGATGAAGAGCTTCAAAATCAGTTGTACGGAATCGAAAACCATTTACGTCATATCGACCATAGCTTCAAACATTCATCAATCCATAAGATAGATGCCGCAATCTTTATGGACATTGTGTGTTCGACACTGTCAAACATGATCGTAAGTTAAAATAATAATTTCTTTAATAATAGTAACTTATAATATATAGAAGACGAGAAAGTATCACATAATCTCGAAACCAGGATTGGAAACCCGGCCCTCCATTTATTCCTTCTTGTCGCATTCTTTCAACTTGTTTGGCCATAGGTTGATGCCTATGTGGCCAACATTATCTGTGGAACTCGCTGAATGTGAGAAAATAATTTTTAGAATACATGTGTACGAAAATATGTCGATTAGCATAAATGTAGGATAACACTTATTCGAAGTATTCCTGCATGCAATCTATATTTGCGTACATGTAAAGTAAAGCAGCAGTCCTGTCACGTTCGGGTAGGACGTAGGTCTTGTAGCTACCAACAGTAGTGCCTCTCGTTCGAAAAATGGAGAGGTCACTTAAAGAAGGGGCTTCGTCCACATTGTACCGCATAGCCGAAATATTGACATTGTGTTCATCTGCAAAGTAGACATTTAAAAAGTATCCTACTTCCTTAAGAGCATATGCTTCAGCGATGCACCCTTCCACCCTTGCCCTGTTGCCAACCATTGGCTTCAGATATTGTAGCGCTCTTTCAATGTGATACATCGACCTATATTGCACAGGACCGCCAACTTTAACTTTGAATGGAAGATGGATAATTAGATGTTGCATTGGATTGAAGAAACCCGGTGGAAATTTTTTTCCATTTTACATAAAAGTACGGGTATCCCCTTCTCTAACTTATCCATCATCCCTGTCTTGATTTCTTTAGCACAAAGCTGTTTATAGAAATAGCTGAGCTCGGCTAAAACCTTCCACACTGCATCATCTAGATAGCCACGAAACATTACAAGTAAGAGTCTTTCCATGATAATATGATAATCATGACTCTTTAACCCGGTGAGGTTTCCTGTGTTCACATTCATGGCTCGTTTCACTGCGTAACCATTTGGGAATTTCAAAGTTTTCAACCATTTCATGACTTCTTTCTTTTCTTTAGAGCTAATACAGAAAGAAGCACGTGGCTTGCCACCAATTTCAGATATTTCAAGAGTTGGACGGTGACAAATGTCTGCCAAATCTAGTCTAGCTTTATATTGTCTTTCGTTTTGCCAGACATATCCATGCATGTGCTTATGATACTTTCGCTCATGTTACGCTCCTGATGCATCACATCAATGTTATGTATTAGAATCAACGACCTCACATACGGTAGCTCCCAAAGTCCACATATGTGAGTCCAATTCTGTTCCACGCCATAACCTACAAAATATCTAGGACGACCTTCATCTGGCACCAGTTTGTCCAACATATCAGAAATTTCTGACCCGTTGAGACGTTTCGGTGGTTCTTTAGTGACAACGGTGTTCTTTCTAAAGACATGCATCTGTTGCCTAAATATGTGATTCGAAGGCAACCAACGTCTGTGACAATCAAAGTAAGATATCTTGCCTCCATGAGTTAGTCGAAAGCAATCCGTGTCCGAAGCACATATCGGACACGTCAAACGGCCGTGAGTGCTCCATCCGGAAAACATGTCGTATGCCGGCAAATCATGGATGGAGCACAAATAAGCAGCTCGAAGGTTGAATTTCTGTTTCTTGTAACTGTCATACGCTCTGACTCCTGTCCACAACTCTTTCAATTCTTCGATCAGCGGTTTCAACATCACGTTGAGACGTGACCTAGGATGATAAGGTCCAGGTACAATGAGGCTGAGGAACATGAATTCGTTCTTCATACACAAAGCCGGTGGCAGGTTGTAGGGAATGAGAAAGACGGGCCAACAGGAGTATGGCGTGGCATTTGTACTGAATGGTGAAAATTCGTCTGTCGCTAACCCGATGCGAACATTTCTTGCATCACGAGAAAATTCTGGATCGAAACGGTCTAGCGCCTTCCATGCATCACCGTCGGACGGATGCGTCAAGAATTCTTTGTTCTCACGTTTACCTTCTTTGTGCCATCTCATGTGTCTAGCAGTTCTTTTTGAAAGAAACAACCGCTTCAACCGAGGTGTCACAGGTAAGTAACAAAGTTGCTTATGTGTGACATCTGTCATCACATTATCTCCATCATCATTAACAACTTCGACATATACCACATTTCAAGCACATGTTCTCGTTGGCGTGCTCTTTGCAAAATAGCATGCAGTTGTTTGGGCACACATCGATTTTCTCATAATTCATAACAAGACCAGATATCCGGATCTTCGACTGATACATATCTTTAGGCGCTTTGTGAGGTTGTGGAAGGATATCGCATATCGTTTTCATGATATCATTGTAGCAGTTGATAGAAAAAAATACTTAGACTTAATTGCCATAAATCTGGTCAAAAAAGCAAGGACGGTCACATCCGTGTGTTCATGCAACGTCTGTTGTGATTTCTTGAGCTCCTCGAAGAAAACGTGTGCCTCCTTTGTAAGAGGATCCTCCGCTTCCAGAGCTTCTAGCATCTCATCCATCCTATCAACCCCCGTTATATCATCATCCTCATCCACTTCTACTACGTCTCAAGGTTTAGTCTCGCCGTGGAAGGTCCACACCTCATAACTTGGCGTGAAACCGTTTCGATATAAGTGAAACAATAGTTCCAATCTGCTCAAAAATTTGGTGTTCCGACATTTCGTACATGGGCACCGCACCTTATCATCAGTTGACAATGAAAATGCTCGATCTAAGAATTTATCTAACTTGATGTACCACTCATCCGAGTGACCACCAGTTCTACTCTTCCAGCCAGTATACATCCAACTGCGGTCTTCACCCATGTTTGACTCTGTAGTTTAAAGCCGAAGAAATTATCGTTAATATATGCATCCTACTTTTGACGAGACACAATACCTAAAGCCCAACAAAATTTTGGCAGCATAACCTCGCTTGTTTTACACTGCACCCACCAAAAATGGTGCAGTTCTTCAAGCTTTGGGGTCAACTGTCCAACAACAAGGGAGGAGGTGAGGAAATAACGAAAGAGGAGGAATGAACGGGAGAAAATCACCCGTCAGGGCCCGCCATCCACGTGCAGTAGCTTGTCGTAAATAATGACATATTGGGGACGAACGACAGTTACCGTTGCCAATTATGGCTTGGAAACTTTATTTGCGACGGTTACGGCTCACTGGGGCCGCCGCCGCGTAGTCGTGAGCGGCCTCGGGGTGTGTGAGTTGGGGCCGGGTATATCTCGTTTAGGGTTGGCCGTCGCAATTTATTTTACTTGCGACGACTTTTTCTTTGACCGTCGCCATTTATTTTACTTGCGACGGGAGGCGGCGCGGCGGTGCGCAGGGGCGGGAGGCGGGGGAGGCGAGGCGCGGTGGCGGGAGGCAGGGGCGGCGGGGCGCGGCGGCGGAAGGCGGGAGGCGGGGGCGGCTGGAGGGAGGAGGCGAGAGGCGGGAGGCGCGCGCGGCGGAAGGCAGCGCGGTGGTGGCGGGAGGCGGGCGCGGCGGCGACGGGAGGCGGGCCCGTCGGGGTGCAGCGGCGGGAGGCGAGGGAGGCGGGGCACGGTGGCGGTAGGGGTGGCGGGTAAGCCGTCCCTCTTTAATTTATTCGCGACGGTCGGCCATCGCAAATAATCCTAGCCATCGCAAATCATCACGTTTCCTGTAATGTTGGGCCAGGCCCTAAATGGACCGTGTCGAGCCGGACCCTAAATAGCTTGTGTCAAGCTGCGCCGGCCCGACTTTTTATATAATAATTTAGCACTTCATCAATCAAAGTAATACTTAAACAATTACGCTACTAATCAAATAATTAATATATAAAACTACAAATTAAACAAGAAATCAACTAATTAAACGATTTGAACAACTAGTTATTTCATCGCTGAAACTAATTTAATAACTATTTAAATCGACAAATTAAACTAATGAAACTACAAATTTAACAACAAATCAACAACGAATCAATAATTCAATATATAATTATTTGATATATTATATAACGTTGTCAAAATATAAATCAGAGCGGGGGGAGGGGGCGGGCGCAAGCAAAGAAAATGGAAGCGGAATCACAAGTCCGTACTAATAACTTGGAACTATATAGCCTTGTAGGGAAGAGAGCGTGGCTGGGCCTACCGTTAACTGTTGTATCTGGTTGCCCAAGTGTCAGCCCATGGGAACAAGCGAAATAGCAACGTGTGATGTTGTCAGTTGTCAAGGACCATTAGATCCTTGCCGCAGCGGCGGGAGGCGGGGCGCGGTGGCGGGGGCGGCGGGGCGCAGCGACTGGAGGCGGGGCCGACGGGAGGGAGGAGGCGAGGAGGCGCGTGTAGAGAGAGGCGCGCGCGGCGGAAGGCGGCGCGGCGGGGCGTGGCGGGCCGGTCGTCGCAATTAACTAGGGACGACCGGCCCGCCGCACCCCGCCGCGCCGTCTTTTGCCGCAAATCAAACTAATTACCAACTTAAACTATAAACACCCTAGTTAATTGTCAACTTAAACTACAACTACAAAACTATAAACTAACTAAAAACAATTTAATTGCCAAATTAATTACAAATTAGTCTAAAACAATATGTAATTAACTCTACTCTAACTAAATCTAACTAACAAGAAAAAATTAAAAAATACATGAACATAGGTTACCGAGAGGCGCCGGGCGTCGGAGGCGGGGACGGCCGGGTGCGGGAGCCAGGAGCGACCGGGCGCCGGAGCAGGGAGGCGGGCGGCCGAACGGCGCGGGGCGGAACCGGAAGGTGTCCGGTCGAGATATCGGAGTCATTTACGACGAACCATCGCAAACAAGCTTTTAATTGCGACGATTACTTAAAACTTTTAATTATAACGACCACACGCCTAGGATTAGCCCGTTACAATTTAATTTATTTAAAACGGCGTCCCGTCGCAAATAATTAATCGGGTTTCGTGTAGTGCCTGCAATAGCTTGCCTTATCTGTCGAAGATAGTAAAACAACCTCCAAACTCTTATTACTCGGAAATTACAGTTTCCACAGTTCAGAGGCGATGGGGCAGGAGAGCAAACAGAGAGACTCCTACGGGAAGTACAGGAAGGGTGAGAACCGTTTTAACTACCCGATCTCCCAGATTTCTTGCAGAAAACACCCTCTAAAAAGTCCACATGACACGGCCAGTGACGGATCCTGGTCTCCCTCCTCATCTCATCTCCTCTCTCTACTGAAGAAGAGGCTGCATAGCATGGCGGACCGATCAAGTGAAAATCTTCCGCGCACCGGCGGTGGTGGTCGCCGGAATGTCGACCTCGCGGATCTCGGTCTTGAAGCCCTTGCCAGCGGCGTTGGCCAGCGGGTGGATGCCGTGCTCCGGCCCGCTCATGTACGCTCTGTTCTCTCTCTCCTTCTGGAACGACACGCCGAACTTCTTCTCCACACCTGCATAATCAAATCCCACACGAGATAATAAGACTCGTGCAAGGAACAGATTGACATAATCACATAAGCGTATAGGAGCAGGAGCAACGCACCGTCTGCCACGTCCTGCCGAAGCTGGCCCTCGCGGGTGAGCGCCATCATGATCTGCGGGAGCCCGAGCGGCAGCGCGTCGCCGCGGTCCACCTGCCAGAAGTGTATGGTCTTGCCGTATGTCTTGCACACCTCCTCCAGGTCCCGGCGCTCCACCATTCCCGGCACGCCCGGCAAGAACAGCATCCCGCCCTTCACCTCGAACTCGTGCGAGTGCCACAGTGGCTTCTCCTCGTCGGGCAGCGTCAGGAACACCTTCTCGGTGACCAGGTACTCCACGCCGATGAGCCGCGCCTCGGCGTTGGGCCCGTCGAAGATGACGCACTGCCGCACGTCCTCGGTGAGGTGAGAGCAGAAGTGGTGCGCCTCCACCTGCCGGGTCATGTCGTCCGCGTAGAAGTGGAACGCGCACAGGTGCTGGTGGATCTGGTTAATGGGCGCGAACCCCTGGATGGTGCCCGTCGCCGTCTCCAGCAGCGCCGTACTCGTCTCCGTCGGCTCCCCGGGAACATCGACGTTGTGGCACGATGCAGCCATCGTCTGTGTGCGTACTTCAAGAGCCTTCTCTTCTCTTTCTTTTTTCTTTCCTTCCCTCTGACATGCACAAGGCAGGTGTGAGTTGAGCTGCTATTATGGGGGTGAGCTAGGTTCATGCAGCTACACACGTGTGACTCTGGAAGAGATACGTGGCCGCAGATATCTATCTGGTGGCATCGTAGGTGCTGCATATACCCGTTGCCACGTGCGATGACGCTTTGAACAGCCACGTTCGCTGCCCAAAGGCCGGACGCAGCTTTCCTCGCTCCCACTCCCTTTCGGCCTTCCCACATGCGAACTTTCGACAAAACTCGTTCAAGTTTTCCTCATTTCTCCTGCCGCACGGCTAATCTGAAGCAGCGTTCATTAACAAACGGATGACAGAAATGACCCGAGCAGCATTTTGCCCCACGGCAGAAAAGATGGAAGTAGCGTTTTACCCAACAGGCGAGGACTGCAGCGTTTTACTCGAACTATAATGCATCGAATCTTGTCTGCATGTGTTGTTGCAAGCAACTGTGGCGGTATTCTCAATCGTCCTTGCAGCGACGAAGTTAGATAGGTGATCGTTCGATTAATATGTTCGATTCAGTTTGATTAAAGAAAATTTTGGTTATGCATTTTTAATAACTGAACACGATTCAAAACAAATAATAACCTGCAAATTGGTTGCGACAATTAGGTTCAAATTTGCGGTTATCCACGGATTAGTATAATATAATTTTTTAGATAAAAATGTAATAAACAGATAGAAAATAGTAATAGACATAAAAATGACGTGCTAGCTGACGTGGGTGGATATTATCAGGATTGGTTTGAGCTATTAGAAGAATTCGATGAGGATAAAGATTAATATTATTGAAATTTGTTTTTATGTGTCGTGAGGTAGTGTGGGTTAATTTTTCGGTTTTAAATCAATTAATGTGACATGAAATCCAAATAAAATTTGGTTAACAATAATATATAAAATAAAAAGTAAGTTTAACAAAAAAATTTGGTTAACCGCATATTTGATGCGGTTTGGTTTAATTTATGGTTTACAGTTAGCTGCGCCCACCCGCGGATAAGGCGTGGGAACTTTGTGTAGTATAATAAAAAACGTGGAACAAAACTAAAAAGTGTTTATATATATATATATATATATATATATATATATATATATTAAAAAAAGTCATCACGATTTGTCGAAGCGTCTACGGTCGACATTTCCCCCGGGCCTGCTCTAGGCAGCCCGCGGAGATTCTTTTTCGGAGGGGCTAGTCCTGTCGCGAGGGTCTCGCTCGAGTGAACGAAGGAAGGAGATGGTTGACACGGGGATTTACGTGGTTCGGGTCGCCGGAGCGTAAAACCCTACGTCCACGGGAGTGCTCGGAGCACTGGTTTTCTTGAGTACGTGGATGATCTAGAGGGAGTTGAACTCACGAGAGTTCGAACCCCTTGTAACGTTTCCTACCGGGGCCTTTTGTAATCCAAGACTCGGGCGGCTTACAAGGTGGGCCCCGGGGCCTGACAGGTGGCCCCAGGGTGATTTCCTACTAGCTACTATGTCTTGGCACTGGCTTCGAGGTCCTCGTCCTGCCGCCCTGTCCACGGTGTAGGCCAGGCGTAGCCGTTGGTGATGGCAGGGGCAGCAGGGCATGTCTTGTCCGTGTCTTGTCGCTGCCTTCAATGGTCTGCAGCTTCTGACACTGTGCGCCTGTCTTGACTGTGAATGGTCATAGTGCCTCCTGATAGGCGTGCGCCGCGTCTCCGCGCCTTGGGAAGGCGCGGGTCTTGAATACTTTGTACGGTAAAGGCATGGCGCGCCTTTACTCCTGCTGCCTAGCGCGCCGGGCGGGTAGCGTTGCTCTGCTGGCCACGTGGCGGGCCCGGAACTCACCTCTGAGGAGAGGGGAGGTCCGGCCCCGCTGGACACATGGAGCCTTCGGAGCTCACCCCCGCGGAGGGGAGAGGTCCGGCTCTGCTGGGCCACGTGGCAGGCCCGGAGCTGTCCTGTGAGGAGAGGGGAGCTCCGGCCCTACTAGACACGTGGTGCCTTCGGAGCTCGCCCCTACGGAGGGGGCGAGGTCCTGCCTTCTGGGCCACGTGGCAGGCCCGGAGCTATCCTCTAAGGAGAGGGGAGCTCTGGCTCTACTGGACACGTGGCGCCTTCGGAGCTCGCCCCTGCGGAGGGGGCGAGGTCCGGCCTTCTGGGACACGTGGTAGGTCCGGAGCTATCCTCTGAGGAGAGGGGAGATCTGGCCCTACTAGACATGTGGCGCCTTCGGAGCTCGCTCCTGCAGAGGGGGCGAGGTCCTTAGGCAGTTTTACCCTGTGCGCGGGGGTACCCGATATTGAGGGTGCCGACACGATTGTTTCCCTTGTTAACAGCCTCGCTCTACTTTTGATGACGAGCGTATCCATCCCTTTAAATGCCAACAAAGCAGCAAGTACCTGGACATGGGCATGGACACTGGCATCACCGCTCTTTGAAATCCATGTAGGTCCACTCGTCCCTGCTCCAAGAACTGACCCAAGGCACCAGTGGTGAGCGCACGAGTGCCCCGTCGTATATGCGCGCCCATGTTCTAGAGGTCCCCACGGGGCGCGACGTCCTGTCGTGCGTGTCGCAATTTGCGTGGCGTGGCCGGTCGCGTCACCAACATCGTCCTCTGGGACCCACGCCGGTGATCCGTGCCACCATGGAGATACTGAGCCTGGCCGGATGCTTCTTTCTTATCGCCTCTGAGTGTGAGCTGCGACACTCCTCCTGGCCTGCTCGGAAGCAGCTTGTGAGGTTTTTTTTTCGGAGGAGACTTGGCACCCTTCGTGACATGGGCTCGAGAAAGCGGGTGAACTTGAGGATTTACGTGGTTCGGGTCGCTGGAGCGTAATACCCTACGTCCATTGGTGTGCTTGTTCTATTGCTTGAGCGCTTGTACGTTGTGTGATCTTGAGTGTGGAGAGTCGGAACCTTTTGCAGCATGGTCACCCCGGTCCTTTTATATTTAAAGGCCGGGGTGGTTACAATGAGGCTTGGTGCTCGACTGGTGGCCCTAGAGCTTTGAGTGTCCTATACACGATCAAAGGCTTCCTCCTCTGAGTAGAGTCATTGGCAGGGGAGTTAAGTCCCTCCGTCTGATGTGCTGGGCGCCCCTGACCGTGTGTCAGGTGATGATGAAAACGCCGTCTTGTCGCCGCGTCTCCTCGCCATGCTTGGGTGGCTGAGTGCCGTTGGGCGACACTGTTCTGCTGTCACGCCTCGCTGTCGTGTCTTGTCACCGTTATGGCGAATGGGCAAGGGACGGAGGCGTGTGTTGTGCGCTATGCTTCTGGGGAAGGCACAAGCCTTGAATGCGAAGTGACACGACCCCACGGTCTTGTCGAGCCAGGATCACGCTGAGGGGTGCTGCGTTGCACAACACCGGATAACACACATCAAAGGTACAAAGCAGAAGCAAAACTTTTATTACATAAAGTGGTTTATGAATATTTGTACATCAAAATAAGTCCAGTCTACACTCATGGGCGTAGACGACGCATCAAGTTCACGTTCAGCCCGTGAACGTGTCCTTGCTAGCACACACGCACACTAACACGGCGGCATGCACGACTCCCACTCGACGGGGTTCCCCTCCTGGGGTTCCGTCTCCTCTTCGGGAGTCCCTTCCTCATAGAACCCTGCAAAAGCATCAAACACAAGCAGTGAGCACAAAGGCTCAGCAAGACTGACCCCTCTCTCCTAAACATGGAACTTCTACATGAGGGATTGATAGTTTACATGAGGAAAAATTCATTTGCAAGGACTCGCCTAATTAGTAAAACCTTACTTTCAAGTTTTAGCAGCAGGTTGTGGAGAACCTTACGCTAAGGCACATGAGAGAGCCGCAATCAAACAAGAAACACATTTCTCTCATGTACTTTGCCCAAAGTTGAAAGGAACTTTAATTAGCTCTACACTACAGCATATCATTAACAATTAATGTCCATCATTCAATCAGCAGCATTTTAACATGTGACTAGCCTGTTCTTTCTACGTCACGGTACAGTGAACAAGTTGTACTCACTGACCGCGAGGGACGGCGATTATAATCGATTTACACCTGCAGGGTTACCCGAACAACCCATCAAGTACACCCGTACTCGATGTTGCCTACAACAACCATCACGGACGTCGTACGCAACCACCTTTCACCCGTCAGCCAAATGTTGAACCGGTCCAATCGTCCCGAGCAAGAGGTCTCTGCACACGTATCTCAGTGCCGCCAGCCGATTTACACCTCAAGCTCTCAACCTACCCTCTGAACGACCAGCTATGCCTCAACACCCAGCTACCCGAGTTACATCGGTTTCCCAGTTCCCATATAGCCGGTAGATCTTCGGTACTGTTCTAGCTTGTTCAACAGGCCCGCACACGGCTCGGTCCTCAATGGACATAAGCGGAGCTACAGCACACAGGCCCCAAAGTCCTGCTGCCATTACTCTCCGCTCGGTCTCATCTTTCATACCATGTGTATCATGTGTTATCTCTACCCGAGTCGAGTGCCTCTAGCCTATGCTCGCGAGTAGTTCCAACTACTCGACTTGTACCGAATCCTACCCTAACTTAGCTTTGCAGTAGCTAACAGGGTTTACAATCCTAAACCCAACCCATGGTTTTCTTGGCTATGCAATTGGGTTTCCAAACAAGACTCTATTGCAAGGAATCATAATACTCAAGTAAGTGCTCAAAACAATAAAAATTTGTAAAAAGGTTAATGCAAACCGGAGCTTGCCTGCTTTGTAAGGCAGTAGTATATAATAGAAGTTAGTGATCTTCAATCCCTTGATCTTTCTGAACTTGCTCAACTGATCCACACGTCAAGGGATGGCTCCGTCGACGTCCTTCATCGTGAACCCTATCCACATGTATATGCATAGTATTTTATAATGTAATTCACAGGCTTAGAGATTAAAACTTCTTAAGAACAGAGGTTGTGTGTAGATTCTAGGATGAAGTTGTTGCCTCTGTTGTGCAAAGAACTCAAAGAGACTAAATCTACCTTAGATGTTTCATTGCATCTCTAGCTAAGTTCCTAATGCTATATAAGATGAGCTCTAATGATCTAGACATAACTAAAGGTCCTGATCTCCAATGACTTCGAAATTTTTACAGGAAGTCATACACTACACAGGGACTTAGCTTGCTAAATTGCAGCTAAAGTGGAAAGAAATTGTGTCTCGCACAATTTCCACCCCAACGCTATGTTGTTATTCACATACACTAGACTGGAGAACAAGGACAGGGAGACTCAAGGCTCAATTTGAAATTAAAATTTGCATGTGAGTTCCTGGTCACGTGAAAGTGCTCTGGACCAAAAATGAACACTTTTCATTGAGGGTTTTATTCAGAATAATTCCCTAAGCAATTAAGCACAAAGAAATTAATTCTGAATTAAATCACATGTTCATGCCCAACTGAATGAACTACAATTTTACTTATAGTTCATAGAGGCTGCATAAATTTTCCTAGGATTTTTAGAGCTATGAATTGCCCAGAAATGATTTTCCTAACTCTGGGACAATTTCTGAAAAGTCTCTGTATTCATTGGAATACAGTACATTGAAATCTGAATTCTCCAACATAATTCAACCCCAAATGAGCTGAAAGTTTTACAGGAGTTCAATAACATCCTAATGATTATTCTGGCGAAATTTGAGGACTTCTGGATAAACTAAACTCCCTCTAAAATTCTTTTGCTGAAAAGCTTTAAAGCATTTTCCAGAATTAATATAAGGACTTTCATACAAATTGATTTGCATATTTGGATAGAGTTTGTCAACCTTAATCTAACCCAATTTGAATCACTAAATTTGGAAGTTTCTACACAAAGATATGAGCTTCACATGAATTGGGAAAAATCTGAAAATGAGTTCTGTTCTATTTTTCCAATTTTCAGAGACATAAGGAATTAACACCACATTTGACCAAGCAAATGAGGTCCAATGCCTCTGAAATTTTTACTGGAGGTCAAGGCCCTGTTTGGCACGACTTAAACTTGTTAAAAAAGCAGCTTGTCTGAAAAGTTGGTGAACAGCAGCTTAAACTTATATCCTGCTTTTAGTTCATTCTGAGAAGCAGCTGAACTAATAAGCTGCTGGAGAAGCTGACTGTTTGGTACACCCGCAGCTTATTTTTATAAAAAAGCTGGTTCAGAAGCTGTGCCAAACAGGGCCCAAGTGTTTTTGGAAGAATCTCCTGCCAAAATTTGGGAATTTCCCAATACATAGAACTCCTGGAATAAATCCTACAATATTTTTCCTTATATGAATTAAGGAGCCAAATCCAGAGATTTTCCTAATTATTGGGATGCACCCCTGGATAGTACTATTTGAGAGGAATACAACAAAATTTGTTCCACAATTTTTGGACATTCCTACACAAAGTTATGGCTCTTCAAAGATTGAACTGGAAACTGAAAATCCCAGAAATATTTAAACGCTGACGGTTGGTCCGGGCTACGTTTCACTCACAGAAACAAAGGCACACGGGGCCACACATATTCCTCTGTGCAGTCACACCGGATCCCACAGCCACAGAAGATCAGGGTTTTAAACTTTCTCTCACTGACGACTGGGCCTGCCGACCCCTTCTTCCACCTCGGGTCAGTTCCCGCGCTCAGGGTGCCCGCGCCGCCGCCCTTGCCGGAGATCGCCGGAAACCGATCTCCCGGCCTCTGCCCGAGCCCTTGCTCACCGCCAGGTCCTAACTTGCCCTGCTGAGCACGATGGGGAGGTTTCCCCGAGCCGGCAAAGCCTCTACGGTAGCTAGCGACGCTGCGGCAGCCCGACACCTCATCGGTGACGTCGGCCGGTCATCCTAGTACGCTAAAAGCTTGGCATTACGGTGCTACAGCACCAGTGAATGATGGGGAATCTCAACCTAGCATCAAAAACGTTCGGCAACTATGGCAAATAAGCTTTCACCGTGCGACCGCGGTCCCCCGGTTCGGTTGCCGGTAGAAAACCACGAAATACTCGCTCTAGGTGCGGTTTCAGGCTTGAACCGTGAAGAGCAAAGGATCGCCTACCCCTTTGGGCCCTTTGTGCAAACTTTGACGCCCACAGAATGAGAATTGAGAGGTAATTTGGGGTTACCATGCCGGGAGGTCGATCCGGGTATCCTGGAGAATCTTCTCCAAATTCTCTCGGGGTGCTTCATGACATGGCCTGAGGCTGGGAGGCGAGCAGCACGGTACCTTGGCGCGTCCAAGGGCGCCTGTACTTGGCCGTGACAAGCGCCCGGTTGGGCTGCCCGCGGAAGCCTCCTCATCGGGTCATGTTCGGCCTTCGCGCGGCCGCGTTTCTCCCGGGGTTGGAGAGCCGATCACCGGTCAGGGACGCGTTGAGGAGGGAGAGGGAGCTGCGCCAGTGCTATTTGGCTACTGACCAGCTGCTGCTCGCGCCCGTTTGAGCTGGCTGCCGATCGATCAGTGATGGCGGCAGTGTTCTCGCTCGGCTCTGCGTGAGGGAGAGGAAGAGCCTCTGTGCTCTGTCCGTGATCAGAGGAAGACGCACGTTGTGGGTGGATGAGACCGCTGAGGGGGCCTGAATCGACGCTGGAGTCGGTTGCGGGGGCGGTCGACCAGCTGCCGGCGTGCTGTCCCGAGCAGCTGCTGTCGATCCCCTGAAGACAGCAAAACAGAGACTCAAATCCTTTGTATAGATATTTTGGTACATATGACATGTGGGTCCCATCTCCCCCTTATCTCTTCTAAAATATCCCAAAATTGGCAAGTGATGAAATTCAATTGTGTGGAGTTGAGAACTGTACTGTATTTGGATAATTGGGCACAATTCATCCAAATTCAAATAGGCATTTGAATTCATTGTACATTTGTGTCTAATTGGAAATGGGTAGCAAATATCTTCAAAAGTTCATGAGACTTTGCCTACCCCCTAATTTGGACCTAAAGAACTCAAATATGAAACCTGCTCTTTGATTTGGCTACTGCAAATGAGATTTTTAATACAACAGTTTTGAAAACCATTGTGCTAATCTCATATGAATTTTTGAGTGGAACCAACTTGCTCCAAAATCTGAATTTATCTCTCTCACACATATGGGTACTTCCGTACTTGGTGTCAAATTCCTTTTTGTTCCATGTTTTCAAATAACCATTGAACTTGTGTGGAGGGAGCTTTCATGTGTATTATCACATGTGAAAAAGTTTAAACAAGTCCCATTTTTCCTACATATGAACTAACTTTGTGCAAGCATAAGTTTCTTTGTGTTCATATTTTTGGGACCTTTACATTCCTCCCCCCTTAAAAGAATCTCGTCCCGAGATTATAAGGTAAAAATGAGAGGGAGGATGGTGGAAAACTCATAGGATGTGTGACGTCAAAGGTCGGGATGATTGGCGCGAAGAAATCCTTCGCTCTCCCATGTCGCTTCAACCTTGGAGTAACAACTCCCTAAAACTTTATAGAACCACAACGTATGGTGGCATGTGGTTCGGTCCTTTATGTCGATGATCTGAACCAGTCCCTCCTGAGGTGTGAGATCTGGTTTCAGTTCCCCGATGTTCTCTAGCTGAGTGGTGGTTAAACATTTGAGACACTTCCTCAGATGAGAATGATGGAAGATGTCATACACACCGGTGAATATCGTTGGTAATTCTAGCCGGTATGCAACAGAGCCACATCTTCTCAAAACCTGAAATGGACCGATGAATCGGAGTGAATAGAAATCTTAACAAGTGAACCCCATCCAAAATTTACTTTCCAAATTCCGGGTTACGTGGTACGACAATTTTGTCCTTTAAACCACAGGACGTCGTCTCTGTCTTTCCGGAAACATTTTAACTCCCCACTATCTATATGTCTCCGCAAATGTGACATGCCCCTGTCCTGTTTCTGGGCTGCCACCCTTTCTTCACGGATGGTGGGGATAAAAGCTAAATTGTAGAGAGCTCTAGGGGGAACCACACGTAATGGTGGCTCGCTCTCTCCAAACGGCGTGATGGTCAGATCGTTGACGTGTGACTTGCAGCTTAGCGCATTTGCCACTACGTTTTCCTTGCCCGGTTGATAATGGATCTCTATTTCGTAATCCTTTATCAATTCTAACCATCTTCGCTGTCTCATGTTCAGCTCTTTCTGAGTGAATATGTACTTGAGGCTTTGGTGGTCGGTATATAAGTGTACGAGGTTACCGAGTAGGTAGTGCCTCCACATCTTCAGTGCAAGTACCACGGCGGCAGCGAGCTCCAAGTCGTGGGTTGGATAATTTTGCTCATGGTTACTAAGCTGCCGTGATCCATACGCGACCACCCTTCGGTCTTGCATCAGCACACATCCGAGCCCAATGCCGGATGCATCGCAGTACACATCGAACGGTTTTGTTGTGTCTGGCTGCGCCAAAACCTGTGCTGATGTCAGGTGCTTGACTAAAGTCTTGAATGCTGCTTCACTGGACTCCAAACATATTTGGTAGCCTTATTTAGCAGCTCTGTCATAGGCTTGGCAATCTTCGAGAAGTTTAGGATGAACTTCCGATAATGTCCCACGAGTCCGAGGACACTCCGTACCTCGTGAACAGTTCTCAAGGACTTTCAATGCAGCACTTGTGCGGCCTTACTTGGGCCTACAGCGATGCCCTTAGCTGAGATGATATGCCCGAGAAAAAGTACTTTTGATATCTAGAATTCGCACTTGCTGAATTTTGCGTATAGCTTGTGATCCCACAGCCTTTGCAAGACTATACACAGGTGCTTCTCATGTTCTTCCTCTGACTTGGAATCAACCAGCAGGTCGTCGATGAAGGCCACGACAAACTTTTCCAGCTCCAGCATGAATACCGTGTTCATTAGATACATGAAGTGAGCTGGAGCATTGGTGGAACCAAGGAACATGACCAGGTACTCATAAATACCGTACCTCGTCGAAAAGCTGTCTTTAGAATATCCTCAGCCCGCATCTTAATATGATGGTACCCTGATCTTAAATCCATTATGGAGAAGATCTTTGCTTCGACCAACTGATCAAACAATACGTCGATCTGTGGTAACGGGTACTGGTTCTTGATTGCCACAGTGTTAAGCAGACGAGCACTACACAAAGTCGTAGTGTTTCGTGCTTCTCCTTTGCAAACAATGCTGAATACCCCAAGGTAACGACTCAGTCGTATAAAACCTTTGCTCATAGGGTTATTTAGCGGTGTCTTCCACTCTGCCCATCCATTGGGTGCCATTTTGTACGGCCTTCACAAACTCGGTGGTGTTCCCGGCGCAAGTTTCATCTTGAACTCTACGTCCCGTTCGGGCGGTATGCATGGTAATAATTGGGAAACACCCCTGAAATCTACGTACCACCGTACTGCCCTCTATCTAAACAGTTTCCAAGTGGTTTAATATTGCAATCTGTTGCCGATAGGCGCCCAGAACTAATATATGAAGACCGTGCCGTGGGAGTTTGAGCTTAACGGTTCGAAAACTGATGTTGTGAACCACTCTGTGGTAATTTAACCACGACATCCCCAAAATAATGTCGACCTTCAGACCCCAAGAATAAGGAGGGTCGTGGGTTATAGTCTAACCCGCAAACAATGAGGTGCTCGGAAAACAACATCACTTCTTGTAATGCTGCCCCGGCGAAGATATGAGGTATTACCTCTTTGTAAAATTGGTTTGGAGCTGATGTTGAGCCACAAAAGATGGACTAACAAAGCTAGGTGTGGCACCTAAGTCCAATAGAATTAATACCGGTAGCCGATTCAGAGAAACATCTCTGATAACACGGCTTCTCCTTCTGGAACATCATCACTCACTGTGTAGTGAATGTTGCCCCTTGTCTGCCCTCTTTTCTGCAGATATAGTTATGGATCTGATCATTGAAAGTATGATGATCCGCAACCTTGAATTTCCTCCATACAATACCTAGCATAATGGCCCATCCGACCACAAGTAGAGCACGGATGTCTCTCCGGCTCTTCTCTAACTCGTGGTTGGAGTTAGATACATATAGCTGCAGCGATGGAGTACAAACCACCATCTGATGCTGCTGCTCTGGAGGTGGTGCAAGTTGTGGTACTTGACCAGCAATCAATCTCTAAGGAGTTAATCGTACAGGGGCCTACATATCACCGAATGGCGTTCGGGACACCAACAGGTGCTTTTGGGGCACATAACTTGTACTAGTCTGCACGATATTACTCATTTTTCCTCCTTTGTACAGAACAGACCTTGATGCACTAAATCTAGACTTTTACCCAGTCAGAAGCATTTTCATCACTCAAGTTGTATACCAAAGTTAAATTTAACTCCAATATCTTTCCAACGAGTATTCACATGATTCTATATCACTTTTGGATCAAGAGTTATGATTTTTCAAAATTGACAGAATTCCTGGATAAAATTTGCCAGCATCTCCTTTGTATGTGGCTGGTTTTATCACAGTTGTATATGCAAATACAATAGGAATCTGAACAAACTCTGAACTACAATAATGTTTCTTATCTCATAACCTTTCCAACGGTGTATCATATGACCCTTAAGAATTTTTCTACAGAATGTTATAAGTGTTTTACAGAAACATCCAGAGAGATTTGCATCTGTCCTGTTTTCTGAACAGTTTGCATTCAACTGGACATTCTACCAATTTGGCGTGTGATGTTGTAGGATCGAAGAGCACGTGAAAAGCTACCAGAGGGGGGTGAATGGTAGATTAAAACTTTTCGCAGCGGAAACAACAAAAACCCCTCAGCAAAAAATCAATCGGTTAAAGAAACCGTGTGTGCAAGTGTTTTCAAACGTCTACAACCGTGACAAATCAAGTAGAGAGGTAGAGAATCAAGTCACGGATCTAATGCAACAAGAATCACTTGAAAAAACGAAGTAAAACTTGAGATACGATCAAAACATTAAACGAAGATCAATCTGTTCTACCCGATATAAAACAGATCTGCAACGCTGCAAAGAAACTCGTGTATCTCAAAAACTACAGATCCGAAGCTCGTGAAAATTTCACAGATGATAGATAATTGAGTTGTGAAGACAACCCAAGAAGAATCACGTCAATAGGATCTGTAAAACTTGAGTTATGAACGAAACACCGAAGCAACATCGGTCTGTCCAGAAACTCGGCGAGAAAAACTTGACGAAAAACAAGTCGGACGAACAAGGCACAAAAGCGCCTCGAAACTATGAACTTTATTCAATAGAAACACAAGAGGAACAGCCCAAAGTTCTCTACCCACGAGAGCTCTGGCCTCCCTTGATTTTATAGCAAGCCCTCAGGCTAAACAATCTAATCTAGGACTCCTACTCCTAATTGGACTCGTATCCTAACTTACCATAACTGCTCAGGACTCTCCTATTCGCAGATAGAAGCAATCGTGAGACTTCCAAACACCTTAGGAACGTCCTAAACATTCCTAAAACAACTTAACTTCGTGCCTAGCATGAAATCCTATTATAACCAACTCAAATCGTCCATATTTGAGCCATATCTGACTCAGCCTCAGCCTGAGTACGCAATCCAGCCGGTTGGACCTTTCCGACCAATTCTTTACGTCCACTTCTCTTCATCACGCCTTGGAACAATGTTACCACGTCCATGCACTCCTTGCACACGTGCAAACACCTTCCAACGACATACACGCAACCTTCATATGCACTGCCCTTGATCCAAACATGCTGCGCGACCTCCCGATCAACTCAACCACAGCTCCTCCCGAACTTGGTTGTTGGAACCTCATCTCCTCCCTGAGACTAGTCCAAGGATCCCGTCACCAGCCATGTCTTGAACTCAAGCAACACCTGCACATGAATAAACAACCAATTCTTCCGAGCACAAGTCCTCGACTTGACTCACGTTAGTTCGAAAACCACAACACCTTACATGAGCACGTCACATAAGCATGTTGCAAACCATATCAAATGATAACAGCCATAACCACCAAAACACACCAAAAACTTAGCAAATTAATACTAAGCAAACTTTCCCATAAAGCAAGTTTGAAACATTGCGAGTTAAAAGCAAAAACAAGACGCTGCAGTTCTACGAGTTGAACTTCACGGGAGCTCCCTAAAAACAAGCTCCGGACCTCACAGAAGCTCTCCGGACCTTGCAGGAGCTCTCCGGACCTTGCCAACACTTGGCGGACCTAACAAAGAACTTGTCGGACCTTGCCACAGAATAATGTTTTGGCAATATTCAAAACTTTGAATGTTAATGCTAACTTTTATCCTAATTGCCAATGTATTCAGCACACATAGGTCTCACAATCTCCCCCTTGATGAATGCATTGGCAACACCAATTAAAATCCGAACATTGACTTATGAAAAGTTCTGAAAAGCTTTGAAAACTCATTTCTCCCCCTTTATTAATTTCTCCCCATTTTTTAAAATCAGAGAAGGAAGAAAGTGTATAACATATGTAAAGTGTAAAAAAAATCTCTCCTTATACATATTTCTCCCCCTTTGACAATGTATTCAGCAAGGTTCAAAAGAGAAATTTTTAAATGTTATGATCATATTATAACATATACATACAAAACAAAGCTCATCCAAGTCATACTATCAGGTTACTTACACTATCACATCAGTGAGATACATAAAGTAGTGTAAGCCATGCTAGAGATCAAATGTATTTTTCAGTTTAAGCAAGTCATGATCTCCCTTACTCAACTATTTCAAAACCTGAAAACATGACACTTGTTGTTGCATTTTTATTTTTCATAATCATTTAAGGCACAAAGTTGATCATATGATATTTGCAAGAGATTATATGCCGCATCAGCCTTATTCTAACCAACCAAGCCAAGCCTATGTCATTTGACAATCAGAAGCTTAAGGACATGGTTTTAGTCATACACAATTCCTTCCAAGTTCATATCTTAGTGCAATGATAAGCAATCTCAAAAGAAGAAGTGCGATGCATGCATATTCTCTTGATCTTTTCTCAAATTTTTATGTGAAAACTCAACATGTGAGCTGATCACTTGATTAATTTTTTATGATTAAAAGCACTTGTGAGCATGCAACAAGTTCAAAACAGCAAGAAAGTTCGATCATGACCAGATTTAGTGTAAGTAATTATTCCAATTACTAGTCATGGCAAAAACTACAAAATGTATAACATGAGTAATGTAGTAAGAACTTTCAGCCTGTAAAAAGAATCACAAAGTCATATATGTATGAAATACTATGCTCATATTATTTTAGTTTCAGATTCACACATAGACTTTCAAAGTTTCAAAAACTCCCCCTCAATTTAAGCCATGAGGATGCATAACCCCTATTTCACTACGAATGAAACAAAAACGAGTGAAATCCAAAGGTTTTGTATAAATATCAGCCAATTATTGTTCGGTATCGACATGGTGAAGCACAATGTTTCCTTTTTCAACATTATCACGAAGAAAGTGATACCTAATGTCAATGTGCTTAGTTCTAGAGTGTTTCACGGGGTTTTTAGCAATACAAATTGCACTAGTGTTATCACAAAACAGTGGAACACTATCTAAATCAACTCTATAGTCCTTAAGTGTTGGAACAATCCAAAGAATTTGTGAGCAAGCGCTAGCCGCAGCTACATATTCAGATTCAGCCGTGGATTGTGCAACTGAGCTTTGTTTTCTAGAGGACCAAGCAACAAGTGAATTACCAAGAAAATGACAAACACCCTAAGTACTTTTCCTATCAATCCTACAACCCCCAAAATCAGAATCCGAAAAAGCTTTCAAAGAAACGGTTGAGGAAGAAGGAAGAAAAATGCCAAATTCTTGAGTTTCATGTAGGTACCTGAGAATCCTTTTGATGGATTGGCGATGTGAAGCACGTGGAGAAGCTTGAAAACGTGCACAAAGACATACGCTGAATTGTATGTCCGGTCTTGACGCCGTGAGATACAAAAGTGATCCAATCATACTTCTGTATTCTTTTTTTATCGACCGGGTCACCATCTTCGTTAAGTTCAAGTGTTGTTGCTGTTCCCATTGGTGTCCGAAGAGGCTTGCATTTGTACATGTTGAAGCGCTTAAGAAGGTCCTTTGTATACTTAGTTTGATGAACAAAAGTTCCTTCTTTTGTTTGCTTGATTTGCAGCCCCAAAAAGTATGTGAGTTCTCCCATCATACTCATCTCAAATTCTGAACTCATCATAGCTGAAAACTTGGACACGAGATCATGAGAAGCACAACCAAAGATAATATCATCCACATACACTTGAACGAATAATGAGTCATTGCCATGCTTAAGTACAAAAAGAGTTTTATCAACCTTGACCATGGTAAACCCCTTTTCAAGTAAGAATGTTTTTAACCTATCATACCATGCTCTAGGGGCTTGTTTTAGACCGTACAAGGCTTTGGACAGTTTGTAAACATGATTAGGAAAATTTGGATTTTCAAAACCCGGTGGCTGCTTAACATAATCCTCCTCCTCTATGTAGCCATTAAGAAAATCACTTTTAACATCCATTTGATATAACTTGAAACCTTTAGATGCAGCAAATGCTAATAAAATTCTTATAGCTTCTAATCTAGCAACAGGAGCAAATGTTTCATCAAAATCTAGACCTTCAATTTGAGTGAAACCTTGAGCAACCAACCTAGCTTTATTCCTAACCACAACCCCATCCTCACTTTGCTTATTTTTGAATACCCATTTAGTTCCAATTAATATGTGACCTTGAGGTGGAGGTACAAGTTTCCAAACATTATTTCTTTCAAAATTTTCTAACTCTTCTTGCATGGAATTAATCCAAGATTCATTAGTGAGTGCGTGTGATATATCCTTGGGTTCAAAAGAAGCAACAAAAGCAGAATGAGCATGAGAGTTTAGATCACAAAACCTTGACCGAGTGACTCGTTCATGCAAGCTTCCAATGATTTGTTGTGGAGGATGACTTTTGAGTACTCGGAGGGGAGTAGACACTTCACTAGAACCTTCTTCTTCATGTTCGGACCTTTGATTAGGAGAGCTTGTTGATTGAGGAAGGTCCGAACCAGCAGTAGTGACTGTTGGTGCTGGTCGTGGTGCAAAATCAGCAGCTTGATTGTTATTTACTTCCGAGTTTTCGGGCAGCAGCACCACTTCTTCATCTTCTTCAATAAAAATACTCTCCCCCTGCGGATATGGATCCGGACCTGCAATATCGGAGCTAGTACTTGGGCTAGCTTCATCAAAAGAAACCTCGCAAGTCTCCACAATTTTGTTAGTGTCAAGTAAAAGCACACGGTAGCCTCTAGTATGAGATGGATAACCAAGAAACATGCCATCAACAGATCTAGCTTCAAATTTATCAAGATTACCATGTTTCTTAACAAAGCATTTGCAACCAAAAACCCTAAAGTGTGTAACACTAGGCCTATGTCCAAACCGGAGCTCATATGGGGTTTTCCAAGCATAGCACGCAAGAAAACACGATTTGAGACATAACAAGCGGTTGCAATTGCATCAGGCCAAAATTTCCTAGGAGTTTGATATTCATCAAGCATAGTCCTAGCCATCTCAACTAACGTCCTGTTCTTTCTTTCTACGACACCATTTTGTTGTGGTACATAGGGTGAAGAGTATTGATGATCTATTCCATTTTCAGCACAAAAGTGATCAAAGGATTGGTTTTTAAATTCAGTTCCGTTATCACTTCTAATTGCTTTTAATGATCCTGGGTGATCAATAGATAATCTAAGAAAATAAAGTTCTAAAATGACTAAAAGCTTCATTCTTAGATGCCATAAAATAAACCCAAGAATATCTGGAATAATCATCAACAATCACAAGCACATACCATTTACCTCCGGAGGATTGAACACGTGCCGGACCTACTGTGTCAAGATGTAAAAGTTATCCCGGTTCAGCTGTCATGGTCATTGTGAGAGGAGCATGTGAACCTGTAACAAACTTAGCATGTCTACAAGAAGAGCACACAATATCATTGTCCTTTTTAAGCTTCGGCAGCCCACATATGCGATCGAGAGCACTAACACGAGTGAGATGATCAAAGCCTATGTGACCAAGTCTACGATGCCAAAAATATAGATCCTTTGTATCATTAGCAACTAGACCACGATGCTTAGAAGTTGACAAATCAAAATCGTTTTTAAAAACTCTTCCAAATCTAGACATGTTAAACAAAAGCTCACCTTTTGAATCTACAACCTTGCAACAATTTTTAGCAAAGCTAACCTCTAGATTTTCATCTAGCAATTGTGAAACCGAAAGCAAGTTGTATTTCAAATTTTTAACAAGTGCCACATCTTTCAAAGTGTAGAGATTGTTTACTCTAACCGAACCTTTAGCAATTATGGGAGTAGAAGAGTTATCGGCGAAAGTAACATTTTCTACACGTGACACAAAAGAGAGAGAGGAGAACCATTCTTTGTTACCGGTCATGGGGCGTGAGCAACCTGAATCCACAATCCAAATGTTCTCCTTCCTCAAACGTGAAACCTACACAGCAGCACAATACGTCGATGACTCAATACTGGGGTTAGTTAAAAGACTTTTAGGAATCCAGTACTGAGTCACACGACGTCCAGCAGGAATAACACGCGAAAGCTGAGAAGGTACAGCAGGTTTATGAGCCAAACATCAAAATTTTTTTCCCAACTACTGACTTAGAAGATGTGTTATATGTAGCACAAAAAACAGTAGGTCCGGGAGCAAGTTTTTGACTCATTACAGCAGGTTGCAAGCTCCGAACATTCGGTCTAGCAGATTTTGCTTGGTTGTTATGTGATCTAGCAAGTATTCTTTGTTTCTTATCGTGTTTAGCTAGTCTATAACAAAAATCCATGACATGACCATCTCTACCACAGTAGGTACAATGAAAAATAACCTTATTATCATATCTAGATGAGCAAGGAACACGTTTATTAGAACCCGAATGGGACAATACTCCTGCAGATTTGAAAATCACCTCTTTTTGTCTAGGAGCTGTTTGAATCAAACCGCTTCCTAATGACTTTACAACTTTAGGTGGGTGTGCCTTAGCATGAGCATGAGAATTAAAACCTAAACCAGTTTTATCATTACAAGACTTGGAAGAATTCAGCAGCAAGTTTAGGTTCTTATTTGCATTAGAAAACCGATCTAGTGTCCTATGCATGTCATCAAGTTTATTGGACAGATCAAAGCAGTTTTCACATGAAGTTTTTCCTTTTAGTTTGCAATTTGAACAATATTTAACTTCATGCACACGTAAAGCATTGTTCAAAATAGAAATTTCATTCATAGCATCATTTAGTTTCTTATTCAGATCATCACATGAAGAACAATGCAAATCAATTGTAGAACAACAAGCATCTTTCAAATTTTTATCATTAAGTGCAGCAAGCTCTTTGTTCTTTTCAATTTCAAGTTCAAGTTTATCAAGTGTAGATGCGTGTGCACTTCTTAAAGAAGATAATTGTTCATAAATCAAATCACATGAGGAACAAGAATCATCACTAGGAATCAAAGTTTTTAAACGATTAATTTCAGATTCTAGTGATTCAATTTTAACAGCATTGTTCCTAAGTTTTTTATCCTTTTTCTTTAATATAACAATGGCATGAGAAATAGCATCACACATTTCTTCGCAAGTGGGACATACCTCTTCATCATCGCTGTTGTGTTCTGCCTCCTCGGAGCTTGAACTTGACTTGCTCGCCATGCAGCACATATTTGCCATAGCTTCTTCATCTTCATCACTACCGGTGTCCACATCACTTGAGCCGAAATCTTGAAGTGCAGAGATCATACTATGCACTATGTTGCGCATTGATAAATCTTTCTTCTTCTTATTCTTTGCAAACGATTTCTTCGGCCTTGTTTGCTTTTCTTCACGTGAAGTCGGACCTGAAATGTTAGGGCACTCCGTACGAAAATGTCCTGTCTTACCACATTCAAAACATCGTTGAGGTCCGGACCTTCCTCTCCTTCTAGCTCTCACATTTTGCAATGCTTTTGAGAACCGAGTAGAGATGAGTGCAAACTCCTCCTCTGGAAACTCTTCAATCTGTTCAAGGGTTAGAGAGGACAGCAAAGAGAGTGCACCACTAGATGATGATTGACTAGAACTAGACATGTCACGTTGCGAAACAAATGCAATAGACTTGTTGGAGTTTTTACGTGAGATGATGTCAATTTCATGAGTTTTCAATTTAGAATAAAGCACGTCTAAAGTAAGAGAACTCGTGACAGTAGATTCACGAATAGATGTAACTTTCATCTCCCAAATTGACATATCTAATGCTCCTAACAATTGTCTAGCATTTTCAGCATCTGAAAAGTTAACATTGACACTACGCAAGTTGCTGAGAATTTTATTAAAGCGAGCAAAAAGGTCGTCAATTGACTCACCGGATTGCATCTCAAAACACATGTATTCTTTCTTGAACATATCTTGCCTTACCTCCTTGATCGTATTGGATCCTTCAGGGTAGTCACAAAGAGCTTTCCAAACATCATATGCAGATCGGAGGTGTGCAACACGGTCGAAGTCGCTTTGAGTCAATCCTTGGATGATCAAGTTGCGAGCCTTGTTGTTATTATCAACATCTTTCATGTTCGCAGACGTAACTTGATCGTTGGGTGGTACATCGAAGTTCTGGTAGACCTTTTCCCATATGGCGAAGCCTTGCGCCTGTATGTAGGCCTCCATTCGCGCCTTTCGAACCTGAAAATCGATGCCATTGAAAACACAAGGTTTTGCGGAGCACTTCTCCATGATGGTTAGTCAAAACACGTGCAAATCACAAAGATTAGAGCACCTTGGCTCTGATACAAATTGTAGGATCGAAGAGCATGTGAAAAGCTACCAGAGGGGGGTGAATGGTAGATTAAAACTTTTCGCAGCGGAAACAACAAAAACCCCTCAGCAAAAAATCAATCGGTTAAAGAAACCGTGTGTGCAAGTGTTTTCAAACGAGTTCAACCATGACAAATCAAGTAGAGAGGTAGAGAATCAAGTCACGGATCTAATGCAACAAGAATCACTTGAAAAAACGATGTAAAACTTGAGATACGATCAAAACATTAAACGAAGATCAATCTGTTCTACCCGATATAAAACAGATCTGCAATGCTGCAAAGAAACTCGTGTATATAAAAAACTACAGATCCGAAGCTCGTGAAAATTTCACAGATGATAGATAATTGAGTTGTGAAGACAACCCAAAAAGAATCACGTCAATCGGATCTGTAAAACTCAAGTTATGAACGAAACACCAAAGCAACGTCGGTCTGTCCAGAAACTCGGCGAGAAAGACTTGACGAAAAACAAGTCGGACGAACAAGGCACAAAAGATCCTCGAAACTATGAACTTTATTCAATAGAAACACAAGAGGAACAACCCAAAGTTCTCTACCCATGAGAGCTCTGGCCTCCCTTGCTTTTATAGCAAGCCCTGAGGCTAAACAATCCAATCTAGGACTCCTACTCCTAATTGGACTCGTATCCTAACTTACCATAACTGCTCAGGACTCTCCTATTCGCAGATAGAAGCAATCGTGAGACTTCCAAACACCTTAGGAACATCCTAAACATTCCTAAAACAACTCAACTTCGTGCCTAGCACGAAATCCTATCATAACCAACTCAAATCTTCCATATTTGAGCCATATCCGACTCAGCCCCAGCCTGAGTACGCAATCCAGCCGGTTGGACCTTTCCGACCAATTCTTTACGTCCACTTCTCTTCATGACGCCTTGGAACAATGTTGCCACATCCATGCACTCCTTGCACACGTGCAAACACCTTCCAACGACGTACACGCAACCTTCACATGCACTGCCCTTGATCCAAACATGTTGCGCGACCTCCCGATCAACTCAACCACAGCTCCTCCCGAACTTGGTTGTTGAAACCTCATCTCCTCCCTGAGACTAGTCCAAGGATCCCGTCACCAGCCATGTCTTGAACTCAAGCAACACCTGCACATGAATAAACAACCAATTCTTCCGAGCACAAGTCCTCGACTTGACTCACGTTAGTTCGAAAACCACAACACCTTACATGAGCACGTCACATAAGCATGTTGCAAACCATATCAAATGATAACAGCCATAACCACCAAAACACACCAAAAACTTAGAAAATTAATACTAAGCAAACCTTCCCATAAAGCAAGTTTGAAACATTGTGAGTTAAAAGCAAAAACAAGACGCTGCAGTTCTACGAGTTGAACTTCACGGGAGCTCACTAAAAACAAGCTCCGGACCTCACAGAAGCTCTCCGGACCTTGTCAACACTTGGCGGACCTAACAAAGAACTTGTCGGACCTTGCCACAGAATAATGTTTTGGCAATATTCAAAACTTTGAATGTTAATGCTAACTTTTATCCTAATTGCCAATGTATTCAGCACACATAGGTCTCACATATGTTGCTCTGGAGTTCTACAAAGAAATTGTAGAGCAATTAAAAGTCTTTCCAGAACTGTATCATACACCTCCATTGGGTCAATCTTTTCAGAGTTATGCTCTATTTACAGAGAGTCCTTGCCCTGCCCTGTTTTCTGGACAGTTTCAACTCTACTCCATTTTTCGATTGGTTAAGGGATGAAACACCTCTGGACCTCAACAGAAGAGTTGTAAAGCTCTTCCAAAGATTTCCAGAAATGTATCATATGACCCCCAACCTCGAAAGAACTCAACCTCTAACCTCTGATTAACCTCAGCCTTAATTCAGCTGAAAACAGAGTGCTCTGTCCTTAGCAACCTATAAGTTGAAAACTTGTTAACTTTGAATATCCTGATTAAGGGAAGAGGTTACAGCAAGTTTTTACTTCTTTGGACCAAAACCTTCAATTTTTAAATGAAGTTATTCATTTAGTGGGGTGTGACGTCGATGCGTCACCAGATCATGTCGGTACTACGTCCTCACAAAGAAAAACCTATACCGGACTTAGCCGGCTTCGTTAATTCAGTGGCACTAAGCGTCTCTCGCACAAGGATGCTACACGTCTACCGTTTCATGGTCAGACTACCTACAGAAAACTCAAACAACCGTCAGACTCGGCTGCACACCGAGCCCGGTATCCATACAGTTTGTACACCCGGCCGTCATCACTCGCCCGGATGTTCTCAAGCCAAACACGCCTTGAGTTACGTGTTCACGTTTCAGACCACGTGACGGGGTCTCCCAAATTGCACCACGCACGCTAGGGACAGACATTGCTCGAATACCCCAAACGACATAAAGAGTCGTAGAGGATACCAAAGCGGGTCGGGTTACCTGCCACCCATGGGGCTCCACCCTTCAGCTTGTGCGCACTGGTGGACAACGCTTACGTGCACCCCCCAAAACATAAACATCCTGAGATGCACGATTTTCCGACATAGACAAATAGGTTAGTATGCCACTTTCTATACGCTAATAACATCCTTATACGGGCTACTAACTCGTTCCTCACTGGATTTTTGAAAAAGATGACCTTTGTAGTATGTTACACCTCAATCGAGCTCTGATACCAACGCTGAAACGACCCCACGGTCTTGTCGAGCCAGGATCACGCTGAGGGGTGCTGCGTTGCACAGCACCGGATAACACACATCAAAGGTACAAAGCGGAAGCAAAACTTTTATTACATATAGTGGTCTATGAACATTTGTACATCAAAATAAGTCCAGTCTACACTCACGGGCGTAGACGACGCATCAAGTTCACGTTCAGCCCGTGAACGTGTCCTTGCTAGCACACACACACACTAACACAGCAGCGTGCATGACTCCCACTCGACAGGGTTCCCCTCCTAGGGTTCCGTCTCCTCTTCGGGAGTCCCTTCCTCATAGAACCCTGCAAAAGCTTCAAACACAAGCAGTGAGCATGAAGGCTCAGCAAGACTGACCCGTCTCTCCTAAACATGGAACTTCTACATGAGGGATTGATAGGTTACATGAGGAAAAATTCATTTGCAAGGACTCGCCTAATTAGTAAAACCTTACTTTCAAGTTTTAGCAGCAGGTTATGAAGAACCATACGCTAAGGCACATGAGAGAGCCGCAATCAAACAAGAAACGCATTTCTCTCATGTACTTTGCCCAAAGTAGAAAGGAACTTTAATTAGCTCTACACTACAGCATATCATTAACAATTAATGTCCATCATTCAATCAGCAACATTTTAACATGTGACTAGCCTGTTCTTTCTACGCACGGTACAGTGAACAAGTGATACTCACTGACCGCGAGGGATAGCGATTATAATCGATTTACACCTGCAGGGTTACCCGAACAACCCGTCACGTACGCCCGTACTCGATGTTGCCTACAACAACCATCACGGACGTCGTACGCAACCACCTTTCACCCGTCAGCCAAATGTTGAACCGGTCCAATCGTCCTGAGCAAGAGGTCTCTGCACGCGCATCTCAGTGCCGCCAGATGATTTACACCTAAAGCTCTCAACCTACCCTCTGAACGACCAGCTATGCCTCAACACCCAGCTACCTGAGTTACATCGGTTTCCCGGTTTCCATATAGCCGGTAGGTCTTCGGTACTGTTCTAGCTTGTTCAACAGGCCCGCACACGGCTCGGTCCTCAATCGACATAAGCGGAGCTACAGCACACAGGCCCCAAAGTCCTGCTGCCCTTACTCTCCGCTCGGTCTCATCTTTCTTGCCATGTGTATCATGTGCTGTCTCTACCAGAGTCGAGTGCCTCTAGCCTATGCTCGCGAGTAGTTCCAACTACTCGACTTGTACTGAATCCTACCCTAACTTAGCTTTGCAGTAGCTAACGGGGTTTACAATCCTAAACCCAACCCATGGTTTTCTTGGGTATGCAATTGGGTTTCCAAACAAGATTCTAATGCAAGGAATCATAATACTCAAGTAAGTGCTCAAAACAATAATCCTGAAGCTCTTGCTAACACTCCTGCAGTCGAGTGCTGAGCATAGCAGCATCCTCCAAGCACAAGTCCATGTGCTCATGGGAAGTCCCTTGCTGCACTGGTGGGTACTTGTACTCCGTGGTACCACTCTCACGCTGGAGGACATACATGTACTCAGTCCTATCCAGGTGGCGACGATAGATGTAACTCTGGCAGGTGATGGCCTCCTAGGTGACATCCTTCTCCGCATCGACCTGTGTCGCTCGACAAGCTGGAGAGCGGTGGATCTTGAGCAGCTGATTTTCATGGATAATCCTCATTTCTGAACTCCATTCCTCCCTCTTTTCATGGATGGTCCTGGTGGAGCTATAGTGTATGATTAGCTTGCCCGTATTGCCGGCGGCTTGGAGCATACGTCGAAGATGGCGCAACAAGCCTCCTACTGCCAATCCGTAGGAAAGGTACGTCACCGGACGGCTCTCCTCTCTTTGGATAAGGGCAACTATGGGAACTCTCCCTCCTGTGGACTTGCGAGCGGTGCGAATCATGCGAACCATCTAAAACAGAAAGCATTTAAACTTAGGTTAGATAAACTTTTAAACAAAAATCCTATTTTGAACGAAAGTTGGGGTAAGATGAAGAAAGTGACTCCATTAAATAACACTTTTCAACACACACCTTGTAAAATAGTTTTTAAGAAAATAGGGCCCTTAAATACGTCCATTTCTAACTAGGTCCACGTTCCTACGGGCAACCTTGGCTCTGATACCACTTCTGTCACACCCGCTTTTTTTGAAGAACAACTGAGTGAATGTCACATGTATGCCAGGATCATTTTCTCATACATGTGATGACAAATAGTGAAGCATCATTTATTACAAGCCAGGTGTCGAATATAAATAAGTCTTACATAGCAAATGTCTCGATGGACAATAATAAGTTCATCTCAAGTAAATAAACTAGCAGCGGAATATTATTCTTGTGGGCTCCGTCACAGGCGTTGCCCGGGGATCTCCATGAACCTAGAAACCTTCTTCGGGTCCAAAGTCTTGGTCATTATAGACCACCTCATTATCTTGACCTGAGCAGCAATATAAACCAACAAATATGCAAGGTTGAGTACCGATGGTACTCAACAAGTGTGGGAAAGTTATGCCATGCATGGCTAGAACAAGGGGAGGTCGAACTCATGGTTAAAGCACTACGCAATTAATACCTATCACCTTATCTTATTAAGCACCTACATTACTACACAGGTGAAATGGTCCCAATCTCCCATCCCATCATCAAAATCAAATAATCATAACATCATTTCCAATGTTAAGCTCCCCGCTTAAGATCCACAACTTTCAAAACCACCACTCCTCTAATCATGAATAAGTCCAAGCCGCTCTTGACCGTGAGCACGGCTGTCATGACAGTTTTGACTCTGCAGAGTTTGCACCACTGTACCCACATGTAGTGATTTCATCCCCCGTTGCCGGGTGGACTAAAAGAACCTCCATTATGCCAGTGGCTACGAACCACATTCACACTTCCCAGCTGTGTAGCCAGGAGATCACTACGAAGCCTTTACAAAGGGATTCCCGACGAGCGTGGGCCCAATGAGGTTTCACCCCTAACAGCATACAAGAGGCTCCAACCCCACTGCAGTGGCCCCCTCTTGAGCCTTGCAGTTCATATGGTAGTCCAGCTGACACCTATTCCCCGCACCATCCAACACACCCATACTACGCCGGGGATACACCTAATTAATTGGCCAAGCTACCCCATCTCAGCATGTGGTTGGCACGGTAAAGCCAGGTTACATGCTCCATGAACCGGTCCTTAGGATCTAGGCAAGTACTAAACACAAACCCGAGTCTCGTGCACCCAGCACCAACCAAAACATCCAACTTGCCTTGATCCCTACCTCTACATAACTCACAATACCTCATTCAAGAGTATGGTAAAATAAACTGATGATCTCATATCCCAAATATCCCATCCTAAGCATGTCTAAGCATAAGCATGTAAATAAATGACATGATAAAATAAATCCCAACCCAAGCTACAAGGAAACAAGGTAATGCAATTCTAGGGAAACATCCTAGCATGGGTTTCATATTTCATTAGACAATGCAAATAATTCTATCTACACATCCTAGCATAGGATCAAAGTGGTCAAGTGTAACACCCCAAATTTTGATTCAAAACCCTAAACCATGTTCAGAGGGGAATTTAAAATTTTTTGGACGTGTTGCATGTTTTGCAAAAATTCAAATTCAAACTGGAATTCAAATTAGACTCAAAACAGAAAAGAAATGGAAAAAGAAAAAGAGAAAACGGGAAAAAACCGGCCAGTGGGCCGAAACCCGCCAGCCGGCCCAGTTTCCCCGCGCCAGCCCGCAGCCGCGCGCCCGCGCTATCCCTCACAGACAGGTGGGACCCACCTGTCATCCCTAACCCCGCGACCCCGGACTCTCCCGCGTGCGCGCAATCTTAACCGATCGGAATACCGCGTCCCTCAGCCCGAATTCCGGTCCCAGAAGAATCAAACTCGATCACAACTGACCCACCGCCCTTCCCCGGCTATAAAAACCCCAGCCCCGATCGGTTTTTCCCACGCGATCGCCGATTTTTACTCCGGTGAGCACCGAGACTTCACCGGTGAATTCTGGCCAATCTAAGCTCGGAAACTCTGATCTAACTCGCTGGTCTTGATCCACCGCCTCCGGGGAGCTTTGCAGGTGCAGAAAACTCGGAGAATTACGGTGTAAACACAGCGCCGACGAGATTCGCCATGGTTTTGCCTCGGACATCGCCGCCGATCACTTTCCAGGACCCCCGAGCTCGAGAAAACCCCCGAGGTGAGATCCCTGACCTCCCCTCTACCGATCTATGCCATAAGATCACAGTTCTAGGCAGAATTCTCGAGGATCCGAAACTTTCCGGCGAGATCGCCGCTTCCCGCCGCCCTGCGCCGCCGGCAGCGCCGCCCGCGCTCGATCAGAGCGACGTGGCCGCTTGTGCGCCGTTTATTTTAAATCGCACGGTAGACTTTAAAACCCCGCGTACCGGTTCGATGTTATAATCTCAGCCGTCGGTTTAAAATCGGATGGTCCACGTCAGCCCCGCGTTATAAAGACTGGAAATCTTACGTGCTATCCCCTGGGGTTCTCGGGAAATAAGAGCTAGCCCCGGAAACTTCTGATCTAGCCCCTGGAACTCTAGAAAATCATGTAAATTCATTTAAAAATCAGTTTTAGCCCCTGGACTTAATAGAAATTAGGAAAAACACCTCTGATAAGTGTAGCTAGACCCCTGGAAATTATGAAAATAATATTATAGACCCTGTAATGGGGTGAGTTCATTATTTTAGCCCTGTTTAGTATTTAATTTAGAAAATTGAATATGTAACTAGTGTTTAAAAATTAAAAAGTGGGACAAACATAATTGTCAGAATTAATTAAAAGCTTTCTCAGTACTTAGAAAACTTTGGAGTGAGATAAAAATATATTTTGGGCTGAAATGAATCTGTTTCATTTATTAATCACATTATTTAGTATAGGGACACATTTTTAAGTAAAGAATAGCTATAGAAAATTGGGGAAAATAATTATGAAATAGTTTACATCAGAGGCCAAGGTCAAAATATGTTATTCAATTATTTAGGACCAAAACCTATACTGTTTAGATGATGTGTATTACTAATTTCATAAAAAAATACACAATTATGCATAGGAATATAAATCTGAAAATATAGCAACTAGTAAATGATAAATGGAGTTTTTAAAATTCAAAGAGTTCAGTTTAGGGTTGATAGAAATTATGAAGGCACATATGGAGAAGAAAAATACTTTTCTTACATACTTGGTAGTTTAATATAAGGAATTTATTTAAAACTGAAACACACACATATGTATAGATATATAGTATGTAAGTATAAATATGAACACCAAAGTAGGAATCATACACATATAAATAAAAGTGTGTGCAAGCCACAGATCAACACACAAAGTAACCACAACACATATAATGGTGAATGAATTTCATAAATATGAATGTGTGGTTTGTATGAAGTAAGAAGTGTGAACTATGTCTTATGATTGTTGTTTTTCTTTTGCTATGTGTGATGGTATGAAGTAGAACCTGTTCAAGAGCAAGTTATTCCTTTCCAAGATCAGGACTACCCATTTCAAGAGCAGCAAGAAGGAGGCAAGTGTCCTTGACCACTTTGATCCTATGCTAGGATGTGTAGATAGAATTATTTGCATTGTCAAATGAAATATGAAACCCATGCTAGGAAGTTTCCCTAGAATTGCATTACCTTGTTTCCTTGTAGCTTGGGTTGGGATTCATTTTATCATGTCATTTATTATTATGCATATGCTTAGTCATGCTTAGAATGGGATAATTGGGATATGAGATCATCAGTTTATTTTACCATACTCTTGAATGAGATATTGTGAGTTATGTAGAGGTAGGGATCAAGGCAAGTTGGATGTTTTGGTTGTGTGCTGGGTGCACGAGACTTGGGTTTGTGTTTAGTACTTGCCTAGATCCTAAGGACCGGTTCATGGAGCATGTAACCTGGCTTTACAGTGCCAACCACATGCTGAGATGGGGCAGCTTGGCCAATTAATTAGGTGTATCCCCGGCGTAGTATGGGTGTGTTGGATGGTGCGGGGAATAGGTGTCAGCTGGACTACCATATGAACCGCAAGGCTCAAGAGGGGGCCACTGCAGCGGGGTTGGAGCCTCTTGTATGCTGTTAGGGGTGAAACCTCAATGGGCCCACGCTCGTCGGGAATCCCTTTGTAAAGGCTTCGTAGTGATCTCCTGGCTGCACACCTGGGAAGTGTGAATGTGGATCGTAGCCACTGGCATAATGGAGGTTCTTTTAGTCCACCCGGCAACGGGGGATGAAATCACTACATGTGGGTACAGTGGTACAAACTCTGCAGAGTCAAAACTGTCTTGACAGCCGTGCTCACGGTTAAGAGCGGCCTGGACTTATTCATCATTAGAGGATTGATGGTTTTGGAAGTTAAGCGGGGAGCTTAACATTGGAAATGATGTTATGGTTATTGGATTATGATGATGGGATGGGAGATTTGGACCATTTCACCTGTGTAGTAATGTAGGTGCTTAATAAGCTAAGGTGATAGGTATTAATTGCGTAGTGCTTTTACCATGAGTTCAACCTCTCCTTGTTCTAGCCATGCATGATATAATTTTCCCACACTTGCTGAGTACCATTGGTACTCAACCTTGCATATTTGTTGGTTTATATTGCTGCTCAGGTCAAGATAATGAGGTGGTGTATAATAACCAAGACTTTGGACCCGAAGAAGGTTTTTAGGTTCATGAAGACCCCCGGGCAACGCCTGTGATGGAGCCCTAAAGAATAATATTCCGCTGCTAGTTTATTTACTTGTGATGAACTTATTATTGTCCATAGAGACATTTACTATGTAAGACTTACTTATATTCGATACCTGGCTTGTAATAAATGATGCTTCACTATTTGTCATCACATGTATGAGAAAACGATCCTGGCATACATGTGATATTCACTTGGTTGTTCTTCGGAAAAACCGGGTGTGACAGAGGTGGTATCAGAGCCAAGGTTGCCCGTAGGAACGTGGACCTAGGTAGAAATGGACGTATTTAAGGGCCCTATTTTCTTAAAAACTATTTTCCAAGGTGTGGGTTGAAGAGTGTTATTAAAGGAGTCATTTTCTTCATCTTACCCCAACTTTCATTCAAAATAGGATTTTTGTTTGAGAATTTATCTAACCTAATTTTAAATTCTTTTGTTTTAGATGGTTCGCATGATTCGCACCGCCCGTAAGCCCACAGGAGGAAGAGTTCCCGTAGTTGCCCTTGCCGAAAGAGGGGAGAGTCGTCCAGTGACGTACCTTTCCTACGGATTGGTAGTAGGAGACTTGTTGCGCCGTCTTCGACGTATGCTCGAAGCCGCAGGCAATACGGGCAAGCTAATCATCCACTATAACTCCACCAGGACCATCCGTGAGAAGAGGGAAGAATGGAGTTCGGAGATGAGGATTATACACGAGAATCAGCTGCTTAAGATTCACCACTCTCCAGCTTGCCGAGCAACACAAGTTGACGCGGAGAAAGATGTCACCTGGGAGGTCATCACCTGCCAGAGTCACATCTATCGTCGCCACTTGGACAAAACTGAGTACATGTATGTCCTCCAACGTGAGAGTGGTACCACGGAATACAAGTACCCACCGGTGCAGCAAGGGACTTCCCATGAGCATATGGACTTGTGTTTGGAGGATGCTGCTATGCTCAGCACTCGACTGCAGGAGTGTCAACAAGAACTTCAGGATGTCCGAGACACCCTGAAGGAAACAGAGGCGTTGCTGCGAGCTTGCTTAAAGGCGAGAGAAAGAGGAGATGGGAATGAATTGTGTGTCACTGTGAATGATACATGGACTCCTGACTCCCCGGATCGCCGAGCAATCAGGCGTCGTCGCACTTCTCCACCAGCAGCCTCCCCACCCAAAGCAGAGTCAGAAGGTAGCCGAAATGAGGAGGAAGATCCCGAGGAGCCAGCTCAAGAGGTCGAGTAGTGTAGAGTCTTTCCCCTAGCTAACAAGAGGTCGAGTAGTCGAGTCGTTACGTAGTTAATGGTGTGATAATGCTTGGTGTGTGACGTGAGTTGTGGAAGCCATGAGCAATTGTCCACAGCCTCGTCTTCAGATTGTTTTGCTTTGGTGTGTGAACCCACAGGAAATAATAGTGCATTTATTTGGTGTGAGATGTAAACCCTCGTAAAATTTTAACAAAGCCTCAACACTTCAAAGTACAAACAAGTGAAAGTAGTAAGATGATACTAAATGCTTTCAAATTAACATTGGTTGATTCTGCCAGATGGCCAGAAGAGGAAAAGGACGTGCTGCCAACCCCGCCAACAACAATGATGAGGCATGCAACCCTCATCTTTCTGGAGGCCAGGACCGGGGTGGTCGCCGTGAAGAAGTTGATCCTCTCCACCAAATGCTGGAGAATCAAAATCAGCTCATCCAGAACTTGACTCAAGTGGTGGCCAACTTGCATCAAGTTCCACCTACACAAGCTGCACCACGCCAACCAAGGTTGAGTGAGTTTCTAGGAACCCAATCTCCAAAGTTTGCAAGTGCTGCTGAACCCCTGGAGGCAGATGATTGGCTGAAGACCATTGAAAGTAAGATGAGGATCATACAGTGCCAAGGGTATGAGAGGGTGCTGTTTGCCTCTCATCAATTGCATGGACCTGCTGCTGATTGGTGGACCGCCTACGTGGCCGCCCATCATGACCCTGAGAGCATCACTTGGGAAGAGTTCAAGCGTAGCTTCCGCAACCATTACATCCCAAGAGGTGAACTCAAAAATAAGAGGAAGGAGTTTTTGGGACTGCAGCAGGGAAACATGACGGTGAGGGAATACCTCACTAAATTCACTCAACTATCCCGTTATGCCCCACGGGACATAGAGACTGATGAGCAGAAACAAGATAGTTTCGTGGAAGAGCTTACCGCAGAAATGCAGTGTGCAATGTCCTCAAATGAGTATGAAAGCTTTCAAAAGATGGTGGACAGAGCATTTGTGGTGGAAAGGAAGCTAAAGGCCCTGGAAAATGAGAATAAGAGGAAGGCTGGGTGGTCACATCAAGCCTCAGGGAGCAACACCCGCCCACGTATGATGCAGCAACCTACGGGGCAGACGAGCCGTGCTGTGGTACCCTATTCAGCACCAAGAGGGTACAACCCAAACTACAGGCCTCCCGCAGTACCAGCACAGCCGCAACGTCAGTTTGCGCAGCAGCCTCGCCCCGCATATCCGCCTCGACCAGCAGTACAAGGACCCCCAAACCAACCCCAAGACAACAAGGGCCAAGCATCTAAGATTGGGGTGCAATGTTTCAGCTGTGGTGAAGTGGGGCACTACGCCCATAAGTGTCCAAAGAAGAAGCCCACGCAGCCACAGCAGCAGAATGTAATGAGAGGACGGGTGAACCACGTCACTATGGAGGAAGCACAAGAGGCACCCGACGTGGTAGTTGGTAAGTTTCCTGCCAATTTACACCTTGCAACTCTGCTGTTTGATTCTGGTGCTACTGTCACACCCGGTTTTTCCGAAGAAACAACCAAGTGAATATCACATGTATGCCAGGATCATTTGCTCATACATGTGATGACAAATAGTGAAGCATCATTTATTACAAGCCAGGTGTCGAATATAAGTAAGTCTTACATAGTAAATGTCTCGATGGACAATAATAAGTTCATCACAAGGAAATAAACTAGCAGCGGAATATTATTCTTTAGGGCTCCATCACAGGCGTTGCCCGGGGGGGGGGGGGGGTCTTCATGAACCTAGAATCCTTCCTCGGGTCCAAAGTCTTGGTCATTATACACCACCTCATTATCTTGACCTGAGCAGCAATATAAACCAACAAATATGCAAGGTTGAGTACCAATGGTACTCAGCAAGTGTGGGAAAATTATATCATGCATGGCTAGAACAAGGAGAGGTTGAACTCATGGTTAAAGCACTACGCAATTAATACCTATCACCTTAGCTTATTAAGCACCTACATTACTACACAGGTGAAAAGGTCCCAATCTCCCATCCCATCATCATAACCAAATAACCATAACATCATTTCCAATGTTAAGCTCCCCGCTTAACATCCACAACTTCCAAAAACCTTCACTCCTCTAATCATGAATAAGTCCAGGCCGCTCTTAACCGTGAGCACGGCTGTCAAGACAGTTTTGACTCTGCAGAGTTTGTACCACTGTACCCACAAGTAGTGATTTCATCCCCCGTTGCCGGGTGGACTAAAAGAACCTCCATTATGCTAGTGGCTACGTTCCACATTCACACTTCCCAGGTGTGTGGCCAAGAGATCACTACAAAGCCTTTACAAAGGGATTCCCGACGAGCGTGGGCCCACTGAGGTTTCACCCCTAACAGCATACAAGAGGCTCCAACCCCGCTGCAGTGGCCCCCTCTTGAGCCTTGCGGTTCATATGGTAGTCCAGCTGACACCTACTCCCCGCACCATCCAACACACCCATACTACGCCGGGGATACACCTAATTAATTGGCCAAGCTGCCCCATCTCAGCATGTGGTTGGCACTGTAAAGCCGGGTTACATGCTCCATGAACCGGTCCTTAGGATCCAGGCAAGTACTAAACACAAACCCAAGTCTCGTGCACCCAGCACACAACCAAAACATCCAACTTGCCTTGATCCCTACCTCTACATAACTCACAATAGCTCATTCAAGAGTATGGTAATATAAACTGATGATCTCATTTCCCAAATATCCCATTCTAAGCATGGCTAAGCAAATGCATGTAAATAAATGACATGAAAAAATAAATCCTAACCCAAGCTTCAAGGAAACAAGGTAATGCAATTCTAGGGAAACTTCCTAGCATGGGTTTCATATTTAACTTGACAATGCAAATAATTCTATCTACACATCCTAGCATAGGATCAAAGTGGTCAAGGACACTTGCCTCCTTCTTGCTGCTCTTGAAATTGGTAGTCCTGATCTTGGAAAGGGTTAACTTGCTCTTGAGCAGGTTCTACTTCATACCATCACACATAGCAAAAGAAAAACAACAATCATAAGACATAGTTCACAGTTCTACTTCATACAAACCACACATTTCATATTTATGAAATTCATTCACCCTTATATGTGTTGTGGTTACTTTATATGTGTTAAGTTGTGGCTTGCATGCACTTTTAACCATGTATATATGATTCCTACTTTTGTGTCCACATTTATACTTGCATACAATGTGCCTTCACAACTTCTATCAACCCTAAACTGAATTCTTTGTTTTTTTGAAACTCCATTTATCATTTACTAGTTTCTATATGTTCAGATTTATATTCCTATGTATAATTGTGTATTTTATTATTAAATTAGTAATACACATCACCTAAACAGATTAGGTTCTGGTCCTAAATAATTTAAAATCATATTTTGACCATGGCTTATGATGTATACTATTTCATAATTATTTTTCCCTACTTTTCTATAACTATTCTTTACTTTAAAAATGTGTCCCTAATCTAAATAATGTGATTAATAAATGAAACAGATTCATATCAGCCCAAAAATAGATTTTTATCTCACTCCAAAGTTTTCTAAGTACTGAGAAAGTTTTTAATTAATTTTGACAATTATGTTTGTCCCACTTTTTAATTTTAAACACTAGTTACATATTAAAATTTCTAATTTAAATACTAAACAGGGTTAAAAAGTAAACTCACCCATCACAGGGTCTATAATATTATTTTCATAATTTCCAGGGGTCTAGCTACACTTAACAGAGGTGTTTTTCTTAATTTCTATTAAGTCCAGGGGCTAAAACTGATTTTTAAATGAATTTACATGATTTTCTGAAGTTCCAGGGGCTAGATCTGAAGTTTCCGGGGCTAGCTCTCAATTCCAGAGAACCCCAGGGGGTAGCACGTAAGAACTCCAGCCTTTATAACGCGGGGTCGACATGGACCGTCCGATTCTAAACCGACGGCTGAGATTATAACATCGAACCGGTACGCGGGTATTTAAAGTCTACCGTGCGATTTAAAATAAACGGCGCACAAGCAGCCACGTCGCTCTGATCGAGCGCGGGCGGCGCTGCCGGCGGCGCACGGCGGCGGGAAGCGGCGATCTCGCCGGAAAGTTTCGGATCCTCGAGAATTCTGCCTAGAACTGTGATCTTATGGCCTAGATCGGTAGAGGGGAGGTCAGGGATCTCACCTCGGGGGTTTTCTCGAGCTCGGGGGTCCTGGAAAGTGCTCGGCGGCGAGGTCCGAGGCAAAACCACGGCGAAGCTCGTCGGCGCTGAGTTTACACCGTAAGTCTTCGGGTTTTCTGCTCCTGCAAAGTTCCCCGGAGGCGGTGGATCAAAACCAGCGAGTTAGATCAGAGTTTCCGAGCTTAGATCGGCCAGAATTCACCGGCGAAGTCTCGGTGCTCACCGGAGTGAAAATCGGCGATCGCGTGAGGAAAACTGATCCGATCGGTGGTTTTTATAGCCGGGGGAGGGCGGTGGGTCTTTTGTGATCGAGTTGGAGTCCGCTGGGACCGGAATTCGGCTGCGGGACGCGATTTCCCGATCGGTTGCGATCGCGCACGCGGGAGGGAGTCCGGGGTCGCGGGGTTAGGGATGACATGTGGGTCCCACCCGTCAGCGAGGGGCAGCGCGGCGCGCGCGGGGGCGGGCTGGCGCGGGGTTTGCTGGGCCGGCTGGCTGTTTCGGCCCACTGGCCAGTTTTTTTCCCGATTTCCTTTTTCTTTTTCCATTTCTTTTCTGTTTTGGGTATAATTTGAATTCCAGTTTCAATTTGAATTTTTGCAAAACATGCAACACGTCCAAAAATTTCTAAATTCCCCTCTGAACATGGTTTAGGGTTTTGAATCCAAATTTGGGTTTTGACTAAAAATTTGGGGTGTTATAGCTCTACCCCCCTTAAAAGAAATCTCGTCCTCGAGATTGGTGTTTCTAAGAAAACAATTCCGGAAATTGTGCCTTGAGCTCATCTTCCCGTTCCCAGGTAGCTTCCTCTTCTGAGTGATGCTTCCACTGCACCTTGCACATCCGGATTCTCTTGTTTCTGGTGAGGCGTTCCATTGTCTCCAAAATCTTGTATGGTTGCTCGGCATAAGACAAATCTTCAGCTACATCCACTTCATTCATGGGTAACACCTCTTCAGGCGTCCTCAGACATTTCTTGAGTTGTGACACATGAAATACATCGTGCACGTCCGATAGATGAACCGGTAACTCTAGTTGGTACGCCACTTCGCCTTTTCTTTCCAAAACTTGAAAGGGTCCGATGTATCGAGGTGACAACTTCCCTTTCACCTTGAACCGACGAAGTCCTCTGATAGGGGACACCTTGAGATAAACATAGTCTCCCACGTTGAAAACGAGCTCTCTTCTTCGTACATCGGCATAGCTCTTTTGGCGTGTCTGTGCTATCCTCAAGTTGTTGCGAATCTCACTCACCTTCGCCTCGGCTTCTTGTAGCACTTCTGGACCAAACACTTTACTTTCTCCTGTTTGGTTCCAAAATAGAGGAGTTCTGCACTTCCTTCCATACAAAGCTTCAAACGGTGACATCTTCATACTAGCTTGATAGCTGTTGTTATAAGAAAACTCCGCATACGGTAAGTTCTTGTCCCAACTCCTATTGTTTTTGAGTGCACATGCCCTTAACATATCTTCAAGGATCTGATTGGTTCTCTCCGTCTGCCCGTCAGTTTGGGGATGATAGGCAGAGCTGAAGTTCAGATGGGTTCCCATGGTTTCATGCAGCTTTTGCCAAAACCTCGAGGTGAACTGTGTCCCTCGGTCCGACACTATCTTCTTTGGCACTCCATGGTAACACACGATCCTTGACATGTACAATTCTGCCAATTTAGATCCACTGTAGCTTTCTTTCACAGGGATGAAATGAGCTACCTTGGTTAGCCTATCAATAATGACCCATATTGAATCATACCCGGATTGGGTCCTAGGCAATCCCACGATAAAATCCATGCTGATTTCTTCCCACTTCCATTCAGGCACTTTGAGTGGTTGCAACAATCCCGCGGGTCGTTGATGTTCTGCTTTCACCAACTGACATGTGTCACATAGGGCAACATGTTCCGCGACGTCTCGCTTCATGCCATACCACCAATACCTGCCTTTGAGGTCCTGGTACATCTTCGTACTCCCAGGATGAATGGAATAGTCAGAATCATGAGCCTCCTTTAAAATCAATTCACGGATCTCCTTTACTTCTGGCACACAGATCCTTTTCCCGTGCCACACCGTTCCTTGTTCATCCTCTCTAAAACCAGGAGCTTTATTTTCCTTGATGAGCTGTCGGATCTCTTGTATCTTCTCGTCATTCTTTTGGCCCTCGCGTATGTCTCGCTCGAGTGTGGAGTCCACTTCCATGGCGATGGCTTCACCACTATTTACTAGACATAGATTGAGTCTTATAACCTCGTCCTTCAATTCTGCAGGCATGTCCTTCAAACTCAACTTATTGACCTGCACTTTCCGACTCAAAGCATCGGCCACGACGTTTGCTTTCCCAGGATGATAGTTGATGCCCACATCAAAGTCATTAATTAGCTCTAACCATCTCCTTTGTCTGAGGTTGAGATCTGGCTGTGTGAATATGTACTTCAAACTCATATGATCCGTATATATTTCTGTCCTCTTCCCCATCAAATAGTGCCTCCAAATTTTCAACGCATGTACCACTGCAGCTAGTTCTAGGTCATGTGTAGGATAGTTCTTCTCGTGCTTCCGAAGCTGTCGGGATGCATATGCCACGACATGTCCTTCTTGCATTAGAACACATCCCAACCCATTTCCAGAGGCATCGCAGTACACTGTGAAATTCTTCTGCATATCTGGCATAACCAACACTGGGGCTGTTGTCAATCTCTTCTTTAGCTCCTGAAAGCTCGTATCGCACTGTGGCGTCCAGGTGAATGTGATTCCCTTTTCCAACAGTTTGGTGAGAGGTCTCGAGATCTTGGAGAATCCCTCAATAAACCGTCGATAGTATCCAGCCAATCCCAAAAAGCTTCGAACTTCCCCGACATTTTCAGGGGTTTTCCACTTCTGGATATCTTCGATTTTGGCGGGATCTACGGAGATTCCTCCCTCCGAGATGATATGTCCTAAAAAGGGAACTCTCTTCAGCCAAAACTCACACTTGCTCAACTTGGCACATAGTTGGTGTTCTCTCAGCCTTTGTAACACCAACCTTAGATGTTTCTCATGTTCTTCTTCATCTTTGGAGAAGACGAGAATATCATCTATGAAAACCACCACAAATTTGTCCAGATATTCCATGAATACCTTGTTCATGAGGTACATGAAATATGCCGGGGCATTGGTTAGCCCGAAAGGCATGACAGTGTATTCATACAGTCCGTACCGAGATACAAAAGCTGTCTTGGGAATATCAGATTGCCTTATCTTGAGTTGGTGGTACCCCGACCTGATATCAATTTTCGAGAACACACAAGCTCCCCTCAACTGATCAAACAAGTCTTCAATGCGGGGTAATGGGTACTTGTTCTTGATGGTTACCTCATTCAAGGCACGGTAATCCACGCATAACCTTTGAGTTCCGTCTTTCTTAGGCACAAATATCACCGGAGCTCCCCATGGTGAGGAACTAGGGCGAATATACCCCTTCTCCGTCAATTCTCTCAAATGATCCTTGAGCTCTTCTAGCTGCTTGGAGTCCATTCGATAAGGTCTCTTGTATATCGGGGCTGTTCCCGGTACTAGCTCAATTGCGAATTCCACGTCACGGTCGGGGGGCATTCCTGGCAATTCCTCCGGGAAAACATCTGGATATTCCCTGATAGTCCTGATTTCCTCAACTTTCACCTCCACTTGATTTAATTTAATGTCCCTCCTAGGCTCGTGTATCGTTATGAACTTTACTTTGGTACCACTGGGGTGAGTTAGTTCCACCGTTCTGGTCGAACAATGGATGATTCCTTTATGTTTGGTCAACCAATCCATACCCAAAATAATATCTATCCCTCGTGAATCTATTACTATAAGGTTAGCAGTAAATACTACCCCATTAATGTCTAGGCTCACTTTGGGACACACTTGTCTTGTCCTTATTTCTCCACCTGGAGAGTTTACGGCTAACATATGGTTCATTTGTGTGGTTGCTAGGTCATGCTTCTTAACAAACCCTTGAGCAATGAACGAGTGGGTAGCACCAGAATCAAACAGCAGAGTTGCAAGGTGTAAATTGGCAGGAAACTTACCAACTACCACGTCGGGTGCCTCTTGTGCTTCCTCCATAGTGACGTGGTTCACCCGTCCTCTCACTACATTCTGCTGTTGTGGCTGCGCGGGCTTCTTCTTTGGGCATTTATGGGCGTAGTGCCCCACTTCACCACAGCTGAAACATTGCACCCCAACCTTAGGTGCTGGGCCCTTGTTGTCTTGGGGTTGGTTTGGGGGTCCTTGTACTGCTGGTCGAGGTGGATATGCGGGGCGAGGCTGCTGCACAAACTGACGTGGCGGCTGTGGAGATGCTGCGGGAGGCCTGTAGTTTGGGTTGTACCCTCTTGGTGCTGAATAGGGTACCGCAGCACGGCTCATCTGCCCCGTAGGTTGCTGCATCATACGTGGGCGAGTGTTGCTCCCTGAGGCTTGATGTGACCACCCGGCCTTCCTCTTATTCTCATTTTCTAGGGCCTTTAGCTTCCTTTCTACCACAAATGCTCTGTCCACCATCTTTTGAAAACTTTCATACTCATTGGAGGACATGGCACACTGCATCTCTGCGGTAAGCCCTTCCACGAAACAATCTTGTTTCTGCTCATCAGTCTCTATGTCTCGTGGAGCATAACGGGATAGTTGAGTAAATTTAGTGAGGTATTCCCTCACCGTCATGTTTCCCTGCTGCAGTCCCAGAAACTCTTTCCTCTTGTTTTTGAGTTCACCTCTTGGGATGTAGTGGTTGCGGAAGCTACGCTTGAACTCTTCCCAAGTGATGTTTTCAGGGTCATGATGGGCGGCCACGTAGGCGGTCCACCAATCAGCAGCAGGTCCCTGCAATTGATGAGAGGCAAACAGCACCCTCTCATACCCTTGGCATTGTATGATCCTCATCTTGCTTTCAATAGTCTTCAGCCAATCATCTGCCTCCAGAGGTTCAGCAGCACTTGCAAACTTTGGAGGTTGAGTTCCTAGAAACTCACTCAACCTTGGTTGGCGTGGTGCAGCTTGTGGAGGTGGAACTTGATGCAAGTTGGCCACCACTTGAGTCAAGTTCTGGATAAGCTGATTTTGATTCTCCAGCATTTGGTGGAGAGGATCAACTTCTTCACGGCGACCACCCCTGTCCTGGCCTTCAGAAAGATGAGGGTTGCATGCCTCATCGTTGTTGTTGGCGGGGTTGGCAGCACGTCCTTTCCCTCTTCCGGCCATCTGGCAGAATCAACAAATGTTAATTTGATACCATTTAGTATCATCTTACTACCTTCATTTGTTGGTACTTCGGGGTGTTGAGGTTTTGTTAAAATTTTACGAGGGTTTATATCTCACATCAAATAAATGCACTATTATTTCCTATGGATTCACACACCAAAGCAAAACAATCTGAAGACGAGGCTGTGGACAATTGCCCATGGCTTCCACAACTCACGTCACACACCAAGCATTATCACACCATTAACTACGTCACGACTCGACTACTTGACCTCTTGCTAGCTAGGGGAAAGACTCTACACTACTCGTCCTCTTGAGCTGGCTCCTCGGGATCTTCCTCCTCATTTCGGCTACCTTCTGACTCTGCTTTGGGTGGGGAGGCTGCTGGTGGAGAAGTGCGACGACGCCTGATTGCTCGGCGATCCGGGGAGTCAGGAGTCCATGGATCACTCACGGTGACACACAGTTCATTCCCATCTCCTCTTTCTCTCGCCTTTAAGCAAGCTCGCAGCAACGCCTCCGTTTCCTTCAGGGTGTCTCGGACATCCTGAAGCTCTTGTTGACACTCCTGCAGTCGAGTGCTGAGCATAGCGGCATCCTCCAAGCACAAGTCCATGTGCTCGTGGGAAGTCCCTTGCTGCACCGGTGGGTACTTGTACTCCGTGGTACCACTCTCACGCTGGAGGACATACATGTACTCAGTTTTGTCCAAGTGGCGACGATAGATGTGACTCTTGCAGGTGATGGCCTCCCAGGTGACATCTCTCTCCGCGTCAACTTGTGTTGCTCGACAAGCTGGAGAATGGTGGATCTTCAGCAGCTGATTCTCGTGTATAATCCTCATCTCCGAACTCCATTCTTCCCTCTTCTCACGGATGGTCCTGGTGGAGTTATAGTGGATGATGAGCTTGCCCGTATTGCCTGCGGCTTCGAGCATACGTCGAAGACGGCGCAACAAATCTCCTACTGCCAATCCGTAGGAAAGGTACGTCACTGGACGACTCTCCTCTCTTTCGGCAAGGGCAACTACGGGAACTCTCCCTCCTGTGGACTTACGAGCGGTGCGAATCATGCGAACCATCTAAAACAAAAGAATTTAAAATTAGGTTAGATAAATTCTCAGACAAAAATCCTATTTTGAATGAAAATTGGGGTAAGATGAAGAAAATGACTCCTTTAATAACACTTTTCCACCCACACTTTGGAAAATAGTTTTTAAGAAAATAGGACCCTTAAATACGTCCATTTCTACCTAGGTCCACGTTCCTACGGGCAACCTTGGCTCTGATACCACCTCTGTCACACCCGGTTTTTCCGAAGAAACAACCAAGTGAATATCACATGTATGCCAGGATCATTTGGTCATACATGTGATGACAAATAGTGAAGCATCATTTATTACAACCCAGGTGTCGAATATAAGGAAGTCTTACATAGTAAATGTCTCGATGGACAATAATAAGTTCATCACAAGGAAATAAACTAGCAGCGGAATATTATTCTTTAGGGCTCCATCACAGGCGTTGCCCGGGGGGGGGGGGGTCTTCATGAACCTAGAATCCTTCCTCGGGTCCAAAGTCTTGGTCATTATACACCACCTCATTATCTTGACCTGAGCAGCAATATAAACCAACAAATATGCAAGGTTGAGTACCAATGGTACTCAGCAAGTGTGGGAAAATTATATCATGCATGGCTAGAACAAGGAGAGGTTTAACTCATGGTTAAAGCACTACGCAATTAATACCTATCACCTTAGCTTATTAAGCACCTACATTACTACACAGGTGAAAAGGTCCCAATCTCCCATCCCATCATCATAACCAAATAACCATAACATCATTTCCAATGTTAAGCTCCCCGCTTAACATCCACAACTTCCAAAAACCTTCACTCCTCTAATCATGAATAAGTCCAGGCCGCTCTTAACCGTGAGCACGGCTGTCAAGACAGTTTTGACTCTGCAGAGTTTGTACCACTGTACCCACAAGTAGTGATTTCATCCCCCGTTGCCGGGTGGACTAAAAGAACCTCCATTATGCCAGTGGCTACGTTCCACATTCACACTTCCCAGGTGTGTGGCCAAGAGATCACTACAAAGCCTTTACAAAGGGATTCCCGACGAGCGTGGGCCCACTGAGGTTTCACGCCTAACAGCATACAAGAGGCTCCAACCCCGCTGCAGTGGCCCCCTCTTGAGCCTTGCGGTTCATATGGTAGTCCAGCTGACACCTACTCCCCGCACCATCCAACACACCCATACTACGCCGGGGATACACCTAATTAATTGGCCAAGCTGCCCCATCTCAGCATGTGGTTGGCACTGTAAAGCCGGGTTACATGCTCCATGAACCGGTCCTTAGGATCCAGGCAAGTACTAAACACAAACCCAAGTCTCGTGCACCCAGCACACAACCAAAACATCCAACTTGCCTTGATCCCTACCTCTACATAACTCACAATAGCTCATTCAAGAGTATGGTAATATAAACTGATGATCTCATTTCCCAAATATCCCATTCTAAGCATGGCTAAGCAAATGCATGTAAATAAATGACATGACAAAATAAATCCCAACCCAAGCTTCAAGGAAACAAGGTAATGCAATTCTAGGGAAACTTCCTAGCATGGGTTTCATATTTAACTTGACAATGCAAATAATTCTATCTACACATCCTAGCATAGGATCAAAGTGGTCAAGGACACTTGCCTCCTTCTTGCTGCTCTTGAAATTGGTAGTCCTGATCATGGAAAGGGTTAACTTGCTCTTGAGCAGGTTCTACTTCATACCATCACACATAGCAAAAGAAAAACAACAATCATAAGACATAGTTCACACTTCTACTTCATACAAACCACACATTTCATATTTATGAAATTCATTCACCCTTATATGTGTTGTGGTTACTTTATATGTGTTAAGTTGTGGCTTGCATGCACTTTTAACCATGTATATATGATTCCTACTTTTGTGTCCACATTTATACTTGCATACAATGTGCCTTCACAACTTCTATCAACCCTAAACTGAATTCTTTGTTTTTTTGAAACTCCATTTATCATTTACTAGTTTCTATATGTTCAGATTTATATTCCTATGTATAATTGTGTATTTTATTATTAAATTAGTAATACACATCACCTAAACAGATTAGGTTCTGGTCCTAAATAATTTAAAATCATATTTTGACCATGGCTTATGATGTATACTATTTCATAATTATTTTTCCCTACTTTTCTATAACTATTCTTTACTTTGAAAATGTGTCCCTAATCTAAATAATGTGATTAATAAATGAAACAGATTCATATCAGCCCAAAAATAGATTTTTATCTCACTTCAAAGTTTTCTAAGTACTGAGAAAGTTTTTAATTAATTTTGACAATTATGTTTGTCCCACTTTTTAATTTTAAACACTAGTTACATATTAAAATTTCTAATTTAAATACTAAACAGGGTTAAAAAGTAAACTCACCCATCACAGGGTCTATAATATTATTTTCATAATTTCCAGGGGTCTAGCTACACTTAACAGAGGTGTTTTTCTTAATTTCTATTAAGTCCAGGGGCTAAAACTGATTTTTAAATGAATTTACATGATTTTCTGAAGTTCCAGGGGCTAGATCTGAAGTTTCCGGGGCTAGCTCTCAATTCCAGAGAACCCCAGGGGGTAGCACGTAAGAATTCCAGCCTTTATAACGCGGGGTCGACATGGACCGTCCGATTCTAAACCGACGGCTGAGATTATAACATCGAACCGGTACGTGGGTATTTAAAGTCTACTGTGCGATTTAAAATAAACGGCGCACAAGCAGCCACGTCGCTCTGATCGAGCGCGGGCGGCGCTGCCGGCGGCTCCCGGCGGCGGGAAGCGGCGATCTCGCCGGAAAGTTTCGGATCCTCGAGAATTCTGCCTAGAACTGTGATCTTATGGCCTAGATCGGTAGAGGGGAGGTCAGGGATCTCACCTCGGGGGTTTTCTCGAGCTCGGGGGTCCTGGAAAGTGCTCGGCGGCGAGGTCCGAGGCAAAACCACGGCGAAGCTCGTCGGCGCTGAGTTTACACCGTAAGTCTTCGGGTTTTCTGCTCCTGCAAAGTTCCCCGGAGGCGGTGGATCAAAACCAGCGAGTTAGATCAGAGTTTCCGAGCTTAGATCGGCCAGAATTCACCGGCGAAGTCTCGGTGCTCACCGGAGTGAAAATCGGCGATCGCGTGAGGAAAACTGATCGGATCGGTGGTTTTTATAGCCGGGGGAGGGCGGTGGGTCTGTTGTGATCGAGTTGGAGTCCGCTGGGACCGGAATTCGGCTGCGGGACGCGATTTCCCGATCGGTTGCGATCGCGCACGCGGGAGGGAGTCCGGGGTCGCGGGGTTAGGGATGACATGTGGGTCCCACCCGTCAGCGAGGGGCAGCGCGGCGCGCGCGGGGGCGGGCTGGCGCGGGGTTTGCTGGGCCGGCTGGCTGTTTCGGCTCACTGGCCAGTTTTTTTCCCGATTTCCTTTTTCTTTTTCCATTTCTTTTCTGTTTTGGGTATAATTTGAATTCCAGTTTGAATTTGAATTTTTGCAAAACATGCAACACGTCCAAAAATTTCTAAATTCCCCTCTGAACATGGTTTAGGGTTTTGAATCCAAATTTGGGTTTTGACTAAAAATTTGGGGTGTTACAGGTCTACCCCCCTTAAAAGAAATCTCTTCCTCGAGATTGGTGTTTCTAAGAAAACAATTCCGGAAATTGTGCCTTGAGCTCATCTTCCCGTTCCCAGGTAGCTTCCTCTTCTGAGTGATGCTTCCACTGCACCTTGCACATCCGGATTCTCTTGTTTCTGGTGAGGCGTTCCATTGTCTCCAAAATCTTGTATGGTTGCTCGGCATAAGACAAATCTTCAGCTACATCCACTTCATTCATGGGTAACACCTCTTCAGGCGTCCTCAGACATTTCTTGAGTTGTGACACATGAAATACATCGTGCACGTCCGATAGATGAACCGGTAACTCTAGTTGGTACGCCACTTCGCCTTTTCTTTCCAAAACTTGAAAGGGTCCGATGTATCGAGGTGACAACTTCCCTTTCACCTTGAACCGATGAAGTCCTCTGATAGGGGACACCTTGAGATAAACATAGTCTCCCACGTTGAAAACGAGCTCTCTTCTTCGTACATCGGCATAGCTCTTTTGGCGTGTCTGTGCTATCCTCAAGTTGTTGCGAATCTCCCTCACCTTCGCCTCGGCTTCTTGTAGCACTTCTGGACCAAACACTTTACTTTCTCCTGTTTGGTTCCAAAATAGAGGAGTTCTGCACTTCCTTCCATACAAAGCTTCAAACGGTGACATCTTCATACTAGCTTGATAGCTGTTGTTATAAGAAAACTCCGCATACGGTAAGTTCTTGTCCCAACTCCTATTGTTTTTGAGTGCACATGCCCTTAACATATCTTCAAGGATCTGATTGGTTCTCTCCGTCTGCCCGTCAGTTTGGGGATGATAGGCAGAGCTGAAGTTCAGATGGGTTCCCATGGTTTCATGCAGCTTTTGCCAAAACCTCGAGGTGAACTGTGTCCCTCGGTCCGACACTATCTTCTTTGGCACTCCATGGTAACACACGATCCTTGACATGTACAATTCTGCCAATTTAGATCCACTGTAGCTTTCTTTCACAGGGATGAAATGAGCTACCTTGGTTAGCCTATCAATAATGACCCATATTGAATCATACCCGGATTGGGTCCTAGGCAATCCCACGATAAAATCCATGCTGATTTCTTCCCACTTCCATTCAGGCACTTTGAGTGGTTGCAACAATCCCGCGGGTCGTTGATGTTCTGCTTTCACCAACTGACATGTGTCACATAGGGCAACATGTTCCGCGACGTCTCGCTTCATGCCATACCACCAATACACGCCAAAAGAGCTATGCCGATGTACGAAGAAGAGAGCTCGTTTTCAACGTGGGAGACTATGTTTATCTCAAGGTGTCCCCTATCAGAGGACTTCGTCGGTTCAAGGTGAAAGGGAAGTTGTCACCTCGATACATCGGACCCTTTCAAGTTTTGGAAAGAAAAGGCGAAGTGGCGTACCAACTAGAGTTACCGGTTCATCTATCGGACGTGCACGACGTATTCCATGTGTCACAACTCAAGAAATGCCTGAGGACGCCTGAAGAGGTGTTACCCATGAATGAAGTGGATGTAGCTGAAGATTTGTCTTATGCCGAGCAACCATACAAGATTTTGGAGACGATGGAACGCCTCACCAGAAACAAGAGAATCCGGATGTGCAAGGTGCAGTGGAAGCATCACTCAGAAGAGGAAGCCACCTGGGAACGGGAAGATGAGCTCAAGGCACAATTTCCGGAATTGTTTTCTTAGAAACACCAATCTCGAGGACGAGATTTCTTTTAAGGGGGGTAGAGCTGTAACACCCCAAATTTTGATTCAAAACCCTAAACCATGTTCAGAGGGGAATTTAAAATTTTTTGGACGTGTTGCATGTTTTGCAAAAATTCAAATTCAAACTGGAATTCAAATTAGACTCAAAACAGAAAAGAAATGGAAAAAGAAAAAGAGAAAACGGGAAAAAACCGGCCAGTGGGCCGAAACCCGCCAGCCGGCCCAGTTTCCCCGCGCCAGCCCGCAGCCGCGCGCCCGCGCTATCCCTCACAGACAGGTGGGACCCACCTGTCATCCCTAACCCCGCGACCCCGGACTCTCCCCCGCGCGGGCAATCTTAACCGATCGGAATACCGCGTCCCTCAGCCTGAATTCCAGTCCCAAAAGAATCAAACTCGATCACAACTGACCCACCGCCCTTCCCCGGCTATAAAAACCCCAGCCCCGATCGGTTTTTCCCACGCGATCGCCGATTTTTACTCCGGTGAGCACCGAGACTTCACCGGTGAATTCTGGCCGATCTAAGCTCGGAAACTCTGATCTAACTCGCTGGTCTTGATCCACCGCCTCCGGGGAGCTTTGCAGGTGCAGAAAACTCGGAGAATTACGGTGTAAACACAGCGCCGACGAGCTTCGCCGTGGTTTTGCCTCGGACCTCGCCGCCGATCACTTTCCAGGACCCCCGAGCTCGAGAAAACCCCCGAGGTGAGATCCCTGACCTCCCCTCTACCGATCTATGCCATAAGATCACAGTTCTAGGCAGAATTCTCGAGGATCCGAAACTTTCCGGCGAGATCGCCGCTTCCCGCCGCCGTGCGCCGCCGGCAGCGCCGCCCGCGCTCGATCAGAGCGACGTGGCCGCTTGTGCGCCGTTTATTTTAAATCGCACGGTAGACTTTAAAACCCCGCGTACCGGTTCGATGTTATAATCTCAGCCGTCGGTTTAAAATCGGACGGTCCACGTCAGCCCCGCGTTATAAAGACTGGAAATCTTACGTGCTACCCCCTGGGGTTCTCGGGAAATAAGAGCTAGCCTCGGAAACTTCTGATCTAGCCCCTGGAACTCCAGAAAATCATGTAAATTCATTTAAAAATCAGTTTTAGCCCCTGGACTTAATAGAAATTAGTTAAAACACCTCTGATAAGTGTAGCTAGACCCCTGGAAATTATGAAAATAATATTATAGACCCTGTAATGGGGTGAGTTCATTATTTTAGCCCTGTTTAGTATTTAATTTAGAAAATTGAATATGTAACTAGTGTTTAAAAATTAAAAAGTGGGACAAACATAATTGTCAAAATTAATTAAAAGCTTTCTCAGTACTTAGAAAACTTTGGAGTGAGATAAAAATATATTTTGGGCTGAAATGAATCTGTTTCATTTATTAATCACATTATTTAGTATAGGGACACATTTTTAAGTAAAGAATAGCTATAGAAAAATAGGGAAAATAATTATGAAATAGTTTACATCAGAGGCCAAGGTCAAAATATGTTATTCAATTATTTAGGACCAAAACCTATACTGTTTAGATGATGTGTATTACTAATTTCATAAAAAAATACACAATTATGCATAGGAATATAAATCTGAAAATATAGCAACTAGTAAATGATAAATGGAGTTTTTAAAATTCAAAGAGTTCAGTTTAGGGTTGATAGAAATTATGAAGGCACATATGGAGAAGAAAAATACTTTTCTTACATACTTGGTAGTTTAATATAAGGAATTTATTTAAAACTGAAACACACACATATGTATATATATATAGTATGTAAGTATAAATATGAACACCAAAGTAGGAATCATACACATATAAATAAAAGTGTGTGCAAGCCACAGATCAACACACAAAGTAACCACAACACATATAATGGTGAATGAATTTCATAAATATGAATGTGTGGTTTGTATGAAGTAAGAAGTGTGAACTATGTCTTATGATTGTTGTTTTTCTTTTGCTATGTGTGATGGTATGAAGTAGAACCTGTTCAAGAGCAAGTTATTCCTTTCCAAGATCAGGACTACCCATTTCAAGAGCAGCAAGAAGGAGGCAAGTGTCCTTGACCACTTTGATCCTATGCTAGGATGTGTAGATAGAATTATTTGCATTGTCAAATGAAATATGAAACCCATGCTAGGAAGTTTCCCTAGAATTGCATTACCTTGTTTCCTTGTAGCTTGGGTTGGGATTCATTTTATCATGTCATTTATTATTATGCATATGCTTAGTCATGCTTAGAATGGGATAATTGGGATATGAGATCATCAGTTTATTTTACCATACTCTTGAATGAGATATTGTGAGTTATGTAGAGGTAGGGATCAAGGCAAGTTGGATGTTTTGGTTGTGTGCTGGGTGCACGAGACTTGGGTTTGTGTTTAGTACTTGCCTAGATCCTAAGGACCGGTTCATGGAGCATGTAACCTGGCTTTACAGTGCCAACCACATGCTGAGATGGGGCAGCTTGGCCAATTAATTAGGTGTATCCCCGGCGTAGTATGGGTGTGTTGGATGGTGCGGGGAATAGGTGTCAGCTGGACTACCATATGAACCGCAAGGCTCAAGAGGGGGCCACTGCAGCGGGGTTGGAGCCTATTGTATGCTGTTAGGGGTGAAACCTCAGTGGGCCCACGCTCGTCGGGAATCCCTTTGTAAAGGCTTCGTAGTGATCTCCTGGCTGCACACCTGGGAAGTGTGAATGTGGATCGTAGCCACTGGCATAATGGAGGTTCTTTTAGTCCACCCGGCAACGGGGGATGAAATCACTACATGTGGGTACAGTGGTACAAACTCTGCAGAGTCAAAACTGTCTTGACAACCGTGCTCACGGTTAAGAGCAGCCTGGACTTATTCATGATTAGAGGATTGATGGTTTTGGAAGTTAAGCGGGGAGCTTAACATTGGAAATAATGTTATGGTTATTGGATTATGATGATGGGATGGGAGATTTGGACCATTTCACCTGTGTAGTAATGTAGGTGCTTAATAAGCTAAGGTGATAGGTATTAATTGCGTAGTGCTTTTACCATGAGTTCAACCTCTCCTTGTTCTAGCCATGCATGATATAATTTTCCCACACTTGCTGAGTACCATTGGTACTCAACCTTGCATATTTGTTGGTTTATATTGCTGCTCAGGTCAAGATAATGAGGTGGTGTATAATAACCAAGACTTTGGACCCGAAGAAGGTTTTTAGGTTCATGAAGACCCCCGGGCAACGCCTGTGATGGAGCCCTAAAGAATAATATTCCGCTGCTAGTTTATTTACTTGTGATGAACTTATTATTGTCCATCGAGACATTTACTATGTAAGACTTACTTATATTCGACACCTGGCTTGTAATAAATGATGCTTCACTATTTGTCATCACATGTATGAGAAAACGATCCTGGCATACATGTGATATTCACTTGGTTGTTCTTCGGAAAAACCGGGTGTGACATCAAGGACACTTGCCTCCTTTCTGCTGCTTTTGAAATGGGTAGTCCTGATTTTGGAAAGGAAGAACTTTCTCTGGAGCAGGTTCTACATCATACCATCACACATAGCAAAAGAAAAACAACAATCCATAAGACATAGTTCACACTTCCACTTCATACAAACCACACATCACATTTATGAAAGTCATTCATAATTATATGTGTTGTGGTTACTCTATGGGTGTTGATTTGTGGCTTACATGCACTTTTAATCATGTGTATATGATTCCTATTTTTGTATTCACATTTATGCTTGTATACTATATATATGAGTTTCCAATTTAAATAAATTCCTTATATTCAATTAATACACCTTTTAGCTACTAAGTACGCATGAAAGGTATTTTCCTACTCCATATGTGTCTTCAGAACTTCTACCCACACTAAACTGAATTCTTTGGATTTTGTAAACTTCATTTATCATTTTCTAATTATTTATACCTAGCTTGCTATATTTTCAAATTTACTTCCTATGCCTAAATGTGTACTTTATTATGAAAATAGTAAGACACATCATCTAAACTGAATAGGTTCTGATCCAAAATAGTTAATAATATATTTTTGATCTTTTCCTCTGATGTAAACTATTTTACATTTATTTTTCTAATTTTCAGAATTATTCTCTACTTAAAAATGTGTCCCTCTAACTAATAAATGTGAATAATCAATTATACAGATTCATTTCAGCCAAAAATCTATTTTTATCTCACTCCAAGGTTTTCTAAGTACTGGGAAAGTTTTTAATTTGAATTTGACACTATGTTTGTCCCACCTTTTAAATTTTAAATACTAGCCACTTATTCAAATTCCTAAATTTAATATCAAATAGGGTTAAAAAGGTAAACTCACCCCACTACAGGGTCCATTAATTTATTTTAAGAATTTCCAGGGGTCTAACTACACTTAACAGAGGGGTTTTTCCTAATTTTTATCAAGTCCAGGGGCTAAAACTGATTTTTAAATGAATTTACATGATTTTCTGAACTTCCAGGGGCTAGATCAGAAGTTTCCGGGGCTAGCTCTTATTTTCCGAGAACCCCAGGGGGTAGCGCGTAAGAATTCCAGTCTTTATAACGCGGGGCTGACGTGGACCGTCCGATTTAAAACAGACGGCTGAGATTATAACATCGAACCGGTACACGGGGATTTAAACTCTACCGTGCGATTTAAAATAAACGGCGCACAATCGGCCACGTCGCTCTGATCGAGCGCGGGCGGCGCTGCCCGGCGGTGCACGGCAGCGGGAGGCGGCGATCTCTCCGGAGAGTTTCGGATCTTCGTAAATTCTTCCTAGAACAGTGATTTTATGGCATAGATCGGTAGAAGGGAGGTCGGGGATCTCACCTCGGGGTTTTCTTGAGCTCGGAGGTCCTGGAAGGCGGTCGGCGACGAGGTCCGAGGTGAATTCACGGTGAGGCTCGTCGGCGCTGTGTTTGAACCGAAAATCACCGAGTTTTCTGCATCTGCAAGGTTCCCCGGAGGCGGTGGATCAAGACCAGCGAGTCAGATCAAAATTCCCGAGCGTAGATCGAGCAGAATTCGCCTGAAGGGCTCGGGTTCTCACCGGAGAGAAAATCGGCGGATCGTGGGGGAAAAACGGGACAATGCCGGGGTTTTTATAGGCGGGGAGGGCGGCGGGTTGGTTTAGATCGAGCTGGAGTCTTCGGGGTCCGGAAGTCGGTTGGGATACGCGAGATTTTCCGGTCGGTTTTGATTCGGGGTGAGAGAGTCCGGCCGAGCGCGGGCGCGAGCGCGAGGAGGAGAAAGTTTGGCGGGCCCCGTGTGTCAGTGGGAAGAAGGGGGGCGCGGGCGGCTGCGGGCTGGCGTGGGATCGGGTGGGCCGGCTGGTGGATTTCGGCCCACTGGCCGATTTTTTTCTGTTTTCCTTTTTCTTTTCCTATTTCTTTTCTGTTTTGAGTTTAATTTGAATTCCAGTTTGAATTTGAATTTTTGCAACACATGCAACACGTCCAAAAAATTTTAAATTCCCCTCTTAACAGGATTTTGGGGTGTTACACTTTACAAAGGGGCTACTAGATGTATGGACTCACTAAGGATTCACCGGCAGGCTAGAATCTCCAATTCTCCCACCCACGGGCCCCCTCTTGTGCCACGCAGTTCCAAGGGCAGACCTCACTTGACTCCCATTCCCCGCGCCTTCCACGGTCCATAACAATCTAGGAACTTACCTAATTACTCAGCTAAGCCGCACCCATACTTAGCCTTGTAGTGGCACTGTTATCCTGGCATGTGCTCGCATGAACCGGTCCATAGATCTATGGCAAGTAACCACCATCTCATGCTACCTCATTCAAAAATCCAGGCTTGCCTAGATCTCCCTCCGATCCATGTTCATTAACAACATCAGTTTCTCATCATTCTTATGAGTGCAGTTAGCTGGACACATCTATCTCGCTTCCCATAATCCCATGGACTCAGCAAAGCATAAAAGTAAAAACCATACCCGACCTATAGACTTCCCTGGTGACAAGGGTGGTTTGACAAAACTAGTAAACTTCTACAAAAGGTTTCCCATCATATTGACTCAAGCACACACACCTTTTCACAAACAAAACAGTTTTCCACAATATGGGATCAATATGGTCAAGGGGCACTTGCCTTGTTCTTGCGGTTCCTGTTGCTCTTGGATCTCGAAACCTTGTTGTTGCAGCTCGTCGTAGACAGCTCCCTGAGCTTGTCCTTCTATACACGATCACGCACATACAAGATTCATAGCAATCAATCATCATGCACAAACTCTACTTAAATATGCAATGATGCATATGCATGTTAATCCTATGATGTAGTTTTTATTAGATCGGTTGTACGTGTTTTGCATGGCTTGCATGGCTTTTACAATGAAAAGAGGTGTAAAGATCAATTGTGGACGTGGCGATGATCTTGACTTTAGATCAAACCGATCAACACGTGATCTGTCCACGAAAAAGCTTATGTTCGAAAGGAATCGAAGAACAGATGAAAAGAAAACGCCATGATCTCGTAAGGTGGTATTGGAGACCTATCTTACGTTCCTTCGGGTCCTTCCTAAGAATAGATCGTTGGCTCTCCTCTGGCGATGTCAATTGTGTTCCAGGCTCGTCGGTGGTCTCTCCGGCGGTTGTACTTCGGTGAAGGGGTTTAGATCGGCGAGTTTGGGGCTAGGGCTCTAAGTTGTCGGCTCAGGAGGTGGAAAAGAAGTTTGTGGTTGCGACCAAAGGTTTTCGGTTCTATTTATAATTGGGAAGAGAAGAGTCCTAATCTGCTCGGAATTCGTATGAGAGTCCTATTCAAATGGTTTTTGAATCTTAACAACTTATGTCTTGCTGATTTGGTGCGGTAGCAATATGGAATTTGTGTCGGTTTCCTCAGTACCGGTGATTCCCGCGTGTACAAAAGAAAGACCGCTTAAGAATCGCGTCCTTTCACGGTGATGAGATCCGGAGGCTCCACGTGTCCAGCGGGAACCTGGGCTCCCCTTTCTACAGAGACGAGCTCCGGTTGTGCCGCGTGTCAGGCGGGCGAGGCCTCCCTCTTCCTCAGAGGCGAGCTCCGCGTGCGCCACTCGTCCTAGCGGGCGGGACCTCCCTCTCCCTCAGAGGTGAGCTCTACGTGCGCCACGTGTCTGGTGGGTCAGGACCTCCTCTCTCAACAGAGGCAAGCTCCGCGAACACCACGTGTCAGTTCCGGATCTCCCCCTCTCTTCGGAGGTGGCTCCAGGTGTGCCATGTGTCAATTCAGGACCTCCCCTTTCTGCGGAGGTGAGCTCCGAGAATGCCACGCGTCAAGTAGCGCGGACTTCCTTTTTCCTCAAAGATGTGCTCCTAGGTCGACACGTGTCCATCAGCGTCGGACCTCCCCAAGGCAAGCTCCGGAGGTGATATGTATCCGGTAGTGTCGGACCTCCCAGAGGTGAGCTCCAGAGGTGACACGTGTCCAATTCGACCTGACCTCTCGGAGACGATCTCTGAGAGCGACACGTGTCCCGCACGACTGGCTGTCCTTTTCCACGGTGACTAGCTCCGAAGGCGACACGTGTCCTGCAGGGCTGGCCTCGCTCCTCCGCAGAAGCTAGCTCCGGAGGCAACAAGTGTCCCACGGGGTCGGACCTCGCCCTTTGCCGCAGCGACGAGCCCAAGCCTGCCACGTAGCCAGTTTAGCGGTGGACCTCTCCCCCTTTGCGGAGATGAGCTCCTAACGCGCCACATGGCCAGCGGGCCGTGGGTATTGTCTTCGGCGCTCTCTGTGAACTGGAATTGGCTCTTTTTGGCTATCTTTTTGATATTTTCTATATTTCAACTTATTTTAAAAGTGTTTTTCTACATGAAACGTGAATACATGCAGAACCCAAAAATGAGGGTGTCACACTCATACCTCTGGGCGAGGCTTTAACCATAACCCAGGAGACCCACATCAAAATATGCAAGCCCCAAGGCTTAACTAAGGACCGTAAGCCACAGCAAGGCTATCAAACAAGGAAGAGTGACCAGAGAGCACGACTACTCGTTCTTTCTGCCATGACTGCAGGTCCGCACAGGTCCTTGGCGTTTCGGACCTCCCAGGAGGCCCGATGCTGACGTCCTGCCTCATTCAAATGGTAGGAGTGCCCTGACACAAGGTCCAACACCTATCAGGGGGCCATCACAGTGAGCCATGTGGGCAGGACGTCGGACCACTGCAGCTGCGAGCAGAAGACTTGGGGTGCCAGCTACAACAAGCTGAAGACAAAGGCCGGACATCCCTCGGGTCCTTGTCGCCAGGGAGCCGGAAGTAGTGGGAGCCACACTGCCTGAGCGCCCTGGGCCCTTACTGTGACACCCTCATTTTTGGTTTCTGCATATATTCATGTTTCATGAAGAGAAAACATTTTAAAAGTAGGAACAGAGAAAAATATCAAAAAAGATAGCCAATAAGAGCCGAATCTAGTTCCCAGAGAGCGCCGAAGACAACTTCCGCAGCCCGCTGGCCACGTGGCATGTTCGGAGCTCATCCCTGCAAAGTGGGGAGAGGTCCACCGCTAAACTGGCTACGTGGCAGGATCGGGGCTCATCTCCGCAAAGGGGGAGAGGTCCGACCCTGTGGGACATGTGTTGCCCCCGGAGCTAGCCTCTGCAGAAGAAGCAAAGGCAGTTCCGCAGGACACATGTCACCTTCGGAGCTAGTTACCGCGGAAATCAGAGAACCCGTCGCACGGGATACGTGTCGATCTCGGAGATCACCCCCGAGAAGTCCGGTTCTATTGGACACGTGTCGTCACCGGAGCTTCTCCGGGAGGTCTGACACTGTTGGACACGTGTCGACCTCGGAGCTCTTCTCCGAGGAAAGGGAGGTCCGGAATGGATATGTGGCACACCCGGAGCTACCTTCGGAGAGAGGAAAGGTCCGGCACTGACACGTGGCGTGCGCGAAACCACCTCCGAATAGAGAGGAGGTCCCGACCGCCAGGATACGTGGCGCACACTGAGCTCACCTCCGAAGGAAAGGGAGGTCTCGCTCGCTTGACACGCGGCACAACCAGAGCTCGTCTCTGCGGAGAAGGAGGTACCAGGCCTCGATGGACACGTGGAGCTTCCGGAGCTCATCACCGTGGAGGTAACGAGTTCTGGAGCGGTTTTTGGATTCTGTACGCGTAGAAGTACCGGTACGGAGTAGAAACCGACCTAAATTCTACAATGTTACCGCACCAAATCAACTAAATATAAGTTGTTAAGATTCAATGATAATCTGAATAGAACTCTTATTCGAAGTCCAATCAGATCAGAACTCTTCTTCTCCCGATTATAAATAGAACCCAGAACCTCTGGCCAAAACCACGAACTTCTTTTCGACCTCCTGAGCCGACGACTTAGAGCCCTAGCCCAACTCGCCGAGTAAGCCATCGCCGGAGTTCAGTCGAGGAAGATCGCCGGAAGAGAGCCCCAACGATCTGTCTGATCAGAGAAGGACCCCGAGACCGAGAAGAACGTAAGGTAGGTCGCCAATACCACCTTGCGACATTGTTGTGTTTTCTTTGCATCTGTTCTTTGATTCCTTTCGAACAGAAGCTTTCTCGTGGACAGATCACTTGTTGATCGGGTTGATCTAAAAGAAAAGGTCATCGCCATGTCCACATCTGATCCAAATACCTCTGTTCATCATAAAACCATGCAAGAATACGTACAAAACTGATCTAATAAAACTAAACTGCATTATAGGATAGCATGCATATGCATCATCGCATCTAGTTAAAGTTTGTGCATGATATTGATTGCTATGGATCTTGTATGTGGGTGATCCTGTATAGCTGGACAAGCTGAGGGAGCTGTCTACGACAAACTGCAACAACAAGGTTTCGAGATCCAAGAGCAACCGGAACCGCAAGAACAAGGCAAGTGCTCCTTGACCATATTGATCCTATGTTTTGGGAAAAACTGTCTTGTTTTGCGAAAAGGTGTGTGTGCTGAGTCAAACATGATGGGAAACTCTTTTATAGGAGTTTACTAGTTTTTGGTTAAACCACCCTTGTCGCCAGGGAAGTTTATGAGTCGGGTATGGTTTTACTTTTAAGCTTCGCTGAGTCCATGGGATTGGGAAGCGAGATAAATGTGTCTAGCTAACTGCACTCGTAATGATAATGAGAAACTGATGTTGTTAATGAACATGGATCGGACGGAGATCTAGGCAAGACTGGGTTTGTGAATGAGGTAGCATGAGATGGTGGTTCACTTACCGTAGATCTAAGGACCGGTTCATGCGAGCACATGCCAGGATAACACTTCCACCACAAGGCCAAGTATGGGTGCGGCTTAGCTGACTAATTAGGTAAGTTGCTAGATTGTTATGGACCGTGGAAGGCGCGGGGAATGGGAGTCGAGTGAGGACTGCCCTGGGAACTGCATGGCACAAGAGGGGGCCCGTGGGTGGGAGAATTGGAGATTCTAGCCTGCCGGTGAAACCTTAGTGAGTCCATACATCTAGTAACCCCTTTGTAAAGGCTATTTTGTGATCTCTTGGCCATACACCGATGGTTGTGTACTGGTATAATGGAGGTTCTGCAGTCGCGGACGGGTGACGAAATCACAAACTTGTGGGTAAAGAGGTGCAAACTCTGCAGAGTCTAAAACTATCATGATAGCCGAGCTTACGGTCACGAGTGCCTGGCCAACTTCCATGATTAGTTGGGATGGTTATTGGACATGGTTATTGGATATGGTTATTGGTTATGGTTTTGGATGGTTTGGTTTTCGGGACTGTTGAGTCCGGGTGGTAAGATGGGTTGCATGACTGTTGAGTCATGGCAACATGGTTAGTCTCAGTGGGAGACGAAGTTGTTTGTGAGACGAAATGGTAGCGAATAAGAGATGGTATTTGTGAGATGGTAGCGAATACGAGGAGGTATTTGTGAGCAAGAATGAGGTTGATTGATGACTGGTTGTGACATGGAAGGTAATGAACATAATGGAGGTATGATTGGTATTTTAATACATGTTGGGATTACAGATGAGTCGCTGTTTTATCACGTTTTTGATAAATAACTTTGCTTTCTGCAATGAGCCTTTTTATACCTATCTTGTTGTGAGCTACATATCATATTTTCCCGCACTTGCTGAGTACATCAATGTACTCAAACTTGCATTATTATTTCATCATCAGCAACAGGAGAAGATTTCTATGAAGACCAAGTGAGCATTAGGCGTGTGATCTGTTCTCAACCTTGCCTGTGGGGATGGAGTAGAGATGGAGCCATTGCTGCTTAGAATTGCTTTCACATTAGTTAAATTGCTTCCGTATTAGAATAAAGACTTCCGCTGCATAGAAATGAGACTTCCGCTGTGGGCATGAGTCCAAGACTCATGAAACATTGTAATAAACTCTGTTATTCGTGGTTATATATATTCTGAATTCAGTTTGTGGAACATATGTGTATGTGTGATGAACATACTGGGCACACATATGCATCAGTTCTCGGTTCCGTGGTTTTCCACAAAATTGAGGGCGCCACAGATTGGTATCAGAGCCACGGTTGACAGTGGGTTACACGCCTAAATTTGGAAACACAGAATGGTATCAAAAGCCACGGATGAGGGTAGATTACACACCTAGATACAATAACAGATTGGTACCAGAATCACGCATTGAAGGTAGGTTACACACTTAGATCACAGATTGGTATCCGACACAGATTGGTAGCTAAGCCACGCTGACCCTATGATGCTTAGATTGGCCTTGAAACTACCTTGACATAGGATACAAGCCTAGGAGAAGCCATAGTTGGATCACAGATTTAACATCACCCTAAGCAATATAGGACTCCCATTGAACAAGCCTTGAATAGGAGTTGTGTGAGCCCTTGTGATGATTGTTTGTGAATTATGTGCTTAGTGGGAGTCGTGGGACGTCTCAAAACGTTGTCCATATCCACACATAAATAGAAAGAGGTGTGAGATGCTTCGGCATTTGTTCACATCACCATATGGGCTAATATATATAGTCCAACCCACCTTGATGCATATAGTTGAGGGGATCTACCTAACCTTCTATTCTATTTCATTTTCTCTCATAGATCGTGAGAGGAAACGCCGGCCGAAGGAACGTCTGTGACAACCAAGAGGATGGCCATGATGAAGTTCCTGTTAACCCTGGAGCTGGTGAGAACAATCTGGAACGGTTGATGGCCATGCAGAATCAACTTATGCAAACTATGATCCAAACATTGGGTCAGTTGCAGGCCAACAACAACAACCCCGTTCCGGCACCACCGCCACCACCACCGCCGGCTCATAACAGACTGGGTGAGTTCATGAGGACTCGACCACCCACCTTTGCTCAAGCTAACGATCCCATGGAGGCCGACGACTGGTTGAAATCCATGGAGAAGAAGCTTGCCATAGTGCAGTGCAATGACCGAGAGAAGGTCCTTTTTGCGTCGCACCAACTTATGGGAGCTGCCGCTGACTGGTGGGATGCCCTATGCAACGCTCATGTCAACCAGGAGACGATCACTTGGACTGAGTTCAAGGAAAGTTTCCGCTCTCATTACATCCCTGCTTGTGTAATGATGCTCAAGAGACAGGAGTTTGAAGGTCTCTGCCAATGACAGAGAAGCGTGAATGAGTATCTCAACAAGTTCACACAACTGTCCCGGTATGCCCCCGAAGATGTCAACTCAGACCAGAGGAAGCAATACCTGTTCATGAGAGGGTTGAACAACGAGATCCAGGTTCAGCTCCTCAACAATGACTATGCAAGCTTTCAGAAGCTGGTTGACAAGGCTATAGTGGTTGAAAGCAAGATCCGAGAGATCGAGCGAGAGTGCAAGAGGAAGATGCCATACCAGCCCCAAGGGAGAAACGTACAACCTCGGTACACGCCCCCGGCCGCACCGCAGTATGGATCGACCACTCCTGCATACCGCCCTAGTCAGCCACCACAGCAACGACCCGTTGCACCAGCACCTCGTGTGCCCGTGCCTCCTGTGCCCCGACCTAACATGGGCGCTCCTGTTGAAAACCCCCGCCCCAACATACCTGCTGCAATAGGCAGCAGGGCATGCTTGGCATGCGGGGAAACAGGACACTTCGCGAACCAGTGCCCGAGGAGAGGCCCTGAACAGCAAGGAAACGTGCCCAAACAGAACCTGCGACTGAACGAAGGGGACAATCAAGGAAACCGGGGACAGCAGAACTCTGCTCGCAGCAACGTGAACCATGTCTCTGCTGAGGAAGCACAACAGGCTGAGGACGTCGTAACTAGTATGTTCGTTGCCAACTCCAACCCAGCCACCATCTTATTTGATTCTAGAGCATCACATTCCTTCATATCATCCAAGTATGTTGCCAAGCATAATCTACCCATATCCCACTTAAAATGTGCTATGTTAGTTAATTCTCCCGGAGGAGAAATGAGGACTAATATAGTGTGTTCCAAAGTAAGCGTTAAAATAAGAGGGTAGACTTCCTTGCCAATCTTATTGTCTTGGATTCCCAAGGGATTGACATAATACTCGGTATGGATTGGTTAAGCAAGCACAACGGGGTAATCCAATGTGCTGAAAGAAGCGTGCAGTTGACAAGTGAGCACGGTATTCGTGTCGAATTTGAGTCAGCCCAACAAACAACTGAAAAGGCAATCTTGAACCACGTTGAAGGAGCAACATTGGACACCATTCCAGTGGTTCAAGAATTCTCGGACGTGTTTCCAGAGGAGCTTCCAGGTATGCCACCTGATCGGGACATTGTGTTTGCCATAGATTTGGTACCCGAAACTGCACCCATAGCAAAGAGACCCTATAGGATGCCTGTCAATGAATTGGTAGAACTCAAGAAGCAAATTCAAGAGCAGTTGGAGAAGGATTTTATACGTCCAAGCTCATCACCATGGGGAGCTCCTGTGCTCTTCGTGGACAAGAAGGATGGGACCCAAAGGATGTGCGTGGACTATAGGTCTCTGAACGAGGTAACAATCAAGAACAAATACCCTCTGCCCCGTATAGAGGACCTATTCAACCAAATGAAAGGAGCCCGAGTATTCTCTAAGATTGATCTTCGGTCGGGATACTTCTAGCTGAAGATTAAGCCCTCCGATATACCCAAGACTGCCTTTCGAACATGGTATGGTTCGTATGAATATACCGTCATGTCTTTTGGGTTAACAAATGCACCCGCATACTTCATGAACCTCATGAACAAGGTCTTCATGGAGTACTTGGATAAGTTCATCGTATTTTTCATCGATGACATTATGGTGTATTCAAAAAGTGAGGAGGAGCATGAAGAACATTTGAAATTGACCTTGCAGAAAATGCGTGAGCATCAATTGTATGCCAAGCTTAACAAGTGTCAATTTTGGCTAAAGGAAATATCATTCCTAGGCCACATTATCTCCGAAGAAGGGGTATCGGTTGATCCCGGAAAAGTGAGGGATGTTCTGAAGCGGGACCAACTGCAAAACGTGAGGGATATTCGGAATTTTCTTGGGATGGTTGGATACTACCGACGCTTCATTAAGAACTTCTCTAAGATAGAAAAGCCTATGATGGAGTTGCTAACGAAGGGAAAAGCCTTTCAATGGACACCAGCATGCCAAGATAGTTTTGAGGAACTCAAGAAAAGGCTAACCACAGCGCCGGTTTTGGTATTGCCGGACGTAAGCAAGAGCTTTGACATATATTGTGACGAATCCAGACAGGGGCTCGGATGTGTGCTCATGCAAGAAGGACAAGTGGTAGCCTATGCCTCATGACAATTAAAGAAGCACGAGCTTAATTATCCTACACATGACTTGGAGCTAGCAGCAGTAGTGCATGCATTGAAGATTTGGAGACATTATATCCTTGGTCATCGATGTGAGATCTATACGGATCATAAAAGCCTCAAGTACATATTTACACAAACGGACATGAATTTGAGGCAACGTCGATGGTTGGAACTCATCAAGGATTACAATGTTGGAATCAACTACCACCCTGGGAAGGCCAATGTAGTAGCTGATGCATTGAGATGGAAGGGAGGATGTTACCAACTCACGGTTCGGGAGCTACCACACGAACTACGTAAGGAGTTCGAACGGTTACACCTCGGATTCTTGAACAAGATGGAAGTGATGGAGATCCACTCTTCATTGGAGCAAGGGATAAGGGATGGCCAAGCAACGGATGAGGAGATCAAGGAGATCAAGGAAAGGATACAACAAGGAATAGAGAAGGATTTCAAAGAAGATGAGAAGGGTACGCTTTGGCTAGGAAAAAGGATTTGTGTGCCTAACGTGAAGCACCTCCGCGACATGATATTGAAGGAGGCACATGATTCACCCTATTCCATACATCCCGGAAGTACCAAAATGTACATGGACTTGAAGGCTTGTTATTGGTGGGATGGTATGAAAAGGGATATAGCCGAATACGTTGCCCTATGCGACACATGCCAACGGGTGAAGGCCGAACATCAAAGACCCGCTGGATTGTTGCAACATTTGAAGGTACCATAGTGGAAGTGGGAAGACATCAGTATGGATTTCATCGTAGGATTGCCACGTACTCAGTCGGGTTACGACTTCATCTGGGTTATCGTGGACCGATTGATGAAAACAGCTCATTTTATTCCTGTTAAAACCACGTACCGTGTGGAAGATCTAGACGAGCTGTACATGGAGCAAATCATGTGCCGCCATGGAGTCCCGAAGAGGATAGTCTCAGATCGGGGTTCTCAGTTTACCTCTAGATTTTGGAGGAAGCTGCAGAAAGCTATGGGTACACGACTGGATTTTAGCTCCGCCTACCACCCACAAACCGATGGGCAAACCGAAAGGACAAACTAAATTTTGGAGGACATGTTGAGAGCTTGCGCCTTGAAACATGGGCGTAGTTGGGATAGTAGTTTACCGTACGCCGAATTCTCCTATAACAACAGCTCAAGCTAGCTTGAAGATGTCACCTTTCGAAGCATTTTACGGTAAACGGTGTAGAACGCCGTTGTTTTGGAACAAGACAGGAGAGAACCAAGTGTTTGGACCCGTAGTGCTACAAGATGCTGAGAAGCAAGTCGAAACAATAGGGGAGAACTTGAAGACTGCTCAGTCACGCCAAAAGGGCTATGCGGACAATAGGAGAAGGAAATTGACTTTGGAAGTAGGAGACTTTGTATACCTTAAGGTATCGCCTATCCATGACCAACGACGTTTCAATGTCAAGGGCAAGCTAGCACCTCGCTATATCGGGCCATTTAAGATTTTGGATAAGCGAGGAGAAGTAGCCTATCAACTAGAGCTCCCAACGCACCTCTCTGACGTACATGACGTGTTTCATGTATGCCAGCTCAAGAAATGCTTGAGAGTGCCGGAAGAGCAAGTACCGATGGATGAAATTGAACTTCAAGAGGATCTGACCTATGTAGAGCACCCTGTCCGAATTTCGGACGTAAAGGGAAGGGTCACGAGGAACAAAGTGATGCGTTGGTGCAAGGTACAATGGAGCCATCAAACCGAAGCTGAAGCCACATGGGAGCGTGAAGAAGATATCAAGACAGAGTTTCCTCATCTATTCTCTACTAACGAATCTCGAGGGCGAGATTCAATTTAAGGGGGGTAGTGACACCCTCATTTTCGGGTTCTGCATGTATTCATGTTTCATGTAGAAAAAACACTTTTAAAATAAGTTTAAACACAGAAAATATCAAAAACATAGTCAGCCAATTCCAGTTCACAGAGAGCGCCAAAGACAATACCCGCGGCCCGCTGGCTATGTGGCACGTTCGGAGCTCATCTACGCAAAGGGGGAAAGGTCCGCCGCTAAACTGGCTACGTGGCAGGCTCGGGGCTCGTCCCTGCGGAAAGGGCGAGGTCCAACCCCGTGGGACAGGTGCTGCCCCCGGATCTAGCTTCTGCGGAGCAGCGAGGCCCGCCCCGCAGGACACGTGTCGCCTTCGGAGCGAGTCACCGTGGAAAAAGAGAGCCAGTCACGCGGGACACGTGTCGCTCTCAGAGCTCGTCTCCGAGAGGTCCGGTCCTCTTGGACACGTGTCACCTCCGGAGCTCACCTCCGGGAGGTCCGACACTACCGGACACGTGTCACCTCCGGAGCTCGCCTCCAGGAGGTCCGACGCTGATGGACACGTGTCGACCTCGGATCTCATCTCTGAGGAAAAAGGAAGTCCGGCACTACTTGACGCGTGGCATTCTCGGAGCTCACCTCCTAAGAGAGGGGAGGTCCGGAATTGACACATGGGACACCTGGAGCCACCTCCGAAGAGAGGGGGAGGTCCGGAACTGACACGTGGTGTTCACGGAGCTCGCCTCTGTTGAGAGAGAAGGTCCTGACCCACCAGACACGTGGCGCACGTGAAGCTCACCTCTGAGGGAGAGGGAGGTCCCGCCCGCCAGGACGAGTGGCGCACACGGAGCTCGCCTGTGACGCCCTTAATTCTGTGGAAAACCACGGAACCGAGAACTGATGCATATGTGTGCCCAGGATGTTCATCACACATACACATATGTTCCACAAACTGAATTCAGAATATATATTACCATGAATAACAGGGTTTATTACAAAGTTTCATGAGTCTTGGACTCATGTTGATCAGCGGAAGTCTAATTCTAAGCAGCGGAAGTCTAAATCTATTCTGGCAGCGGAAGTCTTCTATTCTAGTGCGGAAGCAATCTAAGCAGCAGCAGCGGCTCCATCTCTTCTCCATCCCCACAGGCAAGGTTAATGACAGATTACACGCCTATTGCTCCACTTGGTCTTCATAGTAATCTTCTCCTGTCGCTGATGATGAAATAATAATGCAAGTTTGAGTACAATGATGTACTCAGCAAGTGCAGGAAAATATGGTATGTAGCTCACAACAAGGTAGATATAAAAGGCTCATTGCAGAAAGCAAAGTTATTTCTCAAACCACGACAAACAGGAACTCAGCTTTAATTGAATGTAATACCAGCACGTATTAAAATACCAACATACCTCCATTATGTTTCATCACTTTCCAAACATTAATCTTTCTCAACTTTGCTCACGAATACCTCCTCGTACTCGCTACCATCTCACGAATACCATCTCGTATTCGCTACCATTTCATCTCATAAACAATTTCGTCTCACACCGAGACCCATCTCGTTGCCATGACTCAACAGTCATGCAACCAAATCTTGTCACCCGGACTCATCAGTCCCAAAAAAAACAAAAACCATAACCAAACCATAACCAAAACCGTAACCATCCATAACCAAAATCCATCCCAAATTCATAACCAACTAATCATGTGGGTTGTCCAGGCGCTCGTGACCGTAAGCTCGGCTATCATGATAGTTTTAAGACTCTGCAGAGTTTGTACCACTTTACCCACAAGTTTATAATTTTGCCACCCGTCGGCGACTGCAGAACCTCCATTATACCAGTACACAACCATCGGTGTATGGTCAAGAGATCACAAAATAGCCTTTACAAAGGGGTTACTAGATGTATGGACTCACTAAGGTTTCACCAGCAGGCTAGAATCTCCAATTCTCCCACCCACAGGCCCCCTCTTGTGCCATGCAGTTCCCAAGGCAGTCCTCACTCGACTCCCATTCCCCGCGCCTTCCATGGTCCATAACAATCTAGCAACTTACCTAATTACTCGGCTAAGCCGCACCCATACTTGGCCTTGTGGTGGAACTGTTATCCTGGCATGTGCTCGCATTAACCGGTCCTTAGATCTACGGCAAGTAACCACCAACTCATACAACCTCATTCACAAACTCGGCTTGCCTAGATCTCCCTCTTATCAATGTTCATTATCTACATCAGTTTCTCATTATTCTTACGAGTGCAGTTAGCTAGACACACCTATCTCGCTTCCCAATCCCATGGACTCAGCGAAGCATAAAAGCAAAAACCATACCCGACTCAATAACTTTCCCGGTGACAAGGGTGGTCTGACAAAACTAGTAAACTCCTATCAAGGGTTTCCCATCAAGTTTGAATTAAGCACACACACCTTTTCACAAACAAAACAGTTTTCCAAAACATAGGATCAATATGGTCAAGGGGCACTTGTCTTGTTCTTGCGGTTCTGGTTGCTCTTGGATCTCGAAACCTTGTTGTTGCAGCTCCTCGTAGACAGCTCCCTGAGCTTGTCATCACGCACATACAAGATCTCCCTCCGATCCATGTCCATTATCAACAACAGTTTCTCAGTATTCTTACGAGTGCAGTTAGCTAGACACACCTATCTCGCTTCCCAATCCCATGGACTCAGCGAAGCATAAAAGCAAAAACCATACCCAACTCAATAACTTTCCCGGTGACAAGGGTGGTCTGACAAAACTTGTAAACTCCTATCAAGGGTTTCCCATCAAGTTTGACTTAAGCACACACACCTTTTCGCAAACAAAACAGTTATCCAAAACATAGGATCAAAATGGTCAAGGGGCACTTGTCTTGTTCTTGTGGTTCCGGTTGCTCTTGGATCTCGAAACCTTGTTGTTGCAGCTCGTCGTAGACAGCTCTCTGAGATTGTCCTTCTATACACGATCACACACATACAAGATTCACAGCAATCAATATCATGCACAAACTCTAATCAAGATGCATTGATGCATATGCATGTTGATCCTATGATGTAGTTTTTATTAGATCTGTTCACATGTGTTCTTGCATGTTTGCATGGCTTTTACGATGAACAAAGGTATTCGGATCAAATGTGGACGTGGTGATGATCTTGACTTTAGATCAAACCGATCAACACGTGAACTGTCCACGAAAAAGCTTCTGTTCGAAAGGAATCAAAGAACAGATGCAAAGAAAACGCGATGATGTCGTAAGGTGGTATTGGAATCCTACCTTACTCTTTTCGGTCGTCCCTCCTAGCAAAACAGATCGTCGGGGCTCCTCCGGCGATGTCGATCGTGATCCAGGCTCGTCGGCGGTCTCTTCAGGCGGTTGTACTCCGGCGAAGAGGATTACTCGGCGAGCTAGGGGCTAGGGCTCTAAGTTGTCTGCTCGATAGTTGGAAAGGAAGTTCGTGGTTGCGGACAAAAGTTTTCGGTTCTATTTATAACCGGGAAGAGAAGAGTTGTAATCTGATTGGACTTCGAATAAGAGTCCCATTCAAAATTTTTTTAGATCTTAACAACTTATCCTAGATTGATTCGGTGCGGTAACATTGTGGAAATCGTGTCGGTTTCCTCCCATACCGGTATTCCCGTGCGTACAGAAGCAAAACCGCTTCAGAATCACGGTACCTTCGTGGCGGTGAGCTCCGGAAGCTCCACGTGTCCTGTGGGAACCTGGGCTCCCTTTTCCGAAGAGGAGGGCTCCGGTTGTGCCGCGTGTCAGGCGGGTGAGACCTCCCTCTTCCTCAGAGGTGAGCTCCGCTTGCGCCACGTGTCCTGGCGGGCGGGAACCTCCCCTCTCTCCATAGACGAGGTCCACGTGTGCCACGTGTCAGTTCCGGACCTCCCCCTCTCTTCGGAAGTGGCCCCGGCGGTGCTATGTGTCTATTCCATACCTCCCCTTTCTTTGGAGGTGGCTCCGGATGTGCCACGTGTCCTAACAGCGCCAGACTTCCTTTTTTTTTTCTCAGAGACGAGCTCCAAGATTGACACGTGTCCATCAGTTACGGACCTCCTGGAGGTAAGCTCTGGAGGTGACACGTGTCCAATAGGACCGGACCTCTCGGAGATAAGCTCCGAGAGCGACATGTGTCTAGCGGGGCCAGACCTCTCGGAAGTGAGCTCCGAGAGCGACACGTGTCCCGCGTGGTGGGTCCTCTCTCTTTTCCTCGGTGAATAGCTCCGCAGCTGACATGTGTCCTTCGTGACAGGCGCTCTCTGTAAACTGGAATTTGCTCTTTTTGGCTAACTTTTTTGATTCTTTCTCAGTTTCAACTTATTTTAAAAGTGTTTTCTAAATGAAACATGAATACATGCAGAACCCAAAAATGAGGGTGTCACATCACCTCTGAGGAAGAGGGAGGTCTCGCCCGCCTGACACGCGGCACAACTGGAGCTCGTCTCTATTGAAAGGGGAGCCCAGGTTCCCGCTGGACACGTGGAGCCTCCGGAGCTAATCACCACGTAAGGACGCGATTCTGAAGCGGTCTTTCTTCTGTACACGCAGGAATCCCGGGTACTGAGGAAACCGACACAAATTCCACATTGCTACCGCATCAAATCAGCAAGAGATAAGTAGTTAAGATTCAAAAACCATTTGAATAGGACTCTCATTTGAATTCCGATCAGATTAGGACTCTTCTCTTCCCGATTATAAATAGAACCGAAAACCTTTGGCCGCAACCACGAACTTCTTTTCCACCTCCTGAGCCGATAACTTAGAGCCCTAGCCCCAAACTCGCCGAGCTAAACCCCTTCGCCGAAGTACAACCGCCGGAGAGACCGCAGACGAGCCTGGAACATAATTGACATCACCAGAGGAGAGCCTACGATCTGTTCTTAGGAAGGACCCGAAGGAACGTAAGATAGGTCTCAAATACCACCTTACGAGATCATCACGTTTTCTTTGCATCTGTTCTTCGATTTCTTTCGAACAGAAGCTTTTTCGTGGATAGATCACATGTTGATCGGTTTGATCTAAAGTCAAGATCATCGCCACATCCAAAATTGATCTTTATACCTCTATTCATTGTAAAAGCCATGCAAGCCATGCAAGAACACGTACAACCGATCTAATAAAAACTGCATCATAGGATTAACATGCATATGCATCATTGCATATTTAAGTAGAGTTTGTGCATGATGATTGATTGCTATGAATCTTGTATATGCGTCATCGTGTATAGATGGACAAGCTCAGGGAGCTGTCTACGACGAGCTGCAACAACAAGGTTTCGAGATCCAAGAGCAACAGGAACCGCAAGAACAAGGCAAGTGCCCCTTGACCATATTGATCCCATATTGTGGAAAACTGTTTTGTTTATGAAAAGGTGTGTGTGCTTGAGTCAATATGATAGGAAACCTTTTATAGGAGTTTACTAGTTTTGTCAAACCACCCTTGTCACCAGGGAAGTTTATGAGTCAGGTATGGTTTTTACTTTTATGCTTTGCTGAGTCCATGGGATTATGGGAAGCGAGATAGATGTGTCCAGCTAACTGCACTCGTAAGAATGATGAGAAATTGATGTTGTTAATGAACATGGATCGGAGGCAGATCTAGGCAAGCCTGGGTTTGTGAATGAGGTAGCATGAGATGGTGGTTACTTGCCGTAGATCTAAGGACTGGTTCATGCGACCACATGCTAGGATAACAGTGCCACCACAAGGCCAAGTATGGGTGCGGCTTAGCAGAGTAATTAGGTAAGTTGCTAGATTGTTATGGACCGTGGAAGGCGCGGGGAATGGAAGTCGAGTGAGGATTTCCCTGGGAACTGCATGGCACAAGAGGGGGCCCGTGGGCGGGAGAATTGGAGATTCTAGCCTGCCGGTGAAACCTTAGTGAGTCCATACATCTAGTAGCCCCTTTGTAAAGGATATTTTGCGATCTCTTGGCCATAAGGTTGTGTACTGGTATAATGGAGGTTCTGTAGTCACCGACGGGTGACGAAATCACAAACTTGTGGGTAAAGTGGTGCAAAATCTGCAGAGTCTAAAACTATCATGATAGCCAAGCTTACGGTCACGAGCGCCTGGCCAACTTCCATGATTAGTTGGGATGGTTTTTGGAATGGTTTTGGATGGTTTGGTTTTGGTTATGGTTTGGTTTTCAGGACTGTTTTGTCCGGGTGATAAGATTTGGTTGCATGACTGGCAACGAGATTGGTCTCGGTGTGAGACATAATTGTTTATGAGATGAGATGGTAGCGAATACGAGATGGTATTCGTAAGATGGTAGCGAATACAAGAAGGTATTCGTGAGCAAAGTTGAGAAAGATTAATGTCTGGTTGAGACAGGGAAAGTGATGAAACATAATGGAGGTATGTTGGTATTTTAATACATGTTGGGACTACATTCACTTAAAGCTAAGTTGCTGTTTTATCGTGGTTTTGAGAAATAACTTTGCTTCCTGCAATGAGCCCCTTTTTATACCTTCCTTGCTGTGAGCTACATATCATATTTTCCCGCACTTGCTGAGTACATCATTGTACTCAAACTTGCATTATTATTTCATCATCAGCAACAGGAGAAGAATACTATGAAGATCACGTGGAGGATTAGGCGTGTAATCTGTCCTCAACATTGCCTGTGGGGATGGAGTAGAGATGGAGCTGCTGCTGCTGCTTAGATTGCTTCTGCACTGGTTAGATGACTTCCGCTGCTAGAATAAAGACTTCTGCTGCTAGATTTAGACTTCCGCTGCTAGCATGAGTCCAAGACTCATGATACATTGTAATAAAACCCTGTTATTCGTGGTAATATGTATTCTGAATTCAGTTTGTGGATGATATGTGTATGTGTGATGAACATCCTGGGCACACATATGCATCAGTTCCAGGTTCCGTGGTTTTCCACAGAACCGGGGCGTCACAATGAGCCATCCGGTTCCCCGGTACCGAGCCGTAGTGCTAGGTGTGACACCCAGTTCCGAAAAATTAACCAAGTGTGCATATGTATACCCAGGATGTTCATCACACATACACAGCTTTATCACAAACGGAATTAAGAATATAACTATGTACGAATAGTGTTTAAGTATCTTATTATATTGACTCATTGTCTCACTCATGAATGTCTAACTTATTCAGCAGCGGAAGACTCTAAACGACAGAGGAAAATGACTAAGACGATGGGGCTCCACTCCGACTCCACAGTCATGTTGACGGTAGTGCGCACGCCTAGTACTCCACCTGTTCCTCGAAGTATTCTTCTCCTGTAGCTGATGTATATGTGGGAATGCAAGGGTGAGTACATGTCGTACTCAGCAAGTGCGGGAAAAGTATGACATGTAGCATACAACAAGGTAGGGAATAAGGAGGTTCATTGCAGCAAGCAAATTTTATTCCACAAACATGGTAAAAACAGCATCTATTACTATGTGAGGTAAATCCCATCATAACCAAGTTAATCATCAACATTCCTTCATCATAATTCACATTATATCACGTTTCAACCAGCCATTAATCTTTCTCATGTTCATATCTGTCGAAGTGTTTGCTACGACACTTCCCCCGGTCTGCTCGGAAGCAGCCCGCGGAGGTTCTTTTTTTGGTGGGGCTAGTGGATCACGAAGGCCTAAACACAATGATAAGAGAGACACGGGGATTTACATGGTTCAGACCGCCGGAGCATAAAGCCCTACGTCCATGGGAGTGCTTGGTGTATTGCTTGCTCACGTATGAGAATGCTAGGCTGGGTCACGAACCCTTTGCTCGGAGGCTGCCCTGGTCCTTTTATAGCCCAAGGCCGGGGCAGTTACAAGGTGGCCCAGGGCCCGACATGTGGCCCCGTGGCTATCCGTCTCCTATACATAAACTATGAGTATTTACAGATACATGCATTGTCTCTGACGACAGAGTTACGGTGCGCCGCCTGTCCCGCCGGACGCCTCTGTCCGGGCGGCAGGTGATGATGAAGTCCCCGTCTAGTCGTCGCGTCTCCTCGCCCTTTTAGGCGGATCTGTACCATAGAGTGGCACTGTTGCGCTGTCACGCCTCACCGCACTATCTTTCACCGTAATGGTGAGCAGATGGGGAATGGAGATGTGCGTCATGCGCCATGCTTTTTGGGAAAGCGCGATCGTTGAATGCTTGGCCTGACAATGCGCCTTGCTCATTACTCCCGGTCTATCTGCCCGTTGCCTGCTGAGGTGAAGTTTGGGCGGATGGCCCCAGAGACACGTGTCTTTACCAGAGCCGTCTCGTGGAGTAGTGGGCGGTCTGGAGTTATTGTGCACGCGGCAGCACCGGAGCCCTCCCATGCTAGTGGTCAGATCCGGGGCTGTGGGACACGTGGCACCTCCGGAGCCTTCCCTTAAGGGGATGGTACGCCCGGAATCACTGCCCACGTAGCAGCACCGGAGGCCTCCATGATGGACATCGGATCCAGAGCTGCAGGACGCGTGGCTCCTCCAGAGCCTTCTCCGGCCGAGGGGTGCAACTTGGAGGATCATGCACGTGGTAGCGCCAGAGCCCTCCTTAGCGGGGGATGCGGTCTGGTTCTACTGGATGCGTGTCGGCCCCCGAGCCACACTTGGCCGGTAGTCAGGCTCAGAGCCCGAAGACATGTTGCAACTCTGGGACAGCCCATGGGGTATAGGGCGCAGGGCCTACGCAGGGCCCGCCTAAGCTGGGAAGGCGGGGCCCAGGTGCTTTTTACCCAATACACGGGGGGGGGGGGGGGGGTACCCGGTTCGCAGGGTACCGACAGTGGCCCCCGGGCCCATCTCGTGGGAATTTTTGAGCCCGCAGATGGGGCCCCAATGTCTTCCGCGCCATGGGTTTGGTCTTTCAATTTTTCTGGAATTGAAGCGGCGACATGACTCCAGCGTAGCCAACGAGTGGTTGTTCCTGGGAGACGAAGAGGTTACCTGTCCTCGGTCAAAGAGATTCCTCTGTCATCATGAACAGGTGCCTCTTTATTGCTGGAGCGTCGTGGGGGGTGCACGTTTCGCACAACCGCTGCATCACCTACGTCGGTTTTCTGCACGACCCCTGTCCTTCCCCTTGCCAGGATTTATCGGGTAACCATATTTTCCTACCTTAACCGCTCTACCCTTTGCTCAATCTGCCTGTCGAGTGGGCCCTGTACCCCCAGTCTCGACGGTTTGGTTGGCGGGGGTGCGATTGTTTCGGGCACATCTCGATTGGTGGTTCTTGCAAGCAGGAGTCTCGAACTGAAGGGATGACTGGATTATTGTGAAGACCATCACGCCACGACCGGCTGGAACTGCCGACTTCTCCTTCGACCACGCGGACCAGCTGGGAGAGGATACCCCGCCTTCAGGGCGCCTACTCTCCTGTGCTGGCTAGAATCAAGTTTTTGGCAGATTGGGGGCTGTCTTCACTGATGGTTTTGGCCGACTTTATGAGTCGGCGCATTGCTTCCCTCCAGAACCGCCGTCGCGTGGCTTGGGCGTACTCCGGCGAGAATGTCCCATCTCGCCTAGAGTGCGGCCCTGTCACCAACTTAGAGACGGAGCTCCTGGACGCCATGTTGGAAACAGCGGTGTCTCTGATGACCTTGTCAATGAATAGGCCGGCTGCAACCGGGGGGTCCAGTGGCTCCGGAGGCCCGGTCAAGCGCCTCCGTGCAGTTTCATGGAGCTTCGCCGGCCCCAGGTAGGTCATATGAGGCCGGCCCTTGCTGCTTTGTGTTATGCTTTAACGTTATCTGCTGACCGCATACTTTACACAGGGATCCATCCGCAGGTGTTTCTGGGAGCACTCCGGCACCCGGGGTGCCCACCGGTCCACCGGTGACGTCCATGCCACCTGATGCTTCTTCAGATGTCTTGTCGGCAATCCCTGGTGCGGCAGACCCCAACCAGGAAGCTCCGTCGGTCCTACCTCAGGGACCTAGCTTTGGGCCGGCTGAGGCTGGCGAGGTTTCTCTGGTACATGGTGGCGAGCCCGTTCCTGTTTCTGATGAAGGGGCATCGGATGCCGCGGCCCCTATCCCGGGCATCGGATGCCAGTTCTCCCATTGGCGACGTACATCTCCTCCCTTTCTTCCAGCAAGTGGGAGAACTGGAGGGATGACTGGGTTATTGTTAAGACCGTCGCCCACGACCGGCTGGAACTGCCGACTTCTCCTCCTTCGACCATGCGGACCAGCTGGGAGAGGATGCCCTGCCTTCAGGGCGCCTACTCTCCTGTGCAGGCTACAATCAAGTTTTTGGTGGATCGGGGACTGTCTTCTGTGATGGTTTTAGCCGAATTTCTGAGTCGGCGCATTGCTCCCCTCCAGAATCACCGTCGCGTGGCTTGGGCGTACTCCCGCGAGAATGACCCATCTAGCCTAGAGTGCGGCCCCGGCACCAACATAGAGACGGAGTGTAACACCCTCAATTTCATATTCATGTATTGCATATAGAAAAACATTATAAAAGAAATAGAAATGAGAAAGAATCATAAAAATGGGAGAAAGATAGCTGAAAAGAGTGAATTCCAATTCGCCGAGGAGCGCTGTCGACACTTCCCGCGGGGCGCTGACCACGTGGCGTATTCGGAGCTCATCCTTGCGGAGGGGGGTGAGGTCCGGCACTGCTGGCCACGTGGCAGGATCGGAGCTCGCCTCAGGAGAAGGGGCGAGGTCCGACCCTGCTGGACACGTGTTGCCTTCGGAGTTAGTCTCTGCGGAGAAGCGAGGCTCAGCCCCGCGGGACACGTGTTGACTACGGAGCTAGTCTCTGCATAGAAGCGAGGCCCAGCACCGCGGGACATGTGTCGACTTCGGAACTCACCCCTGCGGAAGGGATGAGTTCCGCCCCACAGGACACGTCTCACTCTCGGAGCTCGCCTCCGAGAGGTCCGCCCCGCTGGACACGTGTCGCCCTCGGAGCTCGCCTCCGAGAGGTCCGCCTTGATGGACACATGTCATCCACGGAGCTCACCTTCGAGTAGAAGGGAAGTCCGACGCTACTGGACACGTGTCGTTCTCGGAGCTCGTCTCTGAGGAGAAAGGAGGTCCGGCGCTGCTGGACACGTGGCACTCTCAGAGCCCACCTCGGAGGAGAGGGGAGGTCCGGCACTAACACGTGGTGCCCCCAGAGATTGCCTCTGAGGGAGAGGGAGGTCCCGCCTGCCAGACACGTGGCGCACGCGGAGCTCGCGTCTGAAGAGAGGGAGGTCCCACCTGCGAGACACGTGGCGCACGCGGAGCTCACCTCTGAAGAGATGGGAGGTCCCGCCAGACACGTGGCGCAACCGGAGCTTGCCTCTGAGGAAAAAGGAAGGCCCGGCCCCCGCTCGACACGTGGTGCCTCCGGAGCTCACCCTGCGGAGGTGACGAGATCCTTAAGCAGTTTTTCTCCTGTGCGCGCGGGAATACCCGGTACTGAGGAAACCGACACGATTTCCACGTTGCTACCGCACCAAATCAATTGAAGATAAGTTGTTAAGATCCAAAACAAATTGAATAGGACTCTTATTCGAATTCCAATTGGAGTAGGACTCTTCTTTATCCCTTTATAAATAGAACCTGAATATCCCCTTGGCCGTAACACCTTTTTCCAAGTCGACAACTTAGAGGCCCTAGCTTCCAACTCGCCGAGTAAACCCCCTTCGCCGGAGTTCAGCCACCGGAGAGACTACCGACGAGCCCCGTCACGCTCGCTGTCGCCGAAAGAGAGCCGACGATCTGTCCTGCTGCCATTGCTAGGAGGAAGGCCGAGGTAGGTCTTCATTACCATCTTACGACATCATCGCGGTTTCTACACATCTGTTTTCTTCAGACAGAAGCTTTTTCATGTAGACAGATCACGTGTTGATCAGTTTTTGATGGTGGAATTGATCTAGATCTTGAGTCAAGATCATCACCACGTCCACACTTGATCCTTACACCCTTGTTCACCATAAAGCCCCATGCAAGCCCAGTAAAACATGCGATAACACCTATAAACTGATCTAAATAAGACAACATCATAGGATTTGCACCAGTGCATCTTGAGTAAAGTTTGTGCATGATGTTTGATTGCTCTAATTTTGTATGTGCATGGTCGTGAGTAGAAGGATAAGCTCAGGAAGCTATTTACGAAGGACTACAGCACCAAGACTTCTAGACATGTGAGCAACAAAAGCCACAGGAACAAGGCAAGTGCCCCTTGACCATATTGATCCCATCTTTTGGAACTGTTTTGTTTGCAAAAACACGTGTGCTTGATGTAAAATCCCAAGAAAAGGGACATGCAAAAACATTTCATCACCTCACAACACCACAGTTTTTGTTGTGGATATCTTGTGAAGAATTGTGAAGAGCAAGTAACCTCCATCAAAAGGGTGATTAGAAGGGAAAGCCCTAACTTTCACAAAGTAGGATTCCTACACATGAACATGAGAGGTTGAGCTCACCCCTAGAACTTAAAAAGTCTTGGGAGGTTCAGGCCAAGTTTCATGCAAATCCAACACTTTTTGAGGCACTTTTGGAGGCATTTGATAAAGGGGCCAATTTGAATGTAAATTCAAATTGCAGAAACTTTCATCACTTAAATTCAAAAGTTGACTTCATATTCAAACTCAGCACATTTTTCTCAGTTTGTCCACCAATTTTCATCCCCATTGGACTTCATCTTGTCGGGAGCTAAATTTGCAATAATTCAAAACTGAATTTGAATTTCAGTTCAAACATGAAGCAAATTTAGCCAAACAAAGTTCAAATTTGAGGACTCAAATTCAAACCAAGACATGGGGGCTAAGTCTCACATTCAATTGTAAGTAACTGGGGATATTTTAGTACAAACAGAAATGAAAAATTGGAAAGGGGACTAGGAGGGAGAGGGACCACAGGTCAGTGGGGGAGCTGTTTCCCAGCCGGGCTCAGTTTCTCGCCGAAGCAATCGCTCCTGGCGCGCCACCGAGACGATCCCCCGGACGCCACCACATCAGGCTACACAGCCACCTCCTGCTCCCTCCCTCGCGCTGGCCAGCTGCTTCCGACTCGGTCACCACGCACAAACACCGCCAAACCGAGGCGCTGTCTCCTATCACCCGAAAAACAACCAAGTACACGCCGCCGCTTGCACTCGATCAAGAACCCGGCAAAACCACCGTGCACAGCGCCTTCCGAGCAGCAAAACCACACCGGTGGCTCGTCCTCTACCTCCTTGTCGTATAAATGATCGAAGTTCAGCCCTCCCAACCCTAGCTCAGTGGTTCTTAGCAACAACTGAGGAAACGGCCGTAGCTCGGCTCACGGTGACAGCGCAACCGCGGGGCTTTCACGCCTGAACTAGGACACTCAGAGGAGCGTCAGAGCCCCCTGCTGCTCCTCGCAGAACCTCAACACAAGCCGTGATCAGTCGAGCAGGAATTTGGCGATTCCCTCTCGGCCCGTGCAAGGTGACCCGGGTGAGAAATCCTCAAAATTCAATCAAGATTCTTGTTTCTAGGCCACCAAACCATACACACATGAACTAGACTGGCTAGCGGTCGATTTCCCTTTGTAACCCTAGCTAGAAAACTGACGCGGTGCGAAGTATTTCATGTCGTCCCAAGCTCAACCGTGCGGCATGGATCGGGCGCACTGTGAGAACCCCTCTGGAGGTGTTGCCATGCGCCGGTCTTTACTTGCCGTGCCTCCCTAGCACCCACTGGTGCTTTAGGACGGATTGGCTGGGTTGTTGGCGGGCTAGGACCGCCGGGCGACGGTGACGAACATCCGCCGAGGCTGCCGCACGCCGCCGGCACAGTTCCGGTCCACTAGCGCCCGAACCGAGCCCACAACCTAGCTTCCCGACCCCATAAACCCCCAGGCGGCGAGCCCCTGGCCGGGAGACGGCCGGGAACACTCAGCCAGCGAGGCGCCGCCTCGGTCCGGCAAGGAAAGCGCGCGCGCGGGAAGGAGAGTTCGGAGGAAGAAGAAAGGTGGGCCTGGCCCACCGGTCAGTGAGTGAAATTTAAAACCAGATCGGATATGGCTCGGGATCCCGCGTGGCTGCGCGCGGGGCAACCCTGTGGCCCGTGTGTTCTCGGTTTTCACTGGCTGGGATTTAAAGCGTGGGCCCAGGTTCTTTTCCAATAGCAAAACAATTCCAGTTTAAGCTCAAACTTTAGAAATTTATAACTTTGTGTAGGTAGCTCCAAATTCAGTGAACCAAATTTTGCTGAACTCAGAATTTTGAGTACTTTCCAGCAATACCAATTTCAGCTCATGAAACTTAATAAATTTACAGAATTAAATCCCTGAAGTTTAAACTGTTGGGAATTTTATCTGGAGAATTACTTCATGAGAAATTCTGATATTTAGCTGAGAGGTTCATTGGAAAACCCTTGAGTCGCAGTAAAATTTTCAGACTCATCCGAGTTCATTTAGTCCCCCTAGTGGGGTGATTAAGAGGACTGCCCTGAGAAAATAGAATAATGTACAGAAACATTTTTCAGATTTTCTCAAATCTTGTTTAGGGCATAACTTCCTCTAGGGTTCTTCAAATTACATGAAACCAATTCTACTAGAACCATCTTAAATTCTAGTTTCCAGAAAGTAATGGTTGGAGCCATGAAAACCCCTGGAATTACTTAGAGGCTCAAATATTGACCAAATAGGCTTTTATTTGTACAAGGCTCAAATGAACTTTGTTTCAAATGAAACTTGGTCAAGACTCTGGTTAGGACCCTAACAAGCCACCATAAAATTTCAGAGCCAAAGGGGAGGGCTAGCTAGAGTTATAGGAATTACTTATCCAAGTTTACACATTGCATTTGAAATGACATGTAGTATCTCGTTAACGTGTAGTCGCTGAAGGCGAGGAGACTCCGGAAGTGCTTGACTTCCTCCTTCCGGACGAAGATCTAGCCACTGACCAGCAGCAACAAGGCAAGCCCCGGTTTGCATTATCCTTTTTATAACGTTTTGCTTTGTTTACATGTCTAGTGTGGCGTATGAATGTGCATTAGGTGTAGGATGGATGGAACCCCACTTGCATAACCAGAATTTGCCCATAGGAGTGAGGGTAGTGTCTAATACCTCGAGTAGACAGGCTATGCTTAATGATTCATTGGACTTCGGTACAAGTCGAGTAGTTGGAATCTACTCGCGAGTTTAGGCTTGGGACACACGGGATTGGTTCGAGTGATGTGAGATCACTTTAGTAATGAAAATGAGACTAGGCAGGGGCTAGGGTGCAGCAAGAGAAAGTCTTGTGTGCGATACCCTGTCCGTGTCGATTGAGGACCGATCCGTGTGCGGCCCTGCTGAATAAGTATTGAACGTACCGAAGGCATATCGGATATATGGGCCCCGATAAACCGATGTAACCTAAACCTCTGGGCGTCGAGGCATAACGCATCGATTTATAGGTGTAGGCTGAGGGCAGCAAGGTGGAATTTTGCTAACGGGCATAGAGAGATGCTCCGTGTAGGGAACCTCCTGCTCATTTCGGTGCGACCGGTTCGACGTTTGGGCTGTTGGGTGAAAGGTTGTACCATACGACATCGAGTGAGCGTGCTGTGCAGCTCCACGGGTGGGCGTACGTGACGTGCTCTCTGGGTATCCCTGCAGGTATATATCGAGTCGATTCGCCGTCCCTCATGGTGACGAGTACCGCTTGTTCACTGCATCGTAACATAGATAATTTATGGAATGTTATGATTCAATTCTGCTGTATGATATAATTGTACTGTTACATGTGTGCCACCAAATATTGCTTACTAAATTTCAGATTCCTGAACTGTTAATTTGTGGCTAAAAGATGAACTAAGGATGAACTTGTAGGCGTGTCCATTTGCTGCAATGTTACTATCCTATGTTCATTGTACACCTCATGTAGAGTTTCATGTCTAGGTGAGTCGGTTAAGTCTTGTTGAGCCATCGTGCTCATGTTTGCTGCTTAAGTGTTTTTCAGGTGAGGAGCCACCCAAGGACTCGGGTTACGAGTCCACCGGCGAGGGTTACCCTCCGTCGGGGACCACGGCTGAGTGGGAGCCGTACACGCCGTGCTGAGCTGAGGAGTGCAGCTAGTGTGGGTTGCCCTAGGGCTGGGCAACCAACTTTTGATAGATAGGCGGGCGTGAGTTGTACAAAGTAGACTTCCGCTGTGTAATATAAACACTAGTTTGTAACTGAGTATTGTACTAGTTTGTACAGTTTCAGTTGGTTTTCTATTTAATAAAAATGTGTCATTATGACGTGTGCTGTCGGTGCGGCACCACCCTCTGTGATCCTGGATGAGCGGATTCCGGTCCGCCACACTTGAGTCAACTTGATGGGACATCCTTTTATAGGAGTTTACTAGTTTTGTTAATCCTCCTTGTCACCAGGAAAGTTAATGAGTCGGGTATGGTCGTTTTTCCTTTTTGCTTCGCTAATCTACGGGATATGGGAAGCGAGATAGAACGTTTCTAACTACTGCACTCATATGAATAATGATAATAAGAACTTGATGATAATAATGAGCATATAATCGGGGGAGATCTAGGCAAGCTAGGTTCGTAGATGTGGTAGAATGAGATGGTGGTTTACTTGCCGTAGATCTAAGGACCGGTTCATGCCAGCACATGCCAGGAAAACAGTGCCACCACAAGGCCAAATATGGGTGCGGCTTAGCTGACTAATTAGGTAAGTTGCTAGATTGTTATGGACCGTGGAAGGCGCGGGGAATGGGAGTCGAGAGAGGACTACCCTGGAAACTGCATGGCACAAGAGGGGGCCCGTAGGCGAGTGAGTCCATACATCTAGTAGCCCCTTTGTAAAGGCTATTTTGTGATCTCTTGACCATACACCGACGGTTGTGTACTGGTATAATGGAGGTTCTGCAGTCGCCGACGGGTGACAAAATCACAAACTTGTGGGTAAAGTGGTGCCACCTCTTAAGAGTGTAAAACTATCATGATAGCCGTGCTTATGGTCACAAGCGCATGGCCAACTCACATGATTAGATGGAATGGTTATCGGGATGGTTATTTGTATGGTTGTGGTATGGTCTTGGGATTGGTTTCGGGACTGTTGAGTCTTGGTAATGAGATTGGTTTTGGGACTGTTAAGACATGACAATGAGTTTGGTTCGGTTATATGGCTATGAGATGGATATGAACATGAGATGGTTATTATGGGCATGATATAAAGTTGAGAAAGAATAATGGTTGGTTGAGATATGAAAAGTGGTGAATCATGAAGAAAGTATGTTGCTGTTTTATTTAAATATATGTTGGGATTAAATTCACTTAAAGATAGTTGCTGTTTTTTTATCATGTTTGTGAAATAAGCTTTGCTTTCTGCAATGAGCCTCTTTATTCCCTACCTTGCTGTAAGCTACATGTCATATTTTTCCCGCACTTGTTGAGTACGACATGTACTCACCCTTGCATTATGATACAAACATCAGCAACAGGAGGAGAGTACTTCGAAGATCATGTGGAGTACTAGGCGTGCGAATTACCATCAACTTGCCTGTGGAGTTGGAGATGGAGCCGCTGCTGTTTAGTTGCTTCCGCTATTGTTTAGAGACTTCCGCTGCTAGAATAAGTTAGAGACTTCCGCTGCAAGAATAAGTTAGAGATTCATGTAATAAAGTACTTAAACACTATTTATTCGTGGTTATGTTCTGAATTCAGTTTGTGGATTACATGTATACGTGTGATGAACATCCTGGGCACACATATGCATTAGCTGGGTTCTGTGTTTTACGGGACCGGGTGTCACAAAATGGTATCAGAGCCACGTTGACCGTAGGACGCAAGTCTAGGTAGAATGCACAGATTGGCATCAGAACCACATTGACCGTAGGACACAATCCTAGGTAGAATGGACACTCTAAAACACATAGGAACACCCCTCTAAACTTCTATTTTTGAAAATTGCTTGCTGCTGCACTTCCTTGTCAATTCAACCACCGCAAAGTGCTATTTTCAGCCCCTCTTTTCTCTTCTTTGGACAGCCACACCTTTGCTTCCTTACTCCATAGCTTATGAAGTTTTGGAGTTGTTTTCTTCCTTTTCTAATGTTTCTCATGTCCTATTTATAGATGCCGGTGATCCGGAGCACGACACGCATAAGTACTCGTTCACCACCACGTGGGAGTGCACTTAACCCCATTAAGGTGTCTGATGGACCACCCCCATCACATGGTGGGAATATCACCAGTTCACATGATTAAGTTTAGGATTCTCATTGAATAAGCTGTAATAGGAACGTTAAATCATAGTAGCTTGAATAAGAGTGGCGTGTTGAATTTTTGTGACGATTGCTTGTGTTTGTGTGCTTGAGTGTGAGTTGTGGGACACTTCTACGAATATCCACATCCACATATATTAGAGAGATGTGAGATGTTTCGGCATGTGTTCACAACCTTGTATAGGCTGATATTAATAGAAGAAGATATTTAGTTCATACACATTGATGCATATAGCTGGGTATCAACCTAAACTTCTCTTTTCTATTTTACTCAACTCTCTCTCACAGAAGGTGAGGGAAAATGCTAGCCGACAAAAGAGGAACGTTCGTGGTAACCAGGAACCACAAGAGGATGGCCACGTTGAAGTTCCTGAGAATGCTGAACCCGGGGCTGGTGCAAACAACCTTGAACAGTTGATGGCTATGCAGAACCAGCTCATGCAAACTATAACCCAAACTTTGGGTCAGCTGCAAGCCAACAACAACAACAATCCTAACCCCGTTCCTGCACCACCACCCCCACCACCACCACCGCCGGCTCACAAAAGATTGGGAGAGTTCATGAGGACTCAACCGCCTACTTTTGCACAAGCTAATGATCCCATGGAGGCCGGCGATTGGTTGAAATCAATGGAAAAGAAGCTTGCTATAGTTCAGTGCAATGATCGGGAGAAAGTTCTCTTCGCATCGCACCAACTTATGGGAGCAGCCGCTGACTGGTGGGACGCTCTTTGCAATGCCCATGTCAACCAGGAGACTATCAATTGGGCCGAGTTCAAGGAGAGTTTCCGCTCTCATTACGTCCCTGTTGGAGTCATGATGCTAAAAAGGCAAGAGTTCAAAGGTCTCCGCCAAGGCAGGAAGAGCGTGAATCAGTACCTCAATAAATTCACGCAGCTGTCAAGCTATGCCCCCGAGGATGTCAACTCGGATCAAAGGAAGCAATACTTGTTCATGAGAGAGTTGAACAATGAGATCCAAGTTCAACTGATCAACAATGACTATGCAAACTTCCAGAAGCTAGTTGACAAAGCTATAGTGGTTGAGAGCAAGATCCTTGAGATCGTGCAAGAGGGCAAGAGAAAGATGCCATACCAGCCACAAGGGAGCAATGTACATCCTCGTTTCATGCCCCCAACTGCACCGCAGTATGGCTCGTCTGCTTCTACTTTTCACCCTAATCCACCACCGCAGCAACGTCCTGTCATGCAAGCACCTCGTGTGCCTTTGCCTTCTGTGCCCCGCCCAACATGGGAGCCTATGCTAAAAACCACCCCCGCCCTAACGTTCCTGCTGTCTTGGGCAACAAGGCATGCTTTGCATGCGGAGAGACGGGACACTTTGCAAGTCAGTGCCCGAGGAAAGGCCATGGACAGCCGACCAACGCGCCCAAGAAGAACCCATGGCCAAACGGAGGAGCTAATCAAGGCAATCGTGGGCAGCAGAACTTTGCTCATGGTAACAGGAATCATGTCTCCCTGAGGAGGCGCAACAGGCTGATGTAACACCCCAAATTTTTATTCAAAACCCAAAACCATGTTCAGAGGGGAATTTAAAAATTTTTGGACGTATTGCATGTTTTGCAAAAATTCAAATTCAAACTGGAATTCAAATTATACTCAAAACAGAAAAGAAAAGGAAAAAGAAAAAGAGAAACAGGAAAAAAACCGGCCAGTGGGCCGAAACCCGCCAGCCGGCCCAGCTTTCCCAGCGCAGCCCGCCCCCGCGCGCGCCGCGCTGCCTCTCACCGACGGGTGGGACCCACATGTCATCCCTAACCCTGAGCCCCCGCGACCCCGGACTTTTCCCCGAGCGCGCGCGATCGCAACCGACCGGAAACCGCGTCCCGTCGCCCGAATTCTGGTCCCAGAAGAATCCAACTCGATCACAACTGACCCACCGCCCTCCCCCGGCTATAAAAACCCCAGCCCCGATCGGTTTTTCCCACGCGATCGCCGATTTTTACTCCGGTGAGCACCGAGACTTCGCCGGTGAATTCTGGCCGATCTAAGCTCGGAAACTCTGATCTAACTCGCTGGTCTTGATCCACCGCCTCCGGGGAGCTTTGCAGGTGCAGAAAACTCGGAGACTTACGGTGTAAATCCAGCGCCGACGAGCTTCGCCGTGGTTTTGCCTCGGACCTCGCCGCCGATCACTTTCCAGGACCCCCGAGCTCGAGAAAACCCCCGAGGTGAGATCCCTGACCTCCCCTCTACCGATAAGATCACAGTTCTAGGTAGAATTCTCGCGGATCCGAAACTTTCCGGCGAGATCGCCGCTTCCCGCCGCCGTGCGCCGCCGGCAGCGCCGCCCGCGCTCGATCAGAGCGACGTGGCCGCTTGTGCGCCGTTTATTTTAAATCGCACGGTAGACTTTAAAACCCCGCGTACCGGTTCGATGTTATAATCTCAGCCGTCGGTTTAATATCGGACGGTCCACGTCAGCCCCGCGTTATAAAGACTGGAATTCTTACGTGCTACCCCCTGGGGTTCTCTGGAATTGAGAGCTAGCCCCGGAAACTTCGGATCTAGCCCCTGGAACTCCAGAAAATCATGTAAATTTATTTAAACATCAGTTTTAGCCCCTGGACTTAATAGAAATTCGGAAAAACACCTCTCATAAGTGTAGCTAAACCCCTGGAAATTATGAAAATAATATTATAGACCCTGTAATGGGGTAAATTCATTATTTTAGCCCTGTTTAGTATTTAATTTAGAAAATTGAATATGTAACTAGTGTTTAAAAATTAAAAAGGGGGACAAACATAATTGTCAAAAATTAATTAAAAACTTTCTCAGTACTTAGAAAACTTTGGAGTGAGATAAAAATATATTTTTGGGCTGAAATAAATCTGTTTCATCTATTATTCACATTTAATTAGTATAGGGACACATGTTTAAGTAAATAATAGTTATAGAAAAATAGGGAAAATAATTATGAAATAGTCTACATCAGAAGCCAAGGTCAAAATATGTTATTAAATTATTTAGGACCAGAACCTATACTGTTTAGGTGATGTATATTACTAATTTCATAATAAAATACACAATTATGCATAGGAATATAAATCTGAAAATATAGCAACTAGTAAATGATAAATGGAGTTTCTAAAATACAAAGAGTTCAGTTTAAGTGTGGTAGAAATTCTGAAGGCACATATGGAGAAGAAAAATACTTTTCATACACATTTGGTAGTAAAAAGGTGAAGTAGTTGAATATAAGAAATTTATTGGAAACCCATATAAATAGTATGTAAGTATAAAGGTGGACACAAAAGTAGGAATCATATACACATGGTTAAAAGTGCATGCAAGCCACAACTTAACACACATAAAGTAACCCCAACACATATAATGGTAAAGAACTTTTATAAATGTGAATGTGTGGTTTGTATAAAGTAGAAGTGTGAACTATGTCTTATGATTGTTGTTTTTCTTTTGCTATGTGTGATGATATGAAGTAGAACCTGCTCAAGAGCAAGTTATTCCTTTCCAAGATCAGGACTACCAATTTCAAGAGCAGCAAGAAGGAGGCAAGTGTCCTTGACCACTTTGATCCTATGCTAGGATGTGTAGATAGAATTATTTGCATTGTCAAATGAAATATGAAACCCATGCTAGGAAGTTTCCCTAGAATTGCATTACCTTGTTTCCTTGTAGCTTGGGTTGGGATTTATTTTGTCATGTCATTTATTTACATGCATATGCTTAGCCATGCTTAGAATGGGATAATTGGGATATGAGATCATCAGTTTATATTACCATACTCTTGAATGAGATATTGTGAGTTATGTAGAGATAGGGATCAAGGCAAGTTGGATGTTTTGGTTGTGTGCTGGGTGCACGAGACTTGGGTTTGTGTTTAGTACTTGCCTGGATCCTAAGGACCGGTTCATGGAGCATGTAACCCGGCTTTACAGTGCCAACCACATGCTGAGATGGGGCAGCTTGGCCAATTAATTAGGTGTATCCCCGGCGTAGTATGGGTGTGTTGGATGGTGCGGGGAGTAGGTGTCAGCTGGACTACCATATGAACCGCAAGGCTCAAGAGGGGGCCACTGCAGCGGGGTTGGAGCCTCTTGTATGCTGTTAGGGGTGAAACCTCAGTGGGCCCACGCTCGTCGGGAATCCCTTTGTAGAGGCTTTGTAGTGATCTCCTGGCTGCACACCTGGGAAGTGTGAAAGTGGATCGTAGCCACTGGCATAAAGGAGGTTCTTTTAGTCCACCCGGCAACGGGGGATGAAATCACTACTTGTGGGTACAGTGGTACAAACTCTGCAGAGTCAAAACTGTCTTGACAGCCGTGCTCACGGTTAAGAGCGGCCTGGACTTATTCATGATTAGAGGATTGATGGTTTTGGAAGTTAAGCGGGGAGCTTAACATTGGAAATGATGTTATGGTTATTGGATTATGATAATGGGTTGGGAGATTGGGACCATTTCACCTGTGTAGTAATGTAGGTGCTTAATAAGCTAAGGTGATAGGTATTAATTGCGTAGTGCGTTAACCATGAGTTCAACCTCTCCTTGTTCTAGCCATGCATGATAAAATTTTCCCACACTTGCTGAGTACCATTGGTACTCAACCTTGCATATTTGTTGGTTTATATTGCTGCTCAGGTCAAGATAATGTGGTGGTGTATAATGACCAAGACTTTGGACCCGAGGAAGGATTTTAGGTTCATGAAGACCCCCGGGCAACGCCTGTGATGGAGCCCTAAAGAATAATATTCCACTGCTAGTTTATTTACTTGTGATGAAGCATTTGTGTCCATTGAGACATTTGCGATGTAAGACTTATTTATATTCGACACCTGGCTTGTAATAAATGATGCTTCACTATTTGTCATCACATGTATGAGAAAATGATCCTGGCATACATGTGATATTCACTTGGTTGTTTCCTTCGGAAAAAACCGGGTGTGACAGAGGTGGTATCAGAGCCAGGGTTGCCCGTAGGAACGTGGACCTAGGTAGAAATGGACGTATTTAAGGGCCCTATTTTCTTAAAAACTATTTTCCAAGGTGTGGGTTGAAGAGTGTTATTTAGGGAGTCATTTTCTTCATCTTATCCCAAATTTTCATTCAAAACGGGATTTTTGTTTAAAAAGTTTATCTAACCTAATTTTAAATTCTTTTTGTTTTAGATGGTTCGCATGATTCGCACTGCTCGCAAGTCCACGGGAGGGAGAGTTCCCGTAGTTGCCCTTGCCGAAAGAGAGGAGAGTCGCCCCGTGACGTACCTTTCCTACGGATTGGCAGTAGGAGACTTGTTGCGCCGTCTTCGACGTATGCTCGAAGCCGCCGGCAATACGGGCAAGCTAATCATCCACTACAACTCCACCAGGACCATCCGTGAGAAGAGGGAAAAATGGAGTTTGGAGATGAGGATTATACACGAGAATCAGCTGCTTAAGATTCACCACTCTCCAGCTTGTCGAGCAACACAAGTTGACGCGGAGAAAGATGTCACCTGGGAGGCCATCACCTGCCAGAGTCACATCTATCGTCGCCACTTGGACAAAACTGAGTACATGTATGTCCTCCAACGTGAGAGTGGTACCACGGAGTACAAGTACCCACCGGTGCAGCAAGGGACTTCCCATGAGCACATGGACTTGTGCTTGGAGGATGCTGCTATGCTCAGCACTCGACTGCAGGAGTGTCAACAAGAGCTTCAGGATGTCCGAGACACCCTGAAGGAAACGAAGGCGTTGCTGCGAGCTTGCTTAAAGGCGAGAGAAAGAGGAGATGGGAATGAACTGTGTGTCACCGTGAATGATACATGGACTCCTCCCCGGATCGCCGAGCGATCAGGCGTCGTCGCACTTCTCCACCAGCAGCCTCCCCACCCAAAGCAGAGTCAGAAGGTAGCCGAAATGAGGAGGAAGATCCCGAGGAGCCAGCTCAAGAGGACGAGTAGTGTAGAGTCTTTCCCCTAGCTAGCAGGAGGTTGAGTAGTCGAGTCGTGACGTAGTTAATGGTGTGATGATGCTTGGTGTGTGACGTGAGTTGTGGAAGCCATGAGCAATTGTCCACAGCCTCGTCTTCAGATTGTTTTACTTTGGTGTGTGAACCCACAGGAAATAATAGTGCATTTATTTGGTGTGAGATATAAACCCTCGTAAAATTTTAACAAAGCCTTAACACCTCAAAGTACCAACAAATGAAAGTAGTGAGATGATACTAAATGGTATCAAATTAACATTTGTTGATTCTGCCAGATGGCCGGAAGAGGAAAAGGACGTGCTGCCAACCCCGCCAACAACAATGATGAGGCATGCAACCCTCATCTTTCTGGAGGCCAGGACAGGGGTGGTCGCCGTGAAGTTGATCCTCTCCACCAAATGCTGGAGAATAAAAATCAGCTTATCCAGAACTTGACTCAAGTGGTGGCCAACTTGCATCAAGTTCCACCTCCACAAGCTGCACCACGCCAACCAAGGTTGAGTGAGTTTCTAGGAACTCAACCTCCAATGTTTGCAAGTGCTGCTGAACCTCTTGAGGCAGATGATTGGCTGAAGACCATTGAAAGTAAGATGAGGATAATACAACGCCAAGGGTATGAGAGGGTGCTGTTTGCCTCTCATCAATTGCAGGGACCTGCTGCTGATTGGTGGACCGCCTATGTGGCCGCCCATCATGACCCTGAGAACATCACTTGGGAAGAGTTCAAGCGTTGCTTCCGCAACCACTACATCCCAAGAGGTGAACTCAAAAACAAGAGGAAAGAGTTTCTGGGACTGCAGCAGGGAAACATGACTGTGAGGGAATACCTCACTAAATTTACTCAACTATCCCGTTATGCTCCACGAGACATAGAGACTGATGAGCAGAAACAAGATTGTTTCGTGGAAGGACTTACCGCAGAAATGCAGTGTGCAATGTCCTCCAATGAGTATGAAAGCTTTCAAAAGATGGTGGACAGATCATTTGTGGTGGAAAGGAAGCTAAAGGCCCTGGAAAATGAGAATAAGAGGAAGGCGGGATGGTCACATCAGGCCTCAGGGAGCAACACCCGCCCACGTATGATGCAGCAACCTACGGGGCAGACGAGCCGTGCTGCGGTACCCTATTCAGCACCAAGAGGGTACAACCCAAACTACAGGCCACCCGCAGCACCAGCACAGCCGCCACGTCAGTTTGTGCAGCAGCCTCGCCCCGCATATCCACCTCGACCAGCAGTGCAAGGACCCCCAAACCAACCCCAGGACAACAAAGGCCAGGCGTCTAAGATTGGGGTGCAATGTTTCAGCTGTGGCGAAGTGGGGCACTACGCCCACAAATGCCCAAAGAAGAAGCCTGCGCCGCCACAACAGCAGAATGTAGTGAGAGGACGGGTGAACCATGTCACCATGGAGGAAGCTCAAGAGGCACCCGACGTGGTAGTTGGTAAGTTTCCTGCCAATTTACACCTTGCAACTCTGCTGTTTGATTCTGGTGCTACCCACTCGTTCATTGCTCAAGGGTTTGTTAAGAAGCATGACCTAGCAACCACACAAATGAACCATATGTTAGCCGTAAACTCTCCAGGTAGAGAAATAAGGACAAGACAAGTGTGTCCCAAAGTGAGCCTAAACATTAATGGGGTAGTATTTACTGCTAACCTCATAGTGATAGATTCACGAGGGATAGATATTATTTTGGGTATGGATTGGTTGACCAAACATAAAGGAATCATCCATTGTTCGACCAGAACGGTGGAACTAACTCACCCCAGTGGTACCAAAGTAAAGTTCATAACGATACACGAGCCTAGGAGGGACATTAAATTAAATCAAGTGGAGGTGAAAGTTGAGGAAATCAGGACTATCAGGGAATATCCAGATGTTTTCCCGGAGGAATTGCCAGGCATGCCTCCCGACCGTGACGTGGAATTCGCAATTGAGCTAGTACCGGGAACAGCCCCGATATACAAGAGACCTTATCGAATGGACTCCAAGCAGTTAGAAGAGCTCAAGGATCATTTGAGAGAATTGACGGAGAAGGGGTATATTCGCCCTAGTTCCTCACCATGGGGAGCTCCGGTGATATTTGTGCCTAAGAAAGACGGAACCCAAAGGTTATGCGTGGATTACCGTGCCTTGAATGAGGTAACCATCAAGAACAAATACCCATTGCCCCGCATTGAAGACTTGTTCGATCAGTTGAGGGGAGCTTGTGTGTTCTCAAAAATTGATCTCAGGTCAGGGTACCACCAACTCAAGATAAGGCAATCAGATATTCCCAAGACAGCTTTCGTATCTCGGTACGGACTGTATGAATACACCGTCATGCCTTTTGGGCTAACCAATGCCCCGGCATATTTCATGTACCTCATGAACAAGGTATTCATGGAATATCTGGACAAATTTGTGGTGGTTTTCATAGATGATATTCTCGTCTTCTCCAAAGATGAAGAAGAACATGAGAAACATCTAAGGTTGGTGTTACAGAGGCTGAGAGAACACCAACTATATGCCAAGTTGAGCAAGTGTGAGTTTTGGCTGAAGAGAGTTCCCTTTTTAGGACATATAATCTCGGAGGGAGGAATCTCCGTAGATCCCGCCAAAATCGAGGATATCCAGAAGTGGAAAACCCCTGAAAATGTCGGGGAAGTTCGAAGCTTTTTGGGATTGGCTGGATACTATCGACGGTTTATTGAGGGATTCTCTAAGATCTCGAGACCTCTCACCAAACTGTTGGAAAAGGGAATCACATCCACCTGGACGCCACAGTGCGATACGAGCTTTCAGGAGCTAAAGAAAAGATTGACAACAGCCCCAGTGTTGGTTATGCCAGATATGCAAAAGAATTTCACAGTGTACTGCGATGCCTCTGGAAATGGGTTGGGATGTGTTCTCATGCAAGAAGGACATGTCGTGGCATATGCATCCCGGCAGCTTCGGAAGCACGAGAAGAACTATCCTACACATGACCTAGAACTAGCTGCAGTGGTACACGCGTTGAAAATTTGGCGGCACTATTTGATGGGGAAGAGGACAGAGATATATACGGATCATAAGAGTTTGAAGTACATATTCACACAGCCAGATCTCAACCTCAGACAAATGAGATGGTTAGAGCTAATCAATGACTTTGATATAGGTATCAACTATCATCCCGGGAAAGCAAACGTCGTGGCCGATGCTTTGAGTCGGAAAGTGCAGGTCAATAAGTTGAGCTTGAAGGACATGCCTGCGGAATTGAAGTACGAAGTTATAAGACTCAATCTATGTCTAGTAAATAGTGGTGAAGCCATCGCCATGGAAGTGGACTCCACACTCGAGCAAGACATACGCGAGGGCCAAAAGAATGATGGGAAGATACAAGAGATCAGATAGCTCATCAAGGAAAATAAAGCTCCTGGTTTTAGAGAGGATGAACAAGGAACGGTGTGGCACGGGAGAAGAATCTGTGTGCCAGAAGTAAAGGAGATCCGTGAATTGATTTTAAAGGAGGCTCATGATTCCGACTATTCCATTCATCCTGGGAGTACGAAGATGTACCAGGACCTCAAAGGCAGGTATTGGTGGTATGGCATGAAGCGAGATGTCGCGGAACATGTTGCCCTATGTGACACATGTCAGTTGGTGAAAGCAGAACATCAACGACCCGCGGGATTGCTGCAACCACTCAAAGTGCCTGAATGGAAGTGGGAAGAAACCAGCATGGATTTTGTCGTGGGATTGCCTAGGACCCAATCCGGGTATGATTCAATATGGGTCATTATTGATCGGCTAACCAAGGTAGCTCATTTCATTCCTGTGAAAGAAAGCTACAGCGGATCCAAATTGGCAGAATTGTACATGTCAAGGATCGTGTGTTACCATGGAGTGCCAAAGAAGATAGTGTCGGACCGAGGGACACAGTTCACCTCGAGGTTTTGGCAAAAGTTGCATGAAACCATGGGAACCCATCTGAATTTCAGCTCTGCCTATCATCCCCAAACTGACGGGCAGACGGAGAGAACCAATCAGATCCTTGAAGATATGTTAAGGGCATGTGCACTAAAAAACAATAGGAGTTGGGACAAGAACTTACCGTATGCGGAGTTTTCCTATAACAACAGCTATCAAGCTAGTATGAAGATGTCACCGTTTGAAGCTTTGTATGGAAGGAAGTGCAGAACTCCCCTATTTTGGAACCAAACAGGAGAAAGTAAAGTGTTTGGTCCAGAAGTGCTACAAGAAGCCGAAGCGAAGGTGAGGGAGATTCGCAACAACTTGAGGATAGCACAAACACGCCAGAAGAGTTATGCTGATGTACGAAGAAGAGAGCTCGTTTTCAACGTGGGAGACTATGTTTATCTCAAGGTGTCCCCTATCAGAGGACTTCGTCGATTCAAGGTGAAAGGGAAGTTGTCACCTCGATACATCGGACCCTTCCAGGTTTTGGAAAGGAAAGGCGAAGTGGCGTACCAACTAGAGTTACCGGTTCATCTATCGGATGTGCACGATGTATTCCATGTGTCACAACTCAAGAAATGTCTCAGGACGCCTGAGGAGGTGTTACCCATAAATGAAGTGGATGTAGCTGAAGATTTGTCTTATGCCGAGCAACCATACAAGATTTTGGAGACAATGGAACGCCTCACCAGAAACAAGAGAATCCGGATGTGCAAGGTGCAGTGGAAGCATCACTCAGAAGAGGAAGCTACCTGGGAAAGGGAAGATGAGCTCAAGGCACAATTTCCGGAATTGTTTTCTTAGAAACACCAATCTCGAGGACGAGATTTCTTTTAAGGGGGGTAGAGCTGTAACACCCCAAATTTTTATTCAAAACCCAAAACCATGTTCAGAGGGGAATTTAAAAAATTTTGGACGTATTGCATGTTTTGCAAAAATTCAAATTCAAACTGGAATTCAAATTATACTCAAAACAGAAAAGAAAAGGAAAAAGAAAAAGAGAAACGGGAAAAAAACCGGCCAGTGGGCCGAAACCCGCCAGCCGGCCCAGCTTTCCCCGCGCAGCCCGCCCCCGCGCGCGCCGTGCTGCCTCTCACCGACGGGTGGGACCCACATGTCATCCCTAACCCTGAGCCCCCGCGACCCCGGACTTTTCCCCGAGCGCGCGCGATCGCAACCGACCGGAAACCGCGTCCCGTCGCCCGAATTCTGGTCCCAGAAGAATCCAACTCGATCACAACTGACCCACCGCCCTCCCCCGGCTATACAAACCCCAGCCCCAATCGGTTTTTCCCACGCGATCGCCGATTTTTACTCCGGTGAGCACCGAGACTTCGCCGGTGAATTCTGGCCGATCTAAGCACGGAAACTCTGATCTAACTCGCTGGTCTTGATCCACCGCCTCCAGGGAGCTTTGCAGGTGCAGAAAACTCGGAGACTTACGGTGTAAATCCAGCGCCGACGAGCTTCGCTGTGGTTTTGCCTCGGACCTCGCCGCCGATCACTTTCCAGGACCCCCGAGCTCGAGAAAACCCCCGAGGTGAGATCCCTGACCTCCCCTCTACCGATCTATGCCATAAGATCACAGTTCTAGGTAGAATTCTCGCGGATCCGAAACTTTTCGGCGAGATCGCCGCTTCCCGCCGCCGTGCGCCGCCGGCAGCGCCGCCCGCGCTCGATCAGAGCGACGTGGCCGCTTGTGCGCCGTTTATTTTAAATCGCACGGTAGACTTTAAAACCCCGCGTACCGGTTCGATGTTATAATCTAAGCCGTCGGTTTAATATCGGACGGTCCACGTCAGTCCCACGTTATAAAGACTGGAATTCTTACGTGCTACCCCCTGGGGTTCTCTGGAATTGAGAGCTAGCCCCGGAAACTTCGGATCTAGCCCCTGGAACTCCAGAAAATCATGTAAATTTATTTAAACATCAGTTTTAGCCCCTGGACTTAATAGAAATTAGGAAAAACACCTCTGATAAGTGTAGCTAGACCCCTGGAAATTATGAAAATAATATTATAGACCCTGTAATGGGGTAAATTCATTATTTTAGCCCTGTTTAGTATTTAATTTAGAAAATTGAATATGTAACTAGTGTTTAAAAATTAAAAAGGGGGACAAACATAATTGTCAAAAATTAATTAAAAACTTTCTCAGTACTTAGAAAACTTTGGAGTGAGATAAAAATATATTTTTGGGCTGAAATAAATCTGTTAAATCTATTATTCACATTTAATTAGTATAGGGACACATGTTTAAGTAAATAATAGTTATAGAAAAATAGGGAAAATAATTATGAAATAGTCTACATCAGAAGCCAAGGTCAAAATATGTTATTAAATTATTTAGGAACAGAACCTATACTGTTTAGGTGATGTATATTACTAATTTCATAATAAAATACACAATTATGCATAGAAATATAAATCTGAAAATATAGCAACTAGTAAATGATAAATGGAGTTTCTAAAATACAAAGAGTTCAGTTTAAGTGTGGTAGAAATTCTGAAGGCACATATGGAGAAGAAAAATACTTTTCATACACATTTGGTAGTAAAAAGGTGAAGTAGTTGAATATAAGAAATTTATTGGAAACCCATATAAATAGTATGTAAGTATAAAGGTGGACACAAAAGTAGGAATCATATACACATGGTTAAAAGTGCATGCAAGCCACAACTTAACACACATAAAGTAACCCCAACACATATAATGGTAAAGAACTTTTATAAATGTGAATGTGTGGTTTGTATAAAGTAGAAGTGTGAACTATGTCTTATGATTGTTGTTTTTCTTTTGCTATGTGTGATGATATGAAGTAGAACCTGCTCAAGAGCAAGTTATTCCTTTCCAAGATCAGGACTACCAATTTCAAGAGCAGCAAGAAGGAGGCAAGTGTCCTTGACCACTTTGATCCTATGCTAGGATGTGTAGATAGAATTATTTGCATTGTCAAATGAAATATGAAACCCATGCTAGGAAGTTTCCCTAGAATTGCATTACCTTGTTTCCTTGTAGCTTGGGTTGGGATTTATTTTGTCATGTCATTTATTTACATGCATATGCTTAGCCATGCTTAGAATGGGATAATTGGGATATGAGATCATCAGTTTATATTACCATACTCTTGAATGAGATATTGTGAGTTATGTAGAGATAGGGATCAAGGCAAGTTGGATGTTTTGGTTGTGTGCTGGGTGCACGAGACTTGGGTTTGTGTTTAGTACTTGCCTGGATCCTAAGGACCGGTTCATGGAGCATGTAACCCGGCTTTACAGTGCCAACCACATGCTGAGATGGGGCAGCTTGGCCAATTAATTAGGTGTATCCCCGGCGTAGTATGGGTGTGTTGGATGGTGCGGGGAGTAGGTGTCAGCTGGACTACCATATGAACCGCAAGGCTCAAGAGGGGGCCACTGCAGCGGGGTTGGAGCCTCTTGTATGCTGTTAGGGGTGAAACCTCAGTGGGCCCACGCTCGTCGGGAATCCCTTTGTAGAGGCTTTGTAGTGATCTCCTGGCTGCACACCTGGGAAGTGTGAAAGTGGATCGTAGCCACTGGCATAAAGGAGGTTCTTTTAGTCCACCCGGCAACGGGGGATGAAATCACTACTTGTGGGTACAGTGGTACAAACTCTGCAGAGTCAAAACTGTCTTGACAGCCGTGCTCACGGTTAAGAGCGGCCTGGACTTATTCATGATTAGAGGATTGATGGTTTTGGAAGTTAAGCGGGGAGCTTAACATTGGAAATGATGTTATGGTTATTGGATTATGATAATGGGTTGGGAGATTGGGACCATTTCACCTGTGTAGTAATGTAGGTGCTTAATAAGCTAAGGTGATAGGTATTAATTGCGTAGTGCGTTAACCATGAGTTCAACCTCTCCTTGTTCTAGCCATGCATGATAAAATTTTCCCACACTTGCTGAGTACCATTGGTACTCAACCTTGCATATTTGTTAGTTTATATTGCTGCTCAGGTCAAGATAATGTGGTGGTGTATAATGACCAAGACTTTGGACCCGAGGAAGGATTTTAGGTTCATGAAGACCCCCGGGCAACGCCTGTGATGGAGCCCTAAAGAATAATATTCCGCTGCTAGTTTATTTACTTGTGATGAAGCATTTGTGTCCATTGAGACATTTGCGATGTAAGACTTATTTATATTCGACACCTGGCTTGTAATAAATGATGCTTCACTATTTGTCATCACATGTACGAGAAAATGATCCTGGCATACATGTGATATTCACTTGGTTGTTTCCTTCGGAAAAAACCGGGTGTGACAGCTGAGGACGTCGTGATTGGTATGTTCCTTGCCAACTCCAATCCAGCTACTATTTTATTTGATTCCGGAGCATCACATTTATTCATATCATCCAAGTATGTTGCCAATTATAATCTGCCCATATCATACATGAAATATACTATGTTGGTTTCTCCCGGTGAGGAGATGAGGACTAATATAGTATGTCCAAAAGTAAACCTTAAAATAAGGGGGGTAGATTTCCTTCCAACCTTATTGTCTTGGATTCTCAAGGGCTTGACATAAAACTTGGAATGGATTGATTAAGCAAGCACAACGGAGCGATCCAATGTGCTGAGAGGAGCGTGCAGTTGACAAATGAGCATGGTACTCGTATTGAGTTTGAGTCAGCCCAACCGGCAACCGAGAATGCAACGTTGAACCACATCGAAGAAGCAACATTGGAAAGCATTCCAGTGGTTCAAGAATATTCCGATGTGTTCCCGGAAGAACTTCCAGGTATGCCACCTGACCGGGACATTGAGTTTGCCATTGATTTAGTACCTGGAACTGCACCTATAGCGAAGAGGCCATGTAGGATGCCCGTTAATGAACTAGTGGAACTTAAGAAGAAAATTCAGGAGCAGCTAGAAATGGGTTTTATTCGCCCAAGCTCGTCACCATGGGGAGCCCCCGTGCTCTTCGTAGACAAGAAGGACGAGACCCAGAGGATGTGTGTGGATTGTAGGTCTCTCAATGAGGTGACGATCAAGAATAAATACCCGTTGCCCCGTATAGAGGACCTATTCGACCAAATCAAAGGTGCCCGAATTTTCTCCAAGATTGATCTTCGGTCGGGATACTTCCAGCTGAAGATTAAGCCCTCCGACATACCCAAGACTGCATTTGGAACATGGTATGGTTCGTATGAATATACCGTTATGTCTTTTGGGTTAACGAATGCACCCGCATATTTCATGTACCTCATGAATAAGGTCTTCATGGAGTACTTGGACAAGTTCGTTGTGGTTTTCATCGACCATATCATGGTGTATTCGAAAAGCGAGGAAGAACATGAAGAACATTTGAGATTGACATTGCAGAAACTGCGAGAGCATCAATTGTATGCCAAGTTCAGCAAATGTCAATTTTGGGTAAAGGAGATATTCTTCCTAGGCCACATCATCTTTGAGGAAGGAGTATCGGTTGATCCCAGAATAGTGGGAGATGTTCTGAAGTGGAACCAACCGCAGAACGTGAGGGACATTCGGAGTTTCCTTGGGATGGCTGGATACTACCACTGGTTCATCAAGGATTTCTCCAAAATAGCGAAGCCTATGACTGAATTGCTAATGAAGGGAAAAGCATTTCAGTGGACACCAGCATGCCAAGAAAGCTTTGAGGAGCTCAAGAAAAGAATAACCACAGCGCCTGTTTTGGTATTGCCGGATGTGAGCAAGAGTTTCGACATATATTGTGACGCATCAAGACAAGGGCTCGGATGTGTGCTCATGCAAGAAGGACAAGTGGTAGACTATGCATTGAGACAACTAAAGAAACACGAGCTAAATTACCCCACACATGATTTGGAACTCGCAGCCATGGTACATGCCTTGAATATTTGGAGACATTATATCCTTGGCCACCGATGTGAGATCTATACGTATCACAAAAGCCTCAAGTACATATTCACCCAAACGGATTTAAATTTGAGGCAACGTCGATGGTTGGAACTCATCAAGGATTATGATGTTGGAATCAACTATCAACCCGGAAAGGCCAATGTAGTATCTGATGCATTGAGCCGAAAGGGAGCATATCACCAACTCACGGTTCGGGAGCTCGCCCAAGCTGCGCAAGGAGTTTGAACGGTTACATCTCGGGTTCTTGAACGAGATGGAAGTGATGGAACTCCATTCTTCACTGGAACAAGAGATACGATGGCCAAGCAACGGATGAGGAAATCAAGGAGATGAAGGAAAGAATCCGACAAGGCATAGAAAAGGATTTCAAGGAAGACGGGAAGGGTACGCTTTGGTTAGGGAAAAGGATTGTGTGCCTAACGTGAAGCATATCCGCGACACGATATTAAAGGAGGCACATGACTCACCTTGTTCCATACACCCCGGCAGTACAAAGATGTACAAGGACCTGAAAACTTGTTATTGGTGGGATGGTATGAAAAGGGACATAGCTGAGTATGTTGCCTTATGCGATACGTGCCAACGGGTAAAGGCCTAACATCAAAGACCTGCTGGACTGTTGCAACCATTGAAAGTACCTAAGTGGAAGTGGGAAGACATCAGCATGGATTTCATCATTGGATTACCACGTACTCGGTCGGGTTACAACTCCATCTGGGTTATTGTGGACCGATTGACAAAAACAGCCTATTTTCTTCCTGTTAGAACCACGTACCGCGTCGTAGATCTAGCCGAGCTGTACATGGAGTAAATCGTGTGTCGTCATGGAGTTCCGAAGAGGATAGTTTCAGATCGGGGTACCCAATTTACCTCTAGGTTCTGGAAGAAGCTGCATGAAGCTATGGGTACACGACTGGATTTCAGCTCCGCTTATCACCCGCAAACCGACGGGCAAACTGAGAGGACAAACCAGATTTTGGAAGACATGTTCAGAGCCTGCGCCTTGAAACATGGGCGTAGCTGGGATAGGAGCTTGCCGTATGCTAAGTTCTCATACAATAACAGTTATCAAGCCAGCTTGAAGATGTCACCTTTCGAAGCATTGTAAGGAAGACGGTGTAGAACACCGCTGTTCTGGAATGAGACCAGAGAGAACCAAGTGTTTGGACTCGAAGTGCTGCAAGACACCGAGAAGCAAGTCCAAACAATACGGGAGAACTTGAAGGCTGCTTAGACACGACAAAAAGGTTATGCGGACAACAGGCGAAGAAAGTTGACTTTCAAAGTAGGATACTTCGCGTACGTTAAGGTATCGCCTATCCGTGGCCAACGACGTTTTAACATCAAAGGCAAGTTAGCACCTCGCTACATCAGGCCATTTAGAATTTTGGGCAAGCGAGGAGAGGTAGCTTATCAACTAGAGCTCCCAACGCACCTCTCCGACGTGCATGACGTGTTTCACGTATCCCACCTCAAGAAGTGCTTGAGAGTACCAGAAGAACAAGTACTGATGGATGAGCTCAAGCTTCAAGAGGATCTGACCTACGTGGAGCACCCTGTCCAAATTTTGGACGTGAAGGAAATGATCACGAGGAACAAAGTGATCCGTTGGTGCAAGGTACAGTGGAGCCATCACGAAGCTGAAGCTACATGGGAGCGTGAGGAAGACCTCAAGGCAGAATTCCCTCACCTATTCTCTACTCTAAAAAATCTCGAGGACGAGATTCAGTTTAAGGGGGGGGGTAGGTTTGTAACACCCTCAATTTCATATTCATGCATTGTATATAGAAAAACATTATAAAAGAAATAGAAATGAGAAAGAATTAAAAAAATGGGAGAAAGATAGCTGAAAAGAGCCAATTCCAATTCGCCGAGGAGCGCTGTCGACACTCCCCGCAGGTCGCTGACCACGTGGCGTCTTTGTTGCTCATCCCTGCGGAGGGGGGTGAGGTCCCGCACTGCTGGCCACGTGGCAGGCTCAGAGCTTGCTTCAGGAGAAGGGGTCAGGTCCAACCCCGCTGGACACGTGTTGCCTTCGGAGCTAGTCTCTGCGGAGAAGTGAGGCTCAGCCCCGCGGGACACGTGTTGACTACAGAGCTAGTCTCTGCAGAGAAGTGAGGCCCAGCACCGCGGGACACGTGTCGACTTCGGAACTCACCCTGCGGATGGGATGAGGTCCGCCCCACGGGACACGTGTCACTCTCGGAGCGCGCCTTCGAGAGGTCCGCCCCGCTAGACACGTGTCGCCCTCGGAGCTCGCCTCCGAGAGGTCCGCCCCGCTGGACACGTGTCGTCCCCGGAGCTCAACTTTGAGGAGAAGGGAGGTCCGACGCTACTGGACACGTGTCGTTCTTGCGTCTCTGAGGAGAAAGGAGGTCCGGCGCTGCTGGACACGTGGCACTCTCGGAGCCCACCTCCGAGGAGAGGGGAGGTCCGGCACTGACACGTGGAGCCCCCAGAGCTCGCCTCTTAGGGAGAGGGAGGTCCCGCCCGCAAGACACGTGGCGCACGCGAAGCTCGCCGCTGATGAGAGGGCCGTCCCGCCTGCCAGACATGTGGCGCACGTGGAGCTCGCTTCTGAAGAGAGGGGAGGTCCCGCCCGCCAGATCCGTGGCGCACACGGAGCTCGCCTCTGAGGAAAAGGAAGGCCCGGCCCCCGCTGGACACGTGGCACCTCTGAAACTCACCCTACGGGGGTGACGAGATCCTTAAGCGGTTTTTCTCCTGTGCGCGCGGGAATACCCGGTACTGAGGAAACCGACACGATTTCCACGTTGCTACCGCACCAAATCAATTGAAGATAAGCTGTTAAGATCCAAAACAAATTGAATAGGACTCTTATTTGAATTCCAAACGGAGTAGGACTCTTCTTTATCCCTTTATAAATAGAACCCGAAAATCCCCTTGGCCGTAACACCCTTTCCCAAGTCGACAACTTAGAGGCCCTAGATTCCAACTCGCCGAGTTAACCCCCTTCGCCGGAGTTCAGCCACCGGTGAGACCGCCGACGAGCCCCGTCATGCTCGCCGTCGCAGGAAGAGAGCCGACAATCTGTTCTGCTGCCATTGCTAGGAGGAAGGCCGAGGTAGGTCTTCATTACCATCTTACGACATCATCGCGGTTTCTACACTTCTGTTTTCTTCGAACAAAAGCTTTTTCATGTGGACAGATCACGTGTTGATCGGTTTTTGACGGTGGAATTGATCTAGATCTTGAGTCAAGACCATCACCACGTCCACTGTAACACCCCAAAATCCTGTTAAGAGGGGAATTTAAAAAAATTTGTACGTATTGCATGTGTTGCAAAAATTCAAATTCAAACTGGAATTCAAATTAAACTCAAAACAGAAATGAAAAAGAAAAAGAAAAAGAAAAAACAAACCTTCCCGGCCAGTGGGCCGAAACCCACCAGCCAGCCCACCCAAACCCCGCGCCAGCCCGCTGCCGCACGCCCGCGCCCCCTCTCGCAGACAGGTGGGACCCACCGGTCATCCCCGACCTCCCGCTCGTCCGAACCCGGGACTGTTTCCCCGCGCTTGCGCGATCTTAACCGACCGGATTTCCGCCCGAATTCTGGTTCTGGAGGACTCCAACTCGATCTAAACTAACACGCTGCCCTCCCCCGTCTATAAAAACCCCGGCATCGTCCCGTTTTTCCCCACGATCCGCCGTTTTTCTCTCCGGTAAGAACCCGAGCTTATACGGCGAATTCTGCTCGATCTTCGCTCGGGAATTCTGATCTAACTCGCTGGTCTTGATCCACCGCCTCCGGGGAACCTCGCAGGTGCAGAAAACTCGGTGGTTTGCGGTTCAAACACAGCGCCGACGAGCCTCGCCGTGAATTCACCTCGGACCTCGTCGCCGATCGCTTTCCAGGACCTCAGAGCTCAAGAAAACCCCCGAGGTGAGATCCCCGACCTCCCCTCCACCGATTTATGTCATAAAATCACAGTTTTAGGAAGAATTAACGAAGATCCGAAACTCTCCGGCGAGATCGCCACCTCCCGCCGCCATGCGCCGCCGGGCAGCGCCGCCCGCGCTCGATCAGAGCGACGCGGCCGCTTGTGCGCCGTCTATTTTAAATTGCACGGTAGAATTTAAATCCCCGCGTACCGGTTCGACGTTATAATCTCAGCTATCTGTTTTAAATCGGACGGTCCACGTCAGCCCCGCTTTATAAAGGCCAGGATTCTTACGTGCTACCCCCTGGGGTTCTCGGAAAATACGAGCTAGCCCCGGAAACTTCTGATCTAGCCCCTGGAACTTCAGAAAATCATGTAAATTCATTTAAAAATCAGTTTTAGCCCCTAGACTTAATAAAAATTAGGAAAACCCTCTGTTATGTGTAGTTAGACCCCTGGAAATTCTTAAAATAATATAATAGACCCTGTAGTAGGGTGAGTTTACCTTTTTAACCCTATGTGATATTAAATTTAGGAATTTGAATGTGTTTAGTGTTTAAAATTTAAAAGATGGGACAAACACATTGTAAATTCAAATTAAAAACTTTCCTAGTACTTGGAAAACTTTGGAGTGAGATAAAAATAGATTTTTGGCTGAAATGAATATGTTTAATTGATTATTCACATTTATTAGTAATAGGGACACATTTTTAAGTAGAGAATAATTCTGGAAAATAGTAAAATAAATGTAAAATAGTTCACATCAGAAGAGAAGTTCAAAAATATATTATTTAATATTTAGACCCAAAACCTATTCTGTTTAGATGAGGTGTCTTACTATTTTCATAATAAAGTGCACATTTAGGCATAGGAAATAAATCTGAAAATATAGCAAGCTAGATATAAATAACTAGAAAATGATAAATGAAGTTTCCAAAATCCAAAGAATTCAGTTTAGGGTTGGTAGAAGGTTTGAAGACACATATGAAGTAGGAAAATACCTTTCATGCATACTTGGTAGCTAAAATGTGTATCAATTAAATATAAGGGATTTATTTAAATTAGAAATTTATATATAGTATGCCAACATGAATATGAATACAAAAAATGGAAATCATATGTACATGTTTAAAAGTGCATGTAAGCCCAAAATCAACACACATAGAGTAACCACAACACATAGAAATGTGAATGGCTTTCATAAATGTGAACTATGTCTTATGGATTGTTGTTTTCTTTTGCTATGTGTGATGGTATGAGTAGAACCTGCTCCAGAGAAAGTTCTTCCTTTCCAAGATCAGGACTACCCATTCCCAGAGCAGCAGGAAGAAGGCAAGTGTCCTTGACCACTTTGATCCTATACTAGGATGTGTAGATAGAGCATTGTCAATTGAAAATATGAAACCCATGCTAGGATGTTTCCCTAGAATTGCATTACCTTGTTTCCTTGTAGCTTGGGTTGGGATTCATTTTATCATGTCATTCATTATTATGCATATGCTTAGCCATGCTTAGAATGGGATATTTGGGATATGAGATCATCAGTTTATTTTACCATACTCTTGAATGAGATATTGTGAGTTATGTAGAGGTAGGGATCAAGGCAAGTTGGATGTTTTGGTTGGTGCTGGGTGCACGAGACTCGGGTTTGTGTTTAGTACTTGCCTGGATTCTAAGGACCGGTTCATGGAGCATGTAACCTGACTTTACCGTGCCAACCACATGCCGAGATGGGGCAGCTTGGCCAATTAATTAGGTGTATCCCTGGCGTAGTATGGGTGTGTTGGATGGTGCGGGGAATAGGTGTCAGCTGGACTACCATATGAATCGCAAGGCTCAAGAGGGGGCCACTGCAGCGGGGTTGGAGCCTCTTGTATGCTGTTAGGGGTGAAACCTCAGTGGGCCCACGCTCGTCGGGAATCCCTTTGTAAAGGCTTCGTAGTGATCTCCTGGCTACACACCTGGGAAGTGTGAATGTGGTTCGTAGCCACTGGCATAATGGAGGTTCTTTTAGTCTACCCGGCAACGGGGGATGAAATCACTACATGTGGGTACAGTGGTGCAAACTCTGCAGAGTCAAAACTGTCATGACAACCGTGCTCGCGGTCAAGAGCGGCTTGGACTTATTCATGATTAGAGGAGTGATGGTTTTGGAATTTAAGGATGTTAAGCGGGGAGCTTAACATTGAAAATGATGTTACGGTTATTTGATTATGATGATGGGATGGGAGATTGGGACCATTTCACCTGTGTAGTAATGTAGGTGCTTAATAAGCTAAGGTGATAGGTATTAATTGCGTAGTGCTTTAACCATGAGTTCAACCTCTCCTTGCTCTAGCCATGCATGACATAACTTTCGCACACTTGCTGAGTACCATCGGTACTCAACCTTGCATATTTGTTGGTTTATATTGCTGCTCAGGTCAAGATAATGAGGTGGTGTATAATGATCAAGACTTTGGACCCGAAGAAGGTTTCTAGGTTCATGGAGTCCCCCGGGCAACGCCTGTGACGGAGCCCACAAGAATAATATTCCGCTGCTAGTTTATTTACTTGTGATGAACTTATTATTGTCCATCGAGACATTTGCTATGTAAGACTTATTATATTCGACACCTGGCTTGTAATAAATGATGCTTCACTATTTGTCATCACATGTATGAGAAAATAATCCTGGCATACATGTGATATTCACTCGGTAGTTCTTCGGATAAACCGGGTGTGACATCCAAACTTGATCCTTACACCCTTGTTCGCCATAAAGCCCCATGCAAGCCAAGTAAAACATGCAAGAACACGTACAAACTGATCTAAATAAGACAACATCATAGGATTTGCACCATTGCATCTTGAGTAAAGTTTGTGCATGATGTTTGATTGCTATATTTTTGTATGTGCGTGGTCCTGAGTAGAAGGACAAGCTCAGGAAGCTATTTACGAAGGACTACAGCACCAAGACTTCGAGGCACGTGAGCAACAAAAGCCACAGGAACAAGACAAGTGCCCCTTGACCATATTGATCCCATGTTTTGGAACTGTTTTGTTTGTGAAAATGTGTGTGCTTGAGTCAACTTGATGGTACATCCTTTTATAGGAGTTTACTAGTTTTGTTAACCATCCTTGTCGCCGGGAAAGTTAATGAGTCGGGTATGGTCGTTTTTCCTTTTTTCTTCGCTAATGTACGGGATATGGGAAGCGAGATAGAACGTGTCTAGCTACTGCACTCATATGAATAATGATAATACGAACTTGATGATAATAATGAGCATAGAATCGGGGAGATCTAGGCAAGCTGTGTTCATGGGTGTGGTAGAATGATATGGTGGTTTACTTGTCGTAGATCTAAGGACCGGTTCATGCCAGCACATGCCAGGAAAATAGTGCCACCACAAGGCCAAATGTAACACCCCAAATTTTGATTCAAAACCCTAAACCATGTTCAGAGGGGAATTTAAAATTTTTTGGACGTGTTGCATGTTTTGCAAAAATTCAAATTCAAACTGGAATTGAAATTAGACTCAAAACAGAAAAGAAATGGAAAAAGAAAAAGAGAAAACGGGAAAAAACCGGCCAGTGGGCCGAAACCCGCCAGCCGGCCCAGTTTCCCCGCGCCAGCCCGCAGCCGCGCGCCCGCGCTATCCCTCACAGACAGGTGGGACCCACCTGTCATCCCTAACCCCGCGACCCCGGACTCTCCCCCGCGCGCGCAATCTTAACCGATCGGAATACCGCGTCCCTCAGCCCGAATTCCGGTCCCAGAAGAATCAAACTCGATCACAACTGACCCACCGCCCTTCCCCGGCTATAAAAACCCCAGCCCCGATCGGTTTTTCCCACGCGATCGCCGATTTTTACTCCGGTGAGCACCGAGACTTCACCGGTGAATTCTGGCCGATCTAAGCTCGGAAACTCTGATCTAACTCGCTGGTCTTGATCCACCGCCTCCGGGGAGCTTTGCAGGTGCAGAAAACTCGGAGAATTACGGTGTAAACACAGCGCCGACGAGCTTCGCCGTGGTTTTGCCTCGGACCTCGCCGCCGATCACTTTCCAGGACCCCCGAGCTCGAGAAAACCCCCGAGGTGAGATCCCTGACCTCCCCTCTACCGATCTATGCCATAAGATCACAGTTCTAGGCAGAATTCTCGAGGATCCGAAACTTTCCGGCGAGATCGCCGCTTCCCGCCGCCGTGCGCCGCCGGCAGCGCCGCCCGCGCTCGATCAGAGCGACGTGGCCGCTTGTGCGCCGTTTATTTTAAATCGCACGGTAGACTTTAAAACCCCGCGTACCGGTTCGATGTTATAATCTCAGCCGTCGGTTTAAAATCGGACGGTCCACATCAGCCCCGCGTTATAAAGACTGGAAATCTTACGTGCTACCCCCTGGGGTTCTCGGGAAATAAGAGCTAGCCCCGGAACCTTCTGATCTAGCCCCTGGAACTCCAGAAAATCATGTAAATTCATTTAAAAATCAGTTTTAGCCCCTGGACTTAATAGAAATTAGGAAAAACACCTCTGATAAGTGTAGCTAGACCCCTGGAAATTATGAAAGTAATATTATAGACCCTGTAATGGGGTGAGTTCATTATTTTAGCCCTGTTTAGTATTTAATTTAGAAAATTGAATATGTAACTAGTGTTTAAAAATTAAAAAGTGGGACAAACATAATTGTCAAAATTAATTAAAAGCTTTCTCAGTACTTAGAAAACTTTGGAGTGAGATAAAATATATTTTGGGCTGAAATGAATCTGTTTCATTTATTAATCACATTATTTAGTATAGGGACACATTTTAAGTAAAGAATAGCTATAGAAAAATAGGGAAAATAATTATGAAATAGTTTACATCAGAGGCCAAGGTCAAAATATGTTATTTAATTATTTAGGACCAAAACCTATACTGTTTAGATGATGTGTATTACTAATTTCATAAAAAAATACACAATTATGCATAGGAATATAAATCTGAAAATATAGCAACTAGTAAATGATAAATGGAGTTTTTAAAATTCAAAGAGTTCAGTTTAGGGTTGATAGAAATTATGAAGGCACATATGGAGAAGAAAAATACTTTTATTACATACTTGGTAGTTTAATATAAGGAATTTATTTAAAACTGGAACACACACATATGTATATATATATAGTATGTAAGTATAAATATGAACACCAAAGTAGGAATCATACACATATAAATAAAAGTGTGTGCAAGCCACAGATCAACACACAAAGTAACCACAACACATATAATGGTGAATGAATTTCATAAATATGAATGTGTGGTTTGTATGAAGTAAGAAGTGTGAACTATGTCTTATGATTGTTGTTTTTCTTTTGCTATGTGTGATGGTATGAAGTAGAACCTGTTCAAGAGCAAGTTATTCCTTTCCAAGATCAGGACTACCCATTTCAAGAGCAGCAAGAAGGAGGCAAGTGTCCTTGACCACTTTGATCCTATGCTAGGATGTGTAGATAGAATTATTTGCATTGTCAAGTTAAATATGAAACCCATGCTAGGAAGTTTCCCTAGAATTGCATCACCTTGTTTCCTTGTAGCTTGGGTTGGGATTTATTTTATCATATCATTTATTATTATGCATATGCTTAGCCATGCTTAGAATGGGATATTTGGGATATGAGATCATCAATTTATTTTTACCATACTCTTGAATGAGATATTATGAGTTATGTAGAGGTAGGGATCAAGGCAAGTTGGATGTTTTGGTTGTGTGCTGGGTGCACGAGACTCGGGTTTGTGTTTAGTACTTGCCTGGATCCTAAGGACCCGTAATGGAGCATGTAACCTGGCTTTACAGTGCCAACCACGTGCTGAGATGGGGCAGCTTGGCCAATTAATTAGGTGTATCCCCGGCGTAGTATGGGTGTGTTGGATGGTGCGGGGAATAGGTGTCAGCTGGACTACCATATGAACCGCAAGGCTCAAGAGGGGGCCACTGCAGCGGGGTTGGAGCCTCTTGTATGCTGTTAGGGGTAAAACCTCAGTGGGCCCACGCTCATCGGGAATCCCTTTGTAAAGGCTTCGTAGTGATCTCCTGGCTGCACACCTGGGAAGTGTGAATGTGGATCGTAGCCACTGGCATAATGGAGGTTCTTTTAGTCCACCCGTCAACGGGGGATGAAATCACTACATGTGGGTACAGTGGTACAAACTCTGCAGAGTCAAAACTGTCTTGACAGCCGTGCTCACGGTTAAGAGCGGCCTGGACTTATTCATGATTAGAGGAGTGAAGGTTTTTGGAAGTTGTGGATGTTAAGCGGGGAGCTTAACATTTGAAATGATGTTATGGTTATTAGATTATGATGATGGATGGGAGATTGGGACCATTTCACCTGTGTAGTAATGTAGGTGCTTAATAAGCTAAGGTGATAGGTATTAATTGCGTAGTGCTTCAATCATGAGTTCAATCTCTCCTTGTGCTAGCCATGCATGATATAATTTTCCCACACTTGCTGAGTACCATTGGTACTCAACCTTGCATTTTTGTTGGTTTATATTGCTGCTCAGGTCAAGATAATGAGGTGGTGTATAATGACCAAGACTTTGGACCCGAAGAAGGTTTCTAGGTTCATGGAGACCCCCGGGCAACGCCTATGATGGAGCCCTAAAAGAATAATATTCCGCTGCTAGTTTATTTACTTGTGATGAAGCATTAGTGTCCATTGAGACATTTGCGATGTAAGACTTATTTATATTCGACACCTGGCTTGTAATAAATGATGCTTCACTATTTGTCATCACATGTATAAGAGAATGATCCTGGCATACATGTGATATTCACTTGGTTGTTTCTTTGGAAAAACCGGGTGTGACAGAGGTGGTATCAGAGCCAAGGTTGCCCGTAGGAACGTGGACCTAGGTAGAAATGGACGTATTTAAGGGCCCTATTTTCTTAAAAACTATTTTCCAAGGTGTGGGTTGAAGAGTGTTATTAAAGGAGTCATTTTCTTCATCTTACCCCAACTTTCATTCAAAATAGGATTTTTGTTTGAGAATTTATCTAACCTAATTTTAAATTCTTTTGTTTTAGATGGTTCGCATGATTCACGCCGCCCGTAAGTCCACAGGAGGGAGAGTTCCCGTAGTTGCCCTTGCCGAAAGAGAGGAGAGTCGTCCAGTGACGTACCTTTCCTACGGATTGGCAGTAGGAGACTTGTTGCGCCGTCTTCGACGTATGCTCGAAGCCGCAGGCAATACGGGCAAGCTAATCATCCACTATAACTCCACCAGGACCATCCGTGAGAAGAGGGAAGAATGGAGTTCGGAGATGAGGATTATACACGAGAATCAGCTGCTTAATATTCACCACTCTCCAGCTTGCCGAGCAACACAAGTTGACGCGGAGAAAGATGTCACCTGGGAGGCCATCACCTGCCAGAGTCACATCTATCGTCGCCACTTGGACAAAACTGAGTACATGTATGTCCTCCAACGTGAGAGTGGTACCACGGAATACAAGTACCCACCGGTGCAGAAAGGGACTTCCCATGAGCATATGGACTTGTGTTTGGAGGATGCTGCTATGCTCAGCACTCGACTGCAGGAGTGTCAACAAGAACTTCAGGATGTCCGAGACACCCTGAAGGAAATGGAGGCGTTGCTGCGATCTTGCTTAAAGGCGAGAGAAAGAGGAGATGGGAATGAACTGTGTGTCACTGTGAATGATACATGGACTCCTGACTCCCCGGATCGCCGAGCAATCAGGCGTCGTCGCACTTCTCCACCAGCAGCCTCCCCACCCAAAGCAGAGTCAGAAGGTAGCCGAAATGAGGAGGAAGATCCCGAGGAGCCAGCTCAAGAGGACGAGTAGTGTAGAGTCTTTCCCCTAGCTAACAAGAGGTTGAGTAGTCGAGTCGTTACGTAGTTAATGGTGTGATAATGCTTGGTGTGTGACGTGAGTTGTGGAAGCCATGAGCAATTGTCCACAGCCTCGTCTTCAGATTGTTTTGCTTTGGTGTGAACCCACAGGAAATAATAGTGCATTTATTTGGTGTGAGATATAAACCCTCGTAAAATTTTAACAAAGCCTCAACACCTTAAAGTACCAACAAATGAAAGTAGTAAGATGATACTAAATGGTATCAAAATTAACATTTGTTGATTCTGCCAGATGGCCGGAAGAGGAAAAGGACGTGCTGCCAACCCCGCCAACAACAATGATGAGGCATGCAACCCTCATCTTTCTGGAGGCCAGGACAGGGGTGGTCGCCGTGAAGAAGTTGATCCTCTCCACCAAATGCTGGAGAATCAAAATCAGCTCATCCAGAACTTGACTCAAGTGGTGGCCAACTTGCATCAAGTTCCACCTACACAATCTGCACCACGCCAACCAAGGTTGAGTGAGTTTCTAGGAACTCAACCTCCAAAGTTTGCAAGTGCTGCTGAACCTCTGGAGGCAGATGATTGGCTGAAGACCATTGAAAGTAAGATGAGGATAATACAATGCCAAGGGTATGAGAGGGTGCTGTTTGCCTCTCATCAATTGCATGGACCTGCTGCTGATTGGTGGACCGCCTACGTGGCCGCCCATCATGACCCTGAGAACATCACTTGGGAAGAGTTCAAGCGTAGCTTCCGCAACCATTACATCCCAAGAGGTGAACTCAAAAACAAGAGGAAGGAGTTTTTGGGACTGCAGCAGGGAAACATGACGGTGAGGGAATACCTCACTAAATTTACTCAACTATCCCGTTATGCTCCACGAGACATAGAGACTGATGAGCAGAAACAAGATTGTTTCGTGGAAGGACTTACCGCAGAAATGCAGTGTGCAATGTCCTCAAATGAGTATGAAAGCTTTCAAAAGATGGTGGACAGAGCATTTGTGGTGGAAAGGAAGCTAAAGGCCCTGGAAAATGAGAATAAGAGGAAGGCTGGGTGGTCACATCAAGCCTCAGGGAGCAACACCCGCCCACGTATGATGCAGCAACCTACGGGGCAGACGAGCCGTGCTGTGATACCCTATTCAGCACCAAGAGGGTACAACCCAAACTACAGGCCTCCCGCAGTACCAGCACAGCCGCAACGTCAGTTTGCGCAGCAGCCTCGCCCCGCATATCCACCTCGACCAGCAGTACAAGGACCCCCAAACCAACCCCAAGACAACAAGGGCCAAGCATCTAAGATTGGGGTGCAATGTTTCAGCTGTGGTGAAGTGGGGCACTACGCCCATAAGTGTCCAAAGAAGAAGCCCACGCAGCCACAGCAGCAGAATGTAATGAGAGGACGGGTGAACCACGTCACTATGGAGGAAGCACAAGAGGCACCCGACGTGTTAGTTGGTAAGTTTCCTGCCAATTTACACCTTGTAACTCTGCTGTTTGATTCTGGTACTACCCACTCGTTCATTGCTCAAGGGTTTGTTAAGAAGCATGACCTAACCACCACACAAATGAACCATATGCTAGCCATAAACTCTCCAGGTGGAGAAATAAGGACAAGACAAGTGTGTCCCAAAGTGGACCTAGACATTAATGGGGTAGTATTTACGGCTAACCTCATAGTGATAGATTCACAAGGGATAGATATTATTTTGGGTATGGATTGGTTGACCAAACATAAAGGAATCATCCATTGTTCGACCAGAACGGTGGAATTAACTCACCCCAGTGGCACCAGAGTAAAGTTCATAACAATACACGAGCCTAGGAGGGACATAAAATTAAATCAAGTGGAGGTGAAAGTTGAGGAAATCAGGACTGTCAGGGAATATCCGGATGTTTTTCCGGAGGAATTGCCAGGTATGCCTCCCGACCGTGACGTGGAATTCGCAATTGAGCTAGTACCGGGAACAGCCCCGATATACAAGAGACCTTATCGCATGGATTCCAAGCAGCTAGAAGAGCTCAAGGATCATTTGGGAGAATTGACGGAGAAGGGGTATATTCGCCCTAGTTCCTCACCATGGGGAGCTCTGGTGATATTTGTGCCCAAGAAAGACGGAACCCAAAGGTTATGCGTGGATTACCGTGCTTTGAATGAGGTAACCATCAAGAACAAGTACCCATTGCCTCGCATTGAAGACTTGTTTGATCAGTTGAGGGGAGCTTGTGTGTTCTCAAAAATTGATCTCATGTCGGGATACCACCAACTCAAGATAAGGCAATCTGATATTCCCAAGACAGCTTTCGTATCTCGGTACGGACTGTATGAATACACTGTTATGCATTTCGGGCTAACCAATGCCCCGGCATATTTCATGTACCTCATGAACAAGGTATTCATGGAATATCTGGACAAATTTGTGGTGGTTTTCATAGATGATATTCTCGTCTTCTCCAAAGATGAAGAAGAACATGAGAAACATCTAAGGTTGGTGTTGCAGAGGCTGAGAGAACACCAACTATATGCCAAGTTGAGCAAGTGTGAGTTTTGGCTGAAGAGAGTTCCCTTTTTAGGACATATAATCTCGGAGGGAGGAATCTCCGTAGATCCCGCCAAAATCGAGGATATCCAGAAGTGGAAGACCCCTGAAATGTCGGGGAAGTTCGAAGCTTTTTGGGATTGGCTGGATACTATCGACGGTTTATTGAGGGATTCTCCAAGATCTCGAGACCTCTCACCAAATTGTTGGAAAAGGGAATCACATTCAACTGGACGCCACAGTGTGATACAAGCTTTCAGGAGCTAAAGAAGAGATTGACAACAGCCCCAGTGCTGGTTATGCCAGATATGCAGAAGAATTTCACAGTGTACTGCGATGCCTCTGGAAATGGGTTGGGATGTGTTCTCATGCAAGAAGGACATGTCGTGGCATATGCATCCCAGCAGCTTCGGAAGCACGAGAAGAACTATCCTACACATGACCTAGAACTAGCTGCAGTGGTACACGTGTTGAAAATTTGGCGGCACTATTTGATGGGGAAGAGGACAGAGATATATACGGATCATAAGAGTTTGAAGTACATATTCACACAGCCAGATCTCAACCTCAGACAAAGTAGATGGTTAGAGCTAATCAATGACTTTGATGTGGGCATCAACTATCATCCCGGGAAAGCAAACGTCGTGGCCGATGCTTTGAGTCGGAAAGTGCAGGTCAGTAAGTTGAGCTTGAAGGACATGCCCGCAGAATTGAAGGACGAGGTTATAAGGCTCAATCTATGTCTAGTAAATAGTGGTGAAGCCATCGCCATGGAAGTGGACTCCACACTCGAGCAAGACATACGCGAGGGCCAAAAGAATGATGAGAAGATACAAGAGATCAGACATCTCATCAAGGAAAATAAAGCTCCTGGTTTTAGAGAGGATGAACAAGGAACGGTGTGGCACGGGAAAAGGATCTGTGTGCCAGAAGTAAAGGAGATCCGTGAATTAATTTTGAAGGAGGCTCACGATTCTGACTATTCCATTCATCCTGGGAGTACGAAGATGTACCAGGACCTCAAGAGCAGGTATTGGTGGTATGGCATGAAGCGAGATGTCGCGGAACATGTTGCCCTATGTGACACATGTCAGCTGGTGAAAGCCGAACATCAACGACCCGCGGGATTATTGCAACCACTCAAAGTGCCTTAATGGAAGTGGGAAGAAATCAGCATGGATTTTGTCGTGGGATTGCCTAGGACCCAATCCGGGTATGATTCAATATGGGTCATTATTGATAGGCTAACCAAGGTAGCTCATTTCATTCCTGTGAAAGAAAGCTACAGCGGATCCAAATTGGCAGAATTGTACATGTCAAGGATTGTGTGTTACCATGGAGTGCCAAAGAAGATAGTGTCGGACCGAGGGACACAGTTCACCTCGAGGTTTTGGCAGAAGTTGCATGAAACCATGGGAACCCATCTGAACTTCAGCTCTGCCTATCATCCCCAAACTGACGGGCAGACGGAGAGAACCAATCAGATCCTTGAAGATATGTTAAGGGCATGTCCACTCAAAAACAATAGGAGTTGGGACAAGAACTTACCGTATGCGGAGTTTTCCTATAACAACAGCTATCAAGCTAGTATGAAGATGTCACCGTTTGAAGCTTTGTATGGAAGGAAGTGCAGAACTCCCCTATTTTGGAACCAAACAGGAGAAAGTAAAGTGTTTGGTCCAGAAGTGCTACAAGAAGCCGAGGCGAAGGTGAGAGAGATTCGCAAGAACTTGAGGATAGCACAAACACGCCAAAAGAGCTATGCCGATGTACGAAGAAGAGAGCTCGTTTTCAACGTGGGAGACTATGTTTATCTCAAGGTGTCCCCTATCAGAGGACTTCGTCGGTTCAAGGTGAAAGGGAAGTTGTCACCTCGATACATCGGACCCTTTCAAATTTTGGAAAGAAAAGGCGAAGTGGCGTACCAACTAGAGTTACCGGTTCATCTATCGGACGTGCACGACGTATTCCATGTGTCACAACTCAAGAAATGACTGAGGACGCCTGAAGAGGTGTTACCCATGAATGAAGTGGATGTAGCTGAAGATTTGTCTTATGCCGAGCAACCATACAAGATTTTGGAGACGATGGAACGCCTCACCAGAAACAAGAGAATCCGGATGTGCAAGGTGCAGTGGAAGCATCACTCAGAAGAGGAAGCCACCTGGGAACGGGAAGATGAGCTCAAGGCACAATTTCCGGAATTGTTTTCTTAGAAACACTAATCTCGAGGACGAGATTTCTTTTAAGGGGGGTAGAGCTGTAACACCCCAAATTTTGATTCAAAACCCTAAACCATGTTCAGAGGGGAATTTAAAAATTTTTGGACATGTTGCATGTTTTGCAAAAATTCAAATTCAAACTGGAATTCAAATTAGACTCAAAACAGAAAAGAAATGGAAAAAGAAAAAGAGAAAACGGGAAAAAACCGGCCAGTGGGCCGAAACCCGCCAGCCGGCCCAGTTTCCCCGCGCCAGCCCGCAGCCGCGCGCCCGCGCTATCCCTCACAGACAGGTGGGACCCACCTGTCATCCCTAACCCCGCGACCCCGGACTCTCCCGCGCGCGCAATCTTAACCGATCGGAATACCGCGTCCCTCAGCCCGAATTCCGGTCCCAGAAGAATCAAACTCGATCACAACTGACCCACCACCCTTCCCCGGCTATAAAAACCCCAGCCCCGATCGGTTTTTCCCACGCGATCGCCGATTTTTACTCCGGTGAGCACCGAGACTTCACCGGTGAATTCTGGCCGATCTAAGCTCGGAAACTCTGATCTAACTCGCTGGTCTTGATCCACCGCCTCCGGGGAGCTTTTCAGGTGCAGAAAACTCGGAGAATTACGGTGTAAACACAGCGCCGACGAGCTTCGCCGTGGTTTTGCCTCGGACCTCGCCGCCGATCACTTTCCAGGACCCCCGAGCTCGAGAAAACCCCCGAGGTGAGATCCCTGACCTCCCCTCTACCGATCTATGCCATAAGATCACAGTTCTAGGCAGAATTCTCGAGGATCCGAAACGTTCCGGCGAGATCGCCGCTTCCCGCCGCCGTGCGCCGCCGGCAGCGCCGCCCGCGCTCGATCAGAGCGACGTGGCCGCTTGTGCGCCGTTTATTTTAAATCGCACGGTAGACTTTAAAACCCCGCGTACCGGTTCGATGTTATAATCTCAGCCATCGGTTTAAAATCGGACGGTCCACGTCAGCCCCGCGTTATAAAGACTGGAAATCTTACGTGCTACCCCCTGGGGTTCTCGGGAAATAAGAGCTAGCCCCGGAAACTTCTGATCTAGCCCCTGGAACTCCAGAAAATCATGTAAATTCATTTAAAAATCAGTTTTAGCCCCTGGACTTAATAGAAATTAGGAAAAACACCTCTGATAAGTGTAGCTAGACCCCTGGAAATTATGAAAATAATATTATAGACCCTGTAATGGGGTGAGTTCATTATTTTAGCCCTGTTTAGTATTTAATTTAGAAAATTGAATATGTAACTAGTGTTTAAAAATTAAAAAGTGGGACAAACATAATTGTCAAAATTAATTAAAAGCTTTCTTAGTACTTAGAAAACTTTGGAGTGAGATAAAAATATATTTTGGGCTGAAATGAATGTGTTTCATTTATTAATCACATTATTTAGTATAGGGACACATTTTTAAGTAAAGAATAGCTATAGAAAAATAGGGAAAATAATTATGAAATAGTTTACATCAGAGGCCAAGGTCAAAATATGTTATTCAATTATTTAGGACCAAAACCTATACTGTTTAGATGATGTGTATTACTAATTTCATAAAAAATACACAATTATGCATAGGAATATAAATCTGAAAATATAGCAACTAGTAAATGATAAATGGAGTTTTTAAAATTCAAAGAGTTCAGTTTAGGGTTGATAGAAATTATGAAGGCACATATGGAGAAGAAAAATACTTTTATTACATACTTGGTAGTTTAATATAAGGAATTTATTTAAAACTGAAACACACACATATGTATATATATATATATATATAGTATGTAAGTATAAATATGAACACCAAAGTAGGAATCATACACATATAAATAAAAGTGTGTGCAAGCCACAGATCAACACACAAAGTAACCACAACACATATAATGGTGAATGAATTTCATAAATATGAATGTGTGGTTTGTATGAAGTAAGAAGTGTGAACTATGTCTTATGATTGTTGTTTTTCTTTTGCTATGTGTGATGGTATGAAGTAGAACCTGTTCAAGAGCAAGTTATTCCTTTCCAAGATCAGGACTACCCATTTCAAGAGCAGCAAGAAGGAGGCAAGTGTCCTTGACCACTTTGATCCTATGCTAGGATGTGTAGATAGAATTATTTGCATTGTCAAGTTAAATATGAAACCCATGCTAGGAAGTTTCCCTAGAATTGCATCACCTTGTTTCCTTGTAGCTTGGGTTGGGATTTATTTTATCATGTCATTTATTATTATGCATATGCTTAGCCATGCTTAGAATGGGATATTTGGGATATGAGATCATCAATTTATTTTTACCATACTCTTGAATGAGATATTATGAGTTATGTAGAGGTAGGGATCAAGGCAAGTTGGATGTTTTGGTTGTGTGCTGGGTGCACGAGACTCGGGTTTGTGTTTAGTACTTGCCTGGATCCTAAGGACCGGTTCATGGAGCATGTAACCTGGCTTTACAGTGCCAACCACGTGCTGAGATGGGGCAGCTTGGCCAATTAATTAGGTGTATCCCCGGCGTAGTATGGGTGTGTTGGATGGTGCGGGGAATAGGTGTCAGCTGGACTACCATATGAACCGCAAGGCTCAAGAGGGGGCCACTGCAGCGGGGTTGGAGCCTCTTGTATGCTGTTAGGGGTGAAACCTCAGTGGGCCCACGCTCGTCGGGAATCCCTTTGTAAAGGCTTCGTAGTGATCTCCTGGCTGCACACCTGGGAAATGTGAATGTGGATCGTAGCCACTGGCATAATGGAGGTTCTTTTAGTCCACCCGGCAACGGGGGATGAAATCACTACATGTGGGTATAGTGGTACAAACTCTGCAGAGTCAAAACTGTCTTGACAGCCGTGCTCACGGTTAAGAGCGGCCTGGACTTATTCATGATTAGAGGAGTGAAGGTTTTTGGAAGTTGTGGATGTTAAGCGGGGAGCTTAACATTTGAAATGATGTTATGGTTATTAGATTATGATGATGGATGGGAGATTGGGACCATTTCACCTGTGTAGTAATGTAGGTGCTTAATAAGCTAAGGTGATAGGTATTAATTGTGTAGTGCTTCAACCATGAGTTCAATCTCTCCTTGTGCTAGCCATGCATGATATAATTTTCCCACACTTGCTGAGTACCATTGGTACTCAACCTTGCATTTTTGTTGGTTTATATTGCTGCTCAGGTCAAGATAATGAGGTGGTGTATAATGACCAAGACTTTGGACTCGAAGAAGGTTTCTAGGTTCATGGAGACCCCCGGGCAACGCCTATGATGGAGCCCTAAAAGAATAATATTCCGCTGCTAGTTTATTTACTTGTGATGAAGCATTAGTGTCCATTGAGACATTTGCGATGTAAGACTTATTTATATTCGACACCTGGCTTGTAATAAATGATGCTTCACTATTTGTCATCACATGTATGAGAGAATGATCCTGGCATACATGTGATATTCACTTGGTTGTTTCTTCGGAAAAACCAGGTGTGACACCAAATATGGGTGCGTCTTAGCTGACTAATTAGGTAAGTTGCTAGATTGTTATGGACCGTGGAAGAAGCGGGGAATGGGAGTTGAGAGAGGACTGCCCTGGGAACTGCATGGCACAAGAGGGGGCCCGTAGGCGGGATAATGGTGATTCGAGCCTGCTGGTGAAACCTTAGTGAGTCCATACATCTAGTAGCCCCTTTGTAAAGGCTATTCTGTGATCTCTTGACCATACACCGACGGTTGTGTACTGGTATAATGGAGGTTATGCAGTCGCCAACGGGTGACGAAATCACAAACTTGTGGGTAAAGTGGTGCCACGTCTAAAGAGAGTAAAACTATCATGATAGCCGTGCTTACGGTCACAAGTGCCTGGCCAACTCACATAATTATATGGGATGGTTATTGGTATGGTTGTAGTATGGTCTTGGGATTGGTTTCGGGACTGTTGAGTCTTGGTAACGAGATTGGTTTTGGGACTGTTAAGACATGATAATGAGTTTGGTTCGGTTATATGGCTATGAGGTGGATATGAAAATGAGATGGTTATTATGAGCATGAGATAAAGTTGAGAAAGATTAATGGTTGGTTGAGACATGAAAAGTAGTGAATCATGAAGGAGGTATGTTGCTGTTTTATTTAAATACATGTTGGGATTAAATTCACTTAAAGATAGTTGCTGTTTTTTTATCATGTTTGTGAAATAAACTTTGCTTTCTGCAATAAGCCTCTTTATTCCCTACCCTGCTGTAAGCTACATGTCATATTTTTCCCGCACTTGCTGAGTACGACATGTACTCACCCTTGCATTATCATACAAACATCATCAACAGGAGCAGAGTACTTCGAAGATCATGTGGAGTACTAGGCGTGCGAATTACCGTCAACTTGCCTGTGGAGTTGGAGATGGAGCCGCTGCTGTTTAGTTGCTTCCGCTATCGTTTAGACACTTCCGCTGCTAGAATAAGTTAGAGACTTCTGCTGCAAGAATAAGCTAGAGATTCATGTAATAAAGTACTTAAACACTATTTATTCTTGGTTATATTCTGAATTCAGTTTGTGGATTACATGTATATGTGTGATGAACATCCTGGGCACACATATGCATTAGCTGGGTTCCGTGTTTTACGGGACCAGGCATCACACGGAGCTCCTGGACGCCATGTTGGCCAGACTGTGCGCCAACGTTGGAAACAGCGGTGTCTCTGATGACCTTGTCAACCCACCGGCGTCGTGCTTACCCATCTTCATGGACCAGGGGTTGAGATCGCAGCTCCTAAGGTCAATGCCAACGCTGGACGACGTTGACATCGCTCTCCGGCAGGCTGATGATGCCCCAGGAGGAGCGGCAATCCCTGAGATAACCGGTGTGCGTGACGGAAGGGTTGCTTCTTCTGCTTTGGCCCCTGCTGCTGCAAACACTGCCACGGCAAACTCCGTGGCTCCGACACCCTCTACCTCAGGTCTGGTCTGCGGCCCCCCAGCCCGGCCACTTCAGCAAGATGCGGAGGCTGATGCGCGCAGACGGGACCTTTATCCCGGCCCCCGGCCCTGTGGCGCCCATAGCGGTTGAACTGGAGGACGAGGTCGGTAGCGGCATAGCTGGTCCTACAGCTAAGCCCACAGAGGGGCCATCTGCAGCTCCTCCGCCTCTAATGTCGATGAAGAGGCCGGCTGCAAACGGGGGGTCCGGTGGCTCCGGAGGCCTGGTCAAGCGCCTCCTTGCAGTTTCATGGAGCTTCGCCGGCCCCAGGTAGGTCATACGAGGCCGGTCCTTGCTGCTTTTGGTTATTCTTTAACGTTATCTGCTGTCCACATCTTTTACGCAGGGCTCCATCCGCAGGTGTTTCTGCAAGTACTCTGGCACCCGGGGTGCCCACCAGTCCACCGGCGACGTCCATGCCGCCTGATGCTTCTGCAGATATCTCATCCGCTGTCCTTGGTGCGGCAGACGCCAGGCAGGAAGCTCCATCGGTCCTAGCTCAGGGACCTAGCTTTGGGCTGGCTGAGGCTGGCGAGGTTTCTCTGGCACATGGTGGCGAGCCCATTCCTGTTGCTTATGAAAGGGCGTCGGAGGCCGCAGCCCCTATCCCGGGGGGTAGTATTCCCCTTCCAGGAGCTCTCCTGCCTCCTTCCGAGGGCCAAGCCGAAGCTTCCCTGGGTCCCTACGTCTTGGTGCGTGCTACGCCGGCTACCAATAACCTGGAGGGCTGTGCTTGGGAGCCTATCGCACGTGTCGTGCGGATCCCCCTGTCTGAGGCCGTAGCCTCAGCTCAGGCAAGCCTCCGCTGAGTTCTGCTAGCGTTGGATCAGAAGCGAGAATCCTTTCTGCAGGAGGAGGAGCGCCTCGGTGGTTGGGAAAGGCTACTCAACTTCCGGACCCACGAAACACGGAGGATGTTGGAGTCGCAGGAGTCCCGCCTGTGGGAGGAACATGAGATGACCAACCGGCAGCGGGACTTGGTCGATCGGTTGGACAAGCAGTCCTGCAGACTCTGGGCAGAAGCCAACGAGGCCCAGCAGGCGGCTAATGCCCGCCTCACAACTCTGGAGGAGCTACAGCTGACACTGGCTCGCCGTGAGACCGCAGTAGGCGAGCGCGAGTGCGAGCTAGCAGAGGAGGAGGAATCTTCATTGCGCCTGCAGCGGGAGCAGGCCGAACTGAAGTCACGGGCTGGCGACCTGGACCGTCAGCAGGCCTCTTTGAACAAGGAGCAGGAGAGGCAAATGAAAGGGCGTCAGGACCTCCTGGCTGCGGAACTCGACGCCTCATTCCGGGCGGAGAGGCTGCAACACCGCGCCCATGAGCTTGATGCTCGGGAGGCGGCGTTAGCCGATCGGGAGAAGAGACTCTCCGATAGCGATGCAGCAGCATCGACAGTTGTACGGCGTGAGCTTCAGGAGCTCCAGGCTTCAGGTACGGCGGATGCCCAGCAAATCTGGGATGTTTTGGGCCGTACCGAGTCAGCACTAGTTCCCTTTGGCTTCAGCCTGGTACGTTCTAGCGAACCTTCACAGGAGACGAGCCAAGCGCTCCTTGCGTTTGACTTTGTGGGCACGAAGATGGCAGCATTGGAAGGCGTTGTCGTTGACCAGCTAGAAGTGGAAGGCAAGACCCTGGCTAAGGAGGTGGCAACCCATGTGTTGACTTGCTTCCGAAGCTGGGACCCCGGTGTTTCCCTGGAGCCGGTCGTCCAAGGCCCCATTGCTGCGAGGGAGGTGGCAGCTCGGTCTGAGGTCGAGGACTTGGGAGCCCTCGTCGCAGAGTGATTTAGGCGCAATGCAGATTAGTCATAGGCAGGTCCTGGCCTCTGTATCTTTTTTTTGTCCTTTGCGTCCTGTAATTCTTGATCGATGAAAAAGGTGGTTCTGTTGATCTCCCTTCTATTAACCATTCGGTGGGTCTGGTGAGCAGAACCATTTTTAGTTCTCGTGGGGCCCCCCCTGACCTTTGGTGCCGCCGATATCGAGGGGTCCCTTATCCTATCAAGGTAGCTATCGTTCCCTTGTGTGAGTTACCAGAAGGTCGAGTGACTTACATAGCTCAGCTAACTTCTAGGATCCTCGGGAGGTGTTGGCTTTTGGGATCCGAGAGTGGCCTCCTTGGGAGAGCTGGGACTACAGTTCCATCCTTCCGGGTTCCTGGTGGTGCGAGGACCCTAGGGGGGTTCAGTCCTTATCTGCAGATTGTAGTAGTAAGTGCTCTAGATCTTCTGCTCGTTGTTGAAACAGCTCGATGCCCTGCCCGCATAATTTATCGAGATGGCCCCCTGGTAGGTGTGATCACTTGGTGGGGAGGGGGCACACCTACCAAATAGACTGGATGGGTCAAGGCGTGGGCATCGGCTTTCCGAGGGGTCTAGGCTATCATGAACCTATTGAGACGGTCCGAGTTTGGGTGACGTGGTTGTCCAGGAAGCGGTTGAGGCTTTGTCCAGGGGCATGTGCCGCCCGGCTTCCCGACACTGCTAAGTTGCAGCACCAAGGTGCCCAGCCATCATGCCTCTAACAGTCATGAAGGCAAGGTCATTTGCAGCATCTGCGCTAGTGTGTGGATCTGCTTGGCACTGAACTGTTATGCCTCACATATCTTGACCAGTTCGACGGCATCCAGGGGGGCTCTCGGTCAGTAAAAGCCATGCCGGAAGGTTTTATCGTCCAGCGTGTGCATCGAAGCGGTTGCCACACTCGCCCTCATGGATCTCTGCGAATATGTTGCAGCCTTCCTCCAGGGTAATGCTCCGCAATAGATCGCTGTCAGCGCCACACCAGTAGAGATGTCTGAATGTAGCCTAGAGGGGGGTGAATAGGCTTTTCAACGCTTTGTTAATCCCTGAAACAGTTAGTAGGTTTATCAAATACAGGGAAATCAGACTAGTCCGGTAGAGTGTGGACTAGTCTGTTTTCTACTCAGAGAATAATCGGATTAGTCCGGTACTGTGCGGACTAGTCCGGTATGCGTGGACTAGAGAGATCAAAATTGATCAATATTTTCACTTCTAGTACCCTATGCAGCGGAAATTAATTGATAACCTAGATGTATTACAACAGTGAAACAATGAATGAAAGAGATCAACTTTGATTTCAATGCTTCAACATGAATTTCACAAGATTAATTAAACACTAGAATATGATGAACAATGAATGAACACGAGTAGGAGACAAGATTTTATCCCGAGGTTCGATTCCACGAAGGAAATCTACGTCCCCGTTGAGGAGTCCACTATGGACAGGGTCTTCACAAATCTTACCCTCGTCGAATCACCACGAAGGCCAATTCTATTCCACTAATCACAAAGGGCAAATAAATCGTTCAAGGGGCCTTCTCACAAGTTGAGGGATCCCCAAGAATTACAATGAATGAACACAGCAAAACACACTCAAAAGATGAACAATAAACGAACAAGAGTGTGTCAGAGATCAAACCCAAGAGCTCAAGATGTCTAGAACAAGTCTCTCCTTTGATGAATTGCTAATCCCCAAATATTTGAGCCTCTTTGGGTTAGAATGTGCGGAGAGATGTGAATTTTGGGCTCTTGGGAGGTGTGACGGCGCAGGGGGTCGAGTTGTTATGGTGGTATGGCCGTACACCTCTTTTTATAATAGGGTTTCCAATGGTTACGTTACGGTTCGCGATGTCCGGACTAGTCCGTTGTAGACTCTGGACTAGTCCGGTGTGCGGCGTGTCAAAAAACCTAAGTGTTGTGAGATACCGGACTAGTCCGTAAGAGTGCGAACTAGTCTGTTGTCTATCCAGAGACAAAATCGGACTAGTCTGGTCCATATCAGACTAGTCCGTTTTCTAGTCAGAAAGAAAATCAGACTAGTCCGGTTGATATCGGACTATTTCGCACATGCTGATTTTGTGCAGTTAGTGTGATTTCTTTCACTTGAGCTCTTGGGGTGTGTTTCTCTAACACACTCTATACTAAGTAATCTAATCTTTTCAGCTCCTGAGCTCTTATCTATTTGGATCCTCCTTCTCCTTTCTTTTTGCGCTTTCTTCCTAATTTCTTTAAGAACCTGCGCTCATCTTAACAATTTTGTTAGGGTCTCATTTGTTTGTCATAAATCAACCAAAACCCACAAGGGATGCCTAGATGCACTTTCAATGTCCGTCTACTAGTATGTATCATCTAGCCGTATGAACAATCGGTTCAGCGGATACACGTTCATCAGGAAGGATATTGCCCTTCAAGTAGGTCCGGACCTCCGTGATCCATGCGTCGGACCTACCTGAGCTTTTTGGATCTTGGGTGCCGGGGTGCACTGAGCCCTCGGTGACTCATACGATCCTTGGCGAGCGCCATGGTTGCAGGGCCGCCGGGACTTCTGGCTTCGAGATGCCAGGCTCGCCCCCTTCGCCTGGCTCAGTAGGCCAGGCTGTATGATGCAGTAGCTTCCTTTCAAAGGTGCCTTCGGGGACCGGAGCCCATGCAAAGGCTTTTATTGGAAGGTTGTCTGCTACCGCATTGTTGGCGTAGGGGACGTGGCACTACTCCAAAGCACGAAATCCTATCCCCATCTTTCGCATATAGATAAGGTAGGGAGCTGGCTGCGGGCCGTTACAGGGCTACTCTTACTCGCCTCGTTTTATGGCGAGGCGGGAGTCTCCTCCTAACCCACACCTGCCGCTCTCTTAGAGAAGGAGCAGCGATCAAGCCGAATATGAGGGCTTCATATTTTGTCATACTATTAGTGCTTTGGAGTCAATGTGCACCACATACTTGTACTGCTCTCCTAACTGAGAGGTGAACAGGTCCCCCACTTTTGGCGCCTCGCTCACGCGAGGGCCATCACAGCATAGTGACTTGTTAGGTCCAGTGACGACCAGGGCTCTAACTCTGGGCCACTGTTGTCCTGACCCCTTGGTAGTGTGGCGACGGAATTGATTCCGCCATGGGCATGTAGGACCAATGTGGAGGATTAGTATGTAATAGCCCAGAACACAACACTCATAACTGCTATGCATGGGCCAACAGAGATTGTAATGGGACACACTGGACATGGCATATTTTTCCTATTTCCGGCTTCCTTTAGCAACAGGGGCAACAGGCCACGTCACAAAGCAGTGATTTCCCCCAGGCGCTAGTCCTTTCTGGGATTTTAGCTGTCCTAAGCCCTGTGCCCAGCCTCTATACTACCCTTTCAAGAAAGAAAATATGAAAAAAAATTCTCTGCCACTACTGAGAGGTAGTCGGGTAGCCTTACAGGAGTGTCCTACGGCCACTTGATCTGTGTGGAGGCACCCATCCCCCGCAGCAATATGAACACACCTGGGTGAAAGTGCATCTAGGCATCCCTTGTGGGTTTTGGTTGATTTATGACAAACAAATGAGACCCTAACAAAATCGTTGAGATGAGCGCAGGTTTTTAAAGAAATTAGGAAGAAAGCGCAACAAGAAAGGAGAATGAGGATCAAAAATGATAACAGCTCAGGAGCTGAAAAGATTAGATTACTTAGTATGGAGTGTGTTGAAGAAACACACCCCAAGAGCTCAAGTGAAAGAAATCACACTAACTGCACAAAAATCAGCATGTGCGGACTAGTCCGATATCAACCGGACTAGACCGATTTCTTTCTGACTAGAAAACGGACTAGTCCGATATGGACCGGACTAGTCCGATTTGTCTCTGGGTAGACAACGGACTAGTCCGCACTCTTACGGACTGGTCCGGTATCTCACAACACTTAGAGTTTTCCACAGGCCGCACACCAGACTAGTCCGCAGTGATGAACGGACTAGTCCGGACATCACAAACCCTAACAGTAACCTTTGGAAACCCTAGTATAAATAGAGATGTACGGCCATACTACAACTCCAACTCGACCCCCTGCGCCGTCACACCTTCCAAGAGCCCAAAATTCATATCTCTCCACACATTGTAACCCTAAAAGGATCAAATCTTTGAGGATTAGCAATTGATCAAAGGAGAGACTTGTTCTACACATCTTGAGCTCTTGGGTTTGATCTCTCGCACACTCTTGTTCATTTATTTTACATATTTTGAGTGTGCTTGGTGGTATTCATTCATTGTAGTTCTTGGGGAGCCCTCAACTTGTGAGTAGGCCCCTTTAACGATTTATTTGCCCTTTGTGATTAGTGGAAGAGAATCGACCTCCGTGGCGACTCGACAAGGGTAGGGATGGTGAAGACCCGGTCCTTCATGGACTCCTCAACGGGGACGTAGATTTTCTTCGTGGAATCGAACCTCGGGATAAAATCTTGTCTCTTTCTCTTGTGTTTTATTGTTCATCATATTCTAGGGTTTACTTAATCTTGTGTAATTCACGTGGAAGCATTGAAACTAAAGTTGATCTCTGTAATTCATTGTTTCACTGTTGTAATACATCTAAGTTCCCAATTAATTTCTGCTGCATAGGGTACTAGAAGTAAAAATATTGATCAACCTTCATCTTTATAGTCCACGCATACCGGACTAGTCCACACAGTACCATACTAGTCCGATTTCTCTCTGAGTAGACAATGGACTAGTCCGCACTCTACCGGACTAGTACGATTTTCCTGTATTTGATAAATCTATTAAGTGTTTCAGGGATTAACAAAGAATCAAAAAGCCTATTCACCCCCCTCTAGGCTACATTCAATTGGTATCAGAGCCAAACTCTTCAAAAGAGACTCACCGCTCGAAGATACGATGTCGGACATCGAGGATGTACACAAGAAGATCGACGATGAAAAGGGTGATGATAAAAGGACTCAAAAGATAAAGAAGCTACTCGACGCCATTCAAGACAGTGAGGATGATGATGAGGAGGTGCTCCAACTCAAGGCCCTTCTATGGAAGAAGGCACTCTCCCCAAAACAGAAGAAGAAGATCGATGATGAAAAGAAGAAGAAAGGAGGTAGTCACACAAACTACTCCCGATATCCTTTTGACTATGAACGTTTGAATTCTAACAATAGTCATTACTTATCAATTTCTCTAGGGAAAGCACCTTACTTTGATGGCAATGACTATTCAATGTGGAGACAAAACATGAAAATGCACCTTATATCTCTTAACCCAAGTTTGTGGCATATAGTGTGTACAGGGATAGATATCCCGGATGATGATGAAGAGCTAACTCCAAGCCAAGAATAAGTCGTTCATCAGAATGCTCAAGCTGTAGCTGTGATCACGTCATCACTGAGCTGAGATGTATTCACCAAAGTGGATGGACTCGAAATTGCCAAGGAGATATGGGACACACTACAAACCGCACATGAAGGTGACCGTCATGTACGCGAAGCCAAGATAGAAATGATTGAAGGTGAATTGGGAAGATTCACAATAGAAGAAGATGAATCACCACAAGATATGTACAATCGACTGAAGAATCTTAGCAACAAAGTCCGAGCTTATGGCAGCAAAAAGTGGAATGATCATGAGGTCGTGAAGTTGATTCTCAGAGCATTCATGCCTCGCAACGTGACTCTTTGCTCTATGATTAGAGAAAGCCCCGGGTATCGGAAAATGACCCCAGACAAACTTCTTGGCAAGATCATCAACATTGAAATGATGGAGAAGCAAGCCAAGCATGTCAAGGAAATTGTCGATCTCACCTCGGCAAAGAAGAAAGGAGTTGCTTTGAAGTCAGCTTGTAAACCCGTATCAAAAGAAGCTCGAGAAGCTCATGGAGAAGACGACAGTGATGATGAAAGTAGTGATATCGATGAAGAAGACAGGATCTTGTTCATGAAGAAGTTCAAGAAAATGATGAGAAGAAGAAAGGGTAGCAGCTCAAACGAAGGAATACAAAGGGACAAACAAAGACCCATGATGAGACGGGTGTGCTACAACTGCGGAGAATATGATCACTTCATAGTAGATTGTCCATATGAAGAAAATAAGAGGAAGACTAAAGACAACAAGCCTCAAACAAAGAAAATGTTCAAGAAAGCAATATGACCAAGCGCATCTAGAGAAGGTGACATGACCCCACGGTCTTGTCGAGCCAGGATCACGCTGAGGGTTGCTGCGTTGCACAACACAGGATAACACACATCAAAGGTACAAAGCGGAAGCAAAGTTTTATTACATAAACCAGTTTATGAACATTTTTACAACAAAATAGTCCAGTCTACACTCACGGGCATAGACTATGCATCAAGTTCACGTTCAGCCCGTGAACGTGTTCCCGCTAGCACGCACACACACTAACACGGGGGCGTGCATGACTCCCACTCAACGGGGTTCCCCTCCTGGGGTTCCGTCTCCTCCTCTGGAGTCCCTTCCTCATAAAACCCTGCAAAAGCTTCAAACACAAGCAGTGAGCATGATGGCTTAGCAAGACTGACCCGTCTCTCCTATACATGGAACTTCTACATGAAGGTTGATATGTTACATGAGGTAAAATAAGTTGCAAAGGACTCGCCTAATTAGTGGAACCTTACTTTCAAGTTTTAGCAGCAGGTTGTGGAGAACCTTACGCTAACGCACATGAGAGAGCCGCAATCAAACAAGAAATGCATTTCTATCGTGTACTTTGCCCAAAGTTGAAAAGAACTTTAATTAGCTCTAAACTACAATAAGACATTAACAAGCAAAGTACGTCGTTCAAAGCAGCAAACTTTTAACATGTATCTAGCCTGTTCTTTCTACGTCATGGTACAGTGAACAAGTGGTACTCACTGACCGCGAGGGACGGCGATAATAATTGATTTACACCTGCAGGGTTACCCAAATAACCCGTCACGTACGCCCGTACTCGGTGTTGCCTACAGCAACCATCACGTACGTCGTACGCAACCACCTTTTACCTGTCAACCAAATATTGAACCGGTCCTATCGTCCCGAGCAAGAGGTCTCTGCGTGCGCATCAACAGTGCCGCCAGCCGATTTACAACTCGAGCTCTCAACCTACCCTCTGAAAGACAGGCAATGCCTCAACACCCAGCTACCCGAGTTACATCGGTTTCCCGGTTTCCATATAGCCGGTAGGTCTTCGGTACTGTTCTAGCTTGTTCAACACGCCCGCAAACGGCTCGGTCCTCAATCAACACAAGCGGAGCTATAGCACCCAGGCCCCAAACTACTGCTGCCCTTACTCTCCGCTTGGTCTCATTTCTCTTGACATGTGTTCATTTGCTATTTTTTCCCTGTGCGATGTGCCTCTAGCCTATTCTCGCGAGTAGTTCCAACTACTCGACTTGTACCGAATCCTACTCTATCTTAGCATTGCAGTAGCTAAACGGGGTTTTCAATCCTAATCCCAACCCATGGTTTTCTTGGCTATGCAATTGGGTTTCAAACAAGACTCTAATGCAAGAAGTAAGTGGTGCTCAAAGTAAGTTCTCAAAACAATTAAAATTTATAAAAAGGGATTAATGCAACCCGGGGCTTGCCTTGCTGCTCTGGTCGTAGGCTAGCTGTTCTTCCGGAGTGATGAAGTCTAAGACTTCAGGTTCCTCCTCAACCTTAGCGACTACATGAGATAACAAGTATATGTATCAATTTAAATGCATTTGATTTGAATTTAAAATTGGGAAGACTATAAATCTTACTAGACAGACCCAATGACTCTGAAATTTTTACTGTAATTTGGTTACAACCTAAACAGAGACTTGGCCAAGTTTCATTTGCAGCAAAGCTCATTTGAGTTCTCCACAAATAATTATGTACTTGACCTTAATTGGAGCTCCTACGGTGTTCTAGGGATTTTCATGGAGCAAGCTATTACTTTCTTAAAACTAGGTTTTCATAGGGTTCTAATAGAGTTTGTCTCACTTAATTTTAAGGTTCCTAGCTAAAGATATGAGGTAAACAAGTTCAGAGAAATTCTGAAAATGTTTCTGGACATTTTCTATTTTCTCTGGAACAGTTTCATTAATCACACAATTAGGTGGATCAAATGGGCTCAAATGGATCTGAAATTTTTATGGTACTTCTGGGATATTTTGGTGAACATCCCATCAAAATTTCAGAATTTTCCTACAAAGGGTTCTCCAGTTAAAATTCTAACCAGTTTGAACTTTGAAGAATTAATTCTGGAGAAATAAGGATTTTCATGAAGTGAAATATGATTTGCTGGAAAGTACTCAGAGAGCTGAATCCAATTTGGTTCACTCGATATGGAGTTTCTTAGCCAAAGTTATGTGTGTTTGAAGTTTGAACTAAATCTGAAAATCGGGAAATGTTTAAAACACTGCATGTGGGTCCCATGCACAGTGCCTTCGTCTACCTCCCGCCAGCGCCTGAGCGCGCGACGTCCACCGACGGTAGCGTGGTTCGTTCTCGGCCGCTCCTGCCTAATTTTCGATGCGGTTTCTTTTTACGTGATCCTTGGAGCACGGCGCACACGCCGGGCACCCTCTCGGACCTTGACATCGCCGGAAACCTAGCCGGCGACGGTGCAGGTGGAAGATGAGCTCGGGTCCGACGGTGCAAGCTCGTCTCGGCGGTAAAAACGATCAACCAATGAGTCGCAAAGCACCACTGGGGCACGAGGAAGCTATCCCTGCCCTCCTCTTGGCCGGAGATCGCCGGGAAAGTAGACCTCACCGGCAACCCGAGCCGTTTTCCCCGGCGATGGCCAAATTCCGGTGCTCTGCTCACTGGGTCGATCATCACCGCTAGGATTTGGCTGAAGTGACCGTGAGGTGCTACTCTAGCTTCACCTCGACCAGGATTTCCGGTGATCAAGTGATCAAGGTGAATTTCGAGTTTTGGTTCTCGGTGTTCTTTCCGGCGATCATCGGGAAAGTTGAAATTCCGGCTAACCAGAGCTAAGAGGGACCTAGGGAGTTCGGGGAGAGCTACTAGACTTGGATGTTAACCTCAGGGACACGTTGGTCATGCTGGATAAGCTTTGCGCTGCTCGGGCGACGGTGTCGAGTCGGAGGAGCTCTCGGGTTGACAGAGCACCAAAAGATCGGCTTGGACAAGCTACACCGAAGGTTAGCACGAGCAGCTGAGGGCTGTAACATGCCGTTTGTGGCCTCAGCTCGCTGTGGATGGGACTGTGCTGGCCGGTCGACGGCGAGGTGATGCGGCGGAGCTGTGCGGCGATCAGCTCGATGTTTTCAGTGCTGGAAACGTCGAGGCAGTGGGAAAGTGGGCTGCTGCCGGCGGCAGCTCGCAGCTAAATAGCTGGGGACGTCAGTTTGTGGCGGTGATCGGCGACCAGGAGGTGGCAGCGGTGGGAAAACGCCGTGGCGCTCGCGTGGTCGCGCGCAGGAACCGAGCTGCGGTGACATCAGTCGGTTTGAACACTGGTGAGTATGATATGTGGGTCCCACTCCGGTTTTAACCTCCGAAATTGAATTTTCCCCACTGCTCTAAACAATAGAGACCCAATTAACCTTGGTCATTTGAATTATCTACCCTTTGGCCATTTGAATTGGATAGAATTCAAATTGGGGTTTGTTTAAATCTATTTTCAGCACATATGCAGTTTGAAATTCAAATACATTTTGAATTTGCTAAACTTAGCTCATGTCAAGATCAACTCCAAATGGAGTGAAAATTGGTGTGTGAGCCCATAAAAATGTGATGAGTAATAATATACCTCCCACATTTGAATTCATGGGATGGAAACAGTTTGAATTTGAATTTGAGTTCAAACCACCCTCTTTCTAGTTATACCCAAAAGGACTTCAAAAAGGTTTTGAATTTGGGTGAAATTTGGCATGGACATTCCTAGCAAGGTGTAGGAGTTTTTCATATGCCCAGCCTCTATATGATGCATGTGGGAAATGCCATTTTTGCATTTTGTGAGTTTATTCCCTAATGAGCATGTTGATGGTGTTTACTTGCTCTTCAAATGTATTCATCAAGTTTCTTCAAATGAAGTGTGTGTGTGGTGATGAACACTTTGGATATGTGCCAAAAACTTAGGCCCTTACAGAAGGAGTGGGATTCCAATGATGAATCCTCATCCAAGAAGAAGAGGAGATGGGCGCATGGAAGGACACCACCAACACTGTCTAATGGCAAAGGAAGGTAAAAGAAAGGTAACAACTAAATCTTCCTTCTCGCATTCTTTTACTAGTTATAGTGATAATTCTAGTGAGGATGATAGCAGTGATGAAAATGAATATATGCTTAGGGGTTTAGACAAAAAGACAGCTGCTAAGATGAAATTTCTATTTGATAAGCTTGTTGATATGGAGAAGTTAGTCAATCATCAGGAAGATATGATCATCTCCCAAAAGGAGGGATATATTGATATTGAAAAGCTTCTTGAACTTGAAAAGGAGCAAAGTAAATCACTAGAACTTGAGTTAGCTTCAAGCAAGGAAGCTTGCTTGAAGTTAAAAGACTCAAACGCCACCATCAAGGATGAACTTGCTAACTTAACAAAAGTTAACAAGATCCTTGAGGTACATGTTGAGTCACTCAAGCAAAGTGGTTCTTCATCCACTTCAAGCTCACCTTCTCAACATATAAAATCTGAAACTAGTATTACTTGTGCTTGTGTCAAAAGTGACACTAACTTGAAGAAAAAGCCAAACTCGACAAAGGACAAGCAATCTTCTCAAAGTGGCATATTTGACAAGGAGAAGATCAAGTATGCCCGCAGTGCATACTCAGTCACAAGACCTCCTAATGTCAAATATGGCATTGGATATTCTTATGGTGAAAAGCAAACCGCTAAAAGCCACAAGAATAACAAGAGTTGCATTGCCTTTGTCAAGGGAAACTCTTCTAAAGTTAGAAAACTTAATAATGTTGATAAATTTAACACTGTGAACACATATGAACAACAACTTCTATTTAGAACTTTTGATGCTTCATATGTACTTATGAAAAGTAATATTGGAAGACTTTATGCTAAAATGTTCGGCCACGCCATGGGAACACCAAGTCTCATGTGTGGGTGCCCAAATCACTTGTGACTAACCTCAAAGGACCCAAGCAAGCTTGGGTACCTAAGACCAAGGCATATTTTGTCTTTTGCAGACTTTTTCATCCGGTGGAGCAAAATGGGTGCTAGATAGTGGATGCACCAATCACATGACCGGAGAAAGAAGAATGTTCGTGGAATATGAAGAAAATAAAGATCCAAGCGAAGGCATTTATTTTGGTGATAATAGTCAAGGAAGAGTGCTTGGTACCGGTAAAATTGCAATTTCATCACAACATAATCTCTCTCATGTTTTACACATTGACTCCTTGGATTATAACCTTTTGTCCATATATCAATTATGTGACAAGGGTTATAATTGTTTATTCACTAATGAGGGTGTGACTGTCTCTAGAAGGAGTGATAACTCAGTTGCATCCAAGGGTGTGTTAAAGGGAAAACTTTATCTAGTTGACTTTAACAAAGATAAAGCCGAACTTGACACATGCTTGATCGCAAAGACCAACATGGGTTGGCTGTGGCATAGACGGCTAGCACATGATGGTATGAGGAATCTTCAAAAACTTCTTAAAGGCGATCACATCCGAGGATTAAAGGATGTTGTTTTTGAGAAAGACAGGCCTTGTAGAGCACACCAAGCAGGGAAGCAAGTAGGAGCACCCCATCCCGCGAAAGAATGTCATGACTACAACAAGACCGCTTGAGCTCCTGCACATGGATCTATTCGGTCCAATTGCTTACATAAGCATCGGCGGTAATAAATACGGTCTAGTCATTGTTGATGATTTTTCACGCTTCATGTGGGTTTTCTTTTTGCACGATAAGACAGGAACTCAAGGGACCCTCAAGAAGTTCATCAAGGGTGCCCAAAATGAATTCTCATTGAAGATCAAGAACATACGAAGTGACAATGGGACATAATTCAAGAACACCCAAGTTGAGGAGTATCTAGAAAAGAAGGGATAAAGCACAAATTTTCAGCACCATATACGCCTCAACAAAACGGACTAGCCGAAAGGAAGAACAGAACTCTCATTGAGATGACGAGGACAATGCTCGATGATTACAATACTTCGGACAGGTTTTGGGCTGAAGTAGTTAACACCGCTTGTCACGCCATAAACTGACTATATCTTCATCGGTTGCTCAAGAAAACTTCATATGAACTACTCATGGGTAACAAGCCAAATATTTCATATTTTCGAGTTTTTGGTTCAAAATGGTATGTTTTAAACAAGAAGCCAAGGGCTTCGAAGTTTGGTTCGAAGTCCGATGAAGGTTTCTTACTTGGTTATGATTCGAACTCCTACGCTTATCGTGTCTTCAACAAAACCTCCGGACTTGTTGAAGTAGCACGTGACGTAGTGTTCGATGAAACTAACGGCTCTAAAGAAAAGCAAGTTGATCAATGTGTGCTAGATCAAGAAGAAGCTCCATGTCAAGCATTGAGAAGAATGTCATTGGGCGATGTTTGACCACAAGTGCCACCTTCAAATGCGAATGAAGAAAATGAACCACAGGTGGAGGAAAATGATCAAGTGGGAGATTCCATACAAGATCAACCTCAAGAAAATCAAGAAGATCAAAACATCAATGAGGGCAACTATCCAGGGGGAGAAGAAGATGATAATGAAGATTCAAGACCACAAGTGACACATCCAAGAGTACACCAAAGCATCCAAAGAGATCATCCCGTCGACAAAATAATCGGTGCCATCCAAAAGGGAGTAATAACTCGATATCGCATAGCTAATTTTTGTGAACACTATTCTTTTGTATCTTCTTTGGAACCATACAGGGTTGAGGATGCATTAAAAGATCCGGATTGGGTGATGGCGATGCAAGAAGAATTGAACAACTTCAAAAGGAACAAAGTGTGGTGTAAGGGCCTCAGTTTTTGACACATGTTTGAAGTGTTCATCACCACACACAAACACCTCATTGGAAGCAAGTTGATGAACACATTTGAAGAGCAAGTAACCACCATCAACAAGCTCATTAGAAGCCAAACTTATATGTTGCAAAAGTGGTATTTCCCACATGCATCATCTAGGGGCTGGACATTTTGAAAACTCCTACACATTGCTAGGAATGTCCATGCCAAGTTTCACCCAAATTCAAAACCTTTTTGAGGTACTTTTTGGGTATAGCTAGAAAGAGGGCAGTTTGAACCCACATTGAAATTCAAACTGTTTTTATCCCATGAATTCAACAGTGGGAGGCATATTTTTACTCAGCACATTTTTGTGAGCTCACACACCAATTTTCACTCCATTTGGAGTTGAGCTTGACATCAGCTAAGTGGAGCAAATTCAAACTTTATTTGAATTTCAAACTGAACATGTGCTGAAATTTATTCAAACCAAACCCAACTTGAATTCTAACCAATTCAAATGGCTCAAGGGTAGATAATTCAAATCACCATGGGCTTTGTGGGTACTACTGTTTACAACAGTGAATTGGAGTTAAGTTCAGGGGTTAAAATTGAGAGTGGGACCCACATGTCATAGTTCTAAGAGGGGTGACTTGCAGACAAAGTCACAGCCTCAGTGGGAAATTCCACCGAGCAGCTGCCAGGTGTGCCACCGAGAGGAAGCCGGCGCCACCAGCTGCTTCCTACCTCGCGCACTGGAGCCCAGGGCAGCCTTCTCGTGCCCCCACACGACCCTCACCGCCTCAGCCGAGCGAAGACCCGGTTGCCTTCTTATCCTCGCGGGCGACATCGAGCAGCGCCATTCTTTTCCCCCGAGCTCTCGGTTGATCGGGAAAACAGAGCAAACAATCACGCCCTCGCCCCCCCGAGCTGCTAGGCAACGCCCTGAGCTCAAGCACCACTCTCCCGATGCCTAGACCACCGAGTTTCGGCCTCTGCTCCCGTGATCAACGACGACCGCCGCGACTTAGTTCAAGAACAGCGATCGGTCTCACGTGGGCAGCGCACCACAGCCACTTCCACGGCCGAGCAAGGGCGGAAAAAGGAGCGCACGGACTCCACGCTGCTTCCACCTGAAGCTCAAGCCACGTCGTGAGCTCTAGCCGGCGAATTCCGAGATTTTGCTCCGGCAGCCTCAACCCGAGCTTCCGGTACGGTTCCTTAAAATTCTCCTTATCTACTCGTCTTTAAGTCATCAAACTTTGCACGTGTATGCTGGATTAGCCGGCGATCAATTATACTTTAGCATAGAGCTGCGCTACTCAGGGGTTGTGCCGATCTTCATAGAGCTGCGCTGGTGGTGTAGAGCCCATCGGTGCAAGTGTTGGTGGGCTAAAGACCTCGGGTGATGGCGCCGAACCACAGCAGTAGACGCCGCACGTCGCCGAGCTAGTTCCGGCCACCGGCAGCCCAAGCAAAGCGCACCTTCGTGTTCCTCGGTGCCCTAAACCCTATGGCGGTGAGTCTCTAGCTGGGCGGCGGCCGGAAGCGCCGGTCCGGCGAGCAGCGTCTGCTCCGGCGAGGGGGGAGCGCGCGGGCGCGAGAAAGGGGGCGGGAGGAAGAAGAAAACTGGGGCCCGGCTGTCAGCGGCTCATATTTTAAATCCAGATCGGGCTGCGGCTCGGATCCGGTGTGCTGGCGCGAAAAAGAATCCGTAGACCCCGGTGTGCCGACGCCTCAGCACACAACACGTGTCCCCGTGGCCCACCAGCAGATTTAAACTTTTCCCTGATTTTCAGATTTCATTCAAACTTCAAATCCTCATAACTTGGGCTAGGAAACTCCAAATCGAGTGAACCAAATTTTGTTGGATTCAGATCTCTAAGTACTTTTCAGCAAATTAAGTTTCACTTCATGAAAATCCTTATTTCTCCTGAATTAATTCCTCAAATTTTAAAATGTTTGGAATTTTAACTGGAGAATCCCTTGGAGGAAAGTTCTGAAATTTTGCTGGGATGTTCACCAAAATATCACTGAACTACCATAAAAATTTCAGCTCCATTTGAGCTCATTTGGTCCATCTAATGGTGTGATTATTGAAACTGTTCCAGAGAAAATAGACAATGTTCAGAAACATTTTCAGAATTTTCCCTGAAATTGTTTAGCTCATATCTTTAGCTAGAAACCTTCCACTTAAGTGAGACCAACTCCATTAGAACCCACTGAAAATCTAGTTTTCAGAAAGTCACGGCTTGCTCCATGAAAACCCCTAGAATACCGTAATAGCTTCAATTAAGGTCAAGGACATAATTATTTGCGAGGAGCTCAAATGAGCTTTGCTGCAACTAAAACTTGACCAAGTCTCTGTTTAGGTGGTAACCAAGCCACAATAAAAATTTCAGCATCATTGAGTCTGTCTAGTGAGACTTAGAAGGTTCACAAGTTTAAAAATCAATTCAAATGCATTTCATTAATACATGTACTTCTTATATCATGTAGTCGCTAAGGTCGAGGAGGAACCCGAAGTCCTAGACTTCGTTACTCCGCAGGAGCAGCTAGCCTCTGACCAAGAGCAGCAAGGCAAGCTCCGGTTTGCATTAACCTTTTTACAAAATTTTTATTGTTTTGAGCATTTACTTGAGTATTATGATTCCTTGCATTAGAGTCTTGTTTGGAAACCGAATTGCATAGCCAAGAAAACCATGGGTTGGGGACTAGGATTGAAAACCCCGTTAGCTATTGCAATGCTAAGATTATGTAGGATTCGGTACAAGTCGAGTAGTTGGAACTACTCGTGAGCATACGCTAGAGGCACTCGACTCGGGTAGAGATAGCACATGATACACATGGCAAGAAAAATGACACCGTGCGGATAGTAAGGGCAGCAGGACTTTGGGGCGTGTGTGCTACAGCTCCGCTTGTGTCAATTGAGGACCGAGCCGTGTGCGGGCCTGTTGAACAAGCTAGAACAGTACCGAAGACCTACCGGCTATATGGGAACCGGGAAAGCGATGTAACTCGGGTAGCTGGGTGTTGAGACATAGCTGGTCGTTCAGAGGGTAGGTTGAGAGCTCGAGGTGTAAATTGGCTGGCGGCACTGAGATGCGCGTGCAGAGACCTCTTGCTCGGGACGATTGGCCCGGTTCAACATTTGGCTGCCGGGTGAAAGGTGGTTACGTACGGCGTCCGTGATGGTTGCTGTAGGCGACATCGAGTACGGGCGTACGTGACGGGTTATTCCGGTAACCCTGCAGGTGTAAATCAATTATAATCGCCGTCCCTCGCGGTCAGTGAGTACCACTTGTTCACTGTACCGTGACGTAAAAAGAACATTCTAGTTACATGTTAAAAAATGTTGCTAATTGAAAGATGGACTTTGATTATTAATGATTTGTTGTAGTTTAGAGCTAACTAAAGTTCTTTTCAACTTTGGGCAAAGTACATGAGAGAAATGTGTTTCTTGTTTGATTGCGGCTTTCTCATGTGCCTTAGCGTAAGGTTCTCCACAACCTACTGCTAAAACATGAAAGTAAGGTCACACTAATTAGGCGAGTCCTTGCAACTTATTTTGCCTCATGTAACCTGTCACCCTCCATGTAGAAGTTTCATGTTTAGGAGAGATGGGTCAGTCTTGCTGAGCCTTCGTGCTCACTGCTTGTGTTTGAAGCTTTTGCAGGGTTCTATGAGGGAGGGACTCCCGAAGAGGAGGCGGAACCCCAGGAGGGGAATCCCGTCGAGTGGAAGTCGTGCACGCCGTCGTGTTAGTGTGCGTGTGTGCTAGCAAGGACACGTTCATGGGCTGGACGCTTACTTGATGCGTAGTCTACGCCCGTGAGTGTAAACTGGACCTATTTTGATGTAAAAATGTTCATAAACCACTTTATGAAATAAATGTTTTGCTTCCGCTTTGTACCTTTGATGTGTGTTATTCGGTGCTGTGCAACGCAGCACCCCTCAGCGTGATCCTGGCTCGACCAGACCGTGGGGTCGTGTCATGTGGGAGCTTGTTGAAAGACCCAATTCCAACGTTGTCGGCACTAAATGGGTCTTCCACAACAAGCAAGATGAACATGGAGTGGTAACAAGGAACAAGGCACGACTTGTGGCAAAAGGGTACTCACAAGTCGAAGGTTTGGATTTCGACGAGACTTTTGCTCCCGTAGCTAGGCTTGAATCGATTTGTATATTACTTGCATATGCTACTCACCATGATCTCAAGCTTTATCAAATGGACGTGAAAAACACCTTTCTCAATGGACCGATCAAGGAGGAGGTGTATGTGGAGCAACCACCTGGTTTTGAAGATCAAGAGTACCCCGGCTATGTGTTGAAACTGCGTAAGGCTCTCTATGGCCTCAAACAAGCTCCTAGAGCTTGGTATGAGTGCCTTAGAGATTTTTTTGATTGAAAATAACTTCAAGATTGGAAAAGTTGATTACACTTTGTTTACTAAACACGATGATGATTTCTTCATTTGCCAAATCTATGTTGATGATATTATATTTGGTTCAACTAACAAATCTTTTGTCAAGAATTTAGTAATATTATGACAGATAGATTCGAGATGTCCATGATGGGAGAGTTGAGGTACTTTTTGGGATTCCAAGTGAAGCAACAAAAGGACGGGACATTCATAAGACAAACAAAGTACACTTAAGACATTCTCAAGAAGTTTGGAATGGACAAAGAAAAGCCCATAAAGACTCCCATGGCGACAAATGGACACTTGGATCTCAATGAAGATGGACCAAATGTGGATGAAAAAGTATATCATTCCAAGATTGGCTCCTTACTTTATTTATGTGCATCTAGGCCTGATGTCATGTTGAGTGTATGTTTGTGTGCAAGGTTTCAAGCCAACCGTAAGGAATGTCATTTGACAGCCGTTAAAAGGATCTTGAGATATTTAGTTCATACACCCAACCTAGGCCTTTGGTATCCCAAAGGTTCAAAATTCAATCTCATTGGATACTCTGATGCAGATTATGTCGGATGCAAGGTAGATAGATAAAGTACGTCTGGTACTTGCCAATTCCTAGGTAGATCCTTAGTTTCTTTGTCCTCCAAGAAACAAAATTCAATTGCCTTATCCACGGCTGAAGCGGAGTATGTTGCAGCTGGGAGTTGTTGTGCACAACTCCTTTGGATGCAACAAACTCTAAGGGATTACGATTACAATATGAGTCATATTCCACTCCTTTGTGACAATGAGAGTGCAATTAAAATTGCCCATAAACCTGTTGAGCACTCTAGAACCAAACACATAGATATCCGACATCATTTTTTGAGAGATCACTCAATGAAAGGAGACATAGCCGTTTCCTATGTCAACACTGAAAAACAACTAGCTGATATCTTTACGAAGCCACTTGATGAAAAACGCTTTTGTGAGCTCCAAAATGAACTAAATATCCTTGATGCTCGGAACGTGGCTTCAAAACTTGTATACCTGTATGCCATCCTCAAAATCATGTTAATTATGTTCAAAAATTATCTCTCTCTATTTTTCTCCTAAAAACTATGTTAGTTACTTGATATTGATGAATTATGGTCATAGCTGGATTGTTGTATGTTTACTGATCATATTCATCAAGAATATCTGTGTGTCTTTGTCCTCTATTCCTTATTAGGAACCATTGAATATATATATATATATATATATAAGTGTTTTGTACTTTTCTGTACAAGGGACCACGGACTAGTCCTTGGTCACCCCGGACTAGTCCGCACATTGCAGACTAGTCCGCACTTGGTCCGCTAGTCCGGACTAGTCTGGTTCGACCACGGACTAGTCCGATATTTTGACTCCATAACCCTAGGGCCGGCTTAGACCTAATCTCCTTCAACCTCACAACTCCTCCCACGTTCTCTCTCTTCACTCAAGTGCTCCCAAGGCGGATTTCCGAGTTCTCCATCAAATCCACCCAAATCTCCGTGGGAATCGATCTCCACTGCAAGGGGATCGAAGACCCTAGACTAGTCCGCATCAAGAACTCCTTCAACGCCTCGAATCAAAGGATTTGGTAAACTTCTCTCCAAACCCTAGAACCTTCAATTTTCCTTGTTTTTGCTCAATTAGCTTAGCTCCTCTAGTCAATACATGCTCTATTGATGTATTCCATGTACCCTAGATAATATTTGCACTGAATAACCTCAAATTTTAACAAGTTATGTTTTGAGCAACCTCATAACAGACTAGTCCGTTCTTAGGGCGGACAAGTCCGGTACTCTGGAGTAGTTCGACCCTGAACACCGGACAAGTCTGGTATGCCCTGATCAAAACCTTAGCTTATATCAATCCAATGCAATCCCTTGTCATCCTTGCTTATTCATATCCTTTATATCTTCCTTGTCAGGTTCATGTCAGGGTCGAATGAGAATATCTCCGACTTTGAAGCCGAGATGGATCAAGATGTGATGTCTCGTATTCCGGAGTCTCGCTCCAACAAGAGACAAGAGCGTGCTGCCGAGCCTTCGCCCACCCCACCTAGGTTGCGTCGAAAGGCTACAGTCAAGAGACCAGCTTCAAAAGCAAATATGGCTGGTTCTAGCTCGCCGGCTCAACGCCAAACCAAGGGCAAGGGAAAGGGACTTGCTTCCGGCCCGATTGGTCCCCTTAAGATGACAGCTCCATGTCAGGGGAATAGGGATCCCTCGGAGGAGAAGTTCAATGGTAAGGGGAGTGATGTGGCATGGAAGCTGAGGAAGATTGACGCCTATAGCACTGGGAAAAAGGCAGCTGACAAGAGATTTTGGAGCAACATTCACTCGGACTACTATGTGGGGACCACCCTGTGGTTCACCCACTCCAGGATCGCATAGGGTGGTGCTGTACGATGCGGCACCCAACAGCACACACGAAAAGAATAAAGAACAACATACAAACTTTTATTTGATATAAAACAGCGGAAGTCTTTTTACAAAACTTATTTATACAGCGGAAGTAATATACATAAGTAGCCTCTCATTCTAACTATGCAAAAGTGTAGCTGTCCAGCCCGGGGACGCTACACGCTAGTAGCAAGGAACCGGAGAATCACGGCGGCGTGCAGGGCTCCAGCTCGGACATGTACCCCGACGGGGGCATCGCCTTGTCCTCGGAACCTTCCTCATAACTCTCACCTGCACACAGCTCAAAATATTGCAACCGTGAGCACGGGTTCGCCTTCCGGCACGTCTTCGATAGCTAAATGATGGACGTTGCCGGGTTTTGGTGCAGGTTTCTTGGGCTGATTGCGGGGCTGATTAGCACCCTGATATGGTGCTGCACCCCTGCCCTGTCGTGGCTCGGGGCAGTCTCTTGAAATATGCCCGACACGGCCACACGTGTAGCACGTGTAAGGTGTCAGGGTCCCGCCGATTTGAGGACGGAATCCCGGTGCACGCTGTTGAAACTGAGGCGCACACGGGACCATCCTTTGCTGCTGCTGTTGCTGTGATGGATACGTCGGTCGAAAGCCCGGCGATTATATTGCCAACAGCGAAACTGAGGCGGTCGCGCCGATGGCTGCCATCTCTGACCGGATGGTGAGCGATACACCACGCGGTATTTCTGTGGCGTCCCACCACTGCTGCTCGTCAGCGCGCTGCATTTCCTCTTATCAGAACCGCGCTCGCGCTGAGCATTCTCTTGTAGAATCGCGGCATTAACAAGGTCGTTGAACGTGCCGCGATTGCTTTGGGCGAGATGGACCTTCATCTTGGAATTCAGGCCCCGGAAGAACGCATTGCGCTTGTTGTCTTCCGTCCCCACAAATCCTTGCACATACTGCGCCAGCCGGTTAAATAACCGGGAGTACTCATGAGCACTCCTCTCGCCTTGCCGTAACGCCAGGAACTCCTAGAGCTTCATTTCCATCACACCGGGAGGTATGTGATAGGCGCGGAACGCCTCCAGGAACTCCGTCCATGTGACGGCATGGCCAGCCGGTAAGGAGGCGGTGTAGTTTGCCCACCAGGTACCGGCTTCTCCTTGAAGCTGTTGCGCTGCATACAGCGCCTTCTGGTGTTCGGTGCATCGAAGTAGCCCAAACTTTGCCTCTAGAGTGCGGATAAAGCTGTCCGCCTCCAAAGGTTCTTCGGCCTCCGTGAAGACCGGTGGATGGGTCGCCATGAATTCTGAATATGAACATTGTTGGAGCTGGTGTTGCCCATTGTCTTGGCGTCCTCCCTGATGGGACGCATTCTGCTGCACCAACATCCGCAGTAACTCGGTTTGCTCGTCGCGCGAGCCGAGCACTGCGGCGAGAACCTCCGCAAGATTCCTTGGAAGTTCTGGCGGTGCAGGAGGTGGTTGCTGCTGCGTCGTGGTCTGCTCCGGAGGTGGAGACTCATCACCACGAACTTGACTCGGACCTCCCTCCTCTTGCGTAGACCGTGTACGCACCATTCTGCATTCACATCATTTAAACGATCAGCACATGTTGGTGTAGCATCCAGCCTATACAATGGTAATGCGAGAATGGAATAAACAGTATGCATAACAGTCACACATATGGATAAAGTATAAACTTTATACAACATATACATCCCTGGACCATGTCACATGATCGAGTTCCAAAGTATTGAACTTTAGGGGTTCAAAAGTTCATTTCGACCATCAGGGTCACCATGGGGTGTTAAGTGTGTTAGCATGCTTAATTCCTCGCTATTGTACTTGACCCAAACATGTACTCGCTCGAAATGATATGTCAAATGCATAAACCCTTCGACTCCAACTCGCTGTTTTACAACAGCCACTGGACGTCGAACGGTGAAACTAAGTGTTTTGGTCGAAATACGGAAAATTCCAGAGAGCATTTGGTCTGCCCTGTTTTTGGACAGTACTTACTCATCTGAGATTTTTATCCCTTTGGGGGGAGATTTTGTTCTGGAACCCTACAGAAAAGTTGTAGAGTACTTCAAAACCTATCCAGCATGGTATCCCAAACCTCCATTGGTTCAATTAATCCTAAGTTATGCCCTGTTCAAGTTCAGCAAAAGTTTCTGCCAAAAACAGGGGAGATTATTCCTAAGCTTTTGAGATTGAACCTATACTCCCAATTGACTCTTAGTTCAATATAGGAGTTTACTAACCCCTAAATGAATTCCTATACTCCATTGTGACTCTTTTCTTTGCAAATAAACTTTTATGCAGTCGGTACTACGTTTCCTCACCAAAGAAAAATCCTAAACCGGTATTCCGGCATATACGTGTCACATGGTGGAACTAAAGACGTCACTCACAAACGGTTTCTACACGTCATGCACTAACGTGGTTAATGTACCTGCAGAAGAACACACAATAATGGTGCACACAATGGTTTATGACATTTCAGGCAGTTCCATATCATAGTAAAAACATACGGTCCGTATCATTGCCATACGGATCGTCCTTGAGTCAAGCCACGTCTCAAGGTACATGGTCGTGTTTTCACACCACACGATGGGGAACCCGAGTAGAGTGCGAACGGGTCATAACGGTTGGGAATTTTATCAACCCAATGGATACCACCTACTGCCTCATGACCGTTGAGGCACGCCGATGGCGAGCGCTGCGTATGGCCCTTTGAACATTGAATGTTCAAGAGTTGCATACTATCGTGTTGCTTACCACACGATGGGGTATTCTCACTTTTGCCTAAAGCACGCTGGAGATCAGCGTTTTCATATGCTCTCAGAACCATTAAAAGGTTCAGAGACTCATATTCACTATCGTGCCATGCCACGGTATATCCTTCCATACTATTACTCGTATGGGGAGTTACCGCAATTGATCTGCCTGCGGTAGCGTACCTTACCTCTTACATGACGTCAGAGCGTCGTTACAGAATGTATAACACATAAACCTTTCCACCATCATACCTAGTACTATCATAGACCTTATGTGGGCTTAATGACTAATCCTCACTCGACTACTTCTAAGTTTTCAAAATAAGCTCTTTTCGAGCGTGCAATTCCCAATGCGGCTCTGATACCACGCCTGTGGGGACCACCCCGTGGTTCACCCACTCCAGGATTGCATAGGGTGGTGCCGTACGATGCGGCACCCAACAGAACACACGAAAAGAATAAAGAACAACATACAAACTTTTATTTGATATAAAACAGTGGAAGTCTTTTTACAAAACTTATTGATACAGCGGAAGTAATATACATAAGTAGCCTCTCATTCTAACTATGCAAAAGTGTAGCTGTCCAGCCCGGGGACGCTACACGCTAGTAGCAAGGAACCGGAGAATCACGGCGGCGTGCAGGGCTCCAGCTCGGCCGTGTACCCCGACGGGGGCATCGCCTCATCCTCGGAACCTTCCTCATAACTCTCACCTGCACACAGCTCAAAATATTGCAACCGTGAGCACGATGGCTCAGCAAGTCTTAACAGTCAACCCTAGGCATGGAACTCTACGTGCAAGGATGTGTAAGGTAGGAAAGGACTTTGCAATAAAGACATGCCTATAAGTTGATCCTTACTTTCAGTTTTATAGCAGCAGTTTAATGAGCCTTAGGCAGCCCTCACATCGGAAGTCCACAATCAAACAAGAAATGCTTTCCCCCGATGTGGAGATGCCCAAAGTGGAATATAAACTTAATTAGCTCTATAACAACAACAATCAAGGTATTCAAGACATTAATAGTTCAATACAGCATTTTCAGTTGGCTTATTTCACTTCTTACTACGTCACAGCACAGTGAACAAGCGGGTACTCAAATAACCGCGAGGGACGGTGATTGCAATCAAGACACACCCAGATAACACGTTACATACACCCACTTTCAGAAGCGTGATTCCACACCCCTTCCTATTCTGTTGTATGCAACAACCTTTCAAAGGCAACCCAAATGCCGAACCGGTCCATCCGTAACGGGCAGGAGGTCCCTGCGTGGAGCGTGACTGTGCCCACCGGCAGATTTACACCTTGCTACCCTCAACCCACTCCTATTTACGGTTGGGTAAGCCTCGGCACCCAGGTTAACCAATTACATCGGTTTCCTGGTTCCCATATGCCAGTATGCATCCGTTACTGTTTGATACTTGTCCAGCAGGGCCGCACACGGACGGTCCTCAACCGACACCAACAGGGCTACGCACGTGAGACCTCTGCTCACTTCATCCTATCCCCCCTGCTGGGTCTCATTTTTTAAAACTCAAGCCATTATCTACCTCTTTTCTTTCCGGGTGATAAGTACTATCTCGCGAGTAGCTTCCAACTACTCGACTTTTACCGAGATCCTAAACATTAGCATGGCATTCTCTACTCGTCGAGTTCGTAAACTACCCAACCCTTTATAGGATTTAAAAGGCTATGCAAGTGGGGTTTCAATCACCCTAACTCTAATGCATACATTTTAACCTAGACATAAGTAATACAAATGAAAAGCTTTATAAAAGGTACTTAAGTGCAAACCGGGGCTTGCCTGGTTGCGAGTTAAACGGGAAGTTAGCTTCTGGTGGCAGGACGTCCAAAGGCTCCGGCATATCCTCAACTTCGGTCACTAAATGAAATGCAGCAAAATAGATGTATAAGTATTAAGGATTTATAAGAATTGAACTACTATTCATAGCTACTGCTATTTAAGTTCCTTAATTGGCTTTGGGTTTTTTACAGAGGATACTAGACTCTCTAAGGATGATTTGAGCCTAATTTGGAGATATGTCATTGCATAATGTAGTCTTTAAAATTTCTACAATGACAATGCTTCTCTGAATTTTGAGCCCAAATCAGGAGCTTTGACATAGCTAGAAATGGAAGATCTGATTAGGGTAAGTCTCCATGGTTCTAACAAAATTTGTTTCACCATTTTTGGAGCTACCATCGGAGAGATATGAATTTTTGAAGTTTGGACAGGAGTGCTGAAATAGTTTCTGTTTAAATTGGATTTCCAAATAAAGGCTGAACTTGGGAAGGCAGTTTAGCCTAGCAAATTATCTCCAATGAAGCCCAAATTTTTACTGGAGATCAGTAACTATGGAAAGGATTTGCTGCCCAAATTTGGGGATATTTCATAAAGAATTGCTCCTGTAATAAATCCCTAAAGGATTTACTAAAAACAATTCTATAGAAATTCCTGGGCATTTTCATAGCCTAAAATTGGTTTCTCTGTGAAGTACTCCTCATGGGGATCCCAACAAAATTGGTCTCACTCTTTTTGGAGTTCTCACAAAGTAATGGGCTTGTAAAGATCAGCTAATTCCTGGAATTATTTCTCTAATAGAAACTTCAAATAATTGGAACTGGGCCCACTGTTTTAAATCGGACCAGTGAGATTTCGGCAACACCGGGGCCACGGAGTTATTCCCGCGCAGCCGCACCGGATCCGGCGCCACAAGCCGATCCCCGCGCGTATACGGAGGCTGACCAGTGGGACCCGGCCCTCCTTCGTCTTCCTCGCGCTGCCCGTGCCTCCCGCGGCGGCGCACGCCGGCGAGGCTCGCCGGGACGGGGTTCCCGTGGTCCAAACTTCGTCAAATTCGCCGATCCCCCATATTTAACCGCGCTTAGCACTTTGGGTGGGTTGCCGGCGGCCGTAGTTCACCGGAAACCACCGCGCACCGGCGACAGCAATGTTTTGCACTCCGGTGAAATCGGGAGCCTCATACCTCCACCAAATGATCGGTTCTCGGGATCTAGAGGACCAGTGGAGGGAGTAGAAGCTCGACATGGGGTCTAAACTGATCGAGGATCGCTGGAACCCTATCGGCACCGTGCGTCCGAGGCGGTCCGGCGGTGCGCCATGATCAAGACGTGGAAATTCTCCCTCTACACCCCATGTCTAGGTCTAAAATCGAGGGAGGAAGTGCGCCAAGTAGTTAGGAAGCTTCGTGCACAGTTTTAATCAATGAGAACACGAATTAACGACGAATTTGGCAATTTCCTACCTCGGGGTCAGTTTGTACCGTCCAGAAGAAAAACCCGGAATTCTTCTGCTGTGATCAACGTCCAGGGCTGAGCTTTGGGCTCGAGCAGCTGGGATCGAGGACGCACCGAGGGGCTGACTTGTTTTGCCGTGATCTTGCTCGGTGTGAGCTGTCCACGGTGACCTCCCTCGGTACTTCCACGTTCACCCGAGGATCAAGGCTAATTTGCCAATTTCTGGAGCAATCACGCCCGGGACAGGAAAGGAGAGGTGCTGGATGGCTAGAGCACTGGTGGGCGCAGCTCTCCGCTGTGGGGCGCTCGAGCAACCGAGCTCAGTAGCTGCGGCGTGATCGGGAGGAACGGCAGCGGTATTCTGGGCGAAAGAAACGGCTGAGGCGTGAGTTATGGTTGGGGGAGAAGTGAAACAGCTCTGGCGCACCCCTTGCCGTGATCCAACCGAGCAACCGAGGCAGCAGGAGGTGGCGCGGGTTCTCCCTCGGGCACGGGTTCAACCGAGAGCTGGCGCGCTCTCGCTGTTCGACCGCCGTCGGCTGAGGCGGTAGCTCCAGTGGGTGGCTGACAATTGGGCCCCACCTCCCCCTTTTGTTTAGTCAAAGTTTTCTGATATTTTTCCATCCAGCAACTCAACATTAAAGGCTTTACTTCATCCCAAAGTTAAGTTTGAATTTGCAGAATTCAAATGGTTTGAATTCTGGTGTAGAATTTGAATTGGGTTTGATCATTTGAATTTGAAAAGGAGTTTGAATTCTCCACTTTGTATTGCCTGAAAAATATAGCAAACCTGCTCCAAACTTTCCAATTTTTGGCATGGCTGCTCATTCAAAGGTGGAGGACACATTTGTGAAACCCAATTTTCAAATTGAGGGAATTGGAATTTGAAACTGAATTTGAAATTCCGATTAGAGGGCTCTCCCTTTTAATCCCAAACAAATATGAAAACTCCTCCAAATGAGCTGAAATTTGGAAGGGTGAATATTTGGGCTATGAAGGATCTAAGTTATGAATTTAGATCTCCATGTTCGGAAGTTTTGGGAAGTCTAAACCCTCACTTTGATCTTACACCATTAAAATTCAAAGTTTTAATTCCCGCCATTTATCCTAAGTGTTCATGAGCTGAATTTTCTTGCTACCACTATTGGGGATTTTACATACTACAGTTTGGTGTACCTCCAAATGAAGACTCCAGTGGTCCGTAGGCAATGGATCGACTGGACATATTTTGAAAGGAAGAGTTGTGAAGCCTTAGAGGAGCGAATAGAGGCTGCAGAGAGACACGGACTCAAGGACTTGCTCTCCTTCAGATACAACTGGAATGATGAGATCATCGCCCAGTTCTTTGCAACTTGCCACTTTCCCCACGATGAAGAAGACAGAGTGACTTGGATGACACATGGATCCAATTACACAGTTTCCTATGTTGAGTTTGCCAGACTGCTGCACCTTGAGGACACCAGCAGTAATGAGATTGTGATTCACAATCTTGGTGTTGTGGAGAAGGATAAGATGGAATTCCTCTATGATACTCGACTCCCATACAATCCTCACTCAACCAAGAACATGAAGCCCTTCTTCATTGTTCTCAACAGAGTGCTCCGGAAGACCATTGCTCCAAAGGATGGACATGCCGGGAGTGTCCAAGGTTACTTTAGAACCTTGATGAAAGTAATCAGAAGGAAGAGAAAATTTAATATCTTCAATTACATTTGGAATGACATGGTGAACATATCCTGCACACAAAACCGTTCCTGTGGCTATGCACCATACTTGATGTTCATGATTGAAAAAGTCACATGAATTGAGTTTGTAAACAATGTGGAGCACACTGCTCTAAGGCCTCAGAAGCCTCCTCAAGCCTCTCTCAGCTGATCCCTCACCTGGCTTACCTGAAGAACATCCGGAGAGAGCTCAAGAAGATGCAAGGCCTTCATCCAAGACTAGGGCCCCTCCTCACAAAGGGTCCCCTAGTGAGATTATGAAGTATTTGGCTGCTATCTTTGGTTCTCGCCGCAAAACTGAGTTGAAGGTTCATAAGATGAACAAGGCAAGAAAGTAAGAAATGAGATACATGAAGGCCAATGTCAAAGCAATATGCCAAAAACTGGAGATTGAGCCCATTGGATCTCCAGTCATCTCAGAGGACTCTGCATCTGACTTTACAGAGCTTCCTCCTCTCTCTCCATCAGAGCGTGCCCACTTTGGCTTCTGGGGCACGACGAGTGGTTCTTCTCCTCCTCCTCCTCAGCCTGATGATGAAGACGAAGAGAGGACCGACCGCGAGGAGTGAGCCGGCGAAGACAAGTAGATCCCTCCTCTCCTTATTTTTCGTGCCTTGAGGCCAAAGGGGGAGAGATTGAGGGGGAGTCTTAGGTCGTAGGTTCTTCTTTTTGTGTCCTAGTTTAAGAAGTGGGCTTTTGTAAGACTTATGTTATCATTATGCTTTTGGACATGTGCTGTGAAATGATGACTATGTTATGCTTATGATTAATGGTGTATGTTTAAAACTGCTATGTAGGCTTGAGAATCTTGATGATATTATGATTATGCTTATTATCATATTCACATCAAAATTATTGCTCACACACACATAGTTTTGCACGCCACCATAAAGAGTGCACATATGTCTTATGTCTACATTGCCTATTTTGCTCAAAGCTCATATGTGCACACTTTATGAAAATCTGAATTTTTATCATATTTGTGTGATCTCAATTGGTTGTCATCAATCACCAAAAAGGGGGAGATTGAAAGTGCATCTAGGCATCCCTTGTCGGTTTTGGTTGATTTATGACAAACAAATGAGACCCTAACAAAATCGTTGAGATGAGCGCTGGTTTCTAAAGAAATTAGGAAGAAAGCGCAACAAGAAACAAGAATGAGGATCTAAAATGATAAGAGCTCAGGAGCTGAAAATATTAGATTACTTAGTATGGAGTGTGTTGGAGAAACACACCCCAAGAGCTCAAGTGAAAGAAATCACACTAACTGCACAAAAATCAGCATGTGTGGACTAGTCCAATATCAACCGGACTAGTCCAATTTTTCTATGACTAGAAAACGGACTAGTCCGATATGGACCGGACTAGTCCGATTTTGCTCTGAGTAGACAACGGACTAGTCCGCACTCTTACGGACTAGTCCGGTATCTCACAACACTTAGGGTTTTCCACACGCCACATACCGCACTAGTCCAGAGTCCACCACGGACTAGTGCGGACATCGCAAAACCTAACGGTAACCTTTGGAAACCCTAGTATAAATAGAGGTGTACGGCCATACTACAACTCCAACTCGAGCCCCTGCGCCGTCACACCTTCCAAGAGCCCAAAATTCACATCTCTCCAGACATTCTTACCGTAAAAGGATCAAATCTTTGAGGATTAGCAATTGATCAAAGGAGAGACTTGTTCTACACATCTTGAGCTCTTGGGTTTTGATCTCTCGCACTCTTGTTCATTTATTGTACATCTTTTGAGTGTGCTTGGTGGTATTCATTCATTGTAATTCTTGGGGAGCCCTCAACTTGTGAGAAGGCCCCTTCAACGATTCATTTTCCCTTGGTGATTAGTGGAAGAGAATCGGCCTCCGTGGCGATTCGACGAAGGTAGGGTTGGTGAAGACCCGATCCTTTGTGGACTCCTCAACGGGGACGTAGATTTCCTTCAAGGAATCGAACCTCAGGATAAAATCTTGTCTCTTGCTCTTGTGTTTTATTGTTCATCATATTTTAGTGTTTACACAATCTTGTGTAATTCACGTTGAAGCATTGAAACTAAAGTTGATCTCTGTTATTCATTGTTTCACTATTGTAATACATCTAAGTTCCCAATTAATTTTCGCTGCATAGGGTACTAGAAGTGAAAATATTGATCAACCTTGATCTTTCTAGTCCACGCATACCGGACTAGTCCGCACAGTACCGGACTAGTCCAATTTGTCTTTGAGTAGACAACGGACAAGTCCACACTCTACTGGATTAGTCCGATTTCCCTGTATTTGATAAATCTATTAAGTGTTTCAGGGATTAACAAAGAATCGAAAAGCCTATTCACCCCTCCTCTAGGCTACATTCACCGGGAGACTTGCTTGCGCTGGGCTGGGGATAAGCTTGTCGTCCTTCCTCGAGAAAGCTTGGGTCGGAGCTCCATGTAACCTTGCCTTGGGACCACTTGGTCAGGTGTGGAGCGTCTTACGTCTCTCATTGTGGTCGGAGCTGGAGCTCTCTCCCTGGTCACAGAGGGCCTCTAACGCCCACTTGGCGTCTTGGAACTCCATTTGTTGGCCACTGTCGTTTCCCGAGTCAGCCTTCTGCTTGTCCTCTTGCTGGCGAGGGAGCTCGCCGCCCTGACGCTCCTGACGGAGCTCCCGGAAGCGCTCTGCAAGCCTCTGGATCTCTCGGCACTTGCTAATGCTGTGTTGGTTGGTGTCGTGGACCGTACACCTCTGAACGCCATCACGGCTGTTGGTCGGCTGTCGCGGGCGCTTAGCGGCGCGTGCCCCCTGCTCGCTGCAGCCGCTGTTGCTGCTGCTGTATGGGCTCCGACCAACAGCTCGTCCTTGCTGCTGGCCCTCTTCCTCCTGCCACCAGGGCCTTCCCAAGCGAGCTCACTCCCCTTGCTAGGCGGTGAGTGCCAGTTGCGACCCTCTGCAGCCTTGGCACATTTGTCCGCCAAGTTGAAGGGCTCGTGAACGTCTTGTACATCATGTGTGGATAGCTTCTGGAGCATCTTCTTGTCGCGGGCGCCTTGCCGAAAGGCGAGAACGACGGACGCATCGGGGATGCAGGGGATGGTATTCCTGACCTGGGAGAAGAGCTGAATGAAAGAACGCAGTGACTCTCCCGGTTGTTGTTGTACGGTGTGGAGGTCTGCCTCCAAGCCCAGCCGGGCGTAGGAGCTCCCAAAGTTGGCTGTGAACTGATGGCACAACTCCTCCCAGGAGGTCACAGACTCTTGTGGAAGGTTCATGAGCCATGACCGAGCCGTCCCGGTCAATGCTACCCGAAAGTAGTTGGCCATAATGGCCTCGTCCCCTCCTGCAGCTAGGATGGCGGTGGAGTAGATCTGCAGGAATTCGAAGGGATTGACCATCCCATCAAACTTCTCCAGCAAGTATGGCCGGAACATGCGCAGCCATACCGCCAAATGGAGGTGCGGGGCCAAAGCCATACAGCGTCCCACAGAGCCTGGGAAGGCCAGGTTCTGGCCCATGTATATGGGACACTTGGTATGCGGGGTACCATATTCTTCCCTGAGGCCAAGGCGCCATTCGCGCCGTCGCTCTTTCGTACGCGTCCTTCTCCATTATGACGGTGGCGGCGGTCCTGTCCGTCCCTGATGTCTGTGGTGGGGAGCCTGGACGTAGCCGTCGAGTGGGTTGTCATTGTCCCGTAATCCCTTGTTAGGTCACGGGGTGAGAATTGCCCCGTCCCTGATCGCTGTCGCCGTTGACACGGCGAGTTGAGTGCAGCAACGACCAGGTGGTCGACATCGTTGCGCCATTGCTATGCGGCAGATGTGGAAGCTCCCGCACTCGGGGGTGGGGGGGGGTGGGGGGGGGGTGGGGGGGGCTGCGCAGGAGTGTGCGGGCTGCCAGCAATGCGCTTTCCGGACTGGCTTCGAGCGGCACTTGCGACACTGTTGCCGTCGCCGCCGAGGGCTGCCAGGTGACAACGGGTACCGTTGCCGTGGGAGCCAGCGCCGGTGCAGAAGGTCCCGCTCTGTGTGACGCCCTCAATTCTGTGGAAAACCACGGAACCGAGAACTAATGCATATGTGTGCCCAGGATGTTCATCACACATACACATATGTTCCACAAACTAAATTCAGATTATATATTACAACGAATAACAGAGTTTATTACAATGTCTCATGAGTCTTGGACTCATGCTCACAGTGGAAGTCTTATTTCTATGCAGCGGAACTCTTTATTCTGATGCGGAAGCAATTTAACTAATGCGGAAGCAATCCTAGGCAGCAATGGCTCCATCTCTACTCCATTCCCACAGGCAAGGTTGAGAACAGATCACACGCCTAATGCTCCACTTGGTCTTCATAGTAATATTTTCCTGTTGCTGATGATGAGATAATAATGCAAGTTTGAGTACAATGATGTACTCAGCAAGTGCAGGAAAATATGATATGTAGCTCATAACAAGGTAGGTACAAAAAGGCTCATTGCAGAAAGCAAAGTTATTTATCAAAAACATGATAAAACAGCGACTCATCTTTAAGTGAATGTAATCCCAACATGTATTAAAATACCATCCATACCTCCGTTGTTCATTACCTTCCATGTCACAACCAGACATCAATAAATCTCATTCTTGCTCACAAATACCTCCTCGTATTCGCTACCATCTCACGAATACCATCTCGTATTCGCTACCATTTCATCTCATAAAACAACTTCGTCTCCCACCGAGACCAACCTTGTTGCCATGACTCAACAGTCATGCAACCCATCTTATCACTCGGACTCAACAGTCCCAAAAAAACCAAACCAAAACCAAACCATAACCAATAACCATATCCAATAACCATCCCAACTAATCATGGAAGTGAGCCAGGCGCTCATGACCGTAAGCTCGGCTATCACAATAGTTTTAAAACTCTGCAGAGTTTGCACCTCTTTACCCACAAGTTTGTGATTTCGTCACCCGTCGGCGACTGCAGAACCTCCATTATACCAGTACACAACCATCGGTGTATGGCCAAGAGATCACAAAATAGCCTTTACAAAGGGTCTACTAGATGTATGGACTCACTAAGGTCTCACCGGCAGGCTAGAATCTCCAATTCTCCCACGCACGGGCCCCCTATTGTGCCATGCAGTTCCCAGGGCAGTCCTTCTCGACTTCCATTCCCCGTACCATCCAATGGTCCATAACAAGCTAGCAACACACCTAGTTAGTCAGCTAAGCCGCACCCATATTTGGCCTTGTGGTGGCACTGTTTTCCTGGCATGTGCTCGCATGAACCGTTCCGTAGATCTACGGCAAGCAAACCACCATCTCATTCAGCAACATCCATGAACCAAGCTCGCCTAGATCTCCCCGATTCCATGCTCATTAACATCATCAAGTTCTCATCATCATTATTCATATGAGTGCAGTACCTAAACATGTTTTATTTTAGCTTCCCGTATCCCGTAAATTAAGCGAAGCAAAAAGGAAAAACGACCATACCCGACTCTTCAACTTTCCTGGCGACAAGGATGGTTAACAAAACTAGTAAACTCCTATAAAAGGGTGTCCCATCAAGTTGACACAAGCATAAAAGTCTTCACAAGCAAAACAGTTTCAAAAACATGGGATCAATATGGTCAAGGGGCACTTGCCTTGCTCCTGTGGTTCGTGTTGCTCAAGTGTCTCGAAGTCTTGGTGTTTTATATCCTCGTAGACGGCCTCTTGAGCATGTCCTTTTACTCACGACCACACACATTGTAAGGGCCTCAGTTTTTGGACACATATTTAAAGTGTTCATCACCACACACACACCTCATTTGAAGCAAGTGGATGAACACATTTGAAGAGCAAGTAACCACCATGAACATGTTCATTAGAGAAAAAACTCACATGTTGCAAAAGTGGCATTTCCCACATGTGATATATAGGGGTTGGGCATATGAAAACTCCTACGCATTGCTAGGAATGTCCATGCCAAGTTTCACCCAAATTCAAAACCTTTTTGAGGTCATTTTGGGTATAGCTAGAAAGAGGGCAGTTTGAACTCAAATGCAAATTCAAACTGACTTATCCCATAAATTCAAAAGTGGGAGGCATATTCTTACTCAGCACATTTTTGTGAGCTCACACACCAATTTTCACTCCATTTGAAGTTGATCTTGACATGAGTTAAGTGTGGCAAATTCAAACTTTGTTTTAATTTCAAACTGAACATGTGCTGAAATTTAGTCAAACCAAACCCAATTTGAATTCTAACCAATTCAAATGGCTCAGAGGTGAATAATTCAAATCACAATGGGCATTTTAGGGCTTACTGTTTACAACAGTGATTTGGAGTTAATTTCAGAGATTAAAAGAAAACTGGGACCCACATGTCAGCCACTGAGAAGATCTAACCGAGTGGACTTTCAGTGCTCGGGTCCCCGAGCTTCTCCCGAGAGCGCCACCAAGGGAAGGCCGCCGCGCCACCACCTGCTTGCCACCACGGCCGCTGAACCGACTTCCGAAGCCCTTATCTAGCCGTCCGAGCGGTCGCCGGTGCCCCCCATCCCTACCCTGACGCGCTCTCGCCCAACAGACTGAAACTCCTCGCCGCCCGAGTGAACTTTCGGTTCCTCATCGCCCGGCCGATCCAGTGATCCTCCCGGCGATCTGAGACCAGCACCGGGTGCGCCAAGCCATCTTCGACATCCTCGCGCCGGTTCCAGATCCTGCGCAGTCCTCCCCGAGCTCCACGGCGGTGATCCTTCCTCTGCCGGTTCAGCTCGAGCCGCCACTGAGGGAATCATCCTTCCGGCCACCACAGCCCACCGATCACTGAGCTGTGAACAGAAAAGAGGTTCGCCTTCAGTCCCTCTTTCATTCCCGCAAGCTCCGGCGGCGTGACAAACACTGCTCAGGCCGGAATTTCGTGTTTTCGCGTCGGTGTGCAAAAGTGGAGTCGGCACCGATCAGAGAAATTCGTAAGCCACACTGCATCACTCATCCTCTCATGGAGAGGATCACTTCTTGTTTCCTGTAAGAGTCCATAGGAGCAGGAACCACGAAGAACCATGGAGGGAAACCGCTGTTCTTCAAGTTTTAGTAGAAATCCTGATTTCCGGCCTAGGTCGCACGGTGACAGCCCAACACAGCCCTTCCCGAGCTCCGTGGAGCTCATGTCGACCTTTCCTATGGTCCACTGATGCTCGACGACCCTTAGCTCGATCGGGTGAGGTGCTAGGGACGACGGGCAACACGGCCGAAGTTCTCCCGAGGCTGCTGCTCGTCGCCGACCATGTGCCAGCCATTTTCATGACAAGCTGAGCCCGGAATCCTGTTCCTCGAGTGAAAATAGGCAGGGGCGGCTGGAATCATGAAGCTTGGAGCTCCACAGAGGCTGCCGGCAAGCTCTCCGGCGAGGCACCCCGGCGGCAGAGCGCGGGCGGCGGGAGGTAGATGAAGGGGGTGGACCCCAGCCGTCAGCGGCAGATATTTTAAATCGGGATCGGGCTGCGGCTCGGATCCGGTGTGCTGGCGCGCAAAAACCCCGTAGACCCCGGTGTGCCGACGCCTCAGCGCGCAACACGTGTCCCCGTGGCCCACCAGCAGATTTAAACTTTTCCCCGATTTTCAGATTTCCTTCAAACTTCAAATCCTCATAACTTTGGCTAGGAAGCACCAAATCGAGTGAACAAAATTTTGTTGGATTCAGCTCTCTGAGCACTTTCCAGAAAATCAAGTTTCACTTCATGAAAATCCTTATTTCTCCAGAATTAATTCCTCAAAATTTAAAATGTTTGGAATTTTAATTGGAGAATCCCTTGGAGGAAAATTCTGAAATTTTGCGGGGATGTTGACCAAAACATCCCTGAAATACCGTAAAAGTTCCATATCCATTTGAGCTCATTTGGTCCACCTAATGGTGTGATTAATAAAACTGTACCAGAGAAAATAGAAAATGTTCAGAAACATTTTCAGAATTTTCCCTGAAATTGTTTAGCTCATATCTTTAGCTAGGAACCTTCAAATTAAGTGATACCAACTCCATTAGAACTCTCTGAAAATCTAGTTTTCAGAAAGTCATGGCTTGCTCCATGAAAACCCCTAGAATACCCTAAGAGCTCCAATTAAAGTCAAGTACATAATTATTTGTGGAGGGCTCAAATGAGCTCTGCTGCAACTAAAACTTGGCCAAGTCTCTGTTTAGGTTGTATCCAAACCACAGTGAAAATCTCAGAGTCATTGAGTCTATCTAGTGAGACCTAGAAGGTTCACAAGTTTAAAACTCAATTCAAATGCATTTAATTAATACATGTACTTCTTATATCATGTAGTCGCTAAGGTCGAGGAGGAACCCGAAGTCCTAGACTTCGTTACTCCGGAGGAGCAGCTATCCTACGACCAAGAGCAGCAAGGCAAGCTCCGGTTGGCATTAACCTTTTTACAAATTTTTACTGTTTTGAGAATTTCTTTGAGTACCATTTATTTTTGGCATTAGAGTCTTGCTTGAAACTCAAATGCATAGCCAAGAAAACCATGGGTTGGGTTTAGGATTGCAAACCCTTTTAGTTACTGCAAAGCTAAGATAGGGTAGGATTCGGTACAAGTCGAGTAGTTGGAACTACTCGCGAGCATAGGCTAGAGGCACTCGACTCGTGTAGAGATAGCACATGATACACATGGCAAGAAAAATGAGACCGAGCGGAGAGTAAGGGCAGCAGGACTTTGGGGCCCGGGTGCTATAGCTCCGCTTGTGTCGATTGAGGACCGAGCCGTGTGCGGGCCTGTTGAACAAGCTAGAACAGTACCGAAGACCTACCGGCTATATGGGAACCGGGAAACCGATGTAACTCGGGTAGCTGGGTATTGAGGCATTGCCCGTCGTTCAGAGGGTAGCTTGAGAGCTTGAGGTGTAAATCGGCTGGCGGCACTGAGATGCGCGTGCAGAGACCTCTTGCTTGGGACGATGGGACCAGTTCAATATTTGGCTGACGGGCGAAAGGTGGTTGCGTATGGCGTCCGTGATGGTTGCTGTAGGTAACATCGAGTACGGGCGTACGTGACGGGTTGTTCGGGTAACCCTGCAGGTGTAAATCGATTATAATCGCCGTCCCTCGCGTTCAGTGAGTACCACTTGTTCACTGTACCGTGACGTAGAAAGAACAGGCTAGTTACATATTAAAATGTTGCTGATTGAAAGATGGACTTGATTGTTAATGATTTGCTGGAGTCTAGAGCTAACTAAAGTTCTTTTCAACTTTGGGCAAAGTACATGAGAGAAATGTGTTTCTTGTTTGATTGCGGCTCTCTCATGTGCCTTAGCGTAAGTCCACAACCTGCTGCTAAAACTTGAAAGTACGGTTCCAATAATTAGGCGAGTCCTTTGCGAATTGTTTTATCTCATGTACCCATCACCCCTCATGTAGAAGTTCCATGTTTAGGAGAGACGGGTCAGTCTTGCTGAGCCTTCGTGCTCACTGCTTGTGTTTGAAGCTTTTGCAAGGTTCTATGAGGAAGGGACTCCCGAGGAGGAGATGGAACCTCAGGAGGGGAACCCCGTCGAGTGGGAGTCATGCACGCCGCCGTGTTAGTGTGCGTGTGTGCTAGCAAGGACACGTTCACGGGCTAAACGTGAACTTGATGCGTAGTCTATGCCCGTGAGTGTAGACTGGACATATTTTGATTTAAAATGTTCATAAATAACTTTATGTAATAAAAGTTTTGCTTCCGCTTTGTACCTTTGATGTGTGTTATTCGATGCTGTGCAACGCAGCACCGCTCAGCATGATCCTGGCTTGACAAGACCGTGGGGTCGTGTCAGCGTGGTATCAGAGCTCGCTTGAGGCTTAACGCACTACAAAGGTCATCCTTTTCAAAAATCCAGTGAGGAACGAGTTAGTAGCCCATATAAGGATGTTATTAGTGTATAGAAAGTGGCATACTAACCTATTTGAGTATGTCAGAAAATCGTGCATCTCAGGACGTTTATGTCTTGGGGGGTGCACATAAGCGCTGTCCACCAGTGCGCACAAGCTGAAGGGTGGAGCCCCACGGGTGGCAGGTAACCCGATCCGCTTTGGTATTCTCTATGACTCTTCATGTCGTTTGGGGTATTCGAGCAACGTCTGTCCCTGACGTGTGTGGTGCAATTTGGGAGACCCCGTCACGTGGTCTGAAACGTGAACACGTAGCTCAAGGCGTGTTTGGCTTGAGAACATCCGGGCGAGTGATGACAGTCGGGTGTACGAATTGTGTGGATACCGGGCTCGGTGTGCAGCTGAGTCTGACGATTGTGTGAGTTATCAGCAGGTAATCTAACCACGAAACAGTAGGCGTGTAGCATCCGTGTGGGAGTGACATTTAGTGCCACTGAACTAACGAAGCCGGCTAAGTCCGGTATAAGGTTTTTCTTTGTGAGAACGTAGTACCGACATGCTCTGGTGACACATCGACGTCGCACCCAATTAAATGAACAACTTCATTGTAAAACTTGGAAGTTTTGATCCAGAGCACTAAAAATTTGAAGTAACTCCTTCCCTTAATCAGGATATTCAGAGTTAACAAGTTTTCAACTTATAGGTTGCTAAGGACAGAGCACTCTGTTTTCAGATGAATTAAGGCTGAAGTTAATCAGGGCTTAGAGGTTGAGATCTTTCGAGGTTGGGGTCATAGGATACATTTCTGGAAAGCTTTGGAGGAGCTTTACAGCTTTTCTGTTGATGTCCAGAGATGTTTCAACCCTTAACCAATCGAAAGATGCAGTATAGTTGAAACTGTTCAGAAAACAGGGCAGAACAAAAACTCTCTGTAACTCTCTGTAAATTAATCTAAAATTCCTGCATAAAAATCCAAAAATAGATGAGGTAGTTCTGAAAAGTTCATCAGATGAGTGAAAACTTTGTAACAGAAAGTTTTGTCAGACTGGGAATAGAATTAACTGGAACTCTTGGATCAAAACAGTACCTAAAGCAGGGTGGTGCTGTCCAAGTTTCTCCAGAAATTCTGTTAACTTTGACATCTCATAACTTTTTAACCAGGACAGATCTTAGGCCAAGAAAATACGTTATGGAAATCTATTTAAGTTAGATTTAACTTTGATGTTGAGCTCCAGTAGTGGTTTTGCTTTTAGTATAGCCTAAATCAGGTTGAAATGGAAACTGGTCAGGGCTGTCATGTTGGACAGCAGATCAGCAGTCAAATTTGTTTAAATTTGAACTAGAATTCCAATTCTTATGAGTTCAATGACATGTTTTATGTTATAACTCAATGGTTTACTGTTCAAATAAATATTTGACATTTCTCAAATATGTTTTTACAGATGACAGCGGATAAACAGTTCGAGAACGGGTGGGTGGAATCCCACTGTTCTCACCACAGCGGCTATCCGGAAGCATTGAGGCAGATGCTTCGATATTTCGGATATAACCAGATGCCGCGGTACTTCGCCAAGGAAGAAGGCGAGGAGGGGAACAAGACGTGGACAATCCATGTCGAGGTCCCTGCAGGTCCTACGCCACCCGTGTGGGCGCCGTTCACCGTCACGGTGAGAGGTAGACAACCCGAGGGAAGGTGGCAAGTGGCAGCCCGTGACACCATGTCACGTTTTCTGCCAGCTACACGTGAGAGCGATGGAGGGCACTCCATGCGCGCTCGTTCCGGTGGAGGGACGGGCTCATCTTGTGTGGGAAGAGAGGTATCTGGAGGCAACAGATCCGGGTTGCCCAAGGTACAACCCCGCGGAGGCAAACCTCAGCCTCCAGATGAGGGCGGGAAAGGCCGTGATGGACAGCCAAGCTGTTCATACAGAGCATCTCGCCGCAAAGCTCAAGGAGAGCACAAGCCGTGGAGACCATTTCGAGAATGCTCACAGCGCACTCCGCAATGTGCTCCTTCCAACGATCAAGCGACTGAATGAACAGCACAATCAGTTGCATCGTCTGAAGAATGCAAAGAAGAAAAGCCATGTCGACATCGCGGCGTTGCAAGAGCTGGTGCAGACTCTAACCCAACAGAATGAGGACCTTACTCAAGAGCTGGACGACGCTATTGAGGAAGGGCAAGGCTGGGAAGAAGACTACAACCAAGCCATGGACGAGGTGCATGCATTGCAGGACCTCGTACCTCCGGTATTGGGCATACCGGTGGTCTTGGGTCTTCCGGCAATGGGAGAACCTGAGATGGAGAGGAGGTAGTAGATCCGAAGCCACCAGCAGAGGTACCGGAGGAGGAGGACCCACAGGAGGTCGAGTTCTACTCCGAGTAGGGGTTTACGGTTGCCAAGTAGGGCAGCTAGAGTAGTGTAACCCATCTTTTGTAATCGGTGACATGTCGTGCAGGCAGTAGCGTATGTATATGTAGTGACGACATGAGCACGACTTCTCGGAGGCTGAGAATAATGTATCTTGTATAAAGTTTATGGTTTATCAATATATGTGAATGTTGTGCAAATTATTCATACGTCACTTCAATACCTGCTGTTGCATATGGAATTTTAAGTATGACATGTACTGATCGCTGCTGTTTTGAATTTCAGAATGACTTTTACTCGTGCCAACCCAGACGTTGGGGGTTCCAGTCAAGGGGGAGAAATCTCCCAACAGCCTCCCGAGGACTCCTCGGGACAGCAGCAGCAACAGCAGCAACAGCAAACACCGCCACCGCCAACGGTTACACTGGCCGACATCGTGGCGGCAATGGCGGGTTCTCATCAGCAGCACACGGAGTTGCTGCAAACTCTCATCGCCAGTACGTCTCGCCCAGAGAGACGTCAAGACCGTGAGGAGCATCAACAGATCTCCTACTCCGACTTCCTAGCGACTCATCCCCCGGTATTCTCAAGGGCGGATGAACCTCTCAGCGCGGACAACTGGCTCCGCGCGATAGAAATGAAGTTCATGCTGCTCCAATTAAGTGAGCAGCGCAAGACTCAGTTCACGGTCCAACAGCTCCAGGTATCCGCGAGCGTGTGGTGGGCAAACTTCTGTGCTTCACAGCCGACCTGGGCGGAGTTCCGGATGGCCTTCAGGGCCTATCACATACCGCCAGGTCTGATGAAGAGGAAGACGCAGGAATTTCTACACCTGCAGGAAGGGAGCCGGAACGCGCTGGAATACTCCAGGGCGTTCAACGATCTCGCGCTCTATGCGTCGTATCACGCTGATACTGACGAGAAGCGGCGGGACCACTTTTACTAGTGGCTTAACCCGCTCTTGAAGGATAAGCTGGCGATGTTCAATCGCGGCAGCCTCAACGACATCATTCATGCTGCGATTGTCCAGGAGGACTCCGGCAAGGAGTTAGCGGCAGCGGAGAGAAAGCGAAGCGCACCGCAAAGCAGCGGAGAAGGAGGCGGTCCTTCTCAGAAATTTCGGATGGTGAATCGCCCACCATCGGGTCCACACTGGCAGCCACCCCAAAGGCCGATGCCATTCCGCAGTCGGCCGTATTCTCCACCGGCATTCAGGCCGGCACTGCCAGCACCACCTCCGCCATAACAACAGCAGCAGCGGGCGATGCCCCGTGCGTATGCACCTCAGCAGCGCATGCCGGGCTTTCGTCCCCAGAACACCGCACAAGCAGCGGCCACATGCTACAAATGTGGTCGGCCAGGACACTTCGCCAGCAGTTGTCCGGAGAGGCAAGGAGGCGGAGTGGCACCGCAGTTTCCGGGGAGGAATCAGCCCTGGTAACCTACAAATGCGCAGCGGGCAAACCCTAGGCCCGGCACTGTCCACCAGCTTGCCATAGAGGACGTGCCGGAGGGTGAGCCAATCCTTGAGGGTATGTTCCAACTCCACCAGCATCCCACCATGTAATATTTGATTCAGGCGCCAGGCATAATTTTATTAGCAAGCTTTCATTGCTAAACACAGCTTGCAAATACTACCCACCGATGGTCCATATTTGATTTGTTCACCGGGTGGGAAGATTTCAGCAAGCGTAATGGTTTCCAAAGCACCATTATGCTTAGAGGGTAGAGTATACCCTACGTCTCTCATAATTTTAGATGGACAAAAGGTCGATGTCATCTTAGGGATGTCGTGGTTAACCCGCCATGGCGCTGTTTTAGACACCGCCCTTCGAATCGTGCACTTGAACTCAGAAGTGCACAGATCTCACTCCTTATTTCTGGACAGTACAGAAATAAAACTTCCAAGTGTCTGTCAATCCACAACCATCAGATTGGAAGATATTCCAGTGGTCCGAGAGTTCCCTGACGTGTTCCCGGATGATTTACCGGGGATGCCGCCCGATAGAGAGGTGGAGTTCAAGATTGAACTTGCACCGGGAACCATGCCAATATCCTGAAGGCCGTACAAGATGGCTCCCAAGGAATTGGCTGAACTGAAGACTCAGCTCACGGACCTGCTGGAGAAGGGTTTTATTAGGCCATGCTCCTCGCCATGGGGCTGTTCGGCATTATTTGTGAAGAAGAAGGATGAGACGTTGCGACTTTGTGTGGACTATAATCCACTAAATGCCGTAACCACCAAGAACAAGTACCCGTTGCCACAGATCGACATGTTGTTTGATCAGTTGGTCGAAGCAAAGATCTTTTCCAAGATGGATTTAAGATCCAGGTACCACCATATTAAAATACGGGCTGAGGACATTCCGAAGACGGCTTTCTCGACAAGGTACGGACTTTATGAGTACCTGGTAATGTCCTTCGGCCTCACCAATGCTCCAGCTCACTTCATGTATTTAATGAACTCGGCATTCATGCCGGAGCTGGACAAGTTTGTTGTGGTCTTCATCGACGACATACTGGTATATTCCAAGTCGGAGGAAGATCACAAGAAGCATCTGTGTATAGTCTTGCAATGGCTGCGGGATCACAAGCTATACGCGAAATTCAGCAAGTGCGAATTCTGGATATCGCAAGTGCCTTTTCTCGGGCATATCATCTCAGCGGAGGGTATCGCTGTAGACCCGAGTAAGATCACTCAAGTGCTGAATTGGAAGTCCCCGAGGACTGTTCATGAGGTACGGAGTTTCCTCGGACTCGCGGGATATTATTGGAGGATCATTCCAAACTTCTCGAAGATTGCCAAGCCGATGACGGAGCTTCTGAAGAAGGCTACCAAATATGTTTGGAGTCCGGCATGTGAAGCAGCATTCAAGGCTTTAGTCAAGCACCTAACATCAGCACCGGTTTTGGCGCAGCCAAACACAACAAAACCATTCGATGTGTACTGCGATGCATCCGGCATTGGGCTCGGATGTGTGCTGATGCAAGACCGGAGAGTGGTCGCGTATGGGTCACGGCAGCTTAGAAACCATGAGCAGAATTATCCAACTCACGACTTGGAGCTCGCTGCCGTGGTACTTGCACTGAAAATGTGGAGGCACTACCTACTCGTTTACCTCGTGCATTTATATACCGACCACAAGAGCCTCAAGTACATATTCACTCAGAAGGAGCTGAACAAGAGGCAGCGAAGATGGTTAGAACTGATAAAGGATTACGAAATAGAGATCCATTATCATCCGGGCAAGGTAAACATAGTGGCAGATGCGCTGAGCCGCATGTCACACGTCAACAATCTGACCATGACACCGTTGGAAGAGAGCGAACCACCACTACAATGTATTCCACATGGAGCTCTCTACAACTTAGCTTTGATCCCCACCATCCGTGAAGAGATAGCGGCAGCTCAGAAACATGACAAGGGCATGTCGCATTTGAGGAGAAGTGTAGACAGTGGGGAGTTGAAATGTTTCCGGAAGGACGGAGACGGCGTCCTATGGTTCAAGGACCGGATCGTCGTACCCCGTAACCCGGAGTTACGGAAGAAATTTTTTGATGAGGCTCACTTATCGAAATTTTCTATTCACCCCGGCAGCAACAAAATGTATCAAGAACTCAGAAGCAAGTTTTGGTGGACACGGATGAAGAGGAGATCGTGAAGTACGTGTCCGAGTGTGATACATGTCAAAGGGTGAAAGCAGATCATATGCGGAAACCGGGACTGCTACAACCACTGGGCGTTCCTGCCTGGAAGTGGGAGGATGTGAGCATGGACTTCGTTGTCGGTTTACCCACCACCTTTCAGAAACATGATTCTCTGTGGGTGATCGTCGACCGGCTCACCAAAGTTGCCCATTTCATCCCGGTCAACACCAACTACTATGCCAAGAAGTACGCTGAACTGTACATCTCACGGATCTTATGCTTGTACGGCGTACCCCGTACCATCATATCGGATCGAGGCACTTTATTTGTGTCCCGTTTTTGGGAGCAGCTACACGCTGCATTGGGGACGAAGCTGGTCCGTAGTTCAGCCTACCACCCGCAAACGTATGGGCAAACCGAGCGGGTAAATCAGATCCTAGAAGACATGCTACAAGCTTGCACTATCAACTACGGCAAGAATTGGGGTGATCACTTGCCGTTAGCCAAGTTCTCGTACAACAATGGGTACCAAGCCAGCATAAATATGGCGCCCTACGAGGCGCTATACGGAAGAAAATGCTGCACACCATTGAACTGGTGAGAGTCTGGAGAAAGGTTTACCTTCGGGATTGACCTTGTCAACAACGCGTAGGAGAATGTTCGACTGATTCAAGCGAACCTAAAAGCCGCCCAATCCTGTCAGAAACAGTATGCGGACCGGAGGAGACGCCCATTGCAGTTCGAAGTCGGGGATCACGTATACCTACGTGTGTCTCTAATGAAGGGCGTAAACAGATTTGGGGTGAGAGGAAAGTTGGCACCCCGATTCATCGGCCCATTCCAGATTACCGAAAGATGTGGATCAGTAGCATACCGGCTGAAATTACTAGAAGTACTTTTCGGTGTGCACGACGTCTTTCACATTTCCCAGCTGAGGAAGTGTCTCAAGCTATCTACTACCGTGCATCTGGAGGACATTGAGGAACTGCAACCGGATCTCACCTATCGGGAGGAACCGGTTCAGATCATTGACGAAAAGGCCCGAACCACACGCAACCGTACGTTGTGGTTCTACAAGGTGCTGTGGAGTATTCACTCCGTAGACGAAGTGACATGGGAGAGCGAAGAATTCCTTCACGCTAACTACCCCGACTTTTTCATGTCGCATATCCGGTAATTTTTCCACCGTCCTCTCTCTCATTTTCACCTTATAACCTCGGGACGAGATTCTTTTAAGGGGGGAGGAATGTAAGGGCCTCAGTTTTTGGACACATATTTAAAGTGTTCATCACCACACACACACCTCATTTGAAGCAAGTGGATGAACACATTTGAAGAGCAAGTAACCACCATCAGCATGTTCATTAGAGAACAAACTCACATGTTGCAAAAGTGGTATTTCCCACATGTGATATATAGGGGCTGGGCATATGAAAACTCCTATACATTGCTAGGAATGTCCATGCCATGTTTCACCCAAATTCAAAACCTTTTTGAGGTCATTTTGGGTATAGCTAGAAAGAGGGCAGTTTGAACTCAAATGCAAATTCAAACTGTCTTATCCCATAAATTCAAAAGTGGGAGGCATATTCCTACTCAGCACATTTTTGTGAGCTCACACACCAATTTTCACTCCATTTGGAGTTGATCTTGACATGAGTTAAGTGTGGCAAATTCAAACTTTATTTGAATTTCAAACTGAACATGTGCTGAAATTTAGTCAAACCAAACCCAATTTGAATTCTAACCAATTCAAATGGCTCAGAGGTGAATAATTCAAATCACAATGGGCATTTTAGGGCTTACTGTTTACAACAGTGATTTGGAGTTAATTTCAGAGGTTAAAAGAAAACCGGGACCCACATGTCAGCCACTGAGAAGATCTAACCGAGTGGACTTTCAGTGCTCGGGTCCCCGAGCTTCTCCCGAGAGCGCCACCGAGGGGAGGCCGCCGCGCCACCACCTGCTTGCCGCCACGGCCGCTGAACCGACTTCCGAAGCCCCTATATAGGCGTCCGAGCGGTCGCCGGTGCCCCCCATCGCTACCCCAACGCGCTCTCGCCCAACAGACTGAAACTCCTCGCCGCCCGAGTGAACTTTCGGTTCCTCATCGCCTGGCCGATCCAGTGATCCTCCCGGCGATCTGAGACCAGCACCGGGTGCGCCAAACCATCTTCGACATCCTCGCGCCGGTTCCAGACCCTGTGCAGTCCTCCCCGAGCCCCCCCCCCCCCCCCCCCCCCCCCCCCCCCCCCGCAGTGATCCTTCCTCTGCCGGTTCAGTTCGAGCCGCCACTGCAGGAATCATCCTTCCGGCCACCACAGCCCACCGATCACTTAGCTGTGAACAGCAAAGAGGTTCGCCTTCAGTCCCTCTTTCATCCCCGCAAGCTCCGGCGGCGTGAAAAACACTGCTCAGGCTGGAATTTCGTGTTTTCGCGATGGTGTGCAAAAGTGGAGTCGGCACCGATCAGAGAAATTCGTAAGCCACACTGCATCACTCATCCTCTCATGGAGAGGATCACTTCTTGTTGCCCGTAAGAGTCCATAGGAGCAGGAACCACGAAGAACCATGGAGGGAAACCGCTGTTCTTCAAGTTTTAGTAGAAATCCCGATTTCTGGCCTAGGTCGCACGGTGACAGCCCAACACAGCCCTTCCCGAGCTCCGTGGAGCTCATGTCGATCTTTCCTATGGTCCACTGATGCTCGACGACCCTTAGCTCGATCGGGTGAGGTGCAAGGGAGGACGGGCAACACGGCCGAAGTTCTCCCGAGGCTGCTGCTCGTTGCCGACCATGTGCCGGCCATTTTCATGACGAGCTGAGCCCGGAATCGTGTTCCCCAAGTGAAAATAGGCAGGGGCGGCCGGAATCATGAAGTTTGGAGCTCCACAGAGGCTGCCGGCGAGCTCTCCGGCGAGGTACCCTGGCGGCAGAGCGCGGGCGGCGGGAGGTAGACGAAGGGGGTGGACCCCAGCCGTCAGCGGCAGATATTTTAAATCGGGATCGGGCTGCGGCTCGGATCCGGTGTGCTGGCGCGCTAAAACCCCGTAGACCCCGGTGTGCCGACGCCTCAGCGCGCAACACGTGTCCCCATGGCCCACCAGCAGATTTAAAATTTTCCCCGATTTTCAGATTTCCATCAAACTTCAAATCCTCATAACTTTAGCTAGGAAGCTCCAAATCTAGTGAACCAAATTTTGTTGGATTCAGCTCTCTGAGCACTTTCCAGCAAATCAAGTTTCACTTCATGAAAATCCTTATTTCTCCAGAATTAATTCTTCAAAGTTCAAACTGGTTAGAATTTTAACTGGAGAACCCTTTGTAGGAAAATTCTGAAATTTTGCTGGGATGTTCACCAAAATTAATTCCTCAAAATTTAAACTGTTTGGAATTTTAATTGGAGAATCCCTTGGAGGAAAATTCTGAAATTTTGTGGGGATGTTCACCAAAACATCCCTGAACTACCATAAAAATTCCAGATCCATTTGATCTCATTTGATCCTCCTAATGGTGTGATTAATAAAACTGTTCCAGAGAAAATAGAAAATGTTCAGAAACATTTTCAGAATTTTCCCTGAAATTGTTTAGCTCATATCTTTAGCTAGGAACCTTAAAATTAAGTGAAACCAACTCCATTAGAACCCTCTGAAAATCTAGTTTTCAGAAAGTCTTGGCTTGCTCCATGAAAACCCCTATAATACCCTAAGAGCTCCAATTAAGGTCAAGTACATAATTATTTGTGGAGGGCTCAAATGAGCTCCGCTGCAACTAAAACATGGCCAAGTCCCTGTTTAGGTTGTATCCAAACCATAGTAAAAATCTCAGAGTCATTGAGTCTGTCTAGTGAGACTTAGAAGGTTCACAAGTTTAAAACTCAATTCAAATGCATTTAATTAATACATGTACTTCTTATATCATGTAGTCGCTAAGGTCGAGGAGGAACCTGAAGTCCTAGACTTCGTTACTCTGGAGGAGCAGCTAGCCTACGACCAAGAGCAGCATGGCAAGCTCCGGTTTGCATTAACCTTTTTACAAATTTTTACTGTTTTGAGAATTTCTTTGAGTACCATTTATTTCTTGCATTAGAGTCTTGCTTGAAACTCAAATGCATAGCCAAGAAAACCATGGGTTGGGTTTAGGATTGCAAACCCTTTTAGTTACTGCAAAGCTAAGATAGGGTAGGATTCGGTACAAGTCGAGTAGTTGGAACTACTCGCGAGCATAGGCTAGAGGCACTCGACTCGGGTAGAGATAGCACATGATACACATGGCAAGAAAAATGAGACCGAGCGGAGAGTAAGGGCAGCAGGACTTTGGGGCCTGGGTGCTATAGCTCCGCTTGTGTCGATTGAGGACCGAGCCGTGTGTGGGCCTGTTGAACAAGCTAGAACAGTACCGAAGACCTACCGGCTATATGGGAACCGGGAAACCGATGTAACTCGGGTAGCTGGGTATTGAGGCATTGCCCGTCGTTCAGAGGGTAGCTTGAGAGCTTGAGGTGTAAATCGGCTGGCGGCACTGAGATGCGTGTGCAGAGACCTCTTGCTCGGGACGATGGGACCAGTTCAATATTTGGCTGACGGGCGAAAGGTGGTTGCGTATGGCGTCCGTGATGGTTGCTGTAGGTAACATCGATTACGGGCATACGTGACGGGTTGTTCGGGTAACCCTGCAGGTGTAAATCGATCATAATCGCTGTCCCTCGCGGTCAGTGAGTACCACTTATTCACTGTACCATGACGTAGAAAGAACAGGCTAGTTACATGTTAAAACGTTGCTGATTGAAAGATGGACTAGATTGTTAATGATTTGCTGTAGTCTAGAGCTAACTGAAGTTCTTTTCAACTTTGGGCAAAGTACATGAGAGAAATGCGTTTCTTGTTTGATTGCGGCTCTCTCATGTGCCTTAGCGTAAGGTTCTCCACAACCTGCTGCTAAAACTTGAAAGTAAGGTTCCAATAATTAGGCGAGTCCTTTGCAAATTGTTTTATCTCATGTACCCATCACCCCTCATGTAGAAGTTCCATGTTTAGGAGAGACGGGTCAGTCTTGCTAAGCCTTCGTGCTCACTGCTTATGTTTGAAGCTTTTGCAGGGTTCTATGAGGAAGGGACTCCCGAGGAGGAGACGGAACCCCAGGAGGGGAACCCCGTCGAGTGGGAGTCGTGCACGCCGCCGTGTTAGTGTGCGTGTGTGCTAGCAAGGACATGTTCATGGGCTGAACGTGAACTTGATGCGTAGTCTACGCCCGTGAGTGTAGACTGGACATATTTTGATGTAAAAATGTTCATAAATCACTTTATGTAATAAAAGTTTTGCTTCCACTTTGTACCTTTGATGTGTGTTATTCGGTGCTGTGCAACGCAGCACCCCTCAGCGTGATCCTGGCTCGACAATACCATGGGGTCGTGTCACACATACAAAATTTACAGCAATCAATTATCATGCACAAACTTTACTCAAGATACAATGAGGTGAATGAATGTAATTCCTATGGTGCAGTTTTATACAATCAGTTTGCACGTGTTTTTGCATGTTTTATAGGATTCCATGGGGTTTTATGATGATCAAGGTTTCGGGGGTCAAGTGTGGACGTGGTGATGATCTTGACCCACTTTGTAGATCAATCCCACCGTCACAAATCGACCAAAACATGGTCTGTCCACACGCAGAATTTTCTTATTGCAGGGGGTGAAGAAAATGGGTGCGTAGAATGTAAAGGTCCCAAAAATATGAACACAAAGAAACTTATGCTTGCGCAAAGTTAGTTCATATGTAGGAAAAATGGGACTTGTTTAAACTTTTTCACATGTGATAATACACATGAAAGCTCCCTCCATACAAGTTCAATGGTTATTTGAAAACTTGGAACAAAAAGGAATTTGAAACCAAGTAGGGAAGTATCCATATGTGTGAGAGAGCTAAATTCAGATTTTGGAGCAAGTTGGTTCCATTCAAAATTTAAACGATATTAACACAATGGTTTTCAAACTGTTGTATCAAAAATCTCATTTGCAGCAGCCAAATCAAAGATCTGAGTTCATATTTGAGTTCCTCTGGTCCAAAGTAGGGGGGTAGGCACAATCTCATGAACTTTTGAAAATATTTACTACTCATTCTTCCAAATGGACCTAAATGTACAATGTATTCAAATACCTATTTGATTTTGGATGAATTGTGCCCCGTTATTCAAAGGCAGTTCAGTGTTTGACTCCACATAATAGCATTTCCTTATTTGCAAACTGTGGAGATAATTTGGGAGAGTTTGATTTCAACTTGTAAAACAAAGTTAACGCATGGGAATTTCATGACCATGTATCACATGAAATAATGAACCCCAAAAATGGTCATATGAGGGAGTTGAAAATCTTCTTTAGCCCATGCTTAACACAAGTTGACATGAGAAAAGAAATGCATTCCACCAATCTCATTCATGTGTACACCCTATGTGAATAGAAGGTGGGGGAGATTTAAACACAAATTTGAATCATTTAAAAGGATTCAGGATCAGATTGTCTAAATGCATTCGAGTGAATTCACCAATGCATTCCTCAAGTGTTCAAAAGTTTAAGTTCCAAGTTTGGAGAATTTTGGAGCTCATCTACCATTTTTTTGGAGGAATATTTGTGAGCACATTCAAATTCAAATTTGAATGTGGAAACTGAGCCAAATGTGCTCAATTTTGAAATCAGATTTCATACTCAAACTTCTCACATTATGTTTTGCCTCTCCTCCAAATTTGGTGAGATTTGGACAATATTTAGATGGGAATCGTAAAGCACAGTGAGGGAAAAATTTGGGAGATGTGGACCCCATCTGTCAGCCTCTCACCACAGGGCACCGCCTCTGTTCTCTCTCGGTCAAGCGCGTGCCCGACAGCGCGCCGGCGCCCCGCGTTGCCGCCTTTCCCCAGCGCCAGCTCCTGCTTGCCGCCTTTTCTCGACCTGATCAACTCCACCGCGGGTGCACCGAAGGAGTTTGCTTACTCTTCTCCCGTTCTCGCTTCGGCAGTTCACCCACGACCACAGCTCGGCCGCTCTCGGTCTCCCGATCGCCAGCCGCAACCGCGCCTCACCCGCTCCAGCTTACAACACAGAAAGGGCGTGCAAGGACTCGCACAAGCGGTTCCCGGTCGCACCTCGGAGTTGGGAGCTGCTATTCGGCGTGAATTTGAGGTTTGGCGCCAAGAACCGAAGCTCACGGCGGAACCCCGACCGGCTCACCGTGGACACCGAGCTACAGACCATTTCACCGTTTCCCCTCTACACAAGAAAGGTGTGTCATCTTCCCTAGCTCGTGTAGCTGCAAACCGTACAACGATCCATCAGCCGAGTGAGGAGAATTTCCGGTTCTCCCGAAACGTGGTGTATCCGGGTAGAACTCGGTCTACCCCGGAATTAGAGTTGCTCGGGTAACTACTGCCCTAGCAAGCTTGCAAACATCTTCCTCACATCCTAGCGCTCCCTCTCGACCAAGAATCGGGCTAAACGATCGAGAAACGACTGAGTTCTTGCGGTTTTTCGGGCCGCCATGGAAGAACGCCTCGGGTCTCCGTGGAACCCTAGGTTGCTGGCCGTTTCACCGGTGTTAGAGTCCACGTCCAGCTTCTACTAGTCCCCCTGATGCTCTAGAGCCCGAGAGATGGTCATTTAGTGAAGGAACGACGGAACCTAACCTCGCCGGAGTTCTAATCTTCTTTGTGATCGGTGCGTACTAGTTTCCGGCGAACCTCGGCCGCCGGCGACCCTCTAACTGAGTTCAGCATTGAAAGTTAGGGGGGCGGCGGACTTGAGGTTGGGAGGCGACTGGAAACTGGGTTCCGGCAAACCTCGCCGGAGGACGCCACCGCTCGGGCCTCTGGCGCGAGGTTGAAGGAGAAGGCTGATGGGTGGGACCCACCGTCAGCGTTTAAACATTTTTGGGATTTTCAGTTTCCAGTTCAATCTTTGAAGAGTCATAACTTTGTGTACGAATGTCCAAAAATTGTGAAACAAATTTTGTTGGATTCCTCTCAAAGAGTACTATCCAGGGGTGCAGCCCAATATTTATGAAAATCCCTGGATTTGGCTCATTAATTCATATAAGGAAAATATTGTAGAAATTGTTCCAGGAGTTCTGTGTATTGGACAATTTCCAAAATTGGGCAGGATATTCTTCCAAAAACACTTGACCTCCAGTAAAAATTTCAGAGGCATTAGACCTCATTTGTTTGGTCAAATGTGGTGTTAATTCCTTGTGTCTCTGAAAAATTGGAAAATAAAACAGAGCTCATTTTCAGATTTTCCCCAATTCTCGTGGAGCTCATATCTTTGTGTAGAAGCCTCCAAATTTAGTGATTCAAATTGGGCTAGATTCCGATTGACAAACTCTATCCAAATATGTGACCCAATTTGTATGAAAGTCCTTATTCAATTATGGAAAATTCTTTAAAGCTTTTCATCAAAAGAATTTTAGAGGGAGTTTGGTTCTTCCAGAAATCCTCAAATTTTACCAGAATATTCTTTAGGGTGTTACTATACTCCTGTAAAAGTTTCAGCTCCTTTGGAGTTGATTTGATCATTAAAAGTTCAGATTTTAAGTTGCTATATCCAGATGAATACAGAAATATTTTCAGAAAATTTCCAAAACTTGGAAATTCAATTCTGGGCAATTCTTAGTTCCAAAAACCCTAGGAAAATTCATGCAGACTCTATGAACTATAATTGAAATTTTAGTTCACTAAGTTGGGCATGAACATGTGAGCTAATTCAGAATTAATTTCTTTGTGCTTAATTGCTTAAGGAATTGTTCTGAATAAAACACTCAATGAAAGATGTTCATTTTTGGTCCAGAGCACTTTCATGTGACCAGGAATTCACATGCAAATTTTCAGCTCAAATTGAGACTTGAGTCTCCCTGTCCTCGTCTTCCTTTCTATTGGATGTGAAGAACAACGTGGAGGTTAGTGTGGAGATTGTGGGAGACACAATGTCCTTTCACTTTAGCTGCAATTTAGCAAGCTAAGTCCCTGTGTAATATATGACTACCTGTAAAAATTTCGAAAGAGATCAGGATCTTTTAGTTATGTCCAATTCATTAGAGCTCATTCTATATATCCCTAGACACTTGGCTAGAGATGTAATGAAACATCTAAGGTAGATTTAGTTTCTTTGAGTTCTTTGCACAACAGAGGTAACCACTTCATTCTAGGATCTCTACACAGCCTCTGTTCTTAAGAAGTTTTAATCTCTAAGCCTGTGAATTACATTATAAAATACTATGCATATACATGTCGATAGGGTTCACGATGAAGGACATCGACGGAGCTATCCCTTGACGTGTGGATCAGTTGAACGAGTTCAGAAAGATCAAGGGATTGAAGATCACTAACTTCTATTATATATACTACTACCCTACAAAGCAGGCAAGCTCCGGTTTGCATTAACCTTTTTACAAATTTTTATTGTTTTTAGCGCTTACTTGAATACCATTATTCCTTGCATTAGAGTCTTGTTTGGAAACCTAATTGCATAGCCAAGAAAACCCCGGGTTGGGTTTAGGATTGCAAACCCTGTTAGCTACTGCAAAGCTAAGTCAGGGTAGGATTCGGTACAAGTCGAGTAGTTGGAACTACTCGCGAGCATAGGCTAGAGGCACTCGACTCGGGTAGAGATAGAACATGATACACATGGCAAGAAAGATGAGACCGAGCGGAGAGTAAGGGCAGCAGGACTTTGGGGCCTGTGTGCTGTAGCTCCGCTTGTGTCGATTGAGGACCGAGCCGTCTGCGGGCCTGTTGAACAAGCTAGAACAGTACCGAAGACCTACCGGCTATATGGGAACCGGGAAACCGATCTAACTCGGGTAGCTGGGTATTGAGGCATTGCCCGTCGTTCAGAGGGTAGGTTGAGAGCTTGAGGTGTAAATCGGCTGGCGGCACTGAGATGCGCGTGCAGAGACCTCTTGCACGGGACGATGGGACCGGTTCAATATTTGGCTGACGGGCGAAAGGTGGTTGCGTACGGCGTTCGTGATGGTTGTTGTAGGCAACATCGAGTACGGGCGTACGTGACGGGTTGTTCGGATGACCCTGCAGGTGTAAATCGATTATAATCGCCGCCCCTCGCGGTCAGTGAGTACCACTTGTTCACTGTACCGTGACATAGAAAGAACAGGCTAGTTGAATGTTAAAATGTTGCTGATTGAAAGATGGACTTTGCTTGTTAATGGTTTGTTGTAGTTTAGAGCTAACTAAAGTTCCTTTCAACTTTTGGCAAAGTACATGAGAGAAATGCGTTTCTTGTTTGATTGCGGCTCTCTCATGTGCCTTAGCGTAATGTTCTCCACAATCTGCTGCTAAAACTTGAAAGTAAGATTTTACTAATTAGGCGAGTCCTTGCAAATGATTTTACCTCATGTAACCTATCAATCCCTCATGTAGAAGTTCCATGTTTAGGAGAGACGGGTCAGACTTGCTGAGCCTTCGTGCTCACTGCTTTTGTTTGAAGCTTTTGCAGTGTTCTATGAGGAAGGGACTCCCGAAATGAGACGGATCCCCAGGAGGGGAACCCCGTCAAGTGGGAGTCGTGCACGCCGCAGAGTTAGTGTGCGTGTGTGTAGCAAGGACACGTTCAAGGGCTGGACGTGGACTTGATGCGTAGTCTACGCCCGTGAGTGTAGACTGGACTTATTTTGATGTACAAATGTTCATAAACCACTTTATGTAATAAAAGTTTTGCTTCCGCTTTGTACCTTTGATATGTGTTATATGGTGCTGTGCAACGCAGAACCCCTCAGTGTGGTCCTGGCTCGACAAGACCGTGGGGTCGTGTCAGCGTTGGTATCAGAGCCCGCTTGAGGTTTAACACATTACAAAGGTCATCTTTTTCAAAAATCCAGTGAGGAACGAGTTAGTAGCCCTTATAAGGATGTTATTAGTGTATAGAAAGTGGCATACTAACCTATTTGTTTATGTTGGGAAATCGTGCATCTCGGGACGTCTATGTCTTGGGGGGTTTACGTAAGCGCTGTCCACCAGTGCGCACAAGCTGAAGGGTGGAGCCCCACGGGTGGCAGGTAACCCGACCCGCTTTAATATCCTCTACGACTCTTCATGTCGTTTGGTGTATACGAGCAACATCTGTCCCTGGCATGCGTGGTGCAATTTGGGAGACCCCGTCACGTGGTCTGAAACGTGAACACATAACTCAAGGCATGTTTGGCTCTATTTCCTTTTGTATTTATTTTCATTATTTTCCACTATTTCCTTTTATTATTTTGTTTGCCTCTACATTCCTCTCTTTATTTCTTCTAATTTTTAAATGCTTCTCTACATGAAAAATGTATGCAATGCATGATAGTAAAATTGAGGGTGTTACAAACCTACCCCCCTTAAAATGAATCTCGCTCTCGAGATTCGATAGAGTGGAGAAGAGATGAGGCAATTCCTCCTTGAGATCTTTCTCACGTTCTCATGTAGTTTCGGCTTCCGTGTGATGGCTCAATTGTACCTTGCACCAACGGATTACTTTGTTCCTCGTGACCCTTTCCTTTACGTCCAAGATTCTGATGGGATGTTCAGCGTATGTCAGATCCTCTTGAAGCTCTAGCTCATCCATCGGTACTCTTTGGCACTTCTTGAGCTGGGATACGTGAAATACATCGTGCACGTCAGAGAGGTGTGTTGGCAGCTCTAGTTGATAGGCTACCTCTCCTTGCTTGCTCAGAATCTTGAATGGCAAGATGTAGCGAGGTGCTAACTTGCCTTTGACGTTGAATCGTCGTTAGCCTCGGATAGGCGACACCTTAAGATACACAAAGTCTCCAACTTCTTATGTCAAACTCCTTCGCCTATTGTCCGCATAGCCCTTTTATCGTGACTGAGCGGCCTTCAAGTTTTCATGTATCGTTTGGACTTTTTTTTTGACATATTGCAGCACTTTGGGTCCAAATACTTGGCTTTCTCGGGTCTCTTTCAAGAACAGCGGTGTTCTACACCGTCTACCATACAATGCTTCGAAAGGTGACATCTTCAAGATGGCTTGGTAACTGTTGTTGTATGAGAATTCAGCATATGGAAACCTCTTATCCCAACTACGCCCATGTTTCAAGGCGCAAGCTCTCAACATATCTTCCAAGATATGATTTGTCCTCTCAGTTTGCCCGTTGGTTCGCGGGTGATATGCGGAGCTGAAATTCAACCGCGTACCCATAGCTTCATGCAGCTTTTTCTTTCCAGAACCTAGAGGTAAATTGAGAACCTCGTTCTGAAACTATCCTCTTCAGAACTCCATGACGACATACGATTTGCTCCATGTACAGCTCGGCTAATTGCGCGATGGTGTACTTGGTCCTAACAGGAATAAAGTGGCTGTTTTCATCAATCGGTCCACGATAACTGAAATAGAGTCGTAACTCGACTGAGTACGTGGCAATCCGACAATGAAATCCATGCTGATGTCTTCTCACTTCCACTCGGGTACTTTTAGTGGCTGCAATGATCCAGCGTATCTTTGATGTTTGGCCTTCAACCGCTGGCATGTGCCGCATAACGCAACATATTCAGCGATATCCCTTTTCATACCATCCCACCAATAGCAAGTTTTCAGGTCCATGTACATCTTTGTACAGCGGGGGTGTATGGAATAAGGTGAATCATGTGCTGTGACGCCCTCAATTCTGTGGAAAACCACGGAACCGAGAACTGATGCATATGTGTGCCCAGGACGTTCATCACACATACAGATATGTTCCACAAACTGAATTCAGAATATATATAAACACGAATAACAGAGTTTATTACAATTTTTCATGAGTCTTGGACGCATGGTCACAGCGGAAGTCTTTATTTCTATGCAGCGGAAGTCTTTATTCTAATGCGGAAGAAATTTAACTAATGTGGAAGCAATTCTAGGCAGCAGTGGCTCCATCTCTACTCCATCCCCACAGACAAGGTTGAGAACAGATTTACACGCCTAATGCTCCACTTGCTCTTCATAATAATCTTCTCCTGTTGCTGATGATGAAATAATAATGCAAGTTTGAGTACAATGATGTACTCAGCAAGTGCGGGAAATATGATATGTAGCTCATAAAAAGGTAGGTATAAAAAGGCTCATTGCAGAAAGCAAAGTTATTTATCAAAACCATGATAAAACAGCTACTCATCTTTAAGTGAATGTAATCCCAACATGTATTAAAATACCAATCATACCTCCATTATGTTCATTACCTTCCATGTCACAATCAGACATCAATCAATCTCATTCTTGCTCACTAATACCTCCTCGTATTCGCTATCATCTCATGAATACCATCTCGTATTCGCTACCATTTCATATTTATAACTTTGTCTCCCACCCAGACCAACCTTGTTGCCATGACTCAACAGTCATGCAATCCATCTTATCACCCGGACTCAACAGTCCCGAAAACCAAACCATCCAAAACCATAACCAATAACCATATCCAATAACCATCCCAACTAATCATGAAAGTTGGCCAGGCGCTCGTGACCGTAAGCTCAGCTATCATGATAGTTTTAAGACTCTGCAGAGTTTACACCTCTTTACCCACAAGTTTGTGATTTCGTCATCCATCGGCAACTGCAGAACCTCCATTATACCAGTACACAACCGTCGGTGTATGGCCAAGAGATCACAAAATAGCCTTTACAAAGGGGCTACTAGATGTATGGACTCACTAAGGTTTCACCGGAAGGCTAGAATCTCCAATTCTCCCACCCACGGGCACCCTCTTGTGCCATGCAGTTCCCAGGGCAGTCCTCACTCGACATACAATTGATGCTCTCGCAGTTTCTGCAACGTCAATCTCAAGTGTTCTTCATGTTCTTCCATGCTTTTTGAATACACCATGATGTCGTCGATGAAAACCACGATGAACTTGTCCAAGTACTCCATGAAGACCTTATTCATGAGGTACATAAAGTATGCGAGTGCATTCGTTAACCCAAAAGGCATAATGGTATACTCATATGAACCATACCGTGTTCAAAATGCCGTTTTGCGTATGTCAGAGGGCTTAATCTTCAGATGGAAGTATCCCGACCGAAGATCAATTTTGGAGAAAATTCGGGCACCTTTCATTTGATCGAATAGGTCCTTTATGCGGGGCAGCGGGTATCTATTATTGATCGTCACCTCGTTGAGAGACCTATAGTCCACACACATCCTTTGGGTCCCATCTTTATTGTCTACGAAGAGCACGAGGGCTCCCCACGGTGATAAGCTTGGGCGTATAAAACCCTTATCTAGTTGCTCCTGAATTTGCTTCTTGAGCTCCACTAATTCATTAGCAGGCATCCTATACGGCCTCTTCGCTATAGGTGCAGTTCCGGGTACCAAATCAATGGCAACTTTAATGTCCCGGTCAGGTGGCATACCTGGTAGTTCTTCCGGAAATACATCTCAATATTCTCGAACCAACGAAATGCTTTCCAATGTTGCTTCTTTGATGCGGTTCAGCACTGCCTTCTCGGTTGCCGGTTGAGCTGTCTCAAACTCAATATGAGTATCGTGCTCACTCGTCAACTGCACGATCCTTTGAGCACATTCAATCACTCCGTTGTGCTTGATTAACAAGTCCATTCCAAGTATTATGTCAATCCCTTGGGAATCCAAGACAATAAGGTTAGCAAGAAAGTCTACCCCCCTTATTTTAAGGCTTACTTTCGTACATACTATATTAGTCCTCATCTCTCCACCGGGAGAATTAACCAACATAGTTTGTTTCATGTGTGATATGGGCAGGTTATACTTGGCAACATACTCAGACGAGATGAATCAATGCGATGCTCCGGAATCAAATAAAACAGTGGCTGGGTTGGAGTTGGCGAGAAACATACCAATCACGACGTCCTCAGCTTGTTGTGCTTCCTCAGCGGAGACGGTTACCTTGCATAGCCGAAACCAACTTCTTTGTCATGACCAAAACATTCCCAAAACCGATCCTAATCACCATAACCGAATAAACATCCCATGTTTTTGCCTCTAATCATGGAAGTTGGCCAGGTGCTTGTAACCGGAAGCACGGCTATCATGATAGTTTTACACTCTGCAGAGGTGGCACTAGTTTACCCACAAGTTCGTGTTTTCGTCACCCGTCGGCAACTAGACAGAACCTCCATTATACTAGTACACAACCATCAGTGTATGGCCAAGAGATCACAAAATAGCCTTTACAAAGGGGCTACTAGGATGTACGGACCCACTGAGGTTGCACCGGAAGGCTAGAATCTCCATTCTCCCACCCACGAGCAACCTCTTGTGCCATGAAGTTCCCCGGACAGTCCTCCTCGACTCCCATTCTCCGCACCATCCAATGTCCAAAACAAGCTAGCAACACACCTAGTTAGTCAGTTAAGACGCACCCATATTTGGCCTTGTGGTGGCACTATTTTTCTGGCATGTGCTCGCATGAACCGGTCCTTAGATCTATGGCAAGCAAACCACCATCTCATTCAGCAACATCCACGAACCAAGCTCGCCTAGATCTCCCCAATTCCATGCTCATTAACACCATCAAATTATCATCTTCATTATTCATATGAATGCAGTAGCTAAACATGTTTTATTTTAGCTTCCCGTATCCCGTAAATTAATCGAAGCAAAAAGAAAAAATGACCATACCCGACTCTTCAACTTTCCCGGCCACAAGGATGGGTAACAAAACTAGTAAACTCCTATAAAAAGGTGTCTGATCAAGTTGACACAAGCATACAAGTTTTCGCAAGCAAAACAGTTTTAAAAAGTGGGATCAATATGGTCAAGGGGCACTTGCCTTGCTCCCGTGGTTCATGTTGCTCAAGCGTCTCGAAGTCTTGGTGCTGTACCTCCTCGTAGACGGCCTCTTGAGCGTGTCCTTCTACTCACGACCACGCACATACAAAATTTACAACAATCAATTATCATGCACAAACTTTACTGAAGATGCAATGAGGTGAATGAATGCAATTCCTATGGTGCAGTTTTTATTAAAATCAGTTTGCACTTATTTTTGCATGTTTTAGTAGGCTTCCATGGGGTTTTACGATGATCAAGGTTGCTGATCAAGTGTGGACGTGGTGATGATCTTGACCCACTTTGTAGATCAATCCCACCGTCAAAACTCGACCAAAACATGGTCTATCCACACGCAGAATTTTCTGCTCGCAGGGGGTGAAGAAAACGGGTGCGTAGAAACAGCGGCAGCGTTGTAAGAGGGGTAATGAAGACCTACCTCACTTCTTCCTTGTGGCAGGACATCCTTCCTTTAAATGGCGGCAGCGGGAGATTTTCTACGGAGAATTATGAGGCTGTGGCTAGGGCAGAACGTCGGGGGCTTCTTCTCTGGTGACGGCAAAGCGTGACAGAGCTCGACGGCGGCCAAACTCCAGCAGGTGGTCGGGGGCGGTGAATTGGCAGCAAGGGAGAGGGGTGACGACTTGGCAGCAAGGTAGAGGGGGCGGCCAAAAGAGGGGTGGGGGTGTGGCTAGGGGAGGAAGGGTTATATTTATAAAGGGGAAAAGAGCTAGGGTGGTGTGACACCCGGTTCCGAAAATAGAACCAAGTGAATGCATATGTGTGCCCAGGATGTTCATCACACATACACATGTAATCCACAAACTGAATTCAGAACATGACCACGAATAAATAGTGTTTAAGTACTTTATTACAATGACTCAATGTCTCACTCATGAATCTCTAACTTATTCTTGCAGCGGAAGACTCTAAACGACAACAGAAAGTGACTAAAGACAGCAGGCTCCATCTTCAACTCCACAGACATGTTGACGGTAGTTCGCACGCCTAGTACCCCACATGGTCCTCGAAGTACTCATCTCCTGTAGCTGATGTTTATGTGGTAATGCAAGGGTGAGTACATGTCGTACTCAGCAAGTGTGGGAAAAGTATGACATGTAGCTTACAACAAGGTAGGAAATAAAAAGGCTCATTGCAGCAAGCAAATTTTATTTCACAAACATGATAAAAACATCAACTATTTCTAGGTGAAATTTATCCCATCATAATCAAATAATTAGGCAACATTCTTTCATCAGTATTCACCATTTATCAAGTCTCAACCAGCCATTAATCTTTCTCGAGTTCATCTCATACTCATGAATATTCATAGCCATCTCCTTTTCATATAACCGACACCAAACTCAATGTCATGACTCAAAACAGTACCAAAACCAATCCCAATGACCATACCATAACCGCACTAACCATCCCATGTTTTCCCTCTAATCATGGAAGTTGGCAAGGTGCTTGTGACCGGAAGCATGGCTATCATGATAGTTTTACACTCTGCAGAGGTGGCACCACTTTACCCACAAGTTCGTGATTTCGTCACCCGTCGGCGACTACAGAACCTCCATTATAACAGTACACAACCGTCGGTGCATGACCAAGAGATCACAAAATAACCTTTACAAAAGGGGCTACTAGATATATGGACCCACTGTGGTTTCACCGGCTGACTCGAATCACCATTCTCCCACCCACGGGCCCCCTCTTGTGCCATGCAGTTCCCAGTGCAGTCCTCCTCGACTCCCATTCCTTGTGCTATCCATAGTTCATAACAAGCTAGCAACACACCTAATGCTAAGCCGCACCCATATTTGGCCTTGTGGTGGCACTGTTTTCCTCGCATGTGCTGGCATGAACCGGTCCTTAGATCTACGGCAAGTAAACCACCATCTGATTCAGCAACATCCACGAACCAATCTTGCCTAGATCTCCCCGATTTCATGCTCATTATCATCATCAAGTTCTCATCCTCAATATTCATATGAGTGCAGTAGCTAAACATGTTTTAATTCCACTTCCCGTATGCTGTAGATTAAGCGAAGAAAAAGGAAAAATGGCCATACCCGACTCATCAACTTTCCCGGCGACAAGGATGGTTAACAAAACTAGTAAACTCCTGTAAAAGAGTGTCCCATCAAGTTGACTCAAGCATACGAGTTTTCACAAACAAAACAGTTTTGAAACATGGGATCAATATGGTCAAGGGGCACTTGCCTTGCTCCCGTGGCTCTTGTTGCTCAAGCGTCTCGAAGTCTTGGTGCTGTAGATCCTTGTAGATGGCCTCTTGAGCTTGTCCTTCTACTCACGACCACACACATACCAAATTTACAGCAATCAATCATCATGCACAAACTTTACTCAAGATGCAATGGGGTAGATGACTGCAAATTACATGGTGCTGTTTTATTAAACCAGTTTGTACGTGTTCTTGCATGTTTTAACGGGCTTTCATGGGGTTTTATGATGAACAAGTGTGTAGGGATCAAGTGTGGACGTGGTGATAATCTAGACTCAAGATCTAGATCAATTCCACCGTCAAAAATCGATCAAAACACGATCTGTCCGCACGTAAAAGTTTCTGCTAGAAGGGGGTGAAGAAAACGGATGCGTAGAAACAGCGGCGATGTCGTAAGATGGGTAACGGAGACCTACCTCTCTTCCTCCTTCTGGCAGGGCCATTCTCCTAGCAATGGCAGCAGCGGGGAATTTTTCTATGGAAGATTAGGGCAGGACAGATCGTCGGGCTTCTTCTCCGGCGACGGCGGGGCGTGACGGGGCTCGACGGCGGCCAAATTCTGGCAAGGGGGAACTTGGCGACTTGGCAGCAAGGAAGGGGGTTGGCAGAAAGGGGGGGCGACCAAAGGGGAGAGGGGTGCGGCCAGGGGATGGGGGTTATATTTATAAGGGGGGAAAAACAGTCGTAGGGGTGGAAACAAAGAGTCCTAGCAAGATGGGACTCAACCAAAGAGTCCTATGGGTGGAAACAAAGAGTCTTAGCAAGATGGGACTCAACCAAAGAGTCCTAAAGGTGGAAACAAAGAGTCCCAATGGTGGAAACAAAGAGTCCTAATGGTGGGAGATTTAACCAAAGAGTCCTAGAGGTGGGGGACTTAATCAAAGAGTCCTAAAGGTGGGGAATAGGGTTTCCCCCCTTAAGGGCTGCGGCCAAGGGGTCTGCCCCTTAATTGGTGCGGCCAATTTGGGGAAAATTCACCCAAATATGGGGAAAATTCCCCTTTTGTGGAATTGGGGAGTTTGGAAATTTTGGGGGCATTTTGGGGGAATTTGGGAATGGCTCATTTCAGCTATCTTTTTCCCATCCCTCACCATTTCTATGTCACTTGTTCCATTTCTACATTTCCCTCTCCATTTCTATGTCCCATTCTCCATTTCTACATTCCCCTCTTCATTTCTATGCCCCATTCTCCAATTTTATATTCCCTTCTCTATTTCTATGCCCCATTCTCCATTTCTATATTCCTTTCTCCATTTCTGTGGGTCCTCCTCCATTTCTATGGTTCCTTCCTCCATTTCTACGGTTCTTTCTCCGTTTATATGGTTCTTTCTCCATTTCTTTGGTTCTTTCTCCATTTCTATGGTTCTTTCTCCGTTTCTACTTCTTTTATAATGCTTCTCTACATGAAAAATGTATGCAATGCATGGTAATGAATTTGAGGGTGTTACAAACCTACCCCCCATAAACTGAATCTCGCCCTCGAGATTCGATAGAGTGGAGAATTGATGAGGGAATTCTGCTTTGAGATCTTCCTCACGTTCCCATGTAGTTTCGGCTTCTGTGTGATGGCTCCATTGTACCTTGCACCAACGGATCACATCGTTTCTCGTGACCCTTTCCTTCACATCCAAGATTTTGAGGGGGTGCTCCGAGTAGGTCAGATCCTCTTGTATTTCAATCTCATCCATCGGTACTTTTCTTCCGGTACTCTCAAGCACTTCTTGAGTTGGGATATGTGAAATACGTCATGCACGTCAGAGAGGTTAGTTGACAGCTCTAGTTGATAGGCTACTTCTCCTCGCTTGCCCAAAATCTTGATTGGCCCGATGTAGCGAGATGCTAACTTGCCCTTGACGTTGAACCGTCGTTGGCCTCGGATAGGCGATACCTTAAGATACACGAAGTCTCCCACTTCGAAGGTCAATCTTCTTCGCCTATTGTCCACATAACCTTTTTGTCGTGACTGAGCAGCCTTCAAGTTTTCTCGTGTCATTTGGACTTATTTTTTGGCATCTTGCGGAACTTTGGGTCCAAACACTTGGCTTTCTCCGGTCTCATTCCAGAACAGCGGCGTTCTACACCGTCTACCATACAATGCTTCGAAAGGTGGTATTTTCAAGCTGGCTTGATAGCTGTTGTTGTACGAGAATTCAGCATATGGCAAGCTCCTATCCCAACTACGCCCATGTTTCAAGGCGCAAGCTCTCAACATGTCTTCCAAAATCTGATTTGTCCTCTCTGTTTGCCCGTCGTTTTGCGGGTGATAAGCGGAGCTGAAATTCAGCCGGGTACCCATGGCTTCGTGCAGCTTCTTCCAGAACCTGGAGGTAAATTGAGAACCTCGATCTGAATCTATTCTCTTCGGAACTCCATGGCGACACACAATTTGCTCCATATAAAGCTAGGCTAGTTGTGCGACGCGGTACTTGGTTCTAACAGGAAGAAAATGGGCTTTTTCGTCAACCGGTCCACAATAACCCATATGGAGTCATAGCCAGACCGAGTACGTGGCAGTCCGACTATGAAATCCATGCTGATGTCTTCCCACTTCCACTCGGGTGCTTTCAATGGCTGCAACAATCAGCCGGGTCTTTGATGTTCGGCCTTCACTCGTTGGCACGTGTCGCATAAGGCAACATATTCAGCGATATCACTTTTCATACCATCCCAACAGTAGCATGTTTTCAGGTCCTTGTACATCTTTGTACAGCTGGGATGTATGGAATAAGGTGAGTCATGTGTCTCCTTTAATATCGTGTCGCAGATGTGCTTCACGTTAGGCACACAAATCCTTTTCCCTAACCAAAGTGTGCCTTTCTCGTCTTCCTTCATATCCTTTTCTATGCCTTATCGGATTCTTTCCTTGATTTCCTCATCCGTTGCTTGGCCATCTCGTATCCCTTGTTCCAGCGAGGAGTTCAGTTCTATCACTTACATCTCGTTCAAGAACCCGAGATGTAACCGTTCGAACTCCTTGTGAACTCGGGTGGCAGCTCCCGAACCGTGAGTTGGTGACATGCTCTCTTTCGGCTCAACGCATCAGCTACTACATTGGCCTTTCTGAGGTGATAGTTGATTCCAACATCATAATCCTTGATGAGTTCCAGCCATCGACTCAAATTCAGATCTGTTTGCATGAATATATACTTGAGGCTTTTGTGATCCTTATAGACCTAACAGGCCAAGGATATAATGCCTCCAAATCTTCAAGGCATGTACCATGGCTGCAAGTTCCAAGTCATGTGTGGGGTAATTCAGCTCATGTTTCTTTAGTTGTCTCGATGCATAGGCTACCACTTGTCCTCCTTGCATGAGCATACATCCAAGCCCTTGTCTTGATGCGTCACAATATATGTCGAAGCTCTTGCTCATGTCCGGCAATACCAAAACCAGCGCTGTGGTTAATCTCTTTTTTAGCTCCTCAAAGCTTTCTTGACACGCTGGTGTCCACTGAAATGCTTTCCGGTTCATTAGCAATTCAGTCATAGGCTTCGCTATTTTGGAGAAATCCTTGATGAACCTGCGGTAGTATCCAGCCATCCCAAGGAAACTTCGAATATCTCTTACATTCTGTGGTTGAGTCCACTTCAAAATATCTCCTACTTTTCCGGGATGAACCGATACTCCTCCTTTGGATATGATGTGGCCTAGGAACGATATCTCCTTTAGCCAAAATTGACACTTGCTGAACTTGGCATACAGTTAATGCTCTCGGAGTTTCTGCAATGTCAATCTCAAGTGTTCTTCATGTTCTTCCTCGCTTTTCAAATACACCATGATGTCATCGATGAAAACCACGATCAACTAGTCCAAGTACTCCATGAAGACCTTATTCATGAGGTACATAAAGTATGTGGGTGCATTCGTTAACCCAAAAGACATAACGGTATACTCAAATGAACCATACCGTGTTCGAAATACAGTCTTGGGTATGTCGGAGGGCTTAATCTTCAGCTGGAAGTATCCCGGCCGAAGATCAATCTTGGAGAAAATTCAGGTACCTTTCATTTGATCGAACAAGTCCTCTATGCGGGGCAGCGGGTACTTATTGTTGACTGTCACTTCGTTGAGAGACCTATAGTCCACACACATCCTTTGGGTTCCATCTTTCTTGTCTACGAAGAGCAGAGGGGCTCCCCATGTTGACGAGCTTGGGCGTATAAAACCCTTTCCTAGCTGCTCCTGAATTTGCTTCTTGAGCTCCACTAATTCATTAGCAGCCATCCTATATGGCCTCTTCGCTATAGGTGCAGTTCCGGATACTAAATCAATGGAAAATTCACTGTCCCGGTCAGGTGGCATACCTGGAAGTTCTTCTGGGAACACATCTGAATATTCTTGAACTACCGGAATGCTTTCCAACGTCGCTTCTTCGATGTGGTTCAGCACTGCCTTCTCGTTGTATGTTGGGCTGCCTCGAACTCAATACGAGTATCGTGCTCACTCGTCAACTGCACGATCCTATGAGCACATTGAATCACTCCGTTGTGCTGGCTTAACCAGTCCATTCCAAGTATTATGTCAATCCCTTGAGAATCCAAGACAATAAGGTTGGCAAGAAAGTCTATCCCCTTATTTTAAGGCTTACTCTCGGAATAGAATTTAGAATTCAAAGAAGCGATTTCCCAACTATATGCATCAAGATATATGAGACTAAGCAACTCCTTTTATTAATTTCAGCCTATTTTAGGACGTGAACACGTTCCGAAGCATCTCACATCTCTCCACTATGTGTGGATGTGGACATTCGCCGAAGCGTCCCACAATTCACACCAGCACACAAACCAAGCAATCATCACAAAAATTCAGCACACCACTCTTATTCAAGCTACTATGATCTAAACAATCCTATTACAGCTTTATTCAATGGAAACCTAAACTTAATCGTGAGAACCGGTGCTGTTTTCGCCGTGTGACGGGGGTGGTCCATACATGGGCGCACGCCATGGTGAGTTGGCAGTCCATGTAGGGTTAGATGACGCTGGTGCTCCATTTGCTCCCGCGTTGGCATGAATCTTCTCCTGTTTTTCCAGCAAGAACAACTTCTTGCGGAGGTAACTGATCTCATATTGTGCGCTTGCATATCGATTTCCTAATTCCACGAGCAATCTCTTAGACTTGTCAGCAGCTTGTGGGTTGGAAAGAGCTGTTACATAGGGTCCAATGATCTCCCTTGTACCACTCTTCAGATACGGGTGCAGGTCAAAAGTGGTGTCCTCAAGCTGCCCACGGAAGGCGTAGCACAGTCCAGTGAGTGCATCCCATGCAGCATCATCGATAGCTTCTGCCCTTGTAGCTCTCCATGTGGGTGTGAAGTGCCGAGTGACAACCCTACCGTTAGATAAGATGGTTACCTCAGCCTTCCACTCTTCATGTCCGAGACGAGAGACATTCTTAAGAAGATATTCCGGGTATAGGCTGCAGCAATCCTGAAATTCTTTGAGCTCCCTGGATATGTGTCCTCCATTCATTCCGTCGGACCGAAATTCCTGAACTGAAAGGTCGGCCCATTCATCACCTTCATTTTCAGCCTCGGCAGGGGGTGGCTCCTCTTCGGATTCATCTCCTCCCGACATAGCTTCAAGAGGCTCCACGGGGTGTAAGCCCGCGTGAAACTCCTCCTGAGGTGCGTACCAATGCCGTTCTTGTGGATCATCGTCCATGTCGTATTCGAATGGTTCCACCTCTTCTGGATCCTCTTCCTCATGCATAGAGCTATTGACTTCATCTTCATCATGAGGTTCCGTCTTCACCTCCTCTTAATATGGTCCATCGGACACCTCAATGGGGTTAAGTGCACTCCCACATGGTGGTGGACGAGGACTTATGCGCGCCATGCTCCTGATCACCGGCATCTATAAATAAGACATGAGAAACTTTAGAGAAGGAAGAAATAACTCCAAAACTTCAGAAGCTATGGAGCAAGAAAGCAAAGGTGTTGCTGTCCAAAAGAAGAGAAAAAGAGGGGCTGAAAATAGCACTTTGCGGTGGCTGAATTGACAAGTAAAGTGCACCAGCAAGCAATGTTCGAAAATAGCAGTTTATAGGGGTGTTCCAATGTGTTTTACAGTGTCCGTTCTACCTAGGTTTGCATCCTACGGTCAACCTGGCTCTGATGTCAATCTGTGACACCCTATTCCGAAAATAGAACCATGTGAATGCATGTGTGTGCCCAGAATGTTCATCACACATACACATGTAATCCACAAACTAAATTCAGAATATAACCACAAATAAATAGTGTTTAAGAACTTTATTAAAATGACTCAATGTCTCATTCATGAATCTCTAACGTATTCTTGCAGCGGAAGACTCTAAACGACAGCAGAAAGAGACTAAAGACAGCAGGCTCCATCTTCAACTCCACAGGCATGTTGACGGTAGTTCGCACGCCTAGTACTCCACATGGTCCTTGAAGTACTCATCTCCTGTAGCTGATGTTTATGTGGTAATGCAAGGGTGAGTACATGTCGTACTCAGCAAGTGCGGGAAAAGTATGACATGTAGCTTACAACAAGGTAGGAAATAAAAAGGCTCGTTGCAGCAAGCAAATTTTATTTCACAAACATGATAAAAACAGAAACTATTTCTAGGTGAAATTTATCCCATCATAATCAAATAATTCAGCAACATTCATTCATCAATATTCACCATTTATCAAGTCTCAACCAGCCATTAATCTTTCTTGAGTTCATCTCATACTCATGAATATACATAGCCATCTCCTTTTCATATAACCGAAACCAAACTCAATGTCATGACTCAAAACAGTCCCAAAACCAATCCCAATGACCATACCATAACCATACCGAATAACCATCCCATGTTTTCCCTCTAATCATGGAAGTTGGCCAGGTGCTTGTGACCGGAAGTCCGGCTATCATGATAGTTTTACGCTCTGCAGAGGTGGCACCACTTTACCCATAAGTTCGTGATTTTGTCACCTGTCGGCAACTGCAGAACCTCCATTATACCAGTACACAACTGTCGGTGTTTGGCCATGTGATCACAAAATAGCCTTTACAAAGGGGCTACTAGATGTATGGACCCACTGAGGTTTCACCGGCAGGCTCGAATCACCATTCTCCCACCCACGGGCCCCCTCTTGTGCCATGCAGTTCCCAGGGCAGTCCTCCTCAACTCCCATTCCCCATGCCATCCATGGTCCAAAACAAGCTAGCAACACACCTAATTAGTCAGCTAAGCCGCACCCATATTTGCCCTTGTGGTGGCACTGTTTTCCTGACATGTGCTGGCATGAACCGGTCCTTAGATCTACGGCAAGTAAACCACCATCTCATTCAGCAACATCCATGAACCAATCTTGCCTATATCTCCCTGATTCCATGCTCATTATCATCATCAAGTTCTCATCCTCATTATTCATATGAGTGCAGTAGCTAAACATGTTTTAATTCCACTTCCTGTATCCCGTAGCTTAAGCGAAGAAAAAAGAAAAAATGACCATACCCGACTCATGAACTTTCCCGGTGACAAGGATGGTTAACAAAACTTGTAGACTCCTATAAAAGGGTGTCCCATCAAGTTGACTCAAGCATACGAGTTTTTGCAAACAAAACAGTTTTGAAACATGGGATCAATATGGTCAAGGGGCACTTGCCTTGCTCCCGTGGCTCTTGTTGCTCAAGCGTCTCGAAGTCTTGGTGCTGTAGATCCTCGTAAATGGCCTCTTGAGCTTGTCCTTCTACTCATGACCACGCACATACAAAATTTACAGCAATCAATCATCATGCGCAAACTTTACTCAAGATGCAATGGGGTAGATGAATGCAAATCCTATGGTGCTGTTTTATTAAACCAGTTTGTACGTGTTCTTGCATGTTTTAACGGGCTTTCATGGGGTTTTATGATGAACAAGGGTGTAGGGATCAAGTGTGGACGTGGTGATGATCTTGACTCAAGATCTAGATCAATTCCCACCGTCAAAAATCGATCAAAACGTGATCTGTCCACACGTAAAAGTTTCTGCTCGAAGGGGGTGAAGAAAAAGGATGCGTAGAAACAGTGGCGACATCGTAAGATGGGTAATGGAGACCTACCTCTCTTCCTCCTTGTGGCAGGGCCCTTCTCCTAGCAATGGCAGCAGCGGGGAATTTTTCTATGGAAGATTAGGGCAGGATAGATCGTCGGGCTTCTTCTCCGGCGACGGCGGGGCGTGACGGGGCTCGACAGCGGCCAAATTTTGGCAAGGGGGAACTTGGCGACTTGGTAGCAAGGAAGGGGGCTTGGCAGCAGGGGGGGACGACCAAAAGGGAGAGGGGTGCGGCCAGGGGGTGGGGGTTATATTTATAAGGGGAAAAAAGAGTCCTAGGGGTGGAAACAAAGAGTCCTAGCAAGATGGGACTCAACCAAAGAGTCCTAGGGGTGGAAACAAAGAGTCTTAGCAAGATGGGACTCAACCAAAGAGTCCTAAATGTGGAAACAATGAGTCCTAATGGTGGGGGATTTAACTAAAGAGTCCTAGAGATGGGGGACTTAACAAAAGAGTCCTAAAGGTGGGGAATAGGGTTTACCCCCTTAAGGACTGCGGCCAAGGGGTCTCCCCCTTAATTGGTGCGGCCAATTTGGGGAAAATTTCCCCCAAATGTGGGGAAAATTCCCCTTTTGTGGAATTTGAGAATTTGGAAATTTTTGCGGAAATTTTGGGGAAATATGGGAACGGCTCATTTCAGCTATCTTTTTCCCATTCCTTGCCATTTCAATGTCACTTATTCCATTTCTACATTCCCCTCCATTTCTATGTCCCATTCTCCCTTTCTACGTTCCCCTATCCATTTCTATGTCCCATTCAACATTTCTACATGCTCTCTCCATTTCTATGCACTATTCTCCATTTCTATATTCCCTTCTCCATTTCTATGCCTCTTTCTCCATTTGTATATTCCTTTCTCCATTTCTGTGGTTCCTCCTGCATTTCTATGGTTCCTTCCTCCATTTCTATATTTCTTTCTCCATTTCTATGGTTCTTTCTCCATTTCTATGGTTCTTTCTCCATTTCTATAATTATTTCTCCATTTCTACTTCTTTTATAATGCTTCTCTACATGAAAAATGTATGCAATGCATGGTAATGAATTTGAGGGTGTTAGAGGTGGCTAGGATTTTAGCAACCCAATTATCCAAGGGCTGAGATTTAATTTTAAAAGAGGTGGGAGCTAGGGGCTGGGATTTTATTATTTATTTTCCATCAATGGCTGAGATTATTTGATAAATAAAAGCCCACAAAAATCCTACAAGGGGGAGGGGGCGGCTAGGGTTCCCCCCCCTTAGTGGGCTGCGGCCAAGGGGTTGGGCCCATTAGGGTTCCTCCCCCCAAGTGGTGCGGCCAAATTAGGGGGAAATTCCCCCCAAATGTGATGAAAAATCCCCCTAGGGGAAATTTAAGGAATTTGAGGAAAATCAGGAAAATTGGGAAAATTTTGGAAAATTAGGGGAGAGAGGTATTTGGGGGAAAATTGGGAAATTTTGGCGGGAAACTGGGAAATTTTGGGGGATAATTGGGAAATTTTGGGGAAAAATTGCGGTGACCCAATTTGGCTTATTTTATTTTATTTTATTTTTATTTTTATTTTAGTTTCCTTTTCTATTTATTTTTATTATTTTCCATTTCTTCCTTTTATTATTTTATTTGCCTCTATATTCCTCTCTTTATTTCTTCTTCTTTTTAAATATTTCTCTACATGAAAAATGTATGCAAAGCATGGTAGTAAAATTGAGGGTGTTACAAGAAGCTGGGTACGCACGGTAAGGGAATGGAACCAGGCATAGCAGGCTACGCCCCTAAACCTCCCTCCGGCGTAAGCTTTTTGGGGGAGGACCATTAGGCGCCATATGGCCCCTAGACAATGAGATAACCAAAGATCGCTTTACGCTATGGTCAAGACTTTGCTTGGGGGTATGAGCCGTCCGGCTCCCCTGTACCGATCTGTAGCGCTGGAGAGGCAAGGTACGCACGCTAAGGGTACGGAACCAGGAATAGCATGCTACGCCCCTGGTCCTCCCACTGGCGTAAGTTTTCAGGGAGGGACCATTCGGTGCCATAAGGCCCCTGAGCAACGAGACAACCGCAGGATCCCCGGGTACGCCTTAGGTACCTCAAGCAGACCCGTCAGTACAAGGATAGCACAACTCTTGCTATGGTTGAAAATAAGAAAAAGTGACTGGCCACACGGCCGGAGCGGTATGGAAAGAAAGCACAAAAGGTATGGGGGCAATGTCCGAGGTCCGATTACTTCTCTTGTCCGCAGGCATGTTCTTTCTGGCCCCCAAGTACTCAGCTGTAGTGCTGGGGAGGCAGGATGTGCACACTAAGGGTAAGGAACCAGGCATAGCAGGCTACACACCCTGAACCTTCCGCTGGTGTTAACCTTTCAGAGAAGAGACCTTCCAGTGGCATGGAACCCAGGAGAAGTGTGTAGGAAAGGCTCCGGACATGCCATTTACAGTTGATATGCATGATCTATCACAAACTGTAAATAAAATGCGCAGGGTAGGACAAACTTTTCTTATTTCTGGCTTCCTTCAGGTAATAGGAGGTAACATGTAACACCCCAAATTTTTAGTCAAAACCCAAATTTGGATTCAAAACCCTAAACCATGTTCAGAGGGGAATTTAGAAATTTTTGGACGTGTTGCATGGTTTGCAAAAATTCAAATTCAAACTGGAATTCAAATTATACCCAAAACAGAAAAGAAATGGAAAAAGAAAAAGGAAATCGGGAAAAAAAACTGGCCAGTGGGCCGAAACAGCCAGCCGGCCCAGCAAACCCCGCGCCAGCCCGCCCCCGCGCGCGCCGCGCTGCCCCTCGCTGACGGGTGGGACCCACATGTCATCCCTAACCCCGCGACCCCGGACTCTCTCCCGGGCGCGCGATCGCAACCGATCGGGAAATCGCGTCCCGCAGCCGAATTCCGGTCCCAGCGGACTCCAGCTCGATCACAACAGACCCACCGCCCTCCCCCGGCTATAAAAACCACCGATCCGATCAGTTTTCCTCACGCGATCGCCGATTTTCACTCCGGTGAGCACCGAGACTTCGCCGGTGAATTCTGGCCGATCTAAGCTCGGAAACTCTGATCTAACTCGCTGGTTTTGATCCACCGCCTCCGGGGAACTTTGCAGGTGCAGAAAACCCGAAGACTTACGGTGTAAACTCAGCGCCGACGAGCTTCGCCGTGGTTTTGCCTCGGACCTCGCCGCCGAGCACTTTCCAGGACCCCCGAGCTCGAGAAAACCCCCGAGGTGAGATCCCTGACCTCCCCTCTACCGATCTAGGCCCTAAGATCACAGTTCTAGGCAGAATTCTCGAGGATCCGAAAGTTTCCGGCGAGATCGCCGCTTCCCGCCGCCGTGCGCCGCCGGCAGCGCCGCCCGCTCTCGATCAGAGCGACGTGGCCGCTTGTGCGCCGTTTATTTTAAATCGCACGGTAGACTTTAAATCCCCGCGTACCGGTTCGATGTTATAATCTCAGCCGTCGGTTTAAAATCGGACGGTCCACGTCGACCCCGCGTTATAAAGGCTGGAGTTCTTACGTGCTACCCCCTGGGGTTCTCTGGAATTGAGAGCTAGCCCCGGAAACTTCAGATCTAGCCCCTGGAACTTCAGAAAATCATGTAAATTCATTTAAAAATCAGTTTTAGCCCCTGGACTTAATAGAAATTAAGAAAAACACCTCGGTTAAGTGTAGCTAGACCCCTGGAAATTATGAAAATAATATTATAGACCCTGTGATGGGTGAGTTTACTTTTTAACCCTGTTTAGTATTTAAATTAGAAAATTGAATATGTAACTAGTGTTTAAAAATTAAAAAGTGGGACAAACATAATTTTCAAAATTAATTAAAAACTTTCTCAGTACTTAGAAAACTTTGGAGTGAGATAAAAATATATTTTTGGGCTGATATGAATCTGTTTCATTAATCACATTATTTAGATTAGGGACACATTTTTAAAGTAAAGGATAGTTATAGAAAAATAGGGAAAAATAATTATGAAATAGTATACAACATAAGCCATGGTCAAAATATGATTTTAAATTATTTAGGACCAGAACCTAATCTGTTTAGGTGATGTGTATTACTAATTTAATAATAAAATATACAATTATGCATAGGAATATAAATCTGAACATATAGAAACTAGTAAATGATAAATGGAGTTTCTAAAATACAAAGAATTCAGTTTAGGGTTGATAGAAGTTGTGAAGGCACATTGTAGGCAAATATAAATGTGAACACAAAAGTAGGAATCATATATACATGGTTAAAAGTGCATGCAAGACACAACTTAACACCTATAAAGTAACCACGACACATATAAGGGTGAATGAATTTCATAAATAAGAAATGTGTGGTTTGTATGAAGTAGAAGTGTGAACTATGTCTTATGATTTTTGTTTTTCTTTTGTTATGTGTGATGGTATGAAGTAGAACCTGTTCAAGAGCAAGTTATTTCTTTCCAAGATCAAGACTACTCATTCCAAGAGCAGCAAGAAGGAGGCAAGTGTCCTTGACCACTTTGATCCTATGCTAGGATGTGTAGATAGAATTATTTGCATTGTCAAATGAAATATGAAACCCATGCTAGGAAAGTTTCCCTAGAATTGCATTACCTTGTTTCCTTGAAGCTTGGGTTGGGATTTATTTTACCATGTCATTTATTTCCATGCATATGCTTAGCCATGCTTAGAATGGGTTATTTGGGACATGAGATCATCAGTTTATATTACCATACTCTTGAATGAGACATTGTGAGTTATGTAGAGGTAGGGATCAAGGCAAGTTGGATGTTTTGGTTGTGTGCTGGGTGCACGAGACTTGGGTTTGTGTATTGTACTTGCCTGGATCCTAAGGACCGGTTCATGGAGCATGTAACCCGTCTTTACAGTGCCAACCACATGCTGAGATGGGGCAGCTTGGCCAATTAATTAGGTGTATCCCCGGCGTAGTATGGGTGTGTTGGATGGTGCGGGGAGTAGGTGTCAGCTGGACTACCATATGAACCGCAAGGCTCAAGAGGGGGCCACTGCAGCGGGGTTGGAGCCTCTTGAATGCTGTTAGGGGTGAAACCTCAGTGGGCCCACGCTCGTCGGGAATCCCTTTGTAAAGGCTTTGTAGTGATCTCTTGGCCGCACACCTGGGAAGTGTGAATGTGGAACGTAGCCACTGGCATAATGGAGGTTCTTTTAGTCCACCCGGCAACGGGGGATGAAATTACTACTTGTGGGTACAGTGGTACAAACTCTGCAGAGTCAAAACTGTCTTGACAGCCATGCTCACGGTTAAGAGCGGCCTGGACTTATTCATGATTAGAGGATTGTTGGTTTAGGAAGTTAAGCGGGGAGCTTAACATTGGAAATGATGTTATGGTTATTTGGTTATGATGATGGGATGGGAGATTGGGACCATTTCACCTGTGTAGTAATGTAGGTGCTTAATAAGCTAAGGTGATAGGTATTAATTGCGTAGTGCTTTAACCATGAGTTCAACCTCTCCTTGTTCTAGCCATGCATGATATAATTTTCCCACACTTGCTGAGTACCATTGGTACTCAACCTTGCATATTTGTTGGTTTATATTGCTGCTCAGGTCAAGATAATGAGGTGGTGTATAATGACCAAGATTTTGGACCCGAGGAAGGATTCTAGGTTCATGAAGACCCCCGGGCAACGCCTGTGATGGAGCCCTAAAAGAATAATATTCCGCTGCTAGTTTATTTACTTGTGATGAACTTATTATTGTCCATCGAGACATTTACTATGTAAGACTTACTTATATTCGACACCTGGCTTGTAATAAATGATGCTTCACTATTTGTCATCACATGTATGAGAAAATGATCCGGGCATACATGTGATATTCACTTGGTTGTTTCTTCGGAAAAACCGGGTGTGACAGAGGTGGTATCAGAGCCAAGGTTGCCCGTAGGAACGTGGACCTAGGTAGAAATGGACGTATTTAAGGGCCCTATTTTCTTAAAAACTATTTTTCAAGGTGTGGGTGGAAAAGTGTTATTAAAGGAGTCATTTTCTTCATCTTACCCCAACTTTCATTCAAAATAGGATTTTTGTTTGAGATTTCATCTAACCTAATTTTAAATTCTTTTGTTTTAGATGGTTCGTATGATTCGCACCGCTCGTAAGTCCACAGGAGGGAGAGTTCCCATAGTGGCCCTTGCCGAAAGAGAGGAGAGTCGTCCCGTGACGTACCTTTCCTACGGATTGGCAGTTGGAGATTTGTTGCGCCGTCTTCGACGTATGCTCGAAGCCGCCGGCAATACGGGCAAGCTAATCATCCACTATAACTCCACCAGGACCATCCGTGAGAAGAGGGAAGAATGGAGTTCGGAGATGAGGATTATACACGAGAATCAGCTGCTGAAGATCCACCATTCTCCAGCTTGTCGAGCAACACAAGTTGACGCGGAGAGAGATGTCACCTGGGAGGCCATCACCTGCCAGAGTCACATCTATCGTTGCCACTTGGACAAAACTGAGTACATGTATGTCCTCCAACGTGAGAGTGGTACCACGGAGTACAAGTACCCACCGGTGCAGCAAGGGACTTCCCATGAGCACATGGACTTGTGCTTGGAGGATGCTGCTATGCTCAGCACTCGACTGCAGGAGTGTCAACAAGAGCTTCAGGATGTCCGAGACACCCTAAAGGAAACGGAGGCGTTGCTGCGAGCTTGCTTAAAGGCGAGAGAAAGAGGAGATGGGAATGAACTGTGTGTCACCGTGAGTGATCCATGGACTCCTGACTCCCCGGATCACCGAGCAATCAGGCGTCGTCGCACTTCTCCACCAGCAGCCTCCCCACCCAAAGCAGAGTCAGAAGGTAGCCGAAATGAGGAGGAAGATCCCGAGGAGCCAGCTCAAGAGGACGAGTAGTGTAGAGTCTTTCCCCTAGCTAGCAAGAGGTCGAGTAGTCGAGTCGTGACGTAGTTAATGGTGTGATAATGCTTGGTGTGTGACGTGAGTTGTGGAAGCCATGAGCAATTGTCCACAGCCTCGTCTTCAGATTGTTTTGCTTTGGTGTGTGAACCCTTAGAAAATAATAGTGCATTTATTTGATGTGAGATATAAACCCTCGTAAAATTTTAACAAAGCCTCAACACCTCAAAGTACCAACAAATGAAGGTAGTAAGATGATACTAAATGGTATCAAATTAACATTTGTTGATTCTGCCAGATGGCCGGAAGAGGGAAAGGACGTGCTGCCAACCCCGCCAACAACAACGATGAGGCGTGCAACCCTCATCTTTCTGAAGGCCAGGATAGGGGTGGTCGCCGTGAAGAAGTTGATCCTCTCCACCAAATGCTGGAGAATCAAAATCAGCTTATCCAGAACTTGACTCAAGTGGTGGCCAACTTGCATCAAGTTCCACCTCCACAAGCTGCACCACGCCAACCAAGGTTGAGTGAGTTTCTAGGAACTCAACCTCCAAAGTTTGCAAGTGCTGCTGAACCTCTGGAGGCAGATGATTGGCTGAAGACTATTGAAAGCAAGATGAGGATCATACAATGCCAAGGGTATGAGAGGGTGCTGTTTGCCTCTCATCAATTGCAGGGACCTGCTGCTGATTGGTGGACCGCCTACGTGGCCGCCCATCATGACCCTGAGAACATCACTTGGGAAGAGTTCAAGCGTAGCTTCCGCAACCACTACATCCCAAGAGGTGAACTCAAAAACAAGAGGAAAGAGTTTCTGGGACTGCAGCAGGGAAACATGACGGTGAGGGAATACCTCACTAAATTTACTCAACTATCCCGTTATGCTCCACGAGACATAGAGACTGATGAGCAGAAACAAGATTGTTTCGTGGAAGGGCTTACCGCAGAGATGCAGTGTGCCATGTCCTCCAATGAGTATGAAAGTTTTCAAAAGATGGTGGAAAGAGCATTTGTGGTAGAAAGGAAGCTAAAGGCCCTAGAAAATGAGAATAAGAGGAAGGCCGGGTGGTCACAACAAGCCTCAGGGAGCAACACTCGCCCACGTATGATGCAGCAACCTACGGGGCAGATGAGCCGTGCTGCGGTACCCTATTCAGCACCAAGAGGGTACAACCCAAACTACAGGCCTCCCGCAGCATCTGCACAGCCGCCACGTCAGTTTGTGCATCAGCCTCGCCCTGCATATCCACCTCGACCAGCAGTGCAAGGACCCCAAAACCCACCCCAAGACAACAAGGGTCAAGCATCTAAGGTTGGGGTGCAATGTTTCAACTGTGGTGAAGTGGGGCACTACGCCCATAAATGCCCGAAGAAGAAGCCTGCGCCGCCACAACAGCAGAATGTAGTGAGAGGACGGGTGAACCACGTCACCCTGGAGGAAGCACAAGAGGCACCCGACGTGGTAGTTGGTAAGTTTCCTGCCAATTTACACCTTGCAACTCTGCTGTTTGATTCTGGTGCTACCCACTCGTTCATTGCTCAAGGGTTTGTTAAGAAGCATGACCTAGCAACCACACAAATGAACCATATGTTAGCCGTAAACTCTCCAGGTGGAGAAATAAGGACAAGACAAGTGTGTCCCAAAGTGAGCCTAGACATTAATGGGGTAGTATTTACTGCTAACCTCATAGTGATAGATTCACAAGGGATAGATATTATTTTGGGTATGGATTGGTTGACCAAACATAAAGGAATCATCCATTGTTCGAACAGAACGGTGGAACTAACTCACCCCAGTGGTACCAAGGTAAAGTTCATAACGATACACGAGCCTAGGAGGGACATTAAATTAAATCAAGTGGAGGTGAAAGTTGAGGAAATCAGGACTATCAGGGAATATCCAGATGTTTTTCCGGAGGAATTGCCAGGAATGCCTCCCGACCGTGACGTGGAATTCGCAATTGAGCTAGTACCGGGAACAGCCCCGATATACAAGAGACCTTATCGAATGGACTCCAAGCAGCTAGAAGAGCTCAAGGATCATTTGAGAGAACTGACGGAGAAGGGGTATATTCGCCCTAGTTCCTCACCATGGGGAGCTCCGGTGATATTTGTGCCTAAGAAAGACGGAACCCAAAGGTTATGCGTGGATTACCGTGCCTTGAATGAGGTAACCGTCAAGAACAAATAAACATTGCCCCGCATTGAAGACTTGTTCGATCAGTTGAGGGGAGCTTGTGTGTTCTCAAAAATTGATCTCAGGTCGGGGTACCACCAACTCAAGATAAGGCAATCTGATATTCCCAAGACAACTTTCGTATCTCGGTACGGACTGTATGAATACACTGTCATGCCTCTCGGGCTAACCAATGCCCCGGCATATTTCATGTACCTCATGAACAAGGTATTCATGGAATATCTGGACAAATTTGTGGTGGTTTTCATAGATGATATTCTCGTCTTCTCCAAAGATGAAGAAGAACATGAGAAACATCTAAGGTTGGTGTTACAAAGGCTGAGAGAACACCAACTATATGCCAAGTTGAGCAAGTGTGAGTTTTGGCTGAAGAGAGTTCCCTTTTTAGGACATATCATCTCGGAGGGAGGAATCTCCGTAGATCCCGCCAAAATCGAAGATATCCAGAAGTGGAAAACCCCTGAAAATGTCGGGGAAGTTCGAAGCTTTTTGGGATTGGCTGGATACTATCGACGGTTTATTGAGGGATTCTCCAAGATCTCGAGACCTCTCACCAAACTGTTGGAAAAGGGAATCACATTCACCTGGACGCCACAGTGCGATACGAGCTTTCAGGAGCTAAAGAAGAGATTGACAACAGCCCCAGTGTTGGTTATGCCAGATATGCAGAAGAATTTCACAGTGTACTGCGATGCCTCTGGAAATGGGTTGGGATGTGTTCTCATGCAAGAAGGACATGTCGTGGCATATGCATCCCGGCAGCTTCGGAAGCACGAGAAGAACTATCCTACACATGACCTAGAACTAGCTGCAGTGGTACACGCGTTGAAAATTTGGCGGCACTATTTGATGGGGAAGAGGACAGAAATATATACGGATCATAAGAGTTTGAAGTACATATTCACACAGCCATATCTCAACCTCCGACAAAGGAGATGGTTAGAGCTAATCAATGACTTTGATGTGGGCATCAACTATCATCCCGGGAAAGCAAACGTCGTGGCCGATGCTTTGAGTCGGAAAGTGCAGGTCAATAAGTTGAGTTTGAAGGACATGCCTGCAGAATTGAAGGACGAGGTTATAAGACTCAATCTATGTCTAGTAAATAGTGGTGAAGCCATTGCCATGGAAGTGGACTCCACACTCGAGCGAGACATACGCGAGGGCCAAAAGAATGATGAGAAGATACAAGAGATCCGACAGCTCATCAAGGAAAATAAAGCTCCTGGTTTTAGAGAGGATGAACGAGGAACGGTGTGGCACGGGAAAAGGATCTGTGTGCCAGAAGTAAAGGAGATCCGTGAATTAATTTTGAAGGAGGCTCACGATTCTGACTATTCCATTCATCCTGGGAGTACGAAGATGTACCAGGACCTCAAAAGCAGGTATTGGTGGTATGGCATGAAGCGAGATGTCGCGGAACATGTTGCCCTATGTGACACATGTCAGTTGGTGAAAGCAGAACATCAACGACCCGCGGGATTATTGCAACCACTCAAAGTATCTGAATGGAAGTGGGAAGAAATCAGCATGGATTTTATCGTGGGATTGCCTAGGACCCAATCCGGGTATGATTCCATATGGGTCATTATTGATAGGCTAACCAAGGTAGCTCATTTCATCCCTGTGAAAGAAAGCTACAGTGGATCTAAATTGGCAGAATTGTACATGTCAAGGATCGTGTGTTACCATGGAGTGCCAAAGAAGATAGTGTCGGACCGAGGGACACAGTTCACCTCGAGGTTTTGGCAGAAGTTGCATGAAACCATGGGAACCCATCTGAATTTCAGCTCTGCATATCATCCCCAAACTGACGGGCAGACGGAGAGAACCAATCAGATCCTTGAAGATATGTTAAGGGCATGTGCACTCAAAAACAATAGGAGCTGGGACAAGAATTTACCGTATGCGGAGTTTTCCTATAACAACAGTTATCAAGCTAGTATGAAGATGTCACCTTTTGAAGCTTTGTATGGAAGGAAGTGTAGAACTCCTCTATTTTGGAACCAAACAGGAGAAAGTAAAGTGTTTGGTCCAGAAGTGCTACAAGAAGCCGAGGCGAAGGTGAGGGATATTCGCAACAATTTGAGGATAGCACAAACACGCCAGAAGAGTTATGCTGATGTACGAAGAAGAGAACTCGTTTTCAACGTGGGAGACTATGTTTATCTCAAGGTGTCCCCTATCAGAGGACTTCGTCGGTTCAAGGTGAAAGGGAAGTTGTCACCTCGATACATCGGACCCTTTCAGGTGTTGGAAAGGAAAGGCGAAGTGGCGTACCAACTAGAGTTACCGGCTCATCTATCGGACGTGCACGATGTACTCCATGTGTCACAACTCAAGAAATGTCTGAGGACGCCTGAAGAGGTGTTACCCATGAATGAAGTGGATGTAGCTGAAGATTTGTCTTATGCCGAGCAACCATACAAGATTTTGGAGACAATGGAACGCCTCACCAGAAACAAGAGAATCCGGATGTGCAAGGTGCAGTGGAAGCATCACTCAGAAGAGGAAGCTACCTGGGAACGGGAAGATGAGCTCAAGGCGCAATTTCCGGAATTGTTTTCTTAGAAACACCAATCTCGAGGACGAGATTTCTTTTAAGGGGGGGTAGAGCTGTAACACCCCAAATTTTTAGTCAAAACCCAAATTTGGATTCAAAACCCTAAACCATGTTCAGAGGGGAATTTAGAAATTTTTGGACGTGTTGCATGGTTTGCAAAAATTCAAATTCAAACTGGAATTCAAATTATACCCAAAACAGAAAAGAAATGGAAAAAGAAAAAGGAAATCGGGAAAAAAAACTGGCCAGTGGGCCGAAACAGCCAGCCGGCCCAGCAAACCCCGCGCCAGCCCGCCCCCGCGCGTGCCGCGCTGCCCCTCGCTGACGGGTGGGACCCACATGTCATCCCTAACCCCGCGACCCCGGACTCTCTCCCGCGCGCGCGATCGCAACCGATCGGGAAATCGCGTCCCGCAGCCGAATTCCGGTCCCAGCGGACTCCAGCTCGATCACAACAGACCCACCGCCCTCCCCCGGCTATAAAAACCACCGATCCGATCAGTTTTCCTCACGCGATCGCCGATTTTCACTCCGGTGAGCACCGAGACTTCGCCGGTGAATTCTGGCCGATCTAAGCTCGGAAACTCTGATCTAACTCGCTGGTTTTGATCCACCGCCTCCGGGGAACTTTGCAGGTGCAGAAAACCCGAAGACTTACGGTGTAAACTCAGCGCCGACGAGCTTCGCCGTGGTTTTGCCTCGGACCTCGCCGCCGAGCACTTTCCAGGACCCCCGAGCTCGAGAAAACCCCCGAGGTGAGATCCCTGACCTCCCCTCTACCGATCTAGGCCCTAAGATCACAGTTCTAGGCAGAATTCTCGAGGATCCGAAAGTTTCCGGCGAGATCGCCGCTTCCCGCCGCCGTGCGCCGCCGGCAGCGCCGCCCGCTCTCGATCAGAGCGACGTGGCCGCTTGTGCGCCGTTTATTTTAAATCGCACGGTAGACTTTAAATCCCCGCGTACCGGTTCGATGTTATAATCTCAGCCGTCGGTTTAAAATCGGACGGTCCACGTCGACCCCGCGTTATAAAGGCTGGAGTTCTTACGTGCTACCCCCTGGGGTTCTCTGGAATTGAGAGCTAGCCCCGGAAACTTCAGATCTAGCCCCTGGAACTTCAGGAAATCATGTAAATTCATTTAAAAATCAGTTTTAGCCCCTGGACTTAATAGAAATTAAGAAAAACATCTCGGTTAAGTGTAGCTAGACCCCTGGAAATTATGAAAATAATATTATAGACCCTGTGATGGGTGAGTTTACTTTTTAACCCTGTTTAGTATTTAAATTAGAAAATTGAATATGTAACTAGTGTTTAAAAATTAAAAAGTGGGACAAACATAATTGTCAAAATTAATTAAAAACTTTCTCAGTACTTAGAAAACTTTGGAGTGAGATAAAAATATATTTTTGGGCTGATATGAATCTGTTTCATTAATCACATTATTTAGATTAGGGACACATTTTTAAAGTAAAGGATAGTTATAGAAAAATAGGGAAAAATAATTATGAAATAGTATACAACATAAGCCATGGTCAAAATATGATTTTAAATTATTTAGGACCAGAACCTAATCTGTTTAGGTGATGTGTATTACTAATTTAATAATAAAATATACAATTATGCATTGGAATATAAATCTGAACATATAGAAACTAGTAAATGATAAATGGAGTTTCTAAAATACAAAGAATTCAGTTTAGGGTTGATAGAAGTTGTGAAGGCACATTGTAGGCAAGTATAAATGTGAACACAAAAGTAGGAATCATATATACATGGTTAAAAGTGCATGCAAGACACAACTTAACACCTATAAAGTAACCACGACACATATAAGGGTGAATGAATTTCATAAATAAGAAATGTGTGGTTTGTATGAAGTAGAAGTGTGAACTATGTCTTATGATTTTTGTTTTTCTTTTGTTATGTGTGATGGTATGAAGTAGAACCTGTTCAAGAGCAAGTTATTTCTTTCCAAGATCAAGACTACTCATTCCAAGAGCAGCAAGAAGGAGGCAAGTGTCCTTGACCACTTTGATCCTATGCTAGGATGTGTAGATAGAATTATTTGCATTGTCAAATGAAATATGAAACCCATGCTAGGAAAGTTTCCCTAGAATTGCATTACCTTGTTTCCTTGAAGCTTGGGTTGGGATTTATTTTACCATGTCATTTATTTCCATGCATATGCTTAGCCATGCTTAGAATGGGTTATTTGGGACATGAGATCATCAGTTTATATTACCATACTCTTGAATGAGACATTGTGAGTTATGTAGAGGTAGGGATCAAGGCAAGTTGGATGTTTTGGTTGTGTGCTGGGTGCACGAGACTTGGGTTTGTGTATTGTACTTGCCTGGATCCTAAGGACCGGTTCATGGAGCATGTAACCCGGCTTTACAGTGCCAACCACATGCTAAGATGGGGCAGCTTGGCCAATTAATTAGGTGTATCCCCGGCGTAGTATGGGTGTGTTGGATGGTGCAGGGAGTAGGTGTCAGCTGAACTACCATATGAACCGCAAGGCTCAAGAGGGGGCCACTGCAGCGGGGTTGGAGCCTCTTGTATGCTGTTAGGGGTGAAACCTCAGTGGGCCCACGCTCGTCGGGAATCCCTTTGTAAAGGCTTTGTAGTGATCTCTTGGCCGCACACCTGGGAAGTGTGAATGTGGAACGTAGCCACTGGCATAATGGAGGTTCTTTTAGTCCACCCGGCAATGGGGGATGAAATCACTACTTGTGGGTACAGTGGTACAAACTCTGCAGAGTCAAAACTGTCTTGACAGCCGTGCTCACGGTTAAGAGCGGCCTGGACATATTCATGATTAGAGGATTGTTGGTTTAGGAAGTTAAGCGGGGAGCTTAACATTGGAAATGATGTTATGGTTATTTGGTTATGATGATGGGATGGGAGATTGGGACCATTTCACCTGTGTAGTAATGTAGGTGCTTAATAAGCTAAGGTGATAGGTATTAATTGCGTAGTGCTTTAACCATGAGTTCAACCTCTCCTTGTTCTAGCCATGCATGATATAATTTTCCCACACTTGCTGAGTACCATTGGTACTCAACCTTGCATATTTGTTGGTTTATATTGCTGCTCAGGTCAAGATAATGAGGTGGTGTATAATGACCAAGATTTTGGACCCGAGGAAGGATTCTAGGTTCATGAAGACCCCCGGGCAACGCCTGTGATGGAGCCCTAAAAGAATAATATTCCGCTGCTAGTTTATTTACTTGTGATGAACTTATTATTGTCCATCGAGACATTTACTATGTAAGACTTACTTATATTCGACACCTGGCTTGTAATAAATGATGCTTCACTATTTGTCATCACATGTATGAGAAAATGATCCTGGCATACATGTGATATTCACTTGGTTGTTTCTTCGGAAAAACCGGGTGTGACATAACAGGTCGTGTAAGATGGCAGCGACACGCCCCGGATGAAAGGAGTAGCTGGACCCCTCCAGGACATAGCTGTTCTAAGCGCTGTTCCTAGATACTATAACACCCTTACAAGAAAGAGAAAAAGAAAAAAATATCCTACCGCTGCGCTAAGGGTAGAACTTACAGAGGTATTCTACGTCCTGTGGTCTGGGTAGAGATACCCATTCCCTGCAGCCAGGCGAGCGCATCTGGAGCGGCGTACTTCTACTGGTCAGAAGGGACCCTCCCAGCTGGGGGGAGGGTTTGTCACCCCTTCTCGAGGAAGCATTGGCTGACGCATTTTCCGACCAGGCTGAAGAGCTCAGAGACGTCTTGCACATCATGCGTGGCTAACTTCTCGAGCATCTTCTTGTCACGAACACCTTGCCGGAAGGCGACGACGGCGGAGGCGTTGGAGATGCGGGGGATGGTGTTCCTGACCTTGGAGAATCGCTGGATGATGGATCGCAGCGACTCCCCATCTCGCTTACGCACGGCGTGGAAGTCGAGCTTGGTGCCGAATCGCGTGTAGGAACTCCCAAAGTTGGCTGTGAATATCTAGAACAACTCTTCCCAGGACGAGATGGATCCTGGGGGAAGGTTCATATGCCATGACCGGGCTGTGCCGGTCAAAGCTACGGGGAAGGGGTTGGCAAAGACGGCCTCACCCCCTCCTTTAGCTAGGATGGAGGTGGAGCAGATCTGCTGGATCTCGGTGGGATTGACTGTCCCGTTGTATTATTCCGGCAGGTGGGGCCGGAACTTGGGTGGCTAGACCACCATACGAAGGTGTGGGGAGAGCGCCATGCAACCTCCCACGGCCCCCGGAGTGGCAGGGGTAGGGGTGCGCGTCCGGCAGGTATGGCGCTTGGGGAGCGGTACCCTTCTTCGAGGTTACGACACTTCTCGTGGCGTCGCTCGATGGTGGTGCGACCATCCTCGCTCGCGAGGCGACGGTTCAACTCGACCCTGAGGTCAGGTGTGTTCATCACGCGCGGGGCTGCTGTAAAAGTCCCAAAAACTTGTAAATGGAAAACTTTAGTGATGAATAAAGTTGAGTTTAAATCCAAGAAATGGGACTTGCAAAAACTTTTGTTAATCATGTAATTGTTGGTATGTGCAAAAGGACTTTAAATTCAGTTTGAACTAAAGGGTTCACTTCAAGGAAAAGAAAGCCATTTCCAAAAAGGTAATTCAAACTGTTGTGTAAAAATTTGTATTTGCAGGGCCAACTCAAAGAACAGAGAGCATATTCAAATTCTTCAGGTTTGAATTAGTGAGAATGCAAATTTTGAGCAAATTTGAAAGTGCTTTTATAGGTATATCAAAGAGACTTGTGAATTTCATTGAAATTTGATTCCAAATTTGAAACTGAGGCAAAACATGTCGATTTGCCAAATGGTTCTCAAATTTGAGCCCCACAGGATTGAAGTTTGCAATGTGCCAAAAATTTGGAGATATTTAAGAGAGAACCTAAGTGGGCCCTACATGTCAGCTGCACACACGAGTTGCTTCAGTCGGTTCGGTTCTCTGCTTCACGAGCAAGTCACCGAGAGAGAGACATGGGCGGGCCACCGATGCGTCGACGTGCAGCCCCTGTGATCGACGTTTTCTCGCGTGTAACACCTCAGCAGAGCAAATCAAACGTTTAACTTCGGTCTCCATACTGCTTTCCCAAGAGGAGCATGCACGAACTGAAATTTTCTTGCCGCTCGACCGAGCCTCGGACCGATCCTCGTTTGGCGCAGCTCGTCCTTCGCGGGGCCATCAGAGATCGTGGAAACATGTGCAAGAACCCACTGACCCTCCTCGAGCTGCCCAAGCCGGTCCATCAGCCTCTGTGCGCGGCGCACAGCAAAAAGAATGTCATCGGAGTCCAGTGGGAGCCGCCGCCATGCCTCCTAGACATCCCGGCAATACAGAGGGTTTCACACAGAGTATTGAACAGCAAAAAGGTGCGCCAATCCCTTGTCTTCACGCTGCTGAAAACCCTAGGCCATTCCTCCACGGTAGCCACGGGAATTTCTAAATTACCGACGACGTGTTCATAAGCCGTGGGTGTAGAATTTCCCAAAATTTATGATCAATAGAGCTTCTTTGCTCATTCTGATCATGGAATAGGATAGAGACCTCCTAGTGAGTCACTGACATCAGAAACCAAGGAGAATCATCGAGCCTCAACGATGTTCTTCGAGTTTTAGATTTTTCCGCCGGTTATCGAGCTAGGGCGCACGGTGACTTGGTAGTTAGGGGTATTTCCGAGCCCTTTTGCTTGCATGACGGCCTTTGCCATGAGTCACTGATGCTCTAGAGCGAGGAAACTGTGAGTTTGGGTTGGTAGGGGAGCCGGCTGACGTCGCCGGACATGGACCGAAGCCGCCGCCTGTCGCCCGACCCCTTGTGGCCCTCTATAGCCCACACCGAGACCACAACCAAGTTTCCTGACTCGCCGGGAATGCGCGGCCGGCGAGGCGCCGCCTCGGTCCGGCGAGGAGACGCGCGCGCGGGAAGAAGAGGCCGGAGGAAGATGAAGGGTGGGGCTGGCCCACCGGTCAGTGAGTGAATTTTAAACCCGGATCGGATGTGGCTCGGGATCACGTGTAGCTGCATGCGGGGTAACCCTGTAGCCCCTGTGTCCTCGCGTTCTAGTGGCTGCCAATTAAACAGTGGGTCCGGTTAGATTTTCTGTAGGAAAATTAATTCCAGATTTCAAGCAAATTTTAGAAATTCATAACTTGTGCTAGGAAACTCCAAATTGGGTGATTCAAATTCGGTTAGATTCATCTTGGCAAGATCTATCCAAATATGCAACCCAATTTGTATGAAAATCATTATTTAGTTCTGGAAAATTGTTTCAATCTTTTCAGAAAATGAATTTTTGAGGGAGTTTGGTTCATCCAAAAATCCTCAAATTTTGCCAGAATATTCTTTAGGATATTAGTGAACTCCTTTAAAAGTTTCAGCTCATTTGGAGTTGGTTTAGTTAGGATAATTCTGAATTCATGTTTCTGTGTTCTAATGAATACAGAAACATTTTCAGAGAATTTCCAAAACTTGGAAATTCAGTGCTGGGCAGTTCTTAGCTCCAAAAAATCCTAGACAAATTCATGCGTGCTCTCTGAGCTATGTTTGAAATTGTAGTTCACTTGAATATGCATGAAAGTGCAAGTTTATTTAGAATTAATTCCTTTTTGCCTAAATGCTTAGGGAATTGTTCTGAGTGATCTACTCATTGAAAGATTCTGAATTTTGGTCCAGACGGCCTTCTTGTGACAAGGAACTCACATGAAAAATTCTTTTCAGGTCCATTGGAGCCCTGGATCAGTAATGTTTTGTTTAACTTCATTAGGTGATCACCACCCAAGTGATGAACCCCACTTATCACGTGATCATAGTATTTCAACCCAAACCAAAACCACTAGCACCAGTGTCATTTTAAATTCTTAAACATAGTTCCAGTTTTAAACTTGTCTTTAGAACTTGTTAGCAAAAATTTTACAATTAAAACTATATGCGTGTTCATAATGTGTAGTGATTAAACATGGAAGAGTGGAGGAGAAATTATGCTTGGATCAAGAAGTAAGAAGGGCAGTGATTAAACTTCAAGTCATCAGCAACTAACTTCGTACATATCTGACTTTAGTCACCTGAAAAACCAAGGCAAGTTCCGGTTGGCATTTAAGTTGTTTTATAATGTTTTTACTTTGTTCACTACCATGGGTTAAAGTTTGTATGTGCATTAGGTCAAGGATGTTTTATACTCCACTTGCATAACCAAAATGAACCCTGGGGTCAAGGGTAGAAAGGTGTCATTGCTGTAGAATAAAGCCGTGCTAAATAGGCTAGGACATCAGATAGAAGATGAGTAGTTGGAATCTACTCGCGAGCTATAGTTCAGGATTTCATACGTGTGATTGGAAAAGAGGCAAACTAAAGTTTACATTTCTAAATATGAGACCGGGCAGGAGGGTAGGCAGCGGCAAGACGAGGTCTTGGTCGAGTAGTTCTGCCTGTGTCGGTTAAGGACCAAAGCGTGTGAAGCCCCGCTGAGCAAGTATTGAGTTGTGTACCGGATGCTTACTGCTATATGGGAACCAGGAAACTGATGTACCAGGTTCACTGGATTGTAGAGGCATACCACAGCGTCTCGTTAGACCTATGAGCCCGAGACGGCGCGACCGGTTGTACAGTCTAGTGTCCTGTGAAAGGTTGCCGCATACGACGTAATGAAGGACGCCAGATTTGGGTCTTCAGAGGCGGGCGTATGTTTCGAGTTATCTGGGTAGTGTTTGATTCGAATCACCGTCCCTCGCGGTTATGAACACCGCTTGCTCACTGTGTTGTGACGTAGTAAGCAAGTTGTGTGGGAACAGTTTGCAAAATTTTAATTGCTGCTATGATTATCGTAAATTGCATGAGAACCTTGTTTGAAGTAGTGATAGAGCAAACTAAAGTTATTTTTCCACCTTGGGACAAGTAACATTGGAATGAAGCATTTCTTGTTTGATTGTGGAGTTCCAATGTTGCTGGGCACAAGATCACTACTATGATGGCTAAAATCTGAAAGTTAAGGTGAACTCGTAGGCCAGTCCTTTTGCAAATTACATGTTAAGTCTTAAGTTACTTTCATGTAGAGTTGCATGTTTAAGAGAGACGGTTAAGTCTTGCTGAGCCTTTGTGCTCACTCTTGCTAATTGAGTGGTTTTGCAGGTTAACCCGACGGTATAAAGAAGGTTGTCCGGTAAGACTCGGAGATTTCTGAGTCATGTTACAGATGGAGAACCTAGCCGCTGCCATGTCTTCGTGTTGCTAGCGAGAAGAGTCCGCGGGCTGGACCTCTTCTCGGGTGCATCTTAGTTATTCGACATGAGCTGTTTATAGACTTTCGCTGTAGCTAATTTCATGTAAATTATTTACAAGAATATTTTGTAATCTTCCGCTTTGATTTATGTAATACAGTGTTCCTTATATGTGTGCTGTTGGGTGCCGCATAACACGGCACCACCCAATGCGATTCCTGGGCGAGCGGCACGGCCCCGTCATCGGGACCAGGCCGTCTCAGCGTGGTATCAGGGCCGCATTGGTAATAGCACACGGAATAAGGATCATATTACAACAAAAACTTAGGATACGGTGAGGAAAACGGTATTAGGCCCACATAAGGACTATAGTAGTATAGTTACTTAAAGTGGAATGACTAACATATGTGTTTTAATTCTTAATTTTGATTATGTAACGACGCACCTATGCTCAGGTAAGCATGGTAAGGAACGCCACGGAAAGTAGTTCAATTTCGGTTAGCTCCCCTGACGAGGAATGTGGTTCAGGGATAGGTCTCACAGCTTGGTGTAAGACGTTAATATGAAACTCTTGGACTCTTCATGTTCCTGAGTTCATATGAAATGCTGGTCCCTAGCGTGCATTAGGCAAGAAAGTGGAGGCCCCATCATGTGGTCAGTAACGCGATTGTGTGTTCTTCTGGAAATAGACTAGGAGGACATACGCAGCGCTTGCCATCGGCGTGCCCTGCAGGGCATTAGGTGGTATCCGTTGGGTTGACAACATTCCCAACCGTGACGACCCGTTCATGATATGCTCGGGTTCCCCGTCGTGTGGTGTTAAAACACGATCACGTACCTTGTGACGTGGCTTAACTCAAGGACGGCCGTATGGCAATGATACGGGCGTTTGTATTTACTTTCAAATATGGACCTGCCTGAAATGAAAACAACCTTTGAGTACACCACTATTGAGTGTTCTTCTGCAGGTACTAACCACGTATGTATTCTGAGTAGCGCACATTTGCGAGTAACCGTCTTAGTGCCACTGATAAAATGGATATGCCGGTATAATCCAGTTTAGGATTTTCTTTTGTGAGGCTACGTAGTACCGACATGTTTCTTACGGTGCATCAACACCGTACTACACTTAATAGCCTCTTCCCTATTAAGAAATGATTCATGAACTATATTTCAACTAAAAATGGAAGTTTGAAACAAGTATTAGTTACTGAACTCTTATTTTGAGCTAAGATTCAAATGATAGGGAGACTAGGTTTCAAAGATTTCAAAAACAGAGTGCTCTGTTTTCAGATAGGAATTCTTTCTGGACTTTAACAGAGCATAACTCTGAGTAGCTTGACCAAATTAAGGTGTATGATACATTTCTGGAAAGATTTTCAAGTGATTTACAACTTTTTTGTAGACCTCCAGAGCAAAATCACACGTTAAATGGGTAGAAAGTTCAGATGAGGGTAAACTGTCCAGAACCAGGACAGCAGCAAAAACCTCTCTGGACCTTTCTATTTTTAAGCCATAACTTCCTGTATAAAAATCCTTAAGGAGCCTATGATACACCGTTGGAAAAAATTATAAAATGTGCAACATTGTTATAGTTCAGAGTTTGCTCAGATTCTTATTGTATTTTCATATACAACGGTGATAAAGTAGCCACATACAAAGGAGATGCTGGCAAATTTTATCCAGGAATTCTGTCAATTTTGAGCAATCATAAATTTTGATCCAGAGATCATATAGAGGCATATAAGTACTCGTTGGAAAGAAACGGAAGTTTACTAAAACTGTGGTATTGGACTCGAGTCATGAATCTGTAGTTAACTTGAGTAAATTTTGGAGTTTCTGTGAACTGGTCAGTGTAGTCCAGCTGATTAGTTTAGCGTACTTAAGATTTGTTTAAACATGAATGTGGTTATGCTTTCATAAAGTTCATGACATGTTCATGTTTTGCTTATCTTTACTTACTACTGAGATAGAAGTTTGATTAACTCAAAATTTTGTTTCGTGCAGTATGGTATGCACACATTCTCAAATGGAGATTGGAGGTTCAAGTCGAGGTGGGAATGACTCGACTTCATCACAAGAGCCGGCCAACCGGATTGGCTGAAATTATGGCAAAGATGAATGAAACCCTCCAAACTCTAGTTCAGCAGGGAATAAATAGAGAAGCTCAACATCACATGCCAACCCCGAGCACTTATCTGGATTTCTTGGCGACACAACTGCCGGTATTCTCCGAAGCGGCTGACCATTGTGAAGCAAATCACTGCTTACGTGTCATTGAGTCCAAGTTTGGGTTGATTCAATGTGATGAATTCCAGAAAACTCTATTTGCCGCTCAGCAGTATCATGGCTTTGCTGGAGCATGGTGGGCAGAATACCTTGCTATCCAACCAGCAGGGCATCATGTCACATGGGCGGAGTTCCAGGATGCATTTCGTGCTCGCTTCGTTCCTGCCTGCGTAATGCAAACAAGTCTGGATGAATTCTGGAATCTAAAGCAAGGGAAAATGGGTGTTATTGAGTATGCGAAGGAATTCAATGTAAGGGCCTCAGTTTTTGACACTCATTTGCAGTGTTCATCACCACACCACACACCTCATTTGAGGAAGAATGATGAACACAAATAAAGAGCAAGTAACAATTATCAACATGCTCATTAGGGAACAAACTCACACATTGCAAAAGTGGTACTTCCCACATGTGATATAGATGGGCTGGACATATGAAAACTCCTACACTTTGCTAAGGATGTCCATGCCAAGTTCCACCCAAATTCAAAACCTTTTTGAGGTCATTTTGGGTATAGTTAGGAAGAGGGCAGTTTGAAACCATATTCAAATTCAAACTGTTTTCACCCACTGAATTTAAAAGTGGAAGGCATATTCTTGCTCAGCACATTTTTGTGAGCTCACACACCAATTTTCACTCCATTTGGAGTTGATCTTGACATGAGCTAAGGGGGAGAAATTCAAACTTTATTTGAATTTCAAACTGCACTTGTGCTGAAATTCATTCAAACCAAACCTCATTTGAACTTTGATCAATTCAAATGGCTCTTGGGTGAATAATTTGAATTGCCAAGGGTAGAATAGGGTTCACTGTTTACCACAGCTGTTAGGAATAAATTTCAGAGGTTAAAAGAGAAGTGGGACCCACATGTCAGCCTCTGCCTCAAAGCAAACCGACTGAACCACAGTTCAGTCGGTTCCCGGCAGCTGTGCGCGCGCGCCACCGAAGGGGGCAGCCGGCGCCAGCTCCTGCTGCGTGCCCCGAGCCGGAGACCAACCGGCCGGGCTATTTATTCCCTCCCCGGCGTGCTTCAGTCACCATTTCCTCGAGCTGCCGACGCACGCGACTGCTTTTCCCACTGCCATCACTAGCGCTCGAGTTCCTGCTTGATCAAGCCGATCGCAGCTCCCTCTTTCCATTCCAAGGTCCCAGCAAGGTACTAGCAACCATCCTCCATCCTCCCCATGGCTAGAAGTCGATTGAAACCGAGTGCTATCGGCTGTGCCGAAAGATAAAAATCGGAACTGGAAACCGCCGCACCTCGGGCTCTCGTGGACAGCCCAACCTGGGCGTTGTCACGCCCGAGCCAAGGCACCCTTGGACGCGCAAGTGATCGGTGCTGCTCACCCCCGAGCCACAGCTCGAGTGGTTGCTCACCGGCGGCGAATTTCCACTTGTCCCCTTTCTGTGTGCAGAACGACCTTCGGGTACGATTCTGTTTAATTCGTGCTCTAGAAAGGATTAGAGGGCCTCAGGCCACTCCCACACGAACTAGACACGGTGACGCACAAGTTGCCTTCACAACTCTGGGCCGGAGAACTTCTGTGCCCGGCGTAATTCAAGGTCTACTAATGGCGGAATGCACGGGGGGTATCGGGCGCACGGTGAGGACCTATTTCGGGCCTTCCCCGGGCTGCCCCGAGTTCATGTCAACCCTCTCTGAGGTCCACTGATGCTCCCCGACCGGTTTCCCAAGTAGCTGAGGCACTAGGAGCATCAGCCGACATGGCCGAAGTCGTTCCGATATGGCGGCTCGTCGCCGACCATGCTCCGGCCGTTGTCATGAGCAGCTGACCCTCGGATCATGTTCCCCAAGTAAAAGTAGGCAGGGGCGGCCAGAATCAAGAAGTTTGGAGCGGTACAGCAGCCAGCGGCGAGCTCTCCGGCGAGGTCCCTCGGCGGCGGAGCGCGGGTGTCGCGAGGTTGAAGAAGGGGGTGGACCCCAGCTGTCAGCGGCCGATATTTTGAATCGGGATCCGGCTGCGGCCGGGATCGGGTGTGCTGGCGCGCAAAAGCCTTGTGGGCCGCGGTGTGCTGTCGCTTCGGCGTGCGACGCGTGTCCCCTGGGCCCACGCGCGAGTTTAAACTTTTCCCCGATTTTCAGATTTCCTTCAAACTTCAAATCCTTATAACTTTGGCTAGAAAGCTCCAAATTGAGTGAACCAAATTTTGCTGGATTCAGCTCTCTGAGTACTTTCCAGAAAATCAAGTTTCACTTCATGAAATTCCCTAATTCTCCAGAATTAATTCCTTAATGTTTAAACTGTTAGGAATTTTAACTGGAGAATCCTTTGGCGGAAAATCCTGAAATTTTGCTGAGATGTTCACCAAAATATCATTGAGCTACCATAAAAATTTCAGATCCATTTGAGCTCATTTAGTCCACCTAATGGTGTGATTAGTAAAACTGTTCCAGAGAAAATAGAAAATGTTCAGAAACATTTTCAGGATTTTCTCTGAAATTGTTTAGCTCATATCTTTAGTTAGAGACTTCCAAATTAAGTGAGACCAACTCCATTAGAACCCTCTGAAAATCTAGTTTTCAGAAAGTCATAGTTTGTCTCATGAAAATCCCTAGAACACCCTAAGGGTTCCAATTAAGGTCAAGGACATAATTATTTGTGGAGGGCTCAAATGAGCTTTGCTGCAACTAAAACTTGACCAAGTCTTTGTTTAGGTTGTAACCAAGCCACAGTAAAAGTTTCACAGTCATTAGGTCTGTCTAGTAAGGGTTATAGGCTTCACAACTTCAAAGTTAATACAAAGGCCTCTAAATTAATACATACATTGTTCTTATCATGTAGTCGCTAAGGTCGAGGAGGAACCCGAAGTCCTAGACTTCGTTACTCCGGAGGAACAGCTAGCCTACGACCAAGAGCAGTAAGGCAAGCCCCGGTTTGCATTAACCTTTTTACAAATTTTATTGTTTTGAGCACATACTTGTTTCCCTTTGTTCGTTGCATTAGAGTCTTGATTGGAAACCCAACTGCACAGCCAAGAAAACCATGGGTTGGGTTTAGGATTGAAAACCTCGTTAGCCACTGCATTGCTAGAATAGAGTAGGATTCGGTACAAGTCGAGTAGTTGGAACTACTCGCGAGAATAGGCTAGAGGCACATTGCTCGGGTAGAGATAGCACATGAAACACATGGCAAGAAAATGAGACCGAGCGGAGAGTAAGGGCAGCAGGACTTTGGGGCCTGTGTGCTGTAGCTCCGCTTGTGTCGATTGAGGACCGAGCCGTGTGCGGGCCTGTTGAACAAGCTAGAACAGTACCGAAGACCTACCGGCTATATGGGAACCGGGAAACTGATGTAACTCGGGTAGCTGGGTGTTGAGGCATTGCCCGTCGTTCAGAGGGTAGGTTGAGAGCTCGAGGTGTAAATCAGCTGGCGGCACAGAGATGCGCGTGCAGGGACCTCTTGCTCGGGACGATGGGACCGGTTCAATATTTGGCTAACGGGTGAAAGGTAGTCGCGTACGGCGTCCGTGATGGTTGTTGTAGGCAACATCGAGTACGGGCGTACGTGACGGGTTGTTCGGGTAACCCTGCAGGTGTAAATCGATTATAATCGCCGTCCCTCGCGGTCAGTGAGTACCACTTGTTCACTGTACCGTGACGTAGAAAGAACAGGCTAGTTACATGTTAAAATGTTGCTGATTGAAAGTTGGATATTGATTGTTAATGATATGTTGTGGCTTAGTGCTAACTAAAGTTCTTTTCAACTTTGGGCAAAGTACATGAGAGAAATGCGTTTCTTGTTTGATTGCGGCTCTCTCATGTGCCTTAGCGTAAGGTTCTCCACAACCTGCTGCTAAAACTTGAAAGTAAGGTTCTACTAATTAGGCGAGTCCTTGCAAATGATTTTTACCTCATGCAACCCATTACCCGCATGTAGAAGTTCCATGTTTAGGTGAGACGGGTCAGACTTGCTGAGCCTTCGTGCTCACTGCTTGTGTTTGAAGCTTTTGCAGGGTTCTATGAGGAAGGGACTCCCGAAGAGGAGACGGAACCCCAGGAGGGGAACCCCGTCGAGTGGGAGTCGTGCACGCCGCAGAGTTAGTGTGCGTGTGTGCTAGCAAGGACACGTTGGAGGGCTGAACGTGCACTTGATGCTTAGTCTACGCCCGCGAGTGTGGACTAAACTTATTTTGATGTAAACATGTTAATAAACTTGTTTATGTAATAAAGCTTCCGCTTCCGCTTTGTGCCTTTGACGTGTGTTATACGGTGCTGTGCAACGCAGCACCCCTCAGCGTGATCCTGGCTCGACAGGACCAGTGGGGTCGTGTCAGCGTGGTATCAGAGCTCGCTTGAGGTTTAACACAGTACAAAGGTCTTCTTTTTCAAAAATCCAGTGAGGAACGAGTTAGTAGCCCGTATAAGGATGTTATTAGTATATAGAAAGTGGCTTATTAACTTATTTGTTATGTCGGAAAATCGTGCATCTCGGGACGTTCATGTCTTGGGGGGTGCACGTAAGCGCTGTCCACCAGTGCGCACAAGCTGAAGGGTGGAGCCCCACGGGTGGCAGGTAACCCGACCCGCTTTGATATCCTCTACGACTCTTCATGTCGTTTGGGGTATTCGAGCAACGTCTGTCCCTGGCGTGCGTGGTGCAACATGGGAGACCCCGTCACGTGGTCTGAAACGTGAACACGTAACTCAAGGCGTGTTTGGCTTGAGAACATCCGGGCGAGTGATGACGGCCGGATGTACCAACTGTATGGATTCCGGGCTCGGTGTGCAGCCGAGTCTGATGATTGGTTGAATTTCTGCAGGTAGCCTTACCACGAAACGGTAGACGTGTAGCATCCGTGTGCGAGTGACGAGTAGTGCCACTAAACTAACGAAGCCGGCTAAGTCCGGTATAGGTTTTTCTTTGTGAGGACGTAGTACCGACATGATCTGGTGACGCATCGACGTCACACCCAACTAAATGAACAACTTCATTTAAAAATTTGAAGGTTTTGATCCAAAGTAGTAAAACTTGATGTAACTCCTTCCCTTGAACAGGATATTCAAAGCTAATAAGTTTTCAACTTATAGGATGTTAAGGACAGAGCACTCTGTTTTCAGCTAAATCAAGGCTGAAGTAATCAGAGGTTAGAGGTTGAGTTCTTTCGAGGTTGGGGTCGTATGATACATTTCTGGAAAGCTTTGGAGGAGCTTTACAACTTTTCTGTTAAGTTCCAGAGGTGTTTCATCCCTTAACCACTCGAAAAATGCAACGGAGTTGAAACTGTCCAGAAAACAGGACAGAGCAAAGACTCTCTGTAGACTCTCTGTAAATTAAGCATAACTTCCTGCTTAAAAATCCAAAAATAGGAAATGAGGTAGTTCTGGAAATATTATGAGAGGGGTTACAACTTTGTAACAGAAAGTTTTGTCAGATTAGGAACAGAATTAACTGGGATTCTTGGATCAAATCAGTACCTAAGGCAGGGAGGTGCTGTCCAATTGTTTCCAGAAATTCTGTTAACTTTGACATCTCATAACTTTTGAACCAGAGCAGATCTTAGGCCAACCAAATACTTTCTGGAAAGCTATTGAAGTTAACTTTAACTTTGATGTTGAGCTCCAGGACTGGTTTTGCTTTTAACCTGGCCTAAATCAGATTGATATGGAAACTGGTCAGGGCTGTCATGGGAACAGCAGATCAGCAGTCAAATTTGTTTAAAAATTTGAACTATGTTTCCATGTGTTAAGGGTTCAATGACATATCTTATGTTATAACTCAATGGTTTACTGTTTAAATAAATATTTGACATTTCTCAAATATATTTTTACAGATGGCAGCAGGTAAACGGTTGGAGAACGGGTGGGTAGTTTCCCACTGCTCTGACCGTAGCGGCTACCCGGGAGCATTGTGGCTAATGCTCCAATATTTCGGGTACAACCAGATGCCGCAATACTTCGCCAAGGAAGAAGGTGAAGAGGGGAACAAGACGTGGACGATCCATGTCGAGGTTCCTGCAGGGCCTACGCCACCCGGTTGGGTGCCATTCACCGTCACGGTGAGAGGAAGACAACCGGAAGGGATGTGGCAAGTGGCAGCCCGTGACACTATGTCACGTTTCTGCCAACTACACGTGCAGGCTATGGAGGGCACTCCATACGCACTCGTTCCGGTGGAGGGACGAGCTCAGCATGTGTGGGAAGAGAGGTACCTAGAGGCAACAAACCCGAGTTGCCCAAGGTACAACCCCGCGGAGGCAAATCTCAGCCTCCAAATGAGGGCGGGAAACGCTGTGATGGACAGCCAAGCTGTTCATACGGAGCATCTCGCCACCAAGCTCAAGGAGAGCAAAAGCCGTGGAGATCATTTTGAGAGTGCTCACAGTGCACTCCGCAATGTGCTCCTTCCGACGATCAAGCGACTGAATGAACAACACAATCAGTTGCGTCGTCTGAAGAAGGCAAAGAAGAAGAGCCGTGTTGACATTGCGGCGTTGCAAGAGCTGGTGCAGACCCTAACCCAGCAGAATGAGGACCTTGCTCAAGAGCGGGACGACGCTATTGAGGAAGGACAAGGCTGGGAAGAGGACTACAACCAGGCTATGGACGAGGTGCATGCATTGCAGGACCTCGTGCCCCCGGTATTGGGCGTACCGGTAGTCTTGGGTCTTCCAGCCATGGGAGAACCCGGAATGGGAGAAGAGGTGGTAGATCCAGAGCCACCGGCTGAGGTACCGGAGGAGGACGACCCACAGGAGGTCGAGTTCTACTCCGAGTAGGGGGTTACGGTTGCCAAGTAGGGCAGCTAGGGTAGCGTAACCCAACTTTTGTAATCGGTGACATGTCGGGTAGACAGTAGCGTATGTATAGGTAGTGACGACATGAGCACGACTTCTCGGAGATCCGAGAATAATGTATCTTGTATAAAGTTTATGCTTTATCAATATATGTGAATGTTGTGCAAGTTAGTCATGCGTCGCTTCAATACTTACTGCTGTTTATGGAATTTTGAGTAAGACATGTGCTAATTGCTGCTGTGTTGAATTTCAGAATGACGCGTACTCGTGCCAACCCTGATGTTGGAGGTACTAGCCAAGGGGGAGAGACCTCCCAACCGCCTCCCGAGGACTCCTCGGGACAGCAGCAGCAGCAGCAACAGCAAACCCCGCCACCGCCACTACCAACGGTTACATTGGCCGACATTGTCGCGGCAATGGCGGGCTCGCATCAGCAGCATACAGAGTTGCTGCAGACTCTTATCGCCAATACGTCTCGCCCAGAGAGACGTCAAGATCGCGAGGAGCGCCAACAGAGCTCCTACTCCGACTTCCTGGCGACTCATCCCCCTGTATTCTCAAGGGCGGATGAACCACTTGACGCGGACAACTGGCTCCGCGCCATAGAGATGAAGTTCGGGCTGCTCCAAATCAGCGAGCAGCGCAAGACTCAGTTCGCGGTCCAGCAGCTCCAAGGATCCGCGAGCGCGTGGTGGGCTAACTTTTGTGCTTCACAACCCACCGACCGAGTGATGACCTGGGCGGAGTTTCGGACGGCCTTCCGGGCCTATCATATACCGCCCGGTTTGATGAAGAGGAAGACGCAGGAATTCCTACACCTGCAACAAGGGAGCCGGAACGCGCTGGAGTACTCCAGAGCGTTCAACGATCTCGCACTCTACGCGTCGTATCACGCAGATACGGACGAGAAGCGGCGGGACCACTTTTACCAGGGGCTTAACCCGCTCCTGAAGGACAAGCTGGCGATGTTCAATCGCGGCAGCCTTAACGACATAATTGATGCTGCGATTGTTCAGGAAGACTCCGGCAAGGAGTTGGCGGCGGCAGAGCGAAAGCGAAGCGCGCCGCAGAGCAGCGGAGAAGGAGGCGGTCCTTCTCAGAAGTTTCGGATGGTGAATCGCCCACCATCAGGTCCGCGCTGGCAGCCACCACAGCGGTCGATGCCGTTCCGCGGTCGGCCGTATTCGTCACCGGCATTCCGGCCGGCACTGCCAGCACTACCGCAACAACAGCAGCAGCAGCGGGCGATGCCGCGTGCGTTTGCACCTCCGCAACGCATGCCGGGCTTTCGTCCACCAAGTACTCCACCAGCAGCGGCCACATGTTACAAGTGTGGTCGTCCAGGACACTTCGCGAGCAGTTGCCCGGAGAGGCAAGGCGGCGGAGTGGTACCACAGTTTCCGGGGAGGAATCAACCCCGGAACCCTACTAATGCGCGGCGGGCAAACCCTAGGCCCGGCACTGTCCACCAGCTTGCCATTGAGGACGTGCCGGAGGGCGAGCCAATCCTTGCGGGTATGTTCCAACTCCACCAGCATCCCGCTATAGTACTATTTGATTCAGGCGCCACGCATAATTTTATTAGCCAAGCTTTCATTGCTAAACACAGCTTGCCAATACTACCCACCGATAGTCCATATTTAATTTGTTCACCGGGTGGGAAGATTTCAGCAAGCGTAATGGTCTCCAAAGCACCATTATGCTTAGCGGGTAGAGTGTACCCTACGTCTCTCATTATCTTAGAGGGACAGAAGGTCGATGTCATATAGGGATGTCGTGGTTAACCCGCCACGGCGCTGTTTTAGACACCGTCCTCCGAGTCGTGCACTTAAACTCAGGAGTGCACGGTTCTCACTCATTATTTCTGGACAGTCCAGAAATAAAACTTCCAAGTGTCTATCAAGCCACAACCATCAGATTGGAAGACATTCCAGTGGTCCGAGAATTCCCTGATGTATTCCCGGATGATTTGCCGGGGATGCCACCCGATAGAGAGGTGGAGTTCAAGATTGAACTTGCACCGGGAACCATGCCAATATCCCGAAGGCCGTACAAGATGGCGCCCAAGGAGTTGGCGGAACTGAAGACTCAGCTCACGGACCTTCTGGAGAAGGGTTTTATTAGGCCGAGCTCCTCGCCATGGGGCTGTTTGGCATTATTTGTCAAAAAGAAGGATGAAACGTTGCGGCTTTGCGTGGACTACCGTCCATTAAATGCCGTAACCATCAAGAACAAGTACCCGTTGCCACGGATCGACATGTTGTTTGATCAGTTGGTTGAAGCAAAGGTCTTTTCCAAGATGGATTTAAGATCCGGGTACCATCAGATTAAGATCAGGGCTGAGGACATTCCAAAGACAGCTTTTTCGACAAGGTACGGACTTTATGAGTACCTGGTCATGTCCTTTGGCCTCACCAATGCTCCAGCTCACTTCATGTATTTAATGAACTCGGTGTTCATGCCGGAGCTGGACAAGTTTGTCGTGGTCTTCATCGACGACATCCTGGTATATTCCAAGTCGGAGGAAGATCACAAGAAACATCTGCGTATAGTCTTGCAACGGCTGCGGGATCACAAGTTATACGCAAAGTTCAGCAAATGCGAGTTTTGGATATCGCAAGTGCCTTTCCTCGGGCATATCATCTCAGCGGAGGGTATCGCTGTGGACCCGAGCAAAATCACGCAAGTGCTGAATTGGAAATCCCCGAGAACTGTTCATGAGGTACGGAGTTTCCTCGGACTCGCGGGATATTATCGGAGGTTCATTCCGAACTTCTCGAAGATTGCCAGGCCAATGACAGAACTGCTGAAGAAGGCTACCAAATATGTTTGGAGTCCAGCATGTGAAGCAGCATTCAAGGCTTTAGTCAAACACCTAACATCAGCACCGGTTTTGGCGCAGCCAGACACAACAAAACCGTTCGATGTGTACTGCGATGCATCCGGCATTGGGCTCGGATGTGTGCTGATGCAAGACCGAAGAGTGGTCGCGTATGGATCACGACAGCTTAGGAACCATGAGCAAAATTATCCAACTCACGATTTGGAGCTCGCTGCCGTGGTACTTGCACTGAAAATGTGGAGGCACTACCTACTCGGTAACCTCGTACATTTATATACCGACCACAAAAGCCTCAAGTACATCTTCACTCAGAAGGAGCTGAACATGAGGCAACGAAGATGGTTGGAACTGATAAAGGATTACGAGATAGAGATCCATTATCATCCGGGCAAGGCAAACGTTGTGGCAGACGCGCTAAGCCGCAAGTCACACGTCAATAATCTGACCATCACACCGTTGGAAGAGAGCGAACCACCACTACATGTGATTCCACATGGAGCTCTCTACAACCTAGCTTTGATCCCCACCATCCGTGAAGAGATAGCGGCAGCCCAGAAGAATGACAAGGGCATGTCACATTTGCGGAGACGTGTAGACAGTGGGGAGTTGAAATGTTTCCGGAAGGACGGAGACGGCGTCTTATGGTTCAAGGACCAGATCGTCGTACCCCGAAACCCGGAGTTAAGGAAGAGAATCTTTGATGAAGCTCACTTATCAAAGTTTTCTATTCACCCCGGCAGCAACAAGATGTATCAAGAACTCAGAAGCAAGTTTTGGTGGACACGGATGAAGCGAGAGACGGCAAAATACGTGTCCGAGTGTGATACATGTCGACGGGTGAAGGCAGACCACATGCGGAAACCGGGACTGCTGCAACCACTGGGCATTCCTGCCTGGAAGTGGGAGGACGTGAGCATGGATTTCGTCGTCGGTTTACCCACCACCTTACAGAAACATGATTCTGTGTGGGTGATCGTCGATCGGCTCACCAAAGTTGCCCATTTCATCCCAGTCAACACCAACTATAACGCCAAGAAGTACGCTGAACTGTACATCTCACGGATCCTATGCTTATACGGCGTACCCCGTACCATCGTATCGGACCGGGGCACTTTATTTGTGTCCCGTTTTTGGGAGCAGCTACACGCTGCCCTGGGGACGAAGCTGATCCGTAGTTCAGCCTACCACCCGCAGACGGATGGGCAAACGGAGCGGGTAAATCAAATCCTAGAAGACATGCTACGAGCTTGCGCTATCGACCACGGCAAGAATTGGGATGATCACTTGCCATTAGCCGAGTTCTCGTACAACAATGGGTACCAAGCCAGCATCAAGATGGCGCCCTACGAGGCGCTATACGGCAGGAAATGCCGCACACCACTGAACTGGTGTGAATCTGGCGAGAGGGTTACCTTCGGGATTGATCTTGTCAACAACGCGGAAGAAAAGGTTCGATTAATTCAAGCGAACCTAAAAGCCGCTCAATCCCGACAGAAACAGTATGCGGACCGGAGGAGGCGCCCATTACAATTCGAAGTTGGAGATCACGTATACCTACGAGTGTCTCCAATGAAGGGCGTAAACAGATTTGGGGTGAGAGGAAAGTTAGCGCCCCGATTCATCGGTCCATTCCAGATTACCGAAAGATGTGGATCGGTGGCATACCGGCTAAGATTACCAGAAGCACTTTCCGGTGTGCACGACGTCTTTCACATTTCCCAGCTGAGGAAGTGTCTCAAGCTATCAACTACCGTTCAGCTGGAAGACATTGAAGAACTGCAACCGGATCTCACCTATCGGGAGGAACCGGTGCAGATTATTGATGAAAAGGCCCGAACCACACGGAACCGTACGTTGTGGTTCTACAAGGTTCTATGGAGTAATCACTCCATGGACGAAGCGACATGGGAGAGCGAAGAATTCCTTCGCACTAACTACCCCGACTTTTTCACGTCGCATATTCGGTAATTTTCCACCGTCCTCTCTCTCATTTCACCTTATAATCTCGGGACGAGATTCTTTTAAGGGGGGAGGAATGTAAGGGCCTCAGTTTTTGACACTCATTTGCAGTGTTCATCACCACACCACACACCTCATTTGAGGAAGAATGATGAACACAAATAAAGAGCAAGTAACAATTATCAACATGCTCATTAGGGAACAAACTCACACATTGCAAAAGTGGTACTTCCCACATGTGATATAGATGGGCTGGACATATGAAAACTCCTACACTTTGCTAAGGATGTCCATGCCAAGTTCCACCCAAATTCAAAACCTTTTTGAGGTCATTTTGGGTATAGTTAGGAAGAGGGCAGTTTGAAACCATATTCAAATTCAAACTGTTTTCACCCACTGAATTTAAAAGTGGAAGGCATATTCTTGCTCAGCACATTTTTGTGAGCTCACACACCAATTTTCACTCCATTTGGAGTTGATCTTGACATGAGCTAAGGGGGAGAAATTCAAACTTTATTTGAATTTCAAACTGCACTTGTGCTGAAATTCATTCAAACCAAACCTCATTTGAACTTTGATCAATTCAAATGGCTCTTGGGTGAATAATTTGAATTGCCAAGGGTAGAATAGGGTTCACTGTTTACCACAGCTGTTAGGAATAAATTTCAGAGGTTAAAAGAGAAGTGGGACCCACATGTCAGCCTCTGCCTCAAAGCAAACCGACTGAACCACAGTTCAGTCGGTTCCCGGCAGCTGTGCGCGCGCGCCACCGAAGGGGGCAGCCGGCGCCAGCTCCTGCTGCGTGCCCCGAGCCGGAGACCAACCGGCCGGGCTATTTATTCCCTCCCCGGCGTGCTTCAGTCACCATTTCCTCGAGCTGCCGACGCACGCGACTGCTTTTCCCACTGCCATCACTAGCGCTCGAGTTCCTGCTTGATCAAGCCGATCGCAGCTCCCTCTTTCCATTCCAAGGTCCCAGCAAGGTACTAGCAACCATCCTCCATCCTCCCCATGGCTAGAAGTCGATTGAAACCGAGTGCTATCGGCTGTGCCGAAAGATAAAAATCGGAACTGGAAACCGCCGCACCTCGGGCTCTCGTGGACAGCCCAACCTGGGCGTTGTCACGCCCGAGCCAAGGCACCCTTGGACGCGCAAGTGATCGGTGCTGCTCACCCCCGAGCCACAGCTCGAGTGGTTGCTCACCGGCGGCGAATTTCCACTTGTCCCCTTTCTGTGTGCAGAACGACCTTCGGGTACGATTCTGTTTAATTCGTGCTCTAGAAAGGATTAGAGGGCCTCAGGCCACTCCCACACGAACTAGACACGGTGACGCACAAGTTGCCTTCACAACTCTGGGCCGGAGAACTTCTGTGCCCGGCGTAATTCAAGGTCTACTAATGGCGGAACGCACGGGGGGTATCGGGCGCACGGTGAGGACCTATTTCGGGCCTTCCCCGGGCTGCCCCGAGTTCATGTCAACCCTCTCTGAGGTCCACTGATGCTCCCCGACCGGTTTCCCAAGTAGCTGAGGCACTAGGAGCATCAGCCGACATGGCCGAAGTCGTTCCGATATGGCGGCTCGTCGCCGACCATGCTCCGGCCGTTGTCATGAGCAGCTGACCCTCGGATCATGTTCCCCAAGTAAAAGTAGGCAGGGGCGGCCAGAATCAAGAAGTTTGGAGCGGTACAGCAGCCAGCGGCGAGCTCTCCGGCGAGGTCCCTCGGCGGCGGAGCGCGGGTGTCGCGAGGTTGAAGAAGGGGGTGGACCCCAGCTGTCAGCGGCCGATATTTTGAATCGGGATCCGGCTGCGGCCGGGATCGGGTGTGCTGGCGCGCAAAAGCCTTGTGGGCCGCGGTGTGCTGTCGCTTCGGCGTGCGACGCGTGTCCCCTGGGCCCACGCGCGAGTTTAAACTTTTCCCCGATTTTCAGATTTCCTTCAAACTTCAAATCCTTATAACTTTGGCTAGAAAGCTCCAAATTGAGTGAACCAAATTTTGCTGGATTCAGCTCTCTGAGTACTTTCCAGAAAATCAAGTTTCACTTCATGAAATTCCCTAATTCTCCAGAATTAATTCCTTAATGTTTAAACTGTTAGGAATTTTAACTGGAGAATCCTTTGGCGGAAAATCCTGAAATTTTGCTGAGATGTTCACCAAAATATCATTGAGCTACCATAAAAATTTCAGATCCATTTGAGCTCATTTAGTCCACCTAATGGTGTGATTAGTAAAACTGTTCCAGAGAAAATAGAAAATGTTCAGAAACATTTTCAGGATTTTCTCTGAAATTGTTTAGCTCATATCTTTAGTTAGAGACTTCCAAATTAAGTGAGACCAACTCCATTAGAACCCTCTGAAAATCTAGTTTTCAGAAAGTCATAGTTTGTCTCATGAAAATCCCTAGAACACCCTAAGGGTTCCAATTAAGGTCAAGGACATAATTATTTGTGGAGGGCTCAAATGAGCTTTGCTGCAACTAAAACTTGACCAAGTCTTTGTTTAGGTTGTAACCAAGCCACAGTAAAAGTTTCACAGTCATTAGGTCTGTCTAGTAAGGGTTATAGGCTTCACAACTTCAAAGTTAATACAAAGGCCTCTAAATTAATACATACATTGTTCTTATCATGTAGTCGCTAAGGTCGAGGAGGAACCCGAAGTCCTAGACTTCGTTACTCCGGAGGAACAGCTAGCCTACGACCAAGAGCAGCAAGGCAAGCCCCGGTTTGCATTAACCTTTTTACAAATTTTATTGTTTTGAGCACATACTTGTTTCCCTTTGTTCGTTGCATTAGAGTCTTGATTGGAAACCCAACTGCACAGCCAAGAAAACCATGGGTTGGGTTTAGGATTGAAAACCTCGTTAGCCACTGCATTGCTAGAATAGAGTAGGATTCGGTACAAGTCGAGTAGTTGGAACTACTCGCGAGAATAGGCTAGAGGCACATTGCTCGGGTAGAGATAGCACATGAAACACATGGCAAGAAAATGAGACCGAGCGGAGAGTAAGGGCAGCAGGACTTTGGGGCCTGTGTGCTGTAGCTCCGCTTGTGTCGATTGAGGACCGAGCCGTGTGCGGGCCTGTTGAACAAGCTAGAACAGTACCGAAGACCTACCGGCTATATGGGAACCGGGAAACTGATGTAACTCGGGTAGCTGGGTGTTGAGGCATTGCCCGTCGTTCAGAGGGTAGGTTGAGAGCTCGAGGTGTAAATAAGCTGGCGGCACAGAGATGCGCGTGCAGGGACCTCTTGCTCGGGACGATGGGACCGGTTCAATATTTGGCTAACGGGTGAAAGGTAGTCGCGTACGGCGTCCGTGATGGTTGTTGTAGGCAACATCGAGTACGGGCGTACGTGACGGGTTGTTCGGGTAACCCTGCAGGTGTAAATCGATTATAATCGCCGTCCCTCGCGGTCAGTGAGTACCACTTGTTCACTGTACCGTGACGTAGAAAGAACAGGCTAGTTACATGTTAAAATGTTGCTGATTGAAAGTTGGATATTGATTGTTAATGATATGTTGTAGCTTAGTGCTAACTAAAGTTCTTTTCAACTTTGGGCAAAGTACATGAGAGAAATGCGTTTCTTGTTTGATTGCGGCTCTCTCATGTTCCTTAGCGTAAGGTTCTCCACAACCTGCTGCTAAAACTTGAAAGTAAGGTTCTACTAATTAGGCGAGTCCTTGCAAATGATTTTTACCTCATGCAACCCATTACCCGCATGTAGAAGTTCCATGTTTAGGTGAGACGGGTCAGACTTGCTGAGCCTTCGTGCTCACTGCTTGTGTTTGAAGCTTTTGCAGGGTTCTATGAGGAAGGGACTCCCGAAGAGGAGACGGAACCCCAGGAGGGGAACCCCGTCGAGTGGGAGTCGTGCACGCCGCAGAGTTAGTGTGCGTGTGTGCTAGCAAGGACACGTTCGAGGGCTGAACGTGCACTTGATGCTTAGTCTACGCCCGCGAGTGTGGACTAAACTTATTTTGATGTAAACATGTTAATAAACTTGTTTATGTAATAAAGCTTCCGCTTCCGCTTTGTGCCTTTGACGTGTGTTATACGGTGCTGTGCAACGCAGCACCCCTCAGCGTGATCCTGGCTCGACAGGACCAGTGGGGTCGTGTCATTCAATTGCTTAGCTCAATATGTCCCTGATTATGTGAAATCACCATCCATGAGGGGTTATCATTTTTACCAAGGGCTGACTGCTAGGCTGCGATGTGAATTGGGTCAAGTTAGCCAAGAGAATTTTGATGAGTTTGTTAGCTGTGCTATCACTCAGGAATATTATTCCAATATCTACCTTAAAGAAAAGAGGGAGAGGGACTCATCACAGGATAAATGCAATTATCTGCCTTAGAAGTATCGGTTGGTAATCCGTTCACCTTCCGGTAGAGAGGTTCCACAAGAAGTGCAGTCATTCTTGGAGTATGACGACTCGTATACTCAACAGAGGTTTTATTCACCTCCACCGCAGCAGCAACTTATTTCTCATGCACGTCAGTATCAACAAGGTGCACCAGAATGTTATTTCCCTCAAGATGTTGAAGATGATTCCGGTGATTTCTCAGCTGAACCGAGTGGTGTCCCACTTCATATTGACAACGAACACATCGTCAATGAAGCAACTGAACCGAGCAGCAACATTATGTCTGTGGGTCCAGTTCCAAAGAGTGATAGGGGACAGCAGAGAAAAGCTATGTCCAAAGTGGGAATGGTTAATTATGTGTCAGTCGATGTTCTGCCCAAAGGATGTCAAGTCCATGCGGGCAGGTTCACATTAAATGACAAGCCGGTTGTTATTTTATTCGACTCTGGTGCAACACATAATTTCATTAGCAGGGAGACGGTGATCCAGGATCAGATCTCCACAACTACCACAAAAGGTTCTTACCTTATTCATTCGCCAGGTGGAGACATATCGACTAATAAAGTCGTTTCTCGAGCACCACTTTGTTTGGGTGGAAAAATTTCTCCTACCACCCTCATTATTCTCGAAGACCAAGGAATCAATGCCATATTCGAAATATCATGGTTGGCCTTCCATAAGGCTGTTCTGGACATAGAGAACAGGAGTGTTCACTTGGACTCTCCACATCACGGGTGTCAAACATTGTATCTCGGAAAAGCGGTTTCCAAAGACCCGGAAGTATGTGATGCTGAGGCTTGCAAGTTAGAAGACATTCCGGTAGTCCGTGAATATCCGGACGTGTTTCCCGAAGATCTTCCAGGCTTACCACCTGAGCGCGAGGTGGAATTCAAAATAGAGTTGATACCGGGAACCACGCCGATCTCTCGGAGACCATATAAAATGGCTCCGAATGAATTAGCTGAACTGAAGGAGCAACTCAAAGACCTGATGAATAAGGGGTTCATTCATCCAAGTTCATCACCATGGGGTTGCTCGACTTTATTAGTGAAGAAGAAGGACGAGACTCTGAGGCTATGCGTCGATTATCGTCCGTTAAATGCGGTGACGATAAAGAACAAGTATCCACTACCAAGAATTGATATTCTTTTCGATCAGCTAGTGGGTGCTAAAGTCTTCTCCAAGATAGACTTAAGGTCGGGATATCATCAAATCAATATTCGAGCGGAAGATATCCCGAAAACAGCATTCTCGACAAGATATGGACTCTATGAGTATCTTGTCATGTCATTTGGGTTGACCAATGCCCCAGCTCACTTTATGTATCTTATGAACCCGGTGTTCATGCCAGAGCTGGATCAGTTTGTCGTGGTATTCATCAACGACATCTTGGTCTATTCCAAATCTGAAGAGGAACACGCTAAATATTTTCATATTGTGCTTCAACGCTTGAGAGATCACAAACTTTATGCAAAGTTTAGTAAATGTGAATTCTGGATCAACCAAGTGCCGTTTCTTGGACATATTATTTCAGAAGAAGGCATCGCGGTTGATCCAAGCAAGATTGAACAAGTGCTGAAATGGAAGTCTCCAACATCAGTCCATGAAGTTCGTAGCTTCTTGGGTTTGGTGTGATATTATTGGAGGTTCATCCTGGGCTTCTCAAAAATCTCCAAACCTATGACGGAGCTACTGAAAAAGGGCATCAAATATCATTGGAGAAAGCCGTGTGAGGAAGCTTTTCAAGCGTTGGTGAAACACCTCACAACAGCCCTGGTTTTAGCTCAACCGGATACAGCCAAGCCCTTTGATGTTTATTGTGATGCATCCGGCATCGGACTTTGTTGTGTACTCATGCAAGGAGGACGCGTGGTCGCATATGGATCATGGAAGTTACGGAATCATGAGCAACATTATCCAACTCATGATCTCAAGCTTGCTGCCGTGGTATTGGCTTTGAAGATGTGGAGACATTACCTATTGGGAAATCTGGTTCATCTCTACACCGACCACAAAAGATTGAAGTACATATTCACTCAAAAAGAGTTGAATATGCGACAACGGCGATGGTTGGAGCTGATCAAAGACCATGAGATTGAAATTCATTATCATCCGGGCAAGGCAAATGTGCTTGCCAATGCACTCAGCCAGAAGTCTCATGTTCATAATCTGACCATTACGCCAATAGAAGAGGAAGAACTGAGTCTCTACTTGGTTCCATGTGGAGCTCTACATAATCTAGCTCTCATACCTACAATAAGATAGGAGGTTATGAAAGCTCAAAAGCAAGACAAGGGCATGGCTCATATAAAAAGGAGGTTGAAGAATGGGGAGATGAAATGTTTTTGGTTAGATAATGAAGGTACCTTATGGTTCAAGGACCGGATAGTCGTACCGCGTGATATGAAGCTGCGGAAGAAAATTTTGGATGAGGCTCACTTATCCAAATTTTCTATTCATCCGGGCAGCAACAAGATGTACCAAGAATTGAAGACTAAATTTTGGTGGACCCGGATGAAGCAAGAGGTTGCTAAATACATATCAGAATTTGATATGTGTCGGCGAGTTAAAGCCGATCACATGAAGAAAGCAGGAACATTGCAACCGCTAAGTGTTCCGGCATGGAAGTGGGAGGATATTAGTATGGACTTCATTGTTGGACTACCTCTCACGGCTGATAAGCATGACTCAGTTTGGGTAAGAGTAGATCGGTTAACCAAATCATCGCATTTCATCCCGGTACTTATGGGATTCCATACCAAGAAGTATGCGGAGCTATATATTGCAAGAATACTATGCCTACATGGAGTTCCCCTGACGATCATTTCCGATCGAGGCGCGTTGTTCGTCACTCGTTTCTGGGAGCAGCTACATGCCTCACTAGGGACCAAATTGATTAGAAGCTCTGCATATCATCCTCAAACCGACGAAGTGTAAGGGCCTCAGTTTTTGACACACATTTGCAGTGGTCATCACCACACCACACACCTCATTTGAGGAAGGATGATGAACACAAATGAAGAGCAAGTAACAATTATCAACATGCTCATTAGAGAACAAACTCACACATTGCAAAAGTGGTATTTCCCACATGTGATATAGATGGGCTGGACATATGAAAACTCCTACACTTTACTAAGGATGTCCATGCCAAGTTTCACCCAAATTCAAAACCTTTTTGAGGTCATTTTGGGTATAGTTAGGAAGAGGGCAATTTGAAACCATATTCAAATTCAAACTGTTTTTATCCCATGAATTTAAAAGTGGGAGGCATATTCTTACTCAGCACATTTTTGTGAGCTCACACACCAATTTGCACTCCATTTGGAGCTGATCTTGACATGAGCTAAGTGGGAGAAATTCAAACTTTAATTGAATTTCAAACTGAACTTGTGCTGAAATTCATTCAAACCAAACCACATTTGAACTTTGATCAATTCAAATGGCTCATGGGTGAATAATTTGAATTGCCAAGGGTAGTATGGGGTTCACTGTTTACAACAGTGATTAGGAGTAAATTTCAGAGGTTAAAACTGGAGGTGGGACCCACATGTCAGCCACTGCTCAGATCAAACCGACTGAGACTTTTTCACTCGGGTCGCCGAGCCGCAGCTGTGATCGCCACCGAGGGCAGCCGCCGCGCCAGCAGCTGCTTGCCCACACGCGGGCATGAGGCGGTGCAGAGCCTTCTTAAGGCGCCTGCCCCCTCCCCGGCCGAGGCACCGCCGTTCTTCCCCGCAAGAACTCAGCGCCGGCCGAAAATTTCCGCAGCTCGGAATCGATCGGAGGACCCCGATCGCAGCTCCCTCCGTCCACTCCAGAGCCCCAGCACGGTACTAGAGACCTTCCTCCGTCCTCCCCATTGCTAGAATTCGGTTGAAACCGATTGATATCGGCTGTGCCGAAAGATCAAATTCGGGACTTGGAACCCCCACACCTCGGGCTCCCGTGGACAGCCCAACCAGGGCGTTGTCACGCCCGAGCCAAGGCATCCTTGGACGCGCTGGTGACCGGTGCTGCTCATCCCCGAGCCACAGCTCGAGTGGTTGCTCACCGGCGGCGAATTTCCACTTTTCCCCTTTCTGTGTACAGAACGACCTTCGGGTACGATTCTGTTTAATTCGTTCTCTAGAAAGGATTAGAGGGCCTCAAGCCGCTCTCACACGAGCTAGACACGGTAACGCACAAGTTTCCTTCACAACTCTGGGCCGGAGAACCTCTGTACCCGGCGTAATTTGGGGTCTACTAATGGCGGAACGAACGGGCGGCATCGGGCGCACGGTGAGGACCTATTTCGGGCCTTCCCCGAGCTGCCTCGAGCTCATGTCGACCTTCTCTGAGATCCACTGATGCTCCCCGACCGGTTTCCCAAGTAGCTGAGGTGCTAGAGAAGTCAGCCGACATGGCCGAAGTCATTCCGAGGTGGCGGCTCGTCGCCGACCATGCTCCGGCCATTGTCATGAGCAGCTGACCCCAGAACCCTGTTCCCCGAGTAAAAGTAGGCAGGGGCGGCCAGAATCGAGGAGTTTGGAGCTGTACAGCAGCCGGCGGCGAGCTCTCCGGCGAGGTCCCTCGGCAGCGGAGCGCGGGCGTCGCGAGGTTGAAGAAGGGGGTGGACCCCAGCTGTCAGCGGGAGATATTTTGAATCGGGATCCGGCTGCGGTCGGTATCGGGTGTGCTGGCACGCAAAATCATTGTGGGCCGCGGTGTGCTGTCGCCTCGGCGTGCGACGCGTGTCCCCTGGGCCCACGCGCGAGTTTAAACTTTTTCCCGATTTTCAGATTTCCTTCAAACTTCAAATCCTCATAACTTTGGCTAGAAAGCTCCAAATTGAGTGAACCAAATTTTGCTGGATTCAGCTCTCCGAGTACTTTCCAGCAAATCAAGTTTCACTTCATTAAAACCCTTAATTCTCCAGAATTAATTCCCCAAAATCTAAACTGTTAGGAATTTTAACTGGAGAATCCTTTGGAGGAAAATCCTGAAATTTTGCTGGAATGTTCACCAAAATATCCCCGAGCTACCATACAAATTTCAGACCCATTTGTGCTCATTTAATCTGCCTAATGGTGTGATTAGTGAAACTGTTCCAGAGAAAATAGAAAATGTTCAGAAACATTTTCAGTATTTTCTCTGAAATTGTATAGCTCATATCTTTAGTTAGGAACTTCCAAATTAAGTTAGACCAACTCCATTAGAACCCTCTGAAAATCTAGTTTTCAAAAAGTCATAGTTTGTTTCATGAAAATCCATAGAACACCCTAAGAGTTCCAATTAAGGTCAAGGACATAATTAATTGTGGAGGGCTCAAATGAGCTTTGCTGCAACTAAAACTTGACCAAGTCTCTATTTAGGTTGTAACCAAGCCACAGTAAAAGTTTCACAGTCATAGCGTCCGTCTAGTGGGACTTATAAGCTTCACACGTTTAAAACTTAATACAAATGCATTTAAATTGATACATATATTGCTCTTATCATGTAGTCGCTAAGGTCGAGGAGGAACCCGAAGTCCTAGACTTCGTTACTCCGCAGGAACAGCTAGCCTACGACCAAGAGCAGCAAGGCAAGCTCCGGTTTGCATTAACCTTTTTACAAATGTTTATTGTTTTGAGCACATCTTTGAATATTGTTATGATCCTTTGCATTAGAGTCTTGATTGGAAACCCAACTGCATAACCAAGAAAACCATGGGTTGGGGTTAGGATTGAAAACCTCGTTAGCCACTGCATTGCTAAGATAGAGTAGGATTCGGTACAAGTCGAGTAGTTGGAACTACTCGCGAGAATAGGCTAGAGGCACATTGCTCGGGTAGAGATAACACATGATACACATGGCAAGAAAATGAGACCAAGCGGAGAGTAAGGGCAGCAGGACTTTGGGGCCTGTGTGCTATAGCTCCTCTTGTGTCGATTGAGGACCGAGCCGTGTGCGGGCCTGTTGAACAAGCTAGAACAGTACCGAAGACCTACCGGCTATATGGGAACCGGGAAACTGATGTAACTCGGGTAGCTGGGTGTTGAGGCATAGCTGGTCGTTCAGAGGGTAGGTTGAGAGCTCGAGGTGTAAATCGGCTGGCGGCACTGAGATGCGCCTGCAGAGACCTCTTGCTCGGGACGATTGGACCGGTTCAACATTTGGCTGACGGGTGAAAGGTAGTCGCGTACGGCGTCCGTGATGGTTGTTGTAGGCAACATCGAGTACGGGCGTACGTGACGGGTTGTTCGGGTAACCCTGCAGGTGTAAATCGATTATAATCGCCGTCCCTCGCCGTCAGTGAGTACCACTTGTTCACTGTACCGTGATGTAGAAAGAATAGGCTAGTTACATGTTAAAATGTTGCTGATTGAAAGATGGACTTGATTGCTAATGATTTTCTGTAGTTTAGAGCTAACTAAAGTTCATTTCAACTTTGGGCAAAGTACATGAGAGAAAGGCGTTTCTTGTTTGATTGCGGCTCTCTCATGTACTTTAGCGTAAGGTTCTCCACAACCTGCTGCTAAAACTTGAAAGTAAGGTTCTACTATGTGGCGAGTCCTTGCAACTGATTTTTACCTCATGTAACCCATTACCCTCATGTAGAAGTTCCATGTTTAGGTGAGACGGGTCAGACTTGCTGAGCCTTCGTGCTCACTGCTTGTGTTTGAAGCTTTTGCAGGGTTCTATGAGGAAGGGACTCCCGAAGAGGAGACGGAACCCCAGGAGGGGAACCCCATCGAGTGGGAGTCGTGCACGCCGCAGAGTTAGTGTGCGTGTGTGCTAGCAAGGGCACGTTCGAGGGATGAACATGCACTTGATGCTTAGTCTACACCGGCGAGTGTGGACTGAACTTATTTTGATGTAAACATGTTCATAAACTTGTTTATGTAATAAAATTTCCGCTTCCGCTTTGTACCTTTGACGTGTGTTATACGGTGTTGTGCAACGCAGCACCCCTCAGCGTGATCCTGGCTCGACAGGACCAATGGGGTCGTGTCATCGTGGTATCAGAGCTCGCTTGAGGTTTAACACAGTACAAAGGTCTTCTTTTTCAAAAATCCAGTGAGGAACGAGTTAGTAGCCCGTATAAGGATGTTATTAGCATACAGAAAGTGGCATATTAGCCTATTTGTTATGTCGGAAAATCGTGTATCTTGGGACGTTTATGTCTTGGGGGGTGCACGTAAGCGCTGTCCACCAGTGCGCACAAGCTGAAGGGTGGAGCCCCCACGGGTGGCTGGTAACCCGACTCGCTTTAGTATCCTCTATGACTCTTAATGTCGTTTGGGGTATTCGAGCAATGTATGTCCCTGGCGTGCGTGGTGCAACATGGGAGACCCCGTCACGTGGTCTGAAACGTGAACACGTAACACAAGGCGTGGTTGGCTTGAGAACATCCGGGCGAGTGATGACGGCCGGATGTACGAACTGTATGGATTCGGGGCTCGGTGTGCAGCCGAGTCTGATGATTGTTTGAGTTTCTGCAGGTAGCCTTACCATGAAACGGTAGACGTGTAGCATCCATGTGCGAATGATGAGTAGTGCCACTGAACTAACGAAGCTGGCTAAGTCCGGTATAGGTTTTTCTTTGTGAGGACGTAGTACCGACATAATCTGGTGACGCATCGACGTCACACCCCATTAAATGAACAACTTCATTTAAAAACTTGAAGGTTTTGATCCAAAGTAGTAAAACTTGATGTAACTCCTTCCCTTGAACAGGATATTCAAAGTTAACAAGTTTTCAACTTATAGATTGTTAAGGACAGAGCACTCTGTTTTCAGCTGAATGAAGGCTGAAGTTAATAAGAGGTTAGAGGTTGAGTTCTTTCGAGGTTGGGGGTCATGTGATACATTTCTGGAAAGCTTTGGAAGAGCTTTACAACTTTTCTGTTGAGGTCCAGAGGTGTTTCATTCCTTAACCACTCGAACAATGCAGTAGAGTTGATACTGTCCAGAAAACAGGACAGAGTAAAGACTCTCTGTAGACTCTCTGTAAATTAAGCATAACATCCTGCATAAAAATCCAAAAATAGAAAATGAGGTAGTTCTGGAAATCTTATGAGATGGGTTACAACTTTGTAACATAAAGTTTTGTCAGATTAGGAAAGGAAGTAACTGGGATTCTTGGATCAAATCAGTACCTAAGGCAGGGAGGTGATGTCCAATCGTTTGCAGAAATTCTGTTAACTTTGACATCTCATAACTTTTGAACCAGGACAGATCTTAGGCCAAACAAATACTTTCTGGAAAGCTATTGAAGTTAGCCTTAACTTTGATGTTGAGCTCCAGAATTAGTTTTACCTTTAACATGGCCTAAATCAGGTTGGAATGGAAACTTGTCAGGGCTGTCATGGGAACAGCAGATCAGCAGTCAAATTTGATTAAAAATTTGAACTATGTTTCCAAGTTTTATGGGTTCAATGACATGTCTTATGTTATAACTCAATGGTTTACTGTTTAAATAAATATTTGATACTTCTCAAATATATTTTTACAGATGGCAGCAGATAAACAGTTGGAGAACGGGTGGGTAGTTTCCCACTGTTCTGACCGTAGCGGCTACCCGGAAGCATTGTGGCAAATGCTCCAATATTTCGGGTATAATCAGATGCCGCAGTACTTCGCCAAGGAAGAAGGCGAGGAGGGGAACAAGACATGGACGATCCATGTCGAGGTTCCTGCAGGACCTACGCCACCCGGTTGGGTGCCATTCACCGTCACGGTCAGGGGAAGACAACCGGAAGGGATGTGGCAAGTGGCAGCCCGTGACACTATGTCACGTTTCTGCCAACTACACGTGCAAGATATGGAGGGCACTCCATACGCACTCGTTCCGGTGGAGGGACGAGCTCAGCATGTGTGGGAAGAGAGGTACCTGGAGGCAATGGACCCGAGTTGCCCAAGGTACAACCCCACGGAGGCAAATCTCAGCCTCCAGATGAGGGCGGGAAACGCCGTGATGGACAGCCAAGCTGTTCATACGGAGCATCTCGCCACAAAGCTCAAGGAGAGCACAAGCTGTGGAGATCATTTCGAGGGTGCCCACAGCGCACTCCGCAATGTGCTCCTTCCGACGATCAAGCGATTGAATGAACAACACAATCAGTTGCGTCGTCTGAAGAAGGCAAAGAAGAAGAGCCGTGTTGACATCGCGGCGTTGCAAGAGCTGGTGCGGACCCTAACCCAGCAGAATGAGGACCTTGCTCAAGAGCGGGACGACGCGATTGAGGAAGGACAAGGCTGGGAAGAGGATTACAACCAGGCTATGGACGAGGTGCATGCTTTGCAGGACCTCGTACCTCCGGTATTGGGTGTACCGGTGGTCTTGGGCCTCCCAGCATTGGGAGAACCCGGGATGGGTGAAGAGGTGGTAGATCCAGAGCCACCAGCAGAGGTACCGGAGGAGGACAACCCACAGGAGGTCGAGTTCTACTCCGAGTAGGGGGTTACGGTTGCCAAGAAGGGCATCTAGGGTAGCGTAACCCAACTTTTGTAATCGGTGACATGTCGTGTAGACAGTAGCGTATGTATAGGTAGTGACGACATGAGCACGACTTCTCGGAGACCCGAGAATAATGTATCTTGTATAAAGTTTATGATTTATCAATATATATGAATGTTGTGCAAATTGATCATGTGTCGCTTCAATACCTACTGTTGCTTATGGAAATTTTAAGTAAGACATGTGCTAATCGCTGCTGTTTTGAATTTCAAAATGACGCGTACTCGTACCAACCCTGACGTTGGGGGTACCAGTCAAGGGGGAGAGACCTCCCAACCACCTCCCGAGGACTCCTCGGGACAGCAGCAGCAACAGCAACAGCAAACACCGCCACCGCCACTGTCAACGGTTACATTGGCCGACATTGTCACGGCAATGGCGGGCTCGCATCAGCAGCACACAGAGTTGCTGCAGACTCTCATCGCCAATACGTCTCGCCCAGAGAGACGTCAAGATCGTGAGGAGCGCCAACAGAGCTCCTACTCCGACTTCCTGGCGACTCATCCCCCTGTATTCTCAAGGGCGGATGAACCACTTGACGCGGACAACTGGCTCCGCGCCATAGAGATGATGTTCGGGTTGCTCCAAATTAGCGAGCAACGCAAGACTCAGTTCGCGGTCCAGCAGCTCCAAGGATCCGCGAGCGCGTGGTGGGCCAACTTCTGTGCTTCACAGCCCACCGACCGAGTGATGACCTGGGCGGAGTTCCGGACGGCCTTCCGGGCCTATCATATACCGCCAGGTCTGATGAAGAGGAAGACGCACGAGTTCTTACACCTGCAACAAGGGAGCCGGAACGCGCTGGAATACTGCAGGGCGTTTAACGATCTCGCGCTATATGCGTCGTATCATGCTGATACCGACGAGAAGCGGCGGGACCATTTCTACCAGGGGCTTAAACCGCTCCTGAAGGACAAGTTGGCGATGTTCAATCGCGGCAGCCTCAACGACATCATTGATGCTGCAATTGTTCTGGAGGACTCCGACAAGGAGTTGGCGGCGGCAGAGCGAAAGCGAAGTGCACCGCAGAGCAGTGGAGAAGGAGGCGGTCCTTCTCAGAAGTTTCAGATGGTGAGTCTCCCACCATCAGGTCCACGCTGGCAGCCACCACAGCGGTCGATGCCGTTCCGCAGTCGGCCGTACTCTTCACCGGCATTCCGGCCGGCGCTGCCAGTACCACCGCAACAACAACAACAGCAGCGGGCGATGCCGCGTGCGTTTGCACCTCAGCAACGCATGCCGGGATTTCGTCCACCGAGCACTCCACCAGCAGCGGCCACATGTTACAAGTGTGGTCGTCCAGGGCACTTCGCGAGCAGTTGCCTGGAGAGGCAAGGCGGCGGAGTGGCACCACAGTTTCCGGGGAGGAATCAACCCCAGAACCCTACTAATGCGCGGCGGGCAAACCCTAGGCCCGGCACCGTCCACCAGCTTGCCATTGAGGACGTGCCGGAGGGCGAGCCAATCCTTGCGGGTATGTTCCAACTCCACCAGCATCCTGCTATAGTACTATTTGATTCAGGCGCCACGCATAGCTTCATTAGCCAAACTTTCATTGATAAATATAGCTTGCAAATACTACCCACCGATAGTCCCTATGTGATCTGTTCACCGGGTGGAAAAATTTCAGCAAGCATGATGGTCCCAAAAGCGCCATTGTGCTTAGAGGGTAGATACCCTACGTCTCTCATAATCTTAGAGGGACAAAAGGTCGATGTCATCTTAGAGATATCGTGGTTAACCCGCCACGGCGCTGTTTTAGACACCGTCCTCCGAGTCGTGCACTTGAACTCAGGAGTGCACGAGTCTCACTCATTATTTCTGGACAGTCCAGAAACAAAACTTCCAAGTGTCTATCAAGCCACAACCATCAGATTGGAAGATATTCCGGTGGTCCGAGAGTTCCCTGATGTATTCCCGGACGATTTGCCGGGGATGCCGCCTGATAGAGAGGTGGAGTTCAAGATTGAACTTGCACCGGGAACCATGCCAATATCCCGAAGGCCGTAGAAGATGGCGCCCATGGAGTTGGCTGAACTGAAGACTCAGCTCACGGACCTTCTGGAGAAGGGTTTTATTAGGCCGAGCTCCTCGCCATGGGGTTGTTCGGCATTATTTGTCAAGAAGAAGGATGAGACGTTGCGGCTTTGTGTGGACTATCGTCCATTAAATGCCGTAACCATCAAGAACAAGTACCCGTTGCCACGGATCGACATGTTGTTTGATCAGTTGGTCGAAGCAAAGATCTTTTCCAAGATGGATTTAAGATCAGGGTACCATCAGATTAAGATAAGGGCTGAGGACATTCTGAAGACGGCTTTCTCGACGAGGTACGGGCTTTGTGAGTACCTGGTTATGTCCTTCGGCCTCACCAATGCTCCAGCTCACTTCATGTACTTGATGAACTCGGTATTCATGCCGGAGCTGGACAAGTTTGTCGTGGTCTTCATCGACGACATCCTGGTATATTCCAAGTCGGAGGAAGATCACAAGAAACATCTGCGTATAGTCTTGCAACGGCTGCGGGATCACAAGTTATGCGCAAAATTCAGCAAATGCGAGTTTTGGATATCGCAAGTGCCTTTTCTCGGGCATATCATCTCAACGGAGGGTATCGCTGTGGACCCGAGCAAGATCACGCAAGTGCTGAATTGGAAATCCCCGAGAACTGTTCACGAGGTACGGAGTTTCCTCGGACTCGTGGGATATTATCGGAGGTTCATTCCGAACTTCTCGAAGATTGCCAAGCCAATGACGGAGCTGCTGAAGAAGGCTACCAAATATGTTTGGAGTCCAGCATGTGAAGCAGCATTCAAGGCTTTAGTCAAGCACCTGACATCAGCACCGGTTTTGGCGCAGCCAGACACAACAAAACCGTTCGATGTGTACTGCGATGCATCCGGCATTGGGCTTGGATGTGTGCTGATGCAAGACCGAAGAGTGGTCGCGTATGGATCACGGCAGCTTAGAAACCATGAGCAAAATTATCCAACTCACGACTTGGAGCTCGTTGCCGTGGTACTTGCACTAAAAATGTGGAGGCACTACCTACTCGGTAACCTCGTACATTTATATACCGACCACAAAAGCCTCAAGTACATATTCACTCAGAAGGAGCTGAACATGAGGCAACGAAGATGGTTAGAACTGATAAAGGATTACGAGAAAGAAATCCATTATCATCCGGGCAAGGAAAACGTAGTGGCAGATGCGCTGAGCCGCAAGTCACACGTCAACAATCTGACCATCACACCGTTGGAAGAGAGCGAACCACCACTACATGTGATTCCACACGGAGCTCTCTACAACCTAGCTTTAATCCCCACCATCCGTGAAGAGATAGCGGCAGCCCAGAAGAATGACAAGGGCATGTCACATTTGCGGAGACGTGTAGACAGTGGGGAACTGAAATGTTTCCGGAAGGACAGAGACGGCGTCCTATGGTTCAAGGACCGGATTGTCGTATCCCGAAACCCGGCATTACGGAAGAAGATCTTTGATGAAGCTCACTTATCAAAGTTCTCTATTCACCCCGGCAGCAACAAAATGTATCAAGAACTCCGAAGCAAGTTTTGGTGGACACGGATGAAGCGTGAGACTGCAAAATACGTGTCCAAGTGTGATACATGTCGAAGGGTGAAGGCAGACCACATGCGGAAGCCGGGACTGCTGCGACCACTGGGCATTCCTGCCTGGAAGTGGGAGGACGTGAGCATGGACTTCATCGTCGGTTTACCCACCACCTTGCAGAAACATGATTCGGTGTGGGTGATCGTCGATCGGCTCACCAAAGTTGCCCATTTTATCCCGGTCAACACCAACTACAACGCCAAGAAGTACGCTGAACTGTACATCTCATGGATCCTATGCTTGTACGGCGTACCCCGTACTATCATATCGGATCGGGGCACTTTATTTGTGTCCTGTTTCTGGGAGCAGCTGCACGCTGCCTTGGGGACGAAGCTGATCCGTAGTTCAGCCTACCACGCGCAGACAGATGGACAAACGGAGCGGGTAAATCAAATCTTAGAAGATATGCTACAAGCTTGCGCTATCAACCACGGCAAGAATTGGGATTATCACTTGCCGTTAGCTGAGTTCTCGTACAATAATGGGTACCAAGCCAGCATCAAGATGGCACCTTACGAGGCGCTATACGGGCGGAAATGCCGCACACCACTGAACTGGTGTGAGTCTGGCGAAAGAGTTACCTTCGGGATTGACCTTGTCAACAACACGGAAGAAAAGGTTCGACTGATTCAAGCGAACCTAAAAGCCGCTCAATCCCGTCAGAAACAATATGCGGACCGGAGAAGGCGCCCATTACAATTCGAAGTTGGAGATCATGTCTACCTACGGGTGTCTCCAATGAAGGGCGTAAACAGATTTGGGGTGAGAGGAAAGTTGGCACCCCGATTCATCGGTCCATTTCAGATTACCGAAAGATGTGGATCAGTGGCATACCGGATGAAATTACCAGAAGCACTTTCCGGTGTGCACGACGTCTTTCACATTTCCCAGCTAAGGAAGTGTCTCAAGCTATCAACTACCGTTCAGCTGGAAGACATTGAAGGACTGCAACCGGATCTCACCTATCGGGAGGAACCGGTGCAGATTATTGATGAAAAGGCCCGAACCACACGCAACCGTACGTTGTGGTTCTACAAGGTTCTAAGGAGCAATCACTCCATGGACGAAGCGACATGGGAGAGCGAAGAATTCCTTCGCACTAACTACCCTAACTTTTTCACGTCGCATATCCGGTAATTTTCCACCATCCTCTCTCTCATTTTCACCTTATAATCTCGGGACGAGATTCTTTTAAGGGGGAGGAATGTAAGGGCTTCAGTTTTTGACACACATTTGCAGTGGTCATCACCACACCACACACCTCATTTGAGGAAGGAAGATGAACACAAATGAAGAGCATGTAACAATTATCAACATGCTCATTAGAGAACAAACTCACACATTGCAAAAGTGGTATTTCCCACATGTGATATAGGTGGGCTGGACATATGAAAACTCCTACACTTTACTAAGGATGTCCATGCCAAGTTTCACCCAAATTCAAAACCTTTTTGGGGTCATTTTGGGTATAGTTAGGAAGAGGGCAGTTTGAAACCATATTCAAATTCAAACTGTTTTTATCCCATGAATTTAAAAGTGGGAGGCATATTCTTACTCATCACATTTTTGTGAGCTCACACACCAATTTGCACTCCATTTGGAGCTGATCTTGACATGAGCTAAGTGGGAGAAATTCAAACTTTAATTGAATTTCAAACTGAACTTGTGCTGAAATTCATTCAAACCAAACCTCATTTGAACTTTGATCAATTCAAATGGCTCATGGGTGAATAATTTGAATTGCCAAGGGTAGTATGGGGTTCACTGTTTACAACAGTGATTAGGAGTAAATTTCAGAGGTTAAAACTGGAGGTGGGACCCACATGTCAGCCACTGCTCAGATCAAACCGACTAAGACTTTTTCACTCGGGTCGCCGAGCCGCAGCGGTGATCGCCACCGAGGGCAGCCGCCGCGCCAGCAGCTGCTTTCCCACGCGCGGGCATGAGGCGGTGCAGAGCCTTCTTAAGGCACCTGCCCCCTCCCCGGCCGAGGCACCGCCGTTCTTCCCCGCGAGAACTCAGCGCCGGCTGAAAATTTCCGCAGCTCGGAATCGATCGGAGGACGCCGATCGCAGCTCCCTCCGTCCACTCCAGAGCCCCAGCAAGGTACTAGAGACCTTCCTCCGTCCTCCCCATTGCTAGAATTCGGTTGAAACCGATTGATATCGGCTGTGCCGAAAGATCAAATTCGGGACTTGGAACCCCCGCACCTCGGGGTCCCGTGGACAGCCCAACCAGGGCGTTGTCACGCCCGAGCCAAGGCATCCTTGGACGCGCTGGTGACCGGTGCTGCTCATCCCCGAGCCACAGCTCGAATGGTTGCTCACCGGCGGCGAATTTCCACTTTTCCCCTTTCTGTGTACAGAACAACCTTCGGGTACGATTCTGTTTAATTCATGCTCTAGAAAGGATTAGAGGGCCTCAAGCCGCTCTCACACGAGCTAGACACGATAACGCACAAGTTGCCTTCACAACTCTGGGCCGGAGAACCTCTGTACCCGGCGTAATTTGAGGTCTACTAATGGCGGAACGAACGGGCGGCATCGAACGCACGGTGAGGACCTATTTTGGGCCTTCCCCGAGCTGCCTCGAGCTCATGTCGACCTTCTCTGAGGTCCACTGATGCTCCCCGACCGGTTTCCCAAGTAGCTGAGGTGCTAGAGAAGTCAGCCGACATGGCCGAAGTCATTCCGAGGTGGCGGCTCGTCGCCGACCATGCTCCGGCCATTGTTATGAGCAGCTGACCCCAGAACCCTGTTCCCCGAGTAAAAGTAGGCAGGGGCGGCCAGAATCGAGGAGTTTGGAGCTGTACAGCAGCCGGCGGTGAGCTCTCCGGCGAGGTCTCTCGGCAGCGGAGCGCGGGCGTCGCGAGGTTGAAGAAGGGGGTGGACCCCAGCTGTCAGCGGGAGATATTTTGAATCGGGATCCGGCTGCGGTCGGGATCGGGTGTGCTGGCTCGCAATTGTGGGCCGCGGTGTGCTGTCGCCTCGGCGTGCGACGCGTGTCCCCTGGGCCCACGCGCGAGTTTAAACTTTTTCCTGATTTTCAGATTTCCTTCAAACTTCAAATCCTCATAACTTTGGCTAGAAAGCTCCAAATTAAGTGAACCAAATTTTGCTGGATTCAGCTCTCCGAGTACTTTCCAGCAAATCAAGTTTCACTTCATAAAAACCTTTAATTCTCCAGAATTAATTCCCCAAATCTAAACTGTTAGGAATTTTAACTGGAGAATCCTTTGGAGGAAAATCCTGAAATTTTGCTGGAATGTTCACCAAAATATCCCTGAGCTACCATAAAAATATCAGACCCATTTGAGCTCATTTAATCCACCTAATGGTGTGATTAGTGAAACTGTTCCAGAGAAAATCGAAAATGTTCAGAAACATTTTCAGGATTTTCTCTGAAATTGTTTAGCTCATATCTTTAGTTAGGAACTTCCAAATTAATTGAGACCAACTCCATTAGAACCCTATGAAAATCTAGTTTTCAGAAAGTCATAGTTTGTTTCATGAAAATCCTTAGAGCACCCTAAGAGTTCCAATTAAGGTCAAGGACATAATTAATTGTGGAGGGCTCAAATGAGCTTTGCTGCAACTAAAACTTGACCAATTCTCTATTTAGGTTGTAACCAAGCCACAGTAAAAGTTTCACAGTCATAGAGTCCGTCTAGTGGGACTTATAAGCTTCACACGTTTAAAACTTAATACAAATGCATTTAAATTGATACATATATTGCTCTTACCATGTAGTCGCTAAAGTCGAGGAGGAACCCGAAGTCCTAGACTTTGTTACTCCAGAGGAATAGCTAGCCTACGACCAAGAGCAGCAAGGCAAGCTCCGGTTTGCATTAACCTTTTTACAAATGTTTATTGTTTTGAGCACATCTTTGAATATTGTTATGATCCTTTGCATTAGAGTCTTGATTGGAAACCCAACTGCATAACCAAGAAAACCATGGGTTGGGGTTAGGATTGAAAACCTCGTTAGCCACTGCATTGCTAAGATAGAGTAGGATTCGGTACAAGTCGAGTAGTTGGAACTACTCGCGAGAATAGGCTAGAGGCACATTGCTCGGGTAGAGATAGCACATCATACACATGGCAAGAAAATGAGACCAAGCGGGGAGTAAGGGCAGCAGGACTTTGGGGCCTGTGTGCTATAGCTCCGCTTGTGTCGATTGAGGACCGAGCCGTGTGCGGGCCTGTTGAACAAGCTAGAACAGTACCGAAGACCTACCGGCTATATGGGAACTGGGAAACTGATGTAACTCGGGTAGCTGGGTGTTGAGGCATAGCTGGTCGTTCAGAGGGTAGGTTGAGAGCTCGAGGTGTAAATCTGCTGGCGGCACTGAGATGCGCGTGCAGAGACCTCTTGCTCGGGACGATTGGACCGGTTCAACATTTGGCTGACGGGTGAAAGGTAGTCGCGTACGGCGTCCGTGATGGTTGTTGTAGGCAACATCGAGTACGGGCGTACGTGACGGGTTGTTCGGGTAACCCTGCAGGTGTAAATCGATTATAATCACCGTCCCTCGTGGTCAGTGAGTACCACTTGTTCATTGTACCGTGACAAAGAAAGAATAGGCTAGTTACATGTTAAAATGTTGCTGATTGAAAGATGGACTTGATTGCTAATGATTTCCTGTAGTTTAGAGCTAACTAAAGTTCATTTCAACTTTGGGCAAAGTACATGAGAGAAAGGCGTTTCTTGTTTGATTGCGGCTCTCTCATGTACCTTAGCGTAAGGTTCTCCACAACCTGCTGCTAAAACTTGAAAGTAAGGTTCTACTAATTAGGCGAGTCCTTGCAACTGATTTTTACCTCATGTAACCCATTACCCTCATGTAGAAGTTCCATGTTTAGGTGAGACGGGTCAGACTTGCTGAGCCTTCGTGCTCACTGCTTGTGTTTGAAGCATTTGCAGGGTTCTATGAGGAAGGGACTCCCGAAGAGGAGACGGAACCCCAGGAGGCGAACCCCGTCGAGTGGGAGTCGTGCACGCCGCAGAGTTAGTGTGCGTGTGTGCTAGCAAGGGCACGTTCGAGGGCTGAACGTGCACTTGATGCTTAGTCTACGCCCGCGAGTGTGGACTGAACTTATTTTGATGTAAACATGTTCATAAACTTGTTTATGTAATAAAATTTCCGCTTCCGCTTTGTACCTTTGACGTGTGTTATACGGTGTTGTGCAACGCAGCACCCCTCAGCGTGATCCTGGCTCGACAGGACCAATGGGGTCGTGTCACGAAGCTACAAGGGAAAGCGAGGAATATTTACAACGCAATCGTCCGGAGTTATTAGAGGCTTATGTTTGATAGTTGTCCTCCCCACATTATTCTAAAATTGTGAATCTCGGGACGAGATTCTTTTAAAGTGGGGAGGAATGTAAAAGTCCCAAAAGCATGTTAATGGAAAACTTTAGTGATGAATAAAGTTGAGTTTAAATCCAAGAAATGGGACTTGCAAAAACTTTTGTTAATCATGTAATTGTTGGCATTTGCAAAAGGACTTTAGTTCAGTTTGAACTAAAGGGCTCACTTCAAGGAAAAAAAGGCCATTTCCAAAAAGGAAATTCAAACTTTTGTATAAAAATTTGTATTTGCAAGGGCCAACTAAAATATCAGAGGGCATATTCAAATTCTTCAGGTTTAAATTAGTGAGAATGCAAATTTTGAGCATATTTGGAAGTGCTTTGATAGGTATATCAAAGAGACTTGTGAATTTCATTGAAATTTGATTTCAAATTTGAAACTGAGGCAAAACATGTCAATTTGCCAAATGTTTCTGAAATTTGAGCTCCACAGGATTGAAGTTTGCAATGTGCTAAAAATTTGGAGATATTTAAGAGAGAACCTAAGTGGGCCCTACATGTCAGCTGCACACACGAGTTGCTTCAGTCGGTTCGGTTCTCTGCTTCACGAGCAAGACACCGAGAGAGAGACACAGGCGGGCCACCGAGGCGTCGACATGCAGCCCATGTGTTCGACGTTTTCTCGCGTGAAACACCTCAGCAGAGTAAATCAAATGTTACACTTTGGTCTCCTTACTGCTTTCCCGAGAGGAGCAAGCACGAACTGAGTTTTTCTTGCCGCTCCACCGAGCCTCGGACCAATCCTTGCTTGGCGCCGCTGATCCTTCGCGTGGCCATCAGAGATCGTGGAAACGTGCGCAAGAACCCACTGACCCTCCTCGAGCTGCCCAAGACGGTCCGTCAGCCTCTGTGCACGGCACACAGCAAAAAGAGTGTCATCGGAGTCCGGTGGGAGCCGCCGCCGTGCCTCCTCGACGTCCCGGCGATACAGAGCGTTTCACACCGAGTATTGAACAGCAAAAAGGTGCACCAATCCCTTCTCTTCACGCTGCCGAAAACCCTAGGCCATTCCTTCACGGTAGCCACGGGAATTTCTAAATTACCGATGACGTGTTCATAAGCCGTGGGTGTAGAATTTCCCAAAATTCGCTATCAATAGCGCTTCTTTGCTCATTCTGATCATGGAATAGGCTAGAGACCTCCTAGTGAGTCACTGACATCAGAAACCAAGGAGAATCATCGAGCCTCAACGATGTTCTTCGAGTTTTAGATTTTGCCGCCAGTTTTTGAGCTAGGGCGCACGGTGACTTGGTAGGTAGGGGCGTTTCCGAGCCCTTTTCCTTGCATGACGGCCTTTGCCATGAGTCACTGATGCTCTAGAGCAAGGAAACTGCGAGTTTGGGTTGGTAGAGGAGCCGGCCAACGTCGCCGGACCTGGACCGAAGCCGCCACCCATCGCCTGACCCCTTGCGGCCCTCTATAGCCCACACCGAGCCCACAACCAAGTTCCCCGACGCCAAAAACCCCCGGGCGGCAAGTCTCCAGCCGGGAGACGGCTGGGAACGCGTGGCCGGCGAGGCGCCACCTGGGTCTGGCGAGGAGAGCACGCGCAGGAAGATGAGGCCGGAGGAAGAAGAAGGATGGGGCTCGCCCACCGGTCAGTGAGTGAATTTTTGTAACACCCCAAAACCTGTTAAGAGGGGAATTTAAAAAATTTTGCACGTATTGCATGCGGTGCAGAAATTCAAATTCAAATTGGAATTCAAATTCAACTCAAAACAGAAAAGAAAAAGATAAAAACAAAACCCTCCCAGCCAGTGGGCCGAAACCCACCAGCCGGCCCACCTCGCCCCCGCGCCAGCCCGCAGCCGCGCGCCCCATTTCCTCTCACTGACATGTGGGGCCCGCCGTCATCTTCCTCCTCGCGCGCGTGTTCGGCCGACCCGGGACTCCTCTCTCCCCCGAATCGAAACCACCCCGGATACCCGCGTATCCCAGCCGAATTTCGGTTCTGGACGACTCCAGCTCGATCCCAACCGAACGCCGCCCTCCCCCTGCTATATAAACACCGGCATCGTCCCGTTTTTCGCCCGCGATCGGCTGTTTTTCCTCCCGGTGAGAACCGAAGCTCCGATCACCATTTTCTCTCGATCTTTGCTCGGGTTCTCTGATCTAACGCGCCGATCGTGTTCCACCGCCTCCAGGGAATCATGCAGGTGCAGAAAACTCGGTGGTTTGCGCTTCAGACACAGCGCCGACGAGCATCGCCGTGAATTCACCTCGGACCTCGTCGCCGACCGCCTTCCAGGACCTCCGAGCTCAAGAAAAACCCCGAGGTGAGATCCCCGACCTCTCCTCTACCGATCTATGCCATGAAATCCCAGTCTTAGAAAGAATAGACGAAGATCCGAAGTTTTCCGGTGAGATCGCCGCCTCTCGCCGCCGTGCGCCGCCGGGCAGCGCCGCCCGCGCTCGGTCAGAGCGACGTGGCCGCTTGTGCGCCGTCTATTTTAAATCGCACGGTGGAATAAAAACCCGCGCTACCGGTTCGGCGATCTAATCTGAGGCGTCTGTTTTAAATCGGACGGTCCACGTCGGCCCCGCATTATAAAGGCCAGGATTCTTACGCGCTACCCCCTGGGGATCTCGGAAAATACGAGCTAGCCCCGGAAATTTCTGATCTAGCCCCTGGAACTTCAGAAATTCATGTAAATTCAATTAAAAATCAGTTTTAGCCCCTGGACTTAATAAAAATTTGCAAAACCCCTCTGTTATTCATAGTTAGGCCCCTGGAAATTCTTAAAATAATAAATTAGACCCTGTAGTAGGGTGAACTTACCTTTTTAACCCTATATGATATTCAATTTAGAAATCTGAATGTGTGACTAGGATTTAAATTTAAAAAGAAAATACAAACACATTGTAAATTCAAGTTTAAACTCTACTAACACTTGGAAAACTTTAGAATGAACTAAAAATAAATTTTAGGCTGAAATGAAATCTGTTTGGGTGTGTTCATGTTTATTAGTTCTAGGAACACATTTTTAGGTTAATAAATAATTTTGAAAATGGGTAAAATAGATTTAAATTAGTTCACATCAGAGGAAAAGTTCAAAAATATATTATTTAATATTTTATATCAGAACCTATTCTGTTTGGATGAGGTGTCTTACTATTTTCAAAGTTCACATTTAGGCATAGGAAATAAATATGAAAATATAGCAACTAGGTATGCATACTAGAAAATGAAAAATAAAGTTTCCAAATTCAAAGATTTCAGTTTAGGATTTGGTAGAAGATTTGAAAAACCATTTGGAGTAGGAAATTATCTTCAATGCAAACTTGGTAGCTAAAGAGGGTATTAAAGAATTTGTTTAAATTGGAAATTCATATATAGTGTGCAAACAGAAATCTGAATACAAAAGTTAGAAATAATATACATATGTTTAAAAGTGCATGTAGGCCAAAAATCAACACACATAGAGTAACCACAACCCTTAGAAGTGTGAATGACTTTCATAGGTGTGAAGGTGTGGTTTGTATGAAGTGAAAGTGTGAACTATATCTTATGGATTGTTGTTTTCTTTTGCTATGTGTGATGGTATGAGTAGAACCTGCCCCAGAGCAAGTTCTTCCCTTCCATGAACAAGACTTTCCATTTCCAGAGCAGCAGGAATAAGACAAGTGTCCTTGACCACTTTGATCCTATGCTAGGATGTATAGATAGAATTATTTGCATTGTCAATTGAAATATGAAACCCATGCTAGGAAGTTTCCCTAGAATTGCATTACCTTGTTTTCCTTGTAGCTTGGGTTGGGATTTATTTTATCATATCATTTATTTATATGCTATGCTTAGCCATGCTTAGAATGGGACAATTGGGATATGAGATCATCAATTTATTTACCTTACTCTTGAATGAGATATTATGAGTTATGTAGAGGTAGGGATCGAGGCAAGTTGGATGATTTGGTTGGTGCTGGGTGCACGAGACTCGGATTTGTGTTTAGTACTTGCCTGGATCCTAAGGACCGGTTCATGAAGCATGTAACCTGGCTTTACCGTGCCAACCACATGCTGAGATGGGGCAGCTTGGCCAATTAATTAGGTGTATCCCCAGCGTAGTATGGGTGTGTTGGATGGTGCGGGGAATAGGTGTCAGCTGGACTACCATATAAACCGCAAGGCTCAAGAGGGGGCCACTGCAGCAGGGTTGGAGCCTCTTGTATGCTGTTAGGGGTGAAACCTCAGTGGGCCCACGCTCGTCGGGAATCCCTTTGTAAAGGCTTCGTAGTGATCTCCTGGCTACACACCTGGGAAGTGTGATTGTGGTTTGTGGCCACTGGCATAATGGAGTATCTTTTAGTCCACCCGGCAATGGGGATGAAATCACTACATGTGGGTACAGTGGTGCAAACTCTGCAGAGTCAAAACTGTCATGACAGCCGTGCTCACGGTCAAGAGCGGCTTGGACTTATTCACGATTAGAGTATGATGACCTTGGAGGTTGTGGATGTTAAGCGGGGAGCTTAACATTGGAAATGATGTTATGGTTATTTGATTATGATGATGGGATGGGAGATTGGGACCATTTCACCTGTGTAGTAATGTAGGTGCTTAATAAGCTAAGGTGATAGGTATTAATTGCGTAGTGCTTTAACCATGAGTTCAATCTCTCCTTGTTTTAGCCATGCATGACATAACTTTCACACACTTGCTGAGTACCAACGGTACTCAAACTTGCATATTTGTTGGTTTATATTGCTGCTCAGGTCAAGAGAATGGTGTGGTGTTCAATGATCTAGACTTCGGACCCGAGGAAGGATTCTAGGTTCATGGAGTCCCCCGGGCAACTCCTGTGACGGAGCCCACAAGAATAATATTCCGCTGCTATTTTGTTTACCCGTTATGAACTTATTATCGTCCATCGAGACGTATGCGATGTAAGACATATTTATATTCGACACCTGGCTTGTAATAAATGATGCTTCACTATTTGTCATCACATGTATGAGAAAATGATCCTGGCATACATGTGATATTCACTCGGTAGTTCTTCGGAGAAACAGGGTGTGACAGAAGTGGTATCAGAGCCAAGGTTGCCCATAGGAATGTGGATCTAGGAAGAAAAGGACGTATTTAAGGACCCTATTTTCTTAAAAACTATTTTACAAAGGTGTGAGTTGAAAAGTGTTATTTAATGGGGTCACTTTCTTCATCTCATCCCAACTTTTATTCAAAATTAGGATTTTTGTTTAAAATTCTATCTAACTTAAGTTTAAATGCTTTATGTTTTAGATGGTTCGCATGATTCGCACAGCTCACAAGTCCACCGGAGGGAGAGTTCCGGTAGTTGCCCTTGCCTTGAGAGAGGAGAATCGTCCGGTGACGTACCTCTCCTATGGATTGGCTGTAGGAGGCTTGTTGCGCTGTTTTCGACGCATGCTCCAAGCCGCCGGCAATACGGGCAAGCTAATCATACACTATAGCTCCATCCGGACCATCCGTGAGAAGCGGGAAGAATGGAGTTCAGAAATGAGGATTATCCATGAAAATCAGCTTCTCAAGATCCACCGCTCTCCAGCTTGTCGAGCGACACAGGTCGATGCGGAGAAGGATGTCACCAGGGAGGCAATCACCTGCCAGAGTCACATCTATCGTCGCCACCTGGACAGGACTGAGTACATGTATGTTCTCCAGCGTGATAGTGGTACGACGGAGTACAAGTACCTGCCAGTGCAGCAAGGGACTTCCCATGAGCACATGGACCTGTGCTTGGAGGATACTGCTATGCTCAGCACTCGACTACAGGAGTGTCAGCAGGAGCTTCAGGATGTTCGCGACACCCTGAAGGAGACTGAGACGTTGCTTCGAGCCAGCTTGAGGGCGAGAGAAAGAGGAGATGGGAATGAACTGTGTGTCACCGTGAATGACACATGGACTCCTGACTCCCCAGATCGCCGGGCGAGTAGGCGTCGCCGCACTTCTCCACCAGCAGCCTCCCCACCCAAAGCGGAGTCAGAAGGCAGCCGCAATAATGAGGAAGATACCGAGGAGCCAGCTCAGTGATACGAGTCATGTAGAGTACTTCCTCATAGTTCAGTAGGTTATCGAGTAGGCGAGTCAATACCTTAGATAATGGTGTGTTAATGTGTGGTGTGTGACGTGAGTTGTGGAAGCCATGAGCAATTGTCCACAACCTCGTCTTCAGGTTGCTTTGCTTTGATGTGTGAACCCCTATGAAACTAATAGTGCATTTATTTTTGCGTGAGACATGAACCCTCAGAAAATATAAATACAACAAGGCCCCAACATTTCAAAGTGTAAACAAGTAAAATTGGTAAGATAATACGTAATGCTTTAAGTTGACATTTGGTTGATCATGATAGATGGCCGGAAGAGGAAAGGGTCGTGGTGCCAACCCCGCCAACAATAACGATGAGGCCGGCAACCCTCATCTTTCTGGAGGCCAAGACAGGGGTGATCGCCGTAAAGGAGTTGATCCCATCCACCAAATGCTTGAGAATCAAAATCAGCTCATCCAGAACCTGACTCAAGTGGTGGCCAACATGCACCAAGCTCCACCTCCACAAGCTGCACCACGCCAACCAAGGCTGAGTGAGTTTCTAGGAACTCAACGTCCAAAGTTTGCAAGTGCTGCTGAACCCCTGGAGGAGGATGACTGGCTAAAGACCATTGAGAGCAAGATGAGGATCATACAATGCCAAGGGTATGAGAGGGTGCTGTTTGCTTCTCACCAATTGCATGGACCCGCAGCTGATTGGTGGACCGCTTACGTGGCCGCCCATCATGACCCCGAGAATATCACTTGGGAAGAGTTCAAGCGTAGCTTCCGCAACCATAACATACCAACGGGTGAACTTAAAAACAAGAGAAAGGAGTTCTTGGGGCTGCAGCAAGGAAACATGACGGTGAGGGAATACCTCACTAAATTCACCCAACTATCCCGTTATGCACCACGGGACATAGAGACTGATGAGCAGAAACAGGATTGCTTCGTGGAAGGACTTACAGCAGAAATGAAGTGTGCAATGTCCTCCAACGAGTATGAAAGTTTCCAAAAGATGGTGGACAGAGCATTTGTTGTGGAAAGGAAGCTGAAGGCCTTGGAAAATGAAAACAAGAGGAAGGCCGAATGGTCACACCAAGCCTCGGGTAGCAACACCCGGCCACGTCTGATGCAGCAATCCGCAGGGCAGACGAGCCGTGCTGCGGTACCCTACTCAGCACCGAGAGGGTACAACCCAAACTTCAGGCCTCCGGCAGCACCAGCACCACCACAACGTCAGTTTGTACAGCAGCCTCGCCCTACATATCAACCTCGACCAGCAGTACAAGGACCCCCAAACCAACCCCAAGACAACAAAGGCCAGGCACCTAAGGTTGGGTTGCAATGCTTTAACTGTGGTGAAGTGGGGCACTACGCCCATAAGTGCCCAAAGAAGAAGCCCGTGCAATCGCAACAGCAGAATGTGATGCGAGGACGGGTGAACCACGTGACCATGGAGGAAGCGCAAGAGGCACCTGACGTGGTAGTTGGTAAGTTTCCTGCCAATTTACACATTGCAACCCTGTTGTTTGATTCTGGTGCTACCCACTCGTTCATTGCTCAAGGGTTTGTTAAGAAGCATGATCTAGCAACCACGCAAATGAACCATATGCTAGCAGTAAACTCTCCAGGTGGAGAAATAAGGACAAGACAAGTGTGTCCCAAGGTGAATCTAGACATTAATGGGGTAGTATTTACTGCCAACCTCATAGTGATAGATTCCCAGGGGATCGATATTATTTTGGGCATGGACTGGTTGACAAAACATAAGGGAATCATCCATTGTTCGACCAGAACGGTAGAACTAACTCACCCTAGTGGCACAAGAGTAAAGTTTATAACAATACAAGAGCCTAGGATGGACATTAAATTAAATCAAGTTGAGGTGAAAGTGGAGGAAATCAGGATTATCAGGGAGTATCCAGACGTTTTTCCGGTGGAGTTGCCAGGTATGCCTCCCGATCGTGAAGTGGAATTCGCGATTGAGCTAGTGCATGGAACAGCTCCGATATACAAGGGACCTTATCGGATGGACTCCAAGCAGCTGGGAGAACTCAAGGATCATTTGAGAGAGTTGACAGAGAAGGGGTACATTGGTCCTAGTTCCTCACCATGGGGAGCTCCAGTGATATTTGTGCCCAAAAAGGACGGGACCCAAAGGTTATGCATAGACTACCGTGCTTTGAATGAAGTAACCATCAAGAACAAGTACCCATTACCCCGCATTGAAGACTTGTTTGATTAGTTGAGGGGAGCTTGTGTGTTCTCGAAAATTGATCTCAGGACGGGATACCACCAACTTAAGATAAGGCAAACTGATATTCCAAAGACAGCTTTCGTATCTCGATACGGACTGTATGAATACACCGTCATGCCCTTCGGGCTAACTAATGCCCCGGCATACTTCATGTATCTCATGAACAAGGTATTCATGGAATATCTGGACAAATTTGTGGTGGCTTTCATAGATGACATTCTCGTCTTCTCCAAAGATGAAGAAGAACATGAGAAACATCTAAGGTTGGTGTTGCAGAAGCTGAGAGAACACCAACTATATGCCAAGTTGAGCATGTGTGAGTTTTGGTTGAAGAGAGTTCCCTTTTTAGGACATATAATCTCGGAGGGAGGAATCTCCATAGATCCCGCCAAGATCGAGGATGTATAGAAGTGGAAGACCCCTGAGAATGTCGGGGAAGTTCGAAGCTTCTTAGGATTGGTTGGATATTATCGACGGTTTATTGAGGGATTCTCCAAGATCTCGAGACCCCTCACCAAACTGTTGGAGAAAGGAATCACATTCACATGGATGCCGCAGTGCGAGACGAGTTTTCAGGAGCTAATGAAAAGATTGACAAGAGCCCAGTGCTAGTTATGCCAGATATGCAGAAGAACTTTTTGGTGTACTGCGATGCCTCTGGAAACGGGTTGGGATGTGTTCTCATGCAAGAAGGGCATGTCATGGCTTATGCATCCCGGCAGCTCCGGAAACACGAGAAGAACTATCCTACACATGACCTAGAACTAGCCGCAGTGGTACACGCGTTGAAAATTTGGCGGCACTACTTGATGGGGAAGAGGATAGAGATATATACGGATCATAAGAGCTTAAAGTATATTTTCACACAGCCAGATCTCAACCTCAGACAAAGGAGATGGTTAGAGCTAATCAATGACTTTGATGTGGGCATCAACTATCATCCTGGGAAAGCGAACGTCGTGGCAGATGCTTTAAGCTAGAAAGTGCAGGTCAATAGGTTGAGCTTAACGGACATGCCTGCAGAATTGAAGGACGATGTTATGACACTCAATCTATGCCTGGTGAACAGTGGTGAAGCCATCGTCATGGAAGTGGACTCCACATTAGAGCAAGACATACACGATGGTCAAAAGAATGATGAGAAGATGCGAGAAATCCGACAACTCATCAACAATAATAGAGCCCCTAGTTTCAGAGAGGATGAACAAGGTACGGTGTGGCACGGGAAAAGAATCTGTTTGCTTGAGGTAAAGGAGATCCGTGAATTGATTTTGAAGGAGGCTCATGATTACGACTATTCCATTCATCCTGGGAGTACGAAGATGTACCATGACCTCAAGAGCAGGTATTGGTGGTATGGCATGAAGCGAGATGTCGCGGAACATGTTGCCCTATGTGACACATGTCAGTTGGTGAAAGCAGAACATCAACGACCCGCGGGATTATTGCAACCACTCAATGTGCCTGAATGGAAATCGGAAGAAATCGATATGGATTTCATAGTGGGATTGCCTAGGACCCAATCAGGATATGATTCGATATGGGTCATCATCGACAGGCTAACCAAGGTAGCTCATTTCATCTCCGTGAAAGAAAGCTACAGTGGATCCAAATTGGCGGAGTTGTACATGTCAAGGATCGTGTGTTACCATGGAGTGCCAAAGAAGATAGTGTCAGATCGAGGGACACAGTTCACCTCAAGGTTCTGGCAGAAGCTACATGAAACCATGGGAACCCATCTGAATTTTAGTTCTGCCTATCATCCCCAAACTGACGGGCAGACGGAAAGAACAAATCAGGTCCTTGAGGACATGCTGAGAGCGTGTGCACTCAAAAACAGTCGGAGTTGGGATAAGAACTTACCATATGCGGAGTTCTCCTATAACAACAGCTATCAGGCTAGCATGAAGATGTCACCATTTGAGGCTTTGTATGGGAGAAAGTGCAGAACTCCACTATTTTGGAATCAAACGGGGGAAAGTAAAGTGTTTGGGCCTGGAGTACTACAAGAAGCCGAGGCGAAAGTGAGGGAAATCCGCAACAACTTGAGAATAACACAGACATGACAAAAGAGCTATGCCGATGTACGAAGAAGAGAGCTCGTTTTTAACGTGGGGGACTATGTCTACCTCAAGGTGTCCCCTATCCGAGGACTTCGTCGGTTCAAGGTGAAAGGTAAGTTATCACCCCGATACATCGGACCATTTCAAGTTCCGGAGAGGAAAGGCGAAGTGGCATATCAACTAGAACTGTCGGCTCGCCTATCGGATGTGCACGATGTGTTCCATGTGTCACAGCTCAAGAAATGTCTGAGGACACCTGAAGAGATGTTACCCATGAATGAGGTTGACGTAGCCGAGGATCTGTCTTATGCCGAGCAACCGGTGAAGGTTTTGGAGACAATGGAACGCCTCACAAGAAATAAAAGAATCCGGTTTTGCAAGGTGCAGTGGAAGCATCACTCGGAAGAGGAAGCCACATGGGAGCGAGAAGACGAGCTTAAGGCACAGTTTCCGGAATTGTTTTCTTAGAACCACCAATCTCGGGGACGAGATTTCTTTTAAGGGGGGTAGAGCTGTAACACCCCAAAACCTGTTAAGAGGGGAATTTAAAAATTTTTGGACGTATTGCATGTGGTGCAGAAATTCAAACTCAAATTGGAATTCAAATTCAACTCAAAACAGAAAAGAAAAAAAAAGAAAAAGAAAAAAACAAAACCCTCCCGGCTAGTGGGCCAAAACCCACCAGCCGGCCGACCTCGCCCCCGCGCCAGCCCGCAGCCGCGCGCCCCGTTTTCCTCTCACTGACATGTGGGGCCGCCGTCGTCTTCCTCCTCGCGCGCGCGTTCGGCCGACCCGAGACTCCTCTCTCCCCCGAATCGAAACCACCCCGGATACCAGCGTATCCCAGCCGAATTTCGGTTCTGGACGACTCCAGCTCGATCCCAACCGAACGCCGCCCTCCCCCGGCTATATAAACACCGGCATCGTCCCGTTTTTCGCCAGCGATCGGCTGTTTTTCCTCCCGGTGAGAACCGATGCTCCGATCACCGTTTTCTCTCGATCTTTGCTCGGGTTCTCTGATCTAACGCGCCGATCGTGTTCCACCGCCTCCGGGGAATCACGCAGGTGCAGAAAACTCGGTGGTTTGTGCTTCAGACACAGCGCCGATGAGCATCGCCGTGAATTCACCTCGGACCTCGTCGCCGACCGCCTTCCAGGACCTCCGAGCTCAAGAAAAACCCCGAGGTGAGATCCCCAACCTCCCCTCTACCGATCTATACCATGAAATCCCAATTCTAGGAAGAATAGACGAAGATCCGAAGTTTTCCGGCGAGATCGACGCCTCCCGCTGCCGTGCGCCGCCGGGCAGCGCCGCCCGCGCTCGATAAGAGCGACGTGGCCGCTTGTGCGCCGTCTATATTAAATCGCGCGGTGGAATTAAAACCCGCTCGTACCGGTTCGGCGATCTAATCCGAGCCATCTGGTCGGCCTCACATTATAAAGGTCGGGATTCTTACGCGCTACCCCCTGGGGATCTTGGAGAATACGAGCTAGCCCCGGAAACTTCTGGTCTAGCCCCTGGAACTTCAGAAATTTATGTAAATTCAATTAAAAATCAGTTTTAGCCCCTGGACTTAATAAAAATTTGCAAAACCCCTCTGTTATGCATAGTTAGGCCCCTGGAAATTCTTAAAATAATAAATTAGACCCTGTAGTAGGGTGAACTTACCTTTTTAACCCTATATGATATTCAATTTAGAAATTTGAATGTGTGACTAGGATTTAAATTTAAAAGGAAATACAAACACATTGTAAATTCTTGTTTAAACTCTACTAACACTTGGAAAACTTAAGAATGAACTAAAAATAAATTTTAGGCTGAAATGAAATCTGTTTGGGTGTGTTCATGTTTATTAGTTCTAGGAACACATTTTTAGGTTAATAAATAATTTTGAAAATGGGTAAAATAGATTTAATTTAGTTCACACCAGAGGAGAAGTTCAAAAATATATTATTTAATATTATGTATCAGAACCTATTCTGTTTAGATGAGGTGTCTTACTATTTTCATAATAAAGTTCACATTTAGGCATAGGAAATAAATCTGAAAATATAGCAACTAGGTATGCATAACTAAAAAATGAAAAATGAAGTTTCCAAATCCAAAGATTTCAGTTTAGGATTTGGTAGAAGATTTGAAAACCCATTTGGAGTAGGAAATTATCTTCCATGCAAACCTGGTAGCTAGAGAGGGTATTAAAGAATTTGTTTAAATTGGAAATTCATATATAGTGTGCAAACAGAAATCTGAATACAAAAGTTAGAAATAATATACATATGTTTAAAAGTGCATGTAGGCCAAAAATCAACACACATAGAGTAACCAGAACCCTTAGAAGTGTGAATGACTTTCATAGGTGTGAAGGTGTGGTTTGTATGAAGTGAAAGTGTGAACTATGTCTTATGGATTGTTGTTTTCTTTTGCTATGTATGATGGTATGAGTAGAACCTTCCCAGAGCAAGTTCTTCCCATCCAAGAACAAGACTTTCCATTCCCAGAGCAGCAGGAAGAAGGCAAGTGTCCTTGACCACATTGATCCTATGCTAGGATGTGTAGATAGAATTATTTGCATTGTCAATTGAAATATGAAACCCATGCTAGGAAGTTTCCCTAGAATTGCATTACCTTGTTTTCCTTGTAGCTTGGGTTGGGATTTATTTTATCATATCATTTATTTATATGCTATGCTTAGCCATGCTTAGAATGGGATAATTGGGATATGAGATCATCAATTTATTTACCTTACTCTTGAATGAGATATTATGAGTTATGTAGAGGTAGGGATCGAGGCAAGTTGGATGATTTGGTTGGTGCTGGGTGCACGAGACTCGAGTTTGTGTTTAGTACTTGCCTGGATCCTAAGGACCGGTTCATGAAGCATGTAATCTGGCTTTACCGTGCCAACCACATGTTGAGATGGGACAGCTTGGCCAATTAATTAGGTGTATTCCCGGTGTAGTATGGGTGTGTTGGATGGTGCGGGGAATAGGTGTCAGCTGGACTACCATATGAACCGCAAGGCTCAAGAGGGGGCCACTGCAGCGGGGTTGGAGCCTCTTGTATGCTGTTAGGGGTGAAACCTCAGTGGGCCCACGCTCATCGGGAATCCCTTTGTAAAGGCTTCGTAGTGATCTCCTGGCTACACACCTGGGAAGTGTGAATGAGGTTTGTGGCCACTGGCATAATGGAGGTTCTTTTAGTCCACCCGGCAACGGGGGATGAAATCACTACATGTGGGTACAGTGGTGCAAACTCTGCAGAGTCAAAACTGTCATGACAGCCGTGCTCACGGTCAAGAGCGGCTTGGACTTATTCATGATTAGAGTATGATGACCTTGGAGGTTGTGGATGTTAAGCAGGGAGCTTAACATTGGAAATGATGTTATGGTTATTTGATTATGATGATGGGATGGGAGATTGGGACCATTTCACCTGTGTAGTAATGTAGGTGCTTAATAAGCTAAGGTGATAGGTATTAATTGTGTAGTGCTTTAACCATGAGTTCAACCTCTCCTTGTTCTAGCCATGCATGACATAACTTTCCCACACTTGCTGAGTACCAACGGTACTCAAACTTGCATATTTGTTGGTTTATATTGCTGCTCAGGTCAAGAGAATGATGTGGTGTTCAATGACCAAGACTTGGGACCCGAAGAAGGATTCTAGGTTCATGGAGTCCCCCGGGCAACTCCTGTGACGGAGCCCACAAGAATAATATTCCGCTGCTAATTTGTTTACATGTTATGAACTTATTATCGTCCATCGAGACGTATGTTTTGTAAGATATTTATATTCAACACCTGGATTGTAATAAATGATGCTTCACTATTTGTCATCACATGTATGAGAAAATGATCCTGGCATACATGTGATATTCACTCGGTTGTTCTTCGGAGAAACCGGGTGTGACAATTTTAAACCTGGATCGGATGTGGCTCGGGATCACATGTGGCTGCGCACGGGGTAACCCTGTATCCCGTGTGTCCTCGGGTTCTAGTGGCTGCCAATTAAACAGTGGGTCCAGTTAGATTTTCTGTAGGAAATTAATTCCAGATTTCAAGCAAATTTTAGAAATTCATAACTTGTGCTAGGAAACTCCAAATTTGGTGATTCAAATTCGGTTAGATTCATCTTGGCAAGATATATCCAAATATGCAACCCAATTAGTATGAAAATAATTATTTAGGTCTGAAAAATTCTTTCAATCTTTTCAGCAAAAGAATTTTTGAGGGAGTTTGGTTCATCCAAAAATCCTCAAATTTTGCCAGAATATTCTTTAGGATATTAGTGAACTCCTGTAAACGTTTCAGCTCATTTGGAGTTGATTTATTTAGGATAATTCTGAATTCAAGTTTCTGTGTTCTAATGAATACAGAAACATTTTCAGAGAATTTCTAAAACATGGAAATTCAGTGCTGGGCATTTCTTAGCTCCAAAAATCCTAGAAAAATTCATGCGTGCTCCCTGAGCTATGTTTGAAATGGTAGTTCACTTTAATTTGCATGAAAGTGCAAGTTTATTCAGAATTAATTCCTTTTTTCCTAAATGCTTAGGGAATTGTTCTGAGTGATCTACTCATTGAAAGATTCTGAATTTTGGTCCAGATGGCCTTCTTGTGACAAGGAACTCACATGAAAAATTTTAGATCCATCGGAGCCCTGGATCAGTAATGTTCTGTTCAACTTCATTAGGTGATCACCACCCAAGTGATGAACCCCACTTATCACTTGATCATAGTATTTCAACCCAAACCCAAACCACTAGCACCAGTGTCATTTTAAATTCTTAAACAGAGTTCCAGTTTTAAACTTGTCTTTAGAACTTGTTAGCAAAAATTTTACAATTAAACCTATATGCGTGTTCATAACGTGTAGTGGTTAAATGTGGAAGAGTGGAGGGGAAATTAAGCTTGGATCAAGATACAAGAAGGGCAGTGATTAAGCTTCAAGTCATCAGCAACTAACTTCATACATATCTGACTTTAATCACCTGCAAAACCAAGGCATGCTCCGATTGGCATTTAAGTTGTTTTATAAAGTTTTTACTTTGTTCACTACCATGGGTTAAAGTTTGTATGTGCATTAGGTCAAGGATGTTTTATACTCCACTTGCATAACCAAAATGAACCCTGGGGTCAAGGGTAGAACGGTGTCATCGCTGTAGAATAAAGCCGTGCTAAATAGGCTAGGACATCCGGTAGAAGACGAGTAGTTGGAATCTACTCGCGAGCTATAGTTCAGGATTTCATAAGTGTGATTGGAAAAGAGGCAAACTAAAGTTTACATTTCTAAAGATGAGACCGGGCAGGAGGGTAGGAAGCGGCAAGACGAGGTCTTGGTCGAGTAGTTCTGCCTGTGTCGGTTAAGGACCGAAGCGTGTGCAGCCCCGCTGAGCAAGTATTGAGTTGTGTACCGGATGCTTACTGCTATATGGGAACCAGGAAACCGATGTACCAGGTTCACTGGATTGTAGAGGCATACCACAGCGTCTCGTTAGACCTATGAGCCTGAGACGGCGCGACCGGTTCTACAGTCTGGTGTCCTGCGAAAGGTTGCCGCACACGACGTAATGAAGGACGCCAGATTTGGGTCTTCATAGGCGGGAGTCTACGTCGAGTTATCCGGGTAGTGTTTGATTCGAATCACCGTCCCTTGCGATTATGAGTACCGCTTGCTCACTGTGTTGTGACGTAGTAAGCAAGTTGTGTGAGAACAGTTTGCAAAGTTTTAATTGCTGCTATGATTATCGTAAATTGCATGAGAACCTTGTTTGAAGTAGTGATAGAGCAAACTAAAGTTATTTTTCCACCTTGGGACAAGTAACTTTGGAATGAAGCGTTTCTTGTTTGATTGTGGAGTTCCAATGTTGCTGGTCACAAGGTCACTACTATGATGGCTAAAATCTGAAAGTTAAGGTGAACTCGTAGGCGAGTCCTTTTGCAATTACATGTTAAGTCTTAAGTTACTTTCATGTAGAGTTGCATGTTTAAGAGAGACGGTTAAGTCTTGCTGAGCCTTTTGTGGTCACTCTTGCTATATGAGTTGTTTTGCAGGTTAACCCGACGCTATAAAGAAGGTTGTCCGGTGAAACTCGGAGACTTCCGAGTCATGTTACACATGGAGAACCTCGCCGCTGCCATGTCTTCGTGTTGCTAGTGAGAAGAGTCCGCGGGCTGGACCTCTTCTGGGGTGCTTCTTAGTTATTCGACGTGAGCTGTTTATAGACTTCCGCTGTAGCTAATTTCATGTAAATTATTTACAAAGAACATTTGTAAGCTTACGCTTTGATTTATGTAATACAATGTTCCTTATATGTGTGCTGTTGGGTGCCGCATAAAACGGCACCACCCAATGTGATTCCCGGGCGAGCGGCACGGCCCCGTCATCGGGACCGGGCCCTCTCAGCTGCTACCCCTCGGGCTACTTTCGGCGTACGTGACTGGGCCAGCGAGGGCTCAGCCGGCAGTCTCTTGTAGGCAGGAGAGTTCATGGCGGCGGCGGCAAGATGGTCGATGTGATGCCGCCACTGCTCCACCACCTCTGGGGTGGCACCCTCACCCGGAGGGTTGTGGAGCAGAGCGCGTGCTGCGGCCAGCACACTCTCCGGGCTCGGCCGTGACGGTATTGTCGCCACTGCCGGGGAAGAGGGTGGCCGAGAGGAAGCGATGTAACACCCTCAATTTCACTACCATGCATTGCATATATTTTTCATATAGAAAAGTATTTCAAAAGAAGAAGAAATAAAGAGAGGAATATAAAAGCAAATAAAATAATAAAAGGGGATAGAAATGGAAAATAATGAAAATAAATAGGAAAGGAAAAGAAAAGAAAATAAAATAAATAGCCAAATTGGGCCACCCAAATTCCCCCTTCCCCAATTTTTCCATGTTTTTCCTAATTTTTCCTGATCTTCCCTAAATTCCCCAAAATTCCCGTAGGGGGAATTTCCCCCACATTTGGGGAATTCCCCCCCCCCCAAATTGGCCGAACCAAATTAGAGGGGGGGAACCCTAATTGGGCCCCACCCCCTTGGCCACAGCACATTAGGGGGGAACCCTAGCCCCCCACCTCTAGGACTATTTTGTTCCCCCACCTCTAGGACACTTTTGTTCCCCCACCTCTACGACTCTTTTGGAATTTTATTTTCTAATTAAATCCTAGCCATTGGATGAAAATAAATAATAAAATCCTAGCCACCCTAGCTCTTTCCCCCCTTATATATATAACTTCCCTCTAGCCACCCATCCCTTTTTCTTTTTTTGCCACCCACCTGCTGCCAAGCCGTGCCCCCTTTTCTGCCAAGTCGCCGACTCCCCCATTTGCCGGAATTTGGCCGCCTTCGAGCCTCGTCACGCCTCGCCGTCACCGGAGAAGAAGGCCCGGTTTTCTGCCCTAGCCACAGTCCCATAATTCTCCCTAGAAAATGTCCCGCTGCTGCCATTACTAGGAGGGAGGCCTTGCCGCAAGGAAGAAGTGAGGTAGGTCTTTGTTACCCCTCTTACAACATCGCTGCTTTTTCTACGCACCCGTTTTCTTCGCCCCCTTCAAGCAGAAACTTCTGCCTGTGGAGAGACCATGTTTTGGTCAATTTTTGATGGTGGAATTGATCTACACCTTGTGTCCAGATCATCACCACGTCCACACTTGATCCCAGCAACCTTGTTCATCATAAAACCCCATGGAAGCCTACTAAAACATGCAAGAACACGTATAAATTGATTTTATAAAACTGCACCATAGGAATTGCATTCATCCACCTCATTGCATCTTGAGTAAAGTTGTGCATGATAATTGATTGCTGTAAATTTTGTATGTGGGTGGTCATGAGAGAAGGACATGCTCAAGAGGCCGTCTACGAGGAACTACAGCACCAAGGCATCGAAACACTTGAGCAACATGAGCCACGGGCGCAAGGCAAGTGCCCCTTGACCATATTGATCCCATACTTTTGAAACTATTTTGCTTTTGAAAAGTGTATGCTTGTGTCAACTTGATGGGACACCCTTTTTATAGGAGTTTACTAGTTTTGTTAACCATCCTTGTCACCGGGAAAGTTGATGAGTTGGGTATGGTCGTTTTTCCTTTTTGCTTTGCTCAACTTACGGGATACGGGAAGCTGAAATAAAACTTGTTAGCTACTGCACTCATATGAATAAAGATGATGAGAACTTGATGATGTTAATGAGCATAGAATCGGGTAGATCTAGGCGAGCTTAGTTCATGGATGTTGCTGAATGAGATGGTGGTTTGCTTGCCATAGATCTAAGGACCGGTTCATGCGGGCACCTGCCAGGAATACAGTGCCACCACAAGGCCAAATAAGGGTACGACTTAGCTGACTAATTAGGTGTGTTGCTAGCTTGTTATGGATCACTGGATGGCGCGGGGAGTGGGAGTCGAGAGGGAATGCCCTGGGAACTTCATGGCACAAGAGGGGGCCCGTGGGTCGGAGAATGGTGGTTCGAGTCTGCCGGTGAAACCTCAGTGGGTCCGTACATACTAGTAGCCCCTTTGTAAAGGCTATTTTGTGATCTCTTGGCCATACACCGACGGATGTGTACTGGTATAATGGAGGTTCTTTCTAGTCGCCGATGGGTGACGAAATCACGAACTTTGTGGGTAAAGTGGTGCCACCTCTGCAGAGTGTAAAGCTATCATGACAGCCGTGCTTCCAGTTACAAGCACCTGTCCAACTTCCATGATTAGGGGCAAAACTTGGGATGTTTATTCAGTATGGTTGTGGTATGGTCATTGTGATTGGTTTTGGGACTGTTTTGGGTCATGACAACGAATTTGCTTTCGGTTCTATGAAAATGAGATGGATATGAATATTTATGAGTATGAGATGAACTTGAGAAAGATTATTGGCTGGTTGAAGCATGATAAATGGTGAATTATGATGAAAGAATGTTGCTGACTTACTTGGATATGTTGGAATTAAACTTATCTAGAAATAGTTGCTGTTTTTAATCATGTTTTATGAAATAAAATTTGCTTGCTGCAATGAACCTTTTTATTCCCTACCTTGTTGTAAGCTACATGTCATACTTTTCCCGCACTTGCTGAGTACGACATGTACTCACCCTTGCATTCCCACATATACATCAGCTACAGGAGAAGGATATTTCGAGGAACATGTGGAGCACTAGGTGTGCGCACTACCGTCAACATGCCCGTGGAGTTGAAGTTGGAGCCTGCTGTCTTAGCCATTTTCCGCTGTCGTTTAGAGTCTTCCGCTGCTAAATAAGTTGGATATTCATGAGTGAGATATTGAGTCATTGTAATAAAGTACTTAAACACTATTTGTATGTGGTTATATTCTGAATTTGAGTTTGTGGAATAGATGTGTATGTGTGATGAACATCCTGGGCACACAAATGCATTCACTTTGTTCATTTTCGGAACCGGGTGTCACAAGCGACCACCGGTGGTGTGAACACTGATGGCGCACCATCCGCACGGTTGTCGGTCCGTCCCGACCTGGATGCCACAGACGCCTCAGAGGCTCCAGCGTTCCGGTGTCACACCCGGTTTCTCCGAAGAACAACCGAGAGAATATCACATGTATGCCAGGATCATTTTCTCATACATGTGATGACAAATAGTGAAGCATCATTTATTACAAGCCAGGTGTCGAATATAAATAAGTCTTACATAGCAAATATCTCGATGGACAATAATAAGTTCATCATAAGTAAATAAACTAGCAGCGGAATAATTATTCTCGTGGGCTCCGTCACAGGCGTTGCCCGGGGACTCCATGAACCTAGAAACCTTCTTCGGGTCCAAAATCTTGATCATTATACACCACCTCATTATCTTGACTTGAGCAGCAATATAAACCAACAAATATGCAAGGTTGAGTACCGATGGTACTCAGCAAGTGTGGGAAAGTTATTTCATGCATGGCTAGACCAAGGAGAGGTTGAACTCATGGTTAAAGCACTACGCAATTTACGGCCTACCACCTTAGCTTCTTAAGCACCTACATTACTACACAGGTGAAACGGTCCCAATCTCCCAACCCATCATCATAATCAAATAACCATAACATTATTTCCAATGTTAAGCTCCCCGCTTAACATTCACACCCTCCAAGGTCATCATACTCTAATCATGAATAAGTCCAAGCCGCTCTTGACCGTGAGCACGGCTGTCATGACAGTTTTGACTCTGCAGAGTTTGCACCACTATACCCACATGTAGTGATTTCATCCCCCGTTGCCAGGTGGACTAAAAGAACCTCCATTATGCCAGTGGCTAACGAACCACATTCACACTTCCCAGGTGTGTAGCCAGGAGATCACTACGAAGCCTTTACAAAGGGATTCCCGATGAGCGTGGGCCCACTGAGGTTTCACCCATAACAGCATACAAGAGGCTCCAACCCCGCTGCAGTGGCCCCCTCTTGAGCCTTGTGGTTCATATGGTTGTCCAGCTAACACCTATTCCCCGCATCATCCAACACACCCATACTACGCCGGGGATACACCTAATTAATTGGCCAAGCCGCCCCATCTCAGCATGCGGTTGGCACGGTAAAGCCAGGTTACATGCTCCATGAACCGGTCCTTAGGATCCAGGCAAGTACTAAACACAAACCCGAGTCTCGTGCACCCAGCACAAACCAAAACATCCAACTTGCCTTGATCCCTACCTCTACATAACTCATAATATCTCATTCAAGAGTATGGTAAAATAAACTGATGATCCCATATCCCAAATATCCCATTCTAAGCATGGCTATGCATATGCATAATAATAAATGACATGATAAAATAAATCCCAACCCAAGCTACAAGGAAACAAGGTAATGCAATTCTAGGGAAACTTCGTAGCATGGGTTTCATATTTCAATTGACAATGAAAATAATTCTAGCTACACATCCTAGCATAGGATCAAAGTGGTCAAGGACACTTGCCTCCTTCCTGCTGCTCTTGAAATGGGTAGTCCTGATCTTGGAAAGGGAGAACTTGCTCTGGAGCAGGTTCTACATCATACTATCACACATAGCAAAAGAAAAGCAACAATCCATAAGACATAGTTCACACTTCCACTTCATATAAACCACACATTCACATTTATGAAAGCCATTCACAAATTCCATGTGTTGTGGTTACTCTATGTGTGTTGATTTTTGGCTTACATGCACTTTTAAACATGTGTATGATTTCTACTTTTGTATTCAGATTTATGCTTACATACTATATATATGAGCTTCCAATTTAAATAAATTCCTTATATTCAATTACTACTCCTTTTAGCTACCAAGTATGCATGAAGGGTATTTTCCTACTCCATATGTGTCTTCAGTCCTTCTACCAACCCTAAACTGAATTCTTTGGACTTTTGAAACTTCATTTATCATTTTCTAGTTATTCATACCTAACTTGCTATATTTTCAGATTTATTTCCTATGCCTAATCGTGAACTGTATTATAAAAATAGTAAGACACCTCATCTACACAGAATAGGTTTTGGGTCTAAAATATATAATAATAAATTTTTAAACTTCTCCTCTGAGGTAAACTATTTTACATTTATTTTACTAATTTTCAGAATTATTCTCTACTTAAAAATGTGTCCCTATAGCCAATAAATGTGATTAATCAATCAAACAGATTCATTTCAGCCAAAAATCTCTTTTTATCTCACTCCAAGGTTTTCTAAGTACTGGGAAAGTTTTTTTTTTAATTTGTCTTTGACAATATGTTTGTTCCACCTTTTAAATTTTAAATATTAGCCACATATTCAAATTCCTAACTTTAATATCAACTAGGGTTAAAAAGGTAAACTCACCCCACTACAGGGTCTATAATATTATTTTAAGAATTTTCAGGGGTCTAGCTACACTTAACAGAGGGGTTTTTCCAAATTTTTATTAAGTCCAGGGGCTAAAACTGATTTTTAAATGAATTTACATGATTTTCTGAAGTTCCAGGGGCTAGATCAGAAGTTTCCGGGGCTAGCTCTTATTATTCGAGAACCCCAGGGGGTAGCGCGTAAGAATTCCAGTCTTTATAACGCAGGGCTGACGTGGACTGTCCGATTTAAAACAGACGGCTGAGATTATAACATCGAACCTGTACGTGGAGATTTAAACTCTACCGTGCGATTTAAAATAAACGGCGCACAAGCGGCAACGTCGCTCTGATCGAGCGCGGGCGGCGCTGCCCGGCGGCGCACGGCGGCGGGAGGCAGCGATCTCGCCGGAGAGTTTCGGATCTTCGTAAATTCTTCCTAGAACTGTGATTTTATGGCATAGATCGGTAGAGGGGAGGTCGGGGATCTCACCTCGGGGGTTTTCTTTAGCTCAGATGTCCTGGAGGGCGGTTGGCGACGAGGTCCGATGTGAATTCACGGCGAGGCTCATCAGCGCTGTGTTTGAACCGCAAACCACCGCGTTTTCTGCACCTGCGAGGTTCCCCGGAGGCGGTGGATCAAGACCAGCGAGTTAGATCGGAATTCCTGAGCGTAGATCGGCCAGAATTCGCCGGAGGGGCTCGGGTTCTCACCGGAGAGAAAATCGGCGGATCATGGGGGAAAACGGGACGATGCCGGGGTTTTTATAGACGGGGGAGGGCGGCGGGTTGGTTTAGATTGAGCTGGAGTCTTCGGGGTCCGGAAGTCGGCTGGGAACGCGGGATTTTCCGGTCGGTTGCGATCGCGCGCGCGCGGGGGAAACAGTCCTGGTTTCGGACGATTGGGGTTAGGGATGATAGGTGGGTCCCACATGTCTGCGAGAGGAAGCGCGGGCGTGCGGCTGCGGGCTGGCGCGGGGGCTGGGTGGGCCGGCTGGTGGGTTTCGGCCCACTGGCCGGGGAGGTTTATTTTTTCCTTTTCTTTTTCTTTTTCATTTCTGTTTTGAGTTTAATTTGAATTCCAGTTTGAATTTGAATTTTTGCAACACATGCAATACGTCCAAAATTTTTTAAATTCCCCTCTTAACAGGATTTTGGGGTGTTACAGCTCTACCCCCCTTAAAAGAAATCTCGCCCTCGAGATTGGTGTTTCTAAGAAAACAATTCCGGAAATTGTGCCTTAAGCTCATCTTCTCGCTCCCAGGTGCCTTCCTCTTCCGAGTGATGCTTCCACTGCACCTTGCACATCCGGATTCTTTTATTTCTTGTGAGGCGTTCCATTGTCTCCAAAATCTTGGATGGCTGCTCGACATAAGACAGATCCTCAGCTACTTCAACCTCATTCATGGGTAGCATCTCTTCAGGTGTCCTTAGACATTTCTTGAGCTGTGACACATGGAATACATCGTGCACATCCGATAGGCGAGACGGTAATTCTAGTTGATATGCCACTTCGCCTTTCCTCTCCAGCACTTTGAAAAGGTCCAATGTATCGAGGTGACAACTTCCCTCTCACCTTGAATCGACGAAGTCCTCGGATAGGGGACACCTTGAGATAAACATAGTCTCCCACGTTGAAAACGAGCTCTCTTCTCCGTACATCGACATAGCTCTTTTGCCGTGTTTGTGCTATCCTCAAGTTGTTACGAATTTCCCTCACTTTTGCCTCGGCTTCTTGTAGTACTTTGGAACCAAACACTTTACTTTCCCCTGTTTGGTTCCAAAATAGGGGAGTTCTGCACTTCCTCCCGTACAATGCTTCAAACGGTGACATCTTCATACTAGCCTGATAGCTGTTGTTATAGAAAAACTCCGCATACGGTAAGTTCTTATCCCAACTCCGATTGTTTTTGAGTGCACACGCTCTCAGCATATCCTTGAAAATCTGATTGGTCCTTTCCGCCTGCCCGTCAGTTTGGGGATGATAGGCAGAGCTGAAATTCAGATGGGTTCCCATGGTTTCATGCAACTTCTGCCAGAACCTTGAGGTGAACTGTGTCCCTCGATCCGGCACAATCTTCTTTGGCACTCCATGGTAACACACGATCCTTGACATGTACAACTCCGCCAATTTGGATCCGTTGTAACTTTTCTTCATAGGGATGAAGTGAGCAACCTTGGTTAGCCTGACGATGATGACCCATACTGAATCATATCCTGATTGGGTCCTAGGCAATCCCACTATGAAATCCATACCGATTTCTTTCCATTTCCATTCAGGCACTTTGAGTGGTTGCAATAATCCTGCGGGTCGTTGATGTTCTGCTTTCACCAACTGACATGTGTCACATAGGGCAACATGTTCCGCGACATCTCGCTTCATGCCATACCACCAATACCTGCTCTTGAGGTCCTGGTACATCTTCGTACTCCCAGGATGGATGGAATAGTCGGAATCTTGAGCCTCCTTCAAAATCAATTCACAAATATCTTTTACTTCAGGCGCACAGATTCTTTTCCCGTGCCACACCGTACCTTGTTCATCCTCTCTGAAACCAGGAGCTTTATTTTCCTTGATGAGTTGTCTGATCTCTTGTATCTTCTCGTCATTCTTTTGACCCTCGCGTATGTCTCGCTCTAGTGTGGAGTCCACTTCCATGGCGATGGCTTCACCACTATTGACAAGGCATAGATTGAGCCTTATAACCTCGTCCTTCAATTCTGCAGGCATGTCCTTCAAGCTCAACTTATTGACCTACAATTTCCGACTTAAAGCATCTGCCACGACGTTTGCTTTCCCAGGATGATAGTTGATGCCCACATCAAAGTCATTGATTAGCTTTAACCATCTCCTTTGTTTGAGGTTGAGATCTGGCTGTGTGAAAATGTACTTTAAACTATTATGATCCGTATATATCTCTGTCCTCTTCCCCATCAAGTAGTCCCGCCAAATTTTTAACCCGTGTACCACTGCGGCTAGCTCTAGGTCATGTGTAGGATAGTTCTTCTCGTGCTTCCGGAGCTGCCGGGATGCATAAGCCACGACATGCCCTTCTTGCATGAGAACACATCCCAACCCGTTTCTAGAGGCATCACAGTACACAGTAAAGTTCTTCTGCATATCTGGCATAACTAGCACTGGGGCTGTTGTCAATCTCTTCTTTAACTCCTGAAAACTCGTCTCGCACTGCGGCGTCCATGTGAATGTGATTCCCTTCTCCAACAGTTCGGTGAGGGGTCTCGAGATCTTGGAGAATCCCTCAATAAACCGTCGATAGTATCCAGCCAATCCCAAGAAGCTTCGAACTTCCCCGACATTTTCAGGGGTCTTCCACTTCTGTATATCCTCGATTTTGGCGGGATCCACGGAGATTCCTCCCTCCGAGATTATATGTCCTAAGAAGGGAACTCTCTTCAGCCAAAACTCACACTTGCTCAACTTGGCATATAGTTGGTGTTCTCTCAGCCTCTGCAACACCAACCTTAGATGTTTCTCATGTTCTTCTTCATCTTTGGAGAAGACGAGAATGTCATCTATGAAAACCACCACAAATTTGTCCAGATATTCCATGAATACCTTGTTCATGAGATACATGAAGTATGCCGGGGCATTAGTTAGCCTGAAAGGCATGACGGTGTATTCATACAGTCCGTACCGAGATACGAAAGCTGTCTTGGGAATATCAGTTTGCCTTATCTTAAGTTGGTGGTATCCCGACCTGAGATCAATTTTCGAGAACACACAAGCTCCCCTCAACTGATCAAACAAGTCTTCAATGCGGGGTAATGGGTACTTGTTCTTCATGGTTACCTCATTCAACGCACGGTAGTCCACACATAGCCTTTGGGTTCCGTCCTTCTTGGGCACAAATATGACTGGGGCTCCCCAAGGTGAGGAACTAGGACGAATATACCCCTTCTCCGTCAATTCTCTCAAATGATCCTTGAGTTCTCCCAGCTGCTTGGAGTCCATCCGATAAGGTCTCTTGTATATCGGGGCTGTTCCCGGCACTAGCTCAATCGCGAATTCCACTTCACGATCTGGAGGCATACCTTGCAACTCCTCCAGAAAAACATCTGGATATTCCCTGGTAATACGGATATCCTCCACTTTCACCTCAATTTGATTTAATTTAACGTCCCTCCTAGGCTCTTGTATTGTTATAAACTTTACTTTTGTGCCACTAGGGTGCGTTAGTTCCACCGTTATGGTCGAACCATGGATGATTCCCTTATGTTTGGTCAACCAGTCCATGCCCAAAATAATATCGATCCCCTAAGAATCTATCACTATGAGGTTGGCAGTAAATACTACCCCATTAATGTCTAGATTCACCTTGGGACACACTTGACTTGTCCTTATTTCTCCACCTGGAGAGTTTACTGCTAGCATATGGTTCATTTGTGTTGTTGCTAGATCATGCTTCTTAACAAACCCTTGAGCAATGAACGAGTGGGTAGCACCAGAATCAAACAGCAGGGTTGCAATGTGTAAATTGGCAGGAAACTTACCAACTACCACGTCAGGTGCCTCTTGCGCTTCCTCCATGGTGACGTGGTTCACCCGTCCTCTCATTACATTCTGCTGTTGTGGCTGCGTGGGCTTCTTCTTTGGGCACTTATGGGCGTAGTGCCCCACTTCACCACAGTTGAAACACTGCACCCCAACCTTAGGTGCCTGGCCTTTGCTGTCTTGGGGTTGGTTTGGGGGTCCTTGCACTGCTGGTCGAGGTTGATATGTAGGGCGAGGCTGCTGTACGAACTGACGTTGTGGGTGTATTGGTGCCGCCGGACGCCTGTAGTTCGGGTTGTACCCTCTTGGTGCTGAGTAGGGTACCGCAGCACGGTTCGTCTGCCCCGCGGGTTGCTGCATCAGACGTGGGCGGGTGTTGCTCCCTGAGGCCTGATGTGACCACCCGGCCTTCCTCTTGTTCTCATTTTCCAAGGCCTTCAGCTTCCGTTCTACCACAAACGCTCTGTTCACCATCTTTTGGAAGCTTTCATATTCGTTGGAGGACATTGCGCACTGCATTTCTGCGGTAAGCCCTTCCACGAAACAATCCTGTTTCTGCTCATCAGTCTCTATGTCCCGTGGGGCATAACGGGATAGTTGGGTGAATTTAGTGAGGTATTCCCTCACCATCATGTTTCCTTGCTGCAGCCCCAAGAACTCCTTTCTCTTGTTTTTAAGTTCACCCCTTGGTATGTAATGGTTGCGGAAGCTACGCTTGAACTCTTCCCAAGTGATGTTCTCAGGGTCATGATGGACGGCCACGTAAGCGGTCCACCAATCAGCAGCAGGTCCATGCAATTGATGAGAGGCAAACAGCACCCTCTCATACCCTTGGCACTGTATGATCCTCATCTTGCTTTCTATGGTCTTTAGCCAATCATCTGCCTCCAGAGGTTCAGCAGCACTTGCAAACTTCGTAGGTTGAGTTCCTAGAAACTCACTCAACCTTGGTTGGCGTGGTGCAGCTTGTGGGGGTGGAACTTGATGCAAGTTGGCCACCACTTGAGTCAAGTTCTGGATGAGCTGATTTTGATTCTCAAGCATTTGGTGGAGGGGGTCAACTCCTTCACGGCTACCACCCCTGTCTTGGCCTCCGGAAAGATGAGGGTTGCAGGCCTCATCGTTGTTGGTGGCGGGGTTGGCAGCGCGACCTTTTCCTCTTCCGGCCATCTAGCATGATTAACCAAATGTTAATTTAAAGTATTACGTATTATCTCACTACTTTCACTTGTTTGTACTTTGAAGTGTTGAAGCTTTGTTATGCTTTTTTGAAGGTTCATATCTCATACAAAAATAAATGCACTATTATTTCTTGTGGGTTCACACACCAAAGCAAAACAATCTGAAGACGAGGCTGTGGACAATTGCTCATGGCTTCCACAACTCACGTCACACACCAAGCATTAACACCATTAACTAACGTAACGACTCGATGATTCGACATCTTGCTAACTAAGGAAAAAAAAAACTCTACACTACTCGTATCACTGAGCTGGCTCCTCGGGATCTTCCTCATTATTGCGGCTGCCTTCTGACTCCGCTTTGGGTGGGGAGGCTGCTGGTGGAGAAGTGCGACGACGCCTGATCGCCCGGCGATCTGGGGAGTCAGGAGTCCATGTATCATTCACGGTGACACACAGTTCATTCCCATCTCCTCTTTCTCTCGCCCTCAAGCAGGCTCGCAGCAACGCCTCCGTTTCCTTCAGGGTATCCCGAACATCCTGAAGCTCTTGCTGACACTCCTGCAGTCGAGTGCTGAGCATAGCAGCATCCTCCAAGCACAAGTCCATGTGCTCATGGGAAGTCCCTTGCTGTACTGGTGGGTACTTGTACTCCATGGTACCACTCTCACGCTGGAGGACATACATGTACTGTCACACCCGGTTTCTCCGAAGAACAACCTAGTGAATATCACATGTATGCCAGGGTCATTTTCTCATACATGTGATGACAAATAGTGAAGCATCATTTATTACAAGCCAGGTGTCGAATATAAATAAGTCTTACATGGCATATGTCTCGATGGACGATAATAAGTTCATAACAAGTAAATAAAATAGCAGCGGAATATTATTCTTGTGAGCTCCGTCACAGGCGTTGCACGGGGGACTCCATGAACCTAGAATCCTTCTTCGGGTCCGAAGTCTTGGTCATTGAACACCACATCATTCTCTTGACCTGAGCAGCAATATAAACCAACAAATATGCAAGTTTGAGTAACATTGGTACTCAGCAAGTGTGGGAAAGTTATGTCATGCATGGCTAGAACAAGGAGAGGTTGGACTCATGGTTAAAGCACTACGCAATTAATACCTATTACCTTAGCTTATTAAGCACCTACATTACTACATAGGTGAAATGGTCCCAAGCTCCCGTACCCTCATTATAATCAAATAACCATAACATCATTTCCAATGTTAAGCTCCCCGCTTAACATTCACAACTTCCAAAACCATCACGCCTCTAATCATGAATAAGTCCAAGCCGCTCTTGACCGTGAGCACGGCTGTCATGACAGTTTTGACTCTGCAGAGTTTGTACCACTGTACCCACATGTAGTGATTTCATCCCCCGTTGCCGGGTGGACTAAAAGAACCTCCATTATGCCAGTGGCTACGAACCACATTCACACTTCCCAGGTGTGTAGCCAGGAGATCACTACGAAGCCTTTACAAAGGGATTCCCGACGAGCGTGCGCCCACTGAGGTTTCACCCCTAACAGCATACAAGAGGCTCCAACCCCGCTGCAGTGGCCCCCTCTTGAGCCTTGCGGTTCATATGGTAGTCCAGCTGACACCTATTCCCCGCACCATCCAACACACCCATACTACGCCGGGGATACACCTAATTAATTGGCCAAGCTGCCCCATCTCAGCATGTGGTTGGCACTGTAAAGCCAGGTTACATGCTCCATGAACCGGTCCTTAGGATCCAGGCAAGTACTAAACACAAACCCGAGTCTCGTGCACCCAGCACATAACCAAAACATCCAACTTGCCTTGATCCCTACCTCTACATAACTCACAATATCTCATTCAAGAGTATGGTAAAATAAACTGATGATCTCATATCCCAATTATCCCATTCTAAGCATGGCTAAGCATATGCATAATAATAAACGACATGATAAAATAAATCCCAACCCAAGCTACAAGGAAACAAGGTAATGCAATTCTAGGGAAACTTCCTAGCATGGGTTTCATATTAATCTTGACAATGCAAATAATTCTATCTACACATCCTAGCATAGGATCAAAGTGGTCAAGGACACTTGCCTCCTTCCTGCTGCTCTTGAAATGGGTAGTCCTGGTCTTGGAAAGGAATAACTTGCTCTTGAGCAGGTTCTACATCATACCATCACACATAGCAAAAGAAAAACAACAATCATAAGACATAGTTCACACTTCTACTTCATACAAACCACACATTCACATTTATGAAAGTTCTTCACCATTATATGTGTTGTGGTTACTTTATGTGTGTTGAGTTGTGGCTTGCATGCACTTTTAATCATGTGTATATGATTCCTACTTTTGTGTTCACATTTATACTTACATACTATATATATGAGTTTCCAATAAATTTCTTATATTCAACTACTACACCTTTTCACTACCAAGTATGTATGAAAAGTATTTTTCTTCCCCATATGTGCCTTCATAATTTCTACCAACCCTAAACTGAACTCTTTGGATTTTAAAAACTCCATTTATCATTTACTAGTTGCTATATTTTCAGATTTATATTCCTATGCATAATTGTGTACTTTATTATGAAATTAGTAATACACATCATCTAAACAGAATAGGTTCTGGTCCTAAATAATTTAATAAAATATTTTGACCTTTGCCTCTGATGTAAACTATTTCATAATTATTTTCCCTATTTTCTAAAACTATTTATTACTTAAAAATGTGTCCCTAATTGTGAATAATAAATTAAACAGATTCAATTCAGTCCAAAATATGTTTTTATCTCACTCCAAAATTTCCTAAACACTGAGAAAGTCTTTAACTTAATTTTGACAATATGTTTGTCCCACTTTTTAATTTTTAAACACTAGTTACATATTCAATTTCCTAAATTAAATACTAAACAGGGCTAAAAATATAAACTCACCCCATTACAGGGTCTATAATATTATTTTCAGAATTTCCAGGGGTCTAGCTACACTTATCAGAGGTGTTTTTCCTAATTTTTATCAAGTCCAGGGGCTAAAACTGATTTTTAAATGAATTTACATGATTTTCTGGAGTTCCAGGGGCTAGATCAGAAGTTTTCGGGGCTAGCTCTTATTTCCCGAGAACCCCAGGGGGTAGCACGTAAGATTTCCAGTATTTATAACGCGGGGCTGATGTGGACCGTCCGATTTTAAACCGACGGCTGAGATTATAACGCCGAACCGGTACGCGGGGGTTTAAACCCTACCTTGCGATTTAAAATAAACGGCGCACAAGCGGCCACGTCGCTCTGATCGAGCGCGGGCGGCGCTGCCGGCGGCGCACGGCGGCGGGAAGCGGCGATCTCGCCGTAAACTTTCGGATCCTCGAGAATTCTGCCTAGAACCGTGATCTTATGGCATAGATCGGTAGAGGGGAGGTCGGGGATCTCACCTCGGGGGTTTTCTTGAGCTCGGAGGTCCTGGAAGGTGATCGGCGGCGAGGTCTGAGGCAAAACCACAGCGAAGCTCGTCGGCGCTGTGTTTACACCGCAAGTCACCGAGTTTTCTGCACCTGCAAGGTTCCCCGGAGGCGGTGGATCAAGACCAGCGAGTTAGATCGGAGTTTCCGAGCTTAGATCGGCCAGAATTCACCGGAGAAGTCTCGGTTCTCACCGGAGTAAAAATCGGCGATCGCGTGGGAAAAACAGAACGAGGCGGGGGTTTTTATAGACGGGGAAAGGCGGCGGGGTGGTTTAGATCATGTCCGCGTCGGCTACGAACAGAATTCAGCGGGGTTTACGTCAAAATCCCGATCGGTTTCGATTCGGGCGCGGGGGAGTTCGGCGCGGCGCGAGGTAGACGAAGATCGGTGGGTCCCGCATGTCAGTGTGAGAGAGCGCGGGCGCGCGGCTGCAGGCTGGCGCGGGGTAAGTTGGGCCGGCTGGTGGGTTTCGGTCCACTGGCCGGTTTTTTTCTGTTTTCTCTTTTTCTTTTTCCATTTCTTTTCTGATTTGAGTTTAATTTGAATTCCAGTTTGAATTTGAATTTTTGCAAAACATGCAACACGTCCAAAAAATTTTAAATTCCCCTCTTAACATGATTTAAGGTTTTGAATCAAAATTTTGGGGTGTTACAGCTCTACCCCCCTTAAAAGAAATCTCGTCCTCGAGATTGGTTTTTCTAAGAAAACAATTCCGGAAATTGTGCCTTGAGCTCATCTTCCCGCTCCCAGGTGGCTTCCTTTTCTGAGTGATTCTTCCACTGCACCTTGCACATCCGGATTCTTTTATTTCTGGTGAGGCGTTCCATTGTCTCAAAAATCTTGTATGGTTGCTCGGCATAAGACAAATCCTCAGCTACATCCACTTCATTCATGGGTAACAAACACCACTTCAGGCGTCCTCAGACATTTCCTGAGTTGTGACACATGGAATACATCGTGCACATCCGATAGATGAACTGGTAACTCTAGTTGATACGCCACTTCGCCTTTCCTTTCCAAAACTTGAAAGGGTCCAATGTATCGAGGTGACAACTTCCCTTTCACCTTGAACCGATGAAGTCCTCTGATAGGGGACAACTTGAGATAAACATAGTCTCCCACGTTGAAAACGAGCTCTCTTCTTCGTACATCATCATAACTCTTTTGGCGTGTCTGTGCTATCCTCAAGTTGTTGCGAATCTCCCTCACCTTCGCCTTGGCTTCTTGTAGCACTTCTGGACCAAACACTTTACTTTCTCCTGTTTGGTTCCAAAATAGGGGAGTTCTGCACTTCCTTCCATACAAAGCTTCAAACAGTGACATCTTCATACTAGCTTGATAGCTGTTGTTATAGGAAAACTCCGCATACGGTAAATTCTTGTCCCAACTCCTATTGTTTTTAGTGCACATGCCCTTAACATATCTTCAAGGATCTGATTGGTTCTCTCCGTCTGCCCGTCAGTTTGGGGATGATAGGCAGAGCTGAAGTTCAGATGGGTTCCCATGGTTTCATGCAACTTCTGCCGAAACCTCGAGGTGAACTGTGTCCCTCGGTCCGACACAATCTTCTTTGGCACACCATGGTAACACACGATCCTTGACATGTACAACTCTGCCAATTTGGATCCGCTGTAGCTTTCTTTCACGGGGATGAAATGAGCTACCTTGGTTAGCCTGTCAATGATGACCCATACCGAATCATATCCTGATTGGGTCCTAGGCAATCCCACGATGAAATCCATGCTGATTTCTTCCCATTTCCATTCAGGCACTTTGAGTCGTTGCAATAATCCCGCGGGTCGTTGATGTTCTGCTTTCACCAACTGTCATGTGTCACATAGGGCAACATGTTCCGCGACATCTCGTTTCATGCCATACCACCAATACCTGCCCTTGAGGTCCTGGTACATCTTCGTACTCCCAGGATGAATGGAATAGTCGGAATCGTGAGCCTCCTTCAAAATCAATTCACGGATCTCCTTTACTTCAGGCACACAGATTCTTTTCCTGTGCCACACCGTCCCCTGTTCATCCTCTCTGAAACTTGGAGCTTTATCTTCCTTGATGAGTTGCATGATTTCTTGTATCTTCTCATCATTCTTTTGTCCCTCACGTATGTCTCGCTCGAGTGTGGAGTCCACTTCCATGGCGATGGCTTCACCACTATTTACTAGACATAGATTGAGCCTTATAACCTCGTCCTTCAATTCTGCAGGCATGTCCTTCAAGCTCAACTTATTGACCTGCACTTTCCGACTCAAAGCATCAGCCACGACGTTTGCTTTCCCAGGATGATAGTTGATGCCCACATCAAAGTCATTGATTAACTCTAACCATCTCATTTGTCTGAGGTTGAGATTTAGCTGTGTGAAAATGTACTTCAAACTCTTATGATCCGTATATATCTCTGTCCTCTTCCCCATCAAATAGTGTCGCCAAATTTTCAACGCGTGTACCACTGCGGCTAGTTCTAGGTCATGTGTAGGATAGTTTTTCTCGTGCTTCCGAAGCTGCCGGGATGCATAAGCCACGACATGTCCTTCTTGCATGAGAACACATCCCAACCCGTTTCCAGAGGCATCGCAGTACACTGTGAAATTCTTCTGCATATCTGTCATAACCAACACTGGGGCTGTTGTCAATCTCTTCTTTAGCTCCTGAAAGCTCGTCTCGCACTGTGGCGTCCAGGTGAATGTGATTCCCTTCTCCAACAGTTTGGTGAGAGGTCTCGAGATCTTGGAGAATCCCTCAATAAACCGTCGATAGTACCCAGCCAATCCCAAAAAGCTTCGAACTTCCCCGACATTTTCAGGGGTCTTCCACTTCTGGATATCCTCGATTTTGGCAGGATCTACGGAGATTCCTCCCTCCGAGATTATATGTCCTAAAAAGGGAACTCTCTTCAGCCAAAACTCACACTTACTCAACTTGGCATATAGTTGGTATTCTCTCAGCCTCTGCAACACCAACCTTAGATGTTTCTCATGTTCTTCATCTTTGGAGAAGACGAGAATGTCATCTATGAAAACCACCACAAATTTGTCCAGATATTCCATGAATACCTTGTTCATGAGAAACATGAAGTATGCCGGGGCATTGGTTAGCCCGAAAGGCATGACAGTGTATTCATACAGTCCGTACTGAGATACGAAAGCTGTCTTGGGAATATCAGATTGCCTTATCTTGAGTTGGTGGTATCCCGACCTGAGATCAATTTTCAAGAACACACAAGCTCCCCTCAACTGATCAAACAAGTCTTCAATGCGAGGCAATGGGTACATGTTCTTGATGGTTACCTCATTCAAAGCACGGTAATCCACGCATAACCTTTGGGTTCCGTCTTTCTTGGGCACAAATATCACCGGAGCTCCCCATGGTGAGGAACTAGGGCGAATATACCCCTTCTCCATCAATTCTCTCAAATGATCCTTGAGTTCTTCTAGCTGCTTGGAGTCCATCCGATAAGGTCTCTTGTATATCGGGGCTGTTCCCGGTGCTAGCTCAATTGCGAATTCCACTTCACGGTCGGGAGGCATACCTGGCAACTCCTCCGGAAAAAAACATCTGGATATTCCCTGATAGTCCTGATTTCCTCAACTTTCACCTCAACTTGATTTAATTTCATGTCCCTCCTAGGCTCGTGTATCGTTATGAACTTTACTCTTGTGCCACTAGGGTGAGTTAGTTCCACCGTTCTGGTCGAACAATGGATGATTCCTTTATGTTTGGTCAACCAATCCATACCCAAAATAATATCTATCCCTTGTGAATCTATCACTATGAGGTTAGCAGTAAATACTACCCCATTAATGTCTAGGTTCACTTTGGGACACACTTGTTTTGTCCTTATTTCTCCACCTGGAGAGTTTACAGCTAGCATATGGTTCATTTGTGTGGTTGCTAGGTCATGCTTCTTAACAAACCCTTGAGCAATGAACGAGTGGGTAGCACCAGAATCAAACAGCAGGGTTGCAAGGTGTAAATTGGCAGGAAACTTACCAACTATCACGTTGGGTGCCTCTTGTGCTTCCTCCATAGTGACGTGGTTCACCCGTCCTCTCATTACATTCTGCTGTTGTGGCTGCGCAGGCTTCTTCTTTGGGCATTTATGGGCGTAGTGCCCCACTTCACCACAGCTAAAACATTGCACCCCAACCTTATATGCCTGGCCTTTGTTGTCTTGGGGTTGGTTTGGGGGTCCTTGCACTGCTGGTCGAGGTGGATATGCGGGGCGAGGCTGCTGCACAAACTGACGTTGCGGCTGTGCTGGTGCTGCGGGAGGCCTGTAGTTTGGGTTGTACCCTCTTGGTGCTGAATAGGGTACCGCAGCACGGCTCGTCTGCCCCGTAGGTTGCTGCATCATACGTGGGCGGGTGTTGCTTCCTGAGGCTTGATGTGACCACCCGGCCTTCCTCTTATTCTCATTTTCCAAGGCCTTTAGCTTCCTTTCTACCACAAATGCTCTGTCCACCATCTTTTGGAAGCTTTCATACTCATTTGAGGACATTGCACACTGCACCTCTGCGGTAAGTCCTTCCACGAAACAATCTTGTTTCTGCTCATCAGTCTCTATGTCTCGTGGGGCATAACGGGATAGTTGAGTAAATTTAGTGAGGTATTCCCTCACCGTCATGTTTCCCTGCTGCAGTCCCAAAAACTCCTTCCTCTTGTTTTTGAGTTCACCTCTTGGGATGTAATGGTTGTGGAAGCTACGTTTGAACTCTTCCCAAGTGATGTTCTCAGGGTCATGATGGGCGGCCACGTAGGCGGTCCACCAATCAGCAGCAGGTCCATGCAATTGATGAGAGGCAAACAGCACCCTTTCATACCCTTGGCACTGTATGATCCTCATCTTACTTTCAATGGTCTTCAGCCAATCATCTGCCTCCAGAGGTTCAGCAGCACTTGCAAACTTTGGAGGTTGAGTTCCTAGAAACTCACTCAACCTTGGTTGGCGTGGTGCAGCTTGTGGAGGTGGAACTTGATGCAAGTTGGCCACCACTTGAGTCAAGTTCTCGATGAGCTGATTCTGATTCTCCAGCATTTGGTGGAGGGGATCAACTCCTTCACGGCGACCACCCCGGTCCTGGCCTCTAGAAAGATGAGGGTTGCATGCCTCATCGTTGTTGTTGGCGGGGTTGGCAGCACGTCCTTTTCCTCTTCCGGCCATCTGGCAGAATCAACCAATGTTAATTTGAAAGCATTTAGTATCATCTTACTACTTTCATTTGTTTGTACTTTGAAGTGTTGGAGCTTTGTTATACTTTTCTGAGGGTTCATTTCTCACACAAAAATGAAGGTAATATTATTTCCTGTGGGTTCACACACCAAAGCAAAACAATCTGAAGACGAGGCTGTGGACAATTGCTCATGGCTTCCACAACTCACGTCACACACCAAGCATTAACATACCCTTAACTTAACGTAACGACTTGACTATTCGGCATCTTGCTAACTAAGGGAAAGACTCTACACTACTCCTTTTCTTGAGCTGGCTCCTCGGGATCTTGCTCATCATTTCGGCTGCCTTCTGACTCTGCTTTGGGTGGGGAGGCTGCTGGTGGAGAAGTGCGACGACGCCTGATCGCTCGGTGATCTGGGGAGTCAGGAGTCCATGTATCATTCACGGTGACACACAGTTCATTCCCATCTCCTCTTTCTCTCGCCCTCAAACAGGCTCGCAGCAACGCCTCCGTTTCCTTCAGGGTGTCCCGGACATCCTGAAGCTCTTGTTGACACTCCTGTAGTCGAGTGCTCAGCATAGAAGCATCTTCCAAGCACAAGTCCATGTGCTCATGGGAAGTCCCTTGCTGCACCGGCGGGTACTTGTACTCCGTGGTACCACTCTCACGTTGGAGGACATACATGTACTCAGTTTTGTCCAAGTGGCGACGATAGATGTGACTCTGGCAGGTGATGGCCTCCCAGGTGACATCTTTCTCCGCATCGACCTGTGTCGCTCGACAAGCTGGAGAGTGGTGAATCTTAAGCAGCTGATTTTTGTGTATAATCCTCATCTCTGAACTCCATTCTTCCCTCTTCTCACGGATGGCCCTGGTGGAGTTATAGTGGATGATTAACTTGCCCGTATTGCCGCCGGCTTCAAGCATACGCCGAAGACGGCGCAATAAGCCTCCTACTGCAAATCCGTAGGAAAGGTACGTCACCGGACGACTCTCCTCCCTCTCGGCAAGGGCAATTACGGGAACTCTCCCTCCTGTGGACTTGCGAGCGGTGCGAATCATACGAACCATCTAAAACAAAAAGAATTTAAAATTAGGTTAGATAAAATTTTAAACAAAAATCCTATTTTGAATAAAAGTTGGGGTAAGATGAAGAAAGTGACCCCATTAAATAACACTTTTCAACCCACACCTTGTAAAATAGTTTTTAAGAAAATAGGGTCCTTAAATACGTCCATTTCTACCTAGGTCCACGTTCCTACGGGCAACCTTGGCTCTGATACCACTTCTGTAACACCCGGTTTCTCCGAAGAACAACCGAGTGAATATCACATGTATGCCAGGGTCATTTTCTCATACATGTGATGACAAATAGTGAAGCATCATTTATTACAAGCCAGGTGTCGAATATAAATAAGTCTTACATGGCATATGTCTCGATGGACGATAATAAGTTCATAACAAGTAAATAAAATAGCAGCGGAATATTATTCTTGTGAGCTCCGTCACAGGCGTTGCCCGGGGGACTCCATGAACCTAGAATCCTTCTTCGGGTCCGAAGTCTTGGTCATTGAACACCACATCATTCTCTTGACCTGAGCAGCAATATAAACCAACAAATATGCAAGTTTGAGTACCATTGGTACTCAGCAAGTGTGGGAAAGTTATGTCATGCATGGCTAGAACAAGGAGAGGTTGGACTCATGGTTAAAGCACTACGCAATTAATACCTATTACCTTAGCTTATTAAGCACCTACATTACTACATAGGTGAAATGGTCCCAAGCTCCCGTACCCTCACCATAATCAAATAACCATAACATCATTTCCAATGTTAAGCTCCCCGCTTAACATTCACAAGTTCCAAAACCATCACACCTCTAATCATGAATAAGTCCAAGCCGCTCTTGACCATGAGCACGGCTGTCATGACAGTTTTGACTCTGCAGAGTTTGTACCACTGTACCCACATGTAGTGATTTCATCCCCCGTTGCCGGGTGGACTAAAAGAACCTCCATTATGCCAGTGGCTACGAACCACATTCACACTTCCCAGGTGTGTAGCCAGGAGATCACTATGAAGCCTTTACAAAGGGATTCCCGACGAGCGTGGGCCCACTGAGGTTTCACCCCTAACAGCATACAAGAGGCTCCAACCCCACTGCAGTGGCCCCCTCTTGAGCCTTGCGGTTCATATGGTAGTCCAGCTGACACCTATTCCCCGCACCATCCAACACACCCATACTACGCCGGGGATACACCTAATTAATTGGCCAAGCTGCCCCATCTCAGCATGTGGTTGGCACTGTAAAGCCAGGTTACATGCTCCATGAACCGGTCCTTAGGATCCAGGCAAGTACTAAACACAAACCCAAGTCTCGTGCACCCAGCACACAACCAAAACATCCAACTTGCCTTGATCCCTACCTCTACATAACTCACAATATCTCATTCAAGAGTATGGTAAAATAAACTGATGATCTCATATCCCAATTATCCCATTCTAAGCATGGCTAAGCATATGCATAATAATAAATGACATGATAAAATAAATCCCATCCCAAGCTACAAGGAAACAAGGTAATGCAATTCTAGGGAAACTTCCTAGCATGGGTTTCATATTAATCTTGACAATGCAAATAATTCTATCTACACATCCTAGCATAGGATCAAAGTGGTCAAGGACACTTGCCTCCTTCCTGCTGCTCTTGAAATGGGTAGTCCTGGTCTTAGAAAGGAATAACTTGCTCTTGAGCAGGTTCTACATCATACCATCACACATAGCAAAAGAAAAACAACAATCATAAGACATAGTTCACACTTCTACTTCATACAAACCACACATTCACATTTATGAAAGTTCTTCACCATTATATGTGTTGTGGTTACTTTATTTGTGTTGAGTTGTGGCTTGCATGCACTTTTAATCATGTGTATATGATTCCTACTTTTGTGTTCACATTTATACTTACATACTATATATATGAGTTTCCAATAAATTTCTTATATTCAACTACTACACCTTTTCACTACCAAGTATGTATGAAAAGTATTTTTCTTCCCCATATGTGCCTTCATAATTTCTACCAACCCTAAACTGAACTCTTTGGATTTTGAAAACTCCATTTATCATTTACTAGTTGCTATATTTTCAGATTTATATTCCTATGCATAATTGTGTACTTTATTATGAAATTAGTAATACACATCATCTAAACAGAATAGGTTCTGGTCCTAAATAATTTAATAACATATTTTGACCTTTTTCTCTGATGTAAACTATTTCATAATTATTTTCCCTATTTTCTAAAACTATTTATTACATAAGAATGTGTCCCTAATTGTGAATAATAAATTAAACAGATTCAATTCAGTCCAAAATATGTTTTTATCTCACTCCAAAATTTCCTAAACACTGAGAAAGTCTTTAACTTAATTTTGACAATATGTTTGTCCCACTTTTTAATTTTTAAACACTAGTTACATATTCAATTTCCTAAATTAAATACTAAACAGGGCTAAAAAGATAAACTCACCCCATTACAGGATCTATAATATTATTTTCAGAATTTCCAGGGGTCTAGCTACACTTATCAGAGGTGTTTTTCCTATTTTTTATTAAGTCCAGGGGCTAAAACTGATTTTTAAATGAATTTACATGATTTTCTGGAGTTCCAGGGGCTAGATCAGAAGTTTCCAGGGCTAGCTCTTATTTCTTGAGAATCCCAGGGGGTAGCACGTAAGATTTCCAGTCTTTATAACGCGGGGCTGACGTGGACCGTCCGATTTTAAACCGACGGCTAAGATTATAACGCCGAACCGGTACGCGGGGGTTTAAACCCTACCGTGCGATTTAAAATAAACGGCGCACAAGCGGCCACGTCGCTCTGATCGAGCGCGGGCGGCGCTGCCGGCGGCGCACGGCGGCGGGAAGCGGCGATCTCGCCGGAAACTTTCGGATCCTCGACAATTCTGCCTAGAACTGTGATCTTATGGCATAGATCGGTAGAGGGGAGGTCGGGGATCTCACCTCGGGGGTTTTCTTGAGCTCGGAGGTCCTGGAAGGTGATCGGCGGCGAGGTCCGAGGCAAAACCACGGCGAAGCTCGTCGGCGCTGTGTTTACACCGCAAGTCACCGAGTTTTCTGCACCTGCAAGGTTCCCCGGAGGCGGTGGATCAAGACCAGCGAGTTAGATCGGAGTTTCCGAGCTTAGATCGGCTAGAATTCACCGGAGAAGTCTCGGTTCTCACCGGAGTAAAAATCGGCGATCGCGTGGGATAAACAGAACGAGGCCGGGGTTTTTATAGACGGGGAAAGGCGGCGGGGTGGTTTAGATCATGTCCGCGTCGGCTACGAACAGACTTCAGCGGGGTTTACGTCGAAATCCCGATCGGTTTCGATTCGGGCGCGGGGGAGTTCGGCGCGACGCGAGGTAGACGAAGATCGGTGGGTCCCGCCTGTCAGTGTGAGAGAGCGCGGGCGCGCGGCTGCGGGCTGGCACGGGGTAAGTTGGGCCGGCTGGTGGGTTTCGGCCCACTGGCCGTTTTTTTTCTGTTTTCTCTTTTTCCATTTGTTTTCTGATTTGAGTTTAATTTGAATTCCAGTTTGAATTTGAATTTTTGCAAAACATGCAACACGTCCAAAAATTTTTAAATTCCCCTCTTAACATGATTTAAGGTTTTGAATCAAAATTTTGGGGTGTTACATGTACTCAGTCCTGTCCAGGTGGCGACGATAGATGTGACTCTGGCAGGTGATGGCCTCCCAGGTGACATCCTTCTCCGCATCGACCTGTGTCGCTCGACAAGCTGGAGAGCGGTGGATCTTAAGCAGCTGATTTTCATGGGTAATCCTCATTTCTGAACTCCATTCTTCCCGCTTCTCCCGGATGGTCCTGGTGGAGCTATAGTGTATGATTAGCTTGCCCGTATTGCCGGCGGCTTCGAGCATACGTCGAAGACGGCGCAACAAGCCTCCTACTGCCAATCCGTAGGAAAGGTACGTCACGGGACGGCTCTCCTCTCTTTCAGCAAGGGCAACTACGGGAACTCTCCCTCCTGTGGACTTGCGAGCGGTGCGAATCATGCGAACCATATAAAACAAAAAGCATTTAAACTTAGGTTAGATAAAATTTTAAACAAAAATCCTATTTTGAATGAAAATAGAGGTAAGATGAAGAAAGTGCCTCCATTAAATAACACTTTTCAACACACACCTTGTAAAATAGTTTTTAAGAAAATAGGGCCCTTAAATACGTCCATTTCTACCTAGGTCCACGTTCCTACGGGCAACCATGGCTCTGATACCACTTCTGTCACACCCGGTTTCTCCGAAGAACAACCGAGTGAATATCACATGTATGCCAGGATCATTTTCTCATACATGTGATGACAAATAGTGAAGCATCGTTTATTACAAGCCAGGTGTCGAATATAAATAAGTCTTACATAGCAAATGTCTCGATGGACAATAATAAGTTCATCACAAGTAAATAAACTAGCAGTCGAATAATTATTCTCGTGGGCTCCGTCACAGGCGTTGCCCGGGGACTCCATGAACCTAGAAACCTTCTTCGGGTCCAAAATCTTGATCATTATACATCACCTCATTATCTTGACCTGAGCAGCAATATAAACCAACAAATATGCAAGGTTGAGTACTGATGGTACTCAGCAAGTGTGGGAAAGTTATGTCATGCATGGCTAGAACAAGGAGAGGTTGAACTCATGGTTAAAGCACTACGCAATTTACGGCCTACCACCTTAGCTTATTAAGCACCTACATTACTACACAGGTGAAATGGTCCCAATCTCCCAACCCATCATCATAATCAAATAACCATAACATCATTTCCAATGTTAAGCTCCCCGCTTAACATTCACACCCTCCAAGGTCATCATACTCTAATCATGAATAAGTCCAAGCCGCTCTTGACCGTGAGCACGGTTGTCATGACAGTTTTGACTATGCAGAGTTTGCACCACTGTACCCACATGTAGTGATTTCATCCCCCGTTGCCGGGTGGACTAAAAGAACCTCCATTATGCCAGTGGCTAACGAACCACATTCACACTTCCAGGTGCGTAGCCAGGAGATCACTACGAAGCCTTTACAAAGGGATTCCCGACGAGCGTGGGCCCACTGATGTTTCACCCCTAACAGCATACAAGAGGCTCCAACCCCGCTGCAGTGACCACCTCTTGAGCCTTGCGGTTCATATGGTAGTCCAGCTGACACCTATTCCCCGCACCATCCAACACACCCATACTATGCCGGGGATACACCTAATTAATTGGCCAAGCTGCCCCATCTCAGCATGTGGTTGGCACAGTAAAGCCAGGTTACATGCTCCATGAACCGATCCTTAGGATCCAGGCAAGTACTAAACACAAACCCGAGTCTCGTGCACCCAGCACCAACCAAAACATCTAACTTGCCTTGATCCCTACCTCTACATAACTCATAATATCTCATTCAAGAGTATGGTAAAATAAACTAATGATCCCATATCCCAAATATCCCATTCTAAGCATGGCTAAGCATATGTATAATAATAAATGACATGATAAAATAAATCCCAACCCAAGCTACAAGGAAACAAGGTAATGCAATTCTAGGGAAACTTCCTAGCATGGGTTTCATATTTCAATTGACAATGCAAATAATTCTAGCTACCCATCCTAGCATAGGATCAAAGTGGTCAAGGACACTTGCCTCCTTCCTGCTTCTCTTGAAATGGGTAGTCCTGATCTTGGAAAGGGAGAACTTGCTCTGGAGCAGGTTCTACATCATACCATCACACATAGCAAAAGAAAAGCAACAATCCATAAGACATAGTTCACACTTCCACTTCATATAAACCACACATTCACATTTATGAAAGCCATTCACAAATTCCATGTGTTGTGGTTACTCTATGTGTGTTGATTTTTGGCTTACATGCACTTTTAAACATGTGTATATGATTTCTACTTTTGTATTCAGATTTATGCTTACATACTATATATATGAGTTTCCAATTTAAATAAATTCCTTATATTCAATTACTACTCCTTTTAGCTACCAAGTATGCATGAAGGGTATTTTCCTACTCCATATGTGTCTTCAGTCCTTCTACCATCCCTAAACTGAATTCTTTGGACTTTTGAAACTTCATTTATCATTTTCTAGTTATTCATACCTAACTTGCTATATTTTCAGATTTATTTCCTATGCCTAAATGTGAACTGTATTATAAAAATAGTAAGACACCTCATCTACACAGAATAGGTTTTGGGTCTAAAATATATAATAATATATTTTTAAACTTCTCCTCTGATGTAAACTATTTTACATTTATTTTACTAATTTTCAGAATTATTCTCTACTTAAAAACGTGTCCCTATAACTAATAAATGTGATTAATCAATTAAACAGATTCATTTCAGCCAAAAATCTCTTTTTATCTCACTCCAAGGTTTTCTAAGTACTGGGAAAGTTTTTTTTAATTTGTCTTTGACAATATGTTTGTTCCACCTTTTAAATTTTAAATATTAGCCACATATTCAAATTCCTAACTTTAATATCAACTAGGGTTAAAAAGGTAAACTCACCCCACTACAGGGTCTATAATATTATTTTAAGAATTTTCAGGGGTCTAGCTACACTTAACAGAGGGGTTCTTCCAAATTTTCCTTAAGTCCAGGGGCTAAAACTGATTTTTAAATGAATTTACATGATTTTCTCAAGTTCCAGGGGCTAGATCAGAAGTTTCTGGGGCTAGCTCTTATTTTCCGAGAACCCCAGGGGGTAGTAGATCAGAAGTTTCTAGGGCTAGCTCTTATTTTCCGAGAACCCCAGGGGGTAGCACGTAAGAATTCCAGTCTTTATAACGCGGGGCTGACGTGGACCGTCCGATTTAAAATAGACGGCTGAGATTATAACATCGAACCGGTACGTGGAGATTTAAACTCTACCGTGCGATTTAAAATAAACGGCGCACAAGCGGCCATGTCGCTCTGATCGAGCGAGGGCGGCGTTGCCCGGCGGCGCACGGCGGAGGGAGGCGGCGATCTCGCCGGAGAGTTTCGGATCCTCGTAAATTCTTCCTAGAACTATGATTTTATGGCATAGATCGGTAGAGGGGAGGTCGGAGATCTCACCTCGGGGGTTTTCTTGAGCTCGGAGGTCCTGGAGGGCGGTCGGCGACGAGGTCCGAGGTGAATTCATGGTGAGGCTCGTCGGCGCTGTGTTTGAACCGCAAACCACCGCGTTTTCTGCACCTGCGAGGTTCCCCGGAGGCGGTGGATGAAGACCAGCGAGTTAGATCGGAATTCCCGAGCGTAGATCGGCCAGAATTCGCCGGAGGGGCTCGGGTTCTCACCAGAGAGAAAATCGGTGGATCGTGGGGGAAAACAGGATGATGCCGGGGTTTTTATAGACGGGGGAGGGCGGCGGGTTGGTTTAGATCGAGCTGGAGTCTTCGGGGTCCGGAAGTCGGCTGGGAACGCGGGATTTTCCGGTCGGTTGCGATCGCGCGCGTGCGGGGGAAACAGTCCGGGTTTCGGACGATCGGGGTTAGGGATGACAGGTGGGTCCCACCTGTCTGCGAGAGGAAGTGCGGGCGCGCGGCTGCGGGCTGGCGCGGGGGCTGGGTGGGCCGGCTGGTGGGTTTCGGCCCACTGGCCGGGGAGGTTTATTTTTTTTCTTTTCTTTTTTCTTTTTCATTTCTGTTTTGAGTTTAATTTGAATTCCAGTTTGAATTTGAATTTTTGCAACACATGCAATACGTCCAAAAATTTTTAAATTCCCCTCTTAACAGGATTTTGGGGTGTTACATCCGGTCACCGGTCTGGCCGGATTTAGGCGCTGAGTCCGCTGGTGGCACGACGGTCGTCTGACCACCAGCCTGACCAGACCTACCCGCTCTGGAGCGGGAGGTAGCTTCGTCGTCTCCTATCTGGAGACGATGGGGAGGTGGGCGAGAAGGCTCACCATGAGAAGTGATGTTCACCATGGTTCGCGAGGAGAGCGCGTAAAATCCCCCTTACTGTCGCGCCAAATGTCAGAGTGTGAGCTGCGACACTCTTCCCAGCCTGCTCGGAAGCAGCCCGCGAGGTTTTTTTTCTAGAGGGGGCTTGGCGCCCTTCGTGACCTGGGCTCGAGGGAGCTGGTGAACACGAGGATTTACGTGGTTCGGGTCGTTGGAGTGTAATACCCACGTCTGTGCTTGTTCTATTGCTTGAGCGCGAGCACTTGTGCGTTCTGTGATCTCGAGTGTGGGGAGTTAGAACCCTTTGCAGGGTGGTCGCCCCGGTCGTTTTATAGTTCAAGACCAGGGTGGTTACACTGAGGCTTGGTGCCCGACAGGTGGCCCCAGAGCTTTGAGTGTCCTATACACGATCTAGGGCTTACTCCTCTGAGTAGAGTCGCTGGCGGGGGAGTTAAGTCCCTCCGTCCGACGCGCTGGGCGCCCTTGACCGTGTGTGAGGTGATGATGAAGATGCCATCTTGTTGTCGCATCTCCTCGCCTTGCTTGGACGGCTAAGTGCCGTTGGGCGGCACTGTTCCGCTGTCACGCCTCACCGTCCTGTCTTGTCACCGTTATGGCGAACGGGCAGGGGACAAAGGCGTGTGCTGTGCACCATGTTTCTAGGAAAGGCGCGAGCCTTGAATGCGAAGCCTGACAGCACACTTCCTTCTTGACTTCGTCGATCAACGACCCATGATAGATCGTGAGGTACGTGGCAGCTCTAGAGCCCTTATCGACGGACTTGGTGTCTGGAGACACGTGGTGGCTCCGGACCTCACCTCAGCAGGGAGGCCTGGACTGGAGCCCCGGGGCACGTGTCAGCACCGGAGCTGTCCTCAGCGGGGAGGCGGCTCGGAGCCAAGGGACACGTGGCAGCTCCGGGCCTCACCTCAGCGGGGAGGCTTAGGTCGGAGCTCGGGACACGTGCCAGCCCCGATGTTGTCCTCTTCAGAGAGGTGGCTCAGAGCCGGGGACACATGGCTTCTCCCGACCTCACCTCAGTGGGAGGCTCAGGTCAGAGCCCAAAGCACGTGTCAGCTCCAGGGCTCAGGCGCACGCGGTAGCCCCAGGGTTGACCATGGGGCCCAGGGCACATGTGGGGAACCCCTTCCGGGATCCACACTCCATGTGATGAGGACATCTCTCCTTCGCATACAATGCAAGGACCGATCACTAGAGCACGTGCACGACAATTGGATCTCCAGGTACGTTCTAACCTTGTCAATTGTTTTTCAGAACTTACGCTTGTTTCCATGCATGTTTTATTGATTAGGAACAATGGAGAGGACCAGCAAGGGGTGGGAGGAGTCCAAGGAGTCAAGGAGGAGGAGATAGGACGTGCACACCAAGGAGGAGCCCAAGTACAACTCGACTTCGACTCCACCTCGTGTTCCAGGAGCTGCCTTCACCAAAACTGACGTCCCGGATACATACGGAGTCGGATTTGGACGTTCTATATATGGTTGGAATCCTGATTTCATAAATCTTCCAATAGAACCAGCCCCACCTCAAAATTCCTTCTAAGTTGATGGGAATCAGCGAAACAAGTGGGCATCCAGAATATGTACGGTGCTGCGCCACCACCTTTTGGGCTGCTGGCCCGTGTATCGTGTGGAAGCCCATTAGGGTTGCGTCCAGGGGTCTTGCACGCTTCTAAACTCCTTTCTATACAGCAGCCGTCACCACATTAGGGTGGGGTTTTGCTTAGTTACAATCTGTCATTGAACAGTCTTGCCGATCATCGGTTGTGAGACCCCAAATTCGTGATCAATTCAGTTTTGATTGCAACTTCTCTGTTCTTGCTTGTGTTCTTGATTGCGCTTGCAGGGATAAGCCTTCGTGGCGAGGTCATTCGTGTGACACGGGTGATAACTAACGGAGCAGTGGTGTAGTGATTGCGGGGTTTCGTTCGTTCGGAGCCTTGGATCATCAACGTCGAGACCTCCACCCAATCAAGTTTACCCTACCTCTCGGAAGATCGGGACTCATCCTCCTATCAATTGTATCAGATTTCCAGGTTCACCGTGAGGTATACTTGTGTGCCCTTTAGATTTATTTTGTTTCAGTCCTATCATCCACAAAAAGCCACAAAAAAATTTAGTTTCCCTGACCTACAACCCCTGCTCAACTTTTTGCACAATTTAGTTTCAGAGTCCGTAGTTCTGAGTTCGTGTCCTAGGTTGAGTCTGGTTGCTGGTTTAGATTTGTTTTGGTTCAGTTTTGTTTCTTCCATTCGCTGCCATCTACAAAAAACAAAACTACAAAAAAATTCCATCCACCGATTCGTTTCTGTTGCAGTTTCCACCACCACCAAAACCTGATTCGAGGTATCCTCCTTAAAACGGGCATAACTTTTCGCTCGCAACTACGATTGAGGCGCATTTTTTTCCCAGAAAGATCTCGAAAAAGTCCACATACGATACACCAGCTACGCCTGTCACGGCGTTTTCAAAAAAAATAAAAAAATTAAGAAGGCCCTCGTTTCGAACTCCGAAGTTCCAGCACCAGTTTTTCCAATCGCTCCTGAATTTGTGCCGATCTCATCTTTCATCGGTTCGAGCTAATACTTGGTGCTGTTTCTATTCTTGTGCCCCTGGTTGAGAAAAAATATCAAAAAATAAAGAGAAAAAAAGATTTTGATTTCTACTAGTGCTTCAAGACAAAAACAGGAGGCTAAGGGGTTTTCTAGTTGTGCTATTTCTGTGTGAGTGCTGGATACTTGCTGATATTATCCTTGTTGTTCATCATCATTCATCCTTGTCCTTGCTTGTTGCCACAACTGTTCTAATACATTCTTAGGCCAGCAACTAGGTGAAATTCTTTGGAAACTTATTCAGCATTGCTATCTGTTACTAACTTGTGTGCCACATACATATACTGCATTTGAGCCTTCCAAGCTCCACCTTATCTCGAGCAGAACAGGTAACCTTTGCAATCACACCCACTCTCTGCTTGCTTCACACCAGTCACCGTTGGCCACCTGCAGTGCTGGTAAGAAACTTGTAAGAGCGGGGTAAGACGCATCTTACTGATCGATTTTCCACCCACTTCGGAGAGCGTAGTAATAGGGTTCTTCACGATCTTTTTGTCTTTGTTTCTGCTTTGTACTAACAATGACAGGAAAGAAGCCTATGGATAAGACCTCTGGTTCTACACCTCCGGATGATGATGAGTGCGTGTCCCATATGGAACTAAGGGACATGATGCGGGCAATGACCGAAGCTTTCAACAATTACCAGACCACTACAACAACCACCTTTCAGAGGCTCCATACAAGTGTTGCTGGTCTGACCACACGGTTGAACGAGATGGAGACTCGTCTTCCCCATCAAGCTACACCCTCTATCATCCTTGATGGTGATGCACATGCTCACTACAACACAGAGGATGACTTCAATAACGATGAGGTTGATGCACAGCAGCGCCGTCGCCCTCGACGAAATTGTCAAGGTATGGGAGGTAGACCTCGTCCTCATGCTCCTGAACAAGATAATGATCCTTCTGCTAAGATTAAGTTTTCTATTCCAACATTTTATGGATCTTATGAAGCTGAGACTTACTTGGATTGGGAGATGACGGTAGAACAAAAATTTAGCTCTCATCTTGTTCCTGAGCGACATAGAGTTAGACAAGCCACTAGTGAGTTTAAAGATTTCGCTATAATTTGGTGGAATGAATTTGTCAATACACGTAATGCACCACAGACATGGGCTGCGTTAAAAGAAGAGATGCACGCTAGGTTTGTTCCTCCTTCATATAGACGTGATCTTCTTAAGAAATTGCAACGCTTTGATCAGGGTGACATGACTGTCCAAGAGTACTACCAAGAGTTGCAGAAAGGTATGCTTCGTTGTGGGGTAGTTGAGGATCAGGAAGACCAAATTGTTAGGTTTTATGGGGGCTTGCGGCGTGAGATCCAGGACATAGTTGACTAGAAGGAATATCATTCTATTCAACGTTTATTTCAACTTGCTATGTTAGCAGAAAAAGAAGTGCAGGGTCGCCAACAGCAGCGGCGAAACAACACCTTCACGCCACGACAATTTCTGGCCATCCAAAGCAGCACCCTCCTCGAGCGTACGTGCTTCTACACCACCCTCCAAGGGTGTTGTACGCAGCAGCATCACACCTTCTACATCACGGGGACAAGATAACAGCAAGTCCCATATGCCTCCAGCTGTTGCAGCAAAGGCGGCTGCACCCAACACTTCGACAAGTCGCAGCTCCAACATCAAGTGCCACCGCTGCCAGGGACTTTGCCATATGCAATGAGATTGCCCCAGCAAACGGGCGATCATTGCCACTGCTGATGGTGGGTATGTTAGTGCTTCTGATATTGAAGCTGAAAATATTATTGCAACTAAGATTTCAGGTTCGGATGATGGTGCTGAGGATGTTCTTGGTACATCTGCGACAAACAACTATAGGACTTTGATTGTGCAGCGAGCTTTGAGTGCCACGGTTCGAGAGGACGACAACCGCCAACGTCACAACCTTTTCAACATGTTTCTCGTCATCAAGGACTGCCGTGTACATACCATCTTTGATGGTGGTAGCTGCAAAAATTTGGTGAATGTTGAGGTGGTCAAGAAGCTTGGCTTGACCACACGGGAGCATCCCCACCCTTATCACATTCAATGGTTTAACAACAATGGTAAGGTTAAGGTAACACAAACAGCAAGGATACATTTTTCCATTGGTTCTTATCATGATTTTGTTGATTTTGATGTGGTACCTATGGATGCTTGTTCTTTGTTGGACGTCCTTGGGAGTTTGATACTGATGCTATTCACCATTGTCGATCTAATAAGTATACTCTCATGCATAAGGGCAAGAAAATTGTGTTGCTTCCTATGAGTCCCACTGAAATTGTACAATTTGAGCAGGAGAAAAAGAATAATGCTAAGCAAAAGAGTGCTTTCAATTCTGAAATTCAGCAACCTATTAAGTTGAAAAATCCTATTTTGCTTGCAACTAAATCTGATCTTGATGATTTATATGCCTCTAATGGAACTTGCTACGATTTAGTGTGCAAACATGCTTTATATTCAATTGAGGATACATCCATTGTCTTGCCACCTGCTGTTGCTAACCTTTTGCAGGAATATATGGATGTTTTTCCATCAGAGATACCACCTGGATTACCACCTGTGCGAGGCATTGAGCACAAGATTAATTTGGTTCCACGGGCGAGCTTGCCAAACCGTGCTGCCTACAGGACCAACCCCGACGAGACTAAGGAAATTCAGCGACAAGTCCAAGATCTTCTGGACCACGGGTACATTCGTGAGAGCCTTAGTCCTTGTTCTGTTCCTGTTCTTTTGGTTCCAAAAAAAGATGGCACTTGGCGCATGTGTGTTGATTGTAGAGCCATCAATAACATTACCATTCGTTATCGCTATCCTATTTCTAGATTGGATGACATTCTTGATGAGTTTAGTGGTTCTGTTATTTTCTCCGAGCTTGATTTGCATAGTGGGTATCATCAGATTCGTATGGTTTTAGATGATGAATGGAAAACTGCTTTTAAAACTAAATTCAGACTTTATGAATGGTTAGTCATGCCATTTGGTTTAACTAATGCGCCCAGCACTTTTATGAGGTTGATGAATGAGGTTTTACGTGCTTTCATTGGTAAATTTGTGGTGGTTTACTTTGATGATATCCTTATTTTCAGCAAGTCATATGATGAACATCTTGAACATTTGCGTGCTGTTTTTAATGTCTTGCGCGATGCACGTTTATATGGTAACCTTGAGAAGTGCACCTTTTGCACCGATCGTGTGTCTTTTCTTGGGTATGTTGTTACTTCCCAGGGCATTGAGGTGGACGAGGCAAAGTTTGTTGCCATCACGAGCTGGCCACTTCTGACTACGGTCACACAGGTTCGGAGTTTTCTTGGTCTCGCAGGTTTCTACCGGCGTTTCATGCGGGATTTCAGCACCATTGCGGAACCTCTCCACGAGTTGACAGAGCATGGAGTGCTGTTTCGATGGGGACCAGCACAACAACAAGCTTTTGATGTTCTCAAGTCGAAGCTCACACAAGCACCATTGCTGCAACTTCCTGATTTTGAGAAGACCTTCGAGCTTGAATGTGACGCGAGCGGCATTGGCATTGGAGGAGTGCTAATTCAAGGAGGTAAACCTGTTGCCTTCTTTAGTGAAAAATTGCATGGGCCTTCGCTGAATTATTCTACATATGACAAAGAACTTTATGCTTTAGTGCGTGTCTTGCAAACTTGGCAACATTACCTATGGTCTGAAGAATTTGTCATACATTCAGATCATGAGTCTTTGAAGTATCTTAAAGGACAAGCTAATCTGAACAAATGTCATGCTAAATGGATTGAGTTCATAGAATCATTTCCTTACATCATTAAACATAATAAAGGGAAAGACAATATGATTGCCGATGCTTTATCTAGACGTTATACCATACTGTCCCAACTTTCTCATAAAATCTTTGGTTTGGAAACCATAAAGAGGTTATATGCTACTGATTTGGACTTCAAAGATACCTTTGAAAATTGTAGAGAGGGAAGAACGTGGCAAAAATTCCTGCTGCGTGAAGGCCTTCTCTACCGTGGTAACAAGCTGTGTGTTCCAGCTAGCTCCGTTCGTCTTTTGTTGTTGCAGGAAGCGCATGGAGGTGGTTTGATGGGACATTTTGGTGTTAAAAAGACAGAGGATGTGCTGGCCGCTCACTTCTTTTGGCCACGAATGAGGCGTGATTTGGAGCACTACGTTTCACGTTGCACGACATGCAACAAAGCGAAGTCTCGACATAACCCACATGGTCTTTATATGCCTCTTCCGGTTCCTAGTGCACCTTGGGAGGATATTTCTATTGACATTGTTTTAGGATTACCTAGAACAAAGAGGGGGAGGGATAGTGTCTTTGTCGTTGTTGATCGTTTCTCTAAAATGGCTCATTTTATACCCTGCCACAAGACCGATAATGCTTCACATTTTGCTGATTTGTTCTTTAATGAGGTTGTTCGTTTGCATGGTGTTCCCAATACTATTGTTTCTGATAGGGATGCTAAGTTTTTGAGTCACTTTTGGAGAACTTTATGGTATAAATTGGGAACAAAGTTGCTGTTTTCTACTAGTCATCCACAAACTGATGGGCAAATGGAGGTAGTTAATCATACCTTATCTACTATGTTGCGGGCTGTTTTGAAAGACAATTTGAGGTTGTGGCTGGAGTGTTTGCCACATATTGAGTTTGCTTATAACAGGTCTATTCACTCCACAACCAAGTTAAGTCCGTTTATGGTAGTCTATGGTTCCAATCCTCGTGCTCCAATTGATTTGCTACCTTTACCACATACTGAAATTGTGAACTTAGATGCTACACAATGTTCTGAATTTATTCTTAAGTTGCATGAAACTACTAAGTTACAAATTGAAAAAATGAATGGAAAGTATCACATTGCTGCTAGTAAAAGTAGGAAGGAGTTAAAATTGGAACCCAGTGAATTGGTGTGGGTCCATTTGAGAAAAGATAGGTTCCCGGATTTGAGAAAATCCAAACTCATGCCACGTGCTGCTGGACCTTTTAAGGTTCTTGAGAAGATAAATGACTATGCATATAAACTTGAGTTGCCTCCCGAGTTTGGGGTGAGTCCCACATTTAACATTTCAGATTTGAAGCCATACTTGGGTGGGTAAGATGAGCTTGAGTCGAGGATGACTCCAATTCAAGAGGGGGAGGATGATGAGGACAACTCTCCTTTGCATACAATGCAAGGACCGATCACTAGAGCACGTGCACGACAATTGGATCTCCAGGTACGTTCTAACCTTGTCAATTGTTTTTCAGAACTTACGCTTGTTTCCATGCATGTTTTATTGATTAGGAACAATGGAGAGGACCAGCAAGGGCTGGGAGGAGTCCAAGGAGTCAAGGAGGAGGAGATAGGACGTGCACACCAAGGAGGAGCCCAAGTACAACTCGACTTCGACTCCACCTCGGGTTCCAGGAGCTGCCTTCACCAAAACTGACGTCCCGGACACATACGGAGTCGGATTTGGACGTTCTATATATGGTTGGAACCGTGATTTCATAAAGATTCCAATGGAACCAGCCCAACCTTAAAATTCCTTCTAAGTTCATGGGAATCAGCGAAACAAGTGGGCGTCCAGAATCTGTACGGTGCTGCGCCACCGCCTTTTGGGCTGCTGGCCCGTGTATCGTCTGGAAGCCCATTAGGGTTGCATCCAGGGGTCTTGCACGCCCCTATACTCCTTTTTATACAGCAGCCGTCACCACATTAGGGTGAGGTTTTACTTAGTTACAATCTGTCATTGAACAGTGTCGCCGATCATCGGTTGTGAGACCCCAAATTCGTGATCAATTCAGTTTTTATTGCAACTTCTCTGTTCTTGCTTGTGTTCTTGATTGCGCTTGCAGGGATAAGCCTTCGTGGCGAGGTCATTCGTGTGACACGGGTGATAACCAACGGATCAGTGGTGTAGTGATTGCGGGGTTTCGTTCGTTCGGAGCCTTGGATCATCAACGTCGAGATCTCCACCCAATCAAGTTTACCCTACCTCTCGGAAGATCGGGACTCATCCTCCTATCACCATGATTCACATTGGGTGTTGCCGTGCGATGTGGCTCCCAACAGCATACACGAAAAGAAGCCAAACATACAAAGTCTTTTATTTCTCAATATAGTGTCATTTACAACATAATGTACCACAACAGTACACGCAGCGGAATATACATAAACACGTACTCTCGGTCCTAGCTATGCAAAAGAGAAGATGCCCAGCACACTGACGCTTCTTACTAGCTTTAATAAAAGTGAATGCAGCGGCAAGGTTTCCGGTGAGTCTCCGATGTCTCACCGAACAACCATCTTCATAGCAAATTTTACATAACCTGCAAAACACTAATAATGCAATCGTGAGCTCGAAAGCTCAGCAAGGCTGTAACACCCTCAATTTCATATTCATGCATTGCATATAGAAAAACATTATAAAAGAAATAGAAATGGGAAAAATCATAAAAATTGGAGAAAGATAGCTGAAAAGAGCCAATTTCAATTCGCCGAGGAGCGCTGTTGACACTTTCCGCGGCCTGCTTGCCATGTGGCGCCTTTGGAGCTCATCCCTGCGGAGGGGGTGAGGTCCGGCACTGCTGGCCACGTGGCAGGCTCGGAGCTCGCCTCAGGAGAAGGGGCGAGGTCCGATCCCGCTGGACACGTGTTGTCTTCGGAGCTAGTCTCTGCAGAGAAGCGAGGCTCAGCCCCGTGAGACACGTGTTGACTATGGAGCTAGTCTCTGCGGAGAAGCAAGGCCCAGCCCGCAGGACACGTGTCGACTTCGGAACTCACCCCTGCGGAAGGGATGAAGTCCGCCCCATGGGACACAAGGCAGGCTCGGAGCTTGCCTCCGAGAGGTCTGATCCCGCGGGACACGTGTCACCCTCGGAGCTCGCCTCCGGGAGAACCGACACTGCTGGACACGTGTCACCCTCGGAGCTCGCCTATGGGAGGTCCCGCAATGCTGGACACGTGTCGTTCTCGGAGCTCACCTCCGAGGAGAAGAGAGGTCCGACGCTGTTGGACACGTGTCGCTCTCGAAGCTCCCCTCCGAGAGGTCCGCCCCGCTGGACACGTGTTGACCTCGGAGCTCGTCTCTGAGGAGAAAGGATGCCCGGCGCTGCTGGACACGTAGCATTCTCGGAGCCCACCTCCGAGGAGAGGGGAGGTCCAGCACTGACACGTGGCGCACGAGGAGGTCGCCTCTGAGGATAGGGAGGTCCCACCCGCCAGACACGTGGCGCACCTGGACCTCGCCTCTGAGGTTAAAGGGAGGCCCGGCCCCTGCTGGACACGTGGCGCCTCCGGAGCTCACCCTGGGGAGGTGACGAGATCCTTAAGCGGTTTTCTCCTGTGCGCGGGAATACCCGGTACTGAGGAAACCGACATGATTTCCACGTTGCTACCGCACCAAATCAATTGGATATAAGTTGTTAAGATCCAAAACAAATTGAATAGGATTCTTATTCGAAATCCAATCGGAGTAGGAATCTTCTTTCACCCATTATAAATAGAACTCAAAACCCCCTGGCCACAAACATGTACCTATTTTTCACCTCCGGAGTTGACGACTTAGAGACCCTAGCCCCCAACTTGCCGTGTTAACCCCCTTTGCCGGAGTTCAGCCACCGGTGAGACCACCAATGAGCCCCATTATGCTCGCCGGAAGAGATCCGATGATCTGACCTGCTGCCATTGCTAGGAGGAAGGCCGAGGTAGGTCTTCGTATCCATCTTACGACATAGTCGCGGTTTCTACACATCTGTTTTTTTTAACATAAGCTTTTTCATGTGTACAGATCACGTGTTGATCAGTTTTTTATGGTGGAATTGATCTAGATCTTGAGTCAAGATCATCGCCACATCCACACTTGATCCTTACACCCTTGTTCACCATAAAACCCCATTCAAGCCATTAAAACACGCAAGAACACGTACAAACTGGTTTAATGAAACTGCACCATAGGATTATCATGCAACTACACCATTGCATCTTAAGTAAAGTTTGTGCATGATGATTGATTGCTGTGAATCTTGTATGTGCGTGATCGTGAGTAGAAGGACAAGCTCAGGGAGCTACCTACGAAGGACTACAACACCAAGACATCGAGACGCCTGAGCAACAGAAGTCACAGGAACAAGGCAAGTGCTCCTTGACCATATTGATCCCATGTTTTGAAACTGTTTTGCTTGCGAAAATATGTACGCTTGAGTCAACTTGATGGGACACCCTTTAACAGGAGTTTACTAGTTTGTAAACCATCCTTGTCGCCGGGAAAGTTGATGAGTCAGGTGTGGTCGTTTTTCCTTTTTGCTTCGCTAATCTACGGGATATGGGAAGCGAGATAGAACATGTCTAGCTACTGCACTCATATGAATAATGATAATAAGAACTTGATGATGATAATGAACATGAATCGGGGGAGATCTAGGCAAGCTTGGTTCGTGGATGTGGTAGAATGAGATGGTGGTTTACTTGCCGTAGATCTAAGGACCGGTTCATGCCAGCACATGCCAGGAAAACAGTGCCACAACAAGGCCAAATATAGGTGTGGCTTAGCTGACTAATTAGGTAAGTTGCTAGATTGTTATGGACCATGGAAGGCACAGCGAATGGGAGTCGAGAGAGTACTTCCCTGGGAACTGCATGGCACAAGAGGGGGCGGGGCCCGTAGGTGGGAGAATGGTGATTTGAGCCTGCTGGTGAAACCTTAGTGAGTCCATACATCTAGTAGCCCCTTTGTGAAGGCTATTTTGTGATCTCTTGGCCATACACCGACGGTGGTGTACTGGTATAATGGAGGTTCTGCAGTCGCCGACGGGTGACAAAATCACAAACTTGTGGGTAAAGTGGTGCCACCTCTTAAGTGTGTAAAACTATCATGATAGCCGTGCTTACGGTCACAAGCGCCTAGCCAACTCACATGATTAGATGGGATGGTTATCGGGATGGTTATTGGTATGGCTATGATATGGTCTTGAGATTGGTTTCGGGACTGTTGAGTCTTGGTAATGAGATTTATTTCGGGACTGTTGAGTCATGACAATGAGTTTGGTTTTCGGTTATATAATTATGAGATGGATATGACCATGAGATGGTTATCTTGAGGATGAGATAAAGTTGAGAAAGATTAATGTTTTGTTGAGAAATGAAAAGTGGTGAATCATGAAGGAGGTATGTTGCTGATTTACTTAAATATATCTTGGGATTAAATTCACTTAAAGATAGTTGCTGTTTTTATCATCTTTGTGAAATAATCTTTGCTTTCTGCAATGAGCCTTTTTATTCCTACCTTGCTGTAAGCTACATGTCATACTTTTCCCGCACTTTCTGAGTACAACATCACTCACCCTTGCATTATCATACAAACATCAGCAACAGGAGAGAAGTACTTCGAAGATCACGTGGAGTACTAGGCGTGCAGACTACCGTCAACTTGATTCAGAGACTTCCGCTGCTAGAATAAGTTAGAGACTTCCGCTGCAACAATAAGCTAGAGATTCATGGAATAAATTACTTAAATACTACTTAATCATGGTTATATTCTGAATTCAGTTTGTGGATTACATGTGTATGTGTGATGAACATCTTGGGCACACATATGCATTAGTTGGGTTCCGTGTTTTACAGGACCGGGCGTCACAGATTGGTATCAGAGGCACGTTGACCGTAGGACGCAAGCCTAGGTAGAGTGCACAGATTGGCATCAGAACCACATTGACCGTAGGACGCAAGCCTAGGTACAATGGACACCCTAAAACACATAGGAACAACCCTCAAAACTGCTATTTTCGAAAATTACTTGCTGCTGCACTTTCCTTGTCAATACAGCCACCGCAAGGTGCTATTTTCAAGTCCCTCCTTGCCTCTTCTTTTGGACAGCAACACCTTTGCTTCTTACTCCATAGCTTCTGAAGTTTTGGAGTTGTTTTCTCCTTCTCAAAAAATTTTCATGTCCTACTTATAGGTGCCGGTGATCCGGAGCACGAGTACTCGTTCACCACCACGTGGGAGTGCACTTAACCCCATTGAGGTGTCTGATGGACCACCCCCGTCACATGGAGGGAACAGCACCAGTTCACATGATTAAGTTAGGACTCCCATTGAATAGCTTGAATAGGAGTGGCGTGTTGAATTTTTGTGATGATTGCTTGTGTTTGTGTTCTTAGTGTGAGTTGTGGCACGCTTCGACGAAGGTCCACATCCCAACATAGTAGAGAGATGTGAGGTGTTTCGGCACTTGTTCACATCCTCATTAATAAAAGAAGTTATTTAGTTCATACCCCTTGATGCATATAGTTAGGGGGATCAACCTAAACTTCTATTGTATTCAACTCTCTCTCACAGATGGTGAGGGAAAACGCCAGCCGACAAAGGAGGAACGTTTGTGGAAACCAGGAACCACAAGAGGATGACCACGATGAAGTTCCTGAGAATGTTAACCCCGGGGCTGGTGAAAACAACCTTGAACAGTTGATGGCTATGCAGAACAAGCTCATGCAAACTATGATCCAAACTTTGGGTCAGCTGCAAGCCAGAAACAACAACAATCCTAACTCCGTTCCTGCACCACAACAACCACCACCGCCACCACCGCCAGCACACAACAGATTGGGAGAGTTCATGAGGACTCGACCGCCTACTTTTGCACAAGCTAATGATCCCATGGAGGCCAACGATTGGTTGAAGTCCATGGAGAAGAAGCTTGCTATAGTTCAGTGCAATGATCGGGAGAAAGTTCTCTTCGCATCGCACCAACTTATGGGAGCAGCCGCTGACTGGTGGGACGCTCTTTGCAATGCTCATGTCGACCAGGAGACTATCACTTGGGCTGAGTTCAAGGAGAGTTTCCTCTCTCATTACTTCCCTTCTGGAGTCATGATGCTTAAAAGGCAAGAGTTCGAAGGTCTCCGCCAAGGCAGGAAGAGCGTGAATGAGTACCTCAACAAGTTCACGCAGCTGTCGAGGTATGCCCCCGAGGATGTCAACTTGGATCAAAGGAAGCAATGCTTGTTCATGAGAGGTTTTAACAATGAGATCCAAGTTCAACTGCTCAACAATGACTATGCAAACTTCCAGAAGCTTGTTGACAAAGCTATAGTGGTTGAGAGCAAGATCCGTGAGATTGAGAAAGAGGGCAAGAGAAAGATGCCATACCAGCCACAAGGGAGCAATGTACGTCCCCGATTCATGCCCCAAGCTGCACCGCAGTATGGCTCGTCCGCTTCTACTTTTTGCCCTAATCCACCACTGCAGCAACGTCCTGTCATGCAAGCACCTCGTGTGCCTTTGCCTCCTGCGCCCCGTCCCAACATGTGTGCTTATGCTCAAAACCACCCCCGCAATAACGTTCCTGCTGTCTTGGGAAACAAGGCATGTTTTTCATGAGGAGAGACGGGACACTTTGCAAGTCAGTGCCCGAGGAAAGGCCTTGGACAGCAAAGCAACGCGCCCAAGCATAACCCACGGACAAACAGAGGAGCTAATCAAGGTAACCGTGGACAGCAGAACTTCGCTCGTGGCAACGTGAATCATGTCTCCACTGAGGAGGCGCAACAGGCTGAGGACGTCGTGATTGGTATGTTCCTTGCAAACTCCAACCCAGCTACTGTTTTATTTGATTCCGGAGCATCACATTCATTCATATCATCCAAGTACGTTGCCAAGTATAATCTGCCCATATCACACATGAAATATACTATGTTGGTTAATTCTCCCGGTGGAGAGATGAGGACTAATATAGCATGTCCAAAAGTAAACCTTAAAATAAGGGTGGTAGACTTCCTTGCCAACCTTATTGTCTTGGATTCTCAAGGGCTTGATATAATACTTGGAATAGATTGGTTAAGCAAGCACAACGGAGTGATCCAATGTGCTGAGAGGAGCGTGCAGTTGACAAATGAGCACGGTACTCGTATTGAGTTCGAGTCAGCCCAACCCGCACCCGAGAAGGCAACGTTGAACCACGTCGAAGAAGCAACATTGGAAAGCATTCCGGTGGTTCAAGAATATTCGGACGTGTTCCCCGAAGTACTTCCAGGTATGCCACCTGACCGGGACATTAAGTTTGCCATTGATTTAGTACCTGGAACTGCACCTATAGCGAAGAGGCCATATAGGATCCCCGTTAATGAACTAGTGGAACTTAAGAAGCAAATTCAGGAGCAGCTAGAAAAGGGTTTTATTCACCCAAGCTCGTCACCATGGGGAGCCCCCGTGCTCTTCGTAGACAAGAATGTGTGTGGGTTATAGGTTTCTCAATGAGGTGACGATCAAGAATAAATACCCGCTTCCCCGTATAGAGGACCTGTTTGACCAAATGAAAGGTGCCCGAGTTTTCTCCAAGATCGATCTTCGGTTGGGATACTTCCAGCTGAAGATTAAGCCCTCCGACATACCCAAGACTGCCTTTCAAACACGGTATGGTTCGTATGAATATACCGTTATGTCTTTTGGGTTAACGAGTGCACCCGCATATTTCATGTACCTCATGAATAAGGTCTTCATGGAGTACATGGACAAGTTCATCGTGGTTTTCATCGACGATACCATGGTTCATTAAAAAAGCGAGGAAGAACATGAAGAACACTTGAGATTGACATTGCAGAAACTGCGAGAGCATCAATTGTATGCCAAGTTAAGCAAGTGTCAATTTTGGCTAAAGGAGATATTGTTCCTAGGCCACATCATCTCCGAGGAAGGAGTATCGGTTGATTCCGGAAAAATGGGAGATGTTCTGAAGTGGAACCAACCGCAGAATGTGAGGGATATTTGGAGTTTCCTTGGTATGGCTGGATACTACCGCCGGTTCATCAAGGATTTCCCCAAAATAGCGAAGCCTATGACTGAATTGCTAATGAAGGGAAAAGCATTTCAGTGGACACCCATGTGTCAAGAAAGCTTTGAGGAGCTCATGAAAAGGCTAACCACAGCGCCGGTTTTGGTATTGCCGGACGTGACCAAGAGTTTCGACATATATTGTGACGCATCAAGACAAGGGCTTGGATGTGTGCTCATGCAAGAAAGGCAAGTGGTAGCCTATGCATCGAGACAACTAAAGAAACACGAGCTGAATTACCCCACACATGACTTGGAACTCGCAGCCATGGTACATGCCTTGAAGATTTGGAGACATTATATCCTTGGCCACCGATGTGAGATCTATTGTGACACCCTCAATTTCGATTTCTGCATGCATTCATATTTTATATAGAGGAAACATTTTAAAAGAAGTAGGAACAGAGAAAGAGTCAAAAAGATAGCTAAAAAGAGCCAAATCCAGTTCACAGAGAGCGCCGAAGACAACTCCCGCGGCCCACTGGCCACGTGGCGCCTTCGGAGCTCATCCCCGCAAAGGGGGAGAGGTCTGCCGCTAAACTGGATACGTGGCAGGCTCGGAGCTTGCCTCTGTGGAAGGGGCGAGGTCCGACCCTGTGGGACACGTGTTGCCCCCGGAGCTAGCCTGTAACACCCCAAAATCTGCTAAAGAGGGGAATTTAAAAATTTTTGGACGTATTTCATGTGGTGCAAAAATTCAAATTTAAATTGGAATTCAAATTCAAATCAAAACAGAAAAGAAAAGGAAAAAGAAAAAGAAAAAGAAAAACCCCACGGCCAGTGGGCCGAAACCCACCAGCCGGCCCACTACTCCCCCGCGCCAGCCCACAACCGCGCGCCCTCTCTTCCTCTCACTGACACGCGGGGCCCGCGTGTCATCTCCTACCTCCCGCGCGCCCCCAACGGCCGGACTCTTCCCGTGCCCGATCTCATCGAACTCAGGAAACCCGCGCCCCCAGCCCGAATTCTGGTCCCGGACGTCTCAAACTCGATCCCAACAGACCGCCACCCTCCCTCGCCTATATAAACCCCGACAATCGCCATGTTTCCTCCCCCCCCCCCCCCCGATCGGCCGTTCTTCTCTCCGGTGAGAACCGAAGATTCAATCCCCGTTTTCCTTCGATCATTGCTCGGATTATCTGAACTAACGCGCTGATCGTGCTCCACCGCCCCCAGGGAGCCCTGCACGTGAAGGAAACGACAAGTTTCGCGCCCTAGCATCTGTTCCGGCGTGCACCGAAGATCGTCGCTGTTAAAGCTCGCCGCCGACCGACTTCCAGGACCTCCGAGTGCTAGAAAACCCCTCGGTGAGCCTCCCCTACCCCTCCGCAGCCGATCCATGCAAAAAGATGCAAGTTCTAAAGAGTAGCGGCAAAATCTGAGGCTGCGCCGGCGAGATCGCCAACCCCGCCTCCGCGCGCTGCAGCGCGCGCGGGCTGGCTCCAGCCAGGGCGACGTGGCCACTTGAGGGCCTTCTATTTTAAATCGCACGGTAGAATTAAAACCCGTGGGTACCGGTTCGATGATCTAATCTGAGCCGTCCACTTTAAATCGGACGGTCCACATCAGCCCCGCATTATAAAGGCCAGGATTCTTACACGCTACACCCTGGGGATTTCGGAAAACACGAGCTAGCCCCGGAAACTTCTGATCTAGCCCCTGGAACTTCAGAAATTCGTGTAAATTCATTTAAAAATCAGTTTTGCCCCTGGACTTAATAAAAATTAGGAAAACCCCTCTGTTATGTGTAGTTAGACCCCTGGAAATTTATGAAATAATAAATTAGACCCTGCAGTAGTGTGGATTTACCTTTTTGACCCTATATGATATTAAATTCAGAAATTTGAATATGTGACTAGGATTTAAATTTGAAAGGTAAGGCAAACACATGTACAAATTCAAATTTAAACTCTCCTAGCACTTGGAAAACTTTAGAATGAGTTAAAAATAGATTTTTGGTTGAAATGAATCTGTCTAATTGTTGTTCATATTTATTAGTTCTAGAAATACCTTTTTAGGCTAGGAAATAATTCTGAAAACTGATAAAATAAATTTAAATTAGCTCACATCAGAGGAGAAGTTTAAAAATATATTATTTAATATTTTAGATCAGAACCTATTCTCTTTAGATGATATGTCCTACTATTTAATATTAAAACTCACTTATAGGCATAGAAGATAAATCTGAAAAATATAGGAAAATAGGTATGCATAATTATAAAATGATAAATGAAGTCTCCAAATCCAAAAACTTCAGTTTAGGATTTGGTAGAAGATCTGAAAATCTATTTGGAATAGGAAAATACCTTTTATACAAACTTTGTGGCTAAGAAGTGTAATAATTGAATATAAAGAATTTGTTCAAATTGGAACTTCATATATAGTGTGCAAATAGAAATCTGAACATAGAAGTTAGAAATAATATACATATGTTTAAAGGTGAATGTAGGCCAAAAATCAACACATGTAGAGTAACCACAACACTTAGGAATGTGAATGACTTTCATAGGTATGTATGTGTGGTTTGTATGAAGTGAAAGTGTGAACTATGTCTTATGGATTGTTGTTTTCTTTTGCTATGTGTATTGGCATGAGTAGAACCTGCCCCAGAGCAAGTTCTCCCCTTCCAAGACCAAGACTTTCCATTCCCAGAGCAGCAGGAAGAAGGCAAGTGTCCTTGACCACTTTGGTCCTATGCTAGGATGTGTAGATAGAATTATTTGCATTGTCAATTGAAATATGAAACCCATGCTAGGAAGTTTCCCTAGAACTGCATTACCTTGTTTCCGTGTAGCTTGGGTTGGGATTTATTTTATCATGTCATTTACTTATATGCTTATGCTTAGCCATGCTTAGAATAGAATAATTGGGATATGAGATCATCAATTTATTTACCTTACTCTTGAATTGAGATATCATGAGTTATGTAGAGGTAGGGATCGATGCAAGTTGGATGATTTGGTTGGTGCTGGGTGCACGAGACTCGGGTTTGTGTTTAGCACTTGCCTGGATCCTAAGGACCGGTTCATGGAGCATGTAACCTGGCTTTACCGTGCCAACCACATGCTGAGATGGGGCAGCATGGCCAATTAATTAGGTGTATCCCCGGCGTAGTATGGGTATGTTGGATGGTGCGGGGAGTAGGTGTCAGCTGGACTACCATATGGACCGCAAGGCTCAAGAGGGGGCCACTGCAGCGGGGTTGGAGCCTCTTGTATGCTGTTAGGGGTGAAACCTTAGTGGGCCCACGCTCGTCGGGAATCCCTTTGTAAAGGCTTCGTAGTGATCTCCTGGCTACACACCTGGGAAGTGTGAATGTGGTTCGTGGCCACTGGCATAATGGAGGTTCTTTTAGTCCACCCGGCAACGGGGGATGAAATCACTACATGTGGGTACAGTGGTGCAAACTCTGCAGAGTCAAAACTGTCATGACAGCCGTGCTCACGGTCAAGAGGATGATGACTTTGGAAGTTGTGGATGTTAAGCGGGGAGCTTAACATTGGAAATGATGTATGGTTATTTGATTATGATGATGGGTTGGGAGATTGGGACCATTTCACCTATATAGTAATGTAGGTGCTTAATAAGCTAAGGTGATAGGTATTAATTGCGTAGTGCTTTAACCATGAGTTCAACCTCTCCTTGCTCTAGCCATGCATGACATAACTTCCCACACTTGCTGAGTACCAACGGTACTCAAACTTGCATATTTGTTGGTTTAAATTGCTGCTCAGGTCAAGGGGATGATGTGGTGTTCAATGACCAAGACTTCGGACCCGAAGAAGGATTCTAGGTTCATGGAGTCCCCCGGGCAACGCCTGTGACGGAACCCACAAGAATAATATTCCGCTGCTAGTTTATTTACATGTTATGATCTTATTATCGTCCATCGAGACGTATGCTTTGTAAGACATTTATATTCGACACCTAGCTTGTAATAAATGATGCTTCACTATTTGTCATCACATGTATGAGAAAATGATCCTGGCATACATGTGATATTCACTCGGTTGTTCTTCGGAGAAACCGGGTGTGACATAGCCTCTACGGAGAAGCGAGTCCAGCCCGGCAGGACACTTGTCGCCTTCGGAGCTAGTCACAGCGGAAAAGAGAGGACAGCCGCGCGTGTGTTGCCCCCGTTCTGAGAGGAAACCTATCTGAACCGAGACTGATACATATGTGTGACCAGGATGTTCATCACACATACACATATCATCCACAAACTGAATTCAGAATATAATACCATGAATGAACAGAGTTTATTACAATGTTTCATGAGTCTTAGACTCAGTCTAACAGCGGAAGTCTTATCTTGGCAGCAGAAGTCTTATTCTAGCAGCGAAAGTCTTCTAAACTAATGTGGAAGCAACTAAGCAGCATCAGCGGCTCCATCTCTACTCCATTCCCACAGGCAAGGTTGAGGATAGATTACACACCTAATACTCCACTCGGTCTTCATAGTACTCCTCTCCTGTTGCTGATGATAAAGTAATAATGCAAGTTTGAGTACATGATGTACTCAGCAAGTGCGGGAAAATATGATATGTAGCTCACAGACAGGAAGATATAAAAAGGCTCATTGCAGAAAGCAAAGTTTATTTCTCAAAACATGATAAAAACAGCAACTTAGCTTTAAGTGAATGTAATCACAACATGTATTTCAACATTAACATACCATCATTATGATTCATCCCTTTCCATGTCTCAACCAGACATTAATCTTTCTCAACTTTGCTCATAAATACCATCTCGTATTCACTACCATTCCATCTCATATTCAATTCCGTCTCATTCCGAGACCAATCTCGTTGCCATGGCTCAACAGTCATGCAACCAATCTCATTACCCGGACTCAACAGTCCCGAAAACCAAACCATAGCCAAACCAAAACCAAACCAAACCATCCCAAAAACCATCCCAATAACCATACCATCTAATCATGTGGGTTGTCCAGGCGCTTGTGACCGTAACCTCAGCTATCATGATAGTTTTAGACTCTGCAGAGTTTATACCACATTACCCACAAGTTTGTGATTTTGTCACCCTCGGCGACTGCAAAACCTCCATTATACCAGTACACAACCGTCGGTGTATGGCCAAGAGATCACAAAATAGCCTTTTCAAAGGGGTTACTAGATGTATGGACTCACTAAGGTTTCACAGGCAGGCTAGAATCTCCAATTCTCCCATCCACGGGCCCCCTCTTGTGCCATGCAGTTCCCAGGGCAGTCCTCACTCAACTCCCATTCTCCGCGCCTTCCACGGTCCATAACAATCTAGTAACTTACCTAATTACTCAGCTAAGCCACACCCATACTTGACCTTGTGGTGGCACTGTTATCCTGGCATGTCCTCGCATGAACCTATCCTTAGATCTATGGCAAGTAACCACCATCTCATGCTACCACTTCCACAAAACCAGGCTTGCCTAGATCTCCCTCCGATTTATGTCATTTATCAACATCAGTTTCTCATTACCATTATTCACACGAGTGCAGTTAGCTAGACACATCTATCTCACTTCCCGTATCCCATGGACTCAGCGAAGCATAAAAGAAAAAACCATACCCGACTCATTAACTTCACCGGTGACAAGGGTGGTTTGACAAAACTAGTAAACTCCTATAAAGGGTTTCCCATCATGTCGACTCAAGCACACACACCTTTTCGCAAACAAAACAGTTTTCCAAAAACATGGGATCAATATGGTCAAGGAACACTTGCCTTGTTCTTGCGGTTCCTGTTGCTCGAATTCTTGCTTTTGTAGTCCATCGTAAGTAGCTCCCTGAACTTGTCCTTCTATACGCGATCACGCACATACAAGATTCATAGCAATCAATCATCATGCACAAACTCTACTTTAAGATGCAACGATGCATATGCATGTTAATCCTATGATGCAGTTTAGTTTGTACCTGTTCTTGCATGTTTGCATGAGTTTTATGATGAACAGAGGTGTAAAGATCAATTGTGGACATGGCGATGATCTTGACTCAAGATCTAGATCAGACCGATCAACACGTGATCTGTCCACGAAAAAGCTTCTGTTCAAAGGGATCGAAGAACAGATGCAAAGAAAAACGCGATGACGTCGTAGGTGGTATTGGAGACCTACCATCTCATTCTACCTCATCCACAAACCAAGGCTTGCCTAGATCTCCCTCCGATTCATGTTCATTAACAACATCCATTTTCTCATTATTCATACGAGTGCAGTTAGCTAGACACATCTATCTCGCTTCCCGTATCCCATGGACTCAGCGAAGCATAAAAGAAAAAACCATACCCGACTCATTAACTTCCCCGGTGACAAGGGTGGTTTGACAAAACTAGTAAACTCCTATAAAGGTTTTCCCATCATGTTGACTCAAGCACACACACCTTTTCACGAACAAAACAGTTTTCCAAAAACATGGGATCAATATGGTCAAGTGATATGCCCACGCCGACCACACCATCAAGTATACCGACTACATCAAGCAAGATGAAACAATCATCAAGTCAAGCTGCACCAGCTCATGTCTTCGATGGACCAATTACTCGTAGCCGAGCTAAACAGCTACAACAAGAGGTGCACGCGCTACTTTGTGAAATTCCATTTATTAATGAGAATTATATACTTCCTAAATTGTACATGTTTCTATTACTCAGGTTCACCAAGGAGGATGACAAGGACACGCCGAGACTGGACCAGAGAGGAGAACTACGTCGAACCAGTTCGGCCTGGCAGAACTGTCATGAAGAAACAGTCATATCTCTTGATTCATAGAAGCTGTGAAGGTCCATGAGTACTTGTTGGAAAGGTGTTGAAGTCAACTTTCTAATGCCACTAAGTGCCGAGTGCTTTACAGCTCCCAGCTTGGCAGCCGAGTGCTTTTGGTGCAGACTGTTCAGAAGATCAATAGTCAGCCTGATATCCAAGTTTCCGAGAGAAACTGTATCATTCTACAATATTTCGTGAAGCATGCTACACATGGCATGAAAGGTTATCGAATTATCTTTCCAACGCATCTGGTCCTGTGTCTTTTGGATGTCCCTAGGTGGAGTTATGATTAAAACATTGAAGACCACTCAAAAGGCCAGAAGACATGCGGGAAATTGATGACCACTGCAAGAATGATCAAGCCAGTTGGCCTTCCACCTTCCCACGTGGCTTTTTCAGTTCACATCTATTTTTAGACTAGTTGTTGGCATAAATACCGCTCTTTTTTGTAAGCCAAGGAACACTTTTTGATGAATTAAGATTAATCCAGTGATATTTGCAGCAGAGCTGCTTGAGTGTCTTACTCAACCCTTGTTCTTCCTTGTTCTTCTTGAACTTGTGGAGAGATCTCTCTGAGATCCACTAATTCGTGCTCTGCGGGTTCCAGTACGGCTGCCCCGTCTTGTGTGGATTAGCTCCGGTTGTGGTTCTGCGGTCGTTCAGAGATCGAGTCGAAGTCTCCGCGGTTTCGGTGTCTCTCTCCCCGTCGCTTGGTCGCATCCAACCTTGGTCAGGTATAAAGCTAGTTATCCGTGCTGTTTCTACAGCAAGTTATCTTGTTCTTGAGCCTCCTTTCGTGAAGATCAGGCCACCCTTCGCCGAACCAAATTCGGTGCATATCATGTGGTAATCAGAGCTATGGTTGTCACGGTAGGTTCATTTTTTTATCACCCACCCTCCCACCCTTTTTCAATCTGTTACAGTTTTCACCATCCACATATTCATCCCTGTATTTATCTTTTACATATATTTGTTTGTCCTATAGTCCAAAGCCTAAAAAAAATACCTATAGCCCTTTTGACGGTACTGTTATCTTGTGTTTGTGTTCTTCCAGTTGCTCGTCACCACCGTTTTACCTATATCTTTTGTAATCAGCACCCCTGTTAGTGTTATAAAAAAAGAAGAGTAAAAAAAAAGAGCACAAGTGAAAAGATTCTGAAGAATTTTGTGTTACGGTTGGGTGTTGAAATTTTCAGTTTTCATATCCAAGTTGGTGGTAATCTTGATAGCAGCAATTTTTTTTATCTTTTGAGCACATCTTTTTCACTTGATTGGCAGTACCGTAGCCCTCCTTGTTCAGCCACCTATAGCTCCACCAAAAACCTGAACCGGGACTTTCAATTTGTACTCCTTACGGCCTCTTTACCACCTCCGTTGAAGCTGTCACACCAGCACCATCACAGTTCTTGAGATCAGGCAAGAACTTGGGTAAGTAAGAGGTGAGATCGAGTGTGTCCATATATATATATATATATATATATATATATATATATATATATACACACACATATATATATATATTCTTCTTTTTTTGCTGCTCCTAACATGGCAGACTCAGATTCAAGTGTTCATGGTGGACACCATGGTGATAGGGAACCCCCTGTCTCATGGGATGAGATGCGTCGCATGGCTGATTCACTCATGGAGGCCATGGGCAGGCTCCTCGATGAGCGTCTTCCCGCGGCTGGAGGACGTTGAGCATGTCGTGATCAAGAGGACCGTCATCGAGAGGAGTCCGGCAATGAGAACTCTGGTTTCGGCCATGGATTCAATCGCTTCGGAGATGGCCCTGACGGATCTGGTGGTGGTCGCCATGCTGATTTTAATAATTACCATGGTGGGCGTCGCGCACATAGGCGCAATGCTGATGGTCGCCGCGTGCATTTTGAAGATGAAGAGTTTGAAGATCAAGATCATGAAGAAGGATCTCATGATGATTAAAATCCTTTCGGTCAAGGTGGCAGGTTTGATTGGCGTCATCATTGCCGGCCTGCAGATTTTGAAGAAAGGGAATACCATCGTGGTCGATGTCCTCATGAAAACCCAGATAACATCGCTCGTGTCAAGTTGAGTATTCCAAAGTTTACTGGAAAGGAGAATCCTGATGAATTTCTTGAATGGGCTGAGCTGTGTGATCAAATATTCCGAGTACATAATCTTTCGGCTCAGCGCCGTGTGAATCTTGCTTCGGTGGAACTCTCTGGATACGCTCTCACTTGGTGGAACCAAGTGCAGGAGAATCAACGTAATTTGGGACGCGGATATATCAATACATGGGAGGAGATGAAGCAAGTGATGAGAAGGCGATTCGTGCTGTCTAGCTATCAGCGTGATCTCAGGAACCGGTTGCAAATGTTAAAGCAAGGGAAGAGATCAGTTGATGATTATTTCAAGGGGATGGAGCTACTGTTGGTGCGGGCTGGAATAAGAGAAGATGCAGAGTCAACAATGGCAAGATTTCTAGGAGGCCTTAATGAAGAATTTCTGGTTTTGTGGAGATGTTTCCATATCGTACATTGCAGGATCTTGTTGATCAAGCTATGCGAACAGAGAAGAAGATTCAGCAAGAGTCACGTGGAAAATCTTATGGCAGTTATTCGATTGCTGCCCCATGGAGCAAACAGCAGTCAAGTACTTCCTATGGTGGTGGATGATCTCAAGGGGCTGCAGCCAAGTCTTCTCAATCATTTGTTCCATCGAAGATGGCAGCCTCCACCGCGTCATCACCAACAACTCAGCAGCGACCCGCTGCAAGTTCAGCAGCCCACAGCAATGTCTCGGGAGCTACATCTTCTTCTCGAAGCAGAGAAATTGTATGCCATAAATGCCACGGCCATGGGCACATTGCTGCCCAATGCCCAAGTAAGAGGGCCATGTTGTTGAATGAGAAAGGTGAATGGGAATCCGAGAGTGATCCGGAAGATGCTGGACCGATATGTGATGAAGAAATTGAGGAGCAAGGGAATGAGATCCAGCCTAAAGAAGGAGAACATAATTGCTTTATTTCTCTACGAGTACTTAGTGTAACAGCAGAAAAGGAAGACAACGGGCAGCGACATAATTTGTTCCATACCCGTGGACTAATCAAAGATAAGGTGTGTCGCATCGTCGTTGATAATGGCAGCTGCAACAATATTGCTAGCTAAGAATTGGTGGACAGATTGGGACTGAAACCACGGCTACATCCTAGTCCATACAAGATGCAGTGGCTTAATGATTGTGGTGCACTACGTGTCAGTCATACTGTGACTGTACCATTCTCCGTTGGTAAATACAATGATCATGTGGAGTGCGACGTGGTGCCTATGCAAGCCTGCCAGCTTCTGCTCGGTCGACCATGTCTATATGATTGTGATGACCAGATTTTTGGAAGGACCAACAAGCTGTCTTTTGTGTACAATGGAGAGCGAATTTCCTTGCTTCCTTTGACACCAGAAGAAATTTTGAAGGATGATATCAGGAAGAAACAGTGCGAGAGCGAGCACCACTTGCGAGTGAGCCACAAAAATAGTAAGGAAGAGTGTCCACAGCCAAATCAAACCCCACAGCTGCAAGGAACCCAGAAACCGGGAAAAGAGGGTTAGTAATGATGGCTAGGAAGGTGGATATCAAAGCATTGAGTGAACCCGATGCCATGTTCTTTGTACTTATGTACAAGGACACTTTTCTTTCTACTAATGCCTTACCCTCTACCCTGCCGAGTACTCTTTTGAATGTCTTGCAGGAATATGAAGATGTCTTTCCGGACGAAGTACCACCAGGACTGCCACCTAAGAGAGGGATCGAGCATCAAATTGACTTGGTTCCTGGTGCGTCACTTCCGAACAGGGCTGCATACCGCACCAACCCAGAGGAGACAAAAGAAATTCAGCGACAAGTGGAGGAATTGATGAAAAAAGGGTATGTACAGGAAAGTCTTTCCCCTTGTGCTGTCCCTGTTCTTTTAGTGCCTAAGAAAGATGGGTCCTGGAGACTGTGTGTGGATTGCCACGCAATTAACAACATCACAGTAAGATATAGGCATCCCATTCCTCGCTTAGATGATATGCTTGAAGAACTTAGTGGTGCTAATTTTTTTACTAAAATTGATTTAAGAAGTGGCTATCATCAGATTCGTATGAAAGAAGGAGATGAGTGGAAAACAGCCTTTAAAACAAAATTTGGATTGTATGAATGGTTAGTGATGCCTTTCAGTTTAACCAATGCACCTAGTACATTTATGCGATTAATGAATCATATGCTTAGAACTTTCATTGGTAAATTTGTTGTGGTTTATTTTGATGACATCCTAATCTACAGCAAGACTCTTGAAGAACATGTTGCACATATCCAGAGCGTGCTTGCTGTCCTGCGTAAACAAAAATTGTACGCTAACCTTGAGAAGTGCACCTTCTGCACCGACAAGGTAGTTTTCCTTGGTTTTGTTGTTTCAGGACAAGGCGTGGAGGTGGATGCTGAGAAAGTCAAGGCTGTACACGAATGGACGCCTCCACAGAACGTGAGCCAAGTGAGAAGCTTCCTTGGACTTGTTGGTTTCTACCGGCGCTTCGTGAAAGATTTCAGCACGATCGCTGCTCCAATCAATGAGCTGACCAAGAAAGACGTACCTTTAAAATGGGGAGAAGCACAACAAAAGGCTTTTGAAGAATTAAAGAAGAAGCTCACAACATCCCCAGTCCTTGCACTTCATGATTTCAACAAGACATTTGAAATTGAATGTGATGCAAGTGGAGTTTGGATTGGAGGCGTGCTGATGCAAGAAAAGAGACCAATTGCATTCTTCAGTGAAAAGCTAAGTGGTCCGACTTTGAATTATTCAGTTTATGATAAAGAATTATATGCTCTCGTTCGGAGTTTGGAAACTTGGCAACACTACCTTTATCCTAAAGAATATGTAATACATTCAGACCATGAATCATTTAAACATATTAAGGGACAACTAAAACTGAATAAACGACATGCTAAGTGGATTGAATTTATTGAGTCCTTTCCTTATATTGTCAAATATAAGAAAGGTCAAGACAATATTGTAGCTGATGCTTTATCTTGACGTCATGCTTTGCTCACACAACTTGATGCTAAAATTCTCGGATTGGAATGTATAAAGGAATTATATGCCACTGATTCGTACTTTGCTGAACCATATGCCAAGTGCCGTAATGGCAAAGGATGGGAAAAGTATCATATGCATGATGGATTTTTATTTCGCACTAACAAACTTTGTATTCCAGATTGCTCTGTTCGACTTTTACTCGTGCAGGAAGCTCATGCAGGTGGACTTATGGGCCATTTTGGAGCCAAGAAGATGGAGCAAGTGCTGGCCGACCATTTCTTTTGGCTAAAAATACGACGAGATGTAGAGAGACATGTTCTTCGCTGCGAAAACTGCCACAAAGCTAAGTCTCTTCTGAACCCTCATGGTTTATATACTCCTCTTCCTATTCCTAAAGCACCTTGGGAAGACATTTCAATGGATTTTGTTCTTGGGTTACCACGGACCAAAAGGGGAATGGATTCAATTTTTGTTGTGGTTGATCGTTTCAGCAAAATGGCACATTTTATTCCTTGCCACAAGAGCGACGATGCTTCCCGTTTTGCTGAATTATTTTTCAGGGAAATCAGGCGACTACATGGAATGCCACGTACCATTGTGTCGGATCGTGACACCAAGTTCTTCAGCTACTTTTGGAAGATATTTTGGGGCAAACATGGGACAAGAATGTTGTTCTCCACAACATGTCATCCGCAAACGGACGGCCAAACTGAAGTTGTGAATCGAACACTATCAATGTTGCTCCGAGCTGTCCTTAAGAAGAACCTGAAACTATGGGAAGAAAGCTTGCCACATGTTGAGTTTGCATACAATAGGGCAGTACACTCGACCACTAGATTTTGTCCATTTGAAATTGTATATGGATTCACACCCACTGCTCCCATAGATCTTTTGTCTTTACCCATGCAGGAACGTGTGAACATCGATGCAAGCAAGCGAGCTGAATTTGTCAAGAACATTCATGATAGGGCTCGGGCCAATATTGAAAAGATGACCAAGAAGTATGAGAAGCACGCTAACAAGGGTCGCAGGAAAGTGTTGTTCGAACCAGGGGACTTGGTTTGGGTGCACCTTCGAAAGGATCATTTTCCAGAGCTGCGCAAGAGCAAGTTGCAACCCCGGGCTGACGAACCATTCAAAGTTCTACGCAATATCAACGACAACGCTTATGAAATTGATCTGCCAAGTACTTATGGTGTGAGTACCAGTTTCAATGTGTCCGACCTCTCTCCATTCTTTGAATTGGAAGAGTCGAGGACGACTCTTTTTCAATCGGGGGGAGGATGATATGCCCACGCCGACCACACCATCAAGTATACCGACTACATCAAGCAAGATGGAACATTCATCAAGTCAAGCTGCACCAGCTCATGTCTTCGATGGACCAATTACTCATAGCCGAGCTAAACAGCTACAACAAGAGGTGCACGCGCTAATTTGTGAAATTCCATTTATTAATGCGAATTGTATACTTCCTAAATCGTACATGTTTCTATTACTCAGGTTCACCAAGGAGGATGACAAGGACACGCCGAGACTGAACCAGAGAGGAGAACTACGTCGAACCAGTTCGGCCTGGCAGAACTGTCATGAAGAAACAGTCATATCTCTTGATTCATAGAAGCTGTGAAGGTCCATGAGTACTTGTTGGAAAGGTGTTGAAGTCAAATTTCTAATGCCACTAAGTGCTGAGTGCTTTAGAGCTCCCAGCTTGGCAGCCGAGTGCTTTTGGTGCAGACTGTTCAGAAGATCAATAGTCAGCCTGATATCCAAGTTTCCGTGAGAAACAGTATCACTCTACAATATTTCGTGAAGCATGCTACACATGGTGTGAAAGGTTATCGAATTAGCTTTCCAATGCATCTGGTCCCGTGTCTTTTGGATGTCCCTAGGTGGAGTTATGATTAAAACATTGAAGATCACTCAAAAGGCCAGAAGACATGCGGGAAATTGATGACCACTGCATGAATGATCAAGCCAGTTGGCCTTCCACCTTCCCACATGGCTTTTTCAGTTCACATCTATTTTTAGACTAGTTGTTGGCATAAATACCGCTATTTTTTGTAAGCCAAGGAACACTTTTTGATGAATTAAGATTTATCCAGTGATATTTGCAGCTGAGCTGCTTGAGTGTCTTACTCAACCCATTCTTCCTTGTTCTTCTTGAACTTGTGGAGAGATCTCTCTGAGATCCACTAATTCGTGCTCTGCGGGTTCCAGTACGGCTGCCCCTGTCTTGTGTGGATTAGCTCTGGTTGTGGTTCTGCGGTCGTTCGGAGATCGAGTCGAAGTTTTCGCGGTTTCGGTGTCTCTCTCCCCGTCGCTTGGTCGCATCCAACCTTGGTCAGGTATAAAGCTAGTTATCCGTGCTGTTTCTACAGCAAGTTATCTTGTTCTTGAGCCTCCTGTCGTGAAGATCGGGCCACCCTTCGCCGAACCAAATTTGGTGCATATCATCAAGGGGCACTTTCCTTGTTCTTGCGGTTCCGGTTGCTCAAATTCTTGCTGTTATAGTCCGTCGTAGGTAGCTCCCTGAGCTTGTCCTCCTATACACGATCACGCACATACAAGATTCATAGCAATCAATCATCATGCACAAACTCTACTTTAAGATGCAATGATGCATATGTATGTTAATCCTATGATGCAGTTTTGATTTTTACGTGTTCTTGCATGGCTTGCATGGGTTTTACGATGAACAGAGGTGTATGGATCAAATGTGGACGTGGCGATGATCTCATCTCACGATCTAGATCAACCAGACCAACACATGATCTGTCCACGAAAAAGCTTCTGTTCAAAGAGATCGAAGAACATATGCAAAGAAAACCACGATCATGTCGTAAGGTGGTATTGGAGACCTACCTTACGTTCTTCTTAGTCTTGGGGTCCTTCTCCTAGCAAGACAGATCATCGGGGCTCTCTTCCGGCGATCTCCGGTGACTGAACTCCGGCGAAGGGGTTAGCTCGGCGATTTGGGAGATAGGGCTCCAAGTCGACGACTCTCGGGAGGTGGAAAAGAAGTTCGTGGTTGCGGCCAAAGGTTTTCGGATATATTTATAGGAGGAAACAAAGGTCCTACTCTGATTGGATTTCGAGTAAGAGTCCTATTCAAATTGTTTTTGGATCTTAACAACTTATCTTTAGTTGATTTGGTGCGGTAGCAACGTGGAATTCATGTCGTTTTGCTCCCGTACCGGTATTCCCGTGCGTACAGAAGAAAAAACCACTTCAGATCTCGTCACCTTCGCGGTGATGAACGCCGGAGGCTCCACGTGTCCAGCAGAGGCCTGGGCTTCCCTCTTCCGCAGAGGCGAGCTCTGGTTGTGCCGCGTGTCAGGCGGGCGAGACCTCCCTCTTACTCAGAGGTGAGCTCCACGTGCGCCACGCGTTCGGGCGAGCGGGACCTCCCTCTTCCTCAAAGGCGAGCTCCGCGTGCAGCACCTGTCTGGTAGGTCGGGACCTCCCCTCTAAACAGAGACGAGCTCCTTGAACGCCACGTGTCAGTTCCGGACCTCCCCTCTCTTCAGAGGTAGCTCCGAATGTGCCATGTGTCAGTGCCGGACCTCCCCTCTCTTCAGAGGTGGTTCCGGATGTGCCACATGTCCTAGCAGCGCCAGACTTCCTTTCTCCTCTGAGACGAGCTCCGAGGTTGACACGTGTATTTCAGTGTCGGACCTCCCGGAGGTGAGCTCCAAGGTTGACACATGTCCGGTAGTGTCGGACCTCCTGGAGGTGAGCTCCGGAGATGACACTTTTCCAGTAGGACCGGAAGTGGGGACCACCCCGTGGTTCACCCACTCCAGGATCGCATAGGGTGGTGCCGTGCGATGCGGCACCCAACAGCACACACAAAAAGAATAAAGGATAACATACAAACTTTTATTTGATATAAAACAGCGGAAGTCTTTTTACAAAACCTAATTAACAGCGGAAGTTATATACACAGTTGCTCTCAAAACCTAACTAAGCAAAAGTGCAGCCGTCCAGCCCGGGGACGCTACACACTAGCAGCATGGAACCGGAGATCATGGCGGCGTGCATGGCTCCAGCTCGGCCGTGTACCCCGACGGGGGCATCGCCTCGTCCTCGGAACCTTCCTCATAACTCTCACCTGCACACAGCTCAAATATTGCAACCGTGAGCACGAAGCCTCAGCAAGTCTTAACCGTCAACCCTAGGCATGGAACACTACGTGCAAGGATATGTAAGATAGGAAAGGATTTTGCAATAAAGACACGCCTATAAGTTGATCCTTACTTTCAGTTTTATAGCAGCAGATTCATGTGCCTTAGGTAGCCCTCACATCGGAAGTCCACAATCAAACAAGAAACGCTTTCATCCGATGTGGTGATGCCCAAAGTGGAATGTAAACTTAATTAGCTCTATATCTACAGCAATCAAGGTATTCAAGACATTAAGATCAATACAGCATTTTCAGTTGGCTTATTTCACTTCTTACTACGTCACAGTGCAGTGATCAAGCGGGTACTCAAATAACCGCGAGGGACGGTGATTGCAATCAAGACACACCCGGATAACACGTTGCATACACCCACTTTCAGAAGCGTGATTCCACACCCCTTCCTACTATGTTGTATGCAACAACCTTTCAAAGGCAACCCAAATGCCGAACCGGTCCATCCGTAACGGGCAGGAGGTTCTCGCATGGAGCGTGCCTGTGCCCACCGGCAGATTTAAACCTTGCTACCCTCAACCCACTCCTATTTACGGTTGGGTAAGCCTCGGCACCCAGGTTAACCAATTACATCGGTTTCCTGGTTCCCATATGCCAGTATGCATCCGGTACTGTTCGATACTTGTCCAGCAGGGCCGCACACGGACGGTCCTCAACCGACGCCAACAGGGCTACGCACGTGAGACCTCTGCTCACTGCTTCCTAACCCCCCTGCTGGGTCTCATTTTCATAACTTAAGCCAATATCTACCTCTTTTCTTCCCGTGTGATAACTACTATCTCGCGAGTAGCTTCCAACTACTCGTCTTCTACCGGGATCCTATACATTAGCATGGCATTCTCTACTTGTCGAGTTTGTAAACTACCCAACCCTCCATAGGATTTAAAAGGCTATGCAAGTGGGGTTTCAATCACCCTAACTCTAATGCAAATATTCAACCTAGACATAAATGATACAAATGAAAACTTTATAAAAGGTACTTAAGTGCAAACCGGGGCTTGCCTGGTTGTGAGTTAAAGGGGAAGTCAGCTTCTGGTGGGAGGACGTCCAAAGGCTCCGGTGCGTCCTCAACTTCGGTCACTATTATGAAATGTAATAAAATACATGTATAAGTATTAAGTATTTATAAGAATTGGACTTCTATTCATAGCTACTGCTATTTAAAATCCTTAATTGTCTTTGGGAATTTTACAGTGGATACTATACTCTCTAAGTATGACTTGAGGCAAATTTGGAGACATGTCATTGCACAATGTAGTCTTTAAAATTCCTACAAGTACAATGCTTATCTGAATTTTGAGCCCAATTCAGGAGCTTTGACATAGCTAGTTGTGGAAGATCTGATTAGGGTAAGTCTCCATGGTTCTAAAAAAAATGTTTCACCATTTTTGGAGCTACCATCAGAGAGATATGAATTTTTGAAGTTGGACAGGAGTTCTGAAAAGTTTTCTGTTTAAATTGAATATTCCTAATAAAGGCTGAAATTGGGAAGGTAATTTGACATAGCAAATGAACTCCACTGAAGCCCAAATTTTTTTACTGGAGATCAGTATCTATGAAGAGGATTTGCTGCCCAAATTTGAGAATATTTCATAAAGAATTGCTCCTGTAATAAATCCCTAAAGGATTTACTAAAAACAATTCTACAGAAATTCCTGGGCATCTTCATAGCCTAAAATTGGTTCCTCTGTGAAGTACTCCTCATGAGGAATCCAACAAAATTGGTCTCACTATTTTTGGAGTTTTCTACACAAAATTATGGGCTTGCAAAGATCAGCAGTCGATCCCGAGCCACAATCCGATCCTCGTGCGCATACGGAGGCTGACCGGTGGGACCCGGCTCTCCTTCGTCTTCCTGGCGCTGCCCGCGCCTCCCGCGGCGGCGCACGCCGGCGAGGCTCGCCGGGACGGGGTTTCTGTGATCCAAACTTTGTCAAACTCGCCGCCTGTGAGTTCTACACCGTGCTGAACACGATGGTGGGGTCGGGAGCCGATGACAACGGCCGGAAAGGTGCTTGCACCGGCGACCATGTCGAACCTTACTTCGGTGACCTCGCTCTCCCTCAACAGTGGGTCTTTCGGGCTAGGGTTGGCTCCAAAAGCACCAGTGTCCCATGGACAACATCGACCCATAGCTCGCTCTCCCTGGAACCCACCGGAGAGGGGACCTCACCGGCGACCCGAGCCCGCAAAACTCCGGCGGCGACAAAAACTCGGTACCCGGCATCTCTACTTTCTCATTTGAGCTTCTAGAACATCGGGGAGATGCGCAAGCATGTGCTGGAGCTACTCTAAGCTCATCTAGCGCGAAGCTACCCCGAGTACAACGAATTCCTTCGAAGGGTCCTCGGGTTTCTAAAGAACCGCCGGAGCCAAACTTCAAAATACTCGGTACCGGAGCTAAGAAAGCAGGAACTGGTGGAAAGGAAAGAGGAAGGGTTCCTCACGCACCTCAGGGACCTTTCTGTTGATCGGCAGAGGCCGTAAATCCGTCGGGCGACGGTGTGGCGTACAGGCGATCAACACCGGAGCTCCGAAGGGAATTCCGGCTTGTAGGCGCCAACCACCGGTGCTGGTGTTCACTTGAGGCTTCAGGAAGCAGGAGCGAGACCTGGCGCAAGGTTCCCGTGGCTCAGCCGAGCGCGAGGCACGCCGAGTTCGCCGGGCGTCGATGAGCCAAATGGTTCTTCCGCCGGGCAGGGTTCTGAGTTCGCGAGGCTCGAGCGGAGCGTGGAGAGGCTACGGGGTAATGGGGATAGGGCAGATACTTCACTCGGCTGCCGCTATAACCGGCCATGCACGTGAACCGACATCGGGGGAAGCAGCTCGGTGGACAACGTCGGGCGACGGGCTGCTCGGGAGCTGGCGCGCGGTGATCACCCGAGGAGGAAATCAGTCGGTTGGTTTTCTTTGGGGTGGCTGACAATTGGGCCCCACTCTTTCTAATTCTTATCCAATTTTCTCTGATATTTTACCCCAGCAACTCAACATTAAAGACTTGACTTCACCCCAAAGTCATATTTGAATTTGCTGAATTCAAATAGTTTGAATTCTGGTGTGGAATTTAGATGTGGTTTGATCATTTGAATTTGAAAAGGAGTTTGAATTCTCCACTTTATATTGCCTCAAAATATAGGAAACCAGCTCCAAAGTTTCCAATTTTTGGCATGGCTGCTTATTAAAAGGTGGAGAACACATTTGTGAAACCGAATTTTCAAATTGAGGGAATTGGAATTTGAAACTGAAATTGAAATTCAGATTAGAGGGCTCGTCCTTTTAATCCCAAACAAATATGAAAACTCCTCCAAATGAGCTGAAATTTGAAAGGGTGAATATTTGGGCTATGAAGATCCAAGTTATGAATTTCGATCTCCATGTTTGGAAGTTTTGGAAAGTCTAAACCCTCACTTTGAACTTATACCATTATAATTCAAAGTTTTAATTCCCCTCATTTTTCCTAAGTGTACATGAGCTGAATTTTCTTGCTACCACTTTTGGGGATTTTACATCCCTCCCCCCTTAAAAAGAATCTCGTCCCGAGATTCCAAAGGAAAAGTAAAGTGGGGAAAAACTTTACCGGGTATATGATGATAGCAAGTCCGGATAATATGTTCGTAAATAGTCCTCGCTTTCCCATGTCGCCTCATCAGCGGTATGGTTACTCCACAAGACCTTGTAGAACCATAAGGTCCGGTTTCTTGTGGCACGAGTCTTTTCATCGATAATCCGGATTGGATACTCCGTGTACGTGAGGTCCGGTTGAAGAACTTCTATGTCTTCTGTGCGGACTTCAGCCGAGGGCTTGAGGCACTTTCTCAGCTGAGAGATGTGGAAGACGTTGTGAATGCCTGCGAGCGACGCCGGTAAATCTAAGCGATAGGCCACGGGTCCGCATCTTTCAATGACGGTGAACGGACCAATGAACCACGGCGCAAGTTTACCCTTCACTCCGAAACGATGAACTCCCTTCATCGGAGACACACGGACATAAACATGGTCCCCGATGTCGAAGTGGAGAGGACGGCGTCTTTTATCCGCATAGCTTTTCTGACGAGATTGAGCAGCCTTGAGGTTGGCTTGTATCACTCGCACTCGTTCTTCAGCTTCATTCACAAGTTCAATGCCGTAGATGACTCGCTCGCCGGACTCGCACCAGTTGAGAGGTGTGCGGCATTTCCGGCCGTAGAGAGCTTCATACGGCGCCATATTGATACTAGCTTGATAGCCATTGTTGTAAGAAAACTCAGCCAACGGCAAATGATCGTCCCAATTCTTGCCGTGGTGGATGGCACAAGCGCGTAGCATGTCTTCAAGAACTTGATTCACCCGTTCAGTTTGACCATCCGTTTGCGGGTGATACGCGGAGCTTCAGATCAGTTTGGTTCCCAGTGATGCGTGCAGCTGTTCCCAAAACCGAGAGATGAACGGCGCACCTCGATCTGAGATGATGGAGCGGGGAACACCGTGCAAACATAAGATCCTTGCAATATACAACTCCGCATATTGCTTGGCCACGTACTTTGTATGTACGGGAATGAAATGAGCCGACTTGGTTAGTCGATCGACTATCACCAAAATCGAGTCATGTTTGTGAGACGTGAGAGGTAATCCGACTATGAAGTCCATGCTGATATCCTCCCACTTCCACGCCGGAATGTTCAATGGTTGCAGCTGTCCGGCTTTACGCATATGGTCGGCCTTCACACGCCGACACGTATCACATTCAGATACGTATTTCGCGATTTCTCTTTTCATCCGTGTCCACCAAAATCTGGTTTTCAGATCCTGGTACATCTTGTTGCTGCCCGGATGAATAGAATACTTGGACAAATGAGCTTCGTCCAAGATTTTCTTCCGAAGCTTCATGTCACGGGGTACCACTATACGGTCTTTAAACCATAGGGTGTCGTGTTCATCTCTTCGGAAGCATTTCATTTCGCCATTCTCCATCCTTCTCCGAATGTGCGACATTCCCATGTCTTTCTTCTGAGCTTCCATAATCTCCTCTCTTATGGTCAGGACGAGGGCAAGATTATATAACGCCCCATATGGAGTCAAGTACAGACTTGGCTCCTCCTCTTCAGGTGGGGTGATGGACAGATTGTTGACATGAGATTTGCGGCTTAAAGCATCGGCAACCACGTTTGCCTTCCCGGGATGGTAGTGAATCTCGATCTCATAGTCTTTGATCAACTCTAACCATCTCCGTTGCCGCATATTCAACTCCTTTTGAGTGAAGATATACTTCAAACTCTTGTGGTCGGTGTAGAGGTGCACTAAGTTCCCAAGCAAATAGTGCCTCCACATCTTCAAGGCCAACACCACAGCAGCGAGCTCAAGATCATGAGTCGGATAGTGCTGCTCATGGTTACGGAGTTGACGTGAGCCATAGGCGACCACTCTGCCTCCTTGCATCAATACACAGCCGAGCCCGATACCGGACGCGTCACAATATACGTCGAAGGGCTTGGTTGTATCCGGTTGAGCTAACAACTGGGCTGTTGTAAGATGCTTCACTACTGCTTGGAAAGCTTCTTCACAAGCTGAGCTCCAAACATATTTGATCTCCTTCTTCAACAGTTCCGTCATCGGCTTAGCAAGCTTGGAGAAGTTCGGTATGAATCTCCGGTAATATCCTGCTAACCCGAGGAAACTTCTGACTTCATGGACTGATGTGGGGAACTTCCATTTCAGCACTTGTTCGATTTTACTTGGATCAACTACAATGCCTTCTGCAGAAATAATGTGACCAAGGAATGGCACTTGGCTGATCCAAAACTCGCACTTGCTGAACTTGGCATAAAGCTTATGGTCTCTTAATCGTTGAAGTACGATATGCAAGTGTTTTGCGTGTTCTTCTTCAGACTTGGAGTAAACCAAGATGTCGTCTATGAACACCACCACAAACTTGTCCAACTCCGGCATGAACACTGAGTTCATGAAATACATGAAGTGTGCCGTGGCATTGGTGAGACCAAAAGACATGACGAGGTACTCATATAACCCATATCTCATCGAAAAGGGCGTCTTTGGGATATCCTCCGCCCGGATCTTGATTTGGTGATATCCGGAGCGAAGATCCATCTTGGAAAATACACTCGCACGCACAAGTTGATCGAAGAGAATATCGATGCGGGGCAGTGGATATTTATTCTTGATGGTGATGGCGTTGAGAGGTCGGTAGTCCACACACAACCTCGAGGTTTCATCCAGTCTATACAATAGTGATGCGAGAATGGAATAAATAGTGTGCATAACAGTCACACATATGGATAAAGTATAAACTTTATACAACATATACATCCCTGGACCATGTCACACGATCGAGTTCCAAAGTATTGAACTTTATAGGTTAAAATTTCATTTCCACCATCGGGGTCACCACGGGATGTTAAGTGTGTTAGCATGCGTAATTCCTCGCTATTGTATTGGACCCAAGCATATACTAACTCGAAGTGGTATGTTCAAATGCATAAACCCTTCGACTCCAAATCGCTGTTTTACAACAGCCACTGGACGTCAAACGGTGAAACTAAGTGTTTTGGTCGAAATACGGAAATTCCAGGGAGCATTTGGTCTTCCCTGTTTCTGGACAGTACCTACTCATCTGAGATTTTCATCCCATTGGAGGGAGATTTTGTTCTGGAGCTCTACAGAAAAGTTGTAGAGGACTTCTAAACCTTTCCAGAATGGTATCCAACACCTCCATTGGTTCAACCAATATTAAGTTATGCCCTGTTCAAGTTCAGCAAAATTTCTGCCGAAAACAGGGGAGATTATTCCTAAGCTTTTGAGACTGAATCTATACTCCCAATTGACTCTTAGTTCAATATAGGAGTTTACTAACCCCTAAATGAATTCCTATACTCCATTGTGACTCTTTTCTTTGAAAATAAACTTTTATGCAGTCGGAGCTACGTTTCCTCACCAAAGAAAAATCCTAAACCGGTATTCCGGCATATACGTGTCACATGGTGGAACTAAAGTCGTCACTCACAAACGGTTTCTACACGTCATGCACTAACGTGGTTAGTGTACCTGCAGAAAAACACACAATAATGGTGCACACAAAGGTTTTAGCATTTCAGGCAGTTCCATATCATAGTAAAAACATACGGTCCGTATCATTGCCATACGGATCGTCCCTGAGTCAAGCCACGTCTCAAGGTACATGGTCGTGTTTTCACACCACACGACGGGGAACCGAGTAGAGCGTGAACGGGTCGTCACGGTTGGGAATTTTATCAACCCAACGGATACCACCTACTGCCTCATGACCGTTGAGGCACGCCGATGGCGAGCGCTGCGTATGTCCCTTTGAACATTGAACGTTCAAGAGTTGCATACTATCGTGTTGCTTACCACACGATGGGGTATTCTCACTTTTGCCTAAAGCACGCTGGAGATCAGCGTTTTCATATGCTCTCAGAACCATTGAGAGGTTCAGAGACTCATTCACTACCGTGCCAAGCCACGGTATACCATACCATACTATTACTCGTATGGGGAGTTACCGCAATTGATCCGCCTGCGGTGGCGTACCTTACCTCTTACCTGACGTCGGAGCGTCGTTACAGAATGTATAACACATAAGTTAGCTTTTCCACCTTAGTAACTACTACTATCATAGACCTTATGTGGGCTTAATGACTAATCCTCACTCGACTACTTCTAAGTTTTCAAAATAGGCTCTTTTCGAGCGTGCTATTGCCAATGCGGCTCTGATACCACGTCAGTGGGGACCACCCCGTGGTTCACCCACTCCAGGATCGCATAGGGTGGTGCCGGGCGATGCGGCACCCAACAGCACACACGAAAAGAATAAAGGATAACATACAAACTTTTATTTGATATAAAACAGCGGAATTCTTTTTACAAAATCTAATTAACAGCAGAAGTTATATACATAGTTGCTCTCAAACCCTAACTAAGCAAAAGTGCAGCCGTCCAGCCCGGGGACGCTACACACTAGCAGCATGGAACCAGAGATCACGGCGGCGTGCATGGCTACAGCTCGGCCGTGTACCCCGACGGGGGCATCGCCTCGTCCTCGGAACCTTCCTCATAACTCTCACCTGCACACAGCTCAAATATTGCAACCGTGAGCACGAAGGCTCAGCAAGTCTTAACCGTCAACCCTAGGCATGGAACTCTACGTGCAAGGATATGTAAGATAGGAAAGGATTTTGCAATAAAGACACGCCTATAAGTTGATCCTTACTTTCAGTTTTATAGCAGCAGATTCATGTGCCTTAGGCAGCCCTCACATCGGAAGTCCACAATCAAACAAGAAACACTTTCCTCCGATGTGGTGATGCCCAAAGTGGAATGTAAACTTAATTAGCTCTATATCTACAGCAATCAAGGTATTCAAGACATTAAGATCAATACAGCATTTTCAGTTGGCTTATTTCACTTCTTACTACGTCACAGCGCAGTGAACAAATGGGTACTCAAATAACCGCGAGGGACGGTGATTGCAATCAAGACACACCCGGATAACACGTTGCATACACCCACTTTCAGAAGCGTGATTCCACACCCCTTCCTACTCTGTTGTATGCAACAACCTTTCAAAGGTAACCCAAATGCCGAATCGGTCCATCCGTAACGGGCAGGAGGTCCCCGCGTGGAGCGTGACTGTGCCCACCGGCAGATTTACACCTTGCTACCCTCAACCCACTCCTATTTACGGTTGGGTAAGCCTCGGCACCCAGGTTAACCAATTACATCGGTTTCCTGGTTCCCATATGCCAGTATGCATCCGGTACTGTTCGATACTTGTCCAGAAGGGCCGCACACGGATGGTCCTCAACCGACGCCAACAGGGCTACGCACGTGAGACCTCTGCTCACTGCTTCCTAACCCCCCTGCTGGGTCTCATTTTCATAACTTAAGCCATTATCTACCTCTTTTCTTCCCGTGTGACAAGTACTATCTCGCGAGTAGCTTCCAACTACTCGTCTTCTACCGGGATCCTATACATTAGCATGGAATTCTCTACTTGTCGAGTTTGTAAACTATCCAAGCCTCCATAGGATTTAAAAGGCTATGCAAGTGGGGTTTCAATCACCCTAACTCTAATGCAAACATTCAACCTAGACATAAATGATACCAATGAAAACTTTATAAAAGGTACTTAAGTGCAAACCGGGGCTTGCCTGGTTGCGAGTTAAAGGGGAAGTCAGCTTCTGGTTGGAGGACGTCCAAAGGCTCCGGTGCGTCCTCAACTTCGGTCACTATTATGAAATGTAATAAAATACATGTATAAATATTAAGGATTTATAAGAATTGGACTTCTATTCATAGCTACTGCTATCTAAAATCCTTAATTGGCTTTGGGAATTTTACAGTGGATACTATACTCTCTAAGGATGACATGAGCCAAATTTGGAGACATGTCATTGCACAATGTAGTCTTTAAAATTCCTACAAGTACAATGCTTATCTGAATTTTGAGCCCCATTCAGGAGCTTTGACATAGCTAATTGTGGAAGATCTGATTAGGGTAAGTCTCCATGGTTCTAACAAAATTTGTTTCACAATTTTTGGAGCTACCATCAGAGAGATATGAATTTTTGAAGTTGGACAGGAGTTCTGAAAAGTTTTCTGTTTAAATTGAATTTTCCTAATAAAGGCTGAACTTGGGAAGGTAATTTGACCTAGCAAATGAATTCCACTGAAGCCCAAATTTTTTTACTGGAGATCAGTATCTATGAAGAGTATTTGCTGCCCAAATTTGAGAATATTTCATAAAGAATTGCTCCTGTAATAAATCCCTAAAGGATTTACTAAAAACAATTCTACAGAAATTCCTGGGCATTTTCATAGCCTAAAATTGGTTTCTCTGTGAAGTACTCCTCATGAGGAATCCAACAAAATTGGTCTCACTATATTTGGAGTTTTCTACACAAAGTTATGGGCTTGCAAAGATCAGCTAATTTCTGGAATTATTTCCCTAATAGAAACTTCAAATAATTGGAACTGGGCCCACTGTTTTAATTTGGACCAGTCAGATTTTGGCAACACTGGGGGCTACGGGGTTATTCCCGCTCAGCCGCAGTCGATCCTGAGCCACAATCCGATCCTCGCGCGCATACGGAGGCTGACCGGTGGGACCCGGCTCTCCTTCGTCTTCCTCGCGCTGCCCGCGCCTCCCGCGGCGGCGCACGCCGGCGAGGCTCGCCGGGACGGGGTTCCTGTGGTCCAAACTTCGTCAAACTCGCCGCCTGTGAGTTCTACACCGTGCTGAACACGATGGTGGGGTCGGGAGCCGATGACAACGGCCGGAAAGGTGCTTGCACCGGCGACCATGTCTAACCTTACTTCGGTGACCTCGCTCTCCCTCAACAGTGGGTCTTTCGGGCTAGGGTTGGCTTCAAAAGCACCAGTGTCCCATGGACAACATCGACCCATAGCTCGCTCTCCCTGGAACCCACCGGAGAGGGGACCTCACCGGCGACCCGAGCCCGCAAAACTCCGGCGGCGACAAAAACACGGTACCCGGCATCTCTACTTGCTCATTTGAGCTGCTAGAACTTCGGGGAGATGCGCAAGCATGTGCTGGAGCTACTCTAAGCTCATCTAGCGCGGAGCTACCCCGAGTACAACGAATTCCTTTGAAGGGTCCTCGGGTTCCTAAAGAACCGCCGGCGCCAAACTTCAAAATACTTGGTACCGGAGCTAAGAAAGCAGGAACTGGTGGAAAGGAAAGAGGAAGGGTTCCTCACGCACCTCAGGGACCTTTCTGTTGATTGGCAGAGGCCGTAAATCCGTCGGGCGACGGTGTGGCGTACAGGCGATCAACACCGGAGCTCCGAAGGGAATTCCGGCTTGTAGGCGCCAACCGCCGGTGCTGGTGTTCACTTGAGGCTTCGGGAAGCAGGAGCGAGACCTGGCGCAAGGTTCCCGTGGCTCAGCCACGCGCGAGGCACGCCGAGTTCGCCGGGTGTCAATGAGCCAAATGGTTCTTCCGCCGGGCAGGGTTCTGAGTTCGCGAGGCTCGAGCGGAGCGTGGAGAGGCTACGGGGTAATGGGGACAGGGCAGATACTGCACTCGGCTGCCGCTATAACCGGCCACGCACGTGAACCGACGTCGGGGGAAGCAGCTCGGTGGACAACGTCGGGCGACGGGCTGCTCGGGAGCTGGCGCCCGGTGATCACCCGAGGAGGAAATCAGTCGGTTGGTTTGCTTTGGGGTGGCTGACAATTGGGCCCCACTCTTTCTAATTCTTATCCAATTTTCTCTGATATTTTACCCCAGCAACTCAACATTAAAGACTTGACTTCACCCCAAAGTCATAGTTGAATTTGCTGAATTCAAATAGTTTGAATTCCGGTGTGGAATTAGATGTGGTTTGATCATTTGAATTTGAAAAGGAGTTTGAATTCTCCACTTTATATTGCCTCAAAATATAGCAAACCAGCTCCAAAGTTTCCAATTTTTGGCATGGCTGCTTATTAAAAGGTGGAGAACACATTTGTGAAACCAAATTTTCAAATTGAGGAAATTGGAATTTGAAACTGAATTTGAAATTCAGATTAGAGGGCTCTTCCTTTTAATCCCAAACAAATTTGAAAACTCCTCCAAATGAGCTGAAATTTGAAAGGGTGAATATTTGGGATATGAAGATCCAAGTTATTAATTTAGATCTCCATGTTTGGAAGTTTTGGAAAGTCTAAACCCTCACTTTGAACTTATACCATTATAATTCAAAGTTTTAATTCCCCTCATTTTTCCTAAGTGTACATGAGCTGAATTTTCTTGCTACCACTTTTGGGGATTTTACACCGGACCTCTCGGAAGTGAGTTCCGAGAGCGACACGTGTCTAGCAGGGTCGGACCTCTCGGAGGTGAGCTCCGTGAGTGACACGTGTGCCGCGCAGCTGGTCCTCTCTTTTCCGCAGCGACTAGCTCCGGTGACGACACGTGTCCTGCGGGACTGGCCTCGCTCCTTCCGCAGATGCTAGCTCCAGGGGCAACACGTGTCCCACGGGGTTGAACCTTGCCCTTTTACCAGAGGCAAGCCCCGAGCCTGCCACGTAGCCAGTTTAGCGGCAAACCTCTCCTCTTCTACAGGGATGAGCTCCGGACGCGCCATGTGGCCAGCGGCCACGGAAATTTTCTACAGCGCTCCTCGGTGAACTGGAATTGTCTCTTATTGGCTATCTTTTCAATATTTTCTCTGTTTCTACTTATTCTAAAATGTTTTCTCTACATAAAATATGAATGCATGCAGAAACTGAAATTGAGCGTGTCACAAATCTACCCCCCTTAAATTGAATCTCGCCCTCGAGATTCGCTAGTGGAGAATAGATGAGGGAATTCTGTCTTGATGTATCCTTCACGCTCCCATGTGGCTTCCTTGTGGCTGGTATGGCATCTTTCTTTTGCCCTCTTGCTCGATCTCCCGGATCTTGCTCTAAACCACTATGGCTTTGTCAACTAGCTTCTGGAAGCTCGCATAGTCATTGTTGAGGAGCTGGACCTGGATCTCATTGTTCAACCCTCTCATGAACAAGTACTGCTTCCGTTTATCTGAGTTGACATCTTTAGGGGCAATACCGTGAAAGTTGCGTGAACTTGTTGAGCTACTCATTCACGCTTTTCTGTCCTTGGCGGAGACCTTCAAACTCTTGCCTCTTTAGCATCATGACACCAGCAGGGATGTAATGGGAGCGGAAACTCTCCTTGAACTCAGTCCAAGTAATAGTCTCCGGGTTGTCATGAGCATTGCAAAGGGCATCCCACCAATCAGCGGCGGATCCCATAAGTTGGTGCGATGCAAAGTGAACCTTTTCTCGTTCATTGCACTGAACTATGGCATGCTTCTTCTCCATGGATTTCAACCAGTCATCGAACTCCATGGGATCATTAGCTTGAGCAAAGGTAGGTGGTTGAGTCCTCATGAACTCTCCCAGTCGGTTGTGAGCCGGTGGTGGTGGCGGTGGTGGCGGCGGTGGTGCCGGAACAGGGTTGTTGTCGTTGGTTTGCAGCTGACCTAAAGTTTGGATCATGGTTTGCATAAGCTGGTTCTGCATAGCCATCAACCGTTCCAGATTGTTTGCACCAGCTCTGGGGTTGTCATTCTCAGGAACTTTGACATGGTCGTCCTCTTCGTTGCCACGGACGTTCCTCCTTTGACGGCCGGCGTTTCCTCTCACCATCTTTGAGTAGAATAGGGGTTAGAAGTTTAGAGTGATCCCTCCCAACTATATGCATCAAGCTGGATGGACTTAATATTGTCCTATATGAGGATGTGAACAAGTGCCGAAGCATCTCACACCTCTCTACTATGTGTGGATATGGACAACGCTGAAACGTCCCAACTCATACTAAGCACACAATCACAAGCAATCATCACAAAAGTTTCACACAACTCCTATTCAAGCTTATTCAATGGGAGTCCTATAGGGTTTTGGGGTGATACCAATCTGTGATTTCACCCTATAGTCAAGGTGGTTCCAATGCCAATCTATGCATTTTACCTAAGCTTGCATCCTATGGTCAGCGTGGCTTCTAATACCAATCCGTTACTAGGGTGCATCCTACAGTCAACGTGGTTCAGCTACCAATCTGTGATGAATCTAGTCTTGTGACCTACAGCCAACCGTGGTAGCTTGATACCAATCTATGGATTTTACCAATCTGTGACTAGGCATAGAAGCTCTAATATCAATATGTGATTTCTATATAGGCGTGTGACCTACGATCAACCCGTGGTAGCTTGATACCAATCTGTGACCTATCTAGGTGTGTGATCTACGATCAACCCGTAGCAGGTTGATACCAATTTGTGTTTTCTATATAGGCGTGCGATCTACCGTCAACCGTTGCTCGGATACCAATCTGTGACGCCCCCGTTCTGAGAGGAAACCTCTCTGAACCGAGACTGATGCGTATGTGTGACCAGAATGTTCATCACACATACACTTATCATCCACAAACTGAATTCAGAATATAATACCACGAATGAACAGAGTTTATTATAATGTTTCATGGGTCTTAGACTCATTCTAACAGCGGAAGTCTTATCTTGGCAGCGGAAGTCTTATTCTAGCAGCAGAAGTCTTCTAAACTAATGTGGAAGCAACTAAGCAGCAACAGCGGCTCCATCTCTACTCCATCCCTACAGGCAAGGTTGAGGATATATTACACGCCTAATGCTTCACTTGGTCTTCATAGTACTCCTCTCCTTTTGCTGATGATGAAGTAATAATGAAAGTTTGAGTACATGATGTACTCAGCAAGTGCGGGAAAATATGATATGTAGATCACAGCAAGGAAGGTATGAAAAGGCTCATTGCAGAAAGCAAAGTTTATTTCTCAAAACACGATAAAAACAGCAACTTAGCTTTAAGTGAATGTAATCCCAACATGTATTTCAACATTAACATACCTCCATTATGATTCATCCCTTTCCATGTCTCAACCAGACATTAATCTTTCTCAACTTTGCTCATGAATACCATCTCGTATTCACTACCATCTCATTAAGTTTTTATTAGATTGGTTTGTACGTGTTCTTGCGTGGCTTGCATGGGTTTTATGATGAACAGAGGTGTAAAGATCAATTGTGGACATGGCGATGATCTTGACTTTAGATCAATCCAATCAACACGTGATCTGTCCACAATAAAGCTTCTGTTCCGAAGGGATCAAAGAAACAGATGCAAAGGAAACACGTTGATGTCGTAAGATGGTATTGGAGACCTACCTTACGTTTTTCGGGACCTCCCTCCTAGCAAGAACAGATCGTCGGCTCTCCTCCGGCGATGGCAATCGTCTCTGGGCTTGTCGGCGATTTCTCTGGTAGTCAAACTCCGGCAAAGGGTTTAGCTCGGCGAGTTTGGAGCTAGGGCTCCAAGTTGTCGGCTCATGAGGTGGAAAAGAAGTACGTGGTTGCGGCCAAAGGTTCTGGGTTCTATTTATAATAAGGAAAAGAAGAGTCCTAATCTGATTGGATTTCGAATAAGAGTCCTATTCAAATTGTTTTTGAATCTTAACAACTTATCTTTAGTTGATTTGGTGCGGTAGCAACGTAGAATTCATGTCGGTTTCCTCAGTACCGGGGATTCCCACGCGTACAGAAGAAAAACTGCTTCAGAATCGCGTCTTTACACGGTGATGAGATCCAGAAGCTCCACGTGTCCAGCGGAAACCTGGGCTCCCTTTTCCGCAGAGGCGAGCTCCGGTTGTGCCACGTGTCAGGCGGGCGAGACCTCCCTCTTCCTCATAGGTGAGCTCCGCATGTGCCACGTGTCCTGGCGGGTCGGGACCTCCCCTCTCAATAGAGGCGAGCTCCGCGAACGCCACGTGTCTGGTGGGTCGGGACCTCCCCTCTCAACAGAGGCGAGCTTCACGAATGCCACATGTCAGTTCCGGACCTCCCCCTCTCTTGGTAGGTGGCTCCGAATGTGCCATGTGTCAATTCTGGACCTCCCCTCTCTTCGGAGGTGAGCTCCGAGAATGCCACGTGTCAAGTAGCACCGGACTTCCTTTCTCCTTAGAGACAAGCTCCAAGGTCGACATGTGTCCAACAGTGTCGGACCTCCCGGAGATGAGCTCCGAAAGTGACTGTAGGATCGCAGTACACGTGTAAAGCTACCAGAGTGGGGTGAATGGTAGATAAAAACTTTTCAGCGGAAGCAACAAAACACCTCTCAGCAGAAAACCGATCTGTTAAAGAAACCGTGTGTGAGACTAATCTAAACGTGTTTAACTGTGACAAAACTAGTATAGATTGTAGAGAATCAAGTCACGAAGGTGTCACAACAAGAATCATGAAAATCCGTTGAGAGAAACTCAAGTTACGATCGAAAGATCGAACAAAGGTCAATCTGTCCTACGCGAGAAAAACAGTTCTAGAATACTGCAAAGAAACTCGTGTAGATCAGAAACCACAAATTCAATGACCGTGAAATTTTCATATATGATAGATAATCATGTTTTAAAGACAACCCAAAAAGAATCATATCAATTGGATCTGTAAAACTCAAGTTATGATAAAACCACCGAAGCAAGGTAGTGCTGAACAGAAACTCGACGAGAAAAACTTGTCAGAAACAAGTCGGACGAACAAGGCACAAAAGTTCCTTTAGAATACGAATTTTATTTATCAAAACACAAGAGGAACAGCCCCAAAGTCGTGCTCCACGAGCTCTGGCCTCCCTTGCTTATATAACCAGCCCGAAGGCCAACTCAACTCAAACTGGGACTCCTACTCCTACTTGGATTCAAACTGTATCTTTCCAATACTGCTTAGGACTCTTCTATACGCAGATAGAAACAATCTTAAGACTTCCAAACACCTTAGGAACGTATCCCACATTCCTAAAATAACTCAAATTCGTGACCCACACGAAATCCTTTCATAACCAACTCAAAACTTTCCATATTTGAGTCTTCATTTCTCCTCAGAGACAAGCTCCGAGGTTGACACATGTCCAACTGTGACGGACCTCCCAGAGGTGAGCTCCGTGGTTGACACGTGTCTAGCGGGGCCTGACCTCTCCGAGGTGAGTTCCGAGAGCCACACGTGTCCCACGCGGCTGGTACTCTCTTTTCCGCGGTGACTAGCTCCGCAGCCGACACGTGTCCTTCGGGACTAGCCTCGCTCCTCTGCAGAGGCTAGCTCCGGGGGCAACACGTGTCCCACGGGGTCGGACCTCTCCCCCTTTTGCGGGGATGAGCCCCGAGCCTGCCACATAGCCAGTTTAGTGGCGGACCTCTCCCCATCTGTGGAGATGAGCTCAGAACACGCCACGTGGCCAGCGAGCCACGGGAGTTGTCTTTGGTGCTCTCTGTAAACTGGAATTTGCTCCTTTTGGCTAACTTTTGACTCTTTCTTGGTTTCAACTTATTTTAAAAGTGTTTTTCTACATGAATACATGCAGAATCCGAAAATGAGGGTGTCACATCTACACATGAACATGAAAGGTTGAGCCCACCCATAGACCTTATATATTCTTGGGAAGGCTCAGGCCAAATTTCATGCAAATCCAACAATTTTTGAAGCAGTTTTGGAGACAATTCAAAAAGGGGGAAATTTGAATGCAAATTCAAATTGCAGCAACTTTCATCATTTGAATTCAAATGTTGACTTCATATTCAAACTCAGTATTTTTTTCTGAGTTATCCCGCCAATTTTCATCCCCATTGGAATTTATCTTGTCAGGAGCTAAATTTGCAATAATTCAAAACTGAATTTAAATTTCAGTTCAAATGTGAAGCAAATTTGGCGAAACCAATTACAAATTTAGGAAACCAAACTCAACAATGACTTGGAGGTTAAGTCTCACATGTAATTGTGAGCAGCTGGGGATATTTTCCGCTAAAACAGAAAATTAAAAATTGGAAAAGGAATTAGAGGGGGGAGGGCCCACTGGTCAGTGACTGTGTTCAGAAGGAAACCGACTCGGCGATCGTCGGTCAGCCGCCGGGGCTGGTTGCCGCTTCACGGCTCGGCAGCGCGTGCCTGGATTAGCTCATGCCCCCCTCCCGATCACCACGTACACGGCACAAACCGAGTTTGCTGCCTCCCTCGCCTGCGCTGCCCTGCTCAACGCTCGCGTGCGCGAAAAGCTTGCCACAGCGACCGCTCCTCCGAGCTCCAACGCGCACCGTGCTGATCATCAGTCACTCGCGGTCCCTGCAGCAAAAAGGAGCACCAAGGCGTGCTCTAGCTGTTCCCCGTACTGCACCAGCAAGCTGCACTCAGTGGTGCGCGGTGTAAGCCGTCGAAGTCGAGAAACCGGAAGGAACTGGCGGAGCTGTGCTTCGGCTCACCAGTGACAGCCCCATCCGGCCATCTTCGCTGACCGCGTTCTACACAAGAAAGGTGTGGGGGGATCCCTAGATGGTGTAGCCGCAAACCATTTGGCAAATAATCCATCGGGTAGCAAGAATTTTAGAAAGTCCCGAACCCTAGTGCAACTGACCGAGCTCGGCAAAAACCAAAAATTCAGCTTACACGCTGAATCAATGGTCAAGCTAGCTCGCAAGTAGCTCCTACACCTCCTAGCATCCCTCCTTGAGGAAGAACGGAGCACAACCGTCCAGAAATGGCCGAGTTATAGCAGTTTCCATAGCCGCCGGTGCAAACACGGCTCGGGTCACCGACGAGGGTTGGTTTGCAGGCATTTTTAGCTTCCGAGGCTGCTCACGTCGGGTTCCTCGTGACCCACTGGTGCTCCCCGAGCAAACCGTAACTCTTTTCATGCCTTAGAGAGCGAGAACGACCTCGCCGGAGCCCTAGCCTCCGCGGTGGACGTCGCACAGCCGTTTCCGGTCACCGCCGGCGAGCTCCGACCCTCGAGGCAAGTTCCACATGGCGAGATAAGGCTAGGCGGCCAGTTCCAGCGCTGGGGGCGGTCGAGAAGGCAGTTCCGGCGAGCCTCGCCGGAGTGCACCGCCACCGAACTCGCGGGCACGCGCAAGGACGAAGAAGGCGGGTGGTGGGACCCACCCGCAGAGTTTGAACTTTTCCAGGATTTTCCAATTTTAGTGCAAATTTCAAATTCACATAACTTTTGCTAGGAAGCTCCAAATTCAGTAAATCAAATTTTGCTGAACTCAGCTTTTTGAGTACTTTCCAGCAACACAAATTTCAGCTCATGAAACTTAATAGTTGTCCAGAATTAATTCCCTAAATTTTAAACTGTTAGGAATTTTATCTGGAGAATTACTCCATGAAAAATTCTGAAATTTGGCTGGGAGGTTCATTGGAAAATCCTTGAGTTGCAGTAAAAATTTTCAGACCCATCCAAGTTCATTTAGTCCCCCTAATAGTGTAATTAAGTGAACTGCCCTGAGAAAATAGAAAAATGTACAGAAACATTTTTCCAGATTTTCTCAAATCTTGTTTAGGGCATAACTTCCTCTAGAATTCTTCAAATGACATGAAACCAATTCCATTAGAACCATCTCAAATTCTAGTTTCCATAAAGTAATGGTTGGAGCCATTAAAACCCCTGGAATTCCTTAGATGCTCTAATATTGACCAAATAGGCTTTTATTTGTACAAGGCTCGAACAAACTTTGTTTCAAATGAAACTTGGTCAAGACTCTGGTTAGGACCCTACCAAGCCACCATAAAAATTTCAGAACCAAAGGGGAGGGCTAGCTATAGTTATGGTAATTACTTATTCAGTTCTAAACTTTGCATTTAAATTGACATATAGTATATCGTGTACGTGTAGTCGCTGAAGGCGAGGAATCTCCGGAAGTGCTCGACTTCCTTCTTCCGGACGAAGCCCTAACAACTGACCAGCAGCAACAAGGCAAGCCCCGGTTTGCATTAAACCCTTTTATAATGTTTTGCTTTTGTCTACATGTTTAGTGTGAGGTATGGATGTGCATTAGGTGTAGGATGGATGAAACCCAAATGCATAACCAGAATTTTCCTATAAGAGTGAGTGTAGTGTCTAGGACCTTGAGTAGACAGGCTAGGCTTAATGATTCCTAGAACTTCGGTAAAAGTCGGGTAGTTGGAATCTACTCGAGAGTTACGCTTGGGACACACGGGATTGGTTCGAGTGATGTGAGATCACTTTAGAAATGAAAATTTGACTAGGCAGGGGCTAGGGCGCAGCAAGAGGGAGTCTTATGTGCGCAGCCCTGTCCATGTCGATTGAGGACCGATCCATGTGCAGCCCTACCGAACAAGTATTGAACGTACCGAAGGCACATCGAATATATGGGCCTCGATAAACCGATGTAACCTATACCTCCGGGCGTCGAGGCATAACGCACCGATTTATAGGTGTAGGCTGAGGGCAGCAAGGTGCAAATCTTCTAACGGGCATAGAGAGATGCTCCATGTAGGGAACCTCCTGCTCGTTTTGGTGCGACCGGTTCGACGTTTGGGCTGTTGGGTGAAAGGTTGTCCCGTACGGCATCGAGTGAGCGTGCTGTGCGGCTCCACAGGTGGGTGTACGTGAGGTGCTCTTTGGGTCTCCCTGCAGGTGTATATCGAGTCGATTCGCCGTCCCTCGCGGTGACGAGTACCGCTTGTTCACTGCATCGTAACGTTGATAAATTATGGAATGTTATGATTCAATTCTGCTGCATGATATAATTGTATTGCTACATGGTGCCACCAAATATTGCTTACTAAATTTCAGATTCATGAACTGTTAACTTGTGGCTAAAAGATGAACTAAGGATGAACTTGTAGGCGTGTCCATTTGCTGCAATTTTACCATCCCATGTTCATTGTACACTACATGTAGAGTTTCATGCCTAGGTGAGTCGGTTAAGTCTTGTTGAGCCATCATGCTCATGGTTGCTGCTTAAGTGTTTTTCAGGTGATGAGCCACCCACGGACTCAGGTTACGAGTCCACCGCCGAGGGTTACCCTCCGTCGGGGACCACGACTGAGTGGGAGCCATACACACCGCGCTAAGCTGAGGAGTGCAGCTAGTGTGGGTTTCCCTAGGGCTGGGCAACCGACTTTTGCTAAATAGGCGGGCGTGAGTTGTACAAATTTAACTTCCGCTGTGTAATATAAACACTAGTTTGTAACTGAGTAGTGTACTACTTTGTACATTTTAGTTGGTTTTCAATGTAATACAATGTATCCTTATGATGTGTGCTGTCGGGTGTCGCATTGTGCGGCACCACCCTCTGCGATCCTGGATGAGCGGATTCAGGTCCGGCACAGGCTGGTATCAGAGCGACATTGGGGATAGCACATTAATTAAGGACTGTATTACAGGAAAACTTAGGTTTACGGTGAGGATTCTGTAGTTTGCCAAAGTAAGGACTATATTAGCATGGTTACTTAAAGTTGCAAGACTAACATATGTGTTATAATTCTGAATTTTAATTATGTAACGACACACCTACGTTCTGGTAAGAATGGTAAGGAATGCCACCGAAAGCGGTTCCATTTCAGTTAGCTCCCCTGACGAGGAACGTGGTTCAGGGATAGGTCTCACAGCTTGGTGTGAGACGTCAATATGAAGCTCTTGGACTCTTCATGTTCCTGAGCTCATATGAAACACTGATCCCTAGCGTGCATTAGGCAAGTAAGTGGAGACCCCATCACGTGGTCAGTAACGCGATAGTGTGTTCGTCTGGACATAGCCCAGGAGGACATACGCAGGGCTTGCCATCGGCATGCCCTGCAGGGCAGTAGGTGGTATCTGTTGGGGCGATAAAATTTCCAACCGTGACGACCCGTTCGCGCTCTACTCGGGTCCCCCGTCGTGTGGTGTTGAAACACGATCATCTACCTTGAGACGTGGCTTAACTCAAGGATGGCCGTCTCACAATGATACGGGCATTTGTATTTACTTTCAAATATGGACCTGCCTGAAATGGAAATAACCTTTGAGTGCCTCATTATTGGGTGTTTTTCTGCAGGTACTAACCACGTATGTATGCCGTGTAGTACCCGTGTGCGAGAGACCGTTTAATGCCACAATTGAGACGTATATGCCGGTAAAATCCGGGTAGGATATTCTTTTTGTGAGGAACGTAGTACCGACATATCATAGGCATGTGCATGAAAGATAATGATAACAAGGAATTTAAATCACTAAGTTTCAACATTTAGGACTCTGGTTGGGTAGAAAAATTTACTAGTTGATCAGTGTAGTCAAAGGGATGGAAAAACAGAGTACTCTGTTTTGAGCAGCAAGTTTGCTGAACTTTGACAGAGGATAATTCACAGATCATTTAGCCAATTGAGGTGTGGGGTATGGTTCTGGAAAGGTGTTTAAACACTCTACAACTTTGTTGTAGACTCCCAGAGCTGAATCACAGCTTAAGATGGCTTAAATCCCAGAGGATTGTAACCTGTCCAGAACCATGACAGATTTAAAACACTCTCTCGACTGCTCTGTTTTTCAAGCATAATTTCCGGTAGCAAAATCTGAAATTATCATATGATACATCTTTGAAAATGGTAAGAGATGTGTTACATCTTTGTAATTCAATGTTTCTGCAATTTCAGTACGGAATGAAGCTGAAATCAGAGTTGAAAACAGCAACATCCAAAGGAGGTGCTGTTGAAATTCTTCCAGAAATTCTGTTGACTTTGAATTACCATAACTTTTTAACCAGAGCTTATATGAGGGAAAATAAATACTCGTCTGAAATATACTGAAGTTTACTTTAACTTTGGTATTCATCTTGAGTCATGAAAATGCCCAGAACCAGAACAAAATCTGGTATACGTAGAAACTGGTCATTCTGAGAGAGGGATGACAGTTGAACTCATTTAAGAGGTTGTTGTACCCTAGGGGGTTTAAGTACTTCCAACGGGGTAGAACATACTCATGATTAGTTATCTTCATCTAATGAAAGATTTGAGTATATGTCTTACTCAAGTTTCTTTTGCTAGAGACCAAGTTTGTGTCGTATTGAAGATAAAAGGGTAGTATACGTGATGACAAAGCGATATAACGTCTCGTAGTGACCAAACCTAGTTAAGATGAACTTCCAAAGAGGGAGTCCCTCAAATTGGATTTAACTTGCTTGTATTTGGTCTGGTAATGGTGTTGCATGTGCAAAGTTATTACATTATCTACATACGAGATGTATCGCATGTTTTACAGTCATTATGTTTTATGCCTATTTTATTGGACTGCATGAAGTATGTTGCGGGACTGATGTTTATTGTCGTATGGTTGCAGATGGTTCGCAATCGGACCACGCATGACATTGGTGGCTCTAGCCAGCAGGGGTGTGACGACTCCCAGCCACCTGCCTACGACAGCACCCCACAGCAACAACCACCCCCGCCGCCTCTGCTTACGCTAGTGGATGTGATTGCGGCACTGGTGGGTGGTCGTGAGGAGCAGACCGACCTGCTCCACATGATCGTGCAGAATACGTCCCAGGCGGGGGGGGGGGGGGGGGGGGGGGGGGGAGCGTCAACAAAGGGGGCCTCAAGGGCCCCGTGAGGTGACGTACTCGGACTTCATGAGAACGCACCATCCGGTGTTCACAGAAGCAGCAGAACCACTGGAGGCCGACAACTGGCTGCGGGCAATCGAGTCCAAGTTCGGGCTGCTCCAATATACGGAGCGGGAAAGACTTTGTTCACGGCGCAGCAGCTTCACGGTGCCGCTGGTGCATGGTGGGCGAATTATGTCGCCTCACATCCGGTTGGCCATGCCGTGGAGTGGGAAGAATTCCGGAAGGCGTTCCACACCTACCATATCCCTGCCGGGAAAATGAAGCGGATGTTCCAAGAGTTCTTGGAGCTGAAGCAGGGAGGGAGGAGTGCCCATAACTACTCCCGTGCCTTCAACCATCTGGCGCAATATGCGTCGGATTACGTCTCCACCGAGGAGAAGAAACGGGAGCATTTCTATCAGGGGTTACACCCCGAGATGAAGACGCATCTCGTCCAATGCAATCGCGGCACTTTCAACGATCTTGTTAATGCCGCGATCATGCAAGAAGACGCTCAGTGAGAATTGGCGGCTGAGCAGCGGAAGCGCAGAACTCCACCCAGCAGTGGGGGTGGCGCTCCCCATAAATACCGTATGGTGTATCGAACACCATCCGGTCAGCAGTGGCATCCACCGGCGCGGCTTCAGCAGTTCGGGGGTCATTCTTTTCAGCCATCCCTGTTCCGACCGCCGGTGCCACCACTGCGACCGCAACAGCAGCAGCAGACGACATCCTGGGCGTTTCCACCGCCACAACGCGCCCCTGGTTTCCATCCACCGATCAGCGGAGGACCGCCTCGCTACACATGCTTTACATGTGCCCAGGCGGGCCATTTCTCGAAGGACTGTCCCCAGGGGCAGCAGAGCGGCGGGAAAGCCCAGTTCCAGGGCGGTGCTCGAGGCCGACCTCCGGTCAAGAAGGTTAATGTCAGCGGACTGGGGGCGTTCGCAACCTCGACAATGAGGACGCCCCAGAGGGAGACAACGTGATGGCGGGTACGTTCACGATCAAGCCATCATCATATTATTTGATTCGGGTGCAACCCCAACTTCATAAGTGCATCATATGTGGTTAAGCATCAACTGGAAGCCTTTCCCACGGAATGCTCTTATATGATCTGCTCACCGGGAGGAAATATTTCAGAAACTATGATGATTCCAAAAGCACCATTGTGCTTAGGTGGGGAGATATATCCCACCACTATGATTATTCTTGAGGGGCAGAAGATTGATGCAATCTTAGGGATGTCATGGCTAAGCTACCATGGCTCTGTACTGGAAACATTATCACGGACGGTTCACCTCAACTCCCCACTAAACCGTCCGCAGTCCCTCCTATTAGACAATCCAGTCCGAGAAGTTTCAGCAATCAATAATACTGAAGCTCTCAAGTTAGATGACATCCCCGTAGTCCGGGAATACCCTGGCGTGTTTCAGGATGATCTTCCGGGCATGCCACCTGAGCTGGATGTTGAGTTCAAGATTGAGCTTACACCCGGGACTACGCCCATATCACGGAGACCATACAAAATGGCTCCAAACGAGCTGGCTGAACTAAAATAGCAGCTCAATGATCTGTTGAGCAAAGGTTTCATAAGGCCTAGTTCCTCGCCTTGGGGATGCTCGGTGCTGTTCGTGAAGAAGAAGGATGAAACCTTGAGGCTGTGTGTGGACTACCGGCCGCTCAACGCCGTCACCATCAAGAACAAATACCCACTGCCCCGCATTGACATCCTGTTTGATCAGCTTGTGGGTGCAAGTGTGTTCTCCAAGATGGACCTTCGCTCTGGGTATCATCAAATAAAAATCCGGGTGGAGGATATCCTGAAGACGGCTTTCTCGACGAGATATGGTTTATATGAATATCTCGTCATGTCTTTCGGTCTCACCAATGCTCCAGCACATTTCATGTATCTCATGAACTCGGTGTTCATGCCGGAGCTGGACAAGTTCGTGGTGGTGTTCATTAATGATATCTTGGTTTACTCCAAGACAGAAGCAGAACACGCTGAACACTTAAGAATTGTCCTTCAACGACTGCAACACCACAAGCTCTACCCCAAGTTCAGCAAATGTGAATTTTGGATCAGCCAAGTGCCATTTCTGGGACATATCATCTCAGTGGAAGGCATTGCGATTGACCCGAGCCAAATCGAGCAAGTGCTGAAATGGAAAGCTCCCACTTCAGTCCATGAAGTCAGAAGCTTCCTCGGTTTAGCGGGATACTATCGGAGATTCATTTCAAGCTTCTCCATGCTTGCTAAGCCGATGACATAATTGCTCAAGAAGGGAACAAAATATGTTTGGAACGCAGCGTGTGAAGAAGCGTTCCAAGCATTAGTGAAGCATCTCACAACAGCCCCGGTCTTGGCTCAACCGGATATAACCAAGCCCTTCGACGTGTATTGTGATGCGTCCTGTACTGGGCTCGGCTGCGTGTTGATGAAGGAAGGACGTGTGGTCGCATATGGCTCACGCCAACTTCTGAACCATGAGCAGCACTATCCGACTCATGATCTTGAGCTTGCTGCTGTGGTGTTGGCGCTGAAAATGTGGAGGCACTATCTCCTGGGGAATTTGGTGCATCTCTACACTGACCACAAGAGCTTGAAATACATGTTCACCCAGAAGGATCTGAATATGAGGCAAAGGAGGTGGTTAGAATTAATCAAAGATTATGAGATTGAGATTCATTACCACCCCGGCAAGGAGAATGTGGTTGCCGACGCGCTGAGTCGGAAATCACATGTCCATAACCTCACCAGTACACCGGTGGAGGAGGAAGAGCCGAGTTTATACTTGGTTCCTTATGGATCAATATAAAACCTTGCTCTCATCCCTACTATTAGGGAGTACATCATTGCAGCTGAGAAGGTTGACAAGGGTATGGCACATCTCTGGAGACGGATAGACAACGGTGAAATCAAATGTTTCCGGAAATATGATGAGGGGACGCTGTGGTTCAATGACCGCATAGTCGTACCCCGGAACATGGAGCTGAGAAAAAAGATCCTTGATGAAGCTCACTTGTCTAAATACTCCATTCATCCGGGCAGCAACAAAAGGTACCAAGATTTGAAAAAGAAATTTTGGTGGACGCGGATGAAGCGGGAGGTAGTGCAGTACGTATCCGAGTGTGATACGTGTAGACGAGTGAAAGCTGATCATATGAGAAAATCAGGGCTGCTGCAACCCCTGAAAATTCCGGCATGGAAATGGGAAGATGTGAGTATGGATTTCATTGTAAGATTACCCCTGACTTCCAACAAGCATGATTCCTTTTGGGTAATCGTTGACTGATTAACCAAGTCGGCTCACTTCATTCCTGTGCATACACGTTACAATGCCGGCAAGTATGTGGAGCTGTACATAGAGAGAATTCTGTGCTTATACGGTGTACCCAAGGCCATAGTCTCAGATCGAGGTGCGTTATTCGTGTCTCGTTTTTGGGAGCAGTTTCACGCTGCATTGGGTACTAAGCTGATTAGGAGCTCCGCCTATCACCCTCAGACAGATGGTCAAACGGAGAGGGTGAACCAAGTACTAGAGGACATATTGAGGGCATGTGCCATACACCACGGTAGGAACTGGGATGATCACCTACCATTGGCGGAATTCTCGTACAATAACGGCTATCAGGCGAGTATCAAGATGGCACCATATGAATCACTCTACGGTCGCAAATGCCGCACCCTGTTAAACTGGTGCGAGTCCGGTGAAAGGGTCACTTTCGGGGTTGATGTGGTGAATGACGCCGAAGAGCGTGTTCGGATGATTCAAGCTAACTTGAAGGCCACTCAATCCCGGCAGAAAAGCTACGCTGATAAGAGGCATAGACCGCTGCACTTTGACGTCGGAGAGCACGTGTACCTCCGTGTATCTCAGATGAAGGGCGTTCACCGGTTCGGTGTGAAGAGGAAACTCGCCCCCCGATTCATTGGGTCCTATGCTATCACCGAGAAGTGTGGACCAGCGGCATATAGACTGGCGCTACCGGCATCTCTTGCTGGTGTTCATGACGTTTTCCATGTTTCACAACTGTGAAAATGCCTGAAGCATACGGCTGCTGTTCCCACTGAAGACATCGGCGAGCTGCAACCGGATTTGACATATGATCAATATCCGGTGGCAATTATTGATGAGAAAGCTCGGACCACACGTAGCCGAACGTTGTGGTTCTACAAAATACTCTTGAGTAACCACACCGCCAAAGAAGCGACGTGAGAGAGCGAGGAATTCCTTCGCTCAAATTACCCGGAGTTTATGGCGTCTCAGCACGGGTGAGTTTCTATTACATCGCCGTCTCTTCTTTTGTAATCTCGGGACGAGATTCTTTTAAGTGGGGAGGGATGTAAAAGCCCAAGAAAGGGACTTGTAAAAGTGATCATTTTCATCACCTCACAACACCACAGCTCATCTTGTGGATGTCTCATGAACACTTGTGAAGAGCAAGTAACCACCATAAAAAAGAGTGATTAGAGGGGAAAGCCCTAACTTCCAAAAAGTAGGATTTCTACACATGAACATGAAATGTTGATCTCACCCCTAGACCTTATATATTCTTGGGAAGGCTCAGGCCAAATTTCATGCCAATCCAACACTTTTTGAGGCACTTTTGGAGACAATTCAAAAAGGGGCCAATTTGAATGCAAATTCAAATAGCAGAAACTTTCATCACTTGAATTCAAAAGTTGATTCATATTCAAACTCAGCATATTTTTCTGAGTTATACCACCAATTTTCATCCCCATTGGAATTTATCTTGTCGGGAGCTAAATTTGTAAGAATTCAAAACTGAATTTGAATTTCAGTTCAAATGTGAAGCAAATTTAGCCAAACCAATTTCAAATTTAGGAAACCAAATTCAAACAATGACTTGGAGGTTAAGTCTCACATGTAATTGTGAGTAGCTGGGGATATTTTCAGAAAAAACAGAAAATGTTGGAAAAGGAATTAAAGGGGGGAGGGCCCACTGGTCAGTGACTGTGTTCAGAAGGAAACCGACTCGGCGGTCGTCGGACAGCCGCTGGGGCTGGTTGCCGCCTCACGGCTCGCCAGCTCGTGCCTGGATTAGCTCGTGCCTCCCTCCAGATCACCACGTACACGGCACAAACAGAGTTTGCTGCCTCCCTCGCCTGTGCTGCCCTGCTCAACGCTCGCGCGCGCGAAAAGCTTGCCGCAGCGTCCACGCCTCCGAGCCCTGATGCGCACCGTGCTGATCATCGGTCACTCGCGGTCCTTGCAGCAAAAAGGAGCGCCAAGGTATGCTCTAGCTGTTCCCTGTCGTGCACCAGCAAGCTGCACTCGGTGGTGCGCGGTGTAAGCCATCGAAGTCGAGAAACCGGAAGGAACCGGCGGAGCTGTGCTTCAGCTCACCGGTGACAGCCCCATCCGGCCATCTTCACCAACAGCGTTCTACACAAGAAAGGTGCGTGGGGATCCCTAGATGGTGTAGCCGCAAACCACTCAGCAAATAATCCATCGGGTAGCAAGAATTTTAGAAAGTCCCTACCCTAGTGCAACTGACCGAGCTCGGCAAAAACCAAAAATTCGGCTTACACGGCGAATCAATGGTCAAGCTAGCTCGCAAGTAGCTCCAACACCTCCTAGCGTCCCTCCTCGAGGAAGAACTGAGCACAAACGTCCAGAAATGGCCGAGTTATAGCAGTTTCCATAGCCACCGGTGCAAACACGGCTCGGGTCACCGACGAGGGTGCGTTTGCAGGCATTTTTAGCTTCCGAGGATGCTCACGTCGGGTTCCTCGTGACCCGCTGGTGCTCCCTGAGAAAACCGTAACTCTTTTCATGCCCCACAGAGCGAGAACGACCTCGCCGGAGCCCTAGCCTCCGCGGTGGACGTCGCACGGCCGTTTCCGTTCACCGCCGGCGAGTTCCGACCCTCGAGGCAAGTTCCACATGGCGAGATAAGGCTAGGCGGCCAGTTCCAGCGCTGGGGGCGGCCGGGAAGGCGGTTCCAGCGAGCCTCGCCGGAGTGCACCGCCGCTGAACTCGCGGGCACGCGCAAGGAGGAAGAAGGCGGGTGGTGGGACCCACCCGCAGAGTTTGAACTTTTCCAGTATTTTCCAATTTTAGTGCAAACTTCAAATGCACATAACTTTTGCTAGGAAGCTCCTAATTCAGTGAATCAAATTTTGCTGAACTCAGCTTTTTGAGTACTTTCCAGCAACACAAATTTCAGCTCATGAAACTTAATAGTTTTTCCAGAATTAATTACCTAAAGTTTAAACTGGTAGGAATTTTATCTGGAGAATTACTCTATGAAAAATTCTGATATTTGGCTGGGAGGTTCATTGGAAAATCCTTGAGTTACAGTAAAAATTTTCCGACCCATCCAAGTTCATTTAGTCCACCTAATGGTGTAATTAAGTGAACTGCCCTGACAAAATAGAAAAATCCACAGAAACATTTTTCCAGATTTTGTCAAATCTTGTTTAGGGCATGACTTCCTCTAGAATTCTTCAAATGACATGAAACAATTCCATTAGGACCATCTCAAATTCTAGTTTCCAGAAAGTAATGGTTGGAGCCGTGAAAACCCCTGGAATTCCTTAGAAGCTCTAATATTGACCAAATAGGCTTTTATTTGTACAAGGCTCAAATGAACTTTGTTTCAAATGAAACTTGATCAAGACTCTGGTTAGGACCCTACCAAGCATCATAAAAATTTAAGAACCAAAGGGGAGGGCTAGCTAGAGTTATGGTAATTACTTGTTCAGTTCTAAACATTGCATTTAAATTGACATATAGTATATCGTGTACGTGTAGTCGCTGAAGGCGAGGGAACTCCGGAAGTGCTCGATTTCCTTCTTCCGGACGAAGCCCTAACAACTTACCAGCAGCAACAAGTCAAGCCCCGGTTTGCATTAAACCCTTTTATAAAGTTTGGCTTTTGTCTACATGTTTAGCGTGAGGTATGGATGTGCATTAGGTGTAGGATGGAAGAAACCCAAATGCATAACCAGAATTTTCCTATAAGAGTGAGGGTAGTGTCTAAGACCTCGAGTAGACAGGCTAGGCTTAATGATTCGTAGAACTTTGGTACAAGTCAGGTAGTTGGAATCTACTCGCGAGTTAGGCTTGGGACACACGGGATTGGTTCGAGTGATGTGAGATCACTTTAGAAATGAAAATGAGACTAGGCAGGGGCTAAGGCGCAGCAAGATGAGGTCTTGTGTGCGCAGCCCTGTCCATGTCGATTGAGGACCGATCCGTGTGCGTCCCTGCTGAACAAGTATTGAACGTACCGTAGACATATCGGATATATGGGACCCGATAAACCGATGTAACCTATACCTCCGGGCGTCGAGGCATAACGCACCGATTTATAGGTGTAGGCTGAGGGCAGCAAGGTGGAAATCTGCTAACGGGCATACAGAGATGCTCCGTGTAGGAAACCTCATGCTCGTTTCGGTGCGACCGGCTCGACGTTTGGGCTGTTGGGTGAAAGGTTGTCCCGTACAGCATCGAGTGAGCATGCTGTGCAGCTCCACGGGTAGGCGTACGTGACGTGCTCTTTGGGTCTCCCTGCAGGTGTATATCGAGTCGATTCGCCGTCCCTCGTGGTGACGAGTACTGCTTGTTCACTGCGTCGTAACATAGATAAATGGAATGTTATGATTCAATTCTGCTGCATGATATAATTGTATTGCTACATGGGTGCCACAAAATATTGCTTACTAAATTTCAGATTCATGAACTGTTAACTTGTGGCTAAAAGATGAACTAAGGATAAACTTGTAGGCGTGTCCGTTTGCTGCAATTTTACCATCCCATGTTCATTGTACAATACATGTAGAGTTTCATGCCTATGTGAGTCGGTCAAGTCTTGTTGAGCCATCGTGCTCATGGTTGCTGCTTAAGTGTTTTTCAGGTGACGAGCCACCCACGGACTCAGGTTACGAGTCCACCGGCGAGGGTTACCCTCCGTCGGGGACCACGGCTGAGTGGGAGCCGTACACGCCGCGCTTAGACGAGGAGTGTAGCAAGTGTGGGTTGCCCGAGGGCTGGGCAATCGACTTTTGCTAAATAGGCGGGCATAAGTTGTACAAATTTAACTTCCGCTGTGTAATATAAGCACTAGTTTTGTAACTCAGTAGTGTACTACTTTGTACATTTCAGTTGGTTTTTGATGTAATACAATGTATCCTTATGATGTGTGATGTCGGGTGTCGCATCGTGCGGCACCACCCTCTGCGATCCTGGATGAGCGGATTCTGGTCCGCCACAATAAATATCCTTGATGCTCGGAACGTGGCTTGAAAACTTGCATACCTGTGTGCCATCCTTAAAATCATGTTAATTGTGTTGAAAAATCATCTCTCTCTATTTTTTTCTCCTAAAAACTATGTTAGTTACTTGATCTTGATGAATTATGGTCATAGCTTGATTGTTGTATGTTTACTGATCATATTCATCAAGAATATCTGTATGTCTTTGTCCCCTATTCCTTATTAGGAACCATTGAATACATATATATAAGTGTTTTGTACTTTTCTGTACAAGGGACCACGGACTAGTCCGTGGTCACCCCGGACTAGTCCGCACTTAGTTCGCTAGTCCGGTTCGACCCAAGACTCGTCCGATATTTCGACTCCATAACCCTAGGGCCGGCTAAGACCTAATCTCCTTCAACCTCACAACTCCTCCAACGTTCTTTCTCCTCACTCAAGTGCTCCCAAGGCGGATTTGCGAGTTCTCCATCAAATCCACCCAAATCTCCGTGAGAATCGATCTCCACTGCAAGGGGATCGAAGACCCCGGACAAGTTCGCATCAAGAACACCTTCAACGCCTCGAATCAAAGGATTTGGTAAACTTCTATCCAAACCCTAGAACCTTTGATTTTCCTTGTTTTTGCTCAATTAGCTTAGCTCCTCCATTCGATACATGCTCTATTGATATATTCCATGTACTCTAGATCATATTTGTATTGAATAACCTCAAATTTCGACAAGTTAGGGTTTGAGTACCGGACTTGTCCGACCCTGAAAACCGGACAAGTCCAGTATGCCCTGATCAAAACCTTAGCTTATATCAATTCAATGCAATCCCTTGTCATCCTGCTTATTCATATCCTTTATATCTTCCTTGTCAGAATCATGTCGGGATCGAATGAGAACATCTCCGACTTTGAAGCCGAGATGGATCAAGATGTGATGTCTCATATTCCGGAGTCTCGCTCCAACAAGAGACAAGAGCGTGCTGCCAAGCCTACGCCCACCCCACCTAGGGTGCGTTGAAAGGTTACAGTCAATAGACCAGCTTCAAAAGCAAATATGGCTGGTTCTAGCTTGGCAGCTCAACGCCAAACCAAGGGCAAGGGAAAGGGACTTGCTTCCGGCCCGATTGGTCCCCTTAAGATGACAGCTCCAAGACAGGGGAATGGGGATCCCTCGGAGGAGAAGTTCAATGGCAAGGAGAGTGATGTGGCATGGAAGCGGAGGAAGATTGATGCCTATAGCACTGACAAAAAGGCAGCTGACAAGAGATTTTGGTGCAACTTTCACTTGGACTACTACAGTTTGGTGTACCTCCAAATAAAGACTCCTGTGGTCCGCGGCCAATGGATCGACTGGAAATATTTTGAAAGGAAGAGCTGTGAAGCCTTTGAGAAGGTAATAGAGGCTGCAGAGAGACACGGACTCAAGGACTTGCTCTCCTTCAGATACAACTCGAATGATGAGATCATCGCCCAGTTCTTTGCAACTTGCCACTTTGCCCACGATGAAGAAGATAGAGTAACTTGAATGACACATGGATCCAAGTACACAGTTTCCTATGTTGAGTTTGCTAGACTGCTGCACCTTGAGGACACCGGCAGTAATGAGATTGTGATTCACAATCTTGGTGTTGTGGAGAAGGACAAGATGGAATTCCTCTATGATACTCGACTCCCGTACAATCCTCCCTCAACCAAGAACATGAAGCCCTTCTTCATTGTTCTCAACAGAGTGCTCTGGAAGACCATTGCTCCAAAGGATGGAGATGTCGGGAGTGTCCAAGGTTACTTGAGAACCTTGATTAAAGTAATCAGCAGGAGGAGAAAATTTGATATCTTCGATTACATTTGGAATGACATGGTAAACATATCCTGCACACCAAACCGTTCCTGTGGCTATGCACCATACTTGATGTTCATGATTGAAAAAGTCACAGGAATTGAGTTTGTGAAGAATGTGGAGCACACTGCTCTAAGGCCTCAGAAGCCTCCTCAAGCCTCTCTCCCAGCTGATCCCTCACCTGGCTCACCTGAAGAACATCCAGAGAGAGCTCAAGAAGATGCAAGGCCTTCATCCAATACTAGGGCCCCTCCTCACAAAGGGTCCCCTAGTGGGATTATGAAGTATTTGGCTGCTATTTTTGGTTCTTGCCACAAAACAGAGGTGAAGCTTCATAAGATGAACAAGGCAAGAAAAGAAGAAATGAGATACATGAAGGCCAATGTCAAAGCAATATACCAAAAACTTGAGATTGAGCCCATTGGATCTCCAGTCATCTCAGAGGACTCTACATCTGACTTCACAGAGCTTCCTCCTCTCTCTCCATCAGAGCATGCCTACTTTGGCTCCCGGGGCACGACGAGTGGTTCTTCTTCTCCTCCTCCTCAGCCTGATGATGAAGACGAAGAAAGGACTGACAGCGAGGAGTGAGCCGGCGATGACAAGTAGATCCCTCCTCTTCTTCTTTTTGGTGCCTTGATGCCAAAGGGGGAGAGATTGAGGGGAAGTCTTAGGTCGTAGGTTCTTCTTTTTGTGTCCTAGTTTAAGAAGTGGGCTTTTGTAAACTTATGTTATCATTATGCTTTTGGACATGTGCTGTGAAATGATGACTATGTTATGCTTATTATTAATGGTGTACGTTTAAAACTGCTATGTAGGCTTGAGACTTGATGATATTATGATTATTCTTATTATGACATTCACATCAAAATTATTGCTCAAACACATAGTTTTGCACCCCACTATAAAGAGTGCACATATGTCTTATGTCTACATTGCCTATTTTGCTCAAAGCTCATTTGTGCACACTTTATGAAAATCTGAATTTTTTATCATATTTGTGTGATCTCAATTGGTTGTCATCAATCACCAAAAAGGGGGAGATTGAAAGTGCATCTAGGCATCCCTTGTGGGTTTTGGTTGATTTATGACAAACAATGAGACCCTAACAAAATCGTTGAGATGAGCGCAGGTTTTTAAAGAAATTAGGAAGAAAGCGCAAAAAGAAAAGAGAATGAGGATCTAAAATGATAAGAGCTCAGGAGATGAAAAGATTAGATTACTTAGTATGGAGTGTATTGGAGAAACACACCCCAAGAGCTCAAGTGAAAGAAATCACACTAACTGCACAAAAATCAGCATGTGCGGACTAGTCCGATATCAACTGGACTAGTCCGATTTCTCTCTGACTAGAAAACGGACTAGTCCGATATGGACCGGACTAGTCCGATTTGTCTCTGAGTAGACAACGGACTAGTCCGCAGTCTTACGGACTAGTCCGGTATCTCACAACACTTAGAGTTTTCCAAACGCCGCACACCGGACTAGTCCGGAGTCCACCATGGTTTAGTCCGGACATCGCAAACCCTAACGGTAACCTTTGGAAACCCTAGTATAAATAGAGGTGTACGGACATACTACCACAACTCTCGACCCCCTGCGCTGTCACACCTTCCAAGAGCCCAAAATTCACATCTCGCCACATATTCTAACCCTAAAAGGATGAAATCTTTGAGGATTAGTGTGACACCCTCAATTTCGATTCCTGCATGCATTCATATTTTATATGTAGAAAAACATTTTTAAAGAAGTTGAAACAGAAAAGGAATAAAAAAGATAGCCAAAAAGAGTCAAATCCAATCCACAAAGAGCGCCAAAGACAATTTCCGCGGCCCGCTGGCCACATGGCGCCTTCGGAGCTCATCCCCGCAAAAGGGGGAGAGGTCCGCCATTAACTGGCTATGTGGCAAGCTCGGGGCTCGTCTCTGCGGATGGGGCGATGTCCGACCCCGTGGGACACATGTTGCCCCGGAGCAAGCCTCTGCGGAGGAGCGAGGCCAGCCCCGCAGGACACGTGCCGCCTTCGGAGCTAGTCGCTGGGGAAAAGAGAGGACCAGCCGCGCAGGACACGTGTCGCTCTCAGAGCTTTTCTCCGAGAGGTCCGACCCGCAGGACACGTGTCACTCTCGGAGCTCACCTCCGAGAGGTCCGGTCCTACTAGACACGTGTCACCTCCGGAGCTCGCCTCCGGGAGGTCCGACACTACCGGACACGTGTCACCTCCGGAGCTCATCTCCGGGTTGTCTGACGCTGATGGACACGTGTGGACCTCGGAGCTCACCTCCGGGAGGTCCGTCACTGTTGGCCACGTGTCAACCTCGGAGCTCATTACTGAACAGAAAGAAATTCCGGCTCAAACACGTGGCACTATCGGAGCTCACCTCCGAAGAGGGTTCGGTCTGGCACTGACACATGGCACATTCGGAGCCACCTCCGAAGAGAGGGGAGGTCCAGCGCTGACACGTGGTGTACGCGGAGCTCGCCTCTAAGGGAGATGGAGGTCTCGCCCGCCAGGACGTGTGGCGCACGCGGAGCTCACCTCTGATGAAGAGGGAGGTCTCGCCCGCCTGACACGTGGCACAACCGGGGCTTGTCTCTGCGGAAAAGGGAGCGCAGGTCCCCGCAGGACACATGGAGCGTCCGGAGATCATCACCGCAAAGGTGACGAGATCTGAAGCGGTTTTTGCTTCTGTACGCACGGGAATACCGACACGGAAGGAAATCGACACGAATTCCACGTTGCTACCGCACCAAATCAATTAAAGATAAGTTGTTAAGATTGAAAAACAATTTGAATAGGACTCTTATTCGAATTTCGATCAGAGTAGGACTCTTCGTTTCCCTCGTATAAATAGAACCCGAAACAACCCCTTGGTCGTAACATCTTTTCTAAGCCGACAACTTAGAAGCCCTAGCCCCCAACTCGCCGAGCTAAACACCTTCGCTGGAGACTGACCACCGAAGAGACCGCCGACAAGCCCAGACATGATCGCCGCAGCCGGAAGAAAGCCACGACGATCTGTTTTTGCTAGGAGGGAGGACCCGAAAGAAGCAAGGTAGGTTTCCAATACCACCTTACGACAGCATCGCGTTTTCTTTGCATCTGTTCTTCGATCCCTTCGAACATAAGATTTTTCAACAGATCACGTGTTGATCGGTTTGATCTGGAGTCAAGATCATCGCAACGTCCACATTTGATCTTTACACCTCTGTTCATCGTAAAACCCCATGCAAACCCATGCAAACATGCAAGAACACGTACAAACCGATCTAATAAAAAGCTGCATCATAGGATTAGCATGCATATGCATCATTGCATCTTGAATAAAGTTTGTGCATGATAATTGATTGCTGTGAACCTTGTATGTGCGTGATCATAAATAGAGGAACAAGCTCTGGGAGCTGTATACGAGGGATTTCAGCACCAGGAATTCGAGATCCCAGAGCAACAGAAGCCGCAAGAACAAGGCAAGTGCCCCTTTACCATATTGATCCCATGTTTTTGGAAAACTCTTTGTTTGCGAAAAGGTGTGTGTGCTTGAGTCAACTTGATGGGAAACCCTTTCATAGGAAGTTTACTAGTTTTGTTAACCTCCCTTGTCGCCGGGAAAGTTTATGAGTCGGGTATGGTCGGTTTTTGCTTTTTGCTTCGCTAATCTATGGGATTATGGGAAGCGATAGAATGTGTCTAGCTAACTGCACTCGTTTGAATAATGTTAATGTGAAATGGATATTGTTAATGAACATCAATCGGAGGGAGAACTAGGCATGCTTGGTTTGTGAATGAGGTACAATGAGATGGTGGTTACTTGTCGTAGATCTAAGGACCGGTTCATGCGAGCACATGCCAGGATAACAGTGCCACCACAAGGCCAAGTATGGGTGCGGCTTAGCTGAGTAATTAGGTAAGTTACTAGATTGTTATGGACCGTGGAAGGCGAGGGGAATGGGAGTCGAGTGAGGACTGCCCTGGGAACTGCATGGCACAAGAGGGGACCCGTGGGTGGGAAAATTGTAGATTCTAGCCTGCCGGTGAAACCTTAGTGAGTCCATACATCTAGTAGCCCCTTTTAAAGGTTATTTTGTGATCTCTTGACCATACACCGATGGTTGTGTACTGGTATAATGGAGGTTCTGCAGTCGCGGACGGGTGACGAAATCACAAACATGTGGGTAAAGTGGTGCCACCTCTGCAGAGTGTAAAACTATCATGATAGCCGTGCTTCTGGTCACAAGCGCCTGGCCAACTTCCATGATTAGATGGAATGGCTATTGGGATGGTAATTGGTTTGGTTTTGGTTTGGTCTTTGGATTTGGTATTCGGGACTGTTGAGTCCGGGTAATGAGATTGGTTGCATGACTGTTGAGTCATGGCAATGAGCATTGGTCTCGGTACGAGACGGAGTTGAATATGAGATGAGATGGTAGTGAATACGAGATGGTATTCATGAGCATGAGGAAAGTTGAGAAAGATAAATCTTCGGATGGGATATGAAAAGCGGTGAATCATGATGGAGGTATGTTAATATTTAAATACATGTTGGGATTACATTCTTTTAAAGCTAGTTGCTGTTTTTATCATGATTTGTGAAATAAACTTTGCTGTTATGCAATGAGCCTTTTTATAACTACCTTGCTGTGAGCTACATATCATATTTTCTGGCACCTGCTGAGTACGTCATGTACTCAAACTTGCATTATCATACATCATCAGCAACAGGAGAGGAGTACTATGAAGACCACGTGGAGTATTAGGAGTGTGATCCACCGTCAACTTGCCTGTGGGGATGGAGTAGAGATGGAGCTGCTGCTGCTGCTTAGTTTGCTTCCGCAATAGTTTAGAAGACTTTCGCTGCTAGAATAAAGATTTCCGCTGATAGAATAAAGACTTCCACTGCTAAGATAAGACTTCCGCTGCTAGAATGATTCCAAGACTCATGAAACATTGTAATAAACCCTGTTATTCGTGGTATTATTCTGAAATTCAGTTTGTGGATTATATGTGTATGTGTGATGAACATCCTGGCAGACATACGAATCAGTCTCGGTTCAGGGAGGTTTCCTCTTAGAACCAGGGCGTCACAGATTGGTATCAGAGCCACGTTGACTGTAGGACGCACCCCTAGTAACAGATTGGTATTACAAGCCACGTTGACCATAGGATGCAAGATTAGATAAAATGCATATATTGGCATTGTGTGACACCCTCATTTTTGGTTTCTGCATGTATTCATAGTTTGATGTAGAAAATATTTTAAAATAAGTAGAAACAGAGAAAATATTAGGAAGATAGCCAAAAAGAGCAAATTCCAGTTTGCCGAGGAGCGCTGTAGAAAATTTCCGTGGCCGCTGGCCACGTGGTGCGTCCGGAGCTCATCCCTGAATAAGGGGAGAGGTCCGCCGCTAAACTGGCTACGTGGCAGGCTCGGGGCTCGTGCCTACGGTAGAGGGCGAGGTCCGACCCCATGCGACACGTGTTGCCCCCGGAGCTAACCTCTGCGGAGAAGCGAGGTCCAGTTCCACAGGACACGTGTCGTCACCGGAGCTAGTCACCGTGGAAGAGAGAGGACTAGCCGCGTGGGACACGTGTCACTCTCGGAGCTCACCTCTGAGAGGTCCGGCCCCGCTAGACATGTGTCGCTCTCGGAGCACACCTCCGAGAGGTCCGGTCCTACTAGACACGTGTCACCTCCAGACCTCACCTCCGGGAGGTCCGACACTACCGGACACGTGTCACCTCAGGAGCTCATCTCTGGGAGGTCCGTCACTATTGGACACATGTCAACCTCAGTGCCCGTCTCTGAGAAGAAAGGAAGTCTGGCGCTGCTAGGACACGTGGCACATCTGGAACCACCTCCGAAGAGAGGGGAGGTCCGGCACTGACACGTGGCACATTCAGAGCTACATCCGAAGAGAGGGGAGGTCTGGGACTGACACGTGGCATTCCTGGAGCTTGACTCTGTTGAGAGGGGAGGTCCCAACCCACCAGACACGTGGCGCACATGGAGATCACCCTTGGGGATAGGCAGGTCCCGCCCGCCAGGACGCGTGGCGCACGCGGAGCTCGCCTCTGCAGGAGAGGGAGGTCTCGTCCGCCTGACACGCGGCACAACTGGAGCTTGTCTCTGCGGAAAAAGGAGCCCAGGTGATGAGGACATCACAACAGAGGATACTCACATTGATACACAAGGACCAATCACAAGAGCACGAGCACAGTTACTAAATCAGCAGATGAAGCACGGTTACTAAATCAGCAGGTGAACTCGTTCCTAATTTCCTACCCATGTGAGTTTGAGAATGGATTGCTATTTAATGATTTAATTGTTATTAGGAATGATGGACATGATCAACAAGTAAAGGGAGGAGGATTTGGGGATGTGGAGAACCAGATGGGATGTCCACAAGTTGATGGAAACAGTCGCCAACTCGGACTCGAGTTCAACTCGGAGTCCAGGAGCAGTCTATCTTAAAACGGACGCCCAGGATGCATACGGACTCCGTTTTTGACGTTCTACATATGCATGGAAATATGAGAAGATAAACTTTCCAATGGTTCTGGTCCCATATTATAATTCTCCAGGTCAATGGGAATTGTCGAAACAATTCAAATTTGGAAATCCGTCCGGTGTTGCACCACCGTATTGGGCTTTTGGGCCTTGTATCCCGTATGAGTCCATTAGGGACGCGTCTAAGGGTTTTATGGACGAACCCTAGCCTTTAATTACTGCAGCCGCTGGCCATATTCGGTGGGTTTTGCTTAGATTAAACACTTTCACCGTTCTACGTTTTGTGAGGCCCCAATTTCGCAATTTCAGATTGCATCTTCATCGTTCTTGCTTGTGTTCTCGGTTGCACCTGCAGGGATAGCCTTCTTGGCAAGGTCAAGCGTGTGAAGCACGGTTGATAACCAACGGAGAAGTGGTGTTGTGATTGCAGGGGTATTCGGGTCTGCTCGAGTGCCTTGGATCATCAACATCGAGATCTCCACTTCAATTGACCTACCTTTCGGAAGATCGGGCCTAAACTACTCATCATTTAGTATCAGAGCTCAGGTTGCCCGTGAGGTACTTTGATTTCCCACTAGATTAGTTTTTATTTTTCATACCTAGAGTCCACAGAAAAAGCCACAAAAGAATCATATCGTGTTTACCGATTCCTAGACCATAGTGCCTGCAAGTTTCATTTTTCAGTTTGCATTGTTGAGTTTGCATTCGTGTGGTCGAGTCTTGTTGCTGGTTTAGCATTGTGTTTTTGGGTCGTAGTTATCATTTTTCTTCCTTTTTTTTCTTGCTTCTCACCTATTCCACAATCCCTAAACAACAAACCGAGCCAACAAGATCATCGGTTTGCCCTAGCTAGTCGCCTTGCGTGAACTCCCACATCGCCAGCCCTACAAATGGTGACAAACCATTGTGCCAGTCCTCCTTGATTCATCACACAACATCCCATAATTCTTTGTTGCTAAATTCCAATTGTTTTTCACATCCTATTGCGAGATCTTTTTCAAAACCGAGGTTGAATCAACATAAAAACAGTAACTCAGGTAGCCTACCTTAAAACGGCCATAACTTTTGCATACGAACTCGAAATTGGGCGATTTTTTTTTAAATTGATCTAGTCGAAATTTCGCAACCGATTTTCTGCAGCTTTGCCGTGTTCAGTGAAATTTGTTTGGCCAAATTTCCCTCGGATGATAGACTATCCGGCCTCCGAAGTTTCAGCCCTATTTTTAAAGAATCTTCCTGATTTTCTGTAGTCGACATATTACATCCAATTGAGCTGCAAAGCTGTGTGCTTTCTATTTTCATGCTCTCGAGTAAACAAAAAATATCAAAAAAATATTAAAAAAAATATAGTGAAGAGAGCACAGATATTAAAGCATTGACAGCACACACTTGAAAACAGTTGGCCTATACACTTCTTGGTTATATCTTTCTGATTTTCTATTTGCCTTTCTACTGCTTTGTATTGTGCTAGGCCTAGAACACTTGTTAACTAGTAACAGTTCCTACATTGAATACTTATTCAACTTTGTTTGCTGTTAACAATTTTTTTTTCTTATTAGCCACCATATTATGCCATCCAAGCTCCACTTTTCCTCTTGAGCAGAACAGGTACCTTTGCAATCACTCCACGCTTCATTGGTTCTCACCGTCCACCATTTACCACCTGCTGTGTCGGTAAGAACACTTGTAAGAACGTGGTAAGACGCTTGAGAGAGAGAGAGAGAGATTGTTTCCTTCCTTCCACTTTTCACATTGCCACTATCCTTTGTAGTTGATAGGGATAACATATTTTTGTTGTCTTTTGTTTACTACTAACAATGGCAGAAGATAAAAGGGATGATGAATGTGTTCAAAATGCTGAGTTTCGTGACATGATGAGTGAAATGACAGATATGTTCACCAAAACCCAAGCATCGACAGAGGCGTCATTGACGACCTTGAATCGCCAACTTGCCGATCTTGGTGTTCGGATGAATACTCTTGAGGCGTGGCAGCCTCTCGCTGAAGATCGTGAAGACGGTGCTTATAATATGGAAGATCATAACAATCAACCACAACTTCCACTTTATCTACGAGGTATGGGAGGTAATAATCATTATAATTACAATGACTGTCATAACAATTTTAATCGCCCTCTTGATGATGTAAAGGCCTCAGTTTTTGACACATTCAAAGTGTCCATCACCACACACACACACCCCATTTGAAGATAGTTGATGAACACATTTGAAGAGCAAGTAACCATTATCAACATACTCATTAGAGAATAAACTCGCAAGATGAAAAAGGGGCATTTCCCACATACATCACATAGGGGCTGGACATTTAAACAACTCCTACACCATGCTAGGAATGTCCATGCCAAGTTTCACCCAAATTCAAAACCTTTTTGAGGTCCTTTTGGGTATAGCATAAAAGAGGGTAGTTTGAACCCAAATTCAAACTGTGTTTTACCCATGGCTTCAAAAGTAGGAGACATATTCTTACTCAGCACATTTTTGTGAGCTCACACACCAATTTTCACTCCATTTGGAGTTGGTCTTGACATGAGCTAAGTGTAGCAAATTCAAACTTTATTTGAATTTCAAACTGAACATGTGCTGAAATTCAGTCAAACCAAACCCAATTTGAATTCTAACTAATTCAAATGGCTCAGGGGTGAATAATCCAAATTACCATGGGCATTTTAGGGCTTACTGTTTACAACAGTGGCATGGAGTTAAGTTCAGGGTTTAAAAATGAAAGTGGGACCCACATGTCGGCCACTGAAGTGATTCAACCGACTGGGACTTTCTCACTCGGGTCTTCGGGCTTCAGCAGCGATCGCCACCAAGGGAGACCGCCGCGCCACCAGCAGCTTGGCCACGCGCGGGCGCAGGTCGGTGCCGGGCCCTTCTTAAGGCGCTCCACAGCTCTTCCGAAGCCCCCTCGCCGTTTTCCCTCGCAAGAACGCAGAACAGGATTTTCCCTCCGCCGCTCGGAACTGATCGGAGAGCCCCGATCACAGCCACCCTGCTTCATCCAGAGCTACGGCAAGGTACTAGGAACCTTCCTCCTTCTTCCCCGTCACTAGAACTCGGCTAAAACCGGTTGATCTTGGCTATACCGAGAGTCCCGTTCAGAAACCTAAAGCCGCCGCACTTCGGGCTCCCGTGGACAGCCCAACAAGGAGGTTGTCACGCCCAAGCTAAGGCGTCCCCGGACGCGTTGGTGATCGGTGCTGCTCACCCCCGAGCCACAGCCCGAGTGCTTGAACGCCGGCGGTGAATTTCCAGTTTTCCCCTTTCTCGGTACAGACCGACCTTCAGGTGCGGTTCTATCAAATTCACGCTCTAGGAAGGTGTAGAGAGTCTCAATCCGTTCCTACACAGACTAGACTGGGTAGCGCACAAGTTGCCTTCACAACCCTTAGCCTGAGGACCCCTGTACCCGGCGTATTTCGAAGCTTGCCGACGGCGGATCCTGCAGGAAGCATCGGGCGCAAGGTGGGAGCCTGCTTCAGACCTTCCCCGAGCTGCTTCAAGCTCATGTCGACCTTTCCAAAGGTCCACTAATGCTTTCCGACCGGTTGCTCGATCGATTGGGGTGCTAGAGAGGTCGGCCGACACAGCCGAAGTTCTCTCGAGGCCGCCGCTCATCGCCGACCAGGTGCCGGCCATTTTCATGATGAACTGAGCCTGGAATCATGTTCCCCGAGTGGAAGTAGGCAGGGGCGACCAGAATCATTAAGTTTGGAGCACCACAGAGGCTCCCGGCGAGCTCTCCGGCGAGGCGTCGCGGCGGCCGAAGGCGGGAGTCGGGAGGTAGACCAAGGGGGTGGACCCCGGCTGTCAGCGGCTCGGACTTTAAGTCGGGATCGGTCTGCGGCTTGGACCTGGTGTGCTGGTGCGCAAAAACTCCGTGGACCCCGGTGTGCCGTCGCTCCAGCGCCCAACACGTGTCCCCGTGGACCCACCGGCAGATTTGAACTTTTCCCCCATTTTCAGAATTCATTCAAACTTCACATCCTCATAACTTTGGCTAGGAAGCTCCAAATCAAGTGAACCAAATTTTGTTGGGTTCAGCTCTCTGAATACTTTCCAGCAAATCAAGTTTCACTTCATGAGAATCCTTAATTCGCAAGAATTAATTCCTCAAATTTACACTGTTTGGAATTTTAACTGGAGAATCCTTTGGAGGAAAATTCTGAATTTTTGCTGGGATGTTTACCAAAATATCCTTGAACGATCATAAAAATTTCAGATCCATTTGATCTCAATTGATCCATCTAATGGTTTGATTAATAAAACTGTTCCATAGAAAATAGAAAATGTTCAGAAACATTTTCAGAATTTCTCTGAAATTGTTTAGCTCATATCTTTAGCTAGAAACCTTCAAATTAAGTGAGACCAACTCCTTTAGAACCCTCTAAAAATCTAGTTTTCAGAAAGTCATGGCTCGCTCCATGAAAATCCCTAGAACACCCTACAGCCTCCAATTAAGGTCAAGTACATAATTATTTGTGAAGGGCTCAAATGAGCTTTGCTGCAACTAAAACTTGACCAAGTCTCTGTTTAGGTTGTAACCAAGCCACAGTAAAAATTTCAGGGTCAGTGGGTCTGTCTAGTGAGATTTATAAGGTTCACAAGTTTAATTCAAATCAAATGCACTTAAATTAACACATATACTTGTATCTCATGTAGTCGCTAAGGTCGAGGAGGAACCCGAAGTCCTAGACTTTGTTACTCCGGAAGAGCAGCTAGCCTACGACCAAGAGCAGCAAGGCAAGCTCCGGTTTGCATTAACATTTTCACAAATTTTTATTGTTTTGAGCACTTACTTGAGTATGATTATTCCTTGCATTGGGGTCTTGATTGAAAACCAAATTGCATATCCAAGAGAACCAGGGGTTGGGATTAGGATTGAAAACCCCGTTAGCTACTGCAATGCTAAGATAGTGTAGGATTCGGTACAAGTCGAGTAGTTGGGACTACTCGCGAGCATAGGCTAGAGGCACTCGACTCGGGTAGAGATAGCACATGATACACATGGAAAGAAAAATGAGACTTTGCGGCCTGTAAGGGAAGCAGGACTTTGCGGCCTGTGTGCTATAGCTCGGCTTGTGTCGATTGAGGACCGAGCCGTGTGCGGGCCTGTTGAACAAGCTAGAAAAGTACCGAAGACCTACCGGATATATGGGAACCGGGAAACCGATGTAACTCGGGTAGCTGGGTGTTGAGGCATTAACCGTCGTTCAGAGGGTAGGTTGAGAGCTTGAGGTGTAAATCGGTTGGCGGCACTGAGATGCGCATGCAGAGACCTCTTGCTCGGGACGATGGGATCGGTTCAATATTTGGCTGACGGGTGAAAGGTGGTTGCGTACGGCGTCCGTGATGGTTGCTGTAGGCAACATCGAGTACGGGCGTACGTGATGGGTTATTCGGGTAACCCTGCAGGTGTAAATCGATTATAATCGCCGTCCCTCGCGGTCAGTGAGTACCAGTTGTTCACTGTACCGTGACGTAGAATGAACAGGCTAGTTACATGTTAAAATGTTGCTGATTGAAAGATGGACTTTGATTGTTAATGATTTGCTGTAGTTTAGAGCTAATTAAAGTTCCTTTCAACTTTGGGCAAAGTACATGAGAGAAATGTGTTTCTTGTTTGATTGCGGCTCTCTCATGTGCCTTAGCATAAGGTTCTCCACAACCTTCTGCTAAATTTTGAAAGTAAGGTTCCACTAATTAGGCGAGTCCTTGCAACTTGTTTTATCTCCTGTTTAGAAGTTCCATGTTTAGGAGGGACGGGTCAGTCTTGTTGAGCCTTCGTGCTCACTGCTTGTGTTCGAAGCTTTTGCAGGGTTCTATTTGAAAGGGACTCCCGAGGAGGAGACGGAACCCCATGAGGGGAACCCGTAGAGTCGGAGTCGTGCACGCCGCCGTGTTAGTGTGTGTGCGTGCTAGCGGGGACACGTTCATAGGCTGAACGTGAACTCGATGCGTAGTCTATGCCCGTGAGTGTAGACTGAACATATTTTGTTGTACAACTGTTCATAAACCTTTTTATGTAATAAAACTTTGCTTCCGCTTTGTACCTTTTATGTGTGTTATCCGGTGCTGTGCAACGCAGCACCCCTCAGCGTGATCCTGGCTCGACAAGACCGTGGGGTCGTGTCAGCGATGGTATCAGAGCTCGCTTGAGGCTTAACGCACTACAAAGGTCATCTTTTTAAAAAATTTGTGAGGAACGAGTTAGTAGCCCATATAAGGATGTTATTAGTGTATAGAAAGTGGCATATTAACCTATTTTATTATGTTGGAAAATCGTGCATCTCGGGAAGTTTATGTCTTGGGGGGTGCACGTAAGTGTTGTCCACCAGTGCGCACAAGCTGAAGGGTGGAGCCCCACGGGTGGCAGGTAACCCGACCCGCTTTAATATCCTCTATGGCTCTTCATGTCGTTTGGGGTATTCGAGCCACGTCTGTCCCTAGCGTGCTTCGGGCAATTTGGGAGACTCCGTCACGTGGTCAGTAACGTGAACACGCAGCTCAAGGCGTGTTTGGCTTGAGAACATCCGGGCGAGTGATGACGGCCGGGTGTACGAACTGTATGGATACCGGGCTCGGTGTGCAGCCGAGTCTGACGATTGTGTGAGTTATCTGCTGGTAGTCTAACCATGAAATGGTAGACGTGTAGCATCCGTGTGCGAGAGATGCTTAGTGCCACTGAACTAACGAAGCCGACTAAGTCCGGTATAGGTTTTTCTTTGTGAGGACGTAGTACCGCTATGATCTGGTGACGCATCGACGTCACACTCCATTAATGAGAAACTTCATTGTAAAACTTGAAAGTTTTAATCCAAAACATTAAAACTTTATGTAACTCCTTCCCTTAATCAGGATATTCCAAGTTAACAAGTTTTCAACTTATAGGATACTAAGGACAGAGTCCCCTGTTTCCAGCTGAATTAAGGCTGAAGTTATTCAGAGGTTAGAGGTTGAGTTCTTTCAAGTTTGGGGTCATATGATACATTTCTGGAAAGCTTTGGAAGAGTTGTACAACTTTTCTGTTGATTTCCAGAGGTGTTTCACCCCTTAACCCATCGAAATATGCAGTAGAGTTGAAACTGTTCAGAAAACAGGGCAGAACAAAAACTCTCTGTAACTCTCTGTAAATTAAGCATAACTTCCTGCATAAAAATCCAAAAATAGAAAATGAGGTAGTTATGGAAATATTATGAGATGGGTTACAACTTTGTAACAGAAAGTTTTGTCAGATTGGTTGAAGAATTAAATAGAATTCTTGGATCAAATCAGTACCTAAAGCAGGGAGGTGCTGTCCAATTTTCTCCAGAAATTCTGTTAACTTTGGCATCTCATAACTTTTGAACCAAGACAGATCTTAGGCCAAGAAAATACTTTCTGGAAAGCTATTGAAGTTAACTTTAACTTTTATGTTGAGCTCCAGCATTGGTTTTGCTTCTAGGGTTGCCTAAATCAGGTTGAAATGGAAACTGGTCAGGGATGTCATATTGGACAGCAGATCAGCAGTCAAATTTATTGAAATTTGAACTATGATTCCAAGTCTTATGAGTTCAATGACATGTTTTATGTTATAACTCAATGGTTTACTGTTCAAATAAATATTTGACATTTCTCAAATATGTTTTTACAGATGACAGCGGATAAACAGATCGAGAACGGGTTGGTGGAATCTCACTGTTCTCACCACAGCGGCTATGCGGAAGCATTGAGGCAGATGCTTCAATATTTCGGGTACAACCAGATGCCGCATTACTTCGCCAAGGAAGAAGGCAAGGAGGGGAACAAGACGTGGACAATCCATGTCGAGGTTCCATCAGGACCTACGCCACCCGGGTGGGCTCCGTTCACCGTCACGGTGAGAGGTAGACAACCCGAGGGAATGTGGCAAGTGGCAGCCCGTGACACCATGTCACGTTTCTGCCAGCTACACGTGAGAGCGATGGAGGGCACTCCATACGCGCTCATTCCGGTGGAGGGACGGGCTCATCATGTGTGGGAAGGGAGGTACCGGGAGGCAACCGATCCGGGTTGCCCAAGGTACAACCCCGCGGAGGCAAACCTCAGCCTCCAAATGAGGGTGGGAAAGGCCGTGATGGACAGCCAAGATGTTCATACGGAGCATCTTGCCGCAAAGCTCAAAGAGAGCGCAAGCCGTGGAGACCATTTCGAGAGTGCTCACAGCGCACTCCGCAATGTGCTCCTTCCGACGATCAAGCGACTGAACGAACAACATAATCAGTTGCATCGTCTGAAGAAGACGAATAAAAAGAGCCGTGTCGACATCGCGACGTTGCAAGAACTGGTGCAGACTCTAACCCAGCAGAACGAGGACCTTACTCAAGAGCGAGACGATGCTATTGAGGAAGGGCAAGGCTGGGAAGAAGACTACAACCAGGCCATGGACGAGGTTCACGCGTTGCAGGACCTCGTGCCTCCGGTATTGGGCATACCGGTGGTCTTGAGTCTTCCGACAATGGGAGAACCTGAGATGGGAGAGGAGGTTGTAGATCTGGAGCCACCAGCAGAGGTACCGGAGGAGGACTCCGGTAAGGAGTTAGCAGCGGCGGAGAGAAAGAGAAGCGCGCCGCAAAGCAGCGGAGAAGGAGGCGGTCCTTCTCAAAAAATTTGGATGGTGAATCGCCCACCATCAGGTCCACACTGGCAGCCACCACAGAGGTCGATGCCATTCCGCAGTCGGCCATATTCTTCACCGGCATTCAGGCTGGCACTGCCAGCACCACCTCCACAACAACAACAGCAGCAGCGGGCGATGCCGCGTGCGTATGCACCTCAGCAGCGCATGCCGGGCTTTCGTCCCCCAAGCACCGGACATGCAGCGGTCACATGCTATAAATGTGGTCGCCCAGGACACTTCGCCAGCAGTTGTCCGGAGAGACAAGGCGGCGGAGTTGCACCGCAACTTCCGTGGAGGAATCAGCCCTGGAACCCTACTAATGCGCGGCGGGCAAACCCGAGGCCCGGCACTGTGCACCAACTTGCCATAGAGGATGTGCTGGATGGTGAGCCAATCCTTGCGGGTATGTTCCAACTCCACCAGCATCCCGCTATAGTGTTGTTTGATACAGGCGCCATGCACAATTTTATTAGCCAAGCTTTCATTGCTAAACACAGCTTGCCGATCCTACCCACCGATAGTCTATATTTGATTTGTTCACCGGGTGGGAAGATTTCAGCAAGCATAATGGTTTCCAAAGCACCATTATGCTTAGCGGGTAGAGTGTACCCTACGTCTCTCATAATCTTAGAGGGACAGAGTGTCGATGTCATCCTAGGGATGTCGTGGTTAACCCTCCACGGCGCTATTTTAGACACCGTCCTTCGAATCGTGCACTTGAACTCTGAAGTGCACGGATCTCACTCCTTATTTCTGGACAGTCCAGAAATAAAACTTCCAAGTGTATATCAATCCACAGCTATCAGATTGGAAGATATTCCAGTGGTCCGAGAATTCCCTGAGGTATTCCCGGATGATTTACCGGGGATGCCGCCCGATAGAGAGGTGGAGTTCAAGATTGAACTAGCACTGGGAACCATGCCAATGTCCCGAAGGCCGTACAAGATGGCACCCAAGGAGTTGGCTGAACTGAAGACCCAGCTAACGGACCTGCTGGAGAAGGGTTTTATTAGGCCGAGATCCTCACCATGGGGCTGTTCGGCATTATTTGTGAAGAAGAAGGATGAGACGTTACGGCTTTGCGTGGACTATCGTCCATTAAATGCCGTAACCATCAAGAACAAGTACCCGTTGCCACGGATCGACATATTGCTTGATCAGTTGGTCGAAGCAAAGATCTATTCCAAGATGGACTTAAGATCAGGGTACCATCAGATTAAGATATGGGCTGAGGATATTCCGAAGACGGCTTTCTCGACAAGGTACAGGCTTTATGAGTACCTGGTCATGTTATTCGGCCTCACCAATGCTCCATCTCACTTCATGTATTTGATGAACTCGGTATTCATTCCGGAGCTGGACAAGTTTGTCGTGGTCTTCATCGACGACATCCTGGTGTATTCCAAGTCGGAGGAAGATCACAAGAAGCATCTGCGTATAGTCTTGCAACGGCTGCGGGATCACAAGCTATACGTGAAATTCAGCAAGTGCGAATTCTGGATATCGCAAGTGCCTTTTCTCCGGCATATCATCTCAGAGGAGGGTATCGCTGTAGACCCGAGTAAGATCACACAAGTGCTGAATTGGAAATCCCCGAGAACTGTTCACGAGGTACGGAGTTTCCTCGGACTCACGGAATATTACCGGAGGTTCATCCCGAACTTCTCAATGATTGTCAAGCCTATGACGGAGCTGCTGAAGAAGGCTACCAAATATGTTTGGAGTCCAGCGTGTGAAGCAGCATTCAAGGCTTTAGTCAAGCACTTAACATCAGCACTGGTTTTGGCACAGCCAGACACAACAAAACCGTCCGATGTGTACTGCGATGCATCCTGCATTGGGCTCGGATGTGTGCTGATGCAAGACCAAAGAGTGGTCGCGTATGGGTCACAGCAGCTTAGAAACCATGAGCAGAATTATACAACTCACGACTTGGAGCTCGCTGCCATGGTACTTGCACTGAAAATGTGGAGGCACTACCTACTCAGTAACCTCGTACATTTATATACCGACCACAAGAGCCTCAAGTACATATTGACTCAGAAGGAGCTGAACATGAGGCAGCGAAGATGGTTAGAACTGATAAAGGATTAAGAAATAGAGATCCATTATCACCCCGGCAAGGCAAACGTGGTGGCAGATGCGCTGAGTCGCAAGTCACACGTCAATAATTTGACCATCACACTGTTGGAAGAGAGCGAACCACCACTACATGTGATTCCACATGGAGCTCTCTACAACCTAGCTTTGATCCCCACCATCCGTGAAGAGATAGAGGCAGCTCAGAAACATGACAAGGGCATGTCGCATTTGCGGAGACGTGTAGATAGTGGGGAGTTGAAATGTTTCTAGAAGGACAGAGACGGCGTTCTATGGTTCAAGGACCGGATCGTCGTACCCCGTAACCCGGAGTTACGGAAGAAAATCTTTGATGAGGCTCACTTGTCAAAGTTTTCTATTCACCCCGGCAGCAACAATATGTATCAAGGACTCAGAAGCAAGTTTTGGTGGACACGGATGAAGCGGGAAATCGCAAAGTACGTGTCCGAGTGTGATACATGTCGAAGGGTGAAGGAAGATCATATGCGGAAACCGGGACTGCTACAACCACTGGGCGTTCCTGCCTGGAAGTGGGAGTATGTGAGCATAGACTTCATTGTTGGTTTACCCACCACTTTCCAGAAGCATGATTCTGTGTGGGTGATCGTCGACTGGCTCACCAAAGTTGCCCATTTCATCCCGGTTAACACCAACTACAACGCCAAGAAGTACGCTGAACTGTACATCTCATGGATCCTATGCTTATATGGCGTACCCTAGGCAAGGCTTTAACCATAACCCGGACGACCGACATCGAATTACCCAAGCCCCGTAGCTTAGATGAGGATCGTAAGCCACAGTGAAGCTAACGAACAGGAAAGAGTGACCAGGGAGCACGACTACTCCTTTTTTCTGCCGTGTCTGCAGGTCCGAACATGTCCTTGGCGTCCCAGATCTCCTAGGAGGCACGATGCTGACGTCCTGCCTCATCCAGTGGTAGGTGCGCCCCAACACAAGGGACACATCTACCAGGGGGCCATCACGGTGAACCACACGGGTAGGACATCGGACCACTGCAGCGGCAAGCAGAAGACTCAGAGCGCCAGCTACAACAAGCTGAAGACACTAGCCGAAGTTACTTGGGTCCTTGCGCTGCCAAGGACCCGGGAGAAGTGTTAGCCACACTGCCGGAGCGCCCTGGGTCCTTCCGCTGTTAAGGACTTGGAGAAACAAGTTCGGGACATCGACAAACAGCCATCCACGTTGGCTAAGTCATTCCGAACCTTTGCGCTGCCAAGGGTCCGGAGTATACATCAACAACTCAAAACAACACAAGACTTGAAGCAAAAAAGTCTTTATTAATGGCAGAGCTTCGGCATACAAAGGAGGATACAAGGCAACTTAGGAACCTAGCACCTACAAGTTGGGCAATCTCTGGCTCCATGATAGAATTTGGTTGTCCCCATGGCATACTTGGTTGTCCCCCAAGCCAATCTTTGTGCAAAGAGACGGTCACCTGCTATAAGCCCAAGGACAGCCAGCAAACAGATCAGTCTGACGCCTCAATTCTCGTCAGGCATCACCGATCTGCCCCACAGCGACGATGGTCACGTCCAGTGTCATGTGGGCCAGACGCCAATTATGGCAGACTTGGTGTCCCCGATGATGACCAGTGTTGTGTGGGCCATGTCCTACAGACGCCAAGCTGGAGAAGGATGATCTGGTGGGACCGGAAGAAGGTAAAGACCTTCAGGGAGGTCAAGTCTTCCTCCGACAAGTCCTTCAGGGATCCTGTCCCCGACGACTTCCTCTGCCATCAGCAAGCCGTCCGGATGGTGGTGGTCTATAGTGGGACTCAGTAAGTTCGAACATGTTACAGATTCTTCCTATGGGCGCCAATATACCAAGCGCAAGATTTAGTTGAGATTCTTTAGATAAGAAGATAGAAAAAAGTTAGATTCTGTTGTAATAGAATCGGCTAAATAAGATTTGGCGCCTGGAATATAAAGGCAACCGTAGATTGTAAATGGATCATTGAAGAAATAAAATTACCCTTACCTCTAGGGTTTGTTCGTCAGGCGCCCTGGCACGGGTTCCTCCCTGTTCAGCCTATGTCCCGACATGACGCATATTGAAGTTTTTCATCACGTGAGTGCATTTTGAGTCTGTACAGCAAGCAAGACATCTATCAGATCAGTGTACTTCTTGTACTTATTATTACAGTATTGCTTCTGGAGCACCATGTTTGATGGGTGCACTACTACAAAAAGCATTTTCACAGACGCCTCCCGTTTCTTATCCAGACGGTCCATTCAAAAAAACACTTGTGATGTCCAATGAATTAAAAACCAAATATGATAATTTAGTAACACAGGCAGTCCTTAAAAAAGAACCGCATGTGAAAATATCTAGATTTTCACAGGCAGGCGTAATAACAAACCGTATGTGAAAATGGACAATACCTCAGGCGTTATTCGTTAAAAACCGCCTGTGAAAATAGACTTGTTTACACAGGCAGTCCTTATGTAAAACTGCCTGTGATAATGGACAATAACTAAGAAGGCTTTGTTTCATGGACCGCGTGTGAAAATACACTTGTTTTCACAAGCGTTCAGTGTTTAGAACCGCCTGCGATATTGTACTCATGATATGCGGCTCCATACACAGACCTCCTGTGAAAACTAGTGTATATATAGCCTTCACGGATTCTATCCGAGCGTGGCTGCGCTAGCTACAGCCACGACGGATGATATTTTTGCAAAATTTGAGGGGGGGAGTTTTGTTTCCAAATCTTTATAGAAGTATATCTCCTTATTGTTGTTTTATTCTTTTGCTTCGTTTTCCCCTTCTTTTTGATGTGATTTAAGGTCTCAAATTTGTAATTTACATTCTGCACCAAATTTTCTGTATTTTTAGATATGAACAAGGTTAAGAGTTAAATTAGAGATTACATCAAAGATTTGCTCTCCATAAGGTAAGCCTATGATCTTGTGTCGTTTTTTCTTCTTTGGGTGCAATTTAAGATCTTAATTTTTAATTTAGGTTCTGCACGAATTTTTAAGGATTTAGAATATTTGAAATTATAATTAAGCTCAATTTAAAATCTTTTCAATGATTTCTGTCTCCAAAGGTACGCCTTGCTACATTGTATATATCCTATATTTTCAAAATTTTATTTATGGTTTCTTAATTTTTTCTAATTTTTAATTTTAGATGTGGAAATAGAGAGAATATAATGATATCTCTTTTATACTTACAGTCTGACACAAAAGTTGGACTGAGCGTGGATGTACAATATGTCAAGACCTGATCCTACGTACATTCAAAATATTGTAGCTTTATTGAAGCATCCAAGAGACATGCGAAGATAGAAAAGATAGATTATATATTATGTCCTTATATCGACTGCGAAAACAAGATTACTTGGACAGATACTATAGTAATCCAATCACACTTCATGAGAAGAGGTTTTAAGAAAAACTACACAATATGGACAAAGTATTGTGAGTTAGATACACGTGAAGTGGATAATGATAACGAGAAAGGTGTCAGATATTTGGACGTGGATAATGCTCATATCGATTATTGTCGTGACAATCATGATGATGACGACGATGATGAGTTTGATTGTGAGGAGATGTTGCGCAACCACATGTGTTGATTTCTAAGAGAAAAAAATAAAGGTTTAAGTAAAATGGAGACATTACAGAGTGCGTCAGAGGAGCTTTTATATGATGAATCAAAGGGTTGTGATAACGAGTTTACTATGTTGCGTGCACTCCTGGAACTACTAAAGTTGAAGGCCACCCATGGATGGTCCGATTGTAGTTTCACTAATCTTTTAAATTTTCCAAATCCCAATAAACTGCCTAGAAGCACTTATAAAGCGAAAAAGCTTCTATGTCCGATGTCGCTATGTGTGACAAAAATACACGCTTGTCCGAGCCATTGTATTCTATATCGTAAAGAGCATGAGCTCGCAACGAGATGCCTGATCTGCGGTGTCAGTAGATACAAGAAGGACTATATCCAGTATATTGCCGACATGAATAAGACCCAGAAAAATAAGAAGAGTTCTATTGGCCCTAAAGGTGATTATGATATTTCTGACGATACTGACGGGAAGAATTAGAGAAAGATTCATGCCTTGGTTATGGAAGATTTGTGTTGGTTATGATAGGATTTCGTGCTAGGCACGAAGTTGAGTTGTTTTAGGAATGTTTAGGACGTTCCTAAGGTGTTTGGAAGTCTCACGATTGCTTCTATCTGCGAATAGGAGAGTACTGAGCAGTTATGGTAAGTTAGGATACGAGTCCAATTAGGAGTAGGAGTCCTAGATTGGATTGATTAGCCTGAGGGCTGACTATAAAAGCAAGGGAGGCCAGAGCTCTCGAGGAGAGAGAACTTTGGGCTGTTCCTCTTTTGTTTCTATTGAATAAAGTTCATAGTTTCGAGGAGCTTTTGTGCCTTGTTCGTCCGATTTGTTTTTCGTCAAGTCTTTCTCGCCGAGTTTCTGGACAGACCGACGTTGCTTTGGTGTTTCGTTCATAACTCTAGTTTTACAGATCCGATTGACGTGATTCTTTTTGGGTTGTCTTCACAACTCAATTATCTATCGTCTGTGAAATTTTCACGAGCTTCAGATCTGTAGTTCTTTAGATACACGAGTTTCTTTGCAGCGCTGCAGATCTGTTCTATATCGGGTAGAACAGATTGATCTTTGTTTAATGTTTTGATCGTATCTCAAGTTTTACTTCGTGTTTTCAAGTGATTCTTGTTGCATTAGATCCGTGACTTGATTCTCTACCTCTATACTTGATTTGTCAGTGTTGAACACGTTTGAAAACACTTGCACACACGGTTTCTTTAACCGATTGATTTTTTGCTGAGGGGTTTTTGTTGTTTCCGCTGCGAAATGTTTTAATGTACCATTCACCCTCCCTCTGGTAGGTTTTCACGTGCTCTTCGATCCTACAGATTGGTTAAGCAAGCACAACGGAGTAATTCAATGTGCTGAGAGGAGCATGCAGTTGACAAATGAGCACGGTACTCGCATTGAGTTCGAGTCAGCCCAACCGGCAACCGAGAAGGCAGCGTTGAACCACGTCGAAGAAGCAACATTAGAAAGCATCCCAGTGGTTCAAAAATTTTCAGATGTGTTCCCGGAAGAACTTCCAGGTATGCCACCTGACCGGATATTGAATTTTCCATTGATTTAGTACCTGGAACTGCACCTATAGCGAAGAGGCCATATAGGATGCCCGTTAATGAACTAGTAACTTAAGAAGCAAATTCAGGAGCAGCTAGAAAAGGGTTTTATACGCTCAAGCTCGTCACCATGGGGAGCCCCCGTGCTCTTCATAGACAAGAAGGATGGGACCCAAAGGATGTGTGTGGATTATAGGTCTCTCAATGAGGTGACGATCAAGAATAAATACCCGCTGCCCCGTATAGAGGACCTATTCGACCAAATGAAAGGTGCCCGAATTTTCTCCAAGATTGATCTTCGGTCGGGATACTTTCAGCTGAAGATTAATCCATCCGATATACCCAAGACTTCATTTTGAACACGGTATGGTTCGTATGAATATACCGTTATGTCTTTTGGGTTAACGAATGCACCCGCATACTTTGTGTACCTCATCAATAAGGTCTTCATGGAGTACATGGACAAGTTCGTCATGGTTTTCATCGACGATATCATGGTGTATTCAAAAAGTGAGGAAGAACATGAAGAACATTGGATATTGACATTGCAGAAACTGCAAGAACATCAATTGTATGCCAAGTTCAGCAAGTGTCAATTTTGGCTAAATGAGATATCGTTCCTTGGCCACATCATCTCCGAGAGAGGAGTATCTGTTGATCCCGGAAAAGTGGGAGATGTTCTGAAGTGGAACCAACCGCAGAATGTGAGAGATATTCGGAGTTTCCTTGGGATGGCTGGATACTACTGACGGTTCATCAAGGATTTATCCAAAATAGCGAATCATATGACTGAATTGCTAGTGAAGGGAAAAACATTTCAGTGGACACCAGTGTGCCAAGAAAGCTTTGAGGAGCTCAAGAAAAGACTAACCACAGCGCCAGTTTTGGTATTGCCGGACGTGAGCAAGTGTTTCGATATATATTGTGACGCATCAAGATAAGGGCTTGGATGTGTGCTCATGCAAGAAGGACAAGTGGTAGCCTATGCGTCGAGGCAACTAAAGAAACACGAGCTGAATTACCCCACACATGACTTGGAACTTGCAGCCGCGGTACATGCCTTGAAGATTTAGAGGCATTATATCCTTGGCCACCGATGTGAGATCTATACGGATCCAAAAGCCTCAAGTATATATTCACACAAACAGATCTGAATTTGAGGCAACGTCGATGGTTAGAACTCATCAAGGATTATGATGTTGGAATAAATTATCACCCCGGAAAGGCCAATGTAGTAGCTGATGCGTTGAGCCAAAAGGGAGCATATCACCAACACACGGTTCGGGACTACCGCCCGAGCTGCGCAAGGAGTTCGAACGGTTACATCTCGGGTTCTTGAACGAGATGGAAGTGATAGAACTCAACTCTTCGCTGGAACAAGAGATACGAGATGGCCAAGCAACGGATGAGGAAATCAAGGAAAGATTCTGACAAGGCATAGAAAAGGATTTCAAGGAAGACGAGAAGGGCACGCTTTGGTTAGGGAAAAGGATTTGTGTGCCTAATGTGAAGCAAATCCGCGACACGATATTAAAGGAGGCACATGACTCACCTTATTCCATACATCCCGGCTGTACAAAGATGTACAAGGACCTGAAAACTTGCTATTGGTGGGATGGTATGAAAAGGGACATAGCTGAATATGTTGCCTTATGTGACACGTGCCAACGGGTGAAGGCCGAACATCAAAACCCGCTGGACTGTTGCAGCCATTGAAAGTACCCGAGTGGAAGTGGGAAGACATCAGCATGAATTTCATTGTCAGATTGCCACGTACTCGGTCGGGTTACGACTCCATTTGGGTTATTGTGGACCGATTGATGAAAACAGCCCATTTCCTTCCTGTTAGAACCACGTACCACGTCGCTGAACTCGCCGAGCTGTATATGGAGCAAATCGTGTGCCGCCATGGAGTTCCGAAGAGGATAGTTTCAGATCAGGGTTCTCAATTTACCTCTAGGTTCTGGAAGAAGCTGCATGAAGCCATGGGTACACGGCTGAATTTCAGCTCCGCTTATCACCCGCAAACTGACGGGCAAACTGAGAGGACAAATCAAATTTTGGAAGACATGTTGAGAGCTTGCGCCTTGAAACATGGGCACAGTTGGGATAGGAGCTTGCCGTATGCTAAATTCTCATACAACAACAGCTATCAAGGCAGTTTGAAGATGTCACCTTTCGAAGCATTGTATGGTAGATGGTGTAGAACACCGCTGTTCTTGATGAGACCGGAGAGAGCCAAGTGTTTGGACCCGAAGTGCTGCAAGACGCCGAAAAGCAAGTCCAAACGATACGAGAAAATTTGAAGGCTGCTCAATCACGACAAAAAGGTTATGCGGATAATAGGCGAAGAAGATTGACCTTTGAAGTAGGAGACTTCGTGTACCTTAAGGTATCGCCTATCCGAGGCCAACGAGGGTTCAACGTCAAGGGAAAATTAGCACCTCGCTACATCGGGCCATTTAAGATTTTGGGCAAGCGAGGAGAAGTAGTGTATCAACTAGAGCTGCCAACGCACCTCTCTGACGTACACAACGTGTTTCACGTATCCCAACTCAAGAAGTGCTTAAGAGTACCGGAAGAACAAGTACCGATGGATGAGCTCGAGCTTCAAGAGGATCTGACCTATGTGGAGCACCCCGTCCAAATTTTGGACGTGAAGGAAAGGGTCACGAGGAACAAAGTTATCCGTTGGTGCAAGGTACAGTGGAGCCATCACACGGAAGCTGAAACAACATGGGAGCGTAAGGAAGACCTCAAGGCAGAATTCCCTCATCTATTCTCTACTCTATCGAATCTCGTGGGCGAGATTCAGTTTAAGGGGGGTAGTTTTGTAACACTCTTAAATTCATTTCCATGCATTGCATACATTTTTATATAGAGAAACAATAAAAAAAGAAGTAGAAATGGAGAAAGAATCATAAAAATGATGGGGAATGGGAAAAAGATAGCTGAAATGAGCCAATTCCAATTTGTCTAAGTGCGCTGTCGACACATCCACGGGCTGCGCGACATGTGGCGCCTGCGGTGCTCACCCCTGCGGAGGGGGGTGAGGTCCGGCACCGTGGGAAACGTGGCGCCCGCGGAGCTCACCCCTGCGGAGGGGGGTGATGTTCGGCACCGCGGGACACGTGGCACCCGCAGAGCCCACCTCCGCGGAGGTGGTGAGGTCCGGCACCGCTGGACACGTGTCACCCTCGGAGCTCACCTCCGCGGAGGGGTGAGGTCCGGCACCGCTGGACACATGTCGCTCTCAGAGCTTACCTCCACGGAGGGGGTGAGGTCCGGCACTGCTGAACACGTGTTGCTCTCGGAGCTCACCTCTGTGGAGGGGGTGAGGTCCAGCACCCGCTAGACACGTGGCGCCCTCGGGGCTCGCCTCTGAGGAGAAGGGAGGCCTAACCCCTCTGGACGTGTGGCGTCCTCGGAGCTCGCCCCTGCGGGGGGGGGGGGGGGGGGGGGGGGCGAGGCCCAGCTCCGCTGGCCGTGTGCCAGGCCCGGAGCTCGCCTCTGAGGAGGAGGGTGGCCAGCCCCGCCGGACATGTGGAGGTTTCAGAGCTCACCCCTGTGGAGGGGGAGAGGTCCTTAGTCGGATTTTTCTCCTGTGCGCGGGGGTACCCGGTACTGAGGGTACCGACACAATTTCCCCAAATTTTTCCCACATTGCTGCCGCACCTAACTGAAAAGATAAGTTTGCATTCATCTACACCATTGCATCTAGAGTAAAGTTTGTGCATGATGTTTGATTGTTGTAAATTTTGTATGGGCGTGGTCGTGAGTAGAAGGACAAGCTCAGGAAGCCATCTACGAAAAACTACAGCACCAAGACTTCGAGACGCTCGGACAACAAGAGCCACGGAAGCAAGGCAAGTGCCCCTTGACCATATTTATCCCATGTTTTGAAAGTGTTTTGTTTGCAAAAACGTGTACGCTTGAGTCAACTTGATGGGACACCTTTTTTTAGGAGTTTACTAGTTTTGTTAACCATCCTTGTCGCCGGGAAAGTTGATGAGTCGGGTATGGTCATTTTTCCTTTTTGCTTCGCTTAATCTACGGGATACGGGAAGCTGAATTAAAACATGGTTAGCTACTGCACTCATACGAATAATGATAATGATAACTTGATGATGTTAATAAGCATGAGATCAGGGGAGATCTAGCCAAGGTTGGTTCGTGGATGTTGCCGAATGAGATGGTGGTTTACTTGCCGTAGATCTAAGGACCGGTTCATGCCAGCACATGCCAGGAAAACAGTGCCACCACAAGGTCAAATATGGGTGCGGCTTAGCTGACTAATTAGGTGTGTTGCTAGCTTGTTATGGACAGTGGATGGCGTGGGGAATGAGAGTCGAGAGAGTACTGCCCTGGGAACTGCATGGCACAAGAGGGGTCCTGTGGGTGGGAGAATGCTGATTCGAGCCTGCCGGTGAAACCTTAATGAGTCCATACATCTAGTAGCCCCTTTGTAAAGACTATTTTCTGATCTCTTGGCCATACACCAACGGTTGTGTACTGGTATAATGGAGGTTCTGCAGTCGCCGACGGGTGACGAGATCACAAACTTGTGGGTAAAGTAATGCCACCTCTGCAGAGTGTAAAACTATCATGATAGCCGTGCTTACGGTCACAAGCACCTGGCCAACTCACATGATTAGAAGGGAAACTTGGGATGGATGTTCGGTATGGTTATGGTATGGTCATTGGGACTGGTTTTGGAACTGTTTTGAGTCATGAAAACAATTTTGGCTTTGGTCATATGAATATGAGATGGTTATGAATATTTCTGAGTATGAGATGAACTTGAGAAAGATCATTGGCTGGTTGAGACTTGATAAATGGTGCATTATGATGAAAGAGTGTTGCTGATTACTTGGTTATATTGGGATTTAATTCATCTAGACTTAGTTGCTGTTTTTACCATGTTTGTGAAATAAGATTTGCTTGCTGCAATGAGCCTTTTTATTCCATACCTTGTTGTAAGCTACATGTCATACTTTTCCCGCACTTGCTAAGTACAACATGTACTCACCCTTGCATTATCACATAAACATCAGCAACAGGAGAAGAGTACTTTAAGGACCATGTGGATTACTAGGCGTGCGAACTACCGTCAACATGCCTGTGGAGTTGAAGATGGAGCCTGCTGCTTAGTTATTTTCCACTGTCGTTTACAGACTTCCGCTGCAAGAATAAGATAGAAAATTATGATTGAGACAATGAGTCAATGTAATAAAGTACTTAGACACTATTTATTCGTGGTTATATTCTGAATTCAGTTTGTGGATTACATGTGTATGTGTGATGAACATCCTGGGCACACAAATGCATTAACTTGGTCCTGTTTTCGGAACCGGGTGTCACAGTTATCAGCAGCGGTTTGTGCAGAGTAGACAGCTAAAGGTGGGCGACCTGGTGCTTCGGTGAATACTTTCTCAAGAAGGCGGGAACAAACTCTCCCTCAGCTGGGAGGGTCCCTTCCGAGTAATACAAGTATGCCGCCCTGGGTGCGTCCGCCTAGCCACGGAGGATGGGGTACCTCTACCCAATCCATGGAACATATAACACCTTTGTAAGTTCTATCCTTAGCGCGGGAGTAGGGTTCAATTTTCTATGTAGGATGTCATAGTGTCTAGGAACAGCGCTTAGAACAGCTATGCTCCGGAGGAGTCCTGTTACTCTTGTCATCCGGGGCGAGTTGCTGTCTTCTTGTACGGCCTGGTTCCTCCTATGAAAGAAGCCTGAAATGAGAAATTATTGCCCTACCCTGCGTACTCTCTCTTTACAGTTTGTGCTTCTTTCATGCATATCAACTGTAAATGGCATGTCTGGAGCCTGTCCCACACACTTGTCATAGGTCCCGTGGCACTGGAAGGTCTCCTCGCTGAAAGGTTAACACCCGCGGGAGGTCCAGGACGCGCAGCATGCTTAGCCTAGTTCCGTACCCTGATCCTGCCGCACTGCCTCCCCCGCGCTACAACTAAGTACTTGGGGGCCGGAAAGGACACACCTACGAACAAGAAAAGTAACCGGACCTCGGACACTGCCTCCTCTCTTTTCATGATTTCTTTCTATACTCCTCCGGTCGTGTGGCCAACTACTTTTTCCTGTGTTCAACCATAGAAGGAGTTGTGCTATCCTTCTGCAGGCGGGACTGCTTGAAGAACCTGTGGCGTACCAGGGTCCTGTGGTTGTCTCATGGCTCGGGGGCCCTATGGTGCCGAATGTTCCCTCCCCTGAAAGGCTTACGCCAGCGGGTGGTCCAGAGTGTGTAGCCTGCTTTGCCTAGTCCTGTACCCCAAGCCTACACACTCTGCCTCTCCAGCGCTACAGCTCAGTATTAGGGAATAGGACGGCCCATACCTCTAGCTCGTACCATTATATCGGACCGGGGCACTTTATTTGTTTCCCGTTTCTGGGAGCAGCTACACGCTGCATTGGGGACGAAGCTGATCCGTAGTTCAGCATACCACCCGCAGACGGATGGGCAAACCGAGCGGGTAAATCAGATTCTAGAGGACATGCTACGAGCTTGCACTATCAACCACGGCAAGAGTTGGGATGATCACTTGCCGTTAGCCGAGTTCTCGTACAACAATGGGTACCAAGCCAGCATCAAGATGGCGCCTTACAAGGCGCTATATGGGAGGAAATGCCGCACACCACTAAATTGGTGTGATGTAAGGGACACAGGACCTCGTCGGGTGGTGCCGTGTTATGCGGCACCCAACAGCACACGGGTCGATGAACATACATCATATTACATAAATAGTTTGCGGAAGCGTACAAGAATGTTTTACAAATAAGTATATCAGAGTAAACTACAGCGGAAGACTATCACTCTCACGACTCATATCTAAACTAGCAACAAAGAAACGGTCCAGCCCGCGGACGTTTCTTACTAGCAACACGAAGACAATCTGCAGCGGCGAGGATGCTCTTAGAGTAAGCACTCGGAGGTTCCCGAGTCTCATCGGCACCCCTTCTCATAATCAGCGAGTCAATTACCTGCAAAACAACTCGGATAGCATCCGTGAGCATAACGCTCAGCAAGACTTAACCGTCTCCCTAAACATGAAACTCTAAGTGAGGTTATGAACCTAACATAGGATGGCATAAGCATAATTAACTCGCCTAAAAGTGAATCCTTACTTTCAGGTATTAATTGCAGCATTTTAAGTAACCCTGGGCACGCTACATCGGGAGTCCGCAATCAAACAAGAAACGCTTTCCCCCGATGTAAATTGCTCATGGCATAAAAGAATCGAGTTTGCACTAGCCTATTCATCGAGATCCAATACAACACTAGTATAATACTTCACATCAATATGATTAGTTCCTTTCTCATGCGAGTTCTTACTACGTCACGACTGTGAGAACAAGTATGCTCGGTCCATTCCGCGAGCGACGGTGATTCGAATCAATAACACCCGGACTACACGACACGTACGCCCGTACTCGACGTTGCCTACAACAACCATCACTGACGTCGTACGTGGCAGCCTTTCCCCCGTTTCACCCCCGCTGAATCGATCAAGTCGCCCCGCACAGTAGCTACTCTCATGGTGCACCTTCCGACGTGAGATGTCATGAGAATATTCCCCACATACTGCACACCGGCCGTCCGCCTGAGGCGACCCGAAAAGTCCCAACGACAGCTTCCCGAGGTACATCGGTTTACTGGGTCCCATATAGCCAGCATGAGTCCGGTACACAACTCAAACTTGTTCAACAGGGCCGCATACGGATCGGTCCTTGACCGACACGGACAGGTCTACAGCACCCAGGCCCCTATGTCCTGCTGCTCCTACAACCTTCCGGTCTCAACTTTAACTTGCTAATTCAATTACGAACCAATCCCGTATGCCCCTGTTGTCCCTAAATCTGCGAGTAGCATCTCACCACTCGACTTCTACCGAACTGTACTTAAGCATGGCAGTTCTACACGGTGAAAGACACCTACCCAATACTCCATGGGTCATTTGGCTATGCAAGAGGAGTATCAAACACTAGACCTAATGCACAGTTCAAATCTTAACCAAAGGTGAATACAAAATAAAAACTTAACAGCTGTTAAATGCAAACCGGAGCTTGCCTGTTTTGCAGGGTAGTTGTATATAACAGTTAGTGTCCTTGCAGATCCACCCTTGACTCTCCGGAGCTTGATCCACTTTGATGAATCACTCCTTTGAGTCCCCTTCGTTGTGGTTCCTATTGAAATGCATATGCATATGTTTCATGGAATGTAATGGAAAGAAGTTATAGAATTACTTTCTTAAGAACAGAGGTTGTGTGGAAAAGCCAAGCATGGCTTGGTTTGCCTCTGTCGTGCAAAGAACAGAATTAAACTAATTTGACCTTAAGGCCCTTAGCTATACACTAACCCTTTTCTCTAATGAACATAATAGACAAACTGAAAGGATTTGAGTGCAACTGAAGAACAAGAACTCCAATGGCCTCAAAACTTTTACAGCAGGTTCTATACTACCTAAGGATTTAGCTTGCCAACTTGCAGCTAATGTGGAGTCAACTTGTGTCCTCCATAATTCTCACCATACCCCTTATGTATTTTTCCCTTATACATAAGTATGGAGAATAAGAACAGGGAGTTCCAGGACTTATATTGGGCTGATAATTTACATGTGAGTTTTTGATCACATGAGAGTCATCTGGTCCAAAATTCAGCCCTTTTACTTGGGTAGTTCTCCCAGAACAATTCTTTAAGCATTTGTACTCAATAGAATTAATTCTGTAGTAATGTGCATTTTCATGCCCAACTAAGTGAACTACAATTCCAAGTATGTCCCATAGAGCTTGCCTAAATTTTCCTATGATTTTTGGAGCTATGGATTGCTCAGAACAGATTTTTGAAGTGGGAAACATTTTCTGAAAATGTTTCTGGACTCTTATGAACACAGCAGATTGTTTTTAGCAAATCCCTACTCAAATGATCTTCAAATGAGCTGAAAATTTGCTATGAGGTCAACAATATGCTAAAGAATATTCTGGCAAAATTTGGGTATTTTTGGATAAACCAAACTCCCTCTATAATTCTTTTTCAGAAAACCTTCCAAGAATTTTCCAGAATTAAATAATTCGTTTCATACAAATTGGGTTGTACCTCTGGATAGTACTCCCTTTAAGGAATCCAACAAAATTTATCTCACTATTTTTGGAGCTTCCTACACCAAGTTATGCATTTTACAAGTTTGCACAACTCTCTGTTTGATTTTAAACAGCACAGTCGCGCGTGAGGCCCACGGGTCAGATGCTTCTTCAACCTCCCGCCAGAGCCCGCGGTGCACACCAGCAGAAACTTGGCATGGCTCGTTCTCCCTCATTTCTCCACCAAATGAGCTCCGGTTTCGCCCTACATGCTCCTGGGAACGTGGCGCAGCTGCCGGGCAAGGTTTTCCCGCATGAAAATGGCTGCAGGTGGGTCGGCACCGGTGGGGCGGCTCGGGAGCTCGACATGGACGCGTTCCCGCGTGTCCAAGGCATCTCCCGGCGAGCTATGATGTCCTACAGCATCCCTATGGTTCTAGGAACACGGAACGTGGATCAGATCATGCAGAAAGTGGCTGCAACCTAGTCCTCACCGTGGACCATGGCAGTTTTGGCCGCCGGCGACGATTTCTCGTCGCCCGGGGCACAGGAGGGTCGGTTTCCTTTGGTTTTCGGCGTGGGAGGGCGCTAGGGCATCTAGTTGCTGTGGTTTGAATTGTGGGAGGTGTGATCAATCGGTTTGGGAGAATTTCCCGAATTACACACATGCTGTTCTACACGTGCACCGGTGCCAAAACTGGAATTCCGGCGAGCCGGCGTCGGGGGAGGGCAAGAGGACGACGGGATGATGATCAGTACCTCCTGGCGCACCTCTGTGACTTCTTGAGCCTGCCGGAGAGGCGCTGGACTGGCCGGGAGACAGGGGCAATGGAGCAGCGCCGGTGAAGAAAAAACAGCGCCCTGCTGATCGTGAGGAGAGGAGCAACTGCTGTTGGCTTGGTCCGAGTAGGGGGAGATAACGTTGCTGAAGCGGTGAGAACCCGCCCTGGGGCGCCAACGCGTGGAGGCCGGCAGCAGGAGCTGTCACCGGCAAGCTGCTCGGTGGCGCTCGCAAGCTGCTCGGGAAAAGTTCCCACCGAGAGCAAAACTTAGTGATTAAGTTTCCTCTTTTAGCTCAATGACATGTGGGTCCCACTCCACATGTACCTCCCAAATATCTGTTTAAGCTGATCTTTTCACTCCCCAAAATGCTAAATTTTAAAAAGGTGGGCTAGAATTTGAATTCTTCAAATTCAGTTTGAATTTGCAAGACTAAATCTTGAATTTGGTTTAAGTTTGCAAATTATCCTCTTTAACTCCTTTTTGAGCCCACCCTACAATTGAAAAGTTGGTGATAACCTTTTCCCTAAAAACTTAACTATATGGCTGCATGTTAATTCAAAGTTTTTAGGTCACCATATGTGTGAACTTTGAATTTTCAAATCTGAATTTTAAACTCCCATGCAAAGAGGTATTTAACTCCTTATTGGTCCAACCCTTTTAAGTAAAAAGGTGAACCTCATGTTGGATGTTCATCCATGTATTACTTTGCATGAAGAAAAGTTTTAGCAAGTCCCTTTTTTTTTCCTATCATTGCCACACATATGAACTCAAACCATAGTTTTTATTCATACACATTTTTGGGACTTTTACATTCCTCCCCCCTTAAAAGAATCTCGTCCCGAGATTACAAAAGAGGAACGCGACGGGAGAGGTAATTACAAACTGTACAAAGATAAAAGTTCCGGGTAGTTGGTGCGGAGATAATCTTCACTTTCCCACGTCGCCTCTTCCGCGATGTGATTACTCCACAGTACCTTGAAAAATCGGATCGTCCGGTTCCGGGTTACCCGGGTCTTTTCATCCAAAATCTGGACCGGTCGCTCGGTGTAGGTCAAGTCCGGTTTCAATTCATCGATGTCCTCAGTGCGAACAGCAGCGGTGAATTTGAGGCACTTCCGCAGCTGTGATACATGAAATACATCATGAATACCCGCTAGACTTGCTGGTAACTCCAGCCGGTAGGCTACGGGTCCGCACTTCTCCGTGATAGCAAAAGGACCAATAAAACGGGGAGCGAGTTTCCCCTTTACACCGAACCGGTGAATTCCCTTCATCGGAGATACACGAAGATATACGTGCTCTCCGACGTCAAAATGTAACGGCCTACGCCTTTGATCGGCGTAGCTCTTCTGTCGGGATTGGGCAGCCTTTAAGTTCTCTTGTATCAACCGAACTCGGTCTTCGGCTTCGTTGACAAGATCAATCCCAAACAGAACTCTTTCGCCGGACTCGCACCAATTCAGTGGTGTGCGACACTTCCGGCCATAGAGAGCTTCATACGGTGCCATTCTAATACTCGCTTGATAACCGTTGTTGTATGAAAACTCCGCCAGCGGTAGGTGATCGTCCCAATTCCTACCGTGGTGGATGGCACATGCTCTCAACATGTCCTCGAGCACTTGATTCACCCTCTCAGTTTGTCCATCGGTTTGAGGGTGATATGCGGAGCTTCTAATTAGCTTGGTGCCCAACGAGGCATGCAGCTGCTCCCAAAACCGAGCAACGAACAACGCACCTCGATCTGAGATGATGGTCTTCGGGACACCATGTGAACATATAATTCTGGAGATGAATAACTCCGCATATTGCCTTGCTCGATAATGAGTGTTCACCGGTATGAAATGAGCCGACTTTGTCAACCGGTCGACGATCACCCATATCGAGTCATGCTTCTTGGATGTGAGCGGTAATCCGACGATGAAGTCCATACTCACATCCTCCCATTTCCATGCCGGTATCTTCAAAGGTTGTAGCGGTCCGGCTTTCCGCATATGATCAGCCTTGACCCGTCTACACGTATCACACTCGGATACGTATTTAGCAATCTCCCTCTTCATCCTCGTCCACCAAAATTTCTGTTTCAAATCTTGGTACATCTTGTTACTTCCAGGATGAATGGAAAACTTAGACAGGTGGGCTTCATCCAAGATCTTCTTCCGGAGTTTCATATTACGCGGTACCACTATACGGTCTTTAAACCATATCGTACCGTTCCCATCCTTCCGGAAGCATTTCGTCTCTCCGTTGTCGAGTCTTCTCCGTATGTGTGACATACCTCTGTCTCTTCTTTGAACCTCAACAATCTCTTCACGGATTGTTGGAATGAGCGCGAGATTATAAAGCGCGCCATACGGAATGACACGGAGGCTGGGTTCTTCATCTTCCAACTCAGCAACCGCTAAGTTGTGAACGTGGGCTTTCCGACTAAGTGCGTCGGCAACCACGTTTGCTTTTCCCGGGTGATAGTGGATCTCAATTTCATAATCTTTTATAAGCTCCAACCATCTCCGTTGTCTCATATTCAGCTCCTTCTGCGTGAAGATGTACTTCAGGCTCTTATGGTCGGTGTAGAGGTGAACAAGATTACCCAGTAGGTAATGCCTCCACATCTTCAATGCCAACACCACTGCAGCAAGCTCAAGATCGTGAGTTGGATAATGCTGCTCGTGGTTTCGCAGTTGACGAGACCCATAGGCGACTACACGCCCTTCTTGCATCAGAACGCAGCCGAGACCGATGCCGGATGCATCGCAGTATACATCAAATGGCTTCGTCGTGTCCGGCTGAGCAAGAACTGGAGCCGTTGTGAGATGTTTCACCAAAGTTTTGAATGCGGCTTCACAGGCTGCATTCCACAGGTATTTAGTACCCTTCTTCAGCAGCTCCGTCATTGGTTTAGCAATCTTTGAGAAGCTCGGAATAAACCTCCGATAATAACCCGCTAAACCTAGGAAACTTCGGACCTCGTGGATAGATTTGGGAGATTCCCACTTCAGCACTTGTTCAATTTTGCTGGGATCCACGGCAATGCCCTCTGCTGAAATGATATGGCCTAGGAAAGGCACTTGATCAATCCAAAATTCGCACTTGCTGAACTTGGCATATAATTGGTGCTCCCGCAACCGTTGTAGCACAATGCGCAGATGTTCAGCATGCTCTTCTTCAGATTTGGAGTAAACCAATATGTCGTCGATGAATACCACGACGAACTTGTCTAGTTCCGGCATGAACACAGAATTCATCAAATACATAAAGTGTGCCGGAGCGTTGGTTAGCCCAAATGACATGACGAGGTACTCGTAGAGTCCGTATCTCGTCGAGAAAGCTGTCTTCGGTATGTCCTCCGGTCGGATCTTGATTTGATGATAGCCCGACCGAAGATCCATCTTCGAAAATACCTTTGCACCCACAAGTTGATCAAACAGAATGTCAATGCGGGGCAAAGGATACTTGTTCTTGATCGTGACCGCATTGAGAGGACGATAATCAACACATAGCCGTAGTGTTTCGTCCTTCTTCTTAACGAACAGCGCTGAGCAACCCCAAGGTGAAGAACTTGGTCGTATGAAACCCTTGCTCATGAGTTCATTCAGTTGCTCTTTCAACTCCGCTAGCTCGTTAGGTGCCATCTTGTAAGGCCTTCGTGAAATAGGCGTCGTTCCCGGTGCCAGTTCAATTTTGAACTCGACGTCCCGTTCGGGCGGCATGCCCGGTAAGTCATCGGGAAATACGTCGGGATAATCACGTACCACCGGAATATCTTCAATCTTCAGCGCTTCCGTGTGGTAGGCCTCTACCCTATCTGGATCTTCGCTGTCTAAAAACAGCGTGTGCTGTCCGTGAATCGGCGAGTCAATCTGGATAGTCCGGTTACCGATATTGAGAACGGCACCGTGACGATTTAACCAAGACATCCCCAATATAATGTCTATCTTCTGCCTATCCAACATAATCAGCGATGTTGGGTATATTTTTCCGCCCAAACACAAAGCTGCTCGGGACACAATCTGATTGGCAGAGATATTCCCTCCCGGTGAACGTATGAGAAAACTCGTTGTGGGAGTATTGGTGGATATTTGGTGCTGATCCACGCATGTTTTGCTGATAAAATTGTGGGTTGCACCTGAATCAAAAAGTACCAATACGGGCACGTCCTTGAGAGTAAACATGCCCGCTAACACCGGTGCTCCCTCCAGGACATCCTCAATCGCAAGATGTTGCACACTCCCGGATTGCAATGCTGTTATGTTGACTGGAGCAGGTGGCGGCATACCACCTGATGATGATGGCTGTCTGGTGTTTACCAACTTCTCCCGGCATTCCTGCCTAAAATGCCCAAAACGGTGGCAATAAGAACACGGAGGTTTCCCCGGTTCTTCGTTGACTTGTGGTTGAGAAGTTGAGGCACTTGGCTGCAGCAATGATGCAACAGGTATCATTCGTTGCTGCGGAAATGGCGCTGCTTCAAGATAAGATTCTTGAGCAGGAAATCTGTACGGAGTTGATCTCCCTGGTGCTTGCCATATCTCCTCGGATGGTGTGTGATACACCACACGGTATTTACGAGGAACGATTGGTGTGTCTTCTTGCACATCCTCCCGGTCCCTCTTCTCTGCTTGACACTCAAGTGTCGCTTGTTCTTGCAGCAGAGCAGCACTGATCAACTCGGTGTAACTGCCTTGATTGAACAAAGCTAACTTCTCTTTTAGTATGGCACTCAAGCCATAGAAAAAGTAGTCACACATTGCAGCTTCGCTCGTCGCATAAGCAGGAGCATATTGTGCCAGAAGGTTGAATCTTCGGACATAATCGAGGACACTCATGTCCCCCTGCTTCAAGTTTCTGAATTCTTGCTGTTGGGCCTTGATAAAACCCATAGGAATGTGACGAGCACGGAATGCTTCACGAAATTCCGTCCATTCCACTTGATGACCTTCCGGAACGGTGGCAAGATAAGCGAACCACCAATTTCCGGCGGCTCCATGGAGCTGTTGAGCTGCAAATGATGTCTTCTGATACTCGTCGCACTCAAACACCCCAAACTTCGACTCCATAACTCGAAGCCACTGATCAGCTTCCACTGGTTCATGGGCTTCCGTGAAGATTGGCGGTTGTGTCGCCAAGAAATCCAAGTAGGCGTTCCGAAGTGGAACGTCCTGTTGTGCACGCTGGAGTAAGCCCTGTTGTATCAAGGCTTGGAGTAGTCTTGTGTTCTCTTGACTTGACTCGACCATCTGAGCCATGACATCCGCCCATACCGTTGATGGCGGTGCCCGTGGTGGAGTCGAGTCATCATCTTCTTGACGAGAACTATCAACCCTACTCGGAGAATGAGTACGCACCATACTGCACAAAGATAATTTTTGAGGGGAGTCAAAACATGATCTCAGCAGTATGTGAAAGTATGTAAAACATGAACATGCTAAAACTTTATGAAAGCATAACAAAATTTCATGTTTACACATCTTTCTAAAGCCAACATATCCAGTCCCTCATTCGGTACAAAACAGACCTTTCAGTACTTAACCCAGAATTTGATCCAGTTACTAGCATTTTCATAACTCAAGTTGAATACCAAAGTTAAAGTTAACTTCAGTATATTTTCAACGAGTACTCACATGCCCCTAGATCATTTCTGGAACAAAAGTTAGGATTGTTCAAAGTTGACAGAATTTCTGGCTAAAATTTGCCAGCACCTCCTTTGTATGTGGCTGTTTTCATCACAGTTTTACATACAACTGGGGTACAATTCTGAACAAACAATGAACTACAGAATCGTTGCAAATTTCCTAACCTTTCCAACGGTGTATCATATGACCCTTAGAAATTTTTCTACAGACTGTGACGGCTAATTTACAGCAACATCCAGAGAAGTCTGCAGCTGCTCTGTTTTCTGAACAGTTTGCATCCATCTGGACGTTCAATCAAGTTGGTGTCGGATTTGGCTCTGGAGTTCTACAGAAAAGTTGTAGAGCACTTAATAAACTTTCCAGAACCATATCAAACACCTCCATTGGGTCAAACTAATCAGAGTTACGCTCTGTGAAAGTTCGGCAAAACTTCTGCCAGAACAGAGCACTCTGTTTTTGAGATCAAAAGAAGCCTAGTAATTCTCTTCTTTGAAACTTAGTTCAAATGAAGAGTTCAGTAACTAATATGTGCTTTATCACATCCATTTTTAGTTTGAAAGTTAGTCATGAATGATTTCTTCATAGGTAAGAATACTATCCAGTGTAGTACGGTGACAATGCACCGCAAGACATATGACGGTACTACGTTGCCTCACCAAAGAAAAACCTAACCGGATTACACCGGCATATACGTATCATTAGGTGGCACTAAAACGATCACTCGCAAACGTGTTCTACACGTACTAAGGTTTTCGTGGTTAGTACCTACATAAAACACACTCAATCATCAGGTTCGGCTGCACACCGAACCCGGTATCCATAACAGTTGGTACACCCGGCCGTCATCACTCGCCCAGGTGTTCTCAAGCCAAACACGCCTTGAGCTACGTGTTCACGTTACTGACCACGTGACGGGGTCTCCCAAATTGCACCACGCACGCCAGGGAAGACGTTGCTCGAATACCCCAAACGACATGAAGAGTCGGAGAGGATACTAGAGCGGGTCGGGTTACCTGCCACCCGTGGGGCTCCACCCTTCAGCTTGTGCGCACTGGTGGACAGCGCATACGTGCACCCCCCAAGACATAAACGTCCCGAGATGCACGATTTTCCGACATAACAAATAGGTTAGCTTGCCACCTTCATAATATGCTAATAGTAGTCCTTATGTGGGCCTAGTACCGTTATCTCACCGTATCCTAAGTTTTTGACATAATATGATGCTCAATCCGTGCTCTGTTCCCAACGCGGCTCTGATACCATGTGTAAGGGACACAGGACCTCGTCGGGTGGTGCCGTGTTATGCGGCACCCAACAGCACACGGGTCGATGAACATACATCATATTACATAAATAGTTTGCGGAAGCGTACAAGAATGTTTTACAAATAAGTATATCAGAGTAAACTACAGCGGAAGACTATCACTCTCACGACTCATATCTAAACTAGCAACAAAGAAACGGTCCAGCCCGCGGACGTTTCTTACTAGCAACACGAAGACAATCTGCAGCGGCGAGGATGCTCTTAGAGTAAGCACTCGGAGGTTCCCGAGTCTCATCGGCACCCCTTCTCATAATCAGCGAGTCAATTACCTGCAAAACAACTCGGATAGCATCCGTGAGCATAACGCTCAGCAAGACTTAACCGTCTCCCTAAACATGAAACTCTAAGTGAGGTTATGAACCTAACATAGGATGGCATAAGCATAATTAACTCGCCTAAAAGTGAATCCTTACTTTCAGGTATTAATTGCAGCATTTTAAGTAACCCTGGGCACGCTACATCGGGAGTCCGCAATCAAACAAGAAACGCTTTCCCCCGATGTAAATTGCTCATGGCATAAAAGAATCGAGTTTGCACTAGCCTATTCATCGAGATCCAATACAACACTAGTATAATACTTCACATCAATATGATTAGTTCCTTTCTCATGCGAGTTCTTACTACGTCACGACTGTGAGAACAAGTATGCTCGGTCCATTCCGCGAGCGACGGTGATTCGAATCAATAACACCCGGACTACACGACACGTACGCCCGTACTCGACGTTGCCTACAACAACCATCACTGACGTCGTACGTGGCAGCCTTTCCCCCGTTTCACCCCCGCTGAATCGATCAAGTCGCCCCGCACAGTAGCTACTCTCATGGTGCACCTTCCGACGTGAGATGTCATGAGAATATTCCCCACATACTGCACACCGGCCGTCCGCCTGAGGCGACCCGAAAAGTCCCAACGACAGCTTCCCGAGGTACATCGGTTTACTGGGTCCCATATAGCCAGCATGAGTCCGGTACACAACTCAAACTTGTTCAACAGGGCCGCATACGGATCGGTCCTTGACCGACACGGACAGGTCTACAGCACCCAGGCCCCTATGTCCTGCTGCTCCTACAACCTTCCGGTCTCAACTTTAACTTGCTAATTCAATTACGAACCAATCCCGTATGCCCCTGTTGTCCCTAAATCTGCGAGTAGCATCTCACCACTCGACTTCTACCGAACTGTACTTAAGCATGGCAGTTCTACACGGTGAAAGACACCTACCCAATACTCCATGGGTCATTTGGCTATGCAAGAGGAGTATCAAACACTAGACCTAATGCACAGTTCAAATCTTAACCAAAGGTGAATACAAAATAAAAACTTAACAGCTGTTAAATGCAAACCGGAGCTTGCCTGTTTTGCAGGGTAGTTGTATATAACAGTTAGTGTCCTTGCAGATCCACCCTTGACTCTCCGGAGCTTGATCCACTTTGATGAATCACTCCTTTGAGTCCCCTTCGTTGTGGTTCCTATTGAAATGCATATGCATATGTTTCATGGAATGTAATGGAAAGAAGTTATAGAATTACTTTCTTAAGAACAGAGGTTGTGTGGAAAAGCCAAGCATGGCTTGGTTTGCCTCTGTCGTGCAAAGAACAGAATTAAACTAATTTGACCTTAAGGCCCTTAGCTATACACTAACCCTTTTCTCTAATGAACATAATAGACAAACTGAAAGGATTTGAGTGCAACTGAAGAACAAGAACTCCAATGGCCTCAAAACTTTTACAGCAGGTTCTATACTACCTAAGGATTTAGCTTGCCAACTTGCAGCTAATGTGGAGTCAACTTGTGTCCTCCATAATTCTCACCATACCCCTTATGTATTTTTCCCTTATACATAAGTATGGAGAATAAGAACAGGGAGTTCCAGGACTTATATTGGGCTGATAATTTACATGTGAGTTTTTGATCACATGAGAGTCATCTGGTCCAAAATTCAGCCCTTTTACTTGGGTAGTTCTCCCAGAACAATTCTTTAAGCATTTGTACTCAATAGAATTAATTCTGTAGTAATGTGCATTTTCATGCCCAACTAAGTGAACTACAATTCCAAGTATGTCCCATAGAGCTTGCCTAAATTTTCCTATGATTTTTGGAGCTATGGATTGCTCAGAACAGATTTTTGAAGTGGGAAACATTTTCTGAAAATGTTTCTGGACTCTTATGAACACAGCAGATTGTTTTTAGCAAATCCCTACTCAAATGATCTTCAAATGAGCTGATAATTTGCTATGAGGTCAACAATATGCTAAAGAATATTCTGGCAAAATTTGGGTATTTTTGGATAAACCAAACTCCCTCTATAATTCTTTTTCAGAAAACCTTCCAAGAATTTTCCAGAATTAAATAATTCGTTTCATACAAATTGGGTTGTACCTCTGGATAGTACTCCCTTTAAGGAATCCAACAAAATTTATCTCACTATTTTTGGAGCTTCCTACACCAAGTTATGCATTTTACAAGTTTGCACAACTCTCTGTTTGATTTTAAACAGCACAGTCGCGCGTGGGGCCCACGGGTCAGATGCTTCTTCAACCTCCCGCCAGAGCCCGCGGTGCACACCAGCAGAAACTTGGCATGGCTCGTTCTCCCTCATTTCTCCACCAAATGAGCTCCGGTTTCGCCCTACATGCTCCTGGGAACGTGGCGCAGCTGCCGGGCAAGGTTTTCCCGCATGAAAATGGCTGCAGGTGGGTCGGCACCGGTGGGGCGGCTCGGGAGCTCGACATGGACGCGTTCCCGCGTGTCCAAGGCATCTCCCGGCGAGCTATGATGTCCTACAGCATCCCTATGGTTCTAGGAACACGGAACGTGGATCAGATCATGCAGAAAGTGGCTGCAACCTAGTCCTCACCGTGGACCATGGCAGTTTTGGCCGCCGGCGACGATTTCTCGTCGCCCGGGGCACAGGAGGGTCGGTTTCCTTTGGTTTTCGGCGTGGGAGGGCGCTAGGGCATCTAGTTGCTGTGGTTTGAATTGTGGGAGGTGTGATCAATCGGTTTGGGAGAATTTCCCGAATTACACACATGCTGTTCTACACGTGCACCGGTGCCAAAACTGGAATTCCGGCGAGCCGGCGTCGGGGGAGGGCAAGAGGACGACGGGATGATGATCAGTACCTCCTGGCGCACCTCTGTGACTTCTTGAGCCTGCCGGAGAGGCGCTGGACTGGCCGGGAGACAGGGGCAATGGAGCAGCGCCGGTGAAGAAAAAACAGCGCCCTGCTGATCGTGAGGAGAGGAGCAACTGCTGTTGGCTTGGTCCGAGGAGGGGGAGATAACGTTGCTGAAGCGGTGAGAACCCGCCCTGGGGCGCCAACGCGTGGAGGCCGGCAGCAGGAGCTGTCACCGGCAAGCTGCTCGGTGGCGCTCGCAAGCTGCTCGGGAAAAGTTCCCACCGAGAGCAAAACTTAGTGATTAAGTTTCCTCTTTTAGCTCAATGACATGTGGGTCCCACTCCACATGTACCTCCCAAATATCTGTTTAAGCTGATCTTTTCACTCCCCAAAATGCTAAATTTTAAAAAGGTGGGCTAGAATTTGAATTCTTCAAATTCAGTTTGAATTTGCAAGACTAAATCTTGAATTTGGTTTAAGTTTGCAAATTATCCTCTTTAACTCCTTTTTGAGCCCACCCTACAATTGAAAAGTTGGTGATAACCTTTTCCCTAAAAACTTAACTATATGGCTGCATGTTAATTCAAAGTTTTTAGGTCACCATATGTGTGAACTTTGAATTTTCAAATCTGAATTTTAAACTCCCATGCAAAGAGGTATTTAACTCCTTATTGGTCCAACCCTTTTAAGTAAAAAGGTGAACCTCATGTTGGATGTTCATCCATGTATTACTTTGCATGAAGAAAAGTTTTAGCAAGTCCCTTTTTTTTTCCTATCATTGCCACACATATGAACTCAAACCATAGTTTTTATTCATACACATTTTTGGGACTTTTACATGTGAGTCTAGCGAAAAGGGTTACCTTCGGGATTGACCTTGTCAATAATGCGGAGGAAAAGGTTCGGCTGATTCAAGCGAACCTAAAGGCCGCCCAATCCCGTCAGAAACAGTATGCGGGCCGGAGAAGACGCCCATTGCAGTTCGAAGTAGGGGATCACATAAACCTATGTGTGTCTCCGATGAAGGGCATCAACAGATTTGGGGTGAGAGGAAAGTTGGCACCCCGATTCATCGGTCCATTCCAGATTACCGAAAGATGTGGATCAGTAGCATACAAGCTGAAATTACCAGAAGCACTTTCCGGTGTGCACAACGCCTGTCACATTTCCCAGCTGAGGAAGTGTCTCAAGCTATCAACTACCGTTCAGCTGGAAGACATTGAAGAACTGCAACCGGATCTCACCTATCGGGAGGAACCGGTGCAGATTATTGATGAAAAGGCCCGAACCACACGCAACCGTAGGTTGTGGTTCTACAAGGTTCTATGGAGTAATCACTCCATGGACGAAGCGACATGGGAGAGCGAAGAATTCCTTCGCACTAACTACCCCGACTTTTTCACGTCGCATATCCGGTAATTTTCCACCGTCCTCTCTCTCATTTTCACCTTATAATCTCGGGACGAGATTCTTTTAAGGGGGAGGAATGTAAGGGCCTCAGTTTTTGACACACATTTGCAGTGTTCATCACCACACCACACACCTCATTTGAGGAAGAATGATGAACACAAATGAAGAGCAAGTAACAATTATCAACATGCTCATTAGAGAACAAACTTACACATTGCAAAAGTGGTATTTCCCACATGTGATATAGATGGGCTGGACATATGAAAACTCCTACACTTTACTAAGGATGTCCATGCCAAGTTTCACCCAAATTCAAAACCTTTTTGAGGTCCTTTTGGGTATAGCATGAAAGAGGGTAGTTTGAACCCAAATTCAAATTCAAACTGTTTTTACCCCATGACTTCAAAAGTGGGAGACGTATTCTTACTCAGCACATTTTTGTGAGCTCACACACCAATTTTCACTCAATTTGGAGTTGATCTTGACATGAGCTAAGTGTAGCAAATTCAGACTTTATTTGAATTTCAAACTGAACATGTGCTGAAATTCAGTCAAACCAAACCCAATTTGAATTCTAACTGATTCAAATGGCTCAGGGGTGAATAATCCAAATCACCATGGGCATTTTAGGGCTTACTGTTTACAACAGTGATATGGAGTTAAGTTCAGGGGTTAAAAATGAAAGTGGGACCCACATGTCAGCCACTGAAGTGATTCAACCGACTGAGACTTTCTCACTCGGGTCTTCGGGCTTCAGCAGCGATCGCCACCGAGGGAGGCCGCCACGCCACCAGCAGCTTGGCCACGCGCGGGTGCAGGTCAGTGCCGAGCCCTTCTTAAGGCGCCCCACGGCTCTACCGAAGCCCCCTCGCCGTTTTCCCTCGCAAGAACACAGAACCGGATTCTTCCCTCCGCCGCTCGGAACTGTCGGAGAGCCCCGATCACAGCGACCCTGCTTCATCCAGAGCTACGGCAAGGTACTAGGAACCTTCCTCCTTCTTTCCCGTCGCTAGAACTCGGCTGAAACCGGTTGATCTCAGCTATACCGAGAGTCCCATTAAGAAACCTAAAGCCGTCGTGCTTTGGGTTCCCGTGGACAGACCAACCGGGAGGTTATCACGCCCGAGCTAAGGCGTCTCCGGACACGTTGGTGATCGGTGCTGCTCACCCCCGAGCCACAGCCCGAGTGCTTCAACGCCGGCGGTGAATTTCCAGTTTTCCCCTTTCTCGGTACAGACCGACTTTCGGGTGCGGTTCTGTCAAATTCACGCTCTAGGAAGGTGTATAGAGTCTCAATCTGTTCCTACACAGACTAAACTTGGTAGCGCACAAGTTGCCTTCACAACCCTTAGCCTGAGAATGTAAGGGCCTCAGTTTTTGACACACATTTGCAGTGTTCATCACCACACCACACACCTCATTTGAGGAAGAATGATGAACACAAATGAAGAGCAAGTAACAATTATCAACATGCTCATTAGAGAACAAACTTACACATTGCAAAAGTGGTATTTCCCACATGTGATATAGATGGGCTGGACATATGAAAACTCCTACACTTTACTAAGGATGTCCATGCCAAGTTTCACCCAAATTCAAAACCTTTTTGAGGTCAGTTTGGGTATAGTTAGGAAGAGGGCAGTTTGAAGCCATATTCAAATTCAAACTGTTTTTATCCAATGAATTTAAAAGTGGGGGGCATATTCGTACTCAGCACATTTTTGTGAGCTCACACACCAATTTTCACTCCATTTGGAGTTGATCTTGACATGAGCTAAGTGGGAGAAATTCAAACTTTATTTGAATTTCAAACTGAACTTGTGCTGAAATTCATTCAAACCAAACCTCATTTGAACTTTGATCAATTCAAATGGCTCATGGGTGAATAATTTGAATTGCCAAGGGTAGTATGGGCTCACTGTTTACAACAGTGATTAGGAGTAAATTTCAGAGGTTAAAACTGGAGGTGGGACCCACATGTCAGCCACTGATCAGATCAAACCGACTGAGACTTTTTCACTCGGGTCGTCGAGCCGCAGCACCTCGGGCTCTCGTGGACAGCCCAACCAGGGCGTTGTCATGCCCGAGCCAAGGCACCCTTGGACGCGCGGGTGACTGGTGCTGCTCATCCCCGAGCCACAGCTCGAGTGGTTGCTCACAGGCGGCGAATTTCCACTTTTCCCCTTTCTGTGTGCAGAACGACCTTCGGGTACGATTCTGTTTAATTCGTGCTCTAGAAAGGATTAGAGGGCCTCAGGCCGCTCTCACACGAGCTAGACACGGTAACGCACAAGTTGTCTTCACAACTCTGGGCCGGAGAACCTCTGTGCCCGGCGTAATTTAAGGTCTACTAATGGCGGAACGAACGGGCGGCATCGGGCGCACGGTGAGGACCTATTTCGGGCCTTCCCCGAGCTGCCTCGAGCTCATGTCGACCTTCTCTGAGGTCCACTGATGCTCCCCGACCGATTTCCCAAGTAGCTGAGGTGCTAGAGAAGTCAGCCGACATGGCCGAAGTCATTCCGAGGTGGCGGCTCGTCACCGACCATGCTCCGGCCGTTGTCATGAGCAGCTGACCCTCGGATCCTGTTCCCCGAGTAAAAGTAGGCAGGGGCGGCCAGGATCGAGAAGTTTGGAGCTGTACAGCGGCCGGCGGCAAGCTCTCCGGCGAGATCCCTCGGCGGCGGGGCGCGGGTGTCGCGAGGTTGAAGAAGGGGGTGGACCCCAGCTGTCAGCGGCCGATATTTTGAATCGGGATCCGGCTGCGGCCAGGATCGGGTGTGCTGGCGCGCAAAATCCTTGTGGGCCGCGATGTGCCATCGCCTAGGCGTGCGACGCGTGTCCCCTGGGCCCACGCGCGAGTTTAAACTTTTCCCCGATTTTCAGATTTTCTTCAAACTTCAAATCCTTATAACTTTGGCTAGAAAGCTCCAAATTGAGTGAACCAAATTTTGCTGGATTCAGCTCTCTGAGTACTTTCCAGAAAATCAAGTTTCACTTCATGAAATTCCTTATTTCTCCAGAATTAATTCCTTAAATTTTAAACTGTTAGGAATTTTAACTGGAGAATCCTTTGGAGGAAAATCCTGAAATTTTGCTGAGATGTTCAACAGACTATCCTTGAACTACCATAAAAATTTCAGATCCATTTGAGCTCATTTAACCCACCTAATGGTGTGATTAGTGAAACTGTTCCATAGAAAATAGAAAATGTTCAGAAACATTTTCAGAATTTTCTCTGAAATTGTTTAGCTCATATCTTTAGTTAGAGACTTCCAAATTAAGTGAGACCAACTCCATTAGAACCCTCTGAAAATCTAGTTTTCAGAAAGTCATAGTTTGTTTCATGAAAATCCTTAGAACACCCTAAAAGCCTTTAATTAAGGTCAAGGGCATAATTAATTGTGGAGGGCTCAATTGAGCTTTGCTGCAACTAAAACTTGACCAAGTCCCTGTTTAGGTTGTAACCAAGCCACAGTAAAAGTTTCACAGTCCTTAGGTCTGTCTAGCAAAGGTTATAGACTTCACAACTTCAAAGTTAATACAAATGCATTTAAATTAATACATATATTTCTTATATCATGTAGTCGCTAAGGTCGAGGAGGAACCCGAAGTCCTAGACTTCGTTACTCCGGAGGAACAGCTAGCCTACGACCAAGAGAAGCAAGGCAAGCTCCGGTTTGCATTAACCATTTTACAAATTTTTATTGTTTTGAGCACATATTTGTTTCCTTTATTCTGTGCATTAGAGTCTTGTTTGGAAACCCCACTGCATAGCCAAGAAAACCATGGGTTGGGTTTAGGATTGCAAACCCCGTTAGCTACTGCATTGCTAGGATAGAGTAGGATTCGGTACAAGTCGAGTAGTTGGAACTACTCGCGAGAATAGGCTAGAGGCACATTGCTCGGGTAGAGATAGCACATGATACACATGGCAAGAAAATGAGACCGAGCGGAGAGTAAGGGCAGCAGGACTTTGGGGCCTGTGTGCTGTAGCTCCGCTTGTGTCGATTGAGGACCGAGCCATGTGCGGGCCTGTTGAACAAGCTAGAACAGTACCGAAGACCTACCGGCTATATGGGAACCGGGAAACTGATGTAACTCGGGTAGCTGGGTATTGAGGCATTGCCCGTCGTTCAGAGGGTAGGTTGAGAGCTCGAGGTATAAATCGGCTGGCGGCACGGAGATGCGCGTGCAGAGACCTCTTGCTCGGGACGATGGGACCGGTTCAATATTTGGCTAACGGGTGAAAGGTAGTCGCGTACGGCGTCCGTGATGGTTGTTGCAGGCAACATCGAGTACGGGCGTACGTGACGGGTTGTTCGGGTAACCCTGCAGGTGTAAATCGATTATAATCGCCGTACCTCGCGGTCAGTGAGTACCACTTGTTCACTGTACCGTGACGTAGAAAGAACAGGCTAGTCACATGTTAAAATGTTGCTGATTGAAAGCTGGACATTGATTGTTAATGATATGCTGTAGCTTAGAGCTAATTAAAGTTATTTTCAACTTTGGGCAAAGTACATGAGAGAAATGCGTTTCTTGTTTGATTGCGGCTCTCTCATGTGCCTTAGCGTAAGGTTCTCCACAACCTGCTGCTAAAACTTGAAAGTAAGGTTCTACTAATTAGGCGAGTCCTTGCAAATGATTTTTACCTCATGCAACCCATTACCCTCATGTAGAAGTTCCATGTTTAGGTGAGACGGGTCAGACTTGCTGAGCCTTCGTGCTCACTTCTTGTGTTTGAAGCTTTTGCAGGGTTCTATGAGGAAGGGACTCCCGAAGAGGAGACGGAACCCCAGGAGGGGAACCCCGTCGAGTGGGAGTCGTGCACGCCGCAGAGTTAGTGTGCGTGTGTGCTAGCAAGGACACGTTCGAGGGCTGAACGTGCACTTGATGCTTAGTCTACGCCCGCGAGTGTAGACTGAACTTATTTTGATGTAAACATGTTCATAAACTTGTTTATGTAATAAAACTTCCGCTTCCGCTTTGCATCTTTGACGTGTGTTATACGGTGCTGTGCAACGCAGCACCCCTCAGCGTGATCCTGGCTCGACAGGACCAATGGGGTCGTGTCAGCGTGGTATCAGAGCTCGTTTGAGGTTTAACACAGTACAAAGGTCTTCTTTTTCAAAAATCCAGTGAGGAACGAGTTAGTAGCCCGTATAAGGATGTTATTAGTATATAGAAAGTGGCATATTAACCTATTTGTTATGTCGGAAAATCGTGCATCTCGGGACGTTCATGTCTTGGGGGGTGCACGTAAGCGCTGTCCACCAGTGCGCACAAGCTGAAGGGTGGAGCCCCACGGGTGGCAGGTAACCCGACCCGCTTTGATATCCTCTACGACTCTTAATGTCGTCTGGGGTATTCGAGCAACGTCTGTCCCTGGCGTGCATGGTGCAACATGGGAGACCCCGTCATGTGGTCTGAAACGTGAACACGCAACTCAAGGCGTGTTTGGCTTGAGAACATCCGGGCGAGTGATAACGGCCGGGTGTACGAACTGTATGGATTCCGGGCTCGGTGTGCAGCCGAGTCTGACGATTGATTGAGTTTCTGCAGGTAGCCTTACCACGAAACGGTAGACGTGTAGCATCCGTGTGTGAGTGACGAGTAGTGCCACTGAACTAACGAAGCCGGCTAAGTCCGGTATAGGTTTTTTCTTTGTGAGGACGTAGTACCGACATAATCTGGTGATGAATCGACGTCACACCCATCTAAATGAACAACTTCATTTAAAAACTTGAAGGTTTTGATCCAAAGTAGTAAAACTTGATGTAACTCCTTCCCGTGAACAGGATATTCAAAGTTAACAAGTTTTCAACTTATAGGATGTTAAGGACAGAGCACTCTGTTTTCGGCTGAATCCAGGCTGAAGTTAATCAGAGGTTAGAGGTTGAGTTCTTTCGAGGTTGGGGTCGTATGATACATTTCTGGAAAGCGTTGGAAGAGCTTTACAAATCTTCTGTTGAGGTCCAGAGGTGTTTCATCCCTTAACCACTCGAAAAATGCAGTAGAGTTGAAACTGTCCAGAAAACAGGACAGAGTAAAGACTCTCTGGAGACTCTCTGTAAATTAAGCATAACTTCCTGCTTAAAAATCCAAAAATAGGAAATGAGGTACTTATGGAAAGCGTATGAGATGGGTTACGACTTTGTAACAGAAAGTTTTGTCAGATTGGGAACAGAATTAACTGGGATTCTTGGATCAATTCAGTACCTAAGGCAGGGAGGTGCTGTCCAACTGTTCCCAGAAATTCTGTTAACTTTGACATCTCATAACTTTTGAACCAGGACAGATCTTAGGCCAAGCAAATACTGGCTGGAAAGCTATTGAAGTTAGCTTCAACTTTGATGTTGAGCTCCAGGACTGGTTTTGCTTTTAACCTGGCCTAAATCAGATTGAAATGGAAACTGGTCAGGGCTGTCATGGGAACAGCAGATCAGCAGTCAAATTTGTTTAAAATTTGAACTATGTTTCCAAGTTTTATGGGTTCAATGACATGTCTTATGTTATAACTCAATGGTTTACTGTTTAAATAAATATATGACATTTCTCAAATATATTTTTACAGATGGCAGCAGATAAACGGTTGGAGAACGGGTGGGTGGCTTCCCACTGTTCTGACCGTAGCGGCTACCCGGAAGCATTGTGGCAAATGCTCCAATATTTTGGGTACAACCAGATGCCGCAATACTTCGCCAAGGAAGAAGGCGAAGAGGGGAACAAGACGTGAATGATCCATGTCGAGGTTCCTGCAGGGCCTACGCCACCCGGTTGGGTGCCATTCACCGTCACGGTGAGAGGAAGACAACCGGAAGGGATGTGGCAAGTGGCAGCCCGTGACACTATGTCACATTTCTGTCAACTACACGTGCAGGCTATGGAGGGAACTCCATACGCACTCGTTCCGGTGGAGGGACGAGCTCAGCATGTGTGGGAGGAGAGGTACCTGGAGGCAACAGACCCGAGTTGCCCAAGGTACAACCCCGCGGAGGCAAACCTCAGCCTCCAAATGAGGGCGGGAAACGCTGTGATGGACAGCCAAGCTGTTCATATGGAGCATCTCGCCACCAAGCTCAAGGAGAGCACAAGCCGTGGAGATCATTTCGAGAGTGCTCACAGCGCACTTCGCAATGTGCTTCTTCCGACGATCAAGCGACTGAATGAACAACACAATCAGTTGCGTCGTCTGAAGAAGGCAAAGAAGAAGAGCCGTGTTGACATCGCGGCGTTGCAAGAGCTGGTACAGACCCTAACCCAACGGAATGAGGACCTTGTTCAGGAGCGGGACGACGCTATCGAGGAAGGCCAAGGCTGGGAAGAGGACTACAACCAGGCTATGGACGAGGTGCATGCATTGCAGGACCTCGTGCCCCCGGTATTGGGCGTACCGGTAGTCTTGGGTCTTCCAGCCATAGGAGAACCCGGAATGGGAGAAGAGGTGGTAGACCCCGAGCCACCAGCAGAGGTACCGGAGGAGGACGACCCACAGGAGGTCGAGTTCTACTCCGAGTAGGGGGTTACGGTTGCCAAGTAGGGCAGCTAGGGTAGCGTAACCCAACTTTTGTAATCGGTGACATGTCGTGTAGACAGTAGCGTATGTATAGGTAGTGACGACATGAGCACGACTTCTCGGAGATCCGAGAATAATGTATCTTGTATAAAGTTTATGCTTTATCAATATATGTGAATGTTGTGCAAGTTAATCATGCGTCGCTTCAATACCTACTGCTGTTTATGGAATTTTGAGTAAGACATGTGCTAATTGCTGCTGTGTTGAATTTCAGAATGACGCGTACTCGTGCCAACCCTGATGTTGGAGGTACTAGCCAAGGGGGAGAGACCTCCCAACCACCTCCCGAGGACTCCTCGGGACAGCAGCAGAAACAGCAACAGCAAACACCGCCACCGCCACTGCCAACGGTTACATTGGCCGACATTGTCGCGGCAATGGCGGGCTCGCATCAGCAGCACACAGAGTTGCTGCAGACTCTCATCGCCAATACGTCTCGCCCAGAGAGACGTCAAGATCGTGAGGAGCGCCAACAGAGCTCCTATTCTGACTTCCTGGCGACTCATCCCCCTGTATTCTCAAGGGCGGATGAACCACTTGACGCGGACAACTGGCTCCACGCCATAGAGATGAAGTTCGGGCTGTTCCAAATTAGCGAGCAGCGCAAGACTCAGTTCGCGGTCCAGCAGCTCCAAGGATCCGCGAGCGCGTGGTGGGCCAACTTCTGTGCTTCACAGCCCACCGACCGATTGATGACCTGGGCGGAGTTCCGGACGGCCTTCAGGGCCTATCATATACCGCCAGGTTTAATGAAGAGAAAGATGCAGGAGTTCTTACACCTGCAACAAGGGAGCCGGAACGCGCTGGAATACTCCAGGGCGTTCAACGATCTCGCGCTCTACGCGTCGTATCACGCGGATACAGACGAGAAGCGGCGAGACCATTTTTACCAGGGGCTTAACCCGCTCCTGAAGGACAAGTTGGCGATGTTCAATCGCGGCAGCCTCAACGACATCATTGATGCTGCGATTGTTCAGGAGGACTCCGGCAAGGAGTTGGCGGCGGCAGAGCGAAAGCGAAGCGCGCCGCAGAGCAGCGGAGAAGGAGGCGGTCCTTCTCAGAAGTTTCGGATGGTGAATCGCCCACCATCAGGCCCACGCTGGCAGCCACCACAGCGGTCGATGCCGTTCCGCAGTCGGCCGTATTCTTCGCCGGCATTCCGGCCGGCACTGCCAGTACCACCGCAACAACAACAGCAGCAGCGGGCGATGCCGCGTGCGTTTGCACCTCCGCAACGCATGCCGGGCTTCCGTCCACCGAGTACTCCACCAGCAGCGGCCACATGTTACAAGTGTGGTCGTCCAGGACACTTCGCGAGCAGTTGCCCGGAGAGGCAAGGCGGCGGAGTGGCACCACAGTTTCCGGGGAGGAATCAACCCCGGAACCCTACTAATGCGCGGCGGGCAAACCCTAGGCCCGGCACTGTCCACCAGCTTGCCATTGAGGACGTGCCGGAGGGCGAGCCAATCCTTGCGGGTATGTTCCAACTCCACCAGCATCCCGCTATAGTACTGTTTGATTCAGGCGCCACGCATAATTTTATTAGCCAAGCTTTCATTGCTAAACACAGTTTGCCAATACTACCCACTGATAGTCCATATTTAATTTGTTCACCGGTTGGGAAGATTTCAGCAAGCGTAATGGTCTCCAAAGCACCATTATGCTTAGCGGGTACAGTGTACCCCACGTCTCTCATTATCTTAGAGGGACAGAAGGTCGATGTCATCCTAGGGATGTCGTGGTTAACCCGCCACGGCGCTGTTTTAGACACCGTCCTTCGAGTCGTGCACTTAAACTCAGAAGTGCACGGTTCTCACTCATTATTTCTGGACAGTCCACAAGTAAAACTTCCGAGTGTCTATCAAGCCACAACCATCAGATTGGAAGACATTCCAGTGGTCCGAGAGTTCCCTGATGTATTCCCGGACGATTTGCCGGGGATGCCACCCGATAGAGAGGTGGAGTTCAAGATTGAACTTACACCAGGAACCCTGCCAATATCCCGAAGGCCGTACAAGATGGCGCCCAAGGAGTTGGCTGAACTGAAGACTCAGCTCACGGACCTTCTGGAGAAGGGTTTTATTAGGCCGAGCTCCTCCCCATGGGGCTGTTCGGCATTATTTGTCAAAAAGAAGGATGAGACGTTGCGGCTTTGCATGGACTACCGTCCATTAAATGTCGTAACCATCAAGAACAAGTACCCGTTGCCACGGATCGACATGTTGTTTGATCAGTTGGTCGAAGCAAAGATCTTTTCCAAGATGGATTTAAGATCCGGGTACCATCAGATTAAGATAAGGGCGGAGGACATTCCAAAGACAGCTTTCTCGACAAGGTACGGACTTTATGAGTACCTGGTCATGTCCTTCAGCCTCACCAATGCTCCAGCTCACTTCATGTATTTAATGAACTCGGTGTTCATGCCGGAGCTGGACAAGTTTGTCGTGGTCTTCATCGATGACATCCTGGTATATTCCAAGTCGGAGGAAGATCACAAGAAACATCTGCGTATAGTCTTGCAACGGCTGCGGGATCACAAGTTATACGCAAAATTCAGCAAATGCGAGTTTTGGATATCGCAAGTGCCTTTCCTCGGGCATATCATCTCAGCGGAGGGTATCGCTGTGGACCCGAGCAAGATCACGCAAGTGCTGAATTGGAAATCCCCGAGAACTGTTCATGAGGTACGGAGTTTCCTCGCACTCGCGGGATATTATCGGAGGTTCATTCCGAACTTCTCGAAGATTGCCAAGCCAATGACAGAGCTGCTGAAGAAGGATACCAAATATGTTTGGAGTCCAGCATGTGAAGCAGCATTCAAGGCTTTAGTCAAGCACCTGACATCAGCACCGGTTTTGGCGCAGCCAGACACAACAAAACCGTTCGATGTGTACTGTGATGCATCCGGCATTGGGCTCGGATGTGTGCTGATGCAAGACCGAAGAGTGGTCGCGTATGGATCACGGCAGCTTAGGAACCATGAGCAGAATTATCCAACTCACGATTTGGAGCTCGCTGCCGTGGTACTTGCACTGAAGATGTGGAGGCACTACCTACTCGGTAACCTCGTACATTTATATACCGACCACAAAAGCCTGAAGTACATATTCACTCAGAAGGAGCTGAACATGAGGCAACGAAGATGGTTAGAACTGATAAAGGATTACGAGATAGAGATCCATTATCATCCGGGCAAGGCAAACGTTGTGGCAGATGCGCTGAGCCGCAAGTCACACGTCAATAATCTGACCATCACACCGTTGGAAGAGAGCGAACCACCACTCCATGTGATTCCACACGGAGCTCTCTACAACCTAGCTTTGATCCCCACCATCCGTGAAGAGATAGCGGCAGCCCAGAAGAATGACAAGGGCATGTCACATTTGCGGAGACGTATAGACAGTGGGGAGTTGAAATGTTTCCGGAAGGACGGAGACGGCGTCCTATGGTTCAAGGACCGGATCGTCGTACCCCGTAACCCGGAACTACGGAAGAAGATCTTTGATGAGGCTCACTTATCAAAGCTCTCTATTCACCCCGGCAGCAACAAGATGTATCAAGAACTCAGAAGCAAGTTTTGGTGGACACGGATGAAGCGGGAGACTGCAAAATACGTGTCCGAGTGTGATACATGTCGAAGGGTGAAGGCAGACCACATGCGGAAACCGGGACTGCTGCAACCACTGGGCATTCCTGCCTGGAAGTGGGAGGACGTGAGCATGGATTTCGTCGTCGGTTTACCCACCACCTTACAGAAAAATGATTCTGTGTGGGTGATCGTCGATCGGCTCACCAAAGTTGCCCATTTCATCCCGGTCAACACCAACTACAACGCCAAGAAGTACGCTGAACTGTACATCTCACGGATCCTATGCTCATACGGCGTACCCCGTACCATCATATCGGACCGGGGCACTTTATTTGTGTCCTGTTTTTGGGAGCAGCTACACGCTGCCTTGGGGACGAAGCTGATCCATAGTTCAGCCTACCACCTGCAGACGGATGGACAAACCGAGCGAGTAAATCAGATTCTAGAAGACATGCTACGAGGTTGCGCTATCGACCACGGCAAGAATTGGGATGATCACTTGTCGTTAGCCGAGTTCTCGTACAACAATGGGTATCAAGCCAGCATCAAGATGGCGCCCTACGAGGCGCTATACGGAAGAAAATGCCGCACACCATTGAACTGGTGTGAGTCTGGCGAAAGGGTTACCTTCGGGATTGACCTTGTCAACAACGCGGAAGAAAAGGTTCGACTAATTCAAGCGAACCTAAAAGCCGCTCAATCCCGTCAGAAACAGTATGCGGACCGGAGAAGGCGCCCATTACAATTCGAAGTGGGAGATCACGTATATCTACGGGTGTCTCCAATGAAGGGCGTAAACAGATTTGGGGTGAGAGGAAAGTTGGCACCCCGATTCATCGGTCCATTCCAGATTACCGAAAGATGTGGATCGGTGGCATACCGGCTGGAATTACCAGAAGCACTTTCCGGTGTGCACGCCGTCTTTCACATTTCCCAGCTGAGGAAGTGTCTCAAGCTATCAACTACCGTTCAGCTGGAAGACATTGAAGAACTGCAACCGGATCTCACCTATCGGGAGGAACCGGTGCAGATTATTGATGAAAAGGCCCGAACCACACGCAACCGTACGTTGTGGTTCTACAAGGTTCTATGGAGTAATCACTCCATGGACGAAGCGACATGGGAGAGCGAAGAATTCCTTCGCACTAACTACCCCGACTTTTTCACGTCGCATATCCGGTAATTTTCCACCGTCCCCTCTCTCATTTTCACCTTATAATCTCGGGACGAGATTCTTTTAAGGGGGAGGAATGTAAGGGCCTCAGTTTTTGACACACATTTGCAGTGTTCATCACCACACCACACACCTCATTTGACGAAGAATGATGAACACAAATGAAGAGCAAGTAACAATTATCAACATGCTCATTAGAGAAAAAACTTACACATTGCAAAAGTGGTATTTCCCACATGTGATATAGATGGGCTGGACATATGAAAACTCCTACACTTTACTAAGGATGTCCATGCCAAGTTTCACCGAAATTCAAAACCTTTTTGAGGTCAGTTTGGGTATAGTTAGGAAGAGGGCAGTTTGAAGCCATATTAAAATTCAAACTGTTTTTATCCAATGAATTTAAAAGTGGGGGGCATATTCTTACTCAGCACATTTTTGTGAGCTCACACACCAATTTTCACTCCATTTGGAGTTGATCTTGACATGAGCTAAGTGGGAGAAATTCAAACTTTATTTGAATTTCAAACTGAACTTGTGCTGAAATTCATTCAAACCAAACCTCATTTGAACTTTGATCAATTCAAATGGCTCATGGGTGAATAATTTGAATTGCCAAGGGTAGTATGGGGCTCACTGTTTACAACAGTGATTAGGAGTAAATTTCAGAGGTTAAAACTGGAGGTGGGACCCACATGTCAGCCACTGATCAGATCAAACCGACTGAGACTTTTTCACTTGGGTCGTCGAGCCGCAGCGGTGATCGCCACCGAGGCCTGCCGCCGCGCCACCAGCTGCTTGCCCACGCGAGGGCATGAGGCGGTGCAGAGCCTTCTTAAGGCGCCTGCCCCCTCCTCGGCCGAGGCACCACCGTTCTTCCCCGCAAGAACTCAGCGCCGGCCAAAAACTTCCGCAGCTCGGACTTGATCGGAAAACGCCGATCGCAGCTCCCTCCTTCCACTCCAGAGCCCCAGCAAGGTACTAGAGACCTTCCTCCATCCTCCCCGTTGCTAGAATTCGGTTGAAACCGAGTGATATCGGCTGTGCCGAAAGATCAAAATCGGAACTTGGAACCGCCGCACCTCGGGCTCTCGTGGACAGCCCAACCAGGGCGTTGTCACGCCCGAGCCAAGGCACCCTTGGACGCGCGGGTGACTGGTGCTGCTCATCCCCGAGCCACAGCTCGAGTGGTTGCTCACCGGCGGCGAATTTCCACTTTTCCCCTTTCTGTGTGCAGAACGACCTTCGGGTACGATTCTGTTTAATTCGTGCTCTAGAAAGGATTAGAGGGCCTCAGGCCGCTCTCACACGAGCTAGACACGGTAACGCACAAGTTGTCTTCACAACTCTGGGCCGGAGAACCTCTGTGCCCGGCGTAATTTAAGATCTACTAATGGCGGAACGAACGGGCGGCATCGGGCGCACGGTGAGGACCTATTTCGGGCCTTCCCCGAGCTGCCTCGAGCTCATGTCGACCTTCTATGAGGTCCACTGATGCTCCCCGACCGATTTCCCAAGTAGCTGAGGTGCTAGAGAAGTCAGCCGACATGGCCGAAGTCATTCCGAGGTGGCGGCTCGTCGCCGATCATGCTCCGGCCGTTGTCATGAGCAGCTGACCCTCGGATCCTGTTCCCCGAGTAAAAGTAGGCAGGGGCGGCCAGGATCGAGAAGTTTGGAGCTGTACAGCGGCCGGCGGCGAGCTCTCCGGCGAGATCCCTCGGCGGCGGGGCGCGGGTGTCACGAGGTTGAAGAAGGGGGTGGACCCCAGCTGTCAGCGGCCGATATTTTGAATCGGGATCCGGCTGCGGCCAGGATCAGGTGTGCTGGCGCGCAAAATCCTTGTGGGCCGCGATGTGCCATCGCCTAGGCGTGCGACGCGTGTCCCCTGGGCCCACGCGCGAGTTTAAACTTTTCCCTGATTTTCAGATTTCCTTCAAACTTCAAATCCTTATAACTTTGGCTAGAAAGCTCAAAATTGAGTGAACCAAATTTTGCTGGATTCAGCTCTCTGAGTACTTTCCAGAAAATCAAGTTTCACTTCATGAAATTCCTTATTTCTCCAGAATTAATTCCTTAAAATTTAAACTGTTAGGAATTTTAACTGGAGAATCCTTTGGAGGAAAATCCTGAAATTTTGCTGAGATGTTCAACAAAATATCCTTGAACTACCATAAAAATTTCAGATCCATTTGAGCTCATTTAACCCACCTAATGGTGTGATTAGTGAAACTGTTCCAGAGAAAATAGAAAATGTTCAGAAACATTTTCAGAATTTTCTCTGAAATTGTTTAGCTCATATCTTTAGTTAGAGACTTCCAAATTAAGTGAGACCAACTCCATTAGAACCCTCTGAAAATCTAGTTTTCAGAAAGTCATAGTTTGTTTCATGAAAATCCTTAGAACACCCTAAAAGCCTTTAATTAAGGTCAAGGGCATAATTAATTGTGGAGGGCTCAATTGAGCTTTGCTGCAACTAAAACTTGACCAAGTCCCTGTTTAGGTTGTAACCAAGCCACAGTAAAAGTTTCACAGTCATTAGGTCTGTCTAGCAAAGGTTATAGACTTCACAACTTCAAAGTTAATACAAATGCATTTAAATTGATACATATATTTCTTATATCATGTAGTCGCTAAGGTCGAGGAGGAACCCGAAGTCCTAGACTTTGTTACTCCGGAGGAACAGCTAGCCTACGACTAAGAGCAGCAAGGCAAGCTCCGGTTTGCATTAACCATTTTACAAATTTTTATTGTTTTGAGCACATACTTGTTTCCTTTATTCTGTGCATTAGAGTCTTGTTTGGAAACCCCACTGCATAGCCAAGAAAACCATGGGTTGGGTTTAGGATTGCAAACCCCGTTAGCTACTGCATTGCTAGGATAGAGTAGGATTCGGTACAAGTCGAGTAGTTGGAACTACTCGCGAGAATAGGCTAGAGGCACATTGCTCGGGTAGAGATAGCACATGATACACATGGCAAGAAAATGAGACCGAGCGGAGAGTAAGGGCAGCAGGACTTTGGGGCCTGTGTGCTGTAGCTCCGCTTGTGTCGATTGAGGACCGAGCCGTGTGCGGGCCTGTTGAACAAGCTAGAACAGTACCGAAGACCTACCGGCTATATGGGAACCGGGAAACTGATGTAACTCGGGTAGCTGGGTATTGAGGTATTGCCCGTCGTTCAGAGGGTAGGTTGAGAGCTCGAGGTGTAAATCGGCTGGCGGCACGGAGATGCGCGTGCAGAGACCTCTTGCTCGGGACGATGGGACCGGTTCAATATTTGGCTAACGGGTGAAAGGTAGTCGCGTACGGCGTCCGTGATGGTTGTTGTAGGCAACATCGAGTACGGGCGTACGTGACGGGTTGATCGGGTAACCCTGCAGGTGTAAATCGATTATAATCGCCGTCCCTCGCGGTCAGTGAGTACCACTTGTTCACTGTACCGTGACGTAGAAAGAACAGGCTAGTCACATGTTAAAATGTTGCTGATTGATAGCTGGACATTGATTGTTAATGATATGCTGTAGCTTAGAGCTAATTAAAGTTCTTTTCAACTTTGGGCAAAGTACATGAGAGAAATGCGTTTCTTGATTGATTGCGGCTCTCTCATGTGCCTTAGCGTAAGGTTCTCCACAACCTGCTGCTAAAACTTGAAAGTAAGGTTCTACTAATTAGGCGAGTCCTTGCAAATGATTTTTACCTCATGCAACCAATTACCCTCATGTAGAAGTTCCATGTTTAGGTGAGACGGGTCAGACTTGCTGAGCCTTCGTGCTCACTGCTTGTGTTTGAAGCTTTTGCAGGGTTCTATGAGGAAGGGACTCCCGAAGAGGAGACGGAACCCCAGGAGGGGAACCCCGTCGAGTGGGAGTCGTGCACGCCGCAGAGTTAGTGTGCGTGTGTGCTAGCAAGGACACGTTCGAGGGCTGAACGTGCACTTGATGCTTAGTCTACGCCCGCGAGTGTAGACTGAACTTATTTTGATGTAAACATGTTCATAAACTTGTTTATGTAATAAGACTTCCGCTTCCGCTTTGCACCTTTGACGTGTGTTATACGGTGCTGTGCAACGCAGCACCCTTCAGCGTGATCCTGGCTCGACAGGACCAATGGGGTCGTGTCAGAGAACCCCTGTACCCGTCGTATTTCTAAGCTTGCCGACGGCGGATTCTGCGAGAAGCATCGGGAGCACGGTGGGAGCCTGCTTCGGACCTTCCCCGAGCTGCTTCAAGCTCATGTCGACCTTTTCTAAGGTCCACTGATGCTTCCCGACCGGTTGCTCGATTGATTTGGGTGCTAGGGAGGTCAACCGACACGGCCGAAGTTCTCCCGAGGCCGCCGCTCGTCGCCGACCAGTTGCCGGCCATTTTCATGACGAAATGAGCACGGAATCATGTTCCCCAAGTGGAAGTAGGCAGGGGCGGACAGAATCATGAAGTTTGGAGCACCACAGAGGCTTCCGGCGAGCTCTCCGGCGAGGCGTCGCGGCGGCCGAACGCGGGAGTCGGGAGGTAGACGAAGGGGGTGGACCCCGGCTGTCAGCGGCTCGGATTTTAAATAGGCATCGGTCTGCGGCTTGGATCTGGTGTGCTGGCGCGCAAAAACTCCGTGGACCCTGGTGTGCCATCGCTCCAGCGCCCAACACGTGTCCTTGTGGACCAACCGGCAGATTTGAACTTTTCCCCGATTTTCAGACTTCATTCAAACTTCAAATCCTCATAACTTTGGCTAGGAAGCTCCAAATCGAGTGAAACAAATTTTGTTGGATTCAGCTCTCTGAGTACTTTCCAGCAAATCAAGTTTCACTTCATGAAAATCCTTATTTCTCCAGAACTAATTCCTCAAAATTTAAACTCTTTGGAATTTTAACTGGAGAATCCTTTGGAGGAAAATTCTGAAATTTTGCTGGGATATTCACCAAAATATCCCTGAACTATCATAAAAATTTCAGATCCATTTGAGCTCAATTGATCCATATATATAATGGTGTGATTAATAAAACTGTTCCAGAGAAAATAGAAAATGTTCCCAAACATTTTCAGAATTTCTCTGAAATTGTTTAGCTCATATATTTAGCTAGGAACCTTCAAATTAAGTGAGACCAACTCCTTTAGAACCCTCTAAAAATCTAGTTTTCAGAAAGTCATGGCTTGCTCCATGAAAATCCCTAGAACACCCTACAGCCTCCAATTAAGGTCAAGTACATAATTATTAGTGGAGGGCTTAAATGAGCTTTGCTGCAACTAAAACTTGACCAAGTCTCTGTTTAGGTTGTAACCAAGCCACAGTAAAAATTTCAGGGTCAGTGGGTCTGTCTAATGAGACTTATAAGGTTCACAAGTTTAATTCAAATTAAATGCACTTAAATTAACACATATACTTGTATCTCATGTAGTCGCTAAGGTCGAGGAGGAACCCGAAGTCCTAGACTTCGTTACTCCGGAAGAGCAGCTAGCCTACGACCAAGAGCAGCAAGGCAAGCTCCATTGTGCATTAACCTTTTTACAATTTTTTATTGTTTTGAGCACTTACTTGAGTATGATTATTCCTTGCATTGGGGTCTTGTTTGAAAACCCAATTGCATAGCCAAGAGAACTAGGGGTTGGGATTAGGATTGAAAACCCCGTTAGCTACTGCAATGCTAAGATAGTGTAGGATTCGGTACAAGTCAAGTAGTTGGAACTTCTCGCGAGCTGTAGACTAGAGGCACTCGACTCAGGTAGAGATAGCACATGATACACATGGCAAGAAAAATGAGACCGACCGGAGAGTAAGGGCAGCAGGACTTTGGGACCTGTTTGCTATAGCTCTGCTTGTGTCGATTGAGGACCGAGCCGTGTGCGGGCTTGTTGAACAAGCTAGAACAGTACCGAAGACCTACCGGATATATGGGAACCGGGAAACCGATGTAACTCGGGTAGCTGGGTGTTGAGGCATTGCCCGTCGTTCATAGGGTAGGTTGAGAGCTTGAGGTGTAAATCGGCTGGCGGCACTGAGATGCGCGTGCAGAGACCTCTTGATCGGGACGATGGGACCGGTTCAATATTTGGCTGACGGGTGAAAGGTAGTTCCGTACGGCATCTGTGATGGTTGCTGTAGGCAACATCAAGTACGGGCGTACGTGACGGGTTATTCGGGTAACCCTGCAGGTGTAAATCGATTATAATCACCGTCCCTCGCGGTCAGTGAGTACCACTTGTTCACTATACCGTGACGTAGAAAGAACAGGATAGTTACATGTTAAAATGTTGCTGATTGAAAGATGAAATTTGATTGTTAATGATTTGCTGTAGTTTAGAGCTAATTAAAGTTCCTTTCAACTTTGGGCAAAGTACATGAGAGAAATCCGTTTCTTGTTTGATTGTGGCTCTCTCATGTGCCTTAGCGTAAGGTCCTCCACAACATGCTGCTAAAATTTGAAAGTAAGGAACCACTAATTAGGCGAGTCCTTGCAACTTGTTTTATCTCCTGTACCTATCACCCCTCATATAGAAGTTCCATGTTTAGGAGAGACGGCTCAGTCTTGCTGAGCCTTCATGCTCACTGCTTGTGTTTGAAGCTTTTGCAGGGTTCTATGAGGAAGGGACTCCCGAGGAGGAGATGGAACCCCAGGAGGGGAACCCCGTCGAGTGGGAGTCGTGCACGCCGCCGTTTTAGTGTGTGTGCGTGCTAGCGGGGACACGTTCACGGGCTGAACGTGAACTCGATGCGTAGTCTACGCCCGTGAGTGTAGACTGAACATATTTTGTTGTACTCAGATGATCCTTTTGCTGAAGTCAAATTTACTATACCCTCATTTTCTGCTGCTTATATTGCTGAGGCATATCTTGATTGGGAGATGACAGTAGAGCAGAAATTTAAGCCCACCTTGTTCCTGAACAACATAGAGTTCGTCAAGCCACTAGTGAGTTTAAGGATTTTGCTATCATATGGTGGAATGAACTTGTTAAAACTAGAACTGATCCTCCAACATGGGATAGATTAAAGGAAGCTATGCGTGTTCGTTTTGTTCCTCCTTTTCAGCGGGACCTTCGCAAAAAATTGCAGCGCTTAGACCAAGGTAACAGGTCCGTAGAGGAGTATTATCAAGTGTTACAAAAGGGTATGTTGCGCTGTGGGGTAGTAGAGGACATGGATGATAAAATAGCTTGTTTTTATGGGGGGTTGAGGCGTGAAATTCAGGACGTTGTTGATTATAAGGAATATGATACTGTTAACAGATTATTTCAGCTGGCTATGTTGGCAGAAAAAGAATTGCAGGGCTGCCAACAGCAGCAGCACCAACGCACGAGGAGCACCTTCACACCGCGTTCGACATCTACAACATCCAAAACAGCACCATCTTCGAGTTTTCCTACTGCCACTACACCATCCAATGGTGGCCAACGAAGTTCATCTACTGCTCCATTTCCTCGCGCGCCAGAGGGCAGCAAGATGACACCATTCAATACTACGTCTTCCACTCCTTCCACGAGTCGAACTCCAACATTAAGTGTCACCGCTGCCAGGGATTTGGTCACGTGATGAAAGATTGCCCTAGCAAACGAGTATACATAGCACGAGATGATGGCGGGTATGATAGTACTTCAGATGTGGAAGATGAATATTCTCTTGCTACTAACGTTGCAGGACCAAAAGATGACCACTATAGCACAGATGAAGAGGTACTTGGTACTGCAGCAACGGAAAATTATAGAAGCATAATTGTGCAGCGTGCTTTGAGCTCCAAAGTTGAGGCGGATGACAAGCTACAATGACACAATCTTTTTCACATGTTTCTCATCGTCAAGGACTGCCGTGTGCACACTATAATTGATGGAGGCAGTTGCAATAACTTGGTGAACACGGATGTGGTCAAGAAACTTGGGTTGACAACAAGAGCACACCGTCATCCATACCACATTCAGTGGTTCAACAACAGCGGTAAGGTTAGGGTAACAAAACAGTGAGACTACATTTTTCGATTGGTTCTTATCATGATTTTGCCGATTTTGATGTCGTACCTATGGATGCTTGTTCTCTTTTGTTGGGACGTCCTTGGAAATTTGATACGGATGCTATTCATCATGATAGAACTAATAAACATACTCTGATGCATAAAGGAAAGAAAATCACTTTGCTTCCTATGACTCCTGCTGAAATTGTACATTTGGAGAAAAGTAAAACACGTGATGATAAGGCAACAAAATCACTAGACTCTGAAAAACAGCAAGTAATTAAGTTAAAATCACCTTCGCTGCTCACAACTAAATCTGACCTTGCTGATTTATTTAATACCAAGGGGATGTACTATTCTTTAGTATGCAAAGAAGCCATGTTTTCGCTTCATGAAGTTTCCATTGCATTGCCCCCTGCTTTTGCTAACCATTTGCAGGATTTTGCGGATGTGTTTCCCCCCGAGATACCCCCTGGATTACCACCTATCAGGGGCATTGAACATAAGATCGACTTGATTCTAGGGGCAAGTTTGCCAAATCGTGCGGCGTACAGGGCGAATCCGGAAGAGACAAGGGAAATTCAGCGACAAGTTCAAGATCTTTTGAACCGCGGGTATATTCGTGAAAGACTTAGTCCTTGTTCTGTTCCTGTTCTTTTGGTTCCTAAGAAAGATGGTAGCTGGTGCATGTGTGTTGATTGTAGAGCGATTAATAACATCACCATTCGATATCATTATCCTATTCCTCGCTTAGATGACATGCTTGATGAATTGAGTGGTGCTATTATTTTCACAAAAATTGACTTGCGTAGTGGTTACCACCAAATTAGAATGGCACTAGGAGATGAATGGAAAACTGCATTTGAAACCAAGTTTGGACTTTATGAGTGGTTAGTCATGCATTTTGGTTTAACTAATGCACCTAGCACTTTTATGCGATTAATGAACAAGGTTTTACGTGCTTTTATTGGAAAATTTGTGGTGGTTTACTTCGATGGTATCCTCATTTACAGCAAGTCATATGACAAACATCTTAATCATTTACGTGTTGTTTTTAATATCTTGATCACACACCTAGATAGGTCACAAATTGATATTAGAGCTGCCATGCCTAGTCACCGATTGGTACAATCCACAGATTGGTACCAGCTACCACGGTTGACTGTAGGTCACAAACCTAGAATGATCACAGATTGGTTATAGAGCCACGTTGACTGTAGGACGTACCCCTACTAACAGATTGGTATTAGAAGCTACGCTGACCATAGGATGCAAGCCTAGGATGCATAGATTGGCATTGGAACCACCTTGACATAGGATGCAAGCCTAGGAGAAGCCATAGTTGGATCACAGAATGGTATCGCCCCAAACCCCCTTGACATAGGGTGAAATCACAGATTGGTATCACCCTAAAACCCCATAGGACCCCCATTGAATAGAAGCTTGAATATGATTGGTTGAACTTTTGTGATCATTGTTTGTGCTTGTGTGCTTAGTGTGAGTTGTGGGACGTCTCAAGCATTGTCCACCTCCACACATAAGTAGAGAGAGGTGTGAGATGCCTCAGCACTTGTTCACATCCTCATATGGGCTAATATATATAGTCTATCCACCTTGATGCATATAGTTAGGGGGATCCATCTAACCTTCTAACCTCTATTCTATTCCGTTCTGTCTCACAGATGGTGAGAGGAAACGCCATCCGCCAAGGAATCAACCTCAGTGGTGACCAAGAGGATGGCCACGATGAAGTTCCTGTTAACCCCGGAGCTGGTGAAAACAACGTGGAACGGTTGATGGCCATGCAGAATCAACTTATGCAAACTATGATCCAAACATTGGGTCAGCTGCAGGCCAACAACAACAACCCCGTTCCTGCACCACCGCCACAACTAACGCCACCACCACCGGCTCACAACAGACTGGGAGAGTTCATGAGGACTCGACCATCCACTTTTGCTCAAGCCAATGACTCCATGGAGGCCGATGACTGGTTAAAGTCCATGGAGAAGAAGCTTGCCATAGTTCAGTGCGATGATCGAGAGAAAGTTCTCTTTGCATCGCACCAACTCACGGGAGCTGCCGCTGACTGGTGGGATGCCCTTTGTAACGCTCACGTCGACCCAGAGACTATTACTTGGACTGAGTTCAAGGAGAGTTTCCGCTCTCATTACATCCCTGCTGGTATAATGATGCTCAAGAGGCAAGAGTTTGAGGGTCTCCGCCAAGGACAGAAGAGCGTGAATGAGTACCTTAACAAGCTCACACAGCTGTCATGGTATGCCCCTGAAGATGTCAACTCGGACCAATGGAAGCAGTATCTGTTCATGAGAGGGTTGAACAATGAGATCCAGGTTCCACTGCTCAACAATGACTATGCGAGCTTCCAGAAGCTAGTTGACAAGGCTATAGTGGTTGACAGCAAGATCCGAGAGATCAAGCAAGAGGGCAAAAGGAAGATGCCATACCAGCCACAAGGGAGCAACGTACGTCCTCGGTACATGCCCTCAGCTGCACAGCAGTATGGATCGACCGCTCCTGTATACCGCCCTAATCAGCCACCACAGCAATGACCTGTTGCACAAGCACCTTGTGTGCCTTTGCCATCTGCGCCCCGCCCAAACATGGGCGCTCCTGTTCAAAACCCCCGCCCCAACGTACCTGCTGTCGTCGGCAACAAGGCATGCTTTGCATGCGGAGAGACAGGACACTTTGTGACCCAGTGCCCGAGGAGAGGTCCTGAAACCGTGGACAGCAGAACTATGCTCGCGGCAACGTGAACCATGTCTCTGCTGAGGAAGCGCAACAGGCAGAGGACATCGTGATTAGTTTGTTCCTTGCCAACTCCAACCCAGCCAACATTCTATTTTATTCTGGAGCATCACATTCATTCATATCATTCAAGTATGTTGCCAAGTATAATCTACCCATATCACACTTGAAATATACTATGTTGGTTAATTCTCCCGGTGGAGAGATGAGGACTAATATAGTATGTCCGAAAGTAAACCTTAAAATAAGGGGGGTAGACTTCCTTGCCAACCTCATTGTCCTGCATTCCCAAGGGCTCGACATAATACTCAGAATGGATGGTTAAGCAAGCACAACGGAGTAATCCAATGTGCTGAGAGAAGCGTGCAGTTGACAAACGAGCACGGTACTCATATCAAGTTCGAGTCAGCCCAACCAACAGCCGAGAAGGCAGAATTCTCTCATCTATTCTCCACTAGCGAATCTTGAGGGCGAGATTCAATTTAAGGGGGGTAGATTTGTGACACCCTCATTTTTGGTTTCTGCATGTATTCATAGTTTCATGTAGAAAAATATTTTAAAATAAGTAGAAACAGAGAAAATATTAAAAAGATAGCCAAAAAGAGCCAATTCCAGTTCGCCGAGGAGCGCTGTAGAAAATTTCTACTGCCGCTGGCCACGTGGCACGTCCGGAGCTCATCCCTGCAGAAGGGGAGAGGTCCGCCGCCAAACTGGCTACGTGGCCGGCTCGGGGCTCGTCCCTGCGGCAGAGGGCGAGGCCCTACCCCATGGGACAACAGTTGCCCCCGGAGCTAACCTCTGCGGAGAAGCGAGGTCCAGTTCCGCAGGACACATGTCATCACCGGAGCTAGTTACCACGGAAGAGAGAGGACCAGCCGCGCGGGACACGTGTCGCTCTCGGAGCTCACCTCTGAGAGGTCTGGCCCCGCTAGACACGTGTCGCTCTCGGAGCACACCTCTGAGAGGTCCGGTCCTACTGGACATGTGTCACCTCCGGAGCTCACCTCCGGGAGGTTCGACACTACCGGACACGTGTCACCTCCGGAGCTCATCTCCGGGAGGTCCGTCACTATTGGACACATGTCAACCTCGGAGCCCATCTCTAAGAAGAAGGGAAGTCTGGCGCTGCTAGGACACGTGGCACATCTGGAACCATCTCCGAAGAGAGGGGAGGTCCGGCACTGACACGTGGCACATTCGGAGCTACCTCCGAAAAGAGGGGAGGTCCGGAACTGACACATGGCGTTCGTGGAGCTTGCCACTGTTGAGAGGGGAGGTCCCGACCCACCAGACACGTGGCGCACACGGAGCTCACCTCTGGGGAGAGGGAGGTCCCGCCCGCCAGGACGCGTGGCGCACACTGAGCTTGCCTCTACAGGAGAGGGAGGTCTCGTCCGCCTGACACGTGGCACAATCGGAGCTTGTATCTACGGAAAAGGGAGCCCAGGTTCCTGCAGGACACATGGAGCTTCCGGAGCTCATCCCCGCGAAGGTGATGAGATCTGAAGCGGTTTTTGCTTCTGTACACGAATTCTACATTGCTACCGCACCAAATCAACTAAAGATAAGTTGTTAAGATTCAAAAACAATTTGAATAGGACTCTTATTCTAGTTCCGATCAGATTAGGACTCTCCTCTTCCCGATTATAAATAGAACCGAAAACCTTTGGCTGCAACCACGTACTTCTTTTCCACCTCTTGGGCCGACAACTTAGAGCCCTAGCCCCCAGCTCGCCGAGTAAACCCCTTCGCCGGAGTTTGACCACCAGAGAGATCGCCGACGAGCCCAGAGACGATTGCCATCACCGGAGGAGAGCCGACGATCTGTTTCGCTGCCATTGCTAGGAGGAAGGACCCGAAGAGAGTAAGGTAGGTCTCCAGTACCACCTTACGACATCATCGCGCTTTCTTTGCATATGTTCTTCCATCCTTTCGAACAGAAGCTTTTTCGTGGACAGATCACGTGTTGATCGGTTTGATCTAAAGTTAATATCATCACCACGTCCACAATTGATCTTTACACCTCTGTTCATCGTAAAACCCATGCAAGCCATGCAAGAACACGTATAAACCGATCTAATAAAAACTGCATCATAGGATTAACATGCATATGCATCATTGCATCTTAAAGTAAAGTTTGTGCATGATATTTATTGTTGTGGATCTTGTATGTGCGTGATCGCGTATAGAAGGACAAGCTCAGGGAGCTACCTACGACGGACTACAACAGCAAGAATATGAGCAACCGGAACCGCAAGAACAAGGCAAGTGCCCCTTGTCCATATTGATCCATATTTTGGAAAACTGTTTTATTTGCGAAAAGGTGTGTGTGCTTGAGTCAAATCAATGGGAAACCCTTTTATAGGAGTTTACTAGTTTTGGTTAAACCACCCTTGTCGCTAGGGAAGTTAATGAGTCAGGTATGGTTTTTGCTTTTATGCTTCGCTGAGTCCATGGGATACGGGAAGCGAGATAGATGTGTCTAGCTAACTGCACTCGAAAGAATAACGAGAAACTGATGTTGTTAATGAACGTGAATCGGAGGTCGATCTAGGCAAGCCTGGGTTTGTGAATGAGGTAGAATGTGATGGTGGTTACTTGCCGTAGATCTAAAGACTGGTTCATGCGAGCCATGCCAGGATAACAGTGCCACCACAAGGCCAAGTACGGGTGCGGCTTAGCTGAGTAATTAGGTAAGTTTACTAGATTGTTATGGACCGTGGAAGGCGCAGGGAATGGGAGTCGAGTGAGGACTGTCTTGGGAACTGCATGGCACAAGAGGGGGCCTGTGGGTGGGAGAATTTGAGATTCTAGCCTCCCGGTGAAACCTTAGTGAGTCCATACATCTAGTAAACCCTTTGTAAAGGGTATTTTTTGACCTCTTGGCCATACACCGACGGTTGTGTACTGGTATAATGGAGGTTCTGCAGTAGCCGACGGGTGACGAAATCACAAACTTGTGGGTAAAGTGGTACAAACTCTGCAGAGTCTAGAACTATCCTTATAGCCGAGCCTACAGTAACGAGTCGACCACTCCATCAAAGATGGCTAACCTGCACAAATGAAGTAAGATTATTAAATTTTGTATCTCGAAGTTCATAACAGTAAATTAAAAATTACAAAGCTCACCGTCCGTGAGTTTTACCACCACCGCTTGCATACGCGGCTTCGGTGATGATTGGCGCATCTGCCAATCGAACTCTTCGCCTCGAAGCCTCCGCGCCTCCTTCCCGTACTTTGCCTGCAAAAACAAAAAAATAACGTCATTAGTACTATTAAAGAGAATTCAATTAAGTTGAAAAAATTAACTCACCAAAGTCTCTGTCGCCGTCTGAGAAGACAGCTGGTCAGGCTGTGATGGGTCACCTCCCAAGTGACCCCTCTTCCACACCTAGATACGTGTCGGCTCCTGACCGCTCTCGTGCTCCTATCGATACATGTTAGCACAATGAAGATTATAAAATTACTTAATAGAACACTTATAGAACTTACCATCCGTTTAGCGAGGTGTATGTAGCCGTCCCCACCCAAATGATGTTTCCCTCCTGTCCCTCTACTCTCTCGATGGGTTTTAGAAACTGACTTGAAGCCATCGCTCGCCCAAACAGCACACAGGGCACGGTACGCGTCCGGACCACTGTCAAGCCATGCTACGCCAACCTGCACACATTTATTATTGAATGAAAACATTGATCACGACCATATAATGAAGTTTTTTTTAAAAAATCTCTTAACTATGTTTTGATGAAGTTTTCAAGCTTTCAAAATTTTTCCTGTTTTCACCGAATATGCTCCATACTATTTTTTATCACGCCAGTGGTTATGTACTAGCGCAGTACTGTTCACGGTTCCATCAGTGCCTTTAAAGATAAGAAGGTTGCTTCTCAATAGATATATTCCATGTATGAGATCATATGTTCAGAGTATTACTTAGGCAAGCTTTAGTCTATCTTCCCGTTCATGTATCCTGATGCCTTCATGTTGTGCCTTATGTGTATTCATCTTCTCCATGTTAAATTGTACCACTTGGACAACTCCTAGGCGAGGGTTCAGGGCGGCGGGGCGGCCTACGGCCAGCGGGGCAGCGGCTGCCGGCGTGGCGGCCCCAGGCGGCGCTGCATTCAGGGGCATCCGGGGGGAGGGGGCACAGCCGGTGAGGGCTCAGGGCTGCGAAGTGGACTACAGCTGGCGGGGGCCAGCAGGGCGGCGGCTGCCGGCTGCCGGTGGAGCGGCCCGGGGTGGGAGGCGGGGCGCGGCCGGCGAGGGGCAGCCGGGGGAGGAGGGGCGCGGCCTGCGAGGGGCGGCCCGGGGTAGGCCGGCACGGCTGGTGAGGGGCGGACCGGGGGGAGCGGGGCGCGGCCGGCGAGGGTTAAGGGCGGCGGGGCGGCCTACGGCCGGCGGCGCAGAGGCTGCCGTTGTTGCGGCCCCGGGCGGCGCTGCATTCAGGGGCATCCGGGGGAGGGGGCGCAGCCAGTTAGGGCTCAGGGCGGCGAGGCAGACTACGGCTGGCGGGGGCCAGCGGGGCGGCAGCTGCCGGCTGCAGGCGGGGCGGCCCGGGGTCGGAGGCGGGGCGCGGCCGGGGGGGAGGCGGGGCACGGCCGTGGGGGAGGCAGGGCGTGGTCGGCGCGGGGCAGCCCGGGGGGAGGCGGGGCGCGGCCGGCGAGGGGCAGCCTGGGGGAGGCGGGGCGCGGCCAGCGAGGGGCGGCCCGGGGTAGGCGCGGCGCAGCCGGTGTGCGGCGGACCGGGGGGAGCTGGGCGCGGCAGGCGAGGGTTCAGGGCGGGCGGGGTGGCCTACAGCCGGCGGCGCAGCGGCTGCCGGCGTGGCGGCCCTGGGAGGCGCTGCGTTCAGGGGCATCCGGGGGGGGGGGGGGGGGGGGCTCAGCCGGTGAGGGCTCAGGGCGGCGAGGCGGACTACGGCTGGCGGAGGCCAGCGGAGCGGCGGCTGCCGGCTGCCGGCTGGCGGCCAGGGGTGGGAGGAAGGGAGCAGCCGTGGAGGAGGCGGGGCGCGGTCGGCGCGGGGCAGCCCGGTGGGAGGCGGGGCGTGGACGGCGAGGGGCAGCCCGGGGGAGGCGGGGCACGGCCGGCGAGTGGTAGCCCGGGGTAGGCGCGGCGCGGCCGTTGAGGGGCGGACCGGGGGGAGCGGGGCACGACCGGTGAGGGGCGGCACGGGGAAGGCCCGACACGGCTGGCGAGGGGCGGACTGGGGGAGCGGCACGCGGCCGGTGAGGGGCGGCGCGGGGGAGGCGGGGCCGGGATGCACGGGCGGAGAAGGGAGGAGGGAGGGAGGGGCACGAAGTACCTTTGCCGGAAGTCGGTCGGCGGCGGCGGCGGCAGCGAGAGTGAAAGAAAGAACCAAGGGGGTGGCCCAAGTATTGGGACCTTAAAGACGACGGTTTGTTTACACCGTCGTCAACAAGGATTTATTGACAACGGTGTAGGTCAACCATCGTCTATAAGTTCCAGGAAGGCCCAGGTTACGGTCCATATTGACGTGGACCATTATTGTCGACGGTCCACCGTCATCTATAAGGCTCGAGAGCATATAGACGACGGTGCTAGGTTAACCGTCGTCAATAAATGTTTTATTGATGACGGTGCAATCCAGCCGTCATCAATAAATTTATGGACGACGGGGTCATCATTAATTAATCTGGCCGTCGTCCATTGTCGTGATTCCTGTAGTGCAACACGAACCACGGGAGCAAGGCAAGTGCCCCATGACCATATTGATCCTATGTTTCCGAAACTGTTTTGCTTGCGAAGATTCGTATGCTTGTGTCAACTTGATGGGACACCCTTTTATAGGAGATTACTAGTTTTGTTAACAATCCTTGTCGCTGGGAAAGTTAATGAGTCGGGTATAGTCGTTTTTCCTTTTTGCTTTGCTTAACTTACGGGATACAGGAAGCTGAAATAAAACATGATTAGCTACTGCACTCTCATGAATAATGATGATGATAACTTGATTAGGTCAATGAGCATGGAATCGGGGAGATGTAGGCAAGATCGGTTCGTGGTTGGTTCTGAACTAGATGGTGGTTTACTTGCCGTAGATCTAAGGAACGGTTCATGCGAGCACATGCTAGGAAAACAGTGCCACCACAAGGCCAAACATGGGTGCGGCTTAGCTGACTAATTAGGTGTGTTGCTAGCTTGTTATGGATCGTTGGATGGCGTGGGGAATGGGAGTCAATAGGGACTACCCTGGGAACTGCATGGAACAAGAGGGTGCCCGTGGGTGGGAGAATGAAGATTCGAGCCTGCCGGTGAAACCTCAGTGGGTCCAGTCTACACTCACGGGCGTAGACTATGCATCGAGTTCACGTTCAGCCCGTGAACGTGTCCTCGCTAGCACACACACAAACACTAACACGGCGGCGTGCACGACTCCCACTCGACGGGGTGCCCCTCCTGGGGTTCCGTCGCCTCCTCGGGAGTCCCTTCCTCATAGAACCCTGCAAAAGCTTCAAACACAAGCAGTGAGCACGAAGGCTCAGCAAGACTGACCCGTCTCTCCTAAACATGAAACTTCTACATGAGGGATGATAGGTTACATGAGGTAAAACAAGTTGCAAAGAACTCGCCTAATTAGTGGAACCTTACTTTCAAGTTTTAGCAGCAGGTTGTGAAGACTTTACGTGAAGGCACATGAGAGAGCCGCAATCAAACAAGAAACACATTTGTCTCATGTACTTTGCCCAAATTTGAAAAGAACTTTAGTTAGCTATAGGCTACAGCAAATCATTAACAATCAAAGTCCATCTTTCAATAAGCAACATTTTATCATGTATCTAGCCAGTTCTTTCTACAACACGGTACAGTGAACAAGTGGTACTCACTAACCGTGAGGGACGGCGATTATAATTGATTTACACCTGCAGGGTTACCCGAACAACCCGTCACATACGCCCGTACTCGATGTTGCCTACAGCAACCATCACGGACGCCGTACGCAACCACCTTTCACCCATTAGCCAAATATGGAACCGGTCCTATCGTCCCAAGCAAGAGGTCTCTGCACGCGCATCTCAGTGCCGCCAGCCGATTTACACCTCGAGCTCTCAACCTACCCTCTGAACGGCAGGCAATGCCTCAATACCCAGCTACCCGAGTTACATCGGTTTCCCGGTTCCCATATAGCCGGTAGGTCTTCGGTACTGTTCTAGCTTGTTCAACAGGCCCGCACACGGCTCGGTCCTCAATCGACACAAGTGGAGCTATAGCACACAGGCCCCGAAGTCCTTCTGCCCTTACTCTCCGCTCGGTCTCAATTTTCTTGCCATGTGTATCATGTGCTATCTCTAGCCGAGTCGAGTGCCTCTAGCCTATCCTCATGAGTAGTTCCAACTACTTGACTTGTACCGAATCCTACACTATCTTAGCATTGCAGTAGCTAACAGGCTTTTTCAATCATAATCCCAACCCATGGTTTTCTTGGCTATGCATTTGGGTTTTCAAACAAGACTCTAATGCAAGAATTGATGGTACTCAAAGTAAGTTCTCAAAACAATAAAAGTTTGTAAAGAGGTTAATGCAAACCGGAGCTTGCCTTGCTGCTCTTGGTCGTAGGCTATCTGCTCTTCCGGAGTAACGAAGTCTAAGACTTCGGTTTCCTCCTCAACCTTAGCGACTACATGACATAACAAGTATATGTATCAATTTAAATAAATTTGAATTGAATTTAAACTTGTGAAGACAATAAGTCCCACTAGACAGACCCAATGACTCTGAAATTTTTTCTGTGGTTTGGTTACAATCTAAGCAGCAACTTGGCCAAGTTTCATTTGCAGCAAAGCTCATTTGAGCTCTCCACAAATAATTTTGTACTTGACCTTAATTAGAGCTCTTAGGGTCTTCTAGGGATTTTCATGGAGCAATCCATTACTTCCTGAAAACTAGATTTTCAGAGGGTTCTAATGGAGTTGGTCTCACTTAATTTGAAGGTTCCTAGCTAAAGATATGACCTAAACCATTTCAGAGAAATTCTGAAAATGTTTCTGATCATTTTCCATTCTCTGGAACAGTTTCATTAATCACCCAATTAGGTGGACCAAATGAGCTGAAATGGATATGAAATTTTTATGGTAGCTCAGGGATATTTTGGTGAACATCCAAGCAAAATTTCAGAATTTTCCTCCAAAGGGTTCTCCAATTAAAATTCTAAACAGTTTAAACTTTGAAGAATTAATTCTGGAGAATTAGGGATTTTCATTAAGTGAAACTTGTTTTGCTGGAAAGAACTGTCACACCCTGTTTCTCCGAAGAACAACCGAGTGAATATCACATGTATGCCAGGATCATTTTCTCATACATGTGATGACAAATAGTGAAGCATCATTTATTACAAGTGAGGTGTCGAATATAAATAAGTCTTACGTAGCATATGTCTCGATGGATGATAATAAGTTCATAACAAGTAAATAAAATAGCAGCGGAATATTATTCTTGTGGGATCCGTCACAGGCGTTGCCAGGGGGACTCCATGAACCTAGAAACCTTCTTCGGGTCCAAAGTCTTGATCATTAAACACCACATCATTCTCTTGACCTGAACAGCAATATAAACCAACAAATATCCAAGGTTGAGTACCGATGGTACTCAGCAAGTGTGGGAAAGTTATGTCATGCATGGCTAGATCAAGGTGAGGTTGAACACATGCTTAAAGCACTACGCAATTAATACCTATCACCTTATCTTATTAAGCACCTACATTACTACATAGGTGAAATGGTCCCAATCTCCCATCCCATCATCATAATCCAATAACCATAACATCATATCCAATGTTAAGCTCCCCGCTTAACATCCTCAACTTCCAAAGCCATCATCCTCTAATCATGAATAAGTCCAAGCCGCTCTTGACCGTGAGCACGGCTGTCATGACAGTTTTGACTCTGCAGAGTTTGCACCACTGTACCCACATGTAGTGATTTCATCCCCCGTTGCCGGGTGGACTAAAAGAGCCTCCATTATGCCAGTGTCCACGAACCACATTCACACTTCCCAGGTGTGTAGCCAGGAGATCACTACGAAGCCTTTACAAAGGGATTCCCGATGAGCATGGGCCCACTGAGGTTTCACCCCTAACAGCATACAAGAGGCTCCAACCCCGCTGCAGTGGCCCCCTCTTGAGCCTTGCGGTTCATACGGTAGTCCAGCTGACACCTATTCCCCGCACCATCCAACACACCCATACTACGCCGGGGATACACCTAATTAATTGGCCAAGCTGCCCCATCTCAGCATGTGGTTGGCACGGTAAAGCCAGGTTACATGCTCCATGAACCGGTCCTTAGGATCCAGGTAAGTACTAAACACAAACCCGAGTCTCGTGCACCCAGCACCAACCAAATCATCCAACTTGCATTGATCCCTACCTCTACATAACTAATAACATCTCATTCAAGAGTAAGGTAAATAAATTGATGATCTCATATCCTAATTATCCCATTCTAAGCATGGCTAAGCATAACAATAAATGACAAGATAAAATAAATCCCAACCCAAGCTACAAGGAAACAAGGTAATGCAATTCTAGGGAAACTTCCTAGCATGGGTTTCATATTTCAATTTGACAATGCAAATAATTCTATCTACACATCCTAGTATAGGAACAAAGTGGTCAAGGACACTTGCCTTCTTCCTGCTGCTCTGGGAATGGATAGTCCTGATCTTGGAAGAGAAGAACTTGCTCTGGGGCAGGTTCTACTCATGCCAACACACATAGCAAAAGAAAACAACAATCCATAAGACATAGTTCACACTTTCACTCCACACATACATACATATGATAGTCATTCACATTTCTAAGTGTTGTGTTTACTCTAGCTGTGTTGATTTTTAGCCTTCATGCACTTTTAAACATATGTATATGATTTCTAACTTTTGTATTTCAGACTTCTGTTTGCACACTATATATGAATTTTCAATTTGAATAAATTCTTTATATTTAATTAATATACTTCTTAACTACCAAGTTTGCATGGAAGGTATTTTCCTACTCCAAATGGGTTTTCAGATCTTCTACCAAATCCTAAACTGAAATCTTTGGATTTGGAAGCTTCATTTATCATTTTCAAGTTATGCATACCTATTTTCCTATATTTTCAGATTTATTTTCTATGCCTAAATGTGAAGTTTATTATGAAAATAGTAAGACACATCATCTAAACAGAATAGGTTCTGATCTAAAATATTAAATACTATATTTTTGAACTACTCCTCTGATGTGAACTAATTTAAATTTATTTTACCAATTTTCAGAATTATTTCCTGACTTAAAATGTGTCCCTACAACTAATAAATGTGAACAATCAATTATACAGATTCATTTCAGCTTAAAATCTACTTTTAACTCATTCTAAAGTTTCCCAAGTGCTAGGAGAGTTTAAATTTGAATTTACAATGTGTTTGCCTCACCTTTTTAAATTTAAATCCTAATCACATATTCAATTTTCTGAATTTAATATCATATAGGGTCAAAAAGGTAAATCCACCCTACTACAGTGTCTAATTTATTATTTCATAAATTTCCAGGGGTCTAGCTACACATAACAGAGGGGTTTTCCTAATTTTTATTAAGTCCTGGGGCTATAACTGATTTTTAAATGAATTTACATGAATTTTTGAAGTTCCAGGGGCTAGATCAGAAGTTTCCGGGGCTAGCTTGTGTTTTCCGAGATCCCCAGGGGGTAGCGCGTAAGGATCCCGGCCTTTATAACGCGGGGCTGACGTGGACCGTTCGATTTAAAACAGATGGCTGAGATTATAACGTCCAACCGGTACGCGGGGATTTAAATTCTACCGTGCGATTTAAAATAGATGGCGCACAAGCGGCCACGTCGCTCTGACCGAGCGCGGGCGGCGCTGCCCGGCGGTGCGCGGCTGCGGAAGGCGGCGATCTCGCCGGAAAACTTCGGATCTTCGTCTATTCTTCCTAAAACTGGGATTTCATGGCATAGATCGGTAGAGGGGAGGACGGGGATCTCACCTCGGGGTTTTTCTTGTGCTCGGAGGTCCTGGAAGGCGATCGGCGACGAGGTCCGAGATGAATTCACGGCGATGCTCGTCGGCGCTGTGTTTGGAGCGCAAACCACCGAGCTTTCTGCACCTGCGTGATTCCCCGGAGGCAGTGGATCAAGATCAGCACGTTAGATCAGAAATCCCGAGCGAAGATCGAGAGAAATTGGCCGGAGAAACTCTGGTTCTCACCGATAGGAAATTTGGCTGATCGTGGGGGAAAAACGGGGCGATGCCGGCGTTTTTATAAACCAGGGAGGGCGGCGGATTCGTTTAGATCGAGTTTGAGTCGTCTGGGACCGGGAGTCGGGCTGAGGGACGCGGAATTCCGGGTTGGTTACGATCGCGCGCGCGCGCGAAAGAGTCCGGCGGTTGGCGCGATCGGGAGGTCGGGGATGACAGGCGGGCCCCGCATGTCAGCGAGAAAGAGAACGGGGCGCACGGCTGCGGGCTGGCGCGGGGGTGAGGTGGGCCGGCTGGTGTGTTTCGGCCCACTGGTCGGGGGGTTTGTTTTTTTCTTTTTCTTTTTCTTTTCTGTTTTGAGTTTAATTTGAATTCCAATTTGAATTTGAATTTCTGCACCACATGCAATACGTCCAAAAAATTTTAAATTCCCCTCTTAACAGGTTTTGGGGTGTTACAGCTCTACCCCCCTTAAAAGAAATCTCGTCCTTGAGATTGATGGTTCTAGGAAAACAATTCCGGAAACTGTGCCTTAAGTTCGTCTTCTCGCTCCCATGTGGCTTCCTCTTCCGAATGATGCTTCCACTGCACCTTGCACATCCGGATTCTTTTATTTCTTGTGAGGCGCTCCATTGTCTCCAAAATCTTGGATGGTTGCTCGGCATAAGACAGATCCTCCGCTACGTCAACCTCATTCATGGTAACATCTCTTCAGGTGTTCTCAGACATTTCTTGAGTTGTGACACATGGAATACGTCATGCACATCCGATAGGCGAGCCGGTAATTCTAGTTGATACGCCACTTCACCTTTCCTCTCCAGAACTTGAAAGGGTCAGATGTATCGAGGTGATAACTTCCTTTTTACCTTGATCCGATGAAGTCCTCGGATAGGGGACACCTTGAGATAGACATAGTCTCCCACGTTGAAAACGAGCTCTCTTCTTCGTACATCGGCGTAGCTCTTTTGTCGTGTCTGTCCTATCCTCAAGTTGTTGAGAATTTCCCTCACTTTCGCCTTGGCTTCTTGTAGTATTTCGGGTCCAAACACTTTGCTTTCCCCCGTTTGGTTCCAAAATAGTGGAGTTCTACACTTCCTCCCGTACAAAGCTTCAAACGGTGACATCTTCATACTAGCCTGATAGCTGTTGTTATAGGAGAACTCTGCATACGGTAAGTTCTTATCCCAACTCCGATTGTTTTTGAGTGCACACGCTCTCAGCATATCCTCAAGGATCTGATTGGTTCTTTCCGTCTGCCCGTCAGTTTGGGGATGATTGGCAGAACTAAAATTCAGATGGGTTCCCATGGTTTCATGCAACTTCTGCCAGAACCTTGAGGTGAACTGTGTCCCTCGATCTGACACTATCTTCTTTGGAACTCCATGGTAACACACGATCCTTGACATGTACAACTCCGCCAATTTGGAAACGTTGTAGCTTTCTTTCACTGGGATGAAATGAGCTACCTTGGTTAGCCTGTCGATGATGACCCATATCGAATCGTATCCTGATTGGGTCCTAGGTTATCCCACTATGAAATCCATACCGATTTCTTCCCATTTCCATTCAGGCACTTTGAGTGGTTGTAATAATCCCGCGGGTCGTTGATGTTCTGCTTTCACCAACTGACATGTGTCACATAGGGCAACATGCTTCGCGACATCTCGCTTCATTCCATACCACCAATACCTGCTCTTGAGGTCCTGGTACATCTTTGTACTACCAGGATGAATGGAATAGTCGGAATCGTGAGCCTCCTTCAAAATAAATTCACGGATCTCCTTTACTTCAGGCACACAGATCCTTTTCCCGTGCCACACCGTACCTTGTTCATCTTCTCTGAAACCAGGGGCTTTATTTTCCTTGATGAGTTGTCTGATTTCTTTTATCTTCTCGTCATTCTTTTGACCATCGCGTATGTCTTGCTCTAATGTGGAGTCCATTTCCATGGCGATGGCTTCACCACAATTCACCAGGCATAGATTGAGTCTTATAACATCGTCCTTCAATTCTGCAGGCATGTCCTTCAAGCTCAACCTATTGACCTGCACTTTCCGGCTTAAAGCATCTGCCACGACGTTTGCTTTCCCAGGATGATAGTTGATGTCCACATCAAAGTCATTGATTAGCTCTAACCATCTCCTTTGTCTGAGGTTGAGATCTGGCTGTGTGAAAATGTACTTTAAACTCTTATGATCCGTATATATCTCTGTCCTCTTCCCCATCAAGTAGTGCCGCCAAATTTTCAACGTGTGTACCACTGTGGCTAGTTCTAGGTCATGTGTAGGAAAGTTCTTCTCGTGTTTCCGGAGCTGCCGGCATGCATAAGCCACGACGTGCCCTTGTTGCATGAGAACACACCCCAACCCATTTCCAGAGGCATCGCAGTACACCGAAAAGTTCTTCTGCATATCTGGCATAACTAGCACTGGGGCTGTTGTCAATCTTTTCTTTAGCTCTTGAAAACTCGTCTCGCACTGCGGCGTCCATGTGAATGTGATTCCCTTCTCCAACAGTTTGGTGAGGGGTCTCGAGATCCTGGAGAATCCTTCAATAAACCGTCGATAGTATCCAGCCAACCCTAAGAAGCTTCGAACTTCCCCGACATTCTCAGGGGTCTTCCACTCCTGTACATCCTCGATCTTGGCGGGATCTACGGAGATTCCACCCTCTGAGATGATATGTCCTAAAAAGGGAACTCTCTTCAGCCAAAACTCACACTTGCTCAACTTGGCATATAGTTGGTGTTCTCTCAGCTTCTGCAACACCAACCTTAGATGTTTCTCATGTTCTTCTTCATCTTTGGAGAAGACGAGAATTTCATCTATGAAAACCACCACAAATTTGTCCAGATATTCCATGAATACCTTGTTCATGAGATACATGAAGTATGCCGGGGCATTAGTTATCTTAAGTTAGTGGTAATTTGACCTGAGATCAATTTTTGAGAACACACGAGCTCCCCTCAACTGATCGAACAATTCTTCAATGCGGGGTAATGTGTACTTGTTCTTGATGGTTACCTCATTCAATGCACGGTAGTCCATGCATAACCTTTGGGTTCCATCCTTCTTGGGCACAAATATCACTGGAGCTCCCAATGGTGAGGAACTAGGATGAATGTACCCCTTGGCATGTAATGGTTGCGGAAGCTACGCTTGAAGTCCTCCCAAGTGATGTTTTTGGAGTCATGATGGGCGGCCACGTAAGCGGTCCACCAATCAGCAGCAGGTCCATGCAATTGGTGAGAGGCAAACAGCACCCTCTCATACCCTTGGCATTGTATTATCCTCATCTTACTTTCAATGGTCTTCAGCCAATCATCTGCCTCCAGAGGTTCAGCAGCACTTGCAAACTTTGGAGGTTGAGTTCCTAGAAACTCACTCAACCTTGGTTGGCGTGGTGCAGCATGTGGAGGTGGAACTTGATGCAAGTTGGCCACCACTTGAGTCAAGTTCTGGATGAGCTGATTTTGATTCTCCAGCATTTGGTGGAGAGGATCAACTTCTTCACGGCGACCACCCCGGTCCTGGCCTCCAGAAAGATGAGGGTTGCCGGCCTCATCGTTGTTGTTGGCGGGGTTGGCACCACGACCCTTTCCTCTTCCGGCCATCTATCATGATCAACCAAATGTCAATTTAAAGCATTACGTATTATCTTACCAATTTTTCTTGTTTACACTTTGTAATGTTGAGGCCTTGTTGAATTTATATTTTTCTGAGGGTTCATGTCTCACGCAAAAATAAATGCACTATTAATTTCATAGGGGTTCACATCTCAAAGCAAAACAACCTGAAGACGAGGTTGTGGACAATTGCTCATGGCTTCCACAACTCACATCACACTCCACACATTAACACACCATTAACTAAGGTATTGACTCGCCTACTCGATAACCTGCTGAACTATGGGGAAGGACTCTACACGACTCGTATCACTGAGCTGGCTCCTCGGGATCTTCCTCATTATTGCGGCTGCCTTCTGACTCCGCATTGGGTGGGGAAGCTGCTGGTGGAGAAGTGTGGCGACGCCTGCTCGCCCGACGATCTGGGGAGTCAGGAGTCCATGTGTCATTCATGGTGACACACAGTTCATTCCCATCCCCTCTTTATCTCGCCCTCAAGCTGGCTCGAAGCAACGCCTCAGTCTCCTTCAGGGTGTCACGTACATCCTGAAGCTCCTGTTGACACTCCTGCAGGCGAGTGCTGAGCACAGCAGCATCCTCCAAGCACAGGTCCATATGCTCATGGGAAGTCCCTTGCTGCACTGGCGGGTACTTGTACTCCGTTGTACCACTCTCACGCTGGAGGACATACATGTACTCAGTCCTGTCCAGGTGGCGACGGTAGATGTGACTTTGGCTGGTGATGGCCTCCCAGGTGACATCCTTCTCGGCATCAACCTGTGTCGCCCGACAAGCTGGAGAGCGGTGGATCTTGAGCAGCTGATTTTCATGGATAATCCGCATTTCTGAACTCCATTCTCCCCGCTTCTCACGGATGGTCCGGGTGGAGCTGTAGTGTATGATTAGCTTGCCCGTATTGCCGGCGGCTTGGAGCATGCGTCGAAGACGGCGCAACAAGCCTCCTACTGCCAATCCGTAGAAGAGATACGTCACCGGACGGCTCTCCTCTCTCAGGGCAAGGGCAACTACGTGAACTCTCCCTCCGGTGGACTTGCGAGCGGTGCGATCATGCGAACCATCTAAAACATAAAGCATTTAAACTTAAGTTAGATAAGGTTTTAAACAAAAATCCTATTTTGAATAAAAGTTGGGTAAGATGAATAAAATGACCCCATTAAATAACACTTTTCAACCCACACCTTTTGTAAAATAGTTTTTAAGAAAATAGGGTCCTTAAATACGTCCATTTCTACCTAGGTCCACGTTCCTATGGGCAACCTTGGCTCTGATACCACTTCTGTCACACCCGGTTTCTCCGAAGAACAACCGAGTGAATATCACATGTATGCCAGGATCATTTTCTCATACATGTGATGACAAATAGTGAAGCATCATTTATTACAAGCCAGGTGTCGAATATAAATAAGTCTTACATAGCGTATGTCTCGATGGACGATAATAAGTTCATAACAAGTAAATAAAATAGCAGCAAAATATTATTCTTGTGGGCTCCGTCACAGGCGTTGCCCGGGGGACTCCATGAACCTAGAAACCTTCTTCGGGTCCAAAGTCTTGATCATTAAACACCACATCATTCTCTTGACCCGAGCAGCAATATAAACCAACAAATATGCAAGATTGAGTACCGATGGTACTCCGCAAGTATGGGAAAGTTATGTCATGCATGGCTAGATCAAGGATAGGTTGAACACATGGTTAAAGCACTACGCAATTAATACCTATCACCTTAGCTTATTAAGCACCTACATTACTACATAGGTGAAATGGTCCCGATTTCCCATCCCATCATCATAATCCAATAACCATAACATCATTTCCAATGTTAAGCTTCCCGCTTAACATCCTCAACTTCCAAAGCCATCATCCTCTAATCATGAATAAGTCCAAGCCGCTCTTCACCGTGAGCACGGCTGTCATGACAGTTTTGACTCTGCAGAGTTTGCATCACTGTACCCACATGTAGTGATTTCATCCCCCGTTGCCGGGTGGACTAAAAGAACCTCCATTATGCCAGTGGCCACGAACCACATTCACACTTCCCAGGTGTGTAGCCAGGAGATCACTACGAAGACTTTACAAAGGGATTCCTGACGAGCGTGGGCCCACTAAGGTTTCACCCCTAACAGCATACAAGAGGCTCCAACCCCGCTGCAGTGGCCCCCTCTTGAGCCTTGCGGTTCATACGGTAGTCCAGCTGACACCTATTCCCCGCACCATCCAACACACCCCTACTACGCCGGGGATACACCTAATTAATTGGCCAAGCTGCCCCATCTCAGCATTTGGTTGGCACGGTAAAGCCAGGTTACATGCTCCATGAACCGGTCCTTAGGATCCAGGCAAGTACTAAACACAAACCCAAGTCTTGTGCACCCAGCACCAACCAAATCATCCAACTTGCCTTGATCCCTACCTCTACATAACTCATACCATCTCATTCAAGAGTAAGGTAAATAAATTGATGATCTCATATCCCAATTAACCCATTCTAAGCATGGCTAAGCATAACAATAGATGACATGATAAAATAAATCCCAACCCAAGCTACAAGGAAACAAGGTAATGCAATTCTAGGGAAACTTCCTAGCATGGGTTTCATATTTCAATTTGACAATGCAAATAATTCTATCTACACATCCTGCAGATAACTCACACAATCGTCAGACTCGGCTGCACACCGAGCCCAGTATCCATACAGTTCATACACCTGGCCGTCATCACTCGCCCGGATGTTCTCAAGCCAAACACGCCTTGAGCTACGTGTTCACGTTACTGATCACGTGACGGGGTCTCCCAAATTGCCCGAAGCATGCCAGGGACAGACGTTGCTCGAATACCCCAAACGACATGAATAGTCGTAGAGGATATTAAAGTGGGTCGGGTTACCTGCCACCCGTGGGGCACCACCCTTCAGATTGTGCGCACTGGTGGACAGCGCTTACGTGCACCCCCAAGACATAAAGCGTCCCGAGATGCACGATTTTCCGACATAAGCAAATATTTTAGTATGCCACTTTCTATACACTAATAACATCCTTATATGGGCTAATAACTCATTCCTCACTGGATTTTTGAAAAAGATGACCTTTTTAGTGCGTTAAACCTCAAGCGAGCTCTGATACCACGCTGACACGACCCCTCGGTCTTGTCGAGTCAGGATCACGCTGAGGGGTGCTGCGTTGCACAGCACCGAATCACACATATCAAAGATACAAAGCGGAAGCAAAGTTTTATTACAAGAACCAGTGTATGAACATTTTTACAACAAAATATGTCCAGTCTACACTCACGGGCATAGACTACGCATCGAGTTCACGTTCAGCCCGTGAACGTGTCCCCACTAACACGCACACACACTAACACGGTGGCGTGCACGATTCCCACTCGACAGGGTCCCCCTCCTGGGGTTCCGTCTCCTCCTCGGGAGTCCCTTCCTCATAGAACCCTGCAAAAGCTTCAAACAAAAGCAGTGAGCACGAAGGCTCAGCAAGACTGACCCTCTCTCCTAAACATGAAACTTCTACACGAGGGATGATAGGTTACATGTGGTAAAACAAGTTGCAAAGGACTCGCCTAATTAGTGGAACCTTACTTTCAAGTTTTAGCAGCAGGTTGTGAATACTTTACGTGAAGGCACATGAGAGAGCCGCAATCAAACAAGAAACTCATTTCTCTCATGTACTTTGCCCAAAGTGGAAAATAACTTTAGTTAGCTCTAGGCTACAGCAAATCATTAACAATCAAAGTCCATCTTTCAATCAGCAACATTTTATCATGTACCTAGCTTGTTCTTTCTACATCAAGGTACAGTGAACAAGTGGTACTCACTGAACGCGAGGGACGGCGATTATAATCGATTTACACCTGCAGGGTTACCCGAACAACCCGTCATGTACGCCCGTACTCGATGTTGCCTACAGCAACCATCACGGACGCCGTACGCAACCACCTTTTACCCGTTAGCCAAATATTGAACCGGTCCTATCATCCCGAGCAAGAGGTCTCTGCACGCGCATCTCAGTGCCGCCAGCCGATTTACACCTCGAGCTCTCAACCTACCCTCTGAACGACAGGCAATGCCTCAAGACCCAGCTACCCGAGTTACATCAGTTTCCCGGTTCCCATATAGCCGGTAGGTCTTCGGTACTGTTCTAGCTTGTTCAACAGGCCCGCAAATGGCTCGGTCCTCAATCAACACAAGCGGAACTATAGCACACAGGCCCCAAAGTCCTGCTGCCCTTACTCTCCGCTCGGTCTCATTTTTCTTGCCATGTATATCATGTGCTATCTCTACCCGAGTCGAGTGCATCTAGCCTATCCTCGCGAGTAGTTCCAACTACTCGACTTGTCCCGAATCCTACACTATCTTAGCATTGCAGTAGCTAACGGGGTTTTTCAATCCTAATCCCATCCCATGGTTTTCTTGACTATGCATTTGGGTTTTCAAACAAGAATCGAATGCAATAATTGATGGTACTCAAAGTAAGTTCTCAAAACAATAAAAGTTTGTAAAGAGGTTAATGCAAACCGGACCTTGCCTTGCTGCTCTTGGTTGTAGGCTAGCTGCTCTTTCTGAGTAACGAAGTCTAAGACTTTGGTTTCCTCCTCAACCTTAGCAACTACATGAGATAACAAGTATATGTTTCAATTTAAATGCATTTGAATTGAATTTAAACTTGTGAAGACTATAAGTACCACTAGACAGACCCAATGACTCAGAAATTTTTACTGTGGTTTCGTTACAACTTAAGCAGAGACTTGGCCAATTTTTATTTGCAGCAAAGCTCATTTGAGCTCTCCACAAATAATTATGTACTTGACCTTAATTAGAGCTCTTACGGTGTTCTAGGGATTTTCATGGAGCAATCCATGACTTCCTGAAAACTAGATTTTCAGAGGGTTCTAATGTAGTTGGGCTCACTTAATTTGAAGGTTCCTAGCTAAATATATGAGCTAAACCATTTCAGAGAAATTCTGAAAATGTTTCTGATCATTTTCCATTGTCTCTGGAACAGTTTAATTAATCACCCCATTATGTGGATCAAATGAGCTCAAATGGATCTGAAATTTTTTTGGTAGCTCAGGGACATTTTGGTGAACATCCCAGCAAAATTTCAAAATTTTCCTCCAAAGTGTTCTCCAGTTAAAATTCTAAACATTTTAAACTCTGAAGAATTAATTATGGAGAATTAGGGATTTTCATGAATTGAAACTTGATTTTCTGGAAAGTACTAAGAGAGCTGAATCCAACAAAATTTGGTTCACTTGATTTGGAGTTTCCTAACCAAGTTATGAGGATTTGAAGGTTGAATGAAATCTGAAAATCGGGAAAAGTTTAAATCACTGCACGTGGGACCCGGGGCTACGTGGCAGCTCCTCTTCGGTTGACACATGAAAGCTACTGAGTCCTTCGCGTGCAGCCGCAGCCGATCCGTGCCACAGCAGATCCCGGTTTTAAAATATCTGCCGCTGACAGCCAGGACCCACCCCTTCATCTTCCTCCTGCCAGTTCCCAGCGCGCGCCCGCGCTCTCCGATCGCTGGAGCAGGCTGTAGCTCGCCGGCCGGCCGTTCCCAGCCACCGTCCTAGCTAAAACTCGCCACCCGTGCATTTAGGACCCCGGGGAACACGATGGTGAGGTGCTTTGGGACTGTCGATGACCGGAAGGTGGCCTGCGACGTGCAGCGGCCTCTGTTGAGGTTCGGCAGCGTCGGCTGGGGGTTCTATCCCGCCAAAACCTGTACCGACAAGCTCTACAGCACCAGTACACCTCTAGGAACCTCGTCAAGGCCTCGAAGGTGTTCAGAAATGGCTGCAAGGTTGTCGGCACCGTGTGACCGATCGTGTCCGCCATGAACGCCCTTGATCGAGCTCGAAATCCGTTGCTCCTAGCCGGTTTCATGCAACGGATGCTAAAAGGAAAATGATCACTGGCTAGTCCAGCGTCTATGGGCCAAGTTTCAGGACCGAAGGAGGATCAGAGAGCAGAAATTTGAAGGAACCGTACCGGATGCTCGGGTTGAGGCCGCAGGAGCAAAATCTGGAAATTCCTGGTGGATGCTTCAAGGTTTGCTTCATGAATTGGAGGAGAGCAGAACCAACCTAGCGCGCTCCCGTGGCCTGGATCGCTTGACGAGAACCCCTGTGGAGGGCTGTCCACGATCACCCGATCATCGGCTGAAGTTTGGTCGTCGCTGTGGCTGTCGTTCTCGGGCAAGGAAGGTCGGAACTTGCTTGTTCCGGTTCAGGGAGGTGTGTGCGGAGCTCAGGGCAGTGTTTAGCAGCTCGGGGAGTGATGGCAAGGTCAATTTGGCTGGACTCCCGATCGAGCCGAGGAAGCGGAGGAGCGTTGCTCGGTGTTTGCACGCGAGGAGGAAGCAACCAAAGGTTGCTCCGGCAGAGGACGTGGAGCGCCTTAAGAAGGGCTCAGAACCGACCTGCGCTCACGCATGGGCGAGCAGCTGGTGGCGCGGTGGCTCCCCCTCGGTGGCGCTCTAGGAGAAGGCCCGGCTACCCGAGTGCTGAAGTCTCAGTCGGTTGAATTGCTTCAGTGGCTGACATGTGGGCCCCATCTCCCTTTTAACCTCTGAACTTAACTCCCTCTTACTGTTGTAAATAGTAATCCCCCTTATACCCATGGTGATTTTAATTATCTACCCCTGAGCCATTTAAATGGGATAGAATTCAAATTGTGTTTGGTTTGACTAAATTTCAGCACATATGCAGTTTTAAAATTCAATCAAAGTTTGAATTTGCTAAACTTAGCTCATGTCAAGATCAACTCCAAATGGAGTGAAAATTGGTGTGTGAGCTCATAAAATTGTGCTGAGTAAGATTATGCGCCCCACTTTTGAATTCATGGGATGAAAACAGTTTGAATTTGAATTTGAGTTCAAACCACCCTCTTTTTAGTTGTACCCAAAAGACCCCAAAAAAGGTTTCAGATTTGGGTGAAATTTGGCATGGACATTCCTAGCAAAGTGTAGGACTGTTTCATATGTCCAGCCCCAATATGATGCATGTGGAAAATACCACTTTTACATTTTGTGAGTTTGTTCCCTAATGAGCATGTTGATGGTGGTTACTTGCTCTTCAAATGTGTTCATAAAGTTTCTTCAAATGAGGTGTGTGTGTGGTGATGAACACTTTGATTATGTGTCAAAAACTAAGGCCCTTACAATCCTGGGCACACATATGCATCAGTTCTCGGTTCTGTGTTCTACAGAATTGAGGGCGTCACACATTGGAACCACCTTGACTATAGGACTTCCATTAAATAAGCTTGAATTGGAGTTGTGTGAAACTTTTGTGATGATTGTTGTGATTGTGTGCTTAGTATAAGATGTGGGATGTTTCAGCGTTGTCCATATCCACACATAGTAGAGAGATGTGAGATGCTTCAGCACTTGTTCACATCCTCATATAGGACGATATATAGTCCATCCACCTTGATGCATATAGTTGGGAGGGATCTATCTAAACTTCTAACCTCTATTCTATCCGACTCTCACTCACAGATGGTGAGAGGAAACGCCGGCCGTCAAGGGAGGAACGTCTGTGGCAACCAAGAAGGGGACCACGTCGAAGTTCCTGAGAATGACAACCCTGGAGCTGGTGCAAAAACATTGGAACGGTTGATGGCCATGCAAAATCAGCTTATGCAAACAATGATCCAAACTTTGGGTCAGTTGCAAGCCAACAACAACAACCTTGTTTCTGCACCACCACCGCCACCCCCGCCGGCTCACAACAGATTGGGAGAGTTCATGAGGACTCGACCACCCACTTTTGCTCAAGCTAATGACCACATGGAGGCCGACGATTGGTTGAAATCTATGGAGAAGAAACTTGCCATAGTTCAGTGCAATGACCGAGAGAAAGTTCTCTTTGCATCGCACCAACTTATGGGAGCTGCCGCTGATTGGTGGGACGCCCTTTGCAATGCTCATGACAACCCGGAGACTATTACATGGACTGAGTTCAAGGAGAGTTTCCGCTCTCATTACATCCCTGCTGGTTTCATGATGCTCAAGAGGAAAGAGTTTGAAGGTCTCCACAAAGGACAGAACAGCGTGAATGACTACCTCAACAAGTTCATGCAACTGTCACGGTATGCCCCTTAAGATGTCAACTCGGACCAATGGAAGCAGTACCTGTTCATGAGAGGGTTGAACAATGAGATCCAGGTTCAGCTACTCAACAATGACTATGTGAGCTTCCAGAAACTTATTGACAAAGCTATAGTGGTTGAGAGCAAGATCCGAGAGATCGAGCAAGAGGGCAAAAGAAAGATGCCATACCAGCCACAAGGGAGCGACGTACGACCTCGGTACATGCCCCAGCTGCACCACAGTATAGCTCATCCACATCTACTTTTCGCCCCAATCAACCACCACAGCAATGTCCTGTTATGCAAGCACCTCGTGTGCCTTTGCCTCCTGCGCCTCAACCTAACATGGGCGCTCCTGTTAAAAACCCCCGTCCCAACGTACCAGCTGTCGTGGGCAACAAGGCATGCTTTGCATGCGGGGAGATGGAACACTTTGCGAGCCAGTGCCCGAAGAGAGGTCCTAGACAACCAAGCAACGTTCCCAAGCAGAACCTACGGCTGAACGGAGGAGCCAATCAAGGAAACCGTGGACAGCAGAACTACGCTCGCGGCAACGTGAACCATGTCTCTGCTGAGGAAGCGCAACAGGCTGAGGACGTCGTGATTGGTATGTTCCTTGCCAACTCCAACCCAGCCACCATTTTATTTGATTCCGGAGCATCCCATTCATTCATATCATCCAAGTATGTTGCCAAGTATAATCTACCCATATCACACTTGAAATATACTATGTTGGTTATTTCTCCCAGTGGAGAGATGAGGACTAATATAGTATGTCCAAAAGTAAACCTTAAAATAAGGGGGGTAGACTTCCTTGCCAACCTCATTGTCTTGGATTCCCAAGGGCTTGACATAATACTCGGAATGGATTGGTTAAGTAACCACCACGGAGTAATCCAATGTTCTAAGAGGAGCGTGCAGTTGACAAACAAGCACGGTACCCGTATTGAGTTCGAGTCAGCCCAGCCAACAACCGAGAAGGCGACATTGAACCACGTCGAAGAAGCGACGTTGGAAAGTATTCCGGTGGTCCAAGAATTCTCGGACGTGTTCCCGGAAGAACTTCTAGGTACGCCACCTGACTGGGACATTGAGTTTTCCATTGACCTAGTACCCGAAACTGCACCCATAGCAAAGAGACCATATAGGATGCCTGTTAACGAACTAGTGGAACTGAAGAAGCAAATTCAGGAGCAGCTAGAGAAGAGTGTTATGCCCAAGCTCGTCACCATGGGGAGCCCCCGTGCTCTTCATAGACAAGAAGGATGGAACCCAGAGGATGTGCGTGGACTATAGGTTTCTCAATGAGGTGATGGTAAAGAACAAGTACCCTCTGCCCCGTATAGAATACCTATTTGACCAAATGAAAGGTGCCCGAGTCTTTTCTAAAATTGATCTTTGGTCGGGATACTTCCAACTGAAGATTAAGCCCTCTGACATACCCAAGACTGTCTTTCGAACACGGTATGGTTCGTATGAATACACCGTTATGTCTTTTGGGTCAACGAACGCACCTGCATACTTCATGTACCTCATGAACAAGGTCTTCATGGAGTACTTGGACAAGATCGTCGTGGTTTTCATTGACGACATCATGGTGTGTTTGAAAAGTGAGGAGGAACATGAAGAACATTTGAGATTGACATTATAGAAGCTGCGAGAGAATCAATTGTATGCCAAGTTCAGCAAGTGTCAATTCTGGCTAAAGGAGATATCATTCCTAGGTCACATCATCTCCAAGGAAGGAGTATCGGTTGATCCCGGAAAAGTGGGAGATGTTCTGAAGTGGAACCAACCGCAAAACATGAGGGATATTCGGAGTTTTCTTGGGATGGCTGGATGCTACCGATGGTTCAACAAGGACTTCTCCAAGATAGCAAAGCCTATGACGGAATTGCTAATGAAAGGAAAAGCCTTCCAATGGACACCAGCGTGCCAAGAAAGCTTTGAGGAGCTCAAGAAAAGGCTAACCACTACACCGGTTCTAGTATTACCCGACGTAAGCAAGAGATTTGACATATATTGTGACGCATCCAGACAAGGGCTCGGATGTGTGCTCATGCAAGAAGAACAGGTGGTAGCCTATGCCTCGAGACAACTAAAGAAACAAGAGCTTAGTTACCCCACACATGACTTGGAACATGCAGCTGTGGTGCATGCATTAAATATTTGGAGACATTATATCCTTGGTCATCGATGTGAGTTCTATACGGATGTAAGGGCCTCAGTTTTTGACACATATTTGAAGTATTCATCACCACACCACACACCTCATTTGAGGAAAGTTGATGAACACAAATGAAGAGCAAGTAACCACCATCAACATGCTCATTAGAGAACAAACTCACATATTGCAAAAGTGGTATTTCCCACATGTGATATAGAGGGGCTGTACATATGAAAACTCCTACAGATTGCTAAGGATTTCCAGGCCAAGTTCCACCCAAATTCAAAACCTTTTGAGGTCATTTTGGGTATAGTTCAGAAGAGGGCAGTTTGAAAGCATATTCAAATTCAAACTGTTTTTATCCCATGAATTCAAAAGTGGGAGGCATATTCTTAGTCAGCACATTTTTATGAGCTCACACACCAATTTTCACTCCATTTGGAGTTCATCTTGACATGCGCTAAGTGGGACAAATTCAAACTTTATTTGAATTTCAAACTGAACTTGTGCTGAAATTCATTCAAACCAAACCCCATTTGAATTCTAACCAATTCAAATGGCTCATGGGTGAATAATTTGAATCACCATGGGTATTTTGGGACTCACTGTTTACAACAGTGATTAGAAGTAAATTTCAGAGGTTAAAATTGGAAGTGGGACCCACATGTCAGCCACTGAAGGAGATCAACCTAGTGGACTTTCAGTACTCGTATCCCCGAGCTTCTCCCGAGAGTGCCACTGAGGGGAGGCCGCCGCGCCACAACCTTCTTGCTGCCCACGGTCACTGAACCGACTCCCGGGACCCTTATCTAGGCGTCCGAGCAGCCGCCGGTGCTCCCCATCCCTACCCCGACGCGCTCTCGCCCAACAGACTGAAACTCCTCGCCGCCCGAGTGAATTTTCAGTCCTTCATCGCCCGGCCGATCCAGTGACCCTCTCGGCGATCTGAGACCAGCACCGGGTGCGCCAAGCCATCTTCAACACCTTCGCATCGGTTCCAGACCCTGCGCAGTCTTCTCCGAGCTCCACCGCGGCGATCTTTTCTCTACCGGTTCAGCTCGAGCCGCCGCTGCGGGAATCGTCCTTCCGGCCACCACAGCCCACCGTTCACTGAGCTGTGAACAGCAAAGAGGTTCGTCTTCAACCCCTCTTTCTTTCCCGCAGCTCCGGCGGTGTGACAAGCACTGCCCAAGCCGGAATTTCATGTTTTCGCGACGGTGTGCAAAAGTGAGGTCTGTACCGATCCGAGAAATTCGTAAGCCACGCTGCATCACTCATCCTATCATGGAGAGGATCACTTCTAGTAGCCCGTGCGGGTCCATAGGAGCAGGAACCACGAAGAACCGTGGAGGGAAACCGCTGTTCTTCGAGTTTTAGTAGAAATCCCGATTTCCGGCCTAGGTCGCACGGTGATAGCCCAACACAGCCATTCCCGAGCTCCGTTGAGCTCATGTCGACCTTTCCTATGGTCCACTGATGCACGACGACCCTTAGCTCGATCGGGTTAGGTGCTAGGGAGGACGGGCAACGCGGCCGAAGTTCTCCCGAGGCTGCTGCTCGTCGCCGACCATGTGGCGGCCATTTTCATGGCGAGCTGGCCCGAGAATCCTGTTCCCCGAGAGAAAATAGGCAGAGGCGGCAAAAATCGTGAAGCTTGGAGCTCTACCGAAGCTGCCGGCGAGCTCTCCGGCGAGATACCCCGGTGGCAGGGCGCGGGCATCGGGAGGTTGAAGAAGGGGGTGGACCCCAGCTGTCAGCGACCAATATTTTAAATCGGGATCGGGCTGCGGCTGGGATTGGGTGTGCTGGTGCGCAAAGACCCTGTTTAAACCGTTATTTCTCCAGAATTAATTCCTCAAAGTTTAAACTGTTTGGAATTTTAACTGGAGAATCCTTTGGAGGAAAATCCTGAAATTTTGCTGGGATCTTCAACAAAATATCCCTGACCAACCATAAAAATTTCAGATCCATTTGAGCTCATTTGATCCACCTAATGGTGTGATTAGTGAAACTGTTCCAGAGAAAATAGAAAATGTTCAGAAACATTTTCAGGATTTTCTCTGAAATTGTTTAGCTCATATCTTTAGTTAGGAACCTTCAAATTAAGTGAGACCAACTCCATTAGAACCCTCTGAAAATCTAGTTTTCGGAAAGTCATAGTTTGTTTCATGAAAATCCTTAGAACACCCTAAAAGCCTTCAATTAAGGTCAAGTACATAATTAATTGTGGAGGGCTCAAATGAGCTTTGCTGCAACTAAAACTTGACCAAATATCTGTTTAGGTTGTAACCAAGCCCAAGTAAAAGTTTAACAGTCATTGGGTCTGTCTAGTAAGGGTTATACACTTCACAAATTTAAATTCAATCAAATGCATTTAAATTAATACATATACTTGTATATCATGTAGTCGCTAAGGTCGAGGAGGAACCCGAAGTCCTAGAGTTTGTTACTCCAGAGGAGCAGCTAGCCTATGACCAAGAGCAGCAATGCAAGCCCCGGTCTGCATTAATCGTTTTTACAAAATTTTATTGTTTTGAGCACTTACTTGAGTATTATGATTCTTTGCATTAGAGTCTTGTGTGGAAACCCAACTGCATAGCCAAGAAAACCATGGATTGGGTTTAGGATTTACCAACCCCGTTAGCTACTGCAATGCTAAGATAGAGTAGGATTCGGTACAAGTCGAGTAGTTGGACTACTCGCGATAATAGGCTAGAGGCACATCGCTCGGGTAGAGATAGCACATGATACACATGGCAAGAAAGATGAGACCGAGCGGAGAGTAATAACAACAGGACTTTGGGGCCTGTGTGCTGTGGCTCCGCTTGTGTCGATTGAGGACCGAGCCGTGTGTGGGCCTGTTGAACAAGCTAGAACAGTATCGGAGACCTACCGGCTATATGGGAACCGGGAAACCGATGTAACTCGGGTAGCTGTGTTGTTGAGGCATAGCTGGTCGTTCAGAGGGTAGGTTGAGAGCTCGAGGTGTAAATCGGCTGGCGGCACTGAGATGCGCGTGCAGAGAACTCTTGCTCGGGACGATTGGACCGGTTCAACATTTGGCTAACGGGTGAAAGGTAGTTGCGTACGTCGTCCGTGATGGTTGTTGTAGGCAACATCGAGTACGGGCGTACGTGACGGGTTATTCGGGTAACCCTGCAGGTGTAAATCGAATATAATCGCCGTCCCTCGCGGTCAGTGAGTACCACTTGTTCACTGTACCATGACGTAGAAAAAACAGGCTAGTTACATGTTAAAATGCTGCTGATTGAAAGATGGACTTTGCTTGTTAATGGTTTGTTGTAGTTTAGAGCTAACTAAAGTTCCTTTCAACTTTGGGCAAAGTAGATGAGAGAAATGCGTTTCTTGTTTGATTACGGCTCTCTCATGTGCCTTAGCGTAAGGTTCTCCACAACCTGCTGCTAAAACTTGAAAATAAGGTTCTACTAATTAGGCGAGTCCTTGCAAATGATTTTTACCTCATGTAACCCATCAACCCTCATGTAGAAGTTCCATGTTTAGGTGAGACGGGTCAGACTTGCTGAGCCTCCGTGCTCACTGCTTGTGTTTGAAGCTTTTGCAGGGTTCTATGAGGAAGGGACTCCCGAAGAGGAGACGGAACCCCAGGAGGGGAACCCCGTCGAGTGGGAGTCGTGCACGCCGCAGCTGTAACACCCCAAAATCCTGTTAAGAGGGGAATTTAAGAATTTTTCGGACGTATTGCATGTGGTGCAGAAATTCAAATTTATTTTGGAATTCAAATTCAAATTCAAACCAGAAAAGAACTGGAAAAAAGAAAAAGAAAAACAGAAAACCCGGCCAGTGGGCCGAAACCCAGCAGCCGGCCCACCTCGCCCCCGCGCCAGCCGCAGCCGCGCGCCCTGTTTTCTTCTCACTGACGTGTGGGGCCTGCCATCTTCTTCCTCCTCGCGCGCGCTTGGCCGACCGGGACTCTTCTCTCCCCCGAATCGAAACCACCCCGGATACCCGCGTATCCCAGCTGAATTTCGGTTCTGGACGACTCCAGCTCGATCCCAACCGAACGCCGCCCTTCCCCGGCTATATAAACACAGGCATCGTCCCGATTTTCACCCGCGATCGGCTGTTTTTCCTCCCGGTGAGAACCGAAGCTCCGATCACCGTTTTCTCTCGATATTTGCTCGGGTTCTCTGATCTAACGCGCCGGTCGTGTTCCACCGCCTCCGGGGAATCACACAGGTGCAGAAAACTCGGTGGTTTGCGCTTCAGACACAGCGCCGACGAGCATCGCCGTGAATTCACCTCGGACCTCGTCGCCGACCGCCTTCCAGGACCTCCGAGCTCAAGAAAAACCCCAAGGTGAGATCCCCAACCTCCCCTCTACCGATCTATGCCATGAAATCCCAGTTTTAGGAAGAATTGACGAAGATCCGAAGTATTCCGGCGAGATCGCCGCCTCCCGCTGCCGCGCGCCGCCGGGCAGCGCCGCCAGCGCTCGGTCAGAGCGACGTGGCCGCTTGTGCGCCGTCTATTTTAAATCGCATGGTAGAATTGAAATCCCCGCGTACCGGTTCGACGTTATAATCTGAGCCGTCTATTTTAAATCGGACGGTCCACGTCAGCCCCGCGTTATAAAGGCCGGGATTCTTACGCGCTACCCGCTAGGGATCTCGGAAAATACGAGCTAGTCCCAGAAACTTCTGATCTAGCCCGTGGAACTTCAGAAATTCATGTAAATTCATTTAAAAATCAGTTTTAAACCCTGGACTTAATAAAAAATAGGAAAACCCCTCTGTTATGTGTAGCTAGACCCCTGGGAATTTGTGAAATAATATAATAGACCCTGTAGTGAGGTAAGTTTACCTTTTTAACCCTATATGACACTAAATTTAGAAATTTAGATATGTAATTCAGATTTAAATTTAAAAGGGTGAGACAAACACATTGTAAATTTAAAATTTAAACTCTCCTAACACTTGGAAAACTTTGGAGTGAGTTAAAAATAGATTTTTAGCTGAAATGAATCTGTCTAATTTATTGTTCACATTTATTAGTTATAGGGACACATTTTTAGGTTAGAGAATAATTCTGAAAATTGGTAAGATAAATGTAAATTAGTTCACATGAGAGGAGAAGTTCAAAAATATATTATTTAATATTTTAGATCAGAACCTATTCTGTTTAGATGATGTGTCTTACTATTTTCATAATAAAGTTCACATTTAGGTATAGAAAATAAATCTTAAAAATATAGGAAGATAGGTATGCACAACTAGAAAATGATAAATGAAGTCTCCAAATCAAAAGATTTCAGTTTAGGATTTGGTAGAAGATCTGAAAACCCATCTGGAGTAGGAAAATGCCTTCCATGCATACTTGGTAGCTAAGATGTGTATCAATTGAATATAAGAAATTTGTTCAAATTGGTTATTCATATATAGTGTGCAAACATAAATCTGAATACAAAAGTTAGAAATCATATACACATGTTTAAAAGTGCATGTAAGCCCAAAATCAACACACATAGAGTAACCACAACACATAGAAATGTGAATGACTTTCATAGATGTGAATGTGTGGTTTGTATGAAGTGAAAGTGTGAACTATGTCTTATGGATTGTTATTTTCTTTTGCTATGTGTGTTAGCATGAATAGAACCTGCCCCAGAGCAAGTTCTTCCCTTCCAAGAACAAGATTTTCCATTCCCAGAGCTGCAGGAAGAAGGCAAGTGTCCTTGACCACTTTGATCCTATGCTAGGATGTGTAGATAGAATTATTTGCATTGTCAATTGAAATATGAAACCCATGCTAGGAAGTTTCCCTAGAATTGCATTACCTTGTTTCCTTGTAGCTTGGGTTGGGATTTATTTTATCATGTCATTTATTTATATGCTTATGCTTAGCAATGCTTAGAATGGGATAATTGGGATATGAGATCATCAATTTATTTACCTTACTCTTGAATGAGATATTATGAGTTATGTAAAGGTAGGGATCAAGGCAAGTTGGATGATTTGGTTGGTGCTGGGTGCACGAGACTCGGGTTTGTGTTTAGTACTTGCCTGGATCCTAAGTACCGGTTCATGAAGCATGTAACCTGGCTTTACCGTGCCAACCACATGCTGAGATGAGGCAGCTTGGCAAATTAATTAGGTGTATCCCCGGCGTAGTATGGGTGTGTTGGATGGTGCGGGGAGTAGGTGTCAGCTGGACTACCATATGAACCGCAAGGCTCAAGAGGGGGCCACTGCAGCGGGGTTGGAGCCTCTTGTATGCTGTTAGGGGTGAAACCTCAGTGGGCCCACGCTCGTCGGGAATCCCTTTATAAAGGCTTCGTAGTGATCTCCTGGCTACACACCTGGGAAGTGTGAAGGTGGTTCGTGGCCACTGACATAATGGAGGTTCTTTTAGTCCAGCCGGCAACGGGGGATGAAATCACTACAAGTGGCTACAGTGGTGCAAACTCTGCAGAGTCAAAACTTTCATGACAGCCGTGCTCACGGTCAAGAGCGGCTTGGACTTATTCATGATTAGAGGATGATGACTTTGGAAGTTGTGGATGTTAAGCGTGGAGCTTAACATTGGAATGATGTTATGGTTATTTGATTATGATGATGGGATGGGAGATTGGGACCATTTCATCTATGTAGTAATGTAGGTGCTTAATAAGCTAAGGTGATAGGTATTAATTGCGCAGTGCTTTAACCATGAGTTCAACCTCTCCTTGCTCTAGCCATGCATGACAAAATTTTCCCACACTTGCTGAGTTCCATCGGTACTCAAACTTGCATATTTGTTGGTTTATATTGCTGCTCAAGTCAAGAGAATGATGTGGTGTTTAATGATCAAGACTTCGGACCCGAAGAAGGTTTCTAGGTTCATGGAGTCACCCGGGCAACGCCTGTGACGGAGCCCACAAAATAATATTCCGCTGCTATTTTATTTACTTGTTATGAACTCATTATCGTCCATCGAGACATATGCTATGTAAGACTTATTTATATTCGACAACTGGCTTGTAATAAATGATGCTTCACTATTTGTCATCACATGTATGAGAAAATGATCCTGGCATACATGTGATATTCACTCGGTTGTTCTTCGGAGAAACCGGGTGTGACAGAAGTGGTATTAGAGCCAAGGTTGCCCATAGGAATGTGGACCTAGGTAGAAATGGACGTATTCAAGGACCCTATTTTCTTAAAAACTATTTTACAAAGGTGTGGGTTGAAAAGTGTTATTTAATGGGGTCACTTTATTCATCTTACCCAACTTTTATTCAAAATAGGATTTTTGTTTAAAACCTTATCTAACTTAAGTTTAAATGCTTTATGTTTTATATGGTTCGCATGATCCACACCGCTCGCAAGTCCACCGGAGGGAGAGTTCCCCTAGTTGCCCTTGCCCAGAGAGAGGAGAGCCGTCCGATGACGCACCTCTCCTACGGATTGGCAGTAGGAGGCTTGTTAAGCCGTCTTCGACGCATGCTCCAAGCCGCCGGCAATACGGGCAAGCTAATCATACACTATAGCTCCACCTGGACCATCCGTGAGAAGCAGGAAGAATGGAGTTCAGAAATGAGGATTATCCACGAAAATCAGCTGCTTAAGATCCACCGCTCTCCAGCTTGTCGAGCGACACAGGTCGATGCGGAGAAGGATGTCACCTGGGAGGCAATCACCTGCCAGAGTCACATATATCGTCGCCACCTGGACAGGACTGAGTACATGTATGTCCTCCAGCGTGAGAGCGGTACGACAGAGTACAAGTACCCGCCAGTGCAGCAGGGGACTTCCCATGAGCACATGGACTTGTGCTTGGAGGATGCTGCTATGCTCAGCACTAGACTGCAGGAGTGTCAGCAGGAGCTTCAGGATGTTCGTGACACCGTGAAGGAGACCGAGGCGTTGCTTCGAGCTAGCTTGAGGGCAAGAGAAAGAGGAGATGGGAATGAACTGTGTGTCACCGTGAATGACACATGGACTCCTGACTCCCCAGATCACCGGGCAATCAGGCGTCGTCACACTTCGCCACCAGCAGCCTCCCCACCCAAAGCGGAGTCAGAAGGCAGCCGCAATAATGAGGAAGATCCCGAGGAGCCGGCTCAGTGATACGAGTCGTGTAGAGTCCTTCCCCATAGTTCAGCAGGTTATCGAGTAGGCGAGTCAATACCTTAGGTAATGGTGTGTTAACGTGTAGTGTGTGATGTGAGTTATGGAAGCCATGAGCAATTGTCCACAACCTCGTCTTCTGGATTGCTTTGCTTTGATGTGTGAACCCCTATGAAATTAATAGTGCATTTATTTTTGCGTGAGACATGAACCCTCAGAAAAAAAATATAAATACAAAAAGACCTCAACATTACAAAGTGTAAACAAGTAAAATTGGTAAGATAATACGCAATGCTTTAAATTGACATTTGGTTGATCATGATAGATGGCCGGAAGAGGAAAGGGTCATGGTGTCAACACTGCCAACAACAACGATGAGGCCGGCAACCCTCATCTTTCTGGAGGCCAAGACAGGGGTGGTCGCCGTGAAGGAGTTGATCCCATCCACCGAATGCTTGAGAATCAAAATCAGCTCATCCAGAACCTGACTCAAGTGGTGGCCAACTTGCACCAAGCTCCACCTCCACAAGCTGCACCACGCCAACCAAGGTTGAGCGAGTTTCTAGGGACTCAACCTCCAAAGTTTGCAAGTGCTGCTGAACCTCTGGAGGCAGATGATTGGCTAAAGACCATTGAGAGCAAGATGAGGATTACACAATGCCAATGGTATGAGAGGGTGCTGTTTGCCTCTCACCAATTGCATGGACCTACTACTGATTGGTGGACCGCTTATGTGGCTGCCCATCATGACCCCGAGAATATCACTTGGGAAGAGTTCAAGCGTAGCTTCCGCAACCATTACATACCAAGGGTTGAACATAAAAACAAGAGAAAGGAGTTCTTGGGGCTGCAGCAAGGAAACATGACGGTGAGGGAATACCTCACTAAATTCACCCAACTATCCCGTTATGCACCACGGGACATAGAGACTGATGAGCAGAAACAGGATTGTTTCGTGGAAGGACTTACAGCAGAAAAGCAGTGTGCAATGTCCTCCAACGAGTATGAAAGTTTCCAAAAGATGGTGGAAAGAGCATTTGTTGTGGAAAGGAAGCTGAAGGCCTTGGAAAATGAAAACAAGAGGAAGGCCGGATGGTCACACCAAGCCTCGGGGAGCAACACACGCCCATGTCTGATGCAGCAACCCGCAGGGCAGACGAGCCGTGCTGCGGTACCCTACTCAGCACCTAGAGGGTACAACCCGAACTTCAGGCCTCCGTCAGCACCAACACAGCCGCAACGTCAGTTTGTACAGCAGCCTCGACCCACATATCAACCCTGACCAGCAGTACAAGGACCCCCAAATCAACCCCAAGACAACAAAGTCCAGGCACCTAAGGTTGGGGTGCAATGCTTTAACTGTGGTGAAGTGGGGCACTACGCCCATAAGTGCCCAAAGAAGAAGCCCGTGCAGCCACAACAGCAGAATGTGATGCAAGGACGGGTGAACCACGTGACCATGGAAGAAGCGCAAGAGGCACCCGACGTGGTAGTTGGTAAGTTTCCTGCCAATTTACACATTGCAACCCTGTTGTTCGATTCTGGTGCTACCCACTCTTTCATTGCCCAAGGGTTTGTTAAGAAGCATGATCTAGCAACAACACAAATGAACCATATGCTAGAAGTAAACTCTCCAGGTGGAGAAATAAAGACAAGACAAGTGTGTCCCAAGGTGAATCTAGACATTAAGGGGGTAGTATTTACTGCCAACCTCATAGTGATAGATTCACAAGGGATAGATATTATTTTGGGCATGGATTGGTTGGCCAAACATAAGGGAATCATCCATTGTTCGACCAGAACAGTGGAACTAATTCACCCTAGTGGCACAAGAGTAAAGTTCATAACATTACAAGAGCCTTGGAGGGACATTAAATTAAATCAAGTTTAGGTGAAAGTGGAAGAGATCAGGATCATCAGGAAATATCCAGATGTTTTTCCAGAGGAGTTGCCAGGTATGCCTCCCGATCGTGAAGTGGAATTAGCGATTGAGCTAGTGCCTGGAACAGCTCCGATATACAAGAGACCTTATCGGATGGACTCCAGGCAGCCGGGAGAACTCAAGGATCGTTTAAGAGAATTGACGGATAAGGGGTATATTCGTCCTAGTTCCTCACCATGGGGAGCTCCAGTGATATTTGTGCCCAAAAAGGACGGAACCCAAAGGTTATGCGTAGACTACCGTGCCTTGAATGAAGTAACCATCAAGAACAAGTACCCATTACCCCGCATTGAAGACTTGTTTGATCAGTTGAGGAGAGCTCGTGTGTTCTCGAAAATTGATCTCAGGTCGGGAATACCACCAACTTATGATAAGGCAAACTGATATTCCCAAGACAGCTTTCGTATCTCGGTACGGACTGTATGAATACACCGTCATGCATTTCGGGCTAACTAATGCCCCGGCATACTTCATGTACCTCATGAACAAGGTATTCATGGAATATCTGGATAAATTTGTGGTGGTTTTCATAGATGACATTCTCGTCTTCTCCAAAGATGAAGAGGAACATGAGAAACATCTAAGGTTGGTGTTGCAGAAGCTGAGAGAACACCAACTATATGCCAAGTTGAACAAGTGTGAGTTTTGGATGAAGAGAGTTCCCTTCTTAGGACATATCATCTCGGAGGGAGGAATCTCCGTAGATCCCGCCAAGATCGATGATCTACAGAAGTGGAAGATCACTGAGAATGTCGGGGAAGTTTGAAGCTTCTTAGGATTGGCTGGGTATTATCGACGGTTTATTGAGGGATCTCCAAGATCTCCAGACCCCTCACCAAACTGTTGGAGAAGGGAATCACATTCACATGGACGCCGCAGTGCAAGACGAGTTTTCAGGAGCTAAAGAAAAGATTGACAACAGCCCCAGTGCTAGTTATGCCAGATATGCAGAAGAACTTTTTGGTGTACTGCGATGCCTCTAGAAAAGGGTTGGTATGCGTTCTCATGCAAGAAGGGCATGTCGTGGCTTATGCATGCCGGCAGCTCCGGAAACACGAGAAGAACTATCCTACACATGACCTAGAACTAACCGCAGTGGTACACGCGTTGAAAATTTGGCGGCACTACTTGATGGGGAAGAGGACAGAGATATATACGGATCATAAGAGTTTAAAGTACATTTTCACACAGCCAGATCTCAACCTCAGACAAAGAAGATGGTTAGAGCTAATCAATGACTTTGATGTGGGCATCAACTATCACCCTGGGAAAGCGAATGTCGTGGCAGATGCTTTAAGTCAGAAAGTGCAGGTCAATAGGTTGAGCCTGAAGGACATGCCTGCAGAACTGAAGGACGATGTTATAAGACTCGATCTATGCCTGGTGAATAGTGGTGAAGCCATCGTCATGGAAGTGGACTTCACATTAGAACAAGACATACGCGATGGTCAAAAGAATGATGAGAAGATACAAGAAATCCGACAACTCATCAAGGAAAATAAAGCCCCTGGTTTCAGAGAGGATGAACAAGGTACGGTGTGGCACGGGAAAAGATTTTGTGTGCCTGAAGTAAAGGAGATCCGTGAATTGATTTTGAAGGAGGCTCACGATTCCGACTATTCCATTCATCCTGGGAGTACGAAGATGTAACAGGACCTCAAGAGCAGGTATTGGTGGTATGGCATGAAGCGAGATGTCGTGGAACATGTTGCCCTATGTGACACATGTCAGTTGGTGAAAGCGGAACATCAACGACCCGCGGGATTATTGCAACCACTCAAAGTGCCTGAATGGAAATGGGAAGAAATCGGTATGGACTTCATAGTGGGATTGCCTAGGACCCAATCAGGATATGATTCGATATGGGTCATCATCGACATGCTAACAAAGGTAGCTCATTTCATCCCCGTGAAAGAAAGCTACAGCGGATCCAAATGGGCGGAGTTGTACATGTCAAGGATCGTGTGTTACCATGGAGTGCCAAAGAAGATAGTGTCAGATCGAGGGACACAGTTCACCTCAAGGTTCTGGCAAAATCTGCATGAAACCATGGGAACCCATCTGAATTTTAGTTCTGCATATCATCCCCAAACTGACGGGCAGACGGAAAGAACAAATCAGATCCTTGAGGATATGCTGAGAGCATGTGCACTGAAAAACAGTAGGAGTTGGGATAAGAACTTACCATATGCGGAGTTCTCCTATAACAACAGCTATCAGGATAGTATGAAGATGTCACCATTTGAGGCTTTGTATGGGAGGAAGTGCAGAACTCCCCTATTTTGGAACCAAACGGGGGAAAGTAAAGTGTTTGGACCCGAAGTACTACAAGAAGCCGAGGCGAAAGTGAGGGAAATTGGCAACAACTTGAGGATAGCACAGACACGACAAAAGAGCTATGCCGATGTTCGGAGAAGAGAGCTCGTTTTCAACGTGGGGGACTATGTCTAGCTCAAGGTGTCCCCTATCCGAGGACTTCGTCAGTTCAAGGTGAAAGGGAAGTTATCACCCCGATACATCGGACCCTTTCAAGTTCTGGAGAGGAAAGGGGAAGTGGCATATCAACTGGAACTACCGGCTCGCCTATCGGATGTGCATGACGTATTCCATGTGTCACAGCTCAAGAAATGTCCGAGGACGCCTGAAGAGATGTTACCCATGAATGAGGTTGACGTAGCCGAGGATCTGTCTTATGCCGAGCAACCGGTCAAGGTTTTGGAGACAATGGAACGCCTCACAAGAAATAAAAGAATCCGGATGTGCAAGGTGCAGTGGAAGCATCACTCGGAAGAGGAAGTCACATGGGAGCGAGAAGACGAGCTTAAGGCACAATTTCCGGAATTGTTTTCCCAGGACCACCAATCTCGAGGACGAGATTTCTTTTTAGGGGGGTAGAGCTGTAACACCCCAAAATCATGTTAAGAGGGGAACTTAAAAATTCTTGGACGTATTGCATGTGGTGCAGAAATTCAAATTTAGTTTGGAATTCAAATTCAAATTCAAACCAGAAAAGAAATGGAAAAAAGAAAAAGAAAAACAGAAAACCCGGCCAGTGGGCCGAAACCCACCAGCATTCCCACCTCGCCCCCGCGCCAGCCGCAGCCGCGCGCCCCGTTTTCTTCTCACTGACGTGTGGGGCCCGCCATCTTCTTCCTCCTCGCGCGCGCGCTCGGCCGACCGGGACTCCTCTCTCCCCCGAATCGAAACCACCCGGGATACCCGCGTATCCCAGCTGAATTTCGGTTCTGGACGACTCCAGCTCGATCCCAACCGAACGCCGCCCTTCCCCGGCTATATAAACACCGACATCGTCCCGATTTTCACCCGTGATCGGCTGTTTTTCCTCCCGGTGAGAACCAAAGCTCCGATCACCGTTTTCTCTCGATCTTTTCTCGGATTCTCTGATCTAACGCGCCGGTCGTGTTCCACCGCCTCCGGGGAATCACGCAGGTGCAGAATACTCGGTGGTTTGCGCTTCAGACACAGCGCCGACGAGCATCGCCGTGAATTCACCTTGGACATCGTCGCTGACCCCCTTCCAGGACCTCCGAGCTCAAGAAAAACCCCGAGGTGAGATCCCCGACCTCCCCTCTACCGATCTATGCCATGAAATCCCAGTTTTAGGAAGAATTGACGAAGATCCGATGTATTCCGGCGAGATCGCCGCCTCCCACCGCCGCGCGCAGCCGGGCAGCGCCGCCCGGGCTCGGTCAGAGCGACGTGGCCGCTTGTGCGCCGTCTATTTTAAATAGCACGGTAGAATTGAAATCCCCGCGTACCGGTTCGACATTATAATCTGAGCCGTCTATTTTAAATCGGACGTTCCACGTCAGCCCCGCGTTATGAAGGCCGGGATTCTTACGCGCTACCCCCTGGGGATCTCGGAAGATACGAGCTAGCCCCGGAAACTTCTGATCTAGCCCCTGGAACTTCAGAAATTCATGTAAATTCATTTAAAAATCAGTTTTAAACCCTGGACTTAATAAAAATTAGGAAAACCCCTCTGTTATGTGTAGCTAGACCCCTGGGAATTCGTGAAATAATATAATAGACCTTGTAGTGAGGTATGTTTACCTTTTTAACCCTATATGACATTAAAATTAGAAATTTAGATATGTAATTCCGATTTAAATTTAAAAGGGTGAGACAAACACATTGTAAATTTAAAATTTAAACTCTCCTAACACTTGGAAAACTTTGGAGTGAGTTAAAAATAGATTTTTAGCTGAAATGAATCTGTCTAATTTATTGTTCACATTTATTAGTTATAGGGACACATTTTTAGGTTAGAGAATAATTCTGAAATTGGTAAGATAAATGTAAATTAGTTCACATCAGAGGAGAAGTTCAAAAATATATTATTTAATATTTTAGATCAGAACCTATTCTGTTTAGATGATGTGTCTTACTATTTTCATAATAAAGTTCACATTTAGGTATAGAAAATAAATCTTAAAAATATAGGAAAATAGGTATGCATAACTAGAAAATGATAAATGAAGTCTCCAAATCCAAAGATTTCAGTTTAGGATTTGGTAGAAGATCTGAAAACCCACTTGGAGTAGGAAAATACCTTCCATGCATACTTGGTAGCTAAGATGTGTATCAATTGAATATAAGGAATTTGTTCAAATTGGAAATTCATATATAGTGTGCAAACATAAATCTGAATACAAAAGTTAGAAATCATATGCACATGTTTAAAAGTGCATGTAAGCCCAAAATCAACACACATAGTGTAACCACAACACATAGAAATGTGAATGACTTTCATAGTTGTGAATGTGTGGTTTGTATGAAGTGAAAGTGTGAACTATGTCTTATGGATTGTTATTTTCTTTTGCTATGTGTGTTGGCATGAATAGAACCTGCCCCAGAGCAAGTTCTTCCCTTCCAAGAACAAGATTTTCCATTCCCAGAGCAGCAGGAAGAAGGCAAGTGCCCTTGACCACTTTGATCCTATGCTAGGATGTGTAGATAGAATTATTTGCATTGTCAATTGAAATATGAAACCCATGCTAGGAAGTTTCCCTAGAATTGCATTACCTTGTTTCCTTGTAGCTTGGGTTGGGATTTATTTTATCATGTCATTTATTTATATGCTTATGCTTAGCCATGCTTAGAATGGGATAATTGGGATATGAGATCATCAATTTATTTACCTTACTCTTGAATGAGATATTATGAGTTATGTAAAGGTAGGGATCAAGGCAAGTTGGATGATTTGGTTGGTGCTGGGTGCACGAGACTCGGGTTTGTGTTTAGTACTTGCCTGGATCCTAAGGACCGGTTCATGAAGCATGTAACCTGGCTTTACCGTGCCAACCACATGCTGAGATGGGGCAGCTTGGAAAATTAATTAGGTGTATCCCCGGCGTAGTATGGGTGTGTTGGATGGTGCAGGGAGTAGGTGTCAGCTGGACTACCATATGAACCGCAAGGCTCAGGAGGGGGCCACTGCAGCTGGGTTGGAGCCTCTTGTATGCTGATAGGGGTGAAACCTCAGTGGGCCCACGCTCGTTGGGAATCCCTTTGTAAAGGCTTCGTAGTGATCTCCTGGCTACACACCTAGGAAGTGTGAAGGTGGTTCGTGGCCACTGGCATAATGGAGGTTCTTTTAGTCCACCCGGCAATGGGGGATGAAATCACTACATGTGGGTACAGTGGTGCAAACTCTGCAGAGTCAAAACTGTCATGACAGCCGTGCTCACGGTCAAGAGCGGCTTGAACTTATTCATGAATAGAGGATGATGACTTCGGAAGTTGTGGATGTTAAGCGGGGAGCTTAACATTGGAAATGATGTTATGGTTATTTGATTATGATGATGGGATGGGAGATTGGGACCATTTCATCTATGTAGTAATGTAGGTGCTTAATAAGCTAAGGTGATAGGTATTAATTGCGTAGTGCTTTAACCATGAGTTCAACCTCTCCTTGCTCTAGCCATGCATGACAAAATTTTCCCACACTTGCTGAGTACCATCGGTACTCAAAACTTGCATATTTGTTGGTTTATATTGCTGCTCAGGTCAAGAGAATGATGTGGTGTTTAATGTTCAAGACTTCGGACCCGAAGAAGGTTTCTAGGTTCATGGAGTCACCCGGGCAACGCCTGTGACGGAGCCCACAAGAATAATATTCCGCTGCTATTTTATTTACTTGTTATGAACTCATTATCATCCATCGAGACATATGCTATGTAAGACTTATTTGTATTCGACACCTGGCTTGTAATAAATGATGCTTCACTATTTGTCATCACATGTATGAGAAAATGATCCTGGCATACATGTGATATTCACTACCGGGTGTGACAGCAGAGTTAGTGTCCTTGTGTGCTAACAAGGACACGTTCAAGGGCTGAACGTGGACTTGATGCGTAGTCTACGCCCGTGAGTGTAGACTGGACCTATTTTGATGTAAACATGTTCATAAACTCGTTTATGTAATAAAATTTTGCTTCCGCTTTGTACCTTTGATGTGTGTTATCCGGTGCTGTGCAACGCAGCACCCCTCAGCGTGATCCTGGCTCGACAAGACCGTGGGGTCGTGTCAGCGTTGGTATCAGAGCTCGCTTGAGGTTTAACACACTACAAAGATCATCTTTTTCAAAAATCTAGTGAGGAACGAGTTAGTAGCCCGTATAAGGATTTTATTAGCATATAGAAAGTGGCATACTAACCTATTTGTCTATGTCGGAAAATCATGCATCTCGGGACGTTCATGTCTTGGGGGGTGCACGTAAGCGCTGTCCACCAGTGCGCACTAGCTGAAGGGTGGAGCCCTACGGGTGGCAGGTAACCCAACCCGCTTTGATATCCTCTACGACTCTTCATGTCGTTTGGGGTATACGAGCAACGTCTGTCCCGGGCGTGCGTGGTGCAACATTGGAGACCCCGTCACGTGGTCTGAAACGTGAACACGTAACTCAAGGCGTGTTTGGCTTGAGAACATCCGGGCGAGTGATGACGGACGGGTGTACGAACTGTATGGATTCCGGGCTCGGTGTGCAGCCGCGTCTGATGATTGCTTGAGTTTCCTGCAGGTAGCCTGACCACGAAACGATAGACGTGTAGCATCCGTGTGCGAGTGACGTTTAGTGCAACTGAATTAACGAAGCCGGCTAGGTCCGGTATAGGTTTTTCTTTGTGAGGACGTAGTTCCGACATGCTCTGGTGACGCATCGACGTCACACCCAACTAAATGAACAACTTCATTATAAAAACTTGAAGGTTTTGATCCAAAGCAGTAAAACTTTGCTGTAACCTCTTCCCTTAATCAGGATATTCAAAGTAAACAAGCTTTCAACTTATAGGTTGTTAAGGTCAGAGTTCTCTGGTTTCAGCTGAATTAGGGCTGAAGTTGATCAGAGGTTAGAGGTTGAGTTCTTCCGAGGTTGGGGTCATATGATACATTTCTGGAAATCTTTGGAAGAGCTTTACAACTCTTCTGTTGAGGTCCAGAGGTGTTTCATCCCATAACCACTCGAAAAATGCAGTAGAGTTGAAACTGTACAGAAAACAGGACAGAGTAAAGACTCTCTGTAAACTCTCTGTAAATTAAGCATAACTTCCTGCTCAAAAATCCAAAAATAGAAAATTAGGTAGTTCTGGAAAGATTATGAGATTAGTTACAGCTTTGTAACAGAATGATTTGTCAGATTAGGAACATAACTAACTGGAATTCTGGATCAAATCAGTACATAAAGCAGGGAGGTGCTGTCCAATGTTCTCCAGAAATTCTGTTAACTTTGACATCTCATAACTTTTTAACCAGGACAGATCTTAGGCCAAGAAAATACTTTCTGGAAAGCTATTGAAGTTAGCTTTAACTTTGATGTTGAGCTACAGAACTAGTTTTGCCTTTAACATGGCCTAAATCAGGTTGAAATGGGAACTGGTCAGGGCTGTCATGTTGAACAGCAGATCAGCAGTCAAGTTTGCTTAAAATTTGAACTGTTTCCAAATTTTATGGGTTAAATGACATGTCTTGTGTTATAATTCAATGGTTTACTGTTTAAATAAATATTTTACATTTCTCAAATATATTTTCACAGATGACAGCAGATAAGCAGTTGGAGAACGGGTGGGTGGTGTCCCACTGTTCTCACCGTAGCAGCTACCCGGAAGCATTGTGGCAAATGCTCCAATATTTCGGGTACAACCAGATGCCGCAGTACTTCGCCAAGGAATAAGGCGAAGAGGGGAACAAGACGTGAACAACCCATGTCGAGGTCCCTGCAGGACCTACGCCACCCGGTTGGGTGCCGTTCACCATCACGGTGAGATGAAGACAACCGGAAGGGATGTGGCAAGTGGCAGCCCGTGACACCATGTCACGTTTCTGCCAACTGCACGTGCAGGCTATGGAGGGCACTCCATACGCGCTCGTTCCGGTGGAGGGACGGGCTCAGCATGTGTGGGAAGAGAGGTACCTGGAGGCAACGGACCCGAGTTTCCCAAGGTACAACCCCGCGGAGGCTAATCTAATTCTCCAGATGAGGGCGGGAAACGCCGTGATGGACAGCCAAGCGGTTCATACACAGCATCTCGCCACAAAGCTCAAGTAGAGCACGAGCCGTGGAGACCATTTCGAGAGTGCTCACAGCGCACTCGGCAATGTGCCCCTTCCGACGATCAAGCGACTGAATGAACAACATAATCAGTTGCATCGTCTGAAGAAGGTGAAGAGGAAAAGCCGTGTCGACATCGCGGCGTTGCAAGAAATGGTACAGAATCTGACCCAGCATAACGAGGAACTTACTCAAGAGTGGGACGACGCTATTGAGGAAGGGCAAGGCTGGGAAGAAGATTACAACCAGGCTATGGATGAGGTGCATGCTTTGCAGGACCTCGTACCTCCAGTATTGGGCATACCGGTGGTCTTGGGTCTTCCGGCAATGGGAGAACCTGAGATGGGAGAAGAAGTGGTAGATCCAGAGCCACCAGCAGAGGTACCGGAGGAGGACGACCCACAGGAGGTCGAGTTCTACTCCGAGTAGAGGTTACAGTTGCCAAGTAGGGCAGCTAGGGTAGTGCAACCCAACTTTTGTAATCGGTGACATGTCGTGTAGGCAGTAGAGTATGTATAGGTAGTGACGACATGAGCACGACTTCTCGGAGACCCGAGAATAATGTATCTAGTATAAAGTTTATGCTTTATCAATATATGTGAATGTTGTGCAAATTATTCATGTGTCACTTTAGTACCTACTGTTGCATATGGAATTTTAAGTAAGACATGTGCTAATTGCTGCTGTTTTGAATTTCAGAATGACGCGTACTTGTGCCAACCCTGATGTTGGGGGTACTAGCCAAGGGGGAGAGACCTCCCAACAGCCTCCCGAGGACTCCTCGGGGCAGCAACAGCAGCAACAGCAACAGCAGACACCGCCACCGCCACTGCCAACGGTTACACTGGCCGACATCGTCGCGGCAATGGCGGGTTCACATCAGCAGCACAGGGAGTTGCTGCAAACGCTTATCGCCAATACGTCTCGCCCAGAGAGACGTCAAGACTGTGAGGAGCGTCAACAGAGCTCCTACTCCGACTTCCTGGCGACTTATCCCCCAGTATTCTCAAGGGCGGATGAACCTCTTGACGCGGACAACTGGCTCCGCGCAATAGAGATGAAGTTCGGGCTGCTCCAGATAAGCGAGCAGCGCAAGACTCAGTTCACGGTCCAGCAGCTCCAAGGATCCGCGAGCGCGTGGTGGGCCAACTTCTGTGCTTCACAGCCCACCGACCGAGTGATGACCTGGACGGAGTTTCGGACGGCCTTCAGGGCCTATCACATACCGCCAGGTCTGATGAAAAGAAAGACGCAGGAGTTCTTACACCTGCAGCAAGGGAGCCGGAACGCGCTGGAATACTCCAGGGCGTTCAACGATCAAGCGCTCTACGCGTCGTATCACGCAGATACCGACGAGAAGCGGCGGGACCTTTTTTACCAGGGGCTTAACCCGCTCCTGAAGGACAAGTTGGCGATGTTCAATCCTGGCAGCTTCAACGACATCATTGATGCTGCGATTGTTCAGGAGGACTCCGGCAAGGAGTTAGCGGCGGCGAAGAGAAAGCGAAGCGCGCCGCAGAGCAGCGGAGAAGGAGGCGGTCCTTCTTAGAAGTTTCGGATGGTGAATCGCCCACCATCAGGTCCATGCTGGCAGCCACCACAGCGGTCGATGCCGTTCCGCAGTCGGCCGTACTCTTCACCGGCATTCAGGCCGGCACTGCCAGTACCACCTTCGCAACAACAGCAGCAGCGGGCGATGCCGCGTGCGTATGCACCTCAGCAGCGCATGCCGGGCTTTCATCCCCCGAGCACCGCACAAGCAGCGGCCACATGCTACAAGTGTGGTCGTCCAGGACACTTCGCGAGCAGTTGCCCGGAGAGGCAAGGCGGCGGAGTGGCACCACAGTTTCCGGGGAGGAATCAACCCCAGAACCCTACTAATGCGTGGCGGGCAAACCCTAGGCCCGGCACCGTCCGCCATCTTGCCATTGAGGACGTATCGGAGGGCGAGCCAATCCTTGCGGGTATGTTCCAACTCCACCAGCATCCCGCTATAGTATTGTTTGATTCAGGCGCCACGCATAGCTTCATTAGCCAAGCTTTCGTTGATCAGTATAGCTTACAAATACTACCCACCGATAGTCCTTATGTGATCTGTTCACCGGGTGGGAAAATCTCAGCAAGCATGATGGTCCCAAAAGCGCCATTGTGCTTGGAGGGTAGAGTATACCCTACGTCTCTCATAATTTTAGAGGGACAAAAGGTCGATGTCATCTTAGGGATGTCGTGGTTAACCCGCCACGGCGCTGTTTTAGACACCGTCCTCCAAATCGTGCATTTGAATTCAGAAGTGCACGAATCTCATTCTTTATTTCTGGACAGTCCAGAAATAAAACATCCAAGTGTCTATCAAGCAACAACCATCAGATTGGAAGATATTCCAGTAGTCCGAGAGTTCCCTGACGTGTTCCCGGATGATTTACCAGGAATGCCGCCCGATAGAGAGGTGGAGTTCAAGATTGAACATGCACCGGGAACCATGCCAATATCCCGAAGGCCGTACAAGATGGCGCCCAAGGAGTTGGCTGAACTGAAGACTCAGCTCACGGACCTTCTGGAAAAGGGTTTTATTAGGCCGAGCTCCTCGCCATGGAGCTGATCGGCATTATTTGTAAAGAAGAAGGATGAGACGTTACGGCTTTGCGTGGACTATCGTCCATTAAATGCCGTAACCATCAAGAACAAGTACCCATTGCCACGGATCGACATGTTGTTTGAGTAGTTGGTCGAAGCGAAGATCTTTTCCAAGATGGACTTAAGATCCGGGTACCATCAGATTAATATAAGGGTGGAGGACATTCCAAAGACAGCTTTCTCGACAAGGTACGGACTTTATGAGTACCTGGTCATGTCCTTCGGCCTCACCAATGCTCCAGCTCACTTCATGTATTTGATGAACTCGGTATTCATGCCGGAGCTGGACAAGTTTGTCATGGTCTTGATCGACGACATTCTGGTATATTCCAAGTCGGAGGAAGATCACAAGAAGCATCTGCCTATACTCTTGCAACGGCTGTGGGATCACAAGCTATACGCAAAATTCAGCAAATGCGAGTTCTGGATATCGCAAGTGTCTTTCCTCGGACATATCATCTCAGCGGAGGGTATCGCTGTAGACCCGAGCAAGATCACTCAAGTGCTGAATTGGAAATCCCCGAGAACTGTTCATGAGGTACGGAGTTTCCTCGGACTCGCGGGATATTATCGGAGGTTCATTCCAAACTTCTCGAAGATTGCCAAGCCAATGATAGAGCTGCTAAAGAAGGCTACCAAATATGTTTGGAGTCCAGCATGTGAAGCAGCATTCAAGGCTTTAGTCAAGCAGCTGACATCAGCACCGGTTTTGGCACAGCCAGACACAACAAAGCCGTTCGATGTGTACTGCGATGCATCCGGCATTTGGCTCGGATGTGTGCTGATGCAAGACCGAAGAGTGGTAACGTATGGGTCACGGAAGCTTAGAAACCATGAGCAAAATTATCCAACTCACGACTTGGAGCTCGCTGCCGTGGTACTTGCACTAAAAATGTATAGGCACTACCTACTCGGTAACCTCGTACATTAATATACCGACCACAAAAGCCTCAAGTACATATTCACTCAGAAGCAGTTGAACATGAGGCAGCGAAGATGTTTAGAATTGATAAAGGATTACGAAATAGAGATCCATTATCATCCGGGCAAGGCAAACGTAGTGGCTGATGCGCTGAGCCGCAAGTCACACGTCAACAATCTAACCCTCACACCGTTGGAAAAGAGCGAACCACCACTACATGTGATTCCACACAGAGCTCTCTACAACCTAGCTTTGATCCCCACCATCCGTGAAGAGATAGCGGCAGCTCAGAAACATGACAAGGGCATGTCGCATTTGCGGAGACGTATAGACAGTGGCGAGTTGAATTGTTTCCGGAAGGACGGAGACGATGTCCTATGGTTCAAGGACCGGATCGTCGTACCCCGTAACCCGGAATTACGGAAGAAAATCTTTGATGAGGCTCACTTGTCGAAGTTTTCTATTCACCCCGGCAGCAACAAAATGTATCAAGAACTCAGAAGCAAGTTTTGGTGGACACGGATGAAGCGGGAGATCGCAAAATACGTGTCCGAGTGTGATACATGTCGAAGGGTGAAGGCAGACCATATGCGGAAACCGGGACTGCTGCAACCACTGGGCATTCCTGCCTGGAAGTGGGAGGATGTGAGCATGGACTTCATCGTCGGTTTACCCACCACCCTTCAGAAGCATGATTCTGTGTGGGTGATCGTCGACCTGCTCACCAAAGTTGCCCATTTCATCCCGGTCAACACAAATTACAACGCCAATAGTACGCTGAACTGTACATCTCACGGATCCTATGCTTGTACGGCGTACCCCGTACCATCATATCGGATCGGGGCACTTTATTTGTGTCCTGTTTTTGGGAGCAGCTACACGCTGCCTTGGGGACGAAGCTGATCTGTAGTTCAGCATACCACCCGCAGACGGATGGGCAAACCGAGCGGGTAAATCAGATCCTAGAAGACATGCTATGAGCTTGTGCTATCAACCACGGCAAGAATTGGGATGATCACTTGCCGTTAGCCGAGTTTTCGTACAATAATGGGTACCAAGCCAGCATCAAGATGGCTCCTTATGAGGCGCTATACGGGAGAAAATGTCGCACACCATTGAACTGGTGTGAGTCTGGCGAAAGGGTTACCTTCGGGACTGACCTCGTCAACAACGTGGAAGAGAAGGTTCGACTGATTCAAGCCAACCTAAAAGCCGCCCAATCCCGGCAGAAACAGTATGCGGACCGGAGAAGACGCCCATTGCAGTTTGAAGTCAGGGATCACGTATATCTACGTGTGTCACCAATGAAGGCCGTAAACAGATTTGGGGTGAGAGGAAAGTTGGCAACCCGATTCATCGGTCCATTGCAGATTACAGAAAGATGTGGATCAGTGGCATACCGGCTGAAATTACCAGAAACACTTTCTGGTGTGCACGACGTCTTTCACATTGCCCAGCTGAGGAAGTGTCTTAAGCTATCAACTACCTTTCAGCTGGAAGATATTGAAGAACTGCAACCGGATCTCACCTATCGGGAGGAACCGGTGCAGATTATTGATGAAAAGGCCCGAACCACATGCAACTGTACGTTGTGGTTCTACAAGGTTCTATGGAGTAATCACTCCGTGGAAGAAGCGACATGGGAGAGCGACGGAATTCTTCACGCCAACTACCCCGACTTTTTCACGTCGCATATCCGGTAATTTTCCACCGTCCTCTCTCTCATTTTCACCTTATAATCTCGGGACGAGATTCTTTTAAGGGGGGAGGAATGTAAGGGCCTCAGTTTTTGACACATATTTGAAGTATTCATCACCACACCACACACCTCATTTGAGGAAAGTTGGTGAACACAAATGAAGAGCAAGTAACCACCATCAACATGCTCATTAGAGAACAAACTCACATATTGCAAAAGTGGTATTTCCCACATGTGATATAGAGGGGCTGGACATATGAAAACTCCTACACATTGCTAAGGATGTCCATGCCAAGTTCCACCCAAATCCAAAACCTTTTGAGGTCATTTTGGGTATAGTTAGGAAGAGGGCAGTTTGAAAGCATATTCAAATTCAAACTGTTTTTATCCCATGAATTCAAAAGTGGGAGGCATATTCTTAGTCAGCACATTTTTATGAGCTCACACACCAATTTTCACTCCATTTGGAGTTCATCTTGACATGAGCTAAGTGGGGCAAATTCAAACTTTATTTGAATTTCAAACTGATCTTGTACTGAAATTCATTCAAACCAAACCCCATTTGAGTTCTAACCAATTCAAATGGCTCATGGGTGAATAATTTGAATCACCATGGGTATTTTGGGACTCACTGTTTACAACAGTGATTATAAGTAAATTTCAGAGGTTAAAATTGGAAGTGGGACCCACATGTCAGCCACTGAAGGAGATCAACCGAGTGGACTTTCAGTACTCGGGTCCCCGAGCTTCTCCCGAGAGCGCCACCGAGCGGAGGCCGCCGCGCCACCACCTGCTTGCCGCCCACGGTCGTTGAACCGACTCCTGGGACCCTTATCTAGGCGTCCGAGCAGCCGCCGGTGCTCCCCATCCGTACCCCGACGCGCTCTCGCCCAACAGACTGAAACTCCTCGCCGCCCGAGTGAATTTTCGGTCCCTCATTGCCCGGCCGATCCAGTGGCCCTCTCACAATCTGAGACCAGCACCGGGTGCGCCAAGCCATCTTCGACACCTTCGCATCGGTTCCAGACCCTGCGCGGTCTTCTCCGAGCTCCACCACGGCGATCTTTTCTCTGCCGGTTCAGCTCGAGCCGCCGCTGCGGGAATCGTCCTTCTGGCCACCACAGCCCACCGTTCACTGAGCTGTGAACAGCAAAGAGGTTCATCTTCAACCCCTCTTTCTTTCCCGCAAGCTCCGGCGGCGTGACAAGCACTGCTCAAGCTGGAATTTCATGTTTTCGTGACGGTGTGCAAAAGTGAGGTCTGTACCGATCCAAGAAATTCGTAAGCCACGCTGCATCACTCATCCTCTCATGGAGAGGATCACTTCTAGTAGCCCGTGCGGGTCCATAGGAGCAGGAACCATGAAGAACCGTGGAGGGAAACCGCTGTTCTTCGAGTTTTAGTAGAAATCCCGATTTCCGGCCTAGGTCGCATGGTGACAGCCCAACACAGCCATTCCCGAGCTCCGTTGAGCTCATGTCGACCTTTCCTGTGGTCCACTGATGCTCGACGACCCATAGCTCGATCGGGTTAGGTGCTAGGGAGGACGGGCAACGCGGCCGAAGTTCTCCCGAGGCTGCTGCTCGTCGCCGACCATGTGGCGGCCATTTTCATGGTGAGCTGGCCCGAGAATCCTGTTCCCCGAGAAAAAATAGGCAGAGGCGGCAAAAATCGTGAAGCTTGGAGCTCTACCGAAGCTGCCGGCGAGCTCTCCGGCGAGATACCCCGGCGGCAGGGCGCGGGCGTCGGGAGGTTGAAGAAGGGGGTGGACCCCAGCTGTCAGCTACCGATATTTTAAATCAGGATCGGGCTGCGGCTGGGATCGGGTGTGCTGGCGCGCAAAGACCCTGTGGGCCGCAGTGTGTGGTCGCCTCGGCGTGCGACGCGTGTCCTGGGCCCCACCCACAAGTTTAAACTTTTCCCCCGATTTTCAGATTTCCTTCAAACTTCAAATCCTCATAACTTGAGCTAGAAAATTCCAAATCGAGTGAACCAAATTTTGTTGGATTCAGCTCTCTGAGCACTTTCTGGCAAATCAAGTTTCACTTCATGAAAACTCTTATTTCTCCAGAATTAATTCCTCAAAATTTAAACTGTTTGGAATTTCAACTGGAGAATCCTTTGAAGGAAAATCCTGAAATTTTGCTGGGATGTTCAGCAAAATATCACTGAACTACCATAAAAGTTTCAGATCCATTTGAGCTCATTTGATCCACCTAATGGTGTGATTAGTGAAACTGTTCCAGAGAAAATAGAAAATGTTCAGAAACATTTTCAGGATTTTCTCTGAAATTGTTTAGCTCATATCTTTAGTTAGGAACCTTCAAATTAAGTGAGACCAACTCCGTTAGAACCCTCTGAAAATCTAGTTTTCACAAAGTCATAGTTTGTTTCATGAAAATCCTTAGAACACCCTAAAAGCCTTCAATTAAGGTCAAGTACATAATTAATTGTGGAGTGCTCAAATGAGCTTTGCTGCAACTAAAACTTGACCAAATATCTGTTTAGGTTGTAACCAAGCCCCAGTAGAAGTTTCACAGTCATTGGGTCTGTCTAGTAAGGGTTATAGACTTCACAAATTTAAATTCAATCAAATGCATTTAAATTAATACATATACTTGTATATCATGTAGTCGCTAAGGTCGAGGAGGAACCCGAAGTCCTAGACTTCGTTACTCCGGAGGAGCAGCTAGCCTACGACAAAGAGCAGCAAGGCAAGCCCCGGTTTGCATTAACCGTTTTTAAAATTTTTTATTGTTTTGAGCACTTACTTGAGTATTATGATTCTTTGCATTAGAGTCTTGTGTGGAAACCCAACTGCATAGCCAAGAAAACCATGGATTGGGTTTAGGATTTACCAACCCCGTTAGCTACTGCAATGCTAAGATAGAGTAGGATTCGGTACAAGTCGAGTAGTTGGACTACTCGCGAGAATAGGCTAGAGGCACATCGCTCGGGTAGAGATAGCACATGATACACATGGCAAGAAAGATGAGAACGAGCGGAGAGTAAGGGCAGCAGGACTTTGGGGCCTGTGTGCTGTAGCTCCACTTGTGTCGATTGAGGACCGAGCTGTGTGTGGGCCTGTTGAACAAGCTAGAACAGTACCGAAGACCTACCGGCTATATGGGAACTGGGAAATCGATGTAACTCAGGTAGCTGGGTGTTGAGGCATAGCTGGTCGTTCAGAGGGTAGGTTGAGAGCTCGAGGTGTAAATCGGCTGGCAGCACTGAGATGCGCGTGCAGAGACCTCTTGCTCGGGACGATTGGAGCGGTTCAACATTTGGCTAACGGGTGAAAGGTAGTTGCGTATGGCGTCCGTGATGGTTGTTGTAGGCAACATCGAGTACGGGCGTACGTGACGGGTTATTCGGGTAACCCTGCAGGTGTAAATCGATTATAATCGCCGTCGCTCGCGGTTAGTGAGTACCACTTGTTCACTGTACCGTGACGTAGAAAGAACAGGCTAGTTACATGTTAAAATGCTGCTGATTGAAAGATGGACTTTGCTTGTTAATGGTTTGTTGTAGTTTAGAGCTAACTAAAGTTCCTTTCAACTTTGGGCAAAGTACATGAGAGAAATGCATTTCTTGTTTGACTGCGGCTCTGTCATGTGCCTTAGCGTAAGGTTCTCCACAACCTGCTGCTAAAACTTTAAAATAAGGTTCTACTAATTAGGCGAGTCCTTGCAAATTATTTTTACCTCATGTAACCCATCAACCCTCATGTAGAAGTTCCATGTTTAGGTGAGACGGGTCAGACTTGCTGAGCCTTCATGCTCACTGCTTGTGTTTGAAGCTTTTGCAGGGTTCTATGAGGAAGGGACTCCCAAAGAGGAGATGGAACCCCAGGAGGGGAACCCCGTCGAGTGGGAGTCATGCACGCCGCAGAGTTAGTGTGCGTGTGTGCTAACAAGGACACGTTCAAGGGATGAACGTGGACTTGATGCATAGTCTACGCCCGTGAGTGTAGACTGGACCTATTTTGATGTAAACATGTTCATAAACTCGTTTATGTAATAAAATTTTGCTTCCGCTTTGTACCTTTGATGTGTGTTATCCGGTGCTGTGCAACGCAGCACCCCTCAGCGTGATCCTGGCTCGACAAGACCGTGGGGTCATGTCAACGGATCATAAAAGCCTCAAGTACATATTCACCCAAATGGATTTGAATTTGAGGCAATGTCGATAGTTGGAACTCATCAAGGATTATGACGTTGGAATCAACTATCACCCGGAAAGGCCAATGTAGTAGCTGATGCATTGAGCGGGAAGGGAGCATGTCACCAACTCAGAGTTCCGGAGCTACCACCCGAGCTACGCAAGGAGTTCGAACTGTGACATCTCGGATTCTTGAATGGGATGGAAGTGATTGAACTCCACTCTTCATTGGAACAAGGGATAAGAGATGGCCAAGCTACGGATGAATAAATCAAGGAGATCAAGGACAGGATCCGACAAGGAATAGAAAAGGACTTCGAGGAAGACGAGAAGGGTACGCTTTGGCTAGGAAAAAGGATTTTTGTGCCTAACGTGAAGCACATCCGTGACACGATATTAAAGGAGGCACATGACTTACTTATTCCATACATCCCGGCAGTACAAAGATGTACAAGGACTTGAAGACTTGTTATTGGTGGTATGGTATGAAGAGGGACATAGCTGAATATGTTGCCCTATGTGACACATGCCAACGGGTGAAGGCCAAACATCAAAGACCCGCTGGACTGTTGCAACCCTTAAAGGTACCCGAGTGGAAGTGGGAAGACATCAGTATGGATTTCATCGTCGGATTGCCACGTACTCGGTCGGGTTACGACTCAATCTGGGTAATCGTGGACCGATTGACGAAAACCGCTCATTTTTTTTCTGTTAAAACCATGTACCACGTGGCAGATCTAGCCGAGCTATACATGGAGCAAATCGTGTGCCGTCATGGAGTACCGAAGAGGATAGTTTCAGACCGAGGTACCCAGTTTACCTCTAGGTTCTGGAAGAAGCTGCATGAAGCTATGGGTACCACGACTAGATTTTAGCTTCGCCTACCACCCGCAGACAGATGGACAAACCGAAAGGACAAACCAAATTTTTGGAAGACATGTTGAGATCTTGCGCCTTGAAACATGGGCATAAATGGGATAGGAGTTTTCCGTATGCCGAATTCTCCTATAACAACAGCTACCAAGCTAGCTTGAAGATGTCACCTTCTGAAGCATTGTATGGTAGACGGTGTAGAACGCCGTTGTTTTGGAACGAGACCAGAGAAATCCAAGTATTTGGATCCGAAGTGCTACAAAAGGCTGAGAAGCAAATCCAAATAATACGAGAGAACTTGAAGGCTGCTCAGTCACGGCAGAAAGGCTATGCGGACAATAGGCGAAGGAAGTTGACTTTCGGAGTAGGATACTTCGTATACCTTAATGTATCGCCTATCCGAGGCCAACGACATTTCAACATCAAAGGCAAGTTAGCACCTCGCTACATCGGGCCATTTAAGATTTTGGGCAAGCGAGGAGAGGTAGCCTATCAACTAGAGCTCTCAACGCACCTCTCCGACGTACATGACGTGTTTCATGTATCCCATCTCAAGAAGTGCTTGAGAGTACCGCAAAAGGGGGAGAGGTCTGCCGCTAACTGGCTATGTGGCAGGCTCGGGGCTCATCTCTGCGAAAGGGGCGAGGTCTGATCCCGTGGAACACGTGTTGCCCCCGGAGCTAGCCTCTGCAGAGGAGCGAGGCCAGCCCCGCAAGACACGTGCCGCCTTCGGAGCTAGTCGCTGCGGAAAAGAGAGAACCAGCCGCGAGGGACACGTATCGCTCTCGGAGCTCTTCTCCGAGAGGTCCGACCCGCAGGACACGTGTCGCTCTCGGAGCTCACATACGAGAGTTCTGGTCCTATTGGACACGTGTCACCTCCGGAGCTCGCCTCCGGGAGGTCCGACACTACCGGACACGTGTCATCTCCGGAGCTCATCTTCGGGAGGTCTGACGCTGATGGACATGTGTCGACCTCGGAGCTCACCTCCGGGAGGTCCATCACTGTTGGACACGTGTCAACCTTGGAGCTCATTCCTGAACAGAAAGAAAGTTTGGGTCTGACACGTGGCACTATCGGAGCTCACCTCCGAAGAGGGGGAGGTTAGGCACTGACACGTGGCACATTCGGAGCTACCTCCGAAGAGAGGGGAGGTCTGGCACTGACACGTGGCGTAAGCAGAGCTTGCCTCTAAGGGAGAGGGACGTCGCGTCCGCTAGGACGCGTGGCGCACGCGGAGCTCACCTCTGAGGAAGAGGGAGGTCTCGCCCACCTGACACGCGGCACAACCGGAGCTTGTCTCTGTGGAAAAGGGAGCCCAGGTCCCTGCAGGACACGTGGAGCCTCCGGAGCTCATAACCGCGAAGGTGATGAGATCTGAAGCGGTTTTTGCTTCTGTACGCACGGGAATACCGACACGGAAGTAAACCAACATGAACTCCACATTGCTACCGCACCAAATCAATTCAAGATAAGTTGTTAAGATTCAAAAACAATTTGAATAGGACTCTTATTCGAATTCCGATTAGAGTAGGACTCTTCGTTTTTGTCTTATAAATAGAACCCGAAACAACCCCTTGGTCATAACATCTTTTATAAGCCGACAACTTAGAAGCCGTAGCCCCCAACTCGCCGAGCTAAACCACTTCGCTGGAGATTGACCATAGAAGAGACCGCTGACAAGCCCAGACACGAACGCCGCCGCCGGAAGAAAGCCCCGACGATCTGTTTTTGCTAGGAGGGAGGACCCGAAGAAAGCAAGGTAGGTTTCCAATACCACCTTACGACATCATCGCGTTTTCTTTGCATATGTTCTTCGATCCCTTCGAACAGAATCTTTTTCGACAGATCACGTGTTGATCGGTTTTATCTGGAGTCAAGATCATCGCCATGTCCACATTTGATCTTTACACCTCTGTTCATCATAAAACCCCACGCAAACCCATGCAAACATGCAAGAACATGTACAAACTGATCTAATAAAAACTGCATCATAGGATTAGCATGCATATGCATCATTGCATCTTTAATAAAGTTTGTGCATGATAATTGATTGCTGTGAACCTTGTATGTGCGTGATCATAAATAGAGGAACAAGCTCAGGGAGCTGTCTACGAGGGATTTCAGCATCAGGAATTCGAGATCCCAGAGTAACAGAAGTCGCAAGAACAAGGCAAGTGCCCCTTGACCATATCGATCCAATGTTTTTGGAAAACTGTTTGTTTGTGAAAAGGTGTGTGTGCTTGAGTCAACTTCATGGGAAACCCTTTCATAGGAAGTTTACTAGTTTTGTTAACCACCCTTGTCGCTGGGAAAGTTTATAAGTCAGGTATGATCGGTTTTTGTTTTTTGCTTCGCTAATCTATGAGATTATGGGAAGCGATAGAATGTGTCTAGCTAACTGCACTCGTATGAATAATGTTAATGAGAAACGGATATTGTTAATGAACATGAAACGGAGGGAGATCTAGGCAAACTTGGTTTGTGAATGAGGTAGAATGAGATGGTGGTTACTTGCCGTAGATATAATGACCGGTTCATGCGAGCACATGCCAGGATAACAAATGCCACCACAAGGCCAAGTATGGGTGCGGCTTAGCTGAGTAATTAGGTAAGTTACTAGATTGTTATGGACCGTGGAAGGCGTGGGGAATGGGAGTCGAGTGAGGACTGCCCTGGGAACTGCATGGCACAAGAGGGGGCCCGTGGGTGGGATTGGAGATTCTAGCCTGCCGGTGAAACCTTAGTGAGTCCATACATCTAGTAGCCCCTTTGTAAAGGCTCTTTTGTGATCTCTTGACCGTACACCGACGGTTGTGTACTGGTATAATGGAGATTCTGCAGTCACCGACGGGTGACGAAAGCACAAACTTGTGGGTAAAGTGGTGCCACCTCTGCAGAGTGTAAAACTATCATGATAGCCGTGCTTCCGGTCACAAGCGTCTGGCCAACTTCCATGATTAGATGGTATGGTTATTGGGATGGTAATTGCTTTTGTTTTTGTTTGGTCTTTGGATTTGTTATTCGGGACTGTTGAGTCCGGGTAATGAGATTGGTTGCATGACTGTTGAGTCATGACAATGAGCATTGGTCTCGGTACGAGACAGAGTTGAATATGAGATGAGATGGTAGTGAATACGAGATGGTATTCATGAGCATGAGGAAAGTTGAGAAAGATAAATGTTCGGACGGGATATGAAAAGCGGTGAATCATGATGGAGGTATGTTGATATTCAAATACATGTTGGGATTACATTCATTTAAAGCTAGTTCTGTTTTTATCATGATTTCTGAAATAAACTTTGCTTTTATGCAATGAGCCTTTTTATAACTACCTTGTTGTGAGCTACATATCATATTTTCCCGCACTTGCTGAGTACGTCATGTACTCAAACTTGCATTATCATACATCATCAGACATAGGAGAGGAGTACTATGTAGACCACGTGAGTATTAGGAGTGTGATCCACCGTCAACTTGCCTGTGGGGATGGAGTAGAGATGGAGCCGCTGCTGCTGCTTAGTTTGCTTCCACAATAGTTTAGAAGTCTTCTGCTGCTAGAATAAAGATTTCCGCTGCTAGAATAAAGACTTCCTCTGCTAGAATGAGTCCAAGACTCATGAGATATTGTAATAAACCCTGTTATTCGTGATATTAATCTGAAATTCAGTTTGTGGATTATATGTGTATGTGTGATGAACATCCTGGGCACACATATTCATCAGTCTCGGTTCAGGGAGGTTTCCTCTCAGAACCAGGGGGTCACAATTAGCAATTGATCAAAGGAGAGACTTGTTCTACACATCTTGAGCTCTTGGGTTTGATCTCTCGCACACTCTTGTTCATTTATTGTACATCTTTTGAGTGTGCTTGGTGGTATTCATTCATTGTAATTCTTGGGGAGCCCTCAACTTGTGAGAAGGCCCCTTAAATGATTTATTTGCCCTTTGTGATTAGTGGAAGAGAATCGGCCACCGTGGCGATTCGACGAGGGTAGGGTCGGTGAAGACCCGATCCTTCGTGGACTCCTCAACGGGGACGTAGATTTCCTTCGTGTAATCGAACCTCGGGATAAAATCTTGTCTCTTGCTCTTGTGTTTTGTTGTTCATCATATTATAGGGTTTACTTAATCTTGTGTAATTCACATTGAAACATTGAAACTAAAGTTGATCTCTGTCATTCATTGTTTCACTGTTGTAACACATCTAAGTTCCCAATTAATTTCCGCTGCATAGGGTACTAGAAGTGAAAATATTGATCAACCATGATCTTTCTAGTACACGCATACCGGACTAGTCCGCACAGTATCGGATTAGTCCGATTTCCCTGTATTTGATAAATCTATTAATTGTTTCAAGGATTAACAAAGAATCAAAAAGCCTTTTCACCCCCCTCTAGGCTACATTCAAAGTTCCATAAGCTGCACGACTAAATTATTCGACTTTCTCTTCACAACCGGAATCCTAAGAATTAAAACTTGGTTATCTTAGTTCCTTTTCAAAATTGTTTTTAATGCAATCATCATTATTACATGTCAGTATTACGTTCCTCACAAAGTGGAAAATCCTAACCGGATTATACCAGCATATACGACTCAACTGTTGCACTAACACAGTCTCTCGCAAATGTGTACTACACGAGATACATATGTGGTTAGTACCTGAAGAAGAACACTTAATAATGATTGACTCAAAGGTTTTTTGTCATTTCAGACAGGTCCATATTTGAAAGTAAATACATATGCCTGTATCATTGACATACGGCCGTCCTTGAGTGAAGCCACGTCTCAAGGCACATGCTCACGTTTTCACACCACACGACGGGGAACCCGAGTAGAGCTCGAACGGGTCATCACGGTTGGGAATTTTATCAACCCAACGGATACCATCTACTGCCCTGCAGGGCACGCCAATGGAAAGCACTGCGTACGTCCTCCTAGGCTATTTCCAGAAGAACACACTATCACGTTACCGACCACACGATGGGGTTTCCACTTCCTTGCCTAATGCACGCCAGGGACCAGTGTTTCATATGAACTCAGGAACATGAAGAGTTCAAGAGTTTCATATTGACATCTCACACCAAGCAGTGAGACCTATACCCTGAACCACTTTCCTCGTCAAGGGAGCTAACCGAAATTGATCCGCTTTCGGTGGCGTCCCTTACCTCCTACCTGGTCGGCGGTGCGTCGTTACAAAATCAAAATTCAGAATTATAACAAGTAGGTTTGTCATGCCACTTTAAGTAACTATACTAATATAGTCCTTACTTGGGACTACTAGCAATTCCTCACTGTAATACTAAGTTTTCCCGTAATACTGTCCTTACTTAGTGTGCTATCCCCTAAGCGGCTCTGATACCAGCCTGTGACGGACCGAAATCCGTACATTCGAGGATCACAGAGGGTGGTGCCGCACGATGCGACACCCGACAGCACACACGATAAGGGAACATAGTATTACATTGAAACATGCTGAATTTGTACAAAAGTAGTACAATCTTCAATTACAAGTCATGTACAGAGTCTACTGCAGCGGAAAGTAATTGTAGAACTCACGCCAACACCTAACTAGCAAAAGTCAGTTGTCCGGCCCTACGGACAACCCACACTAGCTGCACTCAGCATCACCGCGGCGTGTACGGCTCCCACACAGTCGTAGTCCCCGACGGAGGGTAGCCCTCGCCGGTGGACTCGTACTCCGAGTCCGTGGGGTACTCCTCACCTTTAAACACTCATAGCAGCAACCGTGAGCACGATGGCTCAGTAAGTCTTAAAAGACTCTCCTACACATGAAACTCTACATGCAGGTCATAACAAAGGTAGGATGGCAATTTTCAGCAAAGGACACGCCTACAAGTTCATCCTTAATTCATCTTTTAGCCACAAGTTAATAGTTCATGAATCTGAAACTTAGTGAGCAATATTTGGTGGCACACATGTAGCAATACAAGTTATTCATATCAGCAGTATTGTATCCCAACATTCCATATTTTTACCTACATAATGACACAGTGAACAAGCGGTACTCATAAGCGCAAGGGACGGTGAATCGACTCGTTATACACCTGCAGGGATACCCGAATAGCACGTCACGTACGCCCATCCTCGGAGCTGCACAGCATGCTCAACCGATGTCGTACGGACGAATCTTTCACCCAACAGCCCAAACGTCAAACCGGTCGCACCGAAACGAGAGAAGGTTCCCTACACGGAGCATCTCTCTATGCCCATTAGCAGATTTCCACCTTGCTGCCCTCAACCTACACCTATAAATCAGTGTGCTATGCCTCGACGCCCGGATGTATAGGTTACATCAGTTTATCGGACCCCATATATCTGGTATGCTTTTGGTACATTCAAACTTGTTCAGCGGGGCCACACACGGGTCGGTCCTCAATCGACATGGACAGAGCTATGCACACAAGACTTCCTCTTGCTGCATCCTAGCCCCTGCCTAGTCTCATTTTTCTTACTAAAGTTGTCTCACCTCTCGAACCAATCCCGTATGCGGTGAATCCTATACTCGCGAGTAGATTCCAACTACTCGACTTGTACCGGAGTCTATAAACATTTAAGCAAAGCATGATCTACTCAAGGACTTAGACATTACCCTCACTCTCTTTAGGAGAATCTGGTTATGCAATTAGAGTTTCAATCATCCAACACTTAATGCACAATCATACTTCAAACTAAGTGAATATAAAGCAAAACATGATAAAACATGTTAAATGCAAACCGGGGCTTTCCTTGTTGTTTCTGGTCAGGGGTTAGTGTCTCCTCCGGAGGTATGAAGTCCAGTATCTCCAGGGTTTCCTCGCGTTAAGCGACTACACGTAATCAAATTAACAATATGTGTCAAATTAAATGCAAACGTGTTGAATTTAGCATATAAAGACCATAACTCTAGCTAGACATCCCTTTTGGCTATGAAATTTTTACTGTGGCTTGGTAAGAACCTAACCAGAGACTTGGCCAAATTCATTTGCAACAAAGCTCAATTGAGCTCTGCACAAATAAAAGTATAAATGGTCATTACTAGAGCTTCTAAGGGTTTCGAGAGATTTTCATGGATCAAACCATTAATTTCTAGAAACTAGAGTTTGAGATGGTTCTAATGGAGTTGGTTTCATTTAATTTGAAGAATTCTAGAGAAAGTTATGCCCGAATAAAGGTTTGAGAAAATTTTGAAAAAGGTTTCTGTACATTTTTCTATTTTGTCAGGGCAGTTCACTTAATCACACTATTAGGGGGACTAAATGAACTTGGATGGATCTGAAATTTTTCATGTGACTCAAGGATTTTCAAATGAACCCCATGGCCAAATTTCAGAATTTTCCATAAAGGAAATCTCCATATAAAATTCTAAACAGTTTTAATTTTAGGGAATTAATTCTGGAAAATAATCTGTTTCATGAACTGAAACTTATTTTTTGGAAAGTACTCGGAGATCTGAATCCAACAAAATTTGTTTCACTAAATTTGGACCATCCTAGCAAAAGTTATGGGCATTCGAATTTTGAACTAAAATCTGAAATTGTTGGAAATGTTTAAAACTCTGACCGTGGGCCCCACCCCTCAGCCTTCTTCTACCTCGCGCCCGACGCTCGGGTGCCGGCGTGCGCCAGCGAGTTCCGCCTGAACGGCGTTCCCGGCAGTCTCCGGGGCTGGTACTTGCAGCCTCTAGGTTTTAGACCTCGGGGAACTCATTGGTGGAGGCGGCTAGGGCTCTTGGTGGCCGGAACCTAGTCGGCGACGGCAACAGCGGCGGCATGAACTCCGGCGATATCGCCTGAGCTCTACCAAGCCTTGTTTTTGGAAGCGGTTTCCTCCTACAGCTCCGTGGTGACATGCCAAGTATGGATATGCAGCCGGTTTGCCGTGAAAACAGTCGGAGGTAGGAGCTCACCATCGACCTAGGTCAAAAATCAACGGTGACCCGAAAATTCTGAAGAACAGAGCCTATACTCGATGTTTTTGGGTGCTTGTTGATCCTAGATGACCGTAGGGACGTCTAGAACATGTGGTGCACTAAAGAGAAGCGATGATCAATTAGCCGTCCAGAATTTTAGCTGTTTGAGCACCTCGGTTCTATGAACACCCGCACGGTAAAATGAGAAATTCTCCCTTGACAGTGGATGAAATGAAAAAAGGTTTTCACCAGAGGTTTTAGCAGCCTAGGGTGTGTCACTTTGCTGTTGGTTGTTGCCCACGATACGGCTTAGAACGGCGGGGCACCGGGGAGCAGAGAGTGTCCGGAGGCAGCAAAAACATGGGAGCAGAAACAGAGCGCGTGGTGCTCAGCTCGGTTAAGTGGGGAGGAGAAGAACGCAGATGGGCGTCGTGCTGGACTCGTCAGCGCCAAAAACTACCATGAAGTGGAGAGTTGGGGGCGAGCGCAGGCGAGACGTGGCCGAGCGGTGATCACCGAGAGAACTTCGGCTCGGGTGAGTCGGTTTCCTCTGTTTTCAGTCACTGACATGTGGGCCCACTTCTCCCCTCTAATTATTTTTCATTCTTTGCTGCAAATATCTCAGCTACTCAAAATTAAATGGTAGACTTAGCCACAAAGTCATGGACTGAATTTGAATTTCTCGAATTGGAGTTTGTGTGACGCCCTCAATTCTGTGGAAAACCACGGAACCGAGAACTAATGCATATGTGTGCCTAGGATGTTCATCACACATACACATATGTTCCACAAACCGAATTCTGATTATATATTACCACGAATAACACAGTTTACTACAATGTCGCATGAGTCTTGGACTCATGCTCACAGCGGAAGTCTTATTTCTATGCAGGGAAAGTCTTCATTCTGATGCGGAAGCATTTTAACTAATGCAGAAGCAATTCTAGGCAGCAATGGCTCCATATCTACTCCATCCCCACAGGCAAGGTTGAGAACAGATCACAAGCCTAATGCTCCACTTGGTCTTCATAGTAATATTCTCCTGTTGCTGATGATGAGATAACAATGCAAGTTTGAGTACAATGATGTACTCAGCAAGTGCGGGAAAATATGATATGAAGTCTCATAACAAGGTAGGTATAAAAAGGCTCATTGCATAAAAGCAAAGTTATTTATCAAAACCATGATAAAACAGCAACTCATCTTTTAAGTGAATGTAGTCCCAACATGTATTAAAATATCAATCATACCTCCATTATGTTCATTACCTTCCATGTCACAACCAAACATCAATAAATCTCATCCTTGCTCACAAATACCTCCTCGTATTCGCTACCATCTCGTATTCGCTACCATTTCATCTCATAAAACAACTTTGTCTCCCACCGAGACCAATCCTTGTTGCCATGACTCAACAGTCATGCAACCCATTTTATCACCTGAACTCAACAGTCCCAAAAACCAAACCAAAACCAAACTATCCAAAACCATAACCAATAACCATATCCAATAACCATCCCAACTAATCATGGAAGTTGGCCAGGTGCTCGTGACCGTAAGCTCAGCTATCATGATAGTTTTAGAACTCTGCAGAGTTTGCACCTCTTTACCCACAAGTTTGAGATTTCGTCACCCGTCGGCGACTGCAGAACCTCCATTATACCAGTACACAACCGTCGGTGTATGGTCAAGATATCACAAAATAGCCTTTACAAAGGGGCTACTAGATGTATGGACTCACTAAGGTTTCACCAGCAGGCTAAAATCTCCAATTATCCCACCCACGGGCCCCCTCTTGTGCCATGCAGTTCCAAGGGCAGTCCTCACTCGACTCCCATTCCCCGCGCCTTCCACGGTCCATAACAATCTAGCAACTTACCTAATTACTCAGCTAAGACACACCCATACTTGGCCTTGTGGTGGCACTGTTATCCTGGCATGTGCTCGCATGAACCGGACCTTAGATCTACGGCAAGTAAACCACCATCTCATGCTATCTCATTCACAAACCCAGTCTTGCCTAGATCTCCCTCCGATCCATGTCCATTATTAACATCAGTTTCTCATTATCATTACGAGTGCAGTTAGCTAGACACATCTATCTCGCTTCCCAATCCCATGCATGCTATCCTATAATGCAGTTTAGTTTTATTAGGTCGGTTTGTATGTGTTCTTGCATGGTTTTATAATGAGCAGAGGTGTTCGGATCAGATGTGGACGTGGCGATGACCTTGTCTTAAGATCAACCCGATCAACAAGTGGTCTGTCCACGAGAAAGCTTCTGTTTGAAAGGAATTGAAGAACAGATGCAAAGAAAACACAACGATGTTGTAAGGTGGTATTGGAGACCTACCTTACGTTCTTCTCGGTCTCGGGGTCCTTCTCTGATTAGAAAGATCATTGGGGCTCTCTTACGGCGATCTTCCTCGCCGAACTCCGGTGATGGCTTACTCGGTGAGTTGGGGTTAGGGCTCTAAGTCGTCGGCTCAAGAGTTGGAAAAGAAGTTCATCGTTTCAGCAAGAGGTTCTGGGTTCTATTTATAATCGGGGGAAGAAGAGTCCTAATCTGATTGTATTTCGAATAAGAGTCCTATTCAGATTGTCGTTGAATCTTAACAACTTATCTTTAGTTGATTTGGTGCGGTAACATTGTGGAATTCAGGTCGGTTTCCTCTTCGTACCAGTATTTCTAAGCGTACAGAATCAAAAAACCATTCCACAACTCGTTACCTCCGCGGTGATGTGCTCCGGAAGCTCCAGGTGTCCATCGGGGCCTGGTATCTCCTTCTGTGCATAGACGAGCTCTGGTTGTGCCGCGTGTCAAGCGAGCGAGACCTCCCTTCTCTTTCGGAGGTGAGCTCCACATGCGCCATGTATCCTGGCGGTCGGGACCTCCTCTCTATTCGGAGGTGGCTCCACGCACGCCACGTGTCAGTGCTGGACCATCCCTCTATTCGGAGGTGGCTCCGGGTGTGCCACGTGTCCTAACAACGCCAGACTCCCTTTCTGCTCATAGACGAGCTCCGAAGTTGACATGTGTCCAACAGTGACAGACCTCCCAGAGATAAGATCCGGTGGTGACACGTGTCCAATAGTACAGGACCTCTCGGAGGTGATCTCTGAGATTGACACGTATCCCGCGCGACGGGTTCTCTGGTTTCCGTGGTGACTAGCTCCGAAGGTGACATGTGTCCTGCTGATCTGCCTTTGCTTCTTCCGCAGAGGCTAGCTCCGGGAGCAACACGTGTCCCACAGGGTCGGACCTCTCCCCACTTTGCAGGGATGAGCTCCGAACACGCCACGTGGCTAGCGGGCCGCGGAAGTTTTCTTCAGCGCTCTCTGTGAACTGGATTCGGCCCTTTTGGGCTATCTTTTTAATTCTTTCTCTGTTGCTACTTCCTTTAAAATGTTTTCTCTCCATGAAACATGAATATATGCAGAAACCAAAAATGAGGGTGTCACAAATCTACACCCCTTAAATTGAATCTCGCCCTCGAGATTCGTTGGTAGAGAATAGATGAGGAAATTCTGCCTTGATGTCTTCTTCACGCTCCCATGTGGCTTCAGCTTCGGTGTGATGGCTCCATTGCACCTTGCACCATCGGATTACTTTGTTCCTTGTGACCCTTTCCTTTACGTCCGAAATTCGGATAGGGTGCTCCGCATAAGTCAGGTCTTCTTGAAGTTCAAGCTCTTCCATTGATATTTGCTCCTCTGGTACTCTCAAGCACTTCTTGAGCTGGGATACATGAAACACGTCACGTACGTCGGAGAGATATGTTGGGAGCTCTAGTTGATAGGCTACTTCTCCTCGCTTGTCCAAAATTTTAAATGGTTCGATGTAGCGAGGTGCTAGCTTGCCTTTGACGTTGAAACGTCGTTGGCCACGGATAAGCGATACTTTAAGGTATACGAAGTCTCCTACCTCGAAAGTCAACTTCCTTCGCCTATTGTCCGAAAAGCCTTTTTGTCGTGACTGAGCAGCCTTTAAGTTCTCCCGTATCGTTTGGACTTGCTTTTCAGCTTCTTGTAGCACTTCGGGTCCAAACACCTGGTTCTCTCCGGTTTCGTTCCAAAACAGTGGCGTTCTACACCGTCTACCATACAATGTTTCGAAAGACGACATCTTCAAGCTAGCTTGATAGCTGTTGTTATAGGAGAATTCGGCGTACGGTAAACTCCTATCCCAACTACGCCCACGTTTCAAGGCGCAAGCTCTCAACATGTCCTCCAAAATTTGGTTTGTCCTTTCGGTTTGTCCATCGGTTTGTGGGTGATAGGCGGAGCTAAAATCCAGTCGTGTACCCATAGCTTTGTGCAGCTTCCTCCAGAATCTAGAGGTAAACTGAGAACCTCAATCTGAGACTATCCTCCTCGGGACACCATGACGGCACACGATCTGCTCCATGTACAACTCGGCTAATTGTGCAACGTTGTACTTGGCACTTATGGGGAGAAAATGGGCTGTTTTCGTCAATCGGTCCATGATAACCCAGATGGAGTCGTAACCCGACTGAGTACGTGGCAATCCGACGATGAAATCCATACTGATGTCCTCCCAATTCCACTCTGGTACCTTCAAAGGTTGCAACAATCCAGTGTGTCTTTGATGTTCGGCCTTCACCCGTTGGCATGTGTCGCATAGGGCAACGTATTCGGCTATATCCCTTTTCATACCATCCCACCAGTAACAAGTCTTTAAGTCCTTGTACATTTTGGTACTTCCGGGATGTATGGAATAGGGTGAATCTTGTGCCTCCTTCAATATCATGTCGCGGAGGTGCTTCATGTTAGGCACACAATTCCTTTTTCCTAGCCAAAGCGTACCCTTCTCATCTTCTTTGAAATCCTTCTCTATTCCTTGTTGTATACTTTCCTTGATCTCCTCATCCATTGCTTAGCCATCCCTTATCTATTGCTCCAATGAAGAGTGGATCTCCATCACTTCCATCTTGTTCAAGAATCCAAGTTGTAACCGTTCGAACTCCTTACGTAGTTCGGGTGGTAGCTCCCGAACCGTAAGTTGGTGACATGCTACCTTTTGGCTCAATGCATCAGCTACTACATTGGCCCTTCCAGGGTGGTAGTTGATTCCAATATCGTAATCCTTGATGAGTTCCAACCATCGACGTTGCCTCAAATTCATGTCCGTTTGTGTAAATATGTACATGAGGCTTTTATGATCCATATAGATCTCACATCGATGACCAAGGATATAATGTCTCAAAATCTTCAATGCATGCACTAGTGCTGCTAGCTCCAAGTCATGTATAGGAGAATTAAGCTCGTGCTTCTTTAATTGTCGTGAGGAATAGGCTACCACTTGTCCTTCTTGCATGAGCACACATCCGAGCCCCTGTCTAGATGCGTCACAATATATGTCAAAGCCCTTGCTTACATCCGGTAATACCAAAACCAGCACTGTAGTTAGCCTTTTCTTGAGTTCCTCAAAACTTTCTTGGCATGCTGGTGTCCATCAAAAGACTTTCCCCTTCGTTAGCAACTCCGTCATAGGCTTTGCTATTTTAGAGAAGTCCTTAATGAAGCGTCGGTAGTATCCAGTACCTCACGTTTTGCGGTTGGTCCCACTTCAGAACATCTAACACTTTTCCGGGATCAACCGATACCCCTTCTTTGGAGATAATGTGTCCTAGGAACGATATTTCCTTTAGCCAAAATTGACACTTGTTAAGCTTGGCATACAATTGATGCTCACGCATTTTCTGCAAGGTCAATTTCAAATGTTCTTCATGCTCCTCCTCACTTTTTGAATACACCATAATGTCATCGATGAAAACCACGATGAACTTATCCAAGTACTCCATGAAAACCTTGTTCATGAGGTACATGAAGTATGCGGGTGCATTTGTTAACCCAAAAGACATGACGGTATATTCATACGAACCATACCGTGTTCGAAAGGCAGTCTTGGGTATATCAAAGGGCTTAATCTTCAGCTGGAAATATCCCGACCGAAGATCAATCTTGGAGAACACTCGGGCTCCTTTCATTTGGTCGAATAGGTCCTTTATACGGGGCAGAGGGTATTTGTTCTTGATCGTCACCTCGTTGAGAGACCTATAGTCCACACACATCCTTTGGGTCCCATCCTTCTTGTCTACGAAGAGCACAGGAGCTCCCCATGGTGACGAGCTTGGACGTATAAAACCCTTCTCCAAATGCTCTTGGATTTGGTTCTTTAGTTCTACTAGTTCATTGACAGGCATCCTATAGGGTCTCCTTGCTATGGGTGCAGTTCCGGGTACCAAATTAATGGCAAACTCAATGTCCCGATCAAGGGGCATACCCGGAAGATCCTCTGGAAACACGTCCGAGAATTCTTGAACCACTGGAATGCTGTCCAATGTTGCTCCTTCGACGTGGTTCAAGATTGCCTTCTCAGTGGTTTGTTGGGTTGACTCAAACTCGACATGGATACCGTGCTCATTTGTCAACTGCACGCTCCTTTCAGCACAATGGATTACCCCGTTGTGCTTGCTTAGCCAATCCATCCTGAGTATTATGTCAATCCCTTGAGAATCCAAGACAATGAGGTTGGCAAGGAAGTCTACCCCCCTTATTTTAAGGCTTACTTTCGGACATACTATATTAGTCCTCATTTCTCCTCCGGGATAATTAACTAACATAGCACATCTTATGTGGGATATGGGTAGATTATGCTTGGAAACATACTTTGGTTGATATGAAGGAATGTGATGCTCCAGAATCAAATAAGATGGTGGCTGGGTTGGAGTTGGCAAGGAACATACCAATTACGACGTCCTCAGCCTGTTGTGCTTCCTCAGCAGAGACATGGTTCACTTTGCCGCGAGCATAGTTCTGCTGTCCACGGTTTCCTTGATTGTCCCCTTTGTTCGGTCGTGGGTTCTGTTTGGGCACGTTGCCTTGCTGTCCAGGACCTCTCCTCGGGCACTGGTTCGCGAGTGTCCTATTTCCCCACATGCAAAGCATGCCCTGTTGCCTACGGCAGCAGGTACGTTGGGGCGGGGGTTTTGAACAGGAGTGCCCATGTTAGGTCGGGCACAGGAGGCATGGGCACATGAGGTGCTGGTGCAACGGGTCGTTGCTGTGGTGGCTGGCTAGGGCGGTATGCAGGAGTGGTCGATCCATACTATGGTGCGGCTGGGGGCATGTACCGAGGTCGTACGTTGCTCCCTTGGGGCTGGTATGGCATCTTCCTCTTGCACTCTCGCTCGATCTCTCGGATCTTGCTTTCAACCACTATAGCCTTGTTAACTAGCTTTTGAAAGCTTGCTTAGTCATTTTTGAGGAGCTGAACTTGGATCTCATTGTTCAACCCTCTCATGAACAGGTATTGCTTCCTCTGGTCTGAGTTGACATCTTCGGGGGCATACCGGGACAGTTGTGTGAACTTGTTGAGATACTCATTCACACTTCTCTGTCCTTGGCGGAGACCTTCGAACTCCTGCCTCTTGAGCATCATTACACTGACAGGGATGTAATGAGAGCGGAAACTCTACTTGAACTCAGTCCAAGTGATCATCTCCAGGTCGACATGAGCGTTGCATAGGGCATCCCACTAGTCAGTGGCAGCTCCCATAAGTTGCTGCGATGCAAAAAGAACCTTCTCTCGGTCATTGCACTGCACTGTGGCAAGCTTCTTCTCCATGGATTTCAACCAGTGGTCGGCCTCCATGGGGTTGTTAGCTTGAGCAAAGGTGAGTGGTCGAGTCCTCATGAACTCTCCCAGCCTGTTATGAGCCGGCGGTGGTGGTGGCGGTGGTGCTGGAACGGGGTTGTTGTTGTTGGCCTGCAACTGACCCAAAGTTTGGATCATGGTTTGCATAAGTTGGTTCTGCATGGCCATCAACCGTTCCAGGTGGTTCTCATCAGCTCCGGGGTTAACAGGAACTTCATCGTGGCCATCCTCTTGGTTGTCACGGACGTTCCTTCGGCCGACTTTTCCTCTCACCATCTGTGAGAGAGATCAAAATAGAATAGAAGGTTAGGTAGATCCCCTCAACTATATGCATCAAGGTGGGTTGGAGTATATATATATTAGCCCATATGAGGATGTGAACAAGTGCTGAAGCATCTCACACCTCTTTCTACTTATCAGTGGGTATGGACAATGTTTTGAGACGTCCCACGACTCACACTAAACACACAATTCACAAACAATCATCACAAGGGCTCACACAACTCCTATTCAAGGCTTGTTCAATGGGGGTCCTATATGGCTTACCGTGATGTCAAATCTGTGATCCAACTATGGCTTCTCCTAGGCTTGTATCCTATGTCAAGGTAGTTTCAAGGCCAATCTAAGAACCCTATGGTCAGCCTGGCTTAGCTACCAATCTGTGTCGGATACCAATCTGTGATATATCTAAGTGTGTAACCTACCATCAACCCATGGTTCTGGTACCATTCTGTGATTGTATCTAGGTGTGTAATCTACCCTCATCCGTGGCTTTTGATACCAATCTGTGTTTCCTATTTAGGCGTGTAACCCATCGTCAACCGTGGCTCTGATACCAATCTGTGACGCCCTCAATTCTGTGGAAAACAACGGAACCGAGAACTAATGCATATGTGTGCCCAGGATGTTCATCACACATACACATATGTTCCACAAACTGAATTCAGATTATATATTACCACGAATAACAGAGTTTATTACAATGTCGCATGAGTCTTGGAATCATGCTCACAGCGGAAGTCTTATTTCTATGCAGCGGAAGTCTTCATTCTGATGCGGAAGCAATTTAACTAATGCGGAAGCAATTCTAGACAGCAATGGCTCCATCTCTACTCCATCCCCACAAGCAAGGTTGAGAGCAGATAACAAGCCTAATTCTCCACTTGGTCTTCATAGTAATATTCTCCTGTTGCTGATGATGAGATAATAATGCAAGTTTGAGTACAATGATGTACTCAGCAAGTGCGGGAAAATATGATATGAAGTCTCATAACAAGGTAGGTATAAAAAGGCTCATTGCAGAAAAGCAAAGTTATTTATCAAAACTATGATAAAACAGCAACTCATCTTTTAAGTGAATGTAGTCCCAACATGTATTAAAATAGCAATCATACCTCCATTATTTTCATTACCTTCCATGTCACAACCAGACATCAATAAATCTCATCCTTGCTCATGAATACCTCCTCGTATTCGCTACCATCTCACGAATACCATCTCGTATTCACTACCATTTCATCTCATAAAACATCTTCGTCTCCCACCGAGACCAATCCTTGTTGCCATGACTCAACAGTCATGCAACCTATTTTATCACCTGGACTGAACAGTCCGAAAAACCAAACCAAAACCAAACCATCAAAAACCATAACCAATAACCACCCCAACTAATCATGGAAGTTGGCCAGGCGCTCGTGACCCTAAGCTCGGCTATCATGATAGTTTTAGAACTCTGCAGAGTTTGCACCTCTTTACCCACAAGTTTGTGATTTCGTCACCCGTCGGCAACTGCAGAACCTCCATTATACCAGTACACAACCATCGGTGTATGGTCAAGAGATCACAAAATAGCTTTTACAAAGGGGCTACTAGATGTATGGACTCACTAAGGTTTCACCGGCAGGCTAGAATCTCCAATTCTCCCACTCACGGACCCCCTCTTGTGCCATGCAGTTCCTAGGGCAGTCCTCACTCGATTCCCATTCCCCGCGCCTTCTACGGTCCATAACAATCTAGCAACTTACCTAATTACTCAGCGAAGCCGCACCCATACTAGGCCTTGTGGTGGCACTGTTATCGTGGCATGTGCTCAGTGACACCCTCATTTCTGGTGTCAGCATATATTCATGTTTTATGAAGAGAAACCATTTTAGGAAAAGTAGGAACGGAGAAAAATATAAAAAGGATAGCCAATAAGAACTGAATCCAGTAAACAGAGAGCGCCGAAGACAACTTCCACGGCTCGCTGACCACGTGGCGTATTCGGAGCTCATCCCTGCGAAGTGGGGAGATGTCCGCCGCTAAACTGGCTACGTGGCAGGCTCGGGGCTCATCTCCGCAAAGGGGGAGAGGTCCGACCCTGTGGGACACGTGTTGCCCCCGGAACTAGCCTCTGCGGAAGAAGCAAAGGCATTTTCGCAGGACATATGTCACCTTCGGAGCTAGTCACCGAGGGAATCAGAGGACCAGTCGCGCGGGATACGTGTCGATCTCGGAGCTCACCTCCGAGAGGTCCGGTTCTATTGAACACATGTCGCCGCCGGAGCTTATCTCTGGGAGGTCCGTCACTGTTGGACACGTGTTAACCTCGGAGCTTGTCTCTGAGAAAAAAAGGAAGTCTGGCACTGGAGCCACCTCCGGACAGAGGGAAGGTCCAGCACTAACACGTGGAGTGCGCAGAGCTACCTCTGAGTAGAGAGGAGGTCCCGACCGCCAGGATACGTGGCGCACGCGGAGTTCACCTCCGAAGGAGAAGGGAGGTCTCGCTCGTTTGACACGCGGCACAACTGGAGCTCGTCTCTGCGGAAAGGGAGAGACCAGGCCCGGTGGACACGTGGAGCTTCCGGAGCTCATCATCGCGAAGGTAACGGGTTCTGAAGCGGTTTTGGAATCTGTACGCGTAAGAATACCGGTACGGAAAAGAAACTGACCTGAATTCCACAATGTTACCGCACCAAATCAACTAAAGATAAGATGTTAGGATCCAACGACGATCTGAATAGGACTCTTATTCGGGATACAATCAGATTAGTACTCTTCTCTTCCCGATTATAAATAGAACCCATAACCTTTGGCCGAAACCACGAATTTCTTTTCCAACTCCTAAGCCGACGACTTAGAGCCCTAGCCTCAACTCGCCGAGAAAGCCATCACCGGAGTTCAGCAAGGAAGATCGCGGAAGAGAGCCCCACGATCTGAGAAGGACCCTAAGACGGAGAAGAACATAAGGTAGGTCTCCAATACCACCTCACAACATCATCATGTTTTCTTTGCATCTGTTCTTCGAAAAGAAGCTTTCTCGTGGACAGATCACTTGTTGATCGGGTTGCTCTAAAAAACAAGGTCATCGCCATGTCCACATCTGATCTGAACACCCCTGTCCACCATAAAGCCATGCAAGAACACGTACAAACCGATCTAATAAAGCTGATCATAGGATAGCATGCATATGCATCATCACATCTAGTTTAAAGTTTGTGCATAGTATTGATTGTCATGAATTTTGTATGTGTGTGATCCTGTATAGAAGGACAAGCTCAGGGAGCTGTCTACGACGAGCTGCAACAGCAAGGTTTCGAGATCCAAGAGCAACCGGAACTGCAAGAACAAGGCAAGTGCTCCTTGACCATATCGATCCTATGTTTTAGGAAAAACTGTTTTGTTTTGCGAAAAGGTGTGTGTGCTGAGTCAAACATGATGGGAAACCTCTTTATTGGAGTTTACTAGCTTTGGTTAAACCACCCTTGTCGCCAGGGATGTTTATGAGTCGGGTATGATTTTTTACTTTTATGCTTCGCTGAGTTCATGGGATTGGGAAGCGAGTTAGATGTGTCTAGCTAACTGCACTCGTAATGACAATAAGAAACTGATGTTGTTAATGAACATGGATCAGAGGGAGATCTAGGCAAGACTGAGTTTGTGAATGAGGTAGCATGAGAAGGTGGTTTACTTGCCGTAGATCTAAGGACCGGTTCATGCATGCACATGCCAGGATAACAGTGCCACCACAAGGCCAAGTATGGATGCGGCTTAGCTGAGTAATTAGGTAAGTTGCTAGAGTGTTATGGACTGTGGAAGGCGCGGGGAATGGGAGTTGAGTGAGGACTGCCCTGGGAACTGCATGGCACAAGAGGGGGCCCGTGGGTGGGAGAACTGGAGATTCTAGCCTGCCGGTTAAACCTTAGTGAGTCCATACATCTAGTAGCCCCTTTGTAAAGGCTATTTTGTGATCTCTTGGCCATACACCAATAGTTGTGTACTGGTGTAATGGAGGTTCTGCAGTCGCCGACGGGTGACGAAATCACAAACTTGTCGGTAAAGAGGTGCAAACTCTGCAGAGTTCTTAAAACTATCATGATAGCCGAGCTTACTGTCACGAGCGCCTGGCCAACTGCCATGATTAGTTGGGATGGTTATTGGATATGGTTACTGGTTATGGTTTGGATGGTTTGGTTTTGATTTTTGGGACTGTTGAGTCCGGGTGATAAGATGGGTTGCATGACTGTTGAGTCATGGCAACGAGATTGGTCTCGGTGGGAGACGAAGTTGTTTATGAGATGAAATGGTAGCGAATACGAGATGGTATTCGTGAGATGGCAGCGAATACTAGGAGGTATTCGTGAGAATGAGGTTGATTGATGACTGGTTGTGACATGGAGAGGTAATGAACATATTGGAGGTATGATTGGTATTTTAATAGATGATTACTTTCACTTAAATATGAGTTGCTGTTTTATCATGGTTTTGATAAATAACTTTGCTTTCTGCAATGAGCCTTTTTATACCTACCTTGTTATGAGACTACATATCATATTTTCCTGCACTTGTTGAGTACATCATTGTACTCAAACTTGCATTATCATTTCATCATCAGCAGCAGGAGAAGATTACTATGAAGAACAAATGGAGCATTAGACGTGTGATCTGTTCTCAACCTTGCCTGTGGGAATGGAATGGAGAAGAGATGGAGCCATTGCTGCCTATAATTGCTTCCGCATTAGAATAAATACTTCCGCTGCATAGAAATAAACACTTCCGCTGTGAGCATGAGTCAAATACGGGTGACAAAATCACAAACTTGTGGGTAAAGAGGTGCAAACTCTGCAGAGTTCTTAAAACTATCATGATAGCCGAGCTTACGGTCACGAGCGCCTGGCCAACTGCCATGATTAGTTGGGATGGTTATTGGATATGGTTAGCGGTTATGGTTTGGATGGTTCGGTTTTGATTTTTGGGACTGTTGAGTCCGGGTGATAAGATGGATTGCATGACTGCTGAGTCATGTTAACGATATTGGTCTCGGTGGGAGACGAAGTTGTTTATGAGATGAAATGGTAGCGAATACGAGATGGTATTCGTGAGATGGTACCGAATACGAGGAGGTATTCGTGAGAATGAGGTTGATTGATGACTGGTTGTGACATGGAGAGGTAATGAACTTATTGGAGGTATGATTGGTATTTTAATACATGATTACATTCACTTAAAGATGAGTTGCTGTTTTATCATGGTTTTGATAAATAACTTTGCTTTCTGCAATGAGCCTTTTTATACCTACCTTGTTATGAGACTACATATCATATTTTCCTGCACTTGCTGAGTACATCATTGTACTCAAACTTGCATTATCATTTCATCATCAGCAGCAGGAGAACATTACTATGAAGAACAAATGGAGCATTAGACGTGATCTGTTCTCAACCTTGCCTGTGGCAATGGAATGGAGAAGAGATGGAGCCATTGCTGCCTAGAATTGCTTCCTCATTACTTAAATTGCTTACGCATTAGAATAAATACTTCCGCTGCATAGAAATAAAGACTTCCGCTGTGAGCATGAGTCCAAGACTCATGAGACATTGTAATAAACTTTGTTATTCATGGATATATATATTCTGAATTCAGTTTGTGGAGTATATGTGTATGTGTGATGAACATCCTGGGCACACATATGCATTAGTTCTCGGTTACGTGGTTTTCCACAGAATTGAGGGCGTCAAATGCTCGCATGATCCGGTCCTTAGATCTACAGAAAGTAAACCACCATCTCATGCTACCTCATTCACAAACCCAGTCTTTCCTAGATCTACCTCCGATCCATGTCCATTATTAACATCAGTTTCTCATTATCATTACGAGTGCAGTTAGCTAGACACATCTATCTCGCTTCCCAATCCCATGGACTCAGTGAAGCATAAAAGTAAAAACCATACCCGACTCATAAACATCCCTGGCGACAAGGGTGGTTTAACCAAAGCTAGTAAACTCCTATAAAAGGGTTTCCCATCATGTTTGACTCAGCACACACACCTTTTCGCAAAACAAAACAGTTTTTCCCAAAACATAGGATCAATATGGTCAAGGAGCAATTGTCTTGTTCTTGAAGTTCCAGTTGCTCTTGGATCTCGAAACCTTGTTGTTGCAGCTCGTCGTAGACAGCTCCCTGAGCTTGTCCTTCTATACATGATCACGCACATACAAGATTCATAACAATCAATACCATGCACAAACTTTAAACTAGATGCGATGATGCGTATGCATGCTATCCTATAATGCAGTTTAGTTATACTAGGTCGGTTTGTAGGTGTTTTTGCATGGTTTTATGATGAACATTCGGATCAGTTGTTGACATGGCGATGACCTTGTCTTAAGATCAACCCGATCAGCAAGTGGTCTGTCCACGAGAAAGCTTCTGTTCGAAAGGAATCGAAAAACAGATGCAAAGAAACACAACGATGTCGTAAGATGGTATTGGAGACCTACATTACATTCTTCTCGGTCTTGGGGTCCTTCTCTGATCAGACAGGTCGTTGGGGCTCTCTTCCGGTGATCTTCCTCGCTGAACTCCGGCGATGGCTTACTCGGCGAGTTGGGGTTAGGGCTCTAAGTCATCGGCTCAGGAGTTGGAAAAGAAGTTCGTGGTTTCGGCCAGAGGTTCTGAGTTCTATTTATAATCGGGGGAAGAAGAGTCCTAATCTGATTGTATTTTGAATAAGAGTCCTATTCAGATTGTCGTTGAATCTTAACAACTTATCTTTAGTTGATTTGGTGTGGTAACATTGTGGAATTCAGGTCGGTTTCCTCTTCGTACAGGTATTTCTACGCGTACAGAATCCAAAAACCGTTCCAGAACTTGTTACCTACGCGGTGATGAGCTCCGGAAGCTCCACGTGTCCATTGGGGCCTGGTATCTCCTTCTGCGCAGAGACGAGCTCCGGTTGTGCCGCGTGTCAAGCGAGCGAGGCCTTCCTTCTCTTTCGGAGGTGAGCTCCACGTGCGCCACGTATCCTGGCGGTCGGGACCTCCTCTCTATTCGGAGGTGGCTCCGAGCACGCCACGTGTCAGTGCCGGACCTTCCCTCTCTTCGGAGGTGGCTCCGGGTGTGCCACGTGTCCTAACAATGCCAGACTCCCTTTCTGCTCATAGACGAGCTCTGAAGTTGACATGTGTCCAACAGTGACGGACCTCCCGGAGATAAGCTCCAGTGGCGACACGTGTCCAATAGGACAGGACCTCTTGGAGGTGATCTCCGAGATTGACACGTATCCCGCGTGACAGGTTCTCTGATTTCCGTGGTGACTAGCTCCGAAAGTGACATGTGTCCTCCGGAACTGCCTTTGCTTCTTCCGCAGAGGCTAGCTCCGGGGGCAACACGTGTCCTACAGGGTCTGACCTCTCCCCACTTCGCAGGGATAAGCTCCGAACACGCCATGTGGCCAGCGGGCCGGGGAAGTTGTCTTCGGCGCTCTATGTGAACTGGATTCGGCTCCTTTTGGCTATCTTTTTAATTCTTTCTCTGTTGCTACTTCCTTTAAAATGTTTTCTCTTCATGAAACATGAATATATGCAGAAACCAAAAATGAGGGTGTCACAGTTTGTTTGGCTAAATTCGATTCACATTTTCATTTGAATTTGAAATTCAGTTTTGAATTACTTCAAATGTAGCTCCCGACAAGATGAACTCCAATGATGATGAAAATTGGTGGACTAACTCAGAAAAATGTGCTGAGTTTGGATATGAAGTCAACTTTTAAATCCAAGTGATGAAAGTAACTGAAATTTGAATTTGCTTTCAAATTAGCCCTTTTTACAAATGTATCCAAAAGTGCGTCAAAAGGATTTGAACTCGCATGAAACTTGGCATGAGCACTCCTAAGAATGTTTAGGGCCTAATGGTGAGCTCAGCCTCTCATGTTTATATGTGTGAGATCCACTTTTGGATTTGTGAGTTCTTCCTCTAATCAACCTCTAGATGGTGGTTACATGCTCTTCACATGTGTTCATGAGTTATCCACAAAATGGACTGGTTTGTGGTGATGTGATGAACACTCTAGCAAGTAAAATCTTGGGCTTTTACAGTATATTTTATAATAATTATACTTATAAATTAACCATTGAAATAGGATGTCGTCAGACAAGGGTAAGGGAATCAATAGGACTGTGAAGAGATTTCTCAGCAATGCGAGCAGGATGGCTCGCACACGGGACGTGGCGGACACCCTTTTTTGGTAGTATATCAGGAGAGAGTATACGGTCTCAGTTGTTGAGACACATGCCCTCAGAGCTGGCATACAGACCTGTTGCCTTTCAGTGGACCGAGGTAATAGGACTTAACATTCGTATTCTATTCCATTATAATTAATCGATTTATATATCTTAAAACTATTATAATATTGCAGGATGAGTCAAAGTCCGAAGCCGAGGCCGAGACGCCTCTTGAGCCACATTCGGTTGACCACCCTTTCGAGTCAGCTGACCACCCTTACAGGTCGTCCGAGGACACGGAGGCGCTGAGAAGGAGATAGACTAGGAGTAGCCATTATGTGGCTCCTCCTCTGGTTCCTTGAGACGAATCAACACCGCCGGCTATTCGCTGCCGCAGCCACCCCCTTCTGAGGTCGCACGCGCTCCCAGGAATCGCATTGGGTGGTGCCGTGCGATGCAGCACCCACCATCACACATATAAGGAAGTCGTATCACATAAAACAAATGTGGAAGCTTACAAGTATATTTTGTAAATAGTTTACATCAAACAAACTACAACGGAAGACTATATTCATCTCACGTTTAATATCTACTAAGCACTCGAGAAGATGTCCAGCCTGCGGACTCTTCTCGCTACCAACACAAAGACATACGACAGCGGCTGGGGTCTCCATGTGTTAAACGACTCGGATGTCTCCGAGTCTCATCGGACAACCTCCTCATAAGCATCAATGATAACCTGCAAAACCACTCATATAGCAAGCATGAGAACATAGGCTGTGACACCCGGTTCCGAAAATGAACCAAGTGAATGCATTTGTGTGCCCATGATGTTCGTCACACATACACATGTATTCCTCAAACTGAAATTCAGAATATAACCACGTACGAATAGTGTTTAAGTACTTTATTACAATGACTCAATGTCTCACTCATGAATGTCTAACTTATTTAGCAGCGGAAGACTCTAAAGGACAGCGGAAAATGACTAAAACACCAGGCTCCAACTTCAATTCCACAGGCATGTTGATGGTAGTGCGCACGCCTAGTACTCCACATGGTCCTCGAAGTACCCTTCTCCTGTAGCTGAATTGTTTGTGGGAATGCAAGGGTGAGTACATGTCGTACTCAGCAAGTGCGGGAAAGGTATGACATGTGGCTTACAACAAGGTAGGCAATAGAAAGGCTCATTGCAGCAAGCAAATTTTATTTCACAAACATGTTAAAAACAGCAACTATTCCTAGATGAAATTTATCCCATCATAATCAAGTAATTCAGCAACATTCTCTTATCATAATTAACAATTTATCAAGTCTCATCCAGCCATTAATCTTTTTCAAGTTCATCTCATACACATAAATATTCATCACCATCTCATATTCATATAACCAAAACCAAACTCATTATCACGACTCAAAAACAGACCCAAAAACCAATCCCAATGACCATACCATAACCATACCGAATAACCATCTCAAGTTGTCCCTCTAATCATGGAAGTTGGCCAGGTACTTGTGACCGGAAGCACGGCTATCATTATAGTTTTACACTCTGCAGAGGTGGCACCACTTTACCCACAAGTTCGTGATTTCGTCACCCGTCGGCGACTAGAAAGAACCTCCATTATACCAGTACACAACCACCGGTCTATGGCCAAGAGATCATAAAATAGCCTTTACAAAGAGGCTACTAGATGTACGGAGCCACTGAGGTTTCACCGGCAGGCTTGAATCTCCATTCTCCCACCCACAGGCCCCCTCTTGTGCCATGCAGTTCCCAGGGCAGTCCTCCTCGACTTCCATTCACCGCGCCATCCAACGATCCATAACAAGCTAGCGACACAACTAATTAATCAGCTAAGCCGCACCCATACTTGGCCTTGTGGTGGCACTGTTTTCCTGTCATATTCTCGCATGAACCGGTCCTTAGATATACGGCAAGTAAACCACCATCTCATCCAGCAACATCCACGAACCAAGCTTGCCTAGATCTCCCCGATTCCATGCTCATTAACATCATCAATTTCTCATCATCATTATTCATATGAGTGCAGTAGCAAACCATGTTTTGTTTCAGCTTCCCGAATCCCGTAAATTAAGCGAAGCAACAAGAAAAAAATGACCATACCCGACTCATCAACTTTCCCGGCGAAAAGGATTGTTAACAAACTAGTAAACTCCTATAAAAAGGGTGTCCCATCAAGTTAACTCAAGCATACGCGTTTTCGCAAGCAAAACATTTGTGAAAACATGGGATCAATATGGTCAAGGGGCACTTGCCTTGCTCCCGTGGCTCTTGTTGCTCAAACGTCTCGAAGTCTTGGTGCTGTAGTTCCTTGTAGATGGCCTCTTGAGCTTGTCCTTCTATTCACGACCACGCACATACAAAACTTACAACAATCAATCATCATGCACAAACTTTACCCAAGATGCAGCGAGGTAGATGAATGCAAATCCTATGGTGCTGTTTTATTAAACCAGTTTGTACGTGTTCTTGCATGTTTTAATGGGCTTTCATAGGGTTTTATGATGAACAAGGGTCTAGGGGTCATGTTTGGAAGTTGTGATGATCTTGACTAAGGATCTAGATCAATTCCACCGTCAAAAATCGATCAAAACACGATCTGTCCACACGCAAAAGTTTCTGTTCACAAGGGGCGAAGAAAACGGATGTGTAGAAGCAGTGGCGATGATGTAAGATGGGTAATGAAGACCTACCTCACTTCCTTCTTGTGGCAGGGCCTTTCTCCTAGCAACGGCAGCAGCGGGGGATTTTTCTATGGAAGATTAGGGAAGGACAGATCGTCGGGCTTCTTTTCCAGTGACGGCGAGGCGTGACGGGGCTCGTCAGCGGGTCTCGACGGCGGGGCTCGACGACGGGGCTCAACGGCGGGGCTCAACGGTGGGGCTCGATGGAGGGGCTCGACGACGGGGCTCGTCAGCGGGGATCGACGGTGGGGCTCCTCGGCGGGGCTCACCGGCGCTGTGGTTAATCTCTTCTTTAGCTCCTCAAAGCTTTCTTGACACGCTGGTGTCCACTGAAATGCTTTCCCCTTCATTAGCAATTCAGTCATAGGCTTCGCTACTTTGGAGAAATCCTTGATGAACCGGTGGTAGTATCCAGCCATCCCAAGGAAACTCCGAATATCTCTCACATTCTGCGATTGGTTCCACTTCAAATCATCTCCCACTTTCCCGGGATCCACAGATACTCCTCCTTCAGAAAAATGTGGCCTAGAAACGATATCTCCTTTAGCCAAAATTGAGACTTGCTGAACTTAGCATACAATTGATGCTCTCGCAGTTTCTAAAATGTTAACCTCAAGTCTTCTTCGTGTTCTTCCTCGCTTTTTGAATACACCATGATATCGTCGATGAAAACCACGACGAACTTGTCCAAGTACTCCATGAGGACCTTATTCATGAGGTGCATAAAGTATACGGGTGCATTCGTTAACCCAAAATACATAACGGTATATTCATACGAACCATACCGTGTTCGAAATGCAGTCTTGGGTATGTCAGAGGGCTTAATCTTCAGCTGGAAATATCCTGACGGAAGATCAATCTTGGAGAAAATTCGGGCACCTTTCATTTGGTCGAACAGGTCCTCTATACGTGGCAGCGGGTATTTATTCTTGATCATCACCTCATTCAGAGACCTATAATCCACACACATACTTTGGGTCCCATCCTTCTTGTCTACGTAGAGCACGGGGGCTCCCCATGGTGACGAGCTTGGGCGTATAAAACCCTTTTCTAGCTGCTCCTGAATTTGCTTCTTGAGCTCCACTAGTTCATTAGAGGGCACCCTATACGGCCTCTTCGCTATAGGTGCAGTTCCGGATACTAAATCAATGGCAAATTCAATGTCCCGGTCAGGTGGCATACCTGGAAGTTCTTCCGGGAACACATCTGAATATTCTTGAACTACCGGAATGCTTTCCAATGTCGCTTCTTCGACGTGGTTCAGCGCTGCCTTCTCAGTTGCCGGTTGGGCTGCCTCGAACTCAATACGATCGAGTACCGTGCTCACTTGTCCACTGCACGATCCTCTCAGCACATTGAATCACTCCGTTGTGCTTGCTTAGCCAATCCATTCCAAGTATTATGTCAGTCCCTTGGGAATCCATGACAATAAGGTTGGCAAGAAAGTCTACCCCCCTTATTTTAAGGTTTACTTTCGGACATACTATATTAGTCCTCATCCTCCACAGGGAGAATTAACCATCAAAGTTTGTTTCATGTGTGATATGGGCAGGTTATACTTGGCGACATACTTGGATGATATGAATGAATGCGATGCTCTAGAATCAAATAAAACGGTGGCTGGGTTGGAGTTGGCAAGAAACATACCAATCATGACGTCCTCAGCTTGTTGTGCTTCCTCAGCGGAGATATGATTCACATTGCCACGAGCGTAGTTCTGCTTCCCACGGTTACCTTGTGTAGCTCCTCCATTCGGCCGTGGGTTCTATTTAGGTGCGTTGCTCGGCTGTCCAAGGCCTTTCTTGGGGAACTGGTTTGCAAAGTGTCCCGCCTCTCCGCATGAAAAACATGCTTTGTTGCCCATAACAGCAGGAATGTTGGGGCGAGGCTGGTTTTGAGCATAGGTGCCCATGTTGGGACGGGGCGCAGGAGGCAAAGGCAGACGAGGTGCCTGCATAATAGGGCGTTGTTGCGGGGGCTGATTAGGGCGAGGTGGATTTGCAGGGCGGAAAGTAGAAGCATACAAGCCATAATGTGCTGCAGCTGGTGGCATGAAACAGGGACATAAATTGCTCCCTTGTGGCTGTCCTTGGTATGGCATCTTCCTCTTGCCCTCTTGCTCGATCTCACAGATCTTGCTCTCAACAACTATAGCTTTGTCAACGAGCTTCTGGAAGTTTTCATAATCATTGTTGAGCAGTTGAACTTGGATCTCATTGTTCAATCCTCTCATGAACAAGTATTGCTTCCTTTGATCCGAGTTGACATCTTCTAGAGCATACCTTGACAGCTGCGTGAACTTGTTGAGGTACTCATTCACACTCTTCCTTCCTTGGTGGAGACCTTCAAACTCTTGCCTTTTAAGCATCATGACTCCTGCAGGGACATAATGAGAGCGGAAACTCTCCTGGAATTCAGCGCAAGTGATAGTCTACTGGTTGACATGAGCATTGCAAAGTCATTGTTGCCACGAGCGTTCCTTCTTTGGTGGTTGGAGTTTTCCCTCACCATCTGTGAGAGATAGTAGAGTAGAATAGAAAATAGAAGTTTAGATTGATCCCCCCAACTATATGCATCAAGGTGTATGAACTAAGTATCTTCTTTTATTAATTTCAGCCTATGTGAGGATGTGAACACGTGCTGAAGCATCTCGCATCTCTCCACTATGTGTGGATGTGGACATTTGCCGAAGTGTCCCACAACTCACATCAGCAAACAAACCAAGCAATCATCACAAAGATTTCAGCACACCACTCTTACTCAAGCTATTACAATCTAAACGTTCCTATTACAGCTTTATTCAATGGAAACCTAAACTTAATCGTGAGAAACGGTGCAGTTCTCACTGTGTGATAGGGGTGGTCCATACATGGGCGCACACCATGGTGAGTCGGCAGTCCATGTAGGGATAGATGACGCTGGTGCTCCATTTGTTCCCGCGTTGATACGTGTCTCCTCCTGTTTCCAGCAATTACAGCTTTTTGCGGAGGTAAAGGATCTCTTCTTGTGCGCTTGCATAGCGGTTTCCTAACTCCACGAGCAACCTCTGAGACTTGTCAGCAGCTTGTGGGTTGGAAAGAGATCCTACATGGGGTCCAATAATCTCCCTTGCACCACTCTTCCGATACGGGTACAGCTCAAAAGTGGTGTCCTCAAGCTGCTCACAGAAGGCGTAGCACAGTCCGGTGAGTGCAACCCATGCAGCATCATCGATAGTTTCTGCCCTTGTAGCTCTCATGTCGTACTCAGAAAGTGCGGGAAAAGTATGACATGTAGCTTACAACAGGGTAGGCAATAGAAAGGCTCATTGCAGCAAGCAAATTTTAATTCACAAACATGTAAAAAACAGCAACTATTTCTAGATGAAATTTATCCCATCATAATCAAGTAATTTAGCAACATTCTCTCATCAAAATTCACCGTTTATCAAATCTCATCCAGCCATTAATCTTTCTCAAGTTCATCTAATACTCATAAATATTCATCACCATCTCATATTCATATAACCGAAACCAAACTCATTATCATGATTCAAAAAAGTCCCAAAAACCAATCCCAATGACCATACCATAACCATACCGAATAACCATCCCAAGTTTTCCCTCTAATCATGGAAGTTGGCCAGGTGCTTGTGACCGGAAGCACAGCTATCATGATAGCTTTACACTCTGGAGAGGTGGCACCACTTTACCCACAAGTTCAAGATTTCGTCACCCATTGGCGACTAGAGAGAACCTCCATTATACCAGTACACAACTGTCGGCGTATGGACAAGAGATCACAAAATAGCCTTTACAAAGGGGCTACTAGATGTACGGACCTACTGAGGTTTCACCGGCAGGCTTGAATCTCCATTCTCCCACCCACGGGCCCCCTCTTGTCCATAACAAGCTAGCAACACACCTAATTAATCAGCTAAGCCGCACCCATACTTGGCCTTGTGGTGGCACTGTTTTCCTGTCATGTTCTAGCATGAACCGGTCCTTAGATCTATGGCAAGTAAACCACCATCTCATCCAGAAACATCCACGAACCAAGCTTGCCTAGATCTACCCGATTCCATGCTCATTAACATCATCAAGTTCTCATCATCATTATTCATGAAAAGAGGAGTACTACTCCAATTGGAACTCAACCAAGAGTCCTAGTCAATTTGGAACTCAACCAAAGAGTCCTAGGGACTTTCCCCCTTTTTGGCTGCGGCAACATTGGGGATTAAATTCCACCAAATTTGGGGAAATTCCCCTTTTGGGGAATTGTGGAATTTGGAAATTTTGGCGAAATTTGGGGGAAATTTGGGAATGGCTCATTTCAGCTATATTTTTTTTTCATTTCTCACCATTTCTATGTCCCTTCTTCCATTTCTATTTTCCCCTCTCTATTTCTATGTCCTATTCTCCATTTCTACATTCCCTTCTCCATTTCTATGGTTCTTCCTCCATTTCTATGGTTCTTTCTCCATTTCTATGGTTCTTTCTTCATTTCTATGGTTTATTCTCCATTTCCATAGTTCTTTCCCCATTTCTAGCATTCTTTCTCCATTTCTACCTCTTTTACAATGCTTCTCTACATGAAAAATATATGCTATGCATGGTAATGAATTTGAGGGTGTTACATAGGCTCAGCAAGACTGATTCGTCTCCTCTAAACAGGAAACTCTACATGCACGAACGAATGAATATGGTAGCTGAAATTTGCATAAAGGACTCGCCTACAGTTGATCCTGAAATTTCAAATTTTAAAGCCTCATTTTAAAGACCTTGAACCGAGCAGCATCGTAACTCCACAATCAAACAAGAAACACTTTGTTACGATGCTTCTTGCACAAGGTGAAGTAAACTTAAATTGCACTATCTCTAAGTCATACATGGTTGCAATAAAATTTAAAGCACAAGCCTTATCAATTTATAGTAATTCACTTCACTTCTTACTACGTCAAGACTCAGTGTCCAAGTATGCTCATATAACCGTGAGCGACGGTGATTCAAACCAAGACACGCCTGGACTGCATGACACGTAGACCCATCACCGAGTTACCAGCAGCAACCTCGACCGATGTTGTACGCAACCACCTTTCGCAAGTTCTTCCACACCGGACGTGGTCCCATCGACCCGAACAGCAAGCTCTCTCAAGGTACACACCCGCAGTGATATGTTCTTGAGCGAGTTACCTCCTACTGTACTGACGCCAAAAGCCTATGCCCATCGGAAAAGTTCCAATATCGATCTCACGAGGTACATTGGTTTCATGGGTCCCATATAGCCAGTATGCGCCCTGTACACAACTCAGATTTGTCCAACAGGGCCAAGTACCGATGGACCTTAACCGACACAGGCCAGGACTATGAACACAGGGACCTCGGCCTGCTGCATATCTATCTCCCTGCCGGGTCTGAACTTTTCGTTTGTGAATTTTCCTCAATGTTCTAGTCATCAATCCGTACCGATGAAAACCAAGCCCTAAGCTCACGAGTACATTCCAGGTACTCGACTTTTACCGGTCCTTCAAAGTTACCTTTAGCGTAGCCTAATTTTCTCAACGAGGTGCTAATCTACCCATTCTCTCTTGGGTTCAATTTTGTCATGCAATTGGGTATCCAAATCATCTAGACCTAATGCAAGTATAATCTCACACCTATAGTATATACAACTGAAAAGACTTTATAAAACTTGCTTTAATTCAAACCGGGGTTTGCTTGTAACACCCCAAAATTTTGATTCAAAACCCTACATCATGTTAAGAGGGAAATTTAAAATTTTTTGGACGTGTTGCATGTTTTGCAAAAATTCAAATTCAAACTGGAATTCAAATTAAACACAAATCAGAAAAGAAATAGAAAAAGAAAAAGAGAAAACAGAAAAAAACAGGCCAGTGGGCCGAAACCCACCAGCCGGGCCAGCCAGCGCCCGCGCCAGCCCGCAGCCGAGCGCGCTGCTTCCTCACGCTGACAGGCGAGACCCACCCGATCTTCGTCTACCTCGCGACAGCGCCGGACTCCCTCGCACCCGAATCAAAACCGATCAGGATTTCGGCGTATCCCCGCTGAATTCTGATCGTAGGCGACGCGGACATGATCTAAACCACCCCGCCGCCTTCCCCCGTCTATAAAAACCCCGGCCTCGTTCTGTTTTTCCCCCGCGATCGCCGATTTTTACTCCGGTGAGAACCGAGACTTCTCCGGTGAATTCTGGCCGATCTAAGCACGGAAATTCCGATCTAACTCGCTGGTCTTGATCCACCGCCTCCGGGGAACCTTGCAGGTGCAGAAAACTCGGTGATTTGCGGTGTAAACACAGCGCCGACGAGCTTCGCCGTGGTTTTGCCTCGGACCTCGTCGCCGATCACCTTCCAGGACCTCCGAGCTCAAGAAAACCCCCGAGGTGAGATCCCCGACCTCCCCTCTACCGATCTATGCCATAAAATCACAGTTCTAGGAAGAATTCTCGAAGATCCGAAAGTCTCCGGCGAGATCGCCGCTTGCCGCCGCCACAGCGCCGCACGCGTTCGATCAGAGCGACGTGGCCGCTTGTGCGCCGTTTATTTTAAATCGCACGGTAGGGTTTAAACCCCCCGTACCGGTTCGGCGTTATAATCTCAGCCGTCGGTTTAAAATCGGACGGTCCACGTCAGCCCCGCGTTATAAAGACTAGAAATCTTACGTGCTACCCCCTGGGGTTCTCGGGAAATAAGAGCTAGCCCCGGAAACTTCTGATCTAGCCCCTGGAACTCCAGAAAATCATGTAAATTCATTTAAAAATCAGTTTTAGCCCCTGGACTTAATAAAAATTAGGAAAAACACCTCTGATAAGTGTAGCTAGACCCCTAGAAATTCTGAAAATAATATTATAGACCCTGTAGTGGGGTAAGTTTAACTTTTTAGCCCTGTTTAGTATTTAAATTAGAAATTGAATATGTGGCTAGTGTTTAAAAATTAAAAAGTGGGACAAACATATTGTCATAATTAAATTAAAAACTTTCTCAGTATTTAGAAAACTTTGAAGTGAGATAAAAACATATTTTGGGCTGAATTGAATCTGTTTAATTTATTATTCACATATAGGGACACATTTTTAAGTAATGAATAGTTTTAGAAAATAGGGAAAATAATTGTGAAATAGTTTACATCAGAGGCAAAGGTCAAAATGTGTTATTAAATTATTTAGGACCAGAACCTATTCTGTTTAGATGATGTGTATTACTAATTTCATGATAAAGTACACAATTATGCATAGGAAAATAAATCTGAAAATATAGCAACTAGTAAATGATAAATGGAGTTTCTAAAATCCAAAGAATTCAGTTTAGGGTTGGTAGAAATTCTGAAGGCACATATGGAGAAGGAAAATACATTTCATGCATACTTGGTAGCTAAAAGGTGTAGTAATTGAATATAAGGAATTTATTTAAATTGGAAACTCATATATATAGTAGGTAAGTATAAATGTGAACACAAAAGTAGGAATTATATACACATGATTAAAAGTGCATGCAAACCACAAATCAACACACATAGAGTAACCACAACACATATAATGGTGAATTACTTTCATGAATGTGAATGTGTGGTTTGTATGAAGTGGAAGTGTGAACTATGTCTTATGGATTGTTGTTTTTCTTTTGCTATGTGTGATGGTATGATGTAGAACCTGCTCAAGAGCAAGTTATTCCTTTCCAAGACAAGGACTACCCATTTCAAGAGCAGCAAGAAGGAGGCAAGTGTCCTTGACCACTTTGATCCTATGCTAGGATGTGTAGCTAGAGTTATTTGCATTGTCAATTTAAATATGAAACCCATGCTAGGAAGTTTCCCTATAATTGCATTACCTTGTTTCCTTGTAGCTTGGGTTGGGATTTATTTTATTATGTCATCATTATGTTATAAAAGAGTTATGTTGAAAAATAAAGCATTTCCTATGTTCGTACTGTCTTTTCATGCATGCTGTTGGGTGCCGCATCGCACGGCACCACCCACTGTGATTCCTGGAGTGCGGACCCCAAACGGGAAGGGGCCCTCGCACATAGGTGACCACTCCTTCTTCTTGCATCAATACACAGCTAAGGCCGATACCGGACGCACCACAATACACGTCGAAGGGCTTTGTCGTATCCGGTTGAGGTAAGACCGGGGCTGTTGTAAGATGCTTCACCAATGCTTGGAAAGATCCTTCACATGCTGAGCTCCAAACATATTTAACCCCCTTTTTAACAGTTCAGTCATTGGTTTAGCAAGCTTGGAGAAGCTCGGGATGAATCTCCGATAATATCTTGCTAAACTGAGGAAACTTCTGACTTCATGGACAGAAGTGGGAGCCTTCCATTTCAGCACTTGCTCAATCTTGCTTGGATCAACTGCAATGCCTTCCGCAGAGATAAGATGACCAACAAATGGCACTTGGCTGAACTTGGCATAAAGCTTATGGTCTCGCAATCGTTGAAGCATAATATGCAAGTGTTCGTTGTGTTCTTCCTCGCACTTGGAATAAACCAAGATGTCGTCTATGAACACTATCATTAACTTATCCAACTCCGGCATGAACACCGAGTTCATGAAGTACATGAAATGTGTCAGGGCGTTGGTGAGACTAAAAGACATGACTAGATATTCATATAATCCATATCTCATCGAGAAAGCCGTCTTCGGAATATCCTCCGCTCGGATATTGATTTGGTGATATCCAGAGTGAAGGTCCATCTTCGAAAATACACTTGCACCCACCAGTTGATTGAATAGAATATCGATGCGGGGCAGTGGATATTTGTTTTTGATGGTGACGGTGTTGAGAGGTCGGTAATCCACACACAACCTCAAGGTTTCATCCTTTTTCTTCATGAACAGCGCCAAGCATCCCCATGGTGAAGAACATGGTCGAATGAGACCTTTACTCAACAAATCATTGAGCTGCTCCTTCAATTCAGCTAGCTCATTTGGAGCCATCTTGTATGGTCTCCGTGAGATTGGTGTTGTCCCGGGGGCAAGTTCGATCTTGAACTTGACATACCATTCGGGTGGCAAGCCCGGGAGATCATCCGGAAACACGTCCGTATATTCATGAACCACAAGAATATCTTCAAGCTTTGTGGCTTCCGTGTTATGTGTGGCTAGGATCTCTTGGACCAAATGGTCTAGAATGAGAGTATGTGGTTCATGAAGTGGAAAGTTTAAATGAACCACTCGCGGAACAATGTCAAGGACAGCACCATGGCGGTATAGCCATGACATTCCTAAAATGACATCGAGTTTTTGACTTTATAATATAACTAGAGAAGTCGGATATAGATTCCCACCCATTTGCAATGGTGCTCTATAGACCATCCTATCAGCTGTGATTTTCCAACCCGGAGAGCAAATCAAATATGAACGTTTTGTGGGAATGATAGGTATTTTATATTTAATAACATAAGATTGACTTATGAAATTATGGGTGGCACCAGAGTCAAAAAGTATGACTACGGGACGATCAAGAAGCGAGAACGTACCTGCGAGGACGGGTTCGCCTTCTGGCATGTCCTCGATAGCTAAGTGGTGGACGTTGCTGGAGTTCTGTGCTGGTTTCTTGGGCTAGTTGCGGGGCCGATTTGCACCCTGATACGGTGCTTGACCCCTGCCTTGTTGCTGCTCGGGGCAATCTTTTGCAAAATGCCCGACACGGCCACACGTGAAGCATGTGTATTGTGTCGGGTTCCCTCCGAACGGTGGACAGAATCCCGTGCATGCGGTGGAAATGGAGACGCATGCGGGATCATCCGTTGCTGCTGCTGTTGCTGTAGTGGGAATGGTGGTCGGAAGCCGGGCGTATTTAATTGACGACCGCGAAACTGCGGCGGTCGCGCTGGTGGCTGCCACCTCTGACTGGATGGTGAGCTATACACCACACGGTACTTTTATGGAGCCCCACCACTGCTGCTCGAAGGTGTGCTGTGTTTCCTTTTGTCAGAAATGAGCTCGCGTTGAGCGTCTTCTTGTACGATGGCGGCATTGACGATATCATTGAATGTGCTGCGGTTGCATTGGGCGAGGTGGACCTTCATTTTGGGGATTAGACCCCGGAAGAACATGTTCTGATTCTTGTCCTCCGTCCCAACATACTCTGGCATGTACTGTGCCAGCTTGTTGAATGCCCTGGAGTACTCATGAGCACTCCTCTCGCCATGTTTGAGCTCCAGGAACTCCTGCAGCTTCCTCTGCATAATCATGGAGGTATATGGTAGGCGCAGAACGCCTCCCGGAATTCTGCCCAAGTGACAACATGGCTGGCAAGTAGTGAGGCGGTGTAATTCGCCCACCATGTACTGGTGGCTCCTTGAAGTTGCTGCGCTGCAAACAGCACCTTTTGATTTTTAGTGCGCCGAAGTAGACCAAACTTCGTCTCGAGGGTGCGGATAAAGCTTTCCACCTCCGAAGGCTCCTCGGCCTCCATGAAGACTGGTGGATGGGTCGCCAAGAAGTCCGAATACGAACTCTGTTGGGGCTGGCATTACATATTATCTTGGCGTCCTCCTTGACAGGATGCATTTTGCTGCACCAGAGTCCACAGCAGCTCGGTTTGCTCATCACGTGAGCCGAGTACTGCAGCGAGAACCTCCGCAAGAGTTCTTGGAAGTTCTGGTAATGGAGGAGGTCGTTGTTTCTGCGTCATGGTTTGCTCCGGAGGTGGAGACTCATCACCATGACACTGGCTAGGGCCTCCCTCCTCATGCGTTCGCACCATTCTACATTCACACGATTCAAACGATCAGCACATATTTGTTTACTTCATCCAGTCTATACAATAGTAGTGCGAGAATGAAACAAATGATACACATAACATTCACACATATGGATAAAGTATACACTTTATACAACATATACATCCCTGGACCATTTCACCACAATCAAAGTTCCAAAGTAATGAACTTCATGGATTAAAAGTTCATTTCGACCATCGTCGGTCGCCACGGGATGTTAAGTGTGTTAGCATGCGTATATCCTCGCTATGGTACAAGACCCAGTATGTTATTTCTTGATGTGATGTATCGAATGCATCATATACTCTAATTCAATCCACAGTTTTAAAAACAGCTGCTGAACATCAAGATGGGAACCCGAGTTGTTTGAATTTTGAAATTCAAACACAGGTTCACTGTCCAGATTCTGGTCCAGCTGACCACTCTAGGGAATTTAAATGTTTTGACCTATTTTGAGGCAAAATCTGGACTGGAGTTCAACAACATAGTTATAGTAAACTCAAAAATGAATCCAGAATGTATTTATTTGCCTCCATAGCATTTTTCTTTTGGAGTTATGATTTTTACAAGTTAACAGTTTTTCTGGAAAAAATTTTGAAAGCATCTCCGGCACGGATAGGGTCGTCAACGTGCCCGAGGAAACATGATAGGGTGAAATCCGGGGGTGGCCCGATCTTCATGGCAGTAGGCACAACAAAGGGCAAATGAAAAGATCGAACAGCGGAACGAACAATGGAAACTAGCTGAAAACAGCGGGGTAACTAGATTTTTACCTGCCAAGGTTGGATGCGACCAAGTGACGGGGAGAGAGTCACCGAAGTCTTTGAGAACTTCGACTCGATCTCCGAATGACCACATAACCACAATCCGAGATAACTAGCTTTATACCATACAAGGTTGGTTGTGACCAAGCGACGGGTAGAGAGGCACCACAACCTTGAGATTTTTTCGACTTGATCTCTGAACGACTGCAGAACCACAAACCGGAAACTAATCCACACAAAAGGCCCGGAAGCCTATAGCAGGAATTAGGGGATCCCTGAGGGATCACTTCAAAAGTCCATGAAGAACGAGGAAGAACAAAGGTGTGCAAAGCACTCAGAATTATATTGTTCATCAAATGATTAATGGTCGTTTTTCCAGGAGCACAAGGGTGATATTTATACTAGGAACAACCCTCCTAGCTTGGTGTGAACTGAAGTCACCACGTTTTAAGGTGGGAAACCAGCTACTGAGCAATTCACAAAGTAGTCTTTGATCCTCGCGCATCTTCTCATCTTCTGCGCAGTCTTTAGTAATTTAGCCATAACTTCTGCTTGGAAAGTCCAAACGATGCACCGTTTGTTGTTTTGGAAAGTAGACTTGATAATAATTCACACCATGTGTTATGGGCCCTGGAACGTAACATATTGATACAGGATTACATGTGAAGCTGAGGTTCCTGCAGTGTACCCATTCTTGGTTCGAACAGGGCGAACTATCGTGCCAATGAAAGTTCAGACAGTGCGAACTGACTTGGTTCTTTTTTGTGCGTCAATGATGTTCTTTCATGGGTAAACCTGAGTAACACGTAATTACATGACTTGGGTAGCATATCATTCTTATCAATATTAAAATATAATCCTGAGAGGAAAGAATTCACCTCTTGTTTGAGTTTTTGAACACGAGTGTGCATGGAAAGTCCTTCATAAGCTTGTGTATGTGTATGTGATGTAGGGATGTCCATATCATCCTCTCCCTCTTGAAAAGGAGTCGTCCTCGACTCTTGTAATCCAAGGTAGGGAGATAGATCAACAACATTGAAAGTTGTACTCATCATCCCTCCTCTCTTGAAAATTAGTTGAACTCGATACTTCAAAATCTTCTTGTTTGACTTTTCTTGATGTTGAAATTTATTGGAAATTTTAGCGCAATTGCTCGTTTCAACAGTCTCACATTTCTTTGCGCCCAATGTTTGTGGATGGCATGTTGTAGAAAATAGCAGCCATTTCCCAAGATTGCCCAACAATATCTTCCAAAAGTAACTCAAAAATTTGATGTTATGATCTGAAACAATAGTCCGTGGCTCACCATGAATTCGTATGATTTCCCTGAAAAATAAGTCAATAATATGTGACGCATCATCTTCTTAAGATAAGAAATAAAATGAGCCATTTTGTTGAAGTGATCAATCACAACAAATATTGAATTGCTCCCCCTCTTTGTTCGATCTAAACCAAGAACAAAGTCCATAGAAACATCTACACATAGAAAACAAAGAAATGGTAGAGCAATGTATAGACAATGAGGATTTAAGAGTGACATAGCTTTGTGGCAGGTGACACACCATAGAACATATCTTTCCTCGTCTCTTATCATGTTGAACCGAAAACAATTATCGACCAGCGCTTGCTCCATTTTCTTGACACTAAAGTGATCAATCAATCCCCCAACATGAGTGTTCTGCACAAACATTAGACAAACAGAGCAATCTAGAGTGCATACTTTGTTAGCCCCAAATAAAAATCCATTATGCATATGAATATTTTTCCATCCCTTTCCATCACAACACTTGGAAAATGGTTTAGAAAAATATGAATCAATGGCATACAAGTCTTTGATACTTTCTAAGCCAAGAACTTTTGCATCAAGTTGAGACAACAAAATATGGCGTCTAGATAAAACGTTTGTAACAACATTGTCCTTTCCTTTTTTGTACAAGACAATGTAAGAAAAAGCCCCAATGAGTTGACTCCATTATCATGTTTTTGTTCAATTTTAATTGAAACTTAAGATGTTTCAAACATTCATGATCTGCATGTATCACAAAAAATTTAGACAAAAGATAGAGCTGCCAAGTTTCCAAATACCCCACAAGAGCATACAACTGTTCATCATAAGAAAATCAATTTGGAGTTGGACCACTTAGCTTTTCACTGAAGTATGCAATTGGATAACCTTCTTTCATAAGCACTCCTTCGATCCCTAACCCACTTGCATCACAAAAAGTCTTACCCAAATCTGAAAAATTCAAGGATTTGGGCTGTTGCCAACTTTATTTTCTGCTCGTCAAGTGCTTTTTCTTTTGGTTTTTGTGAACAAAAATATACATCATTCTATCAACTCATTGATTGGGACAGCAGCACTTGAAGATTGGGGCAGTAACGACCACTCATAAACAGCTGTAATATTTTCTTCGTTGACCTCTATGCCCTGAGCTGAAACAAGAAAGCAAAGAAAAACTACCTTGTCGATGCAAAAGGTGCACTTGGCAAGGTTATCATAAGAGCAATTCTTCCTCAAAACAGCAAGCACACATTTTTTGCATTAACATGATTGTCAAGAAATTTGCTGTAAAGAACGATACCGTAAAATCTAATTCAATAAATTTTTCAATGAAGGCTTTAGGAACAGGATTCATTAATCTCAAAAAAGTACTAGGGGCATTTGACAATCCAAGAAGCAATATCAACCAGCCATGTAAATCACGCTTTTTTTAGAAGTTGTTTTCCACTTATCTCTTTCTCGCATTTGGATTTTTTGACAGCTAGTTCTCACGTCAACTTTTGTGAAAATGATAGCACCATTAAGGTCATCAAGTATGTCATCAAGCAAAAGTATGGGATGTTTATACCTTATTGTAATATTATTTATTGCATCACAATCAGCAAATATTTTCCATGAGCCATGTTTCTTTGGAACTACGAAAGCAAAATTTGCACAAGGTGAAAAACTTTCATGCACATACCATTTGTCAATGAGGTCCTGCTCATGGCATCGAATTTCTTTTGCTTCTTTCAGGTCGGTGCAGTATGGTGCATGGGTTTGAAGTGAAGCACCAGGAACCAAGTCAGTTCGATGTTCAACTCCTTTCTTGAGTGGCAACCCTGGTGGTTCTTCCTTAGGACACACATCTTCAAATTCCTATGACACATCAAAACATGCACTTGGCAAAGGAGAATTTAAGTCATTAGGAAAAATAAAATTGTCCTTGCAAAGGAGTACAAAGAATATGGCATTGGGTTCACTCAATTTTTTTAAATCCCCTTTTGTAGCTATCGTCACTAAACTCTCTTTTCCCTTTGGCTCAGTCATTTGCGGCTGTGGGGTTTTATTTGGATTTGGAGACACTGTTTTACTATGTTTGTGGGTCACTCGCAAGTGATTATCACTCTCTCGCCAAATTCTTTTCAAATTTTTCTTCTTAATTTCTTCCAATGGCCAAGGAAGTAAAGTGGGAGGCTCTTCATTTTTCATGAAGATAAGTTTGTTAACACGATCACAAATCTGAACTGCAAAAAAATATAACCAAGGTATTTGCAAAAGCAGTTCGTATGCGTGCATAGGATCCACATCACATTCCACTTTGTCTTTATACTTCCCAATAGAGGAAGGAACAGTCGTGATGTTGGTTACACGGGGTGCCCCACAATCATGAGACCTCTACATCTTGTATGGATTTGGAAGATGCCGCTGTTTGAACTCCAATTTCTCCACCAATTCCTGACTTGCAATATTATTTCAGCTGCCATGATCAAGAATAATTTTGCATAGCTTCTCCTTGATCATGCCTCTGGAGTGAAACAAATTGTGTTGTTGTTCATTTTATGCAGTTGCACTAGTAACATTAAGCATTCGATGAGAAATAATGCAATTATTATCATCTTGATCGGGTCATATTCTCATCATCTACAATTTCCTCATCAAATATTGGTGCATCTTGTGGTTCATTTTCAGATTCACCTTCATCGGGTTGGGTCACATTCTCGTTATTTCCAATTTCCTCATCAAATATTGGTGCATCTTGTGGTTCGTTCTCAGATTCCCCTTCACCTTGTTCATTAATACTCATGGTCTTCCGTGTAGGACATTCAGCAGCAATATGTCCACGACTTTGGCACTTGTCACAATTAATCACTCGGCTATGCGAGGAGGATGCAACCAACGATGCAATAGATGGGGCTGATGTGCTTGCAGCGTGGAGTTGTTGTTCTTGCTGAATTGTAGGTGAAGAAGCAGTAGAAACTGATATCTTCGCAGCACCATTAGATGGAGAATACTTAGCTGCAGCGCCTTGAGATTTACCCACAATAACAGAGGTATAGGGTTGCTGCCGGTGGCACAAATCTGAGATAGATCGGCTACCATAGGAGCGACCATGTTCTCCAACATAGTCAGCACCCCGACGGTGATCATGCTGATGATCAAATTGCCCATAATCTGCAAAAGGGTTTTCATTCTGTCATAATAATAATCATGTACCTTTTGCTCATCATCAAAGCGAACACGTTGGCCCTGACCATGCCCTTGAGTTCCTCTACGCTGATATTTGAGACCCACACGTCTTCCATCACCATGGCCACCACAATCATTTCTAAAACGGTTATCAAAACCAATCCCAAAATCTGAATTTTTTCACCAAATTCTCCATGTTGATGTAGTGGAGCCCTTCCACCGGCTTGTGGTTGACGTTCATCAAACATTCGTTTGAGCCCGAACAACCGATCACAGAGGTTAGCCTCCAATCCTAGATATTTCTCCTAGACCCAGTCGAGCTAGTTCAATGCCGGTGAGCCAGAATTTCATTTTTTTTTCTCTCGGTCGTCCTGTAGAACACCGAGAATCAAAACCAGAAATTTGTCTCAGTCACTTGATCACCAGAGTTTCTGGTTTAGCTAAAGCTAGATTAGCACCTCACGATTACCTAGGACAAATCTTAGCAAGAATGATCAATCCGGTGAGCTCAGCGCCGTGTTTTCACCGCCGCCGGTGAAAACGGCTCGGGTCACTGGTGAAGTCCACTTTCCCGACGATCTCCGGCCAAGAGGAGGGAAGGGTTAGCTTCCCCGTGCCCCAGTGGTGCTTTGTGACCCTTTGGTTGATCGTATTCGCTGCCGAGCCAAGCTAACACCGTCGGACCCAAGATGAACTCCGCGGCCACCGTCGCTGATCACTTTTCTGGAGATGTTGAGGCGCGAGGGGTTGCCCGGCGTGTGCGCCGTGCTTCAAGGATCATGTAGGAAGAAACCGCGTCGAGAATTAGGCAGGATCCACCGAGAACGGGCCGTGCCACCGCCGCTGTGTGTCCCACGCTCGGGCGCCAGCGGGAGGATGAAGACGACGCTGTGCTGTGGGCCCGGGTGTCAGCCGTATAAACATTTCGGATTCTCTTTTTCAGTTTTCCCTCCAAAAGTTTAGAAGCCCATAGCTTTGGCTACGAGTGTCCAAATCGAGTGGACCAAATTTTCCTGGATTCGGCTCTCTGAGTACTTTCTAGCAAATCCAGTTTCACTCCATGAAAACCTTTATTTCTCAAGAATTAATTCTCCAAAATTTAAATTGTTGGGAATTTTAACTGGAGATTCCTTTGGTGGAAAATTCTAAAATTTCCCCAGGATGTTTCTTGTAATGTCCAAGAGTCACCATAAAAGTTTCAGATCCATCCGAGCTCATTTAGTCCACCTAATTGTTGATTAAGGAAACTGGTCCAGAGAAAAAGAAAAGTGTCCAGAAACATTTTTCAGATTTTCACTGAACTTGTGTAGCTCATATCTTTTGCTAGGATGCTCCAAATTAGATGAAACAAATTCCATTAGAACCAGCTAAAATCTAGTTTCCATAAAGTCATAGCTTGTTCCATGAAAAACTATAGAACGCCATAAGAGCTCTAATTATGGCCAAACACACATTTATTTGTACAGGGCTCAAACGAGCTTTGTTTCAAATGAAATTTGGCAAAAAATCTGTTTAGGTTGTTTACAAACCACAGTAAAAATTTCAGAGTCAACAGGACTGTCTAGCTATACTTATAGTCTTCACATTACCAAAAGAACTCGAATGCATTTAAATTGACACACATCGTATTTTCTTTTTCGTGTAGTCGCTACGATCAAAGAAGATCCGGAGGTTCTAGACTTCATTACTCCGGAGGAACAGTTAGCACACAACAAGCAGCAAGGCAAGCTCGGGTTTGCATTGGCCATTTCATAAAGTCTTATGTTTTGATCACTTACTTTATGTATTTCCTACAATTGTGCATTAGAGTCTTGTTTGGAAACCCAAATGCATAGCCAAGAGAATCTGGGATTTTGGTCTTAGTTTTTAAACCTCGAGTAGCCTCTGCAATGCTAAATTGGTATAGGTTTTGGTACATGTCAAGTAGTTGGGACTACTCGCGACAGTAGGCTTAGCGGAACACTACTCGGTTAGAAAGATAGACAATGATTCACATGGCAAGAAAAATGAGACCGAGCGGAGAGTAAGGGCAGAAGGACTTTGGGGCCTGGGTGCCATAGCTCTGCTCGTGCCGATTGAGGACCAAGCCGTGTGCAGGCCTGTTGAACACGCTAGAACAGTACCGAAGACCTACCGGATATATGGGAACCGGGAAACTGATGTAATTCGGGTAGCGATATGTTGAGGTATTGCTTGTCGTCCAGAGGGTAGGTTGAGAGACGCTAGGTGTAAATCAGCTGGCGGGCACTGCGAATGCTCCACGCAGAGACCTCCTGCTCTGGATGATAGGACTGTTTCAACACTTGGCTAACGGATGAAAGGTGGCTGCGTACGACGTCCATGGTGGTTGCTGTAGGCAACATCGAGTACGGGCGTATGGGACGGGTTATTCGGGTAACCCTGCAGGTGTGAATCAATTATAATCGCAGGCCCTCGCGGTCAGTGAGTACCACTTGTTCACTGTACCATGACGTAGAAAGAACAGACTAGTGTCATGTTAAAATATTGCTGGTTGAAAGATTTACATTTTTTGTTAATGAAATGCTTTAGCTTAGAGTCAATTAAAGTTCTTTTCAACCTTAGGCAAAGCACATAAGAGAAATGTGTTTCGTGTTTGATTGCGGATTTCTTATGTGTCTTGGCACAAGGTTTCCCATTAACTTGCGGCTAAAACTTGAAAGTAAGAGTTAATTAATCAGGTGTGTCTTTCGCAATATACCTTCCTACTATACACTGCAAACCTAGCATGTAGAGTTTCATGTGTAGGTGAGACGGGTCAGTCTTGCTGAGCCATCGTGCTCACTGCTTGTGTTTGAAGCGTTTGCAGGGTGCTATGAGGAAGAGGCTCCCGAGGAGGAGACATACCTCCAAGAGGGAACTACCATCGAGTCGGAGCCGTGCATGCCGTCATGTTAGTGTGTGTGTGTGCTAGTGAGGACACGTTCACGGGCTGAACGTGAACTTCTTTTGCTTAGTCTATGCCCGCGAGTGTAGACTTAACGCTATTTTTATGTAACTATGTTCTGAAACCAGTTTATGTAATAAAATTTCGCTTCCGCTTTTTACCTTTTATGTGTGTTATCTGGTGTTGTGCAACGCAGCACCTCTCAGCGAGATCCTGGCTTGTTGGGACCGTCGGCTCCTCACAGCGTGGTATCAGAGCATCGTTGAGGTTTAACACACTTAAAATGGTTAAATTTTCAGAAAAAAAACTCAGAGAAGAACGAGTTATTAGCCCATATAAGGATGTTATTAGTGTATAGAAAGTGGCAATACTATCCTGATTGCTATGTCAGAAAATCATGCATCTCGGGACTCCATATGTCTTAGGGGTTGCATGTAAGCGTTGTCCACCAGTGCACACAAGCTTAAGGGCGGAGCCTCACTGGTGGCAGGTAAGCCGGCCAGCTTTAGTATCCTCTACGACTCTTCATGTCGTTTGGGGTATTCAAGCAATGCCCTTCCCTGGCGTGCTACGGGCTAGTAGGGGAGACCCCATCACGTGTTTAGTAACATGAACACGTAGCTCAAGGCGTGTTTGGCTTGAGAACAACCGTGCGAGTGATGACGGACGGTTGTATGGAACTGTATTGGGACCAGGTTCAGTGTGCAGCTGAACCTGACGATTGTGTGGTCGCGGTAGATGAGTAGCATACGTGTGCGAGGGACATTTAGTGCCACTGAATTAACGAATCCGGCTAAGTCCGGTATACGTTTTCTTGTGAGGAACGTAGTACAAGCATGTTTGTGGTGACGCTTCGATGTCACACTCCACTAAATGATCAACATCATTGTAAAACTTGAAAGTTTTGATCTAGAGGACTAAAACATTGATTTAACTCCTTCCCTTAATTAGGATTTTCAAAGTAAACAAGTTTTCAACTTATGTAATACTAGGAACAGAGTCCTCTGTTTTTGGCTGAAATAATGCTGAAGTTATAAAGAGGTTAGAGGTCGAGTCCTTTCGATGTTGGGGTTGTATGATACATTATCTGGAAATCTTTGGAAGAGCTTTGAAACTTTTATATTGATGTCCAGAGGTATTTCATCCCTTAACTAGTCAAAAAATGTAGTAGAGTTGAAACTGTCCAGAAAACAGGACAGAGCAAATACTCTCTGTAACTCTCTATAAAATGAGCATAACTTCCTTCATAAAAATCCAAAAATATAAAATGACGTAGTTCTGTAAATTTGATGAGATAGGTTCCAATTTTGTAACACAAATTTGTCAAATTCTTTATGGAATTAACTGGAATTCTTGGATGAAATCAGTACCTCAAGCAGGGAGGTGCTGTCCAATTTTCTCCAGAAATTCTAACAACTTTGACATGTCATAGCTTTTGAACCAAGATAGATCTGAGGGCAAACAAATAAATTCTTGAAAGCTATTGAAGTTAACTTTAACTTTGATGTTGAGGTCCAGAATATCAGTTTGGGCAGCAGACCAGAAATCAAATTGTTCTAAGTTTGATTTGTCTTTCCAGGTTTTATGAGTTCAATAACATGTTTTATGTTATAACTCACTGATTTACTGTTGAAATGAATATTTGACCTTTTTCAAATATGTTTCTACAGATGGCAGCGGATAAACAACAGGAGAACGGATGGGTGGTATCCCACTATTCTTAACGCAGCAGGTATCCGGAATTATTGAAGCTGATGCTTCAATATTTCGGCTATATGGAGACGCCGCGTTACCTCGCCAAGGAAGAAGGCGAGGAGGGGAAGATTACATGGACTGTCCTTGTTGATGTTCCAACAGGACATGTTCCACCGGGTTGGGTACCGTTCACTGTCACGGTGAAAGGGAGACAACAGGAAGAGATGTGGCAAGTGGCAACCCCGCGACACCATGTCACATTTCTGCCAGCTACACGTGAGAGCTATGGAGGGCACTCCATATGCGCTTGTCCCAGTGGAGGGACGGACAAACCACGTGTGGAGGGAGAAGTACTTTGCGGCGACTGATCCGAGTTCCCAAGGTACAATCCAGCGGAGGCGAACCTAAGCCTCCAGTTGGTGGCAGGGAAGAACGTGATGGACAGCCAAGCTGTCCATACTGCTCGACATGCCATGGAGCTCAAGGAGAGCACCAGACACCGAGACCATTTCGAGAATGCTCACAGCACACTCCGTAATGTGCTCCTTCTGACGATGAAGCGACTGAATGAACAACACAATCAATTGCGTCGTATGAGGAAGGCGAAGAACAAAAGCCATGTCGACATCATGGCTTTGCAGCAGCAGATCCAAGAATTGACACAGCAGAACGAGGTCCTTACTCAAGAGCGTGATGACGCTATTGAGGAGGGGCAGAAATGGGAGGAAGATTATAACCAGGCCATGGATGAGGTGCATGCTTTGCAAGACCTCGTACCTCCGGTAGTGGGCCTACTGATGGTAGGTGCAGTACCCATGGTTTTAGGTATCCCCGCGATGCCGGAACCTGAACCCAAAGAGGAGGTCATGGACCCTGAGCCACCAGCAGAACTAGCGGAGGAGGAAGACCCGCAGAAGATCGAGTTCTACTCCGAGTAGAGAGTTTACCGTTGCCAAGTAGGACAGCGAGGGTGGTGTGTAATATGTTTTGTAACAGTGACATGTCGTGTAGACAGTAGCGTGTGTATATGTAGTGACAACATGAGAACGACTTCTCGGAGGTCCGAGAATAATGTATCTTGTATAAAGTTTTTACTTTATCAGTATATGTGAATGTTGTGCAATATTCTCAATGTGTCACTACAATAACTACTGTCTTCTCATGGATATTTAAGTATGACATGTGCTGACCGTTGCTGTTCGAATTTCAGAATGACTCGTACTCGGGCCAACCCTGAGGTTGGGGGTTCAAGTCAGGGGGAGAGGCCTCCCAACAACCTCCCGAGACTTCCTCGGGACCACAGCAGCAGCAGCAACCACAGCAACCACCATCGCTAATGGTCACGTTGCAAACATTGTTGCGGCCATGGCGGGCTCGCACCAGCAGCACACCGAGTTGCTGCAAACACTGATTGCAAATACGTCTCGTTCTGAGAGGCGTCAAGACCGGGAAGAACGACAGCAAAATTCTTACTTGGATTTTCTAGCAAAGCATCCCCTGGTATTCTCAAGGGCGGATGAACCCATCGATGTGGACAACTGGCTCCGCAATATCGAAATGAAATTTGGGCTGCTCCATGTTAGTGAGCAGCGGAAAACACAGTTCGCGGCCCAGCAACTTCAGGGGTCCGCGAGAGCTTGGTGGGTGAATTTCTGTGCCTCGCAACCCACGGAGCGAGTGCTGACCTGGGCAGAATTCGGGACGGCCTTCAGGGCCTATCATATACCGCCTGGTTTGATGAAGAGGAAGACACAGGAATTCCTCCACCTGCAGCAAGGCAAAAGGAACTTACTGGAGTACGCCAGAGTGTTCAATGATCTCGCCCTCTATGCTTCCTATCACTCCGATACTGATGAGAAGCGGCGAGACTACTTTTACCAGGGGCTAAATCCGCTCCTGAAGGACAAGCTGGTGATGTTCAATCACGGCAGCCTCAATGACATGATTGATGCTGCGATTGTAAAAGAGGACTCCGGCACGGAGTTCGCGGCAGCGAAGAAAAAGCGCTGCGCGCCGCAAAACAGCGGAGAGAGAGGTGGTCGTCCCCAGAAATATCGGATGGTGTATCGCTCACCATCAGGTCAACGCTGGCAGCCACCGCAACGACCGATGCAGTATCGCAATCGGTCGTATTCACCACCAGCATTCCGACCAGCCTTACCAGCACCTACGCAGCAACAACAGCAGCAGCGGGTGATGCCACGTGCGTTTTCACCTCAGCAGCACATGCCGGGCTTTCGTACCCCAAGCACCGGCCAGCCATCGACCACATGTTTCAAGTGCGGTCGCCAAGGGCATTTCGCCAACAACTGCCCCGAGAGGCAAGGCAGCGGAATGGCACCACAGTTTCCAAGGAGGAATCAGCCCCGGAATCCCATTAATGTTCGGCGGGCAAACCCTAAGCCCGGCACCGTCCAGCAACTCACCATAGAGGACGTGCCGGAGGGAGAATCCATTCTTGCGGGTATGTTCCAACTCCACAAACATCCCACCATAGTTTTATTTGATTCGGGTGCCACACATAATTTTATTAGCCAAACTTATATTGCTGAGCACAGATTGCAAATACTACCAACCAAAAGTCCTTACTTGATTTGTTCACCGGGTGGAGAAAATTTCAGCAAGCATGATGGTTCCAAAAGCGCCATTATGCTTAGGGGGTAGAGTATACCCTACGTCTCTCATAGCTTCAGAGGGACAAAAGGTTGATGTCATCTTAGGGATGTCGTGGTTAACCTGCCACGGCGCTGTTTTAGACACCGTCCTACCAGTCATGCATTTGCACCCAGAAATGCACGAGTCTCATTTATTATTTCTGGACAGTCCAGAAATAAAACTTCCAACCATATACAAATCCCACCATCAGATTGGAAGATATTCCAGTAGTCCGTGAGTTCCCTGACGTGTTCCCGGATGATTTACCGGGGATGCCGCCTGTAAAAGTCCCAAAAACGTGAATGCAAAGGAACGGATGATTGAACGTCATTGTGTTTCTGTTCATGAAAAATGGGACTTGCAAAAATTTTCTTACATGGGATGGTACACATGAGGTGCAACCACATGGGTTCAAGCATGCCTTTGAAAGTGTTGGACCAAGGTGGAGTTAAACTCATGTGTATGCATACAGGAACATGAGAAAGATAAGGTCTTTAGTCTCAAAGGCTCAGCTCAAATTGCCGCCAAACTTTTGTATACACATGGAGCCTCATGCATTTGAATTGAGGAGAATGTGGTGGCAACTTTCTGATTTGAGGGTGAGCCAAAAAGGGAATGGACTATGATCAGGTTGAGTTCATGCTGAATTCAAACATGTTAGGACAAGGGAATGACTTGAGTTATGTCACATAAAATGATAAACTCAAACATGGACATGTGGGGAGAGCTAAAATATTCCTTAGCTCATACTGAACACATGTTAACCTAGGGAAGAATTTCACTTCCAAAAAGCTAACTCATATGCACATTCTCTATGAGTAGAGGGGAGGGAAGTTTAAACCCCATTTTTTGAACCCTTGCAATGCATTCATGTTCAGATGGTCCGAAAGCATATATATTAGATGACCATTGCAGTACTCAGGTATTGAAGAGCTTAAGTTCAAAGATGGGAGGGATTTTAAGCTCATATACCATTTGTACAAAGCATTGCTTGAGATCACCTTCAAATTCAAATTTGAGGGGCATGGTCCAAAACTGAACTTGTAAGGTTCAGCTTGGGACCAAGGTTGATCAAGCATGGGCTAGAAGCAAATCAAAGTGGTCACTCCAAATTCAAATGGGTCATCACCAAAGAGGGCTTAAATATTCAGTTTGAATCAAAGGAGTTACTTCAAAGAGAAGAAGGCCCCTTTCCAAAAAGGAAATTCAAACTGTTGTTTGAAAATTTGTATTTGCAATGGCCAACTCAAGAATTAGAGGACATATTTGAATTCCTCAGATCCAAATTATGAGGGAGCCATGTTTTGAGCAAATTTGGAGGGGCTTTGATATGAATATCAAAGGAACTTGTGAAATTCACCCAAATTTGAATTTAAACTTCAAACTGTGGCACAAATTTTCAAGTGGCAAAATGGCCTTTGAATTTGGATCCCTCACAGTTGAATTTGCAAAGCTCCAAAAATTGAAGATTTTTTGGAGCAGAGGCAAGTGGTGGGCCCCACTTGTCATAGAGAGGGGGCGGTGATGACTTACTGCTTAAGTCTGCCTCTGTGTGTTGGTTTCCACCCGAGCTACCGAAGTCGCTCCCGGTGCCACCGAGCGCACGCTGTTGCCACCTCTTCACCGAAGCAGCACGCTGGAGAGCTGCCTGGACGCCTACCCTTCCTCCCGTGCGATCTTTTGCTTCATCACCGACGCCTTGGCCGCCTTTCCGCCCTCGCACAACAAAAGAACCGAGGACGCTGCCGCCTCGGGCGATCGACCAGGAACTGAGGGAAACCGAGCGTGCAGAGGACAGCCAAGCCAAGAAACCATGCGGTGAGCTCGTCCTCCACTTCCTAAGTACAGCATCCCACGAGATGCTGCCACCCCGACCCGAAATTGGCTCGTCGCCGCAGCGACTTCACTTCACTGAGGGTTGGGGCGCTCGTGGACAGCCTAACCCAGGCACTTCCACGCCTAAGCAAGGCCACCTCCGGACGCTGGTGAACCCTTCTGCTCGCCCCCAAGCCTCAAGTCGAGCTGTGAATCACCGAGAGCCAATTCGGGAATTTTCATTCGGAGGACGCAATTCGACCTTCCAGTACGAGGTAATTAAATTCGATTGCAACTCGTGTTTGTAGTTCATCAAATCATGCACGAATAAACTAGACTGCCTAGCGGTCCGATCCCCTTCAAAACCCTAGCTAGAAACCTCGGGTTAGCAACGAATTCCAAGCCGATCGGCGGCTATGGTTGGAACGCGCGGGCGCACGGTGACAACCGAGTTGCCGCCATTTCCTAGCCAGTTTGAGGCCATACCGAGATTGCCTGACCTTCACTGGTTCTTTAGAGCAAATTCCCCGAGCTTTTGGCGGGCTAGTGTGCTCGGGCCACGGTGCCGAAGCCTCACCGAGGTGTGCGCACGTCGCCGATCGGTTCCCAGTCGCCGGCAGCCCGAATGCACCGCACCATTGAATTCCTCGTGGCTGAAAACCCCCAGGCGGCGAGTACTGAGCCGGGAGACGGCCGGGAAGCCGACTCCGGCGAGCCCCGGTGAGTTGCCGGCGAGGGGGCGGCGCGGGAAAGGGGACGGGACGAGGAGGAAGAAGGACAGGCGGGTCCCACGTGTCAGTGGCGGAAAAATCAAATCCCCGATCAGCTGTGGCCCCGGGATCCTTTGCGACAGCGCGGGAAGTAGTCTGTGGCCCTGTGTGGCTTAGCTCCGGCAACCGACACGTGTAGGGTGGACCCACCGTCAGAGTTTGAATATTTCCCGAATTAATTTGAATTCCAGATTTAGTTCAAACTTTAGAACCTCATAACTTTTGCTAGGAAGCTCCAAATTTAGTGATTCAAATTGGGTTGGATTCAGGATGAAAAGCTCTATCCAAAGATGCAACCCAATTTGCATGAAAACCAATAGAAAATTCTAGAGAACTCTTTAAAGCATTTCAGCAAAAGAATTTTTTAGGGAGTTTGGTTCATCCAAAATTCCCTAAATGTTGCCAGGATATTCTTTAGGATATTAGGAGGCTCCTGTAAAAGTTTCAGCTCATTTGGAGTTGATTTAGTTAGGGTAATTGTAATTCCAATTTTCTGTATTCAAATGAATACAGAAACATTTTCAGAGAATTTCCAAAACTTGGAAATTCAGTTCTGGGCATTCCTTAGCTCCAAAAATCCTAGGAAAATTCAGGCATACTCCATGAGATATGTATGAAATTTTAGTTCACTTGAAGTTGCATGAAAGTGCAAACTTATTCAGACTTAATTCCTTTTTGCCTAGATGCTTAGGGAATTGTTCTGGGTGATCTACTTAGTGAAATGTTCTGAATTTTGGTCCAGAGGACTTTCTTGTGACAAGGAACTCCCAAGAAAATTTCCAGCTCCATTGCATCCTTGGATCATTATGTCCTGTTCAACCTTATTAGTTGATCCCCACCCAAGTGATGAAAACCCACTCATCACTTGATGATAGTGCTTAAACACAAACCCAAACCACTAGCACCAGTGTCATTTTAAATTCTTAAACAGAGTTCCAGTTTTAAACTTGTATTTAGCACTTCTTAGCAAAGGTTTTACAATTAAACATGTATGCATGTACATAACGTGTAGTGATTAAACGTGGATAAGTGAAGATTTGATCAAGGAGCAAGAAGGCAGGGACTAAGCTTCAATTTATCATCAGCAACTAACTTCGCATTATCTGACTTTAGTCACCTGCAAAACCAAGGCAAGCCCCGGTTTGCATTTAAGTTGTTTTATCAAGTTTTTCCTTTGTTCATCACTATGGGTCAAGGTTTGTATGTGCATTAGGTCGAGGATGTTTTATACTCCACTTGCATGACCAAAAAGAACCCTGGGATCAAGGGTAGCATGGTTTCATCGCTGTAGCATAAGGCTGTGCTAAATAGACTAGGGCATCCGGTAGAAGACGAGTAGTTGGAATCTACTCGCGAGCTTGTTTTTAGGATCACATAAGTGGTGTTGGAAAGGGGAGCAAACTAAAGTTTACGTTTCTAAAGATGAGACCGGGCAGAGGGGTTAGACAGCGACAAGACGAGGTCTTGGTCGAATAGCTCTGCCCGTGTCGGTCAAGGACCAAAGCGTATGCGGCCCTGGGAGCAAGTATTGAGTTGTGTACCGGATGCTTACTGATATATGGGAACCAGGAAACCGATGTACCGGGTTCACTGGATTGTAGAGGCATACCACATCGTCTCGTTAGACCTATGAGCCCGAGACGGCGCAACTGGTTCTACAGTTTAGTGGCCTGACAAAGGTTGCCACATACGACGTAATGAAGGACGCCAGAGTTGGGTCTTCAGGGGCGGGCGTATGTGTCGAGTTATCCAGGTAGTGTTTGATTCGAATCACCGTCCCTCACGGTTATGAGTACCGCTTGCTCACTGCGCTGTGACGTAGTAATCAAGTTGTGTGGGAATAGTTTGCAAAAGTTTTAAATGCTGTTATGCTAATTATAAATTGCATGAAAACCATGTTTGAAGTAGAGATAGAGCAAACTAAAGTTATTTTTCACCTTGGGACAAGTAACATTGGAATGAAGCGTTTCTTGTTTGATTGTGGAGTTCCAATGTTGCTGGGTGCAAGGTCACTACTAATATGGCAAAAATCTGAAAGTTAAGGATGAACTTTTAGGCGAGTCTTTTTGCAAATGACAGGCTTAAGTCTTAGGTTACTTTCATGTAGAGTTTCATGTCTTAGGAGAGACGGTTAAGTCTTGCTGAGCCTTTGTGCTCACTCTTGCTATATAAGTGATTTTGCAGGTAAGCATCGACGCTATAAAGAAGGTTGTCCGGTGAGACTCGGAAACTTCCAAGTCATGTCATATTTGGCGAACCTAGCCGCTGCCGTGTCTTCGTGTTGCTAGCGAGAGGAGTCTGCGGGCTGGACCCCTTCTCGAGTGCTTCTTAGACAATCAACGTGAGCTGTTTATAGACTTCCGCTGTAGCTATTTTATGTAAATTATTTATGAAGAACAATTGTAAGCTTCCGCTTTTGATTTATGTAATACTGTGTTCCTTATATGTGTGCTGTTGGGTGCCGCATAACACGGCACCACCCAATGCGATTCCTCGGGCGAGGCGGCACGGCCCTGTGATCGGGGCCGGGTCCCCTCAGCGTGGTATCAGAGCCGCATTGGTAATAGCGCACGGAATAAGGATGGTATTACGACAAAAACTTAGGATACGGTGACGAAACGATATTAGGCCCACATAAGGACTATAGTAGTGTAGTTACTTAAAGTGGCAAGACTAACATATGCGTTTTAATTCTGAATTTTCATTATGTAACGATGCACCTACGCTCAGGTAAGGAACGCCACCGAAAGCGGTTCAATTTCAGTTAGCTCCCCTGACGAGGAAAGTGGTTCAGGTTTAGATCTCACAGCTTGGTGTGAGATGTTAATATGAAACTCTTGGACTCTTCATGTTCCTGAGTTCATATGAAACGCTGATCCCTAGCGTGCATTAGGCAAGTAAGTGGAGACCCCATCGTGTGGTCAGTAATGTGATAGTGTGTTCGTCTAGAAATAGCCCAGGAGGACATACGCAGCGCTTGCCATCGGCGTGCCCTGCCGGGCAGTAGGTGGTATCCGTTGGGTTGATAACATTCCCAACCGTGATGACCCATTCATGACATACTCGGGTTCCCCGTCGTGTGGTGTTGAAACATGATCACGTACCTTTAGACGTGACTTAACTCAAGGACGGCCGTATGGCAATGATACGGGCGTTTGTATTTACTTTCAATTATGGAACTGCCTGAAATGAAATAACCTTTGAGTGCACCACTATTGAGTGATCTTCTGCAGGTACTAACCATGTACTTATCCCATGTAGTACATGTGTGCGAGAGACCGTCTTAGTGCCACTGATAATACGTATATGCCGGTATGATCCGGCGTAGGATTTTCTTTGGTGAGGCAACGTAGTACCGACATGTTTCTTACGGTGCATCGACACCGTACTACACTTAATAACCTCTTCCCTACTAAGAAATGATTCATGAACTAACTTTCAACTAAAAATGGAAGTTTGAAAAACATATTAGTTACTGAACTCTTATTATAAGCTAAGACTCAAATGAGAGTATAACTAGGTGTCGAAGTTTTCAAAAACAGAGTGCTCTGTTTCTGGCAGGAATTCTTGCTGGACTTTAACAGAGCATAACTCTGAGTAGCTTGACCCAAATAAGGTGTATGATACAGTTCTTGAAACATTTTCAAGTGCTCTACAACTTCTTTGTAGACCTCCAGAGCAAAATCACACGTTAAGTGGGTGAAAAGTCCAGTTGAATGCAAACTGTTCAAAACCAGGACAGTAGCAAAAACCTCTCTGGACCTTTTTGTTTTTAAGCCATAACTTCCTGTAGAAAAATCATTAAGGAGCCTATAATACACCGTTGGAAAGATTATGAATTACGCAACATTGCTGTAGTTCAAAGCTTGTTCAGATTCTTATTGTATTTGCATATACAACTGTGATAAAGATAGCCACATACAAAGGAGATGCTGGCAAATTTTATCCAGGAATTCTGTCAGTTTGATCAATCATAACTTTTGATCCAGAGATGATCTGAAGGCGTATGAATACTCGTTGAAAAGATACCGAAGTTAACTCTAACTTTTGTATTCAACTTGACTTATGAAAATGCTGTTCAACGGATCAAGAATCTAGATGAAGGCAGAAGAGTCCATTCGGTACAGCAAAGAGAACAGGCTAGGCCTATCCCACGGGAGTGATTAAACTCGAGGAGTTTCCGGTGGGATGTGAAGAACCGATGTGTTTCCAATGAGTTACCGGGCATGCCGGCTAACGAGACGTCAAGTTCAAGATTGAACTGACGCCGGAAACAACACCAATTTCATGAAGGCTATATAAGATAGCACCCAATGAACTAGCGGAGTGAAGGAGCAACTAAGTGAACTGATGAGCAAAGGTTTTATATGACCGAGCTCATCACCTTGGAGTTACTCTGTGCTGTTCGTTAAGAAGAATGATGAGACACTAAGATTAAGTGTTGATTTTCGTTCACTCAATGCAGTCACTATAAAGGGCAATGAGGGTACTCTATGGTTTAAAGACCATATAGTTATACCTCGTAAGATGAAACTCTACAGCCGGAAATGTCGCACACCGCGGAAGTGGTGTGAGTACGGTGAAAGAGTACTGTTCTGGGTTGATTCGTCAACGAAGCCAATGACCGAGTTCAGGCGGTAGAAGTGAACTTGGAGGTTGTGCAATCCCGACAGAAAAGTCACGATGGTCAAAGGCATAGACCGTTGCATTTCGACGGGGGAGAACACGTTGTCTTTGCGTGTCTCCGATGGAAAGGAATTCACCGGTCCAATGTAAAGGGGAGATTTTGCTTCCCTAGCCTTAGATCCACTTGCTGTCACGGAAAAGTGTGGACCCGTAGCTTACCGGCTATAACTACCGGCAAACTTTGCTGGTATTCACGACATATTGCATGTGTCACAGCTACGGAGGTACTTTAAAACTACCATCGTTGTCCACACCGAAGAACTTGACTAGTTGAAGCCGGATCGTATCTACACCGAGCGACCGGTTCAGACTATCGATGAGAAGAATCCGGAACACATGAAATCAGATACTAAGATTTTACCAGGTGCTGTGGGGTAATCATACCATGGAAGAAACAACGTGGAGAGCAAAGAGTACCTCCGCATGAACTATCCGGAGTTTTTATCGTCCTACCACTTGGCATTACCTCTCCCGTCTCGTTCTCCTATCGGAATCTCGGGACGAGATTCTTTTTAAGGGGGGAGGAATGTAAAAGTCCCAAAAACGTGAATGCAAAGGAACGGATGATTGAACGTCATTGTATTTCTGTTCATGAAACATGGGACTTGCAAAAACTTTCTTACATGGGATGGTACACATGAGGTGCAACCACATGGGTTCAAGCATGCCTTTGAAAGTGTTGGACCCAGGTGGAGTTAAACTCATGTGTAAGCATACAGGAACATGAGAAAGAACAAAAATAAGGTCTTTAGTCTCAAAGGCTCAGCTCAAATTGCCGCCAAACTTTTGTATACAGATGGAGCCTCATACATTTGAATTGAGGAGAATGTGGTGGCAACTTTCTGATTTGAGGGTGAGCCAAAAAGGGAATGGACTATGATCAGGTTGAGTTCATGCTGAATTCAAACATGTTAGGACAAGGGAATGACTTGAGTTATGTCACATAAAATGATAAACTCAAACATGGACATGTGGGGAGAGCTAAAATATTCCTTAGCTCATACTGAACACATGTTAACCTAGGGAAGAATTTCACTTCCAAAAAGCTAACTCATATGCACATTCTCTATGAGTAGAGGGGAGGGAAGTTTAAACCCCATTTTTTGAACCCTTGCAAAGCATTCATGTTCAGGAGGTCCAAAAGCATATATATGAGATGACCATTGCAGTCCTCAGGTATTGAAGAGCTGAAGTTCCAAAATGGGAGGGATTTTAAGCTCATATACCATTTGTACAAAGCATTGCTTGAGATCACCTTCAAATTCAAATTTGAGGGGCATGGTCCAAAACTGAACTTGTAAGGTTCAGCTTGGGACCAAGGTTGATCAAGCATGGGCTAGAAGCAAATCAAAGTGGTCACTCCAAATTCAAATGGGTCATCAACAAAGAGGGCTTAAATATTCAGTTTGAATCAAAGGAGTTACTTCAAAGAGAAGAAGGCCCCTTTCCAAAAAGGAAATTAAAACTGTTGTTTGAAAATTTGTATTTGCAATGGCCAACTCAAGAATTAGATGACATATTTGAATTCCTCGGATCCAAATTATGAGGGAGCCAAGTTTTGAGCAAATTTGGAGGGGCTTTGATATGAATATCAAAGGAACTTGTGAAATTCACCCAAATTTGAATTTAAACTTGAAACTGTGGCACAAATTGTCAAGTGGCAAAATGGCCTTTGAATTTGGATCCCTCACAGTTGAATTTGCAAAGCTCCAAAAATTGAAGATCTTTTGGGGCAGAGGGGAGTGGTGGGCCCCACTTGTCATAGAGAGGGGGGGGGTGATGACTTACCGCTTAAGTCTGCCTCTGTGTGTTGGTTTCCACCCGAGCTACCGAAGTCGCTCCCGGCGCCACCGAGCGCACGCTGTTGCCACCTCTTCACCGAAGCAGCACGCTGGAGAGCTGCCTGGACGCCTACCCTTCCTCCCGTGCGATCTTTTGCTTCATCACCGACGCCTCGGCCGCCTTTCCGCCCTCGCACAACAAAAGAACCGAGGACACTGCCGCCTCGGGCGATCGACCGGGAACTGAGGGAAACCGAGCGTGCAGAGGACAGCCAAGCCAAGAAACCACGCGGTGAGCTCGTCCTCCACTTCCTAAGTACAGCATCCCACGAGTTGCTGCCTCCCCGACCCGAAATTGGCTCGTCGCCACAGCGGCTTCACTTCACCGAGGGTTGGGGCGCTCGTGGACAGCCTAACCCAGGCACTTCCACGCCTAAGCAAGGCCACCTCCGGACGAGCTGGTGAACCCTTCTGCTCGCCCCCAAGCCTCAAGTCGAGCTGTGAATCAACGAGAGCCAATTCGGGAATTTTCATTCGGAGGACGCAATTCGACCTTCCAGTACGAGGTAATTAAATTCGATTGCAACTCGCGTTTGTGGTTCATCAAATCATGCACAAATAAACTAGACTGCCTAGCGGTCCGATCCCCTTCACGACCCTAGCTAGAAACCTCGGGTTAGCGACGAATTCCAAGCCGATCGGCGGCTATGGCGGGAACGCGCGGGCGCACGGTGACAACCGAGTTGCCGCCATTTCCTAGCCAGTTTGAGGCCATGCCGAGCTTGGCTGACCTTCACTGGTGCTTTAGAGCAAATTCCCCGAGCTTTTGGCGGGCTAGTGTGCTCGGGCCACGGTGCCGAAGCCTCACCGAGGTGTGCGCACGTCGCCGACCGGTTCCCAGTCGCCGGCAGCCCGAATGCACCGCACCGTTGAATTCCTCGTGGCTGAAAACCCCCAGGTGGCGAGTACTGAGCCGGGAGACGGCCGGGAAGCCGACTCCGGCGAGCCCAGGTGAGTTGCCGGCGAGGGGGCGGCGCGGGAAAGGGGACAGGCCGAGGAGGAAGAAGGACCGGCGGGTCCCATGTGTCAGTGGCGGAAAAATAAAATCCCCGATCAGCTGTGGCCCCGGGATCCTTTGTGACAGCGTGGGAAGTAGCTCCGGCAACCGACACGTGTAGGGTGGACCAACCGTCAGAGTTTGAATATTTCCCGAATTAATTTGAATTCCAGATTTAGTTCAAACTCTAGAACCTCATGACTTTTGCTAGGAAGCTCCAAATTTAGTGATTCAAATTGGGTTGGATTCAGGATGAAAAGCTCTATCCAAAGATGCAACCCAATTTGCATGAAAACCAATAGAAAAGTCTGGAGAATTCTTTAAAGCTTTTCAGCAAAAGAATTTTTGAGGGAGTTTGGTTCATCCAAAATTCCCTAAATTTTGCCACAATATTATTTCGGATATTAGGAGGCTCCTGTAAAAGTTTAAGCTCATTTGGAGTTGATTTTTTTGGGTAATTTTAATTCCAAGTTTCTGTATTAAAATGAATACAGGAACATTTTCAGAGAATTTCCAAAACTTGGAAATTCAGTTCTGGGCATTCCTTAGCTCCAAAAATCCTAGGAACATTCAGGCATACTCCCTGAGCTATGTATGAAATTGTAGTTCACTTGAAGTTGCATGAAAGTGCAAACTTATTCAGAATTAGTTCCTTTTTGCCTAGATGCTTAGGGAATTGTTCTGGGTGATCTACTTAGTGAAATGTTCAGAATTTTGGTCCAGAGGATTTTCTTGTGACAAGGAACTCCCAAGAAAATTTCCAGCTCCATTGGAGCCCTGGATCATTATGTCCTGTTCAACCTTATTAGTTGATCCCCACCCAAGTGATGAAACCCCACTCATCACTTGATGATAGTACTTAAAAACAAACCCAAACCACTAGCCCCAGTGTAATTTTAAATTCTTAAACAGAGTTCCAGTTTTAAACTTGTCTTTAGCACTTGTTAGCAAAGGTTTTACAATTAAACATGTATGCATGTTCATAACGTGTAGTGATTAAAAGTGGATAAGTGAAGATTTGATCAAGGAGCAAGAAGGCAGGGATTAAGCTTCAATTTATCATCAGCAACTAACTTCGCATTATCTGACTTTAGTCACCTGCAAAACCAAGGCAAGCCCTGGTTTGCATTTAAGTTGTTTTATCAAGTTTTTCCTTTGTTCATCACTATGGGTCAAGGTTTGTATGTGCATGAGGTCGAGGATGTTTTATACTCCACTTGCATGACCAAAAAGAACCCTGGGATCAAGGGTAGCATGGTTTCGTCGCTGTAGCATAAGGCTGTGCTAAATAGATTAGGGCATCCGGTAGAAGACGAGTAGTTGGAATCTACTCGCGAGCTTGTTTTTAGGATCACATAAGTGGTGTTGGAAAGGGGAGCAAACTAAAGTTTACGTTTCTAAAGATGAGACCGGGCAGAGGGGTTAGACAGCGACAAGACGAGGTCTTGGTTGAGTAGCTCTGCCCGTGTCGGTCAAGGACCGAAGCGTATGCGGCCCTGGGAGCAAGTATTGAGTTGTGTACCGGATGCTTACTGATATATGGGAACCAGGAAACCGATGTACCCGGTTCACTGGATTGTAGAGGCAGACCACATCGTCTCGTTAGACCTATGAGCCCGAGACGGCGCGACCGGTTCTACAGTTTAGTGGCCTGAGAAAGGTTGCCACATACGACGTAATGAAGGACGCCAGAGTTGGGTCTTCAGAGGCGGGCGTATGTGTCGAGTTATCCGAGTAGTGTTTGATTCGAATCACCGTACCTCGCGGTTATGAGTACCGCTTGCTCACTGCGCTGTGACGTAGTAATCAAGTTGTGTGGGAATAGTTTGCAAAAGTTTTAAATGCTGTTCTGCTAATTATAAATTGCATGAAAACCATGTTTGAAGTAGAGATAGAGCAAACTAAAGTTATTTTTCACCTTGGGACAAGTAACATAGGAATGAAGCGTTTCTTGTTTGATTGTGGAGTTCCAATGTTGCTGGGCGCAAGGTCACTACTAATATGGCAAAAATCTGAAAGTTAAGGATGAACTTGTAGGCGACTCTTTTCGCAAATGACAGGCTTAAGTCTTAGGTTACTTTCATGTAGAGTTTCATGTCTTAGGATAGACGGTTAAGTCTTGTTGAGCCTTTGTGCTCACTCTTGATATATAAGTGGTTTTGCAGGTAAGCATCGACGCTATAAAGAAGGTTGTCCGGTGAGACTCGGAAACTTCCGAGTCATGTCACATTTGGCGAACCTAGCCGCTGCCGTGTCTTCGTGTTGCTAGCGAGAGGAGTCCGCGGGCTGGACCCCTTCTCGAGTGCTTCTTAGATAATCAACATAAGCTGTTTATAGACTTCCGCTGTAGCTATTTTATGTAAATTATTTACGAAGAACAATTGTAAGCTTCCACTTTTGATTTATGTAATACTGTGTTCCTTATATGTGTGCTGTTGGGTGCCGCATAACACGGTACCACCCAATGCGATTCCTCGGGCGAGGCGGCACGGCCCTGTGATCGGGGCCGGGCCCCCTCCCGCCTGACCGAGAGGTGGAGCTCAAGATTGAGCTTGCACCGGGAACCATGCCAATATCCAGAAGGCCGTACAAGATGGCGCCAAAGGAGTTGGCAGAATTGAAAACGCAGTTGATGGACCTGCTGGAAAAGGAGTTTATTAGGCCAAGCTCCTCTCCATGGGGCCGTTCGGCATTATTCATGAAGAAGAAGGATAAAATGTTGCGGCTTTGCATGGACTATCGTGCACTAAACGCTGTGACTATCAAGAACAAGTACTCGTTGCCACGGATCGACGTGTTGTTTGATCAGTTAGTCGAAGCAAAGATCTTTTCGAAAATGGACTTAAGATCAGGGTGTGGCGGACCGGTATCCGCTCATCCAGGATGGCAGAGGGTGGTGCCGCACGATGCGACACCCGACAGCACACGTCATAAGAACACAATATATTACATTGGAAAAACAAACTGAACTGTACAAAAAGGTACAACTTCAGTTACAAACTAGTATTTATTTTACACAGCGGAAGTCTACTCTGTACAACTCACGCCCGCCTATCTAGCAAAAGTCGGTTGCCCAGCCCTAGGGCAACCAACACTGGCTACACTCCTCAGCTCAGCGTGGCGTGTACGGCTCCCACTCAGCCGTGGTCCCCGACAGAGGGTAACCCTCGCCGGTGGACTCGTACTCCGAGTCCATGGGTGGCTCCTCACCTGAAAAACACTTTAGCAGCAACCGTGAGAACGAAGGCTCAGCAAGGCTTAACCGACTCATCTAAACATGAAACTCTACATGAGGTGTACAATGACATAGATAGTGATATTGCAGCAAATGGACACGCCTACAAGTTCATCCTTAGTTCAGCTTTTAGCAACAAGTTAACAGTTCAGGAAGCTGAAATTTAGTAACAATATTTGGTGGCAAACATGTAGAAATACAATATTATATCATATCAGCAATATTGAATCAACATATTTCATAATTATTCTACGTCACGACTCAGTGACCAAGTGGTACTCTTCACCACGAGGGACGGCGAATCGACTCGATATATACCTGCAGGGAAACACAAAGAGCACGTCATGTACACCCATCCGTGGAGCTGCACAGCATGCTCACTCGATGTCGTACGGGACAACCTTTCACCCAACAGCCCAAACGTCGAACCGGTCGCACCGAAACGAGCAGGAGGTTCCCCACATGGAGCATCTCTCTATGCCCGTTGGCAGACTTCCACCTTGCTGCCCTCAGCCTACACCTATGAATCTGTGCGTTATGCCTCGACGCCCGGAGGTTTAGGCTACATCGGTTTATCGGGGCACATATATCCGATATGCCTTCGGTACGTTCAAACTTGATCAGCATGGGCCGCACACGGATCGGTCCTCAATCGACACGGACAGGGCTGCGCACACAAGACTCCCTCTTGCTGCGCCCTAGCCCCTGCCTAGTCTCATTTTCATTACTAAAGTAATCTCACATCACCCAACCGAACCCGTGTGTCCCAAGCCTAAACTCGCGAGTAGATTCCAACTACTCGACTTGTACCGAAGTCCTATGAAACATTAAGCATAGCCTGTCTACTCGAAGTCTTAGACACTACCCTCACTCTTTTAGGATCCTTTGGTTATGCAAGTGGGGTTTCATCCATCCTATACCTAGTGCACACACATACTTCACCCTAAATATGTGAACAAAGCAAAACTAGATAAAAGAGTTAATGCAAACCGGGGCTTGCCTTGTTGCTGCTGGTCAGGAGTCAGTTCTTCCCCTGGAAGCAGGAAGTCGAAAACCTCTGGAGCTTCCTCGCCTTCAGCGACTACACGTTATTGAAATACTACATGTTAATGAATATGCATACAAGTTTATTGTAATACTGTTGCTATTAGTTCTAATAACCAGTTTCTAACAACTGGAACTCTGTTCAAGAATTTAAAATGGAACTGGGGTTTAGTGGTTTGGGTTTGGACCTAAGTACATGGTTAAGTGCTAAGTGGTTTTCCCCCTTTTCCATATTAATCCCACAAGTGGTTAAACAGGACAGGGGTGATCCAAAGCTCCAACGGAGCTGAGACTTTTTGTGTGAGTTCGTTGTCACAAGAAAACCCTCTGGACCAATTATTAGCACTTTTCCTTGAATGGTTTGCTCAGAATAATTCTCTTAGTAATTAAGCAAAATAGAATTAATTCTGAGGTAACACCCCTGTTCCTGTCCAACTTAATGAACTAAAATTTCAATTATAGCTCATAGAGTCTGCATGAATTTTCCTAGCATTTTTTGAGCTATGATTTGATCAGAACTGAATTTCCAAGTTTTTGAAATTCTCTGAAAATGTTTCTGTATTCAAATGAACACAGCACCTTCAAATTTGAATTGCTCCGATCAAATCAACTCCAAATGGTCTGGAACTTTTATAGGGGTTCACTAACCCCCTAAAGGATATTCTGGCAAAATTTGAGGATTTTTGGATGAACCAAACTCCCTCTAAAATTCTTTTGCTGCAAAGCTTTAAAGAATTTTCCAGAATTAATTAATGCGTTTCATACAAATTGGTTGTATATTTGGACAGAGCTAGGAAAGATGAATCCAACCCAATTTGAATCACTGAATTTGGAGCTTCCTAGCAAAAGTTATGGAGTTCTAAAGTTTGGGGAAATTCTGGAATTCGAATTAACCGGGAAAAGTTCAAATTCCTGACAGCGGGCCCGGCCCCCACGTGTCACCACCTCGGCTGCGCCACAAGGTGCCACAGGACTGTTCTCCGCGTGTCCACAGCTGATCTGGTGCAACAGAAAATCCCCACGCTGTGCATCGAGGGACTGACGAGCGGGCCCGGCCGGCTCGTCTTCTTCCTCGCGCCGGCCCTTTTTCCCGCGCCGCCCCCTCGCCGGCACACCTCGGAAGCTCGCCGGACTTGGCTTCCCGACCGCCTCTCGGCCGGAAACTCGCCGCCTGGGCCTAATTCCGTGCGCTGAACACGATGGCACCGACTGCTCCGGTCGGCGGTGGCCCTAACCTAGCCGGCGACGGTGCAGCGGCTCGGACTCCCTTCGGTTATGGCACCCGGCCAACTTAGCCCACCAAAACATCGGTGGAAAGGCTCTACAGCACCGGGGGATCTTGGAGAAGGTAGACAAGGCCATGCCAGGGCTCGGGAAGAGCTCTAACCTAGCCGTCACCGTGAGCCCGACCCTTCCCGCCATAACCGCGGTTGGAAAACCGGGAAATACGCCGGCTACAGCCAAAATTAAACTAGGATTGCGAAGCAAACTTGGGCGCCGTCAAGTCTAGCTCCTGTGAGTGCAGTTTGATAAACTCTAAGCAAGCATATGTCGGGAATTTGTGGGTTTCTTACCCGAGGGTAGTTCTGCACCGGTTGGAGATGTTTTGTGAAATTCGCCGGCGATGATCGGTCACTGGTTCTAGGCTTTGCGGTCGAGCAGCATGGAGCCTAGGCGCGTCCAAAACCGCTCCTTCTTGCTCGTGACAAGTCCTCTGCCGAGCTGCCCATGGGAGCACCTTGGCTCGGTTGTTCCCGGCTGCCGTGAAGAACGACGTTTGCTCGGTTTGTGGTGGCTCAGCTCGACCGGAAGTGGTGTGGGGAGTGCGTGAGAGGTCTGGGGATGCTGGTTTGCTGAGTTGCGGATGTTGGTACGCGAGAGACGATTGCTCCCGGGTGAATGGATCACAGCGGCGGCTCCTCGGCGCTCTGTCGTGCGAGAGCGTGGTGACTGGGGGTCAGCTCGTGGATGTGGCGAGCTGGGGCACGGCTGGGAGTTACTGCGCCCCCACGAGGAGCTCGCCAGCGCGCGAGGGGAGAGCAGGAGGTGGCGCCCGGCGTTTCTCGGTTTGTCACGGTGGAGCCTCGGCTTTGTTCCGAGTGCAACACTTAGCCCCTAAGGCTGTTGACTTTTGTGCAATTTTAACCTCCTCAATGACATGTGGGACCCACTTGTCAGTGCTCCCCCACCCCTCAAAAGATCTCCAAAACTTGGCCACGGATGAATTCAAATGTTTGGAGTTTTAATCTGACCTACATTTGTATGGTTGAGCACATTTCCCCCAAATTCAAATGTATATTTGAATTCTTTGCATATTTGGATCCTTTTTGGAAAAATGGGTAGCAAACCTTTTCAAAAATTATTGAAACTCTGCCTCCCCACTAATTTGGACCTGAGGAATCCAATCATTGGAGACACGCGGAGGTACACATGTTCACCGACGTCAAAGTGCAACGGTCTACGCCTCTTATCAGTGTAGCTCTTCTGCCGGGATTGAGCGGCCTTCAAGTTAGCTTGAATCGTCCGAACGCGCTTTTCGGCGTCGTTCACCACATCAACCCCGAATGTGACCCTCTCACCGGACTCGCACCAGTTTAATGGGGTGCTGCATTTGCGACCGTAGAGAGCTTTGTAGGGTGCCATCTTGATACTCGCCTGATAGCCATTGTTGTACGAGAATTCCGCCAATGGTAGGTGATCATCCCAGTTCCTACCATGGTGGATGGCACATGCTCTCAACATGTCTTCTAATACTTGCTTCACCCTCTCTGTCTGGCCATCTGTCTGAGGGTGGTAAGCGGAGCTTCTGATCAGCTTAGTACCCAATGCAGCGTGTAACTGCTCCCAAAAGCGAGACACAAACAATGCACCTCGGTCTGAGACTATGGTTTTGGGTACGCCATGCAAGCATAGAATCCTGGTGATATATAACTCCGCATATCTGTTGGCATGGAAATGTGTATGCACGGGGATGAAGTGAGCTGACTTGGTTAGTCGGTCAACGATCACCCAAATGGAATCATGTTTGTTGGATGTTAAGGGTAATCCCACAATGAAATCCATGCTCACATCTTCCCATTTCCATGCCGGGATCTTCAGGGGTTGCAACAGCCCTGATTTCTTCATGTGATCAGCTTTCACTCGTCGGCACGTATCGCACTCGGATACGTACTTCGCTACCTCCCGCTTCATCCGTGTCCACCAAAATTTCTTTTTCAAATCTTCGTACATTTTGTTGCTACCCAGATGAATGGAATACTTAGACAAGTGCGCTTCGTCGAGGATCTTTTTCCTCAACTCCATATCCTGGGGTACGACTATGCGGTCATTGAACCACAGCGTCCGCTCATCATCTTTCCGGAAACATTTGATCTCTCCATTGTTTATCCATCTCCGGAGATGTGCCATGCCTTTATCGTCTTTTTGAGCTGCAATGATGTCCTCCCTAATAGTAGGGATGAGGGCAAGGTTGCACAGCGATCCATAAGGAACCAAGTATAAACTCGGCTCTTCCTCCTCCCCCGGTGTAATGGTGAGGTTATGGACATGTGATTTCTGACTTAGCGCGTCAGCAACCACATTCACCTTGCCGGGGTGGTAATGGATCTCAATCTCATAATGTTTGATCAGTTCTAACCACCTCCTTTGCCTCATGTTCAGCTCCTTCTGGGTGAAAATGTATTTCAAGCTCTTGTGGTCGGTGTAGAGATGCACCAGATTCCCCAGGAGATAGTGCCTCCACATTTTTAGCGCTAACACCACGGAAGCAAGCTCAAGATCACGAGTAGGATAATGCTGCTCATGGTTTCGAAGTTGGCGTGAGCCATATGCGACCACACGTTCTTCCTGCATCAACACGCAGCCGAGCCCAATACCGGACGCGTCACAATACACGTCGAAGGGCTTTGTTGTATCCGGCTGAGCTAAGACCGGGGCTGTGGTGAGATGCTTCACCAATGTTTGGAATCCTCCTTCACACGCCGTGTTCCAAACATATTTTGTCCCTTTCTTCAGCAATTCTGTCATCGGTTTAGCGAGCTTGGACAAGCTTCGAATGAATCTCTGATAGTATCCCGCTAACACGAGGAAGCTTCTGACTTCATGGACTGAAGTGGGAGCTTTCCATTTCAGCACTTGCTCTATTTTGCTTGGGTCAACCGCAATGCCTTCTGCTGAGATGATATGTCCCAAGAATGGCACTTGGCTGATCCAAAACTCGCATTTACTGAACTTGGCGTAGAGCTTGTGGTCTCGTAGTCATGGAAGAATGATCCGCAAGTGTTCGGCATGTTCGGCTTCTGTCTTAGAGTAAACCAAGATATCGTCGATAAACACTACCACGAACTTGTCCAGCTCCCGCATGAACACCGAGTTCATGAGATACATGAAATGGGCTGGAGCGTTTGTGAGACCAAAGGACATGACGAGATATTCATATAGTCCATATCTCGTCGAGAAGGCCGTCTTCGGGATATCGTCCGCGTGGATCTTTATCTGATGATATCCAGAGCGAAGGTCCATCTTGGAGAACACACTGGCACCCACATGTTGATCAAACAATATGTCGATGCGGGTCAGTGGATACTTATTCTTGATGGTGACGGCGTTGAGCGGCCGGTAGTCCACACACAGCCTCAGGGTTTCATCCTTCTTCTTCACGAACAGCGCCGAGCATCCCCAAGGCGAGGAACTCGGCCTAATGAAACCCTTGCTCAACAGATCATTGAGCTGTTCTTTTAGTTCAGCCAGTTCATTGGGAGCCATTTTGTATGGTCTCCGTGATATGGGCGTAGTCCCGGGTGCAAGTTCGATCTTGAACTCGACATCCCGCTCTGGTGGCATGCCCGGAAGATCATCCGGGAACACGTCAGGATACTCCCAGACTACGGGGATGTCCTCTAACTTGAGAGCTTCAGCATTATTAATTGCTGCAACTTCCCGGACTGGAGTGTCTAACACCATGGAATGCGGACGGTGGAATGGAGAATTTAAGTGAACCGTCCGTGTCCGAGTCTCTAGGGCAGCGCCATGGTATTGTAGCCATGACATCCCTAAGATTGCATCAATCTTTTGCCCCATAAGGATTATCAAGGTAGTGGGATATAGTTTCCCACCTAAGCACAGAGGTTCTTTTGGAATCATCATATTAGCTGAGATCTTCCCTCCCGGTGAGCAGATCATATAAGTGCAGTCGGTTGGGAAGACTTGCATTTGATGCTTAGCCACATAGGATGCACTTATAAAGCTGTGGGTTGCACCAGAATCAAACAATATGACGATGGCTCGATTGTTGAGAGTGAACGTACCCGCCAGCACGTTGTCTCCTTCTGGGCCGTCCTCATTGTCGAGGTTGCGGACGCCACCAGTCCGCTGACCAACCTTTTTGACCGGAGGTCGGCCTCGAGCACCGCCCTGGAACTGGGCTTGCCCGCTGCTCTGCTGCCCCTGGGGACAGTCCTTTGCGAAATGGCCCGCCTGGCCGCACGTGAAACAAGTGAAGCGGGGCGGTCCCCCGCTGATCGGTGGACGGAATCCCGGGGCGCGTTGTGGCGGTGGAAACGCCCGGGGTACCGTCTGCTGCTGCTGCTGCTGTCTTGGTGGTGGCATCGGCGGACGGAACGGAGGTGACTGAAACGAACGTCCCCCGAACCGCTGAGGTCGCGCCGGTGGATGCCACTGCTGCCCGGATGGTGTCCGATACACCATACGGTACTTCTTAGGAGCGCCACCCCCACTGCTGGGTGGAGTGCTGCGCTTCCTCTGCTCAGCTGCCACTCCCGCTGAGCGTCTTCTTGCATAATCGCGGCATTGACTAAGTCGTTGAAGGTGCCGCGATTCCACTGAACGAAGTGCGTCTTCATTTCGGGGTGTAACCCCCGATAGAAGTGTTCCTGCTTCTTCTCTTCAGTGGATATATAGTCTGACGCATATTGCGCCAGATGGTTGAAGGCACGGGAGTAGTCATGGGCACTCCTCCCGCCCTGCTTCAGTTCCAAAAATTCTTGGAACTTCCTCTTCATGATCCCGGGAGGAATGTGATAGGCGCGGAACGCCTCCCGGAACTCTTCCCATTCCACGGCATGGCCAGCCGGACGTGAGGCGACATAGTTCGCCCACCACGCACCAGCGGCACCGTGAAGTTGCTGCACTGCGAACAAGGTCTTTCGCTGCTCCGTGCATTGGAGCAGCCCGAACTTGGACTCGATGGTCCGCAGCCAGTTGCCGGCCTCCAGTGGTTTTTCAGCTTCGGTGAACACTGGAGGGTGCGTACTCATGAAATCCGAGTACGACACTTCCCGGGGCTCACGAGGCCCTCTATCTTGACGTCCCCCCGTCTGGGACGTATTCTGCCCGATTATGCGGAGCAGGTCGGTCTGCTCCTCACGACCCCCCACCAGTGCCGCTATCACATCCGCTAGGGTAAGCGGAGGCGGTGGTGGTGGCTGCTGCTGCGGGGTGTTGTCGTAGGCCGGTGGCTGGGAGTCATCGCCTCCCCCTTGGCTAGAGCCACCAACCTCGTGCGTGGTCCTAGTGTGAACCATCTGCAACCATACGACAATAAACATCAGTCCCGCAACATATTGCATGCAGTCCCATAAAATAGGCATAAAAACATAATGACAATAAAACATGCGATACATCTCGTATGTAGATAATGTAATAACTTTGCACAAGCTACACCATTACCGGACCAAACACAAGCTAGTTTAATCCAACTTGATGAACCTCCTCTTTAGAAGCTCACCATAACTAGGTTTGGTCACTACGAGACATTACTATCGCCTTGTCATCACGTATACCACCCTTAGGGTACAACACCCTCTCCAATGAGTTCAACTGTCACTCCTGTCAGAATGATCAGTTTCTACCTATTCCAAGTTTTGATTTTATTCTGGGCATTTTCATGACTCAAGATGAACACCAAAGTTAAAGTTAACTTCAGTATCTTTCCAACGAGTACTCATTTGCCCACAGATCAGCTCTGGTTAAAAAGTTATGGTAATTCCAAGTCCACAGAATTTCTGGAAGAATTTCAACAGCACCTCCTTTGGAAGTTGCTGTTTTCCATTCGAGTTTCCACTGAAATCTGTCCTGAAACTTCAGAAACTTTGAATTGAAAAGATGTCACACATCTTCTACTCTTTCTAAGGATGTATCATATGACAATTTTAGATTTTTCTACTGGGAGTTATGTTTGAAAAACAGAACAGTTCAGAGAATGTTTTACTCTGTCCTGGTTCTGGACAATTTACATTCCACTGGGATTTCAGCCATCTTAAGGTGCGTTTCAGCTCTGGAAGTCTACAACAAAGTTGTAGGGTACTCAAGTACCTTTCCATAACTATATACCACACCTCCCTGTGCTAAAAGACCTGTGAGTTATGCTCTGTTGAAGATCAGCAACTTGCTGCCCAAAACAGAGCACTCTGTTTTTCAGTCTTTGAGAACTACACCAATCATCCTCCCATTTTTTTCTGCCCAACTAGGCCCTAAATGTTGAACCTAGTGATTTTAATTCCTTGTTATCATTATTCTCATGCATATGACTACAATATCTCGGTACTACGTTCCTCACAAAGGAAAATCCTAACCGGATTATACCGGCATATACGTCTCAAGTGTGGCACTACACGGTCTCTCGCACACGTTTACTACATGGATACTTACGGGGTTAGTACCCGCAGAAAACCACACAATAGTGATGCACTCAAAGGTTTTGTTTCCATCTCAGGCAGTACCATAATTGAATTTAAATACAAACACCCGTATCGTCGCCATACGGCCGTCCTTGAGTTAAGTCACGTCTCAAGGTACGTGATCGTGTTTCAACACCACACGACGGGGAACCCGAGTATGTCATGAAAGGGTCGTCACGGTTGGGAATGTTATCAACCCAACAGATACCACCTACTGCCCTGCAGGGCACGCCGATGGCAAGCACTGCGTATGTCCTCCTGGGCTACTTCCAGACGAACACACTCTCGCGTTACTGACCACGCGATGGGGTCTCCCCTTACTTGCCTAATGCACGCTAGGGATCAACGTTTCATATGAACTCAAGAACATGAAGAGTCCAAGAGTTTCATATTGACGTCTCACACAAAGTTGTGAGACCAATCCCTGAACCACATTCCTCGTCAGGGGAGCTAACCGAATTTGAACCGCTTTCGGTAGCGTTCCTTACCATGCTTACCAGAGCGTAGGTGCGTCGTTACATAATTAAATTCAGAATTATAACACATAGGTTAGTCTTTGCTACTTTAAGTAACTAAGCTAGTATAGTCCTTACTTGGGCAAACTACCGATTCCTTACCGTAATCCTAAGTTTTCCCATAATGCAGTCCTTAAGTAACGTGCTATCCCCAATGCAGCTTTGATACCAGGCTATGGCGGACCGGAATCCGCTCATCCAGGATCGCAGAGGGTGGTTCCGCAAGATGCGACACCCGACAACACACGTCATAAGAACACAATATATTACATGGGAAAAACCAACTGAACTGTACAAAAAGGTACAACTTCAGTTACAAACTAGTATTTATTTTACACAGCAGAAGTCTACTCTGTACAACTCACACCCGCCTATCTAGCAAAAGTCGGTTGCCCCGCCCTAGGGCAACCAACACTGGCTACACTCCTCAGCTCAGCGCGGCGTGTACGGCTCCCACTCAGCCGTGGTCCCCGACGGAGGGTAACCCTCGCTGGTGGACTCGTACTCCGAGTCCGTGGGTGGCTCCTCACCTGAAAAACATTTAAGCAGCAACCGTGAGCACGAAGGCTCAGCAAGGCTTAACCGACTCACCTAAACATGAAACTCTACATGAGGTGTACAATGACATAGGATAGTGATATTGCAGCAAATGGACACGCCTACAAGTTCATCCTTAGTTCAGCTTTTAGAAACAAGTTAACAGTTCAGGAAGCTGAAATTTAGTAAGCAATATTTGGTGGCAAACATGTAGCAATACAATATTACATCATATCAGCAATATTGAATCAACATATTTCATACATTATTCTACGTCATGACTCAGTGACCAAGTGGTACTCTTCACCGCGAGGGACGGCGAATCGACTCGATATACACCTGCAGGGAAACCCAAAGAGCACGTCACGTACGCCCATCCGTGGAGCTGCACAGCACGCTCACTCGATGTCGTACAGGACAACCTTTCACCCAACAGCCCAAACGTCGAACCGGTCACACCGAAACGAGCAGGAGGTTCCCCACACGGAGCATCTCTCTATGCCCGTTGGCAGATTTCCACCTTGCTGCCCTCAGCCTACACCTATAAATCGGTGCATTGTGCCTCGACGCCCGGAGGTTTAGGCTACATCGGTTTATCGGGGCCCATATCCGATATGCCTTCTGTACGTTCAAACTTGATCAGCGTGGGCCGCACACGGATCGGTCCTCAATCGACACGGACAGGGCTGCGCACACAAGACTCCCTCTTGCTGCGCCCTAGCCCCTGCCTAGTCTCATTTTCATTACTAAAGTGATCACACATCACTCAACCGAACCCGTGTGTCCCAAGCCTAAACTCGCGAGTAGATTCCAACTACTCGACTTGTACCGAAGTCTTATGAAACATTAAGCATAGCCTGTCTACTCGAGGTCTTAGACACTACCCTCACTCTTTTAGGATCCTTTGGTTATGCAAGTGGTGTTTCATCCATCCTATACCTAGTGCACACACATACTTCACCCTAAATATGTGAACAAAGCAAAACTTGATAAAAGAGTTAATGCAAACCGGGGCTTGCCTTGTTGCTGCTGGTCAGGAGTCATTTCTTCCTCTGGAAGCAGGAAGTCGAGAACCTCCGGAGCTTCCTCGCCTTCAGCGACTACACGTTATTGAAATACTACATGTTAATGAATATGCTTACAAGTTTATTGTAATGCTGTTGCTATTAGTTCTAATAACCAGTTTATAACAACTGGAACTCTGTTCAAGAATTTAAAATGGAACTGGGGTTTAGTGGTTTGGGTTTGGACCTAAGTACATGGTTAAGTGCTAAGTGGTTTTCCCCCCTTTTCCATATTAATCTCCCAAGTGGTTAAACAGGACAGGGTGATCCAGAGCTCCAATGGAGCTGAGAATATTTTGTGTGAGTTCCTTGTCACAAGAAAACCCTCTGGACCATTTATTAGCACTTTTGCTTGAATGGTTTGCTCAGAATAATTCTCTTAGTAATTAAGCAAAGAAGAATTAATTCTGAGGTAACACCCCTGTTCCTGTCCAACTTAATGAACTAAAATTTCAATTATAGCTCATAGTGTCTGCATGAATTTTCCTAGCATTTTTGGACCTAAGATTTGCTCAGAACTGAATTCCCAAGTTTTGGAAATTCTCTGAAAATGTTTCTGTATTCAAATGAACACAGCACCTTCAAATTTGAATTGCTCTGATCAAATCAACTCCAAATGGTCTGGAACTTTTACAGGGGTTCACTAACCTCCTAAAGGATATTCTGGCAAAATTTGAGGATTTTTGCATGAACCAAACTCCCTCAAAAATTCTTTTGCTACAAAGCTTTAAAGAATTTTCCAGAATTAATTAATGCGTTTCATACAAATTGGGTTGTATATTTGGACAGAGCTAGGCAAGATGAATCCAACCCAATTCGAATCACTAAATTTGGAGCTTCCTAGCAAAAGTTATGGAGTTCTAAAGTTTGGGGAAATTCTGAAATTCGAATTAACCGGGAAAAGTTCAAATTCCTGACAGCGGGCCCGGCCCCCACGTGTCACCACCTCGGCTGCGCCACACGGGGCCACAGGACTGTTCTCCGCGTGTTCACAGCTGATCTGGTGCAACAGAAAATCCCCACACTGTGCATCGAGGGATTGACGAGCGGGCCCGGCCGGCTCGTCTTCTTCCTCGCGCCCGCCCTTTTTCCCGCGCCGTCCACTCGCCGGCACACCTCTGAAGCTCGCTGGACTTGGCTTCCCGACCGCCTCTCAACCGGAAACTCGCCGCCTGAGACTAATTCCGTGCGCTGAACACGATGGCACTGACTGCTCCGGTTGGCGGTGGCCCTAACCTAGCCGGCGACGGTGCAGCGGCTCGGACTCCCTTCGGTTATGGAACCCGGCCAATGTAGCCCACCAAAACCTTGGTGGAACGGCTCTACAGCACCGGGGGATCTCGGAGACGGTAGACAAGGCCATGCCAGGGCCCGGGAAGAGCTCTAACCTAGCCATCACCGTGAGCCCGACCCTTCCTGCCATAACCGCGGTTGGAAAACCAGGAAATACGCCGGCTACAGCCAAAATTAAACTAGGGTTGCGAAGCAAACTTGGGCGCCGTCAAGTCTAGCTCCTGTGAGTGCAGTTTGATAAACTCTAAGCAAGCATATGTCGGGAATTTGTGGGTTTCTTACCCGATGGTAGTTCTGCACCGGTTGGAGATGTTTTGCGAAATTCGCCGGCGATGATCGGTCACTGGTTCTAGGCTTTGGGATCGAGCAGCGTGGAGCCTAGGCGCGTCCAAAACCGCTCCTTCTTTGTCGTGACAAGTCCTCTGCTGAGCTGCCCAAGGGAGCACCTTGGCTCGGTTCTTCCCGGCTGCCGTGAAGAACGACGTTTGCTCGGTTTGTGGTGGCTCAGCTCGACCGGAAGTGGTGTGGGGAGTGCGTGAGAGGTCTGGGGATGCTGGTTTGCTGAGTTGCCGATGTTGGTACGCGAGAGACGATCGCTCCCGGGTGAATGGATCACAGCGGCGGCTCCTCGGCGCTCTGTCGTGCGAGAGCGTGGTGACTGGGGGTCGGCTCGTGGATGTGGCGAGCTGGGGCACGGCTGGGAGTTACTGCGCCCCCACGAGGAGCTCGCCAGCGCGCGAGGGGAGAGCAGGAGGTGGTGCCCGGTGTTTCTCAGTGTGTCACGGTGGAGCCTCGGCTTTGTTCCGAGTGCAACACTTAGCCCCTAAGGCTGTTGACTTTTGTGCAATTTTAACCTCCTCAATGACATGTGGGACCCACTTGTCAGTGCTCCCCACCCCTCAAAAGATCTCCAAAACTTGGCCAGGGATGAATTCAAATGTTTAGAGTTTTAAACTGACCTACATTTGTATGGTTGAGCACATTTCCCCCAAATTCAAATGTATATTTGAATTCTTTGCATATTTGGATCCTTTTTGGAAAAATGGGTAGCAAACCTTTTCAAAAATTATTGAAACTCTGCCTCCCCACTAATTTGGACCTGAGGAATCCTATTATGCACTTTGATCCTTGTTTTAGATGCTGCAACCATGAGTTTGAATGCAACAGTTTTGAATCACCCTCCCATGTGTCTTGTGTAAAATTCCCACTTTGTGAAAGTGTATGCTTTCCCCTCTAACCACTCTTTTGATGGAGGTTGCTTGCTCTTCACACTTTTTCACAATTTATACACAACAAAACTGTGGTGTTGTGAGGTGATGAAAAGTTTTTGCAAGTCCCTTTTCTTGGGCTTTTACAAAGGGTACCATCAGATTAAAATATGGGCTAACGACATTCCGAAGACGGCTTTCTCGGTGAGGTACGGACTTTATGAGTACCTGGTCATGTCCTTCAGCCTCACCAACGCTCCAGCTCCTTTCATGTACTTTATGAACTCGATATTCATGCCGGACCTGGACAAGTTTATCATGGTCTTCATCGACAACATACTGGTTTTTTTCCAAGTAGAAAGAAGAACACGAGAAGCACCTGCGTATAGTCTTACAACGGCTGCGAGATCACAAGCTATACGTGAAATTCAGCAAGTGTGAATGTGGATATCGCAAGTACCTCCTTGGGTATATTATCTCAGCGGAGGGCATCACTGTAGACCCGAGCAAAATTACACTAGTGATGAATTGGAGGTCCCGGAGGTCTGTCCACGAGGTACGAAGTTTCCTCGGACTCGCGGGATATTATTGGGAGGTTCATTCCGAACTTCTCGAAGATTGCCAAGCCTATGACCGAGCTGCTGAAGAAGGCTACCAAATATGTTTGGAGTCTAGCATGTGAAGCAGCATTCAAAGCTTTAGTGAAGCACCTAACATCAGCACCGGTTTTGGTGCAGCCAGACACAACAAAACCGTTCGATGTGTACTGCGATGCATCCAGCATTGGGCTCGGATGTGTGCTGATGCTAGACCAAAGGGTGGTCGTGTATGGATCATGGCAGCTCGGGAATCATGAGAAAAATTATCCAACTCATGACATAGAACTTGCTTCCGTGGTACTCGCACTCAAGATGTGTAGGCACTACCTACTCGGTAACCAAATACACTTATATGCCGACCACAAAACCCTCAAGTATATATTCACTCAAAATTAGTTGAACATGAGGCAAAGAAGATGGTTATAGCTGATAAAAGATTATGAAATAGAAATCCATTATCACCCTGGCAAGGCAAACGTGGTGGCGGATGCGCTGAGTCACAAGTCACACGTCCATTCCAGGTTCTGGAAAGATGTGGATCCGTTGCATACCGGCTGGAATTACCAGCGACACTCTCCGGTGTGCATGACATCTTCCACATTTCTCAGCTGAGGAAGTGCCTCAAGTTTTTAACCACCGTTCAGCTGGGAGATATCGAGGAGCTGAAACCGGATCTCACCTATCGGGAGGAACCGGTTCAGATCATTGATGAGAAGGCCCGAACCACACGCAACCGTACGTTGTGATTCTGTAAAGTTTTATGGAATAATCACTCCGAGGATGAAGAGACATGGGAGAGTGAAGGATTTCTTCGCGCCAACTACCCCACTTTTTAATGTCGCACATCCAGTAATTGTTCCACCGTCCTCTCTCTCATTTTTACCTTATAATCTCGGGACGAGATTCTTTTAAGGGGGAGGAATGTAAGAGACCAAATTTTTCACTTGCTAAAAGTGTTCATCACACCCACACCTCACCTCATTTGTGGTAATCACATGAACACATTTGAACAGAAAGTAACCACCATAAATAGATTTATTAGGAGGTAAACTCACAAAATGCAAAAGTGGTATTTTCCACATGCATCATATAGGGGCTGAGCATATGATTAACTCCTAAAATTTGTTAGGAATGCTCATGCCAAATTTCACCCAAATCCAAAACCTTTTGAGGTACTTTTGGGTACAATTATAAAAGGCTAGTTTGAACTTAAATTCAAATTCAAACTCCTTTCATCCCATGAATTCAAAAGTGGGATTCATATTCACACTAAGCACATTTTAGGAGCTCACATACCAATTTCCACTCCATTTGGAGTTGATCTTGACATGAGCTATTTTGAGCAAATTCAAACCAAATTTGAATTTCAACTTCACATGTGCTGCGAATACATCCAAACCAGTTCACAATTTGAATCATTCAAATTCAAATGGCATTGGGTGATTTGATCAACTCACAAGGGGCATTAATGTGACACCTGGTTCCGAAAATAGAACCAAGTGAATGCATATGTGTGCCCAGGATGTTCATCACACACACATGTAATCCACAAACTGAATTCAGAATATAACCACATATAAATACTGTTTAAGTACTTTATTACAATGACTCAATGTCTCACTCATGAATATCCAACTTATTTAGCAGTGGAAGTCTCTAAACGACAGCGGAAAATGGCTAAAACAGAAGGCTCCGATCTTCAACTCCACAGGCATGTTGACGGTAGTGCCCACGCCTAGTAATCCGCATGTTCCTCGATGTACTCTTCTGCTGTAGCTGATGTATATGTGGGAATGCAAGGGTGAGTACATGTCGTACTCAGCAAGTGCGGTAAAAGTATGACATGTAGCTTACAACAAGATAGGCAATAAAAAGGCTCATTGCAGCAAGCAAATTTTATTTCACAAACATGATAAAAACGGCAACTATTTCTAGGTGAAATTTATCCCATCATAATCAAGTAATTCAGCAACATTCTCTCATCATAATTAACCATTTATCAAGTCTCAACCAGCCATTAATCTTTCTCAAGTTCATCTCATACTCATAAATATTCATAACCATCTCATATTCATATAACCGAAACCAAACTTATTTTCATGACTCAAAACAGTCACAAAACCAATCCCAATGACCATACCATAACCATACCAAATAACAATCCCAAGTTTTTGCCTCTAATGACGGAAGTCGGCCAGGTTCTTTTGACCGGAAGCACGGCTATCATGATAGTTTTACACTCTGCAGAGGTGGCACCACTTTACCCACAAGGTCGTGATTTTGTCACCCGTCGATGCCTAGAGAAACCTCCATTACACCAGTACACAACTGTAGGTGTATGGCCAAGAGATCACAAAATAGCCTTTACAAAGGGGCTACTAGGATGTACGGACCCACTGAGGTTTCACCGACAGGCTCGAATCTCCATTCTCGCACCCACGGGCCCCCTCTTGTGCCATGCAGTTCCAAGGGCAGTCCCTCTCGACTCTCATTCCCCGCGCCATCCAACGGTCCATAACAAGCTAGCAACACACCTAATTAGTCAGCTAAGCCGCACCCATATTTGGCCTTGTGGTGGCACTGTTTTCCTGGCATGTGCTCGCATGAACCGGTCCATAGATCTACGGCAAGTAAACCACCATCTCATTCAGCAACATCCACGAATCAATCTTGCCTAGATCTCCCTGATTCCATGCTCATAAACATCATCAAGTTATCATCATATTTATTCTCATGAGTGCTGTAGCTAACCATGTTTTATTTCAGCTTCCCGTATCCGGTAAGTTAAGCGAAGCAAAAAGGAAAAACGACCATACCCGACTCATCAACTTTTACGGTAACAAGGATGGTTAACAAAACTACTAAACCCCAATAAAAAGGGTGTCTCATCAAGTTGGCTCAAGCATACGAGTTTTCGCAAACAAAACAGTTTCAAAACATGGGATCAATATGGTCAAGGGGCACTTGCCTTGCTCCTGTGGTTCGTGTTGCTTAAGCATCTCGAAGTCTTGGTGCTGTAGTTCCTCGTAGACAGCCTCTTGAGCTTGTCCTTCTACTTACGACCACGCACATACAAAATTGACAGAAGTCAATCATCATGCACAAACTTTACTCAAGATGCAATGGGGTAGATGAATGCAAATCCTATAGTGCAGTTTTATAAAACCATTTTGTATGTGTTCTTGCATGTTTTAGTAGGCTTTCATGGGTTTTATGGTGATCAAGGTTGCTGGGATCAAGTGTGGACGTGGTGATGATCTTGACACAAGATGTAGATCAATTCCACCGTAAAAAATTTACCAAAACATGGTCTGTCCACGCGCAAAACTTCTGTTCGCAGGGGGTGGAGAAAACCGGGTGCGTAGCAACAGCAGCGACGTGGTAAGAGGGGTGACAGGGACCTACCTCTCTTCTTCCTCCTCTCCTCCTTGCAGCTGGACTTGTTCCCTTGCAATGGCAGCAGCTGGGGCTTTTCTTTAGAGAAGAATAGGGCTACGGCCAGGGCTTGGCAGGAGGGGTCTTCTTCTCCGTCGACGGCGAGGCGGGGCAGAGTTTTGACGGCGGCCAAGGCAGCAGAAAAGGGGTGGCGACCAAGGCTTGGCAGCAGGGGGCAACAGGCTTGTTTTGGCAGGGGTGGTGGCCAGGGAAGGCTGTATTTATAAGGGGGAGATCTCCTAATCAGTTTGGACGAGGAGAGGGACTCTATCTCCAAGAGATGCAATCTCCTACTCAGTTTGGAGGAGGAAAAGGACTCTATCCCTAAGAGGTGCGTCCAGCAGGGTGTTTTATCTCCAAAACTTTATCTCTAAGCTCTATCTTTAAGATTATCTAGAAGCTTTATCTCTAAGGTTCATCTAGAAGCTTTATCTCTAAGGTTTATCTCCAATATTCTTCTAGAAGCTTTATCTGTAAGGTTTATCTCAAAGATTCTTCTAGAATCTTTATCTCCAAGATTCTTCTAGAAGCTTTATCTCCAGGATTCTTCTAGAAGCTTTATCTCCAGGATTCTTCTAGAAGATTTATCTCTAAAATTCTTCTAGAAGCTTTATCTCTAAAATTCTTCTAGAAGATTTATCTCTAAGATGCGGCCAGGGTTTTATCCCATTTCTCTTCATTTCTATGTTCCTTTCTCCATTTCTATATTTCCTTCTCCATTTCTATATTCCCTTCTGCATTTCTATGGTTCTTTCTTCATTTCTATGGTTCTTTCTCAATTTCTATTTCTTTTCATATGCTTCTCTACATGAAAAAATGTATGCAATGCATGGTAGTGAAATTGAGTGTGTTACAATTAAGGTCCCCAAGATTAAGAGCAGTAAGAATTCAAGTTTTTGGGACAAATTTGGAGAGGTGAGTCCCTCCTGTCAGTCACACAAGTGTTCCAAACCGACTGAACTCGGGTGCCCGGTTTCCTGCACGCGCCCGCGCGAACGCCACGGCACATACGCGACGCCACCTCCTGTTCTCGTGTCCAGGCTTCTGAGCACACGTCCTAGCCGCCCTATCCTTGCCCCGGACGGTTCAAGACCCATTTCGCCACTGCCTCGTGCTCACCCGCACAGAAACAGAGCCGCGTACTCGCCCACCACCCGAACTCTCACCCTCGCCGTCGACCGGCCAAACCCGACACTTTCACACCGAGCTGAGGCCGCAAATGGGATCGCCGACTAACCCTCGACGTTCTCGACGCACCTGGGCCAGTTCACGGTCTCCTTCAAGCTGTAACCGATGATCTTCCTCGGGACAGAGCTAAGTCGCCGGTGGAAATCTCCATCGCCTGGTCAAACCACACCCGTTTGAACCCGAACAACCGATCACAGAGGTTAGACACCAACCCTAATTATTTCTCCTAGACCCAGTTGAGCTAGTTCAATGCCTGTGAGCCGGAATTTCATTTTTTCTCTCGGTCGCCCTATAGAACACCGAGAACCAAAAACGGAAATTCGTCTTGGTCACTTGATCACAAGAATTTCTGGTTTAGCTAATCCTAGATTAGCACCTCACGATTACCTAGGCCAAATCTTAGCAAGAATGATCAACCCGGTGAGCTCAGTGCCGTGTTTTCACCGCCGCCGGTGAAAACGGCTCGGGTCGCCGGTGAAGTCCACTTTCCCGACAATCTCCGGCCAAGAGGAGGGAAGGGTTACCTTCCCCGTGCCCCAGTGGTGCTTTGTGACCCTTTGGTTGATCGTATTCACTTGTAACACCCCAAAACCTGTTAAGAGGGGAATTTAAAAAATTTTGGACGTATTGCATGTGGTGCAGAAATTCAAATTCAAATTGGAATTCAAATTTAACTCAAAACAGAAAAGAAAAAGAAAAAGAAAAAAACAAATTTCTCCTCTCTCCCCCGAATTGAAACCACCCCGGATACCCGCGTATCCCAGCCGAATTTCGGTTCTGGACGACTCCAGCTCGATCCTAACCGAACGCCGCCCTCCCCTCGCTATATAAACACCGGCATCGTCCCGTTTTCCCCCCGCGATCGGCTGTTTTTCCTCCCGGTGAGAAGCGAAGCTCCGATGACCGTTTTCTCTCGATCTTTGCTCGGGTTCTCTGATCTAACGCGCCGATCGTGTTCCACCGCCTCCGGGGAATCATGCAGGTGCAGAAAACTCGCTGGTTTGCGCTTCAGACACAGCGCCGATGAGCATCGCCGTGAATTCACCTCGGACCTCGTCGCCGACCGCCTTCCAGGACCTCCGAGCTCAAGAAAAACCCCGAGGTGAGATCCCCGACCTCCCCTCTACCGATCTATGCCATGAAATCCCAGTTTTAGGAAGAATAGACGAAGATCCAAAGTTTTCCGGCGAGATCGCCGCCTCCCGCCGCAATGCGCCGCCGGGCAGCGCCGCCCACGCTCGGTCAGAGCGACGTGGCCGCTTGTGCGCCGTCTATTTTAAAATCGCACAGTGGAATTAAAACCCGCGCGTAGAGGTTCGGCGATCTAATCTGAGCCGTCTGTTTTAAATCGGACGGTCCACGTCGGCCCCGCATTATAAAGGCCGGGATTCTTACGCGCTACCCCTGGGGATCTCGGAAAATACGAGCTAGCCCCGGAAACTTCTGATCTAGCCCCTGGAACTTCAGAAATTCATGTAAATTCAATTAAAAATCAGTTTTAGCCCCTGGACTTAATAAAAATTTGCAAAACCCCTCTGTTATGCATAGTTAGGCCCCTGGAAATTCTTAAAATAATAAATTAGACCCTGTAGTAGGGTGAACTTACCTTTTTAACCCTATATGATATTCAATTTAGAAATTTGAATGTGTGACTAGGATTTAAATTTAAAAATGAAATACAAACACATTGTAAATTCAAGTTTAAACTTTACTAACACTTGGAAAACTTTAGAATGAACTAAAAATAAATTTTAGGCTGAAATGAAATCTGTTTGGGTGTGTTCATGTTTATTAGTTCTAGGAACACATTTTTAGGTTAATAAATAATTTTGAAAATGGGTAAAATAGATTTAAATTAGTTCACATCAGAGGAGAAGTTCAAAAATATATTATTTAATATTTTATATCAGAACCTATTCTGTTTAGATGAGGTGTCTTACTATTTTCATAATAAAGTTCACATTTAGGCATAGGAAATAAATCTGAAAATATAGCAACTAGTTATGCATAACTAGAAAACGATAAATGAAGTTTCCAAATCCAAAGGTTTCAGTTTAGGATTTGGTAGAGGATTTGAAAACCCATTTGGAGTAGGAAATTACCTTCCATGCAAACTTGGTAACTAAAGAGGGTATTACAGAATTTGTTTAAATTGGAAATTCATATATAGTGTGCAAACAGAAATCTGAATACAAAAGTTAGAAATAATATACATATGTTTAAAAGTGCATGTAGGCCAAAAATCAACACACATAGAGTAACCACAACCCTTAGAAGTGTGAATGACTTTCATAGGTGTGAATGTGTGATTTGTATAAAGTGAAAGTGTGAACTATGTCTTATGGATTGTTGTTTTCTTTTGCTATGTGTGATGGTATGAGTAGAACTTGCCCCAGAGCAAGTTCTTCCCTTCCAAGAACAAAACTTTCCATTCCCAGAGCAGCAGGAAGAAGGCAAGTGTCCTTGACCACTTTGTTCCTATACTAGGATGTGTAGATAGAGTTATTTGCATTGTCAATTGAAATATGAAACCCAAGCTAGGAAGTTTCCCTAGAATTGTGTTACCTTGTTTTCCTTGTAGCTTGGGATGGGATTTTGCTTTATTATATCATTCATTCATATTACTTATGCTTAGCCATGCTTAGAATGGGATAAGTGGGATATGATATTATCAACTTGCTTACCTTACTCTTGAAGGAGATATTATGAGTTATGTAGATGTAGGGATCAAGGCAAGTTGGATGATTTGGTTGGTGCTGGGTGCACTAGACTCGGGTTTGTGTTTAGTACTTGCCTGGATCCTAAGGACTGGTTCATGAAGCATGTAACCTGGCTTTACCGTGCCAACCACATGCTGATATGGGGCAGCTTGGCCAATTAATTAGGTGTATCCCCGGCGTAGTATGGGTGTGTTGGATGGTGCGGGGAATAGGTGTCAGCTGGACTACCATATGAACCGCAAGGCTCAAGAGGGGGCCACTACAGCAGGGTTGGAGCCTCTTGTATGCTGTTAGGGGTGAAACCTCAGTGGGCCCATGCTCATCGGGAGTCCCTTTGTAAAGGCTTCGTAGTGATCTCCTGGCTACACACCTGGGAAGTGTGAATGTGGTTTGTGGCCACTGGCATAATGGAGGTTCTTTTAGTCCACCCGGCAACGGGGGATGAAATCACTACATGTGGGTACAGTGGTGCAAACTCTGCAGAGTCAAAACTGTCATGACAGCCGTGCTCACAGTCAAGAGCGGCTTGGACTTATTCATGACTAGAGTATGATGACCTTGGAGGTTGTGGATGTTAAGCGGGGAGCTTAACATTGGAAATGATGTTATGGTTATTTGATTATGATGATGGGATGGGAGATTGGGACCATTTCACCTGTGTAGTAATGTAGGTGCTTAATAAGCTAAGGTGATAGTTATTAATTGCATAGTGTTTTAACCATGAGTTAAACCTCTCCTTGTTCTAGCCATGCATGACATAACTTTCCCACACTTGCTGAGTACCAACGGTACTCAAACTTGCATAATTGTTGGTTTATATTGCTGCTCAGGTCAAGAGAATGATGTGGTGTTCAATGACCAAGACTTCGGACCCGAAGAAGGATTCTAGGTTCATGGAGTCCCCCGGGCAACTCCTGTGACGGAGCCCACAAGAATAATATTCCGCTGCCATTTTGTTTACCTGTTATGAACTTATTATCGTCCATGGAGATGTATGCTTTGTAAGACATATTTATATTCGACACCTGGCTTGTAATAAATGATGCTTCACTATTTGTCATCACATGTATGAGAAAATGATCCTGACATACATGTGATATTCACTCGGTTGTTCTTCGGAGAAACCGGGTGTGACAGAAGTGGTATCAGAGCCAAGGTTGCCCGTAGGAACATGGACCTAGGTAGAAATGGATGTATTTAAGGACCCTATTTTCTTAAAAAAACTATTTTACAAGGTGTGGGTTGAAAAGTGTTATTTAATGGGGTCACTTTCTTCATCTTATCCCAACTTTTATTCAAAATTAGAATTTTTGTTTAAAATCCTATCTAACCTAAGTTTAAATGCTTTATGTTTTAGATGGTTCGCATGATTCGCACAGCTCACAAGTCCACCGGAGGGAGAGTTCCGGTAGTTGCCATTGCCTTGAGAGAGGAGAATCGTTCGGTGACGTACCTCTCCTACGGATTGGCTGTAGGAGGCTTGTTGCGCCGTCTTCGACGCATGCTCCAAGCCGCCGGCAATACGGGCAAGCTAATCATACACTATAGTTCCACCCGGACCATCCGTGAGAAGCGGGAAGAATGGAGTTCAGAAATGAGGATTATCCATGAAAATCAGCTGCTCAAGATCCACTGCTCTCCAGCTTGTTACCTGGGAGGCAACCACCTGCCAGAGTCACATCTATCGTCGCCACCTGGACAGGACTGAGTACATGTATGTTCTCCAGCGTGAGAGTGGTACGACGGAGTACAAGTACCCGCCAGTGCAGCAAGGGACTTCCCATTTGCACATGGACCTGTGCTGGGAGGATGCTGCTATGCTCAGCACTCGACTGCAGGAGTGTCAGCAGGAGCTTCAGGATGTTCGCGACACCCTGAAGGAGACTGAGGCGTTGCTTCGAGCCAGCTTGAGGGCGAGAGAAAGAGGAGATGGGAATGAACTGTGTGTCACCGTGAATGACACATGGACTCTTGACTCCCTAGATCGCCGGGCGAGTAGGCGTCGCCGCACTTCTCCACCAGCAGCCTCCCCACCCAAAGCGGAGTCAGAAGGCAGCCGCAATAATGAGGAAGATCCCGAGGAGCCAGCTCAGTGATACGAGTCGTGTAGAGTACTTCCCCATAGTTCAGTAGGTTATCGAGTAGGCGAGTCAATACCTTAGATAATGGTGTGTTAATGTGTGGTGTGTGACGTGAGTTGTGGAAGCCATGAGCAATTGTCCACAACCTCATCTTCAGGTTGCTTTGCTTTGATGTGTGAACCCCTATGAAACTAATAGTGCATTTGTTTTTGCGTGAGTGAACCCTCACAAAATGTAAATACAACAAGGCCCCAACATTTCAAAGTGTAAACAAGTAAAATTGGTAAGATAATACGTAATGCTTTAAGTTGACATATGGTTGATCACGATAGATGGCCGGAAGAGGAAAGGGTCGTGGTGCCAACCCCGCCAACAACAACGATGAGGCCGGCAACCCTCATCTTTCTGGAGGCCAAGACAGGGGTGGTCGCCGTGAAGGAGTTGATCCCATCCACCAAATGCTTGAGAATCAAAATCAGCTCATCCAGAACCTGACTCAAGTGGTGGCCAACTTGCACCAAGCTCCACCTCCACAAGCTGCACCACGCCAACCAAGGTTGAGTGAGTTTCTAGGAACTCAACCCTCATAGTTTGCAAGTGCTGCTGAACCCCTCGAGGCAGATGACTGGCTAAAGACCATTGAGAGCAAGATGAGGATCATACAATGCCAATGGTATGAGAGGGTGCTGTTTGCTTCTGACCAATTGCATGGACCCGCTGCTGATTGGTGGACCGCTTACGTGGCCGCCCATCATGACCCCGAGAATATCACTTGGGAAGAGTTCAAGCGTAGCTTCCGCAACCATTACATACCAAGGGGTGAACTTAAAAACAAGAGAAAGGAGTTCTTGGGGCTGCAGCAAGGAAACATGACGGTGAGGGAATACCTCACTAAATTCACCCAACTATCCCGTTATGCACCACGGGACATAGAGACTGATGAGCAGAAACAGGATTGCTTCGTGGAAGGACATACAGCAGAAATGCAGTGTGCAATGTCCTCCAACGAGTATGAAAGTTTCCAAAAGATGGTGGATAGAGCATTTGTTGTGGAAAGGAAGCTGAAGGCCTTGGAAAATGAAAACATGAGGAAGGCCGGATGGTCACACCAAGCCTCGGGTAGCAAGACCCGCCCACGTCTGATGCAGCAATCCGCAGGGCAGACGAGCCGTGCTGCGGTACCCTACTCAGCACCGAGAGGGTACAACCCGAACATCAGGCCCCCGGCAGCACCAGCACCACCACAACGTCAGTTCATACAGCAGCCTCGCCCTACATATCAACCTCGACCAGCAGTACAAGGACCCCCAAATCAACCCCAAGACAACAAAGGCCAGGCACCTATTGGGGTGCAATGCTTTAACTGTGGTGAAGTGGGGCACTACGTCCATAAGTGCCCAAACAAGAAGCCCGTGCAACCGCAACAGCAGAATGTGATGCGAGGACGGGTGAACCACGTGACCATGGAAGAAGCGCAAGGGGCACGCGACGTGGTAGTTGGTAAGTTTCCTGCCAATTTACACATTGCAACCCTGTTGTTCGATTCTGGTGCTACCCACTCGTTCATTGCCCAAGGGTTTGTTAAGAAGCATGACCTAGCAACAACACAAATGAACCATATGCTAGCAGTAAACTCTCCAGGTGGAGAAATAAGGACAAGACGAGTGTGTCCCAATGTGAATCTAGACATTAATGGGGTAGTATTTACTGCCAACCTCATAGTGATAGATTCACCAGGGATAGATATTATTTTGGGTATGGATTGGTTAACCAAACATAAGGGAATCATCCATTGTTCGACCAGAACGGTGGAACTAACTCACCCTAGTGGCACAAGAGTAAAGTTCATAACAGTACAAGAGCCTAGGAGGGACATTAAATTAAATCAAGTTGAGGTGAAAGTGGAGGAGATCAGGATCATCAGGGAATATCCAGATGTTTTTCCAGAAGAGTTGCCAGGTATGCCTCCTGATCGCGAAGTGGAATTCGCAAGTGATCTAGTGCCTGGAACAGCTCCGATATACAAGAGACCTTATCGGATGGACGCCAAGCAGCTGGGAGAACTCAAGGATCATTTGAGAGAATTGACGGAGAAGGGGTATATTCGCCCTAGTTCCTCACCATGGGGAGCTCCAGTGATATTTGTGCCCAAGAAGGACGGGACCCAAAGGTTATGCGTAGACTACCGTGCTTTGAATGAAGTAACCATCAAGAACAAGTACCCATTACGCCGCATTGAAGACTTGTTTGATCAGTTGAGGGGAGCTTGTGTGTTCTCGAAAATTGATCTCAGGACGGGATACCACCAACTTAAGATAAGGCAAACTGATATTCCAAAGACAGCTTTCGTATCTCGATACGGACTGTATGAATACACCGTCATGCCCTTCGGGCTAACTAATGCCCCGTCATACTTCATGTATCTCATGAACAAGGTATTCATGGAATATCTGGACAAATTTGTGGTGGTTTTCATAGATGACATTCTCGTCTTCTCCAAAGATGAAGAAGAACATGAGAAACATCTAAGGTTGGTGTTGCAGAAGCTGAGAGAACACCAACTATATGCCAAGTTGAGCAAGTGTGAGTTTTGGCTGAAGAGAGTTCCCTTTTTAGGACATATAATCTCGGAGGGAGGAATCTCCATAGATCCCGCCAAGATCGAGGATGTATATAAGTGGAAGACCCCTGAGAATGTCGGGGAAGTTCGAAGCTTCTTAGGATTGGCTGGATATTATCGACGGTTTATTGAGGGATTCTCCAAGATCTCGAGACCCCTCACCAAACTGTTGGAGAAAGGAGTCACATTCACATGGACGCCGCAGTGCGAGACGAGTTTTCAGGAGCTAAAGAAAAGACTGACAACAGCCCCAGTGCTAGTTATGCCAGATATGCAGAAGAACTTTTCGATGTACTGCGATGCCTCTAGAAACGGGTTGGGATGTGTTCTCGTGCAAGAAGGGCATGTCGTGGCTTATGCATCCCGGCAGCTCCAGAAACACGAGAAGAACTATCCTACACAAGACCTAGAACTAGCCGCAGTGGTACACGCGTTGAAAATTTGGCGGCACTACTTGATGGGGAAGAGGACAGAGATATATACGGATCATAAGAGCTTAAAGTACATTTTCACACAGCCAGATCTCAACCTCAGACAAAGGAGATGGTTAGAGCTAATCAATGACTTTGATGTGGGCATCAACTATCATCCTGGGAAAGCGAACGTCATTGCAGATGCTTTAAGCCAGAAAGTGCAGGTCAATAGGTTGAGCTTAAAGGACATGCCTGCAGAATTGAAGGACGATGTTATGAGACTCAATCTATGCCTGGTGAACAGTGGTGAAGCCATCGTCATGGAAGTGGACTCCACATTAGAGAAAGACATACGCGATGGTCAAAAGAATGATGAGAAGATACGAGAAATCTGAAAACTCATCAAGGATAATAGAGCCCCTGGTTTCAGAGAGGATGAACAAGGTACGGTGTGGCACGGGAAAAGAATCTGTGTGCCTGAGGTAAAGGAGATCCGTGAATTGATTTTGAATGAGGCTCATGATTCCGACTATTCCATTCATTCTGGGAGTACGAAGATGTACCATGAACTCAAGAGCAGGTATTGGTGGTATGGCATGAAGCGAGATATCGCGGAACATGTTGCCCTATGTGACACATGTCAGTTGGTGAAAGCAGAACATCAACGACCCGCGGGATTATTGCAACCACTCAAAGTGCCTGAATGGAAATGGGAAGAAATCGGTATGGATTTCATAGTGGGATTGCCTAGGACCCAATCAGGATATGATTCGATATGGGTCATCATCGACAGGCTAACCAAGGTAGCTCATTTCATCCCCGTGAAAGAAAGCTACAGCGGATCCAAATTGGCAGAGTTGTACATGTCAAGGATCTTGTGTTACCATGGAGTGCCAAAGAAGATTGTGTCAGATCGAGTGACACAGTTCACCTCAAGGTTCTAGCAGAAGCTACATGAAACCATGGGAACCCATCTGAATTTTAGTTCTGCCTATCATCCCCAAACTGACGGGCAGACGGAAAGAACAAATCAGATCCTTGAGGACATGCTGAGAGCGTGTGCACTCAAAAACAGTCGGAGTTGGGATAAGAACTTACCGTATGCGGAGTTCTCCTATAACAACAACTATCAGGCTAGCATGAAGATGTCACCATTTGAGGCTTTGTATGGGAGAAAGTGCAGAACTCCACTATTTTGGAGCCAAACGGGGGAAAGTAAAGTGTTTGGCCCTGGAGTACTACAAGAAGCCAAGGCAAAAGTGAGGGAAATCCGCAATAACTTGAGAATAGCATAGACACGACAAAAGAGCTATGCCGATGTACGAAGAAGAGCTCGTTTTTAACGTGGGGGACTATGTCTACCTCAAGGTGTCCCCTATCCGAGGACTTCGTCGGTTCAAGGTGAAAGGGAAGTTACCACCCCGATACATCGGACCCTTTCAAGTTCTGGAGAGGAAAGGCGAAGTGGCATATCAACTAGAACTGCTGGCTCGCCTATCGGATGTGCACGATGTATTCCATGTGTCACAGCTCAAGAAATGTTTGAGGACACTTGAAGAGATGTTACCCATGAATGAGGTTGACGTAGCCGAGGATCTGTCTTATGCCGAGCAACCGGTCAAGGTTTTGGAGACAATGGAATGCCTCACATGAAATAAAAGAATCCGGATGTGCAAGGTGCAGTGGAAGCATCACTCGGAAGAGGAAGCCGCATGGGAGCGAGAAGACGAGCTTAAGGCGCAGTTTCCGGAATTGTTTTCTTAGAACCACCAATCTTGAGGACGAGATTTCTTTTAAGGGGGGTAGAGCTGTAACACCCCAAAACCTGCTAAGAGGGGAATTTAAAATTTTTTGGACATATTGCATGTGGTGCAGAAATTCAAATTCAAATTGGAATTCAAATTTAACTCAAAACAGAAAAGAAAAAGAAAAAGAAAAAGAAAAAAAACAAAACCCTCCCGGCCAGTGGGCCGAAACCCACCAGCCGGCCCACCTAGCCCCCACGCCAGCCCGCAGCCGCGCGCCCCGTTTTACTCTCACCGACATGTGGGGCCCGCCGTCGTCTTCCTCCCCGCGCGCGCTCGGCCGACCCGGGACTCCTCTCTACCCCGAATCGAAACCACCCTGGATACCCGCGTATCCCAGCCGAATTTTGGTTCTGGACGACTCCAGCTCGATCCCAACCGAATGCGGCCCTCCCCCGGCTATATAAACACCGGCATCGTCCCGTTTTTCGCCCGCGATCGGCTATTTTTCCTCCCGGTGAGAACCGAAGCTCCGATGACCGTTTTCTCTCGATTTTTGCTTTGGTTCTCTGATCTAACGCGCCGATCGTGTACCACCGCCTCCGGGGAATCACGCAGGTGCAGAAAACTCGGTGGTTTGCGCTTCAGACACAGCACCGACGAGCATCGCCGTGAATTCACCTCGGACCTCGTCGCCGACCGCCTTCCAGGACCTCCGAGCTCAAGAAAAACCCTGAGGTGAGATCCCCGACCTCCCCTCTACCGATCTATGCCATGAAATCCCAGTTTTAGGAAGAATAGACGAAGATCCGAAGTTTTCCGGCGAGATCGCCGCCTCCAGCCACCGTGCGCCACCGGGCAGCGCCGCCCGCGCTCGGTCAGAGCGACGTGGCCGCTTCTAAGCCGTCTATTTTAAATCGCACAGTGGAATTAAAACCCGCGCGTACCGATTCGGCGATCTAATCTGAGCCGTCTGTTTTAAATCGGACGGTCCACGTCGGCCCCGCATTATAAAGGTCAGGATTCTTACGCGCTACCCCCTGGGGATCTCGGAAAATACGAGCTAGCCCCGGAAACTTCTGATCTAGCCCCTGGAACTTCAGAAATTCATGTAAATTCAATGAAAAATCAGTTTTAGCCCCTGGACTTAATAAAAATTTGAAAAACCCCTCTGTTATGCATAGTTAGGCCCCTGGAAATTCTTAAAATAATAAATTAGACCCTGTAGTAGGGTGAACTTACCTTTTTAACCCTATATGATATTCAATTTAGAAATTTGAATGTGTGACTAGGATTTAAATTTAAAAAGGAAATACAAACACATTGTAAATTCAAGTTTAAACTCTACTAACACTTGGAAAACTTTAGAATGAACTAAAAATAAATTTTAGGCTGAAATGAAATCTGTTTGGGTGTGTTCATGTTTATTAGTTCTAGGAACACATTTCTAGGTTAATAAATAATTTTGAAAATGAGTAAAATAGATTTAAATTAGTTCACATCAGAGGAGAAGTTCAAAAATATATTATTTAATATTTTATATCAGAACTTATTCTGTTTAGATGAGGTGTCTTACTATTTTCATAATAAAGTTCACATTTAGGCATAGGAAATAAATCTGAAAATATAGCAACTAGGTATGCATAACTAGAAAATGATAAATGAAGTTTCCAAATCCAAAGATTTCAGTTTAGGATTTGGTAGAAGATTTGAAAACCCATTTGGAGTAGGAAATTACCTTCCATGCAAACTTGGTAGCTAAAGAGGGTATTAAAGAATTTGTTTAAATTGGAAATTCATATATAGTGTGCAAACAGAAATCTGAATACAAAAGTTAGAAATAATATACATATGTTTAAAAGTGCATGTAGGCCAAAAATCAACACACATAGAGTAACCACAACCCTTAGAACTGTGAATGACTTTCATAGGTGTGAATGTGTGGTTTGTATGAAGCGAAAGTGTGAACTATGTCTTATGGATTGTTGTTTTCTTTTGCTATGTGTGATGGTATGAGTAGAACTTGCCCCAGAGCAAGTTCTTCCCTTCCAAGAACAAGACTTTCCATTCCCAGAGCAGCAGGAAGAAGGCAAGTGTCCTTGACCACTTTGTTCCTATACTTGGATGTGTAGATAGAGTTATTTGCATTGTCAATTGAAATATGAAACCCAAGCTAGGAAGTTTCCCTAGAATTGCGTTACCTTGTTTTCCTTGTAGCTTGGGATGGGATTTTGCTTTATTATATCATTCATTCATATTACTTATGCTTAGCCATGCTTAGAATGGGATAAGTGGGATATGATATTATCAACTTGCTTACCTTACTCTTGAAGGAGATATTATGAGTTATGTAGAGGTAGGGATCAAGGCAAGTTGGATGGTTTGGTTGGTGCTGGGTACACGAGACTCGGGTTTGTGTTTAGTACTTGCCTGGATCCTAAGGACCGGTTCATGAAGCATGTAACCTGACTTTACCGTGCCAACCACATGCTGAGATGGGGCAGCTTAGCCAATTAATTAGGTGTATCTCTGGCGTAGTATGGGTGTGTTGGATGGTGCGGGGAATGTCATCTGGACTACCATATGAACCGCAAGGCTCAAGAGGGGGCCACTGCAGCGGGGTTGGAGCCTCTTGTATGCTGTTAGGTGTGAAACCTCAGTGGGCCCACGCTCGTCGGGAATCCCTTTGTAAAGGCTTCGTAGTGATCTCCTGGCTACACACCTGGTAAGTGTGAATGTGGTTTGTGGCCACTGGCATAATGGAGGGTCTTTTAGTCCACCCGGCAACGGGGGATGAAATCACTACATGTGGGTACAGTGGTGCAAACTCTGCAGAGTCAAAACTGTCATGACAGCCGTGCTCACGGTCAAGAGCGGCTTGGACTTATTCATGATTAGAGCATGATGACCTTGGAGGTTGTGGATGTTAAGCGGGGAGCTTAACATTGGAAATGATGTTATGGTTATATGATTATGATGATGGGATGGGAGATTGGGACCATTTCACCTGTGTAGTAATGTAGGTGCTTAATAAGCTAAGGTGATAGGTATTAATTGCGTAGTGCTTTAACCATGAGTTCAACCTCTCCTTGTTCTAGCCATGCATGACATAACTTTCCCACACTTGCTGAGTACCAACGGTACTTAAACTTGCATATTTGTTGGTTTATATTGCTGCTCAGGTCAAGAGAATGATGTGGTGTTCAATGACCAAGACTTCGGACCCGAAGAAGGATTCTAGGTTCATGGAGTCCCCCGGGGCAACTCCTGTGATGGAGCCCACAAGAATAATATTCCGCTGCCATTTTGTTTACCTGTTATGAACTTATTATCGTCCATCGAGACGTATACTTTGTAAGACATATTTATATTCGACACCTGGCTTGTAATAAATGATGCTTCACTATTTGTCATCACATGTATGAGAAAATGATCCTGGCATACATGTGATATTCACTCGGTTGTTCTTCGGAGAAACCGGGTGTGACATCACTGCCGAGCGAAGCTAGCGCCATCAGACCCGAGATGAACTCCGCCGCCACCGTCGCTGATCACTTTCCGGCGATGTCGAGGCGCGAGGGGTTGCCCGGCGTGTGCGTCGTGCTTCAAGGATCATGTATGAAGAAACCATGTCGAGAATTAGGCAGGATCCACCAAGAACGGGCTGTGCCAGCCGCTGTGTGTCGCACGCTTGGGCGCCGGCGGGAGGTTGAAGACGACGCTGTGCTGTGGGCCTGGGTGTCAGCCGTTTAAACATTTTGGATTCTTTTTTACAGTTTTCCCTCCAAAAGTTTAGAAGCCCATAACTTTGGCTAGGAGTGCCCAAATCGAGTGAACCAAATTCCTGGATTCAGCTCTCTGAGTACTTTCCAGCAAATCAAGTTTCACTGCATGAAAACCTTTATTTCTCAGGAATTAATTATCCAAAATTTAAAATGTTGGGAATTTTAACTGGAGATTCCTTTGGTGGAAAATTTTTAAATTTCGCCAGTATGTTTCTTGTAATGTCCCTGAGTCACCATAAAAGTTTCAGATCCATCCGAGCTCATTTAGTTCACCTAATGGTGTGATTAAGGAAACTGGTCCAGAGAAAAAGAAAAGTGTCCAGAAACATTTTTCAGATTTTCACTGAACTTGTGTAGCTCTTATCTTTTTCTAGGATGCTCCAAATTAGATGAAACCAATTCCATTAGAACCAGCTAAAAATCTAGTTTCCATAAAGTAATGGCTTGTTCCATGAAAAACCCTAGAACACCATAAGAGCTCTAATTATGGCCAAACACACATTTATTTGTACAGGGCTCAAATGAGCTTTTTTAGCCCCACCCCCTTGGCCGCAGCCCATTAGGGGGGAAACCCTAGCCGCCCCAGTGGGAACCACACCGTGGTTCTCCCACTCCGGGATCGCAGAGGATGGTGCCGTGCGATGCGGCACCCAACAGCACACATGAAAAGAATACGAGAAACATACAAACTTTTATTTATATAAAACAGCGAAAGTCTTTTACAAACTTAATGTACAGCGGAAGTCTTTACTCATAGCTAAACTTTCAGCCTAGCTATGAAGAAGTGTTGCAAGGGCCCAAGTTTCTCACTTGCTAAAATTGTTCATCACACCCACACCACACCTCATTTGTGGTAATCACATGAACACATTTGAAGAGCAAGTAACCACCGTAAATAGATTTATTAGAAGATGAACTCACAAAATGCAAAAGTGATATTTTTCACATGCATCATATAGGGGCTGAGAATATGATTAACTCCTAAACTTTGTTAGGAATGCTCATGCCAAATTTGACCCAAATCCAAAACCTTTTGAGTTACTTTTGGGTACAATTATCAAAAGGCTAGTTTGAACATAAATTCAAATTCAAACTCCTTTCATCCCATGAATTCAAAAGTGGGATTTATAAACTCAGCACATTTTTATGAGCTCGCACACAAATTTCCACTCCATTTGGAGTTGTTCTTGACATGAGCTATTTTGGCTAAATTCAAATCAAATTTGGATTTCAGTTCACAATTGCTGCACATTCAGTCCAACCATTTCACACTTTGATTCATTCAAATTCAAATGGGTATTTGGTGGTTTAATCAAAATGCCAAGGGTATTGAGGTCCCTAATGTTCATAGCAGTAGGAATTTAAGTTTTGAGGACAATTTGGAGAGGTGGGGCCCTCCTGTCAGTCACCCAGGTGGTCTAAACCGACTGAAGCCGCTGTGCTCGGGTTCTTGTGCGCAACAGCGTGGGCGCCACGGCAAGGACGTCCTGCCAGCAGCTGCTTGCTGCCTCTGGCCACCGAGCAGTCACTCTGCTCTCTTATCCTCTCGCCCGTGCCTCCAGGAGCCTGTTTCACCAGTGCCCCGACAGCCTCTCGCACAGAAACGTCACAACACTCGCCGCTCACCCGAACCCTTTGCTCCACCGTCGACCGGCTGAAGCAACGGCTTTCACGCTGAGCTGAGGCCTCAAACGAGGTCGCCGACCTTCACTCAACGTGCTCTAGCACTTGAAAACTCGTGATCACCTTCCTCCGGCCGGCACCGTTCCTTTTCTTCTTCCTCGGTTCAACCCGAGCCGCAGCCACGAGAACGCGTCATCCGGCCACCACAGCCCGTCTTTCCTCGAGCTGTGAATATCAAAGAGGTTTGTTAAGGTCTCCTTTTCCTTCACCACAAGATCCAGCGTCATTCCATGGGCTGCTCTCACCGGAATATCACGTTTCTGCGCCGGTGTACAAAAGAGACCGCCAGCCAACTTTGCAAAATTCATGATACACGTCGCACCACTCATCACCAAACTTAGCAAACCACTTTTAGATGTCTGTGCGAATTCATAGGATCAGAAACCTCGGAGAACCATTGAGTTTAGCCGCTGTTCTCTGGGTTTTGCTATTTTTCACAAATTTTGACCTGGGTCGCACGGTGACATGCTATTTAGAGCCGTTTCCAAGCTCATTTGAGTTCACGATCATTTTCCCTAGGGTTCAATGATGATGTACAACCCTTTGCTCGGGTGTTTGGGGTACTAGGGAGTCCGGCCAACACGGCCGAAGTTCTTCGAAGGACGCTGCACGTCGCCGGCCATGTTCCGGTCAGCGTCGACCACCGCCAACCCCACCAGCGTGTTCCTCGCGTCGGACTAGGCCCTAGCGGCGAGTTTCATGATGCTTGGCGTGGGGGATCGGCCGGCGGCGAGCTTCACCGGAGTACGCCGCCGCAGGGCAGTCGGGTGGCGAGAGGAAGATGAAGACGGCGGGCCCCAGCTGTCAGCCGCTGTCTGGAGCGTGCGCGCCGTGTTTAATTTAAACAACTCGGCAGGTCTCGCTGTCAGCGGCTGAGTCAGCGCGGGAAGTGATTTTCTATTGGAAAATAATTCAGAATTCGGCTCCAACTTTAGAAATCCATAACTTTGGCTAGGATTGTCAAAATCGAGTGAACTAAATTTTGTTGGACTCAGCTCTCTCAGTACTTTCTAGCAAAACAAGTTTCACTCCCTGAAAACCTTTATTTCTCCAAAATTTAAAATGTTGGGAATTTTAACTGGAGATTCCTTTGGTGGAAAATTCTGAAATTTGGCCAGGATGTTCCTTGTAATATCCCTGAGCCACCATAAAAATTTCAGATCCATACGAGCTCATTTGGTCCACCTAATGGTGTGATTAAGGAAACTGGTCCAGAAAAAAAATGTCCAGAAACATTTTTCAGATTTTCTCTGAACTTGTTTAGCTCATACCTTTTGCTAGGATTCTCCAAATTAGATGAAACCAATTCCATTAGAACCCTATGAAAATCTAGTTTCCAGAAAGTCATGGCTTGTTCCATGAAAACCCTAGAACACCATAAGAGCTCTAATTATGGCCAAATACACATTTATTTGTGCAGGGCTCAAATGAGCTTTGTTTCAAATGAAATTTGGAAAAGTCCCTGTTTAGGTTGTCACCAAACCTCAGTAAAAATTTCAGAAGCAAAAGGACTGTCTATCTATACTTATAGTCTTTACTATATCAAATCCAACTCAATTACATTTAAATTGACACGCATCATATTTGTTTTTCGTGTACTCGCTAAAATCAAAGAAGGCCCGGAGGTTCTGGACTTTATTACTCCGGAAGAACAGTTAGCTCACGACCAGCACCAAGGAATGCTCTGGTTTGCATTAACCATTTACAAGGTCTTATGTTTTGATCACTTACTTTATGTATTTCTTACAAATGTGCATTAGAGTCTTGTTTAGAAACCCAAATGCATAGCCAAGAGAACCAGAGGTTTTGGGCTTAGGTTTTAAACCTCGAGTAGCCACTGCAATGCTAAAATGGTATAGGTTTCGGTACAAGTCGAGTAGTTAGAACCACTCGCGAGAATAGGCTTAGCAGCACACTACTCGGTTAGAAAGATGGACAATGAATCACATGACAAGAAAATCAGACCGAGCGGAGAGTAAGGGCAGCAGGACTTTGGGGCCTGGGTGCCATAGCTCTGTTTGTGTCGATTTAGGACCGAGCCATGTGTGGTCCTGTTGAAAAAGCAAGAACAGTACCAAAGACCTACCAATTATATGGGAACCGGGAAACCGATGTAATTCGGGAAGCGATCTGTTGAGGCATTGCTTGTCGTTCAGAGGGTAGGTTGAGAGCAGCGAGGTGTAAATTGTCTAGCGGGCACTGCGGATGCTCCGCATAAATACCTCTTGCTCGGGATGATAGGACCGGTTCAACACTTGGCTAACAGATGAAAGGTGGTTGCATATAACGTCCGTGATGGTTGCTGAAGGCAACATCGAGTACGGCCATACGTGATGGGTTATTCGGGTAACCCTGCAGGTGTAAATCGATAATAATCGCCGTCCCTCGCGATCAGTGAGTACCACTTGTTCACTGTACCATGACGTAGAAAGAACAGGCTAGTGTCATGTTAAAATGTTGCTGAATGAAAGATTTACATTGTTAGTTAATGAAATGCTTTAGTTTAGAGCCAATTAAAGTTCTTTTTAACCTTAGGCAAAGCACATAAGAGAAATGCATTTCTTGTTTGACTGCAGCTTTCTTATGTGTATCGGTACAAGGTTCCCCACTGACTTGCGGCTAAAACTTGAAAGTAAGAGTCAACTAATTAGGCGAGTCTTTTGCAATATACTTTCCTATTATACACTGCAAACCCAGCATGTAGAGTTCAATGTTTAGGTGAGACGGGTTAGTCTTGCTTAGCCATCGTGCTCACTGCTTGTGTTTGAAGCGTTTGCAGGGTGCTATGAAGAGGAGGCTCCCGAGGAGGAGATGGACCCCCAAGATGGAACCACTGTCGAGTGGGAGCCGTCCACGCCGCCGTGTTAGTGTGCTAGTAAGGAAACGTTCATGGGCTGAACATGAACTCTTATGCTTAGTCTACGCCCGCGAGTGTGGACTTAACGTTATTTTGATGTAACTATGTTCATAAATAAGTTTATTTAATAAAATTTTGCCTTGTCCTCGGACCCTTCCTCATAACTCTCACCTGCACATAGCTCAAATATTGCAACCGTGAGCACGATGGCTCAGCAAGGCTTAATCGACACTCCTAATCATGAAACTCTACATGCAGGGATTTGTAATATAGGAAAAGGACATTGCAATAAATACACGCCTACATGTCAATCCTTGCTTTCAATTTTATAGCAGCAGTTTAATGTGCCTTAGGCAGCCCTCACGTCGGAAGTTCACAATGAAACAAGAAATGCTTTCCTCCGATGTGGTTATGCCCAAAGTGGAAAATAAACTTAATGAGCTCTACATATACAACATACATGGTATCAAGATAATATTAGCTCAATGCATCATATTCTGCTGGCTTCTTTCAGTTATTACTACGTCACAGCACAGTGAACAAGCGGTACTCAAAAAACAGCGAGGGACGGTTATTGCAATCAGTAGACACCCAGATAACACGTCACATACACCCACTTTCAGAAGTGTGGTGCATCACACCTTCCTACTCTGCTGTATGCAGCAACCTTTCAAAGGAAACCCAAATGTCGAACTGGTCCATCTGTAACGGGCAGGAGGTCCCCGTGCGGAGCATGTCTGTGCCAGCCGGCAGATTTACATCTTGCCACCCTCAACCCAGTCCTATAAAACGATTGGGTAAGTCTCGGCACCTAGGTTATCTAATTACATCGGTTTCCTGGTTCCCATATAGCCAGTATGCATCCGGTACTATTCAAACTTGTCCAGCAGGGCCGCACACGGCTCGGTCCTCAACCAAAACCAACAGGGCTACGCACGTGAGACCTCATCTCACTGCATCCTATCCCCCTGCTGGGTGTCAATTTCATATTCTTAAGCCATTCTTTGATTCATTCGATCCCGTCTGATAAAATCCTATCTCACGAGTAGATTTCAACTACTCGACTTCTACCGAGATCCCAAGACATTAGCACGTCATTTTCTACTCCTCGAGCTGGAGACTAACTAATACCCCATAGATTTAGGGGTCATGCAAGTGGAGTTTCAAGCACCTTAACTCTAATGCAAACATTTCATCCTAGACATAAGTGATACAAATCAAAACATTGCAAAAGTAATTAAATGCAAACCAGGGCTTGCCTGGTTGCGAGTCAAATGGAAAATTATCTTCTGGAGGTAGGATCTCCAAGGCCTAAGGAGTGTCTTCAATCTCAGTCACTATATGACATGCAACAAAATATGTATAAGAGTGACATTTAACTTATAAGAAGCAAGCTTATAATTATAGTTACTGCTACTAAGGTTTTTTAATTGGCTTTGGGATTTTTCCAGTGGGGACTAGAAGTCATGAGGAGGATCTGAAGCCAAAATTGAGAAAGTTTCATGGAAGCTTGTTGGTTCTAACCCTCCCACAAGTAATTGTCTTCTCTGAATTTTTACCTCCAATCTGAAGCTTTGACATAGCTAACAGTGGAATATTTAATTAGAGAAGGTCTCCCTGGTTCTAGCAAAATTGTTTCATAATTTTTCGAGTTGTATACAGGGATAAATGTATTTTTGAAGTTGGTGGGGAAACTGAAAAAGTTTCTGTTTATTTTGGAATTTTCAATGAAGGCTGAAAATTGAAACAGGGTTTGGCCTAGTAATTGGAGTCCAATGATGCTCAAATTTTTACATGAGGTCACTACAGTTATGAAAGATCCTCTGGCAAAAATTGAGCAAATTCCATAACAGGGATCTTCTGGAATTAATTCCCAAAAGTTTAAATTTAAGGAATTTTGGAGAAAATTCCAGGGGTTTTCAGTCAAATTTCTTTGCATTTATTCAAAGTACTGGTTGAGAGGAATCCAACAAAATTTGTTTCACAAATAATGGACACTCCTACTGAATGTTCTGGCAGTTTGAAGTTTGAATGGAATACCGAAAATAACTGAGATGTTTAAATGGCTGACGGTGGATCCCACCCAGTCATCTTCTTCCTCCTCGCGCCAGAGCACTCAGGCGGCGGCGCGCGCTGGCGAGGGTCCCCAGAATGAGGTTTCCGGTCACCTCCCGACACAAAACTCCCTAAACAAACCCGCTGAACCTTTCAGGGGGTCGGCGCTCGACTGCGGTGGCCGGAATCACTCGTGCAACGGCAACTGCAGAGGCTATGGTTCCAGCAAGTCGTTCTCGTGATAGGAGGCTTCAAATCAGCCGGGGTTTGCTCGGAGAGCACCTTGGAAACTCTAGGAAGCCAAAAATGGAGCCCAAGCACGACGAAAATGCCGACAACTATACCCTCGACGGTGAGCCGAGGTATTTTTCACCGGCGGTGAGAAAAACAGCTAGAACTAGACCGATTCTCAATGGTTTGCATCGTTTCTTCTTCGAGGATGGCCGCTAGGGTGTGAAGAAGCTCCTTGCAAACTAGATTGATCATTAGTTGTACGTACAATGGAGATTTTGGATGTAGACCGAGCTCTATACCTATGAACTAGGGTTCGGGAAAACTCAAAATTCTAGCTAACGGCTTGATCAAACAAGGAACAGATTTCGGCTACACCATCTAGGCTTGCACGTCCACCTTTTTCGTGTAGAGAAATGGAGATGACGAAGGCCGTAGCATGCTGTCGAAGGTGAGGCCGAACTGTGCTCCACCAGTTTCACCTCGGCGCCAATTTGCAATTTGCAAGCAGCAGGAGCTAGGAGTTTTGGGGTGGAGAAGGGTGCATGCTAGGGCAGGTTATAGCGCTGCTTTTCTGTGTTGGGGGCGCGATCAACCGGAGCTCAACCGGGTCATGCAATCTAGAACAGAAGGACGCCGGTGGCGAGTTTTTTTTCACAGGAGAGAAACCGAGAGAGCGCAGAGAGAACATGGAGGACGTCGGTTCAGCGGCTGGGGCATGATAAGGGCGAGCAGGTGATCTGGGAAGAAGGAGCTGGTGCTCAGAAATTCATCGGGCGGGGTTGGCACCGGGAGCTGGCGTCGCCTCGTCCGATGAAAGGAAAACAGAGGCAGTTTGCCTCTGTGTGTGGCTGACAGAGGGGTCCCACTCCCTCAATTTTTCTTTAAATTTTACACGGATGTTTTTACCTCAGCTACTCACAATTAAAAGCTATGCTTCCACACCAAGTCATGGTTTGAATTTGGAATTCAAATGGATTCAGTTTAGGTCTGGAATTGGAACTGCACTTGGGTATTTGAATCTGAATTTGGATTTGAATCCTCCCTCTTCCATTGATTCAAATGCATAGCAAAACCAAGCCCAAATTCATATGAATTTTGGCATAGGAGTTATTTCAAATGTGAGGAACACCATTTGTGAGACCCAATTTGCAGTTTGATGAAGTTCAAATTTGAAACTGAAGTTTGAATTCAAATTTGAGTTGCTTCCTCACTTAATTCCAAACAAATGGTAAACCCTCTCAACTAACTTAAATTTGGCAGGGTTACTATTTGAATTATGGGGAACCAAATTGTGGATTTAGGTCTCCATGTTTGGAAGTTTTTGCAAGTACAATTCAGCACTTTTTACTCACACCTTTATATTCCAAAGTTTTAATTCCCCTCATTTTCCTAAGTGTCGCTCGTCCGAGAATCGCATTGGGTGGTGCCGTGCGATGCGGCACCCAACAGCACACATAATAAAGCATCATATTACATAAATCAAGCGGAAGCTTACAAAATGTAAATTTTTACGAATACTTCTCAAAATAATCTACAGCGGAAGACTAATACAACTCACGTCTCATACCTATGCTAAGCAACAGAAAAGGTGTCCAGCCCGCGGACCCTTCTCGCTAGCAACACTATCACAGTAGCCGCGGCAGGGGTTGCCATGAGTTCACCACTCGGAGATCTCCGAGTCTCATCAGACACCCGTACATATCAGCGTACAGTTATTACCTGCAAAACAACTTATGCAGTATCTGTGAGCACGAAGCTCAGCAAGACTTAACCGTCACCCTAGTCCTGAAACCCTACATGCTGAAAATAGAGGGCTGAATATAGAAGTTTGCACAAAGTATGAACTTGAGCTAAAGGAGAGTCCTTACTTCAAGTTTTAAGCAACTTTTATAGCCATCACGCAATTTACATCGAGACTCTACAATCAAACAAGAAATGCTTCGTCAGGATGTCACTTGCCCGAGGTGAAAGTAACTTTAGTGAGCTACCCTAGACTCATACGGACCTTGCGCCATTAACGTCAAGACTCCACAATCAAACAAGAAACGCTTTGCCTCGGCTCTACTAGCCCAAGGTGGAGAATAAATTTAGTGAAAGTGTTGATCATTCCTCATCTCCATTATGAGGATTACTCACGAAGCATATTAAGGTTTTTCCCAGTTTATTACTACGTCACGACGCAGAGAACAAGTATGCTCGGTCCATTCCGCGAGCGACGGTGATTGCAATCAAAAACACCCGGCTGACACGACACGTACGCCCGTACTCGACGTTGCACACAGCAACCGTCACTGACGTCGTACGTGGCAACCTTTCACACGACACCCAAATGTCAAACCGGTCCCAACGACTGGGATTAAGTCTCTCTACGGCAAACCCTCGTAGAGCCGACTTCCCTATCGTTTTAGCATCGACATCAGACGGTGAGGTATGCCTTGACACCCAGGTTAACATGTTACATCGGTTTCCTGGGTCCCATATAGCCAGTATGCATCCGGTACACAACTCAAACTTGTCCAACGGGCCACACATGAGAACGGGCCTTAATCGACTCAGACATTGACTAGGTTCACAGGACCACGTCCTTAATCCTTCCATCCACGCCCGATCTCCATTCCCAACTATGAGGATCAATTCCCAACTCTTCCGATTGATCCCCCCTTTGCCCGGTTCAGCACTCCAGGCTGTGAGTCGCTGCAACGTCCCTTCGAATGCTCCTTGGAGCTCCTGGGCTCCGGTGGAGGCCTTCGTTGACAGGTTATTGGCGATGGTGTCGTCGGCGCGCGTTACATGGCACAGGTCCAAGGTACCCAAACTGCTCCCCCGTTGGCATGAGGAGCAGCACGCCGTTGAGGTAGAACCCCCTGGGATGCTTGGTGGTGGCGACCACCTGACCACGAAGTCAGTCGGTGCTTGGCTCTTGACTGTCTGACATGGTTGCGAGTACAGATTGAACTCCGCCATCTTCGTGCTGTCTTCCGGCTTCGGAGGCTGGATGTGCGTGCCAGTGACGCCCTTCTTCTGCTTTGGCGCACTTGTCTGCCAGGATGAAGAGCTCTGAGATGTCTTGCACCTCTTTGGTGGCCAACTTCTCGAGCATCTTCTTGTCCCTCACACCCTGTCGGAATGCGACCACCACTGATGCATCCGGGATTTGGGGGATGCTGTTGCGTACTTGGGAGAACCGCTGGATGAAGGAGCGCAGATATTCCCCCGGTTGTTGCTGCACGGCGTGGAGGTCCAGCTCCGTGCCGGGGCGCGTGTAGGAGCAGCTGAAGTTCGCCGTGAACTATCTGCATAGCTCCGCCCAGGAAGTTATTGAACCCTGGGGCAGGTTCATGAACCATGACCGTGCCGGGCCGGTCAAGGCGACGGGGAAGTAGTTGGCCATGATCGCTTCGTCCCCTTCTGCCGCTAGGATGGCAGTAGAGTAGACCTGTAGGAACTCTGCCGGGTTGATGCTTCCATCGTACTTCTCCGGCAGGTGTGGCCGGAACTTGCGTGGCCACACTGCGAAGCGGAGGTGTGGCGCCAGGGCCACACATCCGGTCACTGCTGTTGCATGTCTTGGTGCCGCGAACCCTTGGACGGCTGCTGGCACGGTGTACCCCGGCATGGGCAAAGGTGCGCCATACACCGGGGCTGCCGTCTGCAGGACATATGGTTGCTGCATATGCTGCACGGCATATGCCTGGGGTAGAGGTTGCGTGGCGAACATCTGCGGTCCAGGTTGAGTCGAGGCGGTCGACATGCTATAGTCGGCCTCTTGCATGTGACGCCTTTGCCGCTGTCGCTAGATGGTCACACGAGCGTCTTCTCCCGAGCGACGTCGCTCCAGCTCTATCCTCAGGTCCGCCGTTGGGTGCCTGGTAGAGCGGGAGTCTGCCGTCTGCCTGTCAACCGTTGGTGTGCGTGACAGCGAGACACCAGGTTGAGCAGGGCATCGTCCCCGCCGCAGCGGAGGGTTGATGGCAGTAGCGACGAGGTAGTTGACGTCGCGGATCCACTGCTGGGTGGCCCGCTGGGGAGCGTCTTTAGCAGGCACACTTGCTTGAGTGGCGCTCTATGCCGCGGCAGACCTTGAGATTGATGGAGTTCGCCAGGAACGTCGGCGTGAAGAGCTTGCCGCTGACGAAGGCTTGGTCATTTTTGTCGGTGTAGACTCGTCGCAAGAGGGAAAAGCCCTCTACCTGGCGCACCAAATGTCGAAGCGTCTGCGGTCAACACTTCCCCCGGGCCTGCTCTTGGTAGCCCGCGGAGGTTCTTTTTCGGAGGGGCTAGTCCTCTCGCGAGGGTCTCGCCGGAGTGGACGAAGGAAGGAGATGAAACTGGTTCGACACGGGGGTTTACGTGGTTCGGGCCACCGGAGCATAAAACCCTACGTCCATGGGAGTGCTCGGAGCACTGGTTTCCTTGAGTATGTGGATGACCTAGAGGAAGTCGAACTCAGTAGAGTTTGAACCCCTTGTAACGTTGCCTACCCGAGCCTTTTATAGTCCAAGGCTCGAGCGGCTTACAAGGTGGGCCCCGGGACCTGACAGGTGGCCCCGGGGTGATTTCCTACCAGCTATATAGTCTTGGCGCTGGCTTCAATGTGGTCGTCCTGCCACCCTGCCCACGCCGCAGGCTAGGTGTAGCATGTAGCCGTTGGCGATGGCAGAGGCGGCAGGGCACGTCTTGTCCATGTCTTGTCGCTGCCTTCAATGGTCTGCAGCTTATGACACTGTGCGCCTGTCTTGATTGTGACTGGTCACAGTGCCTCCTGATAGGCGTGCGCCGCGCCTTGGGAAGGCGCGGGTCTTGAATGCTTTGTACGGTAAAGGCATGGCACGCCTTTACTCCCGCTTCCTACCGCGCCGGGCGGGCAGCGCTGCGCTGCTGGCCACGTGTCGGGCCCGGAGCTCACCTCTGAGGAGAGGGGAGCTCCGGCCCCGCTGGACACGTGGAGCCTTCAGAGCTTACCCCCGTGGAGGGGGCGAGGTCCGGCATTCTGGGCTACATGGCAGGCCCGGAGCTATCCTCCGAGGGAGGGGAGCTCCGGCCCTACTGGACACGTGGCTCCTTCGGAGCTCGCCCCTGCGGAGGGGGCGAGGTCAAGCCTCCTGGGCCACGTGGCAGGTCCGGAGCTATCCTCCGAGGGGAGGGGAGCTCCGGCCCTACTGGACACGTGGCTCCTTCGGAGCTCGCCCCGGCGGAGGGGGCGAGGTCCGGCCTCCTGGGCCACGTGGCAGGCTCGGAGCTATCCTCCGAGGGGAGGGGAGCTCCGACCCTACTGGACACGTGGCTCCTTCGGAGCTCGCCCCGGCGGAGGGGCCGAGGTCCGGCCTTCTGGGCCACGTGGCAGGCCCGGAGCTATACTCTGAGGAGAGGGGAGCTCCGGCCCAGCCGGACACGTGGCGCCTTCAGAGCTCACCCCTGCGGAGGGGGCGAGGTCCTTATGAGATTTCACCCTGTGCGCCGGGGTACCCGGTATTGATGGTACCCACAGAGGACAACAAAGAAAGTGTACCACAAGATGAAGATTGACTAGAGCTAGGCATGTCACGTTGTGAAACAAATGCAATAGACTTGTTGGTGTTCTTACGTGATATTACGTCAATTTCATGAGTTTTTAACATAGAATATAGCACATCTAATGTAAGTGTACTCATGACAGTAGATTCACGAATAGATGTAACTTTCATCTCCCAAATTGACATGTCTGATGCACTTAGTAATGGCCTAGCATTTTCAGCATCTAAAAAATTAACGTTGACACTACGCAAGTTGCTGAGAATTTTATTGAAGCGAGCAAAGAGGTCATTGATTGAATCACCGGGTTGCATCTCGAAGCGCATGTATTCTTTCTTGAACATATCTATTTTTACCTCCTTGATCGTGTTGGATCCTTCGTGGTAGTCACAAAGTGCTTTCCACACATCGTATGCAGATCGGAGGTGTGCAACACGGTCGAAGTCACTTTGAGTTAATCCTTGTATGATCAAGTTCAGTGCTTTGTTGTTGTTGTCGACATCTCTCATGCTTGTGGCCATGACTTGATCATTTGGCGGCACGTCATAAGGCTTGTACACCTTTTCTCATATTGCGAAGCCTTGCGCCTGGATGAAAGCCTCCATACGTGTCTTCCAAACCTGAAAATCAATGCCACTGAACACACAAGATTTTGCGGAGTATTTATCCATGATGATTAGTCAAAACACATGCAAATCACTAAGATTAGAGCACCGTGTCTATGATAACAATTGTAGGATCGAAGAGCACGTGAAAATCTACCAGAGGAGGGTGAATGGTAGATTTAAACTTTTTAACGGAAGCAACAAAAAACCCCTTGGCAGAAAATCGATCTGTTAAAGAAACCATGTATGCGACTAATCTAAACGTGTTCAACCGTGAAAAAAGTGGTATATATTATAGAGAATAAAGTCACGAAGACACGACAATAAGAATCATGGAAATCCGTCAAAAATAACTCAAGTTATGATCGAAAGATCAGACGAGGGTCAATCTGTTCTACTCGAGTAAAACCAGATCTGAAACACTGCAAAGAAACTCATGTAGATCAGAAACTACAAATCCAATGACCGTGAAATTTTCACAGACGATATATAATCAAGTTGTGAAGGCAAATAAAAAAGAATCACGTCAATTGGATCTGTAAAACTCAAGTTATGATCAAAACACCGAAGCACTATCGTGCTGTCCAAAAACTCGATGAGAAAGACTTGACAAAAACAAGTCGGACGAACAAGGCACAAAAGCTCCTCTAAATTACGAATATTATTGATCAAAACATAAGAGGAACAGACCAAAGTCATGCACACTATGAGCCTTGGTCTCCCTTGCTTATATAACCAGCCCTAAGGCCAACCCAATTCAAACTAGGACTCCTACTCCTACTTGGATTCAAACTGTAACTTGCCAATACTGCTCAAGACTCTTGTATACGCAGATAGAAGAAATTTTAATACTTCCAAACACCTTAGGAACGTCCCAAACATTCCTAAAGCAACTCTACTTCATGCCTAACACAAAATCCTATTATAACCAACTCGAAACTTTCCATAAACAAACCATAACTGCCTTAGCCGCAGCCTGAGCGCGAAATCCAGCCGGTTGAACCTTTTCAACCATATATCCACTTCCATATCACTTCACCACGCCTTGGAACCATGTTGCCTTGTCCATGCACTCCTTGCACACATGCAAACACCTTCCAACAACGTCCACGATACCTTCATATGCATTATTCTTGATCCAAATATGCTGCGCGACCTCCCGATAAACCCAACCACAATTCCTCCCGAACTTGGTTGTTGAACCTCATCTTCTCCCTAAGACTAGTTCAATGGATCCCTTCACCAGCCATATCTTGAACACAAGAAACACCTGCACATGAATAAACAACCAATACTTTTGAGCACAAGTCCACGACTTGACTCACGTTAGATCCGAAAACCACAACACCTTACATGAACACCCCACATAAGCATGTTGCAAAACATAGCCAAATGTTAACCACCGTAAACATCCATAACACTTCAAAAACTTATTAAAAGAATACTAAGCAAATTTTCCATAGATGTAAAGTAAGTTCGAAACATTTGCATGGTAAAAACAGAACCATTGCGATTTAGCTCCGAACCTTGCTAAAGCTAACCGGACCTTGAGCCGGAACTTACCAAAGCTAGCAGAACCTAGCACCGGAACTTACCAAAGCTAGTCGGATCTACCGTCGGAGCTAACCAAATGTGGCGGACCGGGATCCGCTCATCCAGGATCACAGAGGGTGGTGTCGCGCGATGCGACACCCGATAGCACACGTCATAAGAACACCATATATTACATGGGAAAACCAACTGAACTGTACAAACAGGTACAAACTTCAGTTACAACTATTGTTTATGTTACACAGCGGAGGTCTACTCTATACAACTCACGCCCGCCTATCTAGCAAAAGTCAGTTGCCCAGCCCTAGGGCAACCCACACGAGCTGCACGTCTCAGCTCAGCGCGGTGTGTAGTGCTCCCACTCAGCCGTAGTCCCAAAAAGAGGGTAACCCTCGCCGGTGGACTCGTACTCCGAGTCCGTGGGTGGCTCCTCACCTGAAAAACACTTAAGAAGCAACCGTGAGCACGAAGGCTCAACAAGACTTAACCGACTCGCCTAGACATGAAACTCTACATGAGGTGGACCATGAACATAGTATAGTAATATTGCAGCAAAGGGACTCGCCTATAAGTTCATCCTTAATTCATCTTTTAGCAACAAGTTAACAGTTCAGGAAGCTGAAATTTAGTAAGCCATATTTGGTGGCACACATGTAGCAATACAATTATATCATGACAGCAATATTGAGTAATAACGTTCCATAAATTATCTACGTTACGACGCAGTGAACAAGCGGTACTCGTCACCGCGAGGGACGGCGAATCAACTCGATATACACCTGCAGGGAAACCCAAAGAGCACGTCACGTACGCCCACCCGTGGAGCTGCACAGCATGCTCACTCGATGTCGTACGGGACAACCTTTCACCCGACAGCCCAAACGTCGAACCGGTCGCACCGAAACGAGCAGGAGGTTCCCCACATGGAGCATCTCTCTATGCCCGTTGGCAGATTTCCACCTTGCTGCCCTCAGCCTACACCTATAAATCGGTGCGTTATGCCTCGACGCCCGGAGGTTTAGGATACATCGGTTTATCAGGGCCCATATATCGGATATGCCTTCGGTACGTTCAATACTTGTTCAGCAGGGCCGCACATGGCTCGGTCCTCAATCGACACGGACAGGGCTGCACACACAAGACTTCCTCTTGCTGCGCCCTAGACCCTGCCTAGTCTCATTTTCATTACTAAAGTGATCTCACATCACTCAACCGAACCCGTGTGTCCCAAGCCCATCTCGCGAGTAGATTCCAACTACTCGACTTGTACCGAAGTCCTATGAAACATTAAGCATCGCCTGTCTACTCGAGGTCTTAGACCCTACCCTCACTCTTATGGAAAATTCTGGTCATGCAAGTGGGGTATTCATCCATCCTACACCTAATGCACATACACCCTTCACTCTACGTATGTAAACAAAGTAAAAACTTTGTAGAAGGCTTAATGCAAACCGGGGCTTGCCTTGTTGCTGCTGGTCAGGGGATAGTTCTTCTTCTGGAAGCAGGAAATCGAGTACTTCCGGAGCCTCCTCGCTTTCAGCGACTACACTTTAATAAAATTCTACATGTTAATGAATATGCACATGAGTTTATGGTAATGCTTCTACTATTTGTTATAATAACCAGTTTATAACAACTGGAACTCTGTTCAAGAATTTAAAATGGATCTGGGGGTTAGTAGTTTGGGTTTGGACCTAAGCACATGATTAAGTGCTAAGTGGTTTTCCCCCTCTTCTATATTAATCCCTCAAGTGGTTCCACAGAACAGGGGTGATCCAGAGCTCCAATGGAGCTGAGAATTTCTGTGTGAGTTCCTTGTCACAAGACAACTCTCTGGATCAAAATTTAGCACTTGTCCTTGGGTGGTTTGTTCTGAATAATTCTTTTAGCAAATAAACAAAGAAGAATTAACTCTGAGGTGACACCCCTGTTCATGCCCAACTTAGTGAAGTACAATTTCAATTGTAGCTCATAGAGTTTGCATGAATTTTCCTAGCATTTTTGGAGCTAAGATTTGCCCAGAACTGAATTTCCAAGTTTTGGAAATTCTCTGAAAATGTTTCTGTATTTAAATGAACACAGCACCTTCAAATTTGAATTGCTCTGATCAAATCAACTCCAAATGGTCTGAAACTTTTACAGGGTTTCACTAACATTCTAAAGGACATTCTGGCAAAATTTGGTGATTTTTGGATGAACCAAACTCCCTCTAAAATTCTTTTGCTGAAAAGCTTCAATGAATTTTACAGAATTAAATAATGGGTTTCATACAAATTGGGTGGCATATATGGATAGAGATCTGCAAGATGAATCCAACCCAATTTGAATCACTAAATTTGGAGCTTCCTAGCAAAATTTATGGGGTTCTAAAGTTTGGCGAAACTCTGGAATTTCAAATTAATTCAGGAAACATTCAAACTCTGACTGTGGGTCCCTCCTACACGTGTCGGCTGCTGGAATCACGCCACACGGGGCCACAGGACCCTTCCCGCGCCACCACACTGGATCCTGAGCCACAGCGGATTGACAATTTAAAATATCGCTACTGACATGCGAGGCCCCCAGTCATCTTCCTCCTTGCGCGCGCCAGCAAGTCCAGCGGCGGTGCACTCCGGCGAGGTTCGCCGGAACCGCCTTCCCGACCACCCCCAGTGCCATAACTGGCCGCCTAGCTTTACCTCGACCTGGGGAACTTGTCCCGGGAGTCGGAGCTCGCCGGCGGTGACCGGAAACAGGCATGCGACGTCCACCGCGGAGGCTAGGGCTCCGGTGAGGTCGTTCTCGCTCTCTGGGGCATGAAAAGGGCTACGGTTTGCTCGAGAAGCATCAGTGGATCATGAGGAACCTAACGTGAGCAGTCTCGGAGGCTAACAACGCCGGCAAACCCACTTTTGACGGTGACCCGAGCCGTGTTTGCGCCGGCGACTATGGAAACGGTTCATACTCGGCCATTTCTGGACGGTTTTGCTTGGTTCTTCCTCGAGGAGGGGCGCTAGGAGATGTAGGAGATATCTATGAGCTAGCTTGATCATTGACTCAGTGTGTAATCCGAATTTTGGATTCTTGCCGAGCTAGGTCAGTTGCACTAGGGTTTGGGACTTTCCAAAAATCTTGCTACTCGGTGGACCATTTGCCGAAGGGTTTTCGGCTACACCGTCTAGGGTTTCCCACACACCTTTCTTGTGTAGAATGTGGTCGGCGACGATGGCTGGATGGGGCTGTCACCGGTGAGCCGAAGCTCGACGGCGCGGTATCTCCTGGTTCTTCAACTTCGATGGCTCACACCGCTCAGACTCGGGTGCAGCTTGCTGGAGCAGCACGGGGAACTGCTAGCGTGCGCCCTGGCGCTCCCTTTTGCTGCAGGGATCGCGAGCGTTCAACGATCAGCGTGGGTGCACGCCAGGGCTCGGAGGTGCAAGCGTTGCAGCGAGTTCATCGCGTGCGCGGGCGCTGATCAGAGCGGCAGGCGAGGGAGGCAGCGAACTCAGCTTTGTGCTGCGTACGTGGTGATCGGGAGGGGGGCGCGAGTTAATCCCCGCGCGCGCTGGCGCAGCCGTGAGGCGGTAACCGGTCGCGGCGGCTGACCGACGACCACCGAGTGGTTCTCTGTTGCCCACAGCCCCTGACCAGTGGGCCCTCCTCCCCCTTTTTCTTTCCAATTTTTCACCTCTGTTTTACTGAAAATTATCCCCAGCTACTCTCAATTAACTGTGAGACTTAGCCCCTAAGTCTTGGTTTGAATTTGAGTTCTCCAATTCAAACTTTGTTTGACTAAATTTGCTTTATGTTTAAACTGAAATTCAAATTCAGTTTTGAATTCTTGCAATTTAGCTCTTGACAAGATGAACTCCAATGGGGATGAAAATTGGTGGGCTTACTCAGAAAAATATGCTGAGTTTGAATATGAAGCTAACTTTTGAATTTAAGTGATGAAAGTTGCTGCAATTTGAATTTACATTCAAATTGGCCTATTTTTCAAATACCTCCAAAAGTGCCTCAAAAAGTGTTGGATTTACATGAAATTTGGCCTGAACCTTCCCAAGACTTTTTATGTTCTAGGGGTGAGCTCAACCTCTCATGTTCATGTGTAGAAATCCTACTTTGTGAAAGTGTAGGCTTTCCCCTCTAATCACTCCTTTGATGGAGGTTACTTGCTCTTCAGAATTTTTCACAAGCTATCCACAACAAAACTGTGGTGTTGTGAGGTGATAAAAAGTTTCCGCAAATCCATTTTCTTGCGCTTTTACACCAAACATATGTCGGACCTTGCCATAGCAAGTCGGACCTTACGTCGGATCTTGTCGGAGCTCGGATCTAGAGTCAGACCTTGACAAACAGAGTGTTTTGGCAGAATTCAGAACTTTTATCGTCATAGCCAATGTATTCAGCACACATAGGTCTCACAGTCACTCCGCCAGTAGCCCCAGGGCCCCCGGCGAGTTACTTCGGAACTGGTCGAGGGCACATGCTGCACATGACGGAGGCCCTTAAAGGACAAGGGAGAACAAAAGATCACGTGAAATCATTGTTTTTCATTTTGATTTGAGGCTACATCTGGACTCAAAGCCTTAGACACCAAGCCTATCGTGGTTTTGAATCGTGTGGTAGCCCCGAGCCCTTCCTTCATAGGTCAAACTCAGTTCATTTTGTGAATTCGCTTCGCTCCTGTTGAAGTGTTCTCTACAACACTTCCCCTGGTACCGCTACTGGAGCAGTCCACGGAGGTTCATTATTTGGAGGGGCTAACGTCCCTAGATTGATCGAGCTTGAAGAACGGAGATGAACACCAGGATTTACGTGGTTCAGGCCGCCAGAGCGTAAAACCCTACGTCCACTGGAGTGTGAGTTGTATTGCTTGTGCTTGCGCGTGTGTGTGAGTGAGTTCAGTTTTGAACTGGGATCGTAGATCGAGATATTGAGATATCCCTTCTTTAGGAGGCTGCCCGATCCTTTTATGTCTCAAGGCCGGGCAGTTACACTGAGACCCGGGGCCCGACAAGTGGCCCCATGGTGGTCTGTACCCTATACACGATATAGGGTGTCAATGCTACTTGTAGTGCCCTCTGTCGACTGAGTTAAGGCGCGCCGCCTAACACGCCGGGCGCCTCAGACCGAGTAGCAGTTGATGATGGAGGGAGAAGGACGCGTCTTGTTGCCGCGTCCTACTTGGTCAGTTGTGCAACACTGTGTTGTTACTACCGTTGTCACGCTGTACTGTCTTGTCCTGTCATTGTAATGACTGCCAGGAGTGGGTGGAGGCGTGCGCTATACGCCATGCTTTTAGGGAACACGTGAGTCTTGAATGCGTGACTGGACTGGCCACGTCTTCCTTGACTCCTGAGGCCCACAACCCATGCCAGGTCGTCGGACACGTGGCAGCGATGGACCTCACCTCAGTGGGGAGGCCAGCTCCGGGGCCGGAGGACACGTGGCAGCTCCGAAGCCCTCCTCAGCAGGGAGCTCAGGCCCGGAGCCAGAAGACACGTGGCAGCGCCGGACCTCGCCTCAGCGGGGAGGCCAGGTCTGGGGCCGAAGGACACGTGGCAGCTCTGGAGCCCTCCTCAGTGGGGAGGCCTTGCCCGGAGCCAGAGGACACGTGACACCACCGGACCTCACCTCAGAGCGGAGGCCAGGTCCGGGGCCAGAGGACACGTGGCCGCTCTAAAGCCCTCTTCAGCGGGGAGGTTAGGCCTGGTGTGACACCCGGTTCCGAAAAATGAACCAAGTGAATGCATGTGTGCCCATGATGTTCATCACACACACACAGATTTATCACATACTGAATTCAGAATATAACCACGTACAAATAATGTTTAAGTATCTCATTACAATAACTCAATGTCTCAATCATAGTATCTAACTTATTCTGCAGCGGAACACTCTAACAACAGCGGAAAATAGCTAAAGACGATAGGGCTCCACTCCGACTCCACAGGAATGTTGACGGTAGTGCGCATGCCTAGTACTCCACCTGCTCTTCAAAGTATTCTTCTCCTGTAGCTGAAGTATATGTGGGAATGCAAGGGTGAGTACATGTCATACTCAGCAAGTGTGGGAAATGTATGACATGTAGCTTAAAACAAGGTAGGAAATAAATGGTTTCATTGCAGCAAGCAAGTTTTACTTCACAATCATGATAAAAACAACAACTATCTCTAGGTGAGTTAAATCCTGACATGACCAAGTAATTCATCATTTATCAAGTCTTAACCAGCCAATGCTCTTTCTCGAATTTATCTCATATTCTCATTTGCTCATGATCAGCTCATATGCACATAACTGGAACCAAACAAACATAACCTAAACCAGTCCCGAATCCAGTCCCAATGACAACACCATAACCATACCAAATAACCATCCCAAGTTTTTCCTCTAATCATGGAAGTTGACCAGGTTCTTGTAACCGGAAGCACGGCTATCATGATAGTGTTACACTCTGCAAAGGTGGCACTACTCTACCCACAAGTTTGTGATTTCTTCACCTGTCGGCAACTAGAGAGAACCTCCATTCTGCCACTACACAACCTCGGTGTATGACCAAGAGATCACAAAATAGTCTTTACAAAGGGGCTACTAGAATGTAAGGACCCACCGAGGTTTCGCCGGCAGGCTCAAATCTCCATTCTCCCAGCCACGGGCCCCCCTCGTGTGCCATGCAGTTCCCTGGGCAATCCTCCTTGACTCCCATTCCCTGCGCCATCCAATAGTCCATAACAAGCTAGCAACACACCTAATTAGTCAGCTAAGCCGCACCCATATTTGGCCTTGTGGTGGCACTGTTTTCCTGGCATGTTCTCGCATGAACCGGTCCTTAGATCTAAGTCAAGAAAAACCACCATCTCATTCAGCACAATCCACGAACCAAGCTTTCCTAGATCTCCTCGATTCAATGCTCAATAACATCATCATGTTCTCGTCATCTTTAATCTTTATGAGCGCAGTAGCTAAACATGTTTATTTCAGTTTTCCCGAATCTTGTAAGTTATGTGATGCAAAAGAGAAAAAACGACAATACCTGACTCAACAAGTTCCCGACGACAAGGGTGGCTAACAAAACTAGTAAACTCCTATTAAATGGGTTTCCCATCAAGTTGACACGAGCATGCAGTTTTCACAAGCAAAACAGATTGAAAACATAGGATCAATATGGTCAAGGGGCACTTGCCTTGCTCCTGCAGTTTGTGTTGCTCAAGCGTCTCAAAGTCTTGGTGCTGTAGTTCCTCGTAGACGGCATCTTGAGCGTGTTCTTCTACTCATGGCCACGTACATACAAATAATACAGCAATCAATTGTCATGCACAAACCGTACTCAAGATGCAATGATGTGGATGAACACAACTCCTATAGTGCAGCCTATAGTGATCAGTTTCCATGTGTTCTTGAAAGTTTTAGTAAGCTTTCATGTGTTTTTACGATGAATGGGGCTGCTGAAAACAAGAGTGGACGTGGTTATGATCTTAACTCGAGCAGTAGAGCGATTCCATCGTCAAAACCTAACCGGAACGTGATTACCCACGTGCAGTAGCTCCTGCTCACAGAGGGTGGAGAAAAACGGCTTCGTAGCAACAACAGCAACGTGGTAAGAGGGGTAACGGGAACCTACCTCTCTTCTTCCTCCTCTCCTCCTTGCGGGTGGTCTTTTTCCCTTCCAATGGCAGCAGCTAGGGTTTTTCCATGGAGCAGAATAGAGCTGCGGCTAGGGAAGGATGTCAGGGTCTTCTTCTCCGGCGACGGCGAGGCGGAGCAAAGCTTCGACGGTGGCCAAACTCCAGCAGGGGGGCATTGACCAGGGCTTGGCAGCATGGGAGGGCGGCGGCCAGGGTTTTTTATGGGCTGGGGTGGCGGCTAGGGGGGAGGGTTTTATTTATAAGGGGGAAAATAGTCGAGGGGGCTAGGATTTCAGCAACTCTTTTACTCAAGGGCTGAGATTTAATTTGAGATGGGGTGGGAGCTAGGTGCTGAGATTTAATCAAATATTTTTCACCAAGGGCTGAGATTATTTGGGGTAAAAGAAAATCCAAAAAAAGTGGGGTGGCTAGGGTTTCTTCCCCCTTAGGGGGTGCGGCCAAGGGGGAATAAAATCCCTAAAGTGGGAAATTCCCTAGGGATTTGGTGTTGCCAGTTTTGGTGGAAAATTCCCCCAAATGTGGGGGAAAATCCCCTGGGGGGGAACTTTAGGGGAAAATTAGGGGGGGTTAGGGGGTATTTGGGGGAAATGGAGGAGGGGGGTTATGTCACACCCGGTTTTTCCGAAGAACCACCAAGTGAATATCACATGTATGCCAGGATCATTTTCTCATACATGTGATGACAAATAGTGAAGCATCATTTATTACAAGCCAGGTGTCGAATATAAATAAGTCTTACATAGCAAATGTCTCGATGGACAATAATAAGTTCATCATAAGTAAATAAACTAGCAGCGGAATAATTATTCTCGTGGGCTCCGTCACAGGCGTTGCCCGGGGGACTCTATGAACCTAGAAACCTTCTTCGGGTCCAAAATCTTGATCATTATACACCACCTCATTATCTTGACCTGAGCGGGAATATAAACCAACAAAGATGCAAGGTTGAGTACCGATGGTACTCAGCAAGTGTGGGAAAGTTATGTCATGCATGGCTAGAGAAAGGAGAGGTTGAACTCATGGTTAAAGCACTACGCAATTAATACCTATCACCTTAGCTTATTAAGCACCTACATTACTACACAAGTTAAATGGTCCAAATTTCCCATCCCATCATCATAATCAAAGAACCATAACCATCATTTCCAATGTTAAGCTCCCCGCTTTACATCCACAACTTCCAAAACCATCACTCCTCTAATCATGAATAAGTCCAAGCCGCTCTTGACCATGAGCACGACTGTCATGACAGTTTTGACTCTGCATAGTTTGCACCACTCTACCCACATGTAGTGATTTCATCCACCGTTGCCGGGTGGACTAAAAGAACCTCCATTATGCCAGTGGCTATGAACCACATTCACACTTCCCAGGTGTGTAGCCAGGAGATCACTATGAAGCCTTTACAAAGGGATTCCTGATGAGTGTGGGCCCACTGAGGTTTCACCCCTAACAGCATACAAGAGGCTCCAACCCCGCTGCAGTGGCCCCCTCGTGAGCCTTGCGGTTCATATGGTAGTCCAGCTGACACCTATTTCCCGCACCATCCAACACACCCATACTATGCCGGGGATACACCTAATTAATTGGCCAAGCTGCCCCATCTCAGCATGTGGTTGGCACGGTAAAGCCAGGTTACATGCTCCATTAACCGGTCCTTAGGATCCAGGCAAGTACTAAACACAAACCCGAGTCTCGTGCACCCAGCATCAACCAAAACATCCAACTTGCCTTGATCCCTACCTCTACATAACTCACAATATCTCATTCAAGAGTATGGTAAAATAAACTGATGATCTCATATCCCAAATATCCCATTCTAAGCATGGCTAAGCATATGCATAATAATAAATGACATGATAAAATGAATCCCAACCCAAGCTACAAGGAAACAAGGTAATGCAATTCTAGGGAAACATCCTAGCATGGGTTTCATATTTTCAATTGATAATGCAAATAATTCTATCTACACTTCCTAGTATAGGATCAAAGTGGTCAAGGACACTTGCCTCCTTCCTGCTGCTCTTGAAATGGGTAGTCCTGATCTTGGAAAGGAAGAACTTGCTCTGGAGCAGGTTCTACATCATACCATCACACATAGCAAAAGAAAAACAACAATCCATAAGACATAGTTCACACTTCCACTTCATACAAACCACACATTCACATTCATGAAAGTCATTCACAATTATATGTGTTGCGGTTACTCTATGGGTGTTGATTTGTGGCTTACATGCACTTTTAATCATGTGTATATGATTCCTACTTTTGTATTCACATTTATGCTTGTATACTATATATATGAGTTTCCAATTTAAATAAATTCCTTATATTCAATTACTACACCTTTTAGCTACTAAGTATGCATGAAAGGTATTTTCCTACTCTATATGTGTCTTCAGAACTTCTACCCACCCTAAACTGAATTCTTTGGATTTTGGAAACTTCATTTATCATTTTCTAATTATTTATACCTAGCTTGCTATATTTTCAAATTTACTTCCTATGCCTAAATGTGTACTTTATTATGAAAATAGTAAGACACATCATCTAAACAGAATAGGTTCTGATCCAAAATAGTTAATAATATATTTTTGATCTTTTCCTCTGATGTAAACTATTTTACATTTATTTTTTCTTATTTTCATAATTATTCTCTACTTAAAAATGTGTCCCTCTAACTAATAAATGTGAATAATCAATTATACAGATTCATTTCAGCCAAAAATCTATTTTTATCTCACTCCAAGGTTTTCTATGTACTGGGAAAGTTTTTAATTTGAATTTGACACTATGTTTGTCCCACCTTTTAAATTTTAAATACTAGCCACTTATTCAAATTCCTAACTTTAATATCAAATAGGGTTAAAAAGGTAAACTCACCCCACTACAGGGTCCATTAATTTATTTTAAGAATCTCCAGGAAGTCTAACTATACTTAACAGAGGGGTTTTGACTAATTTTTATCAAGTCCAGGGGTGAAAACTGATTTTTAAATGAATTTACATGATTTTCTGAAGTTCCAGTGGCTAGATCAGAAGTTTCCGGGGCTAGCTCTTATTTTCCGAGAACCCCAGGGGGTAGCGCGTAAGAATTCCAGTCTTTATAACGCGGGGCTGACGAGGACCGTCCGATTTAAAACAGACGGCTGAGATTATAACATAGAACCGGTACGCGGGGATTTAAACTCTACCGTGCGACTTAAAATAAACGGCGCACAAGCGGCCACGTCACTATGATCGAGCGCGGGCGGCGCTGCCCGGCGGCGCACGGCGGCAGGAGGCGGCGATCTCGCCGTAGAGTTTCCGATCTTCGTCAATTCTTCCTAAAACTGTGATTTTATGGCATAGATCGGTGGAGGGGAGGTCGAGGATCTCACCTCGGGGGTTTTCTTGAGCTCGGAGGTCCTGGAAGGCGGTCGGCGACGAGGTCCGAGGTGAATTCACGGCGAGGCTCGTCGGCGCTGTATTTGAACCGCAAACCACCGTGTTTTCTGCACCTGCGAGGTTCCCCGAAGGCGGTGGATCAAGACCAGCGAGTTAGATCAGAATTCCCGAGCGTAGATTGGGCAGAATTCGCCGGAGGGGCTCGGGTTCTCACCGGAGAGAAAATCGGCGGATCGTGGGGGGAAAACGGGACAATGCCGGGGTTTTTATAGACGGGGGAGGGCGGCGGGTTGGTTTAGATCGAGCTGGAGTCTTCAGGGTCCGGAAGTCGGCTGGGATACGCGAGATTTTCCGATCGGTTTTGATTCGAGGTGAGAGAGTCCGGCCGAGCGCGGGCGCGAGGAGGAAGAAAGGTTGGCGGGCCCCGCGTGTCAGCGGGAAGAAGGGGGGGCACGCGCGGCTGCGGCCTGGCGCGGGATCGGGTGGGCCGGCTGGTGGGTTTCGGCCCACTGGCTGGTTTTTTTCTGTTTTCCTTTTTCTTTTTCTATTTCTTTTCTGTTTTGAGTTTAATTTGAATTCCAGTTTGAATTTGAATTTTTGCAACACATGCAACACGTCCAAAAATTTTTAAATTCCCCTCTTAACAGGATTTTGGGGTGTTACACCTCTACCCCCCTTAAATGAAATCTCGTCCTCGAGATTGGCGGTTCTAAGAAAACAATTCCAGAAATTGTGCCTTAAGCTCATCTTCTCGCTCCCAGGTGGCTTCCTCTTCCGAGTGATGCTTCCACTGCACCTTGCACATCCGGATTCTTTTATTTCTTGTGAGGCGTTCCATCATTTCCAAAATCTTGGATGGTTGCTCTACATAAGACAAATCCTCAGCTACGTCAACCTCATTCATTGGTAACACCTCTTCAGGTGTTCTCAGACATTTCTTGAGTTGTGACACATGGAATACATCGTGCACATCCGATAGGCGAGCCGGTAATTCTAGTTGATACGCCACTTCGCCTTTCCTCTCTAGAACTTGAAAGAGTCCGATATATCGAGGTGACAACTTCCCTTTCACCTTGAACCGACGAAGTCCTCGGACAGGGGACACCTTGAGATAGACATAGTCTCCCACGTTGAAAACGAGCTCTCTTCTCCGAACATCGGCATAGCTCTTTTGTCGCGTTTGTGCTATCCTCAAGTTGTTGCGAATTTCCCTCACTTTCGCCTCAGCTTCTTGTAGTACTTCGGGACCAAACACTTTACTTTCCCCTGTTTGGTTCCAAAATAGGGGAGTTCTGCACTTCCTCCCATACAAAGCTTCGAACGGTGACATCTTCATACTAGCCTGATAGCTGTTGTTATAGGAGAATTCCGCATACGGTAAGTTCTTGTCCCAACTCCGATTGTTTTTGAGTGCACATGCCCTCAGCATATCCTCAAGAATCTGATTGGTTCTTTCCGTCTGCCCATCAGATTGGGGATGATAGGCAGAACTAAAGTTCAGATGGGTTCCCATGGTTTCATGCAACTTCTGCCAGAACCTCGAGGTGAACTGTGTCCCTCGATCCGACACAATCTTCTTGGGCACTCCATGGTAACACACGATCTTTGACATGTACAATTCTGCCAACTTGGATCCGTTGTAGCTTTCTTTCACGGGGATGAAATGAGCTACCTTGGTTAGCCTGTCGATGATGACCCATATTGAATCATATCCTGATTGGGTCCTAGGCAATCCCACTATGAAATCCATACCGATTTCTTTCCATTTCCATTCAGGCACTTTGAGTGGTTGCAATAATCCCGTGGGTCGTTGATGTTCTGCTTTCACCAACTGGCATGTGTCACATAGGGCAACATGTTCCGCGACATCCCGCTTCATTCCATACCACCAATACCTGCTCTTGAGGTCCTGGTACATCTTCGTACTCCCAGGATGAATGGAATAGTCGAAATCGTGAGCCTCCTTCAATATCAATTCACAGATCTCCTTTACTTCAGGCACACAGATCCTTTTTCCATGCCACACCGTACCTTGTTCATCCTCTCTGAAACCAGGGGCTTTATTTTCCTTGATGAGTTGTCTGATCTCTTGTATCTTCTCGTCATTCTTTTGACCCTCGCGTATGTCTCGCTCGAGTGTGGAGTCCACTTCCATGGCGATGGCTTCACCACTATTTACCAAGCATAGATTGAGCCATATAACCTCGTCCTTCAATTCTGCAGGCATGTCCTTCAAGCTCAACTTATTGACCTGCACTTTCCGACTTAGAGCATCGGCCACGACGTTTACTTTCACAGGATGATAGTTGATGCCCACATCAAAGTCATTGATTAGCTCTAACCATCTCCTTTGTCTGAGGTTGAGATCTGGCTGTGTGAAAATGTACTTCAAACTCTTACAATCCATATATATCTCTATCCTCTTCCCCATCAAGTAGTGCCGCCAAATTTTCAACACGTGTACCACTGCGGCTAGTTCTAGGTCATGTGCAGAATAGTTTTTCTCGTGCTTCCGGAGTTGTCGGGATGCATAAGCCACGACATGCCCTTCTTGCATGAAAACACATCCCAACCCGTTTCCAGAGGCATCGCAGTACACCGTAAAGTTCTTCTGCATATCTGGCATAACTAGCACTGGGGCTGTTGTCAATCTTTTCTTTAACTCCTGAAAACTCATCTCGCACTGCGGCGTCCATGTGAATGTGATTCCCTTCTCCAACAGTTTGGTGAGGGGTCTCAAGATTTTAGAGAATCTCTCAATAAACCGTCGATAGTATCCGGCCAATCCCAAGAAGCTTTGAACTTCCCCGACATTTTCAGTGGTCTTCCACTTCTGTATATCCTCGATTTTGGCGGGATCTACGGAGATTCCTCCCTCTGAGATTATATGTCCTAAGAAGGGAACTCTCTTCAGCCAAAACTCACACTTGCTCAACTTGGCATACAGTTGGTGTTCTCTCAGCCTCTGCAACACCAACCTTAGATGTTTCTCATGTTTTTCTTCATCTTTGGAGAAGACGAGAATGTCATCTATGAAAACCACCACAAATTTGTCCAGATATTCCATAAATACCTTGTTCATGAGATACATGAAGTATGCCGGGGCATTAGTTAGCCCGGAAGGCATGACAGTGTATTCATACAGTCCGTACCGAGATACGAAAGCTGTCTTGGGAATATCATATTGCCTTATCTTAAGTTGGTGGTATCCCGACCTAAGATCAATCCTCGAGAACACACAAGCTCCCCTTAACTGATCAAACAAGTCTTCAATGCGGGGTAATGGGTACTTGTTCTTGATGGTTACCTCATTCAAGGCACGGTAGTCTACACATAACCTTTGGGTCCCGTCCTTCTTGGGCACAAATATGACTGGAGCTCCCCAAGGTGAGGAACTAGGACGAATATACCCCTTCTCCGTCAATTCTCTCAAATGACCCTTGAGTTCTCCCAGCTGCTTGGAGTCCATCCGATAAGGTCTCTTGTATATCGGGGCTGTTCCCGGCACTAGCTCAATTGCGAATTCCACTTCACGATCGGGAGGCATACCTGGCAACTCCTCCGGAAAAACATCTGGATATTCCCTGATCATCCTGATCTCCTCCACTTTCACCTCAACTTGATTTAATTTAACGTCCCTCCTAGGCTCTTGTACTATTATAAACTTTACTTTTGTGCCACTAGGGTGCGTTAGTTCCACTGTTCTGGTCGAACAATGGATGATTCCCTTATGTGTGAATGTGGTTCGTAGCCACTGGCATAATGGAGGTTCTTTTAGTCCACCCGGCAACGGGGGATGAAATCACTACATGTGGGTACAGTGATGCAAACTCTGCAGAGTCAAAACTGTCATGACAGTCGTGCTCACGGTCAAGAGCGGCTTGGACTTATTCATGATTAGAGGAGTGATGGTTTTGGAAGTTGTGGATGTTAAACGGGGAGCTTAACATTGGAAATGATGGTTATGGTTCTTTGATTATGATGATGGGATGGGAAATTGGGACCATTTCACTTGTGTAGTAATGTAGGTGCTTAATAAGCTATGGTGATAGGTATTAATTGCGTAGTGCTTTAACCATGAGTTCAACCTCTCCTTGCTCTAGCCATGCATGACATAACTTTCCCACACTTGCTGAGTACCATCGGTACTCAACCTTGCATATTTGTTGGTTTATATTGCTGTTCAGGTCAAGATAATGAGGTGGTGTATAATGATCAAGATTTTGGACCCGAAGAAGGTTTCTAGGTTCACGGAGTCCCCCGGGCAACGCCTGTGACGGAGCCCACGAGAATAATTATTCCGCTTCTAGTTTTTTTACTTATGATGAACTTATTATTGTCCATCGAGACATTTGCTATGTAAGACTTATTTATATTCGACACCTGGCTTGTAATAAATGATGCTTCACTATTTGTCATCACATGTATGAGAAAATGATCCTGGCATACATGTGATATTCACTTGGTGGTTCTTCGGAAAAACCGGGTGTGACAAAAGTGGTATCAGAGCCAAGGTTGCCCATAGGAACATGGACCTATGTAGAAATGGATGTATTTAAGGACCCTATTTTCTTAAAAACTATTTTACAAGTTGTGTGTTGAAAAGTGTTATTTAATGGAGTCACTTTCTTCATCTTACCCCAACTTTCGTTCAAAATAGGATTTTTGTTTAAAAGTTTATCTAACCTAAGTTTGAATGCTTTATGTTTTAGATGGTTTGCATGATTCGCACCGCTCGCAAGACCACAGGAGGGAGAGTTCCCGTAGTTGCCCTTGCCCAAAGAGAGGAGAGTCGTCCGGTGACGTACCTTTCCTACGGATTGGCAGTAGGAGGCTTGTTGCGCCGTCTTCGACGTATGCTCCAAGCCGCCGGCAATACGGGCAAGCTAATCATACACTATAGCTCCACCAGGACCATCCGTGAAAAGAGGGAGGAATGGAGTTCAGAAATGAGGATTATCCATAAAAATCAGCTGCTCAAGATCCACCGCTCTCCAGCTTGTCGAGCGACACAGGTCGATGCGGAGAAGGATGTCACCTAGGAGGCCATCACCTGCCAGAGTCACATCTATCGTCGCCACCTGGACAGGACTGAGTACATGTATGTCCTCCAGCGTGAGAGTGGTACCACGGAGTACAAGTACCCACCAGTGCAGCAAGGGACTTCCCATGAGCACATGGACTTGTGCTTGGAGGATGCTGATATGCTCAGCACTCGACTGCAGGAGTGTCAGCAAGAGCGTCAAGATGTTCGGGACACCCTGAAGGAAACGGAGGCGTTGCTGCGAGCCTGCTTGAGGACGAGAGAAAGAGGAGATGGGAATGAACTGTGTGTCACCGTGAATGATACATGGACTCCTGACTCCCCAGATCGCCGGGCGATCAGGCATTGTCGCACTTCTCCACCAGCAGCCTCCCGACCCAAAGCAGAGTCAGGAGGTAGCCGCAATAATGAGGAAGATCCCGAGGAGCCAGCTCAGGAATACGAGTAGTGTAGAGTTTTTCCCTTAGTTAGCAAGATGTCGAATAGTCGAGTCGTTATCTTAGTTAATGGTGTGTTAATGCTTGGTGTGTGACGTGAGTTGTGGAAGCCATGAGCAATTGTCCACAGCCTCGTCTTCAGATTGTTTTGCTTTGGTATATGAACCCACATGAAATAATAGTGCATTCATTTTTATGTGAGATATGAACTCTCAGAAAGTATAACAAAGCCTCAACACTTGAAAGTACAAACGAGTGAAAGTAGTAACATATACGTAATGCTTTAAATTAACATTTGGTTGATCATGCTAGATGGCCGGAAGAGGAAAAGGTCGTGCTGCCAACCCCGCCAACAACAACGATGAGGCAGGCAACCCTCATCTTTCTGGAGGCCAAGACAGGGGTGGTCGCCGTGAAGGAGCTGATCCCATCCACCAAATGCTTGAGAATCCAAATCAGCTCATCCAGAATCTGACTCAAGTGGTGGCCAACTTGCACCAAGCTCCACCTCCACAAGCTGCACCACGCCAACCAAGGTTGAGTGAGTTTCTAGGAACTCAACCTCCAAAGTTTGAAAGTGCTGCTGAACCTCTGGAGGCAGATGATTGGCTAAAGACCATTGAGAGCAAGATGAGGATCATACAGTGCCAAGGGTATGAGAGGGTACTGTTTGCCTCTCATCAATTGCATGGACCTGCTGCTGATTGGTGGACCGCCTACGTGGCCGCCCATGATGACCCTGAGAACATCACCTGGGAAGAGTTCAAGCATAGCTTCCGCAACCATTACATACCAAGGTGTGAACTCAAAAACAAGAGGAAGGAGTTTTTGGGGCTGCAGCAAGGAAACATGACTGTGAGGGAATACCTCACTAAATTTACTCAACTCTCCCGTTATGCCCCACGGGACATAGAGACTGATGAGCAGAAATAGGATTGTTTCGTGGAAGGGCTTACCGCAGAAATGCAGTGTGCAATGTCCTCCAACGAATATGAAAGCTTCCAAAAGATGGTGGATAGAGCGTTTGTGGTAGAAAGGAAGCTGAAGGCCTTGGAAAATGAGAACAAGAGGAAGGCCGGGTGGTCGCATCACGCCTCAGGGATCAACACCCGCCCACGTCTGACGCAGCAACCCGCAGGGCAGACGAACCGTGCTGGGGTACCCTACTCAGCACCAAGAGGGTACAACACGAACTACAGGCCTCCGGCAGCACCAGCACAGCCACAACGTCAGTTTGTGCAGCCGCCTCGCCCCGCACATCCACCTCGACCAGCAGTACAAGGACCTCCAAACCAACCCCAAGACAACAAAGGCCAGGCACCTAAGGTTGGGGTGCAATGTTTTAGCTGTGGTGAAGTGGGGCACTACGCCCATAAGTTCCCAAAGAAGAAGCCCGCGCAGCCACAACAGCAGAATGTAATGAGAGGATGGGTGAACCACATCACCATGGAGGAAGAGCAAGAGGCACCTGACGTGGTAGTTGGTAAGTTTCCTGCCAATTTACACATTGCAACCCTGCTGTTTGATTTTGGTGCTACCCACTCGTTCATTGCTAAAGGGTTTGTTAAGAAGCATGATCTAGCAACAACACAAATGAACTATATGCTAGCAGTAAACTCTCCAGGTGGAGAAATAAGGACACGACAAGTGTGTCCCAATGTGAATCTAGACATTAATGGGGTAGTGTTTACTGCTAACCTCATTGTGATAGATTCCCAAAGGATCGATATTATTTTGGGCATGGACTGGTTGACCAAACTTCCCAGGTGTGTAGCCAGGAGATCACTACAAAGCCTTTACAAAGGGATTCCCGACGAGCATGGGCCCACTGAGGTTTCACCCCTAACAGCATACAAGAGGCTCCAACCCCGCTGCAGTGGCCCCCTCTTGAGCCTTGCGGTTCATATGGTAGTCCAGCTGACACCTATTTCCCGCACCATCCAACAGACCCATACTACGCCGGGGATACACCTAATTAATTGGCCAAGCTGCCCCATCTCAGCATGTGGTTGGCACGGTAAAGCCAGGTTACATGCTCCATGAACCGGTCCTTAGGATCCAGGCAAGTACTAAACACAAACCCGAGTCTCGTGCACCCAGCACCAACCAAAACATCCAACTTGCCTTGATCCCTACCTCTACATAACTCAACTTATCTCATTCAAGAGTATGGTAAAATAAACTGATGATCTCATATCCCAAATATCCCATTCTAAGCATGGCTAAGCATATGCATAATAATAAATGACATGATAAAATGAATCCCAACCCAAGCTACAAGGAAACAAGGTAATGCAATTCTAGGGAAACATCCTAGCATGGGTTTCATATTTTCAATTGACAATGCAAATAATTCTATCTACACTTCCTAGTATAGGATCAAAGTGGTCAAGGACACTTGCCTCCTTTCTGCTGCTCTTGAAATGGGTAGTCCTGATCTTGGAAAGGAAGAACTTGCTCTAGAGAAGGTTCTACATCATACCATCACACATAGCAAAAGAAAAACAACAATCCATGAGACATAGTTCACACTTCCACTTCATACAAACCACACATTCACATTTATGGAAGTCATTCACAATTATATGTGTTGTGGTTACTCTATGGGTGTTGATTTGTGGCTTACATGCACTTTTAATCATGTGTATATGATTCCTACTTTTGTATTCACATTTATGCTTGTATACTATATATATGAGTTTCCAATTTAAATAAATTCCTTATATTCAATTACTACACCTTGTAGCTACTAAGTATGCATGAAAGGTATTTTCCTACTCCATATGTGTCTTCAGAATTTCTACCCACCCTAAACTGAATTCTTTGGATTTTGGAAACTTCATTTATCATTTTCTAATTATTTATACGTAGCTTGCTATATTTTCAAATTTACTTCCTATGCCTAAATGTGTACTTTATTATGAAAATAGTAAGACACATCATCTAAACAGAATAGGTTCTGATCCAAAATAGTTAATAATATATTTTGATCTTTTCCTCTGATGTAAACTATTTTACATTTATTTTTTCTAATTTTCAGAATTATTCTTTACTTAAAAATGTGTCCCTCTAACTAATAAATGTGAATAATCAATTATACAGATTCATTTCAGCCAAAAATCTATTTTTATCTCACTCCAAGGTTTTCTAAGTACTGGGAAAGTTTTTAATTTGAATTTGACACTATGTTTGTCCCACCTTTTAAATTTTAAATACTAGCCACTTATTCAAATTCCTAACTTTAATATCAAATAGGGTTAAAAAGGTAAACTCACCCCACTACAGGGTCCATTAATTTATTTTAAGAATCTCCAGGGGTCTAACTATACTTAACAGAGGGGTTTTTCCTAATTTTTATCAAGTCCAGGGGCGAAAACTGATTTTTAAATGAATTTACATGATTTTCTGAAGTTCCAGGGGCTAGATCAGAAGTTTCCGGGGCTAGCTCTTATTTTCCGAGAACCCCAGGGGGTAGCGCGTAAGAATTCCAGTCTTTATAACGCGGGACTGACGTGGACCGTCCGATTTAAAACAGACGGCTGAGATTATAACATCGAACCGGTACGCGGGGATTTAAACTTTACCGTGTGATTTAAAATAAACGGCGCACAAGCGGCCACGTCGCTCTGATCGAGCGCGGGCGGCGCTGCCCGGCGGCGAACGGTGGCGGGAGGCGGCGATCTCGCCGGAGAGTTTCGGATCTTCGTCAATTCTTCCTAAAACTGTGATTTTATGGCATAGATCGGTGGAGGGGAGGTCGGGGATCTCACCTCGGGGGTTTTCTTGAGCTCGGAGGTCCTGGAAGGCGGTCGGCGACGAGATCCGAGGTGAATTCACGGCGAGGCTCATCGGCGCTGTGTTTGAACCGCAAACCACCGCGTTTTCTGCACCTGCGAGGTTCCCCGGAGGAGGTGGATCAAGACCAGCGAGTTAGATCAGAATTCCCGAGCGTAGATTGGGCAGAATTCGCCGGAGGGGCTCGGGTTCTCACCGGAGAGAAAATCGGCGGATCGTGGGGGAAAAACGGGACAATGCCGGGGTTTTTATAGACGGGGGAGGGCGGCGGGTTGGTTTAGATCGAGCTGGAGTCTTCGGGGTCCGGAAGTCGGTTGGGATACGCGAGATTTTCCGATCGGTTTTGATTCGGGGTGAGAGAGTCCGGCCGAGCGCGGGCGCGAGCGCGAGGAGGAAGAAAGGTTGGCGGGCCCCGCGTGTCAGTGGGAAGAAGGGGGGGGCGCGCGCGGCTGCGGCCTGGCGCAGAATCGGGTGGGCCGTCTAGTGGGTTTCGGCCCACTGGCCGGTTTTTTTCTGTTTTCCTTTTTCTTTTTCTATTTCTTTTCTGTTTTGAGTTTAATTTGAATTCCAGTTTGAATTTGAATTTTTGCAACACATGCAACACGTCCAAAAATTTTTAAATTCCCCTCTTAACAGGATTTTGGGGTGTTACAGATTAGGGGCGGTCAGGTTTATTTTCATTTATTTATTTTTTCTTTTCTTTTTTTCTTTTTATTTCTTATTCTTTTCTATTTATTTTTATTCTTTTCTATTTTTTATTTCCTTTTATTTATTTGTTTGTTTCTATATTCCTTCCTTTTTTCTTCTTCTATTTGAATGCTTCTCTACATGAAAATGGATGCAATGCAGGATGATGAATATGATGGTGTTACAAATTATCCCCCTTAAAATGAATCTCGCCCTCGAGATTCGGTAGAGTGGAGAAAAGATGAGGGAATTCCGTCTTGAGGTGTTCTCCACGCTCTCATGTAGCTTCGGCTCCCGTGTGATGGCTCCATTGTACTTTGTCTCAACGGATTACCTTGTTTCTCATGACCCTTTCCTTTATGTCCAAGGTTTTGATGGGGTGTTCCGCGTAGGTTAGATCCTCCTGAAGTTCTAACTCATCCATTAGTACATGTTCTTCCGGCACTCTTAGGAACTTCATGAGCTGGGATACGTGAAATACGTCGTGCATGTGGGAGAGGTGCATTGGCAGCTCTAGTTGATATGCTACCTCTCCTCGCTTGCCTAAAATCTTGAATAGCCCGATGTAGCGAGGTGCTAATTTGGCTTTGTAAGTGCATCTAGGTATCCCCATGGGTTTTAGATGATTGATGACGACAATTAAAAGGACTAATGAGCTGAGATGATCATAAGCACAGGATATTTCCAAGGCGGACACCTAAACTCTCAAAAGGAAAAAGGATGAAGAACGACGTAGAAGACTCGAAGAGTAGAAATTAGGGTTTCATTTGAGTCGTTAGTAGGCTAGCCGTGTAAGAGTAACAATGTATGTGTCAAGTGCATTGAGATCATAGAAGAGAGCTCAAAGCATTAGAAGTGTCGAATTCTTAGTGGAGAGTGCTAGTGAGGTAAACTTGGGCAAGCTGGACTTGTCCGGACGAGAGGCCGGACTAGTCCGGAAGTCCTACGATTTAGTCCGTTTTGGGGCGGACTATCCTGACTGAGATCGGACTTGTCCATTTGGGGACGGGCTAGTCTGGTTCTCTCTTGATGGGAGTATTTTGGGACTAAGTCCTGATAGACCGGACTTCTCCGCCTTAGTGGCTGGACTAGTCCGGGCTAGCCAGACTAGTCCGTCTTCACTCGGACAACCAGTCCCTTTGTGAATTCGGGCTAGTCCATTCTGAGGCGGACTAGTCCGTATGGTTGTGAGATGAGAGCTCCCACGGCTAAGTCTTGGTGGACCGGGCTTGTCCGCCTTAGTTGCCGGACTAGTCCGGGTCCTCCAGACTTGTCTGTTCTCACCCGGACAAACAGTTCCTATGTGAGATCGGACTAGTCCGGTTTGAGGCGGACTGGTCCGGATTTTTGGTAGGTGGCAACGGTTGGCTGTCGGGACTTCTATGAAAGGAGATGTCCCGACTTTATTGAAAATAAACTAAAACCCTAGCGCCGCCACAACCATCCTAGAGCCTCTCCAAGCCTTCTCCATTGCCTACTCACCCTCTAGAGTCAATTCTTAAGTGGATTTGGGTGTGTGAGGATAGGAGAAGAACTTCACGTCTAGGCTCTCGGAGTGATCTCATGCACCTGGTTTGAGTCTTTGTGACCTGTGGCTTGTGAGATCCGTGAATTTTTGTGAAAGTGATCAAGTGGGAGCCTCAGATTGTGAGCAACCCTAAAATCTTGTAAGTTCACCCTTGAGATAGTGATGAACAGAGTTGGCCTTAGTTGCGACTTGGTAAAGAAACGGTTGTTGAACCCAGTCCTTTGTGGACTCCTCAACAGGGATGTAGATTTCTGAGTGGAATCGAACCTCGGGCAAAAATCCTTGTGTCACTTTTGCATTTACACTTCATTGATCATTAGAATTGCTTAGTGTTAGTTTCGATCATTTCTCTATTATAGTATTCATTGTTATAATCTTGAGATCCACTTCTATATCCTGTCAAATTTGTCATATTAAATTGCTAGATAGTTTATCTGCACTTTGTTGAACTAGAATATGAAGAAAAACCCATAAAAATCAAGTTTAGGCTTTTCCGGCAGTCTAACCGGACTAGTCCGCCCTTGAGAAAGACTAGTCCAGCCTTTTAAGGCTTTTTCAGCAGGCTGACCGGACTAGTATGTCCCTGAGCTAGACTAGTCCAGCCCCTGTGTTTCTAATCTCGTTTTATTAAGTCATTTCAGATATTTTAGCCTATTCACCCCCCTATAGGTAATTTCAATTGGTATCAGAGCAGGTTTCTCCATCAAGAGTCTAACCACTCAGAGAGAAGATGGCCGGAGTGGAATGACACGGGATTCCGCTGACATCGCAAGGTGACAACTCACATGACAAAAAGAAGAACACGGATGTGCTGCAAGATCATTCAAGTGACGATGAAGAAGTTCACCAGCTCAAGGCACGACTTCGCGAGAAGCTAGGTCACTCAAGTAAAGAAGAGAAGAAGAAGACGAAGGATCAAGAGAGGAGTGGTCAACTGGACTACTCCCAATATCCTTTCAACTATGAGCGATTAACTTCTAACAACCATTACTTGTCTATTCCTCTTGGCAAACCTCCTCAATTCGATGGAAGTGATTACTCTATGTGGAAGCATAATATTAAGATTCATCTAATGTCCTTAAACCCTAGCTTGTGGCAAATTGTTCTAACAGGTGTCCATCTTCCAAGGAATGAAGAAGACGTTACCCCGGAGCAAGCCATCCTACTCCATCACAATGCTCAAGCAGTTGGGGTCATCACCTCATCCCTGACTTGAGAAGAGTCAACCGAGTCGATGGATTGGAGGTGGCCAAAGACATATGGGACACACTCAAGACGACACATGAAGGCAACTGAGTCATTAGGGAGGCCAAGATCGAGATGATCGAAGGAGAGCTCGGGAGGTTCACCATAATGGATGGTGAGTCCCCTCAAGACATGTACAACCATCTAAAGGTACTCGTCAACAAGATCCGATCTTATGGATGCACCCGGTGGACAGATCATGAGGTGGTGAAGAGGATGCTTCGGGCATTCATGCCTCGAAACATTGCTCTTTGCTCCTTGATCCGTGAGAGGCCGGGATATGCTCAAATGACCCCGGAGGAAGTGCTTGGAAGAATCATTAACAATGAGATTGTGGAAAAGGAAGCCATGTTCTACAACGACCTCCAAAGGCTCGCCTCCTCCAAGAAGAAAGATATTGCTTTCAAAGCAACATCCTCATCACAAGACTTCAAAGCTAGTGATTATGAGAGTCTCGACACCGATGAAAGAGGCGCTCTTCATCAACAAATTCAAGAGGATGATGAGAAGGAGGAAGGGGAGCAACCACTATGAGAACAAGAACAAGGAAAGGTCCAAGCCCAAGACAAAAAGAGCATGCTACAACTGTGGTGAATATGGACACTTGATTGTGCATTGTCCATATGAAGAGAGTAAGAAGAAGAGACACAAGTACCAGGAGAAGAAATTCTTCAAGAAGAAGAAGCAATCAGAACATGCTGACCTTGGGAAGGAATGAGACTCAAACGAAGACTCATCCTTCGAAGATGAAGAGAAAGTGACAACACTTGCCATTGGAAGGAGCAAGCTCTTCCCAAACCTTGAAGACTTCAAGTCTACATGTCTCATGGCTAAGGAGGGAAGAAGAAAGGTTAAATCTAAACCATCCTCCTCCACTTCTTCACTTGATAGCTTTGATAGTGGTAGTGAAAATGAATCCATGCTTAAGGATCTAAGTAGGATCACCTTGAAAAAGATGAGATTGTTTTCGGGAGAAATCTTTGAGAAGGATGAACTCATCAACCGTTGTGACGCCCTCAATTCTGTGGAAAAACCATGAAACCGAGAACTGATGCATATGTGTGCCCAGGATGTTCATCACACATATACACATCACCCACAAACTGAATTTCAGAATATATATATATATATATATATATATATATATAACCACAAATAACAGAGTTTATTACAATGTCTCATGAGTCTTGGACTCTTGCTAACAGCGGAAGTCTTAATCTAATAGACAAAGTCTTTATTCTAGCAGCGGAAGTCTTCTAACTAATGCAGAAGCAATCTAAGCAGCAGCGGCGGCTCCATATCTACTCCATCCCCACAGGCAAGGTTGAGGACAGATCACACGCCTAATGCTCCACTTGGTCTTCATAGTATTCTTCTCCTGCTGCTGCTGATGAAGTAATAATGCAAGTTTGAGTACAACGATGTACTCAGCAAGTGCTGGAAAATATGATATGTAGATCAAAGCAAGGTAAGTATAAAAAGGCTCATTGCAGAAAGCAAAGTTATTTATCAAAACTACGATAAAACAGCAACTTAACTTTAAGTGAACGTAATCCCAACAATCGAAGAACAGATGCAAAGAAAACGCGGTGATGTCGTAAGGTGGTATTGGAGGTGATATGGACATCACTCCTGCAGATATACACAACACTCACATGGTAGACATGCAAGGTCCAATTACTAGAGCTCGAGCACGACAATTGAATTTAGAGGTGAGCTCGTTCCTGAACAATTCTTTATATGTGAATTTGGAGAGTATGTTGCTACCTAATGAATTAATTAGGATTAGGAACCATGGAGAGGACATGGATACACATGGAGAGGGGTTTGGAGGCGTGGAGGACCAGAAATTACGCCAACAAGAAGTTAGAGACCGAGCCCAACTCAAACTCGAGTCCAACTCGGGCCCAGGAGCAGTCCACCTTAAAATGGATGCACAGGAGGCATACGGACTCTGTTTTTGACGTTCTACATATGCAAGGAAAGCTGAGAGGATAAACTTTTAAATGGAACTGTACCCACATCAAAATTCCCTCGGAGTCGATGGGAAACTTCAAAACAATATAAAGTTTAGAGTCTGTCAGGGTGTTGCATCACCTAGTTGGGCCATTGGGCCTTGTATCGAGTCCAAGTCCATTATGTACGTGTCTTAGGGTTAGGACATGACCCCAGCACCCCCCTGGTCGTCCTCCACCTCCTTTATACCCCCTAGCCGCCATCACAAACAGCTGAGTTTTGCTTAGATTATTCTGTCAAGAACAGTTTCGCCGTTCATCGGTTTGTGAGACCTCAACTTGAGTGCTTCATATCTTTCAGCAATTTGGTTGCATTCTTTCTTGTTCTTTCTTGTGTTCTTCGATTTGCAGGCAAGGATTAGCCTTTTTGGCGAGGTCAACCGTGCAATCGGTTGATAACCTGAGGAGACGTGGTGCTGCGATTGCAGGGTTCAGAACGTGTTGTTCGGAAGCCGGATCGATTTGTGTCAAGTCTCCACCAAATCGAGAGTTATCAGAACCTTTCGGAAGATCGGGACCCCTGTACACATCAAGTGGTAATCAGAGCTTTAGGTGCACTTTCAGGTTCGCCTTCCCCTAGTCTTGTTTATCTTGAACTCGTCCTATCGTCCACGAAAAGCCAAAAAAAATATAGTCATAGGTTTCCCCATCCCAGACCAGGTTTAGCCTTTTGCACAATTCTGTTTTGGAGTCCGTACTGTTGAATTTGTGTCCTAGTTCGTGTTTTTTTGCTGGTTTAATCGTGTTTTGTTCCTACTTTGTTATTCCATCCGCTGCATTCCATCGAAACCCTAGCTGCCACAATCGTTATCAAATCGATCACCATAACTATTCATTGTGCTAGGGTTATCCTTGTTCTTCAGTTTTTATCATATATTACGTGAGTTTATCCTCCTTGATATACACACACCATCCCACACGTTGTCACCATCATATCCAATTTTTTTCTCACCACCGTTTCCAATTCAGCTCCACCAAAAACATAATCTTGTGGTGCTGTCTTAAAACAGCCATAACCTTGGCATTGGGTTAAATTACATTGCCCAGATTCACTTTGAAAGATTGATTATTTGGCATCTAAAGGCTCAACAATAATCATAAAGAAACATATTGAATTTCTGTTGTCCACATCTTCTTTTTTCAAGTGAGCTGAAAATTTGTGCGACGTGTATGTTAGTGCTCCTGATTTCACGGCAGATATAAAAAATCAAAGAAAAAATATAGAAAAGAATATTTGTGAAGAGGAGCACAAATATCAAAACTTGGGTGTGTTATTTTGCCTTTGGTGCAATTGTTCCTGCTCAATTATTGTCCTTATCATTCATACTTCTTGCTGTCTTGTTCATAACATCAGGGATAAGACACGAGTAGGCCAGCAACTAGGACAAGTGTTTGGACATCTATTCAGAATTACTATCTGTTATTGAATTGTGTGCTACTGACATATATTTGGCCATCCAAACTCCACATTCATCCTTTCGAACAGCACGAGTTTTTGACCCTTGCAATCGCTGAATCACGTCGTCTAGGTATCCTTTGCCTTGTTGTGGTAAGAAACTTGTAAGAGCTTGGTAAGACTCGACCCATTGCTTTGTGAGTTCCATCATCATTGCGTAGTAGTTAATAGGGATAATCTTGTTTTTTTCCATATTATTCTTGCTAACAATGTCAGATCATGTTGATCCTATGGAGTGTGTTTTGAAAAGTGAGATGAAGGGTTACATAGAACAAATGGTGAAGTCTGTCAAGGAAGCAATCACACAAGGGGTAAAAGATTATCTTGATGAACAGAGAATACCCCACACCCTTGAGAGGTTGGACAAACACTTAAGCTCGCTAGTTGGAAGGATTGATGATATGGAGACCCACCTACCATTCATCCATGATGCTACCCACCACAACAACTTTGAAGAAGAAGAAGACGTGTTGTGTGATGTCAATGGAGAGGTGGATACACGTGCTGCGCAGAATGTACATCTACGTCAACGCCTTCGTCAAAACACTCATGGTATGGTAGGAAACAACATGCGTGGTAACAATAACCGCCCTCTTGATGACCCTTTTGCTAAAGTTAAATTTTCCATACCTTCATTTTCTGGTGCTTATGATGCTGAGGCATATGTTGATTGGTAAATGATGGTTGAGCAGAAATTTAATTCCCACCTTGTTCCTGAACAACATAGAGTTCAACAAGCCACTAGTGAGTTTAAGGATTTTGCTATAATATGGTGGAATGAACTAGGTACCACACGCTTACAACCTAATACATGGGAACATTTAAAAGAAGCTATGCGTAATCGTTTTGTTCCTCCATCCTACCAACGTGATTTACGAAAGAAATTGCAGCGCTTAGAGCAGGGAAATAATTATGTCCAAGATTATTATGCGGAGCTTCAAAAGGGTATGATACGATGTGGGGTAGTAGAGGACACTGAAGATAAAATTTGTCGTTTCTATGGGGGGTTGAGACGTGAGATACATGATATTGTTGATTATAAGGAATTTAATACTGTCAACCAGTTGTTCCAGCTTGCTATGCTTGCAAAAAAGGAGTTACAGGGTCGTCAACAAAAGAACAAGAGCAGCAGCGGTGCCTCCTACACTCCACGCACAATAACATCTTCGGGGGCGTCCAAGTCATTCCGTTTTGATGCCCTTTCAACCAAACCAGCAGCCAAGCTTTCTTCTGGCAGCAACAACGTTTCAGCAGAACCGAAACCACCACCTGCACGACCTGCGGATTCGGGTAAAAATTCCATGCAGGTACCCACCAAAAGTGCTTCATCCATTTCTTCAAAAAGACGCACTTCCGGCATTCAGTGCCACCGCTGCCATGGTTTTGGTCATGTGCAAAAAGATTGTCCTAGTCAGTGGGCATACGTGGCTACAGAAGAGGGAGGATACATCAGCACCTCCGATGTCGAAGACAACAGTGATGATGAAGCTGCCACGGACAATGATGAGGGACATGTTTTTGGGAGTGAAGACACATCAGCCTACATGAACATCATTGTGCAGCGGGTGCTGAACACACAGGTACAACAACTTGATAGATTACAACGCCATAATTTGTTTCAGATTTTCTTTGTCATCAAGAACCGGCGAGCATGTGTCAACATTGATGGAGGAAGCTGCAACAACTTGGTGAGTTCTGAATTGGTCAAGAAGCTTAGCTTGAATACACGACCACACCCACACCCGTACTATATTCAATGGTTGAATGATTCTGGAAGAGCTAAGGTAACAAAAACTTGCAGAATTCTGTTTTTCGTTGGTACATATGTTGATTCCATTGATTGTGATGTGGTACCCATGCAAGTGTGTTCACTATTATTGGGTCGATCTTGGGAACATGATAAGGATGCTTTGCACCATGGTAGAAGTAATAAATATACTTTTATGCATAAAGGAAAGAAAATTACTTTGATACCTTTGACTCCTGCTGAAATTGTACAGGCTGATAGGGAGAGAGCTGGAATTTCTAGTAGTTCTAAATCAGAAAATCAACAAGTCATTAATTCTGTGTTACCACCAAATAATGAGAGATCTACACCTAGTTCTAAGACTGAGGGAATTAAATTGAAGGGTCGTGTAATGCTTGCTACAAAATGAGACCTTGCTGAAATTTCTGATCATGATATTTGTTGTGCATTGGTGTGCAAACAAGTTTTGTTCTCCATTGATGATATTGCTAGGTCTTTGTCTCCAGCAGTTACTAACTTGTTGCAAGAGTATGAGGATATTTTTCCAGCTGAGATACCCCCGGGACTTCCACCTTTGAGAGGGATTGAACATCAAATTGATTTGATTCAAGGTGCAATTTTGCCAAACCGTGCTGCATATAGGACTAACCCCGAGGAGACTATGGAAATTCAGCGGCAAGTCCAAGACCTTTTGGACAGTGGGTATGTATGTGAAAGCCTTAGTCCTTGTGCTGTTCCTGTACTTTTGGTTCCTAAGAAAGATGATACTTGGCGTATGTGTGTTGATTGTAGAGCCTTTAACAATATTACTATAAGGTATCGTCATCCTATTCCTAGGCTAGACGACATGCTTGATGAGTTGTGTGGTTCTATAATTTTCACTAAGATTGACTTGCGTAGTGGTTACCACCAAATAAGAATGAAATTGGGAGATGAATGGAAAACAGCTTTCAAAACAAAATTTGGGTTGTATGAGTGGTTAGTAATGCCTTTTGGTTTAACTAATGCACCAAGTACATTCATGCATTTGATGAATGAGGTTTTGAGAGCTTTTATTGGAAAAATTGTGGTGGTTTACTTTGATGATATCTTGATTTATAGCAAGTCATTGGATGAACATATGGATCATTTACGTGCTGTTTTTAATGCTTTGAGAGATGCACGTTTATTTTGTAACCTTGAGAAGTGCATCTTTTTTACGAATCAATTTTCCTTTCTTGGCTATGTTGTGACTCCACAGGGATTGAGGTGGATCAGATGAAAATTCAAGCGATCAAGAGCTGGCCAATACCTCAAGCCATCACACAGGTAAGGAGTTTTCTTGGTCTTGCAGGTTTCTACCGATGTTTCGTCAAGGATTTTAGCACTATTGCTGCCTCATTGCATGAGTTTACTAAGAAAGGTGTGGTGTTCCATTGGGGGAAAGCACAAGAGGAGTCCTTTGACACCTTGAAGGACAAGCTTACACACGCACCATTGCTGCAACTTCCTGATTTTAGTAAGACTTTTGAAATTGAATGTGATGCTAGTGGAGTTGGCATTGGTGGTGTCTTACTGCAAGGTGGTAAACCGGTTCATACTTTAGTCAAAAACTTAATGGTCCTGTCCTGAATTACTCCACATATGATAAAGAATTTTATGCTCTCGTATGATGCTTAGAGACATGGCGTCATTATTTATGGCCTAATGAATTTGTTATTCAATCTGATCATGAATTGCTAAAGCATATTTGTTCTCAAAATAATCTGAATCGTAGACATGCAAAATGGATTTAATTTATTGAGTCATTTCCTTATGTCATTAAACATAAGAAAGGGAAGGATAATTCGATCGCTGATTCATTGTCTAGACGATATAATATGCTGTCCCAACTTGATTGTCGAATTTCTGGACTTGAATCAATTAAAGAACAATATGCTCTTGATGCTGATTTTAAAGATGTGTTGCTGCATTGTAGAAAAGGTCATACCTTGAATAAATTTGTACTGGATGATGGATTCTTGTTTAGAGCTAACCGCCTATGCATCCCAGTTGGTTCCATTCGTCTTTTGTTATTACAGGAGGCACATGGTGGAGGTTTGATGGGCTATTTTGGCGCAAAGAAGACGGAGGATGTTCTGGCCACACATTTCTTTTGGCCAAAGATAAGGAGAGATGTAGAGCGGTTTGTGGCTCGTTGCACCACATGTCAGAAAGCTAAGTCCCGTTTGAATCCACATGGTTTATACATGCCTCTTCCCACTCCTTCCATTTCTTGGGCGGATATCTCTATGGACATTGTTTTGGGATTGCCTAAGACTAAGAGGGGGAGGGACAACATTTTTGTTGTGGTGGATCATTTTTCTAAGATGGCACATTTTATACCGTGTCAGAAAAGTGATGATGCTGTACATATTGCCGACCTATTTTCAAAGAGATTGTTCGCTTGCATGGTATGCCTTCTACTATTGTTTCAGATCGTGATGCTAAATTTTTGAGTCACTTTTGGCGCACCCTATGGAACAAGTTGGGTACAAAACTGTTGTTCTCTACAACATGTCACCCACAAACTGACGGGCAAACAGAAGTAGTGAACCGCACTTTGGGCACCATGTTGAGAGCTGTTTTGAAGAAAAATTTAAAGATGTGGGAAGAATGTTTGCCACATGTGGAGTTTGCATATAATCGGGCAACACATTCTACTACCAAGGTAAGTCCTTTTCGGGTAGTGTATGGATTCAATCCTCGTGCTCCTATTGATATCTTGCCTTTACCTACTAGTGAGAGAACTCATAATGATGCAAAGGAACGTGCTGATTTTATTTTGAAAATTCATGAGACCACTAAACACAATATTGAAAAGATGAATGAAAAATATAGAATTGCTGGTAGTAAAGGTAGGCATGAAGTTAGACTTGAACCGGGTGATTTAGTTTGGTTACACTTGAGAAAGGATAGATTTCCAGAACTGAGAAAGTCTAAATTGATGCCTAGTGCTGATGGTCCTTTTAAAATACTTGAGAAGATTAATGATAATGCATATAAACTTGAGTTGCCTCCTGAGTTTGGGGTTAGTCCCACCTTTAACATTTCAGATTTGAGGCCATATTTGGGAGAAGAAGTTGAGCTTGAGTCGAGGACGACTCCAATGCAAGAGGGGGAGGATGATGTGGACATCACTCCTGCATATATACACAACACTCACATTGTAGACATGCAAGGTCCAATTACTAGAGCTCGAGCACGACAATTGAATTTAGAGGTGAGCTCGTTCCTGAATAATTCTTTATATGTGAATTTTGAGAGTATGTTGCTACCTAATGGATTAATTATGATTAGTAACCATGGAGAGAACATGGAGATACATGAAGAGGTGTTTGGAGGCGTGGAGGACCAGAAAATATGCCAACAAGGAGTTAGAGACCGAGCCCAACTCAAACTCGAGTCCAACTCGGGCCCAGGAGGAGTCCACCTTAAAATGGATGCACAGGAGGCATACGGACTCCGTTTTTGACGTTCTACATATGCACGGAAAGCTGAGAGGATAAACTGTCCAATGGAAATGGCCCCACGTCAAAATACCCTCGGAGTCGACGGTAAACTTCGAAACAATATAAAGTTTAGAGTCTGTCAGGGTGTTGCATCACCTAGTTGGGCCATTGGGCCTTGTATCGAGTCCAAGTCCATTATGTACGTGTCTTAGGGTTAGGTCACGACCCCAGAACCCCCCTGGTCGTCCTCCACCTCCTTTATACCCCCTATCTGCCGTCACAAACAGCTGGGTTTTGCTTAGATTATTCTGTCAAGAACAGTTTCGCCGTTCATCGGTTTGTGAGACCCCAACTTGAGTGCTTCATATCTTTCAGTAATTTGGTTGCATTCTTTCTTGTTCTTGCTTGTGTTCTTTGATTCGCAGGCTAGGATTAGCCTTCTTGGCAAGATCAACCGCGCAATCGGTTGATAACCTGAGGAGACGTGGTGCTGCGACTGCAGGGTTCAGAACGTGTTGTTCGGAAGCCGGATCTATTTGTGTCAAGTCTCCACCAAATCGAGAGTTATCAGAACCTTTCGGAAGATCGGGACCCCTGTACACATCAGGAGGCCTACCTTACATTCTTCTTGGTCTCGGGATCCTTCTCCTAGCAAGACTGATCATTGGGGCTCTTTTCCGGCGATCTCCCTCGATCGAACTCCGGCGAAGGGTTTACTCGACGAGCTGAGGCTAGGGCTCTAAGTCGTCGGCTCAGGAGGTGGAAAAGAAGTTCATGGTTTCGGCCAAAAGTTTTCGGTTCTATTTATAATCAGGAAGAAAGAGTTCTAATCTGATTGGACTTCGAATAAGAGTCCTATTCAAATTGTCGTTGAATCTTAACAACTTATCTTTAGTTGATTTGGTGCGGTAACATTGTGGAATTCGTGTCGGTTTCCTCCCGTACCGGTATTCCCACGCGTACAGAAGTAAAAACTACTCCAGAAGTCGTTACCTCTGCGGTGATGAGCTCCGGAAGCCCCACGTGTACTGCGGGAACCCAGGCTCCCTTTTTCCGCAGAGACGAGCTCCGGTTGTGCCGCGTGTCAAGCGGGCGAGACCTCCCTCTTATTCAGAGGTGAGCTCCGCGTGCGCCACGCGTCCTGGCGGGCGGGAACCTCCTCTCTTTCCACAGACGAGCTCTGCGTGCGCCAGGCGTCCTGGCGGGCGGGGACCTCCCCTCTCTCCAGAGACGAGCTCCAAAGTTGACACGTGTCCAACGGTGACGGACCTCCCAGAGATAAGCTCCGGAGGTGACACGTATCTAGTAGTGTCGGACCTCCCGGAGGTGACACGTGTTCAATAGGACCGGACCTCTCGGAGGTGAGCTCCGAGAGAGACATGTGTCTAGAGGGGACGGACCTCTCGGAGGTGAGCTCCGAGAGTGACACGTGTCCCACACGGCTGGTCCTCTGTTTTCCGTGGTGACTAGCTCCGAAGGCAACACGTGTCCCACCGGGTCGGACCTTTCCCCATTTGCGGAGATGAGCTCCGAACATGCCACGTGGCCAGTGAGCCGCGGGAGTTGTCCTTGGCGCTCTCTGTAAACTGGATTTAGCTCTTTTTGGCTATCTTTTTTTATTCTTTCTCTGTTTCAACATATTTTAAAAAAATTTTACATGGAACATGAATACTTGCAGAAATAAAAAAAATGAGGGTGTCAAAAATCTACCCCCCTTAAATTGAATCTCGCCCTCGAGATTCGTTAGTAGAGAATAGATTAGGAAACTCTGTCTTGATATCTTCCTCACGCTCCCATGTAGCTTCTGCTTCTGTGTGATGACTCCATTGTACCTTGCACCACGGATCACCTTGTTCCTCGTGACCCTTTCCTTTACGTCCAAAATTCGGATGGGGTGCTCCGCATAGGTAAGGTCCTCTTGAAGTTCAAGCTCTTCCATTGGTACTTGCTCCTCTGGTACTCTCAAGCACTTCTTGAGCTGGCATACATGAAACACGTCATGTACGTCGGAGAGGTGTGTTGGGAGCTCTAGTTGATAGGCTACTTCTCCTCGCTTGTCCAAAAATTTAAATGGTCCGATGTAGCGAGGTGCTAGCTTGCCTTTGATGTTGAAACGTCGTTGGCCACGGATAGGTGATACCTTAAGGTATACGAAGTCTCCTACTTCAAAAATAAACTTCCTTCGCCTATTGTCCGCATAGCCTTTCTGTTGCGACTGAGCAGCCTTTAAGTTCTCCCGTATCGTTTGGATTTGCTTCTCAGCCTCTTGTAGCACTTCAGGTCCAAACACTTGGTTCTCTCCGGTCTCGTTCCAAAACAGCGGCGTTCTACACCGTCTACCGTACAATGCTTCGAAAGGCGACATCTTCAATCTAGCTTGATAGCTGTTGTTACAGGAGAATTCGGCGTACGGTAAACTCCTATCCCAACTATGCCCATGTTTCAAGGCGCAAGCTCTCAACATGTCCTCCAAAATTTGGTTTGCCCTTTCCGTTTGTCCATCGGTTTGTGGGTGATAGGCGGAGCTAAAATCCAGTCGGGTACCCATAGCTTTCTGCAGCTTCCTCCAAAATAGAGAGGTAAACTGAGAACCTCGATCTGAGACTATCCTCCTCGGGACCATGATGGCACACGATCTGCTCCATGTACAACTCAGCTAATTGTGCAACGTTGTACTTGGCCCTTACAGGGAGAAAATGGGCTGTTTTCATCAATCGGTCCACGATAACCCAAATGGAGTCATAACCTGACTGAGTACGTGACAACCCGATGATGAAATCCATACTGATGTCTTCCCACGTCCACTCGGGTACCTTCAAGGGTTGCAACAATCTAGCGGGTCTTTGATGTTCGGCCTTCACCCGTTGGCATGTGTCACATAGTGCAACAAATTCGGCTATATTCCTCTTCATACCATCCCACCAATAACAAGTCTTCAGGTCCTTGTACATCTTGGTGCTTCCGGGATGTATAGAATAAGGTGAATCATGTGCCTCTTTTAATATCATGTCACGGATGTGCTTTACGTTAGGCACATAAATCATTTTTCCTAGCCAAAGCGTACCCTTCTCATCTTCCTTAAAATCCTTCTCTATCCCTTGTCGGATCCTTTCCTTGATCTCCTTGATCTCCTCATCCGTTGCTTGGCCATCTCTTATCTCTTGCTCCAATGAAGAGTGGAGTTCCATCACTTCCATCTTGTTCAAGAATCTGAGGTGTAACCGTTCGAACTCCTTACGTAGTTCGGGTGGTAGCTCCCGAACCGTGAGTTGGTGACATGCTCCCTTCCGGTTCAATGCATCAGCTACTACATTGGCCCTTCCAGGGTGGTAGTTGATTCCAACATCGTAATCCTTGATGAGTTCCAACCATCGACGTTGCCTCAGATTCAAGTCCGTTTGTGTGAATATGTACTTGAGGCTTTTATGATCCGTATAGATCTCACATCGATGACCAAGGATATAATGTCTCCAAATCTTCAATGCATGCACTACTTCTGCTAGCTCCAAGTCATGTGTAGGATAATTAAGCTCGTGTTTCTTTAATTGTCATGAGGCATAGGCTACCACTTGTCCTTCTTGCATGAGCACAGATCCGAGCCCTTGTCTTGATGCGTCACAATATATGTCAAAGCTCTTGCCTACGTCTGGCAATACCAAAACTGGCGCTGTGGTTAGCCTTTTCATGAGTTCCTCAAAGCTCTCTTGGCTCGCTGATGTCCACTGGAATGTTTTTCCCTTTGTTAGCAACTCCGTCATAGGTTTTGCTATCTTAGAGAAGTCCTTGATGAAGCGTCGGTAGTATCCAGCCATCCCAAGAGAACTCCGAATGTCTTTTACGTTTTGCGGTTGGTTCCACTTCAGAACATCTCCAACTTTTCCGGGATCAACCGATACTCCTTCCTTGGAGATAATGTGGCCTAGGAACGATATCTCCTTTAGCTAAAATTGACACTTGTTAAGCTTGGCATACAATTGATGCACGCACATTTTCTGCAAGGTCAATCTTAAATGTTCTTTATGCTCCTCCTCACTTTTTGAATACACCATAATGTCGTTGATGAAAACCACGACGAACTTATCCAAGTACTCCATGAAAACCTTGTTCATAAGGTACATGAAGTATGCGGGTGCATTTGTTAACCCAAAAGACATGACGGTATATTCATATGAACCATACAGTGTCCGAAAGGCGGTCTTGGGTATATCGGAGGGCTTAATTTTCAGCTGGAAGTATCCCGACCGAAGATCAATCTTGGAGAACACCAGGCTCCTTTCATTTTGTCGAATAGGTCTTCTATACAGGGCAGAGGGTATTTGTTCTTGATTGTCACCTCGTTGAGAGACCTATAGTCCACGCACATCCTTTGGGTCCCATCCTTCTTGTCTACGAAGAACACGGGGGCTCCCCATGGTGACGAGCTTGGACGTATAAAACCCTTCTCCAACTGCTCCTGAATTTGCTTCTTGAGTTCCACTAGTTCATTGGTGGGCATCCTATAGGGTCTCTTTGCTATGGGTGCAGTTCCGGGTACCAAATCAATGGCAAACTCACTGCACCGGTCAGGTGGCATACCTGGAAGCTCTTCCGGAAACACGTCCGAGAATTCTTGAAGCACTGGAATGCTGTCCAATGTTGCTCCTTCGATGTTGTTCAAACTTGCCTTATTGGTTGTTTGTTGGGCTGACTCAAACTCGATACGAATACCGTGCTCGTTTGTCAACTGCACGCTCCTTTCAGCACATTGGATTACTCCGTTGCGCTTGCTTAACCAATCCATCCCGAGTATTATGTCAAGCCCTTGTGAATCCAAGACAATGAGGTTGGCAAGGAAGTCTACCCTCTTATTTTAAGGCTTACTTTCGGACATACTATATTAGTCCTCATCTCTCCACCGGGAGAATTAACTAACATAGCACAATTTAAGTGTGATATGGGTAGATTATGCTTGGCAACATACTTGGATGATATGAAGGGATGTGATGCTCCAGAATCAAATAAAATGGTGACTGGGTTGGAATTGGCAAGGAACATACCAATTACGACGTCCTCAGCCTGTTGTGCTTCCTCAGCAGAGACATGTTTCACGTTACCGCGAGCATAGTACTGCTATCCATGGTTTCCTTGATTGTATCCTCCGTTCGGTCGCGGGTTTTGCTTGGGCACGTTGCCTTGCTGTCCAGGACCTCTCCTCGGGCACGGGATCACGAAGTGTCCTATTTCCCCGCATGCAATGCATGCCCTGTTGCCCACGGCAGCAGGTACATTGGGGCGGGTTTTTTGAACAGGAGCGCCCATGTTGGATCGGGGCACAGGAGGCAAGGGCACACGAGGTGCTTGTGCAACGGGTCGTTGTTGTGGTGGCTGACTAGGGCGGTATGCAGGAGCGGTCAGTCCATACTGTGGTGCAGATGGGGGCATGTACCGAGGTCGTACGTTGCTCCCTTGTGGCTGGTATGGCATCTTCCTCTTGCCCTCTCGCTCGATCTCTCGGATCTTGCTTTCAACCACTATAGCCTTGTCAACTAGCTTCTGGAAGCTCGCGTAGTCATTGTTGAGGAGCTGAACCTGGATCTCATTGTTCAACCCTCTCATGAACAGGTACTGCTTCCGTTGGTCTGAGTTGACATCTTCGGGGGCGTACCGGAACAGTTGCGCGAACTTGTTGAGATACTCATTCACGCTTCTCTGTCCTTGGCGGAGACCTTCGAACTCCTGTCTCTTGAGCATCATTACACCAGCAGGGATGTAATGAGAGCGGAAACTCTCCTTGAACTCAGTCCAAGTGATCGTCTCTGGGTCGACATGAGCGTTGCATAGGGCATCCCACCAGTCAGCGGCAGCTCCCATGAGTTGGTGTGACACAAAAAGAACCTTCTCTCAGGCATTTCACTGCACTATGGCAAGCTTCTTCTCCATGGATTTCAACCAGTCATCGGCCTCCATGGGGTCGTTACCTTGAGCAAAGGTGGGTGGTCGAGTCCTCATGAACTCTCCTAGTCTGTTATGAGCCGGCGGTGGTGGCGGTGGTGCTGGAACGGGGTTGTTGTTGTTGGCCTGCAACTGACCCAAATTTTGGATCATGGTTTGCATAAGTTGATTCTGCATGGCCATCAACCGTTCCAGGTTGTTCTCACCAGCTCCGGGGTTAACAGGAACTTCATCATGGCCATCCTCTTGGTTGCCACGGACATTCCTTCTTTGGCGGCCGGTGTTTCCTCTCACCATCTGTGAGAGAGAACGAAATAGAATAGAGGTTAGAAGATTAGATGGATCCCCCTAACTATATGCATCAAGGTGGATTGGACTATATGTATTAGCCCATATGAGGATGTGAACAAGTGCTGAGGCATCTCACACCTTCTTTGTACTTATGAGTGGGTACGGACAACGCTTGAGACGTCCCACAACTCACACTCAACATACAATCACAACAATCATCACAAGGGTTCACACAACTCCTATTCAAGGCTTTATTCAATGGGGGTCCTATATGGCTTAGGGTGATGCCAATCTGTGATCCAACTACGGCTTCCCCTAGGTTTGTATCCTATATCGAGGTAGTTCCAATGCCAATCTATGCATCCTACGTTTGCATCCTATGGTCAGCGTGGCTCAGCTACCAAATCTCTGACTAGGCATGGCGGTTTTAATATCAATCTGTGACCTATCTAGGTTGTGTGATCTTTGATTAACCCGCGGCAGGTTGATACCAATCTGTGCCTGTTACCAACTTGTGATTTTTACCTAGTCTTATGTCCTACCGTCAACCATGGCAGGTTGATACTAATCTGGGGTTTCTATCTAGGCGTGTGACCTACTGTCAACCCATGGCTATGATACCAATCTGTGACGCCCTCAATTCTGTGGAAAAACCACAGAACCGAGAACTGATGCATATGTGTGCCCAGGATGTTCATCACACATATATACATCATCCACAAACTGAATTCCTGAATATATATATAACCACGAATAACAGAGTTTATTACAATATCTCATGAGTCTTGGACTCATGCTAACAGCGGAAGTCTTAATCTAACAGTGGAAGTCTTTATTCTAGCAGCAGAAGTCTTCTAACTAATGCGGAAGCAATCTAAGCAGCAGCGGCGGCTCCATCTCTACTCCATCCCCACAGGCAAGGTTGAGGACAGATCACACGCCTAATGCTCCACTTGGTCTTCATAGTATTCTTCTCCTGCTGCCGATGATGAAGTAATAATGCAAGTTTGAGTACAATGCTCAGCAAGTGCGGGAAAATGTGATATGTAGCTCACAGCAAGGTAAGTATAAAAAGGCTCATTGAAGAAAGCAAAGTTATTTATCAAAACTACGATAAAACAGCAACTTAACTTTAAGTGAACGTAATTCCAACATATATTAAAATACCAATCATACCTCCATTATGTTCATCACTTTCCATGTCCCAACCAAACATTAATCAACTTCACTCTTGCTCATGAATACCTTCTTGTATTCGCTACCATGTCACAAATACCATCTCGTATTCGCTACCATTTCATCTCATAAACAATTCCGTCTCATACCGAGACCAATCTCGTTGCCATGACTCAGCAGTCATGCAACCAAATCTTATCACCCGGACTCAACAGTCCCGAAAGACCAACCATACCCAAAACCATAACCAATAACCATCCCAACTAATCATGGAAGTTGGCCAGGCGCTCGTGACCGTAAGGTCGGCTATCATTATAGTTTTTTAGACTCTGCAGAGTTTGTACCACTTCATCCACAAGTTTGTGATTTCGTCACCCATCGGCGACTGCAGAACCTCCATTATACCAATACACAATCGTCGGTGTATGGCCAAGATATCACAAAATAGCCTTTACAAAGGAGTTACTAGATGTATGGACTCACTAAGGTTTTACCGGCAGGCTAGAATCTCCAATTCTCCCACCCACGGGCCCCCTCTTGTGCCATGCAGTTCCCAGGGAAGTCCTCACTCGACTCCCATTCCCCGCGCCTTCCACGGTCCATAACAATCTAGCAACTTACCTAATTAGTCAGCTAAGCCGCACCCATACTTGGCCTTGTGGTGGCACTGTTATCCTGGCATGTGCTCACATGAACCAGTCCTTAGATCTACGGCAAGTAAACCACCATATCATTCTACCTCATTCACAAACCCAGGCTTGCCTAGATCTCCCTACGATCCATGTTCATTAACAACATCAGTTTTTCATCATCACATTGAATGCAGTTAGCTAGACACATCTATCTCGCTCCCCGTAATCCCATGGACTCAGCAAAGCATAAAAGCAAAAACCATACCTGACTCATAAACTTCCCTGGCAACAAGGGTGGTTTAACCAAAACTAGTAAACTACTATAAAAGGGTTTCCCATCATGTTTGACTCAGCACCGACACCTTTTCGCAAACAAAACAGTTTTCCAAAACATGGATCAATATGGTCAAGGGGCACTTGCCTTGTTCTGGCTGTTCCGGTTGCTCAAAATCTTGTTGTTGTAGTCCGTCGTAGGTAGCTCCCTGAGCTTGTCCTTCTATACATGATCACGCATATACAAGATTCACAACAATCAATATCATGCACAAACTTTAACTAGATGCGATGATGCATATGCATGCAATTCCTATAATACAATTCTTATTAGAACGGTTGTACGTGTCCTTGTATGTTTGCATGGGTTTTATGATGAACAGAGTTGTAGAGATTAATTGTGGACGTGGCGATGATCTTGACTTAGTTCAAACCGATCAGCAAGTGATGTGTCCACGAAATAGCTTCTATTCGAAAGGAATTGAAGAACAGATGCCAAGAAAACGCGATGATGTCGTAAGGTGGTATTGGAGGCTTACCTTACGTTCTTCTTGGTCTCGGGGTCCATCTCTTAGCAAGACTGATCGTTGGGGCTCTTTCCCGGCGATCTCCCTCGACCGAACTCCGGGGAAGGGTTTACTCGGCGAGCTGAGGCTACGGCTCTAAGTCGTCGGCTCAGGAAGTGGAAAACAAGTTCGTGGTTTCGGCCAAAGGTTTTCGGTTCTATGTATAATCAGGAAGAAAGAGTTCTAATCTGATTGGACTTCGAATAAGATTCCTATTCAAATTGTCATTGAATCTTAACAACTTATCTTTAGTTGATTTGGTGCGGTAACATTGTGGAATTCATGTCGGTTTCCTCCCGTACCGGTATTCCCACGCGTACAGAAGCAAAGACCGCTCCAGAACTCGTTACCTCCGCGGTGATGAGCTCCGGAAACTCCACGTGTCCTGCGGGAACCCGGGCTCCCTTTTTCCGCAGAGACGAGCTCCGGTTGTGCCGCGTGTCAGGCGGGCGAGACCTCCCTCTTCTTCAAAGGTTAGCTCCGTGTGTGCCACGTGTCCTAGCGGGCGGGTACCTCCTCTCTTTCCACAGACGAGCTCCGCGTGCGCCACGCGTCCTGGCGGGCGGGAACCTCCCCTCTCTCCAGAGACGAGCTCTTAAGTTGACACGTGTCCAACGGTGACGGACCTCCCGGAGATAAGCTCCGGAGGTGACACGTATCCAGTAGTGTCGGACCTCCCGAAAGTGAGCTCCGGAGGTGACACGTGTTCAATAGGACCGGACGTCTCGGAGGTGAGCTCCGAGAGTGACATGTGTCTAGCGGGGCCGGACCTCTCGGAGGTGAGCTCCGAGAGTGACACATGTCCCGCGCAGCTGGTCCTCTGTTTTCTGCGGTGACTAGCTCGGAAGGCAACACGTGTCCCACGGGGTCGGACGTTTCCCCATTTTCAGAGACGAGCTCCGAACACGCCACGTGGCCAGCGAGCCGCGGGAGTTGCCCCGTGCGCTCTCTGTAAACTAGATTTGGCTCTTTTTGGCTATCTTTTTTTATTCTTTCTCTATTTCAACTTATTTAAAAAAAAATTTTACATGGAACATGAATACATGCAGAAATAAAAAAAATGAGGGTGTCACAACCGTCAAGAAGACATGCTCATCCTTGAAAAGGAGAGATGTCATGAGCTTGAAGAGCTCCTTGAGGTTGAAAGGGAAAGAAGCAAGGCACTTGAGCGTGAACTCGCTTTGAGCAAGGAAACTTGCTCAAATCTTGAGGACACAACTATTGTGCTCAAGGATGAAATTGTTAACCTGACAAAAGTCAACAAGATCCTTGAAACACAAGTTGAGTCTCTCAAGATCAATGCATCTTCTTCCTCTATGATCCCACCCTCCTCAAAGAAATCTTCCAAAGCAACTCAAACTTGCAAGTGCTCAAACTTAATCCTAAAACTTAAAGATGAACTCAAGTTGGCACAAAACAATCAATCAGCGAAAGGTGGAATCTTTGACAAGGAAAATTTGGCATATGCACGAAGTGCATATACAAATGTAAGAGCTCCACATGTAAAAGATGGTCTTTGCTATCCTGGGGAGTGGAAGCAAAATGCTAAAACTCCCATGAATGGGAAAGACTTGATTGTATTTGTCAAGGAGGGTTCATCCAACAAAGAAAATGTAAAGAACATTGCAAACTCATCTAACATGCCTAAAAATGAACCTCATCCTTTGTTCCATGACTTTGATGCTTCATATGTTTTATTGAGAAACAAATTTGAAAAGATCTATGCTAGGTATGTTGGGCCACTCCGCAAGAGTCCAAAACCTTGTGTGTGGGTGCCCAAGTGCCTCTTGACTAACATGAAAGGACCCAACTCCGTTTGGGTACCAAAAGGTAAGGCATAACTCAGATTTGTAGGCATACTCCTCCGGTGGATCAAAATGGGTGCTCGATAGTGGATGCACAAACCATATGACCGGAGAGAGAAGGATGTTTGTGGAATATGAGGAAAATGAAGATCCAAGTGAAGGAATATACTTTGGGGACAATAGCCAAGGGAAAATCCTTGGCACTGGTAAAATTGTTATTTCTCCCCATCATACTCTTTCAAATGTTTTGCATGTTGACTCACTTGATTATAACCTTCTATCCATATCCCAACTATGTGATAAAAGTTATAATTGCTAACGAGGGTTTGACTATCTTAAGAAGAAGCAATGACTCAATCGCCTTTAAGGGCGTGCTCAAGGGAAAGCTTTACCTTGTGGATTTCATCACGGATAAAGCTCAACTTGACACGTGCTTAATGGCGAATACCAACATGGTATGGCTTTGGCATAGATGGCTAGCCCATGTTGGGATGAGAAACTTGCAAAAACATCTGAAGGGAGAACACATTCGAGGCTTGAAAAATGTTGTTTTTGATAAGGACAGGCCATGTAGTGCTTGTCAAGCCGGAAAGCAAGTTAGAGCTCAACATCCATCCAAAAATGTCATGACTACTACAAGACCTTTGGAGCTACTTCACATGGATCTCTTCGGTCCAATCGCCTACATAAGCATCAGCGGTAACAAATATGGTCTTGTTGTCGTAGATGATTATTCTCGCTTCACTTGGGTGTTCTTTTTGCATGACAAAGGCGAAACAAAAGGTTTGCTCAAGAAATTCTTCAGAAGAGCTCAAAATGAGTTCTCCTTAAGAATCAAGAACATAAGGAGTGATAACGGCACCGAGTTCAAGAACACTCAAGTGGAAGAATACTTGGATGAAGAAGGCATCAAGCATGAGTTTTCAGCCCCCTACTCGTCTCAACAAAACAGGGTGGCTGAAAGGAAGAATATAACTCTTATTGAGATGGCAAGAACCATGCTTGATGATTACAAGACATCGGACCGGTTTTGGGCGGAAGCGGTTAACAACGCTTGTCATGCCATAAACCGGTTGTACCTTCATCGACTTTTGAAGAAGACGTCTTACGAACTTCTAACCGGTAACAAACCCAACATCTCTTATTTTCGTGTCTTTGGGAGCAAGTGTTATATTCTAAACAAGAAGTCTAGGACTTCGAAGTTTGCTTCAAAGTTTGATGAAGGTTTCTTGCTTGGTTATGACTCAAACACCTACGCCTATCGTGTTTTCAACAAATCCTCCGAAATTGTTGAAATAGCGAGAGACGTAGTGTTTGATGAGACTAATGGCTCCCAAGTGGAGCAAGTTGATCAAAGTGTGCTAGATAGAGAAGAGGCTCCACAAGAAGCACTTAAAAGGATGGCAGTTGGAGACATTTTTCCTCAAGAACATCCTCAAGACTCAAATGATCATCCAACAAACGAAGATACGTCTCCCTCCCACGATCAAGATCAAGATGAGCAAGGCCAACCTCAACAAGATCAAAAAGATCAAACACAACAAGGAGGATTGGGTCAAGGGGGAGATGAAGAAAAGAGCGACAATGAAGATGAAGATCAAAGAGTTCAACCACCTCATCCAAGAGTGCACCAAAGTGTTCAACGGGATCATCCCATCGACAACATACTCGAGGATATCTCCAAAGGGGTGATAACTCCCTCTCGAATGGCTAACTTTTGTGAACATTACTATTTTGTTTCCTCTTTGGAGTCCCGCAAGGTAGAAGAAGCACTACAAGATCCGGATTGGGTGGTGGCCATGCAAGAGGAACTCAACAATTTTGAAAGAAATCAAGTATGGGAACTCGTGAAGCGACCCAACACAAATGTTGTGGGAACCAAGTGGGTATTCTGCAACAAGCAAGACGAGTATCGTGTTGTAACAAGAAACAAGGCAAGACTTGTGTAACACACTCAATTTTGTATTCATGCATTGCATATAGAAAAACATTATAAAAGAAATAGAAATGGGAAAGAATCATAAAAATGGGAGAAAGATAGCTGAAAAGAGCCAATTCCAATTCGCCGAGGAGCGCCGTCAACACTTCCCGCGGCCTGCTGGCCACGTGGAGCCTTTGGAGCTCATCCCTGCGGAGGGGGTGAGGTCTGGCCCTGCTGGCCACGTGGCAGGCTCGGAGCTCGCCTCAGGAGAAGGGGCGAGGTTCGACCCCACTGGACACGTGTTGCCTTCGGAGCTAGTCTATGCGGAGAAGCGAGGCTCAGCCCCGCGGGACACGTGTTGACTACGGAGCTAGTCTCTGCAGAGAAGCGAGGCCCAGCCCGCGTAACACGTGTCGCTTTCGGAGCTCGCCCCTGCGGAGGTAGCGAGGTCCGGCACCGCGGGACACGTGTCGCTCTCAGAGCTCGTCTCCGAGAGGTCCGCCCCGCTGGACATGTGTCACCCTCGGAGCTCGCCTCTGAGAAGTCCGGCGCCGCTGGACACGTGTCATCCTCGGAGCTCACCTTCGAGGAGAACGGAGGTCCGACACTGCTGGACACGTGTCGCTCTCGGAGTTCACCTCCGAGAAGAGAGATCTGATGCTGTTGGACACGTGGTGACCTCGGAGCTCGTCTCTGAGGAGAAAGGAAGTCCGGCAGTGCTGGACACGTGGCACTCTCGGAGCTCACCTCTGAAGAGAGGGGAGGTCCGGCACTGACACGTGGCGCCCCCAGAGCTCGCCTCTGTAGAGAGGGGAGCCCCGACCCACCAGACATGTGGCGCACGCGGAGCACGCCTCTGAGGTAGAGGGAGGTCCCGCCTGCCAGACACGTGGCGCAACCGAAGACCACCCCTGAGGAAAAGGGAGGATCGGCTCCCGCTGGACATGTGGCGCCTCCGGAGCTCACCACTGCAAAGATACGAGATCCTTAATCGGTTTTTCTCCTATGTGCACGGGAATACCTGGTACTGAGGAAACCGACACGATGTCTTCCACGTCCAAAACAAATTGAATATAACTTTTATTTGAAATCCAATCGGAGTAGGACTCTTCTTTATCCCTTTATAAATAGAGCCCAAAAACCCCCTTGGCCGTAACACCTTTTCCCAAGTCGACAACTTAGAGGCCCTAGCTCCCAACTCGCCGAGTTAACCCCCTTCGCCGGAGTTCAGCCACCGGTGAGACCGCCAACAAGCCGTCACACCTCGCCGTCGCTGGAAAAGAGCCGACGATCATAAGAGAAGTGAGGTAGGTCTTCATTACCAATCTTACGACATCGTCGCATCCATTTTCTTCGTTTTCCTTCAGACAGAACCATTTTCGTGTGGACAGATCACGTCTTGATCGGTTTTTGACGGTGGTATTGATCTAGATCTTGAGTCAAGATCATCACCACGTCCACACTTGATCCTTACACCTTTGTTCACTATAAAGCCCCATGCAAGCCATTAAAACACGCAAGAACACGTACAAACTGGTTTAATAAAACAGCACCATAGGATTTGCATCCATCTACATCATTGCATCTTGAGTAAAGTTTGTGCATGATGTTGATTGCTATAATTTTGTATGTGCATGGTCGTGAGTAGAAGGACAAGCTCAGAAAGCTATCTATGAAGGACTACAGCACCAAGACTTTGAGACACGTGAGCAACAAAAGCCACAGAAACAAGGCAAGTGCCCCTTGACCATATTGGTCCCATGTTTTGGAAACTGTTTTGTATGTGAAAACATGTATGCTTGAGTCAACTTGATGGGGCACCCTTTTATATAGGAGTTTACTAGTTTCGTTAACCATCCTTGTCGCCGGAAAAGTTGATGAGTCGGGTATGGTAGCTTTTGCTTTTTGCTTCGCCAATCTACGGGATATGGGAAGCGAGATAGAACGTGTCTAGCTACTGCACTCATATGATTAATGATAATAAGAACTTGATGATACTAATGAGCATAGAATCGGGGGAGATCTATGCAAGCTTGGTTCGTGGATGTGGTAGAATAAGATGGTGGTTTACTTGCCGTAGATCTAAGGACCGGTTCATGCAAGCACATGCCAGGAAAACAGTGCCACCACAAGGCCAAATATGGGTGCGCTTAGCTGACTAATTAGATAAGTTGCTAGATTGTTATGGACCGTGGAAGGCACGGGGACTGGGAGTCGAGAGAGGACTGCCATGGGAACTGCATGACACAAGAGGGGGCCCGTAGGTGGGAGAATGGTGATTCGAGCCTGCTGGTGAAACCTTAGTGAGTCCATACATCTAGTAGCCCCTTTGTAAAGGCTATTTTGTGATCTCTTGGCCATACACCGACGGTTGTGTACTGGTACAATGGAGGTTATGCAGTCACCAACGGGTGACGAAATCACAAACTTGTGGGTAAAGTGGTGCCACCTCTTAAAAGTGTAAAACTATCATGATAGTCGTGCTTACGGTCACAAGCGCCTGGCCAACTCACATGATTAGATGGGATGGTTATCAGGATGGTTATCTGGTTATGGTTATGGTATGGTTATTGGGATTTGGTTTCGGGACTGTTGAGTCATGACAATGAATTTGGTTTTCGGCTATATGATTATGAGATGGATATGAACATGAGATGGTTATTATGAGAATGAGATAAAGTTGAGAAAGATAAATGGTTGGTTGAGACATGAAAGTGGTGAATTATGAAGGAGGTATGTTGCTGTTTTACTTAAATATATGTTGGGATTAAATTCACTTAAAGATAGTTGCTGTTTTTATCATGTTTGTGAAATAAACTTTGCTTTCTGCAATGAGCCTTTTTATTCCCTACCTTGCCGTAAGCTACATGTCATACTTTTCCCACACTTGCTGAGTACGACATGTACTCACCCTTGCATTATCATACAAACATCAGCAATAGGACAAGAGTACTTTGAAGATCATGTGGAGTACTAGGCGTGTGAACTACCGTCAACTTGCCTGGAGAGTTAGATATGGAGCCGCTACTGTTTAGTTGCTTCCTCTATCGTTTAGAGACTTCCGCTGCTAGAATAAGTTAGAGATTTCCGCTGCAAGAATAAGTTAGAGATTGATGTAATAAAGTACTTAAACCCTATTATTCGTGGTTATATTATGAATTCAGTTTGTGGATTACATGTGTATGTGTGATGAACATCCTGGGCACACATATGCATTAGCTGGGTTCCGTGTTCTACGGGACCGAGCGTCACAGATTGGTATCAGAGCCACATTGACCGTAGGATGCAAGCTTAGGTAGAATGCACAGATTGGCGTCAGAATCACATTGACCATAGGATGCAAGTTTAGGTAGAATGGACACCCTAAAACACATAGGCACACCTCTCAAAACTGCTATTTTCGAAAATTGCTTGCTGCTGAACTTTCCTTGTCAATACGACCACTGCAAGGTGATATTTTCAAGCCCCTCCTTGTCTCTTCTTTTGGACAACAACACCTTTGCTTTCTTGCTCCATAACTTCTTAAGTTTTGGAGTTATTTCTTTCTTCTCAAAGTTTTCTCATGTCCCATTTATAGAAGGCGCTGGTGTTCCCGATCAACACCATCTAACCATACATGGACTGCCAACCCACCAAGGCATGCACCCATGCAGGGACCACACTCCCGTCACACGGCGGGAACAGCACCAGTTCACATGATTAAGTTTAGGACTCCCATTGAATAAGCGTGAATAGGAGTGGCGTGTTAAACTTTTGTGATGATTGTTTCTGTTTGTGTGCTTAGTGTGAGTTGTGGGACGCTTCAACGTTGTCCATATCCACACATAGTAGAGAGATGTGAGATGCTTCGGCATGTGTTCACATCCTCATATAAAAGTAAATATATTTAGTCCATTCACCTTGATGCATATAGTTGGGGGGATCAACCTAAACCTCTGTTTTCTATTCTACTCAACTCTCTCTCACAGATGGTGAGGGAAAACGCCAGCCGACAAAGGAGGAACGTTCGTGGCAACCAAGAACCACAAGAGGATGGCCACGTTGAAGTTCCTGAGAATGTTAACCCCGGGGCTGGTGCAAACAATCTTGAATGGTTGATGGCTATGCAGAACCAGATCATGCAAACTATGATCCAAACTTTGGGTCAGCTGCAAGCCAACAACAACAACAATCCTAACCCCGTTCCTGCACCACCACCGCCACCACCGCCACCACCGCCGGCTCACAAAAGATTGGGAGAGTTCATGAGGACTCGAGCACCTACTTTTGCACAAGCTAATGATCCCATGGAGGCTGACGATTGGTTGAAATCCATGGAGAAGAAGCTTGCTATTGTTCAGTGCAATGATCGGGAGAAAGTTCTCTTTGCATCGCACCAACTTATGGCAGCAGCCGCTGACTGGTGGGACGCTCTTTGCAATGATCATGTCGGCCAGGAGACTATCACTTGGGTGGAGTTCAAGTAGAGTTTCCGCTCTTATTACATCCCTGTTGGAGTCATGATGCTAAAAAGGCAAGAGTTCGAAGGTCTCCGCCAAGGCAGGAAGAGCGTGAATGAGTACCTCAACAAGTTCACGCAGCTGTCAAGGTATGCCCCCGAGGATGTCAACTCGGATCAAAGGAAGCAATACTTTTTATGAGAGGATTGAACAATGAGATCCAAGTTCAGCTGCTCAACAACGATTATGCAAGCTTCCAGAAACTTGTTGACAAAGCTATAGTGGTTGAGAGCAAGATCCGTGAGATCGAGCAAGAGGGCAAGAGGAAGATGCCATACCAGCCACAAGGGAGCAATGTACGTCCCCGTTTCATGTCGCCCAGCTGCACCGCAGTATGGCTCGTCCGCTTCTACTTTTTGCCCTAATCAACCACCACAGCAACGTCGTGTTATGCAAATACCCCGTATGCCTTCGCCTCCTGCGCCCCGTCCCAACATGGGTGCTTATGCTCAAAACCACCCCCGCCCTAACGTTCCTGCTGTCTTGGGCAACAAGGCATGTTTTTCATGCGGAGGGACAGGACACTTTGCAAGTCAGTGCCCGAGGAAAGGCCTTGGATAGCCAAGCAACGCGCCCAAGCAGAACCCACGGCCGAACGGAGGAGCTAATAATGGTAACCGTGGACAGCAGAACTATGCTCGTGACAACGTGAATCATGTCTCCGCCGAGGAGGCGCAACAGGCTGAGGACGTCGGGATTGGTATGTTCCTTGCTAACTCTAACCCAGCTACTGTTTTATTTGATTCTGGAGCATTGCATTCATTCATATCATCCAAGTATGTTGCCAAGTATAATATGCCCATATCACACATGAAATATACTATGTTGGTTAATTCTCCCGGTGGAGAGATGAGGACTAATATAGTATGTCCAAAAGTAAACCTTAAAATAAGGGGGGTAGACTTCCTTGCCAACCTTATTGTCTTGGATTCTCAAGTGCTTGATATAATACTTGGAATGGATTGGTTAAGCAAGCACAACGGAGTGATCCAATGTGCTGAGAGGAGCGTGCAGTTGACAAATGAGCATGATACTCGTATTGAGTTCGAGTCAGCCCAACCGGTAATCGAGAAGGCAACGTTGAACCACGTCGAAGAATCAACTTTGGAAAGCATTCCGGTGGTTCAAGAATATTTGGACGTGTTCCCGGAAGAACTTCCAGGTATGCCACTTGACCGGGACATTGAGTTTGCCATTGATTTAGTACCTGAAACTGCACCTATAGCGAAGAGGCCATATAGGATGCCCGTTAATAAACTAGTGGAACTTAAGAAGCAAATTCAGGAGCAGCTAGAAAAGGGTTTTATATGACCGAGCTCGTCACCATGGGGAGCCCCCGTGCTCTTCGTAGACAAGAAGGATGGGACCCAAAGGATGTATGTGGATTATAGGTCTCTCAATGAGGTGACAATCAAGAATAAATACCCGCTGCCCTGTATAGAGGACCTATTCGACCAAATGAAAGGTGCCCGAGTTTTCTCCAAGATTGATCTTCGGTCGGGATACTTCCAGCTGAAGATTAAGCCCTCCGACATGCCCAAGACTGCCTTTCGAACACGGTATGGTTCGCATGAATATACCGTTATGTCTTTTGGATTAACGAATGCACCCGCATATTTCATATACCTCATGAATAAGGTCTTCATGGAGTACTTGGACAAGTTCGTCGTGGTTTTCATCGATGATATCATGGTGTATTCGAAAAGCAAGGAAGAACATTTGAGATTGACGTTGCAGAAACTGCGAGAGCATCAATTGTATGCCAAGTTCAGCAAATGTCAATTTTGGCTAAAGGAGATATTGTTCCTAGGCCACATCATCTCCAAGGAAGGAGTATCGGTTGATCCCGGAAAAGTGGGAGATGTTCTGAAGTGGAACCAACCGCAGAATGTGAGAGATATTCGGAGTTTCCTTGGGATGGCCGGATACTACCAACGGTTCATCAAGGATTTCTCCAAAATAGCGAAGCCTATGACTGAATTTCTAATGAAGGGAAAAGCATTTCAGTGGACACCAGCGTGTCAAGAAAGGTTTGAGGAGCTCAAGAAAAGGCTAACCACAGCACCAGTTTTGGTATTGCCGGACGTGATCAAGAGTTTTGACATATATTCTGACGCATCAAGACAAGGGCTTGGATGTGTGCTCATGCAAGAAGGACAAGTGGTAACCTATGCGTCGAGACAACTAAAGAAGCAAGAGCTGAATTCATGACTTGGAACTCGCAGCCGTGGTACATGCCTTGAAGATTTGGAGACATTATATCCTTGGCCACCTATGTGAGATCTATACGGATCACAAAAGCCTCAAGTACATATTCACCTAAACGGATTTGAATTTGAGGCAATGTCGATGGTTGGAACTCATCAAGAATTATGATGTTAGAATCAACTATCATCCCGGAAAGGCCAATGTAGTAGCTGATGCATTGAGCCGAAAGGGAGCATGTCACCAACTCATGGTTCAGGAGCTACCGCCCGAGCTACGCAAGGAGTTCGAATGGTTACATCTCGGGTTCTTGAACGAGATGGAAGTGATGGAACTCCATTCTTTGCTGGAACAAGATATAAGAGATGGCCAAGTAACGGATAAGGAAATCAAGGAGATCAAGGAAATAATCTGACAAGGCATAGAAAAGGATTTCAAGGAAGACGAGAAGGGTACGCTTGGTTAGGGGAAAGGATTTGTGTGCCTAACGTGAAGCACATCCGCGACATGATATTAAAGGAGGCATATGACTCACCTTATTCCATACATCCTGGCAGTACAAAGATGTACAAGGACCTGAAAACTTGTTATTGGTGGGATGGTATGAAAAGGGACATAGCTCAGTATGTTGCCTTATGCGACACGTGCCAACGGGTGAAGGCCGAACATCAAAGACCCGCTAGACTGTTGCAACCATTGAAAGGACCCGAGTGGAAGTGGGAAGACATCAGCATAGATTTCATCGTTGGATTACCACGTACTTGGTCGGGTTACGACTCCATCTGGGTTATTGTGGACCGATTGACGGAACAACCCATTTTCTTCCTGTTAGAACAACGTACCGCATTGTAGAACTAGCCGAGCTGTACATGGAGAAAATCGTGTGTCGTCATGGAGTTCCGAAGAGGATAGTTTCAGATCGGGGTACCCAATTTACCTCTAGGTTCTGGAAGAAGTTGCATGAAGCTATGGGTACACGACTTGATTTCAGCTCCGCTTATCACCCGCAAACCAACGGGCAAACTGAGAGGACAAATCAAATTTTAAAAGACATGTTAAGAGCCTGCGCCTTGAAACATGGGCATAGATGGGATAGGAGCTTGCCGTATGCTGAGTTCTCATACAATAACAGCTATCAAGCCAGATTGAAGATGTCACCTTTCGAAGCATTGTATGGTAGACGGTGTAGAACACCGCTGTCCTGGAATGAGACCGGAGAGAACCAAGTGTTTGGACCCGAAGTGCTGCGAGACGCCGAGAAGCAAGTACAAACAATACGGGAGAACTTGAAGGCTGCTCAGTCACGACAAAAAGGTTATGCGGACAATAGGCGAAGAAAGTTGACCTTTGAAGTAGGAGACTTCGTGTACCTTAAGGTATCGCCTATCCGTGGCCAACAACGTTTCAACGTCAAAGGCAAGTTAGCACCTCGCTACATCGGGCCATTTAAGATTTTGGGCAAGCGAGGAGAGGTAGCTTGAGAAGTGCTTGAGAGTACCATAAGAACAAGTACCAATGGATGAGCTCGAGCTTCAAGAGGATCTGACCTACGTAGAGCACCCTGTCCAAATTTTGGACGTGAAGGAAAGGGTCACGAGGAACAAGGTGATCCGATGGTGCAAGGTACAGTGGAGCCGTCACACAAAAGCCGAAGCTACATGGCAGCGTGAGGAAGACCTCAAGGCAGAATTCCCTCATCTATTCTCTACTCAATCAAATCTCGAGGGCGAGATTCAGTTTAAGGAGGGTAGGTTTGGAACACCCTCAATTTTGTATTCATGCATTGCATATAGAAAAACATTATAAAAGAAATAGAAATGGGGAAGAATCATAAAAATGGGAGAAAGATAGCTGAAAAGAGCCAATTCCAATTCGCCGAGGAGCGCCGTCGACACTTCCTGCAGCCTGCTGGCCATGTGGCGCCTTCGGAGCTCATCCCTGCAGAGGGGGTGAGGTCCGGCACTGCTGGCCACGTGGCAGGCTCGGAGCTCACCTCAGGAGAACGGTCGAGGTCTGACCCCACTGGACACGTGTTGCCTCCGGAGCTAGTCTTTGCGGAGAAGCGAGGCTCAGCCCCGCGGGACACGTGTTGACTACGGAGCTAGTCTCTGCAGAGAAGCGAGGCTCAGCCCGCGGGACACATGTCGCTTTTGGAGCTTGCCCCTACGGACGGAGCGAGGTCCGGCACCGCGGGACACGTGTCGACTTCGGAACTCACCCCTGCGGAAGGGATGAGGTCTGCCCCATGGGACACGTGTCTCTCTCGGAGCTCGCCTCCGAGAGGTCCGCCCCGCTGGACATGTGTCACCCTCGGAGCTTGCCTCCGAGAGGTCCGGCGCCTCTGGACACGTGTCGTCCTCGGAGCTCACCTCCGAGGAGAAGGGAGGTCCGACACTGCTGGACACATGTCGCTCTCGGAGCTCACCTCCGAGAAGAGAGGTCCGACACTGTTGGACACGTGACGACCTCGGAGCTCGTCTCTGAGGAGAATGGAAGTCTGGCGCTACTGGACACGTTGCACTCTCGGAGCTCGCCTCTGAGGAGAGGGGAGGTCCGGCATTGACACGTGGCGCCCCCAGAGCTCGCCTTTGTAGAGAGGAGAGGCCCGACCCGCCAGACACGTGGCGCATGCGGAGCTCGCCTCTAAGGGAGAGGAAGGTCCCGCCCGCCAGACACGTGGCGCAACCGAAGCCCACCCCTGAGGAAAAGGGAAGACCGACCCCCGCTGGACACGTGGCGCCTACGGAGCTCACCACTGCAAAGATACGAGATCCTTAATCGGTTTTTCTCCTGTGTTCGCGGGAATACCCGGTACTGAGGAAACTGAAACGATTTCTTCCACGTTGACACCGCACCCAAATCAATTGGAGATAAGTTATTAAGATCCAAAACAAGTTGAATAGGACTTTTATTTGAAATCCAATCGGAGTAGGACCCTTCTTTATCCCTTTATAAATAGAGCCCGAAAACCCCCTTGGCCATAACACCTTTTCCCAAGTCGACAACTTAGAGGCCCTAGCTCCCAACTCGCCGAGTTAACCCCCTTCGCCGGAGTTCAGCCACCAGTGAGACCGCCGACGAGCCGTCACACCTCGCCGTCGCCGGAAAAGAGCCGACGGTCATAAGAGAAGTGATGTAGCTCTTTGTTACCCATCTTATGACATCGTCGCATCCGTATTCTTTGTTTTCCTTCGGACAGAACCTTTTTGTGTGGACAAATCGCGTCTTGATCGGTTTTTGATGGTGGTATTGATCTAGATCTTGAGTCAAGATCATCACCACGTCCACACTTGATCCTTACACCTTTGTTCACCATAAAGCCCCATGCAAGCCATTAAAACACGCAAGAACACGTACAAACTGTCTTAATAAAACAACACCATAGGATTTGCATCCATCTACATCATTGCATCTTGAGTAAAGTTTGTGCATGATGTTAACTGCTATAATTTTATATGTGCGTGGTCGTGAGTAGAAGGACAAGCTTAGGAAGCTATCTATGAAGGACTACAACACCAAGATTCTAGACACGTGAGCAACAAAAGCCACAAGAACAAGGCAAGTGCCCCTTGACCATATTGATCCCATGTTTTGGAAACTGTTTTGTTTGCAAAAACATGTGTCTTTGAGTGAACTTGATGGGACACCCTTTTATAGGAGTTTACTAGTTTTGTTAACCATCCTTGTCGCCGGGAAAGTGATGAGTCGGGTATGGTCGCTTTTGCTTTTTTGCTTCGCTAATCTACGGGATATGGGAAGCGAGATAGAACGTGTCTACCTACTGCACTCATATGAATAATGATAATAAGAACTTGATGATACTAATGAGCATAGAATCGGGGGAGATCTAGGCAAGCTTGGTTCGTGGATGTGGTCGAATGAGATGGTGGTTTACTTGCCGTACATCTAAGGACCGGTTCATGCCAGCACATGCCAGGAAGACGCAGGGAATGAGAGTCGATAGAGTACTGCCCTGAGAACTGCATGGCACAAGAGGGGGCCCGTAGGTGGGAGAATGGTGATTCAAGCCTGCTGGTGAAACCTTAGTGAGTCCATACATCTAGTAGCCCCATTGTAAAGGTTATTTTGTGATCTCTTGGCCATACACCGACGGTTGTGTACCGGTATAATGGAGGTTCTGCAGTTGCCGACGGGTGACGAAATCACAAACTTGTGTGTAAAGTGGTGCCACCTCTTAAGAGTGTAAAACTATCATGATAGCCGTGCTTATGGTCACAAGCGCCTGGCCAACTCACATGATTAGATGGGATGGTTATCGGTATGGTTATCTGGTTATTGTTATGGTATTGTAGCCACCGCAATGCTCTAAATGGTATAGGATTTGGTACAAGTCGAGTAGTCGGAACTACTCGCGAGAATAGGTTTAAGGGTACACACTCGGTTAGTGAGATAGATCATTAGACAAATGACATGAAAATGAGACTGAGCAGAGGATAGAAGGAGCAGGACTTTGGGGGCCTGTGATGCTATAGCTCTGCTTGTGTCGGTTGAGGACCGAGCCGTGTGAGGCCCTGTTGAACAAGCTAGAACTGTACCAAAGACATACCGGCTATATGGGAACCGGGAAACCGATGTAATTCAGGTAGCTGGATGTCACACCCGGTTTCTCCGAAGAACAACCGAGTGAATATCACATGTATGCCAGGATCATTTTCTCATACATGTGATGACAAATAGTGAAGCATCATTTATTACAAGCCAGGTGTCGAATATAAATAAGTCTTACATAGCATACGTCTCGATGGACGATAATAAGTTCATAATATGTAAATAAAACAGCAGCGGAATATTATTCTTGTGGCCTCCATCACAGGAGTTGTCCGGGGGACTCCATGAACCTAGAATCCTTCTTCGGGTGCGAAGTCTTGATCATTAAACACCACATCATCCCCTTGACCTGAGCAGCAATTTAAAACAACAAATATGCAAGTTTGAGTACCGTTGGTACTCAGCAAGTGTGGGAAAGTTATGTCATGCATGGCTAGAACAAGGAGAGGTTGAACTCATGGTTAAAGCACTATGCAATTAACACCTATCACCTTAGCTTATTAAGCACCTACATAACTACACAGGTGAAATGGTCCCAATCTCCCAACCCACATCAAAATCAAGTAACCATATCATCATTTCCAATGTTAAGCTCCCCGCTTAACATCCACAACTTCCAAAGTCATCATTCTCTAATCATGAATAAGTCCAAGCTGCTCTTGACCGTGAGCACGACTGTCATGACAGTTTTGACTCTGCAGGGTTTGCACCACTGTACTCACATGTAGTGATTTCATCCCCCGTTGCCGGGTGGACTAAAAGAACCTCCATTATGCCAGTGGCCACGAACCACATTCACACTTCCCAGGTGTGTAGCCAGGAGATCACTACTAAGCCTTTACAAAGGGATTCCCAACGAGTGTGGGCCCACTGAGGTTTCACCCCTAACAGCATACAAGAGGCTCCAACCCAGCTGCAGTGGCCCCCTCTTGAGCCTTATGGTTCATATGGTAGTCCAGCTGACACCTACTCCCCGCACCATCCAACACACCCATACTACGTCGGGGATACACCTAATTAATTGGCCAAGCTGCCCCATCTCAGCATGTGGTTGGCACGGTAAAGACAGGTTACATGCTCCATGAACCGGTCCTTAGGATCCAGGCAAGTACTAAACACAAACCCGAGTCTCGTGCACCCGGCACCAACCAAATCATCCAACTTGCCTCGATACCTACCTCTACATAACTCATAATATCTCATTCAAGAGTAAGGTAAACAATTTGATGATCTCCTATCCCACTTATCCCATTCTAAGCATGGCTAAGCATAAGTAATATGAATGAATGGCATAATAAAACAAACCCAACCCAAGCTACAAGGAAACAAGATAATGCAATTCTAGGGAAACTTCCTAGCATGGGTGTCATATTTCAATTGACAATGCAAATAATTCTATCTTGACATCCTAGTATAGGATCAAAGTGGTCAAGGACACTTGCCTTCTTCCTGCTGCTCTGGGAATGGATAGTCCTGATCTTGGAAGGGAAGAACTTGCTCTGGGGCAGGTTCTACTCATGCCAACACACATAGCAAAACAAAACAACAATCCATAAGACATAGTTCACACTTTCACTCCACATATACATACATATGATAGTTATTCACATTTTTAAGTGTTGTGTTTACTCTAGCTGTGTTGATTTTTAGCCTTCATGCACTTTTAGACATATGTATATGATTTCTAACTTTTGTATTTCAGATTTGTATTTGCACACTATATATGAATTTTCAATTAGAATTAATATACTTCTTAACTACCAAGTTTGCATGGAAGGTCAAAAAGGTAAATCCACCCTACTACAGTGTCTAATTTATTATTTCATAAATTTCCAGGGGTCTAGCTACACATAACAGAGAGGTTTAGCTAATTTTTATTAAGTCCAGGGGCTAAAACTGATTTTTAATTGAATTTACATGAATTTCTGAAGTTCGAGGGGCTAGATCAGAAGTTTCCGGGGCTAGCTCGTATTTTCCGAGATCCCCAGGGGGTAGCGCGTAAGAATCCCGACCTTTATAATACGGGGCCGACATGGACCGTCCGATTTAAAATAGGCGGCTGAGATTAGATCGCCGAACCGGTACGCGCGGGTTTTAATTCTACCGTGCGATTTAAAATAGACAGCACACAAGCGGCCACGTCGCCCTGGCCGGAGCCAGCCCGCTCTGCCCGGCGGCGCGCGGCGGCGGGAGGCGGCGATCTCGCCGGAAAACTTCGGATCTTCGTCTATACTTCCTAAAACTGGGATTTCATGGCATAGAACGGTAGAGGGTAGGTCGGGGATCTCACCTCGGGGTTTTTCTTGAGCTCGGAGGCCCTGGAAGGCGGTCGGCGTCGAGGTCCGAGGTGGAACCGTTGCGGTGCTCGTCGGAGCCGTGCCTAGAGCGCAAACCACCGAGTTTTCTGCACCTGCGTGACTCCCCGGAGGCGGTGGGACACGATCGACGCGTTAGATCAGAGAACCCGAGCAAAAATTGAGAGAAAACGGTGATCGGAGCTTCGGTTCTCACCGGGAGGAAAAATAGCCGATCGGGTGGGGAAAATGGGGCGATGCCGGCGTTTATATAGACGGGGGAGGGCGGCGTGTCGGTTGTGATCGAGTTGGAGTCATCTGGGACCAGAATTCGGCTGGGGGACGCGAGAATCCGGGGTAGTTTGGATTCGGGCGCGAGAAGAAGTCCCGTCTGTTGGCGCGAGCGAGAGGTGGGGGATGACACGCGGCCCCGCGTGTCAGTGAGAAAGAGAGAGGGGAGCGCGCAGCTGCGGGCTGGCGCGGGGCGGGTGGGCTGGCTGGTGGGTTTCGGCCCACTGGCCGGGGTTTTTTTTCTTTTTCTTTTCTTTTCTGTTTTGATTTGAATTTGAATTCCAGTTTGAATTTGAATTTCTGCACCACATGCAATACGTCCAAAAAATTTTAAATTCCCCTCTTAACAGGTTTTGGGGTGTTACAGCTCTATCCCCCTAAAAAAAGGAAAACAATTCCGGAAACTGTGCCTTAAGCTCGTCTTCTCGCTCCCATGTGGCTTCCTCTCCTGAGTGATGCTTCCACTGCACCTTGCACATCCGAATTCTTTTATTTCTTGTGAGGCGTTCCATTGTCTCCAAAATCTTGACCGGTTGCTCGGCATAAGACAGATCCTCTCGTACGTCAACCTCATTCAAGGGTAACATCTCTTCAGGCGTCCTTAGACATTTCTTGAGCTGTGACACATGGAATACATCATGCACATCCGATAGGCGAGCCGGTAGTTCTAGTTGAAATGCCACTTCGCCTTTCCTCTCCAGAACTTGAAAGTGTCCGATGTATCGAGGTGATAACTTCCCTTTCGCCTTGAATCAACGAAGTCCTCGAATAGGGGACACCTTGAGATAAACATAGTTCCCCACGTTGAAAATAAGCTCTCTTCTCCGTACATCGGCATAACTCTTTTGTCGGGTCTGTGCTATCCTCAGGTTGTTGCGAATTTCACTCACTTTTGCCTCGGCTTCATGTAGTATCTCGGGTCCAAACACTTTACTTTCCCCGGCTTGGTTCCAAAATAGTGGAGTTCTGCACTTTCTCCCATACAAAGCCTCAAATGGTGACATCTTCATACTAGCCTGATAGCTGTTGTTATAGGAGAACTCCGCATACGGTAAGTTCTTATCCCAACTCCTATTGTTCTTGAGCGCACACGCTCTCAGCATATCCTCAAGGATCTGATTGGTTCTTTCTGTCTGTCCGTCAGTCTGGGGATGATAGGCAGAACTAAAATTCAGATGAGTTCCCATGGTTTCATGCAACTTCTGCCAGAACCTTGAGGTGAACTGCGTCCCTCGATGTGACACTATCTTCTTTGGCAATCCATGGAAACACACGATCCTTGACATGTACAATTCTACCAATTTGGATCCTCTGTAGCTTTATTTCACGGGGATGAAATGAGCTACCTTGGTTAGCTTGTGGATGATGACCCATATCGAATCATATCCTGATAGGGTCCTAGGCAGTCCCACTATGAAATCCATACCGATTTCTTCCTATTTCCATTCAGGCACTTTGAGTGGTTGCAATAATCCCGCGGGTCGTTGATGTTCTGCTTTCACCAACTGACACGTGTCACATAGGGCAACATGTTCTGTGACATCTCGCTTCATGCCATACCACCAATACCTGCTCTTGAGGTCATGGTACATCTTCGTACTTCCAGGATGAATGGAATAGTCAGAATCATGAGCTTCCTTCAAGATCAAATCACGGATCTCCTTCACTTCAGGCACACAGATTCTTTTCCCGTGCCACACCCTACCTTGTTCATCCTCTCTGAAACCAGGGGCTTTATTATCCTTGATGAGTTTTCTGATTTCTTGTATCTTCTCATCATTCTTTTGACCATCGCGTATGTCTTGCTCTAATGTGGAGTCCATTTCCATGGCGATGGCTTCACCACTATTCACTAGACATAGATTGAGTTTTATAATCTCTTCCTTCAATTCTTTAGGCATGTCCTTCAAGCTCAACCTATTGACCTGCACCTTCCGGCTTAAAGCATCTGCCACTACGTTCGCTTTCCCAGGATGATAGTTGATGCCCACATCAAAGTCGTTGATCAGCTCTAACCATCTCCTTTGTCTGAGGTTGAGATCTGGCTGTGTGAAAATGTACTTTAACCTCTTATGGTCCGTATATATCTCTGTCCTTTTCCCCATCAATTAATGCCGCCAAATCTTCAACGCGTGTACCACTGCAGCTAGCTCTAGGTCATGTGTAGGATAGTTCTTCTCGTGTTACCGGAGCTGCCGGGACGCATAAGCCACTACATGCCCCTCTTGCATGAGAACACATCCCAACCCGTTTCCAGAGGCATCGCAGTACACCGAAAAGTTCTTCTGCATATCTGGCATAACTAGCACTGGGGCGGTTGTCAATCTTTTCTTTAGCTCTTGAAAACTCGTCTTGCACTGCGGCGTCCATGTGAATATGATTCCTTTCTCCAACAGTTTGGTGAGGGGTCTCGAGATCTTGGAGAATCCCTCAATAAACCGTCGATAATACCCAGCCAATCCCAAGAAGCTTCAAACTTCCCCAACATTCTCAGGGGTCTTCCACTTCTGTACATCCTCGATCTTTGCGGGGTCTACCGAGATTATATGTCCTAAGAAGGGAACTCTCGTCAACCAGAATTCACACTTGCTCAGCTTGGCATATAGTTGGTGTTCTCTCAGTTTTTGCAACACCAACCTTAAATGCCTCTCATGTTCTTCTTCATCTTTGGAAAAGACGAGAATGTCATCAATGAAAACCACCACAAATTTGTCCAGATATTTCATGAATACCTTGTTCATGAGATACATGAAGTATGCCGGGGCATTAGTTAGCCTAGAAGGCATGACGGTGTATTCATACAGTCCGTACCGAGATACGAAAGTTGTCTTTGTAATATCAGTTTGCCTTATCTTATGTTGGTGGTATCCCGACCTGAGATCAATTTTCGAGAACACACAAGCTCCCCTCAACTGATTAAACAAGTCTTCAATGCGGGGTAATGGGTACTTGTTCTTGATGGTTACTTCATTCAACGCACGGTAGTCCACGCATAACCTTTGGGTTCCGTCCTTCTTGAGCACAAATATCACTGGAGCTCCCCATGGTGAGGAACTAGGACGAATGTACCCCTTCTCTGTCAACTCTCTTAAATGTTCCTTGTGTTCTTCCAGCTGTTTAGAGTCCATCCGGTAAGGTCTCTTGTATATCGGAGCTGTTCCAGGCACTAGCTCAATCGAGAATTCCACTTCACGATCGGGGGGCATACCGTGAAACTCCTCCGGAAAAACATCTGGATATTCCCTGATGATCCTGATCTCCTCCACTTCAACCTCAACTTGATTTAATTTAATGTCCCTCCTAGGCTCTTGTATTGTTATGAACTTTACTCTTGTGCCACTAGGGTGAGTTAGTTCCACCGTTCTGGTCGAACAATGGATGATTCCTTTATGTTTGGTCAACCAATCCATGCCCAAAATAATATCTATCCCTTGTGAATCTATCACTATGACGTTGGCAGTAAATACTACCCCATTAATGTCTAGATTCACCTAGGGACACACTTGTCTTGTCCTTATTCTCCCCCTAGAGAGTTTATGGCTAGCATATGGTTCATTTGTGTTGTTGCTAAATCATGCTGATTAACAAACCCTTGGGCAATGAACGAGTGGGTAGCACCAGAATCGAACAATAGGGTTGCAATGTGTAAATTGGCAGGAAACTTACCAACTACCACGTCAGGTGCCTCTTGCGCTTCCTCCATGGTCACGTGGTTCACCCGTCTTCGCATCACATTCTGCTGTTGCGGCTGCACGGGCTTCTTCTTTGGGCACTTATGGGCGTAGTGCCCCACTTCACCACAGTTGAAGCATTGCACCCCAACCTTAGGTGCCCGGCCTTTGTTGTCTTGGGGTTGGTTTGGGGGTCCTTGTACTGCTGGTCGAGGTTGATATGTGGGGTGAGGCCGCTGTACAAACTGACGTTGTGGCTGTGCTTGTGCTGACGGAGGCCTGAAGTTCGGGTTGTACCCTCTCTGTGCTGAGTAGGGTACCACAGCACGACTCGTCTGCCCTGCGGGTTGCTGCATCAGACGTGGGCGTGTGTTGCTACCCGAGGCTTGGAGTGACCATCCCGCCTTCCTCTTGTTTTCATTTTCCAAGGACTTCAGCTTCCTCTCCACCACAAATGCTCTGTCCACCATCTTTTGGAAGCTTTCATACTCGTTAGAGGACATTGCACACTGCATTTCCATTGTAAGTCCTTCCACAAACCAGTCCTGTTTCTGCTCAGCAGTCTCTATGTCCCGTGGTGCATAACAGGATAGTTGGGTGAATTTAGTGAGGTATTCCCTCACCGTCATGTTTCCTTGCTGCAGCCCCAAGAACTCCTTTCTCTTGTTTTTAAGTTCACCCCTTGGTATGTAATGGTTGCGGAAGCTACACTTGAACTCTTCCCAAGTGATGTTCTCAGGGTCATGATGGGCGGGCACGTAAGCGGTCCACCAGTCAGCAGCAGGTCCATGCAATTGGTGAGAGGCGAACAGCACCCTCTCATACCCTTGGCATTGTATGATCCTCATCTTGCTCTCAATGGTCTTTAGTCAATCATCTGCCTCCAGAGGTTCAGCAGCACTTGCAAACTTTGGAGGTTGAGTCCCTAGAAACTCACTCAACCTTGGTTGGCGTGGTGCAGCTGGTGGAGGTGGAACTTGGTGCAAGTTGGCCACCACTTGAGTTAGGCTCTGGATGAGCTGATTCTGATTTTCAAGCATTTGGTGGATGGGATCAACTCCTTCACGGCGACCACCCCTGTCTTGTCCTCCCGAAAGATGAGGGTTGCCGGCCTCATCGTTGTTGTTGGCGGGGTTGGCACCACGACCTCTTCCTCTTCCGGCCATCTATCATGATCAACCAAATGTCAATTTAAATCATTACGTATTAACTTACCAATTTTGCTTGTTTAAACTTTAAAATTTTGAGACCTTATTTCATTTATATTTTCTGAGGATTTCATATCTTACGCGAACATCAATGCACTCTTAATTCATATGGGTTCACACACCAAAGCAAAACACCCTAAAGACGAGGTTGTGGACAAATGCCCATGGCTTCCGCAACTCACGTAACACACCAAACATTAACACACCATTAACTAAGGTAACGACTCGACTACTCGACATCCTGCTAAACTAAGGGAAAGGACTCTACACTACTCGTATCGCTGAGCTGGCTCCTCGGGATCTTCCTCGTTATTGCGGATGCCCTCTGACTCCGCTTTGGGTGGGGAAGCTGCTGGTGGAGAAATGCGGCGACGCCTGCTCGCTCGGTGATCTGGGGAGTCAGGAGTCCATGTGTCATTCACGGTGACACACGGTTCATTCCCATCTCCTCTTTCTCTCGCTCTGAAGCTGGCTCGAAGCAACGCCTCAGTCTCCTTCAGGGTGTCACGTACATCCTGAAGCTCCTGCTGACACTCCTGCAGTCGAGTGCTGAGCATAGCAGCATCCTCCAAGCACAAGTCCATGTGCTCATGGGAAGTCCCCTGCTGCACGGGTGGGTACTTGTATTCCGTTGTACCACTCTCACGCTGGAGGACATACATGTACTCAGTCCTGTCCAGGTGGCGACGATAGATGTGACTCTGGCAGGTGATTGCCTCCCAGGTGGCATCCTTCTCCGCATCGACCTGTGTCGCTCGACAAGCTGGAGAGCGGTGGATCTTGAGCAGCTGATTTTCGTGGATAATCCTCATTTCTGAACTCCATTCTTCCCGCTTCTCACGGATGGTTCGGGTGGAGCTGTAGTGTATGATTAGCTTGCCCGTATTGCCGGCAGCTTGTAGCATGCGTCGAAGACGGTGCAACAGGCCTTCTAGTGCCAATCCGTAGGAGAGGTATGACACCGGACGGTTCTCCACTCTCAGGGCAAGGGCAACTACGGGAACTCTCCCTCCGGTGGACTTGCGGGCGGTGCGGATCATGCGAACCATCTAAAACCTAAAGCATTTAAAATTACGCTAGATAAGATTTTAAACAAAAACCCTATTTTGAATAAAAGTTGGGGTAAGATGAAGAAAGTGACCCCATTAAATAACACTTTTCAACCCACACCTTGTAAAATAGTTTTTTAAAAAATAGGGTCCTTAATACGTCCATTTCTATCTAGGTCCACGTTCCTATGGGCAACCTTGGCTCTGATACCACTTCTGTCACACCCGGTTTCTCCAAAGAACAACCGAGTGAATATCACATGTATGCCAGGATCATTTTCTCATACATGTGATGAAAAATAGTGAAGCATCATTTATTACAAGCCAGGTGTCGAATATAAATAAGTCTTACATAGCATACGTCTCGATGGACGATAATAAGTTCATAATATGTAAATAAAACAGCAGCGGAATATTATTCTTGTGGGCTCCGTCACAGGAGTTGCCTGGGGGACTCCATGAACCTAGAATCTTTCTTCGGGTCCGAAGTCTTGATCATTAAACACCACATCATCCCCTTGACCTGAGCAGCAATTTAAAACAACAAATATGCAAGTTTGAGTACCGTTGGTACTCAGCAAGTGTGGGAAAGTTATGTCATGCATGACTAGAACAAGGATAGGTTGAACTCATGGTTAAAGCACTATGCAATTAACACCTATCACCTTAGCTTATTAAGCACCTACATAACTACACAGGTGAAATGGTCCCAATCTCCCAACCCATCATCAAAATCAAGTAACCATATCATCATTTCCAATGTTAAGCTCCCCGCTTAACATCCATAACTTCCAAAGTCATCATTCTCTAATCATGAATAAGTCTAAGCCGCTCTTGACCGTGAGCATGGCTGTCACGACAGTTTTGACTCTGCAGAGTTTGCACCACTGTACCCACATGTAGTGATTTCATCCCCCATTGCCGGGTGGACTAAAAGAACCTCCATTATGCCAGTGGCCACGAACCACATTCACACTTCCCTGGTGTGTAGCCAGGAGATCACTATGAAGCCTTTACAAAGGGATTCCCGACGAGCGTGGGCCCACTGAGGTTTCACCCCTAACAGCATACAAGAGGCTCCAACCCCGCTGCAGTGGCCCCCTCTTGAGCCTTGCGGTTCATATGGTAGTCCAGCTGACACCTACTCACTGCACCATCCAACACACCCATACTACGCCGGGGATACACCTAATTAATTGGCCAAGCTGCCCCATCTCAGCATGTGGTTGGCACGGTAAAGTCAGGTTACATGCTCCATGAACCGGTCCTTAGGATCCAGGCAAGTACTAAACACAAACCCGAGTCTCGTGCACCCAGCACCAACCAAATCATCCAACTTGCCTCGATCCCTACCTCTACATAACTCATAATATCTCATTCAAGAGTAAGGTAAACAAGTTGATGATCTCCTATCCCACTTATCCCATTCTAAGCATTGCTAAGCATAAGTAATATGAATGAATGACATAATAAAATAAACCCAACCCAAGCTACAAGGAAACAAGATAATGCAATTCTAGGGAAACTTCCTAGCATGGGTGTCATATTTCAATTGACAATGCAAATAATTCTATATAGACATCCTAGTATAGGATCAAAGTGGTCAAGGACACTTGCCTTCTTCCTGCTGCTCTGGGAATGGATAGTCCTGATCTTGGAAGGGAAGAACTTGCTCTGGGGCTGGTTCTAGTCATGCCAACACACATAGCAAAAGAAAACAACAATCCATAAGACGTAGTTCATACTTTCACTCCACACATACATACATATGATAGTTATTCACATTTCTAAGTGTTGTGTTTACTCTAGCTGTGTTGATTTTTAGCCTTCATGCACTTTTAGACATATGTATATGATTTCTAACTTTTGTATTTCAGATTTCTGTTTGCACACTATATATGAATTTTCAATTAGAATTAATATACTTCTTAACTACCAAGTTTGCATGGAAGGTATTTTCCTACTCCAAATGGGTTTTCAGATCTTCTACCAAATCCTAAACTGAAATCTTTGGATTTGGAAACTTCATTTATCATTTTCTAGTTATGCATACCTATTTTCCTATATTTTCAGATTTATTTTCTATGCCTAAATGTGAACTTTATTATGAAAATAGTAAGACACATCATCTAAACCGAATAGGTTCTGATCTAAAATATTAAATAATATATTTTTGAACTTCTCCTCTGATGTGAACTAATTTAAATTTATTTTACCAATTTTCAGAATTATTTCCTAACCTAAAAATGTGTCCCTAACTAATAAATTTGAACAATCAATTAGACAGATTCATTTCAGATTAAAATCTACTTTTAACTCATTCTAAAGTTTTCCAAGTGCTAGGAGAGTTTAAATTTGAATTTACAATGTGCTTGTCTCACCTTTTTAAATTTAAATCCTAATCACATATTCAATTTTCTGAATTTAATATCATATAGGGTCAAAAAGGTAAATCCACCCTACTACAGGGTCTAATTTATTATTTCATAAATTTCTAGGGGTCTAGCTATACATAACAGAGAGGTTTAGCTAATTTTTATTAAGTCCAGGGGCTAAAACTGATTTTTAATTGAATTTACATGAATTTCTGAAGTTCCAGAGGCTAGATCAGAAGTTTCCGGGGATAGCTCGTATTTTCCGAGATCCACAGGGGGTAGCGCGTAAGAATCCCGGCCTTTATAATGCGGGGCCGACGTGGACCGTCCGATTTAAAATAGACGGCTGAGATTAGATCGCCGAACCGGTATGCGAGGGTTTTAATTCTACCGTGCCATTTAAAATAGACGGCACACAAGCAGCCACGTCGCCCTGGCCGGAGCCAGCCCGCTCTGCCCGGCGGCGGGAGGCGGCGATCTCGCCGGAAAACTTCGGATCTTCATCTATCCTTCCTAAAACTGGGATTGCATGGCATAGAACGATAGAGGGGAGGTCGGGGATCTCACCTCGGGGTTTTTCTTGAGCTCGGAGGCCCTGGAGGGCGGTCGGCGTCGAGGTCCGAGGTGGAACCGCTGCGGTGCTCGTCGGAGCTGTGCCTAGAGCGCAAACCACCGAGTTTTCTGCACCTGCGTGACTCCCCAGAGGCGCTGGGACACGATCGACGCGTTAGATTAGAGAACCCGAACAAAGATCGAGAGAAAACGGTGATCGGAGCTTCGGTTCTCACCGGGAGGAAAAACAGCCGATCGGGTGGGGAAAACGGGGCGATGCAGGCGTTTATATAGACGGGGGAGGGCGGCGTGTCGGTTGTGATCGAGTTGGAGTCGTCCGGGACCAGAATTCGGCTGGGGGACGCGAGATTCCGAGGTAGTTTGGATTCAGGCGCGAGGAGAAGTCCCGGCTGTTGGCGCGAGCGAGAGGTGGGGGATGACCCGCAGGCCCCGCGTGTCAGTGAGAAAGAGAGAGGCGAGCGCACGGCTGCGGGCTGGCGTGGGGCGGGTGGGCCGGCTGGTGGGTTTCGACCCACTAGCCGGGGTTTTGTTTTGTTTTGTTTTTTCTTTTTCTTTTTCTTTTTCTTTTCTGTTTTGATTTGAATTTGAATTCCAGTTTGAATTTGAATTTCTGCACCACATGCAATACGTCCAAAAATATTTAAATTCCCCTCTTAACAGGTTTTGGGGTGTTACAGCTCTACCCCCCTAAAAAAAATCTCGTCCTCGAGATTGATGGTTCTAGGAAAACAATTCCGGAAACTGTGCCTTAATCTCGTCTTCTCGCTCCCATGTGGCTTCCTCTCCCGAGTGATGCTTCCACTGCACCTTGCACATCCGAATTCTTTTAATTCTTGTGAGGCGTTCCATTGTCTCCAAAATCTTGACCGGGTTCTCGGCATAAGACAGATCCTCTCGTACGTCAACCTCATTCATGGGTAACATCTCTTCAGGCGTCCTTAGACATTTCTGAGCTGTGACACATGGAATACATCATGCACATTCGATAGGCGAGCCAGTAGTTCTAGTTGATATGCCACTTCGCCTTTCCTCTCCAGAACTTGAAAGGGTCCGATGTATCGAGGTGATAACTTACCTTTCACCTTGAATCAACGAAGTCCTCGAATAGGGGACACCTTGAGATAAACATAGTCCCCCACGTTGAAACTAAGCTCTCTTCTCCGTACATCGGCATAACTCTTTTGTCGGGTCTGTGCTATCCTCAGGTTGTTGCGAATTTCCCTCACTTTCGCCTCGGCTTCTTGTAGTACCTCGGGTCCAAACACTTTACTTCCCCCGGCTTGGTTCCAAAATTGTGGAGTTCTGCACTTTCTCCCATACAAAGCCTCAAATGGTGACATCTTCATACTACCCTGATAGCTGTTGTTATAGGAGAACTCCGCATACGGTAAGTTCTTATCCCAACTCCTATTGTTCTTGAGCGCACACGCTCTTAGCATATCCTCAAGGATCTGATTGGTTCTTTCCGTCTGTCCGTCAGTCTGGGGATGATAGGCAGAACTAAAATTCAGATGAGTTCCCTTGGTTTCATGCAACTTCTGCCAGAACCTTGAGGTGAACTGCATCCCTCGATCTGACACTATCTTCTTTGGCACTCCATGGAAACACAAGATCCTTGACATGTACAATTCTGCCAATTTGGATCCGTTGTAGCTTTCTTTCACGGGGATGAAATGAGCTACCTTGGTTAGCCTGTCGATGATGACCCATATCGAATCATATCCTGATTGGGTCCTAGGCAGTCCCACTATGAAATCCATACCGACTTCTTCCCATTTCCATTCAGGCACTTTGAGTGGTTGCAATAATCCCACGGGTCGTTGATGTTCTGCTTTCACCAACTGACATGTGTCACATAGGGCAACATGTTCTGCGACATCTCGCTTCATGCCATACCACCAATACCTGCTCTTGAGGTCATGGTACATCTTCGTACTCCCAGGATGAATGGAATAGTCAGAATCATGAGCTTCCTTCAAGATCAATTCACGGATCTCCTTCACTTCAGGCACACAGATTCTTTTCCCGTGCCACACCGTACCTTGTTCATCCTCTATGAAACCAGGGGCTTTATTATCCTTGATGAGTTTTCTGATTCTTGTATCTTCCCATCATTCTTTTGACCATCGCGTATGTCTTGCTCTAATGTGGAGTCCACTTCCATGGCGATGGCTTCACCACTATTCACCAGACATAGATTGAGTTTTATAACCTCTTCCTTCAATTCTGTAGCCATGTCCTTCAAGCTCAACCTATTGACCTGCACATTCCGGCTTAAAGCATCTGCCACAACGTTCGCTTTCCCAGGATGATAGTTGATGCCCACATCAATGTCGTTGATCAGCTCTAACCATCTCCTTTGTCTGAGGTTGAGATCTGGCTGTGTGAAAATGTACTTTAAGCTCTTATGGTCCGTATATATCTTTGTCCTTTGCCCCGTCAAGTAATGCCGCCAAATCTTCAACGCGTGTACCACTGCAGCTAGCTCTAGGTCATGTGTAGGATAGTTCTTCTCGTGTTTCCGGAGCTGCCGGGATGCATAAGCCACGACATGCCCCTCTTGCATGAGAACACATCCCAACCCGTTTCTAGAGGCATCGCAGTACACCGAAAAGTTCTTCTGCATATCTGGCATAACTAGCACTGGGGCGTTTGTCAATCTTTTCATTAGCTCTTGAAAACTCGTCTCGCACTGCGGCGTCCATGTGAATATGATTCCTTTCTCCAACAGTTTGGTGAGGGGTCTCGAGATCTTGGAGAATCTCTCAATAAACCGTCGATAATACCCAGCCAATCCCAAGAAGCTTCGAACTTCCCCAACGTTCTCAGGGGTCTTCCACTTCTGTACATCCTCGATCTTGGCGGGGTCTACGGAGATTCCTCCCTCCGAGGTTATATGTCCTAAGAAGGGAACTCTCTTAAACCAGAATTCACACTTGCTCATCTTGGCATATAGTTGGTGTTCTCTCAGTTTTTGCAACACCAACCTTAAATGCCTCTCATGTTCTTCTTCATCTTTGGAAAAGACGAGAATGTCATCAATGAAAACCACCACAAATTTGTCCATATATTCCATGAATACCTTGTTCATGAGATACATGAAGTATGCCGGGGCATTAGTTAGCCCGAAAGGCATGACGGTGTATTCATACAGTCCGTACCGAGATACGAAAGCTGTCTTTGGAATGTCAGTTTGCCTTATCTTAAGTTGGTGGTATCCCGACCTGAGATCAATTTTCGAGAACACACAAGCTCCCCTCAACTGTTCAAACAAGTCTTCGATGCGGGGTAATGGGTACTTGTTCTTGATGGTTACTTCATTCAACGCACGGTAGTCCACGCATAACCTTTGGGTTCCGTCCTTCTTGGACACAAATATCACTGGAGCTCCCCATGGTGAGGAACTAGGATGAATGTACCCCTTCTCTGTCAACTCTCTTAAATGTTCCTTTAGTTCTTCCAGCTGTTTAGAGTCCATCCGGTAAGGTCTCTTGTATATCGGAGCTGTTCCAGGCACTAGCTCAATCGCGAATTCCACTTCACGATCGGGGGGCATACCTGGCAACTCCTCCGGAAAAACATTTGGATATTCCCTGATGATCCTGATCTCCTCCACTTCCACCTCAACTTGATTTAATTTAATGTCCCTCCTAGGCTCTTGTATTGTTATGAACTTTACTCTTGTGCCACTAGGGTGAGTTAGTTCCACCGTTCTGGTCGAACAATGGATGATTCCTTTTTGTTTGGTTAACCAATCCATGCCCAAAATAATATCTATCCCTTGTGAATCTGTCACTATGAGGTTGGCAGTAAATACTACCCCATTAATGTCTAGATTCACCTTGGGACACACTTGTCTTGTCCTTATTTCTCCCTCTGGAGAGTTTACGGCTAGCATATGGTTCATTTGTGTTGTTGCTAAATCATGCTTCTTAACAAACCCTTGGGCAATGAACGAGTAGGTAGCACCAGAATCGAACAACAGGGTTGCAATGTGTAAATTGGCAGGAAACTTACCAACTACCACGTCAGGTGCCTCTTGCGCTTCCTCCATGGTCACGTGGTTCACCCGTCCTCGCATCACATTCTGATGTTGCGGCTGCACGGGCTTCTTCTTTGGGCACTTATGGGCGTAGTGCCCCACTTCACCACAGTTGAAGCATTGCACCCGAACCTTAGGTGCCTGGCCTTTGTTGTCTTGGGGTTGGTTTGGGGGTCTTTGTACTGCTGGTCGAGGTTGATATGTGGGGCGAGGCTGCTGTACAAACTGACGTTGTGGCTGTGCTGGTGCTGACGGTGGCCTGATGTTCGGGTTGTACCCTCTCCGTGCTGAGTAGGGTACCGCAGCACGGCTCGTCTGCCCTGCGGGTTGCTGCATCAGACGTGGGCGTGTGTTGCTACCCGAGGCTTGGTGTGACCATCCCGCCTTCCTCTTGTTTTCATTTTCCAAGGCCTTCAGCTTCCTCTCCACCACAAATGCTCTGTCCACCATCTTTTGGAAGCTTTCGTACACGTTGGAGGACATTGCACACTGCATTTCCGCTGTAAGTCCTTCCACAAAGCAGTCCTGTTTATGCTCATCAGTCTCTATGTCCCGTGGTGCATCACGGGATAGTTGGGTGAATTTAGTGAGGTATTCCCTCACCGTCATGTTTCCTTGCTGCAGCACCAAGAACTCCTTTCTCTTGTTTTTAAGTTCACCCCTTGGTATGTAATGGTTGAGGAAGCTACACTTGAACTCTTCCCAAGTGATGTTCTCAGGGTCATGATGGGCGGCCACGTAAGTGGTCTACCAATCAGCAGCAGGTCCATGCAATTGGTGAGAGGCGAGCAGCACCCTCTCATACCCTTGGCATTGTATGATCCTCATCTTGCTCTCAATGGTCTTTAGCCAATCATCTGCCTCCAGAGGTTCAGCAGAACTTGCAAACTTTGGAGGTTCAGTCCCTAGAAACTCACTCAACCTTGGTTGGCGTGGTGCAGCTGGTGGAGCTGGAACTTGGTGCAAGTTGGCCACCACTTGAGTTAGGCTCTGGATGAGCTGATTCTGATTTTCAAGCATTTGGTGGATGGGATCAACTCCTTCACTGCGACCACCCCTGTCTTGTCCTCCTGAAAGATGAGGGTTGCCGGTCTCATCGTTGTTGTTGGCGGGGTTGGCACCACGACCCCTTCCTCTTCCAGCCATCTATCATGATCAACCAAATGTCAATTTAAAGCATCACGTATTAACTTACCAATTTTGCTTGTTTAAACTTTAAAATTTTGAGACCTTATTTCATTTATATTTTCTGAGATTTCATATCTTACGTGAACATCAATGCACTCTTAATTCATATGGGTTCACACACCAAAGCAAAACACCCTGAAGACGAGGCTGTGGACAAATGCCCATGGCTTCCACAACTCACGTCACACACCAAACATTAACACCATTAACTAAGGTAACAACTCGACTACTCGACATCCTGCTAAACTAAGGGAAAGGACTCTACACTACTCGTATCGCTGAGCTGGCTCCTCGGGATCTTCTTTGTTATTGCGGATGCCCCCTGACTCCGCTTTGGGTGGGGAAGCTGCTGTTGGAGAAGTGCGGCGACGCCTGCTCGCTAGGCGATCTGGGGAGTCCGGAGTCCATGTATCATTCACGGTGACACACAGTTCATTCCCATCTCCTATTTCTCTCGCCCTCAAGCTGGCTCGAAGCAACGCCTCAGTCTCTCGCCCTCAAGCTGGCTCGAAGAACCTCCATTATGCCAGTGGCCACGAACCACATTCACACTTCACAGGTGTGTAGCCAGGAGATCACTATGAAGCCTTTACAAAGGGATTCCCGACGAGCGTGGGCCCACTGAGGTTTCACCCCTAACAGCATACAAGAGGCTCCAACCCCGCTGCAGTGGCCCCCTCTTGAGCCTTGCGGTTCATATGGTAGTCCAGCTGACACCTACTCCCCGCACCATCCAACACACCCATACTACGCCGGGAATAAATCTAATTAATTTGCCAAGCTGCCCCATCTCAGCATGTGGTTGGCACGGTAAAGCCAGGTTACATGCTCCATGAACCGGTCCTTAGGATCCAGGCAAGTACTAAACACAAACCCGAGTCTCGTGCACCCAGCACCAACCAAATCATCCAACTTGCCTCGATCCCTACCTCTACATAACTCATAATATCTCATTCAAGAGTAAGGTAAACAAGTTGATGATCTCCTATCCCACTTATCCCACTCTAAGCATGGCTAAGCATAAGTAATATGAATGAATGACATAATAAAATAAACCCAACCCAAGCTACAAGGAAACAAGATAATGCAATTCTAGGGAAACTTCCTAGCATGGGTGTCATATTTCAATTGACAATGCAAATAATTCTATCTAGACATCCTAGTATAGGATCAAAGTGGTCAAGGACACTTGCCTTCTTCCTGCTGCTCTGGTAATGGATAGTCCTGATCTTGGAAGGGAAGAACTTGCTCTGGGGCAGGTTCTACTCATGCAACACACATAGCAAAAGAAAACAACAATCCATAAGACATAGTTCACACTTTCACTCCACACATACATACATATGATAGTTATTCACATTTCTAAGTGTTGTGTTTACTCTAGCTGTGTTGATTTTTAGCCTTCATGCACTTTTAGACATATGTATATGATTTCTAACTGTTGTATTTCAGATTTCTGTTTGCACACTATATATGAATTTTCAATTAGAATTAATATACTTCTTAACTACCAAGTTTGCATGGAAGGTATTTTCCTACTCCAAATGGGTTTTCAGATCTTCTACCAAATCCTAAACTGAAATCTTTGGATTTGGAAACTTCATTTATCATTTTCTAGTTATGCATACCTATTTTCCTATATTTTCAGATTTATTTTCTATGCCTAAATGTGAACTTTATTATGAAAATAGTAAGACACATCATCTAAATAGAATAGGTTCTGATCTAAAATATTAAATGATATATTTTTGAACTTCTCCTCTGATGTGAACTAATTTAAATTTATTTTACCAATTTTCAGAATTATTTCCTATCCTAAAAATGTGTCCCTAACTAATAAATGTGAACAATGAATTAGACATATTCATTTCAGCTTAAAATCTACTTTTAACTCATTCTAAAGTTTTCCAAGTGCTAGGAGAGTTTAAATTTGAATTTACAATGTGTTTGTCTCACCTTTTTAAATTTAAATCCTAATCACATACTCAATTTTCTGAATTTAATATCATATAGGGTCAAAAAGGTAAATCCACCCTACTACAGGGTCTAATTTATTATTTCATAAATTTCCTGGGGTCTAGTTGCACATAACAGAGAGGTTTAGTTAATTTTTATTAAGTCCAAGGGCTAAAACTGATTTTTAATAGAATTTACATTAATTTCTGAAGTTCCAGGGGCTAGATCAGAAGTTTCCGGGGCTAGCTCGTATTTTCCCATATCCCCAGGGGGTAGCGCGTAAGAATCCCGGCTTTATAATGAGGGGCCGACGTGGACCGTCCGATTTAAAATAGACGGCTGAGATTAGATCGCCGAACCGGTACGCACGGGTTTTAATTCTACCGTGCGATTTAAAATAGACGGCACACAAGCGGCTGTAACACCCCAAAATTTTGATTCAAAACACTAAACCATGTTCAGAGGGGAATTTAAAATTTTTTGGACGTGTTGCATGTTTTGCAAAAATTCAAATTCAAACTGGAATTCAAATTAAACTTAAATCAAAAAAGAAATGGAAAAAGAAAAAGAGAAAACGGGAAAAAACCGGCCAGTGGGCCGAAACCCGCCAGCCGGCCCAGTTTCCCCCCCCCCCCCCCCGCCAGCCCGCAGCCGCGCGCACCCGCGCTCTCTCACACAGACAGGTGGGACCCACCTGTCATCCCCAACCTCGCTCGCGCCGACCCCGGACTCTCTCCCGCGCGCGCGCGATCTTAACCGATCGGAATACCGCGTCCCTCAGCCCGAATTCCGGTCCCAGAAGACTCAAACTCGATCACAACTGACCCACCGCCCTTCCCCGGCTATAAAAACCCCAGCCACGATCGATTTTTCCCACGCGATCGCCGATTTTTACTCCGGTGAGCACCGAGACTTCGCCAGTGAATTCTGGCCGATCTAAGCTCGGAAACTCTGATCTAACTCGCTGGTCTTGATCCACCGCCTCCGGGGAGCTTTGCAGGTGCAGAAAACTCGGAGACTTACGGTGTAAACACAGCGCCGACGAGCTTCGCCGTGGTTTTGCCTCGGACCTCGCCGCCGATCAATTTCCAGGACCCCCGAGCTCAAGAAAACCCCCGAGGTGAGATCCCTGACCTCCCCTCTACCGATCTATGCCATAAGATCACAATTCTAGGCAGAATTCTCGAGGATCCGAAACTTTCCGGTGAGATCGCCGCTTTCCGCCGCCGTGCGCCGCCGGCAGCGCCGCCCGCGCTCGATCAGAGCGACGTGGCCGCTTGTGCGCCGTTTATTTTAAATCGCACGGTAGGGTTTAAATCCCCGCGTACCGGTTCGATGTTATAATCTCAGCCGTCGGTTTAAAATCGGACGGTCCACGTCAGCCCCGCATTATAAAGACTGGAATTCTTACGTGCTACCGCCTGGGGTTCTCGGGAATTAAGAGCTAGCCCCGGAAACTTTAGATCTAGCCCCTGGAACTCCAGAAAATCAGGTAAATTCATTTAAAAATCAGTTTTAGCCCCTGGACTTAATAAAAATTAGAAAAAACACCTCTGATAAGTGTAGCTAGACCCCTGGAAATTCTGAAAATAATATTATAGACCCTGTAATAGGGTGAGTTTATTTTTTTAACCCTGTTTAGTATTTAATTTAGAAAATTGAATATGTAACTAGTGTTTAAAAATTTAAAAAGTGGGACAAACATATTGTCAAAATTAAGTTAAAGACTTTCTCAGTGTTTAGAAAACTTTGGAGTGAGATAAAAACATATTTTGGACAGAATTGAATCTGTTTAATTTATTATTCACATTTAGGGACACATTTTTAAGTAAAGAATAGTTATAGAAAATAGGTAAAATAATTATAAAATAGTTTACATCAGAGGCAAAGGTCAAAATATGTTATTAAATTATTTAGGACCAGAACCTATTCTGTTTAGATGATGTGTATTACTAATTTCATAATAAAATACACATTTATGCATAGGAGAATAAATCTGAAAATATAGCAACTAGCAAATGATAAATGGAGTTTCTAAAATCCAAAGAATTCAGTTTAGGGTTGGTAGAAATTCTGAAGGCACATATGGAGAAGAAAAATACTTTTCATACATACTTGGTAGTGAAAAGGTGTAGTAGTTTAATATAAGGAATTTATTTAAAACTGAAACACACACATATATATATATATATATATATAGTATGTAAGTATAAATATGAACACCAAAGTAGGAATCATATACATATAAATAAAAGTGTATGCAAGCCACAGATCAACACACACAGAGTAACCACAACACATATAATGGTGAATGAATTTCATAAATATGAATGTGTGGTTTGTATGAAGTGGAAGTGTGAACTATGTCTTATGGATTGTTGTTTTTCTTTTGCTATGTGTGATGGTGTGATGTAGAACCTGCTCAAGAGCAAGTTATTCCTTTCCAAGACCAGGACTACCCATTTCAAGAGCAGCAAGAAGGAGGCAAGTGTCCTTGACCACTTTGATCCTATGCTAGGATGTGTAGATAGAATTATTTGCATTGTCAATTTAAATATGAAACCCATGATAGGAAAGTTTCCCTAGAATTGCATTACCTTGTTTCCTTGTAGCTTGGGTTGGGATTTATTTTACCATGTCATTTATTTCCATGCATATGCTTAGCCATGCTTAGAATGGGATATTTGGGACATGAGATCATCAGTTTATATTACCATACTCTTGAATGAGACATTGTGAGTTATGTAGAGGTAGGGATCAAGGCAAGTTGGATGTTTTGGTTGTGTGCTGGGTGCACGAGACTTGGGTTTGTGTTTAGTACCTGCCTGGATCCTAAGGACCGGTTCATGGAGCATGTAACCCGGCTTTACAGTGCCAACCACATGCTGAGATGGGGCAGCTTGGCCAATTAATTAGGTGTATCCCCGGCGTAGTATGGGTGTGTTGGATGGTGCGGGGAGTAGGTATCAGCTGGACTACCATATGAACCGCAAGGCTCAAGAGGGGGCCACTGCAGCGGGGTTGGAGCCTCTTGTATGCTGTTAGGGGTGAAACCTCAGTGGGCCCACGCTCGTCGGGAATCCCTTTGTAAAGGCTTCGTAGTGATCTCCTGGCTGCACACCTGGGAAGTGTGAATGTGGATCGTAGCCACTGGCATAATGGAGGTTCTTTTAGTCCACCCGGCAACGGGGGATGAAATCACTACATGTGGGTACAGTGGTACAAACTCTGCAGAGTCAAAACTGTCTTGACAGCCGTGCTCACGGTTAAGAGCGGCCTGGACTTATTCATGATTAGAGGAGTGATGGTTTTTGGAAGTTGTGGATGTTAAGCGGGGAGCTTAACATTGGAAATGATGTTATGGTTATTAGATTATGATGATGGATGGGAGATTGGGACCATTTCACCTGTGTAGTAATGTAGGTGCTTAATAAGCTAAGGTGATAGGTATTAATTGCGTAGTGCTTTAACCATGAGTTCAATCTCTCCTTGTGCTAGCCATGCATGATATAATTTTCCCACACTTGCTGAGTACCATTGGTACTCAACCTTGCATTTTTGTTGGTTTATATTGCTACTCAGGTGAAGGTAATAAGGTGGTGTATAATGACCAAGACTTTGGACCCGAAGAAGGTTTCTAGGTTCATGGAGACTCCCGGGCAACGCCTATGATGGAGCCCTAAAAGAATAATATTCCGCTGCTAGTTTATTTACTTGTGATGAAGCATTAGTGTCCATTGAGACATTTGCGATGTAAGACTTATTTATATTCGACACCTGGCTTGTAATAAATGATGCTTCACTATTTGTCATCACATGTATGAGAGAATGATCCTGGCATACATGTGATATTCACTTGGTTGTTTCTTCGGAAAAACCGGGTGTGACAGAGGTGGTATCAGAGCCAAGGTTGCCCGTAGGAACGTGGACCTAGGTAGAAATGGACGTATTTAAGGTCCCTATTTTCTTAAAAAAAACTATTTTCCAAGGCGTGGGTTGAAAAGTGTTATTAAAGGAGTCATTTTCTTCATCTTACCCCAACTTTCATTCAAAATAAGATTTTTGTTTGAGAATTTATCTAACCTAATTTTAAATTCTTTTGTTTTAGATGGTTCGCATGATTCGCACCGCTCGTAAGTCCACAGGAGGGAGAGTTCCCGTAGTTGCCCTTGCCGAAAGAGAGGAAAGCCGTCCGGTGACGTACCTTTCCTACGGATTGGCAGTAGGAGGCTTATTGCGCCGTCTTCGGCGTATGCTCGAAGCCGCCGGCAATACGGGCAAGCTCATCATCCACTATAACTCCACCAGGACCATCCGTGAGAAGAGGGAAGAATGGAGTTCGGAGATGAGGATTATACACGAGAATCAGCTGCTGAATATCCACCATTCTCCAGCTAGTAGAGCAACACAGGTCGATGCGGAGAAAGATGTCACCTGGGAGGCCATCACCTGCCAGAGTCACATCTATCGTCGCCACTTGGACAAAACTGAGTACATGTATGTCCTCCAACGTGAGAGTGGTACCACGGAGTACAAATACCCACCAGTGCAGCAAGGGACTTCCCATGAGCACATGGACTTGTGCTTGGAGGATGCGGCTATGCTCAGCACTCGACTGCAGGAGTGTCAACAAGAGCTTCAGGATGTCCGAGACACCCTGAAGGACACGGAGGCGTTGCTGCGAGCTTGCTTAAAGGCGAGAGAAAGAGGAGATGGGAATGAACTGTGCGTCACCGTGAATGATACATGGACTCCTGACTCCCCGGATCGCCGAGCAATCAGGCGTCGTTGCACTTCTCCACCAGCAGCCTACCCACCCAAAGCAGAGTCAGAAGGTAGCCGAAATGGGGAGGAAGATCCCGAGGAGCCAGCTCAAGAGGACGAGTAGTGTAGAGTCTTTCCCCTAGCTAGCAAGAGGTCGAGTAGTCGAGTCGTTACGTAGTTAATGGTGTGATAATGCTTGGTGTGTGACGTGAGTTGTGGAAGCCATGAGCAATTGTCCACAGCCTCGTCTTCAGATTGTTTTGCTTTGGTGTGTGAACCCACAGGAAATAATAGTGCATTTATTTGGTGTGAGATATAAACCCTCGTAAAATTTTAACAAAGCCTCAACACCTCAAAGTACCAACAAATGAAAGTAGTAAGATGATACTAAATGGTATCAAATTAACATTTGTTGATTCTGCCAGATGGCCGGAAGAGAAAAAGGACGTGCTGCCAACCCCGCCAACAACAATGATGAGGCATGCAACCCTCATCTTTCTGGAGGCCAGGACCGGGGTGGTCGCCGTGAAGAAGTTGATCCTCTCCACCAAATGCTGGAGAATCAAAATCAGCTCATCCAGAACTTGACTCAAGTGGTGGCTAACTTGCATCAAGTTCCACCTACACAAGCTGCACCACGCCAACCAAGGTTGAGTGAGTTTCTAGGAACTCAACCTCCAAAGTTTGCAAGTGCTGCTGAACCTCTGGAGGCAGATGATTGGCTGAAGACCATTGAAAGTAAGATGAGGATAATACAATGCCAAGGGTATGAGAGGGTGCTGTTTGCCTCTCATCAATTGCATGGACCTGCTGCTGATTGGTGGACCGCCTACGTGGCCGCCCATCATGACCCTGAGAACATCACTTGGGAAGAGTTCAAGCGTAGCTTCCGCAACCATTACATCCCAAGAGGTGAACTCAAAAACAAGAGGAAGGAGTTTTTGGGACTGCAGCAGGGAAACATGACGGTGAGGGAATACCTCACTAAATTTACTCAACTATCCCGTTATGCTCCACGAGACATAGAGACCGATGAGCAGAAACAAGATTGTTTCGTGGAAGGTCTTACCGCAGAGATGCAGTGCGCAATGTCCTCCAATGAGTATGAAAGCTTCCAAAAGATGGTGGACCGAGCGTTTGTGGTAGAAAGGAAGCTAAAGGCCCTGGAAAATGAGAATAAGAGGAAGGCTTTGTGGTCACATCAAGCCTCAGGGAGCAACACCCGCCCACGTATGATGCAGCAACCAATGGGGCAGACGAGCCGTGCTGCGGTACCCTATTCAGCACCAAGAGGGTACAACCCAAACTACAGGCCTCCCGCAGCACCAGCACAGCCGCAACATCAGTTTGTGCAGCAGCCTCGCCCCGCATATCCACCTCGACCAGCAGTGCAAGGACCCCCAAACCAACCCCAAGACAACAAGGGCCAGGCATCTAAGATTGGGGTGCAATGTTTCAGCTGTGGTGAAGTGGGGCACTACGCCCATAAATGCCCAAAGCAGAAGCCTGCGCCGCCACAACAGCAGAATGTAATGAGAGGACGGGTGAACCATGTCACCGTGGAGGAAGCACAAGAGGCACCCGACGTGGTAGTTGGTAAGTTTCCTGCCAATTTACACCTTGCAACTCTGCTGTTTGATTCTGGTGCTACCCACTCGTTCATTGCTCAAGGGTTTGTTACGAAGCACGACCTAGCAACCACACAAATGAACCATATGCTAGCGGTAAACTCTCCAGGTGGAGAAATAAGGACAAGACAAGTGTGTCCCAAAGTGAACCTAGACATTAATGGGGTAGTATTTACGGCTAACCTCATAGTGATAGATTCACAAGGGATAGATATTATTTTGGGTATGGATTGGTTGACCAAACATAAAGGAATCATCCATTGTTCGACCAGAACGGTGGAACTAACTCACCCCAGTGGAACAAGAGTAAAGTTCATAACGATACACGAGCCTAGGAGGGACATTAAATTAAATCAAGTGGAGGTGAAAGTTGAGGAAATCAGGACTATCAGGGAATATCTAGATGTTTTTCCGGAGGAATTGCCAGATATGCCTCCCGACCGTGACGTGGAATTCACAATTGAGCTAGTACCGGGAACAGCCCCGATATACAAGAGACCTTATCGAATGGACTCCAAGCAGATAGAAGAGCTCAAGGATCATTTGAGAGAATTGACGGAGAAGGGGTATATTCGCCCTAGTTCCTACCCATGGGGAGCTCCGGTGATATTTGTGCCCAAGAAAGACGGAACCCAAAGGTTATGCGTGGATTACCGTGCTTTGAATGAGGTAACCATCAAGAACAAATACCCATTGCCTCGCATTGAAGACTTGTTTGATCAGTTGAGGGGAGCTTGTGTGTTCTCGAAAATTGATCTCAGGTCGGGATACCACAAACTCAAGATAAGGCAATCTGATATTCCCAAGACAGCTTTCGTATCTCGGTACGGACTGTATGAATACACTGTCATGCCTTTCGGGCTAACCAATGCCCCGGCATATTTCATGTACCTCATGAACAAGGTATTCATGGAATATCTGGACAAATTTGTGGTGGTTTTCATAGATGATATTCTCGTCTTCTCCAAAGATGAAGAAGAACATGAGAAACATCTAAGGTTGGTGTTGCAGAGGCTGAGAGAACACCAACTATATGTCAAGTTGAGCAAGTGTGAGTTTTGGCTGAAGAGAGTTCCCTTTTTAGGACATATAATCTCGGAGGGAGGAATTTCCGTAGATCCCGCCAAAATCGAGGATGTCCAGAAGTGGAAGACCCCTGAAAATGTCGGGGAAGTTCGAAGCTTTTTGGGATTGGCTGGATACTATCGACGGTTTATTGAGGGATTCTCCAAGATCTCGAGACCTCTCACCAAACTGTTGGAAAAGGGGATCACATTCACCTGGACGCCACAGTGCGATACGAGGTTTCAGGAGCTAAAGAAGAGATTGACAACAGCCCCAGTGTTGGTTATGCTAGATATGCAGAAGAATTTCACAGTGTACTGCGATGCCTCTGGAAATGGGTTGGGATGTGTTCTCATGCAAGAAGGACATGTCGTGGCGTATGCATCCCGGCAGCTTCGGAAGCACGAGAAGAACTATCCTACACATGACCTAGAACTAGCCGCAATGGTACACGCGTTGAAAATTTGGCGGCACTATTTGATGGGGAAGAGGACAGAAATATATACGGATCATAAGAGTTTGAAGTACATATTCACACAGCCAGATCTCAACCTCAGACAAAGGAGATGGTTAGAGCTAATCAGTGACTTTGATATAGGCATCAACTATCATCCCGGGAAAGCAAACGTCGTGGCCGATGCTTTGAGTCGGAAAGTGCAGGTCAATAAGTTGAGCTTGAAGGACATGCCTGCAAAATTAAAGGACGAGGTTATAAGGCTCAATCTATGTCTAGTAAATAGTGGTGAAGCCATCGCCATGGAAGTGGACTCCACACTCGAGCGAGACATACGCGAGGGCCAAAAGAATGATGAGAAGATACAAGAGATCAGACAGCTTATCAAGGAAAATAAAGCTCCTGGTTTTAGAGAGGATGAACAAGGAACGGTGTGGCACGGGAAAAGAATCTATGTGCCAGAAGTAAAGGAGATCCGTGAATTGATTTTAAAGGAGGCTCATGATTCTGACTATTCCATTCATCCTGGGAGTACGAAGATGTACCAGGACCTCAAAAGCAGGTATTGGTGGTATGGCATGAAGCGAGATGTCGCGGAACATGTTGCCCTATGTGACACATGTCAGTTGGTGAATACAGAACATCAACGACCCGCGGGATTATTGCAACCACTCAAAGTGCCTGAATGGAAGTGGGAAGAAATCAGCATGGATTTTGTCGTGGGATTGCCTAGGACCCAATCCGGGTATGATTCAATATGGGTCATTATTGATAGGCTAACCAAGGTAGCTCATTTCATCCCTGTGAAAGAAAGCTACAGCGGATCCAAATTGGCAGAATTGTACATGTCAAGGATTGTGTGTTACCATGGAGTGCCAAAGAAGATAGTGTCGGACCGAGGGACACAGTTCACCTCGAGGTTTTAGCAGAAGTTGCATGAAACCATGGGAACCCATCTGAACTTCAGCTCTGCCTATCATCCCCAAACTGACGGGCAGACGGAGAGAACCAATCAGATCCTTGAAGATATGTTAAGGGCATGTGCACTCAAAAACAATAGGAGTTGGGACAAGAACTTACCGTATGCGGAGTTTTCCTATAATAACAGTTATCAAGCTAGTATGAAGATGTCACCGTTTGAAGCTTTGTATGGAAGGAAGTGCAGAACTCCCCTATTTTGGAACCAAACAGGAGAAAGTAAAGTGTTTGGTCCAGAAGTGCTACAAGAAGCCGAGGCGAAGGTGAGGGAGATTCGCAACAACTTGAGGATAGCACAAACACGCCAAAAGAGCTATGCCGATGTACGAAGAAGAGAGCTCGTTTTCAACGTGGGAGACTATGTTTATCTCAAGGTGTCCCCTATCAGAGGACTTCGTCGGTTCAAGGTGAAAGGGAAGTTGTCACCTCGATACATCGGACCCTTTCAAGTTTTGGAAAGGAAAGGCGAAGTGGCGTACCAACTAGAGTTACCGGTTCATCTATCGGATGTGCACGATGTATTCCATGTGTCACAACTCAAGAAATGTCTGAGGACGCCTGAGGAGGTGTTACCCATGAATGAAGTGGATGTAGCTGAAGATTTGTCTTATGCCGAGCAACCATACAAGATTTTGGAGACAATGGAACGCCTCACCAGAAACAAGAGAATCCGGATGTGCAAGGTGCAGTGGAAGCATCACTCAGAAGAGGAAGCTACCTGGGAACGGGAAGATGAGCTTAAAGCACAATTTCCGGAATTGTTTTCTTAGAAACACCAATCTCGAGGACGAGATTTCTTTTAAGGGGGGTAGAGCTGTAACACCCCAAATTTTTATTCAAAACCCAAAACCATGTTCAGAGGGGAATTTAAAAAATTTTGGACGTATTGCATGTTTTGCAAAAATTCAAATTCAAACTGGAATTCAAATTATACTCAAAACAGAAAAGAAAAGGAAAAAGAAAAAGAGAAACGGGAAAAAAAACCGGCCAGTGGGCCGAAACCCGCCAGCCGGCCCAGCTTCCCCGCGCCAGCCCGCCCCCGCGCGCGCCGCGCCGTCTCTCACAGACGGGTGGGACCCGCCTGTCATCCCTAACCCCGCGACCCCGGACTCTCTCCCGCGCGCGCGATCTTAACCGATCGGAAAACCCGTCCCGCCGCCCGAATTCTGGTCCCAGAGGACTCCAACTCGATCACAACAGACCCACCGCCCTTCCCCGGCTATAAAAACCGCAGCCCCGATCAGTTTTTCCCACGCGATCGCCGATTTTTACTCCGGTGAGCACCGAGACTTCGCCGGTGAATTCTGGCCGATCTAAGCTCGGAAACTCTGATCTAAATCGCTGGTCTTGATCCACCGCCTCCGGGGAACTTTGCAGGTGCAGAAAACTCGGAGTGTTACGGTGTAAACACAGCGCCGACGAGCTTCGCCATGGTTTTGCCTCGGACCTCGCCGCCGATCACTTTCCAGGACCCCCGAGCTCGAGAAAACCCCCGAGGTGAGATCCCTGACCTCCCCTCTACCGATCTATGCCATAAGATCACAGTTCTAGGTAGAATTCTCGTGGATCCGAAACTTTCCGGCGAGATCGCCGCTTCCCGCCGCCGTGCGCCGCCGGCAGCGCCGCCCGCGCTCGATCAGAGCGACGTGGCTGCTTGTGCGCCGTTTATTTTAAATCGCACGGTAGACTTTAAATCCCCGCGTACCGGTTCGATGTTATAATCTCAGCCGTCGGTTTAAAATCGGACGGTCCACATCAACCCCGCGTTATAAAGACTGGAAATCTTACGTGCTACCCCCTGGGGTTCTCTGGAATTGAGAGCTAGCCCCGGAAACTTCAGATCTAGCCCCTGGAACTCCAGAAAATCATGTAAATTCATTTAAAAATCAGTTTTAGCCCCTGGACTTAATAAAAATTAGGAAAAGCACCTCTGATAAGTGTAGCTAGACCCCTGGAAATTATGAAAATAATATTATAGACCCTGTAATGGGGTAAATTCATTATTTTAGCCCTGTTTAGTATTTAATTTAGAAAATTGAATATGTAACTAGTGTTTAAAAATTAAAAAGGGGGACAAACATAATTGTCAAAAATTAATTAAAAACTTTCTCAGTACTTAGAAAAATTTGGAGTGAGATAAAAATATATTTTTGGGCTGAAATAAATCTGTTTCTTCTATTATTCACATTTAATTAGTATAGGGACACATGTTTAAGTAAATAATAGTTATAGAAAAATAGGGAAAATAATTATGAAATAGTCTACATCAGAAGCCAAGGTCAAAATATGTTATTAAATTATTTAGGACCAGAACCTATACTGTTTAGGTGATGTATATTACTAATTTCATAATAAAATACACAATTATGCATAGGAATATAAATCTGAAAATATAGCAACTAGTAAATGATAAATGGAGTTTCTAAAATACAAAGAGTTCAGTTTAAGTGTGGTAGAAATTCTGAAGGCACATATGGAGAAGAAAAATACTTTTCATACACATTTGGTAGTAAAAAGGTGAAGTAGTTGAATATAAGAAATTTATTGGAAACCCATATAAATAGTATGTAAGTATAAAGGTGGACACAAAAGTAGTAATCATATACACATGGTTAAAAGTGCATGCAAGCCACAAATTAACACACATAAAGTAACCCCAACACATATAATGGTAAAGAACTTTTATAAATGTGAATGTGTGGTTTGTATAAAGTAGAAGTGTGAACTATGTCTTATGATTGTTGTTTTTCTTTTGCTATGTGTGATGATATGAAGTAGAACCTGCTCAAGAGCAAGTTATTCCTTTCCAAGATCAGGACTACCAATTTCAAGAGCAGCAAGAAGGAGGCAAGTGTCCTTGACCACTTTGATCCTATGCTAGGATGTGTAGATAGAATTATTTGCATTGTCGAATGAAATATGAAACCCATGCTAGGAAAGTTTCCCTAGAATTGCATTACCTTGTTTCCTTGTAGCTTGGGTTGGGATTTAATTTGTCATGTCATTTATTTACATGCATTTGCTTAGCCATGCTTAGAATGGGATATTTGGGAAATGAGATCATCAGTTTATATTACCATACTCTTGAATGAGACATTGTGAGTTATGTAGAGGTAGGGATCAAGGCAAGTTGGATGTTTTGGTTGTGTGCTGGGTGCACGAGACTTGGGTTTGTGTTTAGTACTTGCCTGGATCCTAAGGACCGGTTCATGGAGCATGTAACCCGGCTTTACAGTGCCAACCACATGCTGAGATGGGGCAGCTTGGCCAATTAATTAGGTGTATCCCTGGCGTAGTATGGGTGTGTTGGATGGTGCGGGGAGTAGGTGTTAGCTGGACTACCATATGAACCGCAAGGCTCAAGAGGGGGCCACTGCAGCGGGGTTGGAGCCTCTTGTATGCTGTTAGGGGTGAAACCTCAGTGGGCCCACGCTCGTCGGGAATCCCTTTGTAAAGGCTTCGTAGTGATCTCCTGGCTGCACACCTGGGAAGTGTGAACGTGGATCGTAGCCACTTGCATAATGGAGGTTCTTTTAGTCCACCCGGCAACGGGGGATGAAATCACTACTTGTGGGTACAGTGGTACAAACTCTGCAGAGTCAAAAACTGTCTTGACAGCCGTGCTCACGGTTAAGAGCGGCCTGGATTTATTCATGATTAGAGGATTGATGGTTTTGGAAGTTAAGCGGGGAGCTTAACATTGGAAATGATGTTATGGTTATTGGATTATGATGATGGGATGGGAGATTGGGACCATTTCACCTGTGTAGTAATGTAAGTGCTTAATAAGCTAAGGTGATAGGTATTAATTGCGTAGTGCTTTAACCATGAGTTCAACCTCTCCTTGTTCTAGCCATGCATGATATAATTTTCCCACACTTGCTGAGTACCATTGGTACTCAACCTTGCATATTTGTTGGTTTATATTGCTGCTCAGGTCAAGATAATGAGGTGGTGTATAATGACCAAGATTTTGGACCCGAGGAAGGTTTTTAGGTTCATGAAGACCCCCGGGCAACGCCTGTGATGGAGCCCTAAAGAATAATATTCCGCTGCTAGTTTATTTACTTGTGATGAAGCATTAGTGTCCATTGAGACATTTGCGATGTAAGACTTATTTATATTCGACACCTGGCTTGTAATAAATGATGCTTCACTATTTGTCATCACATGTATGAGAAAATGATCCTGGCATACATGTGATATTCACTCGGTTGTTCTTCGGAAAAACCGGGTGTGACAGAGGTGGTATCAGAGCCAAGGTTGCCCGTAGGAACGTGGACCTAGGTAAAAATGGACGTATTTAAGGGCCCTATTTTCTTAAAAACTATTTTCCAAGGTGTGGGTGAAAAGTGTTATTAAAGGAGTCATTTTCTTCATCTTACCCCAACTTTCATTCAAAATAGGATTTTTGTTTGAGATTTTATCTAACCTAATTTTAAATTCTTTTGTTTTCGATGGTTCGCATGATTCGCACCGCCCGTAAGTCCACAGGAGGGAGAGTTCCCGTAGTGGCCCTTGCCGAAAGAGAGGAGAGTCGTCCCGTGACGTACCTTTCCTACGGATTGGCAGTTGGAGATTTGTTGCGCCGTCTTCGACGTATGCTCGAAGCCGCCGGCAATACGGGCAAGCTAATCATCCACTATAACTCCACCAGGACCATCCGTGAGAAGAGGGAAGAATGGAGTTCGGAGATGAGGATTATACACGAGAATCAGCTGCTTAAGATTCACCACTCTCCAGCTTGTCGAGCAACACAAGTTGACGCGGAGAAAGATGTCACCTGGGAGGCCATCACCTGCTAGAGTCACATCTATCGTCGCCACTTGGACAAAACTGAGTACATGTATGTCCTCCAACGTGAGAGTGGTACCACGGAGTACAAGTACCCACCGGTGCAGCAAGGGACTTCCCATGAGCACATGGACTTGTGCTTGGAGGATGCTGCTATGCTCAGCACTCGACTGCAGGAGTGTCAACAAGAGCTTCAGGATGTCCGAGACACCCTGAAGGAAACGGAGGCGTTGCTGCGAGCTTGCTTAAAGGCGAGAGAAAGAGGAGATGGGAATGAACTGTGTGTCACCGTGAGTGATCCATGGACTCCTGACTCCCCGGATCGCCGAGCGATCAGGCGTCGTCGCACTTCTCCACCAGCAGCCTCCCCACCCAAAGAAGAGTCAGAAGGTAGCCGAAATGAGGAGGAAGATCCCGAGGAGCCAGCTCAAGAGGACGAGTAGTGTAGAGTCTTTCCCCTAGCTAGCAAGAGGTCGAGTAGTCGAGTCGTGACATAGTTAATGGTGTGATAATGCTTGGTGTGTGACGTGAGTTGTGGAAGCTATGAGCAATTGTCCACAGCCTCGTCTTCAGATTGTTTTGCTTTGGTGTGTGAACCCACAGGAAATAATAGTGCATTTATTTGGTGTGAGATATGAACCCTCGTAAAATTTTAACAAAGCCTCAACACCTCAAAGTACCAACAAATGAAAGTAGTAGTAAGATGATACTAAATGGTATCAAATTAACATTTGTTGATTCTGCCAGATGGCCGGAAGAGGAAAAGGACGTGCTGCCAACCCCGCCAACAACAATGATGAGGCATGCAACCCTCATCTTTCTGGAGGCCAGGACCGGGGTGGTCGCCGTGAAGAAGTTGATCCTCTCCACCAAATGCTGGAGAATCAAAATCAGCTCATCCAGAACTTGACTCAAGTGGTGGCCAACTTGCATCAAGTTCCACCTCCACAAGCGGCACCACGCCAACCAAGATTGAGTGAGTTTCTAGGAACTCAACCTCCAAAGTTTGCAAGTGCTGCTGAACCTCTGGAGGCAGATGATTGGCTGAACACCATTGAAAGTAAGATGAGGATAATACAATGCCAAGGGTATGAGAGGGTGCTGTTTCCCTCTCATCAATTGCAGGGACCTGCTGCTGATTGGTGGACCGCCTACGTGGCCGCCCATCATGACCCTGAGAACATCACTTGGGAAGAGTTCAAGCGTAGCTTCCGCAACCACTACATCCCAAGAGGTGAACTCCAAAACAAGAGGAAAGAGTTTCTGGGACTGCAGCAGGGAAACATGACGGTGAGGGAATACCTCACTAAATTTACTCAACTATCCCATTATGCTCCACGAGACATAGAGACTGATGAGCAGAAACAAGATTGTTTCGTGGAAGGACTTACCGCAGAGATGCAGTGTGCCATGTCCTCCAATGAGTATGAAAGTTTTCAAAAGATGGTGGACAGAGCATTTGTGGTGGAAAGGAAGCTAAAGGCCCTGGAAAATGAGAATAAGAGGAAGGCGGGATGGTCACATCAGGCCTCAGGGAGCAACACCCGCCCACGTATGATGCAGCAACCTACGGGGCAGACGAGCCGTGCTGCGGTACCCTATTCAGCACCAAGAGGGTACAACCCAAACTACAGGCCACCCGCAGCACCAGCACAGCCGCCACGTCAGTTTGTGCAGCAGCCTCGCCCCGCATATCCACCTCGACCAGCAGTGCAAGGACCCCCAAACCAATCCCAGGACAACAAAGGCCAGGCGTCTAAGATTGGGGTGCAATGTTTCAGCTGTGGCGAAGTGGGGCACTACGCCCACAAATGCCCAAAGAAGAAGCCTGCGCCGCCACAACAGCAGAATGTAGTGAGAGGACGGGTGAACCATGTCACCATGGAGGAAGCACAAGAGGCACCCGACGTGGTAGTTGGTAAGTTTCCTGCCAATTTACACCTTGCAACTCTGCTGTTTGATTCTGGTGCTACCCACTCGTTCATTGCTCAAGGGTTTGTTAAGAAGCATGACCTAGCAACCACACAAATGAACCATATGCTAGCCGTAAACTCTCCAGGTGGAGAAATAAGGACAAGACAAGTGTGTCCCAAAGTGAGTCTAGACATTAATGGGGTAGTATTTACGGCTAACCTCATAGTGATAGATTCACAAGGGATAGATATTATTTTGGGTATGGATTGGTTGACGAAACATAAAGGAATCATCCATTGTTCGACCAGAACGGTGGAACTAACTCACCCCAATGGCACGAGAGTAAAGTTCATAACGATACACGAGCCTAGGAGGGACATTAAATTAAATCAAGTGGAGGTGAAAGTTGAGGAAATCAGGACTATCAAGGAATATCCAGATGTTTTTCCGGAGGAATTGCCAGGTATGCCTCCCGACCGTGACGTGGAATTCGCAAATTGAGCTAGTACCGGGAACAGCCCCGATATACAAGAGACCTTATCGAATGGACTCCAAGCAGCTAGAAGAGCTCAAGGATCATTTGATAGAATTGACGGAGAAGGGGTATGTTCGCCCTAGTTCCTCACCATGGGGAGCTCCGGTGATATTTGTGCCTAAGAAAGATGGAACTCAAAGGTTATGCGTGGATTACCGTGCCTTAAATGAGGTAACCATCAAGAACAAGTACCCATTGCCTCGCATTGAAGACTTGTTTGATCAGTTGAGGGGAGCTTGTGTGTTCTCGAAAATTGATCTCAGGTCGGGATACCACCAACTCAAGATAAGGCAATCTGATATTCCCAAGACAGCTTTCGTATCTCGGTACGGACTGTATGAATACACTGTCATGCCTTTCGGGCTAACCAATGCCCTGGCATATTTCATGTATCTTATGAACAAGGTATTCATGGAATATCTGGACAAATTTGTGGTGGTTTTCATAGATGATATTCTCGTCTTCTCCAAAGATGAAGAAGAACATGAGAAACATCTAAGGTTGGTGTTACAGAGGCTGAGAGAACACCAACTATATGCCAAGTTGAGCAAGTGTGAGTTTTGGCTGAAGAGAGTTCCCTTTTTAGGACATATAATCTCGGAAGGAGGAATCTCCGTCGATCCCACCAAAATCGAGGATATCCAGAAGTGGAAGACCCCTGAAAATGTCGGGGAAGTTCGAAGCTTTTTGGGCTTGGCTGGATACTACCGACGGTTTATTGAGGGATTCTCCAAGATCTCGAGACCTCTCACCAAACTGTTGGAAAAGGGAATCACATTCACCTGGACGCCACAGTGCGAGACGAGCTTTCAGGAGCTAAAGAAGAGATTGACAACAGCCCCAGTGCTGGTTATGCCAGATATGCAGAAGAATTTCACAGTGTACTGTGATGCCTCTGGAAATGGGTTGGGATGTGTTCTCATGCAAGAAGGACATGTCGTGGCATATGCATCCCGGCAGCTTCGGAAGCACGAGAAGAACTATCCTACACATGATCTAGAACTAGCCGCAGTGGTACACGCGTTGAAAATTTGGCGGCACTATTTGATGGGGAAGAGGACAGAGATATATACGGATCATAAGAGTTTGAAGTACATATTCACACAGCCAGATCTCAACCTCAGACAAAGGAGATGGTTAGAGCTAATCAATGACTTTGATGTGGGCATCAACTATCATCCCGGAAAAGCAAACGTCGTGGCCGATGCCTTGAGTCGGAAAGTGCAGGTCAATAAGTTGAGTTTGAAGGACATGCCTGCAGAATTGAAGGACGAGGTTATAAGACTCAATCTATGTCTAGTAAATAGTGGTGAAGCCATCGCCATGGAAGTGGACTCCACACTCGAGCGAGACATACGCGAGGGCCAAAAGAATGATGAGAAGATACAAGAGATCCAACAGCTCATCAAGGAAAATAAAGCTCCTGGTTATTGAGAGGATGAACAAGGAACGGTGTGGCACGGGAAAAGGATCTGTGTGACTGAAGTAAAGGAGATCCGTGAATTGATTTTAAAGGAGGCTCACGATTCCGACTATTCCATTCATCCTGGGAGTACGAAGATGTACCAGGATCTCAAGAGCAGGTATTGGTGGTATGGCATGAAGCGAGATGTCGCGGAACATGTTGCCCTATGTGACACATGTCAGTTAGTGAAAGCAGAACATCAACGACCCGCGGGATTATTGCAACCACTCAAAGTACCTGAATGGAAGTGGGAAGAAATCAGCATGGATTTTGTCGTGGGATTGCCTAGGACCCAATCCGGGTATGATTCAATATGGGTCATTATTGATAGGCTAACCAAGGTAGCTCATTTCATCCCTGTGAAAGAAAGCCACAGTGGATCTAAATTGGCAGAATTGTACATGTCAAGGATTGTGTGTTACCATGGAGTGCCAAAGAAGATAGTGTCGGACCGAGGGACACAGTTCACCTCGAGGTTTTAGCAGAAGTTGCATGAAACCATGGGAACCCATCTGAACTTCAGCTCTGCCTATCATCCCCAAACTGACGGGCAGACGGAGAGAACCAATCAGATCCTTGAAGATATGTTAAGGGCATGTGCACTCAAAAACAATAGGAGTTGGGACAAGAACTTACCGTATGCGGAGTTTTCCTATAACAACAGTTATCAAGCTAGTATGAAGATGTCACCGTTTGAAGCTTTGTATGGAAGGAAGTGCAGAACTCCCCTATTTTGGAACCAAACAGGAGAAAGTAAAGTGTTTGGTCCAGAAGTGCTACAAGAAGCCGAGGCAAAGGTGAGGGAGATTCGCAACAACTTGAGGATAGCACAAACACGCCAAAAGAGCTATGCCGATGTACGAAGAAGAGAGCTCGTTTTCAACGTGGGAGACTATGTTTATCTCAAGGTGTCCCCTATCAGAGGACTTCGTCGGTTCAAGGTGAAAGGGAAGTTGTCACCTCGATACATCGGACCCTTTCAAGTTTTGGAAAGGAAAGGCGAAGTGGCGTACCAACTAGAGTTACCGGTTCATCTATCGGATGTGCACGATGTATTCCATGTGTCACAACTCAAGAAATGTCCGAGGACGCCTGAGGAGGTGTTACCCATGAATGAAGTGGATGTAGCTGAAGATTTGTCTTATGCCGAGCAACCATACAAGATTTTGGAGACAATGGAACGCCTCACCAGAAACAAGAGAATCCGGATGTGCAAGGTGCAGTGGAAGCATCACTCAGAAGAGGAAGCTACCTGGGAACGGGAAGATGAGCTTAAAGCACAATTTCCGGAATTGTTTTCTTAGAAACACCAATCTCGAGGACGAGATTTCTTTTAAGGGGGGTAGAGCTGTAACACCCCAAATTTTTATTCAAAACCCAAAACCATGTTCAGAGGGGAATTTAAAATTTTTTGGACGTATTGCATGTTTTGCAAAAATTCAAATTCAAACTGGAATTCAAATTATACTCAAAACAGAAAAGAAAAGGAAAAAGAAAAAGAGAAACGGGAAAAAAACCGGCCAGTGGGCCGAAACCCGCCAGCCGGCCCAGCTTCCCCGCGCCAGCCCGCCCCCGCGCGCGCCGCGCCGTCTCTCACAGACGGGTGGGACCCACCTGTCATCCCTAACCCCGCGACCCCGGACTCTCTCCCGCGCGCGCGATCTTAACCGATCGGAAAACCCGTCCCGCCGCCCGAATTCTGGTCCCAGAGGACTCCAACTCGATCACAACAGACCCACCGCCCTTCCCCGGCTATAAAAACCCCAACCCCGATCAGTTTTTCCCACGCGATCGCCGATTTTTACTCCGGTGAGCACCGAGACTTCGCCGGTGAATTCTGGCCGATCTAAGCTCGGAAACTCTGATCTAACTCGCTGGTCTTGATCCACCGCCTCCGGGGAACTTTGCAGGTGCAGAAAACTCGGAGTGTTACGGTGTAAACACAGCGCCGACGAGCTTCGCCGTGGTTTTGCCTCGGACCTCGCCGCCGATCACTTTCCAGGACCCCCGAGCTCGAGAAAACCCCCGAGGTGAGATCCCTGACCTCCCCTCTACCGATCTATGCCATAAGATCACAGTTCTAGGTAGAATTCTCGCGGATCCGAAACTTTCCGGCGAGATCGCCGCTTCCCGCCGCCGGCAGCGCCGCCCGCGCTCGATCAGAGCGACTTGGCTGCTTTTGCGCCGTTTATTTTAAATCGCACGGTAGACTTTAAATCCCCGCATACCGGTTCGACGTTATAATCTCAGCCGTCGGTTTAAAATCGGACGGTCCACATCAACCCCGCGTTATAAAGACTGGAAATCTTACGTGCTACCCCCTTGGGTTCTCTGGAATTGAGAGCTAGCCCCGGAAACTTCAGATCTAGCCCCTGGAACTCCAGAAAATCATGTAAATTCATTTAAAAATCAGTTTTAGCCCCTGGACTTAATAAAAATTAGGAAAAGCACCTCTGATAAGTGTAGCTAGACCCCTGGAAATTATGAAAATAATATTATAGACCCTGTAATGGGGTAAATTCATTATTTTAGCCCTGTTTAGTATTTAATTTAGAAAATTGAACTAGTGTTTAAAAATTAAAAAGGGGGACAAACATAATTGTCAAAAATTAATTAAAAACTTTCTCAGTACTTAGAAAACTTTGGAGTGAGATAAAAATATATTTTTGGGCTGAAATAAATCTGTTTCATCTATTATTCACATTTAATTAGTATAGGGACACATTTTTAAGTAAATAATAGTTATAGAAAATAGGTAAAATAATTATAAAATAGTTTACATCAGAGGCAAAGGTCAAAATATGTTATTAAATTATTTAGGACCAGAACCTATTCTGTTTAGATGATGTGTATTACTAATTTCATAATAAAATACACATTTATGCATAGGAGAATAAATCTGAAAATATAGCAACTAGCAAATGATAAATGGAGTTTCTAAAATCCAAAGAATTCAGTTTAGGGTTGGTAGAAATTCTGAAGGCACATATGGAGAAGAAAAATACTTTTCATACATACTTGGTAGTGAAAAGGTGTAGTAGTTTAATATAAGGAATTTATTTAAAACTGAAACACACACACATATATATATATATAGTATGTAAGTATAAATATGAACACCAAAGTAGGAATCATATACATATAAATAAAAGTGTATGCAAGCCACAGATCAACACACACAGAGTAACCACAACACATATAATGGTGAATGAATTTCATAAATATGAATGTGTGGTTTGTATGAAGTGGAAGTGTGAACTATGTCTTATGGATTGTTGTTTTTCTTTTGCTATGTGTGATGGTGTGATGTAGAACCTGCTCAAGAGCAAGTTATTCCTATCCAAGACCAGGACTACCCATTTCAAGAGCAGCAAGAAGGAGGCAAGTGTCCTTGACCACTTTGATCCTATGCTAGGATGTGTAGATAGAATTATTTGCATTGTCAATTTAAATATGAAACCCATGATAGGAAAGTTTCCCTAGAATTGCATTACCTTGTTTCCTTGTAGCTTGGGTTGGGATTTATTTTACCATATCATTTATTTCCATGCATATGCTTAACCATGCTTAGAATGGGATATTTGGGACATGAGATCATCAGTTTATATTACCATACTCTTGAATGAGACATTGTGAGTTATGTAGAGGTAGGGATCAAGGCAAGTTGGATATTTTGGTTGTGTGCTGGGTGCACGAGACTTGGGTTTGTGTTTAGTACCTGCCTGGATCCTAAGGACCGGTTCATGGAGCATGTAACCCGGCTTTACAGTGCCAACCACATGCTGAGATGGGGCAGCTTGGCCAATTAATTAGGTGTATCCCCGGCGTAGTATGGGTGTGTTGGATGGTGCGGGGAGTAGGTGTCAGCTGGACTACCATATGAACCGCAAGGCTCAAGAGGGGGCCACTGCAGCGGGGTTGGAGCCTCTTGTATGCTGTTAGGGGTGAAACCTCAGTGGGCCCACGCTCGTCGGGAATCCCTTTGTAAAGGCTTCGTAGTGATCTCCTAGCTGCACACCTGGGAAGTGTGAATGTGGATCGTAGCCACTGGCATAATGGAGGTTCTTTTAGTCCACCCGGCAACGGGGGATGAAATCACTACATGTGGGTACAGTGGTACAAACTCTGCAGAGTCAAAACTGTCTGACAGCCGTGCTCACGGTTAAGAGCGGCCTGGACTTATTCATGATTAGAGGAGTGATGGTTTTTGGAAGTTGTGGATGTTAAGCGGGGAGCTTAACATTGGAAATGATGTTATGGTTATTAGATTATGATGATGGATGGGAGATTGGGACCATTTCACCTGTGTAGTAATGTAGGTGCTTAATAAGCTAAGGTGATAGGTATTAATTGCGTAGTGCTTTAACCATGAGTTCAATCTCTCCTTGTGCTAGCCATGCATGATATAATTTTCCCACACTTGCTGAGTACCATTGGTACTCAACCTTGTATTTTTGTTGGTTTATATTGCTGCTCAGGTCAAGGTAATGAGGTGGTGTATAATGACCAAGACTTTAGACCCGAAGAAGGTTTCTAGGTTCATGGAGACCCCCGGGCAACGCCTATGATGGAGCCCTAAAAGAATAATATTCCGCTGCTAGTTTATTTACTTGTGATGAAGCATTAGTGTCCATTGAGACATTTGCGATGTAAGACTTATTTATATTCGACACCTGGCTTGTAATAAATGATGCTTCACTATTTGTCATCACATGTATGAGAGAATGATCCTGGCATACATGTGATATTCACTTGGTTGTTTCTTCGGAAAAACCGGGTGTGACAGCGGCCACGTCGCCCTGGCCGGAGCCAGCCCGCTCTGCCCGGCGGCGCGTGGCGGCGGGAGGCGGCGATCTCGCCGGAATACTTCGGATCTTCGTCTATACTTCCTAAAACTGGGATTTCATGGCATAGAACGGTAGAGGGGAGGTCGGGGATCTCACCTCGGGGTTTTTCTTGAGCTCGGAGGCCCTGGAAGGCGGTCGGCGTCGAGGTCCGAGGTGGAACTGCTGCGGTGCTCGTCAGAGCTGTGCCTAGAGCGCAAACCACCGAGTTTTCTGCACCTGCGTGACTCCCCGGAGGCGGTGGGACACGATAGACGCGTTAGATCAGAGAACCCGAGCAAAGATCGAGAGAAAACGGTGATCGGAGCTTCGGTTCTCACCGGGAGGAAAAACAGCCGATCGGGTGGGGAAAACGGGGCGATGCCGGCGTTTATATAGACGGGGGAGGGCGGCGTGTCGGTTGTGATCGAGTTGGAGTCGTCCGGGACCAGAATTCAGCTGGGGGACGCGAGATTCCGGGGTAGTTTGGATTCGGGTGCGAGGAGAAGTCCCGGCTGTTGGCGTGAGCGAGAGGTGGGGGATGACACGTGGGCCCCGCGTGTCAGTGAGAAAGAGAGAGGGGAGCGCGCGGCTGCGGGCTGGCGCGGGCGGGTGGGCCGGCTGGTGGGTTTCTGCCCACTGGCCGGGGTTTTGTTTTTTTTTCTTTTTCTTTTTCTTTTCTGTTTTGATTTGAATTTGAATTCCAGTTTGAATTTGAATTTCTGCACCACATGCAATACGTCCAAAAAATTTTAAATTCCCCTCTTAACAGGTTTTGGGGTGTTACACTGGATGTTGAGGCATTGCTTGTCATCCAAAGTGGTTGGTTGAGAGCAGCAAGGTTTAAATCCGCTAGCAGGCACGTAGGGTGCTCTGCACAGGAACCTCCTGCTCGGGACTATAGGACCGGTTCAACACTTGGCTAACGAGTGAAAGGTGGTTGCGTACAACGTCCGGGATTGTTGTTGTAGGCAACATCGAGTACGGGCGTACGTGACGTGTTATTCGGGTAACCCTGTAGGTGTAAATCGATTATAATCACCGTCCCTCGTGGTCAGTGAGTACCACTTGTTCACTGTGCAGTGACGTAGAGAGAACAGGATAGATGTCATGAATTATAGTTGCTGTTTTGATGTAATACTTGGAATGTTAATGATGTCCTTTAGATTAGAGCAAAGCAAAGTTCTTTCAACCTTAGGCAGGGAACGTAGGAGGAATGTGTTTCTTGTTTGATTGCGGACTTCCTATGTTGTTTAGCACAAGGTTTCGACTTCACTTGAGGTTACAACATGAAAGTAGGATTCAAGTAATTAGGCGAGTCTTTATGCCAACATTTTCCATTGTATACCTCAACTTTCCAGCATGTAGAGTTTCATGTTTAGCGGCGTCGGGTCAGTCTTGCTGAGCCTTCGTGCTCACTGCTTGTTGTTGAAGTCTATGCAGGGGTTTATGAAGAGGAGGAGGCTCCCGAGGAGGAGATGGGTGCCCCAGAGGGAACTACCGTCAGTGGGAGCCGTGCATGCCGCCGTGTTAGTGTGGTGTGTGTGTAGCTAGCAGGAACACGTTCACAGGCTGAACGTGAACCCTTTTGCTTAGCCTACGCCCGTGAGAGTAGGCTATACATGGTATTTGTTGTAAACTATGTTTATACACGTTGATGTAATAAAATGTAGCTTCCGCTGTATGTCTTTACATGTGCGTTATTCGGTGTTGTATATCGCAACACCCCTCAATGAGATTCTGGGATGTTGGGACCTCGGGTCCTCACATTATTGCGCCCCTCCTCGATTAAAACCCGACAAGAAAACCCCACCGGAACCCTAGAACCGACGACGAGCAGTTCGGTGAAAGGGGCGTCACTGGTGAGGTCCGGTTTCCGGTGCTTTCAAGTTCAAACCGAGGCCATGCCGAGCTTCCCGAGGTTGCACTGGTCATGGTGACGCGGTTACCACTTTATATGAGGCTAAACCTGAGAATAGGATTCAAGTAATTAGGCGAGTCGTTATGCAAAGCTTCTTTCCCTTGTACACCTAAATTTCAGCATGTAGAGTTTCATGTCCTAGCGGCGTCGGGTTAGTCTTGCTGAGCCTTTGTGCGCACTGCTTGTTCTTGAAATGTTTTTGCAGGTGGGTACATAGAGGAGGAGGCTCCCGAGGAAGAAACAGGTCCCCTAGAGGGTACCACAGTCGAGTGGGAGCCGTGCACGCAGTCATGCTGAGGGTTGGGTGTGTGTGTGCTAGTGAGAACATGTTCACAGGCTGAACATGCATCTTTTGCTTAGTCTACGCCCGTGAGTGTAGGCTATAAACGTACACTGCTGTATATTATGTTTCAAAACACGTTATGTAATAAAAGTAGCTTCCGCTGTTTTGTTTATGAATGTATTCATACGTGTGTTATTTGGTGTTGCATATTACAACACCTCTCAGCGAGATCCTGGGATGTCAGGACCCCGGATCCTCACATTTACTGTTCGCAATATTCTCATATAACAATGGATATGAAGCGAGTATCAAGATGGCACCATATGAGGCTCTCCATGGCCGCAAATGTCGCACCCCTTTGAATTGGTGTGAATCCGGTGAAAGGGTCACGTTCGGGATTGATCTCTTCAACGACGCCGAAGAACGAGTTCAGGTTATTTAAGCAAACTTGAAGGCAGCCCAATCCTGACAGAAAAGTTATACTATAAGAGGCATAGATCGCTGCATTTCAACGTCAGAGAACACGTTTATCTCTGTGTGTCCCCGATGAAGGGAGTTTACCGATTCGGCGTGAAGGGGAAACTCGCTCCCCGATTTATCAGACCTTATGCAACCATAGAGAAATGTGGACCAGTAGCATATCGACTGGAACTACCGACATCTCTCGCTGGGGTTCATGACATTTTTAATGTCTCGTAGCTCCGGAAATGTCTAGAGTACAATGCTGCTGTCCATACTGAAGATATTGGCAAATTGCAACCAGATTTGACATATGCTGAATATTAGATTGGGATTATTGATGAGAAGACACGGACCACGCTTAACAGAACGCTGTGGTTCTACAAGGTCTTGTGGAGCAACTACACCGCTGAGGAACCAACGTGGGAGAGCGAAGATTTCCTTCGCTCAAACTATCGGATTTCTTAGCTTCTCATATCGGGTAATTCCTCTCCTATCTTCGTCTCTTCTTTTGTAATCTCGGGACAAGATTCTTTTAAGGGGGAGGGATGTGAAAGGCCACTTTTACACATATGGATCAGTACAAAAGTTTGGAGGAAATTCAAATTATCAATTTAGTTGGCAGCAAGCCATGCATCAATTCAATAGTGCAACTTCAAAAATGATATTTTTTTCAAATCTTGTCGGATTTAAAATTTGAGTTCACCAATGTGTTCACCACATTTTAATTAGCATCTCTGCAAAAAGTTATCCATTTTGGACTTTGTTTGCTATTTATTTGGATCAATTGAAGAGAAGGTGTGGGGGACCGCCGCCGAGCGACGCCCCGGACAGGACCTCGTCGGGTGGTGCCGTGATATGCGGCACCCAACAGCACACGGGTCGAGGAAACACATCACATTACATAAATCATTTGTGGAAGCGTACAAGAATATTTTATAAATACTTATTTCAAAATAAGCTACAGCGGAAGACTATAACTCTCATGACTCATTTCTAAATTAGCAACAAAGAAAAAGTCCAGCCCGCGGACGTTTCTTACTAGCAACACGAAGAACAAACCGCAGCGGCGAGGATGCTCTTGAGTAATCACTTGGAGGTTTCCGAGTCCCATCGACATCCCTTCTCATAAGCATGAAGTCAATCCTGCAAAACAACTCGGATAGCATCCGTGAGCATAACGCTCAGCAAGACTTAACCGTCACCCTAGTCATGAAACTCTACATGAGGGTATGGACATAAAGTAGGATAGCATAATGCATATTAACTCGCCTAAAAGTGAATACTTACTTTCAAGTATTATTTGCATCAATTTAAGAGTAACCTTGGGCACACCACATCGGGAGTCCACAATCAAACAAGAAACGCTTCCCCCGAGGTAATTTGCTCACGGCATATAGAATCGAGTTTGCACTAGCTATTCATCAACAATACATCACAAAGATAGTATAAACTTCAAACCAATGTGATTAGTTCCTTTCTCATGCAAGTTCTTACTACGTCACGACTGTGAGAACAAGTATGCTCGGTCCATTCCGCGAGCCACGGTGATTCGAATCTATAACACCCAGACTACACGACACGTACAACCGTACTCGACGTTGCCTATAGAAACCATCACTGACGTCGTACGTGGCAGCCTTTCTCCTGTTTCACTCCCATTGAATCGATCAAGTCGCCCCATACAGTAGCCACTCTCATGGTGCACCTACCGACATGAGATATCATGAGAATGTTACTGACATACTGCACACCGGCCGTCTCGCCCGAGGCGACCCGAAAAGGCTCAACGCAAGCTTCCCGAGGTACATCGGTTTACTGGGTCCCATATAGCGAGCATGAGTCAGGTACATGACACGACCCCAATGGTCCTGTCGAGCCAGGATCACGCCGAGGGGTGTTGCGTTGCACAACACTGTATAACACACGTCAAAGGTACAAAGCGGAAGCGGAAGTTTTATTACATAAACAGGTTTATGAACATGTTTACATCAAAATAAGTTTAGTCCACACTCACGGGCGTAGACTAAGCATCAAGTGCACGTTCAGCCCTTGAACGTGTCCTTGCTAGCACACACGCACACTAACTCTGCGGCGTGCACGACTCCCACTCGACGGGGTTCCCCTCCTGGGGTTCCGTCTCCTCTTCGGGAGTCCCTTCCTCATAGAACCCTGCAAAAGCTTCAAACACAAGCAGTGAGCACGAAGGCTCAGCAAGTCTGACCCGTCTCACCTAAATATGGAACTTCTACATGAGGGTAATGGGTTGCATGAGGTAAAAATCATTTGCAAGGACTCGCCTAATTAGTAGAACCTTACTTTCAAGTTTTAGCAGCAGGTTGTGGAGAACCTTACGCTAAGGCACATGAGAGAGCCGCAATCAAACAAGAAACGCATTTCTCTCATGTACTTTGCCCAAAGTTGAAAAGAACTTTAATTAGCTCTAAGCTACAGCATATCATTAACAATCAATGTCCAGCTTTCAATCAGCAACATTTTAACATGTAACTAGCCTGTTCTTTCTACGTCACGGTACAGTGAACAAGTGGTACTCACTGACCGCGAGGGACGGCGATTATAATCGATTTACACCTGCAGGGTTACCCGAACAACCCGTCACGTACGCCCGTACTCGATGTTGCCTACAACAACCATCACGGACGCCGTACGCGACTACCTTTCACCCGTTAGCCAAATATTGAACCGGTCCCATCGTCCCGAGCAAGAGGTCTCTGCACGCGCATCTCCGTGCCGCCAGCCGATTTACACCTCGAGCTCTCAACCTACCCTCTGAACGACGGGCAATGCCTCAATACCCAGCTACCCGAGTTACATCGGTTTCCCGGTTCCCATATAGCCGGTAGGTCTTCGGTACTGTTCTAGCTTGTTCAACAGGCCCGCACACGGCTCGGTCCACAATCGACACAAGCGGAGCTACAGCACACAGGCCCCAAATTCCTGCTGCTCTTACTCTCCGCTCGGTCTCATGTGCTATCTCTACCCGAGCAATGTTCCTCTAGCCTATTCTCGCGAGTAGTTCCAACTACTCGACTTGTACCGAATCCTACTCTATCCTAGCAATGCAGTAGCTAACGGGGTTTGTAATCCTAAACCCAACCCATGGTTTTCTTGGCTGTGCAGTTGGGTTTCCAATCAAGACTCTAATGCAAAGAACAATATTCAAAGATGTGTTCAAAACAACAAACATTTGTAAAAAGGTTAATGCAAACCGGGGCTTGCCTTGCTGCTCTTGGTCGTAGGCTAGCTGTTCCTCCGGAGTAACGAAGTCTAGGAGTTCGGGTTCCTCCTCGACCTTAGCGACTACATGATAGAAACAATACATGTATTAATTTAATGCATTTGTATTAAGCTTGAAGTTGTTAAGTCTATAACCCTTGCTAGACAGACCTAATGACTGTGAAACTTTTACTGTGGCTTGGTTACAACCTAAACAGAGACTTGGTCAAGTTTTAGTTGCAGCAAAGCTCATTTGAGCTCTCCACAATTAATTATGTCCTTGACTTTAATTGGAACTCTTAGGGTGTTCTAGGAATTTTCATGAAGCAAACTATGCCTTCCTGAAAACTAGATTTTCAGAGGGTTCTAATGGAGTTGGTCTCACTTAATTTGGAAGTCTCTAACTAAAGATATGAGCTAAACAATTTCAGGGAAAATTCTGAAAATGTTTCTGAACATTTTCTATTTTCTTTGGAACAGTTTCACTAATCACACCATTAGGTGGATTAAATGAGATCAAATGGATCTGAAATTTTTATGGTAGTTCAAGGATATTTTGGTGAACATCTCAGCAAAATTTCAGGATTTTCCTCCAAAGGATTCTCCAGTTAAAAATTCCTAACAGTTTAAATTTTGAGGAATTAATTCTGGAGAAACAAGGAATTTCATGGAGTGAAACTTGATTTTCTGGAAAGTACTCAGAGAGCTGAATCCAGCAAAATTTGGTTCACTCAATTTGGAGCTTTCTAGCCAAAGTTATAAGGATTTGAAGTTTGAACTAAAACTGAAATTCGGGGAAAAGTTTAAACTCTGGCTTGTGGGCCCCGCACACAGTGCGTCGTCTCCCTCCTCGCGCCAACTGCGCGGCGGCGGCGTTCTCCGGCGACCCTCGCCGGAACTGAGTTCCCGGCCACCCCCCGGCCCGAAACTTGCCGCCTGCCCCTTTTCCGACCCCCTGGACTCGATGGTGGGGTCGCCGGCCGCCGGCGATGACCGGAAACCCGTGCGCACCGGTGACAGCACCTGCTAGGGTTCCGGTGAGGTCGGTCCCGCTCTCCCGTGCACCAAATCGACCGGAAATCGGTCGGAGAGCATCAGTAGGGCATGGGAAACACGAACCAGGGCTGGGTGGAAGCTAGAAATACCGGCAATTAGGCTCTCGACGGTGAGCCGAGGTGTTCAGCCATGGCGGCGGGGAAAACAGCCATATCATGGCCGATTCTCGATGGTTTTCTCTAATTCCAGTTCGAGCGTGGGCGCTATCGTGCGTAGAAGCTACCAGGTAACGAGCTCGTCCAACCTTCGTGCATAGAGCACGAATTTCACCCGAAGGTGAGCTCGGTTCTTATGAACTGATCCAGAGTAAATTTGGAAATTCTCGGCCGAGGGTTGATCAATCGCCAAACGGCTTTCGGCTACTCCATCTACATACAATCACGCACCTTTCTTGTGTAGAGAAGAGGACGTGACAACGGCTGTGCTGTGCTGTCCACGGGAGCCCGATCGGCGGCGATGTTTGGCTCGCCGGAGAAATGGCTCGTACAGCTTGAGAACGCTTGCTCACTGGGCAACACGGGGTCTAGGAGGTTGCTCACGACCTCTTGGCGCCGTTTTGCTGTGGAGGAGAGGCTGTGCTCGCGGGTGATCGGCCTGATCAAGCGTGAGCTCGAGCGGCGGTGATGGCAGTGGAAAAACGGCCGAGTATGCCGGCAGCTCGGGGAATGAGTGATCGGAGCACGCCGGGGAGGGGATAAGTAGCCCGGCGACTGGTCTCCAGCTTGGGGCGCGCAGCAGGAGCTGGCGCCGGCTGCCCCCCTCGGTGGCGCGCGCACACTGCAACCGGGAACCGACTGAACTGTGTTTCAGTCGGTTTGTTTTGAAGCAGAGGCTGACATGTGGGTCCCACCCCTCCTTTTAACCTCTGAAATTTACTCCTAACAACTGTGGTAAACAGTGAATCCTATACTACCCTTGGCCATTCAAATTATTCACCCATGAGCCATTTGAATTGATCAAAGTTCAAATGAGGTTTGGTTTGAATGAATTTCAGCACAAGTTCAGTTTGAAATTCAAATAAAGTTTGAATTTCTCCCCCTTAGCTCATGTCAAGGTCAACTCCAAATGGAGTGAAAATTGGTGTGTGAGCTCACAAAAATGTGCTGAGCAAGAATATGCCTTCCACTTTCAAATTCATGGTATAAAAACAGTTTGAATTTGAATATGTTTTCAAACTGCCCCCTTCCTATCTATACCCAAGATGACCTCAAAAAGGTTTTGAATTTGGGTGAAACTTGGCATGGACATCCTTAACAAAGTGTAGGAGTTTTCATATGTCCAGCCCATCTATATCACATGTGGGAAATACCACTTTTGCAATGTGTGAGTTTGTTTTCTAAGGAGCATGTTGATAATTGTTACTTGCTCTTTATTTGTGTTCATCATCTTTCCTCAAATGAGGTGTGTGTGTGTGTGGTGATGAACACTTCAATTATGTGTCAAAAACTGAGGCCCTTACATTCCTCCCCCCTTAAAAGAATCTCGTCCCGAGATTATAAGGTGAAAATGAGAGAGAGGACGGTGGAAAATTACCGGATATGCGACGTGAAAAAGTCAGGGTAGTTAGTGCGAAGAAATTCTTCGCTCTCCCATGTCGCTTCGTCCATGGAGTGATTACTTCATAGAACCTTGTAGAACCACAACGTACGGTTGCGTGTGGTTCGGGCCTTTTCATCAATAATCTGCACCGGTTCCTCCCGATAGGTGAGATCCGGTTGCAGTTCTTCAATGTCTTCCAGCTGAACGGTGGTTTGATAGCTTGAGACACTTCCTCAGCTGGGAAATATGAAAGACGTTGTGCACACCGGAAAGTGCTTCTGGTAATTTCAGCCGGTATGCCACCGATCCACATCTTTCGGTAATCTGGAATGGACCGATGAATCGGGGTGCCAACTTTCCTCTCACCCCAAATCTGTTTACGCCCTTCATTGGGGACACCCGTAAATATACGCGATCTCCAGCTTCGAATTGTAATGGGCGCCTTCTCCGGTCCGCATACTGTTTCTGTCGGGATTGAGCGGCTTTTAGGTTCGCTTGAATTAATCGAACCTTTTCTTCCGCGTTGTTGACAAGGTCAATCCCGAAGGTAACCCTTTCACAGACTCACACCAGTTCAATGGTGTGTGGCATTTTCTTCCGTATAGCGCCTCGTAGGGCGCCATCTTGATGCTGGCTTGGTACCCATTGTTGTACGAGAACTCGGCTAACGGCAAGTGATCATCCCAATTCTTGCCGTGGTTAATAGCGCAAGCTCGTAGCATGTCTTCTAGGATTTGATTTACCCGCTCGGTTTGCCCACCCGTCTGCGGGTGGTAGGCTGAACTACGGATCAGCTTCGTCCCCAAGGCAGCGTGTAGCTGCTCCCAAAAACGGGACACAAATAAAGTGCCCCGGTCCGATATGATGGTACGGGGTACGCCGTATAAGCATAGGATCCGTGATATGTACAGTTCAGCGTACTTCTTGGCGTTGTAGTTGGTGTTGACCGGGATGAAATGGGCAACTTTGGTGAGCCGATCGACGATCACCCACACAGAATCATGTTTCTGTAAGGTGGTGGGTAATCCGACGATGAAATCCATGCTCACGTCCTCCCACTTCCAGGCAGGAATGCCCAGTGGTTGTAGCAGTCCCGGTCTCCGCATATGATCTGCCTTCACCCTTCGGCATGTATCACACTCGGACACGTATTTTGCAGTCTCCCGCTTCATCCGTGTCCACCAAAACTTGCTTCTGAGTTCTTGATACATTTTGTTGCTGCCGGGGTGAATAGAAAACCTTGATAAGTGAGCCTCATCAAAGATTTTCTTCCGTAACTCCGGGTTTCGGGGTACGACGATCCGGTCCTTGAACCATAGGACGTCGTCTCCGTCCTTCCGGAAACATTTCTTCTCCCCACTGTCTACACGTCTCCGTAAATGTGACATGCCCTTGTCATTCTTCTGGGCTGCCGCTATCTCTTCACGGATGGTGGGGACCAAAACTAGGTTGTAGAGAGCTCCGTGTGGAATCACATGTAGTGGTGGTTCGCTCTCTCCCAACGGTGTGATGGTCAGATTATTGACGTGTGACTTGCGGCTTAGCGCGTCCGCCACAACGTTTGCCTTGCCCGGATGATAATGGATCTCTATCTCGTAATCCTTTATCAGTTCTAACCATCTTCGTTGCCTCATGTTCAGCTCCTTCTGAGTGAATATGTACTTGAGGCTTTTGTGGTCGGTATATAAATGTACGAGGTTACCGAGTAGGTAGTGCCTCCACATCTTCAGTGCAAGTACCACGGCAGCGAGCTCCAAGTCGTGAGTTGGATAATTTTGCTCATGGTTCCTAAGCTGCCGTGATCCATACGCGACCACTCTTCGGTCTTGCATCAGCACACATCCGAGCCCAATGCCGGATGCATCGCAGTACACCTCGAACGGTTTTGTTGTGTCTGGCTGCGCCAAAACCGGTGCTGATGTCAGGTGCTTGACTAAAGCCTTGAATGCTGCTTCACATGTTGGACTCCAAACATATTTGGTAGCCTTCTTCAGCAGCTCTGTCATTGGCTTGGCAATCTTCGAGAAGTTCGGAATGAACCTCCGATAATATCCCGCGAGTCCGAGGAAGCTCCGTACCTCATGAACGGTTCTCGGGGATTTCCAATTCAGCACTTGCGTGATCTTGCTTGGGTCCACAGCGATACCCTCCGCTGAGATGATATGCCCGAGGAAAGGCACTTGCGATATCCAAAACTCGCATTTGCTGAATTTTGCGTAAAACTTGTGATCCCGCAGCCGTTGCAAGACTATACGCAGATGTTTCTTGTGATCTTCCTCCGACTTGGAATATACCAGGATGTCGTCGATGAAGACCACGACAAACTTGTCCAGCTCCGGCATGAATACCGAGTTCATCAAGTACATGAAGTGAGCTGGAGCATTGGTGAGGCCGAAGGACATGACCAGGTACTCATAAAGTCCGTACCTTGTCGAGAAAGCTGTCTTTGGAATGTCCTCCGCCCTTATCTTAATCTGATGGTACCCGGATCTTAAATCCATCTTGGAAAAGATCTTCGCTTCGACCAACTGATCAAACAACATGTCGATCCGTGGCAATGGGTACTTGTTTTTGATGGTTACGGCATTTAATGGACGGTAGTCCACGCAAAGCCGCAACGTTTCATCCTTCTTTTTGACAAATAATGCCGAACAGCCCCATGGCGAGGAGCTCGGCCTAATAAAACCCTTCTCCAGAAGGTCCGTGAGCTGCGTCTTCAGTTCAGCCAACTCCTTGGGCGCCATCTTGTACGGCCTTCGGGATATTGGCATGGTTCCCGGTGCAAGTTCAATCTTGAACTCCACCTCTCTATCGGGTGGCATCCCCGGCAAATCGTCCGGGAATACATCCGGGAACTCTCGGACCACTGGAATGTCTTCCAATCTGATGGTTGTGGCTTGATAGACACTTGGAAGTTTTATGTCTGGACTGTCCAGAAATAATGAGTGAGAACCGTGCACCTCTGAGTTTAAGTGCACGACTCGAAGGACGGTGTCTAAAACAGCGCCGTGGCGGGTTAACCACGACATCCCTAGGATGACATCGACCTTCTGCCCCTCTAAGATAATGAGAGACGTGGGGTACACTCTACCCGCTAAGCATAATGGTGCTTTGGAGACCATTACGCTTGCTGAAATCTTCCCACCCGGTGAACAAATTAGATATGGACTATCGGTGGGTAGTATTGGCAAGCTGTGTTTAGCAATGAAAGCTTGGCTAATAAAATTATGCGTGGCGCCTGAATCAAATAGTACTATAGCGGGATGCTGGTGGAGTTGGAACATACCCGCAAGGATTGGCTCGCCCTCCGGCATGTCCTCAATGGCAAGCTGGTGGACAGTGCCGGGCCTAGGGTTTGCCCGCCGCGCATTAGTAGGGTTCTGGGGTTGATTCCTCCCCGGAAACTGTGGTGCCACTCCGCCGCCTTGCCTCTCCGGGCAACTGCTCGCGAAGTGTCCTGGGCGACCACACTTGTAACATGTGGCCGCTGCTGGTGGAGTACTCGGGGGACGAAAGCCCGGCATGCGTTGCGGAGGTGCAAACGCACGCGGCATCGCCCGCTGCTGCTGCTGTTGTTGCGGTGGTACTGGCAGTGCCGGCCGGAATGCCGGTGAAGAGTACGGCCGACCGCGGAACGGCATCGACCGCTGTGGTGGTTGCCAGCGTGGACTTGATGGTGGGCGATTCACCATCCGAAACTTCTGAGAAGGACCGCCTCCTTCTCCGCTGCTCTGCGGAACGTTTCGCTTTCGCTCTGCCGCCGCCAACTCCTTGCCGGAGTCCTCCTGCACAATCGCAGCATCAATGATGTCGTTGAGGCTGCCTCGATTGAACATCGCCAGTTTGTCCTTCAGGAGCGGGTTAAGCCCCTGGTAAAAGTGGTCCCGCCGCTTCTCGTCCGTATCTGCGTGATACGACGCGTAGAGCGCGAGATCGTTGAACGCCCTGGAATATTCCAGCGCGTTACAGCTCCCTTGTTGCAGGTGTAGGAACTCCTGCGTCTTCCTCTTCATCAAACCGGGCGGTATATGATAGGCCCTGAAGGCCGTCCGGAACTCCGCCCAGGTCATCACTCGGTCGGTGGGCTGTGAAGCACAGAAGTTGGCCCACCACGCGCTCGCGGATCCTTGGAGCTGCTGGACCGCGAACTGAGTCTTGCGCTGCTCGCTGATTTGGAGCAGCCCGAACTTCATCTCTATGGCGCGGAGCCAGTTGTCCGCGTCAAGTGGTTCATCCGCCCTTGAGAATACAGGGGGATGAGTCGCCAGGAAGTCGGAGTAGGAGCTCTGTTGGCGCTCCTCACGATCTTGACGTCTCTCTGGGCGAGACGTATTCGCAATTAACGTTTGCAGCAGCTCTGTGTGCTGCTGATGTGAACCCGCCATTGCCGCGACAATGTCGGCCAATGTAACCGTTGGCAGTGGCGATGGCGGTGTTTGCTGTTGCTGTTGCTGCTGCTGTCCCGAGGAGTCCTCGGGAGGTGGTTGGGATGTCTCTCCCCCTTGGCTCGTACCTCCAACATCAGGGTTGGCACGAGTACGCGTCATTCTGAAATTCAACACAGCAGCAATTAGCACATGTCTTACTCAAAATTCCATAAACAGCAGTAGGTATTGAAGCGACGCATGATTAACTTGCACAACATTCACATATATTGATAAAGCATACACTTTATACAAGATACATTATTCTCGGATCTCCGAGAAGTCGTGCTCATGTCGTCACTACCTATACATACGCTACTGTCTACACGACATGTCACCGATTACAAAAGTTGGGTTACGCTACCCTAGCTGCCCTACTTGGCAACCGTAACCCCCTACTCGGAGTAGATCTCGACCTCCTGTGGGTCGTCCTCCTCCGGTACCTCGGCTGGTGGTTCGGGGTCTACCACCTCTTCTCCCATTCCGGGCTCTCCCATGGCTGGAAGACCCAAGACTACCGGTACGCCCAATACCGGGGGCACAAGGTCCTGCAATGCATGCACCTCGTCCATAGCCTGGTTGTAGTCCTCTTCCCAGCCTTGTCCTTCCTCAATAGCGTCGTCCCGCTCTTGAGCAAGGTCCTCTTTCTGCTGGGTTAGGGTCTGCACCAGCTCTTGCAACGCCGCGATGTCAACACGGCCCTTCTTCTTTGCCTTCTTCAGACGACGCAACTGATTGTGTTGTTCATTCAGTCGCTTGATCGTCGGAAGGAGCACATTGCGGAGTGCGCTGTGAGCACCCTCGAAATGATCTCCACGGCTTGTGCTCTCCTTGAGCTTGGTGGCGAGATGCTCCGTATGAACAGCTTGGCTGTCCATCACAGCGTTTCCCGCCCTCATTTGGAGGCTGAGATTTGCCTCCGCGGGGTTGTACCTTGGGCAACTCGGGTCTGTTGCCTCCAGGTACCTCTCTTCCCACACATGCTGAGCTCGTCCCTCCACCGGAACGAGTGCGTATGGTGTGCCCTCCATAGCCTGCACGTGTAGTTGGCAGAAACGTGACATAGTGTCACGGGCTGCCACTTGCCACATCCCTTCCGGTTGTCTTCCTCTCACCGTGACGGTGAATGGCACCCAACCGGGTGGTGTAGGCCCTGCAGGAACCTCGACATGGATCGTCCACGTCTTGTTCCCCTCTTCGCCTTCTTCCTTGGCGAAGTATTGCGGCATCTGGTTGTACCCGAAATATTGGAGCATTTGCCACAATGCTTCCGGGTAGCCGCTACGGTCAGAGCAGTGGGAAACTACCCACCCGTTCTCCAACCGTTTATCTGCTGCCATCTGTATAAATATATTTGAGAAATGTCAAATATTTATTTAAACAGTAACCCATTGAGTTATAACATAAGATATGTCATTGAACCCATAACACTTGGAAACATAGTTCAAATTTTTAGACAAATTTGACTGCTGATCTGCTGTTACCATGACAGCCTTGACCAGTTTCCATATCAACCTGATTTAGGCCATGTTAAAGGTAAAACCAATTCTGGAGCTCAACATAAAAGTTAAAGTTAACTTCAATAGCTTTCCACAAAGTATTTGGTTGGCCTAAGATCTGTCCTGGTTCAAAAGTTATGAGATGTCAAAGTTAACAGAATTTCTGGAAACAATTGGACAGCACCTCCCTGCTTTAGGTACTGAATTGATCCAAGAACCCCAGTTAATTCTGTTCCCAATCTGACAAAACTTTTTGTTACAAAGTCGTAACCCATCTCATAAGCTTTCCAGAAGTACCTCATTTCCTATTTTTGGATTTTTAAGCAGGAAGTTATGCTTAACTTACAGAGAGTCTACAGAGAGTCTTTGCTCTGTCCTGTTTTCTGGACAGTTTCAACTCTACTGCATTTTTCGAGTGGTTAAGGGATGAAACACCTCTGGACCTCAACAGAAGAGTTGTAAAGCCCTTCCAACGCTTTCCAGAATTGTATCATACGACCCCAACCTCGAAAGAACTCAACCTCTAACCTCTGATTAACTTCAGCCTTGATTCAGCTGAAAACAGAGTGCTCTGTCCTTAACATCCTATAAGGTGAAAGTTTGTTAACTTTGAATATCCTGTTCCAGGGAAGGAGTTACATCAAGTTTTACTACTTTGGATTAAAACCTTCCAGTTTTTTACAATGAAGTTGTTTATTTAGTTGGATGTGACGTCGAGGCGTCACCAGATTATGTCGGTACTACGTCCTCACAAAGGAAAAACCTATACCGGACTTAGCCGGCTTCGTTAGTTCAGTGGCACTACTCGTCACTCGCACACGGATGCTACACGTCTACCGTTTCGTGGTAAGGCTACCTGCAGAAACTCAAACAATCATCAGACTCGGCTGCACACCGAGCCTGGAATCCATACAGTTAGTACACCCGGCCGTCATCACTCGCCCGGATGTTCTCAAGCCAAACACGCCTTGAGTTACGTGTTCACGTTTCAGACCACGTGACGGGGTCTCCCATATTGCACCACGCACGCCAGGGACAGACGTTGCTCGAATACCCCAAACGACATGAAGAGTCGTAGAGGATACTAAAGCAGGTCGGGTTACCTGCCACCCGTGGGGCTCCACCCTTCAGCTTGTGCGCACTGGTGGACAGCGCTTACGTGCACCCCCCAAGACATGAACGTCCCGAGATGCAAGATTTTCCGACATAACAAATAGGTTAATAAGCCACTTTCTATATACTAATAACATCCTTATACGGGCTACTAACTCGTTCCTCACTGGATTTTTGTAAAAGAAGACCTTTGTACTGTGTTAAACCTCAAGCGAGCTCTGATACCATGCTGACACGACCCCAATGGTCCTGTCGAGCCAGGATCACACCGTATAACACACGTCAAAGGTACAAAGCAGAAGCGGAAGTTTTATTACATAAACAGGTTTATGAACATGTTTACATCAAAATAAGTTTAGTCCACACTCACGGGCGTAGACTAAGCATCAAGTGCACATTCAGCCCTTGAACGTGTCCTTGCTAGCACACACGCACACTAACTCTGCGGCGTGCACGACTCCCACTCGACGGGGTTCCCCTCCTGGGGTTCCGTCTCCTCTTCGGGAGTCCCTTCCTCATAGAACCCTGCAAAAGCTTCAAACACAAGCAGTGAGCACGAAGGCTCAGCAAGTCTGACCCGTCTCACCTAAACATGGAACTTCTACATGAGGGTAATGGGTTGCATGAGGTAAAAATCATTTGCAAGGACTCGCCTAATTAGTAGAACCTTACTTTCAAGTTTTAGCAGCAGGTTGTGGAGAACCTTACGCTAAGGCACATGAGAGAGCCGCAATCAAACAAGAAACGCATTTCTCTCATGTACTTTGCCCAAAGTTGAAAAGAACTTTAATTAGCTCTAAGCTACAGCATATCATTAACAATCAATGTCCAGCTTTCAATCAGCAACATTTTAACATGTAACTAGCCTGTTCTTTCTACGTCACGGTACAGTGAACAAGTGGTACTCACTGACCGCGAGGGACGGCGATTATAATCGATTTACACCTGCAGGGTTACCCGAACAACCCGTCACGTACGCCCGTACTCGATGTTGCCTACAACAACCATCACGGACGCTGTACGCGACTACCTTTCACCCGTTAGCCAAATATTGAACCGGTCCCATCGTCCCGAGCAAGAGGTCTCTGCACGCGCATCTCCGTGCCGCCAGCCGATTTACACCTCGAGCTCTCAACCTACCCTCTGAACGACGGGCAATGCCTCAATACCCAGCTACCCGAGTTACATCGGTTTCCCGGTTCCCATATAGCCGGTAGGTCTTCGGTACTGTTCTAGCTTGTTCAACAGGCCCGCACACGGCTCGGTCCTCAATCGACACAAGCGGAGCTACAGCACACAGGCCCCAAAGTCCTGCTGCTCTTACTCTCCGCTCGGTCTCATTTTCTTGCCATGTGTATCATGTGCTATCTCTACCCGAGCAATGTGCCTCTAGCCTATTCTCGCGAGTAGTTCCAACTACTCGACTTGTACCGAATCCTACTCTATCCTAGCAATGCAGTAGCTAACGGGGTTTGTAATCCTAAACCCAACCCATGGTTTTCTTGGCTGTGCAATTGGGTTTCCAATCAAGACTCTAATGCAAAGAACAATATTCAAAGATGTGTTCAAAACAACAAACATTTGTAAAAAGGTTAATGCAAACCGGGGCTTGCCTTGCTGCTCTTGGTCGTAGGCTAGCTGTTCCTCCGGAGTAACGAAGTCTAGGACTTCGGGTTCCTCCTCGACCTTAGCGACTACATGATAGAAACAATACATGTATTAATTTAATGCATTTGTATTAAGCTTGAAGTTGTTAAGTCTATAACCCTTGCTAGACAGACCTAATGACTGTGAAACTTTTACTGTGGCTTGGTTACAACCTAAACAGAGACTTGGTCAAGTTTTAGTTGCAGCAAAGCTCATTTGAGCTCTCCACAATTAATTATGTCCTTGACTTTAATTGGAACTCTTAGGGTGTTCTAGGAATTTTCATGCAGCAAACTATGCCTTCCTGAAAACTAGATTTTCAGAGGGTTCTAATGGAGTTGGTCTCACTTAATTTGGAAGTCTCTAACTAAAGATATGAGCTAAACAATTTCAGGGAAAATTCTGAAAATGTTTCTGAACATTTTCTATTTTCTTTGGAACAGTTTCACTAATCACACCATTAGGTGGATTAAATGAGCTCAAATGGATCTGAAATTTTTATGGTAGTTCAAGGATATGTTGGTGAACATCTCAGCAAAATTTCATGATTTTCCTCCAAAGGATTCTCCAGTTAAAAATTCCTAACAGTTTAAACTTTGAGGAATTAATTCTGGAGAAACAAGGAATTTCATGGAGTGAAACTTGATTTTCTGGAAAGTACTCAGAGAGCCGAATCCAGCAAAATTTGGTTCACTCAATTTGGAGCTTTCTAGCCAAAGTTATAAGGATTTGAAGTTTGAACTAAAACTGAAATTCGGGAAAAAGTTTAAACTCTGGCTTGTGGGCCCCGCACACAGTGCGTCGTCTCCCTCCTCGCGCCAACTGCGCGGCGGCGGCGTTCTCCGGCGACCCTCGCCGGAACTGAGTTCCCGGCCACCCCCCGGCCCGAAACTTGCCGCCTGCCCCTTTTCCGACCCCCTGGACTCGATGGTGGGGTCGCCGGCCGCCGGTGATGACCGGAAACCCGTGCGCACCGGTGACAGCACCTGCTAGGGTTCCGGTGAGGTCGGTCCCGCTCTCCCGTGCACCAAATCGACCGGAAATCGGTCGGAGAGCATCAGTAGGGCATGGGAAACACGAACCAGGGCTGGGTGGAAGCTAGAAATACCGGCAACTAGGCTCTCGACGGTGAGCCGAGGTGTTCAGCCATGGCGGCGGGGAAAACAGCCATATCATGGCCGATTCTCGATGGTTTTCTCTAATTCCAGTTCGAGCGTGGGCGCTATCGTGCGTAGAAGCTACCAGGTAACGAGCTCGTCCAACCTTCGTGCATAGAGCACGAATTTCACCCGAAGGTGAGCTCGGTTCTTATGAACTGATCCAGAGTAAATTTGGAAATTCTCGGCCGAGGGTTGATCAATCGCCAAACGGCTTTCGGCTACTCCATCTACATACAATCACGCACCTTTCTTGTGTAGAGAAGAGGACGTGACAACGGCTGTGCCGTGCTGTCCACGGGAGCCCGATCGGCGGCGATGTTTGGCTCGCCGGAGAAATGGCTCGTACAGCTTGAGAACGCTTGCTCACTGGGCAACACGGGGTCTAGGAGGTTGCTCACGACCTCTTGGCGCCGTTTTGCTGTGGAGGAGAGGCTGTGCTCGCGGGTGATCGGCCTGATCAAGCGTGAGCTCGAGCGGCGGTGATGGCAGTGGAAAAACGGCCGAGTATGCCGGCAGCTCGGGGAATGAGTGATCGGAGCACGCCGGGGAGGGGATAAGTAGCCCGGCGACTGGTCTCCGGCTTGGGGCGCGCAGCAGGAGCTGGCGCCGGCTGCCCCCCTCGGTGGCGCGCGCACACTGCAACCGGGAACCGACTGAACTGTGTTTCAGTCGGTTTGTTTTGAAGCAGAGGCTGACATGTGGGTCCCACCCCTCCTTTTAACCTCTGAAATTTACTCCTAACAACTGTGGTAAACAGTGAATCCTATACTACCCTTGGCCATTCAAATTATTCACCCATGAGCCATTTGAATTGATCAAAGTTCAAATGAGGTTTGGTTTGAATGAATTTCATCACAAGTTCAGTTTGAAATTCAAATAAAGTTTGAATTTCTCCCCCTTAGCTCATGTCAAGATCAACTCCAAATGGTGTGAAAATTGGTGTGTGAGCTCACAAAAATGTGCTGAGCAAGAATATGCCTTCCACTTTCAAATTCATGGTATAAAAACAGTTTGAATTTGAATATGTTTTCAAACTGCCCCCTTCCTATCTATACCCAAGATGACCTCAAAAAGGTTTTGAATTTGGGTGAAACTTGGCATGGACATCCTTAACAAAGTGTAGGAGTTTTCATATGTCCAGCCCATCTATATCACATGTGGGAAATACCACTTTTGCAATGTGTGAGTTTGTTTTCTAAGGAGCATGTTGATAATTGTTACTTGCTCTTTATTTGTGTTCATCATCTTTCCTCAAATGAGGTGTGTGTGTGTGTGGTGATGAACACTTCAATTATGTGTCAAAAACTGAGGCCCTTACAGTACACAACTCAAACTTGTTCAACAGGGCCGCATATGGATCGGTCCTTGACCGACATGGAAAGGTCTATGGCACCCAGGCCCCTATGTCCTGCTGCCCCTACAACCTTCTGGTCTCGACTTTAACTTGCTACACATTTTCTGAACCAATCCCGTATGCCCCTGTTGTTCCTGATCATGCGAGTAGCATCTCACCACTCGACTTCTACCAAACCTTACTTAAGCATGGCAGTTCTACACGGTCAAAAGACACCTACCCAATACTCCCTGGGTTTATTTGGTCATGCAAGAGGAGTATCAAACAACTAGACCTAATGCACATTTCATATCTTAACTGAAAGTGAATACAAAGTAAAAACATAAAAGCTGTTAAATGCAAACCGGAGCTTGCCTGTTTTGCAGAGTAGTCGTATATAATTAGTTAGTGATCCTTGTTGATCAACCCTTGATTCTCCGGAGTATGATCCACTTCAACGAATCGCTCCTTCGAATCCCCTTTGTCGTGAATCCTAGTGAAATGTATATGCACAATTTTTTTAGAATGCAATGGAAAGAATTAAATATTATATTTCTTAGGAACAGAGGTTGTGTGGAAAAGCAAAGAATGGCTTGGTTTGCCTCTGTTGTGCAAAGAAACAGGAATGAACTAACTTGGTCTTAATGTTTTAGCTATACACTAACTAACTTTCCCTAATGACTATAAGAGATGAGCTGAAAAGATTTGAATGCAACTGAATAACCAGAACTCCAATGGCTCCAAACCTTTTACAGCAGGTTCTATACTACCTAGGGATTTAGCTTGCCAAATTGCATCTAATGTGGAGTAAAATTGTGTTCTCCATAATTCCTACAATGTCTTATGTATTTTTCCCTATACATAAGTATGAAGAACAAGAACAGGGAGATATAAGGCTCAACTTGAGCTGATAATTTACATGTGAGTTCCTGGTCACATGAAAGTAATTTGATCCAAAATTTAGACCTTTTACTCGAGTAGTTCCTCCAGAGCAATTCCATAAGCATTTTTACCCAAAAGAATTAATTCTGGAGTAATGTGCATTTTCATGCCTAATTAAGTGAACTAAAATCTCAAGTATGTCTCAGAGAGATTGCCCAAATTTTCCTATCATTTTTGGAGCTATGAATTGCCTAGAATAGATTTTACAAGTGTGCAACATTTTCTGAAAATGTTTCTAGACTCTTATGAACACAGCAGCTTGTATATAGCAAATTCCTACTCAAATGATCTTCAAATGAGCTGAACATTTGCTAAAAGGTCAACAATATGCTAAAGTATTTTCTGGCGAAATTTGAGGATTTTTGGATAGACCAAACTCCCTCAATAATTCTTTTTCACAAAATCTTCAAAGAATTTTACAGAATTTAATATTGACTTTCATACAAATTGGAGTTCATGTTTGAATATATCTCTGCAAAATGAATCCAACCCAATTGGAATTACTCAATTTGGAGGAGATATGATTTTTCAAAGTGGGAACAATCTCTGGAATTGTTTTTCCTATTGAAATTCAACTGGGGCCGCTATTTGAATTCCAGTGTAACACCCCAAAACCTGTTAAATAGGGGAATTTAAAATTTTTTGGACGTATTGCATGTGGTGCAGAAATTCAATTCAAACTGGAATTCAAATTCAAATCAGAACAGAAAAGAAAAGGAAAAAAGAAAAAGAAAAAGAAAAACCCCAACCGGCCAGTGGGCCGAAACCCACCAGCCGGCCCATTCCTCCGCGCCAGCCCAAGACCGCGCGCCCCCTCTCTTTCTCTCACTGACATGCGGGGCCCGCGTGTCATCTCCTACCTCCCGCGCGCCAACCGACCAGACTCTTATCTCGCGCCCGATCGCAACGAACTCCGGAAACCCGCGCCCCAGCACGATTTCCGGTCCCGGACGTCTCCAACTCAATCCCAACAGACCGCCGCCCTCCCTCGCCTATATAAACGCCGACCATAGCCCTGTTTCCCCCCCCCCCGATCGGCTGTTCTTCTCTCCGGTGAGAACCGAAGTTTCTACAGCCGATATCTTTTGATCCTTGCTCAAATTCCCTGATCTAACGTGCTGATCACGATCCACCGCCGCCGGGGAGCCCTGCAGGTGAAGGAAACGACGTGTCTTGCGCCCCAACGGCCACACCGACGTGCACCGAAGATCGTCGCCGATTGAATCTCGCCGCCGACCGACTTCCAGGGCCTCCGAGTGCTGGAAAACCCCTCGGTGAGCATCCCCTACCCCCCCCCCCCCCGCAGTCGATTTATGCAAAAAGATGTGAGTTTAAACGTGTAGTGGCAAAAGCCGAGGCTGCGCCGGCAAGATCGCCACCCCCGCCGCCGCGCGCGCGGGCTGGCTCCGGCAAGGGCGACGTGGCCCCTTGAGGGCCGTCTATTTTAAATCGCACGGTAGAAATAAAACCCACACGTACCGGTTCGGTGATCTAATCTGAGCCGTCTATTTTAAATCGGACGGTCCACATCAGCCCCGCGTTATAAAGGTTGGGATTCTTACGCGCTACCACCGCGGGCTGGCTCCGGCCAGGGCGACGTGGCCCCTTGAGGGCCGTCTATTTTAAATCGCACGGTAGAAATAAAACCCACGCGTACCGGTTCGGCGATCTAATCTGAGCCGTCTATTTTAAATCGGACGGTCCACATCAGCCCCGCGTTATAAAGACCGGGATTCTTACGCGCTACCCCCTAGGGATCTCGGAAAACACGAGCTAGCCCCGGAAACTTCTTATCTAGCCCCTGGAACTTCAGAAATTCGTGTAAATTCATTTAAAAATCAGTTTTAGCCCCTGGACTTAATAAAAATTAGGAAAACCCCTCTGTTATGTGTAGTTAGACCCCTAAAAATTTATGAAATAGCAAATTAGACCCTGCAGTAGGGTGGATTTACCTTTTTGACCCTATATGATATTAAATTTAGAAATTTGAATATGTGACTAGGATTTAAATTTAAACGGTAAGGCAAACACATGTGCAAATTTAAATTTAAACTCTCCTAGCACTTGGAAAACATTAGAATGAGTTAAAAATAGATTTTAGGCTGAAATGAAATCTGCCAAAGTGTTGTTCATATTTATTAGTACTAGAAACACATTTTTAGGCTAGGAAATAATTTTGAAAACTGATAAAAAAATTTAAATTAGTTCACATCAGAGGAGAAGTTTAAAAATATATTATTTAATATTTTAGATCAGAACCTATTCTGTTTAGATGATATGTCCTACTATTTAATATTAAAACTCACTTTTAGGCATAGAAAATAAATCTGAAAAATATAGGAAAATAGGTATGCATAATTAGAAAATGATAAATGAGTTATCCAAATCCAAAAGCTTCAATTTATGATTTTGTAGAAGATCTGAAAACATATTTGGAGTAGGATATTACCTTTCATGCAAACTTGGTAGCTGAGAAGTGTATTAATTAATATAAAGAATTTGTTCAAATTGGAAATTCATATATAGTGTGCAAACAGAAATCTGAATACAAAAGTTACAAATCATATACATATGTTAAAAGTGCATATGGGTCAAAAATCAACACATGTAGAGTAACCACAACACTTAGAAATGTGAATGACTTTCACAGGTATGTATGTGTGGTTTGTATGAAGTGAAAGTGTGAACTATGTCTTATGGATTGTTGTTTTCTTTTGCTATGTGTATTGGCATGAGTAGAACCTGCCCTAGAGCAAGTTCTCCCTTTCCAAGACCAAGACTTTCCATTCCCAGAGCAGCAGGAAGAAGGCAAGTGTCCTTGACCACTTTGATCCTATACTACGATGTCTAGATAGAATTATTTGCATTGTCAATTGAAATATGAAACCCATGCTAGGAAGTTTCCCTAGAATTGAATTACCTTGTTTCCTTGTATCTTGGGTTGGGATTTGTTTTATTATGTCATTCATTCATATTACTTATGCTTAGCAATGCTTAGAATGGGATAAGTGGGATATTAGGTCATCAACTTGTTTACCTTACTCTTGAATGAGACATTATGAGTTATGTAGAGGTAGGGATCGAGGCAAGTTGGATGATTTGGTTGGTGCTGGGTGCACGAGACTCAGGTTTGTGTTTAGTACTTGCCTGGATCCTAAGGACCGGTTCATGGAGCATGTAACCTAGCTTTACCATGCCAACCACATGTTGAGATGGGGCAGCTTGGCCAATTAATTAGGTGTATCCCCGGCGTTGTATGGGTGTTCTGGATGGTGCGGGGAATAGGTGTCAGCTGGACTACCATATGAACCGCAAGGCTCAAGAGGGGGCCACTGCAGCGGGGTTGGAGCCTCCTGTATGCTGTTAGGGGTGAAACCTCAGTGGGCCCATGCTCGTCGGGAATCCCTTTGTAAAGGCTTCGTAGTGATCTCCTGGCTACACACCTGGGAAGTGTGAACGTGGTTCGCGGCCACTGGCATAATGGAGGTTCTTTAGTCCATCCGGCAATGGGGGATGAAATCACTACATGTGGGTACAGTAGTGCAAACTCTGCAGAGTCAAAACTTTCATGACAGTCGTGCTCACGGTCAAGAGCGGCTTGGACTTATTCATGATTAGAGGATGATGGATTGGGAAGTTGTGGATGTTAAGCGGGAAGCTTAACATTTAAGATGAGACCATGTTTACTTGATATTGATGATGGGTTGAGAGATTGGGACCATTTCACCTGTGTAGTAATGTAGGTGCTTAATAAGCTAAGGTGATAGGTATTAATTGCGTAGTGCTTGAACCATGAGTTCAACCTCTCCTTGCTCTAGCCATGCATGACATAACTTTCAAACACATGCTGAGTACCTACGGTACTCAAACATGCTTTTCTGTTGGTTTATATTGCTGCTCAGGTAAAGAGAATGATGTGGTGTTTAATAACCAAGACTTTGGTCCCGAGGAAGGATTCTAGGTTCACGGAGTCCCCGGGCAACGCCTGTGACGGAGCCCACAAGATTTATATTCCGCTGCTGTTTTATTTACATGTTATCAACTTATTATCATCCATCGAGACGTATGCTTTGTAAGACATATTTATATTCGACACCTGGCTTGTAATAAATGATGCTTCACTATTTGTCATCACATGTATGAGAAAATGATCCTGGCATACATGTGATATTCACTCGGTTGTTCTTTGGAGAAACCGGGTGCGACAGAAGTGGTATCAGAGCCAAGGTTGCCCGTAGGAACATGGACCTTGGTAGAAATGGACGTATTTAAGGACCATATTTTCTTAAAAACTATTTTACAAAGGTGTGGGTTGAAAGTGTTATTTATTAGGGTCACTTTATTCATCTCACCCCATCTTTTATTCAAAATACAATTTTTGTTTAACTCTTATCTAACTTAATTTTAAATGTTTTATGTTTTAGATGGTTTGCATGATCCGCACCGCTCGCAAGTCCACCGGAGGGAGAGTACCTGTAGTTGCCCTTGCCTTGAGAGAGGAGAACCGTCCGGTGACGTACCACTCCTACGGGTTGGCAGTAGGAGGCTTGTTGCGCCGTCTACGGCGTATGCTCCACGCTGCCGGCAATACGGGCAAGCTAATCATACACTACAGCTCCACCCGGACCATCCGTGAGAAGCCGGAAGAATGGAGTTCAGAAATGAGGATTATCCATGAAAATCAGATGCTCAGGATCCACCGCTCTCCAGCTTGTCGGGCGACACAAGTTGATGCTGAGAAGGATGTCACCTGGGAGGCCATCACCTGCTAGAGTCACATCAACCGTCGCCACCTGGACAGGACTGAGTACATGTATGTCCTCCAGCGTGAGAGTGGTACAGCGGAGTACAAGTACCCGCCAGTGCAGCAGGGGACTTCCCATGAGCACATGGACCTGTGCTTGGAGGATGCTGCTATGCTCAGCACTCGACTGCAGGAGGGCCAGCAGGAGCTCTAGGATGTTCGTGACACCCTGAAGGAGACTGAGGCGTTGCTTCGTGCCAGCTTGAGGGCGAGAGAAAGAGGAGATGGGAATGAACTGTGTGTCACCGTGAATGACACATGGACTCCTGACTCCCCAGACCGCCGGGCGAGCAGGCGTCGCGGCACTTCTCCACCAACAGCTTCTCCACCCAAATCAGAATAAGAGGGCAGCCGCAATAATGAGGAAGACCCTGAAGAGCCAGCTCAGTGATACGAGTCGTTTAGAGTTCTTTCCCTTAGTTCAGCAGGTTATCGAGTAGTCGAGTCAATACCTTAGTTATTTGTGTGTTAATGTTTGGTGTGTAACGTGAGTTGTGGAAGCCATGGGCATTTGTCCACAACCTTGTCTTTAGGTTGCTTTGCTTTGATTTGTGAACCACTATGAATTAAGAGTGCATTTATTTTTCGCGTGAGACGTGACTCCCAAAAATCTACATGAAACCCTTAAAAAATGTTAATATATTAAGACCTCAAAAGTTTAAATTTAAACAAGCAATTTGGGATGTTAATACGTAATGCTTTAAGTTAACATTTTGTTGATCATGATAGATGGCTGGAAGAGGAAAGGGTCGTGGTTCCAACCCCACCAACAACAACGATGAGGCCGGCAACCCTCATCTTTCTAGAGGACAAGACAGGGGTGGTCGCCGTGAAGGAGCTGACCCTATCCACCAAATGCTTGAAAATCAGAATCAGCTCATCTAGAGTCTGACTCAATGGTGGCCAACTTGCACCAAGCTCCACCCCCACAAGCTGCACCACGCCAACCAAGGTTGAGTGAGTTTCTGGGGACTCAACCCCCAAAGTTTGCAAGTGCTGCTGAACCTCTGGAGGCAGATGACTGGTTAAAGGCCATAGAAAGCTAGATGAGGATCATACAGTGCCAAGGGTATGAGAGGGTGCTGTTTGCTTCTCACCAATTGCATGAACCTGCTGCTGATTGGTGGACCGCTTACGTGGCAGCCCATGATGACCCTGAGAACATCACTTGGGAAGAGTTCAAGCACAGTTTCGGCAACCATTACATACCAAGGGGTGAACTTAAAAATAAGAGAAAGGAGTTCTTGGGACTGCAGCAAGGAAACATGACTGTGAGGGAATACCTCACTAAATTCACCCAACTATCCCGTTATGCACCACGGGACATCGAAACGGATGAGCAGAAACAAGACTGTTTTGTGGAAGGACTTACTATGGAAATGCAGTGTGCAATGTCCTCCAACGAGTATGAAAGCTTCCAAAAGATGGTAGACAGGGCATTTGTCGTGGAGAGAAAGCTGAAGGCCTTGGAAAATGAAAACAAGAGGAAGGCGGGATGGTCACACCAAGTCTCAGGTAGCAACACACGCCCACGTCTGATGCAGCAACCCGCAGGGCAGACGAGCCATGCCGTGGTACCCTACTCAGCACCGAGAGGGTACAATCCGAACCTCAGGCCTCCAGCTCCAGCACAGCCGCAACGTTAGTTTGTGCAGCAGCCTCGCCCCACATATCAACCTCGACCAGCAGGACAAGGACCACAGAACCAACCCCAAGACAACAAAGGTCAGGCACCTAAGGTTGGGGTGCAATGCTTCAACTGTGGTGAAGTGGGGCACTACGCCCACAAGTGCCCAAAGAAGAAGCTCATGCAGCCACAACAGCAGAATGTGATGCGAGGACGGGTGAACCACGTGACCATGAAGGAAGCGCAAGAGGCACCTGACGTTGTAATTGGTAAGTTTCCTGCCAATTTACACATTGCAACCCTGTTGTTTGATTCTGGTGCTACCCACTCGTTCATTGCTCAAGGGTTTGTTAAGAAGCATGATCTAGAAACAACACAAATGAACCATATGCTAGCAGTGAACTCTCCAGGGGGAGAAATAAGGACAAGACAAGTGTGCCCCAAGGTGAATCTAGACATTAATGGGGTAGTATTTACTGCAAACCTCATAGTGATAGACTCACAAGCCATATATCTTATTTTGGGTATGGATTGGTTGACCAAACATAAGGGAATCATCCATTGTTCGACAAGAACGGTGGAACTAACTCACCCTAGTGGCACAAGAGTAAAGTTCATAACTGTACAAGAACCTAGGAGGGACCTTAAACTCAATCACGTTGAGGTGGAAGTGGGAGAGATCAGGATCATCACGGAATATCCAGATATTTTTCCAGAGGAGTTGCCAGGTATGCCCCCCGATCGTGAAGTGGAATTCGCAATTGAGCTAGTGTCTGGAACATCCCCGATATACAAGAGACCTTATCGGATAGACTCCAAACAGCTGGAAGAACTCAAGGAACATTTAAGAGAATTGACAGAGAAGGTGTACATTCGTCCTAGTTCCTCACCATAGGGAGCTCCAGTGATATTTGTGCCCAAGAAGGACGGGATCCAAAGGTTATGCGTAGACTACCGTGCGTTGAATGAAGTAACCATCAAGAACAAATACCCATTACCCCGCATTGAAGACTTGTTTGATCAGTTGAGGGGAGCTTGTGTGTTCTCGAAAATTGATCTCAGGTCGGGATACCACCAACTTAAGATAAGGCAAACTGACATTCCAAAGACAGCTTTCGTATCTCGGTACGGACTATATGAATACACCGTCATGCCTTCCGGGCTAACTAATGCCCCGACATACTTCATGTATCTCATGAACAATGTATTCATGGAATATCTGGACAAATTTGTGGTGGTTTTCATTGATGACATTCTCGTCTTCTCCAAAGATGAAGAAGAACATGAGGGACATTTAAGGTTGGTGTTGCAAAAGCTAAGAGAACACCAACTATATGCCAAGTTGAGCAAGTGTGAGTTTTGGATGAAGAGAGTTCCCTTCTTAGGACATATAATCTCGGAGGGAGGAATCTCCGTAGATCCCGCCAAGATCGAGGATGTGCAGAAGTGGAAGACCCCTGAAAATGTTGGGGAAGTTCAAAGTTTCTTAGGATTGGCTGGGTATTATCGAGGGTTTCTCCAAGATTTCGAGACCCCTCGCCAAATTGTTAGAGAAGGGAATCACATTCAAATGGACACCGCAGTGCGAGACGAGTTTTCAAGAACTGAAGAAAAGATTGACAACAGCCCCAGTGCTAGTTATGCCAGATATGCAGAAGAACTTTTCGGTGTACTGCGATGCCTCTAGAAACGGGTTGGGATGTGTTCTCATGTAAGAGGGGCATGTCGTGGCTTATGCGTCCCGGCAGCTCTGAAACACGAGAAGAACTATCCTACGCATGACCTAGAGCTAGCCGCAGTGGTACACGCGTTGAAGATTTGGCGGCATTACTTGATGGGGAAGAGGAGAGAGATATATACGGATCATAAGAGCTTAAAGTATATTTTTACACAGCCAGATCTCAACCTCAGACAAAGGAGATGGTTAGAGCTAATCAACGACTTCGATGTGGGCATCAACTATCATCCTGGGAAAGCGAACGTCGTGGCAGATGCTTTAAGCCGGAAGGTGCAGGTCAATAGGTTGAGCTTAAAGGACATGCCTACAGAATTGAAGGAAGAGGTTGTAAAACTCAATCTATGTCTAGTGAATAGCGGTGAGGCCATCGCCATGGAAGTGGACTCCACATTAGAGCAAGACATACGCAACGGTCAAAAGAATGACGAGAAGATACAAGAGATTAGAGAACTCATCAAGGATAATAAAGCCCCTGGGTTCAGAGAGGATGAACAAGGTACGGTGTGGCATGGGAAAAGAATCTGTGTGCCTGAAGTGAAGGAGATCCGTGAATTGATTTTGAAGGAGGCTCATGATTCCGACTATTCCATTCATTCTGGGAGTACGAAGATGTATCATGACCTCAAGAGCAGGTATTGGTGGTATGGCATGAAGCGAGATGTCGCGGAACATGTTGCCCTATGTGACACATGTTAGTTGGTGAAAGCAGAACATCAACGACCCATGAGATTATTGCAACCACTCAAAGTGTCTGAATGGAAATGGGAAGAAATAGGTATGGACTTCATAGTGGGACTACCCAAGACCCAATTGGGATATGATTTGATATGGGTCATCATCGACAGGCTAACCAAGGTAGCTCATTTCATCCCCATGAAACAGCAGATCCAAATTGGCTGAATTGTACATGTCAAGGATCGTGTGTTTCCATGGAGTGCCAAAGAAGATAGTGTCGGACCGAGGGACATAGTTCACCTCAAGGTTCTGGCAGAAGTTACATGAAACTATGGGAACTCATCTAAATTTTAGTTCTGCCTATCACCCCCAAACTGACGGGCAGACGGAAAGAACCAATCAGACCCTTGAGGATATGCTGAGAGCGTGTGTGCTCAAGAACAATAGGAGTTGGGATAAGAACTTACCGTATGCATAGTTCTCCTATAACAACAGCTATCAGGCTAGTATGAAGATGTCACCATTTGAGGCTTTATATGGGAGGAAGTGCAGAACTCCACTATTTTGGAACCAAACCGGGGAAAGTAAAGTGTTTGGACCCGAAGTACTACAAGAAGCCGAGGCGAAAGTGAGGGAAATCCGCAACAACTTGAGGATAGCACAAACCGGACAAAAGAGCTATGCCGATGTACGGAGAAGAGAGCTCATTTTCAACGTGGGGGACTATGTCTATCTCAAGGTGTCCCCTATCCGAGGACTTCGTCCGTTCAAGGTAAAAGGGAAATTATCACCTTGATACATCGGACCCTTTCAGATTCTGGAGAGGAAAGGCGAAGTGGCATACCAACTAGAACTACCGGCTCGCCTATCGGATGTGCACGATGTATTCCATGTGTCACAGCTCAAGAAATGTCTGAGGACGCCTGAAGAGATGTTACCCATGAATGAGGTTGACGTAGGAGCGGATCTGTCTTATGCCAAGCAACCGGTCAAAGTTTTGGGGACAATGGAACGCCTCACAAGAAATAAAAGAATTCAGATGTGCAAGGTGCAGTGGAAGCATCACTCGGAAGAGGAAGCCACATGGGAGCGAGAAGACGAGCTTAAGGCACAGTTTCCGCAATTGTTTTCCTAGAACCACCAATCTCGAGGACGAGATTTCTTTTAAGGGGGTAGAGCTGTAACACCCCAAAACCTGTTAAATAGGGGAATTTAAAATTTTTTGGACGTATTGCATGTGGTGCAGAAATTCAAATTCAAATCAGAACAGAAAAGAAAAGGAAAAAGAAAAAGAAAAACCCCAACCGGCCAGTGGGCCGAAACCCACCAGCCGGCCCAATCTCCCGCGCCAGCCCAAGACCGCGCGCCCCCTCTCTTCCTCTCACTGACACGCGGGGCTCGCGTGTCATCTCCTACCTCCCGCGCGCCAACCGTCCGGACTCTTCCCTTGCGCCCGATCGCAGAAAACTCTGGAAACCCGTGCCCCAGCCCGATTTCCGGTCCCGGACGTCTCCAACTCAATCCCAACAGACCGCCGCCCTCCCTCGCCTATATAAACGCCGACCATCGCCCTGTTTTTCCCCCCGATCGGCTGTTCTTCTCTCCGGTGAGAACCGAAGTTTCTACAGCCGATATCTTTCGATCCTTGCTCAAATTCCCTGATCTAACATGCTGATCACGTTCCACCACCGCCGGGGAGCCCTGCAGGTGAAGGAAACGACGTGTCTTGCGCCCCAACGGCCATCCCGACGTGCACCGAAGATCGTCACCGATTGAAGCTCGCCGCCGACCGACTTCCAGGGCCTCCGACTGCTGGAAAACCCCTCGGTGAGCATCCCCTACCCCTCTGCAGCCGATCTATGCAAAAAGATGCGATTTCTAACGTGTAGCGGCAAAAGCCGAGGCTGCGCCGGCGAGATCGCCACCCCCGCCGCCGCGCGCGCGGGCTGGCTCCGGCCAGGGCGACGTGGCCCCTTGAGGGCTGTCTATTTTAAATCGCACGGTACAAATAAAACCCGCGCATACCGGTTCGGCGATCTAATCTGAGCCATCTATTATAAATCGGACGGTCCACATCAGCCCCCGCGTTACAAAGGCCGGGATTCTTACACGCTACCCCCTGGGGATCTCGGAAAACACGAGCTAGCCCTGGAAACTTCTGATCTAGCCCCTGGAACTTCAGAAATTCATGTAAATTCATTTAAAAATCAGTTTTAGCCCCTGGACTTAATAAAAATTAGGAAAAACCCTCTGTTATGTGTAGTTAGACCCCTAGAAATTGATGAAATAGCAAATTAGACCCTGCAGTAGGGTGGATTTACCTTTTTGACCCTATATGATATTAAATTTAGAAATTTGAATATGTGACTAGGATTTAAATTTAAAAGGTAAGGCAAACACATGTGCAAATTCAAATTTAAACTCTCCTAGCACTTGGAAAACTTTAGAATGAGTTAAAAATAGATTTTAGGCTGAAATGAAATCTGCCTAAGTGTTGTTCATATTTATTAGTTCTAGAAACACATTTTTAGGCTTGGAAATAATTCTGAAAACTGATAAAATAAATTTAAATTAGTTCACATCAGAGGAGAAGTTCAAAAATATATTATTTAATATTTTAGATGAGAACCTATTCTATTTAGATGATATGTCCTACTATTTAATATTAAAACTCACTTTTAGGCATAGAAAATAAATCTGAAAAATATAGCAAAATAGGTATGCATAATTAGAAAATGATAAATGAGTTCTCCAAATCCAAAAGCTTCAATTTAGGATTTTGTAGAAGATCTGAAAACCTATTTGGAGTAGGAGATTACCTTTCATGCAAACTTGGTAGCTAAGAAGTATATTAATTAAATATAAAGAATTTGTTCAAATTGGAAATTCATATATAGTGTGCAAATAGAAATCTGAATACAAAAGTTAGAAACCATATACATATGTTAAAAGTGCATATGGGTCAAAAATCAACACATGTAGAGTAACCACAACACTTAGAAATGTGAATGACTTTCATAGGTATGTATGTGTTGTTTGTATGAAGTGAAAGTGTGAACTATGTCTTATGGATTGTTGTTTTCTTTTGCTATGTGAATTGTCATGAGTAGAACCTGGCCCAGAGCAAGTTCTCCCTTTCCAAGACCAAGACTTTCCATTCCCAGAGCAGCAGGAAGAAGGCAAGTTTGCTTGACCACTTTGATCCTATACTAGGATGTGTAGATAGAATTATTTGCATTGTCAATTGAGATATGAAACCCATGCTAGGAAGTTTCCCTAGAATTGCATTATCTTGTTTCCTCGTAGCTTGGGTTGGGATTTGTTTTATTATGTCATTCATTCATATTACTTATGCTTAGCCATTAGAATGGGATAAGTGGGATATGAGATCATCAACTTGTTTACCTTACTCTTGAATGAGACATTATGAGTTATGTAGAGGTAGGGATCGAGGCAAGTTGGATGATTTGGTTGGTGCTGGGTGCACGAGACTCAGGTTTGTGATTAGTACTTGCCTGGATCCTAAGGACCGGTTCATGGAGCATGTAACCTGGCTTTACCTTGCCAACCACATGCTGAGATGGGGCAGCTTGGCCAATTAATTAGGTGTATCCCCGGCGTAGTATGGGTGTTTTGGATGGTGCGGGGAATAGGTGTCAGCTGGACTACCATATGAACCGCAAGGCCTAAGAGGGGGCCACTGCAGTGGGGTTGGAGCCTCTTGTATGCTGTTAGGGGTGAAACCTCAATGGGCCCACGCTGGTCGGGAATCCCTTTGTAAAGGCTTCGTAGTGATCTCCTGGCTACACACCTGGGAAGTGTGAACGTGGTTCGCGGCCACTAGTATAATGGAGGTTCTTTTAGTCCACCCGGCAACGGGGGATGAAATCACTACATGTGGGTACAGTGGTGCAAACTCTGCAGAGTAAAAACTGTCATGACAGCCGTGCTCACGGTCAAGAGCGGCTTGGACTTATTCATGATTAGAGGATGATAGATTGGGAAGTTGTGGATGTTAAGCGGGAAGCTTAACATTTAAGATGAGACTATGTTTACTTGATATTGATGATGGGTTGAGAGATTGGGACCATTTCACCTGTGTAGTAATGTAGGTGCTTAATAAGCTAAGTTGATAGGTATTAATTGCGTAGTGCTTTAACCATGAGTTCAACCTCTCCTTGCTCTAGCCATGCATGACATAACTTTCCCACACTTGCTGAGTACCTACGGTACTCAAAATTGCTTTTCTGTTGGTTCATATTGCTGCTCAGGTCAAGAGAATGATGTGGTGTTTAATGACCAAGACGTCGGTCCCGAGGAAGGATTCTAGGTTCACGGAGTCCCCGGGCAACGCCTGTGACGGACGCCATAAAATTTATATTCCACTGCTATTTTATTTACATGTTATGAACTTATTATCGTCCATCGAGACGTATGCTTTGTAAGACATATTTATATTCGACACCTGGCTTGTAATAAATGATGCTTCACTATTTGTCATAACATGCTATTTTATTTACATGCTATGAACTTATTATCGTCCATCGAGACGTATGCTTTGTAAGACATATTTATATTCGACACCTGGCTTGTAATAAATGATGCTTCACTATTTGTCATCACATGTATGAGAAAATGATCCTGGCATACATGTGATATTCACTCGGTCGTTCTTCGGAGAAACCGGGTGTGACATCCTGCCAAAAGGGAATGGGCCACACCGGTTTCACAGTGTTCCAGCGCACCAGCACAGAAGATCCATGCCACAGCCGATCGAAGATTTAAACTTTACAGTCGCTGACAGCCGGAGCCCACACCTCCTTCTTCCTCCCGCCAACGGCTTCGCGTGCGCCGCCTCCCTCGCCGGACCGACGCCGGCTCACCATTTCCGGCCACCGCCCGAGCTGAGGTTTGCCGCCAGAGGGTTTTGGTTGCCGAGGAACACGACTGCGGTACCAGTTTGAGCTGCCGGTGACCGGAAACACCCCGGCGACGTGTGGCTGCCTCAGTTGGAGTTCGGTACCGTCGGCCGAGGTTTCTAGCCCGCCAAACACTCAACCAATGAGCTCTACAGCACCAGTGGATGATTGCAAGGCTCCGCATGACCTCGAACTAGCTCGGAAACTGCCGCAAATAAGGTTTCACCGTGCGACCGATTGGTTCCGCCATGAACACCCTCGGTAGAGCTCAAAATCCATCGTTCCCAGATGGTTTCATGCAACGGATGCTAAAGGGTATATGATTGCCAGCTAGTCCAGCTCGTGTGTGCAAGATTTGACAAGCTATGGAGGATTAGGGAGTGAGAATTTTGGCGGCAACTACCGGACGCTCGGTTTGAAGATGTCGGGATGAAATCTTCAAATTGGCCGGTGATGATCCACGGTTTGCTCCAAGATTTGGAGGAGAGCAGCACCACAGTAGCACGCTCCCATGGCCATGCTTGCTCAGGCTTGAAAACCACCGTGGATGGCTGTCCACGTGCACCCGGTCGTCGGTTTGAATTAGGTCACGGCGGGTGAGGTTGTTCACGTGGAAAGGAGGCCAGAGCTCGCGATCTTTTGGGTCAGGGAGGTGAGCAACTTGTGCGCCACGCTGTTTTGCAGCTCAGAGGCAGTGGCGCGAGTGTTTCCCGGTTGCTCCTGAAGAGGTGGCGCTGTGGAGATCTCGGCCTGTGCGTTTGCTCGCGAGGAGGAGAAACCACGTCTGTTGCTCGGTCTGTGGGGGAAGTAGATCATAATGAGAGAAGAGAAACCACACACGGTGCCAGCACTTGAGAAATTCAATGACGAGGTGGCTCGGCAACCTCCTCTGTAGCACACGGTGAGAAGCTCCTCGGTGAGTTGAAAACAGAGAGCAATTGCTTCCTTTGCAAGTCACAGTTAGCTCACTGACATGTGGGTCCCATCCCACATTTTCCTCCCAAAATATCTTCTCATGTTGATCTCTCAAATTCCAAAGTTTTGAAGTTTAAATGTGGGCTAGAATTTGAATTTCCCCAAATTCAGTTTGAACTTGCATAGCAAATTTGAATTCGGTTGAATTTGAAAATGCTTCTATTTAACTCCTTCTTGAGCCCACCCTCAAATGACAAGTTTGTCATCCAACTTTTTTCCAATTTCCAAACTATATGGTTGCATGAGCATTCACAGTTTTTGGCCACCATTTGTGTGAACTTTGTTTTAAAATCTGATTTTTAAACTCTCATGCAAAGAGGTATTTAAATCCTTATTGGTTCAACACCTTCAAATAAAAATGTGAGCCTCATTTTGGATGATCATCCTGTATCACTTTGCATGAAGAAAAGTTTTAGCATGCCCCATTTTTCATGCCTTTGCCACGCATATGAATTCAAACCTTGGTTTATTCATATACGTTTTTGGGACTTTCACAGAAGGTATTCAAATCCAATTCAAATTCAAATCAATTTGATCTCTCCAATCTATTGAGTCAAATCTGTTCAAATATTTCGAATTGGACTTAACCAGCAAGTATAGCAATCAATTTTGAGTGGTTGTGTAAAGGTCCCAAAAATGTGAATACAAAGAAACCTGAGTTTGCACAAATGTTGGTGTCATGTGTATGAAAAAGGGGATTGGTTCAAACTTTTTACACATATGGTAACACATGAGAAGTTGTTCTAAAACCAACTTAGAGTCATTTGCATGTTTGGACCGTAGGTGGATTAAGACCACAGATTTGAAGTACTCAAGTGCAATGGGAGGGTTTGAAAATCAGAATTTAAACTAAATGTTTCAACTCAAATAAATAAGGGGAGGACATAATGGTGATTCAAAACTGTTGTGTTCAAACTCTTGTTTGCAGCAGCTAACACAAGAATCAAGTTGCATATTTGGATTCCTTAGGTCCAAATTAGTGGGCGGGCAAAGTTTCATTAATTTCTGAAAAAGGTTTGCTACCCATTTTTCCAAATGGATTCAAATGTGCAAAGAATTCAAGTATACATTTGAATTTGGAGGAAATTTGTCCAACTATCCAAATGCAGCTCAGGTTTTAAACTCCAAACATTGAATTTGTCACTTGCCAAGTTTGGAGATTATTTGAGAGAGGAGGAGGGACTGCCTGTGGGGCCCACATGTCATAGGGCTAAGTAGACTTACCCCCTAAGTATTTCCTCTCTGTCTCTCACTCAACCGACGGATTTCTCCCGAGCAGCACCAGCTGCTTCGCGCCCCCCTCCCTGGAGCCACCTCGTGCTTCTCTCTCTCGCGCTGGCAACTGGGCAGGAGGTCACCCCCCTCCTCGACGTGGTCTACTCCCCACGCAGCTGAGCCAAACGGTTTTGCCTCCTCTGCACGAACAGCACTGCACCGGGCTCTGTTTTCTCACCGGTGCCGCTCCTCCATCTCTCCACCGCACACCGGCGCCTGCTCTGCCTTTGCTCGAGCCACCAATACAAAAAGTGAGCACCAACACGTGCTCTAGCTACCCACCCCGCTACTTCGCAGCGTTGTCGCCTCGGTTGGTCACAATTCGACAATCGCCACGGAGAACCGAAGCCCACCGGCGGGAAATAAAAGCCGGCCTCCGTGGACAGCACACCACGGCCGCTTTCACCATCCGTTCTTTACACAAAAATGGTGTGCCTTAACCTCCAGATCGTGTAGCCACAACCCTTAGAGCAATTCATAGATCGACGAGAATAATTTTCAATATTCCCGAAAGCTAGTGCATGCGGGTAGGGTTCGGTCTACCCTGAAATTCGGATTTCACGATCCACCCCAGCTCGGGCGAGCTTGCACACAGCTTCTACACTCCCTAGCGGCCCCCCTCGACCAAGAATCGAGCTAAACAATCCGGAAATGACCGTGTTCTTGCCGTTTTTTGGGCCGCCATGTGAAAACAGCTCGGGTCACCGTGGAGCTCGATGTTGCCGACCTTTTCACGAGGTTTCGCGGCCATTTTCGACTCCCTCAAGCTCCCACGGTGCTCTCCGATCACTTCCCGATCGTTTTGATTAGTGTAGGAGGTTTCCGACCTCACCGGAACCCTAGCGGCCACTGCCGCCGCTGCACACCTTGTTCCGGCGATCTACGGCCGCCGGCGATAACCTAGACGAGTTCAGCGCCACGAATTAAGGGGGGCGGACAGTTTGAGGTCGGGGGATGGCTGGGAAGGCGGTTCCGGAGACGCTCGCCAGAGGGCGCCGCCACAGCCTCTGTTTGGCGCGAGGAAGAAGAAGGTCTGCCAGGTGGGATCCACTGGCAGGCGTTTAAACATTTTGGGAATTTCAGTTTCCAGTTTGAACTTTGGAGAGCCACAACTTTGGGTAGGAGAGTCCAAAAATTGTGAAACGAATTTTGATGGATTCCTATAATAGAGTGCTATCCAAATATGCAACTAAATTTGTATGAAACGCAATAGTTAATTCTGGAAAATTCTTTAAAACGTTTCAGCAAAAGAATTCTAGAGGGAGTTTGGTTCATCCAAAAATCCTCAAATTTTGCCAGAATATTCTATTGGATGTTAGGGAATTCCTGTTAAAGTTTCAGCTCATTTGGGGGTGATTTGATTAGGGGAATTCAGACTTGAAGTTGCTGTGTTCAAATGAGTATAGAAACAATTTCAGAAAATTTCCAAAATTTCAAAATTCAGTTCTAGGAAATCCTTAGCTCCAAAAATCCTAGGAAAATTCTTGCAAGCTCTATGACCTATTATAGAAATTGTAGTTCACTAAGTTTGGCATGAACATGTGATTTATTTCAGAATTAATTCCTTTTTGCTTAATTGCTTAGAGAATTGTTCTAAACAAACCACTCAAGGAAAAGTGCTAATTTTTGGTCCAGAGGACTTTATTGTGACAAGGAACTCACACAAATATTATCAGCTCTATTGGAGCTCTGGATCACCCCTTTTATGTTTAACCTTTTTAGGTGATTAATATAGTCGAGGGGGAAAACACATAGCACTTAATCATGTTGCTTAGACCCAAACCCAAACCACTAGCACCAGTGTAATTTTAAATTCTTGAACAGGGTTCCAGTTTTTGAACTTTTCATTAGAACTTGTAGCAAAGTCTTTACAATTAAACATATGTGCATATTCATTACGTGTAGCATCTACGTGAAGAACTTGAAGTCATTGGAGTAGAAATCAAAGGAGGGAGGCAAGAGATCAAGCCAAGTGGTCTTCACTAACTGAGTTATATATATATTAGTCCCCTGCAAAACAAAGGCAAGCCCCGGTTTGCATCAAAACTTACAAGTTTTTATTTGTATTCACTTTATATGTCTAGCATTTTATTTATTGCATTAAGTCTAGATGGTATGAAGCTCCAAATGCATGACCCAGAAAACCCTGGAGTATAATATAGAGTAGGTTAACACTTGATTATAACTGCTGATCTCAAGTTAACAAAAGTGGATTAAAAGAGGCATCACTCGAGTGGGCAGTTTCCTACTCGTGAACCAGGATTAAGGGGGATCAATCGAAAGAGTTGGGAATTGATCCTCATAGTTGGGAATGGAGAAGGGGCAGTGGATGGAAGGATCAAGGACGTGGTCCTGTGAACCTACTCTATGTCTGAGTCGATTAAGGCCCGTTCTCGTGTGCGGCCCGATGGACAAGTTTGAGTTGTGTACCGGATGCATACTGGCTATATGGGACCCAGAAAACCGATGTAACATGTTAACCTGGGTGTCGAGGCATACCTCACCATCTGATGCCGATACTGAAAGGACAGAGAAGTCTGCTCTACGAAGGTTTGCCGTAGAGAGACTTAATCCCAGTCGGTGGGACCGGTTCGACATTTGGTGTCGTGTAAAAGGTTGCCACGTACGACGTCAGTGACGGTTACTGTGTGCAATGTCGAGTACGGGCGTACGTGTCGTGTCAGCCGGGTGTTTTTGATTGCAATCACCGTCGCTCGCGGAATGGACCGAGCATACTTGTTCTCTGCGTCATGACATAGTAATAAACTGGGAAAAACCTTAATATGCTTCGTGAGTAATCCTCATAATGGAGATGAGCAATGATCAACACTTTCACTAAATTTATTCTCCACCTTGGGCTAGTAGTGTCGAGGCAAAGCGTTTCTTGTTTGATTGTGGAGTCTCGACATTAATGGCGCAAGGTCCGTATGAGTCTAGGGTAGCTCACTAAAGTTACTTTCACCTCGGGCAAGTGACATCGAGATGAAGCGTTTCTTGTTTGATTGTGGAGTCTCGATGTAAATTGCGTGATGGCTATAAAAGTTGCTTAAAACTTGAAGTAAGGAGTCTCCTTTAGCTCAAGTTCATACTCTGTGCAAACTTCTATATTCAGCCCTCTATTTTCAGCATGTAGAGTTTCATGACTACGGTGACGGTTAAGTCTTGCTGAGCCTCGTGCTCACAGATACTGCATAAGTTGTTTTGCAGGTAATAACTGTACGCTGATATGTACGGGTGTCCGATGAGACTCGTAGATCTCTGAGTGGTGAACTCATGACAACCCCTGCCGCGGCTACTGTGATAGTGTTGCTAGCGAGAAGGGTCCGCAAGCTGGACACCTTCTCTGTTGCTTAGCATAGGTATGAGACATGAGTTGTATTAGTCTTCTGCTGTAGATTATTTTGAGAAGTATTTATAAAAATTTACATTTTGTAAACTTCCGCTTGATTTATGTAATATGATGCTTTATTATGTGTGCTGTTGGGTGCCGCATCGCACGGCACCACCCAATGCGATTCCCGGGCGAGCGGCACGGCCCCGTGATCGGGATCGGGCCCTCACAGCGTGGTATCAGAGCCGAATTGGTAATAGCGCACTGGATACGGATCGTATTACTACAAAAACTTAGGATATGGTGAGGAAACGGTATGAGGCCCACATAAGGACTATAGTAGTATAGTTACTTAGGGTAGCAGGACTAACATACTTGTTATAATTATGAATTTTGATTATGTAGCGACGCACCTACGCTCTGGTAAGTATGGTAAGGAACGCCACCAAAAGCGGTTCAATTTCAGTGAGCTCCCCTGACGAGGAAAGTGGTTCAGGGATAAGTCTCACAGCTTGGTGTGAGAAGTCAATATGAAACTCTTGGACACTTCATGTTCTTGAGTTCATATGAAACGCTGATCCCTACCGTGCATTAGGCAAGTAAGTGGAGACCCCATCGTGTGGTCAGTAACGCGACAGTGTGTTCGTCTGGAAATAGCCCAGGAGGACATACGCAGCGCTTGCCATCGGCATGCCCTGCAGGGCAGTAGGTGGTATCTGTTGGGTTGATAACATTCCCAACCGTGACAACCCGTTCCTGATATACTCGGGTTCCCCGTCGTGTGGTGTAAAAACATGATCACGTACCTTGAGACGTGACTTGACTCAAGGACGGCCCGTATGGAAATGATACAGGGCGTATGTTTTTATTATGATATGGAACTGCCTGAAATGGAAACAACCTTTGAGTGCACCACTATTGAGTGTCTTCTGCAGGTACTAACCACGTACGTATTCCGCGTAGTATGCGTGTGCGAGCGACCGTCTTAGTGCCACTGATGATACGTATATGCCTGTATAATACGGTTAAGATTTTCTTTTGGTGGGGCAACGTAGTACCGACATGATTCTTACGGTGCATCGACACCGTACTAAACATATAATCCTCTTCCCTATGAAGAAATGATTCATGAACTAACTTTCGACTAAAAATGGAAGTTAGAAACAAATATTAGTTAATGAACTCTTATTTTGAGCTAAGATTCAAATGAGAGTATAACTAGGCGTCAAAGTTTTCAAAAACGGAGTGCTCTGTTTCTTGCAGGAATTCTTGATGGACTTTGACAGAGCATAACTCTGAGTGGCTTTAACCAATTAAAGGGTATGATACAGTTCTGAAAGATTTTTAAGTGCTCTACAACTTCTTTGTAGACCTCCATACCAAAATCACATGTTAATTGGGTGAAAAGTCCAGTTGAACGCAAACTGTCCAGAACCAGGACAGCAGAAAAACCTCTCTGGACCTTTCTGTTTTTAAGCCATAGCTTTCTGTAGAAAAATCCCCAAGGAGCCTGTGATACACCGTTGTAAAGGTTATGAGATAGGCAACCTTGTTGTAGTTCAAAGTTTGTTCAGATTCATATTGTATCTGCGTATACAACTGTGATAATGTCAGCCACATACAAAGGAGATGCTGGCAAATTTTATCCAGAAATTCTGTCAAATTTGAGCAATCATAACTTTTGATCCAGAAATGATATGAAGGCATTTGAATACTCGTTGGGAATATATTGAAGTTAACTTTAACTTTGGTATTCAACTTGAGTTATGAAAATGCTTTTAACTGGATCGAAATCTGGTTTGTTTAAGGACCGGTCAATCTGCTTTTAAATCCTTGCTGTTAGTTACATCAGTTTGCGCTTAAATCATTTTGCTTACATGTTAAGATTTCATTATCAGTGTTTCACTAATTTTTTCATGGAATAAATCAAGTTATAGTGTTGAACTGATAATGAACTCTTGCAATTGCAGAATGGTGTGAACTCGTTCCATGGGTGAGGTGGGTGGTTCCAGTGGTGGTGGTGGTGATAACTCTCCACAGCGGGAGCAGCGAGCTCCGCAACCGCAGCTGCCACCAGGACCTTTACCTACGGTCACAATGGCGGACATTCTGGCTGCCATGACGGGTGCAAGCGAGGAGCGAACTGACTTGCTCCGCACCTTGGTGATGAATACATCCCGTCAAGGGGGATGTCAAGATGAAGACTTGCGCCAACCTCAACTGAACTCCTATGTTGAGTTCCTAGCAACTCAACCACCGGTTTTCATTGAAGTGGAGGACCCTATGGTGGCGGATAGCTGGATCCGTACCATTGAGTCTAAGTTCGGGTTACTCCAATGCACCGAACATCAGAAGGTTCTATACGCGGCGCAACAACTTCACGGGTCCGCCAGTGCCTGGTGGGCAAATCAACTCGCCTCCCTACCAGCTAGACATGATTTTACATGGACAGAATTCCGGAAGGCATTTCTTGCATATCATGTTCCTTCCGGAATAATTCCGCGGAAACTTGAGGAGTTTCTGGTCTTAAAACAAGGAGGGAGGGATGCATACGAGCATTCGCGAGTGTTCAACAAGATGGCACAGTATGCGCCTCAACATGTGTACACTGAGGCACAAAAGTGTGAATGGTTCTTCCGCAGCCTCAATCCCAAGTTAAAGGAAAGACTCGTTTTAGCTGATCGAAAGAACTTCAACGAATTGATGAGTGCTGCCATCATGGTTGAAGATGCTCAGCGGGAAGTTCAGGCTGAGAAAAGAAAGAACCATATACCACCGGAGAGTAGCAGTAGTGCTCCTCATAAATACAGGGTGGTAGACAGTACCTTAAACTGTCAGCTGATGCAGCCGGCTCGACGACTCCAGCAATATTCAGTTCGTTCATCCCAATACTCTGAATTCGGACAGCTGCAACAACGGTATATGCAGCCACATTATTCTATTCCTCAAGTGTTCTTGCCGCAGCAAAATACAACCAGTGTCCATACTCAGAGCAACCAGGAACCGGCTGAGAAATCGTGCTTCACGTGCGGGTATTTGGGTCACATCAGCAGGAAGTGTCCAGAAAGGACACGCCACAGAGGAAATGCCTCGGAGCAGGGTATAAATCAACCCTGGGCTCAGCATCAAGGAACAGCACTAAAATCCGGGTGCATTTATCATACAGCTCTAGAGGATGTGCCGGACGGCGCACCGGTGCTAGCGGGAATGTTCACCCTCAGTGAACTGCCCGTATTAGTTTTATTTGACTCTGGAGCCACACACAATTTCATCAGCAGGTCATTTGTGTGCAAAGCTGAGCTCTCCACCTCTACACCAAAAGATCACTACATGATCCGCTCCCTCGGTGGGAATATAGCCGCTAATGAAGTGGTGATCAAAGCACCCTTGTGCTTAGGTGGAAAACTATACCCCATGACCCTCATTGTGTTAGAGGGGCAGAAGATCAATGTGATTCTAGGAATGGCATGGATGAACTACCACGGGGCTGTTCTTGACATTGGTCCACGGATTGTTAGTTCGGACTCTCCGATCTACGGTCTCCAAACACTCATACTTGAAGCCGTGGATTCTAAAAATCCAGTGGTGTACCACAGTGTGACCACGGAACTGGAAGATATTCCAGTGGTCCTTGAGTAGCCGGATGTGTTTCCCGACGATCTTCCAGGGATGCCACCTGAAAGGGACGTGGTATTCAAGATCGAGTTAGCACCGGGAACCACACCGATATCTCGGAGGCCGTACAAAATGTCTCCGAAGGAATTAGTTGAACTGAAAGAACAGCTAAAGGACATAATGGATAAAGGGTTCATCCGACCAAGCTCATCGCCGTGGGGCTGTTCAGCCCTCTTTGTGAAGAAAAAGGATGAGTCACTTCGGTTATGTGTGGATTATCGGCCGCTGAATGTAGTGATGATCAAAAATAAATATCCACTGCCGCGGATCGATATATTATTTGATCAGTTGGTGGGTGCCAAAGTATTCTCCAAGATGGACTTACGGTCCGGTTATCATCAGATAAAAATCAGAGCGGAGGATATACCGAATACGGCTTTCTCGACTAGATACGGGCTCTATGAGTATCTAGTCATGTCTTTTGGGCTAACAAATGCACCCACACACTTCATGTATCTCATGAATTCGGTATTCATGCCATATTTGGATCAGTTCATCGTGGTTTTCATCGACGACATTCTCGTATACTCCAAATCAGAGGAGGAGCACACCAAACATCTCCATATTGTGCTCCAACGCTTACGGGAACATAAGCTGTATGCCAAATTCAGCAAGTGTGAATTTTGGATCAGCAAAGTACCATTCTTGGGCCACATTATTTCAGCAGAGGCTGTGGCCGTGGATCCAACCAAAATTGAGCAAGTCTTGAAGTGGGAGTCTCCGACATCTGTTCATCAAATCCCCAGTTTTCTAGGACTGGCGGGTTATTACCGGAGGTTTATTCCCAGCTTCTCGAAGGTGGCTAAACCAATGACAGAATTATTGAAGAAGAGCAGCAAGTATGTGTGGACAGAGGCCTGTAAAGAGGCATTTCAAACTTTGAAGAAACATCTTACAACGGCACCGGTGTTAGCCCAACTGGATACAACAAAGCCATTTGATGTTTATTGTGATGCCTCAGGCATTGGACTTGGCTGCATCTTAATGCAAGATAGACATGTGATAGCGTATGGGTCTCGTCAACTCCGCAACCATGAGCAGCACTACCCCACTCATGACCTAGAACTCGCTGCAGTGGTGCTGGCGTTGAAAATGTGGAGGCACTACTTACTTGGGAATTTAGTGCACCTCTACACCGACCATAAGAGCCTTAAATATATATTCACGCAGAAGGATATCAATATGAGGCAGAGGAGTGGTTGGAATTAATCAAATATTATCAGCTCGAGATCAATTACCATCCGGGCAAAGCTAACGTGGTGGCTGATGCACTCAGTCGTAGGTCCCACGTAAATAACTTGTCAGTTATTTCGGATGAGGATGAAGAACCCAGCTTGCGGGTGATTCCGTATGGAGCGTTGTATAATCTTGCTCTTATGCCCACCATTAGAGAGGAGATTGTACAAGCTCAGAAGAGAGATAAAGGAATGCGGAATATCCGAGCAAGGATTAAAGAGGATAAAATGAAATGTTTCCGGGAAGATGATCAAGGTGTGTTATGGTTTAACGACCGTATCGTGGTACCCCAGAACCTAAAGCTGAGAAAGAAAATCTTGGATGAAGCTCATATGTCCAAGTACTCAATACATCCACGAAGCAATAAGATGTATCAAGACCTGAAGACAAATTTTTGGTGGACTCGGATGAAGCGAGAAATTGCCAGGTATGTATCTGAGTGTGATACATGTCGGTGAGTCAAGGCTGACAATATAAAGAAAGCGGGAATGCTGCAACCATTAAGCATTCTGGCATGGAAGTGGGAGGACATCAGTATGGACTTTATTGTCGGACTGCCTCTCACATTCAGAAAGCATGACTCCATTTGGGTGATTGTTGATCGCTTAACAAAATCAGCCTACTTCATCCCAGTGAGTACCAAATTTTCAACTAAGCAATATGCAGAGTTGTATCTCTCAAGAATTGTGTGCTCACACAGAGTCCCCAAAACCATCATATCTGATCGAGGTTCCATATTTGTTGCTCGTTTCTGAGAGCAACTCCATGAATCTCTGGGAACACAGTTAATAAGAAGCTCAGCATACCATCCTCAGACCGACGGTCAAACGGAGAGGGTGAATCAAATTTTAGAAGACATGCTGAGAGCATGTGCCATAGATCATGGAAAGAATTGGGATGACCATTTGCCTTTAGCGGAGTTCTCTTACAACAATGGTTACCAATCCAGTATTAAAATGGCACCATATGAAGCACTTTATGGCAGGAAGTGCCGCACACCACTCAATTTGTGTGAATCTGGCGAGAGGGTGATTTTTGGCAATGATCTTGTAAAAGATGCCGAAGAGCGAGTCCAGCTGATTCAAGAAAACCTCAAAGCCACTCAATCTCGCCAGAAGAGTTATGCGGACCAGCGACGCCGACCCTTGTATTTTGAAGTCGGAGATCACGTCTATCTCCGAGTATCCCCGATGAAGGGAATTCATTGATTCGGGGTCAAGGGAAAGTTAGCGCCTCGCTTTGTGGGTCCGTTCGTTATTACAGAACGATGTGGTCTGGTAGCCTACAGTTTGAGCTGCCGCCATCCTTATCAGGCGTCCACGACGTCTTCCATGTCTCACACTTGAGAAAGTGTTTGAAGAAGCCGACAGAGATTCTCTCAGGAGACATGGAGATATTACAACCAGATCTTACCTACACCGAGCAGCCCATAAAGGTTATCGACGAGAAGAGCCGGATCACTCGAAATTGGACTTCGAAAATTTACAAAGTCTAGTGGAGTAATCACACACCAGAAGAAGCGACTTGGGAGAGTGAAGATTACATCCGCAAGAACTATCCGGAACTTTTGTCATAAAAGTTGTAATTAGTTTTCCGCCTCATCTTTCTTTTGTAATCTCGGGACGAGATTTCCTTTAAGGGAGGAACGTAAAGGTCCCAAAAATGTGAATACAAAGAAACCTGAGTTTGCACAAATGTTGGTGTCATGTGTATGAAAAAGGGGATTGGTTCAAACTTTTTACACATATGATAACACATGAGAAGTTGTTCTAAAACCAACTTAGAGTCGTTTGCTTGTTTGGACCCTAGGTGGATTAAGACCACAGAGTTGAAGTACTCAAGTGCAATGGGAGGGTTTGAAAATCAGAATTTAAACTAAATGTTTCAACTCAAATTTCAAATAAGGGGAGGACATAATGGTGATTCAAAACTGTTGTGTTCAAACTCTTGTTTGCAGCAGCTAACACAAGAATCAAGTTGCATATTTGGATTCTTTAGGTCCAAATTAGTGGGTGGGCAAAGTTTCATTCATTTTTGAAAAGGTTTGCTACCCATTTTTCCAAATGGATTTAAATGTGCAAAGAATTCAAGTATACATTTGAATTTGGAGGAAATTTGTCCAACTATCCAAATGCAGCTCAGGTTTTAAACTCCAAACATTGAATTTGTCACTTGCCAAGTTTGGAGATCTTTTGAGAGAGGAGGAGGGACTGCCTGTGGGGCCCACATGTCATAGGGCTAAGTAGACTTACCCCTAAGTTTTTCCTCTCTGTCTCTCACTCAACCGAGGGATTTCTTCCGAGCAGCACCAGCTGCTTCGTGCCCCCCCTCCCGGGAGCCACCTCATGCTTCTCCCTCTCGCGCTGGAAACTGGGCTGCAGTTCACCCCCTCCTCGACGTGATCTACTCTCCAAGCAGCTGAGCCAAACGGTTTTGCTTCCTCTGCACGAACAGCACTGCACCGGGCTCTGTTTTCTCACCGATGCCGCTCCTCCATCTCTCCACCGCACACCGGCGCCCGCTCTGCCTTTGCTCGAGCCACCAATACAAAAAGTGAGCACCAACACGTGCTCTAGCTACCCACCCCGCTACTTCGCAGCGTTGTCGCCTCGGTTGGTCACAATTCGACGATCGCCGCCGAGAACCGAAGCCCACCGGCGGGAAACAGAAGCCGGCCTCCGTGGATAGCACACCACGGCAGCTTTCGCCGTCCGTTATCTACACGAAAAAGGTGCGCCTTAACCTCCAGATCGTGTAGCCGCAACCCTTAGAGCAATTGATCAATCGAGCGGGGAGAATTTCCAATATTCCTGAAAGCTAGTGCATGCGGGTAGGGTTCGGTCTACCCCGAAATTCGGATTTCACGATCCACCCCAGCTTGGGCGAGCTTGCACACAGCTTGTACACTCCCTAGTGGCCCCCCTCGACCAAGAATCGAGCTAAACGATCCGGAAATGACCGTGTTCTTGCCGTTTTTCGGGCCGCCATGTGAAAACAGCTCGGGTCACCGTGGAGCTCGATGTTGCCGACCTTTTCACGAGGTTTGGTGGCCATTTTCGACACCCTCAAGCTCCCACGGTGCTCTCCGATCACTTCCCTATCGTTTTGATGCGGTGTAGGAGGTTTCTGACCTCACCGGAACCCTAGCGGCCACTGCCGCCGCTGCACACCTTGTTCCGGCGATCTACGGCCGCCGGAGATAACCTAGACGCGTTCAGCGCCACGAATTAAGGGGGGCGGCCAGTTTGAGGTCGGGGGATGGCCGGGAAGGCTGTTCCGGCGACGCTCGCTGGAGGGCGCCGCCGCGGCCTCTGTTTGGCACGAGGAATAAGAAGGTCTGCTGGGTGGGACCCACTGGCAGGCGTTTAAACATTTTGGGAATTTCAGTTTCCAGTTTGAACTTTGAAGAGCCACAACTTTGGGTAGGAGAGTCCAAAAATTGTGAAACGAATTTTTTTGGATTCCTCTAATAGAGTACTATCCAAATATGCAACCCAATTTGTACGAAACACATTAATTAATTCTGGAAAATTCTTTAAATCTTTTCGGAAAACGAATTCTAGAGGGAGTTTGGTTCATCCAAAAATCCTCAAAATTTTCCAGAATATTCTTTAGGATGTTGGGGAATTCCTGTAAAAGTTTCAGCTCATTTGGGGTTGATTTGATTAGGGTAATTCAGATTTGAAGTTGCTGCGTTCAAATGAGTTTAGAAACAATTTCAGAAAATTTCCAAGACTTGGAAATTCAGTTCTAGGAAATCCTTAGCTCCAAAAATCCTAGGAAAATTCATGCAAGCTCTATGACCTATAATTGAAATTTTAGTTCACTAAGTTTGGCACGAACATGTGAGTTATTTCAGAATTAATTCCTTTTTGCTTAATTGCTTAGAGAATTGTTGTGAACAAACCACTCAAGGAAAAGTGCTAATTGTTGGTCCAGAGGACTTTCTTGTAACAAGGAACTCACACATAAATTCTCATCTCTATTGGAGCTCTGGATCACCCCTGTTCTGTTTAACGTTTTTAGGTGATTAATATAGAAGAGGGGGAAAACACATAGCACTTAATCATGTTGCTTAGACCCAAACCCAAACCAATAGCACCAGTGTCATTTTAAATTCTTAAACAGGGTTCCAGTTTTTAAACTCATCATTAGAACTTGTAGCAAAGTCTTTACAATTAAACATATGTGCATATTCATTACGTGTAGCATCTATGTGAAGAACTTGAAGTCATTGGAGTAGAAATCAAAGGAGGGAGGCAAGAGATCAAGCCAAGTGGTCTTCACTAACTGAGTTATATATATTAGTCCCCTGCAAAACAAAGGCAAGCCCCGGTTTGCATCAAAACTTACAAGTTTTTATTTGTATTCACTTTATATGTCTAGCATTTTATTTATTGCATTAAGTCTAGATGGTATGAAGCTCCAAATGCATGACCCAGAAAACCCTGGGTATAATGTAGAGTAGGTTAACACTTGATTATAACTGCTGATCTCAAGTTAACAAAAGAGGATTAAAAGAGACATAACTCGAGTGGGTAGTTTCCTACTCGTGAATCGGGATTAAGGGGCGAGACCAGCACCTCGAAGCTGGAGGTCCCGGTGGCCATGAAGCCATGGTGCCAGCCAAAGGATCGTATGCACCTTGGGGACTCCGTGCTACCCAGCGCCCAAGATCCAGAAGCTCAAGTAGCCCCGATGAATTGACCACGGAGTTCCGGGACTCCTTGAAAGACATCCTTCCTAATGAACGTGCATCCGCTGAACGGATTGTGCAGATGGCTAAGTGCTACGCGCTGGTGTCTTTACTAGTGTGGCGCCACGGCATTCTATTGCGGTGCATAACCCAGGAGGAAGGCTGCGGCCAGTTCGCAGTAATCCATGGAGGCGAGTGCTGGGAACGCTCATCTTCCCACACGCTGGCCGGTTAAGCGATCCGGCATGGCTCCTACCGACCGAGAGCCACCTGGACGCCGTCAAGCCGGTTAGGAGATGCAAGGCATGCCAGGTCCATGCCGAGCAGACCCACACAACCAGTGCAGACGCTGAACCCAGATCCATCAGGGGATACCGGCTCCTCTATGTCGGGGGCCAGCCGGACATCCCAGGGCCGGGTCACGGGAATCACCCTTCTACATGGTATGCGGGGCCGAAGCCAAGCTTCTTCCCGGGATCTCCATGGGGGTCCCCCCGTGTCCGAGCGCGCGACGAAGCCACGCATGACCCGCTCTGCGTGAGAACATCTACCTCGTTGTCGAGGCAAGATGGCAAGCAACACTCCGGATCACATGGAACCGGTGGGAGCCCCAGCGCTACCAACGCCGGTCCATGCATGGGAGCACGAGGCAGGCGCTCCGGCACTACCTCTGTAAGTCCTTCCACACTACTTAGGTGTTCATTTAAATTAGGCATTAATTTATGTGATCACCTCCCTGAGCTCTAGATAGTGTACGCCCTTCGTACACTCGGCTCTCCTCCCCTGCTCTCATGCCTAGTCAATATTTGCTATCCTACCGTGTGCGGTCGTGCTTGAGGTATCTGCCAAAGGCCCGGGGGCCTCTCAGACCTCCTCCAGTCAGGGTACTGTGACGCCAGTCGGTCCCCTCCAGGAAAGGACCTACGCCACAGCGGGAGGTCCAGGGGCCTTGCTTTGTCCGGTCCTGCACCCAAAGCATGCGCACTCTGCCTCCCCAACTCTACGGTCTGAGTACTAGGGGCCGGACAGTTACACCCTGACTACGGCGGGAGCCAGACCTCCGGGACAAAGGGCACCGGATTGCCCTGAGCCCCGTACACCGGCCCGGGACTGTAAGCCAAATAAGACTAAGAGGCAGGGAAAGAAGTACCTCTGAGCAGTACCGGACCACACCCCCTCAGCTGGGGTGAGCTCCAAAGCCGGACCTCGTCTCCCTCTTCTCAGAGGCGAGCTCCGATTACCTCCGGACCTCACGCCCTCCGTGGGCCTGAGCTCCGATGACCTCTGGACCTCACGCCCTCCGTGGGCCTGAGCTCCGATGACCTCCAGACCTCACGCCCTCCGCTGGCCTGAGCTCCGATGCCGGCCCTCGCCCTCTCCTCAGAGGCGAGCCCCAATGCCGGACCTCACCCTCTACTCAGAGGCTGAGCTCTGATAACCTCCGGACCTCAGGCCCACCGCTGGCCTGAGCTCCGATGACCTCCGGACCTCACGCCCACCGCTGGCCTGAGCTCCGATGACTTCCGGACCTCCGCCCCCACAGCTGGGTCGAGCTACTACGCCAGCCCTTGCCCTCTTCTCAGATGCGAGCCCTGATGCCGGACCTCACGCCCTCCGCTAGCCTGAGCTGCAATGACCTCCGGACCTAACGCCCACCGCTGGCCTGAGCTCCGATGACTTCCGGACCTCTGCCCCCCCACCAGCAGGGCCGAGCTCCGAAGCCGGACATCCCCCTTTCACAGGGCTGAGCTCCGATGCCAGACCTCACCCCCTCAGTAGGGGTGACCTCTGATGTCGGACTTCACCCCCTCCACAAGGGTGAACACCGAAGCCTGACCTCTACCTCTCCCTAGAGGCAAGCTCCGAAGCCGGACCTCCCCCTTTCAAAAGGGCTGAGCTCCAATGCCAGGCCTCACCCTCTTCGTAGAGGCTGAGCTCCGAAGCCATCAATACTCTGCCAGCGCAGGGAGTACTCAAGACAAGGAACTGCGCGGGAAGAAGAAGGCCCCACCCCGGGATCGTTACCTCCCCCGAGGTGGGCCCGGGGGCCACTGTCGGTACCCTCAATACCGGGTACCCCCGTGCACAGGGTGAAATCGCCTAAGGACCTCGCCCCCTCCGTAGGGGTGAGCTCCGAAGGCGTCACGTGTCCGGTAGGGCCGGAGCTCCCCTCTCCTCAGAGAATAGCTCCGGGCCTGCCACGTGCCCCAGAAGGCCGGACCTCGCCCCCTCCGCTGGGGCGAGCTCCGAAGGAGCCACGTGTCCAGTAGCGCCGGAGCTCCCCTCCCCTCAGAGGATAACTCCGGGCCTGCCACGTGGCCCAAGAGTTCGTACCTCGCCCCCTCCGTGGCAAGCTCCGAAAGAGCCACGTGTCCAGTAGGGCCGGTGCTCCCCTCCCCTCGGAGGATAGCTCCGGGCCTGCCACGTGGCCTAGGAGGCCGGACCACGCCCCCTCCGCAGGGGCGAGCTCCGAAGGAGCCACGTGTCCAGCAGGGCCAGAGCTCCCCTCCCCTTGGAGGATAGCTCCGGACCTGCCACGTGGCCCAGAAGGCCGGACCTCACCCCCTCCACGGGGGTGAGCTCCGAAGGCTCCACGTGTCCAGCGGGGCCGGAGCTCCCCTCTCCTCAGAGGTGAGCTCCGGGCCCGACACGTGGCCAGCAGAGCAGCGCTGCCCGCCCGGCGCGTTAGGCAGCGGGAGTAAAGGCGCGCCATGCCTTTACCATACAAAGCATTCAACACCTACGCCTTCCCAAGGCGAGGAGGCGTGGCGCACGACTGTCAGGAGGCACTGTGACCAGTCACAGTCAAGATAGGCGCACAATGTCAGAAGCTGCAGACCATTGAAGGCAGCGACAAGACATGGACAAGACGTGCCCTGCCGCCCCTGCCATCGCCAAGGCTACACGCTACACCTAGCCTGCGGCGTGGGCAGGGTGGCAGTACGACCACCTCGAAGCCAACGCCAAGACAATATAGCTGGTAGGAAATCACCCCGGAGCCACCTGTCGGGTCCCGGGGCCCACCTTGTAAGCCGCCCGAGCCTTGGACTATAAAAGGCTCGGGTAGGCAACGTTACAAGGGGTTCGAATTCTGCTGAGTTTGGCTTCCTCTAGGTCATCCACATACTCAAGGAAACCAGTGCTCCGAGCACTTCCGTGGACGTAGGGTTTTACGCTCCGGCGGCCCGAACCACGTAAATCCCCGTGTCTAACCACTTTCATCTCCTTCCTTCATCCACTCCAGCGAGACCCTCGCGAGAGGACTAGCCCCTCCGAAAAAGAACCTCCGCGGGCTGCCCAGAGCAGGCCCGAGGGAAGTGTCGACCGCAGACGCTTCGACATCCTCTCTAACCTTGAACAGATTGAAGAGTTTCCAGAGAAAGAACTGGCACTCATCTCTACTCGGTTCTCAAAAGCATTGCAAAATGTGAGAACTAGAAGGAGAGGAAGTGCTGGACCTCAACGATGCTTCGAATGTGGTAAGACAGGACATTTTCGTACGGATTGCCCTAACCTTTCATGTCCTACAAGATGCTATGAATGAAATTTCTATATTGAACAATGCTTTACGTTCTCGTGAATAAGTATTATTCCAATTGCAAACTAAAAGGAAAAATTCATGTCAAAACTGCCTAAACTTGTCTAAGAAACATGATGACATGAATAGGACACTAGAGCGGTTTTATAATGGGAATAAGAATCTGAACTTGCTGTTGAATTCTTCTAAATCTTGCAATGATAAAACTGGTTTAGGTTCTGATTCCCATGCTCATGCTAAAGCACATCCACCTAAAAATGTAAAGTCATTAGGAAGTGGTTTGATTAAAACAGTTCTTAAAAAAAAGAAGGGGTTTTTAAATCTGCAAGAGTGTTGTCTCATTCGGTTTGAAATAAACATGTTGTCTGCTCATCTAGACATGAACATAAAGTTAAATTTCATTGTACCTACTGTGGTAGAGATGGTCATGTCATAGATTTTTGTTATAGACTAGCTAAGCAACAGAAAAAGGAAAGAATGATTGCTGGATCACATAACAACTGTGCAAAACCTGTTGCATGTGCTGAACCGAATGTTAGGAATATGCAACCTGCTGTAATGAGTCAAAAATATGCAAAGTTTGCTTTCGGACCTACTGTTTTTAGTGCTACTCATGTAACACCTCGTAGGTCAGTAGTTGGGTATAAAAATCCTCAAACTTTGGCTAATGAACCTGCTGTTTTATCCCAGCCTTTGCGTGTTACTTCTGCTGGACGTCGTGTGACTCAGTACTGGATTCATAAATGCCTTTTGACTAACCCCAGTATTGAGTTATCGACGTATTGTACTTCTATGTAGGTTACACGCTTGAGGAAGGAGAACATTTTGATTGTAAATTCAGTATGCTCACACCACATGACCGGTAACAAAGAATGGTTCTCCTCCCTCTCTTTTGTGTCACATGTAGAAAATGTTACTTTTGCCGATAATTCTTCAACTCCTATAATTGCTAAGGTTCGGTTAGAGTAAATAATCACTACACTTTAAAAGATGTGGCACTTGTTAAAAATTTGAAATACAACTTGCTTTCTGTTTCACAATTGCTAGATGAAAATCTGGAAATTATTTTCACTAAAAAATGTTGCAAGGTTGTAGATTCAAATAGTGAGCTCATTTTTAATATGTCTCGGTTTGGAAGAGTTTTTAAAGCTGATTTTGATGTCATCCTCTAAGCATAGATGTCTAGTTGCTAATGATTCGAAAGACTTGTATTTTTGACATCGTAGACTTGGTCACATAGGCTTTGATCATCTCACACGTGTTAGTGCTCTTTATCGCATACGTGGGCTGCCTAAGCTTAAAGGGGACAAAGAAATTATGTGCTCTTCTTGTAGACATGCTAAGATGGTTGCAGGTTCACATGCTCCTATCACAATGACCATGACAACTGAATCGGGTCAACTTTTGCACCTTGACACCGTAGGACCTTCATGTGTTCAATCCTTCGGAGCTAAATGGTATGTTCTTGTGATTGTTGATGACTATTCTAGATACTCTTGGGTTTATTTTATGGCATCTAAGAATGAAACTTTTAGTCACTTTAGAACCTTATTTCTTAGATTATCAATTGATCACCCAGCATCTTTAAAAGCAATTAGAAGTGATAACGGAATTGAATTTACAAAATCAATCGTTCTATCACGTTTGTGCTGAAAATGGAATAGATCATCAATTTTCTTCATCATATGTACCTCAACAAAACGGTGTTGTAGAGAGAAAGAACAGAACCTTAGTTGATATGGCTAGGTCTATGCTTGATGAATATCAAACTCCTATAAAATTTTGGGCTGATGCAATTGCAACTGCTTGTTATGTCTCAAATCGTGTTTTCTTGCGTGCTAAGCTAGGTAAAACACCATATGAACTTCAGTTTGGACATAGGCCTAGTGTCACACACTTTCAGGTCTTTGGTTGCAAATGCTTTGTTAAGAAACATGGTAATCTTGATTAATTTGAACCTAGATCCGTTGATGGTATGTTTCTTCGTTACCCATCTCATACTAGAGGCTACCGTGTGCTTTTACATGACACTAACAAAATTGTGGGGACTTGTGAGGTTTTTGGTGAAGCTAGCCCAGGTACTAGCTCTAATATTGCAGGACCAGACCCATATGCACAGGGGGAGAGTATTTTCATCAAAAAAGATGAAGAAGTGATGTTGCTGCCCGAAAATTTAGTAGCTAATGACATTGTTCTAGCTCCTGATTTCGATTCACAACCAGCAGCGATGACCACCATTGCTGGTCCAGATCATCCTCAAGTCACAAAATCTTCAATTTATGATGAACATGAAGAAGAAGGAGCTTGTAAATTGTCTACTCCCCTCCGGGTCCTGAAAAGTCATCCTCGACAACAAATGATTGGAAGCTTGCACGAGCGAGTCACACGGTCCAGCTATGATGAGTTCAGAATTTGAGATGAGTATGATGGGAGAAGTCACATACTTTTTGGGGCTGCAAATCAAGCAAACCGAGGAGGGTACTTTTGTGCGTCAAACAAAGTATACAAGAGACCTTGTTAAGCGCTTCAACATGGACAAAAGCATGTCTCTTCGGACACCAATGGGTACAACAACGACACTTGAACTTGATGAAGATGATGAACCCGTGAATCAAAAAGAATATAGAAGTATGATTGGATCACTTTTGTACCTCACGGCATCAAGACCGGACATACAATTCAGCGTATGTCTTTGTGCATGATTTCAAGCTTCCCCACGTGCTTCACATCGTCAAGCCGTCGAAAGAATTCTCAGATACTTACATGGAACTCAAGAATTTGGGATTTTTCTTCCTTCTTCCTCAACCGTTACATTGAAAGCTTTTGCAGATGCTGATTTTGGGGGTTGTAGAATTGATAGAAAAAGTACTTTGGGTGCTTGTCATTTTCTTGGTAATTCACTTGTTGCCTAGTCCTCTAGAAAACAAAATTCAGTTGCACAATCCACATCCGAATCTAAATATGTAGCTGCTGCTAGTGTTTGCTCATATATTCTTTGTATTGTTCAAACACTAAAGGACTATGGGGTTGATCTAGATAGTGTTCCACTATTTTGTGATAACACTAGTGACATTTGCATTGCTAAAAACCCCGTGCAACATCCGAGAACAAAGCACATTGACATTAGGTATCACTTTCACTGTGATAATGTTGAAAAAAGAAAACATTGTGCTTCACTATGTAGATACCAAACAACAATTGGCTGACATTTTTACAAAACCCTTGGATTTCACTCGTTTTTGCTTCATTCATAGTGAAATGGGGTTTATGCATCCTCATGGCTTAAATTGAGGGGGAGTTTTGAAACTTGGGAAGTCTATGTGTGAATCTGAATTTAAAATAATATGAGCATAGTATTTCATACATATATGACTTTATGATTCCTTTTATATGCTGAAAGTTCTTACTACATTACTCATGTTATACATTTTATAGTTTTTACCATGACTAGTAATTAGAATAATTATTTACACTAAATCTGGTCATGATCATACCTTCTTGTTGTTTTAAACTTGTTACATGCTCACAAGTGCTTTTAATAAATAAAAAAAAATAATCAATCCACTATTTACATGTTAAGCTTTTATGTTCAAATGAAAAATTGAGAAAAAGATCATGAGAATATGCATGCATCGCACTTCTTCTTTTGAGATGGCTTATCATTGCACTTAGATATGAACTTGGAAGAAGTTGTGTATGACTAAAACCATGTCCTTAAGCTTCTGATTGTCAAATGACATAGGATTGGCTTGGTTGGTTAGAATAAGGCTGATGTGGCATGTAATCTCTTGCAAATGTCATATGATCTGAATTTGTGCTTTGAAAAATAATTAAAATACAGCAACAAGTGTCATGCTTTCAGATCTTGACATAGTTAAGTTTGTGAGATTACGACTTGCTTAAATTGAAAATTACACTTGATCTCTAGCATGACTTACACTACTTTATGTATCTCATTGACGTGATAGTGTAAGTTACTTGATAGTATGGCTTGTATAAGCTTTGTTTTATATGTATATGTTATAAATATACTCATAACAATTAAAATTTCTCTTTTGAACCTTGATAAATACATTCTCAAAGGGGGAGAAATTGATCACACATTGCACGATTCACAAGTGTTTTGGCACGATTCTTATCAGGGGGAGAATTTTTCTTTTTCTTCTCATTTTATTTCTGATTTACAAAGGGGGAGAAATATGTATAAAGGAAGAAATTTTTGTTTCGAAATTTCTTTCTCATTTGATTGTTTTCAAAACTTTTCATGTGAATAAGCCAATGTTCGGATTTTAAGTGGTGTTGCCAATGCATTCATCGAGGGGGAGATTGTGAGATCTATCTGTGCTGAATACATTGGCTATGACGATAAAAGTTTTGAATTCTGCCAAAACACTCTATTTGTCAAGACCCGACTCTAGGTACGAGCTCCGACAAGATCCGACGTAAGGTCCGACTTGCTATGGCTAGGTCCGACATGTGTTTGGTTAGCTCCAGCGGTAGATCTTACTAGCTTTGGTAAGTTCCGATGCTAGGTTCTGCTAGCTTTGGTAAGCTCCGGCTCAAGGTGCGGTTAGGTTTGGCAAGGTTCGGAGCTAAATCGCAATGATTCTGTTTTATCCATGCAAATGTTTCGAACTTGCTTTACATCTATGGAAAGTTTGCTTAGTATTCTTTTACTAAGTTTTTGAAGTGTTATGGATGTTTACGGTGGTTAACATTTTGCTATGGTTTACAACATGCTTATGTGGGGTGTAGATGTAAGTGTTGTGGTTTTCGGAACCAACGTGAGTCAAGTCGCGGACTTGTGCTCGAAAGTATCGGTTGTTTATTCATGTGCAGGTGTTGCTTGAGTTCAAGATATGGCTGGTAACGGGATCCATTGAACTAGTTTTAGGGAGAAGATGAGGTTCAACAACTAAGTTCGGGAGGAATTGTGGTTGAGTTGATCAGGAGGTCGCGCAGCATGTTTGGATCAAGAACTATGCATATGAAGGTGTCTGGACGTTGTTGGAAGGTGTTTGCACGTGTGCAAGGAGTGCATGGACGTGGTAACATGGTTCCAACACTACAGGATTCCCGTCAGCATACGACGGCTAAAACCGTCATATATAAAGCAGAAGCCATCGTATATAAACTATATACGACGGCAGTTGTTTATATACGACGGTTTGTGGTCGTCGTATATATTTTGTCATATATATAGTTATATACGACGGCACCGTCATATATAACAGTATATATACGACGGCCACTTATATACAATGGCCCCTTTCGTATACTTGGCCCAGTGGGCCAGGGCCTTTATATACGACGGTTGGGCCCAGGCTGTCGTATATAAGCTCATATATACGACAGCGCATGGGCCCTGGCTGTCGTATATAAGAGCTTATATACGACAGTCGCTGGGCCCTGGTTGTCGTATATAAGAGCTTATATACGACAGCCTGGGCCCAGCCGTCGTATATAATTTAGGCTTATTTATGACGGCCTTGTATAGCGACCGTCGTATATAAACTATACAGGCCGTCGTATATATGCTTTTCCATTTTTTTAAAAAACAAAAAATGGCTAACCTGGCTCGATGGCCAGCTACACATCCAAATCAATATACAACAACAAAACAGTTTGATATATAAAATCACAACAAAGTGCAATAGTACACATCGACAATCACGAAGTCTGACATCCACACAATCAAAAACAAAATCACAAATCTATTGATTACTAGCCCCTCCACTACCTCCGGGAGCGAAGCAGTCATCCTGCCGCGGCGAACCTGGTGCCCTTAGCTGTGGCGATGGAGTCTGAGCCTCCGTCCCTGATCCTTACGAAACATGGTGACATATGTACAAGTTTACAATTCCTTTTCTAGATTCATTAGGATTCTTAGCGGTTGGGGCTTCCACTTAATGTAACTTCCTTTTTATACCTGTACTCTAGGAAACTGCTCCTGTGGTGGCGACGGCTCCAGCAAGAACGGAGGTGGCTGCCACAACGGTATCTGAATTTGCTGCCCTTGCTGTCGAGCTAGCGCCTGTCATTTCAAACATTACAATTTACAAAACCAATTGAAATGCAATGTAATTAAAGTATTATTGTATGTTTCTTACTTCCATTGCCGCTTGCATCTGTGCCATATAGGACGCATGGTACGCCATGGCAGCCCTGTTGTTCTCTCGCTCTCTCGCCAAGGCCTCCTCTTGCCGAGCCAAGCTCTCCCGAAGCGCCATGACTTCGAGATCTCTCTCGGGGACACGGGGGCTGGAGGAGTCTGCGCCAGCAGCCGAAGACTGCGAGGAGCTGCCTCTCGCAGGTCGTGCCTCCCTAGAGTTGACGACTCCAGAGAATATGGCAAGCCTAAAAAAACGAATCAATTGAAGGTAAAATTAAATAATCTTGAATTGAAAACAATGAAAGCAAATGAATTCACCTTTCGTGTGCTTTTCCACCCCCGCTTGCATACGCGGCTTGAGGGTCGATGTTGGGGGAGTTTTCCCAATCGAACCCTTCGCCGTGTATCCTCACAGCCTCTTGCCCATACCTAGTGTGAAAAACAATGAAATTGTGTAAGTTCAACAACATATATAGTGTCAAATAATTTGAGAGGTCATGAAACTTACCAGGCGCTCCGCTGCATACTGACTACACTGCTCCGGCTGAGAAGGGTCAGCGTGACCTCTCCTATAGACCGCAGTATCACTCGGTCGCACACCGGTCTCCTTTTCCTGTGAACATATGTTAGTACGAACAATACTACATTATGAATATAATAAAAACTACCAAGAAACTTACCATCCGTTTAGCCATTCGCACAAAACCTTGGATGTCCATACCGTGCTTCCCTGATCTCCCTCTAGCATCTCGAGCCTTCTTGGACTTAGCGATGAACTCATCGCTAGCCCAATACATACAAAGGACTCGGTAATCTTCAGTTCGTCCCTGTAACCAAGGGACACTAACCTGCACATATGCGTAGTTCATTAGATGTTACTTAGCAAAATTAATGTGAACAATTTAAAGATTACGCAACTTACCTTTACGGATTGCTCCTCCGTCAAGTACGTGTCGGAGGCGTCTCTGAACGACCCAACCCCGTGGTCGTGGAGCTTTAAGTAGTCGTTAACTACTTGACTCCGAGCGTTCGAAAGCATTTGCATAACAAGCTTCCGAGCGTTCACTTCGAACACGGAGCGGGCGTGACCCATCTGCTCAGCCGGGTCCTCAAGGCGGTACCTGAGCTGTAGGAAGCCAACACAGTTTGAGATATACGCACATTAATATTTGAAGGAACATAAAGAATTGAAATTTCAAATATTTATGAAAGTTACTTACCCAAAAATCTGCCCACACGACTCCCTGTAGGTTGTCGTTCTCCGGGTGAGGAACGCGCGCGTAGTCGTCCCATGACGTAGCTGCACGTCCATCGATCGCACCGGGGTAGTGCAGACGCACTAAGTTCCCGATGCAACCGTTCACCGTCCTGTGGTGTTTCTACCCATCGTACGAGAGGTCCTCCCAAGAACTAAAAAGACGTTTGTTAAGTCATTAAGTAAGATCATAGTCTTTGAGAACAAATAGAAATGAATACTTTATTAATGTGTTACCTGTCTCCAACCGGATGAATAATTACCGGCTCTCTAGGAATCAGTGGAGGACCAACAAAGTTACTCCTCCTCGTACGTCTCCTCCACTGCGGCACCACGTCTGGTGACCCATAAGGCTGGTCACCGGACGAGTCCTCGGGCTGGGTGCCCTCGGGCTCGCTGGGCAGACTACCCTGGGGGTGGCTGCCGGAGGGCTGGCTACCAGAGGGCACGCTGCGCTGCGTACCCGTCTCCTGAGGTGCCGCTGGCCTCGGACTCATAGTCCGAATCAGACTACAATGGTAAAGTAAGTAAGTTAAATTGAAAAAGTGATTTTAATAATTTTGTGCATTGTAGAAAAATTTACCTCTGTACGCTGCAAACTGACAACCCTGTCCCGCAACTCTGGACACGCACTTAACAGCTGAGTTCATCTGCTCCCGCTGCAAGTGGAACCGTAGATGTAGTCGTCTCTCTCCTACGAGGGGAGGAAACCCCTCACACTCGGCGCCTTCTTCTCCTTCGAACCCTTTGAACCCTTGCTTGACGACATCCTAATCAGTTTAAAAAACATTACTCATAATTAGTTTCAAAAGTAATGTAAGCGATAATTAATGTCACTTTCATTTAAAAGAACATTACTCGTAATCAATTTCAAAATTCATCAACATCATGATCATCAACATCACGATCATCAACATCGCGATCTGTCATCGTGAGCTGTTTACATTTCCGCTTTCGCATTGTAGATGTCTCTACATATGCAACGTCTCCTACTAAGTTATCGAGTCCGGCACCAGGCTCGACAATAAAAGAGTCTGGCAACTCTTTGTCTTGGTAAACTTCTTCAGTGTCTCCACTATCATGATAACCATCATCTCCAGGAGTATACAAGCGCTCACGAGGATTCACTTTATATACCACCCACCAAGTGCTAAGCTTCTTACAAGGATAAGGTAGATAATACACTTGTTCCACTTGATGAGCAAGAACGTATGTATCTAAACCTCCTAAGCGTTCGTTGTGATTCACTTCCACCATGCCAAATTGATTTTCTCGAGTTCCATGATTGTTATCAAACCAATCACAATCAAAGAACACCACTCGAAGTTCTTTATTGCCAGCGAAAGTAAATTCCAGAATTTCGTTAATGATTCCATAGTAATTGGTTTCTTTCCCTTGTGAGTCGATTGCTCTCGTCACAACTCCGCAATTTGATGTTGCTGCGAGAGGACGAAGAGTTTCGAATTGAGTTGTACGGAATCAGAAGCCATTTACGTCATATCAATCATAGCTTCTAACTTTCACTAATCCATAAGATAGTTGTCGTAAATCTTGATGGATGTCGGTGTTCGCTAATACATAAGCTCGAAACCAGGATAAGAAATTAGGCCCTCCTTTAATTCCAGCCCGTCGCATCGTTTCTACTTGCTTTCTCGTTGGTTGATGCTTATGTTTCTAGTTTTGGTTGTGGAACTCACTGTACACACAAAACATATGTGATCGACATTAGCATACATGTATTGGTAAATACAATAATCATCATAAATGTAAGAGAAACACTTACTCAAAATATTTCTCCATGCCATCGATATTAGCATACATGTAGAGTAAAGCAGCAGTCCTTTCTCCTTCAGTAAAATCGTATGTTGTGCTGCTGCCAACAGTAGTTCCCCTCGATTCAAAAATAGAGAGATCACTAACTGGTGGTTCGTCATCTACATTGTATCGCATTGCCGAAGTATTGACATTGTTTTCCTCTGCAAAGTAGAAACTAGAAAAGTAATCTACTTTCTTTAGAGTAAATGCTTCGGCAATGCACCCTTCAACCCTTGCTCTGTTGCCAACCATAGTTTTCAAATATCTCAATGCTCTTTCAATATGGTACATCCGTCTATATTGCACAGGACCACCAACTTTTGCTTCGAATGGAAGATGTATAAGAAGATGCTGCATTGGATTGAAGAAACCTGGAGGAAATATTTTTTCCATCTTACATAAAAGTACAGGTATCTCCTTCTCTAACTTCTCCATCATGTCTTTCATTATTTGTTTGGCACATAACAGCCTATAGAATAATGAGAGCTCAGCTAACACCTTCCACATAGCATCATCCAGATATCCCCGAAACATAACAGGTAAGAGTCTTTCCATTATTATATGATAGTCATGACTCTTCAACCCAGTGAGCTTTCCCATTTTAACATTCACGGCTCATCTCAGACTAGCAGCATAACCATCTGGAAATTTCAAAGTTTTCAACCATTCCATAACTTGTTTCTTTTCATTAGGTCGAAGCACAAAAGAAGCATGTGGCTTACCACCGCTTTCAGAGAGCTCAAGAGTAGGTCGATTACAAATCTCGGCCAAATCCTTTCGAGCCTTTAAGTTGTCTTTCGTTTTGCCCGTGATATCCATGCACGTGCTTATGATACATTCGGCCATGTTATGCTCCTGATGCATTACATCAATATTATGCATCGGTATCAATGACTTCACATATGGTAGCTCCCAAACTCCACATACATATGTCCAATTGTGAACATTTCCGTAACCTACAAAGAATCCAGGGCGAGCTTTATCAGGGACTAGTAAGTCCAACACATCGGATACTTCACACCTGCTTAGGCGTTTAGGTGGTTCCTTAGTGACAATAGTATCTTTTCTGAAGACATTCCTCTGTTGCCTGAATGGGTGGTTTCGAGGAAGCCAACGCCTATGACAATCAAAGTAGCTTATCTTGCCATCTTATGTAAGTCGAAAACACTCTGTGTCAGACGCACATATGGGACATGACAAACGACCATGTGTGCTCCATCCAGAAAACATGCCGTATGCAGGGAAATCATGGACAGACCACAAATAAGCAGCTCGAAGGTTGAATTTCTGCTTCTTGTAACAGTCATACGCTTCAAATCCAATCCACAACGTTTTCAATTCTTCAATCAATGGTTTCAACATCACATTGATACGTGATCCCGGATGATCTGGTCCTGGTATAATGAGGCTAAGAAATATAAACTCGTACTTCATACAAAGAGAAGGTGGTAGGTTGTACGGAATAACAAAGACGGGCCAACATGAGTATGGTGTGGCATTTGTACTAAAAGGTGAAAAACCATCCTTCGCTAACCCGATGCGAACATTTCTCGCATCACTAGCAAAAGCAGGATCAAAAGAGTCCAAAGACTTCCATGCATCACCGTCCGACGGATGAGTCAACACATCTTTGTTCTCACGCACACCTTCTTTGTGCCATATCATGTGTCTGGCAGATCTTTTAGAAAGAAACAGCCGCTTCAACTGAGGTGTCAAAGGCAAGTAACGCAATTGCTTATGTGCAACTTCTGTCATTACTTTATCACCATCGTCATTGACAACTTCTACAAACCTCGATTTTCCACACTTTAAACAATTCTACTCTTTGTCATGCTCTTTCCAGAATAGCATGCAGTTATCTAGACACACGTCAATTTTTTCATATTCCATACCCAGTCCAGATAGTAATTTATTTGAGTGATACATATCTTTGGGCAGTTTATGAGGTTGTGGAAGAGCATCGCTGATAAGTTTCATCATATCATTGTACCAACTATTAGAGAAGAAATACTTAGATTTGATTGCCATAAATCTGGTCATGAAAGTAAGAAGAGTCAATTCAGTATGATCATGCAACACATCTTCAGAAGCTTTCAAGGGATTAAAGAATGCGTCTGCCTCATTTGTAGACGGATCCTCCGTTTGTATATCTTGTAACATCTCATCAATCCTGTCAACACTCGGACAATCATCATCATCATTGTAAGGGCCTCAGTTTTTGACACACATTTGCAGTGTTCATCACCACACCACACACCTCATTTGAGGAAGAATGATGAACACAAATGAAGAGCAAGTAACAATTATCAACATGCTCATTAGAGAACAAACTTACACATTGCAAAAGTGGTATTTCCCACATGTGATATAGATGGGCTGGACATATGAAAACTCCTACACTTTACTAAGGATGTCCATGCCAAGTTTCACCCAAATTCAAAACCTTTTTGAGGTCAGTTTGGGTATAGTTAGGAAGAGGGCAGTTTGAAGCCATATTCAAATTCAAACTGTTTTTATCCAATGAATTTAAAAGTGGGGGGCATATTCTTACTCAGCACATTTTTGTGAGCTCACACACCAATTTTCACTCCATTTGGAGTTGATCTTGACATGAGCTAAGTGGGAGAAATTCAAACTTTATTTGAATTTCAAACTGAACATGTGCTGAAATTCATTCAAACCAAACCTCATTTGAACTTTGATCAATTCAAATGGCTCATGGGTGAATAATTTGAATTGCCAAGGGTAGTATGGGGCTCACTGTTTACAACAGTGATTAGGAGTAAATTTCAGAGGTTAAAACTGGAGGTGGGACCCACATGTCAGCCACTGATCAGATCAAACCGACTGAGACTTTTTCACTCGGGTCGTCGAGCCGCAGCGGTGATCGCCACCGAGGCCAGCCGCCGCGCCACCAGCTGCTTGCCCACGCGCGGGCATGAGGCGGTGCAGAGCCTTCTTAAGGCGCCTGCCCCCTCCTCTGCCGAGGCACCACCGTTCTTCCCCGCAAGAACTCAGCGCCGGCCGAAAACTTCCGCAGCTCGGACTTGATCGGAGAACGCCGATCGCAGCTCCCTCCTTCCACTCCAGAGCCCCAGCAAGGTACTAGAGACCTTCCTCCATCCTCCCCGTTGCTAGAATTCGGTTGAAACCGAGTGATATCGGCTGTGCCGAAAGATCAAAATCGGAACTTGGAACCGCCGCACCTCGGGCTCTCGTGGACAGCCCAACCAGGGCGTTGTCACGCCCGATCCAAGGCACCCTTGGACGCGCAGGTGACCGGTGCTGCTCATCCCCGAGCCACAGCTTGGGTGGTTGCTCACCGGCGGCGAATTTCCACTTTTCCCCTTTCTGTGTGCAGAACGACCTTCGGGTACGATTCTGTTTAATTCGTGCTCTAGAAAGGATTAGAGGTCCTCAGGCCGCTCTCACACGAGCTAGACACGGTAACGCACAAGTTGTCTTCACAACTCTGGGCCGGAGAACCTCTGTGCCCGGCGTAATTTAAGGTCTACTAATGGCGGAACGAACGGGCGGCATCGGGCGCACGGTGAGGACCTATTTCGGGCCTTCCCCGAGCTGCCTCGAGCTCATGTCGACCTTCTCTGAGGTCCACTGATGCTCCCTGACCGATTTCCCAAGTAGCTGAGGTGCTAGAGAAGTCAGCCGACATGGCCGAAGTCATTCCGAGGTGGCGGCTCGTCGCCGACCATGCTCCGGCCGTTGTCATGAGCAGCTGACCCTCGGATCATGTTCCCCGAGTAAAAGTAGGCAGGGGCGGCCAGAATCGAGAAGTTTGGAGCTGTACAGCGGCCGGCGGCGAGCTCTCCGGCGAGATCCCTCGGCGGCGGGGCGCGGGTGTCGCGAGGTTGAAGAAGGGGGTGGACCCCAGCTGTCAGCGGCCGATATTTTGAATCGGGATCCGGCTGCGGCCAGGATCGGGTGTGCTGGCACGCAAAATCCTTGTGGGCCGCGATGTGCCATCGCCTAGGCGTGCGACGCGTGTCCCCTGGGCCCACGCGCGAGTTTAAACTTTTCCCCGATTTTCAGATTTCCTTCAAACTTCAAATCCTTATAACTTTGGCTAGAAAGCTCCAAATTGAATGAACCAAATTTTGCTGGATTCAGCTCTGTGAGTACTTTCCAGAAAATCAAGTTTCACTTCATGAAATTCCTTATTTCTCCAGAATTAATTCCTTAAAGTTTAAACTGTTAGGAATTTTAACTGGAGAATCCTTTTTAGGAAAATCCTGAAATTTTTCTGCGATGTTCACCAAAATATCCTTGAACTACCATAAAAATTTCAGATCCATTTGAGCTCATTTAACCCACCTAATGGTGTGATTAGTGAAACTGTTCCAGAGAAAATAGAAAATGTTCAGAAACATTTTCAGAATTTTATCTGAAATTGTTTAGCTCATATCTTTAGTTAGAGACTTCCAAATTAAGTGAGACCAACTCCATTAGAACCCTCTGAAAATCTAGTTTTCAGAAAGTCATAGTTTGTTTCATGAAAATCCTTAGAACACCCTAAAAGCCTTTAATTAAGGTCAAGGGCATAATTAATTGTGGAGGGCTCAATTGAGCTTTGCTGCAACTAAAACTTGACCAAGTCCCTGTTTAGGTTGTAACCAAGCCACAGTAAAAGTTTCACAGTCATTAGGTCTGTCTAGCAAAGGTTATAGACTTCACAACTTCAAAGTTAATACAAATGCATTTAAATTGATACATATATTTCTTATATCATGTAGTCGCTAAGGTCGAGGAGGAACCCGAAGTCCTAGACTTCGTTACTCCGGAGGAACAGCTAGCCTACGACCAAGAGCAGCAAGGCAAGCCCCGGTTTGCATTAACCTTTTTACAAATGTTTATTGTTTTGAGCACATCTTTGAATATTGTTCTTTGCATTAGAGTCTTGATTGGAAACCCAACTGCACAGCCAAGAAAACCATGGGTTTGGTTTAGGATTGCAAACCCCGTTAGCTACTGCATTGCTAGGATAGAGTAGGATTCGGTACAAGTCGAGTAGTTGGAACTACTCGCGAGAATAGGCTAGAGGCACATTGCTCGGGTAGAGATAGCACATGATACACATGGCAAGAAAATGAGACCGAGCGGAGAGTAAGGGCAGCAGGACTTTGGGGCCTGTGTGCTGTAGCTCCGCTTGTGTCGATTGAGGACCGAGCCGTGTGCGGGCCTGTTGAACAAGCTAGAACAGTACCGAAGACCTACCGGCTATATGGGAACCGGGAAACTGATGTAACTCGGGTAGCTGGGTATTGAGGCATTGCCCGTCGTTCAGAGGGTAGGTTGAGAGCTCGAGGTGTAAATCGGCTGGCGGCACGGAGATGCGCGTGCAGAGACCTCTTGCTCGGGACGATGGGACCGGTTCAATATTTGGCTAACGGGTGAAAGGTAGTCGCGTACGGCGTCCGTGATGGTTGTTGTAGGCAACATCGAGTACGGGCGTACGTGACGGGTTGTTCGGGTAACCCTGCAGGTGTAAATCGATTATAATCGCCGTCCCTCGCGGTCAGTGAGTACCACTTGTTCACTGTACCGTGACGTAGAAAGAACAGGCTAGTCACATGTTAAAATGTTGCTGATTGAAAGCTGGACATTGATTGTTAATGATATGCTGTAGCTTAGAGCTAATTAAAGTTCTTTTCAACTTTGGGCAAAGTACATGAGAGAAATGCGTTTCTTGTTTGATTGCGGCTCTCTCATGTGCCTTAGCGTAAGGTTCTCCACAACCTGCTGCTAAAACTTGAAAGTAAGGTTCTACTAATTAGGCGAGTCCTTGCAAATGATTTTTACCTCATGCAACCCATTACCCTCATGTAGAAGTTCCATGTTTAGGTGAGACGGGTCAGACTTGCTGAGCCTTCGTGCTCACTGCTTGTGTTTGAAGCTTTTGCAGGGTTCTATGAGGAAGGGACTCCCGAAGAGGAGACGGAACCCCAGGAGGGGAACCCCGTCGAGTGGGAGTCGTGCACGCCGCAGAGTTAGTGTGCGTGTGTGCTAGCAAGGATGCGTTCGAGGGCTGAACGTGCACTTGATGCTTAGTCTACGCCCGCGAGTGTGGACTGAACTTATTTTGATGTAAACATGTTCATAAACTTGTTTATGTAATAAAACTTCCGCTTCCGCTTTGCACCTTTGACGTGTGTTATACGGTGCTGTGCAACGCAGCACCCCTCAGCGTGATCCTGGCTCGACAGGACCAATGGGGTCGTGTTAGCGTGGTATCAGAGCTCGCTTGAGGTTTAACACAGTACAAAGGTCTTGTTTTTCAAAAATCCAGTGAGGAACGAGTTAGTAGCCCGTATAAGGATGTTATTAGTATATAGAAAGTGGCATATTAACCTATTTGTTATGTCGGAAAATCGTGTATCTCGGGACGTTCATGTCTTGGGGGGTGCACGTAAGCGCTGTCCACCAGTGCGCACAAGCTGAAGGGTGGAGCCCCACGGGTGGCAGGTAACCCGACCCGCATTGATATCCTCTACGACTCTTAATGTCGTTTGGGGTATTCGAGCAACGTCTGTCCCTGGCGTGCGTGGTGCAACATGGGAGACCCCGTCACGTGGTCTGAAACGTGAACACGCAACTCAAGGCGTGTTTGGCTTGAGAACATCCGGGCGAGTGATGACGGCCGGGTGTACGAACTGTATGGATTCCGGGCTCGGTGTGCAGCCGAGTCTGACGATTGATTGAGTTTCTGCAGGTAGCCTTACCACGAAACGGTAGACGTGTAGCATCCGTGTGCGAGTGACGAGTAGTGCCACTGAACTAACGAAGCCGGCTAAGTCCGGTATAGGTTTTTTCTTTGTGAGGACGTAGTACCAACATAATCTGGTGATGCATCGACGTCACACCCAACTAAATGAACAACTTCATTTAAAAACTTGAAGGTTTTGATCCAAAGTAGTAAAACTTGATGTAACTCCTTCCCTTGAACAGGATATTCAAAGTTAACAAGTTTTCAACTTATAGGATGTTAAGGACTGAGCACTCTGTTTTCAGCTGAATCAAGGCTGAAGTTAATCAGAGGTTAGAGGTTGAGTTCTTTCGAGGTTGGGGTCGTATGATACATTTCTGGAAAGCGTTGGAAGATCTTTACAACTCTTCTGTTGAGGTCCAGAGGTGTTTCACCCCTTAACCACTCGAAAAATGCAGTAGAGTTGAAACTGTCCAGAAAACAGGACAGAGCAAAGACTCCCTGTAAACTCTCTGTAAATTAAGCATAACTTTCTGCTTAAAAATCCAAAAATAGGAAATGAGGTACTTCTGGAAATCTTATGAGATGGGTTACGACTTTGTAACAGAAAGTTTTGTCAGATTGGGAAGAGAATTAACTGGGATTCTTGGATCAATTCAGTACCTAAAGCAGGGAGGTGCTGTCCAATTGATTCCAGAAATTCTGTTAACGTTGACATCTCATAACTTTTGAACCAGGACAGATCTTAGGCCAAGCAAATACTGGATGGAAATCTATTTAAGTTAGCTTCAACTTTGATGTTGAGCTCCAGGACTGGTTTTGCTTTTAACCTGGCCTAAATCAGATTGAAATGGAAACTGGTCAGGGCTGTCATGGGAACAGCAGATCAGCAGTCAAATTTGTTTAAAATTTGAACTATGTTTCCAAGTTTTATGGGTTCAATGACATATCTTATGTTATAACTCAATGGTTTACTGTTTAAATAAATATTTGACATTTCTCAAATATATTTTTACAGATGGCAGCAGATAAACAGTTGGAGAACGGGTGGGTAGTTTCCCACTGTTCTGACCGTAGCGGCTACCCGGAAGCATTGTGGCAAATGCTCCAATATTTCGGGTACAACCAGATGCCGCAATACTTCGCCAAGGAAGAAGGCGAAGAGGGGAATAAGACGTGGACGATCCATGTCGAGGTTCCTGCAGGGCCTACGCCACCCGGTTGGGTGCCATTCACCGTCACGGTGAGAGGAAGACAACCGGAAGGGATGTGGCAAGTGGCAGCCCGTGACACTATGTCACGTTTCTGTCAACTACACGTGCAGGCTATGGAGGGAACTCCATACGCACTCGTTCCGGTGGAGGGACGAGCTCAGCATGTGTGGGAGGAGAGGTACCTGGAGGCAACAGACCCGAGTTGCCCAAGGTACAACCCCGCGGAGGCAAACCTCAGCCTCCAAATGAGGGCGGGAAACGCTGTGATGGACAGCCAAGCTGTTCATACGGAGCATCTCGCCACCAAGCTCAAGGAGAGCACAAGCCGTGGAGATCAATTCGAGAGTGCTCACAGCGCACTCCGCAATGTGCTCCTTCCGACGATGAAGCGACTGAATGAACAACACAATCAGTTGCGTCGTCTGAAGAAGGCAAAGAAGAAGAGCCGTGTTGACATCGCGGCGTTGCAAGAGCTGGTGCAGACCCTAACCCAGCAGAATGAGGACCTTGCTCAAGAGCGGGACGACGCTATTGAGGAAGGACAAGGCTGGGAAGAGGACTACAACCAGGCTATGGACGAGGTGCATGCATTTGCAGGACCTCGTGCCCCCGGTATTGGGCGTACCGGTAGTCTTGGGTCTTCCAGCCATAGGAGAACCCGGAATGGGAGAAGAGGTGGTAGACCCCGAGCCACCAGCAGAGGTACCGGAGGAGGACGACCCACAGGAGGTCGAGTTCTACTCCGAGTAGGGGGTTACGGTTGCCAAGTAGGGCAGCTAGGGTAGCGTAACCCAACTTTTGTAATCGGTGACATGTCGTGTAGACAGTAGCGTATGTATAGGTAGTGACGACATGAGCACGACTTCTCGGAGATCCGAGAATAATGTATCTTGTATAAAGTTTATGCTTTATCAATATATGTGAATGTTGTGCAAGTTAATCATGCGTCGCTTCAATACCTACTGCTGTTTATGGAATTTTGAGTAAGACATGTGCTAATTGCTGCTGTGTTGAATTTCAGAATGACGCGTACTCGTGCCAACCCTGATGTTGGAGGTACTAGCCAAGGGGGAGAGACCTCCAAACCACCTCCCGAGGACTCCTCGGGACAGCAGCAGCAACAGCAACAGCAAACACTGCCACCGCCACTGCCAACGGTTACATTGGCCGACATTGTCGCGGCAATGGCGGGCTCGCATCAGCAGCACACAGAGTTGCTGCAGACTCTCATCGCCAATACGTCTCGCCCAGAGAGACGTCAAGATCATGAGGAGCGCCAACAGAGCTCCTACTCCGACTTCCTGGCGACTCATCCCCCTGTATTCTCAAGGGCGGATGAACCACTTGACGCGGACAACTGGCTCTGCGCCATAGAAATGAAGTTCGGGCTGCTCCAAATCAGCGAGCAGCGCAAGACTCAGTTCGCGGTCCAGCAGCTCCAATGATCCGCAAGCGCGTGGTGGGCCAACTTTTGTGCTTCAAAGCCCACCGACCGAGTGATGACCTGGACGGAGTTCCGGACGGCCTTCAGGGCCTATCATATACCGCCAGGTCTGTAGAAGAGGAAGATGCAGGAGTTCCTACACCTGCAACAAGGGAGCCGGAACGCGCTGGAATACTCCAGAGCGTTCAACGATCTCGCGCTCTACGCGTCGTATCACGCAGATACGGACGAGAAGCGGCGGGACCACTTTTACCAGGGGCTTAACCCGCTCCTGAAGGACAAGTTGGCGATGTTCAATCGCGGCAGCCTCAACGACATCATTGATGCTGCGATTGTTCAGGAGGACTCCGGCAAGGAGTTGGCGGCGGCAGAGCGAAAGCGAAGCGCGCCGCAGAGCAGCGGAGAAGGAGGCGGTCCTTCTCAGAAGTTTCGGATGGTGAATCGCCCACCATCAGGCCCACGCTGGCAGCCACCACAGCGGTCGATGCCGTTCCGCAGTCGGCCGTATTCTTCGCCGGCATTCCGGCCGGCACTGCCAGTACCACCGCAACAACAACAGCAGCAGCGGGCGATGCCGCGTGCGTTTTCACCTCCGCAACGCATGCCGGGCTTCCGTCCACCGAGTACTCCACCAGCAGCGGCCACATGTTACAAGTGTGGTCGTCCAGGACACTTCGCGAGCAGTTGCCCGGAGAGGCAAGGCGGCGGAGTGGCACCACAGTTTCCGGGGAGGAATCAACCCCGGAACCCTACTAATGCGCGGCGGGCAAACCCTAGGCCCGGCACTGTCCACCAGCTTGCCATTGAGGACGTGCCGGAGGGCGAGCGAATCCTTGCGGGTATGTTCCAACTCCACCAGCATCCCGCTATAGTACTGTTTGATTCAGGCGCCACGCATAATTTTATTAGCCAAGCTTTCATTGCTAAACACAGTTTGCCAATACTACCCACCGATAGTCCATATTTAATTTGTTCACCGGGTGGGAAGATTTCAGCAAGCGTAATGGTCTCCAAAGCACCATTATGCTTAGCGGGTAGAGTGTACCCCACGTCTCTCATTATCTTAGAGGGACAGAAGGTCGATGTCATCCTAGGGACGTCGTGGTTAACCCGCCACGGTGCTGTTTTAGACACCGTCCTTCGAGTCGTGCACTTAAACTCAGAAGTGCACGGTTCTCACTCATTATTTCTGGACAGTCCAGAAATAAAACTTCCAAGTGTCTATCAAGCCACAACCATCAGATTGGAAGACATTCCAGTGGTCCGAGAGTTCCCTGATGTATTCCCGGACGACTTGCCGGGGATGCCACCCGATAGAGAGGTGGAGTTCAAGATTGAACTTGCACCGGGAACCATGCCAATATCCCGAAGGCCGTACAAGATGGCGCCCAAGGAGTTGGCTGAAATGAAGACTCAGCTCACAGACCTTCTGGAGAAGGGTTTTATTAGGCCGAGCTCCTCCCCATGGGGCTGTTCGGCATTATTTGTCAAAAACAAGGATGAGACGTTGCGGCTTTGCGTGGACTACCGTCCATTAAATGCCGTAACCATCAAGAACAAGTACCCGTTGCCACGGATCGACATGTTGTTTGATCAGTTGGTCGAAGCAAAGATCTTTTCCAAGATGGATTTAAGATCCGGGTACCACCAGATTAAGATAAGGGCGGAGGACATTCCAAAGACAGCTTTCTCGACAAGGTACGGACTTTATGAATACCTGGTCATGTCCTTCGGCCTCACCAATGCTCCAGCTCACTTCATGTACTTAATGAACTCGGTGTTCATGCCGGAGCTGGACAAGTTTGTCGTGGTCTTCATCGACGACATCCTGGTATATTCCAAGTCGGAGGAAGATCACAAGAAACATCTGCGTATAGTCTTGCAACGGCTGCGGGATCACAAGTTATACGCAAAATTCAGCAAATGCGAGTTTTGGATATCGCAAGTGCCTTTCCTCGGGCATATCATCTCAGCGGAGGGTATCGCTGTGGACCCGAGCAAGATCACGCAAGTGCTGAATTGGAAATCCCCGAGAACTGTTCATGAGGTACGGAGTTTCCTCGGACTCGCGGGATATTATCGGAGGTTCATTCCGAACTTCTCGAAGATTGCCAAGCCAATGACAGAGCTGCTGAAGAAGGCTACCAAATATGTTTGGAGTCCAGCATGTGAAGCAGCATTCAAGGCTTTAGTCAAGCACCTGACATCAGCACCGGTTTTGGCGCAGCCAGACACAACAAAACCGTTTGATGTGTACTGCGATGCATCCGGCATTGGGCTCGGATGTGTGCTGATGCAAGACCGAAGAGTGGTCGCGTATGGATCACGGCAGCTTAGAAACCATGAGCAAAGTTATCCAACTCACGACTTGGAGCTTGCTGCCGTGGTACTTGCACTGAAGATGTGGAGGCACTACCTACTCGGTAACCTCGTACATTTATATACCGACCACAAAAGCCTCAAGTACATATTCACTCAGAAGGAGCTGAACATGAGGCAACGAAGATGGTTAGAACTGATAAAGGATTACGAGATAGAGATCCATTATCATCCGGGCAAGGCAAACGTTGTGGCAGATGCGCTGAGCCGCAAGTCACACGTCAATAATCTGACCATCACACCGTTGGAAGAGAGCGAACCACCACTACATGTGATTCCCCACGGAGCTCTCTACAACCTAGCTTTGATCCCCACCATCCGTGAAGAGATAGCGGCAGCCCAGAAGAATGACAAGGGCATGTCACATTTGCGGAGACGTGTAGACAGTGGGGAGTTGAAATGTTTCCGGAAGGACGGAGGCGGCGTCCTATGGTTCAAGGACCGGATCATCGTACCCCGAAACCCGGAGTTACGGAAGAAAATCTTTGATGAGGCTCACTTATCAAAGTTTTCTATTCACCCCGGCAGCAACAAAATGTATCAAGAACTCAGAAGAAAGTTTTGGTGGACACGGATGAAGCGAGAGATTGCAAAATACGTGTCCGAGTGTGATACATGTCGAAGGGTGAAGGCAGACCACATGCGGAAACCGGGACTGCTGCAACCACTGGGCATTCCTGCCTGGAAGTGGGAGGACGTGAGCATGGATTTCGTCGTCAGTTTACCCACCACCTTACAGAAACATGATTCTGTGTGGGTGATCGTTGATCGGCTCACCAAAGTTGCCCATTTCATCCCGGTCAACACCAACTACAACGCCAAGAAGTACGCTGAACTGTACATCTCACGGATCCTATGCTTATACGGCGTACCCCGTACCATCATATCGGACCGGGGCACTTTATTTGTGTCCCGTTTTTGGGAGCAGCTACACGCTGCCTTGGGGACGAAGCTGATCCGTAGTTCAGCCTACCACCCGCAGATGGATGGACAAACCGAGCGGGTAAATCAGATTCTAGAAGACATGCTACGAGCTTGCGCTATCGACCACGGCAAGAATTGGGATGATCACTTGCCGTTAGCCGAGTTCTCGTACAACAATGGGTACCAAGCCAGCATCAAGATGGCGCCCTACGAGGCGCTATACAGAAGAAAATGCCGCACACCATTGAACTGGTGTGAGTCTGGCGAAAGGGTTACCTTCGGGATTGACCTTGTCAACAACGCGGAAGAAAAGGTTCGACTAATTCAAGCTTACCTAAAAGCCGCTCAATCCCGTCAGAAACAGTATGCGGACCGGAGAAGGCGCCCATTACAATTCGAAGTGGGAGATCACGTATATCTACGGGTGTCTCCGATGAAGGGCGTAAACAGATTTGGGGTGAGAGGAAAGTTGGCACCCCGATTCATCGGTCCATTCCAGATTACCGAAAGATGTGGATCGGTGGCATACCGGCTGGAATTACCAGAAGCACTTTCCGGTGTGCACGACGTCTTTCACATTTCCCAGCTGAGGAAGTGTCTCAAGCTATCAACTACCGTTCAGCTGGAAGACATTGAAGAACTGCAACCGGATCTCACCTATCGAGAGGAACCGGTGCAGATTATTGATGAAAAGGCCCGAACCACACGCAACTGTACGTTGTGGTTCTACAAGGTTCTATGGAGTAATCACTCCATGGACGAAGCGACATGGGAGAGCGAAGAATTCCTTCGCACTAACTACCCCGACTTTTTCACGTCGCATATCCGGTAATTTTCCACCGTCCTCTCTCTCATTTTCACCTTATAATCTCGGGATAAGATTCTTTTAAGGGGGGAGGAATGTAAGGGCCTCAGTTTTTGACACACATTTGCAGTGTTCATCACCACACCACACACCTCATTTGAGGAAGAATGATGAACACAAATGAAGAGCAAGTAACAATTATCAACATGCTCATTAGAGAACAAACTTACACATTGCAAAAGTGGTATTTCCCACATGTGATATAGATGGGCTGGACATATGAAAACTCCTACACTTTACTAAGGATGTCCATGCCAAGTTTCACCCAAATTCAAAACCTTTTTGAGGTCAGTTTGGGTATAGTTAGGAAGAGGGCAGTTTGAAGCCATATTCAAATTCAAACTGTTTTTATCCAATGAATTTAAAAGTGGGGGGCATATTCGTACTCAGCGCATTTTTGTGAGCTCACACACCAATTTTCACTCCATTTGGAGTTGATCTTGACATGAGCTAAGTGGGAGAAATTCAAACTTTATTTGAATTTCAAACTGAACTTGTGCTGAAATTCATTCAAACCAAACCTCATTTGAACTTTGATCAATTCAAATGGCTCATGGGTGAATAATTTGAATTGCCAAGGGTAGTATGGGGCTCACTGTTTACAACAGTGATTAGGAGTAAATTTCAGAGGTTAAAACTGGAGGTGGGACCCACATGTCAGCCACTGATCAGATCAAACTGACTGAGACTTTTTCACTCGGGTCGTCGAGCCGCAGCGGTGATCGCCACCGAGGCCAGCCGCCGCGCCACCAGATGCTTGCCCACGCGCGGGCATGAGGCGGTGCAGAGCCTTCTTAAGGCGCCTGCCCCCTCCTCGGCCGAGGCACCACCGTTCTTCCCCGCAAGAACTCAGCGCCGGCCGAAAACTTCTGCAGCTCGGACTTGATCGGAGAACGCCGATCGCAGCTCCCTCCTTCCACTCCAGAGCCCCAGCAAGGTACTAGAGACCTTCCTCCATCCTCCTCGTTGCTAGAATTCGGTTGAAACCGAGTGATATCGGCTGTGCCGAAAGATCAAAATCGGAACTTGGAACCGCCGCACCTCGGGCTCTCATGGACAGCCCAACCAGGGCGTTGTCACGCCCGAGCCAAGGCACCCTTGGACGCGCAGGTGACCGGTGCTGCTCATCCCCGAGCCACAGCTCGGGTGGTTGCTCACCGGCGGCGAATTTCCACTTTTCCCCTTTCTGTGTGCAGAACGACCTTCGGGTACGATTCTGTTTAATTCGTGCTCTAGAAAGGATTAGAGGGCCTCAGGCCGCTCTCACACGAGCTAGACACGGTAACGCACAAGTTGTCTTCACAACTCTGGGCCGGAGAACCTCTGTGCCCGGCGTAATTTAAGGTCTACTAATGGCGGAACGAACGGGCGGCATCGGGCGCACGGTGAGGACCTATTTCGGGCCTTCCCCGAGCTGCCTCGAGCTCATGTCGACCTTCTCTGAGGTCCACTGATGCTCCCCGACCGATTTCCCAAGTAGCTGAGGTGCTAGAGAAGTCAGCCGACATGGTCGAAGTCATTCCGAGGTGGCGGCTCGTCGCCGACCATGCTCCGGCCGTTGTCATGAGCAGCTGACCCTCGGATCCTGTTCCCCGAGTAAAAGTAGGCAGGGGCGGCCAGGATCGAGAAGTTTGGAGCTGTACAGCGGCCGGCGGCGAGCTCTCCGGCGAGATCCCTCGGCGGCGGGGCGCGGGTGTCGAGAGGTTGAAGAAGGGGGTGGACCCCAGCTGTCAGCGGCCGATATTTTGAATTGGGATCCGGCTGCGGCCAGGATCGGGTGTGCTGGCGCGCAAGATCCTTGTGGGCCACGATGTGCCATCGCCTAGGCGTGCGACGCGTGTCCCCTGGGCCCACGCGCGAGTTTAAACTTTTCCCCGATTTTCAGATTTCCTTCAAACTTCAAATCCTTATAACTTTGGCTAGAAAGCTCCAAATTGAGTGAACCAAATTTTTCTGGATTCAGCTCACTGAGTACTTTCCAGAAAATCAAGTTTCACTTCATGAAATTCCTTATTTCTCCAGAATTAATTCCTTAAAGTTTAAACTGTTAGGCATTTTAACTGGAGAATCCATTGGAGGAAAATCCTGAAATTTTGCTGAGATGTTCACCAAAATATCATTGAACCACCATAAAAATTTCAGATCCATTTGAGCTCATTTAACCCACCTAATGGTGTGATTAGTGAAACTGTTCCAGAGAAAATAGAAAATGTTCAGAAACATTTTCAGAATTTTCTCTGAAATTGTTTAGCTCATATCTTTAGTTAGAGACTTCCAAATTAAGTGAGACCATCTCCATTAGAACCCTCTGAAAATCTAGTTTTCAGAAAGTCATAGTTTGTTTCATGAAAATCCTTAGAACACCCTAAAAGCCTTTAATTAAGGTCAAGGGCATAATTAATTGTGGAGGGCTCAATTGAGCTTTGCTGCAACTAAAACTTGACCAAGTCCCTGTTTAGGTTGTAACCAAGCCACAGTAAAAGTTTCACAGTCATTAGGTCTGTCTAGCGAAGGTTATAGACTTCACAACTTCAAAGTTAATACAAATGCATTTAAATTGATACATATATTTCTTATATCATATAGTCGCTAAGGTCGAGGAGGAACCCGAAGTCCTAGACTTCGTTACTCTGGAGGAACAGCTAGCCTACGACCAAGAGCAGCAAGGCAAGCCCCGGTTTGCATTAACCTTTTTACAAATGTTTATTGTTTTGAGCACATCTTTGAATATTGTTCTTTGCATTAGAGTCTTGATTGGAAACCCAACTGCACAGCCAAGAAAACCATGGGTTGGGTTTAGGATTGCAAACCCCGTTAGCTACTGCATTGCTAGGATAGAGTAGGATTCGGTACAAGTCGAGTAGTTGGAACTACTCGCGAGAATAGGCTAGAGGCACATTGCTCGGGTAGAGATAGCACATGATACACATGGCAAGAAAATGAGACCGAGCGGAGAGTAAGGGCAGCAGGACTTTGGGGCCTGTGTGCTGTAGCTCCGCTTGTGTCGATTGAGGACCGAGCCGTGTGCGGGCCTGTTGAACAAGCTAGAACAGTACCGAAGACCTACCGGCTATATGGGAACCGGGAAACTGATGTAACTCGGGTAGCTGGGTATTGAGGCATTGCCCGTCGTTCAGAGGGTAGGTTGAGAGCTCGAGGTGTAAATCGGCTGGCGGCACGGAGATGCGCGTGCAGAGACCTCTTGCTCGGGACGATGGGACCGGTTCAATATTTGGCTAACGGGTGAAAGGTAGTCGCGTACGGCGTCCGTGATGGTTGTTGTAGGCAACATCGAGTACGGGCGTACGTGACGGGTTGTTCGGGTAACCCTGCAGGTGTAAATCGATTATAATCGCCGTCCCTCGCGGTCAGTGAGTACCACTTGTTCACTGTACCGTGACGTAGAAAGAACAGGCTAGTCACATGTTAAAATGTTGCTGATTGAAAGCTGGACATTGATTGTTAATGATATGCTGTAGCTTAGAGCTAATTAAAGTTCTTTTCAACTTTGGGCAAAGTACATGAGAGAAATGCGTTTCTTGTTTGATTGCGGCTCTCTCATGTGCCTTAGCGTAAGGTTCTCCACAACCTGCTGCTAAAACTTGAAAGTAAGGTTCTACTAATTAGGCGAGTCCTTGCAAATGATTTTTACCTCATGCAACCCATTACCCTCATGTAGAAGTTCCATGTTTAGGTGAGACGGGTCAGACTTGCTGAGCCTTCGTGCTCACTGCTTGTGTTTGAAGCTTTTGCAGGGTTCTATGAGGAAGGGACTCCCGAAGAGGAGACGGAACCCCAGGAGGGGAACCCCGTCGAGTGGGAGTTGTGCACGCCGCAGAGTTAGTGTGCGTGTGTGCTAGCAAGGATGCGTTCGAGGGCTGAACGTGCACTTGATGCTTAGTCTACGCCCGCGAGTGTGGACTGAACTTATTTTGATGTAAACATGTTCATAAACTTGTTTATGTAATAAAACTTCCGCTTCCGCTTTGCACCTTTGACGTGTGTTATACGGTGTTGTGCAACGCAGCACCCCTCAGCGTGATCCTGGCTCGACAGGACCAATGGGGTCGTGTTAGCGTGGTATCAGAGCTCGCTTGAGGTTTAACACAGTACAAAGGTCTTCTTTTTCAAAAATCCAGTGAGGAACGAGTTAGTAGCCCGTATAAGGATGTTATTAGTATATAGAAAGTGGCATATTAACCTATTTGTTATGTCGGAAAATCGTGTATCTCGGGACGTTCATGTCTTGGGGGGTGCACGTAAGCGCTGTCCACCAGTGCGCACAAGCTGAAGGGTGGAGCCCCACGGGTGGCAGGTAACCCGACCCGCTTTGATATCCTCTACGACTCTTAATGTCGTTTGGGGTATTCGAGCAACGTCTGTCCCTGGCGTGCGTGGTGCAACATGGGAGACCCCGTCACGTGGTCTGAAACGTGAACACGCAACTCAAGGCGTGTTTGGCTTGAGAACATCCGGGCGAGTGATGACGGCCGGGTGTACGAACTGTATGGATTCCGGGCTCGGTGTGCAGCCGAGTCTGACGATTGATTGAGTTTCTGCAGGTAGCCTTACCACGAGACGGTAGACGTGTAGCATCCGTGTGCGAGTGACGAGTAGTGCCACTGAACTAACGAAGCCGGCTAAGTCCGGTATAGGTTTTTTCTTTGTGAGGACGTAGTACCGACATAATCTGGTGATGCATCGACGTCACACCCAACTAAATGAACAACTTCATTTAAAAACTTGAAGGTTTTGATCCAAAGTAGTAAAACTTGATGTAACTCCTTCCCTTGAACAGGATATTCAAAGTTAACAAGTTTTCAACTTATAGGATGTTAAGGACAGAGCACTCTGTTTTCAGCTGAATCAAGGCTGAAGTTAATCAGAGGTTAGAGGTTGAGTTCTTTCGAGGTTGGGGTCGTATGATACATTTCTGGAAAGCGTTGGAAGAGCTTTACAACTCTTCTGTTGAGGTCCAGAGGTGTTTCACCCCTTAACCACTCGAAAAATGCAGTAGAGTTGAAACTGTCCAGAAAACAGGACAGAGCAAAGACTCCCTGTAAACTCTCTGTAAATTAACATAACTTTCTGCTTAAAAATCCAAAAATAGGAAATGAGGTTCTTCTGGAAAGCTTATGAGATGGGTTACGACTTTGTAACATAAAGTTTTGTCAGATTGGGAACAGAATTAACTGGGATTCTTGGATCAATTCAGTACCTAAAGCAGGGAGGTGCTGTCCAATTGATTCCAGAAATTCTGTTAACGTTGACATCTCATAACTTTTGAACCAGGACAGATCTTAGGCCAAGCAAATACTGGCTGGAAAGCTATTGAAGTTAGCTTCAACTTTGATGTTGAGCTCCAGGACTGGTTTTGCTTTAACCTGGCCTAAATCAGATTGAAATGGAAACTGGTCAGGGCTGTCATGGGAACAGCAGATCAGCAGTCAAATTTGTTTAAAATTTGAACTATGTTTCCAAGTTTTATGGGTTCAATGACATATCTTATGTTATAACTCAATGGTTTACTGTTTAAATAAATATTTGACATTTCTCAAATATATTTTTACAGATGGCAGCAGATAAACAGTTGGAGAACGGGTGGGTAGTTTCCCACTGTTCTGACCGTAGCGGTGTCACACCCGGTTTTTCCGAAGAACAACCAAGTGAATATCACATGTATGCCAGGATCATTTTCTCATACATGTGATGACAAATAGTGAAGCATCATTTATTACAAGCCAGGTGTCGAATATAAATAAGTCTTACATTGCAAATGTCTCAATGGACACCAATGCTTCATCACAAGTAAATAAACTAGCAGCGGAATATTATTCTTTAGGGCTCCATCACAGGCGTTGCCCGGGGGTCTTCATGAACATAAAAAAAACCTTCCTCGGGTCCAAAATCTTGGTCATTATACACCACCTCATTATCTTGACCTGAGCAGCAATATAAACCAACAAATATGCAAGGTTGAGTACCAATGGTACTCAGCAAGTGTGGGAAAATTATATCATGCATGGCTAGAACAAGGAGAGGTTGAACTCATGGTTAAAGCACCACGCAATTAATACCTATCACCTTAGCTTATTAAGCACCTACATTACTACACAGGTGAAATGGTCCCAAACTCCCATCCCATCATCATAATCCAATAACCATAACAACATTTCCAATGTTAAGCTTCCCGCTTAACTTCCAAAACCATCAATCCTCTAATCATGAATAAGTCCAGGCCGCTCTTAACTGTGAGCACGGCTGTCAAGACAGTTTTAACTCTGCAGAGTTTGTACCACTGTACCCACATGTAGTGATTTCATCCCCCGTTGTCGGGTGGACTAAAAAACCTCCATTATGCCAGTGGCTACGATCCACATTCACACTTCCCAGGTGTGTAGCCAGGAGATCACTACGAAGCCTTTACAAAGGGATTCCCGATGAGCGTGGGCCCACTGAGGTTTCACCCCTAACAGCATACAAGAGGCTCCAACCCCGCTGCAGTGGCCCCCTCTTGAGCCTTGCGGTTCATATGGTAGTCCAGCTGACACCTACTCCCCGCACCATCCAACACACCCATACTGCGCCGGGGATACACCTAATTAATTGGCCAAGCTGCCCCATCTCAGCATGTGGTTGGCACTGTAAAGCCGGGTTACATGCTCCATGAACCGGTCCTTAGGATCCAGGCAAGTACTAAACACAAACCCAAGTCTCGTGCACCCAGCACACAACCAAAACATCCAACTTGCCTTGATCCCTACCTCTACATAACTCACAATAGCTCATTCAAGAGTATGGTATAATAAACTGATGCTCTCATATCCCAAATATCCCATTCTAAGCATGGCTAAGCATATGCATGTAAATAAATGACATGACAAAATAAATCTCAACCCAAGCTACAAGGAAACAAGGTAATGCAATTCTAGGGAAACTTTCCTAGCATGGGTTTCATATTTCATTTGACAATGCAAATAATTCTATCTACACATCCTAGCATAGGATCAAAGTGGTCAAGGACACTTGCCTCCTTCTTGCTGCTCTTGAAATGGGTAGTCCTGATCTTGGAAAGGAATAACTTGCTCTTGAACAGGTTCTACTTCATACCATCACACATAGCAAAAGAAAAACAACAATCATAAGACATAGTTCACACTTCTACTTCATACAAACCACACATTTCATATTTATGAAATTCATTCACCATTATATGTGTTGTGGTTACTTTGTGTGTTGATTTGTGGCTTTCACACACTTTTATTTATATGTGTATGATTCCTACTTTGGTGTTCATATTTATACTTACATACTATATATATATATATATGTATATATGTGTGTGTTTCAGTTTTAAATAAATTCCTTATATTAAACTACCAAGTATGTAAGAAAAGTATTTTTCTTCTGCATATGTGCCTTCATAATTTCTATCAACCCTAAACTGAACTCTTTGAATTTTTAAAAACTCCATTTATCATTTACTAGTTGCTATATTTTCAGATTTATATTCCTATGTATAATTGTGTATTTTATTATGAAATTAGTAATACACATCATCTAAACAGTATAGGTTTTGGTCCTAAATAATTGAATAACATATTTTGACCTTGGCCTCTGATGTAAACTATTTCATAATTATTTTCCCTATTTTTCTAGAGCTATTCTTTCCTTAAAAATGTGTCCCTAAATGTGAATAATAAATTAAACAGATTCAATTCTGTCCAAAATATGTTTTTATCTCACTCCAAAATTTTCTAAACACTGAGAAAGTCTTTAACTTAATTTTGACAATATGTTTGTCCCACTTTTTAATTTTTAAAAACTAGTTACATATTCAATTTCCTAAATTAAATACTAAACAGGGCTAAAATAATGAACTCACCCATTACAGGGTCTATAATATTATTTTCATAATTTCCAGGGGTCTAGCTACACTTATCAGAGGTGTTTTTCCTAATTTTTATTACGTCCAGGGGCTAAAACTGATTTTTAAATGAATTTACATGATTTTCTGGAGTTCCAGGGGCTAGATCTGAAGTTTCCGGGGCTAGCTCTCAATTCCAGAGAACCCCAGGGGGTAGCACATAAGAAATCCAGTCTTTATAACGCGGGGCTGATGTGGACCGTCCGATTTTAAACCGACGGCTGAGATTATAACATCGAACCGGTACGCGGGGATTTAAAGTCTACCGTGCGATTTAAAATAAACGGCGCACAAGCGGCCACGTCGCTCTGATCGAGCGCGGGCGGCGCTGCCGGCAGCGCACGGCGGCGGGAAGCGGCGATCTCGCCGGAAAGTTTCGGATCCGCGAGAATTCTGCCTAGAACTGTGATCTTATGGCATAGATCGGTAGAGGGGAGGTCGGGGATCTCACCTCGGGGTTTTTCTCGAGCTCGGGGGTCCTGGAAAGTGATCGGCGGCGAGGTCCGAGGCAAAACCACGACGAAGCACGTCGGCGCTGGGTTTACACCGTAACTCTCCGAGTTTTCTGCACCTGCAAAGCTCCCCGGAGGCGGTGGATCAAGACCAGCGAGTTAGATCAGAGTTTCCGAGCTTAGATCAGCTAGAATTCACCGGCGAAGTCTCGGTGCTCACCGGAGTAAAAATCGGCGATCGCGTGGGAAAAACTGATCGGGGCTAGGGTTTTTATAGCCGGGGGAGGGCGGTGAGTTGGTTGTGATCGAGTTTGAGTCTTCCGGGATCAGAATTCGGGCTGAGGGACGCAGTTTCCGGGCGGTTAAGATCGCGCGCGCTCGGGAGGAAAAGTCCGGGGTCGGCGCGAGCGAGGTTGGGGATGACAGGTGGGTCCCACCCGTCTGTGAGAGACCGCACGGGCGCGCGGGGGCGGGCTGGCGCGGGGAAACTGGGCCGGCTGGCGGGTTTCGGCTCACTGGCCGGTTTTTTTCCCGTTTCTCTTTTTCTTTTTTCCATTTCTTTTCTGTTTTCAGTATAATTTGAATTCCAGTTTGAATTTGAATTTTTGCAAAACATGCAACACGTCCAAAAATTTTTAAATTCCCCTCTGAACATGGTTTAGAGTTTTGAATCAAAATTTGGGGTGTTACAGCTCTACCCCCCTTAAAAGAAATCTCGTCCTCGAGATTGGTGTTTCTAAGAAAACAATTCCGGAAATTGTGCCTTGAGCTCATCTTCCCGTTCCCAGGTAGCTTCCTCTTCTGAGTGATGCTTCCACTGCACCTTGCACATCCGGATTCTCTTGTTTCTGGTGAGGCGTTCCATCGTCTCCAAAATCTTGTATGGTTGCTCGACATAAGACAAATCTTCAGCTACATCCACTTCATTCATGGGTAACACCTCTTTAGGCGTCCTCTGACATTTCTTGAGTTGTGACACATGAAATACATCGTGCACGTCCGATAGATGAACCGGTAACTCTAGTTGGTACGCCACTTCGCCTTTTCTTTCCAAAACTTGAAAGGGTCCGATGTATCGAGGTGACAACTTCCCTTTCACCTTGAACCGACGAAGTCCTCTGATAGGGGACACCTTGAGATAAACATAGTCTCCCACGTTGAAAACGAGTTCTCTTCTTCGTACATCAGCATAACTCTTCTGGCGTGTTTGTGCTATCCTCAAGTTGTTGCGAATCTCCCTCACCTTCGCTTCGGCTTCTTGTAGCACTTCTGGACCAAACACTTTACTTTCTCCTGTTTGGTTCCAAAATAGGGGAGTTCTTCACTTCCTTCCATACAAAGCTTCAAACGGTGACATCTTCATACTAGCTTGATAACTGTTGTTATAGGAAAACTCCGCATACGGTAAGTTCTTGTCCCAACTCCTATTGTTTTTGAGTGCACATGCCCTTAACATATCTTCAAGGATCTGATTGGTTCTCTCCGTCTGCCCGTCAGTTTGGGGATGATAGGCAGAGCTGAAATTCAGATGGGTTCCCATGGTTTCATGCAACTTTTGCCAAAACCTCGAGGTGAACTGTGTCCCTCGGTCCGACACTATCTTCTTTGGCACTCCATGGTAACACACAATCCTTGACATGTACAATTCTGCCAATTTGGACCCGCTGTAGCTTTCTTTCACAGGGATGAAATGAGCTACCTTGTTTAGCCTATCAATAACGACCCATATTGAATCATACCCGGATTGGGTCCTAGGCAATCACACGACAAAATCCATGCTGATTTCTTCCCACTTCCATTCAGGCACTTTGAGTGGTTGCAATAATCCCGCAGGTCGTTGATGTTCTGCTTTCACCAACTGACATGTGTCACATAGGGCAACATGTTCCGCGACATCTCACTTCATGCCATACCACCAATACCTGCTTTTGAGGTCCTGGTACATCTTCGTACTCCCAGGATGAATGGAATAGTCGGAATCGTGAGCCTCCTTCAAAATTAATTCACGGATCTCTTTTACTTCTGGCACACAGATCCTTTTCCCGTGCCACACCGTTCCCTATTCATCCTCTCTAAAACCAGGAGCTTTATTTTCCTTAATGAGCTGTCTGATCTCTTGTATCTTCTCATCATTCTTTTGGCCCTCGCGTATGTCTTGCTCGAGTGTGGAGTCCACTTCCATGGCGATGGCTTCACCACTATTTACTAGACATAGATTGAGTCTTATAACCTCGTCCTTAAATTCTGCAGGCATGTCCTTCAAGCTCAACTTATTGACCTGCACTTTCTGACTCAAAGCATCGGCCACGACGTTTGCTTTCCCAGGATGATAGTTGATGCCCACATCAAAGTCATTGATTAGCTCTAACCATCTCCTTTGTCGGAGATTGAGATCTGGCTGTGTGAATATGTACTTCAAACTCTTATGATCCGTATATATCTCTGTCCTCTTCCCCATCAAATAGTGCCGCCAAATTTTCAACGCGTGTACCACTGCAGCTAGTTCTAGATCATGTGTAGGATAGTTCTTCTCGTGCTTCCGAAGCTGCCGGGATGCATATGCCACGACATGTCCTTCTTGCATGAGAACACATCCCAACCCATTTCCAGAGGCATCGCAGTACACTATGAAATTCTTCTGCATATCTGGCATAACCAGCACTGGGGCTGTTGTCAATCTCTTCTTTAACTCCTGAAAGCTCGTCTCGCACTGTGGCGTCCAGGTGAATGTGATTCCCTTCTCCAACAGTTTGGTGAGAGGACTCGAGATCTTGGAGAATCCCTCAATAAACCGTCGATAGTATCCAGCCAATCCCAAAAAGCTTCGAACTTCCCCGACATTTTCAGGGGTTTTCCACTTCTGGATATCCTCGATTTTGGTGGGATCTATGGAGATTCCTCCCTCCGAGATTATATGTCCTAAAAAGGGAACTCTCTTCAGCCAAAACTCACACTTGCTCAACTTGGCATATAGTTGGTGTTCTCTCAGCCTCTGTAACACCAACCTTAGATGTTTCTCATGTTCTTCTTCATCTTTGGAGAAGACGAGAATATCATCTATGAAAACCACCACAAATTTGTCCAGATATTCCATGAATACCTTGTTCATGAGGTACATGAAATATGCCGGGGCATTGGTTAGCCCAAAAGGCATGACAGTGTATTCATATAGTCCGTACCGAGATACGAAAGCTGTCTTGGGAATATCTGATTGCCTTATCTTGAGTTGGTGGTACCCCGACCTGAGATCAATTTTTGAGAACACATAAGCTCCCCTCAACTGATCAAACAAGTCTTCAATGCGGGGTAATGGGTACTTGTTTTTGATGGTTACCTCATTCAAGGCACGGTAATCCACGCATAACCTTTGGGTTCCGTCTTTCTTGGGCACAAATATCACCGGAGCTCCCCATGGTGAGGAACTAGGGCGAATATACCCCTTCTCCGTCAATTCTCTCAAATGATCCTTGAGCTCTTCTAGCTGCTTGGAGTCCATTCGATAAGGTCTCTTGTATATCGGGGCTGTTCCCGGTACTAGCTCAATTGCGAATTCCACGTCACGGTTGGGAGGCATACCTGGCAATTCTTCCGGAAAAACATCTGGATATTCCCTGATAGTCCTGATTTCCTCAACTTTCACCTCCACTTGATTTAATTTAATGTGCCTCCTAGGCTCGTGTATCATTATGAACTTTACTCGGGTGCCACTGGGGTGAGTTAGTTCCACCGTTCTGGTCGAACAATGGATGATTCCTTTATGTTTGGTCAACCAATCCATACCCAGAATAATATCTATCCCTCGTGAATCTATCACTATGAGGTTAGCAGTAAATACTACCCCATTAATGTCTAGGCTCACTTTGGGACACACTTGTCTTGTCCTTATTTCTCCACCTGGAGAGTTTACGGCTAGCATATGGTTCATTTGTGTGGTTGCTAGGTCATACTTCTTAACAAACCCTTGAGCAATGAACGAGTGGGTAGCACCAGAATCAAACAGCAGAGTTGCAAGGTGTAAATTGGCAGGAAACTTACCAACTACCACGTCGGGTGCCTCTTGTGCTTCCTCCATAGTGACATGGTTCACCCGTCCTCTCAATACATTCTGCTGTTGTGGCGGCGCAGGCTTCTTCTTTGGGCATTTATGGGCGTAGTGCCCCACTTCACCACAGCTGAAACATTGCACCCCAATCTTAGATGCTGGGCCCTTGTTGTCTTGGGGTTGGTTTGGGGGTCCTTGTACTGCTGGTCGAGGTGGATATGCGGTGCGAGGCTGCTGTACAAACTGACGTGGTGGCTGTGCTGGTGCTGCGGGTGGTCTGTAGTTTGGGTTGTACCCTCTTGGTGCTGAATAGGGTACCGCAGCACGGCTCGTCTGCCCCGTAGGTTGTTGCATCATACGTGGGCGGGTGTTGCTCCCTGAGGCCTGATGTGACCACCCCGCCTTCCTCTTATTCTCATTTTCCAAGGCCTTTAGCTTCCTTTCCACCACAAATGCTCTGTCCACCATCTTTTGCAAGCTTTCATACTCATTGGAGGACATGGCACACTGCATCTCTGCGGTAAGTCCTTCCACGAAACAATCTTGTTTCTGCTCATCAGTCTCTATGTCTCGTGGAGCATAACGGGATAGTTGAGTAAATTTAGTGAGGTATTCCCTCACAGTCATGTTTCCCTGCTGCAGTCCCAAAAACTCCTTCCTCTTGTTTTTGAGTTCACCTCTTGGGATGTAGTGGTTGCGGAAGCTACGCTTGAACTCTTCCCAAGTGATGTTCTCAGGGTCATGATGGGCGGCCACGTAGGCGGTCCACCAATCAGCAGCAGGTCCATGCAATTGATGAGAGGCAAACAGGACCCTCTCATACCCTTGGCATTGTATTATCCTCATCTTACTAGCAGCGGAATATTATTCTTTAGGGCTCCATCACAGGCGTTGCCCGGGGGTCTTCATGAACCTAAAAAAAACCTTCCTCGGGTCCAAAATCTTGGTCATTATACACCACCTCATTATCTTGACCTGAGCAGCAATATAAACCAACAAATATGCAAGGTTGAGTACCAATGGTACTCAGCAAGTGTGGGAAAATTATATCATGCATGGCTAGAACAAGGAGAGGTTGAACTCATGGTTAAAGCACTACGCAATTAATACCTATCATCTTAGCTTATTAAGCACCTACATTACTACACAGGTGAAATGGTCCCAAACTCCCATCCCATCATCATAATCCAATAACCATAACATCATTTCCAATGTTAAGCTTCCCGCTTAACTTCCAAAACCATCAATCCTCTAATCATGAATAAGTCCAGGCCGCTCTTAACCGTGAGCACGGCTGTCAAGACAGTTTTAACTCTGCAGAGTTTGTACCACTGTACCCACATGTAGTGATTTCATCCCCCGTTGCCGGGTGGACTAAAAGAACCTCCATTATGCCAGTGGCTACGATCCACATTCACACTTCCCAGGTGTGTAGCCAGGAGATCACTACGAAGCCTTTACAAAGGGATTCCCGACGAGCATGGGCCCACTGAGGTTTCACCCCTAACAGCATACAAGAGGCTCCAACCCCGCTGCAGTGGCCCCCTCTTGAGCCTTGCGGTTCATATGGTAGTCCAGCTGACACCTACTCCCCGCACCATCCAACACACCCATACTACGCCGGGGATACACCTAATTAATTGGCCAAGCTGCCCCATCTCAGCATGTGGTTGGCACTGTAAAGCCGGGTTACATGCTCCATGAACCGGTCCTTAGGATCCAGGCAAGTACTAAACACAAACCCAAGTCTCGTGCACCCAGCACACAACCAAAACATCCAACTTGCCTTGATCCCTACCTCTACATAACTCACAATAGCTCATTCAAGAGTATGGTATAATAAACTGATGCTCTCATATCCCAAATATCCCATTCTAAGCATGGCTAAGCATATGCATGTAAATAAATGACATGACAAAATAAATCCTAACCCAAGCTACAAGGAAACAAGGTAATGCAATTCTAGGGAAACTTTCCTAGCATGGGTTTCATATTTCATTTGACAATGCAAATAATTCTATCTACACATCCTAGCATAGGATCAAAGTGGTCAAGGACACTTGCCTCCTTCTTGCTGCTCTTGAAATGGGTAGTCCTGATCTTGGAAAGGAATAACTTGCTCTTGAACAGGTTCTACTTCATACCATCACACATAGCAAAAGAAAAACAACAATCATAAGACATAGTTCACACTTCTACTTCATACAAACCACACATTTCATATTTATGAAATTCATTCACCATTATATGTGTTGTGGTTACTTTGTGTGTTGATTTGTGGCTTGCACACACTTTTATTTATATGTGTATGATTCCTACTTTGGTGTTCATATTTATACTTACATACTATATATATATATATATGTATATATGTGTGTGTTTCAGTTTTAAATAAATTCCTTATATTAAACTACCAAGTATGTAAGAAAAGTATTTTTCTTCTCCATATGTGCCTTCATAATTTCTATCAACCCTAAACTGAACTCTTTGAATTTTTAAAAACTCCATTTATCATTTACTAGTTGCTATATTTTCAGATTTATATTCCTATGTATAATTGTGTATTTTATTATGAAATTAGTAATACACATCATCTAAACAGTATAGGTTTTGGTCCTAAATAATTGAATAACATATTTTGACCTTGGCCTCTGATGTAAACTATTTCATAATTATTTTCCCTATTTTTCTAGAGCTATTCTTTCCTTAAAAATGTGTCCCTAAATGTGAATAATAAATTAAACAGATTCAATTCTGTCCAAAATATGTTTTTATCTCACTCCAAAATTTTCTAAACACTGAGAAAGTCTTTAACTTAATTTTGACAATATGTTTGTCCCACTTTTTAATTTTTAAACACTAGTTACATATTCAATTTCCTAAATTAAATACTAAACAGGGCTAAAATAATGAACTCACCCATTACAGGGTCTATAATATTATTTTCATAATTTCCAGGGGTCTAGCTACACTTATCAGAGGTGTTTTTCCTAATTTTTATTACGTCCAGGGGTTAAAACTGATTTTTAAATGAATTTACATGATTTTCTGGAGTTCCAGGGGCTAGATCTGAAGTTTCCGGGGCTAGCTCTCAATTCCAGAGAACCCCAGGGGGTAGCACGTAAGAAATCCAGTCTTTATAACGCGGGGCTGACGTGGACCGTCCGATTTTAAACCGACGGCTGAGATTATAACATCGAACTGGTACGCGGGGATTTAAAGTCTACCGTGCGATTTAAAATAAACGGCGCACAAGCGGCCACGTCGCTCTGATCGAGCGCGGGCGGCGCTGCCGACGGCGCACGGCGGCGGGAAGCGGCGATCTCGCCGGAAAGTTTCGGATCCGCGAGAATTCTGCCTAGAACTGTGATCTTATGGCATAGATCGGTAGAGGGGAGGTCGGGGATCTCACCTCGGGGTTTTTCTCGAGCTCGGGGGTCCTGGAAAGTGATCGGCGGCGAGGTCCGAGGCAAAACCACGGCGAAGCTCGTCGGCGCTGGGTTTACACCGTAACTCTCCGAGTTTTCTGCACCTGCAAAGCTCCCCGGAGGCGGTGGATCAAGACCAGCGAGTTAGATAAGAGTTTCCGAGCTTAGATCAGCCAGAATTCACCGGCGAAGTCTCGGTGCTCACCGGAGTAAAAATCGGCGATCGCGTGGGAAAAAATGATCGGGGCTGGGGTTTTTATAGCCGGGGGAGGGCGGTGAGTTGGTTGTGATCGAGTTTGAGTCTTCCGGGATCAGAATTCGGGCTGAGGGACGCGGTTTCCGGGCGTTTAGATCGCGCGCGCTCGGGAGGAAAAGTCCGGGGTCGGCGCGAGCGAGGTTGGGGATGACAGGTGGGTCCCACCCGTCTGTGAGAGACAGCACGGGCGCGCGGGGGCGGGCTGGCGCGGGGAAACTGGGCCGGCTGGCGGGTTTCGGCCCACCGGCCGGTTTTTTTCCCGTTTCTCTTTTTCTTTTTTTCCATTTCTTTTCTGTTTTGAGTATAATTTGAATTCCAGTTTGAATTTGAATTTTTGCAAAACATGCAACACGTCCAAAAATTTTTAAATTCCCCTCTGAACATGGTTTAGAGTTTTGAATCAAAATTTGGGGTGTTACAAGCGGCTACCCGGAAGCATTGTGGCAAATGCTCCAATATTTCGGGTACAACCAGATGCCGCAATACTTCGCCAAGGAAGAAGGCGAAGAGGGGAACAAGACGTGGACGATCCATGTCGAGGTTCCTGCAGGGCCTACGCCACCCGGTTGGGTGCCATTCACCGTCACGGTGAGAGGAAGACAATCGGAAGGGATGTGGCAAGTGGCAGCCCGTGACACTATGTCACGTTTCTGTCAACTACACGTGCAGGCTATGGAGGGAACTCCATACGCACTCGTTCCGGTGGAGGGACGAGCTCAGCATGTGTGGGAGGAGAGATACCTGGAGGCAACAGACCCGAGTTGCCCAAGGTACAACCACGCGTCTCGTCATAAGCACGCCCTCTCGGTCACTCCTAGGCTGTCCAAAAAGGGGCAATTCCGAACCTACATGCCTCACATGCGTAACACATGTGAGACGGGCCGGTTCGAAATGGGTGACGCATATTGTAAAGGTTTACGTCAATCTTTCATTTTTGAGTCATTTCAAAGAGAGTTAGGAAAGAACAATAGAGAGAAGGAAAGAACCATAGTTGTTAAGGAGTCGCTTAAGCTTTGCTTAAGCGACGCTTAAGCGGTAAGGCGCCTGGGGATCGTAAGGCGTCCCATCGCCTTAGATCCTGGCGTAAGGAAGGTGAATACGGCGGTGGCGCTTGCACACAGGGGAGGCGGCAGCGGTGCCCGCGCACAGGAGGTGATACATCTTCCGGGAAAGGAAGGGGCGGGGGTGGCGCCGTCGACGGAGGAAACCAATGTGGGGGGGGGGGAGAGGGGGAGCAGACTGGCCTGCATTGGTGGGAGGTTGAGCGCCGGCAGATCCGTAGCAGCCGGTCAATGGAGGCCGACGAGTGCCGGCAGGTCGACAGTCCCGCGGCGGAGGAGGCCGAGCGCCGAAGGATTGGCAGTTCCGCGGCAGAGTGTCAGAGGCCGAGCGCTGCCTAAGCCGCAGGGGGGGAGGGGGATGCGGGATCGGAGGCCGAACGCCACGGGGGGGGGGGGGGGGGGGAGGGGGTGGGGGTAGGGCGAGGCGGCCTAGGTTGTTCACATCGTGCTTTTGTAGACGTATACGTTACCACTAAATGGGTCGTATCGGGCCCTAAGCCCATTTATGTACATATAGTACTTTTAAACACTCAAACAATCGAAACAATAATCAATTAAACTATTAACTTATATGCATTAATCATCTAAGCAATTAACAACTCATCTAAACAAACATAATTACCGTAGTTAACAAGCTTATCAATTCTAAGCAATTAAAAAAAACACTAGCTCGCAATTCAAATAAACCTGGGCAATAATTAAACCTAAGCATATCAATTCATCTAAATCTAAAGAATTAGCCACTAAACAATCAATCACAAACAAGCATAATCTAAACAATTGGTAATTAAAAAACCAAACTTTCTAGATGGGGAGGGAGGCGGGCGACTTACTCACAGTGGAGGCGGCGCAGCGAGCGGCACACGGCGAGGCGGGCGGTGGACGGCGTGGAGGCGGACCGGCACGGTGCGGCGGCGCACAGCGCGACGGGCGCAGGTCCGGGCGGTGCGGCGACGTGGCAGCGCGGTGGGGCTAGGCAGCGCGTGGGGCGGCGCTGTGGCGAGGCTGCGGCGGCTGGGGCGGGGTGGCGGCCGGGGTGGGGACCTCCGGGGCGGCGGCGGCTGACTGGCGGTCAGGTGGCGGCCGGGGCGCCGGCTGGCGAGGGCGGCCGGGGCGGCGGGCGGATGGCGGCTGGGGCGGCGGTGGCGGCGTTTAGGGCTGCGGGGGCTCGGGTCGGCGCGGGCATGGATGCCCGCGCCGACCCCGGCCCGCGGGTATATAAGCCTTATTTACGACGGCCCATGGTGTGGCCGTCGTACATAAGCTTATTTCCTATGTCTAAATGTGAACTTTATTATGAAAATAGTAAGACACCTCATCTAAACAGAATAGGTTCTAATATAAAATATTAAATAATATATTTTTGAACTTCTCCTCTGATGTGAACTAATTTAAATCTATTTTACCCATTTTCAAAATTATTTATTAACCTAAAAATGTGTTCCTAGAACTAATAAACATGAACACACCCAAACAGATTTCAATTTCAGCCTAAATTTTATTTTTAGCTCATTCTAAAGTTTTCCAAGTGTTAGTAGAGTTTAAACTTGAATTTACAATGTGTTTGTATTTCCTTTTTAAATTTAAATCCTAGTCACACATTCAAATTTCTAAATTGAATATCATATAGGGTTAAAAAGGTAAGTTCACCCTACTACAGGGTCTAATTTATTATTTTAAGAATTTCCAGGGGCCTAACTATGCATAACAGGGGGGTTTTGCAAATTTTTATTAAGTCCAGGGGCTAAAACTGATTTTTAATTGAATTTACATGAATTTCTGAAGTTCCAGGGGCTAGATCAGAAGTTTATGGGGCTAGCTCGTATTTTCCGAGATCCCCAGGGGGTAGCGCGTAAGAATCCCGGCCTTTATAATCCGGGGCCGACGTGGACCGTCCGATTTAAAACAGAAGGCTCAGATTAGATCGCCGAACCGGTACGCGTAGGTTTTAATTCCACCGAGTGATTTAAAATAGACGGCGAACAAGCGGCCACGTCGCTCTGACCGAGCGCGGGCGGCGCTGCCCGGCAGCGCACGGCGGCGGGAGGCGGCGATCTCGGCGGAAAACTTTGGATCTTCGTCTATTATTCCTAAAACTGGGATTTCATGGCATAGATCGGTAGAGGGGAGGTTGGGAATCTCACCTCGGGGTTTTTCTTGAGCTCGGAGGTCCTGGAAGGCGGTCGACGACGAGGTCCGAGGTGAATTCACGGCGATGCTCATCGGCGCTGTGTCTGAAGCGCAAACCACCGAGTTTTCTGCACCTGCGTGATTCCCCGGAGGCAGTGGAACACGATCGGTGCGTTAGATCAGAGAACCCGAGCAAAGATCGAGAGAAAACGGTGATCGGAGCTTCGGTTCTCAACGGGAGGAAAAACAGCCGATAGCGGGCGAAAACCGGGACGATGTCGGTGTTTATATAGCCGGGGGAGGGCGGCGTTCGGTTGGGATCGAGCTGGAGTCGTCCAGAACCGAAATTCGGCTGGGATACGCGGGTATCCGGGGTGGTTTTGATTCGGGGGAGAGAGGAGTCCCAGGTCGGCTGAACGCGCGCGTGAGGAGGAAGACGACGGCGGGCCCCACATGTCAGTGAGAGGAAAACGGGGCGCGCAGCTGCGGGCTGGCGCGGGGGCGAGGTGGGCCGGCTGGTGGGTTTCGGCCCACTGGCCGGGAGGGTTTTGTTTTTTCTTTTTCTTTTCTGTTTTGAGTTGAATTTGAATTCCAATTTGAATTTCTGCACCACATGCAATACATCCAAAAAATTTTAAATTCCCCTCTAAACAGGTTTTGGGGTGTTACAGCTCTACCCCCTTAAAAGAAATATCATCCTCGAGATTGGTGGTTCTAAGAAAACAATTCCGGAAACTGTGCCTTAAGCTCGTCTTCTCGCTCCCATGTGGCTTCCTCTTCTGAGTGATGCTTCCACTGCACCTTGCACATCCGGATTCTTTTATTTCTTGTCAGGCATTCCATTGTCTCCAAAACCTTGACCGGATGCTCGGCATAAGACAGATCCTCGGCTACGTCAACCTCATTCATGGGTAACATCTCTTCAGGTGTCCTCAGACATTTCTTGAGCTGTGACACATGGAATACATCGTGCACATCCGATAGGCGAGCCGGCAGTTCTAGTTGATATGCCACTTCGCCTTTCCTCTCCGGAACTTGAAAGGGTCCGATGTATCGGGGTGATAACTTCCCTTTCACCTTGAACCGACGAAGTCCTCGGATAGGGGACACCTTGAGGTAGACATAGTCCCCCACGATAAAAACAAGCTCTCTTCATCGTACATCGGCGTAGCTCTTTTGTCGTGTCTGTGCTATTCTCAAGTTGTTGCAGGTTTCCCTCACTTTCGCCTCGGCTTCTTGTAGTACTCCAGGCCCAAACACTTTACTTTCCCCCGTTTGGTCCCAAAATAGTTGAGTTCTGCACTTTCTCCCATACAAAGCCTCAAATGGTGGCATCTTCATACTAGCCTGATAGTTGTTGTTATAGGAGAACTCCGCATATGGTAAGTTCTTATCCCAACTCCGATTGTTTTTGAGTGCACACGCTCTCAGCACATCCTGAAGGATCTGATTGGTTCTTTCCGTCTGCCCGTCAGTTTAGGGATGATAGGTAGAACTAAAATTCAGATGAGTTCCCATGGTTTCATGTAACTTCTGCCAGAACCTTGAGGTGAACTGTGTCCCTCGATCTGACACTATCTTCTTTGGCACTCCATGGAAACACACGATCCTTGACATGTATAATTCTGCCAATTTGGATCCGCTGTAGCTTTCTTTCACGGGAATAAAATGAGCTACCTTGGTTAGCCTGTCGATAATGACCCATATCGAATCATATCCTGATTAGGTCCTGGGTAGTCCCACTATGAAATCCATACCAATTTCTTCCCATTTCCATTCAGGCACTTTGAGTGGTTGCAATAATCCCGCGGGTCGTTGATGTTCTGCTTTCACCAACTGACATGTGTCACATAGGGCAACATGTTCCGCGACATCTCGCTTCATGCCATACCACCAATACCTGCTCTTGAGGTCATGGTACATCTTCGTACTCCCAGGATGAATGGAATAGTAGGAATCATGAGCCTCCTTCAAAATCAATTCACGGATCTCCTTCACTTCAGGCACACAGATTCTTTTCCCGTGCCACACCGTACCTTGTTCATCCTCTCTGAAACCAGGGGCTCTATTATCCTTGATGAGTTGTCGGATTTCTTGTATCTTCTCATAATTCTTTTGACCATCGCGTATGTCTTGCTCTAATGTGGAGTGCACTTCCATGGCGATGGCTTGACCACTATTCACAAGGCATAGGTTGAGTCTTATAACATCATCCTTTAATTCTGCAGGCATGTCCTTCAAGCTCAACCTATTGACCTGCACTTTCCCGCTTAAAGCATCTGCCACGACATTCACTTTCCCAGGATGATAGTTGATGCCCACATCAAAGTCGTTGATTAGCTCTAACCATCTCCTTTGTCTGAGGTTGAGGTCTGGCTGTGTGAAAATGTACTTTAAGCTCTTATGATCCGTATATATTTCTGTCCTCTTCCCCATCATGTAGTGCCGCCAAATCTTCAACGTGTGTGCCACTGCGGCTAGTTCTAGGTCATGTGTAGGATAGTTCTTCTCGTGTTTCTGGAGCTGCCGGGACGCATAAGCCACGACATGCCCTTCTTGCATGAGAACACATCCCAACCCGTTTCTAGAAGCATCTCAGTACACCGAAAAGTTCTTTAGCATATCTGGCATAACTAGCACTGGGGCTGTGGTCACTCTTTTCTTCAGTTCCTGAAAGCTCGTCTCGCACTGCGGTGTCCATGTGAATGTGATTCCTTTCTCCAACAGTTTGGTGAGGGGTCTTGAAATCATGGAGAAACCCTCGATAAAACATCGATAGTAGCCAGCCAATCCTAAGAAGCTTCAAACTTCCCCAACGTTCTCGGGGGGGTCTTCCACTTCTGTACATACTCGATCTTGGCGGGATCTATGGAGATTCCTCCCTCCGAGATTATATGTCCTAAGAAGGGAACTCTCTTCAACCAGAATTCACACTTGCTCAGCTTGGTATATAGTTGGTGTTCTCTCAGTTTTTGCAACACCAACCTTAAATGCCTCTCATGTTCTTCTTCATCTTTGGAAAAGATGAGAATGTCATCAATGAAAACCACCACAAATTTGTCCAGATATTTCATGAATACCTTGTTCATGAGATACATGAAGTATGCCGGGGAATTAGTTAGCCCGAAAGGCATGACTGTGTATTCATACAGTCCGTACCGAGATACGAAAAATGTCTTTGGAATATCAGTTTGCCTTATCTTAAGTTGGTGGTATCCCGACCTGAGATCAATTTTCGAGAACACATAAGCTCCCCTCAACTGATCAAACAAGTCTTCAATGCGGAGTAATGGGTACTTGTTCTTGATGGTTACTTCATTCAACGCACGTTAGTCTAGGCACAACCTTTGGGTTCCATCCTTCTTGGGCACAAATATCACTGGAGCACCCCAGGTGAGGAACTAGGGCGAATATACCCCTTTTCTGTCAATTCCCTTAAATGTTCCTTGAGTTCTTCTAGCTGTTTGGAGTCCATCCGATAAGGTCTCTTGTATATCGGAGCTGTTCCAGGCACTAGCTCAATCGCGAATTCCACTTCACGATCGGGAGGCATACCTGGCAACTCCTCCGGAAAAACGTCTGGATATTCCCTGATAATCCTGATCTCCTCCACTTTCGCCTCAACTTGATTTAATTTAATGTCCCTCCTAGGCTCTTGTATTGTTATAAACTTTACTCTTGTGCCACTAGGGTGAGTTAGTTCCACCGTTCTGGTCAAAAAATGGATGATTCCCTTATGTTTGGTCAACCAATCCATGCCCAAAATAATATCTATCCCTTGTGAATCTATCACTATGAGGTTGGCAGTAAATACTACCCCATTAATGTCTAGATTCACCTTGGGACACACTTGTCTTGTCCTTATTTCTCCACCTGGAGAGTTTACTGCTAGCATATGGTTCATTTGTGTTGTTGCTAGATCATGCTTCTTAACAAACCCTTGGGCAATGAACGAGTGGGTAGCACCAGAATCGAACAACAGGGTTGCAATATGTAAATTGGCAGGAAACTTACCAACTACCACGTTGGGTGCCTCTTGTGCCTCCTCCATGGTCACGTGGTTCACCCGTCCTAGCATCACATTCTGCTGTTGCGGCTGCACGGGCTTCTTCTTTGGGCACTTATGGGCGTAGTGCCCCACTTCACCACAGTTAAAGCATTGCACCCCAACCTTAGGTGCCTGGCCTTTGTTGTCTTGGGGTTGGTTTGGGGGTCCTTGTACTGCCGGTCGAGGTGGATATGCGGGGCGAGGCTGCTGTACAAACTGACGTTGTGGCTGTGTTGGTGCTGACGGAGGCCTGAAATTCGGGTTGTACCCTCTCGGCGCGGAGTAGGGTACCGCAGCACGGCTCGTCTGCCCTGCGGGTTGCTGCATCAGACGTGGGCGGGTGTTGCTACCGGAGGCTTGGTGTGACCATCCCGCCTTCCTCTTGTTTTCATTTTCCAAGGCCTTCAGCTTCCTTTCCACAACAAATGCTCTGTCCACCATCTTTTGGAAACTTTCATACTCGTTGGATGACATTGCACACTGCATTTCTGCTGTAAGTCCCTCTACGAAGCAATCCTGTTTCTGCTCATCAGTCTCTATGTCTCGTGGGGCATAACGGGATAGTTGGGTGAATTTAGTGAGGTATTCCCTCACAGTCATGTTTCCTTGCTGCAGCCCCAAGAACTCCTTTCTCTTGTTTTTGAGTTCACCCCTGGGTATGTAATGGTTGCGGAAGCTACGCTTGAACTCTTCCCAAGTGATGTTCTCAGGGTCATGATGGGCGGCCACGTAAGCGGTCCACCAATCAGCAGCAGGTCCATGCAATTGGTGAGAGGCAAACAGCATCCTCTCATATCCTTGGCATTGTATGATCCTCATCTTGCTCTCAATGGTCTTTAGCCAGTCATCTGCCTCCAGGGGTTCAGCAGCACTTGCAAACTTTGGAGGTTGAGTTCCTAGAAACTCACTCAACCTTGGTTGGCGTGGTGCAGCTTGTGAAGGTGGAGCTTGGTGCAAGTTGGTCACCACTTGAGTCAGGTTCTGGATGAGCTGATTTTGATTCTCAAGCATTTGGTGGATGGGATCAACTCCTTCACGGCGACCACCCCTGTCTTGGCCTCCAGAAAGATGAGGGTTGCCGGCCTCATCGTTGTTGTTGACGGGGTTGGCACCACGACCCTTTCCTCTTCCGGCCAACTATCATGATCAACCAAATGTCAACTTAAAGCATTACGTATTATCTTACCAATTTTACTTGTTTACAGTTTGAAATGTTGGGGCCTTGTTGTATTTATATTTTCTGAGAGTTCATGTATCACGTAAAAATAAATGCACTATTAGTTTCATAGGGGTTCACACATCAAAGCAAAGCAACCTGAAGACGAGGTTGTGGACAATTGCTCATGGCTTCCACAACTCACGTCACACACCACACATTAACACACCATTATCTAAGGTATTGACTCGCCTACTCGATAACCTACTGAACTATGGGAAAGTACTCTACACGACTCGTATCACTGAGCTGGCTCCTCGGGATCTTCCTCATTATTGCGGCTGCCTTCTGAATCCGCTTTGGGTGGGGAGGCTGCTGGTGGAGAAGTGCGGCGACGCCTACTCGCCCGGTGATCTGGGGAGTCAGGAGTCCATGTGTCATTCACGGTGACACACAGTTCATTCCCATCTCCTCTTTCTCTCGCCCTCAAGCTGGCTCGAAGCAACGCCTCAGTCTCCTTCAGGGTGTCGCGAACATTCTGAAGCTCCTGCTGACACTCCTGCAGTCGAGTGCTGAGCATAGCAGCATCCTCCAAGCACAGGTCCATGTGCTCATGGGAAGTCCCTTGCTGCACTGGCGGGTACTTGTACTCCGTCGTACCACTCTCACGCTGGAGAACATACATGTACTCAGTCCTGTCCAGGTGGCGACGATAGATGTGACTCTGGCAGGTGATTGCCTCCCAAGTGACATCCTTCTCCGCATCGACCTGTGTCGCTCGACAAGCTGGAGAGCGGTGGATCTTGAGCAGCTGATTTTCGTGGATAATCCTCATTTCTAAACTCCATTATTCCCGCTTCTCACGGATGGTCCGGGTGGAGCTATAGTGTATGATTAGCTCGTATTGCCGGTGGCTTGGAGCATGCATCGAAGATGGCGCAACAAGCCTCCTACAGCCAATCCGTAGGAGAGGTACGTCACCGGACGATTCTCCTCTCTCAAGGCAAGGGCAACTACCGGAACTCTCCCTCCGGTGGACTTGCGAGCTGTGCGAATCATGCAAACCATCTAAAACATAAAGCATTTAAACTTAAGTTAGATAGAATTTTAAACAAAAATCCTAATTTTGAATAAAAGTTGGGATAAGATGAAGAAAGTGACCCCATTAGATAACACTTTTCAACCCACACCTTTGTAAAATAGTTTTTAAGAAAATAGGGTCCTTAAATACGTCGTTTTCTTCCTAGGTCCATGTTCCTATGGGCAACCTTGGCTCTGATACCACTTCTGTCACACCCGGTTTCTCCGAAGAACAACCGAGTGAATATCACATGTATGTCAGGATCATTTTCTCATACATATGATGACAAATAGTGAAGCATCATTTATTACAAACCAGGTGTCGAATATAAATAAGTCTTACATAGCATATGTCCCGATGGACGATAATAAGTTCATAACATGTAAATAAAATTGCAGCGGAATATTATTCTTGTGGGGTCCGTCACAGGCGTTGCCCGGGGGACTCCATCAACCTAGAATTGTTCTTCGGGTCCAAAGTCTTGGTCATTGAACACCACATCATTCTCTTGACCTGAGCCGCAATATAAACCAACAAATACGCAAGTTTGAGTACCGTTGGTACTCAGCAAGTGTGGGAAAGTTATGTCATGCATGGCTAGAACAAGGAGAGGTTGAACTCATGGTTAAAGCACTACGCAATTAATACCTATCACCTTAGCTTATTAAGCACCTACATTACTACATAGGTGAAATGGTCCCAATATCCCATCCCATCATCATAATCAAATAACCAAAACATCATTTCCAATGTTAAGCTCCCCGCTTAACATCCACAACTTCCAAAGCCATTCATCCTCTAATCATGAATAAGTCCAAGCCGCTCTTGACCGTGAGCACGGCTGTCATGACAGTTTTGACTCTGCAGAGTTTGCACCTCTGTACCCACATGTAGTGATTTCATCCCCCATTGCCGGGTGGACTAAAAGAACCTCCATTATGCCAGTGGCTACGAACCACATTAATACTTCCCAGGTGTGTAGCCAGGAGATCACTACGAAGCCTTTACAAAGGGATTCCCGATGAGCATGGGCCCACTGAGGTTTCACCCCTAACAGCATACAAGAGGCTCCAACCCCGCTGCAGTGGCCCCCTCTTGAGCCTTGTGGTTCATATGGTAGTCCAGCTGACACCTATTCCCCGCACCATCCAACACACCCATACTACGCCGGGGATACACCTAATTAATTGGCCAAGCTGCCCCATCTCAGCATGTGGTTGGCACGGTAAAGCCAGGTTACATGCTTCATGAACCGGTCCTTAGGATCCAGGCAAGTACTAAACACAAACCCGAGTCTCGTTCACCCAGCACCAACCAAATCATCCAACTTGCCTTGATCCCTACCTCTACATAACTCATAATATCTCACTCAAGAATGAAAGTGCATCTAGGGAATCCCTTGTGGGTTTTGGAGAATTGATGACAAGCATATGAGATCCTAACGAAATGATTGCAGGACAAACAAAGTGAACTAGCTCAGTGCACAGAAAAAGGTGAAAAATAAAGTGCTGCCCGAAAAGGAAGACTTTAGTGGAATTTAGAAGAGCAAATTATATGTAAATGTATAGGGTGTATGTGAGAGACACATCCCAAGAGCTCAGGACTTTTCGTAAGGGTAAGGGGCTAATAATCAACTAAAATCCACTGGACACCGGACTAGTCCGGTCAGCCTACTGGAATGCAACCGGACAAGTCCCGTTTTGGACCGGACTAGTCCGCTCATGTCTCTGTTGTCCTCTTTAGAGGACTGCGGACTAGTCCATCCAAGTGACAGGACTAGTCCGCTGAACTTTCTGGAACCCCACTTCATATAGCACCGGACAAGTCCGGTTTTAGACCGGACTAGTCCGGTTAACCCACTGGAAGTAGACCGGACAAGTCCGATAATATACCGGACTAGTCCGGTATTAGGTTTTACAACGACAATCTTTTGGAAACCATATAAATAGGTGATCCACGGCCTCCCAAAAGTGAGACACGACTAATACTGCAGCAAACACAAACCCTAGTGCCTCCATCTCGTCCCAAGAGCCCAAAACACATCTCCCCACACATCTAAAGTGCAAAAAGATCAAAATCAATTGAACACATGGATTCGGGATTGGGAGATCGTCGTTCTTTCGTTGTGAGCTCTTGGGGTTTGATCCTTCTACACTCATATTCTGCATTGTACTATTTTCGAGTGTATTTGATCACGTTCTTATTGTAATTCTCGTGGGAGCCCTCAACTTGTGAGGTAGCCCCACAAACTCGGTGATTGCCCGTGATAGTGGAGTCAAGTCGGCCTTTGTGGTGACTTGAAGAGGGAAAGGGTTAGGAACCCGGCTTTGTGTGAGCTTCCTCAACGAGGACGTAAATATCTTGGTGAGATCGAACCTCGGTAAAAATTTGTGTCTTTTGTCTCTCATTTACTTTACATTTTGATACATTGGATCACTAGTTTGCTAATAATCATTTGAGTTTCTTATAAGTTTGCACGTGCATTCATACAATAAACTTAATTTATAAAAACTGTTGTTCTCATTCCGCTGCTGAAAGATTCAATTTCTAAAACACACTTAATTAACTCACATAATTCAGCACACCGGACTAGTCCGCCCACACAACCGGACTAGTCCGGTCAATCAAGTTTTTGATAACTCTATTAAGTGTGCAGGAATCTTTTAAAGGCCTATTAACCCCCCCTCTAGGCCACATTCAATTGGTATCAGAGCAAGGTTCTCCATCAAAGAGACTCACATCTCGGAGAGATCATGGCCTCTGAGAAGAACAACGACATCCCAAAGATGAACATCAATGAGGAGGAGCAAGAAGCTAAAGCCTTCGATGTGCTGAAAGACAGCCCACATGATGATGAAGAAGTGAGGCAGCTAAAAGCACTCCTGAGAAAGAAACTGCTAGCACAAAAGGGAAAAGAAGAAGATAAGACGACTGGGAGTGGTCATCACGACTACTCCTGGTATCCTTACAACTACAACCGTCTCAATTCAAACAATTAAGGCAAAAGCAAGGATAAAGGAAAATCTAAGGCTCGACGCACTTGCTACAACTGCGGAGAGTATGGTCACTTCATGGTGGACTGTACTTATGAAGAAAACAAAAAGAAGAAGGAAACAAGATCTCAAGAAAAGAAAAATTTCAGAAAAAGAAGACAAGTCCATCAAGCTCACATTGGGAAGGAGTGGGACTCAAACGACGAGTCCTCCTCCGATGAAGAAGAAGAGATGACCACTATCGCAGTCAAGAAACCAACTATGAGAGCCACACTCTTTCCGAACATGGGACGACGGGACATGAACAACCACACTTGTCTTATGACTAAGGAAGGCAAGAAAAAGGTTCGACTTACTCCTCCTGTACTAAATTCCTCCATTGATGACTTTGATAGCTCTAGTGATAATGAAGAAATGTTTAGAGGGCTAAGTAAAATTGCTTTAAAGAAAATGGAAACGTTGTCCAACGAAATCTTTGAAAAGGAGGAACTTGTCAACCGATAAGAAGATATGCTCATCCGTGAGAGGAAGAGATATCAAGAAGTTGAAAAGCTTCTTGAGCTTGAAAGAGAGAAGAATGAGTCACTTCAGTTAGAGCTAGCCTTGAGTAAGGAAACTTACTCAAAGTTAGAGGACTCGCACATTGGAATCAAGGAAGAACTTGCTAACTTGTCAAAAGTTAACAAAATCCTTGAGGTGCAAGTTGAGTCGCTCAAACAAAGTGACTCCTCTTCCTCCAAGAGCTCTTCCTCCAAAGACATGAGTTCGATAACAATAAGAACCTGCACTTGCTCTAGTAAGAAGAATGTAATTTCTAATGCTTCAACCTCTCATGACATGCATTCTTCTCAAAACGGCATCTTTGATAAGGAGAAGATCAAATATGCACGAAGTGCATATATGATCACTAGACCTCCCAATGTCAAAGATGGTCTTGGTTTTGACAGGAACAAACACATGTCTACTACTAATCATGCTAAGAATAGAATCACTTTTGTTAAAGAAAAATCCCATGAATCTGAGTTACAAACACTGTTCCGTACATTTGATGCTTCTTATGTTCTCATGAAAAACAAGTATGGAAAAGTCATTGCTAAATATACACGGCCACGCCACAAGAACTTAAAAACTTGTGTGTGGGTGCCCAAGACTCTTGTGACTAACCTGAGAGGACCCAAGCAAGCTTGGGTACCCAAAACCAAGGAATAATTCTATTTTGCAGGCTTACTCCTCCGGCGGATCTAAGTGGGTACTAGATAGCGGATGCACAAATCATATGACCGGAGAGAGAGGTATGTTTGTGGAGTACGAGTGCAACAAGGATCCAGGTGAAGGTATATACTTTGGAGACAACAGCCAAGGAAAGGTCCTTGGTAGTGGTAACATTGAAATATCCTCTCAACACACCTTATCTAATGTTTTACACGTAGACTCTCTAGATTATAATCTTTTATCAATATCTCAACTATGCGACAAAGGTTACAACTGTTTATTCACTAATGAGGGTGTGACCGTCTTTAGAAGAAGCGATGGCTCGATTGCATTCAAGGGATTGTTGAAGGGAAAGCTTTATCTTGTTGACTTCAACAAAGATAAAGCCGAACTCAACACTTGCTTGGTTGCTAAGACCAACATGGGATGGCTGTGGCATAGACGGCTAGCCCATGTTGGAATGAGAAATCTGCTGAAACTTCTAAAAGGTGGTCACATCCGTGGTCATAAGGATGTGGTTTTTGAAAAAGACAGGTTGTGCAGTGCTTGTCAAGCAGGAAAACAGGTTGGAGCACCACACCCCGCCAAGAATGTGATGACCACCGCTAGACCGCTGGAACTTCTCCACATGGATCTCTTTGGTCCAATTGCGTACATCAGCATCGGCGGTAACAAATACAGTTTAGTAATTGTTGATGATTTTTCAAGATTTACCTAGGTATTTTTCTTGTATGATAAATCAGAAACTCAGGGAATCCTCAAGAAGTTCTTGAAAAGAGCTCAGAATGAATTCTCATCAACCGTAAAGAGTATCAGAAGTAACAATGGGACAGAATTCAAGAACACACAAGTTGAAGAATATCTCAATGAAGAAGGTATAAAGCATGAATTCTCGGCACCCTACTCTCCTCAACAGAACGGGGTGGCCGAAAGGAAGAACAGACATTGATCGAAATGGCGAGAACAATGTTGGATGAATACAAGACGTCAGACCGATTTTGGGCAGAAGCAGTGAACATCGCTTGTCATGCCACAAATCGGTTGTACCTTCATCGACTACTGAAGAAAACTCCATATGAGCTTCTCACGGGTAAAAAGCCTAATGTTTCTTATTTCAAAGTTTTTGGTTGCAAATGTTTTATTCTGAACAAGAAACCAAGGGCCTCGAAGTTCGCTTCGAAGTCCGATGAAGGATTCTTGCTCGGATATGAATCGAATGCCTACGCCTATCGTGTCTTCAACAAGGTGTCTGGCCTTGTTGAAGTAGCACGTGACGTAGTGTTCGATGAAACTAACGGCTCACAAGTGGAGCAAGTCGATAAGTTTATGTTAGATAAGGAGGAAGCTCCATGTGAAGCGCTGAATAAAATGGCACTTGGTGATATCCTACCACGAGAGGAAACACAAGACGAATTTCAACAAGGAAGCAATGATCAAGGGGGAGCTCCTACACAAGATCAGGTTGAGGAAGGTCAAGAAGATCAAGATGATCATTGAAGCAATGATCTAGGGGGAGACATGACACATGAAGACAATGAAGAACAAGCAACTATACAAATTCCACACCCAAGAGTACATCAGTGTGTGCAAAGAGATCATCCTGTCAACAATATCATTGGAGATATTGCTAAGGGAGTAACTACTAGATCTCAAATTGCAAATTCTTGTGAACACTATTCTTTTGTGTCTTTTCTGGAGCCATACAGGGTAGAAAAAGCCTTTAGGGATCCAGACTGGGTGATTGCGATGCAAGAGAAGCTGAACAACATCAAAAGAAATGAAGTGTGGGAGCTGGTGGAAAGACCAAGGGCGAACATCGTTGGAACCAAATGGGTCTTTCGGAACAAGCAAGATGAACATGGAGTAGTGACAAGAAATAAAGCGAGGTTGGTGGCCAAAGGTTATTCTCAGGTGGAAGGTTTGGACTTCAATGAAACTTTCGCTCCTGTAGCTAGACTTGAGTCCATTCGCATTTTATTGGCATATGCTACTCACCATAATTTTAAGTTGTATCAAATGGACGTCAAGAGTGCCTTCCTCAATGGTCCGATAAAGGAGGAAGTCTATGTGGAGCAGCCACCGGGGTTCGAAGATCAGGAGTATCCCAACCATGTCTATAAACTGCGTAAGGCTCTCTATGGCCTCAAACAGGCTCCTCGAGCCTGGTATGAGTGCCTTAGAGATTTTCTGACTCAAAATGGATTCAAAATTGGTAAAGCTGACTATACACTCTTTACTAAACATTTTGATGATCATTTATTCGTATGTCAAATTTATGTTGATGACATTGTCTTTGTATCCACTAACAAGTCCTTCTGTGAAGAATTTAGCAAAATAATGACAGACAGGTTCGAGATGTCAGTGATGGGTGAATTGAAGTTCTTCTTGGGATTTCAAGTGATGCAACTGAGAGAAGGTACATTTATAAGCCAAACTAAATATACACAAGACATTCTCAAGAAATTCAATATGGACAAAGCCAAGCCCATCAAGACACCCATGGCCATCAACGGACATCTCGACCTCAATGAAGACGGTCCAAATGTGGACCAAAAGGTATATCGGTCCATGATTGGCTCCTTACATTATTTATGTGCATCTAGGCCAGATATTATGCTTAGTGTGTGCATGTGTGCAAGGTTTCAAGCCGCATCTAAAGAGTGTCACTTAATTGCTGTAAAAAGAATCCTAAGGTACCTTGTGCACACATCCAACTTGGGCCTTTGGTATCCCAAAGGATCCAAGTTTAACTTGATAGGGTATTCCGACGCCGACTATGCAGGATGCAAAGTCGATAGAAAGAGCATATCAGGGATTTGTCAATTTCTTGGTAGGTCCCTAGTTTCTTGGTCATCTAAAAAGCAGAACTCCATTGCTCTTTCCACAGCGGAAGCGGAGTACGTTGCAGCCGGTAGTTGTTGTGTGCAACTACTTTGGATGCGACAGACTCTTAGGGACTACGGCTACAATCTAAGTCATATCCCGCTTCTATGCAATAATTAAAGTGCTATAAAAATTGCACACAACCCTGTAGAGCACTCAAGAACTAAGCACATAGATATCCGTCATCACTTTCTTAGAGATCATTCATTAAAAGGTGACATTGCTACTTCACATGTTAGGACTGAAAAACAACTTGCGGATATTTTTACCAAACCATTAGATGAGAAAAGTTTTTGTGAACTAAGAAATGAGCTAAACATTCTTGACTCTCGAAATGTGGCCTGAAACATTGCATACCTGGTTGCAACTTAAAATGTTCCTTTGTATTGTTAAAAATGCTCCTCTTCTCCTTTTCTACTCAGAAAACTATTTTAATGAAGAAATCTTGTGGATTATGACCATTGTTTGATTGCTGATTGCCTACTGGTCGTAATCACCAAGACTATTTGCAAAATTATTGTCCTTGGATCACTATTAATCATCTATATATGTATCAGGTCTGTTGGAAACGGACTAGTCCGATTTTCAACCGGACTAGTCCGGACAGACGAAACTGGTTAGGTCATTTCAAGGGGCTCGGACTAGTCCGCCACATAGACCGGACTAGTCCAGCCCATCGCATATATAAGCCCTTGGCTGGCCCAGACCTCTCCCTCACCCCTCATTAGACTTGCTCTCCCTCTCCTCTTCCAAACCCTAGCCCCCAAAGTGATTTTCGGGTTGAACCCTCAAACTCAGAGTTTTCTCTGTGAAAAAGCCTCTTCCCGACGAGGGGATTCTACTCTCCGGACTCATCCGGATAGACTCTTGCTCTTTCAACGAGGATCTCCAAATCTTGGTAAATTCCCCCCTAAAACCAAAATCTCAACTTTTCTAGTTCTAGCTAGTTTCCTTTGATTTCAAAAGGATGTACATTGCCTCAATAGATGTATTCCTACCACTTTTCTGCCCTTGTGTCCTTAGATAGGAGATTTGATTCAAATGAAACATTAGGGTTCTTATGCCAGGCCGGACTAGTCCGGCGCACAGATGCGGACAAGTCCGGTCCACCGGACAAGTCCGCTCTCTGAAACAGGACAAGTCCGGTCTCTGACATTTGAACCCCTACGTTCCCATTTGAAGTCGATTATGAGTCCATTTGCATCTAATCCTTGAACTCCTTATCAGGCATCATGTCTTCAGGCTCAGATGACGGCTCTTTTCACCTTGACGAAGAAGTTCAACGTGAAAGAGTGAGGAGAGCTAAGGAGTGAGTGATGAAGAAAAGACATGATATCAATGTCCACTTTTCACCTTCCGACGAAAATTTGCCTAAGAAGAGGAAAGTAATTGTGAAGAAGCCTCGAGGGAAGGCTATGGCCGAGAGCTCCTCAGGACCTAAGAGGACTCTCAATAAAGGAAAAAGGCTTGCTAGTGGCCCTATTGGGCCTCTAAAAATGAAAACCCCGTTCATCGCAACAGGCAACCTTCAGATAATGATTACGCTGGAAAAGGGGGTGAACTAGCTGACATATTCAGAAAAATAGAAGTGTATAATCAGCCCAGAGAGTCAGCTGACCCCAGATTTTGGAGTAATTTTCATGCTGACTACTATGAACATGTGTATCAGAAGATGAAGCATCCCGTTGTCGAAAGTCAGTGGGTTGATATTGATTATCTCAGTCCAAGAGATGTCAAGCTTATCAGGAGGTTGTGGCAGCCCTCGAACTTCATGGGAAAAAAGAACTAGTCTCTTTCCAGTGTGACTGGAATGATGAAGTCATCACGCAATTCTACTCCACTCTCTACTTCGCTCTTGATGACAACGACAGGATGATCTGGATGACACATGGGTCTCAGTACAGTGTCACATATGAAGAATTTGCAAGGATCCTTCATCTTGAGCATACTTTGGACAATGAACTTGTGATTCACAACCTGAAACCACTGGAGAAGGATCAGCTGGACTTTCTCTATGATACAAGAATGCCATTCAGACCTCCAACAACAAAATACATGAAGCCCTTCTTTGTAGTCCTCAATCGGATATTGAGGAAGACTATAGCTCCCAAAGAGGGAGATGCAGGGACTGTTCAGGGCACCCTCAGAACATTAATGAAGGTCATAAGCAAGAAGAGGAAATTCAATGTGTTTGAATACATCTACAATGACATTGTCAATATCTCTATCAATCCCATCCGGTCTTGCGGCTATGCACCCTACATAATGTTCATGATCGAGAAAGTGACAGGATTGGAGTTCGTAAAGGATGTGGCTCACACTAGACTTAGGCCCCAAAAGCCTACTATATATTCTGCCCCTTCTGCTCCTGCCTCACCCGGAGAAGAAAGAAGATCCAAAAGAGCTCAAGAGGAGCCAAGATCTGAGGCTGCAGCTACCACTCATGCAACCTCCTCTACTCGGGAATCCTCAAGTGGCATCTTCAAGATGCTATCTTCTATCTTTGCCTCTTGCCGCAAAATTGAAGTTAAGCAACATGAAGAGAGATTGGCCAGGAAAAAGCATCAAAGATATGTAAAAGCCAACATCCAAGCCATCTGTGCCAAACTGGAAGTTGAGCCACAAGGGTCACTTGAGGTTTCTGAGGACTCGGCTGAAGACTTCACTGAAATGCCAACCTTCACTGACCAAGAGTTGAGCTCCCTTGGGTTTGGTGGTGGTTCAGCTGCTAACCCTCAACATGGTCAAGATGATGAAGATCAAGGTGAAGAGGAAGATGAAGATAGGACTGAGAGTGAAAGTGGGAACGACAATGAGTGATTCCACTCGATTTTCCCTTTTTGGTGCCTTGATGCCAAAGGGGGAGAGATTATCTAGGATAAGTTATTAAGGACTTGTGATCGAGGACTTATGATCGAGGACTTGTACTTATTTTTAAAACTATTGTAATATGACTATTTACCCTATGTGTGATGCTTACATCTATGTTGTTACCTTTTATCCTCGTTCATCACATTTTTGTTGATCACACATTTGTTAGGCACCCCATCATAAGGTGTGTGTATATGAGAGAAGTTTTTCTTGTTTGTTATTCATTATTCTCGTATATGCACACGTTATGAAAAATCAATTTTCTTTTAATTGTGATATCTCAAATGGTTGTCATCAATCACCAAAAAGGGGAAGATTGAAAGTGCATCTAGGGTATCCCTTGTGGGTTTTGGAGAATTGATGACAAGCATATGAGATCCTAACGAAATGATTGCAGGACAAACAAAGTGAACTAGCTCGGTGCACACAAAAAGGTGAAAAATAAAGTGCTGCCCGAAAAGGAAGACTTTAGTGGAATTTAGAAGAGCAAATTAGATGTAAATGTATAGGGTGTGTGTGAGAGACACATCCCAAGAGCTCAGGACTTTTCGTAAGGGTAAGGGGCTAATAATCAACTAAAATCCACTGGACACCGGACTAGTCCGTTCATGGACCAGACTAGTCCGGTCAGCCTACTGGAATGCAACCGGACAAGCCCGGTTTTTGACCGGACTAGTCCGCTCATGTCTGTGTTGTCCTCTTTAGAGGACTGCGGACTAGTCCATCCAAGCGACATGACTAGTCCGCTGAACTTTCTGGAACCCCACTTCATATAGCACCGGACAAGTCTGGTTTTAGACCGGACTAGTCCGGTTAACCCACTGGAAGTAGACCGGACAAGTCCGATAATATACCGGACTAGTCCGGTATTAGGTTTTACAACGACAATCTTTTGGAAACCATATAAATGGGTCATCCACGGCCTCCCGAAAGTGAGACACGACTAATACTGCAGCAAACACAAACCCTAGCGCCGCCACCTTGTCCCAGGAGCCCAAAACACATCTCCCCACACATCTAAAGTGCAAAAAGATCAAAATCAATTGAACACTTGGATTCTTGATTGGGAGATCGTCGTTCTTTCGTTGTGAGCTCTTGGGGTTTGATCCTTCTACACTCATATTCTGCATTGTACTATTTTCGAGTGTATTTGATCACGTTCTTATTGTAATTCTCGTGGGAGCCCTCAACTTGTGAGGTAGCCCCACAAACTCGGTGATTGCCCGTGATAGTGGAGTCAAGTCGGCCTTTGTGGTGACTTGAAGAGGGAAAGGGTTAGGAACCCGGCTCTGTGTGAACTTCCTCAACGAGGACGTAGATCTCTTGGTGAGATCGAACCTAGGTAAAAATTTGTGTCTTTTGTCTCTCATTTACTTTACATTTTGATACATTAGATCACTAGTTTGCTAATCATCAATTGAGTTTCTTATAAGTTTGCACGTGCATTCATACAATAAACTTAATTTATAAAAACTGTTGTTCTCATTCCGCTGCTGAAAGATTCAATTTCTGAAACACACTTAATTAACTCACATAATTCAGCACACCGGACTAGTCCGCCCACACAACCGGACTAGTCCGGTCAATCAAGTTTCTGATAACTCTATTAAGTGTGCAGGAATCTTTTAAAGGCCTATTCACCCCCCCTCTAGGCCACATTCAAAGAATAAGGTAAACAAGTTGATGATATCACATCCCACTTATCCCATTCTAAGCATGGCTAAGCATAAGTAATATGAATGAATGACGTAATAAAGCAAATCACAACCCAAGCTACAAGGAAAATAAGGTAATGCAATTCTAGGGAAACTTCCTAGCATGGGTTTCATATTTCAATACAATGCAAATAATTCTATCTACACATCCTAGCATAGGATCAAAGTGGTCAAGGACACTTGCCTTCTTCCTGCTACTCTGGGAATGGAAAGTCTTGTTCTTGTAAGGGAAGAACTTGCTCTGGGGCAGGTTCTAATCATACCATCACACATAGCAAAAGAAAACAACAATCCATAAGACATAGTTCACACTTTCACTTCATACAAACCACACCTTCACACCTATGAAAGTCATTCACACTTCTAAGGGTTGTGGTTACTCTATGTGTGTTGATTTTTGGCCTACATGCACTTTTAAACATATGTATATTATTTCTAACTTTTGTATTCAGATTTCTGTTTGCACACTATATATGAATTTCCAATTTAAACAAATTCTTTAATACCCTCTTTAGCTACCAAGTTTGCATGGAAGGTAATTTCCTACTCCAAATGGGTTTTCAAATCTTCTACCAAATCCTAAACTGAAATCTTTGGATTTGGAAACTTCATTTATCATTTTCTAGTTATGCAAACCTAGTTGCTATATTTTTCAGATTTATTTCCTATGCCTAAATGTGAACTTTATTATGAAAATAGTAAGACACCTCATCTAAACAGAATAGGTTCTGATATAAAATATTAAATAATATATTTTTGAACTTCTCCTCTGATGTGAACTAATTTAAATCTATTTTACCTATTTTCAAAATTATCTATTAACCTAAAAATGTGTTCCTAGAACTAATAAACATGAACACACCCAAACAGATTTCATTTCAGCCTAAAATTTATTTTTAGCTCATTCTAAAGTTTTCCAAGTGTTAGTAGAGTTTAAACTTGAATTTACAATGTGTTTGTATTTCCTTTTTAAATTTAAATCCTAGTTACACATTCAAATTTCTAAATTGAATATCATATAGGGTTAAAAAGGTAAGTTCACCCTACTACAGGGTCTAATTTATTATTTTAAGAATTTCCAGGGGCCTAACTATGCATAACAGAGGGGTTTTGCAAATTTTTATTAAGTCCAGGGGCTAAAACTGATTTTTAATTGAATTTACATGAATTTCTGAAGTTCCAAGGGCTAGATCAGAAGTTTCCGGGGCTAGCTCGTATTTTCCGAGATCCCTAGGGGGTAGCGCGTAAGAATCACGGTCTTAATAATGCGGGGCCGACGTGGACCGTCCGATTTAAAACAGACGGCTCAAATTAGATCACCGAACCGGTATGCGCGGGTTTTAATTCCACCATGCGATTTAAAATAGACGGCGCACAAGCGGCCACGTCGCTCTGACCGAGCGCGGGCGGCGCTGCCCGTCGGCGCACGGCGGCGGGAGGCGGCGATCTCGCCGGAAAACTTCGGATCTTCGTCTATTCTTCCTAAAACTGGGATTTCATGGCATAGATCGGTAGAGGGGAGGTCGGGGATCTCACCTCGGGGTTTTTTCTTGAGCTCGGAGGTCCTGGAAGGTGGTCGGCGACGAGGTCCGAGGTGAATTCACGGCGATGCTCATCGGCGCTGTGTCTGAAGCGCAAACCACCGAGTTTTCTGCACCTGCGTGATTCCCCGGAGGCGGTGGAACACGATCGGCGCGTTAGATCAGAGAACCCGAGCAAGGATCGAGAGAAAACGGTGATCGGAGCTTCGGTTCTCACCGGGAGGAAAAACAGCCGATCGCGGGCGAAAAACGGGACGATGCCGTTGTTTATATAGCCGGGGAAGGGCGGCGTTCGGTTGGGATCGAGCTGGAGTCGTCCAGAACCGAAATTCGGCTGGGATACGCGGGTATCCGGGGTGGTTTCGATTCGGGGGAGAGAGGAGTCCCGGGTCGGCCGAACGCGCGCGCGAGGAGGAAGACGACGGTGGGCCCCACATGTTAGTGAGAGGAAAACGGGGCGCGCGGCTGCGGGCTGGCGCGGGGGCGAGGTGGGCCGGCTGGTGGGTTTCGGCTCACTGGCCGGGAGGGTTTTGTTTTTTTCTTTTTCTTTTTCTTTTCTGTTTTGAGTTGAATTTGAATTACAATTTGAATTTGAATTTCTGCACCACATGCAATACGTCCAAAAATTTTTAAATTCCCCTCTTAACAGGTTTTGGGGTGTTGCAGCCCGGGCTCAGGACAAAACCACTACGAATCTTGTCCCCGAGATCGGGACGCGAGCAACCGATCCCTGACCACCAGAGGCATGGAAGCATCCAACCCCCAAGGTCAGGAAGCGACGACCGACCTCCGACCACGTCCAACAAGGTCGAAAGAAGGAACCATCTAGGATGGAGCCCGGTAGAAGACTTCAATACTGACGTGAAGGAACGATAAGAGGGACTTCAATACGGAGTGGGAGGCCATGCATGACAAGACAAGCACGATGTCAGCCATCATCACCATCCGTCCCGTCCCGCTCGGTGCGGGTGTACAAGGACGGAAAGTAGACGTAGACCATAGATGAGACGGAGTAGGTGTACTCATCGCTCCTGTATCGCATTGGGCCGTCTCAGGCGCTGACACACCATGTAAACCCCCACCCTATTTATTAGAAGTTGGTGGGTAGGTAGGAGCGTTCGTGCTATAAAAGGGGAGGCTTAGAATCTCCCCTAGGACGACTTCACACCGACACGTGCACAGCACTTAGGCTTTTCTCACTCTCTTGCACACGAGGAAGCCTCGCTTGTAATTCGGTTCCACGTACCGCCTGAGCTAATACAAGACCGACGAACACTCTGAACTAGACGTAATACACGTTGTCTGAAGTAGTATAAATCATTGTCTTTGTTAGCTAGCCATCCGGACATAAAACGCGGGACATATGATTACTAGCCGGTGGAGAAAATACCGACACCATACATCTCTTGATCCTTTACAAAACACATGCAAACTTTAGAAGTTGTTCTAGTTTCAGCTCTAGGGACATTTTTTGATCTTTTTATCTATCCCTCCGTGGCCACAAATAAATGTACTTGAGGTGCTCTTGCCTTCAATATTACATTTTGTTATGTACCTGTTACTAACCTCCTAACATATGTGGCCATCATAAAAAAATCAAAATTTACAAGTCTTTGTGAATTCCCATTTCAACATGAGGTGTCAAACCGGGCATCACATTCTCACTAAGATATCCGGATTTAAGCCGGTTGTTGTGAAGAGAAAAGAAACTAAAATTGATGCATTCTTTTGTAACTGTAATACAAAATTGGAACTAAAACTACTTTATAAAATGGCATCTAGTAGATGGTAGCAAAACTATAAGAAAAGGTTGGCTAGGTTATAGGCATCTCAAATAAGGCTTAATTTCAGATGATGTTTAGAACTGTTGGCTTAATTTTAGTTAATTTTACAATTAGTAGTTAATTCTTATAATTAACAAAACTAATAATTGTCTGTATGATGTATACATTGACACTGTTCATATGATTGATTATTTTATAACTAACATAATCCTTATAATTAATGCACAACTAACAATAAACATAATTAATCATCCTCGCTGCCACTAGCTCTCACCTCTCTCTTGCATTCTCGCCGCCACCGTGCCCGCCGCCAAGATCCGGCTAAGAGAGAAGAAACAGTTGTCGAAGTGTGTAGCCGGCACTTCCCCCGGGCCTGCTCTGGGCAGCCCGCGGAGGTTCTTTTTTGGATGGGCTAGTCACTCACGGCGAGCTTCAGCGTTAGAGACGATTGGGGGAGAAGCTTGACACGGGGATTTTTACGTGGTTCAGGCCGCCGGAGCGTAAAACCCTATGTCCACGGTGAGCAGAGTTTCTCGTTGTATTGTTTTCTGCTCTGAACCAGAGTCCTGAGCTTGAGGATCAGTCGAACCTCTAGGGTGCGAGAGTGTGTAAGAGGCGAACCACCACTAACGTTGCCTACCCGAGCCTTTTATAGTCCAAGGCTCGAACGGCTTACAAGGTGGGCCCGGGACCCGACAGGTGGCCCCGGGGAGATTGCCTGCCATCTACCGTATCTGCAGTTACGCCGGTAGTTGTCTCTGGTGAAGGCTGCCGAGTCTTTGTTCTGCCGACCTGCCCATGCCGCAAGCTAGTCGTAGTGGTTGATGATGGCAGGGGCGGCGGATGTCTTGTCGCTGTGTTTATTGGCGGGTAGGCTCTGACACGGCGCGCCCGTCTGCGATGTGACTGGGTGCAAAGGCACCTGACAGAGGCGTGCTCCGCGTCTCCGCGCCTTGGGAAGGCGCGGGTCTTGAATACCTTGTACGGGCAAGGTATGGCACGTCTTTACTCTTGCTGCCTACCGCGCGTGGGCAGGCAGCGCTGCTCTGCTGGCCACGCGGCGGGCCCGGAGCTCTCCTCTGAGGAGAGCGAGGTCCGGCCCCGTGGGACACGTGGAGCCTTCGGAGCTCTCCCCGCGTAGGGGGAGGTCCGGCTTCTGCTGGCCACGTGGCGGGCCCGGAGCTCTCCTCTGAGGAGAGGGAGGTCCGGCCCCATAGGACACGTGGAGCCTCCGGAGCTCTCCCCACAGAGGGGGAGGTCCGGCTCAGTTGGCCACGTGGCGGGTCCGGTGCTCTCCTCTGAGGAGAGGGAGGTCCGGCCCGGCTGGACACATGGCGCCTTCGGAGCTCTCCCTGCGGAGAAGGGCGAGGTCTTTAGGCATTTTCATCTGTGCGCCGGGGTACCCCGTATTGAGGGTACCGACAGTGGTCCCCGGACCCATCTCGGGGGAGATAGCGAGCCCGAGGTGGGGCCTCCGTCTCTTCCATTCCGTGTACCTTCTCTAAGTCCCGCATTGACCGTTGCCGAAGCACGAATAGTCGCGGGATCGTGGGAGCGTGTGCCCCACTTGATGGCTGCTTTTACTGCGGCGGTTCCTAAGGCTGCCACTTCTGCCCGTCGCAGCGTTTTTTCGGGAACCGCCAAAGCGTCTTGCCGGCTCGTCTCCTTGGGAGACAGACTTCTTGGCACACCGCTTCAGCTGGACAGCTTGGGTCCACTTGTCATCGACGTTTGGTCTTGGAGCCGAAGCGGTTGTCCAAGCGGCGTATTCGAAGAGTTTTGAATCGCTTTGAATCGCACTTGGGAAGTTTAAAAGGGGATCTTACCCTCATCGCGACTTCCCTTCGCACTTCCCAGGGCTTGCATCTTCCTTGAGTTCTTGCGCCCTTGTCTTCCCTGCCCTTGAGCTTTCTCCTGCCATGGCCTCCAACCTGCCTCCGTCGCGTCTCTCTCGGTCGACCGAGCTCGGATCAGTGCGCAGGCTGCTGGGCTGGCGCGCGGAGGAGCAGAAGAGCCGGCTCCACCCGGGATCTCTCCCCCTGCTCCTGGAAAAGGGGGAAATGGTCTTCTTCACTGCCTACGCCATGGCGGGGTTTGTCCCGCCAATTTCTTCCTTCTTCGTCACGCTGCTGGAGACATTCGGTCTCCAGCTCCACCACCTATCCCCCAACTCCTTCGCGATGGCCGCCGTCTTCGTCCATTTCTGCGAGATGTTCGTGGGGGTGCACGCTTCAGTGACACTCTTCCGCTACTTCTTCGTGTTGCGGATGACCGGGCGCAGTTCGAAGACCCAGCTGGGGGTGTACTACTTCCAGCATCACTGCAAGGATCCGAAGGCCTCTGGGTATCTTCTACCTTTTGGTGCATCGAGGTGGAAAAACTGGAGGGAGAACTGGGTGATCATGTAGACCGACTAGCACGATCGCCTGCAGCTCCCAACTGCCGGCCCAACTACCGAGCGTCGCTTCTGGGAGGAGATCCCAGAGCTGGAGCAGGAGTACGCACCGGTCTTGGAGCGGATCCAGTTCCTGTCCAACGAGGGGGTGACGTCCCTAATGGTGCTGGTGGATTTATTGTCGCGCCGTATTGCACCCTTGCAGCAACGCAACCACCCGGCATGGTACTACACCGGCGAGCTCGACTGCACCAGGTTGGAGAGGGGTCTCGGCTCCGATCCATCTGATGAAGAGTTGTACGAGATGGTGGCCAAGGTGAGCAGCGACTACGTCACCGGCGGTGACCTCGCCTTCCCGGCCTCTGGCACTCCCCTTTTCTTGGAGCCACAGAAGAGGGCGGAGCTGCTGCGGAAGATGCCGAATCTCGACGATATTGGGATCGCCGTTCGTCAGGTTGGGGATGCCCTCCGGGGGATCTCGATTCCTGAGATCCAGCACTCCGAGACGGAGCACGAGGCGTCAGTCACTGTCCAACCCGCACCGAGGGCCGGCGGGGCTCAGACCGCCGACAAGGGGAAGGAAAAGGAGCCGGCCCCCGGGCAGCCAGAGAAGAAACGTGCCCGGTCTCCTCCGAGGGCGTCGCTTGTGCCGAGCCAGGGGGCCGGGGTACCCTTGCGCCCATCTCCCGGAGGCACTGGTTCGTCGAGTGGCGACCCAAAGAGACCCCGGGTCTCCCACTCCGGTGGGTCTCTTCTCGGACAGCGACGGTCCGAGGAGCCCCAGGCGTCCCGCCACCCTTCCTCAGGTGGGGGGGGGGCTTCCAGAAAGGACGCCAGTGGGGCGTCACCCGGGAGTGTGCTGGGGGCTCAGACGCCACAGCCAGCAAGTGTTCTGGCTGCAGGTCCTGGCGGTTCTGCCCCGGCCCAGAGGCCGGGGCTCCAAGCCCGTTGGAGTGCTCACGCCACCCAGTAAGTGTTGCTCTCTCTCTGGCTTGTAGAAGTAGCGTTCCTTTCTCCTCTCTTAGCTTGAGAGCTTCCTTTGTCTGCAGGGACTCACCGGCTGCCGGGGGCGAGCCTATTTCCCGACCATCTCCAGTCAGCGGAGGCTCTGTGCCGCAGCATCCGGGAACTGCGGTGGTTCTGATGGCCCCCAAGTCAGCGGGGGCTTCTTCTGTGCCGGCGGGTTCGCCCCCTGCGGTGGCGGCGGCAGCAGCTGCTCGTCCTCCTTCGCCAGCCCGGAAGTCCGGTGCTGAGGCTGGAGGGGCTGCTGTGGGCGCAGCTGCTGGCCCCCTGGCTCCCCCTGGTCAGCGTCTTGCCTAAGCTGCCGAGGCACCAGCACCTTCACCAGCCGTGGACGCGACGGGGGAGGTCAGGGGCAAGGCTCCTGCCCCCTCCGCCCCGCTGCCCATATGGGATGCCTTGGGGCGTGCTCAGGCTGGCGTCTGACAGGTCCAGGACGCCTTTGAGCGGGAGCGGGAGGTGCTGGTTGGAGAGAGGGACCGCCTCCTTAGCTGGGAGCATCTTCTGCAGCAGCGGACCTAGGAGGCTAAGGCAGAGCTCGACTCGAGGCAGTCGAGGCTTGACGCCATGGGGGCTCTGCTCGACGCTCAGAAGAGGGTCGTCGACCGCCTGGGCTCAGAGACCCGGCGGCTCCGCGCTACTTTCCACGAAGCTCAGGCCAAGGCCGAAGCGTGCTCCACTGCCATGGAGGAGTTGCGGCTGCAGGTAGCTCGACGAGAGTGCGTCGTCGCAGATCGGGAGCGTGCCATGGCGGTCGAGGAGGAGAAGGTCGCCGCACGGCTGGAGGCCAGAGAGGGCGAGCTGAGGGCTCGGGCCGAGGAGCTAGAGCTCCGCGAGTCGGCTGCTGCTGCGAGGGAGGAGAGATCCTCCCAGGAGTGCCAGGCGGCGCTGGATCGCGAGCTGGCGGCCCGCCAAGAGGTGGAGAAGCTCCAGGCTTCGCGGTCTGTCGAGGCCCGGGCGGTCTGGAGCTTTGTTACCGAGGTGGGGTCCGCCTTGGCTCCCCTCGGTTTCAGCCCGGTGCGGACGGAGGCTCCAGCACAGGAGGTGTCTGGGGCAATCCCGGCGCTTGAGTCCATCGGTGCCAAGCTGGGCAGGCTCAAAGCGGTGATCGCCGACGAGCTTGAGGTGGAGGGACGAGGCCTGGCGCAGGAGGTCGCCACACATGTGCTGGCATGCTTCCGGAGCCAAGACCCTTCCTTCTCTCTGGAGCTAGTGCGACTAGGCCGCGCCGTCGAGCGGGAGGAAGCTGCTAGGGCCGAGGTCGGGGACTTTGCTGCCCTCGTGGCCTCTAGGTTCCAGCGGGAGTCCGGGACTCTTAGGCAGCCGCCCCTGCGGCCAAAAGGCCCTGTATCTCTTCTCTCCTTTTTTTTACTTGTGTTGAGTCTGTAGTCCAGCTCATGGAGCTTTGAATTAATAGACTCTTGTTATTTTCCGTGTCTGTATATTTTTATCTTCTTCTTGGCTTGGCCTGGTCGAGTCCTTAGCTTCGCAAGGTACTCAGAGGTTTTCACCAACCTTGAAGTCTTGTACAGACACCTTCCTCGGGTCCTTATTGTATTAAGGGCCCAAGGGATCTTCGGAGCTCTCCCCGTCAGAACGGGGAGGTCCATATCCGCCGGCCACGTGGCGGGCCCGGAGCTCTCCTCTGAGAAGATGGAGGTCCGATCCCGCGGGACACGTGGGGCCTTCGGAGCTCACCCCTGCGGAGGGGGCGAGGCCCTGCTCTGCCGGCCACGCGGCGGCCCCGGAGCCACCTTCTGAGGAGAGGAGCCTCCAGCCCCGCTGGACACATGGGGCCTCCGGAGCCCGCCCCTGCGGAGGGGGCGAGGTCCGGATCCTTCGGTCTTCCGTTGGAGCTCCGGTCTTGTGCGGTCCCGTAGTGGCCCCCAGGTAGGTGTGGCCAATTGTTTGGGCGCTTCTACCATACTCCTGCGGAGAGCTAAGGTCGGGAGGTCCTGCACACAAGTAAGAGAAACATAATTCTCCTTGGGGCTCCCCCTTCCCTATATCATAGTCTTATTTGGCTTACGATCCTGATCCGGTGTACGGGGCTTGGGAACTTCAGTGCGTGAAGCGCCGGGGGGCTTGAGGCCCGCTGGCCATCGGCAGGTACCTCAAACGCGACCGTCTTCGGTAGGATAGCAAATGCCGACTAGAGGTGAGAATGGGAAAAGGAAGCTGAGTGCATGGTGAGCATACACAGGAAGTGCGGTCAGAAAAATTAATACGTAATTTAAATGAGCACAAGGGAAGAGCAAAGTAGGACAGGTTTCTTTCTATATAAATTTCGATAGGAGGAAGGCAGGCTAAACATGGAGGCAACGACCCGCCCCATTAAGAAGGGAAGCAAGACTCTACGCGCTTAGGGTCGGAACCAGGCCAAGCTGAACGTAGTCCTGGACCATCCCCTGAGACTTAGCTGCTCCGAGCGCTGTTCCTGGACTCTATGGAATCTATTACAGAAAGAAGAGACTGTCCTATTATTGCTCTAGGGGTAGAACTTACGGAGGTGTTCTATGTTCCAAGGGTTCGGGAGCGGATCCCCATCCTTGGTGGAAAGGCGTACACACCTGGGGCGGCAAACTTTCGTGACTCGGAAGGGACCTTCCCAGCTGGGGGAGAGTTTGTCGGTCCCTTCGCGAGAAAGTATGCGCCGCAACACCAGGTCGCCTTCCTGCAGCTCCCGTACACGCACAGACCTTTGGTGGTAGCGCCGGAGCGCTTGTCGGTACCGTGCGTTGCGGAGTGCTGCATGTAATCGAGCCTCGTCAACAAGGTCGATGTCTTCACGCCAGAGGTTGTCCTGAGCGGCTTCGTTGTAAGCTCGGACACGGAGGGACCCCTTGGTGATCTCTGTGGGAAGCACAACCTCGGCCCCATACACCAAGAAGAAGGGTGTCTCTTCGGTGGCCCGGCTCTAGGACGTCCGGTTACCCCATAGTGTGCTCGGAAGCTCGTCCACCCACTTGGTGCCATATTTCTTCAAGCCGGCATAGGTGCGAGTCTTGAGGCCCCGAAGAATCTCGGCGTTGGCCCTCCCAACTTGCCCATTGCTCTTTGGGTGAGCAACGGAGGCATAGCACACCTGGATGCCAAGGTCTTCGCAGTATTCTTGGAACGCTGCGCTAGTGAACTGGGTCCCGTTGTTAGTGATGATTCTGTTCGGGACCCCGAACCGACAGACGATCGACTTGATGAACTTTACTGCGGATTGCTTGTTGATGGTGACGACGGGTGTGGCTTCTGGCCACTTGGTGAACTTGTCGATGGTGACGTAGAGGTACCGGAATCCCCCGATGGCTCTGGGAAATGGTCCCAGGATGTCCAACCCCCATACGGCGAACAGCCACGAGGGCAAGATCATCTGAACCGCCTGAGCCGGTGTGTGGATCTGCTTGGCGTGGAACTGACACGCCTTGCAGCTCTCGACCAGCTTGACGGCATCCCGGAGTGCTGTCGGCCAGTAGAAGCCATGCCAGAAGACTTTACCGACGAGCGTGCGTGAGAAAGAGTGACTCCCACATTTTCCTCCATGGATCTCATCGAGCAAGTCGCAGCCTTCCCCCTGGGTTATGCACCGCAATAGGACGTGGTTGGCACCACGCCGGTAGAGATCCCCTTCTACCAGCGCGTACCTTTTAACGATGCGCACGATCCGTTCAGCGGATACACCTTCATCAGGGAGGATGTTGTCTTTCAAGTAGTCCCGGATCTCCGTGATCCATGCATCGGGTCTGACTTGAGCTTCTGGATCTTGAGCGCTGGGTTGCACGGAGTCCCCAGTGACGCTTACGATTCTTGGCGGCGTCCATGGCTGCAGGGCCGCCGGGACCGCCAGCTTCGAGGTGCTGGTCCAGCACCCTTCGCCCGGCTCGGCAGGCCGGGCTGTGGGCCGCAGCAACGTCCTCTCAAAGACTCCTTCGGGCACAGGGGCTCCGGTGGAGGCCTTCTTTGAGAGGTCGTCAGCTGCGGCATTGCCAGCGCGCGGTACATGGCGCAGGTCCAAGGCGAGGAAGTCTTTCTCCAACATCTGCATGTGGAGAAGATAAGCAGCTAGCTGTGGGTCATTGCAGGAGCATTCACCCTTAACATGCTTGAGGACTAGGTGGGAGTCGCCCTGTGCCAACAACTGGCGAGCGCCCAGAGACAGGGCTGTCTTTAGGCCAAAGATGAGTGCTTCATACTCTGCCATGTTGTTGGTTGCCTTGAAATTGAGACGCACCATGTACCCAAACTGCTCCCCCGATTGCATGATAAGCAGTACGCCAGCACCGGCCCCCTGCTTTCGCGAGGAGCCGTCGAAGAAGAGTGTCCAGTGAGGCCCGGTGAAGACCAGAGCTCGGGGCTTCGGTTCACCGTCTTCGTGGCCCCCTGGATTAGTCTTTGTTGGGGTCCACTCGGCCACGAAGTCAGCCAGTGCTTGGCTCTTGACTGCATGGCGAGGAAGAAAGTCCAGCTCAAACTCCGCCAGTTCCGCTGCCCATTTAGCGACATTGCCGGTCGTGTGTGGGCTGTGAAGGATCGCCTTCAGCGGGTAGGAGGTGACCACCGAAATCCGGTGGGCTTGAAAGTAGTGGCGGAGCTTCCTGGATGCCACGAGCACTGCATGCAACAGCTTGTGGGCCTCCAGGTACCTTGCCTTGGCGTCGTGGAGGACTTCGCTGATGTAGTAGACAGGACTCTGGACGGTCCGGACCCTCCCTCCTGGGCCCGAGATGTCCTCATCCATGGGCTCAGGCCAACTGGAGGTAGGTGGGTCCGTGGGAGCCTCCGGACTCGAAGGCTCCTAGGCCGTCTTGGACCTTCGGGAGATCCCGCTGGTTTTCCAGGAGGTCATCCTGGACCCTCGGGAGGATGTCTTGTCCTCCTAGGAGGTTATTTTTGGTCTCCGTAGGGTTACCCCGGAGCTCCGGGAGGTCCCGTTGGGCCTCCGGGAGGTTGTCTTGGAGCTCCGGGAGGTCCCGTTCGACCTCCGGAAGGTTGTCTTGGAGCTCCGGGAGGTCCTGTTGGACCTCCGGGAGGTTGTCTTGGAGGTCCGGGAGGTCGTCTTGGACCTCCGGGGTCTCCTGGTGCTTGTCTTCTGCTATGGGAGCAGGCTGTGGTGACGAGAGGTCTGGCCGCTCTGCGACGAGGACCATGCTCACCACTTCAGTTGTTGCCGCAATGTAGAGCAACAAATGCTCTTCGGGCTCGGGGGCTACCATGATGGGTAGGGTCGTCAGGAGTTGCTTCAACTCCTGGAAAGCTTCTTCTGCTTTGTCGGTCCAAGCAAATGGACCGGATTTGCGCAGGAGCTTAAAGAAGGGGAGCGCTCGCTCTGCTAGCCTCGGTATGAACCGACTCAGCGCGACTAGGCATCCCGTGAGTTTCTGGACCTCTTTGATGCGGGCGGGGGGCCGCATCAGGTCGATGGCCTTGATCTTCTCTGGGTTGGCCTCAATTCCTCGGTGTGAGACCAGGAATCCTAGGAGCTTCCCAGAGGATACGCCGAACACACACTTGTCGGGGTTCAGCTTGGTGCGTGTGGAGCGCAGTTTGTCAAAGACTAGGGCCAGATTATCTAGCAAGGATGAACTCTGCCTAACTTTGACAATGATGTCATCGACATACACCTCGACTAAGTCTCTTATTAGCTCTCCAATGGTTTTGTGCATTGCACGTACAAAGGTAGGAAGAGCATTCTTTAAGCCATAAGGCATAGAGACATAACAATACAGGCCGTCTACTGTGATGAAGGATGTGTGCTCTTCATCTTCTCTAGACATAGGGATCTGATGTAAACCCGAGTAGGCGTCTAGGAAGCATAGCATATCACAGCCTGATGTCGAGTCTACTATTTGATCTATTCTAGGAAGAGGGAATGAATCTTTGGGACATGCCTTATTGAGACTGGTGTAGTCGATGCACATCCGGAGCTTCCCGCTGGCCTTCGGGACGATGATGGGGTTCGCCAACCACCGGGGGTGGTGGACTTCCCTTATGAAGCCAGCATCCAGCAGCTTCTTGATTTCCTCTCGGATGAAGTTCTGCCGCTCGATGGACTGCTTGCGAGGCTTCTGTTGGAATGGCCGGGCGTCAGGGAAGATCTTCAGGTGGTGCTCAATCACCTCCCTAGGGATCCCCTGCATCTGCGACGGCTGCCATGCAAACACGTCGACGTTGTGCCGGAGGAAGGTGATGAGCACGCCTTCCTATTTGCTGTCTAGGCCCCCGGCTCCCCGGGTGGTCTGGGCAGCTTCGGCGCCAACTTGGACGACCTTCAGGGGGACGTCGCCCTCGTAGAGGGGTTGCACGCGGGGTGCTGCGGTAGAGGCACGGTGGCGTGCACTCGGGTGGAGCCGGTCCGGTTCTGCACCGCCAGGGCTGGTGATCGAGCTGTTGCAAGTGCCTGGAGCTTCTCCAAGGCTGACACTGCAGCAGTGCGGTCTCCACGAATCTTGAGGACGCCTGTTGGTGTAGGCATCTTCAAGACATGGTAGCCGTAGTGGGCTACTGCCATGAATCGATACAGGGCTGTCCTGCCGATTATGGCGTTGAAGGGGAGGTCGATCTCCGCTACATCGAACAGAATGTACTCTGTTCGATAGCTGTCCGGTGCCCCAAAAGTCACCGGAAGGCTGATGTTGCCGTAGGGAACGACTTGTCCCGGCCCTACCCTTGAGAACAGGCTCGATGGGGTGAGCTTGGCCATCGGGATCTGCAGCTTCTGGAAAGCTGCGCGGCTGATGAGGTTTAGCCCAGCCCCACCATCTACCAGAACGTGGTACATCCTCACGTTGGCGATGGTGGGTGCTACCAAGAGCGGTAGTTGGCCGGCCCCAGCCATGTTCCTGGGGCAGTCGGTGGCATCGAAGCTGATGGGGGTTCCCATACACTTGAGGTGCGGCGCGGCACTTGGGAGAGGAGCCACCGACGCTACCGCTCGGCGCAGAGTCTTAACCGCGATTCGGGACGAGGGGTCAGCGGACCAGCCGTAGATGATGTAGAGCATCTTCCGGCAATCGTCTTCGCTGGAGCTGGGGTCCTCATGTTTCGCAACGCCTTCACGACGCGCTGAGGCTCCTGGAACTCCACTTGGCGGTCGACATTGTCTTGGGTATCGACCTTCTGCTTGCCCTCCTTTTGACGGAAGGGAGGGGCGTCAGCACGCGGTTGCTTCCCCTTACGGAAGCGCTCCGCGAGCTTCTGAATCTCCCGGCACTCAGCAGCAGTATGGCTGCTGGTGTCGTGCACGGGGCATGGCTCACCTTGGTCACCATCTGTAGCTGGTGACTGTCACTGCCTCTTGTCGGGGCGTGGCCCCCGAGCTCCGCTGGGTGCTGCTGCTGCAGCAACGGGAGCTGCGGTCGGTGGTTTCATCTTGCCACCGCCCCGGTTCTTGATCTTTTTGCCGCTTCCATGGGAAGCAGCGCCAGATCCGGGCTGTCCTCCTGACTCGGAGGCTAGCTGTGAGTGCCAGTTCCGCCCTTCTGCTGCCCTGGCGCACTTGTCCGCCAGGCTGAAGAGCTCTGAGACGTCGCGCACGTCTCTGGTCACGAGCTTCTCGAGCATCTTCATATCCTGTACACCCTGCCGGAATGCCACCACCACAGAAGCATTTTGGATATGCGGGATGGTGTTCCGCACCTGGGAGAACCGCTGGATGAAGGAGCGCAGCGTCTCTCCAGGATGCTGTTGGATGGCGTGGAGGTCGAGCTCCGTGCCAGGGCGGGTGTAAGAGCTGCCGAAGTTAGCAGTGAACTGCCAGCAGAGCTCTCCCCAGGAGGTTATGGAACCCTGGGGGAGATTCATGAGCCAAGACCGGGCTGGGCCGGTCAAGGCGACGGGGAAGTAGTTGGTCATGACGGCCTGGTCCCCTCCTGCAACAATGATGGCGGTGGAGTAGATCTGGAGGAACTCCGCCGGGTTGACGCTGCCATCGTACTTCTTGGGCAGGTGCGGCCGGAACTTGCGTGGCCACTTCGCGAAGCGAAGGTGTGGCGCCAGGGCCGCACATCCTGCTCCGGTTGCTGCAGGCGTTGGTGCCGCGAACACTTGGTTCGCTGCTGGCGCTGTGTACCCCGGTATGGGCAGGGTTGCGCCATAGACCGGGGGCACCATTTGCAGGGCATATGGCTGGGGCATATGCTGCGTGGCGTATGACTAGGGCAGAGATCGGGTGGCGAACGTCTGCGCCTCAGGCTGGGTCGAGGCGGTTGACATGCTGTCGCCGGCCTCCTGGTTGCGACGCCTTTCTCGTCGTCGCTCGATGGCCACTCGGGCATCTTTGCCCAAGTGGCATCGTTCCAGCTCCCACCTCAGGTCCGCCGATGGGAGCCTGGTGGAGCAGGAATCTGCCGTTTGCCCGTCAACCGTTGGCGTGCGCGTCAGCGACACAGCCAGTTGACTGGGGCGTCGTCCCCGCCGAAGTCGAGGGTTGGCGGCGGTGACAACAAGACGGTCTACGTCGCAAATCCACTGCTGGGTCACTGACTGAGGAGTATCCCCAGCAGGTGGATTGCACAGTAGCGCTCTTGCCACAGCTAGCGCGCCTCCGTGGGAGACGCTCAGCGCTGCAGAGGATCTCACGCTTGCTGGAGCCTGTGCTGCCGGAGTCGGCTGCTGGCTTCCAGCTTGCGCCGACACACTTTGTCCTGAGTGTGTCGAGACGTAGTTCCCGCAGGTCACCGTTCGTCGTGAACGTGGGCGGGGAGAGCTTGCCGCTGAAGGGAGCTTCATCATCTTCATCGGCAGAAACTCGTCGCGCAAGGGAAAAGCCCTCTATCTGGCGCGCCATATGTCGAAGTTTGTAGCCGACACTTCCCCCGGGCCTGCTCTGGGCAGCCCGCGGAGGTTCTTTTTTGGAGGGGGCTAGTCACTCATGGAGAGCTTCAGTGTTAGAGACGATTGGGGGAGAAGCTTGACACGGGGATTTTTTCATGGTTCAGGACGCTGGAGCGTAAAACCCTACGTCCACGGTAAGCAGAGTTGCTCGTTGTATTGTTTGCTGCGAGGGTGCGAGAGTGTGTAAGAGGCGAACCCCCACTAACGTTGCCTACCTGAGCCTTTTATAGTACAAGGCTCGAGCGGCTTATAAGGTGGGCCGGGGACCCGACTGGTGGCCCCGGGGAGATTGCCTGCCATCTACCGTATCTGCAGTTACGCTGGTAGTTGTCTCTGGCGAAGGCTTCCGAGTCTTCGTTGTGCTGCCCTGCCCATGCCGCAAGCTAGTCATAGTGGTTGATGATGACAGGGGCAGCAGGGGATGTCTTGTCGCTGTGTTTATTGGTGGGCAGGCTCTGACACGGCGCGCTAGTCTGCAATGTGACTGGGCGCAACCTGACAGAGGCGTGCTCCGCGTCTCCGCGCCTTGGGAAGGCGCGGGTCTTGAATACCTTGTACGGGCAAGGTATGGCGCGTCTTTACTCTTGCTGCTTATCGCGCGGGGGCAGGCAGCGCTGCTCTGCTGGCCACGTGGTGGGCCCGGAGCTCTCCTCTGAAGAGAGGGAGGTCCGGCCCCGCGGGACACGTGGAGCCTTTGGAGCTCTCCCCGCGTAGGGGGGAGGTCCGGCTTCTGCTGGCCACGTGGCGGGCCCGGAGCTCTTCTCTGAGGAGAGGGAGGTCCAGCCCTGCAGGAGACGTGGAGCCTCCGGAGCTCTCCCCGCAGAGGGGGAGGTCCGGCTCAGTTGGCCACGTGGCGGGTCTGGTGCTCTCCTCTGAGGACAGGGAGGTCCGGCCCCGCTGGACACATGGCGCCTTCGGAGCTCTCCCTGTGGAGAAGGGCGAGGTCTTTAGGCATTTTCTCCTGTGCGCGGGGTACCCCGTATTGAGGGTACCGACAGCAGTGAAGAAGCATTTTTGTACAAAGAAATGTTGTTTGAATTGGAATTGGGCGTCAAACATTCAAAATAAGACGCACAAACCAAACTGAATACCAAAATAACGGGCCAAAGCTTAGTAACATTACTGACTTGAATACTTGACGGACCCATGACCGAGCTATGCCTTGTTTCAAAGGGAAAAACAAAATTGTTCCACTTAATAAACCGAATGTTTTGGCTACTCATATGAAATGTTCTATACATAGAAAATCATTATTCTAGCCGTAGACAATCATTGCTCCAACCATAAGAAAGAATTGTTCCAACAAATTTGAATCTAGACCCGACCTCCAATCTTCTTCGCTAGTGGCCGTAGGAGCAGAGGAGAGGAGCGGAAATGATTAGAAAGGTGGAGTCGAGAGAGCATGGAAAACGGAGACGCGGGCTGGACACCATGGTCAGAGGAGGAAAAAAAATTCAGGTGGGTCCCATCTGACAGTAAAAGAAAGAAGGGGTGGACGGAGCACGGCTGCGTCTTGCTCTGGGCGGAAGCAAAGATTCCCAGAGCGATAGACGACTGCACCTCCACGTCAAATCTGGCCCCCCACCCCACCTCCGCTTGCCCCGCCCTCAAGAATCTTGTTGATTTCTCGACTTGGGCTAGAGGCGTCCGCCGGTGCAGCGATGGCGTCGACGCTGCTGCCGACGCTGCGGCGGAAGCGAGATGTGGACGCCGCCATCCGTGACACTCTCGACAAGGTCCTGGTCCTCCACTTTGGCCGCGCCGCCGACGACGCCTGCCTCCACCTTGACGACGTCGTGAGTCCACCCCCCCCCCCCACCTAGGAGACTCCCCTGCTCGCTTCTTTTGCCCTCCCTCGTAGGTTGCGACTCATTCCACGCGGTGAACCATTCGTTGAGTGAGCGATTTCGGGGACTCCTCGGACTCAATTGGTATGTCAGTCAAATCGGGACTGTGGGGAGGCTGGAGGAGGACGGATCAACCTGCTTAATAAGCTCTACAAAGGATTATAGTTGTTAAGGCGTCGCTTAAGTGCTTAAGCGGTAAGGCGACCGGCGGCGGCAACGCATCTCCTTCGCCTTACTCCCGAGCCTAAGGCGTCCGTAAGGCGTCTTTCAGGCGTCCACCGAGGCGAGCTCAAGGCCACGCGTTAGCTCGGGATCAAATTGGGCTTTATTCAGCCAAGCGCTCGGCCGCCCGCACCGTGCGTAGAGACAGAGAAGGCTCGGTTTGCTGATTAGGGTTGGTGGCGGCGGCTCAGAGGAAGGCGGCGGCGGCTCCTTGGAAGGTGGCGAGATCTTCGGCAGCGCCCAGCCCTACTCGGCCCTGCTCGGCGGCACTGCGCTCCCCAGGCTCCCCTGCTCGGCGGCGCGTCCCTGCTAGGCGGCGGCTCTCCCTCTGTCCCTGCTCTGTTCTGCTCGGTGGCTCTGCGTCTATCTCTGTTTGCTGGCTCGCTGCACGGGTTAGTGTAAGTGAAACTCTATGAGTTTCTGTGCCTCATGTGAATGTAGATTGAGCTGGAGCTGGTTGCTACATGCTATTCAAGTACTCATGCATGTACGAAGTGTGGTCTCACTCTCACCGACCAATTTGCTTGCTGCTCATGTAGGATTGAAAATTGACATTGAATCTAATTGAGAGTGTTGGTTCTGCTGATGCTTCTATGAATGTAGATGCTTATGATCCAATGGTTGATCCTAAACGAAGAACAAAGTCCAATGATCCAGGATGGAAGTACGGTTATTGGACGGAAATTGGGAACAGAGACAAGGTGACATGCAATCTTTGCAAGACCGTGACAACAGGAGGAATCAAAAGGTTGAAAGAGCATCTTGCAGGTGGATATGCTGATACCCTTATGTGCTCCAATACTACCACTGAGATTAGGAAAGAAATGCCAGCTTACCTGGAAAAAAATAAAAGAACTAGATGAGGGCACAAGATGTTGAGGAAGGTGAAGAAGATGCTAATGATTCGGACTTGATGGAAGATCCACATGATGACATGGGTGTGACTGATAGTGATGAAGGATCGGGTGGAGAAGAAAATAATCCTACAATTCACAATGGGTTTGACGATGGATATTGAGACTTGAGAGTTTGACAAATGAGATCATGGGACTTGAGAGTTTGAGAGATGTTGAACTTTTAGTCTATTAGTCTATTATGTTAGCTTATGTTGAACTACTTCTATTTTCTAATTACTACTTTCATCCTTATTTATTTGGAATTTCTTTATTTTTCTACATTTATTTATTACTAAGACGTTGTCGAAGTGTGTAGCCGACACTTCCCCCGGGCCTGCACTGGGCTGCCCACGGAGGTTCTTTTTCAGAGGGGCTAGTCACTCGCGGAGAGCTTCCGCGTTAGGGACGATCGAGGGAGAAGCTTGACACAGGGAGTTTTACGTGGTTCAGGCCGCCAGAGCGTAAAACCCTACGTCCACGGTGAGCAGAGATGCTCGCTGTATTGCTTGCTGCTCAGAACCGGAGTCCTGAGCTTGAGGGTGAGTGATGTCTAGCATGCGAGTCAACAGAGTTCGAACCCTTGCTCACGTTGCCTACCCGAGCCTTTTATAGTCCAAGGCTCGAGCGGCTTACAAGGTGGGCCCGGGACCCGACAGGTGGTCCCGGGGAGATTTCCTGCCATCTACCATATCTGCAGTTATGCCGGTAGTTGTCTCTGGTGAAGGCTTCCAAGTCTTTGTTCTGCCGCCCTGCCCATGCCGCAGGCTAGTCGTAGTGGTTGATGATGGCAGGGGCGGCAGGGGATGTCTTGTCGCTGTGTTTATTGGCGGGCAGGCACTGACACAGCGCGCCAGTCTGCGATGTGACTGGGTGCAACGGCACCTGATAGAGGCGTGCTCCGCGTCTCCGCGTCTTGGGAAGGCGCGGGTCTTGAATACCTTGTACGGGCAAGGTATGGCGCGTCTTTACTCCTGCTGCCTACCGCTCGGGGGCAGGCACCGTTGCTCTGCTGGCCACGTGGCGGGTCCGGAGCTCTCCTCTAAGGAGAGGGAGGTCCGGTCCCACGGGACACGTGGAGCCTTCGGAGCTCTCCCCACGGAGGGGGGAGGTCCGGCTGCTGCTGGTCACGTGGCGGGCCCGAAGCTCAACTCTGAGGAGAGGGAGGTCCGGCTCCGCGAGACACGTGGAGCCTTCGGAGCTCTCCCCGCGGAGGGGGGAGGTCCGGCTCAGTTGGCCACGTGGCGGGTCCGGAGCTATCCTCTGAGGAGAGGGAGGTCTGGCCCCGCTGGACACGTGGCGCCTTCGGAGCTCTCCCTGCGGAGAAGGGCGAGGTCCTTAGGTATTTTCCCCTGTGCGCGGGGGTACCCCATATCGAGGGTACCGACAGTGGCCCCCGGGCCCATCTCGGGGGAGATAGCGAGCCCGAGGTGGGGCCTCCGTCTCTTCCACTACGCGCACTTTCTCTAAGTCCCGCATTGACCGTTGCCGGAGCACGAACAGTCGCGGGATTGTGGGAGCGTGTGCCCACTTGATGGTTGCTTTTACTGCGGCAGTTCCTAATGCTGCCACTTCTGCACGTTGCGGTGCTTTTTTCTAGAACCGCCGAAGCTTCTTGCCGGCTCATCTCCTTGGGAGACTGACTTCTTGGCCCACCGCTTCAGCTGGACGACTTGGGTCCACTTGTTATAGACGCTTGGTCTTGGAGCCAAAGCGGTTTCCCATGCGGCGTATTCGAAGAGTTTCGAATCGCTTTGAATCGCACCTGGGAAGTTTTAAAAGGGGATCTTACCCGCATCGCGGCTTCCCTTCGCACTTCCCAGCGCTTGCACCTTCCTTAAGCTCTTACACCTTTGTCTTCCCTGTTCTTGAGCTCTCCCCTGCCATGGCTTCCAACCTGCTTCCGTCGCGTCTCGCTCGGTCAGCCGAGCTCGGACGAGTGCGCAGGCTGCTGGGCTGGCAAACGGAGGAGCAGAAACGCCATGGAAAAGGGGGAGATGATCTTCTTTACTACCTACGCCATGGCGGGGTTCGTCCTGCCAATTTCTTCCTTCCTCGTCACGTTGCTGGAGACGTACGGTCTCCAGCTCCACCACCTTTCCCCCAACTCCTTCGCGATGGCCGCCGTCTTCATCCATTTCTGCGAGATGTTTGTGGGGGTGCATGCTTCAGCGACGCTCTTCCGCTACTTCTTCGTGTTGCGGACGACCGGGCGCAGCTCGAAGACACATCTGGGCGCGTACTATTTCCAGCATCTCTGCAAGGACCCGAAGGCCTCTGGGTACCTTCTACCTTTCAGTCCGTTGAGGTGGGAAAACTGGAGGGAGAACTGGGTGATCGTGCAGACCGACGAGCACGATCGCCTGCAGCTCCCAACTGCCAGCCCAACCACCGAGCATCGCTTCTGGGAGGAGGTCCCAGAGCTGTAGCAGGAGTACGCACCGGTCTTGGAGCGGATCCGATTTCTGGCCAACGAGGGGCTGACGTCCCTGATGGTGCTAGTGGATTTCTTGTCACGCCGTATTGTGCCATTGCAGCAGCGCAACCGACCGGCATGGTACTACACTGGTGAGCACGACTGCACCAGGTTGGAGAGGGGTCTTAGCTCTGATCCTTCCGATGAGGAGCTGTACGAGATGGTGGGCAAGGTGAGCGGCGACTACGTCACTGGTGGCGACCTCGCCTTCCCGACCTCTGCCACTCCCCTCTTCTTGGAGCCGCAGAGGAGGTCAGAGCTGCTGCGGAAGATGCCGAACCTCGACGACATTGGGATCGCCGTTCGTCAGGTTGGGGATTACCTCCGGGGCATCTCGATCCCAGGGACCGAGCGCTCCGGATTGGAGCACGAGGCCTCTGTCGTTGACCAACCCGCGCCGAGGGCCGGTGGAACTCAAGCCGCCGACAAGGGGAAGGGGAAGCAGCCGACCCCTGGGCAGCCAGAGAAGAAACGTGCCCGGTCTCCTCCAAGGGCGTCGCTTGCGCCGAGCCAGGTGGCCGGGGCACCCTTGCGCCCATCTCCCGGAGGCGTTGGTCCGTCGAGTGGCGACCCAAAGAGACCCCGGGTGTCCCACTCCGGTGGGTCTCTTCCTGGACAGCGGCAGTCCGAGGAACCCCAAGCGTCCCGTCACTCTTCCTCAGGCGGAGGGGCTTCTAGGAAGGACGCCGGTGGGGCGACGGCCAGGAGTGTGCCGGGGACTCAGACGCCACAGCCGGTGTAACACCCCAAAAATCTGTCAAGAGGGGAATTTAAAAATTTTTGGACGTATTGCATGTGGTGTAGAAATTCAAATTCAAATTGGAATTCAAATTCAAATCAAAACATAAAAGAAAAAGAAAAATAAAAAAGAAACCCCCCGGCCAGTGGGCCGAAACCCACCAGCCGGCCCACCATTTCCCGCGCCAGCCCACAGCCCCGCGACCCTCTCTCCCTCTCACTGACACGCGGGGCCCGCATGTCATCCCTCACCTATCGCTCGCGCCAACAACCCGGACTCCTCCGCGCACCCAAATCCAAACTACCCCTGGAAACCCGCGTCCCCCAGCCGAATTCTGGCCCCGGACGACTCCAGCTCGATCCCAACAGACCGCCGCCCTCCCTCATCTATATAAACACCAGCATTGCCCCATTTTTCCCCCCGATCGGCTGTTTTTCCTCCCGGTGAGAACCAGAGCTTCTCCAGCCGTTTTCTCTCGATCCTTGCTCGGATTTTCTGATCTAACGCGCCGATCATGTTCCACCGCCTCCGTGGAGTCTCGCAGGTGAAGGAAATCCGGTGTTTTGCGCTCTAGACACAGCTCCGACGAGCACCGCCGCGTTTTCACCTCGGACCTCGTCACCGACCGCCTTCCAGGGCCTCCGAGCTCAAGAAAAACCCCGAGGTGAGATCCCCGACCTCCCCTCTACCGATCTATGCCATGAAATCCCAGTTTTAGGAGGTATAGACGAAGATCCAAAGTTCTCCGGCGAGATCGCCGCCGGGCAGCGCTGCCCGCGCACGGACAGGGCGACGTGGCCCCCTGAGGCCCGTCCATTTTAAATCGTGTGGTTCCTATTAGATCTAACCCGTACCGCTTCGCGTTATAATCTCAACCGTCTGTTTTAAATCGGACGGTCCACGTCGGCCCCGCATTATAAAGGCCGGTATTCTTACGCGCTACCCCCTGGGGATCTCGGAAAACACGAGGTAGCCCCTGAAACTTCTGATCTAGCCCCAGGAACTTCAAAAATGCGTGTAAATTCATTTAAAAATCAGTTTTAGCCCCTGGACTTAATAAAAATGAGGAAAACCACCTCTGTTATGTGTAGTTAGACCCCTGAAAATTTATGAAATAATAAATTAGACCCTGTAGTAGGGTGGATTTACTTTTTTGACCCTATATGATATTAAATTCAGAAATTGAATATGTGATTAGGATTTAAATTTAAAAGGTGAGGCAAACACATTGTAAATTCAAATTTAAACTCTCCTAGCATTTGGAAAGCTTTAGAATGAGTTAAAAATAGATTTTAAGCTGAAATGAATCTGTCTAAATGATGTTCATATTTATTAGTCCTAGAAACACATTTTAGGCTAGGAAATAACTCTAAAAACTGATAAAATAAATTTAAATTAGTTCACATCAGAGGAGAAGTTCAAAAATATATTATTTAATATTTTTATATCAGAACATATTCTGTTTATATGATATGCCCTACTATTTAATGTTAAAACTCACTTTTAGGCATAAAAAGTAAATCTGAAAAATATAGGAAAATGGGTATGCATAATTAGAAAATGATAGATGAAGTCTCTAACTCCAAAAACTTCATTTTAGGATTTGGTAGAAGATCTGAAAACCTATTTGGAGAAGGAAATTACCTTTCATGCAAACTTAGTAGCTAAGAAGTGTATTAATTGAATATAAGGAATTTGTTTAAATTGGAAATTCATATATAGTGTGTAAACAGAAGTCTGAATACAAAAGTTAGAAATCATATACATATGTTAAAAAGTGCATGTAGGCCAAAAATCAACCCATATAGAGTGACCCCAACACTTAGAAATGTGAATGACTTTCATAGGTATGTATGTGTGGTTTGCATGAAGTGAAAGTGTGAACTATGTCTTATGGATTGTGTTTTCTTTTGCTATGTGTATTGGCATGAGTAGAACCTGCCCCAGAGCAAGTTCTTCCCTTCCAAGACCAAGACCAAGACTTTCCATTCCCAGAGCAGTAGGAAGAAGGCAAGTGTCCTTGACCACTTTGATCCTATACTAGGATGTGTAGATAGAATTATTTGCATTGTCAATTGAAATATGAAACCCATGCTAGAAAGTTTCCTAGAATTGCAATACCTTGTTTTCTTGTAGCTTGGGTTGGGATTTATTTTATCAGGTCATTTATTATTATGCTTAGCGATGCTTAGAATGGGATAATTGGGATATGAGATCATCAATTTATTTACCTTACTCTTGAATGCGATATTATGAGTTATGTAGAGGTAGGGATCGAGGCAAGTTGGATAATTTGGTTGATGCTGGGTGCACGAGACTCGGGTTTGTGTTTAGTACTTGCCTGGATCCTAACGACCGGTTCATGGAGCATGTAACCTGGCTTTACCGTGCCAACCACATGCTGAGATGGGGCAGCTTGGCCAATTAATTAGGTGTATCCCCGGCGTAGTATGGGTGTGTTGGATGGTGCGGGGAATAGGTGTCAGCTGGACTACCATATGAACCGCAAGGCTCAAGAGGGGCCACTGCAGCGGGGTTGGAGCCTCTTGTATGCTGTTAGGGGCGAAACTTCAGTGGGCCCATGCTTGTCGGGAATCCCTTTGTAAAGGCTTCGTAGTGATCTCCTGGCTACACACCTGGAAAGTGTGAATGTGGTTCGTGGCCACTGGCATAATGGAGGTTCTTTTAGTCCACCCGGCAACGGGGGATGAAATCACTACATGTGGGTACAGTGGTGCAAACTCTGCAGAGTCAAAACTGTCATGACAGTCGTGCTCACGGTCAAGAGCGGCTTGGACTTATTCATGATTAGAGGATGATGACTTTGGAAGTTGTGGATGTTAAGCGGGGAGCTTAATATTGGAAATGATGTTATGGTTATTTGATTATGATGATGGGTTGGGAGATTGGGACCATTTCACCTATGTAGTAATGTAGGTGCTTAGTAAGCTAAGGTGATAGGTATAAATTGCGTAGTGCTCAGTTCAAGGGGATGATGTAGTGTTCAATGACCAAGACTTCGGACCCGAAGAAGGATTCTTTCTAGGTTCATGGAGTCCCCCGGGCAACGCCTGTGACGGAGCCCACAAGAATAATATTTCCGATGCTGTTTTATTTACATATTATGAACTTATTATCGTCCATCGAGACGTACACTATGTAAGACTTATTTATATTCGACACCTGGCTTGTAATAAATGATGCTTCACTATTTGTCATCACATGTATGAGAAAATGATCCTGGCATACATGTGATATTCACTCGGTTGTTCTTCGGAGAAACCGGGTGTGATAGAAGTGATATCAGAGCCAAGGTTGCCCGTAGGAACATGGACTTAGGTAGAAATGGACGTATTTAAGGACCCTATTTTCTTAAAAACTATTTTACAAAGGTGTGGGTTGAAAAGTGTTATTTAATGGGGTCACTTTATTCAATATTACCCCAACTTTTATTCAAAATAGGATTTTTGTTTAAAATCTTATCTAACTTAATTTTAAATGCTTTATGTTTTAGATGGTTCGCATGATCTGCACCGCCTGCAAGTCCACCAGAGGGAGAGTTCCCGTAGTCGCCCTTGCCTTGAGAGAGGAGAACCGTCCGGTGACGTACCTCTCCTACGGATTGGTAGTAGGAGGCTTGTTGCGCCGTCATCGACGTATGCTCCACGCCGCCGGCAATACGGCAAGCTACTCATACACTACAGCTCCACCCGGACCATCCGTTAGAAGCGGGAAGAATGGAGTTCAGAAATGAGGATTATCCATGAAAATCAGCTGCTCAAGATCCACTGCTCTCCAGCTTGTCGAGCGACACAGGTCGATGCGGAGAAGGATGTCACCTGCGAGGCTATCACCTGCCAGAGTCACATCTACCGTTGCCACCTAGACAGGACTGAGTACATGTATGTCCTCTAGCGTGAGAGTGGTATAACGGAGTACAAGTACCCGCCAGTGCAGCAGGGGACTTCCCATTAGCACATGGACCTGTGCTTGGAGGATGCTGCTATGCTCAGCACTCGACTGCAGGAGTGCCCGCAGGAGCTTCAGGATGTTCGTGACACCCTGAAGGAGACTGAGGCATTGCTTCGAGCCAGCTTGAGGGCGAGAGAAAGAGGAGATGGGAATGAACTGTGTGTCACCGTGAATGACACATGGACTCCTGACTCCCTAGACCGCCGGGCGAGCAGGCGTCGCCGCACTTCTCCACCAGCAACTTCCCCACCCAAAGCGGAGTCAGAGGGCAGCCGCAATAATGAGGAAGACCCCGAAGAGCCAGCAAAGTGATACGAGTCGTTTAGAGTTCTTTCCCTTATTTCAGCAAGTTATCGAGTAGGCAAGTCAGTACCTTGGTTATTTGTGTGTTAATGTTTGGTGTCTGACGTGAGTTGTGGAAGCCATGGGCAATTGTCCACAACCTCGTCCTTAGGTTGCTTTGGTTTGATGTGTGAAACCCCATGGATTAAGAGTGCATTTATTTTTCACGTGAGACGTGACTCCCAAAAATCTACGTGAAACTCTTAGGGAATGTTAAGACCTCAAAAGTTTAAGTTGAAACAAGCAAATTGGGAAGTTAATACATAATGCTTTAAATTAACATTTGGTTGATCATGATAGATGGCCGGAAGAGGAAAGGGTCGTGGTGCCAACCCCGCCAACAACAACGATGAGGCCGGCAACCCTCATCTTTCTGGAGGACAAGACAGGGGTGGTCGCCGTCAAGGAGTTGATCCCATCCACCAAATGCTTAAAAATCAAAATCAACTCATCCAGAGCCTAACTCAAGTGGTGGCCAACTTGCACCAAGCTCCACCTCCACAAGCTGCACCACGCCAACCAAGGTTGAGTGAGTTTCTAGGGACTCAACCTCCAAAGTTTGCAAGTGTTGCTGAACCTCTGGAGGCAGATGATTGGCTAAAGACCATTGAGAGCAAGATGAGGATCATACAATGCCAGGGGTATGAGAGGGTGCTGTTTGCCTCTCACCAATTGCATGGACCTGCTGCTAATTGTTGGACCGCTTACGTGGCCGCCCATCATGACCCTAAGAACATCACTTGGGAAGAGTTCAAGCGTAGTTTCCGCAACCATTACATACCAAGGGGTGAACTCAAAAACAAGAGAAAGGAGTTCTTGGGGCTGCAGCAAGGAAACATGACTGTGAGGGAATACTTCACTAAATTCACCCAACTATCCCGTTATGCACCACGGGACATCGAGACTGATGAGCAGAAACAGGACTGCTTTGTGGAAGGACTTACAGCGGAAATGCAGTGTGCAATGTCCTCCAACGAGTATGAAAGCTTCCAAAAGATGGTGGACAGAGCATTTGTTGTGGAGAGAAAGCTGAAGGACTTGGAAAATGAAAACAAGAGGAACGCGGGATGGTCACACCAAGCCTCGGGTAGCAACACACGCCCACGTCTGATGCAGCAACCCGCAGGGCAGACGAGCCGTGCTGCGGTACCCTACTCAGCACCGAGAGGGTACAACCCGAACTTCAGGACTCCGTCAACACCAGCACAGCCACAACGTCAGTTTGTACAGCAGCCTCGCCCCACATATCAACCTCGACCAGCAGTACAAGGACCCCCAAACCAACCCCAAGACAACAAAGGCCAGGCACCTAAGGTTGGGGTGCAATGCTTTAACTGTTGTGAAGTGGGGCACTACGCCCATAAGTGCCCAAAGAAGAAGCCCATGCAGCCACAACAGCAGAATGTGATGCGAGTACGGGTGAACCACGTGACCATGGAGGAAGCGCAAGAGGCACCCGACGTGGTAGTTGGTAAGTTTCCTGCCAATTTACACATTGCAACCCTGTTGTTTGATTCTGGTGCTACCCACTCGTTCATTGCTCAAGGGTTTGTTAAGAAGCATGATCTAGCAACCACACAAATGAACCATATGCTAGCAGTGAACTCTCCAGGTGGAGAAACAAGGACACGACAAGTGTGTCCCAAGGTGAATCTAGACATTAATGGGGTAGTATTTACTGCCAACCTCATAGTGATAGATTCACAAGGAATGATATTATTTTGGGTATGGATTGGTTGACCAAACATAAAGGAATCATCTATTGTTCGACAAGAACGGTGAAACTAACTCACCCTAGTGGCACAAGAGTAAAGTTCATAACTATACAAGAGCCTAGGAGGGACATTAAACTCAATCAAGTTGAGGTGGAAGTGGAGGAGATCAGGATCATCAGGGAATATCCAGATGTTTTTCCCGAGGAGTTGCCAGGTATGCCCCCCGATCGTGAAGTTGAATTCGCGATTGAGCTAGTGCCTGGAACAGCTCCGATATACAAGAGACCTTATCGGATGGACTCCAAACAGCTGGAAGAACTCAAGGAACATTTAAGAGAATTGACAGAAAAGGGGTATATTCGCCCTAGTTCCTCACCATGGGGTGCTCCAGTGATATTTGTGCCCAAGAAGGACGGGACCCAAAGATTGTGCATAGACTACCGTGCGTTGAATGAAGTAATCATCAAGAACAAGTACCCATTACCCCGCATTGAAGACTTGTTTGATCAGTTGAGGGGAGCTTGTGTGTTCTCGAAAATCGATCTCAGGTCGGGATACCACCAACTTAAGATAAGGAAACCTGATATTCCAAAGGCAACTTTCGTATCTCGGTACGGACTGTATAAATACACCGTCATGCCTTTCGGGCTAACTAATGCCCCGGCATACTTCATGTATCTCATGAACAAGGTATTCATGGAGTATCTGGACAAATTTGTGGTGGTTTTCATAGATGACATTCTCGTCTTCTCCAAAGATGAAGAAGAACATGAGAAACATCTAAGGTTGTTGTTGCAAAAGCTGAGGGAACATCAACGATATGCCAAGTTGAGCAAGTGTAAGTTTTGGCTAAAGAGAGTTCCCTTCTTAGGACATATAATCTCGGAGGGAGGAATCTCCGTAGATCCCGCCAAGATCGAGGATGTACAGAAGTGGAAGACCCCTGAGAATGTCGGGGAAGTTCGAAGCTTCTTAGGATTGGCTGGGTATTATCGGCGGTTTATCGAGGGTTTCTCCAAGATCTCGAGACCCCTCACCAAACTGTTGGAGAAGGGAATCACATTCACATGGACACCGCAGTGCGAGACGAGTTTTCAGGAACTGAAGAAAAGATTGACAACAGCCCCAGTGCTAGTTATGCCAGATATGCAGAAGAACTTTTTGGTGTACTGCGATGCCTCTGGAAATGGGTTGGGATGTGTTCTCATGCAAGAGGGGCATGTCGTGTCTTATGCGTCCCGACAGCTCTGAAAACACGAGAAGAACTATCCTACACATGACCTAGAGCTAGCTGCGGTAGTACACGCGTTGAAGATTTGGTGGCATTACTTGATGGGGAAGAGGATAGAGATATATACGGATCATAAGAGCTTAAAGTACATTTTCACACAGCCAGATCTCAACCTCAGACAAAGGAGATGGTTAGAGCTAATCAACGACTTTGATGTGGGCATCAACTATCATCCTGGGAAAGCGAACGTCGTGGCAGATGCTTTAAGTCGGAAGGTGCAGGTCAATAGGCTGAGCTTAAAGGACATGCCTACAGAATTGAAGGAAGAGGTTATTAAGCTCAATCTATGTCTGGTGAATAGTGGTGAGTCCATCGCCATGGAAGTGGACTCCACATTAGAGAAAGACATCCGCAATGGTCAGAAGAATGACGAGAAGATACAAGAGATTAGAGAACTCATCAAGGAAAATAAAGCCCCTAGGTTCAGAGAGGATGAACAAGGTACGGTGTGGTACGGGAAAAGAATCTGTGTGCCTGAAGTGAAGGAGATCTGTGAATTGATTTTGAGGGAAGCTCATGATTCCGACTATTCCATTCATCCTGGGAGTATGAAGATGTATCATGACCTCAAGAGCAAATATTGGTGGTATGGCATGAAGCGAGATGTCGCGGAACATATTGCCCTATGTGACACATGTCAGTTGGTGAAAGCAGAACATCAACGACCCGCGGGATTATTGCAACCACTCAAAGTGCCTGAATGGAAATGGGAGGAAATCGGTATGGATTTCATAGTGGGACTACCCAGGACCCAATCAGGATATGATTCGATATGGGTCATCATCGACAGGCTAACCAAGGTAACTCATTCATCCCCGTGAAAGAAAGCTACAGCGGATCCAAGTTGGCAGAATTGTACATGTCAAGGATCGTATGTTTTCATGGAGTGCCAAAGAAGATAGTGTCAGATCGAGGGACACAGTTCACCTCAAGGTTCTGGCAGAAGTTACATGAAACCATGGGAACTCATCTAAATTTTAGTTCTGCCTATCATCCTCAGACTGACGGACAAACAGAAAGGACCAATCAGATACTTGAGGACATGCTGAGAGCGTGTGCGCTCAAGAACAATAGGAGTTGGGATAAGAACTAACCGTATGTGGAATTCTCCTATAACAACAGCTATGAGGCTAGTATGAAGATGTCACCATTTGAGGCTTTGTATGGGAGGAAGTGCAGAACTCCACTATTTTGGAACCAAACGGGGGAAAGTAAAGTGTTTGGGCCCGAAGTACTACAAGAAGCCGAGGAAAAAGTGAGGGAAATCCGCAAAAACTTGAGGATAGCACAGACACGACAAAATAGCTATGCCGATGTACGGAGAAGAGAGCTCGTTTTCGACGTGGGGGACTATGTCTACCTCAAGGTGTCCCCTATCCGAGGACTTTGTCGGTTCAAGGTGAAAGGGAAGTTATCACCTCGATACATCAGACCCTTTCAGGTTCTGGAGAGGAAAGGCGAAGTGGCATATCAACTAGAACTACTGGTTCGCCTATCAGATGTGCATGACGTATTCCATGTGTCACAGCTCAAGAAATGTCTGAGGATGCCTGAAGAGATGTTACCCATGAATGAGGTTGACGTAGCCGAGGATCTGTCTTATGCCGAGCAACCGTTCAAGATTTTGGAGACAATGGAACGCCTCACAAGAAATAAAAGAATCCGGATGTGCAAGGTGAAGTGGAAGCATCACTTGGAAGAGTAAGCCACATGGGAGCGAGAAGACGAGCTTAAGGCACAGTTTCCGGAATTGTTTTCCTAGAACCACCAATCTCAAGGACGAGATTTCTTTAAGGGGGGTAGAGCTGTAACACCCCAAAAATCTGTCAAGAGGGGAATTTAAAAATTTTTGGACGTATTGCATGTGGTGTAGAAATTCAAATTCAAATTGGAATTCAAATTAAAATCAAAACAGAAAAGAAAAGGAAAAAGAAAAACAAAAAAAAAGAAACCCCCCGGCCAGTGGGCCGAAACCCACCAGCCGGCCCACCATTTCTCGCGCCAGCCCACAGCCGCGCGCCCCTCTCTCCCTCTCACTGACACGCGGGGCCCACGTGTCATCCCTCACCTCTCGCTCGCGCCAACAACCCGGACTCCTCCGCGCGCCCGAATCCAAGCTACCCCCGGAAACCCGCGTCCCCCAGCCGAATTCTTGCCCCGGACGACTCCAGCTCGATCCCAACAGACTGCCGCCCTCCCTCGTCTATATAAAAACATCGGCATTGCCCCGTTTTTCCCCCCGATCAGCTGTTTTTCCTCCCGGTGAGAACCAGAGCTTCTCCAACCGTTTTCTCTCGATCCTTGCTCATATTTTCTGATCTAACGCGCCGATCAAGTTCCACCGCCTCCGGGGAGTCTCGGAGGTGAAGGAAATCCGGTGTTTTGCGCTCTAGACACAGCTCCGACGAGCACCGCCACGTTTTCACCTCGGACCTTGTCGCCGACCGCCTTCCAGGGCCTCCGAGCTCAAGAAAAACCCCGAGGTGAGATCCCCGACCTCCCCTCTACCGATCTATGCCATGAAATCCCAGTTTTAGGAGGTATAGACGAAGATCCGAAGTTCTCCGGCGAGATCGCCGCCTCCCGCCGCCGCGCGCGGCCGGGCAGCGCCGCCCGCGCACGGCCAGGGCGACGTGGCCCCTGAGGCTCGTCCATTTTAAATCGTGTGGTTCCTATTAGATCTAACCCGTACCGCTTCGCGTTATAATCTCAGCCGTCTGTTTTAAATCGGACGGTCCACGTCGGCCCCGCATTATAAAGGCCGGGATTCTTACGCGCTACCCCTGGGGATCTCGAAAAACACGAGCTAGCCCCGAAAACTTCTGATCTAGCCCCTGGAACTTCATAAATTCGTGTATATTCATTTAAAAATCAGTTTTAGCCCCTGGACTTAATAAAAACGAGGAAAACCCCCTCTGTTATGTGTAGTTAGACCCCTGAAAATTTATGAAATAATAAATTAGACCCTGTAGTAGGGTGGATTTACTTTTTTGACCCTATATGATATTAAATTCAGAAATTGAATATGTGATTAGGATTTAAATTTTAAAGGTGAGGCAAACACATTGTAAATTCAAATTTAAACTCTCCTAGCATTTGGAAAACTTTAGAATGAGTTAAAAATATATTTTAATCTGAAATGAATCTGTCTAAATGATGTTCATATTTATTAGTTCTAGAAACACATTTTAGGCTAGGAAATAACTCTAAAAACTGATAAAATAAATTTAAATTAGTTCACATCAGAGGAGAAGTTCAAAAATATATTATTTAATATTTTTATATCAGAACCTATTCTGTTTAGATGATATGCCCTACTATTTAATGTTAAAACTCACTTTTAGGCATAAAAAGTAAATCTGAAAAATATAGGAAAATGGGTATGCATAATTAGAAAATGATAGATGAAGTCTCTAACTCCAAAAACTTCATTTTAGGATTTGGTAGAAGATCTGAAAACCTATTTGGAGAAGGAAATTACCTTTCATGCAAACTTGGTAGCTAAAAAGTGTATTAATTGAATATAAGGAATTTGTTCAAATTGGAAATTCATATATAGTGTGTAAACAGAAGTCTGAATATAAAAGTTAGAAATCATATACATATGTTAAAAAGTGCATGTAGGCAAAAAATCAACCCATGTAGAGTAACCCCAACACTTAGAAATGTGAATGACTTTCATAGGTATGTATGTGTGGTTTGCATGAAGTGAAAGTGTGAACTATGTCTTACGAATTGTGTTTTCTTTTGCTATGTGTATTGGCATGAGTAGAACCTGCCCCAGAGCAAGTTCTTCCCTTCCAAGACAAAGACCAAGACTTTCCATTCCCAGAGCAGCAGGAAGAAGGCAAGTGTCCTTGACCACTTTGATCCTATACTAGGATGTGTAGATAGAATTATTTGCATTGTCAATTGAAATATGAAACCCATGCTAGGAAGTTTCCTAGAATTGCAATACCTTGTTTCCTTATAGCTTGGGTTGGGATTTATTTTATCATGTCATTTATTATTATGCTTAGCCATGCTTAGAATGGGATAATTGGGATATGACATCATCAATTTATTTACCTTACTCTTGAATGCGATATTATGAGTTATGTAGAGGTAGGGATCGAGGCAAGTTGGATGATTTGGTTGGTGCTGGGTGCACGAGACTCGGGTTTGTGTTTAGTACTTGCCTGGATCCTAACGACCGGTTCATGGAGCATGTAACCTGGCTTTACCGTGCCAACCACATGCTGAGATGGGGCAGCTTGGCCAATTAATTAGGTGTATCCCCGGCGTAGTATGGGTGTGTTGGATGGTGCGGGGAATAGGTGTCAGCTAGACTACCATATGAACCGCAAGGCTCAAGAGGGGGCCACTGCAGCAGGGTTGGAGCCTCTTGTATGCTGTTAGGGGTGAAACCTCAGTGGGCCCACACTCGTCGGAAATCCCTTTGTAAAGGCTTCGTAGTGATCTCCTGGCTACACACCTGGGAAGTGTGAATGTGGTTCGTGGCCACTGGCATAATGGAGGTTCTTTTAGTCCACCCGGCAACGGGGGATGTAATCACTACATGTGGGTACAGTGGTGCAAACTCTGCAGAGTCAAACTGTCATGACAGCCGTGCTCACGGTCAAGAGCGTCTTGGAATTATTCATGATTAGAGGATGATGACTTTGGAAGTTGTGGATGTTAAGCGGGGAGCTTAACATTGGAAATGATGTTATGGTTATTTGATTATGATGATGGGTTGGGAGATTGGGACCATTTCACCTATGTAGTAATGTAGGTGCTAAATAAGCTAAGGTGATAGGTATAAATTGTGTAGTGCCTTGACCATGAGTTCAACCTCTCCATGCTCTAGCCATGCATGACATAACTTTCCCACACTTGCTGAGTACCAACGGTACTCAAACTTGCATATTTGTTGGTTTAAATTGCTGCTCAGGTCAAGGGGATGATGTGGTGTTCAATGACCAAGACTTCGGACCCGAAGAAGGATTCAAGGTTCATGGAGTCCCCCGGGCAACGCCTGTGACGGAGCCCACAAGAATAATATTTCCGTTGTTGTTTTATTTACATATTATGAACTTATTATCGTCCATCGAGACATATGCTATGTAAGACTTATTTATATTCGACACTTGGCTTGTAATAAATGATGCTTCACTATTTGTCATCACATGTATGAGAAAATGATCCTGGCATACATGTGATATTCACTTGGTTGTTCTTCGGAGAAACCGGGTGTGACAGCCGGTGAGCGTTCCGGCCGCAGGTCCTGGCGGTTCTGCTCCGGCCCAGAGGCCGGGTCTACAAGCCCGTTGGAGCGCTCACGTTGCCCAGTAAGTGTTGCTCTTTCTGGCTTGTAGGAGTAGCGTTCCCTTCTCCTCTCTTAGCCTGAGAGCTTTCTTTGCCTGCAGGGACTCACCGGCTGCCGGGGACGAGCCTATTCCTCGGCCATCTCCAGTTGGCGGAGGTTCCGCGCCGCAGCATCCAGGAACTGCGGTGGTTCCAACGGCCCCCAAGTCGGCAGGGGCTTCTTCTATGCCGGCGGGTTCGCCCTCTGCGGTGGCTGCGGCAGCACCTGTTCGTCCTCCTTCGCCAGCCCGGAAGTCCGGTACAGAGGCTGAAAGGGCTGCTGTAGGCGCAGATGCTGGCTCCCTGGCTCCCCCGGGTCAGCGTCCTGCTGCAGTTGCCGAGGCACCAGCACCTTCGCCGGTCGTGGACGCGACAGCGGAGGTCAGGGGCACGACTCCTTCCCCCGCCGCCCCGCTGCCCATGTGGGATGCCTTGGGGCGTGCTCAGACTGGCGCCCGGCAGATCCAGGCCGCCTTTGAGCGGGGGCGGACGGCGCTGGCTGGAGAGAGGGAGCGTCTTCTTATCTGGGAGGACCTCCTGCAGCAGCGGACCCAGGAGGCTAAGGCAGAGCTCGACTCGAGGCAGTCAAGGCTTGACGCCATGGGTGCTCTGCTCGACGCTCAGGAGAAAGTCGTCGGCCGCCTGGACTCAGAGACCCGGCGGCTCCGCGCTACCTTCCGCGAAGCTCTGGCCAAGGCCGAAGCGCGCTCTGCTGCCGTGGTGGAGTTGCGGCTGCAGGTAGTTCACCGAGAGTGCGCCGTCACCGATCGGGAACGTGCTGTGGCAGCCGAGGAGGAGAAGGTTGCCGCACGGCTGAAGGCCAGAGAGGGTGATCTGATGGCTCGGGCCGAGGAGCTGGAGCTCCGCGAGTCGGCTGCTGCCGCGAGGGAGGAGCAATCCTCCCGGGAACGCCAGGCGGCGCTGGATCACGAGCTGGTGGCCCGCCAAGAGGTATAGAAGCTCCAGGCTTCGCGGTCTGTCGGGGCCCAGGCGGTCTGGAGCTTTGTTACCGAGGTGGGGTCTGCCTTGGTTCCTCTTGGTTTCAGCCCGGTGCGGACGGAGGCTCCAGCGCAGGAGGTGTATGGGGCAATCCCGGCGCTTGAGTCCATCGGCTCCAAGCTGGGCCGGCTCGAAGCGGTGATCGCCGATGAGCTTGAGGTGGAGGGACGAGGCCTGGCGAAGGAGGTCGCTATGCATGTGCTGGCGTGCTTCCGGAGCCAAGACCCTTCCTTCTCTCTGGAGCCAGTCCGTCTAGGGCCCGCCGTCGAGCGGGAGGAAGCTGCCAGGGCCGAGGTCGGGGACGTGGCCGCCCTCGTGGCCTCTAGGTTCCAACGGCAGTCCGGGGACTCTTAGGCATCCGCTCATATAGCAGCGATATTAACCTGCAAAACCACTCATATAGCAAACGTGAGCACATAGACTCAGCAAGACTGATCCGTCTGTCCTAAACAAGAAACTCTACATGCACGACGGGTATCAATTAGGTTATCTAGTTTTGCATAAAGGACTCGCCTAATGTAGATCCTTAACTTTTAGATTTTTAAGCCTCATTGTACAGACCTTTAGCCGAACAGCGTCGCAACTCCACAATGAAACAAGAAACGCTTTGTTACGATGCTCCTTGCACAAAGTGAAAGTAAAGTTTAATGAGCCTATCTCTAATTCAATCATGGTTGTAATACAAGTTACATCAAAGCCTTATCAAGTTCAAAAGAAAACCAGTTCAGTTCTTACTACGTCAAGACGCAGTGGGCAAGTATGCTCATATGACCGCGAGCGACGGTGATTCGAATTAGTACACGCCCGGACTACACGACACGTACACCCGTACTCCGGGTTGTCGGCAGCAACCTCGACTGACGTTGTATGCGGCCACATTTCCCAAGATCTTCCACACAGGACGCGGTCTAACTGCCCCGAGTCCGCAAGCTCCCTCAATGTACATACCCGCGGTGGTATGTTCTTGAGCGAGTTACCTCCTGCTACCCTGACGCCAAAAGCCTAAGATAGTTAGAAAAGTTCCAATGTGGATCTCCCGAGGTACATCGGTTTCCTGGGTCCCATATAGCCAGTATGCGCCCGGTACATAACTCAAACTTGTCCAACAGGGCCAAGCACGAACGTGCCTTAACCGACACAGGCAGGGCTATGCACGCACGGTCCGCATCCTGCTACATCTAAACCTCCCTGCCCGGTCTCCATCCCTTATTTGTGAACTTTCCACATTATTTCTATTCATAACCCGCTCCGAATAAAATATCACTAAACTCGTGAGTAGATTCCAACTACCCGACTTCTACCGGACCTTTCCTACTAACATTCAGCGTAGATAAATCCACTCGAGGAGGTGCTATTCTACCCTTTCTCTCTTAGGACGTTTCTGGTCATGCAGTTGGGTTTTTATTATCATCTAGACTTAATGCAGTCAAACAATTCAAAGCTATGATCTCTAGAAATGGAAATCCTTTATCAAACTGTTCAAATGAAAACCGGGGCTTGTCTGTTTTGCAGGTGACTAAGATTACAATCACTTAGTGAAGATCACTTGGGGCTTGATCACTTGCTTTCCTCCCTCCTTGATCTTCACTTCAAATCCTTCACACGTTCTCACGTAGATGCTACATGATATGAATATGCATATGTATTTAATTGTAAAGCTTTTGCTAATAAGCTCTAATGACAAGTTTAAAAACTGGAACTTTGTTTAAAAATTTAAAATGACACCGGTGCTAAGGTTTGGGTTGGGTTTAAGCACTATGATCAAGTGTTGCTATCTCCACTTGTGTGTTGATCACCTTAAGAGGTTGAGCAGAATAGTGGTGATCTAGAGCTCTAATAGAGTTGAAAATTTTTATGTGAGTTCCTTGTCACAAGGAAGTTATCTGGACCAAAAATTAGCACTTTTCATTGAGTGGTTTATTCAGAACAATGCTCTAAGCAATTAAGCAAAGAAGAATTAATTCTGAGGTACCACCCATGTTCATGTCAAACTTAGTGAACTACAATTTCAGTTATAGTTATAGAGCCTGCATGAATTTTTCTAAGATTTTTGGAGCTAAGAATTGCCCAGAACTGAATTTTCAAGTTGTGGAAAATGTTTCTGTATTCATTTGAACACAGCAACATAAAATCTAAATTCGCCATATCAAAACAACTCCAAATGAGTTGAATTTTTTACAGGAGTTCAATAACACCCTAAAGAATATTCTGGCAAAATTTGAGGATTTTTGGATGAACCAAACTCCCTCAAATTCTTTTGTTGAAAAGCTTTAAAGAATTTTCCAGAATTAAATAATGAATTTCATACAAATTGGGTTGCATATTTAGATAGAGTTTGTCAACCCGAATCTAACCCAATTTGAATCACTAAATTTGGAGTTTTCTAGCAAAAGTTATGCTCTTCTAAAATTTGGGAAAAAATTTGGGATTTGAATTAATCGTGGAAATGTTTAAATCTGACTGTGGGTCCGGGAAACACACGTGTCACTCACTGGAACAAGCCACACGGGGTTACAGACTTATTCCCCGCGCTGGCACAGATGATCCGCGCCGACAGACGATCTGGCCTCCCCCTCCAGAGCGACTAACACGCGGGCCCGGTGAGGCTTTCTTCAACCTCGCGCGCCCGCGGAGCTCGCCGGTTTTCGACTTCCCAGCCATCTCTCGAGCTGCCCCTCGCCGCTAGGCTCTGGAAACATCCGAGGAACATGATGGGATGACTTCCCCGGATCGCCGAAGCCCCTAAACTACCTCGCAACGATACAGCGGCTCGGAGGATGTTCGGCGACGTCGCCCCGACGCCCTAAGCCCTCTAAGCTTCGGTTTCCAAGCCCTAGAGCACCGGTGGATGCTAGGGAAGGTCGACATGGGGGTGTAAAGGCTCGGGAATGGCTCTACCCTAGCTTTCATCGTGCGCCCGATGTTTCCCATCGCGGCCGCCATTGGAAAAGCTCGGAGTAGGCCATCTATAGTGGGTTTTATGCTAGGGTTTGTGAAGAAGAAAGATTGGCCACCTAGTCTAGCTCCTGTTTGTGAATTTTCGTAGACTCTAAACAAGAATCAAACGGGAATTTCAAAGTTCTTTACTCGATGGTGATTTTGCACCGGCCGGAATCAAACTGAAAAATTCGCCGTCGACGCTCAACCTTTCGGCTCAAGCTTTGGAGGTGAGCTGTAGGAAGGTCTTGCGCGTACAACGGTCCTCTTTCTTGGTCGTGAAAGTCTCTGTAGGGCTGTACACGAGAGCACCTCGTCGCCTTTGCTTTCGGCCGCCGCGGGAAAGCTTGCTCCCGAGTGAGGAGAGCCAAGAACCGCTCGGCTGTGGTGCGAGGAGGTCGTGGGGGTTGCGGTGATGCGGTTTTGCTGCCCAACCGAGGTTTTCAAGCGAGCTTCTGGGCGCTCGAACGATCAACGGGATGGCGGCAGCTGTGGTTAGGTTCTTGCGCGAGGAAAAGAAGAACCTCGGGGTCTCGGTGCTGTGGGCAACAAGAGCACGGCTGAGGTGATGAGAACGGGGAAAAGCATCTCGCCAGCGCACATACAACAGAGGAGAGTCGGTTCTCGGCGTGGCTCGGTGTCGAGTAGTGAAGCTACGACTCTGTCCGAGTGAGAGAGGAGAAACATAGACTTTGCACTGAAAATGAAGATCTTTTACAATTTATCTCCTCAATGACATGTGGGTCCCACCACAGCTCCCTCTTATCCTCTAAAATATCTCCTTGCAAATGGTGAAATTAAATTGTGGGATTTCAAATCTGAGGTGCATTTGGATAATTGGGCAAGTTTCATCCAAATTCAAATGGGTATTTGAATTCTTTGCAATTCAAAGTCCAATTTGGAAAATGAGTTGCAAACCATTTCAAAAATTCATGAAACTTTGCATACCCACTAATTTGGACCTAAGAAATTCAAATATGAAATCTGATTTTAAATTTGGCTGCTGCAAATGAGATTTTTAGCACATCAGTTTGAAATTCATTGTGTTGCTCTCATTTGAATTTTGTGAACTAATTTGTTTTAAAATCTGACTTTAGCTTTCTCACACATATGGGAACTTGCCACTTTGGTTTGAAATCCCTTTTGGGTTCCAAGTATTCAAATAAATATTTGAGTATGTGTGAAGAGAGCTCTCATGTGTATGATCACATGTGGAAAAGGTTTTAACAAGTCCCATTTTTCATACATATGAAACCAACATTTTTCAAACAAGAGTTTCTTTGTATTCATATTTTGGGACCTTTACAGAAAGACTTTGTGTAAAAGCATAGTTATTAAGGTGGTAAGGCGGCATACCCCCTTTTTACTTTTAAGCAATAAGGCGTAAGGCGAGGCGACGCCTTACTAATATATAAATATAGAAAAATATAGGAATATAGTCTCAAATTCTAAATAGATAAGGATAACAGTAGCAATTAGCAAAATAGAGGTAGTTCGACATAACCAACATAATTGACTAAAACTCCAACATAACTAATAGATAGTAGTACTAGTGTACTAGATGACACTCCCATCTCTCAAGTTTATCTCAATATCCATCTCTCAAGTTTGTACTAGTCCTCTCTGACCTAACCGATACCTGACTGCCTCCGCTATTATTTGGGTTGGACTGAGATAAACTGAAAATGGAGTAAGACGTCGCCTTACTGGCGCCTTAAGGACACCTTAGGATGCCTTAAGGATGCCCCATCGCCTTACGGACGCCTTACTCAGGCATCTAAGACGATAGGGACGCCTTAGGCTCCCAGGTCGCCTTAGCGCTTAAGCGACGCCTTAATAACTATGTGCAAAAGACCCAAGTAGGTTGGACTCTTCTCTGGACCCTGCACAAGCGGGAGCTACATGCACTGGGCTGCCCTTTTTTCTACAAGGTGTATCCACCTGGTTATAAGACTGTTTATTGGGTTTCAGTTTCAGGTTTTTGCAACAACTGGAGAAACTTAACCAAAGATCAAATCAGAAACACTCTCTTAGAGAACCGTTGGTTATTCATGAACTAGAAACCTAATACCGGAAAGTCCTAGTTTCTCGGAAACCAGAAACATTTTCTCGTGAAACTAAAACCCTAACAAACAGGACCTAAGGCCTGGGGCATCACGGTTCATTAAGCAAGGTAGGAAGAGGATTTCCTCATGTTGCCTCCCTGCTCCCTGTGCCTCCCATGCCAATTCCAGACCCTCCTTCTCCCTACCGTGAGCAGCTGCACAGCCGTCGGGCATCATAGGCCAGCCTCTTGTTCGTTATGAAATCTCCTCTCCTTAGTCCCTCCTCAACACTCCATCCTCCAGCCCACAACATGAAGAATTAGAACACGGCATGTGTATCATGATCTAGGAACATTATTTTCCTTGGTCAATTCCACCACCAATAACTGCTATGCTAGCTGCTCCTAACAACCAAGCTGACGTCCTCACCGCTATCAATCTGCTGCGTTTGGAGTTCTTTGAGAGCAGCCACCACCAACCATTGACGCCTTCAAGCTAGCTTCCAAAAGAGGAAGTTACTGCAAAGGAGAAACAGACCCTTGTCGACAACGCCAACCTGGATGCAATGATGACCGTGCACTAGGGCTTAGGCATTGCACCTCCCTCTAGGACAGGCGTCTCCACATCCTTAGGCATGAATGCCACCGCCTCCATCTAACCCGTGTTCTTTGCCAATCACAGTGGTTCTGAAGCAACTTCTCCACAGCTTTGCGAACCTCTACACCAGCAACTACTGCTTTGGGTTCCTGTAGCCGACGACCGCTACGAGCTTGCCTCCCCAGAGATTCTTGTTTTATCCCCAGGCTGGGTACTCGGTTCCACAAGCTTCAGTTCCCCACGTCGGACAAGGCTGGGAAGCTCGTAGTAGTAGTCGGGCGGTTCCACAAGCTTCAGTTCCCCACGTCGGACAAGGCTGGGCAGCTCGTAGTAGTAGTCGGGCGGTGGAGTAGTTGCCGGTAGAGACATTTGCGAAGTTGTGGTGGACCGGCTGTACCAGAACCACGGTGACAGGCCAATAAGACGATGAAGGTGTATGCAAAGGCACCCCCATGTCCCGACGAAGAGGAGGCCCTAGAGGGAGCTCCATTCCAAAAGCCTGGTGGACAGTCATCATTGCAGTCTTGAGAGTTTTGTCGAGGAGGGCCTTCTGGTTTTCCTTTGCTGCAGCCTCATTGGCCACCAATTTGGCCGCGTCAATGTTGGTGGTGGCTGCTCCACAACAGCCACGTAGGGGCGAAAATAGGTCAGATATTTTCCGGATCATCTGTTACCGTTTTTAAAAATATCTGATCCATATCTTTTTTGTCGGATATTTTTCGGATTTGAATATTCAATTTTGGATATCGGATCAAAACGATTTGGATCAAATTTGATTGAATAGTTAGATATCTATATTTATTCGGATATATCCATATTTGATCTCGTTAAGATTCCAAACAGAAACCATACACTTAGGAAATTGCTAAGTCCAAGCGAAAATCGCACACAAGGTATTGTAAAATACATTTGTTAAATACATAAAATTATAGAAAAATATCTAAAATAATATTTGATCCCTAGAGCATAATGCGTGTGATAATTATCCAAAATAAATTGTGGAGAGTAGTAAATTAAATATAACCATTCAAAAATAATTTAAATAACAAGAAATTAAGAAAATTCATATGCAACCTCAAAATTAAATATCTTTTCACCACTAATTTTCTATTGTGAACTTGAGGGACCGGAATGAACTATATGTTCATGAAGTATATTCACTATTGTATTCAACACTATTATTTAATATGACAAATTTTGATATTATGTTCTAATACGACGTGGTTTGCAAAAAAATATTTTCGAAATAAATTTCCGGGTTCGTACAATATCGACATATTTCCGATCCGATTGATCCATCTCGATATATCCGACGTATCTGATACCGAATCCATTTTAGATGATACTGTTTCCGACTCTATGTCAAGGGCGTCGGCGCCCAAGATGGCAGGCCCCTGGCTACGTAGCTCGTAGGCGCGGCTGGTAGGGGCGTCGGGGTTTTTGGCCGGCTGCTCGATTGTTGAAGAGGGTGAGGTTTAGAGGAGAACACGGAGAGTGGAATAGTAGTTCTTGCTTATTCCTCAGGGGTACATACTCCCTCTAATATATAGGCTCGCAGCCTGCCTAATAAAGGAAACTAATCTTTATCAAAAGAAACAAACCTCCCCTAATCCTATCCTGCCTTCAGTACTTATTCTCAATTATTTCTTTCCTAAAACGCAAAAGGAAACCAATCACCTTTATCCTGGCTTGCCATGCATGCCTATTGGCACTTATTTCTTTCCTAAAGTGCGTCTACGTTTGAATTGTGCGCCTGGTCACTGGGCCAGCGCTGATAATGTCGGCCCCACATGACATCTCCCCCTCCCCCTCGACGAGAAGCTCGTCCTCGAGCTGGAAACCGGGATAGCGGTCGATGAAGCTGTCGGCGTCTTCCCACGTGGCCGATGCCGCAGTCTTGCCCTTGCAGTGTACCAGTAGCTGGCGAACGCCCCTGGCCAAACGAGAACGGAGAACGTGTTCCGGTTCCGGCACGGCGGCGCCGTTGTGGATCTGTGGAAGCGCTGGAGGTGCGGTCGGTGGAGTGCCCACGAACTTCTTCAGGAGGCCCACGTGGAACACGTCGTGAAGGTAGGCTCGGGGAGGCAGCTCCAGCTTGTAGGCGACGTTGTTGATGACTACGGTGATGCGGTGTGGTCCATAGAAGCGTGGCTTGAGCTTCCCTGATGTGGCTACGTGCAGCGAAGAGGCGGCTCGTTGTCGCAGTCGCAGCCAAACCCACTCGCCCACCTCGTAGCGGACATATCTGTGATGTCTGTCGTAGTGGCAGTTGTAGATGGCTTGGGCTTGCTCGAGGCAGAGGCGGACGTCAGCTAGGAATTCGTCTCGGTCCGCCATGTTCTTGGCGACTATCGCCACCCTTGTTTTGCCGGGCTCATAAGAGCAGAAGGGTGGGTCACGACCGTAGACCACCCGGAACAGAGTGGCGTGGAGCGCGGACTGGTAGGCGGTGTTATAGATGTACTCCGCCCAAGGTAGCTAACATAGCCACTGTCGAGGACGATTCCCAGTGAAGCAGCGCAGGTACATTGTAATCACCTTATTGGCAACCTCCGTCTGGCCGTCGGACTAGGGTGAAAAGCCGACGTCATGTGCAGCTTGGTGCCGAAGAGGCGCATCAACTCCCACCAGAATATAGAGGTGAAGATGGGGTCTCGATCCGAAACCATGGACTATGGTACACCGTGAAAGCGTACTATCTCGGCGAAGAAAGTCTGCGCCACCGACTTCGCCGTGTATGGGTGGGCGAGGGGAATGAAGTGGCAGTACTTGCTGAATCTGTCCACCACCGTGAGGAAGATGGACTTCCAGCCGACACGTGGCAGCGCCTCGATGAAATCCAGCCCAATGTCCATCCAAACCACCGTGGGCACGGCTAGAGGCAGGAGCAGGCCGACCGGGTGTAGATGTTCCGACTTGTAATGCTGGCATGTGATGCAAGCGCGTACATAATCCTGGACCGCTTGCCGGAGGCCGGGGGAGAAGAAATCGCAACGTAGGCGGTGCAGTGTACGTTGCACGCCTTCGTGGCCATCGTCGTGTACTGCGGAGATGAGCTCGTGGTGGAGCGACGACGTAGGCGGCACGTATAGGTGGCCCTTGAACACCACGAGTCCGTCGATGATCGCCCAGAAGCCAGCTCGCTGGCCTGCTGCGGTTTCTTCCTTGAGCGCCACCAAAGCTGGGTCGGTGGCGTGTCCCTGGCAGAGACGGTCGACGAAGTCGAAGCCGGGGCCGGAGATGGCGAGGATCACCGGCTCGTCTGTGTCACACCGTGAGAGAGCATCGACCCCCCCCCCCCCCCCCCCCGTGTTCGTGCTACCGGCCTTGTACACCACCGAGAAGTCGAAGCCGAGGAGTTTTCCCACCCAATGATGTTGCGGAATGGTGGTGAGGTGTTGGTCGGGTAAGAACTTGTGGCTAAAATGATCAGTTCATACCAGGAAACGGCGACCCCAGAGGTACGGCCTCCATTGTCGGGCGGCGAGGACGAGGCCAATGAGTTCGCGCTCATAAGCCGCCAGGGATCGGTGGCGCGGTGTGACCGGTGGACTGAAGAATGCCACCGGGTGTTGTTCTTGAAGGAGTACGGCACCAAACCCATGTGTCGAGGCATCGCACTCAACGACAAAGGGTTTGCTGAAGTCTGGTAGTGTGAGCACGGGCGCCGTGGTGAGGGCAGCCTTGAGCGCTGTGAATGCCTCCTCGGCCTCAGAAAACCAGGTGAATCCCTCCTTGCAGAGGAGGCGGTGAGGGGCACGGCGGTCGCGCCGAACTCCTTGACGAACTTGCGGTAGTAGCCTGCAAGGCCGAGGAAGCCTCGCACCGCTCGTGCAGACTGGGGAACTGGCCAATCCGTGACTGCCTGTACCTTTGGCCGGATCCATGGCGACGTCAGAGGCGGATATGATATGGCCGAGGTAGGCGATGGAGTTAGCGCCAAACTCGCACTTTGACCGCTTTACGAAGAGGCGGTGCTGGAGTAGAACGTCGAGGACGGCGTGCACGTGACGAAGATGATCGGTCCACGTGGTGTTGTAAATGAGGATGTCATAAAAAAAAGACGAGGACGAACCAACGTAGGAATGGTCGCAGGATGTCGTTCATGAGTGTCTGGAATGTTGCCGGGTGTTGGACAACCCAGAAAGGCATGACCAGAAACTCGTAGAGGCCTTCGTGTGTGCGGAATGCTGTCTTGTCAATATCCTCGACGCGCATCTAGACTTGATGGTAGCCGGAACGAAGATCCAGCTTGGAGAAGAAGCGGGCACCGTGGAGCTCATCGAGGAGTTTGTCGACCACGGGGATTGGGAACGTGTCCTTGACCATGATGTCGTTCAGAGCGCGATAGCAACATTTTCAAGTCGTCGCCTAGGCGACGCCTAGTCGGCGACTAGGCATCCAGGCGCTCCGGCCTGGACACCATGGCCGTCCGCTTCGCTTGGCCGGCGGGCGCCACCGCCATTGTCGCTGCCGCCGTGGCCTCCCTCACCACCGCCGCACCGCAGGTCGTCGCCGCCCCCTCGCAGCGCCACCGTTGTTGCCTCCCCCGCCGCCGCCGTGGTTGCCCTCGCCGCTGCCGCACCATCGACCCACCTCTACCGCCGCCGAGAGAGGGAGAGAGAGTGAAGAAAAAAAGGAATTAGGGTTAGGGAGAGAGGGTGGGTAGTATTTGTGTGGCCCCATCTGAAATCAGAACCGTTGGATCCCATCCGACGATCGACATCAATCGGGCCCGCCCGCGCACCCGCCCTGCTCTCCCGCCGTCGCCGCTGCCGCCCGCCCTGAACTCCCGCCGCCGCCGGCGCCGCCCGCAACCGCCAGCGCCTGGCCGGCCGCCTGGGCGCCTAGGCGTCCAGGCGTGGGTTTCAAACCCTGGCGCGATAGTCGACGCAGAAATGCCAATTTCCATCAGCTATCCGCACAAGTAGCACAGGTGAAGAGAACGCTGAAGAGCTCCTGCGGATGATGCCCTACTCCAGCATGGCGGCGCACTAGCGTTCCAACTCGTCCTTGTGCGTGGCGGGGTACCGGTAAGGCCAGACTGCCACTGGTGCGAACCTTGGTAGTGTGATGTCGTGGTTGCAGGAGCGTGGCGGTGACATGCCCTTGGGCTCGGTGAAAACCGCGGCGAATGCGTCGAGGAGGGCGGTCAGGAGGTCAGTGCCGGTGCACGCCCGCACTGCTGGACTGGTTGGGCCTGCCTGGCCGTGCCAGAAGGACATTGTGAGAGCACTGAAGTCCCAAAAGATGGGTCCCAGAGATGCGAGCCACTGTGTTCCCAGGGTACGATGGCGAGATGTGGGTCGTAGAAGTCTGCAGAGAACTCCTTGCCGTTGACAAAGAATGTTGCACTGCGGTACACGCCCAGACACGGTACGTGGTTGACGTTTGCCACCGTAACCTGTAGTTTGCCTCCGGCTTGAAGCTTGAGCAAGGTGCGGACAGCCGCCTCCTCAGCGACGAAGTTGTGGGTGGAGCCGGACTCAAGTAGGGTGAGGAGGGGTATGCCGCCGATGTGGATGCACACTTGCATCGTCTCGCTAGTGCGGATGCCGGTGATCGTGTGGACCGAGATGTGCGGCTTGTCGGGCACCATCTCGTCCCCCCCAGAGTCCCCTGCATCGTCTTTGAACGCCTAGTCGAGGAGGAAGATCCGTTGGCAGACACGGTTATGACTACGCCCGAACTTCTCATTGCAATTGAAGCAGAGACCCAGGCGGCATCACTCCTCCATCTCCGCCTGGGACAGGTGCTTGACCTGGCGCCCCTCTATCATGACCAGTGTCTGCAGGGGCGTAGCCTGCGGACTGGGCGCCGGAAGTGCGGGTCGCGGTGAGGGCGTCGGTAGGAGACCCACTGTTGCTGAAGATGAGGCTGTTGCGCGGAGGCCCCCACGCGCTGATCGCGCAGCTCCAGCTTGCGTGTGAGGCTCATGGCGACGGCGAGAGACTACAGGTTGTGGATCTTGACGTCGAGGCTAAGGGGTGGTTGCAGACCGGCGGTGAAGAGCTGCACTTTCTGGTTCTCTGTACGTGCGCCGACGCGGGAAGCAGGGCCTCAAACTGTCCTGGTACTCGACGACCGAGCCCGTGCGTCTGCACGACATGAGTTCGTCGAGCGGATTGGAACGCAAAGGCGGTCTAAAGCGTGTGGTGAGCAGCTCGGTGAAACGCCTCCACGGCGGCGTGCCTTCGTGTCGCTGAATCTGCATGAACCACAGTTGTGCACCGGCCTCCAGGTTGTATGATGCCATCCATACCTTTTCTTCTTCTTCCGTGATGCATTGTTGGTGGAAGTACGACTCACACCGATTGACAAACGCGAGGGGATCGGATTTTCCATCAAACTTGGGAAAATCCAGTTTCTAGAAACGCGGCGACCGGTCATTGTGGTGCTCGCCACCATGCACTCCTATGGGGCCCGATGCGTTGGAGTCGGTGGTGCGTTGCTCGAGCGTCTCGAGCTTGGCCTGCAGCGGCGTGACTGCCGCGGTCAGGTTGGTGATGAGGGCCGCCAGATCGGCTGATGTTGGTGCGTCCATTGGCGAGGGTCCTGTCGGTGTTGGGGGCGACGGCACGGCGGGAGCGGCTTGGATGGATGGTGGTGTAGTGGAAGAGGAACGCATGGATCGTGATACTAAGTTTTCAAGGGCGCCGACGTCTAAGACGGCGGGCCCCTGGCTACGTAGCTCGTAGCCGCGGCCGGTAGGGGTGTCGGGATTTTTGCCTGGCTGCCCGATTGTTGAAGAGGGTGAGGTTTAGAGGAGAACAGGGAGAGTGAAATAGTAGTTCTTGCTTATTACTCAGGGGTACGTACTTCCTCCAATATATAGGCTCGCAGCCTGTCTAACAAAGGAAACTAATCTTTATCAAAGGAAACAAACCACAAACCTCCCTTGATCCTATCCTACCTTCCATGCTTATTCTCATTTATTTCTTTCCTAAAACACAAAAGAAAACCAATCCCCCTTTATCCTAGCTTGCCATGCATGCCGATTGACACTTATTTTTTTCAAAATTGTGTCTACGTTTTAATTGTGCGTCTGGTCCCTGGGCCGGCGCTGATAATGTCAGCCCCACATGACAGATTCCAAAATTGATATATGAATATGGAAATTGTTTAGCCTTTTATCCGACCGTATCCGGCCGTTTTTATCCCTACAGCCAGCTGGGTGGACAAGGTGTCTGTCCGGTTGTCGGTGGAGGTCATATGTGCCTTGAGGTGATCAGGTAGCTTCTGTAGCTTTGAATGCAGAGATGGTCAGCACTAGAGTTGCCATTGGCCTTGGCAACGGGTTGTTGTTGGTGGCATTGGCCGTGGAACAATATCCCTAGATCCTGATACCAATTTGCTATGTGTTTAATTCTTAGGCTATGGGGCGGAAGAACTAGTGTTGCTGAGGGAGAGGTGGCTCGAATGATAAACAGTGAGGGAGTCTGGTGGCTTGCTGCTGCTGCTTGCGTGAGGGAGTTGTGGTAGGAGCAATGTGGCGGATGGGGCTCGGCCAAGGAGAACCTGTATTTTCCTGCTTAATAACCACAACGCCCTTGGCTTTATATTTATAGCGAGTAGGGCTTCTGTTAGAGTTAATCTAGTTTTCCTAGATAAGATATAGTAAGAGATAGATTACAAGTCTATCTCAGTTCAGTCGAGGAGTTTTGAGAGTAGTAATCTACTACGATCCTACCTGTAATTAGGCTATATATGTAGCCAGCCATATTTGAGAATCAAGGGGAAGAACTAAAGACTAATTTTCACGGAATTGCAACAAGTGGAATCATAGTGTATTGAGATTTGAGGGCCAAGAACAAGTACCTCGACAGATCGGGTCGGGGAAGGCGCGGATCTGCAAGGAGCCTTGCCGAGGAGGGTGAATCGAAGGAGCACTAGTCTTGGGCGCTGTCACTGCATCCGCTTGGGCGGTCCGCATGCAGCCGCGTGTAGGGGGGGTCCACCAGGGCGGTTTGCATGCAGCCACATTTTGGGGGCCTGCCCGCGCGATGATTTTGAGGGTGAGGTCCTCATTCCCCAACTCCTCATCCTCGTCGTTGCCACGTTGCAGCTCCGCGGGAGGCGAGCTACCGCTGTCATCCAGGTCCGGGTCAGGCCGCGCCCTCGAGCGCTAGTGCTTGCCAATCAGCGGCTATGAGGGAGGTGGTGGAGCAACCCTAGGGCGCTCGATCCGGAGGCGGCGTGCGGGGTTAGAGGCGAAGCTCGATTTGAGAGCTGCCGAACTACAGCGACACGTTTGGACTGGAAGTCTAGGGAATAGTAATCTACTAATATTCTACTTGTAATTAGGCTATATATATAGCCAGCCATATTTGAGAATAATCAAGGGGAAAATTAGAGATTAATTCACCCGGAATTACAACAGCTGCAACTTCTGGAAATGTATAACGTTCCTTAATACAAATCAACTCGTAAGCAAAGCAACTCGATCTCTAAGCGAGGAATGACAACCAGGGGTGGGGTTTGGGCGTTCAGCCCTAGGACTGCTGCCGTGCGCCCCATGGAGGAACAACACTAGTAGCCTCTGCCCAGGCCTCTGCAGCGCTTGCCTTGGTGGCATGGGCCAGCCTATCTGGCCAACAGTCACCTGGCTCATAAAAATGGAACTTTCTAATCAAACTAGTGGACGAATTACTACAGTAGCAAAACTTATGAAATTAAATGCTCAACAAAAATAGTTTCTGCCAGCTGGATGCATGGGTCAATAGCATACATCTGCACATCTTAGTGCACTATAACATTATATCAAATTTCACTATCCCAATATAAATTATATCAAAATATCAGAAGAGATCTGATTAATTGTGGTTTGGTTCTTTTGAACCACAGAAGTACTGATTGAGTTATAATTGTGTAAAACTAAGGGCCCTGTGTCTGGATTCTGGATGGGTTGGATTGCTGTGTAAGTGCCTCAGTTTTTGACACATATTTGAAGTGTTCATCACCATACACACACACCTCATGTCACACCCGGTTTTTCCGAAGAACAACCAAGTGAATATCACATGTATGCCAGGATCATTTTCTCATACATGTGATGACAAATAGTGAAGCATCATTTATTACAAGCCAGGTGTCGAATATAAATAAGTCTTACATTGCAAATGTCTCAATGGACACCAATGCTTCATCACAAGTAAATAAACTAGCAGCGGAATATTATTCTTTAGGGCTCCATCACAGGCGTTGCCCGGGGGTCTTCATGAACCTAAAAAAACCTTCCCCGGGTCCAAAATCTTGGTCATTATACACCACCTCATTATCTTGACCTGAGCAGCAATATAAACCAACAAATATGCAAGGTTGAGTACCAATGGTACTCAGCAAGTGTGGGAAAATTATATCATGCATGGCTAGAACAAGGAGAGGTTGAACTCATGGTTAAAGCACTACGCAATTAATACCTATCACCTTAGCTTATTAAGCACCTACATTACTACACAGGTGAAATGGTCCCAAACTCCCATCCCATCATCATAATCCAATAACCATAACATCATTTCCAATGTTAAGCTCCCCGCTTAACTTCCAAAACCATCAATCCTCTAATCATGAATAAGTCCAGGCCGCTCTTAACCGTGAGCACGGTTGTCAAGACAGTTTTGACTCTGCAGAGTTTGTACCACTGTACCCACAAGTAGTGATTTCATCCCCCGTTGCCGGGTGGACTAAAAGAACCTCCATTATGCCAGTGGCTACGATCCACATTCACACTTCCCAGGTGTGCGGCCAGGAGATCACTACGAAGCCTTTACAAAGGGATTCCCGACGAGCGTGGGCCCACTGAGGTTTCACCCCTAACAGCATACAAGAGGCTCCAACCCCGCTGCAGTGGCCCCCTCTTGAGCCTTGCGGTTCATATGGTAGTCCAGCTGACACCTACTCCCCGCACCATCCAACACACCCATACTACGCCGGGGATACACCTAATTAATTGGCCAAGCTGCCCCATCTCAGCATGTGGTTGGCACTGTAAAGCCGGGTTACATGCTCCATGAACCGGTCCTTAGGATCCAGGCAAGTACTAAACACAAACCCAAGTCTCGTGCACCCAGCACACAACCAAAACATCCAACTTGCCTTGATCCCTACCTCTACATAACTCACAATAGCTCATTCAAGAGTATGGTATAATAAACTGATGCTCTCATATCCCAAATATCCCATTCTAAGCATGGCTAAGCATATGCATGTAAATAAATGACATGACAAAATAAATCCCAACCCAAGCTACAAGGAAACAAGGTAATGCAATTCTAGGGAAACTTTCCTAGCATGGGTTTCATATTTCATTTTACAATGCAAATAATTCTATCTACACATCCTAGCATAGGATCAAAGTGGTCAAGGACACTTGCCTCCTTCTTGCTGCTCTTGGAATGGGTAGTCCTGATCTTGGAAAGAAATAACTTGCTCTTGAACAGGTTCTACTTCATACCATCACACATAGCAAAAGAAAAACAACAATCATAAGACATAGTTCACACTTCTACTTCATACAAACCACACATTCATATTTATGAAATTCATTCACCATTATATGTGTTGTGGTTACTTTGTGTGTTGATCTGTGGCTTGCATACACTTTTATTTATATGTGTATGATTCCTACTTTGGTGTTCATATTTATACTTACATACTATATATATATATATATATATATATATATATATATATATATATATATATATATATATATATATATATATATATATGTGTGTGTGTGTGTGTGTGTGTGTGTGTGTGTGTTTCAGTTTTAAATAAATTCCTTTCATTAAACTACCAAGTATGTATGAAAAGTATTTTTCTTCTCCATATGTGCCTTCACAATTTCTATCAACCCTAAACTGAATTCTTTGTATTTTAGAAACTCCATTTATCATTTACTAGTTGCTATATTTTCAGATTTATATTCCTATGCATAATTGTGTATTTTATTATGAAACTAGTAACACACATCATCTAAACAGTATAGGTTTTGGTCCTAAATAATTTAATAACATATTTTGACCTTGGCTTCTGATGTAGACTATTTCAAAATTATTTTCCCTATTTTTCTATAACTATTATTTACTTAAAAATGTGTCCCTTTACTAATAAATGTGAATAATAGATGAAACAGATTTATTTCAGCCCAAAAATATATTTCTATCTCACTCCAAAGTTTTCTAAGTTCTGAGAAAGTTTTTAATTAATTTTGACAATTATGTTTGTCCCCCTTTTTAATTTTTAAACACTAGTTACATATTCAATTTTCTAAATTAAATACTAAACAGGGCTAAAATAATGAATTCACCCCATTACAGGGTCTATAATATTATTTTCATAATTTCCAGGGGTCTAGCTACACTTATCAGAGGTGTTTTTCCTAATTTTTATTAAGTCCAGGGGCTAAAACTGATTTTTAAATGAATTTACATGATTTTCTGGAGTTCCAGGGGCTAGATCTGAAGTTTCCGGGGCTAGCTCTCAATTCCAGAGAACCCCAGGGGGTAGCACGTAAGAATTCCAGTCTTTATAACGCGGGGCTGACGTGGACCGTCCGATTTTAAACCGACGGCTGAGATTATAACATCGAACCGGTACGCGGGGATTTAAAGTCTACCGTGCGATTTAAAATAAACGGCGCACAAGCGGCCACGTCGCTTTGATCGAGCGCGGGCGGCGCTGCCGGCGGCGCACGGCGGCGGGAAGCGGCGATCTCGCCGGAAAGTTTCAGATCCGCGAGAATTCTGCCTAGAACTGTGATCTTATGGCATAGATCGGTAGAGGGGAGGTCAGGGATCTCACCTCGGGGTTTTTCTCGAGCTCGGGGGTCCTGGAAAGTGATCGGCGGCGAGGTCCGAGGCAAAACCACGGCGAAGCTCGTCGGCGCTGGGTTTACACCGTAACTCTCCGAGTTTTCTGCACCTGCAAAGTTCCCCGGAGGCGGTGGATCAAGACCAGCGAGTTAGATCAGAGTTTCCGAGCTTAGATCAGCCAAAATTCACCGGCTGGCGGGTTTCGGCCCACTGGCCGGTTTTTTTCCCGTTTCTCTTTTTCTTTTTCCATTTCTTTTCTGTTTTGAGTATAATTTGAATTCCAGTTTGAATTTGAATTTTTGCAAAACATGCAACACGTCCAAAAAATTTTAAATTCCCCTCTGAACATGGTTTAGAGTTTTGAATCAAAATTTGGGGTGTTACAGCTCTACCCCCCTTAAAAGAAATCTCGTCCTCGAGATTGGTGTTTCTAAGAAAACAATTCCGGAAATTGTGCCTTGAGCTCATCTTCCCGTTCCCAGGTAGCTTCCTCTTCTGAGTGATGCTTCCACTGCACCTTGCACATCCGGATTCTCTTGTTTCTGGTGAGGCATTCCATCGTCTCCAAAATCTTGTATGGTTGCTCGGCATAAGACAAATCTTCAGCTACATCCACTTCATTCATGGGTAACACCTCTTCAGGCGTCCTCAGACATTTCTTGAGTTGTGACACATGAAATACATCGTGTACGTCCGATAGATGAACCGGTAACTCTAGTTGGTACGCCACTTCGCCTTTTCTTTCCAAAACTTGGAAGGGTCCGATGTATCGAGGTGACAACTTCCCTTTCACCTTGAACCGACGAAGTCCTCTGATAGGGGACACCTTGAGATAAACATAGTCTCCCACGTTGAAAACGAGTTCTCTTCTTCGTACATCAGCATAACTCTTCTGGCGTGTTTGTGCTATCCTCAAGTTGTTGCGAATCTCCCTCACCTTCGCTTCGGCTTCTTGTAGCACTTCTGGACCAAACACTTTACTTTCTCCTGTTTGGTTCCAGAATAGAGGAGTTCTGCACTTCCTTCCATACAAAGCTTCAAACGGTGACATTTTCATACTAGCTTGATAGCTGTTGTTATAGGAAAACTCCGCATACGGTAAGTTCTTGTCCCAACTCCTATTGTTTTTGAGTGCACATGCCCTTAACATATCTTCAAGGATCTGATTGGTTATCTCCGTCTGCCCGTCAGTTTGGGGATGATAGGCAGAGCTGAAATTCAGATGGGTTCCCATGGTTTCATGCAACTTCTGCCAAAACCTCGAGGTGAACTGTGTCCCTCGGTCCGACACTATCTTCTTTGGCACTCCATGGTAACACACGATCCTTGACATGTACAATTCTGCCAATTTGGATCCGCTGTAGCTTTCTTTCACAGGGATGAAATGAGCTACCTTGGTTAGCCTATCAATAACGACCCATATTGAATCATACCCGGATTGGGTCCTAGGCAATCCCACGACAAAATCCATGTTGATTTCTTCCCACTTCCATTCAGGCACTTTGAGTGGTTGCAATAATCCCGCGGGTCGTTGATGTTCTGCTTTCACCAACTGACATGTGTCACATAGGGCAACATGTTCCGCGACATCTCGCTTCATGCCATACCACCAATACCTGCTTTTGAGGTCCTGGTACATCTTCGTACTCCCAGGATGAATGGAATAGTCGGAATCGTGAGCCTCCTTCAAAATTAATTCACGGATCTCTTTTACTTCTGGCACACAGATCCTTTTCCCGTGCCACACCGTTCCCTGTCCATCCTCTCTAAAACCAGGAGCTTTATTTTCCTTAATGAGTTGTCTGATCTCTTGTATCTTCTCATCATTCTTTTGGCCCTCGCGTATGTCTTGCTCGAGTGTGGAGTCCACTTCCATGGCGATGGCTTCACCACTATTTACTAGACATAGATTGAGTCTTATAACCTCGTCCTTCAATTCTGCAGGCATGTCCTTCAAACTCAACTTATTGACCTGCACTTTCCGACTCAAAGCATCGGCCACGACGTTTGCTTTCCCAGGATGATAGTTGATGCCCACATCAAAGTCATTGATTAGCTCTAACCATCTCCTTTGTCTGAGGTTGAGATCTGGCTGTGTGAATATGTACTTCAAACTCTTATGATCCGTATATATCTCGGTCCTCTTCCCCATCAAATAGTGCCGCCAAATTTTCAACGCGTGTACCACTACAGCTAGTTCTAGATCATGTGTAGGATAGTTCTTCTCATGCTTCCGAAGCTGCCGGGATGCATATGCCACGACATGTCCTTCTTGCATGAGAACACATCCCAACCCATTTCCAGAGGCATCGCAGTACACTGTGAAATTCTTCTGCATATCTGGCATAACCAGCACTGGGGCTGTTGTCAATCTCTTCTTTAACTCCTGAAAGCTCGTCTCGCACTGTGGTGTCCAGGTGAATGTGATTCCCTTCTCCAACACTTTGGTGAGAGGTCTCGAGATCTTGGAGAATCCCTCAATAAACCGTCGATAGTATCCAGCCTATCCCAAAAAGCTTCGAACTTCTCCGACATTTTCAGGGGTTTTCCACTTCTGGATATCTTCAATTTTGGCGGGATCTACGGAGATTCCTCCCTCCGAGATTATATGTCCTAAAAAGGGAACTCTCTTCAGCCAAAACTCACACTTGCTCAACTTGGCATATAGTTGGTGTTCTCTCAACCTCTGTAACACCAACCTTAGATGTTTCTCATGTTCTTCTTCATTTTTGGAGAAGACGAGAATATCATCTATGAAAACCACCACAAATTTGTCCAGATATTCCATGAATACCTTGTTCATGAGGTACATGAAATACGCCGGGGCATTGGTTAGCCCAAAAGGCATGACAGTGTATTCATACAGTCCGTACCGAGATACGAAAACTGTCTTGGGAATATCTGATTGCCTTATCTTGAGTTGGTGGTACCCCGACCTGAGATCAATTTTCGAGAACACACAAGCTCCCCTCAACTGATCAAACAAGTCTTCAATGCGGGGTAATGGGTACTTGTTTTTGATGGTTACCTCATTCAAGGCACGGTAATCCACGCATAACCTTTGGGTTCCGTCTTTCTTGGGCACAAATATCACCGGAGCTCCCCATGGTGAGGAACTAGGGCGAACATACCCCTTCTCCGTCAATTCTCTCAAATGATCCTTGAGCTCTTCTAGCTGCTTGGAGTCCATTCGATAAGGTCTCTTGTATATCGGGGCTGTTCCCGGTACTAGCTCAATTGCGAATTCCACGTCACGGTCGGGAGGCATACCGGGCAATTCTTCGGGAAAAACATCTGGATATTCCCTGATAGTCCTGATTTCCTCAACTTTCACCTCCACTTGATTTAATTTAATGTCCCTCCTAGGCTCGTGTATCGTTATGAACTTTACTCGGGTGCCACTGGGGTGAGTTAGTTCCACCGTTCTGGTCGAACAATGGATGATTCCTTTATGTTTGGTCAACCAATCCATACCCAGAATAATATCTATCCCTCGTGAATCTATCACTATGAGGTTAGCAGTAAATACTACCCCATTAATGTCTAGGCTCACTTTGGGACACACTTGTCTTGTCCTTATTTCTCCACCTGGAGAGTTTACCGCTAGCATATGGTTCATTTGTTTGGTTGCTAGGTCATGCTTCTTAACAAACCCTTGAGCAATGAACGAGTGGGTAGCACCAGAATCAAACAGCAGAGTTGCAAGGTGTAAATTGGCAGGAAACTTACCAACTACCACGTCGGGTGCCTCTTGTGCTTCCTCCATAGTGACATGGTTCACCCGTCCTCTCAATACATTCTGCTGTTGTGGCGGCGTGGGCTTCTTCTTTGGACACTTATGGGCGTAGTGCCCCACTTCTCCACAGCTGAAACATTGCACCCCAATCTTAGATGCCTGGCCCTTGTTGTCTTGGGGTTGGTTTGGGGGTCCTTGCACTGCTGGTCGAGGTGGATATGCGGGGCGAGGCTGCTGCACAAACTGACGTGGCGGCTGTGCTGGTGCTGCGGGAGGCCTGTAGTTTGGGTTGTACCCTCTTGGTGCTGAATAGGGTACCGCAGCACGGCTCGTCTGCCCCGTAGGTTGTTGCATCATACGTGGGCGGGTGTTGCTCCCTGAGGCCTGATGTGACCACCCCGCCTTCCTCTTATTCTCATTTTCCAAGGCCTTTAGCTTCCTTTCCACCACAAATGCTCTGTCCACCATCTTTTGAAAGCTTTCATACTCATTGGAGGACATTGCACACTGCATCTCTGCGGTAAGTCCTTCCACGAAACAATCCTGTTTCTGCTCATCAGTCTCTATGTCTCGTGGAGCATAACGGGATAATTGAGTGAATTTAGTGAGGTATTCCCTCACCGTCATGTTTCCCTGCTGCAGTCCCAAAAACTCCTTCCTCTTGTTTTTGAGTTCCCCTCTTGGGATGTAGTGGTTGCGGAAGCTACGCTTGAACTCTTCCCAAGTGATGTTCTCAGGGTCATGATGGGCGGCCACGTAGGCGGTCCACCAATCAGCAGCAGGTCCATGCAATTGATGAGAGGCAAACAGCACCCTCTCATATCCTTGGCATTGTATTATCCTCATCTTACTTTCAATGGTCTTCAGCCAATCGTCTGCCTCCAGAGGTTCAGCAGCACTTGCAAACTTTGGAGGTTGAGTTCCTAGAAACTCACTCTACCTTGGTTGGCGTGGTGCAGCTTGTGGAGGTGGAACTTGATGCAAGTTGGCCACCACTTGAGTCAAGTTCTGGATAAGCTGATTTTGATTCTCCAGCATTTGGTGGAGAGGATCAACTTCTTCACGGCGACCACCCCTGTCCTGGCCTCCAGAAAGATGAGGGTTGCATGCCTCATCATTGTTGTTGGCGGGGTTGGCAGCACGTCCTTTTCCTCTTCCGGCCATCTGGCAGAATCAACAAATGTTAAGTTGATATCATTTAGTATCATCTTACTACTTTCATTTGTTGGTGCTTTGAGGTGTTGAGGCTTTGTTAAAATTTTACGAGGGTTTATATATCACACCAAATAAATGCACTATTATTTCCTGTGGGTTCACACACCAAAGCAAAACAATCTGAAGACCAGGCTGTGGACAATTGCTCATGGCTTCCACAACTCACGCCACACACCAAGCATCATCACACCATTAACTACGTAACGACTCGACTACTCGACCTCTTGCTAGCTAGGGGAAAGACTCTACACTACTCGTCCTCTTGAGCTGGCTCCTCGGGATCTTCCTCCTCATTTCGGCTACCTTCTGACTCTGCTTTGGGTGGGGAGGCTGCTGGTGGAGAAGTGCGACGACGCCTGATTGCTCGGCGATCCGGGGAGTCAGGAGTCCATGTATCATTCACGGTGACACACAGTTCATTCCCATCTCCTCTTTCTCTCGCCTTTAAGCAAGCTCGCAGCAACGCCTCCGTTTCCTTCAGGGTGTCTCGGACATCCTGAAGCTCTTGTTGACACTCCTGCAGTCGAGTGCTGAGCATAGCAGCATCCTCCAAGCACAAGTCCATGTGCTCATGGGAAGTCCTTTGCTGCACCGGTGGGTACTTGTACTCCGTGGTACCACTCTCACGTTGGAGGACATACATGTACTCAGTTTTGTCCAAGTGGCGACGATAGATGTGACTCTGGCAGGTGATGGCCTCCCAGGTGACATCTTTCTCCGCGTCAACTTGTGTTGCTCGACAAGCTGGAGAGTGGTGAATCTTAAGCAGTTGATTCTCGTGTATAATCCTCATCTCCGAACTCCATTCTTCCCTCTTCTCACGGATGGTCCTGGTGGAGTTATAGTGGATGATTAGCTTGCCCGTATTGCCGGCGGCTTCGAGCATACGCCGAAGACGGCGCAACAAATCTCCTACTGCCAATCCATAGGAAAGGTACGTCACTGGACGACTCTCCTCTCTTTCGGCAAGGGCAACTACGGGAACTCTCCCTCCTGTGGACTTGCGAGCAGTGCGAATCATTCGAACCATCTAAAACAAAAAGAATTTAAAAATTAGGTTAGATAAACTTTTTAAACAAAAATCCCATTTTGAAGGAAAATTTGGGGTAAGATGAAGAAAATGACTCCTTAAATAACACTCTTCAACCCACACCTTGGAAAATAGTTTTTGAGAAAATAGGGCCCTTAAATACGTCCATTTCTACCTAGGTCCACGTTCCTACGGGCAACCTTGGCTCTGATACCACCTCTGTCACGCCCGGTTTTTCCGAAGAACAACCAAGTGAATATCACATGTATGCCAGGATCATTTTCTCATACATGTGATGACAAATAGTGAAGCATCATTTATTACAAGCCAGGTGTCGAATATAAATAAGTCTTACATTGCAAATGTCTCAATGGACACCAATGCTTCATCACAAGTAAATAAACTAGCAGCGGAATATTATTCTTTGGGGCTCCATCATAGGCGTTGCCCGGGGGTCTTCATGAACCTAAAAAAACCTTCCTCGGGTCCAAAATCTTGGTCATTATACACCACCTCATTATCTTGACCTGAGCAGCAATATAAACCAACAAATATGCAAGGTTGAGTACCAATGGTACTCAGCAAGTGTGGGAAAATTATATTATGCATGGCTAGAACAAGGAGAGGTTGAACTCATGGTTAAAGCACTACGCAATTAATACCTATCACCTTAGCTTATTAAGCACCTACATTACTACACAGGTGAAATGGTCCCAAACTCCCATCCCATCATCATAATCCAATAACCATAACATCATTTCCAATGTTAAGCTCCCCGCTTAACTTCCAAAACCATCAATCCTCTAATCATGAATAAGTCCAGGCCACTCTTAACCGTGAGCACGGCTGTCAAGACAGTTTTGACTCTGCAGAGTTTGTACCACTGTACCCACAAGTAGTGATTTCATCCCCCGTTGCCGGGTGGACTAAAAGAACCTCCATTATGCCAGTGGCTACGATCCACATTCACACTTCCCAGGTGTGCGGCCAGGAGATCACTACGAAGCCTTTACAAAGGGATTCCCGACGAGCGTGGGCCCACTGAGGTTTCGCCCCTAACAGCATACAAGAGGCTCCAACCCCGCTGCAGTGGCCCCCTCTTGAGCCTTGCGGTTCATATGGTAGTCCAGCTGACACCTACTCCCCGCACCATCCAACACACCCATACTACGCCGGGGATACACCTAATTAATTGGCCAAGCTGCCCCATCTCAGCATGTGGTTGGCACTGTAAAGCCGGGTTACATGCTCCATGAACCGGTCCTTAGGATCCAGGCAAGTACTAAACACAAACCCAAGTCTCGTGCACCCAGCACACAACCAAAACATCCAACTTGCCTTGATCCCTACCTCTACATAACTCACAATAGCTCATTCAAGAGTATGGTATAATAAACTGATGCTCTCATATCCCAAATATCCCATTCTAAGCATGGCTAAGCATATGCATGTAAATAAATGACATGACAAAATAAATCCCAACCCAAGCTACAAGGAAACAAGGTAATGCAATTCTAGGGAAACTTTCCTAGCATGGGTTTCATATTTCATTTGACAATGCAAATAATTCTATCTACACATCCTAGCATAGGATCAAAGTGGTCAAGGACACTTGCCTCCTTCTTGCTGCTCTTGGAATGGGTAGTCCTGATCTTGGAAAGAAATAACTTGCTCTTGAATAGGTTCTACTTCATACCATCACACATAGCAAAAGAAAAACAACAATCATAAGACATAGTTCACACTTCTACTTCATACAAACCACACATTCATATTTATGAAATTCATTCACCATTATATGTGTTGTGGTTACTTTGTGTGTTGATCTGTGGCTTGCATACACTTTTATTTATCTGTGTATGATTCCTACTTTGGTGTTCATATTTATACTTACATACTATATATATATATATATATATATATATATATATATATATATATATATGTGTGTGTGTGTGTGTGTGTGTGTTTCAGTTTTAAATAAATTCCTTTCATTAAACTACCAAGTATGTATGAAAAGTATTTTTCTTCTCCATATGTGCCTTCACAATTTCTATCAACCCTAAACTGAATTCTTTGTATTTTAGAAACTCCATTTATCATTTACTAGTTGCTATATTTTCAGATTTATATTCCTATGCATAATTGTGTATTTTATTATGAAACTAGTAACACACATCATCTAAACAGTATAGGTTTTGGTCCTAAATAATTTAATAACATATTTTGACCTTGGCTTCTGATGTAGACTATTTCATAATTATTTTCCCTATTTTTCTATAACTATTATTTACTTAAAAATGTGTCCTTTTACTAATAAATGTGAATAATAGATGAAACAGATTTATTTCAGCCCAAAAATATATTTCTATCTCACTCCAAAGTTTTCTAAGTTCTGAGAAAGTTTTTAATTAATTTTGACAATTATGTTTGTCCCCCTTTTTAATTTTTAAACACTAGTTACATATTCAATTTTCTAAATTAAATACTAAACAGGGCTAAAATAATGAATTCACCCCATTACAGGGTCTGAAATATTATTTTCATAATTTCCAGGGGTCTAGCTACACTTATCAGAGGTGTTTTTCCTAATTTTTATTAAGTCCAGGGGCTAAAACTGTTTTTTAAATGAATTTACATGATTTTCTGGAGTTCCAGGGGCTAGATCTGAAGTTTCCGGGGCTAGCTCTCAATTCCAGAGAACCCCAGGTGGTAGCACGTAAGAATTCCAGTCTTTATAACGCGGGGCTGACGTGGACCGTCCGATTTTAAACCGATGGCTGAGATTATAACATCGAACCGGTACGCGGGGATTTAAAGTCTACCGTGCGATTTAAAATAAACGGCGCACAAGCGGCCACGTCGCTTTGATCGAGCGCGGGCGGCGCTGCCGGCGGCGCACGGCGGCGGGAAGCGGCGATCTCGCCGGAAAGTTTCGGATCCGCGAGAATTCTTCCTAGAACTGTGATCTTATGGCATAGATCGGTAGAGGGGAGGTCAGGGATCTCACCTCGGGGTTTTTCTCGAGCTCGGGGGTCCTGGAAAGTGATCGGCGGCGAGGTCCGAGGCAAAACCACGGCGAAGCTCGTCGGCGCTGGGTTTACACCGTAACTCTCCGAGTTTTCTGCACCTGCAAAGTTCCCCGGAGGCGGTGGATCAAGACCAGCGAGTTAGATCAGAGTTTCCGAGCTTAGATCAGCCAAAATTCACCGGCGAAGTCTCGGTGCTCACCGGAGTAAAAATCGGCGATCGCGTGGGAAAAACTGATCGGGGCTGGGGTTTTTATAGCCGGGGGAGGGCGGAGAGTTGGTTGTGATCGAGTTTGAGTCTTCCGGGATCAGAATTCGGGCTGAGGGACGCGGTTTCCGGGCGGTTAAGATCGCGCGCGCTCGGGAGGAAAAGTCCGGGGTCGGCACGAGCGAGGTTGGGGATGACAGGTGGGTCCCACCCGTCTGTGAGAGACAGCGCGGGCGCGCGGGGGCGGGCTGGCGCGGGGAAACTGGGCCGGCTGGCGGGTTTCGGCCCACTGGCCGGTTTTTTTCCCGTTTCTCTTTTTCTTTTTCCATTTCTTTTCTGTTTTGAGTATAATTTGAATTCCAGTTTGAATTTGAATTTTTGCAAAACATGCAACACGTCCAAAAATTTTTAAATTCCCCTCTGAACATGGTTTAGAGTTTTGAATCAAAATTTGGTGTGTTACACCTCATTTGAGGAAAGATGATGAACACAAATGAAGAGCAAGTAACCACCATCAACATGCTCATTAGAAAACAAACTCACATATTGCAAAAGTGGTATTTCCCACATGTGATATAGAGGGGCTGGACATATGAAAACCCCTACACATTGCTAAGGATGTCCATGCCAAGTTTCACCCAAATTCAAAACCTTTTTGAGGTCATTTTGGGTATAGCTAGAAGGAGGGCAGTTTGAAAGCATATTCAAATTCAAACTGTTTTTATCCCATGAATTCAAAAATGGGAGGCATATTCTTAGTCAGCACATTTTTGTGAGCTCACACACCAATTTTCACTCCATTGGGAGTTGATCTTGACATGAGCTAAGTAGGGCAAATTCAAACTTTATTTGAATTTCAAACTGAACTTGTGCTGAAATTCATTCAAACCAAACCCAATTTGAATTCTAACCAATTCAAATGGCTCATGGGTGAATAATTTGAATCACCATGGGTATTTTGGGGCTCACTGTTTACAACAGTGATTAGGAGTAAATTTCAGAGGTTAAAATTGGAAGTGGGACCCACATGTCAGCCACTACTCCAAATAAAACCGACTGAGACTTTTCTCACTCGGGTCGCCGAGCCGCCGCTGTGATCGCCACCAAGGGGAGCCGCCGCGCCAGAAGCTGCTTAGCCACGCGAGGGCGTGAGGCGGTTCAGAGCCTTCTTAAGGCGTCTTCCCCCCTCCTCGGCCAAAGCCTCGCCCGTTTCTTCCCCCGCAAGAACTCAGCGCCGGCAAACTCCTTCCGCAGCTCGGAATCGATCGGAGAGCGCCGATCACAGCCTTCCCGTCCCCTCTGAGCTACGGCAAGGTACTAGGAACTCTTCTCCTTCCTCCCTGTTGCTAAAACTCAGCTGAAACCGATTGATCTCGGCTATGCCGAAAGATCACTTCGGTGACTTAAATCCGCCGCACCTCGGGTTCCCGTGGACTGCCCAACCGAGGCGTTGTCACGGCCGAGCCAAGGCACCCTTGGACGCGTTAGTGACCGGTGCTGCTCACCCCTGAGCCACAGCCCGAGTGTTTGCTCACCGGCGGCGAATATCCAGTTTTCCCCTTTCCGTGTGCAGAACGACCTTCGGGTGCGGTTCCGTTGAATTCGTACTCTAGAAAGGATTAGAGGGCCTCAATCCGCTCAAACACAAACTAGACACGGTAACGCACAAGTTGCCTTCACAACCTTTGGCCGGAGAACCTCTGCAACCGGCGTATTTCGAGGTTTACCAACGGCGGAGCAAGCGGGAGGTATCGGGCGCACGGTGAGGACCTACTTTGGGCCTGCCCCAAGCTGCCTCGAGCTCGTGTCGACCTTCCCTGAGGTCCACTGATGCTTCCCGACCGGTTGCTCGAGTAGTTGAGGTGCTAGGGAAGTCAGCCGACACGGCCGAAGTCTTTCCGAGGCGACGGCTCGTCGCCGACCATGCACCGGCCGTTGTCATGACGAGCTGACCCCAGAATCCTGTTCCCCGAGTGAAAGTAGGCAGGGGTGGCCAAGATCGTGAAGTTTGAAGCTCCACAGAAGCTGCCGGCGAGCTCTCCGGCGAGGTCCCTCGGCTGCAGAGCGCGGTCGGCGGGAGGTTGACGAAGGGAGTGGACCCCAGCTGTCAGCGGGAGGTATTTTAAATCGGGATCAGGGTGTGGCGGGGATCAGGTGTGCTGGCGCGCAAAGACCCTGTGGGCTGCAGTGTGCGGTCGCCTCGGCGTGCGACGCGTGTCCCCGGGGCCCACCCGCAAGTTAAACTTTTCCCCCGATTTTCAGATTTCCTTCAAACTTCAAATCCTCATAACTTTAGCTAGAAAGCTCCAAATCGAGTGAAGCAAATTTTGTTGGATTCAGCTCTCTGAGCACTTTCCAGCAAATCAAGTTTCACTTCATGAAAATCCTTATTTCTCCAGAATTAATTCCTCAAATTTAAATTGTTTGGAATTTTAACTGGAGAATCCTTTGGAGGAAAATCCTGAAATTTTACTGGGATGTTCACTCAGATATCCCTGAACTACCATAAAAATTTCAGATCCATTTGAGCTCATTTGATCCACCTAATGGTGTGATTGGTGAAACTGTTCCAGAAAAAAAATAGAAATTATTCAGAAACATTTTCAGAATTTTCTATGAAATTGTTTAGCTCATATCTTTAGTTAGGAACCTTCAAATTAAGTGAGACCAACAGCATTAGCACCCTCTGAAAATCTAGTTTTCAGAAAGTCATAGTTTGTTTCATGAAAATCCTTAGAACACCCTAAAAGCCTTCAGTTAAGGTCAAGTATATAATTAATTGTGGAGGGCTCAAATGAGCTTTGCTGCAACTAAAACTTGACCAAATCTCTGTTTAGGTTGTAACCAAGCCACAGTAAAAGTTTCACAGTCATTGGGTCTGTCTAGTGAGAGTTATAGACTTCACAACTTCAAACTTAATACAAATGCTTTTAAATTGATACATGTACTCTTCTATCGTGTAGTCGCTAAGGTCGAGGAGGAACCCAAAGTCCTAGACTTCGTTACTCCGGAGGAGCAGCTAGCCTATGACCAAGAGCAGCAAGGCAAGCTCCGGTTTGCATTAACCTTTTTACAAGTTTTTATTGTTTTGAGCACATACTTGATTACTTTATTCTTTGCATTAGAGTCTTGTTTGGAAACCCCAATGCATAGCCAAGAAAACCATGGGTTGGGTTTAGGATTGCAAACCCCGTTAGCTACTGCAATTCTAAGATAGAGTAGGATTCGGTACAAGTCGAGTAGTTGGAACTACTCGTGAGCATAGGCTAGAGGCACTCGACTCGGGTAGAGATAGCACATGATACACATGGCAAGAAAAATGAGACCGAGCGGAGAGTAAGGGCAGCAGGACTTTGGGGCCTGTGTTCTGTAGCTCCGCTTGTGTCCATTGAGGACCAAGCCGTGTGCGGGCCTGTTGAACAAGCTAGAACAGTACCGAAGACCTGCCGGCTATATGGGAACCGGGAAACCGATGTAACTCGGGTAGCTGGGTATTGAGGCATTGCCCGTCGTTCAGAGAGTAGGTTGAGAGCTTGAGGTGTAAATCGGCTGGCGGCATGGAGATGCGCGTGCAGTGTCACACCCGGTTTTTCCGAAGAAACAACCAAGTGAATATCACATGTATGCCAGGATCATTTTCTCATACATGTGATGACAAATAGTGAAGCATCATTTATTACAAGCCAGGTGTTGAATATAAATAAGTCTTACATTGCAAATGTCTCAATGGACACTAATGCTTCATCACAAGTAAATAAACTAGCAGCGGAATATTATTCTTTAGGGCTCCATCACAGGCGTTGCCCGGGGGTCTTCATGAACCTAAAAACCTTCCTCGGGTCCAAAATCTTTGTCATTATACACCACCTCATTATCTTGACCTGAGCAGCAATATAAACCAACAAATATGCAAGGTTGAGTACCAATGGTACTCAGCAAGTGTGGGAAAATTATATCATGCATGGCTAGAACAAGGAGAGGTTGAACTCATGGTTAAAGCACTACGCAATTAATACCTATCACCTTAGCTTATTAAGCACCTACATTACTACACAGATGAAATGGTCCCAATCTCTCAACCCATCATCATAATCCAATAACCAATAACATCATTTCCAATGTTAAGCTCCCCGCTTAACTTCCCAAAACCATCAATCCTCTAATCATGAATAAGTCCAGGCCGCTCTTAACCGTGAGCACGGCTGTCAAGACAGTTTTGACTCTGCAGAGTTTGTACCACTGTACCCACAAGTAGTGATTTCATCCCCCGTTGCCGGGTGGACTAAAAGAACCTCCATTATGCCAGTGGCTACGATCCACATTCACACTTCCCAGGTGTGCAGCCAGGAGATCACTACGAAGCCTTTACAAAGGGATTCCCGACGAGCGTGGGCCCACTGAGGTTTCACCCCTAACAGCATACAAGAGGCTCCAACCCCGCTGCAGTGGCCCCCTCTTGAGCCTTGCGGTTCATATGGTAGTCCAGCTGACACCTACTCCCCGCACCATCCAACACACCCATACTACGCCGGGGATACACCTAATTAATTGGCCAAGCTGCCCCATCTCAGCATGTGGTTGGCACTGTAAAGCCGGGTTACATGCTCCATGAACCGGTCCTTAGGATCCAGGCAAGTACTAAACACAAACCCAAGTCTCGTGCACCCAGCACACAACCAAAACATCCAACTTGCCTTGATCCCTACCTCTACATAACTCACAATGTCTCATTCAAGAGTATGGTAATATAAACTGATGATTTCATGTCCCAAACATCCCATTCTAAGCATGGCTAAGCATATGCATGGATATAAATGACATGACAAAATAAATCCCAACCCAAGCTACAAGGAAACAAGGTAATGCAATTCTAGGGAAACTTCCTAGCATGGGTTTCATATTTCATTTGACAATGCAAATAATTCTATCTACACATCCTAGCATAGGATCAAAGTGGTCAAGGACACTTGCCTCCTTCTTGCTGCTCTTGAAATGGGTAGTCCCGATCTTGGAAAGGAATAACTTGCTCTTGAACAGGTTCTACTTCATACCATCACACATAGCAAAAGAAAAACAACAATCATAAGACATAGTTCACACCTCTACTTCATACAAACCACACATTCATATTCGTAAAAGTTCTTTACCATTATATGTGTTGTGGTTACTTTATGTGTGTTAAGTTGTGGCTTGCATGCACTTTTAACCATGTATATATGATTCCTACTTTTGTGTCCACATTTATACCTACATACTATTTATATGGGTTTCCAATAAATTTCTTATATTCAACTACTACACCTTATTACTACCAAGTGTGTATGAAAAGTATTTTTCTTCTCCATATGTGCCTTCATAATTTCTATCAACCCTAAACTGAATTCTTTGGATTTTAGAAACTCCATTTATCTTTTACTAGTTGCTATATTTTCAGATTTATATTCCTATGCATAATTGTGTATTTTATTATGAAACTTGTAATACACATCATCTAAACAGTATAGGTTTTGGCCCTAAATAATTTAATAACATATTTTGACCTTGGCTTCTGATGTATACTATTTCATAATTATTTTCCCTATTTTCCTATAGCTATTCTTTACTTAAAAATGTGTCCCTATACTAATAAATGTGAATAATAGATGAAACAGATTTATTTTAGCCCAAAAATTTTTATCTCACTCCAAAGTTTTCTAAGTACTGAGAAAGTTTTTAATTAATTTTGACAATTATGTTTGTCCCACTTTTTAAATTTTTAAACACTAGTTACATATTCAATTTTCTAAATTAAATACTAAACAGGGCTAAAATAATGAATTCACCCCATTACAGGGTCTATAATATTATTTTCATAATTTCCAGCGGTTTAGCTACACTTATCAGAGGTGTTTTTCCTAATTTTTATTAAGTCCAGGGGCTAAAACTGATTTTTAAATGAATTTACATGATTTTCTGGAGTTCCAGGGGCTAGATCTGAAGTTTCCGGGGCTAGCTCTCAATTCCAGAGAACCCCAGGGGGTAGCACGTAATAATTCCAGTCTTTATAATGCGGGGCTGACGTGGACCGTCCGATTTTAAACCGACGGCTGAGATTATAACATCGAACCGGTATGCGGGGATTTAAAGTCTACCGTGCGATTTAAAATAAACGGCGCACAAGCGGCCACGTCGCTCTGATCGAGCGTGGGCGGCGCTGCCGGCGGCGCACGGCGGCGGGAAGCGGCGATCTCGCCGGAAAGTTTCGGATCCTCGAGAATTCTGCCTAGAACTGTGATCTTATGGCATAGATCGGTAGAGGAGAGGTTAGGGATCTCACCTCGGGGGTTTTCTCGAGCTCGGGGGTCCTGGAAAGTGATCGGCGGCGAGGTCCGAGGCAAAACCACGGCGAAGCTCGTCGGCGCTGGATTTACACCGTAAGTCTTCGGGTTTTCTGCACCTGCAAAGTTCCCCGGAGGCAGTGGATCAAGACCAGCGAGTTAGATCAGAGTTTCCGAGCTTAGATCGGCCAGAATTCACCGGCGAAGTCTCGGTGCTCACCGGAGTGAAAATCGGCGATCGCGTGGGAAAAACCGATCGGGGCTGGGGTTTTTATAGCCGGGGGAGGGCGGTGGGTCTGTTATGATCGAGTTGGAGTCCTCTGGGACCAGAATTCGGGCGACAGGACGCGGTTTCCGGGCGGTTAAGATCGCGCGCGCTCGGGGAAAAAGTCCGGGGTCACGGGGGCTCAGGGTTAGGGATGATAGGTGGGTCCCACCCGTCTGTGAGAGGCAGCGCGGCGCGCGCGGGGGCGGGCTGGCCCGGGGGGAGACTGGGCCGGCTGGCGGGTTTCGGCCCACTGGCCGGTTTTTTTCCCGTTTCTCTTTTTCTTTTTCCATTTCTTTTCTGTTTTGAGTATAATTTGAATTCCAGTTTGAATTTGAATTTTTGCAAAACATGCAACACGTCCAAAATTTTTTAAATTCTCCTCTGAACATGGTTTAGGGTTTTGAATCAAAATTTGGGGTGTTACATTCAGAGACCTCTTGCTCGGGACGATGGGACCGGTTCAATATTTGGCTGACAGGCGAAAGGTGGTTGCGTACAGAGTCCGTGATGGTTGTTGTAGGCAACATCGAGTATGGGCGTACGTGACGGGTTGTTCGGATAACCCTGCAGGTGTAAATCGATTATAATCGCCGTTCCTCGTGATCGGTGAGTACCACTTGTTCACTGTACCGTGACGTAGAAAGAACAGGCTAGTTGCATGTTAAAATGTTGCTGATTGAAAGATGGACTTGATTGTTAATGATTTGCTGTAGTCTAGAGCTAACTAAAGTTCATTTCAACTCTGGGCAAAGTACATGAGAGAAATGCGTTTCTTGTTTGATTGCGGCTCTCTCATGTGCTTAGTGTAAGGTTCTCCACAACCTGCTGCTAAAACTTGAAAGTAAGGTTTCACTAATTAGGCGAGTCCTTTGCAAATGATTTTACCTCATGTACCCATCACCCCTCATGTAGAAGTTCCATGTTTAGGTGAGACGGGTCAGACTTGCTGAGCCTTCGTGCTCACTGCTTGTATTTGAAGCTCTTGCAGAGTTCTATGAGGAAGGGACTCCCGAAGAGGAGACGGAACCCCAGAAGGGGAACCCCGTCGAGTGGCAGTCGTGCACGCCGCAGAGTTAGTGTGCGTGTGTGCTAGCAAGGACACGTTCAAGGGCTGAACGTGGACTTGATGCGTACGTAGTCTACGCCCGTGAGTGTAGACTGGACTTATTTTGATGTAAATATGTTCATAAACCAGTTTATGTAATAAAATGTTGCTTCCGCTTTTACCTTTGATGTGTGTTATCCAGTGTTGTGCAACGCAGCACTCCTCAGCGTGATCCTGGCTCGACAAGACCGTGGGGTCGTGTTAACGCTGGTATCAGAGCTCGCTTGAGGTTTAACGCACTACAAAGGTCATCTTTTTCAAAAATCCAGTGAGGAACGAGTTAGTAGCCCGTATAAGGATGTTATTAGTGTATAGAAAGTGGCATACTAACCTATTTGTCTATGTCGGAAAATCGTGCATCTCGGGACGTTTATGTCTTGGGGGGGTGCACGTAAGCGCTGTCGACCAGTGCGCACAAGCTGAAGGGTGGAGCCCTGCAGGTGGCAGGTAACCCGACCCGCTTTGATATCCTCTACGACTCTTCATGTCGTTTGGGGTATACGAGTAACGTCTGTCCCTGGCGTGCGTGGTGCAACTTGGGAGACCCCGTAACATGGTCTGAAATGTGAACACGTAACTCAAGCCGTGTTTGGCTTGAGAACATCCAGGCGAGTGATGACGGCCGGGTGTACGAACTGTATGGATTCCGGGCTCGGTGTGCAGCCGAGTCTGACGATTTCTTGAGTTTCCTGCAGGTAGCCTGACCATGAAACGGTAGACGTGTAGCACCCGTGTGCGAGTGACGTTTAGTGCCACTGAATTAACGAAGCCGGCTAAGTCCGGTATAGGTTTTTCTTTGTGAGGACGTAGTACCGACATAATCTGGTGACGCATCGACGTCACACCCCACTAAATGGACCACTTCATTGTAAAACTTGAAGGTTTTGATCCAAAGCAGTAAAACTCGATGTAACTCTTTCCCTTAATCAGGATATTCAAAGTTAACAAGCTTTCAACTTATAGGTTGCTAAGGACAGAGCACTCTGTTTTCAGCTGAATTAAGGCTGAAATTAATCAGAGGTTGAGTTCTTTCAAGGTTGGGGTCTTATGATACATTCCTGGAAAGCTTTGGAAGAGATTTACAACTCTTCTGTCGAGGTCCAGAGGTGTTTCATCCCTTAACCAATCGAAAAATGCAGTAGAGTTGAAACTGTCCAGAAAACAGGGCAGAGCAAACGCTCTCTGTAAACTCTCTGTAAATAGAGCATAACTCTGAAAAGATTGACCCAATGGAGGTGTATGATACAGTTCTGGAAATGTTTTTAATTGCTCTACAACTTCTTTGTAGAACTCCAGAGCAACATCACACGCCAAATTGGTTGAATGTCCAGTTGAATGCAAACTGTTCAGAAAACAGGACAGATGCAAATCTCCCTGGATGTTTCTGTAAAACACTTATAACATTCTGTAGAAAAATCCTTAAGGGTCATATGTCACACCGTTAGAAAGGTTATGAGATAAACAACATTGTTGTAGTTAAAAGTTTGTTCAGATTCCTATTGTATTTGCATATACAACTGTGATAAAACCAGCCACATACAAAGGAGATGCTGGCAAATTTTATCCAGGAATTCTGTCAACTTTGAAAAATCATAACTCTTAATCCAAAAGTGATATATAATCATGTGAATACTCGTTGAAAAGATATTGGAGTCAACTTTAACTTTGGTATACAACATGAGTGATGAAAATGCTTCTAACTGGATCAAATTCTAGATTTAGTGCATCAAGATCTGTTCTGTACAAAGGAGAAAAATGAGTGATATCGTGCAGGCTAGTACAAGTTATGTGCCCCATAAGCACCTGTTGGTGTCTCGAACATCATTCGGTGATATGTAGGCCCCTGTACGATCAACTCCTTAGAGATTGATTGCTGGTCAAGTATCACAACTTGCACCACCTCCAGAGCAGCAGCATCAGACGGTGGTTTGTACTCCATCGCTGCAGCTATATGTATCTAGCTTCCAACCACAAGTTAGAGAAGAGCCGGAGAGACATCCGTGCTCTAATTGTAGTCGGATGGACCATTGTGCTAGGTATTGTCTGGAGGGAATTCAAGGGTGCGGGTCATCATATTAAAAATGTTCATACCGTACCAATATCTGCAGAAAAGAGGGCAGACAAGGGGCAACATTCACTACACAATGAGTGATGATGTTACAGAAGGAGAAGCCGTGTTAGCAAAGATGTTTTCTCTGAATCGGCTACCGGTATTAATTCTCTTGGACTTAGGTGCCACAACTAGATTTGTTAGTCAATCTTTTGTGGCTCAACATCAGCTCCAAACCACTTTTACAAAGAGGCAATACCTCATATCTTCGCCGGGGCAGCATTACAAGAAGTGATGTTGTTTTCCGAGCACCTCTTTGTTTGCGGGTTAGACTATAACCCACAACCCTCCTTATTCTTGGGGTCTAAAGATCGACATTATTTTAGGGATATCGTGGTTGAATTACCACAAAGCGGTTCACAACATCAAGTTTAAACCGTTAAGCTCAGACTACCCACGGCACGGTCTTCATACATTAGTTCTGGGCGCCAGTCGGCAACAGATTGCAATATTGAACCACTGGGAAACTGTTTAGATAGAGGGCAGTCCGGTGGTACGTAGATTTCAGAGATGTTTCCCAATTATTACCGGGCAGACCACCCGAACAGGACATAGAGTTCAAGATTGAACTTGCACTAGGAACGCCACTGAGTTCACAAAGACCGTACAAAATGGCACCCAATGAATGGGCAGATGGGAAGAAACCGCTGAATAACCCTATGAGCAAAGGTTTTATACGACTGGGTCGTTACCTTGGGGTTATTAAGCATTGTTTGCAAAAGAGAAGCACGAAACGCTACAACTTTGTGTAGTGCTTGTCTGCTTAACACTGTGACAATCAAGAACTAGTACCCGTTACCACAGATCGACGTATTGTTTGATCAGTTGGTCGAAGCAAAGATCTTTTCCAAGATGGACTTAAGATCAGGGTACCATCAGATTCAGATGCGGGCTGAGGATATTCTAAAGACAGCTTTTCGACGAGGTACGGTATTTATGAGTACCTTGTCATGTTCCTTGGTTCCATCAACGCTCCAGCTCACTTCATGTATCTAATGAACTCAGTATTCATGCCGGAGCTGGAAAAGTTTGTCGTGGCCTTCATTGACGACCTGCTGGTTTATTCCAAGTCGGAGGAAGAACACGAGAAGCACCTGTGTATAGTCTTGCAAAGGCTGCGGGATCACAAGTTATACGCAAAATTCAGCAAATGCGAGTTTTGGATATCGCAAGTGCCTTTCCTCGGGCATATCATCTCAGCGGAGGGTATCGCTGTAGATCCGAGCAAGATCACTCAAGTGCTGAATTGGAAATCCCCGAGAACGGTTCACGAGGAAAAAAGTTTCCCCGGACTCGCGGGATATTATCGGAGGTTCATTCTGAACTTCTTGAAGATTACCAAGCCAATGACAGAGCTGCTGAAGAAGGCTACCAAATATGTTTGGAGTCCAACATGTGAAGCAGCATTCAAGGCTTTAGTCAAGCACCTGACATCAGCACCGGTTTTGGCGCAGCCAGACACAACAAAACTGTTCGATGTGTACTGCGATGCATCCGGCATTGGGCTCGAATGTGTGCTGATGCAAGACCGAAGAGTGGTCGCGTATGGATCACGGCAGCTTAGAAACCATGAGCAGAATTATCCAACCCACGACTTGGAGCTCGCTGCCATGGTACTTGCACTAAAAATGTGGAGGCACTACCTACTAGGTAACCTCGTACATTTGTATACCGACCACAAAAGCCTCAAGTACATATTCACTCAGAAGGAGCTGAACATGAGGCAACGAAGATGGTTAGAACTGATAAAGGATTACGAAATAGAGATCCATTATCATCCGTGCAAGGCAAACATAGTGGCAGATGCGCTGAGCCGCAAGTCACACGTCAACAATCTGACCGTCACACCGTTGGAAGAGAGCGAACCACCACTACATGTGATCCCACACGGAGCTCTCTACAACTTAGCTTTGATCCCCACCATCCGTGAAGAGATAGCGGCAGCCCAGAAGAATGACAAGGGCATGTCACATTTTCGGAGACGTGTAGACAGTGGGGAGCTGAAATGTTTCCGGAAGGACGGAGACGGCGTCCTATGGTTCAAGGACCGGATCGTCGTACCCCGTAACCCGGAATTATGGAAGAAGATCTTTGATGAGGCTCACTTGTCAAAGTTTTCTATTCACCCCGGCAGCAACAAAATTTATCAAGAACTCAGAAGCAAGTTTTGGTGGACACGGATGAAGCGTGAGACTGCAAAATACGTGTCCGAGTGTGATACATGTCGAAGGGTGAAGGCAGACCATATGCGGAAACCGGGACTGCTGCAACCACTGGGCATTCCTGCCTGGAAGTGGGAGGATGTGAGCATGGACTTCATCGTTGGTTTACCCACCACTCTTCAAAAGCATGATTCTGTGTGGGTGATCGTCGATCGGCTCACCAAAGTTGCCCATTTCATCCCGGTCAACACCAACTACAACGCCAAGAAGTATGCTGAACTATACATCTCACTGATCCTATGCTTGTACGGCGTACCCCGTACCATCATATCGGATCGGGGCACTTTATTTGTGTCCCGTTTTTGGGAGCAGCTGCACGCTGCATTGGGGACGAAGCTGATCCGTAGTTCAGCATACCACCCGCAGACGGATGGGCAAACCGAGCGGGTAAATCAGATCCTAGAAGACATGCTACGAGCTTGCGCTATCAACCACGGCAAGAATTGGGATGATCACTTGCCGTTAGCCGAGTTCTCGTACAACAATGGGTACCAAGGCAGCATAAAGATGGCGCCTTATGAGGCGCTATACGGACGGAAATGCTGCACACCACTGAATTGGTGTGAGTCTGGCGAAAGGGTTACCTTCGGGATTGACCTTGTCAACAACGCGGAAGAAAAGGTTCGACTGATTCAAGCAAACCTAAAAGCCGCCCAATCCCGTCAGAAACAGTATGCGTACCGGATAAGGCGCCCATTACAATTCGAAGTGGGGGATCACGTATACCTACGTGTGTCTCCAATGAAGGGCGTAAACAGATTCGGGGTGAGAGTAAAGTTGGCACCCCGATTCATCGGTCCGTTCCATATTACCGAAAGATGTGGATTAGTGGCATACCGGCTGAAATTACCAGAATCACTTTCCGGTGGGCACGACGTCTTTCACATTTCCCAGCTGAGGAAGTGTCTTAAGCTATCAACTACCGTTCAGCTGGAAGATATTAAAGAACTGCAACCGGATCTCACCTATCGGGAGGAACCGGTTCAGATTATTGACGAAAAGGCCCGAACCACACGCAACCGTACGTTGTGGTTCTACAAGGTTCTATGGAGTAATCACTCCATGGACAAAGCGACATGAGAGAGCGAAGGATTTCTTCGTGCCAACTACCCCAACTTTTTCACGTCGCATATCCGCTAATTTTCCACCGTCCTCTCTCTCATTTTCACCTTATAATCTCGGGACGAGATTCTTTTAAGGGGGGAGGAATGTAAGGGCCCCAGTTTTTGACACATATTTGAAGTGTTCATCACCATACACACACACCTCATTTGAGGAAAGATGATGAACACAAATGAAGAGCAAGTAACCACCATCAACATGCTCATTAGAAAACAAACTCACATATTGCAAAAGTGGTATTTCCCACATGTGATATAGAGGGTCTGGACATATGAAAACTCCTACACATTGCTAAGGATGTCCATGCAAGTTTCACCCAAATTCAAAACCTTTTTGAGGTCATTTTGGGTATAGCTAGAAGGAGGGCAGTTTGAAAGCATATTCAAATTCAAACTGTTTTTATCCCATGAATTCAAAAATGGGAGGCATATTCTTAGTCAGCACATTTTTGTGAGCTCACACACCAATTTTTACTCCATTGGGAGTTGATCTTGACATGAGCTAAGTAGGGCAAATTCAAACTCTATTTGAATTTCAAACTGAACTTGTGCTGAAATTCATTCAAACCAAACCCAATTTTAATTCTAACCAATTCAAATGGCTCATGGGTGAATAATTTGAATCACCATGGGTATTTTGTGGCTCACTGTTTACAACAGTGATTAGGAGTAAATTTCAGAGGTTAAAATTGGAAGTGGGACCCACATGTCAGCCACTACTCCAAATCAAACCGACTGAGACTTTTCTCACTCGGGTCGCCGAGCCGCCGCTGTGATCGCCACCGAGGGGAGCCGCCGCGCCAGCAGCTGCTTGGCCACGCGCGGGCGTGAGGCGGTTCAGAGCCTTCTTAAGGCGTCTTCCCCCCACCTCGGTCGAAGCCTCGCCCGTTTCTTCGCCCGCAAGAACTCAGTGCCGGCAAACTCCTTCCGCAGCTTGGAATCGATCGGAGAGCGCCGATCACAGCCTTCCTGTTCCCTCTCGAGCTATGGCAAGGTACTAGGAACTCTTCTCCTTCCTCCCCGTTGCTAAAACTCAGCTGAAACCGATTGATCTTGGCTATGCCGAAAGATCACTTCCGTGACTTAAAACCGCCGCACCTCAGGTTCCCGTGGACAGCCCAACCGGGGCGTTGTCACGCCCGAGCCAAGGCACCCATGGACGCGTTGGTGACCGGTGCTGCTCACCCCTGAGCCACAGCCCGAGTGTTTGCTCACCGGCGGCGAATTTCCAGTTTTCCCCTTTCTGTGTGCAGAATGACCTTCGGGTGTGGTTCCGTTGAATTCGTACTCTAGAAAGGATTAGAGGGCCTGAATCCGCTCTCACACAAACTAGACAAGGTAACGCACAATTTTCCTTCACAACCTTTGGACGGAGAACCTCTGCAACCGGCGTATTTCGAGGTTTACCAACGGCGGAGCAAGCGGGAGGTATCGGGGCGCATGGTGAGGACCTACTTCAGGCCTTCCCCGAGCTGCCTCGAACTCGTGGCCACCTTCCCTGAGGTCCACTGATGCTTCCCGATCAGTTGCTCGAGTAGTTGAGGTGCTAGGGAAGTCAGCCGACACGGCCGAAATCTTTCCGAGGCGACGGCTCGTCGCCGACCATGCACCGGCCGTTGTCATGACGAGCTGACCCCAGAATCCTGTTCCCCGAGTGAAAGTAGGCAGGGGCAGCCAAGATCGTGAAGTTTGAAGCTCCACAGAAGCTGCCGGCAAGCTCTCCGACGAGGTCCCTCGACGGCAGAGCACGGGCGGCGGGAGGTTGACGAAGGGGGTGGACCCCAGCTGTCAGCGGGAGGTATTTTAAATAGGGATCGGGTTGTGGCCGGGACCGGGTGTGCTGGCGCGCAAAGACCATGTGGGCCTGTGTGCTGTAGCTCCGCTTGTGTCGATTGAGGACCGAGCCGTGTGCAGGCCTGTTGAACAAGCTAGAACAGTACCGAAGACCTACCGGCTATATGGGAACCGGGAAACCGATGTAACTCGGGTAGCTGGGTATTGAGGCATTGCCCGTCGTTCAGAGGGTAGGTTGAGAGCTTGAGGTGTAAATCGGCTGGCGGCACGGAGATTCGCGTGCAGAGACCTCTTGCTCGGGATGATGGGACCGGCTCAATATTTGGCTGACGGGCGAAAGGTGGTTGCGTACGGCGTCCGTGATGGTTGTTGTAGGCAACATCGAGTACAGGCGTATGTGACGGGTTGTTCGGGTAACCCTGCAGGTGTAAATCGATTATAATCGCTGTCCCTCGCGGTCAGTGAGTACCACTTGTTCACTGTACCGTGACATAGAAAGAACAGGCTAGTTGCATGTTAAAATGTTGCTGATTGAAAGATGGACTTGATTGTTAATGATTTGCTGTAGTCTAGAGCTAACTAAAGTTCTTTTCAACTTTGGGCAAAGTACATGAGAGAAATGTGTTTCTTGTTTGATTGCGGCTCTCTCATGTGTCTTAGCGTAAGGTTCTCCACAACCTGCTGCTAAAACTTGAAAGTAAGGTTTCACTAATTAGGCGAGTCCTTTGCAAATGATTTTACCTCATGTACCCATCACCCTCATGTAGAAGTTCCATGTTTAGGTGAGACGGGTCAGACTTGCTGAGCCTTCGTGCTCACTGCTTGTGTTTGAAGCTTTTGCAGGGTTCTATGAGGAAGGGACTCCCGAAGAGGAGACGGAACCCCAGGAGGGGAACCCCGTCGAGTGGGAGTCGTGCACGCCGCAGAGTTAGTGTGCGTGTGTGCTAGCAAGGACACGTTCAAGGGCTGAACGTGGACTTGATACGTAGTCTATGCCCGTGAGTGTAGACTGGACTTATTTTGATGTAAACATGATCATAAACCAGTTTATATAATAAAATTTTGCTTCCGCTTTGTACCTTTGATGTGTGTTATCCGGTGCTGTGCAACGCAGCACCCCTCAGCGTGATCCTAGCTCGACAAGACCGTGGGGTCATGTCATGCTGGTCCTTTGTTTCAGCTTGTAATTGTCAAATTTACAGTCCACAATCTAAACCTGAAACAAAGAAACCCTTAAAAGAGATGCATTCCCTGTACTTGCTATCACTAGGAACTTTGTGATGTGCCAGAACCCTTTCAAATCTCTTCTTACAAACCAAGATATTTCCGATTCATATTATGCCCTAAAATTTTGTCGTCCCAAGAAGTGCAGCTGATGCAGTAACAATATTTATTCCACCTTTGTCTGGGATTTACCATCTGTGTTACTGCTATTGAATGCGATTTGCCTGACGATCTTGTTCATGGTGTATGGCGCTCATTACTAACTCCATTTTAGATTTTTCTAGCATGAATGTGATTTGTCTAATCTTTTTTTATCTCCTGATAGCAGGTAATATTTAGGGGTGCGATGAAAGGTAAACTGATAGTGCCCTGCCCACTTCCACCAGAAAGGATACCCAGATTCCAGCTTCTTTTCAAGGATGTCTGAGGAGCAGCTCTCATCAAATGCGCTCTACTGCTAAATCACTACACTGCTCATGGTAGTGAAGGTAGGAAGGCTCTAATTGAGTATAGACAGCCACCTATGCTAGCTAATGCATTGTTTGTGATTTAACAGAATGCATAGCAGCACAAGGATATGGAGCTGTTCGTAAACCAAGACCTGTAAATAACCAGGAGCTGACACTCTGGTTGGTTTGCCTCTATCAATGTAGCAGGCTAATACATGCATGTATGCTGTATCAGTAAATCGCATGAGGTGTGTGCTGTATTTAGCATTTGCGTTCTGTAGTATATTGTAACACCCTATAGTCAAATTTGAGGAGAGTTTAAAATTTTGAAACCAGATGCATTTTAATTTTAAAATTTATATAGGTATAAGAACTTCAAAGCAAAAGAAAAACAAAACTTACCTCACATGGGCGGAAACCCCCTCTTTTCCCTGGGTGGCCCACACTTCTCCCAGCCCAAGTCCCACCTAGGATCCTTCTTCTTCTCACTGCCGAGCGGGGCCCTGATGTCAGCGTCACATTTTCTTCTTCTTGTTGTCTTCTTCCTCCTGCGGTCCCCCTCCCTCTCCTCTTTCTCACGCTCAGTCGCCGACCGGCCCGACTGACTGCCAGGCGCCCCTAACCGAAAGCAGCTCTGTCTCCCCCTTATCCCCCGGCACAAGCCGCGGCTACAAAAGCCCCTCAAAACCCTACCGCCCTCCCTGCTCCCCAATTCGGCCGAGAATGAGAGCCGCGCGCTCGCCGCCACCCCTCTCGGTTAGCCGCCGATTTCCCCGAATTCCCCTCGCTCTCCCGATCATCCGACAAGCTAACGCGTCGTGCGGCTTCACAGGGATGCCGGTGAGCTCCTAGTGGCCTTCCCCGACGTCGATCGGCGCAGATACCTTGGCATCCTCTATCGCCAGTTAGTTCCCCTCCGACTCACTCGGTGAACCCTTGCTCCCATGCGTTTTTGCCTCGACCTAACCCCACCAACAACCTCGCCATGCATCATGACACGCCAAGGACCCGAAAAGCCCGAGGAAACATCACCCCTACGTCGACTCCAACAAGCACCGAGGCACATGTGCGGAACCCCTTCCGGGATCCACACTCCAGGATACACATTGGGTGGTGCCGTGCGATGCGGCACTGAACATCATACACGAAAAGAACCATAAAGTACAAAGTCTTTTATTTCTCAAGATACTGTCATTTACAAAATATTGTACCACGAGGGTACACGCAGCGGAATATACATACACACTTACTCTCGGTCCTAACTATGCAAAAGAGAAGACGTCCAGCCCGCGGACGCTTCTTACTAGCTTCCACAAAGATGAGTGCAGCGGCAGGATTTCTGGTGAGTCTCTGATAGCTCACCGAACAACCATCTTCATAGCAAATTTTGTAGCCTGCAAAACACTAATAATGCAACCGTGAGCACGATGGCTCAGCAAGACTTAACTGACACTCCTAAACATGGAACTCTACGTCCAGGGATTTCTAACATAGAAAAGGTATGATGCAATAACGACACGCCTACATGTTAATCCTTACTTCCAGTTTAATAGCAGCAGGTTATTATGCCTTAGGCAGCCCTCACATCGGAAGTCCACAATCAAATAAGAAACGCTTTCCTCCGATGTGGTGATGCCCAAAGAGGAAAACAAAGTTAGTGAGCTCTACAACTACACCATACATGGTTGGCAATACAATGAATTTAAGAACTTCACATCAGCAATGATTCATCACACTTTATCTGGAATTTATTACTACGTCACAACTCAGTGAACAAGTGGTACACATATAACCGCGAGGGACGGTGATTGCAATCAGGACACACCCGGAATACACGACACATACACCCGCCTCGAAAGACTCATACACGAGCTCTTTCTTACGTTGTATGCAGCAACCTTTCATACGTCACTCCAATGCCGAACCAGTTCCGCCGACCCATCAGAAGGGCCACTACACGGAACACGTCGAAGTTGCTCCGCTAGCGGGTTTACACCTCTGACACCAACCCCCAAAAGGACGGCCGTATAAGTTTCGACACGAGATATCCGAGTTACATCGGTTTCCTGGACCCCCATAATTCCAGTATGCATCTGGTACTGTTCAAACTTGCTCAGCAGGGCGGCATACGCATCGATCCTTAACCGACACAAACAGAGCTATAGCCACACAGGCCCAACGTCCTGCTGCTCCTACTCTCTGCTCGGTCTCATTTTTCATTCCAGAACTTGCATTCTCTAGAATCATACCCCGCTGAACCAACATCCTAAACTCACGAGTAGCTTCCAACTACCCGACTTGTACCAGATCCTATACAACTTAAGCCTAGCAGAATCAACACAAAGGTAACCTGTTCTACCCTGTACTCCAAGGGTTTGTGGGTCATGCATTTGGAGTATCAATCCCCTTGACCTAATGCACAATCCATACTAGACCAATAGAAGTGATACAAAGTAAAATGTAACTAAAAAGCTCTTAAATGCAAATCGGGGCTTACCTTATGTTTCTGCAGGTTTATTTCTAACTTAAAGTCAGTAGCTTTGCAACGAGTAAAGCTTCAAGTTTCTGTTCTGAGTCGAATGCCTCGTCAAGCTCCTTCGTCATTTTTCCTACCGATATGAATATGCACAGTTTTAATACGAGTAACTGAATTATAAAACAAATGTGTTTTAGGAACTAAGAATGGTCTAGACCAACTCTAAAGTGAGTGAACAGATCTGTTATGGACAAAAACAGAGAACTTTAGTTGGGCAGTAGATGTTGATTGGAGTAAAGTTCAAAAAGTGACATATATGGAAATATAAGAAAGATATTGGAAAAACCCCAGAAGAAAACTGGAGAAGATTATCTCAACTTGCTCTGAAATTTTTACAGTGGACCATAGATCAAACAGAGGTATGGCATGCAAAATTTCAGACAAAGTTGATGAAAGATGTGGCCTAGAGAATTTTCTTACTAGTTGGCTTCTCTGAATTCCTATGGCAATTATATGCCTTGTTATGCTCCAAATTTGGTATTTAAGAAACTTGAGAGTCTCATGAGTCCATAGGACTTGGTTTCACCATTTTTGGAGCTCCCTACAAAGAGATATGGATTTTTGAAGTTGGAGCTAAGAGCTGGAAAATCTTTCTGTTATTTTCCTAATTTTCAGAGACATACAAGATTGAATTAACATTTGGCCAAGCAAATGAAGTCCAATGCCTCTGAAAAATTTACTGGAGTTCAATGATTTTCGGGAGAGTGTCCTTCCCAAATTTGGGAATTTTACAATAAACAGAACTCCTGTACAAATTCCTACAAGATGTTCCTTAAATGAATTAATGAGCCAAATCCAGCAATTTACATAAATATTGGGATTCACCCCTGGATAGTACTCTTTGAGAGGAATCCAACAAAATTTATTTTATAATTTTTGGACACTCCTACACAAAGTTATGGCTCTCCAAAGTTTGAACTGAAATGAGGAAATCTGGAAAATGTTTAAATGCCGACAGTGGGTCCCACTCGTCATCCCTAACCTCCAGCCTCGCACCAAACAGAGCAGTGGCGGCTCCCTCCGGCGAGGTCACCGGAAAGGCACTTCCCCTGCTGGACGCCCCCCCATTTTCCCCCACGCTGAACACGTTGGTGAGGTCCCCGGCGGCTGAAACTCGCCGGAAAACTTCCCAGCCACCTTAGCACCCACTAATTGATCGAAAATCATATCGATGCGTGGTAGTGGATACTTGTTCTTGATAGTTACGGCATTGAGCGGATGATAGTCCACACATAACCTCAAAATCTCGTCCTTTTTCTTGATGAACAGCGCGGAGCATCCCCATGGTGATGAACTGGGTCGAATGAAGCCTTTGCTTAACAAATCATTCATCTGCTCCTTCAGCTCCGCGAGTTCCTTCGGTGCCATTTTATACGGTCTCCGAGAGATGGGTGTGGTTCCCGGTGATAGTTCAATTTTGAACTCCACTTCACGTTCGGGCGGCATGCCCGGTAGATCATCGGGAAACACGTCCGGATATTTCCGGACCACTGGAATGTCCTCCAGTTTCTTAGCTTCAACGGTGTGTACAGCTGTAACTTCCGGTGCAACATTTCTCAGCCTTAACGTGTGTTGCCCGTGCTTCTTTGAATTCAGCTGCACCGTTCGTGAACTAATATCAAAGATAGCTTGGTGATGTGTCAACCAAGCCATTCCCAAGATGATGTCAATCCGCAAGCCTTCTAGGATGATAAGAGTAGTAGGATATATCCGCCCCTCCAAACATATAGGCGCTCGAGCAACAATTCTGCCTGCTGTCCTACTACCTCCCGGTGAATTAATATGATATGATGCGGCCAAGGTCGTTGATGGTACTTGGTGCTTAACCACATAATCTTTGCTGATAAAATCATGTGTAGCACCCGAGTCGAACAACACGGGCGTGGGCTGACCACAAAGGCTGAACATACCCGCAAACATGGGTTCTCCTACGGAAACGTCTTCAACTGCCATATAGTTTATGTTTCCCACTTTCAATGCTGTTCTCCTTGACCGACCATGAAATTTCTTTGCAGCTTGAGATGACAAATGACTGCTGCTCTGCTTGGTCACTTGACCCTCCTGAGGAATATGCTCTACATCGCTATGAGTGTCGTGCGATGCGAGCTCAGGATCTTCATAATATGAAAGTGATTGATATTCTTGTGCACCTTGTTGAAGTGAGGGTGCACAACAACTCATTTGCTGCTGTTGCAGCAGTGGCTGAACCTCCATGGGTGAATATGGACAGTATTGGATCTGAGGTGGTCCGTCAAAGGACTGAATCTCCACCCCGGATGATAAGCAATATATCACCGATTGTTCTTGATGATAATCACCCGTACTTGCCAGTGATAATTTTCTCTTCCTCTTACTTTCCTTATGCTCGAGTTCAGCTATTTCTTGAATCATAGCGGCATTGACTAACTCGCTATAATTCCCTTTATTGCATTGTGCCACTTTTGTCCGAAGCTTCACATCGAGGCCTCGGAAGAAGTAATGACACTTCATCGTCTCCGTATGCACATAAGAGGATGCATATTGTACTAAACGGTTAAATTCCGTAAATTACTCCATAACACTCATGCCTCCTTGCTTGAGTTCATAGAACTCTTCAATTCTGGTTTTGACGATGCCCTCACAGATATGACGTGCACGGAAAGCACTACGAAACTCCGTCCACGTCACACGATGGCCTTCAGCGATCTTAGCAAGATTTTCAGACCACCAAGCCCCAGAGGATCCATGAAGTTGCTGAGCGGCAAATAAAGCCTTCTCATATTCATCACACTGGAGCATTCCCAATTTAGATTCAATCACTCGGAGCCAATGATCTGCCTCCGAGGCTTGTTTAGCTTCCGAGAATACCGGTGGTTGTCTTGCTAGAAAATCCAGATACGTATTTAGTGTGGGGTTTTGCTGTGAGGTCTCTTGTCGTATGCCTTGCTGCACCAACAACTCAAGAGACTCAGCCATTCTTCCCAACACCTCCGCCAGTCCTGTTGATGATAGTGGTGATCGTCGCTGCGACGAATCTTTTCCATCCAGACTGGAACCACCAACCTCATACCCGGAATGAGTATGATCCATACTGCAAGAGTGAGCAATTTACGGTTAATATCCAAGAGTGTACTCAGATTTAACTCGAAATTATTAACCGCAAAAGCATCACATCAACTGTGCAGCATATATAAAGGAAACAAGGTTTTTGACAATTCTGAAATATGACCAATGATTGTTCAAGTTTGTCAAACTCTTAAACCAACAACAAGGAATGATGAAAGATAACTAATGAATATGTCATGGAACTTAGAGAAGTATAAAAACCTTCATGTCCACAACAAGTCCTAAATTACATGGACAATGAGCAATGCTCTGTTCAGTATGACCCTTGGACCTTAATCCCAGAACTTGATTATGAAAATGGCAATTTCATGTCTCAAGTTGAATATCAAAGTTATAAATAACCTCAATATACTTCCAACGATTATTTATTTGCCTTCATATAAATTCTGAATCAGGAATTATGATATTTCAAAGTTGACAGAAATCTGGAACAATTTTTGACAGCACCTCCTCTGAAAGTGTCTGTTTTGTCCGCAAGATTTCATAAAGTTCGACCTTAAATCTGTAGAAACTTTGAACTACCAAGTCGTAGAACATATCACAAACTTTTCAAAGATGTCTTACATGATCTTTAGAGATTTTCTACCAGATGTTAGGGTCGAAATACAGAAAATTCCAGAGAGCATTTTTTGGTGTGCCCTGTTTTTGGACAGTTAACACTCATCTGAGATTTTCATCCATTTGGAGGGGAATTCTGTTCTGGAGTTCTACAGAAAAGTTGTAGAATACTTCAAAAACTTTCCATAAATGTATCCTTCACCTCCATTGGTTCAACCAATCAAAAGTTATGCCCTGTTCAAGTTCAGCAAAAATTCCGCTGAAAGCAGGGGAGGTTGTTTCTAATGGTTTGAGATGAAAACTATACTCCCAATTGACTCTTAGTTCAATATAGGAGTTCAGTAACCCCTAATGGAATCCTAGACTCCAAAATTACTCTTTTCTTTGAAAACATTCTTTTTCATGCAGTTAAGAACACTTCACGGTACTACGTTTCCTCACCAAATCAAAATCCTAACCGGTGTTACACCGGCATATACGTCTCAAGGGGTGGCACTAAAACGATCACTCACACAAGTGTTCTAAACAGAATGTTCTACTCGTGGTTAAGTACCTGCAGAAAAACAATCAATAGTGATGCACACAAAGGTTTTCCATTTCAGGCAGGTCCATATCATAGTAAAAACATACGCCCCGTATCATTGCCATATGGTACGTTCTTGAGTCAAGTCACGTCTCAAGGTACATGGTCGTGTTTTAACACCACACGACGGGGAACCTGAGTAGAGCGCGAACGGGCCATCACAGTTGGGAATTATATCAACCCAACGGATACCACCTACTGCCTCATGACCGTTGAGGCACGCTGATGGCGAGCGCTGCGTATGGCCCTTTGAACATTGAACGCTCAAGAGTTGCATACTATCATGTTGCTTACCACACGATGAGGTATTCTCACTTTTGTCTAAAGCACGCTGGAGATCAGCGTTTTCATATGCTCTCCGAACCATATAGAGGTTCAGAGACTCATATTAACTACCGTGCCAAGCCACGGTATACCATTCCATACTATTACTCGTATGACGAGTTACCGCAATTGATCCGCCTGCGGTGGCGTACCTTACCTCTTACCTGACGTAGGTGTGTCGTTACAGAATTGAAATACTGAATGTAACACACTGTTAGCTTGCCACCTTAAGTAACTATGCTAACAATAGTCCTTATGTGGGCATAATACACGTTACTCACTCGTATACTTCGAAGTTTTCAAAAATAAGCTCTTTTCATTCGTGCTATTCCCAATGCGGCTCTGATACCACGCCTGTGTGGAACCCCTTCCAGGATCCACACTCCAGGATACACATTGGGTGGTGCATTGCGATGCGGCACCGAACATCATACACGAAAAGAACCATAAAGTACAACGTCTTTTATTTCCCAAGATACTGTCATTTACAAAATATTGTACCACGAGGGTACACGCAGCGGAATATACATACACACTTACTCTCGGTCCTAACTATGCAAAAGAGAATACGTCCAGCCCGCGGATGCTTCTTACTAGCTTCCACAAAGATGAGTGCAGCGGCAGGGTTTCTGGTGAGTCTCTGATGGCTCACCGAACAACCATCTTCATAGCAAATATTATAGCCTGCAAAACACTAATAATGCAACCGTGAGCACGATGGCTCAGCAAGACTTAACCGACACTCCTAAACATGGAACTCTACGTGCAGAGATTTCTAACATAGGAAAGGTATGATGCAATAACGACACGCTTACATGTTAATCCTAATTTCCAGTTTAATAGCAGCAGATTATTATGCCTTAGGCAGCCCTCACATCGGAAGTCCACAATCAAACAAGAAACGCTTTCCTCCGATGTGGTGATGCCCAAAGAGGAAAATAAACTTAGTGAGCTCTACAACTACAGCATACATGGTTGGCAATGCAATGAATTTAAGAACTTCACATCAGCAATGATTCATCACACTTTATCTTGAATTTATTACTATGTCGCAACTCAGTGAACAAGTGGTACTCATATAACCGCGAGGGACGGTGATTGCAATCAGGACACAGCCGGAATACACGACACATACACCCACCTCGAAAGACTCATACATGAGCTCTTTCTTAAGTTGTATACAGCAACCTTTCACACGTCACTCCAATGCCAAACCAGTTCCGCCGACCCATCAGAAGGGCCACTACACGGAACACGTCGAAGTTGCTCCGCTAGCGGGTTTACACCTCTGACACCAACCCCCCAAAAGGACGGCCGTATAAGTTTCGACACGAGAGTATCCGAGTTACATCAGTTTCCTGGACCCCATAATTCCAGTATGCATCTGGTACTGTTCAAACTTGCTCAGCAGGGCGGCATACGCATCGGTCCTTAACCGACACAAACAGAGCTATAGCTACACAGGCACAACGTCCTACTGCTCCTACTCTCCGCTCGGTCTCATTTTTCATTCCAGAACTTGCATTCTCTAGAATCATACCCCGCTGAACCAACATCTTTAACTCGCGAGTAGCTTCCAACTACCCGACTTGTACCTGATCCTATACAACTTAAGCCTAGCAGAATCTACACGAAGGTAACCTGTTGTACCCTGTACTCCAAGGGTTTGTGGGTCATGCATTTGGAGTATCAATCCTCTTGACCTAATGCACAATTCATACTAGACCAATAGAAGTGATACAAAGTAAAATGTAACTAAAAAGCTGTTAAATGCAAACCGGGGCTTGCCTTATGTTGCTGCAGGTTTATTTCTAACTTAAAGTCAGTAGATTTGCGACGAGTAAAGCTTTAAGTTTCTGTTCTGAGTCGAATGCCTCGTCAAGCTCCTTCGTCGTTTTTCCTACCGATATGAATATGCACAGTTTTAATACGAGTAACTGAATTATAAAACAAATATGTTTTAGGAACTAAGAATGGTCTAGACCAACTCTAAAGTGAGTGAACAGATCTGCTATGGACAAAAACAGAGAACTTTAGTTGGGCAGTAGATGTTGATAGGAGTAAAGTTCAAAAAGTGACATATATGGGAATATAAGAAAGATATTGGAAAAAAATCAGCAGAAAACTGGAGAAGATTATCTCAACTTGCTCTGAAATTTTTACAGTGGACCATAGATCATACAGAGGTATGGCTTGCAAAGTTTCAGACAAAGTTGATGGAAGATGTGGCCTAGAGAATTTTCTTACTAGTTGGCTTCTCTGAATTCCTATGGCAATTATAGTGCCTTGTTATGCTCCAAATTTAGTATTTCAGAAACTTGAGAGTCTCATGAGTCCATAGGACTTGGTTTCACCATTTTAGGAGCTCCCTACAAAGAGATATGGATTTTTGAAGTTGGAGCTAAGAGCTGGAAAATCTTTCTGTTATTTTCCTAATTTTCAGAGACATACAAGATTGAATTAACATTTGGCCAAGCAAATGAAGTCCAATGCCTCTGAAAATTTGACTGGAGTTCAATGATTTTCGGGAGAGTGTCCTTCCCAAATTTGGGAATTTTACAATAAACAGAACTCCTCTAACAATTCCTACAAGATGTTCCTTAAATGAATTAATGAGATAAATCCATTAATTTCCATAAATATTGGTCTGCACCCCTGGATAGTACTCTTTGAGAGGAATCCAACAAAATTTATTTTATAATTTTTGGACACTCCGACACTATGTTATGGCTCTCCAAAGTTTGAACTGAAATGAGGAAATCTGGAAAATGTTTAAATGCTGACAGTGGGCCCCACTCGTCATCCCTAACCTCCAGCCTCGCGCCAAACAGAGCAGTGGCGGCTCCCTACGGCGATGTCGCCGGAAAGGCACTTCCCAGCCACCTCTGGATCCCCTGCTGGCCGCCCCCCCCCCATTCTCCCCCACGCTGAACACGTTGGTGAGGTCTCCGGTGGCTGAAACTCGCCGGAAAATAGGGTGCACCGGCAACAGCAAACCCTAGGGCTCCAGCGAGGTCGTGCACGGTGAATTTTCCACCAAATGGTCGGTTCTTAAGCTCTAAAGCACCGTGGGGGATCCCTCATCACCGGCATGAGCTCAAATCGGCCCAAGAATGGCTGCAAATAGGGACTCATCGGCGACCTAGGGCGAAAATCGGTGCCAGCCCGAAATTCCCGAAGAACAGCACCAATTCTTGATGATTTTCGATGATTTTTTATCCTAGAGGAGTGTAGGGAAGTCTAGAACATGTTTCCAGCTCGGCACAAGCTTTGGTTGTGTGATTACGACGAATTTTGAAGATTGGTGAGGCTCGGTTCTATGCATACCGAAGCAAAGAACGGCAAAATTCATCCACGGTGATGCATGAAAAGAGGAACGGTTTGCACGGTCGGTTTGCACACCTGAGGGCGCTCTTTTTTTGTGTAGAACGTCGGGCACGATGACGAGTGTAGAGCTCGGGCGCCGAGGACCAGAAGCAGCGGCGTGTGTGCTGTTTTCGGGACTGAGCGAAGCTGTGCAGGGGAAAGTGGTGGCTCACGTGGGTAAAGCAACGTGTTGAAGACTTCACTCGGCGTCCTCAGCCACAGAGCAGGAGCTGGCACGGTGGCAAGGCGGTGGGCGCCGGCGAGCAGGACGTGTCGGCTCTCGGTGAGGAGAAACAGAGCACAGCGTGAGACATTCCATTGAGTCTCTGTCCAGTGGGGTCCACCCACCCACAATTCTCCCTCTTATCCCCCAATTCCGTTTAAAATAGCAAATGGGCTCCAAATTTGATTAAACTTGGAGGGTAGGGCAAAATAAGTGTGAGCAACACAACGGTACACTCAAATTTGAATTTCAATTTCGGTGAAATCAGAATTTGAAATTGAGATTTAAATTCAAATTCGAATTTTCTCCCGTTTAAATTCCAACAAATAGGAAATCCTTTTCAAATGCTCTGAAAATTTGCTGGGCTATTATTGGATGTGTGGAGAACCAAATGATAGCTTTAGATCTCCGTGTTCGGGAATTTTTGCATGTTCAAGTTTAGACTTGGAGCTCACACCTTTAAATTCAAAAGTTTAAATTCCCTCACATTTTCTCTGTGTGAATTGTTGCCCCACTTGCTAATATTTTGGAATTTCACAGCACACCGCCGCCATTCGCGCCGTGAGCGTCGACCATAGTTCCCCGGGCCAAGAAAACCCTCGAGGTGAGATCCCCGAGCACCCCACATCCATTTCCTATAGTTAGTTTCAAGTAGAAGGTCTTGTAGGCGTAGATAGGCGAACGCAGGAGAGGTCTAGGGCTTCGGCCCATGGTGCGCCGCCGCGGAAATGCGTCGCTGACGGCCGTGTTCGACTGGGATGAATCCCCACCGCCCGATCCTGGGGGAGCGGCCACGATTAAATCGTGGGATACTGCTTCGGGATTTAAAATCCCTGCCATCCGTGGACGATCCGACAGCTCACGTTAAATCCACCTTTTCCCGTGACGATTTTTCGCAAAACCCCTTGGATTCTTCAGATCCACGCAGAACGACCCCGGATTTTACATATCTGACCATAGACTCTCTTGAAATTAGGGGATTCACTGTAGAAATGGATTAGGCCCCTGAGACTTCCAGTTTTTGCGCAAACAAATTCCCAGATCCTCTGAATTTGCACTAGAGACCCTGGAACCTTCTGTTAATGTGTTTTAGCCCTCACAACTTCTAAAAAACTATGAACATGCCCTTGGTAATATTAGAAATGGCATTTAAGCCTTGGAGTGTTCCTGTTTTTAACAAATAGACCCATGGACATAATAGGCTGAGTACCTTGCTGTATTTTATAGAAAACCCCCTGGAAAATTCTGAAATCACATCTTAATCCATGTATAGTTGCTGAATTGATAAAAAAATCCTCATAACTTGCTAAAAATCACATCTAGGACCTTAATAACTTCTAAATCTTGCAATTCACACTCACATGAAGAGTCATTAGGGTAAAATAGTGCTGAAATGAGTAAACAAGAGATGCCATCACACATCATAATTAATATAGAACAAAAAGTTAAATAGTAAGAGTGAACTAGATGAAGGAATGTGTAGGATTTGCTATTACATAATGTAAATACTATGATTGTTTGTGAATTGAGTTGTTTCTTATGGATGTCTTGTTACTTTTCTTTGCATCCTTGTTGGCATGAATCAAATCAGCCCCCCAGCCGACGTTCGACCTGCAAGCCCGAGACTTCGATGACCGAGCAGCAACACTTCTCGAGAGGCAAGTGTCCTTGACCACTATGCTCCTATTTAAGATATTTAGTTAGTTTTGCATGCATGTCTTAATATGAATCCCATGCTAGGAAGTTTACTAGATTTTTCCTGTCTTTTCCTTGTAGCCTGGATATGGGATGGATTGGGATTTACTTTTTATGGATTAAATATGCTTAGCCCTGCTTAGATGATGGGATGGGAGTAATTTACATTAATTCTATTATCATGATTATTGTGGATGTTGTTGTGTGATATATGTATGGAGTATAGTAATAGGAATCTAGCAGACTGGTTGGTACACGGTTGGTGCCAAGTGCACGAGACTCTGGTTGGTGGTTAGCTGCCTGTGTAGATTCTAAGAACCAGTTCGTGAGACCCGTCAACTAGCTTATACAGTGCCACCAAAAGAACTGGTACGGGATAGTGTAGCCAATTAAGTTGTTCCTATCTTTCCTTGTGTACACCATAGAGATATGTGAGTGGCGCAAGAGGGGGCTTCTGCGGCAGAGATTCAGATTGCCGCAGTTGTGAAACCTTAGCGGGTGTGCACGGGTTGGGTAGTGCAATGTAAAGGACTTGTCGTGTACTCCTGGCCACACACCATAGGGAGTGTGAGATAGGGGGATGGAGTTTCTTTAGTCGCCGACGAATGATGAAAACACAACTTGTGAGTAAATGGTACAAACTCTGCAGAGTCAAAACTGTCTGGACAGGCGTGCTCACGGTTAAGAGCGGGTTGGTAACTCTCTCATGGTTAGCATGGGTTTGGATTGGATTGGTGGTTTTGGGATGTGGTTGCTGGTTTTTGGGATATGGACACAGATGGTCTTGAAAATACTTGGTTGGGATGGTTAGAATATTCACCTAGTAAATAGGATGATTAATAAAACACTAAGGATAGGATGCTTAGTTCATGAGCCGTGTTTAGCCTTTCTTGATTCTTGTCTCATATCATGCATAATTTCCCACACTTGCTGAGTACTCTATGTAGTCAGGCATTTTCCATTTTCCTCTATTACTATTGTTGCTTAGTAAAAAGAAGATCAAGTGAAGACGGTGTTAAGAAAGTCACGTAGCTGCCAGTCGATTTGCCTGTGGACGGCCCTACAAGCTTCTCCTCTTCCGCTGTTATTCGAATCGCAAAAAAGGTATAAGTGTTGTTTATATTCGATATATAACTGTTTATCACAATTTGTCCTACATGTATGAATAAACCAATCCTGGCATACATGTAGATTGTGGTCGGTTTCATGTTTTGTAAAACCAGGCATGACAGAGTGGTATCAGAGCCAAGGATGTCCCTGGGACGAGAGCCTAGTTAGATACAGACGTGAATTAGACATATTTTTAATTAAAAACTATTCGTGACCTAAAACTTGCGGAAAATTTGTGTGAGTTTCTGTTTTTCACACATCTTACCCCCTTTCACTCAAGCTCGTCTTGTTCAACTCATCCATCTTCCTCACTCTTTCCGTGTTCAAAACTCATTAGGGTTCATTAAGACAGACGACCCGAAATTCTCTAGGGGTTAGGAGTCACCCAGCCATAATAAGAGACGTTTAGTTCCGCATAGTTAGCAACCATTCGGGGTAATGGGTTGATTGTCTACATGATTCTTTTGTGATTGTTGCATGCATATTTTTGGTTCTTTATAATTATTAGCCTAATAGTCAATTTTTCTTAAGTTTTTCGTCCTAAGACTTTGTTGCTATCTCTAATAGATGGCAGGTAGGAAACGAGGACGAGGTCATAGCCCTAGAGTGCCTCAGGCAGATGGGCCTCCAGAGTTCTAGTTTTCAGAATAGAACGAGCGAGCTGCTCGACGAGGAACTGCTCATCTAACTATGCAGGAGATGTTGGCCACTCAGAACCAGCTCCTGCAGGGCCTGACAGCAATCATGGCCAACATTCCACAAGCCCCTCCGCTTCCACCACTGCCGGTCCCTAGGCCTCGGTCCAAGCTGAGAGACTTCCAGAGTACTCAGCCTCCAATCTTCACGAGCCCAGTGGAGCCGATGGACGCGGATGACTTGCTGAAGACAATCAACAGCAAGCTGTGGTTGATCCAATATGAGGGTGGAGCGCGTCTTGCTAGCCGCTCACCAGCTAGCTTGACCCGTAGTAGACTGGTGGACAGCTTACACCGCTGCTCACACCGACCCTGAGGCTATCACTTGGAAGGAGTTCAAGCTCAATTTTCGCAGCCACTTTGTGGCAGCCGGTGAGATCAAGATGAAGTTGAAAGAGTTTCTCAGTCTGAGACAGGGTGGCTTGACAGTGCGAGAGTACCTCACCCGCTTCACGCAACTGTCACGCTACGCACCTGAGGAGGTCAAGACCGATGAGATGAAGCAGGATTGCTTCATTAGGGGTATTGATGAGGAGCCGAAGAATGCATTGTCGTCCAGCTACTACAACTGCTTCTAGAAGATGGTGGGCAAGGCCTTCGTGATGGAGAAGCCAATGCCAGAACTTGAGGCACACAGGAAGCGCAAGATGGGATGGCACGGACAGTCTTCGGGCAGTAGCATCGATTCCCGCTTTGCACCACAGGCAGCTACACAGACGGGCCGGTTTGTGGGATCGAGTTCGCCGCCGAGGTACCCTACACCAACTTTCATGTAGCAGATTCCACAGACTCAGCCACAGAGCCAACAGCCACAGCAGCGTCCAGCTTTCCCACTCCGTGCAGCAGGACCCACTCAGCTGGGACAGGTTGGTAGAGCATTTGGGCCGTGCTACGTATGTGGCGAGATGGGTCACCTCGCCAGAAGATGCCAGAAGAAGAGGCCACCCTAGCAGCAGCAGAGTCTCCCGCGTGGTCGAGTGAACCACGTAGCTGTGGAGGAGGCTCAGGAGGCTCTGGACGTGGTACTTGGTAAGTTTACAGTTGACTCTCACCCCGCTACTATTCTATTTTATTCGGGTGCCATTCACTCTTTTATTGTCAAGAAATTTTATAAATAAACATGATATGAGGACAATAGATATGTCTCGGATGCTAGTGGTCACCTCGCCTGGAGGTGAGTTCAGGACAAGTGAAGTATGCCCGAATGTGAGCATCAAGATAGTGGGAGTGGAATTCAAGGCAAACCTTATTGTGCTGGAGTCACGAGGCCTGAACATCATCTTGAGGATGGATTGTTTGGCCAAGTATGAAGGTGTGATCCTTTGTGCCACCAGGACTGTCAGGTTGTCTCACCCCGACAGTGTTGTGGTGGAGTACACCTCTCTTCAATCGCCAGCCGTGAAGATCCAGCTTAATGAGCTCGACACTACTGAGGGGATTCGCGTGGTTAGCGAGTTCCCAGATGTATTCACAGAAGAGCTACCAGGTATGCCTTCATACCGTGACATTGAATTTGCAATAGAACTAATGCCTGGCACGGCTCCTATATACAAAAGACTGTATAGGATGGGCGCCAAACAACTAGCAGAGCTCAAGGATCATCCCTGAGAACTTTTGGACCAAGGCTATATCCCTCCTAGTTCCTCCCCCTAGGGAGCCCCAATCATATTTGTGCCAAAGAAGGATGGGACACATAGGTTGTGTGTTGACTACCGAGCCCTCAACAAAGTCACAATCAAGAATAGGTATCCTCTGCCACGCATGGAGGATTTGTTCGATCAGCTTAGAGGGGCATGCGTGTTCTCAAATATTGACCTTCGATCGGGTTATCACCAATTGAAGATCCGAGCTTCGGACATTCCGAAGATGGCCTTTGTCACCCGATATGGTCTCTACGAGTACACGATCATGTCCATTGGATTAACCAATGCTCCGGCTTACTTCATATACCTTATGAACAAGGTGTTTATGGAGTACTTGGATAAATTCGTGGTGGTATTCATTGATGATATCCTTGTATTCTCCAAGAATGAAGAGGAGCATGCAAAGCACTTGAGTTTGATGTTGAAGAAACTTTGAGAACACCAACGATACCCCAAGCTCAGCAAGTGCGAATTCTGGTTGAAAGATGTGGCTTTCTTAGGACACGTAATCTCCAAGGGGGTATATTCGTGGATTCCGGCAAGGTGATAGGCGTGATGAAGTAGAAGGTGCCAAAGAACATGAGCGAGATCAGAAGCTTCTTGGGAAGGGCAGGCTACTATCATCGATTTATTAAAGGATTCTTGAAGATTTCAAAACCACTCACCAAGTTGCTAGAGAAGAGGGCAACCCTTAGGTGGGTGCCCGAGTGCGAAGCAAGCTTTCAAGAATTGAAGAAGATGTTGATGACGACACCTGTACTAGTGATGTACGACATGCAGAAGGAGTTCAACGTGTACTGTGATGCCTCTGGGCAGGGTTTTAGATGTGTTCTTATGCAAGAGGGACGCGTCATAGCCTATGCCTCTGGGCAGCTCCGAAAGCATGAAAGGAACCACCCAACGCATGACTTAGAGCTGGCCGTAGTAGTTCATACTTTGAAGATGTGGAGACGCTACCTAATGGGAAAGAGGACAGAGATCTATACAGATCATAAAAGCCTCAAGTACATCTTCACACAGCCAGATCTCAAACTCAGGCAGCGCAGGTGGTTAGAGCTCATCAACGACTTCGATGTGGGCATTAACCACCACCCTGGGAAAGAAAATGTCGTTGCCGATGCTTTGAGCCGGAAAGCACATTGCAACGCCTAGACGCTGCAGCTTCAGCCGACTGAGTAGTTTGCAAAGCTCAACCTCAGCCTAGTGACTAGCACAGAGGTTGTGGTAATGGAACTGGATTTCACCCTGGAGCGTGATATTAGAGAAGGCCAAAAAAATAATGAGAAGATCCTAGAAATAAAACAATTGATGAAGAAGAATAAGGCTCCTGATTTTAGGGAAGACGAGCAAGGAACGTTGTGGCTTGGCAAGAGGATCTGTGTGCCTGACATTAAGGCCATTCGCTAGATGATCTTGAAAGAAGTACACGACTCAGAGTACCCCATCCACCCTAGGAGTACTAAGATGTATCAAGATCTGAAGGATCACTACTAGTGGCATGGCATGAAGCGTGATGTAGCAGGGTACGTGGCACTATGTGACACATGCCAGCTTGTCAAGGCAGAGCATCAAAGGTTTGTCGGACTGCTTCAGCCACTCAAGATACCATAGTGAAGTGGGAAGAAATCAGAATGGATTTTATTGTAGGATTGCTAGGACCCAGTAGGATTGCCTAGGACCCAGTCAGGGAATGACTCCATATGGGTGATTGTGGACCGTCTAACCAAGGTGGCTCACTTCATCCCAGTAAAGGAGAAATACAAGGGGGCAAGATTAGTTGAGTTGTACATGTCCAGGATTGTGTGCTACCATGGAGTTCCTAAGAAGACCGTGCCGGACCGTGGCACACAATTCACTTCTAGGTTCTGGCGGCAATTGCAAAAATCTCTGGGCACACATCTGAACTTTAGCTCGGCATATCATCCTCAGACGGATGGGCAAACTGGGAGAACCAACCAAATTCTGGAGGATATGTTGAGAGCTTGTGCCCTGAAGAACAACCAAAGTTGGGACAAGTACCTGCCATATGCGGAATTCTCCTACAACAACAGCTACCAGGCAAGCTTGGAGATGTCACCCTTCGAAGCTTTGTATGGTAGGAAGTGTAGGACTCCCCTGTCCTGGGATGAGGTAGATGAGGGACAGGTCTTTGGCCCAGAAGTGCTTAGAATTGCCGAAGGAAAAGTATGTGAGATCCGCAGGAACCTAAGACTGCTAAGTCTAGGCGGAAAAAGTTATGCGGACACGCGACGACGAGAGCTGACCTTTAAGGTGGGAGACTATGTGTACCTCCAATCCGAGGGCTCCGTCGATTCAAGGTAAAGGGCAAGCTAGCACCTCGGTACATAGGACCGTTCAGGGTGCTGAGTAAAAGAGGAGAAGTTGCTTACCCGATGGAGTTGCCTCCTCGTCTGTCAGACGTGCATGATGTGTTCCACGTCTCCCAGTTGAAGAAGTGTCCGAGGGCACCAGAGGAGCAGCTACCCCTAGATGAAATTGATGTGCAAGAAGACCTCTCCTACGCCGAGAATCCTGTCAAAACTCTCGAGAGTTCAGAAAAAATCACCAGGTACAAGACGATCTCGATGTGCAAGGTACAATTGAAGCACCACTCCGAGAGAGAAGCTATGTGGGGGCGAGAAGAAGACCTCAAGGAAAATTTTCCGCATCTATTCAAGTAAGTCTCTTAAATCTCGGGTTGAGATTTCTTTTGAGGGGGAGTGTTGTAACACCCTATAGTCAAATTTGAGGAGAATTTAAAATTTTGAAACTAGATGCACTTTAAATTTAAAATTTAAATAGGGATGGGAACTTCAAAACAAAAATAAAACAAAACTTACCTCACATGGGTGGAAACCCCCTCTTTCCCCTGGCAGCCCAAACTTCTCCCAACCCAAGTCCCACCTAGGATCCTTCCTCTTCTCACTGTCGAGCGGGGCCCAGATGTCAGCGTCACATTTTCTTCTTCCCTTTGTCTTCTTCCTCCTACGGTCCCCCTCGCTCTCCTCTTTCTCGCGCTCGGTCGCCGACCGGCCCCAACCGACTGCCAAGCGCCCCCAACCGAAAGTAGTTCTATCTCCCCCTATTCCCCGGTGTAAGCCGCGACTAGAAAGCCCCTCAAAACCCTATCGCTGTCCCTGCTCCCCAATTTGGCTGAGAACGGGAGCCACGCGCTCGCCGCCACCTCTCTCGGTTAGCTGCCGATTTCCCCGAATTCCCGTCGCTCTCCCCATCACCCGACAAGCTAATGTGCCATGCAGCTTCCCAGGGACGCCGGTGAGCTCCTCGTGGTCTTCCTCGACGTGGACTAGCGCAGAGACCCTCACATCCTCTATCGTCGGTTAGTTCCCCCCCCCCCCGACTCACTCGGTGAACCCCTGCTCCCGTGCATTTTCGTCTCGATCTAACCCCACCAGCAACCTCGCCATGCATCAGGACACGCCAAAGACCCGATAACCCCGAGCAAACCTCACCCCGACGTCGACTCCGGCGAGCACCGAAGCACACCGCCGCCATCTCACGTCGCGAGCGTCGACCAAACTTCCTCGGGCCAAGAAAACCCTCGAGGTGAGATCCCCGAGCACCCCGCATCCATTTCCTATAGTTAGTTTCGAGTAGAAGGTATTGTAGGCGTAGATAGGCGAATGACGGCGAGGTCTAGGGCTTTGACCCATGGATTTTACAGATCCGACCCTGAACTCTCTTGAAATCAGGGGATTCAGTGTAGAAATAGATTTAGGCCCCTGAAACTTCCAGTTTTTGCGCAAACAAATTCCCATACCCTCTGAATTTGCACTAGAGACCCCCTGGAACCTTCTGTTAATGCGTTTTAGCCCTCACAACTTCTGAAAAACTATGAGCAAGCCCTTGGTATTATTAGAAATGGCATTTTAAGCCCTGGAGTGTTCCTGTTTTTAACAAATAGACTCCTGGACCCCCCTGAATCTGCACATCAGCCCTCGGCACCCACTGTTTTTAGCATTTAACCCCCTGCACTGTCCTGGGTAAGTTACTAAAATATCCCTGGGTTTCTGTTTTTGTAGATTAGCCCTTGCAATATTCTGATTTAGCAATTGCACCCAGTATGATTTAGAAATTACACAAACACCCCTAGACAAGTGCAAGCATTACCCATAATGCCCCTGCATATGCTGGATTTCACCTTGTAGCCCTGTTTTTAGTGCTGAAGTTATATTAAACACCCTAGGACATGCTGTTTTGACATAATAGGCCGAGTACCTTGCTGGATTTTCATAGAAAACCCCCTGGACAGTTCTGAAATCACATCTTAGTCCATGTATAGTTGCTGAATTGACAAAAACACCCTCATAACTTGCTAAAAACCACATCTAGGACCTTAATAACTCCTAAATCTTGCAATTCACACTCACATGAACAATCATTAGGTAAAATAGTGCTGAAATGGGTAAACAAGAGATGCCATCACACATCATAATTAATATATAACAAAAAGTTAAATAGTAAGAGTGAACTAGATGAAGGAATGTGTAGGATTTGCTATTACATAATGTAAATACTATGATTGTTTGTGAATTGAGTTGTTTCTTATGGATGTCTTGTTACTTTTCTTTGCAACCGTGTTGGCATGAACCAAATCAGCCCCCGAGACGACGTTCAACCTGCAAGCCCAAGACTTCGACGACCCCGAGCAGCAACACTTCTCGAGAGGCAAGTGTCCTTGACCACTTTGCTCCTATTTAAGATATTTAGTTAGTTTTGCATGCATGTATTAATATGAATCCTATGCTAGGAAGTTTACTAGATTTTCCCTGTCTTTTCCTTGTAGCTTGGATATGGGATGGATTGGGATTTACTTTTTGTCATTTATTCATGCTTAGCTCTGCTTAGATGATGAGATGGGAGTAATTTACATTAATTCTATTATCATGATTATTGTGGATATTGTTGTGTGATATATGTATGGAGTATAATGCCATGAATCTAGCAGGTTAGATGGTACAGGGTTGATGCCGAGTGCACGAGACTCGGGTTGGTGGTTAGATGTCTGCGTAGATTCTAATAATCGGTTCGTGAGACCAGGCAACTAGCTTATGCTGTGCCACCACAAGAACTGGTATGGGACAATGTAGCCAATTAAGTTGTTCCTGTCTTTCCTTGTGTAGACCATAGAGATGTGTGAGTGGCCAAGAGGGGGCTTCTGCGGCAAAGGTTCAGAGCGTGAGATGGCGGGATGGAGTTTCTTTAGTCGCCGACGGGTGATGAAAACACGACTTGTGCGTAACGGGTATAAACTCAGCAGAGTCAAAATTGTCTAGACAGCCGTGCTCACGGTTAAGAGCGGGCTGGTAACTCTCTCATGGTTAGCATGGGTTTGGATTGGATTGGTGGTTTTGGGATGTGCTTGGTGGTTTTTGGGAGATGGATATAGATGGTCTTGGAGATACTTGGATACTTGGTTGGGATTGTTGGAGTATTCACCTAGTAAATAGGATGCTTAATAAAACACTAACGATAGGATGTTTAGTGCATGAGCTGTGTTTGGCCTTCCTTGATTCTTGCCTTATATCATGCATAATTTCCCACACTTGCTGAGTACTCTATGTACTCAGTTGTTTTCCATTTTTCTTTATTATAATTGTTGCTCAGTGAAAAGAAGATGAAATGAAGACGGTGTGAAGAAGGTCATGTAGTTGTCAGTCGATTTGCCTGTGGACGGCCCTACAAGCTTCTCCTCTTCCGCTGCTATTCGAAGCGCATTTAAGGTATAAGTGTTGTTTATATTCAATATATAATTGTTTATCACTATTTGTCCTAAATGTATGAATAAATCAATCCTGCATATATGTAGATTGCGGCCAGTTTTACGTTTTGTAAAACCAGGCATGACAGAGTAGTATCATAGCCAAGGTTGTCACTGGGACGTGAGCCTAGTTAGAAACAGACGTGAATTAGACATATTTTCAACTTAAAAACTATTTGCGACCTCAAACTTGCGGAAAATCTGTGTGAGTTTCTGTTTTTCACACATCTTACCCCCTTTCACTCAAGCTCGTCTTTGCAACTCATCCATCTTCCTCACTCTTTCCTTGTTCAAAATTCATTAGGGTCCGTTAAGACGGACGACCGGAAATTCTCTAGGGGTTAGGAGTCACCCAGTCATAATAAGAGACGTTTAGTTCCGCTTAGTTACCAACCATAAGGGGTAGTGGGTTGATTGTCTACATGATTGTTTTGTGATTGTTGCATGCATATTTATTGTTCTTTATAATTATTAGCCTAATAGTCATTTTTTCTTAAGTTTTTCATCCTAAGACTTTGTTGCTATATGTAACAGATGGCAGGTAGGGGACGAGGACGTGGTCATGGCCGTGGAGTGCCTGAGGCAGATGGGCCTCCGGAGTTCCAGTTTCCAGACTGGAACGGGCGAGCTGCTCGACGAGGAACTGCTCAGCCAACTATGCAGGAGATGCTGGCCACTCAAAACCAGCTCTTGCAAGGCCTGACAGCAATCATGAACAACATTCAGCAAGCCCCTCCGCCTCCACCACTGTCGGTCCCTGGGCCTTTGTCCAAGCTGAGAGACTTCCAGAGTACTCAGCTTCCAGTCTTCATGAGCCCAGTGGAGCCGATGGACGCGGATGACCAGCTGAAGACGATCGACAGCAAGCTGCAGTTGATCCAGTTTGAGGGCGGAGAGCACGTCTTGCTAGCCTCTTACCAGCTAGCTTGACCCGTAGCATACTGGTGGACAGCTTACACCGCTGCTCACGCCGACCCTGAGGCTATCACTTGGCAGGAGTTCAAGCTCAGTTTTCGCAGCCACTTTGTACCACCCGGTGAGATCAAGATGAAGCGGAAGGAGTTTCTCAGTTTGAGACAGGGTGGCTTGACAGTGCATGAGTATCTCACCCACTTCACGCAGCTGTCACGCTACGCACCTGAGGAGGTCAAGACCGATGAGATGAAGCAGGATTGCTTCATTCAGGGTATTGATGAGGAGCTGAAGAATGCATTGTCGTCCAGCTACTATGACAACTTCCAGAAGATGGTGGACAAGGCCTTCGTGATGGAGAAGCAGATGCCAGATCTTGAGGCACACGGGATGCGCAGGATGGGATGGCACGGACAGTCTTCGGGCAATAGCAATCGTTCCTGCTTTGCACCACGGCCAGCTACACAGACAGGCCAGTTTGTGGGACCGAGTTCGTCGCCGAGGTACCCTGCACCAGCTTTCAGGCAGCAGATTCCACAGACTCAGCCACAGAGCCAGCAGCCACAGCAGCATCCAGCTTTCCCACCCCGTGCAACAGGACCCACTCAGCTGGGACAGGTTGGTAGAGCTCTTGGGCCGTGCTACGTGTGTGGCGAGATGGGTCACCTTGCCAGCAAATGCCATAAGAAGAGGCCACCCCAGCAGCAGCAGCAGCAGAGTCTCCCACGTGGTCGAGTGAACCCCGTAGCTGTGGAGGAGGCTCTAGAGGCTCCGGACGTGGTACTTGGTACGTTTACAGTTGAATCTCACCCCGCTACTATTCTATTTGATTCGGTGCCACTCACTCTTTTATTGCCAAGAATTTTATAAAGAAACACGATATGAGGATAATAGCTATGTCCCGGATGCTAGTGGTCACCTCGCCTGGAGGTGAGTTCAAGACAAGTGAAGTATGCCCAAATGTGAGCATCAAGATAGTGGGAGTGGAATTCAAGGAAAACCTTATTGTGCTGGAGTTATGAGGGCTGGACATCATCTTGGGGATGGATTGGTTGGCCAAATACGAAGGTGTGATCCTTTGTGCCACCACGAATGTTAGGTTGCCTCACCCCGACGGTGTTGTGGTGGAGTACACCTCTCTTCAATCGCCAGCCTTGAAGATCCAGCTTAAGGAGCTCGACACTACTGAGGGGATTCATGTGGTTAGCGAGTTCCCGGATGTCTTCTCAGAAGATCTACCAGGTATGCCTCCAGACCGTGACATTGAATTTGCAATAGAACTAATGCCTGGCACACCTCCTATATATAAAAGACCGTAGAGGATGGACGCCAAACAACAAGTGGAGCTCAAGGATCATCTCCGAGAGCTCCTGGACCAAAGCTATATCCGTCCTAGTTCCTCCCCTTGGGGAGCCCCAGTCATATTTGTGCCAAAGAAGGATGGGACACAAAGGTTGTGTGTAGACTACCGAGCCCTCAACTCAGTCAAAATCAAGAATAAGTATCCTCTGCCACGCATGGAGGATTTGTTCGATCAACTTAGAGGGGCATGCGTGTTCTCAAAGAGTGACCTTCGATCGGGTTATCACCACTTGAAGATCTGAGCTTCGAACATTCTGAAGATGGCCTTTGTCACCCGATATGGTCTCTACGAGTACACGGTCATGTCCTTTGGATTAACCAATGCTCCAGCTTACTTCATGTACCTTATGAACAAGGTGTTTATGGAGTACATGGATAAATTCGTGGTGGTCTTCATTGATGATATCCTTGTATTCTCCAAGAATGAAGAGGAGCATGCAAAGCACTTGAGTTTGATGTTGAAGAAACTTCGGGAACACCAACTATACGCCAAGCTCGGCATGTGTGAATTCTGGTTGAAAGAGGTGACTTTCTTAGGACACATAATCTCCAAGGGAGGTATATCCGTGGATTCCGGAAAGGTGACAGACATGATGAAGTGGAAGGTGCCAAAGAACATGAGTGAGATCAGAAGCTTCTTAGGAATGGCAGGCTACTATTATCGATTCATTGAAGGATTCTTGAAGATTTCAAAACCACTCACCAAGTTGCTAGAGAAGGGGAAAACCTTTAGGTGGATGCCCGAGTGCGAAGCAAGCTTTCAAGAATTGAAGAAGAGGTTGATGACGACACCTGTACTAGTGATGTCCGACATGCAGAAGGAGTTCAATGTGTACTGTGATGCCTCCGGGCAGGGTTTAAGATGTGTTCTTATGCAAGAGGGATGCGTCGTAGCCTATGCCTCTAGGCAGCTCCAAAAGCACGAAAGGAACCACCCGACGCATGACTTAGAGCTGATCGCAGTAGTTCATGCTTTGAAGCTGTGGAGACACTACCTAATGGGAAAGAGGACAGAGATCTATACAGATCATAAAAGCCTCAAGTACCTCTTCACACAGCCAGATCTCAACCTCAGGCAGCGCGGGTGGTTAGAGCTCATCAATGACTTTGATGTGGGCATTAACTACCACCCTGGTAAAGCAAATGTCGTTGTTGATGCTTTGAGCCGGAAAGCACATTGCAATGCCTGGACGCTATAGCCTTAGCTATGTAAGGAGTTTGCAAAGCTCAACCTCAGCCTCGTGACTAGCATGGAGGCTGTGGTAATGGAAGTGGATTCCTTTCTGGAGCGTGATATTAGAGATGGCCAGAAAAATGATGAGAAGATTCTAGAGATTAAACAATTGATGAAGAAGAATAAGGCTCCTGGTTTTAGGGAAGATGAGAAAGGAACATTGTGGCTTGGCAAGACAATCTATGTGCCTAACATTAATGCCATTCACCAGATGATCTTGAAAGAAGTACACGACTTAGAGTACTCCATCAACTCTGGGAGTACTAAGATGTATCAAGATCTGAAGGATCGCTACTGGTGGCATGGCATGAAGCGTGATGTAGCATAGTACGTGGCACTATGTGACACGTGCCAGCTTGTCAAGGCAGAGCATCAAAGGTCTGCCGGACTGCTTCAGCCACTCATGATACCATAGTGGAATTGGGTAGAAATCATCATGGATTTCATTGTAGAATTGCCCAGGACCCAATCAGGGTATGACTCCATATGGGTGATTGTGGACCGTCTGACCAAGGTGGCTCACTTCATCCCAGTAAAAGAGAAATACAGGGGGGGCAAGATTAGCTGAATTGTACATGTCCAGGATTGTGTGCTACCATGGAGTTCCTAAGAAGACCGTGTCGGATCGTGACACATAATTCACTTCTAGGTTCTGGCGGCAATTGCAAAAATCTCTGGGCACACATCTGAACTTTTGCTTGGCATATCATCCTCAGACAGATGGGCAAACTGAGAGAACCAACCAAATTCTGGAGGATATGTTGAGAGCTTGTGCCCTGAAGAACAACCAAAGTTGGGACAAGTACCTGCCATATGCGAAGTTCTCCTACAACAACAACTACTAGGCAAGCTTGAAGATGTCACCCTTCGAAGCTTTGTATGGTAGGAAGTGTAGGACTCCCCTGTTCTGGGATGAGGTAGATGAGCGATAGGTCTTTGACCCAGAAGTGCTCAGAATTGTCAAAGAAAAAGTGCGAGAGATCCGCAGGAACCTAAGACTGCTCAGTCTAGGCAGAAAAAGTTATGCGGACACGCGACGACGAGAGCTGACCTTTGAGGTGGGAGACTACGTGTACCTCAAGGTGTCTCCAATCCGAGGGCTCCGTTGATTCAAGGTAAAGGGCAAGCTAGCACCCCTGTACATAGGACCGTTCAGGGTGCTGAGTAAAAGAGGAGAAGTTGCTTACCAGATGGAGTTGCCTCCTCGTCTGTCAGACTGCACGATTTGTTCCACGTCTCCCAGCTGAAGAAGTGTCTGACGACACCAGAGGAGCAGCTACCCCTAGGTGAAATTGATGTGCAAGAAGATCTCTTCTACACCAAGAATCCTGTCAAAATTCTCGAGAGGTCAAAAAGAATCACCAGGTACAAGACGATCCTGGTGTGCAGGGTACAATGGAAGCACCACTCCAAGAGAGAAGCTATGTGGGGGCGAGAAGAAGACCTCAAGGCAAACTTTTGGCATCTCTTCAAGTAAGTCTCTTAAAATCTCAGGTCGAGATTTCTTTTGAGGGGGGAGTGTTGTAACACCCTATAGTCAAATTTGAGAATTTAAAATTTTGAAACCAGATGCATTTTAAATTTAAAATTTAAATAGGGATGGGAACTTCAAAACAAAAGAAAAACAAAACTTACCTCACATGGGCAGAAACCCTCTCTTTTCCCCTGGCGGCCCACACTTCTCCCAGCCCAAGTCCCACCTAGGATCCTTCCTCTTCTCACTACCGAGCAGGGCCCAGATATCAGCGTCACATTTTCTTCTTCTCGTTGTCTTCTTCCTCCTACATCCACCCTCCCTCTCCTCTTTCTCGCGCTCGGTCGCCGACCCGCCCCAACCGACTGCCAGGCGCCCCAACTGAAAGCAGCTCTATCTCCTCCTGTTCCCTGGTGCAAGCCGCGACTACAAAGCCCCTCAAAACCCTACCGCCCTCCCTGCTCCCCAATTCAGCCGAGAACGGGAGCCGCGCGCTCGCCGCCACCCCTCTCGATTAGCTGCCGATTTCCCCTAATTCCCCTCGCTCTCCCAATCACCCGACAAGCTAACGTGTCATGCGGCTTTGCAGGGACGCCGGTGAGCTCCTCGTGGCCTTCCTCGACGTCGACTGGCACGGAGACCCTCACATCCTCTATCACCGGTTAGTTCCCCTCCGACTCACTCGATGAACCCCTGCTCCCGTGTGTTTTCGCCTCGATCAAATCCCACCAGCAACCTCGCCATGCATCAGGACACGACAAGGACCCGATAACCCCGAGGAAACGTCACCCCAACGTTGACTCCGGTGAGCACCGAGGCACACCACCGCCATCTCACGTCGCGAGCATCGACCAGACTTCCCCGAGCCAAGAAAACCCTCGAGGTGAGATCCCCGAGCAGTCTGCATCCATTTCCAGTTGTTAGTTTTGAGTAGAAGGTATTGTAGGCGTAGATAGGCGAACGCCGGCGAGGTCAAGGGCTTCGGCCCATGGATTTTACAGATCTGACCCTGAACTCTCTGGTAATAAGGGGATTCGGTGTAGAAATGTATTTAGGCCCCTGAAACTTCCAGTTTTTGCGCAAATAAATTCCCAGACCCTCTGAATTTGTACTTGAGAACCCCTGGAACCTTCTGTTAATGCGTTTTAGCCCTCACAACTTCTGAAAAAATATGAGCAGACCCTTGGTAATATTAGAAATGGCATTTTAAGCCCTGGAGTGTTCCTGTTTTTAACAAATAAACCCCTGGACCCCCCTGAATCTGCACATCAGCCCTTGGCACCCACTGTTTTTAGCATTTAACCCCCTGCACTGTCCTGAGTAAATTACTAAAATACCCCTGGGGGTTCTGTTTTTGTAGATTAGCCCTTGCAATAATCTGATTTAGCAATTCAGCACCCAGTATGATTTAGAAATTACACAAACATCCCTAGACCAGTGCTAACATTAGCCAAAATGCCCCTGCATATGCTGGATTTCACCCTTTAGCCCTGTTTTTAGTGCTGAATTTATATTAAACACCCTAGGACATGCTGTTTTGACATAATAGGCCAAGTACCTTGCTGTATTTTCATATAAAACCCCCTGGAAAGTTCTTAAATCACATCTTATTCCATGTATAGTTGCTGAATTGACAAAAACACCCTCATAACTTGCTAAAAATCACATCTAGGACCTTAATAACTCTTAATTCTTGCAATTCACACTCACATGAAGAATCGTTAGGGTAAAATAGTGCTGAAATGAGTATACAAGAGATGCCATCACACGTCATAATTAACATAAACAAAAAGTTAAATAGTAAGTGTGAACTAGGTGAAGGAATGTGTAGGAATTGCTATTAGATAATGTAAATACTATGATTGTTTGTGACTTGTTTCTTATGGATGTCTTGTTACTTTTCTTTGCAACAGTGATGGCATGAATCAAATCAGCCCCCGAGCCGACGTTCTGTAAAAGCCCAAGAAAAGGGACTTGCAAAAACTTTTCTTTACCTCACAACACCACAGTTTTTATTGTGGATATTTTAGGAAATATTGTGAAGAGCAAGTAACCTTCATCAAAAGAGTGATTAGAGGGGAAAGCCTTCATTTTCACAAAGTGGGATTTGGACACATGACACATGAGAGGTTGAGCTCACCCCTAGGACTTGAAAAGTCTTGGGAGGGTTCAAACCAAGTTTCATGCAAATCCAACACTTTTGGAGGCACTTTTGGGTTATTTGAAAAAAGAGGCCAATTTGAATGTAAATTCAAATTGCAGCAACTTTCATCACCCAAATTCAAAAGTTAGCTTCATATTTAAACTCAGCACATTTTTCTGAGTAAACCCACCAATTTTCATCCTCATTGGAGTTCACCTTGTCAAGAGCTAAATTTGCAAGAATTCAAAACTGAATTTGAATTTCAGTTCAAATGTGAGGCAAATTTAGCCTAACAAATTTCAAAATTTGGAACTCAAATTCAAACCAATACTTGGGGGCTAAGTCTCTCATTAAATGGAGAGTAGCTGAGATATTTACAGAATAATTTGGAAAAGGAGGATTAGGGGGAGAGTGGGCCCACAAGTCAGTGGGAGAACTGTGCCCTAAACCGAGTGTGGCCTGTTTTCTCCCCGACGCCGGTCGAACACCTTGCGCCAGCTCCTGCTCCCGCGCCCGAGAGGGAGGGACACCGCACGAGCCAGCGCGCTGGGGGAAGACCGACTGCAGCGGTGATACCACGGCGCTGCCACGTGAAGATCGGGGAGTTTAAAACCCAGATCTACTGCAGCCCCGGGATCAAGTGTGACTGCACGGGAAGGGGTCTGTAGCCCCGTGTGGCTCAGCTCAAGCGGTGACACGTGTGGTCCGGGCCCACGGTCAGAGTTTAAATTTTTCCCCAGTTTATTTAGGATTTCGGATTTAGTTCAAACTTTAGAACCCCATAACTTTTGCTAGGAGGCTCCAAATTTAGTGATTCAAATTGGGTTGGATTCATCTTGCATAGCTCTATCCAAATATGCAACTCAATTTGTAAGAAACCTATTATTTAATTCTGGAAAATTCTTTAAAACTTTTCAGCAAAAGAATTTTAGAGGGAGTTTGGTTCATCCAAAAATCCCCAAATTTTGCCAGAAGGTTCTTTAGGACATTAGTGAACCCCTGTAAAAGTTTCAGACCATTTGGAGTTGATTTGGTCAGAGAAATTCAAATTTGAAGGTGCTGTGTTCATTTGAATACAGAAACATTTTCAGAGAATTTCCAAAACTTGGAAATTCAGTTCTGGGCAAATCTTAGCTCCAAAAATGCTAGGAAAATTCATGCAAACTCTATAAGATATAATTGAAATTGTAGTTCACTAAGTTAGGCATGAACAGGGGTGTTACCTCAGAATTAATTCTTCTTTTCTTATTTGCTAAAAGAATTATTCTGAGCGAACCCCTCAGTGAAAAGTGCTAATGTTTGGTCCAGAGGGTTTTCTTGTGACAAGGGACTCAAACAAAAATTCTCAGCTCCATTGGAGCTCTGGATCACCCCTGTCCTGTTTAATCACTTGAGGGATTAATATGGAAAAGGGGGAAAAATCCACTTAGCACTTAACCATGTGATTAAGTCTAAGCCAAAGCACCAACACCAGTTCATCTTTAAATTCTTAAACAGAGTTCCAGTTGTTAGAACTGGTTATTAGAACTAATAGAAGTAACCTTACAACAAACTTGTATGCACTTTGCATTTAAATTTACATGTAGTCTTTCAATAACGTGTAGTCGCTGAAGGCGAGGAAGCTCCGGAGGTTCTCGACTTCCTGCTTCCAGAGGAAGAACTGACTCCTGACCAGCAGCAACAAGGCAAGCCATGGTTTGCATTAACCTTTTATCAGTTTTACTTTGTTTACATGTGTCATATGAAGTAGGATTGTGCATTAGGTATAGGATGGATGGAACCCCACTTGCATAACCAGAATTTTTCCCTAAGAGTGAGGGTAGTGTCTAAGACCTCGAGTAGACAGGCTATGCTTAAATGTTTCATAGGACTTCGGTACAAGTCGAGTAGTTGGAATCTACTCGCGAGATAGGCTTGGGACACACGGGTTCGGTGGAGTGATGTGAGATCACTTTAGTAATGAAAATGAGACTTGGCAGGGGTTAGGGCGCAGCAAGAGAGAGTCTTGTGTGCGCGACCCTGCCTGTGTCGATTGAGGACCGATCCGTGTGCGGCCCACTCTGATCAAGTTTGAACGTACCGAAGGCATATCGGATATATGGGCCCCGATAAACCGATGTAGCCTAAACCTCCGGGCGTCGAGGCATAGCACGCCGATTTATAGGTGTAGGTTGAGGGCAGCAAGGTGGAAATCTGCCAACGGGCATAGAGAGATGCTCCGTGTGGGGAACCTCCTTCTAGTTTCGGTGCGACCGGTTTGACGTTTGGGCTGTTGGGTGAAAGGTTGTCCCGTACGACATCGAGTGAGCGTGCTGTGCAGCTCCACGGATGGGCGTACGTGACGTGCTCTTTGGGTTTCCCTGCAGGTGTATATCGAGTCGATTCGCCGTCCCTCGCGGTGAAGAGTACCACTTGGTCACTGAGTCGTGACGTAGACTAATGTATGAAATATGATGATTCAATATTGCTGATTGATATAATTGTATTGCTACATGTGTGCCACCGAATACTGCTTAATAAATTTCAGATTCCCAAACTGTTAACTTATTGCTAAAAGATGAACTAAGGATGAACTTGTAGGCCTGTCCATTTGCTGCAACATTGCTATCCTATGTCATTGTACCCGTCATGTAGAGTTTCATGCTTAGGTGAGTCGGTTAAGCCTGGTTGAGCCATCGTGCTCACGGTTGCTGCTTAAGTGTTTTTCAGGTGAGGAGCCACCCACGGACTCGGAGTACGAGTCCACCGGCGAGGGTTACCCTCCATCGGGGAGCACGGCTGAGTGGGAGCCGTACACGCCGCGCTGAGCTGAGACGTGCGGCTAGTGTGGGTTGCCCTAGGGCTGGGCAACCGACTTTTGCTAGATAGGCGGGCGTGAGTTGTACAAAAGAAACTTCCGCTGTGTAATAAAGACCCTAGTTTGTAACTGAGAAGTGTACTACTTTGTACATTCAGTTTGTTTTTCCCATGTAATATAATGTGTTCTTATGACGTGTGCTGTCGGGTGTCGCATCGTGCGACACCACCCTCTGCGATCCTGGATGGGCGGATTCCGGTCCGCCACAGCCTGGTATCAGAGCTGCATTGGAGATAGCACAGTACTTAAGGACTGTATTACGGGAAAACATAGGTATACGGTGAGGATTCGGTAGCTGCCCAAGTAAGGACTATATTAGCCTAGTTACTTAATGTGGCAAAGACTAACTTATGTGTTATAATTCTGAATTTTCATTATGTAACGACGTACCTACGCTCTGGTAAGGTTGGTAAGGAACGCCACCGAAAGCGGTTCAATTTCGGTTAGCTCCCCCTGACGAGGAACGTGGTTCAGGGATAAGTCTCACAGCTTGGTTTGAGATGTCAATATGAACCTCTTGGACTCTTCATGTTCCTGAGTTCATATGCAACGCTGATCCCTAGCGTGCATTAGGCAAGTAAGTGGAGACCCCATCGCGTGGTCAGTAACGCGAGAGTGTGTTTGTCTGGAAGTAGCCCAGGGGGACATACGCAGCGCTTGGCATCGGCGTGCCCTGCAGGGCAGTAGGTGGTATCTGTTGGGTTGATAACATTCCCAACCGTGACGACCCGTTCATGACATACTCGGGTTCCCCGTCGTGTGGTGTTGAAACACGATCACGTACCTTGAGACGTGACCTAACTCAAGGACGGCCGTATGGCAATGATACGGGCGTTTGTATTTACTTTCAAATATGGTACTGCCTGAAATGGAAACAAAACCTTTGAGTGCACCATTATTGTGTGGTCTTCTGTAGGTACTAACCACGTAGGTATCCGTGTAGAAAACGTGTGCGAGAGGCCGTTTAGTGCCACACTTGAGACGTATATACCGGTATGATCCGGTTAGGATTTTCTTTTGTGAGGAACGTAGTACCGAGATATTGTAGGCATATGCATGAAAATAATGATAAAAAGGAAATAAAATCATTAGGTTCAACAGTTAGGACCCTGGCTGGGTAGACAAATTGAAAAGGGATGAAAAACAGAGTGCTCTGTTTTGGGGCAGCAAGTTTGCTGATCTTCAACAGGGCATAACTCACAGGTCTTTTAGCCCAGGGAGGTGTGCTATATAGTTCTGGAAAGGTATTTAAGTACTCTACAACTTTGTTGTAGACTTCCAGAGCTGAAACACACCTTAAGCTGGCTTAATTCCCAGAGAAATGTAAACTGTCCAGAACAAGGACAGAGTGAAACATTCTCTGGACTGATCTGTTTTTCAATGATAACTCCCAGCAGAAAAACCAAAAATTTTCATATGATACCTCCTTAGAAAGAGTAGAAGATGTGTGACATCTTTGCAATTCAAAGTTACTGAAATTTCAGTACAGAATTTAGTGGAAATCAGAGTTGAAAACAGCAACTTCCAAGGGAGGTGCTGTTAGAATTCTTCCAGAAATTCTGCTGACTTTGAATTAGCATAACTTTTTAACCAAAGCTAATCTGGGGCAAATGAATACTCATTGGAAAGATACTGAAGTTGACTTTAACTTTGGTGTGCAACTTGAGTCATGAAAATGCCCAGAACCAGATCAAAACTTGGAATAGGTAGAAACTGGTCATTCTGACAGAAGAATGACAGTTGAACTCATTGGAGAGGGTGTTGTACCATAAGGGTGGTATACGTGATGACAAAGTGATAGTAATATCTCGTAGTGACCAAACCTAGTTATGGTGAGCTTCCAAAGTGGAGGTTCATCAAGTTGGATTAAACTAGCTTGTGTTTGGTCTGGTAATGGTGTAGCTTGTGCAAAGTTATTACATTATCTACTTACGAGATGTATCGCATGTTTTTATTGTCATTATGTTGTTACGCCTATTGTTATTGGACTGCATGCAATCTGTTGCAGGACTGATGTTATTGTTGTATGGTTGCAGATGGTTCGCACTAGGACCACGCACGAGGTTGGTGGCTCTAGCCAAGGGGGAGGCGATGACTCCCAGCCACCGGCCTACGACAGCACCCCGCAGCAGCAGCCACCACCGCCGCCTCCGCTTACTCTAGCGGATGTGATTGCGGCACTGGTGGGTGGTTGTGAGGAGCAGACCGACCTGCTCCGCACGATCGTGCAGAATACGTCCCAGGCAGGGGGACGTCAAGACAGAGGGTCTCGTGAGCCCCGTTAAGTGTCGTACTCGGACTTCATGAATACGCACCCTTCAGTGTTCACAGAAGCCGAAGAACCACTGGGGGCCGACAACTGGCTGCGGACCATCGAGTCCAAGTTCGGGCTGCTCCCATGTACGGAGCGGCAGAAGACTCTGTTCGCAGCGCAGCAACTCCACGGTGCTGCTGGTGCGTGGTGGGCGAACTATGTCGCCTCACGTCCGGCTGGCCATGTCGTGGAATGGAAAGAGTTCCGAGAGGCGTTCCGCGCCTATCACATTCCTCCCAGGATCATGAAGAGAAAGTTCCAAGAATTCTTGGAGCTGAAGCAGGGCGGGAGGAGTGCCCATGACTACTCCCGTGCCTTCAACCATCTGGCGCAATACGCGTCAGACTACATCTCCACCGAGGAGAAGAAGCGGGAGCACTTCTATCGGGGGTTACACCCCGAAATGAAGACACATCTCGTTCAGTGGAATCGCGGCACTTTCAATGACCTAGTCAACGCCGCGATTATGCAAGAGGACGCTCAGCGGGAGTTGGCAGCTGAGCAGCGGAAGCGCAGCGCTCCACCTAGCAGTGGGGGTGGCGCTCCCCAGAAGTACCGCATTGTGTATCGGACACCATCCGGACAGCAGTGGCATCCACCGGCGCGACCTCAGCGGTTCGGGGGACATTCGTTTCCGTCACCTCCGTTCCGTCCGCCGATGTCACCACCAAGACAGCAGCAGCAGACGGTACCCCGGGTGTTTCCACCGCCACAACGCGCCCCGGGATTCCGTCCACCGATCAGCGTGGGACCGCCCCGTTTCACCTGTTTCACGTGTGGCCAGGCGGGCCACTTCGCGAAGGACTGTCCCCAGGGGCAGCAGAGCAGCGGGCAAGCCCAGTTCCAGGGCGGTGCTCGAGGCCGACCTCCGGTGAAGAAGGTTGGTCAGCGGACTGGGGGTGTCCGCAACCTCGACAACGAGGACGCCCCAGAGGGAGACAACGTGCTGGCGGGTACGTTTACTCTCAACCATCAAGCTATCGTCATATTGTTTGATTCTGGTGCAACCCACAGCTTTATAAGTGCATCCTATGTGGCTAAGCATCAAATGCAAGTCTTCCCAACCGATGCACTTATATGATCTGCTCACCGGGAGGGAAGATTTCAGCTAATATGGTGATTCCAAATGCACCTCTGTGCTTAGGTGGGAAACTATATCCCACCACTTTGATAATCCTTATGGGACAAAAGATTGATGCAATCTTAGGGATGTCATGGGTACAATACCATGGCGCTGTCCTAGAGACTCGGACACGGACGGTTCATTTAAACTCTCCATTCCACCGTCCGCATTCCATGGTATTAGACACTCCAGTCCAGGAAGTTTAAGCAGTTAATAATGCTGAGGCTCTCAAGTTAGAAGACATCCCCGTAGTCCGGGAGTATCCTGACGTGTTCCCGGATGATCTTCCGGGCATGCCACCTGAGCGGGATGTCGAGTTCAAGATTGAACTTGCACCCGGGACTACGCCCATATCACGGAGACCATATAAAATGGCTCCAAATGAGCTGGCTGAACTGAAAGATCAGCTCAATGATCTGTTGAGCAAAGGTTTCATTAGGCCGAGTTCCTCGCCTTGGGGATGCTCGGCGCTGTTTGTAAAGAAGAAGGATGAAACCCTGAGGCTGTGTGTGGATTACCGGCCGCTCAACGCCGTCACCATCAAGAATAAGTACCCACTGCCCCGCATCGACATATTGTTTGATCAACTTGTGGGTGCAAGTGTATTCTCCAAGATGGACGTTCGCTCTGGATATCATCAGATCAAGATCCGGGCGGAGGATATCCCGAAGACGGCCTTCTCGACGAGATACGGATTATATGAATATCTCGTCATGTCCTTTGGTCTCACAAATGCTCCAGCCCATTTCTGTATCTCATGAACTCAGTGTTCATGCCGGAGCTGGACAAGTTCGTAGTAGTGTTCATCGATGATATCTTGGTTTACTCCAAGACAGAAGCCGAACATGCCGAACACTTGCGGATCGTTCTTCAACGATTGCGAGACCACAAGCTCTACGCCAAGTTCAGTAAATGCGAGTTTTGGATCAGCCAAGTGCCATTCTTGGGACATATCATCTCCGCGGAAGGCGTTGCGGTTGACCCAAGCAAGATAGAGCAAGTATGAAATGGAAAGCTCCCACTTCAGTTCATGAAGTCAGAAACTTCCTCGGGTTAGCGGGATACTATCGGAGATTTATTCCAAGTTTCTCCAAGCTCGCTAAGCCGATGAAAGAATTGCTGAAGAAGGGGACGAAATATGTTTGGAACACGGCGTGTGAAGGAGCATTCCAAACATTGGTGAAGCATCTCACCACAGCCCCGGTATTAGCTCAGCCGGATACAACAAAGCCCTTCGACGTGTATTGTGACGCGTCTGGTATCGGGCTAGGCTGCGTGTTGATGCAGGAAGGACGTGTGGTCGCTTATGGCTCACGCCAACTTCAGAACCATGAGCAGCACTATCCTACTCATGATCTTGAGCTTGCTGCCGTGGTGTTGGCGCTAAAAATGTGGAGGCACTATCTCCTGGGGAATCTGGTGCATCTCTACACCGACCACAAGAGCTTAAAATATATTTTCACCCAGAAGGAGCTGAACATGAGACAAAGGAGGTGGTTAGAGCTGATCAAAGATTATGAGATTGAGATTCATTACCACCCCGGCAAGGCGAATGTGGTTGCCGACGCGTTGAGTCAGAAATCACATGTCCATCACCTCACCATTACACCGGTGGAGGAGGAAGAGCCAAGTTTATACTTGGTTCCTTATGGATCGCTGTACAACCTTGCCCTCATCCCTACTATTAGGGAGGACATCATTGCAGCTCAGAAGACGGATAAAGGCATGGCACATCTCGGGAGACGGATAGACAATGGAGAGATCAAGTGTTTCCGGAAAGATGATGAAGGGACGCTGTGGTTCAATGACCGCATAGTCGTACCCCGGGATATGGAGCTGAGGAAGAAAATCCTCGATGAAGCCCACTTGTCCAAGTACTCCATTCATCCGGGCAGCAACAAAATGTACCAAGATTTGAAAAAGAAATTTTGGTGGACACGGATGAATCAGGAGGTAGCTAAGTACGTATCTGAGTGCGATACGTGCCGACGAGTGAAAGCTGATCACATGAAGAAATCAGGGCTGTTGCAACCCCTGAAGATCCCGGCATGAAAATGGGATGATGTGAGCATGGATTTCATTGTGGGATTACCCTTAACATCCAACAAACATGATTCCATTTGGGTGATCGTTGACCGACTGACCAAGTCGGCTTACTTCATTCCCGTACATACACATTTCCATGCCAACAGATATGCGGAGCTATATATCGCCAGGATCCTATGTTTGCATGGCGTACCCAAGACCATAGTCTCAGACTGAGGTGCATTGTTTGTATCTCGCTTTTGGGAGCAGTTGCATGCTGCTTTGGGTACTAAACTGATTATAAGCTCCGCTTACCACCCTCAGACAGATGGCCAGACAGAGAGGGTGAATCATGTTTTGGAAGACATGTTGAGAGCATGTGCCATCACCATGGTAGGAACTGGGATGATCACCTACCATTGGAGGAATTCTCGTACAACAATGGCTATCAGGCGAGTATCAAGATGGCAACCTACGAAGCTCTTTACGGTCGTAAATGCCGCACCCCATTAAACTGGTGCGAGTCCGGTGAAAGGGTCACACTCGGGGTTGATGTGGTGAACGACGCCGAAGAGCGCGTTCGGACAATTCAAGCCAATTTGAAGGCCGCTCAATCACGGCAGAAGAGCTACGCTGATAAGAGGCGTAGACCGTTGCACTTCGACGTCGGTGAACACGTGTACCTCCGCGTGTCGCCGATGAAGGGCGTGCACCGGTTCAGTATGAAGGGGAAGCTCGCTCCCCGTTTTATTGGACCCTACGCTATCACCGAGAAGTGTGGGCCAGCAGCGTATCGATTGGAGCTACCGGCAACTCTGGCTGGTGTCCATGATGTTTTCCATATTTCGCAACTGCGAAAATGCTTGAAGCATACAGCTGCTGTTCCTACCGAAGACATCAGCGAGCTGAAACCGGATTTAACATATGATGAGTATCCGGTGGCCATTCTTGATGAAAAAGCCAGGACCATGCGCAGCAGAACGTTGTAGTTCTACAAGATACTCTGGAGCAACCACACCGCCGAAGAAGCGACGTGGGAGAGTGAGGAATTCCTTCGCTCAAACTACCCGGAGTTCATGGCTTCTCAACACGGGTAAGTCCCTATTACATCGCTATCTCTTCTTTTGTAATCTCGGGACGAGATTCTTTTAAGGGGGGAGGGATGTAAAAGCCCAAGAAAAAGAACTTGCAAAAACTTTTCTTCACCTCACAACACCACAGTTTTTATTGTGGATATTTTAGGAAATATTGTGAAGAGCAAGTAACCTCCATCAAAAGAGTGATTAGAGGGGAAAGCCTTCATTTTCACAAAGTGGGATTTGGACACATGAACATGAGAGGTTGAGCTCACCCCTAGGACTTGAAAAGTCTTGGGAGGGTTCAAACCAAGTTTCATGCAAATCCAACACTTTTGGAGGCACTTTTGGGTTATTTGAAAAAAGAGGCCAATTTGAATGTAAATTCAAATTGCAGCAACTTTCATCACCCAAATTCAAAAGTTAGCTTCATATTTAAACTCAGCACATTTTTCTGAGTAAAACCACCAATTTTCATCCTCATTGGAGTTCACCTTGTCAAGAGCTAAATTTGCAAGAATTCAAAACTGAATTTGAATTTCAGTTCAAATGTGAGGCAAATTTAGCCAAACAAATTTCAAAATTTGGAACTCAAATTCAAACCAATACTTGGGGGCTAAGTCTCTCATTAAATGGAGAGTAGCTGAGATATTTACAGAAGAATTTGGAAAAGGAGGATTAGGGGGAGAGTGGGCCCACAAGTCAGTGGGAGAACTGTGCCCCAAACCGAGTGTGGCCTGTTTTCTCCCCGACGCCGGTCGAACACCTCGCGCCAGCTCCTGCTCCCGCGCCCGAGAGGGAGGGACACCACACGAGCCAGCGCGCCGGGGGAAGACCGACTGCAGCGGTGATACCACGCGCGGCCACGTGAAGATCGGACTGTTTCCGTTGCCTCGCGCTGAACCGACCGACTGCCGCCGATCGACTTCCCGTGAGAATTCGGCCGAGCTCTCGCGTGCAGCACCTTTCCTAGCCACAAAAACCACACCAGCTACTCATCCTCTACCTCCTCGGCATGAGAACGGTCGAGTTCGGTCCTTCCCCAACCCTAGCTCCACGTTTCCGAGCAACACCCGAGAATCCGCCACCACTCGGCTCATGGTGACAGCCCAACAGAGGGCCTTTCACGGTTGAGCAAGAACGCTCTCGGACGTGTCAGGGACCGGTGGTGCTCGTATCCGAAGCTCAGGCCGTGACCTGGACCACAGAGCTAGAATTTAAAGAAAGTTCCCCGACGGGCACGAACGGACCTTCCGGCACAGTAACGTCGAATTCACTTGCCACCTTTGTTTTTAGGTCATGAAAACTGGCACACAGGACCGTCACTCATCAACGCTCGTTAGCCCTTCACGGCCCTGGCTTGAAACCGCATGTAAGCCGGGTATTTCTAGGTTTTGTTACGGTATGTGAGGCACGGAGGCTCGGGCTCATGATGAGACCTAGGATAGAGCCCTCTCCGGGCGGTTTCACCACTAGGACGGGCTTCCCTATCACCCACTGGTGCTATAGCACCGATCCACCGATGTTTTGGCGGGCCAAAACTGTCCGGGCGACGTGACCGAAGGGTTGCCGAGCCGCTGCACCGTCGCCGGCTTGGGTAGAGCCACCGCCGGTCGGGGGAGAAGGTGCCAGCATGTTCAGCAGGTGGAACTAGGCCCTGGCGGCGAGGGAGAGTGCAAGAGTCGGCCGGGCGGCAATTATCAGCGTGTCTCCAGAGAGCCCGGCGGCGCGCGGGCGCGGGAACGCGGGGAAGAAGACGACCCGCGGGGCCCACAGGTCAGCGTCGGGGAGTTTAAAACCCAGATCTACTGCGGCCCTGGGATCAAGTGTGACTGCGCGGGAAGGGGTCTGTAGCCCCGTGTGGCTCAGCTCCAGCGGTGACACGTGTGGGGCGGGCCCACGGTCAGAGTTTAAATTTTTCCCCGGTTTATTTAGGATTTCAGATTTAGTTCAAACTTTAGAACCCCATAACTTTTGCTAGGAGGCTCCAAATTTAGTGATTCAAATTGGGTTCGATTCATCTTGCATAGATCTATCCAATATGAAACTCAATTTGTATGAAACCTAATATTTAATTCTGGAAAATTCTTTAAAATTTTCAGCAAAAGAATTTTAGAGGGAGTTTGGTTCATCCAAAAATCCCCAAAATTTGCCAGAAGGTTCTTTAGGACATTAGTGAATCCCTGTAAAAGTTTCGGACCATTTGGAGTTGATTTGGTCAGAGCAATTCAAATTTGAAGGTGCTGTGTTCATTTGAATACAGAAACATTTTCAGAGAATTTCCAAAACTTGGAAATTCAGTTCTGGGCAAATCTTAGCTCCAAAAATGCTAGGAAAATTCATGCAAACTCTATAAGATATAATTGAAATTTTAGTTCACTAAGTTGGGCATGAATAGGGGTGTTACCTCAGAATTAATTCTTCTTTGCTTATTTGCTAAAGAATTATTCTGAGCGAACCCCTCAGTGAAAAGTGTTAATGTTTGGTCCAGAGGGTTTTCCTGTGACAAGGGACTCACACAAAAATTCTCAGCTCCATTGGAGCTCTGGATCACCCCTGTCCTGTTTAACCACTTGAGGGATTAATATGGAAAAGGGGGGAAAATCCACTTAGCACTTAACCATGTGATTAAGTCTCAGCCAAAGCACCAACAACAGTTTATCTTTAAATTCTTAAACAGAGTTCCAGTTGTTAGAACTGGTTATTAGAACTAATAGCAGTAACCTTACAACAAACTTGTATGCACTTTGCATTTAAATTTACATGTAGTCTTTCAATACCGTGTAGTCGCTGAAGGCGAGGAAGCTCCGGAGGTTCTCGACTTCCTGCTTCCAGAGGAAGAACTGACTCCTGACCAGCAGCAACAAGGCAAGCCCCGGTTTGCATTAACCTTTTATCAGTTTTACTTTGTTTACATGTGTCATATGAAGTAGGATTGTGCATTAGGTATAGGATGGATGGAACCCCACTTGCATAACCAGAATTTTGCCTAAGAGTGAGGGTAGTGTCTAAGACCTCGAGTAGACAGGCTATGCTTAAATGTTTCATAGGACTTCGGTACAAGTCGAGAAGTTGGAATCTACTCGCGAGATAGGCTTGGGACACACGGGTTCGGTGGAGTGATGTGAGATCACTTTAGTAATGAAAATGAGACTTGGCAGGGGTTAGGGCGCAGCAAGAGAGAGTCTTGTGTGCGCGGCCCTGCCCGTGTCGATTGAGGACCAATCCGTGTGCGGCCCACGCTGATCAAGTTTGAACGTACCGAAGGCATATCGGATATATGGGCCCTGATAAACCGATGTAGCCTAAACCTCCGGGCGTCGAGGCATAGCACGCCGATTTATAGGTGTAGGTTGAGGGCAGCAAGGTGGAAATCTGCCAACGGGCATAGAGAGATGCTCCCTGTGGGGAACCTCCTGCTCGTTTCGGTGCGACCGATTCGACGTTTGGGCTGTTGGGTGAAAGGTTGTCCCGTACGACATCGAGTGAGCGTGCTGTGCAGCTCCACGGATGGGCGTACGTGACGTGCTCTTTGGGTTTCCCTGCAGGTGTATATCGAGTTGATTCACCGTCCATCGCGGTGAAGAGTACCACTTGGTCACTGAGTCGTGACGTAGACTAATGTATGAAATATGATGATTCAATATTGCTGATTGATATAATTGTATTGCTACATGTGTGCCACCGAATACTGCTTACTAAATTTCAGATTCCTGAACTGTTAACTTATTGCTAAAAGATGAACTAAGGATGAACTTGTTGGCGTGTCCATTTGCTGCAACATTGCTATCCTATGTCATTGTTCCCGTCATGTAGAGTTTCATGCTTAGGTGAGTCGGTTAAGCCTTGTTGAGCCATCGTGCTCACGGTTGCTGCTTAAGTGTTTTTCAGGTGAGGAGCCACCCACGGACTCGGAGTACGAGTCCACCGGCAAGGGTTACCCTCCGTCGGGGACCACGGCTGAGTGGGAGCCGTACACGCCGCGCTGAGCTGAGACGTGCAGCTAGTGTGGGTTGCCCTAGGGCTGGGCAACCGACTTTTGCTAGATAGGCGGGCGTGAGTTGTACAAAAGAAACTTCCGCTGTGTAATAAAGACCCTAGTTTGTAACTGAGAAGTGTACTACTTTGTACATTCAGTTTGTTTTTCCCATGTAATATAATGTGTTCTTATGACGTGTGCTGTCGGGTGTCGCATCGTGCGACACCACCCTCTGCGATCCTGGATAGGCGGATTCCGGTCCGCCACACGTTCGACCTGCAAGCCCAAAACTTCGGCGACCCGAGCAGCAGCACTTCTTGAGAGGCAAGTGCCCTTGACCACTTCTGTGACACCCGGTTCCGAAAAATGAACCAAGTGAATGCATATGTGTGCCCAGGATGTTCATCACACATACACATGTATTCCACAAACTGAATTCAGAATATAACCACCTCTTCCGGATCCTCTTCCTCATGCGTAGAGTTGTTCACTTCATTTTCATCATGAGGTTCCATCTTCACCTCCTCCCAATATGGTGCATCGGACACCTCAATGAGGTTAAGTGCACTCCCAAGTGGTGGTGGATGAGTCCCTATGCGTGCTATGCTCCTAGTCACCGGCATCTATAAATAAGAGATGAGAAACTTTAGAGAAGAATAAAATAACTCCAAAACTTCAGAAGCTACAAAAGTGTTGCTGTCTAAAAGAACCGAAGAAAAGAGGGGCTGAAGATAGCACTTTGCGGTGGCTGAATTGACAAGTAAAGTGCAGCAGCAAGCAATTTTTGAAAATAATAGTTTAGAGGGGTGTTCCTATGTATTTTAGAGTGTCCATTCTACCTAGGCAAGCGTCCTACGGCCAACGTACGAACCAAGTGAATGCTTATGTGTGCCCAGGACGTTCATCACATATACACATATATTCCACAAACTGAATTCAGAATATAACCACGTACCAATAATGTTTAAGTACTTTATTACATCGACTCATTGTCTCACTCATGAATATCTATCTTATTCTTGCAGTGGAAGACTCTAAACAACAGCGGAAAAAGACTAAGACAATAGACTCCAATCTTCAACTCCACAGGCATGTTGACGGTAGTGCGCACACCTAGTACTCCACCTGTTCCTCGTAGAACTCTTCTTCTGTAGCTGATGTATATGTGGGAATGCAAGGGTGAGTACATGTCGTACTCAGCAAGTATGGGAAACGTATAACATGTAGCTTACAACAAGGTAGCGAATAAAGAGGCTCATTGCAGCCAGCAAATTTTATTTCACAAACACGTTAAAAACATTAACTAAGTCTAGGTGAGTTTAATCCTATCATAACCAAGTATTTCATCAACATTCCTTCATCATAATTCACCATTTATCAAGTCTCAACCAGCCATTCATGTTTCTCAAGTTCATCTCATACTCATAAATATTCATAACCATCTCATATTCATATAACCGGAACCAAACTCATTTTCATGACCCAAAACAGTCCCAAAACCAATCCCAATGACCATACCCAAATATCCATCCCAAGTTTTGCCTCTAATCATGGAAGTTGGCCAGGTGCTTGTAACCGGAAGCACAGCTATCATGATAATTTTACACTCTGCAGAGATGGCACCACTTTACCCACAAGTTTGTGATTTCGTCACCCGTCAGCGACTAGAAAGAACCTCCATTGTACCAGTACACAACCGTCGGTGTATGGCCAAGAGATCACAAAATAGTCTTTACAAAGGGGCTACTAGGATGTACGGACCCACTGAGGTTTCACCAGCAGGCTCGAATCTCCATTCTCCCACCCACGGGCCCCCTCTTGTGCCATGCAGTTCACAGGGCAGTCCCTCTCGACTCTCATTCCCCGCGCCATCCAACAGCCCATAACAAGATAGCAACACACCTAATTAGTCAGCTAAGCCGCACTCATATTTGGCCTTGTGGTGGCACTGTTTTCATGGCATGTGCTCGCATGAACCGGTCCTTACATCTACGGCAAGCAAACCACCATCTCATTAAGCAACATCCACGAACCAAGCTCGCCTAGATCTCCCCGATTTCATGTTCATTAACATCATCAAGTTTTCATTATCTTTATTCTCATGAGTGCAGTAGCTAAACAAGTTTTATTTCAGCTTCCGTATCCCGTAAGTTAAGCGAAGCAAAAAGGAAGAACGACCATACCCGACTCATCAACTTTCCTGGTGACAAGGATGGCTAACAAAACTAGTAAACTTCTATAAAAGGGTGTCCCATCAAGTTGACATAAGAATACAAGTTTTCGTAAGCAAAACAGTTTCAAAACATGGGATCAGTATGGTCAAGGGGCACTTGCCTTGCTCCCGTGGTTCATGTTGCTCAAGCGTCTCAAAGTATTGGTGCTGTAGTTCCTCGTAGACGGCCTCTTGAGCTTGTCCTTCTACTCAAGACCACGCAGATACAAAATTTACAGCAATCAATTATCATGTACAAACTTTACTCAAGATGCAATGGGGTAGATGAATGCAAATCCTATAGTGCAGTTTTATAAAACCAGTTTGTACGTGTTCTTGCATGTTTTAGTAGGCTTTCATGGGTTTTTATGATGAACAAGGGTGCTGGGATCAAGTGTGGATCAATTCCACCGTCAAAAATCGACTACACCATGGTCTGTCCACACGCAGAAGTTTCTGCTCGCAGGGGGCGAAGAAAACAGGTGCGTAGAAACAACGGCGATGTCATAAGAGGGGTAGCGGGGACCTACCTCTATTCTTCCTCCTCTCCTCCTTGCAGCTAGACTTTTTCCCTTGCAATGGCAGCACCTGGGGTTTTACTTTGGAGAAGAATAGGGCTGCGGCCAGGGATTGGCAGCAGGGGTCTTCTTCTCCGGCGACGGCGAGGCGGGACAGAGATTCAACGGCGGCCAAGGCAGCAGCAAAAGGGTGGCGACCAAAAGAGAGAGGGGTGCGGCCAGGGGGGTTTTATATTTATAAGGGTAAAAAATAGAGTCCTGGGGGTGGAAACAAAGAGTCCTAGCAGTATGGGACTCAACCAAAGAGTCCTAGGGGTGGAAACAAAGAGTCCTAGCAGTATGGGACTCAACCAAAGAGTTCTAGGGTTGGAAACAAAGAGTCCTAGAGGTGGGAAATTTAACCAAAGAGTCCTAGAGGTGGGTGTAAAGATCCCAAAATATGAATACAAAGAAACTCATGTTTGCACAAAGTTGGTTTCATATGTATGAAAAATGGGACTTGTTTAAACTTTTCCACATGTGATCATACACATGAGAGCTTTCTTCACACAAGTCAATTATTTATTCGAAAACTTGGAACCCAAAAGGGATTTGAAACCAAGGTGGGAAGTTCTCATATGTGTGATGTCAAATTCAGATTTTGGAACAAATTTATTCAACTCAAAATTCAAATGAGGGCAACACAAGGGATTACAAACTGTTGTGTTAAAAAGCTCATTTGCAGCAGCCAAATTTAAAATCACATTTCAAATTTGAATTCCTTAGGTCCAAATTAGTGGGTATGCAAAGTTTTATCAATTTTTGAAATGTTTTGCAACCCATTTGAATTTGGATGAAACTTGCCCACGGGTGGCAGGTAACCCGGCCAGCTTTAGTATCCTCTACGACTCTTTATGTCGTTTCGGATACTCAGCAACGCCCTTCTCTGGCGTGCTACATGCGAGTATGGGAGACCCCATCACGTGGTTAGTAACGTGAACACGTAGCTCAAGGCATTTTTGGCTTGAGAACATCCATGCAAGTGATGACGGACGGGTGTACGAACTTTATTGGGACCGGGTTCGGTGTGCAGCCGGACCTGACGATTGAGTGTGAATTATGCAGGTTTAACCACGAAACCGTAGTACGAGTAGCACACGTTTGCGAGTGACCGTTTTAGTGCCACCTAAGATACGGATATTCCGGTATAATCCGGTTAGAATTTTTCTTTTGTGAGGTTACGTAGTACCGCCATGATTCTTACGGTGCATCGACGCCATACTAAACTTAATAACCTCTTCCTTATGAAGAAATGACCCATGAACTAACTTTCAACTAAAAATGGAAGTTTGAAACAAATATTAGTTACTGAACTCCTATTTTGAGCTAAGATTCAAACGAGAGGATGACTAGGCTTCAAAGATTTCAAAAACAGAGTGCTCTGTTTCTGGCAGGGATTCTTGCTGGACTTTAACAGAGCATAACTCTGAGTAGTTTTACCCAATTAGGGTGTATGATACAGTTCTCGAAAGACTGTTAAGTGCTCTACAATTTCTCTGCAAACCTCCAGAGTAAAATCACACGTTAAGTTGGTAGAAAGTTCAGATGAAGGTAAACTGTCCAGAACCAGGACAGGAGCAAAAACCTCTCTGGACCATTCTGTTTTTAAGCCATAACTTTCTGTAGAAAAATTCTTAAGGAGCCTATGATATACCTTTGGAAATATTATGAAATGTGAAACATTATTGTAGTTCAAAGCTTGTTCGGATTCTTATTGCGTTTGCATATACAACTGTGATAAAAATAGCCACATACAAAGGAGATGCTGGCAAATTTTATCCAGGAATTCTGTCAACTTTGGAAAATCATAACTTTTAATACAGAGATGATCTGAAGGCATATGAATACGCGTTGGAAAAATACTGAAGTTAACTTTAACTTTGGTATTCAACTTGAGTTATGAAAATGCCCTTAACTAGATCAAAATATGGAGTTAGTGCATAAAGATCTGTTCTGTACAGATAGACTGGTTAGCTGTGCCTATTCTAAGGACTTGTGTAAACATAGATTTTGTTACTGCTTTCATAAAGTTTTGACATATTCATGTTTTCATTAGTCTGACATACTGCTGAGTTCATGTTTAACTCATCTCGAATACATTTTTGCAGTATGGTTCGTACTCACTCTAGGAGTAAGGCCGGGAACTCTAGCCGAGGCGGTGATGATTCTATTCCACAATCGGAACCTCCATCTGCGGGATGGATGGATCTTATGACTCGAGTTGTCGAGTCTAACCAAGAGAACACAAGGCTACTCCAAGAAGAAACTCAAGAGAACACACGCTTACTCCAAGCCTTGGTATAGTAGGGCGTACTCTAGAACACGCAACAAGTCGTTCTACCTCGGAACGCTTATCTTGACTTCTTGGCGACTCAACCGCCAATATTTACTGAAGCTACCAAACCTGTGGAAGCAGATCAGTGGCTTCGTATCATGGAGTCCAAATTCAGAGTATTCGAGTGTGATGAAGTGCAAAAGACAAGGTTTGCCGCTCAGCAACTCCATGGAGCTGCCGGAAACTGGTGGGTTGAACATCTTGCCACCATTCCGGAGGACCATCAAGTGACATGGAGTGAGTTGTGTGAAGCCTTTCGTACTCGTCACATATTTTTGGGCTTGAAGCAAGGGGACATGAGTGTCTTTGAATATGTCAGAAGGTTTAACCTTTTGGCCCAATATGCTCCCAAATATGTGGCGAAAGAAGAGGCACGGTATGACTTATTCTTCCATGGCCTGAGTGCCATATTACAGGAGAAGTTGGCCGTGCACAATAACGACAGTTACACCGACATGGTTGATGTGGCTCTCATCCAAGAGAAGCCGACACTCGAATGGCAAGCAAAGAAGAGAAAAATGAGTGAGATCGAACAGGCCAGCACAAGTTATGTGCCTTAGAAGTGGCGTTTGGTGTACCAAATGCCATCCGGAGAAAGATGGAGGCCACCTGTATGATCAACTCCTCGGAGGTTGATTGCTGGTCAAGTACCACAACTTGCACCACCTCCACAGCCGCAGCATCAGATGGTGGTTTTTGCTCCATCGTTGAACCCATGTGTACCTAGCATCCAACCGCAAGTCAATGAAGAGCTAGAGAGACATCCATGATTCACTTGTTGGCGTATGGGCCATTATGCTAGGCATTGTCCGGAGGGAATTCAAGGCTGTGGGTCATCATATTTGCAATATTCAGACCCGGACCTAAATCTGCAGAAAGGAGGGCAGACAAGGGGCAACATTCACTATACAGTGATTGATGATGTTCCGGAAGGAGAAGCCACGTTAGCAGGGATGTTTTCTCTGAATCAGCTGCCGGTGTTAATTCTCTTTGATTTCGGTGCCACGCACAACTTCATTAGCTAATCTTTTGTGGATCAACATCAGCTCCAAACCGCTTGTACAAAGAGGCAATACCTCATATCTTCGCCTGGGGGCAGCAGTACCTCAAGTGAGATTGTCTCCCGAGCACCTCTTTGTTTGGGGGGTAAAATATACCCCATGACTCTCATTATTCTTGAGGGCCTGAAGATCGACATCATTTTGGGGATGTCGTGGTTGAATTACCACTATGCAGTTCTTAACATAAGCTCTAGGACCGTTGAGCTCAACTCCCCACAACACGGTCTTCATATATTAATTTTGGGCGCCAGACGGTAACAGATTGCAACAGTGAACCACACGGAAGCTGTGAAGATTGAGGACATTCCGGTGGTACGTGAGTATCTTGATGTGTTTCCTGATGATTTACCAGGCATGCCGCTCGAGCGAGACGTAGAGTTCAAGATTGAACTTATACCAGGAACAACACCAATATCATGAAGGCCGTATAAGATGGCACCCAATGAACTGGCAGAATTGAAGACACAGCTGAATGACCTAATGAACAAGGGCTTTATACGACCAAGTTCGTCAGCTTGGGGTTGTTCAGCGTTGTTTGTCAAGAAGAAGGACGAAAAACTACGACTTTGTGTTGATTATCGCCGTTTGAACACCGTTACCATCAAGATCAAGTATCCACTACCTCGCATTGATATGCTCTTCGATCAATTAATGGGTGCGAAAGTATTCTCAAAGATGGATCTTCGGTCCGGATATCATCAGATTAAAATCCGGGCTGAAGATATTCCGAAGACGGCATTCTCAACGAGATACGTACTATATGAGTATCTCGTTATGTCTTTTGGTTTGACCAACGCCCCAGGACACTTTATGTACCTGATGAATTCAGTGTTCATGCCGGAGTTGGATAAATTCGTTGTGGTGTTCATCGATGATATCTTGGTGTACTTCAAGTCAGAGAGAGAACATGTTGAGCATCTGCATATTGTGCTATAAAGATTGCGTGGTCATCAGCTCTATGCAAAATTCAGCAAGTGTGAATTCTGGATTAATCAAGTACCTTTTCTCAGACACATTATTTCAGAGGGCATCGCTGTTGATCCGAGTAAGATTATCCAAGTGCAGAAATGGGAGTCACCAAAGTCAGTGCATGAAATCCGAAGCTTCCTCGGTTTAGCGGATTATTACCAAAGGTTCATTCTGGGTTTCTCCAAGATCGCTAAACCGCTAACGAATTTATTGAATAAGAATACCAGATTTGTGTGGGGGTGCTGCGTGTGAACAAGCTTTCAAGACTTCAGTGAAGAATCTCACAACATCCCCAGTTCTTGCTCAGCCAAATACGACGAAGCCATTCGACATTTCTTGCGATGCATCTGGCATCGGTCTTGGCTGCGTGCTGATGCAAGAAGCCCGAGTGATCGCTTATGGATCTCGTCAACTCAGAAATCACGAGCAGCATTATCCAACTCATGATCTTGAGTTAGCTGCCGTGGTCCTTGCTTTGAAGATGTGGAGGCATTACTTGCTCGGAAATCTTGTACACCTCTACACCGACCACAAGACCTTGAAATATGTCTTCACTCAGAAAGAACTGAATATGAGGCAACAAAGATGGCTAGAGATCATTAAAGATTATGAACTTGAGATTCATTATCATCCAGGAAAGGTGAATGTGGTCGCAAATGCGCTCAGTCGTAAGGCGCATATCCATCACCTGACTATTGCTGAAATGGATGATGAAGAACCAAGCCTCCGTGTCATCCCGTATGGAGCTCTTTATAATCTCGCTCTCATCCCTACCATCCGAGAGGAGATTATTGATGCTCAATGAAAAGACGAGGGTATGTCTCACATACGGCGGAGAATAGGCAACAGAGAAACGAAATGCTTCCGGACAGACGATGAAGGTGCTTTGTGGTTCAATGACCGGATAGTAGTACCCTGGGATATGGGACTACAGAAGAAAATTTTGGATAAAGCTCATTTGTCCAAATTTTTCATTCATCCGGGCAGCAATAAAATATACCAAGATCTCCGGAAGAAGTTTTGGTGGACACGTATGAAACATGAAGTTGCAAAGTAGGTTTCAGAATGTGATACGTGTCGAAGAGTCAAGGCCGACCATGTGAAGAAGTCGGGTTTGTTGCAACCACTGCAAGTACCGGCATGGAAGTGGGAACACTTGAGTATGGACTTCATCGTCGGGCTGCCGATGACCTCCCACAACCATGATTTGATTTGGGTAATCGTTGACCGGTTAACTAAATCAGCACACTTTATCCCTGTACATACCAGTTTTAATGCAAAGCAGTATGCAGAGTTATACATAGCACGGATCTTGTGCTTACATGGAGTTCCCCATACCATTGTGTCCGACAGAGGATCGCTGTTCGTAGCCCGTTTCTGGGAGCAGCTACACGCATCCTTGTGAACCAAATTGATTTGAAGCTCCACGTATCACCCTCAAACCGATGGGCAAACTGAGAGGGTGAATCAAATACTGAAAGATATGCTAAGAGCGTGTGCCATCCACCACGGTAAGAGCTGGTATGATCACTTACCGTTGGCAGAGTTCTCGTACAACAACGGTTATCAGATGAGCATAAAAATGGCACCCTATGAAGCTCTCTACGGCCGGAAGTGCCGCACACCATTGAATTGGTGCGAGTCCAGTGAACGAGTAACGTTCGGGGTTAATCTTGTCAATGAAGCTGAAGAGAGAGTTCGGATAATACAAGAGAACCTCAAAGCTGCCCAATCTCGTCAGAAAAGCTACGCGGATCAGAGGCGTCGACCGCTGCATTTTGACGGCGGAGAGCACGTGTATATTCGTGTGTCTCCGATGAAAGGGATTCATCGGTTCGGTGTCAAGGGGAAACTTGCTCCCCGATTCATCGGTCCGTTTGCCATCACAGAGAAGTGCAGAACCGTAGCCTACCGGCTGGAACTACCGGCAAGCCTTGCCGGTATTCACGACATATTTCACGTGTCCCAGCTGCGTAAGTGTCTCAAGTTTACCGCTGCTGTCTGCACCAAGACATTGACAAGCTGAAACCGGATCTCACCTACACCGAGCAGCCTATTCAGATTATCGACGAAAAGACCTGGATCACCCGAAACCGGACTTTCAAATTTTACAAAGTCCTGTGGAGTAATCATACCCCGAAAGAAGCGACGTGGGACAGCAAAGATTACATTCACAAGAACTATCCGGAACTTTTGTCATAAACTTTGTAATTACCCTCCCATCTCGCTCTTCTTCTGTTATCTAGGGACGAGATTCATTTTAAGGGGGGAGGAATGTAAAGGTCCCAAAAATATAAATACAAAGAAACTCATGTTTGCACAAAGTTGGTTTCATATGTATGAAAAATGGGACTTGTTTAAACTTTTCCACATGTGATAATACACATGAGAGCTTTCTTCACACAAGTCAATTATTTATTTCAAAACTTTGAACCCAAAAGAGATTTGAAACCAAGCTGGGAAGTTCCCATATGTGTGAGAAAGTTAAATTCAGATTTTGGAACAAATTTATTCAACTCAAAATTCAAATGAGGGCAACACAAGGGATTGCAAACTGTTGTGTTAAAAAGCTCATTTGCAGCAGCCAAATTTAAAATCAGATTTCAAATTTGAATTCCTTAGGTCCAAATTAGTCGGTATGCAAAGTTTCATGAATTTTTGAAATGTTTTGCAACTCATTTTCCAAAAGGACTTTAAATTGCAAAGAATTCAAATACCCATTTGAATTTGGATGAAACTTGCCCATTTATCCAAATGCACCTCAGATTTGAGCTCCCACAATTTAATTTCATCATTTGCAAATTTTGGGAGATATTTTAGAGGATAAGAGGGAGCTGTTTGTGGGGCCCACTTGTCATTGAGGTAGTTAAATTGCAAAAGATCTTCAGAGAAGCACCAAGTCGCTGTTTTGCTTTCTTCAGTCGGTTCACTCGAGCGAGCAGCACAGCCCGACACCAAGCCACGCCGAGGACAACACACGAGCAGCTGCTGGATTTTCCCTCGCCCTTATCAGCTCACACCGGGGATGTGCACCTCATAAAATCGAGAACACGCTCGTACTACGCCTCCTCCACGCAACAGCGCTGTTCGGGAGTCCTTGCCTCCGTCGAGCTCCCACACAACCGGTTTTCCGTCACCAACACCCTTCGCGAGCTTTGACACCCGGACAAACGTGGTAACAGCGTCGCCCACGCTCCCTGAAGCCTGTCAAAGCAAGTTTCGAGTGTGCAGTGGGCTACAATCACCTCGGCAAGCCGTTTCCTCTCCGGCGGACCGACCTCGGTCACTCCATGTCGTACCGAGCTCTCCGGCGTTTCACGCACAACAAAGCCACGGATAAGTTTTTTTAGCACCTCCCCTTGCAGTCCATCAAGTATGGAATCATTTCATAGGACAACTTAGCCGGAATTTAGGTTTTCCTCACGGCGGTTTCTATGGGCCGTCGGCTCCAAACCGTGAAATTCTCCTCCTAGGCATAGGGGCTCTCAATTCTGTTCTAGAGTCATTATCCTTAGCCTCCTACGGATCTCCTCAACCAAACAGAGCTCGATTCCATCAACCCTAGCTGTAGAACGTCGAGTTCTTCTCCGCCGCCGGGCAAAACGTCTCCGGCGCACGGTGACGGTATAGCTAGCGGCCTCCCCGAGCAAATTTGCGTACACGTCAATGATATACACCCTCCACTGATGTTGTAGCACCGATCCTCCGTGTATTTGGCGAGCTAGAACGTCGGCGCCACGTCGCCGAAGTTCGGGTAAGCCGCCGCACTGTCGCGAGCTGGGTTAGAGCCGACGCCGGTCCGGGGAGACCCTCCCAACGTGTTCAGCGCACGAAATTAGGGGCTAGCGGCGAGTTTGAGCGTGGGAGATGGCCGGATGACCGAGTTCATAGGTACAACGGCGAGCTCCGGCGGCGCGGGGCGCGGGAGTCGCGAGGTTGAAGAAAGCCTCACCGGGCCCGCGTGTCAGTCGCTCGGGAAGGGGAGGCCGGATCCTCTGTAACACCGGATCACTCTGTGACAGCGCGGGAAATTACTTTGTGGCCCGTGTGGCTTTATTCTGGCACTAGACACGTGTCCTCTGGACCCACCGTCAGCGTTTAAATTTTTCCCCGATTTAATTCAAATTCCAGATTTTCCCGAAATTTTAGAAGGCCATAACTTTTGCTAGGAAACTCCAAATTTAGTGATTCAAATTGGGTTAGATTGAGGTTGACAAACTCTATCCAAATATGCAACCCAATTTGCATAAAAGTCATTATTTAATTCTGTAAAATTCTTTAAAGCTTTTCAGCAAAGGGATTTTAGAGGGAGTTTGGTTCATCCAAAAATCCTCAAAATTTTCCAGAATATTCTGTAGGATGTTATTGGACTCCTGTAAAATAATTCAGCTCATTCGAAGTTGATTTGATTAGGAGAATTCAGATTTTAAGTTGCTGTGTTCAAATGAATACAGAAACATTTTCAGAGAATTTCCAAAACTTGGAAATTCAGTTTTGGGCAATTCTTAGCTCCAAAACTCCTAGGAAATTCATGCAGGCTGTATGAACTATAATTGAAATTGTAGTTCACTAAGTTTGACATGAACATGTGATTTAGTTCAGAATTAAATCCTTTGTGCTTAATTGCTTAGGGAATTGTTCTGAATAAACCACCCAATGAAAAGTGCTAATTTTTGGTCCAGATGACTTTCTTGTGACAATGAACTCACATGAAACTTTTCAGCTCCATTGGAGCTCTGTATCACCACTGTTCTGTTCAACCTCTTAAGGTGATCAACACACGAGTGGGGAAAATATTCAGCACTTGATCATATTGCTTAAACCCAACCCAAACCACTAGCACCAGTGTCATTTTAAATCTTCAATAGAGTTCCAGTTTTTAAACTTGTTATTAGAGCTTATTAGCAAAAGCTTTACAATTAAATACATATGCATATTCATAACGTGTAGCATCTACGTGAGAACGTGTGAAGGAATTGAAGTGAAGATCAAGGAGGCAGAAAAGCGAGTGATCAAGCCCCAAGTGATCTTCACTAACTGTTTATATTTGTCACCTGCAAAACAGGCAAGCCCCGGTTTGCATTCGAGCAGTTTTATAAAGTGTTTCCATTTCTAGAGATCATAGTTTGAATGGTTGATTGCATTAGGTCTAGTTGATGTTGAAAACCCCATTTGCATGACCAGAATTACCTAAGAGAGAAAGGGTAGAATAGCACCTCCTCGAGTGGATTTGGCTACGTTAAATGTTAGTAGGAAAGGTCCGGTAGAAGTCGAGTAGTTAGAATCTACTCGCGAGTTTAGGGCTTGGTTTATTCGGAGCAGGTCAAGAATAGAAACTATAAGGAAAGTTCACAAATAAGAAATGGAGGCCGGGCAGGGCAGTTTAGATGCAGGAGGCTGCGGACCGTGCGTGCATAGGCCTGCCTGTGTCGGTTAAGGCCCATCCATACTTGGCCCTGTTGGATAAGTTTGGGTTGTGTACCGAGCGCATACTGGCTATATGGGACCCAGGAAAACGATGTACCTCGGGAGATCCACATTGGAACTTTTCTAACTGTCTTAGGCTTTCGGCGTCAGGGTAGCAGGAGGTAACTCGCTCAAGAACATATCACTGCGGGTATGTACCTTGAGGGAGCTTGCATACTCGGGGCAGTTAGACCGCGTCCTGTGTGGAAGATCTTGGGAAAGGTGGCCGCGTACAACGTCAGTCGAGGTTGCTGCTGGAAACTCGGAGTAGGGTGTACGTGTCGTGTAGTCCGGGCGTGTACTTATTCAAATCACGGTCGCTCGCGGTCATATGAGCATACTTGCCCACTGCGCCTTGATGTAGTAAGAACTGAATGATTTCTTTTGAACTTTATAAGGCTGTGATGTAACTTGTATTGGAACCATGCTTGACTTAGAGATATTGCTAATTAAAGTTTACTTCACTTTGTGCAAGAAGCATCGCAACGCTTCTTGTTTGATTGTGGAGTTGTGATGCTGTTCGGCTCAAGGTCCTTACAATGAGGCTTAAAATCTGAAAGTTAAGGATCAACTGTAGGCGAGTCCTTTATGCAAAGTTAGCTAACCTAATTGCAACCTGTCGTGCATGTAGAGTTTCTTGTTTAGGAGAGACGGATCAGTCTTGCTGAGCCTATGTGCTCACGCTTGCTATATGAGTGGTTTTGCAGGTTAACATCGATGCTAAGAAGAAGGATGTCCGGTGAGACTCGGAGACTTCCGAGTCGTTTAACACATGGAGAACCCAGCCACTGCCATGTCTTCATGTTGCTAGCGAGAGGAGTCCACAGGCTGGACCTCTTCTCGAGTGCTCATTAGTTATTCGATGTGAGATGATTATAAGACTTCTGCTGTAGATATTTGCTGTAAATTATTTACAAAGAACCTTTGTAAGCTTCTGCTATTGATTTATTTAATACATTGTTCCTTATATGTGTGCTGTTGGGTGCCGCACAACACGGCACCACCCAATGCGATTCCCGGGCAAGCGGCACGACACCGTGAATGAACGGGTGGCCGGGTCCCTGTCAGTGGGGGACTTAACCAGAGTCCTAAAGGTGGGGGATAGGGTCCCCCCTCTCAAGGGCTGCGGCCAAGGAGTCTCCCCCTTAATTGGTGCGGCCAATTTGGGGGAAATATGAGGATCCCGGCCCTGGAATCGCAGTGGGTGGTGCCGTGCGATGTGGCACCCAACAGCATGCATGAAGAGGGACTTAAGAACATAATGAAACCATTTTGTTACTCAACATAATATCTTTTACAACATAAGTACACACGCAGCGGAAATTTAAACTAGCTGGACAATCTAATCACTCTCGACCCTAACTACGCTGAAGAGAAGTCGTTCAGCCCGTGAACGCTTCCTACTAGCTTCACCAAAGAAAGGCAGCGGCTAGGTTTCCAATGAGTGTAACGAACCGTGAGGTTTGTCGTCTCACCGAACAACCCTCTTCATAGCAGGCATCCTGCTACCTGCAAAACAACTCAGAAGCAACCATGAGCACTAAGTCTCAGCAAGTCTTAACCGTCAACCTAAACATGTAACTCTACATGCAGAGGTAGTAAGACAGTAGGAACAGGAATTTGCAAAATGCAGCTTGACTAAACTTGATCCTTATATTCAGATTCTTATAGCCTTCATTTTAGTGGTCCTCACGCCTCACAACACCGGAAGTCCACAATCAAACAAGAAACGCTTATCCCGATGTTGCTAGCCTAAGGTGGAAATGAAATTTAGTTGGCTCTATATCTACTTCAGTCAAGGTTCCAATGCAATGATTAATCCATAAACGGCATGTTAAGAGACTTAGTTCCTCTTCTTACTACGTCACGGTGCAGTGGGCAAGTATGCTCAATCCTCTTACGCAAGCGACGGTGATTCGAATCAATAACAACCCGGAATACACGACACATATACCCGCCTCGAAAGACTCTCTCAAGAGCTCTTTCTTACGTTGTATGCACCAACCTTTCACACGACACCCTGACATAGAAAAACGTTTTGCGCCGAGCAGGATGATCCTCTACGTGGACACGTCGAAGTTGCCCGCTAAAGGATTTACACCTCCCGCCTTCTCAACGCCATTCCCACGTGAAGGATGAGTTTCTATATCACGGTCCATCGAGTTACATCGGTTTCATGGGTCCCATACCCCACTATATATCCGGTACAGCTCAATCTTGTATAGCAGGCCGCATACATACGGTCCTTAACTGACACGGACGGGGCTACAACCAACGTCCACATTTGCCTTACCATCCTGGTCCAGGCCAAATGTGGTCTTAAGCATTGTCACACCCATCGCAGGTCGAGACCAACCTTGAGCGCTCCATCCTACAGGAACATCCCCATCCCCATCTCATTTTTCATGAGGGTTCTCTTATCATCAACCTCTCGCGAGTAACTCCATTACTCGAACTTTCTCGCGAGTAGCTTTTTACTGCTTGACTTCTACCGAGCTAGCTACAACATTAGCCTAGCATCTACTACGAGGAAAATCCTACACTAAACCTTCTACTCAGGGATGTAATAGTCATGCAAGTGGGTTTCAAACATCCTAGACATAATGCACAATGTCAAGTCTAATAAACATTAGGTGGAGTAAAGCAAAATTTAAAACGGTAACGATATGCAAACCGGGACTTGCCTTGCTCAACGGTTTTGTTAGAAGCTAGAAGTTAGTCTTCCTCCGGAGAATCCGCCAAACTCGTCACGAGATGGAGATCCTCGCTGCGGAGTTGAGTCCTCTTCGAACGTCGACGTCACACACTATTAAGATGATTTATGCACATGTATTCAAAAGCAATTTAGAAAATGATTCAAATCTGTTGTACACGTTAACTCACACATAAGAGAGATAAACAACAGCAAGGTTTCTATTGTTGGATCTAAACCTTAGAGAAGATGAAAGCTAGGGTGAAAAGAGATACTAGTAATCACCATGTGATTAAGTCCATTATATGACCACTTAAACCTAAAAGATGGTAGCTCAAGTTCCAGAGGTCCAATGAAGCAGAGAATTTAACCACAGCCTCTATGGAAGGTATTTAGACAGTGTGAAAAAAATGAGCTCATGAAAGGACTTCATGTGAGCACAACAAATCCTTATATGGTTTTCACTAATCTGCCTTTACCCCCTAGATATTAAGCTTTCCTATGCTGCAAAGTAGACTTTTCGTGAAGTACAAAATGTCCTGAGTCTATAGCAATTGGTTTTACCATTTTTTGAGTTTCCTACATGGAGATATGGATTTTACAAAGAATGGAGACAACCTGAAATTGTCTGTGTTTATTTTTCCCATTTTTCAGAGACATAAGGAATGAACACATCATTTGACCAAGCAAATTAGGTCCAATGCTTCTGATATTTCTACTGGGACTATGAAAGAATTTCCTGTCCAAATTTGGGAATTTTCCAATAAACAGAACTCCTGTAAAAATTCCTACAAAATTTTCCTTAAATGAATTAATGACCCAAATCCAGGGATTTTCATAAACATTGGGCTGCACCCCAGGATAGTACTCTTTGACAGGAATCCAACGAAATTTGTTTCACAATTGTTGGACATTCCTACACAAAGTTATGGCTCTCCAAAGTTTAAACTAAAGTGGGAAAATCTGGAAATGTTTAAATCCTGCCCATGGGTCCCACCCGTCATCCCTAACCTTCAGCCTCGCGCCAAACAGGGCAGTGGCGGCTCCCTCCAGCGAGGTCACCGGAAAGGACCTTCCCGGCTACCTCCAGACCCCCTGCTGCCCCCCCCCCCCATTTTCCCCCACGCTGAACCTGTTGGTGAGGTCGCCGGCGGCTGAAACTCGCCGGAAAACAGGGTGCACCGGCAACAGCAAACTCTAGGGCTCCGGCGAGGTCATGCACGGTGAATTCTCCACCAAATGGTCGGTTCTTGGGCTCTAAAGCACCGGAGAATCATGTAGAAGACCGACATGAGGTCTAAACAAGCCGGGGAACGCTCCAAACCTATCGGCACCGTGCGCCCGATATGGTCCAGCAGTATACCCTCGAAAAGAACTCGGATTTCTCGCTCTACACTCAATTTCTTGGTCTAAAATCGATGGAGGAGGTGTGCTAGGCAGTTAAGATACTGTGTGTGAAGTTTGAAACACAACAAACACGATTTGAGGACGGATTTTGCAATTCCTTACCTCAAGGTCAGTTTCTGCCGCCCGGGAGAAAATCTTGAAATTCTCCCTCTGTGATCAATGGCTAGGGCTGAGCTTCAGAGGTGAGCAACTAGACTTGTAGGTGCACCGATGGGGTGGCTTGCTTGGGCGTGATCACTCCTGGTTTGGGCTGGCCACGGTGACCAGTTCTGTTTTCTTCAGTTTCAACTCGGGAGCGGTGGAAACTTTGCTGTTTCTAGGCGCCAGTGAGCTCAGGACGGCGGAGGAAAGGTACTAGCCGGCTAGAGCACTCATGGGTGAACCTTTTTGCTGTGGGAAGCTCGGGCAAAGGGAGCTGGGTTGCTTGGGCGATCAGAGAAAACAGAGGAAACGGTGGCTGGGTGCTTCGCATGAGAGCAACAGAGGACTACGCGCGAGCGAGCGAGAAGAGTAGAACTTCGCTTGTGCAGCCTTCGGGGGAGATAAGGGCAGAGGCAAACCTACTGAAAATGAGGAGGTGGCACTGGAGATCATCGTACACGATCGGTGCTCAGACGAGGAAAACAGAACCGAGTCGGTTTGTCCGAGTGTGTGTATGACATGTGGGCCCTCACACCTCAAATATCTCCCTCCTCTGTGCTTTGATATTCCCGCACCGCCTTCGTCTGAATTCCACCAAAATTGGATGGTAGACCAAACATGTTGTGATAAATTTGAATCTAAACTCAAATTTCAAAATTGAGCACGTTTGGTTCAGTTTTCAAATTCAAATTGGAATTCGAACTCTCCCTCGAATATTCCTCGGATTAATTGGTATACGGGCTCCAAAAATATCCAAACTTGGATCATGAGCTCATTGATACATGGAGAATGCATCGGTAAATTTATTTGGATGCATTTATACAATCTGGATAGGAATCCTTTTAAAAGAATTCAAATTGCGTGTAAATTCCCTCCACTCTACTCAGAGAGGAGGTGCACATGAGTTAGAGTTTTGGAAGTGAAATTCTTTCCCCTAGGTTAACATGTGTTGAGCATGGGTTAGAGAAATTTTTTAACTCCCTCACGTGTCCATATTTGTGTTCATCATTTCATGTGACACAACTATAGTCTTTTATCGCCTTAACTTTTTTCATAAGTCGAACTCAAACTTTACAAAAATTAGGGCTGTTACAGGAAAATTCCCCCCAAATGTGGGTGAAATTCCCCCTAGAGCAATTTTGGGGAATTTGGAGAAAATCAGGAAAAATTGGGAAGAATTTGGGAATATTTGGGATAGGAAATTTGGGGAAAATTTCGGGTTGGCTCAATTTAGCTTTTTGATTTTCATTACTCTCCATTTCTATATTCCTTTCCCCATTTCTATATTCCTTTCCCCATTTCTTCTTCTTTTTAAATGTTTCTCTACATGAAAAATGTATCAATGCATGGTAGTGAAATTTAGGGTGTTACAACTTTGCTCCTAGTTAGGATTTTTAGTTAGTTTTGCATGTATGTCTTAATATGAATCCCATGCTACGAAGTTTACTAGATTTTCCATGTCTTTTCCTTGTAGCCTGGATATGGGATGGATTGGGATTTAGTTTTTGTCGTTTATTCATGCTTAGCCCTGCTTAGATGATGGGATGGGAGTAATTTACATTAATTCTATTATCATGATTATTGTGGATATTGTTGTGTGATATATGTATGGAGTATAGTGATAGGAATCTAGCAGGCTGGTTGGTACACGGTTGGTGTCAAGAGCACGAGACTCGGGTTGGTGGTTAGCTGCCTGTGTAGATTCTAAAGATTGGTTCGTGAGACCCGTCAACTAGCTTATACAGTGCCACCACAAGAACTGGTATGGGACAGTGTGGCTAATTAAGTTGTTCCTATCTTTCCTTGTATATAGAGATGTGTGAGTGGCGCAAGAGGGGGCTTCTGCGGCAGAGGTTCAGAGTGCCGCAACAGTGAAACCTTAGCGGGTGTGCACGGGTTGGGTAGTTCAATGTAGAGGCCTTGTCGTGTACTCCTGGCCACACACCATAGGGATTGTGAGATGGTGGGATGGAGTTTCTTTAGTCGCCGACGGGTGATGAAAACATGACTTGTGGGTAAAGGGTACAGACTCCGCAGAGTCAAAACTGTCTAGACAGCCATGCTCACGGTTAAGGGCGGGTTGGTAACTCTCTAATGATTAGCATGGGTTTGGATTGGATTGGTGGTTTTGGGATGTGGTTGGTGATTTCTGGGAGATGGATACAAATGGTCTTGGAGATACTTGGATACTTAGTTGGGATGGTTGGGATATTCACCTAGTAAATAGGGTGCTTAATAAAACACTAAGGATAGGATGCTTAGTGCATGAGTTGTGTTTGGCCTTCCTTGATTCTTGCCTCATATCATGCATAATTTCCCACACTTGCTGAGTACTCTATGTACTCATACGTTTTCTTTTTTCCTCTATTATAATTGTTGCTTAGTGAAAAGAAGATCAAATGAAGATGGTTTGAAGAAGGTCACGTAGATGCCAGTCGATTTGCCTGTGGACGGCCCTACAAGCTTCTCCTCTTTCACTGCTATTCGAAGCGCATTTAAGGTATACGTGTTGTTTATATTCGATATATAACTGTTTATCACTATTTGTCCTACATGTATGAATAAACCGATCTTGGCATACATGTAGATTGCGGTCGATTTCACGTTTTGTAAAACCGGGCGTGACATATATATATATATATATATATATATATATATATATATATATATATATATATATATATATATATATATAGTTTGGTTAATCAAATGACTTGATCAATCATGTCTACCGTGTCGACCACAGGTCTCTTAATTGTTCTTGGAGGTTTTAAAGGGGTTTATCATATAATTTCATATTCCTTGCATTTTCTCATGGGAATCAGACTGCATGATGAGACACATTGGTAGATCACTCAGATGCTGATAGTTTTGCTTTATTTCTGATAGAAATAACCCTTCCCCAGACCCCACATGTGTGGCAGCCTTCGGCACTGGGTACACCCTTTTTTTATCGCCATCATAAGCTCACCATCCCCCATATAGCTGAGAATTTCTGAGCAATTGGAAGCTACTTTCGATGACGAGGCCTATGTTCGATAGAAGTAATACCCCTTTCATTTCAGTATCCAGTATAGGGTTTATTTTTCCATAAGCTTGAACAGAGGACTATTTATCATTTTCTTCTTTGCTAGGGTTCTCTGGTTTGTTCCTCATCTTTTATTGGTTTCTCCCTAGGAAAAGAAGATATGATCCTTTTCGAAGAATGCAATCCCCACATTTCTTTTTCTGCACAAAAGAGTCCTTCCTAATTTACTAATTTGTAGGAAGATACTGGACTTTGTTCGATGGAGTCCTCGTTCTATTCTAATTCTAAACCCATTGTCGTCCACAGTTTCCTTGTCGACGCGAAGGGGCAAGCAGCCCCCAAACAGAGTCTGATATCAGAACTCATACCGCGGTTGTGGCTTGAAGGCCGCATGCAAGTTCTTCAATATTTTAATCCTACAAAAAGCCTTACAAGGCAGGTAAACTTTATGCAGTATCTGCTACAAAAAGAAGGTTAGAGAACAGGTGCTACTCGTACTCTCTTCCGAAAGATCACCCATTTCATTTCTAATATCGAACATAAGAAGTTCTGTAATTAGTCGTATTTTTCTTTTTATTTCGAATTTCTTTGCTGCTCTTTCCTAGATTTCTCATTGATTCCCGGAGGATAATTTCTTTATTTCTTTTCGCGGTGTGCCAGTTTGGCTAGTCACTCTTTTATTCCTTTATTCGGGGTGTTCCACAGGTATATATATTATACATTATTTATCAGATGCGAAAAGTTGGATCAACTATGCCTCTGGTTCTTCTGGCATATTTGATGAGACCGGCCATGATCTGCAACCTTCACTGCCGTCTGATGCAGGTATTAGTACTTCACTGTTATCCGCAGCCATGAGTAGAAATCATGCCACATAGAAATCAAGTCCTATCTAATTCTTGAGTAAGATTGAACCTCGAGGGTTGGAGGTGTAAAATACGTGGTATGCTACTTGCTTGATAACATTAACAGTTTAGAAGGATTGTTTGCATATAGGATTATAGATCATACATATTTGTCGGTTAGTGCAACGGAAGACTGACGTGTAGTTGATGCAGTCAACGTTGGGGAGTTAGTTGTTCAGCTTAACAAAGTGTGCAATGTAGTAGCACAAATACAGATGTTCACACGTTTGGAGAGATGAACGTTGTGTTAAAATGTGCTAATGCTCTACACGTACGGATTCTCATGATCAACCTTTGGTTTTAGAGAAGACGTAGAGCAGCTCGAACAAGCCCAAGGCGGCAGCACTATGCACAACAACAATCTCATGGGTTTCACGTGTGAGGGTCATAAACTAGAGTTCATTAGTTGGCGTGGTGGAGGCTCCAAAGGTCATTAGGGTTATTGGTCGACTAATTACTATTTGTAGCAAATAATGTATGATCTAGAAGGGGCCCTGGCGTAGCGATAAAAGTTGTTGCCTTGTGACATGAGATCACGGGTTCAAGTATTAGAAACATCCTTTTGCAAAAATATAGGAAAAATTGCGTATAAAAGACCCAAGTGGGTCGGACCCTTCTCCGGGCCCTGCGCAAGCGGGAGCTACATACACCGGGCCGGGTCACCCTTTCTTTAAATGATGTATAATCTCACATGGGCCATGGACTTAACTTGCTCCAACTCGTGAGCAAACTCCAACAGTCTTCCTTTGCACTAGAGTTGAACAATGTGTTCAAACGCTCTCATGTCTTGGACTCAGTACAATTGATTCTGTTGATCCTTAAGCATGTGACCCCATAGATTTATGCAACCAACAGTCATGAAGAAATCATTTCTGATCAATAATTAGTATTGGTCTCTAGCAAGGCTCACTAACTTTTGAAAGTTCACGAAGATCATATCTTATATAACTTGTGACTAATAATGTGTCCTTCCACACGACACCTAGCTAAGTATAAGGTGAGTGAAGTGCTACCCTAATCATTTTGTTCTTATCATGCTCCGTGGACTAAACTTTATTCAAGACATAACCATGCACTTCAATTTCAAACACATTGAGATGGCCCAAAGTAGTCTTTCTCTAATGTATACAGTGCTTTTAAGTCATCCGACTAATCACGATTAGTCGTTCATATCGCTCATTAACACTCGATCAGGTACTCGATCTGGGCGACTAGAAATCTAGTTGTCTGACTAGTCAGGCGATCAGGGTGATTAGTTGAACGACTAGGTGCCTAGCACGATTAGGATGACTAGATTACATAATACAAACTACTGATTTCTTAAGTATAATTACAGATTATATTTAGTCTTTAGTTACAGATTACACTTATTGCTAATGTTGTTTGGTGCTGCTACATATCATAGTTGGTATGTATGTACTGCTATGTAGTATATACTGCTATAAATAGCTCTATAAATCTGATGTGCAATTGCCCTACCTTGTTGCTAAATGCTGCTGGATGTGAATGTGCTTCTGAGCTTTGTTTTCTAATTGTTACATTAAATCTATGTGTGCTATTAGCGCTAATGTGTGTGCGTGCGTGCGCTAATGTGTGTGCGTGCGTGCGTGCGTGCGTGTGTGTGTGTGTGTGTGTGTGTGTGTGTGTGTGTGTGTGTGTGTGTGTGTGTGTGTGTGTGTGTGTGTGTGTGTGTGTGTGTGTGTGTGTGTGTGTGTGTGTGTGTGTGTGTGCGCGCGCGCGCGCGTGCGTGTGCATGTGTGTATGTAGGGTCGACTAGATATTGATATAAAAAATGGGCACGACGACTAGAGGTCTGACTAGGCGACTTGAAAACATTGATTGTAGGAGGAGATATTCTATCTTAACTTGACACACCCGGCGACTTGTTTCATGTCACACCTGAAAGCTACTTTTGTGACTACCCAGTTATGGTGTAGCGTCTGACAGCTTCAAAGTATGTTTTACACTATGAGATATGCAACAGTTAGCGCTAATTTCATTAAGATATTTTTAACAAAAATAACCCCACTATGTTTCACTAACGACCCTCCGGTGTTGCATAGGGGGATAAGATCCAACATTTTCTATGAAACTAGTTTTGTCATCATCGCTAGCATCATAGAAAACAAGGTAGGCAATCTTATCAATCGCATCCCTTGCTACTCTCGTTTGTTGGATGACAACCTATTCCCCGGGTCCCAACACTTATGCCTCAGAGTTCAAGTTACGTCAAGCAAACTAATATTATGCTATGGTGTGTAGCACCACCCTTAGATATTGTGATAGTATGACCACTCTTCGGTCCAACAAAAATACAAAAATCAGCACATACAGACATCCGGAGCGTGAGCCTCTACTCCTTAAACATCATCGCTTGTCCGTCCTGGTGGTCGCCAGGCCGTCTCGCCTCATGTCAATTATTTACATTACTTAATTTAGCTACTACACACTAATCACAAATTAAAAATAATTAGATTGCTTCATATGGGTACTCCATAGTTGGGCACTGAGGTCAAATATAATAAGCAAATAGCCTCAAGCCGCTTGTAATTACTTTATGTCACAGAGGAAACACAAATAATCACACGGACCATCTCACAAATTTTGAGATCATACCATCACATCATTATCTATAAAAATGAGATAGACAATTCTAGAAACGCATGTGACGTATATTTTCACAAACACGCGATTAGTCCTATTAGACGGTGGAGGATGGAAGATACTGCTCATATGATGTCACACGCTAACAAACATGATGTTTTCGATGATACAACCATTCATGTCGTGCTTGAGTCCAATTTACTCAACAAGCTCACAACATTATGGTCAGTCGCACAACGCTTACGCTCTGTCATAAAGACGTCCATTTAGCTATTACATAATAAGGAGGCGGGAAGGAATAGAACAGCCTGATTTACACGTAATACAACCTCTCAAAATGATATGCTCTACAGCGAACTGCACAATTTTAATCTAGATAAAAAACATTGTAAGCACAGCTCTGGTACCACTATAAGGAAAATATGTGATATGCCAGTCGATAGCACATAATAAATATAATCGCGTATAAGGATCACTTGCATGTAGTTGATGTAGTTGACATTGGGGAGGTAGTTGTTTGGTTTGACAAATTGCACAATGCAACACCACCTCTACAGACATCCACACGTTCGGAGAGATGAACGTCACACCACAACATGCTAGGGATCCACTGCATAAATACGGATTTTCATTACCAACCCTTTAATCCGGGAGAAGACATGCATGTAGCAACTTGAACAAGCTCCCACCATGCACAACAATTTACTTGCGTGAGGGGCAGCAACTAGAGTGCGATAATTGGTGTGGTGGAGGTTCCAAGGGTCATTAGAGTTAGTGGTCGGCCAATTAGTTTTTTATAGACTAAAATAGTAGTCTATCCCATATGGGCCTTTGGCTCATACTTGTTCTAACTCATGGGCAAAGTCTAGCAGTGTTGATCAAACAGGTAGAATTTGAGGTTGGGACTAGATGCAAAACCAGGTTAACTAGTACGTACCAATAAAAATCTCAACTAGCAGATGTGAAAATGCAAGTTTGTTAGTTATAGATGAACTTTGACTAGCTATTGAGGAATTGTACCGAGTGCTATGCTTTTCTTTACAAGAAAGCACTAGTGAGCGTGTACACACATGGACAGATGATATAGTTGTATGCTATAGTGAGACTTAAAAAAAGCACTAGTGCTATCAGTTATGAATTCAAAAGTCCAGAAGTAACACCTGCGCGCAAATTGATATCCTTGAGACACTCCAGCTTTGGCTGTTCATAATATAAAAGTAGTTGCCAATGGATCTATTTCACTGATACAATGTGACTTGTGTGGCAAGAAAATGATATACACAAACCCTCTAAGATAAGGATAGAAATTTGCTACACCTCTGAATACATGTATCTGAACATTGTACCTGTCTATTGTGTGGGTGATAATGGAGCGATAAATCATAGTATTATTAGGAGGGATTTGACTGTATAAATTATATGTATCTATGTTCCTACCATCTAAACTAAAGCTCAAGCCTCGAATCTAATCACCAATTCATATTTGTCAACCATGAGAAAATGAGGCCCTTTATCTATCACCTTCCTGCCGTCCTCCCTCACCCTGCTGAAATGCTCGCATGGGCTGATGTCAAACCTGAAGTTCGCCTTCGCTCCAACCTTGAGATGCTCGGTCCTGAACCCGATCAGCTGGCTCACTGGTCGGCCAGCCGTCGCATTAGGCCACCGGAGGAACATAAGCACCGAGTGCTTGCCGTCCATGGGGCCGTGGTTCTGCACCTTGACCATGGCCGGGAACTTGAGCTGGTCGCACACCTCGGTGCCCATTTCGTCGACGTGGTAACTTGCATTATCTTCGGATGTTATTCTCAGGCTTGCGAGTAAGCTCGTGTTGGATGCTGGATTCGTGGTGCCCGTGACGAGCCGGTGGGAGAACTTGGAGTAGCTGAGGCCGTAGCCGAACTTGTAGACAGTCTTGCCGTTGTAGAAGCGGTAGCTCCTCCCGGGGTAGCCGGTCGCCGGGTCGGCGCGCATTCGCATGTCCGTCATGGGAAACTTGGTGAACCCCTCCGGGTACCACGTCACTGGCAGTCTCCCGCTGGGGTTCTTCTCGCCGAAGAGGACTCTGGCGATGGCGAGGCCACCGGCCTGGCCCGGGTAGCCGGCCCACAGGATGGCGCCGATCTTCGGGTTCGATTGCGCGAAGGTGATGTCCACCGGACCGCCGGTGAGAAGCACCAGGATCACCGGCTTCTTCGAGGCGTTGGCAACGGTGGTGATGAGTCTTTGCTGCTGCCCCGGCAGAAGCAGGGTTGTCCTGTCGCGCCCTTCACTCTCCTGCTGCTGGCTCAGCCCCATGAACAGGAAAACGTTGTCCACGGACTGCGCCAGGGCGACCGCCTGGTCCGTCGCCGCGGCATTGCAGGCTGCTGAGTTGCAGCCGGCGAGGAACTTCACGTTCTTGACGTACCCATAGATCCCTGCGAGAGGCGTCGTCGGCTCGCACGGAGGCCCCCAGTAGTTGCCAAGGAGCGCCAGGAAGTCGTTGGCGTTGTGGCCGATGACGGCGGCGGAGCCTACCGATCCCCGGCGGAGCGGAAGGACGCCCGCGGTGTTCTTTAGCAGGACGATGCCGTCCAGCGCCGCCTCGAGCGCGAGACTCTTGTGCTCCACCGTGCAGATGTGGGCGGCGCCGAGGCTTCCGTACATGTTGCCCTTGGGGTCGCCGTTGAAGTGGCCCAACCGCATGCGGGTGGCGAAGAGGTTCTTGACGGCCTTGTCGATGTCCTGCTGCGTCAGCTTTCCTTTCTGGAGAGCGGTCGTGGCGTGCTGCTGGACGTAGGGGCCGCAATCGATGTCCAGTCCTAGAAATTGTCCCAAAAGCATTGAAGAACAGAGAAATGACTCGAATTGGAAACGGATCAGATCATGTAAACCCCACAAGCGCTACACCTTGCTCAGAGTGTCAAAGTTTAGGGTGGTGAATCAGGGAAGCAGAGGATATCTGCGATGATCAATGAGTGTTGGGGAACCACGATGCTTACCAGCCTTGAGCGAGGCCGCGACGGTGTCCTCTGGTGTCCGGCGGTAGAACTGCGAGTTGCGCATGACGGCCACTGCGTCACAATCTGCAGCGACGTACCTGGAGAAGAGAGATGAAAGGATCTCGGATGCATCAGCTTGCTCTAGTCAGTAGTACAGCATGTGAAGCTTGTGTGGAATTTGAGTTGCTCGAAGCCTCACCCGTCCAGGCCCCAGCTTCCCCTGATGGTCTTAGTGAGCAGGTCGGCGTTGGCGCACGATGGCACGCCGTTGACGGAAGTGTAGGCGCACATGACGCAGGTGGCCTTCCCGTCGACCACGCAGCTCCGGAACGGCGGGTTGAACGTGTCTGCCAGGTCCTGCGCCGTCACCTTTGCCACGAAGCTGTACCGCGACACGCCCTTCCAGTCCTCCAGGTCGTATGCCGTGGCGTGCTTGCAGCACGCCGACGTCAGGAGCAGGGGCGGCGACGCCGCCTTCCAGTTGCCGGCGCTCCCCTGCAGGCCCCGGACAAAGGCGGCGGCGTACCGGCTGGCCACGACGGGGTCCTCGCCGGGCGTCTCCTGGCCGCGGCCCCAACGCGGGTCCCGGAAGATGTTCACGTTCGGGGACCACATGGTGAGCCCCTCCGCCTGGCCAATGTTGTACAGCGCCCGAGCCTCCTTCCCGGTCGCCTGCATCCACGGACGTGGTGATGGCCTTATCTAAATTCACGTGGCAGCTGGACATGTATATGCTTGCAACGCACTCTTGCTGACCACATGCTGATCAGTTCGAATAAAAGAGAAAAAAACGAGCGCGTGCATATGCATGACATCGATGACGATCCAACAATGATGGAATCGTAGCTCGTCCAATGATGGCACGGCCGGTCACCATCATCAGCGCCTGTGTCATGCAAGCTACGCGCCTACGCCCGTGTCCCTTGCCATCACGTACCTGCCCGATCCGGAACCATAGGTTGTCGTTGAACGCGGCGGCGGTCAGCAGCACCTGCGGGAAGCTGGTGACGGCGCGGACGGGGCTGCGGTAGAGGTGGATCCCCTTGCCGGAGATGGCCACCCCGTGCAGCGCCTCGTTCCACCACTTGTACGCCGGCACGTCCAGGCGCGGCACGCCGGCCGCGATGTCCCCCAGCTGCGCCACCTTCTCCGCGGGCGTCATGCGCGAGACCAGGTCCGCCACGCGCTGCGCCACGGTGAGCTTACTGTTGCAGAACGGGAACCCCTTCGCCGGCGAAGACGGGCCGCACGAGAATGGCGCGCCCGCCACCGCCGCTTTGAACAGCACCACAATCAGGAGGAGCAGTAGTGCTGCCATGCCGCCGACGTTTCTGAAGGAGATTATAGCAGAAGTGGTATCGATATGATGTAAAATTAAGGCCAAGGGGTTAGTAGAGTACCGCGGCTAAATAGACGATCTCGGCCAATGGGAGAGGTTTGCTTAAGGAGGAGCCGTGCCTCCATGCCGGCGTGTATGTGGTATTGGAGGGGAAGGCGGCCATGGCGGAGAAGTAGTCACTGGTGTTACGTGTGATGCACTATACTACTTACTACAAGTGCTATTATTAGCTCTACGCTGGAAGTAACAAGTGGCAACAGCAGTCGTGTGTAAGCGATAAACTGACTTTTTATTAACGTAACAGAAACAAATTTAAGGGTTAAACTACAACAGAAACAAAGAAAGGGCAATTTGCTGCATGTAGGTCCTGCTTGTGGGGAAGATTACTGTAACACCCTCAAATTTATTACCATGCATTGCATATATTTTTTTATGTAGAGAAGCATTTAAAAAGAAGTAGAGATGGAAAAAAAACCATAGAAATGGAGAAAGAACCATAGAAATTGAGAAAGGAATATAGAAATGGAGAAGAAAATATAGAAATGGAGAGAAATAAAAATAAGATAGCTGAATTGAGCCATCCTAAATTTCCCACACCAAATTTCCCCACTAAATTTTTCCCAAATTTCCCCACCAAATTTCCCCAAATTCCCTAAAATTACCATTTGAGGAATTTCCCCTACATTTGATGGGAATTCCCCACAAATTGACCGCAGCCTTGAGGGGAGGGAAGCCTTAGGACTCTTTGATTGAGTCCCAACTTGACTAGGATTCTTTGGTTGAGTCCCAATTGGACTAGAACTCTCCCTTTTCCCCCTTATAAATACAACCCTCAGCCCCCCTACACCTTTGGCCGCAGCCCCCCCCCCCACTTGCCGAGTTGAGCCTCCCCCCTTGCTGGAGTTTGGTCGCCGACGAGCCCCGCCGTCAAGCCCTATCATCGAGCCCCGCCGTCAAGACCTGCTGTCGAGACCCGCCGTCGAGCCCCGTCACGCCTCGCTGTCACCGGAGAAGAAGCACGACGATCTGCCCTACTATAATTCCCAACAGAAAAATCCTCCGCTGCTGCTGTTGCTAGGAGGAAGGCCCTTCCGCAAGGAGGAAGGGAGGTAGGTCTTCATTACCCCTCTTATGACGCCGTCGCTATTTCTACGCATCCGTTTTCTTCGCCCCCTTCGAGCAGAAACTTTCGCATGTGGACAGATCATGTTTTGATCGATTTTTGATGGTGGAATTGATCTAGATCTTATGTCAAGATCATCACCACGTCCACACTTGATCTCAGCACCCTTGTTCATCATAAAACCCCATGAAAGCCCATTAAAACATGCAAGAACACGTATAAACTGGTTTTATAAAACTGCGCTATAGAATTTGCATTCATCTATCCCATTGCATTTTGAGTAAAGTTTGTATATGGTAATTGATTGATGTAAATCTTGTATGTGTGTGGTCGTGAGTAGAAGGACAAGCTCAAGAGGCCGTCTACGAGGAGTTACAGCACCAAGATTTTGAGACGCTTGAGCAACACGAACCATAGGAGCAAGGCAAATGCCCCTTGACTATATTGATCCTATGTTTTTGAAACTGTTTTGCTTGCGAAAACCCGTATGCTTGACTCAACTTGATGGGACACCCTTTTTATAGGAGTTTACTAGTTTTGTTAACCATCCTTGTCACCGGGCAAGTTGATGAGTCGGGTATGGTCATTTTTCCTTTTTGCTTCGCTCAACTTATGGGATACGGGAAGCTGAAATAAAACATGGTTAGCTACTGCACTCATATGAATAATGATGATGATAACTTGATGATGTTAATGTGACATCAGGTTCCGAAAATAGAACCAAGTTAATGCATATGTGTGCCCAAGATGTTCATCACACATACACATGTATTCCACAAACTGAATTCAGAATATAACCACGAATAAATATTGTTTAAGTACTTTATTACAATGACTCAATATCTCACTCATGAATCTCTAACTTATTCTTGCAGCGGAAGTCTCTAAACGACAGCGGAAAGTGACTAAAGACAGCAGGCTCCATCTTCAACTCCGCAGGCTTGTTGAAGGTAGTTCACACGCCTAGTACTCCACATGGTCCTCGAAGTACTCATCTCCTATAGCTGATGTTTATGTGGTAATGCAAGGTGAGTACATGTCGTACTCAGCAAGTGCGCGAAAAGTATAACATGTAGCTTACAACAAGGTAGGAAATAAAAAAGCTCATTGCAGCAAGCAAATTTTATTTCACAAACATAGTAAAAAAACAGCAACTATTCTAATTAAATCCCAATATAACCAAGTAAAACAGAAATATTCTTTCATCAATATTCCTTCACCATAATTCACCATTTATCAAGTCTCAATCAGCCATTAATCTTTCTCAAGTTCATCTCATGCTCATAAATATTCATAACCATCTCATATTCATATAACCGAAACCGAACTCAATGCCATGACTCAAAACAGTCCCAAAACCAATCCCAATGACCATACCATAACCATACCGAATAACCATCCCAAGTTTTCCCTCTAATCATGTGAGTTGGCCAGGTGCTTGTGACCGGAAGCACGGCTATCATGATAGTTTTACACTCTGCAGAGGTGGCACCACTTTACCAACAAGTTCGTGATTTCGTCACCCGTCGGCGACTGTAGAACCTCTATAATACCAATACACAACCGTCGGTGTATGGCCAAGAGATCACAAAATACCCTTTACAAAGTGTCTACAAGATGTATGGACTCCTTGAGGTTTCACCGGCAGGCTCGAATCACCATTCTCCCACCCACAGGCCCTCTCTTGTGCCATGCAGTTCCCAAAGCAGTCCCTCTCGACTCCCATTCCCCGCGCCATCCAATGGTCCATAACAAGCTAGCAACACACCTAATTAGTCAGCTAAGCCGCACCCATATTTGGCCTTGTGGTGGCACTGTTTTCCTAGCATGTGCTGGCATGAACCGGTCCTTAGATCTACGACAAGTAAACCACCATCTCATTTAGCAACATCCACGAACCAAGCTTGCCTAGATCTCCCCGATTCCATGCTCATTAACATCATCAAGTTCTCATCACGTTAAATCCTATGAGTGCAGTAGCTAACCATGTTGTAATTCCGCTTCCCGTATCCCGTAGATTAAGCGAAGCAAAAAGGAAAAACGACCATACCCGACTCATCAACTTTCCCGGAGACAAGGATGGTTAACAAAACTAGTAAACTCCTATAAAAAGGTGTCCCATCAAGTTGACTCAAGCGTACGAATTTTCGCAAACAAAACAGTTTCGAAACATGGAATCAATATGGTCAAGGGGCACTTGCCTTGCTCCCGTGGTTCGTGTGGCTCAAGCGTCTCGAAGTCTTGGTGTTGTAGTTCCTCGTAGATGGCCTCTTGAGCTTGTCCTTCTACTCACGACCACGCACATACAAAATTCACAGCAATCAATTATCATGCACAAACTTTACTCAAGATGCAATGGGGTAGATGAATGCAAATCCTATGGTGTTGTTTTATTAAACCAGTTTGTACATGTTCTTGCATGTGTTTAATGGGCTTTCATGGGTTTTATGATGAACAAGAGTGTATAGATCAAGTTTGGACGTGCTGATGATCTTGAATCAAGATCTAGATCAATTCCATCGTCAAAAACCGATCAAAACACGATCTGTCCACACGTAAAAGTTTCTGCTCGAAGGGGGCAAAGAAAACGGATGCGTAGAAATAGCGGCGATGTCGTAAGATGGGTAATGGGGACCTACCTCACTTCCTTTTGGTGACAGGTCCTTCCTCCAAGCAATTGCAGCAGTTGGGAATTTTTCTATGGAAAATTTTGGTAGGACAGATCATCGGGCTTCTTCTCCGGCGACGGCGGGGCTCAACGGTGGCCAAATTCCAGCAAGGGGGGGACCTTGGCGACTTGGCAGCAAGTAAGGGGGCTTGGCAGCATGGGGGACATCCAAAATAGAGAGGATTTTGGCCATGGGGTGGGGGTTATATTTATAAAGGGAAAAAAGAGGAGTCCTACTCCAATTGGAGCTCAAATAAGAGTCCTATTCAAGTTTTTTGGATCTTAACAAACTTATCTCTTGTGGTGCGGCAGCCTTAGGGATTTTATCCCCAAAATGTGGGGGAAAATCCCCCTTTTCGGGAATTGGGGAATTTAGAAATTTTGGGGGAAATTTGGGAATGGCTCATTTCAGCTATCTTTTTCCCATTCCTCACCATTTCTATGTCACTTGCTCCATTTCTACATTCCTCTATCCATTTATATGTCCCATTCTCCATTTCTACATTCCCCTCTCCATTTCTATTTCTCATTCTCCATTCATACATTCCCCTCTCCATTTCTATGTCTCATTCTATATTTCTACATTGCCCTTCTCCATTTCTATGCCCTATTCTCCATTTCTATATTCTTTTCTCCATTTATGTGGTTTCTCCTCCATTTCTATGGTTCCTTCCTCCATTTCTATGGTTCTTTCTGTATTTCTATGGTTCCTTCCTCCATTTCTATGGTTCTTTCTTTATTTCTATGGTTCTTTCCTCCATTTCTATGGTTCTTTCTCCATTTCTATAGTTCTTTCTCCATTTCTATAGTTCTTTCTCCATTTCTACTTTTTTTATAATGTTTCTCTATATGAAAAATGTATGCAATGCATGGAAATGAATTTGAGGGTGTTACAAACCTACCCCCCTTAAACTGAATCTCGCCCTCGAGATTCGATAGAGTGGAGAATAGATGAGGGAATTCTGCCTTGATATCTTCCTCACGCTCCCATGCATTTTCGGCTTTCGTGTGATGGCTCCACTATACCTTGCACCAACGGATCACTTTGTTCCTCATGACCCTTTCCTTCACGTCCAAAATTTTGATGGGGTGCTCCGCGTATGTCAGATCCTCTTGAAGCTCAAGCTCATCCATCGGTACTTGTTCTTCCGGTACCCTTAAGCACTTCTTGAGTTGGGATACGTGAAACACGTCGTGTACGTCGGAGAGGTGCGTTGGCAGCTCTAGTTGATAGGCTACTTCTCCTCGCTTGCCCAAAATCTTGAATGGCTCGATGTAGCGAGGTGCTAATTTTCCCTTGACGTTGAACTGTCGTTGGCCTCGGATAGGCGATACCTTAAGATACACGAAGTCTCCTACTTCGAAGGTCAATTTTCTTCGCCTATTGTCTGCATAACCTTTTTGTCGTGACTGAGCAGCCTTCAAGTTTTCTTGTATCATTTGGACTTGCTTCCCGGCGTCTTGCAGCACTTCGGGTCCAAACACTTGTCTCTCTTCGGTCTCATTCCAGAACAGTGGCGTTCTACACCTTCTACCATACAATGCTTCGAAAGGTGACATCTTCAAGCTGGCTTGGTAGCTGTTATTGTATGAGAATTCAGCGTACGGCAAGCTCCTATCCTAACTACGCCCATGTTTCAAGGCGCAAGCTCTCAACATGTCTTCCAAAATCTGATTTGTCCTCTCAGTTTGCCCGTCAGTTTGCGGGTGATAAGCGGAGCTGAAATTCAGTCGTGTACCCATGGCTTCATGCAGCTTCTTCCATAACCTAGAGGTAAATTGAGAACCCCAATCTGAAACTATCCTCTTTGGAACTCCACGGCGACACACGATTTGCTCCATATACAACTCGGCTAATTGTGCAACGCTGTACTGGATTTTAACAGGAAGGAAATGGGGTGTTTTTGTCAATCGGTCCACGATAACCCAAATAGAGTCGTAACCCGATTGAGTACATGGCAATCCGACGATGAAATCCATGCTGATATCTTCCCACTTCCACTCGGGTACTTTCAATGGCTGCAACAGTCCAGCGGGTCTTTGATGTTCAGCCTTCACCCGTTGGCACGTATCGCATAATGCAACATCTTCAGCTATGTCCCTTTTCATACCATCCCACCAATAGCAAGTTTTCAGGTCCTTGTATATCTTTGTACAACCGGGATGTATGGAATAAGGTGAGTCATGTGCCTCCTTTAATATCGTGTCGCGAATGTGCTTCACGTTACGCACAATAATCCTTTTCCCTAACCAAAGCGTGCCTTTCTCGTCTTCCTTGAAATCCTTTCCTATGCCTTGTCGGATTCTTTCCTTGATTTTCTCATCCGTTGCTTGGTCATCTCGTATCTCTTGTTCCAGCGATGAGTTCAGTTCTATCACCTCCATCTCGTTCAAGAATCCGAGATGCAACCGTTCAAACTCCTAAAGCAGCACGGGTGGCAGCTCCCGAACCGTGAGTTGATGATACGCTCCTTTTCTGCTCAACGCATCAGCTACTACATTGGCCTTTCCGAGGTGATAGTTGATTCCAACATCATAATCCTTGATGAGTTCCAACCATCGACGTTGCCTCAAATTCAGATCCATTTGCGTGAATATATACTTGAGGCTTTTGTGATCCGTATAGATCTCACATCGGTGTCCAAGGATATAATGCCTCCAAATCATCAAGGCATGTACCACGGCTGCAAGTTCCAAGTCATGTGTGGGGTAATTCAGCTCATGTTTCTTTAGTTGTCTCGACACATAGGCTACCACTTGTCCTTCTTGCATGAGTACACATCCAAGCCCTTGTCTTGATGTGTCACAATATATGTCGAAGCTTTTGCTCATGTCCGGCAATACCAAAACCGGCGTTGTGGTTAATATATTCTTTAACTCCTCAAAGCTTTCTTGACACGCTGATGTCCACTGAAATGCTTTCCCCTTCATCAACAATTCCGTCATAGGCTTCGCTATTTTGGAGAAATCCTTGATGAACCGGCGGTAGTATCCAGCCATCCCAAGGAAACTCCGAATATCCCTCACATTCTAGGGTTGGTTCCACTTCAAAACATCCCTCACTTTTCAGGGATCAACCGATACTCCTCCCTTGGAGATGATGTGGCCTAGGAACGATATCTCCTTTAGCCAAAATGGACACTTGCTGAACTTAGCATACAATTGATGCTTCACAGTTTCTGCAACGCTAATCTCAAGTGTTTTTCATGTTCTTCCTCGCTTTTCGAATACACCATGATGTCGTTGATGGAAACCACGACGAACTTGTCCATGTACTCCATGAATACCTTATTCGTGAGGTACATAAAGTATGTGTGTGCATTCGTTAACCCAAAAGACATAATGGTATATTCATACGAACCATACCGTGTTCGAAATGCAGTCTTGGGTATGTCGGAGGGCTTAATCTTCAGCTGGAAGTATCCCAACTGAAGATCAATCTTGGAGAAAATTCGGGCACCTTTCATTTGATCGAACAATCCTCTATGCGGGGCAGCGGGTACTTATTCTTGATCATCACCTCGTTAAGAGACTTATAGTCCACACACATCTTTTGTGTTCCATCTTTCTTGTCCACGAAGAGCACGGGGGCTCCCCATGGTGACGAGCTTGGGCGTATAAAACCCTTTTCTAGCTGCTCCTGAATTTGCTTCTTGAGCTCCACTAATTCATTATCAGTCATCCTATATGGCCTTTTCGCTATAGGTGCAGTTCCGGGTACTAAATCAATAGCAAATTCGATTTCCCGGTCAGGTGGCATACCTGGAAGTTCTTCCGGGAACACATCTGAATATTCTTGAACCACCGGAATGCTTTCCAATGTCGCTTCTTCGATGTGGTTCAGCACTGCCTTCTCGGTTGCCGGTTGGGCTGCCTCAAACTCAATACGAGTATCGTGCTCACTCGTCAACTGCACGATCCTCTGAGCACATTGAATCACTCTGTTGTGCTTGCTTAACCAGTCCATTCCATGTATTATGTCAATCCCTTGTGAATCCAAGACAATAAGGTTGGCAAGAAAGTCTACCCCCTTATTTTAATACTTACTCTGGGAGTAGAATTCAGAATTGAAAGAAGCGATTTCCCAACTATATGCATCAAGGTATATGAACTAAGCAACTTCTTTTATTAATATCAGCCTATATGAGGATGTGGACAAGTGCCGAAGCATCTCACATCTCTGTACTATGTGTGCATGTGGACATCCATCGAAGCGTACCACAACTCACATCAGCACACAAACCAAGCAATCATCACAAAAATTTCAGCACACCACTCTTATTTAAGCTACTACGATCTAAACGTTCCTATTACAGCTTTATTCAATGGAAAACTAAACTTAGTCGTGAGAACCGGTGCTGTTCTCACCGTGTGACGGGGGTGATCCATATATGGGCGCACTCCATGGTGAGTCGGTAGTCCATGTAGGGATAGATGATGTTGGTGCTCCATTTGCTCCCGCGTTGGCACGAGTCTCCTCCTGTAAGTACAACTTCGTGCGGAGGTAACGAATCTCTTCTTGTGCACTTGCATAGCGGTTTCCTAACTCCACGAGCAACCTCTAAGACTTGTCAGCAGCTTGTGGGTTGGAAAGAGCTGTTACATGGAGTCCAAGAATCTCCCTTGTACCACTCTTCCGATACGGGTGCAGCTCAAAAGTGGTGTCCTCAAGCTGCTCATGGAAGGCGTAGCACAGTCCGGTGAGTGCTTCCCATGCAGCATCATCGATAGCTACCGCCCTTCCACTTTTCATGTCCGAGATGAGAGACTTTCTTGAGAAGATATTTCGAATATAAGCTGCAGCAATCCAGAAATTCTTTGAGCTCCCTGGATATGTGTCCACCTTCCATTCCGACGGACCGAAATTCTTGAACTAAATGGTTGGCCCATTCATTACCTTCATTATTGGTCTCAGCAAGGGGTGGCTCCTCCTCGGGTTCATCTCCTCCCAACATAGCTTCATGAGGCTCCACGGGGTGTAAGCCCGCGTGAAACTCTTCTTGAGGTGCATACCAATGCCGTTCTTGTGGATCATCCTCCATATCGTCTTCGAATGGTTCCACCTATTTCGGGTCCTCTCCCTCATGCAAAGAGCTATTGAATTCATCTTCATCATGAGGTTCCATCTTCACCTCCTCCCAATATGGTCCATTGGACACCTCAATGGGGTTAAGTGCACTCCCAAGTGGTGGTGGACGAGTCCTTATGCGTGTTGTGCTCCTAGTCACCGGCATCTATAAATAAGACGTGAAAAACTTTAGAGAAGAAAGAAATAACTCCAAAACTTCAGAAGTTATGGAGCAATAAAGCAAAGGTGTTGCTGTCCAAAAGAAGAGAAAAAGAGGGGCTGAAAATAGCACTTTGCGGTGGCTGAATTGATAAGTAAAGTGCAGCAGCAAGCAATTTTCGAAAATAACAGTTTAGAGGGGTGTGCCTATGTGTTTTAGAGTGTCCATTATACCTAGGCTTGCATCCTACGATCAACGTGGCTCTGATACCAGTCTGTGACACCCGGTTCCAAAAATAGAACCAAGTGAATACATATATGTGCCCAGGATGTTCATCACACATACACATATATTCTACAAACTGAATTCAGAATATAAACACAAATAAATAGTGTTTAATTACTTTACTACAATGACTCAATGTCTCACTCATGAATCTCTAACTTATTCTTGCAGCGGAAGTCTCTAAACGACAGCGGAAAGTGACTAAAGACAGCAGGCTCCATCTTCAACTCCACAGGCATGTTGACGGTAGTTCGCACGCCTAGTACTCCACATGGTCCTCGAAGTACTCATCTCCTATAGCTGATGTTTATGTCGTAATGCAAGGGTGAGTACATGTCGTACTCAGCAAGTGCGGGAAAAGTATGACATGTAGCTTACAACAAGGTAGGAAATAAAAAGGCTCATTGCAGCAAGCAAATTTTATTTCACAAACATAGTAAAAAAACAACAACTATTTCTAGGTGAATTAAATCCCAATATAACCAAGTAAAACAGCAATATTCTTTCATCAATATTCCTTCACCATAATTCACCATTTATCAAGTCTCAATCAGCCATTAATCTTTCTCAAGTTCATCTCATGCTCATAAATATTCATAATCATCTCATATTCATATAACCGAAACCAAACTCAATGTATTGACTCAAAACAGTCCCAAAACCAATCCCAATGACCATACCATAACCATACCGAATAACCATCCCAAGTTTTCCCTCTAATCTTGTGAGTTGGCTAGGTGCTTGTGACCGGAAGCACGGCTATCTTGATAGTTTTACACTCTGCAGAGGTGGCACCACTTTACCCACAAGTTCGTGATTTCGTCACCCATCGGCGACTGTAGAACCACCATTATACCAGTCCACAACCATCGGTGTATGGCCAAGAGATCACAAAATACCCTTTACAAAGGAGATACTAGATGTATGGACTCCCTGAGGTTTCACCGACAGGCTCGAATCACCATTCTCCCACCCACGGGGCCCCCTCTTGTGCCATGCAGTTCCCAAAGCAGTCCCTCTCGACTCCCATTCCCCGCGCCATCCAACGGTCCATAACAAGCTAGCAACACACCTAATTAGTCAGCTAAGCCGCAACCATATTTGGCCTTTGTGGTGGTACTGTTTTCCTGGCATGTGCTGACATGAACCGGTCCTTAGATCTACGGCAAGTAAACCACCATCTCATTTAGCAACATCCACGAACCAAGCTTGCCTAGATCTCCCCGATTCCATGCTCATTAACATCATCAAGTTCTCATCACGTTAAATCTTATGAGTGCAGTAGCTAACCATGTTGTAATTCCGCTTCCCGTATCCCGTAGATTAAGCGAAGCAAAAAGGAAAAACGACCATACCCGACTCATCAACTTTCCCGGCGACAAGGATGGTTAACAAAACTAGTAAACTCCTATAAAAGGGTGTCCCATCAGTTGACTCAAGCGTACGAGTTTTCGCAAACAAAACAGTTTCGAAACATGGGATCAATATGGTCAAGGGGCATTTGCCTTGCTCCCGTGGTTCGTGTGGCTCAAGCGTCTCCAAGTCTTGGTGTTGTAGTTCCTCGTAGACGGCCTCTTGAGCTTGTCCTTCTACTCACGACCATGCACATACAAAATTTACAGCAATCAATCATCATGCAAAAACTTTACTCAAGATGCAATGGGTAGATGAATGCAAATCCTATGGTGTTGTTTTATTAAACCAGTTTGTACGTGTTCTTGCATGTTTTAATGGGATTTAATGGGGTTTTATGTTGGACAAGAGTGTATAGATCAAGTGTGGACATGCTGATGATCTTGACTCAAGATCTAGATCAATTCCACCGTCAAAAATTGATCAAAACATGATACGCCCACACGTAAAAGTTTCTGCTCGAAGGGGGCGAAGAAAACGGATGCGTAGAAACAGCGGCGACGTCGTAAGATGGGTAATGGGGACCTACCTCACTTCCTTTTGGTGGTAGGGCCTTCCTCCTAGCAATGGCAGCAGTGGGGAATTTTTCTATGGAAAATTTTGGTAGGACAGATCGTCGGGCTTCTTCTCCAGCGACGGCGGGGCTCGACGGGGCTCGACGGCGGCCAAATTCCAGAAAGTGGGGGAACTTGGCGACTTAGCAGCAAGGAAGGGGGCTTGGCAGCAGGGGGGGGTCCAAAATAGAGAGGATTTCGGCCTGGGGGTGGGAGTTATATTTATAAGGGGAGAAAAGAGGAGTCCTACTCCAATTGGAGCTCAAATAAGAGTCCTATTCAATTTTTTTTATCTTAACAAACTTATCTCTTGTGGTGCGGCAGCCTTTTTGGGTTTTATCCCCAAAATGTGAGGAAAATTCCTATTTTTGGGAATTGGGGAATTTAGAAATTTTTGGGGAAATTTGGGAATGGCTCATTTCAGCTATCTTTTTCCCATTCCTCACCATTTCTATGTCACTTGCTCCATTTTTACATTCCCCTCTCCATTTCTATGTCACATTCTCCATTTCTACATTCCCCTCTCCATTTCTATGTCCCATTCTCCATTTCTACATCCCCCTCTCTATTTTTATGTCCCATTCTCCATTTCTATATTGCCCTTCTCCATTTCTATGCCCCATTCTCCATTTCTATGTTCTTTTCTCCATTTCTGTGGTTTTTCCTCCATTTCTATGGTTCCTTCCTCCATTTCTATGGTTCTTTCTCCATTTCTATGGTTCCTTCCTCATTTCTATGGTTCTTTCTCCATTTCTATGGTCCTTTTCTCTATTTCTATGGTTCTTTCTCCATTTCTATAGTTCTTTCTCCATTTCTATAGTTCTTTCTCCATTTCTACTTCTTTTATAATGTTTCACTACATGAAAAATGTATGCAATGCATGGAAATGAATTTGAGGGTGTTACAGTTAATGAGCATGGAATCGGGGAGATCTAGGGAAGCTTGGTTCGTGGATGTTGCTGAATGAGATGGTGGTTTACTTGACGTAGATCTAAGAACCGGTTCATGCAAGCACATGCCAGGAAAACAGTGCCACCACAAGGCCAAATATAGGTGCGGCCTAGCTGACTAATTAGGTATGTTGCTAGCTTGTTATGGACCGTTGGATGGGAGTCGAGAGGGACTGCTCTGGGAACTGCATGGTACAAGAGGGGGCCCGTAGTTGAGAGAATGGAGATTCGAGCCTACCAGTGAAACCTCAGTGGGTCCGTATATCCTAGTAGCCCCTTTGTAAAGGTTATTTTGTGATCTCTTGGCCATACACCAACGGTTGTGTTCTGGTATAATGGAGATTCTTTATAGTCGCCGATGGGTGATGAACTTGTGGGTAAAGTGATGCCACCTCTGCAGAGCGTAAAACTATCATGATAGCCGTGCTTCCGGTCACAAGCACCTGACCAACTTCCATGATTAGAGGCAAAACTTAGAATGTTTATTCGGTATGGTTATGGTTATGGTCATTGGGATTGGTTTTGGGATTGTTTTAAGTCATGAAAATGAGTTTGGTTTCGATTATATGAATATGAGATGGTTATGAATATTTATGAGCATGAGATGAACTTGAGAAAGATTAATGGCTGGATGAGACTTGATAAATGATGAATTATGATAAAAGAATGTTGCTGATTTACTTGGTTATATTGTGATTTAACTCATCTAGACTTAGTTGTTGTTTTTACCATGTTTGTGAAATAAAATTTATTTGCTGCAATGAGCCTTTTTATTGCCTACCTTGTTGTAAGCTACATGTCATACTTTTCCCACACTTGCTGAGTACGATATGTACTCACCCTTGCATTACCACATATACGTCAGCTACAGAAGAAGAGTACTTCGAGAAACATGTGGAGTACTAGGGGCGCACTACCGTCAACATGCCTATGGAGTTGAAGTTGGAGCCTGCTGTCTTTAGTTATTTCCACTGTCGTTTAGAGTCTTCCGCTGCAAGAATAAGTTAGAGATTCATGAGTGAGACAGTGAGTCGATGTAATAAAGTACCTAAACACTATTTATTCGTGGTTATATTCTGAATTCAGTTTATGGATTACATGTGTATGTGTGATGAACATCCTGGGCACACATATGCATTCACTTGGTTCTATTTTCGGAACCGGGTGTCATGAGTCAGATCCAATTGTGTCTTCTGTAAGCTGTCTTTTCCTGCATTTATACAAGAGGTTGGTTACAGTACCAAACCCGTTACCTCATGTTCACAAGACAACAGTTTTAACCCTGCACCAAGGCTCCTCCTCATAAGGGTTAAACTACGTTGAGTAAATTTTACAAAACTACAAGTTCTTTGGCAATATTATTGCAAAACTACAGATTTAAGCATCTGTCACAACACTACAGATTTTTACATCGATTATATCATGAAACTACAGATTTTACATTGAATCTATCGCAAAACTACATATTTTACATCATTTTTTCACAAAACTATAGATTTTAGGCATACAGGTCTTAGAGTAATATGTCTAAAATCTATACTTTTGTAATACAGTTGACGTAAAATCTATAGTTCTGTGAAAAATAGGCTTAAATCTGTAGTTTTGTGAAATTTACTCAACTATATTTGATACACAGGTAAAATCATGCTTATTTTTAGCAATGGGTTCATGAATATGGTCCATCGTTGTGCCAATCAAGCAGTTTGGTATAACATATTGTTCTTGATGTAAAAAACTTGGACTAACGATGTTGTTGACCAGAAAAAATCTTCCACAATAAAATTGTGTCCTCGACTAATATAAGGTTGTTTGAACTGAAGCTTCTAGAAAAAGGAGAGTTAGATGCGGGGCATTTTGATAAAACCCAAATACCGAATAGACCTGAGTAATTCTAGTAGACCCCATATATCATAGGCACACCAATGAAAGATATGACTAGAGTTTTTTCGGCGGCATACAAATGAATTAACATGGCTTTTCTAGAAGTTGATTTTGTGGTATCTTGTTTTCAAGCGTATACATATGCAGTGTCCATAATAGCACGCTCAGGTCATTATGTCTCAGCACTCACTGAAGCAGCTCCAAATAACACAGATCTCGGGTGTTCGGGTGTTGGGGTGAAAAATGGTTGTGAGTTTTATAGGTCGGAGGAGCCAGAAAACAAGGTGAAAGGGGCCTTTTATCTCGAGGATTCAAGGTACAGATGACTACAGCGAGAGAACCTACCCGAGACTGAAGATCACTTGCGGGAAGCCATTTTTTACCTTAGAAACTCAAGATACAAGCGCCCCGGTGAGAGTTCGACCCGAGAAGACCAAGTTACCTCGCGGCTGCAAGTTAAACCAGATAAACCATGAGATGCAAAGGTCGTGCAGGACTTAGCCATTATCGGGAAGGCTCAAAACGTTGTAAATATTAAGATAGCACTCTAGAAGGGTTGGCACGATATTTGTCCGTGCCTTAGAGATAAGTTGAGTCTTAGTTTAAACTTAGAAGATAAGATCGCCCGGTTTGTATCGAGTCTGTATAAAGGCAGCATTCTGCCGAGGAAAACAAGCAACAAAAATTTTGTTCAGCTACTTTCTTTTTATGTCTTTGTAGTTATTAGCTTCGTTTTGTAGTTCTTTGTTGCTTTGTCGAGTAAACCATCCGTCCCTCCCCATGTAAGTGAGATTTATCACGTTCCTATCTAAGGAGCCTCGCGCGCCTCGGATGTATTTTAAATTTTGATTCAAAGTTCACACTTGTATAAATTCCACATTTGTGGTCCAAATGCAATGATTCTTTTTTCTAGATTCTTTAAAAAAACATGCTCTGCCACGTGGAAGCATTTTTGTCTAGATATATATAGTTCAGTTTTGTACTTGTCAATCAATCCATGCATAATCACTATTTAACATTGTAAGGATCGAAACGCCCAAGAGGGGGGTGAATTGGGCTTTTTCAAATTTTAGAGCAATTTAAAACTTAATGGTTGAAGCCCAATTCCCTATGCGAACTAACTACGCAAGCAAGAGTATTAAGTGCGGAATAGTAAATGCGTAATAGTAAGAGGATGAGGAGAGAGATGCAAACTCCCGCGGAGACTCGGAGACACGGCGATTTTTCCCGTGGTTCGGTAAGATCACAAAGATCTACCTACGTCCACGTTGTGGCACCCACCAAAGGGTATAGCCACTCCCAAGTCACCAAGACAAGGGAATCCACTATCTTTCTCCGTTCGCCATCTCCGGCAAGGTGGAGCTCAAGCCTTGTACAATGGTGATCCTCCGGGCTTCCACAAACGCCTTGGTAAGCTCCGGAGCGATCTCTTCTTCCTCCAACTTTTACAAGGTGAGAGAAGTCACCAAGACACTCTCTCTCACTAGCCTAGAGATTCCAATCACCAAGAATGGACGCACACAAGCTTCTCTCTAGCTAGATCTAGCCTATAGTTGGAGTACAAGAGGTTTTGAGGTGTGGAAGTGGTAGCTCTTGGTCTTGAATGCTTGAGGATGTGTAGTGAGGCTCTGGTGATCAAGACTTTTTGAAATGGCCGGTTGGAGGGGTATTTATAGCCAGCCCACACGAGATAGCCATTGGAAAAGTAGGCAGACTTTTTCTGTGAACATCGGATCATCCGATGCACCCCTTTATTTGAGCATCGGTCGAATTCCAAATTAGCTGATGTCATGTGTCAGATGTGACCGTTGGATATAACCGTTGGATCTGACTGTTTAATCGACCGATGTTACTTCAACTTCATCATCGGATGATCCGGTGAGTTGATCTTCAGAATTGGTTCAGAAATATTGTCTCTGTTGAAATTGACCGATGTACACTTACTTCATCATCGGATGATCCGGTGTGTACTTCTTCAGAATAACTCAGAAATCATCCTTCTGTTGAAATTAACCGATGTGCCACTTCCTTCACATCGGATGATCCGGTGTGTACTGGGCTCTGAGGTCTTCTTCTTCTGCCAACTCAAACTCGACCGATTTAGTCATTTTGCAAGACATCGGATGATCCGGTGAGTGCAACTTGTTTGCTTCGAGTTGTTTTGAGTTGATCTTTTGGAATCTTCTTGAGTGACCTCTTTGACACTTGTTTGAAATGATATTTTGATGAAGTGTAAGCTTCTTGTGTTGCCAATTTTGATAGAATAGAGTCGTTGTATGAGTTCTTCATTTAGTCTTCATGAGTATCGAATAACCCCTTAGAATAGATCGTTGAGGGGTCTCCATTTGTATCCAATGAGCAGTAGATGGTGTGAATAGATAGTTCATTAACGTTTGATGTGATATACGTGAAACCTCGCATCCACAAACTCATTAGTAATAACGAACGGTTGTCATTAATCACCGAAACCATACCTCACGGGGGTCTAGATGCTTTCAATCTCCCCCTTTTTGGTGATTGATGACAACACAACGAGTAGAGCATAGAATTAATGGAATTAAAACGCAATGCTCAAATAATAAACAATAAAGCACCCGGAGTACAATAATAGCAAATAATAATAACAGGCAATCTCAAATAGATAACAATAAGTAGCAAAAGGATAGACACTCCCCCTAAAACCAAGAACTCCCCCTAGAACTGAGCTAACCCTCCCCCTGACTCTAACTCTTCTCCCCCTTTGGCATCAAGACACCAAAAAGGGAAGTCGAGTGCCTACGACTCAGGCGCGCTCCTGGCGATGGTGAAGCGGTCGGCGTCGACGGTGCTGTCGCTGGAGCTGCTGGAGGTGGAGGTCGCTGGCGCTGGAGCTGGAGCGGGGGAGCTGGAGCTGGAGCTGCTGGGGGATCCGCTAAGACTGCTGGCGCCAGTGGAGAAGGTACTGCCGGAAGAGGTGAGGACTGGAACGACGTCGGCGGCAGTACTGTCGAGTGAACGGGCGCTGTCGAGGCGAGTAGAGGTGGTATACTGAAGCTGGGGATCGACGAGGACGGTGCTGGAGCTGGTGCCAGTGGGGGTGCACCTGGAGCCTGACTGAGTCCCGAGTGCTGAGGTGGAAGGGCGACTCCCGTCTGCTGGTAGAGGTTGGTGACCAACCCCAGGACGCCCAACAACATCTGCTGAGTCTGCTGCTGCTGGTCCAGAGTGCGTCTCGTCATCTGGTCGACAAGGTTGGTGTACCTGTCGATGTCCTCTCGCCTCTGACGGGCGATCTCCAGCTGCATCTCCAGCTGCATCTCCTGCTGCTGCCTCTGAAGCTGCTCCTGTCGAGCTGCCTGCTGCTCCTGCTGCTGAGCCATCCGCTGAAGTAAAGCAGTGAGCTCTGACGGCTGAGTCACCTGAGCCTCTGACACTGGAGGAGGTGTAGGTGGTGGAGCTGCTGAGCCTCCTGCCTCTGCGTCGTGCTGCCTCGGTGAAGGAGGAGCAGGAGGGAAGTACTCCTCGACACTGTCGCTGGTGTCGCTGTCTGACCATATATGCTGTAGGTCTCCTCCCTGAGCCTCTGCCTGTGCCAGCTCTGCGTCCTCCTTAGTCAGCTCTGCCCAGTCCTCCTCTGACAGTCTGGCTCGAACCTCACGCTCGATGGGACGGGCAAGGCGGCGGTCTCCCGGAGTGGGGACTCGGTAGTGGCTGAACCGGGTCACGTGCATCTCCGTCAGCTGAGAAACTCCTGGAGTGTCCTCTGGAACCAACTGGTGGAGAAGGTGACAGATCCAGTGACCGAAGACCAACTGTCGAAGCATCCCAACTCCGTCGGTGATCACGTCCTCCATCTCGCAGATCAGAATATCCACGATGTCGAACTCCATCCCGTTCATCACATAGAACAGGATGGTCTGCTGAAGGCTCGTGAAGCCCTCCAAGTAGCCAGACCTCGGTAGTAGGGTACGCCTGAGGACGTGGTGAACTGTCCGAGCTGCTGGGGTGAGAAGCGCTGGCACCCTCGGCTGGTCAGGAGTGAACGGTTGAGTGAACAGACCTCTGATCTCCTCGAGAGGCGGTGCCACTCCTCCAGTCAGTGGCCTCCTCGGCGGGTATGCGACTCCGTAGACTATCTGGTGCAGGCACGTAGTAGAGAGCTCCACACCAAGCAGTCTGCCCAACAAGTCTCGAGACACGTCGTGGATCTGCCCCATGAACATGAAGTGAATCGAGCGACGGCCCTCAGAGACGTAGAGTGTCGCGTAGAACACCCTGACCCACTCCTCGACGTAGGCACTCCTCTGGTGCGAGAGCAAGTCCACAAGTCCTCTGTATCTCTCAAAGAGTGGCCTGATCCCGTGTCCTGCTGTCACTGCAAGCTGATCCCAGTCGATGCTGTTATGCTGGAAGAGCTTGTGGCCCCGACGCCTGTAAGTCTCGTACAGGGACGCCTGTGTCAGGGTCCAGAAGCGGGAGTCAACTCGAGCATCCCTAGGCCACGGGAACCACTCCTCAGGCATCGCTGACCATCTGAGCTTCTTCAATTGCCTTGCCTTCATCTTCCTGTAGTCAGTAAGTCTGACATCCTCGGCAACACGGACTGTTGTGTCCATCAGGTGGATGGCCCTTTGGGCCTCTCTGTCCTCTGCGCGGTCAGCCGCAGAGGGGCGCCGACTCGCCGTAGGAGTCTGTCCACCCCCACGAGTCCTCGGGGTGCGCCGGCGGATGAGAGGCGGCACCTCGGTCTCCTCCTAGTCGGAGCACTCGGGAGGCACCAGCTGGACCGGAGGCTGCTCCTGCCTCTGCCGGGACTCGTGGATCCGTAAGGAACCGCGATGGCTGCGCTCACGCTCCTCGGCGGCGCGAGCGGCCAACTCCGCACGACGAGCGTCCTTGGACATCTTGCGCTTCTTCGCGGCGGGCTCCTCAATAGCCTTGCCCTTTCCTTTGCGATCGCGACCCATCTTAGCGACGAACGACGAAACCCTAGCGGAGAGGGTGATGCGCGGTGGTGGAAGCCGGCGGCGAGTGGTGGTGCGGCTGGTGGTGGAGGGGAGACGGTGAGGGAGGCGCGGCGGAGGAGGGAGCTGCGGCGGCGCAGTGGAACGGCGGCGGCGCGCGCGGGAGAGGCGGCGGCGCGGGCACGGGCGGCGCCTAGGCGGCGGCGGCCGAAGGGCGGCGGCGGCGGCGCATGGGAGGCGGCGGCGGCGACCGGAGGTGGCCGAAGGGTGCGAGGACGGCGGCGAGGGCGACGGGCGGCGAGAGAAGCGGGCGGCGGCGGAGGTCGGGGAAGAAAAACGAAAGAGGCGGCCGAACCGCTATTTAAACCGTACGGCAAACCCTAGCCGCGCACAAAACACCGGATGGACCGATGATCATCGGAGGATGCATCGGTCGAGTTCAACAGAGAGTTGTTCCAAAAACTCTCTTTGAACACCGGATGAGCCGACGTTGAGGTGTCGATCATCGGTCGATTTCTGCAGGGCACCAGAAAACTGAACACCGGATGCTCCGATGTCTTCTGAAATGAACTCATCGGTTGATTTGTGACATCTGACTTGATCTGAGCACTGAACTGAAGCACCAATTGATCCGATGATCTGCTGGCCCTAGCATCGGATAATCCGATGACTACAGAAAACCTAAGACTGCCCATATGTGTCCTTGGACTTAAACACACAAAGATAAGGATGGGTCCTAGGACTTTTTGGGCAACTCCTAACCTCTAATAGAAGGCTTCAAATATAGTGCCACATATTGGCTAAGCCCTTAAGCAAAGAGAACCCACAAGGTTAGGAGGGAAACCACGAAAATGTAAGGCCCATGCTTTGTGAGCTAGAGTATGGAAAACTTCTATCTCTTTAAAGCATGTACCTTTAGAATTTTGCTCTATCCACATCATATGAGTTGAGATATTGCATTTTGAACAAGTCTCCTTCTCATGATGTGGGTTCCCCTTTGTGACAATCTACCGTGTGCAATGCCAAACAAAATAATGCAAGATATTAAATGAGTGCAAGTCTATAGCAGGAATCATGCAAAGCATAATGTAAATCTATCTTGCCAAGTTTAAACCTTCCAAAGGCTTCCTCAGGGAAAACTATTTCTAGCTCGCCCCTATCCTTTGGGAGTTAGACAAGACCTATTTGATATGCAACCTTACATGAACATGGCAACTTACATGACGTTAGATGCATCTAGCACATTTAATTCACTTCTAAGTCTAGAAAAAGTTTTCTCATCAAGTGGTTTAGTGAAGATATACGCCAATTGTTCTTCGGACCTAACACCTTGCAAAGAGATGTCTCCTTTAGCCTCATGGTCCCGCAAGAAGTGATGGCGAATATCAATGTGCTTAGTGCGGGAGTGTTGAACGGGGTTTCTAGCTATCTTAACCGCACTTTCATTGTCACAAAGGAGAGGCACACAATCAAATTTAATTCCAAAGTCCAAAAGGGTTTGCTTCATATATAGAATTTGGGCACAACATGCATCGGCCGCTATATACTCTGCCTCCGCGGTGGACAAAGCCACGGAGTTTTGCTTTTTGCTCGACCAAGATACTAGGGAACGCCCAAGTAAGTGGCACCCACCGGAGGTACTCTTGCGATCCACACGGCATCCGGCAAAGTCCGAATCCGAGTAACCCAAGAGATGGAAACTAGCGTTCTTGGGGTACCACAAACCTACACTTGGGGTATGCTTGAGATACCTAAGTATCCTAAAGACCGCCTTACGATGCGATTCTTTAGGTGCCGCTTGAAAGCGAGCACACAAGCACACACTAAACATGATATCGGGCCTAGATGCGGTAAGATATAACAATGAACCAATCATGGAACGGTAATGAGATTGATCAATAGGTTTACCGTCCATGTCCGCGTCGAGATGATAATTTGTCGCCATTGGAGTACTTCTTGAGCTATAATCTTCCATTTCAAACTTCTTCAAGAGGTCCTTGGTGTACTTCTCTTGGTAGATGAAAGTCCCCTCTTGAAGTTGCTTGATTTGAAATCCTAGGAAGAAATTGAGTTCTCCAATCATTGACATCTCGAACTCCCTAGACATCATGGTGCCAAACTCAAGGCTAAGAGATTTGTTAGTTGAGCCAAAAATAATGTCATCAACGTAAATTTGACAAAGAAATAAATCCCCGTTGATGTCCTTGGTGAAAAGTGTGGTATCCACCCTCCCGATCTTGAATCCTTGCTTGACTAGGAAATCCCTTAGACGTTCATACCATGCCCTAGGTGCTTGCTTGAGCCCGTAGAGCGCCTTGTGTAACCTATACACATGGTTAGGATTCCTAGGATCTTCAAACCCGGGAGGTTGCTCAGCGAAAACAAGTTCGTTAATATAACCATTGAGGAAGGCACTTTTAACATCCATTTGATAAAGCATAATATTGTGATGCGAAGCAAAAGCAAGGAGTATGCGAATAGCTTCTAACCGTGCGACCGGGGCGAATGTCTCTCCAAAATCTAGTCCTTCAACTTGTGAAAAACCCTTGGCCACAAGCCTTGCCTTGTTGCGGACCACCACGCCATTCTCGTCTTGCTTGTTGCGGTACACCCACTTCGTTCTGATGACGTTCTTGTCCTTAGGTCGCTCCTCCAATACCCAAACTTCATTGCGGGTGAAGTTGTTGAGTTCTTCTTGCATAGCCATCACCCAATTGGGATCTTGGAGTGCTTCCTCAATATTTGTGGGTTCTACACACGAAACAAAAGAGTAGTGCTCACAAAATGAAGCAACATGGCGAGAACGAGTACTTACTCCCCGTGACGGACTTCCGATGATTTGATCCATCGGATGTGCCTTGGAGATGCGCCCATGCCTCATAAGAGGTTGTGAGGCACTTGGCGGTGGTGAGGCATCTCGCTCGTCTTGTGGTTGGACTTGACCTTGGACTTCTTCTTCTTCTTGGTGTTGTGTGGCATGTGAATCTTGCATTGGCAATGGATCATCTTTCTCTTCTTCTTCATCAATTTGAGGCGCCATGGAGGTGTTGATGTTGGAACTTGAGGCTCCCCCTTGATCATGGCTCTCCTCAACTTCGGGCTTGATGTCTCCTATGGTCATGTTCTTCATAGCTTCTCGTAGAGGCTCATCATCTATATCATCATGACCAAAACTCTCCTCTTGGGAGCCATTAGTCTCATCAAACTCAACATCACAACTTTCTTCAACTAACCCGGAGGTTTGGTTGAATACTCGATATGCTTTTGAGTTTGACGCATAACCAAGAAAGATACCAACATCACACCTTCTTTCAAACTTACCGAGCCTTTTCTTGCGGTAGATGTAGCACTTGCACCCGAAGACTCGGAAGTAGGAGATGTTGGGCTTTCTCCCAATGAGGAGCTCATATGGGGTCTTTTGAAGTAGTCGATGAAGATAGACCCTATTTGCGGCATGGCACGCCGTGTTGATTGCTTCGGCCCAAAACTTCTCCGACGTGCCATAGTCATCAAGCATTGCTCTTGCAAGGGTGATGAGAGTCTTGTTCTTCCTTTTAACGACACCATTTTGTTGAGTGGTGTATGTGGCCGAAAACTCGTGCTTCACGCCTTCACGATCACACCACTCCCCAATGTTGTAGTTCTTGAACTCGGTGCCGTTGTCACTCCGGACCTTGATGATGGGAAGTTGAAATTCCCTTTGAGCTCGTTTAGCGAAGGTCTTGAAGATTTCCGGAGTTTCACCCTTGTCACCTAGAAATAATGTCCAAGCATAGCGAGAGTAGTCATCAACAATAACAAGACAATAGAGGTTACCGCCAAGGCTTTGGTATGTGGACGGTCCGAAGAGGTCCATGTGAAGTAGTTCAAGTGGCTTGGAGGTTGACACCATTGTCTTCATCGGATGGTGTGAGGCAACTTGCTTCCCGGCTTGACACGCGCTACAAAGCTTGTTCTTCTCAAATGTGACATCCTTCACGCCGGTCACCATCCCAAGCTTGAATGACTTCTTGAGCTTGCTCATCCCAATGTGAGCAATGCGCCGATGCCATAGCCATCCCAAACTTGTCTTGGTGAAAAGACAAGTGGTCAAGCTAGCATCCTTGTTGGAGAAGTCCACCAAGTAAAGATGTCCATGCCGAAAACCTTTGAATATTAGTTCTTTGCTTGATTCACTAGTCACCACAACACCATTCTTGTCAAATGTGCACGTTAGTCCAAGATCACATAATTGTGCAATAGAAAGTAAATTGAAACTAAGAGACTTAACGTAAAGCACATTAGAGATAGACAAATCATGAGAAATAGCAATTTTACCCAAACCAATTACCTTCCCCTTTGAGTTATCACCAAAGGTGACTTGTTCATGATTGTCAGGGTTCTCTATGGAGGTGAACATACCATCATTGCCGGTCATATGTTGAGTGCACCCACTATCGAGTACCCAATGCTTTCCTCCGGCTTTGTAGTTCACCTACACACATGAAGTTAGTTTTTGAGTTTAGGAACCCAAGCCAACTTAGGTCCTTGTATGTGTGATACAAGTGATTTTGGGACCCAAAGTTGCTTGGGGAGCTTCCCCTTCATGCCCTTGATGTCTTTGCCGATGAACCTTGCCTTCATCTTTCCACCTACTTTGCTCAATAGATAGTGATAATCATTGAAAGTAGATTTGTAGTTAGGAGGCAATTTGGGAGAAGGACGGTTGGGAAGAGGACACTCCCTCGTGTGATGTCCGGTGACCTCACAATGTTGGCAATAGGAACCAACTTCCTTGATGAAGCTTGTCCTAAGCTCCGGTGAGAGCACCTTTCCTTTGTTGGGCACCGGGAAGGATCCAAGTCCCCTCTTGTTGAAGCCTTTAGCTTGTTGGTAGAGGATTTCCTTGTGCTTGTCCTCCCCCTTAGAGAGTCTTGCCACACTAGTGCGAAGACTTTCAATTTCGTCCATTAGCTCCTTCTTCCTAGGGCTTGCTTTCAAAGGCAAAGACTTATCCAAAATATTAGTGGCATGTGAATTAGATGATATTTTGCCATCAAGGGTTTCTTTCTTTGTGTTTTTCAATTTAAGTTCAATCGCTTCATAAGCAAGGTTAAGCACTTCATGTTCTTGAATCAACTCATTGTGCTTTGCCAAGAGTGCTAAGTTAGCTAAGTCAAGCTCATGATACTCAAGCTTGATTTGAGCATTCTCCTCCTCGATTTGCTTGACATTTGATTTGAGCATGTCATGCTCTTTAAGTATGGTTACATACTTGTCATGCAAATCGAGGTTAGCACTTTCAAGCTTAGCACGAGCTAGCTCAAGAGCCTTAACCTTAGCCTTTTCCCTTTTTATAATGGCATGATATTCATTAATCATAGATGCTAATTCATCGGGTGAAAGCTCATCATCATCATCGCTAGAATCTTCACATACCTTTGAGTTACCTTTCGCCATTAGGCACATAGGAGGTGGACGAAGAGGTGAGTCATCCTTGTTGACGATGGCGAGGCCCGCCAAGTTTTCTTCATCTTCACTATCTTCGTCGCTTGACTCTTCATCCGTGATCCACTCATTGGCTTCACACATGAAGACCTTTTGAGGCCCTCTTCTCTTCTTTGGAAAGAGCTTGGCTTTCTTGCCTTTGTCAAATTTCTTCTTTCCAAAAGAGCGCTTGGGCTTGACCTCCTCTTCATCATCACTTTCTTCTAGCTTGTGATGCTTGCCATTGTCCTTCCTTTTGTCCGGTCTTGGACAATCATATGATATGTGGCCTAGATCACCACAATTGTAGCACGTCTTGTTTTCATCTTTTCTTGGCAAGAAGGCTTTCTTCTTGGGATCATAAGAGTATCCCTTCTTTGCAATCTTGGAGTTGAGGCGTGAGAATTTCCTCATCATCAAAGCAAGCTCATCATCATCATCTTCGCTTGTTTCTTGCTCTTCTTCACTTGAGCTAGGCTCAACCACTTTCTTCTTCTTGGGAGTTGTCTTCTTGGTTGAAGCCTTGAGAGCAATGGTTTTTGATGATGACTCCTCCATCATTCCAAGTACGCTCATCTCATGAGCATGGATTTCTCCAATGAGCTCCGAAACTTCAATGTTGTCTAGTGACTCTTTTTGGAGCATTGAATTGATAATGTTGTACTTGGGCTTGGGTAGAAGCATGAGGATCTTGCGATTGATAAGTTCCTTGCCAAGAGAAGCAATGTCAAGTGCGTTAATTTCCTCAATGAGCACATTTAAACGAGAAAACATTTGGTTAACATTCTCATGAGGAAACATCTTAAATTCATCATATTTTGATTTAAGCATGTGATATTTGAGTTCTTTAACACGAGATGAGCCCTCATGTATTTCAATTAGACATGCCCAAATTTCACATGCTTTTTCCTTACTAGCAATCCTAGCAAAGACATCTTGACTAATGCATTCATATATGGCATTTCTAGCCTTAGCATCCCATTTTAATTGGTCACCAACATAGTCAAGATTTCCAAACCCCGCATGGGTCGCTTCCCACACTTCGGGAGCAATTGCCTCAAGGTAAGCGCGCATGCGTGCTTTCCAATAAGCAAAATTCTTGCCCTCGAAGGTAGGAACCGAACCCCCATTCTTGGCCATTTTCGCTCTCTAGCGGTGAAGCTAGAATGATCCAATGAGCAACCTGGCTCTGATACCAATTGTAAGGATCGAAACGCCCAAGAGGGGGGGTGAATTGGGCTTTTTCAAATTTTAGAGCAATTTAAAACTTAATGGTTGAAGCCCAATTCCCTATGCGAACTAACTACGCAAGCAAGAGTATTAAGTGCGGAATAGTAAATGCGTAATAGTAAGAGGGTGAGGAGAGAGATGCAAACTCCCGCGGAGACTCGGAGACACGGCGATTTTTCCCGTGGTTCGGTAAGATCACAAAGATCTACCTACGTCCACGTTGTGGCACCCACCAAAGGGTATAGCCACTCCCAAGTCACCAAGACAAGGGAATCCACTATCTTTCTCCGTTCGCCATCTCCGGCAAGGTGGAGCTCAAGCCTTGTACAATGGTGATCCTTCGGGCTTCCACAAACGCCTTGATAAGCTCCGGAGCGATCTCTTCTTCCTCCAACTTTTACAAGGTGAGAGAAGTCACCAAGACACTCTCTCTCACTAGCCTAGAGATTCCAATCACCAAGAATGGACGCACACAAGCTTCTCTCTAGCTAGATCTAGCCTATAGTTGGAGTACAAGAGGTTTTGAGGTGTGGAAGTGGTAGCTCTTGGTCTTGAATGCTTGAGAATGTGTAGTGAGGCTCTGGTGATCAAGACTTTTTGAAATGGCCGGTTGGAGGGGTATTTATAGCCAGCCCACACGAGATAGCCGTTGGAAAAGTAGGCAGACTTTTTCTGTGAACATCGGATCATCCGATGCACCCCTTTATTTGAGCATCGGTCGAATTCCAAATTAGCTGATGTCATGTGTCAGATGTGACCGTTGGATATAACCATTGGATCTGACTGTTTAATCGACCGATGTTACTTCAACTTCATCATCGGATGATCCGGTGAGTTGATCTTCAGAATTGGTTCAGAAATAATGTCTCTGTTGAAATTGACCGATGTACACTTACTTCATCATCGGATGATCCGGTGTGTACTTCTTCAGAATAACTCAGAAATCATCCTTCTGTTGAAATCAACCGATGTGCCACTTCCTTCACATCGGATGATCCGGTGTGTACTGTGCTCTGAGGTCTTCTTCTTCTGCCAACTCAAACTCGACCGATGTAGTCATTTTGCAAGACATCGGATGATCCGGTGAGTGCAACTTGTTTGCTTCGAGTTGTTTTGAGTTGATCTTTTGGAATCTTCTTGAGTGACCTCTTTGACACTTGTTTGAAATGATATTTTGATAAAGTGTAAGCTTCTTGTGTTGCCAATTTTGATAGAATAGAGTCGTTGTATGAGTTCTTCATTTAGTCTTCATGAGTATCGAATAACCCCTTAGAATAGATCGTTGAGGGGTCTCCATTTGTATCCAATGAGCAGTAGATGGTGTGAATAGATAGTTCATTAACGTTTGATGTGATATACGTGAAACCTCGCATCCACAAACTCATTAGTAATAACGAACGGTTGTCATTAATCACCGAAACCATACCTCACGGGGGCCTAGATGCTTTCAAACATGTTCTTCACTTTCTTGTAAATCTCCAAAAAATGTAATTTCAACTGAATTTTTTTCTCTATGTACATCATCCATATATATACACATAAAAATTTTGTATAATTTTTTTGGAGTACATACACTTGTGTAATTGACATTTCTCTTCATGTGCCTCAAAAGCTCATAACCTATATGACATCTATTAAAATTCAAACGTACATTCATACAAATAAATTTGATAAAATATGTTAAAATCATATATGTTGGTGTTATCTTATTAAAGTCCCACAACAAATTTCATTTACAGATTTAGTTTATTTTTTATGATAAAATAAAGACAAAAATCTTTTTTTTGTTCCCCTCAATGTATGATGATTTTGGAAGTCAAATTCCGTAGCCACATGTAGTATAACTACTCAAATCTCAGTAATTTTAGTATAATCTTTTATGCATATAACACTAAAAAAGTAATTTAACAATTTAAATTATGCAAGAAAAAAGACAATGAAAGAATTGGGCCCGCCATAATGGAGAAAGGCGGGCCAGGCCGAGCTGCGCATGTGCGAAGCACTACAAGTAGCCCCCCCTCCCCCCGCGCGCATCCGAGCGGCAGGCCTGCGTGAACGGGTGAGGTAGGTAGGTAGCTTTGGGAATGTTAAGCGAGTGCAACACTGTTACTGTGTCAGCGTTTATAAGGCAGAATGACGCGCCCTAAACAACCCATGTAGGACTAAACTTTATGGGCCGGAACGCTTGCAGAAGCGTGGCGCTGCGGTGGGCCATGCAACCCGTTCTTGGGCCGTGCTTGGGCCAAGCACGACACGACCAAAGCCCATCATGTCACGGGCCATGTTTGGGCCATGTTTTCGGTATGTCGTGTCGTCCAGCCCGTCACGACAGTGCACGATGGCTATCGGGCCGCGGGCTAAAATGACATGAAACACAAGTGGACTTGGGCACGGCCCAAGTCCCACGACTAATTGTGGTCGTGCGTCTTGTCAATTAAAACAATTACAACTCTACCATTTAGTTTCTTTCTGATAATACCCAAGTATTATGAGTACTACTCAATAATACTGCTAGTACTGGATGTTGGATGTCAACTAATCTGGGCCATTGGATTCTAAATAGTGCTAGTATATACTAGGGGTATTATGCACCTTAAAGATGCTCTTTCTTTTCTTTTTTTTTAAAAGCTGAAAGACATGACTGTTTTTCTGAAATTTAGAGGAGAGGTACTTGATAAGTTTATTGACGACTTTAACCATGACACGTGTTGCCTGACTCGCACGACAGCCCTGACGACAGTGACAAAATTTTGCTGTCATCATCCATTTATAGAAGCAGACAATTTTCAAAGGCTGAAAGGGAACTCTTTGAGCATTTAAATCACTTTCTGTGACATGAATAATAAAATAGGCCATAATAAATAGTACAAGGAAAGAATGACACCGTATGGAGCTGTACCTCCCCACCATTTTACAACTCAAGCATCAAATCTAATCTCCATCTCGTGGTCATCAACCATGAGGAAATGAGACTCTTTATCAATCACCTTCTTGCCGTCCTCCCTCACCCTGCTGAAATGCTCACACGGGCTGACGTCAAATCTGAGGTTGGCCTTCTCCCCTGCCTTGAGATGCTGCCTCCTAAATCCCACCAGCTTTCTCGCCGGCCGACCGCCCGTCGTGTTTGGCCAACGGAGAAACATAAGCACCGAATGCTTCCCGTCCATGGGCCCATGGTTCTGCACCTCCACCATGGCTGGGAAGTTGAGCTGCTCGCAACCATCGGTGCCGATGTCATCGACATCGTAGCTTGCGCCGCCTTCCTCTGTCAGCGTCTCTCTCAGGCTGGCTAGAAAGTCAGTTTTGGGCGCGGTCTTCCTTGAACCGGTTATTAGCCGGCGGGAGTAGCTGGAGTAACTTAGGCCATAGCCGAACTTGTAGACGGTCCTGCCATTGTAGAAGCGGTAGCTCCGGCCGGGGTAGCCGGTGGCCGGGTCGGCGCGCATCCTCATGTCCGTCATGGGTAGCGTGGTAAACTCCTCCGGGTACCACGTCACCGGCAGCCGCCCGCTGGGGTTGTGATCGCCGAAGAGGACTCTGACGATGGCGAGGCCACCGGCTTGGCCGGGGTACCCCGCCCACAGAATGGCGCCGATCTTGGGGTTGGACTGCGCGAACGTGATGTCCACAGGGCCGCCGCTTAGCAGCACTAAGATCACGGGCTGCTTCGCGGCGTCTGCGACGGCGGTGATGAGGCTCTGCTGCATCCCTGGGAGCAGCAGGCTCGTCCTGTCGCGGCCTTCGCTCTCCTGCCTCTGGCTGAGCCCCATGAACATGAACGTGTACTCCGCCGAGCTCGCCAGCGCCACCGCCTGGTCCGTCGCGGCGGCATCGCACGCCGCCGAGCTGCAACCGGCCAGGAACCTGACGTCGCCCACGTACCCCTGGACCCCCCTGAGCGGCGTCGTCGACTCGCACGGCGGACCGAAGTAGTTGGCGATGAGGGCCATGCCGTCGTTCGCGTTGGGCCCAATTACCGCGGCGGAGGCGACCAACGACCGGTCGAGTGGGAGGAGGCCGGCGTCGTTCTTAAGGAGGACGATGCCGTCCTGCGCCGCCTCGAGCGCAAGGCTCCTGTGGTCCGGAGTGCAGATGTCAGCCGCGCCGAGGCCGCCATACGTGTTGGTTCTGGGGTCGCCGTCGAAGTGGCCCAGGCGCATGCGGACGGCGAAGAGGTTGGTGAGGGCCTTGTCGATATCCTGCTCTGTCAGCTTACCCTGCTGGATCGCGGCTGTCGCGTGCTGCTGGACGTACGAGCCGCAGTCGATGTCCAATCCTGAAATTTACCCAAGGGACGAGCTTAGCTACATTTGCTCGTACGATTATAAGAAAATTGTGGGCTATGGACCGTTTCTTGATGCAAGAAACAGAGAAACAGGGGATGCGAGCAGAGGACCCAGACGACGGATACTTACCAGCCTTGAGCGAGGCCGCAACGGCGTCCTCCGGCGTCGGCGTGTACCGTTGCGCGTCACGCATGATGGCCACCGCGTCGCAGTCCGAGGCGATGTATCCGTCGAGGCCCCAGTCCCCCCTGATCGTGCCGGTGAGCAGGCCGGCATTGGCGCACGCCGGCACGCCGTTGATCTCCGTGTATGCACACATGACGCAGCTGGCGCCAGCGTCCACCACACAGCTCCGGAACGGCGGGTTGAACGTGTCCTCCAGGTCCTGCGCGGTCACTCGGGCGTCGAAGCTGTAGCGCGCCACGCCGTTCCAGTCCTCCAGGTCGTACGCCGTGGCATGTTTGCAGCACGCCGAGGCCTGTAAGAGCGAGCTCGAATTGCCCTGCAGGCCGCGGACAAAGGCGACGGCGTACCGGCTGGCCACGGCGGGATCCTCGCCAGGGGTCTCCTGGCCGCGGCCCCAGCGCGGGTCGCGGAAGATGTTCACGTTCGGGGACCACATAGTGAGCCCATCCGCCTGGCCGATGTTGAACAGCGCCCGGGCTTCCCGGCCGATCGCCTGCACGCATCGTGACGAAAAATATTACGTGACCATGTTGTGTTTTGGCAACTGTCTAGTACGCATTCAATATTACACCGTGTCTCTGCCCCCATTAGATCAATGCAAGCTGAACTAAACGAGACTATTGTTGACGTACTGCTACTGTGTAGCAAACGAGTGAAGATGTCCTATTTCCACTTTTCGAGTTTTTCGATATTATTTCGAGGGCTGCTAGCCTGCTGCGGGCGCGTCGCGGAGGACTAGTGCCAAGCACCAATTGGCCGTCCCCCATTCAAAGGCGGCACTGTTATATTGATGGCGATTCTCATAATTGGAGGGCTCACTGTCGTCATATCATCTCCAATAGGCCTCCGTTGTTATTATCTCGTCTGTAACTATGACCTCATATAAGTGATCAATGATCGAATCCACGCATGATAAGTTGTTGGATATATTAACGACATTTATATGATAGTGTATTAGTAGCAAACATTTATGTAGATGATAGAAGAACTCACTCGATGTAAGTTGGATGAAAGCAAATTTAATATAATATTTATGTACTAAATTCAAATATTTTTCTTTTATTTCTGTTTTATGTAATAAAACAGTTTGTGTGTCGAGTCTAAAAAAGCTAGAACAAGCAGTTACAATTTATTTTTAAAAAAATGTGGCACGCTATCTTCAAACTTGAAAGGATGGCGCCTAGACTGGAATGCCTATGTATAGTTGAAATACGTTGTCCGAACCTATAGAATTAAAGTTTAGAGAGAGTAGTGTTGAAATATAAGTGAATTATTCACCTTTCCTGATCGATTTAAACTTTTAGGAGCAACCAATCGGCACATGTCAGCTTAATATGACACGGAAGCCAGAGGTATCTAGTTCTAATCCTAGCGGAAACGATTTGTTAAAAAAAAAATTGCAGTAGACTCATATTACACGTTTGTGATCTAAAAGAGTCAGAAAGTATTGAAATATAAGAATTATTCGATTTTCCTCATGAACTTAAACCTTTGTAAGATAATCAGTCGACGCATAGTAGCTTAACAAGTAACTCGTTATCTTTTACTTAAACAAGTCATTTTCCTCTCTTGCATAACCTCAGGGGTCATCAAAATCCTGTGACCATATTGGTAGGCAATAATCCCTCTGACATAATGCGCCGTGGATAAGCACAACACTGTTGAGATCTAACACTCAACAGCTAGGGCTGACAAAGGCTCAAAAATAAAGTAATAATGTGAAGGTCTGGATCAAATTAGGGCTAAGCCAAATCTATATTTATTTTTGAACTAATATTTAATAAAGACCAAAATATTGTAAAAGGTACCCTGAGCGGAAGGCACTACGTTGCTAGCACAGGCTGCCTGCAGCAATCAGAGTATGAGTAGGTAGTTCACGTGTGGGCACGGCGCACTCACGGAGACAGAACAATCCAAAAGACGCGGGGGGACACACAAAACACACGTGACGTCGGCAAACGAAAAGGCACCTCTTTTCCCACACAAACATTCTGCTATACTGTCCTTGGGCGATCATCCAACATGGGAGTTCACGTGCTGCATCGCCGCCAGGCCCATTTATGTTTTGGGGATATTGTGAGCAGAAACAACATGACTTTCTACATCTAACTACCTGAGCTTTATTTGGGATTATATTAACAACGGAGAGCTAAGAGCATTGAAATAGCCCAAGTTGGGCAGATATGTAGGCTGGCCTGACATGAATTATAAAAAAATAATCGAAGGACGACTTATTTCTAGAGAAATACTACAACTTCAATTGTTAATGTTAATTTAGCATCTTAAAATGGAACGAATAGCTTGTTAGCATGGTCGACTAGTCGACAGAAATGAAGATTGAACATGCCTACACAGGTGAAACTCATGGTGGGCGTCGGTCTCGCCAGCTATGTATATTTATGTTCCTCCAAGGCTGCCATTATCCCCAATAAATCTTATTGTTGATGTTAGGTACTGCTTCTTCCGTTCTAAAATAAATAACGTTAAGATAAAAAATCTAGTTTAATTTAAACTAAATTAGCTGTCCTAAATATCATTTAATTTAAAACAGAGGGAGTGTATAAGAGATCTTTCTCATTTCGGGTAAAGTAAAGATCTTACTATGAAAGAATGCTCTAATTGAATTGGTAGGCAGATGTTGGTCAAAAAAGTGTTGTTAGGCTAGTGAGCATAGAGCTTTTCGAAAGACCAGTGATCATGAGTTACATAGCACAACTTTGAAGGACTAGTCTAACAGCACTACCGATCCAATTTGCGCCCCCACCAATTTCCAACAAAATCACCTTAATTATAAACCATTACTATGTCAGGCGTAGAGATCCGTGATATGCTACAGATGTCTATTTACCTCCAGCTAGCTAGCTTTAGCAAAATATAGATCCATATGGTACACACCTAACCGCACCCTCTTTTGTCCCTTCCCATATCACGGACCATCCCAACGAACGAAAAAGCTGAAAGGATCGCAGCGCTGCGCGTGCATGCTCTGCGTCGTCTATGGTACATGCAAGGAAGGATGGGTCCAACGTACCAGCCAACCGCCCGTGCCACCCAGCAATCCGATCGCGGCCACCCACATCGCCGTGATCGATGCCGGCAGCGTGCATGCGCCGTGAAAAAAAGAAATGGAGGGTGACGCCTTAGTTTTGTACCTGGCCGATGCGGAACCAGAGGTCGTCGTCGAAGGCGGCGGCAGTGAGCAGCACCTGCGGGAAGCTGGTGGCGGCGCGGACGGCGCCGTCGAAGTGGAGGCCCTTGCCGGACGTGGCCAGCCCGTGCAGCGCCTCGTTCCACCACTTGTACGCGGGGACTCCCAGCCGCGGCACGCCGGGCGCCACGTCCCCGAGCTGCGCCACCTTCTCGGCCGCCGTCATCCGGGACACCAGGTCCGTGGCCCGCCGCGCCGGCGGCAGGCTCGCGTCGCAGAACGCGTAACCCTGGGACACCTCAGCTGACGACGGCCCGCACGAGAACGGAGGGTCGCCGGCCTCCGCCAATCCCGGCAGCGACGCCGATGTAACCGTCATCAGGAGGATCGCTACTAACGTTGCCATGTTGACAAAGCCGGCCATGGCGCGCGGGCGGGAGGAACAGTGAGTTTGACGGAGCACGCGCTTTGCTTTAAATAGGAGCCATCGGCGAATCAGAGGGCGCCGCGTAGAAGCTCACAGGCGTTGCGTGTGTGCCACAGTATACAGTTTGCTATGGACTACTAGCTACTCGTATCAAGAGGAATCGCAAAGCACGGATGCCTCCTTTGCCTTTCGGAGATGACCATTTTTAATACAATGGAGATCAAAGGATACGTGAGCAGGGATGCTTCCGTTCCATGGAGATATCCGTTTCGTGCATTCTTGGTTCATTTCTACATAGTAGCCTAGTAGCTACTTATCGGCGATCCAATTGAACCAGCGTGTTTCTTCGCCTAATTGTTGTTAGAATATATGATTTACACCATATATATATATATATAGAAATAAGATACTTTAAATATATCATTTTAAATACTCCTCTTCCTTTTTATCTCGCTAGACTTTAGGTGAGGTGACCTTCACCTCATTTTTTCAATCCATTCGTAACCTAAAAATTAAATTGTATTGTGTCCTTTCTTTTTTAATGAATCGACAAAACACATGTCTTTCTCGTCAAAAAATATATTCTAAAAATATCGTTGTCATGTATTGCCATCATGAAGAATAGAGAGTAACCTTTAATTTATCGTTACCATATGTATTACCATCGTGTATGATAGAAAATAACCTTGATTCGGTTGTTGTCACATATTGCCACCATCTAGAATGGAACACAATCTTGATTCCACCTAACATAAAGGATTTTAAATGGATGTCTTAAATGGTGCCAATCGATTGATGCTTTCATCGAGGACTTCACATAGGCATTAAAATTGATGATTAAGCAAGTCAACCCATTATCCCCTATTTCTTTTGATATCGTGGTTGATATGCTAATCATACTAATAAATAGAAGAAAGAATAAAGCAATATAACCAGTGTAACACCATATTTAGTTTGACAATGGTTTGCCAATTTTATAATATGAGGATAACACAATACTTTATAGGCATCATCATATTAACAAGACTAGAGTTTAAAGCTTTTTCTATGTGTTTTTGAACAACTTTCTGGCTTTAAAATAAATTTTCATAAAATTGAATTCTTTACTTTGGCTTAGCAAAAGATTGTTAGCAACAGTACTCACAATTATTTTCTTGCCAATCACAAAATTATCTATTTAAATACCTTGATAATCCAATGCATTTTCGGAACTCAGTAATGTGGATCGGAAGTGATTGAACGTTTTGAGAAGAAATTAAGCAATTGGAATGCAAATATTGGAGACTTATTTTTATCAATTCAGTTCTAACTGGCCTCATAGTAGTTATATGCTCTCTTTCTTTGAAGTTCCAAGAGGAATTCTGGGGAAATTGGAGTATTATAGGTTGAGGTTCTTTTAGCAAACTGATAACCATAAGAAAAGATACAAACTAGCAAAATGGAGTGTACTATGCCAACTGAAGATCAGAGTAGGATAATATCCTGTATATTTACATTCAAAATCATTGTATGGTCAGTAAATGGTCGTGCAAATTAATAAAAAAGGGTGGTCTGCACTACAGGAAACTCGGCTATTTATGACGGTCAAGGTTATTTACGGCGGTTCTAGATCTGGTCGTTATTTACGACGGTCCGAACCAGCCGTCGTAAATAAACTCTTGTTTACGATACCACCTTATTTATGATGGCCACACACTAGCTGTCGTAAATAAGACTTATTTACGAGGGCTATGACTTGACCATCATAAATAAAGAGTGTATACCTGCGGGCCTGGGGTCAGCGCGTGCATTCATGCGCGCTCCGACCCCGAGCGAGCCTGAGCCGCCACCCGCGGTCGCCCCCACCCGCCGCCGCCCCCGCCCACCGCTGCCGTCCCCCGCTGCCCCGGCCGTCGCCGCCCTTGGTCCCCGCCGCCACCGCCGCCCCCACCCGCGTTGTGAAACAGATGATGGAGTTGCTAAAGCTATGTAAATCTCGGCATAACTCACCGAAACTTAGATAAAACGAGGTTCCTAGATTAGGAACGTGGTAAATCTCACTTATGTGCAGAGGGATGGATGCTTTCCTCGGAAAATCAACAAAGAACTACGAGAACTAAGCTATGAACTACAAAAACATAAAGAAAAGTAGATAAATGAAAAGTTTTTATTGATTGACTTGAATTGGTCCTTTTCTTTGGCAGAGAGCTGCCTTTATATAGACTCGATACAAACTAGTAGATCTGATTTCTTAAGTTTAAACTAGACTTGACTTATCTCTAAAGCACGGCCAAATATCATGCAAAACCTTCTAGAACACTTGACACGACACTATCTAATATCTACAATGTTTTTCGTTCTCCCGAGAATGACTAAGTTTAGCCATCCTTTATATCTTGCAGTTTAGCTGATTTATCTTGCGGCCGCCAGTTAACTCGGTCGTCTCGGGTCAAATTCCCACCCGGTCACTTGTATCTTTAGTTTCCAATGTAAAAAGTCTGAGGGACAAGCCTCAACGACAGGATCAATATTCGGGTGGTGCCACGCGGTGTGACATCGAATTGCACATCACAGGAGACGATAATAAAATATATTACAAAAGGAGTACTTCGAGGAGTTACAACAGGTTTTTGTTCAAAATACTATATGTTCAGCAGCGGATACGTGATATCAGGGTTTACATCTCCGGAAAAGCTACAACATTATCGGTGTGTCGAGCCCAATGACACGTTGATCTAGCAACATGGATTTAAGCTGGCGGCGAGTCGGGCTCCCACTGGACCGTCCGTCCCGTCAAGCGTGACACATCCTTCGGAAACCCGTAGGTCATATACTCTTCATTAACATCATACTCATGATTACCTGAAAAACATTAAGCAGTAAACCTGAGCAACTAATACTCAGCAAAACTTACCCGTCAAAAGACTCTCTAATGGCTATACTAGTATGCAATGGGGATATTGGTAGGAATGGGTGTTTTGCATAAAATAAGCCTATTTGTACATCCTTAATTAGCAAACTTACAGCAGCATTTTTGTGGCACAAAAGGGTAACGTTTAGTTGGCGGTTAACCTAAGCACTCAAGTTTTCACACTATCACTTGATCTAGTTTCAGATCTGACCATATTAATAGAAATCTTCCACTTGTTACTATGCGACGACGCAGTGAACAAGCGGCACTCTTTATCCGTGAGTGACGGCGATTCGAACCATTTTTACTCCTGCAGGAGAAACCCGAAAGCACGACACGTACGCACTTTCCGAAGGCGTATACGACGCACTTCACAACTTTCATACATGGCAACCTTCCTCAAGACACCCCAAATTCTGAAAAAGTCTGTCGGCCCGTACAGAGGGTTCCCTACACGAGATGTCCGACCGGGACGATCTTTGTGAGTGGATTACCTACTGCCCTCTCAACGCCTGACCAAGGTCGGCGGAATGATCATCTGCATCCAGGGTGATCAAGTTACGCCGGTTTACTAGTGCCCATATCACTAGCATGCTACCGGTACATTCAATACTTGTTCAACAGGGCCGACTACGGCACGGTCCTTAAGCGACACAAACAGGACTATGCACACAGGATCATGTTCTGTTGCTTCCTACTACCTGCCCGGTCTCCATTTATTCATTGTGATCCAAGAACTCCTTGTCCTACCCATGTTTCCTAGAAAATCCTATAACTCACGAGTAGTTTCCGACTACCCGACTTCTACCATTCGATAGGTCTAATTAGCATAGCATGAAGTAATCACGTAGCCGATCTACCCACTGAGATAACTAGGGTCTTATAAGCCATGCAAGTGGAGCCTCAACCAAATCCTAGAATTAATGCACAATCACATAACACTAAGTACGTATTGAGGTAAAAATGAAATATTTATAAAAGGGCTAATATAAACCAGGGCTTGCCTTGATTCAGTTCAGGGGTTAGATCAGCTGCAGTAGTCAAGTCGATAGCTTCTTCCGGGTCCCGATCTTCGGACGTTGCGGGTTCTACCGATATGCACGCAAATATAATTTAATTAATAATGTGATAATTTTTTATTGTGTCAACATTAGACTGGTACTAAAACAATTATTTAGAAGTGTTATAACAGCTTTATGATCAGGGGTGTTCTATATGTCAATTAAAGTTATAATGCAACATTTCTTTTATGTATGATTATATGTTTCTGTATATTAACTACATGGGTTAAAATAAGTTAGTAACATACAGTTACACTCTTAACATAATGATTTAATGGATGTTAGGAATATGTTCAGCAAGTGTACCGCCCTCGAGTTTGAGGATTGATCTAGCCATAGTTTACATTTCTAGAATTTAATTAGAAGTAAACATGCAATAATTATTTTGTAGTGATATACCAGGCAAAATGAGCTGAAAATTTTACTGTGAGATACTTAGTATATAAGTATATATTATGTAATTTTTCAGATTTTTCCAATGGACGGGTTACCCTCTAATCAATTTACAGCGCTACTAAATAAGGTATTTATAAATAAACTACAGAGCACTCTTTTGAGAAATTAACTTTTTCCCTTTGTATATCATGCCATCAGGAGTCCAATAAAATTGGTTTCACATTTTCTGAAATTATTTCTAAATAGTTAAAGCGCTGGAAAACAGTTGGCCAGTGAGAGTTGGGCCACGCACTAGATACTGGAGGGCTCTGGAGCAGAGGATCAGATGCTGGCCACACATGATCCAGCAGCCATGGCCAGAGCTCTCCAGGTGGCCAGAGGCGGCAGCTCTCGCCGGAGCAGCACGCCAGGGCGGGTAGCGGCCCGATTTCAGCACCATTTTTGGGGGAAAATAATCTATGTGACACAGAAAGTTCATTTGGAGATAGATTGGGGGCCGAATCTCACCCGAGGGAGCTGTCGGCGATGTGCTGCAGCGGGGAGGGCTCCGGCAACGTCCTGAGGTAGAAGAAAGGCATGAGGCAGCGGGGAAATCGGTTGGTGAGCCTCACTAGAGGTTGAGGAACCCCAGCAAACACGCCACTTGGAGCGGCAACAGTCGGAAGAGGGCGTGCAACGTGAGCAGCGGCTCGGTTGAGGTTGGCAGCGAAGAAGACGCCGATTTTCTTCCTACTCAACCACGGAAAATTGGGGAAAACTTGTTAGGAAGGTGAGTCCGGCAGTCGGCTAGCTCCGAGTGAAAGAAATCGAGGTGAGACTCACCGTGTCCGACAAATTTTTCTGGGGAAGCAGGTCCGGCGGCCGGCTCCGGTGAAGAACAACAAATTCACCTCACGTGGATGGAAACGGGGACGAGTGAGGGGGTGAGGGAGAGGCAGGGTGAGTTGGCGCAGCCGGTGGTGCCCTCGGTTGGGCAAGGAGGCGGCGTGGCTGCGAGGTAGGTGGCGCGGCTGCGATGGCGCCGAGAGGAACGAAAGCAAACTGTGGTGCCATGGAGTAAATGAGGAGGGGGTAGGCGGCGCGCAGCAGGGGCGTTAAGGCTCTGCAGCGGCTTGTCGCGGGCGCGTACGGCACGCCATCGCGCTGGCGTGCATGCAGCAGCCGCACCCCCGAGATGGCAGTGAGGAGGAGGAAGAAGAGGCTGACATGCGGGACCCACTGCTCTCAAATAGTTTAAAAACTGCAGCTGTAGAGTTGGAGTGTTACAGCCCTCCCCCCTTAAAGAAATCTCGTCCCAAGATTAGGATAAAGATAGACTTTCGGAGAGAGAGAAGGCGGTTACCGGAGGTATGACGCTAATAGCTCCGGATAATGCAATTGGAGATAATCTTCTTGCTCCCAAGTTGCCTCCTCAACGGAATGATTAGTCCATTGCACTTTACAAAATCTCATAGTTTGATTACGGGTGACTCGAGCTTTTTCATCAACAATTCTGACAGGATGTTCTGTATAGGTGAGATCAGGATGAAGAGCTTCTATGTCCTCCATGCGAACTTCTGACGGTGTCCTGAGACACTTTCGTAGCTGGGAGATGTGAAATATATTGTGCACTGCAGATAATGATGTAGGCAGTTGCAAAGGATACGCAACAGATCCACATTTTTCGATGATGGGAAAGGGGCCGATGAAACGCGGAGCTAACTTTCCTTTGACCCCAAAACGATGCACCCCTTTCATAGGGGAAACACGTAGGTATACATGGTCTCCTATTTCGAATTCCAGTGGGCGACGTCTTTTATATGCATAACTTTTCTATCGAGCCTTCGCTGCCCTGAGGTTCACTTGTATGATTTTCACTTGTTCTTCAGCCTCTTTGACAAGATCAACTCCAAAAATGACCCTTTCACCTGACTCAGACCAATTGAGGGGCGTCCGACACTTCCTTCCATATAGAGCCTCATATGGTGCCATTCCGATGCTCTCTTGATAACAGTTGTTATATGAGAACTCGGTGAGAGGTAGATGATCGTCCCAATTTCTTCCATAGACGATAGTACAAGCTCGTAGCATATCTTTAAGTATTTGGTTTACTCTCTCGGTCTGACCATCTGTCTAAGGATGGTATGCGGAGCCTCTAATGAGCTTGGTTCCTAAGGATGCATGCAGTTTCTCCCAAAATCGAGCCACGAACTGTGCACCTCTGTCTGAGATGATAGTGTGAGGCACTGCATGTAAACACACGATACGAGATATGTATAATTCCACATATTTTTTGGTATTGTATCTGGTATGTACGGGAATGAAGTGGGCTGATTATGTTAGACGGTCGACGATGACCCAAATTGAGTCATGCTTGCGAAATGTGAGCGGCAGTCCAACAATAAAATCCATACTGATGTCCTCCCAATTCCACGCAGGAACGCTTAAGGGCTGCAATAACCCAGCCTTCTTCACATGATCGGCCTTGACCCTTCTACAAGTGTCACACTCGGCCACATACTGAGCAATCTCCCTCTTTATTCGAGTCCACCAGAACTTTTTCTTTAAGTCCTGATGCATTTTGTTGCTGCCCGGATGAATTGAATAATTGGATGAATGAGCCTCATCTAAAATCTTCTTCCATAGTGCTTGATTTTTAGGAACTACGAGTTGGTTGTTAAACCATAGAGCCCCTTCTACGTCCTAGCGGAAACACTTCATTTCCCCATTTTTCAGTCTCCTACGAATGTGAGACATTCCAACATCTTCCTTCTAGGCTGCTATGATTTCTTCACGTATGGTGGGAATGAGAGCAAGATTATACAAAGCTCCGTATGGAATCACACGAAGGCTGGGTTCTTCGGCTTCAACTGGATGGGTAGGCAAGTAGTGAACATGAGATTTACAACTCAAAGCGTCGGCCACAACATTTGCCTTTCCGGGATGATAGTGAATCTCTAACTCATAATCCTTGATTAGTTCGAGCCACCTGCGCTGCCTCATATTCAATTCCTTCTGAGTGAAAATGTACTTGAGGCTCTTGTGATCAGTGTACAGGTGAACTAAATTTCCCAAGAGGTAATGCCTCCACACCTTCAAGGCAAGAACAACTGCAGCTAACTCGAGATCATGAGTTGGGTAGTGTTGCTCATGCCTTCGGAGTTGACGAGATGTATAGGCAATGACTCGGCCTTCTTGCATAAGAACACATCTGAGACTCGTGCCCGATGCATCACAATATACATCAAACGGTTTGGTTATGTCCGGCTGAGCTAACACAGGTGCTGTGATGAGATGCTTCTTCAAGGTTTGGAAAGCCTCCTCACAGTCATCGCTCCACACGTATTTAACGCCTTTCTTCAACAACTCTGTTATTGGTTTAGAAATCTTGGAAAAGTTGGGAATAAACCTCCGGTAGTATCCTGCCAATCCTAGAAAGCTACGAATTCCATGAACGGAGGTGGGAGATTTCCACTTTAGCACATCCTGAACCTTGCTCGGATCGACTGCTACTCCTTCAGCTGATATGATGTGCCCAAGGAAAGCCACTTCACTCAACCAAAACTCACATTTGCTGAATTTTGCATATAACTTATGGTCTCTTAGTCTTTGGAGTACGATATGGAGGTGTTCAATATGTTCTTCTTCAGACTTGGAATAAACAAGGATATCGTCGATGAAGACCATGACGAACTTATCCAACTCTGGCATGAACACCGAGTTCATGAGATACATAAAGTATGCCGGTGCGTTAGTAAGACCAAAAAACATACTAGATACTCATAGAGGCCGTATCTAGTTGAGAATGCTGTTTTTGGAACATCTTCCGGCCGTATCTTGATTTGGTGATACCCGGACCGAAGATCGATTTTTGAGAAGACCTTAGCACCCATCAATTGATCAAAAAGAATGTCGATGCGAGGGAGTGGATATTTGTTGTTGACCGTGACAGCATTCAACGGACGGTAGTCCACACACAACCTCAACGATTCATCCTTTTTCTTTACGAACAAGGCAGGACATCCCCAAGGTGAAGAACTCAGACGGATGAATCCCTTGTCCATGAGTCCTTGGAGTTGTTCCTTTGATTCAGCTAGTCCATTTGGCGCCATCTTGTAAGGTCTTCGAGAAATTGGGGTAGTTCACGGTAACAACTCAATTTTGAATTCGACTTCCCGGTAGGGTGGCATACCCGGGAGGTCATCCGGAAAGACGTCTGGGTATTCACAGACCACTGGAATCTCTTCAACTCGAGTACCCTCAGTGTGGTGTCTGGCTGAAATTCTTGATGGTGGGCTTTCAAGGATCAAAGTGTTGCGGTCATGATTCGGAGAATTCAATTGGATGGTACGCGAACCCACATCCAGTACAGCTCTATGTTGTGTCATCCAGGCCATCCCAAGAATAATATCTATTCCTTGACCTTCTAGCACGATGAGATTAGTAGGATAAACTTGTCCACTTAGGAGAAGAGGTGCTCTATATATAATTTGTTTGGCTGAAATAGTACCTCCGGGTGAACGGATAGTATACGGGTATTTCATCAAGGTAGAGGAGAGCTGGTATTTTTGTGCATATGATTTACTGATGAAGTTATGAGTGGCACCAGAATCAAAAATAATGAGGGTGGGTTGATCATATAAGGTGAACATACCCGCTAGAACGGGTTCTCCTTCCGGTATCTTCTCAACTGCGACGTACTTGACACGGCCGGTGTTTGGTGCTGCCTTTTTCTGTTGCCCACGTGGCTGGTTGGAAGACTGAGACGGAGGGGTGTTGCCGCTGACCTGCCTTGCTTGACGGCAATCCCGTGCAAAGTGGCCCATGTGGCCACAATTGAAGCACGGGCTACGGCTCGGTCCTCCGGTAGGCTGAGGAGGACGATATCCTTGTGCACCTTGTTGAGGTGGACGTGTACGAGGTACCATCTTCTGCTGCTGCGACGGTGGTCGGAAGCTTGACTGAAAGGGGCGAGCTTGTGGCAGTTGCAGGGCAGCTTGGAATCTCTGGCCGGACGGCGAACGGAGAACCATCCGGTACTTGATTGGAGGACCACTTGAGCTGCCCTGAGGGGTGCTTCGCCTTTTCTTTTCTGCCTGGTGGCTACGATAAGCATCCTCTTGAGTAATAGCAGCATTCACAAGATCATTAAAACTGCCATTGTTGAATAAGGCCAGACGATCTTGGAGCTTGGAGTTCAGCCCTCTAAAGAAGCAATCACACTTCTTAGCTTCTGCGTTCACATGTTCTGGAGCATATTGTGCTAGATGGTTGAACACCTTGGAGTATTCGTGAGCAGTCCTCCCTCCTTGCTTCAAGTCTAGGAACTCTTGAAGCTTTCTCTTCATGATTCCTGAGGGAATGTGATGTGCTCAGAAAGCCGCACAGAACTCTGCCCATGTCACTTGCTGACCGACGGGGAGGCTGGCAAGGTAGTTCGCCCACCAGGCTCCGGCTGAGCCATGCAGTTGTTGGGCAGCGAACAGCGTCTTATGGTGCTCGGTGACTTGGAGCAGCCCAAACTTTGACTCAATAGTACGGAGCCAATTGACCGCCTTCAAAGGCTCGTCCGCTTCGGTGAACACTGGCGGGTGCGTCGCTAGGAACTCCGAATAGGAGCTCTGAGTTGGGTGATGTGGAGGAGCCTCTGGATGTTCACCTTGACGGGATGTGTTCTGCACTAATGCCCGGAGTAGCTTGGTGTTTTCCCGGTGAGAACCCATCATTGCTGCAATAGCCTCCGCCAATGTGGGTGGAGGTGGCGGTGGAGGTTGTGGTGGTGGTACTTGACGTTGCGACGGTGGAGAGTTATCTCCCCCCTGACTAGAGCCTCCGATCTCATGTAGAAAGCGAGTGCGAACCATGCTGCAAAAAGTGACTAACACAGTTAACCTCCAAAGGCTAATTTCATACTTTTCTTAAAATAACATTAACTGTAGTAGTTCATCATAGATTTTTACAACATCACACATATATTAGCACTGCAGAAGTTTGTACAAGACTAGTACTAGCAATGACCAAGTTTACAATGTTACGTCCTCAAAATGATGTACCCCTTCTATAGGAGTTCATCCACACCTACACTTGGTCAACAAAATACATAGCATGCTCTAGTCCACATTAACACCACACACGAGTCACTACGGCATATAATATAATACATACACATGTGGACATCTATGCTAATAGTAGATGACGAGATTAGTCTACTCGTCCACGGGTCCTGGTGCGAGTGCGGGTGCTGGCGCTGGTGCGGTCTGCTGCTCCTGCTCTAACTCAGCCTCTAACCTCCTCAGGATCCGTCTCAGACCCAGTATCGACTCCCACCTCTGGGTCAGCATCAACCTCCATCTCTGACTCCGTGTCCGAAGCTGATGTCCACACTGGTCCTGGCTCGTCAACTGGGGGCACTACCTCTGTCTCTGGCTTGGACTCCGGCCCTATTGGTGCTCCCTGATCAAGCTGCATCTCCTCAGCGTTGCGAGGGTCACCTAACTGCAGAGGGTTGGCCCTAAACTTGGCCAACTCGTTCTGAGCCTCAAGCATCTCCTGCTCCAAAAACTCTGCATCCTCCCATATCTCATCTCGCTCTGCGGCAATCTCCTCAATCCTCTGGTCTTTCTCCTGTATTATCTGGTCCCTCTGCTGTAAGAGTTGGTCTCTCTGTTGCACCTGGCGCTCTAGCTCGGCAATCTGAGCGCCTTGCATCTCAAGCATATGCTTGTGCGCATCCTCTCGCACATGAGCCTGCCTTAGTGCCTCCAACTGCAGGCTGCAAATGCTCGCCTGGGCATCTTGCATGTGGTGACTCAATGCGGCATAGTAACTGAGCGCAGCCACGAATGGGTCATAGAACGGGTGCTGCCAGTCCTGCACCATGCTCACCCGGCGCAGCCAGACAGGGCTAGACTGGTCTCTGACCGGGAGGAGAGCATACGGTGTCCCCTCTATGTCCAGCGAGTGCTCCTCACAGAACGTCGTGATCGCACGCTGTGCAGCCAAGTCCCACGCATCGTCTGAGCTAGGCACCGTGACTGTGACAGTCCATGGAGCCCAACCTGAAGGAACGGGACCCGCAGGGACAGCCACGTGCATAACGCACGATGACTCCCCCCACTCCAGGGTCTCTCTCCCCACGTAGACAGGAGCCTCAATGTATCCAAAGCTCTCGAGCATGCGCCAGAACATCAGCGGAAACCCCGGACGGTGAAGGTACTCAGAATAGAACCAGCCGTTCTCCAAATGCACAATGCGATTTGCCATCTGCAGGAAGAGTTTTGAGAAATGTCAAAAACTCAATTCCAGCAGTAAATATCAAATTATGCAGCCACGTTAGCATGGCAAATACTTTGGGAAAAGTTCAACAACTAGCCATGATAATACTGCAGTATTAATCCAATAAGTTCTAGCTTATCCGACCAAAACTCAACCAACTCTGTATTGAACTAAATAGCAAGTTGGATTCTGAATTCTGACATTACCTCGAAGGACTCAGGGGTAGAATTAAAAAGATCCAAGAGTATCAACATCAAAGGGGACTTTCTAAACTTTGTAAAGAATTCTTATATGCATCTATTTGCTGCACAGAATGATCTCCACAACATCCTAAGGTTGGAAATCAGTGCTGAAAACTCAGCAACAAGGCTGATTGGACAGTTGGACCAAACTCAACGTTTTTCTTGAGCCTCGCCGGCGAAATCCCATGATCCCATGACTACCAAAAATGTGGAAAACTTTCTTATCTTTTTGGTAAGCTTTCATACGCGTTTGCGCGGGGAGTAGGACAGATTCCAAAATCATTCAAAGATGGCTGACTGGTTATGCAATCTTAGAAACGCTGGGTCAAACACTTGGTGCTTATGGTTATACTTTTTGAGAACTAGCAGAACTAATATTCAGATCTTTAAATGAACAAACCATGGGAAGAAAATGGACTTAACCAAGCAACTTTAACCTTCTACGGATATGGGGGTATACATGTGATTCGAGTTAACACTAGTATCATTTTTATAGCCACCAGTTGAAGAATTTATTTTTGATTTCAGCAATCCAACAAATGCATAACCAAAGATCATGTCGGTACTACGTATCCTCACAAAACAAAAATCCTAACCAGATTATAACTGGTATATACGTTTAGATGGTGGCACTAAATCGATCACTCACACTATGATTCCCGTGGTTAGTGTACCTGCATAAAAATCACACAATAATGTTGCACCCACGGGTTTTCCTCATCACACATCACAGGCAGTAATAATATCATAAGTAAATACGTACGCCCCGTATCGTTTCCATACGGGCCATCCTCAAGTAAGCCACGTCTTGAGGTACGCGGCCGTGTTTCTCACCACACGACAAAGCGTCCACCTTTTTGCTACAAGGGCACGCCGGGGTCGGTGCTTTATATGCTTCAAAGGAATATATCCATTTCCCATACTGATCGCTGTACGGGACACCCCCTACCTCCGACACTCGTATGGGTGAGCCCTCGAATTTCACCGCATTCGAGTGCGTAACTTACCTTCTTACCTGAGCGTAGGTGCGTCGTTACATAATTTAAATACAAGAATGTAAACACTGTTAGCTTGCCACCTGGATAGTCGTGCTAATATCATCCTTATGTGGGCTTAGTAACAAACCTCACTCGTAAATATTTTTTGGTTTTTTTTAAAATAAGTCCCTTTTGATGTGCAATATCCCGAACCTGGCTCTGATACCACGCTGTGAGGGACACGCCTCAACGACAGGATCAATATTCGGGTGGTGCCACACGGTGTGACACCGAATTGCACATCACAGGATACGATAATAAAACAAACTACAAAAGGAGTACTTTGAGGAGTTACAACAGATTTTTTTTCAAAGTACGAGATGTTCAGCAGCGGATACGTGATATCAGGGTTTACATCTCCGGAATAAAAGCTACAGCATTATCGGTGTGTCGAGCCCAATGACACGTCAATCTAGCAACACGGATTTAAGCTGACGGCGAGTCGGGCTCCCACTGGACCGTCCATCCCGTCAGGGGTGACGCATCCTTCGGAAACCCGTAGGTCATATACTCTTCATTAACATCATACTCATGATTACCTGAAAAATATTAAGCAGTAAACCCTGAGCAACTAATACTCAGCAAGACTTACCTGTCAAAAGACTCTCTAATGGCTATACTAGTATGCAATGGGGATATTGGTAGGAATGGGCGTTTTGCATAAAATAAGCCTATTTGTACATCCTTAATTAGCAAATTTACAGCAGCATTTTTGTGGCACGAAAGGGTAACGTTTAGTTGGCGGCTAACTTAAGCACTCAAGGTTTCACACTATCACTTGATCTAGTTTAAGATATGACCATATTAATAGAAATGTTCCACTTGTTACTACGCGACGACGCAGTGAACAAGCGGCACTCTTTATCCGTGAGTGACGGAGATTCGAACCATTTTTACTCCTCTAAGAGAAACCCGAAAGCGAGGCACGTACGCACTTTCCGAAGGCGTATACGACGCACTTCACCACTGTCGTACATGGCAACCTTTCTCAAGACACTCCAAATTCCGAAAAAGTCTGCCGGCCCGGACAGAGGGTTCCCAACATGAGATGTCCGACCGGGACGATCTTTGTGAGTGGATTACCTACTGCCCTCTCAACGCCTGACCAAGGTTCGCGGAATGATCGTCGGCATCCAGGGTGATCAAGTTACGTTAGTTTACTAGTGCCCATATCACTAGCATGCTACCGGTACATTCAATACTTGTTCAACAGGGCCGACTACGGCACGGTCCTTAAGCGACTCAAACAGGACTATGCACACAGGATCATGTCCCGTTGCTTCCTACTACCTGCCCGGTCTCCACTTATTCATTGTGATCCAAGAACTCCTTGTCCTACCCATGTTTCCTAGAAAATCCTATAACTCGCGAGTAGTTTCCGACTACCCGACTTCTACCTTTTGATAGATGTAATTAGCATAGTATGAAGTAATCACGTAGCCGATCTACCCACTGAGATAACCAGTGTCTTATAAGCCATGCAAGTGGAGCCTCAACCAAATCCTAGAACTTAATGCATAATCACATAACACTAAGTACATATTGAGGTTAAAATGAAATATTTATAAAAGGGCTAATGTAAACCGGGGCTTGCCTTGATTCAGTTCAGGGGTTAGATCAGCTGCAGTAGTCAAGTCGATAGCTTCTTCTGGGTCCCGATCTTCGGACGTTGTGGGTTCTACCGATATGCACGCAAATATAATTTAATTAATAATGTGATAAATTTTTGTTGTGTTAACATTAAACTGATATTAAAACAATTATTTAGAAGTGTGATAACAGCTTTATGATCAGGGGTGTTCTATATGTCAATTAAAGTTATAATGCAACATTTCTTTTATGTATGATTATATGTTTCTGTATATTAACTACATGGGTTAAAATAAGTTAGTAATATACAGTTACACTCTTAACATAATGATTTAATGGATGTTAGGAATATGTTCAGAAAGTGTACCCCCCCTCGAGTTTGAGGATTGATCTAGCCATAGTTTACATTTCTAGAATTTAATTAGAAGTAAACATGCAATAATTATTTTGTAGTGATATACCAGGCAAAATGAGCTGAAAATTTTACTGTGAGATACTTAGTATATATGTATATATTATGTAATTTTTCGGATTTTTCCAATGGACGGGTTACCCTCTAATCACTGGCCAACTGTTTTCCAGCGCTTTAACTATTTAGAAATAATTTCAGAAAATGCTGAGACCTTGTAAAAACTGTAGAAAATTATCAAAAAATCAGAAAAATGTTAAACCAATTTTTTTGGACTCTGGAGCAGAGGATCATATGCTGGCCACACAGGATCCAGCAGCCATGGCCGAGCTCTCCAGGCGGCCAGAGGCGGCAGCTCTCGCCGGAGCAGCACGCCAGGGCGGGTAGCGGCCCGATTTCAGCACCATTTTTGGGGGAAAATAATCTATGTGACACGGAAAGTTCATTTGGAGATAGATTGGGGGCCGAATCTCAGCCGAGGGAGCCGTCGGCGATGGGCTGCAGCGGGGAGGGCTCCGCCAACGTCCTGAGGTAGAAGAAAGGCACGATGCAGCGGGGAAATCGGTCGGTGAGCTTCACTAGAGGTTGAGGAACCCCGGCAAACACGCCACTTGGAGTAGCGACAGTCGGAAGAGGGTGTGCAACGTGAGCAGCGGCTCGGTTGAGGTTGGCAGCGAAGAAGACGCTAATTTTCTTCCTCCTCGACCACGGAAAATTGGGGAAAACTTGTCAGGGAGGTGAGTCCGGGAGTCTGCTAGCTCCGAGTGAAAGGAATCGAGGTGAGACTCACCGTGTCCGACGAATTTTTCCGGGGAAGCTGCAAAGGTCCGGCGGCTGGCTTTGGTGAAGAACAACAAATTCACCTTGTGTGGATGGAAACGGGGAGGAGTGAGGGGGTGAGGGAGAGGCAGGGCGAGTTGGCGCAGCCGGTGGTGCCCTCAGTTGGGCGAGGAGACGGCGTGGCTGCGAGGTAGGTGGCGTGGCTGCGATGGCGCCGGGAGGAACGAAAGCAAACTGTGGTGCCACGGAGTAAAAGAGGAGGGGGTAGGCGGCGCGCAGCAGGGGCGTTAAGGCACTGCAGCGGCTCACCGCAGGCGCGCACGGCACGCCGTCGCGCTGGCGTGCATGCAGCAGCCGCACCCCGAGATGGCAGTGAGGAGGAGGAAGAAGAGGCTGACATGCGGGACCCACTGCTCTCAAATAGTTTAAAAACTGCAGCTGTAGAGTTGGAGTGTTACAAAAAGGCTTCCCACAAGCGTTCCTCGGGTCTCGGGTAGGTTCTCTCGCCGAAGTCTTCTGCCCCATAAATTATTGAGATAGAAGGCCCTTTCCACCTCATTTTCTGGCTCTTCTGACTTGCAAAATTCACAACCAATTTTCATCTTCAACACACGCCCCCCTGTTTTTGGGCAAACGGAGTATGCCAAAAAACATCTTCGAAGCCAGGATTTGCTAGATAAATCAGCTGTTTTACCTTGCAAGTCTTAGATATTTCAACCTTCTTGCCATACACTCGGGTAAAATCGTTTCAGGTATATTCCATTGATAGGCTTACCCGAATTATCCCCTTGGAAGTTCTCCATAGAGTAGGCATTTCCAGGGATAATACACACAATCTTGAAAGGTCCTTCCCAGCTCAGTGACCATTTGCCAAACTTCTTGTCTCGAGTTACTATGGGCAAAATTGTTCTCCATACTAAGTCCCCGACATGGAACAATTTTTCTCGAACTCTCCCGTTGTAATAATTGGTCACCTTGAGCTTTTCTTTCTCGATCTCTTTCAAGGCTTCCACTTGGCTCTCAGAAACTTCATCCAACTTGTTCATCATGAATTCTTTATAACCCACATCCGAAAGGTTATCTTGTTGATCTACCCGACACGCTTTCATCTTAATTTCCACAGGTAACATGGCCTCTTGCCCATACACAAGCTCAAACAGGGTAACTTTGGTGGCACCGTGTCTTGACACTCAATGGGCCCATAAGGCTTCATTCAAAGTCTCATGCCATCGCCTAGGGTTCTCACCTGATCTTCTTTTTGATGAGCTTGATGAGTATCTTATTACTAGCCCGTATAGTATGGAGAAGAATTCAATAGTTTTATCTTAAAGGATTCAGAAAACTCCCTGAATTGAGAGTATATAAAAGCCCCTCCTTGGTCTATGGTTAAAGTCTGTGGAACACCGAATCTATAGACAATATGCTCAAGGACAAAAGCAGTTACCTCTTTGTACGTGTTGTTCTTAAGTGGCACAGCTTCTGTCCACTTGGTGAAGTAGTTCGCGGCAACTAACACAAACCGGTGTTTTTTCGATGACGCCAGATGGATCTCCTCGATGAAGTCCAGAACTCATCCTCGAAAAGGCCAAGGCATCACAATGGGATGAAGCATGCTAGCTGTTGCTTGTTGGATATCTTCAAACCTTTGCAAGCTTCACATTCTTTGTAATACCTGAAACAATCCTCCTGCATAGTTGGCCAATAGAAACTAGCTCGTTTGAGCATCAACTTTATCTTGTGGGCCGACTGATGCGTGCCACAAAGACCTTCGTGCACTTCTCCCATGGCCTCCTTTGCTTGATCTTTGTCTAAACACCTCAGCAAGAGTCCATCTATGGTTCGACGATATAGTTCATCATTAATCAACGCATACTTCAATGCTTGACGCCGAACCTTCCGGTCTTTGCACGTGTTTGGGTCTTTGATACATCCTATGATCGCTGGCCTCCAATCCTCAACAACTAATACATCAAAACTGGTCGAATTTCTATGCTTTACCTTAATTCCATTGTCCTGAGACAATGTCGGCCTTGTTTTTACGTGGAACTTTCTTCTTTTTTACTTTCTAGCACGATGCCTATTGTGCCAAGTCGTTCGCTTTCCGGTTTTCTTCTCTTGGTTTGTATTTGGCACAAAATATATAAAAAGTTTTGATGATATATAGACATCGTTTACGATAATCATTCAAAGTTCCGTCGTAACATTGGCTTTCACCACTAACCTGCTGGATGACAAGCTTAGAATCACCAAAAACTTAACCGTTCTTGATCCCCATGTCGACCAAATGCTCTAAGACATTCAGCAGTGCCTCGTATTTGGCTTGATTGTTGGTGCAGACGAAGTTTAGCCAAACAGAGAACTCATATATTGCACTTGTGGGTGAAACCAATACGTACCTGATTCCTTGACCTATGTCGCAAACCGATCCATCAACGAACAACTTCCAAGGATGTACCTCGACCATGCACTCCTCCTCGAGTTGCGGTCGTGCTCCACGATGAAATCTGCTACAACCTAACCCTTCACGCTCTGAAGAGGCTCGAACACCAGGTCATATTCCACCAATGAGTATGCACATTTACCTATCCTGCCACTCAAAACCGGTTGTTTCAACATGTGCTTGACAATATCATGTTGACATGTCACGAAGCACGTAATGGGAAGGAGATAATGCCAAAACTTGGAACACGTCTAGTACAAAGATAAAAAAAGTTTCTCAATGAAGGTGTACCTGGTTTTGGCATCTAGAAGTCGTCTTCTCAAGTAAGCCTCAGAATGCTCTTTACCTCGGCTTTCTTGAGTTAAAACGACCCTAATAACTAGGCTTTGGGAAGCTACATAGAGTCGGAAGGGCTGCCTCATCTGTGGTGCATGCAAGACCGGTGGCCTCATCAAGTACTCTTTGATCCTCTCGAAAGCCTCCTTCTGCTCTGCCCTCCAAGTAAACTCCTGCTCGTGCTTGAGTTTCAAGAGTGGCATGAAGGTACCGATCTTTCCTGCCAAGTTTGCAATGAACCTTCTTAGGTAATTGATCTTTCCCAACAAACTTTGCACGTCTTTCTTGCATGTCGGCTCTCTTATCCTTTTGATAGCTTTGACTTCTTGGGGTCAACCTCTATCCCGTGTTCATGCACGATAAAACCCAAGAAATGTCCAGCTGACATGCCAAACACACATTTGAGAGGGTTCATCTTAAGGCCGTACCTTCTCATCCTCTCAAAGGACATTCTCAAGTCGGCCATATGCCCTTGGAATCTAGCCAACTTCACTACGAGATCATCAATATACACCTCAAGAATATCTCCCAACATGTCGTGGAAGATCATATTCGTAGCCCTCTGATATGTTGCACCGACATTCTTCAACCTGAAAGTCATGACGACCCATTCAAACAAATCAATGAACCGGGGCAACAAAATGCTGTCTTCGACGTGTCTTCCTCGGTCATGAAAATCTGGTTGTACCCCGCATTACCGTCCAAGAAACTAATCACCTTATGCCCCGAGGTATTGTTGATTAATACATCAGCAATGTGCATAGGAAATTCATCTTTCGGTGTTGCCGGGTTGAGGCCTCGGAAGTCTATGCATATCCTCAACTTTCCTGTGTTTTTCTTCTCTACCGGCATTATATTTGACACCCATTCTGCATACCTACAAGGCTGAATAAACTTAGCTTGGAGTAGATGATTCACTTCTTCCTTGATCTTGTCATGGATAGCCGGGTTGAATAATATGAATGGTTGCTTGTGATGTCTAAAGCCTGGTTTGATCAGCAGCTTGTGTTCCACAAGCTCTCGGCTGAGTCTTGCCATCTCGGTGTATTTCCATGCAAAACAACCCATATATTCTTTAAGTAACTGGTTTACCTCTTGCTTCTAGGAACATCCGAGGTTTTTGTTGATGAAGGTTGGCCGATGTGCCGATCCTTCCCCAAGGTTTATCTCCTCCAGTTCGTCCACCGAGGAAAACCCTTGCCAAGCTTCCCTAAGTCATCAAAGTCCTCTACTAACTTGCACATATCGTTCCGGCCTAAACGATACTGCTTGGTTATCTTCTGCAACCAAGTTAAATGACCTCGTTTATCTTGCATTTTCAAGTTACATTGCTGAGCCGAGTGAAATCAGTCGGCCTGACACATACGGGCACAAACCCGTCCTTTCCTACGCTCACAAATTCATAGTTGTTTAAGTCTCGACCTGTGAGACACCTAATATCCTCATGTTGAACATCAGATGACTCGGCCATTGCTATGCAAGCCGAATTATCACCTTCAACTACTTCTACCTCGTCGCCAACCCACTGGATAAGACATTTGTGAAGTGTGGAGGGAACACACCCATTGGCATGAATCCAATCTCGTCCAAGGAGCAAGTTGTACTGACTTCCAACATTGATAACGAAGAATGATGTGAGTAGTATCTTGCTTTCCAACCGTGAGCTTCACATATAATATCCCTTTGGCTTCAGTTGGGTCTCCAGCAAACCCACTCAAAGTCGTGTTGGTGTTGATGAGGTTGCTCTCTTGGTATGCAAACTTCTCAAACATGGATATGGGCATTATGTTGACCCCTGCTCCTCCATCGACCGACATCTGTCCAACTGGTGTTCCATCGACATGTCCTCGGATGTATAAGGGCTTAATGTGCTTGCCGAGCTGCTCTGGTTTCTCAAAAACCACGTTCTTAGCTCCTAGATCGAGCTCGACCACCTCAACTTCTGGAAGACAGAATTCAGATGGCAAATGAAATACCATGTTTACCTCAACCTGACTTTCATCCTTGCCCGTTGTGTTTTCTTCACTCTCATCATCTCCAGCTTACTCCCGGGCAATACTCTTCTCCTTCTAGGTCTTCTTGGTGATCATTGGTCGTGCTTGGTTGAACCAACAATCCTTATGCTCCTCCTTCCTCTTCACAGTATGTTCCAGAGCCCTCAGCCGCTGGACGCGCCTTTTCTGAGTCTTGTTGAGCCCTGTGGGACACCATTGGGGTTCTGGCTTTGTTTCCGGAGCCACTGTCTTGATCTGGTCTTGTTTCATCCCCTTTCGCTTTACATTCCATCTGCTGAGTCGTTTTGAAAGTACCTTGGGCTGGCCGGTCGATATCTTGGATTGTTGTGGTTGTGCACATTCAACCAGCCATTTATCTTGTGCTTGGGTGCTGGTGTGATGCCTGGTCCGACGATATTCCTTCTTTCCGGAGACACCAGCCGAGAGCGTTTGCTAGGAGGTCTTGGATCGACCTTGGGTCTCTCGGTTTTGCTTGGACCAACACCCGTCTCCATGTTGGAGCTACCAACCTCAAGCCGTTTACCCAAACTTTGCCTCGCAAACTGGCCTTCATTCCTCAGGTTGCTAGGGGACAGTTCATCTTGGATCACGCAAGGTACCGACCCAATCATCAGCACTTGGTAACCCGAGCTCGTGTTTCCTTTGGTCTGGTCTTCTCATCGTGTATCTGAGGTTGGTTTGAGGAACCAACATTTTGTTGTGGTTTTTGCTTCGGTCTCTAAGTTACAGCGCTGGTTCCTCGCCTACCTGGGTGATGCTTGACAGGGACCCGGCCACCCGTTCATTCACGGAGCCGTGCCACTCGCCCTAGAATAGCATTGGGTGGTGCCGTGTTATCAGCACCCAACAGCACACATATATGGACAACATGTATTACATAAATCAAAAGCGGAAGCTTACAAAGGTTCTTTGTAAATACTTTACATCAAATAGCTACAGCGGAAGTCTATAAACAGCTCACGTCGAATAACTAGAGAGCACTCGAGAAGAGGTCCAGCCCGCGGACTCTTCTCGCTAGCAACACGAAGACAACAACAGCGGCTTGGTTCTCCATATGTTAAACGACTCGGAAGTCTCTGAGTCTAACCGGACAATCTCCTTCTTAGCATCGATGTTTACCTGCAAAACCACTCATATGGCAAGCGTGAGCACATAGGCTCTACAAGAATGATCCATCTCTCCTAAACAAGAAACTCTACATGCACGACAGATTGAAATGGGTTAGCTGACTTTGCATAAAGGACTCGCCTACAGTTGATCCTTAACTTTCAGAGTTTTATGCCTCATTGTAAGGACCTTGAGCCGAACAGCATCGCAACTCCACAATCAAACAAGAAACGCTTTGTTGCGATGCTTCTTGCATAAAGTGAAGTAAAGTTTAATGAGCACTATCTCTAATTCAAGCATGGTTCCAATACAACTTAAATCACATCCTTATCAAGTTCAAAAGAAACCAGTTCAGTTCTTACTACGTCAAGACGCAGTGGGCAAGTATACTCATATGACCGCGAGCGACGGTGATTCGAATCAGTACACGCCCGGACTACACAACACGTACACCCGTACTCAGAGTTGCCGGTAGCAACCTCGACTGACGTTGTACGCGGCCACCTTTCCCAAGTTCTTCCATACAGGACGCGGTCTAACTGCCCTGAGTAGCAAGCTCCCTCAAGGTACATACCCGCAGTGATATGTTCTTGAGCGAGTTACCTCCTGCTACCCTGACGCCAAAAGCCTAAGACGGTTAGAAAAGTTCCAATGTGGATCTCCCGAGGTACATCGATTTCCTTGGTCCCATATAGCTAGTATGCACCCGGTACACAACTAAAACTTGTCCAACAGGGCCAAGTACGGACGGGCCTTGACCGACACAGGCAGGGCTATGCACGCACGGTCCGCAGCCTGGTGCATCTAAACCACTGCCCGATCTCCATTTCTTAAGTGTGAACTTTTCTCATTGTTTCTATTCTTGATCCGCTCCGAATAAACCAGCCCTAAACTCGTGAGTAGATTCCAACTACTCGACTTCTACCATACCTTTCCTACTAACATTTAGCGTAGCCAAATCCACTCGAGGAGGTGCTATTCTACCCTTTCTCTCTTAGAAATTTCTGGTCATGCAGTTGGGTTTTCATTATCAACTAGACTTAATGCAATCAAACAATTCAAAGCTATGATCTGTAGAAATGGAAATACTTTATAAAACTGTTCAAATGCAAACCGTGGCTTGCCTATTTTGCAGGTGACTAATATAAACACTTAGTGAAGATCATTTGAGGCTTGATCACTCGCTTTCCTCCCTCCTTGATCTCCACTTCAATTCCTTCACACGTTCTCACATAGATGCTACACGATATGAATATGCATATGTATTTAATTGTAAAGCTTTTTCTAATAAGCTCTAATGATAAGTTTAAAAACTGGAACTCTGTTTAAGAATTTAAAATAACATTGGTGCTGGTGGTTTGGGTTGGGTTTAAGCAATATGATCAAGTGCTAAGTATTTTCTCCACTTGTGTGTTGATCACCTTAAGAGGTTAAACCAAACAGTGGTTATCCAGAGCTCTAATGGATCTGAAAATTCTCATGTGAGTTCTTGTCACAAGAAAGTCATCTGGACCAAAAATTAGCACTTTTCATTGAGTGGTTTATTCAGAACAATTCCCTAAGCAATTAAGCAAAAAGGATTTAATTCTGAAGTAAATCACATGTTCATGTCAAACTTAGTGAACTAAAATTTTAATTATAGTTCATAGAGCCTGCATGAATGTTCAAAGGATTTTTGGAGCTAAGAATTGCCCAGAACTGAATTTCCAAGTATTGGGAATTCTCTGAAAATGTTTCTGTATTCATTTGAACACAGGAACTTAAAATCTAAATTCTCCTAATCAAATCGACTCCAATTGAGTTGAAATTTTTACAGGAGTTCAATAACATCCTAAAGAATATTCTGGCAACTTTTGAGGATTTTTGATGAACCAAACTCCCTATAAAATTCTTTTGCTGAAAGTATTTAAAGAATTTTCCAGAATTAAATATTGACTTTCATACAAATTGGGTTACATATTTGGATAGAGTTTGTAAATCTGAATCTAACCCAAGTTGAATCACTAAATTTGGAGTTTCCTATCAAAAGTTATGCTCTTCTAAATTTTAAAGGAAATCTGCAATTTGAATTAAATCGGGGAAAAATTCAAACGCTGACGGTGGGTCCAGGGGACACGTGTCTAGTGCCGGAACAAAGCCACACAGGGCCACAGAACTATTCCCGTGCAGCCACAGCCCGATCCGAGGCCACAGAAGATCTCCGACCCGATTTCCTTCTCACTGACAGTGAGCCCGGCCGCGGTCTTCTTCAACCTCGCGCCTCCCGCGTGACAACGCCGCCGAGCTCGCCGGAGCTCGCCGGTTTTCAACTTCCCGGCCACCTCACGAGCTGCCACTCGCTGCTAGCCCCAAGAAACATGCGAGGAACACAATGGGATGGTTTCCCCGGACCGGCAAAGCCCCCAACCTACCTCGCAATGGTGCAGCGGCTCGGTAGAAGTCCGGTGATGTCGCCCCAACGCCCTACACCCTCCCACCTATGGTTTCCAAGCCCTAAACATCGGTGGATGCTAGAGAAGCTCGGCATGGAGGTGAAAAGACTCGGAAATGGCTCTAACCATGATGTCACCGTGCGCCCGAAGCTTCCCGCCATGGCCGCCGTCGGGAAGATTGGAAATATGCCGTCCACAGTGGGTTTCATGCTAGGGTTCCAAAGAAGAATTGTTGCTAACCAATTCTAGCTCATGTAAGTGCAATTTGGTGGTCTCTAAACAAGAATCAAATGGGAATTCCAAAGTTCCTTACCCGCGGGTCCGTTTACACCGGCCAGAGGAAAATCTCAAAATTCACCGTTGACGATCAACCACTCGGCTGGAGCTTCGTAGGTGAGCAGAGTGGATGTCGTGCGCATCCACAGGAGGTCTTGCTTGGCCGTGAAAAGCCCTTGGTGAGGCTGTCCACGAGAGCCTCCCATTGCGGTTTCTTTCGGCCGCCACGGGAACTTTTGTTTCTCGGTTTAGTGGGGCTGAGCTCACTCGGTGAAGGTGTGAGGAGGTCGTGGAGAGGTACTGTGGTGTTGTTTTGCTGCTCAGTCGAGGCTTGCACGCGAGTTAGTGGGCGACTGAGCGATTGACGGTGTGCGGCAGAGGCTCTGTTGAGTTCTTGCACGAGGAAGAGAAGAAGCCTCGGGGTCTCGGTTCTGTGGCAACGAGAGCTCGGCAGAGGAGTGATAAGGTCACCGAGGGAGTGCCAGCACGAGGGAAACCCAAGGAGGAGGTGGCTTGGCTGCCCTCGGTGTCGCCCGTGGGAAGCTGCTGCTCGGCTCGAATGAACTGACTGAAGAGCAAAAACAGAGACTTGGTGCTCTGAGATCTTTTGCAATTTCATTCCCTCAATGACTTGTGGGTCCCACACACAGCTCCCTCTTATCCTCTAAAATATCTCCCAAAATTTGTAAGTGATGAAATTAAATTGTGGCAGTTCAAATCTGAGGTGCATTTGGAAAATGAGTTGCAAAATATTTCAATAATTTATGAAACTTTGCATACCCACTAATTTGGACCTAAGGAATTCAAATATGAAATCTGATTTTAAATTTGGCTGCTGCAAATGAGATTTTTAACACAACAGTTTGAAATTCAGTGTGTTGCCCTCATTTGAATTTTGAGTTGAACAAATTTGTTCCAAAATCTGAATTTAGCTTTCTCACACATATGGGAACTTCTCATCTTGGTTTCAAATCCCCTTTGGGTTCCAAGTTTTCAAATAAACAATTGAAGTGTGTGAAGAGAGCTCTCATGTGTATTATCACATGTGAAAAGGTTTAAACAAGTCTCATTTTTCATACCCATGAAACCAACTGGTGCAAACATGAGTTTCTTTGTATTCATATTTTGGGACCTTTACAATGCTCCCACACCCGAGGTTCCCGAGCCGCTTGGGGGCATTGTACCTTGGAAATCCACCAATTTTTCCTGAGGTAACATTGATTTCTGGATCGTGCCCCCCGAGCCCCTTGGGAAGGCGTTTTATCTTGGAAAATCATCGGTTTCTCGAGGTACCGATGACTCCCAAACCTGGTTTTCCCGAGAGTGCTTCCCAAGTTTCTGTTGGTGAAGATCTCCGACCTGTCACATATGCAATCTTTTAGCCTATGAAGACACTTCCTGCCTTCCTCTTCCTGATGTATTTGGTGATCAGATACTCCGAAGTTGGCTTGAATTATGTCATTTTTCTTGGCTCATTGAGCTTCCATCTGCCGACCTCAGGGTTCCAAGGCTTGACGATCTTCTTTCGCAGATCATCAGACATGATCACGTTCTTTCGTTTGGTTGTCGATGCCTGATTGGTCCTCACAAGGATCTTCTTCCCCTCGAAATTCACCACGTTGAGAGTGAAAGGATCCGTTTCCAGCTTCATTCGGTGGCTATCACCAAGTGTTAACCGGCCATCATTTAGAGCCGATTGTACCTGCAGACGAAAGAAGTTGCACTCGTTAGTTGAATGAGAATAAGATTCGTGCCACTTACAATATTTTTTGTTGGCTAGCTGCTTGGGTGGTGGAATAACGTGGCCATTCTTCAACTTAATCACTTTGTTTTGTAAGAGCACGTCGAAGAGCTTGTCAAGACCATATCCTCCTTCTTCCCGGGCTGGGTTTCAAGAATGTGCAAGCTAAAGGCTTGTTCTTGTGGTTTTCAACCCACTCGGCCACACAAACCTCCATATCCTCATCACTGGTCGAGTCTTCCACGAGTTGGTTGATGTGTTGCTTCTTCGGTCCCTGTGGTTGATCTCTTTGAATTGTCCGTATGCCTTAGCCTCTCTAGCTTGGTTCTCATGTGCCACAGCTCGTTGCAAGACCTGGTTAACGTCTACGAACTCAAAGCCATACATCTTCTCCCTAAGATACGGTACAAGTCCTGCAAACGCTAGATCGGCCAAATCTTTTTCCCTTATGGTTAAGCTAAAACATTTGTTTCTAGTTTACATAAACCATTTGATGTATTCAGCCACAAGTTCATTATGTCTCTGCCTCATTGTGGTTAGATGGAACAACCTTAGCTCAACCTCGCCAGTGAAGAAGTATTCATGGAAATTTTGTTCTAAACACGGCCAAGTTAGGACAGAATTGGGAGCTAGTGAAGTGAACCAACTAAAATCCATGCCGGTTAGAGACAAGGGGAACAATTTGATCCGGTGTACATCAGTGATTCCTACGGCAATTGCACTGGATCAAGAATTAGCCTACGTGTTCTTGAGTAGTTTTAGAATCCTCCCCACTAAACTTAGTGAAATCCGACACCCTAAAGCCTCTAGGATACATGACATTATCATAGTGGTCAGGGTAAGGCTTTCGGTAGTTTCTAATGGTCGTTCTGGTTCCCACCTCGAGCTATCTAAGTGTTCTAATCACTTGTTCCCTAAGTTTTTTCATGTGGTGCATTGTTCTGTGGCATGGGAGGCTCAAGCAAGTTGCAAGGTGCAACTTGTGGATGTAGTGGAGGAAAGTGCACGTTGGGTACTAGCCCGAGCGGTACACCACTCCCTATGGGTGGAATGGCAGGTCCATATGCCACCATTTGGTAGTATGGCTGCTGCACGTTCACGGTATGCTGCTTGGCTTGCGTGTACATGGGTGGCATGCAAGGCGACGACGTGCTAGCTACGTTCCCTGCCGTGCTACTCGAGTTAGCCTCCATGCGTTTGCCTACTGCCTTGTCGTGCACTTGCTGCACGGTAGATCGGATCTGCCTGTGAAGGTTCTGATCTATCGTGTGTTCTACGTCTGATTTGAACGTGTCAAACGAATTTTTCAGTTTGTCCACTACTGATGATGTCATCTGCTCTAGATCAGCATTGCACTTCATGGCCACCGATAAATATACAAGTTGAACGAGTTCTTTGAGTGATATCGGTGTGCTTACCTTTTGTGCTGTCGCCTCACACGTGTCGGCCTTCTGGATGATGCCTCCTCGCGTCTTCTGGAAACAAGCAAGCTTGGTTAGTAGCCGCGCCATCTTCTCCTCCTGAACCTCCCGCTCCAATTCTTCCTGGATGCGTTCACGGTCATCCTAGAAAAGATCCTCGAGCTGGACATGGATGATGTTGCTCAAGTCGACGGCATTGCCGTCGACCTTCCTCCTGGACGCATCAGCCATGCTCTTCCCGGTTGCGATCGGTACAAGAAACGAGCCGATCACGTAGTAGATGCGTTTGGTCGATGCGAGTGGCGTCTCTCCCCAACGGAGTCACCAATTCTGTTCGTGGAACAGATGATGAAGTCGCTAAACACTACAGGAAACAGGGCAACATACGACAGCCTGTATAGCATACGACGGCTAGCTGTCGTATGTAAACTTACATACGACGGTCAGCAGAGGCTGTCGTATATAAGTTTATATACGACAGTACAGCCGTCGTTTAGTATACGGCTGTCGTATATAGCAGTTATATACGACAGCCAACCCTAGGCTGTCGTATATAGCTTTTATTTACGACAGCCTGTGTGGCTGGCTGTCGTATCTCGAGCTGGTTGTCGTATATAGTTCACATATAGAGCCCATCGGGCCCAACCCTAATTTTTTTCTCCTTACCCGCTCCGCGCCGCCGCCTGCTGCCCGAGCCGCCGCTGCCCGCGCCGCCGCCTGCCGCCCGAGCCGCCGCCGCCTGCTGCCCGAGCCGCCGCCGCCCGCACCGCCGCTGCCCGCCGCCCGCGCCGCCTTCCCACTCCGGGCCGAGCCGCCGCTGCCCTCCCCCACCCCGCCGGTGCCCCCACCACACCAGCGCACCCACCCCGCCGGCGCCCCCACCCCGGCGCCGCCGCCCCCATCCCGCCACTGCCCATTTGACCCCGCCACCGCCCCGACGACGCAGCCGGCCCCACGCCGCAGCTGAACTGCACTGCCGGCCGCTCTCCCCGAGCGGCCGCCCCAAGTCGCCGCTGCCGTCCGTTGCCCTCGCCGTCCGAGCCGCAGCCGCGGTCATCGCCATCCGTCGCCCTCGCCGTCCGTCTCCCTCGCCGCAAGTAATTCTAATCATTAATTCAATTATTTGATAATTATGCTAATTAGTTGGTAATTATGCTCATGTAGTTAGAATAGTAGTTTATAATTTCGATAATTACTTGATAATTCTAGCCCCACCGTGCTGCCACATCGCCGCACCACCCGGACCTGCACCCCTCGCTCTGCGCGCCGCCGCACCGTGCCTGTCCGCCTCGCCGTGTGCCGCTCGCCGTGCCGCCTCCACCGTGAGGTAAGTCGCCCGCCTCCCTCCCCATCTAGAAGCTTGGTTTTTTAATTACCAATTGTTTAGATTATGCTTGTTTGTTTTTGATTGTTTAGTGGCTAATTCTTTAGATTTAGATGAATTGATATGCTTAGGTTTAATTATTGCGCAGGTTTATTTGAATTGCTAGCTAGGTGTACTTTTTTAATTGCTTAGAATTGATAAGCTTGTTAACTATGGTGATTATGCTTGTTTAGATGAGTTGTTAATTGCTTAGATGATTAATGCATATGAGTTAATAGTTTAATTGATTATTGTTTTGATTGTTTGAGTGTTTAAAAGTACTATATGTACATAAATGGGCTTAGGACCCGATACGACCCATTTAGTGATAACGTATACGTCTACACAAGCACGGTGTGAACAACCTAGGCCGCCTCGCCCTACCCCCACCCCCTCCTCCCGCCCACGGCGTTCGGCCTCCGATCCCCCATCCCCTCCCCCCCCCCCCGCGGCTTAGCCAGCGCTCGACCTCCGACACTCTGCCGCGGAACTGCCGATCCTTCGGCGCTCGGCCTCCTCTGCCACGGGACTGTCGATCTGCCGGCACTCGTCGGCCTCCATTGACCGGCTGCCACGGATCTGCCGGCGCTCAACCTCCCACGGGCGCGGGTCAGTCTGCTCCCCCTCTCCCCCCACATTGGTTTCCTCCGTCGACGGCGCCACCCCCGCCCCTTCCTGTCCTGGAAGATGTAACACCTCCGGTGCGTGGGCGCCGCCACCGCCTCCCCTGTGTGCGAGCGCCGCCGCCGTATTCACCCGCCTTACGCCGGGATCTAAGGCGATGGGACACCTTACGATCCCCAGGCGCCTTACCGCTTAAGCGTCGCTTAAGCAACGCTTAAGCGACGCCTTAACAACTATGGTTCTTTCCTTCTCTCTATTGTTCTTTCCTCTCTCTCTTTGAAATGACTCAAAAATGAAAGATTGACGTAAACCTTTACAATATGCGTCACCCATTTCGAACCGGCCCGTCTCACATGTGTTACGCATGTGAGGCGTGTAGGTTCGGAATTGTCCTTTTTGGACAGCCTAGGAGTGACCGAGAGGGCGTGCTTATGATGAGACGCGGGGTCTAGATTTGGACGTAGTTTGGACAGCGTAACCTTAATGTTCTCCGCTGCTCCATTTTCGGACGTGCAGTTCGAGAACAGCGGGGTTATGCTGCCGAAATTTTGTCTGAATCTAGACCTCGTGTCTTGTCATAAGCACGTTCGTCTCGGTCACTCTTGGGTGGGTTTAGGACCTACCCTTTCCAATAGATATAGGTCCGTGACATAAATAAATAATAAACTAACTATAAATTCTTTGACTTAAAACTGCAGAGTTAAACATGAGTGAAGACCGTAGTTGGATGTATACCAGTTGAAACAAGGCAACTGGTCACTCAGATGAGTGGTATGCTGGGACATACGACTTTATTGATCGAGTGTTCTCGTTGTCTACGACCGACAAAGTTCGTTGTCTATGTGCGAAATGCCGAAATACTATGTTTCTGGACAAAACGACATTGTCATTACACTTGTGCAGAAAGGTTACATGCCATATTATGAGGTCTGGAGTTTCCACGGCGAGTCTGCTCCTCGAGCCGTTCATGTAGTGGAAGATGATGATGGTGATGATTGTCTGGGTGTTGACATGATTGATGAGATGTTACAAGATATACAAACGGAGGATCCGCCTACAAATGAGGCAGCCACATTCTTTAATCTCTTGAAAGCTTCTGAAGAGGTGTTGCATGATCATACTGAAATGACTCTTCTTACTTTCATCACAAGATCTATGGCAATCAAATCTAAGTATTTCTTATCTAATAAACTTATCAACGATGCTCTTCCACAACCTCATAAACCGCCCAAAGATATGTATCACTCAAAGAAATTACTATCTGGACTGGGTATGAAATATGAGAAAATTGACGTGTGTCCAGATAACTGCATGCTATTCTGGAAAGAGCATGACAAAGAGAAGAATTGTTTAAATTGTGGAAAATCAAGGTTTGTCGAAGTTGTCAATGACAATGGTGATAAAGTAATGACAGAAGTTGCACATAAGCAATTGCGTTACTTGCCCGTGACACCTCGGTTGAAGCGGCTATTTCTCTCAAAAAGATCTGCCAGACACATGAGATGGCACAAAGAAGGTGTGCGTGAGAACAAAGATGTGTTGACTCATCCGTCGGACGGTGATGCATGGAAGTCTTTGGACTCTTTCGATCCTGCTTTTGCTAGTGATGCGAGAAATGTTCGCATCGGGTTAGCGACGGATGGATTTTCACCTTTTAGTACAAATGCCACACTATACTCCTGTAAGAAGCTTAGCGCTTGGTGGGTGGTATATAAAGTGAATCCTCGTGAGCGCTTGTATACTCCTGGAGATGATGGTTATCATGATAGTGGAGACACTAAAGAAGTTTACCAAGACGAAGAGTTGCCAGACTCTTTTATCGTCGAGCCTGGTGCAGGACACGATAACTTAGTAGGAGACGTTGCAGATGTAAAGACATCTACAATGCGAAAGTGGAAACGTCAACAGCTCACGACGACAGATCACGATATTGATGATCGTGACGTTGATGATCACGATGTTGATGAATTTTGAAACTGATTATGAGTAATGTTCTTTTAAATGAAAGTGACATTAATTATCGCTTACATTACTTTTGAAACTAATTATGAGTAATGAAAAACTGATTAGGATGTCGTCAAGCAAGGGTTCAAAGGGTTTGAAGGGGAAGAAGGCGCCAAGTGTGAGGGTTTCCTCGCCCCGCAGGAGAGAGACGACTACTTCTACGGTTCCACTTACAGCGGGAGCAGACACACTCAGTTGTTAAGTGCGTGTCCAGAGTTGCGGGACAGGGTTGTCAGTTTGCAGCGTACAGAGGTAAATTTTTCTACAATGCACAAAATTATTAAAATAACTTTTTCAATTTAACTTACTTACTTTACCATTGTAGTCTGATTCGGACTATGAGTCCGAGGCAAGAGCGGCACCTCAGGAGACAGGTACGCAGCGCAGCGTGCCCTCGGGGAGCGAGCCCTCTGGTAGCCAGGCCTCTGGCAGCCAGCCCTCCGGCAGCCACCCCGAGGGTAGTCTGCCCAGCGAGCCCGAGGGCACCAAGCCTGAGGACACGTCCGGTGACCAGCCTTCTGGGTCACCAGACGTGGTGCCGCAACGGAGGAGACGTACGAGGAGGAGTAACTTTGTTGGTCCTCCACCGATTCCTAGAGAGCTGGTAATTATTCGTCTGGTTGGAGACAGGTAACACATTAATAAAGTATTCATTTCTATTTGTTCTCAAAGACTATGATCTTACTTAATGACTTAACAAACGTCTTTTTAGTTCTTTGGAGGACCTCTCGTACGACGGGCAGAAACACCATAGGACGGTGAACGGTTGCATCGGGAACTTAGTGCGTCTGCACTACCCCGATGCGATCGATGGACATGCAACTACGTCGTGGGACGACTACGCGCGTGTTCCTCACCCGCAGAACGACAACCTACAGGGAGTCGTGTGGGCATATTTTTTGGTAAGTAGCTTTCATAAATATTTTAAGTTTCAATTCTTTATGCTCCTTCAAATATTAATGTGCGTATATGTCAAACTGTGTTGGCTTACTACAGCTCAGGTACCGCCCTGAGGACCCGGCTGAGCAGATGGATCACGCCCGCTCCGTGTTCGAAGTGAACGCTCGGAAGCTTGTTATGCAAATGCTTTCGAACGCTTGGAGTCAAGTAGTTAACGACTACTTGAAGCTCCACGACCACGAGGTTGGGTCGTTCCGAGATGCCTCCGACACATACTTGACGGAGGAGCAATACGCAGAGGTAAGTTGCGTAATCTTTAAATTACTCACATTAATTTTGCTAAGTAACATCTAATGAACTACGCATGTGTGCAGGTTAGTGTCCCTTGGTTACAGGGACGAACAGAAGATTACCGAGCCCTTTGCAGGTATTGGGCTAGCGATGAGTTCATCGCTAAGTCCAAGAAGGCTCGAGATGCCAGAGGGAGCTCAGGGAAGCACAGTATGGGCGTCCAGGGTTCTGTGTGAATGGCTAAACGGATGGTAAGTTTCTTGGTGGTTTTTATTATATTCATAATGTAGTATTGTTCGTACTAACATATGTTCACAGGAAAAGGAGACCGGCATGCAACCGAGTGCTACTGCGGTCTAGAGGAGAGGTCACGCTGACCCTTCTCAGCCGGAGCAGTGTAGTCAGTACGCAGCGGAGCGCCTGGTAAGTTTCATGACCTCTCAAATTAGTTGACACTATATATGTTGTTGAACTTACACAATTTCATTGTTTTTCAGACTAGGTATGGGCAAGAGGCTGTGAGGATACACGGCGAAGGGTTCGATTGGGAAAACTCCCCCAAAATCGACCCTCAAGCAGCGTATGCAAGCGGAGGTGAAAAAGCACACGGAAGGTGAATTCATTTACTTTCATTGTTTTCAATTCAAGATTATTTAATTTTACCTTGAATTGATTCGTTTTTTTGTAGGCTTGCCATATTCTCTGGAGTCGTCAACTCTAGGGAGGCACGACCTGCGAGAGGCAGCTCCTCGCAGTCTTCGGCTGCTGGCGCAGGCTCCTCCAGCCGCCGTGTCACCAAGAGAGATTTCGAAGACATGGCACTTCGGGAGAGCTTGGCTCGGCAGGAGGAGGCCTTGGCGAGAGAGCGAGAGAACAACAGGGCTGCCATGGCGTACCATGCGTCCTATATGGCACAGATGCAAGCGGCAATGGAAGTAAGAAACATACAATTATACTTTAATTACATTGCATTTCAATTGGTTTTGTAAATTGTAATGTTTGAAATGACAGGCGTGACGCGGCCCGCTCAACCGAGACAGGCCACTAGCCCGGGAATCGCATTGGGTGGTGCCGTGTTGTGCGGCACCCAACAGCACACATATGAGGAACAATGTATTACATAAAACAATAGCGGAAGCTTACAAGTTTTTCCTATGTAAATACTTTACATCAAGTTACTCCAGTGGAAGTCTATATCAACTCACGTCGAATAACTAAAAGCACTCAAGATGAAGTCCAGCCCGTGGACTCCTCTCGCTAGCAACACGAAGACAAGCAGCAGCGGCTGGGTTCTCCATGTGTTACCTGACTCGGGAGTCCCCGAGTCTCACCGGACAACCTTCTTTTCAGCATCGTTGTTAACCTGCAAAACCACTTATATAGCAAACGTGAGCACCTAGGCTCAGCAAGTCTGACCCGTCTCTCCTAAACAAGAAACTCTACATGCACGACGGTTGCAATTGGGTCGGCTGGATTTGCATAAAGGACTCGCCTAAAGTTGATCCTTAACTTTCAGATTTTAAGCCTCATTGTGCAGACCTTGAGCCGAAAAGCATCGCAACTCCACAATCAAACAAGAAACGCTTTGTTGCGATGCTCCTTGCACAAAGTGAAAGTAAACTTTAATGAGCCTATCTCTAATTCAATCATGGTTGCAATACAAGTTATAGCACATCCTTATCAAGTTCAAAAGAATAACCAGTTCAGTTCTTACTACGTCAAGACGCAGTGGGCAAGTATGCTCATATGACCGCGAGCGATGGTGATTCGAATCAGTACACGCCCGGACTACACGACACGTACACCCGTACTCCGAGTTGCCGGCAGCAACCTCGACTGACGTTGTACGCGGCCACCTTTCCCCAGATCTTCCAAATTGGACGCAGTCCAACTGCCCCGAGTACGCAAGCTCCCTCAAGGTACATACCCGCTGTGGTATGTTCTTGAGCGAGGTACCTCCTGCTACTCTGATGCCGAAAGCCTAAGGCAGTTGGAAAAGTTGCACTATGGATCTCCCAAGGTACATCGGTTTTCTGGGTCCCATATAGCCAGTATGTGCCCGGTACACAACTCAAACTTGTCCAACAGGGCCAAGCACGGACGGGCCTTAACCGACACAGGCAGGGCTATGCACGCACGGCCTGCAACCTGCTGCATCTAAACCCCCCTGCCCGGTCTCCATTTCTTAAGTGTGAACTTTCCTCATCTTTTCTAATTCGGACCCGTTCCGAGTAAACCAGCCCTAAACTCGCGAGTAGATTCCAACTACTCGTCTTCTACCGGACCTTTCCTACTAACATTAGCGTAGCCAAATTCCCTCGAGGAGTTGCTATTCTACCCTTTCTCTCTTAGGTGTTTTTGGTCATGCAAGTGGGGTTTTCAATATCATCTAGACGTAATGCAATCAACGATGCAAAGCTATGATCTCTACAAATGGAAATGCTTTATAAAACTGTTCAAATGCAAACCGGGGCTTGCCTGTTTTGCAGGTGACTACTGTTACAATCAGTTAGTGACGATCACTTGGAGCTTGATCACTTGATTTCCTCCCTCCTTGATCTTCACCTCAAGTTTTTCTCACCTTCTTCACGTATATGCTACACGATATGATCATGCATATGTATTTAATTGAAAAGCTTTTACTCATAAGATCTAATGACCATTTTAAAACTGGAACTTTGTTTAAGAATTTAAAATGACACTGGTGCTAGTGGTTTGGGTTGGGCTTAAACACTAAGATCAAGTGTTGAGTGCTTCTTCCCACTTAAGTGTTGCTCACCTCAAGAGATCACACATGACAGTGGTGATCCAGAGCTCTAATGGAGCTGAGAATTTTCATGTGAGTTCCTTGTCACAAGAAAGTCCTCTGGACCAAAATTTAGCACATTTCATGGAATGGCTTATTCAGAATAATTCTCTAAGTGTTTAGTCAAAGATGAATTAATTCTGAGGTAACATCCATGTTCATGTCAAACTCAGTGAACCACAATTTCAATTATAGTTTATAGAGTCTACATGAATATTTCTAGGATTTTTGGAGCTAGGAATTTCGCAGAACTGAATTTACAAGTTTTGGAAATTCTCTGAAAATGTTTCTGTATTCATTTGAATACAGGAACTTACAATCTGAATTACCCTGATCAATTCAACTCCAAATGAGCTGAAACTTGTACAGGAGTCTGATAACACCCTAGAGAATATTCTGGCAAAATTTGAGGATTTTTGGATAAACCAAACTCACTCTAAAATTCTTTTGATGAAAAGCTTTAAAGAATTTTCCAGAATTAAATAGAGACTTTCATACAGATTGGGTTGCATATTTGGATATATTTTGTCAATCTGAATCTAACCCAATTTGAATCACTAATTTTGGAGGCTCCTAGCAAAAGTTATGCTCTTCTAAAGTTTGGGGAAAAATCAGGAATTTGAATAAATCCGGGAAATGTTTAAACCTGACTGTGGGCCACGGGGCACGTGTCAGCTGCTGAGGGAGTGCCACTCGGGGTCACAGGGTCATTTCCCGCGCTGTCACAATTGATCCCGCGCCACAGAGTATCCGGCCCACTGTTGCCGTGCGACTGACGCGTGGGGCTGGCGAGGTCTTCTTCTATCTCCCGCTCCCGCGCGATCCCGCCGCTGGGCTCGCCGGAGTAGCTCCGGGATCGGCCGTCCGGCAACCCCTGATGCTGAAACTTGCCGCCAGCCCCTAATTCAACGTGAGGAACACGCTGGTGGGGTTTGTTCAAGCTGGCAGGGCCCCCAAACTAGCCCGCGACGGCGCAATGGTTCGGACGAAGTCCGGCGACGTCGCCCCGACGCCCTAAGCCTTCTAGGCTTTAGTTTCCAAGCCCTAGAGCACCGGCGGACGCTAAGGAACATCGACATGGGAATACAATGGCTCAGAAACGGTTCTAAATTAGGGTTCACCGTGCACCCGAACCTTTCCGCCATAGTCGCCGTTGTAAAGACTAGAAATACGTCGTGCACATTGTGTTTCATGCAGGGTTTCAAAAGCAAACTGGTGCGTCCTTACGTCTAGCCCTCGTGTGCAAAGTTTTGGGCTATCTAGACCATAATCAACTGGGAATTTCTCGGAAACGTACCGGAAGGTCGGTTTGCACCAATCGGGAGAAATTCTCAAAATTCCCTGCCGACGATCCACGGTTGATCCTGAGCTTCGGGGGTGAGTTGCCTGGACGTCGCGCGCGCCCAGGGATGGCCTAGCTCGGTCGTAACAAGCCGCGGTTGAAGCTGCCCACGAGAGCACTTGCTCTCGGTTCTATGGCGGCTGCCGTGGAAACTTGCCGTTCTCGGTGTGGAGAGCGCGAACCCGCTCAGTGATGGCTCGAGGATGTTGTGGGGTGTTCTGCGGTGCGGTTTTGCTGCTCAGCTGCGGCTGGCACACGCGCCAGGTGGTGGTCGATCGACCGAGAGCTCAGCGGCGGTTCTCGGTTGATTTCTTGTGTGAGGGAGGAAGGATCTGTGGTGTCTCGGTGATAAGAGCGAACAGGAGGCCGGGAGAGGGTATAGGCCGGTCGGGCGGCTCTCCAGCGCGATGAAATTCCACCAGGAGGTGGCTGCCGGCTGAGCATCGGTGTCGAGCGGAGCTGCGCCCGTCGGTGTCGGGTGCCGACTGAAGGAGGCAAACAGAGACCCAACACTGAGATCTTTTGCAAGTTTTCAGTTCACACAATGACATGTGGGACCCCCTGATCAGTCCTCCTTATCCCCTCTCCAAATATCTCCCAAGTTTGAATGTTGAGTGAATTCAATTGTGGGAATTCAAATCTGGTATGCATTTAGATAATTGGGCAAGTTTCATCCAAATTCAAACATGCATTTGAATTCTTTGTCTTTTAAAGTCCATTTTGCAAAATGGGTTGCAAACTATTTCCATAAATCATGAAACTTTGCACACCCCCTAATTTGGACTCAAGAAATTCAAATATGAAATCTGATTTTTATTTTGGCTGCTGCAAATGAGATTTTTAGCACAACAGTTTTGAATTCCATTGTGTTTTTCTCATTTGAATTTTTGTTTGAACAGATTGTTCCAAATCTGATTTTTCTTTTCTCACACATATGGGAACTTCCCATCCTTGTTTTAGACCCCTCTAGGGTTCCAAGTTCTCAAATAAACATTTGACTTATGTGAAGAAAAACCCTCATGTGTGTCATCACATGTGGAAAAGTTTTAACAAGTCCCAAATTTCTCCCATATGAAACCAACTTTTGCAAATAAGTGTTTCTTTGTATTCATACTTTTTGGGACCTTTACATTCCTCCCCCCTTAAAAGGAATCTCGTCCCGAGATTCAAAAGAAGAACGAGGTGGGAGGTAATTACAAGGTTTATGATAAAAGCTCCGGATAGTTCTTGCGGATGTAATCTTCGGTTTCCCATGTCGCCTCTTCCGGGGTATGATTACTCCACAGCACTTAGTAAAATTTCAACGTCCGGTTCCGGGTGATCCGGGTCTTTTCGTCGATAATATGAATAGGTTGCTCGACGTAGGTGAGATCCGGCTTCAACTCGTCGATGTCTTCGGTGCGGATGGCAGCTATAAACTTGAGACACTTTCGCAGCTGGGATACGTGAAATATGTCGTGAATACCGGTAGGGCTTGCCGGTAGTTCCAGCCGGTAGGCTACAGTTCCACACTTCTCCGTGATAGTAAATGGACCGATGAATCGGGGAGCAAGTTTCCCCTTGACACCGAACCGATGAATCCCCTTCGTCGGAGACACACGAAGATACACGTGCTCTCCGACTTCGAAATGCAGCGGTCGACGTCTCTGGTCCGCGTAGCTCTTTTGACGAGATTGGGCCGCCTTGAGGTTCTCTTGTATTATCCGAACTCTCATTTCGGCTTCATTGACAAGATCAACCCCTGTAACACCCCAAATTTTTATTCAAAACTCTAAACCATGATCAGAGGGGAATTTAAAATTTTTTGGACGTGTTGCATGTTTTGTAAAAATTCAAATTCAAATTGGAATTCAAATTAGACTCAAAACAGAAAAGAAATGGAAAAAGAAAAAGAAAAACGGGAAAAAAAACCGGCCAGTGGGCCGAAACCCGCCAGCCGGCCCAGCTTTCCCCGCGCAGCCCGCCCCCGCGCGCCCGCGCTCTCTCACACAGACAGGTGGGACCCACCTGTCATCCCCAACCTCGCTCGCGCCGACCCCGGACTTTTCCCCCGAGCGCGCGCGATCTTAACCGATCGGGAAACCCGTCCCGCCGCCCGAATTCTGGTCCCAGAGGACTCCAACTCGATCACAACAGACCCACCGCCCTCCCCGGCTATAAAAACCCCAGCTCCGATCAGTTTTTCCCACGCGATCGCCGATTTTTACTCCGGTGAGCACCGAGACTTCGCCGCTGAATTCTGGCCGATCTAAGTTCGGAAACTCTGATCTAACTCGCTGGTCTTGATCCACCGCCTCCGGGGAACTTTGCAGGTGCAGAAAACTCGGAGTGTTACGGTGTAAACACAGCGCCGACGAGCTTCGCCGTGGTTTTGCCTCGGACCTCGCCGCCGATCACTTTCCAGGACCCCTGAGCTCGAGAAAACCCCCGAGGTGATATCCCTGACCTCCCCTCTACCGATCTAGGCCATAAGATCACAGTTCTAGGCAGAATTCTCGAGGATCCGAAACTTTCCGGCGAGATCGCCGCTTTCCGCCGCCGTGCGCCGCCGGCAGCGCCGCCCGCGCTCGATCAGAGCGACGTGGCCGCTTGTGCGCCGTTTATTTTAAATCGCACGGTAGACTTTAAAACCCCGCGTACCGGTTCGATGTTATAATCTCAGCCGTCGGTTTAATATCGGACGGTCCACGTCAGCCCCGCGTTATAAAGACTGGAATTCTTACGTGCTACCCCCTGGGGTTCTCTGGAATTGAGAGCTAGCCCCGGAAACTTCAGATCTAGCCCCTGGAACTCCAGAAAATCATGTAAATTCATTTAAAAATCAGTTTTAGCCCCTGGACTTAATAGAAATTAGGAAAAACACCTCTGATAAGTGTAGCTAGACCCCTGGAAATTATGAAAATAATATTATAGACCCTGTAATGGGGTGAATTCATTATTTTAGCCCTGTTTAGTATTTAATTTAGGAAATTGAATATGTAACTAGTGTTTAAAAATTAAAAAGGGGGACAAACATAATTGTCAAAATTAATTAAAAACTTTCTCAGTACTTAGAAAACTTTGGAGTGAGATAAAAATATATTTTTGGGTTGAAATAAATCTGTTTCATCTATTATTCACATTTAGGGACACATTTTTAAGTAAATAATAGTTATAGAAAAATAGGGAAAATAATTATGAAATAGTCTACATCAGAAGCCAAGGTCAAAATATGTTATTAAAATATTTAGGACCAGAACCTATACTGTTTAGGTGATGTATATTACTAATTTCATAATGAAATACACAATTATGCATAGGAATATAAATCTGAAAATATAGCAACTAGTAAATGATAAATGGAGTTTCTAAAATACAAAGAATTCAGTTTAGGGTTGATAGAAATTATGAAAGCACATATGGGGAAGAATAATACTTTTCATACACACTTGGTAGTAAAAAGGTGAAGTAGTTGAATATAAGAAATTTATTGGAAACCCATATAAATAGTATGTAAGTATAAAGGTGGACACAAAAGTAGGAATCATATACACATGGTTAAAAGTGCATGCAAGCCACAACTCAACACACATAAAGTAACCACAACACATATAATGGTAAAGAAATTTCATAAATGTGAATGTGTGGTTTGTATGAAGTGTAAGTGTGAACTATGTCTTATGGATTGTTGTTTTTCTTTTGCTATGTGTGATGGTATGAAGTAGAACCTGTTCAAGAACAAGTTATTCATTTCCAAGATCAGGACTACCAATTTCAAGAGCAGCAAGAAGGAGGCAAGTGTCCTTGACCACTTTGATCCTATGCTAGGATGTGTAGATAGAATTATTTGAATTGTCAAATGAAATATGAAACCCATGCTAGGAAAGTTTCCCTAGAATTGCATTACCTTGTTTCCTTGTAGCTTGGGTTGGGATTTATTTTGTCATGTCATTTATTTACATGCATATGCTTAGCCATGCTTAGAATGAGATATTTGGGATATGAGATCATCAGTTTATTATACCATACTCTTGAATGAGTTATTGTGAGTTATGTAGAGGTAGGGATCAAGGCAAGTTGGATGTTTTGGTTGTGTGCTGGGTGCACGAGACTTGGGTTTGTGTTTAGTACTTGCCTGGATCCTAAGGACCGGTTCATGGAGCATGTAACCCGGCTTTACAGTGCCAACCACATGCTGAGATGGGGCAGCTTGGCCAATTAATTAGGTGTATCCCCGGCGTAGTATGGGTGTGTTGGATGGTGCGGGGAGTAGGTGTCAGCTGGACTACCATATGAACCGCAAGGCTCAAGAGGGGGCCACTGCAGCGGGGTCGGAGCCTCTTGTATGCTGTTAGGGGTGAAACCTCAGTGGGCCCACGCTCGTCGGGAATCCCTTTGTAAAGGCTTCGTAGTGATCTCCTGGCTGCACACCTGGGAAGTGTGAATGTGGATCGTAGCCACTGGCATAATGGAGGTTCTTTTAGTCCACCCAGCAACGGGGGATGAAATCACTACTTGTGGGTACAGTGGTACAAACTCTGCAGAGTCAAAACTGTCTTGACAGCCGTGCTCACGGTTAAGAGCGGCCTGGACTTATTCATGATTAGAGGAGTGAAGGTTTTTGGAAGTTGTGGATGTTAAGCGGGGAGCTTAACATTGGAAATGATGTTATGGTTATTGGATTATGATGATGGGATGGGAGATTGGGACCATTTCACCTGTGTAGTAATGTAGGTGCTTAATAAGCTAAGGTGATAGGTATTAATTGCGTAGTGCTTTAACCATGAGTTCAACCTCTCCTTGTTCTAGCCATGCATGATATAATTTTCCCACACTTGCTGAGTACCATTGGTACTCAACCTTGCATATTTGTTGGTTTATATTGCTGCTCAGGTCAAGATAATGAGGTGGTGTATAATGACCAAGATTTTGGACCCGAGGAAGGTTTTTAGGTTCATGAAGACCCCCGGGCAACGCCTGTGATGGAGCCCTAAAGAATAATATTCCGCTGCTAGTTTATTTACTTGTGATGAAGCATTAGTGTCCATTGAGACATTTGCGATGTAAGACTTATTTATATTCGACACCTGGCTTGTAATAAATGATGCTTCACTATTTGTCATCACATGTATGAGAAAATGATCCTGGCATACATGTGATATTCACTTGGTTGTTTCTTCGGAAAAACCGGGTGTGACAGAGGTGGTATCAGAGCCAAGGTTGCCCGTAGGAACGTGGACCTAGGTAGAAATGGACGTATTTAAGGGCCCTATTTTCTTAAAAACTATTTTCCAAGGTGTGGGTGGAAAAGTGTTATTAAAGGAGTCATTTTCTTCATCTTACCCCAACTTTCATTCAAAACAGAATTTTTGTTTGAGAATTTATCTAACCTAATTTTAAATTCTTTTGTTTTTAGATGGTTCGCATGATTCGCACCGCTCGTAAGTCCACAGGAGGGAGAGTTCCCGTAGTTGCCCTTGCCGAAAGAGAGGAGAGTCGTCCAGTGACGTACCTTTCCTACGGATTGGCAGTAGGAGATTTATTGCGCCGTCTTCGGCGTATGCTCGAAGCCGCCGGCAATACGGGCAAGCTAATCATCCACTACAACTCCACCAGGACCATCCATGAGAAGAGGGAAGAATGGAGTTCGGAGATGAGGATTATACACGAGAATCAGCTGCTCAAGATTCACCACTCTCCAGCTTGTCGAGCAACACAAGTTGACGCAGAGAAAGATGTCACCTGGGAGGCCATCACCTGCCAGAGTCACATCTATCGTCGCCACTTGGACAAAACTGAATACATGTATGTCCTCCAACGTGAGAGTGGTACCACGGAGTACAAGTACCCACCGGTGCAGCAAGGGACTTCCCATGAGCACATGGACTTGTGCTTGGAGGATGCTGCTATGCTCAGCACTCGACTGCAGGAGTGTCAACAAGAGCTTCAGGATGTCCGAGACACCCTGAAGGAAACGGAGGCGTTGCTGCGAGCTTGCTTAAAGGCGAGAGAAAGAGGAGATGGGAATGAACTGTGTGTCACCGTGAGTGATCCATGGACTCCTGACTCCCCGGATCGCCGAGCGATCAGGCGTCGTCGCACTTCTCCACCAGCAGCCTCCCCACCCAAAGCAGAGTCAGAAGGTAGCCGAAATGAGGAAGAAGATCCCGAGGAGCCAGCTCAAGAGGACGAGTAGTGTAGAGTCTTTCCCCTAGCTAGCAAGAGGTCGAGTAGTCGAGTCGTTACGTAGTTAATGGTGTGATGATGCTTGGTGTGTGACGTGAGTTGTGGAAGCCATGAGCAATTGTCCACAGCCTCGTCTCCAGATTGTTTTGCTTTGGTGTGAACCCACAGGAAATAATAGTGCATTTATTTGGTGTGAGATATAAACCCTCGTAAAATTTTAACAAAGCCTCAACACCTCAAAGTACCAACAAATGAAAGTAGTAAGATGATACTAAATGGTATCAAATTAACATTTGATTGATTCTGCCAGATGGCCGGAAGAGGAAAAGGACGTGCTGCCAACCCCGCCAACAACAATGATGAGACATGCAACCCTCATCTTTCTGGAGGCCAGGACCGGGGTGGTCGCCGTGAAGAAGTTGATCCTCTCCACCAAATGCTGGAGAATCAAAATCAGCTCATCCAGAACTTGACTCAAGTGGTGGCCAACTTGCATCAAGTTCCACCTCCACATGCTGCACCACGCCAACCAAGGTTGAGTGAGTTTCTAGGAACTCAACCTCCAAAGTTTGCAAGTGCTGCTGAACCTCTGGAGGCAGATGATTGGCTGAAGACCATTGAAAGTAAGATGAGGATAATACAATGCCAAGGGTATGAGAGGGTGCTGTTTGCCTCTCATCAATTGCATGGACCTGCTGCTGATTGGTGGACCGCTTACGTGGCCGCCCATCATGACCCTGAGAACATCACTTGGGAAGAGTTCAAGCGTAGCTTCCGCAACCACTACATCCCAAGAGGTGAACTCAAAAGCAAGAGGAAAGAGTTTCTGAGACTGCAGCAGGGAAACATGACGGTGAGGGAATACCTCACTAAATTTACTCAACTATCCCGTTATGCTCCACGAGACATAGAGACTGATGAGCAGAAACAAGATTGTTTCGTGGAAGGACCTACCGCAGAGATGCAGTGTGCCATGTCCTCCAATGAGTATGAAAGTTTTCAAAAGATGGTGGACAGAGCATTTGTGGTGGAAAGGAAGCTAAAGGCCCTGGAAAATGAGAATAAGAGGAAGGCGGGATGGTCACATCAGGCCTCAGGGAGCAACACCCGCCCACGTATGATGCAGCAACCTACGGGGCAGACGAGCCGTGCTGCGGTACCCTATTCAGCACCAAGAGGGTACAACCCAAACTACAGGCCACCCGCAGCACCAGCACAGCCGCCACGTCAGTTTGTGCAGCAGCCTCGCCCCGCATATCCACCTCGACCAGCAGTGCAAGGACCCCCAAACCAACCCCAAGACAACAAGGGCCAAGCATCTAAGATTGGGGTGCAATGTTTCAGCTGTGGTGAAGTGGGGCACTACGCCCATAAATGCCCAAAGAAGAAGCCTGCGCCGCCACAACAGCAGAATGAATTGAGAGGACGGGTGAACCATGTCACTATGGAGGAAGCACAAGAGGCACCCGACGTGGTAGTTGGTAAGTTTCCTGCTAATTTACACCTTGCAACTCTGCTGTTTGATTCTGGTGCTACCCACTCGTTCATTGCTCAAGGGTTTGTTAAGAAGCATGACCTAGCAACCACACAAATGAACCATATGCTAGCCGTAAACTCTCCAGGTGGAGAAATAAGGACAAGACAAGTGTGTCCCAAAGTGAGCCTAGACATTAATGGGGTAGTATTTACTGCTAACCTCATAGTGATAGATTCACAAGGGATAGATATTATTTTGGGCATGGATTGGTTGACCAAACATAAAGGAATCATCCATTGTTCGACCAGAACGGTGGAACTAACTCACCCCAGTGGTACCAGAGTAAAGTTCATAACAATACACGAGCCTAGGAGGGACATTAAATTAAATCAAGTGGAGGTGAAAGTTGAGGAAATCAGGACCATCAGGGAATATCCAGATGTTTTTCCGGAGGAGTTGCCAGGTATGCCTCCCGACCGTGACGTGGAATTCGCAATTGAGCTAGTACCGGGAACAGCCCCAATATACAAGAGACCTTATCGAATGGACTCCAAGCAGTTAGAAGAGCTCAAGGATCATTTGAGAGAATTGACGAAGAAGGGGTATATTCGCCCTAGTTCCTCACCATGGGGAGCTCCGGTGATATTTGTGCCTAAGAAAGACGGAACCCAAAGGTTATGCGTGGATTACCGTGCCTTGAATGAGGTAACCATTAAGAACAAGTACCCATTACCCCGCATTGAAGATTTGTTTGATCAGTTGAGGGGAGCTTGTGTGTTCTCGAAAATTGATCTCAGGTCGGGATACCACCAACTCAAGATAAGGCAATCTGATATTCCCAAGACAGCTTTCGTATCTCGGTACGGACTGTATGAATACACTGTCATGCCTTTTGGGCTAACCAATGCCCCGGCATATTTCATGTACCTCATGAACAAGGTATTCATGGAATATCTGGACAAATTTGTGGTGGTTTTCATAGATGATATTCTCGTCTTCTCCAAAGATGAAGAAGGACATGAGAAACATCTAAGGTTGGTGTTACAGAGGCTGAGAGAACACCAACTATATGCCAAGTTGAGCAAGTGTGAGTTTTGGCTGAAGAGAGTTCCCTTTTTAGGACATATAATCTCGGAGGGAGGAATCTCCGTCGATCCCGCCAAAATCGAGGGTATCCAGAAGTGGAAGACCCCTGAAAATGTCGGGGAAGTTCGAAGCTTTTTGGGCTTGGCTGGATACTATCGACGGTTTATTGAGGGATTCTCCAAGATCTCGAGACCTCTCACCAAACTGTTGGAGAAGGGAATCACATTCACCTGGACGCCACAGTGCGAGACGAGCTTTCAGGAGCTAAAGAAGAGATTGACAACAGCCCCAGTGCTAGTTATGCCAGATATGCAGAAGAATTTCACAGTGTACTGCGATGCTTCTGGAAATGGGTTGGGATGTGTTCTCATGCAAGAAGGACATGTCGTGGCATATGCATCCCGGCAGCTTCGGAAGCACGAGAAGAACTATCCTACACATGACCTAGAACTAGCTGCAGTGGTACACGCGTTGAAAATTTGGCGGCACTATTTGATGGGGAAAAGGACAGAGATATATACAGATCATAAGAGTTTGAAGTACATATTCACACAGCCAGATCTCAACCTCCGACAAAGGAGATGGTTAGAGCTAATCAATGACTTTGATGTGGGCATCAACTATCATCCCGGAAAAGCAAACGTCGTGGCCGATGCTTTGAGTCGGAAAGTGCAGGTCAATAAGTTGAGCTTGAAGGACATGCCCGCAGAATTGAAGGACGAGGTTATAAGGCTCAATCTATGTCTAGTAAATAGTGGTGAAGCCATCTCCATGGAAGTGGACTCCACACTCGAGCAAGACATACGCGAGGGCCAAAAGAATGATGGGAAGATACAAGAGATCAGACAGCTCATCAAGGAAAATAAAGCTCCTGGTTTTAGAGAGGATGAACAAGGAACGGTGTGGCACGGGAGAAGAATCTGTGTGCCAGAAGTAAAGGGGATCCGTGAATTGATTTTAAAGGAGGCTCATGATTCCGACTATTCCATTTATCCTGGGAGTACGAAGATGTACCAGGACCTCAAGAGCAGGTATTGGTGGTATGGCATGAAGCGAGATGTCGCGGAACATGTTGCCCTATGTGACACATGTCAGTTGGTGAAAGCTGAACATCAACGACCCGCGGGATTGTTGCAACCACTCAAAGTGCCTGAATGGAAATGGGAAGAAATCAGCATGGATTTCGTCGTGGGATTGCCTAGGACCCAATCAGGGTATGATTCAATATGGGTCATTATTGATAGGCTAACCAAGGTAGCTCATTTCATTCCTGTGAAAGAAAGCTACAGCGGATCCAAATTGACAGAATTGTACATGTCAAGGATTGTGTGTTACCATGGAGTGCCAAAGAAGATAGTGTCGGACCGAGGGACACAGTTCACCTCGAGGTTTTGGCAAAAGCTACATGAAACCATGGGAACCCATCTGAACTTCAGCTCTGCCTATCATCCCCAAACTGACGGGCAGACGGAGAGAACCAATCAGATCCTTGAAGATATGTTAAGGGCATGTGCACTCAAAAACAATAGGAGTTGGGACAAGAACTTACCGTATGCGGAGTTTTCCTATAACAACAGCTATCAAGCTAGTATGAAGATGTCACCGTTTGAAGCTTTGTATGGAAGGAAGTGCAGAACTCCCCTATTTTGGAACCAAACAGGAGAAAGTAAAGTGTTTGGTCCAGAAGTGCTACAAGAAGCCGAGGCGAAGGTGAGGGAGATTCGCAACAACTTGAGGATAGCACAAACACGCCAAAAGAGCTATGCCGATGTACGAAGAAGAGAGCTCGTTTTCAACGTGGGAGACTATGTTTATCTCAAGGTGTCCCCTATCAGAGGACTTCGTCGGTTCAAGGTGAAAGGGAAGTTGTCACCTCGATACATCGGACCCTTCCAGGTTTTGGAAAGGAAAGGCGAAGTGGCGTACCAACTAGAGTTACCGGTTCATCTATCGGATGTGCACGATGTATTCCATGTGTCACAACTCAAGAAATGCCTGAGGACGCCTGAAGAGGTGTTACCCATGAATGAAGTGGATGTAGCTGAAGATTTGTCTTATGCCGAGCAACCATACAAGATTTTGGAGACAATGGAACGCCTCACCAGAAACAAGAGAATCCGGATGTGCAAGGTGCAGTGGAAGCATCACTCAGAAGAGGAAGCTACCTGGGAAAGGGAAGATGAGCTCAAGGCACAATTTCCGGAATTGTTTTCTTAGAAACACCAATCTCGAGGACGAGATTTCTTTTAAGGGGGGTAGAGCTGTAACACCCCAAATTTTTATTCAAAACTCTAAACCATGATCAGAGGGGAATTTAAAATTTTTTGGACGTGTTGCATGTTTTGTAAAAATTCAAATTCAAACTGGAATTCAAATTAGACTCAAAACAGAAAAGAAATGGAAAAAGAAAAAGAAAAATGGGAAAAAAACCGGCCAGTGGGCCGAAACCCGCCAGCCGGCCCAGCTTTCCCCGCGCAGCCCGCCCCCGCGCGCCCGCGCTCTCTCACACAGACAGGTGGGACCCACCTGTCATCCCCAACCTCGCTCGCGCCGACCCCGGACTTTTCCCCCGAGCGCGCGCGATCTTAACCGATCGGGAAACCCGTCCCGCCGCCCGAATTCTGGTCCCAGAGGACTCCAACTCGATCACAACAGACCCACCGCCCTCCCCGGCTATAAAAACCCCAGCTCCGATCAGTTTTTCCCACGCGATCGCCGATTTTTACTCCGGTGAGCACCGAGACTTCGCCGCTGAATTCTGGCCGATCTAAGTTCGGAAACTCTGATCTAACTCGCTGGTCTTGATCCACCGCCTCCGGGGAACTTTGCAGGTGCAGAAAACTCGGAGTGTTACGGTGTAAACACAGCGCCGACGAGCTTCGCCGTGGTTTTGCCTCGGACCTCGCCGCCGATCACTTTCCAGGACCCCTGAGCTCGAGAAAACCCCCGAGGTGATATCCCTGACCTCCCCTCTACCGATCTAGGCCATAAGATCACAGTTCTAGGCAGAATTCTCGAGGATCCGAAACTTTCCGGCGAGATCGCCGCTTTCCGCCGCCGTGCGCCGCCGGCAGCGCCGCCCGCGCTCGATCAGAGCGACGTGGCCGCTTGTGCGCCGTTTATTTTAAATCACACGGTAGACTTTAAAACCCCGCGTACCGGTTCGATGTTATAATCTCAGCCGTCGGTTTAATATCGGACGGTCCACGTCAGCCCCGCGTTATAAAGACTGGAATTCTTACGTGCTACCCCCTGGGGTTCTCTGGAATTGAGAGCTAGCCCCGGAAACTTCAGATCTAGCCCCTGGAACTCCAGAAAATCATGTAAATTCATTTAAAAATCAGTTTTAGCCCCTGGACTTAATAGAAATTAGGAAAAACACCTCTGATAAGTGTAGCTAGACCCCTGGAAATTATGAAAATAATATTATAGACCCTGTAATGGGGTGAATTCATTATTTTAGCCCTGTTTAGTATTTAATTTAGGAAATTGAATATGTAACTAGTGTTTAAAAATTAAAAAGGGGGACAAACATAATTGTCAAAATTAATTAAAAACTTTCTCAGTACTTAGAAAACTTTGGAGTGAGATAAAAATATATTTTTGGGTTGAAATAAATCTGTTTCATCTATTATTCACATTTAGGGACACATTTTTAAGTAAATAATAGTTATAGAAAAATAGGGAAAATAATTATGAAATAGTCTACATCAGAAGCCAAGGTCAAAATATGTTATTAAAATATTTAGGACCAGAACCTATACTGTTTAGGTGATGTATATTACTAATTTCATAATGAAATACACAATTATGCATAGGAATATAAATCTGAAAATATAGCAACTAGTAAATGATAAATGGAGTTTCTAAAATACAAAGAATTCAGTTTAGGGTTGATAGAAATTATGAAAGCACATATGGGGAAGAATAATACTTTTCATACACACTTGGTAGTAAAAAGGTGAAGTAGTTGAATATAAGAAATTTATTGGAAACCCATATAAATAGTATGTAAGTATAAAGGTGGACACAAAAGTAGGAATCATATACACATGGTTAAAAGTGCATGCAAGCCACAACTCAACACACATAAAGTAACCACAACACATATAATGGTAAAGAAATTTCATAAATGTGAATGTGTGGTTTGTATGAAGTGTAAGTGTGAACTATGTCTTATGGATTGTTGTTTTTCTTTTGCTATGTGTGATGGTATGAAGTAGAACCTGTTCAAGAACAAGTTATTCATTTCCAAGATCAGGACTACCAATTTCAAGAGCAGCAAGAAGGAGGCAAGTGTCCTTGACCACTTTGATCCTATGCTAGGATGTGTAGATAGAATTATTTGAATTGTCAAATGAAATATGAAACCCATGCTAGGAAAGTTTCCCTAGAATTGCATTACCTTGTTTCCTTGTAGCTTGGGTTGGGATTTATTTTGTCATGTCATTTATTTACATGCATATGCTTAGCCATGCTTAGAATGGGATATTTGGGATATGAGATCATCAGTTTATTATACCATACTCTTGAATGAGTTATTGTGAGTTATGTAGAGGTAGGGATCAAGGCAAGTTGGATGTTTTGGTTGTGTGCTGGGTGCACGAGACTTGGGTTTGTGTTTAGTACTTGCCTGGATCCTAAGGACCGGTTCATGGAGCATGTAACCCGGCTTTACAGTGCCAACCACATGCTGAGATGGGGCAGCTTGGCCAATTAATTAGGTGTATCCCCGGCGTAGTATGGGTGTGTTGGATGGTGCGGGGAGTAGGTGTCAGCTGGACTACCATATAAACCGCAAGGCTCAAGAGGGGGCCACTGCAGCGGGGTTGGAGCCTCTTGTATGCTGTTAGGGGTGAAACCTCAGTGGGCCCACGCTCGTCGGGAATCCCTTTGTAAAGGCTTCGTAGTGATCTCCTGGCTGCACACCTGGGAAGTGTGAATGTGGATCGTAGCCACTGGCATAATGGAGGTTCTTTTAGTCCACCCGGCAACGGGGGATGAAATCACTACTTGTGGGTACAGTGGTACAAACTCCGCAGAGTCAAAACTGTCTTGACAGCCGTGCTCACGGTTAAGAGCGGCCTGGACTTATTCATGATTAGAGGAGTGAAGGTTTTTGGAAGTTGTGGATGTTAAGCGGGGAGCTTAACATTGGAAATGATGTTATGGTTATTGGATTATGATGATGGGATGGGAGATTGGGACTATTTCACCTGTGTAGTAATGTAGGTGCTTAATAAGCTAAGGTGATAGGTATTAATTGCGTAGTGCTTTAACCATGAGTTCAACCTCTCCTTGTTCTAGCCATGCATGATATAATTTTCCCACACTTGCTGAGTACCATTGGTACTCAACCTTGCATATTTGTTGGTTTATATTGCTGCTCAGGTCAAGATAATGAGGTGGTGTATAATGACCAAGATTTTGGACCCGAGGAAGGTTTTTAGGTTCATGAAGACCCCCGGGCAACGCCTGTGATGGAGCCCTAAAGAATAATATTCCGCTGCTAGTTTATTTACTTGTGATGAAGCATTAGTGTCCATTGAGACATTTGCGATGTAAGACTTATTTATATTCGACACCTGGCTTGTAATAAATGATGCTTCACTATTTTCATCACATGTATGAGAAAATGATCCTGGCATACATGTGATATTCACTTGGTTGTTTCTTCGGAAAAACCGGGTGTGACAACCCCGAACGTTACTCGTTCACCGGATTGGCACCAATTCAATGGCGTACGGCACTTCCGGCCGTATAGAGCTTCATATGGTGCCATTTTGATGCTCGTCTGATATCCGTTGTTGTACTAGAACTCCGCCAGTGGTAAGTAATCATCCCAGCTCTTACCGTGGTGGATGGCACATGCTCTTAGCATATCCTCTAGTATTTGATTCACCCTCTCAGTTTGCCCATCGGTTTGAGGGTGATATGCAGAGCTTCTAATCAACTTTGTCCCCAAGGAGGTATGTAGCTGTTCCTAGAAACGGGCTACGAATAGCGATCCTCTATCTGACACAATGGTGCGGGGAACTCCATGTAAGCACAAGGTCCGTGCTATGTACAGCTCCGCATACTGCTTTGCGTTGTACCTAGTATGCACAGGGATGAAATGTGCTGATTTGGTTAATCGGTCCACGATTACCCAAATCGAATCATGGTTGTGGGAGGTCATCGGCAACCCGACGATGAAGTCCATACTCAAGTCTTCCCACTTCCATGCCGGTACTTGCAATGGCTGCAACAGGCCTGACTTCTTCATATGGTCGGCCTTGACTCTTCGACACGTATCACACTCTGAAACGTACTTTGCAACTTCACGTTTCATGCGTGTCCACCAAAACTTCTTTCGGAGATCTTGGTACATTTTATTACTGCCCGGATGAATGGAAAACTTGGACAAATGAGCTTCATCCAAAATTTTCTTTCGTAGTCCCATATCCCGGGGTACTACAATCCGGTCGTTAAACCACAAAGTACCCTCATCATCCTTCCGGAAGAACTTCATTTCTCCGTTGTCTATCCTTCGCCGTATGTGAGACATACCCTTGTCTTTCCGTTGAGCCTCAATGATCCCCTCTCGGATGGTAGGAATGAGAGCAAGATTATAGAGAGCTCCATACGGGATGACACGGAGGCTTGGTTCTTCATCATCCATTTCATCAATAGTTAGGTGATGGATATGCGCCTTACGACTAAGCGCATCGGCGACCACATTCTCCTTTCCTGGATGATAATGAATCTCTAGTTCATAATCCTTAATGAGCTCTAGCCATCTTCGTTGCCTCATGTTCAATTCTTTCTGAGTGAAGATGTACTTCAAGCTCATGTGGTCGGTGTAGAGGTGTACAAGATTTCCGAGCAAGTAATGCCTCCACATCTTCAAAGCAAGGACCACGGCAGCTAACTCAAGATCATGAGTTGGATAATGCTGCTCGTGAGTTCTGAGTTGACGAGATCCATAAGCGACCGCTCATCTTTCTTGCATCAGCACGCAGCCAAGACCGATGCCAGATGCATCGTAATAAACGTCGAATGGCTTCGTTGTATCCGGCTGAGCAAGAACTGGGGCTGTTGTGAGATGCTTCACTAAGGTCTTGAAAGCTTGTTCACACGCAGCACCCCACATAAATCTGGTGTTCTTCTTTAATAATTCCGTCATCTGTTTAGCAATCTTGGAGAAACTTGGAATAAACCTCCGGTAGTAACCTGCTAAACCGAGGAAGCTTCGGATTTCAAGTACTGACTTTGGTGACTCCCACTTCTGCACTTCGATAATCTTACTCGGATCTACAGCGATGCCCTCCGCTGAAATGATGTGTCCGAGAAAAGGTACTTGATTATCCAGAATTCACACTTGCTGAATTTTGCATAGAGCTGATGATCTCGCAATCTTTGTGGCACAATACGCAGATGTTCAGCATGTTCTTCCTCTGACTTGGAGTACACCAAGATATCGTCGATGAAGACAACGACGAATTTATCCAACTCCGGCATGAACACTGAATTCATCAGGTACATAAAGTGTGCCGGGGCGTTGGTCAAACAAAAGACATAACGAGATACTCATACAGCCCGTATCTCGTTGAAAATGCCGTCTTCGGAATATCTTCTGCCCGGATTTTAATCTGATGATATCCGGACCGAAGATCCATCTTCGAAAATACCTTCGCACCCACTAATTGATCGAAGAGCATATCAATGCGAGGTAGTGGATACTTGTTCTTGATGGTAACGGCATTCAAAGGACGATAATCAACACACAGCCGTAGTGTTTCGTCCTTCTTCTTGACAAACAATGCTGAACAACCCCAAGGTGACGAACTCGGTCGTATAAAGCCCTTGCTCATTAGGTCATTCAGCTGTGTCTTCAATTCTGCCAGTTCATTGGGTGCCATCTTGTACGGCCTTCGTGATACCGGTGTGGTTCCCGGTATAAGTTCGATCTTGAACTCAACGTCTCGTTCGGGAGGCATGCCCGGTAAATCCTCGGGAAATACATCAGGATACTCACGTACCACCGGAATGTCCTCTATCTTAACAGCTTCCGTGTGGTTCACTGTTGCAATCTGTTGCCGTCTGGCACCCAGAATTAATATGTGAAGACCGTGCTGTGGGGAGTTGAGCTCAACGGTCGTGGAGCTAATGTTAAGAACCGCTCTGTGGTAATTCAACCATGACACCCCCAAAATGATGTCGATCTTCAGACCCTCAAGGATAATGAGAGTCGTAGGGTATATTTTACCCCCCAAACAAAGAGGTGCTCGGGAGACAACCTCGCTTGCGGTACTGCTGCCCCCGGGCGAAGATATGAGGTATTGCCTCTTTGTATAAACTGTTTGGAGCTGATGTTGAGCCACGAAAGATTGGCTAATGAAGTTGTGTGTGGCACCGGAATCAAAGAGAACTAAAACCGGTAGCTGATTCAGAGAAAACATCCCTGCTAAAGCGGCTTCTCCTTCCGGAACATCATCAATCACAGTATAGTGAATGTTGCCCCTTATCTGCCCTCCTATCTGCAGATTAAGGTACGGATCGTATTGTTGTAAATATGATGACCCGTAGCCTCGAATTCCCTTCGGACATTGCCTAGCATAATGGCCCGTACGCCCACAAGTAAGACACGGATGCCTCGCCGGTTCTTCGTTGACTTGCGGTGGACTGCTAGGTACATATGGCTGCAGCGATGGAGCACAAACCACCGTCTGATGCTGCGGCAGTGGAGGTGGTGCAAGTTGTAGAACTTGACCAGCAATCAATCTCTGAGGAGTTGATCGTACAGGTGGCCTCCATCTTTCACCGGGTGGCATTTGATACACCAAACGGTACTTCTGAGGCACATAACTTGTGCTAGCCTGCTCGATCTTACTCATCTTTCTGTTCTCCGCTTGCCACTCAAGTGTCGGCTTCTCTTGAATGAAAGCCGCATTGACCATGTCGGCATAACTGCCATTATTATGTACGGCCAGCTTCTCCCGTAATATGGCACTCAGGCCATGGAAAAATAGGTCACACCGTGCCTCTTCTTTCGCCACATACCCGGGAGCATATTGGGCCAAAAGATTAAATCTCCTGACATACTCGAGGACACTCATGTCCCCTTGCTTCAAGCTAAAAAATTCCTCCCGCTTTGCCTTGACAATACCTAATGGTATGTAACGAGTACGAAAGGCTTCACAAAACTCTCTCCATGTCACTTGATGGCCCTCTGGAATGGTGGCAATATGATCCACCCACCAGTTTCCGGCGGCTCCATGGAGTTGTTGAGCGGCAAACTTTGTCTTCTGGTATTCATCACACTTGAATACTCCAAATTTAGACTCCATGACACGAAGCCATTGATCTGCTTCCACAGGTTCGGTGGCTTCAGTAAAAATTGGCGGTTGAGTCGCCAAGAAGTCCAGATAAGCGTCCCGAGGTGGAATGACTTGTTGCGTGTTCTGGAGTACTCCTTGCTGTACCAAAGCTTGGAGTAAGCGTGTGTGTTCTTGTGTTCCTTCTTGGAGTAGCCTAGCGTTCTCTTGGTTAGACTCGATGACTCGAGTCATAAGATCCATCCATCCCGTGGATGGTGGTTCCGATGGTGGGATAGAAGCATCACCACCTCGACGAGAACTTCCGGCCCTACTCCTAGAGCGATTACGAACCATACTGCAAAATGTAGTTGAGATGAGTTAAACAAGAACTCAGCAGTATGTGAGACTAATGGAAACATGATTATGTCAAAACTTTATGAAAGCAGTAACAAAATTCATGTTTACAAAACTCCTTAGTAGGCATAACTATCCAGCCTATCTGTACAGGACAGACCTTTATGCACTATCTCCAGATTTTGATCTAGTTAAGGGCATTTTCATAACTCAAGTTGAATACCAAAGTTAAATTTAACTTCAGTATCTTTCCAACGAGTACTCATATGCCCTCAGATCATCTCCGGATTAAAAGTTATGATTTTTCCAAAATTGACAGGATTCCTGGATAAAATTTGCCAGCACCTCCTTTGTACGTGGCTGATTTTATCACAGTTGTATATGTAAATACAATAAGAACCTGAACAAACTTTGAACTACAACAATGTTGAACATATCATAACATTTCCAATGGTGTACCATAGGCTTCTTAAGGGGTTTTCTACAGAAAGTTATGGCTTAAAAACAGAAAGGTCCCGAGAGGTTTTGTTGCTGTCCTGGTTCTGGACAGTTTACCTTACTCTGAACTTTCTACCCATTTAGCATGTGATTTAGCTCTGGAGGTCTGCAAAGAAGTTGTAGATCACTTGAAAATCTTTCCATAACTGTATCATACACCTTAATTGGGTCAAGCTACCCAGAGTTATGCTCTGTTGAAGTCCAGCACAAATTTCTGCTGGAAACAGGGCATTCTGTTTTTGAAATCTTTGAAGTCTAATCTTCCTCTCATTTGAATCTTAGCTCAAAACAAGAGTTCAGTAACTAATATTTGTTCAAACTTCCATTTTTATTTGAAAGTTAGTTCATGAGTTATTTCTTTGAAGGAAAGACGTTATTAAGTTTAGTACGGCGTCGATGCACCGTAAGAAGCATGTCGGTATTACGTAGCCTCACCAAAAGAAAACCTCAACCGGATTATACCGGCATAAACGTATCTTAGGTGGCACTAAAACGGTCACTCGCAAACATGTACTATTCGTACTACGATTTCGTGGTTAACCCTGCATAAGTCACACTCAATCAACAGGTCCGGCTGCACACCGAACCCGGTATCCATATAGTTCTTACACCCGTCCGTCATCACCCGCACAGGTGTTATCAAGCCAAACATGCCTTGAGCTACGTGTTCACGTTACTAACCACGTGACGGGGTTTCCCGAATTGCACCACACACGCCTGGGACAGACGTTGCTCGAGTACCCCAAACGACATGAAGAGTCGTAGAGGATACTAAAGCGGATCGGGTTACCTGCCACCCGTGGGGCTCCACCCTTTAGCTTGTGCGCACTGGTGGACAGCGCTTACGTGCACCCCCCAAGACATAAATCGTCCCGAGATGCACGATTTTCCGACATAACAAATAAGTTAGGTTGCCACCTTCATATTAAGCTAACAGTAATCCTTATGTGGGTCTAGTACCGTATCCTCACCGTAACCTAAATTTTTGTCGTAATACCATCCTTATTCCGTGTGCTATTACCAATGCGGCTCTGATACCACGCTGACGCGACCCGCTCAACCGAGACAGTCCACTCGCCCGGGAATCGCATTGGGTGGTGCCGTGTTGTGCGGCACCCAACAGCACACATATGAGGAACAATGTATTACATAAAACAATAGCGGAAGCTTACAAGTTTTTCCTTTGTAAATACTTTACATCAAGTAACTACAGCAGAAGTCTATATCAACTCACGTCGAATAACTAAAAGCACTCAAGATGAAGTCCAGCCCGTGGACTCCTCTCGCTAGCAACACGAAGACAAGCAGCAGCGGCTGGGTTCTCCATGTGTTACCTGACTCGGGAGTCCCCGAGTCTCACCGGACAACCTTCTTTTCAGCATCGTTGTTAACCTGCAAAACCACTTATATAGCAAGCGTGAGCACCTAGGCTCAGCAAGTCTGACCCGTCTCTCCTAAACAAGAAACTCTACATGCACGATGGTTGCAATTGGGTCGGCTGGATTTGCATAAAGGACTCGCCTAAAGTTGATCCTTAAATTTCAGATTTTAAGCCTCATTGTGCAGACCTTGAGCCGAAAAGCATCGCAACTCCACAATCAAACAAGAAACGCTTTGTTGCGATGCTCCTTGCACAAAGTGAAAGTAAACTTTAATGAGCCTATCTCTAATTCAATCATGGTTGCAATACAAGTTATAGCACATCCTTATCAAGTTCAAAAGAATAACCAGTTCAGTTCTTACTACGTCAAGACGCAGTGGGCAAGTATGCTCATATGACCGCGAGCGACGGTGATTCGAATCAGTACACGCCCGGACTACACGACACGTACACCCGTACTCCGAGTTGCCGGCAGCAACCTCGACTGACGTTGTACGCGGCCACCTTTCCCAAGATCTTCCGCATTGGATGGTGCCGTGTTGTGCGGCACCCAACAGCACACATATGAGGAACAATGTATTACATAAAACAATAGCGGAAGCTTACAAGTTTTTCCTTTGTAAATACTTTACATCAAGTTACTCCAGTGGAAGTCTATATCAACTCACGTCGAATAACTAAAAGCACTCAAGATGAAGTCCAGCCCGCGGACTCCTCTCGCTAGCAACACGAAGACAAGCAGCAGCGGCTGGGTTCTCCATGTGTTACCTGACTCGGGAGTCCCCGAGTCTCACCGGACAACCTTCTTTTCAGCATCGCTGTTAACCTGCAAAACCACTTATATAGCAAACGTGAGCACCTAGGCTCAGCAAGTCTGACCCGTCTCTCCTAAACAAGAAACTCTACATGCACGACGGTTGCAATTGGGTCGGCTGGATTTGCATAAAGGACTCGCCTAAAGTTGATCCTTAACTTTCAGATTTTAAGCCTCATTGTGCAGACCTTGAGCCGAAAAGCATCGCAACTCCACAATCAAACAAGAAATGCTTTGTTGCGATGCTCCTTGCACAAAGTGAAAGTAAACTTTAATGAGCCTATCTCTAATTTAATCATGGTTGCAATACAAGTTATAGCACATCCTTATCAAGTTCAAAAGAATAACCAGTTCAGTTCTTACTACGTCAAGACGCAGTGGGCAAGTATGCTCATATAACCGCGAGCGACGGTGATTCGAATCAGTACACGCCCGGACTACATGACATGTACACCCGTACTCTGAGTTGCCGGCAGCAACCTCGACTGACGTTGTACGCGGCCACCTTTCCCAAGATCTTCCACATTGGACGCAGTCCAACTGCCCCGAGTACGCAAGCTCCCTCAAGGTACATACCCGCTGTGGTATGTTCTTGAGCGAGGTACCTCCTGCTACCCTGACGCCGAAAGCCTAAGGCAGTTGGAAAAGTTCCACTATGGATCTCCCAAGGTACATCGGTTTCCTGGGTCCCATATAGCCAGTATGTGCCCGGTACACAACTCAAACTTGTCCAACAGGGCCAAGCACGGACGGGCCTTAACCGACACAGGCAGGGCTATGCACGCACGGCCTGCAACCTGCTGCATCTAAACCCCCCTGCCCGGTCTCCATTTCTTAAGTGTGAACTTTCCTCATCTTTTCTAATTCGGACCCGTTCCGAGTAAACCAGCCCTAAACTCGCGAGTAGATTCCAACTACTCGTCTTCTACCGGACCTTTCCTACTAACATTAGCGTAGCCAAATTCCCTCGAGGAGTTGCTATTCTACCCTTTCTCTCTTAGGTGTTTTTGGTCATGCAAGTGGGGTTTTCAATATCATCTAGACGTAATGCAATCAACGATGCAAAGCTATGATCTCTACAAATGGAAATGCTTTATAAAACTGTTCAAATGCAAACCGGGGCTTGCCTGTTTTGCAGGTGACTACTGTTACAATCAGTTAGTGATGATCACTTGGAGCTTGATCACTTGATTTCCTCCCTCCTTGATCTTCACCTCAAGTTCTTCTCACCTTCTTCACGTATATGCTACACGATATGATCATGCATATGTATTTAATTGAAAAGCTTTTACTCATAAGATCTAATGACCATTTTAAAACTGGAACTTTGTTTAAGAATTTAAAATGACACTGGTGCTAGTGGTTTGGGTTGGGCTTAAACACTAAGATCAAGTGTTGAGTGCTTCTTCCCACTTAAGTGTTGCTCACCTCAAGAGATCACACATGACAGTGGTGATCCAGAGCTCTAATGGAGCTGAGAATTTTCATGTGAGTTCCCTGTCACAAGAAAGTCCTCTGGACCAAAATTTAGCACATTTCATGGAATGGTTTATTGAGAATAATTCTCTAAGTGTTTAGTCAAAGATGAATTAATTCTAAGGTAACATCCATGTTCATGTCAAACTCAGTGAACCACAATTTCAATTATAGTTTATAGAGTCTACATGAATTTTTCTAGGATTTTTGGAGCTAGGAATTTCCCAGAACTGAATTTACAAATTTTGGAAATTCTCTGAAAATGTTTCTGTATTCATTTGAATACATGAACTTACAATCTGAATTACCCCGATCAATTCAACTCCAAATGAGCTGAAACTTGTACAGGAGTAATAACACCCTAGAGAATATTCTGGCAAAATTTGAGGATTTTTGGATAAACCAAACTCACTCTAAAATTCTTTTGCTGAAAAGCTTTAAAGAATTTTTCGGAATTACATAAAGACTTTCATACAGATTGGGTTGCATATTTGGATAGAGTTTGTCAATCTGAATCTAACCCAATTTGAATCACTAATTTTGGAGGTTCCTAGCAAAAGTTATGCTCTTCTAAAGTTTGGGGAAAAATCAGGAATTTGAATAAATCCGGGAAATGTTTAAACCTGACTGTGGGCCACGGGGCACGTGTCAGCTGCTGAGGGAGTGCCACTCGGGGTCACAGGGTCATTTCCCGCGCTGTCACAATTGATCCCGCGCCACAGAGTATCCGGCCCACTGTTGCCGTGCGACTGACGCGTGGGGCCGGCGAGGTCTTCTTCTACCTCCGGCTCCCGCGCGATCCCGCCGCCGGGCTCGCCGGAGTAGCTCCGGGATCGGCCGTCCGGCAACCCCTAACGCTGAAACTTGCCGCCAGCCCCTAATTCAACATGAGGATCACGCTGGTGGGGTTTGTTCAAGCTGGCAGGGCCCCCAAACTAGCCCGCGACGGCGCAACGGTAAGGACGAAGTCCGGCGACGTCGCCCCGACGCCCTAAGCCTTCTAGGCTTCAGTTTCCAAGCCCTAGAGCACTGGCGGACGCTAAGGAACATCGACATGGGAATACAATATCTCAGAAACGGTTCTAAATTAGGGTTCACCGTGCACCCGAACCTTTCCGCCATAGTCGCCGTCGTAAAGACTAGAAATACGTCGTGCACAGTGTGTTTCATGTGGGGTTTCAAAAGCAAACTGGTGCGTCCTTACGTCTAGCCCTCGTGTGCGAAGTTTTGGGCTATCTAGACCATAATCAACTGGGAATTTCTCGGAAACGTACCGGAAGGTCGGTTTGCACTAATCGGGAGAAATTCTCGAAATTCCCTGCCGACAATCCACGGTTGATCCTGAGCTTCGGGGGTGAGTTGCCTGGACGTCGCCCAGGGATGGCCTAGCTCGGTCGTAACAAGCCGCGGTTGAAGCTGCCCACGAGAGCACTTGCTCTCGGTTCTATGGCGGCTGCCGTGGAAACTTGCCGTTCTCGGTGTGGAGAGTGCGAACCCGCTCAGTGATGGCTCGAGGATGTTGTGGGGTGTTCTGCGGTGCGGTTTTGCTGCTCAGCAGGCTGGCACACGCGCCAGGCGGTGGTCGATCGACCGAGAGCTCAGCGGCGGTTCTCGGTTGATTTCTCGCATGAGGGAGGAAGGAGCTGTGGTGTCTCGGTGATAAGAGCGAACAGGAGGCCGGGAGAGGGTATAGGCCGGTCGGGCGGCTCTCCAGCGCGACGAAATTCCACCAGGAGGTGGCTGCCGGCTGAGCATCGGTGTCAAGCGGAGCTGCGCCCGTCGGTGTCGGGTGCCGACTGAAGGAGGCAAACAGGGACCCAACACTGAGATCTTTTGCAAGTTTTCAGTTCACACAATGACATGTGGGACCCACTGATCAGTCCTGCTTATCCCCTCTCCAAATATCTCCCAAGTTTGAATGTTGAGTGAATTCAATTGTGGGAATTCAAATCTGGTATGCATTTGGATAATTGGGCAAGTTTCATCCAAATTCAAACATGCATTTGAATTCTTTGTCTTTTAAAGTCCATTTTGCAAAATGGGTTGCAAACTATTTCCATAAATCATGAAACTTTGCACACCCCCTAATTTGGACTCAAGAAATTCAAATATGAAATCTGATTTTTATTTTGGCTGCTGCAAATGAGATTTTTAGCACAACAGTTTTGAATTCCATTGTGTTTTTCTCATTTGAATTTTTGTTTGAACAGATTGTTCCAAATCTGATTTTTGTTTTCTCACACATATGGGAACTTCCCATCCTTGTTTTAGACCCCTCTAGGGTTCCAAGTTCTCAAATAAACATTTGACTTGTGTGAAGAAAAACCCTCATGTGTGTCATCACATGTGGAAAAGTTTTAACAAGTCCCAAATTTCTCCCATAAGAAACCAACTTTTGCAAATAAGTGTTTCTTTGTATTCATACTTTTTGGGACCTTTACAAGGCGCTAGCTCGACAGCAAAGGGCAGCAAATCCAGATACCGTTGTGGCAGCCACCTCCGTTCGTGCTGCAGCCGTCGCCACCACAGGAGCAGTTTCCTGGAGTATAGGTACAAAAAGGAAGTTACATTAGGTGGAAGCCCCAACCGCTAAGAATCCTAATGAACCTAGAAAAGAATTGTAAACTTGTACATATGTCACTGTGTTTCGCAGGGATCAGGGACGGAGGCTCAGACTCCATCGCCGCAGCTAAGGGCGCCAGGTAGCCGCGGCAGGATGACTGCTTCGCTCCTGGAGGTAGTGGAGGGGCTAGTAATCAATAGATTTGTGATTTTATTTTTGATTGTGTGGATGTCAGACTTCGTGATTGTGGATGTGTACTATTGCACTTTGTTGTGATTTTATATGTCAAACTGTTTTGTTGTTGTCTATTTGATTTGGATGTGTAGCTGGCCATCGAACCAGGTTAGCCACTTTCTGTTTTTTTTTAAAATGGAAAAGCTTATATACGACGGCTTGTATAGTTTATATACAACGGTCGCTATACAGGGCCGTCGTAAATAAGTCTAAATTATATACGACGGCTGGGCCCAGGCTGTCGTATATAAGCTCTTATATACGACAGCCAGGGACTAGCCGCTGTCATATATAAGCTATTATATACGACAGCCAGGGCCCAGCCGCTGTCGTATATAAGCTCTTATATACGACAGCCAGGGCCCAGCCGTCGTATATAAAGGCCCCGTCGAGCTCCGGTGAGTGCACCTATGTGTTCCTCGGGCGAAGATGTGCACAGGCGGCGAGTTTCGTCGAAGGTCGGGCAGTAGAACGACCGGCGGCGAGCTCTCCGGCGAGGGGGGGCGGCGGTGAACCACGGGAGCGCGAGGAAGACGAAGCCTCGCGGGCCCCACGTGTCGGCCTCTGTTAAAACAGCGTCAGATCTGCTGTGGCACCGGGATTTCATGTGACTATGCGGGAGATTCAGCGGACCCCTGTGTGGTTTGGCTGTAGAGCTGACATGTAGATCTGGGACCCACCAGCCGGTTTAAACATTTCTTTGAATTTTAGAATTTGGTTCAAACTTCAACTAGCCATAACTTTTGCTAGGAAGCTCCAAACTTAGTGAACCAAATTTTGTTGGCTTCAATTCTTTGATTACTATCCAGCAAAACAAGTTTCAGCTTATGAAACGTATCCTTTTTCCAGAATTAATTCCCTAAAATTTAAAATGTTGGGAATTTTATCTGGAAAATTCTTTTATGGAAAATTCTGAAATTTGGCTAGGATGTTCATTTGAAAGTCCTTGAGTCACAGGAAAAATTTCAGATCCATCCAAGTTTATTTAGTCCCCCTAATGGTGTGATTAAATGAACTGTCCTGAGAAAATGGAAAAATGTACAGAAAGATTTTTCAGATTTTCTCAAATCTTGTTTAGGGCATGACTTCCTCTAGGATTCTTCAAATGACATGAAAACACTTCCATTAGAACCATATCAAACTCTAGTTTCCATAAGTAATGGGTTGAGCCATGAAAATCCCTAGAAATCCTTAGAAGCTCTAGTAATGACCAAAGAGACTTCTATTTGTACAGAGCTCAAATGAACTTTGTTTCAGATGAAACTTGGTCAAGTCTCTGTTTAGGATCCTACCAAGCCACCATAAAAATTTCAGCACTAAAGGGGAGGGCTAGCCAGAGTTATGGTATTTACATAGTCAGTTCCAAACATTGTATTTAAATTGACATATCATTAATTGCTTACGTGTAGTCGCTGAAGACGAGGAAACCCCGGAAGTGCTGGACTTTATCCTTCTGGACAAAGCACTAACATCTGACCAGCAGCAACATGGCAAGACCCGGTTTGCATTAACAAGTTTTACAAAGTTTTGCTTTATGTATACTTAGCATGAGGTATGTTTGTGCATTAGGTGTAGGATGGATTAAACCCCAAGTGCATAACCAGATTATTCCTACAAGAGTGAGGGTAGTGTTTAAGTCCTCGAGTAGTCTGGCTGTGCTTAATGTTCATAGGACTTCGGTACAAGTTGAGTAGTTGGAATCTACTCGCGAGTTGTGAGACCTATGTGTGCTAAATACATTGGCTTTGATGATAAAAGTTTTGAATACAATCAAAATATGTTTTTAACTAGGTCCGACTTGTTTTTGCTAGCTCCGGTGCTAGGTACGACTAGCTTTGGTAGGTTCCGTGCTAGGTCCGACTAAGCTTTAGTAAGCTCCGGCGCTGGGTCCGACTAGCTTTGGTAAGCTCCGGTTAGCTTTGGTAAGGTTCGGAGCTTGATTGCAATGGTTCTTCTTTTAGCTTGCAATGTTTCGGACTTGCTTTACTCTTATGGAAAGTTTGCTTAGTATTATTTTACTAAGTTTTTGGTGTGTTCTGGTGGTTATGGCTGATATCGTTTTGCTATGGTTTACAACATGCTTATGTGAGGTGCTCACGTAAGATGTTGTAGTTTTGGAACTAACGAGAGTCAAGTCGAGGACTTGTGCTCGGAAGTATTGGTTGTTTATTCATGTGCAGGTGTTGCTTGAGTTCAAAACATGGCTGGTGACGGGATCTGTTGAACTAGTCTTAGGAAGAAGATAAGGTTTAACAACCAAGTTCGGGAGGAATTGTGGTTGAGTTGATCGGGAGGTTGCGCAGTATGTTTGAATCAAGAACAATGCATATGAAGGTATCTTGGACGTCGTTGGAAGATGTTTGCACGTGTGAAAGGAGTGCATGGACATGGCTGTATGGTTTCAAGGCGTGATGAAGAGATGTGGACGTAAAGAATTGGTCGGAAAGGTCCAACCGGCTAGGTTATGGACTCAGGCTGCGGCTGAGTCGTGTTTGACTCAAATATGGAAAGTTTTGAGTTGGTTATGATAGGATTTCGTGTGGGTCACGAATTTGAGTTGTTTTAGGAATGTTTGGGACGTTACTAAGGTGTTTGGAAGTCTTAAGATTGCTTCTATCTGCGTGTAGAAGAGTCTTGAGCAGTATTGGAAAGTTACAGTTTGAATCCAAGTAGGAGTAGGAGTCCTAGTTTGAGTTGAGTCGGCCTTCGGGCTGGTTATATAAGCAAGGGAGGCCAGAGCTCGTGGTGCACGACTTTGGGTCTGTTCCTCTTGTGTTTTGATAAATAATATTCATATTCTAAAGGAACTTTTGTGCCTTGTTCGTCCGACTTGTTTCAGACAAGTTTTTCTCGTCGAGTTTCTGTTCAGCACTACCTTGCTTCAGTGGTTTTATCATAACTCAAGTTTTACAGATACAATTGATGTGATTATTTTTGGGTTGTCTTAAAAACATGATTATCTATCATCTGTGAAAATTTCACGGTCATTGAATTTGTGGTTTCTGATCTACACGAGTTTTGTTTGTAGTATTCCAGAACTGTTTTTCTCGCGTAGGACAGATTGACCTTTGTTCGGTCTTTCGATCGTAACTTGAGTTTCTCTCAACGGATTTTCATGATTCTTATTGTGACGTCTTTGTGACTTGATTCTCTACAATCTATACTTGTTTTGTAACAGTTGAACATGTTTATATTAGTCGCACACATGGTCTCTTTAACAGATCAGTTTTCTGCTGAGGGGTGTTTTGTTGCTTCCGCTGAAAAGTTTTTATCTACCATTCACCCCCCTCTGGTAGCTTTACATGTGTACTTCGATCCTACAATTGGTATCAGAGCCAGGTTGCTATAATCATTGTGATTTGCACGTGTTTTGACTAATCATCATGGAGAAATACTCCACCAAACCTTGTGTGTTTAGTGGTATTGATTTTCAGGTTTGGAAGGCACGCATGTAAGCTTTCATCCAGGCGCAAGGCTTTGCAATATGGGAAAATGTGTACAAGTGTTAGATGTGCCTTCAAACGATCAAGTCATGGCTACAAACATGAGAGATGTCTACAACAACAACAAGGCTCGGAACTTGATCATACAAGGACTAACTCAGAGCGACTTTGACCGTGTTGCACACCTCTGATCGGCGTACGATGTGTGGAGAGCACTTTGTGACTACCACGACGGATCCAACACGATCAAGGAGGTAAGATAGGATATGTTCAAGAAAGAATACATGCACTTTGAGATGCAACCCGGTGAGTCCATTGATGACCTCTTTGCTCGCTTTAATAAAATTCTCAGCAACTTCCGTAGCGTCAATGTTAATTTTTTAGATGCTGAAAATGCTAGGCAATTACTAAGTGCATTAGACATGTCAATTTGGGAGATGAAAGTAACATCCATACGTGAATCCACTATCATGAGTACTCTTACATTAGATGTGCTTTATTCTAAGCTAAAAACTCATGAAATTGATATTATATCACGTAAGAACCCAAATAAGACTATTGCATTTGTCTCACAACGTGATATACCTAGCTCCAGCCAATCATCTAGCAATACACTTGCTTTGCTATCTTCACTAACCCTGGAACAGATTGACGAGTTTCCAGAGGAGGAGCTACTACTCCTTTCTACTAGGTTCTCAAAAGCATTGCAAAATGTGAGAACTAGAAGGAGAGGAAGCTCTAGACCTCAACGATGCTTTGAATGTGATAAGACAGGACACTTTCGTACAGATTGCCCTAACCTTTCAGGTCCTTCTAACCGTGATGAAAAGCAGAATAAAGTCAAGTCCTCTTTTGGCAACACCAACAAGAAAAAGAAGGATTTTATAGGACGCAAACTGATAAACAGTTTCATCACCGCACTTCAAGAACTTGGCTCGAGTGATGTAGACATTGGAAGTGATGAAGATGATCTGGCAAACTTGTGCTTCATGGCGGGCAAATCAAAATCAAGTATGGAGGATGCAGAACACAACAGTGACAATGAAGAGGTATGTCCTACTTGCGAAGAAATGTGTGATGCTATTTCTTGTGCCACTATTATTGTTAAGAAAAAGGACAAAAATCTTAGGGACAATGCTCTTAAAATTGAGTCACTAGAATCTGAAATTAATCGTTTAAAATCCTTGATTCCTAGTGATGATTCTTGTTCCTCATGTGATTTAATATATAAACAATTGTCCTCTCTAAGAAGTGCACACACCTCCACACTTGATAAACTTGAACTTGAACAAGAACAAAAAGCTTGCTGCACTTAATGATAAAAACTTGAAAGATGCTTGTTGTTCTACAATTGATTTGCATTGTTCTACTTGCGATGATCTTGATAAGAAACTACAAGATGCTATGAAAGAAAGTTCTATATTGAACAATGCTTTACGTTCTCATGAAGTTAAATATTGTTCTAATTGCAAATTAAAAGGAAAAACTTCATGTGAAAATTGCCTTGATCTATCAAATAAACTTGATAACATGCATAGGACATTAGATTGGTTTTGTAATGGGAATAAGAACCTAAACTTGCTGCTGAATTCTTCCAAGTCTTGCAATGATAAAACTGGTTTAGGTTTTGATTCACATGCTCATGCTAAGGAACATCCACCTAAACCTGTAAAATCATTAGGAAGTGGTTTGATTTAAACAGTTCCTAAACAAAAACAAGTGGTTTTTAAATCTGCAGGAGTGTTGTCACATTCGGTTTCAAATAAGCATACTGCATGCTCATCTAGACATGAACACAAAGTTAAATTTCATTGTACCTATCGTGGTAGAGATGGTCATGTCATAGATTTTTGTTATAGACTAGCTAAACAACATAGAAAGGAAAGCATGCAAGCTAGATCTTATAACTCTCATGCAATTTGCTGTACATACTAAACCGAATGTCAGGAACATGCAACCTGCTGTTATGAGTTAGAAATATTCAAAGTTTACCTCCGGAGCTTCAGTTTTTGCCTCCGGAGCTTCAGTTTTTTGCCTCCGGAGCTACTGATTTTCGTGCTACATAAGTAACACCTCATAGGTCAGTAGTTAAGAACAAAAAATCTCAAACTTTGACTCATAAACCTGCTGTTTTATCTCAGCTTTCACATGTTATTCCTGCTGGACATCGTTTGACTCAGTACTGAATTCCTAAATGCCTTTTAACTAACCCCAGTATTGAATCATCGACGTATTGTGCTTCTATGTAGGTTACACGCTCGAGGAAGGAGAACATTTGGATTGTGGATTCAGGCTGCTCACGCCACATGACCGGTAACAAAGAATGATTCTCCTCTCTCTCTTTTGTGTCACGTGTAGAGAATGTTACTTTTCCCGATAATTCTTCAACTCCTATAATTGCTAAGGGTTCGGTTAGAGTAAATGATCACTACACTTTGAAGGATGTGGCACTTGTCAAAAATTTGAAATACAACTTGCTTTCTGTTTCAGAATTGCTAGATGAAAATCTGGAAATTATTTTCAATAAAAACTGCTGCAAAGTTGTAGGTTCAAATAGTGAGCTTGTCTTTAACATGTCTCGGTTTGGAAGCGTTTTTAAAGCTGATTTTGTTATGTCTTCCTCTAAGCATAGATGTCTAGTTGCAAATGATTCCAAAGATTTATATTTTTGGCATGGTAGACTTGGTCACGTAGGCTTTGATCATCTCACGCGTGTTAGTGCTCTTCGCATACGTGGGCTGCCTAAGCTTAAAGCTTAAAGGGTACAAAGAAATTGTGTGCTCTTCTTGTAGACATGCTAAGATGGTTGCAGGTTCACATGCTCCTCTCACAATGACCATGACAACTGAACCGGGTCAACTTTTACACCTTGACACCGTAGGACCTTCACGTGTTCAATCCTTTGGAGGTAAATGGTATGTTCTTGTGATTGTCGATGACTATTCTAGATACTCTTGGGTTTACTTTATGGCATCTAAGAATGAAGCTTTTAGTAACTTTAGAACTTTTTTTTAGATTATCAATTGATCACCCAGGATCTTTAAGAGCAATTAGAAGTGATAATGGAACCGAATTTAAAAATCAATCGTTTGATCACTTTTGAGCTGAAAATGCAATAGATCATCAATTTTATTCACTATATGTACCTCAACAAAATGGTGTTGTATAGAGAAAGAACAGAACCTTTGTTGAGATGGCTAGTACTATGCTTGATGAATATCAAACTCCTAGGAAATTTTGGGCTGATGCAATTGCAACCGCTTGTTATGTCTCAAATCGTATTTTCTTGCGTGCTAAGCTAGGTAAAACACTATATGAGCTCAGGTTTGGACATAGGCCTAGTGTCACACACTTTAGGATCTTTGGTTGCAATAGCTTTGTTAAGAAACATGGTAATCTTGATAAATTCGAAGCTAGATCTGTTGATGACATGTTTCTTGGTTATCCATCTCATACTAGAGGCTACCGTGTGCTTTTACTTGATACTAACAAAATTGTGGAGACTTGTGAGGTTTCTTTTGATGAAGCTAGCCCAGGTACTAGTTCAAATATTGCAGGTTCGGATCCATATCCGCAGGGGGAGAGTATTTTCGTTGAAGAAGAGGAAGAAGTGGTGCTGCTGCCCGAAAATTCAGCAGCTAATGAGATTGTTCGAGCTCCTGATCTTGATTCACAGCCAGCACCGACGACCACCATTGCTGGTCCAGATCCTTCTCACGTCACAAGCTCATCTATTTGTGATGAACATGAAGAAGAAGAAGCTTGTGAAGTGTCCACTCCCCTCCGGATTCTCAAAAGTCATCCTCCACAACAAATTATTGGAAGCTTGCATGAACGAGTTACAAGATCCAGGTTTTTCGACCCCAATTCTCATGCTCATTCTGCTTTTGTTGCTTCTTTTGAACCCAAAGATATATCACACGCACTCACTAATGAATCTTGGATTATTGCCATGCAAGAAGAGTTAGAAAATTTTGAAAGAAATAATGTTTGGAAACTTGTACCTCCACCTCAAGGTCACACTTTAATTGGAACTAAATGGGTGTTTAAAAATAAACAAAGTAAGGATGGGGTTGTGGTTAGGAATAAGGCTAGGTTGGTTGCTCAAGGTTTCACACAAGTTGAAGGTCTAGATTTTGATGAAACTTTTGCTCCTGTTGCTAGATTAGAAGCCATAAGAATTTTGTTAGCTTTTGCTGCATCTAAAGGTTTTAAGCTATATCAAATGGATGTTAAAAGTGCTTTTCTTAATGGCTACATAGATGAGGAGGTTTATGTCAAACAACCACCTGGTTTTTGAAAATCCAAATTTTCCTAATCATGTTTACAAACTGTCTAAAGCCTTGTACGGTCTCAAACAAGCCCCTAGAGCATGGTATGATAGGTTAAAAACATTCTTACTTGAAAAGGGGTTTACCATGGGCAAGGTTGATAAAACTCTTTTTGTGCTTAAGCATGGCAATGACTCATTATCCATTCAAGTGTATGTGGATGATATTATCTTTGGTTGTGCTTCTGATGATCTTGTGTCCAAGTTTTCAACTATGATGAGTTCAGAATTTGAGATGAGTATGATAGGAGAACTCACGTACTTTTTGGGGCTGCAAATCAAACAAACCAAGGAGGGTACCTTTGTGCATCAAACAAAGTATACAAAAGATCTCCTAAGGTGCTTCAACATGGACAAAAACAAGCCTCTTCGGACACCAATGGGAACAGCAACAACACTTGAACTTGATGAAGATTGTGATCCCGTTGATCAAAACGAATATAGAAGCATGATCGGATCACTTTTGTATCTCACGGCATCAAGACCGGACATACAATTCAGCGTATGTCTTTGTGCACGGTTTCAAGCCTCCCCACGTGCTTCACATCGTCAAGCCGTCAAAAGGATTCTCAGGTACTTACATGGAACTCAAGAATTTGGCATTTTTCTTCCTTCTTCCTCAACCGTTACTTTGAAAGATTTTTCAGATGCTGATTTTGGGGGTTGTAGGAATGATAGGAAAAGTACTTCTGGTGCTTGTCATTTTCTTGGTAATTCACTTGTTGCCTGGTCATCTAGAAAACAAAGTTCAGTTGCAGAATCCACAGCCGAATCTGAATATGTAGCTGCTGCTAGTGCTTGCTCACAGATTCTTTGTATTGTTCAAACACTTAAGGACTATGGGGTTGATCTAGATAGTGTTCCACTGTTTTGTGATAACACTAGTGCCATTTGCATTGCTAAAAACCCCGTGCAACATTCGAGAACTAAGCACATTGACATTAGGTATCACTTTCTCCGTGATAATGTCGAAAAAGGGAATATTGCGCTTCACTATGTAGATACCGAACAACAATTGGCTGACATTTTTACAAAACCTTTGGATTTCACTCGTTTTTGTTACATTCGTAGTGAAATAGGGGTTTTGCATCCTCATGGCTTAAATTGAGGGAGAATTTTGAAACTTGGGAAGTCTATGTGTGAATCTGAAATTAAAATAATATGAGCATAGTATTTCATGCATATATGACTTTGTGATTCCTTTTTCATGCTGAAAGTTCTTACTACATTACTCGTGCTATACATTTTGTAGTTTTTACCATGTCTAGTAATTGGAATAATTACTTACACTAAATCTGGTCATGGTCGAACTTTCTTGCTGTTTTGAACTTGTTGCATGCTCACAAGTGCTTTTAATCATAAAGAATTAATCAAGTAATCAACTCACATGTTGAGTTTTTATGTTCAAATAAAAAAATGAGAAAAGATCAAGAGAATATGCATGCATCGCACTTCTTCTTTTGAGATGGCTTATCATTGCACTTAGATATGAACTTGAAAAGATTTTTGTATGACTAAAACCATGTCCTTAAGCTTCTGACTGTCAAAATAACATAAGCTTGGCTTGGTTGGTTAGAATAAGGCTGATGCTGCATATAATCTCTTGCAAATATCATAAGATCAAAATTTGTGCTTTAAATGATAAATAAAATGCAGCAACAAGTGTCATGCTTTCAGGTCTTGAAATAGTTAAGTTTGTGAGATCATGACTTGCTTAAATTGAAAAATTACACTTGATCTCTAGCATGGCTTACACTACTTTATATATCTCATTGATGTGATAGTGTAAGTTACTTGATAGTATGATTTGGATGAGCTTTGTTTTATATGTATATGTTATAATGTGCTCATAACAAATTAAGATTTCTCTTTTGTACCTTGCTGAATACATTGCAAAGGGGGAGAAATTGATCACACATTGCACACATTCACAAGTGTTTTGGCACGATTCTTCTCAGGTGGAGAATTTTTGGTATTTTTGTTTTTCTTATCATTTTATTTCTGATTTACAAAGGGGGAGAAATTGTTTTCAAAACTTTTCATGTGAATAAGCCAATGTTCGGATTTTAAGTGGTGTTGCCAAGGCATTCATCAAGGGGGAGATTGTGAGACCTATGTGTGCTGAATACATTGGCTTTGACGATAAAAGTTTTGAATACTACCAAAACACCTTTTTAACTAGGTCCGACTTGTTTTTGCTAGCTCTGGTGCTAGGTCCGACTAGCTTTGGTAAGTTCCGTGCTAGGTCCGACTAAGCTTTAGTAAGCTCCGGCGCTGGGTTCGACTAGCTTTGGTAAGCTCCGGTTCAAGGTCCGGTTAGCTTTGGTAAGGTTTGGAGCTTGATTGCAATGGTTCTGCTTTTAACTTGCAATGTTTCGAACTTGCTTTACTCTTATGAAAAGTTTGCTTAGTATTATTTTACTAAGTTTTGGGTGTGTTTTGGTGGTTATGGCTGATACCATTTTACTATGGTTTACAACATGCTTATGTGAGGTGCTCACGTAAGATGTTGTAGTTTTGGAACTAACGAGAGTCAAGTCGAGGACTTGTGCTCGGAAGTATTGGTTGTTTATTCATGTGCAGGTGTTGCTTGAGTTCAAGACATGGCTGGTGACGGGATCCATTGAACTAGTCTTAGGGAGAAGATGAGGTTCAACAACCAAGTTCGGGAGGAATTGTGGTTGAGTTGATCGGGAGGTTGTGCAGTATGTTTGAATCAAGAACAATGCATATGAAGGTATCTTGGACGTCATTGGAAGATGTTTGTACGTGTGCAAGGAGTGCATGGACGTGGCTGCATGGTTCCAAGGCGTGATGAAGAGATGTGGACGTAAAGAATTGGTCGGAAAGGACCAACCGACTAGGTTATGGACTCAGGCTGCGGCTGAGTCGTGTTTGACTCAAATATTGAAAGTTTTGAGTTGGTTATGATAGGATTTCGTGTGTGTCACGAATTTGAGTTGTTTTAGGAATGTTTGGGACGTTACTAAGGTGTTTGGAAGTCTTAAGATTGCTTCTATCTGCGTGTAGAAGAGTCTTGAGCAGTATTGGAAAATTACAGTTTGAATCGAAGTAGGAGTAGGAGTCCTAGTTTGAGTTGAGTTGGCCTTCGGGCTGGTTATATAAGCAAGGGAGGCCAGAGCTCATGGTGCACGACTTTGGGTCTGTTCCTCTTGTGTTTTTATAAATAAAATTCGTATTCTAAAGGAACTTTTGTGCCTTGTTCGTCCGACTTGTTTCAGACAAGTTTTTCTCGTCGAGTTTCTGTTCAGCACTACCCTGCTTCGGTGGTTTTATCATAACTCGAGTTTTACAAAACCAATTGATGTGATTCTTTTTGGGTTGTCTTCACAACGTGATTATCTATCATCTGTGAAAATTATACGGTCATTTAATTTGTGGTTTCTTATCTACACGAGTTTATTTGCAGTATTCCAGAACTGTTTTTCTCGCGTAGGACAGATTGACCTTTGTTCTATCTTTCGATCGTAACTTGAGTTTCTCTCAACGGATTTTCATGATTCTTGTTGTGACGTCTTCGTGACTTGATTATCTACAATCTATACTAGTTTTTTCACTATTGAACACGTTTAGATTAGTCGCACACACGGTTTCTTTAACAGATCGTTTTTCTGCTGAGGGGTGTTTTGTTGCTTCCGCTGAAAAGTTTTTATTTACCATTCACCCCCCTCTGGTAGCTTTACACATGTACTTCGATCCTACACGAGTATAGGCTTCGGGAAACACGGGATTGGTTCGAGTGATGTGAGATCACTTTAGTAAGAAAATGAGACTAGGCAGGGGCTAGAGCGTAGCAAGAGGAAGTCTTGTGGGCGCAGCCAGGTCCGTGTCGATCGAGGACCGATCCGTGTGCGGCCCCGCTGAACATGTTTTGAACGTACCGAAGGCATATCGGATATATGGACCCCGATAAACCGGTGTAACCTATACCTTCAGGCGTCGATGCATAACACACCGATTTATAGGTGTAGGTTGAGGGAAGCAAGGTGGAAATCCGCTCACGGGCATAGAGAGATGCTCCGTGTAGGGAACCTCCTGTCCGTTTGGGTGCGACCAGTAAGACGTTTGGTCTGTTTGGTGAAAGGTTGTTGACACGACCCCATGGTCTTGTCGAGCCAAGATCACACTGAGGGGTGCTGCGTTGCACAGCACCGGATAACACACATCAAAGGTACAAAGCGGAAGCAAAGTTTTATTACATAAACCAGAGTATGAACATTTTTACAACAAAAAATGTTTAGTCTACTCTCACGGGCGTAGACTACGCATCGAGTTCACGTTCAGCCCGTGAACGTGTCCCCGCTAGCACGCACACACACTAACACGGCAGCATGCATAACTCCCACTCAACGGGGTTCCCTTCCTGGGGTTCCATCTCCTCCTCGGGAGTCCCTTCCTCATAGAATCCTGCAAAAGCTTCAAATGCTAGCAGTGAGCACGAAGGCTCAGCAAGACTGACCCGTCTCTCCTAAACATGAAACTTCTGTACGGAGGGTGATAGGTTACATGAGGCAAAATAAGTTGCAAGGACTCGCCTAATTAGTAGAACCTTACTTTCAAGTTTTAGCAGTAGGTTGTGGACAACCTTACGCTAAGGCACATGAGAGAGCCGCAATCAAACAAGAAACACATTTCTCTCGTGTACTTTGCCCAAAGTTGAAAGGAACTTTAGTTAGCTCTAAACTACAGCAAATCATTAACAATCAAAGTCCATCTTTCAATCAGCAACATTTTAACATGTAACTATCCTGTTCTTTCTACGTCACGGTACAGTGAACAAGTGGTACTCACTAACCGCGAGGGACAGTGATTATAATCGATTTACACCTGCAGGGTTACCCGAATAACCCGTCACGTACGCCCGTACTCGATGTTGCCTACAACAACCATCACGGACGCCGTACGCAACCACCTTTCACCCGTTAGCCAAATATTGAACCGCTCCTATCGTCTCAAGCAAGAGGTCTCTGCATGTGCATCTCAGTGCCGCCAGCCGATTTACACCTGGAGCTCTCAACCTACCCTCTGAACGACAGGCAATGCCTCAATACCCAGCTACCCGAGTTACATCGGTTTCCCGGTTCCCATATATCCGGTAGGTCTTCGGTACTGTTCTAGCTTGTTCAACAGGCCCGCACACGGCTCGGTCCTCAATCGATACAAGCGGAGCTATAGCACACATGCCCCAAAGTCCTGCTGCCCTTACTCTCCGCTCGGTCTCATTTTTCTTGCCATGTGTTTCATTTGCTATCTTTACCCGAGCGATGTGCCTCTAGCCTATTCTCGCGAGTAGTTCCAACTACTCGACTTGTACCGAATCCTACTCTATCTTTAGCATGGCAGTAGCTAAGCGGGGTTTTCAATCCTAATCCCAACCCATGGTTTTCTTGGCTGTGCATCTGGGTTTCCAAACAAGACTCTAATGCAAGAAATAAGTGAGGCTCAAAGTAAGTTCTCAAAACAATAAAAGTTTGTAAAGAGGTTAATGCAAACTGGAGCTTGCCTTGCTGCTCTTGGTCGTAGGCTAGCTGCTCTTCTGGAGTGACGAAGTCTAAGACTTCAGGCTCCTCCTCAACCTTAGCGACTACATGAGGTAAAAAGTATATGCATTAAATGCATTTGATTGGAATTAAACTTGTGAAGGTTGTAAGTCCCACTAGACAGACCCAATGACTCTGAAGTTCTTACTGTGGCTTGGTTACAACATAAGCAGAGACGTGGCCAAGTTTTAGTTGCAGCAAAGCTCATTTGAGCCCTCCACAAATAATTATGTACTTTACCTTAATTGGAGTTCTTAGGGTTTCCTAGAAATTTTCATGGAGCAAGCCATGACTTTATGAAAACTAGATTTTCGGAGGGTCCTTATGGAGTTGGTCTCACTTAATTTGAAGGTTTCTAGCTATTGATATGAGCTAAATAATTTCAGAGAAATTATGAAAATGTTTCTGAACATTTTCCATTTTCTATGGAACAGTTTTATTAATCACACTATTAGGTGGACCAAATGAACTCAAATGGATCTGAAATTTTTATGGTAGCTCAGGGATATTTTGGTGAACATCCCAGCAAAATTTCAGAATTTTTGTCCAAAGGATTCTCCAGTTAAAATTCTAAATAATTTAAACTTTGAAGAATTAATCTTGGAGAAATAAGAATTTTTATGAAGTGAAACTTGATTTGCTGGAAAGTACTCAGAGAGCTGAATCCAACCAAAATTTGGTTCACTCGATTTGGATTTTCCAAGCCAAAGTTATGAGGATTTGAAGTTTGAATGAGATCTGAAAATCGAGGAAATGTTTAAATCTGCCGGTGGGTCCACGGTACACGTGTCGGGCGCTGAAGCGAGGGCACACCGGGCCACAGGTATTATTCCCACGCCGCCACAGTCGATCCGTGCCCATATAAGATCAGATCGCCCGGTTTCCTCCCACTGACAGCGGGCCCGGCTCGGTCGTCTTCAACCTCGCGCCTCCCGCGCGGTAGCGCCGCCGGGGTCGCCGGAACGTCGCTGAACTCGCTCGTTCGGTCAGCTCCCGAGCTCCAACTCGCCACTAGACGCTAATTTTGTGTGCTGAACACGTTGGGAGGGTGTCCCCTCGTTGACGTTGGCTCTAACCGAGCCCGCGACGGCGCAGCGGCTCGGGAAGAGTTCGGTGACGTTGTACCGGCGTACTAGCCTGCCAAACACCTGGCGAAGTGGCTCTACAGCACCAGTGGTGGCTCATGAAGCTTGGCATGGCGATGGAAAGGCTCGGGGAGTGTTCCAAAGTGGGTCTCACCGTGCGCCCGAAGCTGCCCGCAGGATCCGCCGTTGGCAAGCTTCGAAACACGCCGGGTACAGGGGTTCTCAAGCTAAAAGTTGCGAAGGCAACTTGTGCGCCATCAAGTCTAGTCTGTGTAGGAACGGATTGAGACTCTCTAACCCTTTCTAGTGTGCGAATTTGATAGAACCGCACCCGAAGGTCGGTCTGCACCGAGAAAAAAGGAAAACTGGAAATTCATCGCCGGCGATCAAGCAGTCGGGCTGTGGCTCGGGGGTGAGCATCGCCAGCCCCTAACGCGTCCAGGGACGCCTTAGCTCGGGCGTGACAACCTCCCGATTGGGCTGTCCACGGGAGCCCAAGGTGCGGCGGATTCAGTTCACTGAAAAGAGCTCTCGGTATAGTCGAGATCATCTGAGTTAAGCCGATTTCCAGCAACGGGGAAGGAGAAGGGAAGTCCCTAGTACCTTGTCGTAGCTTTGGAGGGAGTAGAGAGGCTGTGATCGTGGCTCTCCGATCAGTTCCGAGCAGCGGAGGACAGAGTGTCGGCTCAGTGTTCTTGCAAGGGGAAAAACAGCGAGGGGGCTTCGGCAGAGGCGTGGAGCGCCTTAAGAAGGGCTCAGCACCGACCTGGCTCGCGCGTGGGCGAGCAGCTGGTGGCGCGGCGGCCTCCCCTCGGTGGCGTCCTCGGAGGCGGCTCTGGGACCCAAGTGCTGAAGTCTCAGTCGGTTGAATGGTTTCAGTGGCTGACATGTGGGTCCCACTTCCTTTTTAACCTCTGAACTTAAATCTCTATTACTGTTGTAAACAGTAATCCCCACAATGCCCATGGTGATTTGAATTATCTACCCCTGAGCTATTAGAATTGGTTAGAATTCAAATTGGGTTTGGTTTGACTAAATTTTCAGCACATATTCAGTTTGTAATTCAAATAAAGGATGAATTTGCTAAACTTATCTCATGTCAAGATCAACTCCAAATGTAGTGAAAATTGGTGTGTGAGCTCACAAAAATGTTCTGAGTAAGAATATGCCTCCCACTTTTGAATTCATGTGATGAAAACAGTTTGAATTTAAATTTGAGTTCAAACCACCCTCTTTCTAGCTATACCCAAAAAGGACCTTAAAAAGGTTTTGAATTTGGGTGAAACTTGGCATGGACATTCCTAGCAAGGTGTAGGAATTTTCCAAATGTCCAGCCCCTATATGATGTATGTGGGAAATGCCACTTTTGCATTTTGTGAGTTTATCCTCTAGTGAGCATGTTGATGGTGGTTACTTGCTCTTCAAATGTGTTCATCAACTTTCTTCAAATGAGGTGTGTGTGTGGTGATGAACACTTTGAGTATGTGTCAATAACTGAGGCCTTTACATTCCCCCCCCCCTTAAAACAATCTCGTCCCGAGATTATAAGGTGAAAATGAGAGGGAGGACGGTGGAAAATTACCGGATATGCGACGTGAAAAAGTTAGGGTAGTTAGCGCGAAGAAATCCTTCGCTCTCCCATGTCGCTTCGTCCACGGAGTGATTACTCCACAGCACATTATAGAACCACAACATACGGTTGCATGTGGTTCGGGCCTTTTCATCTATAATCTGAACCGGTTCCTCCCGATACGTGAGATCCGATTTCAGTTCTTCTATGTCTTCCAGCTGAACGGTAGTTGATAGCTTAAGACACTTCCTCAGCTGGGAAATGTGAAAGACGTCGTGCACACCGGAAAGTGCTTCTGGTAATTCCAGCCGGTATGCGACTGATCCACATCTTTCTGTAATCTGGAATGGACCGATGAATCGGGGTGCCAACTTTCCTCTCACCCCAAATCTGTTCACGCCCTTCATTGGAGACACACGTAGGTATACGTGATCCCCAACTTCAAATTTTAATGGGCGTCTTGTCCGGTCCGCATACTGTTTCTGTCAGGATTGGGCGGATTTTAGGTTCGCTTGAATCAGCCGAACCTTTTCCTCCGCGTTGTTGGCAAGATCAATCCCGAAGGTGACCCTTTCACCAGACTGACACCAATTCAATGGTGTGCGGCATTTTCTTCCGTATAGCGCCTTGTAAAGCGCCATCTTGATGCTGGCTTGGTAACCATGGTTGTACGAGAACTCGGCTAACGGCAAGTGATCATCCCAATTCTTGCCGTGGTTGATAGCACAAGCTCGTAGCATGTCTTCTAGAATCTGATTTACCCGCTCGCTTTGCCCATCCGTCTGTGGGTGGTATGCTGAACTACGGATCAGCTTCGTCCCCAATGCAGCGTGTAGTTGCTCCCGGAAATGGGACACAAATAAAGTGCCCCGGTCCAATATAATGGTACGGGGTACGCCGTATAAGCATAGGACCCGTGAGATGTACAGTTCAGCGTACTTCTTGGCGTTGTAGTTGGTGTTGACCGGGATGAAATGGGCAACTTTGGTGAGCCGGTCGATGATTACCCACACAGAATCATGTTTCTGAAAAGTGGTGGGCAAACCAACGATGAAGTCCATGCTCACATCCTCCCACTTCCAGGCAGGAACGCCTAGTGGTTGCAGCAGTCCCAGTTTCTGCATATGATCTGCCTTCACCCTTCGACATGTATCGCACTCGGACACGTACTTTGCGATCTCCCGCTTCATCCGTGTCCACCAAAACTTGCTTCTAAGTTCTCGATACGTTTTGTTGCTGCCGGGGTGAATAGAAAACTTTGACAAGTGAGCCTCATCAAAGATTTTCTTCCGCAATTCCAGATTACGGGGTACGACGATCCGGTCCTTGAATCATAGGACGCCGTCTCTGTCTTTTCGGAAACATTTAAGCTCCCCACTATCTAAACGTCTCTGCAAATGTGACATGCCCTTGTCATTTTTCTGGGCTGCCGCTATCTCTTCACGGATGGTGGGGATCAAAGCTAAGTTGTAGAGAGCTCCATGTGGAATCACATGCAGTGGTGGTTCACTCTCTTCCAACAGTGTGATGGTCAGATTGTCGACGTGTGACTTGCGACTCAGCGCATCTGCCACTACGTTTGCCTTGCCGGGGTGATAATGGATCTCTATTTCGTAATCCTTTATCAATTCTAACCATCTTCGCTGCCTCATGTTCAGCTCCTTTTGAGTGAATATGTACTTGAGGCTTTTGTGGTCGGTATATAAATGTACGAGGTTACCGAGTAGGTAGTGCCTCCACATTTTGAGTGCGAGTACCACGGTAGCGAGCTCCAAGTCGTGAGTTGGATAATTCTGCTCATGGTTTCTAAGCTGCCGTGATCCATACGCGACCACCCTTCGGTCTTGCATCAGCACACATCCGAGCCCAATGCCGGATGCATTGCAGTACACATCAAACGGTTTTGTTGTGTCTGGCTGCGCTAAAACCGGTGCTGATGTCAGGTGCTTTACTAATGCCTTGAACGCTGCTTCACATGCTGGACTCCAAACATATTTGGTAGCCTTCTTTAGCAGCTCTGTCATAGGCTTGGCAATCTTTGAGAAGTTCGGAATGAACCTCCGATAATATCCCGCGAGTCCGAGGAAACTCCGTACCTCGTGAACAGTTCTCGGGGATTTCCAATTCAGCACTTATGTGATCTTGCTCGGGTCTACAGCGATACCCTCCGCTGAGATGATATGCCCGAGAAAAGGCACTTGCGATATCCAGAATTCGCATTTGCTGAATTTCGCGTATAGCTTGTGATCCCGCAGCCGTTGCAAGACTATACGCAGATGCTTCTTGTGATCTTCCTCCGACTTGGAATATACCAGTATGTCGTCGATGAAGACCATGACAAACTTGTTCAGCTCCGGCATGAATACCGAATTCATTAAATACATGAAGTGAGCTGGAGCGTTGGTGAGGCCGAAGGACATGACCAGGTACTCATAAAGTCCGTACCTCGTCGAGAAAGCCATCTTCGGAATATCCTCAGCCCGTATCTTAATCTGATGGTACCCGGATCTTAAGTCCATCTTGGAGAAGATCTTTGCTTCGACCAACTGATCAAACAACATGTCGATCCGTGGCAACGGGTACTTGTTTTTGATGGTTACGGCGTTTAGTGGACGATAGTCCACGCAAAGCCGCAACGTTTCATCCTTCTTCTTCACGAATAATGCCAAACAGCCCCATGGCGAGGAGCTCGGCCTAATAAAACCCTTCTCCAGCAGGTCCGTTAGCTAAGTCTTCAGTTCAGCCAATTCCTTGGGCGCCATCTTGTACGGCCTTCGGGATATTGGCATGGTTCCCGGTGCAAGTTCAATCTTGAACTCCACCTCTCTATCGGGCGGCATCCCCGGCAAATCATCCGGGAACACGTCAGGGAACTCTAGGACCACCGGAATATCTTCCAATCTGATAGTTGTGGATTGATAGACACTTGGACGTTTTATTTCTGGACTGTCCAGAAATAAGTAGTGAGATCCGTGCACTTCTGAGTTCAAGTGCACGATTTGAAGGACGGTGTCTAAAACAGCGACGTGGCGGGTTAACCACGACATCCCTAAGATGACATCGACCTTTTGTCCCTCTAAGACTATGAGAGACGTAGGGTATACTCTACCCTCTAAGCATAATGGTGCTTTTGGGACCATTATGCTTGCTGAAATTTTCCCACCCTGTGAACAAATCAGATATGGACTATCGGTGGGTAGTATTTGCAAGCTGTGTTTAGCAATGAAAGCTTGGCTAATAAAATTATGCGTGGCGCCTGAATCAAACAACACTATGGCGGGATGCTGGTGGAGTTGGAACATACCAGCAAGGATTGGCTCACCCTCCGGCATGTCCTCTATGGCAAGCTGGTGGACAGTGCCGGGCCTAGGGTTTGCCCGCCGCACATTAGTAGGGTTCTGGGGCTGATTCCTCCCCGGAAGTTGCGGTGCAACTCCGCCGCCTTGTCTCTCCGGACAACTGCTGGCGAAGTGTCCTGGACGGCCACATTTGTAGCATGTGGCCGCTGCTTGTCCGGTGCTTGGGGGACGAAAGTCCGGCATACGCTGCTGAGGTGCATACGCACGTGGCATCGCCCGCTGCTGCTGATGTTGTTGCGGAGGTGGTACTGGCAGTGCCGGCCTGAACGCCGGTGGAGAATAGGGCCGACTGCAGAATGGCATCGACCTCTGTGGTGGCTGCCAGCGTGGACCTGATGGTGGGCGATTCACCATCCGAAATTTCTGAGAAGGACCGCCTACTTCTTCACTGCTTTGCGGCGCACTACGCTTTCTTTCCACTGCCGCCAACTCCTTGCCAGAGTCCTCCTGAACAATCGCAGCATCAATTATATCGTTGAGGCTGCCGCGATTGAACATCGCCAACTTGTCTTTCAAGAGCGGGTTAAGCCACTGGTAGAAGTGATCTCGCCGCTTCTCGTCAGTATCGGCGTGATACGACGCGTAGAGCGCAAGATCATTGAACGCCCTGGAGTATTCCAGCGCGTTCCGTCTCCCTTGCTGCAGGTGTAAGAACTCCTGCATCTTCCTCTTCATGAGACCCGGCGGTATGTGATAGGCCCTGAAGGCCGTCCGGAACTCCGCCCAGGTCATAACTCGGTCAGTGGGCTGTGAAGCACAGTAGTTTGCCCACCACGCACTCGCGGATCCCTGGAGCTGTTGGACCGTGAACTGAGTCTTGCGCTGTTCACTCACTTGGAGCAGCCCGAACTTCATCTCCATCGTGCGGAGCCAGTTGTCCGCATCGAGGGCTTCATCCGCCCTTAAGAATACCGGGGGATGAGTCGCTAGGAAGTCGGAGTAGGATCTCTGTTGACGCTCCTCATGATCATGACGCCTCTCTGGTCGAGACATATTTGTAATAAGAGTTTGCAGCAACTCCGTTTGCTGCTGATGAGAACCCGCCATTGCCGCAACGATGTCGGCCAATGTAACCGTTGGCGGTGCTTGCTGTTGCTGTTGTTGCTGTTGCTGTCCCGAGGAGTCCTCAGGAGGCTGTTGGGAGGTTTCTCCCCCTTGACTAGAACCCCCAACGTCCGGGTTGGCACGATTACGAGTCATTCTGAAATTCAAAACAGCAGCGATCAGCACAGGTCATACTTAAAAATTCCATATGAAACAGTAGGTATTGAAGTGACGCATGAATAATTTGCACAACATTCACATATATTGATAAAGCATAAACTTTATATAAGATACATTATTCTCGGGTCTCCGAGAAGTCATGCTCATGTCGTCACTACCTATACATACGCTACTTCCTACACATGTCACTGGTTACAAAAGTTGGGGTTACACTACTCTGGTTGCCCTACTTGGCAACGTAACCTTCTACTCGGAGTAGAACTCGACCTCCTGTGGGTCGTCCTCCTCCGGTACCTCTACTGGTGACTCTGGGTCTACAACCTCCTCTTCTGGCTCGGGTTCTCCCATTGCCCGAAGACCCAAGACCACCGGCATGCCCAACACTGGAGGTGCGAGGTCCTGCAACGCGTGCACCTCGTCCATGGCCTGGTTGTAGTCTTCTTCCCAGCCCTGCCCTTCCTCAATAGCGTCGTCCCACTCTTGAGTAAGGACCTCGTTCTGCCAGGTCAGAGCCTGTACTTGACCTTGCAAAGCCGTGATGTCGACGCGGCTTTTCTTCTTTGCCTTCTTCAGACGATGCAACTGATTATGCTGTTCACTCAGTCGCTTAATCGTCGGAAGGAGCACATTGCGGAGTGCGCTGTGAGCACTCTCGAAATGGCCTCCACGGCTGGTGCTTTCATTGAGCTTTGCGGCAAGACTCTCTGTATAAACAGCTTGGCTATCCATCACAGCCTTTCCTGCCCTCAATTGGAGACTGAGGTTTGCCTCCGCGGGACTGTACCTTGGGCAACCCAGATCGGTTGCCTCCATGTACCTTTGCCCCCACACATGATCAGCCCGTCCCTCCACCGGAACGAGCGCGTATGGAGTTCCCTCCATAGCCCTCACGTGTAGTCGGCAGAAATGCGACATGGTGTCGCGGGCTGCCACTTGCCACATTCCCTCCGGCTGTCTGCCTCTCACCGTAATGGTGAACGGCGCCCAACCGGGTGGCGTAGGCCCTGCAGGAACTTCGACATGGATCGTCCACGTCTTGTTCCCCTCCTCGTCTTCTTCATTGGCGAAGTACTGCGGCATCTGGTTGTACCCGAAATATTGAAGCATCTGCCTCAATGCTTCCGGATAGCCGCTTGTGGTGAGAACAGTGGGACATCACCCACCCGTTCTCCAACTGTCTATCCGCTGTCATATGTAAAAACATATTTTAGAAATGTCAAATATTTATTTGAACAGTAAATCATTGAGTTATAACATAAAACATGTCATTGAACCCATAAAACTTGGAAACATAGTTCAACTCAAAGAAATTTGACTGTTGATCTGCTGTCCAATATGATAGCCCTAACGAGTTTCCATTTCAACCTGATTTAGACCATGCTAAAAGCAAAACCAATTCTGGAGCTCAACATCAAAGTTAAATCTAACTCCAGAAAGTATTTGCTTGGCCTAATATCTGAATTGGTTCAAAAGTTATGAGACGTCAAAGTTAACAGAATTTCTGGAGAAAATTGGACAACACCTCCCTGTCTTAGGTACTGATTTGATCCAAGAATTCCAGTTAATTCTGCTCCCAATCTTACAAAACTTTCTGTTAGAAAGTTGTAATCCATCTCATGAACTTTTCAGAACTACCTCATTTTATATTTTTGGATTTTTATGCAGGAAGTTATGCTCAATTTACAGAGAGTTACAGAGAGTATTTGCTCTGCCCTGTCTTCTGGACAGTTTCAACTCTACTGCATCTTTCGATTGGTTAAGGGATGAAACACCTCTGTACCTTACAGAAAAGTTGTAAAGCTCCTCCAAAGTTTTCCAGAAATGTATCATATGACCCCAACCTCGAAATCACTAAATCTCTAACTGCTGATTAACTTCAGCCTTAATTCAGCCGAAAACAGGGGACTCTGTCCTTAGCAGCCTATAAGTTGAAAACTTGTTAACTTAGAATATCCTGATTAAGGGATGGAGTTACATCAAGTTTTAATGCTTTGCATAAAACTTTCAAGTTTTATAATGAAGTTGCTCAATTAATGGGGGGTGACATCGATGCGTCACCAGATCATGTCGGTAATACGTCCTCACAAAGAAAAACCTATACCGGACTTAGCTGGCATCGTTATTTCAGTGGCACTAAGCGTCACTCGCACATGGATGCTACACGTCTACCGTTCCGTGGTTAGACTACCGGAAGATAACTCACACAATCGTCAGACTCGGCTGCACACCAAGCCCGGTATCCATACAGTTTGTAAACCCGGCCGTCATCACTCGCCCGGATGTTCTCAAGCCAAACATGTGACACCCTCAATTCTGTGGAAAACCACGGAATCGAGAACTAATGCATATGTGTGCCCAGGATATTTATCACACATACACATACGTTCCACAAACTGAATTCAGATTATATATTACCACGAATAACATAGTTTATTACAACACCTCATGAGTCTTGGACTCATGCTCACAGCGGAAGTACTTATTTCTACGCAGCGGAAATCTTATTTAAATGCGGAAGCAAAAACTAATGCGGAAGCAAAACTAAGCAGAAGTGGCTCCATCTCTACTCCCTTCTATAGGCAAGGTTGAGAACAGATCACACGCCATAATGCTCTACCCGGTCTTCATAGTAGTCTTCTCTTGCTGTTGATGAAGAAATAAAAATGCAAGTTTGAGCACAATGATGTACTCAGCAAGTGCGAGAATAACACATGATATGCAGCTCATAAACAAGGTAGGTATAAGAGGCTTATTTGCAGAAAAGCAAATTTATAAAATCATGATAAAACAACAACTTAACTTTAGATGAATGTAGTCCCAGCATGTATTAAATTACCAACATACCTTCATCACTTCCCGTGTTCCATCCGAACATTAACCAATCTTTTATTCATACTCACGAATACCTCCTCGTATTCGCTACCATTTCACCTCATAAAACAACCGCGTTTCGCACCGAGACCAATCTCATATCATGACCCATCAGTCATGCAACCATCTCATCTCCCGGACTCACAGTCCCAAACCAAACCATAATCAATAACCATAACCAAGAACCTTCCCAACAACCATTCCAATAACCATCCCAAGTAACCATCCCATCTAATCATGGCAGTTTAGCCAGGTGCTCATGACCGTAAGCTCGGCTATCATGATAGTTTTCATAACTCTGCAGAGTTTGCACCTCTTTACCCACAAGTTTGTGATTTCGTCACCCGTCGGCGACTGCAGAACCTCCATTATACCAGTACACAACCGTCGGTGTATGGCCAAGAGATCACAAAATAGCCTTTACAAAGGGGTTACTAGATGTATGGACTCACTATGGTTTCACCGGCAGGCTAGAATCTCCAATTCTCCCACCCACGGGCCCCCTCTTGTGCCATGCAATTCCCAGGGCAGTCCTCACTCGACTCCCATTCCCCGCGCCTTCCACAGTCCATAACACCCTAGCAACTTACCTAATTACTCAGCTAAGCCGCACCCATACTTGGCCTTGTGTTGGCACTGTTATCCTGGCATGTGCATGCATGAACCGGTCCTTAGATCTACGGCAAGTAAAACCACCATCTCATGCTACCTCATACACAAACCCAGGCTTGCCTAGATCTCCCTCCGATCCATGTTCATTATTAACATCAGTTTCTCATCATTATTATGAGTGCAGTTAGCTAGACACATCTATCTCGCTTCCCAATCCCATGGACTCAGCGAAGCATAAAACAAAAACCATACCCGACTCATAAAACTTCCCAGGTGACAAGGATGGTTTAACCAAAACTAGTAAACTCCTATAAAAGGGTTTCCCATCATGTTTGACTCAGCACACACACCTTTTCGCAAAACAAAATAGTTTTCCCCAAAACATAGGATCAACATGGTCAAGGAGCACTTGCCTTGTTCTTGCGGTTTCGGTTGTTCTTGATTCTCAAAACCTGGTTGCTGTAGTTCGTCGTAGACAACTTCCTGAACCTGTCCTGCTATGTAGGATTCACGTGCATACAAGATTCACAGCAATCAATATCATGCACAAAACCCTAAACTAGATGCGATGATGCACATGCATGCTATCCTATGATTAGATTGATCTGTACGTGTTCTTGCATGGCTTGCATGGTCAGAGGTGTTCGGATCAAAGGTGGTCGTGGCGATGATCTTGTCTTTAGATCAAACTGATCATCGAGTGATCTGCCCACGAGAAAGCTTCTGTTCGAAAGGAATTGAAGAACAGATGCAAGAGATGAACACCATGATGCCGTAAGGTGGTATTGAAGTCCTACCTCACGCTCTTCTTGTCTTCGAGGTCCTCCTCAGGCCGCTTGGTTCTTTCTCCGATGATCTCCCTTGTTGTGCTTTCGGCGATGTTTTGCTCGGCGAGTTAGGGCTAGAGCGCTAAGTCGTCGGCTCAGGAGTTGAAAGAGAAGTTCGTGGTTTCGGCCAGAGGTTTAGGGTTCTATTTATAATCGGGAAGGGAAGAGTCCTAATCTGATTGGATCCCGAATTAGAGTCTTATTCAGATCTTGTTGGATCCTGACGTCTTATCTTTGGTAACATTGTGGAGTTTGGATCGGTTTTCGTTGCGTACTGGTATCTTTACGCGTAAAAACTGCTCCAGACTCGTTACCTCCGTGATGATGAGCTCCGGAAGCTCCACGTGTCCTTCCGAGCCTGGTTTCTCTTCTCCCACAGAGATGAGCTCCGGTTGTGCCGCGTGTCACGAGCGAGACCTCCCTCTTCTTCGGAGACGAGCTCCGCGCACGCCACGTGTGGGTGCCGGTCTTTCCGCCTTTTCCTTCCCTCAGGGACATGCCCCGAGGTCGACACGTGTCCAGCAGCGATGGACCTCCAGAGATAAGCTCCGGTGGCGACACGTGTTCAATAGATCCGGACTTCTCTGAGATGAGCTCCGAGATTGACACGTATCCCCCATAACTGGTCCTCTTATTTCCGCGAGGACTAGCTCCGTGGATGACACGTGTCCTATGAAAAATGCCTTTGCTTCTTCCGCAGTGGCTATCTCCGCGGCAGCACGTGTCCCACAGGGTTGGACCTCTTTCCAATTGCGGAGGTGACCCCCGAGCCTGCCACGTATCCAGTTTAGCGTCGGACCTCTCCCTATCTCTCGGGAATGGGTTCCGAACACACCACGTGGTCTGCTGGTCGTGGAAGTTGCCTTCGGCGCTCTCGGAGAGCATTATTGGCTATCTTTTTGATACTTGTCTCTGTTCCTTCTTTTCTGAAAATGTTTTTTTTTCTTCTTCATAAAACATGAACATATGCTGACACCCGAGATGAGGGTGTCACAAATCTACCCCCCTTAAATTGAATCTCGCCCTCGAGATTCATTAGTAGAAAATAGATAGGGGAATTCAGCCTTAATATCCTCTTCACGCTCTCATGTGGCTTCAGCTTCAGTGTGATGGCTCCATTGTACCTTGCACCATCGAATCACTTTGTTTCGGGTGACCCTTTCTTTTACGTCCAAGATTCGGATAGGGTGTTCTGCGTAAGTCAGGTCCTCTTGAAGTTTAAGTTCTCCCATTGACACTTGTTCCTATGGTATTCTCAAGCACTTCTTGAGCTGAGATACATGAAATACGTCATGTACGTCGGAGAGGTGGTTTGGGAGCTCTAGTTGATAGGCTACTTCTCCTCGCTTGTCCAAAATCTTAAATGGTCCGATGTAGCGAGGCGCTAGTTTGCCTTTGACGTTAAAACGTCGTTGGCCTCGGATAGGCGATACCTTAAGGTATACGAAGTCTCCAACTTCAAAGGTCAACTTTCTACGCCTATTGTCCGCATAGCCTTTCTGTCGTGACTGAGCAGCCTTTAAGTTTTCCCGTATCGTTTGGACTTGCTTTTCAGCCTCTTGTAGTACTTCGGGTCCAAACACCTGGTTCTCTCCAGTCTCGTTCCAGAACAGTGGCGTTCTACACCGTCTACCATATAAGGCTTCGAAAGGCGACATCTTCAAGCTAGCTTGATAGCTGTTGTTATAGGAGAACTCGGCATACGGTAAACTCCTGTCCCAACTACGCCCATGTTTCAAGGCGCAAGCTCTCAACATGTCTTCCAAAATTTGGTTCGTCCTTTCGGTTTGCCCATCTGTTTGTGGGTGATAGGCGGAGCTAAAATCCAGTCGTGTACCCATGGCTTTCTGCAGCTTCCTCCAGAATCTAGAGGTAAACTGAGAACCTCGATCTGAGATTATCCTCTTCGGAACTCCATGACGGCACACGATCTGCTCCATGTACAACTCTGCCAACTGTGTAACGTTGTAACTGGTCTTTACCGGAAGAAAATGGGCGGTTTTCGTCATCCGGTCCACAATGACCCAGATGGAGTCGTATCCTGACTGAGTTCTTGGCAATCCGACAATAAAGTCCATACTGATGTCCTCCCATTTCCATTCAGGTATTTTCAAAGGTTGCAACAATCCAGCGGGTTTTTGATGTTCGGCTTTTACCCGTTGGCATGTGTCGCATAGGGCAACGTGTTTGGCTATATCCCTCTTCATATCATCCCACCAATAGCAAGTTTTCAAGTCCTTGACATTTTGGTGCTCCCTGGATGTATGGAATAGGGTGAATCATGTGCCTCCTTCAATATCATGTCGCGAAGGTGTCTTAGGTTTGGCACACAAATCCTTTTTCCTAGCCAAAGCGTACCCTTTTCATCCTCTTTGAAATCCTTCTCTATCCCTTGTCGGATTCTTTCCTTGATTTCCTTGATCCCCTCGTCCGTTGCTTGTCCCTTTCTTATTTCTTGCTCCAATGAGGAGTGGATCTCCATCATTTCCATGTTATTCAAGAATCCGAGGTGTAACCGTTCGAACTCCTTACGTAGTTCGGGTGGTAGCTCCCGAACCGTGAGTTGGTGGCATGCTCCCTTTCTGCTCAATGCGTCAGCGACCACTTTGGCCTTCCCGGGGTGGTAGTTGATTCCCACATCATAATCCTTGATGAGTTCTAACCATCGACGTTGCCTCAAATTCAAGTCCGTTTGTGTAAATATGTACTTGAGGCTTTTATGATCTGTATAGATCTCACATCGATGACCAAGGATATAATGTCTCCAAATCTTCAATGCATGCACTACTGCTGCTAACTCCAAATCATGTGTAGGATAGTTAAGCTCGTGCTTCTTTAATTGTCGTGAGGCATAGGCTACCACTTGTCCTTCCTGCATGAGTACATACCCGAGCCCTTGTCTGGACGCGTCACAATATATGTCAAAGCTCTTGCTTACGTCTGGCAATACCAGAACTGGTGCTGTGGTTAGCATTTTCTTGAGTTCCTCAAAACTTTCTTGGCAGGCTTGTGTCCATTGAAAGATCTTCCCCTTTGTTAGCAACTCCGTCATAGGTTTTGCTATTTTAGAGAAGTCTTTAATGAAGCGCCGATAGTATCCTGCCATCCCAAGGAAACTCCGAATATCCCTCACGCTCTTCGGTTGGTCCCATTTCAGAACATCTCTCACCTTTCCAGGATCAACCGATACCCCTTCCTTGGAGATGATGTGGCCTAGGAAGGATATTTCCCTTAGCCAAAATTGACACTTGTTGAGCTTGGCATACAACTGATGCTCTCGCAACTTCTGCAAGGTCAATCTCAGATGTTCTTCATGCTCCTCCTCACTTTTTGAATACACCATAATGTCGTCGATGAAAACCACGACGAACTTGTCCAAGTACTCCATGAAAACCTTATTCATAAGGTACATGAAGTATGCGGTTGCATTCGTCAATCCAAAAGACATAACGGTATATTCATATGAACCATACCGCGTCCGAAAGGCTGTCTTAGGTATATCGGAGGGCTTAATCTTCAGCTGGAAATATCCCGACCGAAGATCAATCTTGGAGAACACTTGAGCTCCTTTCATTTGATCGAACAGGTCCTCTATACGGGGCAGAGGGTATTTATTCTTGATTGTTACCTTGTTGAGAGACCTGTAGTCCACGCACATTCTCTGGGTTCCGTCCTTCTTGTCCACGAAGAGTACCGGGGCTCCCCCATGGTGACGAGCTTGGCCGGATAAAACCCTTCTCCAACTGTTCTTGAATTTGCTTCTTTAGTTCAACTAACTCGTTGACGGGCATTCTATATGGTCTCTTAGCTATGGGTGCAGTTCCAGGTACCAAATCTATGGCAAACTCAATATCCCGGTCAGGTGGCATACCTGGAAGTTCTTCCGGGAACACATCCGAAAATTCCTGAACCACTGGAATGTTGTCCAATGCTACCCCTTCAACATGGTTCAGATCCGCTCGTTCGGTCGCTTGCAGGGCTGACTCAAACTCGACACGGATACCGTGTTTGTTTGTCAATTGCACGCTTCTCTCAGCGCATTGGATTACTCCATTGTGCTTGCTTAACCAGTCCATTCCGAGTATGATGTCAATTCCGTGGGAGTCCAAGACAATAAGGTTGGCAAGGAAGTCTACCCCACCTTATTTTAAGGCTTACCTTAGGACATACTATACTAGTCCTCATTTCTCCTCCGGGAGAATTAACTAACATAACACATTCTAGGTGGGATACGGGTAGATGATGTTTGGCAACATATTTGGATGATATGAAGGAATGCGATGCTCCGGAATCAAATAAAATGGTGGCCGGGTTGGAGTTGGCAAGGAACATACCAATTGCGACGTCCTCAGCCTGTTGTGCTTCCTCGGCAGTGACATGGTTAACGTGGCCACGAGCATAGTTCTGCGGTCCTCGGTTCCCATGGTTGTCCCCTCCGTTTGGTCGCTGATTCTGCTTGGGCACGTTACCTTGCTGTCCAGGGCCTCTCTTCGGGCACTGGTTAGCGAAGTGGCCTACTTCCCCGCATGCAAAGCATGCCCTGTTGCCTACGGCAGAAGGTACGTTGGGGCGGAGGTTTTGAACAGGAGCGCCATTGTTAGGCCGGGGCGCAGGAGGCATGGGCACACGAGGTGCCGGTGCAACGAGTCGTTGCTGTGGTGGCTGACCAGGGCGGTACGTAGGAGTGGTCGATCCATACTGCGGTGCAGGGGGCATGTATCTAGGTCGTACTTTGCTCCCTTGGGGCTGGTATGGGAACTTCCTTTTGCACTCGCGCTCGGTCTCTCAGATCTTGTTTTCCACCACAATAGCCTTATCAACCAGCTTCTGGAAGCTTACGTAGTCATTGTTGAGGAGCTGAACTTGGATCTCATTGTTCAACCCTCTCATGAACAGGTAGTGCTTCCTCTGATCTGAGTTGACATCTTCGGGGGCATATCGGGACAGTTGTATGAACTTGTTGAGGTATTCGTTCACACTTTTCTGCCCTTGGCGGAGACCTTCAAACTCCTGCCTCTTGAGCATCATTACGCCAACAGGGATGTAGTGGGAGCGGAAACTTTCCTTGATCTCAGTCCAAGTGATTGTCTCCGGGTTGGCATGGGCGTTGCTCAAGGCATCCCACCAGTCAGCAGCTGCTCCCATCAGTTGGTGCGACGCAAAGAGAACCTTCTCTCGGTCGTTGCACTGAACAATGGCAAGCTTCTTCTCCATGGATTTCAACCAATCATCGGCCTCCATTGGATCGCTTGCTTGAGTAAAGGTGGGTGGTCGAGTCCTCATGAACTCTCCCAACCTGTTATGAGCCGGCGGTGGTGGTGGCGGTGGTGCCGGAATGGAGTTTTGGTTGGCCTGCAACTGACCCAAAGTTTGGATCATGGTTTGCATAAGCTGGTTTTGCATGGCCATCAACCTTTCTAGGTTGTTTTCGCCAGCTCCGGGGTTTGCAGGAACTTCCTCGTGGTCATCTTCCTGGACGTTCCTTCGGCTGGCGTTTCCTCTCACCATCTGTGAGGGGGAACGAAATAGAATAGAAGGTTAGATAGGTCCTTTCAACCATATGCATCAAGGGGAGTTGGACTATATATATTAGTCCTTATGAGGATGTGATCAAGTGCCGAAGCATTTCACTCCTCTTTCTTCTTACGTGTGGATATGGACAACGTTTTTAAGACGTCCCACAACTCATACTAAGCACATATTCACAAATAATCATCACAAGGGCCCACTCAACTCCTATTCAAGGATGGTTACCTATGCCAAGGTGGTTTCAAAAGCCAATCTAAGTTATTCACCCTAGGATGCTTCCTTTGGTCAGTGTGGCTTAGCTACCTATGACTCCTATTCAGGGGTGTAACTTGCTGTCAACCCGTGGCTCTAATATCAATCTAAGGCTTCTATCTTTAGGCGTGTAACCTACTGTCAACCCGTGGCTCTGATACCAGTCTGTGACGCCCTCAATTCTGTGGAAAACCACGGAATCGAGAACTAATGCATATGTGTGCCCAGGATGTTTATCACACATACACATACGTTCCACAAACTGAATTCAGATTATATATTACCACGAATAACATAGTTTATTACAACACCTCATGAGTCTTGGACTCATGCTCACAGTGGAAGTCCTTATTTCTACACAGCGGAAATCTTATTTAAATGCGGAAGCAAAACTAAGCAGAAGTGGTTCCATCTCTACTCCCTTCCACAGGCAAGGTTGAGAACAGATCACACGCCATAATGCTATACCCGGTCTTCATAGTAGTCTTCTCTTGCTGTTGATGAAGAAATAAAAATGCAAGTTTGAGCACAATGATGTACTCAGCAAGTGCGGGAATAACACATGATATGCAGCTCATAAACAAGGTAGGTATAAAAGGCTTATTTGCAGAAAAGCAAATTTATAAAATCATGATAAAACAGCAACTTAACATTAGATGAATGTAGTCCCAGCATGTATTAAATTACCAACATACCTTCATCACTTCCCGTGTTCCATCCGAACATTAACCAATCTTTTATTCATACTCACGAATACCTCCTCGTATTCGCTACCATTTCACCTCATAAAAAAACCGCATTTCGCACCGAGACCAATCTCATATCATGACCCATCAGTCATGCAACCATCTCATCTCCCGGACTCACAGTCCCAAACCAAACCATAATCAATAACCATAACCAAGAACCTTCCCAACAACCATTCCAGTAACCATCCCAAGTAACCATCCCATCTAATCATGGCAGTTTAGCCAGGTGCTCATGACCGTAAGCTCGGCTATCATGATAGTTTTAATAACTCTGCAGAGTTTGCACCTCTTTACCCACAAGTTTGTGATTTCGTCACCCGTCGGCGACTGCAGAACCTCCATTATACCAGTACACAACTGTCGGTGTATGGCCAAGAGATCACAAAATAGCCTTTATAAAGGGGTTACTAGATGTATGGACTCACTAAGGTTTCACTGGCAGGCTAGAATCTCCAATTCTCCCACCCACGGGCCCCCTCTTGTGCCATGCAGTTCCCAGGGCAGTCCTCACTCGACTCCCATTCCCTGCGCCTTCCACAGTCCATAACACCCTAGCAACTTACCTAATTACTCAGCTAAGCCGCACCAATACTTGGCCTTGTGGTGGCACTGTTATCCTGGCATGTGCATGCATGAACCGGTCCTTAGATCTACGGCAAGTAAAACCACCATCTCATGCTACCTCATACACAAACCCAGGCTTGCCTAGATCTCCCTCCGATCCATGTTCATTATTAACATCAGTTTCTCATTATTATTATGAGTGCAGTTAGCTAGACACATCTATCTCGCTTCCCAATCCCATGGACTCAGCAAAGCATAAAACAAAAACCATACCCGACTCATAAAACTTCCCAGGTGACAAGGATGGTTTAACCAAAACTAGTAAACTCCTATAAAAGGGTTTCCCATCATGTTTGACTCAGCACACACACCTTTTCGCAAAACAAAATAGTTTTCCCCAAAACATAGGATCAACATGGTCAAGGAGCACTTGCCTTGTTCTTGCGGTTCCGGTTGTTCTTGATTCTCAAAACCTGGTTGCTGTAGTTCGTCGTAGACAGCTTCCTGAACCTGTCCTGCTATGTAGGATTCACGTGCATACAAGATTCACAGCAATCAATATCATGCACAAAACCCTAAACTAGATGCGATGATGCACATGCATGCTATCCTATGATTAGATTGATCTGTACGTGTTCTTGCATGGCTTGCATGGTCAGAGGTGTTCGGATCAAAGGTGGTCGTGGCGATGATCTTGTCTTTAGATCAAACTGATCATCGAGTGATCTGCCCACGAGAAAGCTTCTGTTCGAAAGGAATTGAAGAACAGATTCAAGAGATGAACACCATGATGTCGTAAGGTGGTATTGAAGTCCTACCTCACGCTCTTCTTGTCTTCGAGGTCCTCCTCAGGCCGCTTGGTTCTTTCTCCGATGATCTCCCTTGTTGTGCTTTCGGCGATGTTTTGCTCGGCGAGTTAGGGCTAGAGCGCTAAGTCGTCGGCTTAGGAGTTGAAAGAGAAGTTCGTGGTTTCGGCCAGATGTTTTGGTTTCTATTTATAATCGGGAAGGGAAGAGTCCTAATCTGATTGGATCCCGAATAAGAGTCTTATTCAGATCTTGTTGGATCCTGACGTCTTATCTTTGGTAACATTGTGGAGTTTGGATCGGTTTTCGTTGCGTACTGGTATCTTTACGCGTAAAAACTGTTCCAGACATGTTACCTCCATGACGATGAGCTCCGGAAGCTCCACGTGTCCTTCCGAGCCTAGTTTCTCTTCTCCCACAGAGACGAGCTCCGGAAGCTCCACGTGTCACGAGCGAGACCTCCCTCTGCTTCGGAGACGAGCTCCGCGCACGCCACGTGTGGGTGCCGGTCTTTCCACCTTTTCCTCCCCTCAGGGACATGCCCCGAGGTCGACACGTGTCCAGCAGCGACGGACCTCCGGAGATAAGCTCCGGTGGCGACACGTGTTCAATAGATTCGGACTTCTCTGAGATGAGCTCCGAGATTGACACGTATCCCCCGCAACTGGTCCTCTTATTTCCGCAAGGACTAGCTCCGTGGATGACACGTGTCCTATGAAAAATGCCTTTGCTTCTTCCGCAGTGGCTATCTCCGCGGCAGCACGTGTCCCACAGGGTCGGACCTCTTTCCAATTGCGGAGGTGACCCCCGAGCCTGTCACGTATCCAGTTTAGCGTCGGACCTCTCCCTATCTCTCAGGAATGAGTTCCAAACAGACCACGTGGTCTGCTGGTCATGGAAGTTGCCTTCGGCGCTCTCGGAGAGCATTATTGGCTATCTTTTTGATACTTGTCTCTGTTCCTTCTTTTCTGAAAATGTTTTTTTTTTCTTCTTCATAAAACATGAACATATGCTGACACCCGAGATGAGGGTGTCACAAAACACGCCTTGAGCTACATGTTCACGTTACTGACCACGTGACGGAGTCTCCCAATTTGCCCAAAGCACGCCAGGGACAGACGTTGCTCGAATACCCCAAACGACATGAAGAATCATAGAGGATATTAAAGCGGGTCGGGTTACCTGCCACCCGTGGGGCTTCACCCTTCAGCTTGTGCGCACTGGTGGACAGCGCTTACGTGCACCCCCAAGACATAAAGCGTCCCGAGATGCACGATTTTCTGACATAAGCAAATAGGTTAGTATGCCACTTTCTATACACTAATAACATCCTTATATGGGCTACTAACTCGTTCCTCACTGGATTTTTGAAAAAGATGACCTTTTTAGTGCGTTAAACCTCAAGCGAGCTCTGATACCAACGCTGACACGACCCCACGGTCTTGTCGAGCCAGGATCACGCTGAGGGGTGCTGCGTTGCACAGCACCGGATAACACACATCAAAGGTACAAAGCGGAAGTAAAGTTTTATTACATAAACCAGAGTATGAATATTTTTACAACAAAAAATGTTTAGTCTACTCTCACTGGCGTAGACTACGCATCGAGTTCACGTTCAGCCCGTGAACGTGTCCCCGCTAGCACGCACACACGCTAACACGGCGGCGTGCATGGCTCCCACTCGACGGGGTTCCCTTCCCGGGGTTCCGTCTCCTCCTCGGGAGTCCCTTCCTCATAGAACCCTGCAAAAGCTTCAAACGCAAGCAGTGAGCATGAAGGCTCAGCAAGACTGACCCATCTCTCCTAAACATGAAACTTTTGCACGGAGGGTGATAGGTTACATGAGGCAAAATAAGTTGCAAGGACTCGCCTAATTAGTAGAACCTTACTTTCAAGTTTTAGCAGTAGGTTGTGGAGAACCTTACGCTAAGACACATGAGAGAGCCGCAATCAAACAAGAAACGCATTTCTCTCATGTACTTTGCCCAAACTTGAAAGGAACTTTAGTTAGCTCTAAACTACAACAAATCATTAACAATCAAAGTCCATATTTCAATCAGCAACATTTTAACATGTAACTATCCTGTTCTTTCTACGTCACGGTACAGTGAACAAGTGGTACTCACTAACCGCGAGGGACGGCGATTATAATCCATTTACACCTGCAAGGTTACCCGAATAATGTAAAAGCCCAAGAAAAGGGACTTGCAAAAACTTTTCTTCACCTCACAACACCACAGTTTGTATTGTGGATATCTTAGGAAATATGGTGAAGAGCAAGTAACCTCCATCAAAAGAGTGATTAGAGGGGAAAGCCTTCATTTGCACAAAGTGGGATTTGGACACATGAACATGAGAGGTTGAACTCACCCCTAGAACTTAAAAAGTCTTGGGAGGGTTCAAGCCAAGTTTCATGCAAATCCAACACTTTTTGAGGCACTTTTGGGGGTATTTGAAAAAGAGGCCAATTTGAATGTAAATTCAAATTGCAGCAACTTTCATCACTCAAATTCAAAAGTTAGCTTCATATTCAAACTCAGCACATTTTTCTGAGTAAGCCCACCAATTTTCATCCTCATTGGAGTTCATCTTGTCAAGAGCTAAATTTGCAAGAATTCAAAACTGAATTTGAATTTCAGTTTAAACATGCAGCAAATTTAGCCAAACACAGTTCAAATTTGAGAATTCAAATTTTAACCAAGACTTGGGGGCTAAGTCTCCCATTCAATGTTCAGTAGCTGGGATATTTACAAAAGAAAGGGGGAGAAAGAATTAGAGGGGAGAAGAGGGCCCACTGGTCAGCCACCCAGTGATCAAACCGACTAAGGCACGAGGTCGAACACCCCTACGGGCGACAACGCACGGGGTCGACCCCGTCCCAACGCGGCCACCGCACGGTGAAAGAGTGGAGTCACCACGCCAGCGCGACGCTCGCCCGGCTGTTTTCACGGTGCCCCGGCTGCCCAGCGTTCCCCCATCCACAATCGCCTCCGCGCGCAAACCTGTTCCTCGCCGCTCTCTGGTCGCCAGCGTCCGAGCAACCCAGGCACTCTCGTGCCCGACAAGCAACACGAGAAAGAACCGCCTTGAGGTACTGATCACCACCGTACTGACCTCGCCCTCTCTCTCGCACGGTCGACAAAGAATTTGGGGGATTTGTGTGTCGGGGTGTTTAGAACCGACCATGCGAAATCCAGAAATTCGTAGCAATTAAGCCTCCACTCCTTAGGCCGATCTAAAGACATGATCTAGACTCGCCCACGCGTCTCTGAGTTCAGAAATCATCGAGTTTCATCGAGTATGGGCGATGTTCTTCGAACTTTTTGCATCGGCGCCGATTTCCAGTCTAGGTCACCGGTGAGGTCGTAGTTGCAGCTGTTTTCACAGATATTGGTGCCCATATCCATGATCAGCGGGTGTCAGCGGAGCTCCCCGAGCAAACCGCATCGAAAAAGGTGCAGGGGATGCTGAGTTTGACGTCGCCGGTGAGCTCCCGGCCGCTGTTGCCGGCCGGAGCACTGTTCCAGCCTTTGTCAAGCTCCGGTGAGGGCACCAGCCTGTTCTCTGGGTCGAGTTAGACACAGGCGGCAAGTTCCGTCGAAGTTCGGGCAGTGAAACGCCCGACGGCGAGCGCTCCGGCGAGGCGCCGCCGCGGGAGCTGCGGGAGAGCGCGAGGTAGACGAAGGGGGGGGGGGGCGGGTCCACCGGTCAGCCTCTGATCTCGCGCGGGGATCGGGTTGTGGCCGGGATTCGGTGCGGCAGCGCGGGTAAAACCCCGTGGGCCGCGGTGTTGCCGCATTCTGAGTAGGCCGGCTTGAGGAGTGGGCCCCACCCGCAGGATTTAAACATTTTTGGAATTTCCAGTTTTAGTTCAAACTTCAAATGAATAGAACTTTGGCTAGGAAACTCCAAATTCGATGAACCAAATTTTGCTGGACTCAGAATTCTGAGTACTTTCCAGCAATACCAAATTCAGCTCATGAAAGTGAATAATTTTCCAGAATTAAATCCCTAAAGTTTAAACTGTTGGGAATTTTATCTGGAGAACTACTTTATGAAAAATTCTGAAATTTGGCTGAGAGGTTCATTGGAAAATCCGTGAATCCCAGTAAAATTTTCAGACTCATCCAAGTAGATTTATTTACCCTAATAGGGTGATCAAGAGAACTGCCCTGAGAAAATAGAAAAATGTACAGAAACATTTTTCAGATTTTCTCAAATCTTAATTAGGGCATAACTTTCTGTAGAATTCTTCAAATGACATGAAACCAACTCCATTAGAACCATCCTAAATTCTAGTTTCCAGAAAGTAATTGTTGGAGCCATGAATAACACTGGAATTACTTAGAGGCTCAATTATTGACCAAATAGTCTTTTATTTGTACAAGGTGCAATTGAACTTTGTTTCAAATAAAACATGGTCACAACTCTGGTTAGGACCCTACCAATCCACCATAAAAATTTCAGAACCAGAGGGGAGGGTTATCTAGAGTTACTAGTAATTAAATATTCCAGTGTACACATTGCATTTAAATTGACACATCGTATTTCATTAAACGTGTAGTCGCTGAAGAAGAGACTCCGGAAGTGCTGGACTTCCTCCTTCCGGAAGAAGAGCTAACTACTGACCAGCAGCAACAAGGCAAGCTCCGGTTTGCATAAACTCTTTTATCAAGTTTTACTTTGTTCACATAACTAGGGTGATGTATGAATGTGCATTAGGTGTAGGATGAATGGAACCCCACTTGCATAACCAAAGGTTCCTAAAAGAGTGAGGGTAGTGTCTAAGACCTCGAGTAGACAGGCTATGCTTAATGTTCCATAGGACTTCGGTACAAGTCGAGTAGTTGGAATCTATTCGCGAGATAGGCTTGGGACACACGGGTTCGGTTGAGTGATGTGAGATCACTTTAGTAATGAAAATGAGACTAGGCAGGGGCTAGGGCGCAGCAAGAGGGAGTCTTGTGTGTGCAGCCCTGTCCGTGTCGATTGAGGACCGATCCGTGTGCGGCCCACGCTGATCAAGTTTGAACGTACCGAAGGCATATCGGATATATGGGCCCCGATAAACCGATGTAGCCTAAACCTCCGGGCGTCGAGGCATAGCACACCGATTTATAGGTGTAGGTTGAGGGCAGCAAGGTGGAAATCTGCCAATGGGCATAGAGAGATGCTCCGTTTGGGGAACCTCCTGCTCGTTCCGGTGCGACCGGTTCGACATTTGGGCTGTTGGGTGAAAGGTTGTCCCGTACGACATCGAGTGAGCGTGCTGTGCAGCTCCACGGGTGGGCGTACGTGACGTGCTCTTTGGGTTTCCCTGCAGGTGTATATCGAGTCGATTCACCGTCCCTCACGGTGAAGAGTACCACTTGGTCACTGAGTCGTGACGTAGAATAATGTATGAAATACGTTGATTCAATATTGCTGATATGATATAATATTGTATTGCTACATGTTTGCCACCAAATCCTGCTTACTAAATTTCAGATTCCTGAACTGTTAACTGATTGCTAAAAGATGAACTAAGGATGAACTCGTAGGCGTGTCCATTTGCTGCCACATTGCTATCCTATGTCATTATACCCTTCATGTAGAGTTTCATGCTTAGGTGAGTCGGTTAAGCCTTGTTGAGCCATCGTGCTCACGGTTGCTGCTTAAGTGTTTTTCAGGTGAGGAGCCACCCACGGACTCGGAGTACGAGTCCACCGGCGAGGGTTACCCTCCGTCGGGGACCACGGCTGAGTGGGAGCCGTACACGCCGCGCTGAGCTGAAGAGTGCAGTTAGTGTGGGTTGCCCTAGGGCTGGGCAGCCGACTTTTGCTAGATAGGCGGGCGTGAGTTGTATAGTGTAGACTTCCGCTGTGTAAGATAAATAATATTTTGTAACTGAAGTTTGTACTACTTTGTACAGTTCAGTTGTTTTCCCGTGTAATATATGGTGTTCTTATGACGTGTGCTGTCGGGTGTCGCATCGTGCGGCACCACCCTCTGAGATCCTGGATGGGCGGATTCCGATCCGCCACAAATAACCCGTCACGTACGCCCGTACTCGATGTTGCCTACAACAACCATCACGGACGCCGTACGCAACCATCTTTCGCCCGTTAGCCAAATATTAAACCGGTCATATCGTCCCGAGCAAGAGGCCGCTGCACGCACATCTCAGTGCCGCCAGCCGATTTACACCTGGAGCTCTCAACCTACCCTCTGAACGACAGACAATGCCTCAATACCCAGCTACCCGAGTTACATCGGTTTCCCGGTTCCCATATATCTGGTAGGTCTTCGGTACTGTTCTAGCTTGTTCAACAGGCCCGCACACGGCTCGGTCCTCAATCGACACAAGCGGAGCTATAGCACACTGGCCCCAATGTCCTGCTGCCCTTACTCTCCGCTCGGTCTCATTTTTCTTGCCATGTGTTTCATTTGCTATCTTTACCTGAGCGATGTGCCTCTAGCCTATTCTCGCGAGTAGTTCCAACTACTCGACTTGTACCGAATCCTACTCTATCTTTAGCATGGCAGTAGCAAAGCGGGGTTTTCAATCCTAATCCCAACCCATGGTTTTCTTGGCTGTGCATCTGGGTTTCCAAACAAGTCTCTAATGCAAGAAATAAGTGAGGCTCAAAGTAAGTTCTCAAAACAATAAAAGTTTTAAAGAGGTTAATGCAAAACGGAGCTTGCCTTGGTGCTCTTGGTCGTAGGCTAGCTGCTCTTCCGGAGTGATGAAGTCTAAGACTTCAGGCTCCTCCTCAACCTTAGCGACTACATGAGGTAAAAAGTATATATATCAATTTAAATGCATTTGATTGGAATTAAACTTGTGAAGGTTGTAAGTCCCACTAGACAGACCCAATGACTCTGAAGTTCTTACTGTGGCTTGGTTACAACCTAAGCAGAGACTTGGCGAAGTTTTAGTTGCAGCAAAGCTCAGTTGAGCCCTCCACAAATAGTTATGTACTTGACCTTAATTGGAGTTATTAGGGTTTTCTAGAAATTTTCATGGAGCAAGCCATGACGTTCTGCAAACTAGATTTTCAGAGGGTCCTTATGGAGTTGGTCTCACTTAATTTGAAGGTTTCTAGATAGAGATATGAGCTAAACAATTTCAGAGAAATTCTGGAAATGTTTCTGAACATTTTCCATTTTCTCTGGAACAGTTTTATTAGTCACACCATTAGGTGGATAAAATGAGCTCAAATGGATATGAAATTTGTATGGTATCTCTGGGATATTTTGGTGAACATCCCAGAAAAATTTCAGAATTTTCCTCCAAAGTATTCTCCAGTTAAAATTCTAAACATTTTAAAGTTTGAAGAATTAATCCTTGAGAAATAAGGACTTTTATGAAGTGAAACTTGATTTTCTGGAAAGTACTCAGAGAGCTGAATCCAACAAAATTTGTTTCACTCGATTTGGAGTTTTCTAGCCAAATTTATGAGGATTTGAAGTTTGAATGAAATCTGAGACTTTGGACAAGATGATTGGTTACATTGAGACTTTGGACAAACTTGGTTCTGAACTCAAGGATGACCTGGCTATTGACGTTATTTCCAGTCACTCCCACCGAGCTATGAGCCATTTATATTGAATTATCAAATGAATGGCATGGAGAAAACGGTGGCTGAATTGCATGGGATGTTTAAAACAGCCGAGGAAAGCATTAAGAAAAATACCACTCATGTGATGATGGTTCAAAACAGAATAAAAAGAGGAAGCGTGTGATGCATCCTAAAGGCAAGGGAAAGGTTCCCAATGAGCCTTCAAACTCAAAGCCAAAGGGTAAATCAGGCTCTTCTCCTAATGACGAATGCTTCCACTGTCATGGTAAGGGACATTGGTCTAGGAACTGCAAGAAGTACTTGGAGGATAAGAAGAAGAAAGGGAGTGAGACTTCCACTTTAGGTGTAAATGTTATAGAAATCAATATTGCTACATCTTCTAGTGAATCATGGGTATTTGATAGCGGATCAATGATTCACACTTGCAAATCGTTGCAGGGTCTAAGTGAGACTAGAAGATTTGCAAAAGGCGAGTTGGATGTTCGGGTCGGCAATGGAGCAAAGGTTGCTGTCATAGCTGTCGGAACTTATCACTTGTCATTACCCTCAGGAATAGTTTTGGAATTAAATAATTGTTATTGCATTCCTTCTTTGAGCAAGAACATTATATCTTCTTCATGTTTGAAAGAAGTTAATGGTTATGAGATTATAATAAAGAACAAATGTTGTTCTATTTATTATAATAATATTTTCTATGCTCAATGTCCATTAGTGAATGGATCATATGTTCTTGATCTTGAGGATAAAATAGTTTATAACATTAATACAAAAAGGGCTCGATGAAATGATCTAAATCCCACTTTTATTTGGCATTGTCGCTTAGGTCATATAAATGAGAAACGCATTGAGAAACTCTATAAAGATGGTTTATTAAGTTCATTTGATTTTGAATCACTTGACACATGCGAGTCTTGTTTGCTTGGGAAGATGACCAAAGCACCATTCACTGGTCAAAGTGAGAGGGCAAGTGACTTGTTGGGACTTATACATACTGATGTATGTGGACCAATGAGTTCGGTAGCTAGAGGTGGTTTTCAGTATTTCATTACTTTTACCGATGACTTTGGTAGATATGGATATGTCTATCTAATGAGGCACAAGTCTGAATCTTTTGAAAAGTTCAAAGAATTTCAGAATGAAGTACAAAATCAGTTGGGCAAGACAATTAAACTTCTATGATCTGATCGTGGGGGTGAATATTTGAGCCATGAATTTTATGATCATTTAAAACAATGTGGAATTGTTCCACAGTTGACTCCAACTGGAACGCCTCAATGGAATGGGGTGTCTGAGCGGAGGAACCGAACCTTGTTAGACATGGTTAGGTCGATGACGAGCCAGACTGATCTTCCACTATCCTTTTGGGGTTATGCTCTTGAAACTGCTGCGTTTACACTAAACAGAGTCCCAACTAAGTCTGTTGAGAAGACACCATATGAGATGTGGACCGGGAAACGTCTCGGATTGTCTTTCCTCAAAGTTTGGGGATGTGATGCTTATGTCAAACGTTTGACGTCAGACAAACTTACTCCCAAATCAGACAAATGCTTCTTTGTGGGATATCCTAGGGAAACCAAAGGATATTATTTTTATAATAAAACGAAGGGTAAAGTGTTTACTGCTCGCAATGGTGTCGTCTTGGAGAAAGAGTTTCTCTCAAAAGGAGTTAGTTGGAGCAAGGTGCATCTTGAAGAAATTCAAGAAATAACTGAAAATGTTTTGGCACCCTCTAATCCTATACATGATGTACAAGATGTTGTACAACCACTTGATGAAACACCAACCCCACGAAGGTCTACAAGGGTACGTCGTGCAACTGAAAAGTTGACACTCCTAACCACGGAACCACAGGACATGGTATTATTGGACAATAATGAGCCTGTGACCTACACTGAAGCAATAATGGGACCCGACTCTGAGAAATGGGTTGGAGCCATGGAATCCGAAATAGAATCCATGCATGAGAATCAAGTTTGGAACTTGGTTGATCCAATCGATGGTGTGGCACCGATCGGTTGCAAATGGATTTTCAAGAAAAAGACTGATATGGATGGAAAAGTTCACATCTATAAAGCATGATTGGTGGCGAAAGGTTTCAAACAAATTCAAGGTATTGATTATGATGAAACATTTTCGCCCGTCGCTATGCTAAAGTCTGTTCGGATTCTCCTAGCAATTGCTGCATATTTTGATTATGAAATATGGTAGATGGATGTTAAAACGACCTTTCTTAATGGGAGTCTGACTGAGGTTGTGTACATGACACAACCTGAGGGTTTTGTCGATCCTAAAAATGTTAGAAAAATATGCAAACTTCAAAAGTCCATCTATGGATTAAAGCACACATCTCGGAGTTGGAATCTACGTTTTGATGAAGTGGTCAAAGGGTTTGGTTTCATCAAGAATGTAGAAGAACCTTGTATTTACAAGGAGGTTAGTGGGAGTGCACTTATATTTCTGGTCCTATATGTAGATGACATATTGTTGATCGGAAATGACATTCCAGTACTATATGCTGTTAAATCCTCATTAAGGAAAAGTTTCTCAATGAAGGATTTAGGAGAGGCAGCGTACATTTTGGGAATAAAGATCTATAGAGATAGATCTAAAAGGTTAATGGGATTAAGCCAAGACACATATATTGACAAGATATTGAATCGGTTCAATATGCAAGATTCTAAGAAAGGTTTCTTGCCATGTCACATGGCATCACTCTAAGCAAAAGTCAGTGTCCTTCGACGCCTGATGAGCAAAAGAGGATGAGAGCAATTCCTTATGCTTCGGCTATTGGATCTATCATGTATGCCATGTTGTGTACACGCCTAGATGTATCCTATGCTCTAAGTGTTACGAGCAGGTATCAAACAGATTATGGTGAGGCTCATTGGACAGTTGTCGAAAATATTCTTAAGTACTTGAGAAGAACTAAGGATGTGTTCCTAGTGTTTGGAGGAGAAGAAGAGCTCGTTGTAAGAGGTTACACCGATGCTAGCTTCCAAACAGACAAGGATGACTCTAGATCGCAATCCGGTTTTGTGTTCTGCCTCAATGGAGGGGCAGTGAGCTGGAAAACTTTCAAGCAAGACACAGTAGCAGATTCAACGACGGAGGCGGAGTATATTGCAGCTTCTGAAGCTGCAAAGGAAGCTGTTTGGATCAGAAAATTTGTTTCTGAGTTGGGTGTTGTTCCTAGTGCGTCCAAACCTATGGATCTCTATTGCGACAATAATGGAGCCATTGCACAGGCAAAGGAGCCTAGATCACACAAAAGATTCAAACATATACTATGACGCTATCATCTGATTCAAGAGATTATCGACCGAGGTGATGTGAATATATGCAAGGTGCATACGGATTTGAATATGGCAGATCCGTTGACAAAGCCTCTTCCACAATCAAAGCATGAGACGCACATGTGATCTATGGGTATTAGATACTTACATCAGTGATCCTAGTGTGTAGTGGGAGACTTGTGTCATAGCTATGTTTATGTACCATTTGAGTAACTATTATTCACATTGATCATCAAGTTTGTGACTTGTTCGTGAGACTCTTTGTTAATTATAATGTTACTCAAAATGATCCCTAGTCTACATCTTTATATGAGATAATGATAGTACGCAAACTAGCACATGTACTAATTGATGGTCACGTTTCACGGATCATAGATATGGAGATATCAAATTAATAATGTGAACACATGTTAGTGAACATGGTGTTAGATAGACCCATTCTGAGACACTGTTGGGATTGTTATTTACATATGTGCCATCAGTTGGTCTTGAGTGATACACCTGCTAGATTCTTAGACCTGAGATCGCCATTGCTTCTCACTATGTGTAGTTGTGCACTTTGAAACTATCAAACGCTACTCCGTAACTATGTGGTCATAAAAATAGTCTGCAGGTACATGATGAATCATGGAATGAGATGTGTGCGGATCAAGATGGGATTTGCCCCTCCTAAATAATAGGAGAGATATCTCTGGGCCCCTCGAGATAGTTGGATTGAAAGTGCATGGCCATGCCAAAGTGATTAAAGAGTTAATCATTATAACTAAAAGTTAGTCATAGATTGAATCCACTATTTGGTCGAGTGAATGGTCGAGCTATCATAAGGATGGCATGTATCTCACCTTGAGCTTGACTGATATCGTGTGGCAAAGGAATTAGCATGTGAATGTATCTAGGTTCAACCGATATGATCTTTATATACATTCGGGAGTCAGTATGTCCTGCTAGGTACCTCTACTAACTTGTGTTTGAAAACGGTTTTCATTCATAACCGACTGTACATGAACCTAACGGGCCACACACTTAAGGGGATGGAATATTGAAAAACTTGGCTATATGATTGTCTCTAATGCAAGTGGGAGATTGTTGGTGATATGCCCAAGAGGCAATCATAACAATTCGGATAAAGGCCTGATGGATATTTGATCCATAAGAAATTAGGGTACTAATAGGCCTGTGACCTAAAAGCCCATTAGCGCGCCTATAAAGATGAGGGGTAGGGTTAGGGGCAGATCACTCCACCATATAACAGCCCCAACCGCCACCCCTCACAGGCCAGCCGCCGAAACCCATGTCACGCGCGTGGTGCTAGCACACCGACGCACGGCATTCCTCCCTATACGTGTGGACTCCGTGGAGGCGCTGCTGTTACTGCTGCGCTGATCGGCTACGACGCGCATCTACGATCCGCTGCGCTGCGCGTCTAGTGGTAACGATCCATGACCTTCTTACTCGCATGTTTACTGGGTGATACGGTCGAATTGTTAGGGTAGCGCATCGCCTATTTCCGCCTATTTCCCTACATAATCATGTAAAATCTCTTCTAGACCAGACGGTCTCCAGGTTACGGTAATTGTATTTATTCACCTAAACCTCCTCTACCTAGAAACATAATTTGTAAAAATAAAGTGTAAACACTATTACCATGTAGAAGGATCTAAGCACAATAATACAGTGCCAACAAAGATTTTGGTGTCTAGAAAAGTTTTTTGTAGGATTATACTATAAACCTATTTACATCTTAGTCCCATTTATAGGGATAAACTGAACATGTTCCTGATCGCTAGTACTGAGAAACAGAAGATCGTCTTATGATGAAACTGGCATGCAGAGTGTTTGAATATGAAACCATGGAGATCCTCATAATTGAAGAATGGGTCATAGTTCAGCAACACAGTCTCCTTTTAGTTTCTCCTTTATAACTTATTTGTGTGTGATCTTTGGATCAAATTTTTGTGTTTTCAATATCGTGGTCTTTTGGCTTGTGTTGAACTTTAGAGCGACGTAATAAGGAACAACAACTTGTATCCATCTATACAACAACTAGGGTATTAATATTCCTTTTCATAAAAATATCTTTATGTATTGGTGTCACATCTATAGTCAAGTATTATGGCGAAAATGACTGACATTATTATATGTTACGAGTTTTTTTTGTTACCTAGGATAAAAAAGTTGTTAGGGTGTGTTTACCAAAAAAATGTTTATCATAATCACTTTTGACGTATGGACCAGATAATCTTTTCAGCACTCCATCACGGACAAAACCGCATCACAACAGATGAAAACGTTGGGAAAGTGGTGCTACTCATGACTTGCTTGGGGAAAACGCATCTGGTCCTTTATGTAACCGGACAAGTTAACTTTAGTTGCTCCAGATCTTTAAAATGATTTGTTGATTGCTCTCGTTAGGTAAAGGCGATTTAGGGGCTACAAGGCACGCTTTTCCTGCCGGCTAACATGATGCGGCTATTAACGAACAATTTATAGCCAGGACTGTACTTTTTGTTTTCTGCCGCATGGAATCTAGTGTTGTGAACTTGTTGGCGTTTCAGTGCTTGCGACTGACGCAAAGCAGTCATCAGTACAGATGTTCAACACTTTGCAATCATGGTTTTAATTTGTTTCTCTCGCTGATATGGTACTGCCAATATTTTACCGTGTTTTGGGTAACAAATTAAAATTTAGTAGACTGTAATGTGAAAGTTATGGAAAGAAATCAGTTACCGTTGCAAGTTGGCAATTTAAATTATTTCCCTGATATAGTTTGTAAGTTTTAATAGTAAAAATCCATTGTTCCACCATATATATTATATTTTCGTAGCAGATCAGATTGTGGTTTATTTTACAATTTCCTGGATTTGAAAATTTATTATTCCCAAAGTTATTTTGTATTGTTTCAGAAGTGATCAATTTTGTTCATGGCCTGTTCTCGATTATCTGTAGTAAATAAGATTTATTTATACTGATATCTTTTGGGGTGTTCTAGCTGTTGAAGTTAATTGTCATTTGGCACATTTTTTATTGCTCTGAGGGAAAAGGTTCAATGTTTATTGTGCAATGCTTACTATTGTACAATATTGAGATGTTTATGACATATTTGGTTATTTACTACTATTATAACGTGAAAGCCTTACTGGGCTTTCCAGCACTCGAAGGCCCTGTTAGAGTAAGAACATGCTTTGTAGTCCAAGATGCCGAGGACACTTTATATGCATGAAGTATTTAATTAACTCACCCCACACGGAATCTACTGAGAATTTGGTTGAATCAACTTGGAGCTTTCTTTGCTCACGGGCTTAAAAAGACATTATTTGCACAGGACAATCTCTGTTATTCAACAAAACCACGTGAATTTATGCGGATCTGTTGATAGAGCGCTAGGGTATAATGCTTTATGATTAGTATTTATGGAAGAGATGAACAATGAAGATACAAATTGGTTGATTGACATGTACACTACAAGGCACAGATGCTGTATTACGGCTATTATACTTTTCTTGGTAGATGATATTGAGTCGTTTGTGGTCACTACATGAAAAAGCAAAACTTACGACGACTAAAACTATTTACGACAGTTTTAGCATTGACCGTCATAAATAATCTTTTATGACGGTAAAAACTGAACGTTGTAAATAATCTTTTACGACGGTCAAAACTGACTGTCGTAAATACCAACTTATTTACGACGGTCCAGGAATCGGCAGTCGTAAATATGGGTACTATACCTGTTCGCGAGCGGGCTGCGAGCGCTGCCGCCACCGCCCGGCCACGCCACGCCGCCGCCCGCTCGACCCCGGCCGTGCCGCCGCCTGCCCGCGTCTGGCCTTGCCCGGCCGGCCGCCCGCCCTCCACTGCTGCCCACCGTCGCCGCTGCCCACAAGTATTTTTTTTTGTTTAATTAGTTGTGTTAGGTAATGTAGTTGTTAATTAGTAGTTGTATTAGATAATTTAATCTTTATTAGTTCAATTGTTATTTTTTGTGTTATTTGATTATTTAGTTTTAAATTGTATGTAGTTTATTATCTAGTATTATTTTAGATGTTAATTAGCTGTTATATTATGTAATTTATTACTTAGTTAGTCTAATTGTTAATTATTTGTTTTATTTTATTATTTAGCTATAAATTGTCTTTAGTTTATTAATTAGTATTATTTTAGGTGTATATTAGCTGTTATATTAAGTAAATTAATATTTTGTTATTAATTGTGAATTATTTGTTTTATTTTATCATTTAGTTGAAATTTATCTTTAGTTTATTAATTAGCATTACTTTAGGTGTTAATTAGTTGTTACATTAGACAATTTATTATTTAGGTAGTTTATATGTTAATTATTTGTTTTATTTGATTATTTAGTTTAAAATTGTTAGAAAATAGAGTCTTAATTATTTGTTTCATGACGGCTAATTAGCTATATACACCGTCATGAGAGCATGTGTATATATGTTATTTACGACGACTGTCGCAAGTAGTACGACAATGATTAGTAGGACAACTATCGAGTAGGACATGGAGGCGAACTGTATCAGTGTAGACGTCAAGCGCTCGTTGGAACACAGGGTTGTACATAATACATTCACTGGCGTGCGAACACGGCCATTTCTATTCTCCCCCCTCCCTCTCTATTTCTTTCCTCTCCATAATTATTAAGACGGTAAGGCGATATAAGGTGACATACCCCCTTTTATCTTTTAAGCAGTAAGGCGAGGCGACGATTTACTAATATTTAAATATCGCAAAAAGTAGGAGTAGGAATAGAATGGAGAAGAAAAAAGAAAAGAAGAGAAGAAAAGACCACATGTATCTTATTTCAGTGGCCCATCCAGCCCACTAGCACCAGCCCAACTTATTTTTTGTTTGTATCTAATGATCCTACTAGCCCAACCCTAACCTCAACCGCTCTTCACCCGGCCCCCGCCCATCTCCTCACGCGGGTGCCGCCGCTGCCACATCCTTTGTGCCCGGCGTTCCCAACCCGCCCCCCTCCCAACTCTGCGGATCTCCTCCGTAGGTGACGCGACCTCCCCGGCTGGATCAGACACGGATCGACGACGGCCTCCCCCGCCCAGCTTGCTGCCATCCTCCGCCGGCGCCCCACCCCACCTCCCGACTCCGAGCGGACTCCACAGGCTGCTGTCATGGATCGGCGGCGGCCTCCTCCGATGCTGACTTCCTTTGATCCACCGGAGCCCCCCTACGATCTCCATCCACGGGCGCTTCTTCCCCAGTCGCAGGTCAGTCCCCCCCCCCCCCCACTCGATTGGATCTCCCCCGCCCCCTTCCCTTCAGCATCGTCTTCCTCCACCGGCGGAGCCACCCCCTTCCCTGGTCGCCTTACGCCGGATCTAAAGCAACAGGTATGCCTTATGGTTCCTGGACGCCTTAGCGCTTAAGCGAAGCCTCAACAACCCTGTTCCTCTCTCTCTCATTAGAACACAGAACAACCTCGTATAACCTTGATGTTCTCTGCTGCACCATTTAGGGGTGTGCAGTTGGAGAACTACTGGTTTATGCTACCGAAATTTCATCCGGATCCGGACCCAGCGTCTCCTTATAAGCAAGCTCTCTCGATCACTTATTGGTGGGTTTAGGACACATCCTTCCTAATAGACGTAGACGCGCATAGCTGATGTTAATTTGTCTACATTTTATTTGTAGGCTCAAATATGGGTGAAGACTGTAGTTGGATGTATAGTAGTTGGAACAAGAATGGAACTCACTCAGATGAGTGGGTGACCAAGAATACGGCTTTTGTGGAACATAATTTTTTGCTCTTGAAGATAAATAAGGTGCGATGTCCATGTAGCAGATTGTAAGGGCCTCAGTTTTTGACACACATTTGCAGTGTTCATCACCACACCACACACCTCATTTGAGGAAGAATGATGAACACAAATGAAGAGCAAGTAACAATTATCAACATGCTCATTAGAGAACAAACTTACACATTGCAAAAGTGGTATTTCCCACATGTGATATAGATGGGCTGGACATATGAAAACTCCTACACTTTACTAAGGATGTCCCTGCCAAGTTTCACCCAAATTCAAAACCTTTTTGAGGTCAGTTTGGGTATAGTTAGGAAGAGGGCAGTTTGAAACCTTATTCAAATTCAAACTGTTTTTATCCCATGAATTTAAAAGTGGAAGGCATATTCTTACTCAGCACATTTTTGTGAGCTCACACACCAATTTTCACTCCATTTGGAGTTGATCTTGACATGAGCTAAGTGGGAGAAATTCAAACTTTATTTGAATTTCAAACTGAACTTGTGCTGAAATTCATTCAAACCAAACCTCATTTGAACTTTGATCAATTCAAATGGCTCATGGGTGAATAATTTGAATTGCCAAGGGTAGTATGGGGTTCACTGTTTACAACAGTGATTAGGAGTAAATTTCAGAGGTTAAAACTGGAGGTGGGACCCACATGTCAGCCACTGCTCAGATCAAACCGACTGAGACTTTTTCACTCGGGTCGCCGAGCCGCAGTGGTGATCGCCACCGAGACCAGCCGCCGCGCCAGCAGCTGCTTGCCCACGCGCGGGCGTGAGGCGGTGCAGAGCCTTCTTAAGGCGCCTGCCCCCTCCTCGGCCAAGGCACCACCGTTCTTCCCCGCAAGAACCCAGCGCCGGCCGAAAACTTCCGCAGCTCGGACTTGATCGGAGAACGCCGATCGCAGCTCCCTCCTTCCACTCCAGAACCCCAGCAAGGTACTAGAGACCTTCCTCCGTCCTCCCCGTTGCTAGAATTCGGTTGAAACCGATTGATATCGGCTGTGCCGAAAGATCAAATTCGGGACATGGAACCGCCGCACCTCGGGCTCTCGTGGACAGCCCAACTAGGGCGTTGTCACGCCCGAGCCAAGGCACCCTGGGACGCGCGGGTGACCGGTGCTGCTCATCCCCGAGCCACAGCTCGAGTGGTTGCTCACCGGCGGCCAATTTCCACTTTTCCCCTTTCTGTGTGCAGAACGACCTTCGGGTACGATTCTGTTTAATTCGTGCTCTAGAAAGGATTAGAGGGCCTCAGGCCGCTCTCACACGAGCTAGACACGGTAACGCACAAGTTGCCCTCACAACTCTGGGCCGGAGAACCTCTGTGCCCGGCGTAATTTGAGGTCTACTAATGGCGGAACGAACGGGCGGCATCGGGCGCACGGTGAGGACCTATTTCGGGCCTTCCCCGAGCTGCCTCGAGCTCATGTCGACCTTCTCTAAGGTCCACTGATGCTCCCCGACCGATTTCCCAAGTAGCTGAGGTGCTAGAGAAGTCAGCCGACATGGCCGAAGTTATTCCGAGGTGGCGGCTCGTCGCCGACCATGCTCCGGCCATTGTCATGAGCAGCTGACCCTCGGATCCTGTTCCCCGAGTAAAAGTAGGCAGGGGCGGCCAGGATCGAGAAGTTTGGAGCTGTACAGCAGCCGGCGGCGAGCTCTCCGGCGAGATCCCTCGGCGGCGGGGCGCGGGTGTCGCGAGGTTGAAGAAGGGGGTGGACCCCAGCTGTCAACGGGAGATATTTTGAATCGGGATCCGGCTGCGGCCAGGATCGGGTGTGCTGGCGCGCAAAATCCTTGTGGGCCGCGATGTGCCATCGCCTAGGCGTGCGACGCGTGTCCCCTGGGCCCACGCGCGAGTTTAAACTTTTCCCCGATTTTCAGATTTCCTTCAAACTTCAAATCCTTATAACTTTGGCTAGAAAGCTCCAAATTGAGTGAACCAAATTTTGCTGGATTCAGCTCTCTGAGTACTTTCCAGAAAATCAAGTTTCACTTCATGAAATTCCTTATTTCTCCAGAATTAATTCCTCAAAGTTTAAACTGTTAGGAATTTTAACTGGAGAATCCTTTGAAGGAAAATTCTGAAATTTTGCTGAGATGTTCATCAAACTATCCTTGAACTACGATAACAATTTCAGATCCATTTGAGCTCATTTAATCCACCTAATGGTGTGATTAGTGAAACTGTTCAAGAGAAAATAGAAAATGTTCAGAAACATTTTCAGAATTTTCTCTGAAATTGTTTAGCTCATATCTTTAGTTAGAGACTTCCAAATTAAGTGAGACCAACTCCATTAGAACCCTCTGAGAATCTAGTTTTCATAAAGTCATAGTTTGTTTCATGAAAATCCTTAGAACACCCTAAAAGCCTTTAATTAAGGTCAAGGACATAATTAATTGTGGAGGGCTCAATTGAGCTTTGCTGCAACTAAAACTTGACCAAGTCTCTGTTTAGGTTGTAACCAAGCCACAGTAAAAGTTTCACAGTCATTAGGTCTGTCTAGCAAGGGTTATAGACTTCACAACTTCAAGGTTAATACAAATGCATTTAAATTGATACATATGTTTCTTATATCATGTAGTCGCTAAGGTCGAGGAGGAACCCAAAGTCCTAGACTTCGTTACTCCGGAGGAACAGCTAGCCTACGACCAAGAGCAGCAAGGCAAGCCCCGGTTTGCATTAACCTTTTTACAAATGTTTATTGTTTTGAGCACATCTTTGAATATTGTTCTTTGCATTAGAGTCTTGATTGGAAACCCAACTGCATAGCCAAGAAAACCATGGGTTGGGTTTAGGATTGAAAACCTCGTTAGCTACTGCATTGCTAGGATAGGGTAGGATTCGGTACAAGTCGAGTAGTTGGAACTACTCGCGAGAATAGGCTAGAGGCACATTGCTCGGGTAGAGATAGCACATGATACACATGGCAAGAAAATGAGACCGAGCGGAGAGTAAGGGCAGCAGGACTTTGGGGCCTGTGTGCTGTAGCTCCGCTTGTGTCGATTGAGGACCGAGCCGTGTGCGGGCCTGTTGAACAAGCTAGAACAGTACCGAAGACCTACCGGCTATATGGGAACCGGGAAACTGATGTAACTCGGGTAGCTGGGTATTGAGGCATTGCCCGTCGTTCAGAGGGTAGGTTGAGAGCTCGAGGTGTAAATCGGCTGGCGGCACAGAGATGCGCGTGCAGGGACCTCTTGCTCGGGACGATGGGACCGGTTCAATATTTGGCTGACGAGTGAAAGGTAGTTGCGTACGGCGTCCGTGATGGTTGTTGTAGGCAACATCGAGTACGGGCGTACGTGACGGGTTGTTCGGGTAACCCTGCAGGTGTAAATCGATTATAATCGCCGTCCCTCACGGTCAGTGAGTACCACTTGTTCACTGTACCGTGACGTAGAAAGAACAGGCTAGTTACATGTTAAAATGTTGCTGATTGAAAGCTGGACATTGATTGTTAATGATATGCTGTAGCTTAGAGCTAATTAAGTTTCTTTTCAACTTTGGGCAAAGTACATGAGAGAAATGCGTTTCTTGTTTGATTGCGGCTCTCTCATGTGCCTTAGCGTAAGGTTCTCCACAACCTGCTGCTAAAACTTGAAAGTAAGGTTCTACTAATTAGGCGAGTCCTTGCAAATGATTTTTACCTCATGCAACCCATTACCCTCATGTAGAACTTCCATGTTTAGGTGAGACGGGTCAGACTTGCTGAGCCTTCGTGCTCACTGCTTGTGTTTGAAGCTTTTGCAGGGTTCTATGAGGAAGGGACTCCCGAAGAGGAGACGGAACCCCAGGAGGGGAACCCCGTCGAGTGGGAGTCGTGCACGCCGCAGAGTTAGTGTGCGTGTGTGCTAGCAAGGACACATTCGAGGGCTGAACGTGCACTTGATGCTTAGTCTACGCCCGCGAGTGTAGACTGAACTCATTTTGATGTAAACATGTTCACAAACTTGTTTATGTAATAAAACTTCCGCTTCCGCTTTGCACCTTTGACGTGTGTTATACGGTGCTGTGCAACGCAGCACCCCTCAGCGTGATCCTGGCTCGACAGGACCAATGGGGTCGTGTCAGCGTGGTATCAGAGCTCGCTTGAGGTTTAACACAGTACAAAGGTCTTCTTTTTCAAAAATCCAGTGAGGAACGAGTTAGTAGCCCGTATAAGGATGTTATTAGTATATAGAAAGTGGCTTATTAACCTATTTGTTATGTCGGAAAATCGTGCATCTCGGGACGTTCATGTCTTGGGGGGTGCACGTAAGCGCTGTCCACCAGTGCGCACAAGCTGAAGGGTGGAGCCCCACGGGTGGCAGGTAACCCGACCCGCTTTGATATCCTCTACGACTCTTCATGTCGTCTGGGGTATTCGAGCAACGTCTGTCCCTGGCGTGCGTGGTGCAAATTGGGAGACCCCGTCACGTGGTCCGAAACGTGAACACGTAACTCAAGGCGTGGTTGGCTTGAGAACATCCGGGCGAGTGATGACGGCCGGGTGTACAAACTGTATGGATTCCGGGCTCGGTGTGCAGCCGAGTCTGATGATTGTTTGAGTTTCTGCAGGTAGCCTGACCATGAAACGGTAGACGTGTAGCATCCGTGTGCGAGTGACGTTTAGTGCCACTGAAATAACGAAGCCGGCTAAGTCCGGTATAGGTTTTTCTTTGTGAGGACGTAGTACCGACATAATCTGGTGACGCATCGACGTCACACCCCATTAAATGAACAACTTCATTTAAAAACATGAAGGTTTTGATCCAAAGTAGTAAAAATTGATGTAACTCCTTCCCTTGTACAGGATATTCAAAGTTAACAAGTTTTCAACTTATAGGATGTTAAGGACAGAGCACTCTGTTTTCAGCTGAATCAAGGCTGGAGTTAATCAGAGGTTAGAGGTTGAGTTCTTTCGAGGTTGGGGTCGTATGATACATTTCTGGAAAGCTTTGGAAGAGCTTTACAACTTTTATGTTGAGTTCCAGAGGTGTTTCATCCCTTAACCACTCGCAAAATGCAGTAGAGTTAAAACTGCCCAGAAAACAGGACAGAGTAAAGACTCTCTGCAGACTCTCTGTAAAATTAAGCATAACTTCCTGCTTAAAAATCCAAAAATAGGAAATGAGGTAGTTCTGGAAAGCTTATGAGATGGGTTATAACTTTGTAACAGAAAGTTTTGTCAGATTAGGAACAGAATTAACTGGGATTCTTGGATCAAATCAGTACCTAAGGCAGGGAGGTGCTGTCCAATTGTTTCCAAAAATTCTGTTAACTTTGACATCTCATAACCTTTAAACCAGGACAGATCTTAGGCCAAGCAAATACTGGCCGGAAAGCTATTGAAGTTAGCTTCAACTTTGATGTTGAGCTCCAGGACTGGTTTTGCTTTTAACCTGGCCTAAATCAGGTTGAAATGGAAATTGGTCAAGACTGTCATGGGAACAGCAGATCAGCAGTCAAATTTGTTTAAAAATTTGAACTATGTTTCCAAGTGTTATGGGTTCAATGACATATCTTATGTTATAACTCAATGGTTTACTGTTTAAATAAATATTTGACATTTCTCAAATATATTTTTACAGATGGCAGCAGATTAACAGTTGGAGAACAGGTGGGTAGTTTCCCACTGTTCTGACCGTAGCGGCTACCCGGAAGCATTGTGGCAAATGCTCCAATATTTTGGGTACAACCGGATGCCGCAATACTTCACCAAGGAAGAAGGCGAAGAGGGGAACAAGACGTGGATGATCCATGTCGAGGTTCCCGCAGGACCTACGCCACCCGGTTGGGTGCCATTCACCGTCACGGTGAGAGGAAGACAACCGGAAGGGATGTGACAAGTGGCAGCCCGTGACACTATGTCACGTTTCTGCCAACTACATGTGCAGGCTATGGAGGGCACTCCATACGCACTCGTTCCAGTGGAGGGACGAGCTCAGCATGTGTGGGAAGAGAGGTACCTGGAGGCAACAGACCCGAGTTGCCCAAGGTACAACCCCGCGGAGGCAAATCTCAGCCTCCAAATGAGGGCGGGAAACGCTGTGATGGACAGCCAAGCTGTTCATACGGAGCATCTCGCCACAAAGCTCAAGGAGAGAACAAGCCGTGGGGATCATTTCGAGAGTGCTCACAGCGCACTCCGCAATGTGCTCCTTCCGACGATCAAGCGACTGAATGAACAACACAATCAGTTGCGTCGTCTGAAGAAGGCAAAGAAGAAGAGCCGTGTTGACATCGCGGCGTTGCAAGAGCTGGTGCAGACCCTAACCCAGCAGAATGAGGACCTTGCTCAAGAGCGGGACGACGCTATCAAGGAAGGCCAAGGCTGGGAAGAAGACTACAACCAAGCTATGGACGAGGTGCATGCCTTGCAGGACCTCGTGCCCCCGGTATTGGGCGTACCGGTAGTCTTGGGTCTTCCAGCTATGGGAGAACCTGGAATAGGAGAAGAGGTGGTAGACCCCGAGCCACCAGCAGAGGTACCGGAGGAGGACTACCCACAGGAGGTCGAGTTCTACTCCGAGTAGGGGGTTACGGTTGCCAAGTAGGGCAGCTAGGGTAGCGTAACCCAACTTTTGTAATCGGTGACATGACGTGTAAACAGTAGCGTATGTATAGGTAGTGACGACATGAGCACGACTTCTCGGAGATCCGAGAATAATGTATCTTGTATAAAGTTTATGCTTTATCAATATATGTGAATGTTGTGCAAATTAATCATGTGTCACTTCAATACCTACTGTTGCGTATGGAATTTTAAGTAAGACATGTGCTAATTGCTGCTGTTTTGAATTTCAGAATGACGCGTACTCGTGCCAACCCTGACGTTGGGGGTACCAGTCAAGGGGGAGAGACCTCCCAACCACCTCCCGAGGACTCCTCGGGACAGCAGCAGCAACAGCAACAGCAAACACCGCCACCGCCACTGCCAACAGTTACATTGGCCGACATTGTCGCGGCAATGGCGGGCTCGTATCAGCAGCACACAGAGTTGCTGCAGACTCTCATTGCCAATACGTCTCGCCCAGAGAGACGTCAAGATCGTGAGGAGCGCCAACAGAGCTCCTACTCCGACTTCCTGGCGACTCATCCCCCTGTATTCTCAAGGGCGGATGAACCACTTGACGCGGACAACTGGCTCCGCGCCATAGAAATGAAGTTCGGGCTGCTCCAAATTAGCGAGCAGCGCAAGACTCAGTTCGCGGTCCAGCAGCTCCAAGGATCCGCGAGTGCGTGGTGGGCCAACTTTTGTGCTTCACAGCCCACCGACCGAGTGATGACCTGGGCGGAGTTCCGGACGGCCTTCAGGGCCTATCATATACCGCCAGGTCTGATGAAGAGGAAGATGCAGGAGTTCCTACACCTGCAACAAGGGAGCCGGAACGCGCTGGAATACTCCAGAGCGTTCAACGATCTCGCGCTCTACGCGTCGTATCACGCGGATACAGACGAGAAGCGGCGAGACCATTTTTACCAGGGGCTTAACCTGCTCCTGAAGGACAAGTTGGTGATGTTCAATCGCGGCAGCCTCAACGACATCATTGATGCTGCGATTGTTCAGGAGGACTCCGGCAAGGAGTTGGCGGCGGCAGAGCGAAAGCGAAGCGCGCCGCAGAGCAGCGGAGAAGGAGGCGGTCCTTCTCAGAAGTTTCGGATGGTGAATCGCCCACCATCAGGTCCACGCTGGCAGCCACCACAGCGGTCGATGCCGTTTCGCAGTCGGCCGTACTCTTCACCGGCATTCCGACCGGCACTGCCAGTACCACCGCAACAACAACAACAGCAGCGGGCGATGCCGCGTGCGTTTGCACCTCAACAACACATGCCGGGCTTTCGTCCACCAAGTACTCCACCAGCAGCGGCCACATGTTACAAGTGTGGTCGTCCAGGACACTTCGCGAGCAGTTGCCCGGAGAGGCAAGGCGGCGGAGTGGCACCACAATTTCCGGGGAGGAATCAACCCCGGAACCCTACCAATGCGCGGCGGGCAAACCCTAGGCCCGGCACTGTCCACCAACTTGCCATTGAGGACGTGCCGGAGGGCGAGCCAATCCTTGCGGGTATGTTCCAACTCCACCAGCATCCCGCTATAGTACTGTTTAATTCCGGCGCCACGCATAATTTTATTAGCCAAGCTTTCATTGCTAAACACAGTTTGCCAATACTACCCACCGATAGTCCATATTTAATTTGTTCACCGGGTGGGAAGATTTCATCCAGCGTAATGGTCTCCAAAGCACCATTATGCTTAGCGGGTAGAGTGTACCCCACGTCTCTCATTATTTTAGAGGGACAGAAGGTCGATGTCATCCTAGGGATGTCGTGGTTAACCCGCCACGGCGCTGTTTTAGACACCGTCCTTCGAGTCGTGCACTTAAACTCAGAGGTGCACGGTTCTCACTCATTATTTCTGGACAGTCCGGAAATAAAACTTTCAAGTGTCTATCAGTCCACAACTATCAGATTGGAAGACATTCCAGTGGTCGGAGAGTTTCCTGATGTATTCCCGGATGATTTACCGGGAATGCCACCCGATAGAGAGGTGGAGTTCAAGATTGAACTTACACCAGGAACCATGCCAATATCCCGAAGGCCGTACAAGATGGCGCCCAAGGAGTTGGCTGAACTGAAGACTCAGCTCACGGACCTTCTGGAGAAGGGTTTTATTAGGCCGAGCTCCTCACCATGGGGCTGTTCGGCATTATTTGTCAAAAAGAAGGATGAAACGTTGCGGCTTTGCGTGGACTATCGTCCATTAAATGCCGTAACCATCAAGAACAAGTACCCGTTGCCACGGATCGACATGTTGTTTGATCAGTTGGTCGAAGCAAAGATCTTTTCCAAAATGGATTTAAGATCCGGGTACCACAAGATTAAGATAAGGGCGGAGGACATTCCAAAGACGGCTTTCTCGACGAGGTACGGACTTTATGAGTACTTGGTCATGTCCTTCGGCCTCACCAATGCTCCAGCTCACTTCATGTACTTAATGAACTCGGTGTTCATGCCGGAGCTGGACAAGTTTGCCGTGGTCTTCATCGACGACATCCTGGTATATTCCAAGTCGGAGGAAGATCACAAGAAACATCTGCGTATAGTCTTGCAACGGCTGCGGGATCACAAGTTATACGCAAAATTCAGCAAATGCGAGTTTTGGATATCGCAAGTGCCTTTCCTCGGGCATATCATCTCAGCGGAGGGTATCGCTGTGGACCCGAGCAAGATCACGCAAGTGCTGAATTGGAAATCCCCGAGAACTGTTCATGAGGTACGGAGTTTCCTCGGACTCGCGGGATATTATCGGAGGTTCATTCCGAACTTCTCGAAGATTGCCAAGCCAATGACAGAGCTGCTGAAGAAGGCTACCAAATATGTTTGGAGTCCAACATGTGAAGCAGCATTCAAGGCTTTAGTCAAGCACCTGACATCAGCACCGGTTTTGGCGCAGCCAGACACAACAAAACCGTTCGATGTGTACTGCGATGCATCCGGCATTGGGCTCGGATGTGTGCTGATGCAAGACCGAAGAGTGGTCGCGTATGGATCACGGCAGCTTAGGAACCATGAGCAAAATTATCCAACTCACGACTTGGAGCTCGCTGCCGTGGTACTTGCACTAAAAATGTGGAGGCACTACCTACTCGGTAACCTCGTACATTTATATACCGACCACAAAAGCCTCAAGTACATATTCACTCAGAAGGAGCTGAACATGAGGCAACGAAGATGGTTAGAACTGATAAAGGATTACGAGATAGAGATCCATTATCATCCGGGCAAGGCAAACGTTGTGGCAGATGCACTGAGCCGCAAGTCACACGTCAATAATCTGACCATCACACCGTTGGAAGAGAGCGAACCACCACTCCATGTGATTCCACACGGAGCTCTCTACAACCTAGCTTTGATCCCCACCATCCGTGAAGAGATAGCGGCAGCCCAGAAGAATGACAAGGGCATGTCACATTTGCGGAGACGTATAGACAGTGGGGAGTTGAAATGTTTCCGGAAGGACGGAGACGGCGTCCTATGGTTCAAGGACCGGATTGTCGTACCCCGAAACCCGGAGTTACGGAAGAAAATCTTTGATGAGGCTCACTTATCAATGTTTTCTATTCACCCCGGCAGCAACAAAATGTATCAAGAACTCAGAAGAAAGTTTTGGTGGACACGGATGAAGCGAGCGACTGCTAAATACGTGTCCGAGTGTGATACATGTCGAAGGGTGAAGGCAGACCACATGCGGAAACCGGGACTGCTGCAACCACTGGGCATTCCTGCCTGGAAGTGGGAGGACGTGAGCATGGACTTCATCGTCGGTTTACCCACCACCTTACAGAAACATGATTCTGTGTGGATGATCGTCGAAAGGCTCACCAAAGTTGCCCATTTCATCCCGGTCAACACCAACTACAACGCCAAGAAGTACGCTGAACTGTACATCTCACGGATCCTATGCTTGTACGGCGTACCCCGTACTATCATTTTGGATCGGGGCACTTTATTTGTGTCCCGTTTTTAGGAGCAGCTACACGCTGCCTTGGGGACGAAGCTGATCCGTAGTTCAGCCTACCACCCGCAGACGGATGGACAAACCGAGCGGGTAAATCAGATTCTAGAAGACATGCTACGAGCTTGCGCTATTGACCATGGCAAGAATTGGGATGATCACTTGCCGTTAGCCGAGTTCTCATACAACAATGGGTACCAAGCCAGCATCAAGATGGCGCCCTACGAGGCGCTATACGGGAGAAAATGCCGCACACCATTGAACTGGTGTGAGTCTGGCGAAAGGGTTACCTTCGGGATTGACCTTGTTAACAACGCGGAAGAAAAGGTTCGACTAATTCAAGCGAACCTAAAAGCCGCTGAATCCCGTCAGAAACAGTATGCGGACCGGAGAAGGCGCCCATTACAATTCGAAGTTGGGGATCACGTATATCTACGGGTGTCTCCAATGAAGGGCATAAACAGATTTGGGGTGAGGGGAAAGCTAGCACCCCGCTTCATCGGTCCATTCCAGATTACCGAAAGATGTGGATCGGTGGCATACCGGCTGAAATTACCAGAAGCACTTTTCGGTGTGCATGACGTCTTTCACATTTCCCAGCTGAGGAAGTGTCTCAAGCTATCAACTACCGTTCAGCTGGAAGACATTGAAGAACTGCAACCGGATCTCACCTATCGGGAGGAACCGGTGCAGATTATTGATGAAAAGGCCCGAACCACACGCAACCGTACGTTGTGGTTCTACAAGGTTCTATGGAGTAATCACTCCATGGACGAAGCGACATGGGAGAGCGAAGAATTCCTTCGCACTAACTACCCCGACTTTTTCACGTCACATATCCGGTAATTTTCTACCGTCCTCTCTCTCATTTTCACCTTATAATCTCGGGACGAGATTCTTTTAAGGGGGGAGGAATGTAAGGGCCTCAGTTTTTGACACACATTTGCAGTGTTCATCACCACACCACACACCTCATTTGAGGACGAATGATGAACACAAATGAAGAGCAAGTAACAATTATCAACATGCTCATTAGAGAACAAACTTACACATTGCAAAAGTGGTATTTCCCACATGTGATATAGATGGGCTGGACATATGAAAACTCCTACACTTTACTAAGGATGTCCCTGCCAAGTTTCACCCAAATTCAAAACCTTTTTGAGGTCAGTTTGGGTATAGTTAGGAAGAGGGCAGTTTGAAACCTTATTCAAATTCAAACTGTTTTTATCCCATGAATTTAAAAGTGGAAGGCATATTCTTACTCAGCACATTTTTGTGAGCTCACACACCAATTTTCACTCCATTTGGACTTGATCTTGACATGAGCTAAGTGGGAGAAATTCAAACTTTATTTGAATTTCAAACTGAACTTGTGCTGAAATTCATTCAAACCAAACCTCATTTGAACTTTGATCAATTCAAATGGCTCATGGGTGAATAATTTGAATTGCCAAGGGTAGTATGGGGTTCACTGTTTACAACAGTGATTAGGAGTAAATTTCAGAGGTTAAAACTGGAGGTGGGATCCACATGTCAGCCACTGCTCAGATCAAACCGACTGAGACTTTTTCACTCGGGTCGCCGAGCCGCAGTGGTGATCGCCACCGAGGCCAGCCGCCGCGCCAGCAGCTGCTTGCCCACGCGCGGGCGTGAGGCGGTGCAGAGCCTTCTTAAGGCGCCTGCCCCCTCCTCGGCCAAGGCACCACCGTTCTTCCCCGCAAGAACTCAGCGCCGGCCGAAAACTTCCGCAGCTCGGACTTGATCGGAGAACGCCGATCGCAGCTCCCTCCTTCCACTCCAGAGCCCCAGCAAGGTACTAGAGACCTTCCTCCGTCCTCCCCGTTGCTAGAATTCGGTTGAAACCGATTGATATCGGCTGTGCTGAAAGATCAAATTCGGGACTTGGAACCGCCGCACCTCGGGCTCTCGTGGACAGCCCAACCAGGGCGTTGTCACGCCCGAGCCAAGGCACCCTGGGACGTGCGGGTGACCGGTGCTGCTCATCCCCGAGCCACAGCTCGAGTGGTTGCTCACCGGCGGCCAATTTCCACTTTTCCCCTTTCTGTGTGCAGAACGACCTTCGGGTACGATTCTGTTTAATTCGTGCTCTAGAAAGGATTAGAGGGCCTCAGGCCGCTCTCACACGAGCTAGACACGGTAACGCACAAGTTGCCCTCACAACTCTGGGCCGGAGAACCTTTGTGCCCGGCATAATTTGAGGTCTACTAATGGCGGAACGAACGGGCGGCATCGGGCGCACGGTGAGGACCTATTTCGGGCCTTCCCCGAGCTGCCTCGAGCTCATGTCGACCTTCTCTAAGGTCCACTGATGCTCCCCGACCGATTTCCCAAGTAGCTGAGGTGCTAGAGAAGTCAGCCGACATGGCCGAAGTCATTCCGAGGTGGCGGCTCGTCGCCGACCATGCTCCGGCCGTTGTCATGAGCAGCTGACCCTCGGATCCTGTTCCCCGAGTAAAAGTAGGCAGGGGTGGCCAGGATCGAGAAGTTTGGAGCTGTACAGCAGCCGGCGGCGAGCTCTCCGGCGAGATCCCTCGGCGGCGGGGCGCGGGTGTCGCGAGGTTGAAGAAGGGAGTGGACCCCAGCTGTCAGCGGGAGATATTTTGAATCGGGATCCGGCTGCGGCCAGGATCGGGTGTGCTGGCGCGCAAAATCCTTGTGGGCCGCGATGTGCCATCGCCTAGGCGTGCGACGCGTGTCCCCTGGGCCCACGCGCGAGTTTAAACTTTTCCCCGATTTTCAGATTTCCTTCAAACTTCAAATCCTTATAACTTTGGCTAGAAAGCTCCAAATTGAGTGAACCAAATTTTTCTGGATTCAGCTCTCTGAGTACTTTCCAGAAAATCAAGTTTCACTTCATGAAATTCCTTATTTCTCCAGAATTAATTCCTCAAAGTTTAAACTGTTAGGAATTTTAACTGGAGAATCCTATGAAGGAAAATTCTGAAATTTTGCTGAGATGTTCACCAAAATATCCTTGAACTACCATAACAATTTCAGATCCATTTGAGCTCATTTAATTCACCTAATGGTGTGATTAGTGAAACTGTTCCAGAGAAAATAGAAAATGTTCAGAAACATTTTCAGAATTTTCTCTGAAATTGTTTAGCTCATATCTTTAGTTAGAGACTTCCAAATTAAGTGAGACCAACTCCATTAGAACCCTCTGAGAATCTAGTTTTCATAAAGTCATAGTTTGTTTCATGAAAATCCTTAGAACACCCTAAAAGCCTTTAATTAAGGTCAAGGACATAATTAATTGTGGAGGGCCCAATTGAGCTTTGCTGCATCTAAAACTTGACCAAGTCTCTGTTTAGGTTGTAACCAAGCCACAGTAAAAGTTTCACAGTCATTAGGTCTGTCTAGCAAGGGTTATAGACTTCACAACTTCAAGGTTAATACAAATGCATTTAAATTGATACATATGTTTCTTATATCATGTAGTCGCTTAGGTCGAGGAGGAACCCGAAGTCCTAGACTTCGTTACTCCGGAGGAACAGCTAGCCTACGACCAAGAGCAGCAAGGCAAGCCCCGGTTTGCATTAACCTTTTTACAAATGTTTATTGTTTTGAGCGCATCTTTGAATATTGTTCTTTGCATTAGAGTCTTGATTGGAAACCCAACTGCATAGCCAAGAAAACCATGGGTTGGGTTTAGGATTGAAAACCTCGTTAGCTACTGCATTGCTAGGATAGGGTAGGATTCGGTACAAGTCGAGTAGTTGGAACTACTCGCGAGAATAGGCTAGAGGCACATTGCTCGGGTAGAGATAGCACATGATACACATGGCAAGAAAATGAGACCGAGCGGAGAGTAAGGGCAGCAGGACTTTGGGGCCTGTGTGCTGTAGCTCCGCTTGTGTCGATTGAGGACCGAGCCGTGTGCGGGCCTGTTGAACAAGCTAGAACAGTACCGAAGACCTACCGGCTATATGGGAACCGGGAAACTGATGTAACTCGGGTAGCTGGGTATTGAGGCATTGCCCGTCGTTCAGAGGGCAGGTTGAGAGCTCGAGGTGTAAATCGGCTGGCGGCAAAAAGATGCGCGTGCAGGGACCTCTTGCTCGGGACGATGGGACCGGTTCAATATTTGGCTGACGAGTGAAAGGTAGTTGCGTACGGCGTCCGTGACGGTTGTTGTAGGCAACATCGAGTACGGGCGTACGTGACGGGTTGTTCGGGTAACCCTGCAGGTGTAAATCGATTATAATCGCCGTCCCCCGCGGTCAGTGAGTACCACTTGTTCACTGTACCGTGACGTAGAAAGAACAGGCTAGTTACATGTTAAAATGTTGCTGATTGAAAGCTGGACATTGATTGTTAATGATATGCTGTAGCTTAGAGCTAATTAAAGTTCTTTTCAACTTTGGGCAAAGTACATGAGAGAAATGCGTTTCTTGTTTGATTGCGGCTCTCTCATGTGCCTTAGCGTAAGGTTCTCCACAACCTGCTGCTAAAACTTGAAAGTAAGGTTCTACTAATTAGGCGAGTCCTTGCAAATGATTTTTACCTCATGCAACCCATTACCCTCATGTAGAAGTTCCATGTTTAGGTGAGACGGGTCAGACTTGCTGAGCCTTCATGCTCACTTCTTGTGTTTGAAGCTTTTGCAGGGTTCTATGAGGAAGGGACTCCCGAAGAGGAGACGGAACCCCAGGAGGGGAACCCCGTCGAGTGGGAGTCGTGCACGCCGCAGAGTTAGTGTGCGTGTGTGCTAGCAAGGACACGTTCGAGGGCTGAACGTGCACTTGATGCTTAGTCTACGCCCGCGAGTGTAGACTGAACTTATTTTGATGTAAACATGTTCACAAACTTGTTTATGTAATAAAACTTCCGCTTCCGCTTTGCACCTTTGACGTGTGTTATACGGTGCTGTGCAACGCAGCACCCCTCAGCGTGATCCTGGCTCGACAGGACCAATGGGGTCGTGTCACAGATGCCATAATATGAGGTGTTTGGACAAGAAAACGCTTTCAATAGACCTGTGCCAATACAGTTTCGTGCCACATTACGAGGTGTGGGTCTTTCATGGTGAATCAACGCCTATATCAATACAAGAGCAAGAGGATGTTTATAGCATGAGGGTTGATAGGATGGACGAGATGTTTGAATCTATACAATAATATTTTAACAAAGATTCTCCTACAACGGAGGTTGAGGCGTTCTTCAAGCTTCTCAAAGCCTCAGAAGAGTCGCTACATGACCACACAAAAGTGACCCTTCTTTCTTTCATGAAACGACTTATGGCAATTAAGTCTAAATACTTTTCTCAAATAACTGACTACAACAACCTTGTCAAATTGATCGTCGATATTCTTCCAAAGCCCCATAAAGTGCCTAAAAACATGTACCAGTTAAAGAAAATGCTTTCTGGTCTCGATATGGAATATGAGAAGATTGATGTGTGCAAACGAAAACTAGTCATTAAAACAGTTCGATGGTCTGGTTTAAGGAGTAGAGTAAATGAGCGAGATTCTGATAAATTTTAGAAATGAATACAAGTAATGTTTTGTTCATTTATTGTTTCATGTTGTATATTTTATAATAATTATACGTAGCAAAAAATTGTTGAAATAGGATGTCGTCGGACAACGGTAAGGGGGTCAAGAAGACCTTGAAGAGGTTTCTCAGCAGTGCGAGCGGGTTGGATCGCACACGGGACGTGGTGGACACCCTTTTTTAGGGTAGATCCTCAGGAGAGAGCAGACGGTCTCAGTTGTTGAGACACGTGCCCTCAGAGCTTGTAGAAAGATTTGTTGCCTTTAAGTGGACCGTCTTTTGGGTAATTATATTTAGTACATTATTCAAATTTTAGTTGTTCAATAACGAGAATGTTTAATAACATTTCTATTTTTGTCTTCTTGTAGAGACGATTCCATTTGGTGGATCCAACGGATTCTAACCACGCGAGAGTCGTCTCCAACAAGAACGCGAGGAAGCTTGTTATGTAAGCGATCTCTTATGCTCGGATTCAAGCAACAGACAAGTACTTGAAGAGGCGTGAAGGGCAGGATCTAGTGGCGTTTAGAGACGGCTCCAACACGTACTTGACAGATGAGAAGTACACAGAGGTAAACTAGTAGTGTTTTAAATATGGCTTTCTTATTTTGTAATGAACGTTTTCAATCAATCATTAAATGCATGCAGATGGGCATTTCTTTGTTGGAGGACCGTCCGGAGGCTTACCAGGCCCTCTATCGGCTGTAGTCCACCTCAGACTTCATCGCCAAGTCCAAGAGGGCCCGACACTGCAGAGGGTCTACCAGAAGCCATACGTACGGTCCTGATGGACATCTACATCTGGCTAAACCAATGGTAAGTAAAATATCTATGAAACTATATTTATAATATATTTATGCTACTAACTCATGCCCATAGGAAAACGAGCTCGGTGAATGATCGAGCGATGTTTAGGTGTGGAAGAGAGCTCACAGGGCAAGTGACCCTTCAGAGCCCGGCAAGCTGTGCACTCCGGTGGCGACAGCTCGACTAGTGAGTCTTCGACATACTTTAAGTTATCTGTAACTAAATATTGCTATTGACACGTTTTCATGTTTTGCATGTATTTTAGGAGAAGTATGGGGAGGAGGCGGTGAAGATTCACAGTGAATACTACGATTGGCAAAACGCACTAATCGACGTCAACGCCTTGTATGCGACTGGTGGCGGAAAATTTCATGGACGGTGAGATGGTAGCTGTTTTTTATTTTTGTCAATTCGAGTACAAAATCTTAATCTGAATCTTTTTTGTAGTTTTGTCATATTTGATGAAGTGGTCGACTCGAGAGAGGCAAGACCTTTGAGGGGCTTTTCATCGCAGTCTTCATCCGCTAGACCTAGCCATCGGATGTTGCAGAGGGACCTAGAGCTCCAGAGTGTCCAAGAGGAGCTATGCGTCATATAGGAGAAGCTCTAGAAGCAAGAAGCGCTTGCCAAGGCCAGAGAGGAGTATCAATCTAGCTACTTGGCATAGATGCGAGCGGAGATATAGGTAAGAACTTAAAATACTAAACATCCATATCATTTTATAACTGTTCATATGCTAATGCTTTGCTATAACATGCCCTAGCCCAGCAGCATGGGCAGCAGGTTGTCATTCCCTCATGGTAGCTGCTGATGGAGCCACAGGTGTCGACAGAGCCACATATGTCTTCTTCAACTGCACATGTAAGCAGAACTTCTTGAAATCAAGATAAATTAGATTACTATAGCCAACCAAGGCAAAATTAGTCAAACATAGCTAGACATCGACATACTTAGCTAAATCTAGAATATTTTAGCAAAACATAGCAAAACTTAGCCATACTTGCTCCATCTCATCCTTGTGGTGGCACTATAAAGCCAAGTTAAATGCTTCATGAACCATTCCTTGGAATCTAATATAGGCACTATCACTAACCCGAGTCTCGTGCACAAAACACCATATCAAAATAAGTAGCTTGTCTAGATTCCTATCTCAACGACATATTATCACATTTCATGATTTGTTCAATGAACCAGTATTTATAATATCCCAACAATTACCCAAAATTCTAAGCATGGCTAATCAGTAGTAATAATAACCATAACTATGCTAAGTAACTCTCACCAAGGCTTCAAGGTATAATATGTAGAAACTAGGTAACATGATAACACAGGGCTCATATTAAAGATATCATGCAAATAATCTAACTAATTTTCTTAAAATTAGAGCAATGTGATCAAGGACACTTGCCTTCTTCTTACTGCTCAAAAATGTTAAAGTTTTGCACTTGAAGGTTTACAGCTGGCTTTGGGGCTGGTTCTACTCACGTAGTTATAGATGAAACAATAAAATATCACAAAATAAGAAGATTACAAAAATGAACAATCATCATAAACTAACAAGCAAATGATAAACCTATGCATTTATATCTCATATGTAGAATTATACATTTATTAATTTCTATTTTATTTATTATTTGAGTGTAAAGTTACTAATACTATATATATATATATATATATATATATATATATATATATATATATATATATCCATTTTTCTTGAAGGGGGGCCTTGGCGCATCGGTAAATCTGTCGCCTTGTGACCATAAGGTCACGGGTTCAAGTCCTGGAAACAGCCTCGTACAAAAATGTAGAGAAAGGCTGCGTACAAAAGACCAAAGTGGGTCAGACTCTTCCCCGGACCCTGCGGAAGCGGGAGCTACATACACCGGGCTGCCCATTCTTTCTTTCTTTCTTTCTCATTTTTCTTATGATGAAACATTATTTATAACATTATATCATCTTTATATAAAACTTTGAAATATAATTTTAGACCTAGTTGTACTTTTAAATTATTTTCATAACTATTTTCTGAAATATATATTGCTTTTAATATAATTTCAAAACTTAATTATGAAATTTAAGTATTTTATATTTATTTTATATACTATCATTTTGAATATGATTTCAGCCTTAATATTATATCTCCAATATAATTTCAGCCTAAAAGGTATTTATTTATAATTATAGAATATATATAGTTTAAAATGTGAAACCAGATTATTTTAGGCCTTTTCTGTAATTTCTATTATATATATTATTTTGGTTAATTACATGGTTTAAAATGTTAATATAACCTACTATAGGGTTAAATATAATTTTATAATATTTTCAGGGATTTAAATGAGTTTTACAGAAATATTTTCTTAATTTATAAGTAATACATGGGTTAGTTGGTTAAATTAAAGTATATTTCATAACTATCCTAAAGTCGAGGGCTTATTTTACATATTACGAGGCTTATACTTAATCCGTTTAAACTACAGGGGCCTAACTGTGATAATTTCTAATGAAAAGGGCTGGATTGAATGTGTGCCATTGGATCTAAAATGGGGGCTCGGATTTTAAATAACGAATTGGTACGCGGAATCTATTGTGAGCCATTGGATTCAAAGTGAACGGCTTAGATTTAAAATAATCAAAGGGGTACGCTGGTTATAATCTGGACTGAGGGATTTAAAATGAACGGTATGGATTTAAATAAACGAAAGGGTACGCCACCTTCTAATCTCAACCGCTCACAAGGATCTGGCGGCTAGTGAGCGGCCAAATCACGTCGGATGCTGCCGCCAAAGGTGTGTGGTGGCGCACGGTAGTGAGCGGCGGTTTCCTTGTCAGAGAGGATTGATTTCATGTAAAGGAGGGAGACGAGGGGAACTCACCTAGGGTGTTTTCAGAACCCAGAAGAGGATGCTGGTGCCAGAGGCGTGCGGTGACGCTCGGTGGCAAGCGACAGTTTCCTCGGAAGAGAAGCACGATTTTGTGCAAATCTACGCTAATTGTTAACTTCTTGTACATAAAACGAAGGAGGGAGACAAGGGGAACTCACCTATGGCGTTTTCAGAACCCGGAAGAGTGTGGAAAGGTGTTGGTGATGAGGAGGGGCGGCGATGATCATCGGGCTTTGTCGCAGGAGCACTAGAATGTGAGAGCCCCGACCCGGTCCCGACCACGGGGATGGGGCACCTCGCCCGGGAATCGCATTGGGTACCCGTGTTATGCGGCACCCAACAGCACACATATAAGGAAAACTATATTACATAAATCAAAGCGGAAGCTTCCAAATGTTCTTTGTAAATAATGTACATAAATTAGCTACAGCGGAAGACTACAAACAACTCACGTCGAATAACTAATGGGCACTCAAGGGGCGGTCCAGCACGCGGACTCCTCTCGGTAGCAACACAAAGACAAGGCAGCGGCTAGGTTCTCCATGTGATACATGACTCGGAAGTTCCCGATCCTCACTGGACAACCTTCTTTATAGCGTCGAAGTTTACCTGCAAAACCACTTATATAGCAAGAGTGAGCACAAAGGCTCAGCAAGACTTAACCGTCTCTTCTAAACATGCAACTCTACATGAATGTAACTTAAGACTTAACATGTAATTTGCAAAAGGACTCACCTACGAGTTCATCCTTAACTTTCAGATTTGAGCCATCATAGTAGTGACCTTGCGCCCAGCAATATTGGAACTCCACAATCAAACAAGAAACACTTCATTCCAATATAACTGTCCCAAGGTGGAAAATAACTTTAGTTTGCTCTATCTCTACTTCAAACAGGGTTTTCATGCAATTTATAATAATCATAGCAGCAATTAAAACTTTGCAAACTATTTCCACACAAGGTGATTACTACGTCACAACATGGGAGCAAGCGGTACTCAATAACCGCGAGGGACGGTGATTCGAATCAAACACTGCCCGGATAGCTCGACACATACGCCCGCCTATGAAGGCCCAAATCTAGCGTCCTTCATTACGTCGTATGTGGCAACCTTTTGCAGGACACTCGACTGTAGAACCGGTCGCGCCGTCTCGGGCTCATAGGTCTAATGAGATGATATGGTATGCCTCTACAATCCAGTTAACCTGGTACATCGGTTTCCTTGGTCCCATATAGCAGTAAGCATCCGGTACACAACTCAATACTTGCTCCTGGATACGGCACACACATCGGTCATTAACCGACGCAGGCAGAGCTACTCGACCAAGACCTCGTCTTGTCGCTGCCTAACCCCACTACCCGGTCTCATCTTTAAAAATGTAAACTTTAATTTGCCTCTCTCTTCCAACTACACTTATGAAATCATGAACTATAACTCGCGAGTAGATTCCAACTTCTCGTCTTCTACCGAATGTCCTAGCCTTAGCACGGCCTTATTCTACAGTGATGACACCTTTCTACCCTCGACACCAGGGTTCATTTTGGTTATGCAAGTGGAATATAAAACATCCTTGACCTAATGCACATACAATCCCTAACCATAATTGTGAACAAAAAATAAAACTTTATAAAACAACATAAATGCCAACCGGAGCTTGCCTTGGTTTTGCAGGTGACTAAAGTCAGAAAACTGTGAAGTTAGTTGCTGATGACTTGAATCTTATTCATGGGCCTTCATGCTCCTTGATCCAAGCTTCACTCCTTCTCCACTTTTCCACGTTTAATCACTACACATTCTGAATATGCATATATGTTTAATTGTAAAACTTTTACTATCAAGTGCTAAAGATAAGTTTAAAACTGGAACTCTGTTTAAGAATTTAAAATGAGACTGGTGCTAGTTGTTTAGGTTTGGGTTGAAGTACTATGATCAAGTGATAAGGGGGTTCATCACTTGGGTGGTGATCACCTAATGAAGTTGAACAGAACCTTACTGATCCTGGGATCCAATGGAGCTGGGAATTTTCTTGTGAGTTCCTTGTCACAAGAAAGTCATCTGGACAAAAATTTAGAATTTTTCACTGAGTAGATCACTCAGAACAATTCTCTAAGCCTTTAGGCAAAAAGGAATTAATTCTGAATAAATTTGCACTTTCATGCAAATTCAAGTGAACCATAATTTCAAACATAGCTCAGGGAGTATGCCTGAATTTGCCTTGGAATTTTGGAGCTAAGAACTGCCCAGAGCTGAATTTCCAAGTTTTGGAAATTCTCTGGAATTGTTTCTGCACTCAATCAGAATTCTCCTAACTAAATCAACTCCAAATGATCTGAAACTTTTACAGGAGTGTCCTAACTTCCTAAAGAATATTCTGGCAAAATTGGAGGATTTTTGGATGAACCAAACTCCCTCTAAAATTCTATTTCTGAAAGCTTTACAAAATTTTCCAAATTTACTATTTATTTTAATACAAATTGGGTTGCATATTTGGATAGAGTTTTTCCCCCTGAATACAAGACAATTTGAATCACTAATTTTGTAGCTTCCTAGCAAAAGTTATGAGGTTCTAAAGTTTGAACTGAATCTGGGAATTCAAATAAATCGGGAAATGTTCAAACTCTGACCGTGGGTCCTGGTACACGTGTCAATCCCTTGATCCAGCCACACCGTGGTCCACAGCTACTCAGGCTGTAGCCACAACAGATCAAATGGCCACAGCAAATCCCAGTTTACTGCAACAGCCACTGACCGGTGGGGCCGGAAGCTTCTTCTTCCTCCCACCCCCCTTTTTCCCGCGCGCTTCGCCCCCTCGCCGGCGCGGTGATGACCTCGCCGGACCCGACTTCTCAGCCACCTCACGGCCTGCTACTCGCCGCCCGGGGGTTTTCGGGGACGGGAAACTCATCTAGGGGGTCGGCACACGCTATCAGCGCTCGGTACTAGGTCGGCGGCGTGCAAAGGCTTCAGTGAAGCTTCGGCGCCGTGGTCCGAGCACCATAGCCCGCCAAAGGTTTGGAGAATTCGCTCTAAAGAATCAGTGGAGGACGGGCTAGCTCGGCAAGGCCTCAACATGGCTCGGAAACGGTGGCAATCCGGTTGTCACCGTGCGCCCGCGCGTCCCCGCCATGGCCGCCGAATGGAACGCTTGAACTGGGCCGCTATCACGGGGTTTCAAGCTAAGATTGTGAAGGGGATTGGGTCACCATCGAGTCTAGATCCTTTGTGCACAGTTTAGTCAACTAAAGACTAGAATTGAGCCGGAATTTTGAGATTTCATACTGGAACGTCGTTTTGTGGCCGCCGGCAAAGTTTTCCCGAATTCTCACTGGGTAGCCCACGGCTTTGCTTGTGATTTGGAGGTGAGCAGCACGGTTCAACAGCGCTTCCGGGGGCATCCTTGCTCAGGTGTGAAAGTCCCCGGTGGGGGCTGTCCACGCGCACACCGGTTCGCGGTTGCTTTAGGTCGCTGCCCGGGGAAGCTGTCCTAGCGTGGAGAACGCCGGAAACTGTGGTTTTTGCACGGAGGAGTTTAGAGGACGGTCGATCCTTGCTGTTTTGCAGCTCAGGGAGATGTCACACGCGCATTTTTGTGGGTTTCCGATAGCAACCGAGGTGGCGGCGAGCTCAGCGCTTATAGGGAGCGAGGAGGAGAGACGAACACAAACAGCTCGGTTCAGAGGTGGAAAGGATCACGCCGAGGTACAGAAGGGCCACGAGCAGCTCTCCAGCGCTGCTCAATTCTGTGAGGAGGTGGCAGAAATTTTCTTCTCAGTGGCGCTCGAAGCCCGCTCGACAGCTCGGGTGAGGAACAGAGACTTTGCTTCAAGTGTAAGTTTAGATGGCACTATGACATGCGGGGTCCACCCCTGTTCCTCCCAAAAGGTCTCCCAATTTTTGGCACAGTGCAAACTTCAGCTATGAGGAACTCAAATTCAAAAGCCATTTGGAAATTTGAAAAGTTTTGCCTCAGTTTCAATCTGAATTCAAATTTCGATGAAATTCACAAGTCTCTTTGATATACATATCAAAGCACCTCCAAATTTGCTCAAAATTTGCCTTCCTCATAATTTGGACCTGATGAATTCAACTAGGGATTCAAACTTTTAATTTGGTGGCTGCAAAGGGGAGGTTTACAACCACAGTTTGCATCCTTCATTTAAAATGACCACCTTTCATTTACATGATTATTTGAATTTAAAAGGAAACTTGAATGCATGTGCTTGCTCATGACCATCTTCACATGTTTAGAAAAGTTTTTGCAAGTCCCAATTCTTGAAATTAAACTCAAATTTATTCATAACTCAAGTTTTGCATTTACAAGTTTTTGGGGCTTTTACATTCCTCCCCCCTTAAAAAGAATCTCGTCCCGAGATTCATGATTAAGAACAACGCGGGGAGGACAACCATCAAACATAAGCCTCTAACAACTCCGGATAATTGCATTGTAAATATTTCTAGCTTTCCCATATAGCTTCCTCGGACTTGTGATTTTCCCATAGCACTTTGAAAAATCGCAGCGTCCGGTTTCTGGTCTCACGAGTCTTTTCATCAATTATACGGGTTGGTCGCTCAACATACGTAAGGTCCGGCTTCAAATCTGCTATGCCTTCCGTGAGAATCTCCGTTGGAACTTTCAAACACTTTCGCAACTGATATATGTGGAAGACGTTATGAACTCCGGCTAAGGCTGCCGGTAACTCTAAACGTTATGCCACGAGTCCACATCTTTCAATGATGACGAAGGGACCAATAAAGCGCGGAGCTAATTTTTCTTTTCACTCCGAACCGGTGAATGCCCTTCATAGGAGATACGTGGAGGTATACCTGGTCCCCAACATGGAAGTCCAGAGGACGACGTCTCCTATCTGCATGACTCTTTTGTCTGGACTGAGCGGCTTTAAGATTTGCTTGAATAAGCCTTACCCGTTCTTCAGATTCATTTACGAGATCAATCCCGTAAATCACTCTCTTGCCAGATTCACACCAGTTCAAGGGTGTGCGGCACTTCCGGCCGTAGAGAGCTTCATAAGGTGCCATTTTTATGCTCGTTTGATAACCATTGTTATACGAGAACTCTGCCAACGGTAAGTGATCATCCCAGCTCTTACCGTGGTGGATAGCACATGCCCTTAGCATATCTTCAAGGATTTGATTCACCCTCTCAATTTGCCCATCGGTTTGAGGGTGATATGCGGAGCTCCGAATCAATTTGGTTCCCAAGGATGCGTGTAGCTGTTCCCAGAAATGGGCTAGGAACAGCGATCCTTTGTCGGAGACAATGGTACGGGGAACTCCATGCAAGCTCAAGATTCGTGCTATGTACAACTCCGCGTATTGCTTGGCGCTGTAGTTGGTATGCACCGGAATGAAATGTGCTGATTTGGTTAATCGGTCAATGATTACCCAAATTGAATCATGGTGGTGGGAGGTCATCGGCAACCCGACGATGAAATCCATACTCAAGTCTTCCCACTTCCATGCCGGTATTTGTAGCGGTTGCAACAGACCCGACTTCTTCACATGGTCGGCCTTAACTCTTCGACACGTATCACATTCTGAAATGTACTTGGCAACTTCACGTTTCATACGTGTCCACCAAAACTTCTTCCGAAGGTCTTGGTACATTTTATTGCTGCCCGGGTCAATGGAAAATTTGGATAAGTGAGCCTCATCCAAAATCTTCTTCCGCAGCCTCATATCACGGGGTACGACTATCCGGTCCCTGAACCATAAGGTGTCTTCATCATTCAACCGGAAACATTTCATCTCCCCGTTCTTCAACCTCATTTTGATATGAGCCATGCCCTTGTCTTTCTTTTGAGCTTTCATAACCTCCTCTCTTATTGTGGATATGAGAGCTAGATTATGTAGAGCCCCATATGGAACCAAGTAGAGACTCGGTTCTTCCTCTTCCATCGGCGTAAGGGTCAGATTATGAATATGAGATTTCCGGCTGAGTGTATCGGAAACCACATTTTCTTTGCCCGGATGATAATGAATTTCAATCTCATAGTCCTTGATCAGCTCCAACCATCGCCATTGTCGCATATTCAACTCTTTTTGAGTGAATATGTACTTCAAGCTTTTGTGGTCGGTGTAGAGATGAACCAAATTTCCCAATAGGTAATGTCTCCACATCTTTAAAGCTAATACCATGGCAGCAAGCTCGAGATCATGAGTTGGATAATGTTGCTCATGATTTCATAATTGCCGTGATCCATATGCGACCACGCGTCCTCCTTGCATGAGTACACAACCAAGTCCGATGTCGGACGCATCACAATAAACATCAAAGGGCTTGGTTGTATCAGGTTGAGCTAAAACCGGGGCTGCTGTGAGGTGTTTCACCAACACTTGAAAAGATTCCTCACATGGCTTGCTCCAATCATATTTGATGCCCTTTTCAGTAACTCCGTCATAGGTTTAGAGATTTTTGAGAAGCCCAGGATGAACCTCCGATAATATCCCACCAAACCCAAGAAACTACGAACTACATGGACTGATATTGGAGACTTCCATTTCAGCATTTGTTCAATCTTGCTTGGATCAACAGCAATGCCTTCCGCTGAAATAATATGTACAAGAAACGACACTTGGTTGATCCAGAATTCACATTTACCAAACTTTGCATAGAGCTTGTGATCTCTCAAGCATTGGAGCACAATATGCAAATGTTTAGCGTGTTCCTCTTCTGATTTGGAATAGACCAAGATGTCGTCGATGAATACCATGACGAACTGATCCAGCTCCGGCATGAACACCAAGTTCATAAGGTACATAAAGTGAGCCGGAGCATTGGTCAACCCAAATGACATGACAATATACTCATATAGCCCATATCTTATCGAGAATGCTGTTTTAGGGATATCTTCCGCTCGAATCTTGATTTGATGATACCCCGACCTTAAGTCCATCTTGGAAAGACTTTAGCACCCACTAGCTGATCAAAAAGAATATCAATTTTTGGTAGTGGATACTTGTTCTTGATCGTCACAGCATTTAACAAACGATAACTGATGCATAGCCTCAGCGTCTCGTCCTTCTTCTTCACAAATAAGGCCGAGCAACCCCATGGTGATGAACTTGGATGAATGAACCCCTTGTCCATCAGATCTTTGAGTTGATCCTTCAGTTCTGCTAGTTCATTCGGAGCCATTTTGTATGGTCTCCGAGAGATCGGCGTGGTTCCCGGTATCAACTCTATTTTGAATTCCACCTTGCGCTCAGGTGGTAAGCCTGGAAGATCTTCGGGAAACACGTCCGGATATTCACGGACTACCGGAATGTCTTCTAACTTGCCAGCCTCGGCATTACATACTTACGGGTCTTTGGAAACCGCTTTGCCGAGATACAAATGTTGACACCCATGAAGTGGAGAGTCCAGTTGAACACTCCTGTTCTCGATGTTCAGAACAGCCTTATGGAAGGTCAACCATGATATTCCCAATATGGCATTGATTCCTTGATCTTCGAGAATAATGAGGGTGGTAGGATAAATTTTTTCACCCAAACAAAGTGGTGCTCGAGAAACAACTTCATTAGTCGATATGTCTCCACCTAGCGAATGAATAAGGTAAGAACCTTTTGTGATAGTTGTGTATATCTGATCCCGGATCACCGTCGCCCTGATAATGATGTTATGTGTTGCACCAGAGTCGAATAAAATGACAACCAGCTTGTCATTTAAGGTGATCCTGTCGGAAAGAACATGTCCTCCCTTTGGCAGATCATCGACTGACACATAATTAATGTTCCCACTTTGGACATGGCTTTTCTTTACTGTCCAAAATCACTGTTCGGAAATGGACCCGCAGCCATAATGTTGCTGCTCGGTTCAGTTGCTTCATTGACGCTATGTTCGTTGTCAATATGAAGTGGGACACCACTCGGTTCAGCTGAGAAATCACCGGAATCATCTTCAACATCTTGAGGGAAATAACATTCTGGTGCACCTTGTTGATACTGAGGTGCATGAGAAATAAGTTGCTGCTACGGTGGCGGTGAATAAAACCTCTGGGGAGTAGAAGAGTCATCAAACTCCCAGAATGATTGCGCCTCTTGTGGAACCTCTCGACCGGAAGGTGAACGGATTACCCACCGATACTTCTGAGGTAGATAATTGCATTCATCCTGTGATGAGTCCCTCTCCCTCTTTTCTTTATGGTAGAGATTGGAATAATATTTCTGAGTGATAGCACAGCTAACAAACTCATCGAAATTCTCTTTGCTAACTTGAGCCAACTCACATCGCAGCCTAGCAGTCAGCCCCCGATAAAAATGATAACCCCTCATGGATGGTGATTTCACATAATCAGGGATATATTGAGCTAAGCGATTGAATTCCTTCGCATACTCAATAACACTCATTTCCCCTTGCTTTAGATTCCAGAATTCATCCAGACTGGTGTGCATTACGCCCGCAGGAACGAAGTGAGCACGAAATGCCTCCTGGAACTCCGCCCATGTAACACAATGCCCTGCTGGTTGGTTAACAAGGTATTCTGCCCACCATGCTCCAGCAAAGCCGTGAAGCTGCTGAGCGGAAAATAGAGTCTTCTGGAAATCATCACATTGAATCAACCCAAACTTGGACTCAATGACACGTAACCAGTGATTTGCTTCACAATGGTCAGCCGCCTCGGAGAATACCGGCGGTTGTGTCGCCAAGAAATCCAGATAAGTGCTCGGGGTTGGCATGTGATGCTGAGCTTCTCTATTTATTCCCTGCTGAACTAGAGTTTGGAGATTTTCATTCATATTTGCCATAATTTCAGCCAATCCGGTTGGCGATGGCTCTTGTGATGAAGTCGAGTCATTCCCACCTCAACTTGAACCTCCAATCTCCATTTGAGAATGTGTGCGTACCATCCTGCACGAAACATAATTTTGAGTCAATCAAAATTCTATCTCAGTAGTAAGTAAAGATAAGTAAAACATGAACATGTCATGAACTTTATGAAAGCATAACCACATTCATGTTTAAACAAATCTTACGTACGCTAAACTAATCAGCTGGACTACCCTGACCAGTTTAGACAAACTCCAAAATTTACTTAACTGCAGATTCTTGACTTGCATTCAATACCAAAGTTTTAGTAAACTTCAGTATATTTCCAACGAGTACTCGTATGCCTATATATCATCTCTGGATCAAAAGTTATGATTGCTCAAAGTTGACAGAATTCCTGGATAAAATTTGTCAGCATTTCCTTTGTATGTGGCTATTTTATCACCGTTGTATATGAAAATACAATAAGAATCTGAGCAAACTTTGAACTACAACAATGTTGCACATCTCATAACCTTTCCAACGGTCTATCATAGGCGCCCTAAGGATTTTGTACAGGATGGCTTAAACAGAAAGGTCCAGAGAGGTTTTTGCTACTGTCCTGGTTCTGAACAGTTTGCCTTCAACTGGATTTTTCACCAACTTAACGTGTGATTTTGCTCTGGAGGTATACCAAGAAGTTGTAGAGCACTTGAAAATCTTTCCATTGCTGTATCATACACCTTAATTGGTTAAAGCTACTCAGAGTAATGCTCTATCAAAATCCAGCAAGAATTCCTGCCAGAAACAGAGCACTCTGTTTTTCAAACCTTTGACGTGTGCTCTCATTTGAATCTTAGCTCAAAATAAGAGTTCAGTAACTAATATTTGTTTCAGACTTCCATTTTTAGTTGAAAGTTAGTTCATGAATCATTTCTTCATAGGGAAGAGGATTATATGGTTAGTACGGTGTCGATGCACCGTAAGAATCATGTCGGTACTACGTTGCCTCACCAAAAGAAAATCCTAACCAGATTATACCGGCATAAACGTATTATCCGTGGCACTAAGACGGTCTCTCGCACATGTGTACTACACGGGATACGTACGTGGTTAGTACCTGCAGAAGAACACTCAATTATGGTGCACTCAAAGGTTGTTTCATTTCAGGCAGTTCCATATTTGAAAATAATACAAACGCCCGAATCATTGTCATACGGCCGTCCTTGAGTTAAGCCACGTTTCAAGGTACGTGATCGTGTTTTTACACCACAGGACGGGGAACCCGAGTATATCATGAATGGGTCGTCACGGTTGGGAATGTTACCAACCCAACAGATACCACCTACTGCCCTGCAGGGCACACCGATGGCAAGCGCTGCGTATGTCCTCCTAGGCTATTTCCAGAAGAACACACTATCGTGTTACTGACCACACGATGGGGTCTCCACTTGCTTGCCTAATGCACGCTTGGGATCAGCGTTTCATATGAACTCAGGAACATGAAGACTCCAAGAGTTTCATATTAACGTCTCACATCAAGATGTGGGACTTATCCCTGAACCACTTTCCTCGTCAGGGGAGCTAACCAAAATTGAACCGCTTTCGGTAGCGTTTCCTTACCATGCTTACCTGAGCATAGGTACGTCATTACATAATCGAAATTCAGAATTATAACAAGTATGTTAGTCATGCCACTTGAAATAACTATACTACTATAATCCTTATGTGGGCCTAATACCGTTTCCTCACCGTATCATAAGTTTTTGTCGTAATACGATCGTTATTCCGTGCGCTATTACCAATGCGGCTCTGATACCACGCTGTCAGAGCCCCAACCCGATCCCGACCATGGGGATGGGGCACCTCGCCCGGGAATCACATTGGGCGGTGCCGTGTTATGCGGCACCCAACATCACACATATAAGGAAAACTGTATTACATAAATTAGCTACAGCGAAAGACTACAAACAACTCACGTCGAATAACTAATGGGCACTCAAGGAGAGGTCCGGCCCGTGGACTCCTCTCGCTAGCAACACGAAGACAAGGCAGCAGCAAGGTTCTCCATGTGATACATGACTCAGAAGTTCCCGAGTCTCACCAGACAACCTTCTTTATAGCGTCGAAGTTTACCTGCAAAACCACTCATATAGCAAGAGTGAGCACAAAGGCTCAGCAAGACATAACCGTATCTTCTAAACATGCAAATCTACATGAAAGTAACTTAAGACTTAACATGTAATTTGCAAAACGACTCGCCTACGAGTTCATCCTTAACTTTTAGATTTTAGCCATCATAGTAGTGACCTTGCGCCCAACAACATTGGAACTCCATAATCAAACAAGAAACGCTTCATTCCAATGTAACTGTCCCAAGGTGGAAAATAACTTTAGTTTGCTCTATCTCTACTTCAAACAGGGTTTTCATGCAATTTATAATAATCATAGAAGTAATTAAAACTTTACAAACTGTTTCCACACAAGTTGATTACTACGTCACAATATGGGAGCAAGCGGTACTTAATAACCGCGAGGGATGGTGATTCGAATCAAACATAGCTCAGGGAGTATGCCTGAATTTTCCTAGGAATTTCGGAGCTAAGAACTGCCCAGAGCTGAATTTCCAAGTTTTGGAAATTCTCTGGAATTGTTTCTGCACTCATTTGAACACAGAAACTTGCAATCAGAATTCTCCTAACTAAATAAACTCCAAATGAGCTGAAACTTTTACAGGAGTATCCTAACATCCTAAGAAATATTCTGGCAAAATTGGAGGATTTTTGGATGAACCAAACTCCCTCTAAAATTCTCTTTCTGCAAAGTTTACAGAATTTTCCAGAATTTCCTATTGATTTTCGTACAAATTGGGTTGCATATTTGGATAGAGTCTTTCCTCCTGAATCCAACCCAATTTGAATCACTAATTTTGGAGCTTCCTAGCAAAACTTATGAGGTTCTAAAGTTTGAACTGAATCTGAGAATTCAAATAAATCGGGAAATGTTCAAACTCTGACCGTGGGTCCTGGTACACGTGTCAATCCCTTGATGCAGCCACACCATGGTCCACAGCTACTCAGGCTGTAGCCATAACAGATCAAATGGCCACAACAAATCCCAGTTTACCGCAACAGCCACTGACTGGTGGGGCCGGAAGCTTCTTCTTCCTCCAGCCCCCCTTTTCCCGCGCGCTTCGCCCCCCTCGCCGGCGCGGCGGTGACCTCGCCGGACCCGACTTCTCAGCCACCTCACGGCCTGCTACTCGCCGCCCGGGGTTTTTGGGGACGGGGAACTCATCTAGGGCGTCCGCACACGCTATCAGCGCTCGGAACTAGGTCGGCGGCATGCAAAGGCTTCGGTGAAGCTTCGGCGCCGTGGTCCGAGCACCCTAGCCCGCCAAAGGTTCAGAGAATTTGCTCTAAAGCATCAGTGGAGGACGGGCTAGCTCGGCAAAGCCTCAACATGGCTCGGAAACAGAGGCAATCCAGTTGTCACCGTGCGCCCGCGCGTCCCCGCCGTGGCTGCCGAATGGAACGCTTGAACTGGGCCGCTAACACGGGGTTTCAAGCTAAGATTGTGAAGTGGATTGGGTCACCATCGAGTCTAGATGCTTTGTGCACAGTTTAGTGAACTAAAGACTAGAATTGAGTGCGAATTTTGAAATTTCATACCGGAACGTCGTTTTGTGGCCGCCGGCAAAGTTTTTCCGAATTCTCACTGGGTAGCCCACGGCTTTGCTCGTGTTTTGGAGGTGAGCAGCACGGTTCAACAGCGCTTCCAGGGGTGTCCTTGCTCGGGCGTGAATGTCCCCGGTGGGGGCTGTCCACGCGCACATTGGTTCGCAGTTGCTTGAGGTCGCCGCCCGGGGAAGCTTTCCTAGCGTGGAGAACGCCAGAAACCGTGGTTTTTGCGCGGAGGAGTTTAGAGGACGGTCGGTCCTTGCTTTTTTGCAGCTCAGGGAGATTTCACACACGCGTTTTTGTGGGTTTCCGATAGCAACCGAGGCGGCGGCGAGCTCAGCGCTTATCGGGTGCGAGGAGGAGAGACGAACACAAACGGCTCGGTTCATAGGTGGAAAGGATCATGCCGAGGTACAGAAGGGCCACGAGCAGCTCTCCAGCGCTGCTCAATTCGGTGAGGAGGTGGCAGAAATTTTCTTCTCGGTGGCGCTCGGAGCCCGCTTAGCAGCTCGGGTGAGGAACAGAGACTTTGCTTCGAGTGTAAGTTTAGATGGCACTATGACATGTGGGGTCCACCCCTGTTCCTCCCAAAAGAACTCCCAATTTCTGGCACAGTGCAAACTTCAGCTATGAGGAACTCAAATTCAAAAGCCATTTGGCAATTTGACAAGTTTTGCCTCAGTTTCAATTTGAATTCAAATTTCGATGAAATTCACAAGTCTCTTTGATATACATATCAAAGCACCTCTAAATTTGCTCAAAATTTGCCTTCCTCATAATTTGGAACCGATGAATTGAACTAGGGATTCAAACTTTTAATTTGGTGGCTGCAAAGGGGAGGTTTACAACAACAGTTTGCATCCTTCATTTAAAATGACCACCTTTCATTTACATGATCATTTGAATTTAAAAGGAAACTTGAATGCATGTGCTTGCTCATGACCATCTTCACATGTTTAGAAAAGTTTTTACAAGTCCCAATTCTTGAAATTTAACTAAACTTTATTCATAACTCAAGTTTTGCATTTACAAGTTTTTGGGACTTTTACTCAATGATCTCTGACTTTTTCTTGCCGGAGAGCTTCCCTACGATGAACCGATGCCGATGAAGTGATCAAAGAGGAAGAGAAAGGGTGGGATCAACGGGTTGATGGAGTTCAGCGGCAAACTCACTAATGAGAACTTGTTCGCATGTGAAGAAGAGAATTGGGGGTTCCCGTTTGTTTAAATAGGAGGGAAAGAGTGGCGATTGTGTGGCGTGAACGGGTGCGACTGATAGAGGGCGGGCAGTTTTCTTTTCTCTACGGGGTGTGATAAACTACCTACCTTAGGGGTTGTTTGAGTATAGTAAATAAGAGTTGAATAAAGTGGAATAAAGTGAAAAATGAACTAATTTTACTTCAATCCATCTCAATTCATCCCGAATGGAGAGTATTGTGCTCTATCCAAACAAATCCTTAAATGGATCCTCGCCCTGAGATTCAGAAGGTTTAGTGTTTTCTTTTCTATGCGACGTGTGACATGCACAAAATGACAATACATGCTATTGGCAAAGGAGAGATGAAACACTTTCAGGTCTGGCTAGCTTTGGAATATTCGCTCTTTGTCCACTATGTTTCTTCCTTATCTACTTCTGCAGCGACAAATCTAGAATTTCAACAACTATAACTTCTCCAGTCAACTCAGTACACAAAAGTATATATATATATATATATATATATATATATATATAAAGGATAGCACGATAATATATTTAGAAGCATCATAACATAATAAAATTACTCAGTTAAGTCCAAAAATTCATAATTAAATCAACTGTTTTTTGATTAAAATAAGAGGAAAATTCAGTTATAGTCTAATTTTCTGCTACTTACTCTCATTCATTTAGTTGACAATAAATATCAATTATTAGTACAGCTAGATGAGTGTAAAAACAAAGTGAAATCAGCTAAAACAAGGATGAATTGACGAATCTCAGACTTGTAAAAGAAGTACTAATAAGGTGATCGACTAGAACTACGGGCTTACAAGATCGATTAGGCTGCAGTTGGAGTACACGTACTGTACTCCTAGATGGATGAAAAGGTAGACCAAGGACAGCGGCCATGGGGCGTCAGCGTGGAAGCGCCTTCGTGCGAACACGGACCATCGAGTAGTCCACTGGCGTCACCGGCGTGCGAGATCGGTCTTCGCTTCGCTGCGGCATTTGCCTTTGATAGGGATGAAAACGGTGACAAACGGTCAGAAAAATTGTTAAATGCTATTCATTTTTATATATAAGGAATCAAAAACAGTACCATCAGAAATGGATATGATATTGAAAATTTCAAAAATATCGGAAACGGATATATCGAAACGGAAACATGTCGATATCGGAACGGTTTCGATTTTTTTGTAAACATCACTCTAAAGGCCAAAGTATTATCATTATTATTTAAAATGACATAAGCAAACCATGATAGTAACTCCACACTTATAACCATAACAAATTAATGACAAGTCAAATGAGATTGAGAATTTGGGATGTGATTAGGGTTCGGTGCTGCTGGAGGCCATGTCTCGGGCTGTCGGCCTATTGGGCTGTTAAGTATTGGGCCAAGGCCAAATGTTGATTCCGAAAATGAAAATGGACATTGTTCGGAAATTTTCGAATAAATACGGAATTCCGAATATTCGGTTGGAAATCCGCCCAAATCGTTTTCATTCTGATTTTGAATTTCTATCCCTGATTTCCGACCAATTTATAAATAATTCCGATAAAAATTACGGTTCTAAATTTTTCAGAATCGGTATCCGTTGATCCGGGAAAATTTCGTCCGTATTTCACCCCTAGCCTTTCAGGAATGGAGGAAAAAAATCTTTAAATCGGTGATGCAAATGGATTGACGTGTCGTGACATCTGTCGTATCATGAATCTTAAAGCGATGGGAAGGACAGGCGTATGGAAAAATTTAGTATAGGCTTATCCTTCCCCACTAGAGATGAAAACGGATAAGATATTTTCCATACCATCCGTTACCGTTTTCGAAAATATCCGATCTATATCCGTTTTTGTCAGATATTTTTCAGAATCGTATTTGGATATTCAATTTCAGATATCGGATCGGAAACGATATGGATCATATTCAGCTGAATAGTTGGATATCCATATTTATTTGGATATATCCGAAGTTGATCCATTTAATATCAGAACAGAAAGGACTGGACCTCAGCCCATTTACTCAGAAAATTGCTAAGCCCACACAAAATTGCACACAAGATATTATAAAATATATTTTTGAATACACAAAACTATAGAAAAACCTATAAAAGTATTATTTGATACATAAAGCATAATACAAGTGATATTGTCCAAAATAAATATTGGATACTAGTAAATTAACTATAACCATTCAATAATAATTTAAATAACAAGAAATAAAAAATCATATGCAACCTCAAAATTAAGTAATTGAATACATAAAGTATAGAAAAACCTCTAAAGCGATATTTGATCTCTAGAGCAAATGCAAGTGATAATTGTCCAAAATAAATTATAGATACTAGTAAATTAGCATAACCATCCAATAATCATTTAAATAACAAGAAACTAAAAAAATTCACATGCAACATCAAAATTATATAATATTTTCACCAATAATTTTCTGTTGTGAAATTGAGGGATTGGAATGAACTATATGTTCATGAAGTCTATTCACCATCCTACTATTTGTTATTTATTTGTAAAGTCTATACCATTCAGAATGTCTAATATGATAAGGTATGTAAAAATTTGTTTCCAAAATAAATTTCTGAGTCCGTCTGATCAAAATGTTTTCGATCCGATTGATCCTTTTCCAATATAACCGACATATCCAATACGGAATCTGGTTTCGACGATACCGTTTTCGACTCCGATTCCAAAATTGATATGTGATTATGAAAACAATTTAGTTTTTTTATCTGACTGTATCCAACCATTTTCATCCTTATTCCCCACTCGGTTGGGCTTGGCAAACACTAAACGAACAGATCACTCCTTCGCCAAGATGGTGGCGTCTCTGAACCATCGGACAAGCAGAGCTGTGAGAGCGTGTTCAGGGCGCAGATGAACGCCGCCATCGAGATCTTCAGGATCGCGCTACCATGAATGGCCTTGTTCTCGTCGGCGTCACTGCCAGCAACGCTACTGTTGTTCATCCGACAACAACGCCGGCAACAGCTTCTGAGACTTTGGCGCGGCTCATTCCAGGAAGGCGAATGTTACATTAGCCAGCTCGGAGTGGTCCAGCCTGTAACCGACGTGGTCCCGTGTGTGTGAACAATATAACTCGCTAAGCGGGAGAGAGGAGAGACAACTGGTAACAGAACTTTGACATTCGATTGTGAATGCTATCTCCCTCCTCGCCATCTATCCTCTTCTTCCTCCTGCTCACTGTTCCTCCCGTCTTCCTCCTTTAACAATTAGTATCAGAAAGAGGACCATAAACCATCTCACGAGAAGAACATGTATCATCGCTAGGACTCAAACTTTCCAAATGATTAAATTTAGATTCCAGTGATTTAATTTTAGAGCTATACTTCCTAAGTTTCCTATCCTTTTTCTTTAGTAAAGCGCCCTGACGATAAACAACACTAGAAATGTATTTATCGAAGGGATTTACCTTGTCAATATCACTGTCTAGTTCAACCTCCATTAAGTTGAGCTTGATTGACTAACCAGAATATACAAACTCGTCAATGTTTCTTTGTTGGTCTTCTCCTTGGACAAGGTGTCTTCATTATGGCTCACGTCCACATCCTTAAGTGCTGATAGGACTCGGTGTTGGTGATATGCCCAAGAGGCAATCATAACAATTCAGGTAAAGTCCTGTTGGATATTTGATCCATCAGCAATTAGGGTACTAATGGGCCTGCGACCTAAAAGCCCATTAGTACGCCTATAAATATGAGGGGTAGGGTTAGGGGCTGAGCTCTCCACCACGTGACAGCCCTAGCCGCCACTCCTTGTAGGCCTCACGCCGAGACCCTTGCCGCGCGTGCGGTGCTAGCACACCGGCACACGGTGTTCCTCCCCGTACGTGTGGACTCCGTGGATGCGCTGCTGCTACTGCTGCGCTGATTGGCTACGACGAACGTGATTGTCTACATGCTGCCGTGACGAGGACGAGGAAGAGGCGAACGCGGCCGTCTACTTCCCCTACACTGAAGCGCATCTAGTGGTAACGATCTATGACCTCTGTACTCGCATGTTACCTAGGTGACGCGGTAGAATTGCTAGAGGAGCGTACCGCCGATTTACCAACAGTGGCTTAAGAGCCCATTTGCTTAGTTTTTGGTCTGGATCTTATTAGTAGATGTGATCTACTGCAGACATGTTCATACGATAAACTTTTATTGCACGGTTTTTAGGGTTTGGAATTGGTTAGAATAGATTGCGATCATATATGACTAAAGGGTCAGTTCCTGCTCTTTCTATGTTGTGTGCGCAACCTATCCCTCCCGACTGAAATCACCATCAGGACTAATCACGCACATAGCGAACAGATCCAGCCAACAGAACACGGTCATGAGTCACGATCTTCTCATCAATAGCCAGTCACATTGAAAATTGAGGCATTCTGAATGGCTCGGATTTGGGTTGATTTGATCAATCCGATGAGATTTTCATAATGATTTCATAGATGGGATCTATGTAATTCCGTTTGGTGTTCAGGGCACTGCCGTGAAACCCGTGGGACTGTCGTTGCTGTCTGCTATAGCGATTACATAATATTGTTTCGCGCTAGAAACTGTTCTATGCTTAACTCGTTTTTGTAGGAAATGATGTGAATGGTATGGCCTTATTGTGATGTGATAATCTGTGTGTAATATTAATACAGCCTGCATGTTGCAAATTTAACACAACCGGGTTGAGCTTGTCATATAATTGTATAACAACCTGCGTGTCGTCGACCTGTGATGCTTGATCTCTCATATAATTTATTTGATAGCTATTAGTTGTATTAGCTTATTTTATATTCTTGGAGATGTCCTTAAGCATGGTCGAGATGGTGATCACCACAAGAAGGAAGGCACGACAACTTAGATCATGATGAAACCATGGCGATGGAGACCACTGTGATTCTAAAGGCCATACTATTCACAATGTGATATGATCATATGTCTGTGATGTTTATTTATTACTATTCTTTTCATGCTTTTCATACTGTGGATGTTTTGTCATGATAGAATAGGTTCCCTCGCAAAAGTTAAGTATTTAATGCCATTTACCAATAGCTGCACCTATGTTGTTTTGATGGTTGTGTGGTAGGTTTGCCAAAGTAAAATACCACCATCTATCATAATGCATAGAGTGAATGTTGGACATTCACATGCATAGTGTTGGTTTGCTCAACAAAGCTATCAAGACGGTTTTGATCTTTATGACATAGAGTTGGGAGCCGGGGCATTAGATGTCACCCAACAAACAACAGTCATATAGAGATATGATTAATAATTGTTTTTACCTATGTCACTAACTTTCTAGCGGTGAAGCCGAAGCTCTCTAGGAATTAGTGAATATGGATCTTCGACAACTATATGTCGTTAGAGGGAGGACGATACTCATATAGTAGTGGTGTCTTTTATTAAACTGTTAATAAAAGACTGATACATAACATAGTGCTAAAACCTTACATATTTATTTTCTATTGTAGATCATGTCTGCTAGGAACAATTCCGATTTCAATTTGTGATCTGTGCTTGAAAAGGAAAAGCTCAATGGAGCAAAATTTATCGATTGGTATCACAATCTCAGAATCGTTCTTAGGCAAGACAAAACTGAGTATATTCTTCAGCAACCATACCCCAATGACCTCCCAGATGATGCAACTGCTGCAGCATGTTGAGCTTATCAGAAGCACTGCGATGATGCACTTAACGTAAGCTGCCTCATGCTCGCCACTATGTCCCCTGATATGCAGAAACAGTATGAGCATAAAAATGCTTATTCTATGTTTGAGGGACTGTATGGAATGTTTGAGAACCAAGTTAGGGCTGACAGATACAACATCTCAAAGTTCTTGTTCTCATGCAAGCTGGCGGAGGGTAGCCCAGTCAGCCCTTATGTAATCAAAATGATTGGTTACATTGAGACTTTGGGCAAACTTGGTTCTGAACTCAAGGATGATCTGGCTATTGACGTTGTTCTCCAGTCGCTCCCACCAAGCTACGAGCTGTTTATATTAAATTTTCAAATGAATGGCATGGAGAAAACGTTGGCTGAATTGCATGGGATGCTTAAAACAGCCGAAGAAAGCATTAAAAAAACGCCACTCATGTGATGATGGTTCAGAAGGAAAATAAAAAGAGGAAGCGTGTGACGCATCCTAAAGGCAAAGGCAATGGAAAGGTTCCCGATGATCCCTCAAGCTCAAAGTCTAAGCCAAAGGGCAAATCTAGCCCTTCTCCTAATGATGAATGCTTTCAATGTCATGCTAAGGGGCATTAGTCTAGGAACTGCAAGAAGTACTTGGAGGATCTGAAGAAGAAGAAGAGAAGTGAGACTTCCGCTTTAGGTACAAATGTTATACAAATTAATATTGCATTATCTTCTAGTGGATCATGGGTATTTGATACTGGATCAATGATTCACACTTGCAAATCATTGTAGGGTATAAGTGAGACTAGAAGATTTGCAAAAGGCGAGTTGGATGTTCATGTCGGCAATGGAGCAAAGGTTGCGGTCGTAGCTGTAGGGACCTACCACTTGTCATTACCCTCAGAATTAGTTTTGGAATTGAATAATTGTTATTGCATTTCTACTTTGAGCAAGAACATTATCTCTTCTTCATGTTAGAAGAAGTTGTATGGTTATGAGATTGTAATAAAGAATGAATGTTGTTCTATTTATTATAATAATATTTTCTATGCCCAATGTCCATTGATGAATGAATTATATGTTCTTGATCTTGAGGATAAAACTGTCTATAACATTAATACCAAAAGGGCTCGACGAAATGATGTAAATCCCACTTTTATTTGGCATTGTCGCTTAGGTCATATAAATGAGAAACACATTGAAAAACTCCATAAAGATGGTTTACTAAGCTCATTTGATTTTGAATCACTTGACACATGCGAGTCTTGTTTGCATGGGAAGATGACCAAAACACCCTTCACTGGTCAGAGTGAGAGGGCGAGTGACTTGTTTGGACTTATACATACCGATGTATGTGGACCAATGAGTTCAATAGCCAAAGGTGGTTTTCAGTAGTTCATCACGTTTACCAATAACTTTAGAATATATGGATATGTCTATGATGAGAACATCACTACCCGTTGATACAACCACAACGACAGTCCATTCACCGCTTACATCTAATCAAGGTCCAATGACACGCGCTCGTGCACCTGAACTTAATTATCAGGTGAATTCGTTCCTGGCTGTTAAAATTTATTCTCCTTCAAATGGGGAGCTATTAAAGCCTTGTGTCACGCCAGGTTTTATATAAAGTAAAACCGGCGATATCTATATGTGTGCCAGGATCGGTTTAATCATACATGTAGGACAATTAGTGATAAACAGTTCTATGTAGAATATAAATGTCATTATACCTTAAATGAGTTTCAAATATAAGCGGAAGAGGAAAACTTGTAGGGCCGTCCGCAAGGCAAATCGACTGGCAGCAACGTGACCTTCACACCATCTTCATCTGATCTTCTTTTCACTGAGCAACATTTATGATAAAAAAGGAAAACGCATGAGTACATAAAGTACTCAGCAAGTGTGGGAAATTGATGACATGCAGGCTAGAACAAGGAAAGGCTTAACTCATGGTTAAAGCACTACACAATTAATTTCTATCACCTGAGCTTATTAAGCACCTATATTACTACATAAGTGAAGTAGTCCCAATTCTATAACCTCATTTCCATTGTTAAGCTCCCCTCTTAACATCCTAAACTTCTCAATTCATCATCCTCTAATCATGAATAAGTCCAAGCCGCTCTTGACCGTGAGCATGGATGTCATAACACTTTTGACTCTGCAGAGTTTGCGCCACTTTACCCACATGTAGTGATTTCATCTCCAATTGCCGGGTGGACTAAGAACCTCCATTATGCCCGTGACCATGAACCACGTTCACACTTCCTAGGTGTGTAGCCGGGAGATCACTACGAGGTCTTTACAAAGGGATTCCCGATGAGTATAAGCCCATTGAGGTTTCACCCCTAACATCAACCAGGAGGCTCCAACCCCCGCTTCAGTGGCCCCCTCTTGAGCCTTGCATTCCTATGGTAGTCCAGCTGACACCTATTCCTCGCACCATCTAAACACGCACACTACGTCATAAATACACCTAATTAATTGGCCAAGCTGCCCCATCTCAGCATGTGGTTGGCACCGTAAAGCCAGGTTACATGCTCCATGAACCCCTTAGAACCCAGGCAAGAACTAAACACGAAACTGAGTCTCGTGCACCCAGCACCAACCAAAGCATCCAAGTTGCCTAGATTCCTATCTCTACCATGACTCATCATATATCATCAATAGTAAATAATCAAGTTTTGCAACTCATATCCCATCCCAACTCTAAGCATGGCTAAGCATAAACGAATATCCATGAATAAACATACCAAATAACTCCCAACCCAGGCTTCAAGGAAATATGATAATGAAAATATAGGGAAACTTCCTTTCATGGGTTTCAAAATTCATATGAGAATGCAAATAATTCTATCAACACATCCTAGTGTGGTGCAAAGTGGTCAAGTACACTTGCCTTTTTCTTATAGCGTTGCTTAGTCCACTGGTCGAACTCTTGATGTTCAAAGTATTCGCGATGTTTCTTGACCGTGACTTGTACACGCATACCCTATATGGTTTGTGCGGTCCAGGAAGGAGAGAAAAACGACTCGCGACATGGAGGACTGGCGACGTTCTTTGGGTCCGAGACGTGTTTTGGTTCGTGGCAAAGACGTTAGCGTCGTCAGGGACTGGGGGAAAACGAATGAAACAAGAGGACGTTGGCGAGGGGCGTAAAAACTCACCAGCAATCAATGAAAATGCGGTTGGGGTGCCGATCCGCGTCAGGGAGCTTCCGGTAGAGCTTTCAGACAACCCGAGAGGGACGGTGGTGAAATCCTTCGGTGCTTGTTGGGATGGTCGATGAGGTGCCATTTCTTTGAGTCCGACAGGTCATATATGCTCATTGGTGCGAAGGGTAGACGCTGCCGGGGTTAGAACTCGGAGGAAACAAACGCAAGGGGTAGAACACCATGAAAGGTGGAGGGTCTCACCGGAGCTCGTTAGATATGGGGGTTTGGGTGCCGATTTGCTTCGAAGATGGCTGATGGCATTGATTGCGGCCTAGCACACATGAGCATGAGGGTGCTGGAACCCATTCAATATCATTGAGAAGACTTGTTCCAGATTTTTAAGCATAACCTTTGTGCATCCTTCTGCAATCTATGCAAGTGTGATCAGCGCAGCTTGGTGCTTCTGCCACTCAGGAGCATAAAGATATTGGGGAAGCAGCTCAGATGCAATGGGCACAATCGCATTTTCCCCAATGGCGATGTCAAGTCGGTCAAGGCACTCCTTAGAAACTCCATAGATGTTCTCTTCACCTGCATCCTCACCTTCAGTTTCAGCAGAGTGCCAAACAGGGTCATCCTCCACATCTAGCAACATCTGCACGAGCCCCACAAACAGCACGCCAACAAACTGCGGGAGACGTCTCATCATTCACGGTACACGCTCCTGTATGAACTCAAAGTCATGAATCTTCCTGAACGTCACATTCTTCAGCAGCAGAACCTTACCAATGGCGAGGAGTGGGCATAGGCTGTTGTCGTCCTAGTAGACAACGAGCGTGCGGCGGCCGAGGAAGACGACACCCCTTGTTCGGTGCATCACCTCGGCTGACTCAGCGTCCGAAGACTTGAAGCATACTCTCCCTTTGTCCCCTGCTCCGGCTGCAGCGGCGTGGTAGGGGCTGAGGCAGGCCGCTGCGCCGCAAGGTCGGGCGAGGCGGGCGGCGGCCAGAGAGGAAGGGCGTGGCGAGTCGGCGCTCGGGCGCCGGAGTGGAGGCTGACGGGGGCGGCTGCGGAGGATGGCGGCCGGAAGGAACGCACCGGCCGGGGAGTGGTGCACGGTGGAGGCGGCGCTCGGCGGTTGGGCAAGGTGTGACATCCTGTCTCCTGGCTTAATAGGATTGATAGAATACCCATACTATCAAGGTATACCTTCTTTTGTGGAAGCTCACCTGCAAAGGACTCCGGGGTTAAGCGTGCTTCGCCCAGGGAAATTTGGGGATGGGTGACCGACCGGGAAGTCTTCCCAGGTGCGCACGAGTGAGTACAAAGTGCGCAGAAAAGACTAGTGTTGGTATGTGGGGCTAGTCTATGATCCTAGAGAGCTGCCTCAAATGGTATCAGAGCCAACCCTCGCAGTTTCACGGGTGCGTACGTGTCAGTGAGAAGGATACGGTAGCGTACGGGTCAGGGACGTGGGTACGTACGCATGACGCGTGGGTCCTCTGTGTGGGACACGGTATGGTACGCATGCTGCTAACAGGACATACAGTATACGTATGCCAGTACTGAACGTATGGACGTGGCTAAGAGGGGACAATCCTTTCTTGGCATTGACCGACGAGGACTTCTAAGGGGGGTGGATTATGACATCCTAGCTTCCGTCTTAATAGGATTGATAGAATACTCATACCATCAAGGTATACCTTCTTTTCCGGAATCCCACCTGTAAAGGACAGGAGTTAAGCGTGCTTGCCCCGGAGAAATTTTTGGATGGGTGACCGACCGGGAAGTTTTCCTGAGTGCGCACGAGTGAGGAGAAAGTGTGCAGAAAAGACTAGTGTTTGTATGTGGGGCTAATCTATGATTATAGAGACCTTCCACACAAGGTCAGGAAGGAGACGACACTGAGGAGAAGAAGGCAGGGAGGGCGCCGGATCCATGGGGGACGGTGGCCTCCGGAGGGGGCGAGGCGCGAGCGGGGAGAGCCTGGAGGGGGCTCAGGTGCAGTGCGGCAGCGGGAATCGAGCGGAGGCGGTGCGCGGACAGTGAGAGGGCGAGGTCAACGGGATCAAATAGGCCGTGGGGGAGGTTGTCGAGAGGAGGGGGCGAGACGCAGGATCGACGAAGGAAAAGGTCGGCGGTTTGCAAGGAGAGTGGGGTGGGCGGTTGGCACAAGGAGAGCAGGAGCGTGGAGGTGTGGCACATGGAGTTAGGGGGTGAGGCGGCGGGGGAAGGGTTGGGTTAGTTTTTTTTTGCAAATCAGGGTGTTACAATACTACCCTCCTTATATGGAACTCTAGTGAGCTAGGTTTTGGAAGTTTCATTGACAGAAGAAGTTTTTCCTTGTGGTTGATAGTATAGAGACACGTTTTACCGGGACGAAGTCCTATAAAGAGTTATACACGTCTATGATAATAGGCAAGTCAAACGACGATTTAGATATGATTGAAGGAGTTTAGATTCTAATAACCTAGAATGCTTCTATCGGTATCCTGCAGACCGGGTACCCCCGCGTAGTGGGTAAAAGACAGTCTGGGCCCCACCTCCCCTCCGAGGCGGGCCCCAGCATAAGCTACGTTCCCTTGGCCCCATGGTCAGCCCTGGGGCCGCCACGTGCGCATGAGCGACGGAGCTGACACGTGCCCTGGGCTCCGGCCCGAGCCTTCCCGCTGAGGTGAGGTCCGCGGCTGATACGTGTCCCCTTGGCTCTGAGCCGCCTCCCCACCAGGGAAAGCTTTGGAGCAGACACGTGACCTGCACTCCGGCTCGAGCCTCTCCGCTGAGGTGAGGTCAGGGGCTGCCACATGCCCCCTGGCTCTGAGCCGCCTCCTCGCTGAGGACAGCCCTAGAGTAGACACGAGCCCCGGGCTCTGGCCCGAGCCTCCCCTCTGAGGTGAGGTCCGGGGCTGCCATGTGTCCCCTAGCTCCGAGCCGCCTCCCCGCTGAGGAAAGATCCGGTGTAAACATGTGCCCTGGGCTCCGGCCCGAGCCTCCCTGCTGAGGTGAGATCAGGAGCTGCCACGTGTCCCTTGGTACCAAGCCCGTCGATAAGAGCTCCAGAGCCACCATGTGCCTCATGATCCGTCATGGGCCGTGGTTCGATGAAGTCAAGAAGGAAGTGCGCTGTCAGGCTTCGCATTCAAGGCTCACGCCTTCCCCAGAAGCATGGTGCACAGCACATGCCTCCGTCCCTTGCCTGTTCGCCATTACGGTGACAAGACAAGACGACAAGGAGTGACAGCAGTACGGTGTCGCCCAACGGCACGAAGCCGCCCAAGCAGGGCGAGAAGACGTGGTGATAAGACGACGTCTTCATCATCACCTAACACGGTGTCAAGGGCGCTCAGCGCACCGGACGACAGGACTTAACTCTTCCGCCGGCTACTCTACTCAGAGGACAAAATCCTAGACCGTGTATAGGGTCCACTTAGCTTTGGGGCCACCTGTCGGGCCCCAGGCCTCATTGTAACCACCCTGGCCTTCAGGTATAAAAGGACTGGGGTGACCGCCCTGTAGAGGGTTCCAGATTTCCACATCCCACAATGCACAAGCACTCACTCGCAAGCAATAGAACAAGCACTCTTGTGGACGTAGGGTATTATGCTCCGGCGGCCCGAACCACATAAATCTCGGTGTTCATCAGCTCTCTTGAGGCCAGGTCGCCTAGGGTACCAAGCCCCTTCCGGAAAAAAGAAACTCGCAGGATGCTTCCGAGCAGGCCTGGAGGAGAGTCGCAACTCACACCCTGACATTTGGCGCGCCAGGTAGGGGGGCTTTCCGCGCTCTCCACGCGACCATGGTGAACATCACTTCTCGTGGCAAGCCTTCTCGCCCAGCTCGCCGTTGTCTCTAGGCGGGAGACGACGAGGCTACCCCCACTCCAGAGCGGGCACGTCTAGCCAAGCCGACAGCCAAGCAGCCGGCACACTCTGTGTGATGTACGGAGGTTCTTCCGATGTCTCGTCCAGACGAGCCGTCAAGACCCTCCGTCGAGCAGTGGCAGCAGCCGCCCCAGTCCCGGGGCCAGCGCCACATCGCAAATGGATGGAGACGCCGATTAGCATCGATGCCTCCGACTGCCCCGAGAACATGGCAGGCGCCGGGCAGCTGCCTCTCCTCGTCGCCCCGACCATCTCCAACGTAAAGCTCTACCACGTGTTGATCAATGGTGGGGCGACCCTCAGCGTCATCAGCCTTGCAGCTTTCAAGAAGCTTCAAATCCCTATGTCCCAACTTACCCCCTAGAGACCATTCCCGGGGGTAGGTCAGGACCCAATCTTCTCGTGCAGTAGCATCTCCCTCCCGGTAACATCCGGGACGCCTGAGAACTACTGTATGGAGAGCGTCGTCTTCGACGTTGCGGAGGTCAGCCTCCCCTTCAACGCCATAATCGGGAGACCAGCTCTGTACCGGTTCATGGCAGTAGCCTACTACGGCTACTTAGTTCTGAAGATGCCAATCCTGAGTGGCGTCCTCAAGATCCGCGGTGACCGCACCGCGGCTGTCTCGGCGCTGGAAAAGCTCCAAGCGCTGGCAGCAGCGCAGGAAGCCGCCTCCGGCCACACAGAAGCTAGCCGTTCACCTCCAAGCATGTGTCAGCGAGGGGTGACATCAGCACCCAGTGTGCAGCCCTCGGATGATGAGGACGTACCGGTCAAGGTCGTCCAAGTCGGTCCTGATGTCGCCCAGACCATCCGAATTGCCGGGGGCCTGAGAGGCAAATAGGAAGACGCGCTCATCATCTTCCTCCGAGCCAACGTCGACGTGTTTGCCTAGCAACCATCGGAAATGCCCGGGATCCCTAGGGAGGTGATCGAGCACCAACTGAATATCCATTCCGACGCCCGGCCTGTCCAACAGAAGTCTCTGAAGCAATCCATCGAGCTGCAAGACTTCATCCGTGAAGAAATCAAGAAGTTGCTCGATGCTGGCTTCATCCGAGAGGTTCATCATCCACAATGGTTGTCCACCCTGTTGTCGTCCCCAAGGCTTGCGGGAAGCTACGCATGTGCATCGAATACACCACCCTCAATAAGGCATGTCCAAAGGATCCGTTCCCTCCCTCCCTCCCCCCCTCCCCCCCCTCCCCCCCCCCCCCCCCCCCCCCGTATAGACCAAATAGTCGATCCCACATACGGCTGTGATGTACTGTGTTTCCTAGACGCATACTCAGGTTTCCACCAGATACCTATGTCTAGGGAAGATGAAGAACGTACTGCCTTCATCACAGTAGATGGTTTATACTGCTATGTGTCACTGCCTTATGGTCTTAAGAATGCTCTTCCCACTTTTGTATGTGCAATGCACAAGACGTTCAGGAATCTCATTCGGTACCTGGTTGAGGTTTATGTCAATGACATCGTAGTGAAGGTTATGTCGAAAGCATCTCTGCTCGACAACATAGCCCTAGTCTTCGACAAACTGCGCTCCACACACACGAAGTTGAACCCGTACAGATGTGTCTTTGGGGTCTCTACCGGGAAGTTGCTCGGTTTCTTGGTCTCACACCAAGGGATCGAAGCTAACCCAGAGAAGATTAAGGCGATAGAACTGATGCACCCCCCTACCCGCATCAAGGATGTGCAGAACCTTACCGGATGCTTGGCTGCGCTCGGCCGGTTTATCTCTAGACTAGCCGAGCGGGCTCTTCCGTTCTTCAAGCTTCTACGCAAGTTTGGTCCATTTGTATGGACCGAGGAGGCCGATGAGGCGTTCCAGGAGCTGAAGAAGTTCCTCACAACACTACCAGTCATGGTGGCCCCCGAACAAGGCGAGCCACTGCTCCACTACATCGCTGCCACAACCGAGTCCCGGACCTCCCCATTAAGAACTAGTTGGGTCTCAGGCATGTAGACCCAGCAACAGGCGTGCACCTGGGTCCGAGCTCCCAGAGTGCAGTCCCGGACTAGGGGGCTAGGGGTCCCCGGGTTCCGGACCTCACCTAGAAGAACTGGTCGGGCCTCAGACGCCTAGGCCTGACAACTGGTGTGCACCTGGGTCCGAGCTCCCAGAGTGTAGTCCCGGGCCTGGGGGCTTGGGCCCCCCTAGTCCCGGACCTCTACAAGAAGACGTTGCGGACCCCTCTAGGAGGGTCCAAAACATACAGCGTCCGGTCTACTTCATCAGCGAGGTCCTCCATGATGCCAAGACGAGATATCTGGAGGTGCACAAACTGCTCTATGGAGTCCTCGTTGCATCAAGGAAGCTGCGCCATTACTTCCAAGCTCACAAGATCTCAGTGGTAACCTCATACCCAATGAATACCGTCCTCCACAGCCCCAACACCACTGGAAATGTAGCTAAATGGGCTGCAGAGTTGGTGGAGTTCGAGCTGGACTTCTTACTGCACCATGTGGTGGAGCCATTCAAAGACGATATGGAGAATGATCCACAAGAACGGCATTGGTACGCACCTCAGGAGGAGTTTCACGCGGGCTTACACCCTGTGGAGCCTCACGAAGCCATGAAGGGAGGAGATGAACCCGAGGAGGAGCCACCCCTTGCTGAGGCCGAGAATGAAGGTGATGTACGGGCCGACCATTCAGTTCAAGAATTTCGGTCCAACAGAATGAAAGGAGGACACATATCCAAGGAGCTCAAAGAATTTCTGGATTGCTGCATCTTATACCCGGAATATCTTTTCAAGAAAGTCCCTAGTCTCGGACATGAAGAGTGGAAGGCTGAAGTAACCATCCTATCTAATGGTAGGGTTGTCACCTGGCACTTCACACCCACATGCAGAGCTACAAGGGCAGAAGCTATCGATGCTGCTGCATGGGAAGCACTCACTGGACTGTGCTACCCCTTCCATGAGCAGCTTGAGGACACAACTTTTGAGCTACACCCGTATCAGAAGAGTGGTACAAGGGAGATCATTGGACCCCATGTAACAGCTCTTTCCAACCCACAAGCTGCTGACAAGTCTCAGAGGTTGCTCGTGGAATTAGGAAACCGATATGCAAGTGCTCAAGAAGAGATCCGTTACCTCCGCAAGAAGCTGTTCTTGCTGGAAAAACAGGAGGATACTCATGCCAACGCAGGAGAAAATGGAGCACCAGCGTCATCTAACCCTACATGGACTGCCGACTCGCCATGGCGTGCGCCCATGTATGGATCACCCCCGTCACATGCCGAGAACAGCTCCGGTTCTCACGATTAAGTTTAGGTTTCCATTGAATAAAGCTGTAATAGGAACATTTAGATCGTAGTAACTTGAATAAGAGTGGTGTGCTGAATTTTTATGATGATTGCTTGTGTTTTTGTGCTTGGTTTAAGTTGTGGGACGCTTTGTTGAATGTCCACATCCACACATAGTATATAGATATCAGATGATTCGTCACCTGTTCACACCCTCATATAGACTGAAATTAATAAAATAAGTTGCTTAGTTCATACACCTTGATGCATATACTTGATAAATCGCTTCTTTCAATTCTGAATTCTATTCTGAGTAAGATTAAAATAAGCGGGGTAGACTTTCTTGCCAACCTTATTGTCCTGGATTCCCAAGGGATTGACATAATACTTGGAATGGACTGGTTAAGCAAGCACAACAGAATGATTCAATGTGCTCAGAGGATCGTGCAGTTGACGAGTGAGCACGGTACTCGTATTGAGTTTGAGGCAGCCCAACCGGCAACCGAGAAGGCAGTGCTGAACCACATCGAAGAAGCGACATTGGAAAGCATTCCGGTGGTTCCAGAATATTCAGATGTGTTCCTGGAAGAACTTCCAGGTATGCCACCTGACCGGGACATTAAATTTGCCATTGATTTAGTACCCAGAACTGCACCTATAACAAAGAGGCTGTATAGGATGCCCACTAATGAACTAGTGGAGCTCAAGAAGCAAATTCAGGAGCAGCTAGAAAAGGGTTTTATACGCCCAAGCTCGTCACCATGGGGAGCCCCCGTGCTCTTCATAGACAAGAAGGATGGGACCCAAAGGATGTGTGTGGATTATAAGTCTCTCAATGAGATGATGATCAAGAATAAATATCCGCTGCCCCGTATAGAGGACCTGTTCGACCAAATGAAAGGTGCCCAAATTTTCTCCAAGATTGATTTTGGGTCGGGATATTTCCAGCTGAAGATTAATCCCTCCGACACACCCAAGACTGCATTTCAAACACGGTATGGTTCGTATGAGTAACGGTTATGTCTTTTGGGTTAACGAATGCACCCGCATACTTTATGTACGTCATGAATAAGGTATTCATGGAGTACTTGGACAAGTTCGTAATGGTTTTTATCGATGATATCATGGTGTATTCAAAGAGCGAGGAAGAACATGAAGAACACTTGAGGTTAAAATTGCAGAAATCGCAAGAGCATCAATTGTATGCCAAGTTTAGCAAGTGTCAATTTTGGCTAAAGGAGATATCGTTCCTAGGCCACATCATCTCCGAGGGAGAAGTATCGGTTGATGCCAGAGAAGTGGGAGATGTTCTGAAGTGGAACCAACCGCAGAACGTGAGAGATATTCGGAGTTTCTTTGGGATGGCTGGATACTACCGCCGGTTCATCAAGGATTTATCCAAAATAGCGAAGCCTATGACTGAATTGCTAATGAAGGGAAAGCATTTCAGTGGACACCAGCGTATCAAGAAAGCTTGGAAGAGATAAAGAAGATATTAACCACAGTGCCGGTTTTGGTATTGCCAGATGTGAGCAAGAGGTTCGATATATATTATGACGCATCAAGACAAGTGCTTGGATGTGTGCTCATGCAAGGGGGACAAGTGGAAGCCTATGCATCGAGACAACTAAAGAAACATGAGCTGAATTACACCACACATGACTTGGAACTTGCAGCCATGGTACAAGCCTTGAAGATTTAGAGGCATTATATCCTTGGCCACCGATGTGAGATCTATACGGATTACAAAAGACTCAAGTATACAATCACGCAGATGGATCTGAATTTGAGGCAACGTCGATGGTTGGAACTCATCAAGGATTATGATATTGGAATCAACTATCACCCCGGAAAGGCCAATGTAGTAGCTGACTCGTTGAGCCGAAAGGGAGCATGTCACCAAATCATGGTTTGGGAGCTGCCACCCGAGCTGCGCAAGGAGTTCGAACGGTTACATCTCGGATTCTTGAACGAGATGGTGGTGATAGAACTGAACTCAACGCTGGAACAAGAGATACGATATGGCCAAGCAACGGATCAGGAAATCAAGGAAAAAATCCAACAAGAAATAGAAAGAGATTTCAAGAAGATGAGAAAGGCACGCTTTGGTTAGGGAAGAGGATTTGTGTGCCTAACGTAAAGCACATCCGCGACACGATATTAAAGGAGGCACATGACTCACCTTATTTCATACATCCCAGCTGTACAAAGATGTACAAGGACCTGAAAACTTGCTATTGGTGGGATGGTATGAAAAGGGACATAGCTGAATATGCTGCCTTATGTGACACGTGCCAACGAGTGAAGGCCGAACATCAAAGACCCGCTGGATTGTTGCAGCCATTGAATGTACCCAAGTGGAAGTGGGAAGACATCAACCTGGATTTCATAGTCGGATTGCCCCCACATACTCTGTCGGATTACGCCTCTATTTGGGTTACTGTGGACTGGTTGACGAAAACAGCCCATTTCCTTCCTGTTAGAACCAAGTACCATGTCGCACAACTAGCCAAGCTGTATATGGAGCAAATCGTGTGTCGCCATGGGGTTCCGAAGAGGATAGTTTCAGATCGGGGTTCTCAATTTACCTCTAGGTTCTGGAAGAAGCTGCATGGAGCCATGGGTACACGACTGAATTTCAGCTCCGCTTATCACCCGCAAACCGACGGGAAAACTGAGAGGACAAATCAAATTTTGGAAGACATGTTGAGAGCTTGCACCTTGAAACATTGGCGTAGTTGGGATAGGAGCTTGCCGTATGCTGAATTCTCATAAAACAACAGCTACCAAGCAAGCTTGAAGATGTAACCTTTCGAAGCATTGTATGGTAGACGGTGTAGAACGCCGCTGTTCTGGAATGATACCGGAGAAAGCCAAGTGTTTGGACCTGAAGTGCTGCAAGACACCGAAAAACAAGTCCAATTGATACGAGAAAGCTTGAAGGCTGCTCAGTCACGACAAAAAGGTTATGCGGACAATAGGCGAAGAAGGTTGACCTTAAAAGTGGGAGACTTCGTGTATCTTAAGGTATCGCCTATCCGAGGCCAACAACGGTTCAACGTCGAAGGCAAGTTAGCACCTCGCGACATCGGGCCATTCAAGATTTTGGGCAAGCGAGGAGAAGTAGCCTATCAACTAGAGCTGCCAACACAGCTCTCCGATGTGCACGACGTGTTTCACGTATCCCAACTCAAGAAGTGCTTAAGAGTACCGGAAGAACAAGTACCGATGGATGAGCTCGAGCTTCAAGAGGATCTGACCTACCCAGAGCACCCCGTCAAAATTTTGGACGTGAAGAAAAGGATCACGAGGAACAAATTGATTCGTTGGTGCAAGGTACAATGGAGCCATCACACGGAAGCCGAAACTACATGGGAGCCTGAGGAAGATCTTAAGGCAGAATTCCCTCATCTATTCTCCACTATATCGAATCTCGAGGGCGAGATTCAGTTTAAGGGGGGTAGGTTTGTAACACCCTCAAATTCATTACCATGCATTACATACATTTTTCATTTAGAGAAGCATTGTAAAAGAAGTAGAAATGGAGAAAGAACCCTAGAAATGGAGAAAGAACTATAGAAATGGAGAATGAACCATAGAAATGGAGAATGAACCATAGAAATGGAGAAAGAACCATAGAAATGGAGGAAAAACCATAGAAATGGAGAAGGGAATATAGAAATGGAGAATGGGACATAGAAATGGAGAGGGGAATGTAGAAATGGAAGAAGGGACATAGAAATTGTGAGAAATGGAAAAATATAGATAAAATGAGCATTCCCAAATTTCCCCCAAAATTTTCAAATTTCCCAATTCCCCCAAAAGGGGAATTTTCCCCACATTTGGGGGAATTTTATCCCCAAGGCTGCCACACCCAATTAGGGGGAAAAGTTTGTTGAGTTCCAAATTGACTAGGACTCTTGGTTGAGTGCCAATTGGAGTAGGACTCCTATCTTCTCCCCTTATATATACAACCCCCAGCCCCCCCTTTGGCCGCAGCCTCCCCCTCCCCAAGTCGCTGACTTGGAGCCCCCCCCCCCAAGTCACCGAGTTTGTGCATGATGATTAATTGCTATGAATTTTGTATGTGTGTGGTCGTGAGTAGAAGGACAAGCTTAAGAGGCCATCTACGAAGAACTACAGCACCAAGACTTCGAGACGCTTGAGCAACAAGAGCCACGGGAGCAAGGCAAGTGCCCCTTGACCATATTGATCCCATGTTTTGAAACTGTTTTGTTTGCGAAAACTCGTATGCTTGAGTCAACATGATGGGACACCCTTTTATAGGAGTTTACTAGTTTTGTTAACCATCCTTGTCGCCGGGAAAGTTGATGAGTCGGGTATGGTCATTTTTACTTTTTTCTTCGCTTAATTCACGGGATACAGGAAGCTGAAATAAAATATGTCTAGATACTGCATTCATGTGAATAAAGATGATGAGAACTTGATGATGATAATGGGCATGAAAATCAGGGAGATCTAGCCAAGATTGGTTCGTGGATGTTGCTGGATGAGATGGTGGTTTACTTGCCGTAGATCAAGGACCGGTTCATGCTAGAATATGCTAGGAAAACAGAGCTACCACAAGGCCAAGTATGGGTGTGGCTTAGCTGATTAATTAGGTGTGTTGCTAGCTTGTTATGGACCGTTGGATGGCGTGGGGAATGGAAGTCGAGGAGGACTGCCCTGGGAACTGCATGGCACAAGAGGGGGCCCGTGGGTGGAAGAATGGTGATTCGAGCCTGCCGGTGAAACCTCAGTGAGTCCGTACATCTAGTAGCCCCTTTGTAAAGGCTATTTTGTGATCTCTTGGCCACACACCGACGGTTGTGTACTGGTATAATGGAGGTTCTGCAGAAGCCGACGGGTGACAAAATCACGAACTCGTGGGTAAAGTGGTGCCACTTCTGCAGAGTGTAAAACTATCATGATAGCCGTGCTTCCGGTCACAAGCACCTGGCCAACTTCCATGATTAGAGGGAAGACTTGGGATGGTTATTCGGTATGGTTATGGTATGATCTATGGGATTGGTTTTGGGACTGTTTTGAGTCATGACAATGAGTTTGGTTTCAGTTATATGAAAAGGAGATGGCTATGAATATTTATGAGTACGAGATGAACTTAAGAAAGATTAATGGCTGGATGAGACTTGATAAATGGTGAATTATGATGAGAGAATGTTGATGAATTATTTGATTATGATGGGATAAATTTCACCTAGAAATAGTTGCTGTTTTTATCATGCTTGTGAAATAAAATTTATGCTTGTTGTAAGCTACATGTCATACTTTTCTCGCACTTGCTGAGTACGACATGTACTCACCCTTGTGTTACCACATAAACATCGGCTACAGGAGATGAGTACTTCAAGGACCATGTGGAGTACTAGGCATGTGAACTACCATCAACATGCCTGTGGAGTTGAAGATTGGAGCCTGCTGCTTAGTTATTTCCGTTGTCGTTTAGAGTCTTCCGCTGCTATATAAGTTGGATATGCATGAGTAAGACATTGAGTCGATGTAATACAGTACTTAAACACTATTCGTACATGGTTATATTCTGAATTTCAGTTTGTGGAATACATGTATATGTGTGATAAACATCCTGGCACACATATGCATTCACTTGGTTCATTTTCGGAACCGGGTGTCACACCGAGCTTCCCCGCTGAGGTAAGGTCCCGAGCTGCCAAGTGTCCCCCTGGGACAAGATGAAGACAAGGTCCGATCTTCCCTTAGGTCCTTACGCTACTGAGGACCCGGAAGGAGTGGTTGCCGCACTGCCAGGGCGCCCTGGGTCCTTACGCTACTATGGACCTAGAGGAACAAGCTCGAGACATCGGCAAAGAGCTATCCACATCGGTTAAAGTCACCCGGACCCTTGCGATGCTAAGGGTTCGAAGTCTACATCGACAATACAAGGCAAAGAAAGACTTGAAACAAAGAAGCTTTCATTAATGACAGAGTTTGGCATACAAAAGGGGATAGAAGACGACTAAGGAACTCAGAAGCTACAAGTCAAGCAATCTCCTGCTCTGTGGCATACTTGGTTGTTCCCCAAGCCAATCTCGGCGCATAGAGACGGTCACCTGCTATAAGACCGAGGACGGTAACAATGCATGATGGACCGAGGCAATAGTGACATCCAGTGTCACATGGGCCAAACGCCATCTATGGTGGATTTAGTTGTCCACAACAGTACCTGGAGGAAGGCTTGATCACTCTAGACTTAACCTTCCTCCTGTACCTGCAGATAGCCCTTCTTCGGCGAGGCGCCTAGAGGACATGTCCCACATGACACTAGCTTAGGGGCTCTCTACGAGTCGAGGCTCCTGTCCACGAAGGCCTCCTTTCCATCGGCAAGCCATCAGGAAGAGGGATGCCTCAGTGAGCCACACCAAAGGCGGCACACACACGAACATCTCACAAAAGTGGACGAAGATGGCTGCCAATGTAAGAGCATCTAGTGGGCGAGAGTGCTGAAAAGTGGAAGCTTCCAGCGCGCAATAGGAGAACAAAGGCCACATGGTGAAGGAGGGTGCCGTCCAACAACGGAAGGCCCCCTTTTATACACGACTGCGACCTCAAACAGGGCAACATGTGCGACGATTGGGCTTCCCCCTGCACGCCGCGGGTTATTTGCCTCCCCTAACGATGGGTTAAACCTAGGTCCACCTTTCAGACACTGGGGGCTGGGCGAGTAACGTCTCAGGAACGTCCGATGGTTCCCGAGGAGAGCGGCGCTGTGGAACTGTGGTGACCAACCCATTGGTTGCCACAGTAAGTGCCCCGAGGCAACCCCTCGAGCATGTTGCCACAAGTTATTCGCCTATCCCAACGATTGGTAGGACCCAGGTCCACTCGTCAAACACTGGGAGTCGGGCGAGTAACGTCTCAGGATCGTCCGTCGGTTCCCGAGGAGTGCGGCAGGGTGGAACTGTGGTGACCAACCCATTGTTTGGCGTAGTAAGTGCCCCGAGGCAATCCCTCGAGCACACTGCCTTGGCACTCGCACCCCCAACGACGGGTAGGGCCTAGGTCCATTGGTCAGACACTGGGGGCCGGACGAGTAACATCTCGGGAACGTCCAGTGGTTCCCGAGTCGTGCAGCACGGTAGACCTGTGACACATGGGCTACCGCAGGAACTACCCCGAGGTAACCCCTTGGGATGTGCAGTCTTTTCATCTCCCAGGTACAACCACTCATTCACTACGCGAAAATCTCGCCACCGCTTCGGTTTCCAAAGCACAGGTTCAAAGCCACCACGTGGGAGAGATGGGGGCCCCACCTGCAGGCTCGATGCCTCCCCTGAGATGGGCCCGGGGGCCACTGTAGGTATCCTGCAGACTGGATACCCCCGCGTAATGGGTAAAAGACAGTCTGGGCCCTGCCTCCCCGCTGAGATGGGGCCCAGCGTAAGCCACATGCCCTTGTCCCCATGGTCAGCCCTGGGGCCGCCACATGCGCCTCAGCTGCGGAGCTGACACATGCCCTGGGCTCTGGCCCAAACCTCCCTGCTGAGGTGAGGTCCAGGGCTGACACGTGTCCCCTTGGCTCCGAGCCGCCTCCCCGCTAGGGATAGCTTTGGAGCAGACACGTGCCCCAAGCTCTGGCCCTAGCTTTCCCGCTGAGGTGAGGTCCGGGGCTACCACATGTCCCCTGGCTCCAAGCCACCTCCCTGCTGAGGACAGCCCCAGAACAGACACGAGCCTCGTGCTCCGTCCCGATCCTCCCTTTGAGGTGAGGTCCGGGGCTGCCATGTGCCCCCTGGCTCCGAGCCACCTCCCCGCTGAGGACAGCTCCGATGCAGACACGTGCCCTGCGCTACGGTCCGAGCCTCCCCGCCGAGGTGAGGTCCGGAGCTGCCATGTGTCGCCTGGTACCAAGCCCTTCAATAAGAGCTCTAGAGCCGCCACGTGCCCCACGATCTGTCGTGGGCCATGGGTCGATGAAGTCAAGAAGGAAGTGTGCTATCAGGCTTTGCATTCAAGGTTTGCGCCTTCCCAAGAAGCATGGTGCACCGCACACGCCTCCGTACCTTGCCCGTTCGCCATTACGGTGACAAGACAGGACGGCAAGGCGTGACAGCAGTACAGTGCCGCCGAACAGCCCGAAGCCGACTAAGCAGGGCGAGAAGACGCGGCGACAAGACGTCATCTTCATCATCACCGGACACACGGTCAGGAGCGCTCAGCGTGCCGGACGGCGGGACTTAACTCTTCGGCCGGCCTCTCTACTCAGAGGACGAAGCCCTAGATCATGTATAGGGTCCACTTAGCTTTGGGGCCACCTGTTGGGCCCCAGGCTTCATTGTAACGACCCTGTCTTTGAGCTATAAAAGAACCGAGGTGACCGCCCTGTAGATGGTTCCCGATTTCCGCATCCCACATCCCACAACGCACAAGCACCCAGTCACGAGCAATAGAACAAGCACTCCCATGGACGTAGGATATTACGCTCCGGCGGCCCGAATCACGTAAAGCTCGGTGTTCATCCGCTCTCTTGGGCCCAGGTCACGTAGGGCGCCAAGCCCCCTCCGGAAAAAAGAACCTCGCGGGCTGCTTCTGAGCAGGCCGGGAGGAGTGTCACAGCTCACACCTGATTGCTTCCTATACAAGGTCATTTGCTCCATGAAAATAATAAAGGCTTTTTTGTTTTGTTTGGTCAAACATCTTCTTTGTAATTATTCCTTCTTCACTGACTTTTTCGGCCTGGTGTTTATCGAATCCAATCCTAACGGAGGTGTTGGAACGTGATGTGCTACCCCCCTTAAATAGGAAAAATGTTATTATTATTAGTTTTCTTATTTTCAAGAAACGTGTTTCTAATTCGTTATGTGCAAATGCATGGGTTTCACTTGCTGAACAATTCTGGAACCTAAGCGAGTGTCATGTACTAATCTTCAACCAATCTTCTTCTCACTCCGAGTTATCTTCACATGCTGATATTGAAGTTCCTGTCAGTTGAGTTGAGTCTTTGTCTCCATAAGGAAGGTCAAAATGATGCGAGTCCATCCTAACTAAGGTCACGTGCCTAGAGTCGATATATGGCTCTGATACCACTCTGTCACGCCGTTTTTATGTAATGTAAAACTAGCGCAATCTACATGTATGCCAGGATCGGTTTAATCATACATGTAAGACAATTAGGGATAAACAGTTCTATATCGAATATAAATGTCATTTATGCCTTAAATGAGTTTTGAATATCAGCGGAAGAGGAAATACTTGTAGGACCATCCACAGGGCAAATCGACTGGCAGCAACGTGACCTTCACACCATCTTCATATGATCTTCTTTTCACTGAGCAACATTTATGATCAAGAAAAAAGGAAAATGCATGAGTACATAAAATACTCAGCAAGTGTGGAAAATTGATGACATGCAGGCTAGAACATGGAAAGTCTTAGCTCATGGTTAAAGCACGACACGATTAATTCATACCACCTTAGCTTATTAAGCACCTATATTACTACATAAGTGAAGTAGTCCCAATCCCATAACCTCATTTCCATTGTTAACCTCCCCGCTTAACATCCTCAACTTCTCAATTCATCATCCTCTAATCATGAATAAGTCAAAGCCGCTCCTGACCATGAGCATGACTGTCATGACAGTTTTGACTCTGCAGAGTTTGCACCACTTTACCCACATGTAGTAATTTCATCCCCCATTGCCGGGTGGACTAAGAACCTCCATTATGCCTGTGACCATGAACCACGTTCACACTTCCCAGGTGTGTAGCCAGGAGATCAGTACGATGTCTTTACAAAGGGATTCCAGATGAGTATGAGCCCACTCAGGTTTCACCCCTAACAGCATGAAGGAGGCTCCAACCCCCGCTTCAGTGCCCCCTCTTGAGCCTTGCGGCTCCTATGATAGTCCAGCTAACACCTATTCCCCACACCATCTGTCACACCCAGTTTTTCCGAAGAACAACCGAGTGAATATCACATGTATGCCAGGATCATTTTCTCATACATGTAATGACAAATAGTGAAGCATCATTTATTACAAGCCAGGTGTCGAATATAAATAAGTCTTACATCGCAAATGTCTCAATGGACACTAATGCTTCATCACAAGTAAATAAACTAGCAGCGGAATATTATTCTTTAGGGCTCCATCACAGGCGTTGCCCGGGGGTCTTCATGAACCTAAAATCCTTCCTCGGGTCCAAAATCTTGGTCATTATACACCACCTCATTATCTTGACCTGAGCAGCAACATAAACCAACAAATATGCAAGGTTGAGTACCAATGGTACTCAGCAAGTGTGGGAAAATTATATCATGCATGGCTAGAACAAGGAGAGGTTGAACTCATGGTTAAAGTACTACGCAATTAATACCTATCACCTTAGCTTATTAAGCACCTACATTACTACACAGGTGAAATGGTCACAATCTCCATCCCATCATCATAACCAAATAACCATAACATCATTTCCAATGTTAAGCTCCCCGCTTAACATCCACCACTTCCATAAACCATCACTCCTCTAATCATGAATAAGTCCAGGCCGCTCTTGACCGTGAGCACGGCTGTCAAGACAGTTTTGACTCTGCAGAATTTGTACCACTGTACCCACATGTAGTGATTTCATCCCCCGTTGCCGGGTGGACTAAAAGAACCTCCATTATGCCAGTGGCTACGATCCACATTCACACTTCCCAGGTGTGCAGCCAGGAGATCACTACGAAGACTTTACAAAGGGATTCCCGACGAGCGTGGGCCCACTGAGGTTTCACCCCTAACAGCATACAAGAGGCTCCAACCCCGCTGCAGTGGCCCCCTCTTGAGCCTTGCGGTTCATATGGTAGTCCAGCTGACACCTACGCCCCGCACCATCTAACACACCCATACTACGCCGGGGATACACCTAATTAATTGGCCAAGCTGCCCCATCTCAGCATGTGGTTGGCACTGTAAAGCCGGGTTACATGCTCCATGAACCGGTCCTTAGGATCCAGGCAAGTACTAAACACAAACCCATGTCTCGTGCACCCAGCACACAACCAAAACATCCAACTTGCCTTGATCCCTACCTCTACATAACTCACAATGTCTCATTCAAGAGTATGGTAAAATAAATGATGATCTCATATCCCAAATATCCCATTCTAGGCATGGCTAAGCATATGCATGTAAATAAATGACATGACAAAATAAATCCCAACCCAAGCTACAAGGAAACAAGGTAATGCAATACTAGGGAAACTTTCCTAGCATGGGTTTCATATTTCATTTGACAATGCAAATAATTCTATCTACACATCCTAGCATAGGATCAAAGTGGTCAAGGACACTTGCCTCCTTCTTGCTGCTCTTGAAATGGGTAGTCCTGGTCTTGGAAAGGAATAACTTGCTCTTGAGCAGGTTCTACATCACACCATCACACATAGCAAGAGAAAAACAACAATCCATAAGACATAGTTCACACTTCCACTTCATACAAACCACACATTCATATTTATGAAATTCATTCACCATTATATGTGTTGTGGTTACTCTGTGTGTGTTGATCTGTGGCTTACATACACTTTTATTTATATGTACATGATTCCTACTTTGGTGTTCATATTTATACTTACATACTATATATATATATGTGTGTGTGTTTCAGTTTTAAATAAATTCCTTATATTAAGCTACTACACCTTTTCACTACCAAGTATGTATGAAAAGTATTTTTCTTCTCCATATGTGCCTTCAGAATTTCTACCAACCCTAAACTGAATTCTTTGTATTTTAGAAACTCCATTTATCATTTGCTAGTTGCTATATTTTCAGATTTATTCTCCTATGCATAAATGTGTATTTTATTATGAAATTAGTAATACACATCATCTAAACAGAATAGGTTGTGGTCCTAAATAATTTAATAGCATATTTTGACCTTTGCCTCTGATGTAAACTATTTTATAATTATTTTACCTATTTTCTATAACTATTCTTTACTTAAAAATGTGTCCCTAAATGTGAATAATAAATTAAACAGATTCAATTCTGTCAAAATATGTTTTTATCTCACTCCAAAGTTTTCTAAACACTGAGAAAGTCTTTAACTTAATTTTGACAACATGTTTGTCCCACTTTTTAATTTTTTAAACACTAGTTACATATTCAATTTTCTAAATTAATTACTAAATAGGGTTAAAATAATGAACTCACCCCATTACAGGGTCTATAATATTATTTTCATAATTTCCAGGGGTCTAGCTACACTTATCAGAGGTGTTTTTCCTAATTTTTATTAAGTCCAGGGGCTAAAACTGATTTTTAAATGAATTTACATGATTTTCTGGAGTTCCAGGGGCTAGATCAGAAGTTTCCGGGGCTAGCTCTTATTTCCCGAGAACCCCAGGGGGTAGCACTTAAGAATTCCAGTCTTTATAACGCGGGGCTGACGTGAACCGTCCGATTTTAAACCGTCGGCTGAGATTATAACATTGAACCGGTACGCGGGGTTTTAAAGTCTACCGTGCGATTTAAAATAAACGGCGCACAAGCGGCCACGTCGCTCTGATCGAGCGCGGGCGGCGCTGCCGGCGGCGCACGGCGGCGGGAAGCGGCGATCTCGCCGGAAAGTTTCGGATCCTCGAGAATTCTGCCTAAAACTGTGATCTTATGGCATAGATCGGTAGAGGGGAGGTCAGGGATCTCACCTCGGGGGTTTTCTGGAGCTCGGGGGTCCTGGAAAGTGATCGGCGGCGAGGTCCGAGGCAAAACCACGGCGAAGCTCGTCGACGCTGGATTTACACTGTAAGTCTCCGAGTTTTCTGCACCTGCAAAGCTCCCCGGAGGCGGTGGATCAAGACCAGCGAGTTAGATCAGAGTTTCCGAGCTTAGATCGGCCAGAATTCACCGGCGAAGTCTCGGTGCTCACCGGAGTAAAAATCGGCGATCGCGTGGGAAAAACCGATCGGGGCTGGGGTTTTTATAGCCGGGGGAGGGCGGTGAGTCGGTTGTGATCGAGTTTGAGTCTTCCAGGACAAGAATTCGGGCTGAGGGACGCGGTTTCCAGTCGGTTATGATCGCGCGCGCTCGGGGGGGGGGGGGGGGGGGGGGAAAGTCCGGGCCGCAGACGCTCGGGTTAGGGATGACAGGTGGGTCCCACCTGTCTGTGAGAGATAGCGCGGGCGCGCGGCTGCGGGCTAGCGCGGGAGAAACTGGGCCGCTGGCGGGTTTCGGCCCACTGGCCGGTTTTTTTCCTGTTTTCTCTTTTTCTTTTTCCATTTCTTTTCTGATTTGAGTTTAATTTGAATTCCAGTTTGAATTTGAATTTTTGCAAAACATGCAACACGTCCAAAAATTTTTAAATTCCCCTCTGAACATGGTTTAGTGTTTTGAATCAAAATTTTGGGGTGTTACAGCTCTACCCCCCTTAAAAGAAATCTCGTCCTCGAGATTGGTGTTTCTAAGAAAACAATTCCGGAAATTGTGCCTTGAGCTCATCTTCCCGTTCCCAGGTGGCTTCCTCTTCTGAGTGATGCTTCCACTGCACCTTGCACATCCGGATTCTTTTATTTCTGGTGAGGCGTTCCATTGTCTCCAAAATCTTATATGGTTGCTCGGCATAAGACAAATCTTCAGCTACATCCACTTCATTCATGGGTAACACCTCTTCAGGCGTCCTCAGGCATTTCTTGAGTTGTGACACATGGAATACATCGTGCACGTCCGATAGATGAACCAGTAACTCTAGTTGGTACGCCACTTCGCCTTTCCTTTCCAAAACTTGAAAGGGTCCGATGTATCGAGGTGACAACTTCCCTTTCACCTTGAACCGACGGAGTCCTCTGATAGGGGACACCTTGAGATAAACATAGTCTCCCACGTTGAAAACGAGTTCTCTTCTTCGTACATCAGCATAACTCTTCTGGCGTGTTTGTGCTATCCTCAAGTTGTTGCGAATCTCCCTCACCTTCGCCTCGGCTTCTTGTAGCACTTCTGGACCAAACACTTTACTTTCTCCCGTTTGGTTCCAAAATAGGGGTGTTCTGCACTTCCTTCCATACAAAGCTTCAAACGGGGACATCTTCATACTAGCTTGATAGCTGTTGTTATAGGAAAACTCCGCATACGGTAAGTTCTTGTCCCAACTCCTATTGTTTTTGAGTGCACATGCCCTTAACATATCTTCGAGGATCTGATTGGTTCTCTCCGTCTGCCCGTCAGTTTGGGGATGATAGGCAGAGCTGAAGTTCAGATGGGTTCCCATGGTTTCATGCAACTTTTGCCAAAACCTCGAGGTGAACTGTGTCCCTCGGTCCGACACTATCTTCTTTGGCACTCCATGGTAACACACAATCCTTGACATGTACAATTCTGCCAATTTGGATCCGCTGTAGCTTTCTTTCACAGGAATGAAATGAGCTACCTTGGTTAGCCTATCAATAATGACCCATATTGAATCATACCCGGATTGGGTCCTAGGCAATCCCACAACAAAATCCATGCTGATTTCTTCCCACTTCCATTCAGGCACTTTGAGTGGTTGCAACAATCCCGCGGGTCGTTGATGTTCTGCTTTCACCAACTGACATGTGTCACATAGGGCAACATGTTCCGCGACATCTCGCTTCATGCCATACCACCAATACCTGCTCTTGAGGTCCTGGTACATCTTCGTACTCCCAGGATGAATGGAATAGTCAGAATCATGAGCCTCCTTTAAAATCAATTCACGAATCTCTTTTACTTCTGGCACACAGATCCTTTTCCCGTGCCACACCTTTCCTTGTTCATCCTCTCTAAAACCAGGAGCTTTATTTTCCTTGATGAGCTGTCTGATCTCTTGTATCTTCTCATCATTCTTTTGGCCCTCGCGTATGTCTTGCTCGAGTGTGGAGTCCACTTCCATGGCGATGGCTTCACTACTATTTACTAGACATAGATTGAGCCTTATAACCTCGTCCTTCAATTCTGCAGGCATGTCCTTCAAGCTCAACTTATTGACCTGCACTTTCCGACTCAAAGCATCGGCCACGACGTTTGCTTTCCCGGGATGATAGTTGATGCCCACATCAAAGTCATTGATTAGCTCTAACCATCTCCTTTGTCTAAGGTTGAGATCTGGCTGTGTGAATATGTACTTCAAACTCTTATGATCCGTATATATCTCTGTCCTCTTCCCCATCAAATAGTGCCGCCAAATTTTCAACGCGTGTACCACTGCAGCTAGTTCTAGGTCATGTGTAGGATAGTTCTTCTCGTGCTTCCGAAGCTGCCGGGATGCATAAGCCACGACATGTCCTTCTTGCATGAGAACACATCCCAACCCATTTCCAGAGGCATCGCAGTACACTGTGAAATTCTTCTGCATATCTGGCATAACCAACACTGGGGCTGTTGTCAGTCTCTTCTTTAGCTCTTGAAAGCTCGTCTCGCACTGTGGCGTCCAGGTGAATGTGATTCCCTTCTCCAACAGTTTAGTGAGAGGTCTCGAGATCTTGGAGAATCCCTCAATAAACCGTCGATAGTATCCAGCCAATCCCAAAAATCTTCGAACTTCCCCGACATTTTCAGGGGTTTTCCACTTCTGGATATCTTCGATTTTGGCAGGATCTACGGAGATTCCTCCCTCCGAGATTATATGTCCTAAAAAGGGAACTCTCTTCAGCCAAAACTCACACTTGCTCAACTTGGCATATAGTTGGTGTTCTCTCAGCCTCTGCAACACCAACCTTAGATGTTTCTCATGTTCTTCTTCATCTTTGGAGAAGACGAGAATATCATCTATGAAAACCACCACAAATTTGTCCAGATATTCCATGAATACCTTGTTCATGAGGTACATGAAATATGCCGGGGCATTGGTTAGCCCGAAAGGCATGACAGTGTATTCATACAGTCCGTACCGAGATACGAAAGCTGTCTTCGGAATATCAGATTGCCTTATCTTGAGTTGGTGGTATCCCGACCTGAGATCTATTTTCGAGAACACACAAGCTCCCCTCAACTGATCAAACAAGTCTTCAATGCGGGGTAATGGGTACTTGTTCTTGATGGTTACCTCATTCAAGGCACGGTAATCCACGCATAACCTTTGGGTTCCGTCTTTCTTGGGCACAAATATCACCGGAGCTCCCCATGGTGAGGAACTAGGGCGAATATACCCCTTCTCCGTCAATTCTCTCAAATGATCCTTGAGCTCTTCTAGCTGCTTGGAGTCCATTCGATAAGGTCTCTTGTATATCGGGGCTGTTCCCGGTACTAGCTCAATTGCGAATTCCATGTCATGGTCGGGAGGCATACCTGGCAACTCCTCCGGAAAAACATCTGGATATTCCCTGATAGTCCTGATTTCCTCAACTTTCACCTCCACTTGATTTAATTTAATGTCCCTCCTAGGCTCGTGTATTGTTATGAACTTTACTCTGGTGCCACTGGGGTCAGTTAGTTCCACCGTTCTGGTCGAACAATGGATGATTCCTTTATGTTTGGTCAACCAATCCATACCCAAAATAATATCTATCCCTTGCGAATCTATCACTATGAGGTTAGCCGTAAATACTACCCCATTAATGTCTAGGTTCACTTTGGGACACACTTGTCTTGTCCTTATTTCTCCACCTGGAGAGTTTACCGCTAGCATATGGTTCATTTGTGTGGTTGCTAGGTCATGCTTCTTAACAAACCCTTGAGCAATGAACGAGTGGGTAGCACCAGAATCAAACAGCAGAGTTGCAAGATGTAAATTGGCAGGAAACTTACCAACTACCACGTCGGGTGCCTCTTGTGCTTCCTCCATAGTGACATGGTTCACCCGTCCTCTCACTACATTCTGCTGTTGTGGCGGTGCAGGCTTCTTCTTTGGGCATTTGTGGGCGTAGTGCCCCACTTCGCCACAGCTGAAACATTGCACCCCAATCTTAGACGCCTGGCCTTTGTTGTCCTGGGGTTGGTTTGGGGGTCCTTGCACTGCTGGTCGAGGTGGATATGCGGGGCGAGGCTGCTGCACATACTGACGTTGCGGCTGCACTGGTGCTGCGGGAGGCCTGTAGTTTGGGTTGTACCCTCTTGGTGCTGAATAGGGTACCGCAGCACGGTTCGTTTGCCCTGTAGGTTGCTGCATCATACGTGGGCGGGTGTTGCTCCCTGAGGCTTGATGTGACCACCCAGCCTTCCTCTTATTCTCATTTTCCAGGGCCTTTAGCTTCCTTTCTACCACAAACGCTCGATCCACCATCTTTTGGAAGCTTTCATACTCATTGGAGGACATTGCACACTGCATTTCTGCGGTAAGTCCTTCCACGAAACAATCTTGTTTCTGCTCATCAGTCTCTATGTCTCGTGGAGCATAACGGGATAGTTGAGTAAATTTAGTGAGGTATTCCCTCACCGTCATGTTTCCCTGCTGCAGTCCCAGAAACTCTTTCCTCTTGTTTTTGAGTTCACCTCTTGGGATGTAGTGATTGCGGAAGCTACGCTTGAACTCTTCCCAAGTGATGTTCTCAGGGTCATGATGGGCAGCCACATAGGCGGTCCACCAATCAGCAGCAGGTCCTTGCAATTGATGAGAGGCAAACAGCACCCTTTCATATCCTTGGCACTGTATGATCCTCATCTTACTTTCAATGGTCTTCAGCCAATCATCTGCCTCCAGAGGTTCAGCAGCACTTGCAAACTTTGGAGGTTGAGTTCCTAGAAACTCACTCAACCTTGGTTGGCGTGGTGCAGCTTGTGGAGGTGGAACTTGATGCAAGTTGGCCACCACTTGAGTCAAGTTCTGGATGAGCTGATTTTGATTCTCCAGCATTTGGTGGAGAGGATCAACTTCTTCACGGCGACCACCCCGGTCCTGGCCTCCAGAAAGATGAGGGTTGCATGCCTCATCATTGTTGTTGGCGGGGTTGGCAGCACGTCCTTTTTCTCTTCCGGCCATCTGGCAGAATCAACAAATGTTAATTTGATACCATTTAGTATCATCTTACCACTTTCATTTGTTGGTACTTTAAGGTGTTGAGGCTTTGTTAAAATTTTACGAGGGTTTATATCTCACACCAAATAAATGCACTATTATTTCCTGTGGGTTCACACACCAAAGCAAAACAATCTGAAGACGAGGCTGTGGACAATTGCTCATGGCTTCCACAACTCACGTCACACACCATTAACTACGTAACGACTTGACTACTCGACCTCTTGCTGGCTAGGGGAAAGACTCTACACTACTCGTCCTCTTGAGCTGGCTCCTCTGGATCTTCCTCCTCATTTCGGCTACCTTCTGACTCTGCTTTGGGTGGGGAGGCTGCTGGTGGAGAAGTGCGACGACGCCTGATCGCTCGGCGATCCGGGGAGTCAGGAGTCCATGTATCATTAACGATGACACACAGTTCATTCCCATCTCCTCTTTCTCTCGCCTTTAAGCAAGCTCGCAGCAACGCCTCCGTTTCCTTCAGGGTGTCTCGAACATCCTGAAGCTCTTGTTGACACTCCTGCAGTCGAGTGCTGAACATAGCAGCATCCTCCAAGCACAAGTCCATGTGCTCATGGGAAGTCCCTTGCTGCACTGGTGGGTACTTGTACTCCGTGGTACCACTCTCACGTTGGAGGACATACATGTACTCAGTTTTGTCCAAGTGGCGACGATAGATGTGACTCTGGCAGGTGATGGCCTCCCAGGTGACATCTTTCTCCGCGTCAACTTGTGTTGCTCGACAAGCTGGAGAGTGGTGAATCTTAAGCAGCTGATTCTCGTGTATAATCCTCATCTCCGAACTCCATTCTTCCCTCTTCTCACGGATGGTCCTGGTGGAGTTATAGTGGATGATTAGCTTGCCCGTATTGCCGGCGGCTTCGAGCATACGCCGAAGACGGCGCAACAAATCCCCTACTGCCAATCCATAGGAAAGGTACGTCACGGGGCGACTCTCCTCTCTTTCGGCAAGGGCAACTACGGGAATTCTCCCTCCCGTGGACTTGCGAGCAGTGCGAATCATGCGAACCATCTAAAACAAAAAGAATTTAAAAATTAGGTTAGATAAACTTTTAAACAAAAATCCCATTTTTGGAAGAAAATTTGGGGTAAGATGAAGAAAATGACTCCTTAAATAACACTCTTCAACCCTCACCTTGGAAAATAGTTTTTAAGAAAATAGGGCCCTTAAATACGTCCATTTCTACCTAGGTCCACGTTCCTACGGGCAACCTTGGCTCTGATACCACCTCTGTCACACCCGGTTTTTCCGAAGAACAACCGAGTGAATATCACATGTATGCCAGGATCATTTTCTCATACATGTGATGACAAATAGTGAAGCATCATTTATTACAAGCCAGGTGTCGAATATAAATAAGTCTTACATCGCAAATGTCTCAATGGACACTAATGCTTCATCACAAGTAAATAAACTAGCAGCGGAATATTATTCTTTAGGGCTCCATCACAGGCGTTGCCCGGGGGTCTTCATGAACCTAAAATCCTTCCTCGGGTCCAAAATCTTGGTCATTATACACCACCTCATTATCTTGACCTGAGCAGCAATATAAACCAACAAATATGCAAGGTTGAGTACCAATGGTACTCAGCAAGTGTGGGAAAATTATACCATGCATGGCTAGAACAAGGAGAGGTTGAACTCATGGTTAAAGTACTACACAATTAATACCTATCACCTTAGCTTATTAAGCACCTACATTACTACACAGGTGAAATGGTCCCAATCTCCATCCCATCATCAGAACCAAATAACCATAACATCATTTCCAATGTTAAGCTCCCCGCTTAACATCCACAACTTCCATAAACCATCACTCCTCTAATCATGAATAAGTCCAGGCCGCTCTTGACCGTGAGCACGGCTGTCAAGACAGTTTTGACTCTGCAGAGTTTGTACCACTGTACCCACATGTAGTGATTTCATCCCCCGTTGCCGGGTGGACTAAAAGAACCTCCATTATGCCAGTGGCTACGATCCACATTCACACTTCCCAGGTGTGCAGCCAGGAGATCACTACGAAGCCTTTACAAAGGGATTCCCGACGAGCGTGGGCCCACTGAGGTTTCACCCCTAACAGCATACAAGAGGCTCCAACCCCGCTGCAGTGGCCCCCTCTTGAGCCTTGCGGTTCATATGGTAGTCCAGCTGACACCTACTCCCCGCACCATCTAACACACCCATACTACGCCGGGGATACACCTAATTAATTGGCCAAGCTGCCCCATCTCAGCATGTGGTTGGCTCTGTAAAGCCGGGTTACATGCTCCATGAACCGGTCCTTAGGATCCAGGCAAGTACTAAACACAAACCCAAGTCTCGTGCACCCAGCACACAACCAAAACATCCAACTTGCCTTGATCCCTACCTCTACATAACTCACAATGTCTCATTCAAGAGTATGGTAAAATAAATGATGATCTCATATCCCAAATATCCCATCCTAGGCATGGCTAAGCATATGCATGTAAATAAATGACATGACAAAATAAATCCCAACCCAAGCTACAAGGAAACAAGGTAATGCAATACTAGGGAAACTTTCCTAGCATGGGTTTCATATTTCATTTGACAATGCAAATAATTCTATCTACACATCCTAGCATAGGATCAAAGTGGTCAAGGACACTTGCCTCCTTCTTGCTGCTCTTGAAATGGGTAGTCCTGGTCTTGGAAAGGAATAACTTGCTCTTGAGCAGGTTCTACATCACACCATCACACATAGCAAGAGAAAAACAACAATCCATAAGACATAGTTCACACTTCCACTTCATACAAACCACACATTCATATTTATGAAATTCATTCACCATTATATGTGTTGTGGTTACTCTGTGTGTGTTGATCTGTGGCTTACATACACTTTTATTTATATGTACATGATTCCTACTTTGGTGTTCATATTTATACTTACATACTATATATATATGTGTGTGTTTCATTTTTAAATAAATTCCTTATATTAAGCTACTACACCTTTTCACTACCAAGTATGTATGAAAAGTATTTTTCTTCTCCATATGTGCCTTCAGAATTTCTACCAACCCTAAACTGAATTCTTTGTATTTTAGAAACTCCATTTATCATTTGCTAGTTGCTATATTTTCAGATTTATTCTCCTATGCATAAATGTGTATTTTATTATGAAATTAGTAATACACATCATCTAAACAGAATAGGTTCTGGTCCTAAATATATTAATAGCATATTTTGACCTTTGCCTCTGATGTAAACTATTTTATAATTATTTTACCTATTTTCTATAACTATTCTTTACTTAAAAATGTGTCCCTAAATGTGAATAATAAATTAAACAGATTCAATTCTGTCAAAATATGTTTTTATCTCACTCCAAAGTTTTCTAAACACTGAGAAAGTCTTTAACTTAATTTTGACAACATGTTTGTCCCACTTTTTAATTTTTTAAACACTAGTTACATATTCAATTTTCTAAATTAATTACTAAACATGGTTAAAATAATGAACTCACCCCATTACAGGGTCTATAATATTATTTTCATAATTTCCAGGGGTCTAGCTACACTTATCAGAGGTGTTTTTCCTAATTTTTATTAAGACCAGGGGCTAAAACTGATTTTTAAATGAATTTACATGATTTTCTGGAGTTCCAGGGGCTAGATCAGAAGTTTCTGGGGCTAGCTCTTATTTCCCGAGAACCCCAGGGGGTAGCACGTAAGAATTCCAGTCTTTATAACGCGGGGCTGACGTGAACCGTCTGATTTTAAACCGTCGGCTGAGATTATAACATCGAACCGGTACGCGGGGTTTTAAAGTCTACCGTGCGATTTAAAATAAACGGCGCACAAGCGGCCACGTCGCTCTGATCGAGCGCGGGCGGCGCTGCCGGCGGCGCACGGCGGCGGGAAGCGGCGATCTCGCCGGAAAGTTTCGGATCCTCGAGAATTCTGCCTAAAACTGTGATCTTATGGCATAGATCGGTAGAGGGGAGGTCAGGGATCTCACCTCGGGGGTTTTCTGGAGCTCGGGGGTCCTGGAAAGTGATCGGCGGCGAGGTCCGAGGCAAAACCACGGCGAAGCTCGTCGGTGCTGGATTTACACCGTAAGTCTCCGAGTTTTCTGCACCTGCAAAGCTCCCCGGAGGCGGTGGATCAACACCAGCGAGTTAGATCAGAGTTTCCGAGCTTAGATCGGCCAGAATTCACCGGCGAAGTCTCGGTGCTCACCGGAGTAAAAATCGGCGATCGCGTGGGAAAAACCGATCGGGGCTGGGGTTTTTATAGCCGGGGGAGGGCGGTGAGTCGGTTGTGATCGAGTTTGAGTCTTCCAGGATCAGAATTCGGACTGAGGGACGTGGTTTCCAGTCGGTTATGATCGCGCGCGCTCGGGGGGGAAAAGTCCGGGCCGCAGACGCTCGGGTTAGGGATGACAGGTGGGTCCCACCTGTCTGTGAGAGATAGCGCGGGCGCGCGGCTGCGGGCTGGCGCGGGAGAAACTGGGCCGGCTGGCGGGTTTCGGCCCACTGGCCGGTTTTTTTCCTGTTTTCTCTTTTTCTTTTTCCATTTCTTTTCTGATTTGAGTTTAATTTGAATTCCAGTTTGAATTTGATTTTTTGCAAAACATGCAACACGTCCAAAAATTTTTAAATTCCCCTCTGAACATGGTTTAGTGTTTTGAATCAAAATTTTGGGGTGTTACACCATCCAAACACCCACACTACGTCAGAAATACACCTAATTAATTGGCCAAGCTGCCCCTTCTCAGCATGTGGCTGTCACAGTAAATCCAAGTTACATGCTCCATGAACCGGTCCTTAGAACCTAGGCAAGCACTAAACACGAACCCAAGTCTCGTGCATGCAGTACAAACCAAAGCATCCAGCTTGCCCAGATTCCTATCTCTACCGCAATTCATCATATATCATCAATAGTAAATAATCAAGGTTCGCAACTCATATCAAATCCCAATTCTAAGCATGGCTAAGCATAAACGAATATCCATGAATAAACATACTAAATAACTCCCAACCCAGGCTTCAAGGAAATATGATAATGAAAATCTAGGGAAACTTCCTATCATGGGTTTCATAATTCATATGAGAATGCAAATAATTCTATCTACACATCCTAGTTTGGTGCAAAGTGGTCAAGGACACTTGCCTTTTTCTTATACAGTTGCTCTGTCCACTGGTCGAACTCTTGATCTTCAAAGTATTCACATTGTTTCTTGATCGTCACTAGAGGGTTTGCTTGATCATGGAAGGAGAGGAAAATGACTCGCGGCATGGAGGAGTGGCGACATTCTTTGGGTCCGAGACGTGTTTTGGTGCATGGCAAAGACATTAGCGTTGTCAGGGGCTGGGGGAAAACTAATGAAATGAGAGGACGTCAGTGAGGGGCGGAGAAACTCACCAGCGATCAGCGAAAACACGTTTGGGGTGCCGATCCACGTCGGGGAGCTTCCGGGAGAGCTTTCCGACAATCCGACAGGGAGGGCGGTGAAATCCTTTGGTGCTTGTCGGGATGGTCGATGAGGTGCTGTTTTTTCGAGTCCGACAGGTCGGAGATGCTCACTGGTGCGAAGGGTAGACGCTGCCAGGGTTAGAACTCGGAGGAAACAAACGCAAGGGGTGGAACACCCTGAAAGGTGGAGGATCTCACCGGAGCTCGTCGGATATGGAGGTTTGGGTGCCAATTCGCGCTGAAGATGTCCGATGGCATGATTGCGGCCTAGCGCGCATGAGCATGAGGGTGCTGGAACCCATTCAATATCATTGAGACAACTTGTTCCAGATTTTTAAGCATAACCTTGGCGCATCCTTGTGCAATCTGTGCAAGTGTGACGAGTGCAGCTTGGTGGTTCTGCCACTCAGGAGCATAAAGTTATTGTGGAAGCAGCTCAGATGCAATGGGCACAATCGCATTTCCCCCAATGGTGATGGCAAGTCGGTCAAGCCACTCCTGAGCAACTCCGTAGTTGTTCCCTTCACCTACATCCTCACCTTCAGTTTCAGCAGAGTGCCAAACAGGGTCATTCTCAACATCTAGCAACATGTGCATGAGCACCACAAACAGCTCAGCAACAAACTATGGAAGATGCTCATCATTCACGGTGCACGCTCCCGTGTGAACTCAAAGTCATCAATCATCCAGAACATCACATTCTTCAGCAGCAGAACCTTACCAATGGCGAGGAGTGGGCAGGGGCCGTTGTTGTCCTGGTAGAAAATGGGCGTGCAGGGCCGAGGAAGATGACACCCCTTATTCGGTGCATCACCTCGCCTGACTCGGTGTCCAGCGACTTGAAGCAGGATCTCCCCTTGTCACTTCTCCGGCTGCGGCGGCGTGGTAGGGGCTGAGGAAGCCCGCGGCGCCGCAACGTCGGGCGAGGCGGGTGGCGGCTGGAGAGGAAGGGCACAGCGAGTTGGCGCTCGGGCGGCGGAAAGGAGGCCGACGGGGACGGCGGTTGCGGAGGTTGGTGGCCGGAAGGAACGTGCCGGCCGGGGTGCGGGGCACGGTGGAGGCGGCACTCGGTGGTCGGGACGAGGTCAGGAAGGAGGCAGCGCTGAGGAGAAGGAGGCAGGGAGGACGCCGGATCCATGGGGGGCGGTGGCCTCCGGAGGGGGAGAGGTTGCAAGCTGGGAGAGCCGGGAGGGGGCTCAGGTGGAGCGCGGCGGCGGGGCTTGAGCGGAGATGGTGCGCGGATGGTGAGAGGGTGGGGTCGACGGGATCAAAGCGGCCGTGGGGGAGGTCGGCGAGAGGAGGGGGTGAGGCGCAGGATCAACGTAGAAAAGGGCAGCGGTTGGCTAGGAGAGCGGGACGGGCGGTTGGCGCGAGGAGAGCGGAAGTGGGGAGGTGCGACACTTGGAGAAAGGGGGTGAGGCGGCGGGGGAAGGGGTGGGTTAGGTTTTTTTTGCAAATCAGGGTGTTACACCTTGTGATGAATTTGTTATTCTTAGGTGCTTGGAAATTGATCCAGCTAGGAGTGAATGAGGGATTAAGGCAATCAAAGCTGCTCCACCCGAGGGGTCCTCGTAACTGCAGCATGTATCATCATCAAAGGGGCATAACTCTCAACTCCCAAGGTTGTTTAAAGCAAATAAGTACTTGATGGAAAGGTCCCTTGGTCTACTTTCCGTTGGATCAAGAATCAATGGCAGATGATGCTTGAGCTGCCCAGAAAAAGCCGAACAAGACTCCTGACTCCATCCTGAGTTTTAGTCTTTCTCCTCTATATAAGCAAGTAGCAGCCATAGGAAGAACCTGGGTTTTGTTTTCTGAAAGTTTAGCCTTTGCTACTTCCTTGTAACGCAAGTGTCGACGAGACCTTCCGATTACTTGAATCAATACCCCATCTTTATCAGATCCGTGAGTGTTTGCTTGTTATCTTGTTCTTGCTTGTTCTTCGATTGCTTGCAGGTTCAATGCTGTTCTTGGCACGGCAAGAACAGCAACAACAGGAGCTGGTGCAACTATCGCTAAGGCGAATCACCCTTGTGGATTTTGTAATAGGGTAGCACAACGTCGACCTCCACCCCAAATCGTAGTTAGCTGGAGACAGTGTAACTGTCGCTCAAGGCACCACACCATTCTGGTTGTGGTAGTCCGGCAGCCAATGTCGGCCTCCACCAACTTCATCGCCACCATCATCTCTCATCATAGGATAGGGCCTCCCCCGTACCCTTCAGGTTCATCAAGTGGTACCAGATTTCAGGTTGATCGGTGAGAGATTTCCTTCTCCTTTGTTCTTTATTTACCTACAGTCCACTTTTGCCAACATAAGTTTCAATCTGAAAATCCCAAAAACACTTTGAGCCTTGCTTGACTGCTTCGTTCTTGACTCGTTGAATTCACGGTTGCCTTTTGTGTCGAGTTGCTGTTGCTAAGTTTTTCACCGCTGGAGTTTCGAGTTCATGCCACTTTGTTCTCAGTCCATTTTCATTATGTATCCAAAGTTGAGAAAAAGGCAAGTGCAAAATAAAAGGTGCACGGATCAGCAAGAAAAAGGCAAGTGCAAAAAAAGCCGCATGTAAAATCCCCAAAAGTGCTAGCAAGGAATTCAGCACATTCACACTTAGGAAAAATGAGGGGAATTAAAACTTTGAATTATAACGGTGTGAGTTCAAAGTGCTGATTCAAATCTCTCAAAAATTTCCAAACATGAGAAGCTAAACAAAACAGGTAGTTCTCCATAATTCAAATATTAGACCTCCCAATTTCAGCTCATTTGGAGGGGTTTTGCTATTTGTTTGGAAATAAAAAAGAAAGCCTCAAACTTGAATTCGAATTTCAGTTTCAAATTCAAAATCCTCCAAAGTGGCAAATTAGTTTCACAAATGTGTTACCCATATTTGAATTAGCTTCCATGCCAAAATTCAGAATTATTTGAGTTTGGTTTGCTGTGCTTTTGGAGCAATGGAAGGAGGGAGATAGATATTCAAATTCAAATTCAAAGAGACAAATACCTTTCAAATTCCACACCAGAATTATGTCCATTTGAATTTCAAAAATTCAAACCATGACTTGGTGTGGAAGTATAGCTTTTAATTGTGAGTAGCTGTAGTAAAATATCAGTGGAAAAAATGAATAAGAAATGAGGGGTGGAGCCCACTGGTCAGCCACTCAGTAGAGCCAAACAGAGTTGCTCTCTTCAGCCGATCGCCGTAAGAACGCCAGCGCCGGCTGCACCCCGATCCCAATGACTTTTACCGTGCCAGCTCCTGCTTCCTCGGTTTCTTGATCAGTTCAACATGCCACAGCCACAGCACCGAAGTTCCTCTTTGCTTCTCTCGCTCGCTCGCAGCTCCTCCCGTTCTCTTCCGCGAAGAACACACTTCGGTGCCGCTGTCTCTGTTTTGATCGCCCAGCTCGGTTGTTCCTCGGTTGCTCGAGCTCCCAACGCAAGAAAGCAGCTGTAACACCCCAAATTTTGATTCAAAACCCTAAACCATGTTCAGAGGGGAATTTAAAAATTTTTGGACGTGCTGCGTGTTTTGCAAAAATTCAAATTCAAACTGGAATTCAAATTAGACTCAAAACAGAAAAGAAATGGAAAAAGAAAAAGAGAAAACGGGAAAAAACCGGCCAGTGGGCCGAAACCCGCCAGCCGGCCCAGTTTCCCCGCGCCAGCCCGCAGCCGCGCGCCCGCGCTATCCCTCACAGACAGGTGGGACCCACCTGTCATCCCTAACCCCGCGACCCCGGACTCTCCCGCGCGCGCGCAATCTTAACCGATCGGAATACCGCGTCCCTCAGCCCGAATTCCGGTTCCAGAAGAATCAAACTCGATCACAACTGACCCACAGCCCTTCCCCGGCTATAAAAACCCCAGCCCCGATCGGTTTTTCCCACGCGATCGCCGATTTTTACTCCGGTGAGCACCGAGACTTCACCGGTGAATTCTGGCCGATCTAAGCTCGGAAACTCTGATCTAACTCGCTGGTCTTGATCCACCGTCTCCGGGGAGCTTTGCAGGTGCAGAAAACTCGGAGAATTACGGTGTAAACACAGCGCCGACGAGCTTCGCCGTGGTTTTGCCTCGGACCTCGCCGCCGATCACTTTCCAGGACCCCCGAGCTCGAGAAAACCCCCGAGGTGAGATCCCTGACCTCCCCTCTACCGATCTAGGCCATAAGATCACAGTTCTAGGCAGAATTCTCGAGGATCCGAAACTTTCCGCCGAGATCGCCGCTTCCCGCCGCCGTGCGCCGCTGGCAGCGCCGCCCGCGCTCGATCGGAGCGACGTGGCCGCTTGTGCGCCGTTTATTTTAAATCGCACGGTAGACTTTAAAACCCCGCGTACCGGTTCGATGTTATAATCTCAGCCGTCGGTTTAAAATCGGACGGTCCACGTCAGCCCCGCGTTATAAAGACTGGAAATCTTACGTGCTACCCCCTGGGGTTCTCTGGAAATAAGAGCTAGCCCCGGAAACTTCTGATCTAGCCCCTGGAACTCCAGAAAATCATGTAAATTCATTTAAAAATCAGTTTTAGCCCCTGGACTTAATACAAATTAGGTAAAACACCTCTGATAAGTGTAGCTAGACCCCTGGAAATTATGAAAATAATATTATAGACCCTGTAATGGGGAGAGTTCATTAATTTAACCCTGTTTAGTAATTAATTTAGAAAATTGAATATGTAACTAGTGTTTAAAAATTAAAAAGTGGGACAAACATAATTGTCAAAATTAATTAAAAACTTTCTCAGTACTTAGAAAACTTTGGAGTGAGATAAAACTATATTTTGGGCTGAAATGAATCTGTTTCATTTATTATTCACATTTAATAGTATAGGGACACATTTTTAAGTAAAGAATAGCTATAGAAAAATAGGGAAAATAATTATGAAATAGTATACATCAGAACCCAAGGTCAAAATATGTTATTAAATAATTTAGGACCAGAACCTAAACTGTTTAGATGATGTGTATTACTAATTTCATAATAAAATACACAATTCTGCATAGGAATATAAATCTGAAAATATAGCAACTAGTAAATGATAAATGAAGTTTTTTTAAAATCCAAAGAGTTCAGTTTAGGGTTGGTAGAAATTCTGAAGGCACATATGGAGAAAAAAATACTTTTCATACATACTTGGTAGTGAAAAGGTGTAGTAGTTTAATATAAGGAATTTATTTAAAACTGAAACACACACACACACATATACATATATATATATATATATATATATAGTATGTAAGTATAAATATGAACACCAAAGTAGGAATCATATACATATAAATAAAAGTGTATGCAAGCCACAGATCAACACACACAGAGTAACCACAACACATATAATGGTGAATGAATTTCATAAATATGAATGTGTGGTTTGTATGAAGTGGAAGTGTGAACTATGTCTATTGGATTGTTGTTTTTCTTTTGCTATGTGTGATGGTGTGATGTAGAACCTGCTCAAGAGCAAGTTATTCCTTTCCAAGACCAGGACTACCCATTTCAAGAGCAGCAAGAAGGAGGCAAGTGTCCTTGACCACTTTGATCCTATGCTAGGATGTGTAGATAGAATTATTTGCATTGTCAAATGAAATATGAAACCCATGCTAGGAAAGTTTCCCTAGAATTGCATTACCTTGTTTCCTTGTAGCTTGGGTTGGGATTTATTTTACCATGTCATTTATTATTATGCATATGCTTAGCCATGCTTAGAATGGGATATTTGGGATATGAGATCATCAATTTATTTTTACCATACTCTTGAATGAGATATTATGAGTTATGTAGAGGTAGGGATCAAGGCAAGTTGGATGTTTTGGTTGTGTGCTGGGTGCACGAGACTCGGGTTTGTGTTTAGTACTTGCCTGGATCCTAAGGACCGGTTCATGGAGCATGTAACCCGGCTTTACAGTGCCAACCACATGCTGAGATGGGGCAGCTTGGCCAATTAATTAGGTGTATCCCCGGCGTAGTATGGGTGTGTTGGATGGTGCGGGGAGTGGGTGTCAGCTGGACTACCATATGAACCGCAAGGCTCAAGAGGGGGCCACTGCAGCGGGGTTGGAGCCTCTTGTATGCTGTTAGGGGTGAAACCTCAGTGGGCCCACGCTCGTCGGGAATCCCTTTGTAAAGGCTTCGTAGTGATCTCCTGGCTGCACACCTGGGAAGTGTGAATGTGGATCGTAGCCACTGGCATAATGGAGGTTCTTTTAGTCCACCCGGCAACGGGGGATGAAATCACTACATGTGGGTACAGTGGTACAAACTCTGCAGAGTCAAAACTGTCTTGACAGCCGTGCTCACGGTTAAGAGCGGCCTGGACTTATTCATGATTAGAGGATTGATGGTTTTGGAAGTTAAGCGGGGAGCTTAACATTGGAAATGATGTTATGGTTATTGGATTATGATGATGGGATGGGAGATTTGGACCATTTCACCTGTGTAGTAATGTAGGTGCTTAATAAGCTATGGTGATAGGTATTAATTGCGTAGTGCTTTTACCATGAGTTCAACCTCTCCTTGTTCTAGCCATGCATGATATAATTTTCCCACACTTGCTGAGTACCATTGGTACTCAACCTTGCATATTTGTTGGTTTATATTGCTGCTCAGGTCAAGATAATGAGGTGGTGTATAATAACCAAGACTTTGGACCCGAAGAAGGTTTTTAGGTTCATGAAGACCCCCGAGCAACGCCTGTGATGGAGCCCTAAAGAATAATATTCCGCTGCTAGTTTATTTACTTGTGATGAACTTATTATTGTCCATCGAGACATTTACTATGTAAGACTTACTTATATTCGACACCTGGCTTGTAATAAATGATGCTTCACTATTTGTCATCACATGTATGAGAAAATGATCCTGGCATACATGTGATATTCATTTGGTTGTTCTTCGGAAAAACCGGGTGTGACAGCAGCGCCACGACGTGCTCTATCGGTCTACCACATCAACACCAAGGTTGCTTGCTCGTAGTAGCCGCAAACGGACGATCGCTGCCAAGTGCCGAAGTGAACCGGCGGAGCACAGTTCAGCCTCACCGTCACCAGCATGCTACAGCCTTCTTCATCTCTGGTTCCCTGTACAAAAAAGGTGCGCGTGACAGCCTTGATGGTGTAGCCGAAAACCGTTCCTCATTTGGTTCCGCCGTTATCTAGAATTTTGAGTTTTCCCAAACCCTAGTTCATATCGATGAACCTCGGTCTACAACCAAATTCGTTGTGCAGGAGTAGCTAGAGTTCATTCTGGTATAGGAGAAGCTTTGCTAGGTCGCTACGGCCCTTCTCGATCAAACAGAGCTCGAAACCATCAAGGACCAGAGGAGTTCTTTGAGTTTTTGTCGCCGCCGTCGTTTTGCGGGCTCGGGTCACCTGTGAGGTCCCATCTCCGGTGGTTTTCATGGAGAACGGGCTATAGGTCAAGATATTCCATGCCTCACTGGTGCTTTTGGAGGAAACCCTAACCCAAATGACCCATTTCCGAGTGAGAACGAGGTCGCCGAAATGGAGCTCAACATGACCGCCGGTGCGAGCACTGTTCCGGTTATTGTCATCTTTCCCCGACCACACCATCGTGTTCAGCATGGTGTAAAACTCCCAGGCGGCAAGTTTGGTGAAGTTTGGACCACGGGAACCTGCTCTGGCGAGGGTTACCGTGGGGGAAGCGCGGGTATAGTGAGAAAGACGAAAGGGACCGGGTCCCATCGGTCAGCCTCTGTCTCCAAGCGGGGATCGGATTGCGGCTGTGATCCGGTGTGGAAGCGTGGGTAAAACCCCGTGGGCTGCTGTGTGGCTGCGAGCTCAGTGGGCCGATTTAAATCATGGGGCCCACAACCAGAGTTTAAACGTTTCCCGAATTTCAGATTTAAGTCAAACTTTGAAACCCATAACTTTTAGTAGGAATGTCCAAAATTTGTGAATGCAGAGAATTTGATCTGAAGATCTCTGGAATTTTCTCCAAAATTCATCAAATTTAAATATTTGGGAATCAATTCCAGAAGATCACTGTAATGGAATTTCCTCAAATTTGGCGAGAAGATTCTTCATAACATTAGTGATCTCCTGTAAAAATTTGAGCTTCATTGGAGTATATTTTCTAGGCTAAACTCTGATCCAAAGTTCAGCCTTCATTTGGAATTTTCCAATTCTAGACAGAAACTTTTCAGCATTTCATATCAACTTCAAAAATTCATATCTCCCTGTAGACAACTCAAAAAATTGTGAAACAAATTTTGTTAGAACTAAGGATATCTTCTCTAGTTAGATATTTCACTGTTATCCATTTCAAAACTTCAGATTTGGGATCAGAATTCTGAGAAGCCTTGTACTTGTGGGAATTTTGGAGACCACAAGGTTCAATGAAGTCTCTCCAAATTTTGCTCAGATCATCCTTATAGAGTCTAGTGTCCTATGGGAAAAATCCCAAAGCCAATTAAGGAACCTAAATATAAGTAGCTATGAGTAGAAGTGTACTTCTTATAAATCACTGGCACTTGTACATATATTTTGCTACATTTCATATAGTAACCGAAGTTGAGGACATGCCGGAGCTGTTGGACGTCCTCCCACCAGACGCCCCGGTTTGCATTTAATTACCTTTTGCAAATTTTTCATTTGTATCACTTATGTCTAGGGTGAAATGCTTGCATTAGAGTTAAGGTGATTGAAACCCCATTTGCATGACTTATAAATCCTATGGAGGGTTGGGTAGTACAACTCAATGAGTAGAGAATGCCATGCTAATGTTCTTAGGATCTCGGTAGAAGTCGAGTAGTTGGAATCTACTCGCGAGATAGGATTTTATCACACGGGATGAAAATAGGTAAAGAATGGCTTAAGAATGTGAAGCTGAGACCCAGCAGGGGTGATAGGATGCAGTGAGCGGAGGTCTCACGTGCGTAGCACTGTTGGTGTCGATTGTGGACCGAGCCGTGTGCGGCCCTGCTGGACAAGTCTGAACAGTACCGGATACATACTGGCATAAGGGAACCAGGAAACCGATGTAATTGGTTGACCTGGATGCCGAGGCTTAACCAACCATTTTATAGGAGTGGGTTGAGGGTAGCAAGGTGTAAATCTTCCGGTGGGTACAGACACACTCCACGTGGGGACCTCCTACCCGTTACAGATGGACCGGTTCGACATTTAGGTTTTCTTTGAAAGGTTACTGCATACAACAGAGTAGAAAGGTGTGAAGCACCACACTTCTGAAAGTGGGTGTATGTGACGTGTTATCTGGGTGTCTATTGATTGCAATCACCGTCCTCGCAGTTATTTGAGTACCGCTTGTTCACTGCGCTGTGATGTAGTAATAACTGAATGAAGCTGGCAGAATATGATGCATTGAGCTAATATTATCTTGATACATGTATGCTGTATATGTAGAGCTCATTAAGTTTATTTTCAACTTTGGGCATAACAACATCGGAGGAAATCTTTTCTTGTTTGATTATGGACTTCCGATGTGAGGGCTGCCTAAGGCACATTAAACTGCTGCTAAAAAACTGAAAATGTGTGTGTTGCTAGTGTGTAGCGTCCCCGGGCTAGACGGCTGCACTTTTGCTTAGTTAGGATGGGAGAATAGTTATGAATAATACTTCCGCTGTATAATTAAGTTTGTAAAAGATTTCCGCTGTTTTTATGTAAAATAGAAGTTTATATGTTGTTCTTAATCTTTTTTTGTTTGCTGTTGGGTGCTGCATCGCACGGCACCACCATCTAGGATCCCGGAGTGGTAGAACCACGGGGTGGTCCCCACAGGCGTGGAATCAAAGCCGCATTGGGAATAGCACGCTCGAAAAGATCCTATTTTGAAAACTTAGAAGTAGTGGAGTAAGGATTAGTCATTTGCCCACATAAGGTCTATTATAGTAATAGCTACTTAAGGTGGAAAAGCTAACTTATATGTTATACATTCTGTAATGACGCTCCGACGTCAGGTAAGAGGTAAGATACGCCACCGCAGGTGGATCAATTGTGGTAAGCTCGCCATAGGAGCATTGGTATGGAATGGTTTACCGTGGCTTGGCACGGTAGTGAATATGAGTCTCTGAACCTTGTCATGGTTCTGAGAGCATATGAAAATGCTGATCTCCAGCGTGCTTTAGGTAAAAGCAAGAATACCCCCATCATGTGGTAAGCAACACGATAGTATGCAACTCTTGAACGTTCAATGTTCAAAGGGCCATACGCAGCGCTCGCCATCGGCGTGCCTCAACGGTCATGAGGCAATAGGTGGTATCCGTTGGGTTGATAAAATTCCCAACTGTGACGAACCGTTCGCACTCTACTCGGGTTCCCCATCGTTTGGTGTGAAAACACGACCATGTACCTTGAGACGTGGCTTGACTCAAGGACGATCCATATGGAAATGATATGGACCGTATGTTTTTACTATGATATGGATCTACCTGAAATATTAAAACCCTTCTGTGCACCATTATTATGTGGTCTTCTGCAGGTACATTAACCATGTTAGAGCATGACACTTAGAAATCATATATGCCGGAATACCAGCTTAGGATTTTCTTTGGTGAGGAAACGTAGTACCGAGATGAGTTATTAGTTGCATAAAAAGGATATTTTTAAAGAAAAGAGTCAAATTGGAGTTTAGGATTCAATTTTGGGGTTATTGAACTCCCATATTGAACTAAGAGTCAATTGGGAGTGTAGATTCATTTCCAAAGACTTAGGAGCAACCTCCTGTTTTCAGCAGAATTTTTGCTGGAGTTAACAGGGTATAAGTTATGATTGGTTGAACCAATGGAGGTGTGTGATACTATTCTGGAAAGGTTTTGAAGTCTTCTACAATTTTTCTGTAGAACTCCAGAACAAAATATCCCTCCAAATGGATGAAAACCTCAGATGAGTAGGCACTGTTCAGAAACAGGGTGCCCAAAAATGCTCTCTGGATTTTTTTGTATTTCGACAATAGCTTCTTGTAGTTCAGCGTTTTCCTAGATTCAGGGCAGAAATAATTGGAATTTTTTGAACAAAACAGCCACTTGTAAAGGAGGTGCTGTCAAAAATCCTGAGAAAAATCTGTCAACTTGTAAAAATCATAACTCATAAACTATAAATGCTATGGAGGCAACTAAATACAATCTGGATTCATTTTTGAGTCTACTACAACTTTGTTGTGGAACTCTAGTCCAGAGTTTGCCTCCAAGGTGGCCAAAAACAGTTAGATTCTTCAAACTGGTCTGCTGGACCAAAAGCTGGACATAGAAAACCATGTTTGAAGTTTTCACATTTCGATATCCAGAGGCTGTTGTAAAACAGGGAGTTGGAGTCGAAAATATTATGCATTTAACATAACACTTCGAGTGAGGACATGTTTGGGTCTAGTATAATAGCGAGGATTTACGAATGCTAACGCACTTAACATCCCGTGGCGACCCACGATGGTCGAAATGAACTTGTAATCCATAAATATAACACCCTCAATTTCATATTCACGCATACATGCATATTTCATATAAAGAAACATTTTAAAAGAAGTAGAAACGAAGAAAGAATCAGAAATATAGCCGAAAAGAGCCAATTCCAGTTCGCCGAGGAGCACTGTCGACACTTCCCACGGCCTGTTGGCCACGTGGCATTTTCGGAGCTCATCCCTGCGGAAGGGGTGAGGTCCGGCATCGCCAGACACGTGGCAGGCTCGGAGCTAGCCTCTGTGGAAGGGGCGAGGTCCAACCCGCTGAACACGTGTTGCCTCCAGGGCTTGTCTCTGCGGAGAAGCGAGGTCCAGCCCCGCAGGACACGCGTCCCCACCGGAGCTAGTCGCTGCGGAAAAGCAAAGCCCAACCCCGCGGGACACGTGTCGCTTTCAGAGCTCACCTCCGAGAGGTCCGCCCCACGGGACACGTGTCGCTCTCGGAACTCGCCTCCGAGAGGTCCGACCCAGCGGGACACGTGTCACCCTCGGATCTCGCCTCCGAGAGGTCTGAAACCAATGGACACGTGTCGACCTCGGAGCTCGTCTCGACCTCGGAGCTCGTCTCTGAGGAAAAAGAAAGTCCGGTGCTACTGGACACGTGGCACTCTCGGAGCTCGCCTCCGAGAGATCTGGTCTGTTGGACACGTGGCACACTCGGAGCTCACCTCTGAAGAGAGGGGAGGTCCGACACTGACACATGGCATACGCGGAACTCGCCTCTGGGGAGAGGGCAGGTCCCGCCCGCCAAGACATGTGGCGCACGCGGAGCTCACTTCTGAGGAGAGGGGAGGTCCCGCCCGCCTGACACGCGGCACAACCGGAGCCCGCCTCTGCGGAGAAGGGAAGCCCGGCCCCCGCTGGACATGTGGAGCCTCCATAGCTTATCCCTGCGGAAGGACGAGATCCTTAAGCGGTTTTCCCCTGTACGCGAGTACCCGGTACTGAGGAAACCGACACGAATTCTTCCACGTTGAATACTGCAACCAAATCAATTGAAGATAAGTTGTTAAGATCCAAAAAAACAAATGGAATAGGACTCTTATTTGGAATCCAATCGGAGTAGGACTCTTCTTTACCCCCTTATAAATAGAACCCGAAACACCCCCTTAGCCGTAACACCTTCTCAAGTCGACAACTTAGAGGCCCTAGCCCCCAACTCGCCGAGTTAACCCCCTTCGCTGGAGTTCAACCACCGGTGAGACCGCCGACGAGCCCCGTCACGTTTGCTGTCACCAGAAGAGAGCCGACGAACTGTCTTGCTGCCATTGCTAGGAGGAAGGCTGAGGTAGGTCTTTGTTACCACCTTACGACATCATCGTGGTTTTCTTCGCATCTGTTTTATTTGAACAGAAGCCTTTTCGTGTGGACAGATGACGTGCTGATTGGTTTTTGACGGTGGAATTGATCTAGACCTTGAGCCAAGATCATCACCACGTACGCACTTGATCCTTACACCCTTGTTCATCGTAAAATCTTATGCAAGCCATTAAAACATGCAAGAACACGTACAAACTGATAGCACCATAGGATTTGCATCTATCCACCATTGCATTTTGAGTAAAGTTTGTGCATGATGATTGATTGCTGTAAATATTGTATTTGCGTGATTGTGAGTAGAAGGACAAGCTCAGGAAGCCATCTACGAAGGACTACAGCACCAGAACTTCGAGACACGTGAGCAACCAAAGCCACAGGAACAAGGCAAGTGCCCCTTGACCATATTGATCCCATGTTTGAAACTGTTTTGTTTGCGAAAAATGTGTATGTTTGAGTCAACTTGATGGAAAACCCTTTTATAAGAGTTTACTAGTTTTGTTAACCACCCTTGTCGCCAGGAAAGTGGATAAGTCGGGTATGGTCGTTTTTGCTTTTTGCTTAGCTGAGTCCACGGGATATGGGAAGCGAGATAGAATGTGTCTAGCTACTGCACTCATATAAACAATGATAATTAGAACTTGATGTTAATAATGAACATGAATCGGGGGAGATCTAGGCGAGCCTTGTTTGTGGATGTGGTAGAATGAGATGGTGGTTTACTTGCTGTAGATCTAAGGACCGGTTCATGCCAGCACATGCCAGGAAAACAGTGCCACCACAAGGCCAAACATAGGTGCGGCTTAGCTGACTAATTAGGTAAGTTGCTAGATTGTTATGGACCGTGGAAGGCGTGGGGAATGGGAGTCGAGAGAGGACTGCCCTGGGAACTGCATGGCACAAGAGGGGGCCCGTAGGTGGGAGAATGGTGATTCGAGCCTGATGGTGAGACCTTAGTGAGTCCATACATCTAGTAGCCCCTTTGTAAAGGCTATTTTGTGATCTCTTGGCCATACACCGACGGTTGTATACTGGTATAATGGAGGTTCTGCAGTCGTCGACGGGTAACGGAATCACAAACTTGTGGGTAAAGTATTGCCACCTCTAAAGAGTGTAAAACTATCATGATAGTCATGCTTACGGTCACAAGCGCCTGGCCAACTCACATGATTAGATGGGATGGTTATTGGGATGTTTATTTGGTTTGGTTATGGTATTGGTCATTGGGATTGGTTTCGGGACTGTTGAGTCTTGGTAATGAGATTGGTTTTTGGGGCTGTTGAGTCGTAACACTGAGTTTGGTTTCGGAAGATATGAATATGAGATTAATATGAGATGGTGGTATGAATATGAGATGGTTATAGATATCATGAATATGCGATGGTTATGGATATCATGAGCATAAGATAATAGTTGAGAAAGATTTATGGTTGGTCGAGACATGAAAGGTGGTGAATCATAAAGGAGGTATGTTGATGTTTTAATTGGATATATGTTGGGATTAAATCCACTTAAAGTTAGTTGCTGCTTTTTTCATGGTTGAGAAATAAACTTTGCTTTCTGCAATAAGCCTTTTTGATCCTACCTTGCTGTAAGCTACATATCATATTTTCCTGCACTTGCTGAGTACGTCATGTACTCAACCTTGCATTATTACGAAGCAACAGAAGAGGAGTACTTCGAAGATCATGTGGAGTACTAGGCGTGCAGACTACCGTCAACTTGCCTGTGGAGTTGGAGATGGAGCCGCTGCCATGTTTAGTTGCTTCCGCTATCGTTAGAGACTTCCGCTGCTAGAATAAGTTAGAAGACTTCCGCTGCAAGAATGAGTTAGAGATTGATGTAATAAAGTACTTGAACCATATTATTCGTGGTTATATTCTGAGTTCAGTTTGTGGATTACATGTGTATGTGTGATGAACATCCTGGGCACACATATGCATTAGCTGGGTTCCGTGTTTTACGGGACCGGGCGTCACAGATTGGTATCAGAGCCACGTTGACTGTAGGACGTAGGCCTGGTCACAGATTGGCATCAGAACCACCTTGACCTTAGGATGCAAGCCTAGGAAGAAGTCTCAAATTTGCATTAGAGCCATGTTAACCGTAGGACGCAAGCCCAGGTAGAATGCACAGATTGCATCAGAGCCACATTGACCATAGGAACATTTACATCGTAGTAGCTTAATAGGAGTGGTGTGTTGAACTTTTGTGATGATTGTTTGTGTTTGAGTGCTTAGTGTGAGTTGTGGGACGTTTCAGCGTTGTCCATATCCACACATAGTAGAGAGATGTGAGATGCTTCGGCATGTGTTCACATCCTCGTAAAGACTAATATATTTAGTCCATCCACCTTGATGCATATAGTTAGGGGGATCAATCTAAACTTCTAACTTCTATTCTACCCAACTCTTTCTCATAGATGGCGAGAGAAAATGCCGGCCGTCAAAGGAGGAACGTTCGTGCAACCAGGAACCACAAGAGGATGACCACGTTGAAGTTTCTGAGAATGTTGACCCCGGGGCTGGTGCAAACAAGCTTGAAAGGTTGATGGCTATGCAGAACCAGCTTATGCAAACTATGATCCAAACTTTGGCTCAGCTGCAAGCCAACAAAAACAACCCCGTTCCTGCACCACCGCCACCACCGCCGGCTCACAACTGACTGGGAGAGTTCATGAGGACTCGACCGCCCACTTTTGCACAAGCTAATGATCACATGGAGGCTGATGATTGGTTGAAATCCATGGAGAAGAAGCTTGCTATTGTTCAGCGCAATGATCGGGAGAAAGTTCTCTTCGCATCGCACCAACTTATGGGAGCAGCCACTGATTGGTGGGACGCTCTATGCAATGCTCATGTCAACCAAGAGACTATAACTTGGCCTGAGTTCAAGGAGAGTTTTTGCTTTCATTACGTCCCTGTTGGAGTCATGATGCTAAAAAGGCAAGAGTTCTGTAGGATCGAAGAGCACGTGAAAAGCTACTAGAGGGGGGGTGAATGGTAGATTAAAACTTTTTTGCAGCGGAAACAACAAAAACCCCTCAGCAAAAAATCAATCGGTTAAAGAAACCGTGTGTGCAAGTGTTTTCAAACATGTTCAACCGTGACAAATCAAGTAGAGAGGTAGAGAATCAAGTCACGGATCTAATGCAACAAGAATCACTTGAAAACACGAAGTAAAACTTGAGATACGATCAAAACATTAAACGAAGATCAATCTGTTCTACCCTATATAAAACAGATCTGCAGCGCTGCAAAGAAACTCGTGTATCTAAAAACTACAGAACTGAAGCTCGTGAAAATTTCACAGATGATATATAATTCAGTTGTGAAGACAACCCAAAAAGAATCACGTCAATCGGATCTGTAAAACTCGAGTTATGAACGAAACACCGAAGCAACGTCGGTCTGTCCAGAAACAGTGCGAGAAAGACTTGACGAAAAACAAGTCGGACGAACAAGGCACAAAAGCTCCTCGAAACTATGAACTTTGTTCAATAGAAACACAAGAGGAACAGCCCAAAGTTCTCTACCCACAAGAGCTCTGGCCTCCCTTGCTTTTATAGCCAGCCCTCAGGCTAAACAATCCAATCTGGGACTCCTACTCCTAATTGGACTCATATCCTAACTTACCATAACTGCTCAGGACTCTCCTATTCACACATAGAAGCAATCGTGAGACTTCCAAACACCTTAGGAACGTCCTAAACATTCCTAAAACAACTCAACTTCGTGCCTAGCACGAAATCCTATCATAACCAACTCAAATCTTCCATATTTGAGCCATGTCCGACTCAGCCTCAGCCTGAGTACGCAATCCAGCCGGTTGGACCTTTCCGACCAATTCTTTACGTCCACTTCTCCTCATCACGCCTTGGAACAATGTTGCCACGTCCATGCACTCCTTGCACACATGCAAACACCTTCCAACGACGTACACGCAACCTTCATATGCACTGCCCTTGATCCAAACATGCTGCGCGACCTCCCGATCAACTCAACCACAGCTCCTCCCGAACTTGGTTGTTGGAACCTCATCTCCTCCCTGAGACTAGTCCAAGGATCCCGTCACTAGCCGTGTCTTGAACTCAAGCAACACCTGCACATGAATAAACAACCAATTCTTCCGAGCACAAGTCCTTGACTTGACTCACGTTAGTTCGAAAACCACAACACCTTACATGAGCACGTCACATAAGCATGTTGCAAACCATATCAAATGATAACAGCCATAACCACCAAAACACACCAAAAACTTAGCAAATTAATACTAAGCAAACCTTTCCATAAAGCAAGTTTGAAACATTGCGAGTTAAAAGCAAAAACAAGACGCTGCAGTTCTACGAGTTGAACTTCACGGGAGCTCCCTAAAAACAAGCTCCGGACCTCACAGAAGCTCTTCGGACCTTGCAGGAGCTCTTCGGACCTTGTGTCAGACCTTGCCAACACTTGGCGGACCTAACAAAGAACTTGTCGGACCTTGCCACAGAAGAATGTTTTGGCAATATTCAAAACTTTGAATGTTAATGCTAACTTTTATCCTAATTGCCAATGTATTCAGCACACATAGGTCTCACAATCTCCCCCTTGATGAATGCATTGGCAACATCAATTAAAATCCTAACATTGGCTTATGAAAAGTTTTGAAAAGCTTTGAAAACTCATTTCTCCCCCTTTATTAATTTCTCCCCATTTTTTAAAATCAGAGAAGGAAGAAAGTGTATAACATATGCAAAGTGTAAAAAAATCTCTCCTTATACATATTTCTCCCCCTTTGACAATGTATTCAGCAAGGTTCAAAAGAGAAATTTTTAAATGTTATGAGCATATTATAACATATACATACAAAACAAAGCTCATCCAAGTCATACTATCAGGTTACTTACACTATCACATCAATGAAATACATAAAGTAGTGTAAGCCATGCTAGAGATCAAATGTATTTTTCAGTTTAAGCAAGTCATGATCTCCCTTACTCAACTTTTTCAAAACCTGAAAACATGACACCTGTTGTTGCATTTTTATTATTCATAATCATTTAAGGCACAAAGTTGATCATATGATATTTGCAAGAGATTATATGACACATCAGCCTTATTCTAACCAACCAAGCCAAGCCTATGTCATTTGACAATCAGAAGCTTAAGTTCATGGTTTTAGTCATACACAATTCCTTCCAAGTTCATATCTTACTGCAATGATAAGCAATCTTAAAAGAAGAAATGTGATGCATGCATATTCTCTTGATCTTTTCTGAATTTTTTATTTGAAAACTCAACATGTGAGCTGATCACTTGATTAATTTTTTTATGATTAAAAGCACTTGTGAGCACGCAACAAGTTCAAAACAGCAAGAAAGTTCTATCATGACCAGATTTAGTGTAAGTAATTATTCCAATTACTAGTCATGGCAAAAACTACAAAATGTATAACATGAGTAATGTAGTAAGAACTTTCAGCCTGTAAAAGGAATCACAAAGTCATATATGTATGAAATACTATGCTCATATTATTTTTGTTTCAGATTCACACATAGACTTTCAAAGTTTCAAAAACTCCCCCTCAATTTAAGCCATGAGGATGCATAACCCCTATTTCACTACGAATGAAACAAAAACGAGTGAAATCCAAAGGTTTTGTAAAAATATCAGCCAATTGTTGTTCGGTATCGACATGGTGAAGCACAATGTTTCCTTTTTCAACATTATCACGAAGAAAGTGATACCTAATGTCAATGTGCTTAGTTCTAGAGTGTTTCACAGGGTTTTTAGCAATACAAATTGCACTAGTGTTATAACAAAACAGTGGAACACTATCTAAATCAACCCCATAGTCCTTAAGTGTTTGAACAATCCAAAGAATCTGTGAGCAAGCGCTAGCCGTGGCTACATATTCAGATTCGGCCGTGGATTGTGCAACTGAACTTTGTTTTCTAGAGGACCAAGCAACAAGTGAATTACCAAGAAAATGACAAGCACCCGAAGTACTTTTCCTATCAATCCTACAACCCCCAAAATCAGCATCCGAAAAAGCTTTCAAAGAAACGGTTGAGGAAGAAGGAAGAAAAATGCCAAATTCTTAAGTTCCATGTAGGTACCTGAGAATCCTTTTGATGGCTTGGCGATGTGAAGCACGTGGAGAAGCTTGAAAACGTGCACAAAGACATACGCTGAATTGTATGTCCGGTCTTGACACCGTGAGATACAAAAGTGATCCAATCATACTTCTGTATTCTTTTTTATCGACTGGGTCACCATCTTCGTCAAGTTCAAGTGTTGTTGCTGTTCCCATTGGTGTCCGAAGAGTCTTGCATTTGTCCATGTTGAAGCACTTAAGAAGGTCCTTTGTATACTTAGTTTGATGCACAAAAGTTCCTTCTTTTGTTTGCTTGATTTGCAGCCCCAAAAAGTATGTGAGTTCTCCCTTCATACTCATCTCAAATTCTGAACTCATCATAGCTGAAAACTTGGACACGAGATCATGAGAAGCACAACCAAAGATAATATCATCCACATACACTTGAACGAATAATGAGTCATTGCCATGCTTAAGTACAAAAAGAGTTTTATCAACCTTGCCCATGGTAAACCCCTTTTCAAGTAAGAATGTTTTTAACCTATCATACCATGCTCTAGGGGCTTGTTTTAGACCGTACAAGGCTTTGGACAGTTTGTAAACATGATTAGGAAAATTTGGATTTTCAAAACCCGGTGGCTGCTTAACATAAACCTCCTCCTATGTAGCCATTAAGAAAAGCACATTTAACATCCATTTGATATAACTTGAAACCTTTAGATGCAGCAAATGCTAATAAAATTCTTATAGCTTCTAACCTAGCAACAGGAGCAAATGTTTCATCAAAATCTAGACCTTCAATTTGAGTGAAACCTTGAGCAACCAACCTAGCTTTATTCCTAACCACAACCCCATCCTCACTTTCCTTATTTTTAAATACCCATTTAGTTCCAATTAATGTGTGACCTTGAGGTGGAGGTACAAGTTTCCAAACATTATTTCTTTCAAAATTTTCTAACTCTTCTTGCATGGCATTAATCCAATATTCATTAGTGAGTGCGTGTGATATATCCTTGGGTTCAAAAGAAGCAACAAAAGCAGAATGAGCATGAGAGTTTGGATCGCAAAACCTGGACCGAGTGACTCGTTCATGCAAGCTTCCAATGATTTGTTGTGGAGGATGACTTTTGAGTACTCGGAGGGGAGTAGACACTTCACAAGCACCTTCTTCTTCATGTTCGGACCTTTGATTAGGAGAGCTTGTTGATTGAGGAAGGTCCGAACCAGCAGTAGTGACTGTTGGTACTGGTTGTGGTGCAAAATCAGCAGCTTGATCGTTATTTACTTCCGAGTTTTCGAGCGGAAGCACCACTTCTTCATCTTCTTCAATAAAAATACTCTCCCCCTGCGGATATGGATCCGGACCTGCAATATCGGAGCTAGTACTTGGGCTAGCTTCATCAAAAGAAACCTCGCAAGTCTCCACAATTTTGTTAGTGTCAAGTAAAAGCACACGGTAGCCTCTAGTATGAGATGGATAACCAAGAAACATGCCATCAACAGATCTAGCTTCAAATTTATCAAGATTACCATGTTTCTTAACAAAGCATTTGCAACCAAAAACCCTAAAGTGTGTAACACTAGGCCTATGTCCAAACCGGAGCTCATATGGGGTTTTTCCAAGCTTAGCACGGAAGAAAACACGATTTGAGACATAACAAGCGGTTGCAATTGCATCAGCCCAAAATTTCCTAGGAGTTTGATATTCATCAAGCATAGTCCTAGCCATCTTAACTACGGTCCTGTTCTTTCTTTCTACGACACCATTTTGTTGTGGTACATAGGGTGAAGAGTATTGATGATCTATTCCATTTTCAGCACAAAAGTGATCAAAGGATTGGTTTTTAAATTCAGTTCCGTTATCACTTCTAATTGCTTTTAATGATCCTGGGTGATCAATAGATAATCTAAGAAATAAAGTTCTAAAATGACTAAAAGCTTCATTCTTAGATGCCATAAAATAAACCCAAGAATATCTGGAATAATCATCAACAATCACAAGCACATACCATTTACCTCCGAAGGATTGAACACATGTCGGACCTACTGTGTCAAGATGTAAAAGTTGTCCTGGTTTAGCTGTCATGGTCATTGTGAGAGGAGCATGTGAACCTGCAACAAACTTAGCATGTCTACAAGAAGAGCACACAATATCATTGTCCTTTTTAAGCTTCGGCAGCCCACGTATGCGATCGAGAGCACTAACACGAGTGAGATGATCAAAGCCTATGTGACCAAGTCTACGATGCCAAAAATATAGATCCTTTGTATCATTAGCAACTAGATACCGATGCTTAGAAGTTGACAAATCAAAATCAGCTTTAAAAACTCTTCCAAACCTAGACATGTTAAACAAAAGCTCACCTTTTGAATCTACAACCTTGCAGCAATTTTTAGCAAAGCTAACCTCTAGATTTTCATCTAGGAATTGTGAAACCGAAAGCAAGATGTATTTCAAATTTTTAACAAGTGCCACATCTTTCAAAGTGTAGAGATTGTTTACTCTAACCGAACCTTTAGCAATTATGGCAGTAGAAGAGTTATCGGCGAAAGTAACATTTTCTACACGTGACACAAAAGAGAGAGAGGAGAACCATTCTTTGTTACCGGTCATGTGGCGTGAGCAACCTGAATCCACAATCCAAATGTTCTCCTTCCTCAAACATGAAACCTACACAGCAGCACAATACGTTGATGACTCAATACTGGGGTTAGTTAAAAGACTTTTAGGAATCTAGTACTGAGTCACACGACGTCCAGCAGGAATAACACGCGAAAGCTAAGAAGGTACAGCAGGTTTATGAGCCAAACATCGAAAATTTTTGTTCCCAACTACTGACTTAGAAGATGTGTTATATGTAGCACAAAAAACAGTAGGTTCGGGAGCAAGTTTTTGACTCATTACAGCAGGTTGCAAGCTCCGAACATTCGGTCTAGCAGATTTTGCTTGGTTGTTATGTGATCTAGCAAGTATTCTTTGTTTCTTATCGTGTTTAGCTAGTCTATAACAAAAATCCATGACATGACCATCTCTACCACAGTAGGTACAATGAAAAATAACCTTATTATCATGTCTAGATGAGCAAGCAACACGTTTATTAGAACCCGAATGGGACAGTACTCCTGCAGATTTGAAAATCACCTCTTTTTGTCTAGGAGCTGTTTGAATCAAACCGCTTCCTAATAAATTTACAACTTTAGGTGGGTGTGCCTTAGCATGAGCATGAGAATTAAAACCTAAACCAGTTTTATCATTACAAGACTTGGAAGAATTCAGCAGCAAGTTTAGGTTCTTATTTGCATTAGAAAACCGATCTAGTGTCCTATGCATGTCATCAAGTTTATTGGACAGATCAAAGCAGTTTTCACATGAAGTTTTTCCTTTTAGTTTGCAATTTGAACAATATTTAACTTCATGCACACGTAAAGCATTGTTCAAAATAGAAATCTCATTCATAGCATCATTTAGTTTCTTATTCAGATCATCACATGAAGAACAATGCAAATCAATTGTAGAACAACAAGCATCTTTCAAATTTTTATCATTAAGTGCAGCAAGCTCTTTGTTCTTTTCAATTTCAAGTTCAAGTTTATCAAGTGTAGATGCGTGTGCACTTCTTAAAGAGGATAATTGTTCATAAATCAAATCACATGAGGAACAAGAATCATCACTAGGAATCAAAGTTTTTAAACGATTAATTTCAGATTCTAGTGATTCAATTTTAACAGCATTGTTCCTAAGTTTTTTATCCTTTTTCTTTAATATAACAGTGGCACAAGAAATAGCATCACACACTTCTTCGCAAGTGGGACATACCTCTTCATCGTCGCTGTTGTGTTCTGCCTCCTCGGAGCTTGAACTTGACTTTCTCGCCATGCAGCACATATTTGCCATAGCTTCTTCATCTTCATCACTACCGGTGTCCACATCACTTGAGCTGAAATCTTGAAGTGCAGAGATCATACTATGCACTATGTTGCGCATTGATAAATCTTTCTTCTTCTTATTCTTTGCAAACGATTTCTTCGGCCTTGTTTCTTTTCTTCACGTGAAGTCGGACCTGAAAGGTTAGGGCACTCCGTACGAAAATGTCCTGTCTTACCACATTCAAAACATCATTGAGGTCCGGAGCTTCCTCTCCTTCTAGTTGTCACATTTTGCAATGCTTTTGAGAACCGAGTAGAGATGAGTGCAAGCTCCTCCTCTGGAAACTCTTCAATCTGTTCAAGGGTTAGAGAGGACAGCAAAGAGAGTGCACCACTAGATGATGATTGACTAGAACTAGACATGTCATGTTGCGAAACAAATGCAATAGACTTGTTGGGGTTTTTACGTGAGATGATGTCAATTTCATGAGTTTTTAATTTAGAATAAAGCACATCTAAAGTAAGAGAACTCATGACAGTAGATTCACGAATAGATGTAACTTTCATCTCCCAAATTGACATATCTAATGCTCCTAACAATTGTCTAGCATTTTCAGCATCTGAAAAGTTAACATTGACACTACGCAAGTTGCTGAGAATTTTATTAAAGCGAGCAAAAAGGTCGTCAATTGACTCACCGGTTGCATCTCAAAACTCATGTATTCTTTCTTGAACATATCTTGCCTTACCTCCTTGATCGTATTGGATCCTTCATGGTAGTCACAAAGAGCTTTCCAAACATCATATGCAGATCGGAGGTGTGCAGCACGGTCGAAGTCGCTTTGAGTCAATCCTTGGATGATCAAGTTGCGAGCCTTGTTGTTGTTGTCAACATCTCTCATGTTCACAGCCGTAACTTGATCGTTGGGTGGTACATCGAAGTTCCGGTAGACCTTTTCCCATATGGCGAAGCCTTGCGCCTGTATGTAGGCCTCCATCCGCGCCTTCCAAACCTGAAAATCGATGCCATTGAACACAGAAGGTTTTGCGGAGTACTTCTCCATGATGGTTAGTCAAAACATGTGCAAATCACAAAGATTAGAGCACCTTGGCTCTGATACCAATTGTAGGATCGAAGAGCAGGTTAAAAGCTACCAGAGGGGGGTGAATGGTAGATTAAAACTTTTCGCAGCGGAAACAACAAAAACCCCTCAGCAAAAAATCAATCGGTTAAAGAAACCATGTGTGCAAGTGTTTTCAAACGTGTTCAACCGTGACAATCAAGTACAGAGGTAGAGAATCAAGTCACGGATCTAATGCAACAAGAATCACTTGAAAACACGAGGTAAAACTTGAGATACGATCAAAACATTAAACGAAGATCAATCTGTTCTACCATATATAAAACAGATCTGCAACGCTGCAAAGAAACTCGTGTATCTTAAAAACTACAGATGCGAAGCTCGTGAAAATTTCACAGATGATAGATAATTGAGTTGTGAAGACAACCCAAAAAGAATCACGTCAATCGGATCAGTAAAACTCGAGTTATGAATGAAACACCAAAGCAACGTCGGTCTGTCCAGAAACTCGGCGAGAAAGACTTGACGAAAAACAAGTCGGACGAACAAGGCACAAAAGCTCCTCGAAACTATGAACTTTATTCAATAGAAACACAAGATGAACAGCCCAAAGTTCTCTACCCACGAGAGCTTGGCCTCCTTTGCTTTTATAGCCAGCCCTCAGGCTAAACAATCCAATCTAGTACTCCTACTCCTAATTGGACTCGTATCCTAACTTACCATAACTGCTCAGGACTCTTCTATTCGTAGATAGAAGCAATCGTGAGACTTCCAAACACCTTAGGAACGTCATAAACATTCCTAAAACAACTCAACTTCGTGCCTAGCACGAAATCCTATCATAACCAACTCAAATCTTCCATATCTGAGCCATATCCGACTCAGGCTCATCCTGAGTACGCAATCCAGCCGGTTGGACCTTTCCGACCAATTCTTTACGTCCACTTCTCTTCATCACGCCTTGGAACAATGTTGCCACGTCCATGCACTCCTTGCACACGTGCAAACACCTTCCAACGACGTACACGAAACCTTCATATGCACTGCCCTTGATCCAAACATGCTGCGCGACCTCCCGATCAACTCAACCACAGCTCCTCCCGAACTTGGTTGTTGGAACCTCATCTCCTCCCTGAGACTAGTCCAAGGATCCCGTCACCAGCCATGTCTTGAACTCAAGCAACACCGGCACATGAATAAACAACCAATTCTTCCGAGCACAAGTCCTTGACTTGACTCACGTTAGTTCGAAAACCACAACACCTTACATGAGCACGTCACATAAGCATGTTGCAAACCATATCAAATGATAACATCCATAACCACCAAAACACACCAAAAACTTAGCAAATTAATACTAAGCAAACCTTCCCATAAAGCAAGTTTGAAACATTGCGAGTTAAAAGCAAAAACAAGACGCTGCAGTTCTACGAGTTGAACTTCACGGGAGCTCCCTAAAAACAAGCTCCGGACCTCATAGAAGCTCTTCGGACCATGCAGGAGCTCTCCGGACCTTGCATCGGACCTTGCCAACACTTGGCGGACCTAACAAAGAACTTGTCGGACCTTGCCACAGAAGAATGTTTTGGCAATATTCAAAACTTTGAATGTTAATGCTAACTTTTATCCTAATTGCCAATGTATTCAGCACACATAGGTCTCACAAGTTCAAAGGTCTCCGCCAAGGAAAGAAGAGCGTGAATGAGTACCTCAACAAGTTCACGCAGCATTCAAGGTATGCTCCAGAAGACATCAACTCGGATCAAAGGAAGGAATACTTGTTCATGAGAGGGTTGAACAATGAGATCCAAGTTCAACTGCTCAACAATGACTATGCAAGCTTCCAGAAGCTAGTTGACAAAGCCATAGTGGTTGAGAGCAAGAGCCGTGAGATCGAGCAAGAGGGCAAGAGAAAGATGCCATACCAGCCACAAGGGAGCAATGTACGTCCCCGTTTCATGCCCCCACCTGGACCACAGTATGGCTCGTCCGCTTCTACTTTTCGGCCTAATCAACTACCGCAGCAACGTCCTGTCGTGCAAGCACCTCGTGTGCCTTTGCCTTCTGCGCCCTGTCCAAACATGGGCGCATATGCTCAAAACCACCCCCGCCCCAATGTCCCTCCTGTCTTGGGCAACAAGGCATGCTTCGCATGCGGTGAAATGGGACACTTTGCGAGTCAATGTCCAAGGAAAGGCCTTGGACAACCAAGCAACGTGCCCAAGCAGAACCCACGGCCGAACGGAGGAGCTAATCAAGTTAACCGTGGACAGTAGAACTATGTTCGTGGCGACTTGAATCATGTCTCCGCTGAGGAAGCACAGCAGGCTGAGGACGTCGTGATTGGTATGTTCCTTGCCAACTCCAACCCAGCTACTGTTTTATTTGATTCCGGAGCATCACATTCATTCATATCATCCAAGTATGTTGTCAAGTATAATCTGCCCATATCGCACTTGAAATATACTATGTTAGTTAATCCTCCCGGTGGAGAGATGAGGACTAATATAGCATGTCCGAAAGTAAACCTTAAAATAAGGGGGGTAGACTTCCTTGCCAACCTCATTGTCTTGGATTCCCAAGGGCTTAACATAATATTCGGAATGGATTGGTTAAGAAAGCACAAAGGAGTGATCCAATGTGCTAAGAGGAGCGTGCAGTTGACAAACGAGCACGGTACTCGTATTGAGTTTGAGTCAGCCCAACCGGCAACCGAGAAGGCAACGCTGAACCACGTCGAAGAAGCAACATTGGAAATCATTCCGGTCGTTCAAGAATTTTCAGACGTGTTCCCGGAAGAATTTCCAGGTATGCCACCTGACCGGGACATTGAGTTTTCCATTGATCTGGTACCCGGAACTGCACCTATAGCAAAGAGGCCATATAGGATGCCCGCTAATGAACAAGTGGAGCTTAAGAAGCAAATTCAGGAGCAGTTAGAAAAGGGTTTTATTCGCCCGAGCTCATCACCATGGGGAGCCCCCGTGCTCTTCGTAGACAAGAAGGATGGGACCCAAAGAATGTGTGTGGATTATAGGTCTCTCAATGAGGTGACGATCAAGAATAAATACCCGCTGCCCCGTATAGAGGACCTGTTCTACCAAATGAAAGGTGCCCGAGTTTTCTCCAAGATTGATCTTCGGTCGGGATACTTACAGCTGAAGATTAAGCCCTCCGGCATACCCAAGACTTCCTTTCGAACACGGTGTGGTTCGTATGAATATACCGTTATGTCTTTTGGATTAACGAATGCACTTGCATATTTCATGTACCTCATGAACAAGGTCTTCATGGAGTACTTGGACAAGTTCATCGTGGTTTTCATCGATGATATCATGTTGTATTCGAAAAGCGAGGAAGAACATGAAGAACATTTGAGATTGACATTGCAGAAGCTGCGAGAGCATCAATTGTATACCAAGCTCAGCAAGTGTCAATTTTGGCTAAAGGAGATATCGTTCCTAGGCCACATCATCTCCGAGGAAGGAGTATCGGTTGATCCCAGAAAAGTGGGAGATGTTCTGAAGTGGAACCAACCGCAGAACATGAGGGATATTCGGAGTTTCCTTTGGATGGCCGGATACTACCGACAGTTCATCAAGGATTTCTCCAAGATAGCGAAGCCTATGACTGAATTGCTAATGAAGGGAAAATCATTTCAGTGGACACCCATGTGTCAAGAAAGCTTCAAGGAGCTCAAGAAAAGGCTAACCATAGCGCTGGTTTTGGTATTGCCGGACGTGAGCAAGAGCTTTGACATATATTGTGATGCATCAAGACAAGGGCTTGGATGTGTGCTCATGCAAAAAGGACAAGTGGTAGCCTATGCGTCGAGACAACTAAAGAAACACGAGATGAGTTATCCCACACATGACTTGGAACTCGCAGCCGTGGTACATGCCTTAAAAATTTGGAGACATTATATCCTTGGCCACTGATGTGAGATCTATACGGATCATAAAATCCTCAAGTACATATTCACCCAAACGGATTTGAATTTGAGGCAACGTCGATGGTTGGAACTCATCAAGGATTATGATGTTGGAATCAACTATCACCCCGGAAAGGCCAATGTAGTAGCTGATGCATTAAGCCGAAAGGGAGCATGTCACCAACTCACGGTTCGGGAGCTACCGCCCGAGATGCACAAGGAGTTCGAACGGTTACATCTCGGGTTCTTGAACGAGATGGAAGTGATGGAACTCCACTCTTCGTTGGAACAAGAGATAAGAGATGGCCAAGCAATGGATGAGAAAATTAAGGAGATCAAGGAAAGAATCCGACAAGGCATAGAAATGGACTTCAAGGAAGACGGGAAGGGTACGCTTTGGCTAGGGAAAAGGATTTGTGTGCCTAACGTGAAGCATATCTGCGACACGATATTGAAGGAGGCACATGACTCACCTTATTCCATACATCCCGGCAGTACAAAGATGTACAAAGACCTGAAAACTTGTTATTGGTGGGATGGTATGAAAAGGGACATAGCCGAGTGGAAGTGGGAGGACATCAGCAGGGATTTCATCGTCAGATTACCACGTACTCGGTCGGGTTACGACTCCATCTGGGTTATCGTGGACCGATTGAACAAAACCGCTCATTTTCTTCCTGTTAAAACCACGTACCACGTGACAGATCTAGCTGAGCTGTATATGGAGCAAATCGTGTGCCGACATGCACTATAGGAAACGTCGCACCTTACGACGGCCAATGTTATTTACGACGGCTAGCCGTCGTAAGTAAATTAACTTACGACGATCGCTTCTGGCCTTCGTAAGTAAACTAACTTACGACGGCTACGGGCCCATGGCCGTTGTAAGTTACTGGACCATCGTAAGATAAACGTAACTTACGACGGCCGCAACCCTATGCCATTGTAAGTTACACTACCGTCGTAAACTAAGTGTAACTTACGACGGCCGTAACCTAAGCCGTCGTAAGTTACGCCACCGTCGTAAGTAGATGGTTTTAACCGCCGCCCCGGCCCGGGCTCAGGCTAATTAGCCTGAGCCCGAGCCTGCACCGCCGCCGCCGCCCCGCCACCTGAGCCGCCACCACCGAGCCACCGCTGCTCCGCCGACGGGCGCCGCCGCTCCACCTCCCGGCGCCGCTGCTCCACCGCCCGGCGCCGCCCCGGACCCACCCCGCCCCCGCCCCTGCGCCACCCTGCGCCGCCAGGCGCCGCCCTGAGCTGCCCAGGGCCACCCCGGCCCCGCCCGGAGCCGCCCGGCGCCACCCCAAGCCGCCCCGGCCCTGCCTCGAGCCACCCGGCGCCGCCTCGCTGCCTCCGGCCCCAACCTCGCCACTGCCGGCCACGGCCCCCACCCCCTGCTTCCCGTGGACCGCCGCCGCCTCCGTCACCGCAGCCATCGCCGTCGTCGCCAAACCGAATCAAGTAATTTTTGTAGTTTTTGTAATTAGTTGTTAGTTAGATTAGATAAAATTTTAAATACTTAATCAATTTGTATGTATTTAGTAGATAATTAGTTTGGTTGTTAATTATTTGGTTTAAATTAGTAACTATTTCTGATTTTAGTTATTTAATTTAGTTAATTGATTGATTAGTTGTTTAAGCACATTGTTTTTGCTTTACCCCCGGCCCCGCATGCCACCAGCCCCCGCCGTCGCCGACAGCGTACCGACGCCTAGGCGTCCAGACGGTGGCGCGGGGATGCCTGGGCGGCTCGCCTCGCCTGGCCGAGCGTTGCCGATGCCGGCGCCGCCTCCGACCGCCGCCGTCTCTGCAAGGCGCCGCCGGCCCCCCGTGCTCTGGAGAGGAGAGAAGGAGGGGGTGAAAATGAGTGTATTAGGGTTGTGGGCCGTTTTTCATGACCCTCATAGAACACGTGGATCGTCGGATTAGATTCGACGGTCGTGGGCACATGGGCTGCTCAGCCCGAGCCCGAGCCAGACTCTCAGCCCTGCCCCGAGCTGACCTCCGCCGCCACCTCCATCGCCGCCTGCCGCCGCCGCCTCCACCACCTGCCGCCAGCCACAGCCGCGGCGCTTCACTACAGGAAAATCAACATTTTACGACGGCTGAATTTATTTACGTGGGTCAGCCGTCGTAAATTAACGTACTTACAATGGCGCGTGGTAGCCGTCGTAAGTTTACTAACTTACGACGGTCACTGGCTCTCGGCCATCGTCAATAAAAGGACCGACGGAAGTAAACTTACGACGGTCGCTGGCTCTCCGTCGTAAATAAAAGGACCAACGGAATTTAAGTACCATTTACGACAGCTAAAAGCTAAACCGTCGTAAGTAAAGAAGCCGTCGTAAATAAAGAAGATAACCCTACATCTCGTGGGCCGCGCATGCAGCCCACTCATGCGCGTGACCAGCCGACTACCGCCGCACCACTCTGCCTCGCCCTCGCCGAGCCGCGCCGCCTCCGCCGCCACGCCCCGCCCTGCCGCCACGCACCACCATCCCGCGGCCCGCCCCACCACACACCGCCGTCCCGCGCCCCGCCGCAGCACGGCCGCCCCGCGCCTCGCCCCGCCCTGCCGCAGCCGTCGCCATCCCGCCCCAAGCCCCGCCTGGCCGCCCCTGCTCGCGCTGAGCCCAGGCCGTGCCTCGGCCGCCGCCGCTCGTCCCGCCCCGCCTCGAGCCCCGCCTGACCCGCCTTGCCCGGCCCCTGCTCGCTGCGCCGCCTGGAGCCCCTGCTCGCCGCGCCGCACAGCCCCTGCTCGCCGTGTGACACGACCCCACTGGTCCTGTCGAGCCAGGATCACGCTGAGGGGTGCTGCGTTGTACAACACCGTATAACACACGTCAAAGGTACAAAGCGGAAGCGGAAGCTTTATTACATAAACAAGTTTATTAACATGTTTACATCAAAATAAGTTTAGTCCACACTCGCGGGCGTAGACTAAGCATCAAGTGCACGTTCAGCCCTCGAACGTGTCCTTGCTAGCACACACGCACACTAACTCTGCGGCGTGCACGACTCCCACTCGACGGGGTTCCCCTCCTGGGGTTCCGTCTCCTCTTCGGGAGTCCCTTCCTCATAGAACCCTGCAAAAGCTTCAAACACAAGCAGTGAGCACGAAGGCTCAGCAAGTCTGACCCGTCTCACCTAAACATGGAACTTCTACATGAGGGTGATGGGTTGCATGAGGTAAAAAATCATTTGCAAGGACTCGCCTAATTAGTAGAACCTTACTTTCAAGTTTTAGCAGCAGGTTGTGGAGAACTTTATGCTAAGGCACATGAGAGAGCCGCAATCAAACAAGAAACGCATTTCTCTCATGTACTTTGCCCAAAGTTGAAAAGAACTTTAGTTAGCACTAAGCTACAACATATCATTAACAATCAATATCCAACTTTCAATCAGCAACATTTTAACATGTAACTAGCCTGTTCTTTCTACGTCACGGTACAGTGAACAAGTGGTACTCACTGACCGCGAGGGACGGCGATTATAATCGATTTACACCTGCAGGGTTACCCGAACAACCCGTCACGTACGCCCGTACTCGATGTTGCCTACAACAACCATCACGGACGCCGTACGCGACTACCTTTCACCCGTTAGCCAAATATTGAACCGGTCCCATCGTCCCGAGCAAGAGGTCCCTGCACGCGCATCTCTGTGCCGCCAGCTGATTTACACCTCGAGCTCTCAACCTACCTCTGAACGACGGGCAATGCCTCAACACCCAGCTACCCGAGTTACATCAGTTTCCCGGTTCCCATATAGCCGGTAGGTCTTCGGTACTGTTCTAGCTTGTTCAACAGGCCCGCACACGGCTCGGTCCTCAATCGACACAAGCGGAGCTACAGCACACAGGCCCCAAAGTCCTGCTGCCCTTACTCTCCGCTCGGTCTCATTTTCTTGCCATGTGTTTCATGTGCTATCTCTACCCGAGCAATGTGCCTCTAGCCTATTCTCGCGAGTAGTTCCAACTACTCGACTTGTACCGAATCCTACTCTATCCTAGCAATGCAGTGGCTAGCGGGGTTTTCAATCCTAAACCCAACCCGTGGTTTTCTTGGCTATGCAGTTGGATTTCCAAACAAGACTCTAATGCACAGAACAAAGGAAACAAGTATGTGCTCAAAACAATAAAAATTTGTAAAAAGGTTAATGCAAACCGGGGCTTGCCTTGCTGCTCTTGGTCGTAGGCTAGCTGTTCCTCCGAAGTAACGAAGTCTAGGACTTCGGGTTCCTCCTCGACCTTAGCGACTACATGATAAGAACAATGTATGTATTAATTAAATGCCTTTGTATTAACTTTGAAGTTGTGAAGTCTATAACCCTTACTAGACAGACCTAATGACTGTGAAACTTTTACTGTGGCTTGGTTACAACCTAAACAAAGACTTGGTCAAGTTTTAGTTGCAGCAAAGCTCATTTGAGCCCTCCACAAATAATTATGTCCTTGACCTTAATTGGAACCCTTAGGGTGTTCTAGGGATTTTCATGAGACAAACTATGACTTTCTGAAAACTAGATTTTCAGAGGGTCCTAATGGAGTTGGTCTCACTTAATTTGGAAGTCTCTAACTAAAGATATGAGCTAAACAATTTCAGAGAAAATCCTGAAAATGTTTCTGAACATTTTCTATTTTCTCTGGAACAGTTTTACTAATCACACCATTAGGTGGACTAAATGAGCTCAAATGGATCTGAAATTTTTATGGTAGCTTAATGATATTTTGGTGAACATCTCAGCAAAATTTCAGGATTTTCCGCCAAAGGATTCTCCAGTTAAAATTCCTAACAGTTTAAACATTAAGGAATTAATTCTGGAGAATTAGGGAATTTCATGAAGTGAAACTTGATTTTCTGGAAAGTACTCAGAGAGCTGAATCCAGCAAAATTTGGTTCACTCAATTTGGAGCTTTCTAGCCAAAGTTATAAGGATTTGAAGTTTGAAGGAAATCTGAAAATCGGGGAAAAGTTTAAACTCGCGCGTGGGCCCAGGGGACACGCGTCGCACGCCGAAGCGACAGCACACCGCGGCCCACAAGGCTTTTGCGCGCCAGCACACCCGATCCCGGCCGCAGCCGGATCCCGATTCAAAATATCGGCCGCTGACAGCTGGGGTCCACCCCCTTCTTCAACCTCGCGACACCCGCGCTCCGCCGCCGAGGGACCTCGCCGGAGAGCTCGCCGCTGGCTGCTGTACCGCTCCAAACTTCTTGATTCTGGTCGCCCCTGCCTACTTTTACTTGGGGAACATGATCCGAGGGTCAGCTGCTCATGACAACGGCCGGAGCATGGTCGGCGACGAGCCGCCATATCGGAACGACTTCGGCCATGTCGGCTGATGCCCCTAGTGCCTCAGCTACTTGAGAAACCGGTCGGGGAGCATCAGTGGACCTCAGAGAAGGTCGACATGAACTCGGGGCAGCTCGGGGAAGGCCCGAAATAGGTCCTCACCGTGCGCCCGATACCCCCCGTTCGTTCCGCCATTAGTAGACCTTGAATTACGCCGGGCACAGAGGTTCTCCGGCCCAGAGTTGTGAAGGCAACTTGTGCGTCACCGTGTCTAGCTCGTGTGGGAGTGGCCTGAGGCCCTCTAATCCTTTCTAGAGCACGAATTAAACAGAATCGTACCCGAAGGTCGTTCTGCACACAGAAAGGGGAAAAGTGGAAATTCGCCGCCGGTGAGCAACCACTCGAGCTGTGGCTCGGAGATGAGCAGCACCGGTCACCTGCGCGTCCAAGGGTGTCTTGGCTCGGGCGTGACAACGCCCAGGTTGGGCTGTCCACGAGAGCCCGAGGTGCGGCGGTTTCCAGTTCCGAGTTTGATCTTTCGGCACAGCCGATATCACTCGGTTTCAATCGATTTCTATCAATGGGAAGGATGGAGGATGGTTGCTAGTACCTTGCTGGGACCTTGGAATGGAAAGAGGGAGCTGCGATCGGCTTGATCAAGCAGGAACTCGAGCGGCGGCGATGGCAGTGGAAAAAGCAGTCGCGCACGTCGGTAGCTCGGGGAAATGGTGACTGAAGCACGCCGGGGAGGGAATAAATAGCCCGGCCGGCTGGTCTCCGGCTTGGGGCACGCAGCAGGAGCTGGCGCCGGCTGCCCCCTTCGGTGGCGCGCGCGCACAGCTGCCGGGAACCGACTGAACTGTGGTTCAGTCGGTTTGCTTTGAGGCAGAGGCTGACATGTGGGTCCCACTTCTCTTTTAACCTCTGAAATTTATTCCTAACAGCTGTGGTAAACAGTGAACCCTATTCTACCCTTGGCAATTCAAATTATTCACCCAAGAGCCATTTGAATTGATCAAAGTTCAAATGAGGTTTGGTTTGAATGAATTTCAGCACAAGTGCAGTTTGAAATTCAAATAAAGTTTGAATTTCTCCCCCTTAGCTCATGTCAAGATCAACTCCAAATGGAGTGAAAATTGGTGTGTGAGCTCACAAAAATGTGCTGAGCAAGAATATGCCTTCCACTTTTACATTCAGTGGGTGAAAACAGTTTGAATTTGAATATGGTTTCAAACTGCCCTTTTCCTAACTATACCCAAAATGACCTCAAAAAGGTTTTGAATTTGGGTGGAACTTGGCATGGACATCCTTAGCAAAGTGTAGGAGTCTTCATATGTCCAGCCCATCTATATCACATGTGGGAAGTACCACTTTTGCAATGTGTGAGTTTGTTCCCTAATGAGCATGTTGATAATTGTTACTTGCTCTTTATTTGTGTTCATCATTCTTCCTCAAATGAGGTGTGTGGTGTGGTGATGAACACTGCAAATGAGTGTCAAAAACTGAGGCCCTTACATTCCTCCCCCCTTAAAAGAATCTCGTCCCGAGATTATAAGGTGAAATGAGAGAGAGGACAGTGGAAAATTACCGAATATGCGACGTGAAAAAGTCGGGGTAGTTAGTGCGAAGGAATTCTTCGCTCTCCCATGTCGCTTCGTCCATGGAGTAATTACTCCATAGAATCTTGTAGAACCACAACGTACGGTTGCGTGTGGTTCGGGCCTTTTCATCAATAATCTGCACCGGTTCCTCCCGATAGGTGAGATCCGGTTGCAGTTCTTTAATGTCTTCCAGCTGAACGGTAGTTGATAGCTTGAGACACTTCCTCAGCTGGGAAATGTGAAAGACGTCGTGCACACCGGAAAGTGCTTCTGGTAATCTTAGCCGGTATGCCACCGATCCACATCTTTCGGTAATCTGGAATGGACCGATGAATCGGGGTGCTAACTTTCCTCTCACCCCAAATCTGTTTACGCCCTTCATTGGAGACACTCGTAGGTATACGTGATCTCCAACTTCGAATTGTAATGGGCGCCTTCTCCGGTCCGCATACTGTTTCTGTCGGGATTGAGCGGCTTTTAGGTTCGCTTGAATTAATCGAACCTTTTCTTCCGCGTTGTTGACAAGATCAATCCCGAAGGTAACCCTCTCGCCAGATTCACACCAGTTCAGTGGTGTGCGGCATTTCCTGCCGTATAGCGCCTCGTAGGGCGCCATCTTGATGCTGGCTTGGTACCCATTGTTGTACGAGAACTCGGCTAATGGCAAGTGATCATCCCAATTCTTGCCGTGGTCGATAGCGCAAGCTCGTAGCATGTCTTCTAGGATTTGATTTACCCGCTCCGTTTGCCCATCCGTCTGCGGGTGGTAGGCTGAACTACGGATCAGCTTCGTCCCCAAGGCAGCGTGTAGCTGCTCCCAAAAACGGGACACAAATAAAGTGCCCCGGTCCGATACGATGGTACGGGGTACGCCGTATAAGCATAGGATCCGTGAGATGTACAGTTCAGCGTACTTCTTGGCGTTGTAGTTGGTGTTGACCGGGATGAAATGGGCAACTTTGGTGAGCCGATCGACGATCACCCACACAGAATCATGTTTCTGTAAGGTGGTGGGTAAACCGACGACGAAATCCATGCTCACGTCCTCCCACTTCCAGGCAGGAATGCCCAGTGGTTGCAGCAGTCCCGGTTTCCGCATGTGGTCTGCCTTCACCCGTCGACATGTATCACACTCGGACACGTATTTTGCCGTCTCTCGCTTCATCCGTGTCCACCAAAACTTGCTTCTGAGTTCTTGATACATCTTGTTGCTGCCGGGGTGAATAGAAAACTTTGATAAGTGAGCTTCATCAAAGATTCTCTTCCTTAACTCCGGGTTTCGGGGTACGACGATCCGGTCCTTGAACCATAAGACGCCGTCTCCGTCCTTCCGGAAACATTTCAACTCCCCACTGTCTACACGTCTCCGCAAATGTGACATGCCCTTGTCATTCTTCTGGGCTGCCGCTATCTCTTCACGGATGGTGGGGATCAAAGCTAGGTTGTAGAGAGCTCCATGTGGAATCACATGTAGTGGTGGTTCGCTCTCTTCCAACGGTGTGATGGTCAGATTATTGACGTGTGACTTGCGGCTTAGCGCGTCTGCCACAACGTTTGCCTTGCCCGGATGATAATGGATCTCTATCTCGTAATCCTTTATCAGTTCCAACCATCTTCGTTGCCTCATGTTCAGCTCCTTCTGAGTGAAGATGTACTTGAGGCTTTTGTGGTCGGTATATAAATGTACGAGGTTACCGAGTAGGTAGTGTCTCCACATTTTCAGTGCAAGTACCACGGCAGCGAGCTCCAAATCGTGAGTTGGATAATTTTGCTCATGGTTCCTAAGCTGTCGTGATCCATACGCGACCACTCTTCGGTCTTGCATCAGCACACATCCGAGCCCAATGCCGGATGCATCGCAGTACACCTCGAACGGTTTTGTTGTGTCTGGCTGCGCCAAAACCGGTGCTGATGTCAGGTGCTTGACTAAAGCCTTGAATGCTGCTTCACATGCTGGACTCCAAACATATTTGGTAGCCTTCTTCAGCAGCTCTGTCATTGGCCTGGCAATCTTCGAGAAGTTCGGAATGAACCTCCGATAATATCCCGCGAGTCCGAGGAAACTCCGTACCTCATGAACAGTTCTCGGGGATTTCCAATTCAGCACTTGCGTGATTTTGCTCGGGTCCACAGCGATACCCTCCGCTGAGATGATATGCCCGAGGAAAGGCACTTGCGATATCCAAAACTCGCATTTGCTGAACTTTGCGTATAACTTGTGATCCCGCAGCCGTTGCAAGACTATACGCAGATGTTTCTTGTGATCTTCCTCCGACTTGGAGTATACCAGGATGTCGTCGATGAAGACCACGACAAACTTGTCCAGCTCCGGCATGAACACCGAGTTCATTAAATACATGAAGTGAGCTGGAGCATTGGTGAGGCCAAAGGACATGACCAGGTACTCATAAAGTCCGTACCTTGTCGAAAAAGCTGTCTTTGGAATGTCCTCAGCCCTGATCTTAATCTGATGGTACCCGGATCTTAAATCCATCTTGGAAAAGACCTTTGCTTCGACCAACTGATCAAACAACATGTCGATCCGTGGTAACGGGTACTTGTTCTTGATGGTTACGGCATTTAATGGACGGTAGTCCACGCAAAGCCGCAACGTTTCATCCTTCTTTTTGACAAATAATGCCGAACAACCCCATGGCGAGGAGCTCGGCCTAATAAAACCCTTCTCCAGAAGGTCCGTGAGCTGAATCTTCAGTTCCGCCAACTCCTTGGGCGCCATCTTGTACGGCCTTCGGGATATTGGCATGGTTCCCGGTGCAAGTTCAATCTTGAACTCCACCTCTCTATCGGGTGGCATCCCCGGCAAATCATCCGGGAATACATCAGGGAACTCTCGGACCACTGGAATGTCTTCCAATCTGATGGTTGTGGCTTGATAGACACTTGGAAGTTTTATTTCTGGACTGTCCAGAAATAATGAGTGAGAACCGTGCACTTCTGAGTTTAAGTGCACGACTCGGAGGACGGTGTCTAAAACAGCGCCGTGGCGGGTTAACCACGACATCCCTAGGATGACATCGACCTTCTGTCCCTCTAAGATAATGAGAGACGTGGGGTACACTCTACCCGCTAAGCATAATGGTGCTTTGGAGACCATTACGCTTGCTGAAATCTTCCCACCCGGTGAACAAATTAAATATGGACTATCGGTGGGTAGTATCGGCAAGCTGTGTTTAGCAATGAAAGCTTGGCTAATAAAATTATGCGTGGCGCCTGAATCAAATAGTACTATAGCGGGATGCTGGTGGAGTTGGAACATACCCGCAAGGATTGGCTCGCCCTCCGGCACGTCCTCAATGGCAAGCTGGTGGACAGTGCCGGGCCTAGGGTTTGCCCGCCGCGCATTAGTAGGGTTCCGGGGTTGATTCCTCCCCGGAAACTGTGGTACCACTCCGCCGCCTTGCCTCTCCGGGCAACTGCTCGCGAAGTGTCCTGGACGACCACACTTGTAACATGTGGCCGCTGCTGGTGGAGTACTCGGGGGACGAAAGCCCGGCATGCGTTGCGGAGGTGCAAACGCACGCGGCATCGCCCGCTGCTGCTGCTGTTGTTGCGGTGGTACTGGCAGTGCCGGCCGGAATGCCGGTGAAGAATACGGCCGACCGCGGAACGGCATCGACCGCTGTGGTGGCTGCCAGCGCGGACCTGATGGTGGGAGATTCACCATCCGAAACTTCTGAGAAGGACCGCCTCCTTCTCCGCTGCTCTGCGGCGCGCTTCGCTTTCGCTCTGCCGCCGCCAACTCCTTGCCGGAGTCTTCCTGAACAATCGCAGCATCAATTATGTCGTTGAGGCTGCCGCGATTGAACATTGCCAGCTTGTCCTTCAGGAGCGGGTTAAGCCCCTGGTAAAAGTGGTCCCGCCGCTTCTCGTCCGTATCTGCGTGATACGACGCGTAGAGTGCGAGATCGTTGAACGCTCTGGAGTACTCCAGCGCGTTCCGGCTCCCTTGTTGCAGGTGTAGGAATTCCTGCGTCTTCCTCTTCATCAAACCGGGCGGTGAATGGCACCCAACCGGGTGGCGTAGGCCCTGCAGGAACCTCGACATGGATCGTCCATGTCTTGTTCCCCTCTTCGCCTTCTTCCTTGGCGAAGTATTGCGGCATCTGGTTGTACCCGAAATATTGGAGCATTTGCCACAATGCTTCCGGGTAGCCGCTACGGTCAGAGCAGTGGGAAACTACCCACCCGTTCTCCAACCGTTTATCTGCTGCCATCTGTAAAAATATATTTGAGAAATTTCAAATATTTATTTGAACAGCAAACCATCAAGTTATAACATAAGATATGTCATTGAACCCCTAAAACTTGGAAACATAGTTCAAATTTTTAAACAAATTTGACTGCTGATCTGCTGTTCCCATGACAGCCCTGACCAGTTTCCATATCAATCTGATTTAGGCCAGGTTAAAAGCAAAACCAATCCTGGAGCTCAACATCAAAGTTAAAGTTAACTTCAATAGCTTTCCAGAAAGTATTTGGTTGGCCTATGATCTGCTCTGGTTCAAAAGTTATGAGATGTCAAAGTTAACAGAATTTCTGGAAACAATTGGACAGCACCTCCCTGCTTTAGGTACTGATTTGATCCAACAATCCCAGTTAATTCTGTTCCTAATCTGACAAAACTTTCTGTTACAAAGTTGTAACCCATCTCATAATCTTTCCAGAACTACCTCATTTCCTATTTTTGGATTTTTAAGCAGGAAGTTATGCTTAATTTACAGAGAGTTTACAGAGAGTCTTTGCTCTGTCCTGTTTTCTGGACAGTTTCAACTCTACTGCATTTTTCGAGTGGTTAAGGGACGAAACACCTCTGGAACTCAACAGAAAAGTTGTAAAGCTCCTCCAAAGCTTTCCAGAAATGTATCATACTACCCCAACCTCGAAAGAACTCAACCTCTAACCTCTGATTACTTCAGCCTTGATTTAGCTGAAAACAGAGTGCTCTGTCCTTAACATCCTATAAGTTGAAAACTTATTAGCTTTGAATATCCTGTTCAAGGGAAGGAGTTACATCAAGTTTTACTACTTTGGATCAAAACCTTCAAATTTTTTTAAATGAAGTTGTTCATTTAGTTGGGTGTGACGTTGATGCGTCACCAGATCATGTCGGTACTACGTCCTCACAAAGAAAAACCTATACCGGACTTAGCCGGCTTCGTTAGTTTAGTGGCACTACTCGTCACTCGCACACGGATGCTACACGTCTACCGTTTCGTGGTAAGGCTACCTGCAGAAATTCAACCAATCATCAGACTCGGCTGCACACCGAGCCCGGAATCCATACAGTTGGTACATCCGGCCGTCATCACTCGCCCGGATGTTCTCAAGCCAAACACGCCTTGAGTTACGTGTTCACGTTTCAGACCACGTGACGGGGTCTCCCATGTTGCACCACGCACGCCAGGGACAGACGTTGCTCGAATACCCCAAACGACATGAAGAGTCGTAGAGGATATCAAAGCGGGTCGGGTTACCTGCCACCCGTGGGGCTCCACCCTTCAGCTTGTGCGCACTGGTGGACAGCGCTTACGTGCACCCCCCAAGACATGAACGTCCCGAGATGCACGATTTTCCGACATAACAAATAAGTTAATAAGCCACTTTCTATATACTAATAACATCCTTATACGGGCTACTAACTCGTTCCTCACTGGATTTTTGAAAAAGAAGACCTTTGTACTGTGTTAAACCTCAAGCGAGCTCTGATACCACGCTGACACGACCCCACTGGTCCTGTCGAGCCAGGATCACGCTGAGGGGTGCTGCGTTGCACAACACCGTATAACACACGTCAAAGGTACAAAGCGGAAGCGGAAGCTTTATTACATAAACAAGTTTATTAACATGTTTACATCAAAATAAGTTTAGTCCACACTCGCGGGCGTAGACTAAGCATCAAGTGCACGTTCAGCCCTCGAACGTGTCCTTGCTAGCACACACGCACACTAACTCTGCGGCGTGCACGACTCCCACTCGACGGGGTTCCCCTCCTGGGGTTCCGTCTCCTCTTCGGGAGTCCCTTCCTCATAGAACCCTGCAAAAGCTTCAAACACAAGCAGTGAGCACGAAGGCTCAGCAAGTCTGACCCGTCTCACCTAAACATGGAACTTCTACATGAGGGTGATGGGTTGCATGAGGTAAAAAATCATTTGCAAGGACTCGCCTAATTAGTAGAACCTTACTTTCAAGTTTTAGCAGCAGGTTGTGGAGAACTTTATGCTAAGGCACATGAGAGAGCCGCAATCAAACAAGAAACGCATTTCTCTCATGTACTTTGCCCAAAGTTGAAAAGAACTTTAGTTAGCACTAAGCTACAACATATCATTAACAATCAATATCCAACTTTCAATCAGCAACATTTTAACATGTAACTAGCCTGTTCTTTCTACGTCACGGTACAGTGAACAAGTGGTACTCACTGACCGCGAGGGACGGCGATTATAATCGATTTACACCTGCAGGGTTACCCGAACAACCCGTCACGTACGCCCGTACTCGATGTTGCCTACAACAACCATCACGGACGCCGTACGCGACTACCTTTCACCCGTTAGCCAAATATTGAACCGGTCCCATCGTCCCGAGCAAGAGGTCCCTGCACGCGCATCTCTGTGCCGCCAGCTGATTTACACCTCGAGCTCTCAACCTACCCTCTGAACGACGGGCAATGCCTCAACACCCAGCTACCCGAGTTACATCAGTTTCCCGGTTCCCATATAGCCGGTAGGTCTTCGGTACTGTTCTAGCTTGTTCAACAGGCCCGCACACGGCTCGGTCCTCAATCGACACAAGCGGAGCTACAGCACACAGGCCCCAAAGTCCTGCTGCCCTTACTCTCCGCTCGGTCTCATTTTCTTGCCATGTGTTTCATGTGCTATCTCTACCCGAGCAATGTGCCTCTAGCCTATTCTCGCGAGTAGTTCCAACTACTCGACTTGTACCGAATCCTACTCTATCCTAGCAATGCAGTGGCTAACGGGGTTTTCAATCCTAAACCCAACCCGTGGTTTTCTTGGCTATGCAGTTGGATTTCCAAACAAGACTCTAATGCACAGAACAAAGGAAACAAGTATGTGCTCAAAACAATAAAAATTTGTAAAAAGGTTAATGCAAACCGGGGCTTGCCTTGCTGCTCTTGGTCGTAGGCTAGCTGTTCCTCCGGAGTAACGAAGTCTAGGACTTCGGGTTCCTCCTCGACCTTAGCGACTACATGATAAGAACAATGTATGTATTAATTAAATGCCTTTGTATTAACTTTGAAGTTGTGAAGTCTATAACCCTTACTAGACAGACCTAATGACTGTGAAACTTTTACTGTGGCTTGGTTACAACCTAAACAAAGACTTGGTCAAGTTTTAGTTGCAGCAAAGCTCATTTGAGCCCTCCACAAATAATTATGTCCTTGACCTTAATTGGAACCCTTAGGGTGTTCTAGGGATTTTCATGAGACAAACTATGACTTTCTGAAAACTAGATTTTCAGAGGGTCCTAATGGAGTTGGTATCACTTAATTTGGAAGTCTCTAACTAAAGATATGAGCTAAACAATTTCAGAGAAAATCCTGAAAATGTTTCTGAACATTTTCTATTTTCTCTGGAACAGTTTTACTAATCACACCATTAGGTGGACTAAATGAGCTCAAATGGATCTGAAATTTTTATGGTAGCTCAATGATATTTTGGTGAACATCTCAGCAAAATTTCAGGATTTTCCGCCAAAGGATTCTCCAGTTAAAATTCCTAACAGTTTAAACATTAAGGAATTAATTCTGGAGAATTAGGGAATTTCATGAAGTGAAACTTGATTTTCTGGAAAGTACTCAGAGAGCTGAATCCAGCAAAATTTGGTTCACTCAATTTGGAGCTTTCTAGCCAAAGTTATAAGGATTTGAAGTTTGAAGGAAATCTGAAAATCGGGGAAAAGTTTAAACTCGCGCGTGGGCCCAGGGGACACGCGTCGCACGCCGAAGCGACAGCACACCGCGGCCCACAAGGCTTTTGCGCGCCAGCACACCCGATCCCGGCCGCAGCCGGATCCCGATTCAAAATATCGGCCGCTGACAGCTGGGGTCCACCCCCTTCTTCAACCTCGCGACACCCGCGCTCCGCCGCCGAGGGACCTCGCCGGAGAGCTCGCCGCTGGCTGCTGTACCGCTCCAAACTTCTTGATTCTGGTCGCCCCTGCCTACTTTTACTTGGGGAACATGATCCGAGGGTCAGCTGCTCATGACAACGGCCGGAGCATGGTCGGCGACGAGCCGCCATATCGGAACGACTTCGGCCATGTCGGCTGATGCCCCTAGTGCCTCAGCTACTTGAGAAACCGGTCGGGGAGCATCAGTGGACCTCAGAGAAGGTCGACATGAACTCGGGGCAGCTCGGGGAAGGCCCGAAATAGGTCCTCACCGTGCGCCCGATACCCCCCGTTCGTTCCGCCATTAGTAGACCTTGAATTACGCCGGGCACAGAGGTTCTCCGGCCCAGAGTTGTGAAGGCAACTTGTGCATCACCGTGTCTAGCTCGTGTGGGAGTGGCCTGAGGCCCTCTAATCCTTTCTAGAGCACGAATTAAACAGAATCGTACCCGAAGGTCGTTCTGCACACAGAAAGGGGAAAAGTGGAAATTCGCCGCCGGTGAGCAACCACTCGAGCTGTGGCTCGGAGATGAGCAGCACCGGTCACCTGCGCGTCCAAGGGTGTCTTGGCTCGGGCGTGACAACGCCCAGGTTGGGCTGTCCACGAGAGCCCGAGGTGCGGCGGTTTCCAGTTCCGAGTTTGATCTTTCGGCACAGCCGATATCACTCGGTTTCAATCGATTTCTATCAATGGGAAGGATGGAGGATGGTTGCTAGTACCTTGCTGGGACCTTGGAATGGAAAGAGGGAGCTGCGATCGGCTTGATCAAGCAGGAACTCGAGCGGCGGCGATGGCAGTGGAAAAAGCAGTCGCGCACGTCGGTAGCTCGGGGAAATGGTGACTGAAGCACGCCGGGGAGGGAATAAATAGCCCGGCCGGCTGGTCTCCGGCTTGGGGCACGCAGCAGGAGCTGGCGCCGGCTGCCCCCTTCGGTGGCGCGCGCGCACAGCTGCCGGGAACCGACTGAACTGTGGTTCAGTCGGTTTGCTTTGAGGCAGAGGCTGACATGTGGGTCCCACTTCTCTTTTAACCTCTGAAATTTATTCCTAACAGCTGTGGTAAACAGTGAACCCTATTCTACCCTTGGCAATTCAAATTATTCACCCAAGAGCCATTTGAATTGATCAAAGTTCAAATGAGGTTTGGTTTGAATGAATTTCAGCACAAGTGCAGTTTGAAATTCAAATAAAGTTTGAATTTCTCCCCCTTAGCTCATGTCAAGATCAACTCCAAATGGAGTGAAAATTGGTGTGTGAGCTCACAAAAATGTGCTGAGCAAGAATATGCCTTCCACTTTTACATTCAGTGGGTGAAAACAGTTTGAATTTGAATATGGTTTCAAACTGCCCTTTTCCTAACTATACCCAAAATGACCTCAAAAAGGTTTTGAATTTGGGTGGAACTTGGCATGGACATCCTTAGCAAAGTGTAGGAGTCTTCATATGTCCAGCCCATCTATATCACATGTGGGAAGTACCACTTTTGCAATGTGTGAGTTTGTTCCCTAATGAGCATGTTGATAATTGTTACTTGCTCTTTATTTGTGTTCATCATTCTTCCTCAAATGAGGTGTGTGGTGTGGTGATGAACACTGCAAATGAGTGTCAAAAACTGAGGCCCTTACACCGTGCCGCCTCCCGATGCCGTGGGCGCCGTGACCCGACACCGTGTGTATGTGTGACCCGACACCGTGTGTATGTGTGACCCGACACCGTGTTTATGTGTGAATTAGTTGTTTAAATGGATGAATTAGTTGATTACATGTTTAATTTGATCTTAGTTGATTAATTGTTTAATTAGTATTGTAATTTATTATTGTTGAATTAATACTTTGATTGATTGTGTGATTAGTTACTACATGTAAATAAATGGGCTTCGACCCGGTCCGGCCTGACACGACCCATTTAGGGTCTGTCACGGCCTATTTAGTGGTAATGTATTAGTCGAGACAGGCACGGAGGACGGCAAGCTCCCGCTCGTGGACGGCGGGCCCTAACGGGGCGGTTTCATCTTTGACCCACTTACGAAGGGGCATAACGTACGACGGCTAACCCTAAAGGCGTCGTAAGATAATGGCAGGCCCCAGCGGGACATAACATAGGACGGCTGACCCACTTCTTTGTCTCTCTCTCGTTCTTTCCTCTCTCTCTTTTAAATGACTCAAAAATGAAAGATTGACGTAAACCTATACAACATGCATCACCCGTTTCAAATCGGCCCGTCTCACATGTGTTACGCATGTGAGGCGTGTAGGTTCGGAATTGTCCCTTTTTGGACAGCCTGGGAGTGGCCGAGGGGGCGTGGCTTGTGATGAGACGCGGGTTTAGATCTAGACGAGATTTCGACGGCATGACCCTATTGTTCTCTGCTGCACCATTTTCGGGCGTGCTGTGGAGAACAGCGGGGTTATGCTGCCAAAATTTCGTTCAGATCCAGACCACGCGTCTCGTCATGAGCACGCTCCGCTCGGTCACTCTTGGGTGGGTTTAGGACCTATCCTTTCCAATAGATGTAGGGCCATGACACAAATAAATTATAAAGTAACTATAATTTCCTTGACATTAAACTGCAGATTCAAACATGGGTGAGGACCATAGTTGGATGTATACCGGTTGGAAGAACAGTTCTGGTGGTCACTCGAATGAGTGGTTCACCAAGACAGATGCTTTTGTAGATCGAGCTTTTTCATTGTCAAAGATCGATAAGGTGCGGTGCCCATGTACGAAATGTCGGAATACCAAGTTTTTGGACAAAATGACGGTCTCGATACACTTGTGTCGAAACGGTTACATGACACATTATGAGGTGTGGACCTTTGTCACACCCGGTTTCTCCGAAGAACAACCGAGTGAATATCACATGTATGCCAGGATCGTTTTCTCATACATGTGATGACAAATAGTGAAGCATCATCATATTACAAGCCAGGTATTCGAATATAAATAAGTCTTACATAGCATAAGTCTCGATGGACGATAATAAGTTCATAATATGTAAATCCAACAGCAGCGGAATATAAATCTTGTGGGCTCCGTCACAGGCGTTGCCCGGGGGACTCCGTGAACCTAGAATCCTTCTTTGGGACCAAAGTCTTGGTCATTAAACACCACATCATTCTCTTGACCTGAGCAGCAATATAAACCAACAGAAAAGCAAGTTTGAGTACCATGGGAACTCAGCAAGTGTGGGAAAGTTATGTCATGCATGGCTAGAGCAAGGAGAGGTTGAACTCATGGTTTAAGCACTACGCAATTAATACCTATCACCTTAGCTTATTAAGCACCTACAGTACTACACAGGTGAAATAGTCCCAATCCCTCAACCCATCATCAATATCAAGTAAACATAGTCTCATCTTAAATGTTAAGCTTCCCGCTTAACATCCTCAACATCCCAATTCATCATCATATAATCATGAGTAAGTCCAAGCCGCTCTTGACCGTGAGCACGGCTGTCATGATAGTTTTGACTCTTCAGAGTTTGCACCACTGTACCCACATGTAGTGATTTCATCCCCCGTTGCCGGATGGACATAAAGAACCTCCATTATGCCAGTGACCGCGAACCACATTCACACTTCCCAGGTGTGTAGCCAGGAGATCACTACGAAGCCTTTACAAAGGGATTCCCGACGAGCGTGGGCCCACTGAGGTTTCACCCCTAACAGCATACAAGAGGCTCCAACGCCGCTGCAGTGGACCCCTCTTGAGCCTTGTGGTTCATATGGTATTCCAGCTGACACCTATTCCCCGCACCATCCAACACACCCATGCTACGCTGGGGATACACCAAATTAATTGGCCATGCTGCCCCATCTCAGCATGTGGTTGGCACGGTAAAGCCAGGTTACATGCTCCATGAACCGGTCCTTAGGATCTAGGAAAGTACTAAACACAAACCCGAGTCTCCTGCACCCAGCACCAACAAAATCATCCAACTTGCCTCGGTCCCTACCTCTACATAACTCATAATGTCTCATTCAAGAGTAAGGTAAACAAGTTGATGATATCATATCCCACTTATCCCATTCTTAGCATGGCTAAGCATAAGTAATATGAATGAATGACATAATAAAACAAATCCCAACCCAAGCTACAAGGAAACAAGATAATGCAATTCTAGGGAAACTTCCTAGCATGGGTTTCATATTTCAACTGACAATGCAAATAATTCTATCTACACATCCTAGCATAGGATCAAAGTGGTCAAGGACACTTGCCTTCTTCCTGCTGCTCTGGGAATGGAAAGTCTTTGTCTTGGAAGGGGAGAACTTGCTCTTGGGCAGGTTCTACTCATGCCAATACACACAGCAAAAGAAAACAACAATCCATAAGACATAGTTCACACTTTCACTTCATACAAACCACACATTCACACATATGAAAGTCATTCACATTTCTAAGTGTTGTGGTTACTCTATATGTGTTGATTTTTGGCTTACATGCACTTTTAAACATGTGTATATATGGATTTCCAATTTGAACAAATTCTTTATATTTAATTAATACACTTCTTAGCTACCAAGTTTGCATGTAGGTAATTTCCTACTCCTAATAGGTTTTCAGACCTTCTACCAAATCCTAAACTGAAGTTTTTGGATTTAGAGACTTCAGTTATCATTTTCTAATTATGCATACCTATTTTCCTATATTTTTCCGATTTATTTTCTATGCCTAAAAGTGGGTTTTAAATATTAAATATTAGGGCATATCATCTAAACAGAGTAGGTTCTGATCTAAAATATTAAATAATATATTTTTGAACTTCTCCTCTGATGTGAACTAATTTAAATTTATTTTACCAATTTTCAGAATTATTTCCTAACCTAAAAATGTGTTCCTATAACTAATAAATGTGAACAATCAATTAGATAGATTCATTTCAGCCTAAAAATCTATTTTTAACTCATTCTAAAGTTTTCCAAATGCTAGGAGAGTTTAAATTTTGAATTTGTACATGTGTTTGCTTTACCTTTTAAATTTAAATCCTAGTCACATATTCAAATTTCTGAATTTAATATCATATAGGGTCAGAAAGGTAAATCCACACTACTGCAGGTTCTAATTTATTATTTCATAAATTTCCAGGGGTCTAACTACACATAACAGAGGGGTTTTCCAAAATTTTATTAAGTCCAGGGGCTAAAACTGATTTTTAAATGAATTTACACAAATTTCTGAAGTTCCAGGGGCAAGATCAGAAGTTTCTGGGGCTAGCTCGTGTTTTCCGAGATCCCCAGGGGGTAGCCCGTAAGAATCCCGGCCTTTATAATGCGGGGCCGACGTGGACCGTACGATTTAAAATAGACGGCTCAGATTAGATCGCCGAACCGGTACGCGCGGGTTTTGATTCTACCGTGCGATTTAAAATAGATGGCCCTCAAGGGGCCACGTCGCCCTGTCCGGAGCCAGCCCGCGCTGCCCGGTGGCGCGCGGCGGCGGGAGGCGGCGATCTTGCCAGAGATCTTCGGGTTTTCGTCTATACTTCCTAAAACTTGGATTTCATGGCATAGAACGGTAGAGGGGAGGTCGGGGATCTCACCTCGGGGTTTTTCTTGAGCTCGGGGGCACTGGAAGGTGGTCGGCGGCGAGGTCTGAGATGAAATAGCGGCGATGCTCGCCGGAGCTGCGTCTAGGGTGCAAAACACTGGGTTTTCTTCACCTGCGTGACTCCCCGGAGGCGGTGGAACATGATCGGCGCGTTAGATCAGAAAATCTGAGCAAGGATCGAAAGAAAACGGTAATCGAAGCTTCGGTTCTCACCGGAGAGAAAAGTGGAGTGCGCGGGGAATTCGGCAAGTTTCTTTGTGGGAATTTCACAAGGGGAGGCGGCGGAGGATCGACTTGGTTAAATAGCAGCGTCCGGGGCCGAAGATTGGGCTGGTGGCACGGTTTTTCGGAGGTGGTTTGGATTCGGGTGCGAGAGAGGAGTCCGGGTCGGTTGGGCGCGCGGGAGGTGATGGATGACACGCGGGCCCCGCATGTCAGTGAGAGGGAGAGAGGGCGCGCGGTCGTGGGCTGAAGCGGGGGGGGGGGGGGGGGATAGTGGGCCGGCTGGCGGGTTTCGGCCCACTGGCCTGTTGGGGTTTTTTTTCTTTTTCTTTTTCTTTTTTGTTTTATTTTCTGTTCTGATTTGAATTTGAATTCCAGTTTGAATCTGAATTTCTGCACCACATGCAATATGTCCAAAATTTTTTAAAATTCCCCCCTTTTGCAGATTCTGGGGTGTTACAGCTCTACCCCCTTAAAAGAAATCTTGTCCTCGAGATTGGTGGTTCTAGGAAAACAATTCCGGAAACTGTGCCTTAAGCTCGTCTTCTCGCTCCCATGTGGCTTCCTCTTCCGAGTGATGCTTCCACTGCACCTTGCACATCCGAATTCTTTTATTTCTTGTGAGGCGTTCCATTGTCTCCAAAACCTTGACCGGTTGCTCGGCATAAGACAAATCCTCTGCTACGTCAACCTCATTAATGGGTAACATCTCTTCAGGCGTCCTCAGACATTTCTTTAGCTGTGACACATGGAATACATCGTGCACATCCGATAGGCGAGCCGGTAGTTCGAGTTGATATGCCACTTCGCCTTTCACGGGGATGAAATGAGCTACCTTGGTTAGCCAGTCGGTGATGACCCATATCGAATCATATCTCGATTGGGTCCTGGGTAGTCCCACTATGAAGTCCATACCTATTTCTTCCCATTTCCATTCAGGCACTTTGAGTGGTCGCAATAATCCCGCGGGTCGTTGATGTTCTGCTTTCACCAACTGACATGTGTCACATAAGACAACATGTTCCACGACATCCCGCTTCATGCCATACCACCAATACCTGCTCTTGAGGTCATGATACATCTTCGTACTCCCAGGATGAATGGAATAGTCAGAATCATGAGCCTCCTTCAAAATCAATTCACGGATCTCTTTCACTTCAGGCACACAGATTCTTTTCCCGTGCCACACCATACCTTGTTCATCCTCTCTGAAACCAGGGGCTTTATTATCCTTGATGAGTTCTCTGATTTCTTGTATCTTCTCATCATTCTTTTGACCATTGCGTATGCCTTGCTCTAATGTGGAGTCCACTTCCATGGCGACGGCCTCACCACTATTCACCAGACATAGATTGAGTTTTACAACCTCTTCCTTCAGTTCTGTAGGCATGTCCTTTAAGCTTAATATATTGACCTGCACCTTCCCGCTTAAAGCATCTGCTATAACGTTCGCTTTCACAGAATGATAGTTGATGCGCACATCAAAGTCGTTGATTAGCTCTAACCATCTCCTTTGTGTGAGGTTGAGATCTGGCTGTGTGAAAATATACTTTAAGCTCTTATGATCCGTATATATCTCTGTCCTCTTCCCCATCAAGTAATGCCGCCAAATCTTCAACGCGTGTACCACTGCGGCTAACTCTAGGTCATGTGTAGAATAGTTCTTCTCGTGTTTTCGGAGATGCCGGGACGCATACGCCACGACAGGCCCCTCTTACATGAGACACATCCTAACCCGTTTCCAGAGGCATCACAGTACACCGAAAAGTTCTTCTGCATATCTGGCATAACTAGCACTAGGGCTGTTGTCAATCTTTTCTTCAGTTCTTGAAAACTCGTCTCGCACTGCGGTGTCCATGTGAATGTGATTCCCTTCTCTAACAATTTGGTGAGGGGTATCGAAATCTTGGAGAAACCCTCGATAAACCGTCGATAATACCCAGCCAATCCTAAGAAGCTTCGAACTTCCCCGACATTTTCAGAGGTCTTCCACTTCTGTACATCCTCGATCTTGGCGGGATCTACGGAGATTCCTCCCTCCGAGATTATATGTCCTAAGAAGGGAACTCTCTTCAACCAAAATTCACACTTGCTCAGCTTGGCATATAGTTGGTGTTCTCTCAGCTTTTGCAACACCAACCTTAAATGCCTCTCATGTTCTTCTTCATCTTTGGAAAAGACGAGAATGTCATCAATGAAAACCACCACAAATTTCTCCAGATATTTCATGAATACCTTGTTCATGAGATACATGAAGTATGTCGGGGCATTAGTTAGCCCAAAAGGCATGACGGTGTATTCATACAGTCCGTACCGAGATACGAAAGCTGTCTTTGGAGTATCAGCTTGCCTTATCTTAAGTTGGTGGTATCCCGACCTGAGATCAATTTTCGAGAATACACAAGCTCCCCTCAACTGATCAAACAAGTCTTCAATGCGGGGTAATGGGTACTTGTTCTTGATGGTTACTTCATTCAACGCACGGTAGTCTATGCATAACCTTTGGGTCCCATCCTTCTTGGGCACAAATATCACTGGAGCTCCCCATGGTGAGGAACTAGGATGAATGTACCCCTTCACTGTCAATTCTCTCAAATGTTCCTTGAGTTCTTCCAGCTGTTTGGAGTCCATCCGATAGGGTCTCTTGTATATCAGAGTTGTTCCAGGCACTAGCTCAATCGCGAATTCCACTTCACGATCGGGGGGCATACCTGGCAACTCCTCCGAAAAAACATCTGGATATTCCCTGATGATCCTAATCTCCTCCACTTCCACCTCAACTTGATTGAGTTTAATGTCCCTTCTAGGCTCTTGTATGGTTATGAACTTTACTCTTGTGCCACTAGGGTGGGTTAGTTACACCATTCTTGTCGAACAATGGATGATTCCTTTATGTTTGGTCAACCAATCCATACTCAAAATAATATCTATCCCTTGTGAATCTATCACTATGAGGTTGGCAGTAAATAGTAACCCATTAATGTCTAGATTCACCTTGGGACACACTTGTCTTGTCCTTATCTCTCCCCCTGGAGAGTTTACTGCTAGCATATGGTTCATTTGAGTTGTTGCTAGATCATGTTCTTAACAAACCCTTGAGCAATGAACGAGTGGGTAGCACCAGAATCTAACAACAGGGTTGCAATGTGTAAATTGGCAGGAAACTTACCAATTACCACGTCAGGTGCCTCTTGCGCTTCCTCCATGGTCACGTGGTTCACCCGTCCTCGCATCACATTCTGCTGTTGTGGCTGCATGGGCTTCTTCTTTGGGCACTTATGGGCGTAGTGCCCCACTTCACCACAGTTGAAGCATTGCACCCCAACCTTAGGTGCCTGGCCTTTGTTGTCTTGGGGTTGGTTCGGTGGTCCTTGTACTGCTGGTCCAGGTTGATATGTGGGGCGAGGCTGCTGTACAAACTGACGTTGTGGCTGTGCTGGTGCTGACAGAGGCCTGAAATTCAGGTTGTACCCTCTCGGTGCTGAGTAGGGTACCACTGCACGGCTCGTCTGCCCTATAGGTGGCTGCATCAGTCGTGGGCATGTGTTGCTACCCGAGGCATGGTGTGACCATCCCGCGTTCCTCTTGTTTTCATTTTCCAAGGCCTTCAGCTTCCTCTCCACAACAAATGCTCTGTCTACCATCTTTTGGAAGCTTTCATACTCGTTGGAGGACATTGCACATTGCATCTCCGCAGTAAGTCCTTCCACAAAGCAGTCCTGTTTCTGCTCATCAGTTTCGATGTCCCGTGGTGCATAACGGGATAGTTGGGTGAACTTAGTGAGGTATTCCCTCACAGTCATGTTTCCTTGCTGCAGTCCCAAGAACTCCTTCCTCTTGTTTTTGAGTTCACCCCTTGGTATATAATGGTTGAGGAAACTACGCTTGAACTATTCCCAAGTAATGTTCTCGGGGTCATGGTGGGCTGCCGCGTAGGCGGTCCACCAATCAGCAGAGGGTCCATGCAATTGGTGAGAGGCAAAAAGCACCCTCTCATACCCTTGGCATTGTATGATCCTCATCTTGCTCTCGATGGTCTTTAGACAGTCATCTGCCTCCAGAGGTTCAGCAGCACTTGCAAACATTGGAGGTTGAGTCCCTAGAAACTCACTCAACCTTGGTTGGCATGGTGCAGCTTGTGGGGGTGGAGCTTGGTGCAAGTTGGTCACCACTTGAGTTAGGCTCTGGATGAGCTGATTCTGATTTTCAAGCATTTGGTGGATGGGATCAGCTCCTTCACGGAGACCACCACTGTCTTGTCCTCCAAAAAGATGATGGTTGCTGGCCTCATCGTTGTTGTTGGCGGGGTTGGCACCACGACCCTTTCCTCTTCCGGCCATCTATCATGATCAACCAAATGTTAATTTAAAGCATTATGCATTAACTTCCCGAATTTGCCTGTTTAAACTTAAACTTTTGAGGCCTTATTATATTAACACTATCTAAGGGTTTCACGTCTCACGCGAAAATAAATGCACTCTTAATTCATAGGGGTTCACACATCAAAACAAAACAACCAAAAGACGAGGTTGTGGACAAATGCCCATGGCTTCCACAACTCACGTCACACACCAAACATTAACACACCATTAACTAAGGTATTGACTCGACTACTCGGTAACCTGCTGAACTAAGGGAAAGGACTCTACACGACTCGTATCACTAAGCTGGCTCCTCGGGGTCTTCCTCATTATTGCGGCTGCCCTCTGGCTCCGCTTTGGGTGGGGAAGTTGCTGGTGGAGAAGTGTGGCGATGCCTGCTCGCCCGACGGTCTGTGGAGTCAGGAGTCCATGTGTCATTCACGGTGACACACAGTTCATTCCCATCTCCTCTTTCTCTCGCCCTCAAGCTGGCGCGATGCAATGCATCAGTCTCCTTGAGGGTCTCACGAACATCCTGAAGCTCTTGCTGACACTCCTGCAGTCGAGTGCTGAGCATAGCAGCATCCTCCAAGCACAGGTTCATGTGCTCATGGGAAGTCCCCTGCTGTACTGTCGGGTACTTGTACTCCGCGGTACCACTCTCACGCTGGAGGACATACATGTACTCAGTCGTGTCCAGGTGGCGACGGTAGATGTAACTCTGACAGGTGATGGCCTCCCAGGTGGCATCCTTCTCGGCATCGACCTGTGTCGATCGACAAGCTGGAGAGCGGTGGATTTTGAGCAGCTGATTTTCATGGATAATCCTCATTTCTGAACTCCATTCTTCCCGCATCTCACGGATGGTCAGGGTGAAGCTGTAGTGTATGATTAGCTTGCCCGTATTGCCGGCAGCGTGGAGCATACGCCGTAGACGGCGCAACAAGCCTCCTACTGCCAATCCGTAGGAGTGGTATGTCACCGGATGGTTCTCCTCTCTCAGGGCAAGGGCAACTACAGGAACTCTCCCTCCGATGGACTTGTGAGCGGTGTGGATCTTGCGAACCATCTATAACATAAAGCATTTAAAATTAAGTTAGATAAGAGTTAAACAAAAATTGTATTTTGAATAAAAGTTGGGGTAAGATGAATAAAGTGACCCCATTAAATAACACCTTCAACCCACACTTTTGTAAAATAGTTTTTAAGAAAATTGGGTCCTTAAATACGTCCATTTCTATCTAGGTCCACGTTCCTACGGGCAACCTTGGCTCTGATACCACTTCTGTCACACCCGGTTTCTCTGAAGAACAACTGAGTGAATATCACATGTATGCCAGTATCATTTTCTCACACATGTGATGACAAATAGTGAAGCATCATCATATTACAAGCCAGGTGTTCGAATATAAATAAGTCTTACATAGCATAAGTCTCGATGGATGATAATAAGTTCATAATATGTAAATCAAACAGCAGCGGAATATAAATCTTGTGGGCTCCGTCACAGGCGTTGCCCGGGGGAATCCATGAACCAAGAATCCTTCTTTGGGACCAAAGTCTTGGTCATTAAACACCACATAATTCTCTTGACCTGAGCAGCAATATAAACCAACAGAAAAGCAAGTTTGAGTAACATGGGTACTCAGCAAGTGTGGGAAAGTTATGTCATGCATGGCTAGAGCAAGGAGAGGTTGAACTCATGGTTTAAGGACTACGCAATTAATACCTATCACCTTAGCTTATTAAGCACCTACAGTACTACACAGGTGAAATGGTCCCAATCCCTCAACCCATCATCAATATCAAGTAAACATAGTCTCATCTTAAATGTTAAGCTTCCCGCTTAACATCCTCAACATCCCAATTCATCATCCTCTAATCATGAATATGTCCAAGCCGCTCTTGACCATGAGCACGGCTGTCATGACAGTTTTGACTCTGAAGAGTTTGCACCACTGTACCCACATGTAGTGATTTCATCCCCCGTTGTCGGGTGGACTAAAAGAATCTTCATTATGCCAGTGGCCGCGAACCACATTCACACTTCCCAGGTGTGTAGCCAGGAGATCACTACGAAGCCTTTACAAAGGGATTCCCGACGAGCGTGAGCCCACTGAGGTTTCACCCCTAACAGCATACAAGAGGCTCCAACCCCGCTGCAGTGGCCCCCTCTTGAGCCTTGCGGTTCATATGGTAGTCCAGCTGACACCTATTCCCCGCACCATCCAACACACCCATACTACGCCGGGGATACACCTAATTAATTGGCCAAGCTGCCCCATCTCAGCATGTGGTTGGCACGGTAAAGCCAGGTTACATGCTCCATGAACCGGTCCTTAGGATCCAGGCAAGTACTAAACACAAACCCGAGTTTCGTGCACCCAGCACCAACCAAATCATCCAACTTGCCTTGATCCCTACCTCTACATAACTCATAATGTCTCATTCAAGAGTAAGGTAAACAAGTTGATGATACCATATCCCACTTATCCCATTCTAAGCATGGCTAAGCATAAGTAATATGAATGAATGACATGATAAAACAAATCCCAACGCAAGCTACAAGGAAACAAGATAATGCAATTCTAGGGAAACTTCCTAACATGGGTTTCATATTTCAATTGACAATGCAAATTATTCTATCTACACATCCTAGCATAGGATCAAAGTGGTCAAGGACATTTGCCTTCTTCCTGCTGCTCTGGGAATGGAAAGTCTTGGTCTTGGAAGGGGAGAACTTGCTCTTGGGCAGGTTCTACTCATGCCAATACACACAGCAAAAGAAAACAACAATCGATAAGACATAGTTCACACTTTCACTTCATACAAACTACACATTCACACCTATGAAAGTCATTCACATTTCTATGTGTTGTGGTTACTCTATAGGTGTTGATTTTTGGCTTACATGCACTTTTAAACATGTGTATATGATTTCTAACTTTTGTATTCAGATTTCTGTTTGCACACTATATATGGATTTCCAATTTGAACAAATTCTTTATATTTAATTAATACACTTCTTAGCTACCAAGTTTGCATGTAAGGTAATTTCCTACTCCTAATAGGTTTTAAGATATTCTACCAAATCCTAAACTGAAGTTTTTGGATTTAGAGACTTCATTTATCATTTTCTAATTATGCATACCTATTCAGATTTCTGATTTATTTTCTATGCCTAAAAGTGGGCTTTAAATATTAAATAGTAGGGCATATCATCTAAACAGAATAGGTTCTGATCTAAAATATTAAATAATATATCTTTGAACTTCTCCTCTGATGTGAACTAATTTAAATTTATTTTACCAATTTTCAGAATTATTTCCTAACCTAAAAATGTGTTCCTATAACTAATAAATGTGAACAATCAATTAGACAGATTCATTTCAGCCTAAAAATCTATTTTTAACTCATTCTAAAGTTTTCCAAATGCTAGGAGAGTTTAAATTTTGAATTTGTACATGTGTTTGCCTTACGTTTTAAATTTAAATCCTAGTCACATATTCAAATTTCTGAATTTAAAATCATATAGGGTCAAGAAGGTAAATCCACACTACTGCAGGGTCTAATTTATTATTTCATAAATTTCCAGAGGTCTAACTACACAAAACATAGGGGTTTAACAAATTTTTATTAAGTCCAGGGGCTAAAACTGATTTTTAAATGAATTTACATGAATTTCTGAAGTTCCAGGGGCTAGATCAGAAGTTTCCGGCGCTAGCTCATGTTTTCCGAGATCCCCAGGGGGTAGCGCGTAAGAATCCCGGCCTTTATAATGCGGGGCCTACGTGGACCGTCCGATTTAAAATACACGGCTCAGATTAGATCGCCGAACCGGTACGCGCGGGTTTTGATTCTACCGTGCGATTTAAAGTAGACGGCCCTCAAGGGGCCACGTCGCCATGGCCGGAGCCAGCCCGCGCTGCCCGGCGGCGGGAGGCGGCGATCATGCCGGAGATCTTCGGGTTTTCGTCTATACTTCCTAAAACTTGGATTTCATGGCATAGAACGGTGGAGGGGAGGTCGGGGATCTCACCTCGGTGTTTTTCTTGAGCTCGGAGGCCCTGGAAGGTGGTCGGCGGCGAGGTCCGAGATGAAATAGCGGCGGTGCTAGCTGGAGCTGCGTCTAGGGTGCAAAACACCGGGTTTTCCTCACCTGCATGACTCCCTGGAGGCGGTGGAACATGATCGGCGCGTTAGATCAGAAAATACGAGCAAGGATTGAAAGAAAACAGTGATCGAAGCTTAAGTTCTCACCGGAGAGAAGCGGGGAATTCGGCGAGTTTCTTTGCGGGAATTTCTCAAGGGGAGGCGGCGGAGGATCGGCTTGGTTAAATAGCAGCGTCCGGGGCCGAAGATCGGGCTGGCGGCACGGTTTTTCAGAGGTGGTTTGGATTCGGGTGCAAGAGAGGAGTCCGGGTCGGCTGGGCGCGCGGGAGGTGAGGGATGACACGCGGGCCCCGCGTGTCAGTGAGAGGGAAAGAGGGCGCGCGGTCGTGGGCTGGCGCGGGGGGGGGGGGGGGGATAGTGGGCCGGCTGGTGGGTTTCGGCCCACTGGCCGGTTGGGTTTTTTTCTTTTTCTTTTTCTTTTTCTTTTCTGTTCTGATTTGAATTTGAATTCCAGTTTGAATTTGAATTTCTGCACCACATGCAATATGTCCAAAAATTTTAAATTCCCTCCTTTTGTAGATTTTGGGGTGTTACAACCTTCCACGGCGAGACAACTTCTCAAACTGTACAAGAAGTGGAAGAGGAAAATGATGATAACACGGGGGTTGATAGGATGGATGAGATGCTTGAAGCTATACAACCAGAGTTTACGGAGGATCCTCCTACAACGGAGGTTGAAGCGTTCTTCAAGTTTCTCAAAGCTTCAGAAGAGCCGCTGCATGAACACACTGAAGTGACCCTCCTCACTTTCATGACTAGACTTATGGCAATTAAGTCTAAGTACTTCTTTTTCTAATAACTGCTACAACGACCTCATCAAATTGATCAGCGATATCCTTCCACAGCCTCATAAAGTACCTAAAGATATGTATCAGGCGAAGAAATTGCTTTCCGGTCTTGGTATGAAATATGAGAAGATTGATGTGTGTCCAGATAATTGCATGCTTTTCTAGAAAGAGTATGCAAATGAGAAGAAATGCTTAAAATGTGGTGAATCAAGGTTTGTCGAAGTTGTTAATAACGATGGTGATAATGTGATGACAGAAGTCGCACGTAAGCAACTTCGTTACTTACCCGTGACACCTCGGTTGAAGTGGTTGTTTGTATCAAAAAGAATGGCCAGACACATGGGATAGCACAAGGAAGGTGTACGTGAGAACAATGCAGTCATGATACACCTGACCGACGGTGAGGCATGGAAGACGCTTGACCGGTTCGATCCAGACTTAGTCTTGATGCGAGAAATGTTCGCATCGGGTTGGCGACAGATGGATTCTCGCCGTTCAGTACAAACGCCACACCATACTCCTGTTGGCCTGTCTTTGTCATTCCGTACAACCTACCACCAGCTCTTTGCATGAAGTACGAGTTCATGTTCCTTAGCCTCATTATACCTAGGCGGATCATCCTAGGCCACGTCTCAACATGATGTTGAAACCGCTGATCGAAGAATTGAAAATGTTGTGGACAGGAGTCGAAGCGTACGACTGTAACAAAAAGCAGAAATTCAACCTTCGAGCTGCTTATTTGTGGTCCGTCCATGATTTCCCGGCATAGGGTATGTTTTCTGGATGGAGCACTCACGGTCGTTTGACTTGTCCAATATGTGCTTCTGACACGGACTGTTTTCGACTTACTCATGGAGGAAAGATATGCTACTTCGATTGTCACAGACGTTGGCTGCCTCCGAATCACATGTTTAGGCAACAGAGGAATGTCTTTAAAAAAGACACCGTTGTCACTAAAGGACCATCGAAACGTCTAAACGGATCTGAAATATCTGATATGCTGGACAAACTGGTGCCAGATAAAGGACATTCTGGATATTCTATCGGTTACGGAGTGGATCACAATTGGAGTCATATATGCGGACTATGGGAGCTACCATATGTGAAGTCGTTGATACTAATGCATAACCTTGATGTAATGCATCAAGAACGTAATATGGCTGAATGTATTATAAGCACATGCATGGACATGACGGGCAAAACAAAAGATAATATAAAGACTCGAAAGGACCTGGCAGGGCTTTGTAACCGTCCAACTCTTGAGCTCTCTGAAAGTGGTGCTAAACCACGTGCTTCTTTCTATCTTCGACCTAATGAAAAGAAAGAAGTACTCAAATGGTTGAAAAATTTGAAATTCCCAGATGGTTACGCAGCTAGTCTGAAACGAGCCGTGAATATCAAAACGGGAAATATGACAGGGTTGAAGAGTCATGATTATGACATAATTATGGAAAGACTTCTACCTGTTATGTTTCAGGTCTATTTTGATGATGCGGTGTGGAAGGTGCTAGCCGAGCTTAGTCACTTCTGTAGACAGCTCTGTGCAAAAGAAATCATGATAGAGATGATGCGTAAATTATAGAAGGAGATACCGGTACTATTATGTAAGATGGAATTTTTTTTTCCTCCAGGGTTCTTCAATCCAATGCAACATCTCCTCATCCATCTTCCATTTGAAGCTAAAGTTGGAGGTCCCGTGCAATATAGGTGGATGTATCATATTGAAAGAGCACTAAGATATCTAAAACCAATGGTTCGTAACAGGGCAAAGGTAGAAGGATGCATCGCCGAAGCATTTACTCTTAAAGAAGTAGGATACTTTTCAAGTGTTTACTTTGCAGAGGAATACAATGTCAACACTTCGGCAATGCGGTACAATGTGGATGAGCAACCTCCTTGTAGCGATCTCTCTCTTTTTGCAAAGAAGAGGCACTACTGTTGGTAGTTCCACTTCCTACAACTCTACCGCAGAAGAAAGGAGTGCTGCTTTCCTTTACATGTACGCGAATATAGATGAGATGGACAAATAATTTGAGCAAGTGTTTGTCTTACATTTATACTAATCGGCATATTTTGTAACACATCTATTCTAAAAAGTTTTCTTTTCGTACAGTGAATTCCACAAGAAAAATTGGACACATAGGCATCAACCTACGAGCAAACAAGTAGAAGTGATGCGACGGGAAGGAATAAATAGAGGACCTGATTTCCTATCCTGGTTTCGAGATCATGTATCATTTTCTCATTAACTTAGCAATATTTACAAAGTATTCTTATAACTTACGGGTATTTACAAAGTTTTCTTATAACAGTGCATGAAAGATGCCGACGTCCATGAAGACTTGCGACAACTATCCTATGGATTGACTAAAGTTAGGAGCTATGGTCGATATGACGTCAATGGCTACCGATTCCGTACAACTCAATTTAAATCTCTTCATCCTCTCGCGGCAACATCTAATGTCGGAGTTGTGACGAGGGCAGTCGACTCTCAAGGACGTGAAACTAATTATTATGGAATCATTAATAAAATCCTTGAATTTGGTTTTGCCAGGAATTAGGATCTTCGAGTAGTATTCTTTGACTGTGATCGGTTTGATATCGATCATGGAACTCGACTAAACCAATTTGGCATGGTGGAAGTCAAACACAACGAATGGCTACGAGGATACGATTCATTTGTTCTTGCACACCAAGTGGAGCAAGTGTATTATCTATCTTATCCATGCAAAAAACTCAAAGCTTGGTGGGTTGTACATAAGGTTAATCCTCGTGAGCGGTTATACACTCCAGGAGAGGATGGTTACCATGGTACTGATGAGGTTAATGAGGTTTACCAAGAAGAAGAGTTGCCAGACTCGTTTATCATCGAGCCTGGTGTAGGACTCGATGACTTAGTTGGAGACGCTCAAGATGTCGAGACTTCTGATATGCGTAAACGAAAACAAAATACAGTTCAGACGCTAACGAGAGAAGATCGATGGTCTGGTTTAAGGAGTAGGGTACATGATCATGACGTTGATGAATTTTGAAATTGATGATGTAACGTTTTCTTCACTAACTTAACATGGATTTTGTCGTCATCAAATGGTAGCAGCAATATTTATCAATTATTCCTTGCAACAGGATGTCGTCATCAAAGGGGAGTGGGAAGAAGGGGGCACGAGGGTTCCTCAGTGGGTCACGGGACCTCTTCTCAGGTAGCTCGTCAGGTGCGAGCAGATGCTCTCAGCTGATGAGGCACCTATCAGACTTTGCGGGCCGAGCTCTGGCCTTATAGCGCACAGAGGTAAATCTCAGTTGTCAATCACATTATTTTAAATTGCACTTATAAATAATTTATTCTTACCAATCCTTTAATTTTGCAGCCTGACTCACAGTTGTCAGATTAAGAGTCAGAGGTTAGGGCGCCGCCACAGGCTAGCCGGCTACCCTACCTTCGGAGCCGGCGAGCGTGGAGCCTTCGGGCTCTAGTGGTGACCAGCCTTCCGAGTCACCGGACGTGGTGCCCGCACAGAGGCGACGGACGAGGAGGACCCACTTTGTGGCTCCTCCTCCTGTTCCTAGTGAGCGGGTCACTATTTGTCCAGTTGGAGACAGGTAAAAAAATATATACTTGGTACATTTTTCATGATGTCTACAGATACTTACTGAGATAACAAATTTTGCAGATCTTGGTATGACTGTTCGTTCACAGGCAAGGGACACCAGAGGCAGGTTAACTGTGTCATCGGGGCTTTAGTGCGTTTGCACTATCCCGGTGTCATCGATGGTGTCCCTGCTTTGTCGTGGGACGACTACGCTCGTGTCTCGCACGAGGTGCACGGCACTCTTCAGGGGGCCGTGTGGAACGATTTTATGGTAAGTTTAAATGTTTACATTCTTCAAGTCATTTAAATTGTTAATGCATATTGATTAAATGTTTGTTTTCTTAAAGCTGAGGTACCAGTTAGAGGAAACGAGCGAGAGCATGATGGAGCACGCGACACTCGTGTTACACACAAACACTCGGAAGCTCGTGACGTAGGCGTTGTCGTATGCCCGCATCCAAGCCGTTAACGACTACCAGAAATGGCATCAGCTGCAGCAGGAACGGGGTCCCTTTAGAAGGGACTCCGACACGTACTTGACAGAGGATCAATACGCAGTGGTAAGTTCTAATTGTTAAAAAAACCCAATAGTTACTTATGTTAACAGATAATGATATACTAAATATGTGCAGGTTAGTATTTCCTGGTTAGAGGGTCAACCCAACGCATACCGAGCTCTCTGTCGGTATTGGGCTAGCGATGACTTCAAAGCTAAGTCCATGAGGGCTCGAGGATGCAGAGGGTCCGACGGGAAGCACACCTATGGCGCTGATGGTCATTTGCATTTGGCTAAACACATGGTAATTGTATTATAAGTTCGTTTATGTGTTCATAACATATTTATCCTACTAACACGCATCTACAGGAGCGAGAGACCGGCCAGGAGCCTAGCGCGATACAGGTTTGGAAGAGAGGTCACAGGGGAAGTGACCTGTCGCAGCCAGGGCACTGCAGTCAGTTCGCGACCGATCGATTGGTAAGTTTACAGAATTATTCAATTTAATTATAACTAATATTATTATTGACAAACTAACATCATTTCTATGTTTTTAGGAAAACTACGGGTAGGAAGTCGTCAAAATACACGGTGAAGGGTATGATTGAGAAAACGCGTCAATCGACCCTCAAGCCGTGTATGCAAGCGGCGGCGGGAAGGCCCATGGCCGGTGAGTTGGTTTCTTTGATTTAGGTTTCCAATCTTCCTTCTTTTACTTATTATTTTTTTCTTTTGTAGGTTTGCCATTTTCGATGGAGTTGTCGACTCGAGGTCGGCGCGACCTGCGAGAGGCACTTCATCGACGCAGGCTTCGTCGGTTGGGCCGTCGAGTGGCCGTCTCTCGCAGAGGGACATGGAGTTCCGAGCCATGCAGGAGAGGCTGACGCAGATCCAGGAGGAGCTCGATAGGATGAGGGCCATCCAGGAGTACCAAGCTAACTACATGGCCCAGATGCAGGCAGCGGTGGAGGTAAGTAATTTCAATTACTGTAGTTTACTTTCATAACATTTCAGTAATACATATGTTCTAATATTTTCCTATTATAGGCCTTAGCTCGACAGAACAACCAACAAATCACGATTCCTGCATGGCAGCCGCCACAGGTGACCCTGTCACAGGAGCCCGCAGCCCAGGTGCCTCCAGTACAGGTAATAAACTCTTTAATATTGTACTTTTCATCTAACATAAGGAGAGATGAAGATGTAGAGTGGTACAGAAGGGAGAGACAGTGTGCGAGAGAGAGTGAGAGTGAGATGGAGAGATGGAGTGTTGCAATAGAGGGAGAGAGAGAGTGCGAGAGAGGGACTGAGTGAGAATAACATAAAGAGGGGATGAATAGTACAGAGAGAGGAAGAGAGTGAGAAAAAGAGAAAGACATTGATATCTGAATCCAAACCGTCATAACTACTCATGTGTTTTGTAGGGTTCGGCGACGGAGGCCTCTACTCCATCGCCACAGCTACCGGTTCCAAGAGAGACGCGTGGAGATGATATCTTCGGCTCCGGAGGTAGTCGAGGGGGTAGTGTGAAGCCCGTTTGTAATTTGTGTTGTGTATGATGCATATGAACTGTTTTATGACTGTTTACTCCTGTTTTATAACTGTTTGTTCTGTGACCTGGCCATCGAGCCAGGTTAGTGCGTTTCTGTTTTTTTTAAAAAATTACAAACATAACTTACGACGGCTACTGTCCAGAAGCCGTTGTAAGTTAGCTTCTGTTACTTACGACGGTCACCAGAACCGTCGTAAGTTAGCTTCTGCTACTTACGACGGTCACCAGAACCGTCGTAAGTAACATGCCTTGGGCCACCACGTGGCCTGGGCCGTTACTTACGACGGATGCGCGACGCCGTCATAAGTTAAGTTATTTATGACGGTAGCCGTCGTAAGTTAGGTTATTTACGATCCGGTAATTACCTCGGCTGTATACCGTCGTAAGTAAAGAAATACCGTTGTAAGTAGATAATTTACGACGGTTTATGACTTAATTACGACGGCCTTAACCGTCATAAGTTCGTCGAATCCCTGTAGTGATGGAGTCCCGAAGACGATCGTTTCAGATCGGGGTCCTTAGTTTACCTCTAGGTTCTGGAGGAAGCTGCATGAAGCCATGGTACGCGGCTAAATTTCAGCTCCGCTTATCACCCGCAAACCGACGGGCAAACCGAGAGGACAAACAAAATTTTGGAAGACATGTTGAGATCCTGCGCTTTGAAACATGGACGTAGTTGGGATAGCAGCTTGCCGTATGCTGGGTTCTCATACAATAACAGCTATCAAGCCAGCTTGAAGATGTCACCATTCAAAGCATTGTAAGGTAGATGGTGTAGAACGCTGCTGTTCTGGAATGAGACCGGAGAGAACCAAGTGTTTGAACCCGAAGTGCTGCAAGAAGCTGAGAAGCAAGTCCAAACAATACGGGAGAACTTGAAGGCTGCTCAGTCACGACAAAAGGGTTATGCGGACAATGGGCGAAGAAAGTTGACTTTCAAAGTAGGAGACTTCGTATATCTTAAGGTATCGCCTATTCGAGGCCAACGACGTTTCAACGTCAAAGGCAAGTTAGCACCTCGCTACATCAGGCCATTTAAGATTTTGGGCAAGCGAGGAGAGGTAGCTTATCATCTAGAGCTCCCAGTGCACCTCTCCGATGTGTATGACGTGTTTCACGTATCCCAGCTCAAGAAGTGCTTGAGAGTACCAGAAGAAAAAGTACCGATAGATGAGCTCGAGCTTCAAGAGGGTTTGATCTATGTAGACCACCCTGTTCAAATTTTGGACGTGAAGGAAAGGGTCACGAGGAACAAAGTGATCCGTTGGTGCAGAATACAATGGAGTCATCACACGGAAGACGAAGCTACATGGGAACGTGAGGAAGACCTCAAGAAAGAATTCCCTCATCTATTCTCCACTCTATCGAATCTCAAGGACGAGATTCAGTTTAAGGGGGGTAGGTTTGTAATACCCTCAATTTCATATTCATGCATACATGCATATTTTATATAAAGAAACATTTTAAAAGAAGTAGAAATGGAGAAAGAATCAGAAATATAGCGGAAAAGAGCCAATTCCAGTTCGCCGAGGAGCACTATCGACACTTCCCGCAGCCTGTTGGCTACGTGGCATTTTCGGAGCTCATCCCTGCGCAAGGGGTGAGGTCCGGCATCACCAGACACGTGGCAGGCTCGGAGCTAGCCTCTGTGGAAGGGGCGAGGTCTGACCCGCTGAACACGTGTTGCCTCCGGGGCTTGTCTCTGCGGAGAAGCGAGGTCCAGCCCCGTAGGACACGTGTCCTCACCGGACCTAGTCGCTGCGGAAAGGCAAGGCCCAACCCCGTGGGACACGTGTCGCTCTCGGAGCTCAACACCGAGAGGTCCGCGCCACGGGATACATGTCGCTATCGGAGCTTGCCTTCGAGAGGTCCGACGCAGCGGGACACGTGTCACCCTCGGAGCTCGCCTCTAAGAGGTCCGACACCAATGGACACGTGTCAACCTCGGAGCTCGTCTCTGAGGAGAAAGGAAGTCCTTTGCTACTGGACACGTGGCACTCTCAGAGCTCGCCTCCGAGAGATCCGGTCTACTAGACACGTGGCACTCTCGGAGCTCGCCTCCGAGAGATCCGGTCTGCTGGACACGTGGCACACTCGGAGCTCACCTCCGAAGAGAGGGGAAGTCCGGCACTGACACGTGGCGTACGCGGACCTCACCTCTAGTGAGAGGGGAGGTCCCGCCCGCCAAGACACGTGGCGCATGCGGAGCTCACCTCTATGGAGTGGGGAGGTCCCGCCCACCTGACACGCGACACAACCGGAGCCCGCCTCTACGGAGAAGGGAAGCCCGGCCCCCGCTGGAGACGTGGAGCCTCCGAAGCTTATCCCTGCGGAAGGGCGAGATGCTTAAGCGGTTTTCCCCTTTACGCGAGTACCCGGTACTGAGGAAACCGACATGAATTCTTCCACATCGAATACTGCAACCAAATCAATTGAAGATAAGTTGTTAACATCCAAAAACAAATTGTGGCGGACCGGAATCCGCCCATCCAGGATCGCAGAGGGTGGTGCCGCACGATGCGACACCTGACAGCACACGTCATAAGAACACATTATATTACATAGGAACACAACTGAACTGTACAAAGTAGTACAAACTCCAGTTACAAAATATTATTTATCTTACACAGCGGAAGTCTACACTATACAACTCACGCCCGCCTATCTAGCAAAAGTCGGCTGCCCAGCCCTAGGGCAACCCACACTAGCTGCACTCTTCAGCTCAGCACGGCGTGTACGGCTCCCACTCAGCCGTGGTCCCCGACGGAGGGCAACCCTCACCGGTGGACTCGTACTCCGAGTCCGTGGGTGGCTCCTCACCTGAAAAACACTTAAGCAGCAACCGAGAGCACGAAGGCTCAGCAAGGCTTAACCGACTCACCTAAACATGAAACTCTACATGAGGTGTACAATGACATAGGATAGTAATATTGCAGGAAATGGACACGCCCACAAGTTCATCCTTAATTCAGCTTTTAGCAACAAGTTAACAGTTCAGGAAGCTGAAATTTAATAAGCCATATTTGGTGGCAAACATGTAGCAATACAATATTATATCATATCAGAAATATTCAATCAACATATTTCATACATTAAACTACGTCACGACTCAGTGACCAAGTGGTACTCTTCACCGCGAGGGATGGCGAATCGACTCGATATACACCTGCAGGGAAAACCCAAAGAGCACGTCACGTACGCCCACCCGTAGAGCTGCACAGCACGCTCACTCGATGTCGTATGGGACAACCTTTCACCCAACAGCCCAAACGTAGAACCGGTCGCACCGAAACGAGCAGGAGACTCCCCACACGGAGCATCTCTCTATGCCCATTGGCAGATTTCCACCTTGCTGCCCTCAGCCTACACCTATAAATCGGTGCGTTATGCCTCGACGCCCGGAGGTTTAGGCTACATCGGTTTATCGGGGCCCATATATCCGATATGCCTTCGGTACGTTCAATACTTGTTCAGCAGGGCCGCACACGGATCGGTCCTCAATCGACACGGACAGGGCTGCGCACACAAGACATCCTCTTTTGCGCCCTAGCCCCTGCCTAGTCTCATTTTCATTACTAAAGTGATCTCACATCACTCAACCGAACCCGTGTGTCCCCAGCCTAAACTCGCGAGTAGATTCCAACTACTCGACTTGTACCGAAGTTCTATGAAATATTAAGCATAGCCAGTCTACGCGAGGTCTTAGACACTACCCTCACTCTTATGGAAATTTCTGGTCATGCAAGTGGGGTTCCATCCATCCTACACCTAATGCACATTCATACATCACCCTAATTATGTGAACAAAGCAAAACTTGATAACAAGAGTTAATGCAAACCGGGGCTTGCCTTGTTGCTGCTGGTCAGTAGTTAGCTCTTCTTCTGGAAGGAGGAAGTCCAGCACTTCCGGAGTCTCTTCTTCAGTGACTACACGTTTAATGAAATACGACATGTAAATTTAAATGCAATGTGTGAACTTGAATAAATAATTGCTAATAACTCTAGCTAGCCCTCCCCTTTGGTTCTGAAATTTTTATGGTGGATTTGGTAGGGTCCTAACCAGAGTTGTGACCAAGTTTTATTTGAAACAAAGTTCAATTGAACCTTGTACAAATAAAAGCCTATTTGGTCAATATTTGAGCCTCTAAGTAATTCCAGGGTTTTTCATGGCTCCCACCATTACTTTCTGGAAACTAGAATTTAGGATGGTTCTAATGGAGTTGTTTTCATGTCATTTGAAGAATTCTACAGAAAGTTATGCCCTAATTAAGATTTGAGAAAATCTGAAAAATGTTTCTGTACATTTTTCTATTTTCTCAGGGCAGTTCTCTTAATCACCCAATTAGGGTAACTAAATTAACTTGGATGAGTCTGACAATTTTACTGGGATTCTGGCATTTTCCAATGAACCTCTCAGCCAAATTTCAGAATTGTTCATGAAGTAGTTCTCCAGATAAAATTCCCAACAGTTTAAATTTTAGGGATTTAATTATGGAAAACTATCCACTTTCTTGAGTTGAATTTGGCATTGCTGGAAAGTACTCAGAATTCTGAGTTCAGCAAAATTTGGTTCATCGAATTTGGAGTTTCCTAGCAAAAGTTCTATGCACTTGAAGTTTGAACCAAAACTGGAAATTCCAAAAATGTTTAAATCCTGCGGGTGGGTCCACCGCACACGTGTCGACCGCTGGAGCCGAGCCACACGGGGCCACAGACTCCTTCCCGCGCGGCCGCACTGGATCCTGGACCACAGAGAATCCCGCACGCTACTTCCAGCCGCTGACGCATGGGGCCTCCCCCCTTCGTCTTCCTCCGGCCACCCGCGCGACCCCGCCGCCGAGCTCGCCGGAGCTCTCGCCGGAGAGGGGTTCCGACCTTCGGAGCTTGCTGATTCTCGCCGCCTGTGCCTATCCCGGCCTGGGGAACACGGTGGTGCCCTCCCCGGAGCTTGACAACGGCCGAAACAGGGCTCCCGACGGCAACAGCGGCCGGGAGCTCACCGGCGACGTCGAACTCGGCGTCCCGTACACCTTTTTCGATGCGGTTTGCTCGGAGAGCTCCGCTGACACCCGCTGATCCCGGATATGGGCACCGATCTCTGTGAAAACAGCTGCAACTACGACCTCACCGGTGACCTAGACCGGAAATCGGCTGTGCTCAGAAAACTTCGAAGAACCGTAACCCTAGCCCACGGTTCTTACTGGTTTTCGATCCTAGGTGGTCGTGGCAGTGTATAGAGCGTGTGCGTGACTCGGTTTTCCCGGTGATGAGCTAACCCCCACGAATTTCGGGATTTGGTGGGAGCTAGGTCTTAGGACCCCCGAAACATTCCTGGTGAAATACTCCCCCTACAGCCCATGAAATGAAGAACGGTGGGGACTAGAAGAATCAGCCCCTCAAGGCGGTCCTTTCTTGTGTTGCTCGTCGGGCACGAGAGCGCCTGTGCTGGCCGGACGCCGGCGATCAGTGAGGTCGGCGTTTCTGTGCTCGCGCAGAACCGAGATAGAAGCTCGGGTGCGGGTGGTTCTTGTTCGGGAAACAGGAGGAAGGGCGGCGTGGGCTGTGCGCTGTCCTTCGAGTCGCGGTTTTGTCACCGTGAGGTGGCCGTTTGCAGCCTCGGTGGCTCGCCGCCGCTCCATTTCCTTGCGCGCGAAGCCGAGGTCGGCTGCAGCAACCGACTGCACCCTCGTGTGTGCAACTGACCTGTGGGCCTCCCCTCTACTCCTTTTTCTCTAATAATTCTTTTCTGTTTTTGCTAATTATCCCACCAGCTACTCACCATTTAATTTGAAACTTAGTCACCAAGTCTTGGTTTAAATTTGAATTCTCAAATTTGAACTGTGTTTGACTGAATTTGCTGCATGTTTAAACTGAAATTCAAATTCAGTTTTGAATTCTTGCAAATTTAGCTCTTGACAAGATGAACTCCAATGAGGATGAAAATTGGTGGGCCAACTCAGAAAAATGTGCTGAGTTTGAATATGAAGCTAACTTTTGAATTTGAGTGGTGAAAGTTGCTGCAATTTGAATTTACATTCAAATTGGCCTTTTTTTCAAATATCTCCAAAAGTGCCTCAAAAAGTGTTGGATTTACATGAAATTTTGCTTGAACCTTCCCAAGACTTTTCAAGTCCTAGGGGTGAGCTCAACCTCTCATGTTCATGTGTAGAAATTCTACTTTGTGAAAGTGTAGGCTTTCCCCTCTAATCCCTCTTTTGATGGAGGTTACTTGCTCTTCCCACTTTTTCACCATCTATCCACAACAAGAACTGTGGTGTTGTGAGGTGATGAAAAGTTTTTGCAAGTCCCTTTTCTTGGGCTTTCACACAAATTGAATAGGACTCTTATTTAAAATCCAATCAGAGTAGGACTCTTCTTTATCCCCTTATAAATAGAACCCGAAACACCCCCTTGGCCGTAACACCTTCTCAAGTCCACAACTTAGAGGCCCTAGCCCCCAACTCGCCGAGTTAACCCCCTTCGCCGGAGTTCAACCACCGGTGAGACCACCGACGAACCCCGTCACGTTCGCCATCGCCGGAAGAGAGCCGACAAACTGTCTTGCTGCCATTGCTAGGAGGAAGGCTGAGGTAGGTCTTCGTTACCACCTTACGACATCATCGTGGTTTTCTTCGCATCTGTTTTCTTTGAACAGAAGCCTTTTCGTGTGGACAGATCATGTGTTGATTGGTTTTTGACGGTGGAATTGATCTAGATCTTGAGTCAAGATCATCACCACGTCCGCACTTGATCCTTACACCCTTGTTCATCGTAAAACCCCATGCAAGCCATTAAAACATGCAAGAACATGTACAAACTGATAGCACCATAGGATTTGCATCCATCTACACCATTGCATCTTGAGTAAAGTTTGTGCATGATGATTGATTGCTGTAAATATTGTATTTTCATGATCATGAGTAGAAGTACAAGCTCAGGAAGCCATCTACGAAGGACTACAGCACCAGAACTTCGAGACACGTGAGCAACCAAAGCCACAGGAACAAGGCAAGTGCCCCTTGACCATATTGATCCCATGTTTGAAACTGTTTTGTTTGCGAAAACTGTGTATGTTTGAGTCAACTTGATGGGAAACCCTTTTATAGGAGTTTACTAGTTTTATTAACCACCCTTGTCCCCGGGAAAATTGATGAGTCGGGTATGGTCGTTTATGCTTTTTTGCTTCGCTGAGTCCACAGGATATGGGAAGCGAGATAGAAAGTGTCTAGCTACTGCACTCATATGAACAATGATAATAAGAACTTAATGATGATAATGAACATGAATCGGGGGAAATCTAGGCAAGCTTGGTTTGTGGATGTGGTAGAATGAGATGGTGGTTTACTTGCCGTAGATCTAAGGACCAGTTCATGCCAGCACATGCTAGGAAAACAGTGCCACCTCAAGACGAAATATGGGTGCGGTTAGCTGACTGATTAGGTAAGTTGCTAGATTGTTATGGACTGTGGAAGGCGCGGGGAATGGTAGTCGAGAGAGGACTGCCCTGGAAACTGCATGGCACAAGAGGGGGCCGGTAGGTGGGAGAATGGTGATTCGAGCCTACTAGTGAAACCTTAGTGACTCCATACATCTAGTAGCACCTTTGTAAAGGCTATTTTGTGATCTCTTGGCCATACACCGACGGTTGTCTACTGGTATAATGGAGGTTCTGCAGTCGCCGACGGGTGATGAAATCACAAACTTGTGTGTAAAGTGGTGCCACGTCTTAAGAGGGTAAAACTATCATGATAGCCATGCTCACGGTCACAAGCGCTTGGCCAACTCACATGATTAGATGGGATGGTTATTGGGATGTTTATTTGGTTTGGTTATGGTATTGGTCATTGGGATTGGTTTCGGGACTGTTGAGTCTTGGTAATGAGATTGGTTTTTGGGACTGTTGAGTCGTAACACTGAGTTTGGTTTCGGAAGATATGAATATGAGATGGTGGTATGAATATGAGATGGTTATGGATATCATGAGCATAAGATGAAAGTTGAGAAAGATTTATGGTTGGTCGAGACATGAAAGGTGATGAATCATAAAGGAGGTATGTTGATGTTTTAATTGGATATATGTTGGGATTAAATTCACTTAAAGTTAGTTGCTGCTTTTGTCATGTTTGAGAAATAAACTTTGCTTTCTGCAATAAGCCTTTTTGATCCTACCTTGCTGTAAGCTACATATCATATTTTCCTGCACTTTCTTAGTACGTCACGTACTCAACCTTACATTATTACGATCATCAGCAACAGGAGAGGAGTACTTCAAAGATCATGTGGAGTACTAGGCGTGCAGACTACCGTCAACTTGCCTGTGGAGTTGGAGATGGAGCCGCTGCCGTGTTTAGTTGCTTCCTCTATCGTTAGAGACTTCCGCTGCTACAATAAGTTAGAGGACTTCCACTGCAAGAATGAGTTAGAGATTCATGTAATAAAGCTACTTGAACCCTATTATTCGTGGTTATATTCTGAGTTCAGTTTGTGGATTACATGTGTACGTGTGATGAACATCCTGGGCACACATATGCATTAGCTGGGTTCCGTGTTTTACGGGACCGGGCGTCACAATAAAGTTCATTACTTTGGAACTCGATTGTGGTGACATGGTCCAAGCATGTATATGTTGTATAAAGTTTAGACTTTATCCACATGTGCGAATGTTATGCGTATAATTTGTTCCATTCTCGCACTACTATTGTATAGACTGGATGAAGTAAACAAACATGTGCTGATCGTTTGAATGGTGTGAGTGCAGAATGGTGCGTACACGGTCCACGCAAGAGGAGGGAGGTCCAAGTCAGGTTTGTGGTGATGAGTCTCCAACCCCGGAGCAAACTACGACGCAGCAACAACCACCTCCTCCACCACCAGAACTTCCAAGAAATCTTGCGAAGGTTCTCGCTGCAGTACTCGGCTCGCACGACGAGCAAACTGAGTTGCTGCGGATGCTGGTGCAGAAGAATGTGTCCCATCAGGGAGGACGCCAAGACAATGGGCAATGCCAGCCCCAACAGAGTTCATGTTCGGACTTCCTGGTGACTGACGCGGCCCCATGGCCTCGTCGAGCCAGGATCACGCTGAGGGGTGCTGCGTTGCACAGCACCGGATAACGCACATCAAAGATACAAAACGGAAGCAAAGTCTTATTACATAACCAGTTTATGAACATTTTTACAACAAAATAGTTCGGTCTACACTCGCGGGCGTAGACTACGCATCGAGTTCATGTTCAGCCCGTGAACGTGTCCCCGCTAGCACGCACACACACTAACACGGCGGCATGCACGACTCCCACTCGATGGGGTTTCCCTCTTGGGGTTCCGTCTTCTCCTCGGGAGTCCGTTCCTCATATACCCCTGCAAAATCTTCAAACACAAGCAGTGAGCATGATGGCTCAGCAAGACTGACCCGTCTCTCCTATACATGAAACTTCAACACGAAGGTTAATAGGTTACATGAGGTAAAATAAGTTGCAAAGGACTCCCCTAATTAGTGGAACCTTACTTACAAGTTTTAGCAGCAGGTTGTGGAGAACCTTACGCTAAGGCACATGAGAGAGCCGCAATCAAACAAGAAACGCACTTCTCTCATGTACTTTGCCCAAAGTTGAAAAGAACTTTAATTAGCTCTAATCTACAACAAGACATCAGCAAACTTTTAACATGTATCTAGCCTGTTCTTTCTATGTCATGGTACAGTGAACAAGTGGTACTCACTGACCGCGAGGGACAGCGATTATAATCGATTTACACCTGCAGGGTTACCCGAATAACCCGTCATATATGCCCGTACTCGATGTTGCCTATAGCAACCATCACGGGCGTCGTACGCAACCACCTTTCACCTGTCAGCCAAATATTGAACCGGTCCTATCGTCCCAAGCCAAAGGTCTCTAGGCACACATCCACAGTGCCACCAGCCGATTTACACCTCAAGCTCTCAACCTACCCTCTGAACGACAGGCAATGCCTCAATACCCAGCTACCCGAGTTACATCGGTTTCCCGGTTCCCATATAGCCAGTAGGTCTTCGGTACAGTTCTATCTTGTTCAACAGGCCCGCACACGGCTCGGTCCTCAGTCGACACAAGCGGAGCTATGGCACCAAGGCCCCAAAGTCCTGCTGTCCTTACTCTCCGCTCGGTCTCATTTTTCTTGCCATGTGTTTCATTTGCTATCTTTACCCGAGCAATGTGCCTCTAGCCTATTGTCACGAGTAGTTCTGACTACTCGACTTGTACCGAATCCTACACTATCTTAGCATTGCAGTAGCTAACGAGGTTTTCAAACCTAATCCCAACCCTGGGTTTTCTTGGCTATGCATTTGGGTTTCAAACAAGACTCTAATGCAAGAATTAAGTGGGTGCTCAAAGTAAGTTCTCAAAACAGTAAAAATTTGTAAGAAGGGTTAATGCAAACCAGAGCTTGCCTTGCTGCTCTTGGTCGTAGGCTAGCTGTTCCTCTGGAGTGACAAAGTCTAAGACTTCGGGTTCCTTCTCAACTTTAGCGACTACATAAGAGAATACATACATGTATCAATTTGAATGCATTTAAATTGAAGTTTAAACTTGTGAGAATTATAAGTCTTACTAGACAGGCCCAATGACTATGAAATTTTTACTGTAGTTTGGATACAACCTATACTGAGACTTGGCCAAGTTTCATTTGCAGAAAAGCTCATTTGAGCTCTCCACAAATAATTATGTACTTTGCCTTCATTGAAGCTCCTAGGGTATTCTAGGGATTTTCATGGACAAAGCCATGACATTATGAAAACTAGATTTTCAGAGGGTTCTAATAGAGCTGGTCTCACTTAATTTGAAGGTTTCTAGCTAAAGATATGAGCTAAACAATTTCAGAGAATTTCTGAAAAATGTTTCTGGACATTTTTCATTTTCTCTGGAACAGTTTTATTAATCACACCCTTAGGTGTACCAAATGAGCTCAAATGTATCTGAAATTTTTAGGGTAGCTCCGGGATTTTTTGGTGAACATCCTAGCAAAATTTCAGAATTTTCCTCCAAAGGGTTCTCCAGTTAAAATTCTAATCAGTTTAAATTTGAAGAATTAATTCTCGAGAAATTAGGATTTTCATAGGGTGAAACTAGATTTTTTGGAAAGTACTCAGAGAGAATAATCCATCAAAATTTGGTTCACTCGATTTGGAGTTTCCTAGCCAAAGTTATGTGGTTTTGAAGTTTGAACTAAATCTGAAAATCGGGGAAATGTTTAAATTGCTGCGCGTGGGACCGGGCTACGTGTCAACTTCTCAGCGGTCGACATACGGGGCTGCGGAGTCTTTCACACGCAGCCGCACCCGATCCGGTGCCACAGCTAATCCCAGGTTTTAAATTATCGGCCGCTGACACGTGGGACCGGGGGCTTCGTCTACCTCCGGTCTCCCGCACTCGGCCGCCGCGAACCCTCGCAGGAGTGCTCGCCAGTGGCCTCTGCCGTGTTCCACTCCATGATATTGGTCGCCTCTGCCTAATTCCGCCGGGGGAACACGATGCTGGGCTCAGCTCGCCGTGACAATCACCGGAACACGGCCGGCGACGAGCGACGGCTTCGGAAGAACTTCGGCCGCATCGACCGGGCTTCTGAGCTTCTCAAACGATCGAGCAAAAGTCCGTAGAGCATCAGGGAACTGTAGGGGAGCTTGGTATGGGCTCGAGGCTGCTCGGGAGAGGTCCTAGGTAAGCTCTCACCGTGCGCCCGACGGCTTCCGCCATGAGCGCCAGTAGAAAAGCTAGAATTGGCAGGTCTACCAAGGTTTTCCTGCCAAGGCTGTGAAGGAAAGTTGATCGCTACCAAGCCTAGCTTGTGTAGGAGCAGTTTGAGAATCTCTAAACAACCATGGGGCGAGAATTTGGCGGATCCGCACCTGAAGGTTGGTCTGTGCCGAATGAAAGGGAAAACTGAAATTTATCGCCGGTGATCAAACACTCGGGCTGTGGTTCGGGGTTGAGCAGCACCAGACTCTAACACGTCCGAGGATGCCTTAGCTTGGGTGTGACACTGTCCCGTTTGAGCTGTCTACGGGAGCCCGAGGTGCGGCAAACTTAGGTCACCGGAAAGAACTTTCGGTATGGGCGAGATCATCCAAATTCGGCTGATTCCTACGACAGGGAAGGAAGAGGAGAGCCTCTAGTACCGTTTTGCAGCTTGGAGGGAGTGGAGAGGCTGTGATCACTGCTTCTCTGATCAACTCCGAGCGAGCGGCGGTGAGGCGATGTTTTTCTTGCGCGAGAGCGAAGAAACGATCGGTGATGCCTCGGTTTGGCTCAGCTGCGGGGATAAGAGGGAGGGTGAGGCGGTTCAGTGGTCGGGGGCAGCAACCAGCTGCTGTCCTGACTGATCCTCACCGTGGCGGCAGCCCGAGCCGGCGCAAGAAACCGGGCTGAGTTCCTCAGTCGGTTGATTTGGCTATTGAGGCTGACATGTGGGTCCCACCCAAGTTTTAACCTCTGAAATTAACTCTCCTCTACTGCTCCAAACAGTAATCCCTCTAATACCTATAGAATTTGAAATATCTACCAAATGCCCATTTGGAGTTGATAGAATTCAAATTGTGAAGTGTTTGAATTAATTTTCAGCACATCTGCAGTTTGAAATTCAAATGGAGTTTGAATTTGCTAAACTTAGCTCATGTCAAGATCAACTCCAAATGGAGTGAAAATTGGTGTGTGAGCTCATAAAAATGTGCTGATTAAGAATATGCCTCACACTTTTGAGCTTATGGGATAGAAGTGGTTAGAATTTGAATTTGGGTTCAAACTAACCCATTTCTAGTTATACCTAAAAATAGCTCAAAAGGTTTTGGATTTGGGTGAATTTTGGCATGAGCATTCCTAGCAAGGTTTTGGAGTTTTTTATATGGTCATCCCCTAGATGATGCATGTGGGAAATGCCACTTTTGCATTTTGTGAGTTTATTCTCTAATAACCATGTTGATGGTGTTTACTTGCTCTTCAAATGTTTTCACAAAGTTTCCTCAAATGAGGTGTGTGTGTGTGGTGATGAACACTTTGAATATGTGCCAAAAACTTAGGTCCTTACATTCCTCCCCCATTAAAAGAATCTCATCCAGAGATTATAAGGTGAAAATGAGAGAGAGGACGGCGGAAAATTACCGTATATGCGACGTGAAAAAGTCGGGGTAGTTGGCGTGAAGAAAACCTTCGCTCTCCCATGTCGCTTCGTCTACGGAGTGATTACTCCATAGAACTTTGTATAACCACAACGTACGGTTGCATGTGGTTCGGGCCTTTTCATCAAGGATCTGAACCGGTTCCTCCCGATACGTGAGATCCGGTTTCAGTTCTTCAATATCCCCTAGCTGAATAGTAGTTGATAGCTTGAGACACTTCCTGAGCTGGGAGATGTGAAAGACGTCGTGCACACCGGAGAGTGCTTCTGGTAATGCCAGCCGGTATGCAACCGATCCACATCTTTCTGTAATCTGAAATGGACCGATGGATCGTGGTGCTAACTTTCCTCTCACCCCGAATCTTTTCACGCCCTTCATTGGAGACACACGTAGATATACATGATCCCCAACTTTGAACTGTAACGGGCGCCTTCTCCGGTCCGCATACTATTTTTGTCAGGATTGGCGGCTTTTAGGTTCGCTTGAATCAGCCGAACCTTTTCCTCCGCGTTGTTGACAAGATCAATTCCGAAGGTAACCCTTTCACCAGACTCACACCAATTCAGTGGGGTGCGGCATTTTCTCCCGTATAGCGCCTCGTAAGGCACCATCTTGATGCTGGCTTGGTACCCATTGTTGTACGAGAACTTGGCCAACAGTAAGTGATCATCCCAATTCTTACCGTGGTTGATAGCGCAAGCTCGTAGCATATCTTCTAAAATCTGATTTACCCGCTCGGTTTGCCCATCCGTCTGCGGGTGGTACGCTGAACTAAGGATCAGCTTCGTCCCCAACGCAGCGTGTAGCTGCTCCCAAAAACGGGACACAAATAAAGTGCCATGATCTGATATGATGGTACGGGGTACGCCGTACAAGCATAGGATCCGTGATATGTACAATTCAGCATACTTCTTGGCATTGTAGTTTGTGTTGACCGGGATGAAATGGGAAACTTTGGTGAGCCGGTCGACGATCACACACACAGAATCATGCTTCTGAAGAGTGGTGGGTAAACCGACGATGAAGTCAATGCTCACGTATTCCCACTTCCAGGCAGGAACGCCCAGTGGTTGTAGCAGTCCCGGTTTCCTCATGTGGTCTGCCTTCACCCTTCGACATGTATCACACTCGGACACGTACTTTGCGATCTCCCGCTTCATCCGTGTCCACCATAACTTGCTTCTGAGTTATTGATACATTTTGTTGCTGCCGGGGTGAATAGAAAACTTTGACAAGTGAGCCTCATCAAATATTTTCTTCCGTTACTCCGGGTTACGGGGTACGACAATCCGGTCCTTGAACCATAGGACGCCGTCTCCATATTTCCGGAAACATTTCAGCTCCCCACTGTCTACACGTCTCCGCAAATACGACATGCCCTTGTCATGTTGCTGTGCAGCCACTATCTCTTCACGGATGGTGGGGATTAAATCTAAGTTGTAGAGAGCTCCATGCGGGATGACATGTAATGGTGGCTCGCTCTCTTCCAACGGTGTGATGGTCAGATTGTTGCGTGTGACTTGCGACTCAGCGCATCCGCCACTACATTTGCCTTGCCGGGGTGACAATGGATCTCTATTTCATAATCCTTTATCAATTCTAACCATCTTTGCTGCCTCATATTCAGCTCTTTCTGAGTGAATATGTATTTGAGGCTTTTGTGGTCAGTATATAGATGCACGAGGTTACCGAGTAGGTAGTGCCTCCACATTTTAAGTGCGAGCACCATGGCAGCGAGCTCCAAGTCATGAGTTGGATAATTTTGCTCATGGTTTCTGAGCTGCCGTGATCCATACGTGACCACCCTTCGGTCTTGCATCAGCACACATCCGAGCCCAATGCCGGATGCATTGCAGTACACATCAAACTGTTTGTTGTGTCTGGCTGCGCCAAAACCGGTGCTGATGTTATGTGCTTCACTAATGCCTTGAACGCTGCTTCACATGATGGACTCCAAACATATTTGGTAGCCTTCTTCAGCAGCTCTGTCATAGGCTTGGCAATCTTCGAGAAGTTCGGAATGAACGTCCGATAATATCCTGCGAGTCCGAGGAAAATCCGTACCTTGTGAACAGTTCTTGGGAACATCCAATTCAGCACTTGTGTGATCTTACTCGGGTCTACAGCGATGCCCTCCGCTGAGATAATATGCCCGAGAAAAGGCACTTGCGATATCCAGAATTTGCACTTGCTGAATTTCGCGTATAGCTTGTGATCCCGCAGCCGTTGCAAGACTATATGCAGATGCTTCGTGTGTCCTTCCTCCGACTTGGAATATACCAATATGTCGTCGATGAAGACCACGACAAACTTGTCCAGCTCCGGCATGAATACCGAGTTCATCAAATATATGAAGTGAGCTGGAGCATTGGTGAGGCCGAAGGACATGACCAGGTACTCATAAAGTCCGTACCTCGTAGAGAAAGCCATCTTCGGAATATCCTCAGCCCGTATTTTAATCTGATGGTACCTGGATCTTAAGTCCATCTTAAAAAAGATGTTTGCTTCGACCAACTGATAAAACAACATGTTGATCCGTGGCAACGGGTACTTGTTCTTGATGGTTACGGCGTTTAGTGGATGATAGTCCATGCAAAGCCGCAACGTCTCGTCTTTCTTCTTCATCAATAATGCCGAACAGCTCCATGGCGAGGAGCTCGGCCTAATAAAACCCTTTTCCAGCAGGTCCGTCAACTGCGTCTTCAGTTCAGCCAATTCCTTGGGTGCATCTTGTACGGCCTTCGTGATATTGGCATGGTTCCCGATGCAAGTTCGATCTTGAGCTCCACCTCTCTGTCAGGTGGCATCCCCGGTAAATCATCCGGGAACACGTCAGGGAACTCACAGACTACTGGAATGTCTTCCAATCTGATGGTTGTGGATTGATATACACTTGGAAGTTCTATTTCTGAACTGTCCAGAAATAAAGAGTGTGATTCGTGCATTTCTGGGTGGAGATGCACAACTCAGAGGACGGTGTCTAAAACAGCACCGTAGCGGGTTAACCACGACATCCCTAAGATGACATCGGCCTTCTGTCCCTATAAAACTATGAGAGACATAGGGTACACTCTACCCGCTAAGCATAATGGTACTTTAGAAACCATCATGCTTGCTGAAATCTTCCCACCCGGTGAAAAAATCAAATATGGGCTTTCGGTGGGTAGTATTTGCAAGCTGTGTTTAGCAATAAAAGCTTGGCTAATAAAATTATGCGTGGCGCCTGAATCAAATAATACTATTTCGCCTAAATATTCATATCCATCTCATATTCATATAACCGAAACCAAAATCATTTTCATGACTCAAACAGTCCCAAAACCAATCCCATACCACAACCATACCGAATATCCATCCCAAGTTTTCCCTTCTAATCATGTGAGTTGGCCAGGTGCTTGTGACCGTAAGCACGGCTATCATGATAGTTTTACACTCTGCAGAGGTGGCACCACTTTACCCACAAGTTCATGATTTCATCACCCGTCGGTGACTGCAGAACCTCCATTATACCAGTACACAACCGTTGGTGTATGGCCAAGAGATCACAAAATAGCCTTTACAAAGGGGCTACTAGATATATGGACTCACTGAGGTTTCCCAGCAGGCTCGAATCACTATTCTCCCACCCACGGGTCCCCTCTTGTGCCATGCAGTTCCCAGGGAAGTCCTCCTCGACTCCCATTCCCCGCGCCATCCACGGTCCATAACAAGCTAGCAACACACCTAATTAGTCAGCTAAGCCGCACCCATATTTGGCCTTGTGGTGGCACTGTTTTCCTAGCATGTGCTGGCATGAACCGGTCCTTAGATCTACAGCAAGTAAACCACCATCCAATTCAGCAACATCCACGAACCAAGCTTGCCTAGATCTCCCCGATTCCATATTCATTAACATCATCAAGTTGCCATCATCATTATTCATATGAGTGCAGTAGCTAACCACGTTTTAATTCAGCTTCTTGTATCCCATAAATTAAGCGAAGCAAATAGGAAAAACGACCATATCCGACTCATCAACTTTCCCGGCGACAAGGATGGTTAACAAAACTAGTAAACTCTTATAAAAGGGTGTCCCATCAAGTTGACTCAAGCGTACACGTTTTCTCAAACAAAACAGTTTTAAAACATGGGATTAATATGGTCAAGGGGCACTTGCCTTGCTCCCGTGGCTCTTGTTGCTCAAGCGTCTCGAAGTCTTGGTGCTGTAATTCTTTGTAGATGGCTTCCTGAGCTTGTCCTTCTACTCACGACCATGCACATACAAAATTTACAGCAATCAAACATCATGCACAACTCTACTCAAGATGCAATGGTGTAGATGAATGCAAATCCTATGGTGCGGTTTTATTAAACCAGTTTGTACGTGTTCTTGCATGTTTTAATGGGCTTTCATGGGGTTTTATGATGAAAAAGGGTGTAGGGATCAAGTGTGGACGTGGTGATGATCTTGACTCAAGATCTAGATCAATTCCACCGTCAAAACCCGATCAAAACGTGATCTGTCCACACGAAAAAGTTTATGTTTGAAGGGAGCGAAGAAAACGAATGCGTAGAAACAGTGACGACGTCATAAGATTGGTAGCGAGGACCTACCTCACTTCCCTTATGATCGTCGGCTCTTTTCCGGCGACGGCGAGGCGTGACGGGGCTCGTCGGCGGGCTCACCGGCGACTGAACTCTGGCGAGGGGGGGGTGTCCAACTTGGCGAGTTGGGGGCTAGGGCCTCCAAGCCATCGACTTGGGAGGGGAAAAAGGAAAGGGGTTGCGGCCATGGGGGGGGAGGTTTCGGTTCTATTTGTAAGGGGGGTAAAGAGTCCTACTCCAATTGGAGCTCAAATAAGGGTCCTATTCAATTTGTTTTGGATCTTAACAAACTTATCTTTTCAGTTATATGCGGCAGCCTTGGGGATTTTATCCCCCCAAATGTGGGGAAAATTTGGGGAAATTGTGTCGGTACCCTCAGTACCGGGTACTCTCATGCACAGGAGGAAAAACCCGCCTAAGGACCTCGCCCCCTCCGCAGGGATGAGCTCCGAAGGCGCCATGTGTCCAGCGGGGCCAGGCCTCCCCTCTCCTCAGAGGCGAGCTCCGAGGGTGCCACGGGTCCAGCGGGGCCGGCCTTCCCTCTCCTTAGAGGGAAGCTCCGAGGGCGCCACATGTCCAGCGGGGCGGGACCTCTCTTCTCCTCAGAGGCGAGCTCCGAGGGCGCTACGTGTCCAGCGTGGCCGGACCTCCCTTCTCCTCAGAGGCGAGCTTCAAGGGCGCCACGTGTCCAGCGGGGCCGGACCTCCCTTCTCCTCAGAGGCGAGCTCCGAGGGCGCCATGTGCCCAGCAGCGCTGGGCCTCACCCGCTCCGCAGGGGTGAGCTCCAAGGGCGCCACGTGTCCAGCTGGCCAGGCCTCGCTTCTACTCAGAGGCGAGCTCTGAGGGCGCCACGTGTCCAGCGGGGCCGGGCCTCCCTTCTCCTCAGAGGCGAGCCCCGGGCTTTCCACGTAGCCAGCAGTGCCGGACCTCCCCCCCTCCCCCCCTCCGCAGGTGTGAGCTCCGAGAGCGCCACGTGCCCAGCGGTGCCGGACCTCACCCCCCCTCCGCAGGGGTGAGCTCCAAGAGCGCCACGTGTCCCGCGGGGCCGGAGGAAGTTTCGACAGAATACTTCGACAGATTGGAATTGGCTCATTTCAGCTATGTTTTTCCCATTCCCCATCATTTTTATCATTCTTTCTACATTTCTATGGTTCCTTCGTCCATTTGTACGGTTCTTTTCTCCATTTCTACTTCTTTTATAATGTTTGTCTATATGAAAAATGTATGCAATGCATGGAAATGAATTTGAGGGTGTTACAAAACTACCCCCCTTAAGCTAAATCTCGCCCTCGAGATTTGATAGAGTGGAGAATAGGTGAGAGAATTCTGCCTTGAGGTCTTCCTCACGCTCCCATGTAGTTTCGACTTCCGTGTGATGGCTCCACTGTACCTTGCACCAACGGATCACTTTATTCCTCGTGACCCTTTTGTGGGGACCACCCCGTGGTTCACCCACTCCAGGATCGCATAGGGTGGTGCCGTGCGACGCGACATCCAACAGCATACACAAAAAGATTAAAGAACAACATAAAAACTTTTATTTGATATAAAACAGCGGAAGTCTTTTGACAAAACTTATTTATACAGCGGAAGTAATTTAGATAAGTAGCCTCTCATCCTAACTATGCAAAAGTGCAGCCATCCAGCCCGGGAACGCTACACACTAGCAGCAAGGAACCGGAGAATCACGGCGGCGTGCAGGGCTCCAGCTCGGCCGTGTACCCCGACGGGGGCATCGCCTCGTCATCCGACCCCTCCTCATAGCTCTCACCTGCATACAGCTCAAATATTGCAACCGTGAGCACGATGGCTCAGCAAGGCTTAACCGACTAGCCTAGGCATGGAACTCTACATGCAGGGATGTGTAAAATAGGAGAATGGACTTTGCAACAAAGACACGCCTATAAGTTGATCCTTACTTTCAGTTTTATAGCAGCAAATTCATGTGCCTTAGGCAGCCCTCACATCGGAAGTCCACAATCAATCAAGAAATGTTTTCCTCCGATGTAGTGATGCCCAAAGTGGAAAGTAAACTTAGTTAGCTCTACATCTACAGCAGACATGGTTTCCAAAACATTACTCTATCATCACAGCATATTATCATTCAACTGGCTTACTTCACTTCTTACTACGTCACGAAACAGTCAACAAGCGGTACTCAAATAACCGCGAGGGACGGTGATTGCAATCAGGAGACACCCGAACAACACGTTACATACACCCACTTTCAGAAGCGTGATTCCACACCCCTTCCTACTCTGTTGTATGCAACAACCTTTCAAAGGCAACCCAAATACCGAACGCGGTTCATCCGTAATGGACAGGAGGTCCCCGCGTGGAGCGTGACTGTGCCCACCGGCAGATTTACACCTTGCTACCCTCAACCCACTCCTATTTACGGTTGGGTAAGCCTCGGCACCCAGGTTAACCATTTACATCGGTTTCCTGCTTATGTCAGTATGCCATCCGGTACTGTTCGATACTGTCACACCCAGTTTTTCCGAAGAACAACCGAGTGAATATCACATGTATGCCAGGATCATTTTCTCATACATGTGATGACAAATAGTGAAGCATCATTTATTACAAGCCAGGTGTCGAATATAAGTAAGTCTTACATAGTAAATATCTCGATGGACAATAATAAGTTCATCACAAGTAAATAAACTAGCAGCGGAATATTATTCTTTAGGGCTCCATCACAGGCGTTGCCCGGGGGTCTTCATGAACCTAAAAACCTTCTTCGGGTCCAAAGTCTTGGTTATTATACACCACCTCATTATCTTGACCTGAGCAGCAATATAAACCAACAAATATGCAAGGTTGAGTACCAATGGTACTCATCAAGTGTGGGAAAATTATATCATGCATGGCTAGAACAAGGAGAGGTTGAACTCATGGTTAAAGCACTACGCAATTAATACCTATCACCTTAGCTTATTAAGCACCTACATTACTACACAGGTGAAATGGTCCAAATCTCCCATCCCATCATCATAATCCAATAACCATAACATCATTTCCAATGTTAAGCTCCCCGCTTAACTTCCAAAACCATCAATCCTCTAATCATGAATAAGTCCAGGCCGCTCTTAACCGTGAGCACGGCTGTCAGGACAGTTTTGACTCTGCAGAGTTTGTACCACTGTACCCACATGTAGTGATTTCATCCCCCGTTGCCGGGTGGACTAAAAGAACCTCCATTATGCCAGTGGCTACGATCCACATTCACACTTCCCAGGTGTGCAGCCAGGAGATCACTACGAAGCCTTTACAAAGGGATTCCCGACGAGCGTGGGCCCACTGAGGTTTCACCCCTAACAGCATACAAGAGGCTCCAACCCCGCTGCAGTGGCCCCCTCTTGAGCCTTGCGGTTCATATGGTAGTCCAGCTGACACCCAGTCCCCGCACCATCCAACACACCCATACTACGCCGGGGATACACCTAATTAATTGGCCAAGCTGCCCCATCTCAGCATGTGGTTGGCACTGTAAAGCCGGGTTACATGCTCCATGAACCGATCCTTAGGATCCAGGCAAGTACTAAACACAAACCCGAGTCTCGTGCACCCAGCACACAACCAAAACATCCAACTTGCCTTGATCCCTAACTCTACATAACTCATAATATCTCATTCAAGAGTATGGTAAAAATAAATTGATGATCTCATATCCCAAATATCCCATTCTAAGCATGGCTAAGCATATGCACAATAATAAATGACATGATAAAATAAATCCCAACCCAAGCTACAAGGAAACAAGGTAATGCAATTCTAGGGAAACTTTCCTAGCATGGGTTTCACATTTCATTTGACAATGCAAATAATTCTATATACACATCCTAGCATAGGATCAAAGTGGTCAAGGACACTTGCCTCCTTCTTGCTGCTCTTGAAATGGGTAGTCCTGGTCTTGAAAATGAATAACTTGCTCTTTAGCAGGTTCTACATCATACCATCACACATAACAAAAGAAAAACAACAATCATAAGACATAGTTCACACTTCTTACTTCATACAAACCACACATTCATATTTATGAAATTCATTCACCATTATATGTGTTGTGGTTACTTTGTGTGTTGATCTGTGGCTTGCACACACTTTTATTTATATGTGTATGATTCCTACTTTGGTGTTCATATTTATACTTACATACTATATATATATATATATATATATATGTATATATATATATGTGTGTGTGTTTCAGTTTTAATTAAATTCCTTATATTAAACTACCAAGTATGTAAGAAAAGTATTTTTCTTCTCCATATGTGCCTTCATAATTTCTATCAACCCTAAACTGAACTCTTTGAATTTTAAAAACTCCATTTATCATTTACTAGTTGCTATATTTTCAGATTTATATTCCTATGCATAATTGTGTATTTTTTTATGAAATTAGTAATACACATCATCTAAACAGTATAGGTTTTGGTCCTAAATAATTGAATAACATATTTTGACCTTGGCCTCTGATGTAAACTATTTCATAATTATTTTCCCTATTTTTCTATAGCTATTCTTTACTTAAAAATGTGTCCCTATACTAAATAATGTGATTAATAAATGAAACAGATTCATTTCAGCCCAAAATATATTTTTATCTCACTCCAAAGTTTTCTAAGTACTGAGAAAGCTTTTAATTAATTTTGACAATTATGTTTGTCCCACTTTTTAATTTTTAAACACTAGTTACATATTCAATTTTCTAAATTAAATACTAAACAGGGCTAAAATAATGAACTCACCCCATTACAGGGTCTATAATTGTAAGGGCCTCAGTTTTTGACACTCATTTGCAGTGTTCATCACCACACCACACACCTCATTTGAGGAAAAATGATGAACACAAATAAAGAGCAAGTAACAATTATCAACATGCTCATTAGGGAACAAACTCACACATTGCAAAAGTGGTACTTCCCACATGTGATATAGATGGGCTGGACATATGAAAACTCCTACACTTTGCCAAGGATGTCCATGCCAAGTTTCACCCAAATTCAAAACATTTTTGAGGTCATCTTGGGTGTAGATAGGAAAGGGGCAGTTTGAAAACATATTCAAATTCAAACTGTTTTCACTCACTGAATTTAAAAGTGGAAGGCATATTCTTGCTCAGCACATTTTTGTGAGCTCACACACCAATTTTCACTCCATTTGGAGTTGATCTTGACATGAGCTAAGGGGGAGAAATTCAAACTTTATTTGAATTTCAAACTGCACTTGTGCTGAAATTCATTCAAACCAAACCTCATTTGAACTTTGATCAATTCAAATGGCTCTTGGGTGAATAATTTGAGTTGCCAAGGGTAGAATAGGGTTCACTGTTTACCACAGCTGTTAGGAATAAATTTCAGAGGTTAAAAGAGGAGTGGGACCCACATGTCAGCCTCAGCCTCAAAGCAAACCGACTGAACCACAGTTCAGTCGGTTCCCGGCTGTTGTGCGCGCGCGCCACCGAAGGGGGCGGCCGGCGCCAGCTCCTGCTGCGTGCCCCAAGCCGGAGGCCAGCCGGCCGAGCTATTTATTCCCTCCCCGGCGTGCCTCAGTCACCATTTCCCCGGGCTACCGACGTGCGCGACTGCTTTTCCCACTGCCATCGCCGCCGCTCGAGTTCCTGCTTGATCAAGCCGATCGCAGCTCCCTCTTTCCATTTCAAGGTCCCAGCAAGGTACTAGCAACCATCCTCCATCCTTCCCATTGATAGAAATCGATTGAAACCGAGTGATATCGGCTGTGCCGAAAGATCAAACTCGGAACTGGAAACCGCCGCACCTCGGGCTCTCGTGGACAGCCCAACCTGGGCGTTGTCACGCCCGAGCCAAGGCACCCTTGGACGCGCAAGTGATCGGTGCTGCTCATCCCCGAGCCACAGCTCGAGTGGTTGCTCACCGGCGGCGAATTTCCACTTTTCCCCTTTCTGTGTGCAGAACGACCCTCGGGTACGATTCTGTTTAATTCGTGCTCTAGAAAGGATTAGAGGGCCTCAGGCCACTCCCACACGAACTAGACACGGTGACGCACAAGTTGCCTTCACAACTCTGGGCCGGAGGACTTCTGTGCCCGGCGTAATTCAAGGTCTACTGATGGCGGAACGCACGGGGGGTATCGGGCGCACGGTGAGGACCTATTTCGGCCCTTCCCCGAGCTGCCTCGAGCTCATGTCGACCTTCTCTGAGGTCCACTGATGCTCCCCGACCGATTTCCCAAGTAGCTGAGGTACTAGGAGCGTCAGCCGTCATGGCCGAAGTCGTTCCGATATGGCGGCTCGTCGCCGACCATGCTCCGGCCGTTGTCATGAGCAGCTGACCCTCGGATCATGTTCCCCAAGTAAAAGTAGGCAGGGGCGGCCAGAATCAAGAAGTTTGAAGCTGTACAGCAGCCGGCGGCGAGCTCTCCGGCGAGGTCCCTCGGCGGCGGAGCGCGGGTGTCGCGAGGTTGAAGAAGGGGGTGGACCCCAGCTGTCAGCGGCCGATATTTTGAATCGGGATCCGGCTGCGGCCGGGATCGGGTGTGCTGGCGCGCAAAAGCCTTGTGGGCCGCGGTGTGCTGTCGTTTCGGCGTGCGACGCGTGTCCCCTGGGCCCACGCGCGAGTTTAAACTTTTCCCCGATTTTCAGATTTCCTTCAAACTTCAAATCCTTATAACTTTGGCTAGAAAGCTCCAAATTGAGTGAACCAAATTTTGCTGGATTCAGCTCTTTGAGTACTTTCCAGAAAATCAAGTGTCACTTCATGAAATTCCTTAATTCTCCAGAATTAATTCCTTAAAGTTTAAACTGTTAGGAATTTTAACTGGAGAATCATTTGGAGGAAAATCCTGAAATTTTGCTGAGATGTTCACCAAAATATCCTTGAACTACCATAAAAATTTCAGATCCATTTGAGCTCATTTAGTCCACCTAATGGTGTGATTAGTAAAACTGTTCCAGAGAAAATAGAAAATGTTCAGAAACATTTTCAGGATTTTCTCTGAAATTGTTTAGCTCATATCTTTAGTTAGAGACTTCCAAATTAAGTGAGACCAACTCCATTAGAACCCTCTGAAAATCTAGTTTTCAGAAAGTCATAGGTTGTCTCATGAAAATTCCTAGAACACCCTAAGAGTTCCAATGAAGGTCAAGGACATAATTATTTGTGGAGGGCTCACATGAGCTTTGCTGCAACTAAAACTTGACCAATTCCCTGTTTAGGTTGTAACCAAGCCACAGTAAAAGTTTCACAGTCATTAGGTCTATCTAGCAAAGGTTATAGACTTCACAACTTCGAAGTTAATACAAATGCATCTAAATTAATACATACATTGTTCTTATCATGTAGTCGCTAAGGTCGAGGAGGAACCCGAAGTTCTAGACTTCGTTACTCCGGAGGAACAGCTAGCCTACGACCAAGAGCAGCAAGGCAAGCCCCGGTTTGCATTAACCTTTTTACAAATTTTTATTGTTTTGAGCACATACTTGTTTTCTTTGTTCTTTGCATTAGAGTCTTGATTGGAAACCCAACTGCACAGCCAAGAAAACTATGGGTTGGGTTTAGGATTGCAAACCTCGTTAGCCACTGCATTGCTAGGATAGAGTAGGATTCGGTACAAGTCGAGTAGTTGGAACTACTCGCGAGAATAGGCTAGAGGCACATTGCTCGGGTAGAGATAGCACATGAAACACATGGCAAGAAAATGAGACCGAGCGGAGAGTAAGGGCAGCAGGACTTTGGGGCCTGTGTGCTGTAGCTCCGCTTGTGTCGATTGAGGACCGAGCCGTGTGCGGGCCTGTTGAACAAGCTAGAACAGTACCGAAGACCTACCGGCTATATGGGAACCGGGAAACTGATGTAACTCGGGTAGCTGGGTGTTGAGGCATTGCCCGTCGTTCAGAGGGTAGGTTGAGAGCTCGAGGTGTAAATCAGCTGGCGGCACAGAGATGCGCGTGCAGGGACCTCTTGCTCGGGACGATGGGACCGGTTCAATATTTGGCTAACGGGTGAAAGGTAGTCGCGTACGGCGTCCGTGATGGTTGTTGTAGGCAACATCGAGTACGGGCGTACGTGACGGGTTGTTCGGGTGATCCCTGCAGGTGTAAATCGATTATAATCGCCGTCCCTCGCGGTCAGTGAGTACCACTTGTTCACTGTACCGTGACGTAGAAAGAACAGGCTAGTTACATGTTAAAATGTTGCTGATTGAAAGATGGACATTGATTGTTAATGATATGCTGTAGCTTAGAGCTAACTAAAGTTCTTTTCAACTTTGGGCAAAGTACATGAGAGAAATGCGTTTCTTGTTTGATTGCGGCTCTCTCATGTACCTTCGCGTAAGGTTCTCCACAACCTGCTGCTAAAACTTGAAAGTAAGGTTCTACTAATTAGGCGAGTCCTTGCAAATGATTTTTACCTCATGCAACCCATCACCCTCATGTAGAAGTTTCATGTTTAGGTGAGACGGGTCAGACTTGCTGAGCCTTCGTGCTCACTGCTTGTGTTTGAAGCTTTTGCAGGGTTCTATGAGGAAGGGACTCCCGAAGAGGAGACGGAACCCCAGGAGGGGAACCCCGTCGAGTGGGAGTCGTGCACGCCGCAGAGTTAGTGTGCGAGTGTGCTAGCAAGGACACGTTCGAGGGCTGAACGTGCACTTGATGCTTAGTCTACGCCCGCGAGTGTGGACTAAACTTATTTTGATGTAAACATGTTAATAAACTTGTTTATGTAATAAAGCTTCCGCTTCCGCTTTGTACCTTTGACGTGTGTTATACGGTGTTGTGCAACGCAGCACCCCTCAGCGTGATCCTGGCTCGACAGGACCAGTGGGGTCGTGTCAGCGTGGTATCAGAGCTCGCTTGAGGTTTAACACAGTACAAAGGTCTTCTTTTTCAAAAATCCAGTGAGGAACGAGTTAGTAGCCCGTATAAGGATGTTATTAGCATATAGAAAGTGGCATATTAACCTATTTGTTATGTCGGAAAATCGTGCATCTCGGGACGTTCATGTCTTGGGGGGTGCACGTAAGCGCTGTCCACCAGTGCGCACAAGCTGAAGGGTGGAGCCCCACGGGTGGCAGGTAACCCGACCCGCTTTGATATCCTCTACGACTCTTCATGTCGTTTGGGGTATTCGAGCAACGTCTGTCCCTGGCGTGCGTGGTGCAACATGGGAGACCCCGTCACGTGGTCTGAAACGTGAACACGTAACTCAAGGCGTGTTTGGCTTGAGAACATCCGGGCGAGTGATGACGGCCGGGTGTACAAACTGTATGGATTCCGGGCTCGGTGTGCAGCCGAGTCTGATGATTGTTTGAGTTTCTGCAGGTAGCCTTACCACGAAACGGTAGACGTGTAGCATCCGTGTGCGAGTGACGAGTAGTGCCACTGAACTAACGAAGCCGGCTAAATCCGGTATAGGTTTTTCCTTTGTGAGGACGTAGTACCGACATGATCTGGTGACGCCTCGACGTCACACCCAACTAAATGAACAACTTCATTTAAAAACTTGAAGGTTTGATCCAAAGTAGTAAAACTTGATGTAACTCCTTCCCTTGAACAGGATATTCAAAGTTAATAAGTTTTCAACTTATAGGATGTTAAGGACAGAGCACTCTGTTTTCAGCTAAATCAAGGCTGAAGTTAATCAGAGGTTAGAGGTTGAGTTCTTTCGAGGTTGGGATCGTATGATACATTTCTGGAAAGCTTTGGAGGAGCTTTACAACTTTTCTGTTGAGTTCCAGAGGTGTTTCATCCCTTAACCACTCGAAAAATGCAGTAGAGTTGAAACTGTCCAGAAAACAGGACGGAGCAAAGACTCTCTGTAGACTCTCTGTAAATTAAGCATAACTTCCTGCATAAAAATCCAAAAATAGAAAATGAGGTAGTTCTGGAAAGCTTATGAGATGGGTTACAACTTTGTAACAGAAAGTTTTGTCAGATTAGGAACAGAATTAACTGGAATTCTTGGATCAAATCAGTACCTAAGGCAGGGAGGTGCTGTCCAATTGTTTCCAGAAATTCTGTTAACTTTGACATCTCATAACTTTTGAACCAGAGCAGATCTTAGGCCAACCAAATACTTTCTGGAAAGCTATTGAAGTTAACTTTAACTTTGATGTTGAGCTCCAGGACTGGTTTTGCTTTTAACCTGGCCTAAATCAGATTGTTATGGAAACTGGTCAGGGCTGTCATGGGAACAGCAGATCAGCAGTCAAATTTGTTTAAAAATTTGAACTATGTTTCCAAGTGTTAAGGGTTCAATGACATATCTTATGTTATAACTCAATGGTTTACTGTTTAAATAAATATTTGACATTTCTCAAATATATTTTTACAGATGGCAGCAGATAAACGGTTGGAGAACGGGTGGGTAGTTTCCCACTGCTCTGACCGTAGCGGCTACCCGGGAGCATTGTGGCTAATGCTCCAATATTTCGGGTACAACCAGATGCCGCAATACTTCGCCAAGGAAGAAGGCGAAGAGGGGAACAAGACGTGGACGATCCATGTCGAGGTTCCCGCAGGACCTACGCCACCCGGTTGGGTGCCATTCACCGTCACGGTGGGAGGAAGACAACCGGAAGGGATGTGGCAAGTGGCAGCCCGTGACACCATGTCACGCTTCTGCCAACTACACGTGCAGGCTATGGAGGGCACTCCATACGCACTCGTTCCGGTGGAGGGACGAGCTCAGCATGTGTGGGAAGGGAGGTACCTGGAGGCAACAGACCCGAGTTGCCCAAGGTACAACCCCGCGGAGGCAAATCTCAGCCTCCAAATGAGGGCGGGAAACGCTGTGATGGACAGCCAAGCTGTTCATACGGAGCATCTCGCCACCAAGCTCAAGGAGAGCGCAAGCCGTGGAGATCATTTCGAGGGTGCTCACAGCGCACTCCGCAATGTACTCCTTCCGACGATCAAGCGACTGAATGAACAACACGATCAGTTGCGTCGTCTGAAGAAGGCAAAGAAGAAGAGCCGTGTTGACATTGCGGCGTTGCAAGAGCTGGTGCAGACCCTAACCCAGCAGAATGAGGACCTTGCTCAAGAGCGGGACGACGCTATTGAGGAAGGACAAGGCTGGGAAGAGGACTACAACCAGGCTATGGACGAGGTGCATGCATTGCAGGACCTCGTGCCCCCGGTATTGGGCGTACCGGTAGTCTTGGGTCTTCCAGCCATGGGAGAACCTGGAATGGGAGAAGAGGTGGTAGACCCCGAGCCACCAGCAGAGGTACCGGAGGAGGACGACCCACAGGAGGTCGAGTTCTACTCCGAGTAGGGGGTTACGGTTGCCAAGTAGGGCAGCTAGGGTAGCGTAACCCAACTTTTGTAATCGGTGACATGTCGTGTAGACAGTAGCGTATGTATAGGTAGTGACGACATGAGCACGACTTCTCGGAGATCCGAGAATAATGTATCTTGTATAAAGTTTATGCTTTATCAATATATGTGAATGTTGTGCAAGTTAATCATGCGTCGCTTCAATACTTACTCCTGTTTATGGAATTTTGAGTAAGACATGTGCTAATTGCTGCTGTGTTGAATTTCAGAATGACGCGTACTCGTGCCAACCCCGATGTTGGAGGTACTAGCCAAGGGGGAGAGACCTCCCAACCACCTCCCGAGGACTCCTCGGGACAGCAGCAGCAACAACAACAGCAAACACCGCCACCGCCACTGCCAACAGTTACATTGGCCGACATTGTCGCGGCAATGGCGGGTTCACATCAGCAGCATACAGAGCTGCTGCAAACATTAATTGCGAATACGTCTCGCCCGGAGAGACGTCAAGATCGCGAGGAGCGCCAACAGAGCTCCTACTCCGACTTTCTGGCGACTCATCCCCCTGTATTCTCAAGGGCGGATGAACCACTTGACGCGGACAACTGGCTCCGCGCCGTAGAGATGAAGTTCGGGCTGCTCCAAATCAGCGAGCAGCGCAAGACTCAGTTCGCGGTCCAGCAGCTCCAAGGATCCGCGAGCGCGTGGTGGGCCAACTTTTGTGCTTCACAACCCACCGACCGAGTGATGACCTGGGCGGAGTTTCGGACGGCCTTCCGGGCCTATCATATACCGCCCGGTTTGATGAAGAGGAAGACGCAGGAGTTCCTACACCTGCAACAAGGGAGCCGGAACGCGCTGGAGTACTCCAGGGCGTTCAACGATCTCGCACTCTACGCGTCGTATCACGCAGATACGGACGAGAAGCGGCGGGACCACTTTTACCAGGGGCTTAACCCGCTCCTGAAGGACAAGCTGGCGATGTTCAATCGCGGCAGCCTCAACGACATAATTGATGCTGCGATTGTTCAGGAAGACTCCGGCAAGGAGTTGGCGGCGGCAGAGCGAAAGCGAAGCGCGCCGCAGAGCAGCGGAGAAGGAGGCGGTCCTTCTCAGAAGTTTCGGATGGTGAATCGCCCACCATCAGGTCCGCGCTGGCAGCCACCACAGCGGTCGATGCCGTTCCGCGGTCGGCCGTATTCTTCACCGGCATTCCGGCCGGCACTGCCAGCACCACCGCAACAACAGCAGCAGCAGCGGGCGATGCCGCGTGCGTTTGCACCTCCGCAACGCATGCCGGGCTTTCGTCCACCAAGTACTCCACCAGCAGCGGCCACATGTTACAAGTGTGGTCGTCCAGGACACTTCGCGAGCAGTTGCCCGGAGAGGCAAGGCGGCGGAGTGGTACCACAGTTTCCGGGGAGGAATCAACCCCGGAACCCTACTAATGCGCGGCGGGCAAACCCTAGGCCCGGTACTGTCCACCAGCTTGCCATTGAGGACGTGCCGGAGGGCGAGCCAATCCTTGCGGGTATGTTCCAACTCCACCAGCATCCCGCTATAGTACTATTTGATTCAGGCGCCACGCATAATTTTATTAGCCAAGCTTTCATTGCTAAACACAGCTTGCCAATACTACCCACCGATAGTCCATATTTAATTTGTTCACCGGGTGGGAAGATTTCAGCAAGCGTAATGGTCTCCAAAGCACCATTATGCTTAGCGGGTAGAGTGTACCCCACGTCTCTCATTATCTTAGAGGGACAGAAGGTCGATGTCATCCTAGGGATGTCGTGGTTAAACCGCCACGGCGCTGTTTTAGACACCGTCCTCCGAGTCGTGCACTTAAACTCAGGAGTGCACGGTTCTCACTCATTATTTCTGGACAGTCCAGAAATAAAACTTCCAAGTGTCTATCAAGCCACAACCATCAGATTGGAAGACATTCCAGTGGTCCGAGAATTCCCTGATGTATTCCCGGATGATTTGCCGGGGATGCCACCCGATAGAGAGGTGGAGTTCAAGATTGAACTTGCACCGGGAACCATGCCAATATCCCGAAGGCCGTACAAGATGGCGCCCAAGGAGTTGGCTGAACTGAAGACTCAGCTCACGGACCTTCTGGAGAAGGGTTTTATTAGGCCGAGCTCCTCGCCATGGGGCTGTTCGGCATTATTTGTCAAAAAGAAGGATGAAACGTTGCGGCTTTGCGTGGACTACCGTCCATTAAATGCCGTAACCATCAAGAACAAGTACCCGTTGCCACGGATCGACATGTTGTTTGATCAGTTGGTCGAAGCAAAGGTCTTTTCCAAGATGGATTTAAGATCCGGGTACCATCAGATTAAGATCAGGGCTGAGGACATTCCAAAGACAGCTTTTTCGACAAGGTACGGACTTTATGAGTACCTGGTCATGTCCTTTGGCCTCACCAATGCTCCAGCTCACTTCATGTACTTAATGAACTCGGTGTTCATGCCGGAGCTGGACAAGTTTGTCGTGGTCTTCATCGACGACATCCTGGTATATTCCAAGTCGGAGGAAGATCACAAGAAACATCTGCGTATAGTCTTGCAACGGCTGCGGGATCACAAGTTATACGCAAAGTTCAGCAAATGCGAGTTTTGGATATCGCAAGTGCCTTTCCTCGGGCATATCATCTCAGCGGAGGGTATCGCTGTGGACCCGAGCAAAATCACGCAAGTGCTGAATTGGAAATCCCCGAGAACTGTTCATGAGGTACGGAGTTTCCTCGGACTCGCGGGATATTATCGGAGGTTCATTCCGAACTTCTCGAAGATTGCCAAGCCAATGACAGAGCTGCTGAAGAAGGCTACCAAATATGTTTGGAGTCCAGCATGTGAAGCAGCATTCAAGGCTTTAGTCAAGCACCTGACATCAGCACCGGTTTTGGCGCAGCCAGACACAACAAAACCGTTCGATGTGTACTGCGATGCATCCGGCATTGGGCTCGGATGTGTGTTGATGCAAGACCGAAGAGTGGTTGCGTATGGATCACGACAGCTTAGGAACCATGAGCAAAATTATCCAACTCACGATTTGGAGCTCGCTGCCGTGGTACTTGCACTGAAAATGTGGAGGCACTACCTACTCGGTAACCTCGTACATTTATATACCGACCACAAAAGCCTCAAGTACATTTTCACTCAGAAGGAGCTGAACATGAGGCAACGAAGATGGTTGGAACTGATAAAGGATTACGAGATAGAGATCCATTATCATCCGGGCAAGGCAAACGTTGTGGCAGACGCGCTAAGCCGCAAGTCACACGTCAATAATCTGACCATCACACCGTTGGAAGAGAGCGAACCACCACTACATGTGATTCCACATGGAGCTCTCTACAACCTAGCTTTGATCCCCACCATCCGTGAAGAGATAGCGGCAGCCCAGAAGAATGACAAGGGCATGTCACATTTGCGGAGACGTGTAGACAGTGGGGAGTTGAAATGTTTCCGGAAGGACGGAGACGGCGTCCTATGGTTCAAGGACCGGATCGTCGTACCCCGAAACCCGGAGTTACGGAAGAAAATCTTTGATGAGGCTCACTTATCAAAGTTTTCTATTCACCCCGGCAGCAACAAGATGTATCAAGAACTCAGAAGCAAGTTTTGGTGGACACGGATGAAGCGAGAGACTGCAAAATACGTGTCCGAGTGTGATACATGTCGACGGGTGAAGGCAGACCACATGCGGAAACCGGGACTGCTGCAACCACTGGGCATTCCTGCCTGGAAGTGGGAGGACGTGAGCATGGATTTCGTCGTCGGTTTACCCACCACCTTACAGAAACATGATTCTGTGTGGGTGATCGTCGATCGGCTCACCAAAGTTGCCCATTTCATCCCGGTCAACACCAACTACAACGCCAAGAAGTACGCTGAACTGTACATCTCACGGATCCTATGCTTATATGGCGTACCCCGTACCATCGTATCGGACCGGGGCACTTTATTTGTGTCCCGTTTTTGGGAGCAGCTCCACGCTGCCTTGGGGACGAAGCTGATCCGTAGTTCAGCCTACCACCCGCAGACGGATGGGCAAACGGAGCGGGTAAATCAAATCTTAGAAGACATGCTACGAGCTTGCGCTATCGACCACGGCAAGAACTGGGATGATCACTTGCCGTTAGCCGAGTTCTCGTACAACAATGGGTACCAAGCCAGCATCAAGATGGCGCCCTACGAGGCGCTATACGGGAGAAAATGCCGCACACCATTGAATTGGTGTGAGTCTGGCGAGAGGGTTACCTTCGGGATTGATCTTGTCAACAACGCGGAAGAAAAGGTTCGAGTAATTCAAGCGAACCTAAAAGCCGCTCAATCCCGACAGAAACAGTATGCGGACCGGAGAAGGCGTCCGTTACAATTCGAAGCTGGAGACCACGTATATCTACGAGTGTCTCCAATGAAGGGCGTAAACAGATTTGGGGTGAGAGGAAAGTTAGCACCCCGATTCATCGGTCCATTCCAGATTACCGAAAGATGTGGATCGGTAGCATACCGGCTAAGATTACCAGAAGCACTTTCCGGTGTGCACGACGTCTTTCACATTTCCCAGCTGAGGAAGTGTCTCAAGCTATCAACTACCGTTCAGCTGGAAGACATTGAAGAACTGCAACCGGATCTCACCTATCGGGAGGAACCGGTGCAGATTATTGATGAAAAGGCCCGAACCACACGCAACCGTACGTTGTGGTTCTACAAGGTTCTATGGAGTAATCACTCCATGGACGAAGCGACATGGGAGAGCGAAGAATTCCTTCGCACTAACTACCCCGACTTTTTCACGTCGCATATTCGGTAATTTTCCACCGTCCTCTCTCTCATTTCACCGTATAATCTCGGGACGAGATTCTTTTAAGGGGGGAGGAATGTAAGGGCCTCAGTTTTTGACACTCATTTGCAGTGTTCATCACCACACCACACACCTCATTTGAGGAAAAATGATGAACACAAATAAAGAGCAAGTAACAATTATCAACATGCTCATTAGGGAACAAACTCACACATTGCAAAAGTGGTACTTCCCACATGTGATATAGATGGGCTGGACATATGAAAACTCCTACACTTTGCCAAGGATGTCCATGCCAAGTTTCACCCAAATTCAAAACATTTTTGAGGTCATCTTGGGTGTAGATAGGAAAGGGGCAGTTTGAAAACATATTCAAATTCAAACTGTTTTCACTCACTGAATTTAAAAGTGGAAGGCATATTCTTGCTCAGCACATTTTTGTGAGCTCACACACCAATTTTCACTCCATTTGGAGTTGATCTTGACATGAGCTAAGGGGGAGAAATTCAAACTTTATTTGAATTTCAAACTGCACTTGTGCTGAAATTCATTCAAACCAAACCTCATTTGAACTTTGATCAATTCAAATGGCTCTTGGGTGAATAATTTGAGTTGCCAAGGGTAGAATAGGGTTCACTGTTTACCACAGCTGTTAGGAATAAATTTCAGAGGTTAAAAGAGGAGTGGGACCCACATGTCAGCCTCAGCCTCAAAGCAAACCGACTGAACCACAGTTCAGTCGGTTCCCGGCTGTTGTGCGCGCGCGCCACCGAAGGGGGCGGCCGGCGCCAGCTCCTGCTGCGTGCCCCAAGCCGGAGGCCAGCCGGCCGAGCTATTTATTCCCTCCCCGGCGTGCCTCAGTCACCATTTCCCCGGGCTACCGACGTGCGCGACTGCTTTTCCCACTGCCATCGCCGCCGCTCGAGTTCCTGCTTGATCAAGCCGATCGCAGCTCCCTCTTTCCATTTCAAGGTCCCAGCAAGGTACTAGCAACCATCCTCCATCCTTCCCATTGATAGAAATCGATTGAAACCGAGTGATATCGGCTGTGCCGAAAGATCAAACTCGGAACTGGAAACCGCCGCACCTCGGGCTCTCGTGGACAGCCCAACCTGGGCGTTGTCACGCCCGAGCCAAGGCACCCTTGGACGCGCAAGTGATCGGTGCTGCTCATCCCCGAGCCACAGCTCGAGTGGTTGCTCACCGGCGGCGAATTTCCACTTTTCCCCTTTCTGTGTGCAGAACGACCCTCGGGTACGATTCTGTTTAATTCGTGCTCTAGAAAGGATTAGAGGGCCTCAGGCCACTCCCACACGAACTAGACACGGTGACGCACAAGTTGCCTTCACAACTCTGGGCCGGAGGACTTCTGTGCCCGGCGTAATTCAAGGTCTACTGATGGCGGAACGCACGGGGGGTATCGGGCGCACGGTGAGGACCTATTTCGGCCCTTCCCCGAGCTGCCTCGAGCTCATGTCGACCTTCTCTGAGGTCCACTGATGCTCCCCGACCGATTTCCCAAGTAGCTGAGGTACTAGGAGCGTCAGCCGTCATGGCCGAAGTCGTTCCGATATGGCGGCTCGTCGCCGACCATGCTCCGGCCGTTGTCATGAGCAGCTGACCCTCGGATCATGTTCCCCAAGTAAAAGTAGGCAGGGGCGGCCAGAATCAAGAAGTTTGAAGCTGTACAGCAGCCGGCGGCGAGCTCTCCGGCGAGGTCCCTCGGCGGCGGAGCGCGGGTGTCGCGAGGTTGAAGAAGGGGGTGGACCCCAGCTGTCAGCGGCCGATATTTTGAATCGGGATCCGGCTGCGGCCGGGATCGGGTGTGCTGGCGCGCAAAAGCCTTGTGGGCCGCGGTGTGCTGTCGTTTCGGCGTGCGACGCGTGTCCCCTGGGCCCACGCGCGAGTTTAAACTTTTCCCCGATTTTCAGATTTCCTTCAAACTTCAAATCCTTATAACTTTGGCTAGAAAGCTCCAAATTGAGTGAACCAAATTTTGCTGGATTCAGCTCTTTGAGTACTTTCCAGAAAATCAAGTGTCACTTCATGAAATTCCTTAATTCTCCAGAATTAATTCCTTAAAGTTTAAACTGTTAGGAATTTTAACTGGAGAATCATTTGGAGGAAAATCCTGAAATTTTGCTGAGATGTTCACCAAAATATCCTTGAACTACCATAAAAATTTCAGATCCATTTGAGCTCATTTAGTCCACCTAATGGTGTGATTAGTAAAACTGTTCCAGAGAAAATAGAAAATGTTCAGAAACATTTTCAGGATTTTCTCTGAAATTGTTTAGCTCATATCTTTAGTTAGAGACTTCCAAATTAAGTGAGACCAACTCCATTAGAACCCTCTGAAAATCTAGTTTTCAGAAAGTCATAGGTTGTCTCATGAAAATTCCTAGAACACCCTAAGAGTTCCAATGAAGGTCAAGGACATAATTATTTGTGGAGGGCTCACATGAGCTTTGCTGCAACTAAAACTTGACCAATTCCCTGTTTAGGTTGTAACCAAGCCACAGTAAAAGTTTCACAGTCATTAGGTCTATCTAGCAAAGGTTATAGACTTCACAACTTCGAAGTTAATACAAATGCATCTAAATTAATACATACATTGTTCTTATCATGTAGTCGCTAAGGTCGAGGAGGAACCCGAAGTTCTAGACTTCGTTACTCCGGAGGAACAGCTAGCCTACGACCAAGAGCAGCAAGGCAAGCCCCGGTTTGCATTAACCTTTTTACAAATTTTTATTGTTTTGAGCACATACTTGTTTTCTTTGTTCTTTGCATTAGAGTCTTGATTGGAAACCCAACTGCACAGCCAAGAAAACTATGGGTTGGGTTTAGGATTGCAAACCTCGTTAGCCACTGCATTGCTAGGATAGAGTAGGATTCGGTACAAGTCGAGTAGTTGGAACTACTCGCGAGAATAGGCTAGAGGCACATTGCTCGGGTAGAGATAGCACATGAAACACATGGCAAGAAAATGAGACCGAGCGGAGAGTAAGGGCAGCAGGACTTTGGGGCCTGTGTGCTGTAGCTCCGCTTGTGTCGATTGAGGACCGAGCCGTGTGCGGGCCTGTTGAACAAGCTAGAACAGTACCGAAGACCTACCGGCTATATGGGAACCGGGAAACTGATGTAACTCGGGTAGCTGGGTGTTGAGGCATTGCCCGTCGTTCAGAGGGTAGGTTGAGAGCTCGAGGTGTAAATCAGCTGGCGGCACAGAGATGCGCGTGCAGGGACCTCTTGCTCGGGACGATGGGACCGGTTCAATATTTGGCTAACGGGTGAAAGGTAGTCGCGTACGGCGTCCGTGATGGTTGTTGTAGGCAACATCGAGTACGGGCGTACGTGACGGGTTGTTCGGGTGATCCCTGCAGGTGTAAATCGATTATAATCGCCGTCCCTCGCGGTCAGTGAGTACCACTTGTTCACTGTACCGTGACGTAGAAAGAACAGGCTAGTTACATGTTAAAATGTTGCTGATTGAAAGATGGACATTGATTGTTAATGATATGCTGTAGCTTAGAGCTAACTAAAGTTCTTTTCAACTTTGGGCAAAGTACATGAGAGAAATGCGTTTCTTGTTTGATTGCGGCTCTCTCATGTACCTTCGCGTAAGGTTCTCCACAACCTGCTGCTAAAACTTGAAAGTAAGGTTCTACTAATTAGGCGAGTCCTTGCAAATGATTTTTACCTCATGCAACCCATCACCCTCATGTAGAAGTTTCATGTTTAGGTGAGACGGGTCAGACTTGCTGAGCCTTCGTGCTCACTGCTTGTGTTTGAAGCTTTTGCAGGGTTCTATGAGGAAGGGACTCCCGAAGAGGAGACGGAACCCCAGGAGGGGAACCCCGTCGAGTGGGAGTCGTGCACGCCGCAGAGTTAGTGTGCGAGTGTGCTAGCAAGGACACGTTCGAGGGCTGAACGTGCACTTGATGCTTAGTCTACGCCCGCGAGTGTGGACTAAACTTATTTTGATGTAAACATGTTAATAAACTTGTTTATGTAATAAAGCTTCCGCTTCCGCTTTGTACCTTTGACGTGTGTTATACGGTGTTGTGCAACGCAGCACCCCTCAGCGTGATCCTGGCTCGACAGGACCAGTGGGGTCGTGTCAATAATATTATTTTCATAATTTCCAGGGGTCTAGCTACACTTATCAGAGGTGTTTTTCCTAATTTCTATTAAGTCCAGGGGCTAAAACTGATTTTGAAATGAATTTACCTGATTTTCTGGAGTTCCAGGGGCTAGATCAGAAGTTTCCGGGGCTAGCTCTTATTTCCCGAGAACCCCAGGGGGTAGCACGTAAGATTTCCAGTCTTTATAACGCGGGGCTGACGTGGACCGTCCGATTTTAAACCGACGGCTGAGATTATAACATCGAACCGGTACGCGTGGTTTTAAAGTCTACCGTGCGATTTAAAATAAACGGCGCACAAGCGGCCACGTCGCTCTGATCGAGCGCGGGCGGCGCTGCCGGCGGCGCACGGCGGCGGGAAGCGGCGATCTCGCCGGAAAGTTTCGGATCCTCGAGAATTCTGCCTAGAACTGTGATCTTATGGCATAGATCGGTAGAGGGGAGGTCAGGGATCTCACCTCGGGGGTTTTCTCGAGCTCGGGGGTCCTGGAAAGTGATCGGCGGCGAGGTCCGAGGCAAAACCACGGCGAAGCTCGTCGGCGCTGTGTTTACACCGTAATTCTACGAGTTTTCTGCACCTGCAAAGCTCCCCGGAGGCGGTGGATCAAGACCAGCGAGTTAGATCAGAGTTTCCGAGCTTAGATCGGCCAGAATTCACCGGTGAAGTCTTGGTGCTCACCGGAGTAAAAATCGGCGATCGCGTGGGAAAAACCGGTCGGGGCTGGGGTTTTTATAGCCGGGGAAGGGCGGTGGGTCAGTTGTGATCGAGTTTGATTCTTCTGGGACCGGAATTCGGGCTGAGGGACGCGGTACTCCGATCGGTTAAGATTGCGCGCGCGCGGGAGAGTCCGGGGTCGCGGGGTTAGGGATGACAGGTGGGTCCCACCTGTCTGTGAGGGATAGCGCGGGCGCGCGGCTGCGGGCTGGCGCGGGGAAACTGGGCCGGCTGGCGGGTTTCGGCCCACTGGCCGGTTTTTTCCCGTTTTCTCTTTTTCTTTTTCCATTTCTTTTCTGTTTTGAGTCTAATTTGAATTCCAGTTTGAATTTGAATTTTTGCAAAACATGCAACACGTCCAAAAATTTTTAAATTCCCCTCTGAACATGGTTTAGGGTTTTGAATCAAAATTTGGGGTGTTACAGCTCTACCCCCCTTAAAAGAAATCTCGTCCTCGAGATTGGTGTTTCTAAGAAAATAATTCCGGAAATTGTGCCTTGAGCTCATCTTCCCGTTCCCAGGTGGCTTCCTCTTCTGAGTGATGCTTCCACTGCACCTTGCACATCCGGATTCTCTTGTTTCTGGTGAGGCGTTCCATCGTCTCCAAAATCTTGTATGGTTGCTCGGCATAAGACAAATCTTCAGCTACATCCACTTCATTCATGGGTAACACCTCTTCAGGCGTCCTCAGGCATTTCTTGAGTTGTGACACATGGAATACGTCGTGCACGTACGATAGATGAACCGGTAACTCTAGTTGGTACGCCACTTCGCCTTTTCTTTCCAAAACTTGAAAGGGTCCGATGTATCGAGGTGACAACTTCCCTTTCACCTTGAACCGACGAAGTCCTCTGATAGGGGACACCTTGAGATAAACATAGTCTCCCACGTTGAAAACGAGCTCTCTTCTTCGTACATTGGCATAGCTCTTTTGGCGTGTTTGTGCTATCCTCAAGTTGTTGCGAATCTCCCTCACCTTCGCCTCGGCTTCTTGTAGTACTTCTGGACCAAACACTTTACTTTCTCCTGTTTGGTTCCAAAATAGGGGAGTTCTGCACTTCCTTCCATACAAAGCTTCAAACGGTGACATCTTCATACTAGCTTGATAGCTGTTGTTATAGGAAAACTCCGCATACGGTAAGTTCTTGTCCCAACTCCTATTGTTTTTGAGTGCACATGCCCTTAACATATCTTCAAGGATCTGATTGGTTCTCTCCGTCTGCCCGTCAGTTTGGGGATGATAGGCAGAGCTGAAGTTCAGATGGGTTCCCATGGTTTCATGCTACTTCTGCCAAAACCTCGAGGTGAACTGTGTCCCTCGGTCCGACACTATCTTCTTTGGCACTCCATGGTAACACACAATCCTTGACATGTACAATTCTGCCAATTTGGATCCGCTGTAGCTTTCTTTCACAGGAATGAAATGAGCTACCTTGGTTAGCCTATCAATAATGACCCATATTTAATCATACCCGGATTGGGTCCTAGGCAATCCCACGACAAAATCCATGCTGATTTCTTCCCACTTCCATTCAGGCACTTTGAGTGGTTGCAATAATCCCGCGGGTCGTTGATGTTCGGCTTTCACCAACTGACATGTGTCACATAGGGCAACATGTTCCGCGACATCTCGCTTCATGCCATACCACCAATACCTGCTCTTGAGGTCCTGGTACATCTTCGTACTCCCAGGATGAATGGAATAGTCAGAATCGTGAGCCTCCTTCAAAATTAATTCACGGATCTCCTTTACTTCTGGCACACAGATCCTTTTCCCGTGTCACACCGTTCCTTGTTCATCCTCTCTAAAACCAGGAGCTTTATTTTCCTTAATGAGCTGTCTGATCTCTTGTATCTTCTCATCATTCTTTTGGCCCTCGCGTATGTCTTGCTCGAGTGTGGAGTCCACTTCCATGACGATGGCTTCACCACTATTTACTAGACATAGATTGAGCCTTATAACCTCGTCCTTCAATTCTGCGGGCATGTCCTTCAAGCTCAACTTACTGACCTGCACTTTCCGACTCAAAACATCGGCCATGACGTTTGCTTTCCCGGGATGATAGTTGATGCCCACATCAAAGTCATTGATTAGCTCTAACCATCTCCTTTGTCTGAGGTTGAGATCTGGCTGTGTGAATATGTACTTCAAACTCTTATGATCCGTATATATCTCTGTCCTCTTCCCCATCAAATAGCGCCGCCAAATTTTCAACGCGTGTACCACTGCAGCTAGTTCTAGGTCATGTGTAGGATAGTTCTTCTCGTGCTTCCGAAGCTGCCGGGATGCATATGCCACGACATGTCCTTCTTGCATGAGAACACATCCCAACCCATTTCCAGAGGCATCGCAGTACACTGAAATTCTTCTGCATATCTGGCATAACCAGCACTGGGGCTGTTGTCAATCTCTTCTTTAGCTCCTGAAAGCTTGTATCACACTGTGGCGTCCAGTTGAATGTGATTCCCTTTTCCAACAATTTGGTGAGAGGTCTCGAGATCTTGGAGAATCCCTCAATAAACCGTCGATAGTATCCAGCCAATCCCAAAAAGCTTCGAACTTCCCCGACATTTTCAGGGGTCTTCCACTTCTGGATATCCTCGATTTTGGCGGGATCTACGGAGATTCCTCCCTCTGAGATTATATGTCCTAAAAAGGGAACTCTCTTCAGCCAAAACTCACACTTGCTCAACTTGGCATATAGTTGGTGTTCTCTCAGCCTCTGTAACACCAACCTTAGATGTTTCTCATGTTCTTCTTCACCTTTGGAGAAGACGAGAATATCATCTATGAAAACCACCACAAATTTGTCCAGATATTCCATGAATACTTTGTTCATGAGGTACATGAAATATGTCGGGGCATTGGTTAGCCCAAAAGGCATGACAGTGTATTCATACAGTCCGTACCGAGATACGAAAGCTGTCTTGGGAATATCTGATTGCCTTATCTTGAGTTGGTGGTATCCCGACCTGAGATCAATTTTTGAGAACACACAAGCTCCCCTCAACTGATCAAACAAGTCTTCAATGCGGGGTAATGGGTACTTGTTCTTGATGGTTACCTCATTCAAGGCACGGTAATCCACGCATAACCTTTGGGTTCCGTCTTTCTTGGGCACAAATATCACCGGAGCTCCCCATGGTGAGGAACTAGGGCGAATATACCCCTTCTCCGTCAATTCTCCCAAATGATCCTTGAGCTCTTCTAGCTGCTTGGAGTCCATTCGATAAGGTCTCTTGTATATCGGGGCTGTTCCCGGTACTAGCTCAATTGCGAATTCCACGTCACGGTCGGGAGGCATACCTGGCAATTCCTCCGGAAAAACATCCGGATATTCCCTGATAGTCCTGATCTCTTCAACTTTCACCTCCACTTGATTTAATTTGATGTCCCTCCTAGGCTCGTGTATTGTTATGAACTTTATTCTGGTGCCACTGGGGTGAGTTAATTCCACCGTTCTGGTCGAACAATGGATGATTCCTTTATGTTTGGTCAACCAATCCATACCCAAAATAATATCTATCCCTTGTGAATCTATCACTATGAGGTTAGCAGTAAATACTACCCCATTAATGTCTAGGCTCACTTTGGGACACACTTGTCTTGTCCTTATTTCTCCACCTGGAGAGTTTACGGCTAGCATATGGTTCATTTGTGTGGTGGCTAGGTCATGCTTCTTAACAAACCCTTGAGCAATGAACGAGTGGGTAGCACCAGAATCAAACAGCAGAGTTGCAAGGTGTAAATTGGCAGGAAACTTACCAACTACCACGGCGGGTGCCTCTTGTGCTTCCTCCATAGTGACATGGTTCACCCGTCCTCTCAATACATTCTGCTGTTGTGGCGGCGCAGGCTTCTTCTTTGGGCATTTATGGGCGTAGTGCCCCACTTCACCACAGCTGAAACATTGCACCCCAATCTTAGATGCTTGGCCCTTGTTGTCTTGGGGTTGGTTTGGGGGTCCTTGTACTGCTGGTCGAGGTGGATATGCGGGGCGAGGCTGCTGCGCAAACTGACGTTGCGGCTGTGCTGGTACTGCGGGAGGCCTGTAGTTTGGGTTGTACCCTCTTGGTGCTGAATAGGGTACCACAGCACGGCTCGTCTGCCCCGTAGGTTGCTGCATCATACGTGGCGGGTGTTGCTCCCTGAGGCTTGATGTGACCACCCAGCCTTCCTCTTATTCTCATTTTCCAGGGCCTTTAGCTTCCTTTCCACCACAAATGCTCTGTCCACCATCTTTTGAAAGCTTTCATACTCATTTGAGGACATTGCACATTGCATTTTTGCGGTAAGCCCTTCCACGAAACAATCTTGTTTCCGCTCATCAGTCTCTATGTCCCGTGGGGCATAACGGGATAGTTGAGTGAATTTAGTGAGGTATTCCCTCACCGTCATGTTTCCCTGCTGCAGTCCCAAAAACTACTTCCTCTTGTTTTTGAGTTCACCTCTTGGGATGTAATGGTTGCGGAAGCTACGCTTGAACTCTTCCCAAGTGATGCTCTCAGGGTCATGATGGGCGGCCACGTAGGCGGTCCACCAATCAGCAGCAGGTCCATGCAATTGATGAGAGGCAAACAGCACCCTCTCATACCCTTGGCACTGTATGATCCTCATCTTACATTCAATGGTCTTCAGCCAATCATCTGCCTCCAGGGGTTCAGCAGCACTTGCAAACTTTGGAGGTTGGGTTCCTAGAAACTCACTCAACCTTGGTTGGCGTGGTGCAGCTTGTGGAGGTGGAACTTGATGTAAGTTGGCCACCACTTGAGTCAAGTTCTGGATGAGCTGATTTTGATTCTCCAGCATTTGGTGGAGAGGATCAACTTCTTCACGGCGACCACCCCGGTCCTGGCCTCCAGAAAGATGAGGGTTGCATGCCTCATCATTGTTGTTGGCGGGGTTGGCAGCACATCCTTTTCCTCTTCCGGCCATCTGGCAGAATCAACCAATGTTAATTTGAAAGCATTTAGTATCATCTTACTACTTTCACTTGTTTGTACTTTGAAGTGTTGAGGCTTTGTTAAAATTTTACGAGGGTTTATATCTCACACCAAATAAATGCACTATTATTTCCTGTGGGTTCACACACCAAAGCAAAACAATCTGAAGACGAGGCTGTGGACAATTGCTCATGGCTTCCACAACTCACGTCACACACCAAGCATTATCACACCATTAACTACGTAACGACTCGACTACTCGACCTCTTGTTAGCTAGGGGAAAGACTCTACACTACTCGTCCTCTTGAGCTGACTCCTCGGGATCTTCCTCCTCATTTCGGCTACCTTCTGACTCTGCTTTGGGTGGGGAGGCTGCTGGTGGAGAAGTGCGACGACGCCTGATTGCTCGGCGATCCGGGGAGTCAGGAGTCCATGTATCATTCACAGTGACACACAGTTCATTCCCATCTCCTCTTTCTCTCGCCTTTAAGCAAGCTCGCAGCAACGCCTCCGTTTCCTTCAGGGTGTCTCGGACATCCTAAAGTTCTTGTTGACACTCCTGCAGTCGAGTGCTGAGCATAGCAGCATCCTCCAAACACAAGTCCATGTGCTCATGGGAAGTCCCTTGCTGCACCGGTGGGTACTTGTACTCCGTGGTACCACTCTCACGTTGGAGGACATACATGTACTCAGTTTTGTCCAAGTGGCGACGATAGATGTGAATCTGGCAGGTGATGGCCTCCCAGGTGACATCTTTCTCCGCGTCAACTTGTGTTGCTCGGCAAGCTGGAGAGTGGTGAATCTTAAGCAGTTGATTCTCGTGTATAATCCTCATCTCCGAACTCCATTCTTCCCTTTTCTCACGGATGGTCCTGGTGGAGTTATAGTGGATGATTAGCTTGCCCGTATTGCCTGCAGCTTCGAGCATACATCGAAGTCGGCGCAACAAGTCTCCTACTACCAATCCGTAGGAAAGGTACGTCACTGGACGACTCTCCTCTCTTTCGGCAAGGGCAACTACGGGAACTCTCCCTCCTGTGGACTTGCGGGCGGTGCGAATCATGCGAACCATCTAAAACAAAAAGAATTTAAATTTAGGTTAGATAAACTTTTTAAACAAAAATCCCATTTTGAATGAAAATTTGGGGTAAGATGAAGAAGATGACTCCTTAAATAACACTCTTCAACCCACACCTTGGGAAAATAGTTTTTAAGAAAATAGGGCCCTTAAATACGTCCATTTCTACCTAGGTCCACGTTCCTACGGGCAACCTTGGCTCTGATACCACCTCTGTCACACCCAGTTTTTCCGAAGAACAACCGAGTGAATATCACATGTATGCCAGGATCATTTTCTCATACATTGTAACACCCCAAATTTTGATTCAAAACTATAAACCATGTTCAGAGGGGAATTTAAAAATTTTTGGACGTGTTGCATGTTTTGCAAAAAATTCAAATTCAAACTGGAATTCAAATTATACTCAAAACAGAAAAGAAATGGAAAAAGAAAAAGAGAAACGGGAAAAAAAACCGGCCAGTGGGCCGAAACCCGCCAGCCGGCCCAGTTTCCCCGCGCCAGCCCGCCCCCGCGCGCCCGCGCTGTCTCTCACAGACGGGTGGGACCCACCTGTCATCCCTAACCCCGCGACCCCGGACTCTCTCCCGCGCGCGCGATCTTAACCGATCGAAAAACCGCATTCCTCAGCCGAATTTCGGTCCCAGAAGAAATCCAACTCGATCACAACTGACCCACCGCCCTCCCCCGGAGCCAAAAACCCCAGCCCCGATCGGTTTTTCCCACGCGATCGCCGATTTTTACTCCGGTGAGCACCGAGACTTCGCCGGTGAATTCTGGCTGATCTAAGCTCGGAAACTCTGATCTAACTCGCTGGTCTTGATCCACCGCCTCCGGGGAGCTTTGCAGGTGCAGAAAACTCGGAGACTTACGGTGCAAACACAGCGTCGACGAGCTTCGCCGTGGTTTTGCCTCGGACCTCGCCGCCGATCACTTTCCAGGACCCCCGAGCTCAAGAAAACCCCCGAGGTGAGATCCCCGACCTCCCTTCTACCGATCTATGCCATAAGATCACAGTTCTAGGCAGAATTCTCGCGGATCCGAAACTTTCCGGTGAGATCGCCGCTTCCCGCCGCCGTGCGCCGCCGGCAGCGCCGCCCGCGCTCGATCAGAGCGACGTGGCCGCTTGTGCGCCGTTTATTTTAAATCGCACGGTAGACTTTAAATCCCCGCGTACCGGTTCGATGTTATAATCTCAGCCGTCGGTTTAAAATCGGACGGTCCACGTCAGCCCCGCGTTATAAAGACTGGAATTCTTACGTGCTACCCCCTGGGATTCTCTGGAATTGAGAGCTAGCCCCGGAAACTTCAGATCTAGCCCCTGGAACTCCAGAAAATCATGTAAATTCATTTAAAAATCAGTTTTAGCCCCTGGACTTAATAAAAATTAGGAAAAACACCTCTGATAAGTGTAGCTAGACCCCTGGAAATTATGAAAATAATATTATAGACCCTGTAATGGGTGAGTTCATTATTTTAGCCCTGTTTAGTATTTAATTTAGGAAATTGAATATGTAACTAGTGTTTAAAAATTAAAAAGTGGGACAAACATATTGTCAAAATTAAGTTAAAGACTTTCTCAGTGTTTAGAAAATTTTGGAGTGAGATAAAAACATATTTTGGACAGAATTGAATCTGTTTAATTTATTATTCACATTTAGGGACACATTTTTAAGTAAAGAATAGCTCTAGAAAAATAGGGAAATAATTATGAAATAGTTTACATCAGAGGCCAAGGTCAAAATATGTTATTCAATTATTTAGGACCAAAACCTATACTGTTTAGATGATGTGTATTACTAATTTCATAATAAAATACACAATTATACATAGGAATATAAATCTGAAAATATAGCAACTAGTAAATGATAAATGGAGTTTTTAAAAATTCAAAGAGTTCAGTTTAGGGTTGATAGAAATTATGAAGGCACATATGGAGAAGAAAAATACTTTTCTTACATACTTGGTAGTTTAATATAAGGAATTTATTTAAAACTGAAACACACACATATATACATATATACATATATATATATATATATATATATATATATATATATATATATATATATATATATATATATATATATATATATATATATAGTATGTAAGTATAAATATGAACACCAAAGTAGGAATCATACACATATAAATAAAAGTGTGTGCAAGCCACAGATCAACACACAAAGTAACCACAACACATATAATGGTGAATGAATTTCATAAATATGAAATGTGTGGTTTGTATGAAGTAGAAGTGTGAACTATGTCTTATGATTGTTGTTTTTCTTTTGCTATGTGTGATGGTAAGAAGTAGAACCTGTTCAAGAGCAAGTTATTCCTTTCCAAGATCAGGACTACCCATTTCAAGAGCAGCAAGAAGGAGGCAAGTGTCCTTGACCACATTGATCCTATGCTAGGATGTGTAGATAGAATTATTTGCATTGTCAAATGAAATATGAAACCCATGCTAGGAAAGTTTCCCTAGAATTGCATTACCTTGTTTCCTTGTAGCTTGGGTTGGGATTTATTTTGTCATGTCATTTATTTACATGCATATGCTTAGCCATGCTTAGAATGGGATATTTGGGATATGAGAGCATCAGTTTATTATACCATACTCTTGAATGAGCTATTGTGAGTTATGTAGAGGTAGGGATCAAGGCAAGTTGGATGTTTTGGTTGTGTGCTGGGTGCACGAGACTTGGGTTTGTGTTTAGTACTTGCCTGGATCCTAAGGACCGGTTCATGGAGCATGTAACCCGGCTTTACAGTGCCAACCACATGCTGAGATGGGGCAGCTTGGCCAATTAATTAGGTGTATCCCCGGCGTAGTATGGGTGTGTTGGATGGTGCGGGGAGTAGGTGTCAGCTGGACTACCATATGAACCGCAAGGCTCAAGAGGGGGCCACTGCAGCGGAGTTGGAGCCTCTTGTATGCTGTTAGGGGTGAAACCTCAGTGGGCCCACGCTCGTCGGGAATCCCTTTGTAAAGGCTTCGTAGTGATCTCCTGGCTACACACCTGGGAAGTGTGAATGTGGATCGTAGCCACTGGCATAATGGAGGTTCTTTTAGTCCACCCGGCAACGGGGGATGAAATCACTACATGTGGGTACAGTGGTACAAACTCTGCAGAGTTAAAACTGTCTTGACAGCCGTGCTCACGGTTAAGAGCGGCCTGGACTTATTCATGATTAGAGGATTGATGGTTTTGGAAGTTAAGCGGGGAGCTTAACATTGGTAATGATGTTATGATTATTGGATTACAATGATGGGATGGGAGATTGGGACCATTTCACCTGTGTAGTAATGTAGGTGCTTAATAAGCTAAGGTGATAGGTATTAATTGCGTAGTGCTTTAACCATGAGTTCAACCTCTCCTTGTTCTAGCCATGCATGATAAAATTTTCCCACACTTGCTGAGTACCATTGGTACTCAACCTTGCATATTTGTTGGTTTATAATGCTGCTCAGGTCAAGATAATGAGGTGGTGTATAATGACCAAGATTTTGGACCCGAGGAAGGTTTTTAGGTTCATGAAGACCCCCGGGCAACGCCTGTGATGGAGCCCTAAAAGAATAATATTCCGCTGCTAGTTTATTTACTTGTGATGAAGCATTAGTGTCCATTGAGACATTTGCGATGTAAAACTTATTCATATTCGACACCTGGCTTGTATTAAATGATGCTTCACTATTTGTCATCACATGTACGAGAAAATGATCCTGGCATACATGTGATATTCACTTGGTTGTTCTTCGGAAAAACCGGGTGTGACAGAGGTGGTATCAGAGCCAAGGTTGCCCGTAGGAACGTGGACCTAGGTAGAAATGGACGTAGTTAAGGGCCCTATTTTCTTAAAAACTATTTTCCAAGGTGTGGGTGGAAAAGTGTTATTAAAGGAGTCATTTTCTTCATCTTACCCCAACTTCCATTCAAAATAGGATTTTTGTTTGAGAATTTATCTAACCTAATTTTAAATTCTTTTGTTTTAGATGGTTCGCATGATTCGCACCGCTCGTAAGTCCACAGGAGGGAGAGTTCCTGTAGTTGCCCTTGCCGAAAGAGAGGAGAGTCGTCCAGTGACGTACCTTTCCTATGGATTGGCAGTAGGAGATTTGTTGCGCCGTCTTCGGCGTATGCTCGAAGCCGCCGGCAATACGGGCAAGCTAATCATCCACTATAACTCCACCAGGACCATCCGTGAGAAGAGGGAAGAATGGAGTTCGGAGATGAGGATTATACACGAGAATCAACTGCTTAAGATTCACCACTCTCGAGCTTGTCGAGCAACACAAGTTGACGCGGAGAAAGATGTCACCTGGGAGGCCATCACCTGCCAGATTCACATCTATCGTCGCCACTTGGACAAAACTGAGTACATGTATGTCCTCCAACGTGAGAGTGGTACCACGGAGTACAAGTACCCACCGGTGCAGCAAGGGACTTCCCATGAGCACATGGACTTGTGCTTGGAGGATGCTGCTATGCTCAGCACTCGACTGCAGGAGTGTCAACAAGAGCTTCAGGATGTCCGAGACACCCTGAAGGAAACGGAGGCGTTGCTGCGAGCTTGCTTAAAGGCGAGAGAAAGAGGAGATGGGAATGAACTGTGTGTCACCGTGAATGATACATGGACTCCTGACTCCCCGGATCGCCGAGCAATCAGGCGTCGTCGCACTTCTCCACCAGCAGCCTCCCCACCCAAAGCAGAGTCAGAAGGTAGCCGAAATGAGGAGGAAGATCCCGAGGAGCCAGCTCAAGAGGACGAGTAGTGTAGAGTCTTTCCCCTAGCTAGCAAGAGGTCGAGTAGTCGAGTCGTTACGTAGTTAATGGTGTGATGATGCTTGGTGTGTGACGTGAGTTGTGGAAGCCATGAGCAATTGTCCACAGCCTCGTCTTCAGATTGTTTTGCTTTGGTGTGTGAACCCACAGGAAATAATAGTGCATTTATTTGGTGTGAGATATAAACCCTCGTAAAATTTTAACAAAACCTCAACACCTCAAAGCACCAACAAATGAAAGTAGTAAGATGATACTAAATGATATCAAATTAACATTTGTTGATTCTGCCAGATGGCCGGAAGAGGAAAAGGACGTGCTGCCAACCCCGCCAACAACAATGATGAGGCATGCAACCCTCATCTTTCTGGAGGCCAGGACAGGGGTGGTCGCCGTGAAGAAGTTGATCCTCTCCACCAAATGCTGGAGAATCAAAATCAGCTTATCCAGAACTTGACTCAAGTGGTGGCCAACTTGCATCAAGTTCCACCTCCACAAGCTGCACCACGCCAACCAAGGTTGAGTGAGTTTCTAGGAACTCAACCTCCAAAGTTTGCAAGTGCTGCTGAACCTCTGGAGGTAGATGATTGGCTGAAGACCATTGAATATAAGATGAGGATAATACAATGCCAAGGGTATGAGAGGGTGCTGTTTGCCTCTCATCAATTGCATGGACCTGCTGCTGATTGGTGGACCGCCTACGTGGCCGCCCATCATGACCCTGAGAACATCACTTGGGAAGAGTTCAAGCGTAGCTTCCGCAACCATTACATCCCAAGAGGTGAACTCAAAAACAAGAGGAAGGAATTTTTGGGACTGCAGCAGGGAAACATGACTGTGAGGGAATACCTCACTAAATTTACTCAACTATCCCGTTATGCTCCACGAGACATAGAGACTGATGAGCAGAAACAAGATTGTTTCGTGGAAGGACTTACCGCAGAGATGCAGTGTGCAATGTCCTCCAATGAGTATGAAAGCTTTCAAAAGATGGTGGACAGAGCATTTGTGGTGGAAAGGAAGCTAAAGGCCTTGGAAAATGAGAATAAGAGGAAGGCGGGGTGGTCACATCAGGCCTCAGGGAGCAACACCCGCCCACGTATGATGCAACAACCTACGGGGCAGACAAGCCGTGCTGCGGTACCCTATTCAGCACCAAGAGGGTACAACCCAAACTACAGGCCACCCGCGGCACCAGCACAGCCGCCACGTCAGTTTGTGCAGCAGCCTCGCCCCGCATATCCACCTCGACCAGCAGTGCAAGGACCCCCAAATCAACCCCAAGACAACAAGGGCCCAGCATCTAAAATTGGGGTGCAATGTTTCAGCTGTGGTGAAGTGGGGCACTACGCCCATAAATGCCCAAAGAAGAAGCCTGCGCCGCCACAACAGCAGAATGTAGTGAGAGGACGGGTGAACCACGTCACTATGGAGGAAGCACAAGAGGCACCCGACGTGGTAGTTGGTAAGTTTCCTGCCAATTTACACCTTGCAACTCTGCTGTTTGATTCTGGTGCTACCCACTCGTTCATTGCTCAAGGGTTTGTTAAGAAGCATGACCTAGCAACCACACAAATGAACCATATGCTAGCGGTAAACTCTCCAGGTGGAGAAATAAGGACAAGACAAGTGTGTCCCAAAGTGAGCCTAGACATTAATGGGGTAGTATTTACGGCTAACCTCATAGTGATAGATTCACAAGGGATAGATATTATTTTGGGTATGGATTGGTTGACCAAACATAAAGGAATCATCCATTGTTCGACCAGAACGGTGGAACTAACTCACCCCAATGGCACAAGAGTAAAGTTCATAACGATACACGAGCCTAGGAGGGACATTAAATTAAATCAAGTGGAGGTGAAAGTTGAGTAAATCAGGACTATCAGGGAATATCCAGATGTTTTTCCGGAGGAATTGCCAGGTATGCCTCCCGACCGTGACGTGGAATTCGCAATTGAGCTAGTACCGGGAACAGCCCCGATATACAAGAGACCTTATCGAATGGACTCCAAGCAGCTAGAAGAGCTCAAGGATCATTTGAGAGAATTGACGGAGAAGGGGTATATTCGCCCTAGTTCCTCACCATGGGGAGCTCCGGTGATATTTGTGCCCAAGAAAGACGGAACCCAAAGGTTATGCGTGGATTACCGTGCCTTGAATGAGGTAACCATCAAAAACAAGTACCCATTACCCCGCATTGAAGACTTGTTTGATCAGTTGAGGGGAGCTTGTGTGTTCTCGAAAATTGATCTCAGGTCGGGGTACCACCAACTCAAGATAAGGCAATCAGATATTCCCAAGACAGCTTTCGTATCTCGGTACGGACTGTATGAATACACTGTCATGCCTTTTGGGCTAACCAATGCCCCGGCATATTTCATGTACCTCATGAACAAGGTATTCATGGAATATCTGGACAAATTTGTGGTGGTTTTCATAGAAGATATTCTCGTCTTCTCCAAAAATGAAGAAGAACATGAGAAACATCTAAGGTTGGTGTTACAGAGGCTGAGAGAACACCAACTATATGCCAAGTTGAGCAAGTGTGAGTTTTGGCTGAAGAGAGTTCCCTTTTTAGGACATATAATCTTGGAGGGAGGAATCTCCGTAGATCCCGCCAAAATCGAGGATATCCAGAAGTGGAAAACCCCTGAAAATGTCGGGGAAGTTCGAAGCTTTTTGGGATTGGCTGGATACTATCGACGGTTTATTGAGGGATTCTCCAAGATCTCGAGACCTCTCACCAAACTGTTGGAGAAGGGAATCACATTCACCTGGACGCCACAGTGCGAGACAAGCTTTTAGGAGTTAAAGAAGAGATTGACAACAGCCCCAGTGTTGGTTATGCCAGATATGCAGAAAAAATTTCACAGTGTACTGCGATGCCTCTGGAAATGGGTTGGGATGTGTTCTCATGCAAGAAGGACATGTCGTGGCATATGCATCCCGGAAGCTTCGGAAGCACGAGAAGAACTATCCTACACATGATCTAGAACTAGCTGCAGTGGTACACGCGTTGAAAATTTGGCGGCACTATTTGATGGGGAAGAGGACAGAGATATATACGGATCATAAGAGTTTGAAGTACATATTCACACAGCCAGATCTCAATCTCCGACAAAGGAGATGGTTAGAGCTAATCAATGACTTTGATGTGGGCATCAACTATCATCCTGGGAAAGCAAACGTCGTGGCCGATGCTTTGAGTCGGAAAGTGCAGGTCAATAAGTTGAGTTTGAAGGACATGCCTGCAGAATTGAAGGACGAGGTTATAAGACTCAATCTATGTCTAGTAAATAGTGGTGAAGCCATCGCCATGGAAGTGGACTCCACACTCGAGCAAGACATACGCGAGGGCCAAAAGAATGATGAGAAGATACAAGAGATCAGACAGCTCATTAAGGAAAATAAAGCTCCTGGTTTTAGAGAGGATGAACAGGGAACGGTGTGGCACGGGAAAAGGATCTGTGTGCCAGAAGTAAAAGAGATCCGTGAATTAATTTTGAAGGAGGCTCACGATTCCGACTATTCCATTCATCCTGGGAGTACGAAGATGTATCAGGACCTCAAAAGCAGGTATTGGTGGTATGGCATGAAGCGAGATGTCGCGGAACATGTTGCCCTATGTGACACATGTCAGTTGGTGAAAGCAGAACATCAACGACCCGCGGGATTATTGCAACCACTCAAAGTGCCTGAATGGAAGTGGGAAGAAATCAGCATGGATTTTGTCGTGGGATTGCCTAGGACCCAATCCGGGTATGATTCAATATGGGTCGTTATTGATAGGCTAACCAAGGTAGCTCATTTCATCCCTGTGAAAGAAAGCTACAGCGGATCCAAATTGGCAGAATTGTACATGTCAAGGATTGTATGTTACCATGGAGTGCCAAAGAAGATAGTATCGGACCGAGGGACACAGTTCACCTCGAGGTTTTGGCGAAAGTTGCATGAAACCATGGGAACCCATCTGAATTTCAGCTCTGCCTATCATCCCCAAACTGACGGGCAGACGGAGATAACCAATCAGATCCTTGAAGATATGTTAAGGGCATGTGCACTCAAAAACAATAGGAGTTGGGACAAGAACTTACCGTATGCGGAGTTTTCCTATAACAACAGCTATCAAGCTAGTATGAAAATGTCACCGTTTGAAGCTTTGTATGGAAGGAAGTGCAGAACTCCTCTATTCTGGAACCAAACAGGAGAAAGTAAAGTGTTTGGTCCAGAAGTGCTACAAGAAGCCGAAGCAAAGGTGAGGGAGATTCGCAACAACTTGAGGATAGCACAAACACGCCAGAAGAGTTATGCTGATGTACGAAGAAGAGAACTCGTTTTCAACGTGGGAGACTATGTTTATCTCAAGGTGTCCCCTATCAGAGGACTTCGTCGGTCAAGGTGAAAGGGAAGTTGTCACCTCGATACATCGGACCCTTTCAAGTTTTGGAAAGAAAAGGCGAAGTGGCGTACCAACTAGAGTTACCGGTTCATCTATCGGACGTGCACGATGTATTTCATGTGTCACAACTCAAGAAATGTCTGAGGACGCCTGAAGAGGTGTTACCCATGAATGAAGTGGATGTAGCTGAAGATTTGTCTTATGCCGAGCAACCATACAAGATTTTGGAGACGATGGAACGCCTCACCAGAAACAAGAGAATCCGGATGTGCAAGGTGCAGTGGAAGCATCACTCAGAAGAGGAAGCTACCTGGGAACGGGAAGATGAGCTCAAGGCACAATTTCCGGAATTGTTTTCTTAGAAACACCAATCTCGAGGACGAGATTTCTTTTAAGGGGGGTAGAGCTGTAACACCCCAAATTTTGATTCAAAACTCTAAACCATGTTCAGAGGGGAATTTAAAAATTTTTGGACGTGTTGCATGTTTTGCAAAAAATTCAAATTCAAACTGGAATTCAAATTATACTCAAAACAGAAAAGAAATGGAAAAAGAAAAAGAGAAACGGGAAAAAAACCGGCCAGTGGGCCGAAACCCGCCAGCCGGTCCAGTTTCCCCGCGCCAGCCCGCCCCCGCGCGCCCGCGCTGTCTCTCACAGACGGGTGGGACCCACCTGTCATCCCTAACCCCGTGACCCCGGACTCTCTCCCGCGCGCGCGATCTTAACCGATCGAAAAACCGCGTTCCTCAGCCGAATTTCGGTCCCAGAAGAAATCCAACTCGATCACAACTGACCCACCGCCCTCCCCCGGCTATAAAAACCCCAGCCCCGATCGGTTTTTCCCACGCGATCGCCGATTTTTACTCCGGTGAGCACCGAGACTTCGCCGGTGAATTCTGGCTGATCTAAGCTCGGAAACTCTGATCTAACTCGCTGGTCTTGATCCACCGCCTCCGGGGAGCTTTGCAGGTGCAGAAAACTCGGAGACTTACGGTGTAAACACAGCGCCGACGAGCTTCGCCGTGGTTTTGCCTCGGACCTCGCCGCCGATCACTTTCCAGGACCCCCGAGCTCAAGAAAACCCCCGAGGTGAGATCCCCGACCTCCCTTCTACCGATCTATGCCATAAGATCACAGTTCTAGGCAGAATTCTCGCGGATCCGAAACTTTCCGGTGAGATCGCCGCTTCCCGCCGCCGTGCGCCGCCGGCAGCGCCGCCCGCGCTCGATCAGAGCGACGTGGCCGCTTGTGCGCCGTTTATTTTAAATCGCACGGTAGACTTTAAATCCCCGCGTACCGGTTCGATGTTATAATCTCAGCTGTCGGTTTAAAATCGGATGGTCCACGTCAGCCCCGCGTTATAAAGACTGGAATTCTTACGTGCTACCCCCTGGGGTTCTCTGGAATTGAGAGCTAGCCCCGGAAACTTCAGATCTAGCCCCTGGAACTCCAGAAAATCATGTAAATTCAGTTAAAAATCAGTTTTAGCCCCTGGACTTAATAAAAATTAGGAAAAACACCTCTGATAAGTGTAGGTAGACCCCTGGAAATTATGAAAATAATAATATTATAGACCCTGTAATGGGTGAGTTCATTATTTTAGCCCTGTTTAGTATTTAATTTAGGAAATTGAATATGTAACTAGTGTTTAAAAATTAAAAAGTGGGACAAACATATTGTCAAAATTAAGTTAAAGACTTTCTCAGTGTTTAGAAAATTTTGGAGTGAGATAAAAACATATTTTTGACAGAATTGAATCTGTTTAATTTATTATTCACATTCAGGGACACATTTTTAAGTAAAGAATAGCTCTAGAAAAATAGGGAAAATAATTATGAAATAGTTTACATCAGAGGCCAAGGTCAAAATATGTTATTCAATTATTTAGGACCAAAACCTATACTGTTTAGATGATGTGTATTACTAATTTCATAATAAAATACACAATTATACATAGGAATATAAATCTGAAAATATAGCAACTAGTAAATGATAAATGGAGTTTTTAAAAATTCAAAGAGTTCAGTTTAGGGTTGATAGAAATTATGAAGGCACATATGGAGAAGAAAAATACTTTTCTTACATACTTGGTAGTTTAATATAAGGAATTTATTTAAAACTGAAACACACACATATATACATATATATATATATATATAGTATGTAAGTATAAATATGAACACCAAAGTAGGAATCATACACATATAAATAAAAGTGTGTGCAAGCCACAGATCAACACACAAAGTAACCACAACACATATAATGGTGAATGAATTTCATAAATATGAAATGTGTGGTTTGTATGAAGTAGAAGTGTGAACTATGTCTTATGATTGTTGTTTTTCTTTTGCTATGTGTGATGGTAAGAAGTAGAACCTGTTCAAGAGCAAGTTATTCCTTTCCAAGATCAGGACTACCCATTTCAAGAGCAGCAAGAAGGAGGCAAGTGTCCTTGACCACTTTGATCCTATGCTAGGATGTGTAGATAGAATTATTTGCATTGTCAAATGAAATATGAAACCCATGCTAGGAAAGTTTCCCTAGAATTGCATTACCTTGTTTCCTTGTAGCTTGGGTTGGGATTTATTTTGTCATGTCATTTATTTACATGCATATGCTTAGCCATGCTTAGAATGGGATATTTGGGATATGAGAGCATCAGTTTATTATACCATACTCTTGAATGAGCTATTGTGAGTTATGTAGAGGTAGGGATCAAGGCAAGTTGGATGTTTTGGTTGTGTGCTGGGTGCACGAGACTTGGGTTTGTGTTTAGTACTTGCCTGGATCCTAAGGACCGGTTCATGGAGCATGTAACCCGGCTTTACAGTGCCAACCACATGCTGAGATGGGGCAGCTTGGCCAATTAATTAGGTGTATCCCCGGCCTAGTATGGGTGTGTTGGATGGTGCGGGGAGTAGGTGTCAGTTGGACTATCATATGAACCGCAAGGCTCAAGAGGGGGCCACTGCAGCGGGGTTGGAGCCTCTTGTATGCTGTTAGGGGTGAAACCTCAGTGGGCCCACGCTCGTCGGGAATCCCTTTGTAAAGGCTTCGTAGTGATCTCCTGGCTACACACCTGGGAAGTGTGAATGTGGATCGTAGCCACTGGCATAATGGAGGTTCTTTTAGTCCACCCGGCAACGGGGGATGAAATCACTACATGTGGGTACAGTGGTACAAACTCTGCGGAGTTAAAACTGTCTTGACAGCCGTGCTCACGGTTAAGAGCGGCCTGGACTTATTCATGATTAGAGGATTGATGGTTTTGGAAGTTAAGCGGGGAGCTTAACATTGGTAATGATGTTATGATTATTGGATTACAATGATGGGATGGGAGATTGGGACCATTTCACCTGTGTAGTAATGTAGGTGCTTAATAAGCTAAGGTGATAGGTATTAATTGTGTAGTGCTTTAACCATAAGTTCAACCTCTCCTTGTTCTAGCCATGCATGATAAAATTTTCCCACACTTGCTGAGTACCATTGGTACTCAACCTTGTATATTTGTTGGTTTATAATGCTTCTCAGGTCAAGATAATGAGGTGGTGTATAATGACCAAGATTTTGGACCCGAGGAAGGTTTTTACACGTCGTGCACTAATGTGGTTAGTGTACCTGCAGAAGAACACCCAATAATGGTGCACACAAAGGTATCATTTAGGGGATCGTCCTTATCATTTAGGGGATCGTCCTTATCACTTACGGTCCGTATCATTGCCATACGGATCGTCCTTGAGTCAAGTCACGTCTCAAGGTACATGGCCGCGTTTTCACAGCACATGACGGGGAACCCGAGTAGAGCACGAACGGGCCGTCACGGATGGGAATTTTATCAACCCAACGGATACCACCTACTGCCTCATGACCGTTGAGGCACGCCGATGGCGATCGCTGCGTATGGCCCTTTGAACATTGAAAATTTAAGAGTTGCATACTGTCGTGTTGCTTACCACACGATGGGGTATTCTCGCTTTTGCCTAAGGCACGGTGGAGAACAGCGTTTTCATATGCTCTCAGAACCATGAAGAGGTTCAGAGACTCATATTCACTACCATCCCAAGACACGATATATCCTTCCATACTATTACTCGTATGGGGAGTTACCGCAATTGATCCGCCTACGGTGGCGTACCTTACCTCTTACCTGACGTCGGAGCATCGTTACAGAATGTATAACAAATATGTTAGCTTTTCCACCATAATATCTACTACTATCATAGACCTTATGTTGGCTTAGTGACTAATCCTCACTCGACTACTTCTAAGTTTTCAAAATAGGCTTTTTTCGAGCGTGCTATTCCCAATGCGGCTCTGATACCATGACTGTGGGGACCACCCCGTGGTTCACCCACTCCGGGATCGCATAGGGTGGTGCCGTGCGATGCGGCACCCAACAGCACACACGAAAAGATTAAAAAACAACATACAACTTTTATTTGATATAAAACAGCGGAAGTCTTTTGACAAAACTTATTTATACAGTGGAAGTAATTTACATAAGTAGCCTGTCATCCTAACTATGCAAAAGTGCAGCCGTCCAGCCCGGGGACGCTACACACTAGCAGCAAGGAACCGGAGAATCACGGCGGTGTGCAGGGCTCCAGCTCGGCCGTGTACCCCGACGGGGGCATCGCCTCGTCATCGGACCCCTCCTCATAGCTCTCACCTGCATACAGCACAAATATTGTAACCGTGAGCACGATGGCTCAGCAAGGCTTAACCGACTAGCCTAGGTATGGAACTTTACATGCAGGGATGTGTAAAATAGGAGAATGGACTTTGCAACAAAGACACGCCTATAAGTTGATCCTTACTATCAGTTTTATAGCAGCAAATTCATGTGCCTTAGGCAGCCCTCACATCGGAAGTCCACAATCAAACAAGAAACGCTTTCCTCCGATGTGGTGATGCCCAAAGCGGAAAGTAAACTTAGTTAGCTCTACATCTACAGCAGACATGGTTTCCAAAACATTACTCTATCATCACAGCATATTATCATTCAACTGGCTTACTTCACTTCTTACTACAATACGAAACAGTGAACAAGCGGTACTCAAATAACCGCGAGGGACGGTGATTGCAATCAGGAGACACCCGGACAACACGTTGCATACACCCACTTTCAGAAGCGTGATTCCACACCCCTTCCTACTCTGTTGTATGCAACAACCTTTCAAAGGCAACCCAAATACCGAACCAGTCCATCCGTAACGGGCAGGAGGTCCCCGCGTGGAGCGTGACTGTGGCCACCAGCAGATTTACACCTTGCTACCCTCAACTGACTCCTATTTACGGTTGGGTAAGCCTCGTCACCCAGGTTAACCATTTACATCGGTTTCCTGCTTATGTCAGTATGCCGTCCGGTACTGTTCGATACTTGTTCAGCAGGCCCTCACACGACTCGGTCCTCAATAGACACCAACAGGGCTATGCACGTGAGACCTCCGCTCACTGCTTCCTATCCCCCCTGCTGGGTCTCATTTTCACCACTCTTAAGCCATGTTCTATTCTAACCAAACCGTGTGATAAACCTTACCTCGCGAGTAGATTCCAACTACTCAACTTCTACCGAGGTCCTTAGCATATTAGCGGGGCCTTGTCTACTTGTCCGCTCTATAAGCTACCCAACCCTTCATATTTGACGCCCTCAATTCTGTGGAAAAACCACGGAACTGAGAACTGATGCATATGTGTGCCCAGGATGTTCATCACACATATACACATCATCCACAAACTGAATTTCAGAATATATATAAACACGAATAACAGAGTTTATTACAATGCCTCATGAGTCTTGGACTCATGCTCATAGCGGAAGTCTTAATCTACTAGCAGAAGCCTTTATTTCTATGCAGCGGAAGTTTTCTAACTAATGCGGAAGCAATCTAAGCAACAGCAGCTCCATCTCTACTTCATCCCCACAGGCAAGGTTGTGGACAGATTTACACACCTTAATGCTCCACCTGATCTTCATAGTAATCTTCTCCTGTTTCTGATGATGAAGTAATGATGCAAGTTTGAGTACAATGATGTACCCAGCAAGTGCGGGAAAATATGATATGTAGCTCACAACAAGGTAGTTATAAAAAAGGCTCATTGCGGAAAGCAAAGTATTTATCAAAACCACAATAAAACAGCAACTTAACTTTAAGTGAACGTAATCCCAACATGTATTAAAATATCGACATACCTCCGTTATGTTCATTACCTTCCATGTTCCAACCAGACATTAATCAAACACATTCTTGCTCACGAATACCTTCTCATATTCGCTACCATCTCAGGAATACCATCTCGTATTCGCTACCATTTCATCTCATAAACAACTTCGTCTCCCACCGAGACCAACCTCGTTGTCATGACTCATCTGTCATGCAACCCATCTTATCACCCGGACTCAACAGTCCCGAAAACAAAACCAAAACCAAACCATCCGAAACTATGACCAATAACCATATCCAATAACCACCCCAGCTAATCATGGAAGTTGGCCAGGCGCTCGTGACCGTAAGCTCGGCTATCATGATAGTTTTAGACTCTGCAGAGTTTGCAACTCTTTACCCACAAGTTTGTGATTTCGTCAGCCGTCGGTGACTGCAGAACCTCCATTATACCAATACACAACCGTCGGTGTATGGCCAAGAGATCACAAAATAGCCTTTACAAAGGGGCTACTAGATGTATGGACTCACTAAGGTTTCACCGGCAGGCTAGAATCTCCAATTCTCCCACCCACGGGCCCCCTCTTGTGCCATGCAGTTCACAGGACTGTCCTCGCTCGACTCCCATTCCCCGCGCCTTCCATGGTCCATAAAAATCTAGCAACTTACCTAATTACTCAGCTAAGCCACACCCATACTTGGCCTTGTGGTAGCACTGTTATCCTGGCATGTGCTCGCATTAACTGGTCCTTAGATCTACGGCAAGTAAGCACCATCTCAGACTACCTCATTCACAAACCCGGCTTGCCTAGATCTCCCTCCGATCCATGTTCATTAACAACATCAATTTCTCATTATCTTTACGAGTGCAGTTAGCTAGACACATCTATCTCGCTTCCCAATCCCATGGACTCAGCGAAGCATAAAAGTCAAAAACCATACCCGACTCATAAACTTCCTGGAGACAAGGGTGGTTTAACCAAAACTAGTAAACTCCTATAAAAGGGTTTCCCATCATGTTTGACTCAGCACACACACCTTTTCGCAAAACAAAACAGTTTCCCAAAACATAGAATCAATATGGTTAAGGGGCACTTGCCTTGTTCTTGCGGTTCCGGTTGCTCAAAATCTTGCTGTTGTAGTCCGTCGTAGGTAGCTCCCTGAGCTTGTCCTTCTATACATAATCACACACATACAAGATTTACAACAATCACTATCATGCACAAACTTTAACTAGATGCGATGATGCTTATGCATGTTAATCCTATGGTGCAGTTTTTATTAGATCGGTTTGTATGTGTTCTTGCATGGCTTGCAGGGTTTTATGATGAACAGAGGTGTTCGGATCAAATGTGGACGTGGCGATGATCTTTCCTTTAGATCAACCCGATCGACAAGTGATCTGTCCACCAGAAAGCTTCTCTTTGAAAGGAATCGAAGAACAGATGCAAACAAAACATGATGATGTCGCAAGGTGATATTGGAGACCTACCTTATGTTCTTCTTAGTCTCGGGGTCCTTCTCCTATCAGACAGATCGTTGGGGCTTTCTTCCGGCGATCTCTCTCTACCAAACTCCGGCGATGGGTTTACTCGGTGAGTTGGGGCTAGGGCTCTGAGTCGTCGGCTAAGGAGGTGGAAAAGAGGTTTGTGGTTTTGGCCAAGGGTTCTGGGTTCTATTTATAATCGGGAAGAGAAGAGTCCTAATCTGATCGGATCTCGAATAAGAGTCCTATTCAGATTGTCGTTGAATCTTAACATCTTATCTTTAGTTGATTTGGTGCGGTAACATTGTGGAATTTGTGTCGGTTTCCTCTCCGTACCGGTATTTCCATGCATACAGAAGCTAAAACCGGTCCAGAACTCGTTACCTCCGCGGTGATGAGCTCCGGAAGCTCCACGTGTCCACCGGGCCTGGTCTCCCCTTTTCTGCGGAGACGAGCTCCGGTTGTGCCACGTGTCAATCGAGAGAGACCTCCCGCTCCTTCGGAGGTGAGCTCCGCGTGCGCCACGTATCCTTGCGGTCGGGACCTCCTCTCTATTCAGAGGTGGCTCCGTGCACGCCACGTATCCTAACAGCGCCAGACTTCCTTTCTTCTCAGAGACGAGCTCCGAGGTTAACACGTGTCCAACAGTGACGGACCTCCCGGAGATAAGCTCCGGCAGTGACACGTGTCCAATAGAACCGGACCTCTCAGAGGTGAGCTCCGAGATCGACACGTATCCCGCGTGACTGGTCCTCTGATTTCCGCGGTGACTAGCTCCGAAGGTGACACGTGTCCTGCGGCTGGCCTTTCTTCTCCGCAGAGGCTAGCTCCGGGGGCAACACGTGTTCCATGGGGTCGGACCTCTCCCCCTTTGCGGAGATGAGCCCCGAGCCTGTCACGTAGCCAATTTAGCGGCAGAGCTCTCCCCACCTTCGAAGGGATGAGCCCCGAACTCGCCACGTGGCCAGCGCGCCGCGGGAGTTGTCTTCGGCGCTCTCTGTGAACTGGATTCGGCTCTTTTTGGCTATCTTTTTGATATTTTCTCTGTTCCCACTTCTTTTAAAATGTTTTCTCTACATGAAACATGAATGCATGCAGAAACCAGAAATGAGGGTGTCACAAATCTACCCCCCTTAAATTGAATCTCGCCCTCGAGATTTGTTAGTAGAGAATAGATGAGGAAATTCTGCCTTGACATCTTCTTCACGCTCCCATGTGGCTTCAGCTTCGGCGTGACGGCTCCATTGTACCTTGCACCATCGGATCACTTTGTTCCTGGTGACCCTTTCCTTTACGTCAAAAATTTGGACAGGATGTTGCGCATAAGTCAGGTCCTCTTGAAGTTCAAGCTCTTCCATTGGTACTTGCTCCTCTAGTACTCTCAAGCACTTCTTGAGCTGGGATACATGAAACATGTCATGTACGTCGGAGAGATATGTTGGGAGCTCTAGTTGATAGGATACTTCTCCTCGCTTATCCAAAATCTTAAATGGTCTGATGTAGCGAGGTGCTAGCTTGCCTTTGACGTTGAAACGTCGTTGGCCACGGATAGGTGATACCTTAAGGTATACGAAGTCTCCTACTTCAAAAGTGAACTTCCTTTGCCTATTGTCCGCATAGCCTTTCTGTCGTGACTGAGCAGCCTTTAAGTTCTCCCGTATCGTTTGGACTTGCTTTTCAGCTTCTTGTAGCACTTCGGGTCCAAACACCTGGTTCCCTCCGGTCTCGTTCCAAAACAGAGGCTTCTACACCGTCTACCGTACAATGCCTCGAAAGGCGACATCTTCAAGCTAGCTTGATAGCTGTTGTTATAGGAAAATTCGGCGTACGGTAAACTTCTATCCCATCTACGCCCACTTTTCAAGGCACAAGCTCTCAACATGTCCTCCAAAATTTGGTTTGTCCTTTCGGTTTGTCCATCGGTTTGTGGGTGATGGGCGGAGCTAAAGTCCAGTCACGTACCCATAGCTTTCTGCAGCTTCGTCCAAAATCTAGAGGTAAACTGAGAACCTCGATCTGAGACTATCCTCCTCGGGACTCCATGACGGCACACGATCTGCTCCATGTACAACTCGGCTAATTGTGCAACGTTGTACTTGGCTCTTACAGGGAGAAAATGGGCTGATTTCGTCAATTGGTCCACGATAACCCAGATGGAGTCATAATCCCACTGAGTACGTGACAATCCGACGATGAAATCCATACTAATGTCCTCCCACTTCCACTCGGGTACCTTCAAGGGTTGCAACAATCCAATGGGTCTTTGATGTTCGGCTTTCACCCGTTGGCATGTGTCGCATAGGGCAACGTATTCGGCTATATCCCTTTTCATACCATCCCACAATTAGTAAGTCTTCAAGTCCTTGTACATTTTGGTACTTCCGGGATGTATGGAATAGGGTGGATCATGCGCCTCTTTTAATATCATGTCACGGATGTGCTTCACATTAGGCACACAAATCCTTTTTCCTAGCCAAAGTGTACCCTCTCATCTTCTTTGAAATCCTTCTCTATTCCTTGTCGGATTCTTTCCTTGATCTCCTCATCCGTTGCTTGGCCATCTCTTATCTCTTGCTCCAATGAAGAGTGGATTTTCATCACTTCCATGTTGTTCAAGAATCTGAGGTGTAACCGTTCGAACTCCTTACGTAGTTCGGGTGGTAGCTCCCGAACCGTAAGTTGGTGACATGCTCCCTTCCGGCTCAATGCATCAGCTACTACATCAGCTACTTCCAGGGTGGTAGGTGATTCCAACATCATAATCCTTGATGAGTTGCAATCATCGACGTTGCCTCAAATTCAAGTCCGTTTGTGTAAATATGTACTTGAGGCTTTTATGATCCGTATAGATCTCGCATCGATGACCAAGGATATAATGTCTCCAAATCTTCAATGCATGCACTACTGCTGCTAGCTCCAAGTCATGTGTAGGATAATTAAGCTCGTGCTTCTTTAATTGTCGTGAGGCATAGGCTACCGCTCGTCCTTCTTGCATGAGTACACATCCGAGCCCTTGTCTGGATGCGTCACAATATATGTCAAAGGTCTTGCTCACGTCTGGCAATACCAAAACCGGTGCGGTGGTTAGCCTTTTCTTGAGTTCCTCAAAACTTTCTTGGCATGCTGATGTCCATTGGAAGGCTATTCCCTTCGTTAGCAATTCCGTCATAGACTTTGCTATCTTAGAGAAGTCCTTGATGAAGCGTCAGTAGTATCCAGCCATCCCAAGAAAACTCCAAATATCCCTCACATTTTGTGATTGGTTGCATTGCAGAACATCTCCCACTTTTCCGGGATCCACCGATACTCCTTCCTCGAGGATAATGTGGCCTAGGAACGATATCTCCTTTAGCCAAAATTGACACTTGATAAGCTCGGCATACAATTGATGCTCACGCATTTTCTGCAAGGTCAATTTCAAATGTTCTTCATGCTCCTCCTCACTTTTTGAATAACACCATAATGTCGTCGATGAAAACCACGACCAACTTATCCAAGTACTCCATGAAGACCTTGTTCATAAGGTACATGAAGTATGCGGGTGCATTTGTTAACCCAAAAGACATGACGGTATATTCATATGAACCATACCGTGTTCGAAAGGCAGTCTTGGGTATATCGGAGGGCTTAATCTTCAGCTGGAAATATCCCGACCGAAGATCAATCTTGGAGGACACTCGGGCTCCTTTCATTTGGTCGAATAGGTCTTCTATACGGGGCATAGGGTATTTGTTCTTGATTGTCACCTAGTTGAGAGACCTATAGTCCACGCACATCCTTTGGGTTCCATCCTTCTTGTCTACGAAGAGCACAGGAGCTCCCCATGGTGACGAGCTTGGTCGTATAAAACCCTTCTCCAACTGTTCCTGAATTTGCTTCTTGAGTTCCACTAGTTCATTGGTGGGCATCCTATAGGGTTTCTTTGCTATGGGTGCAGTTCCGGGTACCAAATCAATGGCAAACTCAATATCCCGATCAGGTGGCATACCTGGAAGCTCTTCTGGAAACACGTCCGTGAATTCCTGAACCACTGGAATGCCGTCCAATGTTGCTCCTTCGACGTGGTTCAAAATTGCCCTTTCAGTTGTTTGTTGGGCTGACTCAAACTCGACATGAATACCGTGCTCATTTGTCAACTGCACGCTTCTTTCAGCACATTGGATTACCCCGTTGTGCTTGCTTAACCAATCCATCCCGAGTATTATGTCAAGCCCTTGGGACTCCAAGACAATGAGGTTGGCAAAAAGGTCTACCCCCCTTATTTTAAGGCTTAATTTTGGACATACTATATTGGTCCTCATCTCTCCACCGGGGGAATTTACTAACATAGCACATTTTAAGTGTGATATGGGTAGATTATGCTTGGCAACATACTTGTATGATATGAAGGAATGTGATGCTCCAGAATCAAATAAGATGGTGGCTGGGTTGGAGTTGGCAAAGAACATACCAAGTGCGACGTCCTCAGCCTGTTGTGCATCCTCAGCAGAGACATGGTTCACGTTGCCGCGAGCATAGCTCTGCTGTCAACAGTTTCCTTGATTGTCCCCTCCGTTTGGTCGCGGGTTCTGCTTGGGCACGTTGTCTTGCTGTCCAGGGCCTCTCCTCGGGCACTGGCTCGCGAAGTGTCCTGTTTCCCCGCATGCAAAGCATGCCCTGTTGCCTACAGCAGCAGGTACGTTGGGGCGGGGGTTTTGAACAGGAGCGCCCATGTTGGGTCGGGGCACAGGAGGCAGGGGCACACGAGGTGCTTGTGCAACGGGTCGCTGCGGTGGTGGCTGACTAGGGCGGTATGCAGGAGCGGTCGATCCATACTGCGGTGGTGCCGGGGGCATGTATCGAGGTCGTACGTTGCTCCCTTGGGGCTGATATGGCATCTTACTCTTGCACCCTCGCTCGATCTCTCGGATCTTGCTTTCAACCACTATAGCCTTATCAACCAGCTTCTGGAAGCTCGCGTAGTCCTTGTTGAGGAGCTGAACCTAGATCTCATTGTTCAACCCTCTCATGAACAGGTATTGCTTCCTCTGGTCTGAGTTGACATCTTCGGGGGCATACCGCGACAGTTGTGTGAACTTGTTGAGATACTCATTCACGCTTCTCTGTCCTTGGCGGAGACCTTCAAACTCCTCTCTCTTGAGCACCATTACACCAGCAGGGATGTAATGTGAACGAAACTCTCCTTGAACTCAGTCCAAGTGATCGTCTCCGGGTCGACATGAGCGTTGCATAGGGCATCCCACCAGTCAGCGGAAGCTCCCATGAGTTGGTGCGACGCGAAAACAACCTTCTATCGGTCATTGCACTGCACTATGGCAAGCTTCTTCTCCATGGATTTCAACCAGTCGTCGGCCTCCATGGGGTCGTTAGCTTGAGCAAAGGTGGGTGGTTGAGTCCTCATGAACTCACCCAGTCTGTTATGAGCCGGCAGTGGTGGTGGCGGTGGTGCCGGAACGGGGTTGTTGTTGTTGGCCTGCAACTGACCCAAAGTTTGGATCATGGTTTGCATAAGTTGATTCTGCATGGCCATCAACCGTTCAGGTTGTTCTCACCAGCTCCGTGGTTAACAGGAACTTTATCGTTGCCATCCTCTTGGTTGTCACGGACGTTCCTTCGGCCGGCGTTTCCTCTCACCATCTGTGAGAGAGAGAACGAAGTAGAGTAGAAGATTAGAAGGTTAGATCCCTCAACTATATGCATCAAGGTGGGTTGGACTACATAAATTAGCCCATATGAGGATGTGGACGAGTGCCGAGGCATCTCACACCTCTTTCTATTTATGTGTGGACATGGACAATGCATTGAGATGTCCTACAACTCACACTAAGCACACAATCACAAATAATCTTCTCAAGGGCTCACACAACTCATATTCAAGGCTTGTTCAATGGGGGTCCTATATGGCTTAGGGTGTTGCCAATCCGTGATCCAACTATGGCCTTTTCTAGGCTTGTATCCTATGTCAAGGTAGTTTCAAGGCCAATCTATGCATCCTAGGCTTGCATCCTATGGTTAGCGTGGCTTACCTACCAATCTGTGTCTGATACTAATCTGTGATCTATCTAAGCATGTAACCTACATCAACCCGTGGCTCTGATACCAATCTGTGGCGCCCTCAATTCTGTGGAAAAACCACGGAACCGAGAACTGATGCATATGTGTTCCCAGGATGATCATCACACATATACACATCATCCACAAACTGAATTTCAGAATATATATGACCACGAATAACAGAGTTTATTACAATGCCTCATGAGTCTTGGACTCATGCTTACAGCGGAAGTCTTAATCTAACAGCGGAAGCCTTTATTTCTATGAAGCGGAAGTTTTCTAACTAATGCGGAAGCAATCTAATGAACAGCAGCTCCATCTATACTTCATCCCCACAGGCAAGGTTGAGGACAGATTTACACGCCTCAATGCTCCACCTGATCTTCATAGTAATCTTCTCCTGTTTCTGATGATGAAGTAATGATGCAAGTTTGAGTACAATGATGTACCCAGCAAGTGCGGGAAAATATGATATGTAGCTCACAACAATTGCGGAAAGCAAAGTTATTTATCAAAACCACAATAAAACAGCAACTTAAGTTTAAGTGAACGTAATCCCAACATGTATTAAAATACCGACATACCTCCGTTATGTTCATTACCTTCCATGTTCCAACCAGACATTAATCAAACTCATTCTTGCTCACGAATACCTTCTCATATTCGCTACCATCTCATGAATACCATCTCGTATTCGCTACCATTTCATCTCATAAACAACTTCTTCTCCCACCGAGACCAACCTCGTTGCCATGACTCATCAGTCATGCAACCCATCTTATCACCTGGACTCAACAGTCCCAAAAACAAAACCAAAACCAAATCATCTAAAACCATGACCAATAACCATATCCAATAACCATCCCAACTAATCATGGAAGTTGGCTAGGCGCTCGTGACCGTAAGCTCGGCTATCATGATAGTTTTAGACTCTGCAGAGTTTGCACCTTTTTACCCACAAGTTTGTGATTTCGTCACCCGTCGGTGACTGCAGAACCTCCATTATACCAATACACAACCGTCGGTGTATGGCCAAGAGATCACAAAATAGCCTTTACAAAGGGGCTACTAGATGTATGGACTCACTAAGGTTTCACCGGCAGGCTAGAATATCCAATTCTCCCACCCACGGGCCCCCTCTTGTGCCATGCAGTTCCCAGGGCAGTTCTCACTCGACTCCCATTCCCCGCGCCTTCCACGGTCCATAACAATCTAGCAACTTACCTAATTACTCAGCTAAGCCGCACCCATACTTGGCCTTGTGGTGGCACTGTTATTCTGGCATGTGCTCGCATGAACCGGTCCTTAGATCTACGACAAGTAATCACCATCTCAGACTACCTCATTCACAAACCCGGCTTGCCTAGATCTCCCTCCGATCCATGTTCATTAACAACAACAGTTTCTCATTATCATTACGAGTGCAGCTAGCTAGACACATCTATCTCGCTTCCCAATCCCATGGACTCAGCGAAGCATAAAAGTCAAAAACCATACCCGACTCATAAACTTCCCTGGCGACAAGGGTGGTTTAACCAAAACTAGTAAACTCCTATAAAAGGGTTTCCCATCATGTTTAACTCAGCACACACACCTTTTCGCAAAACAAAACAGTTTCCCAAAACACAGGATCAATATGGTCAAGGGGCACTTGCCTTGTTCTTGTGGTTCCATCGTAGGTAGCTCCCTGAGCTTGTTCTTCTATACATAATCACGCACATACAAGATTTACAACAATCAATATCATGCACAAACTTTAACTGGATGTGAGGATGCTTATGCATGTTAATCCTATGGTGCAGTTTTTATTAGATCGGTTTGTACGTGTTCTTGCATGGCTTGCAGGGTTTTGTGATGAACAGAGGTGTTCGGATCAAATGTGGACGTGGCGATAATCTTGCCTTTAGATCAACCCGATCAACAAGTGATCTGTCCACGAGAAAGCTTCTGTTCGAAAGGAATCGAAGAACAGATGCAAAGAAAACACGATGATGTCGCAAGGTGATATTGGAGACCTACCTTATGTTCTTCTTAATCTCGGGGTCCTTCTCCTATCAGACAGATCGTTGGGGCTTTCTTCCGGCGATCTCTCTCGACCAAACTCCGGCGATGGGTTTACTCGGCGAGTTGGGGCTAGGGCTCTGAGTCGTCGGCTCATGAGGTGGAAAAGAGGTTTGTGGTTTCGGCCAAGGGTTATGGGTTCTATTTATAATAGGGAAGAGAAGAGTCCTTATCTGATCGGATCTCGAATAAGAGTCCTATTCAGATTGTCGTTGAATCTTAACATCTTATCTTTAGTTGATTTGGTGCGGTAACATTGTGGAATTTGTGTCGGTTTCCTCTCTGTACCGGTATTTCCACGCGTACAGAAGATAAAACCGCTCCAGAACTCGTTACCTCCGTGGTGATGAGGTCCGGAAGCTCCACGTGTCCACCGGGCCTGGTCTCCCCTTTTCCGCGGATACGAGCTCCGGTTGTTCCGCGTGTCTATCGAGCGAGACTCCCTCTCCTTCGGAGGTGAACTCCACGTGCGCCACGTATCCTGGCGGTCGGGACCTCCTCTCTATTCAGAGGTGGCTCCGCGCACGCCACGTATCCTAACAGCGCCAGACTTCCTTTCTTCTCAGAGACGAGCTCCGAGGTTAACATGTGTCCAACAGTGACGGACCTCCCGGAGATAAGCTCCGGCGGTGACACGTGTCCAATAGAACCGGACCTCTCGGAGGTGAGCTCCGAGATCGACACGTATCCCGTGCGACTGGTCCTCTGATTTCCGCGGTGACTAGCTCCGAAGGTGACACATGTCCTGCGACTGGCCTTGCTTTTCCGCAGAGGCTAGCTCCGGGGGCAACACATGTTCCACGGGGTCGGACCTCTCCCCCTTTTTGGAGATGAGCCCCGAGCCTGCCATGTAGCCAGTTTAGCGGCGGACCTCTCCCCACCATCGGAGGGATGAGCTCTGAACACGCCACGTGGCCAGCGGGCCACGGGAGTTGTCTTCGGCGCTCTCTGTGAACTGGATTCGGCTCCTTTTGGCTATCTTTTTGATATTTTCTCTGTTCCCACTTCTTTTAAAATGTTTTCTCTACATGAAACATGAATGCATGCGGAAACCAGAAATGAGGGTGTCACATCATAGGATTTGAAAGGTTATGCAAGTGGGGTTTCAATCACCTTAACTCTAATGCAAACATTCACCCTAGACATAAGTGATACAAATAAAGAATTTCATAAAAGGTACTTAAGTGCAAACCGGGGCTTGCCTGGTTGCGAGTCAAACAGGAAGTTAGCTTCAGGTGGAAGGACGTCCAAGGGCTCCGGTGCGTCTTCAACTTCGGTCACTATTATGAAATGTTATAAAATACATGTGTAAGTATTAAGGATTTATAAGAATTGGACTTCTATTCATAGCTATTGCTATTTAGAATCCTTAATTGGCTTTTGGATTTCAGTGGATACTAGACCCTCTAAGGATGATCTGTGCAAAATTTGGAGAAATGTCATTGCACAATGTAGTCTTTAAAATTCCTACAAGTACAATGCTTCTCTGAATTTGGAGCCCAATTCAGGAGCTTTGACATAGCTAACAGTGGAATATCTGATTAGGGTAATTCCGCCTGGTTCTAACAAAATTTGTTTCACCATTTTTGGAGCTACCAACAGAGAGATATGAATTTTTGAAGTTGGGCAGGAGTTCTGAAAAGTTTCTGTTTAAATTTGAATTTCCAAATAAAGGCTGAACTTTGGAAGGCAATTTAGCCTACCAAATGAACTCCAATGAAGTTCAAATTTTTACTGGAGATCAGTTACTATGAAAAGGATTTTCTGCCCAAATTTGGGAATATTTCATAAAGAATTGCTCCTGTAATAAATCCCTAAAAATTTAATAAAAACAATTCTACAGAAATTCCTGGGCCTTTTCATAGCCTAAAACTTGTTTCTCTGTGAAGTACTCCTCATGAGGATTCCAAAAAAATTGGTCTCACCCTTTTTGGAGTTATCTACACAAAGTTATGAGTCTCCAAAGTTTGAACTGTATAAGGAAATTCAGGAAATGTTTAAATCCTTACTGTGGGTCCCACCCGTCAGTTCCCTCTTCTTCCACGTGCTAAACAGAGGAGCCCGCGACGTTTACTCCAGTGAGGGTGGTGGGAAGGACTTCCCCGGCCATCTCCCAGGCCGAATCTCACCGCTCCTCCATTATTGGCCGTGCTGAACACGCTGCGAGGGTTGCCGGCGGCCACCGCTCACCGGAAACCACCGCGCACCGGTGACAGCACGGTTTTGAACTCCGGAGAGGTCGGGAACTCTCATTCCTACACGATCAGTTATCGGGCCCTAGAGCATCAGTGAACGATGTCGGAGTTCGTAACGGTCTCGGCCACCGGTGAAACAGCCAGCAACCGGGGGCTCCACGGCGACCCGAGGTGCTTTTGCACCGGCGACTAAGAAAACCGCTAGGGCTCCCTCGTTTCTTGATGTTTTTGCTTGGTTCTTCATTGAGGAGAGGTGCTAGGAAGTATGGAAGCTGTGTGCAAGCTTGCTGAAGCTCTAATGGATCGTGCGCCACGAATTTCCGGTTAGACCGAGCACTACCCGTCGGTGCACAGTTTGGGGAAACGGTGAAATTCTCGCCATGGGTTCTAGAAATCGCCAAGCGGCCTCCGTCTGCACGACCAGGACATGTCCACGTACCTTTCGTGTACAGAAAGTTGGAGCAGAGGGTGACCGAGACGCTCTGTCCACGGTGGCCCGACTTCGGTTTCCGCCGATCGCTTCGGTTCTTGGCGCCGATCCTTGGATTAGGCTCAACAGCAGCCCCAAGCGTCAAAGCTGAGCGGGGGACTATCTTGTACCCATGTCGGCGCTCCTCTTTTGCGTTGGCAACTCGGGTGAGGAGGGATCAGTACTGGCTGGTGATCGAAAAAGGCCGAGACAGCGCCGGCGGCTCGCGTTCTCGCGGGGGAGCTGAGCAGAGGCCGAAGCACGAGCTGTAAGTGGCAAAATGCTCCTGTGGCACTCGGGGCGAGGTGATCAAGATGAGCAGCGGTGAGGAGACCCTGAGTTGGCATGGTGGAAAGCCTCGGGCGCGGGTAAACGTCGAGCGCTGGAGCGCTGTGATCGCCCGAGGAGAAAATAAAGTCGGTTGGCTTGCTTTGTGTGACTGACAATTGGGTCCACCCATTTCTAATTCTTATCCAATTTTCCACTGATAGTTCCTCCCCAGCATCTCAACATTTAAGGCTAAACTTTCACACCAAGTCATGGTTTAAACTTTTTGAATTCAAATTATTTGAATTCTGTTGTGAAAGTTTGAAATGTGTTTGATCATTTGAATTTGAAATGCATTTGAATTCTCCATTTTGTATTGTCCCAAAAACATAGCAAACCAGCTCCAAATTTTCCAATCTTTGGCATGGCTGCTCATTCAAATGTGGAGAACACATTTATGGAACCAAATTGGCAAATTAAGGGGATTGGAATTTGAAACTTAATTTGAAATTCAAGTTAGAGGGCTTCTCCTTTTAATCCCAAACAAATATTGAAACTCCTCCAAATGAGCTGAAATTTGGAAGGGTGAATATTTGGACTATGAAGATCCAAGTTATTAATTTAGATCTCCATGTTTGTAAATTTTGGGAAGTTTGAATCCTCACTTTGAACTTACACCGTTATAATTCAAAGTTTTAATTCCCCACATTTTTCCTAAGTGTACATGAGCTGAATTTTTTTTCTTGCTACCACGTTTTACGGATCTTACACCTTTCCTTCACATCTAAAATTTGGACGTGGTGCTCCACATAGGTCAGATCCTCTTGAAGCTGGAGTTCATCCATCTGTACTTGTTCTTCCGGTACTCTTAAGCACTTCTTGAGTTGGGATACGTGAAACACATCGTGTACGTCGGAGAGGTGCGTTGGCAGCTCTAGTTGATAGGCTACTTCTCCTCGCTTGCCCAAAATCTTAAATGGCCCGATGTAGCGAGGTGCTAATTTGCCCTTGACGTTGAACCGTCATTGGCCTCGGATAGGCGATACCTTAAGGTACACGAAGTCTCCTACTTCGAAGGTCAATCTTCTTCGCCTATTATCCGCATAACCTTTTTGCCGTGACTCAGCAGCCTTCCAGTTTTCTCGTATCGTTTGGACCTGCTTCTCAGCGTCTTGCAGCACTTCAGGTCCAAACACTTGGCTCTCTCCGGTCTCATTCCATAACAGCGGGGTTCTACACCGTCTACCATACAACGCTTCGAAAGCTGACATCTTCAAGCTGGCCTGATAGCTGTTTTTGTATGAAAATTCAGCATACGGCAAGCTCCTATCCCAACTGCGCCCATGTTTCATGGCGTAAGCTCTCAACATGTCTTCGAAAATTTGATTTGTCCTCTCAGTTTGCCAGTCAGTTTGCCGGTGATAAGCGGAGCTGAAATTCAGCCGTGTACCCATGGCTTCATGCAGCTTCTTCCAGAACCTAGAGGTAAATTGAGAACCCCGATCTGAAACTATCCTCTTCAGAACTCCATGGCGACACACAATTTGCTCCATATACAGCTCGGCTAGTTCTGCGATGCGGTACGTGGTTCTAACAGGAAGGAAATGGGATGTTTCCGTTAATCGGTCCACAATAACCCAAATGGAGTCGTAACCCGACCGAGTACGTGACAATCCGACAACGAAATCCATGCTGATGTCTTCCCACTTCCACTCGGGTACTTTCAATGGCTGCAACAGTCCAGCGGGTCTTTGACGTCCGGCCTTCACCTGTTGGCACGTGTCGCATAAGGCAACATATTCAGCTATGTCCCTTTTCATACCATCCCAGAAATAGCAAGTTTTCAGGTCCTTGTACATCTTTGTACAGCCGGGATGTATGGAATAAGGTGAGTCATGTGCCTCCTTTAATATCGTGTCGCGTATGTGCTTCACGTTAGGCACACAAATCCTTTCCCCTAACCAAAGCATGCCCTTCTCGTCTTCCTTGAAATCCTTTTCTATGCCTTGTCGGATTCTCTCCTTGATTTCCTCATCCGTTGCTTGGCCATCTCGTATCTCTTGTTCCAGAGAAGAGTTGAGTTCTATCACTTCCATCTCGTTCAAGAACCCGAGATGTAACCATTCGAACTCCTTGCGCAGCTCGGACAGTAGCTCCCGAACCGTGAGTTGGTGACATGCTCCCTTTCGGCTCAACGCATCAGCTACTACATTGGCGTTTCCGGGGTGATAATTGATTCCAACATCATAATCCTTGATGAGTTCTAACCATCGACGTTGCCTCAAATTCAGATCCATTTGCGTGAATATATACTTGAGGCTTTTGTGATCCGTATAGATCTCACATCGGTGTCCAGAGATATAATGCCTCCAAATCTTCAAGGCATGTACCACGGCTGCAAGTTCCAAGTCATGTGTGGGGTAATTCAGCTCGTGTTTCTTTAGTTGTCTCAACGCATAGGCTAACACTTGTCCTTCTTGCATGAGCACACATCCAAGCCCTTGTCTTGATGCGTCACAATATATATCGAGACTCTTGCTCACGTCCGGCAAAACCAAAACTGGTGCTGTGGTTAGTCTTTTCTTGAGCTCCTCAAAGCTTTCTTGGCACACTGGTGTCCACTGAAATGCTTTTCCCTTCATTAGCAATTCAGTCATAGGCTTCGCTATTTTGGAAAAAACCATGATGAACCGTCGGTAGTATCCAGCCATCCCAAGGAAACTCCGAATATCTCTCACATTCTGCGGTTGGTTCCACTTCACAACATCTCCCACTTTTCTGGGATCAACCGATACTCCTCTCTTGGAGATGATGTGACCTAGGAACGATATCTCCTTTAGACAAAATTGACACTTGCTGAACTTGGCATACAATTCATGCTCTCGCAGTTTCTGCAATGTCAAACTCAAATGTTCTTCATGTTCTTACTCGCTTTTTGAATACACCATGATATCGTCGATGAAAACCACGATGAACTTGTCCAAGTACTCCATGAAGACCTTATTCATGAGGTACATAAAATATGCGGGTTCATTCGTTAACCCAAAAGACATAACGGTCTATTCATACGAACCATACCGTGTTCAAAATGCAGTCTCGGTTATGTCGGAGGGCTTGATCTTCAGCTGGAAGTATCCCAACCGAAGATCAATCTTGGAGAAAATTCGGGCACCTTTCATTTGGTCAAACAGGTCCTCTATATGGGGCAGCGGGTATTTATTCTTGATCGTCACCTCATTGAGAGACCTATAATCCACACACATCCTTTGGGTCCCATCCTTCTTGTCTACGAAGAGCACAGGGGCTCCCCATGGTGACGATCTTGGGCGTATAAAACCCTTTTCTAGCTGCTCCTAAATTTGCATCTTAAGTTCCACTAGTTCATTAGCGGGCATCCTATATGGCCTTTTCGCTATAGGTGCAGTTCCAAGTACTAAATCAATAGCAAATTCAATGTCCCGGTCAGGTGGCATACCAGGAAGTTCCTCCAGGAACACATCTGAAAATCCTTGAACCACCGGAATACTTTCCAATGTTGCTTCTTCGACGTGGTTCAACGCTGCCTTCTCGGTTGCCGGTTGGGCTGACTCGAACTCAATAAGAGTACCGTGCTCCTTTGTCAACTGCACGCTCCTCTCAGCACATTGAATTACTCCGTTGTGCTTGCTTAACCACTCCATTCCATGTATTATATCAATCCCTTGAGAATCCAAGATAATAAGGTTGGCAAGAAATTCTACCACCTTATTTTATGGTTTACTTTCGGACATACTATATTAGTCCTCATCTCTCCACCGGGAGAATTAACCAACATAGTGTGTTTCATGTGTGATATGGGCAGATTATACTTGGCAACATACTTGGATGATATGAATGAATGCGATGCTCCGGAATCAAATAAAACAGTGGCTGGGTTTGAGTTGGCAAGGAACATACCAATCACGACGTCCTCATCTTGTTGCGCTTCCTCAGCGGAGACATGATTCACATTGCCACGAGCGTAGTTCTGCTGCCCATGGTTACCTTGCGTAGCTCCTCCATTCGTCCGTGGGTTCTGTTTTGGTGCGTTGGTCAGCTGTCCAAGGCCTTTTTTTGGTCATTGACTCGCAAAGTGTCCCGCCTCTCCGCATGAAAAGCATGCTTTATTGCCCAAAACAGCAGGAACGTTGGGGCGAGGTTGGTTTTGAGCATAGGCACCCATGTTGGGACGGGCCGCAGGAGGCAAAGGCATACGAGGTGCTTGCATGACAGGACGTTGCTGCGGTGGTTGATTAGGGCGAGGTGGGTTTGCAGGGCGGAAAGTAGAAGCGGACAAGCCATACTGTGGTGCAGCTGGTGGCATGAAACGGGGACGTACATTGCTCCCTTGTGGCTGGTATGGCATCTTCCTCTTGCCCTCTTGCTCGATCTCACGGATCTTGCTCTCAACCACTATAGCTTTGTCCACGAGCTTCTGGAAGTTTGCATGATCATTGTTGAGCAGTTGTACTTGGATCTCATTGTTCAATCCTCTCATCAACAAGTATTACTTACTTTGACCCGAGTTGACTTCTTCACGAGCATACCTTGACATCTGCGTGAACTTGTTGAGGTACTCATTCACGCTCTTCTTTCCTTGGAGGAGACCTTCGAGCTCTTGCCTTTTAAGCATCATGACTCTAGCAGGGACATAATGAAAGCGGAAACTCTCCTTGAATTCAGCCCAAGTGATAGCCTCCTGGTTGACATGAGCATTGCAAAGAGCGTCCCACCAGTCAGCGGCTGAACCCATAAGTTGGTGCGATGCAAAGAGAACTTTCTCCCGATCATTGCACTGAACAATAGCAAGCTTCTTTTCCATGGATTTCAACCAATCATCAGCCTCCATGGGATCATTAGCTTGTGCAAAAGTAGGCGGTCGAGTCCTCATGAACTCTCCCAATCTGTTGTGAGCCGGTGGTGGTGAGGGTGCAGGAACGGGATTAGGATTGTTGAGGTTGTTGGCTTGCAGCTGTCCCAAAGTTTGTATCATAGTTTGCATGAGCTGGTTCTGCATGGCCATCAACCGTTCAAGGTTGTTTGCATCATCCCCGGGGTTAGCATTTTCAGGAACTTCAACGTTGCCATCCTCTTGTGGTTCAGGGTTGCCATGAACGTTCCTCCTTTGACGGCTGGCATTTTCCCTCACCATCTGAGAGAGAGTTGAGAAGAACAGAAAATAGAAGTTTAGATTGATCCCCCAACTATATGCATCAAGGTGTATGAACTAAATATCTTTATTAATTTCATCCTATATGATGATGTGAACACATGCCAAAGCATCTCAGCTCTCTCCACTATGTGTGGATGTGGATATTCGCCGAAGCGTCCCACAAGTCACACCAGCACACAAACACAAGCAATCATCACAAAAGTTCAACACACCACTCCTATTTACGCTACTACGATATAAACGTTCCTGTTACATCTTATTCAATTGGAATCCTAAACTTAATCATGTGAACTGGTGCTGTTCCCGCCGTGTGACGGGGGTAGTCCATACATGGGCGCACGCCATGGTGAGTCAGCATTCCATGTAGAGTTAGAAGGCGCTGGTGCTCCTAGTCACCGGCATCTTATAATATAACATGAGAAACTTTAGAGAAGCAAGAAATAACTCCAAAACTTCAGAAGTTATAGGGCAAGAAAGCAACGGTGTTGCTGTCCAAAAGAAGAGAAAAAGAGGGGCTGAAAATAGCATTTTGCGCTGGCTGAATTGACAAGTAAAATGCAGCAGCACACAATTTTCGAAAATAGCAGTTTAGAGGAGTGTGCCTATGTGTTTTAGAGTGTACATTCTACCTAGGCTTGCGTCCTACGGTCAACGTGGCTCTGATACCAGTCTGTGACACCCGGTTCCAAAAACAGAACCAAGTTAATGCATATGTGTGCCCAGGATGTTCATCACACATACACATATAATCCACAAACTGAATTCAGAATATAACCACAAATAAATAGTATTTAAGTACTTTATTACATTGACTCATTTGTCTCACTCATGAATCTTTAACTTATTCTTGCAGCGGAAGTCTCTAAATGACAGCGGAAATAATTAAACAGCAGCAGGCTCCATCTTCAACTCAACAGGCATGTTGACGGTAGTTCGCACGCCTAGTACTCCACATGATCCTCGAAGTACTCTTCTCCTGTTGCTTATGTTTATGTGATAATGCAAGGTTGAGTACATGTCGTACTCAGCAAGTGCAGGAAAAGTATGACATGTAGCTTACAACAAGGTAGGAAATAAAAGGCTCATTGCAGCAAGCAAATTTTATTTCACAAACATAATAAAAACAGCAACTATTTCTATGTGAGTTTAATCCATCATAACCATGTATGGCCAAGAGATCATAAAATAGCCTTTACAAAGGGGCTACTAGATCTATGGACTCACTGAGGTTTCACCGGCAGGCTCGAATCACCATTCTCTCACCCACGGGCTCCCTCTTGTGCCATGCAGTTCCCAGGGCAGTCCTCCTCGACTCCCATTCCCCGCGCCATCCACGGTCCATAACAAGCTAGCAACACACCTAATTTGTCAGCTAAGCCGCACCCATATTTGGCCTTGTGGTAGCACTGTTTTCCTGGCATGTGCTGGCATGAACCGGTCCTTAGATCTACGGCAAGTAAACCACCATCTCATTCAGCAACATCCACGAACCAAGCTTTCCTAGACCTCCCCAATTCCATGCTCATTAACATCATCAAGTTCTCATCATCATTATTCATATGAGTGCAGTAGCTAACCACGTTTTAATTCAGCTTCCTGTGGGGACCACCCCGTGGTTCACCCACTACAGGATCGCTGAGGGTGGTGCCGTGCGATGCGGCACCCAACAGCACACACGAAAAGATTTAAGAACAACATACAAACTTTTATTTGATATAAAACGGCGGAAGTGTTTTTACAAAAAACGTTAACTATACAACGGAAGTATATACATAGCTACTATCTACTCCTATCTACGCAAAAGTGCAGCCGTCCAGCCCGGGGTCACTACACACTAGCAGCATGGAACCGGAGATCACGGCGGTGTGCAGGGCTCCAGCTCGGCTGTGTACCCCGACGGGGCATCTCCTCGTCCTCGGACCCCTCCTCATAGCTCTCACCTGCATACAGCTCAAATATTGCAACCGTGAGCACGATGGCTCAGCAAGTCTTATCCGACAACCCTAGGTGTAAAAGCCCAAGAAAGTGAAGTGCAAAAGAATGTTTATCACCTCACAACACCACAGCTCATGTGGTGGATATCTTGTGAACATTGGTGAAGAGCAAGTAACCACCATCAAAAGGGGTGATTAGAGGGGAAAGCCCTAACTTCCAAAAAGTGGGATTTCTACACATGAACATGAAAGGTTGAGCTCACCCCTAGACCTTAATTAGTCTTGGGAAGGCTCAGACCGAATTTCATGCAAATCCAACACTTTTTGAGGCACTTTTGGAGGCATTTGAAAAAGAGGCCAATCTGAATGTAAATTCAAGCAGCAACTTTCATCACTTAAATCCAAAAGTGGAATTCATATTCAAACTCAGCACATTTTTCTGAGTTAGTCCACCAATTTTCATCCCCATTGGACTTAATCTTGTCGGGAGACCAATTTGCAATAATTCAAACTGAATTTGAATTTTAAATTCAAATGGGCAGCAAATTTGTCAAAATCAAATTTAGTTAAAGAATTCAAATTTCATCCCATGCCTTTGTGGCAAAGCCTACCATTCAATTCTGAGTGGTTGAGATATTTGCAGCAGAAGGGGGGAGAAAGAATTAGAGGGGAGAAGAGGGCCCACTGGTCAGAAGGCTTAGCACCGAAGTCTGTTCGTGCGAGTCACTCGGCAGCCGACGTTCACCGCGTGACAGCTCCTGCTCCCGCGCCCGAGTGGAAGAGGACACCGCATGGGAAAATCGCGAGTCACAGCGCCAGCACAATGCCCACTCGGTCATTTTCGCTGTGCCCCGGCTGAACCGACGCTCACCCACCACGCAGTTGCTTCCGCTCGCGAGTGTTTTCACCGCTGCTCTCTGATCACCGGTGACCGGCCGATCCCGGCTGCATCACGTGCCACCACCAGAGAAGAAAAGGTGCGCCCGCGTGTGGGTAAGCTGTGGGAGGAAAGGTTTCACCGTTTCATGTAGGGTAGAGCGAGAATTCCAAGTTTTCCCCCACGGTCCACCTTAGGGTTAGCAATCGGTCGTCGGCGAAATTCGTTGCACAGAAGCAACCGCCGGTCGAGCTGCAGCTCACACACGTTCTAGACACCTGTGTGCGTCTCTCCGAGCAAGGACCCGCAGGAACAACCATTCCAAACCCTAGTTTCACCAGTAACAGTCCAGCGGAAGGGAGGGTCGCCGGTGAGGTCCGGGTTGCCGGCCGTTTAGGTCCCAACCAAGGTCATGCCGAGTTGCCCGAGGCTTCCCTGGACGTGGTGACGCGATTAGCACGCGAAGGGGGTGGTCAGGAGGATGGGAACACGTTGCCAATGTTGCACAGAGACATAGCGCTCGTCGCCGGCGAGCTACGACGGTTAGCCGACGGCGGCATGATGTCCAATGTGTTCAGCGTCCAAAATTATGTGGGGACGGCAAGTCTCACCGTCACCGGCGAGCTAGGTCGCCGGGAACGCCAACATCGCCGGAGCTCCGGCGGCTCGGGGCGGCGGCGTCGGGAGGTAGACGAAGGCGTGGGTCCCACGTGTCAGCCACTGTGTTAAGCACGCGCGAGCGTGCGGTTAGTTTAAATTAAACGGGCGGGCCCTGCTGTCAGCCTCCGGGTTAGCGCGGGAGATGATTTCTGTAGGAAAATAATTCAGAGATCAGCCCAAACTTTAGAAATTCATAACTTTGGCTAGGGTGTCCAAATTCAGTGAACCAAATTTTGTTGGATTCACCTTTTTGAGTAGTTTCCAGCAACACAAATTTCAGCTCATGAAACTTAATAGTTTTCCAGAATTAATTCCCTAAATTCAAACTGTTAGGAATTTTATCTGGAGAATTACTTTATGAAAAATTCTGAAATTTGGCTGGGAGGTTCATTGGAAAATCCTTGAGTCACAGTAAAATTTTCAGACCCATCCAAGTTCATTAATTCCCCAAATGCTGTGATTAATGGAACTGCCCTGAGAAAATAGAAAAATGTACAGAAGCATTTTTCAGATTTTCCCAAATCTTATTTTGGGCATAAATTCCTCTAGAATTCTTCAAATGACATGAAACCAATTCCATTAGAACCATCTTAAATTCTAGTTTCCATAAAGTAATGGTTGGAGCCATAAAAACCCCTGGAATTCCTTAGAGGCTCTAATATTGACCAAATAAGCTTTTATTTGTACAAAGCTCAAATGAACCTTGTTGCAAATGAAACTTGGTCAAGACTCTGGCTAGGACCCTACCAAGCCAACATAAAAATTTCAGAACCAAAGGGGAGATCTAGCTAGAGTTATGGAAATTACTTATTCAGTTCTAAACATTGCATTTAAATTGACATGTAGTATCTCGTTGACGTGTAGTCGCTGAAGGCAAGGAAACTCCGGAAGTGCTCGACTTCCTTCTTTCGGATGAAGCCTTGACACCTGACCAGCAGCAACAAGGCAAGCCCCGGTTTGCATTAACCCATTTTATAAAGTTTTGCTTTGTTACATACTTAGTGTGAGGTATATAGATGTGCATTAGATGTAGGATGGATGAGACCCCAAATGCATAACCAGATTTTCCTATAAGAGTGAGGGTAGTGTCTAAGACCTCGAGTAGACAGGCTATGCTTAATGATTCCTAGAACTTCGGTACAAGTCGAGTAGTTGGAATCTACTCGCGAGTTTAGGCTTGGGACACACGGGATTGGTTCGAGTGATTTGAGATCACTTTAGTAATGAAAATGATACTAGGCTGGGGCTAGGGGCACAGCAAGAGGAAGTCTTGTGTGCGCAGCCCTCTCCGTGTCGATTGAGGACCGATCCGTGTGCGGCCCACGCTGATCAAGTTTGAACGTACCGAAGGCATATCGGATATATGGGCCCTGGTAAACCGATGTATCCTAAACCTACAGGCGTCGAGGCATAACGCACCGATTTATAGGTGTAGGCTGAGGGCAGCAAGGTGGAAATCTGCTAATGGGCATAGAGAGATGCTCCTTGTAGGGAACCTCCTGCTCGTTTCGGTGCGACCAGTGCGACATTTGGGCTGTTGGGTGAAAGGTTGTCCAGTACGACATCGAGTGAGCGTGCTGTGCAGCTCCACGGGTGGGCGTACGTGACGTGCTCTTCGGGTATCCCTGCAGGTGTATATCGAGTCGATTCGCCATCCCTTGCGGTGAAGAGTACCACTTGGTCACTGAGTCATGACGTAGGCTAATATATGGAATGTGCTGATTCAATATTTCTGTTATACTATAATTGTATTGCTACATGTGTGTCACCAAATATTGCTTACTAAATTTCCTATTTATGAACTGTTAACTTGTGGCTAAAATATGAATTAAGGATGAACTTGTAGGCGTGTCCATTTGCTGAAATTTACCATCCCATGATCGTTGTACACTACATGTAGAGTTTCATGCCTAGGTAAGTCGGTTAAGTCTTGTTGAGCCATTGTGCTCATGGTTGCTGCTTAAGTGTTTTTCAGGTGAGGAGCCACCCACGGACTCGGATTACGAGTCCACCAGCGAGGGTTACCCTCCGTCAGGGACCACGGCTGAATGGGAGCCGTACACGCCGCGCTAAGCTGAGGAGTGCAGCTAGTGTGGGTTGCCCTAGGGCTGGGCAACCGACTTTTGTTAGATAGGCGGGCGTGAGTTGCAAATTTAACTTCCGCTGTATAATATAAACACTTGTTTGTAACTGAGTAGTGTACTACTTTGTACATTTCAGTTGGTTTTCAATGTAATACAATGTATCCTTATGATGTTTGCTGTCCGGTGTCGCATCGTACGGCACCACCCTCTGCGATCCTGGATGAGCGGATTCCGGTCCGCCACACTAGGCATGGAACTCTACATGCAAGGATGTGTAAGATAGGAAAAGGACTTTGCAATAAAGACATGCCTACATGTTGATCCTTACTTTCAGTTTTATAGCATCAGATCAATAAGCCTTAGGCAGCCCCCACATCAGAAGTCCACAATCAAACAAGAAACGCGTTCCCCCGATGTGGTGATGCCCAAAGTGGAAGATAAACTTAATTAGCTCTACATCTACAGCAAACATGATTTCAAAACATTAATAATTCATCACAGCATATTATCATTCATCTGGCTTATTGTTCTTCTTACTACGTCACAGAACAGTGAACAAGCGGTACTCAAATAACCGCGAGGGACGGTGATTGCAATCAGGAGACACCCGGACAACACGTTGCATACACCCACTTTCAGAAGTGTGATTCCACACCCCTTCCTACTCTGTTGTATGCAACAACCTTTCAAAGGCAACCCAAATGCCGAACCGGTCCATCCGTAATGGGCAGGAGGTCCCCGCGTGGAGCGTGACTGTGCCCACTAGCAGATTTACACTTTGCTACCCTCAGCCCACTCCTATTTACGGTTGGGTAAGCCTCAACACCCAGGTTAACCAATTACATCGGTTTCCTGCTTATGTCAGTATGTATCTGGTACTGTTCGATACTTGTTCAGCAGGCGCGCACACGACTCGGTCCTCAATCAACACCAACAGGGCTATGCGCGTGACACCTCCGCTCACTTCTTCCTATCCCCCCTGCTGGGTCTCCTTTTCACCACTCTTAAGCCATTTTCTATTCTGACCAAACCGTGTGATAAAACCTTACCTTGCTAGTAGATTCCAACTACTCGACTTCTACCGAGATCCTAAGCATATTAGCACGGCATTCTCTACTCGTCGAGCCTGTAAACTACCCAACCCTCCATAGGATTTAAAAGGTTATGCAAGTGGGGTTTCAATCACCTTAACTCTAATGCAAGCATTCACCCTAGACATAAGTGATACAAATAAAGATTTTGCAAAAGTACTTAAGTGCAAACCGGGGCTTGACTGGTTGCGAGTTAAATGAGAAGTCAGCTTCTGGTGGGAGGACGTCCAACGGCTCTGGGGCGTCCTCAACTTCGGTCACTATTATGAAATTTAGCAAAATAAATGCATAAGTGCAAGTTTTATATAAGAAGTACACTTTTATTTAGAGCTACTGTTGTTTAGGTACCTTAATTGGCTTTGGGATTTTTACAGTGGATACTAGACTCTCTAAGGATGATCTGAGAAAAATTTGGAGAAATATCATTGCACAATGTAGTCTCCAAAATTCCTATAAGTACATGGCTTCTCGGAATTTTGAGCCAAAATCTGGAGTTTTTACATGGCTAACAGTGAAATATCTGATTAGGGTATGTCTCCATGGTTCTAACAAAATTTGTTTCACCATTTTTGGAGCTACCAACAGAGAAATATGAATTTTTGAAGTTGGACAGGAGTTCTGAAAAGTTTCTGTTTATAATTTGAATTTCCAAATAAAGGCTGAACATTGGAAGGCAATTTAGTCTAGCAAATTAACTCCAATGAAACTCAAATTTTTACAGGAGATCACTAATATCATGAGAAATCTTCTGGCCAAATTTGAGGAAATTCCATAACAGGGATCTTCTGGAATTAATTCTCAAAAATTAAATTTGATGAATTTTGGAGAAAATTTCAGAGATCTTCAGATCAATTTCTTTGCATTTCAGAAAAGCACTGACTTAGAGGTATCCAACAAAATTTGGTTCACAAATTTTGGACATTCCTACTGAAAGTTATGGTCATTTGAAATTTGCACCATTTTTCTGGAAATCAATTCTATGATTTTTAGCAAATTTATTTAACCCTGAGATAACCTACTGATTAAGCCCTCTTAATCAGCTCCAAAATCCTAAAAATTTTACTGGAGATCAGGAACTGTGAAAAGCACTGGCTGCCCAAAATTGGGAATTTTTCATTGAGAATCCTTCCTGGAATTAATCCCTAAAGTATTTAATAAAAAGAATTCCACAGAAAATACTGGGCATTTTCATAGCAAGCACTTTGCTTCTTTGCAAAGTACATCTTATTAGGAATCCAACAAAATTTGTCTCACTAATTTTGGAGATTTCTACCCAAAGTTATGGATTTTTCAAATTTCACTAACTTTCCGTTTGAATTTTACAGAGCACTCAACGTGGGGCCCACTCGTCAGATCTTTCTTCAACCTCCCGCCAGAGAACGCTCGTGCACACCAGCACAGATTGTGGTGCGGCTCGTTCTCCCTCATTTCTTCACCAAATTAGCTCCGTTTTCGCCCTACACCATCCTTGGAACGTGGCGCAGCTGCTGGGCAAGGTTTCCCCGCATGAAAACGGCCGAAAATAGGTCGGCACCGGCGGGGCAGCTCGGGGGCTCGGCATCGACGCGTTCTGGCGTGTCCAAAGCTTCTCCCGGCGAGCTACATTGCCATAAAGAATCCGTAGTGGTCGGGGAACATCGAACGCAAGCCAATCCTTGCAGCAAACGGCGGGAAAAAGGGGTTCACCGGAGGACCGACCCGTTTTTGCCGCCGCCGGCGATTTTTAGTCGCCCGGGGCTTGTGGTGGACGGTTTGATGCATGCTTTGTCGTGGGAGAGCCCTAGAGTTACTAGTTCCTGTGGCTTGAATTGTAGAACCGATGATCAACCACCTTGGATGAATTTCCAGATTTAGCTCACGTCGGTTCAACACGTACTCCGGCGGTAAAACCCGAATTCCAGCTAGCCGGCGATGGGGAAGATCAAGAGGACTACGGAAGCATGATCTACACACCTTGGCGCACCTTAGGGAGGGGTTGGTCGTGGGCAGAGGCATTGGAGCGACCGGAAGACGTGAAGCAGCGATGGCGACGTCGTACTGCACCGAGGGGAAAAAGTTGGGTCGGCACCGGCTGGAGGACGATGGACACAAGCTGTGGAGGCGCGGATGACGTCCAGTGGAGGCCGGCGCACCTCCTAGTCAGCTCAGCTGGGCGCCACAGTGGCCGTAGGTTGATCGGGGGTGAGGAGCAAAGACGCACGGGGTGTTTTTCTTCTGCTTCTGGACGCGCGTGTTCAACGAAGCGAGGAGAAACGTCCTGTGAGCAGAGAAGATGCAATTGAGTTGTTCACTGCCGTGGCTATCGCCTTTCCCACCGAAGTTGACTTTCGTCGGAAGCAAGACACGAGCAGCAGCTCGGTGATTGCCTCGGTGGCGCGCGCACACAGACACAATTTGATTATTGTCTCTGTTCACTGACATGCAGGTCCCACTGGTAGTCTCCCCCCTAAACAACAGTGGCTCCCAAATTCAAATTTTAAATTTGCAGCAAATTCCACAAACTGAATTCGATTACCAGGAGTTAACCATCCGTTAGGTTCAAAACTTTAAATTCGGCGCCTCGAATTCAGTTCCTGTGCGAGGGGAAATAACACCCGGGGTTACTGTTTTTGTGAGCGAAAGATTACGCCGGAAGCTACTCAATCCCACGAGCTGGTCGCCAGCGCGACAGAAACAGCGAGGAGGTGGCCTCCGCTTGCAGCTCGGTTGGTGAGTGAGAGGATCACGCCGTGAGGTGTTGAAGCCACGAGCTGGTCGCCAACTCGATGTAAGAAGCTGGAGGTGGCTGTCCTCGTTGGCGCTCTGAGGAGGCTCGGGTGGCGTTCGACACCGAACTGAGGAAGTCTTTGGGAGCAAGTTAACGCGGCCCAATGACATGTGGGGTCTAAATGTGGACTGAAGTTTGAATAAACCAAATTCAGTGTGAAGTTCACTTTCAACATTGAATTCAGCTCACATTTGAAAATGGTCGTATTTGACTCCTTTTTAGCCCACCCTGAAATCAGGATGTGGCCACCATGAATTTCCTCGAATTCAACGATGTGAGGATACCTGTATGCTCCAAATTTTTGGCAGCATCTTGAGGGGAACAATTGAGTTCAAAATCTGAATTTAAACTCCCCCTTACATGTGAGAAATTTACACATGGTGTTTAATTCAACCTTGGCTAAACACCTTCAAATGAATGTGAGAGCTCGTTTGGTTGGACACCCATGTGCATCATCACATGTACAAAAATTTTTTTGTAAGTCCCATTTTCATGCATTCCAACACAAATGGTAATCAACATTCACTTTATTGACTTTGCATTTCTGGGACTTTTACATTCCTCCCCCCTTGAAAGAATCTCATCCCGAGATTCCAACGAGAAGAGGAAAGTAGGGAATGTTATCGGTAATATGACGATAACACACCGAACGGATATAACGATCTTCTAGCTTTTCCATAGTACTTCTCTTGACGGTATTGATTAGTCCATAAAACTCTGAGACCCATATTAACCGGGTCAATTGACTGCTATATTTACTGTACTAATCTTGGCATGGATAACGAATACTTGTCTAGATTAACTGAGTCCTTAGAATACTTCCCCAAACATGAATCGAGGTGTTTGGTGAGATTAAACAATGACCCGGAAATCTCTCCTCGAATTGGCATCTCAACCCTTTAGCCAAAACCGATTGCTTTGCTTGAACATAAGAGCAGCCACAAGTCCATTTCACTTATGCTACCAACATAGAAAAGGTCAACTAGCTATGGTAACCACAAGGGTGTCAAAGGCACCATATGATCTCTCAACAATTTAGATCGTGTTCAAGGATTGTCACGAGGTTGAGCAATCAATCGGTAAGCCCCACGATGAGAAATTAGTTTAGTTCCAACAATTATGGCACTCGGAGCAAAACAAGTCATAGATAAAAGTCCAAAACTTTCTTAGGTACAAGGGATGTTGAATAACTGGTTTCCCTTGTATTGACCAATGAGGTTGAATCAACAGCTTGATCAATAATATAAGGTCGTTAGACACCGCTTAATGGTTTGAAGAGAGGTACACAATCTTGCTCAGTACTTTGGTATTTCACATGTTATATGGTGCAACACATATGCATATGATATGGTGCAAATGGTGCATATGTATGATGCAAAATGGAGCATATGTATGATGCAAAATGGTGCATATGTATGGTGCATACAAGGCGTTGCGCACAATAGGTTGCACATCTCTCAATGCTTTTCAATATGTATGGTGCATCATATTTTTATAGTCTGAGCAAGAATTAGTACGATAATTCAAACATGGTTAAGAAACATCTCAAACTTTGCCATGTACAGATAACTTGGTCAGGTCAATAAAGGTGCTAAACAAGGCATGCCACTTTCATGTGGTGACCAAGTTTAAGGAAAATATGTCAAATGTTTGAAGAGATCGTTGAGAAATACTCTATAATAACTTAACCTAGGAAATCTCTATTCTTACGTTGACTTCACTTTCTCTTTTCTCCTGAGGTTTCACAATAACCGTTTAGCGTGAAACACCAGCTACTAGTTCTAGCTCCTAGTCTTGTTCTCTCAAGTCTTGTGATTCTGGCGAGCATTTGTGTGTACGTAGTGAAGACGCTAAAACTACATCTTTCTCGATGATGACGGATCTTGTACTTGAACTTTGATTACATAAAAATGTAATTTCCTCTTGCCTCTTGGTAATGTCATACTTCGATGTATAGCCCATGGGTTATCAATGCTATGGTTTGATGGATGCACTCCTCCCCCCTTAAGTTCCAATGTAGGAAATTGAAAAATTAATCCATAATCTTCTTATGGGAAGGTAAGCATAACCATAGCCTTTCAGAGCTATATCACACAGCCTTTGATAACAAGGTATACCTGAAGTTATGGTCCAACAACAGCAAGGTACAGAAACTGAACTATCTTCTGTTCGATGGTTAAATCCTAATTCAATATTTGAACTGTTTAGGCAGTGAACAGAAAAGTTGGAGAAGACTTCCATATCTTTCCAATGGGTATTTATTTGCCTTCAACTAAGTTCTATATCAAAAGCTATGAGCTTCTAAAGTTGACAGAAATTCTGGAGGAATTTCATCAGCACCTCCCTTGTAAGTGCTCACTTTGGTCAACCTTTCCATATAGTTAGAAATGTATATGGACCAAACTCATGCTTACAAATTTGAAGCACGATTGACAAGATTTATAGAATCGTCAGATTTCACCTTTTATAATTCTTATACAGGAAGTCATAAGCAAGATCCAATTCAGTATAGAAACTATGCACAGACTTTGATACTCTGGACAGTTTCACTTGTACTGCGAATTTCGCCTCTTTACAGGAGGATTCTGTCCTGGAGTTTAACAGAAAAATTGTACAGAACTTCACGAGCTCTCCAAAAATGTATTTATATGATCTATTTGCATTCCTGGATCAAAAGATATGATGGTTCAAATTTAACAGAATTTCTGGCAGGATTTTGACAGCATCTCTTTTGCAAGTGGCTGTATTGTTCACAAAGTTCCATCATATTCTGCCCTCAATCTAGGAAAACACTGAACTAAAAAATTGTAGCACATTTCCTATACTTTCCAAAGATGTCTTACATGACCCTTAGAATTTTTTCTACAGAAAGTTATGGTCGAAATACAGAAAATTCCAGAGAGCATTTTAGTCTGTCCTGTTTCTGGACAGTGCCTACTTATCTGAGATTTTCATCCATTTAGAAGGAGACTTTGTTCTGGAGCTCTACATAAAAGTTGTATAGGACTTCGAAAACTTTCCAGAATGGTATCCCACACCTCCATTGGTTCAACCAATCATAAGTTATACCCTGTTTAAGTTCATCATAATTTCTGCCGAAAACAGGGGCGGTTGTTCCTAAGTCTTTGAGATTGAATCTATACTCCCAAATGACTCTTAGTCAATATGGAAGATCAATAACCTCTAAATGGGATCCTAAACTTTATTTTGACTCTTTTCTTTAAAAATAACCTTTTATGCAGTCTCGGTACTACATTTCCTCACCAAAGAAAAATCCTAAGCCGGTATTCCGGCAGACACGTGTCAAATGGTGGAACTAAGGACGTCACTCACAAACGGTTTCTAAACGTCATGCACTAACGTGGTTAATGTACCTGCAGAAGAACATACAATAATGGTGCACACAAAGGTTTTTGTCATTTCAGGCAGTTCCATATCATAATAAAAACATACGATCCGTATCATTGCCATACGGATCGTCCTTGAGTCAAGCCATGTCTCAAGGTACATGGTCGTGTTTTCACACCACATGACGGAGAACCCGAGTAGAGCGCGAACGGGTCGTCATGGTTGGGAACTTTATCAACCAAACGGATACCACCTACTGCCTCATGACCGTTGAGGCACGCCGATGGCGAGCGCTGCGTAAGGCCCTTTGAACATTGAACATTCAAGAGTTGCATACTATCATGTTGCTTACCACACGATGGAGTATTCTCACTTCTGCCTAAAGCACGCTGGAGATCAGCGTTTTCATATGCTCTCAGAACACTGGAGAGGTTCAGATACTCATATTAACTACCGTGCCAAGCCACGGTATATCCTTCCATACTATTACTCGTATGGTGAGTTACCGCAATTGATCCGCATGCGGTGGCGTACCTTACCTCTTACCTGATGTCGGAGCGTCGTTACAGAATATACAACACATAAGTTAGCTTTTCCACCATAATATCTACTACTATCATAGACCTTATGTGGGCATAGTGACTAATCCTCACTCGACTACTTCTAAGTTTTCAAAATAGGCTCTTTTCGAGCGTGCTATTCACAATGCGGCTCTGATACCACGTCTATGGGGACCACCCCGTGGTTCACCCACTCCAGGATCGCAGAGGGTGGTGCCGTGCGATGCGGCACCCAACAGCACATACGAAAAGATTTAAGAACAACATACAAACTTTTATTTGATATAAAACAGCGGAAGTCTTTTTACAAAAGCATAACTATACAGCGAAAGTACATACATAGCTACTCTCTACTCCTATCTACGCAAAGTGCATCCGTCCATCCCGGGGTCGCTACACACTAGCAGCATGGAACCGGAGATCACGGCAGCATGCAGGGCTCCAGCTCGGCCGTGTACCCTGACGGGGGCATCGCCTCGTCCTCGGACCCCTCCTTATAGCTCTCACCTGCATACAGCACAAATATTGCAACCGTGAGCACGATGGCTCAGCAAGGCTTAACCGACTAGCCTAGGCATGGAACTCTACATGCAGGGATGTGTAAAATAGGAGAATGGACTTTGCAACAAAGACACGCCTATAAGTTGATCCTTACTTTCAGTTTTATAGCAACAGATTAATAAGCATTAGGCATCCCCCACATCGGAAGTCCACAATCAAACAAGAAACGCTTTCCCCCGATGTGGTGATGCCCAAAGTGGAACATAAACTTAATTAGCTCTACATATACAGAAAGCATGGTTTCAAAACATTAATAATTCCTCACAGCATATTATCATTCATCTGGCTTATTGTTCTTCTTACTACGTCACAGAACAGTGAACAAGCGGTACTCAAATAACCGCGAGGGACGGTGATTGCAATCAGGAGACACCTGGACAACACGTTGCATACACCCACTTTCAGAAGCGTGATTCCATACCCTTCCTACTATGTTGTATGCAACAACCTTTCAAAGGCAACCCAAATGCCGAACCGGTCCATCCGTAACGGGCAGGAGGTCCACGCGTGGAGCGTGACTATGCCCACCGGTCGATTTACACCTTGCTACCCTCAACCCGCTCCTATTTACGGTTGGGTAAGCCTCGACACCCAGGTTAACCAATTACATCGGTTTCCTGCTTAAGTCAGTATGCCATCCGGTACTGTTCAATACTTGTTCAGCAGGCTCGCACACGACTCGGTCCTCAATCAACACCAACAGGGCTACGCACGTGAGACCTCGGCTCAATGCTTCCTATCCCCCCAGCTGGGTCTCATTTTCACCACTCTTAAGCCGTTTTCTATTCTGACCAAACCGTGTGATAAAACCTTACCTCGCGAGTAGATTCCAACTACTCGACTTCTACCGAGATCCTAAGCATAATAGCATGGCATTCTCTACTCGTCGAGCCTGTAAACTGCCCAACCCTCCATAGGATTTAAAAGGTTATGCAAGTGGGGTTTCAATCACGTTAACTCTAATGCAAGCATTCACCCTAGGCATAAGTGATACAAATAAAAAATTTGCAAAAGTACTTAAATGCAAACCGGGGCTTGCCTGGTTGCGAGTTAAATGAGAAGTCAGCTTCCGGTGGGAGGACGTCCAATGGCTCCGGGGCGTCCTCAACTTCGGTCACTATTATGAAATGTAGCAAAATACATGCATAACTGCAAGTTTTATATAATAAGTACACTTTTATTTAGAGCTACTGTTGTTTAGGTCCCTTAATTGGCTTTGGGATTTTTACAGTGGATACTAGACTCTCTAAGGATGATCTGAGAAAAATTTGGAGAAATGTCATTGCACAATGTAGTCTCCAAAATTCCTACAAGTACAAGGCTTCTCTGAAATTTGAGCCCAAATCTGGAGTTTTGACATGGCTAACAGTGAAAGATCTGATTAGGGTATGTCTCCATGGTTCTAACGAAATTTGTTTCACCATTTTTGTAGCTACCAACAGAGAGATATGAATTTTCGAAGTTGGACAGGAGTTCTGAAAAGTTTCTGTTTATAATTTGAATTTCCAAATAAAGGCTTAACTTTGGAAGGCAATTTAGTCTAGCAAATTAACTCCAATGAAACTCAAATTTTTACAGGAGATCACTAATATCATGAGAAATCTTCTGGCCAAATTTGAGGAAATTCCATAACAGCGATCTTCTGGAATTAATTCTCAAATATTTAACTTTGATGAATTTTGTAGAAAATTCCAGAGATCTTCAGATCAATTTCTTTGCATTTCAGCAAAGAACTGACTTATTGGTATCCAAAAAAATTTGTTTCACAAATTTTGGACATTCGTACTGAAAGTTATGGTCATTTGAAATTTGCACTATTTTTCTGGAAATCAATTCTATGATTTTTAGCTAATTTATTTAACCCTGAGATAACCTACTGATTAAGCCCTATTAATCAGCTCCAAAATCCTAAAAGTTTTACTGGAGATCAGGAACTATGAAAAGCACTGGCTGCCCAAAATTGGGAATTTTTCATTGAGAATCCTTCCTGGAATTAATCCCTAAATGATTTAATAAAAAGAATTCCACAGAAAATACTGGGCATTTTCATAGCAAGCACTTTGCTTCTCTGCAAAGTAAATCTTATTAGGAATCCAACAAAATTTGTCTCACTAATTTTGGAGATTTCTACCCAAAGTTATGGATTTTTCAAGTTTCACTAACTTTCTGTTTGAATTTTACAGAGCACTCAACATGTGGCCCACTCGTCAGATCTTTCTTCAACCTCCCGCCAGAGAACGCGCGTGCACACCAGCACAGATCATGGCGCGGCTCGTTCTGCCTCATTTCTCTACCAAATTAGCTCCGGTTTCGCCCTACACGATCCTTGGAACATGGCGCAGCTGCTGGGCAGGGTTTCCCCACATGAAAACGGCCGAAAACAGGTCGGCACCAGCGGGGCGACTCGGGAGCTCGGCATCGACGCGTTCTGGCATGTCCAAAGCTTCTCCCGGCGAGCTATGTTGCCATAAAGCATCCCTAGTGGTCGGGGAACATGGAACGCAAGCCAATCCTTGTAGCAAACAGCAGGAAAAGGGGGTTCACCGGAGGACCGACCCGTTTTTTCCGCCGCCAGCGATTTCTCGTCGCCCGGGGCGTGTGGTGGACAGTTTGATGCGTGCTTTGGCGTGGGAGAGCGCTAGGGTTACTAGTTTCTGTGGTTTGAATTGTAGAACCGATGATCAACCACGTTGGATGAATTTCCAGATTTGGCTCACGTCGGTTCAACACGTACTCCGGCGGTAAAACCCGAATTCCGGCTAGCCGGCAACGGGGAAGAGCAGGGGCACTATGGAAGCATGATCTACACACCTTGGTGCACCTTAGGGAGGTGTTGGTTGTGGGGAGAGGCGTTGGAGTGGCCGGAAGACGTGAAGCAGCGATGGCGACGTCGTGCTGCACCGAGGGGAAAAAGTTGGCTCGGCACCGGCTGGAGGACGATGGACACAAGCTGTGGAGGCGCGGATGACATCCAGTGGAGGCCGGCGCACCTCCTAGTCAGCTCATCTGGGTGCCACAGTGGCGGTAGGTTGATCGGGGGTGAGGAGCAGAGACGCACGGGGTGTTTTACTTCTTCTTCTGGACGCTCATGTGCAACGAAGCGAGGAGAAACGTCCTGCGAGCAGAGAAGATGCAATTGAGTTGTGCACTGCCGTGGCTATCGCCCTCCCCACCAAAGTTGACTTTCTTCGGAAGCAAGACACGAGCAGCAGCTCGGTGGTTGCCTCAGTGGCGCGCGCACACAGACACAATTTGATTATTGTCTCTGTTCACTGACATGTGGGTCCCACCAGTAGTCTCCCCCCTAAACAACAGTGGCTCCCAAATTCAAATTTTAAATTTGCAGCAAATTCCACAAACTGAATTTGATTACTGGGAGTTAACCATCCGTTAGGTTCGAAACTTTAAATTCGGCGCCTCAAATTCAGTTCCTGTGCGAAGGAAAATAACACCCGGGGTTGCTGTTTTTGTGGGCGAAAGATTACGGCGGAAGCTACTCAATCCCACGAGCTGGTCGCCAGCGCGACAGAAACAGCGAGGAGGTGGCCTCCACTTGCAGCTCGGTTGGTGAGTGAGAGGATCATGCCGTGAGGTGTTGAAGCCACGAGCAGGTCGCCGGATCGATGTAAGAAGCTGGATGTGGCTGCCCTCGTTGGCGCTCTGAGGAGGCTCAGGTGGCGTTCGACACCGAACAGAGGAAGCCTTCGGGAGCAAGTTAAAGCGGCCCAATGACATGTGGGGTCTACCCCCTTACTCCTCTTCTAATCCTCCAGATGTTTCCAAAAGGTCATCATTCCAGTAAATCCCCTCAATCTGATATTTCGGGGGTTTAAACATGGACTGAAGTTTGAATAAACCGAATTCAGTGTGAAGTTCACTATCAACTTTGAATTCAGCTCACATTTGGAAATGGTCATATTTGACTCGTTTTTAGCCCACCCTGAAATCAGGATGTGGCCACCATGAATTTCCTCGAATTCAACGACGTGAGGATACTTGTATGCTCCAAATTTTTGGCAGCAACGTGGTAATGATATTGACTAAAGATCTAGATCAATTCCACCGTCAAAACCCGATCAAAACGTGATCTGTCCACACGAAAAAGTTTCTGTTCGAAGGGAGCGAAGAAAAAGAATGCGTAGAAACAGCGACGACGTCGTAAGATGGATAACAAAGACCTACCTCACTTCCCTTATGATCGTTGGCTCTTTTCCAGCGACGGCAAGGCGTGACGGGGCTCATCGGCGGGCTTACCTGTGACTGAACTCCGGCGAGGGGGGTGTCTAGGGCCTCCAAGTCGTCGACTTGGGATGGGAAAAAGGAAAGGGGTTGCGGCCAAGAGGGGGGGTTTGGGTTATATTTATAAGGGGGAGGGAAGATTCCTACTCTAATTGGAGCTCAAATAAGAGTCCTATTCAATTTGTTTTGGATCTTAACAAACTTATCTTTTCAGTTATGTGTGGCAGCCTTGGGGATTTTATCCCCCCAAATGTGGCGAAAATTTGGGGAAATTATGTCGGTACCCTCAGTACCGGGTACCCTCGTGCACAGGAGGAAAAACCCGCCTAAGGACCTCGCCCCCTCCACAGGGATGAGCTCCGAAAGCGCCACGTGTCTAGCAGGGCCAGGCCTCCCCTCTCCTCAGAGGCGGGCTCCGAGGGCGCCACGTGTCCAGCGGGGCTGAGCCTCCCCTCTTCTCAGAGGCGAGCTCTGAGGGCGCCACGTGTCTAGCGGGGCCGGACCTCCCTTCTCCTCAGAGGCGAGCTCTGAGGGCGCCATGTGTCCAGCGGGGCCGGACCTCTCTTCTCCTCAGAGGCGAGCTCCGAGGGCGCCACGTGTCCAGTGGGGCCGGACCTCCCTTCTCCTCAGAGGCGAGCTCAGAGGGCGCCAAGTGGCCAGCAGCGCCGGGCCTCACCCCCTCTGCAGGGATGAGCTCCGAGGGCGCCACGTGTCCAGTGGGCCGTGCCTCCCTTTCCCTCAGAGGCAAGCTCCGAGGGCGCCACCTGTCCAGCGGGGCCCAGCCTCCCTTCTCCTCAGAGGCGAGCCCCGGGCCTGCCACGTAGCCAGCAGTGCCGGACCACACCCCCTCTGCAGGGGTGAGATCCGAGAGCGCCACGTGTCCAGCGGTGCCGGACCTCACCCCCCTCCGCAGGGGTGAGCTCCGAGAGCGCCACGTGTCCCGCGGGGCTGGGGGAAGTGTTGACAGCGTACTTCGATGGATTGGAATTGGCTCATTTCAGCTATCTTTTTCCCATTCCCCATCAATTTTATGATTGTTTCTCCATTTCTATGGTTCCTTCCTCCATTTATACGGTTCTTTTCTCCATTTCTACTTCTTTTATAATGTTTCTCTATATGAAAAATGTATGCAATGCATGGAAATGAATTTGAGGGTGTTACAAAACACCTCTGGAAATCAGCAGAAAAGTTGTAATGCTCTTCCAAAGCTTTCCATAAATGTATCATATGACCCCAACCTCGAAAGAACTCAACCTCTAACCTCTGATTAACTTCAGCCTTATTTCAGCTGAAAACAGGGAACTCTGTCTTTAGTATCCTATAAGTTGAAAACTTGTTAACTTTGAATGTCCTGGTTAAGGGAAGGAGTTACATCAAACTTTTAGTGCTCTAGATTGAAACTTTTCAGTTTTACAATGAAGTTGCTCATTTAGTGCGGTGTGACGTCGATGTGTCACCAGATCATGTCAGTACTACGTTCCTCACAATGAAAAACCTATACCAGACTTACCCGGCTTTGTTAGTTCAGTGGAACTAAACGTTTCTCACACACGGATGCTACACGTCTACCGTTTCGTGGTTAGACTACCTGCAAATAACTCATACAATCGTCAGACTCGGCTGCACACCGAACCCGGTATCCATACAGTTCATACACCCGACCGTCATCACTCGCCCGGATGTTCTCAAGCCAAACATGCCTTGAGCTACGTGTTAACGTTACACACAATGTGACAGGGTCTCCCAAACTTGCCCGAAGCATGCCAGGGAAGGGCGTTGCTCGAATACCCCAAACGACATGAAGAGTCGTAGAGGATATTAAAGCGGGTCGTGTTACCTGCCACCCTTGGAGCTCCACCCTTCAGCTTGTGCGCACTGGTGGATAGCGCTTACGTGCACCCCCCAAGACATAAACGTCCCGAGATGCACGATTTTCCGATATAAACAAATAGGTTAGTATGCCACTTTCTATACACTAATAACATCCATATATGGGCTACTAACTCGTTCCTCACCGAATTTTTGAAAAAGATGACCCTTGTATTGCGTTAAACCTCAAGCGAGCTCTGATACCACGCTGAGGCGGCCCCACGGCCTCGTCGAGCCAGGATCACACTGAGGGGTGCTGTGTTGCACAGCACCGGATAACGGACATCAAAGATACAAAGCGGAAGCAAAGTCTTATTATATAAACCAGTTTATGAACATTTTACAACAAAATAGTTTGGTCTACACTCACAGGCGTAGACTACGCATCGAGTTCACGTCCAGCTCGTGAACGTGTCCCCGCTAGCACGCACACACACTAACACGGTGGCGTGCACGACTCCCACTCGATGGGGTTTACCTCTTGGGGTTCTGTCTCCTCCTCGGGAGTCCCTTCCTCATAAAGCCCTGCAAAAGCTTCAAACACAAGCAGTGAGCACGATGGCTCAGCTGTGGGGACCACCCCGTGGTTCACCTACTCCAAGATCGCATAGGGTGGTGCCGTGCGATGCGGCACCCAACAGCACACACGAAAAGATTAAAGAACAACATACAAACTTTTGTTTGACATAAAGCAGCGGAAGTATTTTACAAAATATAACTATACAGCGGAAGTAATGTACATATACGGCCTCTCATCCTAGCTATGCAAAAGTGCAGCCGTCCAGCCCGGGGACGCTACACACTAGCAGCAAGTAACCGGAGATCACGGCGGCGTGCAGGGCTCCAGCTCGGCCGTGTACCCCGACGGGGGCATCGCCTCGTCCTCGGAACCTTCCTCATAACTCTCACCTGAACACAGCTCAAAATATTGCAACCGTGAGCACAATGGCTCAGCAAGTCTTAACCGTCAACTCTAGGCATGGAACTCTACGTGCAAGGATATGTAAGATGGGAAAAGGAATTTGCGACAGAGACACGCCTATAAGTTGATCCTTACTTTCAGTTTTATAGCAGCAGATTCATGTGCCTTAGGCAGCCCTCACATCGGAAGTCCACAATCAAACAGGAAATGCTTTCCTCCGATGTGGTGATGCCCAAAGTGGAATATAAACTTAATTAGCTCTATGGCTACAGCACTCAAGGTATTCAAGACATTAATAGATCAATACAGCATTTTCAGTTGGCTTATTTCACTTCTTATTACGTCACAGCGCAGTGAACAAGCGGGTACTCAAATAACCTCGAGGGACGGTGATTGCAATCGAGACACACCTGGATAACACGTTACATACACCCACTTTCAGAAGCGTGATTCCACACACCTTCCTACTTTGTTGTATGCAACAACCTTTCAAAGGCAACCCAAATGCCGAACCGGTCCATCCGTAACGGGCAGGAGGTCCCGCGTGGAGCGTGACTGTGCCCACCGGCAGATTTACACCTTGCTACCCTCAACCCACTCCTATTTACGGTTGGCTAAGCCTCGGCACCTAGGTTAACCAATTACATCGGTTTCCTAGTTCCCATATGCCAGTATGCATCCGGTACTGTTCGATACTTGTCCAGCAGGGCCGCACACAGACGGTCCTCAACCGACACCAACAGGGCTAACCACGGGATACCTCTGCTCACTGCATCCTATCCCCCCTGCTGGGTCTTATTTTCATAAATTAAGCCATTTTCTACCTCTTCTCATTCCGTGTGATAAATACTATCTCGCGAGTAGCTTCCAACCACTCGACTTCTACCGAGAGCCTAAACATTAGCATGGCATTCTCTACTCGTCGAATTTGTAAACTACCCAACCCTTTATAGGATTTAAAAGGCTATGCAAGTGGGGTTTCAATTACCCTAACTCTAATGCATACATTTACCTAGACATAAGTGATACAAATGAAAAGCTTTATAAAAGGTACTTAAGTGATACCGGGGCTTTCCTGGTTGCGAGTTAAAGGGAAAGTAAGCTTCTGGTGGAAGGACGTCCAAAGGCTCCGGTGCGTCCTCAACTTCGGTCACTATTATGAAATGTAATAAAATACATGTATAAGTATTAAAGGTTTATAAAAATTGAACTTCTATTCATAGCTACTTCTACTTAGGATCCTTAATTGGCTTTGGGATTTTTACAGTAGATACTAGACTATCTAAGGATGAGTTGAGCCAAATTTGGGGACATGTCATTGCACAATGTAGTCTATAAAATTCCTACAAGTACAATGCTTCTCTGAATTTTGAGCCCAAATCAGGAGCTTTGACATAGCTAGAAATGGAAGATCTGATTAGGGTAAGTCTCCATGGTTCTAACAAAATTTGTTTCACCATTTTTGGAGCTACCATCAGAGAGATATGAATTTTTGAACTTAGACAGGAGTTCTGAAAAAGCTTCTGTTTAAATTTGAATTTCCAAATAAATGCTGAACTTGGGAAGGAAGTTTAGCCTAGCAAATGATCTCCAATGAAGCTCAAATTTTTACTGGAGATCAGTAACTATGGAAAAGATTTGCTGTACAAATTCGGGAATATTTCATAAAGAATTGCTCCTGTAATAAATCCCTAAAGGATTTATTAAAACAATTCTACAGAAATTCCTGGGCATTTTCATAGCCTAAAATTGGTTTCTCTGTGAAGTACTCTTCATGAGGATTCCAACAAAATTGGTCTCACTCTTTTTGGAGTTTTCTACACAAAGTTATGGGCTTGTAAAGATCAGCTAATTCCTGGAATTATTTCTCTAATAGAAACTTCAAATAATTGGGCTGGGCCCACTGTTTTAAATCGGACCAGTGAGATCTCGGCAACACCGGGGGCTACTGTAACACCCCAAAAACCTGTTAAGAGGGGAATTTGAAATTTTTTTAACGTATTGCATGTGGTGCAGAAATTCAAATTGGAATTCAAATTCAAATCAAAACAGAAGAGAAAAAGGAAAAGAAAAAGAAAAATAAAACCCAACCGGCCAGTGGGCCGAAACCCACTAGCCGGCCCAACATTTCCCGCGCCAGCCCACAGCCGCGCGCTCCCCTCTTTTTCTCACTGTCACGCGGGGCCCGCCGTCATCTTCTTCCTCGCGCGATCGGCCGACCCCGGGACTCCTCCGCGCGCCCGAATCCAAACCACCCTGGAAACCCGCGTTCCCCCAGCCGAATTTCGGTTCCGGACGACTCCAGCTCGATCCTAATCGACCGCCGCCCTCCCCCGTCTATATAAACGTCGGCATTGCCCCGTTTTTTCCACCCCGATCGGCTGTTTTTCCTCCCGGTGAGAACCATAGCTTCTCCGGCTGTTTTCTCTCGATCTTTGCTCGGGTTTTCTGATCTAACGCGTCGATCGTGTCCCACCGCCTCCGGAGAGTCACGCAGGTGCAGAAAACTCGGTGGTTTCCGCTCTAGTCACATCTCCGACGAGCACCGCAGAGGTTCCACCTCGGACGTCGACGCCGACCGCCTTCCAGGGCCTCCGAGCTCAAGAAAAACCCCGAGATGAGATCCCCGACCTCCCCTCTACCGTTCTATGCCATGAAATCCCAGTTTTAGGAAGTATAGACGAAGATCCGAAGTTTTTCGGCGAGATCGACGTCTCCCGCCGCCGCGCGCCGCCGAGCAGCGCCGCCCGCGCACGATCAGGGCGACGTGACCACTTGTGCGCCATCTATTTTAAATCGCACGGTAGAATTAAAACCCGCGCGTACCCGTTGGCGATCTAATCTCAGCCGTCTATTTTAAATCGGACTGTCCACATCAGCCCCGCATTATAAATGCCGGGATTCTTACGCGCTACCCCCTGATGATCTCAGAAAACACGAGCTAGCCCCGGAAACTTCTGATCTAGCCCCTGGAACTTCAGAAATTCATGTAAATTCATTTAAAAATCAGTTTTAGCCCCTGGACTTAATAAAAATTAGGAAAACCCCTCTGTTATGTGTAGCTAGACCCCTGAAAATTTATGAAATAATAAATTAGACCCTGTAGTAGGGTGGATTTACCTTTTTGACCCTATATGATATTAAATTCAGAAAATTTAATATGTGATTAGGATTTAAATTTAAAAAGGTGATGCAAACACATTGTAAATTCAAATTTAAACTCTCCTAGCACTTGGAAAACCTTAGAATGAACTAACAATAAATTTTAGGCTGAAATAAAATCTGCTTAAGTGTAGTTCATATTTATTAGATCTAGAAACACATTTTAGGCTAGGAAATAATTCTGAAAATTGGTAAAATAAATTTAAATTAGTTCACATCAGAGGATATGTTCAAAAATATATTATTTAATATTTTAGATCAGAACCTATTCTGTTTAGAGGAGGTGTCTTACTATTTTCATAATAAAGTTCACATTTAGGCATAGAAAATAATTCTTAAAATATAGGAAAATAGGTATCATAACTAGGAAATGATAAATGAAGTTTCCAAATCCAAAGATTTCAGTTTAGGATTTGGTAGAAGATCTAAAAGCCCATTCGGAGTAGGAAAATACCTTCCATGCAAACTTGGTGGTTAAGAAGTATATTAATTAAATATAAAGAATTTATTCAAATTGAAAATTTATATATAGTGTGCAAACAGAAATCTGAAATACAAAAGTTAGAAATCATATACATATGTTTAAAAGTGCATGAAGGCTAAAAATCAACACAGCTAGAGTAAACACAACACTTAGAAATGTGAATAACTATCATATGTATGAATGTGTGGAGTGAAAGTGTGAACTATGTCTTATGGATTGTTGTTTTCCTTTGCTATGTGTGTTGGCATGAGTAGAACCTGCCCCAGAGCAAGTTCTCCCCTTCCAAGACCAAGACTTTCCATTCTCAGAGCAGCAAGAAGAAGGCAAGTGTCCTTGACCACTTTGATCCTATACTAGGATGTGTAGATAGAATTATTTGCACTGTCAATTGAAATATGAAACTCATGCTAGGAAGTTTCCCTAGAATTGCATTACCTTGTTTCCTTGTTGCTTGGGTTGGGATTTATTTTATCATGCCAATTATTTATATGCTTAGCCATGCTTAGAATGGGATTAATTGGGATATGAGATCATCAATTTATTTACCTTACTCTTGAATGAGATGTTATGAGTTATGTAGAGGTAGGGATCGAGGCAAGTTGGATGATTTGGTTGGTTCTGGGTGCACGAGACTCGGGTTTGTGTTTAGTACTTGACTGGAACCTAAGGACCGATTCATGGAGCATGTAACCTGGCTTTACCATGCCAACCACATGCTGAGATGGGGCAGCTTGGCCAATTAATTAGGTGTATCTCCGGCGTAGTATGGGTGTGTTGGATGGTGCGGGGAGTAGGTGTCAGCTGGACTACCATATGTACCGCAAGGCTCAAGAGGGGGCCACTGCAGCGGGGTTGGAGCCTCTTGTATGCTGTTAGGGGTGAAACCTCAGTGGGCCCACGCTCGTTGGGAATCCCTTTGTAAAGGATTCGTAGTGATCTCCTGGCTACACACCTGGGAAGTGTGAATGTGGTTCGTAGCCACTGGCATAATGGAGGTTCTTTTAGTCCACCCGGCAACGGGGGATGAAATCACTACATGTGGGTACAGTGGTGCAAACTCTGCAGAGTCAAAACTGTCATGACAGCCGTGCTCACGGTCAAGAGCGGCTTGGACTTATTCTTGATTAGAGGATGATGACTTTGGAAGTTGTGGATATTAAGCGGGGAGCTTAACATTGGAAATGATTATATGGTAACTTCGTTTTGATGATGGGTTGGGAGACTGGGACCATTTCACGTGTGTCGTAATGTAGGTGCTTAATAAGCTAAGGTGGTAGGTAATAATTGTGTAGTGCTTTAACCATGAGTTCAACCTCTCCTTGCTCTAGCCATGCATGACATAACCTTCCCCCACTTGCTGAGTACCAACGGTACTCAAACTTGCATATTTGTTGGTTTATATTGCTGCTCAGGTCAAGAGAATGATGTGGTGTTCAGTGACCAAGACTTCGGACCTGAAGAAGGATTCTAGGTTCATGGAGTCCCCCGGGCAACTCCTGTGACGGAGCCCACAAGAATAATATTCCGCTGCTATTTTATTTACATGTTATGAACTTATTATCGTCCATCGAGACGTATGCGTTGTAAGACATATTTATATTTGACACCTGACTTGTAATAAATGATGCTTCACTATTTGTCATCACATGTATGAGAAAATGATCCTGGTATACATGTGATATTCACTCGGTTGTTCTTTGGAGAAACCGGGTGTGACAGAAGTGGCATCAGAGCCAAGGTTGCCCGTAGGAATGTTGACCTAGGTAGAAATGGACGTATTTAAAGACCCTATTTTCTTAAAAACTATTTTACAAAGGTGTGGGTTGAAAAGTGTTATTTAATGGGGTCACTTTATTCGTCTTACCCCAACTTTTATTCAAAATAGGATTTTTGTTTAAAATCTTATCTAACTTAATTTTAAATGCTTTATGTTTTAGATGGTTCGCATGATCCGCACCGCCCGCAAGTCCACCGGAGGGAGAGTTCCCGTAGTTGCCCTTGCCCTGAGAGAGGAGAACCGTCCGGTGACATACCTCTCCTACAGATTGGCAGTAGGAGGCTTGTTGCGCCGTCTTCAACGTATGCTCCACGCCGCCGGCAATACGGGCAAGCTAATCATACACTACAGCTCCACTCGGACCATACGTGAGAAGCGGGAAGAATGGAGTTTGGATATGAGGATTATCCATGAAAATCAGCTGCTTAAGATCCACCGCTCTCCAGCTTGTCGAGCGACACAGGTCGATGCGGAGAAGGATGTCACCTGGGAGGCCATCACCTGCCAGAGTCACATCTACCATCGCCACCTGGACAGTACTGAGTACATGTATGTCCTCCAGCGTGAGAGTGGTACAACTGAGTACAAGTATCCGCCAGTGCAGCAGGGGACTTCCCATGAGCACATGGACCAGTGCTTGGAGGATGCTGCTATGCTCAGCACTCGACTGCAGGAGTGCCAGCAGGAGCTTCATGATGTTCGTGACACCCTGAAGGATACTGAGGCGTTGCTTCGAGCCAGCTTAATGGCGAGAGAAAGAGGAGATGAGAATGAATTGTGTGTCACCGTGAATGACACATGGAGTCCTGACAACCCAGATCGCCGGGCGAGCAGGTTGTCGCCGCACTCCCCACCAGCAGCTTCCCCACCCAAAGCGGAGTCAGAGGGCAGCCGCAATAATGAGGAAGATCCCGAGGAGCCAGCTCAGTGATACGAGTCATGTAGAGTCCTTTCCCGTAGTTCAGCAGGTTATCGAGTAGTCGAGTCAATACCTTAGTTAATGGTGTGTAAATGTTTGGTGTGTGACGTGAGTTGTGGAAGCCATGGGCATTTGTCCACAACCTCGTCTTCAGGATATTTTGCTTTGATGTGTGAACCCCTATGAATTAGGAGTGCATTTATTTTCGTGTGAGACGTGAAACCCTCATAAAATGTAAATATAATAAGGCCTCAAAAGTTTAAGTTTAAACAAGAAAATTGGAAAGTTAATGCATAATGCTTTAAATTAACATTTGTTTGATCATGATAGATGGACGGAAGAGGAAAGGGTCGTGGTGCAAACCCCGCCAACAACAACGATAAGGCCGGCAACCCTCATCTTTCTGGAGGACAAGACAGGGGTGGTCGCCGTGAAGGAGTTGACCCCTTCCACCAAATGCTTGAAAATCAGAATCAGCTCATCCAGAGCCTAACTCAAGTGGTGGCCAACTTGCACCAAGTTCTACCTCCACAAGCTGCACCACGCCAACCAAGGTTGAGTGAGTTTCTAGGGACTCAACCTCCACAGTTTGCAAGTGCTGCTGAACCACTGGAGGCAGATGATTGGCTAAAGACCATTGAGAGCAAGATGAGGATCATACAATGCCAAGGGTATGAGAGGGTGCTGTTCGCCTCTCACCAATTGCATGGACCTGCTGCTGGTTGGTGGACCGCTTACGTGGCCGCCCATCATGACCCTGAGAACATCACTTGGGAAGAGTTCAAGCGTAGTTTCCGCAACCATTACATACCAAGGGGTGAACTCAAAAACAAGAGAATGGAGTTCTTGGGGCTGCAGCAAGGAAACATGACTGTAAGGGAACACCTCACTAAATTCACCCAACTATCCTGTTATGCACCACGGGACATCGAGACTGATGAGCAGAAACAGGACTGCTTTGTGGAAGGACTTACAGCAGAAATGCAGTGTGCAATGTCCTCCAACGAGTATGAAAGCTTCCAAAAGATGGTGGACAAAGCATTTGTTGTGGAGAGGAAGCTAAAGGCCTTAGAAAATGAAAACGAGAGGAAGGCGGGATGGTCACACCAAGCCTCGGGTAGCAACACACGCCCACGACTGATGCAACCAACCGCAGGGCAGACGAGCCGTGCTGTGGTGCCCTACTCAGTACCCAGAGGGTACGACCCAAATTTCAGGCCTCCATCAGCACCGGCACAGCCGCAGCGTCAGTTTATACAGCAGCCTCGTCCCACCTATCAACCTCGACCAGCAGTGCAAGGACCACAGAACCAACCCCAAGACAACAAAGGCCAGGCACCTAAGGTTGGGGTGCAATGCTTCAATTGTGGCGAGGTGGGGCACTACACCCATAAGTGCCCAAAGAAGAAGCCCGCGCAGCCGTAACAGCAGAATGTAATGCGAGGACGGGTGAGCCACGTGACCATGGAGAAGGAGCAAGAGGCACCCGACGTGGTAGTTGGTAAGTTTCCTGCCAATTTACACATTGCAACCCTGTTGTTTGATTCTGGTGCTACCCACTCGTTCATTGCCCAATGGTTTGTTAAGAAGCATGATTTAGTAACAACACAAATGAACCATATGCTAGCCGTAAACTCTCCAGGGGGAGAAATAAGGACAAGACAAGTGTGTCCCAAGGTGAATCTGGACATTAATGGGGTAGTATTTACTACCAACCTCATAGTGATAGATTCACAAGGGATAGATATTATTTTGGGCATGGATTGGTTGACCAAACATAAAGGAATCATCCATTGTTCGACCAGAACGGTGGAACTAACTCACCCTAGTGGCACAAGAGTAAAGTTCATAACAATCCAAGAGCCTAGGAGGGACATTAAATTAAATCAAGTTGAGGTGGAAGTGGAGGAGATCAGGATCATCAGGGAATATCCAGATGTTTTTCCGGAGGAGTTGCCAGGTATGCCCCCCGATCGAGAAGTGGAATTCTCGATTGAGCTAGTGCCTGGAACAGCTCCGATATACAAGAGACCTTATCGCATGGACTCCAAGCAGCTGGAAGAACTCAATGATCATTTAAGAGAATTGACAGGGAAGGGGTACATTCGTCCTAGTTCCTCACCATGGGGAGCTCCAGTGATATTTGTGCCCAAGAAGGACGGAACCCAAAGGTTATGCGTAGACTACCGTGCGTTGAATGAAGTAACCATCAAGAACAAGTACCCATTACCCCGCGTTGAAGACTTGTTTGATCAGTTGAGGGGAGCTTGTGTGTTCTCGAAAATTGATCTCAGGTCGGGATACCACCAACTTAAGATAAGGCAAACTGATATTCCAAAGACAACTTTCGTATCTCGGTATGCACTGTATGAATACACCGTCATGCCTTTCGGGCTAACTAATGCCCCGACATACTTCATGTATCTCATGAACAAGGTATTCATGGAATATCTGGACAAATTTGTGGTGGTTTTCATTGATGACATTCTCGTCTTTTCCAAAGATGAAGAAGAACATGAGAGGCATCTAAGGTTGGTGTTGCAGAAGCTGAGAGAACACAAACTATATGCCAAGTTAAGCAAGTGTGAGTTTTGGTTGAAGAGAGTTCCCTTCTTAGGACATATAATCTCGGAGGGAGGAATCTCCGTAGACCCCGCCAAGATCGAGGATGTACAGAAGTGGAAGACCCCTGAGAATGTCGGGGAAGTTCAAAGCTTCTTGGGATTGGCTGGGTATTATCGACGGTTTATCGAGGGTTTCTCCAAGATCTCGAGACCCCTCACCAGACTGTTGGAGAAGGGAATCATATTCACATGGACACCGCAGTGCGAGACGAGTTTCCAGGAACTAAAGAAAAGATTGACAACAGCCCCAGTGCTAGTTATGCCAGATATGCAGAAGAACTTTTCGGTGTACTGTGATGCTTCTGGAAATGGTTGGGATGTGTTCTCATGCAAGAAGGGCATGTCATGGCTTATGCGTCCCGGCAGCTCCGGAAACACGAGAAGAACTATCCTACACATGACTTAGAGCTAGCTGCAGTAGTACACGCGTTGGAGATTTGGCGGCATTACTTGATGGGGAAGAGGACAGAGATATATACGGATCATAAGAGCTTAAAGTACATTTTCACACAGACAGATCTCAACCTCGGACAAAGAAGATGGTTAGAGCTAATCAACAACTTTGATGTGGGCATCAACTATCATCCTGGGAAAGCGAACGTCGTGGCAGATGCTTTAAGCCGGAAGGTGCAGGTCAATAGGTTGAGCTTGAAGGACATGCCTACAGAATTGAAGGAAGAGGTTATAAAACTCAATCTATGTCTGGTCAATAGTGGTAAAGCCATCGCCATGGAAGTGGACTCCACATTAGAGGAAGACATCCGCAATGGTCAGAAGATTGATGAGAAGATACAAGAAATCAGAGAACTCATCAAGGATAATAAAGCCCCTGGTTTCAGAGAGGATGAACAAGGTACGGTGTGGCACGGGAAAAGAATCTTTGTGCCTGAAGTGAAGGAGATCCGTGAATTGATTTTGAAGGAGGCTCATGATTCCGACTATTCCATTCATCCTGGGAGTACGAAGATGTACCATGACCTCAAGAGCAGGTATTGGTGGTATGGCATGAAGCGAGATGTCGCGGAACATGTTGCCCTATGTGACACATGTCAGTTGGTGAAAGCAGAACATCAACGACCCGCGGGATTATTGCAACCACTCAAAGTGCCTGAATGGAGATGGGAAGAAATCGGTATGCTTTTCATAGTGGGACTACCCAGGACCCAATCAGGATATGATTCAATATGGGTCATCTTCGACAGGCTAACCAAGGTAGCTCATTTCATCCCCGTGAAAGAAAGCTACAGCGGCTCCAAATTGGCAGAATTATACGTGTCAAGGATCGTGTGTTTCCATGGAGTGCCAAAGAAGATAGTGTCAGATTGAGGGACACAGTTCACCTCAAGGTTCTGGCAGAAGTTACATGAAACCATGGGTACTCATCTAAACTTTAGTTCTGCCTATCATCCCCAGACTGACGGACAGACGGAAAGAACCAATCAGATCCTTGAGGACATGCTGAGAGCGTGTGCACTCAAAAACAGTCAGAGTTGGGATAAGAACTTACCTTATGCGGAGTTCTCCTATAACAACAGCTATCAGGCTAGTATGAAGCTGTCACCGTTTGAAGCTTTGTATGGGAGAAAGTGCAGAACCCCACTATTTTGGAACCAAGCCGGGGAAAGTAAAGTGTTTGGACCCGAAGTACTACAAGAAGCTGAGACGAAAGTGAGGGAAATCCGCAACAACTTGAGGATAGCACAGACACGACAAAAGAGCTATGCCGATGTACGGAGAAGAGAGCTCGTTTTCAACGTGGGGGACTATGTCTACCTCAAGGTGTCCCCTATTCGAGGACTTCGTCGGTTCAAGGTGAAAGGGAAGTTATCACCTCAATACATCAGACCCTTTCAAGTTCTGGAGAGGAAAGGCAAAGTGGCATATCAACTAGAACTATCGGCTAGCCTATCGGATGTGCACGATGTATTCCATGTGTCACAGCTCAAGAAATGTCTGAGGACGCGTGAAGAGATGTTACCCATGAACGAGGTTGACGTAGCCGAGGATCTGTCTTATGCCGAGCAACCATTCAAGATTTTGGAGACAATGGAACGCCTCACAAGAAATAAAAGAATCCAGATGTGCAAGGTGCAGTGGAAGCATCACTCGGAAGAGGAAGCCACATGGGAGCGAGAAGACGAGCTTAAGGCACAGTTTCCAGAATTATTTTCCTAGAACCCCCAATCTCGAGGACGAGATTTCTTTTAAGGAGGGTAGAGCTGTAACACCCCCAAAAACCTGTTAAGAGGGGAATTTAAAAATTTTTGGACGTATTGCATGTGGTGCATAAATTCAAATTCAAATTGGAATTCAAATTCAAATCAAAATAGAAAAAAAAAAGAAAAAAAAATAAAACCCAACCGGCCAGTGGGCCGAAACCCACCAGCCGGCCCAACATTTCCCGCGCCAGCCCACAGCCGTGTGCTCCCCTCTTTTTCTCACTGACACGCGGGGCCCGCCGTCATCTTCTTCCTCGCGCGATTGGCCAACCCCGGGACTCCTCCGCGCGCCCGAATCCAAACCACCACGGAAACCCGCGTTCCCCCAGCCGAATTTCGGTTTCGGATGACTCAGGCTCGATCCCAATCGACCGCCGCCCTCCCCCGTCTATATAAATGCCGGCATTGCCCCGTTTTTCCACCCCGATCGGCTGTTTTTCCTCCCGGTGAGAACCAGAGCTTCTCCGGCCGTTTTCTCTCGATCGTTGCTCGGGTTTTCTGATCTAACATGTCAATCGTGTCCCACCGCCTCCGGGGAGTCAAGCAGGTGCAGAAAACTTGGTGGTTTGCGCTCTAGGCACAGCTCCGACGAGCACCGCAGCGGTTCCACCTCGGACCTCGATGCCGACCGCCTTGCAGGGCCTCCGAGCTCAAGAAAAACCCCGAGGTGAGATCCCCGACCTCCCCTCTACCGATCTATGCCATGAAATCCCAATTTTAGGAAGTATAGACGAAGATCCGAAGTTTTGCGGCGAGATCGCCGCCTCCTGCCGCCGCGCGCCTCCGAGCAGCGCCGCCCGCGCACGGTCAGGGCGACGTGGCCGCTTGTGCGCCGTCTATTTTAAATCGCACGGTAGAATTAAAACACACGCGTACCGGTTCGGTGATCTAATCTCAGTTGTCCATTTTAAATCGGACGGTCCACATCAGCCCCGCATTATAAAGGCCGGGATTCTTACGCGCTACCCCATGGGGATCTCGGAAAACATGAGCTAGCCCCAGAAACTTCTGATCTAGCCCCTGGAACTTCAGAAATTCATGTAAATTCATTTAAAAATCAGTTTTAGCCCCTGGACTTAATAAAAATTAGGAAAACCCCACTGTTATGTGCAGCTAGACCCCTGGAAATTTATGAAATAATAAATTAGACCCTGTAGTAGGGTGGATTTACCTTTTTGACCCTATATGATATTAAATTCAGAAAATTTAATATGTGATTAGGATTTAAATTTAAAAAGGTGAGGCAAACACATTGTAAATTCAAATTTAAACTCTCCTAGCACTTGGAAAACCTTAGAATGAATTAAAAATAAATTTTAGGCTGAAATAAAATCTGCTTAAGTGTAGTTCATATTTATTAGATCTAGAAACACATTTTTAGCCTAGGAAATAATTCTGGAAATTGGTAAAATAAATTTAAATTAGTTCACATCAGAGGAGAAGTTCAAAAATATATTATTTAATATTTTAGATTAGAACCTATTCTGTTTAGATGAGGTGTCTTACTATTTTCATAATAAAGTTCACATTTAGGCAAAAAATAAATCTGAAAATATAGGGAAATAGGTATGCATAACTAGGAAATGATAAATGAAGTTTCCAAATCCAAATATTTCAGTTTAGGATTTGGTAGAAGATCTGAAAGCCCATTTGGAGTAGGAAAATATCTTCCATGCAAACTTGGTGGTTAAGAAGTATATTAATTAAATATAAAGAATTTATTCAAATTGAAAATTTATATGTAGTGTGCAAACAGAAATCTGAAATACAAAAGTTAGAAATCATATACATATGTTTAAAAGTGCATGAAGGCTGAAAATCAACACAGCTAGAGTAAACACAACACTTAGAAATGTGAATGACTATCATATGTATAAATATGTGGAGTGAAAGTGTGAACTATGTCTTATGGATTGTTGTTTTCTTTTGCTATGTGTGTTGTCATGAGTAGAACCTGCCCCAGAGCAAGTTCTCCCCTTCCAAGACCAAGACTTTCCATTCTAAGAGCAGCAAGAAGAAGGCAAGTGTCCTTGGCCACTTTGATCCTATACTAGGATGTGTAGATAGAATTATTTGCACTGTCAATGTGACACCCCAAAATCCTGTTCAGAGGGGAGTATAAAAATTTTTGGACGTTTTGCATGTGTTGCAAAAATTCAAATTTAAACTGGAATTCAAATTAAACTCAAAACAGAAAAGAAATAGAAAAAGAAAAAGGAAAACAGAAAAAAAATCGGCCAGTGGGCCGGAACCCACCAGCCGGCCCACCCCACCCCGCGCCAGCCCGCAGCCGCGCGCCCTGTTCCCTTTCTCGCTGACGTGTGGGGCCCGCGATCCTTCTTCCTCCTCGCGGCCGCGCTCGGCCGGCCGGGACTCTTCTCTCCTCCGAATCAAAACCGCCCCGGATACTCGCGTATCCCAGACGAATTTCGGTTCTGGACGACGCAAAATCGATCACAACCGAACGCCGCCCTTCCCCGGCTATATAAACATCGGCATCTTCCCGATTTTCACCCACGATCAGCCGTTTTCCTTCCGATGAGAACCCGAGTTTCTCCGGCCAATTTCGCTCGATCTTCGCTCGGGATTTCTGATGTAACGCGCTGATCTTGATCCACCGCCTCCGGGGAATCACGCAGGTGCAGAAAACTCGGTGGTTTGCGCTTCAAACACAGCGCCGACGAGCCTCGCCGTGAATTCACCTCGGACCTCGTCGCCGACCGCTTTCCAGGACCTCCGAGCTCAAGAAAACCCCCGAGGTGAGATCCCCGACCTCCCCTCCACTGATCTAAGCTACGAAATCCCAGGTTTAGGAAGAATTGATGAAGATCCGAATCTCTCCGGCGAGATCGCGGCCTTCCGCCGCTGCGCGCCGCCGGGCAGCGCCGCCCGCGCTCGATCAGAGCGACGTGGCCGCTTGGGCGCCGTCTATTTTAAATCGCACAATAGAATTTAAATCCCCGCGTACAGTTTCAGCGTTATAATCTCAGCCGTCTGTTTTAAATCGGACGGTCCACGTCAGCCTCGCATTATAAAGGCCGGAATTCTTACGCGCTACCCCCTGGGGTTCTCGGAAAATACGAGCTAGCCCTGGAAACTTCTGATCTAGCCCCTCGAACTTCAGAAATTCATGTAAATTCAATTAAAAATCAGTTTTAACCCTCCGTTATGTGTAGTTAGACCCCTGGAAATTTATAAAATAATATAATAGACCCTTTGATGGGGTAAGTTTGCCTTTTTAATCTTATATAATATTAAATTTAGGAATTTGACTATGTAATTAAAATTTAAATTTAAAAAGGGTGAGGCACACACATTGTAAATTCAAGCTTAAACTCCACTAACAAATGGGAAGCTTTAGAATGAGCTAAAAATAAATTTTAGGCTGAAATGAAATCTGTTTGGGTGTGTTCATGTTTATTAGATATAGAAACACATTTTAGGCTAGGAAATAATTCTGAAAATTGGTAAAATAAATGTAAAATAGTTCACATCAGAGGAGAAGTTAAAAAATATATTATTTAATATTTTAGGTCAGAACCTATTCTTTTTAGATGATGTGTCTTATTATTTTCATAATAAAGTTCACAACTAGGTATAGAAAGTAAATCTTAAAATATAGGAAAATAGGTATACATAACTAGAAAATGATAAATGAAATCTCCAAAATCCAAAGATTTCAGTTTAGGGTTTGGTAGAAGGTCTGAAAACACATTTGGAGTAGGAAAATACCTTCCATGCATACTTGGTAGCTAAAATGTGTATCAATTGAATATAAGGAATTTATTTAAATTGGAAATTCATATATAGTATGCAAACATAAATATGAATACAAAAGTAGAAATCATATGCACATGTTTAAAAGTGCATGTAAGCCCAAAATCAACACATATAGAGTAACCACAACACATAGAAATGTGAATGGTTTTCATAAATGTGAATGTGTGGTTTGTATGAAGTGGAAGTGTGAACTATGTCTTATGGATTGTTGTTTTCTTTGCTATGTGTGATGGTATGAGTAGAACCTGCTCCAGAGCAAGTTTTTCCCTTCCAAGAACAAGACTTTTCATTCCCATAGCAGCAGGAAGAAGGCAAGTGTCCTTGACCACTTTGATCCTATGCTAGGATATGTAGATAGAATTATTTGCATTGTCAATTGAAATATGAAACCCATGCTAGGAAGTTTCCCTAGAATTGCATTATCTTGTTTCCTTGTAGCCTGGGATTGGGATTTATTTTATCATATCATTCATTTACATGCCTATGCTTAGCCATGCTTAGAATGGGATAATTGGGATATGAGATCATCAGTTTATTTACCATAATCTTGAATGAGATGTTATGAGTTATGTAGAGGTAGGGATCAAGGCAAGTTGAATGATTTGGTTGGTGCTGGGTGCACGAGACTCGGGTTTGTATTTAGTACTTGCCTGGATCCTAAGGACCGGTTCATGGAGCATGTAACCTGGCTTTACCGTGCCAACCACATGCCGAGATGGGGCAGCTTGGCCAATTAATTAGGTGTATCCCCGGCGTAGTTTGGGTGTGTTGGATGGTGCGGGGAATAGGTGTCAGCTGGACTACCATATGAACCGCAAGGCTCAAGAGGGGGCCACTGCAGCGGGGTTGGAGCCTCTTGTATGCTGTTAGGGGTGAAACCTCAGTGGGCCCACGCTCGTCGGGAATCCCTTTGTAAAGGCTTCGTAGTGATCTCCTGGCTACAGACCTGGGAAGTGTGAATGTGGTTCGTAGCCACTGGCATAATGGAGGTTGTTTTAGTCCACCCGGCAACGGGGGATAAAATCACTACATGTGGGTACAGTGGTGCAAACTCTGCAGAGTCAAAACTGTCATGACAGCCGTGCTCACGGTCAAGAGCGGCTTGGACTTATTCATGATTAGAGGATGATGGCTTTGGAAGTTGTGGATGTTAAGCGGGGAGCTTAACATTGGAAATGATGTTATGGTTATTTGATTATGATGGGATGGGAGATTGGGACCATTTCACCTATGTAGAAATGTAGGTGCTTAATAAGCTAAGGTGGTAGGCAATAATTGCGTAGTGCTTTAACCATGAGTTCAACCTCTTCTTGTTCTAGCCATGCATGACATAACTTTCCCACACCTGCTGAGTACCATCGGTACTCAACCTTGCATATTTGTTGGTTTATATTGCTGCTCAGGTCAAGATAATGAAGTGGTGTTTAATGATCAAGACTTTGGATCCGAAGGAGGTTTCTAAGTTCATGGAGTCCCCCGGGCAACGCCTGTGACGGAGCCCACGAGAATAATTATTCCGCTGCTATTTTATGAACTTTTTATTGTCCATCAAGACATATGCTATGTAAGACTTATTTATATTCGACACCTGGCTTGTAATAAATGATGCTTCACTATTTGTCATCACATGTATGAGAAAATGATCCTGGCATACATGTGATATTCACTTGGTTGTTCTTCGGAAAAACCGGGTCTGACAGTCAATTGAAATATGAAACCCATGCTAGGAAGTTTCCCTAGAATTGCATTACCTTGTTTCCTTGTAGATTGGGTTGGGATTTATTTTATCATGTCAATTATTTATATGCTTAGCCATGCTTAGAATGGGATTAATTGGGATATGAGATCATCAATTTATTTACCTTACTCTTGAATGAGATGTTATGAGTTATGTAGAGGTAGGGATCGAGGCAAGTTGAATGATTTGGTTGGTGCTGGGTGCACGAGACTCGGGTTTGTGATTAGTACTTGCCTGGATCCTAAGGACCGGTTCATGGAGCATGTAACCTAGCTTTACCGTGCCAACCACATGCTGAGATGGGGCAGCTTGGCCAATTAATTAGGTGTATCCCCGGCGTAGTAGGGTGTGTTGGATGGTGCGGGGAGTAGGTGTCAGCTGGACTACCATATGAACCGCAAGGCTCAAGAGGGGGCCACTGCAGCGGGGTTGGAGCCTCTTGTATGCTGTTAGGGGTGAAACCTCAGTGGCCCACGCTCGTCGGGAATCCCTTTGTAAAGGCTTCGTAGTGATCTCCTGGCTACACACCTGGGAAGTGTGAATGTGGTTCGTAGCCACTGGCATAATGGAGGTTCTTTTAGTCCACCCGGCAACGGGGGATAAAATCACTACATGTGGGTACAGTGGTGCAAACTCTGCAGAGTCAAAACTATCATGACAGCCATGCTCACGGTCAAGAGCAGCTTGGACTTATTCATGATTAGAGGATGATGACTTTGGAAGTTGTGGATGTTAAGTGGGGAGCTTAACATTGTAAATGATGATATGGTTACTTGGTTTTGATGATGGGTTGGGAGACTGGGACCATTTTACCTGTGTAGTAATGTAGGTGCTTAATAAGCTAAGGTGGTGGGTAATAATTGCGTAGTGCTTTAACCATGAGTTCAACCTCTCCTTGCTCTAGCCATGCATGACATAACCTTCCCCCACTTGCTGAGTACCAACGGTACTCAAACTTGCATATTTGTTGGTCTATATTGCTGCTCAGGTCAAGAGAATGATGTGGTGTTCAATGACCAAGACTTCAGACCCGAAGAAGGATTCTAGGTTCATGGAGTCCCCCGGGCAACTCCTGTGACAGAGCCCACAAGAATAATATTCCGCTGCTATTTTATTTACATGTTATGAACTTATTATCGTCCATCGAGACGTATGCGTTGTAAGACATATTTATATTTGGCACCTGGCTTGTAATAAATGATCCTTCACTATTTGTCATCACATGTATGAGAAAATGATCCTGGTATACATGTGATATTCACTCGGTTGTTCTTCGGAGAAACCGGGTGTGACAGCTACGGGGTTATTCCCGCGCAGCCGCACCGGATCTGGTGCCACAAACCGATCCCCGCGCGTATACGGAGGCTGACCGGTGGGACCCGGCCCTCCTTCGTCTTCCTCGTGCTGCCCGCGCCTCCCGCGGCGGCGCACGCCGGTGAGGCTCGCCGGGACGGGGTTCCCCTGGTCTAAACTTTGTGAAACTCGCCACTCCCCCATATTTAACCGCGCTGAGCACTTTGGGTGGGTCGCCGGCGGCCGTAGTTCACCGGAAACCACCGCGCACCGGCGACAGCAATGTTTTGCACTCCGGTGCAATCGGGAGCCCTCATACCTCCACCAAATGATCGGTTATCGGGCTCTAGAGCACCAGTGGAGGGAGTAGAAGCTCGACATGGGGTCTAAACTGATCGAGGATCGCTGGAACCCTATAGGCACCGTGCGCCCGAGGCGGTCCTGCGGTGCGCCATGATCAAGACGTGGAAATTCTCCCTCTACACCCCATTTCTAGGTCTAAAATCGAAGGAGGAGGTGCGCCAAGTAGTCAGGAAGCTTCGTGTACAGTTTTAATCAATGAGAACATGAATTAACGACGAATTTGGCAATTTCCTACCTCGGGGTCAGTTTGTACCGTCCGGGGAAAAAACCCGGAATTCTTCTGCTGTGATCAACGTCCAGGGCTGAGCTTTGGGCTCGAGCAGCTGGGGTCTTGGACGGACCGAGGGGCTGACTTGTGTTTGCCGTGATCTTACTCGGTGTAAGCTGTCCACGGTGACCTCCCTCGGTTCTTCCACGTTCACCCGAGGATCAAGGCTAATTTGCCAATTTCCGGAGCAATCACGCTCGGGGCAGGAAAGGGGAGGTGCTGGATGGCTAGAGCACTGATGGGCGCAGCTTTCCGCTGTGGGGCGCTCGAGCAACCGAGCTCAGTAGCTGCGGCGTGATCGGGAGGAATGGCGTTGGTGTTCTGGGCGAAAGAAACGGCGGAGGCGCGAGTTATAGCAGGGGAAGAAGTGAAACAGCTCCGGCGCACCCCTTTGCCGTGATCCAACCGAGCCACCGAGGCAGCAGGAGGTGGCGCGGGCTCTCCCTCGGGCGCGGGTTCAACCGGGCGCTGGCGCGCTCCCGCTGTTCGACCGCCGTCGGCTGAGGTGGTAGCTCCTGTGGGTGGCTGACAAATGGGCCCCACCTCCCCCTTTGTTTAATCAAATTTTCCTGATATTTTCTATCCAGCAACTCGACATTAATGGCTTTACTTCACCCCAAAGTTAAGTTTGAATTTGCTGAATTCAAAGGGTTTGAATTCAGGTGTGAAATTTGGATGTGGTTTGATCATTTGAATTTGAAAAAGAGTTTGAATTCTCCACTTTGTATTGCCTCAAAAATATAGCAAACCAGCTCCAAAGTTTCCAATTTTTGGCATGGCTGCTTATTAAAAGGTGGAGAACACATTTGTGAAACCCAATTTTCAAATTGAGGGAATTGGAATTTAAAACTGAATTTGAAATTCAGATTAGAGGGCTTTTCTTTTTAATCCCAAACAAATATGAAAACTCCTCCAAATGAGCTGAAATTTGGAAGGTTGAATATTTGGACTATGAAGATCCAAGTTATGAATTTAGATCTCCATGTTTGGAAGTTTTGGGAAGTCTAAACCCTCACTTTGAACTCGCCCCCTTATAATTCAAAGTTTTATTTCCCCTCATTTTTCATAAGTGTATATGAGCAGAATTTTCTTGCTACCACTTTTGGGGATTTTACATCAGCAAGTCTGACCCGTCTCTCCTATACATGAAACATCTACATGAATGGTTTTAGGGTACATGAGGTAACATAAGTTGCAAAGGACTCGCATAATTATTTGAACCTTACTTTCAAGTTTTAGCAGCAGGTTGTGGAGAACCTTGCGCTAAGGCACATGAGAGAGTCGCAATCAAACAAGAAACACATTTCTCTCATGTACTTTGCCCAAAGTTTAAATGAACTTTAATTAGCTCTAAACTACAACAATCATTAACAATCAATGTATAGCTTTCAACTCAGCAAACTTTTAACATGTATCTAGCCTGTTCTTTCTATGTCAGGGTACAGTCAACAAGTGGTATTCACTGATCACGAGGGACGGTGATTATAATCGATTTACACCTGCAGGGTTACCCGAATAACCCGTCACGTACGCCCATACTCGATGTTGCCTACAGCAACCATCACGGAGGTTGTACGCGACCATCTTTCACCAGTCAGCCAAATATTGAACCGGTCCTATCGTCCCGAGCAAGAGGTCTCTGCGCGCGCATCAACAGTGCCGCCAGTCGATTTACACCTCAAGCTCTGAACCTACCCTATGAACGACAGGCAATGCCTCAATACCCAGCTATCCGAGTTACATCGGTTTCCCGGTTCCCATATAGCCGGTAGGTCTTCGGTACTGTTCGAGCTTGTTCAACAGTCCCACACACGGCTCGGTCCTCAATGGACACAAGCGGAGCTATGGCACCCAGGCCCCAAAGTCCTGCTGCCCTTACTCTCCGCTCGGTCTCATTTTTCTTGCCATGTGTTTCATTTGCTATCTTTACCCGAGCAATGTGCCTCTAGCCTATTCTCGCGAGTAGTTCTGACTACTCGACTTGTACCGAATCCTACACTATTTTAGCATTGCAGTAGCTAACAAGGTTTTCAAACCTAATCCAAACCCAGGGTTTTCTTGGCTATGCATTTGGGTTTCAAACAAGACTCTAATGCAATAATTAAGTGGGTGCTCAAAGTAAGTTCTCAAAACAGTAAAAATTTGTAAAAAAGGGTTAATACAAACCGGAGCTTACCTTGCTGCTCTTGGTCGTAGGCTAGGTGTCCTCTAGAGTGACAAAGTCTAAGACTTTGGGTTCCTCCTCAACCTTAGCGACTACATGAGAGAATACATACATGTATCAATTTGAATGCATTTAAATTAAAGTTTCAACTTGTGAGAATTATAAGTCATACTAGACAGGCCCTATGACTCTGAAATTTTTACCGTGGTTTGTATACAACCTAAACAGAGACTTAGCCAAGTTTCAATTGCAGCAAAGCTCATTTGAGCTCTCCACAAATAATTATGTGCTTGGCCTTCATTGGAGCTCCTAGGGTGTTCTAGGGATTTTCATGGAACAAGCCATGACTTTCTGAAAACTAGATTTTGAGAGGGTTCTAACAGAGTTGGTCTCACTTAATTTGAAGGTTCCTAGCTAAAGATATGAGCTAAACAATTTCAGAGAATTTCTGAAAAATGTTTCTGGACATTTTTCATTTTTTCTGGAACAGTTTTATTAATCACATCCTTAGGAGGACCAAATTAGCTGAAATGGATCCAAAATTTTTATTGTAGCTCAGGGATATTTTCGTGAACATCCTAGCAAAATTTCAGAATTTTCCTCCAAAGGGTTCTCCAGTTAAAATTCTAGACAATTTAAATTTTGAAGAATTAATTCGGGAGAAATAAGGATTTTTATAGGGTGAAAATGGATTTGTTGGAAAGTACTCAGAGAGATGAATCCAAAAAAATTTGGTTCACTCTATTTGGAGTTTTCTAGCCAAAGTTATGTGGGTTCAAAGTTTGAACTAAATCTGAAAATCAGGGAAATGTTTAAATTGCTGCGTGTGGGACGGGCTTCGTGTCAACTTCTCAGCGGTCGACACACAGGGCTACGGAGTCTTTCGCGTGCAGCCGCACCTGATCCGGTGCCACAGCTAATCCCAGGTTTTAAAATATCGACCGCTGACACATGGGACCGGGGCTTCGTCTACCTCCGGCCTCCCGCGCTCGGCCGCTGCGAACCCTCGCCGGAGTGCTCGCCGGTGGCCTCTGCCATGTGCCAAACTCTATGATCATGTACGCCTCTGCCTAATTCCACCCGGGGAACACGATGCTGGGCTCAGCTCGCTGTGACAATCACCGGAACATGGCCGGCAACGAGCGGCGGCTTCGGAAGAACTTCGGCCGCATCGACCGGGCTTATGAGCCTCTCAAACGATCGAGCAAAAGGCCGTAGAGCATCAGGGAACCCTAAGGGAGCTCGGTGTAGGCTCGAGGCTGCTCGGGAGAGGTCCTAGGTAAGCTCTCACCATGCGCCCGACGGCTTCCGCCATTAGCGCCGGTACAAAAGCTAGAATTGGCCGGTCTACCAAGGTTTTCCTGCCAATGCTGTGAAGGAAAGTTGATCGCTACCAAGCCTAGCTCGTGTAGGAGCAGTTTGAGGATCTCTAAACAACCATGGGGCGAGAATTTGGCGGATCCGCACCCGAAGGTTGGTCTGTGCCAAATGAAAGGGAAAACTGTAATTCTTCGCCGGTGATCAAACACTCGGGCTGTGGTTCGGGGGTGAGCAGCACCAGACTCTAACATGTCTGAGGACGCCTTAGCTTGGGCGTGACACCCTCCCGTTTGTGCTGTCCACGGGAGCCCGAGGTGCGGCAAACTTAGGTCACCGGAAAGAACTTTCAGTATGGGCGAGATCATCCGAATTTGGCTAATTCCTACGACGGGGAAGGAAGAGGAGAGCCTCTAGTACCACTTTGCAGCTTAGAGGGAGTGGAGCGGCTGTGATCACTGCTTCTATGATCAACTCCGAGCAAGCGGTGGTGAGGCAATGTTTTTCTTGCGCGTGAGCGAAGAAACAATCGGCGATGCCTTGGTTTGGCTCAGCTGCGGGGATAAGAGGGAGGGTGAGGCGGTTCAGTGGTCGGGGGCGGCAACCAGCTGCTGTCCCAACTGATCCTCACCGTGGGCGGCAGCCCGAGCCGACGCAAGAAACCAGGCTGAGTTCCTCAGTCGGTTGATTTGGCTATTGAGGCTGACATGTGGGTCCCACCCAAGTTTTAACCTCTGAAATTAACTCTCCTCTACTGCTCCAAACAGTAATCCCTCTAATACCCTCTAGAATTTGAATTATCTACCAAATGCCCATTTGGAGTTGATAGAATTCAAATTGTGAAGTGTTTGAATTAATTTTCAGCACATATGCAGTTTGAAATTCAAATGGAGTTTGAATTTGCTAAACTTAGCTCATGTCAATATCAACTACAAATGGAGCGAAAATTGGTGTGTGAGCTCACAAAAATGTGCTGATTAAGAATATGCCTCCCACTTTTGAACTTATGGGATGGAAGTGGTTTGTGTGCAGCACCGTATCAGGGTGCAAATCAGCCCCACAACCAGCCTAAGAAATCAGCACCAAAACCCAGCAACATCCACCACTTAGCCATCGAAGACGTGCCGGAAGGCGAAACCGTCCTCGTGGGTACGTTTTCTTATTTTGATCATCCCGTAGTCATACTTTTTGACTCCGGTGCCACCCATAATTTCATAATCCAATCTTATGTTATTAAATATCAATTGCCTATCATTCCCACAAATAGTTCACACTTGATGTTCTCCCCGGGTGGGAAAACAACAGCTGATAGGATGGTCTATAGAGCACCATTGCAATTGGGTGGGAATCTATACCCGACTTCTCTAATTATGTTAGAGAGTCAAAAACTCGATGTCATTTTAGGAATGTCATGGCTACATCGCCATGATGCTGTTCTTGACATCGTTCCATGTGTGGTTCGTCTAAACTCTCCACTTCATGAACCACATACTCTCATTCCTGACCGTTCGGTTCAAGAAATTCCAGCCACATATAACACGGAATACACAAAACTTGAGGATATTCCTGTGGTCCGTGAATACCCGGACGTATTTCCAGATGATCTCCCGGGCATGCCACCAGAAAGGGATGTCGAGTTCAAGATCGAACATGTATCCGGGACAACACCGGTATCATGGAGACCGTACAAGATGGCTCCGGATGAGCTAGCGGAATTAAAAGCGCAGCTCAATGATCTGATGAGTAAGGGTTTCATTCGACCGAGTTCCTCGCCATGGGGATGCTCGACGCTATTTGTGAAGAAGAAGGATGAAACCTTGAGGTTGTGTGTGAATTACCGACTTCTCAACGCCATCACCATCAAAAATAAATATCCACTGCCCCGCATTGATATCGTATTCGATCAGCTTGTGGGTGCGAGTGTATTTTTGAAGATGGATCTTCGCTCCGTATATCATCAAATAAAGATCCGAGCGGAGGATATTCTGAAGACAGCCTTCTCGACGAGATATGGGTTGTATGAATATCTCGTCATGTCTTTTGGTCTCACCAACGCCCTGGCACATTTCATGTACCTCATGAACTCGTTGTTCATGCCTTAGTTGGACAAGTTCGTGGTGGTGTTTATGGACGACATCTTGGTTTATTCCATGTCTGAAGAAGAACACGCCGAACACTTGCATATCGTGCTTCAACGATTGCGAGACCATAAGCTTTATGCCAAGTTCAGCAAGTGTGAGTTTTGGATCAGAAAAGTGCCCTTTCTTGGTCATATTATTTTTGCGGAAGAAATTGCAGTTGATGCAAGAAAAATCGAACAAGTGCTGAAATGGAAGTCCCCCACATCTGTTCATGAAGTCTGAAGTTTCCTCGGTTTAGCGGGATATTATTGGAGATTCATTCTGGGTTTCTCCAGGCTTGCTAAACCGATGACTGAATTGTTGAAGAAGGGGATCAAATATGTTTGGAGCTCAGCATGTGAAGGAGATTTCCAAGCATTGGTGAAGTATCTTACAACAGCCACGGTGTTAGCTCAACCGGATACGACGAAGCCCTTCGACGTATATTGTGATGCATCCGGTATCGGGCTTGGCTGTGTATTGATGCAAGAAGGAAGAGTGGTTGCTTATGGCTCACCTCAACTTCGTAACCATGACCAGCACTATCCGACTCATGATCTTGGGCTTGCTGCTGTGGTGTTGGCATTGAAAATGTGGAGGCACTATCTGCTTGGGAACTTAGTGCACCTCTACACCGACCACAAGAGTCCAAAATATATATTCACTCAAAAGGAGTTGAATATGCGGCAATGGAGATGGTTAGAGCTGATCAAAGACTATGAGATCGAGATTCACTACTATCCCGGCAAGGCAAATGTGGTTGCCGATGCTTTAAGCCGCAAATCTCACGTCAACCATCTGTCCATCACTCCACTTGAAGAAGAGGAGCCGAGTTTATACTTGGTTCCATATGGGGCATTACATAATCTTGCTATCGTCCCTACCATACGAGAGGAGATTATGGAAGCTCAGAAGAAAGACGTGGGAGTGTCGCACACTCGGAGAAGAATGAAGAATGGCAAAATGAAATGCTTTCGAAGGGATGAACATGGTACTCTATGGTTTAAAGACCGTATAGTGGTACCCCATGACATGAAGCTTCGGAAGAAAATTTTGGACGAAGCTCATTTGTTCAAGTATTCTATTCATCCGGGCAGCAACAAGATGTACCAAGATCTGAAAACCAGGTTTTGGTGGAGACAGATGAAAAGAGAAATCTCAAAGTCCATATCCGAATGCGATACGTGTCGGCGGGTGAAAGCCGACCATATGCGTAAAGCCGGACAGCTGCAACCATTGAACATTCCGGTGTGGAAGTGGGAGGATATCAGCATGGACTTCATAGTTGAGTTACCTCTAACCTCCCACAAACATGATTCGATTTGGGTGATAGTCTATCGATTAATCAAGTCGGCCCATTTTATTCCCGTACATACAAAGTACATGGCCAAGCAATATACGGAGCTGTATATTGCATGGATCTTGTGCTTTCACGGTGTTCCCCGCTCCGTTATTTCGGATCGCGGTGCGCTGTTCGTCGCTCTTTTTTGGGAACAGCTGCACGCATCATTGAGAACCAAACTGATCCAAAGCTCCGCGTATCACCGCAGACGGATGGTCAAACTGAATGGGTGAATCAAGTGCTTGAAGACATGTGTGACACCCGGTTCCGAAAAATGAACCAAGTGAATGCATATGTGTGCCCTGGATGTTCATCACACATACACATGTACTCCACAAACTGAATTCAGAATATAACCACGTACAAATAATGTTTAAGTACTTTATTACACTGACTCAATGTCTCACTCATGAATATCTAACTTATTATTGCAGCGGAAGATTCTAATGACAGAGGAAAATGACTAAAACAGCAGGCCCCAACTTCGACTCCACAGGCATGTTGACGGTAGCGCGCACGCCTAGTACTCCACATGTTCCTCAAACTACTGTTCTCCTATAGCTGATGTATATGTAGGAATGCAAGGGTGAGTACATGTCGTACTCAGCAAGTGCGGGAAAAGTATGACCTGTAGATTACAATAAGGTAGGCAATAAAAAGGTTCATTGCAGCAAGCAAATTTTATTTCCCAAACATGGTAAAAACAGCAACTATCTCTAGGTGAGTTTAATCCCATCATAAAAAAGTATTTCATCAACATTCCTTCATCTTAATTCACCATTTATCAAGTCTCAACCAGCCATTAATCTTTCTAAAGTTCATCTCATACTCATAAATATTTATAACCATCTCATATTCATATAACTGAAACCAAACTCATTGTCATGACCCAAAACAGTACTGAAACCAATCCCAATGACCATACCCGAATAACCATCCCAAGTTTTGCCTCTAATCATGTAAGTTGGCCAGGTGCTTGCAACCGGAAGCACGGCTATCATGATAGTTTTAAACTCTGTAGAGGTGGCACCACTTTATCCACAAGTTTGTGATTTCGTCACCCGTCGGCGATTAGAAAGAACCTCCATTATACCAGTACACAACCATTGGTGTATGGCCAAGAGATCAAAAAATAGCCGTTACAAAAGGGCTACTAGGATGTGCCGGCCCACTGAGGTTTCACCGCAGGCTTGAATCTCCAATCTCCCACCCATAGGCCCCCTCTTGTGCCATGCAGTTCCCAGGGCAGTCCTGCTCGACTCCCATTCCCTGCCTATTCAAAGGTCCATAACAAGCTAGTGACACACCTAATTAGTCAGCTAAGCCGGACCCATATTTTGCCTTGTGCCACTGTTTTCCTGGCATGTGCTCACATGAACCGGTCCTTAGATGTACGGCAAGCAAACCACCATCTCATTCAGCAACATCCATGAACCAAGATTGCCTAGATCTCCCCGATTCCATGCTCATCAACATCATCAAGTTCTCATTATCATTATTCTTATGAGTGCAGTAGCTAAACAAGTTTTATTTCAGCTTCCCGTACCCCGTAAGTTAAGCGAAGCAAAAAGGAAAAACGACCATACCCGACTCATCAACTTTTCCGGCAACAAGGATGGTTAACTAGTAAACTATAAAAAAGGGTGTCCCATCAAGTTGACTCAAGCATATGAGTTTTTGCAAGCAAAACAGTTTTGAAAACATAGGATCAATATGGTCAAGGGGCACTTGCCTTGCTTTCGTGGTTCGTGTTTCTCAAGCATATTGAAGTCCTGGTGCTTTAGTTCCTCTTAGATGGCATCTTGAGCGTGTTTTTCTACTCATGACCACGCACATACAAAATTTACAGCAATCAATTATCATGCACAAACTTTACTCAAGATGCATTGAGGTGAATGAATGCAATTCCTATGGTGCAGTTTTATAGAACCAGTTTGTACGTGTTCTTGCATGTTTTAATGGGCTTCCATGGGGTTTTATGGTGATAAAGGTTGCTGGGATCAAGTGTCGACGTAGTGATGATCTTGACACAAGATGTAGATCAATTCCACTGTCAGAAATCGACCAAAACATGGTCTGCCACACTTAGAAGTTTCTGCTCGCGCGGGGCGAAGAAAACGGGTGCGTAGAAATAGAAGAGACGTCGTAAGATGGGTAACGAAGACCTACATCACTTCTTCCTTGCGGCAGGGCCTCCCTCCTAGCAATGGCAGCAGCGGAGGATTTTCCTTGGAGAATTATGGGGCTGCCGGTAGGGCAGAACGTCGGGGGCTTCTTTTCTGATGACGGCAAGGCGCGACGGGGCTCCATGGCGGCCAAATCCCGGCAAGGGGAGGGAGAACTCAGTGATTTGGCAGCAAGGGGGTGGCTTGGCAGCAGGGGAGGTGACCAAAAGAGAGAGGGGTGCGGCCAGGTGTCACACCCGGTTTTTCCGAAGGAAACAACCAAGTGAATATCACATGTATGCCAGGATCATTTTCTCATACATGTGATGACAAATAGTGAAGCATCATTTATTACAAGCCAGGTGTCGAATATAAGTAAGTCTTACATAGTAAATGTCTCGATGGACAATAATAAGTTCATCACAAGTAAATAAACTAGCAGCGGAATATTATTCTTTTAGGGCTCCATCACAGGCGTTGCCCGGGGGTCTTCATGAACCTAAAATCCTTCCTCGGGTCCAAAATCTTGGTCATTATACACCACCTCATTATCTTGACCTGAGCAGCAATATAAACCAACAAAAATGCAAGGTTGAGTACCAATGGTACTCAGCAAGTGTGGGAAAATTATATCATGCATGGCTAGAACAAGGAGAGGTTGAACTCATGGTTAAAGCACTACGCAATTAATACCTATCACCTTAGCTTATTAAGCACCTTCATTACTACACAGGTGAAATGGTCCCAATCTCCCATCCCATCATCATAACCCAATAACCATAACCATCATTTCCAATGTTAAGCTCCCCGCTTAACTTCCAAAACCATCAATCCTCTAATCATGAATAAGTCCAGGCCGCTCTTAACCGTGAGCACGGCTGTCAAGACAGTTTTAACTCTGCAGAGTTTGTACCACTGTACCCACAAGTAGTGATTTCATCCCCCGTTGCCGGGTGGACTAAAAGAACCTCCATTATGCCAGTGGCTACGATCCACATTCACACTTCCCAGGTGTGCGGCCAAGAGATCACTACGAAGCCATTACAAAGGGATTCCCGACGAGCGTGAGCCCACTGAGGTTTCACCCCTAACAGCATACAAGAGGCTCCAACCCCGCTGCAGTGGCCCCCTCTTGAGCCTTGCGGTTCATATGGTAGTCCAGCTGACACCTACTCCCCGCACCATCCAACACACCCATACTACGCCGGGGATACACCTAATTAATTGGCTAAGCTGCCCCATCTCAGCATGTGGTTGGCACTGTAAAGCCGGGTTACATGCTCCATGAACCGGTCCTTAGGATCCAGGCAAGTACTAAACACAAACCCAAGTCTCGTGCACCCAGCACACAACCAAAACATCCAACTTGCCTTGATCCCTACCTCTACATAACTCACAATATCTCATTCAAGAGTATGGTAATATAAACTGATGATCTCATTTCCCAAATATCCCATTCTAAGCATGGCTAAGCAAATGCATGTAAATAAATGACATGACAAATTAAATCCCAACCCAAGCTACAAGGAAACAAGCTAATGCAATTCTAGGGAAACTTTCCTAGCATGGGTTTCATATTTCATTTGACAATGCAAATAATTCTATCTACACATCCTAGCATAGGATCAAAGTGGTCAAGGACACTTGCCTCCTTCTTGCTGCTCTTGAAATTGGTAGTCCTGATCTTGAAAAGAAATAACTTGCTCTTGAACAGGTTCTACTTCATACCATCACACATAGCAAAAGAAAAACAACAATCATAAGACATAGTTCACACTTCTACTTCATACAAACCACACATTCATATTTATAAAAGTTCTTTACCATTATATGTGTTGTGGTTACTTTATGTGTGTTGAGTTGTGGCTTGCATGCACTTTTAACCATGTGTATATGATTCCTACTTTTGTGTCCACCTTTATACTTACGTATTATTTATATGGGTTTCCAATAAATTTCTTATATTCAACTACTTCACCTTTTTACTACCAAGTGTGTATGAAAAGTATTATTCTTCCCCATATGTGCTTTCATAATTTCTATCAACCCTAAACTGAACTCTTTGTATTTTAGAAACTCCATTGATCATTTACTAGTTGCTATATTTTTCAGATTTATATTCTTATGCATAATTGTGTATTTTATTATAAAATTAGTAATACATATCATCTAAACAGTATAGGTTCTGGTCCTAAATAATTTAATATCATAATTTGACCTTGGCTTCTGATGTATACTATTTCATAATTATTTTCCCTATTTTTCTATAGCTATTCTTTACTTAAAAATGTGTCCCTATACTAATAAATGAGAATAATAAATGAAACAGATTCATTTCAGCCCAAAAATATACTTTTATCTCACTCCAAAGTTTTCTAAGTACTGAGAAAGTTTTTAATTAATTTTGACAATTATGTTTATCCCCCTTTTTAATTTTTAAACACTAGTTACATATTCAATGTTTTAGATTAAATACTAAACAGGGCTAAAATAATGAACTCACCCCATTACAGGGTCTATAATATTATTTTCATAATTTCCAGGGGTCCAGCTACACTTATCAGAGGTGTTTTTCCTAATTTTTATTACGTCCAGGGGCTAAAACTGATTTTTAAATGAATTTACATGAATTTCTGAAGTTCCAGCGGCTAGATCTGAAGTTTCCGGGGCTAGCTCTCAATTCCAGAGAACCCCAGGGGGTAGCACGTAAGAATTCCAGTCTTTATAACGCGGGGCTGACGTGGACCGTCCGATTTTAAACCGACGGCTGAGATTATAACATCGAACCGGTACGCGGGGTTTTAAAGTCTACCGTGCGATTTAAAATAAACGGCGCACAAGCGGCCACGTCGCTCTGACCGAGCGCGGGCGGCGCACGGCGGCGGGAAGCGGCGATCTCGCCGGAAAGTTTCGGATCCTCGAGAATTCTGCCTAAAACTGTGATCTTATGTCCTAGACCGGTAGAGGGGAGGTAAGGGATCTCACCTCGGGGGTTTTCTCGAGCTCGGGGGTCCTGGAAAGTGATCGGCGGCGAGGTCCGAGGCAAAACCACGGCGAAGCTCGTCGGCGCTGTGTTTACACCGTAACTCTCCGAGTTTTCTGCACCTGCAAAGTTCCCCGGAGGCGGTGGATCAAGACCAGCGAGTTAGATCAGAGTTTCCGAGCTTAGATCGGCCAGAATTCACCGGCGAAGTCTCGGTGCTCACCAGAGTAAAAATCGGCGATCGCGTGGGAAAAACTGATCGGAGCTGGGGTTTTTATAGCCGGGGGAGGGCGGTGGGTCTGTTGCGATCGAGTTTGAGTCGTTTGGGACCAGAATTCGGGCTGCGGGGACGGGTTTCCCGATCGGTTGCGATCGCGCGCGCGAGAGAGAGTCCGGGGTCGCGGGGTTAGGGATGACAGACGGGTCCCACCCATCGGTGAGAGGCAGCGCGGCGCGCGCGGGGGCGGGCTGGCGCGGGAGTAGCTGGGCCGGCTGGCGGGTTTCGGCCCACTGGCCGGTTTTTTTCCCGTTTTCCTTTTTCTTTTTCCATTTCTTTTCTGTTTTGAGTATAATTTGAATTCCAGTTTGAATTTGAATTTTTGCAAAACATGCAACACGTCCAAAAATTTTTAAATTCCCCTCTGAGCATGGTTTAGAGTTTTGAATCAAAATTTGGGGTGTTACAGCTCTACCCCCCTTAAAAGAAATCTCGTCCTCGAGATTGGTGTTTCTAAGAAAACAATTCCGGAAATTGTGCCTTGAGCTCATCTTCCCTTTCCCAGGTAGCTTCCTCTTCTGAGTGATGCTTCCACTGCACCTTGCACATCCGGATTCTCTTGTTTCTGGTGAGGCGTTCCATTGTCTCCAAAATCTTGTATGGTTGCTCGGCATAAGACAAATCTTCAGCTACATCCACTTCATTCATGGGTAATACCTCCTCAGGCGTCCTCAGACATTTCTTGAGTTGTGACACATGGAATACATCGTGCACGTCCGATAGATGAACCGGTAACTCTAGTTGGTACGCCACTTCGCCTTTCCTTTCCAAAACCTGGAAGGGTCCGATGTATTGAGGTGACAGCTTCCCTTTCACCTTGAACCGACGAAGTCCTCTGATAGGGGACACCTTGAGATAAACATAGTCTCCCACGTTGAAAACGAGCTCTCTTCTTCGTACATCGGCATAGCTCTTTTGGCGTGTTTGTGCTATCCTCAAATTGTTGCGAATCTCCCTCACTTTTGCCTCGGCTTCTTGTAGCACTTCTGGACCAAACACTTTACTTTCTCCTGTTTGGTTCCAAAATAGGGGAGTTCTGCACTTCCTTCCATACAACGCTTCAAACGGTGACATCTTCATACTAGCTTGATAACTGTTGTTATAGGAAAACTCCGCATATGGTAGGTTCTTGTCCCAACTCCTATTGTTTTTGAGTGCACATGCCCTTAACATATCTTCAAGGATCTGATTGGTTCTCTCCGTCTGCCCGTCAGTTTGGGGATGATAGGCAGAGCTGAAGTTCAAATGGGTTCCCATGGTTTCATGCAACTTTTGCCAAAACCTCGAGGTGAACTGTGTCCCTCGATCCGACACTATCTTCTTTGGCACTCCATGGTAACACACAATCCTTGACATGTACAATTCTGCCAATTTGGATCCGCTGTAGCTTTCTTTCACAGGAATGAAATGAGCTACCTTGGTTAGCCTATCAATAATGACCCATATTGAATCATACCCGGATTGGGTCCTAGGCAATCCCACAACAAAATCCATGCTGATTTCTTCCCACTTCCATTCAGGCACTTTGAGTGGTTGCAATAATCCCGCGGGTCGTTGATGTTCAGCTTTCACCAACTGACATGTGTCACATAGGGCAACATGTTCCGCGACATCTCGCTTCATGCCATACCACCAATACCTGCTTTTGAGGTCCTGGTACATCTTCGTACTCCCAGGATGAATGGAATAGTCGGAATCGTGAGCCTCCTTTAAAATCAATTCACGGATCTCCTTTACTTCTGGCACACAGATCCTTTTCCCGTGCCACACTGTTCCCTGTTCATCCTCTCTAAAACCAGGAGCTTTATTTTCCTTGATGAGTTGCCTGATTTCCTGTATCTTCTCATCATTCTTTTGGCCCTCGCGTATGTCTCGCTCGAGTGTGGAGTCCACTTCCATGGCGATGGCTTCACCACTATTTACTAGACATAGATTGAGCCTTATAACCTCGTCCTTCAATTCTGCGGGCATGTCCTTCAAGCTCAACTTATTGACCTGCACTTTCCGACTCAAAGCATCGGCCACGACGTTTGCTTTCCCGGGATGATAGTTGATGCCCACATCAAAGTCATGGATTAGCTCTAACCATCTCCTTTGTCTGAGGTTGAGATCTGGCTGTGTGAATATGTACTTCAAACTCTTATGATCCGTATATATCTCTGTCCTCTTCCCCATCAAATAGTGCCGCCAAATTTTCAACGCGTGTACCACTGCAGCTAGTTCTAGGTCATGTGTAGGATAGTTCTTCTCGTGCTTCCGAAGCTGCCGGGATGCATATGCCACGACATGTCCTTCTTGCATGAGAACACATCCCAACCCATTTCCAGAGGCATCGCAGTACACTGTGAAATTCTTCTGCATATCTGGCATAACCAGCACTGGGGCTGTTGTCAATCTCTTCTTTAGCTCCTGAAAGCTCGTCTCGCACTGTGGCGTCCAGGTGAATGCGATTCCCTTTTCCAACAGTTTGATGAGAGGTCTCGAGATCTTGGAGAATCCCTCAATAAACCGTCGATAGTATCCAGCCAATCCCAAAAAGCTTCGAACTTCCCCGACATTTTCAGGGGTCTTCCACTTCTGGATATCCTCGATTTTGGCGGGATCTACGGAGATTCCTCCCTCCGAGATGATATGTCCTAAAAAGGGAACTCTCTTCAGCCAAAACTCACACTTGCTCAACTTGGCATATAGTTGGTGTTCTCTCAGCCTCTGTAACACCAACCTTAGATGTTTCTCATGTTCTTCTTCATCTTTGGAGAAGACGAGAATATCATCTATGAAAATCACCACAAATTTGTCCAGATATTCCATGAATACCTTGTTCATGAGGTACATGAAATATGCCGGGGCATTGGTTAGCCCGAAAGGCATGACAGTGTATTTATACAGTCCGTACCGAGATACGAAAGCTGTCTTGGGAATATCTGATTGCCTTATCTTGAGTTGGTGGTACCCCGACCTGAGATCAATTTTTGAGAACACACAAGCTCCCCTCAACTGATCAAACAAGTCTTCAATGCGGGGTAATGGGTACTTGTTCTTGATGGTTACCTCATTCAAGGCACAGTAATCCACGCATAACCTTTGGGTTCCGTCTTTCTTGGGCACAAATATCACCGGAGCTCCCCATGGTGAGGAACTAGGGCGAATATACCCCTTCTCCGTCAATTCTCTCAAATGATCCTTGAGCTCTTCTAGCTGCTTGGAGTCCATTCGATAAGGTCTCTTGTATATCGGGGCTGTTCCCGGTACTAGCTCAATTGCGAACTCCACGTCACGGTCGGGAGGCATACCTGGCAACTCCTCCGGAAAAATATCTGGATATTCCCTGATGGTCCTGATTTCCTCAACTTTCACCTCCACTTGATTTAATTTAATGTCCCTCCTAGGCTCGTGTACTGTTATGAACTTTACTCTTGTGCCATTGGGGTGAGTTAGTTCCACCGTTCTGGTTGAACAATGGATGATTCCTTTATGTTTGGTCAACCAATCCATACCCAAAATAATATCTATCCCTTGTGAATCTATCACTATGAGGTTAGCAATAAATACTACCCCATTAATGTCTAGGCTCACTTTGGGACACACTTGTCTTGTCCTTATTTCTCCACCTGGAGAGTTTACGGCTAGCATATGGCTCATTTGTGTGGTTGCTAGGTCATGCTTCTTAACAAACCCTTGAGCAATGAACGAGTGGGTAGCACCAGAATCAAACAGCAGAGTTGCAAGGTGTAAATTGGCAGGAAACTTACCAACTACCACATCGGGTGCCTCTTGTGCTTCCTCCATGGTGACATGGTTCACCCGTCCTCTCACTACATTCTGCTGTTGTGGCGGCGCAGGCTTCTTCTTTGGGCATTTGTGGGCGTAGTGCCCCACTTCGCCACAGCTGAAACATTGCACCCCAATCTTAGACGCCTGGCCTTTGTTGTCCTGGGGTTGGTTTGGGGGTCCTTGCACTGCTGGTCGAGGTGGATATGCGGGGCGAGGCTGCTGCACAAACTGACGTGGCGGCTGTGCTGGTGCTGCGGGTGGCCTCTAGTTTGGGTTGTACCCTCTTGGTGCTGAATAGGGTACCACAGCACGGCTCGTCTGCCCCATAGGTTGCTGCATCATACGTGGGCGGGTGTTGCTCCCTGAGGCCTGATGTGACCATCCCGCCTTCCTCTTATTCTCATTTTCCAGGGCCTTTAGCTTCCTTTCCACCACAAATGCTCTGTCCACCATCTTTTGAAAACTTTCATACTCATTGGAGGACATGGCACACTGCATCTCTGCGGTAAGTCCTTCCACGAAACAATCTTGTTTCTGCTCATCAGTCTCTATGTCTCGTGGAGCATAACGGGATAGTTGAGTAAATTTAGTGAGGTATTCCCTCACCGTCATGTTTCCCTGCTGCAGTCCCAGAAACTCCTTCCTCTTGTTTTTGAGTTCACCTCTTGGGATGTAATGGTTGCGGAAGCTACGCTTGAACTCTTCCCAAGTGATGTTCTCAGGGTCATGATGGGCGGCCACATAGGCGGTCCACCAATCAGCAGCAGGTCCCTGCAATTGATGAGAGGCAAACAGCACCCTCTCATACCCTTGGCATTGTATGATCCTCATCTTGCTTTCAATAGTCTTCAGCCAATCATCTGCCTCCAGAGGTTCAGCAGCACTTGCAAACTTTGGAGGTTGAGTTCCTAGAAACTCACTCAACCTTGGTTGGCGTGGTGCAGCTTGTGGAGGTGGAACTTGATGCAAGTTGGCCACCACTTGAGTCAAGTTCTGGATAAGCTGATTTTGATTCTCCAGCATTTGGTGGAGAGGATCAACTTCTTCACGGCGACCACCCCTGTCCTGGCCTCCAGAAAGATGAGGGTTGCATGCCTCATCGTTGTTGTTGGCGGGGTTGGCAGCACGTCCTTTTCCTCTTCCGGCCATCTGGCAGAATCAATAAATGTTAATTTGAAACCATTTAGTATCATATTACTACTTTCATTTGTTTGTACTTTGAAGTGTTGAGGCTTTGTTAAAATTTTACGAGGGTTTATATCTCACACCAAATAAATGCACTATTATTTCCTGTGGGTTCACACACCAAAGCAAAACAATCTGAAGACGAGGCTGTGGACAATTGCTCATGGCTTCCACAACTCACGTCACACACCAAGCATTATCAGATCATTAACTACGTAACGACTCGACTACTCGACCTCTTGCTAGCTAGGGGAAAGACTCTACACTACTCGTCCTCTTGAGCTGGCTCCTCGGGATCTTCTTCCTCATTTCGGCTACCTTCTGACTCCGCTTTGGGTGGGGAGGCTGCTGGTGGAGAAGTGCGACGACGCCTGATCGCTCGGCGATCCGGGGAGTCAGGAGTCCATGGATCACTCACAGTGACACACAGTCCATTCCCATCTCCTCTTTCTCTCGCCTTTAAGCAAGCTCGCAGCAACGCCTCCGTTTCCTTCAGGGTGTCTCGGACATCCTGAAGCTCTTGTTGACACTCCTGCAGTCGAGTGCTGAGCATAGCAGCATCCTCCAAGCACAAGTCCATGTGCTCATGGGAAGTCCCTTGCTGCACCGGTGGGTACTTGTACTCCGTGGTACCACTCTCACGTTGGAGGACATAGATGTACTCAGTTTTGTCCAAGTGGCGACGATAGATGTGACTCTGGCAGGTGATGGCCTCCCAGGTGACATCTTTCTCCGCGTCAACTTGTGTTGCTCGACAAGCTGGAGAGTGGTGAATCTTAAGCAGCTGATTCTCGTGTATAATCCTCATCTCCGAACTCCATTCTTCCCTCTTCTCACGGATGGTCCTGGTGGAGTTATAGTGGATGATAAGCTTGCCCGTATTGCCGGCGGCTTCGAGCATACGTCGAAGACGGCGCAACAAATCTCCTACTGCCAATCCATAGGAAAGGTACGTCACTGGACGACTCTCCTCTCTTTCGGCAAGGGCAACTACGGGAACTCTCCCTCCTGTGGACTTACGAGCGATGCGAATCATGCGAACCATCTAAAACAAAAGAATTTAAAATTAGGTTAGATAAAATCTCAAACAAAAATCCTATTTTGAATGAAAGTTGGGGTAAGATGAAGAAAATGACTCCTTTAATAACACTTTTCAACCCACACCTTGGAAAATAGTTTTTAAGAAAATAGGGCCCTTAAATACGTCCATTTCTACCTAGGTCCACGTTCCTACGGGCAACCTTGGCTCTGATACCACCTCTGTCACACCCGGTTTTTCCAAAGGAAACAACCAAGTGAATATCACATGTATGCCAGGATCATTTTCTCATACATGTGATGACAAATAGTGAAGCATCATTTATTACAAGCCAGGTGTCGAATATAAGTAAGTCTTACATAGTAAATGTCTCGATGGACAATAATAAGTTCATCACAAGTAAATAAACTAGCAGCGGAATATTATTCTTTTAGGGCTCCATCACAGGCGTTGCCCGGGGGTCTTCATGAACCTAAAATCCTTCCTCGGGTCCAAAATCTTGGTCATTATACACCACCTCATTATCTTGACCTGAGCAGCAATATAAACCAACAAAAATGCAAGGTTGAGTACCAATGGTACTCAGCAAGTGTGGGAAAATTATATCATGCATGGCTAGAACAAGAAGATGTTGAACTCATGGTTAAAGCACTACGCAATTAATACCTATCACCTTAGCTTATTAAGTACCTTCATTACTACACAGGTGAAATGGTCCCAATCTCCCATCCCATCATCATAACCCAATAACCATAACCATCATTTCCAATGTTAAGCTCCCCGCTTAACTTCCAAAACCATCAATCCTCTAATCATGAATAAGTCCAGGCCGCTCTTAACCGTGAGCACGGCTGTCAAGACAGTTTTAACTCTGCAGAGTTTGTACCACTGTACCCACAAGTAGTGATTTCATCCCCCGTTGCCGGGTGGACTAAAAGAACCTCCATTATGCCAGTGGCTACGATCCACATTCACACTTCCCAGGTGTGCGGCCAAGAGATCACTACGAAGCCTTTACAAAGGGATTCCCGACGAGCGTGGGCCCACTGAGGTTTCACCCCTAACAGCATACAAGAGGCTCCAACCCCGCTGTAGTGGCCCCCTCTTGAGCCTTGCGGTTCATATGGTAGTCCAGCTGACACCTACTCCCCGCACCATCCAACACACCCATACTACGCCGGGGATACACCTAATTAATTGGCTAAGCTGCCCTATCTCAGCATGTGGTTGGCACTGTAAAGCCGGGTTACATGCTCCATGAACCGGTCCTTAGGATCCAGGCAAGTACTAAACACAAACCCAAGTCTCGTGCACCCAGCACACAACCAAAACATCCAACTTGCCTTGATCCCTACCTCTACATAACTCACAATATCTCATTCAAGAGTATGGTAATATAAACTGATGATCTCATTTCCCAAATATCCCATTCTAAGCATGGCTAAGCAAATGCATGTAAATAAATGACATGACAAATTAAATCCCAACCCAAGCTACAAGGAAACAAGGTAATGCAATTCTAGGGAAACTTTCCTAGCATGGGTTTCATATTTCATTTGACAATGCAAATAATTCTATCTACACATCCTAGCATAGGATCAAAGTGGTCAAGGACACTTGCCTCCTTCTTGCTGCTCTTGAAATTGGTAGTCCTGATCTTGAAAAGAAATAACTTGCTCTTGAACAGGTTCTACTTCATACCATCACACATAGCAAAAGAAAAACAACAATCATAAGACATAGTTCACACTTCTACTTCATACAAACCACACATTCATATTTATAAAAGTTCTTTACCATTATATGTGTTGTGGTTACTTTATGTGTGTTGAGTTGTGGCTTGCATGCACTTTTAACCATATGTATATGATTCCTACTTTTGTGTCCACCATTATACTTACGTATTATTTATATGGGTTTCCAATAAATTTCTTATATTCAACTACTTCACCTTTTTACTACCAAGTGTGTATGAAAAGTATTATTCTTCCCCATATGTGCTTTCATAATTTCTATCAACCCTAAACTGAACTCTTTGTATTTTAGAAACTCCATTGATCATTTACTAGTTGCTATATTTTTAAGATTTATATTCTTATGCATAATTGTGTATTTTATTATAAAATTAGTAATACATATCATCTAAACAGTATAGGTTCTGGTCCTAAATAATTTAATATCATAATTTGACCTTGGCTTCTGATGTATACTATTTCATAATTATTTTCCCTATTTTTCTATAGCTATTCTTTACTTAAAAATGTGTCCCTATACTAATAAATGTGAATAATAAATGAAACAGATTCATTTCAGCCCAAAAATATACTTTTATCTCACTCCAAAGTTTTCTAAGTACTGAGAAAGTTTTTAATTAATTTTGACAATTATGTTTATCCCCCTTTTTAATTTTTAAACACTAGTTACATATTCAATGTTTTAGATTAAATACTAAACAGGGCTAAAATAATGAACTCACCCCATTACAGGGTCTATAATATTATTTTCATAATTTCCAGGGGTCTAGCTACACTTATCAGAGGTGTTTTTCCTAATTTTTATTAAGTCCAGGGGCTAAAACTGATTTTTAAATGAATTTACATGAATTTCTGAAGTTCCAGGGGCTAGATCTGAAGTTTCCGGGGCTAGCTCTCAATTCCAGAGAACCCCAGGGGGTAGCACGTAAGAATTCCAGTTTTTATAACGCGGGGCTGACGTGGACCGTCCGATTTTAAACCGACGGCTGAGATTATAACATCGAACCGGTACGCGGGGTTTTAAAGTCTACCGTGCGATTTAAAATAAACGGCGCACAAGCGGCCACGTCGCTCTGACCGAGCGCGGGCGGCGCTGCCGGCGGCGCACGGCGGCGGGAAGCGGCGATCTCGCCGGAAAGTTTCGATCCTCAAGAATTCTGCCTAAAACTGTGATCTTATGGCCTAGACCGGTAGAGGGGAGGTCAGGGATCTCACCTCGGGGGTTTTCTCGAGCTCGGGGGTCCTGGAAAGTGATCGGCGGCGAGGTCCAAGGCAAAACCACGGCGAAGCTCGTCGGCGCTGTGTTTACACCGTAACTCTCCGAGTTTTCTGCACCTGCAAAGTTCCCCGGAGGCGGTGGATCAAGACCAGCGAGTTAGATCAGAGTTTCCGAGCTTAGATCGGCCAGAATTCACCGGCGAAGTCTCGGTGCTCACCGGAGTAAAAATCGGCGATCGCGTGGGAAAAACTGATCGGAGCTGGGGTTTTTATAGCCGGGGGAGGGCGGTGGGTCTGTTGCAATCGAGTTTGAGTCGTTTGGGACCAGAATTCGGGCTGCGGGGACGGGTTTCCCGATCGGTTGCGATCGCGCGCGCGAGAGAGAGTCCGGGGTCGCGGGGTTAGGGATGACAGGCGGGTCCCACCCGTCGGTGACAGGCAGCACGGCGCGCGCGGGGGCGGGCTGGCGCGGGAGTAGCTGGGCCGGCTGGCGGGTTTCGGCCCACTGGCCGGTTTTTTTCCCGTTTTCCTTTTTCTTTTTCCATTTCTTTTCTGTTTTGAGTATAATTTGAATTCCAGTTTGAATTTGAATTTTTGCAAAACATGCAACACGTCCAAAAATTTTTAAATTCCCCTCTGAGCATGGTTTAGAGTTTTGAATCAAAATTTGGGGTGTTACACCAGGGTGGATTTATATTTATAAGGGGGGGGGAAAGAGTCCTAGGGGTGGGGAACATAGAGTCCTAGAGGTAGGGGACTTAACCAAAAAGTCCTAGTGGTGGGGGACCAAGAGTCCTAGAGGTGTGGGACTTAACCAAATAGTCCTAGAGGTGGGGGACTTAACTAAAGAGTCCTAGAGGTGGGGGACTTAACCAAAGAGTCGTAGAGGTGGGGGACTAACCCAAGAGTCCTAGAGGTGGGAGACTAAGGTTCCCCCCTCTAATGGGCTGCGGCCAAGGGGTGTTGTGCCCAATTAGGGTTTCTCCCACATAATTTGGTGCGGCTAATTTGGTGGAAAATTCCCCCTAGGGAATTGTAGGGAAAACCAGGAAAATTGGAAAAATTTGGAAAAGATTAGGGAAGGGGGAAATTTGGGGTGCCCCAATTTGTCGATTTTATTTTCATTATTTTCCATTTCTATTTCCTTTTATCATTTTAGTAGCTTCTATATTCCTTTCTTCATTTCTTCTTCTTTTTAAATATTTCTCTACATGAAAAACGTATGCAATGCATGGTAGTGAAATTGAGCGTGTTACAAACCTACCCCCCTTAAAATGAATCTCGCCCTCAGGATTCGATAGAGTGGAGAAAAGATGAGGGAATTCTGCCTTGAGATCATCCTCACGTTCCTATGTAGTTTCGGCTTCCGTGTGATGGCTCCATTGTACCTTGCACCAACAGATTACTTAGTTCCTCGTGACCCTTTCCTTCACGTCCAAGATTTTGACGAGGTGTTCCGCGTAGGTCAGATCCTCTTGAAGCTCTAGCTCATCAATCGGTACATGTTCTTCCGGTACTCTTAAGCACTTCTTGAGCTGGGATACGTGAAATATGTCGTGCACATCGGAGAGGTGCGTTGGCAGCTCTAGTTGATTGGCTACCTCTCCTCGCTTGTCTAAAATCTTGAATGGCCCGATGTAGCGAGGTGCTAACTTGACTTTGACATTGAACCGTCGTTGGCCTCGGATAGGCGACACCATAAGGTACACGAAATCTCCAACTTCGAAGGTCAATCTTCTTCGCCTATTGTCCGCATAACCCTTTTGTCATGACTGAGCGGCCTTCAAGTTTTCACATATCGTTTGGACTTGCTTTTCAGCGTCTTGCAGCACTTCGAGTCCGAATAGTTGGCTTTTTCCCATCTCATTCCAGAACAGCGGCATTCTACACCGTCTACCATACAATGCTTTGAAAGGTGATATCTTCAAGGTGGCTTGGTAGCTGTTGTTGTACAAGAATTCAGCATACGGCAAGGTCCTATCCCAACTATGCCCATGTTCCAAGGCGCAAACTCTCAATATGTCTTCCAAAATTTGATTCGTCCTCTCAGTTTGCCCGTCGGTTTGCGGGTGATATGTGGAGCTGAAATTCAATTGTGTACCCATGGCTTCATGCAGCTTCTTCCAGAAACTAGAGGTAAATTGAGAACCTCAATCTGAAGCTATCCTCTTCGGAACTCCATGGAGACACACAATTTGCTCCATATACAGCTCGGCTAGTTGTGCGACTGTGTACTTGGTTCTCACAGGAATAAAGTGGGCCGATTTTGTCAATCGGTCCACAATAACCCAAATAGAGTTGTAGCCAGACTGTGTACGTGGCAATCCGACAATGATGTCCATACTGATGTATTCCCACTTCCACTCGGTTACTTTTAATGGCTGCAACAATCCAGCGGGTCTTTGATGTTCGACCTTCACTTGTTGGCACGTGTCGCATAGGGCAACATATTCAGCAATATCTCTTTTCATGACATCCCACCAATAGCATGTTTTCATGTCCTTGTACATCTTTGCATCGCCAGGGTTTATGGAATAAGGTGAGTCATGTGCCTCCTTTAGTATCGTGTCGGGGATGTTCTTCACGTTAGGCACACAAATCCTTTTCCCTAACCAAAGTGTGCCATTCTCGTCTTCCTTAAAATCCTTCTCGATCCCTTGTCGGACTCTTTCCTTGTTTTCCTTTATTTCCTCATCCATTTCTTGGCCATCTCGTATCTCTTGTTACAGCGTTGAGTTCAGTTCGATCACCTCCATTTCGTTCAAGAACCCGAGATTTAACCGTTTGAACTCCTTACGCAGCTTGGGTGGCAGCTCCCTAACTGTGAGATGGTGACATGCTACCTTTCAGCTCAATGCATCAGCTACTACATTGGCCTTTCCGAAGTGATAGTTGATTCCAACATCATAGTCCTTGATGAGTTCCAACCATAGAAGTTGCCTCAAATTTAGATCTGTTTGCGTGAATATGTACTTGAGGCTTTTGTGATCCGTATAGATCTCACATCGGTGACCGAGGATGTAATGCCTCCAAATGTTCAAGGCATGTACCACGGCTGGAAGTTCCAGGTCGTTGTGGGGTAATTCAGCTCATGGTTCTTTAGTTGTCTCGATGCATAGGCTACCACTTGGCCTCCTTCCATGAGCACACATCCGAGACCTTGTCTTGATGTGTCACAATATATATCGAAACTCTTGCTCACATCCGGCAATGCTAAAACTGGTGCTGTTGTTAATCTCTTTTTTAGCTCTTCAAAGCTGTCTTGACACGCTGGTGTCCACTGAAATGCTTTCCCCTTCATTAGCAATTCCGTCATAGGCTTCGCTATTTTGGAGAAATCCTTGATGAACCGGCAGTAGTATCCAGCCATCCCAAGGAAACTCCGAGTATCCCTCACATTCTGCGGTAGGTTCCACTTCAAAACATCTCTCATTTTTCGGGGATCAACCGATACTCCTCCTTCCGAGATAATGTGGCCTAAGAAAGATATCTCCTTTAGCCAAAACTGACACTTGCTGAACTTAGCATACTATTGATGCTCTCGCAGTTTTTGCAACGTCAATCTCAAGTGTTCTTCATGTTCTTCCTCGCTTTTTGAATACACTATAATGTCGTCGTTGAAAACCACGATGAACTTGTCCTAGTACTCCATGAATACCTTATTCATGAGGTACATAAAGTATGCTGGTTCATTAGTCAACCCAAAAGACATAACGGTATATTCATACGAACCATACCATGTTCGAAATACTGTATTGGGTATGTCTGAGGCTTAATCTTCAGCTGGAAGTATCCTGACCGAAGATCAATCTTGAAGAAAATTCGGGCACCTTTCATTTGATCAAATAAGTCTTCTATGCGGGGCAGCGGTACTTATTCTTGTTCGTCACTTCGTTGAGAGACCTACAGTCCACACACATCCTTTGGGTCCCATCCTTCTTGTCCACAAAGAGCACGGGGGCCACCCACGGTGACGAGCTCGGGCGTATGAAACCCTTTTCTAGCTACTCCTGAATTTGCTTCTTGAGCTCCAATTATTCATTAGCGGGCATCCTATATGGCCTCTTAGCTATAGGTGCAGTTCAGGGTACTAAATCAATGGCGAATTCAATGTCCCGGTCAGGTGGCATACCTGGAAGTTCTTCCGGGAACACATCTGAATATTGTCGAACCACCGGAATGCTTTCCAATGTCGCTTCTTCGATGTGGTTCAGCACTGCCTTCTCAGTTGAAGGTTGAGCTACCTCAAACTCAATACGGGTACCGTGCTCACTCGTCAACTGCACGATCCTCTGAGCACATTGAATCACTCCGCTGTGCTTGCTTAACCAGTCCGTTCCAAGTATTATGTCATCCCTTGGGAATCCAAGACAATAAGGTTGGCAAGAAAGTCTACCCCCCTTATTTTAAGGCTTACTTTCGGATATTGTATGAGATAGAATTCAGATTTGACTTCCCAACTATATGCATCAAGGTGTATGAAGTATGCAACTTCTTTTATTAATTTCGGCCTATATGAGGATGTGAACAAGTGCCGAAGCATCTCACATCTCTCCACTATGTGTGGATGTGGACATTCGCCGAAGCGTCCCACAACTCACACCAGCACACAAACACAAGCAATCATCATAAAAATTTCTGCACACCACTCTTATTTGACTTACTACGATCTAAACGTTTCTATTACAGCTTTATTCAATGGAAACCTAAACTTAATCGTGACAACCGGTGCTGTTCTCACCGTGTGACGGGGTGGTCCATACATAGGCGCACGCCGTGGTGAGTCGGCAGTCCATGTAGGGATTGATGACGCTGACGCTTCATTTGTTCCCGCGTTGGCACGAGTCTCCTCTTGTTTTTCCAGCTAGTACAACTTCTTGCGGAGGTAATGGATCTCTTTTTGTGCGCTTGCATAGCGGTTTCCTAACTCCACGAGCAACCTCTGAGACTTATCAGCAGCTTTTGGGTTGGAAAGAGCTCCTTCATGGGGTCCAATTATCCCCCTTGTACCACTCTTCCGATACGGGTGCAGCCCAAAAGTTGTGTTCTCAAGCTGCTCGCGGAAGGCGTAGCACAGTCCGGTGAGTGCATCCCATGCAGAATCATCGATAGATTCTGCCCTTGTAGCTCTCCATGTGGGTGCGAAGTGCCGTGTGACAACCCTACCTTTAGATAGGATGGTTACCTCAGCCTTCCACTCTTCACGTCCGAGAATAGGGACTTTCTTGAGAAGATATTCTGGGTATAAGCTGCAGCAATCTAGGAACTCTTTAAGCTCCGTGGATATGTGTCCACCCTCCATCCCGTCAGACCGGAATTCTTGAACTGAATGGTTGGCCCGTTCATCACCTTCATTCTCAGCCTCAGCAAGGGGTGGCTTCTCTTCGGATTCATCTCCTTCCGACATAGCTTCATGAGGCTCCGTGGGTGTAAGCCTGCGTGAAATTCCTCCTAAGGTGCGTACCAATGCTGTTCTTCTTGTGGATCATCTTCCATGTCATCTTTGATTGGTTCCACATTTTCCGGATCCTCCTCCTCATGCATAGAACTACTGACTTCATCTTCATCATGAGGTTCAATCTTCACCTCCTCCTAATATGGTCCATCGGACACATCAATGGGGTTAAGTGCACTGCCAAGTGGTGGTGGAGTCCTTATGCGTGATGTGCTCCTAGTCACCGGCATCTATAAATAAGACATGTGAAATTTAGAGAAGAAGAAAATAACTACAAAAGTTCAGAAGCTATGAGGCAAGAAAACATAAGTGTTGCTGTCCAAAAGAAGAGAAAAAGAGGGCCGAAAATAACACTTTGCGGTGGCTGAATAGGACAAGTAAGGTGCAGCAGCAAGCAATTTTCGAAAATAACAATTTAGAGGGGTGTTCCTATGTGTTTTAGAGTGTCCATTATACCTAGGCTTGCACCCTATGGTCAACGTGGCTCTGATACCAATTTGTGACACCCGGTTCCGAAAAATGAACCAATGCACATGTGTGCCCAGGATGTTCATCACACATACATATGTACTCTACAAACTGAATTCAGAATATAACCATATACAAATAATGTTTAAGTACTTTATTACATTGACTCAATGTCTCACTCATGAATATCTAACTTATTCTTGCAGCGGAAGATCCTAACGACAGCGGAAAATGACTAAAACAGCAGGCTCCAACTTCAACTCCACAGGCATGTTGACGGTAGTGCGCACGCCTAGTACTCCACATGTTCCTCGAAGTACTCTTCTCCTGTAGCTGATGTATATGTGGGAATGCAAGGGTGAGTACATGTCGTACTCAGCAAGTGCAGGAAAATTATGACATGTAGCTTACAACAACGTAGGAAATAAAAAGGTTCATTGCAGCAAGCAAATTTTATTTCACAAACATGGTAAAAACAGAAACTATATCTAGGTGAGTTTAATCCCATCATAAACAAGTATTTCATCAACATTCCTTCATCATAATTCACCATTTATCAAGTCTCAACCAGCCATTAATATTTCTCAAGTTCATCTCACACTCATAAATATTCATAACCATCTCATATTCATATAACTGAAACTAAACTCATTGTCATGACCCAAAACAGTCCCGAAACCAATCCCAGTGACAGTACTCGAATAACCATCCCATGTTTTGCCTCTAATCTTGGAAGTTGGCCAGGTTCTTGTAACCGGAATCACGGCTACCATGATAGTTTTACACTCTATAGAAGTGGCACCACTTCACCCACAAGTTTGTGATTTCGTCACCTGTCGGCGACTAGAAAGAACCTCCATTATACCAGTACACAACCATCGGTTTATGGCCAAGAGATCACAAAATATCCTTTACAAAGGGGCTACTAGGATCTACGGACCCACTGAGGTTTCACCGGCAGGCTCGAATCTCCATTCTCCCACCCACGGGCCCCCTCTCGTGCCAGCAATTCCCAGGGCAGTCCTCCTCGACTCCCATTCCCCGCGCCATCCAAAGGTCCATAACAAGCTAGCAACACACCTAATTAGTCAGCTAAACCGCACCCATATTTGGCCTTGTGATGGCATTGTTTTCCTGGCATGTGCTCGCATGAACTGGTCCTCAGATCTACGGCAAGCAAACCACCATCTCATTCAGCAACATTCATGAACCAAGCTTGCCTAGATCTTCCCGATTCCATACTCATTAATATCATCAAGTTCTCATTATCATTATTCATATGAGTGCAGTAGCTAAACAAGTTTTATTTCAGCTTCCCGTACCACGTAAGTTAAGCAAAGCAAAAAGGAAAAACGATCATACCCGACTCATCAACTTTTCCTGCGACAAGGATGGTTAACAAAACTAGTAAACTCCTGTAAAAGGGTTTCCCATAAAGTTGACTCAAGCATATGAGTTTTCGCAAGCAAAACAGTTTCGAAAACATAGGATCAATATGGTCAAGGGGCACTTGCCTTGCTCCCGTGGTTCTGTTGCTCAAGCGTCTAGAAGTATTGGTGCTGTAGTTCCTCGTAGACGGCCTCTTGAGCGTGTCCTTCTACTCACGACCAGGCACATACAAAATTTACAGCAATCAATTATCATGCACAAACTTCACTCAAGATGCAATGAGGTGAATGAATGCAATTCCTATGGTGCAGTTTTATAGAACCAGTTTGTACGTGTTCTTGCATGTTTCAATGGGCTTCCATGGGGTTTTATGGTGATGAAGGTTGCTGGAATCAAGCGTGGACGTGGTGATGATCTTGACACAAGATGTAGATCAATTCCACTGTAAAAAATCGACCAAAACATGGTCTGTCCACACGCAGAAGTTTCTTCTGACAGGGGCGAAGAAAACGGGTGCGTAGAAACAGAGGCGACGTCGTAAGAGGGGTAACGAAGACCAACCTCACTTTTTCCTTGCGGCAGGGCCTCCCTCCTAGCAATGGCAGCAGCGGAGGATTTTCCGTGGAGAATTATGGGGCTGCGGGTAGGGCAGAACATCGGGGGCTTCTTTTCCAGCAATGGCGAGGCATGACGGGGCTCGACAGCGGCCAAATTCCAGCAAGGGGGGCGAACTCAGCGACTTGGAAGCAAGGGGGCGGCTTGGCAGCAGGGGGGTGACCAAAAGAGAGAGGGGTGCGGCCAGGGGGGAGTTATATTTATAAGGGGGGAAAAGAGTACTAGGGGTGGGGAACGAAGAGTCCTAGAGGTAGGGGACTTAACCAAAGAGTCCTAGAGGTAAGTGACTAACCCAAGAGTCCTAGAGGTGGGGGACTAAGGTTCCCACCTCTAATGGGCTGCGGCCAAGGGTGGGGTGTGCCCAATTAGGGTTCCCCCCCCCCTAAATGGTGCGGCCAATTTGGAGAAAATTCCCCCCAAATGTGGGGGAAATTCCCCCCTAGGGGAATTGTGGGGAAAATCAGGAAAATTAGAAAAAATTGGAAAGATTGGGGAAGGGGGAAATTTGGGGAAAATTGGGGTGCCTCAATTTGACTATTCTATTTTCATTATTTTCCATTTCTATTTCCTTTTATCATTTTAGTAGTTTCTATATTCCTTTCTTCATTTCTTCTTCTTTTTAAATGCTTCTCTACATTAAAAATGTATGCAATGCATGTTAGTGAAATTTGAGGGTGTTACAACATGCTACGTGCTTGTGCCATCCACCACAGTAAAAACTGGGACGATCATTTACCTTTGGCGGAGTTTTCATATAACAATGGCTAAGCTAGCATCAAGATGGCGCCGTATGAAGCTCTCCACGGTCGGAAATGTCGCACACCACTCAACTGGTGTGAGTCCGGCGAGGCGAGTTATCTATGGCATTGAACTTGTGAATGAGGCCGAAGAACGAGTGCAAGTAATACAAGCCAACCTCAAGGCTGCTCAATCTCGTCGGAAAAGTTATGCAGATAAAAGACACCGTCCTCTCAACTTCGATATCAGGAACCAGGTTTATGTCCGTGTGTCTCCGATGAAAGGAGTTCATCATTTCGGAGTAAAAGGAAAGCTTGCTCCGCGATTCATCGGTCCGTTTGCCATCATTGAAAAATGCGGACCCGTGGCCTATCGCATGGAGTTACGGCGTCACTCGCGGGAATTCACAACATATTCCACATATCTCAGCTGAGGAAATGCCTCAAACCCTCGGCTGAAATCCGCACCAAAGACATAGAAGTTCTTCAACCGGACCTCACATATTCAGAATATCCGATCCAGATTATCGATGAAAAGACTCGCGCCACAGGAAACCGGACCTTATGGTTTTACATGGTCTTGTGGAGTAACCATACCGCTGATGAGGCGACATGGGAAAGTGAGGACTATCTACAAGCAAATTATCCGGACTTGCTATCATCGTATACCTGGTAAAGTCTTTGAACTTTACTTTTCTTTTGGAATCTTGGGACGAGATTCTTTTTAAGGGGGAAGGATGTAAAATCCCCAAAAGTGCTAGCAAGGAATTCAGCACATTCACACTTAGGAAAAATGAGGGGAATTAAAACTTTGAATTATAACGTTGTGAGTTCAAAGTGCTGATTTAAATCTCTCAAAAATTTCTAAACATGAGGAGCTAAACTAAAAATGTAGTTCTTCATAATCCAAATATTAGACCTCCCAAATTTCAGCTCATTTGGAGGGGATTTGCTATTTGTTTGGAAATAAAAGAGAAAGCCTCAAACTTGAATTTGAATTTCAGTTTCAAATTCAAAATCCTCCAAAGTGGAAAATTGGTTTCACAAATGTGTTCCCACATTTGAATTAGCATTCATGCCAAAATTCAGAATTATTTGAGTTTGGTTTGCTATGCTTTTGGAGCAATGGAAGGAGGGAGATGCATATTCAAATTCAAATTCAAAGAGCCAAATACCTTTCGAATTCCACACCAGAATTAAGTCCATTTGAATTTCAAAAATTCAAACCATGACTTGGTGTGGAAGTATAGCTTTTAATTGTGAGTAGCTGTGGTAAAATATCAGTGGAAAATTGAATAAGAAATGAGGGGGTGGAGCCCACTGGTCAGCCACTCAGTAGAGCCAAACAGAGTTGTTCTCTTCAGCCAATCATGTCACACCCGGTTTTTCCGAAGAACAACCAAGTGAATATCACATGTATGCCAGGATCATTTTCTCATACATGTGATGACAAATAGTGAAGCATCATTTATTACAAGCCAGGTGTTGAATATAAATAAGTCTTACATAGCAAATATCTCGATGGACAATAATAAGTTCATCACAAGTAAATAAACTAGCAGCGGAATAATTATTCTCGTGGGCTCCGTCACAGGCGTTGCCCGGGGGACTCCATGAACCTAGAAACCTTCTTCGGGCCCAAAGTCTTGATCATTAAACACCACTTCATTATCTTGACCTGAGCAGTAATATAAGCCAACAAATATGCAAGGTTGAGTACCGATGGTACTCAGCAATTGTGGGAAAGTTATGTCATGCATGGCTAGAACAAGGGGAGGTTGAACTCATGGTTAAGCACTACGCAATTAATACCTATCACCTTAGCTTATTAAGCACCTACATTACTACACAGGTGAAATGGTCCCAATTTCCCATCCTATCATCATAATCAAATAACCATAACATCATTTCCAATGTTAAGCTCCCCGCTTAACATCCACAACTTCCAAAGCCATCATCCTCTAATCATGAATAAGTCCAAGCCGCTCTTGACCGTGAGTATGGCTGTCATGACAGTTTTGAGTCTTCCTAGGTGTGTAGCCAGGAGATCACTACGAAGCCTTTACAAAGGGATTCCCGATGAGCGTGGGCCCACTGAGGTTTCACCCCTAACAGCATACAAGAGGCTCCAACCCCGCTGCAGTGGCCCCCTCTTGAGCCTTGCGGTTTATAAGGTAGTCCAGCTGACACCCACTCCCCGCACCATCCAACACACCCATACTACGCCGGCTATACACCTAATTAATTGGCCAAGCTGCCCCATCTCAGCATGTGGTTGGCACGGTAAAGCCAGGTTACATGCTCCATGAACCGGTCCTTAGGATCCAGGCAAGTACTAAACACAAACCCGAGTCTCGTGCACCCAGCACCAACCAAAACATCCAACTTGCCTTGATCCCTACCTCTACATAACTCATAATATCTAATTGAAGAGTATGGTAAAATAAACTGATGATCTCACATCCCAAATATCCCATTCTAAGCATGGCTAAGCATAAGCATGTAAATAAATGTCATGATAAAATAAATCCCAACCCAAGCTACAAGGAAACAAGGTAATGCAATTCTAGGGAAACTTCCTAGCATGGGTTTCATATTTCATTTGACAATGCAAATAATTCTATCTACACACCCTAGCATAGGATCAAAGTGGTCAAGGACACTTGCCTCCTTCCCGCTGCTCTTGGAATGGGTAGTCCTGATCTTGGAAAGGAAGAACTTGCTCTGGAGCAGGTTCTACTCATACCATCACACATAGCAAAAGAAAACAACAAGTCATAAGACATAGTTCACACTTCCACTTCATACAAGCCACACATTCACACTTATGAAAGCCATTCTCATTTCTATGTGTTGTGGTTACTCTATGTGTGTTGATTTTGGCTTACATGCACTTTTAAACATGTACATATGATTTCTATTTTTGTATTCATATTCATGTTGGCATACTATATATGAATTTCTAATTTAAATAAATCCCTTATATTTAATTGATACACATTTTAGCTACCAAGTATGTATGAAAGGTATTTTCCTACTTCATATGTGTCTTCAAACATTCTACCAACACTAAACTGAATTCTTTGGATTTTGGAAACTTCATTTATCATTTTCTAGTTATTTATACCTAGCTTGCTATATTTTCAGATTTATTTCCTATGCCTAAATGTGCACTTTATTATGAAAATAGTAAGACACCTCATCTAAACAGAATAGGTTTTGAGTCTAAAATATTAAATAATATATTTTTGAACTTCTCTTCTGATGTGAACTATTTTACATTTATTTTACTAATTTTTAGAATTATTCTCTACTTAAAAATGTGTCCCTATTACTAATAAATGTGAATAATCAATTAAACTGATTCATTTCAGCCAAAAATCTATTTTTATCTCACTCCAAAGTTTTTCAAATACTAGGAAAGTTTTTAATTTGAATTTACAATGTATTTGTCCCATCTTTTAAATTTTAAATACTAAACACATATTCAAATTCCTAAATTTAATATCACATAGGGTTAAAAAGGTAAACTCACCCCACTACAGGGTCTATTATATTATTTTAAGAATTTCCAGGGGTCTAACTACACATAACAGAGGGGTTTTCCTAATTTTTATTAAGTCCAGGGGCTAAAACTGATTTTTCAATGAATTTACATGATTTTCTGAAGTTCCAGGGGCTAGATCAGAAGTTTCTGGGGCTAGCTCTTATTTTCCAAGAACCCCAGGGGGTAGCGCGTAAGAATTCCTGCCTTTATAACGCGGGGCTGACGTGGACCGTCCAATTTAAAACAGACGGCTGAGATTATAACGTCGAACCGGTACGCGGGGATTTAAATTCTACCGTGCGATTTAAAATAGACGGCGCACAAGCGGCCACGTCGCTCTGATCCAGCGCGGGCGGCGCTGCCCGGCGGCGCACGGCGGCGGGAGGCGGCGATCTCGACGGAGAGTTTCGGATCTTCGTCAATTCTTCCTAAAACTGTGGTTTTATGGCATAGATCGGTGGAGGGGAGGTCGGGGATCTCACCTCGGGGGTTTTCTTGAGCTTGGAGGTCCTGGAAAGCGATCGGCGACGAGGTCCGAGGTGAATTCACGGCGAGGCTCGTCGGCGCTGTGTTTGAACCGCAAACCACCGAGTTTTCTGCACCTACGGGGTTCCCCGGAGGCGGTGGATCAAGACCAGCGAGTTAGATCAGAATTCCCGAGCGTAGATCGAGCAGAATTCGCCGGAGAAACTCGGGTTCTCACCAGAGAGAAAAACGGCGGATCGTGGGGAAAAACGGGACGATGCCGGGGTTTTTATAGACGGGGGGAGGGCGGCGTGTTAGTTTAGATCGAGTCGGAGTCCTCCGGAACCAGAATTCGGCGGAAATCCGGTCGGTTGAGATCGCGCGCGCGGGGGGAACAGTCCGGGTTTCGGACGATCGGGGGTTAGGGATGATAGGTGGATCCCGCCTGTCTGCGAGAGGGGGCGCGGGCGCGCGGCTGCGGGCTGGCTCGGGAGTTGGGTGGGCCGACTGGTGGGTTTCGGCCCACTGGCTGGGAAGATTTGTTTTTTCTTTTTCTTTTTCTTTTTCATTTCTGTTTTGAGTTTAATTTGGATTCCAGTTTGAATTTGAATTTTTGCAACACATGCAACACGTCCAAAAAATTTTGAATTCCCCTCTTGACAGGATTTTGGGGTGTTACAGCTCTACCCCCCCCTTAAAAGAAATATCGTCCTCGAGATTGGGGTTCTAAGAAAACAATTCCGGAAATTGTGCCTTAAGCTCATCTTCTCGCTCCCAGGTGGCTTTCTCTTCCGAGTGATGCTTCCACTGCACCTTGCACATTCGGATTCTTTTATTTCTTGTGAGGCGTTCCATTGTTTCCAAAATCTTGGATGGTTGCTCGGCATAAGACAAATCCTCAGCTACGTCAACCTCATTCATGGGTAACACCTCTTCAGGCGTTCTCAGACATTTCTTGAGCTGTGACACATGGAATACATCGCGCACATCCGATAGGCGAGCCGGTAATTCTAGTTGATACGCCACATTGCCTTTCCTCTCCAGAACTTGAAAGGGTCCGATGTATCGAGGTGACAACTTCCCTTTTACCTTGAACCGACGAAGTCCTCGGATAGGGGACACCTTGAGATAGACATAGTCTCCCACGTTGAAAACGAGCTCTCTTCTCCGTACATCGGCATAGCTCTTTTGTCGTGTCTGTGCTATCCTCAAGTTGTTGCAAGTTTCCCTCACTTTCGCCTCGGCTTCTTGTAGTACTTCGGGACCAAACACATTACTTTCCCCTGTTTGGTTCCAAAATAGGGGAGTTCTGCACTTCCTCCCATACAAAGCTTCGAACGGTGACATCTTCATACTAGCTTGATAGCTGTTGTTATAGGAGAATTCCGCATACGGTAAGTTCTTGTCCCAACTCCGATTGTTTTTTAGTGCACACGTGTAACACCCCAAAATCCTGTTAAGAGGGGAATTTAAAATTTTTTGGACGTATTGCTTGGGCTGCAGAAATTCAAACTTAGTTGGAATTCAAATTCAAACCAGAAAAGAAATGGAAAAAGAAAAAGAAAAACAGAAAAAAACCGGCCAGTGGGTCGAAACCCACCAGCCGGCCCACCCCACCCCGCGCCAGCCCGCAGCCGCGCCCCCCCTTCTTTCTCACTGACACGCGGGACCCGCCAACCCTTCTTCCTCCTCGCGCTCGCGCCCGCGCTCGGCCGGACTCTTCTCACCCCCGAATCGAAACCGCCCCGGATACTCGCGTATCCCAGCCGAATTTCGTTCGTGGACGACGCAGCTCGATCTAAACCAACCTGCCGCCCTCCCCCATCTATAAAAACCCCGGCATCGTCCCGTTTTCCCCCACGATCCGCCGATTTTCTCTCCAGTGAGAACCCGAGCCCCTCCGGTGAATTCTGGCCGATCTACGCTCGGGAATTCCGATCTAACTTGCTGGTCTTGATCCACCGCCTCCGGGGAACCTCGCAGGTGCAGAAAACGCGGTGGTTTGCGGTTCAAACACAGCGCCGACGAGCCTCGCCGTGAATTCACCTCGGACCTCATCGCCGACCGCCCTCCAGGACCTCCGAGCTCAAGAAAACCCCGGAGGTGAGATCCCCGACCTCCCCTCTACCGATCTATGCCATAAAATCACAGTTCTAGGAAGAATTTACGAAGATCCAAAACTCTCCGGCGAGATCGCCGCCTCCCGCCGCCGTGCGCCGCCGGGCAGCGCCGCCCGCGCTCGATCAGAGCGACGTGGTCGCTTGTGCGCCGTTTATTTTAAATCGCACGGTAGAGTTTAAATCTTCGCGTACCGGTTCGACGTTATAATCTGAGCCATCTGTATTAAATCGGACGGTCCACGTCAGCCCCGCGTATAAAGACTGGAATTCTTACGCGCTACCCCCTGGGGTTCTCGGGAAATAAGAGCTAGCCCCGGAAACTTCTGATCTAGCCCCTGGAACTTCAGAAAATCATGTAAATTCATTTAAAAATCAGTTTTAGGCGCTAGACTTAATAAAAATTAGGAAAACCCCTCTGTTATGTGTAGCTAGACCCCTGAAAATTCTTAAAATAATATTATAGACCCTGTAGTGGGGTGAGTTTACTTTTTTAACCCTATTTGATATTAAATTTAGGAAATTGAATATGTGGTTAGTATTTAAAATTTAAAAGGTGGGACAAACATATTGTCAAATTCAAATTAAAAACTTTCCCAGTACTTAGAAAACCTTGGAGTGAGATAAAAATAGATTTTTGGCTGAAATGAATCTGTTTAATTGATTATTCACATTTATTAGTTAGAGGGACACATTTTTAAGTAGAGAATAATTCTGAAAATTAGAAAAATAAATGTAAAATAGTTTACATCAGAGGAAAATATAGAAAATATATTATTAACTATTTTGGATCAGAACCTATTCTGTTTAGATGATGTGTCTTACTATTTTCATAATAAAGCACACATTTAGGCATAGGAAGTAAATTTGAAAATATAGCAAGCTAGGTATAAATAATTAGAAAATGATAGATGAAGATTCCAAAAATCCAAAGAATTCAGTTTAGGGTTGGTAGAAGTTCTGAATACACATATGGAGTAGGAAAATACCTTTCATGCATACATGGTAGCTAAAAGGTGTAGTAATTGAATATAAGGAATTTATTTAAATTGGAAACTCATATATATAGTATGCAAGTATAAATGTGAATACAAAAGTAGGAATCATATACACATGATTAAAAGTGCATGTAAGCCAAACATCAACACACATAGAGTAACCACAACAAATAGAATTTGTGAATGGCTTTTATACATGTGAATGTGTGGTTTGTATGAAGTGGAAGTGTGAATTATGTCTTATGGATTGTTGTTTTTCTTTTGCTATGTGTGATGGTATGATGTACAACCTGCTCCAGAGCAAGTTTTTCCTTTCCAAGATCAGGACTACCCATTCCAAGAGCAGCAGGAAGGAGGCAAGTGTCCTTGACCACTTTGATCCTATGCTAGGATGTGTAGCTAGAATTATTTGCATTGTCAATTGAAATATGAAACCCATGCTAGGAAGTTTCCCTAGAATTGCATTACCTTGTTTCCTTGTAGCTTGGGTTGGGATTTATTTTATCATGTCATTTATTATTATGCATATGCTTAGCCATGCTTAGAATGGGATATTTGGGATATGGGTCATCAGTTTATTTTACCATACTCTTGAATGAGATATTATGAGTTATGTAGAGGTAGGGATCAAGGCAAGTTGGATGTTTTGGTTGGTGCTGGGTGCACGAGACTCGGGTTTGTGTTTAGTACTTGCCTGGATCCTAAGGACCGGTTCATGGAGCATGTAACCTGGCTTTACCGTGCCAACCACATGCTGAGATGGGGCAGCTTGGCCAATTAATTAGGTGTATCCCCGCCGTAGTATGGGTGTGTTGGATGGTGCGGGGAATAGGTGTCAGCTGGACTACCATATGAACCGCAAGGCTCAAGAGGGGGCCACTGCAGCGGGGTTGGAGGCTCTTGTATGCTGTTAGGGGTGAAACCTCAGTGGGCCCACGCTTGTCGGGAATCCCTTTGTAAAGGCTTCGTAGTGATCTCCTGGCTACACACCTGGGAAGTGTGAATGTGGTTCATTAGCCACTGGCATAATGGAGGTTCTTTTAGTCCACCCGGCAACAGGGGATGAAATCACTACATGTTGGTACAGTGGTGCAAACTCTGCAGAGTCAAAACTGTCATGACAGCCGTGCTCACGGTCAAGAGCGGCTTGGACTTATTCATGATTAGAGTATGATGACCTTGGAGGGTGTGAATGTTAAGCGGGGAGCTTAAAATTGGAAATGATTTATGGTTATTTGATTATGATGATGGGTTGGGAGATTGGGACCATTTCACCTGTGTAGTAATGTAGGTGCTTAATAAGCTAAGGTGGTAGGCCGTAAATTGCGTAGTGCTTTAACCATGAGTTCAACCTCTCCTTGTTCTAGCCATGCATGACATAACTTTCCCACACTTGCTGAGTACCATCGGTACTCAACCTTGCATATTTGTTGGTTTATATTGCTGCTCAGGTCAAGATAATGAGGTGGTGTATAATGATCAAGATTTTGGACCCGAAGAAGGTTTCTAGGTTCATGGAGTCCCCGGGAAATGCCTGTGACGGAGCCCTCAAGAATAATATTCCGCTGCTAGTTTATTTACTTGTGATGAACTTATTATTGTCCATCGAGACATTTGCTATGTAAGACTTATTTATATTCGACACTTGGCTTGTAATAAATGATGCTTCACTATTTGTCATCACATGTATGAGAAAATGATCCTCGCATACAAGTGATATTAACTTGGTTGTTCTTCGGAAAAACCGGGTGTGACAGAAGTGGTATCAGAGCCAAGGTTGCCCGTAGGAACGTGGACCTAGGTAGAAATGGACGTATTTAAGGGCCCTATTTTCTTAAAAACTATTTTACAAAGGTGTGTGTTGAAAAGTGTTATTTAATAGAGTCACTTTCTTCATCTTACCCCAACTTTCATTCAAAATAGAATTTTTGTTTAAAAGTTTATCTAACCTAAGTTTAAATGCTTTCTATTTTAGATGGTTCGCATGATTCGCACCGCTCGCAAGTCCACAGGAGGAAGAGTTCCCGTAGTTGCCCTTGCCCAAAGAGAGGAGAGCCGTCCGGTGACGTACCTTTCCTACGGATTGGCAGTAGGAGGCTTGTTGCGCCGTCTTCGACGTATGCTCCAAGCCGCCGGCAATATGGGCAAGCTAATCATACACTATAGCTCCACCAGCACCATCTGGGAGAAGAGGGAAGAATGGAGTTCAGAGATGAGGATTATCCACGAAAATCAGCTGCTCAAGATCCACCGCTCTCCAGCTTGTCGAGCGACACATGTCGATGCGGAGAAGGATGTTACCTGGGAGGCCATCACCTGCCAGAGTCACATCTATCGTTGACACCTGGACAGGACCGAGTACATGTATGTCCTCCAGCGCGAGAGTGGCACCATGGAGTATAAGTACCCGCCAGTGCAGCAAGGGACTTCCCATGAGCACATGGACTTGTGCTTGGAGGATGCTGCTATGCTCAGCACTCGACTGCAGGAGTGTCAGCAAGAGCTTCAGGATGTTCGGGACACCCTGAAGGAAACGGAGGCGTTGCTGCGAGCCTGCTTCAGGGCGAGAGAAAGAGGAGATGGGAATGAACTGTGTGTCACCGTGAATGACACATGGACTCCTGACTCCCCAGATCGCCGGGCGATCAGGCGTCGTCGCACTTCTCCACCAGCAGCTTCCCCACCCAAAGCGGAGTCACAAGGAAGCCGCAATAATGAGGAAGATCCCGAGGAGCCAGCTCAGTGATACGAGTAGTGTAGAGTTTTTCCCTTAGTTAGCAAGATGTCGAATAGTCGAGTCGTTACGTTAGTTAATGGTGTGTGACGTGAGTTGTGGAAGCCATGAGCAATTGTCCACAGCCTCGTCTTCAGATTGTTCTGCTTTGGTGTGTGAACCCACATGAAATAATAGTGCATTTATGTTTGTGTGAGATATGAACCCCAAGAAAAGTATAACAAAGCTTCAACACTTCAAAGTATAAACAAGTGAAAGTAGTGAGATAATACGTAATACTTGGTTGATCATGCTAGATGGCCGGAAGAGGAAAAGGTCGTGCTGCCAACCCCGCCAACAACAACGATGAGGCCTGCAGCCATCATCTTTCTGGAGGCCAAGACAGGGGTGGTCGCCGTGAAGGAGTTGATCCCCTCCACCAAATGCTTGAGAATAAAAATCAGCTCATCCTGAACTTGACTCAAGTGGTGGCCAACTTGCATCAAGTTCCACCTCCACAAGCTGCACCATGCCAACCAAGGTTGAGTGAGTTTATAGGAACTCAACTTCCGAAGTTTGCAAGTGCTGCTGAACCTCTGGAGGCAGATGATTGGCTAAAGACCATTGAAAGCAAGATGAGGATCATACAGTGCCAAGGGTATGAGAGGGTGCTGTTTGCCTCTCATCAATTGCATGGACCTGCTGCTGATTGGTGGACCGCCTACATGGCCGCCCATCATGACCCTCAGAACATCACTTGGGAAGAGTTCAAGCGTTGGTTCCGCAACCATTACATACCAAGGGGTGAACTCAAAAACAAGAGGAAGGAGTTTTTGGGGTTGCAGCAAGGTAACATGACTGTGAGGGAATACCTCACTAAATTTACTCAACTCTCCCGTTATGCCCCTCGGGACATAGAGACTGATGAGCAGAAACAAGATTGTTTCGTGGAAGGACTTACCGCAGAAATGCAGTGTGCAATGTCCTCCAATGAGTATGAAAGCTTCCAAAAGATGGTGTACAGAGCTTTTGTGGTAGAAAGGAAGCTGAAGGCCTTGGAGAATGAGAACAAGAGGAAGGCCGGGTGGTCACATCAAGCCTCAGGGAGCAACACCCGCCCACGTTTGACGCAGCAACAAGCAGGGAAGACGAACCGTGCTGCGGTACCCTACTCAGCACCAAGAGGGTACAACCCGAATTTCAGGCCTCCGGCAGCACCATTACAGCCACAACGTCAGTTCGTACAGCAGCCTCGCCTACTTATCAATCTCGACCAGCAGTGCAAGGACCCCCAAACCAACCCCAAGACAACAAAGGCCAGGCACCTAAGGTTGGAGTGCAATGTTTTAACTGTGGTGAAGTGTGGCACTACGCCCATAAGTGCCCAAAGAAGAAGGCCGCGCAGCCGCAACAGCAGAATGTAATGCGAGGACTGGTCAACCACGTGACCATGGAGGAAGCACAAGAGGCACCTGACGTGATAGTTGGTAAGTTTCCTGCCAATTTACACATTGCAACCCTGCTGTTTGATTCTGGTGCTACCCACTCGTTCATTGCTCAAGGGTTTGTTAAGAAGCATGATCTAGCAACAACACAAATGAACCATATGCTAGCAGTAAACTCTCCAGGTGAAGAAATAAGGACAAGACAAGTGTGTCCCAAGGTGAATCTAGACATTAATGGGGTGGTATTTACTGCCAACCTCATAGTGATAGATTCCCAAGGGATTGATATTATTTTGGGAATGGACTGGTTGACCAAACATAAGGGAATCATCCATTGTTCGACCAAAACGGTAGAACTATCGCACCCTAGTGGCACAAAAGTAAAGTTTATAACAATACAAGAGCCTAGGAGGGACGCTAAATTAAATCAAGTTGAGGTGAAAGTGGAGGAGATCAGGATTATCAGGGAATATCCAGATGTTTTTCCGGAGGAGTTGCCAGGTATGCCTCCCGATCGTGAAGTGGAATTCGCAATTGAGCTAGTGCCGGGAACAGCCCCGATATACAAGAGACCTTATCGGATGGACTCCAAGCAGCTGGAAGAACTCAAGGATCATTTGAGAGAATTGACGGAGAAGGGGTATATTCGTCCTAGTTCCTCACTTTGGGGAGCCCCGGTCATATTTGTGCCCAAGAAGGACGGAACCGAAAGGTTATGCGTGGACTACCGTACCTTGAATGAGGTAACCATCAAGAATAAGTACCCATTACCCCGCATTGAAGACTTGTTTGATCAGTTGGAGCTTGTGTGTTCTCAAAAATTGATCTCAGGTCAGGATACCACCAACTTAAGATAAGGCAATCTGATATTCCCAAGACAGCGTTCGTATCTCGGTACGGACTGTATGAATACACTGTCATGCCTTTCGGGCTAACTAATGCCCCGGCATACTTCATGTATCTCATGAACAAGGTATTCATGGAATATCTGGACAAATTTGTGGTGGTTTTCATAGATGACATTCTCGTCTTCTCCAAAGATGAAGAAGAACATGAGAAACATCTAAGGTTGGTGTTGCAGAGGCTGAGAGAACACCAACTATATGCCAAGTTGAGCAAGTGTGAGTTTTGGCTGAAGAGAGCTCCCTTCTTAGGACATATAATCTCGGAGGGAGGAATCTCCGTGGATCCCGCCAAAATCGAGGATATACAAAAGTGGAAGACCCCTGAAAATGTCGGGGAAGTTTGAAGCTTCTTGGGACTGGCAGGATACTATCGATGGTTTATTGAGGGATTCTTTAAGATCTCGAGACCCCTCACCAAACTGTTAGAGAAGGGAATCACATTCACATGGACGCCGCAGTGCGAGACGAGTTTCCAGGAGTTAAAGGAGAGATTGATAACAGCCCCAGTGCTAGTTATGCCAGATATGCAGAATAACTTTACAGTGTACTGTGATGCCTCTGGAAACGGGTTGGGATGTGTTCTCATGCAAGAAGGGCATGTCGTGGCTTATGCATCCCGGCAGCTCCGGAAGCACGAGAAGAACTATCCTACACATGACCTAGAACTAGCCGCAGTGGTACACGCATTGAAAATTTGGCGGCGCAACTTGATGGGGAAGAGGACAGAGATATATACGGATCATAAGAGTTTAAAGTACATTTTCACACAGCCAGATCTCAACCTCAGACAAAGGAGATGGTTAGAGCTAATCAATGACTTTGATGTGGGCATCAACTATCATCCTGGGAAAGCAAACGTCGTGGCAGATGCTTTAAGTCAGAAATTGCAGGTCAATAAGTTGAGCTTGAAGGACATGCCTGCAGAATTGAAGGACGAGGTTATAAGGCTCAATCTATGCCTTGTGAATAGTGGTGAAGCCATCGCCATGGAAGTGGACTCCACGCTAGAGCGAGACATACGTGAGGGTCAAAAGAATGACGAGAAGATACAAGAGATCAGACAACTCATCAAGGAAAATAAAGCTCCTGGTTTCAGAGAGGATGAACAAGGTACGGTGTGGCACGGGAAAAGAATCTGTGTGCCTGAAGTAAAATAGATTCATGAATTAATTTTGAAGGAGGCTCACGATTCCGACTATTCCATCCATCCTGGGAGTACGAAGATGTACCAGGACCTCAAGAGAAGGTATTGGTGGTATGGCATGAAGCGAGATGTCGTGGAACATGTTGCCCTATGTGACACATGTCAGTTGGTGAAAGCAGAACATCAACGACCCGCGGGATTATTGCAACCACTCAAAGTGCCTGAATGGAAATGGGAAGAAATCGATATGGATTTCATAGTGGGATTGCCTAGGACCCAATAAGAATATGATTCAATATGGGTCATCATCGACAGGCTAACCAAGGTAGCTCATTTCATCCCCATGAAAGAAAGCTACAGCGGATCCAAATTGGCAGAATTGTACATGTCAAGGATCGTGTGTTACCATGGAGTGCCAAAGAAGATAGTGTCGGATCGAGGGACACAGTTCACCTCAAGGTTCTGGCAGAAGTTGCATGAAACCATGGGAACCCATCTGAACTTTAGTTCTGCCTATCATCCCCAAACTGATGGGCGGACGGAAAGAACTAATCAGATTCTTGAGGATATGCTGAGGGAATGTGCACTCAAAAACAATCGGAGTTGGGATAAGAACTTACCGTATGCGGAATTCTCCTATAACAACAGCTATCAGGCTAGCATGAAGATGTCACCGTTCGAAGCTTTGTATGGGAGGAAGTGCAGAACTCCCCTATTTTGGAACCAAAGAGGGGAAAGTAAAGTGTTTGGTCCCGAAGTACTACAAGAAGCCGAGGCGAAAGTGAGGGAAATTCGCAACAACTTGAGGATAGCACAGACACGCCAAAAGAGCTATGCCGATGTATGAAGAAGAGAGCTCGTTTTCAACGTGGGAGACTATGTCTATCTCAAGGTGTCCCCTATCCGAGGACTTCGTCGGTTCAAGGTGAAAGGGAAGTTGTCACCTCGATACATCGGACCCTTTCAAGTTCTGGAGAGGAAAGGCGAAGTGGCGTATCAACTAGAATTACTGGCTCGCCTATCGAACGTGCACGATGTATTCCATGTGTCACAGCTCAAGAAATGTCTGAGAACGCCTGAAGAGGTGTTACCCATGAATGAGGTTGACGCAGCTGAGGATTTGTCTTATGCCGAGCAACCATCTAAGATTTTGGAGACAATGGAACGCCTCACCGGAATTAAAAGAATCCGGATGTGTAAGGTGCAGTGGAAGCATCACTCGGAAGAGGAGGCCACATGGGAGCGAGAAGATGAGCTTAAGGCACAATTTCCGGAATTGTTTTCTTAGAAACACCAATCTCGAGTACGAGATTTCTTTTAAGGGTGGTAGAGCTGTAACACCCCAAAATCCTGTTAAGAGGGGAATTTAAAAAATTTTGGATGTATTGCATGGGCTGCAGAAATTCAAACTTAGTTGGAATTCAAATTCAAATTCAAACCAGAAAAGAAATGGAAAAAGAAAAAGAAAAACAGAAAAAAACCGGTCAGTGGGTCGAAACCCACCAGCCGGCCCACCCCACCCGTGCCAGCCCGCAGCCGCGCGCCCCCCCTCTTTCCCACTGGCACGTGGGGCCCGCCAATCCTTCTTCCTCCTCGCGCTCGCGCCCGCGCTCGGCCGGACTCTTCTCACCCCCGAATCGAAACCGCCCCGGATACTCGCGTATCGTAGCCAAATTTCGTTCGTGGACGACGCAGCTCGATCTAAACAAACCCGCCGCCCTCCCCCGTCTATAAAAACCCAGGCATCGTCCCGTTTTCCTCCACGATCCGCCGATTTTCTCTCCGGTGAGAACCCGAGCCCCTCCGGCGAATTCTGGCCGATCTACGCTCGGGAATTCCGATCTAACTTGCTGGTCTTGATCCACCGCCTCCGTGGAACCTCGCAGGTGCAGAAAACGCGGTGGTTTGCGGTTCAAACACAGCGCCGACGAGCCTCGCCGTGAATTCACCTCGGACCTCGTCGCCGACCGCCCTCCAGGACCTCCGAGCTCAAGAAAACACCCGAGGTGAGATCCCCGACCTCCCCTCTACTGATCTATGCCATAAAATCACAGTTCTAGGAAGAATTTACGAAGATCCGAAACTCTCCGGCGAGATCGCCGTCTCCCACCGCCATGCGCCGCCGGGCAGCGCCGCCCGCGCTCGATCAGAACGACGTGACCGCTTGTGCGCCGTTTATTTTAAATCGCACGGTAGAGTTTAAATCTCCGCGTACCGATTCGACGTTATAATCTCAGCCGTCTGTTTTAAATCGGACGGTCCACGTCAGCCCCGGGTTATAAAGACTGGAATTCTTACGCGATACCCCCTGGGGTTCTCGGGAAATAAGAGCTAACCCCGGAAACTTCTGATCTAGCCCCTGGAACTTCAGAAAATCATGTAAATTCATTTAAAAATCAGTTTTAGCCCCTGGACTTAATAAAAAATAGGAAAAACCCCTCTGTTATGTGTAGCTAGACCCCTGAAAATTCTTAAAATAATATTATAGACCCTGTAGTGGGGTGAGTTTACCTTTTTAACCCTATTTGATATTAAACTTAGGAAATTGAATATGTGGTTAGTATTTAAAATTTAAAAGGTGGGACAAACATATTGTCAAATTCAATTTAAAAACTTTCCCAGTACTTAGAAAACCTTGGAGTGAGATAAAAATAGATTTTTGGCTGAAATGAATCTGTTTAATTGATTATTCACATTTATTTGTTAGTGGGACACATTTTTAAGTAGAGAATAATTCTGAAAATTAGAAAAATAAATGTAAAATAGTTTACATCAGAGGAAAAGATCAAAAATATATTATTAACTATTTTGGATCAGAACCTATTCTGTTTAGATGATGTGTCTTACTATTTTCATAATAAAGTACACATTTAGGCATAGGAAGTAAATTTGAAAATATAGCAAGCTAGGTATAAATAATTAGAAAATGATAGATGAAGATTCCAAAAATCCAAAGAATTCAGTTTAGGGTTGGTAGAAGTTCTGAAGACACATATGGAGTAGGAAAATAACTTTCATGCATACTTGGTAGCTAAAAGGTGTAGTAATTGAATATAAGGAATTTATTTAAATTGGAAACTCATATATATAGTATGCAAGTATAAATGTGAATACAAAAGTAGGAATCATATACACTGACACGACCCCATTGGTCCTGTCGAGCCAGGATCACGCTGAGGGGTGCTGCGTTGCACAGCACCGTATAACACACGTCAAAGGTGCAAAGCGGAAGCGGAAGTTTTATTACATAAACAAGTTTGTGAACATGTTTACATCAAAATAAGTTCAGTCTACACTCGCGGGCGTAGACTAAGCATCAAGTGCACGTTCAGCCCTCGAACGTGTCCTTGCTAGCACACACGCACACTAACTCTGCGGCGTGCACGACTCCCACTCGACGGGGTTCCACTCCTGGGGTTCCGTCTCCTCTTCGGGAGTCCCTTCCTCATAGAACCCTGCAAAAGCTTCAAACACAAGCAGTGAGCACGAAGGCTCAGCAAGTCTGACCCGTCTCACCTAAACATGGAACTTCTACATGAGGGTAATGGGTTGCATGAGGTAAAAATCATTTGCAAGGACTCGCCTAATTAGTAGAACCTTACTTTCAAGTTTTAGCAGCAGGTTGTGGAGAACCTTACGCTAAGGCACATGAGAGAGCCGCAATCAAACAAGAAACACATTTCTCTCATGTACTTTGCCCAAAGTTGAAAAGAACTTTAATTAGCTCTAAGCTACAGCATATCATTAACAATCAATGTCCAGCTTTCAATCAGCAACATTTTAACATGTAACTAGCCTGTTCTTTCTACGTCATGGTACAGTGAACAAGTGGTACTCACTGACCGCGAGGGACGGCGATTATAATCGATTTACACCTGCAGGGTTACCCGAACAACTCGTCACGTACGCCCGTACTCGATGTTGCCTACAACAACCATCACGGACGCCGTACGCAACTACCTTTCACTCGTCAGCCAAATATTGAACCGGTCCCATCGTCCCGAGCAAGAGGTCCCTGCACGCGCATCTCTGTGCCGCCAGCCGATTTACACCTCGAGCTCTCAACCTACCCTCTGAACGACGGGCAATGCCTCAATACCCAGCTAACCGAGTTACATCAGTTTCCCGGTTCACATATAGCCGGTAGGTCTTCGGTACTGTTCTAGCTTGTTCAACAGGCCCGCGCACGGCTCGGTCCTCAATCGACACAAGCGGAGCTACAGCACACAGGCCCCAAAGTCCTGCTGCCCTTACTCTCCGCTCGGTCTCATTTTCTTGCCATGTGTATCATGTGCTATCTCTACCCGAGCAATGTGCCTCTAGCCTATTCTCGCGAGTAGTTCCAACTACTCGACTTGTACCGAATCCTACCCTATCCTAGCAATGCAGTAGCTAACGAGGTTTTCAATCCTAAACCCAACCCATGGTTTTCTTGGCTATGCAGTTGTGTTTCCAATCAAGACTCTAATGCAAAGAACAATATTCAAAGATGTGCTCAAAACAATAAACATTTGTAAAAAGGTTAATGCAAACCGGGGCTTGCCTTGCTGCTCTTGGTCGTAGGCTAGCTGTTCCTCCGGAGTAACGAAGTCTAGGACTTCGGGTTCCTGCTCGACCTTAGCGACTACATGATATAAGAAACATATGTATCAATTTAAATGCATTTGTATTAACTTTGAAGTTGTGAAGTCTATAACCCTTGCTAGACAGACCTAATGACTGTGAAACTTTTACTGTGGCTTGGTTACAACCTAAACAGAGACTTGGTCAAGTTTTAGTTGCAGCAAAGCTTAATTGAGCCCTCCACAATTAATTATGTCCTTGACCTTAATTCAAGGCTTTTAGGGTGTTCTAAGGATTTTCATGAAACAAACTACGACTTTCTGAAAACTAGATTTTCAGAGGGTTCTAATGGAGATGGTCTCACTTAATTTGGAAGTCTCTAACTAAAGATATGAGCTAAACAATTTCAAAGAAAATTCTGAAAATGTTTCTGAACATTTTCTATTTTCTCTGGAACAGTTTCACTAATCACACCATTAGGTGGATTAAATGAGCTCAAATGGATCTGAGATTGTTATGGTAGTTCAAGGATATTTTGGTGAACATCTCAGCAAAATTTCAGAATTTTCCTTCAAAGGATTCTCCAGTTAAAATTCCTAACAGTTTAAACTTTGAGGAATTAATTCTGGAGAAATAAGGAATTTCATGAAGTGAAACTTGATTTTCTGGAAAGTAATCAGAGAGCTGAATCCATCAAAATTTGTTTCACTCAATTTGGAGCTTTCTAGCCAAAGTTATAAGGATTTGAAGTTTGAAGGAAATCTAAAAATCGGGGAAAGTTTAAACTCGCGCGTGGGCCCAGGGGACACGCGTCGCACGCCTAGGCGATGGCACATCGCGGCCCACAAGGATTTTGCGCGCCAGCACACCCGATCCTGGCCGCAGCCGGATCCCAATTCAAAATATCTCCCGCTGACAGCTGGGGTCCACCCCCTTCTTCAACCTCGCGACACCCGCGCCCCGCCGCCGAGGGATCTCGCCGGAGAGCTCGCCGCCGGCTGCTGTACCGCTCCAAACTTCTCGATCCTGGCCGCCCCAGCCTACTTTTACTCGGGGAACAGGATCCGAGGGTCAGCTGCTCATGACAACGGCCGGAGCATGGTCGGCGACGAGCCGCCACCTCGGAATGACTTCGGCCATGTCGGCTGACTTCTCTAGCACCTCAGCTACTTGGGAAATCGGTCAGGGAGCATCAGTGGACCTTAGAGAAGGTCGACATGAGCTCGAGGCAGCTCGGGGAAGGCCCGAAATAGGTCCTCACCATGTGCCCGATGCCTCCCGTTCGTTCCGCCATTAGTAGACCTCAAATTACGCCGGGCACAGAGGTTCTCCGGCCCAGAGTTGTGAGGGCAACTTGTGCGTTACCGTGTCTAGCTCGTGTGAGAGCGGCCTGAGGCCCTCTAATCCTTTCTAGAGCACGAATTAAACAGAATCGTAACCGAAGGTCGTTCTGCACACAGAAAGGGGAAAAGTGGAAATTCGCCGCCGGTGAGCAACCACTCGAGCTGTGGCTCGGGGATGAGCAGCACCGGTCACCCGCGCGTCCCAGGGTGCCATGGCTCGGGCGTGACAACGCCCTGGTTGGGCTGTCCACGAGAGCCCGAGGTGCGGCGGTTCCAAGTCCCGAATTTGATCTTTCGGCACAGCCGATATCAATCGGTTTCAACCGAATTCTAGCAACAGGGAGGACGGAGGAAGGTCTCTAGTGCCCTGCTGGGGCTCTGGAGTGGAAGGAGGGAGCTGCGATCGGCGTTCTCCGATCAAGTCCGAGCTGCGGAAGTTTTCGGCCGGCGCTGAGTTCTTGCGGGGAAGAACGGTGGTGCCTTGGCCGAGGAGGGGGCAGGCGCCTTAAGAAGGCTCTGCACCGCCTCACGCCCGCGCGTGGGTAAGCAGCTGCTGGCGCGGCGGCTGTCCTCGGTGGCGATCACCGCTGCGGCTCGGCGACCCGATTGAAAAAGTCTCAGTCGGTTTGATCTGAGCAGTGGCTGACATGTGGGTCCCACCTCCAGTTTTAACCTCTGAAATTTACTCCTAATCTCTGTTGTAAACAGTGAACCCCATACTACCCTTGGCAATTCAAATTATTCACCCATGAGCTATTTGAATTGATCAAAGTTCAAATGAGGTTTGGTTTGAATGAATTTCAGCACAAGTTCAGTTTGAAATTCAAATAAAGTTTGAATTTCTCCCACTTAGCTCATGTCAAGATCAACTCCAAATGGAGTGAAAATTGGTGTGTGAGCTCACAAAAATGTGCTGAGTAAGAATATGCCTTCCACTTTTAAATTCATGGGATAAAAACAGTTTGAATTTGAATAAGGTTTCAAACTGCCCTCTTCCTAACTATACCCAAACTGACCTCAAAAAGGTTTTGAATTTGGGTGAAACTTGGCAGGGACATCCTTAGTAAAGTGTAGGAGTTTTCATATGTCCAGCCCATCTATATCACATGTGGGAAATACCACTTTTGCAATGTGTAAGTTTGTTCTCTAATGAGCATGTTGATAATTGTTACTTGCTCTTCATTTGTGTTCATCATTCTTCCTCAAATGAGGTGTGTGGTGTGGTGATGAACACTGCAAATGTGTGTCAAAAACTGAGGCCCTTACATTCCTCCCCCCTTAAAAGAATCTCGTCCCGAGATTTTAAGGTGAAAATGAGAGAGAGGACGGTAGAAAATTACCGGATATGCGACGTGAAAAAGTCGGGGTAGTTAGTGCGAAGGAATTCTTCGCTCTCCCATGTCGCTTCGTCCATGGAGTGATTACTCCATAGAACCTTGTAGAACCACAACGTACGGTTGCGTGTGGTTCGGGCCTTTTCATCAATAATCTGCACCGGTTCCTCCCGATAGGTGAGATCCGGTTGCAGTTCTTCAATGTCTTCCAGCTGAACGGTAGTTGATAGCTTGAGACACTTCCTCAGCTGGGAAATGTGAAAGACGTCGTGCACACCGGAAAGTGCTTCTGGTAATTTCAGCCGGTATGCCACCGATCCACATCTTTCGGTAATCTGGAATGGACCGATGAAGCGGGGTGCTAGCTTTCCCCTTACCCCAAATCTGTTTACGCCCTTCATTGGAGACACCCGTAGATATACGTGATCCCCAACTTCGAATTGTAATGGGCGCCTTCTCCGGTCCGCATACTGTTTCTGACGGGATTGAGCGGCTTTTAGGTTCGCTTGAATTAGTCGAACCTTTTCTTCCGCGTTGTTAACAAGGTCAATCCCAAAGGTAACCCTTTCGCCAGACTCACACCAGTTCAATTGTGTGCGGCATTTTCTACCGTATAGCGCCTCGTAGGGCGCCATCTTGATGCTGGCTTGGTACCCATTGTTGTACGAGAACTCGGCTAACGGCAAGTGATCATCCCAATTCTTGCCATGGTCAATAGCGCAAGCTCGTAGCATGTCTTCTAGAATCTGATTTACCCGCTCGGTTTGTCCATCCGTCTGCGGGTGGTAGGCTGAACTACGGATCAGCTTCGTCCCCAAGGCAGCGTGTAGCTGCTCCCAAAAACGGGACACAAATAAAGTGCCCCGATCCGAAATGATAGTACGGGGTACGCCGTACAAGCATAGGATCCGTGAGATGTACAGTTCAGCGTACCTCTTGGCGTTGTAGTTGGTGTTGACCGGGATGAAATGGGCAACTTTGGTGAGCCGATCGACGATCACCCACACAGAATCATGTTTCTGTAAGGTGGTGGGTAAACCGACGATGATGTCCATGCTCACGTCCTCCCACTTCCAGGCAGGAATGCTGACACGACCCTACTGGTCCTGTCGAGCCAGGATCACGCTGAGGGGTGCTGCGTTGCACAGCACCGTATAACACACGTCAAAGGCACAAAGCGGAAGCGGAAGCTTTATTACATAAACAAGTTTATTAACATGTTTACATCAAAATAAGTTTAGTCCACACTCGCGGGCGTAGACTAAGCATCAAGTGCACGTTCAGCCCTCGAACGTGTCCTTGCTAGCACACACGCACACTAACTCTGCGGCGTGCACGACTCCCACTCGACGGGGTTCCCCTCCTGGGGTTCCGTCTCCTCTTCGGGAGTCCCTTCCTCATAGAACCCTGCAAAAGCTTCAAACACAAGCAGTGAGCACGAAGGCTCAGCAAGTCTGACCCGTCTCACCTAAACATGGAACTTCTACATGAGGGTGATGGGTTGCATGAGGTAAAAAATCATTTGCAAGGACTCGCCTAATTAGTAGAACCTTACTTTCAAGTTTTAGCAGCAGGTTGTGGAGAACTTTATGCTAAGGCACATGAGAGAGCCGCAATCAAACAAGAAACGCATTTCTCTCATGTACTTTGCCCAAAGTTGAAAAGAACTTTAGTTAGCACTAAGCTACAACATATCATTAACAATCAATATCCAACTTTCAATCAGCAACATTTTAACATGTAACTAGCCTGTTCTTTCTACGTCACGGTACAGTGAACAAGTGGTACTCACTGACCGCGAGGGACGGCGATTATAATCGATTTACACCTGCAGGGTTACCCGAACAACCCGTCACGTACGCCCGTACTCGATGTTGCCTACAACAACCATCACGGACGCCATACGCGACTACCTTTCACCCGTTAGCCAAATATTGAACCGGTCCCATCGTCCCGAGCAAGAGGTCCCTGCACGCGCATCTCTGTGCCGCCAGCTGATTTACACCTCGAGCTCTCAACCTACCCTCTGAACGACGGGCAATGCCTCAACACCCAGCTACCCGAGTTACATCAGTTTCCCGGTTCCCATATAGCCGGTAGGTCTTCGGTACTGTTCTAGCTTGCTCAACAGGCCCGCACACGGCTCGGTCCTCAATCGACACAAGCGGAGCTACAGCACACAGGCCCCAAAGTCCTGCTGCCCTTACTCTCCGCTCGGTCTCATTTTCTTGCCATGTGTTTCATGTGCTATCTCTACCCGAGCAATGTGCCTCTAGCCTATTCTCGCGAGTAGTTCCAACTACTCGACTTGTACCGAATCCTACTCTATTCTAGCAATGCAGTGGCTAACGAGGTTTTCAATCCTAAACCCAACCCATGGTTTTCTTGGCTGTGCAGTTGGGTTTCCAATCAAGACTCTAATGCAACGAACAAAGGGAAACAAGTATGTGCTCAAAACAATAAAAATTTGTAAAAAGGTTAATGCAAACCGGGGCTTGCCTTGCTGCTCTTGGTCGTAGGCTAGCTGTTCCTCCGGAGTAACGAAGTCTAGGACTTCGGGTTCCTCCTCGATCTTAGCGACTACATGATAAGAGCAATGTATGTATTAATTTAGAGGCCTTTGTATTAACTTTGAAGTTGTGAAGTCTATAACCCTTACTAGACAGACCTAATGACTGTGAAACTTTTACTGTGGCTTGGTTACAACCTAAACAAAGACTTGGTCAAGTTTTAGTTGCAGCAAAGCTCATTTGAGCCCTCCACAAATAATTATGTCCTTGACCTTAATTGGAACCCTTAGGGTGTTCTAGGGATTTTCATGAGACAAACTATGACTTTCTGAAAACTAGATTTTCAGAGGGTCCTAATGGAGTTGGTCTCACTTAATTTGGAAGTCTCTAACTAAAGATATGAGCTAAACAATTTCAGAGAAAATCCTGAAAATGTTTCTGAACATTTTCTATTTTCTCTGGAACAGTTTTACTAATCACACCATTAGGTGGACTAAATGAGCTCAAATTGATCTGAAATTTTTATGGTAGCTCAATGATATTTTGGTGAACATCTCAGCAAAATTTCAGGATTTTCCGCCAAAGGATTCTCCAGTTAAAATTCCTAACAGTTTAAAGATTAAGGAATTAATTCTGGAGAATTAGGGAATTTCATGAAGTGAAACTTGATTTTCTGGAAAGTACTCAGAGAGCTGAATCCAGCAAAATTTGGTTCACTCAATTTGGAGCTTTCTAGCCAAAGTTATAAGGATTTGAAGTTTGAAGGAAATCTGAAAATCGGGGAAAAGTTTAAACTCGCGCGTGGGCCCAGGGGACACGCGTCGCACGCCGAAGCGACAGCACACCGCGGCCCACAAGGCTTTTGCGCGCCAGCACACCCGATCCCGGCCGCAGCCGGATCCCGATTCAAAATATCGGCCGCTGACAGCTGGGGTCCACCCCCTTCTTCAACCTCGCGACACCCGCGCTCCGCCGCCGAGGGACCTCGCCGGAGAGCTCGCCGCTGGCTGCTGTACCGCTCCAAACTTCTTGATTCTGGTCGCCCCTGCCTACTTTTACTTGGGGAACATGATCCGAGGGTCAGCTGCTCATGACAACGGCCGGAGCATGGTCGGCGACGAGCCGCCATATCGGAACGACTTCGGCCATGTCGGCTGATGCCCCTAGTGCCTCAGCTACTTGAGAAACCGGTCGGGGAGCATCAGTGGACCTCAGAGAAGGTCGACATGAACTCGGGGCAGCTCGGGGAAGGCCCGAAATAGGTCCTCACCGTGCGCCCGATACCCCCCGTTCGTTCCGCCATTAGTAGACCTTGAATTACGCCGGGCACAGAGGTTCTCCGGCCCAGAGTTGTGAAGGCAACTTGTGCGTCACCGTGTCTAGCTCGTGTGGGAGTGGCCTGAGGCCCTCTAATCCTTTCTAGAGCACGAATTAAACAGAATTGTACCCGAAGGTCGTTCTGCACACAGAAAGGGGAAAAGTGGAAATTCGCCGCCGGTGAGCAACCACTCGAGCTGTGGCTCGGAGATGAGCAGCACCGGTCACCTGCGCGTCCAAGGGTGTCTTGGCTCGGGCGTGACAACGCCCAGGTTGGGCTGTCCACGAGAGCCCGAGGTGCGGCGGTTTCCAGTTCCGAGTTTGATCTTTCGGCACAGCCGATATCACTCGGTTTCAATCGATTTCTATCAATGGGAAGGATGGAGGATGGTTGCTAGTACCTTGCTGGGACCTTGGAATGGAAAGAGGGAGCTGCGATCGGCTTGATCAAGCAGGAACTCGAGCGGCGGCGATGGCAGTGGAAAAAGCAGTCGCGCACGTCGGTAGCTCGGGGAAATGGTGACTGAAGCACGCCGGGGAGGGAATAAATAGCCCGGCCGGCTGGTCTCCGGCTTGGGGCACGCAGCAGGAGCTGGCGCCGGCTGCCCCCTTCGGTGGCGCGCGCGCACAGCTGCCGGGAACCGACTGAACTGTGGTTCAGTCGGTTTGCTTTGAGGCAGAGGCTGACATGTGGGTCCCACTTCTCTTTTAACCTCTGAAATTTATTCCTAACAGCTGTGGTAAACAGTGAACCCTATTCTACCCTTGGCAATTCAAATTATTCACCCAAGAGCCATTTGAATTGATCAAAGTTCAAATGAGGTTTGGTTTGAATGAATTTCAGCACAAGTGCAGTTTGAAATTCAAATAAAGTTTGAATTTCTCCCCCTTAGCTCATGTCAAGATCAACTCCAAATGGAGTGAAAATTGGTGTGTGAGCTCACAAAAATGTGCTGAGCCAGAATATGCCCTCCACTTTTAAATTCAGTGGGTGAAAACAGTTTGAATTTGAATATGGTTTCAAACTGCCCTCTTCCTAACTATACCCAAAATGACCTCAAAAAGGTTTTGAATTTGGGTGGAACTTGGCATGGACATCCTTAGCAAAGTGTAGGAGTCTTCATATGTCCAGCCCACCTATATCACATGTGGGAAGTACCACTTTTGCAATGTGTGAGTTTGTTCCCTAATGAGCATGTTGATAATTGTTACTTGCTCTTTATTTGTGTTCATCATTCTTCCTCAAATGAGGTGTGTGGTGTGGTGATGAACACTGCAAATGAGTGTCAAAAACTGAGGCCCTTACATTCCTCCCCCCTTAAAAGAATCTCGTCCCGAGATTATAAGGTGAAATGAGAGAGAGGACAGTGGAAAATTACCGAATATGCGACGTGAAAAAGTCGGGGTAGTTAGTGCGAAGGAATTCTTCGCTCTCCCATGTCGCTTCGTCCATGGAGTGATTACTCCATAGAACCTTGTAGAACCACAACGTACGGTTGCGTGTGGTTCGGGCCTTTTCATCAATAATCTGCACCGGTTCCTCCCGATAGGTGAGATCCGGTTGCAGTTCTTCAATGTCTTCCAGCTGAACGGTAGTTGATAGCTTGAGACACTTCCTCAGCTGGGAAATGTGAAAGACGTCGTGCACACCGGAAAGTGCTTCTGGTAATCTTAGCCGGTATGCCACCGATCCACATCTTTCGGTAATCTGGAATGGACCGATGAATCGGGGTGCTAACTTTCCTCTCACCCCAAATCTGTTTACGCCCTTCATTGGAGACACTCGTAGATATACGTGGTCCCCAACTTCGAATTGTAATGGGCGCCTTCTCCGGTCCGCATACTGTTTCTGTCGGGATTGAGCGGCTTTTAGGTTCGCTTGAATTAATCGAACCTTTTCTTCCGCGTTGTTGACAAGATCAATCCCGAAGGTAACCTTCTCGCCAGATTCACACCAGTTCAGTGGTGTGCGGCATTTCCTGCCGTATAGCGCCTCGTAGGGCGCCATCTTGATGCTGGCTTGGTACCCATTGTTGTACGAGAACTCGGCTAATGGCAAGTGATCATCCCAATTCTTGCCGTGGTCGATAGCGCAAGCTCGTAGCATGTCTTCTAGGATTTGATTTACCCGCTCCGTTTGCCCATCCGTCTGCGGGTGGTAGGCTGAACTACGGATCAGCTTCGTCCCCAAGGCAGCGTGTAGCTGCTCCCAAAAACGGGACACAAATAAAGTGCCCCGGTCCGATACGATGGTACGGGGTACGCCGTATAAGCATAGGATCTGTGAGATGTACAGTTCAGCGTACTTCTTGGCGTTGTAGTTGGTGTTGACCGGGATGAAATGGGCAACTTTGGTGAGCCGATCGACGATCACCCACACAGAATCATGTTTCTGTAAGGTGGTGGGTAAACCGACGACGAAATCCATGCTCACGTCCTCCCACTTCCAGGCAGGAATGCCCAGTGGTTGCAGCAGTCCCGGTTTCCGCATGTGGTCTGCCTTCACCCGTCGACATGTATCACACTCGGACACGTATTTTGCCGTCTCTCGCTTCATCCGTGTCCACCAAAACTTGCTTCTGAGTTCTTGATACATCTTGTTGCTGCCGGGGTGAATAGAAAACTTTGATAAGTGAGCTTCATCAAAGATTCTCTTCCTTAACTCCGGGTTTCGGGGTACGACGATCCGGTCCTTGAACCATAAGACGCCGTCTCCGTCCTTCCGGAAACATTTCAACTCCCCACTGTCTACACGTCTCCGCAAATGTGACATGCCCTTGTCATTCTTCTGGGCTGCCGCTATCTCTTCACGGATGGTGGGGATCAAAGCTAGGTTGTAGAGAGCTCCATGTGGAATCACATGTAGTGGTGGTTCGCTCTCTTCCAACGGTGTGATGGTCAGATTATTGACGTGTGACTTGCGGCTTAGCGCGTCTGCCACAACGTTTGCCTTGCCCGGATGATAATGGATCTCTATCTCGTAATCCTTTATCAGTTCCAACCATCTTCGTTGCCTCATGTTCAGCTCCTTCTGAGTGAAGATGTACTTGAGGCTTTTGTGGTCGGTATATAAATGTACGAGGTTACCGAGTAGGTAGTGTCTCCACATTTTCAGTGCAAGTACCACGGCAGCGAGCTCCAAATCGTGAGTTGGATAATTTTGCTCATGGTTCCTAAGCTGTCGTGATCCATACGCGACCACTCTTCGGTCTTGCATCAGCACACATCCGAGCCCAATGCCGGATGCATCGCAGTACACCTCGAACGGTTTTGTTGTGTCTGGCTGCGCCAAAACCGGTGCTGATGTCAGGTGCTTGACTAAAGCCTTGAATGCTGCTTCACATGCTGGACTCCAAACATATTTGGTAGCCTTCTTCAGCAGCTCTGTCATTGGCCTGGCAATCTTCGAGAAGTTCGGAATGAACCTCCGATAATATCCCGCGAGTCCGAGGAAACTCCGTACCTCATGAACAGTTCTCGGGGATTTCCAATTCAGCACTTGCGTGATTTTGCTCGGGTCCACAGCGATACCCTCCGCTGAGATGATATGCCCGAGGAAAGGCACTTGCGATATCCAAAACTCGCATTTGCTGAACTTTGCGTATAACTTGTGATCCCGCAGCCGTTGCAAGACTATACGCAGATGTTTCTTGTGATCTTCCTCCGACTTGGAGTATACCAGGATGTCGTCGATGAAGACCACGACAAACTTGTCCAGCTCCGGCATGAACACCGAGTTCATTAAATACATGAAGTGAGCTGGAGCATTGGTGAGGCCAAAGGACATGACCAGGTACTCATAAAGTCCGTACCTTGTCGAAAAAGCTGTCTTTGGAATGTCCTCAGCCCTGATCTTAATCTGATGGTACCCGGATCTTAAATCCATCTTGGAAAAGACCTTTGCTTCGACCAACTGATCAAACAACATGTCGATCCGTGGTAACGGGTACTTGTTCTTGATGGTTACGGCATTTAATGGACGGTAGTCCACGCAAAGCCGCAACGTTTCATCCTTCTTTTTGACAAATAATGCCGAACAACCCCATGGCGAGGAGCTCGGCCTAATAAAACCCTTCTCCAGAAGGTCCGTGAGCTGAATCTTCAGTTCCGCCAACTCCTTGGGCGCCATCTTGTACGGCCTTCGGGATATTGGCATGGTTCCCGGTGCAAGTTCAATCTTGAACTCCACCTCTCTATCGGGTGGCATCCCCGGCAAATCATCCGGGAATACATCAGGGAACTCTCGGACCACTGGAATGTCTTCCAATCTGATGGTTGTGGCTTGATAGACACTTGGAAGTTTTATTTCTGGACTGTCCAGAAATAATGAGTGAGAACCGTGCACTTCTGAGTTTAAGTGCACGACTCGGAGGACGGTGTCTAAAACAGCGCCGTGGCGGGTTAACCACGACATCCCTAGGATGACATCGACCTTCTGTCCCTCTATGATAATGAGAGACGTGGGGTACACTCTACCCGCTAAGCATAATGGTGCTTTGGAGACCATTACGCTTGCTGAAATCTTCCCACCCGGTGAACAAATTAAATATGGACTATCGGTGGGTAGTATCGGCAAGCTGTGTTTAGCAATGAAAGCTTGGCTAATAAAATTATGCGTGGCGCCTGAATCAAATAGTACTATAGCGGGATGCTGGTGGAGTTGGAACATACCCGCAAGGATTGGCTCGCCCTCCGGCACGTCCTCAATGGCAAGCTGGTGGACAGTGCCGGGCCTAGGGTTTGCCCGCCGCGCATTAGTAGGGTTCCGGGGTTGATTCCTCCCCGGAAACTGTGGTACCACTCCGCCGCCTTGCCTCTCCGGGCAACTGCTCGCGAAGTGTCCTGGACGACCACACTTGTAACATGTGGCCGCTGCTGGTGGAGTACTCGGGGGACGAAAGCCCGGCATGCGTTGCGGAGGTGCAAACGCACGCGGCATCGCCCGCTGCTGCTGCTGTTGTTGCGGTGGTGCTGGCAGTGCCGGCCGGAATGCCGGTGAAGAATACGGCCGACCGCGGAACGGCATCGACCGCTGTGGTGGCTGCCAGCGCGGACCTGATGGTGGGCGATTCACCATCCGAAACTTCTGAGAAGGACCGCCTCCTTCTCCGCTGCTCTGCGGCGCGCTTCGCTTTCGCTCTGCCGCCGCCAACTCCTTGCCGGAGTCTTCCTGAACAATCGCAGCATCAATTATGTCGTTGAGGCTGCCGCGATTGAACATTGCCAGCTTGTCCTTCAGGAGCGGGTTAAGCCCCTGGTAAAAGTGGTCCCGCCGCTTCTCGTCCGTATCTGCGTGATACGACGCGTAGAGTGCGAGATCGTTGAACGCTCTGGAGTACTCCAGCGCGTTCCGGCTCCCTTGTTGCAGGTGTAGGAATTCCTGCGTCTTCCTCTTCATCAAACCGGGCGGTGAATGGCACCCAACCGGGTGGCGTAGGCCCTGCAGGAACCTCGACATGGATCGTCCACGTCTTGTTCCCCTCTTCGCCTTCTTCCTTGGCGAAGTATTGCGGCATCTGGTTGTACCCGAAATATTGGAGCATTTGCCACAATGCTTCCGGGTAGCCGCTACGGTCAGAGCAGTGGGAAACTACCCACCCGTTCTCCAACCGTTTATCTGCTGCCATCTGTAAAAATATATTTGAGAAATGTCAAATATTTATTTGAACAGCAAACCATCAAGTTATAACATAAGATATGTCATTGAACCCCTAAAACTTGGAAACATAGTTCAAATTTTTAAACAAATTTGACTGCTGATCTGCTGTTCCCATGACAGCCCTGACCAGTTTCCATATCAATCTGATTTAGGCCAGGTTAAAAGCAAAACCAATCCTGGAGCTCAACATCAAAGTTAAAGTTAACTTCAATAGCTTTCCAGAAAGTATTTGGTTGGCCTAAGATCTGCTCTGGTTCAAAAGTTATGAGATGTCAAAGTTAACAGAATTTCTGGAAACAATTGGACAGCACCTCCCTGCTTTAGGTACTGATTTGATCCAACAATCCCAGTTAATTCTGTTCCTAATCTGACAAAACTTTCTGTTACAAAGTTGTAACCCATCTCATAATCTTTCCAGAACTACCTCATTTCCTATTTTTGGATTTTTAAGCAGGAAGTTATGCTTAATTTACAGAGAGTTTACAGAGAGTCTTTGCTCTGTCCTGTTTTCTGGACAGTTTCAACTCTACTGCATTTTTCGAGTGGTTAAGGGACGAAACACCTCTGGAACTCAACAGAAAAGTTGTAAAGCTCCTCCAAAGCTTTCCAGAAATGTATCATACTACCCCAACCTCGAAAGAACTCAACCTCTAACCTCTGATTACTTCAGCCTTGATTTAGCTGAAAACAGAGTGCTCTGTCCTTAACATCCTATAAGTTGAAAACTTATTAGCTTTGAATATCCTGTTCAAGGGAAGGAGTTACATCAAGTTTTACTACTTTGGATCAAAACCTTCAAATTTTTTTAAATGAAGTTGTTCATTTAGTTGGGTGTGACGTTGATGCGTCACCAGATCATGTCGGTACTACGTCCTCACAAAGAAAAACCTATACCGGACTTAGCCGGCTTCGTTAGTTTAGTGGCACTACTCGTCACTCGCACACGGATGCTACACGTCTACCGTTTCGTGGTAAGGCTACCTGCAGAAATTCAACCAATCATCAGACTCGGCTGCACACCGAGCCCGGAATCCATACAGTTGGTACATCCGGCCGTCATCACTCGCCCGGATGTTCTCAAGCCAAACACGCCTTGAGTTACGTGTTCACGTTTCAGACCACGTGACGGGGTCTCCCATGTTGCACCACGCACGCCAGGGACAGACGTTGCTCGAATACCCCAAACGACATGAAGAGTCGTAGAGGATATCAAAGCGGGTCGGGTTACCTGCCACCCGTGGGGCTCCACCCTTCAGCTTGTGCGCACTGGTGGACAGCGCTTACGTGCACCCCCCAAGACATGAACGTCCCGAGATGCACGATTTTCCGACATAACAAATAAGTTAATAAGCCACTTTCTATATGCTAATAACATCCTTATACGGGCTACTAACTCGTTCCTCACTGGATTTTTGAAAAAGAAGACCTTTGTACTGTGTTAAACCTCAAGCGAGCTCTGATACCACGCTGACACGACCCTACTGGTCCTGTCGAGCCAGGATCACGCTGAGGGGTGCTGCGTTGCACAGCACCGTATAACACACGTCAAAGGCACAAAGCGGAAGCGGAAGCTTTATTACATAAACAAGTTTATTAACATGTTTACATCAAAATAAGTTTAGTCCACACTCGCGGGCGTAGACTAAGCATCAAGTGCACGTTCAGCCCTCGAACGTGTCCTTGCTAGCACACACGCACACTAACTCTGCGGCGTGCACGACTCCCACTCGACGGGGTTCCCCTCCTGGGGTTCCGTCTCCTCTTCGGGAGTCCCTTCCTCATAGAACCCTGCAAAAGCTTCAAACACAAGCAGTGAGCACGAAGGCTCAGCAAGTCTGACCCGTCTCACCTAAACATGGAACTTCTACATGAGGGTGATGGGTTGCATGAGGTAAAAAATCATTTGCAAGGACTCGCCTAATTAGTAGAACCTTACTTTCAAGTTTTAGCAGCAGGTTGTGGAGAACTTTATGCTAAGGCACATGAGAGAGCCGCAATCAAACAAGAAACGCATTTCTCTCATGTACTTTGCCCAAAGTTGAAAAGAACTTTAGTTAGCACTAAGCTACAACATATCATTAACAATCAATATCCAACTTTCAATCAGCAACATTTTAACATGTAACTAGCCTGTTCTTTCTACGTCACGGTACAGTGAACAAGTGGTACTCACTGACCGCGAGGGACGGCGATTATAATCGATTTACACCTGCAGGGTTACCCGAACAACCCGTCACGTACGCCCGTACTCGATGTTGCCTACAACAACCATCACGGACGCCGTACGCGACTACCTTTCACCCGTTAGCCAAATATTGAACCGGTCCCATCGTCCCGAGCAAGAGGTCCCTGCACGCGCATCTCTGTGCCGCCAGCTGATTTACACCTCGAGCTCTCAACCTACCCTCTGAACGACGGGCAATGCCTCAACACCCAGCTACCCGAGTTACATCAGTTTCCCGGTTCCCATATAGCCGGTAGGTCTTCGGTACTGTTCTAGCTTGCTCAACAGGCCCGCACACGGCTCGGTCCTCAATCGACACAAGCGGAGCTACAGCACACAGGCCCCAAAGTCCTGCTGCCCTTACTCTCCGCTCGGTCTCATTTTCTTGCCATGTGTTTCATGTGCTATCTCTACCCGAGCAATGTGCCTCTAGCCTATTCTCGCGAGTAGTTCCAACTACTCGACTTGTACCGAATCCTACTCTATTCTAGCAATGCAGTGGCTAACGAGGTTTTCAATCCTAAACCCAACCCATGGTTTTCTTGGCTGTGCAGTTGGGTTTCCAATCAAGACTCTAATGCAACGAACAAAGGGAAACAAGTATGTGCTCAAAACAATAAAAATTTGTAAAAAGGTTAATGCAAACCGGGGCTTGCCTTGCTGCTCTTGGTCGTAGGCTAGCTGTTCCTCCGGAGTAACGAAGTCTAGGACTTCGGGTTCCTCCTCGATCTTAGCGACTACATGATAAGAGCAATGTATGTATTAATTTAGAGGCCTTTGTATTAACTTTGAAGTTGTGAAGTCTATAACCCTTACTAGACAGACCTAATGACTGTGAAACTTTTACTGTGGCTTGGTTACAACCTAAACAAAGACTTGGTCAAGTTTTAGTTGCAGCAAAGCTCATTTGAGCCCTCCACAAATAATTATGTCCTTGACCTTAATTGGAACCCTTAGGGTGTTCTAGGGATTTTCATGAGACAAACTATGACTTTCTGAAAACTAGATTTTCAGAGGGTCCTAATGGAGTTGGTCTCACTTAATTTGGAAGTCTCTAACTAAAGATATGAGCTAAACAATTTCAGAGAAAATCCTGAAAATGTTTCTGAACATTTTCTATTTTCTCTGGAACAGTTTTACTAATCACACCATTAGGTGGACTAAATGAGCTCAAATGGATCTGAAATTTTTATGGTAGCTCAATGATATTTTGGTGAACATCTCAGCAAAATTTCAGGATTTTCCGCCAAAGGATTCTCCAGTTAAAATTCCTAACAGTTTAAACATTAAGGAATTAATTCTGGAGAATTAGGGAATTTCATGAAGTGAAACTTGATTTTCTGGAAAGTACTCAGAGAGCTGAATCCAGCAAAATTTGGTTCACTCAATTTGGAGCTTTCTAGCCAAAGTTATAAGGATTTGAAGTTTGAAGGAAATCTGAAAATCGGGGAAAAGTTTAAACTCGCGCGTGGGCCCAGGGGACACGCGTCGCACGCCGAAGCGACAGCACACCGCGGCCCACAAGGCTTTTGCGCGCCAGCACACCCGATCCCGGCCGCAGCCGGATCCCGATTCAAAATATCGGCCGCTGACAGCTGGGGTCCACCCCCTTCTTCAACCTCGCGACACCCGCGCTCCGCCGCCGAGGGACCTCGCCGGAGAGCTCGCCGCTGGCTGCTGTACCGCTCCAAACTTCTTGATTCTGGTCGCCCCTGCCTACTTTTACTTGGGGAACATGATCCGAGGGTCAGCTGCTCATGACAACGGCCGGAGCATGGTCGGCGACGAGCCGCCATATCGGAACGACTTCGGCCATGTCGGCTGATGCCCCTAGTGCCTCAGCTACTTGAGAAACCGGTCGGGGAGCATCAGTGGACCTCAGAGAAGGTCGACATGAACTCGGGGCAGCTCGGGGAAGGCCCGAAATAGGTCCTCACCGTGCGCCCGATACCCCCCGTTCGTTCCGCCATTAGTAGACCTTGAATTACGCCGGGCACAGAGGTTCTCCGGCCCAGAGTTGTGAAGGCAACTTGTGCGTCACCGTGTCTAGCTCGTGTGGGAGTGGCCTGTGGCCCTCTAATCCTTTCTAGAGCACGAATTAAACAGAATCGTACCCGAAGGTCGTTCTGCACACAGAAAGGGGAAAAGTGGAAATTCGCCGCCGGTGAGCAACCACTCGAGCTGTGGCTCGGAGATGAGCAGCACCGGTCACCTGCGCGTCCAAGGGTGTCTTGGCTCGGGCGTGACAACGCCCAGGTTGGGCTGTCCACGAGAGCCCGAGGTGCGGCGGTTTCCAGTTCCGAGTTTGATCTTTCGGCACAGCCGATATCACTCGGTTTCAATCGATTTCTATCAATGGGAAGGATGGAGGATGGTTGCTAGTACCTTGCTGGGACCTTGGAATGGAAAGAGGGAGCTGCGATCGGCTTGATCAAGCAGGAACTCGAGCGGCGGCGATGGCAGTGGAAAAAGCAGTCGCGCACGTCGGTAGCTCGGGGAAATGGTGACTGAAGCACGCCGGGGAGGGAATAAATAGCCCGGCCGGCTGGTCTCCGGCTTGGGGCACGCAGCAGGAGCTGGCGCCGGCTGCCCCCTTCGGTGGCGCGCGCGCACAGCTGCCGGGAACCGACTGAACTGTGGTTCAGTCGGTTTGCTTTGAGGCAGAGGCTGACATGTGGGTCCCACTTCTCTTTTAACCTCTGAAATTTATTCCTAACAGCTGTGGTAAACAGTGAACCCTATTCTACCCTTGGCAATTCAAATTATTCACCCAAGAGCCATTTGAATTGATCAAAGTTCAAATGAGGTTTGGTTTGAATGAATTTCAGCACAAGTGCAGTTTGAAATTCAAATAAAGTTTGAATTTCTCCCCCTTAGCTCATGTCAAGATCAACTCCAAATGGAGTGAAAATTGGTGTGTGAGCTCACAAAAATGTGCTGAGCCAGAATATGCCCTCCACTTTTAAATTCAGTGGGTGAAAACAGTTTGAATTTGAATATGGTTTCAAACTGCCCTCTTCCTAACTATACCCAAAATGACCTCAAAAAGGTTTTGAATTTGGGTGGAACTTGGCATGGACATCCTTAGCAAAGTGTAGGAGTCTTCATATGTCCAGCCCACCTATATCACATGTGGGAAGTACCACTTTTGCAATGTGTGAGTTTGTTCCCTAATGAGCATGTTGATAATTGTTACTTGCTCTTTATTTGTGTTCATCATTCTTCCTCAAATGAGGTGTGTGGTGTGGTGATGAACACTGCAAATGAGTGTCAAAAACTGAGGCCCTTACAAATGCCCAGTGGTTGCAGCAGTCCCGGTTTCCGCATGTGGTCTGCCTTCACCCTTTGACATGTATCACACTCGGACACGTATTTAGCAGTCTCTCGCTTCATCCGTGTCCACCAAAACTTTCTTCTGAGTTCTTGATACATTTTGTTGCTGCCGGGGTGAATAGAAAACTTTGATAAGTGAGCTTCATCAAAGATTTTCTTCCGTAACTCCGGGTTTCGGGGTACGACAATCCGGTCCTTGAACCATAGGACGCCGTCTCCGTCCTTCCGGAAACATTTCAACTCCCCACTGTCTATACGTCTCCGCAAATGTGACATGCCCTTGTCATTCTTCTGGGCTGCCGCTATCTCTTCACGGATGGTGGGGATCAAAGCTAGGTTGTAGAGAGCTCCGTGTGGAATCACATGGAGTGGTGGTTCGCTCTCTTCCAACGGTGTGATGGTCAGATTATTGACGTGTGACTTGCGGCTCAGCGCATCTGCCACAACGTTTGCCTTGCCCGGATGATAATGGATCTCTATCTCGTAATCCTTTATCAGTTCTAACCATCTTCGTTGCCTCATGTTCAGCTCCTTCTGAGTGAATATGTACTTGAGGCTTTTGTGGTCGGTATATAAATGTACGAGGTTACCGAGTAGGTAGTGCCTCCACATTTTTAGTGCAAGTACCACGGCAGCGAGCTCCAAGTCGTGAGTTGGATAATTTTGCTCATGGTTCCTAAGCTGCTGTGATCCATACGCGACCACTCTTCGGTCTTGCATCAGCACACATCCGAGCCCAATGCCGGATGCATCGCAGTACACATCGAACGGTTTTGTTGTGTCTGGCTGCGCCAAAACCGGTGCTGATGTCAGGTGCTTGACTAAAGCCTTGAATGCTGCTTCACATGTTGGACTCCAAACATATTTGGTAGCCTTCTTCAGCAGCTCTGTCATTGGCTTGGCAATCTTTGAGAAGTTCGGAATGAACCTCCGATAATATCCCGCGAGTCCGAGGAAACTCCGTACCTCATGAACAGTTCTCGGGGATTTCCAATTCAGCACTTGCGTGATCTTGCTCGGGTCCACAGCGATACCCTCCGCTGAGATGATATGCCCGAGGAAAGGCACTTGCGATATCCAAAACTCGCATTTGCTGAATTTTGCGTATAACTTGTGATCCCGCAGCCGTTGCAAGACTATACGCAGATGTTTCTTGTGATCTTCCTCCGACTTGGAATATACCAGGATGTCATCGATGAAGACCACGACAAACTTGTCCAGCTCCGGCATGAACACCGAGTTCATTAAGTACATGAAGTGAGCTGGAGCATTGGTGAGGCCGAAGGACATGACCAGGTACTCATAAAGTCCGTACCTCGTCGAGAAAGCCGTCTTTGGAATGTCCTCCGCCCTTATCTTAATCTGGTGGTACCCGGATCTTAAATCTATTTTGGAAAAGATCTTTGCTTCGACCAACTGATCAAGCAACATGTCGATCCGTGGCAACGGGTACTTGTTCTTGATGGTTACGGCATTTAATGGACGATAGTCCACGCAAAGCCGCAACGTTTCATCCTCCTTTTTGACAAATAATGCCGAACAGCCCCATGGTGAGGAGCTCGGCCTAATAAAACCCTTCTCCAGAAGGTCCGTAAGCTGAGTCTTCAGTTCAGCCAACTCCTTGGGCGCCATCTTGTACGTCCTTCGGGATATTGGCATGGTTCCTGGTGTAAGTTCAATCTTGAACTCCACCTCTCTATCGGGTGGCATTCCCGGTAAATCATCCGGGAATACATCAGGAAACTCTCGGACCACTGGAATGTCTTCCAATCTGATAGTTGTGGACTGATAGACACTTGAAAGTTTTATTTCTGGACTGTCCAGAAATAATGAGTGAGAACCGTGCACCTCTGAGTTTAAGTGCACGACTCGAAGGACGGTGTCTAAAACAGCGCCGTGGTGGGTTAACCACGACATCCCTAGGATGACATCGACCTTCTGTCCCTCTAAGATAATGAGAGACGTGGGGTACACTCTACCCGCTAAGCATAATGGTGCTTTGGAGACCATTACGCTGGATGAAATCTTCCCACCCGGTGAACAAATTAAATATGGACTATCGGTGGGTAGTATTGGCAAACTGTGTTTAGCAATGAAAGCTTGGCTAATAAAATTATGCGTGGCGCCGGAATCAAACAGTACTATAGCGGGATGCTGGTGGAGTTGGAACATACCCGCAAGGATTGGCTCGCCCTCCGGCACGTCCTCAATGGCAAGTTGGTGGACAGTGCCGGGCCTAGGGTTTGCCCGCCGCGCATTGGTAGGGTTCCGGGGTTGATTCCTCCCCGGAAACTGTGATGCCACTCCGCCGCCTTGCCTCTCCGGGCAACTGCTCGCGAAGTGTCCTGGACGACCACACTTGTAACATGTGGCCGCTGCTGGTGGAGTACTTGGTGGACGAAAGCCCGGCATGCGTTGCTGAGGTGCAAACGCACGCGGCATCGCCCGCTGCTGTTGTTGTTGTTGCGGTGGTACTGGCAGTGCCGGTCGGAATGCCGGTGAAGAGTACGGCCGACTGCGAAACGGCATCGACCGCTGTGGTGGCTGCCAGCGTGGACCTGATGGTGGGCGATTCACCATCCGAAACTTCTGAGAAGGACCGCCTTCTTCTCCGCTGCTCTGCGGCGCGCTTCGCTTTCGCTCTGCCGCCGCCAACTCCTTGCCGGAGTCCTCCTGAACAATCGCAGCATCAATGATGTCGTTGAGGCTGCCGCGATTGAACATCGCCAACTTGTCCTTCAGGAGCGGGTTAAGCCCCTGGTAAAAATGGTCTCGCCGCTTCTCGTCTGTATCCGCGTGATACGACGCGTAGAGCGCGAGATCGTTGAACGCTCTGGAGTATTCCAGCGCGTTCCGGCTCCCTTGTTGCAGGTGTAGGAACTCCTGCATCTTCCTCTTCATCAGACCTGGCGGTATATGATAGGCCCTGAAGGCCATCCGGAACTCCGCCCAGGTCATCACTCGGTCGGTGGGCTGTGAAGCACAAAAGTTGGCCCACCACGCGCTCGCGGATCCTTGGAGCTGCTGGACCGCGAACTGAGTCTTGCGCTGCTCGCTAATTTGGAGCAGCCCGAACTTCATTTCTATGGCGCGGAGCCAGTTGTCCGCGTCAAGTGGTTCATCCGCCCTTGAGAATACAGGGGAATGAGTCGCCAGGAAGTCGGAGTAGGAGCTCTGTTGGCGCTCCTCACGATCTTGACGTCTCTCTGGGTGAGACGTATTGGTGATGAGAGTCTGCAGCGACTCTGTGTGCTGCTGATGCGAGCCCGCCATTGCCGCGACAATGTCGGCCAATGTAACTGTTGGCAGTGGCGGTGTTTGCTGTTGCTGTTGCTGCTGCTGTCCCGAGGAGTCCTCGGGAGGTGGTTGGGAGGTCTCTCCCCCTTGACTGGTACCCCCAACGTCAGGGTTGGCACGAGTACGCGTCATTCTGAAATTCAAAACAGCAGCAATTAGCACATGTCTTACTTAAAATTCCATACGCAACAGTAGGTATTGAAGTGACACATGATTAATTTGCACAACATTCACATATATTGATAAAGCATAAACTTTATACAAGATACATTATTCTCGGATCTCCGAGAAGTCGTGCTCATGTCATCACTACCTATACATACGCTACTGTTTAAACGTCATGTCACCGATTACAAAAGTTGGGTTACGCTACCCTAGCTGCCCTACTTGGCAACCGTAACCCCCTACTCGGAGTAGAACTCGACATCCTGTGGGTCGTCCTCCTCCGGTACCTCTGCTGGTGGCTCGGGGTCTACCACCTCTTCTCCCATTCCAGGTTCTCCCATGGCTGGAAGACCCAAGACTACCGGTACGCCCAATACCGGGGGCACGAGGTCCTGCAAGGCATGCACCTCGTCCATAGCTTGGTTGTAGTCTTCTTCCCAGCCATGGCCTTCCTCGATAGTGTCGTCCCGCTCTTGAGCAAGGTCCTCATTCTGCTGGGTTAGGGTCTGCACCAGCTCTTGCAACGCCGCGATGTCAACACGGCTCTTCTTCTTTGCCTTCTTCAGACGACGCAACTGATTGTGTTGTTCATTCAGTCGCTTGATCGTCGGAAGGAGCACATTGCGGAGTGCGCTGTGAGCACTCTCGAAATGATCTCCACGGCTTGTGCTCTCCTTGAGCATTGTGGCTAGATGCTCCGTATGAACAGCTTGGCTGTCCATCACAGCGTTTCCCGCCCTCATTTGGAGGCTGAGATTTGCCTCTGCGGGGTTGTACCTTGGGCAACTCGGATCTGTTGCCTCCAGGTACCTCTCTTTCCACACATGCTGAGCTCGTCCCTCCACTGGAACGAGTGCGTATGGAGTGCCCTCCATAGCCTGCACGTGTAGTTGGCAGAAACGTGACATAGTGTCACGGGCTGCCACTTGCCACATCCCTTCCGGTTGTCTTCCTCTCACCGTGACGGTGAATGGCACCCAACCGGGTGGCGTAGGTCCTGCGGGAACCTCGACATGGATCGTCCACGTCGTGTTCCCCTCTTCGCCTTCTTCCTTGGCGAAGTATTGCGGCATCCGGTTGTACCCGAAATATTGGAGCATTTGCCACAATGCTTCCGGGTAGCCGCTACGGTCAGAACAGTGGGAAACTACCCACCCGTTCTCCAACTGTTTATCTGCTGCCATCTGTAAAAATATATTTGAGAAATGTCAAATATTTATTTAAACAGTAAACCATTGAGTTATAACATAAGATATGTCATTGAACCCATAACACTTGGAAACATAGTTCAAATTTTTAAACAAATTTGACTGCTGATCTGCTGTTCCCATGACAGTCTTGACCAGTTTCCATTTCAACCTGATTTAGGCCAGGTTAAAAGCAAAACCAGTCCTGGAGCTAAACATCAAAGTTGAAGCTAACTTCAATAGCTTTCCAGCCAGTATTTGCTTGGCCTAAGATCTTTCCTGGTTTAAAGGTTATGAGATGTCAAAGTTAACAGAATTTTTGGAAACAATTGGACAGCACCTCCCTGCCTTAGGTACTGATTTGATCCAAGAATCCCAGTTAATTCTGTTCCTAATCTGACAAAACTTTCTGTTACAAAGTTGTAACCCATCTCATAAACTTTCCAGAACTACCTCATTTCCTATTTTTGGATTTTTAAGCAGGAAGTTATGCTTAATTTTACAGAGAGTCTGCAGAGAGTCTTTACTCTGTCCTGTTTTCTGGACAGTTTCAACTCTACTGCATTTTGCGAGTGGTTAAGGGATGAAACACCTCTGGAACTCAACATAAAAGTTGTAAAGCTCTTCCAAAGTTTTCCATAAATGTATCATACGACCCCAACCTCGAAAGAACTCAACCTCTAACCTCTGATTAACTCCAGCCTTGATTCAGCTGAAAACAGAGTGCTCTGTCCTTAACATCCTAAAAGTTGAAAACTTGTTAACTTTGAATATCCTGTACAAGGGAAGGAGTTACATCAAGTTTTACTACTTTGGATCAAAACCTTCAAGTTCTTAAATGAAGTTGTTCATTTAATGGGGTGTGACGTCGATGCGTCACCAGATTATGTCGGTACTACGTCCTCACAAAGAAAAACCTATACCGGACTTAGCCGGCTTCGTTATTTCAGTGGCACTAAACGTCACTCGCACACGGATGCTACACGTCTACCGTTTCGTGGTCAGGCTACCTGCAGAAACTCAAACAATCATCAGACTCGGCTGCACACCGAGCCCGGAATCCATACAGTTTGTACACTCGGCCGTCATCACTCGCCCGGATATTCTCAAGCCAACCACGCCTTGAGTTACGTGTTCACGTTTCGGACCACGTGACGGGGTCTCCCAATTTGCACCACGCACGCCAGGGACAGACGTTGCTCGAATACCCCAGACGACATGAAGAGTCGTAGAGGATATCAAAGCGGGTCGGGTTACCTGCCACCCGTGGGGCTCCACCCTTCAGCTTGTGCGCACTGGTGGACAGCGCTTACGTGCACCCCCCAAGACATGAACGTCCCGAGATGCACGATTTTCCGACATAACAAATAGGTTAATAAGCCACTTTCTATATACTAATAACATCCTTATACGGGCTACTAACTCGTTCCTCACTGGATTTTTGAAAAAGAAGACCTTTGTATTGTGTTAAACCTCAAGCGAGCTCTGATACCACGCTGACACGACCCCATTGGTCCTGTCGAGCCAGGATCACGCTAAGGGGTGCTGCGTTGCACAGCACCGTATAACACACGTCAAAGGTGCAAAGCGGAAGCGGAAGTTTTATTACATAAACAAGTTTGTGAACATGTTTACATCAAAATAAGTTCAGTCTACACTCGCGGGCGTAGACTAAGCATCAAGTGCACGTTCAGCCCTCGAACGTGTCCTTGCTAGCACACACGCACACTAACTCTGCGGCGTGCACGACTCCCACTCGACGGGGTTCCCCTCCTGGGGTTCCGTCTCCTCTTCGGGAGTCCCTTCCTCATAGAACCCTGCAAAAGCTTCAAACACAAGCAGTGAGCACGAAGGCTCAGCAAGTCTGACCCGTCTCACCTAAACATGGAACTTCTACATGAGGGTAATGGGTTGCATGAGGTAAAAATCATTTGCAAGGACTCGCCTAATTAGTAGAACCTTACTTTCAAGTTTTAGCAGCAGGTTGTGGAGAACCTTACGCTAAGGCACATGAGAGAGCCGCAATCAAACAAGAAACGCATTTCTCTCATATACTTTGCCCAAAGTTGAAAAGAACTTTAATTAGCTCTAAGCTACAGCATATCATTAACAATCAATGTCCAGCTTTCAATCAGCAACATTTTAACATGTAACTAGCCTGTTCTTTCTACGTCATGGTACAGTGAACAAGTGGTACTCACTGACCGCGAGGGACGGCGATTATAATCGATTTACACCTGCAGGGTTACCCAAACAACCCGTCACGTACGCCCGTACTCGATGTTGCCTACAACAACCATCACGGACGCCGTACGCAACTACCTTTCACTCGTCAGCCAAATATTGAACCGGTCCCATCGTCCCGAGCAAGAGGTCCCTGCACGCGCATCTCTGTGCCGCCAGCCGATTTACACCTCGAGCTCTCAACCTACCCTCTGAACGACGGGCAATGCCTCAATACCCAGCTAACCGAGTTACATCAGTTTCCCGGTTCCCATATAGCCGGTAGGTCTTCGGTACTGTTCTAGCTTGTTCAACAGGCCCGCACACGGCTCGGTCCTCAATCGACACAAGCGGAGCTACAGCACACAGGCCCCAAAGTCCTGCTGCACTTACTCTCCGCTCAGTCTCATTTTCTTGCCATGTGTATCATGTGCTATCTCTACCCGAGCAATGTGCCTCTAGCCTATTCTCGCGAGTAGTTCCAACTACTCGACTTGTACCGAATCCTACCCTATCCTAGCAATGCAGTAGCTAACGAGGTTTTCAATCCTAAACCCAACCCATGGTTTTCTTGGCTATGCAGTTGGGTTTCCAATCAAGACTCTAATGCAAAGAACAATATTCAAAGATGTGCTCAAAACAATAAACATTTGTAAAAAGGTTAATGCAAACCGGGGCTTGCCTTGCTGCTCTTGGTCGTAGGCTAGCTGTTCCTCCGGAGTAACGAAGTCTAGGACTTCGGGTTCCTCCTCGACCTTAGCGACTACATGATATAAGAAACATATGTATCAATTTAAATGCATTTGTATTAACTTTGAAGTTGTGAAGTCTATAACCCTTGCTAGACAGACCTAATGACTGTGAAACTTTTACTGTGGCTTGGTTACAACCTAAACAGAGACTTGGTCAAGTTTTAGTTGCAGCAAAGCTCAATTGAGCCCTCCACAATTAATTATGTCCTTGACCTTAATTAAAGGCTTTTAGGGTGTTCTAAGGATTTTCATGAAACAAACTATGACTTTCTGAAAACTAGATTTTCAGAGGGTTCTAATGGAGTTGGTCTCACTTAATTTGGAAGTCTCTAACTAAAGATATGAGCTAAACAATTTCAGAGAAAATTCTGAAAATGTTTCTGAACATTTTCTATTTTCTCTGGAACAGTTTCACTAATCACACCATTAGGTGGATTAAATGAGCTCAAATGGATCTGAAATTGTTATGGTAGTTCAAGGATATTTTGGTGAACATCTCAGCAAAATTTCAGAATTTTCCTTCAAAGGATTCTCCAGTTAAAATTCCTAACAGTTTAAACTTTGAGGAATTAATTCTGGAGAAATAAGGAATTTCATGAAGTGAAACTTGTTTTCTGGAAAGTACTCAGAGAGCTGAATCCAGCAAAATTTGGTTCACTCAATGTGGAGCTTTCTAGCCAAAGTTATAAGGATTTGAAGTTTGAAGGAAATCTGAAAATCGGGGAAAAGTTTAAACTCGCGCGTGGGCCCAGGGGACACGCGTCGCACGCCTAGGCGATGGCACATCGCGGCCCACAAGGATTTTGCGCGCCAGCACACCCGATCCTGGCCGCAGCCGGATCCCGATTCAAAATATCTCCCGCTGACAGCTGGGGTCCACCCCCTTCTTCAACCTCGCGACACCCGCGCCCCGCCGCCGAGGGATCTCGCCGAAGAGCTCGCCGCCGGCTGCTGTACAGCTCCAAACTTCTCGATCCTGGCCGCCCCTGCCTACTTTTACTCGGGGAACAGGATCCGAGGGTCAGCTGCTCATGACAACGGCCGGAGCATGGTCGGCGATGAGCCGCCACCTCGGAATGACTTCGGCCATGTCGGCTGACTTCTCTAGCACCTCAGCTACTTGGGAAATCGGTCGGGGAGCATCAGTGGACCTTAGATAAGGTCGACATGAGCTCAAGGCAGCTCGGGGAAGGCCCGAAATAGGTCCTCACCGTGCGCCCGATGCCGCCCGTTCGTTCCGCCATTAGTAGACCTCAAATTACGCCGGGCACAGAGGTTCTCCGGCCCAGAGTTGTGAGGGCAACTTGTGCGTTACCGTGTCTAGCTCGTGTGAGAGCGGCCTGAGGCCCTCTAATCCTTTCTAGAGCACGAATTAAACAGAATCGTACCCGAAGGTCGTTCTGCACACAGAAAGGGGAAAAGTGGAAATTCGCCGCCGGTGAGCAACCACTCGAGCTGTGGCTCGGGGATGAGCAGCACCGGTCACCCGCGCGTCCCAGGGTGCCTTGGCTCGGGCGTGACAACACCCTGGTTGGGCTGTCCACGAGAGCCCGAGGTGCGGCGGTTCCAAGTCCCGAATTTGATCTTTCGGCACAGCCGATATCAATCGGTTTCAACCGAATTCTAGCAACGGGGAGGACGGAGGAAGGTCTCTAGTACCTTGCTGGGGCTCTGGAGTGGAAGGAGGGAGCTGCGATCGGCGTTCTCCGATCAAGTCCGAGCTGCGGATGTTTTCGGCCGGCGCTGAGTTCTTGCGGGGAAGAACGGTGGTGCATTGGCCGAGGAGGGGGCAGGCGCCTTAAGAAGGCTCTGCACCGCCTCACGCCCGCGCGTGGGCAAGCAGCTGCTGGTGCGGCGGCTGGCCTCGGTGGCGATCACCGCTGCGGCTCGGCGACCCGAGTGAAAAAGTCTCAGTCGGTTTGATCTGAGCAGTGGCTGACATGTGGGTCCCACCTCCAGTTTTAACCTCTGAAATTTACTCCTAATCACTGTTGTAAACAGTGAACCCCATACTACCCTTGGCAATTCAAATTATTCACCCATGAGCCATTTGAATTGATCAAAGTTCAAATGAGGTTTGGTTTGAATGAATTTCAGCACAAGTTCAGTTTGAAATTCAAATAAAGTTTGAATTTCTCCGACTTAGCTCATGTCAAGATCAACTCCAAATGGAGTGAAAATTGGTGTGTGAGCTCACAAAAATGTGCTGAGTAAGAATATGCCTTCCACTTTTAAATTCATGGGATAAAAACAGTTTGAATTTGAATAAGGTTTCAAACTGCCCTCTTCCTAACTATACCCAAACTGACCTCAAAAAGGTTTTGAATTTGGGTGAAACTTGGCAGGGACATCCTTAGTAAAGTGTAGGAGTTTTCATATGTCCAGCCCATCTATATCACATGTGGGAAATACCACTTTTGCAATGTGTAAGTTTGTTCTCTAATGAGCATGTTGATAATTGTTACTTGCTCTTCATTTGTGTTCATCATTCTTCCTCAAATGAGGTGTGTGGTGTGGTGATGAACACTGCAAATGTGTGTCAAAAACTGAGGCCCTTACATACACATGATTAAAAGTGCATGTAAGCCAAAGATCAACACACATAGAGTAACCACAACACATAGAATTTGTGAATGGCTTTTATACATGTGAATGTGTGGTTTGTATGAAGTGGAAGTGTGAATTATGTCTTATGAATTGTTGTTTTTCTTTTGCTATGTGTGATGGTATGATGTAGAACCTGCTCCAGAGCAAGTTCTTCCTTTCCAAGATCAGGACTACCCATTCCAAGAGCAGCAGGAAGGAGGCAAGTGTCCTTGACCACTTTGATCCTATGCTAGGATGTGTAGCTAGAATTATTTGCATTGTCAATTGAGATATGAAACCCATGCTAGGAAGTTTCCCTAGAATTGCATTACCTTGTAGCTTGGGTTGGGATTTATTTTATCATGTCATTTATTATTATGCAAATGCTTAGCCATGCTTAGAATGGGATATTTGGGATATGGGATCATCAGTTCATTTTACCATACTCTTGAATGAGGTATTATGAGTTATGTAGAGGTAGGGATCAAGGCAAGTTGGATGTTTTAGTTGGTGCTGGGTGCACGAGACTCGGGTTTGTGTTTAGTACTTGCCTGGATCCTAAGGACCGGTTCATGGAGCATGTAACCTGGCTTTACCGTGCCAACCACATGGTGAGATGGGGCAGCTTGGCCAATTAATTAGGTGTATCCCCGGCGTAGTATGGGTGTGTTGGATGGTACGGGAATAGGTGTCAGCTGGACTACCATATGAACCGCAAGGCTCAAGAGGGGGCCACTGCAGCGGGGTTGGAGCCTCTTGTATGCTGTTAGGGGTGAAACCTCAGTGGGCCCACGCTCGTCGGGAATCCCTTTGTAAAGGCTTCGTAGTGATCTCCTGGCTACACACCTGGGAAGTGTGAATGTGGTTCGTTAGCCACTGGCATAATTGAGGTTCTTTTAGTCCACCCGGCAACGGGGGATGAAATCACTACATGTGGGTACAGTGGTGCAAACTCTGCAGAGTCAAAACTGTCATGACAGTCGTGCTCACGGTCAAGAGCGGCTTGGACTTATTCATGATTAGAGTATGATGACCTTGGAGGGTGTGAATGTTAAGCGGGGAGCTTAACATTGGAAATGATGTTATGGTTATTTGATTATGATGATGGGTTGGGAGATTGGGACCATTTCACCTGTGTAGTAATGTAGGTGCTTAATAAGCTAAGGTGGTAGGCCGTAAATTGCGTAGTGCTTTAACCATGAGTTCAACCACTCCTTGTTCTAGCCATGCATGACATAACTTTCCCAGACTTGCTGAGTACCATCGGTACTCAACCTTGCATATTTGTTGGTTTATATTGCTGCTCAGGTCAAGATAATGAGGTGGTGTATAATGATCAAGATTTTGGACCCGAAGAAGGTTTCTAGGTTCATGGAGTCCCCGGGCAACGCCTGTGACGAAGCCCTCAAGAATAATATTCCTCTGCTAGTTTATTTACTTGTGATGAACTTATTATTGTCCATCGAGACATTTGCTATGTAAGACTTATTTATATTCGACACCTGGCTTGTAATAAATGATGCTTCACTATTTGTCATCACATGTATGAGAAAATGATCCTGGCATACATGTGATATTCACTTGGTTGTTCTTCGGAAAAACCGGGTGTGACAACACGCCCTCAGCATATCCTCAAGAATCTGATTGGTTCTTTCCGTCTGCCCGTCAGTTTGGGGATGATAGGCAGAACTAAAGTTCAGATGGTTCCCATGGTTTCGTGCAACCTCTGCCAGAACCTCGAGGTGAATTGTGTCCCTCGATCCGACACTATCTTCTTCGGCACTCCATGGTAACACACGATCTTTGACATGTACAATTCTGCCAATTTGGATCCGCTGTAGCTTTCTTTCACGAGGATGAAATGAGCTACCTCGGTTAGCCTGTCGACGATGATCCATATTGAGTCATATCCGGATTGGGTCCTAGGCAATCCCACTATGAAATCTATACCGATTTCTTCCCATTTCCATTCAGGCACTTTGAGTGGTTGCAATAATCCCGCGGGTCGTTGATGTTTTGCTTTCACCAACTGACATGTGTCACATAGGGCAACATATTCCGCGACATCTCGCTTCATGCCATACCACCAATACCTTCTCTTGAGGTCCTGGTACATCTTCATACTACCAGGATGAATGGAATAGTCAGAATCGTGAGCCTCCTTCAAAATCAATTCCCGGATCTTGTTTACTTCTGGCACACAGATTCTTTTCCCGTGCCACACCGTTCCTTGTTCATCCTCTCTGAAACCAGGGGCTTTATTTTCCTTGATGAGTTGCCTGATTTCTTGTATCTTCTTGTCATTCTTTTGACCCTCGCGTATTTCTTGCTCTAGTGTGGAGTCCACTTCTATGGCGATGGCTTCACCACTATTCACAAGGCATAGATTGAGCCTTATAACCTCGTCCTTCAATTCTGCAGGCATGCCCTTCAAGCTCAACTTATTGACCTGCACTTTCTGACTTAAAGCATCTGCCACGACGTTTGCTTTCCCGGGATGATAGTTGATGCCCACATCAAAATCATTGATTAGCTCTAACCATCTCCTTTGTCTGAGGTTGAGATCTGACTGTGTGAAAATGTACTTTAAACTCTTATGATCCATATATATCTCTGTCCGCTTTCCCATCAAGTAGTGCCGCCAAATTTTCAACGCGTGTACCACTGCGGCTAGCTCTAGATCATGTGTAGGATAGTTCTTCTCGTGCTTCCGGAGCTGCCGGGATGCATAAGCCACGACATGCCCTTCTTGCATGAGAACACATCCCAACCCGTTTCCAGAGGCATCGCAGTACACCATAAAGTTCTTCTGCATATCTGGCATAACTAGCACTGGGGTTGTTGTCAATCTTCTCTTTAACTCCTGAAAACTTGTCTCGCACTGCGGCGTCCATGTGAATGTGATTCCCTTCTCCAACAGTTTGGTGATGGGTCTTGAGATCTTGGAGAATCCCTCAATAAATCGTCGATAGTATCCAGCCAATCCCAAGAAGCTTCGAACTTCCCCGACATTCTCAGGGATCTTCCACTTCTGTATATCCTCGATTTTGGTAGGATCCACGGAGATTCCTCCCTCCAAGATGATATGTCCTAAGAAGGGAACTCTCTTCAGCCAAAACTCACACTTACTCAACTTGGCATATAGTTGGTGTTCTCTCAGCCTCTGCAACACCAACCTTAGATGTTTCTCATGTTCCTCTTCATCTATGGAGAAAACAAGAATGTCATCTATGAAAACCACCACAAATTTGTCCAGATATTCCATGAATACCTTGTTCATGAGATACATGAAGTATGCCGGGCATTAGTTAGCCCGAAAGGCATGACAGTGTATTCAAACAGTCCGTACCGAGATATGAAAGCTGTCTTGGGAATATCAGATTGCCTTATCTTAAGTTGGTGGTATCCCGACCTGAGATCAATTTTCGAGAACACACAAGCTCCCCTCAACTGATCAAACAAGTCTTCAATGCGGGGTAATGGGTACTTGTTCTTGATGGTTACCACATTCAAGGCACGGTAGTCTACGCATAACCTTTGGTTTCCGTCCTTCTTGGGCACAAATATCACTGGAGCTCCCCATGGTGAGGAACTAGGACAAATATACCACTTCTCCGTCAGATCTCTCAAATGATCCTTGAGTTCTCCCAGCTGTTTGGAGTCCATCCGATAAGGTCTCTTGTATATCGGGGCTGTTCCAGGCACTAGCTCAATTGCAAATTCCACTTCACGATCAGGGGGCATACCTGGCAATTCCTCTAGAAAAACATCTGGATATTCCCTGATGGTTCTGATCTCCTCCACTTTCACCTCAACTTGATTTAATTTAATGTCCCTCCTAGGCTCTTGTATTGTTATAAACGTTACTCTTGTGCCACTAGGGTGAGTTAGTTCCACCGTTCTGGTCGAACAATGGATGATTCCTTTATGTTTGGTCAACCAATCCATACCCAAGATAATATCTATCCCTTGTGAATCTATCACTATGAGGTTAGCAGTAAATACTACCCCGTTAATGTCTAGGTTTACTTTGGGACACACTTGTCTTGTCCTTATTTCTCCGCCTGGAGAGTTTACTGCTAGCATATGGTTCATTTGTGTTGTTGCTAGGTCATGCTTCTTAACAAACCCTTGGGCAATGAACAAGTGGGTAGCACCAGAATTAAACAACAGGGTTGCGATGTGTAAATTGGTAGAAAACTTACCAACTACCATGTCAGGTGCCTCTTGCGCTTCCTCCATGGTGACGTGGTTCACCCGTCCTCTCATTACATTCTGCTGTTGTGGCTGCGTGGGCTTCTTCTTTGGGCACTTATGGGCGTAGTGCCCCACTTCACCACAGTTGAAACATTGCACCCCAACCTTAGGTGCCTGGCCTTTGTTGTCTTGGGGTTGGTTTGGGGGTCCTTGTACGGCTGGTCGAGGTTGATATGCAGGGCGAGGCTGCTGTACGAACTGACGTTGTGGCTGTATTAGTGCTGCCGGAGGCCTGTAGTTCGGGTTGTATCCTCTTGGTGCTGAGTAGGGTACCGCAGCACGGTTCGTCTGCCCTGCGGGTTGCTGCATCAGACGTGGGCGGGTGTTGCTCCCTGAGGCTTGATGTGACCACCCGGCCTTCCTCTTGTTCTCATTTTCCAAGGCCTTCAGCTTCCTTTCTACCACAAACGCTCTGTCCACAATCTTTTGGAAGCTTTCATACTCGTTGGAGGACTTTCACACTGCATTTCTGCGGTAAGTCCTTCCACGAAACAATCCTGTTTCTGCTCATCAGTCTCTATGTCCCGTGGGACATAACGGGAGAGTTGAGTAAATTTAGTGAGGTATTCCCTCACAGTCATGTTTCCTTGCTGCAGCGTCAAGATTCCTTCCTCTTGGTTTTGAGTTCACCCCTTGGTATGTAATGGTTGCGGAAGCTACGCTTGAACTCTTCCCATGTGATGTTCTCAGGGTCATGATGGGCGGCCACGTAGGCGGTCCACCAATCAGCAGCAGGTCCATGCAATTGATGAGAGGCAAACAGCGCCCTCTCATACCCATGGCACTGTATGATCCTCATCTTGCTCTCAATGGTCTTTAGCCAATCATCTGCCTCTAGAGGTTCAGCAGCACTTGCAAACTTTGGAGGTTGAGTTCCTAGAAACTCACTCAACCTTGGTTGGCGTGGTGCAGCTTGTGGAGGTGGAACTTGATGCAAGTTGGCCACCACTTGAGTCAGGTTCTGGATTAGCTGATTTTGATTCTCAAGCATTTGGTGGATGGGATCAACTCCCTCACGGCGTCCACTCCTGTCCTGGCTCCCAGAAAGATGAGGGTTGCAGGCCTCATCGTTGTTGTTGGCGGGGTTGACAGCACGACCCTTTCCTCTTCCGGCCATCTAGCATGATCAACCAAATGTTAATTTAAGTCATTGCGTATTATCTTACTTCTTTCACTTGTTTTTTTTACTTTGAAGTGTGGAGGCTTTGTTATACTTTCTGAGGGTTCATGTCTCATACAAAAATAAACGCACTATTAATTCATGTGGGTTCACACATCAAAGCAAAACAATCTGAAGACGAGGCTGTGGACAATTGCTCATGGCTTCCACAACTCATGTCACACACCAAGCATTAGCACACCATTAACTAAGGTAACTACTCGACTATTCAACATCTTGCTAACTAAGGGAAAGACTCTACACTACTCATATCCCTGAGCTGGCTCCTCGGGATCTTCCTCACTATTGTGGCTGCCATCTGACTCTGCTTTGGGTGGGGAGGCTGCTGGTGGAGAAGTGCGACGACGCCAGATCGCCCGGCGATCTGGGGAATCAGGAGTCCATGTGTCATTTACGGTGACACACAGTTCATTCCCATCTCCTCTTTCTCTCGCCTTCAAACATGCTCGAAGCAACGCCTCGGTTTCCTTCAGGGTGTCCCGAACATCCTGAAGCTCCTGTTGACACTCCTGCAGTCGAGTGCTAAGCATAACAGCATCCTCCAAGCATAGGTCCATGTGCTCATGGGAAGTCCCCTGCTGCACTGGCGGGTACTTGTACTCCGTGGTACCGCTCTCACGCAGGAGGACATACACGTACTCAGTCCTGTCCAGGTGGCGACAATAGATGTGACTCTGGCAGGTGATGGCCTCCTAGGTGACATCCTTCTCCGCATCGACCTGTGTCGCTCGGCAAGCTCGAGAGCAGTGGATCTTAAGCAGCTGATTTTCATGGATAATCCTCATCTCTGAACTCCATTCTTCCCTCTTTTCACGGATCGTACTGGTGGAGCTATAGTGTATGATTAGCTTGCCCGTATTGCCGGCGGCTTGGAGCATACGTCGAAGACGGCGCAACAAGCCTCCTACTGCCAATCCATAGGAAAGGTACATCACCGGACGGCTCTCCTCTCTTTGGGCAAGGGCAACTACGGGAACTCTCCCTCTTGTGAACTTGCGAGCGGTGCGAATCATGCGAACCATCTAAAACAAAATGCATTTAAACTTAGGTTAGATAAACTTTTAAACAAAAATCCTATTTTGAATGAAAGTTGGGGTAAGATGAAGAAAGTGACTCCATTAAATAACACTTTTCAACACACACCTTGTAAAATAGTTTTTAAGAAAATAGGGCCCTTAAATACGTCCATTTCTACCTAGGTTCACGTTCCTACGGGCAACTTTGGCTCTGATACCACTTCTGTCACACCCGGTTTTTCCGAAGAACAATCAAGTGAATATCACATGTATGCCAGGATCATTTTCTCATACATGTGATGACAAATAGTGAAGCATCATTTATTACAAGCCAGGTGTCGAATATAAATAAGTCTTACATAGCAAATGTCTCGATGGACAATAATAAGTTCATCACAAGTAAATAAACTAGCAGCGGAATAATTATTCTCGTGGGCTCCGTTACAGGCCTTGCCCGGGGGACTCCATGAACCTAGAAACCTTCTTCGGGCCCAAAGTCTTGATCATTAAACACCACTTCATTATCTTGACCTGAGCAGCAATATAAACCAACAAATATGCAAGGTTGAGTACCGATGGTACTCAACAAGTGTGGGAAAGTTATGTCATGCATGGCTAGAACAAGGGGAGGTTGAACTCATGGTTAGAGCACTACGCAATTAATACCTATCACCTTAGCTTATTAAGCACCAACATTACTACACGGGTGAAATGGTCCCAATTTCCCATCCCATCATCATAATCAAATAACCATAACATCATTTCCAATGTTAAGCTCCCCGCTTAACGTGCACAACTTCCAAAGCCATCATCCTCTAATAATGAATAAGTCCAAGCCACTCTTGACCGTGAGCACGGCTGTCATGACAGTTTTGACTCTACAGAGTTTGCACCACTGTACCCACATGTAGTGATTTCATCCCCCGTTGTCGGGTGGACTAAAAGAACCTCCTTTATGCCAGTGGCTACGAACCACATTCACACTTCCCAGGTGTGTAGCCAGGAGATCACAACGAAGCCTTTACAAAGGGATTCCCGACGAGCATGGGCCCACTGAGGTTTCACCCCTAACAGCATACAAGAGGCTCCAACCCCGCTGCAGTGGCCCCTTCTTGAGCCTTGCGGTTTATAAGGTAGTCCAGCTGACACCCACTCCCCGCACCATCCAACACACCCATACTACGCCGGGGATACACCTAATTAATTGGCCAAGCTGCCCCATCTCAGCATGTGGTTGGCACGGTAAAGCCAGGTTACATGCTCCATGAACCGGTCCTTAGGATCCAGGCAAGTACTAAACAAAAACCTGAGTCTCGTGCACCCAGCACCATCCAAAACATCCAACTTGCCTTAATCCCTACCTCTACATAACTCATAATATCTCATTCAAGAGTATGGTAAAATAAACTGATGATCTCACATCCCAAATATCCCATTCTAAGCATGGCTAAGCATAAGCATGTAAATAAATGTCATGATAAAATAAATCCCAACCCAAGCTACAAGGAAACAAGGTAATGCAATTCTAGGGAAACTTCCTAGCATGGGTTTCATATTTCATTTGACAATGCAAATAATTCTATCTGCACACCCTAGCATAGGACCAAAGTGGTCAAGGACACTTGCCTCCTTCCTGCTGCTCTTGGAATGGATAGTCCTGATCTTGGAAAGGAAGAACTTGCTCTGGAGCAGGTTCTACTCATACCATCACACATAGCAAAAGAAAACAACAAGTCATAAGACATAGTTCACACTTCCACTTCATACAAGCCACACATTCACACTTATGAAAGCCATTCTCATTTCTATGTGTTGTGGTTACTCTATGTGTGTTGATTTTGGCTTACATGCACTTTTAAACATGTACATATGATTTCTATTGTTGTATTCATATTCATGTTGGCATACTGTATATGAATTTCTAATTTAAATAAATCCCTTATATTTAATTGATACACATTTTAGCTACCAAGTATGTATGAAAGGTATTTTCCTACTTCATATGTGTCTTCAAATCTTCTACCAACACTAAACTGAATTCTTTGGATTTTGGAAACTTTATTTATCATTTTCTAGTTATTTATACCTAGCAAGCTATATTTTCAGATTTATTTCCTATGCCTAAATGTGCACTTTATTATGAAAATAGTAAGACACCTCATCTAAACAGAATAGGTTTTGAGTCTAAAATATTAAATAATATATTTTTGAACTTCTCTTCTGATGTGAACTATTTTACATTTATTTTACTAATTTTCAGAATTGTTCTCTACTTAAAAATGTGTCCCTATTACTAATAAATGTGAATAATCAATTAAATAGATTCATTTCAGCCAAAAATCTATTTTTATCTCACTCCAAAGTTTTCCAAATACTAGGAAAGTTTTTAATTTGAATTTACAATGTGTTTGTCCCATCTTTTAAATTTTAAATACCAAACACATATTCAAATTCCTAAATTTAATATCACATAGGGTTAAAAAGGTAAACTCACCCCACTACAGGGTCTATTATATTATTTTAAGAATTTCCAGGGGTCTAACTACACATAACTGATTTTTAAATGAATTTACATGATTTTCTGAAGTTCCAGGGGCTAGATCAGAAGTTTCTGGGGCTAGCTCTTATTTTCCAAGAACCCCAGGGGGTAGCGCGTAAGAATTCCGGCCTTTATAACGCGGGGCTGACGTGGACCGTCCGATTTAAAACAGACAGCTGAGATTATAACGTCGAACCGCTACGCGGGGATTTAAATTCTACCGTGCGATTTAAAATAGACGGCGCACAAGAGGCCACGTCGCTCTGATCGAGCGCGGGCGGCGCTGCCCGGCGGCGCACGGCGGCGGGAGGCGGCGGTCTCGCCGGAGAGTTTTGGATCTTCGTCAATTCTTCCTAAAACTGTGATTTTATGGCATAGATCGGTGGAGGGGTGGTCGGGGATCTCACCCCGGGGGTTTTCTTGAGCTTGGAGGTCCTGGAAAGCGATCGGCGACGAGGTCCGAGGTGAGTTCACGGCGAGGCTCGTCGGCGCTGTGTTTGAACCGCAAACCACCGAGTTTTCTGCACCTGCGAGGTTCCCCGGAGGCGGTGGATCAAGACCAGCGAGTTAGATCAGAATTCCCGAGCGTAGATCGAGCAGAATTCGCCGGAGAAACTCGGGTTCTCACCGGAGAGAAAAACGGCGGATCGTGGGGAAAAACGGAACGATGCCGGGGTTTTTATAGACGGGGGAGGGCGGCGTGTTAGTTTAGATCGAGTCGGAGTCCTCCGGAACCAGAATTCGGCGGAAATCCGGTCGGTTGAGATCGCGCACGCGCGGGGGAACAGTCCGGGTTTCGGACGATCGGGGGTTAGGGATGACAGGTGGGTCCCGCCTGTCTGCGAGAGGGGGCGCGGGCTCACGGCTGCGGGCTGGCTCGGGAGTTGGGTGGGCCGGCTGGTGGGTTTCGGCCCACTGGCCGGGAAGATTTGTTTTTTTCTTTTTCTTTTTCTTTTTTATTTCTGTTTTGAGTTTAATTTGAATTCCAGTTTGAATTTGAATTTTTGCAACACATGCAACACGTCCAAAATGTTTTTAAATTCCCCTCTTGACATGATTTTGGGGTGTTACAAATCACCGTAAGAACACCAGCGCCGGCTGCACCCCGCTCCCGATGACTTTCACTTTGCCAGCTCCTGCTTCCTCGGTAGCTTGATCAGTTCAACACGCCACAGCCACATCACCGAAGTTCCTATTTGCTTCTCTCGCTCGCTCGCAGCTCTTCCAGTTCTCTTCCGCGAAGAACACACTTCGGTGCCGCTGTCTCTGTTCCGATTGCTCGGCTCGGTTGTTCCTCGGTTGCTCGATCTCCCAACGCAAGAAAGCAGTGCCACGACGTGCTTATCGGTCTACCACATCAACACCAAGGTTGCTTGCTCGTAGTAGCCGCAAACGGATGACCTCCGTCGAGTGCCGAAGTGAACCAGCGGAGCACAGTTCGGACTCACTGTCGCCAGCATGCTACAGCCCTCTTCATCTCCGGTTCCCTGTACGAAAAAGGTACGCTTGACAGCCTAGATGGTGTAGCCGAAAACCGTTCCTCATTTGGTTCCGCTGTTAGCTAGAATTTTGAGTTTTCCCAAACCATAGTTCATAGCGATGAACCTCGGTCTACAACCAAATTCATCGCGCAGGAGTAGCCAGAGTTCATTTTGGTCTAGGAGAAGCTTTGCTAGGTCGCTACGGTCCTTCTCGATTAAATGGCGCTCGAAACCATCAAGGACCGGAGGAGTTCTTCGAGTTTTTGTCGCCGCCGTCATTTTGCGGACTCAGGTCAACAGTGAGGTCCCATCTTCGGTGGTTTTTATGGAGAACGGGCTATAGGTCAAGGTTGTCCACGCCTCACTGATGCTTTTGGAGCAAACCCTAACCCGAATGACCCATTTCCGAGTGGGAACGAGGTCGCCGAAGTGGAGCTCGACATGGCTGCCGGTGCGAGCACTGTTCCAGTCATTGTCATCCTTCCCCGACCCCACCATCGTGTTAAGCATGGTGTAAAACTCACAGGAGGCAAGTTTGGTGAAGTTTGGACCAGGGGAACCTGCTCCGCCGAGCTCTCTGGCGAGGGTTGCCGCGGGGGAAGCGCGGGTGTCACGAGGAAGACGAAGGGGACAGGGTCCCACTGGTCAGCCTCTGTCTCCTAGAGGGGATCGGATTGCGGCTGTGATTCAGTGTGGCAGCGCGGGTGAAACCACATGGGCTGCTATGTGTCCGCGAGCTCAGTGGGCCGATTTAAATCATGGGGCCCACAACCAAAGTTTAAACTTTTCCCGAATTTCAGATTTAAGTCAAACTTTGAAACCCCATAACTTTTAGTAGGAATGTCCAAAATTTGTGGAACAAATTTTGTTGGATTCCTCTCAGTCAGTACTTTGCAGAAATGTAGAAAATTTGATCTGAAGATCTCTGAAATTTTCTGCAAAATTCATCAAATTTAAATCTTTGGGAATCAATTCCAGAAGATCCCTGTTATGGTCCTCATATTTGGCTTGAAGATTCTTCATAACATTAGTGATCTCCTGTAAAAATTTGTGCTTCATTGGAGTACATTTTCTAGGCTAAACTCTGATCCAAAGTTCAGCCTTCATTTGAAATTTCCCAATTCTAGACAGAAACTTTTCAGCATTTCATATAAACTTCAAAAATTCAAATCTCCCTGTAGACAACTAAAAAAATTGTGAAGCAAATTTTGTCAGAACCAGGGAGATTTGGGATCAAAATTCAGAGAAGCCTTGTACTTGTGGGAATTTCGGAGACCACAAGGTTCAATGAAATCTCTCCAAATTTTGCTCAGATCATCCTTATAGAGTCTAGTGTCCACTGGAAAAATCCCAAAGACAATTAAGTAACCTAAATAGCAGTACCTATGAATAAAAGTGTACTTCTTATAAATCACTAGTACTTATACACGTATTTTGCTACATTTCATATAGTGACCGAAGTTGAGGACATGCCGGAGCCGTTGGACATCCTCGCACCAGACGCTAACTTCTCGTTTAACTTGCAATCAGGCAAGCCCCGGTTTGCATTTAATTACCTTTTGCAAAGTTTTCATTTGTATCACTTATGTCTAGGGTGAAATGATTGCATTAGAGCTAAGGTGATTGAAACCCCATTTGCATGACTTATAAATCCTATGGAGGGTTGGGTAGTGCAACTCGATGAGTAGAAAATTCCATGCTAATGTTTTTAGGATCTCGGTAGAAGTCGAGTAGTTGGAATCTACTTGCAAGATAAGATTTTGTCACACGTGATGGAAAGAGGTAGAGAATGGATTAAAAATGTGAAACTGAGACCCAGCAGAGGTGATAGGATGCAGTGAGTGTAGGTCTCACGTGCGTAGCCCTGTTGGTGTCCATTGAGGACCGAGCCGTGTACGGCCCTGCTGGACAAGTTTGAACAGTATCGGATGCATCTTGGCATATGGGAACCAGGAAACCGATGTAATTGGTTGACCTGGATGTCGAGGCTTACCCAACCATTTTATAGGAGTGGGTTGAGGGTAGCAAGGTGTAAATCTGCCGGTGGGCACTGACACGCTCCACGCGGGGACCTCCTGTCCGTTACTGATGGACCGGTACGGCATTTCGGTTTCCTTTGAAAGGTTGCTGCATACAACAGAGTAGGAAGGTGTGAAGCACCACACTTCTTAAAGTGGGTGTATGTGATGTGTTATCCGGGTGTCTATTGATTGCAATAACCGTCCCTCACGGTTATTTGAGTACCGCTTGTTCACTGCGCTGTGATGTAGTAATAACCGGAAGAAGCCAGCAGAATATTATGCATTGAGCTAATATTATCTTGGTACCATGTATGCTGTAGATGTAGAGCTCATTAAGTTTATTTTCAACTTTTGGCATAACCACATCGGAGGAAAGCGTTTCTTGTTTGATTGTGGACTTCTGATGTGAGGGCTGCCTAAGGCACATTAAACTGCTGCTAAAAAACTGAAAGTAAGGATTAACATGTAGGCGTGTCTTTATAGCAACATCCTTTTTCTATATTACTAATCCATGCATGTAGAGTTTCAGGTTAAGCCTTGTGGAGCCATCATGCTCACGGTTGCAATATTTGAGCTGTGTGCAGGTGAGAGTTATGAGGAAGGGTCCGAGGACGAGGCGATGCCCCCGTCGGGGTACACGGCCGAGCTGGAGCCCTGCACGCCGCCATGATCGTCGTGTGCGTGTTGCTAGTGTGTAGCGTCCCCGGGATGGACGGGTGCACTTTTGCTTAGTTAGGATGAGAGAATAGTTATGAATAATACTTCTGCTGTATAATTAAGTTTGTAAAAGACTTCCACTGTTTTTATGTAAAATAAAAGTTTGTAAGGTATTCTTAATCTTTTCTTGTGTGCTGTTGGGTGCCGCATCGCACGGCATCACCCTCTGTGATCCCGGAGTGGGAGAACCATAGGGTTGTGCTGGCAGCCACCATTTGTTGTTGCTCTTGCTGATTGCCAGCGCCTCCTGCATCACATGGTAAGAACTTGTAAGAGCTTGATTTCTTGCTAGTGAGGAAGTGTTTGTGTCCTACCACCTCTTAGCAACTGCTAGGATTAATCTGCTTGCTGTTGTATTTCTTGTCTTTACTAACCATGTCAGCAGTTGTGATTGAGACATTTCAACATTCACCACGTACGAGGTGCATTATTCAGCATTTCGTACGCCAAGTGAAGCTGCACACGGATGCCCTCAACGAGGATATTCAAGTCACCAATGAACGCATTGGTCAATTTGAGTCGACGCAGATTTGGACCAACACCAAGCTTACCACATTAGAGACCACTGCTGGGGATATTAATATTCTCTTGCAGCAATCATTGAGCGATTGGAAAGAATGGAACAGGTTGGACGCGAAGAGAGGGACAGACGTGTTGATGATGGCCACGACTCCGTTGGTAGCGCTGCAAGATATGACGAGGCGGGGTATTCAGCGGACACCGATCTTGATGACGGATCTTTCAGGTATCGCCGGCGGCCACGTCGCGACCATCGTGGTATGGGTGGTCCAGCTCCACAACGTGAGGTACGTGACAATGACGATTCCCTATGCAGAATTAAATTTTCCATACCGCCTTTTGATGGGATATATGATCCGGAAGCATATCTTTCTTGGGAGTTGTCGGTAGATCAAAAATTTGCATGCCATGAATTTCCTGATGATAAAAAGGTTAGAGCTGCCACTAGTGAATTCACTGACTTTGCCTCTGTTTGGTGGCATGAGTATCAAACTAAAAATCCAGCTACCGTACCACAAACTTGGAATACCTTGAAACGAATCATGTGTCATCGTTTTGTTCCTTCCTATCATGCCCTTGACCTGTTGCATAAATTACAACAACCTAGGTAAGGCAACAAATATGATGAGGAATACTATCAAGAACTACAAATAGGCATGATGCAATGTGGTCTACTAGAAAATGAAGAGGCTGCAATTACTAGGTTCATTGGTGGTTTAACTAGAGGAATTCAGGATATATTGGCTTATAAGAAGTACACTAATGTCACTCGATTATTTCATCTTGCTTGTAAGGCTGAAAGAGAAGTGCTGGGACGACGCACAAGAACTAACATTTCTGCAGAATGGACTACCTCATGGCAATCCTGCTCAAGTGCCGCTATTCCAAAGCATGATTTTCAGTACCTTCCCGTGCTACCGGAACAACAAAAGGATTAACCTATACTGCAGCCAACATTTCTTCTTCCGTTGCTTCCACCGGGAGAACGGAGGACATCCAGTGTCTCCAATGCAAAGGATTTGGGCACCTATGAAGGGACTGCCCAAGCAAGCGTGTGCTGATTGTATGAGAAAATGATGAGTACTCATCCGCTAGTGATTTAGATGATGAAACATATGCCATGCTTTCTGCCCAAGATACAGGAAAGAAGAATGATGATGAAGAGCACATTGGGGCTGAACAAGCTGAACACTATGAGAGTCTTGTTGTGAGGCGTGTCTTGAGTGCCCAAATGATTCAAGCTGAACAAAACCAGCGAAACAATTTATTCCAAACTAAGTGTGTGGTTTTGGAATGATCGTGCCACATTATTATTGATGGAGGAAGCCTGCAACAACTTGGCAAGTGCTACAATGGTAGACAAGCTTGGGATGAAAACACTTCCACATCCACATCCCTACTACATCCAATGGTTCAACGACAGTGGTAAGCTTAAGGTAACACGTCTAGTTCGAGTAGAATTTACAATTGGGTCCTACCATGATTACATTAATTGTGATGTGGTTCCTATGCAAGCTTGCTCTATGGTATTTGGTCGACCTTGGCAATTTGATAAGGATACTTTACATCATGGTACATCGAATCAATACTCTTTCATGCATAATAATAAGAAGCTTGTTTTGCACCCTATGTCTCCAGATGCTATTTTGAAGGATGAAGCTGCTAGAGCTTGCAAAGTGAAACATAAGAATTCTGCTCAAGATGAAAATCTAGATGTTGTGAACAAATTGGTGCCTAAGCATGACAGTTCTAAATCCGCTCCCGTGAGAAAGAATGAAATAAAATTGAAAAGTGCTTGTTTTCTCGCATCCAAATCTTATTTGTTTGAATTAAAAGATGATGACGTGATCTGCTATGTGTTTGTTATTAAAGACTTGTGATGACTTTGTTATTCTTAGGTGCCTAGGAATTGATCCAGCTAGGAGTGAAAGAGGGATTAAGGCAATCAAAGCTGCTCCACCCGAGGGGTCCTCGTAACTGCAGCATGCACCAGCTTAAAAGGGGCGTAACTCTCAACTCCTAAGGTTGTTTAATGCAAATAAGTAGTTGCTGGAACGGTCTCTTCGTCTACTTTTGATTGGATCAATAATAAATAGCAGATGATGCTTGAGCTACCCAGAAAATGCTGAACAAGACTCGTGACTCTATCCTGAGTTTGTCTTTCTCCTCTATATAAGCAAGTAGCAGCCATAGGAAGAACTTGAGTTTTGTTTTCTGAAAGTTTAGCCTTTGCTACTTCCTTTCAACGCAAGTGTCGACGAGACCTTCCGATTACTTGAATCAGAACCCCATCTTTATCAGATCCGTGAGTGTTTGCTTGTTATCTTGTTCTTGCTTGTTCTTCGATTGCTTGCAGGTTCAAGGCTATTCATTGCACGGCAAGAACAGCAACAACATGAGCCGGTGTAACTAACACTAAGGTGCAGCACCCTTGTGGATGTTATTGTCGGGTAGCACAACATCGACCTCCACCCCAAATCGTAGTTATCAGGAGACGGTGTAACTATCGCTCAAGGCACCGTACCATTCTGGTTGTGGTAGTCAGGCAGCCAACGTCGTCCTCCATCAACTTCATCACCACCATCATCTCTCATCGAAAGATAGGGCCTCCCCCGTACCATTCGGGTTCATCAGCCTATCTAATGAGGCACAAGTCTGAAAAAGTTCAAAGAATTTTAGAATGAAGTACAAAATCAATTGGGCAAGACAATTAAACTTCTACGATCTGATCGTGGGGGTGAGTATTTGAGCCATGAATTTTATGATCATTTAGAACAATGTGGAATTGTTCCACAGTTGACTCCACATGGAACGCCTCAATGGAATGGGGTGTCCGAGCGGAGGAACCGAACCTTGTTAGACATGGTTAGGTCGATGATTAGCCAAGCAGATCTTCCACTATCCTTTTGGGGTTATGCTCTTGAAACTGCTGCATTCAAACTAAAAAGAGTCCCAACTAAGTCTATTCAGAAGACACCATATGAGATGTGGACCGAGAAACATCTTGGATTGTCTTTCCTCAAAGTTTGGGGGTGTGATGCTTATGTCAAACGTTTGACGTCAGACAAACTCACTCCTAAATCAGATAAATGCTTCTTTGTGGGATATCCTAGGGAAACCAAAGGATATTATTTTTATAATAAAATAGAAGGGTGAAGTATTTACCGCTCGCAATGGTGTGTTCTTGGAGAAAGAATTTCTCACAAAAAGAGTTAGTGGGAGCAAGGTGCATCTTGAAGAAATTCAAGAAATACCTGAAAATGTTTCAGCACCCTCTGATCCTATACAGGATGTACAAGATGTTGTGCAACCAGTTGATGAGACACCAGCCCAGGAAGGTTTACAAGGGCACGTCGTGCGACTGAAAAGTTAACGCTTCTAACCAAGGAGCAGCATGACATGGTATTGTTGGACAATAATGAGCCTATGACCTATAACGAAGCAATAAAGGGACTCGACTCTGAGAAATGGCTTGGAGTCATTGAATCTGAAATTGAATCCATGCATGAAAATCAAGTTTGGAACCTGGTTGATCCAATCGAATGTGTGAGACCTATCGATTGTAAATGAATTTTCAAGAAAAAGACTGACATGAATGGAAATGTTCACATCTATAAAGCGCGATTGGTGGCAAAAGGTTTCAAACAAATTCAAGGTGTTGATTATGATGAATCTTTCTTAGTCGTCACAATGCTGAAATAGTTTGGATTCTCCTAGCAATTTCCGCATATTTTGATTATGAAATATGGCAAATGGATGTCAAAACAACCTTTTTTATTGTAAGTCTGACTGAGCATGTGTACATGACATAACCTGAGGGCTCTGTTGATCCTAAAAATTCAGGTAAAATATGCAAACTTCAAAAGTCCATCTATGGATTGAAGCAAGCTTCTCGGAGTTGGAATCTACGTTTTGATGAAGTTGTCAAAGGGTGTGGTTTCATCAAGAACGTAGAAGAAACTTATATTTACAAGAAATTTAGTGGAAGCGCATTAATTCCGGTCCTATATGTAGATGACATATTATTGACCGGAAATGGCATTCGAATGCTTGATGATGTTCAATCCTCATTAAGAAAAAGTTTCTCAATGAATGATTTATGAGATGCAACGTACATTTTGGGCATAAATATCTATAGAGATAGATCTAAAAGGCTAATTGGATTAAGCCAAGATATATATATTGAGAAGATATTGAATCGGTTCAATATGCAAGATTCCAAGAAAGGTTTCTTGCCAATGTCACATGACATTACTCTATGCAAGAGTCAGTGTCCTTCGACAATTGATGAGCAAAAAAGGATGAGAGCGATTCCTTATGCTTCGGCTATTGGATCCATCATGTATGTCATGCTACTCATTGTACCATTGTCGAAAACATCCTCAAGTACTTGAGAAGAAACTAAGGATGATTTCTTACTATTTGGGGGTGAAGAAGAGCTCGTTGTAAAAGGTTACACCGATGCTATCTTCCAAACTGATAAGGATGATTCTAGATCGCAATCCGGTTTTGTATGCTGCCTCAATGGAGGGGCAGTGAGCTGGAAAAGTTCCAAGCAAGATACAGTAGAAGATTCAACGACGGAGGTGGAGTACATTGCATCTTCTGAAGCTGCAAAGGAAGCTGTTTGGGTCAGAAAATTTGTTTCTGAGTTGGGTGTTGTTCCTAGTGCATCCGGTCCTGTGGATCTCTATTGTGACAATAGTGGAGCCATCGCACAGGCAAAGGAGCCTAGATCACACAAAAGATCCAAACACATACTAGGACGCTATCACCTCATTCGAGAGATCATCAACCGAGGTGACGTGAAGATATGCAATGTGCACACGGATTTGAATGTTGCAGATCCGTTGACAAAGCCTCTTCCATAATCAAAGCATGAGGCGCACACAAGGATCTATGGGTATTAGATACTTACATCAGTGGTCATAGTGTGTAGTGGGAGACTTGTGTCATAACTATTATTACTCAAGATAAGATCTTTTACAACATAATGTACACACGCAGCGGAATTTTAAACATTGGACAACTACTCACTCTCGACCCAAACTACGCTGAAGACAAGTCGTTCAGCCCATGAACGCTTCCTATTAGCTTCACCAAAGAAAGGCAGCGGCTAGGTTTCCAATGAGTTGAACTAACCGTGAGGTTCGTCGTCTCACCGAACAACCCTCTTCATAGCAGTCATCCTGCTACCTGCAAAAACAACTCGGAAGCAACCGTGAGCACTAAGGCTCAAGAAGTCTTACCCGTCAATACTAAACATGTAACTCTACATGCAGGGGTAGTAAGACAGTAAGAACATGAGTTTGAAAAATGAAGCTTGACTAAACTTGATCCTTATATTCAGATTCTTATAGCCTTAATTTTAGTGGTCCTCACGCCTCAAAAAACCGGAAGTGTAACACTCTCAAATTCATTTCCTTGCATGCATACATTTTTCATAGAGAAACATTTTGAAAAGAAGTAGAAATGGAGAAAGAATCATAAAAAATGGTGGGGAATGAAAAAAAGACAGGCTGAAATGGGCCAATTCTAATTTGCTGAAGTGCGCCGTCGACACTTTCCCCGGCACCGTGGGACACGTGGCGCCCGCGGAGCTCACCTACGCGGAGGGGAATGAGGTCCGGCACCGCGGGGCACGTGTCATCCTCGGAGCTCGCCTCGGAGGAGAGGGGAGGCCCAGCCCCGGGGGACAGGTGTTGCCCTCGGAGCTCACCCCTGCGGAAGGAATGAGGTCCGGCCCTGCTGGACACGTGTCACCACCGGAGCTCGCCTCTGAGGAGAGGAGAGGCCCCGGCCCACTGGAAACGTGTCACCACTGGAGCTCGCCTATGAGAGAGGAGAGGCCCTGCTCGCTGGACATGTGTCGCCATGGGAGCTCGCCTCCAAGGAGAAGGGAGGTCCGACCCCGCTGGACGTGTGGCGTCCTCGTCGCGCGCCCCTGCGGAGGGGGCGAGGCCCGGCTCTAATGGCCGCGTGGCAGGCCCGGAGGTCGCCACTGAGGAGAGGGGAGGCCCGGCCCCCGCCGGACACGTGGCACCTCTGGAGCTCACCACTGCGGAGATGCGAGGTCCTTAGGTGGTTTTTCTCTTGTGCACGGGAGTACCCGGTACTAAGGGTACCGACACAATTTCTCCCGCATTGCTGCCGCACCAAATAATTTGGAGATAAGTTTGTTAAGATCCCAAAATAAATTGAATAGGACTCTTATTTGAGCTCCAATCAGAGTAGGACTCCTCTTTTTCCCCTTATAAATAAAACCCAAAACCGCCTCCTTGGCCGTAACCCCTTTTCTTTTTCACCCTCCCGAGTCGACGACTTGGAGGTCCTAGCCCCCAACTCGCCGAGTTGGACACACCCCTCGCCGGAGTTCAGTCGCCGGTGAGCCCGCCGACAAACCCCGTCATGCCTCACCGTCGCCGGAAAAGAGCCGACGATCATAAGGGAAGTAAGGTAGGTCTTCGTTACCCATCTTACGACGTCGTCGCTGTTTCTACGCATCCATTTTCTTCGCTTCCTTCGAACCGAAACTTTTACGTGTGGACAGATCGTGTTTTGATCAGTTTTTGACGGTGGAATTGATCTAGATCATGAGTCAAGATCATCACCACGTCCACACTAGATCCCTACACCCTTGTTCATCATAAAACCCCATGAAAGCCCATTAAAGCATGCAAGAACACGTACAAACTAGTTTAATAAATCAGCACCATAGGATTGGCATTCATCTACTCCACTGGATCTTGAGTAGAGTTGTGCATGATGTTTGATTGCTGTAAATTTTGTATGTGCGTGGTCGTGAGTTGAAGGACAAGCTCAGGGAGCCATCTACAAAGAACTACAGCACGAAGACTTTGAGACGCTTGAGCAACAAAAGCCACGGGAGCAAGGCAAGTGCCCCTTGACCATATTGATCCCATGTTTTGAAACTGTTTTGTTTGCGAAAACGTGTATGCTTGAGTGAACTTGATGGGACACCCTTTTATAGGAGTTTACTAGTTTTGTTAACCACCCTTGTTGGCGGGAAAGTTGGTGAGTCGGGTATGGTCATTTTTCCCTTTTGCTTCGCTTAATCCACGGGATACGGGAAGCTGAATTAAAACATGTTTAGCTACAGCACTCATATGAATAATGATGATGAAAACTTGATGATGATAATGAGCATGGAATCAGGGGTGATCTAGGAAAGCTTGGTTCGTGGATGTTTCTGAATGAGATGGTGGTTTACTTGCCGTAGATCTAAGGATCGCTTCATGTCAGCACATGCCAGGAAAACAGTGCCACCACATGGCCAAATATGGGTGCGTTTTAGCTGACTAATTAGGTGTGTTACTAGCTTGTTATGGATCGTGGATGGCGCGGGTTATGGGAGCCGAGAAAGGACCGCCCTGGGAACTGCATGACACAAGAGGGGGCCCGTGGGTGGGAGAATGGTGATTCGAGCCTGCCGGTGAAACCTTAGTGAGTCCATACATCTAGTAGCCCCTTTGTAAAGGCTATTTTGTGATCTCTTGGCCACACACCGACAGTTGTGTACTGGTATAGTGGAGGTTTTGCAGTGGCCGACGGGTGATGAAATCATAAACTTGTGGGTAAAGTGGTGCCACCTCTGCAGAGTGTAAAACTATCATGATAGCCGTGCTTACAGTCACAAGCACCTGGCCAACTCACATGATTAGAGGGAAAACTTGGGATGGTTATTCGGTATGGTTATGGTATGGTCATTGGGATTGTTTTTGGGACTGTTTTGAGTCATGACATTGAGTTTGGTTTCAGTTATATGAGTATGAGATGGTTATGAATATTATGAGCATGAGATGGGGGTGAGAAAGATTAATGGCTGGTTGAGACATGATAAATGGTGAACTATGATAAAGGAATATTGCTTTTATAACATGGTTGTGATGGGATTAAACTCACTTAGAAATAGTTGCTGTTTTTATCATGTTTGGGAAATAAAATTTGCTTGCTGCAATGAGCCTTTTTATTCTGTACCTTGTTGTAAGCTACATGTCATACTTTTCCCACACTTGCTGAGTACGACATGTACTCACCATTGCATTATCACATAAACATCAGCAACAGGAGAAGAGTACTTCGAGGACCATGTGGAGTACTAGGCGTGCGGACTACCGTCAACATGCCTCTGGAGTTGAAGATGGAGCCTGCTGCTGTTTAGTTGTTTCCGCTGTCGTTTACAGACTTCCGCAGCAAGAATAAGATAGAGATTCATGAGTGAGACAATGAGTCTATGTAATAAAGTACTTAAAACCTATTTGTTCGTGGTTATATTCTGAATTCAGTTTGTGGATTACATGTGTATGTGTGATGAACATCCTGGGCACACATATGCATTAGCTCGGTTCCGTGTTTTACGGGACCGGGTGTCACAGGAAGTTCACAATCAAACAATAAACACTTATCCCGATGTCGTTAGCCTAAGGTGGAAATGAACTTTAGTTGGCGCTATATCTAATTCACTCAAGGTTCCAATACAATGATTAAGCCATGAACATCAAGTTAAGAGACTTAGTTCCTCTTCTTACTACGTCACGGCGCAGTGGGCAAGTATGCTCAATCCTCTTCCACGAGCGACGGTGATTCGAATCAATAACAACCTGGAATACATGACACATACACCCACCTCGAAAGACTCTCTCAAGAGCTCTTTCTTACGTTGTATGCAGCAACCTTTCACATGACACCCAGACATAGAAAAATGTTTCGCGCCGAGCAGGATGGTCCTCTACGCGGACACGTCGAAGTTGCCCGCTAAAGGATTTACACCTTCCGCCTTCTCAACGCCATTCCCACGTGAAGGATGAGTTTCTGTATCATGGTCCATAGAGATAAATCGGTTTCATGGATCCCATACCCCACTATATATCCGGAGCACAATCTTGTCCAGCAGGGCCGCATACATACGGTCCTTAACCGACACAAACGGGGCTAAACCCATCCTCCACATTTGCCTTACCATCCCGGACCAGGCCCAATGTGGTCTCAATCATTGTCACACCCATCGCAGGTCGAGACCAACCTTGAGCGATCCATCCTACAGGAACATCCCCGTCCCCATCTCATTTTTCATGAGGGTGCTCTTATCATCAACCTCTCGTGAGTAAACTCCATTACTCAAACTTTCTCGCGAGTAGCTTTTTACTACTCGACTTCTACCGAGCTAGCTACAACATTAGCCTAGCCATCTACTACGAGGCAAATCCTACACTAAACCTTCTACTCAGGGATTTAATAGCCATGAAAGTGGGTTTCAAACATTCTAGACATAATGCACAATATCAAGTCTAATAAACATGAGGTGAGGTAAAGCAAGATTTAAAACGGTAATTATATGCAAACTGGGGCTTGCCTTGCTCAACGGTTTTGATAGAAGCTAGGAGTTAGTCTTCCTCCATAGAATCCTCCAAACTCATCACGATATGGAGATCCTCGCTGCGGAGTTGAGTCCTTGTCGAACGGCGACGTCATGTGAGCTATTAAGATGATTTATGCACATGTATTCAAAAGCAATTTAGAAAATGATTCAAAACTGTTGTACACGTTAACTCACACATAAGAGTGATAACAACAGCAAGGTTTCTGTTGTTGGATCTATAATATTAGAGATGATGAAAGCTAGGTGAAAAGAGGTACTAGTAATCACCATGTGATTAAGTCCAATATATGAACACTTAAACCTAAAAGATGGTAGCTCAAGTTCCAGAGGTTCAGTGAAGCTGAAAATTTAACCACAGCTTCTATGGAAGTTATTTAGACAGTGTGCAAAAATTGAGCTCATGAAATGGCCATGGTGATCACAATAATTCCTTATGTTATTTTCACTAATCTGCTTTTACCTCCTAGTTCTTGAGCTTTCCTAAGCTGAAAAGTAGACTTTTTGTGAAGTACAAAATGTCCTGAGTCCATATGAATTGGTTTTACCATTTTTGAAGTTTCTTACATGGAGATATGGATTTTACAAGGATTGGAAAAAATCTCTGAAAAAGGTCTCTGTTATTTTTCCTATTTTTCAGAGACATAAAGAATTGACACTACATTTGGCCTAACCAATGAGGTCCAATGCCTCTGAAATTTTTACTGGAGTTCAATGATTTTTGGTAAAACGTCGTGCCCAAATTTGGGAATTTTCCAATAAACATAATCCTTGTAATAATTCCTACAAAATTTTCCATATATCAATTAATGAGCCAAATCCAGGGATTTTCATAAATATTGGGCTGCACCCCAGGATAGTACTCTCTGAGAGAAATCCAAAAAAATTATTTGGGAATTTTTGGACACTCCTACATAAAATTGTGGCTGATCAAAGTTTGAACTGAATTAGGAAAATCCTGGAAAAGTTTAAACACTGCCACGGGCCCCACATGTCAGCACTCTCTTCAACCTTGCTTCAACAGAGGACAGCGCGGCGCCCCCCAGCGAGGGTTGCCGGAAGGGCCTTCCTGGCCGCCTACCGAGCCAAATCTCGCCGCCCCCCATTTTCCATGCCGCTGAACACGTTGGTGGGGTCGCCGGCGGCCGTAGATCGCCGGACACCATCGCGCACCTGTGACAGCAAGAATTAGGTCTCCAGCAAGGTCGCGGCTGCTCATTTCGTCACCAAATGATCGGTTCTTGAGCTCTATAGCACCAGTGGAAGGTGTAGAAGCTAGACATGCAACCAAATCCACTGGGGAGCTCTCAAAACCCATCGGCACCGTGCGCCCGACGTGGTCCGAAGGTGCTTGCTCGATAAAACATGGAATTTCTCCCTCTACACCCCACATCTTGGTCTAAAATCGATGAAGGAGGTGTGCTATCTAGTGAGGAAGCTATGTGCGAAGTTTGAAGCATTAACAACTCGAATTGAACGTGAATTTTGCAAATTTCTACCTTGGGGTCGAGTTATGCCGCCCAGGAGAAAATCTCAAAATTCTCCTCCAAGGAATCACGACTTGGGATGAGCTTTGGGCGTGAGCAGCTCAGTTCAGGGTGCACCAAGGGGTTGTCTTGCTTGGGTGTGATCTCTCTTGGTTTGGGCTTCCCACGGGAGCCGACTCGGTTTACTTCAGTTTCAACATGGGCGCAACTAGAACTTCGCACTCCCGCGCGCAAAGGAGCGGGGAGAACCGGGGGTTGGCACTGGAAGCTGCTAAAGCACGTGTTGGCGATGCTTTTCGCTGTGGGAAGCTTGAGCAACCAAGCTCTATGGCGGTGTGCGGTGCGAAGAACAGAGCGCGGGCGCCGGCGTCGGTGTTCTCGGCAGAAAGCAGAGAGTGTCACGTGAGCGAGCGAGTGGAGTAGAAGTTCGATTGTGCAACCTTCGTGGGAGATAAACATCGAGGTGAAGCGACCCGAAGAGCAGGAGGTGGCACAGGCAACTCATCGGGCACGGGCTGCCCCAAGCAGTTGGCGCGCTCAGCCGAGATAAGAAAGAATAGAGGCGGTGCACAATTTGGGAGACTGACCAGTGGGCCACATCACCTCATATATCTCCCCCCTCTGTGCTTTACGATTCCTGCATCGCCGTTGTCCAACTTCCACTAAAATTGGATGGTAGACCAAACAAAATATGAGGAATTTGAATCTAAACTTAGATTTCAAAATTGAGCCAGTTTTGTTCAGAATTCAACTACAAATTGGAATTTGAAGGTGCTCTCAACTATTCCTTTGAATAAATGGTAGATGAGCTCCAAAATTATCCAAATTTTGGTTGTGAGCTCATTGATACATGGGGAATGCATCGGTGAATTCCTTTGTAAGTATTTGGGCAATCTGAACATGAATCCTTTCAAAAGAATTCAAATTGTGTTTAAATTCCCTCCACTCTACTCATAGAGGAGGTGCACATGAGTTAGATTTTTGGGAGGGAAATCTTTCCCCTAGGTTAACATGTGTTGAGAATGGGCTAGAGAAAAATTTTAACTCCCTAACATGTCCATTTTTTGTGTTTGTCATTTTATGTGACACAAATATAGTCTTTGTTCGCCTTAACTTTTTTTCATAAGTTGAAATCAAACTTACAAAAGTTATGGCTGTTACATCCCCCCCCCCTAAAAGAATCTCGTCCCGAGATTATAGAAAGAAGAAGGAAGGGAGAAAAACTACTGGACATACGGTACCAACAAGTCGGGAAAATTTAAACATAGAAAATCCTCGCTTTCCCACGTGGCTTTATCAGCGGTGTTGTTGCTCCACTAGACTTCATAAAATCGCAATGTCCGATTTCTTGTGGCGCGATTCTTCTCATCGATAATCTGGATCGGATACTCAGAATAAGTGAGATTTGGTTGAAGATCCTCAATGTTCTCCATAGGAACTGCGGTTGGGTACTTAAGACATTTCCGCAGCTGAGAGACGTGAAACTCTTTGTTAATAATAATATTACTCTAAATGACCCCTAGTCTATATCATTACATGAGATAATAATGTCATACATACTAGCTCATGTATTAATTGATGATCACGTTTCACGGGTCATAGATATGGAGATATCAAATTGATAATGTGAACACATGTTAGTGAACATGGTGTTGGATTGACCCACTCCAAGACACTTCTGGGATTATTATTTTCATATGTGCCATCAGTTGGTCTTGAGTGATACACCTGCTAGATCCTTAAACCTGAGATCACCATTGTTTCTCGCTGTGTGTAGTTGTGTACTTTGAGACTACCAAAAGCTACTCCGTAACTGGATAGTCATAAAAGTAATCTTTGGGTACATAATGAAACAGAGAATGAGATGTGTGCAGATCATGATAGGATTTGCCCCTCCTTAATAACATGAGAGATATCTCTGGGCCCCTGGAGATAGTTGGATTTGGAAATGCATGGCCATGCCAAGGTGATTAAAGGTTAATCACAATGACTAAAAGTTACTCATGGAATCAATCCACTATTCGATTGAGTGAATGGTCGAGCTATCACAAGGATCACACACATCTCGCCTTGAGCTTGACTGGTATCATGAGGCAAAGGTATTTGCATGTGAATGTATCTAGGTTCAGCCGATATGATCTTCATGTACATTCGGGAGTCAGTATGTCCTGCTAGGTACCTCTATTGACTTGTGGTTGGAAACGGTTTCCATTTATAACTGACTGCACATGAACCTAATGGGTCACACACTTAAGGGGTTGGAACATTGAAAAGCTTGGCTAGATGATTGTCTCTAGTGCAAGTGGGAGATTGTTAGTGATATGATCAAGAGGCAATTATAACAATTCGGGTTAAGGCCTGTTGGATATTTGATCCATAAGCAATTAGGGTACTAATGGGCCTGCGACCTAAAAGCCCATTACTACACCTATAAATACGAGGGGTAGGGTAGGGGTTGAGCTCTCGATCACGTGACAGCCCTAGCCGTGACCCCTCGCAGGCCTCACAGCGAGACCCTTGTCGCGCACGCGGTGCTAGCACACCGGCGCATGGCGTTCCTCCCTGTACGTGCGGACTCCGTGGAGGCGCTGCTGCTACTGCTGCGCTGATTGGCTACGACGAACGTGATCGTCTACATGCTGCCGTGACGAGGATGAGGAAGAGACGAACGCGGCCGTCTACTTCACCTACACCGATGCGCGTCTATGTTCCACTGCCTTGCGCTTCTAGTGGTAACGATCTATGACCTCTGTACTCGCATGTTTCCTGGGTGACGCGGTAGAATTGCTAGAGTAGCTTACGCTGATTTCCCAACATTCGGTGCACAATCTTCTTCTTTGCTTTCCCGTCATTAAAATCAACAACAAAAGACACACATTTTTGAAGAATAACAATACACTGAAACAAATCTAAAAATCAGCAAAGATTATAAAATTTTTGACAACTTGACTATGGTAAAACTTGTAGGATAGAAGTATAGGAGATCATCTATCAAAGAGTGGGTGAATGATAGATGATACAAAATTTAAAGTGTAAAACTCAACCACTCAAAAGAAACTGAACTGTTTGAAAAACTCATGTATGCGAGTAGTTTCTTCAATACAAACATCATTAAAACTCCATAGATATTATAGAGACTAGTTAACAAGTCAACAAAACAAGAATCACAATAATAGGTTGACTGAAACCCAAGTTATGATAAAAGCACGATTAAAGGTTGGTCTAATCTTTCTGAGCAAAGAACCAATCTGATAAGTTGCAAAAACTTGTTTATGACGTGCGAATCGTTACTCCAACAACCTTTAATTCTTCAAGAGTGATAAAAATTCGAGTTGTGAAGCCAACACAAAAAGAATCAAGTCAATTCGATGTGTAGAACGAAAGTTATGACTAGATAATTGAACAAACGTTAATCTGAGGAAAACCGACGTGAAAAAAATAAGCCGAATGATAACGATGCAAAAGCTTGGCACAAACGAGGACTTTTAATCAAAAACACATGAAAGCGACGCAAAGGATACCCCCACACAGCCAAGTCCTTCATATTTTTACACACGTCTCCAACAAACCCTAACAAACCTGGAAACCTCCTAAACCAACATGAAAATCATCTATTCATGGATAGATTAGATTTTTTTCAACCTTCGTAACCTTTTTTGGAATCTCCCAAAATGCTTCTAGACCTTTCAAAACTGTTTTGGTTCATGAGCCAAACAAATTAATTCCCTAACAATTAGAACCCTACCAAAAACAAACCAAATCCAACTCACGCACGAATTCTGTTCTGGACATACGTCCAAACCCTATGGGGACACACGTCAGAAACCTATACAAACACAGCCCGAACAAACTCAACACCTACCATATCTAAACTGAATTCAACCCAAACCTTCCCAAACTCGTTCATCACATCAAAAACACCACAACCACACAATGGAACCATGTTCCCATGTCTTGCACCCCTGGAACATGCACACACATTCCAAACACGGTCATCCTTCACTTTTTATCATCCAAACATTTTGGAATCACGTGACAACCATGTGCCTGTTCGTGGAACAGGGAGTACAGTCGCGTGGAGTCGCCAGCTGTCGGTGTTTTGGATTTCAGACTACTAATCGAATTGTACCACGCGTTCTACCTCGAGGTGGCCTAGCTAATAACACAAGAGGGATTATCCTGGTTTGGGCAAGAATGCCCTACGTCCAGCCAGGGTGTCTGGCTTGTTCTTACTCAAGAATCGGGGTTGTTCTTACAAGTACGAGAGCCTTCCCTCTCAAACTGGCAGGTCTATCTATTTATCCTTCCTCTCTCTCCTTCGTCCTCTTACTTCCTTGTTTTCCCTCCGTGTTGCCGAGGGGAGGCGAGTCATGGGCACAGGATGGCTTGTCTTGTCATTCGTTTGGCAAGGCAACGGATGGTACCGCCATACTCATGGCCTTCTGCCGCTCCTGCTCCTGTCCCGTCGCTGGGGAGTGGTCCATACTGAAGCACACGTGCGCCCCCGCTCTGCTCCTCCTCAGTCCTGTCGGAGGTGACAGGCATTCAATGCTGGGGACAGGGGGTACTCGATTACCCTTGCACTCTGTGAGACCTATGTGTGCTGAATACATTGGCTTTGACGATAAAATTTTTGAATACTACCAAAACACCTTTTTAACAAGGTCCAACTCTAGGTCCGAGCTCCTGCAAGGTCCGACGATAGGTCCGACTTGTTTTGGGTAGCTCTGGCAAGGTCCGACGTAAGGTACGACTTGCTTTGTCTAAGTCTGACTTATTTTGTCTAGGTCCGACTTGTTTTTGCTAGCTCCGGTGCTAGGTCCGACTAGCTTTTGTAAGTTTCGTGCTAGGTCCGACTAAGCTTTTGTAAGCTCCGGCGATGGGTCCGATTAGCTTTGGTAAGATCCGGTTCAAGGTCCGGTTAGCTTTGGTAAGGTTCGGAGCTTGATTGCAATGGTTCTACTTTTAACTTGCAATGTTTCGAACTTGCTTTAATCTTATGGAAAGTTTGCTTAGTATTATTTTACTAAGTTTTTGGTGTGTTTTGGTGGTTATGGCTGATATTATTTTGCTATGGTTTACAACATGCTTATGTGAGGTGCTCACGTAAGATGTTGTAGTTTCGGAACTAACGAGAGTTAAGTCGAGGACTTGTGCTCGGAAGTATTGGTTTTTATTCATGTGCAGGTGTTGCTTGAGTTCAAGACATGGCTAGTGACCGGATCCATTGAACTAGTCTTAGCGAGAAGATGAGGTTCAACAACCAAGTTCGGGAGGAATTGTGGTTGAGTTGATCGGGAGGTTGCGCAGCATGTTTGGATCAAGAACAATGCATATGAAGGTATCGTGGACGTTGTTGGAAGGTGTTTGCACGTGTGCAAGGAGTGCATGGACGTGTCAACATGGTTCCAAGGCGTGATGAAGAGATATGGAAGTGGAGATATGGTTGAAAAGGTTCAACCGGCTTGAGGATTTTGCGCTCAGGCTGCGGCTGAGGCGGTTATGGTTTGTTTATGGAAAGTTTCGAGTTGGTTATAATAGGATTTCGTGTTAGGCATGAAGTAGAGTTATTTTAGGAATGTTTGGGACGTTCCTAAGGTGTCTAGAAGTCTTAAAATTGCTTCTATCTGCATATAGAAGAGTCTTGAGCAGTATTGGAAAGTTACAGTTTGAATCCAAGTAGGAGTAGCAGTCCTAGTTTGAATTGGATTGGCCATAGAGCTGGTTATATAAGCAAGGGAGGCCAAGGCTCATGGAGAGCGCGACTTTGGGGCTGTTGCTCTTGTGTTTTGATAAATAAAATTCGTATTCTAAAGGAACTTTTGTGCCTTGTTCGTCCGACTTGTTTCAGACAAGTTTTTCTCGTCGAGTTTCTGTTCAGCACTACCTTGCTTCGGTGGTTTTATCATAACTCGAGTTTTACAGATCCAATTGATGTGATTCTTTTTTGGTTGTCTTCGAAACTTGATTATCTATCATCTGTGAAAATTTCGCGGTCATTGAATTTGTTGTTTCTGATCTACACGAGTTTCTTTGCAGTATTCCAGAACTGTTTTTCTCGCGTAGGACATATTGACCTTTGTTCGATCTTCCAATCGTAACATGAGTTTCTCTTAACGGATTTTCATGATTCTTGTTGTGACGTCTTCGTGACTTGATTCTCTACAATATATACTAGTTTTGTCACAGTTGAACACGTTTAGATTAGAGCACACACGGTTTCTTCAATAGATTGGTTTTCTGCTGAGGAGTGTTTTGTTGCTTCCGCTGAAAAGTTTTTATCTACCATTCACCCCGCCCTCTGGTAGCTTTACACGTGTACTACGATCCTACAATTGGTATCAGAGCCAGGTTGCTCTAATTTTTGTGATTTGCACGTGTTTTTACTAATCATCATGGAGAAATACTCCGCCAAACCTTGTGTGTTTAGTGGTATTGATTTTCAGGTTTGGAAGGCACGCATGGAAGCTTTCATCCAGGCGCAAGGCTTTGCAATATGGGAAAAGGTGTACAAGCCTTACGATGTGCCTTCAAACGATCAAGTCATGGCTACAAACATGAGAGATGTCGACAACAACAACAAGGCTCGGAACTTGATCATACAAGGACTAACTCAGAGTGACTTCGATCGTGTTGCACACCTCCGATCAGCGTACGATGTGTGGAGAGCACTTTGTGACTACCACGAAGGATCCAACACGATCTAGGAGGTAAGACAGGATATGTTCAAGAAAGAATACATGCGCTTTGAGATGCAACCATGTGAGTCCATTGATGACCTCTTTGCTCGCTTTAATAAAATTCTCAGCAACTTGCATACCGTCAATGTTAATTTTTCAGATGCTGAAAATGCTAGGCAATTACTAGGTGCATTAGACATGTCAATTTGGGAGACGAAACTAACATCCATACGTGAATCCACTGTCATGAGTACTCTTACATTAGATGTGCTTTATTCTAAGCTAAAAACTCATGAAATTGACATTATATAACGTAAGAACCCAAATAAGACTATTGCATTTGTCTCACAACGTGATATGCCTTGCTCCGGCCAATCATCTAGCAATACACTTGCTTTGCTGTTTTCACTAACCCTGGAACAGATTGAGGAGTTTCCAGAGGAGGAGCTAGTACTTCTTTCTACTAGGTTCTCAAAAGCATTGCAAAATGAGAGAACTAGAAGGAGAGGAAGCTCCGGACCTCAACGATGCTTTGAATGTGGTAAGACAGGACACTTTCGTACAGATTGCCCTAACCTTTTAGGTCCTTCTAACCGTGATGAAAAGCAGAATAAAGTCAAGTCCTCTTTTGGCAACACCAACAAGAAAAAGAAGGGTTTTACAGGACGCAAACTGATAAACAGTTTCATCACCGCACTTCAAGAACCTGGCTCGAGTGATGTAGACATTGGAAGTGATGAAGATGAAGATGATCTGGCAAATTTGTGCTTCATGGCGGGCAAATCAAAATAAAGTATGGAGGATGCAGAACACGACAGTGACAACGAAGAGGTATGTCCTACTTGCAAAGAAATGTATGATGCTATTTCTCGTGCCACTATTATTGTTAAGAAAAAGGACAAAATGCTTAGGGACAATGCTGTTAAAATTGAGTCACTAGAATCTGAAATCAATCATTTAAAACCCTTGATTCCTAGTGATGATTCTTATTCCTCATGTGATTTAATATATGAACAATTGTTCTCTCTAAGAAGTGCACACACCTCCACACTTGATAAACTTGAACTTGAAATCGAAAAGAAAAAAAAGCTTGCTGCCCTTAATGATAAAAACTTGAAAGATGCTTGTTGTTCTACAACTGATTTGCATTGTTCTACTTGCGATGATCTTGATAAGAAACTACAAGATGCTATGAAAGAAATTTCTATATTGAACAATTCTTTACGTTCTCATGAAGTTAAATATTGTTCCAATTGCAAATTAAAAGGAAAAACTTCATGTGAAAATTGTCTTGATCTATCAAATAAACTTGATAACATGCATAGGACATTAGATCGGTTTTGTAATTGGAATAAGAACATAAACTTGCTGCTGAATTCTTCCAAGTCTTGCAATGATAAAACTGGTTTAGGTTTTGATTCACATGCTCATGCTAAGGAACATCCACCTAAAATTGTAAAATCATTAGGAAGTGGTTTGATTCAAACAGTGCCGAAACCAAAAGAAGTGGTTTTTAAATCTGCAGGAGTGTTGTCACATTCGGGTTCAAATAAGCATACTGCATGCTCATCTAGACATGAACACAAAGTTAAATTTCATTGTACCTATTGTGGTAGAGATGGTCATGTCATAAATTTTTGTTATAGACTCGCTAAACAACATAAAAAGGAAAGAATGCAAGCTAGATCTTATAACTCTCATGCAAAATTTGCTGCACATACTAAACTGAATGTCAGGAACATGCAACCTGCTGTTATGAGTCAGAAATATTCAAAATTTACCTCCGGAGCTTCAGTTTTTGCCTCTGGAGCTTCAGTTTTTGCCTCCGGACCTTTTGTTTTTGCCTCCGGAGCTACTGATTTTTGTGCTACACAAGTAACACCTCATAGGTCAGTAGTTAAGAACAAAAAATCTCAAACTTTGACTCATAAACCCGCTGTTTTATCTCAGCTTTCGCATGTTATTCCTGCTGGACATCGTGTGACTCAGTACTGGATTCCTAAATGCCTTTTAACTAACCCCAGTATTAAGTCATTGATGTATTGTGCTTCTATGTAGGTTACATGCTTGAGGAAGGAGAACATTTGGATTGTGGATTCAGGTTGCTCACGCCACATGACCGGTAACAAAGAATGGTTCTCCTCTCTCTCTCTCTTTCGTGTCACGTGTAGAGAATGTTACTTTTGCCGATAATTCTTCAATTCCTATAATTGCTAAGGGTTCGGTTAGAGTAAATGATCACTACACTTTGAAGGATGTGGCACTTGTCAAAAATTTGAAATACAACTTGCTTTCTGTGTCACAACTGCTAGATGAAAATCTGGAAATTATTTTCAATAAAAACTGCTGCAAAGTTGTAGGTTCAAATAGTGAGCTTATTTTTAACATGTCTCGATTTGGAAGAGGTCTTAAAGCTGATTTTGATATGTCTTCCTCTAAGCATAGATGTCTAGTTGCAAATGATTCCAAAGATTTATATTTTTAGCATCGTAGACTTGGTCACGTAGGCTTTTATCATCTCACGCGTGTTAGTGCTCTTGATCGCATACGTGGGCTGCCTAAGCTTAAAGGGGACAAGGAAATTGTGTGCTCTTCTTGTAGACATGCTAAGATGGTTGCAGGTTCACATGCTCCTCTCACAATGACCATGACAACTGAACCGGGTCAACTTTTACACCTTGGCACCGTAGGACCTTCACGTGTTCAATCCTTCGGAGGTAAATGGTATGTTCTTGTGATTGTTGATGACTATTCTAGATACTCTTGGGTTTACTTTATGGCATCTAAGAATGAAGCTTTTAGTCACTTTAGAACTTTATTTCTTAGATTATCAATTTATCACCGAGGATCTTTAAGAGTAATTAGAAGTGATAATGGAACCGAATTTAAAAATCAATCGTTTGATCACTTTTGTGCTGAAAATGCAATAGATCATCAATTTTCTTCACCATATGTACCTCAATAAAACGGTGTTGTAGAGAGAAAGAACAGAACCTTAGTTTAGATGGCTAGGACTATGCTTGATGAATATCAAAGTCCTAGGAAATTTTGGGCTGATGCAATTGCAACCGCTTGTTATGTCTCAAATCATGTTTTCTTGTGTGCTAAGCTAGGTAAAACACCATATGAGCTCAGGTTTGTACATAGGCCTAGTTTCACACACTTTAGGGTCTTTGGTTGCAAATGCATTGTTAAGAAACATGGTAATCTTGATAAATTTGAAGCTAGATCTGTTGATTGCATGTTTCTTGGTTATCTATCTCATACTAGAGGCTACCGTGTGCTTTTACTTGATACTAACAAAATTGTGGAGACTTGTGAGGTTTCTTTTGATAAAGCTAGCCCAGGTACTAGTTCAAATATTACAGGTCCGGATCCATATCCGCAGAGGGAGAGTATTTTCGTTGAAGAAGAGGAAGAAATGGTGCTGCTGCCCAAAAATTCAGCAGCTAATGACATTGTTCCAGCTCCTGATCTTGATTCACAGCCAGCACCGACGACCACCATTGCTGGTCCAGATCCTCCTCACGTCACAAGCTCATCTATTTGTGATGAACATGAAGAAGAAGAAGCTTGTGAAGTGTCCACTCCCCTCCAGATTCTCGAAAGTCATCCTCCACAACAAATTATTGGAAGCTTGCATGAACGAGTTACAAGATCCAGATTTTTCGACCCCAATTCTCATGCTAATTCTGCTTTTGTTGCTTCTTTTGAACCCAAAGATATATCACACGCACTCACTAATGAATGTTGGATTATTGCCATGCAAGAAGAGTTAGAAAATTTTGAAAGAAATAATGTTTGGAAACTTGTACCTCCACCTCAAGGTCACACTTTAATTGGAATGAAATGGGTGTTTAAAAATAAACAAAGTGAGGATGGTGTTGTGTTTAGGAATAAGGCTAGGATGGTTGCTCAAGGTTTCACACAAGTTGAAGGTCTAGATTTTGATGAAACTTTTGCTCCTGTTGCTAGATTAGAAGCCATAATAATTTTCTTAGCTTTTGCTGCATCTAAAGGTTTTAAGCTATATCAAATGGATGTTAAAAGTGTTTTTATTAATGGCTACATAGATGAGGAGGTTTATGTCAAACAACCACCTGGTTTTAAAAATCCAAATTTTCCTAATCATGTTTACAAACTGTCCAAAGCCTTGTACGGTCTCAAACAAGCCCCTAGAGCATGGTATGATAGGTTAAAAACATTCTTACTTGAAAAGAGGTTTACCATGGGCAAGGTTGACAAAACTCTTTTTGTGCTTAAGCATGGCAACGACTCATTATTCGTTCAAGTGTATGTGGATGATATTATCTTTGGTTGTGCTTCTCATGATCTTGTGTCCAAGTTTTCAGCTATGATGAGTTCAGAATTTGAGATGAGTATGATGGGAGAACTCACGTACTTTTTGGGGCTGCAAATCAAGCAAACCATGGAGGGTACCATTGTGCATCAAACAAAGTATACAAAAGATCTCCTAAGGCGCTTCAACATGGACAAAAGCAAGCCTCTTCGGACACCAATGGGAACAGCAACAACACTTGAACTTGATGAATATTGTGATCCCGTTGATCAAAAAGAATATAGAAGCATGATCGGATCACTATTGTATCTCACGGCATCAAGACCGGACATACAGTTCAGTGTATGTCTTTGTTCACGGTTTCAAGCCTCCCCACGTGCTTCACATCTTCAAGCCGTCAAAAGGATTCTCAGGTACTTACATGGAACTCAAGAATTTGGCATTTTTCTTCCTTCTTCCTCAACCGTTACTTTGAAAGCTTTTTTCCGATGCTGATTTTGGGGGTTGTAGGATTGATAGGAAAAGTACTTCTGGTGCTTGTCATTTTCTTGGTAATTCACTTGTTGCCTGGTCCTCTAGAAAACAAAGTTCCGTTGCACAATCCACAGCCGAATCTGAATATGTAGCTGCTGCTAGTGCTTGCTCACAGATACTTTGGATTGTTCAAACACTTAAGGACTATGGGGTTGATCTAGATAGTGTTCCACTGTTTTGTGATAACACTAGTGCCATTTGCATTGCTAAAAACCCCGTGCAGCATTCGAGAACTAAGCACATTGACATTAGGTATCACTTTCTCCGTGATAATGTTGAAAAAGGGAACATTGTGCTTCACCATGTAGATACCGAACAACAATTGGCTGACATTTTTACAAAACCTTTGGATTTCACCCGTTTTTGTTACATTCGTAGTGAAATAGGGGTTATGCATCCTCATGGCTTAAATTGAGGGAGAATTTTGAAACTTGGGAAGTCTATGTGTGAATCTGAAATTAAAATAATACGAGCATACTATTTCATGCATATATGACTTTGTGATTCCTTTTCATGTTGAAAGTTCTTACTACATTACTCGTGTTATACATTTTGTAGTTTTTACCATGTCTAGTAATTGAAATAATTACTTACACCAAATCTGGTCATGGTCGAATTTTCTTGCTGTTTTGAACTTGTTGCATGCTCACAAGTGCTTTTAATCATAAAGAATTAATCAAGTAATCAACTCACATGTTGAGTTTTTATGTTCAAATAAAAAAATGAGAAAAGATCAAGAGAATATGCATGCATCGCACTTCTTCTTTTGAGATGGCTTATCATTGCACTTAGATATGAACTTGAAAGGAGTTGTGTATGACTAAAACCATGTCCTTAGGCTTCTGACTGCCAAATGACATAGGCTTGGCTTGGTTGGTTAGAATAAGGCTGATGCTGCATATAATCTCTTGCAAATGTCATAAGATCAAAATTTGTGCTTTAAATGATAAATGAAATGCAGCAACAAGTGTCATGTTTTCAGGTCTTGAAATAGTTAAGTTTGTGAGATCATGACTTGCTTAAATTGAAAAGTACACTTGATCTCTAGCATGGCTTACACTACTTTATGTATCTCATGATGTGATAGTGTAAGTTACTTAATGGTATGATTTGGATGAGCTTTGTTTTATATGTATATGTTATAATGTGCTCATAACAAATTAAAATTTCTCTTTTGTACCTTGCTGAATACATTGTCAAAGGGGGAGAAATTGATCACATATTGCACACATTCACAAGTGTTCTGGCACGATTCTTCTCAGCGGGAGAATTTTTGGTATTTTTGTTTTTCTTCTCATTTTATTTCTGATTTACAAAGGGGGAGAAATTGTTTTCAATACTTTTCATGTGAATAAGCCAATGTTCAGATTTTAAGTGGTGTTGCCAATGCATTCATCAAGGGGGAGATTGTGAGACCTATGTGTGCTGAATACATTGGCTTTGACGATAAAAGTTTTGAATACTACCAAAACACCTTTTTAACAAGGTCGGACTCTAGGTCCGAGCTCCTGCAAGGTCCGACGATAGATCCGACTTGTTTTGGGTAGCTCCGGCAAGGTCCGACGTAAGGTCCAACTTGCTTTGTCTAGGTCTGACTTATTTTGGCTAGGTCCGACTTGTTTTTTCCAGCTCCGGTGCTAGGTCCGACTAGCTTTGGTAAGTTCCGTGCTAGGTCCGACTAAGCTTTAGTAAGCTCCGGCGCTGGGTCTGACTAGCTTTGGTAAGCTCCGTTCAAGGTCCGGTTAGCTTTGGTAAGGTTCGGAGCTTGATTGCAATGGTTCTGCTTTTAACTTGCAATATTTCGAACTTGCTTTACTCTTATAGAAAGTTTGCTTAGTATTATTTTACTAAGTTTTTGGTGTGTTTTGGTGGTTATGGCTGATATCATTTTGCTATGGTTTACAACATGCTTATGTGAGGTGCTCACGTAAGATGTTGTAGTTTCGTAACTAACGAGAGTCAAGTCGAGGACTTGTGCTCGAAAGTATTGGTTGTTTATTTATTTGCAGGTGTTGCTTAAGTTCAAGACATGGCTGGTGACGGGATCCACTGAACTAGTCTTAGGGAGAAGATGAGGTTCAACAACCAAGTTCGGGAGGAATTGTGGTTGAGTTGATCGGGAGGTTGCGCAGCATGTTTGGATCAAGAACAATGCATATGAAGGTATCGTGGACGTTGTTGGAAGTTGTTTGCACGTGTGCAAGCAGTGCATGGACGTGGCAACATGGTTCCAAGGCGTGGTGAAGAGATATGGAAGTGGAGATATGGTTGAAAAGGTTCAACTGGCTTGAGGATTTTGCGCTCAGGCTGCGGCTGAGGCGGTTATGGTTTGTTTATGAAAAGTTTCGAGTTGGTTATAACAGGATTTTGTGTTAGGCATGAAGTAGAGTTTTTTTAGGAATGTTTGGGACGTTCCTAAGGTGTTTGGAAGTCTTAAGATTGCTTCTATCTGCGTATAGAAGAGTCTTGAGCAGTATGGGAAAGTTACAGTTTGAATCCAAGTAGGAGTAGCAGTCCTAGTTTGAATTGGATTGGCCATAGAGCTGGTTATATAAGCAAGGGAGGCCAAGGCTCGTGGAGAGCACGACTTTGGGGCTGTTCCTCTTGTGTTTTGATAAATAAAATTCGTATTCTAAAGGAACTTTTGTGCCTTGTTCGTCCGACTTGTTTCAGACATGTTTTTCTCGTCGAGTTTCTGTTCAGCACTACCTTGCTTCGGTGGTTTTATCATAACTCGAGTTTTACAGATTCAATTGATGTGATTCTTTTTGGGCTGTCTTCACAACTTGATTATCTATCATATGTGAAAATTTCACGGTAATTGAATTTGTGGTTTCTGATCTACATGAGTTTATTTGCAGTATTCCAGAACTGTTTTTTTCGCGTAGGACAGATTGACCTTTGTTCGATCTTCCGATTGTAACTTGAGTTTGTCTGAACGGATTTTCATGATTGTTGTTGTGACGTCTTCGTGACTTGATTCTCTACAATCTGTACTAGTGTTGTCACAGTTGAACACGTTTAGATTAGTCGCACACATGGTTTCTTTAACAGATCGGTTTTCTGCTGATGAGTGTTTTGTTGCTTCCGCTGAAATGTTTTTATCTACCATTCACCCTCCCTCTGGTAGCTTTACACGTGTACTTCGATCCGACACACTCGGCTGAGGCGGCGCCTGCCCTGCATTGAAGGCCACCTACTTCACTACTACCCGAGGTCGGGTTCGGGTTCTCCAAAGGAGGCTCGGTTTCTCTCCTACCCGTGGGAAAACCCGAGCCTGACCTCTGGTAGGAGCGATTAAGATGGCCTTCAATGTGGGGCTTGCGTAGCGGTTTCCCAACTCTACAAGTATTATCTGAGATTTGTCAGCAGCTTGTGGGTTGGAAGGAGCTCCTCCATGGGGTCCACTGATCTCCCTTGTACCACTCTTCTGATATGGGTGCAGCTCAAAGGTAGCGTTTTCAAGCTGCCCATGGGAAGCGTAACATAGTCCGGTGAGCACATCCCATGCAACATCATCAACAGCTTCTTCCCTTGTGGTTCTCCAAGTGGGTGCGAAGTGCTGTGTGACAACCCTATCGTTAGATAGGATGGTTACTTCATCCTTCCACTCTTCATGTCCAAGACGAGGGACTTTCTTGAGGAGGTACTCCGGGTATAAACTGCAGCAATCAAGGAACTCTATCAGCCCCCTGGTTATGTGTCCTCCCTCCATCCCGTTGGACAGGAATTCCTGAGCAGAATGGATGACCCATTCATCATCTTCATTCTTGGCCTCAGCAGGTGGTGGCTCCTCTGCATGTTCATCTTCTTCTGGTGCAGCTTCATTGCGCTCCGCCGGATGTAAGCCCGCGTGGTATTCCTCCTGAGGTGCGTACCAGTGCTGTTCTTCTTGTGGATCGTATTCCATGTAATCCTCGAATGGTTCCACCTCTTCTAGATCCTCTTCCTCATGCATAGGACCATTGACCTCATCCTCATCATGAGGTTCCGTCATCACTTCCTCCCAATACAGTCCATCGAAAACCTCAATGGTGTTAAGTGAGCTTCCAAGTGGTGGTGGGCGAGTTCTCATGCATGCTGCACTCCTAGTGATTGGCATCTATAAATAAGACATGAGAACCTTAGACAAGAGCATAAATAATCCAAAAATTTCAACATCTATTAAGAAAGAGTATAGAGGGTGTGGCTGTCCAAAAGAAAAGAAGAAAAGAGGCTGAAAATAGCACTTTGCGGTGGCTGAGTTGACAAGTAAAATGCAGCAGCAAACAATTTTTTTGAAAATAGAAGTTTAGAGGGGTGTTCCTATGTGTTTTAGAGTGTCCATTATATTTAGGCTTGCGTCCTACGGTCAACGTGACTCTAATACCAATCTGTGACACCCGGTTCCAAAAATGAACCAAGTGATGCGTATGTGTGCCCAGGATGTTCATCGCACATACACAGATCCATCACAAACTGAATTCAGAACATAACCACGTTACAAATAGTGCTTAAATACTTTACTACAATAGTTCAATGTCTCATTCATGACTATCTAATTTATTTTGTAGCGGAAGACTCTAAATAGTAGTGGAAGTAAACTAAGGTAGCAGGGCTGAAATCTCCACTCCACAGACAGTTGACGGTAGTGCGCATGCCTAGTACTCCACCTGCTCTTTGAAGTACTCCTCTCCTGTAGCTGAATTATTTGTGGAAAATGCAAGGGTGAGTACATGTCGTACTCAGCAAGTGCTAGAAGTATGAGATGTAGCTTAAAACAAGGTTGGAAACAAAGGGTTCATTGCAGCAAGCAATTTTTTATTTCGCCTACAATGTCTAGGTGAGTTAAATCCAATCATAATCATGTAATTTATCATCCCTCATGTTCAATACCATCATACTTCATCATCTATCAAGTTCAACCAGCCAATGCTCATTCTCAAGCTCATCTCATATTCACAATTGCTCATGATCAACACATAATCACATAACCGAATCCAATCTCATATTTATAAACCAAACCAGTCCCCAAAATCAGTCCTGAATATGGTCAAGCAAAACAGTTCAAAAACATAGGATCAATATGGTCAAGGGGAACTTGCGTTGCTCCCACGGGTTGTGCTGCTCGAGCTCTTAAATGTTTTGGTGCTGGAGGTCCTCCTAAATGACCTCTTGAGCGTGTCCTTCTACTCACGATAACATACATACGAAGCAATACACCAATCAATACAATGCACACATTTTACGCAAGATGTGATGATGTGGATGCATGTAAATCCTATAATGCAACCTATAGTAGCTAGTTTGCATATATCCATGTGAGTTTTTGTTAGGTTTAGTGGGGTTTTACGATGATTGGTGCTTCTGGAAATCAATTGGGACGTAACTATGATCCTAGCTTGGTATTAGATCAAACCGTCATCAAAGCCTAAGTCGGGGGCTATCCTACTTACGTGCAGTAGCTCCTGGCCGCAGGGTATTATGCAGCGGGGTTGAGGACGATGGCAGCGATGTTTCGCGAAGGACGACGGCTCCTGCCTCACTTTCTCCTCCTCTTCTCCTCTGCAGTTGATCTTCTCCTTGCAGTGGCAGCAGCTGGGATTTTCCTCAGGGCAGAGCAAAGCTGCGGCCAGATCAGGGGCGCTGTGGTCTTCTTCTGTGGCAGAGGCGTGACAGGGCAGAGCTGCGGCAGCGGCCAAGATGCAGTGAGCACGAAGGCTCAGCAAGTCTGACCCGTCTCACCTAAACATGAAACTTCTACATGAGGGTGATGGGTTGCATGAGGTAAAAATCATTTGCAAGGACTCGCCTAATTAGTAGAACCTTACTTTCAAGTTTTAGCAGCAGGTTGTGGAGAACCTTACGCGAAGGTACATGAGAGAGCCGCAATCAAACAAGAAACGCATTTCTCTCATGTACTTTGCCCAAAGTTGAAAAGAACTTTAGTTAGCTCTAAGCTACAGCATATCATTAACAATCAATGTCCATCTTTCAATCAGCAACATTTTAACATGTAACTAGCCTGTTCTTTCTACGTCACGGTACAGTGAACAAGTGGTACTCACTGACCGCGAGGGACGGCGATTATAATCGATTTACACCTGCAGGGATCACCCGAACAACCCGTCACGTACGCCCGTACTCGATGTTGCCTACAACAACCATCACGGACGCCGTACGCGACTACCTTTCACCCGTTAGCCAAATATTGAACCGGTCCCATCGTCCCGAGCAAGAGGTCCCTGCACGCGCATCTCTGTGCCGCCAGCTGATTTACACCTCGAGCTCTCAACCTACCCTCTGAACGACGGGCAATGCCTCAACACCCAGCTACCCGAGTTACATCAGTTTCCCGGTTCCCATATAGCCGGTAGGTCTTCGGTACTGTTCTAGCTTGTTCAACAGGCCCGCACACGGCTCGGTCCTCAATCGACACAAGCGGAGCTACAGCACACAGGCCCCAAAGTCCTGCTGCCCTTACTCTCCGCTCGGTCTCATTTTCTTGCCATGTGTTTCATGTGCTATCTCTACCCGAGCAATGTGCCTCTAGCCTATTCTCGCGAGTAGTTCCAACTACTCGACTTGTACCGAATCCTACTCTATCCTAGCAATGCAGTGGCTAACGAGGTTTGCAATCCTAAACCCAACCCATAGTTTTCTTGGCTGTGCAGTTGGGTTTCCAATCAAGACTCTAATGCAAAGAACAAAGAAAACAAGTATGTGCTCAAAACAATAAAAATTTGTAAAAAGGTTAATGCAAACCGGGGCTTGCCTTGCTGCTCTTGGTCGTAGGCTAGCTGTTCCTCCGGAGTAACGAAGTCTAGAACTTCGGGTTCCTCCTCGACCTTAGCGACTACATGATAAGAACAATGTATGTATTAATTTAGATGCATTTGTATTAACTTCGAAGTTGTGAAGTCTATAACCTTTGCTAGATAGACCTAATGACTGTGAAACTTTTACTGTGGCTTGGTTACAACCTAAACAGGGAATTGGTCAAGTTTTAGTTGCAGCAAAGCTCATGTGAGCCCTCCACAAATAATTATGTCCTTGACCTTCATTGGAACTCTTAGGGTGTTCTAGGAATTTTCATGAGACAACCTATGACTTTCTGAAAACTAGATTTTCAGAGGGTTCTAATGGAGTTGGTCTCACTTAATTTGGAAGTCTCTAACTAAAGATATGAGCTAAACAATTTCAGAGAAAATCCTGAAAATGTTTCTGAACATTTTCTATTTTCTCTGGAACAGTTTTACTAATCACACCATTAGGTGGACTAAATGAGCTCAAATGGATCTGAAATTTTTATGGTAGTTCAAGGATATTTTGGTGAACATCTCAGCAAAATTTCAGGATTTTCCTCCAAATGATTCTCCAGTTAAAATTCCTAACAGTTTAAACTTTAAGGAATTAATTCTGGAGAATTAAGGAATTTCATGAAGTGACACTTGATTTTCTGGAAAGTACTCAAAGAGCTGAATCCAGCAAAATTTGGTTCACTCAATTTGGAGCTTTCTAGCCAAAGTTATAAGGATTTGAAGTTTGAAGGAAATCTGAAAATCGGGGAAAAGTTTAAACTCGCGCGTGGGCCCAGGGGACACGCGTCGCACGCCGAAACGACAGCACACCGCGGCCCACAAGGCTTTTGCGCGCCAGCACACCCGATCCCGGCCGCAGCCGGATCCCGATTCAAAATATCGGCCGCTGACAGCTGGGGTCCACCCCCTTCTTCAACCTCGCGACACCCGCGCTCCGCCGCCGAGGGACCTCGCCGGAGAGCTCGCCGCCGGCTGCTGTACAGCTTCAAACTTCTTGATTCTGGCCGCCCCTGCCTACTTTTACTTGGGGAACATGATCCGAGGGTCAGCTGCTCATGACAACGGCCGGAGCATGGTCGGCGACGAGCCGCCATATCGGAACGACTTCGGCCATGACGGCTGACGCTCCTAGTACCTCAGCTACTTGGGAAATCGGTCGGGGAGCATCAGTGGACCTCAGAGAAGGTCGACATGAGCTCGAGGCAGCTCGGGGAAGGCCCGAAATAGGTCCTCACCGTGCGCCCGATACCCCCCGTGCGTTCCGCCATCAGTAGACCTTGAATTACGCCGGGCACAGAAGTCCTCCGGCCCAGAGTTGTGAAGGCAACTTGTGCGTCACCGTGTCTAGTTCGTGTGGGAGTGGCCTGAGGCCCTCTAATCCTTTCTAGAGCACGAATTAAACAGAATCGTACCCGAGGGTCGTTCTGCACACAGAAAGGGGAAAAGTGGAAATTCGCCGCCGGTGAGCAACCACTCGAGCTGTGGCTCGGGGATGAGCAGCACCGATCACTTGCGCGTCCAAGGGTGCCTTGGCTCGGGCGTGACAACGCCCAGGTTGGGCTGTCCACGAGAGCCCGAGGTGCGGCGGTTTCCAGTTCCGAGTTTGATCTTTCGGCACAGCCGATATCACTCGGTTTCAATCGATTTCTATCAATGGGAAGGATGGAGGATGGTTGCTAGTACCTTGCTGGGACCTTGAAATGGAAAGAGGGAGCTGCGATCGGCTTGATCAAGCAGGAACTCGAGCGGCGGCGATGGCAGTGGGAAAAGCAGTCGCGCACGTCGGTAGCCCGGGGAAATGGTGACTGAGGTACGCCGGGGAGGGAATAAATAGCTCGGCCGGCTGGCCTCCGGCTTGGGGCACGCAGCAGGAGCTGGCGCCGGCCGGCCCCTTCGGTGGCGCGCGCGCACAACAGCCGGGAACCGACTGAACTGTGGTTCAGTCGGTTTGCTTTGAGGCTGAGGCTGACATGTGGGTCCCACTCCTCTTTTAACCTCTGAAATTTATTCCTAACAGCTGTGGTAAACAGTGAACCCTATTCTACCCTTGGCAACTCAAATTATTCACCCAAGAGCCATTTGAATTGATCAAAGTTCAAATGAGGTTTGGTTTGAATGAATTTCAGCACAAGTGCAGTTTGAAATTCAAATAAAGTTTGAATTTCTCCCCCTTAGCTCATGTCAAGATCAACTCCAAATGGAGTGAAAATTGGTGTGTGAGCTCACAAAAATGTGCTGAGCAAGAATATGCCTTCCACTTTTAAATTCAGTGGGTGAAAACAGTTTGAATTTGAATATGTTTTCAAACTGCCCCTTTCCTATCTACACCCAAGATGACCTCAAAAATGTTTTGAATTTGGGTGAAACTTGGCATGGACATCCTTGGCAAAGTGTAGGAGTTTTCATATGTCCAGCCCATCTATATCACATGTGGGAAGTACCACTTTTGCAATGTGTGAGTTTGTTCCCTAATGAGCATGTTGATAATTGTTACTTGCTCTTTATTTGTGTTCATCATTTTTCCTCAAATGAGGTGTGTGGTGTGGGGATGAACACTGCAAATGGGTGTCAAAAACTGAGGCCCTTACATTCCTCCCCCCTTAAAAGAATCTCGTCCCGAGATTATAAGGTGAAAATGAGAGAGAGGACGGTGGAAAAATTACCGGATATGCGACGTGAGAAAGTCGGGGTAGTTAGTGCGAAGGAATTCTTCGCTCTCCCATGTCGCTTCATCCATGGAGTGATTACTCCACAGAACCTTGTAGAACCACAACGTACGGTTGCGTGTGGTTCGGGCCTTTTCATCAATAATCTGCACCGGTTCCTCCCGATAGGTGAGATCCGGTTGCAGTTCTTCAATGTCTTCCAGCTGAACGGTAGTTGATAGCTTGAGACACTTCCTCAGCTGGGAAATGTGAAAGACGTCGTGCACACCGGAAAGTGCTTCTGGTAATCTTAGCCGGTATGCCACCGATCCACATCTTTCGGTAATCTGGAATGGACCGATGAATCGGGGTGCTAACTTTCCTCTCACCCCAAATCTGTTTACGCCCTTCATTGGAGACACTCGTAGATATACGTGGTCTCCAGCTTCGAATTGTAACGGACGCCTTCTCCGGTCCGCATACTGTTTCTGTCGGGATTGAGCGGCTTTTAGGTTCGCTTGAATTACTCGAACCTTTTCTTCCGCGTTGTTGACAAGATCAATCCCGAAGGTAACCCTCTCGCCAGACTCACACCAATTCAATGGTGTGCGGCATTTTCTCCCGTATAGCGCCTCGTAGGGCGCCATCTTGATGCTGGCTTGGTACCCATTGTTGTACGAGAACTCGGCTAACGGCAAGTGATCATCCCAGTTCTTGCCGTGGTCGATAGCGCAAGCTCGTAGCATGTCTTCTAAGATTTGATTTACCCGCTCCGTTTGCCCATCCGTCTGCGGGTGGTAGGCTGAACTACGGATCAGCTTCGTCCCCAAGGCAGCGTGGAGCTGCTCCCAAAAACGGGACACAAATAAAGTGCCCCGGTCCGATACGATAGTACGGGGTACGCCGTATAAGCATAGGATCCGTGAGATGTACAGTTCAGCGTACTTCTTGGCGTTGTAGTTGGTGTTGACCGGGATGAAGTGGGCAACTTTGGTGAGCCGATCGACGATCACCCACACAGAATCATGTTTCTGTAAGGTGGTGGGTAAACCGACGACGAAATCCATGCTCACGTCCTCCCACTTCCAGGCAGGAATGCCCAGTGGTTGCAGCAGTCCCGGTTTCCGCATGTGGTCTGCCTTCACCCGTCGACATGTATCACACTCGGACACGTATTTTGCAGTCTCTCGCTTCATCCGTGTCCACCAAAACTTGCTTCTGAGTTCTTGATACATCTTGTTGCTGCCGGGGTGAATAGAAAACTTTGATAAGTGAGCCTCATCAAAGATTTTCTTCCGTAACTCCGGGTTTCGGGGTACGACGATCCGGTCCTTGAACCATAGGACGCCGTCTCCGTCCTTCCGGAAACATTTCAACTCCCCACTGTCTACACGTCTCCGCAAATGTGATATGCCCTTGTCATTCTTCTGGGCTGCCGCTATCTCTTCACGGATGGTGGGGATCAAAGCTAGGTTGTAGAGAGCTCCATGTGGAATCACATGTAGTGGTGGTTCGCTCTCTTCCAACGGTGTGATGGTCAGATTATTGACGTGTGACTTGCGGCTTAGCGCGTCTGCCACAACGTTTGCCTTGCCCGGATGATAATGGATCTCTATCTCGTAATCCTTTATCAGTTCTAACCATCTTCGTTGCCTCATGTTCAGCTCCTTCTGAGTGAATATGTACTTGAGGCTTTTGTGGTCGGTATATAAATGTACGAGGTTACCGAGTAGGTAGTGCCTCCACATTTTCAGTGCAAGTACCACGGCAGCGAGCTCCAAGTCGTGAGTTGGATAATTTTGCTCATGATTCCTAAGCTGCCGTGACCCATACGCGACCACCCTTCGGTCTTGCATCAACACACATCCGAGCCCAATGCCGGATGCATCGCAGTACACATCGAACGGTTTTGTTGTGTCTGGCTGCGCCAAAACCGGTGCTGATGTCAGGTGCTTGACTAAAGCCTTGAATGCTGCTTCACATGCTGGACTCCAAACATATTTGGTAGCCTTCTTCAGCAGCTCTGTCATTGGCTTGGCAATCTTCGAGAAGTTCGGAATGAACCTCCGATAATATCCCGCGAGTCCGAGGAAACTCCGTACCTCATGAACAGTTCTCGGGGATTTCCAATTCAGCACTTGCGTGATTTTGCTCGGGTCCACAGCGATACCCTCCGCTGAGATGATATGCCCGAGGAAAGGCACTTGCGATATCCAAAACTCGCATTTGCTGAACTTTGCGTATAACTTGTGATCCCGCAGCCGTTGCAAGACTATACGCAGATGTTTCTTGTGATCTTCCTCCGACTTGGAATATACCAGGATGTCGTCGATGAAGACCACGACAAACTTGTCCAGCTCCGGCATGAACACCGAGTTCATTAAGTACATGAAGTGAGCTGGAGCATTGGTGAGGCCAAAGGACATGACCAGGTACTCATAAAGTCCGTACCTTGTCGAAAAAGCTGTCTTTGGAATGTCCTCAGCCCTGATCTTAATCTGATGGTACCCGGATCTTAAATCCATCTTGGAAAAGACCTTTGCTTCGACCAACTGATCAAACAACATGTCGATCCGTGGCAACGGGTACTTGTTCTTGATGGTTACGGCATTTAATGGACGGTAGTCCACGCAAAGCCGCAACGTTTCATCCTTCTTTTTGACAAATAATGCCGAACAGCCCCATGGCGAGGAGCTCGGCCTAATAAAACCCTTCTCCAGAAGGTCCGTGAGCTGAGTCTTCAGTTCAGCCAACTCCTTGGGCGCCATCTTGTACGGCCTTCGGGATATTGGCATGGTTCCCGGTGCAAGTTCAATCTTGAACTCCACCTCTCTATCGGGTGGCATCCCCGGCAAATCATCCGGGAATACATCAGGGAATTCTCGGACCACTGGAATGTCTTCCAATCTGATGGTTGTGGCTTGATAGACACTTGGAAGTTTTATTTCTGGACTGTCCAGAAATAATGAGTGAGAACCGTGCACTCCTGAGTTTAAGTGCACGACTCGGAGGACGGTGTCTAAAACAGCGCCGTGGCGGTTTAACCACGACATCCCTAGGATGACATCGACCTTCTGTCCCTCTAAGATAATGAGAGACGTGGGGTACACTCTACCCGCTAAGCATAATGGTGCTTTGGAGACCATTACGCTTGCTGAAATCTTCCCACCCGGTGAACAAATTAAATATGGACTATCGGTGGGTAGTATTGGCAAGCTGTGTTTAGCAATGAAAGCTTGGCTAATAAAATTATGCGTGGCGCCTGAATCAAATAGTACTATAGCGGGATGCTGGTGGAGTTGGAACATACCCGCAAGGATTGGCTCGCCCTCCGGCACGTCCTCAATGGCAAGCTGGTGAACAGTACCGGGCCTAGGGTTTGCCCGCCGCGCATTAGTAGGGTTCCGGGGTTGATTCCTCCCCGGAAACTGTGGTGCCACTCCGCCGCCTTGCCTCTCCGGGCAACTGCTCGCGAAGTGTCCTGGACGACCACACTTGTAACATGTGGCCGCTGCTGGTGGAATACTCGGGGTCTACCACCTCTTCTCCCATTCCAGGTTCTCCCATGGCTGGAAGACCCAAGACTACCGGTACGCCCAATACCGGGGGCACGAGGTCCTGCAATGCATGCACCTCGTCCATAGCCTGGTTGTAGTCCTCTTCCCAGCCTTGTCCTTCCTCAATAGCGTCGTCCCGCTCTTGAGCAAGGTCCTCATTCTGCTGGGTTAGGGTCTGCACCAGCTCTTGCAACGCCGCAATGTCAACACGGCTCTTCTTCTTTGCCTTCTTCAGACGACGCAACTGATTGTGTTGTTCATTCAGTCGCTTGATCGTCGGAAGGAGCACATTGCGGAGTGCACTGTGAGCACTCTCAAAATGATCTCCACGGCTTGTGCTCTCCTTGAGCTTGGTGGCGAGATGCTCCGTATGAACAGCTTGGCTGTCCATCACAGCGTTTCCCGCCCTCATTTGGAGGCTGAGGTTGGCCTCCGCGGGGTTGTACCTTGGGCAATTCGGGTCTGTTGCCTCCAGGTACCTCTCTTCCCACACATGCTGAGCTCGTCCCTCCACCGGAACGAGTGCGTATGGAGTTCCCTCCATAGCCTGTACGTGTAGTTGGCAGAAACGTGACATAGTGTCACGGGCTGCCACTTGCCACATCCCTTCCGGTTGTCTTCCTCTCACCGTGACGGTGAATGGCACCCAACCGGGTGGCGTAGGCCCTGCAGGAACCTCGACATGGATCGTCCACGTCTTGTTCCCCTCTTCGCCTTCTTCCTTGGCGAAGTATTGCGGCATCTGGTTGTACCCGAAATATTGGAGCATTAGCCACAATGCTCCCGGGTAGCCGCTACGGTCAGAGCAGTGGGAAACTACCCACCCGTTCTCCAACCGTTTATCTGCTGCCATCTGTAAAAATATATTTGAGAAATGTCAAATATTTATTTAAACAGTAAACCATTGAGTTATAACATAAGATATGTCATTGAACCCTTAACACTTGGAAACATAGTTCAAATTTTTAAACAAATTTGACTGCTGATCTGCTGTTCCCATGACAGCCCTGACCAGTTTCCATAACAATCTGATTTAGGCCAGGTTAAAAGCAAAACCAGTCCTGGAGCTCAACATCAAAGTTAAAGTTAACTTCAATAGCTTTCCAGAAAGTATTTGGTTGGCCTAAGATCTGCTCTGGTTCAAAAGTTATGAGATGTCAAAGTTAACAGAATTTCTGGAAACAATTGGACAGCACCTCCCTGCCTTAGGTACTGATTTGATCCAAGAATTCCAGTTAATTCTGTTCCTAATCTGACAAAACTTTCTGTTACAAAGTTGTAACCCATCTCATAAGCTTTCCAGAACTACCTCATTTTCTATTTTTGGATTTTTATGCAGGAAGTTATGCTTAATTTACAGAGAGTCTACAGAGAGTCTTTGCTCCGTCCTGTTTTCTGGACAGTTTCAACTCTACTGCATTTTTCGAGTGGTTAAGGGATGAAACACCTCTGGAACTCAACAGAAAAGTTGTAAAGCTCCTCCAAAGCTTTCCAGAAATGTATCATACGATCCCAACCTCGAAAGAACTCAACCTCTAACCTCTGATTAACTTCAGCCTTGATTTAGCTGAAAACAGAGTGCTCTGTCCTTAACATCCTATAAGTTGAAAACTTATTAACTTTGAATATCCTGTTCAAGGGAAGGAGTTACATCAAGTTTTACTACTTTGGATCAAACCTTCAAGTTTTTAAATGAAGTTGTTCATTTAGTTGGGTGTGACGTCGAGGCGTCACCAGATCATGTCGGTACTACGTCCTCACAAAGGAAAAACCTATACCGGATTTAGCCGGCTTCGTTAGTTCAGTGGCACTACTCGTCACTCGCACACGGATGCTACACGTCTACCGTTTCGTGGTAAGGCTACCTGCAGAAACTCAAACAATCATCAGACTCGGCTGCACACCGAGCCCGGAATCCATACAGTTTGTACACCCGGCCGTCATCACTCGCCCGGATGTTCTCAAGCCAAACACGCCTTGAGTTACGTGTTCACGTTTCAGACCACGTGACGGGGTCTCCCATGTTGCACCACGCACGCCAGGGACAGACGTTGCTCGAATACCCCAAACGACATGAAGAGTCGTAGAGGATATCAAAGCGGGTCGGGTTACCTGCCACCCGTGGGGCTCCACCCTTCAGCTTGTGCGCACTGGTGGACAGCGCTTACGTGCACCCCCCAAGACATGAACGTCCCGAGATGCACGATTTTCCGACATAACAAATAGGTTAATATGCCACTTTCTATATGCTAATAACATCCTTATACGGGCTACTAACTCGTTCCTCACTGGATTTTTGAAAAAGAAGACCTTTGTACTGTGTTAAACCTCAAGCGAGCTCTGATACCACGCTGACACGACCCCACTGGTCCTGTCGAGCCAGGATCACGCTGAGGGGTGCTGCGTTGCACAACACCGTATAACACACGTCAAAGGTACAAAGCGGAAGCGGAAGCTTTATTACATAAACAAGTTTATTAACATGTTTACATCAAAATAAGTTTAGTCCACACTCGCGGGCGTAGACTAAGCATCAAGTGCACGTTCAGCCCTCGAACGTGTCCTTGCTAGCACACTCGCACACTAACTCTGCGGCGTGCACGACTCCCACTCGACGGGGTTCCCCTCCTGGGGTTCCGTCTCCTCTTCGGGAGTCCCTTCCTCATAGAACCCTGCAAAAGCTTCAAACACAAGCAGTGAGCACGAAGGCTCAGCAAGTCTGACCCGTCTCACCTAAACATGAAACTTCTACATGAGGGTGATGGGTTGCATGAGGTAAAAATCATTTGCAAGGACTCGCCTAATTAGTAGAACCTTACTTTCAAGTTTTAGCAGCAGGTTGTGGAGAACCTTACGCGAAGGTACATGAGAGAGCCGCAATCAAACAAGAAACGCATTTCTCTCATGTACTTTGCCCAAAGTTGAAAAGAACTTTAGTTAGCTCTAAGCTACAGCATATCATTAACAATCAATGTCCATCTTTCAATCAGCAACATTTTAACATGTAACTAGCCTGTTCTTTCTACGTCACGGTACAGTGAACAAGTGGTACTCACTGACCGCGAGGGACGGCGATTATAATCGATTTACACCTGCAGGGATCACCCGAACAACCCGTCACGTACGCCCGTACTCGATGTTGCCTACAACAACCATCACGGACGCCGTACGCGACTACCTTTCACCCGTTAGCCAAATATTGAACCGGTCCCATCGTCCCGAGCAAGAGGTCCCTGCACGCGCATCTCTGTGCCGCCAGCTGATTTACACCTCGAGCTCTCAACCTACCCTCTGAACGACGGGCAATGCCTCAACACCCAGCTACCCGAGTTACATCAGTTTCCCGGTTCCCATATAGCCGGTAGGTCTTCGGTACTGTTCTAGCTTGTTCAACAGGCCCGCACACGGCTCGGTCCTCAATCGACACAAGCGGAGCTACAGCACACAGGCCCCAAAGTCCTGCTGCCCTTACTCTCCGCTCGGTCTCATTTTCTTGCCATGTGTTTCATGTGCTATCTCTACCCGAGCAATGTGCCTCTAGCCTATTCTCGCGAGTAGTTCCAACTACTCGACTTGTACCGAATCCTACTCTATCCTAGCAATGCAGTGGCTAACGAGGTTTGCAATCCTAAACCCAACCCATAGTTTTCTTGGCTGTGCAGTTGGGTTTCCAATCAAGACTCTAATGCAAAGAACAAAGAAAACAAGTATGTGCTCAAAACAATAAAAATTTGTAAAAAGGTTAATGCAAACCGGGGCTTGCCTTGCTGCTCTTGGTCGTAGGCTAGCTGTTCCTCCGGAGTAACGAAGTCTAGAACTTCGGGTTCCTCCTCGACCTTAGCGACTACATGATAAGAACAATGTATGTATTAATTTAGATGCATTTGTATTAACTTCGAAGTTGTGAAGTCTATAACCTTTGCTAGATAGACCTAATGACTGTGAAACTTTTACTGTGGCTTGGTTACAACCTAAACAGGGAATTGGTCAAGTTTTAGTTGCAGCAAAGCTCATGTGAGCCCTCCACAAATAATTATGTCCTTGACCTTCATTGGAACTCTTAGGGTGTTCTAGGAATTTTCATGAGACAACCTATGACTTTCTGAAAACTAGATTTTCAGAGGGTTCTAATGGAGTTGGTCTCACTTAATTTGGAAGTCTCTAACTAAAGATATGAGCTAAACAATTTCAGAGAAAATCCTGAAAATGTTTCTGAACATTTTCTATTTTCTCTGGAACAGTTTTACTAATCACACCATTAGGTGGACTAAATGAGCTCAAATGGATCTGAAATTTTTATGGTAGTTCAAGGATATTTTGGTGAACATCTCAGCAAAATTTCAGGATTTTCCTCCAAATGATTCTCCAGTTAAAATTCCTAACAGTTTAAACTTTAAGGAATTAATTCTGGAGAATTAAGGAATTTCATGAAGTGACACTTGATTTTCTGGAAAGTACTCAAAGAGCTGAATCCAGCAAAATTTGGTTCACTCAATTTGGAGCTTTCTAGCCAAAGTTATAAGGATTTGAAGTTTGAAGGAAATCTGAAAATCGGGGAAAAGTTTAAACTCGCGCGTGGGCCCAGGGGACACGCGTCGCACGCCGAAACGACAGCACACCGCGGCCCACAAGGCTTTTGCGCGCCAGCACACCCGATCCCGGCCGCAGCCGGATCCCGATTCAAAATATCGGCCGCTGACAGCTGGGGTCCACCCCCTTCTTCAACCTCGCGACACCCGCGCTCCGCCGCCGAGGGACCTCGCCGGAGAGCTCGCCGCCGGCTGCTGTACAGCTTCAAACTTCTTGATTCTGGCCGCCCCTGCCTACTTTTACTTGGGGAACATGATCCGAGGGTCAGCTGCTCATGACAACGGCCGGAGCATGGTCGGCGACGAGCCGCCATATCGGAACGACTTCGGCCATGACGGCTGACGCTCCTAGTACCTCAGCTACTTGGGAAATCGGTCGGGGAGCATCAGTGGACCTCAGAGAAGGTCGACATGAGCTCGAGGCAGCTCGGGGAAGGCCCGAAATAGGTCCTCACCGTGCGCCCGATACCCCCCGTGCGTTCCGCCATCAGTAGACCTTGAATTACGCCGGGCACAGAAGTCCTCCGGCCCAGAGTTGTGAAGGCAACTTGTGCGTCACCGTGTCTAGTTCGTGTGGGAGTGGCCTGAGGCCCTCTAATCCTTTCTAGAGCACGAATTAAACAGAATCGTACCCGAGGGTCGTTCTGCACACAGAAAGGGGAAAAGTGGAAATTCGCCGCCGGTGAGCAACCACTCGAGCTGTGGCTCGGGGATGAGCAGCACCGATCACTTGCGCGTCCAAGGGTGCCTTGGCTCGGGCGTGACAACGCCCAGGTTGGGCTGTCCACGAGAGCCCGAGGTGCGGCGGTTTCCAGTTCCGAGTTTGATCTTTCGGCACAGCCGATATCACTCGGTTTCAATCGATTTCTATCAATGGGAAGGATGGAGGATGGTTGCTAGTACCTTGCTGGGACCTTGAAATGGAAAGAGGGAGCTGCGATCGGCTTGATCAAGCAGGAACTCGAGCGGCGGCGATGGCAGTGGGAAAAGCAGTCGCGCACGTCGGTAGCCCGGGGAAATGGTGACTGAGGTACGCCGGGGAGGGAATAAATAGCTCGGCCGGCTGGCCTCCGGCTTGGGGCACGCAGCAGGAGCTGGCGCCGGCCGGCCCCTTCGGTGGCGCGCGCGCACAACAGCCGGGAACCGACTGAACTGTGGTTCAGTCGGTTTGCTTTGAGGCTGAGGCTGACATGTGGGTCCCACTCCTCTTTTAACCTCTGAAATTTATTCCTAACAGCTGTGGTAAACAGTGAACCCTATTCTACCCTTGGCAACTCAAATTATTCACCCAAGAGCCATTTGAATTGATCAAAGTTCAAATGAGGTTTGGTTTGAATGAATTTCAGCACAAGTGCAGTTTGAAATTCAAATAAAGTTTGAATTTCTCCCCCTTAGCTCATGTCAAGATCAACTCCAAATGGAGTGAAAATTGGTGTGTGAGCTCACAAAAATGTGCTGAGCAAGAATATGCCTTCCACTTTTAAATTCAGTGGGTGAAAACAGTTTGAATTTGAATATGTTTTCAAACTGCCCCTTTCCTATCTACACCCAAGATGACCTCAAAAATGTTTTGAATTTGGGTGAAACTTGGCATGGACATCCTTGGCAAAGTGTAGGAGTTTTCATATGTCCAGCCCATCTATATCACATGTGGGAAGTACCACTTTTGCAATGTGTGAGTTTGTTCCCTAATGAGCATGTTGATAATTGTTACTTGCTCTTTATTTGTGTTCATCATTTTTCCTCAAATGAGGTGTGTGGTGTGGGGATGAACACTGCAAATGGGTGTCAAAAACTGAGGCCCTTACATTAATGTAAGGGCCTCAGTTTTTGACACCCATTTGCAGTGTTCATCCCCACACCACACACCTCATTTGAGGAAAAATGATGAACACAAATAAAGAGCAAGTAACAATTATCAACATGCTCATTAGGGAACAAACTCACACATTGCAAAAGTGGTACTTCCCACATGTGATATAGATGGGCTGGACATATGAAAACTCCTACACTTTGCCAAGGATGTCCATGCCAAGTTTCACCCAAATTCAAAACATTTTTGAGGTCATCTTGGGTGTAGATAGGAAAGGGGCAGTTTGAAAACATATTCAAATTCAAACTGTTTTCACCCACTGAATTTAAAAGTGGAAGGCATATTCTTGCTCAGCACATTTTTGTGAGCTCACACACCAATTTTCACTCCATTTGGAGTTGATCTTGACATGAGCTAAGGGGGAGAAATTCAAACTTTATTTGAATTTCAAACTGCACTTGTGCTGAAATTCATTCAAACCAAACCTCATTTGAACTTTGATCAATTCAAATGGCTCTTGGGTGAATAATTTGAGTTGCCAAGGGTAGAATAGGGTTCACTGTTTACCACAGCTGTTAGGAATAAATTTCAGAGGTTAAAAGAGGAGTGGGACCCACATGTCAGCCTCAGCCTCAAAGCAAACCGACTGAACCACAGTTCAGTCGGTTCCCGGCAGCTGTGCGCGCGCGCCACCGAAGGGGGCAGCCGGCGCCAGCTCCTGCTGCGTGCCCCAAGCCGGAGACCGGCCGACCGGCCTATTTATTCCCTCCCCGGCGTGCTTCAGTCGCCATTCCCCGAGCTGCCGACGTGCACGATCCATTTCTCCACTGCCATCGCCGCCGCTCGAGTTCCTGCTTGATCAAGCCGATCGCAGCTCCCTCTTTCCATTTCAAGGTCCCAGCAAGGTACTAGCAACCATCCTCCATCCTCCCCATTGCTTGAGATCGATTGAAACCGAGTGATATCGGCTGTGCCGAAAGATCAAACTCGGAACTGGAAACCGCCGCACTTCGGGCTCTCGTGGACAGCCCAACCTGGGCGTTATCACGCCCAAGCCAAGGCACCCTTGGACGCGCAGGTGACCGGTGCTGCTCATCCCCGAGCCACAGCTCGAGTGGTTGCTCACCGGCGGCGAATTTCCACTTTTCCCCTTTCTGTGTGCAGAACGACCTTCGGGTACGATTCTGTTTAATTCGTGCTCTAGAAAGGATTAGAGGGCCTCAGGCCACTCCCACACGAGCTAGACACGGTGACGCACAAGTTGCCTTCACAACTCTGAGCCGGAGAACCTCTGTGCCCGGCGTAATTCAAGGTCTACTAATGGCGGAACGAACGGGGGGTATCGGGCGCACGGTGAGGACCTATTTCGGGCCTTCCCCGAGCTGCCCCGAGTTCATGTCGACCTTCTCTGAGGTCCACTGATGCTCCCCGACCGGTTTCCCAAGTAGCTGAGGCACTAGGAGCATCAGCCGACATGGCCGAAGTCGTTCCGATATGGCGGCTCGTCGCCGACCATGCTCCGGCCGTTGTCATGAGCAGCTGACCCTCGGATCATGTTCCCCAAGTAAAAGTAGGCAGGGGCGGCCAGAATCAAGAAGTTTGAAGCTGTACAGCAGCCGGCGGCGAGCTCTCCGGCGAGGTCCCTCGGCGGCGGAGCGCGGGTGTCGCGAGGTTGAAGAAGGGGGTGGACCCCAGCTGTCAGCGGCCGATATTTTGAATCGGGATCCGGCTGCGGCCGGGATCGGGTGTGCTGGCGCGCAAAAGCCTTGTGGGCCGCGGTGTGCTGTCGCTTCGGCGTGCGACGCGTGTCCCCTGGGCCCACGCGCGAGTTTAAACTTTTCCCCGATTTTCAGATTTCCTTCAAACTTCAAATCCTTATAACTTTGGCTAGAAAGCTCCAAATTGAGTGAACCAAATTTTGCTGGATTCAGCTCTTTGAGTACTTTCCAGAAAATCAAGTGTCACTTCATGAAATTCCTTAATTCTCCAGAATTAATTCCTTAAAGTTTAAACTGTTAGGAATTTTAACTGGAGAATCATTTGGAGGAAAATCCTGAAATTTTGCTGAGATGTTCACCAAAATATCCTTGAACTACCATAAAAATTTCAGATCCATTTGAGCTCATTTAGTCCACCTAATGGTGTGATTAGTAAAACTGTTCCAGAGAAAATAGAAAATGTTCAGAAACATTTTCAGGATTTTCTCTGAAATTGTTTAGCTCATATCTTTAGTTAGAGACTTCCAAATTAAGTGAGACCAACTCCATTAGAACCCTCTGAAAATCTAGTTTTCAGAAAGTCATAGGTTGTCTCATGAAAATTCCTAGAACACCCTAAGAGTTCCAATGAAGGTCAAGGACATAATTATTTGTGGAGGGCTCACATGAGCTTTGCTGCAACTAAAACTTGACCAATTCCCTGTTTAGGTTGTAACCAAGCCACAGTAAAAGTTTCACAGTCATTAGGTCTATCTAGCAAAGGTTATAGACTTCACAACTTCGAAGTTAATACAAATGCATCTAAATTAATACATACATTGTTCTTATCATGTAGTCGCTAAGGTCGAGGAGGAACCCGAAGTTCTAGACTTCGTTACTCCGGAGGAACAGCTAGCCTACGACCAAGAGCAGCAAGGCAAGCCCCGGTTTGCATTAACCTTTTTACAAATTTTTATTGTTTTGAGCACATACTTGTTTTCTTTGTTCTTTGCATTAGAGTCTTGATTGGAAACCCAACTGCACAGCCAAGAAAACTATGGGTTGGGTTTAGGATTGCAAACCTCGTTAGCCACTGCATTGCTAGGATAGAGTAGGATTCGGTACAAGTCGAGTAGTTGGAACTACTCGCGAGAATAGGCTAGAGGCACATTGCTCGGGTAGAGATAGCACATGAAACACATGGCAAGAAAATGAGACCGAGCGGAGAGTAAGGGCAGCAGGACTTTGGGGCCTGTGTGCTGTAGCTCCGCTTGTGTCGATTGAGGACCGAGCCGTGTGCGGGCCTGTTGAACAAGCTAGAACAGTACCGAAGACCTACCGGCTATATGGGAACCGGGAAACTGATGTAACTCGGGTAGCTGGGTGTTGAGGCATTGCCCGTCGTTCAGAGGGTAGGTTGAGAGCTCGAGGTGTAAATCAGCTGGCGGCACAGAGATGCGCGTGCAGGGACCTCTTGCTCGGGACGATGGGACCGGTTCAATATTTGGCTAACGGGTGAAAGGTAGTCGCGTACGGCGTCCGTGATGGTTGTTGTAGGCAACATCGAGTACGGGCGTACGTGACGGGTTGTTCGGGTGATCCCTGCAGGTGTAAATCGATTATAATCGCCGTCCCTCGCGGTCAGTGAGTACCACTTGTTCACTGTACCGTGACGTAGAAAGAACAGGCTAGTTACATGTTAAAATGTTGCTGATTGAAAGATGGACATTGATTGTTAATGATATGCTGTAGCTTAGAGCTAACTAAAGTTCTTTTCAACTTTGGGCAAAGTACATGAGAGAAATGCGTTTCTTGTTTGATTGCGGCTCTCTCATGTACCTTCGCGTAAGGTTCTCCACAACCTGCTGCTAAAACTTGAAAGTAAGGTTCTACTAATTAGGCGAGTCCTTGCAAATGATTTTTACCTCATGCAACCCATCACCCTCATGTAGAAGTTTCATGTTTAGGTGAGACGGGTCAGACTTGCTGAGCCTTCGTGCTCACTGCTTGTGTTTGAAGCTTTTGCAGGGTTCTATGAGGAAGGGACTCCCGAAGAGGAGACGGAACCCCAGGAGGGGAACCCCGTCGAGTGGGAGTCGTGCACGCCGCAGAGTTAGTGTGCGAGTGTGCTAGCAAGGACACGTTCGAGGGCTGAACGTGCACTTGATGCTTAGTCTACGCCCGCGAGTGTGGACTAAACTTATTTTGATGTAAACATGTTAATAAACTTGTTTATGTAATAAAGCTTCCGCTTCCGCTTTGTACCTTTGACGTGTGTTATACGGTGTTGTGCAACGCAGCACCCCTCAGCGTGATCCTGGCTCGACAGGACCAGTGGGGTCGTGTCAGCGTGGTATCAGAGCTCGCTTGAGGTTTAACACAGTACAAAGGTCTTCTTTTTCAAAAATCCAGTGAGGAACGAGTTAGTAGCCCGTATAAGGATGTTATTAGTATATAGAAAGTGGCTTGTTAACCTATTTGTTATGTCGGATAATCGTGCATCTCGGGACGTTCATGTCTTGGGGGGTGCACGTAAGCGCTGTCCACCAGTGCGCACAAGCTGAAGGGTGGAGCCCCACGGGTGGCAGGTAACCCGACCCGCTTTGATATCCTCTACGACTCTTCATGTCGTTTGGGGTATTCGAGCAACGTCTGTCCCTGGCGTGCGTGGTGCAACATGGGAGACCCCGTCACGTGGTCTGAAACGTGAACACGTAACTCAAGGCGTGTTTGGCTTGAGAACATCCGGGCGAGTGATGACGGCCGGGTGTACAAACTGTATGGATTCCGGGCTCGGTGTGCAGCCGAGTCTGATGATTGTTTGAGTTTCTGCAGGTAGCCTTACCACGAAACGGTAGACGTGTAGCATCCGTGTGCGAGTGACGAGTAGTGCCACTGAACTAACGAAGCCGGCTAAATCCGGTATAGGTTTTTCCTTTGTGAGGACGTAGTACCGACATAATCTGGTGACGCCTCGACGTCACACCCAACTAAATGAACAACTTCATTTAAAAACTTGAAGGTTTTGATCCAAAGTAGTAAAACTTGATGTAACTCCTTCCCTTGAACAGGATATTCAAAGTTAATAAATTTTCAACTTATAGGATGTTAAGGACAGAGCACTCTGTTTTCAGCTAAATCAAGGCTGAAGTTAATCAGAGGTTAGAGGTTGAGTTCTTTCGAGGTTGGGGTCGTATGATACATTTCTGGAAAGCTTTGGAGGAGCTTTACAACTTTTCTGTTGAGTTCCAGAGGTGTTTCATCCCTTAACCACTCGAAAAATGCAGTAGAGTTGAAACTGTCCAGAAAACAGGACGGAGCAAAGACTCTCTGTAGACTCTCTGTAAATTAAGCATAACTTCCTGCATAAAAATCCAAAAATAGAAAATGAGGTAGTTCTGGAAAGCTTATGAGATGGGTTACAACTTTGTAACAGAAAGTTTTGTCAGATTAGGAACAGAATTAACTGGAATTCTTGGATCAAATCAGTACCTAAGGCAGGGAGGTGCTGTCCAATTGTTTCCAGAAATTCTGTTAACTTTGACATCTCATAACTTTTGAACCAGAGCAGATCTTAGGCCAACCAAATACTTTCTGGAAAGCTATTGAAGTTAACTTTAACTTTGATGTTGAGCTCCAGGACTGGTTTTGCTTTTAACCTGGCCTAAATCAGATTGTTATGGAAACTGGTCAGGGCTGTCATGGGAACAGCAGATCAGCAGTCAAATTTGTTTAAAAATTTGAACTATGTTTCCAAGTGTTAAGGGTTCAATGACATATCTTATGTTATAACTCAATGGTTTACTGTTTAAATAAATATTTGACATTTCTCAAATATATTTTTACAGATGGCAGCAGATAAACGGTTGGAGAACGGGTGGGTAGTTTCCCACTGCTCTGACCGTAGCGGCTACCCGGGAGCATTGTGGCTAATGCTCCAATATTTCGGGTACAACCAGATGCCGCAATACTTCGCCAAGGAAGAAGGCGAAGAGGGGAACAAGACGTGGACGATCCATGTCGAGGTTCCTGCAGGGCCTACGCCACCCGGTTGGGTGCCATTCACCGTCACGGTGAGAGGAAGACAACCGGAAGGGATGTGGCAAGTGGCAGCCCGTGACACTATGTCACGTTTCTGCCAACTACACGTACAGGCTATGGAGGGAACTCCATACGCACTCGTTCCGGTGGAGGGACGAGCTCAGCATGTGTGGGAAGAGAGGTACCTGGAGGCAACAGACCCGAATTGCCCAAGGTACAACCCCGCGGAGGCCAACCTCAGCCTCCAAATGAGGGCGGGAAACGCTGTGATGGACAGCCAAGCTGTTCATACGGAGCATCTCGCCACCAAGCTCAAGGAGAGCACAAGCCGTGGAGATCATTTTGAGAGTGCTCACAGTGCACTCCGCAATGTGCTCCTTCCGACGATCAAGCGACTGAATGAACAACACAATCAGTTGCGTCGTCTGAAGAAGGCAAAGAAGAAGAGCCGTGTTGACATTGCGGCGTTGCAAGAGCTGGTGCAGACCCTAACCCAGCAGAATGAGGACCTTGCTCAAGAGCGGGACGACGCTATTGAGGAAGGACAAGGCTGGGAAGAGGACTACAACCAGGCTATGGACGAGGTGCATGCATTGCAGGACCTCGTGCCCCCGGTATTGGGCGTACCGGTAGTCTTGGGTCTTCCAGCCATGGGAGAACCTGGAATGGGAGAAGAGGTGGTAGACCCCGAGTATTCCACCAGCAGCGGCCACATGTTACAAGTGTGGTCGTCCAGGACACTTCGCGAGCAGTTGCCCGGAGAGGCAAGGCGGCGGAGTGGCACCACAGTTTCCGGGGAGGAATCAACCCCGGAACCCTACTAATGCGCGGCGGGCAAACCCTAGGCCCGGTACTGTTCACCAGCTTGCCATTGAGGACGTGCCGGAGGGCGAGCCAATCCTTGCGGGTATGTTCCAACTCCACCAGCATCCCGCTATAGTACTATTTGATTCAGGCGCCACGCATAATTTTATTAGCCAAGCTTTCATTGCTAAACACAGCTTGCCAATACTACCCACCGATAGTCCATATTTAATTTGTTCACCGGGTGGGAAGATTTCAGCAAGCGTAATGGTCTCCAAAGCACCATTATGCTTAGCGGGTAGAGTGTACCCCACGTCTCTCATTATCTTAGAGGGACAGAAGGTCGATGTCATCCTAGGGATGTCGTGGTTAAACCGCCACGGCGCTGTTTTAGACACCGTCCTCCGAGTCGTGCACTTAAACTCAGGAGTGCACGGTTCTCACTCATTATTTCTGGACAGTCCAGAAATAAAACTTCCAAGTGTCTATCAAGCCACAACCATCAGATTGGAAGACATTCCAGTGGTCCGAGAATTCCCTGATGTATTCCCGGATGATTTGCCGGGGATGCCACCCGATAGAGAGGTGGAGTTCAAGATTGAACTTGCACCGGGAACCATGCCAATATCCCGAAGGCCGTACAAGATGGCGCCCAAGGAGTTGGCTGAACTGAAGACTCAGCTCACGGACCTTCTGGAGAAGGGTTTTATTAGGCCGAGCTCCTCGCCATGGGGCTGTTCGGCATTATTTGTCAAAAAGAAGGATGAAACGTTGCGGCTTTGCGTGGACTACCGTCCATTAAATGCCGTAACCATCAAGAACAAGTACCCGTTGCCACGGATCGACATGTTGTTTGATCAGTTGGTCGAAGCAAAGGTCTTTTCCAAGATGGATTTAAGATCCGGGTACCATCAGATTAAGATCAGGGCTGAGGACATTCCAAAGACAGCTTTTTCGACAAGGTACGGACTTTATGAGTACCTGGTCATGTCCTTTGGCCTCACCAATGCTCCAGCTCACTTCATGTACTTAATGAACTCGGTGTTCATGCCGGAGCTGGACAAGTTTGTCGTGGTCTTCATCGACGACATCCTGGTATATTCCAAGTCGGAGGAAGATCACAAGAAACATCTGCGTATAGTCTTGCAACGGCTGCGGGATCACAAGTTATACGCAAAGTTCAGCAAATGCGAGTTTTGGATATCGCAAGTGCCTTTCCTCGGGCATATCATCTCAGCGGAGGGTATCGCTGTGGACCCGAGCAAAATCACGCAAGTGCTGAATTGGAAATCCCCGAGAACTGTTCATGAGGTACGGAGTTTCCTCGGACTCGCGGGATATTATCGGAGGTTCATTCCGAACTTCTCGAAGATTGCCAAGCCAATGACAGAGCTGCTGAAGAAGGCTACCAAATATGTTTGGAGTCCAGCATGTGAAGCAGCATTCAAGGCTTTAGTCAAGCACCTGACATCAGCACCGGTTTTGGCGCAGCCAGACACAACAAAACCGTTCGATGTGTACTGCGATGCATCCGGCATTGGGCTCGGATGTGTGTTGATGCAAGACCGAAGGGTGGTCGCGTATGGGTCACGGCAGCTTAGGAATCATGAGCAAAATTATCCAACTCACGACTTGGAGCTCGCTGCCGTGGTACTTGCACTGAAAATGTGGAGGCACTACCTACTCGGTAACCTCGTACATTTATATACCGACCACAAAAGCCTCAAGTACATATTCACTCAGAAGGAGCTGAACATGAGGCAACGAAGATGGTTAGAACTGATAAAGGATTACGAGATAGAGATCCATTATCATCCGGGCAAGGCAAACGTTGTGGCAGACGCGCTAAGCCGCAAGTCACACGTCAATAATCTGACCATCACACCGTTGGAAGAGAGCGAACCACCACTACATGTGATTCCACATGGAGCTCTCTACAACCTAGCTTTGATCCCCACCATCCGTGAAGAGATAGCGGCAGCCCAGAAGAATGACAAGGGCATATCACATTTGCGGAGACGTGTAGACAGTGGGGAGTTGAAATGTTTCCGGAAGGACGGAGACGGCGTCCTATGGTTCAAGGACCGGATCGTCGTACCCCGAAACCCGGAGTTACGGAAGAAAATCTTTGATGAGGCTCACTTATCAAAGTTTTCTATTCACCCCGGCAGCAACAAGATGTATCAAGAACTCAGAAGCAAGTTTTGGTGGACACGGATGAAGCGAGAGACTGCAAAATACGTGTCCGAGTGTGATACATGTCGACGGGTGAAGGCAGACCACATGCGGAAACCGGGACTGCTGCAACCACTGGGCATTCCTGCCTGGAAGTGGGAGGACGTGAGCATGGATTTCGTCGTCGGTTTACCCACCACCTTACAGAAACATGATTCTGTGTGGGTGATCGTCGATCGGCTCACCAAAGTTGCCCACTTCATCCCGGTCAACACCAACTACAACGCCAAGAAGTACGCTGAACTGTACATCTCACGGATCCTATGCTTATACGGCGTACCCCGTACTATCGTATCGGACCGGGGCACTTTATTTGTGTCCCGTTTTTGGGAGCAGCTCCACGCTGCCTTGGGGACGAAGCTGATCCGTAGTTCAGCCTACCACCCGCAGACGGATGGGCAAACGGAGCGGGTAAATCAAATCTTAGAAGACATGCTACGAGCTTGCGCTATCGACCACGGCAAGAACTGGGATGATCACTTGCCGTTAGCCGAGTTCTCGTACAACAATGGGTACCAAGCCAGCATCAAGATGGCGCCCTACGAGGCGCTATACGGGAGAAAATGCCGCACACCATTGAATTGGTGTGAGTCTGGCGAGAGGGTTACCTTCGGGATTGATCTTGTCAACAACGCGGAAGAAAAGGTTCGAGTAATTCAAGCGAACCTAAAAGCCGCTCAATCCCGACAGAAACAGTATGCGGACCGGAGAAGGCGTCCGTTACAATTCGAAGCTGGAGACCACGTATATCTACGAGTGTCTCCAATGAAGGGCGTAAACAGATTTGGGGTGAGAGGAAAGTTAGCACCCCGATTCATCGGTCCATTCCAGATTACCGAAAGATGTGGATCGGTGGCATACCGGCTAAGATTACCAGAAGCACTTTCCGGTGTGCACGACGTCTTTCACATTTCCCAGCTGAGGAAGTGTCTCAAGCTATCAACTACCGTTCAGCTGGAAGACATTGAAGAACTGCAACCGGATCTCACCTATCGGGAGGAACCGGTGCAGATTATTGATGAAAAGGCCCGAACCACACGCAACCGTACGTTGTGGTTCTACAAGGTTCTGTGGAGTAATCACTCCATGGATGAAGCGACATGGGAGAGCGAAGAATTCCTTCGCACTAACTACCCCGACTTTCTCACGTCGCATATCCGGTAATTTTTCCACCGTCCTCTCTCTCATTTTCACCTTATAATCTCGGGACGAGATTCTTTTAAGGGGGGAGGAATGTAAGGGCCTCAGTTTTTGACACCCATTTGCAGTGTTCATCCCCACACCACACACCTCATTTGAGGAAAAATGATGAACACAAATAAAGAGCAAGTAACAATTATCAACATGCTCATTAGGGAACAAACTCACACATTGCAAAAGTGGTACTTCCCACATGTGATATAGATGGGCTGGACATATGAAAACTCCTACACTTTGCCAAGGATGTCCATGCCAAGTTTCACCCAAATTCAAAACATTTTTGAGGTCATCTTGGGTGTAGATAGGAAAGGGGCAGTTTGAAAACATATTCAAATTCAAACTGTTTTCACCCACTGAATTTAAAAGTGGAAGGCATATTCTTGCTCAGCACATTTTTGTGAGCTCACACACCAATTTTCACTCCATTTGGAGTTGATCTTGACATGAGCTAAGGGGGAGAAATTCAAACTTTATTTGAATTTCAAACTGCACTTGTGCTGAAATTCATTCAAACCAAACCTCATTTGAACTTTGATCAATTCAAATGGCTCTTGGGTGAATAATTTGAGTTGCCAAGGGTAGAATAGGGTTCACTGTTTACCACAGCTGTTAGGAATAAATTTCAGAGGTTAAAAGAGGAGTGGGACCCACATGTCAGCCTCAGCCTCAAAGCAAACCGACTGAACCACAGTTCAGTCGGTTCCCGGCAGCTGTGCGCGCGCGCCACCGAAGGGGGCAGCCGGCGCCAGCTCCTGCTGCGTGCCCCAAGCCGGAGACCGGCCGACCGGCCTATTTATTCCCTCCCCGGCGTGCTTCAGTCGCCATTCCCCGAGCTGCCGACGTGCACGATCCATTTCTCCACTGCCATCGCCGCCGCTCGAGTTCCTGCTTGATCAAGCCGATCGCAGCTCCCTCTTTCCATTTCAAGGTCCCAGCAAGGTACTAGCAACCATCCTCCATCCTCCCCATTGCTTGAGATCGATTGAAACCGAGTGATATCGGCTGTGCCGAAAGATCAAACTCGGAACTGGAAACCGCCGCACTTCGGGCTCTCGTGGACAGCCCAACCTGGGCGTTATCACGCCCAAGCCAAGGCACCCTTGGACGCGCAGGTGACCGGTGCTGCTCATCCCCGAGCCACAGCTCGAGTGGTTGCTCACCGGCGGCGAATTTCCACTTTTCCCCTTTCTGTGTGCAGAACGACCTTCGGGTACGATTCTGTTTAATTCGTGCTCTAGAAAGGATTAGAGGGCCTCAGGCCACTCCCACACGAGCTAGACACGGTGACGCACAAGTTGCCTTCACAACTCTGAGCCGGAGAACCTCTGTGCCCGGCGTAATTCAAGGTCTACTAATGGCGGAACGAACGGGGGGTATCGGGCGCACGGTGAGGACCTATTTCGGGCCTTCCCCGAGCTGCCCCGAGTTCATGTCGACCTTCTCTGAGGTCCACTGATGCTCCCCGACCGGTTTCCCAAGTAGCTGAGGCACTAGGAGCATCAGCCGACATGGCCGAAGTCGTTCCGATATGGCGGCTCGTCGCCGACCATGCTCCGGCCGTTGTCATGAGCAGCTGACCCTCGGATCATGTTCCCCAAGTAAAAGTAGGCAGGGGCGGCCAGAATCAAGAAGTTTGAAGCTGTACAGCAGCCGGCGGCGAGCTCTCCGGCGAGGTCCCTCGGCGGCGGAGCGCGGGTGTCGCGAGGTTGAAGAAGGGGGTGGACCCCAGCTGTCAGCGGCCGATATTTTGAATCGGGATCCGGCTGCGGCCGGGATCGGGTGTGCTGGCGCGCAAAAGCCTTGTGGGCCGCGGTGTGCTGTCGCTTCGGCGTGCGACGCGTGTCCCCTGGGCCCACGCGCGAGTTTAAACTTTTCCCCGATTTTCAGATTTCCTTCAAACTTCAAATCCTTATAACTTTGGCTAGAAAGCTCCAAATTGAGTGAACCAAATTTTGCTGGATTCAGCTCTTTGAGTACTTTCCAGAAAATCAAGTGTCACTTCATGAAATTCCTTAATTCTCCAGAATTAATTCCTTAAAGTTTAAACTGTTAGGAATTTTAACTGGAGAATCATTTGGAGGAAAATCCTGAAATTTTGCTGAGATGTTCACCAAAATATCCTTGAACTACCATAAAAATTTCAGATCCATTTGAGCTCATTTAGTCCACCTAATGGTGTGATTAGTAAAACTGTTCCAGAGAAAATAGAAAATGTTCAGAAACATTTTCAGGATTTTCTCTGAAATTGTTTAGCTCATATCTTTAGTTAGAGACTTCCAAATTAAGTGAGACCAACTCCATTAGAACCCTCTGAAAATCTAGTTTTCAGAAAGTCATAGGTTGTCTCATGAAAATTCCTAGAACACCCTAAGAGTTCCAATGAAGGTCAAGGACATAATTATTTGTGGAGGGCTCACATGAGCTTTGCTGCAACTAAAACTTGACCAATTCCCTGTTTAGGTTGTAACCAAGCCACAGTAAAAGTTTCACAGTCATTAGGTCTATCTAGCAAAGGTTATAGACTTCACAACTTCGAAGTTAATACAAATGCATCTAAATTAATACATACATTGTTCTTATCATGTAGTCGCTAAGGTCGAGGAGGAACCCGAAGTTCTAGACTTCGTTACTCCGGAGGAACAGCTAGCCTACGACCAAGAGCAGCAAGGCAAGCCCCGGTTTGCATTAACCTTTTTACAAATTTTTATTGTTTTGAGCACATACTTGTTTTCTTTGTTCTTTGCATTAGAGTCTTGATTGGAAACCCAACTGCACAGCCAAGAAAACTATGGGTTGGGTTTAGGATTGCAAACCTCGTTAGCCACTGCATTGCTAGGATAGAGTAGGATTCGGTACAAGTCGAGTAGTTGGAACTACTCGCGAGAATAGGCTAGAGGCACATTGCTCGGGTAGAGATAGCACATGAAACACATGGCAAGAAAATGAGACCGAGCGGAGAGTAAGGGCAGCAGGACTTTGGGGCCTGTGTGCTGTAGCTCCGCTTGTGTCGATTGAGGACCGAGCCGTGTGCGGGCCTGTTGAACAAGCTAGAACAGTACCGAAGACCTACCGGCTATATGGGAACCGGGAAACTGATGTAACTCGGGTAGCTGGGTGTTGAGGCATTGCCCGTCGTTCAGAGGGTAGGTTGAGAGCTCGAGGTGTAAATCAGCTGGCGGCACAGAGATGCGCGTGCAGGGACCTCTTGCTCGGGACGATGGGACCGGTTCAATATTTGGCTAACGGGTGAAAGGTAGTCGCGTACGGCGTCCGTGATGGTTGTTGTAGGCAACATCGAGTACGGGCGTACGTGACGGGTTGTTCGGGTGATCCCTGCAGGTGTAAATCGATTATAATCGCCGTCCCTCGCGGTCAGTGAGTACCACTTGTTCACTGTACCGTGACGTAGAAAGAACAGGCTAGTTACATGTTAAAATGTTGCTGATTGAAAGATGGACATTGATTGTTAATGATATGCTGTAGCTTAGAGCTAACTAAAGTTCTTTTCAACTTTGGGCAAAGTACATGAGAGAAATGCGTTTCTTGTTTGATTGCGGCTCTCTCATGTACCTTCGCGTAAGGTTCTCCACAACCTGCTGCTAAAACTTGAAAGTAAGGTTCTACTAATTAGGCGAGTCCTTGCAAATGATTTTTACCTCATGCAACCCATCACCCTCATGTAGAAGTTTCATGTTTAGGTGAGACGGGTCAGACTTGCTGAGCCTTCGTGCTCACTGCTTGTGTTTGAAGCTTTTGCAGGGTTCTATGAGGAAGGGACTCCCGAAGAGGAGACGGAACCCCAGGAGGGGAACCCCGTCGAGTGGGAGTCGTGCACGCCGCAGAGTTAGTGTGCGAGTGTGCTAGCAAGGACACGTTCGAGGGCTGAACGTGCACTTGATGCTTAGTCTACGCCCGCGAGTGTGGACTAAACTTATTTTGATGTAAACATGTTAATAAACTTGTTTATGTAATAAAGCTTCCGCTTCCGCTTTGTACCTTTGACGTGTGTTATACGGTGTTGTGCAACGCAGCACCCCTCAGCGTGATCCTGGCTCGACAGGACCAGTGGGGTCGTGTCAGATGGGGCAGCAGCAGGAGTGGCGACCAGGGGTTTTTTTGTGGCAGGGCGGCGATCAGGGGGGAAAGGTTTTATTTATAAGGGGGAAAAGTAGCCAAGGGGCTAGGATTACAGTGAAATATTTGGATCAAGGGCTGGGATTTATTTTGGGGAAGGTGGAGCCTAGGGGCTAGGATCATAACAAATATTTTTAATCAAGGGCTCAGATTAATTGGGGGAAAGAAAATCCCTAGGGGGGGGGGGAATTAGGGCTGTGCCAGGGAAAAATTGCCCAAGGGGGGGTGCGGCTAGGGAAAATCCCAATGGGGTAGGGTGCGACAAAATTAGGGTGGAGAGGGCGGCTAGGATTTTTCTTTTTCCCTTTTTTCTTTTATATTTTATTTTGTTTTCTATTTTTATTTTTCTTTTATTTATTTTTTGTTTCTATATTTCTTTATTCCTTTTCTTCTTCTTTTAAATGCTTCTCTACGTGAAAATGGATGCAATGCATGATGATGAATATGATGGTGTTACAAACCTATCCCCCTTAAAATGAATCTCACCCTTGAGATTCGATAGAGTGGAGAAAAGATGAGGGAATTCCGTCTTGAGGTCTTCTTCATGCCCCCATGTAGCTTCGGCTTCGGTCTGATGGCTCCATTGTACTTTGTACCAACGGATTACCTTGTTCCTCGTGAGTCTTTCCTTCATGTCCAGGATTTTTATAGGGTGTTCCACATAGGTCAGATCCTCTTGGAGTACTAACTCATCCATTGATACTTTTTCTTCCGGCACTCTTAGGCACTTCTTTAGCTGAGATACGTGAAATACGTCGTGCATGTCGGAGAGGTGTGTTGGCAGCTCTAGTTGATATGCTACCTCTCCTCGCTTGCCCAAAATCTTGAATGGTCTGATATAGCGAGGGGCTAGCTTGCCTTTGACTTTAAACCGTCGTTGGCCTCGGATAGGCGACAGCTTGAGATACACGATGTCTCCGACTTGGAAGGTCAGACTCCTTCGCCTATTGTCAGCATAGCCCTTTTGACGTGACTGAGCAACATTCAAGGTTTCACGTATTGTTTGGACTTGCTTCTCGGCGTCCTGGAATACTTCGGGTCCAAACACTTGGTTTTCTCCTTTCTCATTCCAGAACAGGGGTGTTCTACACCGTCTACCATATAGTGCCTCAAAAGGTGACATTTTCAAGCTGACTTGATAACTATTGTTGTACTAGAATTCAGCGTACGCCAAGCTCTTGTCCTAGCTACGTCCATGTTTCAAGGCCCAAGCCCTCAACATGTCCTTCAATATCTGATTCGTCCTCTCGGTTTGCCCATCGGTCTGTGGGTGATACGCGGAACTGAAATTCAACCGTTTACCCATAGCTTCATGCAGCTTCTTCCAGAACCTATAGGTAAATTGAGAACCTCGGTCTGAAACTATTCTCTTTGGAACTCCATGACGACATACTATGTTCTCCATATACAACTCGGCTAACCGCCCATGCTGTACATGGTCCTAACAGGAATAAAGTGAGCTGATTTCATCAATCGGTCCACGATGACCCAGATAGAGTTATAACCGGACTGAGTACGTGGCAATCCGACTATGAAGTCCATACCGATTTCCTCCCACTTCCACTCGAGTACATTCAACGGATGCAATAATCCAGCTGGTCTCTGATGCTCAGCCTTCACTCGTTCGCACGTGTCGCATAGGGCAACATATTCAGCTATGTCCCTTTTTATGCCATCCCACCAATAGAAAGTTTTCAAGTCCTTGTACATCTTTGTACAGCCGGGATGTATGCAATAGGGCGAGTCATGTGCCTCCTTTAATATTGCGTCGCGGATGCGCTTTATGTTAGGCACACAAATCCTTTTCCCTAACGAAATCGTGCCATTCTCATCTTCCTTGAAATCCTTCTCTATCCCTTGTCGGATTCTTTCATTGATTTCCCTTATTTCCTCATCGTTGACTGACCCTGTCGTATCTCTTGTCCCAAGTTGGGTTTAGGTCTATCATCTCCATCTCATTCACAAACCTGAGATGTAACCGTTCAAACTCATTAAGTAGCTCGGGTGGCAGCTCCCAAACCGTGAGTTGGTGACATGCTCCCTTTAGGCTCAAAGCATTTGCTACTACATTAGCTTTTCTGAGGTGATAGTTGATTCTTACATCATAATCATTGATAAGTTTCAACCATCAGCGTACCCTCAAATTCAGATCCGTTTGCGTGAATATATACTTGAGGCTTTTGTGATCCGTATAAATTTCACATCGGTGACCAAGGATGTAGTGCCTCCAAGTCTTCAATGCGTGTACCATGGCTATGAGTTCTAGATCATGTGTAGGGTAATTCAGCTCATGTTTCTTATGTTGCCTCGATGCATAGGCTACCACTTGGCCTTCTTGCATAAGTATAAATGCAAGTCCCTGTCTTGAGGCGTCACAGTATATATCGAAACTCTTGCTTATGTCCGGCAATACCAAAACCGGTGCTGTTGTCAATCTAGTCTTTAACTCCTCAAAGCTGTCTTGACACGCTTGTGTCCACTGAAATGCATTCCCTTTCATCAGCAATTCAGTTATGGGCTTCGCTATCTTAGAGAAGTATTTGATGAATCGACGGTAATATCCAGCCATCCCAAGGAAACTCCGAATGTCCCTCACATTTTGCAGCGGGTTCCACTTCAAAACATCCCTCACTTTTCCGGGATCAACCGATACTCCTCCTTCGAAGATGATGTAGCCTAGGAATGATATCTCCTTTAGCCCGGCTTTTTACCCTTGCTGAACTTAGCATACAATTGATGCGCTCGTAGTTTCTACAATGTCAATCTCAAGTGTTTCTCTTGTTCTTCCTCGCTTCTTAAATATACCATGATATTATCAATGAAAACCACGACGAACCTGTCCAAGTACTCCATGAATACCTTATTTATGAGGTACATAGCAGGTGCATTTGTCAATCCGAATGACATGACGGTATACTCGTATGAACCATAACGTGTTCGAAAAGCCGTCTTGGGTATGTCGGAGGGTTCAATCTTCAGCTGGAAGTATCCCTACCAAAGATCAATCTTAGAGAAAATCTGGACGCCTTTCATTTGATCAAATAAGTTTATGCGGGGCAGCAGATGTTTATTCTTGATCGTCACCTCGTTGAGAGACCTATAATCCACACATCCTCTAGGTTCCATCCTTCTTATCTACGAAAAGTACAAGGGCTCCCCACAGTAATGAGCTTGGGCGTATAAAACCATTATCTAGCTGCTCCTGAATTTGCTTCTCGAGCTCCACTAATTCATTAGCATGCATCCTATATGTCCTCTTAGCTATAGGTGTAGTTCCAGCTACTAAATCAATGGAAAACTCGATGTCATGGTCAGGTGGCATACCTGGAAATTCTTCTGGAAACACTTCTGAATATTCTTGAACCACCGGAATACTTTCCAATGTCACACCTTCCACGTAGTTCAGCACTGCCTTCTCGGTTGCAGGTTGGGCTGCCTCGAACTCGATACGGATACCGTGCTCACTCGTCAACTGCACGATCCTCTTAGCACATTGAATCACTCCATTATACTTTCTTAACGTGTTCATTCCAAGTATTATATCAATCCCTTGGGAATCCAAGACAATAAGGTTGGCAAGAAAATCTACCCCCTTATTTTAATGCTTACTTTTGGACATACTATATTAATCCTCATCTCTCCAATGGGAGAATTTACCAACATAGGTTGTTTCATGTGGGATACGGGTAGGTTATACTTGGCAACATACTTGGATGAGATCAATGAATGCGATGCTTCGGAATCAAGTAATACAGTGGTTGGGTTGGAGTCGGTGAGAAACATACCAATCACGACGCCCCTTGTTGTGCTTCCTTGGCGGAGACGTGATTCACATGGCCATGAGCGAAGTTTTGCTGTCTACGGTTGCCTTGTGTTGCTTCTCCATCCGGCCGTGGGTTCAGCTTAGGTGCATTGTTCGGCTGTCCAAGGCCTTTCTTGGGGCATTGGTTTGCAAAGTGTCCTGTTTGTCCACATGCAAAGCATTGCCTTGTTACCAATAGTTCCAGGGAGGTTGGGGCGAGGGTGATTTTGAGCACAAACACCCATGTTGGGACGAGGTGCAAGTGGCATAGGCAAATGGGGTGCTTACATGATAGGGCATTGCTGTGACTCCCGGTTCTGAAAATGAACCAAGTGAATGCATATGTGTGCCCATGTTCATCACACATACACATGTATTCCACAAACTGAAATTCAGAATATAACCAAGTACGAATAGTGTTTAAGTACTTTATTACAATGACTCAATGTCTCACACATGAATATCCAACTTATTTTAGCAGCAGAAGACTCTAAACGACAGCGGAAAAAGACTAAAACGATGGGCCTCCACTCCGACTCCACAGGCATGTTGACGGTAGTGCGCACACCTAGTACACCACTTGTTCCTCGAAGTACTCTTCTCCTGTAGCTGATGTATATGTGGGAATGCAAGGGTGAGTACATGTCATACTCAGTATGTGCAGGAAAAGTATGACATGTAGCTTACAACAAGGTTGGCAATAAAAAGGTTCATTGCAGCAAGCAAATTTTATTTCACGAACATGGTAAAAACAGCAACTATCTCTAGGTGAGTTAAATACCATTATAACCAAGTAACTCATGAACATTCCTTCATAATAATTCACCATATATCATGTCTCAACCAGCCATTAATTTTTCTCAAGTTCATATCATACTCATAATTATTCATAACCATCTCATTATCATATAACCAAAACCAAACTCATTGTCATGACCCAAAACAGTCGAAAAACCTATCTCAATGACCATACCACAACCATAACGAATAACTATCCTAAGTTTTGTCTCTAATCATGTAAACTTTCCATGGTGCTTGTAACCGGAACACGGCTATCATGATAGTTTTACACTCTGCATAGGTGGCACCACTTTACCCACAAGTTTGTGATTTCGTCACCCTTCGGCGACTAGAAAGAACCTCCATTATACCACTACACAACCGTCGGTGTATGGCCAAGAGATCACAAAATAGCCTTTACAAAGGGGCTACTAGAATGTAAGGACCCACTGAGGTTTCACCGGCAGGCTCGAATCTCCATTCTCCCACCCACGGGCCCCCTCTTGTGCCATATAGTTCTCAGGGCAGTCCTTCTTAACTCCCATTCCCTGCACCATCCAATAGTCCATAACAAGCTAGCAACACACCTAATTAGTCAGCTAAGCCGCACCCATATTTGGCCTTGTAGTGGCACTGTTTTCGTGGCATGTGCTAGCGTGAACCGGTCCTTAGATCTACGGCAAGCAAACCACCATATCATTCAGCAACATCCACGAACCAAGCTCGCCTAGATCTCCCTGATTCGATGCTCATTAATATCATCAATTTTTCATCATCTTTAGTCGTTATGAGTGCAGTAGCTAACAAAGTTTTTTCAGCTTCCCGTATCCCGTAAGTTAAGCGAAGCAAAAAGGAAAAATGACCATACCCGACTCATCAACTTTCAGCGACAAGTATGGTTAACAAAACTAGTAAACTCCTATAAAAGGGTGTCCCATCAAGTTGACACAAGCATACGAGTTTTCGCATGCAAAACAGTTTCAAAAACATAGGATCAATATGGTCAAGGGCACTTGCCTTGCTCTCGTGGTTCATGTTGCTCAAGCGTCTCGAAGTATTGGTGCTGTAGCTCCAAGGAGACGTCCTCTTGAGCGTGTCCTTCTACTCACGACCATGCACATACAAAATTTACAGCAATCAATTATTATGGACAAACTTTACTCAAGATGCAATGAAGTGAATGAATGCAATTCCTATGGTGCAGTTTTATAAAATCAGTTTGTATGTATTCTTGCATGTTTTAGTAGGCTTCCATGGGGTTTTATGATGATAAAGGTTGCTGGGATCAAGTGTGGATGTGGTGATGATCTTGACCCACTTTGTAGATCAATCTCACCGACAAAAATCGACCAAAACATGGTCTGTCCACACACAGAATTTTCTGCTCGCAGGGGGTCGAGAAAACGGGTGCGTAGAAACAGCGGCGACGTTGTAAGAGGGGTAACGAAGACCTACCTCACTTCTTCCTTGTGGAAGGACCTCCTTCGTTCCAATGGCAACAGCGGAAGATTTTCTACAGAGAATTATGAAGCTGCGGCTGAGGCAGAACGTCGGGGGCTTCTTCTCTGGCGATGGCGAGGCGTGACGGAGCTCGACGGCGGACAAACTACAGCAGGGGGGCGACTTGGCAACAAGGGAGAGTGGGCGGCGACTTGGCAGCAAGGGAGAGGGGGCGGCAAAAAGAGGGGTGGGGGTGTGGCTAGGGGGGAAGGGTTATATTTATAAGTGGGGAAAGAGCTAGGGTGGCTAGGATTTTAGCAACCCAATTATCCAAGGGCTAAGATTCAATTTTAAAAGAGGTGGGAGCAAGGGGCTGGGATTTTATTATTTATTTTCTGCCAATGGCTGAGATTAATTGATAAATAAAAGCCCACAAAAATCCAACAAGGGGGGCGGCTAGGGTTCCCCTCCCCTTCAGTGGGTTGCGGCCAAGGGGTGGGGCCCATTAGGGTTTCCCCCTCCCTAAGTGGTGCGGCCAAATTAGGGGGGAATTCCCCCCAATTGTGGGAAAAATCCCCCTAGGGGAATTTTGGGGAATTTGGGGAAAATTGGGAAAATTAGGAAAAAATTGGGAAATTAGGGGAGAGGGGAATTTGAGGAAAAATTGGGATGTCCCAATTTGGCTATTTTATTTATTTTTCTTTTTTCTTTTTATTTCTTTTCCTTTTATATTTATTTTGATTATTTTTCATTTCTATTTCCTTTTATTATTTTATTAGCTTATATATTCCTCTCTTTATTTCTTCTTCTTTTTAAATGCTTCTCTATATGAAAAATGTATGCAATGCATGGTGAAATTGAGGGTGTTACAAACCTACCCCCTTAACATGAATCTGCCATCGAGATTCGATAGAGTGGATAAAAGATGAGGGAATTCCATCTTGAGGTCTTCCTCATGCTCCCACGTAGCTTCGGCTTTCGTGTGATGGCTCCATTGTACCTTGCACCAACGGATTACTTTGTTCCTCGTGATCCTTTCCTTTACGTCCAAGATTTTGATGGGGTGTTCAGCGTAGGTCCTCTTGAAGCTCTAGCTCATCCATCGGTACTTGTTCTTCTGATACTCTTGGGCACTTCTTTAGCTGGGATACGTGAAATACGTCGTGCACGTTGAAGAGGTTGCGTTGGCAGCTCTAGTTGATAGGCTACCTCTCCTCGCTTGCTTAGAATCTTGAATGGACCGATGTAGCGAGGCACTAACATGCCTTTGACGTTGAACCGTCGTTGGCCTCGGATAGGCAACACCTTAAGATACACGAAGTATCCAACTTCAAATGTCAAACTCCTTCACCTATTGTCCGCGTAGCCCTTTTGTCATGACTGAGCGGCCTTCAAGTTTTCACGTATCGTTTGGACTTGCTTTTCGCCGTCTTGCAGCATTTTGGGTCCAAATACTTGGCTTTCTTCGGTCTCATTCCAGAACAGCGGTGTTCTACACCGTCTACCATACAATGCTTTGAAAGGTCACATTTTCAAGCTGGCTTGGTAAATGTTGTTGTACGAGAATTCAGCATATGGTAAGCTCTTATCCCAACTATGCCCATGTTTCAAGGCGCAAGCTCTGAACATGTCTTCCAAAATCTGATTTGTCCTCTCAGTTTGCCCGTTGGTATGCGGGTGATATGCGGAGCTGAAATTCAACCGTGTATCCATAGCTTCATGCAGCTTCTTCCAGAACCTAGAGGTAAATTGAGAAACTCGATCTGAAACTATCCTCTTCAGAACTCCGTGACGACACACGATTAGCTCCATATACAGCTCGACTAATTGCGCCACAGTGTACCTAGTCCTAACAGGAATAAAGTGGGCTGTTTTCGACAATCGGTCCATGATGACACTAATGGAATCGTAGCCCAACTGAGTACGTGGTAATCCGAAAATGAAATCCATGCTGATATCTTCCCACTTCCACTCGGGTACTCTCAATGGCTGCAATAATCCAGCGGGTCTTTGATGTTCGGCCTTCACTCATTGGCACGTGTCGCATAAGGCAACATATTCAGCGATATCCCTTTTCATACCATCCCATCAATAGCATGTTTTCAGGTCCTTGTACATCTTTATACAGCCGTAGTGTATGGAATAAGGCGAGTCATGTGCCTCCTTTTGTATCGTGTCGCGGATGTGCTTCACGTTAGGCACACAAATCATGTTCCCTAACCAAAGTGTGTCGTTCTCATCTTCCTTGAAATCCTTTTCTATCCCTTGTCAGATTCTTTCCTTGATTTCCTTTATTTCCTCATCCATTGCTTGGCCATCTCGTATCTCTTGTTCCACCGTTGAGTTCAGTTCTATTACCTCCATCTCGTTCAAGAACCCGAGATGTAACCGTTCAAACTCCTTACGTAGCTCAGGTGGCAGCTCCCGAATCGTGAGTTTGTGACATGCTCCCTTTCGGCTCAACGCATCAACTACTACATTGGCCTTTCCGAGGTGATAGTTGATTCCAACATCATAATCCTTGATGAGGTTCAAGAATCGACGTTGCCTCAAATCCAGATCCGTTTGCGTGAATATATACTTGAGGCTTTTGTGATCCGTGTATATCTCACATCGGTGACCGAGGATGTAATGCCTCCAAAACTTTAAGGCATGTACTACGGCTGCATGTTCCACGTCGTGTGTAGGGTAATTCTGCTCATGTTTCTTTAATTGCCTTGATGCATAGGCTACCACTTGGCCTTCTTGCATAAGCACACATCCAAGTCCCTGTCTTGAGGCGTCACAATATATATCTAAGCTCTTGCTCACGTCCGGCAATATCAAAACCGGCGCTGTTGTTAATCTCTTCTTTAACACCTCAAAGCTGTCTTGACACGCTTGGATCCACTGGAATGCCTTCCCTTTCAACAGCAATTCAGTCATAGGCTTTGCTATTTTCGAGAAATCCTTGATGAACCGGCGGTAGTATCCATCCATCCCAAGGAAACTCCGAATATCCTTCACATTCCGCAGTTCGTTCCACTTCAAAACATCCCTCACTTTTCTAGGATCAACCGATATTCCTCCCTCGGAGATGATGTGGCCTAGGAGCGATATCTCCTTTAGCCAAAACTGAGACTTGCTGAACTTAGCATACAATTGATGCTCTCGCAGTTTCTGCAACGTCAATCTCAAGTGTTCTTCATGTTCTTCCTCGCTTTTTGAATACACCATGATATTGTTGATAAAAACCACGACGAACATGTCCAAGTACTCCATGAAAACCTTATTCATGAGGTACATAAAGTATGCGGGTGCATTCGTCAACCCAAAAGATATAACGGTATACTCATACGAACAATACCGTGTTTGAAATGCAGTTTTGGGTATGTCGGAGGGATTAATCTTCAGCTGGATGTATCCCGACCGAAGATCAATCTTGGAGAAAATTTGGGCACCTTTCATTTGATCGAATAGGTCCTCTATGCGAGACAGCGGGTATTTATTCTTAATCATCGCCTCGTTGAGAGACCTATAGTCCACACACATCCTTTGAGTCCCATCTTTCTTGTCTACGAATAGCACGGGGGCTCCCCATGGTGACGAGCTTCGGCGTATAAAACCCTTAGCTAGCTGCTCCTAAATTTTCTTCTTGAGCTCCACTAGTTCATTAGCAGGCATCCTATATGGCCTCTTTGCTATAGGTGCAGTTCCGGGTACTAAATCAATGACAAATTCAATATCCTGGTCAGGTGGCATACCTGGAAGTACTTCCGGTGACACATCTGAATATTCTTGAACCACCGGAATGCTTTCCAATGTCGTTTCTTCGATGTGGTTCAGCACTGCCTTCTCGGTTGCAGGTTGGCTGCCTCAAACTGAATATAAGTACCGTGCTCACTCGTCAACTGCACGAACCTCTGAGCACATTGAATCACTCTGTTGTGCTTGCTTAACTAGTCCATTCCAAGTATTATGTCCATCCCTTGGGAATCCAAGACATTAAGGTTGGCAAGAAAGTCTTACTTTCGGACATACTAATTAGTCCTCATCTCTCCACCGGGAGAATTAACAAACATAGTTTGTTTCATGTGGGATATGGGCAGGTTATACCTGGCAACATACTTGGATGAGATGAATGAATGTGATGCTCCGGAATCAAATAAAACAGTGGTATGGTTGGAGTTGGCGAGAAACATACCAATCATGACGTCCTCAGCACGTTGCGCTTCCTCAGCGGAGACGTGATTCACATTGCCACAAGCATAGTTCTGATGTCCATGATTACCTTGCATTGCTCCTCCATTCAGCCGTGGGTTCTGCTTAGGTGTGTCGCTCGGCTGTCTAAGGCCTTTCTTCGGGCACTGACTTGCAAAGTGTCCCACCTCTCCGCATGAAAAACATGCCTTGTTGCCCATAACAGAAGGAATGTTGGGGCGAGGCTGGCTTTGAGCATAGGCGCCCATGTTGGGACGGGGCGCAGGAGGCATAGGCATTTGAGGTGTTTGCATAACAGGACGTTGCTGCGGTGGCTGATTAGAGTGAGGTGGATTTGCAGTGCGGAAAGTAGAAGCAGACGAGCCATAGTGTGGTGCAGCTGGTGGCATGAAGCGGGGGCGTACATTGCTTCCTTGTGGCTGTCCCTGATATGGCATCTTTCACTTGCCCTCTTGTTCAATCTCATGGATCTTGCTCTCCACCACTATAGCTTTGTCAACGAGCTTTTGAAAGTTTTCATAATCATTGTTGAGCAGCTGAACTTGAATTTCATTGTTCAATTCCCCCATGAACAAGTACTGCTTTATGTGATCCGAGTTGACATCTTTGTAAAGGTCCCAAAATAATGAATACAAAGAAACACTTATTTGCAAAAGTTGTTTTCACATGTATGAAATTTAGGACTTGTTAAAACTTTCCCACATGTGATGACACACATGAGGGTTTTTCTTCACACAAGTCAAATGTTTATTTGAGAACTTGGAACCCTAGAGGGGTCTAAAACAAGGATGGGAAGTTCCCATATGTGTGAGAAAACAAAAATCAGATATAGAACAATTTGTTCAAACAAAAATTCAAATGAGAAAAACACAATGGAATTCAAAACTATTGTGCTAAAAATCTCATTTGCAGCAGCCAAAATAAAAATCAGATTTCATATTTGAATTCCTTGAGTCCAAATTAGGGGGTGTGCAAAGTTTCATGACTTATGGAAATAGTTTGCAACCCATTTTGCAAAATGGACTTTAAAAGACAAAGAATTCAAATGCATGTTTGAATTTGGATGAAACTTGCCCAATTATCCAAATGCATATCAGTTTTGAATTTCCACAATTGAATTCACTCAACATTCAAACTTGGGAGATATTTGGAGAGGAGATAAGGAGGACTGATCAGTGGGTCCCATATGTCATTGTGTGAACTGAAAACTTGCAAAAGATCTCAGTGTTGGGTCTCTGTTTGCCTCCTTCAGTCAGCACCCGACACCGACGGGCGCAGCTCCGCTCGACACCGATGCTCAGCCGGCAGCCACCTCCTGGTGGAATTTTGTCGCGCTGGAGAGCCGCCCGACCGGCCTATACCCTCTCCCGGCCTCCTGTTCGCTCTTATCACCGAGACACCACAGCTCCTTCCTCCCTCATGCGAGAAATCAACCGAGAACCGCCGCTGAGCTCTTGGTCGATCGACCACCGCCTGGCGCGTGTGCCAGCCGCAGCTGAGCAGCAAAACTGCACCGCAGAACACCCCACAACATCCTCGAGCCATCACTGAGCGGGTTCGCGCTCTCTGCACCGAGAACGGCGAGTTTCCATGGCAGCCGCCATAGGACTGAGAGCAAGTGCTCTCTTGGGCAGCTTCAACCGCGGCTTGTCACGACCGAGCTAGGCCATCTCTGGGCGCGCGCGACGTCCAGGCAACTCACCCCCGAAGCTCAGGATCAACCGTGCATCGTCGGCAGGGAATTCCGAGAATTTCTCCCGATCGGTGCAAACCGACCTTCCGATACGTTTCCGAGAAATTCCCAGTTGATTATGGTCTAGATAGCCTGAAACTTTGCACACGAGGGCTAGACGTAAGGACGCACCAGTTTGCTTTTGAAACCCCACATTAAAAACACTGTGCATGACGTATTTCCAGTCTTTACGACGGCGACTATGGTGGAAAGGTTCGGGTGCACGGTGAACCCTAATTTAGAACCGTTTCTGAGCCATTGTATTCCCATGTCGATGTTCCTTAGCGTCCGCCGGTGCTCTAGAGCTTGGAAACTGAAGCCTAGAAGGCTTAGGGCGTCGGGGCGACGTCGCCGGACTTCGTCCGAACCGTTGCGCCGTCGCGGGCTAGTTTGGGGGCCCTGCCAGCCCGAACAAACCCCACCAGCGTGTTCCTCACGTTGAATAAGGGGCTGGCGGCAAGTTTCAGCGTCAGGGGTTGCCGGACGGCCGATCCCGGAGCTACTCCGGCAAGCCCGGCGGCGGGATCGCACGGGAGCGGGAGGTAGAAGAAGACATCGCCGGCCCCACGCGTCAGTCGCACGGCAACAGTGGGCCGGATACTCTGTGGTGCGGGATCAATTGTGACAGCGCAGGAAATGACCCTGAGACCCCGAGTGGCACTCCCTCAGCAGCTGACACGTGCCCCGTGGCCCACAGTCAGGTTTAAACATTTCCCGGATTTATTCAAATTCCTGATTTTTCCCCAAACTTTAGAAGAGCATAACTTTTGCTAGGAACCTCCAAAATTAGTGATTCAAATTGGTTTAGATTCAGATTGACAAACTCTATCCAAATATGCAACCCGGTTTGTATGAAAGTCTTTATTTAATTATGGAAAATTCTTTAAAGCTTTTCAGCAAAAGAATTTTAGAGTGAGTTTGGTTTATCCAAAAATCCTCAAATTTTGCCAGAATATTCTCTAGGGTGTTATTAGACTTCTGTAAATGTTTCAGCTCATTTGGAGTTGAATTGATCAGGGTAATTCAGATTGTAAGTTCCTGTATTCAAATGAATACAGAAACATTTTCAGAGAATTTCCAAAACTTGTAAATTCAGTTCTGGGAAATTCCTAGCTCCAAAAATCCTAGGAAAATCCATGTAGACTCTATAAACTATAATTGAAATTGTGGTTCACTGAGTTTGACATGAACATGGATGTTACCTCAGAATTAATTCATCTTTGACTAAACACTTAGAGAATTATTCTGAATAAACCATTCCATGAAATGTGCTAAATTTTGGTCCAGAGGACTTTCTTGTGGCAAGGAACTCATATGAAAATTCTACGCTCCATTAGAGCTCTGGATTACCACTGTCATGTGTGATCTCTTGAGGTGAGCAACACTTAAGTGGGAAGAAGCACTCAACACTTGATCTTAGTGTTTAAGCCCAACCCAAACCACTAGCACCAGTGTCATTTTAAATTCTTAAACAAAGTTCCAGTTTTAAAATGGTCATTAGATCTTATGAGCAAAAGATTTTCAATTAAATACATATGCATGATCATATCGTGTAGCATATACGTGAAGAAGGTGAGAAGAACTTGAGGTGAAGATCAAGGAGGGAGGAAATCAAGTGATCAAGCTCCAAGTGATCGTCACTAACTGATTGTAACAATAGTCACCTGCAAAACAGGCAAGCCCCGGTTTGCATTTGAACCGTTTTATAAAGCATTTTCTGTAGAGATCATAGCTTTGCATCGTTGATTGCATTACGTCTAGATGATATTGAAAACCCCACTTGCATGACCAGAAACACCTAAGAGAAAAAGGGTAGAATAGCAACTCCTCGAGGGAATTTGGCTACGCTAATGTTAGTAGGAAAGGTCCGGTAGAAGACGAGTAGTTGGAATCTACTCGCGAGTTTAGGGCTGGGGTACATGGAACCGATCCAATTTAGAGAAGATGAGGAAAGTTCCCACATAAGAAATGGAGACTGGGCAGGGAGGTTTAGATGCAGCAGGTTGCAGGCCGTGCGTGCATAGCCCTGCCTGTGTCGGTTAGGGCCCGTCCGTGCTTGGCCCTGTTGGACAAGTTTGAGTTGTGTACCGGGCACATACTGGCTATATGGGACCCAGGAAACCGATGTACCTTGGGAGATCCATAGTGGAACTTTTCCAACTGCCTTAGGCTTTCGGCGTCTGGGTAGCAGGAGGTACCTCGCTCAAGAACATACCCCAGCGGGTATGTACCTTGAGGGAGCTTGCGTACTCGGGGCAGTTGGACTGCGTCCAATGTGGAAGATCTTGGGAAAGGTGGCCGCGTACAACGTAAGTCGAGGTTTCTGCCGGCAACTCGGAGTACGGGTGTACGTGTCGTGTAGTCCGGGCGTGTACTGATTCGAATCACCGTCGCTCGCGGTTATATGAGCATACTTGCCCACTGCGTCTTGACGTAGTAAGAACTGAACTGGTTATTCTTTTGAACTTGATAAGGATGTGCTATAACTTGTATTGCAACCATGATTTAATTAGAGATAGGCTCATTAAAGTTTACTTTCACTTTGTGCAAGGAGCATCGCAACAAAGCGTTTCTTGTTTGATTGTGGAGTTGCGATGCTTTTCGGCTCAAGGTCTGCACAATGAGGCTTAAAATCTGAAAGTTAAGGATCAACTTTAGGCGAGTCCTTTATGCAAATCCAGCCGACCCAATTGCAACCATCGTGCATGTAGAGTTTCTTGTTTAGGAGAGACGGGTCAGACTTGTTGAGCCTATGTGCTCACGCTTGCTATATAAGTGGTTTTGCAGGTTAACAACGATGCTGAAAAGAAGGTTGTCCGGTGAGACTCGGGGACTCCCGAGTCAGGTAACACATGGAGAACCCAGCCGCTGCTGCTTGTCTTCATGTTGCTAGTGAGAGGAGTCCGCGGGCTGGACTTCATCTTGAGTGCTTTTAGTTATTCGACGTGAGTTGATATAGACTTCCGCTGTAGTTACTTGATGTGAAGTATTTACAAAGGAAAAACTTGTAAGCTTCCGCTATTGTTTTATGTAATACATTGTTCCTCATATGTGTGCTGTTGGGTGCCGCACAACACGGCACCACCCAATGCGATTCCCGGGCGAGTGGCCTGTCTCGGTTGAGCGGGTCACGTCAGCGTGGTATCAGAGCCGCATTGGTAATAGCACACGGAATAAGGAAGGTATTACGGCAAAAATTTAGGTTACGGTGAGGATACGGTATTAGGCCCACATAAGGATTACTATTAGCTTATTATGAAGGTGGCAACCTAACTTATTTGTTATGTCGGAAAATCGTGCATCTCGGGACAATTTATGTCTTGGGGGGTGCACGTAAGCGCTGTCCACCAGTGTGCACAAGCTGAAGGGTGGAGCCCCACGGGTGGCAGGTAACCCGATCCGCTTTAGTATTCTCTACGACTCCTCATGTCGTTTGGGGTGCTCGAGCAACGTCTGTCCCAGGCGTGCGTGGTGCAATTTGGGAAACCCCGTCACGTGGTTAGTAACGTGAACACGTAGCTCAAGGCGTGTTTGGCTTGAGAACACCTGTGCGAGTGATGACGGACAGGTGTAAGAACTGTATGGATACCGGGTTCGGTGTGCAGCCGGACCTGACGATTGAGTGTGACTAGTGCAGGGTTAACCACGAAATCGTAATACGAATAGTACACGTTTGTGAGTGACCGTTTTAGTGCCACCTAAGATACGTTTATGCCGGTATAATCCAGTTAAGGTTTTCTTTTGGTGAGGCTACATAGTACCGACATGCTTCTTACGGTGCATCGACGCCGTACTAAACTTAATAACGCCTTTCCTTCAAAGAAATAACTCATGAACTAACTTTCAAATAAAAATGGAAGTTTGAAACAAATATTAGTTACTGAACTCTTATTTTGAGCTAAGATTCAAATGAGAGGAAGATTAGACTTCAAAGATTTCAAAAACAGAGTGCCCTGTTTCCAGCAGAAATTTGTGCTGGACTTCAACAGAGCATAACTCTGGGTAGCTTGACCCAATTAAGGTGTATGATACAGTTATGGAAATATTTTCAAGTGATCTACAACTTCTTTGCAGACCTCCAGAGCTAAATCACATGCTAAATGGGTAGAAAGTTCAGAGTAAGGTAAACTGTCCAGAACCAGGACAGCAACAAAACCTCTCGGGACCTTTCTGTTTTTAAACCATAACTTTCTGTAGAAAACCCCTTAAGAAGCCTATGGTACACAATTGGAAATGTTATGAAATGTGCAACATTGTTGTAGTTCAAAGTTTGTTCAGGTTCTTATTGTATTTACATATACAACTGTGATAAAATCAGCCACGTACAAAGGAGGTGCTGGCAAATTTTATCCAGGAATTCTGTCAAACTTGAAGAATCATGACTCTTAATCCAGAGACGATCTGGGGGCATATGAGTACTCGTTGAAAATATACTGAAGTTTACTTTAACTTTGGTATTCAACTTGAGTTATGAAAATGCCCTTAACTAGATCAAAATCTGGAGATAGTGCATAAAGGTCTGTCCTGTACAGATAGGCTGGATAGTTATGCCTACAAAGGGGTTTTGTAAACATGAATTTTGTTACTGCTTTCATAAAGTTTTGACATAATCATGTTTCCATTAGTCTCACATACTGTTGAGTTCTTGTTTAACTCATCTCAACTACATTTTGCAGTATGGTTCGTACTCGCTCTAGGAGTAGGGCCGGAAGATCTCGTCGAGATGGTGATGCTTCTATTCCACCATCGGAACCACTATCCATGGGATGGATGGATCTTATGACTCGAGTCATCGAGTCTAACCAAGAGAACGCTAGGCTACTCCAAGAAGCAACACAAGAACACACACGCTTACCCCAAGCTTTGGTACAGCAAGGCGTACTCCAGAACACGCAACAAGTCGTTCCACCTCGGAACGCTTATTTGTACTTCTTGGCGACTCAACCGCCAATTTTTACTGAAGCCACCGAACCTGTGGAAGCAGATCAATGGCTTCGTGTCATGGAGTCTAAATTTGGAGTATTCAAGTGTGATGAATACCAGAAGACAAAGTTTGCCGCTCAACAACTCCATGGAGCTGCCAGAAACTGGTGGGTGGATCATATTGCCACCATTCCGGAGGACCATCAAGTGACATGGAGGGAATTTTGTGAAGCCTTTCATACTCGTTACATACCATTAGGTATTGTCAAGGCAAAGCGGGAGGAATTTTTGGGCTTGAAGCAAGGGGACATGAGTGTCCTCGAGTATGTCAGGAGATTTAATCTTTTGGCCCAATATGCTCCCGAGTATGTGGCGAAAGAAGAGGCACGGTGTGACCTATTCTTCCATGGCCTGAGTGCCATATTACGGGAGAAGCTGGCCGTACATAATAACGGCAGTTACACCGACATGGTCAATGCCGCTTTCATACAAGAGAAGCCGACACTTGAGTGGCAAGCCGAGAAGAGAAAGATGAGTAAGATCGAGCAGGCTAACACAAGTTATGTGCCTCAGAAGTACCGTTTGGTGTATCAAACGCCATCCGGTGAGAGATGGAGGCCACCTGTACGATCAACTCCTCAGAGATTGATTACTGGTCAAGTTCTACAACTTGCACCACCTCCACTGCCGCAGCATCAGACGGTGGTTTGTGCTCCATCGCTGCAGCCATATGTATCTAGCAGTCCACCGCAAGTCAACGAAGAACCGGAGAGGCATCCGTGTCTTACTTGTGGGCGTAAGGGCCATTATGCTAGGCAATGTTCGGAGGGAATTCAAGGATGCGGGTCATCATATTTACAACAATACGACCCGTACCTCAATCTGCAGATAGGAGGGCAGATAAGGGGCAATATTCACTATACTGTGATCGATGATGTTCCGGAGGGAAAAGCCGCTTTAGCAGGGATGTTTTCTCTGAATCAGCTACCGGTTTTAGTTCTCTTTGATTCCGGTGCCACACACAACTTTATTAGCCAATCTTTTGTGGCTCAACATCTGCTCCAAACCGTTTATACAAAGAGGAAATACCTCATATCTTCGCCCGGGGGCAGCAGTACCGCAAGCGAGGTTGTCTCCCGAGCACCTCTTTGTTTGGGGGGTAAAATATACCATACGACTCTCATTATCCTTGAGGGTCTGAAGATCGACATCATTTTGGGGATGTCATGGTTGAATTACCACAGAGCGGTTCTTAACATTAGCTCCAGGACCGTTGAGCTCAACTCCCCACAGCATGGTCTTCATATATTAATTTTGGGCGCCTGGCGGCAGCAGATTGCAACAGTGAACCACACGGAAGCTGTCAAGATAGAGGACATTCCGGTGGTACGTGAGTATCCTGATGTATTTCCCGAGGATTTACCGGGCATGCCGCCCGAACGAGACGTTGAGTTCAAGATTGAACTCATACCGGGAACAACACCGATATCACGAAGGCCGTACAAGATGGCACCCAATGAACTGGCAGAATTGAAGACACAGCTGAATGACCTAATGAGCAAGGGCTTTATACGACCGAGTTCGTCACCTTGGGGTTGTTCAGCGTTGTTTGTCAAGAAGAAGGACGAAACACTACGGCTTTGTGTTGATTATCGTCCTTTGAATGCCGTTACTATCAAGAACAAGTATCCACTACCTCGCATTGATATGCTCTTCGATCAATTAGTGGGTGCGAAGGTATTTTCGAAGATAGATCTTCGGTCCGGATACCATCAGATTAAAATCCGGGCAGAAGATATGCCGAAGACGGCATTTTCAACGAGATACGGGCTGTATGAGTATCTCGTTATGTCTTTTGGTTTGACCAACGCCCCGGCACACTTTATGTACCTGATGAATTCAGTGTTCATGCCGGAGTTGGATAAATTCGTCGTTGTCTTTATCGATGATATCTTGGTGTACTCCAAGTCAGAGGAAGAACATGCTGAACATCTGCATATTGTGCTACAAAGATTGCGAGATCATCAGCTCTATGCAAAATTCAGCAAGTGTGAATTCTGGATTAATCAAGTACCTTTTCTCGGACACATCATTTCAGCGGAGGGCATCGCTGTAGATCCGAGTAAGATTATCCAAGTGCAGAAGTGGGAGTCACCAAAGTCAGTACATGAAATCCGAAGCTTCCTCGGTTTAGCAGGTTACTACTGGAGGTTTATTCCGAGTTTCTCCAAGATTGCTAAACCGATGACAGAATTATTAAAGAAGAACACCAGATTTATGTGGGGTGCTGCGTGTGAACAAGCTTTCAAGACCTTAGTGAAGCATCTCACAACAGCCCCAGTTCTTGCTCAGCCGGATACAACGAAGCCATTCGACGTTTATTGCGATGCATCTGGCATCGTTCTTGGCTGAGTACTGATGCAAGAAAGACGAGTGGTCGCTTATGGATCTCGTCAACTCAGAACTCACGAGCAGCATTATCCAACTCATGATCTTGAGTTAGCTGCCGTGGTCCTTGCTTTGAAGATGTGGAGGCATTACTTGCTCGGAAATCTTGTACACCTCTACACCGACCACAAGAGCTTGAAGTACATCTTCACTCAGAAAGAATTGAACATGAGGCAACGAAGATGGCTAGAGCTCATTAAGGATTATGAACTAGAGATTCATTATCATCCAGGAAAGGCGAATGTGGTCGCCGATGCGCTCAGTCGTAAGGCGCATATCCATCACCTAACTATTGCCGAAATGGATGATGAAGAACCAAGCCTCCGTGTCATCCCGTATGGAGCTCTCTATAATCTTGCTCTCATTCCTACCATCCGAGAGGAGATCATTGAGGCTCAACGAAAAGACAAGGGTATGTCTCACATACGACGAGGATTAGACAACGGAGAAATGAAGTGCCTCCGGAAGGACGATGAGGGTACTTTGTGGTTTAACGACCGGATAGTAGTACCCCGGAATATGGGACTACGGAAGAAAATTTTGGATGAAGCTCATTTGTCCAAGTTTTCCATTCATCCGGGCAGTAATAAAATGTACCAAGACCTCCGGAAGAAGTTTTGGTGGACGCGTATGAAACGTGAAGTTGCAAAGTACGTTTCAGAATGTGATACGTGTCGAAGAGTCAAGGCCGACCATATGAAGAAGTCAGGCCTGTTGCAGCCATTGCATGTACCGGCATGGAAGTGGGAAGATTTGAGTATGGACTTCATCGTCGGGTTGCCGATGACCTCCCACAACCATGATTCGATTTGGGTAATCGTGGACCAATTAAACAAATCAGCACATTTCATCCCTGTGCATACTAGGTACAACGCAAAGCAGTATGCGGAGTTGTACATAGCACGGATCTTGTGCTTACATGGAGTTCCCCGCACCATTGTGTCAGATAGAGGATCGCTGTTCGTAGCCCGTTTCTGGGAACAGCTACACGCCTCCTTGGGGACAAAGTTGATTAGAAGCTCTGCGTATCACCCTCAAACCGACGGGCAAACTGAGAGGGTGAATCAAATACTATAGGATATGCTGAGAGCATGTGCCATCCACCACGGCAAGAGCTGGGATGATCACTTACTGCTGGCGGAGTTCTCGTACAACAACGGGTATCAGACGAGCATCAAAATGGCACCATATGAAGCTCTATACGGCTGGAAGTGCCGTACGCCCTTGAATTGGTGCGAATCCGGTGAACGAGTAACGTTCGGGGTTGATCTTGTCAATGAAGCCGAAGAGAAAGTTCGGATAATACAAGAGAACCTCAAAGCTGCCCAATCTCGTCAAAAGAGCTACGCGGACCAGAGACGTCGACCACTGCATTTCGAAGTCGGAGAGCACGTGTATCTTCGTGTGTCTCCAATGAAGGGGATTCATCGGTTTGGTGTCAAGGGGAAACTTGCTCCCCGATTCATCGGTCCATTTACTATCACGGAGAAGTGCGGGACTGTAGCCTACCGGCTGGAACTACCGGCAAGCCTTGCCGATATTCACGACATATTTCACGTGTCCCAGCTACGGAAGTGTCTCAAGTTTACCGCTGCCATCCGCACTGAAGACATCGATGAGTTGAAGCCGGATCTCACCTATGTCGAGCAACCTATACAGATTATCGACGAAAAGACCCGGATCACCCGGAACCGGACTTTGAAATTTTATAAAGTACTGTGGAGTAATCATAACCCGGAAGAGGCGACGTGGGAAACCGAAGATTACATCCACAAGAATTATCCGGAGCTTTTGTCATAAACCTTGTAATTACCTCCCACCTCGTTCTTCTTTTGAATCTCGGGACGAGATTCCTTTTAAGGGGGGAGGTATGTAAAGGTCCCAAAATAATGAATACAAAGAAACACTTATTTGCAAAAGTTGGTTTCACATGTATGAAATTTAGGACTTGTTAAAACTTTTCCACATGTGATGACACACATGAGGGTTTTTCTTCACACAAGTCAAATGTTTATTTGAGAACTTGGAACCCTAGAGGGGTCTAAAACAAGGATGGGAAGTTTCCATATGTGCGAGAAAAAAAAATCAGATTTGGAACAATTTGTTCAAACAAAAATTCAAATGAGAAAAACACAATGGAATTCCAAACTGTTGTGCTAAAAATCTCATTTGCAGCAGCCAAAATAAAAATCAGATTTCATATTTGAATTCCTTGAGTCCAAATTAGGGGGTGTGCAAAGTTTCATGATTTATGGAAATAGTTTGCAACCCATTTTGCAAAATGGACTTTAAAAGACAAAGAATTCAAATGCATGTTTGAATTTGGATGAAACTTGCCCAATTATCCAAATGCATACCAGTTTTGAATTTCCACAATTGAATTCACTCAACATTCAAACTTGGGAGATATTTGGAGAGGGGATAAGGAGGACTGATCAGTGGGTCCCACATGTCATTCTGTGAACTGAAAACTTGCAAAAGATCTCAGTGTTGGGTCTCTGTTTGCCTCCTTCAGTCGGCACCCGACACCGACGGGCGCAGCTCCGCTCGACACCGATGCTCAGCCGGCAGCCACCTCCTGGTGGAATTTCGTCGCGCTGGAGAGCCGCCCGACCGGCCTATACCCTCTCCCGGCCTCCTGTTCGCTCTTATCACCGAGACACCACAGCTCCTTCCTCCCTCACGCGAGAAATCAACCGAGAACCGCCGCTGAGCTCTCGGTCGATCGACCACCGCCTGGCGCGTGTGCCAGCCGCAGCTGAGCAGCAAAACTACACCGCAGAACACCCCACAACATCCTCGAGCCATCACTGAGCGGGTTCGCGCTCTCTGCACCGAGAACGGCGAGTTTCCACGGCAGCCGCCATAGGACCGAGAGCAAGTGCTCTCGTGGGCAGCATCAACCGCGGCTTGTCACGACCGAGCTAGGCCATCTCTGGGCACGCGCGACGTCCAGGCAACTCACCCCCGAAGCTCAGGATCAACCGTGGATCGCCGGCAGGGAATTCCGAGAATTTCTCCCGATCGGTGCAAACCGACCTTCCGGTACGTTTCCGAAAAATTCCCAGTTGATTATGGTCTAGATAGACCGAAACTTTGCACATGAGGGCTAGACGTAAGGACACACCAGTTTGCTTTTGAAACCCCGCATGAAAAACACTGTGCACGACGTATTTCCAGTCTTTACGACGGCGACTATGGCAGAAAGGTTCGGGTGCACGGTGAACCCTAATTTAGAACCGTTTCTGAGCCATTGTATTCCCATGTCGATGTTCCTTAGCGTCCGCCGGTGCTCTAGAGCTTGGAAACTGAAGCCTAGAAGGCTTAGGGCGTCGGGGCGACGTCGCCGGACTTCGTCCGAACCGTTGCGCCGTCGCGGGCTAGTTTGGGGGCCCTGCCAGCCCGAACAAACCCCACCAGCATGTTCCTCACATTGAATAAGGGGCTGGCGGCAAGTTTCAGCGTCAGGGGTTGCCGGACGGCCGATCCCGGAGCTACTCCGGCGAGCCCGGCGGCGGGATCGCGCGGGAGCGGGAGGTAGAAGAAGACCTCGCCGGCCCCACGCGTCAGTCGCACGGCAACAGTGGGCCGGATACTATGTGGCGCGGGATCAATTGTGACAGCGCAGGAAATGACCCTGTGACCCCGAGTGGCACTCCCTCAGCAGCTGACACGTGCCCCGTGGCCCACAGTCAGGTTTAAACATTTCCCGGATTTATTCAAATTCCTGATTTTTCCCCAAACTTTAGAAGAGCATAACTTTTGCTAGGAACCTCCAAAATTAGTGATTCAAATTGGGTTAGATTCAGATTGAAAAATATATCCAAATATGCAACCCAGTTTGTATGAAAGTCTTTATTTAATTCTGGAAAATTCTTTAAAGCTTTTCAGCAAAAGAATTTTAGAGTGAGTTTGGTTTATCCAAAAATCCTCAAATTTTGCCAGAATATTCTCTAGGGTGTTATTAGACTCGTGTAAAAGTTTCAGCTCATTTGGAGTTGAATTGATCAGGGTAATACAGATTGTAAGTTCCTGTATTCAAATGAATACAGAAACATTTTCAGAGAATTTCCAAAACTTGTAAATTCAGTTCTGGGAAATTCCTAGCTCCAAAAATCCTAGGAAAATCCATGTAGACTCTATAAACTATAATTGAAATTGTGGTTCACTGAGTTTGACATGAACATGGATGTTACCTCAGAATTAATTCATCTTTGACTAAACACTTAGAGAATTATTCTGAATAAACCATTCCATGAAATGTGCTAAATTTTGGTCCAGAGGACTTTCTTGTGGCAAGGAACTCACATGAAAATTCTACGCTCCATTAGAGCTCTGGATTACCACTGTCATGTGTGATCTCTTGAGGTGAGCAACACTTAAGTGGGAAGAAGCACTCAACACTTGATCTTAGTGTTTAAGCCCAACCCAAACCACTAGCACCAGTGTCATTTTAAATTCTTAAACAAAGTTCCAGTTTTAAAATGGTCATTAGATCTTATGAGCAAAAGCTTTTCAATTAAATACATATGCATGATCATATCGTGTAGCATATACGTGAAGAAGGTGAGAAGAACTTGAGGTGAAGATCAAGGAGGGAGGAAATCAAGTGATCAAGCTCCAAGTGATCGTCACTAACTGATTGTAACAGTAGTCACCTGCAAAACAGGCAAGCCCCGGTTTGCATTTGAACCGTTTTATAAAGCATTTTCATTTGTAGAGATCATAGCTTTGCATCGTTGATTGCATTACGTCTAGATGATATTGAAAACCCCAATTGCATGACCAGAAACACCTAAGAGAAAAAGGGTAGAATAGCAACTCCTCAAGGGAATTTGGCTACGCTAATGTTAGTAGGAAAGGTCCGGTAGAAGACGAGTAGTTGGAATCTACTCGCGAGTTTAGGACTGGGGTACTTGGAACGGGTCCAATTTAGAGAAGATGAGGAAAGCTCCCACATAAGAAATGGAGACTGGGCAGGGAGGTTTAGATGCAGCAGGTTGCAGGCCGTGCGTGCATAGCCCTGCCTGTGTCGGTTAAGGCCCGTCCGTGCTTGGCCCTGTTGGACAAGTTTGAGTTGTGTACCGGGCACATACTGGCTATATGGGACCCAGGAAACCGATGTACCTTGGGAGATCCATAGTGGAACTTTTCCAACTGCCTTAGGCTTTCGGCGTCAGGGTAGCAGGAGGTACCTCGCTCAAGAACATACCACAGCGGGTATGTACCTTGAGGGAGCTTGCGTACTCGGGGCAGTTGGACTGCGTCCAATGTGGAAGATCTTGGGAAAGGTGGCCGCGTACAACGTCAGTCGAGGTTGCTGCCGGCAACTCAGAGTACGGGTGTACATGTCATGTAGTCCGGGCGTGTACTGATTCGAATCACCGTCGCTCGCGGTTATATGAGCATACTTGCCCACTGCGTCTTGACGTAGTAAGAACTGAACTGGTTATTCTTTTGAACTTGATAAGGATGTGCTATAACTTGTATTGCAACCATGATTGAATTAGAGATAGGCTCATTAAAGTTTACTTTCACTTTGTGCAAGGAGCATCGCAACAAAGCGTTTCTTGTTTGATTGTGGAGTTGCGATGCTTTTCGGCTCAAGGTCTGCACAATGAGGCTTAAAATCTGAAAGTTAAGGATCAACTTTAGGCAAGTCCTTTATGCAAATCCAGCCGACCCAATTGCAACCGTCGTGCATATAGAGTTTCTTGTTTAGGAGAGACGGGTCAGACTTGCTGAGCCTATGTGCTCACACTTGCTATATAAGTGGTTTTGCAGGTTAACAACGATGCTAAAAAGAAGGTTGTCCGGTGAGACTCAGGGACTCCCGAGTCAGGTAACACATGGAGAACCCAGCCGCTGCTGCTTGTCTTCGTGTTGCTAGCGAGAGGAGTCCGCGGGCTGGACTTCATCTTGAGTGCTTTTAGTTATTCGACGTGAGTTGATATAGACTTCCGCTGTAGTTACTTGATGTAAAGTATTTACAAAGGAAAAACTTGTAAGCTTCCGCTATTGTTTTATGTAATACATTGTTCCTCATATGTGTGCTGTTGGGTGCCGCACAACACGGCACCACCCAATGCGATTCCCGGGCGAGTGGCCTGTCTCGGTTGAGCGGGTCCCGTCAATCTTCTAGGGCATACCTTGACAGCTGCGTGAACTTGTTGAGGTACTCATTCACACTCTTCCTTCCTTGACGGTTACCTTCAAACTCTTGCCTTTTAAGCATCATGACTCCTGCAGGGACATAATGGGAGCGAAAACTCTCCTTCAATGCAGCCCAAGTGATAGTCTCCTGGTTGACATGAGCATTGCAAAGATCGTCCCACCAATCAGCGGCTAATATCATAAGCTGGTGTGGTGCGAAGAGATCTTTCTCCGGATCATTGCACTGAACAATAGCAAGCTTCTTTTCCATATATTGCAGCCAATCATCAACCTCGATAGGATGATTGGCTTGTGCAAAAGTAGGCGGTCTAGTACTCATGAACTCTCCCAATCTGTTGTGAGCCGGCGGTGGTGGCGGTGGGGGTGCAGGAACGGGTTTGGGATTGTTGTTGTTGTTGGCCTGCATCTGACCCAACGTTTGTATCATAGTTTGCATGAGCTTGTTCTGCATAGCCATCAACCATTCAAGGTTGCTTGCATCAGCCCCAGGGTTGGCATTTTCAGGAACTTCCACATTGCCATCCTCCTGTGGTTCGTTGTTACCACGAGCATTCCTTCATTGGCGGTTCGAGTTTTCCCTCACCATCTTTGAGAGAGTAGAGTAGGAGATAGAAATTTAGACTGATCCCCCAACTATATGCATCATGGTGTATGAACTAAGCAACTTCTTTTATTAATCTTAGCCTATATGAGGATGTGAACAAGTGCCGAAGCATCTCACATCTCTCCACTATGTGTGGATGTGGACATTCGCCGAAGCGTCCCACAACTGACACCGAGCACACAAACACAAGTAATCATCATAAAAATTTCTGCACACCACTCTTATTTGATCTACTGCGATCTAAACGTTCCTATTACAGGTTTATTCAGTGGAAACCTAAACTTAATCGTGAGAACCGGTGCTGTTCTCGCCGTGTGACGGGGGTGGTCCATACATGGGCGCACACCATGGTGAGTCGGCAGTCCATGTAGGGATAGATGACTCCGGTGCTCCATTTGTTCTCGCCTTGGCACGAGTCTCCTCTTGTTTTTCCAGCAAGTACAGCTTCTTGCGGAGGTAACGGATCTCTTCTTGCGCGCTTGCATAGAGGTCTCCTAACTCCACGTGCAATTTCTGATACTTGTTAGCAGCTTGTGGGTTGGAAAGAGCTCCTTCATGGGGTCCAATGATCTCCCTTGTACCACTTTTCCGATACGGGTGCAGCTCAAAGGTAGTGTTTCAAGCTGGTCACGAAAGCGTAGCACAGTCCCGTGAGTGCATCCCATGCAGCATCGTCAATAGCTTCTGCCCTTGTAGCTCTCCATGTGGGTGTGAAGTGCCGGATGACAACCCTACCGTTAGATAGGATGGTTACCTCAGCCTTCCACTCTTCATGTCCGAGACGAGGGACTTTCTTAAGAAGGTATTCCCGGTACAGGCTGCAGCAATCCAGGAACTCTTTATGCTCCTTGGATATGTGTCCTCCTTCAATCCCGTCAGACCGGAATTCTTGAACTGAACGGTTGGCCCGTTCATCACCTTCATTCTTGGCCTCAGAAAGGGGTGGCTCCTCTTCGGATTCATCTCCTTCCGACATTGCTTCATGAGGCTCCGCTGGGTGTAAGCCCTCATGAAATTCCTCGAGAGGTGCGTACCAATGCCGCGGTTCTTGTAGATCATCTTCCATGTCATCTTCGATTGGTTCCACCATTTAGGGATCCTCTTCCTCATGCATAGAGCTACTGACTTCATTCTCCTCATGAGGTTCCATCTTCACCTCCTCCCAATATGGTCCATCGGACACCTCAATGGGGTCAAGTGCACTCCCTAGTGGTGGTGGACGAGTCCTTATGCGTGTTGTGCGCCTAGTCACATGCATCTATAAATAAGACATGAGGAACTTTAGAGAAGAAGAAAATAACTCAAAAACTTCAGGAGCTATGAAGCAAGAAAACAAAAGTGTTGCTGTCCACAACCAAGGAAGAAAAGAGGGGCTGAAAATAGCACTTTGCGGTGGCTGAGTTGACAAATAAAGTGCAGCAGCAAGCATTTTCCGAAAATAACAGTTTAGAGGGGTGTTCCTATGTGTTTTAGAGTGTCCATTCTACCTAGGCTTGCGTCCTACGGTCAACGTGGCTCTGGTACCAATTTGTGACACCCGGTTCCGAAAATGAACCAAGTGAATGCATATGTGTGCCCAGGATGTTCATCACACATACACATGTATTACACAAACTGAAATTCAGAATATAACCACATATGAATAGTGTTTAAGTACTTTATTACAATGACTCACTGTCTCACTCATGAATATCCAACTTATTTTAGCAGCAGAAGACTCTAAACGACAGAGTAAAATGACTAAAACGATGCGGCTCCACTCCAACTCCACAGGCATGTGGACGGTAGTGCGCACGCCTAGTACTCCACTTGTTGCTCGGTACTCTGCTCCTGTAGCTGATGTATATGTGGGAATGCAAGGGTGAGTACATGTCGTACTCAGCAAGTGCAGGAAAAGTATGACATGTAGCATACAACAAGGTAGGCAATAAAAAGGCTCATTGCAGTAAGCAAATTTTATTTCACAAGCATGATAAAAACAGCAACTATCTCTAGGTGAGTTAAATCCCATCATAAACAAGTAATTCATCAGCATTCTTTAATCATAATTCACCATATATCACGTCTCAACCAACCATTAATCTTTCTCAAGTTCATATCATACTCATAATTATTCATAACAATCTCATTTTCATATAACTGAAACTAAACTCATTGTCATGACCCAAAACAGTCCCAAAACCAATCCCTATGACCATACCACAACTATACTGAATAACTATCCCAAGTTTTGCCTCTAATCATGGAAGTTGGCCAGGTGCTTGCAACCGGAAGCACAGCTATCATGATAGTTTTACACTCCATAGAGGTGATACCACTTTACCCACAAGTTTGTTATTTCGTCACCCGTCGGCCACTAGAGAAACCTCCATCATGCCACTACACTACCGTCAGTGTATGGCCAAGAGATCACAAAATAACCTTTTGTAACACCCTCAATTTCACTACCATGCATTGCATACATTTTTCATGTACATAAGCATTTAAAATGAAGAAGAAAATAAAGAGGGGAATATAGAAGCAAATAAAATAATAAATAAAATAAAAATACAAAATAATAAAAATAAATAGAAAAGAAAAAATAAAAATAAAAAATAAATAAAATAGTCAAACCTGGCCGTCCCCAATTCCCCCAAAATTTGGCCCCTAATTTCCCTAATTTTCCCTAACTTTCCTGATTTCCCCAATTCCCCAAAATTCACCTAGGGAATTTTTCCCCACGTTTGGGGGGGGGGGGGGGGGATTTGGCCAAATTGGCAAAACCAATTAGGAGGGGGGACCTAGCCGGCCCCTCCCCCATGGCCGCAGCACATAAGGGGGGAACCCTAGCCGCACCCTTTGTTTTTTCGTGGGATTTTATTTTCCCCCAATTAATCTCAGCCCTTGGTGTAAAATAAATAGAAAAATCACAGCCCCTGGCTCCCACCCCTTTTAAAATTAAATCTCAGCCCATGGATAAATCAGTTGCTAAAATCCTGGTCTCCCTAGCTATTTTCCCCTCTTATAAATAAAACCCTCCCCCGTAGCAGCCACCCAGTCCCCAAAAACCCCTGGCCGCCGCCCTCCCCAGCTGCCAAAGCCTGGTTGCCGCCCCTTGCTGGAGGTTGGCCGCCATTGAAGCTTTGTCACGCCTCGCCGTCTTCAAAGAAGAAGCCCCTTACGTTCTGCCCTAGCCGCAGCCTCACCAATCCCCTTAGAAAATCTCCAGCTACTGCCATAGCAAGGGAGAAGGTCCTGCCGCAAGGAAGAGTGGAGGAAGAAGTGAGGTAGGTTTTCGTTACCTCTCTTACCAAAAGTCACCACTATTTCTACGCACCCGTTTTCTCCACACCATGCGAGCAGAAATTTCTGCGTGTGGACAGACAATTTTTGGTCAATTTTTGACGGTGGAATTGATCTACAAATTGTGTCAAGATCATAACCACGTCAACACTTGATCTCAGCAGCCTTGTTCATCATAAAACCCCATGGAAGCCCACAAAAACTTGCAAGAACACGTACAAAGTGATTTTTTTTATAAACTGCATCATAGGAATTGCATTCATCCACCCCATTGCATATTGAGTAAAGTTTGTGCATGATAATTGATTGCTGTAATCTTTGTATGTGCATTGTCTTGAGTAGAAGACACGCTCAAGGGGCCATCTACGATGAACTACAGCACCAAGACTTCGAGATGCTTGAGTAACACGAACCGCGGGAGCAAGGCAAGTGCCCCTTGACCATATTGGTCCCATGTTTTGAAACTGTTTTGCTTGCGAAAACTTGTATGCTTGTGTCAACTTGATGGGACACCCTTTTTTAGGATTTTACTAGTTTTGTTATCCATCCTTGTCGCCGGGAAAGTTGATGAATCGGGCATGGTCGTTTTTCCTTTTGCTTCGCTCAAATTACAGGATACGTGAAGCTGAAAATAAAACTTGTTTAGCTACTGCACTCATGAGATTAAAGATAATGAGAACTTGATGATGTTAATGAGCATGGGATCGGGGGGATCTAGGCGAGCTTGGTTTACGGATGTTGCTGAATGAAATGGTAGTTTACTTGCCGTAGATCTTAGGACCGGTTCATGCGAGCACATGCCAGGAAAAGAGTGTCACCACAAGGCCAAATATGGGTGCGGCTTAGCTGATGAATTGGGTGTGTTGCTAACTTGTTATTGACCATTGGGTGGCACAGGGAATGGGAGGTGACGAGGACTGCCCCGGGAACTGCATGGCACAAGAGGGGGCCCATGGGTGGGAGATTGGAGATTCGAGCCTGCCGGTGAAACCTCAGTTGGAGATTGGAGATTCTAGCAGCCCTTTTGTAAAGTCTATTAGTGCGATCTCTTGGTCATACACCGATGGTTGTGTAGTGGCAGAATGGAGGTTCTCTTTAGTCGCCGACGGGTGACGAAATCACAAACTTGTCGGTAAAGTGGTGCCACCTCTGCAGAGTGTAAAACTATCATGATAGTCGTGCTTCCGATTACAAGCACCTGGCCAACTTCTATGATTAGAGGCAAAAATTGGGGTGGTTATTCAGGTATGGTCATTAGGATTGGTTTTGGTACTATTTTAGGTCATGACAATGAGTTTTGTTTTGGTTCTATGAAAATGAGATGGTCATGAGTACTTATAAGTATTTGATGAACTTGAGAAAGATTATTTGCTGGTTTAGACTCGATATATGGTGAATTGTGATGAAGGAATGTTGATGAATTACCTGGTTATTTTGGAATTTAACTCACCTAGAGATAGTTGCTGCTTTTTACCATGTTCGTGAAATAAAATTTGCTTGCTGCAATGAACCTCTTGATTCCCTATCTTGTTGTAAGCTACATGTCATACTTTTCCCGCACTTGCTGAGTACGACATGCACACTGACACGGACCGAAATCCGTACATTCCAGGATGACAGAGGGTGGTGCCACGCGATGCGACACCCGACAGCACACACGATAAGCAAACATAGTATTACATTGAATCATGCTGAATTTGTACAAAAGTAGTACAATCTTCAGTTACAACTACTGTACACAGTCTACTGCAGCGGAAATTATTTGTACAACTCACGCCAACACCTAACTAGCAAAAGTTGGTTGTCCGGCCCTACGGGCAACCCACACTAGCTCCAGTCAGCCTCAATGCGGCGTGTACGGCACCCACACAGCTGTAGTCCCCGACGCAGGGGTAGCCCTCGCCGGTGGACTCGTACTCCGACTCCGTGGGGTACTCCTCACCTGCAAACACTCATAGCAGCAACTGTGAGCACAATGGCTCAGCAAGTCTTAACCGACTCTCCTACACATGAAACTCTACATGCAAGTCATACTCGAATATAGGATGAAAGTTTGCAACAAAGGGACACGCCTACAAGTTCATCCTTAATTCATATTTTAGCCACAAGTTAACAGTTCATGAATCTAAAATTTAGTGAGCAATATTTGGTGGCACACATGTAGCAATACAAGTTATTCATATCAGCAGTATTGTATCATAACATTCCATATTTTACCTACATCACGACACAGTGAACAAACGGTACTCATAACCACGAGGGACGGCGAATCAACTTGTTATACACCTGCAGGGATACCCGAATAGCACGTCACGTACGCCCATCCTCGGAGCTGCAACGGAACACTCAACCGATGTCGTACGGACAACCTTTCACCCAACAGCCCAAACGTCGAACCGGTCGCACCAAAACGAGCAGGAGGTTCCCTACACGGAGCATCTCTATATGCCCGTTAGCAGATTTCCACCTGGCTGCCCTCAACCTACACCTATAAATCGGTGTGCTATTCCTCGATGCTCGGAGGTTTAGGTTACATCAGTTTATCGGACCCTATATATCCGATATGCCTTCGGTACATTTCAACTTGTTCAGCGGGGCCACACACAGATCGGTCCTCAATCGACACGGGCAGGGCTACACACACAATACTTCCTCTTGTTGCATCCTAGCCCTTGCCTAGTCTCATTTTCTTACTAAAGTTGTCTCACATCTCGAACCAATCCCGTATGTGGCAAATCCTATACTCGCGAGTAGATTCCAACTACTTGACTTGTACCAAAGTATGTAAACATTAAGCCAAGCATGATCTACTTGAGGACTTAGACACTACCCTCACTGTCTTTGGAATAATCTGGTTATGCAGTTAGAGTTTCATCCATTCTAAACTTAATGCACATACATACCTCAAAATAAGTGAGTATAAAGCAAAATTTGATAAAACTTGTTAAATGCAAACCGGGGTTTGCCTTGTTGATGCTGGTCAGGGGTTAGTGTCTCCTCCGGAGGTATGAAGTCCAGTATCTCCGTAGTCTCCTCGCGTTCAGCGACTACACGTAATCAAGTTAACGATATGTCAAATTAAACGCGAAAGTATTGAATTTATCATGTATGGACTATAACACTATCTAGACATACCATTTGACAGGGACCACGCCGCCTGTTCAATCACGGGGACGTGCCACTCGCCCGGGAATGCCATTGGGTGGTGCCGTGTTGTGCGGCACCCAACAGCACAAATATAAGGAACAATGTATTACATAAAACAATAGCGGAAGCTTACAAGTTTTTCTTTGTAGATAGTTTACGTCAAGTAGCTACAGCGGAAGACTGTAAACAGCTCACGTTGAGTAACTAAGAGCACTCGAGAAAAGGTCCAGCCCACGGATTTCTCTCGCTAGCAACACGAAGACACGGCTGGGTTCTCCGTGTGTTAAACGACTCGGAGGTCTCCGAGTCTCACCGGACAACCTTCTTCTTAGCATCGATGTTAATCTGCAAAACCACTCATATAGCAAGCGTGAGCACATAGGCTCAGCAAGACTGATCCGTCTCTCCTAAACAAGAAACTCTACATGCACGACGGTTGCAATTGGGTGAGCTAATTTGCATAAAGGACTCGCCTAAAGTTGATCCTTAACTTTCAGATTTTTAAGCTTCATTGTACAGACCTTGAGACGAACAGCATCGCAACTCCACAATCAAACAAGAAACACTTTGTTGCGATGCTCCTTGCAAAAAGTGAAAGTAAAGTTTAATGAGCCTATCTCTAATTCAAGCATTGTTCCAATACAACTTAAATCACAGCCTTAGTATGTTCAAAAGAAACTATTTTCAGTTGTTACTACGTCAAGACGCAGTGGGCAAGTATGCTCATATAACTGCGAGCGACGGTGATTTGAAATAGTACACGCCCGGACTACACGACACGTACACCCATACTCCAAGTTGCCGGCAGCAACCTAGACTGACGTTGTATGTGGCCACCTTTCCCAAGATCTTCCACACAGGATGCGGTCTTACTGCCCCGAGTCCACAAGCTCCCTCAAGGTACATACCCGTAGTGTTATGTTCTTGAGTGAGTTACCTCCTGCTACCCTGATGCCGAAAGCCTAAGACAGTTAGAAAAGTTCCAATGTGGATCTCCCGAGGTACATCGGTTTCCTGGGTCCCATATAGCCAGTATGCGCCCGGTACACAACTCAAACTTATCCAACAGGGCCAAGCTCGGACGGGCCTTAACCGACATAGGCAGGGCTATGCACGCACGGTCTGCAGCCTGCTGCATCTAAGCCTCCCTGCCCGGTCTCCATTTCTTAAGTGTGAACTTTCCTCATTGTATCTATTTGACCCGCTCCGAATAAACCAGCCCTAAACTCGCAAGTAGATTCCAACTACTAGACTTCTACCAGACCTTTCCTACTAACATTTAGCGTAACCAAATCCACTCGAGTAGGTGCTATTCTACCCTTTCTCTCTTAGGAAATTCTGGTCATGCAAACGGGGTTTCCAATATCAACTAAACCTAATGCAATCAAACATACAAGCTATGATCTCTATAAATGGAAATACTTTATAAACTGTTCGAATGCAAACCGGGGCCTGCCTGTTTCGCAGCTCACTAAGAATACAATCATTTAGTGAAGATCACTTGGGGCTTGATCACTCGCTTCCTCCCTCCTTGATCTCCACTTCAAATTCTTCACACGTTTTCACGTAGATGCTACACGATATGAATGTGCACATGTATTTAATTGTAAATCTTTTGCTAATAAGCTCTGGTAACAAGTTTAAAAACTGGAACTCTGTTTAAAAATTTAAAATGACACTGGTGCTAGTGGTTTGGGTTTGGGTTTAAGTACTATGATCAAGTGGTAAGTGTTTTCTCCACTTGTGTGTTGATTACCTAAAGAGGTTACACAGGACAGTGGTGATCCAGAGCTCCAGTGGAGTTGAAAATTTTCATGTGAGTTCCTTGTCACAAGAAAGTCATCTGGACCAAAATTTAGTACTTTTCATTGAGTGGTTTATTCAGAACAATTCTTTAAGCAATTAAGCAAAGAGGAATTAGTTCTGAGGTAACACCCATGTTCATGTCAAACTTAGTGAACTATAATTTCCGTTGCAGTTCATAGAGTCTGCTTGAATTTTACTAGGATTTTTGGAGTTAAGAATTGCCCAGAATTGTTTCTGTATTCATTTGAACACAGCAACTTAAAATCTGAATTCTCCTGATCAAATAAACTCCAATTCAGCTGAAATATTTACAGGAGTTCAATAACACCCTAAAGGATATTCTGGCAAAATTTGAGGATTTTTGGATAAACCAAACTCCCTCTAAAATTCTTTAGCTGAAAAGTATTATATAATTTTCCAGAATTAACTAAGGGCTTTCGTACAAATTGGGTTGCATATTTTCATAGAGTTTTTCAATCTGAATCTAACCCAATTTGAATCACTAAATTTGGAGTATCCTAGCAAAAGTTATGCTCTTCTAAAGTTTGGGGGAAAATCTGGATTTTGAATAAATCCTGGAAATGTTTAAATCTGACTGTGGGTCCGGGAGACACGTGTCGCGTGCTGGAACAAGCCACACGGGGACACAGGACTATTTCCCATGTTGCCACAGTTGATCCAAGCCCAAAGAAAATCTAAACGTTGTTTACCGTGTGACTGACGAGTGGGGCCGGCAGCTGCTTCGTCTACCTCCCGCCCTCGCGCGATAGCACCGCTGGAGCTCGCCAGAACTCGCCGGTTTCTGACTTCCCGCCCTCTCTCAAGCTGCCACTCGCCACTAGGCCCTAGAAAGATGTAAGGAACACGCTGGTGCGGTCTTCCTAAGCCGGCAGAGTCTCTAAAGTAGCTTGCAACGGCGCGGCGGCTCGGTGGAAGTCCGGCGACGTCGGTCTGATGAGCTAGCCCGCTAAAAGCTCTCTGGAAAGGCACTACAGCACCATTGAGGGCTGGAGAAGTTTGGCATGGTCGTACACGGGCTCGGGAAAGGCTCCACACTAGGGTTCATCGTGTGCCCGAATCTTCCTGCCATAGCCGCCGTCGGAAAGATCAGAAATATTGCCGTGCACAGTGTGTTTCATGCTAAGTTTGCAAAGCAACAGGTGCGCCCTCAAGTCTATCTCTCGTGGGTGAAGTTTTGTGGACTCTAACCAAGTGTCAATCGGGAATTTCCTGAATTCATACCCGAAGGTCGGTTTGCACGGATCGGAAGAGAATCTCGAAATTCACCGTCGACGATCCATGGTTGACTTGAGCTTCGGTGGTGAGCTGTAGGAGGTTCTTGTGCGTCCAGAGGTGGCCTAGCTCGGCCGTGACAAGCCTTGGTTGAGGCTATCCACGAGAGCACCTCGTCTCCTTTGATCTCGTGCGCGACGGGAAAGCTTGCGCCCGAGTGAGGGGACCCAAGAACCGCTCGACTATGGTGTGAGGAGGTCGTGGGAGTTGTGGTGATGTGGTTTTGCTGCCCAACATAGACTTGCACGTGAGCTTGGCGGTGGCCGAGCGATCGCACGAGTGGCGGCAGCTCAGTTCGGTTTCTTGTGCAAGGAGAAAGGAGCAGCGTGGTTTTCTCGGTGTTGTGAGCAAAAGATCACAGCCGAGAGGATGAGAACGGGGAGAAGCAGCTTGCCAGCGCAAACCGATCAAGGAGAAGGTGGCTCGGTCTGTCCCGGTGGCGCACGGTGAGGAGCCTCTGTGGCTCGGTTGCTTCACGTGGAGGATGAAAAACAGAGACCGAGCACTGCAAAAGTGAAGATCTTTTGCACACTAAATTTCCCCAATGACATGTGGGTCCTAGCCTATTCTTATCCCTCTTCAAAATATCTCCCAAAGTTTGAATATAATGGAATTCAATTGTGAGAATTCAAATCTGAGGTGCATTTGGATAATTGGGCAAGTTTCATCCAAATTCAAATGGGTATTTGAATTCTTTGCAATTTAAAGTCCATTTTGGAAAATGAGTTGCAAAACATTTCAAAAATTCATGAAACTTTGCATACCCACTATTTTGGACCTAAGGAATTCAAATATGAAATCTGATTTTAAATTTGGCTGCTGCAAATGAGAATTTTACCACAACAGTTTGAATTTCATTGTGTTGCCCTCATTTGAATTTTGAGTTGAACAAACTTGTTCCAAAATCTGAATTTAGTTTTCTCACACATATGGGAACTTCCCACATTGGATTCAACTCCGTTTTGGGTTCCAAGTTTTCAAATAAATACTTGACTTGTGTGAAGAACTCTCTCATGTGTATTATCACATGTGGAAAAGGTTTTAACAAGTCCCATTTTTCATACATATGAAACCAACTTATTGCAAACATGAGTTTCTTTGTATTCATATTTTGGGACCTTCGCGTTCCTCCCCTCTTAAAAGGAATCTCGTCCTGAGATTACAAAAGAAGAGCGAGACGGGAGGGTAACTACAAAGTTTATGACAAAAGTTCCAGATAATTATTGTGGATGTAATATTCACTTTGCCACGTTGCCTCTTCCGGGGTATGATTACTCCACAGAACATTGAAAAATCTCAAAGTCCGGTTTCGGGTGATCCGGGTCTTTTCGTCGATAATCTGCATGGGTCGCTCAGTGTAGGTGAGATCCAGCTTCAACTCATCGATGTCTTCGGTGCGGACAGCAGCGGTAAACTTGAGACACTTTCGCAGCTGGGATACGTGAAATATATCGTGAATACCGGAAAGGCTTGCTGGTAGTTCCAGCCGGTATGCTACGGCCCCGCACTTCTCTGTGATAGCAAACGGACCGATGAATCGGGGAGCAAGTTTCCCCTTGACAGCGAACCGATGAATCCCTTTCATCGGAGACACACGAAGATACACGTGCTCTCCGACGTCGAAATGCAGCGGTCGACGTCTCTGATACGCATAGCTTTTCTGACGAGATTGGGCAGCTTTGAGGTTCTCTTGTATTATCTGAACGCTCTCTTCGGCTTCATTGACAAGATCAACCCCGAACGTGACTCGTTCGCCGGACTCGCATCAATTAAATGGTGGTCAGCACTTCCGGCCGTATAGAGCTTGATATGGTGCCATTTTGATGCTCGTTCGATAACCGTTGTTGTACGAGAACTCCACCAATGGTAAGTGATCATCCCAGCTCTTACCGTGGTGCATGGCACATGCTCTTAGCATATCTCCTAGTATTTGATTTACCCTCTCAGTTTGCCCATCGGTTTGAGGGTGATATGCGGAGCTTCGAATAAGTTTGGTTCCCAAGGATGCGTGTAGCTGCTCCCAGAACGGGCTACGAACAGCGATCCTCTGTCGGACACAATGGTACGGGGAACCCAGTGTAAGCACAAGATCCGTGCTATGTACAACTCCGCATACTGCTTTGCGTTATATCTTGTATGCACCGGGATGAAGTGTGCTGATTTGGTTAACCATTCAATGATTACCCAAATCGAATCATGGTCGTGGGAGGTCATCGGCAACCCGACGATGAAGTCCATACTCAAGTCTTCCCATTTCCATGCCGGTACTTGCAATGGCTGCAACAGGCCTGACTTCTTCACATGGTCGGCCTTGACTCTTCGGCACGTATCGCATTCTGAAACGTACTTTGCAACTTCAGGTTTCATACGTGTCCACCAAAACTTCTTCTGAAGATCTTGGTACATTTTATTGCTTCCCTGATGAATGGAAAATTTGGAAAAATGAGCTTCATCCAAAATTTTCTTCCGTAGTACCATATCCCGGGGTACTACAATCCAGTCGTTGAACCACAAACTACCATCATCGTCCTTCCGGAAGCATTTCATCTCTCCGTTCTATCCTTCGCCGTATGTGAGATAGTCCTTTGTCTTTTCGTTGAGCTTCAATGATCTCCTTTTGAATGGTACGAATGAGAGCGAGATTGTAGAGAGCTCCATACGGGATGACACGGAGGCTTGGTTCTTCATCATCCATTTCAGCAATAGTCAGGTGATGAATATGTGCCTTACGACTGAGCGCATCGGCGACACATTCTCCTTTCCTGGATGATAATGAATCTCATGTTCATAATCTTTAATGAGCTCTAACCATCTTCGTTGCCTCATGTTCAATTCTTTCTGAGTGAAGATGTATTTCAAGCTCTTATGGTCGGTGTAGAGGTGTACAAGATTTCCGAGCAAGTAATACCTCCACATCTTCAAAGCAAGGACCACGGCAGCTAACTCAAGATCATGAGTTGGATAATGCTGCTCGTGATTTCTGAGTTGACGAGATCCATAAGCGATCACTCGTCCTTCTTGCATCAGCACGCAGCCAAGACCGATGCCAGATGCATCGCAATAAACATCGAATGGCTTCGTCGTATCCGGCTGAGCAAGAACTGGGGCTGTTGTGAGATGCTTCAATAGAGTCTTGAACGCTTGTTCACAAGCTGCACCCCACATAATCTGGTATTCTTCTCCAATAATTCCGTCATCGGTTTAGCAATCTTGGAGAAGCCCGGAATGAACCTCCGGTAATAACCCGCTAAACCGAGGAAGCTACGGATTTCATGCATTGACTTTGGTGAATCCCATTTGTTTATCTGGATAATCTTACTCCGATCTACAGTGATGCCCTCCACTGAAATAATGTGTCCGAGAAAAGGTACTTGATTAATCCAGAATTCAGACTTGCTGAGTTTTGCATAGAGCTGATGATGTCGCAATCTTTGTAGCACAATATGCAGATGTTCAGTATGTTCTTCCTCTGACTTGGAGTACACCAAGATATCGTTGATGAAGACCACGATGAATTTATCCAACTTTGGCATGAACACTGAATTCATGTGACACCCCAAAATCCTGTTCAGAGGGGAGTTTAAAAATTTTTGAACGTGTTGCATGTGTTGGAAAAATTCAAATTTAAACTGGAATTCAAATTAAACTCAAAACAGAAAAGAAATAGAAAAAGAAAAAGAAAAACAGAAAAAAAAAACCGGCCAGTGGGCCGAAACCCACCAGCCGGCCCACCCTGCCCCCGCGCCAGCCCGCAGCCACGAGCCCGCGCTCTCTCTCTCAGACAGGTGGGACCCACCTGTCATCCCTAACCCCCGATCGTCCGAAACTCAGACTGTTCACCCGCGCGCGCGCGATCGCAACCGACCGGATTTCTGGCCGAATTCTGGTTCCGGAGGACTCCCACTCGATCTAAACAAACCCACCGCCCTCCCCCGTCTATAAAAACCCCGGCCTCGTTCTGTTTTTCCCACGCGATCCGCCGTTTTTACTCCGGTGAGAACCCGAGTCCCTCCGGCGAATTCTGGCCGATCTACGCTCGGAAATTCCGATCTAACTCGCTGGTCTTGATCCACCGCCTCCAGGGAAAATCGCAGGTGCAGAAAACTCGGTGGTTTGCGGTTCAAACACAGCGCCGACGAGCCTCACCGTGAATTCACCTCGGACCTCGTCGCCGACCGCCTTCCAGGACCTCAGAGCTCAAGAAAACCCCCGAGGTGAGATCCCCGACCTCCCCTCCACCGATCTATGCCATAAAATCACAGTTTTAGGAAGAATTGACGAAGAACCGAAACTCTCCGGCGAGATCGCCACCTCCCGCCGCCGTGCGCCGCCGGGCAGCGCCGCCCGCGCTCGATCAGAGCGACGTGGCCGCTTGAGCGCCGTTTATTTTAAATCGCACGGTAGAGTTTAAATCCCCGCGTACCGGTTCGACGTTATAATCTCAGCCGTCTGTTTTAAATCGGACGGTCCACGTCAGCCCCGTGTTATAAAGACTGGAAATGTTACGTGCTACCCCTTGGGGTTCTCGGGAAATAAGAGCTAGCACCAAAAACTTCCGATCTAGCCCCTGGAACTTCAGAAAATCATGTAAATTAATTTAAAAATCAGTTTTAGCCCCTGGTCTAAATAAAAATTAGGAAAAACTCCTCTGTTATGTGTAGCTAGACCCCTGAAAATTGTTAAAATAATATTATAGACCCTGTAGTGGGGTGAGTTTACCTTTTTAACCCTGTTTGATATTAAATTTAGGAAATTGAATATGTGGCTAGTATTTAAAATTTAAAAAGTGGGACAAACATATTGTCAAATTTAAATTAAAAACTTTCTCAGTACTTAGAAAACTTTGGAGTTAGATAAAAATAGATTTTTGGCTGAAATGAATCTGTTTAATTTATTATTCGCATTTATTAGTTATAGGGACACATTTTTAAGTGAAGAATAGTTCTGAAAATTAGGAAAATAAATGTAAAATAGTTTACATCAGAGGAAAAGGTCAAAAATATGTTATTAAATATTTTAGATCAGAACCTATTCTGTTTAGATGATGTGTCTTGTTATTTTCATAATAAAGTTCACATTTAGGCATAGGAAATAAATCTTAAAATATAGCAACTAGTAAATGATAAATGGAGTTTCTAAAATCCAAAGAATTCATTTTAGGGTTGGTAGAAATTCTGAAGACACATATGGAGAAGGAAAATACCTTTCATGCATACTTGGTAGCTAAAAGGTGTAGTAATTGAATATAAGGAATTTATTTAAATTGGAAACTCATATATAAAGTATGCAAGCATAAATGTGAATACAAAAGTAGGAATCATATACACATGATTAAAAAGTGCATGTAAGCCAAAGGTCAACACACATAGAGTAAACACAACACATAGAAGTTGTGAATGGCTTTGTTGCATGTGAATGTGTGGTTTGTATGAAGTGGAAGTGTGAACTATGTCTTATGGATTGTTGTTTTTCTTTTGCTATGTGTGATGGTATGATGTAGAACCTGCTCAAGAGCAAGTTATTCCTTTCCAAGATCCGGATTACCCATTTCAAGAGCAGCAGGAAGGAGGCAAGTGTCCTTGACCACTTTGATCCTACACTACGATATGTAGATAGAATTATTTGCATTGTCAATTGAAAATATGAAACCCATGCTAGGAAGTTTCCCTATAATTGCATTACCTTGTTTCCTTGTAGCTTGGGTTGGGATTCACTTTATCATGTCATTTATTATTATGCATATGCTTAGCCATGCTTAGAATGGGATATTTGGGATATGAGATCATCAGTTTATTTTACCATACTCTTTAATGAGATATTGTGAGTTATGTAGAGGTAGGGATCAAGGCAAGTTGGATGTTTTGGTTGTGTGCTGGGTGCACGAGACTCGGGTTTGTGTTTAGTACTTGCCTGGATCCTAAGGACCGGTTCATGGAGCATGTAACCTGGCTTTACCGTGCCAACCACATGCTGAGATGGGGCAGCTTGGCCAATTAAATAGGTGTATCCCCGGCATAGTATGGGTGTGTTGCATGGTGCGGGGAATAGGTGTCAGCTGGACTACCATATGAACCGCAAGGCTCAAGAGGGGGCCACTGCAGCGGGGTTGGAGCCTCTTGTATGCTGTTAGGGGTGAAACCTCAGTGGGCCCATGCTCGTCGGGAATCCCTTTGTAAAGACTTCATAGTGATCTCCTGGCTACACACCTGGGAAGTGTGAATGTGGTTCGTAGCCACTGGCATAATGGAGGTTCTTTTAGTCCACCCGGCAACGGGGGATGAAATCACTACATGTGGGTACAGTGGTGCAAACTCTGCAGAGTCAAAACTGTCATGACAGCCGTGCTCACGGTCAAGAGCGGCTTGGACTTATTCATGATTAGAGGATTGAATGTTTTGGAAGTTGTGGATGTTAAGCGGGGAGCTTAACATTGGAAATGATGTTATGGTTATTTGATTATGATGATGGTATGGGAGATTGGGACCATTTCACCTGTGTAGTAATGTAGGTGCTTAATAAGCTAAGGTGATAGGTATTAATTGCGTAGTGCTTTAACCATGAGTTCAACCTCCCCTTGTTCTAGCCATGCATGACATAACTTTCCCACACTTGCTGAGTACCATCGGTACTCAACCTTGCATATTTTGTTGGTTTATATTGCTGCTCAGGTCAAGATAATGAGGTGGTGTATAATGACCAAGACTTTGGGCCCGAAGAACGTTTCTAGGTTCATGGAGACCCCCGGGCAATGCCTGTGATGGAGCCCTCGAGAATAATTCCGCTGCTAGTTTATTTACTTGTGATGAACTTATTATTGTCCATCGAGACATTTGATATGTAAGACTTATTTATATTCGACACCTGGCTTGTAATAAATGATGCTTCACTATTTGTCCTCACATGTATGAGAAAATGATCCTGGCATATATGTGATATTCACTTGGTTGTTCTTCGGAAAAACCGGGTGTGACAGAAGCTGTATCAGAGCCAAGGTTGCCCGTAGGAACGTGGACCTAGGTAGAAATGGACGTATTTAAGGGCCCTATTTTCTTAAAAACTATTTTACGAGGTGTGTGTTGAAAGTGTTATTTAATGGAGTCACTTTCTTCATCTTACCCCTACTTTCATTCAAAATAGGATTTTTGTTCAAAAGTTTAACTAACCTTATGTTTAAATGCTTTTTATTTTAGATGGTTCGCATGATTCGCACCGCTTGCAAGTCCACAGAAGGGAGAGTTCCCGTAGTTGCCCTTGCCGAAAGAGAGGAGAGTCGTCCGGTGACGTACCTTTCCTACAGATTGGCAGTAGGAGGCTTGTTGCGCTGTCTTCGACGTATGCTCGAAGCCGCCGGCAATACGGGCAAGCTAATCATACACTATAGCTCCACCAGGACCATCCAGGAGAAGCGGGAAGAATGGAGTTCAGAAATGAGGATTATCCATGAAAATCAGCTGCTCAAGATCCACCGCTCTCCAGCTTGTCGAGCAACACAGGTCGATGCGGAGAAGGATGTCACCTTGGAGGCCATCACCTGCTAGAGTCACATCTATCGTCGCCACCTGGACAGGACTGAGTACATGTATCTCCTCCAGCGTGAGAGTGGTACAACGGAGTATAAGTACCCGCCACTGCAGCAAGGGACTTCCCATGAGCACATGGACTTGTGCTTGGAGGATGCTGCTATGCTCAGCACTCGACTGCAGGAGTGTCAGCAAGAACTTCAGGATGTTCGGGACACCCTGAGGGAAACGGAGGCGTTGCTGCGAGCCTGCTTAAGGGCGAGAGAAAGAGGAGATGGGAATCAACTGTGTGTCACTGTGAATGATACATGGACTCCTGACTCCCCAGATCGCCGGGCGATTAGGCGTTGTCGCACTTCTCCACCAGCAGCTTCCCCACCCAAAGCAGAGTCAGAAGGCAGCCGCAATGATGAGGAAGACCCCGAGGAGCCGGCTCAGTGAATATGATTAGTTTAGAGTCCTTCCCTTAGTTTAGTAGGATGTCGAGTAGTCGAGTCGTTATCTTAGTTAATGGTGTGTTAATGATTGGTGTGTGACGTGAGTTGTGGAAGCCATGAGCAATTGTCCACAGCCTCGTCTCCAGATTGTTTTGCTTTGGTGTGTGAACCCACATGAAATAATATTGCATTTATTTTTGTGTGAGATATGAACCCTCAAAAAAGTATAACAAAGCCTCAACACTTCAAAGTACAAATAAGTGAAAGTAGTAAGATGATACGTAATGCTTTAAATTAACATTGGTTGATCATGCCAGATGGTCGGAAGAGGAAAAGGACGTGCTGCCAACCCCGCCAACAACAACGATGAGGCCTCCAACCCTCATCTTTCTCGAGGCCAGGACAGGGGTGGTTGCCGTGAAGGAGTTGATCCCCTCCACCAAATGCTGGAGAATCAAAATCAGCTCATCCAGAACTTGACTCAAGTGGTGGCCAACTTGCATCAAGTTCCACCTCCACAAGCTGCACCACGCCAACCAAGGTTGAGTGAGTTTCTAGGAACTCAACCTCCAATGTTTGCAAGTGCTGCTGAACCTCTGGAGGCAGATGATTGGCTTAAGACCATTGAGAGCAAGATGAAGATCATACAGTGCCAAGGGTACGAGAGGGTGCTGTTTGCCTCTCATCAATTGCATGGACCTGCTGCTGATTGGTGGACCACCTACGTGGCCGCCCATCGTGACCCTGAGAACATCACTTGGGAAGAGTTCAAGCGTAGCTTCCGTAACCATTACATCCCAAGAGGTGAACTCAAAAACAAGAGGAAGGAGTTCTTGGGACTGCAGCAGGGAAACATGACGGTGAGGGAATACCTCACTAAATTTACTCAACTATCCCGTTATGCCCCACGAGACATAGAGACTGATGAGCAGAAACAAGATTATTTCGTGGAAGGACTTACCGCAGAAATGCAGTGTGCAATGTCCTCAAATGAGTATGAAAGCTTCCAAAAGATGGTGGACAGAGCGTTTGTGGTAGAAAGGAAGCTGACGGCCTTGGAAAATGATAATAAGAGGAAGGCCGGGTGGTCACATCAAGCCTCAGGGAGCAACACCCGCCCACGTCTGATGCAGCAACCTGCAGGGCAGACGAACCGCGCTGCGGTACCCTACTCAGCACCAAGAGGGTACAACCCGAACTACAGGCCTCCGGCAGCACCAGCACAGCCGCAACGTCAGTTTGTACAGCAGCCTCGCCCCGCATATCCACCTCGACCAGCAGTGCAAGGACCTCCAAACCAACCCCAAGACAACAAAGGCCAGGCACTTAAGGTTGGGGTGCAATGTTTTAGCTGTGGTGAAGTGGGGCACTACGCCCATAAGTGCCCAAAGAAGAAGCCCATGCAGCCACAACAGCAGAATGTAATGAGAGGATGGGTGAACCACGTCACTATGGAGGAAGCACAAGAGGCACCCGACGTGGTAGTTGGTAAGTTTCCTGCCAATTTACACATTGCAACCCTGCTGTTTGATTCTGGTGCTACCCACTCGTTCATTGCTCAAGGGTTTGTTAAGAAGCATGACCTAGCAACAACACAAATGAACCATATGCTAGCCGTAAACTCTCCGGGTGGAGAAATAAGGACAAGACAAGTGTGTCCCAAAGTGAACCTAGACATTAATGGGGTAGTATTTACTGCTAACCTCATAGTGATAGATTCACAAGGGATAGATACTATTTTGGGTATGGATTGGTTGACCAAACATAAAGGAATCATCCATTGTTCGACCAGAACGGTGGATCTAACTCACCCTAGTGGCACAAGAGTAAAGTTCATAACAAAACACGAGCCTAGGAGGGACATTAAATTAAATCAAGTTGAGGTGAAAGTTGAGGAGATCAGGACCATCAGGGAATATCCAGATGTTTTTCCGGAGGATTTGATAGGTATGCCTCCCGATCGTGAAGTGGAATTCACAATTGAGCTAGTGCCTGGAACAGCCCCGATATACAAGAGACCTTATCAGATGGACTCCAAGCAGCTAGAAGAACTCAAGGATCATTTGAGAGAATTGACGGAGAAGGGGTATATTCGCCCTAGTTCCTCGCCATGGGGAGCTCCGGTGATATTTGTGCCCAAGAAGGACGGAACCCAAAGGTTATGCGTGGATTACCGTGCCTTGAATGAGGTAACCATCAAGAACAAGTACCCATTACCCCGCATTGAAGACTTGTTTGATCAGTTGAGGGGAGCTTGTGTGTTCTTGAAAATTGATCTCAGGTCGGTATACCACCAACTCAAGATAAGGCAATCTAATATTCCCAAGACAGCTTTCGTATCTCGGTACGGATTGTATGAATACACTGTCATGCCTTTCGGACTAACTAATGCCCCGGCATACTTCATGTATCTCATGAACAAGGTATTCATGGAATATCTGGACAAATTTGTGGTGGTTTTCATAGATGACATTATCGTCTTCTCCAAAGATGAAGAAGAACATGAGAAACATCTAAGGTTGGTGTTGCAAAGGCTGAGAGAACACCAACTATATGCCAAGTTGAGCAAGTGTGAGTTTTGGCTGAAGAGAGTTCCCTTCTTAGGACATATAATCTCGGAGGGAGGAATCTCCGTGGATCCCGCCAAAATCGAGGATGCATAGAAATGGAAGACCCCTGAAAATGTCGGGGAAGTTCGAAGCTTCTTGGGATTGGCTGGATACTATCGACGGTTTATTGAGGGGTTATCTAAGATCTCGAGACCCCTCACCAAACTGTTGGAGAAGGGAATCACATTCACATGGACGCCACAGTGCGAGACGAGTTTTCAGGAGCTAAAGAAAAGATTGACAACAGCCCCAGTGTTGGTTATGGCAGATATGCAGAAGAACTTTACGGTGTATTGCGATGCCTCTAGAAACGGGTTGGGATGTGTTCTCATGCAAGAAGGGCATGTCGTGGCTTATGCATCCCGGCAGCTCCAGAAGCACGAGAAGAACTATCCTACACATGACCTAGAACTAGCCGCAGTGGTACACGCGTTGAAAATTTGGCGACACTATTTGATGGGGAAGAGGACAGAGATATATACGGATCATAAGAGTCTGAAGTACATTTTCACACAGCCAGATCTCAACCTCAGACAAAGGAGATGGTTAGAGCTAACCAATGACTTTGATGTGGGCATCAACTATCATCCTGGGAAAGCAAAGGTCGTGGCCGATGCTTTAAGTCGGAAAGTGCAAGTCAATAAGTTGAGCTTAAAGGACATGCCTGCAGAATTGAAGGACGAGGTTATAAGGCTCAATCTATGCCTTGTGAATAGTGGTGAAGCCATCGCCATGGAAGTGGACTCCACACTAGAGCAAGACATACGCGATGGTCAAAAGAACGACAAGAAGATACAAGAAATCAGGCGACTCATCAAGGAAAATAAAGCCCTTGGTTTCAGAGAGGATGAACAGGGAACAGTGTGGCACGGGAAAAGAATCTGTGTGCCAGAAGTAAAGAAGATCCGTGAATTTATTTTGAAGGAGGCTCACGATTCTGACTATTCCATTCATCCTGGGAGTACGAAGATGTACCAGGACCTCAAGAGCAGGTATTGGTGGTATGGCATGAAGCGAGATGTCGCGGAACATGTTGCCCTATGTGACACATGTCAGTTGGTGAAAGCAGAACATCAACGACCCACGGGATTATTGCAACCACTCAAAGTGCCTGAATTGAAATGGGAAGAAATCGATATGGATTTCATAGTGGGATTGCCTAGGACCCAATCAGGATATGATTCAATATGGGTCATCATTGACAGGCTAACCAAGGTAGCTCATTTCATCCCCGTGAAAGAAAGCCACAGCAGATCCAAATTGGCAGAGTTGTACATGTCAAGGATCGTGTGTTACCATGGAGTGCCAAAGAAGATTGTGTCGGATCGAGGGACGCAGTTCACCTCTAGGTTCTGGCAAAAATTGCATGAAACCATGGGAACCCATCTGAATTTCAGCTCTGCCTATCATCCCCAAACTGACGGGCAGACGGAAAGAACCTATCAGATCCTTGAAGATATGCTGAGGGCATGTGCACTCAAAAACAATCGGAGTTGGGACAAGAACTTACCGTATGCGGAATTCTCCTATAACAACAGCTATCAAGCTAGTATGAAGATGTCACCGTTTGAAGCTTTGTACGGGAGGAAGTGCAGAACTCCCCTATTTTGGAACCAAACAGGGGAAAGTAAAGTGTTTGGTCCAGAAGTACTCCAAGAAGCCGAGGCGAAGGTGAGGGAAATTCGCAACAACTTGAGGATAGCACAGACACGCCAAAAGAGCTATGCCGATGTACGAAGAAGAGAGCTCGTTTTCAAAGTGGGAGACTATGTCTATCTCAAGGTGTCCCCTATCCGAGGACTTCGCCGGTTCAAGGTGAAAGGGAAGTTGTCACCTTGATACATCGCACCCTTTCAAGTTCTGGAGAGGAAAGGCGAAGTGGCGTATCAACTGGAATTACCGGCTCGCCTATCGGATGTGCACGATGTATTCCATATGTCACAACTCAAGAAATGCCTGAGGACGCCTGAAGAGGTGTTACCCATGAATGAAGTGGACGTAGCTGAGGATTTGTCTTATGCCGAGCAACCATACAAGATTTTGGAGACAATGGAACGCCTCACCAGAAATAAAAGAATCCGGATGTGCAAGGTGCAGTGGAAGCATCACTCAGAAGAAGAAGCCACCTGGGAGCGAGAAGATGAGCTTAAGGCACAATTTCCGAAATTGTTTTCTTAGAACCACCAATCTCGAGGACGAGATTTATTTTAAGAGGGGTAGATCTGTGACACCCCAAAATCCTGTTCAGAGGGGAGTTTAAAAATTTTTGGACATGTTGCATGTGTTGCTAAAATTCAAATTTAAACTGGAATTCAAATTAAACTCAAAACAGAAAAGAAATAGAAAAAGAAAAAGGAAAACAGAAAAAAAAAAGGCCAGTGGGCCGAAACCCACCAGCCGGCCCACCCTGCCCCCGCGCCAGCCCGCAGCCGCGCGCCCGCGCTCTCTCTCTCAGACAGGTGGACCCACCTGTCATCCCTAACCCCCGATCGTCCGAAACTTGGACTGTTCACCCGCGCGCTCGCGATCGCAACCGACCGGATTTCCGGCCGAATTCTGGTTCCGGAGGACTCCCACTCGATCTAAACAAACCCACCGCCCTCCCCGTCTATAAAAACCCCGGCCTCGTTCTGTTTTTCCCACGCGATCCGCCGTTTTTACTCCGGTGAGAACCCGAGCCCCTCCGGCGAATTCTGGCCGATCTACGCTCGGAAATTCCGATCTAACTCGCTGGTCTTGATCCACCGCCTCCGGGGAACCTCGCAGGTTCAGAAAACTCGGTGGTTTGCGGTTCAAACACAGCGCCGACGAGCCTCGCCGTGAATTCACCTCGGACCTCGTCGCCGACCGCCTTCCAGGACCTCCGAGCTCAAGAAAACCCCCGAGTTGAGATCCCCGACCTCCCCTCCACCAATCTATGCCATAAAATCACAGTTTTAGGAAGAATTGACGAAGAACCGAAACTCTCCGGCGAGATCGCCGCCTCTCGCCGCCGTGCGCCGCCGGGCAGTGCCGCCCGCGCTCGATCAGAGCGACGTGGCTGCTTGAGCGCCGTTTATTTTAAATCACACGGTAGAGTTTAAATCCCCGCGTACCGGTTTGACGTTATAATCTCAGCCGTCTGTTTTAAATCGGACGGTCCACGTCAGCCCCGCGTTATAAAGACTGGAAATCTTACGTGCTACCCCCTGGGGTTCTCGGGAAATAAGAGCTAGCCCCGGAAACTTCTGATCTAGCCCCTGGAACTTCAGAAAATCATGTAAATTCATTTAAAAATCAGTTTTAGCCCCTGGACTTAATAAAAATTAGGAAAACTCCTCTGTTATGTGTAGCTAGACCCCTGAAAATTGTTAAAATAATATTATAGACCCTGTAGTGTGGTGAGTTTACCTTTTTAACCCTGTTTGATATTAAATTTAGGAAATTGAATATGTGGCTAGTATTTAAAATTTAAAAAGTGGGACAAACATACTGTCAAATTTAAATTAAAAACTTTCTCAGTACTTAGAAAACTTTGGAGTGAGATAAAAATAGATTTTTGGCTGAAATGAATCTGTTTAATTTATTATTCACATTTATTAGTTATAGGGACACATTTTTAAGTGAAGAATAGTTCTGAAAATTAGGAAAATAAATGTAAAATAGTTTACATCAGAGGAAAAGGTCAAAAATATGTTATTAAATATTTTAGATCAGAACCTATTCTGTTTAGATGATGTGTCTTGTTATTTTCATAATAAAGTTCACATTTAGGCATAGGAAATAAATCTGAAAATATAGCAACTAGTAAATGATAATGGAGTTTCTAAAATCCAAAGAATTCAGTTTAGGGTTGGTAGAAATTCTGAAGACACATATGGAGAAGGAAAATACCTTTCATGCATACTTGGTAGCTAAAAGGTGTAGTAGTTGAATATAAGGAATTTATTTAAATTGGAAACTCATATATAAAGTATGCAAGCATAAATGTGAATACAAAAGTAGGAATCATATACACATGATTAAAAAGTGCATGTAAGCCAAAGGTCAACACACATAGAGTAAACACAACACATAGAAGTTGTGAATGGCTTTGTTACATGTGAATGTGTGGTTTGTATGAAGTGGAAGTGTGAACTATGTCTTATGGATTGTTGTTTTTCTTTTGCTATGTGTGATGGTATGATGTAGAACCTGCTCAAGAGCAAGTTATTCCTTTCCAAGATCAGGACTATCCATTTCAAGAGCAGCAGGAAGGAGGCAAGTGTCCTTGACCACTTTGATCCTATACTAGGATATGTAGGTAGAATTATTTGCATTGTCAATTGAAAATATGAAACCCATGCTAGGAAGTTTCCCTAGAATTGCATTACCTTGTTTCCTTGTAGCTTGGGTTGGGATTCATTTTATCATGTCATTTATTATTATGCATATGCTTAGCCATGCTTAGAATGGGATATTTGGGATATGAGATCATTAGTTTATTTTACCATACTCTTGAATGAGATATTGTGAGTTATGTAGAGGTAGGGATCAAGGCAAGTTGGATGTTTTGGTTGTGTGCTGGGTGCACGAGACTCGGGTTTGTGTTTAGTACTTGCCTGGATCCTAAGGACCGGTTCATGGAGCATGTAACCTGGTATTACCGTGCCAACCACATGCTGAGATGGGACAGCTTGGCCAATTAATTAGGTGTATCCCCGGCGTAGTATGGGTGTGTTGGATGGTCCGGGGAATAGGTGTCAGCTGGACTACCATATGAACCGCAAGGCTCAAGAGGGGGCCACTGCAGCGGGGTTGGAGCCTCTTGTATGCTGTTAGGGGTGAAACCTCAGTGGGCCCACACTCGTCGGGAATCCCTTTGTAAAGACTTCGTAGTGATCTCCTGGCTACACACCTGGGAAGTATGAATGTGGTTCGTAGCCACTGGCATAATGGAGGTTCTTTTAGTCCACCCGGCAACGGGGGATGAAATCACTACATGTGGGTACAGTGGTGCAAACTCTGCAGAGTCAAAACTGTCATGACAGCCGTGCTCACGGTCAAGAGCAGCTTGGACTTATTCATGATTAGAGGATTGATGGTTTTGGAAGTTGTGGATGTTAAGCGGGGAGCTTAACATTGGAAATGATGTTATGGTTATTTGATTATGATGATGGTATGGGAGATTAGGACCATTTCACCCGTGTAGTAATGTAGGTGCTTAATAAGCTAAGGTGATAGGTATTAATTGCGTAGTGCTTTAACCATGAGTTCAACCTCCCATTGTTCTAGCCATGCATGACATAACTTTCCCACTCTTGCTGAGTACCATCGGTACTCAACCTTGCATATTTTGTTGGTTTATATTGCTGCTCAGGTCAAGATAATGAGGTGGTGTATAATGACCAAGACTTTCGGCCCGAAGAAGGTTTGTAGGTTCATGGAGACCCCCGGGCAACGCCTGTGACAGAGCCCTCGAGAATAATTCCGCTGCTAGTTTATTTACTTGTGATGAACTTATTATTGTCCATGGAGACATTTTCTATGTAAGACTTATTTATATTCGACACCTGGCTTGTAATAAATGATGCTTCACTATTTGTCCTCACATGTATGAGAAAATGATCCTGGCATACATGTGATATTCACTTGGTTGTTCTTCGGAAAAACCGGGTGTGACAATTCATCAGGTACATATAGTGTGCCGGGGAGTTGGTCAAACCAAAAGACATAACGAGATACTCATAGAGCCCGTATCTCATTGAGAATGCCGTCGTCGGAATATCTTCAGCCCGGATTTTAATCTGATGATATCCGGACCAAAGGTCCATCTTTGAAAATACGTTCGCACCCACTAATTGATCGAAGAGCATATCAATGCGAGGTAGTGGATACTTGTTCTTGATGGTAACGGCATTAAGAGGATGATAATCAACACAAAGCCGTAGTGCTTCGTCCTTCTTCTTGACAAACAACACTGAACAACCCCAAGGTGACGAACTCGGTCGTATAAATCCCTTGCTCATTAGGTCATTCAGCTGTGTCTTTAATTCTGCCAGTGCATTGGGTGCCATTTTATACGGCCTTCGATATATCGGTGTTGTTCCCGGTATAAGTTCAATCTTGAACTCAACGTCCTTCTCGGGCGGCATGCCTGGTAAATCGTCGGGAAATACATCCGTATACTCACGTACCACCGGAATGTCCTCTATCTTCACAGATTTCGTGTGGTTCACTATTGCAATCTGTTGCCGTCTGGTGCCCAGAATTAATATATGAAGACCGTGCTGTGGGGAGTTGAGCTCAACGGTCCTAGAGCTGATGTTAAGAATCGCCTTGTGGTAATTCAACCACGACATCCCCAAAATGATGTCGATCTTAAGACCCTCGAGAATAATGAGAGTCGTGGGGTATATTCTACCCCAAACAAAGAGGTGCTCGGGAGGCAACCTCGCTTGCGGTACTGCTGCCACCGGCGAAGATATGAGGTATTGCCTCTTTGTGTAAACTGTTTGGAGCTGATGTTGAGCCACAAAAGATTGGCTAATGAAGTTGTGTGTTCCACCGGAATCAAAGAGAATCAAAACCAGTAGCTGATTCAGAGAAAACATCCCTGCTAAAGCAGCTTGTCCATCCGGAACATCATCAATCACAGTATAGTGAATGTTGCCCCTTATCTGCCATCTTTTCTGCATATTGAGGTATGGGTCGTATTGTTGTAAATATGATGACCTGCAGCCTTGAGTTCCCTCCGGACAATACCTAGCATAATGGCCCATACGCCGACAAGTGAAACACGGATGTCTCTCCGGTTCTTCGTTGACTTGCGGTTGGATACTAGGTACACATGGCTGCAGCGATAGAGCACAAACCACCATCTGATGCTGCTGCTGTGGAGGTGGTGCAAGTTATGAAACTTGACCAGCAATCAACCTCTGAGGAGTGGATCGTACAGGTGGCCTCCATCTTTCACCGGCTGGCGTTAGATACACCAAACGGTATTTTTGAGGCACATAACTTGTGCTGGCCTGCTCGATCTCACTCATCTTTCTCTTCTCTGCTTGCCACTCAAGTGTTGGCTTCGCTTGGATGAGAGCCACATCGACCATGTTGGTGTAACTGCCGTTATTGTGTACGGCCAACTTCTCCTGTAATATGGCACTCAGGCCATGGAAGAATAAGTCACACCGTGCCTCTTCTTTCGCCACATATTCGGGAGCATATTGAGCCAAAAGGTTAAACCTTCTGACATACTAAAGGACACTCATGTCCCCTTGCTTGAAGCCCAAAAATTCCTCCCGTTTTGCCTTGACAATACCTAGTGGTATGTGATGAGTACGGAAGGCTTCACAAAACTCACTCCGTGGCACTTGATGGTCCTCCGGTATGGTGCCAAGATGTTCAACCCACCAGTTTCTGGCGGCTCCATGGAGTTGCTGAGCGGCAAACTTTGTCTTTTGCACTTCATCACACTCGAATACTCCGAATTTGGACTCCATGACACGAAGCCATTGATATGCTTCCACAGGTTCAGTGGCTTCAGTAAATATTGGCGGTTGAGTCGCCAAGAAATCTAGATAAGCGTTCTGAGGTGGAATGACTTGTTGTGTGTTATGGAGTACGCTTTGCTGTACCAAGGTTTGGAGTAAGCGTGTGTTCTCTTGGATAGACCCAACAACACGAGTCGTAAGATCCATCCATCCCATGGATGGTGGTTCCGACGGTGGAATAGAAGCATCACCGCCTCGGTGAGAACTCCCGGCCTTACTCCTAGAGTGAGTACGAACCATACTGGAAAAATATTTGAGATGAGTTAAAAATGAACTCCGCAGTATGTGATACTAATGAAAACATGAATATGTCAAAAACTTTATGAAAGCAGTAACAAAATCCATGTTTACACAACTCCTTAGAGTAGGCATAGCTAACCAGCCTATCTATACAGAACAGACCTTTATGCACTAACTCCAGATTTTGATCCAGTCAGCAGCATTTTCATAACTCAAGTTGAATACCAAAGTTAATGTTAACTTCAGTATCTTTCCAACGAGTATTCATATGCCTTCATATCATCTCTGGGTCAAAAGTTTTGACCAAAGTGACACAATTCCTGGATAAAATTTGACAGCATATCCTTTGTATGTGGCTGATTTATCACTGTTGTATACGCACATACAATAGGAATCTGAATAAACTTTGAACTACAACATTGTTGCACATTTCATAAACTTTCCAAAGGTGTATTATAGGCTCCTTAAGGATTTTTCTACAGAAAGTTATGACTTAAAAACAGAAAGGTCCAGAGAGGTTTTGCTACTGTCCTGGTTCTGGACAGTTTACGTTCATCTAAACTTTCCACCCATTTAGCGTGTGATTTTGCTTTGGAGGTCTATAAGAAGTTGTAGAGCACTCGAAAATATTTCCAGAACTGTATCATACACTTTAATTGGGTCAAGCTACTCAGAGTTATGCTCTGTTAAAGTCAAGCAAGAATTCCTGCCAGAAACAGAGCACTCTGTTTTTGAAATCTTTGAAGCCTAATCTACCTCTGATTTGAATCTTAGCTCAAAATAAGAGTGCAGTAACTAATATTTGTTTAAAACTTCCATTTTTAGTTGAAAGTTAGATTATGAGTCATTTCTTCAGAGGGAATAGGTTATTAAGTTCAGTACGGTGTCGATGCACCGTAAGAAGCATGTCGGTACTACGTAGCCTCACCAAAAGAAAATCCTAACCGGATTATACCGGCATAACGTATCATAGGTGGCACTATGGTGGTCACTCGCAAACATGTTCTACTCGTACTACGGTTTTGTGGTTAATCCTGCATAAGTCACACTCAATCGTCAGGTTCGGCTACAAACCGAACCCGGTCCCAATACAATTTGTACACCCGTCAGTCATCACTCGTAACAGGTGTTCTCAAGCCAAACACGCCTTGAGCTACGTGTTCACATTACTAACCACGTGACGGGGTTTCCCATACTTGCCCGTAGCACGCCAGGGAGGGGCGTTGGTCGAGTACCCCAAACAACATGAAGAGCCGTAGAGGATACTAAAGTGGGCCGGGTTACCTGCTACCTGTGGGGCTCCACCCTTCAGCTTGTGCGCACTGGTGGACAGTGCATACGTGCACCCCCCGAGACATAGACATAAGGAGATGCACGATTTTCTGACATAGCAAAAAAGTTAGGTTGCCACCTTCATATTAGGCTAATAGTAATCCTTATGTGGGCCTAGTACCGTATCTCACCGTAACCTAGATTTTTGTTGTAATACGATCCTTATTCCCTGCGCTATTACCAATGCGGCTCTGATACCACGCTGACAGGGACCGCACCGCCCGTTCAATTACGGGGACGTGCCACTGGCCCGGGAATCACACTGGGTGGTGCCGTGTTGTGCGGCACCCAACAGCGCACATATAAGGAACAATGTATTACATAAAACAATAGCGGAAGCTTACAAGTTTTTCTTTGTAAATAGTTTACATCAAGTAGCTACAAAGGAACTCTGTAAACAGCTAACGTTGAGTAACTAAGAGCACTCGAGAAAAGGTCCAGCCCACGGACTTCTCTCGCTAGCAACACGAAGACAACAGCAGCGGCTGGATTCTCCCTGTGTTAAACAACTCAGAGGTCTCCGAGTCTCACTGGACATCCTTCTTCTTAGCATCAATGTTAAGCTGCAAAACCACTCATATAGCAAGCGTGAGCACATAGGCTCAGCAAGACTGATCCGTCTCTCCTGTGAGGGCTGCCGACAGGACCTCGTCAAGTGGTGCCGTGATATGCGGCACCCAACAGCACACGGGTCGACCAAACACATCACTCTACATAAATCATTTGCCGAAGCGTACAAAAGTGTTTTACAAGTACTTATATGCTCTTTGAGTAAGCACTCGGAGGTTCCCGAGTCTCATCGACATCCCTTCATAAGCATGAAGTCAAACATGCAAAACAACTCGGATAGCATCCGTGAGCACAACGCTCAGCAAGATATAACCATCACCCTAAATATGAAATTGTATGTGAGGTTATGAACCTAAAGTAGGATGGCATAATGCATAATAAACTCGCCTAAAAGTGAATTCTTACTTTCAGGTATTATTTGCAGCAATTTTAAGTAACCTTGGGCACGCCACATCGGGAGTCCACAATCAAACAAGAAACGCTTTCCCCCGATGTAAATTGCTCACGGCATAAAAGAATTGAGTTTGCCCTAGCTAATCATCAAAGATACAATACAGAGGTAGTATAAATTTCAAACCAATGTGATTAGTTCCTACTACGTCATGACTGTGAACAAGTATGCTCGGTCCATTCCACGAGCGACGGTGATTCGAATCAATAACACCCGGACTACACGACACGTACGCCCGTACTCGACGTTGCCTACAGCAACCATCACTAACGTCATACGTGGCAGCCTTTCTCCCATTTCACCCCTGTTGAATCGATCAAGTCGCCCCATACAGTAGCCACTCTCATGGTGCACCTGCCGACATGAGATGTCATGAGAATGTTTCCCACATACTGCACACCGGCCCGAAAAGGCCCAACGACAGCTTCCCGAGGTACATCGGTTTACTGGGCCTACCAGCATGAGTCCGGTACACAACTCAAACTTCTTCAACAGGGCCGCATACAGATCAGTCCTTGACCGACACGGACAGGTCTATAGCACCCAGGCCCCTATGTCTTGCTGCCCCTACAACCTTCCGGTCTCAACTTTAACATGCTAATTCATTTTTGAACCAATACCATATGCCCCTGTTGTTCCTGAACATGCGAGTAGCATCTAAGCATGGCAGTTCTACACGATGAAAGACATCTACCCAATACTCCATGGGTTCATTTGGTTATGCAAGAGGAGTATCAAACACTAGACCTAATGCACAATTCATATCTTAACCGAAAGTGAATACAAAACAAAGACTTAACAGTTGTTAAATGCAAACCGGAGCTTGCCTGTTTTGCAGGGTAGCCGTATATAATCAATTAGTATCCTTTCTGATCAACCCTTGATTCTCCGGAGCTTGATCCACTTCAATGAATCGCTCCTTTGAATCCCCTTCGTTGTGATTCCTATTGAAATGTATATGCACAATTTTTATGGAACGCAATGGAAAGACTTATAGAATGGAGTTCTTAGGAACAGAGGTTGTGTGGAAAAGCCAAGAATGTCTTGGTTTGCCTCTGTTGTGCAAAGAAACAGAAATGAACTAAATTGATCTTAGTGTTTTAGCTATACACTAACTACTTTCCCTAATGAACATAATAGACGAGCTGAAAAGAATGAATTTCCACTGAAGAACAAGAACTCCAATGGCCTCAAAACTTTTACAGCATGCCCTATACTAACCAGAGAACTAGCTTGCCAAATTGCAGCTAATGTGGAGTTAAATTGTGTTCTCCATAATTCTCACAATGTCCCTTTTGTATTTCCACATATACATAAGTATGGAGAACAAGCACAGGGAGTTATAATGCTCAACTTGGTCTGATAATTTGCATGTGACGTCCTGATCACATGAAAGTATTTTGGTCCAAAATTCAGACCTTTTACTTGAGTAGTTCTTCCCGAATAATTCCTTAAGCAGTTCTACTTAAAAGAATTAATTCTGAGGTGATGTGAATTTTCATGCCCAGTTAAGTGAACTAAAATTTCAAGTTTGTCTCAGATAGCTTGCCTAAATTTTCCTATGATTCTTGGAGCTATGGATTGCCCAGAATAGATTTTATAAGTGGGACACATTTTCTGAAAATGTTTCTGGACTCTTATGAACACAGCAGTTTGTATTTCGAAAATTCCTACTCAAATGATCTTCAAATGAGCTGAAAATTTCCTAGATGGTCAACAATATGCTAAAGAATATTCTGGAAAAATTTTAGGATTCATGGATAACCCAAACTCCTTGAATAATTCTTTTTCAGAAAACCTTCAAAGAATTCTCCAGAACACAATATTGACTTTCATACAAATTGGAGTTCATATTTGGATAGATCTCTGCAGAATGAATCCAACCCTATTGGACTCACTCAAATTGGAGTTTCTACACAGAGATATGAATTTCCAAAGTTTGAGCAATCTCTGGAATTGTTTTTCTACTGCAAATTCTACTGGGCCCGCTATTTAAATCCCAGCCACTCAGACGTCAGCCACACCGGGCCGCGGCATTTTGGCGCGCAGCCGCATCAAATTCCTGAGCCACAGCTGATCTCAGATTTAAAACTGAACCGCTGACAGACAGGGCCCACGGCCTTCTTCTACCTCCGGCCGTCTTCCCGCGCCCGCGCATTCCCCCTCGCCGGAGTAACCCGGTGCTCGCCGGATCGCCGCTGCCGGCTACTGCTCGAGCTAAGACTCGCCGCCAGGGGGTTTGCGACGTTGTGACGCCCTCAATTCTGTGGAAAACCACGGAACCGAGAACTAATGCATATGTGTGCCCAGGATGTTCATCACACATACACATACGTTCCACAAACTGAATTCAGATTATATATTACCACGAATAACAGAGTTTATTACAATACCTCATGAGTATTGGACTCATGCTCACAGCGGAAGTCTTTATTTCTATGCAGCGGAAGTCTTTATTCTAATGCGGAAGCAATTTAACTAATGCGGAAGCAAATCTAAGCAGAAGTGGCTCTATCCCTACTCCCTCCACAGGCAAGGTTGAGAACAGATCACATGCCTTAATGCTCCACTTGATCTTCATAGTAGGTTTCTCCTGCTGCTGATGATGAAATAATAATGCAAGCTTGAGTACAATGATGTACTCAGCAAGTGCGGGAAACACATGATATGTAGCTCATAACAAGGTAGGTATAAAATGGTTCATTTGCAGAAAAGCAGATTTATAAAACCATGATAAAACAGCAACTTAACTTTAGATGAATGTAATCCCAGCATGCATTAAATTACCAACATACCTCCATCACATTCCATGTTCCATCCGAACATTAACCAACTTCATTCTTACTCACGAATACCTCCTCGTATTCGCTATCATCTCACGAATACCTTCCCGTATTCGCTACCATCTTATCTCATAAACAACTTCGTCTCACACCGAGACCAATCTCGTTGCCATGACTCAACAGTCATGCAACCATCTTATCACCCGGACTCAATAGTCCCAAAACCAAACCATAACCATAATCAGTAACCATAACCAAGAACCATCCCAACTAATCATGGCAGTTTAGCCAGGCGCTCGTGACCGTAAGCTCGGCAATCATGATAGTTTTAGACTCTGCAGAGTTTGCACCTCTTTACCCACAAGTTTGTGATTTCGTCACCCGTCGGCGACTGCAGAACCTACATTATACCAGTACACAACCGTCGGTGTATGGTCAAGAGATCACAAAATAGCCTTTTCAAAGGGGTTACTAGATGTATGGACTCACTAAGGTTTCACCGGCAGGCTAGAATCTCCAATTCTCCCACCCACGGGCCCCCTCTTGTGCCATGCAGTTCCTAGGGCAGTCCTCACTCGACTCCCATTCCCCGCGCCTTCCACAGTCCATAACACTCTAGCAACTTACCTAATTACTCAGCTAAGCCGCACCCATACTTGGCCTTGTGGTGGCACTGTTATCCTAGCATCTGCATGCATGAACCGGTCCTTAGATCTACGGCAAGTAAACCACCATCTCATGCTACCTCATTCACAAACCCAGTCTTGCCTAGATCTCCCTCCGATCCATGTTCATTAACATCATCAGTTTCTCATATCATTACGAGTGCAGTTAGCTAGACACATCTATCTCGCTTCCCAATCCCATGGACTCAGCGAAGCATAAAACAAAAACCATACCCGACTCATACACTTCCCTGGCGACAAGGGTGGTTTAACCAAAGCTAGTAAACTCCTATAAAAGGGTTTCCCATCATGTTTGACTCAGTACGCACACCTTTTTGCAAAACAAAACAGTTTCACCCAAAACATAGGATCAATATGGTCAAGGGGCACTTGCCTTGTTCTTGCAGTCCCGGTTGTTCTTGAATCTCAAAACCTTGTTGCTGCAGTTCGTCGTAGAAAACTCCCTGAGCATGTCCTGCTAGGTAGGATCACGTGCATACAAGATTCACAGCAATCAATATCATGCACAAACCTTAAACTAGATGCGATGATGCACATGCATGCTATCCTATGATTAGTTTTATTAGATTGGTTTGTACGTGTTCTTGCATGGCTTCCATGGACAGAGGTATTCGGATCAAAGGTGGACGTGGCGATGATCTTGTCTTTAGATCAACCTGATCATCAAGTGATATGTCCACAAGAAGGCTTCTGTTCGATAGGAATCAAAGAACAGATGCAAAGAAAACACAACGATGTCGTAAGGTGGTACTGGAGACCTACCTTACGTTCTTCTCTGTCTCGAGGTCCTCCTCAGATCGTTGGGCTTTCCTCCGGCGATCTTCCTGGCTGCACTCCGGCGATAGTCTACTCGGCAGGTTGGGACTTAGGGCTCTAAGTCGTCGGCTCAGGAAAAGAAGTTTGTGGTTTCGGCCAGGGGTTCTGGGTTCTATTTATAATTAGGAAGAGAAGAGTCCTAATCTGATTGTATCCCGAATATGAGTCCTGTTTGAATCTTACAACTTATCTTTAGTTGATTTAATGCGGTATCGTCGTGGAATTAAGGTCGGTTTCTGTTCCGGTATTTCTTCGCGTACAGAATCCAAAAACCGTCCCTAGGACTCGTTACCTTCTCGGTGATGAGCTCCGGAGGCTCCACGTGTCCATCGGGCCTGGTCTCTCCTTTTCCGCAGAGACGAGCTCCGGTGGTGCCGCGTGTCAAGCAAGCAAGACTTCCCTCTTCTTCGGAAGTGAGGTCCGCATGCGCCACGTATCCTGGCGGTCGGGACCTCCTCTCTTACTTGGAGGTGGCTCCGCGCACGCCACGTGTCAGTGCCAAACCTTTCCTCTCTTCTTTCCTCAGAGACGTGCTCCGAAGTTAACACGTGTCTAGCAGCGACGGACCTCCCGGAAATAAGCTCCGGTGGTGACACGTGTTCGGTGGCACCGGATCTCTCGGCGGTGAGCTCCGAGATCGACACGTATCCCGCGCGACCAGTCCTCTAATTTCCATGATGACTAGCTCCGGGGCAACACGCGTCCCATATGGTCGGACCTCTCCCCTTTTGCAGAGATGAGCCCCGAGCCTGCCATGTAGCCGACTTTAGCGGCGGACCTCTCCCCACTTCGCAGGGATGAGCTGCGAACATGCCACGTGGCCAGCGGGCCACGGAAGTTATCTTCGGCGCTCTCTGAGAGCTGGATTCGGCTCTTATTGGCCATCCTTTTGATATTTATCTGTTCCCGCTTCCTTTAAAATGTTTTTCTCTCCATGAAATATGAATACAGGCAGAAACCAGAGATGAGGGTGTCACAAATCTACCCCCCTTAAATTGAATCTCGCCCTCGAGATTCGTTTGTAGAGAATAGATGGGGAAATTCTGCCTTGATATCCTCTTCACGCTCCCATGTGGCTTCAGCTTCGGTGTGATGGCTCCATTATACCTTGCACCATCGAATCACCTTGTTCCGGGTGACCCTTTCCTTTACGTCCAAGATTCGGACAGGGTGTTCCACATAAGTCAGATCCTCTTGAAGTTCATGTTCTCCCATTGATACTTGCTCCTCTGGTGCTCTCAAGCATTTCTTGAGCTGGGATACATGAAATACGTCATGTACGTCGGAGAGGTGGGTTGGGAGCTCTAGTTGATAGGCTACTTCTCCTTGCTTGTCCAAAATCTTAAATGGTCCGATGTGGCGAGGTGCTAGCTTGCCTTTGATGTTGAAACGTCGTCGGCCTCGGATGGGCGATACCTTAAGGTATACGAAGTCTCCTACTTCAAAGGTCAACTTCCTACGCCTATTGTCCACATAGCCTTTCTGTCGTGACTGAGCAGCTTTTAAGTTCTCCCGTACCGTTTGGACTTGCTTTTTGGCTTCTTGTAGCACTTCGGGTCCAAACACCTGGTTCTCTCCGGTCTCGTTCCAAAACAGCGGCGTTCTACACCGTCTACCATATAATGCTTCGAAAGGCGACATCTTCAAGCTAGCTTGATAGCTGTTGTTATAGGAGAATTTGGCATACGGTAAACTCCTATCCCAACTACGCCCACATTTCAAGGCGCAAGCTCTCAACATGTCCTCCAAAATTTGGTTTGTCCTTTCGGTTTGTCCATCAGTTTTTGGGTGATAGGCAGAGCTAAAATCCAGTCGTGTACCCATGGCTTTCTGCAGCTTCCTCCAAAATCTAGAGGTAAACTGAGAACCTCGATCTGAGACTATCCTCCTCGGAACTCCGTGACGGCACACGATCTGATCCATGTACAACTCTGCTAATTGTGCAACGTTGTAATTGGCCCCTACGGGGAGAAAATGGGAGGTTTTTGTCAATCGGTCCACGATAACCCAGATGGAGTCGTAACCCGACTGAGTACGTGGCAATCCGACGATAAAATCCATACTGATGTCCTCCCACTTCCATTCTGGTACCTTCAAGGGTTGCAACAATCCAGCGGGTTTTTTGATGTTCGGCCTTCACCCGTTGGCATGTGTCGCATAGGGAACGTATTCGGCTGTATCCCTCTTCATACCATCCCACCAATAACAAGTTTTCAAGTCCTTTTACATTTTGGTACTTCCGGGATGTATAGAATAGGGTGAATCATGTGCCTCCTTCAATATCATGTCGCGGAGGTGTTTCATGTTAGGCACACAAATCCTTTTTCCTAGCCAAAGCGTACCCTTTTCATCTTCTTTGAAATCCTTCTCTATTCCTTGTTGGACTCTTTCCTTGATCTCCTCATCCGTTGCTTGGCCATCTCTTTTCTGTTGCTCCAACAAGGAGTGGATCTCCATTATTTCCGTGTTGTTCAAGAATCCGAGGTGTAACCGTTCGAACTCCTTACGTAGTTCGGGTGGTAGCTCCCGAACCATGAGTTGATGACATGTTCCCTTTCGGCTCAATGCATCAGCTACTACATTGGCCTTCACGGGGTGGTAGTTGATTCCAACATCGTAATCCTTGATGAGTTCCAACCATTGACGTTGCCTCAAATTCAAGTCCGTTTGTGTAAATATGTACTTGAGGCTTTTATGATCCGTATAGATCTCACATCGATGACCAAGGATATAATGTCTCCAAATCTTCAATGCATGCACTACTGCTGCTAGCTCCAGGTCATGTGTAGGATAATTAAGCTCGTGCTTCTTTAATTGTCGTGAGCCATAGTCTACCACTTGTCCTTCTTGCATAAGCACACATCCGAGCCCCTGTCTGTATGTGTCACAATATATGTCAAAGCTCTTGCTTACGTCTGGCAATACCAGAACCGGTGATGTGGTTAGCCTTTTCCTGAGTTCCTCAAAACTTCCTTGGCAGGCTGGTGTCCATTGGAAGACCTTCCTCTTCATTAGCAACTCCGTCATAGGCTTTGATATTTTAGAGAAGTCTTTAATGAAGCGTCGATGGTATCCAGCCATCCCAAGAAAACTCCGAATATCCCTCACACTCTACGGTTGGTCCCACTTCAGAACATCTCTTACTTTCCCGGGATCAACCGATACCCCTTCCTTGGAGATAATGTGGCCTAGGAAAGATATTTCCTTTAGCCAAAATTGACACTTGTTAAGCTTGGCATACAATTGATGCTCACGCAATTTCTGCAAGGTCAATTTCAAATGTTCTTCATGCTCCTCCTCACTTTTTGAATACACCATAATGTCGTCGATGAAGACCACGACGAACTTGTCCAAGTACTCCATGAAAACCTTGTTTATAAGGTATATGAAGTATGCGGGTGCATTGGTCAACCCAAAAGACATGACGGTATATTCATACGAACCATACCGTGTTCGAAACGCTGTCTTGGGTATATCGGAGGGCTTAATCTTCAGCTGGAAATATCCCGACCGAAGATCAATCTTGGAGAACATTCGGGCTCCTTTCATTTGGTCGAATAGGTCCTCTATACGAGGCTGAGGGTATTTGTTTTTGATTGTTACCTCGTTGAGAGACCTATAGTCCACGCACATCCTTTGGGATCCATCCTTCTTGTCTACGAAGAGCACCGGAGCTCCCCATGGTGACAAGCTTGGACGTATGAAACCCTTCTCCATCTGCTCTTGAATTTTCTTATTGAGTTCTACTAGTTCATTGACGGGCATCCTATAGTGTTTCTTGGCTATGGGTGCAGTTCCGGGTACCAAATCAATGGCAAACTCAATGTCCCGGTCAGGTGGCATACCTGGGAGCTCTTCTGGGAACACGTCCGAAAATTCCTGAACCACTGGAATGCTGTCCAATGTTGTTCCTTCGACGTGGTTCAAAATTGCCTTTTCAGTGGTTTGTTGGGCTGACTCAAACTCGACACGGATGCCGTGCTCATTGGTCAACTGCACGCTTCTTTCAGCATATTGGATTACCCCGTTGTGCTTACTTAACCAATCCATCCCGAGTATAATGTTAATCCCTTGGGAATTCAAGACAATAAGGTTGGCAAGGAAGTCTACCCCCCTTATTTTAAGGCTTACTTTCGGACATACTATATTAGTCCTCATCTCTCCACCGGGAGAATTAACTAACATAGCACATTTTAAGTGGGATACGGGTAGATGATGTTTGTCAACATATTTGGATGATATGAAGGAATATGATGCTCCAGAATCAAATAAGATGGTGGCTGGGTTTGGAGTTGGCAAGGAACATACCAATTATGACGTCCTCAGCCTGTTGTGCTTCCTCAGCAGAGACATGGTTCACGTTGCCGCGAGCATAGTTCTGCTGTCCCCTATTTCCTTGATTGTCCTCTTCGTTCGGTCGCGGGTTCTGCTTGGGCACGTTGCCTTGCTGTCCAGGGCCTCTCCTCGGGCACTGGTTCGCGAAGTGTCCTATCTCCCACCATGCAAAGCATGCCCTGTTTCCTACGGCAGCAGGTATGTTGGGGTGGGGGTTTTGAACAGGAGCGCCATTGTTAGGTCGGGGCGCAGGAGGCATGGGCACGCGAGGTGCCAGTGCAACGAATTTTTGCTGTGGTGCCTGACCAGGGCGGTATGCAGTAGTAGTCGATCCATACTGTGGTGCAGGGGGCATGTACCGAGGTCGTACGTTGCTCCCTTGAGGCTGGTATGGCATCTTCCTCTTGCACTCTCGCTCGATCTCTCGGATCTTATTTTCAACCACTATGGCCTTGTCAACCAGCTTCTGGAAGCTCACGTAGTAATTGTTGAGGAGTTGAACCTGGATCTCATTGTTCAACCCTCTCATGAACAGGTACTGCTTCCTCTGATCTTAGTTGACATCTTCGGGGGCGTACCGGGACAGTTGCGTGAACTTGTTGAGGTACTCATTCACACTTTTCTGTCCTTGGCGGAGACCTTCGAACTCCTGCCGCTTGAGCATCATTACACTAGCAGGGATGTAATGAGAGCGGAAAGTCTCCTTGAACTCAGTCCAAGTGATTGTCTCCGGGTTGGCATGGGCGTTGCATAGGGCATCCCACCAGTCAGCGGCAGCTCCCATAAGTTGGTGCGACGCAAACAGAACCTTCTCTCGGTCATTGCCCTGAACAATGGCAAGCTTCTTCTCCATGGATTTCAACCAGTCATCGGCCTCCATGGGATCACTAGCTTGAGCAAAGGTGGGTGGTCGAGTCCTCATGAACTCTCCAAGTCTGTTTTGAGCCGGCGGTGGTGGTGGCGGTGGTGCCGGAACAGGTTGTTGTGTGCCTGCAACTGACCCAAAGTTTGGATCATGGTTTGCATAAGCTGGTTTTGCATGGCCATCAACCTTTCCAGGTTGTTCTCGCCAGCTCCGGTGTTAACAGAAACTTCCTCGTGATCATCCTCTTGGGTGTCACAGACGTTCCTTCGGCCGGCGTTTCCTCTCACCATCTGTGAGAGAGGTCAAAATAGAATAGAATGTTAGAAGGTTAGGTAGGTCCCTTCAAGTATATGCATCAAGGTGAGTTGGACTATATATATATTAGCCCATATGAGGATGTGAACAAGTGCCGAAGCATCTCACACCTCTTTCTACTTACGTGTGGATATGGACAACGTTTGGAGACCTCCCACAACTCACACTAAGCACACAATCAAAACAATCATTGCAAGGGCTCATACAACTTCTATTCAAGGCTGGTTTCCTATGCCAAGGCAGTTTCAAGGCCAATCTAAGCGTCCTAGGATGCTTCCTTGGGTCAGCGTGGCTTAGCTACCAATCCGTGTCAAATCTGTGACTCCTATTGAAGGGTGTAACCGACTGTTAACCCGTGGCTCTAATGTCAATCTAAGTTTTCTATCTAGGCGTGTAACCTACTGTCAACCCGTGGCTCTGATACCAATCTGTGACGCCCTCAATTCTGTGGAAAACCACGGAACCGAGAACTAATGCATATGTGTGCCCAGGATGTTCATCACACATACACATACGTTCCACAAACTGAATTCAATACCTCATGAGTCTTGGACTCATGCTCACAGCGGAAGTCTTTATTTCTACGCAGCGGAAGTCTTTATTCTAATGCAGAAGCAAATCTAAGTAGAAGTGACTCTATCTCTACTCCCTCCACAGGCAAGGTTAAGAACAGATCACACGCCTTAATGCTCCACTTGGTCTTCATAGTAGGCTTCTTCTGCTGCTGATGATGAAATAATAATGCAAGTTTGACTACAATAATGTACTCAGCAAGTGCGGAAAACACATGATATGTAGCTCATAACAAGGTAGGTATAAAAAGGCTCATTTGCAGAAAAGCAGATTTATAAGACCATGATAAAACAACAACTTAACTTTAGATGAATGTAATCCCAGCATGCATTAAATTACCAACATACCTCCATCACTTTCCGTGTTCCATCCGAACAATAACCAACTTAATTCTTACTCACGAATACCTCCTCGTATTCGCTACCATCTCACGAATACCTTCCCGTATTCGCTACCATCTTATCTCATAAACAACTTCGTCTCACACCGAGACCAATCTCGTTGCCATGACTCAACAGTCATGCAACCATCTTATCACCCGGACTCAATAATCCCAAAACCAAACCATAACCATAATCAGTAACCATAACCAAGAACCATCCCAATAACCATCCCAACTAATCATGGCAGTTTAGCGAGGCGCTCGTGACCGTAAGCTCGGCTATCATGATAGTTTTAGACTCTGCAGAGTTTGCACCTCTTTACCCACAAGTTTGTGATTTCGTCACCCGTCGGCGACTGCAGAACCTCCATTATACCAGTACACAACCGTCAAGAGATGTCCTCACTCGATAGCCTTTACAAAGGGGTTACTAGATGTATGGACTCACTAAGGTTTCACCGGCAGGCTAGAATCTCCAATTCTCCCACCCACGGGCCCCCTCTTGTGCCATGAAGTTCCCAGGGCAGTCTTCACTCGACTCCCATTCCCCGCGCCTTCCACAGTCCGTAACACTCTAGCAACTTAACTAATTACTCAGATAAGCCGCACCCATACTTGGCCTTGTGATGGCACTGTTATCCTGGCATGTGCATGCATGAACCAGTCCTTAGATCTACGGCAAGTAAACCACCATCTCATGCTACCTCATTCACAAACCCAGTCTTGCCTAGATCTCCCTCCGATCCATGTTCATTAACATCATCAGTTTCTCATATCATTATGAGTGCAGTTAGCTAGACACATCTATCTCGCTTCCCAATCCCATGGACTCAGCGAAGCATAAAACAAAAACCATACCCGACTCATACACTTCCCTGGCAACAAGGGTAGTTTAACCAAAGCTAGTAAACTCCTATAAAAGGGTTTCCCATCATGTTTGACTCAGTACGCACACCTTTTCGCAAAACAAAACAGTTTCACCCAAAACATAGGGTCGATATGGTAAAGGAGCATTTGCTTTGTTCTTGCGGTTCTGGTTGTTCTTGGATCTCAAAACCTTGTTGCTGCAGTTCGTCGTAGACAGCTCCCTGAGCTTGTCCTGCTAGGTAGGATCACGTGCATACAAGATTCACAGCAATCAATATCATGCACAAACCTTAAACTAGATGCGATGATGCACATGCATGCTATCCTATGATTAGTTTTATTAGATTGGTTGTACGTGTTCTTGCATGGCTTCTATGGACAGAGATGTTCGGATCAAAGGTGGACGTGGCGATGATCTTGTCTTTAGATCAACCTGATCATCAAGTGATCTGTCCATGAGAAGGCTTCTGTTTGAAAGGAATCAAAGAACAGATGCAAATAAAACACAACGATGTTGTAAGGTGGTATTGGAGACCTACCTTATGTTCTTCTCTGTCTCGAGGTCCTCCTCAGATCGTTGGGCTTTCCTCCGGCGATCTTCCTGGCTGCACTGCAGCGATGGTCTACTCGGCGGGTTGGGACTTAGGGCTCTAAGTCGTCGGCTCAGGAAAAGAAGTTTGTGGTTTCGGCCAGAGGTTCTGGGTTCTATTTATAATCGGGAAGAGAAGAGTCCTAATCTGATTGTATCCCAATTTTGAGTCCTGTTTGAATCTTATTATCTTTAGTTGATTTGGTGCGGTATCATCGTGGAATTCAGGTCGGTTTCTGTTCCGGTATTTCTTCGCGTACAGAATCCAAAAACCGTCCCTAGAACTCGTTACCTCCTCGGTGATGAGCTCCGGAGGCTCCATGTGTCCATCGGGCCTGGTCTCTCCTTTTCCGCAGAGACGAGCTCCGGTGGTGCCGCGTGTCAAGCGAGCAAGACTTCCCTCTTCTTCGGAGGTGAGCTCCGCGTGCGCTACGTATCCTGGCGGTCGGTACCTCCTCTCTTACTCGGAGGTGGCTCCGCGTACGCCACATGTCAGTGCCGGACCTTTCATCTCTTCTTTCCTCAGAGACGTGCTCCAATGTTAACACGTGTCTAGCTGCGACGGACCTCCCGGAAATAAGCTCCGGTGGTGACACGTGTTCGATGGCACCGGACCTCTCGGCGGTGAGCTCCGAGATTGACACGTATCCAGCGCGACCAGTCCTCTGATTTCCATGATGACTAGCTCCGGGGCAACACATGTCCCATAGGGTGGGACCTCTCCCCTTTTGCGGAGATGAGCCCCGAGCCTGCCACGTAGCCTACTTTAGCGGCGGACCTCTCCCCACTTCGCAGGGATGAGCTCCGAACACGCCACGTGGCCAGCGGGCCGCGGAAGTTGTCTTCGGCGCTCTCTGAGAGCTGGATTCGGCTCTTATTGGCTATCCTTTTGATATTTCTCTGTTCCCGCTTCCTTTAAAATGTTTTTCTCTCCATGAAATATGAATACAGGCAGAAACCAGAGATGAGGGTGTCACAGACGTCGAGGAACACGATGGTGTGGTTTTCTGGGGCTACCGGTGACCGGAAGATGGCCGGCGACGTACAGCGGCCTCGGTTGAACTTCGGCATCGTCGCCCGGGGTTCCTAGCCCGTCAAAAGCTTGATCACTAAGCTATGCAGCACCAGGGCACGACTAGGAAACTCGACAAGGCCTCAAAATGGTTCTGGAACGACCGCCAGTTGGTCATCACCGTGCGACTGATCGTGTCTGCCATGAGCGCCCTTGATCAAGCTCAAAATCCGTCGTTCCTAGCCGGTTTCATGCAACGGATGCTAAAGGGAATATGATCGCCGGCTAGTCCAGCTGCTATGTGCAAGATTTGATGACCTATGGAGGATCGGAGAACGGGGATTTGGAGAACTCGTACCGGATGCTCGGGTTGAACTCGCCGGAGCAAAAACTTCAAATTGGCCGGCGATGATCCACGGTTTGCTCCAAGATTTGGAGGAGAGGAGCACCACAGTAACGCGCTCCCGTAGCCATGACCGCTCGGCCGTGAAAACCCCTGTGGAGGGCTGTCCACGAGCGCCCGATCGTCGGCTTGAGCTAGTTCGCCATAGTGGAAGCTGTTATAGGGCAAAGGCGGTCGGAGCTCAGTGGTTTCTGGGTCAGGGAGGTGGAGGCTGAGCTCGGGTTGTTGTTTAGCAGTTCCGGGAGGAGAGGGGCGCGAGCTTCTGCCGATTTCCTGATCGAGCCGAGTAGCGGATGGAAGAAACAGTTCTGCTCGTGCGCTCGCGAGGAGAAGAGAGCAACTGAGTCTTTGCTCGGGCTGAGGGGACGTGATCACGACGAGGGAACCGCCTCTGGCACCAGCACTTGGGAGAAGGCAGCAGGAGGTGGCGTGGCAAGCTTCTCGGTGGCTCACGGTGAAAACAGCTCGGATGAGTCGAGTGAAACAGAGGCAGAGCGATAGTTACTTTGTGTGCAAGTTAAAATCCTCATCTCAATGACATGTGGGTCCTACCCCACATTTTTCTCCCAAAATATCTCCTCATGTTGATCTTCCAAAATTCCACATTTCTGAGTTTGAAATTTAATTGTGGTCTAGCAATTGAATTTTTCCCAACTTCAGTTTAAACTTGCAATAGCAAATTGAATTTGGATGGAATTTGAAAATGCTTCCATAATTCCTTTTGGAGCCCACCCAAAAAAATGAAAAGTTTGTCTACAAACTTTTTTCCACAATTTCCAACTATGTGGCTGCATGTTTATTAAAGGTTTTTGGCCACCATTTTGGGGAACTTTGAATTTAAAATCTGATTTTCAAACTTACATGCAAAGAGGTATTTAAATACTTACTGGTTCAACACATTCAAATAAAAATGTGAGCCTCATTTTAGATGATCATCCATGTATCACTTTGCATGAACAAAAGTTTTAGAAAGTCCCATTTTTCATGTCTTTGCCACACATATAAATTCAAACCTTAGTTTTATTCATGTACATTTTTGGGACTTTTACATTCCTCCCCCCTTAAAAGAATCTCGTCCCGAGATTACAAAAGAAGAACGAGACGGGAGAGGTAATTACAAACTGTACAAGGCTAAAAATTCCGGATAGTTGGTGCGGAGGTAATCTTCACTTTCCCACGTCGCCTCTTCCGCGGTATGATTACTCCACAGCACCTTGAAAAATCTGATCGTCCGGTTCCGGGTTACCCGGGTCTTTTCAACCAAAATCTGAACCGGTCGCTCGGTGTAGGTAAGAAGGTTTGGTTTCAACTCGTTGATTTCCTCGGTGCGGACAGCAGCGGTAAATTTGAGGCACTTCCGCAGCTGTGACACATTAAATACATCATGAACACCCACAAGACTTTCCGGTAGTTCTAGCCGGTAGGCCACGGGTCCGCACTTCTCCGTGATAGCAAAAGGACCTATAAAACGGGGAGCGAGATTCCCGTTTACACCGAACCGGTGCATTCCCTTCATCGGAGACACGCGAAGATAAACGTGCTCTCCGATGTCAAAATGCAATGGCCTATGCCTTTGATCAGCGTAGCTATTCTGTCGGGATTGTGCAGCCTTCAAATTCTCTTGTATCAACCGAACTCGGTCTTTGGCTTCGTTCACAAGATCGACCCCAAACAGAACTCTTTCACCGGACTCACACCAATTCAGCGGTGTGTGACACTTCCGGCCGTAGAGAGCTTCATACGGTGCCATTTTAATACTCGCTTGATACCCGTTGTTGTATGAAAACTCAGCCAACGGTAGGTGATCATCCCAATTCCTACCGTGGTGGATGGCACACGCTCTCAACATGTCCTCATGCACTTGGTTCACCCTCTCAGTTTGTCCATCGGTCTGAGGGTGATATGCGGAGCTCCTAATCAGCTTGGTGCCCAACAAGGCGTGCAGCTGCTCCCAAAACCGAGCAACGAACAGCGCACCCCGATCTGAAATGATAGTCTTCGGAACACCATGCGAGCATATAATTCTTCAGATGTATAACTCCGCATATTGTTTGGCTCGATAATGAGTGTTCACCAGTATGAAATGAGCTGATTTCGTCAACCGGTCGATGATCACCCATATCGAGTCATGCTTCCGGGATGTGAGCGGTATTCCGATGATGAAATCCATACACACATCCTCCCATTTCGATGCCGGTATCTTCAGAGGTTGTAGCGGTCCGGCTTTCCACATATGATCAGCCTTGACCCGTCTACACGTATCACACTCAGATACGTACTTAGCGATTTCCCTCTTCATCCTCGTCCACCAAAATTTCTGTTTCAAATATTGGTACATCTTGTTACTTCCGTGATGAATGGAAAACTTCGACATGTGGGCTTCATCCGAGATCTTCTTCCAGAGTTTCATATTGCGCGGTACCACTATACGGTCGTTAAACCATATCGTACCGTTTTCATCCTTCCTGAAACATTTCACCTCTCCGTTGTATAGTCTTCTCCGTATGTGAGACACAACCCTGTCTCTTCTTTGAGCCTCAACAATCTCTTCACGGATCGTTGGAATGAGCAAGAGTGTGAGACCTATGTGTGCTGAATACATTGGCAATTAGGATAAAAGTTAGCATTAACATTCAAAGTTTTGAATATTGCCAAAACATTCTTCTGTGGCAAGGTCCGACAAGTTTTTTGTTAGGTCCGCCAAGTGTTGGCAAGGTCCGACGCAAGGTCCGGAGAGCTCCTGCAAGGTCTAGAGAGCTTCTGTGAGGTCCGGAGCTTGTTTTTAGGGAGCTCCCGTGAAGTTCAACTCGTAGAACTGCAGCGTCTTGTTTTTGCTTTTAACTCGCAATGTTTCAAACTTTCTTTATGGAAAGGTTTGCTTAGTATTAATTTGCTTAGTTTTTGGTGTGTTTCGGTAGTTATGGCTGTTATCATTTGATATGGTTTGCAACATGCTTATGTGACGTGCTCATGTAATGTGTTGTGGTTTTCGAACTAATGTGAGTCAAGTCGAGGACTTGTGCTTGGAAGAATTGGTTGTTTACTCATGTGCAGGTGTTGCTTGAGTTCAAGACATGGCTGGTGACGGGATCCTTGGACTAGTCTCAGGGAGGAGATGAGGTTCCAACAACCAAGTTCGGGAGGAGCTGTGGTTGAGTTGATCGGGAGGTCGCGCAGCCTGTTTGGATCAAGGGCAGTGCATATGAATGTTGTGTGTACGTCGTTGGAAGGTGTTTGCACGTGTGCAAGGAGTGCATGGACGTGGCAACATTGTTCCAAGGCGTGATGAAGAGAAGTGGACGTAAAGAATTGGTCGGAAAGGTCCAACCGGCTGGATTGCGTACTCAGGCTGAGGCTGAGTCGGATATGGCTCAAATATGGAAGATTTGAGTTGGTTATGATAGGATTTCGTGCTAGGCACGAAGTTGAGTTGTTTTAGAAATGTTTAGGACGTTCCTAAGGTGTTTGGAAGTCTCACGATTGCTTCTATCTGCGAATAGGAGAGTCCTGATCAGTTATGGTAAGTTAGGATACGAGTCCAATTAGGAGTAGGAGTCCTAGATTGGATTGTTTAGCCTGAGGGCTGGCTATAAAAGCAAAGGAGGCCAGAGCACTCGTGGGGAGAGAACTTTGGGCTGTTCCTCTTGTGTTTCTATTGAATAAAGTTCATAGTTTCGAGGAGCTTTTGTGCCTTGTTTGTCCGACTTGTTTTTCGTCAAGTCTTTCTCGCCGAGTTTCTGGACAGACCGATGTTGCTTTGGTGTTTCATTCATAACTCGAGTTTTACAGATCCGGTTGACGTGATTCTTTTTGGGTTGTCGTCACAACTCAATTATCTATCATCTGTAAAATTTTCACGAGCTTCGAATCTGTATTTCTTGAGATACACGAGTTTCTTTGCAGCGTTGCAGATCTGTTTTATATCGGGTAGAACAGATTGATCTTCGTTTAATGTATTGATCGTATCTCAAGTTTTACTTCGTGTTTTCAAGTGATTCTTGTTGCATTAGATCCGTGACTTGATTCTCTACCTCTCTACTTGATTTGTCACGGATGAACACGTTTGAAAACACTTGCACACAGGGTTTCTTTAACCGATTGATTTTTTGCTGAGTGGTTTTGTTGTTTCCGCTGCGAAAAGTTTTAATCTACCGTTCACCCCCCTCTGGTATCTTTTCACGTGCTCTTCGATCCTACAACAAGATTATAAAGCGGGCCATACGGAATGACACAGAGACTTGGTTCTTCATCTTCCAACTCAGCAATCGCCAAGTTGTGAACGTGGGCTTTCAGACTAAGCGCGTCGGCAACCACGTTTGCTTTTCCTGGATGGTAGTGGATCTCAATTTCATAATCTTTGATGAGCTCCAACCACCTCCGTTGTCTCATATTCAGCTCCTTCTGCGTGAAGATATACTTCAACCTTTTATGGTCGGTGTAGAGGTGAACAAGATTACCAAGTAGATAGTGCCTCCACATCTTTAACGCCAACACCACAGCAGCCAGCTCGAGATCGTGAGTTGGGTAATGCTGCTCGTGGTTTCGCAGTTGACGTGATCCATAGGTGACTACACGCCCTCCTTGCATCATAACACAGCCGAGACCGATACCAGATGCATCACAGTATACATCAAATGGCTTTGTCGTGTCCGGCTGAGCAAGAACTGGAGCTGTTGTGAGATGTTTCACCAAAGTTTTGAATGCGGCTTCACATGTTGCATTCCACATATATTTTGTGCCCTTCTTCAGCAGCTCCATCATTGGTTTAGCAATTTTTGAGAAGCTCAGAATGAACCTCCGATAATACCCCGCTAACCTAGGAAACTTCGGACCTCGTGGACTGATTTGGGAGATTCCCACTTCAGCACTTGTTCAATTTTGCTGGGGTCCACGGCAATGCCCTCTGCTGAAATAATATGGCCTAGGAAAGGCGCTTGATCAATCCAGAATTCACACTTGCTGAACTTGGCATATAATTTGTACTCCCTCAACCGTTGTAGCACGATGCACAAATGTTTAGCGTGCTCTTCTTCAGATTTGGAGTAAACCAATATGTCGTCGATGAATACCATGATGAACTTGTCTAACTCCGACATGAATACTGAATTCATCAAGTACATGAAGTGTACCGGAGCTTTGGTTAACCCAAACGACATGACGAGGTACTCATAGAGTCCGTATCTCATCAAGAAAGCTGTCTTCGGTATGTCCTACGGTCGGATCTTGATTTCATGATAGCCCGACCGAAGATCCATCTTCGAGAATACCTTTGCACCCAAAAGTTGATCGAACAAGATGTCGATGTGTGGCAAAGGATACTTGTTCTTTATCGTGACAGCATTTAGAGGACGGTAATCAACACATAACTGTAGTATTTCATTCTTCTTCTTAACGAAGAGCGCAGAGCAACCCCAAGGTTAAGAACTTGGTCGTATGAAACCCTTGCTCATGAGTTCATTCAGTTGCTCCTTCAACTCTGCTAGCTCATTAGGTGCCATCTTGTAAGGACTTCATGAAATAGGTGATGTTCCCGGCGCCAGTTCAATTTTTAACTCAATGCCCTGTTCGGGCGGCATGCCCGGTAAATCATCGGGAAATACATTGGGATAATCACGTACCACTGGAATATCTTCAAGTCTAAGCGCTTCCGTGTGGTAGGCCTCTACCATATCTGGGTCTTCTCTGTCTAAAAACAGCGTGTGCTGTCCGTGAATCGGCGAGTCAATCTGAACAGTCCGGTTACCGATATTGAGAACGGCACCGTGATGGTTTAACCAAGACATCCCCAATATTATATCTATCTTCTGCCTATCCAACGTAATCAGGGATGTTGGGTATATTTTTCTGCCCAAACACAAAGCTGCTCGGGACACAATCTGATTAGCAGAGATATTTCCTCCCGGTGAACTTATAAGATAACTCGTTGTGGGAGTATTGGTGGATAATTGGTTCTGATCCACACATGGTTTGCTGATAAAATTGTGGGTTGCACTGGAATCAAAAAGTATGAGCACGAGCATGTTTTTTAGAGTGAACATGCCCGCTAGCACCGGTGCTCCCTCCTGGACATCCTCAAAAGCAAGATGTTGCACACTCCCGGATTGCAATTCTGTTATATTGACTTGAACAGGTGGCGGCATACCACCTCATGATGATGGCTGTCGGGTGTTCAACAACTTCTCCCGGCATTCTTGCCTAAAATGCCCAGAACGGTGGCAATAAGAACACAGATGTTTCCCCGGTTCTTCGTTGACTTATGGTTGAGAAGTTGATGTACTTGGCAGCAGCAATGATGCACCAGGTATCATTCGTGGCTGCGGCAATGGTGTTGCTTGAAGACATGATTCTTGAGCAGGAAATCTGTACTAAGTTGATCTTAATGGCACTTGCCATAGTTCATTGGATGGTGTGTGATATACCACCCGGTATTTTCGAGGAACAACTGGTGTGTCTTCTTGCACATTATCCCGATCCCTCTTCTCTGCTTGGCACTCAAGTGTCGTTTGTTCTTGCAGCAGGGCAGCACTGATCAACTCGGTGTAGTTGCCTTGATTGAACAAAGCAAGCCTATCTTTTAATATGGCGCTCAGGCCATGGAAGAAGTAGTCACACCTTGCAGCTTCGCTCGTCGCATAGGCAGGAGCATATTGTTCCAAAAGGTTGAACCGTTTGACATAATCGAGGACACTCATGTCCCCTGCTTCAAGTTCCTAAATTCTTGCTTCTGGGCCTTTATAAAACCCATAGGAATGTGACGAGCACGGAATGCTTTACGAAATTCCGTCCATTCTACTTGATGGCCTTCCGGAATGGTGGCGAGTAAGCGAACCACCAATTTCTGGCGGCTCCATGGAGCTGTTGAGCTGCAAATAACGCCTTTTGATATTCATAACACTCAAACACTCCAAACTTGGACTCCATAACCCGAAGCCATTGATCAGCTTCCATGGGTTTGTTGGCTTCCGTGAAAATTGGCGGTTGTGTCGCCAAGAAGTCCAAATAGGCGTTCCGAGGCGGAACGACCTGTTGTGTACGTTGGAGTGAGCCCTGTTGTACCAAGGCTTGGAGTAGTCTTGTGTTCTATTGACTTGACTCGACCATATGAGCCATGACATCCGCCCATACCGTTGATGGCGGTGCCCGTGGTGGAGTCGAGTCATCACCGTCGCGGCGAGAACCTTCAGCCCTGCTCGGAGAATGAGTACGCACCATACTGCAAAAGAATAATTTTGAGGGGAGTCAAAACTTGATCTCAGCAGTATGTGAAAGTATGTAAAACACGAACATGCTAAAACTTTATGAAAGCATAACAACATTTCATGTTTACACATCTTCCTAAAGCCAACATAATCAGTCCCCTATTCTGTACAGAACACAGCTTTCTGTACTTAACCCAGATTTTGATCCGGTTACCAGCATTTTCATCACTCAAGTTGAATACCAAAGTTAAAGTTAACTTCAGCATATTTCCAACTAGTACTCACGTGCCTCAGAATCATCTCTGGATCAAAAGTTATGATTGTTCAAATTCGTCAGAATTTCTGGATAAAATTTGCCAGCATGTCCTTTGTATGTGGCTGTTTTCATCACAGTTGTAAATAAAAATGGAGTACAATTCTGAACAAACAATGAACTACAACATTGTTGAATATTTCATAACCTTTCCATTGGTGTATTATATGACCCTTAGAAATTTTTTTACAGAATGTTATGGCTAATTTACAGAAACATCCAGAGAAGGTTGCAGCTGTTCTGTTTTCTGAACAGTTTGCATTCATCTGGACATTCAACCAGTTTGGCTTCTGAGTTTGCTCTGGATGTCTACAGAAAAGTTGTAGAGCACTTATCAATCTTTCCAGAACTGTATCATACAGCTTCATTGGTTCAATCTGCACGGAGTTATGCTCTGTCAAATTCCAGCAAAACTTTCTGCCAGAACAGAGCACTCTGTTTTTGGATCAAATGAAGCCTAGCAAGTCTCTTCTTTGAAACTTAGTTCAAGTTAAGATCTCAGTAACTAATATGTGCCTTCAAACATCCATTTTTAATTTGAAAGTTAGTCATGAATGATTTCTTCATGGGAAGGAAAACTATCAAGTGTAGTACGGTGGCGATGCATCGTAATACATATGACGGTACTATGTTACCTCACCAAAGAAGAACCTAACCGGATTACACCGGCATATACGTATCCTTAGGTGGCACTAAAATGGTTGCTCGCAAACGTGTTCTATACGTACTATGGTTTTTGTGGTTAGTACCTACATAAAACACACTCAATCATCAGGTTCAGCTGCACACCAAACCCGGTATCCATACAGTTTATACACCCGGCCGTCATCACTCGCCCAGATGTTCTCAAGCCACACACGCCTTGAGCTACGTGTTCATGTTACTGACCACGTGACGGGGTCTCCCATACTTGCCCAAAGCACGCTAGGAAATGGCGTTGCTCAAATATTCCAAATGACATGATGAGTCGTAGAGGATACTAAAGCGAGTCGGGTTACCTGCCACCCATGAGGCTCCACCCTTCAGCTTGTACGCACTGGTGGACAGCGCTTACATGCACCCCCAAGACATAGAACGTCCCGAGATGCACGATTTTCCGACATAACAAATAAGTTAGATTGCCACCTTCATAATATGCTAATAGTAGTCCTTATGTGGGCCTAGTACCGTTATCTCACCGTATCCTAAGTTTTTAATGTAATATGATGTTCAATCCATGTTCTATTCCCAACGTAGCTCTGATACCATGCTGTGAGGGCTGCCGACAATACCTCGTCGGGTGGTGCCGTGGTATGCGGCACCCAACAGCACACAGGTCGACCAAACACATCACATTCCATAAATCATTTGCGGAAGCGTACAAAAGTGTTTTACAAGTACTTATATCAAAATAAGCTACAGCGGAAGACTATAACTCTCACGACTCATTTCTAAATTATCAACAAAGAAACAGTCCAGCCGTTTCTTACTAGCAACACGAAGACAAACCACAGCGGCGAGGATGCTCTTTGAGTAAGCACTCGGAGGTTACCGAGTCTCATCGACATCCCTTCATAAGCATGAAGTCAAACCTGCAAAACAACTTGGATAGCATCCGTGAGAATGCTCAGCAAGACTTAACCGTCACCCTAAACATGAAACTCTATGTGAGGTTATGAACCTAAAGTAGGATGGCATAATGCATAATAAACTCGCCTAAAAGTGAATCCTTACTTTCAGGTATTATTTGCAGCAATTTTAAGTAACCTTGGGTACGCCACATCGGGTGTCCACAATCAAACAAGAAACGTTTCTCCCGATGTAAATTGCTCACGGCATAAAAGAATCGAGTTTGCCCTAGCTAATCATCAAAGATACAATATAGAGGTAGTATAAATTTCAAACCAATGTGATTAGTTCCTCTCTCATGCAAGTTCTTACTACATCACGACTGTGAGAAAATGTATGCTCGGTCCATTCCGCGAGCGATGGTGATTCGAATCAATAACACCCGGACTACACGACATGTACGCCCGTACTCAATGTTGCCTACAGCAACCATCACTGACGTTGTACGTGGCAGCCTTTCTCCCGTTTCACCCCCGTTGAATCGATCAAGTCGCCCCATACAGTAGCCACTCTCATTTTGCACCTGCCATCATGAGATGTCATGAGAATATTCCCCACATACTGCACACCGGCTGTTCGCCTGAGGCGACCCGAAAAGGCCCAACGACAGCTTCCCGAGGTACATCGGTTTACTGGGTCCCATAACACCAGCATGAGTCCGGTACACCACTCAAACTTGTTCATTAGGGCCACATACGGATCGGTCCTTGACCGACATGGACAGGTCTATGGCACCCAGGCCCCTATGTCCTGCTGCACCTACAACCTTCCGGTCTCAACTTTAACTTGCTAATTCATTTTTGAACCAATCCCGTATGCCCCTGTTGTTCCTGAACATGCGAGTAGCATCTCACCACTCGACTTCTACCGAACATTACTTAAGCATGGCAGTTCTACACGATGAAAGACATCTACCCAATACTCCATGGGTTCATTTGGTTATGCAAGAGGAGTATCAAACACTAGACCTAATGCACAATTCATATCTTAACCGAAAGTGAATACAAAATAAAAACATAACAGTTGTTAAATGCAAACCGGAGCTTGCCTGTTTTGCAGGGTAGTCGTATATAATCAGTTAGTATCCTTGCTGATCAACCCTTGATTCTCTAGAGCTTGATCCACTTCAATGAATCGCTCCTTTGAATCCCCTTCGTTGTGATTCCTATTAAAATGTATATGCACAATTTTTATGGAACGTAATGGAAAGACTTATAGAATGGAGTTCTTAGGAACAGAGGTTGTGTGGAAAAGCCAAGAATGGCTTGGTTTGCCTCTTTTGTGCAAATAAAGAGAAATGAACTAAATTGATCTTAGTGTTTTAGCTATACACTAACTACTTTCCCTAATGAACAAAATAGATGAGCTGAAAAGAATGAATTTCCACTGAAGAACAAGAACTCCAATGGCCTCAAAACTTTTACAGCATGCCCTATACTAACCAGAGAACTAGCTTGCCCAATTGCAGCTAATGTGGAGTTAAATTGTGTCCTCCATAATTCTCACAATGTCCCTTATGTATTTCCACATATACATAAGTATGGAGAACAAGCACAGGGAGTTATAATGCTCCACTTGAGCTGATACTTTACATGTGAGTTCCTGATCACATGAAAGTATTTTGGTTCAAAATTCATACCTTTTACTTGAGTAGTTCTTCCAGAATAATTCCTTAAGCATTTCTACTCAAAAGAATTAATTCTGAGGTAATGTGCATTTTCATGCCCAGTTAAGTAAACTACAATTTCAAGTATGTCTCAGAGAGCTTGCCTAAATTTTCCTATGATTTTTGGAGCTATGGGTTGCCCAGAATAGATTTTATAAGTGGGAAACATTTTCTGAAAACTTTTCCGGACTGTTATGGACACAGCAGTTTGTATTTAGAAAATTCCTACACAAATTATCTTCAAATGAGCTGAAAATTTGCTAGAAGGTCAAAAATATGCTAAAGAATATTCTGGCAAAATTTGAGGATTTTTGATAACCCAAACTCCTTCAATAATTCTTTTCAGAAAACCTTCAAAGAATTCTCCAGAACACAATATTGACTTTCATACAAATCGGAGTCCATATTTGGATAGATCTCTGCAGAATGAATCCAACCCAATTGGACTCACTCAAATTGGAGGTTTCTACACAGAGATACGAATTTCCAAAGTTTGAGCAATCTCTGGAATTGTTTTCTACTGCAAATTCTATTGGGCCCGCTATTTAAATCCCAGCCACTCAGACGTCAGCCACAGCGGGCCGCAGCATGGCGCGCAGCCGCATCATATCCCTGAGCCACAGCTGATCTCAGATTTAAAACTGAACCGCTGACAGACGAGCCCACAGCCTTCTTCTACCTCCGGCCATCTTCCAGCGCCCGGGCGTTCCCCCTCGCCGGAGTAAACCGGTGCTCGACGCGTCGCCGCTGCCGGCCACTGCTCGAGCTAACACTCGCTGCCAGGGGGTTTGCGACGTCGAGGAACACGATGGTGAGGTGTTCTGGGGCTGCCGGTGACCGGAAGATGGCCGGCGACGTACAGCGGCCTCGGTTGAACTTCGGCGTCGTCGGTCGGGGTTCCTAGCCCGTCAAAAGCTTGATCACTTAGCTCTACAGCACCAGGGCATGACTAGGAAACTCGACAAGGCCTCAAAATGGCTCTGGAACGTCCGCCAGTTGGTCATCACCGTGCGACCGATCATGTCTGCCTTGAACGCCCTTGATCGATCTCAAAATCCGTTGTTCCTAGCCGGTTTCATGCAATTGATGCTAAAGGAAATATTATCGCCGGCTAGTCCAGCTGCTATGTGCAAGACTTGATGACCTATGGAGGATCAGAGAGCGGGAATTTGAAGAACGCGTACCGGATGCTCAGTTTGAACTCGCCGGAGCAAAAACTTCAAATTGGCCGGCGATGATCCACGGTTTGCTCCAACATTTGGAGGAGAGCAGCACCACAGTAACGCGCTACCATAGCCGTGATCGGTCAGCCGTGAAAACCCCTGTGGAGGGTTGTACACGAGCGCTGGATCGTCGTCTTGAGCTAGGTCACCGCAGTGGAAGCTCTTCTAGGGAAAGGGCGGCCGGAGCTCAGTGGTTTCTGGGTCGGGGAGGTGGAGGCTGAGCTCGGGGTGTTGTTTAGCAGCTCGGGGAGGAGAGGGGCCCGAGCTTCTGCCAGTTTCCTGATCGAGCCGAGTAGCGGAGGGAAGAAACAGTTCTGCTCATACGCTCACGAGGAGAAGAGATCAACTGAGTCTTTGCTCGGGCTGAGGGGACGTGATCACACCGAGGGAAACCGCCTCTGGCACCACCACTTGGGAGAAGGCAGCAGGAGGTGGCGCGGCATACTTCTCGGTGGCTCACGGTGAAAACAGCTCGGTTGAGTCGAGTGAAACAGAGGCAGAGCGATAGTTACTTTGTGTGCAAGTTAAAATCCTCAGCTCAATGACATGTGGGTCCTACCCCACATTTTCCTCCCAAAATATCTCCTCATGTTGATCTTCCCAAATTCCACAATTCTGAGTTTGAAATTTAATTGTGGGCTAGCAATTGAATTTTTTCCCAACTTCAGTTTAAACTTGCAATAGCAAATTGAATTCCGATGGAATTTGAAAATGCTTCCATAATTCATTTTTGGAGCCCACCCAAAAAATGAAAAGTTTTTCAAACTTTTTTTCTCAATTTCCAACTATGTGGCTGCATGTTTATTCAAGGTTTTTGGCACCATTTTGGGGAACTATGAATTTAAAATCTGATTTTCAAACTTACATGCAAAGAGGTATTTAAATCCTTATTGGTTCAACACTTTCAAATAAAAATGTGTGCCTCATTTTGAATGATCATCCATGTATCACTTTGCATGAAGAAAAGTTTTAGCAAGTCCCATTTTTCATGTCTTTGCCACACATATGAATTCAAACCTTAGTTTTATTCATGTACATGTTTTGGGACTTTTACATCTCGTAAACAAGAAACTCTACATGCACGACAGTTGCAATTGGGTTAGTTAATTTGATCCTTAATTTTCAGATTTTTAAGCCTCATTGTACAGACCTTGAGCCGAACAGCATCGCAACTCCACAATCAAACAAGAAACGCTTTGTTGCGATGCTCCTTGCACAAAGTGTAAGTAAAGTTTAATGTGTCTATCTGTAATGCAAGCATGGTTCCAATACAACTTAAATCACAGCCTTAGTATGTTCAAAAGAAACCATTTCAGTTGTTACTACGTCAAGACACAGTGGGCAAGTATGCTCATATAACCGTGAGCGATGGTGATTCGAATCAGTACACGCCCGGACTACACGACACGCACACCCATACTCCGAGTTGCCGGCAGCAACCTCGACTGACGTTCACTTCAGGAAACCCGATCATTTGTGACGGCTAGAATTATTTGTGACTGGACGCTGTCGCAAATAAATTAAATTGCGACGGCAAACCCTAGGCCGTCGCAAATACAGGAGCCGTCGCAAATAGTACCTTATTTGCGACATCTACGACTGCAGCCGTCACAAATAGCATTTATTTTCGATGGCCGGGCCTGTGGCCGTCGTAAATTTAGCAACCATCGAAATTAAAAGTTTGTTTGCGACGGCCGATGGAAATGCCGTCGAAATTAAGAAGCCGTCAGAAATGACCCCGATATAGTCGACCGGGCATCTCCCGGTTCACACAACTGCCGCCGCCCCGCGCCCGTCCGCCGTGCCCGTCCGCCGCCGCTCGGCCGCCCGCCGCGGCCCCGCGCCCGTCCGCCCGCGCACCGGCCGCCGGCCGCCGCCGCTCGGCCACCCGTCGCGGCCGCCACGCACCGGCCGCCGGCCGCCGCCCAGCCCCCGTCCACCTGCGTCCACCGCCCAGCGTGCAGCCGCCCGGCTCTCGCCGCCCGTCGTGCACGCTGCTCCGCCGTCACCGTTGCCTCCCTGCTCCGGCGCCCGGCCGCCCCCGCCTCCGGCGCCCGGCGCCTCTCGGTAACCTATGGTCATGCATTTTTTAAATTTTTTTCTTGTTCTTAGTTAGATTTAGTTAGAGTAGAGTTAACTGAATATTGTTTTAGAGTAATTTGTAATTAATTTGGCAATTAAATTGTTTTTTTGTAGTTAGTTTATAGTTTTGTAGTTGTAGTTTAAGTTGACAATTAACTAGGGTGTTTATAGTTTAAGTTGGTAATTAGTTTGATTTGTGGCAAAAGGCGGCGCGGCGGGCCTGTCGTCCCTAGTTAATTGATTAGTTGTTGATTTTTTGTTAAATTTGTAGTTTCATTAGTTTAATTTGTTGATTTAAATTGTTGTTAAATTAGTTTGAGCAATGGAATAACTAGTTGTTTAAATCGTTTAATTAGTTGATTTCTTGTTTAATTTGTAGTTTTACATATTAATTATTTGATTAGTTGCGTAATTGTTTAAATGTTACTTTGATTGATGAAGTGCTAAATTATTATATAAATAGTTGGGCCGGCCCAGCCTGGCACAAGCTATTTAGGGTCTGGCTCGACACGATCCATTTAGGGCCAGGCCCAACACTACAGGAAACACAATGATTTCCGACGGCTAGGATTATTTGCGATGGCCGACCGTCACGAATAAATTAAGGAGGGACGGCTTACCCGCCACCCCTCCCGCCACCGCGCCCCGCCTCCTGCCGCTGCACCCCACCACGCCCGCCTCCCGTCGCCGCCGCGCCCGCCTCCCGCCATCGCCGCGCTGCCTTCCGCCGCACGCACCTCCCGCCACACACGCCTCGTCCCTCCCGCTGCCCCTGCCTCCCACCTCCCGCCGCCGTGCCCCATCGCCGCTGCCTCCCGCCACCGCGCCCCACCTCCCCCGCCTCCCGTCTCCCACCCCTGCGCCCCGTCGCGCCCACCTCCCATCGCAAGTAAAATAAATTGCGACGACCAAAGAAAAAGGCGTCGCAAGATTTGTCGAACGCTCGTATTCAAGTTATCAACGAGAACATGAAGGGAAACCAGCACCACGTGCTAAACTTCCTGCAGGAGAGCGAGAGGCACCTGACGGAGGAAGAGTACGCACAGGTACGTGGGGTGTAGTAAATATTTTTTCTGAGCATGGAGCAAATACATCAATGATATTTTTAATGACCTACAACTATGTGCAGGGCCACGTGAGCTGGTTGCAGGGTCGGTCCGATGCATACCGTCCCTTTGTCGGTACTGGGCTAGCGATGAGTTCAAGGCTAAGTCCTTGAGGGCTTGAGGGTGCAGAGGGGTCGAGGGGAAGCACAAACACGGTCAAGATAACCACTTGCATTTAGCTAAACGCATGGTAAGTGTATATAACTTATATTTATGTATTCATAATATAATGTTCGTACTAACACGTATTGACAGGAGCGCGAGACGGGGGTGCCGCCGACTCCTGCTGAGATCAGGAAGAGAGGTCATAGGGACCCTTCTCATCCCCAAGGGTGCAGTCGGGCCGCAGCCGAGCGGTTGGTAAGTATAGAAATCATTCATAGTAAATATAACTATATGGATTGATGAACTTACACGGTTTTCTTGTTTTTCAGGCTAGGTACGGGGAGGAGGCTAGGAGGATACACGGCGCAGATTTCGATTGGGAACATGAACCAATCGATCCTCAAGCCGCATATGCAACCGGAGGTGGAAAAGTGCACGGAAGGTGAGTTCATAAGTCATTTTATCGTTTTCAATTCATAATATTAAAGATATTTCAATTCCATATTACTGATTCTGTTTTTAAAGGCTCGCCATATTCGACGGAGTTGTCGACTCGAGGGCGGCGAGACCTGCGAGAGGCATCTCCACACAGTCTTCGTTGGTGGGCCCGAGTCACCGTGTCTCGCAGGTGGAGACTCTTGCCCGTCAGGTCCAGGAGAGTCGCGAGCAGTTTCAGTCGGACCTGGAGGCGCAGAGGGTGGCGATGGCGGCGCAGAGGGCGGCGATGGAGGCCACCATCTCGTACCAGCGAGCCTGCATGGAGCAGATGCGACAGACGATGGAGATGCAGCGACAGGCGATGACGGTAAGCTAAAGTAATTTAAATTTAGCGCATTCTTAATAATATGTAATAACCTGCAACTTTTGCAACCACAGAGTTTCTTTGAAGTCTGCGATGTCCAGGGGTTGCACCTCCAGCTTCCTCCATTGTCACCGCCGATTCCACCGCCGGAACTGGAGCTACCGCCACCGGTGCATGTTTCTCCGAGTGTTCAGGTAATCAAAAACGTTCTTACTTAGTCTTAATTCATAAAATTTAGTCTTACTTTCATGCCAAACAAATTGTAGTCTTACTTAGGTATTGTAGCCTTACTTAGTCTTACATAAGTAAACATATAGCAAATCTAACTCAAATTAAATAAACTAAGTTCAATATGATCAATTATAGCTTGTTAATCAATTCTAGTCAAAAACAAAGTTCTAAACACATTAATATGTCCAACAACTTCTATGTGTTGCAGGGATCGGCGACGGAGGCTCAAACTCCGTCGCCGTCTATACCGGCGCCTCGACTGACGCGCGGCGAGGATGTTGGCGGCTCTAGAGGAAGTGGATGCTAGAGGAGAGCCTCTCTTCCTTATTTTTGTATTCTTGTGATGAGATGTGAGACTTTTGTGTTGTGATCGATGGAGCAGCGAGGATGTTGTATTTTTCTATTCCTTATTTATCTGCTGTTATGTCTATTGTGTTTCTGGCCATCGAGCCGGGCAGAATGTTCAGTTTTTTTAAAAAAATAAAAAAAATATTTGCGACGGCTTTTTATACAGTACCGTCGCAAATAAGTGTGCAGCTGTCGCAAATTAACCTACGTAATTTGCGACGGCCACCGCCAGCCATCGCAAATTAAGTACTTACTTGCGACGGCCACTGCCATCCGTAGCAAACTGTGTAACACCCCAAAATCTGTTAAAGAGGTGAATTTAAAATTTTTGGACGAAATGCATGTGGAGAAAAATTCAAACTCAATCTGGAATTCAAATTTGAATCAAAACAGAAAAGAAAAAAGGAAAAAGAAAAACGGCCAATGGGCCGAAACCCACCTCAGCCGGCCCAACAGCCCGCGGCTGTTTTTCCCCTCCCCCTCTCTCTGACGTGCGGGGCCCACGTGCCATCCCCTTCCTCCGCGCGCCCCCAACCGCCACCGATCCTCCCGCGCCGATCGCCGCTGCCTCGCCCGAATTCCACACCACAAGCCAAAATCATCGGTCCCGGGCACTCCAGCACGATCTCAACGAACGCTGCCCTCCCTCGTCCATTTAAAACGCCAAGGAAACTCCCCAGTCCTCCCCCGCCCGCTCAGTTTTCTCATCCGGTGAGAACCGACGTCTACACCGCCGTTTCTTCCGAATTCTTCCCGATTTATCTGATCTAACTTGCTTGTCATGTTCCACCGCCGCTGGGGAGCCCTGCAGGTGAAGGAAATGACGTGTCTTGCGCCCTAGCTACGGCTTCGACAAGCACCGAGGAGCTTCACCACCCACCGTGGTCGCAGAGCCGGATTCCGACCTCTCCAAGCCCGAGAAACCCCTAGGTGAGCTTCCCCTACCCCTCCGCAGCCGATCCGTGTGAAAAGATGCAAGTTCTAGCGTGTAGCAGCAAAGAACCGAGGCTGCGCCGGCGAGATCGCCGCCCCCACCGCCACGCGCCACCGCGCGCGCGGGCTGGCTCCGGCCAGGGCGACGTGACTCCCTGTGGCCCGTCTATTTTAAATCGTGCGGCCCCGAATAGATTTAACCCGTACCGCTTCGCTATCTAATCTCAGCCCTCCGTTTTAAATCCAACGGCCCACATCCGTCCCACGTTATAAAGGCCAAGAATCTTACGCGCTACCCCCTGGGGATCTCGGAAAACACGAGCTAGCCCCGAAAACTTCTGATCTAGCCCCTGGACCCTCAGAAATTCATGTAAATTCATTTAAAAATCAGTTTTAGCCCCTGGACTTAATAAGAATTAGGCAGACCTCCCTATTTTGCACACTTAGACTCCTGAAAATTTAGGGAATGAGAAATGGGGCCCCACTGCAGTGTGAATTTGCATATCAGCCCCTAAGGGTTATTAATTTCAGGAAATTGAATATGTGAATAGGATTTAAATTTAAACATAGGTATAGGTTCAGTTGAAGTATTCTAACCATGTCGAAAATTGGTAGAACAATCTGATGTCTGAATTTAGAAGGGAAATAAACTTTTAAACTAAATAAGATTGCTGTTTTATAATTTATCTTTGAAATATACCCTTTAGGCACAAAACAAATTTAAATATGTAGAAAAATGAATATAAGTGACCAAAAAGGGGTAGGAAAAACGTATAAAGGTTCTGCATAGGTAATTGGAACAGTAGAAATTTTTGTATGACTTTAGGTTGATGTTTTATTGCTGGAAATTCATTTTTAGGCTAGAAAAATGATTCTGAAAATGGGTAAAAATAAAATTAAATTGATTCCCATCAGAGAGGAAGTGAAAAGATATTTTATTGGACATTTTAGATCAGAACATATTCTGTTTAGGTGATATGTCTTGCTATTTTAATATTAAAGTTCACTTTGATGTATGGAAAATAAATCTGAAAATATAGGAAAATAGGTATGCATAATTAGAAAATGTTAAATGAGGCCTCCAAAATCCAAAACTTCAAATTGAGATTTTGTAGGGGATTTGAAAACCTATTTGTAGTAGGAAATCATATTTTATGCAAATTTTGTGGCTAAGAAGTGTATTACCCAATATAGAAAATTTGTTCAAATTGGAAATTCATATATATTGTACACTTAGAAATCTAACTATTAAAGCTAGAGATAATATATAGGTTTAAAAGTGCATGTGTGCTTAGAATCAACATATCTATGGTAAACACCACACTTAAATATGGGTATGACTTTCATATGTATGTATGTGTGGTTTGCATGAGTGGAAATGTGGACTATGGCTTATGGAATGTTGTTTTCTTTTTGCTAAGTGTATTGGCATGAGTAGAACCAGCCCCAGAGCAGGTTTCAAGATCAAGACTTTCCATTCCCAGAGCAGCAGGAAGAAGGCAAGTGTCCTTGACCGCTTCGATCCTATACTAGAATGTGTAGTTAGAATTTAATTGCATTGTCAATTTGGAATATGACACCCAAGCTAGAAAGTTTTCCTAGAATTGCATTATCTTGTTTCCTTGTAGCATTGGCTTGGGAGTTATGTTAACACTACTCATGCTTAGCCATGCTTAGAATGGGATATGAGATCATCAATTTGTTTACTTTACCCTTCAATGAGATATTATGAATTATGTAGAGGTAGGGATCTAGGCAAGTTGGATGCTTTGGTTGGTGCTGCGTGCACGAGACTCGGGTGTGTGTATAGTATTTGCCTGGATCCTAAGGACCGGTTCATGGAGCATGTAACCTGTCTTTACCGTGCCAACCACATGCTGAGATGGGGCAGCTTGGCCAATTAATTAGTCGTATCTCCGGCGTAGCATGGGTGTTTGGATGGTGCGGGGAGTAGGTGTCAGCTGGACTACCATATGAACCGCAAGGCTCTAGAGGGGGCCACTGCAGCAGGGTTGGAGCCTCTTGTATGTTGTTAGGGGTGAAACCTCAGTGGGCCCACGCTCATCGGAAATCTCTTTGTAAAGGCCTCGTAGTGATCTCCTGGCTACACACGTCGGAAGTGTGAACGTGGTCCGCGGCCACTGGCATAATGGAGGTTCTTTTAGTCCACCCGGCAACAGGGGACGAAATCACTACATGTGAGTACAGTGGTGCAAAGTCTGCAGAGTCAAAACTGTCATGACAGCCGTGCTCACGGTCAAGAGCGGCTTGGACTTATTCATGATTAGAGGATGAGGAATTCGGAAGTTGAGGATGTTAAGCGAGGAGGTTAACATTGGAAATGATGTTATGGTTACTTGATATTGATGATGGGTTAGGGGATTGGGACCATTTCACCTATGTAGTAATGTAGGTGCTAAATAAGCTAAGGTGATAGGTATTAATTGCATAGTGCTTTAATCATGAGTTCAAACTCTCATTGCTCTAGCCATGCATGACATAATCTTTCCCACACTTGCTGAGTACCTACGGTACTCAAGCTTGTTTTTCTGTTGGTTTTAAATTGCTGCTCAGGCCAAGGGAATGTCGTGGTGTACAACGACCAATACTTCGGACCTGAAGAAGGATTCTAGGTTCACGGAGTCCACCGGGCAACGCCTGTGACGGAGTACACAAGAGTTTTCTTCCGCTGCTGTTTTATTTACATGTTATAAACATATTATCGTCCATCGAGACGTTATGCGATGTATGACTTATTTATATTCGAATACTTGGCTTGTAATATAATTACACTTCACTATTTCTCGTCACATGTATGAGAAAATGATCCTGGCATACATGTGATATTCACTCGGTCGTTCTTCGGAGAAACCGGGTGTGACAGAAGTGGTATCAGAGCCAAGGTTGCCCGTAGGAACGTGGACCTTGGTGGAAATGGACGTATTTAAGGACCCTATATTCTTAAAAACTATTTTACAAAAGGTGTGGGGTGAAAGTGCCATTTAATGTGGTCACATTAATTGTTCATCTTGCCTCAACTTTTATTCAAAATGCAGTCTTTATTTAATTCTTATCTAACTTGATTTTAAAATGCTTTATGTTTTAGATGGTTCGCATGGTCCCCACCACGCGCAAGTCCACCGGAGGAAGAGTTCCCGTAGCTGCCCTTGCCTTGAGGGAGGAGAACCGCCCGGTGACGTACCACTCCTACAGGTTGGCAGCAGGAGGCTTGTTGCGCCGTCTTCGGCGTATACTCCACGCCGCCGGCAATGTTGGCAAGCTGATCATACACTACAGATCCACCAGAACCATCCGTGAGAAGCATGAAGATTTGAGCTCAGAGATGAGGATTATCCAGGACAACGAGCTGCTCAAGATCCACCGCTCTCCAGCTTGTCGGGCGACTCAGGCCGATGCTGAGAAGGATGTCACATGGGAGGCCATCACCTGCCAGAGTTATATAAACCCTCGCCACCTGGACAGGACTGAGTACATGTATGTCCTCCAGCGTGAGAGTGGCACCGCGGAGTACAAGTACCCGCCGGTGCAGCAGGGGACTTCCCATGAGCACATGGACCTGTGCTTAGAGGATACAGCTATGCTCAGCACTCGACTACGGGAGTGCCAGCAGGAGCTTCAGGATGTCCGTGACACCCTGAAGGAGACTGAGGCGTTGCTTCACGCCAGCTTGAGGGTGAGGGAGAGAGGAGATGGGAATGAACTGTATGTCACTGAGAATGACACTTGGACTCCTGACTCCCCAGACCGTCGGGCGAGCAAGCGTCGCCGCACTTCTCCACCAACAGCTTCCCCACCTAAAGCGGAATCAGAGGGCAGCCACAATGATGAGGAAGACCCCGATGAGCCAGCTCAGTGATACAAATTGTTAGATTCATTTCCCTTACTTTAGCATGTTATCGAGTATTCGAGTCAAGAACCTATCTATTTGTTTGTTAGGGTTTGGTGTGTGACGTGAGTTGTGGCAGCCATGGGAACTTGTCCACAACCTCGTCTTTAAGTTTGCATTTGCTTTTGTGTGTGAACCCTTATGAATGAATAGTGCATTTGTTTTCGCATGAGACATGACGCGTAAAGATCTATGTGAAATCTTCAGAAATTGTCTAAATATTAAGGTCTCAAAAGTTTAAGTTTATACAACCAATTTGGGAAGTTAATGCATAATGATTAAAGTTGACATTTGGTTGATCATAATAGATGGCCGGAAGAGGAAGAGGTCGTGGTGCCAACCCCAACAACAACAACAATGAGGCTGCCGATCCTCAACTTCCTGGAGGGCAAGACAGGGGTGGTCACCGAGAAAGAGCTGATCCTATCTACCAAATGATCGACAATCAAAATCAGCTCATTCAGAGTTTGACTCAAGTGGTGGCTAACTTACACCAAGTGTGAGACCTATGTGTGCTGAATACTTTGGCAATTAGGATAAAAGTTAGCATTAACATTCAAAGTTTTGAATATTGCCAAAACATTCTTCTATGGCAAGGTCCGACAAGTTCTTTGTTAGGTCCGCCAAGTGTTGGCAAGGTCCGGAGAGCTTCTGTGAGGTCCGGAGCTTGTTTTTAGGGAGCTCCCGTGAAGTTCAACTCGTAGAACTGCAGCGTCTTGTTTTTACTTTTAACTCGCAATGTTTCAAACTTGCTTATGGAAAGGTTTGCTTAGTATTAATTTGCTAAGTTTTTGGTGTGTTTTGATGGTTATGGCTGTTATCATTTGATATGGTTTGCAACATGCTTATGTGACATGCTCATGTAAGGTGTTGTGGTTTTTGAATTAACGTGAGTCAAGTCGAGGACTTGTGCTCGGAAGAATTGGTTGTTTATTCATGTGCAGGTGTTGCTTGAGTTCAAGACATGGCTGGTAACGGGATCCTTGGACTAGTCTCAGAGAGGAGATGAGGTTCCAACAACCAAATTCGGGAGGAGCTGTGGTTCAGTTGATCGGGAGGTCGCGCAGCATGTTTGGATCAAGGGCAGTGCATATGAAGGTTGCGTGTATGTCGTTGGAAGGTGTTTGCACGTGTGAAGGAGTGCATAGACGTGGCAACATTGTTCCAAGGCGTGATGAAGAGAAGTGGACGTAAAGAATTGGTCGGAAAGGTGCAACCGGCTGGATTGCGTACTCAGGCTGAGACTGAGTCGGATATGGCTCATATGGAAGATTTGAGTTAGTTATGATAGGATTTCGTGCTAGGCACAAAGTTGAGTTGTTTTAGGAATGTTTAGTACGTTCCTAAGGTGTTTGGAAGTCTCACGATTGCTTCTATCTGCGAATAGGAGAGTCCTGAGCAGTTACGGTAAGTTAGGATACAAGTCCAATTAGGAGTAGGAGTCCTAGATTGGATTGATTAGCCTGAGGGCTGGCTATAAAAGCAAGGGAGGCTAGAGCTCTCATGGAGAGAGAACTTTGTGATGTTCCTCTTGTGTTTCTATTGAATAAAGTTCATAGTTTCGAGGATCTTTTGTGCCTTGTTCGTCCGATTTGTTTTTCGTCAAGTCTTTCTCGCCGACTTTCTGGACAGACCGACGTTGCTTCGGTGTTTCGTTCATAACTCGAGTTTTACTGATCCGATTTATGTGATTCTTTTTGGGTTATCTTCAAAACTCAATTATCTATCATCTGTGAAATTTTCACGAGCTTCGGATCTGTAGTTTCTGAGATAGACGAGTTTATTTGCATCGTTGCAGATCTGTTTTATATCGGGTAGAACAGATTGATCTTCGTTTAATGTTTTGATCGTATCTCAAGTTTTACTTCGTGTTTTCAAGTGATTCTTGTTGCATTAGATCCGTGACTTGATTCTCTACCTCTCTAATTTATTTGTCACGGTTGAACACATTTGAAAACACTTGCACACACAGTTTCTTTAACCTATTGATTTTTTGCTGAGGGGTTTTTGTTGTTTCCACTGCGAAAAGTTTTAATCTACCATTCACCCCCCCTCTGGTATCTTTTCACGTGCTCTTCGATCCTACAATTGGTATCAGAGCCAAGGTGCTCTAATATTTGTGATTTGCACGTGTTTTGACTAACCATCATGGAGAAGTACTGCGCAAAACCTTGTGTGTTCAATGTCATCTATTTTCAGGATTGGAAGGCGTGGATGGAGGCCTACATACAGGTACAAGGCTTCGCCATATGGGAAAAGGTCTACCGGAACTTCGATGTACCACCCAACGATCAAGTTACGGCTGCGAACATGAGAGATGTTGACAACAACAACAAGGCTCGCAACTTGATCGTCCAAGGATTGACTCAAAGCGACTTAGACCGTGTTGCACACCTCCAATCTGCATATGATGTTTGGAAAGCTCTTTGTGACTACCATGAAGGATCCAATACAATCAAGGAGGTAAGGCAAGATATGTTCAAGAAAGAATACATGCGTTTTGAGATGCAACCCGGTGAGTTAATTGACGACCATTTTGCTCGCTTTAATAAAATTCTCAGCAACTTGCGTAGTGTCAATGTTAACTTTTCAGATGCTGAAAATGATAGACAATTGTTAGGAGCATTAGATATGTCAATTTGGGAGATGAAAGTTACATCTATTCGTGAATCTACTGTCATGAGTTCTCTTACTTTAGACGTGCTTTATTCTAAATTGAAAACTCATGAAATTGACATCATCTCACGTAAAAACCCCAACAAGTCTATTGCATTTGTTTCGCAACGTGACATGTCTAGTTCTATTCAATCATCATCTAGTGGTGCACTTTCTTTGCTGTCCTCTCTAACCCTTGAACAGATTGAAGAGTTTCCAGAGGAGGAGCTTGCACTCATCTCTACTCAGTTCTCAAAAGCATTGCAAAATGTGAGAACTAGAAGGAGAGGAAGCTCCGGACCTCAACGATGTTTTGAATGTGGTAAGACAGGACATTTTTGTACGGAGTGCCCTAACCTTTCAGGTCCGAATTCACGTGAAGAAAAGCAAACAAGGCCGAAGAAATCGTTTGCAAAGAATAAGAAGAAGAAAGATTTATCAATGCGCAACATAGTGCATAGTATGATCTCTGCACTTCAAGATTTTGGCTCAAGTGATGTGGACACCTGTAACACCCCAAATTTTTATTCAAAACCCAAAACCATGTTCAGAGGGGAATTTAAAAATTTTTGGACGTATTGCATGTTTTGCAAAAATTCAAATTCAAACTGGAATTCAAATTATACTCAAAACAGAAAAGAAAAGGAAAAAGAAAAAGAGAAACGGGAAAAAAACCGGCCAGTGGGCCGAAACCCGCCAGACGGCCCAGCTTTCCCCGCGCAGCCCGCCCCCGCGTACGCCGCGCTGCCTCTCACCGACGGGTGGGACCCACATGTCATCCCTAACCCTGAGCCCCCGCGACGCCGGACTTTTCCCCGAGCGCGCGCGATCGCAACCGACCGGAAACCGCGTCCCGTCGCTCGAATTCTGGTCCCAGAAGAATCCAACTCGATCACAACTGACCCACCGCCCTCCCCCGGCTATAAAAACCCCAGCCCCGATCGGTTTTTCCCACGCGATCGCCGATTTTTACTCCGGTGAGCACCGATACTTCGCCGGTGAATTCTGGCCGATCTAAGCTCGGAAACTCTGATCTAACTCGCTGGTCTTGATCCACCGCCTCCGGGGAGCTTCGCAGGTGCAGAAAACTCGGAGACTTACGGTGTAAATCCAGCGCCGACGAGCTTCGCCGTGGTTTTGCCTCGGACCTCGCCGCCGATCACTTTCCAGGACCCCCGAGCTCGAGAAAACCCCCGAGGTGAGATCCCTGACCTCCCCTCTACCGATCTATGCCATAAGATCACAGTTCTAGGTAGAATTCTCGCGGATCCGAAACTTTCCGGCGAGATCGCCGCTTCCCGCCGCCGTGCGCCGCCGGCAGCGCCGCCCGCGCTCGATCAGAGCGACGTGGCCGCTTGTGCGCCGTTTATTTTAAATCGCACGGTAGACTTTAAAACCCCGCGTACCGGTTCGATGTTATAATCTCAGCCGTCGGTTTAATATCGGACGGTCCACGTCAGCCCCGCGTTATAAAGACTGGAATTCTTACGTGCTACCCCCTGGGGTTCTCTGGAATTGAGAGCTAGCCCCGGAAACTTCAGATCTAGCCCCTGGAACTCCAGAAAATCATGTAAATTTATTTAAACATCAGTTTTAGCCCCTGGACTTAATAAAAATTAGGAAAAACACCTCTGATAAGTGTAGCTAGACCCCTGGAAATTATGAAAATAATATTATAGACCCTGTAATGGGGTAAATTCATTATTTTAGCCCTGTTTAGTATTTAATTTAGAAAATTGAATATGTAACTAGTGTTTAAAAATTAAAAAGGGGGACAAACATAATTGTCAAAAATTAATTAAAAACTTTCTCAGTACTTAGAAAACTTTGGAGTGAGATAAAAATATTTTTTTGGGCTGAAATAAATCTGTTTCATCTATTATTCACATTTAATTAGTATAGGGACACATGTTTAAGTAAATAATAGTTATAGAAAAAAGGGAAAATAATTATGAAATAGTCTACATCAGAAGCCAAGGTCAAAATATGTTATTAAATTATTTAGGACCAGAACCTATACTGTTTAGGTGATGTATATTACTAATTTCATAATAAAATACACAATTATGCATAGGAATATAAATCTGAAAATATAGCAACTAGTAAATGATAAATGGAGTTTCTAAAATACAAAGAATTTAGTTTAGAGTTGGTAGAAATTCTGAAGGCACATATGGAGAAGAAAAATACTTTTCATACACATTTGGTAGTAAAAAGGTGAAGTAGTTGAATATAAGAAATTTATTGGAAACCCATATAAATAGTATGTAAGTATAAAGGTGGACACAAAAGTAGGAATCATATACACATGGTTAAAAGTGCATGCAAGCCACAACTTAACACACATAAAGTAACCCCAACACATATAATGGTAAAGAACTTTTATAAATGTGAATGTGTGGTTTGTATAAAGTAGAAGTGTGAACTATGTCTTATGATTGTTGTTTTTCTTTTGCTATGTGTGATGATATGAAGTAGAACCTGCTCAAGAGCAAGTTATTCCTTTACAAGATCAGGACTACCAATTTCAAGAGCAGCAAGAAGGAGGCAAGTGTCCTTGACCACTTTGATCCTATGCTAGGATATGTAGATAGAATTATTTGCATTTGTCAAATGAAATATGAAACCCATGCTAGGAAGTTTCCTTAGAATTGCATTACCTTGTTTCCTTGTAGCTTGGGTTGGGATTTATTTTGTCATGTCATTTATTTACATGCATATGCTTAGCCATGCTTAGAATGGGATGTTTGGGATATGAGATCATCAATTTATTTTACCATACTCTTGAATGAGCTATTGTGAGTTATGTAGAGGTAGGGATCAAGGCAAGTTGGATGTTTTGGTTGTGTGCTGGGTGCACGAGACTTGGGTTTGTGTTTAGTACTTGCCTGGATCCTAAGGACCGGTTCATGGAGCATGTAACCCGACTTTACAGTGCCAACCACATGCTGAGATGGGGCAGCTTGGCCAATTAATTAGGTGTATCCCCGGCGTAGTATGGGTGTGTTGGATGGTGCGGGGAGTAGGTGTCAGCTGGACTACCATATGAACCGCAAGGCTCAAGAGGGGGCCACTGCAGCGGGGTTGGAGCCTCTTGTACGCTGTTAGGGGTGAAACCTCAGTGGGCCCACGCTCGTCGGGAATCCCTTTGTAAAGGCTTTGTAGTGATCTCCTGGCTGCACACCTGGGAAGTGTGAATGTGGATCGTAGCCACTGGCATAATGGAGGTTCTTTTAGTCTACCCGGCAACGGGGGATGAAATCACAACTTGTGGGTACAGTGGTACAAACTCTGCAGAGTCAAAACTGTCTTGACAGCCGTGCTCACGGTTAAGAGCGGCCTGGACTTATTCATGATTAGAGGAGTGATGGTTTTTGGAAGTTGTGGATGTTAAGCGGGGAGCTTAACATTGGAAATGATGTTATGGTTATTTGGTTATGATGATGGGATGGGAGATTGGGACCATTTCACCTGTGTAGTAATGTAGGTGCTTAATAAGCTAAGGTGATAGGTATTAATTGCGTAGTGCTTTAACCATGAGTTCAACCTCTCCTTGTTCTAGCCATGCATGATATAATTTTCCCACACTTGCTGAGTACCATTAGTACTCAACCTTGCATATTTGTTGGTTTATATTGCTGCTCAGGTCAAGATAATGTGGTGGTGTATAATGACCAAGACTTTGGACCCGAGGAAGGATTTTAGGTTCATGAAGACCCCCGGGCAACGCCTGTGATGGAGCCCTAAAGAATAATATTCCGCTGCTAGTTTATTTACTTGTGATGAAGCATTTGTGTCCATTGAGACATTTGCGATGTAAGACTTATTTATATTCGACACCTAGCTTGTAATAAATGATGCTTCACTATTTGTCATCACATGTATGAGAAAATGATCCTGGCATACATGTGATATTCACTTGGTTGTTTCTTCGGAAAAACCGGGTGTGACAGAGGTGGCATCAGAGCCAAGGTTGCCCGTAGGAACGTGGACCTAGGTAGAAATGGACGTATTTAAGGGCCATATTTTTCTTAAAAACTATTTTCCAAGGTGTGGGTGGAAAAGTGTTATTAAAGGAGTCATTTTCTTCATCTTACCCCAACTTTCATTCAAAACAGGGTTTTTGTTTGAGAATTTATCTAACCTAATTTTAAATTCTTTTGTTTTTAGATGGTTCGCATGATTCGCACCGCTCGTAAGTCCACAGGAGGGAGAGTTCCCGTAGTTGCCCTTGCCGAAAGAGAGGAGAGTCGTCCAGTGACGTACCTTTCCTACGGATTGGCAGTAGGAGATTTGTTGCGCCGTCTTCGGCATATGCTCGAAGCCGCCGGCAATACGGGCAAGATAATCATCCACTACAACTCCACCAGGACCATCCGTGAGAAGAGGGAAGAATGGAGTTCGGAGATGAGGATTATACACGAGAATCAGCTGCTTAAGATTCACCACTCTCCAGCTTGTCGAGCAACACAAGTTGACGTGGAGAAAGATGTCACCTGGGAGGCCATCACCTGCCAGAGTCACATCTATCGTCGCCACTTGGACAAAACTGAATACATGTATGTCCTCCAACGTGAGAGTGGTACCACGGAGTACAAGTACCCACCGGTGCAGCAAGGGACTTCCCATGAGCACATGGACTTGTGCTTGGAGGATGCTGCTATGCTCAGCACTCGACTGCAGGAGTGTCAACAAGAGCTTCAGGATGTCCGAGGCACCCTGAAGGAAACGGAGGCGTTGCTGCGAGCTTGCTTAAAGGCGAGAGAAAGAGGAGATGGGAATGAGCTGTGTGTCACCGTGAGTGATCCATGGACTCCTGACTCCCCGGATCGCCGAGCAATCAGGCGTCGTCGCACTTCTCCACCAGCAGCCTCCCCACCCAAAGCAGAGTCAGAAGGTAGCCGAAATGAGGAGGAAGATCCCGAGGAGCCAGCTCAAGAGGACGAGTAGTGTAGAGTCTTTCCCCTAGCTAGCATAGATAATGCTTGGTGTGTGACGTGAGTAGTTACGTAGTTAATGGTGTGATAATGCTTGGTGTGTGACGTGAGTTGTGGAAGCCATGAGCAATTGTCCACAGCCTCGTCTTCAGATTGTTCTGCTTTGGTGTGTGAACCCACAGGAAATAATAGTGCATTTATTTGGTGTGAGATATAAACCCTCGTAAAATTTCAACAAAGCCTCGACACCTTAAAGTACCAACAAACGAAGGTAGTAAGATGATACTAAATGGTATCAAATTAACATTTGTTGATTCTGCCAGATGGCCGGAAGAGGAAAAGGACGTGCTGCCAACCCCTCCAACAACAATGATGAGGCATGCAACCCTCATCTTTCTGGAGGCCAGGAAAGGGGTGGTCGCCGTGAAGAAGTTGATCCTCTCCACCAAATGTTGGAGAATCAAAATCAGCTCATCCAGAACTTGACTCAAGTGGTGGCCAACTTGCATCAAGTTCCACCTACACAAGCTGCACCACGCCAACCAAGGTTGAGTGAGTTTCTAGGAACTCAACCTCCAAAGTTTGCAAGTGCTGCTGAACCGCTGGAGGCAGATGATTGGCTGAAGACCATTGAAAGTAAGATGAGGATTATACAATGCCAAGGGTATGAGAGGGTGCTGTTTGCCTCTCATCAATTGCATGGACCTGCTGCTGATTGGTGGACCGCCTACGTGGCCGCCCATCATGACCCTGAGAACATCACTTGGGAATAGTTCAAGCGTAGCTTCCGCATCCACTACATCCCAAGAGGTGAACTCAAAAACAAGAGGAAAGAGTTTCTGGGACTGCAGCAGGGAAACATGACGGTGAGGGAATACCTCACTAAATTTACTCAACTATCCCGTTATGCTCCACGAGACATAGAGACTGATGAGCAGAAACAAGATTGTTTCGTGGAAGGACTTACCGCAGAGATGCAGTGTGCCATGTCCTCCAATGAGTATGAAAGTTTTCAAAAGATGGTGGACAGAGAATTTGTGGTGGAAAGGAAGCTAAAGGCCCTGGAAAATGAGAATAAGAGGAAGGCGGGATGGTCACATCAGGCCTCAGGGAGCAACACCCGCCCACGTATGATGCAGCAACCTACGGGGCAGACGAGCCGTGCTGCGGTACCCTATTCAGCACCAAGAGGGTACAACCCAAACTACAGGCCACCCGCAGCACCAGCACAGCCGCCACGTCAGTTTGTGCAGCAGCCTCGCCCCGCATATCCACCTCGACCAGCAGTGCAAGGACCCCCAAACCAACCCCAGGACAACAAAGGCCAGGCGTCTAAGATTGGGGTGCAATGTTTCAGCTGTGGCGAAGTGGGGCACTACGCCCACAAATGCCCAAAGAAGAAGCCTGCGCCGCCACAACAGCAGAATGTAGTGAGAGGACGGGTGAACCATGTCACCATGGAGGAAGCTCAAGAGGCACCCGACGTGGTAGTTGGTAAGTTTCCTGCCAATTTACACCTTGCAACTCTGCTGTTTGATTCTGGTGCTACCCACTCATTCATTGCTCAAGGGTTTGTTAAGAAGCATGACCTAGCAACCACACAAATGAACCATATGTTAGCCGTAAACTCTCCAGGTGGAGAAATAAGGACAAGACAAGTGTGTCCCAAAGTGAGCCTAGACATTAATGGGGTAGTATTTACTGCTAACCTCATAGTGATAGATTCACGAGGGATAGATATTATTTTGGGTATAGATTGGTTGACCAAACATAAAGGAATCATCCATTGTTCGACCAGAACGGTGGAACTAACTCACCCCAGTGGTACCAAAGTAAAGTTCATAACGATACACGAGCCTAGGAGGGACATTAAATTAAATCAAGTGGAGGTGAAAGTTGAGGAAATCAGGACTATCAGGGAATATCCAGATGTTTTCCCGGAGGAATTGCCAGGCATGCCTTCCGACCGTGACGTGGAATTCGCAATTGAGCTAGTACCGGGAACAGCCCCGATATACAAGAGACCTTATCGAATGGACTCCAAGCAGTTAGAAGAGCTCAAGGATCATTTGAGAGAATTGACGGAGAAGGGGTATATTCGCCCTAGTTCCTCACCATGGGGAGCTCCGGTGATATTTGTGCCTAAGAAAGATGGAACCCAAAGGTTATGCGTGGATTACCGTGCCTTGAATGAGGTAACCGTCAAGAACAAATACCCATTGCCCCGCATTGAAGACTTGTTCGATCAGTTGAGGGGAGCTTGTGTGTTCTCAAAAATTGATCTCAGGCCGGGGTACCACCAACTCAAGATGAGGCAATCAGATATTCCCAAGACAGCGTTCGTATCTCGGTACGGACTGTATGAATACACTGTCATGCCTTTCGGGCTTACCAATGCCCCGGCATATTTCATGTACCTCATGAACAAGGTATTCATGGAATATCTGGACAAATTTGTGGTGGTTTTCATAGATGATATTCTCGTCTTCTCCAAAGATGAAGAAGAACATGAGAAACATCTAAGGTTGGTGTTACAGAGGCTGAGAGAACACCAACTATATGCCAAGTTGAGCAAGTGTGAGTTTTGGCTGAAGAGAGTTCCCTTTTTAGGACATATAATTTCGGAGGGAGGAATCTCCGTAGATCCTGCCAAAATCGAGGATATCCAGAAGTGGAAAACCCCTGAAAATGTCGGGGAAGTTCGAAGCTTTTTGGGATTGGCTGGATACTATCGACGGTTTATTGAGGGATTCTCTAAGATCTCGAGACCTCTCACCAAACTGTTGGAAAAGGGAATCACATTCACCTGGACACCCCAGTGCGAGACGAGCTTTCAGGAGCTAAAGAAAAGATTGACAACAGCCCCAGTGCTGGTTATGCCAGATATGCAGAAGAATTTCACAGTGTACTGCGATGCCTCTGGGAATGGGTTGGGATGTGTTCTCATGCAAGAAGGACATGTCGTGGCATATGCATCCCGGCAGCTTCGGAAGCACGAGAAGAACTATCCTACACATGATCTAGAACTAGCTGCAGTGGTACACGCGTTGAAAATTTGGCGGCACTATTTGATGGGAAAGAGGACAGAGATATATACGGATCATAAGAGTTTGAAGTACATATTCACACAGCCAGATCTCAACCTCAGACAAAGGAGATGGTTAGAGCTAATCAATGACTTTGATGTGGGCATCAACTATCATCCCGGAAAAGCAAACGGCGTGGCCGATGCTTTGAGTCGGAAAGTGCAGGTCAATAAGTTGAGCTTGAAGGACATGCCCGCAGAATTGAAGGACGAGGTTATAAGGCTCAATCTATGTCTAGTAAATAGTGGTGAAGCCATCGCCATGGAAGTGGACTCCACACTCGAGCAAGACATACGCGAGGGCCAAAAGAATGATGGGAAGATACAAGAGATCAGACAGCTCATCAAGGAAAATAAATCTCCTGGTTTTAGAGAGGATGAACAAGGAACGGTGTGGCACGGGAGAAGAATCTGTGTGCCAGAAGTAAAGGAGATCCGTGAATTGATTTTAAAGGAGGCTCACGATTCCGACTATTCCATTCATCCTGGGAGTATGAAGATGTACCAGGACCTCAAAAGCAGGTATTGGTGGTATGGCATGAAGCGAGATGTCGCGGAACATGTTGCCCTATGTGACACATGTCAGTTGGTGAAAGCAGAACATCAACGACCCGCGGGATTATTGCAACCACTCAAAGTGCCTGAATGGAAGTGGGAAGAAATCAGCATGGATTTTGTTGTGGGATTGCCTAGGACCCAATCCGGGTATGATTCTATATGGGTCATTATTGATAGGCTAACCAAGGTAGCTCATTTCATCCCTGTGAAAGAAAGCTACAGTGGATCTAAATTGGCAGAATTGTACATGTCAAGGATTGTGTGTTACCATGGAGTGCCAAAGAAGATAGTGTCGGACCGAGGGACACAGTTCACCTCGAGGTTTTGGCAAAAGTTGCATGAAACCATGGGAACTCATCTGAATTTCAGCTCTGCCTATCATCCCCAAACTGACGGGCAGACGGAGAGAACCAATCAGATCCTTGAAGATATGTTAAGGGCATGTGCACTCAAAAACAATAGGAGTTGGGACAATAACTTACCGTATGCGGAGTTTTCCTATAACAACAGCTATCAAGCTAGTATGAAGATGTCACCGTTTGAAGCTTTGTATGGAAGGAAGTGCAGAACTCCCCTATTTTGGAACCAAACAGGAGAAAGTAAAGTGTTTGGTCCAGAAGTGCTACAAGAAGCCGAAGCAAAGGTGAGGGAGATTCGCAACAACTTGAGGATAGCACAAACACGCCAGAAGAGTTATGCTGATGTACGAAGAAGAGAGCTCGTTTTCAACGTGGGAGACTATGTTTATCTCAAGGTGTCCCCTATCAGAGGACTTCGTCGGTTCAAGGTGAAAGGGAAGTTGTCACCTCGATACATCGGACCCTTCCAGGTTTTGGAAAGGAAAGGCGAAGTGGCGTACCAACTAGAGTTACCGGTTCATCTATCGGATGTGCATGATGTATTCCATGTGTCACAACTCAAGAAATGTCTGAGGACGCCTGAGGAGGTGTTACCCATGAATGAAGTGGATGTAGCTGAAGATTTGTCTTATGCCGAGCAACCATACAAGATTTTGGAGACAATGGAACGCCTCACCAGAAACAAGAGAATCCGGATGTGCAAGGTGCAGTGGAAGCATCACTCAGAAGAGGAAGCTACCTGGGAAAGGGAAGATGAGCTCAAGGCACAATTTCCGGAATTGTTTTCTTAGAAACACCAATCTCGAGGACGAGATTTCTTTTAAGGGGGGTAGAGCTGTAACACCCCAAATTTTTATTCAAAACCCAAAACCATGTTCAGAGGGGAATTTAAAAATTTTTGGACGTATTGCATGTTTTGCAAAAATTCAAATTCAAACTGGAATTCAAATTATACTCAAAACAGAAAAGAAAAGGAAAAAGAAAAAGAGAAACGGGAAAAAAACCGGCCAGTGGGCCGAAACCCGCCAGCCGGCCCAGCTTTCCCCGCGCAGCCCGCCCCCGCGCGCGCCGCGCTGCCTCTCACCGACGGGTGGGACCCACATGTCATCCCTAACCCTGAGCCCCCGCGACCCCGGACTTTTCCCCGAGCGCGCGCGATCGCAACCGACCGGAAACCGCGTCCCGTCGCCCGAATTCTGGTCCCAGAAGAATCCAACTCGATCACAACTGACCCACCGCCCTCCCCCGGCTATAAAAACCCCAGCCCCGATCGGTTTTTCCCACGCGATCGTCGATTTTTACTCCGGTGAGCACCGAGACTTCACCGGTGAATTCTGGCCGATCTAAGCTCGGAAACTCTGATCTAACTCGCTGGTCTTGATCCACCGCCTCCGGGGAGCTTTGCAGGTGCAGAAAACTCGGAGACTTACGGTGTAAATCCAGCGCCGACGAGCTTCGCCGTGGTTTTTCCTCGGACCTCGCCGCCGATCACTTTCCAGGACCCCCGAGCTCGAGAAAACCCCCGAGGTGAGATCCCTGACCTCCCCTCTACCGATCTATGCCATAAGATCACAGTTCTAGGTAGAATTCTCGCGGATCCGAAACTTTCCGGCGAGATCGCCGCTTCCCGCCGCCGGCAGCGCCGCCCGCGCTCGATCAGAGCGACGTGGCCGCTTGTGCGCCGTTTATTTTAAATCGCACGGTAGACTTTAAAACCCCGCGTACCGGTTCGATGTTATAATCTCAGCCGTCGGTTTAATATCGGACGGTCCACGTCAGCCCCGCGTTATAAAGACTGGAATTCTTACGTGCTACCCCCTGGGGTTCTCTGGAATTGAGAGCTAGCCCCGGAAACTTCAGATCTAGCCCCTGGAACTCCAGAAAATCATGTAAATTTATTTAAACATCAGTTTTAGCCCCTGGACTTAATAGAAATTAGGAAAAACACCTCTGATAAGTGTAGCTAGACCCCTGGAAATTATGAAAATAATATTATAGACCCTGTAATGGGGTAAATTCATTATTTTAGCCCTGTTTAGTATTTAATTTAGAAAATTGAATATGTAACTAGTGTTTAAAAATTAAAAAGGGGGACAAACATAATTGTCCAAAATTAATTAAAAACTTTCTCAGTACTTAGAAAACTTTGGAGTGAGATAAAAATATATTTTTGGGCTGAAATAAATCTGTTTCATCTATTATTCACATTTAATTAGTATAGGGACACATGTTTAAGTAAATAATAGTTATAGAAAAATAGGGAAAATAATTATGAAATAGTCTACACCAGAAGCCAAGGTCAAAATATGTTATTAAATTATTTAGGACCAGAACCTATACTGTTTAGGTGATGTATATTACTAATTTCATAATAAAATACACAATTATGCATAGGAATATAAATCTGAAAATATAGCAACTAGTAAATGATAAATGGAGTTTCTAAAATACAAAGAATTTAGTTTAGAGTTGGTAGAAATTCTGAAGGCACATATGGAGAAGAAAAATACTTTTCATACACATTTGGTAGTAAAAAGGTGAAGTAGTTGAATATAAGAAATTTATTGGAAACCCATATAAATAGTATGTAAGTATAAAGGTGGACACAAAAGTAGGAATCATATACACATGGTTAAAAGTGCATGCAAGCCACAACTTAAAACACATAAAGTAACCCCAACACATATAATGGTAAAGAACTTTTATAAATGTGAATGTGTGGTTTGTATAAAGTAGAAGTGTGAACTATGTCTTATGATTGTTGTTTTTCTTTTGCTATGTGTGATGATATGAAGTAGAACCTGCTCAAGAGCAAGTTATTCCTTTCCAAGATCAGGACTACCAATTTCAAGAGCAGCAAGAAGGAGGCAAGTGTCCTTGACCACTTTGATCCTATGCTAGGATATGTAGATAGAATTATTTGCATTTGTCAAATGAAATATGAAACCCATGCTAGGAAGTTTCCTTAGAATTGCATTACCTTGTTTCCTTGTAGCTTGGGTTGGGATTTATTTTGTCATCTCATTTATTTACATGCATATGCTTAGCCATGCTTAGAATGGGATGTTTGGGATATGAGATCATCAATTTATTTTACCATACTCTTGAATGAGCTATTGTGAGTTATGTAGAGGTAGGGATCAAGGCAAGTTGGATGTTTTGGTTGTGTGCTGGGTGCACGAGACTTGGGTTTGTGTTTAGTACTTGCCTGGATCCTAAGGACCGGTTCATGGAGCATGTAACCCGGCTTTACAGTGCCAACCACATGCTGAGATGGGGCAGCTTGGCCAATTAATTAGGTGTATCCCCGGCGTAGTATGGGTGTGTTGGATGGTGCGGGGAGTAGGTGTCAGCTGGACTACCATATGAACCGCAAGGCTCAAGAGGGGGCCACTGCAGCGGGGTTGGAGCCTCTTGTATGCTGTTAGGGGTGAAACCTCAGTGGGCCCACGCTCATCGGGAATCCCTTTGTAAAGGCTTTGTAGTGATCTCCTGGCTGCACACCTGGGAAGTATGAATGTGGATCGTAGCCACTGGCATAATGGAGGTTCTTTTAGTCCACCCGGCAACGGGGGATGAAATCACTACTTGTGGGTACAGTGGTACAAACTCTGCAGAGTCAAAACTGTCTTGACAGCCGTGCTCACGGTTAAGAGCCGTGCAACGCCTGTGATGGAGCCCTAAAGAATAATATTCCGCTGCTAGTTTATTTACTTGTGATGAAGCATTTGTGTCCATTGAGACATTTGCGATGTAAGACTTATTTATATTCGACACCTGGCTTGTAATAAATGATGCTTCACTATTTGTCATCACATGTATGAGAAAATGATCCTGGCATACATGTGATATTCACTTGGTTGTTTCTTCGGAAAAACCGGGTGTGACAACACCGGTAGCGATGAAGATGAAGAAGCTATGGCAAATATGTGCTGCATGGCGAGCAAGTCAAGTTCAAGCTCCGAGGAGGCAGAACACAACAGCGACGATGAAGAGGTTTGTCCCACTTGCGAAGAAATGTGTGATGCTATTTCTCGTGCCACTGTTATATTAAAGAAAAAGGATAAAAAACTTAGGAACAATGCTGTTAAAATTGAATCACTAGAATCTGAAATTAATCGTTTAAAAACTTTGATTCCTAGTGATGATTCTTGTTCCTCATGTGATTTAATTTATGAACAATTATCCTCTTTAAGAAGTGCACACGCATCTAAACTTGATAAACTTGAACTTGAAATTGAAAAGAACAAAGAGCTTGCTGCACTTAATGATAAAAATTTGAAAGATGCTTGTTGTTCTACAATTGATTTGCATTGTTCTTCATGTGATGATCAGAATAAGAAACTAAATGATGCTATGAATGAGATTTCTATTTTGAACAATGCTTTACGTGTGCATGAAGTTAAATATTGTTCAAATTGCAAACTAAAAGGAAAAACTTCATGTGAAAACTGCTTTGATCTGTCCAATAAACTTGATGACATGCATAGGACACTAGATCGGTTTTCTAATGCAAATAAGAACCTAAACTTGCTGCTGAATTCTTCCAAGTCTTGTAATGATAAAACTGGTTTAGGTTTTAATTCTCATGCTCATGCTAAGGCACACCCACCTAAAGTTGTAAAGTCATTAGGAAGCGGTTTGATTCAAACAGCTCCTAGACAAAAAGAGGTGATTTTCAAATCTGCAGGAGTACTGTCCCATTCGGGTTCTAATAAACGTGTTGCTTGCTCATCTAGACATGATAATAAGGTTATTTTTCATTGTACCTACTGTGGTAGAGATGTTCATGTCATGGATTTTTGTTATAGACTAGCTAAACACGATAAGAAACAAAGAATACTTGCTAGATCACATAACAACCAAGCAAAATCTGCTCGACCGAATGTTCGGAGCTTGCAACCTGCTGTAATGAGTCAAAAACTTGCTCCCGGACATACTGTTTTTTGTGCTACATATAACACATCTTCTAAGTCAGTAGTTGGGAACAAAAAATTTTGATGTTTGGCTCATAAAACTGCTGTACCTTCTCAGCTTTCGCGTGTTACCCCTGCTGGACGTCGTGTGACTCAGTACTGGATTCCTAAAAGTCTTTTAACTAACCGCAGTATTGAGTCATCGACGTATTGTGCTGCTGTGTAGGTTTCACGTTTGAGGAAGGAGAACATTTGGATTGTGGATTCAGGTTGCTCACGCCACATGACCGGTAACAAAGAATGGTTCTCCTCTCTCTCTTTTGTGTCACGTGTAGAAAATGTTACTTTCGCCGATAACTCTTCTACTCCCATAATTGCTAAAGGTTCGGTTAGAGTAAACAATCTCTACACTTTGAAAGATGTGGCACTTGTTAAAAATTTGAAATACAACTTGCTTCCGGTTTCACAATTGCTAGATGAAAATCTAGAGGTTAGCTTTGCTAAAAATTGCTGCAAGGTTGTAGATTCAAAAGGTGAGCTTTTGTTTAACATGTCTAGGTTTGGAAGAGTTTTTAAAGCTGATTTTGATTTGTCAACATCTAAGCATCGTTGTCTAGTTGCTAATGATACAAAGGATCTATATTTTTGGCACCGTAGACTTGGTCACATAGGCTTTGATCATCTCACTCGTGTTAGTGCTCTCGATCGCATACGTGGGCTGCCGAAGCTTAAAAAAGACAATGATATTGTGTGCTCTTCTTGTAGACATGCTAAGTTTGTTGCAGGTTCACATGCTCCTCTCACAATGACCATGACAGCTGAACAGGGACAAGTTTTACATCTTGACACAGTAGGTCCGGCACGTGTTCAATCCTTCGGAGGTAAATGGTATGTGCTTGTGATTGTTGATGATTATTCCATATATTCTTGGGTTTATTTTATGGCATCTAAGAATGAAGCTTTTAGTCATTTTAGAACTTTATTTCTTAGATTATCTATTGATCACCCAGGATCATTAAAAGCAATTAGAAGTGATAATGGAACTGAATTTAAAAACCAATCCTTTGATCACTTTTGTGCTGAAAATGGAATAGATCATCAATACTCTTCACCCTATGTACCACAACAAAATGGTGTCGTAGAAAGAAAGAACAGGACCTTAGTTGAGATGGATAGGACTATGCTTGATGAATATCAAACTCCTAGGAAATTTTGGGCTGATGCAATTGCAACCGCTTGTTATGTCTCAAATCGTGTTTTCTTGCGTGCTAAGCTTGGAAAAACCCCATATGAGCTCCGGTTTGGACATAGGCCTAGTGTTACACACTTTAGGGTTTTTGGTTGCAAATGCTTTGTTAAGAAACATGGTAATCTTAATAAATTTGAACCTAGATCTGTTGATGGCATGTTTCTTGGTTATCCATCTCATACTAGAGGCTACCGTGTGTTTTTACTTGACACTAACAAAATTGTGGAGACTTGTGAGGTTTCTTTTGATGAAGCTAGCCCAAGTACTAGCTCAGATATTGCAGGTCCGGATCCATATCCGCAGGGGGAGAGTATTTTTATTGAAGAAGATGAAGAAGTGGTGCTGCTGCCAGAAAACTTGGAAGTAAATAACGATTAAGCTGCTGATTTTGCACCACAACCAGCACCAACAGTCACTACTGCTGGTTCGGACCTTCCTCAATCAACAAGCTCTCCTAATCAAAGGTCCGAACATGAAGAAGAAGGTGCTTGTGAAGTGTCTACTCCCCTCCGAGTACTCAAAAGTCATCCTCCACAACAAATCATTGGAAGCTTGCATGAACGAGTCACTCGGTCCAGGTTTTGCGATCCAAACTCTCATGCTCATTCTGCTTTTGTTGCTTCTTTTGAACCCAAGGATATATCACACGCATTCACTAATGAATCTTGGATTAATGCCATGCAAGAAGAGTTAGAAAATTTTGAAAGAAATAATGTTTGGAAACTTGTACCTCCACCTCAAGGTCACACATTAATTGGAACTAAATGGGTATTTAAAAATAAGCAAAGTGAGGATGGGGTTGTGGTTAGGAATAAAGCTAGGTTGGTTGCTCAAGGTTTCACTCAAATTGAAGGTCTAGATTTTGATGAAACATTTGCTCCTGTTGCTAGATTAGAAGCTATAAGAATTTTATTAGCATTTGCTGCATCTAAAGGTTTCAAGTTATATCAAATGGATGTTAAAAGTGCTTTTCTTAATGGCTACATAGAGGAGGAGGTTTATGTTAAGCAGCCACCGGGTTTTGAAAATCCAAATTTTCCTAATCATGTTTACAAACTGTCCAAAGCCTTGTACGGTCTAAAACAAGCCTCTAGAGCATGGTATGATAGGTTAAAAACATTCTTACTTGAAAAGGGGTTTACCATGGGCAAGGTTGATAAAACTCTTTTTGTACTTAAGCATGGCAATGACTCATTATTCGTTCAAGTTTATGTGGATGAAATTATCTTTGGTTGTGCTTCTCATGATCTCGTGTCCAAGTTTTCAGCTATGATGAGTTCAGAATTTGAGATGAGTATGATGGGAGAACTCACATACTTTTTGGGGCTGCAAATCAAGCAAACAAAAGAAGGAACTTTTGTGCATCAAACTAAGTATACAAAGGACCTTCTTAAGCGCTTCAACATGGACAAATGCAAGCCTCTTCGGACACCAATGGGAACAGCAACAACACTTGAACTTGACGAAGATGGTGACCCGGTCGATAAAAAAGAATACAGAAGTATGATTGGATCACTTTTGTATCTCACGGCGTCAACACCGGACATACAATTCAGCGTATGTCTTTGTGCATGTTTTCAAGCTTCTCGACGTGCTTCACATCGCCAAGCCATCAAAAGGATTCTCAGGTATCTACATGGAACTCAAGAATTTGGCATTTTTCTTCCTTCTTCCTCAACCGTTTCTTTGAAAGCTTTTTCGGATGCTGATTTTGGGAGTTGTAGGATTGATAGGAAAAGTACTTCGGTCATTTTATTGGTAATTCACTTGTTGCTTGGTCCTCTAGAAAACAAAGTTCAGTTGCACAATCCACGGCCGAATCTGAATATGTAGCTGTGGCTAGCGCTTGCTCACAAATTCTTTGGATTGTTCAAACACTTAAGGACTATGGGGTTGATTTAGATAGTGTTCCACTGTTTTGTGATAACACTAGTGCAATTTGTATTGCTAAAAACCCCGTGAAACACTCTAGAACTAAGCACATTTACATTAGGTATCACTTTCTTCGTGATAATGTTGAAAAAGGAAACATTGTGCTTCACCATGTCGATACCGAACAACAATTGGCTGATATTTTTATAAAACCTTTGGATTTCACTCGTTTTTGTTTCATTCGTAGTGAAATAGGGGTTATGCATCCTCATGGCTTAAATTGAGGGGGAGTTTTTGAAACTTTGAAAGTCTATGTGTGAATCTGAAACTAAAATAATATGAGCATAGTATTTCATACATATATGACTTTGTGATTCCTTTTACAGGCTGAAAGTTCTTACTACATTACTCAGGTTATACATTTTGTAGTTTTTGCCATGACTAGTAATTGGAATAATTACTTACACTAAATCTGGTCATGATCGAACTTTCTTGCTGTTTTGAACTTGTTGCATGCTCACAAGTGCTTTTAATCATAAAAAATTAATCAAGTGATCAGCTCACATGTTGAGTTTTGAAATAAAAAATTGAGAAAAGATCAAGAGAATATGCATGCATCACACTTCTTCTTTTGAGATTGCTTATCAATGCACTGATATATGAACTTGGAAGGAATTGTGTATGACTAAAACCATGTCCTTAGTCTTCTGATTGTCAAATGACATAGGCTTGGCTTGGTTGGTTAGTATAATGCTGATGCGGCATATAATCTCTTGCAAATATCATATGATCAACTTTGTGCCTTAAATGATTACGAATAATAAAAATGCAGCAACAAGTGTCATGTTTTCAGGTTTTGAAATAGTTGAGTAAGGGAAATCATGACTTGCTTAAACTGAAAAATACATTTGATCTCTAGCATGGCTTACACTACTTTATGTATCTCATTGATGTGATAGTGTAAGTAACCTGATAGTATGACTTGGATGAGCTTTGTTTTGTATGTATATGTTATAATATGCTCATAACATTTAAAAATTTCTCTTTTGAACCTTGCTGAATACTTTGTCAAAGGGGGAGAAATATGTATAAGGAGAGATTTTATTTACACTTTGCATATGTTATACACTTTCTTCCTTCTCTGATTTTAAAAAAATTGGGAGAAATTAATAAAGGGGGGGAAATGAGTTTTCAAAGCTTTTCAAAACTTTTCATAAGCCAATGTTCGGATTTTAATTGATGTTGCCAATGCATTCATCAAGGGGGAGATTGTGAGACCTATGTGTGCTGAATACATTGGCAATTAGGATAAAAGTTAGCATTAACATTCAAAGTTTTGAATATTGCCAAAACATTCTTCTGTGGCAAGGTCCGACAAGTTCTTTGTTAGGTCCGCCAAGTGTTGGCAAGTTCCGGAGAGCTTCTGTGAGGTCCGGAGCTTGTTTTTAGGGAGCTCCCGTGAAGTTCAACTAGTAGAACTGCAGCGTCTTGTTTTTGCTTTTAACTCGCAATGTTTCAAACTTGCTTTATGGGAAGGTTTGCTTAGTATTAATTTGCTAAGTTTTTGGTGTGTTTTGGTGGTTATGGCTGTTATCATTTGATATGGTTTGCAACATGCTTATGTGACGTGCTCATTTAAGGTGTTGTGGTTTTCGAACTAACGTGAGTCAAGTCGAGGACTTGTGCTCGGAAGAATTGGTTGTTTATTCATGTGCAGGTGTTTCTTGAGTTCAAGACATGGCTGGTGACGGGATCCTTGGACTAGTCTCAGGGAGGAGATGAGGTTCCAGCAACCAAGTTCGGGAGGAGCTGTGGTTGAGTTGATCGGGAGGTCGCGCAGCATGTTTGGATCAAGGACAGTGCATATGAAGGTTGCGTGTACGTCGTTGGAAGGTGTTTGCAAGTGTGCAAGGAGTGCATGGACGTGGCAACATTGTTCCAAGGCGTGATGAAGAGAAGTGGACCTAAAGAATTGGTCGGAAAGGTCCAACCGGCTGGATTGCGTACTCAGGCTGAGGCTGAGTCGGATATGGCTCAAATATGGAAGATTTGAGTTAGTTATGATAGGATTTCTTGCTAGGCACGAAGTTGAGTTGTTTTAGGAATGTTTAGGACGTTCCTAAGGTGTTTGGAAGTCTCACGATTGCTTCTATCTACGAATAGGAGAGTCCTGAGCAGTTACGGTAAGTTAGGATACGAGTCCAATTAGGAGTAGGAGTCCTAGATTGGATTGATTAGCCTGAGGGCTGGCTATAAAAGCAAGGGAGGCCAGAGCTCTCATGGAGAGAGAACTTTGGGCTGTTCCTCTTGTGTTTCTATTGAATAAAGTTCATAGTTTCGAGGAGCTTTTGTGCCTTGTTCGTCCAATTTGTTTTTCGTCAAGTCTTTCTCGCCGAGTTTCTGGACAGACCGACGTTGCTTCGGTGTTTCATTCATAATTCGAGTTTTACAGATCCGATTTACATGATTCTTTTTGGGTTGTCTTCACAACTCAATTATCTATCATCTGTGAAATTTTCACTAGCTTCGGATCTGTAGTTTTTGAGATACAGGAGTTTCTTTGCAGCGTTGCAGATCTGTTTTATATCGGATAGAACAGATTGATCTTCGTTTAATGTTTTGATCGTATCTCAAGTTTTACTTCATGTTTTCAAGTGATTCTTGTTGCATTAGATCCGTGACTTGATTCTCTACCTCTCTACTTTATTTGTCACGGTTGAACACGTTTGAAAACACTTGCACACACGGTTTCTTTAACCGCTTGTTTTTTTTGCTGAGGGGTTTTTGTTGTTTCCGCTGCGAAAAGTTTTAATCTACCATTCACCCCCCTCTGGTAGCTTTTCACATGCTCTTCGATCCTACACCAAGCTCCACCCCCACAGGCTGCACCACGTCAACCAAAGTTAAGTGAGTTTCTGGGAACTCAACCCCCAAAGTTTGCAAGTGCTGCTGATTCTCTGGAAGCAGATGATTGGCTCAAGACCATTGAGAACAAGATGAAGATCATACAATGCCAAGGATATGAGAGGGTGCTGTTTGTCTCTCATCAATTGCATGGACCCGCTGCTGATTGGTGGACCGCATACGTGGCAGCTCATCACGACCCCGAGAACATAACTTGGGAAGAGTTCAAGCGCAGTTTCCGTAACCACTACATACCAAGGGGAGAACTCAAGAACAAGAGGAAGGAGTTCTTGGGACTGCAGCAGGGCAACATGACTGTGAGAGAGTACCTCACCAAATTCACCCAACTGTCCCGTTATGCACCACGGGACATCAAAACGGATGATCAGAAACAGGACTGTTTTGTGGAAGGACTTACCATGGAAATGCAATGTGCAATGTCCTCCAACGAATATGAAAGTTTCCAAAAGATGGTGGACAGGGCGTTTGTTGTGGAGAGGAAGCTGAAGGCCTTGGAGAATGAAAACAAGAGCAAGATGGGATGGTCACACCAAGCATCAAGCAGCAACACACGTCCACGTCTGATGCAGCAACCTGCAGGGCAGACGAGCCGTGCTGTAGTACCCTACTCGACACCGAGAGGGTACAACCCGAACTTCAGGCCCCCATTAGCACCAGTACAGCCGCAGCGTCAGTTTGTGCAGCAGCCACATCCACCTATCAACCTCGACCAGAAGGACAAGGGCCACAGAACCAACCCCAAGATAACAAAGGCCAGGCACCTAAAGTCGGGGTGCAATGCTTCAACTGTGGTGAAGTGGGACACTACGCTCATAAGTGCCCAAAGAAGAAGCCTATGCAGCCACAGCAGCAGAATGTGATGCGAGAACGGGTAAACCACATGACCATGGAGGAAGCGCAAGAGGCACCAGACGTGGTGATTGGTAAGTTCCCTGCAAATTTACACATTGCGACCATTTTGTTCGATTTTGGTGCTACCCACTCGTTCATTGCTCAAGGATTTGTTAAGAAGCATGATCTAGCAATAACACAAATGAATCATATGTTAGCAGTGAACTCTACAAGGGGAGAAATAAGAACAAGACAAGTGTGTCCCAAGGTGAATCTAGACCTTAATGGGGTAGTATTTACTGCAAACATCATAGTGATAAACTCACAAGGGATAGATATTATTCTGGGTATGGATTGGTTGACCAAACATAAAGGTATCATCCATTGTTCGACTAGAACGGTGAACTAACTCACCCTAGTGGCACAAAAGCGAAGTTCATAGCCGCACAAGAACCTAAGAGGGACATTAAACTCAATCAAGTGGAAGTGGAAGTGGAAGAGATGAGAGTTATCAAGGAATATCCCGACGTTTTTCCTGAGGAGTTGCCAGGTATGCCCCCAGATCGTGAAGTGGAATTTGCGATTGAACTAGTGCCTGGAACAGCCCCGATATACAAGAGGCCTTATCGGATGGACTCCAAACAGCTGGAAGAGATCAAAGAACATATAAGAGAGTTAACAGAGAAGGGGTATATTCGTCCCAGTACCTCGCCATGGGGAGCTCCAGTGATATTTGTGGCCAAGAAGGACGGAACCCAAAGGTTATGCGTAGACTACCGTGCGTTGAATGAAGTAACCATCAAGAACAAGTACCCATTACCCCGCATCGAAGACTTATTTGATCAGTTGAGGGGAGCTTGTGTATTCTCAAAAATTGATCTCAGGTCAGCATATCACCAATTGAAAATAAGGCCAACTGACATTCCAAAGACAGCTTTCGTATCTCGGTACGAGCTTTATGAATACACCGTCATGCCGTTCGGGCTAACTAATGCTCCGGCATATTTCATGTATCTCATGAACAAAGTATTCATGGAATATCTGGACAAATTTGTAGTGGTTTTCATTGATGACATTCTCATCTTCTCCAAAGATGAAGAAGAACATGAGGGGCATCTAAGACTGGTGTTGCAAAAGTTGAGAGAACACCAACTATATGCCAAGCTGAGCAAATGCGAGTTTCGGCTGAGAAGAGTCCCCTTCTTAGGATACATAATCTCGGAGGGAGGAATCTCCGTAGATCCCGCCAACATTGAGGATGTGCAGAAGTGGAAGACCCCTGAAAAATGTCGGGGAAATTCAAAGCTTCTTACGATTGGCTGGGTATTATCGACGGTTCATTGAGGGCTTCTCCAAGATCTCGAGACCGCTCACCAAATTGTTAGAGAAGGGAATCAAATTCACATGGACACCGGAGTGTGAGACAAGTTTCCAAGAGATGAAGAAAAGATTGACAACAGCCCCAGTGCTAGTTATGCCAGACATGCAGAAGAATTTTTCGGTGTATTGCGATGCTTCTGGATACGGGTTGGGATGTGTTCTAATGCAAGAGGGGCATGTCATTGCCTATGCATCCTGGCAGCTCCGAAAACACGAGAAGAACTATCCTACGCATGACCTCGAGCTAGCTGCAGTGGTCCACGCACTGAAGCTTTGGAGGCATTACTTGATGGGAAATAGGACAGAGATATATACAGACCATAAGAGCTTAAAGTACATTTTCACACAGCCTGATCTCAACCTTAGACAAAGGAGATGGTTAGAGCTAATCAACGACTTTGATGTGGGCATCAACTATCATCTTGGGAAAGCGAACGTCGTGGCAGATGCTTTAAGCCGGAAGGTGCATGTCAACATGTTGAGCTTAAAGGAGACTCCTACGGAATTGAAGGAAGAGATTGCAAAACTCAATCTATGCCTGGTGAATAGTGGTGAGGCCATCGCCATGGTGGTGGACTCCACATTGGAGCAAGACATACGCAACGGTCAGAAGAATGATGACAAGATACAAGAAATAAGAGAACTCATCAAAGAGAACAAAGCTCCTAGGTTCAGAGAGGATGAACAAGGTACGGTGTGGCATGGGAAAAGAATTTGTGTGCCTGAGGTGATGGATATCCGTGAACTGATTTTGAAGGAGGCTCATGATTCCGACTATTCCATTCATCCTGGGAGTACGAAGATGTATCATGACCTCAAGAGCAGATATTGGTGGTATGACATAAGCGAGATGTCATAGAACATGTTGCCCTATGTGACACATGTCAGCTAGTAAATGCAGAACATCAAAGACCCGCGGGATTGTTGCAACCACTCAAAGTGCCTGAATGGAAATGGGAAGAAATAGGTATGGACTTCATAGTGGGACTGCCTAGGACCCAATCGGGATATGGTTCGATATAGGTCATCATCGACAGGCTGACTAAGGTAGCTCATTTCATCCCTGTGAAACAAAGCTACAGCGGATCCAAATTGGCAGAATTGTACATGTCAAGAATCTTGTGTTTTCATGGAGTGCCAAAGAAGATAGTGTCAGATCGAGGGACACAGTTCACCTCAAGGTTCTGGCAGAAGTTACATGAAACCATGGGAACTCATCTGAATTTTAGTTCCGCCTATCACCCACAGACTGACGGGCAGACCGAAAGGACCAATCAAATCCTTGAGGATATGCTGAGAGCTTGTGCACTCAAGAACAATAGGAGTTGGGATAAGAACTTACCGTATGCAGAGCTCTCCTACAGCATCATTTATCAGGGTAGTATGAAGATGTCACCCTTTGAGGCGTTGTATGGGAGGAAGTGCAGAACTCCATTATTTTGGAACCAAACTGAGGAAAGCAAAATGTTTGGGCCCGAGGTACTACAAGAAAACGAGGCGAAAGTGAGGGAAATCCGCAACAACTTGAGGATAGCCCAGACCCGACAAAAGAGCTATCCCGATGTACGGAGAAGAGAGCTCGTTTTCAACGTGGGGGACCATGTCTATCTCAAGGTGTCTCCTATCCGAGGGCTTCATCGGTTCAAGGTGAAAGGGAAGTTATCACCTCGATACATCGGACCCTTCCAGGTTCTGGAGAGGAAAGGCGAAGTGGCATATCAGCTAGAACTACCGGCTCGCCTATCAGATGTGCACGATGTATTCCATGTGTCACAACTCAAGAAATGCTTAAGAACACCCGAAGAGATGTTACCCATGAATGAGGTGGACGTACGAGAGAATCTTTCATATGCCGAGCAGCCGCTCAAGATCCTGGAGACAATGGAACGCATCACAAGGAATAAAAGAATCCGAATGTGAAAAGTGCAGTGGAAGCACCACTCGGAAGCAGAAGCCACATGGGAGCGAGAAGACGAACTCAAGGCACAGTTTCCGGATTTGTTTTCCTAGAGTCACCAATCTCGAAGACGAGATTTCTTTTAAGGGGGGTAGAGTTGTAACACCCCAAAATTTGTTAAAGAGGTGAATTTAAAATTTTTGGATGAAATGCATGTGGAGAAAAATTCAAACTCAAACTGGAATTCAATATTGAATCAAAACAGAAAAGAAAAAGGAAAAAGAAAAAGAAAAATGGCCAATGGGACGAAACCCACTTCAGCCGGCCCAACAGCCCTCAGCTGTTTTTCCCCTCCCCCTCTCTCTGACGCTCAGGGCCCGTGTGTCGTCCCCTTCCTCCGTGCACCCCCAACCGCCACCGATCCTCCCGCGCCGATCGCCGCGGCCTCGCCCGAATTCCACGCCACAAGCCAAAATCTTCGGTCCCGGGCACTCCAGCACGAACTCAACGAACGCCGCCCTCCCTCGTCCGTTTGAAACGCCAAGGAAACTCCCCAGTCCTCTCCCGCCCGCTCAGTTTTCTCATCCGGTGAGAACCGACGTCTACACCGCCATTTCTTCCGAATTCTTCCCGATTTCTCTTATCTAACGGGCTTGTCATGTTCCACCGCCACCGGGGAGCCCTGCAGGTGAAGGAAACGACGTGTATTGCGCCCTAGCTATGGCTTCGACGAGCACCGAGGAGCTTCACCACCCACCGTCGTTGCAGAGCCTGATTCTGACCTCTCCAAGCCCGAGAAACCCCTAGGTTAGCTTCCCCTACCCCTCCGCAGCCGATCCGTGCGAAAAGATGCAAGTTCTAGCGTGTAGCGGCAAAGAACCAAGGCTGTGCCGGCGAGATCGCTGCCCCCGCCGCCGCGCGCTGCCGCGCGCGCGGGCTGGCTCCGGTCAGGGCGACGTGGCCCCCTGTGGCCCGTCTATTTTAAATCGTGCGGTCCCGAATAGATTTAACCCATACCGCTTCGCGATCTAATCTCAGCCCTCCGTTTTATATCCAACGGCCCACATCCGCCCCGCGTTATAAAGGCTGAGAATCTTACGCACCACCCCCTGGGGATGTCGGAAAACATGAGCTAGCCCTAGAAACTTCTGATCTAGCCCCCGGACCCTCAGAAATTCATGTAAATTCATTTAAAAATCAGTTTTAGCCCCTGGACTTAATAAGAATTAGGAAGACCTCCCTATTTTGCACACTTAGACCCCTGAAAATTTAGGGAATGAGAAATGGGGCCCACTGCAGTGTGAATTTGCATATCAGCCCCTAAGGGTTATTAATTTCAGGAAATTGAATATGTGAATAGGATTTAAATTTAAACATTGGTATAGGTTCAGTTGAAGTATTCTAACCATGTTGGAAATTGGTAGAACAATCTGAGGTCTGAATTTAGAAGGAAAATAAACTTTTAAACTAAATAAGATTGCTGTTTTATAATTTATCTCTGAAATATACCCTTTAGGCACAAAACAAATTTAAATATGTGGAAAAATGAATTTAAGTGACCAAAAAGGGGTAGGAAAAATGTATAAAGGTTCTGCTTAGGTAATTCGAACAGTAGAAATTTTTGTATGAATTTAGGTTGATGTTTTATTGCTTGAAATTCATTTTTAGGCTAAAAAATGATTCTGAAAATGGGTAAAAATAAATTTAAATTGATTCCCATCAGAGAGGAAGTCAAAAGATATTTTATTGGACATTTTAGACAGAACATATTCTGTTTAGGTGATATGTCTTGCTATTTTAATATTAAAGTTCACTTTGAGGTATGGAAAATAAATCTGAAAATATAGGAAAATAGGTATGCATAATTAGAAAATGTTAAATGAGGGCCCCAAAATCCAAAACATCAAATTGAGATTTTGTAGAGGATCTGAAAACCTATTTGTAGTAGGAAATCATCTTTTATGCAAATTTTGTGGCTAAGAAGTGTATTACCCAATATAGAAAATTTGTTCAAATTGAAATTCATATATATTGTACACTTAGAAATGTAACTATTAAAGCTAGAGATAATATATAGGTTTAAAAGTGCATGTGTGCTTAGAATCAACATATCTAGGGTAAACACCACACTTAAATATGGGTATGATTTTCATATGTATGTATGTGTGGTTTGCATGAGTGGAAATGTGGACTATGGCTTATGGAATGTTGTTTTCTTTTTGCTATGTGTATTTGCACGAGTAGAACCAGCCCCAGAGCAGGTTCTCACCTTTCAAGATCAAGACTTTCCATTCCCAGAGCAGCAGGAAGAAGGCAAGTGTGTAGGCAAGTTGGATGCTTTGGTTGGTGCTGCGTGCACGAGACTCGGGTGTGTGTATAGTACTTGCCAGGATCCTAAGGACCAGTTCATGGAGCATGTAACCTGGCTTTACCGTGCCAACCACATGCTGAGATGGGGCAGATTGGCCAATTAATTAGGCGTATCTCCGGCGTATCATGGGTGTTTGGATGGTGCGGGGAGTAGGTTTCAGCTGGACTACCATATGAACCGCAAGGCTCATGAGGGGGCCACTGCAGCGGGGTTGGAGCCTCTTGTATGATGTTAGAGGTGAAACCCCAGTGGGCCCATGCTCGTCGGAAATCCCTTTGTAAAGGCCTCGTAGTGATCTCCTAGCTACACATCTCGGAAGTGTGAATGTGGTTCGCGGCCACTGGCATAATGGAGGTTCTTTTAGTCCACCCGGCAACGGGGGATGAAATCACTACATGTGGGTACAGTGGTGCAAACTCTGCAGAGTCAAAACTGTCATGACAGCCGTGCTCACGGTCAAGAGCGGCTTGTACTTATTCATTATTAGAGGATGAGAAATTGGGAAGTTGAGGATGTTAAGCGGGGAGCTTAACATTGGAAATGATGTTATGGTTACTTGATATTGATGATGGGTTAGGGGATTGGGACCATTTCACCTATGTAGTAATGTAGGTGCTAAATAAGCTAAGGTGATAGGTATTAATTGCGTAGTGCTTTAATCATGAGTTCAACCTCTCCTTGCTCTAGCCATGCATGACATAATCTTTCCCACACTTGCTGAGTACCTACGGTACTCAAGCTTGTTTTTCTGTTGGTTTTAAATTGCTGCTCAGGCCAAGGGAATGACGTGGTGTACAACGACCAAGACTTCGGACCCGAAGAAGGATTCTAGGTTCACGGAGTCCTCTGGGCAACGCCTGTGACGGAGCCCATAAGAGTTATCTTCCGCTGCTGTTTTATTTACAGGTTATGAACATATTATCGTCCATCGAGACATTATGCGATGTATGACTTATTTATATTCGAATACTTGGCTTGTAATATAATGATGCTTCACTATTTGTCGTCACATGTATGAGAAAATGATCCTGGCATACATGTGATATTCACTTGGTCGTTCTTCGGAGAAACCGGGTGTGACAAATTGTCGAGTCGGGCCCATCGACTGGGCCCGAGCTCTTGTTTGCGACGGCCGGTCTAAGCCGTCACAAACAAGTTTATTTACGACGGCGGCTGTCGCAAATAAATTTAATTGCGACGAAAAACAAGCGACAGCCGTAAACCGTTACAAATAAGTAAAGTCGTCGCAATTTGATTATTTGCGACGGTTTTACACTTATTTGCGACGGCCTTGGCCATCGCAAATCGCCGGGATTTCTGTAGTGGTTGTACGCGGCCACCTTTCCCAAGATCTTCCACACAGGACGTGGTCTAATTGCCTCGAATCAGCAAGCTCCCTCAAGGTACATACCCGCAGTGGTATGTCCTTGAGCGAGTTACCTCCTGCTACTCTGACGCCGAAAGCCTAAGACAGTTAGAAAAGTTCCAATGTGGATTTCTCGAGGTACATTAGTTTCCTAGGTCCCATATAGACAGTATGCGCCGATACACAACTCAAACTTGTCCAACAGGGCCAAGCACGGACGGGCCTTAACCGACACAGGCAGGGCTATGCACGCATGGTCTGCAGCCTGCTGCCTCTAAGCCTCCCTGCCAGGTCTCCATTTCTTAAGTGTGAACTTTCCTCATTGTATCTATTTTACCCGCTTCGAATAAACCTCCCTAAACTCGTGAGTAGATTCCAACTACTCGACTTCTACCGGACCTTTCCTACTAACATTTAGCGTAGCCAAATCCACTCGAGTAGGTGCTATTCTACCCTTTCTCTCTTAGGATATTCTGGTTATGCACTGGGGTTTTCAATATCAACTAAACCTAATGCAATCAAACATACAAGCTATGATCTCTAGAAATGGAAATACTTTATAAAACTGTTCGAATGAAAACTGGGGCTTGCCTGTTTTGCAGGTGACTAAGAATACAATCAGTTAGTGAAGATCACTTGGGGCTTGATCACTCGCTTCCTCCCTCCTTGATTTCCACTTCAAATTCTTCACACGTATTCACGTAGATGCTACACGATATGAATGTGCATATGTATTTAATTGTAAAGCTTTTGCTAATAAGCTCTAGTGACAAGTTTAAAAATTGGAACTCTGTTTAAGAATTTAAAATGACACTAGTGCTAGCGGTTTGGGTTTGGGTTTAAGCACTATGATCAAGTGGTAAGTGTTTTCTCCACTTGTGTTGATTACCTAAAGAGGTTACACAGGACAGTGGTGATCCATAGCTCCAATGGAGTTGAAAATTTTCATGTGAGTTCCTTGTCAAAAGAAAGTCGTCTGAACCAAAATTTAGTACTTTTCATTGAGTGGTTTATTCAGACCAATTCTTTAAGCAATTAAGCAACGAGGAATTAATTCTGAGGTAACACCCTTGTTCATGTCAAACTTAGTGAACTATAATTTCCATTGTAGTTCATAGAGCCTGCATAAATTGTCCTAGGATTTTTGGAGTTAAGAATTGCCCACATTGAATTTCCATGTTTTGGAAATTCTCTGAAAATGTTTCTGTATTCATTTGAACACAGCTACTTAAAATCTGAATTCTCCAGATCAAATCAACTCCAATTCAGATGAAATATTTACATGAGTTCAATAACACCTTAAAGGATATTCTGGAAAAATTTGAGGATTTTTGGATAAACCAAACACCCTCTAAAATTCTTTTGCTGAAAAGCTTTATAGAATTTTCCAGAATTAACTAATGACTTCCATAAAAATTGGGTTGCATATTTGAATAGCGTTTGTCAATCTGAATCTAACCCAATTTGTATCACTAAATTTGGAGTTTCCTAGCAAAAGTTATGCTGTTCTAAAGTTTGGGGAAAAATCTGGATTTTGAATAAATCCTGGAAATGTTTAAATCTGACTGTGGGTCTGGGAGACACGTGTCGCGTGCTGGAACAAGCCACACGGGGCCACAGGAATATTTGCCGCATTGCCAAAGTTGATCCGAGCCCACAGAAGATTTAAACGTTGTTTACCGTGCGACTGACGAGTGGGGCCGGCAGCTCCTTCGTCTACCTCCCGCCCCCGCGTGATAGCTCTGCCGGAGCTCGCCGGTTTCTGACTTCCCGGCCCTCTCTCGAGCTGACACTCGCCGCTAGGCCCTAGAAACATTTGAGGAACACTCTGGTGCGGTCTTCCAGAGCGGCAGAGTCTCCAAAGTAGCTCGCGACGCCGCGGCGGCTCGGTGGAAGTCCGGTGACGTCGGTCGGATGAGCTAGCCCGCCAAAAGCTCCCTGGAAAGGCCCTACAGCACCAGTGAGGGCTGGATAAGTTCGGCATGGTCGCACACGGGCTCGGGAAAGGCTCCACACTAGGGTTCATCGTGCGCCCGAACCTTCCTGCCATAGCCGCCGTCAGAGAGATCGTAAATATGCCGTGCACAGTGTGTTCATGCTAAGTTTGCAAAGAAACTGGTGTGCCCTCAAGTCTAGCTCTCATGGCTGAAGTTTTGTGGACTCTAACCAAGTGTTGATAGGGAATTTCATGAATTCATAGCTGAAGGTCGGTTTGCACGGATCAGAAGAGAATCTTGAAATTCGCCGTCGACGATCCGTGGTTGGACCTGAGCTTTGGTGGTTAGCTGTAGGAGGTTCTTGTGCGTCCATAGGTGGCCTAGCTCGGCCGAGAGAAGCATCGGTTGAGGCTGTCCACGAGAGCACCTCGTCGCTTTTGCTTTCGAGCGCCGTGGGAAATCTTGCGCCTGAGTGAGGGGAGCCAAGAACCGCTCGGCTGTGGTGTAAGGAGGTCGTGGGAGTTGTGGTGATGTGGTTTTTCTGCCCAACCGAGACTTGCACGTGAGCTTGGCGGTGGCTGAGCGATCGCATGAGCGGCGGCAGCTCGGTTCGGTTTCTTGCGCGAGGAGAAAGGAGCAGCGCGGTTTTCTCAGTGCTGTGAGCAAAAGATCACGGCCGAGAGGATGAGAACGGGGAGAAGCAGCTTGGCAGCACAAACTGATCAAGGAGGAGGTGGCTCGGTCTGTCCCGGTGGCGCACGGCGAGGAGCCTCGGTGGCTCGGTTGCTTCGCGTGGAGGATGAAAACAGAGACCGAGTACTGCAAAAGTGAAGATCTTTTGCACACTAAATTTCCCCAATGATATGTGGGTCCTAGCCCCTTCTTATCCATCTTCAAAATATCTCCCAAACTTTGAATATAATGGAATTCAATTGTGGGAATTCAAATCTGAGGTGCATTTGGATAATTGGGCAAGTTTCATCCAAATTCAAATGGGTATTTGAATTATTTGCAATTTAAAGTCCATTTTGGAAAATGAGTTGCAAAACATTTCAAAAATTTATGAAACTTTGCATAACCACTATTTTGGACCTAAGGAATTCAAATATGAAATCTGATTTTAAATTTGGCTGCTGCAAATGAGAATTATAGCACAACAGTTTGAATTTCATTGTGTTGCCCTCATTTGAATTTTGAGTTGAACAAACTTGTTCCAAAATCTGAATTTAGTTTTCTCACACATATGGGAACTTCCCACTTTGGATTCAACCCCCTATTGGGTTCCAAGTTTTCAAATAAATACTTGACTTGTGTGAAGAACTCTCTCATGTGTATCATCACATGTGGAAAAGGTTTTAATAAGTCCCATTTTTCATACATATGAAACCAACTTTTTGCAAACATGAGTTTCTTTGTATTCATATTTTGGGACCTTCACACCATTTGGCTCTGAAATTTTTACTGTGGCTGGGTAAGAACCTAACAAGAGACTTGACCAAAGTTCATTTGAAACAAAGCTCATTTGAGCTCTGCACAAATAAAAGTCTAGAGCTTCTAAGAATTTTCTAGGGATTTTCATGGACCAAACCATTACTTTCTGGAAAATAGAGTTTGACATGGTTCTAGTGGAGTTGGTTTCATGTAATTTGAAGAATCCTATAGGATGTTATGCCCTAATCAAGATTTGAGGAAATCCTGAAAAATGTTTCTGTACATTTTTCTATTTTCTCAGGGCAGTTCACTTAATCACACCATTAGGTGGACTAATTTAACTTGGATGGATCTGACAATTTTCCTGTGACTAAATTATTTTCAAATGAACATCCTAGCCAAATTTCAGAATTTTCCATAAAGGAAATCTCCAGATAAAATTCCCAACACTTTAAACATTAAGGAATTAATTCTGGAAAAATAATACGTTTCATGGAATGAAACTTGTTTTGTTAGATAGTACTCGGAGGGCTGAGCCCAACAAAATTTGTTTCACTAAATTTGGACCATCCTAGCCAAAGTTACGGGCATTTGAAGTTGAACTAAAACTGGAAATTCGAATAAAAGTTTAAAACTCTGCGTGCGGGTCCCACCATGCGGCTTTCTTCTTCCTCGCGCGCGGGCGGAGCTCGGGTGGCGGCGCTCTCCGGCAAGGTCCGCCAGAAGTGACTTCCCGGCCTCCTCTAGAGCTAATTATCGCACCCTCTCACTTTAGGAACACGGGGAACTCATCCATGGGGTCGGCCGAGGCGACCGGAAACCCCGGCTGTGACACCCTCATTTTTGATTTCTGAATGAATTCATAGTTTACATAGAGAAAACATTTTAAAATAAGTAGAAACAGAAAAAATATTAAAAAGATAGCCAAAAAGAGCCAATTCCAGTTCACCGAGAGCGCCGAAGATAACTCCTGCGGCTCGCTGGCCACGTCGCGTGTTCGGAGCTCATCTCCGCAAATAGGGAGAGGTCCGCTGCTAAACTTGCTACGTGGCAGCCTCGGGGCTCATCCCCGCAAAGGGGGAGAGGTCTGACCCCGTGGGACACGTGTTGACTCTGGAGCTAGCCTCTGCGGAGGAGCGAGGCCAGTCCCGCAGGACACGTGTCGTCACTGGAGCTAGTCACCGAGGTAAAGAAAGTTCCAGCCGCGCGGGACACGTGTCGCTCTCAGCGCTCACCTCCGAGAATTCCTGCCCCGCTATACACGTGTCACCCTCGGAGCTCGTCTCCGGGAGGTCCGATCCTACTGGACACGTGTCACCTCCGGAGCTCATCTCCGGGAGGTCCGACACTATCGGACACGTGTCACCTCCGGAGCTCATCTCTGGGAGGTCTGACACTATCGGACACATGTCGACCTTGGAGCTCGTCTCTGGGGAGAAAGGAAGTCTAGCGCTACTTGACACATGGCATTCTCGGAGCTCACCTCCGAAGAGAGGGGAGGTCCGGAATTGACACATAGCACACTCAGAGCAACCTCCGAAGAGAGGAGGAGGTCCGGAACTGACACGTGGCGTTAGCAGAACTCGCCTCTGTGGAGAGGGGAGGTCCCGACCCACCAAACACGTGGCGCACGCGGAGCTTGCCTCTGGAGAGAGGGAGGTCCCACCTGCCAGGACGCATGGCGCACGCGGAGCTCGCCTCTGAAGGAGAGGGAGGTCTCGCCTACCTGACACGCGGCACAACCGGAGCTTGTCTCTGTGGAAAAGGGAGCCAGGTTCCCGCAGGACATGTGGAACTTCTGGAGCTCATCACCGCGAGAGTGACGAGATTTGAAGCGATTTTTCTTCTGTACGCGTGGGAATTCCCGGTACTGAGGAAACCGACATGATTCCCACAATGTTACTGCACCGAATCAATTTAAAATAAGTTGTTAAGATTCAGAAACAATTTGAATAGGACTCTTATTTGAATTCCAATCAAATTAGGACTCTTCTCTTCCCAATTATAAATAGAATCGAAATCTTTTGCCGCAACCACGAACTTCTTTCCCACCTCCTGAGCCGACAACTTAGAGCCCTAGCCCCCAACTCGCCGAGCTAACCCCTTCGCTGGAGTTCAATCGCCGGAGATCGCTGGAAGGGAGCCCAGACGATCTGTCTTGCTAGGAGAAGGACCCCGAGACCAAGAAGAACGTAAGGTAGGTCTCCAATACCACCTTATGACATCATCACGTTTTCTTTGCATCTATTCTTCGATTCCTTTCGAACAGAAGCTTTTTTTGTGGACAGATCACGTGTTGATCGGTTCGATCTAAAGTCAAGATCATCGCCACGTCCACATTTGATCCGAACACCTCTGTTCATCGTAAAAACCATGCAAGCCATGCAAGAACACGTACAAACTAAACTGCATCATAGGATTAACATGCATATGCATCATTGCATCTTATGTAGAGTTTGTGCATGATGATTGATTGCTATGAATCTTGTATGTGCGTGATCGCGTATAGAAGGACAAGCTCAGGGAGGTACCTATGACGGACTACAACAGCAGGAATTTGAGCAACAGGAACCGCAAGAACAAGGCAAGTGCTCCTTGACCATATTGATCCTATGTTTTTTTGGAAAACTGTTTTGTTTGTGAAAAGGTGTTTGTGCTTGAGTCAACATGATGGGAAACCCTTTCATAGGAGTTTACTAGTTTTGGTTAAACCACCCTTGTCGCCAAGGAAGTTTATGAGTCGGGTATGGTTTTTTTGCTTTTATGCTTCACTGAGTCCATGGGATACGGGAAGCGAGATAGATGTGTCTAGCTAACTGCACTCGTATGAATAATATGAAAACAGATATTGTTAATGCACATGAATCGGAGGGAGATCTAGGCAAGCCTGGGTTTGTGAATGAGGTAGAATGAGATAGTGGTTTACTTGCCGTAGATCTAAGGACCGGTTCATGCGAGCGCATGCCAGGATAACAGTGCCACCACAAGGCCAAGTATGGGTGCCGCTTAGCTGAGTAATTAGGTATGTTGCTAGATTGTTATGGACCGTGGAAGGTGTGGGGAATGGGAGTCGAGTGAGGACTGCCCTGGAAACTGCATGGCACAAGAGGGGGCCCGTGGGTGGGATGATTGGAGATCCTAGCCCGCTGGTGAAACCTTAGTGAGTCCATACATCTAGTACCCCCTTTGTAAAGGCTATTTTGTGATCTCTTGGCCATACACCGACGGTTGTGTACTGGTATAATGGATGTTCTGCAGTCGCCGACGGGTGACGAAATCACAAACTTGTGGGTAAAGAGGTGCAAACTCTGCAGAGTCTAAAACTATCATGATAGCCGATCTTACGGTCACGAGTGCCTGGCTAACTTCCATGATTAGTTGGGATGGTTATTGGGATAGTTTTTGGGATGGTTTTTGGTTTGGTTATGGTTTGGTCTTTGGTTTGGTTTTATGGGACTGTTGAGTCCGGGTAATGAGATTGGTTGCATGACTGTTGAGTCATGGCAACAAGAATTGGTCTCGGAATGAGACGGAATTGAATATGAGATTAAATGGTAGTGAATACGAGATGGTATTCATGAGATGGTTGTGAATATGAGATGGTATTCATGAGCAAAGTTGATGTCTGGTTGAGACATGGAAAAGGATGAATCAAAATGGAGGTATGTTAATGTTGGGATTACATTCACTTAAAGCTGAGTTGCTGTTTTTATCGTGTTTTGAGAAATAAACTTTGCTTTCTGCAATAAGCTTTTTTATACTTTCCTTGCTGTGAGCTACATATCATATTTTCCCTCACTTGCTGAGTACATCATGTACTCAAACTTGCATTATTACTTCATCATCAGCAACAGGAGAGGAATACTATGACGACCAAGTGGAGCATTAGGCGTGTAATCTGTCCTCAACCTTGCCTGTGGGGATGGAGTAGAGATGGAGCCGCTGCTGCTTCTTAGATTGCTTCCGCTGCTAGATTAAAGACTTCCGCTGCTAGAATGAGTCTAAGACTCATGAGACTTTGTAATAAACCCTGTTATTCGTGGTTATATATATTCTGATTTCAGTTTGTGGATATATGTGTATGTGTGATGAACATCCTAGGCACACATATGCATCAGTTCTCGGTTCTGTGTTCTACAGAAACGAGGGCGTCACAAGTTTGTATCAGAGCCACGGTTGATGGTAGGTTGCACGCCTAGATAGAGGTCACAGATTGGTATCAACCTGCCACGGGTTGATCGTAGATCACACAGCCTAGATAGGTCACAGATTTATATTAAAGCTGCCATGCCTAGTCACAGATTGGTACAATCCACAGATTGGTACCAAGCTACCACGGTTGACTGTAGGTCACAAGCCTAGATTGATCACAGATTGGTAGCTGAACCATGTTGACTGTAGGACGCACCCTAGTAACAGATTGGTATTAGAAGCCATGCTGACCATAGGATGCAAGCCTAGGATGCATAGATTGGCATTGGAACCGCCTTGACATAGGATGCAAGCCTAGGAGAAGCCATAGTTGGATCACATATTGGTATCACCCCAAACCACCTTGACATAGGGTGAAGTCACAGATTGGTATTCACCCTAAACCACATAGGACTCCCATTGAATAAGCCTTGAATAGGAGTTGTGTGCTGAACTTTCTGATGATTGCTTGTGATTGTGTGTTTACTGTGGGTTGTGGGACATTTTAAGCGTTGTCCATATCCGCACATAGTAGAGGTGTGAGATGCTTCGGCACTTGTTCACATCCTCATAAAGGATGATATATAGTCCATTGACCTTGATGCATATAGTTAGAGGGATCCATCTAAACTTCTAACCCCTATTCTACTCAAAGATGGTAAGAGGAAACGCCGGCCGTCAAGGGAGGAACGTCCGTGGCAACCAAGAAGAGGACCATGTCAAAGTTCATGAGAATGACAACCCCTGAGCTGGTGCAAACAATCTGGAATGACTGATGGCTATGCAGAATCAGCTTATGCAAACTATGATCTAAACTTTGGGTCATCTGCAAGCCAACAACAACAACCCCGTTCCTGCACCACCGCCACCACCACCTGCTCACAACCGACTGAGAGAGTTCATGAGGACTCGACCACCCACTTTTGCACAAGCTAATGATCCCATGGAGGCCAATGATTGGTTGAAGTCATGGAGAAGAAGCTTGCCATAGTTAAGTGCAATGACCGAGAGAAAATTCTCTTCGTGTCGCACCAACTCATGGGAGCAGCCGCTGACTGGTGGGATGCCCTTTGCAATGTCCATGTCGACCCGGAGACTATTACTTGGACTGAGTTCAAGGAAAGTTTCCGCTCTCATTACATCCCTGCTGGTGTAATGATGCTCAAGAGACAAGAGTTCGAAGGTCTCCGCCAAGGACAGAAGAGCGTGAATGAGTACCTTAACAAGTTCACGCAGTTGTCAAGGTATGCCCCCGAAGATGTCAACTTGGACCAAAGGAAGCAGTACCTATTCATGAGAGGGTTCAACAATGAGATCCAGGTTTAGCACCTCAACAATAACTATGCTAACTTCCAGAAGTTAGTTGACAACGCTATAGTGGTTGAGAGCAAGATCCGAGAGATCAAGCAAGAGGGCAAAAGAAAGATGCCATACCAGCCACAAGGGAGTAATGTACGTCCTCGGTACATGCCCCCAGCTGCACCACAGTATGGATCGTTTCGCCCTAACCAACCACCACAGCAACAACCCGTTGCACAAGCACCTCGTGTGCCTTTGCTATCTGCCCTCGTCCCAACACGGGCGCTTATGTTCAAAACCCCCGCCCCAATGTACCTGCTGTCGTGGGCAACGAGGCATGCTTTGCATGCGGAGAGACGGGACACTTCGCGAGCCAGTGCCCAAGGAGAGGTCCTGGACAGCAAGGCAACATGCCCGAGCAGAACCCAGGGCTGAACGGAGGAGCCAATCAAGGGAACTGTGGACAGCAAAACTACGCTCGCGGCAACGTGAACCATGTCTCTGCTAAGGAAGCGCAACAGGCTGAGGACGTCGTGATTGGTATGTTCCTTGCCAACTCCAACCCAGCCACCATTCTATTTGATTCTGGAGCATCACATTCATTCATATCATCCAAGTATGGTGCCAAGTATAATCTACACATATCACACTTGAAATGTACTATGTTGGTTATTTCTCCCGGTGGAGAGATGAGGACTAATATAGTATGTCCGAAAGTAAACCTTAAAATAAGGGGGGTAGACTTCCTTGCCAACTTCATTGTCTTGGATTCCCAAGGGCTTGACACGATACTCGGAATGGATTGGTTAAGCAAGCACAATTGAGTGATCCAATGTGCTGAGAGAAGCGTGCAGTTGACAAACGAGCACGATACTCGTATCGAGTTCGAGTCAGCCCAACCAACAACCGAGAAGGCAGAATTCCCTCATCTATTCTCCACTAGCGAATCTCGAGGGCGAGATTCAATTTAAGGGGGGTAGATTTGTGACACCCTCATTTTTTATTTCTGCATGAATTCATAGTTTATATAGAGAAAACATTTTAAAATAAGTAGAATCAGAGAAAATATTAAAATGATAGCCAAAAAGAGCCAATTCCAGTTCGCCGAGAGCGCCGAAGACAACTCCTGCGGCTCGCTGGCCACGTGGCGTGTTCAGAGCTCATCTCCGCAAATGGGGAGAGGTCCGCCGCTAAACTGGATACGTGGCAGGCTTGGGGCTCATCCCCGCAAAGGGGGAGAGGTCCGACACCGTGGGACATGTGTTGCCCCCGGAGCTAGCCTCTGCGGAGGAGCGAGGCCAGTCCCGCAGGACACATGTCGTCACCGGAGCTAGTCACCGCAGAAAAGAAAGTTCCAGCCGCGCGGGACACATGTCGCTCTCGGAGCTCACCTCCGAGAGGTCCGGCCCCGCTAGACACGTGTCACCCTCGGAGCCGTCTCTGGGAAGTCCGGTCCTATTGGACACGTGTCACCTCCGGAGCTCATCTCCGGGAGGTCCAACACTATCGGACACGTGTCACCTCCGTAGCTCATATCTAGGAGGTCCGACACTATCGGACACGTGTCGACCTCGCAGCTCGTCTGAGGAGAAAGGAAGTCTGGCGCTACTTACATGTGGCATTCTCGGAGCTCACCTCCGAAGAGAGGGGAGGTCTGGAATTGACACATGGCACAGTCGGAGCCACCTCCGAAGAGAGAACGAGGTCCGGAACTGACACGTGGCATTCGCGGGGAACTCACCTCTGTGGAGAGGGGAGGTCCCGACCCACCAAACACGTGGCGTACACGGAGCTCGCCTTTGAAGGAGAGGGAGGTCTCGCCCGCCTGTCACGCAGCACAACCGGAGCTTGTCTCTGTGGAAAAAGGAGCCAGGTTCCCGCAGGACACGTAGAACTTCCAGAGCTCATCACCGCGAGGGTGACGAGATTTGAAGCGGTTTTTCTTCTGTATGCGTAAGAATTCCCGGTACTGAGGAAACCGACATGATTTCCACAATGTTACCGCACCGAATCAATTTAAGATAAGTTGTTAAGATTCAGAAACAATTTGAATAGGACTCTTATTCGAATTCCGATCAGATTAGGACTCTTCGCTTCCCAATTATAAATAGAACCGAAAACTTTTGGCCGCAACCACGAACTTCTTTTCCACCTCCTGAGCCGACAACTTAGAGCCCTAGCCCCCAACTCACCGAGCTAACCCCTTCGCTGGAGTTCAATCGCCGGAGATCGCCGGAAGAGAGCCCCGATGATCTGTCTTGCTAGGAGAAGGACCCCGAGACCAAGAAGAACGTATGGTAGGTCTCCAATACCACCTTACGACATCATCACGTTTTCTTTGCATCTGTTCTTCGATTCCTTTCGAACAGAAGCTTTTTTTGTGGACAGATCACGTGTTGATCGGTTTGATCTAAAGTCAAGATCATCGCCACGCCCACATTTGATCCGAACACCTCTGTTCATCGTAAAAACCATGCAAGCCATGCAAGAACACGTACAAACTAAACTGCATCATAGGATTAACATGCATATGCATCATTGCATCTTAAGTAGAGTTTGTGCATGATGATTGATTGCTATGAATCTTGTATGTGCCTGATCGCGTATAGAAGGACAAGCTCAGGGAGCTACCTACGACGGACTACAACAGCAGGAATTTGAGCAACAGGAACCGCAATAACAAGGCAAGTGCTCCTTGACCATATTGATCCCATGTTTTTTGGAAAACTGTTTTGTTTGCGAAAAGATGTTTGTGCTTGAGTCAACATGATGGGAAACCCTTTCATAGGAGTTTACTAGTTTTGGTTAAACCACCCTTGTCGCCAGGGAAGTTTATGAGTCGGGTATGGTTTTTTTGCGTTTATGCTTCGCTGAGTCCATGGGATATGGGAAGCTATATAGATGTGTCTAGCTAACTGCACTCGTATGAATAATAAGAAAACGGATATTGTTAATGCACATGAATCAGAGGGAGATGTAGACGAGCCTGGGTTTGTGAATGAGGTAGAATGAGATGGTGGTTTAGTTGCTGTAGATATAAGGACTGGTTTATGCGAGCACATGCCAGGATAACAGTGCCACCACAAGGCCAAGTATGGGTGCGGCTTAGCTGAGTAATTAGGTAAGTTGCTCGATTGTTATGGACCGTGGAAGGCGCGTAGAATGGGAGTCGAGTGAGGACTTCCCTGGGAACTGCATGGCACAAGAGGGGGCCCGTGGGTGGGAGGATTGAAGATTCTAGCCTGCTGGTGAAATCTTAGTGAGTCCATACATCTAGTAGCCCCTTTTGTAAATGCTATTTTGTGATCTCTTGGCCATACACTGACAGTTGTGTACTGGTATAATGGAGGTTCTGCAGTCACCGACGGGTGACGAAATCACAGACTTTTGGGTAAAGAGGTGCAAACTCTGTAGAGTCTAAAACTATCATGATAGGGAGCTTACGGTCACGAGCGCCTGGCCATCTTCCATGATTAGTTGAGATGGTTATTGGGATTGTTTGTGGGATGGTTTTTGGTTTGGTTATGGTTTGGTCTTTTGTTTGGTTTTATGGGACTGTTGAGTCCGGGTAATGAGATTGGTTGCATGACTGTTGAGTTATGGCAACAAGAATTGGTCTCGGAATGAGACAGAATTGAATATGAGATTAAATGATAGTGAATACGAGATGGTATTCATGAGATGGTAGTGAATACGAGATGGTATTCATGAGCAAAGTTGATGTCTGGTTGAGACATGGAAAAGGATGAATCATAATGGAGGTATGTTAATGTTGAGATTACATTCACTTAAAGCTGAGTTGCTGTTTTTATCGTGTTTTGAGAAATAAACTTTGCTTTCTGCAATAAGCCTTTTTATACATTCCATGCTGTGAGCTACATATCATATTTTCCCGCACTTGTTGAGTACATCATGTACTCAAACTTGCATTATTACTTCATCATCAGCAACAGGAGAGGAATACTATGAAGACCAAGTGCAGCATTAGGCGTGTAATCTGTCCTCAACCTTGCCTGTGGGGATGGAGTAGAGATGGAGCCACTGCAGCTGCTTAGATTGCTTCCGCTGCTAGATTAAAGACTTCCGCTGCTAGAATAAGACTTCCGCTGCTAAGATAGACTTCCGCTGCTAGAATGAGTCTGAGACTCATGAGACTTTGTTATAAACCCTGTTATTCGTGGTTATATATATTCTGAATTCAGTTTGTGGATATATGTGTATGTGTGATGAACATCCTGGGCACACATATGCATCAGTTCTCGGTTCTGTGTTCTACAGAAACGAGGGTGTCACAGCGGCGGCGGCACCACTTCCACAATGTTGAACTCACTCCCCAAGTGCTCAAAATATTTGCTTCTTCTTCCTAAAGCACCGTGCTGGAACCCTAATCGTCGTCATGCGCTCAAATCATCTCCAAATGGGCTGCAAACATGAGCTCATCGGCGACCTAGGGCAAAAACCGGCGGTGGCTCAAAATTCTCGAAGAACAGCGCCTAAACTCAACGGTTTTCGATGATTTTTGATCCTAGAGGGATGTGGGAAGGTCTAGAACATGTGTGTAGCTCGGCACAAGCTTCGTTGGACTGATCACCACGAATTTTGAATTTTTGGGCGGCTCGGTTCTATGAACGCCGAAACTGTAAACGGGGAAATTCTCCCTCGGCGGTGCATGGGAGGATGAGAGGTTTGCACGGCCGTGTCTAGCTCATTAGGGTGGTCGTTTTCAGTGTAGGGCGTTGGCCACGAGAACACTTGTAGCACTCGGGCGCCACAGAACTGAAGACTACCGAGTGGCGGTGAAGTTTCTTTCGGAGCTGCGGGAGGACGTCGTGGATGAGGGAGGGTTGGTTCACGTGGGCAAGGAACATGTTGATCACTTCACACAACGCTCCCACGGTCTTAGTACGATGTGGCGCGGTGGCTTTGCTCGGGGCGCGGCGAGCAGGAGGTGGCGCCTGCGGGAGAAGCTCGCAGAACAGAGCACCGTGTGTGTGGCGGTTCACTCAGCTTGTGGGACTGACATGTGGGCCCTCTTTCCCTCTTATTTCTTTTCTATTGGTTTCAATGCAAAGATCTCACGTACTCACAATTAATGTGTAGACTTCACTCCCAAGTCATGAGTTGAATTTGAATTTAATTCAGATACGAATTTCAATTTCAAAATTCAGTTTTGAATTAATTCAAATGTAGCTCCCGACAAGATGAACTCCAATGAGGATGAAAAATGGTGGACTAACTCAGAAAAATGTGCTGAGATTGAATATGAAGTCAACTTTTGAATCCAAGTGATGAAAGTAACTGAAATTTGAATTTGTATTCAAATTAGCCATTTTTACAAATGTATCCGAAAGTGCCTCAAAAAGATTTGAACTCGCATGAAACTTGGCATGAGCACTCCTAAGAATGTTTACGGCCTAATGGTGAGCTCAGCCTCTCATGTTTATATGTGTGAGATCCTACTTTTGGTTTTGTGAGTTCATCCTCTAATTATCCTCTTGATGGTTATTACTTGCTCTTCACAATTGTTCATGAGACGTCCACAATATTAGCTGTGGTGTGGTGATGTGATGAACACTCTAGCAAGTGAAATCTTGGGCTTTTACATCCCTCCCCGCTTAAAAGAATCTCATCCCAAGATTACCAAAAGAAGAGATGAAGATGTACGAGGAATTGCCCGTGATGAGACGCCATGAAATACGGGTGGTTTGAGCGAAGGAAATCTTCACTCTCCCACGTCGCATCCTCAGAGGTGTGGTTGCTCCATAAGGTCTTGTAGAACCACAGCGTTCGGTTACACGTCGTCCGAGCCTTCTCATCAATAATCTCCTACGGATATTCCGCGTAGGTAAAATCCGCTTGCATTTCGCCAATGTCTTCACTGGGAACAGCAGCCGTATACTCCAGACATTTCTGGAGTTGTGAGACATGGAAGATGTTGTGAACACCAGCCAGAGATGCTGGTAGTTCCAGTCTATACGCCACTGGTCCGCACTTCTCGGTGATGTCATAGGGTCCAATAAATCTGGGAGCGAGTTTCCCCTTTACGCCGAATAGATGGACGTCTTTCATTGGAGACACACGGAGGTAAACGTGTTCTCCGACGTCGAAGTGTAGTGGCCTACTCCTCCTATCAGCGTAACTTTTCTGTCGGGATTGAGCGGCTTTCAAATTTGCTTGAATCAACCGAACTCGCTCTTCGGTGTGGTTCACTAGATCAATCCCGAACGTGACCCTTTCACCGGATTCTCACCAATTCAATGGGGTGGGGCATTTACGACCATAGACAGCCTCATAGGGTGCCATCTTCATACTCGCTTGATAGCCATTGTTATACGAGAATTCCGCCAACGGTAGATGATCATCCCAATTGTTACCGTGGTGGATGGCACATGCTCTCAGCATGTCTTCTAACACTTGGTTCACCCTTTCTGTTTGCCCATCAGTCTGAGGGTGATATGCGTAGCTTCTAATCAACATGGTACCATAGAAGTGTGCAACTTTTCCCAGAAACAGGCCACAAACAGTGCACCTCGATCTGAGATTATGGTCTTGGGTAACCCGTGCAGGCACAAGATTTTTGCAATGTACAACTCCGCATATTTGCTAGCATGGTAGTTGGTATGCACTGGAATAAACTGAGCCGACTTGGTTTACCGGTCAACAATTACCCAAATGGAATTATGCTTGTTAAAAGTCATGGGTAATCCCACAATGAAATCCATGCTCACATCTTCCCACTAACATGCTGGAATTTTCAGGGGTTGCAACATGTAGATGTCCCAAAAATGTGGATACAAAGAAACATGAGTTGCACAAATGTCGGAGTCATGTGTATGAAAAAGGGGCTTAGTTGAAACTTTTTCCACATATGATAACATAGGTGAGATTCTTCTAAACAAACTTAGGGTTACTGCATGGATGGACCTCATGTGGATTAAAACAACAGAAATGAAGAACTCAAGTGCAATGGGAGGGTTGAAAAATAAGAGTTTGAACTAAATGTTAAACTCAAACTTTAAATGAGGGAAGGACACAATGGTAATTCAAAACTGTTGTGTTCAAACTCTTGTTTGCAGCAGCTAACACAAGAATCAAATTGCATATTTGGATTCCCTAGGTCCAATTTAGTGGGTAGGCAAAGTTTCATTAATTTTTGAAAAAGTTTACTGCCCATTCTTTCAAATGGAGTTAAATGTACAAAGAATTCAAATATACATTTGAATTTGGAGTAATTTTTGTCCAACTATCCAAATGCAGCTCAAATTCCAACTTTCCAACATTTGGGGTTGAATATTTGTCAAACTATGGAGATCTTTTTGGAGGGGAGTTGAGTGGGCCCCACCTTTCATTGGGGAGGTTAAAAACTGTAAAAGATCTCCCATTTCTTCAGTCTTAAGTCTACACTCACCGAACGGGGTCTTCATCGGGTGCCACTGCGGGGGCTACCCGAGCCACCTCCTGCTCTTCGGCCGGGCCGCTGCCAGCACGGGAGTCGGCGGTGCCCTCTCCACGTGATTCCTCCTGCGTAGCCAAGGCGACCACGGGTGTTTTCCCTCCTCACGCAGGTGAAAACGCGAAACAGAAACCGAGCTCGCCGCCACCTCTGGGAGACGATCGGGAGCCAGCTTAACCGTGCCACAGTGCCTCCCCGAGCTGCACAACGACGCTGTGCCATCGTTCCCCACCTTCTGAGCGCGGGAGCTAGCAAGCCTTGGGGTTTTCTGAGCTTTAAACGCCTCATCCGCGGCGACCCACAGCTAGCTGACGACCGGGCGCAACGGACAGCCTTCCACAGGGGTTGACACGTTCGAGCAAGCCCGAGCGCGCCATCATGGTGCTGCTCTCCTCCAAATCCTGGAGCAAACCGTGAAGGATCGGCGGCCAATTTGGAGATTTTGTCCCGGCGACCTCAAACAGAGCATCCGGTAATTGCCGCCAAAATTCTCGCTCTCCAATCCTCTGTAGCTTGTCAAATCTTGCTCACACGAGCTGGGCTAGCCGGCGATCATTTGCTCTTTTTCAACCGACGCCTGAAAACCACTGTACCTGACGTAATTCTCACTCTTCCGACGGCGGTTATGGTGGGGCGGGTTGGGCTCCCGATGAAAGCTAGGTTAGAGCCATCTCCGGGCTGCTTCACCACCCGGACGATCCTCCTTGGCGTCCACTGGTTCTGTAGCGCCGTTTCACCGGTGTTTTGGCGGGCTAGGTTGGCCGGGCGACGTCGCCGAACTTGTACAGAGCCGCCGCACCATGGCCGGCTAGGTTAGAGCCACCGCCGGCCAGGGGGGAGGGTCCCATCTTGTTCAGCACGTGAAATTAGGCCCTAACGGCGAGGGAGGGCTCGGGGGATGGCCGGGAGACCAGAATCCGTCAAACTCCGGTGAGCCCGCGGCGCGCGGACGCGGGTGGCCGGAGGTTGAAGACGACCCGGCGGGTCGCGCCTGTCAGCGACGGTGTTTCAAATTTCTGATCGGCTGTGGTGTTGGGATCTAGTGTGGACGCGCGGGAAATAACCAGTAGCCCCGTGTGGCTTGCCCCGGCGAGTGACACCTGTCCCCTAGACCCACCGTCAGCACTTGAACATTTTTTGGAATTTCAGCTTTCAGTTCAAAGTTTAAACAACCACAACTTTGGGTAGGACAATCCAACAATTGTGAAACAAATTTTGTTGGATTCCTCTGATAGTGTACTATCCAAATATGAAACCCAATTTGTATGAAACCCTTTATTTAATTCTGTAAAATTCTTCAAAGATTTTCAGCAAAAGAATTTTTTAGGGAGTTTGGTTAATCCAGAAATCCTCAAATTTTGGCAAAATATTCTCTAGGATGTTAGTAAACCCCTGTAAAAGTTTCAGCTCAATTGGAGTTTATTTGATCAGGGCAATTCAGAATTTAAGTTGCTGTGTTCAATTGAATACAGAAACATTTTCTGAGAATTTCCAAAACTTGGAAATTCCTTTCTGGGAGATTCTTAGCTCCAAAAATCCTAGGAAAATTCATGCAAGCTATATGAACTATAATGGAAATTTTAGTTCACTAAGTTTGGCATGAACCTGGGTATGATCTCAGAATTAATTCTTCTTTGCTTAATTGCTTAGAAAATTATTCTGAACAAACCACTCAATGAAATGTGCTAATTCTTGGTCCAGAGGGTTTTCTTGTGACAAGGAACTCACCTGAAAATTCTCAGCTCCATTGGAGCTCTGGATCACCCCAGTGCTGTTTAACATCTTAAGGTGATTAATATAGAAGAGGGGGAAACCACTTAGTACTAATCATGTGTTTAGATCCAAACCTAAACCACTAGTACCAGTGTCATTTTAAATTCTTAAACAGATTTCCAGTGTTTTAAAACTTGTTATTTGAACGTGTAGCAAAGTATTTACAATTAAACAAGTGCATATACATTACGTGTAGCATCTACATGAAAGAGATGAAGTCATCGAAGTAGAGATCAAAGAAGGAGGAAAGCAGTTGATCAAGCACCAAGTGGTCTTCACTAACTGAACTGCATATATATATATATATATATATATATATATATATATATATATATATATATATAAGTCACCTGCAAAACAAAGGCAAGCCCCGGTTTGCATCTAAATTTACAAGCTTTTATTTGTATTCACTTTACTTGGTCTAGTAATTTGTTTATTGCATTAAGTCTAGATGGTATGAAGCCCCAAATGCACGACCCAGAAAACCATGGAGTTTAAATGTAGAATAGGTTATCATTGATTATAACTGCTGATGTCAAATTAACAAAAGCAGATTAAAAGAAGCAAAACTCGAGTGGACAGTTTCCTACTCGTGAAACGGGGTTAAGTGGGATCAATCAGAAGAGTTGGGAATTGATCCCCATATTTGGGAATGGAGACCGGGCAGTGGATGGAAGGTCAAGGACGTGGTCCTGTGAGCCTAGTCTATGTCTGAGTCGATTAAGGCCCGTTCTCGTGTGCGGCCCCGCAGGACAAGTTTGAGATGTGTACCGGATGCATACTGGCTATATGGGACCCAGGAAACCGATGTAACATGTTAACCTGGGTGTCGAGGCATACCTCACCGTCTGATGCCGATGCTGAAAGGATAGAGAAGTCGGCTCTACGAGGGTTTGCCGTAGGGAGACTTAATCCCAGTTGGTGGGACCAGTTCGACATTTGGGTGTCGTGTGAAAGGTTGCCACGTACGGCGTCAGTGACGGTTGCTGTGTGCAACGTCGAGTACGGGCGTACGTGTCGTGTCAGCCGGGTGTTTTTGATTGCAATCACTGTCGCTCGCGGTAGTGAGCATACTTGTACACTGAGTCGTGACGTAGTAATAAACTGGGATACGTTAAATTTGCTTCGTGAGTAATCCTCATAATGGAGATGAGGAACGATCAACACTTCACTAAATTTAATTTCCACCTTTGGCTAGTAGTTTCGAGGCGAAGCATTTCTTGTTTGATTCTGGAGTCTCGACGTTAATGGCGTAAGGTCTGTATGAGTCTAGAATAGCTCACTAAAGTTACTTTCACCTCGGGCAAGTGACATCGAGATAAAGCGTTTCTTGTTTGATTGTGGAGTCTCGATGTGAATTGCGCGAGGGCTATAAAAGTTGCTTAAAACTGGAAGTAAGGACTCTCCTTTAGCTCAAGTCTGTACTTTGTGCAAACTGCTATATTTCAGCCCTCTATTCTTAGCATGTAGAGTTTCATGGCTAGGGTGACGGGTCAGTCTTGCTGAGCTTCGTGCTCACAGATACTGCATAAGTTGTTTTGCAGGAAATAACTGTACGCTGATATGTACGGGTGTACGATGAGACTCGGAGCTCTCCGAGTGGTGAACTCATGGCAACCCTTGCCGCTGCTATTGTGATAGTGTTGCTAGCGAGAAGGGTCCGCGGGCTGGACACCATCTCTGTTGCTTAGCATAGGTATGAGACGTCAGTTGTAATAGTCTTCCGCTCTAGAATATTTTGAGAAGTATTTGTAAAATTTACACTTTGTAAGCTTCCGTTGGATTTATTTAATATGATTCTCTATTATGTGTGCTGTTGGGTGCCGCATCGCACGGCACCACCCAATGCGATTCCAGGGCGAGGTGTCCCGTCACCGTGATCCGGGACGACGGGCCCTCACAGCGTGGTATCAGAGCCGCATTGGTAATAGCACATGGTATAAGGATCGTATTACGACAAAAACTTAGGATTCGGTGAGGAAACGGTATTAGGCCCACATAAGGACTACAGTAGTATAGTTACTTAAGGTGGCAGTATTAACATACTTGTTATAATTCTGAAATTTTGATTACGTAAGGATGCACCTACGCTCAGGTAAGCATGGTAAGGAACGCCACCGAAAGCGGTTCAATTTCGGTTAGCTCCCCTGACGAGGAAAGTGGTTCAGGGCTAGATCTCACAGCTTGGTGTGAGATGTCAATATGAAACTCTTGGACTCTTCATGTTCCTGAGTTCATATGAAACGCTGATCCCTAGCATGCAATAGGCAAGTAAGTGGAGACCCCATCGCGTGGTCAGTAATGCGAGAGTGTGTTCATCTGGAAATAGCCCAGGAGGACATACGCAGCCCTTGCCATCGGCATGCCCTGCAGGGCAGTACGTGGTATCCGTTGGGTTGATAACATTCCCAACCGTGACGACCCGTTCATGATATACTCGGGTTCCCCGTCGTGTGGTGTTGAAATACGATCACGTACCTTGAGACGTGACTTAACTCAAGGACGGCCGTATGACAATGATACGGGCGTTTGTATTTACTTTCTAATATGGAACTGCCTGAAATGAAACAACCTTTGAGTGCACCACTATTGAGTGTTCTTCTGCAGGTACTAACCACGTACGTGTCCAGTGTAGTACACATGTGCGAGAGACCGTCTTAGTGCCACTGATTAGACGTATATACCGGTATATGCCGGTTTAGGATTTTCTTTGGTGAGGCTACGTAGTACCGACATGCTTCTTACGGTGCATCGACACCGTACTACACTTAATAACCTATTCCCTATGAAGAATTGATTCATGAGATAACTTTCAATTAAAAATGGAAGTTTGAAACAAATATTAGTTAGTGAACTCTTATTTTGAACTAAGATTCAAATGAGAGAGTGTCTAGGTTACAAAGATTTCAAAAACAGAGTGCTCTGTTTCTGGCGGGAATTTTTGCTGGATTTTACAGAGCATAACTCTGAGTAGCTTGATCCAATTAAGGTGTATGATACAGTTCTAGAAAGCTTTTCAAGTGCTCTACAACTTTATTGTAGACCTCCAAAGCAAAATCACACGTTAACTGGGTGAAAGTCCAGTTGAAGGCACACTGTTCAGGACCAGGACAGTACCAAAAACCTCTCTGGACCTTTCTGTTTTTAAGCCATAACGTCCTGTAGAAAAATCCCTAAGGAGCCTGTGATACACCGTTGGAAAGTTATGAGATATGCATCATTGTTGTAGTTCAAAGGTTGTTCAGACTTTTGTTGTATTTTCATATACAACTGTGATAAAATCAGCCACATACAGAGGAGATGCTGGCAGAGTTTATCCAGAAAGTCTGTCAACTCTGCGAAATCATAACTTTTGATCCAGAAGTTATATGCAGGCATTTGGATACTCGTTGGAAAGATATTGAAGTTAACTTTAACTTTGATCTTCAACTTGAGTTACTAAAGTGCTTTTAACTGGATCAGAATCTGATCTGTTTGAGGACCAATCAGTCGGCTTGTAAATCCTTGCTGTTAGATACATCAGTTTGCGCTTAAATGATTTGGCTTACATGTTAAGATTTCATTATCAGTGTTGCACTACTTTGATTATGAAATAAATCAAGTGATAGTGTTGAACTGATAATGAAATCGTGCAATTGCAGAATGGTGCGAACTCGTTCCATGAGTGAGGTGGGTGGTTCCAGTGGTGGTGGTGGTGATAACTCTCCACAGCGGGAGCAGCGAGGTCCGCAACAGCAACCGCCACCAGGACCTTCACCCACGGTTACAATGGCGGACATTCTGGCTGCCATGACGGGTGCAAGCGATGAGCGAACCAACTTGCTCCGCACCCTGGTGATGAATACATCCCGTCAAGGGGGATGTCAAGACGAAGACTTGCGCCAACCTCAACTGAATTCCTATGTTGAGTTCTTGGCAACGAAACCACCGGTTTTCATGGAAGCTGAGGATCCTATGGTGGCGGATAGCTGGATCCGTACCATTGAGTCTAAGTTCGGGTTGCTTCAATGCGCCGAACAGCAGAAGATTTTATACGCGGCGCAACAACTTCACGGGTCTGCCAGTGCATGGTGGGCAAATCAACTCGCCTCATTACCAGCTGGACATGACTTTACATGGGCAGAATTCCGGAAGGCATTTCTCACGTATCATATTCCTTCTGGGACAATTCAGCGGAAACTCGAGGAGTTTCTGGCCTTAAAACAAGGAGGGAGGGGTGCATACGAGCATTCACGAGTGTTCAACAAGCTGGCACAGTATGCGCCTCAACATGTGAACACCGAAGCACAAAAGTGTGAATGGTTTTTCCGCAGCCTCATTCCCAAGCTAAAGGAGAGACTCGTTTTAGCTGACCGAAAAAACTTCAACGAATTGATGAGTGCTGCCATCATGGTTGAAGATGCTCAGCGGGAAGTTCAGGCTGAGAAAAGAAAGAACCATATACCACCGGAGGGTAGCAGTAGTGCTCCTCAGAAATACAGGATGGTAGACAGTACCGTGAACTGTCAGCTGATGCAGCCGGCTCGACGACTCCAGCAATATTCCGGTCATTCGTCCCAATACTCTGAATTCGGACAGCTGCGATAACGGTATATGCAGCCACGTTATTCTGCTCCTCAAGTGTTCTTGCCACAGCAGAATACCACTAATGTCCATGCACAGAGCAACAAGGAACCGGCTGAGAAACCGTGCTTCACGTGTGGGTACTTGGGTCACATCAGCAGGAAGTGTCCAGAAAGGATACACCATAGAGAAACTACACCGGGGCGGGGTATAAATCAACCCCGTGCTCAGCTTCAAGGAACTGCACTAAAATCCGGGTGCATTTATCATACGGCTCTAGAGGATGTGCCAGATGGGGCACCGGTGCTAGCGGGGATGTTCATCCTCAATGGGCTGCCCGTATTAATTCTATTTGACTCTGGATCTACACACAATTTCATCAGCAAGTTGTTTGTGTGCAAAGCTGAGCTCTCCACCTCTACACCAAAAGATCACTATCTTATCCGCTCACCGGGTGGAAATATAGCTGCTAATGAAGTAGTGATCAAAGCACCCTTGTGCTTAGGTGGAAACTTATACCCCACAACCCTCATCGTATTAGAGGGACAGAAGATCGACGTGATTCTAGGAATGGCGTGGATGAACTACCATTGGGCTATTCTTGACATTGGTCCACGAATTGTTAGTTTGGACTCTCCATTCTACGGTCTCCAAACGCTCGTACTTGAAGCCGTGGATTCTAAAAATCCAGTGGTGTACCACAATGTGACCACGAAACTGGAGGATATTCCAGTGGTCCGTGAGTACCCAGATGTGTTTCCCGACGATCTTCTATGGATGCCGCCTGAGAGGGATGTGGTATTCAAGATCGAGTTAGCACCGGGAACCACACCAATATCTCGGAGGCCGTACAAAATGTCTCCGAAGGAATTAGCTGAACTGAAGGAACAGCTAAAGGACTTAATGGACAAAGGGTTCATCCGACCAAGCTCATCGCCATGGGGCTGTTCAGCCCTCTTTGTGAAGAAAAAGGATGAGTCACTTCGGTTATGTGTGGATTATCGGCCGCTGAATGCAGTGAGGATCAAAATTAAATATCCATTGCCGTGGATAGATATATTATTTGATCAGTTGGTGGGTGCCAAGGTATTCTCCAAGATGGACTTACGGTCCGGCTATCACCAGATAAAATCAGAGCGGAGGATATACCGAAGACGGCCTTCTCGACTAGATACGGGCTCTATGAGTATCTAGTCATGTCTTTCGGGCTAACAAATGCACCCGCACACTTCATGTATCTCATGAATTCTGTATTCATGCCAGAGTTGGATCAGTTCGTCGTGGCTTTCATCGACGACGTTCTCGTATACTCCAAATCGGAGGAGGGGCACACCAAACATCTTCATATTGTGCTCCAACGCTTACGGGAACATAAGCTGTACGCCAAATTCAGCAAATATGAATTTTGGATCAGCAAGGTACCCTTCTTAGGCCACATTATTTCAGCGGAGGGTGTGGCCGTGGATCAACTAAAATTGAGCAAGTCTTGAAGTGGGAGTCTCCAACATCTGTTCATCAAATCCGCAGTTTTCTAGGGCTAGCGGGTTACTATCGGAGATTCATTCCCAGCTTCTCAAAGGTGGCTAAACCAATGACAGAATTGTTGAAGAAGAGCAGCAAGTATGTGTGGACAGAGGCCTGTGAAGAGGCATTTCAAACTCTAAAGAAACATCTCACAACGGCACCGGTGTTAGCCCAACCGGATACAACAAAGCCATTCGATGTTTATTGTGATGCCTCAGACATTGGACTTGGCTGCGTCTTAATGCAAGATAGACGTGTGATCGCGTATGGGTCTCTTCAACTCCGCAACCACGAGCAGCACTACCCCACTCATGACCTAGAGCTCGCTGCGGTGGTGCTTGCGTTGAAGATGTGGAGGCACTACTTACTTGGAAATTTAGTGCACCTCTACACCGACAATAAGAGCCTCAAATATATATTCACTCAGAAGAATATCAACATGAGGCAGCGGAGATGGTTGGAATTAATCAAAGATTATGAGCTCGAGATCCATTACCATCCCGGCAAAGCTAACGTGTAGCTGACGCGCTTAGTTGTAAGTCCCACATGAATAATTTGTCAGTTGTTCTGGAGGAAGACGAAGAACCAAGCTTGTGGGTGATTCCGTATGGGGCGTTGTATAATCTTGCTCTTGTGCCCACCATTAGAGAAGAGATTGTACAAGCCCAGAAGAGAGATAAAGTAATGCGGAAAATCCGGGCAAAAATCAATGAGGATAAAATGAAATGTTTCCGGGAAGATGAACAAGGTGTGTTATGGTTTAACAACCGTATCGTGGTGCCCCGGAACCTGAAGCTAAGGAAGAAAATCCTCTAGGAAGCTCATATGTCCAAGTACTCGATACATCCAGGAAGCAATAAGATGTATCAAGACCTTAACACAAAATTTTGGTGGACTCAGATGAAGCGAGAAATTGCCAAGTATGTATCCGAGTCTGATACATGTCGGTGAGTCAAAGCTGATCATATTAAGAAAGCGGGAATGCTCCAACCGTTAAGTATTCCGGCATGGAAGTTAGAGGACATCAGCATGGACTTTATTGTCAGACAGCCTCTCACATCTAGAAAGCATGACTCCATTTGGGTGATTGTTGATCGCTTAACAAAATCAGCCCACTTCATCCCAGTGAATACGGGATTCCATACTGAACAATATGCAGAATTGTATCTCTCTAGAATTGTGTGCTTGCATGGAGTCCCCAAGACCATCATATCGGACCAAGGTTCAATATTTGTTGCTCGTTTCTGGGAGCAACTTCATGAATCTCTGGGAACAAAATTAATCAGAATCTCAGCATACCATCCCCAGACTGACGGTCAAACGGAGAGGGTGAACCAGATTTTGGAAGATATGCTGAGGGAATGTGCCATAGATCATGGAAAGAACTGGGATAACCATTTGCCATTAGCAGAGTTCTCCTACAACAATCGTTACCAATCCAGTATTAAAATGTCACCATACGAAGCACTTTGTGGCAGGAAGTGCCGCACACCACTCAATTGGTGTGAATCTGGCGAGAGGGTGATTTTCGGCATTGATCTTGTAAAAGATGCCGAAGAGCGGGTCCAGCTGATTCAAGAAAACCTCAGGGCCGCTCAATCTCGCCAGAAGAGCTATGCGGACCAGCGACGCCGACCCTTGTGTTTTGAAGTCGGAGATCACGTCTATCTCCGAGTATCCCCGATGAAGGGAATTCATCGATTCGGGGTCAAGGGAAAGCTAGCTCCTCGCTTTGTGGGTCCGTTCCTTATTACGGAACGGTGTGGAGCAGTGGCCTACCGTTTGGAGCTGCCGCTATCCTTATCGGGCATCCACGACGTCTTCCATGTCTCACACTTGAGAAAGTGTTTGAAGAGGCCGACGGAGATCCTTTCGGAAGACATGGAGATATTGCAACTGGATCTCACCTACGCCGAGCAGCCCATCAAGATATCCACGAGAAGAGCCGGATCACTCGAAATCGGACTTTGAAATTTTACAAGGTCCTGTGGAGTAATCACACACCGGAAGAAGCGACTTGGGAGAGTGAAGATTACATCCACAAGAACTATCCGGAACTTTTGTCGTAATTGTTGTAATTACCTTCCACCTCATCTTTCTTTTGTAATCTCGGGACGAGATTCTTTTAAGGGGGAGGATTGTAAAGGTCCCAAAAATGTGAATACAAAGAAATATGAGTTGCACAAATGTTGGAGTCATGTGTATGAAAAAGGGGCTTAGTTGAAACTTTTTTCACATATGATAACATAGGTGAGATTCTTCTAAACAAACTTAGTGTTACTGCATGGATGGACCTCATGTGGATTAAAACAACAGAAATGAAGAACTCAAGTGCAATGGGAGGGTTGAAAAATAAGAGTTTGAACTAAATGTTAAACTCAAACTTCAAATGAGGGAAAGACACAATGGTAATTCAAAACTGTTGTGTTCAAACTCTTGTTTGCAGAAGCTAACACAAGAATCAAATTGCATATTTGGATTCCCTAGGTCCAAATTAGTGTGTAGGCAAAGTTTCATTAATTTTTGAAAAAAATTACTGACCATTCTTCCAAATGGAGTTAAATGTACAAAGAATTCAAATATACATTTGAATTTGGAGTAATTTTTGTCCAACTATCCAAATGCAGCTCAAATTCCAACTTTCCAACATTTGGGGTTGAATATTTGTAAGGGCCTCAGTTTTTGACACCCATTTGTAGTGTTCATCCCCACACCACACACCTCATTTGAGGAAGAATGATGAACACAAATGAAGAGCAAGTAACAATTATCAACATGCTCATTAGGGAACAAACTTACACATTGCAAAAGTGGTATTTCCCACATGTGATATAGATGGGCTGGACATAGGAAAAACTCCTACACTTTGCTAAGGATGTCCATGCCAAGTTTCACCCAAATTCAAAACCTTTTTGAGGTCATCTTGGGTATAGATAGGAAGGGGGCAGTTTGAAAACATATTCAAATTCAAACTGTTTTTATACCATGAATTTGAAAGTGGAAGGCATATTCTTACTCAGCACATTTTTGTGAGCTCACACACCAATTTTCACTCCATTTGGAGTTGATCTTGACATGAGCTAAGGGGGAGAAATTCAAACTTTATTTGAATTTCAAACTGAACTTGTGCTGAAATTCATTCAAACCAAACCTCATTTGAACTTTGATCAATTCAAATGGCTCATGGGGGAATAATTTGAATTGCCAAGGGTAGTATGGGGTTCACTGTTTACAACAGTGATTAGAAGTAAATTTCAGAGGTTAAATGGAAGGGTGGGACCCACATGTCAGCCTCTACTTCAACACAAACCGACTGAGACTTTTCACTCGGGTCGCCGAGCCGCAGCGGTGATCGCCACCGAGGCCAGCCACCGCGCCACCAGCTGCTTGCCCACGCGCGGGCATGAGGCGGTGCAGAGCCTTCTTAAGGCGCCTGCCCCCTCCTCGGCCGAGGTACCGACGTGTTTTCCCGCAAGAACCCAGCACCGGTCGAAAGTTTCCGCAGTTCGGACTTGATCGGAGAACGCCGATCGCAGCTCCCTCCTTCCACTCCAGAGCCCCAGCAAGGTACTAGAGACCTTCCTCCATCCTCCCCGTTGCTAGAATTCGGTTGAAACCGAGTGATATCGGCTGTGCCGAAAGATCAAACTCGGAACTTGGAACCGCCGCACCTCGGGCTCTCGTGGACAGCCCAACCTGGGCGTTGTCACGCCCGAGCCAAGGCACCCTTGGACGCGCGGGTGACCGGTGCTGCTCATCCCCGAGCCACAGCTCGAGTGGTTGCTCACCGGCGGCGAATTTCCACTTTTCCCCTTTCTGTGTGCAGAACGACCTTCGGGTACGATTCTGTTTAATTCGTGCTCTAGAAAGGATTAGAGGGCCTCAGGCCGCTCTCACACGAGCTAGACACGGTAACGCACAAGTTGCCTTCACAACTCTGGGCCGGAGAACCTCTGTGCCCGGCGTAATTTGAGGTCTACTAATGGCGGAACGAACGGGCGGCATCGGGCGCACGGTGAGGACCTATTTCGGGCCTTCCCCGAGCTGCCTCGAGCTCATGTCGACCTTCTCTGAGGTCCACTGATGCTCCCCAACCGATTTCCCAAGTAGCTGAGGTACTAGGAGAGTCAGCCGACATGGCCGAAGTCATTCCGATATGGCGGCTCGTCGCCGACCATGCTCCGGCCGTTGTCATGAGCAGCTGACCCTCGGATCCTGTTCCCCAAGTAAAAGTAGGCAGGGGCGGCCAGAATCAAGAAGTTTGGAGCTGTACAGCAGCCGGCGGCGAGCTCTCCGGCGAGGTCCCTCGGCGGCGGGGCGCGGGTGTCGCGAGGTTGAAGAAGGGGGTGGACCCCAGCTGTCAGCGGCCGATATTTTGAATCGGGATCAGGGTGCGGCCGGGATCGGGAGTGCTGGCGCGCAAAATCCTTGTGGGCCGCGGTGTGCCATCGCCTAGGCGTGCGACGCGTGTACCCTGGGCCCACGCGCGAGTTTAAACTTTTCCCCGATTTTCAGATTTCCTTCAAACTTCAAATCCTTATAACTTTGGCTAGAAAGCTCCAAATTGAGTGAACCAAATTTTGCTGGATTCAGATCTCTGAGTACTTTCCAGCAAATCAAGTTTCACTTCATGAAATTCCTTAATTCTCCAGAATTAATTCCTTAAAGTTTAAACTGTTAGGAATTTTTACTGGAGAATCCTTTGGAGGAAAATCCTGAAATTTTGCTGAGATGTTACCCAAAATATCCTTGAACTACCATAAAAATTTCAGATCCATTTGAGCTCATTTAGTCCACCGGATGGTGTGATTAGTAAAACTGTTCCAGAGAAAATAGAAAATGTTCAGAAACATTTTCAGAATTTTCTCTGAAATTGTTTAGCTCATATCTTTAGTTAGGGACTTCCAAATTAAGTGGGACCAACTCCATTAGAACCCTCTGAAAATCTAGTTTTCAGAAAGTCATAGTTTGTCTCTTGAAAATTCATAGAACACCCTAAGAGTTCCAATTAAGGTCAAGGACATAATTATTTGTGGAGGGCTCCAATGAGCTTTGCTGCAACTAAAACTTGACCAAGTCTCTGTTTAGGTTGTAACCATGCCACAGTAAAAGTTTCACAGTCATTAGGTCTATCTAGCAAAGGTTATAGACTTCACAACTTCAAACTTAATACAAATGCATTAAATTAATACATGTATTGTTTCTATCATGTAGTCGCTAAGGTCGAGGAGGAACCCGAAGTCCTAGACTTCGTTACTCCGGAGGAACAGCTAGCCTACGACCAAGAGCAGCAAGGCAAGCTCCGGTTTGCATTAACCTTTTTACAAATTTTTATTGTTTTGAGCATATACTTGTTTCCTTTATTCTGTGCATTAGAGTCTTGTTTGGAAGCCCCACTGCATAGCCAAGAGAACCATGGGTTGGGTTTAGGATTGCAAACCCCATTAGCCACTGCATTGCTAAGATAGGGTAGAATTCGGTACAAGTCGAGTAGTTGGAACTACTCGCGAGAATAGGCTAGAGGCACATTGCTTGGGTAGAGATAGCACATGATACACATGGCAAGAAAATGAGACCGAGCGGAGAGTAAGGGCAACAGGACTTTGGGGCCTGTGTGCTGTAGCTCCACTTGTGTCGATTGAGGACCGAGCCGTGTGCGGGCCTGTTGAACAAGCTAGAACAGTACCGAAGATCTACCGGCTATATGGGAACCGGGAAACTGATGTAACTCGGGTAGCTGGGTATTGAGGCATTGCCCGTCGTTCAGAGGGTAGGTTGAGAGCTCGAGGTGTAAATCGGCTGGCGGCACGGAGATGCGCTTGCAGAGACCTCTTGCTCGGGACGATGGGACCGGTTCAATATTTGGCTAACGGGTGAAAGGTAGTCGCGTACGGCGTCCGTGATGGTTGTTGTAGGCAACATCGAGTATGGGCGTACGTGACGGGTTGTTCAGGTAACCCTGCAGGTGTAAATCGATTATAATCGCCGTCCCTCGCGGTCAGTGAGTACCACTTGTTCACTGTACCGTGACGTAGAAAGAACAGGCTAGTTACATGTTAAAATGTTGCTGATTGAAAGCTGGACATTGATTGTTAATGATATGCTGTAGCTTAGAGCTAATTAAAGTTCTTTTCAACTTTGGGCAAAGTACATGAGAGAAATGCGTTTCTTGTTTGATTGCGGCTCTCTCATGTGCCTTAGCGTAAGGTTCTCCACAACCTGCTGCTAAAACTTGAAAGTAAGGTTCTACTAAATAGGCGAGTCCTTGCAAATGATTTTTACCTCATGCAACCCATTACCCTCATGTAGAAGTTCCATGTATAGATGAGACGGGTCAGACTTGCTGAGCCTTCGTGCTCACTGCTTGTGTTTGGAGCTTTTGCAGGGTTCTATGAGGAAGGGACTCCCGAAGAGGAGACGGAACCCCAGGAGGGGAACCCCGTCGAGTGGGAGTCGTGCACGCCGCAGAGTTAGTGTGCGTGTGTGCTAGCAAGGACACGTTCGAGGGCTGAACGTGCACTTGATGCTTAGTCTACGCTCGCGAGTGTAGACTGAACTTATTTTGATGTAAACATGTTCATAAACTTGTTTATGTAATAAAATTTCCGCTTCCGCTTTGTACCTTTGACGTGTGTTATACGGTGCTGTGCAACGCAGCACCCCTCAGCGTGATCCTGGCTCGACAGGGCCAATGGGGTCGTGTCAGCGTGGTATCAGAGCTCGCTTGAGGTTTAACACAGTACAAAGGTCTTCTTTTTCAAAAATCCAGTGAGGAACGAGTTAGTAGCCCGTATAAGGATGTTATTAGTATATAGAAAGTGGCTTATTAACCTATTTGTTATGTCGGAAAATCGTGCATCTCGGGATGTTCATGTCTTGGGGGGTGCACGTAAGCGCTGTCCACCAGTGCGCACAAGCTGAAGGGTGGAGCCCCACGGGTGGCAGGTAACCCGACCCGCTTTGATATTCTCTACGACTCTTCATGTCGTTTGGGGTATTCGAGCAACGTTTGTCCCTGGCGTGCGTGGTGCAACATGGGAGACCCCGTCACGTGGTCTGAAACGTGAACACGTAACTCAAGGCGTGTTTGGCTTGAGAACATCCGGGCGAGTGATGACGGCCGGGTGTACTAACTGTATGTATTCCGGGCTCGGTGTGCAGCCGAGTCTGATGATTGTTTGAGTTTCTGCAGGTAGCCTTACCACGAAATGGTAGACGTGTAGTATCCGTGTGCGAGTGACGAGTAGTGCCACTGAACTAACGAAGCCGGCTAAGTCCGGTATAGTTTTTTTTTCCTTTGTGAGGACGTAGTACCGACATAATCTGGTGACGCCTCGACGTCACATCCAATTAAATGAAAAACTTCATTTAAAAACTTGAAGGTTTTGATTCAAAGTAGTAAAACTTGATGTAACTCCTTTCCTCGAACAGGATATTCAAAGTTAACAAGTTTTCAACTTATAGGATGTTAAGGACAGAGCACTCTGTTTTCAGCTGAATCAAGGCTGAGGTTAATCAGAGGTTAGAGGTTGAGTTCTTTCGAAGTTGGGGTCGTATGATACATTTCTGGAGAGCGTTGGAAGAGCTTTACAACTCTTCTGTTGAGGTCCAGAGGTGTTTCATCCCTTAACCACTCGAAAAATGCAGTAGAGTTGAAACTGTCCAGAAAACAAGACAGAGCAAAGACTCTCTGTAAACTCTCTGTAAGTTAAGCATAACTTCCTGCTTAAAAATCCAAAAATAGGAAATGAGGTACTTCTGGAAAGCTTATGAGATGGGTTACGACTTTGTAACAGAAAGTTTTGTCAGATTGGGAAGAGAATTAACTGGGATTCTTGGATCAATTCAGTACCTAAAGCAGGGAGGTGCTGTCCAATTGATTCCAGAAATTCTGTTAACTTTGACATCTCATAACTTCTGAACCAGGACAGATCTTAGGCCAACCAAATACTTTCTGGAAATCTATTGAAGTTAACTTTAACTTTGATGTTGAGCTCCAGAATTGGTTTTGCCTTTAACATGGCCTAAATCAGGTTGATGTGGAAACTGGTCAGGGCTGTCATGGTAACAGCAGATCAGCAGTCCAATTTGTTTAAAAATTTGAACTATGTTTCCAAGTGTTATGGGTTCAATGACATATCTTATGTTATAACTCAATGGTTTACTGTTTAAATAAATATTTGACATTTCTCAAATATATTTTTACAGATGGCAGCAGATAAACGGTTGGAGAACGGGTGGGTAGTTTCCCACTGTTCTGACCGTAGCGGCTACCCGGAAGCATTGTGGCAAATGCTCCAATATTTCGGGTACAACCAGATGCCGCAATACTTCGCCAAGGCAGAAGGCGAAGAGGGGGACAAGACGTGGATGATCCATGTCAAGGTTCCCGCAGGACCTACGCCACCCGGTTGGGTGCCATTCACCGTCACGGTGAGAGGAAGACAACCGGAAGGGATGTGGCAAGTGGCAGCCCGTGACACTATGTCACGTTTCTGCCAACTACACGTGCAGGCTATGGAGGGAACTCCATACGCACTCGTTCCGGTGGAAGGACGAGCTCAGCATGTGTGGGAAGAAAGGTACCTGGAGGCAACAGACCCGACTTGCCCAAGGTACAACCCCGCGGAGGCAAACCTCAGCCTCCAAATGAGGGCGGGAAACGCTGTGATGGACAGCCAAGCTGTTCATACGGAGCATCTCGCCACCAAGATCAAGGAGAGCACAAGCCGTGGAGATCATTTCGAGGGTGCTCACAGCGCACTCCGCAATGTGCTTCTTCCGACGATCAAGCGACTGAATGGACAACACAATCAGTTGCGTCGTCTGAAGAAGGCAAAGAAGAAGAGCCGTGTTGACGTCGCGGCGTTGCAAGAGCTGGTGCAGACCCTAACCCAGCAGAATGAGGATCTTGCTCAAGAGCGGGACGACGCTATTGAGGAAGGACAAGGCTGGGAAGAGGACTACAACCAGGCTATGGACGAGGTGCATGCATTGCAGGATTGGGCGTACCGGTAGTCTTGGGTCTTCCAGCCATGGGAGAACCCGGAATGGGAGAAGAGGTGGTAGACCCCGAGCCACCAGCCAAGAATGACGCGTACTCGTGCCAACCCTGACGTTGGAGGTACTAGCCAAGGGGGAGAGACCTCCCAACCACCTCCCGAGGACTCCTCGGGACAACAACAGCAGCAGCGGGTGATGCCGCGTGCGTTTGCACCTCCGCAACGCATGCCGGGCTTTCGTCCCCCGAGTACTCCACCAGCAGCGGCCACATGTTACAAGTGTGGTCGTCCAGGACACTTCGCGAGCAGTTGCCCGGAGAGGCAAGGCGGCGGAGTGGCACCACAGTTTCTGGGGAGGAATCAACCCCGGAACCCTACTAATGCGCGGCGGGCAAACCCTAGGCCCGGCACTGTCCACCAGCTTGCCATTGAGGACGTGCCGGAGGGCGAACCAATCCTTGCGGCAAGCGTAATGGTCTCCAAAGCACCATTATGCTTAGCGGGTAGAGTGTACCCCACGTCTCTCATTATCTTAGAGGGGCAGAAGGTCGATGTCATCCTAGGGATGTCGTGGTTAACCCGCCACGGCGCTGTTTTAGACACCGTCCTTCGAGTCGTGCACCTAACCTCAGAAGTGCACGGTTCTCACTCATTATTTCTGGACAGTCCAGAAATAAAACTTCCAAGTGTCTATCAAGCCATAACCATCAGATTGGAAGACATTCCAGTGGTCCAAGAGTTCCCGGATGTATTCCCGGACGATTTGCCGGGGATGCCACCCGATAGAGAGGTGGAGTTCAAGATTGAACTTGCACCGGGAACCATGCCAATATCCCGAAGGCCGTACAAGATGGCGCACAAGGAGTTGGCTGAACTGAAGACTCAGCTCACGGACCTTCTGGAGAAGGGTTTTATTAGGCAGAGCTCCTCGCCATGGGGCTGTTCGGCATTATTTGTCAACAAGAAGGATGAGACGTTGCGGCTTTGCGTGGACTACCGTCCATTAAATGCCGTAACCATCAAGAACAAGTACCCGTTGCCACGGATCGACATGTTGTTTGATCAGTTGGTCGAAGCAAAGATCTTTTCCAAGATGGATTTAAGATCCGGGTACCATCAGATTAAGATAAGGGCGGAGGACATCCCAAAGACAGCTTTCTCGACAAGGTACGGACTTTATGAGTACCTGGTCATGTCCTTTGGCCTCACCAATGCTCCAGCTCACTTCATGTACTTAATGAACTCGGTATTCATGCCGGAGCTGGACAAGTTTGTCGTGGTCTTCATCGACGACATCCTAGTATACTCCAAGTCGGAGGAAGATCACAAGAAACATCTGCGTATAGTCTTGCAACGGCTGCGGGATCACAAGTTATACGCAAAGTTCAGCAAATGCGAGTTTTGGATATCGCAAGTGCCTTTCCTCGGGCATATCATCTCAGCGGAGGGTATCGCTGTGGACCCGAGCAAGATCACACAAGTGCTGAATTGGAAATCCCCGAGAACTGTTCATGAGGTACGGAGTTTCCTCGGACTCGCGGGGTATTATCGGAGGTTCATTCCAAACTTCTCGAAGATTGCCAAGCCAATGACAGAGCTGCTGAAGAAGGCTACCAAATATGTTTGGAGTCCAGCATGTGAAGCAGCATTCAAGGCTTTAGTCAAGCACCTGACATCAGCACCGGTTTTGGCGCAGCCAGACACAACAAAACCGTTCGATGTGTACTGCGATGCATCCGGCATTGGGCTCGGATGTGTGCTGATGCAAGACCGAAGAGTGGTCGCGTATGGATCACGGCAGCTTAGGAACAATGAGCAAAATTATCCAACTCACGACTTTGTAACACCCCAAATTTTGATTCAAAACTCTAAACCATGCTCAGAGGGGAATTTAAAAATTTTTGGACGTGTTGCATGTTTTGCAAAAATTCAAATTCAAACTGGAATTCAAATTATACTCAAAACAGAAAAGAAATGGAAAAAGAATAAGGAAAACGGGAAAAAAACCGGCCAGTGGGCCGAAACCCGCCAGCCGGCCCAGCTCGCCCCCGCGCGCGCCGCGCTGCCTCTCACCGACGGGTGGGACCCGCCTGTCATCCCTAACCCCGCGACCCCGGACTCTCTCTCGCGCGCGCGATCGCAACCGATCGGGAAACCCGTCCCCGCAGCCCGAATTCTGGTCCGAAACGACTCAAACTCGATCGCAACAGACCCACCGCCCTCCCCCGGCTATAAAAACCCCAGCTCCGATCAGTTTTTCCCACGCGATCGCCGATTTTTACTCCGGTGAGCACCGAGACTTCGCCGGTGAATTCTGGCCGATCTAAGCTCGGAAACTCTGATCTAACTCGCTGGTCTTGATCCACCGCCTCCGGGGAACTTTGCAGGTGCAGAAAACTCGGAGAGTTACGGTGTAAACACAGCGCCGACGAGCTTCGCCGTGGTTTTGCCTCGGACCTCGCCGCCGATCACTTTCCAGGACCCCCGAGCTCGAGAAAACCCCCGAGGTGAGATCCCTGACCTCCCCTCTACCGGTCTAGGCCATAAGATCACAGTTTTAGGCAGAATTCTCGAGGATCCGAAACTTTCCGGCGAGATCGCCGCTTCCCGCCGCCGTGCGCCGCCGGCAGCGCCGCCCGCGCTCGGTCAGAGCGACGTGGCCGCTTGTGCGCCGTTTATTTTAAATCGCACGGTAGACTTTAAAACCCCGCGTACCGGTTCGATGTTATAATCTCAGCCGTCGGTTTAAAATCGGACGGTCCACGTCAGCCCCGCGTTATAAAGACTGGAATTCTTACGTGCTACCCCCTGGGGTTCTCTGGAATTGAGAGCTAGCCCCGGAAACTTCAGATCTAGCCCCTGGAACTTTAGAAATTCATGTAAATTCATTTAAAAATCAGTTTTAGCCCCTGGACTTAATAAAAATTAGGAAAAACACCTCTGATAAGTGTAGCTAGACCCCTGGAAATTATGAAAATAATATTATAGACCCTGTAATGGGGTGAGTTCATTATTTTAGCCCTGTTTTGTATTTAATCTAAAACATTGAATATGTAACTAGTGTTTAAAAATTAAAAAGGGGGATAAACATAATTGTCAAAATTAATTAAAAACTTTCTCAGTACTTAGAAAACTTTGGAGTGAGATAAAAGTATATTTTTGGGCTGAAATGAATCTGTTTCATTTATTATTCACATTTATTAGTATAGGGACACATTTCTAAGTAAAGAATAGCTATAGAAAAATAGGGAAAATAATTATGAAATAGTATACATCAGAAGCCAAGGTCAAATTATGATATTAAATTATTTAGGACCAGAACCTATACTGTTTAGATGATATGTATTTCTAATTTTATAATAAAATACACAATTATGCATAAGAATATAAATCTGAAAAATATAGCAACTAGTAAATGATCAATGGAGTTTCTAAAATACAAAGAGTTCAGTTTAGGGTTGATAGAAATTATGAAAGCACATATGGGGAAGAATAATACTTTTCATACACACTTGGTAGTAAAAAGGTGAAGTAGTTGAATATAAGAAATTTATTGGAAACCCATATAAATAATACGTAAGTATAAAGGTGGACACAAAAGAAGGAATCATATACACATGGTTAAAAGTGCATGCAAGCCACAACTCAACACACATAAAGTAACCACAACACATATAATGGTAAAGAACTTTTATAAATATGAATGTGTGGTTTGTATGAAGTAGAAGTGTGAACTATGTCTTATGATTGTTGTTTTTCTTTTGCTATGTGTGATGGTATGAAGTAGAACCTGTTCAAGAGCAAGTTATTTCTTTTCAAGATCAGGACTACCAATTTCAAGAGCAGCAAGAAGGAGGAAAGTGTCCTTGACCACTTTGATCCTATGCTAGGATGTGTAGATAGAATTATTTGCATTGTCAAATGAAATATGAAACCCATTCTAGGAAAGTTTCCCTAGAATTGCATTACCTTGTTTTCCTTGTAGCTTGGGTTGGGATTTATTTTACCATGTCATTTATTTACATGCATATGCTTAGCCATGCTTAGAATGGGATATTTGGGACATGAGATCATCAGTTTATTATACCATACTCTTGAATGAGCTATTGGGAGTTATGTAGAGGTAGGGATCAAGGCAAGTTGGATGTTTTGGTTGTGTGCTGGGTGCACGAGACTTGGGTTTGTGTTTAGTACTTGCCTGGATCCTAAGGACCGGTTCATGGAGCATGTAACCCGGCTTTACAGTGCCAACCACATGCTGAGATGGGGCAGCTTGGCCAATTAATTAGGTGTATCCCCGGCGTAGTATGGGTGTGTTGGATGGTGCGGGGAGTAGGTGTCAGCTGGACTACCATATGAACCGCAAGGCTCAAGAGGGGGCCACTGCAGCGGGGTTGGAGCCTCTTGTATGCTGTTAGGGGTGAAACCTCAGTGGGCCCACGCTCATCGGGAATCCCTTTGTAAAGGCTTCGTAGTGATCTCTCGGCCGCACACCTGGGAAGTGTGAATGTGGATCGTAGCTACTGGCATAATGGAGGTTCTTTTAGTCCACCCGGCAACGGGGGATGAAATCACTACTTGTGGGTACAGTGGTACAAACTCTGCAGAGTTAAAACTGTCTTGACAGCCGTGCTCACGGTTAAGAGCGGCCTGGACTTATTCATGATTAGAGGATTGATGGTTTTGGAAGTTAAGCGGGGAGCTTAACATTGGAAATGATGGTTATGGTTATTGGGTTATGATGATGGGATGGGAGATTGGGACCATTTCACCTGTGTAGTAATGAAGGTGCTTAATAAGCTAAGGTGATAGGTATTAATTGCGTAGTGCTTTAACCATGAGTTCAACCTCTCCTTGTTCTAGCCATGCATGATATAATTTTCCCACACTTGCTGAGTACCATTGGTACTCAACCTTGCATTTTTGTTGGTTTATATTGCTGCTCAGGTCAAGATAATGAGGTGGTGTATAATGACCAAGATTTTGGACCCGAGGAAGGATTTTAGGTTCATGAAGACCCCCGGGCAACGCCTGTGATGGAGCCCTAAAGAATAATATTCCGCTGCTAGTTTATTTACTTGTGATGAAGCATTTGTGTCCATTGAGACATTTGCGATGTAAGACTTATTTATATTCGACACCTGGCTTGTAATAAATGATGCTTCACTATTTGTCATCACATGTATGAGAAAATGATCCTGGCATACATGTGATATTCACTTGGTTGTTTCCTTCGGAAAAACCGGGTGTGACAGAGGTGGTATCAGAGCCAAGGTTGCCCGTAGGAACGTGGACCTAGGTAGAAATGGACGTATTTAAGGGCCCTATTTTCTTAAAAACTATTTTCCAAGGTGTGGGTTGAAAAGTGTTATTAAAGGAGTCATTTTCTTCATCTTACCCCAACTTTCATTCAAAATAGGATTTTTGTTTGAGATTTTATCTAACCTAATTTTAAATTCTTTTGTTTTAGATGGTTCGCATGATTCGCACCGCTCGTAAGTCCACAGGAGGGAGAGTTCCCGTAGTTGCCCTTGCCGAAAGAGAGGAGAGTCGTCCAGTGACGTACCTTTCCTATGGATTGGCAGTAGGAGATTTGTTGCGCCGTCTTCGACGTATGCTCGAAGCCGCCGGCAATACGGGCAAGCTTATCATCCACTATAACTCCACCAGGACCATCCGTGAGAAGAGGGAAGAATGGAGTTCGGAGATGAGGATTATACACGAGAATCAGCTGCTTAAGATTCACCACTCTCCAGCTTGTCGAGCAACACAAGTTGACGCGGAGAAAGATGTCACCTGGGAGGCCATCACCTGCCAGAGTCACATCTATCGTCGCCACTTGGACAAAACTGAGTACATGTATGTCCTCCAACGTGAGAGTGGTACCACGGAGTACAAGTACCCACCGGTGCAGCAAGGGACTTCCCATGAGCACATGGACTTGTGCTTGGAGGATGCTGCTATGCTCAGCACTCGACTTCAGGAGTGTCAACAAGAGCTTCAGGATGTCCGAGACACCCTGAAGGAAACGGAGGCGTTGCTGCGAGCTTGCTTAAAGGCGAGAGAAAGAGGAGATGGGAATGAACTGTGTGTCACCGTGAGTGATCCATGGACTCCAGACTCCCCGGATCGCCGAGCAATCAGGCGTCGTCGCACTTCTCCACCAGCAGCCTCCCCACCCAAAGCGGAGTCAGAAGGTAGCCGAAATGAGGAGGAAGATCCCGAGGAGCCAGCTCAAGAGGACGAGTAGTGTAGAGTCTTTCCCCTAGCTAGCAAGAGGTCGAGTAGTCGAGTCGTTACATAGTTAATGGTGTGATAATGCTTGGTGTGTGACGTGAGTTGTGGAAGCCATGAGCAATTGTCCACAGCCTCGTCTTCAGATTGTTTTGCTTTGGTGTGTGAACCCACAGGAAATAATAGTGCATTTATTTGGTGTGAGATATAAACCCTCGTAAAAGTATAACAAAGCCTCAACACTTCAAAGTGCAAACTAAGGAAAGTAGTAAGATGATACTAAGTGATTTCAAAATTGACATTGGTTGATTCTGCCAGATGGCCGGAAGAGGAAAAGGACGTGCTGCCAACCCCGCCAACAACAACGATGAGGCATGCGACCCTCATCTTTCTGGAGGCCAGGACAGGGGTGGTCGCCGTGAAGAAGTTGATCCTCTCCACCAAATGCTGGAGAATCAAAATCAGCTCATCCAGAACTTGACTCAAGTGGTGGCCAACTTGCATCAAGTTCCACCTCCACAAGCTGCACCACGCCAACCAAGGTTGAGTGAGTTTCTAGGAACTCAACCTCCAAAGTTTGCAAGTGCTGCTTAACCTCTGGAGGCAGATGATTGGCTGAAGACTATTGAAAGCAAGATGAGGATCATACAATGCCAAGGGTATGAGAGGGTGCTGTTTGCCTCTCATCAATTGCAGGGACCTGCTGCTGATTGGTGGACCGCCTATGTGGCCGCCCATCATGACCCTGAGAACATCACTTGGGAAGAGTTCAAGCGTAGCTTCCGCAACCACTACATCCCAAGAGGTGAACTCAAAAACAAGAGGAAAGAGTTTCTGGGACTGCAGCAGGGAAACATGACGGTGAGGGAATACCTCACTAAATTTACTCAACTATCCCGTTATGCTCCACGAGACATAGAGACTGATGAGCAGAAACAAGATTGTTTCGTGGAAGGACTTACCGCAGAGATGCAGTGTGCCATGTCCTCCAATGAGTATGAAAGCTTTCAAAAGATGGTGGACAGAGCATTTGTGGTGGAAAGGAAGCTAAAGGCCCTAGAAAATGAGAATAAGAGGAAGGCGGGGTGGTCACATCAAGCCTCAGGGAGCAACACCCGCCCATGTATGATGCAGCAACCTACGGGGCAGATGAGCCGTGCTGCGGTTCCCTATTCAGCGCCAAGAGGGTACAACCCAAACTACAGGCCACCCGCAGCACCTGCACAGCCGCCACGTCAGTTTGTGCAGCAGCCTCGCCCCGCATATCCACCTCGACCAGCAGTGCAAGGACCCCCGAACCAACCCCAAGACAACAAAGGCCAAGCACCTAAGGGTGGGGTGCAATGTTTTAGCTGTGGTGAAGTGGGGCACTACGCCCACAAATGCCCAAAGAAGAAGCCCGCGCCGCCACAACAGCAGAATGTATTGAGAGGACGGGTGAACCACGTCACTATGGAGGAAGCACAAGAGGCACCCGACGTGGTAGTTGGTAAGTTTCCTGCCAATTTACGCCTTGCAACTCTGCTGTTTGATTCTGGTGCTACCCACTCGTTCATTGCTCAAGGGTTTGTTAAGAAGCATGACCTAGCAACCACACAAATGAACCATATGCTAGCCGTAAACTCTCCAGGTGGAGAAATAAGGACAAGCCAAGTGTGTCCCAAAGTGAGCCTAGACATTAATGGGGTAGTATTTACTGCTAACCTCATAGTGATAGATTCACAAGGGATAGATATTATTTTGGGTATGGATTGGTTGACCAAACATAAAGGAATCATCCATTGTTCAACCAGAACGGTGGAACTAACTCACCCCAATGGCACAAGAGTAAAGTTCATAACAATACACGAGCCTAGGAGGGACATTAAATTAAATCAAGTGGAGGTGAAAGTTGAGGAAATCAGGACCATCAGGGAATATCCAGATATTTTTCCGGAGGAGTTGCCAGGTATGCCTCCCGACCGTGACGTGGAATTCGCAATTGAGCTAGTACCGGGAACAGCCCCGATATACAAGAGACCTTATCGAATGGACTCCAAGCAGCTAGAAGAGCTCAAGGATCATTTGAGAGAATTGACGGAGAAGGGGTATATTCGCCCTAGTTCCTCACCATGGGGAGCTCCGGTGATATTTGTGCCCAAGAAAGACGGAACCCAAAGGTTATGCGTGGATTACCGTGCCTTGAATGAGGTAACCATCAAGAACAAGTACCCATTACCCCGCATTGAAGACTTGTTTGATCAGTTGAGGGGAGCTTGTGTGTTCTCAAAAATTGATCTCAGGTCGGGGTACCACCAACTCAAGATAAGGGAATCAGATATTCCCAAGACAGCTTTCGTATCTCGGTACGGACTGTATGAATACACCGTCATGCCTTTCGGGCTAACCAATGCCCCGGCATATTTCATGTACCTCATGAACAAGGTATTCATGGAATATCTGGACAAATTTGTGGTGGTTTTCATAGATGATATTCTCATCTTCTCCAAAGATGAAGAAGAACATGATAAACATCTAAGGCTGGTGTTACAGAGGCTGAGAGAACACCAACTATATGCCAAGTTGAGCAAGTGTGAGTTTTGGCTGAAGAGAGTTCCCTTTTTAGGACATATCATCTCGGAGGGAGGAATCTCCGTAGATCCCTCCAAAATCGAGGATATCTAGAAGTGGAAGACCCCTGAAAATATCAGGGAAGTTCGAAGCTTTTTGGGATTGGCTGGATACTATCGACGGTTTATTGAGGGATTCTCCAAGATCTCGAGACCTCTCACCAAACTGTTGGAAAAGGGAATCGCATTCACCTGGACGCCACAGTGCGAGACGAGCTTTCAGGAGCTAAAGAAGAGATTGACAACAGCCCCAGTGCTGGTTATGCCAGATATGCAGAAGAATTTCACAGTGTACTGCGATGCCTCTGGAAATGGGTTGGGATGTGTTCTCATGCAAGAAGGACATGTCGTGGCATATGCATCCCGGCATCTTCGGAAGCACGAGAAGAACTATCCTACACATGACCTAGAACTAACTGCAGTGGTACACGCGTTGAAAATTTGGCGGCACTATTTGATGGGGAAGAGGACAGAGATATATACGGATCATAAGAGTTTGAAGTACATATTCACACAGCCAGATCTCAACCTCAGACAAAGGAGATGGTTAGAGCTAATCGATGACTTTGATGTGGGCATCAACTATCATCCCGGGAAAGCAAACGTCGTGGCCGATGCTTTGAGTCGGAAAGTGCAGGTCAATAAGTTGAGCTTGAAGGACATGCCCGCAGAATTGAAGGACGAGGTTATAAGGCTCAATCTATGTCTAGTAAATAGTGGTGAAGCCATCGCCATGGAAGTGGACTCCACACTCGAGCGAGACATACGCGAGGGTCAAAAGAATGATGAGAAGATACAGGAAATCAGGCAACTCATCAAGGAAAATAAAGCTCCTGGTTTTAGAGAGGATGAACAGGGAACAGTGTGGCACGGGAAAACGATCTGTGTGCCAGAAGTAAAGGAGATCCGTGAATTGATTTTAAAGGAGGCTCACGATTCCGACTATTCCATTCATCCTGGGAGTACGAAGATGTACCAGGACCTCAAAAGCAGGTATTGGTGGTATGGCATGAAGCGAGATGTCGCGGAACATGTTGCCCTATGTGACACATGTCAGTTGGTGAAAGCTGAACATCAACGACCCGCGGGATTATTGCAACCACTCAAAGTGCCTGAATGGAAGTGGGAAGAAATCAGCATGGATTTTGTTGTGGGATTGCCTAGGACCCAATCCGGGTATGATTCAATATGGGTCATTATTGATAGGCTAACCAAGGTAGCTCATTTCATTCCTGTGAAAGAAAGCTACAGCGGATCCAAATTGGCAGAATTGTACATGTCAAGGATTGTGTGTTACCATGGAGTGCCAAAGAAGATAGTGTCGGATCGAGGGACACAGTTCACCTCGAGGTTTTGGCAAAAGTTGCATGAAACCATGGGAACCCATTTGAACTTCAGCTCTGCCTATCATCCCCAAACTGACGGGCCGACGGAGAGAACCAATCAGATCCTTGAAGATATGTTAAGGCCATGTGCACTCCAAAACAATAGGAGTTGGGACAAGAACCTACCATATGCGGAGTTTTCCTATAACAACAGTTATCAAGCTAGTATGAAGATGTCACCGTTTGAAGCGTTGTATGGAAGGAAGTGCAGAACTCCCCTATTTTGGAACCAAACAGGAGAAAGTAAAGTGTTTGGTCCAGAAGTGCTACAAGAAGCCGAGGCAAAGGTGAGGGAGATTCGCAACAATTTGAGGATAGCACAAACACGCCAAAAGAGCTATGCCGATGTACGAAGAAGAGAGCTCGTTTTTAACGTGGGAGACTATGTTTATCTCAAGGTGTCCCCTCAGAGGACTTCGTCGGTTCAAGGTGAAAGGGAAGTTGTCACCTCGATACATCGGACCCTTCCAGGTTTTGGAAAGGAAAGGCGAAGTGGCGTACCAACTAGAGTTACCGGTTCATCTATCGGACGTGCACGATGTATTCCATGTGTCACAACTCAAGAAATGTCTGAGGACGCCTGAGGAGGTATTACCCATGAATGAAGTGGATGTAGCTGAAGATTTGTCTTATGCCGAGCAACCATACAAGATTTTGGAGACAATGGAACGCCTCACCAGAAACAAGAGAATCCGGATGTGCAAGGTGCAGTGGAAGCATCACTCAGAAGAGGAAGCTACCTGGGAAAGGGAAGATGAGCTCAAGGCACAATTTCCGGAATTGTTTTCTTAGAAACACCAATCTCGAGGACGAGATTTCTTTTAAGGGGGGTAGAGCTGTAACACCCCAAATTTTGATTCAAAACTCTAAACCATGCTCAGAGGGGAATTTAAAAATTTTTGGACGTGTTGCATGTTTTGCAAAAATTCAAATTCAAACTAGAATTCAAATTATACTCAAAACAGAAAAGAAATGGAAAAAGAAAAAGGAAAACGGGAAAAAAACCGGCCAGTGGGCCGAAACCCGCCAGCCGGCCCAGCTACTCCAGCGACAGCCCGCCCCCGCGTGCGCCGCGCTGCCTCTCACCGACGGGTGGGACCCGCCTGTCATCCCTAACCCCGCGACCCCGGACTTTCTCTCTCGCGCGCGATCGCAACCGATCGGGAAACCCGTCCCCGCAGCCCGAATTCTGGTCCCAAACGACTCAAACTCAATCGCAACAGACCCACCGCCCTCCCCCGGCTATAAAAACCCCAGCTCCGATCAGTTTTTCCCACGCGATCGCCGATTTTTACTCCGGTGAGCACCGAGACTTCGCCGGTGAATTCTGGCCGATCTAAGCTCGGAAACTCTGATCTAACTCGCTGGTCTTGATCCACCGCCTCCGGGGAACTTTGCAGGTGCAGAAAACTCGGAGAGTTACGGTGTAAACACAGCGCCGACGAGCTTCGCCGTGGTTTTGCCTCGGACCTCGCCGCCGATCACTTTCCAGGACCCCCGAGCTCGAGAAAACCCCCGAGGTGAGATCCCTGACCTCCCCTCTACCGGTCTAGGCCATAAGATCACAGTTTTAGGCAGAATTCTCGAGGATCCGAAACTTTCCGGCGAGATCGCCGCTTCCCGCCGCCGTGCGCCGCCGGCAGCGCCGCCCGCGCTCGGTCAGAGCGACGTGGCCGCTTGTGCGCCGTTTATTTTAAATCGCACGGTAGACTTTAAAACCCCGCGTACCGGTTCGATGTTATAATCTCAGCCGTCGGTTTAAAATCGGACGGTCCACGTCAGCCCCGCGTTATAAAGACTGGAATTCTTACGTGCTACCCCCTGGGGTTCTCTGGAATTGAGAGCTAGCCCCGGAAACTTCAGATCTAGCCCCTGGAACTTCAAAAATTCATGTAAATTCATTTAAAAATCAGTTTTAGCCCCTGGACTTAATAAAAATTAGGAAAAACACCTCTGATAAGTGTAGCTAGACCCCTGGAAATTATGAAAATAATATTATAGACCCTGTAATGGGGTGAGTTCATTATTTTAGCCCTGTTTTGTATTTAATCTAAAACATTGAATATGTAACTAGTGTTTAAAAATTAAAAAGGGGGATAAACATAATTGTCAAAATTAATTAAAAACTTTCTCAGTACTTAGAAAACTTTGGAGTGAGATAAAAGTATATTTTTGGGCTGAAATGAATCTGTTTCATTTATTATTCACATTTATTAGTATAGGGACACATTTTTAAGTAAAGAATAGCTATAGAAAAATAGGGAAAATAATTATGAAATAGTATACATCAGAAGCCAAGGTCAAATTATGATATTAAATTATTTAGGACCAGAACCTATACTGTTTAGATGATATGTATTACTAATTTTATAATAAAATACACAATTATGCATAAGAATATAAATCTGAAAAATATAGCAACTAGTAAATGATCAATGGAGTTTCTAAAATACAAAGAGTTCAGTTTAGGGTTGATAGAAATTATGAAAGCACATATGGGGAAGAATAATACTTTTCATACACACTTGGTAGTAAAAAGGTGAAGTAGTTGAATATAAGAAATTTATTGGAAACCCATATAAATAATACGTAAGTATAAAGGTGGACACAAAAGTAGGAATCATATACACATGGTTAAAAGTGCATGCAAGCCACAACTCAACACACATAAAGTAACCACAACACATATAATGGTAAAGAACTTTTATAAATATGAATGTGTGGTTTGTATGAAGTAGAAGTGTGAACTATGTCTTATGATTGTTGTTTTTCTTTTGCTATGTGTGATGGTATGAAGTAGAACCTGTTCAAGAGCAAGTTATTTCTTTTCAAGATCAGGACTACCAATTTCAAGAGCAGCAAGAAGGAGGCAAGTGTCCTTGACCACTTTGATCCTATGCTAGGATGTGTAGATAGAATTATTTGCATTGTCAAATGAAATATGAAACCCATGCTAGGAAAGTTTCCCTAGAATTGCATTACCTTGTTTTCCTTGTAGCTTGGGTTGGGATTTATTTTACCATGTCATTTATTTACATGCATATGCTTAGCCATGCTTAGAATGGGATATTTGGGACATGAGATCATCAGTTTATTATACCATACTCTTGAATGAGCTTTTGGGAGTTATGTAGAGGTAGGGATCAAGGCAAGTTGGATGTTTTGGTTGTGTGCTGGGTGCACGAGACTTGGGTTTGTGTTTAGTACTTGCCTGGATCCTAAGGACCGGTTCATGGAGCATGTAACCCGGCTTTACAGTGCCAACCACATGCTGAGATGGGGCAGCTTGGCCAATTAATTAGGTGTATCCCCGGCGTAGTATGGGTGTGTTGGATGGTGCGGGGAGTAGGTGTCAGCTGGACTACCATATGAACCGCAAGGCTCAAGAGGGGGCCACTGCAGCGGGGTTGGAGCCTCTTGTATGCTGTTAGGGGTGAAACCTCAGTGGGCCCACGCTCGTCGGGAATCCCTTTGTAAAGGCTTCGTAGTGATCTCTTGGCCGCACACCTGGGAAGTGTGAATGTGGATCGTAGCCACTGGCATAATGGAGGTTCTTTTAGTCGACCCGGCAACGGGGGATGAAATCACTACTTGTGGGTACAGTGGTACAAACTCTGCAGAGTTAAAACTGTCTTGACAGCCGTGCTCATGGTTAAGAGCGGCCTGGACTTATTCATGATTAGAGGATTGATGGTTTTGGAAGTTAAGCGGGGAGCTTAACATTGGAAATGATGGTTATGGTTATTGGGTTATGATGATGGGATGGGAGATTGGGACCATTTCACCTGTGTAGTAATGAAGGTGCTTAACAAGCTAAGGTGATAGGTATTAATTGCGTAGTGCTTTAACCATGAGTTCAACCTCTCCTTGTTCTAGCCATGCATGATATAATTTTCCCACACTTGCTGAGTACCATTGGTACTCAACCTTGCATTTTTGTTGGTTTATATTGCTGCTCAGGTCAAGATAATGAGGTGGTGTATAATGACCAAGATTTTGGACCCGAGGAAGGATTTTAGGTTCATGAAGACCCCCGGGCAACGCCTGTGATGGAGCCCTAAAGAATAATATTCCGCTGCTAGTTTATTTACCTGTGATGAAGCATTTGTGTCCATTGAGACATTTGCGATGTAAGACTTATTTATATTCGACACCTGGCTTGTAATAAATGATGCTTCACTATTTGTCATCACATGTATGAGAAAATGATCCTGGCATACATGTGATATTCACTTGGTTGTTTCCTTCGGAAAAACCGGGTGTGACAGACTTGGAGCTCGCTGCCGTGGTACTTGCACTGAAGATGTGGAGGCACTACCTACTCGGTAACCTCGTACATTTATATACCGACCACAAAAGCCTCAAGTACATATTCACTCAGAAGGAGCTGAACATGAGGCAACGAAGATGGTTAGAACTGATAAAGGATTACGAGATAGAGATCCATTATCATCTGGGTAAGGCAAACGTTGTGGCGGACGCGCTAAGCCGCAAGTCACACGTCAATAATCTGACCATCACACCGTTGGAAGAGAGCGAACCACCACTACATGTGATTCCACACGGAGCTCTCTACAACCTAACTTTGATCCCCACCATCCGTGAAGAGATAGCGGCAGCCCAGAAGAATGACAAGGGCATGTCACATTTGTGGAGACGTGTAGACAGTGGGGAGTTAAAATGTTTCCGGAAGGACGGAGACGGCGTCCTATGGTTCAAGGACCGGATTGTCGTACCCCGAAACCCGGAGCTACGGAAGAAAATCTTTGATGAGGCTCACTTATCAAAATTTTCTATTCACCCCGGCAGCAACAAAATGTATCAAGAACTCAGAAGAAAGTTTTGGTGGACACGGATGAAGCGAGAGACTGCAAAATACGTGTCCGAGTGTGATACATGTCGAAGGGTGAAGGCGTACCACATGCGGAAACCGGGACTGCTGCAACCACTGGGCATTCCTGCCTGGAAGTGGGAGGACGTGAGCATGGATTTCGTCGTCGGTTTACCCACCACCTTACAGAAACATGATTCGGTGTGGGTGATCGTCGATCGGCTCACCAAAGTTGCCCATTTCATCCCGGTCAACACCAACTACAACGCCAAGAAGTACGCTGAACTGTACATCTCACGGATCCTATGCTTATACGGCGTACCCCGTACCATCATATCGGACCGGGGCACTTTATTTGTGTCCCGTTTTTGGGAGCAGCTACACGCTGCCTTGGGGACGAAGCTGATCCGTAGTTCAGCCTACCACCCGCAGACGGATGGACAAACTGAGCGGGTAAATCAAATCCTAGAAGACATGCTACGAGCTTGCGCTATCAACCACGGCAAGAATTGGGATGATCACTTGCCGTTAGCCGAGTTCTCGTACAACAATGGGTACCAAGCCAGCATCAAGATGGCGCCCTACGAGGCGCTATACGGAAGAAAATGCCGCACACCATTGAACTGGTGTGAGTCTGGCGAGAGGGTTACCTTCGGGATTGACCTTGTCAACGACGCGGAAGAAAAGGTTCGACTGATTCAAGCAAACCTAAGAGCTGCTCAATCCCGACAAAAACAGTATGCGGACCGGAGAAGGCGCCCATTACAATTCGAAGTTGGAGATCACGTATATCTACGGGTGTCTCCAATGAAGGGTGTAAACAGATTTGGGGTGAGATGAAAGTTGGCACCCCGATTCATCGGTCCATTCCAGATTACCGAAAGATGTGGATCGGTAGCATACCGGCTGAAATTACCAGAAGCACTTTCCGATGTGCACGACGTCTTTCACGTTTCCCAGCTGAGGAAGTGTCTCAAGCTATCAACTACCGTTCAGCTGGAAGACATTGAAGAACTGCAACCGGATCTCACCTATCAGGAGGAACCGGTGCAGATTATTGATGAGAAGGCCCGAACCACACGCAACCGTACGTTGTGGTTCTACAAGGTTCTGTGGAGTAATCACTCCGTGGACGAAGCGACATGGGAGAGCGAAGAATTCCTTCGTACTAACTACCCCGACTTTCTCACGTCGCATATCCGGTAATTTTCCACCATCCTCTCTCTCATTTTCACCTTATAATCTCGGGACGAGATTCTTTTAAGGGTGAGGAATGTAAGGGCCTCAGTTTTTGACACCCATTTGTAGTGTTCATCCCCACACCACACACCTCATTTGAGGAAGAATGATGAACACAAATGAAGAGCAAGTAACAATTATCAACATGCTCATTAGGGAACAAACTTACACATTGCAAAAGTGGTATTTCCCACATGTGATATAGATGGGATGGACATAGGAAAAACTCCTACACTTTGCTAAGGATGTCCATGCCAAGTTTCACCCAAATTCAAAACCTTTTTGAGGTCATCTTGGGTATAGATAGGAAGGGGGCAGTTTGAAAACATATTCAAATTCAAACTGTTTTTATACCATGAATTTGAAAGTGGAAGACATATTCTTACTCAGCACATTTTTGTGAGCTCACACACCAATTTTCACTCCATTTGGAGTTGATCTTGACATGAGCTAAGGGGGAGAAATTCAAACTTTATTTGAATTTCAAACTGAACTTGTGCTGAAATTCATTCAAACCAAACCTCATTTGAACTTTGATCAATTCAAATGGCTCATGGGGGAATAATTTGAATTGCCAAGGGTAGTATGGGGTTCACTGTTTACAACAGTGATTAGAAGTAAATTTCAGAGGTTAAAAGGAAGGGTGGGACCCACATGTCAGCCTCTACTTCAACACAAACCGACTGAGACTTTTCACTCAGGTCGCCGAGCCGCAGCGGTGATCGCCACCGAGGCCAGCCACCGCGCCACCAGCTGCTTGCCCACGCGCGGGCATGAGGCGGTGCAGAGCCTTCTTAAGGCGCCTGCCCCCTCCTCGGCCGAGGTACCGACGTGTTTTCCCGCAAGAACCCAGCACCGGCCGAAAGTTTCCGCAGTTCGGACTTGATCGGAGAACGCCGATCGCAGCTCCCTCCTTCCACTCCAGAGCCCCAGCAAGGTACTAGAGACCTTCCTCCATCCTCCCCGTTGCTAGAATTCGGTTGAAACCGAGTGATATCGGCTGTGCCGAAAGATCAAACTCGGAACTTGGAACCGCCGCACCTCGGGCTCTCGTGGACAGCCCAACCTGGGCGTTGTCACACCCGAGCCAAGGCACCCTTGGACGCGCGGGTGACCGGTGCTGCTCATCCCCGAGCCACAGCTCGAGTGGTTGCTCACCGGCGGCGAATTTCCACTTTTCCCCTTTCTGTGTGCAGAACGACCTTCGGGTACGATTCTGTTTAATTCGTGCTCTAGAAAGGATTAGAGGGCCTCAGGCCGCTCTCACACGAGCTAGACACGGTAACGCACAAGTTGCCTTCACAACTCTGGGCCGGAGAACCTCTGTGCCCGGCATAATTTGAGGTCTACTAATGGCGGAACGAACGGGCGGCATCGGGCGCACGGTGAGGACCTATTTCGGGCCTTCCCCGAGCTGCCTCGAGCTCATGTCGACCTTCTCTGAGGTCCACTGATGCTCCCCGACCGATTTCCCAAGTAGCTGAGGTACTAGGAGAGTCAGCCGACATGGCCGAAGTCATTCCGATATGGCGGCTCGTCGCCGATCATGTTCCGGCCGTTGTCATGAGCAGCTGACCCTCGGATCCTGTTCCCCAAGTAAAAGTAGGCAGGGGCGGCCAGAATCAAGAAGTTTGGAGCTGTACAGCAGCCGGCGGCGAGCTCTCCGGCGAGGTCCCTCGGCGGCGGGGCGCGGGTGTCGCGAGGTTGAAGAAGGGGGTGGACCCCAGCTGTCAGCGGCCGATATTTTGAATCGGGATCCGGCTGCGGCCGGGATCGGGAGTGCTGGCGCGCAAAATCCTTGTGGGCCGCGGTGTGCCATCGCCTAGGCGTGCGACGCGTGTACCCTGGGCCCACGCGCGAGTTTAAACTTTTCCCCGATTTTCAGATTTCCTTCAAACTTCAAATCCTTATAACTTTGGCTAGAAAGCTCCAAATTGAGTGAACCAAATTTTGCTGGATTCAGCTCTCTGAGTACTTTCCAGCAAATCAAGTTTCACTTCATGAAATTCCTTAATTCTCCAGAATTAATTCCTTAAAGTTTAAACTGTTAGGAATTTTTACTGGAGAATCCTTTGGAGGAAAATCCTGAAATTTTGCTGAGATGTTCCCCAAAATATCCTTGAACTACCATAAAAATTTCAGATCCATTTGAGCTCATTTCGTCCACCGGATGGTGTGATTAGTAAAACTGTTCCAGAGAAAATAGAAAATGTTCAGAAACATTTTCAGAATTTTCTCTGAAATTGTTTAGCTCATATCTTTAGTTAGGGACTTCCAAATTAAGTGGCACCAACTCCATTAGAACCCTCTGAAAATCTAGTTTTCAGAAAGTCATAGTTTGTCTCTTGGAAATTCCTAGAACACCCTAAGAGTTCCAATTAAGGTCAAGGACATAATTATTTGTGGAGGGCTCAAATGAGCTTTGCTGCAACTAAAACTTGACCAAGTCTCTGTTTAGGTTGTAACCAAGCCACAGTAAAAGTTTCAGTCATTGGGTCTATCTAGCAAAGGTTATAGACTTCACAACTTCAAACTTAATACAAATGCATTAAATTAATACATGTATTGTTTCTATCATGTAGTCGCTAAGGTCGAGGAGGAACCCGAAGTCCTAGACTTCGTTACTCCGGAGGAACAGCTAGCCTACGACCAAGAGCAGCAAGGCAAGCTCCGGTTTGCATTAACCTTTTTACAAATTTTTATTGTTTTGAGCATATACTTGTTTCCTTTATTCTGTGCATTAGAGTCTTGTTTGGAAGCCCCACTGCATAGCCAAGAGAACCATGGGTTGGGTTTAGGATTGCAAACCCCGTTAGCCACTGCATTGCTAAGATAGGGTAGGATTCGGTACAAGTCGAGTTGTTGGAACTACTCGCGAGAATAGGCTAGAGGCACATTGCTCGGGTAGAGATAGCACATGATACACATGGCAAGAAAATGAGACCGAGCGGAGAGTAAGGGCAGCAGGACTTTGGGGCCTGTGTGCTGTAGCTCCGCTTGTGTCGATTGAGGACCAAGCCGTGTGCGGGCCTGTTGAACAAGCTAGAACAGTACTGAAGACCTACCGGCTATATGGGAACCGGGAAACTGATGTAACTCGGGTAGCTGGGTATTGAGGCATTGCCCGTCGTTCAGAGGGTAGGTTGAGAGCTCGAGGTGTAAATCGGCTGGCGGCACGGAGATGCGCGTGCAGAGACCTCTTGCTCGGGACGATGGGACCGGTTCAATATTTGGCTAACGGGTGAAAGGTAGTCGCGTACGGCGTCCGTGATGGTTGTTGTAGGCAACATCGAGTACGGGCGTACGTGACGGGTTGTTCGGGTAACCCTGCAGGTGTAAATCGATTATAATCGCCGTCCCTCGCGGTCAGTGAGTACCACTTGTTCACTGTACCGTGACGTAGAAAGAACAGGCTAGTTACATGTTAAAATGTTGCTGATTGAAAGCTGGACATTGATTGTTAATGATATGCTGTAGCTTAGAGCTAATTAAAGTTCTTTTCAACTTTGGGCAAAGTACATGAGAGAAATGCGTTTCTTGTTTGATTGCGGCTTTCTCATGTGCCTTAGCGTAAGGTTCTCCACAACCTGCTGCTAAAACTTGAAAGTAAGGTTCTACTAAATAGGCGAGTCCTTGCAAATGATTTTTACCTCATGCAACCCATTACCCTCATGTAGAAGTTCCATGTTTAGATGAGACGGGTCAGACTTGCTGAGCCTTCGTGCTCACTGCTTGTGTTTGAAGCTTTTGCAGGGTTCTATGAGGAAGGGACTCCCGAAGAGGAGACGGAACCCCAGGAGGGGAACCCCGTCGAGTGGGAGTCGTGCACGCCGCAGAGTTAGTGTGCGTGTGTGCTAGCAAGGACACGTTCGAGGGCTGAACGTGCACTTGATGCTTAGTCTACGCTCGCGAGTGTAGACTGAACTTATTTTGATGTAAACATGTTCATAAACTTGTTTATGTAATAAAATTTCCGCTTCCGCTTTGTACCTTTGACGTGTGTTATACGGTGCTGTGCAACGCAGCACCCCTCAGCGTGATCCTGGCTCGACAGGGCCAATGGGGTCGTGTCAATATTTGTCAAACTATGGATATCTTTTTGCAGGGGAGTTGAGTGGGCCCCACCTGTCATTGGGGAGGTTAAAAACTGTAAAAGATCTCCCATTTCTTCAGTCTTAAGTCTACACTCACCGAACGGGGTCTTCATCGGGTGCCACCGCGGGGGCTACCCGAGCCACCTCCTGCTCTTAGGCCGGGCCGCTGGTAGCACGGGAGTCGGCGGTGCCCTCTCCACGTGATTCCTCCCGCCTAGCCAAGGCGACCACGGGTGTTTTCCCTCCTCACGCAGGTGAAAACGCGAAACAGAAGCCGAGCTCGCCGCCACCTCTGGGAGACGATCGGGAGCCGTCTCAACCATGCCACAGCGCCTCCCCGAGCTGCACAACGACGCTGTGCCATCGTTCCCCACTTTCTGAGCGTGAGAGCTAGCAAGCCTTGGGGTTTTCTGAGCTTTAAACGCCTCATCCGCGGCAACCCACAGCTAGCCGACGACCGGGCGCACGCGGACAGCCTTCCACAGGGGTTGTCACGTCCGAGCAAGCCCGGCCACAGGAGCGCGCCATCGTGGTGCTGCTCTCCTCCAAAGCCTGGAGCAAAACGTGAAGGATCGGCGGCCAATTTGGAGATTTTGTACCGGCGACCTCAAACAGAGCATCCAGTAGCTGCCGCCAAAATTCTTGCTCTCCAATCCTCTGTAGATTGTCAAATCTTGCACACATGAGCTGGGCTAGCCGGCGATCATTTGCTCTTTTTTAACCGACGCCTGAAAACCACTGTACCCGATGTAATTCCCACTCTTCCGACGGCGGTTATGGCGGGGCAGGTCGGGCTCCCGATGAAAGCTAGGTTAGAGCCATCTCCGGGCTGCTTCACCACCCGGACGAACCTCCTTGGCGTCCACTGGTGATGTAGCGCCGTTTCACCAGTGTTTTGGCGGGCTAGGTTGGCCGGGCGACGTCGCCGAACTTGTACAGAGCCGCCACACCGTGACCGGCTAGGTTAGAGCCACCACCGGCCAGGGGGGAGGGTCCCATCTTGTTCAGCACGTGAAATTAGGCCCTAGCGGCGAGGGAGGGCTCGGGGGATGGCTGGGAGACCGGAATCCGTCAAACTCCGGCGAGCCCGGCGGCGCACAGACGCGGGTGGCCGGAGGTTGAAGACGACCCGGCGGGTACCGCCTGTCCGCGACGGTGTTTCAAATTTCTGAACGGCTGTGGCGCTGGGATCTAGTGTGGACGCGCGGGAAATAACCAGTAGCCCCGTGTGGCTTGCACCGGCGAGTAACACCTGTCCCCTGGACCCACCGTCAGCACTTGAACATTTTTGGAATTTCAGCTTTCAGTTCAAAGTTTAAACAGCCACAACTTTGGGTAGGAGAATCCAAAAATTGTGAAACAAATTTTGTTGGATTCCTATGATAGATTACTATCCAAATATGAAACCCAATTTGTATGAAACCCTTTATTTAATTCTGTAACATTCTTCAAAGATTTTCAGCAAAAGAATTTTTGAGGGAGTTTGGTTAATCCAGAAATCCTCAAATTTTGCCAGTATAATCTCTAGGATGTTAGTAAACCCTGTAAAAGTTTCAGATCAATTGGAGTTGATTTGATCAGGGCAATTCAGAATTTAAGTTGCTGTGTTCAATTGAATACAGAAACATTTTCAGAGAATTTCCAAAACTTGGAAATTCCTTCTTGGGAGATTCTTAGCTTCAAAAATCCTAGGAAAATTCATGCAAGCTATATGAACTATAATGGAAATTTTAGTTCACTAAGTTTGGCATGAACCTGGGTATGATCTCAGAATTAATTCTTCTTTGCTTAATTGCTTAGAAAATTATTCTGAACAAACCGCTCAATGAAAAGTGCTAATTCTTGGTCCAGAGGGTTTTCTTGTGACAGGGAACTCACCTGAAAATTCTCAGCTCCATTGGAGCTCTGGATCATCCCAGTGCTGTTTAACCTCTTAAGGTGATTAATATAGAAGAGGGGGAAACCACTTAGCACTAATCATGTGTTTAGATCCAAACTTGAACCACTAGAACCAGTGTCATTTTAAATTCTTAAACAGAGTTCCAGTGTTTGAAAACTTGTTATTAGAACGTGTAGCAAAGTATATACAATTAAACAATTGTGCATATACATTACGTGTAGCATCTACGTGAAGGAGATGAAGTCATCGGAGTAGAGATCAAAGAAGGAGGAAAGCAGTTGATCAAGCACCAAGTGGTCTTCACTAACTGAACTGCATATATATATAAGTCACCTGCAAAACAAAGGCAAGCCCCGGTTTGCATCTAAATTTACAAGCTTTTATTTGTATTCACTTTACTTGGTCTAGTAATTTGTTTATTGCATTATGTCTAGATGGTATGAAGCCCCAAATGCATGACCAAGAAAACCATGGAGTTTAAATGTAGAATAGGTTATCATCGATTATAACTGCTGATCTCAAATTAACAAAAGCGGATTAAAATAAGCAAAACTCGAGTGGGCAGTTTCCTACTCGTGAAACGGGGTTAAGTGGGATCAATCGGAAGAGTTTGGAATTGATCCCCATATTTGGGAATGGAGACCGGGCAGTGGATCGAAGGTCAAGAACGTGGTCCTGTGAGCCTAGTCTATGTCTGAGTCGATTAAGGCCCGTTCTCGTGTGCGGCCCCGCTGGACAAGTTTGAGATGTGTACCGGATGCATACTGGCTATATGGGACCCAGGAAACCGATGTAACATGTTAACCTGGGTGTCGAGGCATACCTCACCATCTGATGCCGATGCTGAAAGGATAGATAAGTCGGCTCTACGAGGGTTTGCCGTAGGGAGACTTAATCCCTGTCGGTGGGACCGGTTCGACATTTGGGTGTCGTGTGAAAGGTTGCCACGTACGGCGTCAGTGACGGTTGCTGTGTGCAACGTCGAGTACGGGCGTACGTGTTGTGTCAGCCGGGTGTTTTTGATTGCAATCACCGTAGCTCGCGGTAGTGAGCATACTTGTACACTGAGTCGTGACGTAGTAATAAACTGGGATACGTTAAATATGCTTCGTGAGTAATCCTCATAATGAAGATGAGGAACGATCAACACTTCACTAAATTTAATTTCCACCTTGGGCTAGTAGCGTCGAGGCGAAGCGTTTCTTGTTTGATTGTGGAGTCTCGATGTTAATGGCGTAAGGTCTGTATGAGTCTAGAATAGCTCACTAAAGTTACTTTCACCTCGGGCAAGTGACATCGAGATAAAGCATTTCTTGTTTGATTGTGGAGTCTCGATGTGAATTGCGCGAGGGCTATAAAAGTTGCTTAAAACTGGAAGTAAGGACTCTCCTTTAGCTCAAGTCTGTACATTGTGCAAACTGCTATATTTCAGCCCTCTATTCTTAGCATGTAGAGTTTCATGGCTAGGGTGACGGGTCAGTCTTGCTGAGCTTCGTGCTCACAGATACTGCATAAGTTGTTTTGCAGGAAATAACTGTATGCAGATATGTACGGGTGTACGATGAGACTCGGAGCTCTCCGAGTGGTGAACTCATGGCAACCCTTGCCGCTGCTATTGTGATAGTGTTGCTATAGAAAAGGGTCCGCGGGCTGGACACCTTCTCTGTTGCTTAGCATAGGTATGAGACGTGAGTTGTAATAGTCTTCTGCTGTAGAATATTTTGAGAAATATTTGTAAAATTTACACTTTGTAAGCTTCCGCTGGATTTATGTAATATGATGCTTTATTATGTGTGCTGTTGGGTGCCGCATCGCACGGCACCACCCAATGCGATTCCTAGGCGAGGTGTCCCGTCCCCGTGATCCTGGACGACGGGCCCTCACACAACAGCCCTGATTTTCTCATGTGATCCGCCTTCACTCGTCTATATGTATCACAATTGGATACGTACTTTGCAATTTCCCGCTTCATCTATGTCCAACAAAATTTAGTCTTCAAATCTTGGTACATTTTGTTGCTGCCCGGATGAATAGAAAACTTAGACAAGTGAGCTTCATCTTGGATCTTCTTTCTCAGCTCCATATTCCAGGGTACGACTATGGGGTCATTGAACCATAGCGACCCCTCATCATCCTTCCGGAAACATTTGATATCACTGTTGTCTATCCATTTCCGGAGATGTGCCATGCCTTTATCAAACTTCTGAGCTGCAATAATATCCTCCCTAATAGTAGGGATGAGATCAAGGTTGTAAAGTGATCCATATGGAACCAAGTATAAACTCGGTTCTTCCTCTTCCATCGGTGTAATAGTAAGGTTATGGACACGTGATTTCTGACTCAGCGCGTCGGCAACCGCATTTGCCTTGACGGGGTGGTAATGAATCTCAAGTTCATAGTCTTTGATTAATTCTAACCACCTCCTTTGTCTCATATTCAGCTCCTTTTGGATGAAGATATACTTTAAGCTCTTGTGGTCGGTGTAGAGATGCACCAAGTTTCCAAGAAGATAGTGTCTCCACATTTTCAGCGCCAAGACCACCGCAGCGAGCTCGAGATCTTGGGTCGGATAGTGCTGCTCGTGGTTTCGAAGTTGGTCTGAGTGTGACACCCGGTTCCAAAAATGAACCAAGTGAATGTATATGTGTGCCCAGGAGGTTCATCACACATACACATGTATTCCACAAACTGAATTCAGAATATAACCACGTACAAATAATGTTTATGTACTTTATTACATCGACTCAATGTCTCACTCATGAATGTCTATCTTATTCTTGCAGCGGAAGACTCTAACGACAGAGGAAAATGACTAAAACAGCAGGCTCCAACTTCAACTCCATAGGCATGTAACTAAGTCTAGATGAGTTAAATCCCAATATAACCAAGTAAATCAGCAACATTATTTCATCATAATTCACCATTTATCAAGTCTCAACCAGCCAATAATCTTTCTCAAGTTCATCTCATACTCATAAATATTCATAACCATCTTATTTTCATACGAAACCAAACTCGTTATCATGACTCAAAACAATCCCAAAACCAATCCCAATGACAATACCACAACCATACCAAATAAACATCCCAAGTTTTACCTTTAATCATGGAAGTTGGCCAGGTGCTTGTAACCGGAAGCACGGCTATCATGATAGTTTTACACTCTGCAGAGGTGGCACCACTTTACCCACAAGTTTGTTATTTCGTCACCCGTCAGCGACGAGAAAGAACCTCCATTCTACCAATACACAACCGTCGGTGTATGGCCAACAGATCACAAAATAGACTTTACAAAGGGGCTACTAGGATGTACGGACCCACTGAGGTTTCACCGGCAGGCTCGAATCTCCATTCTCCCACCCACGGTCCCCCTCTTGTGCCATACAGTTCCCAGGGCAGTCCCTCATGACTCCCATTCCCCGCGCCATCCAACGGCCCATAACAAGCTAGCAACAGACCTAATTAGTCAGCTAAGCTGCACCCATATTTGGCCTTGTGGTGGCACTGTTTTCCTGGCATGTGCTCGCATGAACCGGTCCATAGATCTACGGCAAGTAAACCACCATCTCATTCAGCAACATCCACAAACCAATCTTACCTAGATCTCCCCGATTCCATGCTCATTAACACCATCAAGTTTTCATCATCATTATTCATATGAGTGCAGTAGCTAACCATGTTTTATTTCAGCTTCCCGTATCCCGTAATTTGAGCAAAGCAAAAAGGAAAGAAACGACCATACCCGACTCATCAACTTTCCCGGCGACAAGGATGGTTAATCAAAACTAGTGAACTCCTATAAAAGGGTGCCCCATCAAATTGACACAAGCATACACGTTTTCGCAAACAAAAACAGTTTCAAAACATGGGATCAATATGGTCAAGGGGCACTTACCTTGCTCCCGTGGTTCGTGTTGCTCAAGCGTCTCAAAGTCTTGGTGCTGTAGTTCCTTTTAGATGGCCTCTTGAGCTTGTCCTTCTACTAACGACCATGCACATACAAAATTTACATCAATCAATCATCATGCACAAAATTTACTCAAGATGCAATGGGATAGATGAATACAAATCCTATAGTGCAGTTTTATAAAAACTAGTTTGTACGTGTTCTTGCATGTTTTAATGGGCTTTCATGCGGTTTTATGATGAACAAGGGTGCTGGGATCAAGTGTGGACGTGGTGATGATGTTGACACAAGATGTAGATCAATTCCACCGTCAAAAATTGACAAATACATGATCTGTCCACATGCCAACAGTTTCTTCTCGACGTGGCAAATAAAATGGGTGCGTAGAAACAGCGGCGACGTCATAAGAGGGGTAATGAAGACCTACCTCACTTTTTCCTTGCGGCAGGGCTCCCTCCTAGCAATGGCAGGAGTGGGGGATTTTTCTGTGAGAAATTATGGTAGGGCAAAATGTCGGGCTTTTTCTCCGGCGACGGCGAGGCGTGACGGGGCTCGACGGCGGGTCTTGACGGCGGGGCTCGACGACGGGCTCAACGGCGGGGCTCGACGGTGGGGCTCGATGGCGGGGCTCGACGGCGGCCAAACATGGGCAAGAGGGGCAACTCAGCGAGTTGGGGGCAGGGGGGCGGTGGCCAAAGGAATAGGGGGCGGCAAGGGGTTGTATTTATAAGGGGGGGAGAGAGTGCCTAGGGGTGGAAACATATAGTCCTAGCAACATGGGACTCAACCAAAGAGTCCTACGGTGGAAACAAAAAGTCCTAGCAAGATGGGACTCAACCAAAGAGTCCTAGAGATGGGGGATAGGGTTCCGCCCCACCTCAAGGCTGCGGCCAAGGGGTCTCCCCCCTAATTGGTGCGCCCAGTTTGGGGGGAAATTCCCCCCAAATGTGGGGGGGAATTCCCCTAGGGGAATTTTGGGGAATTTTGGAATATTTGGGGAAATTTGGGGATGGCTCAATTTAGATATCTTATTTCCATTTCTCTCTATTTCTATGTTCCTTTCTCCATTTCTATATTCCTTTCTCCATTTCTATGGTTCTTTCTCCATTTCTATATTCCTTTCTCTATTTCAACTTATTTTTAGATGCTTCTCTACATGAAAAATGTATGCAATGCATGGTAGTGAAATTGAGGGTTACAAACCTACCCCCCCTTAAAATGAATCTCGCCCTCGAGATTTTATAGAGTGGAGAAAAGATGGGGCTATTCTGCCTTGAGATCTTCCTCACGTTCCCATGTAGTTTCAGCTTCCGTGTGATGGCTCCATTGTATCTTGCACCAATGGATTACTTTGTTCCTTGTGACCCTTTCCTTCACGTCCAAGATTTTGAAGGGGTGTTCTGCGTAGGTCAGATCCCCTCGAAGCTCTAGCTCATCCATCGGTACTTGTTCTTCTGGTACTCTTAAGCACTTCTTGAGTTGGGATACGTGAAACACGTCGTGCACGTCAGAGAGGTGCGTTGGCAGCTCCAGCTGATAGGCTTCCTCTCCTCGCTTGTCCAAAATCTTGAATGGCCCGATGTAGCGAGGTGCTAATTTGCCTTTTACGTTGAACCGTCGTTGGCCTCGGATAGGTGACACTTTAAAATACGCGAAGTCTCCCACTTTGAAGGTCAATCTTCTTCGCCTATTATCCGCATAACCGTTTTGTCGTGACTGAGCGTCCTTCAAGTTTTCACGTATCACTTGGACATGCTTTTCGGCGTCTTGCAGCAGTTCGGATCCAAATACTTGGCTTTCTCCGGTCTCATTCCAGAACAGCAGTGTTCTACACCGTCTATCATACAATGATTTGAAGGGTGACATCTTCAAGCTGGCTTGGTAGCTGTTGTTGTACGAGAATTCAGAATATGGCAAGCTCTTATCCCAACTACTCCCATGTTTCAAGTCGCAAGATATGAACATGTCTTCCAAAATCTGATTTGTCCTCTCAGTTTGCCTGTCGGTTTGTGGGTGATATGCGGAGCTGAAATTCAATCGCGTACCCATGGCTTCATGCAGCTTCTTACAGAACCTAGAGGTAAATTGAGAACCTCGATCTGAAACTATCCTCTTTGGAACTCCATGGCGACACACGATTTACTCCATATACAGCTCAGCTAGTTGCGCGACGGTGTACTTGGTTCTCACAGGAAGGAAATGGGCTGTCTTCGTCAATCGGTCCACGATAACCAAATGGAGTCGTAGCCGGACTGAGTACGTGGCAATCCAACTATGAAATCCGTGCTGATGTCCTTCCACTTCCACTCGGGTACTTTTAATGGCTGCAACAATCCAGCGGGTCTTTGATGTTCGGCCTTTACTCGTTGGCACGTGTCGCATACGGCGACATATTCAGCAATGTCCCTTTTCATGCCATCCCACCAATAGCAAGTTTTCAGGTCATTGTACATCTTTGTACAGCCGGGATGTATGGACTTAGGTGAGTCATATGCCTCCTTTAGTATCGTATCGCGGATGTGCTTCAAGTTAGGCACACAAATCCTTTTCCCTAACCAAAGCGTACCACTCTCGTCTTCCTTGAATTTTTTTTCTATGCCTTGTTGCATTCTTTCCTTGATTTCCTCATCCGTTGCTTTGCCATATTGTATCTCTTGTTCCAGCGTTGAGTTCAGTTCGATCACCTCCATCTCGTTCAAGAAGCCGAGATGTAACCGTACGAACTCCTTACGCAGCTCGGATGGCAGCTCCCGAACCGTGAGTTGTTGACATGCTCCCTTTCGACTCAATGCATCAGCAACTACATTGGCCTTTCCGGGGTGATAGTTGATTCCAACATCATAATACTTGATGAGTTCCAACCATCGACGTTGCCTCAAATTCAGATCTGTTTACGTGAATATATACTTGAGGCTTTTGTGATCCGTATAGATCTAACATCAGTGGCTAAGGATATAATGCCTCCAAATCTTCAAGGCATGTACCACGGCTGCAAGTTCCAAGTCATGTGTGGGGTAATTCAGCTCATATTTCTTTAATTGCCTTGATTCATAGGCAACCACTTGTCCTTCTTGCATAAGCACACATCCAAGCCCTTGTCTTGATGCGTCACAATATATATCAAAACTCTTGCTCACGTCCGGCAATACCACAACCGGCGCTGTTGTTAATCTCTTCTTGAGCTCCTCAAATCTGTCTTGACATGCTAGTGTCCACTGAAATGCTTTCCCTTTCATTAGAAACTCAGTCATAGGCTTCGCTATTTTGGAGAAGTCCTTAATGAACCGGCGGTAGTATCCAGCCATCCCAAGGAAACTCCAAATATCCGTCACATTCTGCGGTTGGTTCCACTTCAAAACATCTCCCACTTTTCCGGGATCAAACGATACTCCTCCCTTGGATATGATGTGGCCTAGGAGCGATATCTCCTTTAGCCAAAATTGACACTTGCTGAACTTAGCATACAATTGATGCTCTCGCAATTTCTGCAACGTCAACCTCAAGTGTTCTTCATGTTCTTCCTCGCTTTTTGAATACACCATGATATCATCGATAAAAACCACAATGAACTTGTCCAAGTACTCCATGAAGACCTTATTTATGAGGTACATAAAGTATGCGGGTGCATTCGTCAACCCAAATGACATAACGGTATATTCATACGAACCATACCGTGTTAGAAATGCAGTCTTGGGTATGTCAGAGGGCTTAATTCTCAGATAGAAGTATCCCAACCGAAGATCAATATTGGCGAAAATTCGGGCACCTTTCATTTGATTGAACAAGTCCTCTATGCGGGGCAGCGGTTATTTGTTCTTGATCGTCACCTCGTTGAGAGACCTATAGTCCACACTTATCCTTTGGGTCCCATCTTTCTTGTGCATGAAGAGCACAGGGGCTCCCCACGGTGACGAGCTTGGCCGTATAAAACCCTTATCTAGCTGCTCCTGAATTTGTTTCTTGAGCTCCTTTAATTCATTAGCAGGCATCCTATATGGCCTCTTTTCTATAGGTGCAGTTCCGGGTACTAAATCAATGGCAAATTCAATGTCCCGGTCAGGTGGCATACCTTGAAGTTCTTCTGGGAACACATCTGAATATTCTTGAACCACCGGAATGCTTTCCAACGTCAATTCTTCGATGTGGTTCAGCACTGCCTTCTGGTTGTAGGTTGAGCTGCCTCGAACTTAATACGAGTAACGTGCTCACTCGTCAACTGCACAATCCTCTGACCACATTGAATCACTCCGTTGTGCTTGTTTAACCAGTCCATTCCAAGTATTATGTCAATCTCTTGGGAATCCAAGACAATAAGGTTGGCAAGAAAGTCTACCCATATTATTTTAAGGCTTCCTTTTGGACATACTATATTAGTCCTCATCTCTCCACCGGGAGAGTTAACCAACATAATTTGTTTCATGTGGGATATGGGCAGGTTATAATTGGCAACACACTTGGATGATATGAATGAAAGCGATTCTCCGGAATCAAATAAAACAGTGGCTGGGTTGGAGTTGGCGAGAAACATACCAATCATGACGTCCTCAGCTTGTTGTGCTTCCTCGACGGAGACGTGATTCACATTTCCACGAGCATAGATCTGCTGTGGCGGACCGGAATCCGCTCATCCAGGATCGCAGAGGGTGGTGCCGCGCGATGCGACACCCGACAGCACACGTCATAAGAACACATTATATTACATGGGAAAAACAAACTGAATGTACAAAGTAGTACACTTCTCGGTTACAAACTAGGGTCTTTATTACACAGCGGAAGTTTCTTTTATACAATTCACGCCCGCCTATCTAGCAAAAGTGGTTGCCCAGCCCTAGGCAACCCACACTAGCTGCACTCCTCAGCTCAGCGCGGCGTGTACGGCTCCCACTCAGCCGTGGTCCCCGACGGAGGGTAACCCTCGCCGGTGGACTCATACTCCGAGTCCGTGGGTGGCTCCTCACCTGAAAAACATTTAAGCAGCAACTGTGAGCACGAAGGCTCAGCAAGGCTTAACCGACTCACCTAAGTATGAAACTCTACATGAGGGGTACCATGACATAGGATAGCAATGTTGCAACAAATGGACACGACTACAAGTTCATCCTTAGTTTATCTTTTAGTAACCAGTTAACAGTTCATGAAGCTGAAATTTAGTGAGCAATAATTGGTGGCACACATGTAGCAATACAATTATGTCATAACAGCAATATTGAATCATAACATTTCATTCATTAATCTACGTTACGACGCAGTGAACAAGCGGTACTCGTCACCGCGAGGGACGGCGAATCGACTCGATATACACCTGTAGGGAAACCCAAAGAGCATGTCACGTACGCCCACCCGCGGATCTGCACAGCACGCTCACTCGATGTCGTACGGGACAACCTTTCACCCAACGGCCCAAACATCGAACCGGTCGCACCGAAACGAGCGGGAGGTTCCCCACACGGAGCATCTCTCTATGCCCGTTGGCAGATTTCCACCTTGCTGCCCTCAGCCTACACCTATAAATCGGTGCGTTATGCCTCGACGCCCGGAGGTTTAGGCTACATCGGTTTATCGGTGCCCATATATCCGACATGCCTTGGGTATGTTCAATACTTGTTCAGCAGGGCCGCACACGGATCGGTCCTCAATCGACACGGGCAGGGCCGCACACACAAGACTTTCCCATGCTGCACCCTAGCTCCTGCCTAGTCTCATTTTCATTACTAAAGCGATCTCACATCACTCAACGGAACCCGTGTGTCCCAATGCCTATCTCGCGAGTAGATTCCAACTACTCAACTTGTACCGAAGTCCTATGAATCATTAAGCGTAGCCTGTCTACTCGAGGTCTTAGACACTACCCTCACTCTTAGGGAAAAATTCTGGTTATGCAAGTGGGGTTCCATCCATCCTATACCTAATGCACAATCATACTTCATATGACACATGTAAACAAAGTAAAACTTATAAACAGGTTAATGCAAACCGGGGCTTGCCTTGTTGCTGCTGGTCAGGGGTTAGTTCCTCTTCCAGAAGTAGGAAGTCCAGCACTTCCGGAGTATCTTCTTCAATGGCTACACGTTAATGAAACACTACATGTTAATTTAAATGCAATGTGAGTTTAGCGTAATAATTCTGCTATTAGTTCTAATACCCAGTCTCTAACAACTGGAACTCTGTTTAAGAATTTAAAATGGAACTGGGGTTTAGTGGTTTGGGTTTGGACCTAAGTACATGGTTAAGTGCTAAGTGTTTTCCCCCTTTGCCATATTAATCCCTCAAGTGGTTAAACAGGACAGGGGTGATACAGAGCTCCACTGGAGCTGAGAATTTTTGTGTGAGTCCCTTGTCACAAGAAAACCCTCTGGACCTAACACTAGCACTTTTCACTGAGTGGTTTGCTCAGAATAATTCTTTTAGCAAATAAGCAAAGAAGAATTAATTCTGAGGTAACACCCCTGTTCATGCCCAACTTAGTGAACTACAATTTCAATTATAGCTCATAGAGTTTGCATGAATTTTCCTAGCATTTTTGGAGCTAAGATTTGCCCAGAACTGAATTTCCAAGTTTTGGGAATTCTCTGAAAATGTTTCTGTATTCAAATGAACACAGCACCTTCAAATTTGAATTGCTCTGAGCAAATCAACTCCAAATGGTCTGAATATTTTACAGGGGTTTACTAATGTCCTAAAGAACATTCTGGCAAAATTTGGGAATTTTTGGATGAACCAAACTCCCTCTAAAATTCTTTTGCTGAAAAGCTTTAAAACATTTTCCAGAATTAATTAATGCGTTTCATACAAATTGGGTTGTATATTTGGACGGAGCTAGGCAAGATGAATACAACCCAATTTGAATCACTAAATTTGGAGCTTCCTAGCAAAATTTATGAATTTCTAAAGTTTGAGTGGAAACTGGAATTCTTTTGCTATTGGAAAAGAACCCGGGCCCACTCTTTAAATTGCAGCCAGTGAGAAACGAGAACACACAGGGTTACTGGGTTTTCCTTGCACAGCCACACGGAATCCTGGCCATATTCGATCCCGTTTTAAACTCTCCCTCACTGACTGGTGGGCCCGCCCCACCCTTCTTCTTCCTCCGAGCCCTCCTTCCCCGCGCGCGCGCTAACCTCGCCGGACCGAGGCGGCGCCTCACCGGCTGAGTGTCTCCGGCCGTCTCCCGGCCGGAGGCTCGCCGCCTGGGGGTTTATGGGGTCGGGAAACATGTGTGTGGGCTCGGTTCAGGCGCTAGAGGATCGGAACGGTGCCGGCAGCGTGCGGCGGCCTCGGGGAATGATCGGCATCGTCGCCCGGTGGTCCTAGCCTGCCAACGACTCAGCCCATCAGTTCTAGAGCACCAGTGGGTGCTAGGAAAACACGGCAAGTAAAGGCCGGCGCATGGCAACACCTCCAGAGGAGTTCTCACCGTGCGCCCGACTCCTGCCGCGCGGTTGAGCGTGGAATGACATGAAATACCCCGCACTGTGTCAGTTTTCTAGCTAGGGTTGCGAATAGAAATTGACCGCTAGCCAGTCTAGGTCCTGTGTGCACGATTTTGTGGCCTAATAACGAAGATTAAGGACGAATTCGATGGATTCTTACCCGGAGGTCCGAGTGGATGTGCCGGGAGAAAAACGTCAAATTGACGCTCGATGGTCAACCGTCGGGGCTGTGGCTTGGCTAGTAGCAGCGTGACTATCCGGCGTGTCTCTGAGTGGCCTAGCTCGGCCGGGAAAGCCTCTGGTTCGAGCTGCCCACGGTTAGCCCGTGTCGGCTGTTCTTCTCGGTCACCGCCAATAGTCTCCGGGCTAGATTCTGGGCAGCTAAACTCGATTCTCTTCGGCCGGAGGAGGTAGAGGGCGAGTAGCTGGTGTGGTTTTCGGCTAGGGGGGTGTTGCACGCGAGAGCTCGGCCGAATCCTCACGGGAAGTCGATCGGCGGCAGTCGGGTCGGTTCAGCGCGAGGCACGGGAGCAGTGATGATCTTCACGTGGCCGCGCGTGTTACCGCCGCTGCAGTCGGTCCTCCACGGCGCGCTGGCTCGTGCGGTGTCCCTCCCTCTCGGGCGCGGGAGCAGGAGCTGGCGGGCTGTGTTCGACCGGCGTCGGGGAGAAACAGGCCACGCTCGGTTTGGAGAACAGTCCTCCCACTGACTTGTGGGCCCACTCTCCCCCTAATCCTCTTTTTCCAAATTCTGCTGCAAATATCTCAGCTACTCTCAATTTAATGAGAGACTTAGCCCCCAAGTATTGGTTTGAATTTGAGTTCTAAATTTTGAAATTTGTTTGGCTAAATTTGCCCCACATTTGCACTGAAATTCAAATTCAGTTTTTGAATTCTTGCAAATTTAGCTCTTGACAAGATGAACTCCATTGAAGATGAAAATTGGTGGGTTTACTCAGAAAAATGTGCTGAGTTTAAATATGAAGCTAACTTTTGAATTTGGATGATGAAAGTTGCTGCAATTCGAATTTACATTCAAATTGGCCTCTTTTTCAAATAACGCAAAAAGTGCCTCAAAAAGTGTTGGATTTGCATGAAACTTGGTTTGAACCCTCCCAAGACTTTCCAAGTTCTAGGGGTGAGCTCAACCTCTCATGTTCGTGTGTCCAAATCCCACTTTGTGAAAATGAAGGTTTTCCCCTCTAATCACTCTCTTGATGGAGGTTACTTGCTCTTCACAATATTTCCTAAGATATCCACAATAAAAACTGTGGTGTTGTGAGGTGAAGAAAAGTTTTTGCAAGTCCCTTTTCTTGGGCTTTTACATCCATCCCACCTTAAAAGAATCTCATCCCGAGATTATAAAAGAAGAGACAGCGATGTAACAGGGACTTACCCGTGTTGAGATGCCATGAACTCCGGGTAATTTGAGCGAAGGAATTCCTCGCTCTCCCACGTCGCTTCTTCGGCGGTGTGGTTTCTCCAGAGTATTTTGTAGAACCACAGCGTTCTTCTACCCGTGGTTCGGGCTTTCTCATCAAGAATTTCCACCGGATACTCATCATATGTTAAATCCGGTTTCAGCTCGCCGATGTCTTCGGTGGGAACAGCAGCTGTATGCTTCAAGCATTTTCGTAGTTGCGAAACATGGAAAACATCATGGACACCAGCCAGAGATGCCGGTAGCTCCAATCGACGCCGCTGGTCCACACTTCTCGGTGATAGCGTAGAGCCCAATAAAACGGGGAGCGAGCTTCCCCTTCACACCGAACCGGGGCACGCCCTTCATCAGAGACACACGGAGGTACATGTGTTCACCAACGTCAAAGTGCAACGGTCTACGCCTCTTATCAGCGTAGCTCTTCTGTTGGGATTGAGCGGCCTTCAAGTTAGCTTGAATCGTCTGAACGTGCTCTTCGGTGTCGTTCACCACATCAACCCCGAATGTGACCCTTTCACCGGACTCGCACCAGTTTAATGGGGTGCGGCATTTGCGACCGTAGAGAGCTTTGTAGGGTGCCATCTTGATACTCGCCTGATAGCTGTTGTTGTACGAGAATTCTGCCAATGGTAGGTAATCATCCCAGTTCCTACCATGGTGGATAGCACATGATCTCAACATGTCTTCTAATACTTGGTTCACCCTCTCTGTTTGCCCATCTGTCTGAGGGTGATAAGCGGAGCTCCTGATCAACTTAGTACCCAATGCAGCGTGTAGCTGCTCCCAAAAGCGAGATACAAATAATGCACCTCGATCTGAGACGATGGTCTTGGGTACCCCGTACAAACACAGAATCTTTGTTATGTACAGCTCCGCATATTTGCCGGCATTGTAACGTGTATTTACCGGAATGAAGTGAGCCGTCTTGGTCAACCGATCAACGATTACCCAAATGCAATCATGCTTGTTGGATGTTAGGGGTAATCCCACAATGAAATCCATGCTCACATCTTCCCATTTCCATGCCGGGATCTTCAGGGGTTGCAACAGCCCTGATTTCTTCATGTGATCAGCTTTCACTCGTCTACACGTATCGCACTCGGATACATACTTAGCTACCTCCCGCTTCATCCGTGTCCACCAAAATTTCTTTTTTCAAATCTAGGTACATTTTATTGCTGCCCGGATGAATGGAGTACTCGGACAAGTGAGCTTCATCAAGGAGCTTCTTCCTCAGCTCCATATCCCGGGGTACGACTATGCGGTCATTGAACCATAGGGTCCCCTCATCATCCTTCCGGAAACATTTGATCTCTCCATTGTCTATCCGTCTCCGGAGATGTGCCATGCCTTTATCATCTTTCTGAGCTGCAATGATGTCTTCCCTAATAGTAGGGATGAGGGCAAGGTTGTACAGCGATCCATAAGGAACCAAGTATAAACTTGGCTCTTTCTCCTCCACCGGTGTAATGGTGAGGTGATGGACATGTGATTTCCGACTCAGCTCGTCGGCAACCACATTCGCCTTGCCGGGGTGGTAGTGAATCTCAATTTCATAGTCCTTGATTAATTCTAACCACCTCCTTTGCCTCATGTTCAGCTCCTTCTGGGTGAAAATGTATTTCAAGCTCTTGTGGTCGGTGTAGAGATGCACCAGATTCCCCAGGAGATAGTGCCTCCACATTTTCAGCGCCAAAACCACTGCAGCAAGCTCAAGGTCATGAGTGGGGTAATGCTGCTCATGGTTCCGAAGTTGGCGTGAGCCATAAGCGACCACACGTCCTTCCTGCATCAACACGCAGCCAAGCCCAATACCAGACGCGTCACAATACACGTCGAAGGGCTTTGTTGTATCCAGCTGAGGTAAGACCGGGGCTGTGGTGAGATGCTTCACCAATGCTGGGAACGCTCCTTCACACGCCGTGTTCCAAACATATGTCGTCCCTTTCTTCAGCAACTCTGTCATCGGCTTAGTGTAACACCCTAAAAATATTGTTAAGACCCTAAATCATGTTAAGAGGGGAATTTAAAAATTTTTGGACGTGTTGCATGTTTTGCAAAAATTCAAATTCAAACTGGAATTCAAATTAAACTCAAATCAGAAAAGAAATAGAAAAAGAAAAAGAGAAAACAGAAAAAAACAGGCCAGTGGGCCGAAACCCACCAGCCGGCCCACCCAGCAACCGCGCCAGCCCGCAGCCGCGCGCGCTGTTTCCTTCCGCTGACAGGTGGGACCCGCCAGCTCGTCTTCTACCTCGCGCCCGCGCCGGACTATCTCTCACCCGAAATCAAAACCGATCGGGATTTCTGCGAATCCCAGCCGAATTCTGCTCGGGGGCGATGCAAACTCGATCTAAACCACCTCGCCGCCCTCCCCCGTCTATAAAAACCCCGGCCTCGTTCTGTTTTTCCCACGCGATCGGCCGATTTTCCTCCGGTGAGAACCGAGACTTCTCCGGCAAATTCTGGCCGATCTAAGCTCGGAAATTCCAATCTAACTCGCTGGTCTTGATCCACCGCCTCCGGGGAACCTTGCAGGTGCAGAAAACTCGGTGACTTGCGGTGTAAACACAGCACTGACGAGCCTCGCCGTGGTTTCACCTCGGACCTCGTCGCCGATCACTTTCCAGGACCTCCGAGCTCAAGAAAACCCCCGAGGTGAGATCCCTGACCTCCCCTCTACCGATCTATGCCATAAAATCACAGTTCTAGGAAGAATTCTCGAAGATCCGAAAGTTTCCGGCGAGATCGCCGCCTCCCGCCGCCGTGCGCCGCCGGCAGCGCCGCCCGCGCTCGATCAGAGCGACGTGGCCGCTTGTGCGCCGTTTATTTTAAATCGCACGGTAGGGTTTAAATCCCCGCGTACCGGTTCGATGTTATAATCTCGGCCGTCGGTTTAAAATCGCACGGTCCACGTCAGCCCCGCGTTATAAAAGACTGGAAATCTTACGTGCTACCCCCTGGGGTTCTCGGGAAATAAGAGCTAGCCCCGGAAACTTCTGATCTAGCCCCTGGAACTTCAGAAAATCATGTAAATTCATTTAAAAATCAGTTTTAGCCCCTGGACTTAATAAAAATTAGGAAAACACCTCTGTTATGAGTAGCTAGACCCCTGAAAATTCTTAAAATAATATTATAGACCCTGTAGTGGGGTAAGTTTACCTTTTTAGCCCTGTTTAATATTTAATTTGGGAAATTGAATATGTGGCTAGTGTTTAAAATTTAAAAAGTGGGACAAACATATTGTCAAAATTAAATTAAAAACTTTCTCAGTACTTAGAAAACTTTGGAGTGAGATAAAAATAGATTTTTGGGCTGAAATGAATCTGTTTAATTTATTATTCACATTTATTAGTTATAGGGACACATTTTTAAGTAAAGAATTGTTCTGGAAAATAGGGAAAATAATTGTAAAATAGTTTACATCAGAGGCAAAGGTCAAAAATATATTAGTAAATATTTTAGATCAGAACCCATTCTGTTTAGATGATGTATTTTGTTATTTTCATAATAAAGCTCACATTTAGGCATAAGAAATAAATCTGAAAATATAGCAACTAGTAAATGAATAAATGGAGTTTCTAAAATCCAAAGAATTCAGTTTAGGGTTGGTAGAAATTCTGAAGGCACATATGGAGAAGAAAAATACCTTTCATACATGCTTGGTAGTAAAAAGGTGTAGTAGATGAATATAAGGAATTTATTTAAATTGGAAACTCATATATATATATAGTAGGTAAGTATGAATGTGAACACAAAAGTAGGAATCATATACACATGATTAAAAGTGCATCAAAGCCACAAATAAACACACATAGAGTAACCACAACACATATAATGGTGAATGACTTCCATAGATATGAATGTGTGGTTTGTATGAAGTGGAAGTGTGAACTATGTCTTATGGATTGTTATTTTTCTTTTGCTATGTGTGATGGTATGAAGTAGAACCTGCTGAAGAGCAAGTTATTCCTTTCCAAGATAAGGACTACCCATTTCAAGAGCAGCAAGAAGGAGGCAAGTGTCCTTGACCACTTTGATCCTATACTAGGATGTGTAGATAGAAATATTTGCATTGTCAATTGAAAATATGAAACCCATGCTAGGATGTTTCCCTAGAATTGCATTACCCTTTTTCCTTGTTGCTTGGGTTGGGATTTATTTTATCATGTCATTTATTATTATGCATATGCTTAGCCATGCTTAGAATGGGATATATGGGATATGAGATCATCAGTTTATTTTACCATACTCTTGAATGAGATATTGTGAGTTATGTAGAGGTAGGGATCAAGGCAAGTTGGATGTTTTGGTTGTGTGCTGGGTGCACGAGACTTGGGTTTGTGTTTAGTACTTGCCTGGATCCTAAGGACCGGTTCATGGAGCATGTAACCTGGCTTTACAGTGCCAACCACATGCTGAGATGGGGCAGCTTGGCCAATTAATTAGGTGTACCCCCGGCGTAGTATGGGTGTGTTGAATGGTGCGGGGAATAGGTGTCAGCTGGACTACCATATGAACCGCAAGGCTCAAGATGGGGCCACTGCAGCGGGGTTGGAGCCTCTTGTATGCTGTTAGGGGTGAAACCTCAGTGGGCCCACGCTCGTCGGGAATCCCTTTGTAAAGGCTTCGTAGTGATCTCCTGGCTACACACCTGGGAAGTGTGAATGTGGTTCGTAGCCACTAGCATAATGGAGGTTCTTTTAGTCCACCCGGCAACGGGGGATGAAATCACTATATGTGGGTACAGTGGTGCAAACTCTGCAGAGTCAAAACTGTCATGACAGCCGTGCTCACGGTCAAGAGCGGCTTGGACTTATTCATGATTAAAGGATTGATGGTTTTGGAAGTTTTGGATGTTAAGCGGGGAGCTTAACATTGAAAATGATGTTATGGTTATTTGGTTATGATGATGGGATGGGAGATTGGGACTATTTCACCTGTGTAGTAATGTAGGTGCTTAATAAGCAAAGGTGGTAGGTATTAATTGCGTAGTGCTTTAACCATGAGTTCAACCTCTCCTTGTTGTAGCCATGCATGACATAACTTTTCCACACTTGCTGAGTACCATCGGTACTCAACCTTGCATATTTGTTGGTCTATATTGCTGCTCAGGTCAAGATAATGATGTGGTGTATAAAGACCAAGACTTTGGACCCGAAGAAGGTTTCTAGGTTCATGGAGACCCCCGGGCAACACCTGTGACGGAGCCCTCAAGAATAATATTCCGCTGCTAGTTTATTTACTTGTGATGAACTTATTATTGTCCATCGAGACATTTGCTATGTAAGACTTATTTATATTCGACACCTGGCTTGTAATAAATGATGTTTCACTATTTGTCATCACATGTATGAGAAAATGATCCTGGCATACATGTGATATTCACTTGGTTGTTCTTCGGAAAAACCGGGTGTGACCCAGGTGGTATCAGAGCCAAGGTTGCCCGTAGGAACGTGGACCTAGGTAGAAATGGAAGTATTTAAGGGCCCTATTTTCATAAAAACTATTTTACAAGGTGTGTGTTGAAAAGTGTTATTTAATGAGTCACTTTCTTCATCTTACCCCAACTTTCATTCAAAATAGGATTTTTGTTTGAGAGTTTATCTAACCTAATTTTAAATTCTTTTTGTTTTAGATGGTTCGCATGATTCGCACCGCTCGCAAGTCCACAGGAGGGAGAGTTCCCGTAGTTGCCCTTGCCGAGAGAGAGGAGAGCCGTCCGGTGACGTACCTTTCCTACGGATTGGCAGTAGGAGGCTTATTGCGCCGTCTTCGGCGTATGCTCGAAGCCGCCGGCAATACGGGCAAGCTAATCATCCACTATAACTCCACCAGGACCATCCGTGAGAAGAGGGAAGAATGGAGTTCAGAGATGAGGATTATACACGAAAATCAGCTGCTCAAGATTCACCACTCTCCAGCTTGTAGAGCGACACAGGTCGATGCGGAGAAAGATGTCACCTGGGAGGCCATCACCTGCCAGAGTCACATCTATCGTCGCCACCTGTACAAGACTGAGTACATGTATGTCCTCCAGCGTGAGAGTGGTACCACGGAATACAAGTACCTGCCAGTGCAGCAAGGGACTTCTCATGAGCACATGGACTTGTGCTTGGAGGATGCTGCTATGCTCAGCACTCGACTGCAGGAATGTCAGCAAGAGCTTCAGGATGTTCGGGACACCCTGAAGGAAATGGAGGCGTTGCTGCGAGCCTGCTTGAGGGCGAGGGCAAGAGGAGATGGGAATGAACTGTGTGTCACCATGAATGATACATGGACTCCTGACTCCCCGGATTGTCGAGCGATCAGGCGTCGTCGCACTTCTCCACCAGCAGCCTCCCCACCCAAAACAGAGTCAGAAGGCAGCCGAAATGATGAGGAAGATCCCGAGGAGCCAGCTCAAGAAAACGAGTAGTGTAGAATACTTCCCTTAGTTAGCAAGATGTCGAATAGTCGAGTCGTTAAGTCAAGTTAATGGTGTGATAATGCTTGGTGTGTGACGTGAGTTGTGGAAGCCATGAGCAATTGTCCACAGCCTCGTCTTTAGATTGTTTTGCTTTGGTGTGTGAACCCACATGAAATAATATTGCATTTATTTTTGTGTGAAAAGTGAACCCTTAGAGAAGTATAACAAAGCCTCAACACTTCAAAGTACAAACAAATGAAAGTAGTAAGATGATACTAAATGCTTTCAAATTAACATTGGTTGATTCTGCCAGATGGCCGGAAGAGGATAAGGACGTGCTGCCAACCCCGCCAACAACAACGATGAGGCATGCAACCCTCATCTTTCTGGAGGCCAGGACCGGGGTGGTCGCCGTGAAGGAGTTGATCCCCTCCACCAAATGCTGGAGAATCAGAATCAGCTCATCCAGAACTTGACTCAAGTGGTGGCCAACTTGCATCAAGTTCCACCTCCACAAGCTGCACCACGCCAACCAAGGTTGAGTGAGTTTCTAGGAACTCAACCTCCAAAGTTTGCAAGTGCTGCTGAACCTCTGGAGGCAGATGATTGGCTGAAGACCATTGAAAGTAAGATGAGGATCATACAGTGCCAAGGGTATGAGAGGGTGCTATTTGCTTCTCATCAATTGCATGGACCTGCTGCTGATTGGTGGACCGCCTACGTGGCCGCCCATCATGACCCTGAGAACATCACTTGGGAAGAGTTCAAGCGTAGCTTCCGCAACCATTACATCCCAAGAGGTGAACTCAAAAACAAGAGGAAGGAGTTTTTGGGACTGCAGCAGGGGAACATGACGGTGAGAGAATACCTCACTAAATTTACTCAACTATCCCGTTATGCCCCACGGGACATAGAGACTGATGAGCGGAAACAAGATTGTTTCGTGGAGGGACTTACCACAGAGATGCAGTGTGCAATGTCCTCAAATGAGTATGAAAGCTTCCAAAAGATGGTGGACAGAGCGTTTGTGGTAGAAAGGAAGCTGAAGGCCTTGGAAAATGAGAACAAGAGGAAGGCCGGGTGGTCACATCAAGCCTCAGTGAGCAACACTCGCCCACGTCTGATGCAGCCACCTGCAGGGCAGACGAACCGTGCTGCGGTACCCTACTCAGCACCAAGAGGGTACAACCCGAACTACAGGCCTCCCGCAGCACCAGCACAGCCACAACGTCAGTTTGTACAGCAGCCTCGCCCTGCATATCCACCTCGACCCGCAGTACAAGGACCCCCAAACCAACCCCAAGACAACAAAGGCCAGGCACCTAAGGTTGGGGTGCAATGTTTTAGCTGCGGTGAAGTGGGGCACTACGCCCACAAATGCCCAAAGAAGAAGCCCGCACAGCCACAACAGCAGAATGTGATGCGAGGACGGGTGAACCACGTCACTATGGAGGAAGCGCAAGAGGCACCCGACGTGGTAGTTGGTAAGTTTGCTGCCAATTTACACCTTGCAACCCAGCTGTTTGATTCTGGTGCTACCCATTCGTTCATTGCTCAGGGGTTTGTTAAGAAGTATGACCTAGCAACAACACAAATGAACCATATGCTAGCCGTAAACTCTCCAGGTGGAGAAATAAGGACAAGACAAGTGTGTCCCAAGGTGAATCTAGACATTAATGGGGTAGTGTTTACAGCTAACCTCATAGTGATAGATTCACAAGGGAGAGATATTATTTTGGGTATGGATTGGTTGACCAAACATAAAGGAATCATCCATTGTTCGACCAGAACGGTGGAACTAACTCACCCTAGTGGCACAAGAGTAAAGTTCATAACAATGCATGAGCCTAGGAGGGACATTAAATTAAATCAAGTTGAGGTGAAAGTTGAGGAAATCAGGACCATTAGGGAATATCCAGATGTTTTTCCGGAGGAGTTGCCAGGTATGCCTCCCGATCGTGAAGTGGAATTCGTAATTGAGCTAGTACCTGGAACAGTCCCGATTTAAAAAAGACCTTATCGGATGGACTCCAAGCAGCTGGAAGAACTCAAGGATCATTTGAGAGAACTGACAGAGAAGGGGTATATTCGCCCTAGTTCCTCACCTTGGGGAGCTCCGGTGATATTTGTGCCCAAGAAGGACGGAACCCAAAGGTTATGTGTGGATTACCGTGCTTTGAATGAGGTAACCATCAAGAACAAGTACCCATTACCCCGCATTGAAGACTTGTTTGATCAGTTGAGAGGCGCTTGTGTGTTCTCGAAAATTGATCTCAGGTCGGGCTACCACCAACTCAAGATAAGGCAATCTGATATTCCCAAGACAGCTTTCGTATCTCGGTATGGACTGTACGAATACACTGTCATGCCTTTCAGGCTAACTAATGCCCCAGCGTACTTCATGTATCTCATGAACAAGGTATTCATGGAATATCTGGACAAATTTGTGGTGGTTTTCATAGATGACATTCTCGTCTTCTCCAAAGATGAAGAAGAACATGAGAAACATCTAAGGTTGGTGTTGCAGAGGCTAAGAGAACACCAACTATATGCCAAGTTGAGCAAGTGTGAGTTTTGGCTGAAGAGAGTTCCCACCTTAGGACATATAATCTCGGAAGGAGGAATCTCCATAGATCCCGCCAAAATCGAGGATATACATAAGTGGAAGACCCCTGAAAATGTCAGGGAAGTTCGAAGCTTCTTGGGATTGGCTGGATACTATCGACGGTTTATCGAGGGATTCTCTAAGATCTGGAGACCCCTCACCAAACTGTTGGAGAAGGGAATCACATTCACATGGACGCCACAGTGCGAGACGAGTTTTCAGGAGCTAAAGAAAAGATTGACAACAGCCCCAGTGTTGGTTATGCCAGATATGCAGAAAAACTTTACGGTGTACTGCGATGCCTCAGGAAATGGGTTGGGATGTGTTCTCGTGCAAGAAGGGCATGTCGTGGCTTATGCATCCCGGCAGCTTCGGAAGCACGAGAAAAACTATCCTACACATGACCTAGAACTAGCCGCAGTGGTACACGCGTTGAAAATTTGGCGACACTATTTGATGGGGAAGAGGACAGAGATATATACGGATCATAAGAGTTTGAAGTACATTTTCACACAGCCAGATCTCAACCTCAGACAAAGGAGATGGTTAGAGCTAATCAATGACTTTGATGTAGACATCAACTATCATCCTGGGAAAGCAAACGTCGTGGCCGATGCTTTGAGTCGGAAAGTGCAGGTGAATAAGTTGAGCTTGAAGGACATGCCTGCAGAATTGAAGGACGAGGTTATAAGGCTCAATCTATGCCTGGTAAATAGTAGTGAAGCCATCGCCATGGAAGTGGATTCCACACTCGAGCGAGACATACGCGAGGGTCAAAAGAATGACGAGAAGATACAAGAGATCAGACAACTCATCAAGGAAAGTAAAGCTCCTGGTTTCAGAGAGGATGAACAAGGAATGGTGTGGCACGGGAAAAGAATCTGTGTGCCAGAAGTAAAGGAGATCCGTGAATTGATTTTGATGGAGGCTCATGATTCTTACTATTCCATTCATCCTAGGAGTACGAAGATGTACCAGGACCTCAAGGGCAGGTATTGGTGGTATGGCATGAAGCGAGATGTCGCGGAACATGTTGCTCTATGTGACACATGTCAGTTGGTGAAAGCAGAACATCAACGACCCGCGGGATTATTGCAACCACTTAAAGTGCCTGAATGGAAATGGGAAGAAATCAGCATGGATTTCATCGTGGGATTGCCCAGGATCCAATCAGGATATGATTCGATATGGGTCATCATTGATAGGCTAACCAAGGTAGCTCACTTCATCCCCGTGAAGGAAAGCTATAGCGGATCCAAGTTGGCAGAGTTGTACATGTCAAGGATCGTGTGTTACCATGGAGTGCCAAAGAAGATTGTGTCGGATCGAGGGACACAGTTCACCTCAAGGTTCTGGCGGAAGTTGCACGAAACCATGGGAACCCATCTGAACTTTAGTTCTTCCTATCATCCCCAAACTGATGGGCTGACGGAAAGGACCAATCAGATTCTTGAAGATATGCTGAGGGCGTGTGCACTCAAAAACAATCGGAGTTGGGACAAGAACTTACAGTATGCGGAGTTTTCCTATAACAACAGCTATCAAGCTAGTATGAAGATGTCACCGTTTGAAGCTTTGTACGGGAGGAAGTGCATAACTCCCCTATTTTGGAACCAAACAGGGGAAAGTAAAGTGTTTGGTCCAGAAGTACTACAAGAAGCCGAGGCGAAGGTGAGGGAAATTCGCAACAACTTGAGGATAGCACAGACACACCAAAAGAGTTATGCCGATGTACGAAGAAGAGAGCTCGTTTTCAACGTGGAAACTATGTCTATCTCAAGGTGTCCCCTATCAGAGGACTTCGTCGGTTCAAGGTGAAAGGGAAGTTGTCACCTCGATACATCGGACCCTTTCAAGTTCTGGAAAGGAAAGGCGAAGTGGCGTATCAACTAGAGTTACCGGCTCGTCTATTGGATGTGCACGATGTATTCCATGTGTCACAACTCAAGAAATGCCTGAGGATGCCTGAAGAGGTGTTACCCATGAATGAAGTGAACGTAGCTGAGGATTTGTCATATACCGAGCAACCATACAAGATTTTGGAGACAATGGAACGCCTCACCAGAAATAAAAGAATCCGGATGTGCAAGGTGCAGTGGAAGCATCACTCAGAAGAGGAAGCCACCTGGGAACGGGAAGATGAGCTCAAGGCACAATTTCCGGAATTGTTTTCTTAGAACCACCAATCTCGAGGACGAGATTTCTTTTAAGGGGGTAGAGCTGTAACACCCCAAAAATATTGTTAAGACCCTAAATCATGTTAAGAGGGGAATTTACAAATTTTTGGACGTGTTGCATGTTTTGCAAAAATTCAAATTCAAACTGGAATTCAAATTAAACTCAATTCAGAAAAGAAATAGAAAAAGAAAAAGAGAAAACAGAAAAAAACCGGCCAGTGGGCCGAAACCCACCAGCCGGCCCACCCAGCAACCGCGCCAGCCCGCAGCCGCGCGAGCTGTTTCCTTCCGCTGACAGGTGGGACCCGCCAGCTCGTCTTCTACCTCGCGCCCGCGCCGGACTCCCTCTCACCTGAAATCAAAACCGATCGGGATTTCCGCGAATCCCAGCCGAATTCCGCTCGGGGGCGACGCAAACTCGATCTAAACCACCTCGCCGCCCTCCCCCGTCTATAAAAATGTAAGGGCCTCAGTTTTTGACACACATTTGCAGTGTTCATCACCACACCACACACCTCATTTGAGGAAGAATGATGAACACAAATGAAGAGCAAGTAACAATTATCAACATGCTCATTAAAGGACAAACTCACACATTGCAAAAGTGGTATTTCCCACATGTGATATAGATGGGCTGGACATATGAAAACTCCTACACTTTGCTAAGGATGTCCATGCCAAGTTCCACCCAAATTCAAAACCTTTTTGAGGTCAGTTTTGGTATAGTTAGGAAGAGGGCAGTTTGAAACCATATTCAAATTCAAACTGTTTTTATCCCATGAATTTAAAAATGGGAGGCATATTCTTACTCAGCACATTTTTGTGAGCTCACACACCAATTTTCACTCCATTTGGAGTTGATCTTGACATGAGCTAAGGCGGAGAAATTCAAACTTTATTTGAATTTCAAACTGAACTTGTGCTGAAATTCATTCAAACCAAACCTCATTTGAACTTTGATCAATTCAAATGGCTCATGGGTGAATAATTTGAATTGCCAAGGGTAGTATGGGGTTCACTGTTTACAACAGTGATTAGCAGTAAATTTCAGAGGTTAAAACTGGAGGTGGGACCCACATGTCAGCCACTGCTCAGATCAAACCGACTGAGACTTTTTCACTCGGGTCGCCGAGCCGCAGCGGTGATCGCCACCGAGGCCAGCCGCCGCGCCACCAGCTGCTTGCCCACGCGCGGGCATGAGGCGCTGCAGAGCCTTCTTAAGGCGCCTGCCCCGTCCTCGGCCGAGGCACCACCATTCTTCCCCGCAAGAACTCAGCGCCGGCCGAAAACTTCCGCAGCTCGGACTTGATCGGAGAACGCCGATCGCAGCTCCCTCCTTCCACTCCAGAACCCCAGAAAGGTACTAGAGACCTTCCTCCGTCCTCCCCGTTGCTAGAATTCGGTTGAAACCGATTGATATCGGCTGTGCCGAAAGATCAAACTCGGGACTTGGAACCGCCGCAACTCGGGCTCTCGTGGACAGCCCAACCAGGGCGTTGTCACGCCCGAGCCAAGGCACCCTTGGACGCGCAGGTGACCGGTGCTGCTCATCCCCGAGCCACAGCTCGAGTGGTTGCTCACCGGCGGCGAATTTCCACTTGTCCCCTTTCTGTGTGCAGAACGACCTTCGGGTTCGATTCTGTTTAATTCGTGCTCTAGAAAGGATTAGAGGGCCTCAAGCCGCTCTCACACGAGCTAGACACGGTAACGCACAAGTTGCCTTCACAACTCTGGGCCGGAGAACCTCTGTGCCCGGCGTAATTTGAGGTCTACTAATGGCGGAACGAACGGGCGGCATCGGGCGCACGGTGAGGACCTATTTCGGGCCTTCCCCGAGCTGTCTCGAGCTCATGTCGACCTTCTCTCAGGTCAACTGATGCTCCCCGACCAATTTCCCAAGTAGCTGAGGTGCTAGAGAAGTCAGCCGACATGGCCGACGTCATTCCGAGGTGGCGGCTCGTTGCCGACCATGCTCTGGCCGTTGTCATGAGCAGCTGACCCTCGGATCCTGTTCCACGAGTAAAAGTATGCAGGGGCGGCCAGAATCGAGAAGTTTGGAGCTGTACAGCAGCCGGCGGCGAGCTCTCCGGCGAGATCCCTCGGCGGCGGGGCGCGGGTGTCGCGAGGTTGAAGAAGGGGGTGGACCCCAGCTGTCAGCGGGAGATATTTTGAATCGGAATCCGGCTGCGGCCGGGATCGGGTGTGCTGGCGCGCAAAATCCTTGTGGGCCGCGATGTGCCATCGCCTAGGCGCGCGACGCGTGTCCCCTGGGCCCACGCGCGAGTTTAAACTTTTCCCCGATTTTCAGATTTCCTTCAAACTTCAAATCCTCATAACTTTGGCTAGAAAGCTCCAAATTAAGTGAAACAAATTTTGCTGGATTCAGCTCTCTGAGTACTTTCCAGAAAATTAAGTTTCACTTCATGAAATTCCTTATTTCCCCAGAATTAATTCCTCAAAATTTAAACTGTTAGGAATTTTAACTGGAGAATCCTTTGGAGGAAAATCCTGAAATTTTACTGAGATGTTCACCAAAATATCCTCGAACTACCATAAAAATTTCAGATCCATTTGAGCTCATTTAATCCACCTAATGGTGTGATTAGTGAAACTGTTCCAGAGAAAATAGAAAATGTTCAGAAACATTTTCAGAATTTTCTCTGAAATTGTTTAGCTCATATCTTTAGTTAGAAACTTCCAAATTAAGTGAGACCAACTCCATTAGAACCCTCTGAAAATCTAGTTTTCAGAAAGTCATAGTTTGTTTCATGAAAATTCCTAGAACACCCTAAGAGTTCCAATTAAGGTCAAGGACATAATTAATTGTGGAGGGCTCAAATGAGCTTTGCTGCAATTAAAGCATGACCAAGTCTCTGTTTAGGTTGTAACCAAGCCACAGTAAAAGTTTCACAGTCATTAGGTCTGTCTAGCAAGGGTTATAGACTTCATGACTTCAGAGTTAATACAAATGCATTTAAATTGATACATATGTTTCTTATATCATGTAGTCGCTAAGGTCGAGGAGGAACCCGAAGTCCTAGACTTCGTTACTCCGGAGGAACAGCTAGCCTATGACCAAGAGCAGCAAGGCAAGCCCCAGTTTACATTAACCTTTTTACAAATGTTTATTGTTTTGAGCACATCTTTGAATATTGTTCTTTGCATTAGAGTCTTGATTGGAAACCCAACTGCATAGCCAAGAAAACCATGGGTTGGGTTTAGGATTGAAAACCTCGTTAGCCACTGCATTGCTAGGATAGAGTAGGATTCGGTACAAGTCGAGTAGTTGGAACTACTCGCAAGAATAGGCTAGAGGCACATTGCTCGGGTAGAGATAGCACATGATACACATGGCAAGAAAATGAGACCGAGCGGAGAGTAAGGGCAGCAGGACTTTGGGGCCTGTGTGCTGTAGCTCCGCTTGTGTCGATTGAGGACCGGGCCGTGTGCGGGCCTGTTGAACAAGCTAGAACAGTACCGAAGACCTACCGGCTATATGGGAACCAGGAAACTGATGTAACTCGGGTAGCTAGGTATTGAGGCATTGCCCGTCGTTCAGAGGGTAGGTTGAGAGCTCGAGGTGTAAATCGGCTGGCGGCACAGAGATGCGCGTGCAGAGACCTCTTGCTCGGGACGATGGGACCGGTTCAATATTTGGCTGACGAGTGAAAGGTAGTCGCGTACGACGTCCGTGATGGTTGTTGTAGGAAACATCGAGTACGGGCGTACGTGACGGGTTGTTCGGGTAACCCTGCAGGTGTAAATCCATTATAATCGCCGTCCCTCGCGGTCAGTGAGTACCACTTGTTCACTGTACCGTGACGTAGAAAGAACAGGCTAGTCACATGGTAAAATATTGCTGATTGAAAGATGGACATTGATTGTTAATGATATGCTGTAGCTTAGAGCTAACTAAAGTTCTTTTCAACTTTGGGCAAAGTACATGAGAGAAATGCGTTTCTTGTTTGATTGCGGCTCTCTCATGTGCCTTAGCGTAAGGTTCTCCACAACCTGCTGCTAAAAACTTGAAAGTAAGGTTCTACTAATTAGGCGAGTCCTTGCAAATGATTTTTACCTCATGTAACCCATTACCCTCATGTAGAAGTTCCATGTTTAGGTGAGACGGGTCAGACTTGCTGAGCCTTCGTGCTCACTGCTTGTGTTTGAAGCTTTTTGCAGGGTTCTATGAGGAAAGGGACTCCCGAAGAGGAGACGGAACCCCAGGAGGGGAACCCCGTCGAGTGGGAGTCGTGCACGCCGCAGAGTTAGTGTGCGTGTGTGCTAGCAAGGGCACGTTCAAGGGCCGAACGTGCACTTGATGCTTAGTCTACGCCTGCGAGTATAGACTGAACTTATTTTGATGTAAACATGTTCATAACTTGTTTATGTAATAAAATTTCCGCTTCCGCTTGGTACCTTTGACATGTGTTATACGGTGCTGTGCAACGCAGCACCCCTCAGCGTGATCCTGGATCGACAGGACCAAATGGGGTCGTGTCAAAAAACCCCGGCCTCATTCTGTTTTCCCACGCGATCGGCCGATTTTCCTCCGGTGAGAACCGAGACTTCTCCGGTGAGTTCTGGCCGATCTAAGCTCGGAAATTCCGATCTAACTCGCTGGTCTTGATCCACCGCCTCCAGGGAACCTTGCAGGTGCAGAAAACTCGGTGACTTGCGGTGTAAACACAGCGCCGACGAGCCTCGCAGTGGTTTCACCTCGGACCTCGTCGCTGATCACTTTCCAGGACCTCCGAGCTCAAGAAAACCTCCGAGGTGAGATCCCTGACCTCCCCTCTACCGATCTATGCCATAAAATCACAGTTCTAGGAAGAATTCTCGAAGATCCGAAAGTTTCCGGCGAGATCGCCGCCTTCCGCCACCGTGCGCCGCCGGCAGCGCCGCACGCGCTCGATCAGAGCGACGTGGCCGCTTGTGCGCCGTTTATTTTAAATCGCACGGTAGGGTTTATATCCCAGCGTACCGGTTCGATGTTATAATCTTGGCCGTCGGTTTAAAATCGGACGGTCCACGTCAGCCCCGCGTTATAAAAGACTGGAAATCTTACGTGCTACCCCCTGGGGTTCTCGGGAAATAAGAGCTAGCCCCGGAAACTTCTGATCTAGCCCCTGGAACTTCAGAAAATCATGTAAATTCATTTAAAAATCAGTTTTAGCCCCTGGACTTAATAAAAATTAGGAAAAACACCTCTGTTATGAGTAGCTAGACCCCTGAAAATTCTTAAAATAATAGTATAGACCTTGTAGTGGGGTAAGTTTACCTTTTTAGCCCTGTTTAATATTTAATTTGGGAAATTGAATATGTGGCTAGTGTTTAAAATTTAAAAAGTGGGACAAACATATTGTCAAAATTAAATTAAAAACTTTCTCAGTACTTAGAAAACTTTGGAGTGAGATAAAAATAGATTTTTGGGCTGAAATGAATGTGTTTAATTTATTATTCACATTTATTAGTTATAGGGACACATTTTTAAGTAAAGAATTGTTCTGGAAAATAGGGAAAATAATTGTAAAATATTTTACATCAGAGGCAAAGGTCAAAAATATATTAGTAAATATTTTAGATCAGAACCCATTCTGTTTAGATGATGTATTTTGTTATTTTCATAATAAAGCTCACATTTAGGCATAAGAAATAAATCTGAAAATATAGCAACTAGTAAATGAATAAATGGAGTTTCTAAAATCCAAAGAATTCAGTTTAGGGTTGGTAGAAATTCTGAAGGCACATATGGAGAAGAAAAATACCTTTCATACATACTTGGTAGTAAAAAGGTGTAGTAGTTGAATATAAGGAATTTATTTAAATTGGAAACTCATATATATATATAGTAGGTAAGTATGAATGTGAACACAAAAGTAGGAATCATATACACATGATTAAAAGTGCATGAAAGCCACAAATCAACACACATAGAGTAACCACAACACATATAATGGTGAATGACTTCCATAGATATGAATGTGTGGTTTGTATGAAGTGGAAGTGTGAACTATGTCTTATGGATTGTTATTTTTCTTTTGCTATGTGTGATGGTATGAAGTAGAACCTGCTCAAGAGCAAGTTATTCCTTTCCAAGATCAGGACTACCCATTTCAAGAGCAGCAAGAAGGAGGCAAGTGTCCTTGACCACTTTGATCCTATACTAGGATGTGTAGATAGAAATATTTGCATTGTCAATTGAAAATATGAAACCCATGCTAGGATGTTTCCCTAGAATTGCATTACCTTGTTTCCTTGTAGCTTGGGTTGGGATTTATTTTATCATGTCATTTATTATTATGCATATGCTTAGCCATGCTTAGAATGGGATATTTGGGATATGAGATCATCAGTTTATTTTACCATACTCTTGAATGAGATATTGTGAGTTATGTAGAGGTAGGGATCAAGGCAAGTTGGATGTTTTGGTTGTGTGCTGGGTGCACGAGACTTGGGTTTGTGTTTAGTACTTGCCTGGATCCTAAGGACCGGTTCATGGAGCATGTAACCTGGCTTTACAGTGCCAACCACATACTGAGATGGGGCAGCTTGGCCAATTAATTAGGTGTATCCCCGGCGTAGTATGGGTGTGTTGAATGGTGCGGGGAATAGGTGTCAGCTGGACTACCATATGAACCGCAAGGCTCAAGAGGGGGCCACTGCCGCGGGGTTGGAGCCTCTTGTATGCTGTTAGGGGTGAAACCTCAGTGGGCCCACGCTCGTCAGGAATCCCTTTGTAAAGGCTTCGTAGTGATCTCCTGGCTACACACCTGGGAAGTGTTAATGTGGTTCGTAGCCACTGGCATAATGGAGGTTGTTTTAGTCCACCCGGCAACGGGGGATGAAATCACTACATGTGGGTACAGTGGTGCAAACTCTGCAGAGTCAAAACTGTCATGACAGCCGTGCTCACGGTCAAGAGCGGCTTGGACTTATTCATGATTAGAGGATTGATGATTTTGGAAGTTTTGGATGTTAAGCGGGGAGCTTAACATTGAAAATGATGTTATGGTTATTTGGTTATGATGATGGGATGGGAGATTTGGACTATTTCACCTGTGTAGTAATGTAGGTGCTTAATAAGCTAAGGTGGTAGGTATTAATTGCGTAGTTCTTTAACCATGAGTTCAACCTCTCCTTGTTCTAGCCATGCATGACATAACTTTCCCACACATGCTGAGTATCATCGGTACTCAACCTTGCATATTTGTTGGTCTATATTGCTGCTCAGGTCAAGATAACGAGGTGGTGTATAATGACCAAGACTTTGGACCCGAAGAAGGTTTCTAGGTTCATGGAGACCCCCGGGCAACGCATGTGACGGAGCCCTCAAGAATAATATTCCGCTGCTAGTTTATTTACTTGTGATGAACTTATTATTGTCCATCGAGACATTTGCTATGTAAGACTTATTTATATTCGACACCTGGCTTGTAATAAATGATGCTTCACTATTTGTCATCACATGTATGAGAAAATGATCATGGCATACATGTGATATTCACTTGGTTGTTCTTCAGAAAAAACGGGTGTGACACTTAGCGAGCTTGGAGAAACATGGAATAAATCTCCGATAGTATCCCGCTAACCCGAGGAAGCTTCTGACTTCATGAACTGGAGTGGGAGCTTTCCATGTCAGCACTTGCTCTATTTTGCTTGGGTCAACCGCAATGCCTTCAGCTGAGATGATATGCCCCAAGAATGGCACTTGGCTGATCCAAAACTCGCATTTACTGAACTTGGCATAGAGCTTATGGTCTCGCAATCGTTGAAGAACGATCCGTAAGTGTTCGGCATGATCAGCTTCTGTCTTGGAGTAAACCAAGATATCATCGATGAACACTACCACGAACTTGTCCAGCTCCGGCATGAACACCGAATTCATGAGATACATGAAATGAGCTGGAGCGTTTGTGAGACCAAAAGACATGATGAGATATTCATATAATCCATATCTCGTTGAGAAGGTCGTCTTCGGAATATCCTCCGCCCGTATCTTTATCTGGTGATATCCAGAGCGAAGGTCCATCTTTGAGAACACACTTGCACCCACAAGTTGATCAAACAATATGTCGATGCGGGGCAGTGGGTACTTATTCTTGATGGTGACGGCGTTGAGCGGCAGGTAATCCACACACAGCCTCAGGGTTTCATCCTTCTTCTTCACGAACAGCGCTGAGCATCCCCAAGGCGAGGAACTCAGCCTAACGAAACCCTTGCTCAACAGATCATTGAGCTGTTCTTTCAGTTCAGCCAGCTCATTTGGAGCCATCTTGTATGGTCTCCGTGATATGGGCGTAGTCCCGGGTGCAAGTTCAATCTTGAAATCAACATCCTGCTCAGGTGGCATGCCCGGAAGATCATCTGGGAACACGTCGGGATACTCCCGGACTACGGGGATGTCCCCCAACTTGAGAGCTTCAGTATTGTTGATCACTGAAACCTCTCTGACTGGATTATCTAATAGGAGGGACTGCGGACGGTGTAATGGGGAGTTGAGGTGAACCGTCCGTGATAGGGTTTCCAGGACAGCGCCATGCTAACTTAGCCATGACATTCCCAAGATTGCATCAATCTTCTGTCCCTCAATGATAATCATAGTGGTGGGATATATCTTCCCACCTAAGCACAATGGTGCTTTCGGAACCATCATAGTTGCTGAAATCTTTCCTCCCGGTGAGAAGATCATATACGAACACTCGGTTGGAAAGGCTTCCAGCTGATGCTTAACCACATATGATGCGCTTATAAAGTTATGGGTTGCACCAGAATCAAAAAGTATGATGATGGCTTGATTGTTGATAGTGAACGTACCCGCCAGCACGTTGTCTCCCTCTAGGGCGTCCTCATGGTCGAGGTTGCGGATGCCCCCAGTCCGCTGACCAACCTTCTTGACCGGAGGTCGGCCTCGAGCACCGCCCTGGAACTGGGCTTGCCCGCTGCTTTGCTGCCCCTGGAGACAGTCCTTCACGATGTGGCCCGTCTGGCCGCACGTGAAGCAGGTGAAACGGGGCGGTCCCCCGCTGATCGGTGGACGGAAACCCGGGGCGCGTTGTGGCGGTGGAAACGCCGAGGGTACCGTCTGCTGCTGCTGCTGTCTTGGTGGCGGCATCGGCGGACGGAACGGAGGTGCCTGAAAGGGACGTCCCCCGAACTGTTGAGGTCGCGCCGGTGGATGCCACTGCTGCCCGGATGGTGTCCGATACACCATACGGTACTTCTGAGGCGCGCCACCACCGCTGCTAGGTGGAGCGCTGCGCTTCCTCTGCTCAGCTGCCAACTCCCGCTGAGCATCCTCTTGCATAATCGCGGCATTGACTAAGTCGTTGAATGTGCCGCGATTCCACTGCACGAGATGTGTCTTCATCTCGAGGTGTAACCCCCGATAGAAGTGCTCCCGCTTTTTCTCCTCGGTGGAGATGTAGTCTGACGCATATTGCGCCAGATGGTTGAAGGCACGGGAGTAGTCGTGGGCACTCCTCCCGCCCTGCTTCAGCTCCAAGAATTCTTGGAACTTCCTCTTCATTATTCCGGGAGTGATGTGGTAGGCGCGGAACGCCTCCCGGAACTCTTGCCATTCCACGGCATCGCCAGCCGGACGTGAGGCGACATAGTTCGCCCACCACGCACCAGCGGCACCGTCGAGTTGCTGTGCAGCGAACAGAGTCTTCTGCCGCTCCGTACATTGGAGCAGCCCGAACTTGGACTCGATGGTCCGCAGCCAGTTGTCGGCCTCCAGTGGTTCTTCAGCTTCGGTGAACACTGGAGGGTGCGTACTCATGAAGTCCGAGTACGACACTTCACGGGGCTCACGAGGCCCTCTGTCTTGACGCCCCACCCCCCCCCCCCCCGCCTGGGACGTATTCTGCACGATCATGTGGAGCAGGTCGGTCTGCTCCTCACGACCACCCACCAGTGCCGCAATCACATCCGCTAGAGTAAGCGGAGGCGGCGGTGGTGGCTGCTGTTGCAGGGTGCTGTCGTAGGGCGGTGGCTGGGAGTCATCGCCTCCCCCTTGGCTAGAGACACCAACCTCGTGCGTGGTCCTAGTGCGAACCATCTGCAACCATACGACAATAACATCAGTCCTGCAACAGATTTCATGCAGTCAAATAACAATAGGCGTAACAACATAATGACAATAAAACATGCGATACATCTCGTAAGTAGATAATGTAATAACTTTGCACAAGCTACACCATTACCAGACCAAACACAAGCTAGTTTAATCCAACATGATGAACCTCCACTTTTGAAGCTCACCATAACAAGGTTTGGTCACTACGAGACATTACTATCGCGTTGTCATCACGTATGCCACCCTTAGGGTTCAACACCCTCTCCAATGAGTTCAACTGTCATTCTTCTGTCAGAATGACCAGTTTCTACCTAATCCAAATTTTCATCTGGTTCTGGGCATTTTCACGACTCAAGCTGAATACCAAAGTTAAAGTTAACTTCAGTATTTCCAACGAGTACTCATTTGCCCTCAGATCAGCTCTGGTTAAAAATTTATGCTAATTCAAAGTCAGCAGAATTTCTCGAAGAATTTTAACAGCACCTCCCTTGGAAAGTTGCTGTTTTCAACTACGGTTTCCACTGAAATCTGTGCTGAAACTTCAGACACTTTGAATTGCAAAGATGTCACCCATCTTCTACTCTTTCTAAGGATGTATTATATGACAATTTTAGATTTTCCTACTGAGAGTTATGTTTGAAAAACAGAACAGTTCAGAGAGTGTTTAACTCTGTCCTGGTTCTGGACAGTTTACATTCCTCTGGGATTTAAGCCATCTTAAGGTGTGTTTCAGCTCTGGAAGTCTACAACAAAGTTGTAGAGTACTCAAGTACCTTCCCCGAACTATATGCCGCACCCCCCTCGGCTAAAAGACCTGTGAGTTGTGCTCTGTTGAAGTTCAGCAACCTTGCTGCCCAAAACAGAGCACTCTGTTTTTCATCCCTTTGGCTATCCTGCTCCACTATCCCATTCTTATACCCAACCAGGGTCCTAAATGTTGAACCTATAGATTTTAATTCCTTGTTATCATTATTTTCATGCATATGCCTACAGTATCTCGGTACTACGTTCCTCACAAAAGAAAATCCTAACCGGATCATACCGGCATATACGTCTCAAGTGTGGCACTAAACGGTCTCTTGCACACGTTTTCTATACGGATACATACGTGGTTAATACCTGCAGAAGACCACACAATAATGGTGCACTCAATGGTTGTTTTCATTTCAGGCAGGATCATATTTAAAAGTAAATACAAACGCCCGTATCATTGTCATACGGCCGTCCTTGAGTTAGGTCACGTCTCAAGGTACGTGATCGTGTTTCAACACCACATGACGGGGAACCCGAGTAGGTCATGAACGGGTCGTCACGGTTGGGAATGTTATCAAACCAACAGATACCACCTACTGCCCTGCAGGTCACACCGATGGCAAGCGCTGCGTATGTCCTCCTGGGCTATTTCCAGACGAACACACTCTCGCGTTACTGACCACGCGATGGGTTCTCCACTTACTTGCCTAATGCACGCTAGGGATCAGCGTTTCATATGAACTCAGGGACATGAAGAGTCCAAGAGGTTCATATTGACGTCTCACACCAGGCTGTGAGATCAATCCCTGAACCACGTTCCTCGTCAGGGGGAGCTAACCGAAATTGAACCGCTTTCGGTGGCGTTCCTTTCCAAACTTACTAGAGCGTAGGTGCGTCGTTACAATAATTGAAATTCAGAATTAAAAGACATAGGTTAGTCTTTGCCACTTTAACTAACTAATCTATTATAGTCCTTACTTGGGCAACTACCGAATCCTCACCGTATACCTAAGTTTTCCCGTAATGCAGTCCTTAAGTACTGTGCTATCCCCAATGCAGCTCTGATACCAGGCTGTGGCGGACCGGAATCCGCTCATCCAGGATCGCAGAGGGTGGTGCCGCGCGATGCGACACCCGACAGCACACGTCATAAGAACAATTATATTACATGGGAAAAACAAACTGAATGTACAAAGTAGTACACTTCTCAGTTACAAACTAGGGTCTTTATTACACAGCGGAAGTTTCTTTTATACAACTCACGCCCGCCTATCTAGCAAAAGTGGTTGCCCAGCCCTAGGCAACCCACGCTAGCTGCACTCCTCAGCTCAGCGCGGCGTGTACGGCTCCCACTCAGCCGTGGTCCCCGACGGAGGGTAACCCTCGCCGGTGGACTCATACTCCGAGTCCGTGGGTGGCTCCTCACCTGAAAAACACTTAAGCAGCAACCGTGAGCACGAAGGCTCAGCAAGGCTTAACCGACTCACCTAAGTATGAAACTCTACATGAGGGGTACCATGACATAGGATAGCAATGTTGCAACAAATGGACACGACTACAAGTTCATCCTTAGTTTATCTTTTAGCAACCAGTTAACAGTTCATGAAGCTGAAATTTAGTGAGCAATAATTGGTGGCACACATGTAGCACTACAATTATGTCATAACAGCAATATTGAATCATAACATTTCATTCATTAATCTACGTTACGATGCAGTGAACAAGCGGTACACGTCAGCGCGAGGGACGGCGAATCGACTCGATATACACCTGCAGGGAAACCCAAAGAGCACGTCACGTACGCCCACCCGTGGAGCTGCATAGCACGCTCACTCGATGTCGTATGGGACAACCTTTCACCCAACGGCCCAAACGTCGAACCGGTCGCACCGAAACGAGCAGGAGGTTCCCCACACGGAGCATCTCTCTATGCCCGTTGGCAGATTTCCACCTTGCTGCCCTCAGCCTACACCTATAAATCGGTGTGTTATGCCTCGACGCCCGGAGGTTTAGGCTCTATCGGTTTATCGGGGCCCATATATCCGACATGTTCGGTACGTTCAATACTTGTTCAGCAGGGCCGCACACGGATCGGTCCTCAATCGACACGGGCAGGGCCGCGCACACAAGACTTTCCCTTGCTGCGCCCTAGCCCCTGCCTAGTCTCATCTTCATTACTAAAGCGATCTCACATCACTCAACCGAATCCGTATGTCCCAATGCCTATCTCACGAGTAGATTCCAACTACTCGACTTGTACCGAAGTCCTATTAATCATTAAGCGTAGCCTGTCTACTCGAGGTCTTAGACACTACCCTCACTCTTAGGGAAAAATTCTGGTTATGCAAGTGGGGTTCCATCCATCCTATACCTAATGCACAATCATACTTCATATGACACATGTAAACAAAGTAAAACTTATAAACATGTTAATGCAAACCGGGGCTTGCCTTGTTGCTGCTGGTCAGGGGTTAGTTCCTCTTCCGGAAGTAGGAAGTCCAGCACTTCCGGAGTCTCTTCTTCAATGGCTACACGTTAATGAAACACTACATGTTAATTTAAATGCAATGTGAGTTTAGGGTGCTATTAGTTCTAATACCCAGTCTCTAACAACTGGAACTCTGTTTAAGAATTTAAAATGGAACTGGGGTTTAGTGGTTTGGGTTTGGACCTAAGTACATGGTTAAGTGCTAAGTGTTTTCCCCCCTTTGCCATATTAATCCCTCAAGTGGTTAAACAGGACAGGGGTGATCCAGAGCTCCACTGGAGCTGAGAATTTTTGTGTGAGTCCCTTGTCACAAGAAAACCCTCTGGACCAAACATTAGCACTTTTCACTGAGTGGTTTGCTCAGAATAATTCTTTTAGCAAATAAGCAAAGAAGAATTAATTCTAAGGTAACACCCCTGTTCATGCCCAACTTGGTGAACTACAATTTCAATTATAGCTCATAGAGTTTGCATGAATTTTCCTAGCATTTTTGGAGCTAAGATTCGCCCAGAACTGAATTTCCAAGTTTTGGGAATTCTCTGAAACTGTTTCTGTATTCAAATGAACACAGCACCTTCAAATTTGAATTGCTCTGACCAAATCAACTCCAAATAGTCTGAAACTTTTACAGGGGTTTACTAATGTCCTAAAGAACATTGAGGCAAAATTTGGGAATTTTTGGATGAACCAAACTCCCTCTAAAATTCTTTTGCTGAAAAGCGTTAAAGAATTTTCCAGAATTAATTAATGGGTTTCATACAAATTGGGTTGTATATTTGGACAGAGCTAGGCAAGATGAATCCAACCCAATTTGAATCACTAAATTTGGAGCTTCCTAGCAAAAGTTATGAATTTCTAAAGTTTGAGTGGAAACTGGAATTGTTTTGCTATTGGAAAAGAACCCGGGCCCACTCTTTAAATCGCAGCCAGTGAGAAACGAGAACACACAGGGTTACTGGGTTTTCCTGTGGACAGCCACATGGAATCCTCGCCGTATTCGATCCCGTTTTAAACTCTCCCTCACTGACTGGTGGGCCCGCCCCACCCTTCTTCTTCCTCCGAGCACTCCTTCCCTCGCGCGTGCGCTAACCTCGCCGGACCGAGGCGGCGCCTCACCGGCTGAGTGTCTCTGGCCGTCTCCTGGCCGGAGGCTCGCCACCTGGGGGTTTATGGGGTCGGGAAACATGTTTGTGGGCTCGGTTCAGGCGCTAGAGGATCGGAACGGTGCCGGCAGCGTGCGGCGGCCTCGGGGAATGATCGGCATCGTCGCCCGGTGTTCGTAGCCTGCCAACGACTCAGCCCATCCGTTCTGGAGCCCCAGTGGGTGCTAGGGAAATACGGCAAGTAAAGGCCGGCGCATGGCAACACCTCCAGAGGAGTTCTCACCGTGCGCCCGACTCCTGCCGTGCGGTTGAGCGTGGAACGACATGAAATACCCCGCACTGTGTCAGTTTTCTAGCTAGGGTTGCGAAGATAAATTGACCGCTAGCCAGTCTAGGTCCTGTTTGCACGATTTGGTGGCCTAAGAACGAAGATTAAGGACGAATTCGATGGATTCTTACCCGGAGGTCCGAGTGGATGTGCGGGAGAAAAACGTCAAATTGACGCTCGATGGTCCACCGTCGGGGCTGTGGCTTGGCTAGTAGCAGCGTGACTATCCGGCGTGTCTCCGAGTGGCCTAGCTCGGCCGGGAAAGCCTCTGGTTTGAGCTGCCCACGGTGAGCCCATGTCGGCTGTTCTTCTCGGTCACCGCCAATAGTCTCCGGGCTAGGTTCTGGGCAGCTAAACTCGATTGTCTTCGGCCGGAGGAGGTAGAGGGCGAGTAGCTGGTGTGGTCTTTGGCTAGGGGGGGGGGGGGTGTTGCACGCGAGAGCTCAGCCGAATCCTCACTGGAAGCGATCGGCGGCAGTCGGGTCGGTTCAGCGCGAGGCACGGGAGCAGTGATGATCTTCACGTGGCCGCGCGTGTTACCGCCGCTGCAGTCGGTCCTCCATGGCGCGCTGGCTCGTGCAGTGTCCCTCCCTCTCGGGCGCGGGAGCAGGAGCTGGCGGGCTGTGTTCGACCGGCGTCGGGGAGAAACAGGCCACGCTCGGTTTGGAGAACAGTCCTCCCACTGACTTGTGGGCCCACTCTCCCCCTAATCCTCTTTTTCCAGATTCTGCTGCAAATATCTCAGCTACACTCCATTTAATGAGAGACTTAGCCCCCAAGTATTGGTTTGAATTTGAGTTCTGAATTTTGAAATTTGTTTGGCTAAATTTGCTCCACATTTGCACTGAAATTCAAATTCAGTTTTTGAATTCTTGAAAATTTAGCTCTTGACAAGATGAACTCCATTGAGGATGAAAATTGGTGGGTTTACTCAGAAAAATGTGCTGAGTTTAAATATGAAGCTAACTTTTGAATTTGGATGATGAAAGTTGCTGCAATTTGAATTTACATTCAAACTGGCCTCTTTTTCAAATAACCCAAAAAGTGCCTCAAAAAGTGTTGGATTTGCATGAAACTTGGCTTGAACCCTCCCAAGACTTTCCAAGTTCTAGGGGTGAGCTCAACCTCTCATGTTCATGTGTCCAAATCCCACTTTGTGAAAATGAAGGCTTTCCCCTCTAATCACTCTCTTGATGGAGGTTATTTGCTCTTCACAATATTTCCTAAGATATCCACAATAAAAACTGTGGTGTTGTGAGGTGAAGAAAAGTTTTTGCAAGTCCCTTTTCTTGGGCTTTTACATCTGCTGTCCACGGTTACCTTGCATAGCTCCTCCATTCGGCCGTGGGTTCTGCATAGGTGCATTGCTCGGTTGTCCAAGGCCTTTCTTGGGACACTAACTTGCAAAGTGTCCCGCCTCAGCGAATGAAAAACATGCCTTGTTTCCCATAACAGCCAGAATGTTGGGGCGAGGCTGGTTTTGAGCATAGGCACCCATGTTGGTACGGGGCACAGGAGGCATCGGCATACGAGGTGCTTGCATAACAGGACGTTGCTGCGGTGGCTGGTTAGGGCGAGGTGGATTTGGAGGGCGGAAAGTAGAAGCAGACGAGCCATAATATGGTGCAGCTGGTGGCATAAAACAGGGACGTACATTGCTCCCTTGTGGCTGTCCTTGATATGGCATCTTCCTCTTGCCCTCTTGCTCAATCTCACGGATCTTGCTCTCAACCACTATAGCTTTGTCAACGAGCTTTTTGAAGTTTGCATAATCATAGTTGAGCAGATGAACTTGAATTTTATTGTTCAATCCTCTCATGAACAAGTACTGCTTTCTTTGATCCGAGTTGACATCTTCTAGAGCATACCTTGACAGCTGCGTGAACTTGTTGAGGTACTCATTCATGCTCTTCCTTCCTTGGTGGAGACCTTCAAACTATTGCATTTTAAGCATCATGACTTCTGCAGGGACATAGTGAGAGCGGAAACTCTCCTTGAATTCAGGCCAAGTGATAGTCTCCTTGTTTACATGAGCATTGCAAAGAGCGTCCCACCAGTCAGCGGCTGCTCCCATCAGTTGGTGTGATGTAAAGAGAACTTTCTCCCGATCATTGCACTGAACAATAGCAAGCTTCTTTTCTATAGACTTAAACCAATCATCAGCCTCCATAGGACCATTGACTTGTGCAAAAGTAGGCGGCCTAGTCCTCATGAACTCTCCCAATCTGTTGTGAGCCGGCGGTGGCGGCGGTGGGGGTGCAGGAACGGGGTTAGGATTGTTATTGTTGTTGGGCTGCAGCTGTCCCAACGTCTGTATCATAGTTTGCATGAGCTGATTCTGCATAGCCCTCAACCGTTCGTGGTTGCTTGCATCAGCCCCGGGGTTAGCATTTTCAGGAACTTCAACATTGCCATCCTCCTTTGGTTCGTTGTTACCACGAGTGTTCCTCCTTTGGCGGTTGGACTTTTCCCTCACCATCTGTGGGAGAGAGAGTAGAGTAGGAAATAGAAATTTAGATTGATCCCCCCAACTATATGCATCAAGATTTATGAACTAAGTGTCTTCTTATATTAATTTCAGCCTATGTGAGGATGTGAACACGTGACGAAGCATCTCACGTCTCTCCACTATGTGTGGATGTGGACATTCGCCGAAGTATCCCACAACTCACATCAGCACACAAACCAAGCAACCATCAAAAAAATTTCAGCACACCACTCTTATTCAAGCTACTACGATCTAAACATTCCTATTACAGCTTTATTCAATGGAAACCTAAACTTAATAATGAGAACCGGTGCTGTTCTCGCCGTGTGACGGGGGTGGTCCATATATGGGCACACACCATGGTGAGTCGGCAGTCCATGTAGGGATAGATGACGCTGGTGCTCCATTTGCTCCCGTGTTGGCACGAGTCTCCTCCTGTTTTCCAGCAAGTACAGCTTTTTGCGGAGGTAACGGATCTCTTCTTGTGCGCCTGCATAGCGGTTTCCTAACTCCACGAGCAACATCTGAGACTTATCAGCAGCTTTTGGGTTGGAAAGAGCTCCTCCATGAAGTCCAATGATCTCCCTTGTACCACTCTTCCAAAATGGGTGCAGCTCAAAAGTAGTGTTCTCAAGCTGCTCACGGAAGGCGTAGCACAGTCCGATGAGTGCATCCCATGCAGCATCATCGATAGCTTCTACCCTTATAGCTCTCCATGTGGGTGCGAAGTGCCGAGTGACAACCCTACCGTTAGATAGGATGGTTACCTCTCAGCCTTCCATTCTTCATGTCCGAGACGAGAGACTTTCTTGAGGAGATATTCCGCGTATAAGCTGCAGCAATCCAGAATTTCTTTGAGCTCCTTGGATATGTTTCCTCCTTCAAATCCGTCAGACCGGAATTCTCGAACTGAACGTTTGGCCCGTTCATCACCTTCATTCTTGGCCTTAGCAAGGGGTGGCTCCTCCACATATTCATCTCTTCCCGTCATAGCTTTATAAGACTCCACGGGGTGCATGCCCGCGTGGAAGTCATCCTAAGGTGCGTACCAATGCCGTTCTTGTGGATCATCATCCATGTCGTATTCGAATGGTTACACCTATTCCGGATCCTCTTCCTCATGCATAGAGTTATTGATTTCATCTTCATCATGAGGTTCCATCTTCACCTCCTCCCAATATGGTCCATCGGACACCTCAATGGGTGTAAGTGCACTCCCACGTGGTGGTGGACGAGTCCTCATGCGTGCTGTGCTCCTAGTCACCGGCATCTATAAATAATACATGAGAAATTTTAGAGAAGGAGAAAATAGCTTCAAAACTTCAGAAGCTATGAAGTAAGAAAACAAAAGTGTTGCTGTCCAAAAGAAGAGAAAAAGAGGGGCTGAAACTAGCACTTTACGGTGGCTGAATTGACAAGTAAAGTGCAGCAACAATCAATTTTTTAAAATAGCAGTTTAGGGGGGTGTTCCTATGTGTTTTAGAGTGTCCATTCTACCTAGGCTTGCATCCTACGGTCAACGTGGCTCTGGTACCAATTTGTGACACCTGGTTCCGAAAATGAACCAAGTGAATGCATCTGTGTGCCCAGGATGTTCATAACACATACACATGTATTCCACAAACTGAATTCAGAATATAACCACGTACGAATAATGTTGAAGTACTTTATTACATCGACTCAATGTCTCACTCATGAATGTCTATCTTATTCTTGCAGCGGAAGACTCTAACGACAGCAGAAAATGACTAAAACAGCAGGCTCCAACTTCAACTCCACAGGCATGTTGACGGTAGTGCACACGCCTAGTACTCCACTTGTTCCTCGAAGTATTTTTCTCCTGCAGCTGATGTATATGTGGGAATGAAAGGGTGAATACATGTCGTACTCAGCAAGTGTGGGAAAAGTATGACATGTAGCTTACAACAAGGTAGGGAATAAAAAGGCTCATTGCAGCAAGAAAAAATTATTTCACAAACATGGTAAAAACAGCAACTAAGTCTAGATGAGTTAAATCCCAATATAACCAAGTAAATCAGCAACATTGTTTCATTATAATTCACCATTTATCAAGTCTCAACCAGCCAATAATATTTCTCAAGTTCATCTCATACTCATAAATATTCATAACCATCTCATTTTCATAGAACCAAAACCAAACTCGTTATCATGACTCAAAACAGTCCCAAAACAAATCCCAATGACCATACCACAACCATACCGAATAAACATCCCGAGTTTTGCCTCTAATCATGGAAGTTGGCCAGGTGCTTGTAACCGGAAGCACGGCTATCATGATAGTTTTACACTCTGCAGAGGTGGCACCACTTTACCCACAAGTTTGTGATTTCATCACCCGTCGGCGACTAGAAAGAACCTCCATTATACCAGTACACAACAGCTGGTGTATGGCCAAGAGATCACAAAATAGTCTTAACAAAGGGGCTACTAGGATGTACGGACCCACTGAGGTTTCACCGGCAGGCTCGAATCTCCATTCTCCCACCCACAGGCCCCCTCTTGTGCCATGCAGTTCGCAGGGCAGTCCCTCTCGACTCCATTCCCCGCACCATCCAACGGTCCATAACAAGCTAGCAACACACCTAATTAGTCAGCTAAGCCGCAACCATATTTGGCCTTGTGGTGGCACTGTTTTCCTGGCATGTGCTCGCATGAACCGGTCCTTAGATCCACGGCAAGTAAACCACCATCTCATTCAGCAAAATCCACGAACCAATCTTGCCTAGATCTCCCCGGTTCCATGCTCATTAACATCATCAAGTTTTCATCATCATTATTCATATGAGTGCTATAGGTAACCATTTTTTATTTCAGCTTCCCATATCCCGTAATTTGAGCGAAGCAAAAAAGAGAAAACGACCATACCCGACTCATCAACTTTCCCGGTGACAAGGATGGTTAATCAAAACTAGTAAACTCCTATAAAAGGGTGTCCCATCAAATTGACACAAGCATACACGTTTTCACAAAAAAAAAACAGTTTCAAAACATGGGATCAATATGGTCAAGGGTTACTTGCCTTTCTCCCGTGGTTCGTGTTGCTCAAGCGTCTCGAAGTCTTGGTGCTGTAGTCCCTCGTAGACGGCCTCTTGAGCTTGTCCTTCTACTTACGACCATACACATACAAAATTTACAGCAACATTCATCATGCACAAACTTTACTCAAGATGCAATGGGATAGATGAATACAAATCCTATAGTGCAGTTTTATAAAACCAGTTTGTACGTGTTCTTGCATGTTTTAATGGGCTTTCATGGGGTTTTATGATGAACAAGGGTGCTGGGATCAAGTTTGGACGTGGTGATGATCTTGACACAAGATGTAGATCAATCCCACCATCAAAAATTGACCAAAACATGTGCCGTCCACAAGCCAAAAGTTTCTGCTCGAAGTGGTGAAGAAAACGGGTGCGTAGAAACAGCGGCGACGTCGTAAGAGGGGTAATGAAGACCTACCTCACTTTTTCCTTGCGGCAGGGCCTCCCTCCTATCAATGGCTGCAGCGGGGGATTTTTCTGCGGGAAATTATGGTAGGGCAGAACGTCGGGCTTCTTCTCCGGCGATGGCGAGGCGTGACGGGGCTCGACTGCGGGGCTCCACGACGGGGCTTGACGGTGGGGCTCGACGGCGAGGCTCGACGCGGCCAAACTCCGGCTACGGGGTGGGGGGCAACCCGGCAAGTTGGGTGCAGGTGGGGCGGCCAAAGGAATAGGGGGGTGGCTGGGGGGTTGTATTTATAAGGGGGGGAAGGGAGTCCTAGGGGTGGAAACATAGATTCCTAGCAAGATGGGACTCAACCAAAGAGTCCTAGGGTGGAAACAAAAAGTCCTAGCAAGATGGGACTCAACCAAAGAGTCCTAGAGGTGGGGGATATGGTTTCCTCCACCTCAAGGCTGCGGCCTAGGGGTCTCCCCCCTAATTGGTGCAGCCAATTTGGGGAAAAATTCCCCCCAAATGCGGAGGAAATTCCCCCTAGGGGAATTTTGGGGAATTTGAGGAGATTTGGGGAAATTTGGGAAAATTTGGGGATGGCTCAATTTAGGTATCTCATTCCCATTTCTCTCCATTTCTATGTTCCTTTCTCCATTTCTATATTCCTTTCACTATTTCTATGGTTCTTTCTCCATATCTATATTCCTTTCTTCATTTCTACTTCTTTTTAGATGATTCTATACATGAAAAATGTATGCAATGCATGGTAGTGAAATTGAGGGTGTTACACTGAGCCATACGCGACCACACGTCCTTCTTGCATCAACACGCAGCCAAGCCCAATACCGGACGTATCATATACGTCGAGAGGCTTGGTCGTATCCGGCTGAGCTAATACCAGGGTTGTTGTGAGATGCTTCACCAATGCTTGGAACGCTCCTTTACATGCTGAGTTCCAAACATATTTTGTCCCCATCATCAATAATTCAGTCATCAGCTTAGCAAGCTTGGAGAAGCTCAGGATGAACCTCCGGTAATATCCCGCTAAACCGAAGAAGCTTCTGACTTCATGGACAGAAGTGGAGACTTTCCATTTCAGTACTTGTTCAATTTTGCTTGTGTCAACCGCAATGCCTTCCTCTGAGATGATATGTCCCAAAAATGGCACTTGGTTTATCCAAAACTCGCATTTGCTGAACTTGGCATAGAGTTTATTATCCCGCAACCGTTGAAGGATGATGCGTAAGTGTTCGGCGTGTTCTTCTTCCGTCTTTGAGTAAACCAAGATGTCATCAATGAACACCACCACGAACTTGTCCAACTCCCACATGAATATCGAGTTCATGAGGTACATGAAATGTGCCAGAGCGTTGGTGAGACCAAAAGACATGATGAGATATTCATATAGTCCATATCCCGTCGAAAATGCCGTCTTCGGGATATCCTTCCGTCCGGATCTTTATTTGATGATACCCGGAGCGAAGGTCCATCTTTGAAAACACACTCGCACCCACAAGTTGATCAAACAGGATGTCAATGCGGGACAGTGGATATTTGTTCTTGATGGTGACAGCGTTGAGCGGTCGGTAATCCACACACAACCTCAAGGTTTCATCTTTTATTTGGACGAACAGCACCGAGCATCCCCATGGTGAGGAATTTGGTCTAATGAAACCCTTTCTCAACAAGTCATTGAGCTGTTCCTTCAACTCAGCCAGCTTATTCGAAGCCATCTTATATTTCTCCGCGATATTGGTGTAGTCCCGGGTGCAAGTACAATATTGAACTCAACATCCCGTTCAGGTGGCATGCCCGGAAGATCATCCGGAAACTCGTTGGGGTATTCTCGGACTATGGGGATGTCATCCAACTTGGGAGCTTCAGTATTATAAGCTGCTAAAACTTCCGGGACAGGACTGTCTAATAAGATTCAATGCAGACGGTGGAATGGAGAATTCAAATGAACCATCTGTGATAGAGTTTCCAGGACAACGCCATGGTAGCGTAACAATGGCATTCCTATGATTGCATCAATCTTTTGTCCCGTAAGTATAATCAAAGTAGTGTGGTATATCTTCCCACCTAAGCACAGTGGTGCTTTTGGATAATCATATTCGCTAAAATCTTCCCTCTCGGTGAGCAAATCATATATGAATAATCGGTTGGAAAGACTTGCAGTTGATGCTTAGCCACATATGATGCACTTATGAAACTGTGGGTTGCACCCAAATAAAATAAGATGATGATTGCACAGTTGTTGATAGTGAACGTACCCGCCAGCACGTTCTCTCCTTCCGGGGCGTCCTCATTGGCCTCGAGCACCGCCCTGATATTAGGCTTGCCCGCTGCTTTGATGCCCATGTGGACAGTCCTTCGAGAAATGACCCGCCTGGCCACGTGTATAGCATGTGTAGCGAGGCGGTCCTCCGCTGACCAGCGGACGGAATCCCGGGGTGCGTTGTGGCTGAGGAAACGCCCGGGGTACCATCTGCTGCTGTTGCTGCTGTTGCGGTCAGGGTGGTGGCATCAGCGGTCGTAATGGGGGTGGCTGATAAGGACGACCCCCAAACTGTTGAGGTCGTGCCGGTGGATGCCACTGCTGACTGGATGGTGTCCGATATACCATTCGGTATTTTTTTAGGAGCTCCACCACCGTGCTCGGTGGAGCGCTGCGCTTCCGCTGCTCAGCCGTAAATTCCTGCTGAGCATCCTATTGCAGAATCGCGGCATTGACGAGGTCGTTGAAGGTGCCGCGATTGCATTGCGCGAGGTGCGTAATCATCTCAGGATTTAAACCCTGATAGAACTGCTCGCGCTTCCTTTCCTCGGTGGAGATGTAGTCCGACGCGTACTGTGCCAGAGGGTTGAACACGCTGGAGAAGTCATGGGCACTCCTCCCACTTTGCTTCAGCTCCAAGAATTCTTTGAACTTCCTCTTCATCATCCCGGGAGGTATATGATAGGCGCGGAACGCCTCCCGGAATTCTGCCCATTCCACGGCATGGCCAGCAGGTAGTGAAGCGAGATAATTCGCCCACCGCGCACCAGCGGCACCGTGAAGCTGCTGTGCTGCAAAGAGAGTCTTCTGCCGCTCTGTGCATTGGAGCAGCCCGAACTTGGACTCGATCGTCCGCAGCCAGTTGTCGGCCTCCAGTGGTTCCACCGCTTTGTTGAACACCGGAGGATGCATACTCATGAAATCCGAGTAGGTAGTGATGTGGGGCTCACGAGGCCCCCTCTCTTGACACATCCTTGCCTGGGACGTATTCTGCACAATCATGCGGAGCAGGTCAGTCTGCTCCTCAAGAGAGCCCATCAGCGCCATGATCACATCCAATAATGTAAGCGCAGGCGGCAGTGGTGGTTATTGCTGCGGGGTGGTGTCGTAGGCAGGTGGCCGTGGGTCATGACCCCCCTGCTGACTAGAGCCCCCGACCTTGTTCTTGGTCTGGGTACGAACCATCTGCAACCATAACGACAATAACATTAGCCCCATAGCATACTCCATGCAGTCCATAAAAGAGTGGTAAACATAATGACAGTAAACATGCGAGACGTCTCGTACACAGATAATGTAATAACATTGCACAAGCTACAGCATTACCAGACCAAATACAAATTAGTGAAATAAAAATTAATGGATTCCCTCTTTGGAAGTTCATCTCAACTAGATTTGGTCACTACGAGACGTTAATATCGCTTAGTCATCACGTATACTACTCTTTATCTTCAATACGACACAACCATGGTCTCTAGGAAAAAGAACATGAGTAGGTATTGTACTCAAATCTTTCACTAGTCAAAGATAACAAATCATGAGTATGTTCTACCCCATTGGAAGTAATAAAACCCCACTAGGTATAACAATCTCTCAAATGAGTTCAACTGTTCATTCCTCTGCCGAGAATGACATCTTTCTATTTATCCCAGATTTTGACCTGGTACTTGGCATTTTCATAACTCAAATTGAATACCAAAGTTAAAGATAACTTCAGTATATTTACAACGAGTATTTATTTGCCCCCAGATCAGCTCTGGTTAAAAAATTATGATAATTCAATTCAACAGAATTTCTGAAGAATTTCAACAGCACCTCCTTTGAAATTTGCTGTTTTCAACATCAAATTCCACAGAATTCCGTGCTGCAGATGCAAAAACTTTGAATTACAAAGATGTAACACATCTCATAAGCTTTCCAAAAATGTATCATATGATTATTTTATATTTTTCTACAGGAAGTTATGCTTGAAAAACACAACAGTCCAGAGGGAGTTTCGAATCTGTCCTTGTTCTGGACAGTTTACAATAATCTAGAATTTCAACCAGTTTGATGTGTGATTCTGTTCTGGAAGTCTACAACAAAGTCGTAGAGCACGTAAAACTATTTCCAGAACTATATCCCACACCTCCAATGGATAAGTAACCTGTGATTTATGCTCTTTTAAATTTGAGCAAACTTGCTGTAAAAACAGAGCACTCTGTTTTTCAAGTTCCTTAAGCTGCACTACTAACTTCTTGGACTTTCTCTTCGAAACCAGAATCCTAAGGATTAAAACATGGTTTCTTATTTCCTTTATAAAATAGTTTTTAATGCAATCATGATTATTACATGTCGGTACTCCTCATAAAACAGAAAATCCTAACCGGATTATACTGGCATATACGACTCAACTGTGGCACTAACACGGTCTCTCGCAAACGGGTACTCCATGTTATACGTACGTGGTTAGTACCTGCAGAAGAACACTCAATAATGATGCACACATAGGTTTTTGTCATTTCAAGCAGGTCCATATCATAGTAAAACATACACCCGTATCATTGCCATACGGACGTCGTTGAGTCAAGTCACGTCTCAAGGTACATGGTCACGTTTTCACACCACACGACGGGGAACCCGAATAGAGCGCGAACGGGTTGTCCCGGTTGGGAATTTTGTCACCCCAACAGATACCACCTACTGCCCTGCAGGGCACGCCAATGGCAAGTGCTGCGTATGTCCTCCTAGGCCATTTCGAGAAGAACACACTATCGTGTTACCGACCACACGATGGGGTTTCCACTTTCTTGCCTAATGCATGCAATGGACCAGCGTTTCATATGAACTCAGGAACATGAAGATTTCAAGAGTTTCATATTGATGTCTCACACCAAGCTGTGAGACCTATACCCTGAACCACTTTCCTCGTCAGGAGAGCTAACCGAAATTGATCCACTTTCGGTGCTGTTCCTTACCAGTCTTACCTGAGCGTAATTGCGTCATTACATAATCAAAATTCAGAATTATAACAAGTAGGTTAGTCATGCCACTTTAAGTAAGTATACTAATATAGCCTTTATTTGGGCATACTAGTGATTCCTCACCGTACTCCTAAGTTTTCCCGTAATACTGTCCTTATTTAGTGTGCTATCCCCTAAGCAGCTCTGATGCCAGCCTGACACGGACCAAAATACGTACATTCTAGGATCACAGGGGGTGGTGCCACACGATGCGACACCTGACAGTACACAGGATAAGGAAACATAGTATTACATTGAAACATGCTGAATTTGTACAAAAGTAGTACAATCTTCAGTTACAACTACTGTACAGAGTCTACTGCAGCGGAAATTATTTATACAACTCACGCCGACACTTAACTAGCAAAAGTTAGTTGTCCGGCCCTACGGGCAACCCACACTAGCTCCACTCAGCCTCAACGTGGCGTGTACGGCTCCCATACAGCCGTAGTCCTCGACGGAGGGTAGCCCTCGCCGGTGGACTCGTACTCCGAGTCCGTGGTGTACTCCTCACCTGCAAACACTCATAGCAGCAACCATGAGCGTGATGGCTCAGCAAGTCTTAACCGACTCTCTTACAAATAAAACTCTACATGCAAGTCATACTGGAATATAGGATAAAGTTTGCAACAAAGGGACACGCCTACAAGTTCATCGTTAATTCATCTTTTAGCCACAAGTAAACGGTTCATGAATCTGAAATTTAGTGAGCAATATTTGGTGCCACACATGTAGCAATACAAGTTATTCATATCAGCAGTATTGTATCATAACATTTCATATTTTACCCACGTCATGACATAGTGAACAAGCGGTACTCATAACCACGAGGGATGGCGAATCAACTCGTTATACACCTGCAGGGATACCCGAATAGCACGTCACGTACGCCCATCCTCGGAGCTGCAACAGCACACTCAACCGATGTCGTACGGGACAACCTTTCATCCAACAGCCCAAACGTTGAACTGGTCACACCGAAATGAGCAGGAGGTTCCCTACACAGAGAATCTCTCTATGCCCGTTAGCGCATTCCCACCTGGCTTCCCTCAACCTACACCTATAAATCTGTGTGCTATGCCTCGACGCCCGGAGGTTTAGGTTACATCAGTTTATCGGACACCATATATCTGATATGCCTTCGGTACATTCAAACTTGTTCAGCAGGGCCGCACACGGATTGGTCCTCAATCAACACGGACGGGGCTACGCACACAAGACTTCCTCTTGCTGCGTCCTAGCCACTGCCTAGTCTTATTTTCTTACTAAAGTGGTCTCACATCTCGAACCAATCCCGTATGTGGCAAATCCTATACTCACGAGTAGATTCCAACTACTCGACTTGTACCAAAGTCTATAAACATTTAGCTAAGCATAATCTACTCGAGGACTTAGACACTACCCTCACTCTCTTTGGAATAATCTGGTTATGCAATTAGAGTTTCATCCATCCTAAACTTAATGCACATACATACCTCAAACTAAGTGAGTATAAAGTGAAATTTGATAAAACTTGATAAATGCAAACTGGGGCTTGCCTTGTTGCTGCGGGTGAGGGGTTACTGTCTCCTCCAGAGGTATGAAGTCCAGTATCTCCGGGGTCTCCTCGCGTTCAGTGACTACACGTAATCAAGTTAACGATATGTCAAATTAAATGCAAAAGTGTTGAATTTAGCATATAAGGACTATAACTATATACAGACATCCCATTTGGCTCTGAAATTTTTACTGTGGCTAGGTAAGAGCCTAACCAGAGACTTGACAAAATTTTATTTTAAACAAAGCTCATTTGAGCTCTGCACAAATAAAAGTCTAAATGGCCGTTACTAGTGCTTCTAAGGATTTACAGGGATTTTCATGGACCAAACAATTACTTTCTGGAAACTAGAGTTTAAGGTGATTCTAATGGAGTTCTTTTCATGTAAGTTGAAGAATCCTAAGGAAGTTATGCCCTAATCAAGATTTGAGAAAATTCTGAAAAATGATTCTGTACATTTTTCTATTTTCTCAGGGCAAGTCATTTAATCACAACATTAGGGGGACTAATTGAACCTGGGTGGATCTGAAATTTTTCCTGTGACTCAAGTATTTTCAAATGGACATCCTAGCCAAATTTCAGAATTTTCCATAAAGGAAATCTCCAGATAAAATTCCCAACAGTTTAAATTTTAGGGAATTCATTCTCCAAAAATAATAAGTTCCATGGACTTAAACTTTTTTTCTGGATAGTACTCGGAGAGCTGAATCCAAAAAAATTTGCTTCACTAAATTTGGACCAACCTAGCAAAAGTTATGGGCATTTGAAGTTGAACTAAAACTGGAAATTTGATGAAAAGTTTAAAACTCTGCGTGTGGGCCCCACCACGCGGCTTTCTTCTTCCTCGTGCGCGGGCAGAGCTCGGGTGGCGGCGCTCTCCGGCGAGGTCCGCCGGAAGTGTCTTCCCGGCCTCCTCTAGGGCTAATTCTCGCTGCCTGTCACTTTAGGAACATGGGAAACTCATCCATGGAGTCGGCTGAGGCCATTGGCTACCGGAAACCCGTTGGCGACGGGCGGAGGCGGTGGCACGACTTCGGCAATGTTGAACTCACTCCCCAAGTGCTCAAAAGCTTTGGTTCTTCTTCCTAAAGCACCGTGGTGGAACCCTAATCATCATCATCATGCGCTCAAAGCAGCTCCAAATGGGCTGCAAACATGAGCTCATCGGCGACCTAGGGCAAAAACTGGCGGCGTCTAGAAATTCTCAAAGAACAGCGCCTAAACTCAACGGTTTTCGATGATTTTTGATCCTATAGGGACAATGGGAAGGTCTAGAACATGTGTGTAGCTCGGCACAAGCTTCGGTGGACTGATCACCACAAATTTTGGATTTTTGGGTGGCTTGGTTCTATGAACGCCGAAAAGGTAAAGGGGGAAATTCTCCCTCGGAGATGCATGAGAGGATGAGAGTATTGCATGGACGTGTCAAGCAGCTTAGGTTGGTCGTTTTTGGTGTGGAGCATCAGCCACGAGAACGCTTGTAGCACTCGGGTGCCGGAGAACCGAAGACAACCGAGCGGCGGTGAAGTTTCTTTTGGAGCTGCGGGAGGACGTCGTGGATGAGGGAGGGCCGGTTCACGTGGGCAAGGAACGTGTTGATCACTTCACACAACACTCCCACGGTCTTAGCACAAGGTGGCGCGGTGGCTTTGCTGGGGGCGCAGCGAGCAGGAGGTGGCGCCTGCGGGAGAAGCTCGCAGAACAGAGCACCATGTGTGTGGCGGTTCACTCAGCTTGTGGGACTGACATGTGGGACACTTTTCCCTCTTATCTCTTTTCTTTTTTTTTTCACTGCAAAGATCTCAGCTACTCACAATTAAAGTGTAGACTTCACTCCCAAGTCATGAGTTGAATTTGAATTCCTCAAATTGGAGTTTGTTTGGCTAAATTTGATTCACATATGAATTTGAATTTCAAAATTCAGTTTTGAATTAATTCAAATGTAGCTCCCAACAATATGAACTCCAATGAGGACAAAATTGGTGGACTAACTCAGAAAAATGTGCTGAGTTTGAATATGAAGTCAACTTTTGAATCCCAGTGATGAAAGTAACTGAAATTTGAATTTGCATTCAAATTAGCCCTTTCTACAAATGTATCCAAAAGTGCCTCAGAAATCTTTGAACTCGCATGAAACTTGGCATGAGCACACCTAAGAATTTTTAGGGCCTAATGGTGAGCTCAGACTCTCATGTTTATATGTGAGATCCTACTTTTGGATTTGTGAGTTCTTCTTCTAATTATCCTCTTGATGGTGATTATTTGCTCTTCACAAATGTTTATGAGACTTCCACAAGATTAGCTGTGGTGTGGTGATGTGATGAACACTCTAGCAAGTGAAATCTTGGGCTTCTACATACTCACCCTTGCATTCCCACATATACATCAGCTACAGGAGAAGAATTCTTTGAGCAACTGGTGGAGTACTAGGCGTGCGCACTACCGTCAACGTGCCTGTGGAGTTGAAGTTGGAGCCTGCTGTCTTAGTCATTTTCCGCTGTCGTTTAGAGTCTACTGCTGCAAGAATAAGTTAGATATTCGTGAGTGAGTCAATGAGTCAATGTAATAAAGTACTTAAACACTATTTGTACGTGGTTATATTCTGAATTTCAGTTTGTGAAGTACATGTGCATGTGTGATGAACATTCTAGGGACACATGCGCATTCACTTGGTTCATTTTCGGAACCGGGTATCACAAAATTGGCATCAGAGCCACATTGACCATAGGACGCAAGCCTAGGTAGAATAGATACTCTAAAACACATAGGAATACCCCTCTAAACTGTTATTTACAAAAATTGCTTGCTGCTGCACTTTACTTGTCAACTCAGCCACCGCAAAAGTGCTATTTTCAGCCCCTCTTTTCTTCTTTTCTTGTGGAGAGCCACACTTTCTTTTTCTTGCTTAAAAGATTCTGAAATTTTGGAGTTATTTTCTTATTCTCCAAAGTTTCTCATGTCATATTTATAGATGTCGGTGACTAGGAGCACAACATGCATGAGAACTCGTCCACCACCACTTGGCAGTGCACTTAACCCCATTGAGGTGTCCGATGGACCATATTGGGAGGAGGTGAAGATGGAACACCATGAGGAAGATGAAGTCAGTAGCTCTATGCATGAGGAAGAGGATCCGGAAGAGGTGGAACCAATCGAAGACAACATGGAAGATGATCCACAAGAACCGCAGCATTGGTATGCACCTAAGAGGAATTTCACGCGGGCTTACACCCAGCGGAGCCTCATGAAGCTATGTCGGAAGGATATGAATCCGAAGAGGAGCCACCCCTTGCTGAGGCCGAGAATGAAGGTGATGAACTGGCCAACCGTTCAGTTCAAGAATTCCGGTCCGACGGGATGTAGGGAGGACACATATCCAGGGAGCTTAGAGAGTTCCTTGATTGCTGCAGCCTATACCCGGAGTATCTCATCAAGAAAGTCCCTTATCTTGGACACGAAGAGTGGAAGGCTGAGGTAACCATCCTATCTAACGGTAGGGTTGTCACACAGCACTTAACAGCCACATGGAGAGCTACAAGGGTAGATGCTGTTGATGATGCTGCATGGGATGTGTAACACCCTCAAATTTTTTCTGTGACACCCGGTTCCGAAAACAGAACCATGTTAATGCATATGTGTGCCCAGGATGTTCATCACACATATACATGTAATACACAAACTGAATTCAGAATATAACCACGAATAAATAGTGTTTAAGTACTTTATTACATTGACTCATTGTCTCACAATCCATTTCTATACCTCATTCTCCATTTCTATATGCCCTTCTCCATTTCTATTGTTCCTTCCTCCTTTCTATGTTTCTTTCTCCATTTGTATTGGTCTTTCTCCATTTCTATAGTTCTTTCTCCATTTCTATGGTTCCTTCCTCCATTTATATGGTTCTTTCTCTATTTCTATAGTTCTTTCTCCATTTCTACTTCGTTTATAATGCTTCTCTACATGAAAAATGTATGCAATGCATGGAAATGAATTTGAGGGTGTTACAAACCAACCTCCCTTAAACTGAATCTCGCCCTCGAGATGAGGTCTTCCTCACGCTCCCATGTAGTTTTGGCTTCCGTGTGATGGCTCCATCATACCTTGCACCAAATGATCACTTTGTTCCCTGTGACCCTTTCCTTCACATCCAAAATTTTGACAGGGTGATCCGCATTGGTCAAATCCTCTTGAAGCTCGAGCTCATCCATCGGTACTTGTTCTTCTATTACTCTTAAGCACTTCTTGAGGTGGGATACGTGAAACACGTCGTGTACGTCAGAGAGGTGCGTTGGCAGCTCTAGTTGATAGGCTACTTCTCCTCGCTTGCCCAAAATCTTGAATGGTCCGATGTAGCAAGGTGCTATTTTCCCTTGACGTTGAACCGTCGTTGGCCTCGTATAGGCGATACCTTAAGATACACGAAGTCTCCTACTTCGAAGGTCAATTTTTTTCGCCTATTGTCTGCATAACCTTTTTGTTGTGACTGAGCAGCCTTTAAGTTTTCTCGTATCATTTGGACTTGCTTCTCAGCGTCTTGCAGCACTTTTGTCCAAACACTTGGCTCTCTCCGGTCACATTCCAGAACAGCGGCGTTCTACACCTTCTACCATACAATGCTTCGAAAGGTGACATCTCCAAACTGGCTTGGTATCTGTTGTTGTATGAGAATTCAGCATACGGCAAGCTCCTATCCCAACTACGCCCATGATTCAAGGCGCAAGCTCTTAACATGTCTTCCAAAATTTGATTTGTCCTCTCAGTTTGCCCGTCGATTTGCGGGTGATAACCAGAGCTGAAATTCAGTCGTGTACCCATGGCTTCATGCAGCTTCTTCCAGAACCTAGAGGTAAATTGAGAACCCCGATCTGAAACTATCCTTTTCGGAACTCCATGGTGACACATGATTTGATCCATATACAGCTCGGCTAGTTGTGCAACGTTGTACTTGGTTTTAACAGGAAGGTAAATGGGCGGTTTTTGTCAATCGGTCCAAGATCACCCAAATAGAGTTGTAACCCAATGGAGTATGTGGCAATCCGACGATGAAATCCATGCTGATGTCTTCCCACTTCCACTCAGGTACTTTCAATGGCTGCAGCAGGCCAGCGGGTCTTTGATGTTAGGCCTTCACCAGTTGGCACGTATCGCATACGGCAACATATTCGGCTATGTCCCTTTTCATACCATCCCACCAATAGCAAGTTTTCAGGTCCTTGTACATCTTTCTACAGCTGGGATGTATGGAATAAGGTGAGTCATGTGACTCCTTTAAGATCGTGTCGTGGATGTGCTTCACGTTAGGCACACAAATCCTTTTCTCAGACCAAAGCGTGCCTTTCTCGTCTTCCTTGAAATCCTTTTCTATGCCTTGTCAGATTATTTCCTTGATTTCCTTGATTTCCTCATCCGTTGCCTGTCCATCTCTTATCTCTTGTTCCAGTGAGGAGTTGAGTTCTATCACTTCCATCACGTTCAAGAACCCGAGATGTAACCGTTCGAACTCCTTGCGCAGCTCGGGTGGCAGCTCCCGAACCGTAAGTTGGTGACATGCTCCCTTTCAGCTCAACGCATCAGCTACTACATTGGCCTTTCCCGGGTGATAGTTGATTCCAACATCATAATCCTTGATGAGTTCCAACCATCAACATTGCCTCAAATTCAGATCTGTTTGCGTGAATATATACTTGAGGCTTTTGTGATCCGTATAAATCTCACATCGGTGGCCATGGATATAATGCCTCTAAATCTTCATGGCATGTACCATGGCTGCAAGTTTCAAGTCATGTGTGGGGTAATTCAGCTCGTGTTTCTTTAGTTGTCTCGACGCATAGGCTACCACTTGTCCTTCTTGCATGAGCACACATCCAAGCCCTTGTCTTGATGCGTCACAATATATGTTGAAGCTCTTGCTCACGTCCGGCAATACCAAAACCAGCGTTGTGGTTAGTCTTTTCTTGAGCTCCTCAAAGCTTTCTTTGCACACTGGTGTCCACTGAAATGCTTTTTCCTTCATTAGCAATTCAGTCATAGGCTTTGCTATTTTGGAGAAATCCTTGATGAACCGGCGGTAGTATCCAGCCATTCCAAGGAAACTCCGAATATCTCTTACATTCAGCGGTTGATTCCACTTTAAAACGTCTCCCACTTTTCCGGGATCAACCGATACTCCTCCCTCGGAGATGATGTGGCCTAGGAACAATATCTCCTTTAGCCAAAATTAACACTTGCTGAACTTGGCATACAATTGATGCTCTCACAGTTTCTGCAATGTCAACCTCAAGTGTTCTTCATGTTCTTCCTCGCTTTTCAAATACACCATGATATCGACGATGAAAACCATGACGAACTTGTCCAAGTACTCCATGAAGACCTTATTCATGAGGTACGTAAAGTATGCGGGTGCATTTGTTAACCCCAAAGATGTAAAAGTCCCAAAAACGTGTATGAATAAAAACTAAAGTTTGAGTTCATATGTGTGGCAAAGACATGAAAAATGGGACTTGCTAAAACTTTTCTTCATGCAAGGTAATACATGGATGAACATCCAACATGAGGTTCACCTTTTTACTTAAAAGTGTTGGACCAATAAGGAGTCAAATACCTCTTTGCATGTGAGTTTAAAATTCAGATTTGAAAATTCAAAGTTCACACATATGGTGACCTAAAAACTTTGAATTAACATGCAGCCATATAGTTAAGTTTTTAGGGAAAAGGTTATCACCAACTTTTCAATTGTAGGGTGGGCTCAAAAAGGAGTTAAAGAGGATAATTTGCAAACTTAAACCAAATTCAAGATTTAGTCTTGCAAATTCAAACTGAATTTGAAGGATTCAAATTCTAGCCCACCTTTTTAAAATTTAGCATTTTGGGGAGTGAAAAGATCAGCTTAAACAGATATTTGGGAGGTACATGTGGAGTGGGACCCACATGTCATTGAGCTAAAAGAGGAAACTTAATCACTAAGTTTTGCTCTCGGTGGGAACTTTTCCCGAGCAGCTTGCGAGCGCCACCGAGCAGCTTGCCGGTGACAGCTCCTGCTGCCGGCCTCCACGCGTTGGCGCCCCAGGGCGGGTTCTCACCGCTTCAGCAACGTTATCTCCCCCTCCTCGGACCAAGCCAACAGCAGTTGCTCCTCTCCTCACGATCAGCAGGGCGCTGTTTTTCCTTCACCGGCGCTGCTCCATTGCCCCTGTCTCCCGGCCAGTCCAGCGCCTCTCCGGCAGGCTCAAGAAGTCACAGAGGTGCGCCAGGAGGTACTGATCATCATCCCGTCGTCCTCTTGCCCTCCCCCGACGCCGGCTCGCCGGAATTCCAGTTTTGGCACCGGTGCACGTGTAGAACAGCATGTGTGTAATTCGGGAAATTCTCCCAAACCGATTGATCACACCTCCCACAATTCAAACCACAGCAACTAGATGCCCTAGCGCCCTCCCACGCCGAAAACCAAAGGAAACCGACCCTCCTGTGCCCCGGGCGACGAGAAATCGTCGCCGGCGGCCAAAACTGCCATGGTCCACGGTGAGGACTAGGTTGCAGCCACTTTCTGCATGATCTGATCCCCGTTCCGTGTTCCTAGAACCATAGGGATGCTGTAGGACATCATAGCTCGCCGGGAGATGCCTTGGACACGCGGGAACGCGTCCATGTCGAGCTCCCGAGCCGCCCCACCGGTGCCGACCCACCTGCAGCCATTTTCATGCGGGAAAACCTTGCCCGGCAGCTGCGCCACGTTCCCAGGAGCATGTAGGGCGAAACCGGAGCTCATTTGGTGGAGAAATGAGGGAGAACGAGCCATGCCAAGTTTTCTGCTGGTGTGCACCGCGGGCTCTGGCGGGAGGTTGAAGAAGCATCTGACCCGTGGGCCCCACGCGCGACTGTGCTGTTTAAAATCAAACAGAGAGTTGTGCAAACTTGTAAAATGCATAACTTGGTGTAGGAAGCTCCAAAAATAGTGAGATAAATTTTGTTGGATTCCTCTAAGAGAGTACTATCCAGAGGTACAACCCAATTTGTATGAAACGAATTATTTAATTCTGGAAAATTCTTGGAAGGTTTTCTGAAAAAGAATTATAGAGGGAGTTTGGTTTATCCAAAAATACCCAAATTTTGCCAGAATATTCTTTAGCATATTGTTGACCTCATAGTAAATTTTCAGCTCATTTGAAGATCATTTGAGTAGGAATTTACTAAAAACAATCTGCTGTGTTCATAAGAGTCCAGAAACATTTTCAGAAAATGTTTCCCACTTCAAAAATCTGTTCTGAGCAATCCATAGCTCCAAAAATCATAGGAAAATTTAGGCAAGCTCTCTGGGACATACTTGGAATTGTAGTTCACTTAGTTGGGCATGAAAATGCACATTACTACAGAATTAATTCTATTAAGTACAAATGCTTAAAGAATTGTTCTGGGAGAACTACCCAAGTAAAAGGGCTGAATTTTGGACCAGATGACTCTCATGTGATCAAGAACTCACATGTAAAATATCAGCCCAAGATGAGTCCTGGAACTCCCTGTTCTTATTCTCCATACTTATGTATAAGAGAAAAATACATAAGAGATATTGTGAGGATTATGGGGGACACCATATGACTCCACATTAGCTGCAATTTGGCAAGCTAAATCCTTAGGTAGTATAGAACCTGCTGTAAAAGTTTTGAGGCCATTGGAGTTCTTGTTCTTCAGTTGCACTCAAATCTTTTCAGCTTATCTATTATGTTCATTAGAGAAAAGGGTTAGTGTATAGCTAAGGGCCTTAAGGTCAAATTAGTTTAATTCTGTTCTTTGCACAACAGAGGCAAACCAAGCCATGCTTGGCTTTTCCACACAACCTCTGTTCTTAAGAAAGTAATTCTATAACTTCTTTCCATTACATCCCATGAAACATATGCATATGCATCTCAATAGGAACCACAACGAAGGGGACTCAAAGGAGTGATTCATTGAAGTGGATCAAGCTCCGGAGAGTCAAGGGTGGATCTGCAAGGATACTAACTGCTATTATACGACTACCCTGCAAAACAGGCAAGCTCCGGTTTGCATTTAACAGCTGTTAAGTTTTTGTTTTGTATTCACTTTCGGTCAAGGTATGAACTGTGCATTAGGTCTAGTGATTGATACTCCTCTTGCATAACCAAATGACCCATGGAGTATTGGGTAGGTGTCTTTCACCGCGTAGAACTGCCATGCTTAAGTACGGTTCGGTAGAAGTCGAGTGGTGAGATGCTACTCGCAGATTTAGGAACAACAGGGGCATACGGGATTGGTTCGTAATTGAATTAGCAAGTTAAAGTTGAGACCGGAAGGTTGTAGGAGCAGCAGGACATAGGGGCCTGGGTGCTGTAGACCTGTCCGTGTCGGTCAAGGACCGATCCGTATGCGGCCCTGTTGAACAAGTTTGAGTTGTGTACCGGACTCATGCTGGCTATATGGGACCCAGTAAACCGATGTACCTCGGGAAGCTGTCGTTGGGACTTTTCGGGTCGCCTCAGGCGGACGGCCGGTGTGCAGTATGTGGGGAATATTCTCATGACATCTCACGTCGGAAGGTGCACCATGAGAGTAGCTACTGTGCGGGGCGACTTGATCGATTCAGCGGGGGTGAAACGGGGGAAAGGCTGCCACGTACGACGTCAGTGATGGTTGTTGTAGGCAACGTCGAGTACGGGCGTACGTGTCGTGTAGTCCGGGTGTTATTGATTCGAATCACCGTCGCTCGCGGAATGGACCGAGCATACTTGTTCTCACAGTCGTGACGTAGTAAGAACTCGCATGAGAAAGGAACTAATCATATTGATGTGAAGTATTATACTAGTGTTGTATTGGATCTCGATGAATAGGCTAGTGCAAACTCGATTCTTTTATGCCATGAGCAATTTACATCGGGGGAAAGCGTTTCTTGTTTGATTGCGGACTCCCGATGTAGCGTGCCCAGGGTTACTTAAAATGCTGCAATTAATACCTGAAAGTAAGGATTCACTTTTAGGCGAGTTAATTATGCTTATGCCATCCTATGTTAGGTTCATAACCTCACTTAGAGTTTCATGTTTAGGGAGACGGTTAAGTCTTGCTGAGCGTTATGCTCACGGATGCTATCCGAGTTGTTTTGCAGGTAATTGACTCGCTGATTATGAGAAGGGGTGCCGATGAGACTCGGGAACCTCCGAGTGCTTACTCTAAGAGCATCCTCGCCGCTGCAGATTGTCTTCGTGTTGCTAGTAAGAAACGTCCGCGGGCTGGACCGTTTCTTTGTTGCTAGTTTAGATATGAGTCGTGAGAGTGATAGTCTTCCGCTGTAGTTTACTCTGATATACTTATTTGTAAAACATTCTTGTACGCTTCCGCAAACTATTTATGTAATATGATGTATGTTCATCGACCCGTGTGCTGTTGGGTGCCGCATAACACGGCACCACCCGACGAGGTCCTGTGTCCCTTACACATGGTATCAGAGCTGCGTTGGGAGCAGGGCACGGATTGAGCATCATATTATGTCAAAAACTTAGGATACTGTGAGATAACGGTACTAGGCCCACATAAGGACTACTATTAGCATATTATGAAGGTGGCAAGCTAACCTATTTGTTATGTCGGAAAATCGTGCATCTCGGGACGTTTATGTCTTGGGGGGTGCACGTATGCGCTGTCCACCAGTGCGCACAAGCTGAAGGGTGGAGCCCCACGGGTGGCAGGTAACCCGACCCGCTTTAGTATCCTCTACGACTCTTCATGTCGTTTGGGGTATTCGAGCAACGTCTTCCCTGGCGTGCGTGGTGCAATTTGGGAGACCCCGTCACGTGGTCAGTAACGTGAACACGTAGCTCAAGGCGTGTTTGGCTTGAGAACACCTGGGCGAGTGATGACGGCCGGGTGTACCAACTGTTATGGATACCGGGTTCGGTGTGCAGCCGAACCTGATGATTGAGTGTGTTTTATGTAGGTACTAACCACGAAAACCTTAGTACGTGTAGAACACGTTTGCGAGTGATCGTTTTAGTGCCACCTAATGATACGTATATGCCGGTGTAATCCGGTTAGGTTTTTCTTTGGTGAGGCAACGTAGTACCGTCATATGTCTTACGGTGCATCGTCACCGTACTACACTGGATAGTATTCTTACCTATGAAGAAATCATTCATGACTAACTTTCAAACTAAAAATGGATGTGATAAAGCACATATTAGTTACTGAACTCTTCATTTGAACTAAGTTTCAAAGAAGAGAATTACTAGGCTTCTTTTGATCTCAAAAACAGAGTGCTCTGTTCTGGCAGAAGTTTTGCCGAACTTTAACAGAGCGTAACTCTGATTAGTTTGACCCAATGGAGGTGTTTGATACGGTTCTGGAAAGTTTATTAAGTGCTCTACAACTTTTCTGTATAACTCCAGAGCCAAATCCGACACCCACTTGGTTGAACGTCCAGATGAATGCAAACTGTTCAGAAAACAGAGCAGCTGCAGACTTCTCTGGATGTTGCTGTAAATTAGCCGTCACAGTCTGTAGAAAAATTTCTAAGGGTCATATGATACACCGTTAGAAAGGTTAGGAAATTTGCAACGATTTTGTAGTTCATAGTTTGTTCAGAATTGTACTTCATTTGTATGTAAAACTGTGATGAAAACAGCCACATACAAAGGAGGTGCTGGCAAATTTTAGCCAGAAATTCTTTCAACTTTGAACAATCCTAACTTCTGTTCCAGAAATGATCTAGGGGCATGTGAGTACTCGTTGAAAATATACTGAAGTTAACTTTAACTTTGGTATTCAACTTGAGTTATGAAAATGCTGGTAACTGGATCCAAATCTGGATTAAGTACAGAAAGGTCGGTTCTGTACAGCAAATGGGGATTGTTTTTGTTGGCTTTGGAAAGATATGTAAACATGAAGTATTGTTATGCTTTCATAAAGTTTTAGCATGTTCATGTTTTACATACTTTCACATACTGCTAGATCAAATTGTGACTCCCCTCAAAATTATGCTTTTGCAGTATGGTGCGTACTCATTCTCCGAGTAGGACTGAAGGTTCTCATCGAGACGGTGATGACTCGACTCCACCAGGGGCACCGCCATCAACGGTATGGGCGGATATCATGGCTCAGATGGTCGAGTCAAGTCAAGAGAACACAAGACTACTCCAAGCCTTGGTACAACAGGGCTTACTCCAGCGTGCACAATCGGACGTTCCACCTCGGAACGCCTACTTGGATTTCTTGGCGACACAACCGCCAATCTTCACGGAAGCCCATGAACCAGTGGAAGCTGATCAGTGGCTTCGAGTTATGGAGTCCAAGTTTGGAGTGTTTGAGTGCGACGAGTACCAGAAGACATCATTTGCAGCTCAACAGCTCCATGGAGCCGCCGGAAATTGGTGGTTTGCGTATCTCGCCACCGTTCCGGAAGGCCATCAAGTGGAATGGACGGAATTTCGTGAAGCATTCCGTGCTCGTCACATTCCTATGGGTTTTATCAAGGCCCAACAGCAAGAATTCAGAAACTTGAAGCAGGGGGACATGAGTGTCCTCGATTATGTCAGACGATTCAATCTTCTAGCACAATACGCTCCTGCTTATGCGACGAGCGAAGCTGCAATGTGTGACTACTTTTTCTATGGCTTGAGTGCCATACTAAAAGAGAAGTTAGCTTTGTTCAATCAAGGCAGTTACACCGAGTTGATCAGTGCTGCTCTGCTGCAAGAACAAGCGACACTTGAGTGTCAAGCAGAGAAGAGGGACCGGGAGGATGTGCAAAAAGACACACCAATCGTTCCTCGTAAATACCGTGTGGTGTATCACGCACCATCCGAGGAGATATGGCAAGCACCAGGGAGATCAACTCCGTACAGATTTCCTGCTCAAGAATCTTATCTTGAAGCAGCGCCATTTCCGCAGCAACGAATGATACCTGTTGCATCATTGCTGCAGCCAAGTGCCTCAACTTCTCAACCACCAGTCAACGAAGAACCGGGGAAACCTCCGTGTTCTTATTGCCACCGTTTTGGGCATTTTAGGCAGGAATGCCGGGAGAAGTTGGTAAACACCAGACAGCCATCATCATCAGGTGGTATGCCGCCACCTGCTCCAGTCAACATAACAGCATTGCAATCCGGGAGTGTGCAACATCTTGCGATTGAGGATGTCCCGGAGGGAGCACCGGTGTTAGCGGGCATGTTTACTCTCAAGGACGTGCCCGTATTGGTACTTTTTGATTCAGGTGCAACCCACAATTTTATCAGCAAAACATGCGTGGATCAGCACCAATTATCCACCAATACTCCCACAACGAATTTTCTCATACGTTCACCGGGAGGAAATATCTCTGCCAATCAGATTGTGTCCCGAGCAGCTTTGTGTTTGGGCGGAAAAATATACCCAACAGCCCTGATTATGTTGGATAGGCAGAAGATAGACATTATATTGGGGATGTCTTGGTTAAATCGTCACGGTGCCGTTCTCAATATCGGTAACCGGACTATCCAGATTGACTCGCCGATTCACGGACAGCACACGCTGTTTTTAGACAGCGAAGATCCAGATAGGGTAGAGGCCTACCACACGGAAGCGCTGAAGATTGAAGATATTCCGGTGGTACGTGATTATCCCGACGTATTTCCCGATGACTTACCGGGCATGCCGCCCGAACGGGACGTCGAGTTCAAAATTGAACTGGCACCGGGAACGACGCCTATTTCACGAAGGCCTTACAAGATGGCACCTAACGAGCTAGCGGAGTTGAAAGAGCAACTGAATGAACTCATGAGCAAGGGTTTCATACGACCAAGTTCTTCACCTTGGGGTTGCTCAGCGCTGTTCGTTAAGAAGAAGGACGAAACACTACGGCTATGTGTTGATTATCGTCCTCTCAATGCTGTCACGATCAAGAACAAGTATCCTTTGCCCCGCATTGACATTCTGTTTGATCAACTTGTGGGTGCAAAGGTATTTTCGAAGATGGATCTTCGGTCGGGCTATCATCAAATCAAGATCCGACCGGAGGACATACCGAAGACAGCTTTCTCGACGAGATACGGACTCTACGAGTACCTCGTCATGTCATTTGGGCTAACCAACGCTCCGGCACACTTTATGTATTTGATGAATTCTGTGTTCATGCCGGAACTAGACAAGTTCGTCGTGGTATTCATCGACGACATATTGGTTTACTCCAAATCTGAAGAAGAGCATGCTGAACATCTGCGCATTGTGCTACAACGGTTGCGGGAGCACCAATTATATGCCAAGTTCAGCAAGTGCGAATTTTGGATTGATCAAGTGCCTTTCCTAGGCCATATCATTTCAGCAGAGGGCATTGCCGTGGATCCCAGCAAAATTGAACAAGTGCTGAAGTGGGAATCTCCCAAATCTATCCACGAGGTCCGAAGTTTCCTAGGTTTAGCGGGTTATTATCGGAGGTTTATTCCGAGCTTCTCAAAGATTGCTAAACCAATGACGGAGCTGCTGAAGAAGGGTACTAAATACCTGTGGAATGCAGCCTGTGAAGCCGCATTCAAAACTTTGGTGAAACATCTCACAACGGCTCCAGTTCTTGCTCAGCCGGACACGACGAAGCCATTTGATGTATACTGCGATGCATCCGGCATCGGTCTCGGCTGCGTTCTGATGCAAGAAGGGCGTGTAGTCGCCTATGGGTCTCGTCAACTGCGAAACCACGAGCAGCATTATCCAACTCACGATCTTGAGCTTGCTGCAGTGGTGTTGGCACTGAAGATGTGGAGGCATTACCTACTGGGTAATCTTGTTCACCTCTACACCGACCATAAGAGCCTGAAGTACATCTTCACGCAGAAGGAGCTGAATATGAGACAACGGAGATGGTTGGAGCTTATAAAAGATTATGAAATTGAGATCCACTATCACCCGGGAAAAGCAAACGTGGTTGCCGACGCGCTTAGTCGGAAAGCCCACGTTCACAACTTAGCGGTTGCTGAGTTGGAAGATGAAGAACCCAGCCTCCGTGTCATTCCGTATGGCGCGCTTTATAATCTCGCGCTCATTCCAACAATCCGTGAAGAGATTGTTGAGGTTCAAAGAAGAGACAGAGGTATGTCACACATACGGAGAAGACTCGACAACGGAGAGATGAAATGCTTCCGGAAGGATGGGAACGGTACGATATGGTTTAAAGACCGTATAGTGGTACCGCGTAATATGAAACTCCGGAAGAAGATCTTGGATGAAGCCCACCTGTCTAAGTTTTCCATTCATCCTGGAAGTAACAAGATGTACCAAGATTTGAAACAGAAATTTTGGTGGACGAGGATGAAGAGGGAGATTGCTAAATACGTATCCGAGTGTGATACGTGTAGACGGGTCAAGGCTGATCATATGCGGAAAGCCGGACCGCTACAACCTTTGAAGATACCGGCATGGAAATGGGAGGATGTGAGTATGGACTTCATCGTCGGATTACCGCTCACATCCAAGAAGCATGACTCGATATGGGTGATCGTCGACCGGTTGACAAAGTCGGCTCATTTCATACCGGTGAACACTCATTATCGAGCAAGGCAATATGCGGAGTTATTCATCTCCAGAATTATATGTTCACATGGTGTCCCGAAGACCATCATCTCAGATCGAGGTGCGTTGTTCGTTGCTCGGTTTTGGGAGCAGCTGCATGCCTCGTTGGGCACCAAGCTAATTAGAAGCTCCGCATATCACCCTCAAACCGATGGACAAACTGAGAGGGTGAATCAAGTGCTCGAGGACATGTTGAGAGCATGTGCCATCCACCACGGTAGGAATTGGGACGATCACCTACCGCTGGCGGAGTTTTCATACAACAACGGTTATCAAGCGAGTATTAGAATGGCACCGTATGAAGCTCTCTATGGCCGGAAGTGTCGCACACCACTGAATTGGTGCGAGTCCGGCGAAAGAGTTCTGTTTGGGATTGATCTTGTCAACGAAGCCGAAGACCGAGTTCGGTTGATACAAGAGAACTTAAAGGCTGCCCAATCCCGACAGAAGAGCTACGCCGATCAAAGGCGTAGGCCGTTACATTTTGACGTCGGAGAGCACGTATATCTTCGTGTATCTCCGATGAAGGGAATTCACCGGTTCGGTGTAAAGGGGAAACTCGCTCCCCGTTTTATTGGTCCTTTTGCTATCACGGAGAAGTGCGGACCCGTAGCCTACCGGCTGGAGTTACCAGCAAGTCTAGCGGGTATTCATGATGTATTTCATGTATCACAGCTGCGGAAGTGCCTCAAATTCACCGCTGCTGTTCGCACTGAGGACATCGATGAATTGAAACCGGACTTGACCTACACCGAGCGACCGGTCCAGATTTTGGATGAAAAGACCCGGGTAACCCGGAACCGGACGATCAGATTCTTCAAGGTGCTGTGGAGTAATCACACCGCGGAAGAGGCGACGTGGGAAAGTGAAGATTATCTCCGCACCAACTACTCGGAACTTTTATCTTTGTACAGTTTGTAATTACCTCTCCCGTCTCGTTCCTCTTTTGTAATCTCGGGACGAGATTCTTTTAAGGGGGGAGGAATGTAAAAGTCCCAAAAACGTGTATGAATAAAAACTAAAGTTTGAGTTCATATGTGTGGCAAAGACATGAAAAATGGGACTTGCTAAAACTTTTCTTCATGCAAGGTAATACATGGATGAACATCCAACATGAGGTTCACCTTTTTACTTAAAAGTGTTGGACCAATAAGGAGTCAAATACCTCTTTGCATGTGAGTTTAAAATTCAGATTTGAAAATTCAAAGTTCACACATATGGTGACCTAAAAACTTTGAATTAACATGCAGCCATATAGTTAAGTTTTTAGGGAAAAGGTTATCACCAACTTTTCAATTGTAGGGTGGGCTCAAAAAGGAGTTAAAGAGGATAATTTGCAAACTTAAACCAAATTCAAGATTTAGTCTTGCAAATTCAAACTGAATTTGAAGGATTCAAATTCTAGCCCACCTTTTTAAAATTTAGCATTTTGGGGAGTGAAAAGATCAGCTTAAACAGATATTTGGGAGGTACATGTGGAGTGGGACCCACATGTCATTGAGCTAAAAGAGGAAACTTAATCACTAAGTTTTGCTCTCGGTGGGAACTTTTCCCGAGCAGCTTGCGAGCGCCACCGAGCAGCTTGCCGGTGACAGCTCCTGCTGCCGGCCTCCACGCGTTGGCGCCCCAGGGCGGGTTCTCACCGCTTCAGCAACGTTATCTCCCCCTCCTCGGACCAAGCCAACAGCAGTTGCTCCTCTCCTCACGATCAGCAGGGCGCTGTTTTTCCTTCACCGGCGCTGCTCCATTGCCCCTGTCTCCCGGCCAGTCCAGCGCCTCTCCGGCAGGCTCAAGAAGTCACAGAGGTGCGCCAGGAGGTACTGATCATCATCCCGTCGTCCTCTTGCCCTCCCCCGACGCCGGCTCGCCGGAATTCCAGTTTTGGCACCGGTGCACGTGTAGAACAGCATGTGTGTAATTCGGGAAATTCTCCCAAACCGATTGATCACACCTCCCACAATTCAAACCACAGCAACTAGATGCCCTAGCGCCCTCCCACGCCGAAAACCAAAGGAAACCGACCCTCCTGTGCCCCGGGCGACGAGAAATCGTCGCCGGCGGCCAAAACTGCCATGGTCCACGGTGAGGACTAGGTTGCAGCCACTTTCTGCATGATCTGATCCCCGTTCCGTGTTCCTAGAACCATAGGGATGCTGTAGGACATCATAGCTCGCCGGGAGATGCCTTGGACACGCGGGAACGCGTCCATGTCGAGCTCCCGAGCCGCCCCACCGGTGCCGACCCACCTGCAGCCATTTTCATGCGGGAAAACCTTGCCCGGCAGCTGCGCCACGTTCCCAGGGGCATGTAGGGCGAAACCGGAGCTCATTTGGTGGAGAAATGAGGGAGAACGAGCCATGCCAAGTTTTCTGCTGGTGTGCACCGCGGGCTCTGGCGGGAGGTTGAAGAAGCATCTGACCCGTGGGCCCCACGCGCGACTGTGCTGTTTAAAATCAAACAGAGAGTTGTGCAAACTTGTAAAATGCATAACTTGGTGTAGGAAGCTCCAAAAATAGTGAGATAAATTTTGTTGGATTCCTCTAAGAGAGTACTATCCAGAGGTACAACCCAATTTGTATGAAACGAATTATTTAATTCTGGAAAATTCTTGGAAGGTTTTCTGAAAAAGAATTATAGAGGGAGTTTGGTTTATCCAAAAATACCCAAATTTTGCCAGAATATTCTTTAGCATATTGTTGACCTCATAGTAAATTTTCAGCTCATTTGAAGATCATTTGAGTAGGAATTTACTAAAAACAATCTGCTGTGTTCATAAGAGTCCAGAAACATTTTCAGAAAATGTTTCCCACTTCAAAAATCTGTTCTGAGCAATCCATAGCTCCAAAAATCATAGGAAAATTTAGGCAAGCTCTCTGGGACATACTTGGAATTGTAGTTCACTTAGTTGGGCATGAAAATGCACATTACTACAGAATTAATTCTATTAAGTACAAATGCTTAAAGAATTGTTCTGGGAGAACTACCCAAGTAAAAGGGCTGAATTTTGGACCAGATGACTCTCATGTGATCAAGAACCCACATGTAAAATATCAGCCCAAGATGAGTCCTGGAACTCCCTGTTCTTATTCTCCATACTTATGTATAAGAGAAAAATACATAAGAGATATTGTGAGGATTATGGGGGACACCATATGACTCCACATTAGCTGCAATTTGGCAAGCTAAATCCTTAGGTAGTATAGAACCTGCTGTAAAAGTTTTGAGGCCATTGGAGTTCTTGTTCTTCAGTTGCACTCAAATCTTTTCAGCTTATCTATTATGTTCATTAGAGAAAAGGGTTAGTGTATAGCTAAGGGCCTTAAGGTCAAATTAGTTTAATTCTGTTCTTTGCACAACAGAGGCAAACCAAGCCATGCTTGGCTTTTCCACACAACCTCTGTTCTTAAGAAAGTAATTCTATAACTTCTTTCCATTACATCCCATGAAACATATGCATATGCATCTCAATAGGAACCACAACGAAGGGGACTCAAAGGAGTGATTCATTGAAGTGGATCAAGCTCCGGAGAGTCAAGGGTGGATCTGCAAGGATACTAACTGCTATTATACGACTACCCTGCAAAACAGGCAAGCTCCGGTTTGCATTTAACAGCTGTTAAGTTTTTGTTTTGTATTCACTTTCGGTCAAGGTATGAACTGTGCATTAGGTCTAGTGATTGATACTCCTCTTGCATAACCAAATGACCCATGGAGTATTGGGTAGGTGTCTTTCACCGCGTAGAACTGCCATGCTTAAGTACGGTTCGGTAGAAGTCGAGTGGTGAGATGCTACTCGCAGATTTAGGAACAACAGGGGCATACGGGATTGGTTCGTAATTGAATTAGCAAGTTAAAGTTGAGACCGGAAGGTTGTAGGAGCAGCAGGACATAGGGGCCTGGGTGCTGTAGACCTGTCCGTGTCGGTCAAGGACCGATCCGTATGCGGCCCTGTTGAACAAGTTTGAGTTGTGTACCGGACTCATGCTGGCTATATGGGACCCAGTAAACCGATGTACCTCGGGAAGCTGTCGTTGGGACTTTTCGGGTCGCCTCAGGCGGACGGCCGGTGTGCAGTATGTGGGGAATATTCTCATGACATCTCACGTCGGAAGGTGCACCATGAGAGTAGCTACTGTGCGGGGCGACTTGATCGATTCAGCGGGGGTGAAACGGGGGAAAGGCTGCCACGTACGACGTCAGTGATGGTTGTTGTAGGCAACGTCGAGTACGGGCGTACGTGTCGTGTAGTCCGGGTGTTATTGATTCGAATCACCGTCGCTCGCGGAATGGACCGAGCATACTTGTTCTCACAGTCGTGACGTAGTAAGAACTCGCATGAGAAAGGAACTAATCATATTGATGTGAAGTATTATACTAGTGTTGTATTGGATCTCGATGAATAGGCTAGTGCAAACTCGATTCTTTTATGCCATGAGCAATTTACATCGGGGGAAAGCGTTTCTTGTTTGATTGCGGACTCCCGATGTAGCGTGCCCAGGGTTACTTAAAATGCTGCAATTAATACCTGAAAGTAAGGATTCACTTTTAGGCGAGTTAATTATGCTTATGCCATCCTATGTTAGGTTCATAACCTCACTTAGAGTTTCATGTTTAGGGAGACGGTTAAGTCTTGCTGAGCGTTATGCTCACGGATGCTATCCGAGTTGTTTTGCAGGTAATTGACTCGCTGATTATGAGAAGGGGTGCCGATGAGACTCGGGAACCTCCGAGTGCTTACTCTAAGAGCATCCTCGCCGCTGCAGATTGTCTTCGTGTTGCTAGTAAGAAACGTCCGCGGGCTGGACCGTTTCTTTGTTGCTAGTTTAGATATGAGTCGTGAGAGTGATAGTCTTCCGCTGTAGTTTACTCTGATATACTTATTTGTAAAACATTCTTGTACGCTTCCGCAAACTATTTATGTAATATGATGTATGTTCATCGACCCGTGTGCTGTTGGGTGCCGCATAACACGGCACCACCCGACGAGGTCCTGTGTCCCTTACAAAAGACATAACGGTATATTCATACGAACCGTACCGTGTTCGAAATGCAATCTTGGGTATGTTGGAGGGCTTAATCTTCAGCTGGAAGTATCCCGACCAAAATCAATGTTGGAGAAAATTCGAGCACCTTTCATTTGGTCGAACAGGTCCTCTATACGGGGTAGCGGGTATTTATTCTTGATCGTTACCTCATTGAGAGACCTATAATCCACACATATCCTTTGGGTCCCATCCTTCTTGTCAACGAAGAGCAAGGGGGCTCCCCATGGTGATGAGCTTGGGCGTATAAAACCCTTTTCTAGCTGCTCCTGAATTTGCTTCTTAAGTTCCACTAGTTCATTAGCGGCCAACCTATATGGCCTTTTCGCTATAGGTGCAGTTCTAGGTACTAAATCAATGGCAAATTCAATGTCCCGGTCAGGTGGCATACCTGGAAGTTCTTCCGGGAACACCTCTGAAAATTCTTGAACTACCGGAATGCTTTCCAATGTTGCTTCTTCGATGTGGTTCAACGCTGCCTTCTCGGTTGCCGGTTGGGCTGACTCGAACTCAATACGAGTACCGTGCTCATTTGTCAACTGCACACTCCTCTCAGCACATTGAATCATTCTGTTGTGCATGCTTAACCAATCCATTCTAAGTATTATATCAATCCCTTCGTTTGGATCTTTATTTTCTTCATATTCCATGAACATTGTTCTTTCTCCGGTCATGTGATTTGTGCATCAACTAACTAGCACCCATTTTGCTCCACCGGATGAATAAGTCTGCAAAAACAATTTATGCATTGGTCTTAGGTACCCAAGCTTGCTTGGGTCCTTTGAGGTTAGTCACAAGTGATTTGGGCACCCACACATGAGACTTGATGTTCCCATGGCGTGGCCCAACATATTTAGCATAAACTCTTCCAAGATTACTTTTCATAAGTACATATGAAGCATCAAAAGTTCTAAATAAAAGTTGTTGTTCATATGTGTTCACAGTGTTAAATTTATCAACATTATTAAGTTTTCTAACTTGAAAAGAATTTCCCTTGACAAAGGCAATGCAACTCTTGTTATTCTTGTGGCTTCTAGCGTTTTGCTTTTCACCATTAGAATATCCAATGCTATATTTGACATTAGGAGGTCTTGTGACCGAGTATGCACTGCATGCATTCTTGATCTTCTCCTTGTCAAATATTCCACATTTAGAAGATTGCTTGTCCTTTGTCAAGTTTGGCTTTATCTTCATGTTAGTGTCACTTTTGGCACAAGTACAAGTAATACTAGTTTCAGACTTTATGTGTTGAGAAGGTGAGCTAGAAGTTGATGAAGAACCATTTTGCTTGAGTGACTCAACTTGTACCTCAAGGATCTCGTTGACTTTGGTTAAGTTAGCAAGTTCATCCTTGATGATGGTGTTTGAGTCTTTTAACTTCAAGCAAGCTTCCTTCCTTGAAGCTAACTCAAGCTCTAGTGATTTATTTTGTTCCTTTTCAAGTTCAAGAAGCTTTTCAATCTCAAGATATTCCTCCTTTTGGGAGATGATCATATCTTCCTGACGATTGGCTAACTTCTCCATATCAACAAGCTTATCAAGTAGAAATTTCATCTTAGCAGCTGTCTTTTTGTCTAAACCCCTAAGCATAAAACATTTTCATCATTGCTATCATCCTCACTAGAATTATCACTATCACTAGTAAAAGAATGCGAGAAGGAAGATTTAGTTGGTACCTTTCGTTTACCTTCCTTTGCCATTAGACAAGGGTTGTCGGTGTCCTTCCATGCGCCCATGGTTAGGGAGAGAATGGATTTCTTGGTAGTCTTCTTTATGGCTATGGTGGCCATCTCCTCTTCTTCGGATGAGGATTCATCATTGGAGTCCCACCTTTTCCTAGATGCGCTTGACCATATTGCTTCTTCTTCTTGAACATTTTCTTTAGTTGAGGCTTGTTGTCTTTTGTGTTCTTCTTGTTTTCATCATCGGTGTTCTTCTTCCCTTTTGGGGAGATTGCCTTCTTCCGTAGAAGGGCCTTGAGTTGGAGCACCTCCTCATCATCGTCCTCACTATCTTGAATGGTGTCGAGTAGCTTCTTTAGCTTTTGAGTCCTTTCATCATTACTCTTTTCATCGTCAATCTTCTTGTGTACATCCTTGACATCCATATCGTCTCTTCAAGCGGTGAGTCTCTTTTGAAGAGTTTAGCTCTGATACCAATTGAATGTAGCCTAGAGGGGGGTGAATAGGCTTTTCAACGCTTTGTTGATTCCTGAAACACTTAGTAGGTTTATCAAATACAGGGAAATCGGACTAGTCCGGTAGAGTGCGGACTAGTCCGATTTCTACTCAGAGAAAAATCGGACTAGTCCGATAGTGTGCGGACTAGTACAATATGCGTGGACTAGAAAAATCAAGATTGATCAATATGTTCACTTCTAGTACTCTATGCAGCGGAAATTAATTAATAACTTAGATGTATTGCAAAAGTGAGACAATGAATGACAGAGATCAACTTTGGTTTCAATGCTTCAATGTAAATTTTACAAGATTAATTGCACACTAGAATATGATGAACAATGAATGAACAAGAGTAGGAGACAAGTGTTTATCTTGAGGTTCGATTCCACGAAGGAAATCTACGTCTCCGTTGAGAAGTCCACTAAGGACCGGGTCTTCACCAACCCTACCCTCGTCGAATCGCCACGGAGGTCAATTCTCTTCCACTAATCACAAAGGGCAAATAAATCGTTCAAGGGGCCTTCTCACAAATTGAGGGCTCCCCAAGAATTACAATGAATGAGCACAACCAAACACACTCAAAAGATGAAAAATTAACGAACAATAGTGTGCGAGAGATCAAACCCAAGAGATCAAGATGTGTAGAACAAGTCTCTCCTTTGATCAATTGCTAATCCCCAAAGATTTGATCCTTTTTGGGTTAGAATGTGTGGAGATATGTGAATTTTGAGCTATTGGGAGGTGTGACGGCGCAGGAGGTCGAAGAGTTATGTTGGTATGGCCGTACACCTCTTTTTATAGTAGGGTTTCCAATGGTTACGTTAGGGATTGCGATGTCCGGACTAGTCCGGGGTTGACTCCGGACTAGTCCGATGTGTGGTGTGTAGAAAACCCCAAGTGTTGTGAGATATCGGACTAGTCCATAGGAGTTCGGAATAGTCCGATGTCTACTCAGTGATATATCGGAATAGTCCGGTCCATGTCGGACTAGTCCGTTTTGTGGTCAGAAAGAAAATCGGACTAGTCTGGTTGATATCGGACTAGTCCGCACATGCTGAATTTTTGCTGTTAGTGTGATTTCTTCCACTTGAGCTCTTGGGGTGTGTTTCTCCATGTGACGCCCTCAATTCTGTGGAAAACCACGGAACCGAGAACTAATGCATATGTGTGCCCAGGATGTTTATCACACATACACATACGTTCCACAAACTGAATTCAGATTATATATTCCCACGAATAACAGAGTTTATTACAGCACCTCATGAGTCTTGGAATTATGCTCACAACGGAGGTCCTCCTCAGACTGCTTGGTTCTTCTCCGGTGATCTCCCTTGTTGTGCTTCGGCGATGTTTTGCTCGGCGAGTTAGCGCTAGAGCGCTAAGTCGTCGGCTTAAGAGTTTAAAGAGAAGTTCGTGGTTTCGGCCAGAGGTTTTGGGTTCTATTTATAATCGGGAAGAGAAGATTCCTAATCTGATTGGATCCCGAATAAAAGTTTTATTCAGATCTTGTTGGATCCTGACGTCTTATCTTTGGCAACATTGTGGAGTTTGGATCGGTTCCCGTTGTGTACCGGTGACCTTACGCGTAACAGCTGCTTCAGAACTCATTACCTCCATGATGATGAGCTCTGGAAGCTCCACGTGTCCTACGGGCCTGGTATCTCTTCATCCGCAGAGACGAGCTCCGGTCGTGCCGCGTGTCAATCGATCGAGACCTCCCTCTTCTCTGGAGGTGAGCTCCGCGCACGCCACGTGTGGGCGCCGGTCTTTCCGCCTTTCCTTCCCTCAGGGACATGCCCCGAGGTCGACACGTGTTTAGCAGCGACGGACCTCCGGAGATAAGCTCCGGTGGCGACACGTGTTCAATAGATCCGGACTTCTCGGAGATGGGTTCCGAAATTGACACATATCCCATGCGACTGGTCCCCTAACTTACGCGAGGACTAGCTCCGTGGATGACACGTGTCCTATGAAAAATGCCTTTGCTTCTTCCGCAGAGGCTATCTCCGCGGCAGTACGTGTCCCACAGGGTCGGACCTCTTTCCAATTGCGGAGGTGACCCCCGAGCCTGCCACGTATCCAGTTTAGCGTCGGACCTCTCCAATCTCTTCGGGGATGAGTTCCGAACACACCACGTAGTCTGCTGGTCGTGAAAGTTGCCATCGGTGCTCTCAGAAAGCTTTACTGGCTATCCTTTTGATACTTGTTTCTGTTCCCTCTTTTCTAAAAAATGTTCTTCTTCTTCTTCATAAACATGAACATATGCTGACACCCGAGATGAGGGTGTCACACTCCAACACACTCTATACTAAGTGATCTAATCTTTTCAGCTTTTGAGCTCTTATCAATTTTGATCCTCCTTCTCTTTTCTTTTTGCGCTTTCTTCCTAATTTCTTTGAGAATCTGCGCTCATCTCAACAATTTTGTTAGGGCCTCAGTTCTTTGTCATAAATCAACCAAAACCCACAAGGGATGCCTAGATGCACTTTCATCGCTGCAGTACTCGGCTCGCGCGACGAGCAAACCGAGTTGCTGCGGATGCTGGTGCAACAAAATGCGTCCTATCAGGAAGGACACAAAGACAATGGGCAACACCAGCCCCAACAGAGTTCGTACTCGGACTTCTTGGTGACCCATCCACTGGTCTTTACGGAGGCCGAAGAGCCTTTGGAGGCAGAAAGCTTTATTCGCACTCTCGAGGCAAAGTTCGGTTTACTTCGGTGCACCAAACACCAGAAGGCGCTTTTTGCAGCGCAACAGCTTCAAGGGGAAGCCGGTACATGATGGGCGAACTACATTGCCTCATTACCGGCTTGCCATGCCGTCACTTGGGCGGAGTTGCGGGAGGCGTTCCGCGCCTACCATATACCTCCCGGGTTATGCAGAGGAAGCTCCAGGAGTTTCTGGAGTTGAAACAAGGCGAGCGGAGTGCTCATGAGTACTCCAGGGCATTCAACCGGCTGGCGCAATATGCGCCAGAATATGTGGGGACAGAAGAACGGAAGCAGAACACTTTCTTCCCCGGCCTAAATTCAAAAATGAAGGTCCATCTCGCCCAAAGCAACCGCGGCGCATTCAATGACCTTGTCAATGTTGTGATTGTACAAGAAGATGCCCAGCACGAGCGCGGTTCTGATAAGAGGAAACGGAGTGCGCTGGCGAGCAGCAGTGGTGGGGCACCACAAAAGTACCCCATACTGTATCGCTTACGATCCGTTCATAGATGGCAGGCACCACAATCCGTTCATAGATGGCAGGCACCGGAGTGACCGCCTCAGTTTCACGGTCATCAATTTAATGCGGCAAGCTTCCGACTGTCGTATCCACCACAGCAACAGAAGCAGCAAAGGATGGTCCCGCGTGTTACTCCATTTCAACCACATGCACCGGGATCCCATCCTCAATTCATAGGGACCCCGACACCATACGCGTGTTTCACGTGTGGCCATGTCAGGCATATTGCCAAGGACTGCCCCGAGCAGCGACAAGGCAGGGGGCCAGCACCGTATCAGGGTGCAAATCAGCCCCGCAACCAGCCCAAGAAACCAGCACCAAAACCCAGCAACATCCACTACTTAGCTATCGACGACGTGCTGGAAGCGAACCCGTCCTTGCCGGTACGTTTTCTTATTTAGATCATCCCGTAGTCATACTTTTTGACTCCGGTGCCACCCATAATTTCATAAGTCAATCTTATGTTATTAAATATCAACCGCCTATCATTCCCACAAAAAGTTCATACTTAATTTTCTCTCCGTGTGGGAAAATAACAGCTGATAGGATTGTCTATAGAGCACCATTGCAATTGGGTGGGAATCTATATCCGACATTTCTAATTATGTTATAGAGTCAAAAACTCGATGTCATTTTAGGAATGTCATGGCTACATCGCCATGGTGCTGTTCTTGACATCGTTCACCGAGTGGTTCGTTTAAACTCTCCACTTCATGAACCACATATTCTCATTCTTGACCGTTCAGTCCAAGAAATCCCAGCCACATATAACACGGAAGCCACAAAACTTGAGGATATTCGTGTGGTCCGTGAATATCCGGACGTATTTCCGGATGATCTCCCGGGCATGCCACCCGAAAAGGATGTCGAGTTCAAGAGTGAACTTGTACCCGGGACGCCACCAATATCACGGAGACCGTACAAGATGGCTCTGAATGAGCTAGCTGAATTGAAGGAGCAGCTCAATGATTTGATGAGTAAGGGATTCATTCGTCTGAGTTCCTCGCCATGGGGATGCTTGGTGCTGTTTGTAAAGAAGGATGAAACTTTAAGGCTGTGTGTGGCTTACCGACCTCTCAACGCCGTCACGATCAAAAACAAATATCCACTGCCCCGCATCGATATTCTATTCGATCAACTTGTGGGTCCTAGTGTATTTTCGAAGATGGATCTTCGCTCCGGATATCACAAAATAAAGATCCGAGTGGAGGATATTCCAAAGATGGCCTTCTCGACGAAATATGGGTTGTATGAATATATCCTCATGTCTTTGGTCTCACCAACACTCTGGCACATTTCATGCACCTCAAGAACTCAGTGTTCATGCCGGAGTTGGACAAGTTTGTGGTGGTGTTCATAGACGACATCTTGGTTTATTCCAACTCTGAAGAAGAACACGCCGAACACATGCATATCATTCTTCAACGACTGCGAGACAATAATCTTTATGCCAAGTTCAGCAAGTGTGAGTTTTGGATCAGCCAAGTACCATTTCTTGGTCATAGTATTTATGCGGAAGGCATTGCAGTTGATCCAAGCAAAAATTGAACAAGTGCTGAAATGGAAATCCCCCACATCTGTACATGGAGTCAGAAGTCTCCTCAGTTTTGTGGAATATTATCGGATATTCATCCCAAGCTTCTCCAAGCTTGCTAAACCAATGACTGAATTGTAGAAGAAGGGGATCAAATATGTTTGGATCTCAGCATGTGAAGGAGCTTTCCAAGCATTGGTAAAGCATCTTACAACAGCCCCAGTGTTAGCTCAACCGGATACGACCAAGCCTTTTGACATATATTGATGCAAGGAGGAAGAGTGGTCGCCTATGGCTCACGCCAACTTCGTAACCACGAGCAGCACTATCCGATTCATGATCTTGAGGTGGTCGCTGTGGTATTGGCGTTAAAAATGTGGAGGCAATATCTACTTGGGAACTTAGTGCATCTCTAAACCGACCACAAAAGCTTGAAGTATATATTCACTCGAAAGGAGTTGAATATACGGCAACGGAGATTGCTAGAACTGATCGAAGATTATGAGATCGAGATCCAATACCATCCAGGCAAGGCAAACGTGGTTGCCGATGCCTTAAGCCACAAATCTCAGGTCAACAATTTGTCCATCACTCCGCTTGAGGAGGAGGAGCCGAGTTTATACTTGGTTCCATATGGTGCATTATATAATCTTGCTCTCATCCCTACTATACAAGAGGAGATTATGGAAGCTCAGAAGAAAGACGTGGGAATGTCGCACATTCGGAGAAGAATGAAGAATGGCAAAATGAAATGCTTCCGAAGGGATGAACATGGTACTCTATGGTTTAAGGACCATATAGTGGTACCCTGTGACGTGAAGCTTCGAAAGAAAATCTTGGACGAAGCTCACTTGTCCAAGTATTCTATTCATCCAGGCAGCAACAAGATGTATCAAGATCTGAGAACAAGGTTTTGGTGGACATGAATGAAAAGAGAAATCGCCATATACATATACGAATGCGATACGTGTCGGTGTGTGAAAGCCGACCATATGCGTCAGACTGGACAGCTGCAACCATTGAACATTCCGGCGTGGAAGTGGGAGGATATCAGCATGGACTTCATAGTTGGGTTACCTCTCACGTCCCACAAGCATGACTCGATTTGGGTGATAGTCAATCGACTAACGAGGTTGGCACATTTTATTCCAGTACATACGAAGTACGTTGCCAAGTAATATGCGGAGTTGTATATTACAAGGATCTTGTGCTTGCACGGTGTTTCCCGCACAATCATTTCAGATCACGGTGCACTGTTTGTTGCTCAATTTTGGGAGCAGCTGCATGCATCATTGGGGACAAAACTGATCCGAAGCTCCCCATATCACCCACAAACGGATGGTCAAACTGAGCGGGTGAATCAAGTGCTTGAAGACATGCTACACGCTTGTGCCATCCACCACGGTAAAAACTGGGACGATCATTTACCGTTGGTGGAGTTTTCATATAATAATGGCTATCAAGTTAGCATCAAGATGGTGCCGTATGAAGCCTTCTATGGCTGGAAATGTCGCACACCTCTCAACGGGTGCGAGTCCGGCGAGCGAGTCATATATGGTATCGAGATTGTGAATGAGGCCGAAGAACGATTGCGAGTAATACAAGCCAACCTCAATGCTGCTCAATCTTGTTAGAAGAGTTATGCGGATAAAAGATGCCGTCCTCTCCACTTCGACATCGGAGACCATGTTTACGTCCGTGTGTCTCCGATGAACGGGGTTCATCAGTTTGAAGTAAAAGGAAATGCGGACCCGTGGCCTATCGCTTGGAGTTACCGGCATCGCTCGCAGGAATTCACAACGTATTCCACATCTCTCAGCTGAGGAAATGCCTCAAGCCCTCGGTGAAAATCTGCACTGAAGACATAGAAGTTCTCCAACCGGACCTCACATACTCAGAGTATCTGATCCGGATTATCGATGAAAAGACTCGCCCACAAGAAACCGGACTTTATGGTTTTATAAAGTATTGTGGAGTAACCATACCGCTGATGAGGCGACATGGGAAAGCGAGGACTATCTACAAGAGAATTATCCGGACTTGCTATCATCATATAATCTGTAAATTGTTCCCCACTTTGCTTTTCTTTTGGAATCTCAGGACGAGATACTTTTTAAGGGGGGGACGGATGTAAAATCTACAAAAGTTCTAGCAAGAAATTCAGCACATTCACACTTAGGAAAAATGAGGGGAATTAAAACTTTGAATTATAACAGTGTGAGTTCGAAGTGCTGATTCAAATCTGTCAAAAATTTCCTAACATGAGGAGCTAAACTGAAAATTTAGTTCTCCATAGTTCAAATAGTAAGCCTCCCAAATTTCAGCTAATTTGGAGGGTTTTTACCATTTGTTTGGAATTAAAAGAGGAAGCCCTCAAAGATGAATTCAAATTTCAGTTCAAAATTCCAACTTCCTCAAACTGCAAATATGGTTTCATAAATGTGTCCCCCACACTTGGATTAGCATCCATGCCAAATATCAGATTATTTAGGTTTCGGTTTGCTAGGCTTTTGAATCAATGGAAGAGGAAGGATTCAAATCCAAAATCAAATTCAAATAGTCAAATGCTGTTCAAATTTCACACCAGAATTGAGTCCAGTTGAATTACAAAAAATTAAAACTATGACTTGGTGTGGAAGTATAGCTTTTAATTGTCAGTAGCTAAGGTAAAAATATTGGGAAAATTTTAAAGAAAATTAGAGGGTGTGGGGCCCCTCTGTCAGACACACACAGAAGCAAACCGACTGTTTTCTCTTTGGCCGATCACTGAGCGAGGGCCAGCTCCCGGCGCTGAACCCCGCCTGATGAGTCCCGGTGCCACCTCTAGCTTCATCGGTCCTTTGATCACTTCAACACTGTCACACCCGGTTTCTCCGAAGAACAACCGAGTGAGTATCACATGTATGCCAGGATCATTTTCTCATACATGTGATGACAAATAGTGAAGCATCATTTATTACAAGCCAGGTGTCGAATATAAATATGTCTTACAAAGCATACGTCTCGATGGACGATAATAAGTTCATAACAGGTAAACAAAATAGCAGCGGAATATTATTCTTGTGGGCTCCGTCACAGGAGTTGTCCGGGGGACTCCATGAACCTAGAATCCTTCTTCGTGTCCGAAGTCTTGGTCATTGAACACCGCATCATTCTCTTGACCTGAGCAGCAATATAAACCAACAAATATGCAAGTTTGAGTGCCGTTGGTACTCAGCAAGTGTGGGAAAGTTATGTCATGCATGGCTAGAACAAGGAGAGGTTGAACTTATGATTGAAGCACTACGCAAGTAATACCTATAACCTTAGCTTATTAAGCACCTACATTACTACACAGGTGAAATGGTCCTAATCTCCCATCCCATCATCATAATCAAATAACCATAACATCATTTCCAATGTTAAGCTCCCCGCTTAACATCCACAACCTCCAAGCTCATCATACTCTAATCATGAATAAGTCCAAGCCGCTCTTGACCGTGAGCACGACTGTCATCACAGTTTTGACTCTACAGAGTTTGCACCACTGTACCCACATGTAGTGATTTCGGCCCCCGTTGCCGGGTGGACTAAAAGAACCTCCATTATGCCAGTGGCCACAAACCACATTCACACTTCCCAGGTGTGTAGCCAGGAGATCACAACGAAGCCTTTACAAAGGGATTCCCGACGAGCGTGGGCCCACTGAGGTTTCACCCCTAACAGCATACAAGAGGCTCCAACCCCGCTGTAGTGGCCGCCTCTTGAGCCTTGAGGTTCATATGGTAGTCCAGCTGACATCTATTCCCCGCACCATCCAACACACCCATACTACGCCGGGGATACACCTAATTAATTGGCCAAGCTGCCCCATCTCAGCATGTGGTTGGCACGGTAAAGCCAGGTTACATGCTTCGTGAACCGGTCCTCAGGATCTAGACAAGTACTAAACACAAACCCGAGTCTCGTGCATCCAGCACCAACCAAATCATCCAACTTGTCTTGATCCCTACCTCTACATAACTCATAATATCTCCTTCAAGAGTAAGGTAAGCAAGTTGATAATATCATATCCCACTTATCCCATTCTAAGCATGGCTAAGCATAAGTAATTTGAATGAATGATATAATAAAGCAAAATCCCATCCCAAGCTACAAGGAAAATAAGGTAATGCAATTCTAGGGAAACTTCCTAGCATGGGTTTCATATTTCAATTGACAATGCAAATAACTCTATCTACACATCCTAGTATAGGAACAAAGTTGTCAAGGACACTTGCTTTCTTCCTGCTGCTCTGGGAATGGAAAGTCTTGTTCTTGGAAGAGAAGAACTTGCTCTGGGGCAGGTTCTACTCATACCACCACACATAGCAAAAGAAAACAACAATCCATAAGACATAGTTCACACTTTCACTTCATACAAACCACACATTCACACCTATGAAAGTCATTCACACTTCTAAGGGTTGTGGTTTCTCTATGTGTGTTGATTTTTGGCCTACATGCACTTTTATACATATGTATATTATTTCTAACTTTTGTATTAATATTTCGGTTTGCACACTATATATGAATTTCCAATTTAAACAAATTCTTTAATACCCTCTTTAGCTACCAAGTTTGCATGGAAGGTAATTTCCTACTACAAATGGGTTTTCAAATCTTCTACCAAATCCTAAAATGAAATCTTTGGATTTGGAAACTTCATTTATCATTTTCTAGTTATGCATACCTAGTTGCTATATTTTCAGATTTATTTCCTATGCCTAAATGTGAACTTTATTACGAAAATAGTAAGACACCTCATCTAAACAGAATAGGTTCTGATATAAAATATTAAATAATATATTTTTGAACTTCTCCTCTGATGTGAACTAATTTAAATCTATTTTACCCATTTTCAAAATTATTTATTAACCTAAAAATGTGTTCCTAGAACTAATAAACATGAACACACCCAAACAGATTTCATTTCAGCCTAAAATTTATTTTTAGTTCATTCTAAAGTTTTTCCAAGTGTTAGTAGAGTTTAAACTTGAATTTACAATGTGTTTGTATTTCCTTTTTAAATTTAAATCCTAGTCACACATTCAAATTTCTAAATTGAATATCATATAGGGTTAAAAAGGTAAGTTCACCCTACTACAGGTCTAATTTATTATTTTAAGAATTTCCAGGGGCCTAACTATGCATAACAGAGGGGTTTTGCAAATTTTTATTAAGTCCAGGGGCTAAAACTGATTTTTAATTGAATTTACATGAATTTCTGAAGTTCCAGGGGCTAGATCAGAAGTTTCCAGGGCTAGATCGTATTTTCCGAGATCCCCAGGGGGTAGCGCGTAAGAATCCCGGCCTTTATAATGCGGGGCCGACGTGGACCGTCCGATTTAAAACAGACGGCTCAGATTAGATCGCCGAACCGGTACGCGCGGGTTTTAATTCCACCGTGCGATTTAAAATAGACGGCGCACAAGCGGCCACGTCGCTCTGACCGAGCGCGGGCGGCGCTGCCCGGCGGCGCATGGCGGCGGGAGGCGGCGATCTCGCCGGAAAACTTCGGATCTTCGTCTGTTCTTCCTAAAACTGGGATTTCATGGCATAGATCGGTAGAGGGGAGGTCGGGGATCTCACCTCGGGGTTTTTCTTGAGCTTGGAGGTCCTGGAAGGCGGTCGACGACGAGGTCCGAGGTGAATTCACGGCGATGCTCGTCAGCGCTGTGTCTGAAGCACAAACCACCGAGTTTTCTGCACCTGCGTGATTCCCCGGAGGCGGTGGAACACGATTGGCGCGTTAGATCAGAGAACCCGAGCAAAGATCGAGAGAAAACGGTGATCGGAGCTTCGGTTCTCACCGGGAGGAAAAACAGCCGATCGCGGGCGAAAAACGGGACGATGCCGGTGTTTATATAGCCGGGGGAGGGTGGCGTTCAGTTGGGATCGAGCTGGAGTCGTCCAGAACCGAAATTCGGCTGGGATACGTGGGTATCCGGGGTGGTTTCGATTCGGGGGAGAGAGGAGTCCCGGGTCGGCCGAGCGCGCGCGGGAGGAGGAAGACGACGGCGGGCCCCACATGTCGGTGAGAGGAAAACGGGGCGCGCGGCTGCGGGCTGGCGCGGGGGCGAGGTGGGCTGGCTGGTGGGTTTCGGCCCACTGGCCGGGAGGGTTTTGCTTTTTTCTTTTTCTTTTTCTTTTCTGTTTTGAGTTGAATTTGAATTCCAATTTGATTTTGAATTTCTGCACCACATGCAATACGTCCAAAAATTTTTAAATTCCCCTCTTAACAGGTTTTGGGGTGTTACAAACACGCCACAACAAGAGCACCGAAGTCTCTCTTCGCTTCTCTCGCTCGCTCGCAGCTCTCCCCGTTCTCTCCCACGAAGAACACGCACCGGCACCTCGCTCTCTGTTCTGCTTGCACCCAACCAGCCGAGCTCCAGTTGCTCGAGCGTTCAACACCACAAAGAAGCACAAGGCCGTGCACAAGCATCCTCCCAGCTCGGTTTCAACGTTCCCTGCTCATTGGCGCGTGAAAAACAAAAGTGGCACCCCTACTCCGAAGTGCTCGCGGCGGAACCAATCGGCTCACCGTCGACAGGGATCTGCAGCCATCGTCGTCTCCACTTCCCTACACGGAAGAGGTGCGCTTGCATCCCTAGAATGTGTAGCAGCAAACCGTTTGTCAATTGATCACTCCGTTGGCAAGAATTTTAGGGTCTTCTGAAACCTAGCGCTCCTTCACCAAGCTCTTCTACACCCAAATTCTATCTACACGTGCTACCACCGGTCGAGCATGTTAGCAAGTAGTTTCCTCACATCCTAGAGGCCATCCTCGAAGTTTTCATTTCTATCACTTATGTCTAGGGTGAAATGCTTGCATTAGAGTTAAGGTGATTGAAACCCCACTTGCATGACCTCTAAATCTTATGGAGGGTTGGGTAGTTTACAACTCGATGAGTAGAGAATGCCATGCTAATGTTCTTACGATCTCGGTAGAAGTCGAGTAGTTGGAATCTACTCACAAGATAGGATTTTATAACACGGGATAGAAAGAAAGAATGGCTTAAGAATGAGAAATTGAGACCAAGCACGGGGGATAGGATGCAGTGAGCGGAGGTCTCACGTGCATAGCCCTGTTGGTCTCGGTTGAGTACTGAGCCGTGTGAGGCCCTGCTAGACAAGTTTGAACAGTACCAGATGCATACTGGCATATAGGAACCAGGAAACCGATGCAATTGTTTAACCTGGGTGCCTAGGCTTACCCAACCATTTTATAGGAGTTGGTTGAGGGTAGCAATGTGTAAATCTGCCGGTGGGCACATACACGCTCCAAGCGGGGACCTCCTGCCCATTACGGATGGACCGGTTCGGGATTTAGGCTTCCTTTGAAAGGTTGCTGCATACAGCAGAGTAGGAAGGTGTGAAGCACCACACTTCTAAAATGGGTGTATGTGACGTGTTATCCGGGTGTCTATTGATTACAATCACTGTCCCCCACGGTTATTTGAGTACCTGCGCTGTGACATAGTAATAATTGAAAGAATCTAGAAGAATATGATGCATTGATCTATTATTGTATTTAAACTCTGTATGCTGTAGATGTAGAGCTCATTAAGTTTATAATCCACTTTGGGCATAACCACATCGGAGGAAAGTGTTTCTTGTTTGATTGTAGACTTCCGATGTGAGGGATGCCAAGGGATATTAATCTGCTGCTGTAAAACTGAAAGTAAGGATTAACGTGTAGGCGTGTCTTTATCGCAATATCATTTTCCTATGTTACAATCCCTGCATGTAGAGTCTCATGGTTAGGAGTCACGGCTAAGTCTTGCTGAGCCATCATGCTCACGGTTGCTATATTAAGATGTTGCTGGTGAGAGGTACGAGGAAGGCTCCGAGGATGAGGAGATGCCCCCGTCGGGGTACACGGCCGAGCTGGAGCCCTGCATGCCGCCGTGACCTTCGTATGGGTCCTGCTAATGTGTAGCGTCCCCGGGCTGGACGTCTGCACTTTTTGCTTAGTTAGGATGAGGGTGTAGTTATGAATAATACTTCCGCTGTCTATTAGTATTGTAAAAGACTTCCGCTATTTTATGGAAAATAAAAGTTTGTCTGTTGTTCTTAATCTTTTCTTTTGTGCTGTTGGGTGCCGCATCGCACAGCACCACCCTATGCAATCCTGGAGTGGGAGGACCACGGAGTGGCTCCCCACACACGGTACTCGTATCGAGTTTGAGGCAGCCCAACCTGCAACCGAGAAGGAAATGCTGAACCACATCGAAGAAGTGACATTGGAAAAGCATTCCAGTGGTTCATGAATATTCAGATGTGTTTCCGGAAGAACTGCCAAGTATTTCACCTGATCGGGACATCGAATTTGCCATTGATTTAGTACCCGGAACAGCACCTATAGCTAAGAGGCCATATAGGATTCCTGCTAATGAATTAGTGGAGGTCAAGAAGCAAATTCAGGAGCAGCTAGATAAGGGTTTTATACGCCCAATCTTGTCACCTTGGGGAGCTCCCGTGCTCTTCGTAGAGAAGAAGGATGGAACCCAAAGGATGTGTGTGGACTATAGGTCTCTTAATTAAGTGACGATTAAGAATAAGTACCAGCTGCCCCGCATAGAGGACTTATTCGATCAAATGAAAGGCACCCGGATTTTCTCCAAGATTGATCTTCGGTCGGGATACTTCCAGCTGAAGATTAAGCCCTCCGACATACCCATGACTGCATTTCGAACACGGTTATCTTCGTATGAATATGCCGTTATGTCATTTGGGTTGACGAATGCACCTACATACTTTATTTACCTCATGAATAAGGTCTTCATGGAGTACATGGACAATTTCGTCGTGGTTTTCATCGACGACATCATGGTGTATTCAAAAAGCAAGGAAGAACATGAGGAACACTTGAGATTGACGTTGCATAAACTGCGAGAGCATCAATTGTATGCTAAGTTCAGCAAGTGTAAGTTTTGGCTAAAGAAGATATCGTTCTTAGGCCACATCATCTCTGAAGGAGGAGTATCGGTTGATCCCGGTGTGACGCCCTCAATTCTGTGGAAAACCACGGAACCGAGAACTGATGCATATGTGTGCCCAGGATGTTTATCACACATACACATATGTTCTACAAACTGAATTCAGAATATATATAACCATGAATAACAGAGTTTATTACAATGTCTCATGAGTCTTGGACTCATGCTCACAGCGGAAGTCTTATTTCTATGAAGCGGAAGTCTTTATTCTAATGCGGAAGTAATTTAACTAATGCGGGAGCAATTCTAGGCAGCAATGGCTCTATCTCTACTCCATCCCCACAGGCAAGGTTGAGAACAGATCACACGCCTAATGCTCCACTTGGTCTTCATAGAAATCTTCTCCTGTTGCTGATGATGAAATAATAATGCAAGTTTGAGTACAATGATATACTCAGCAAGTGCGGGAAAAATATGATATGAAGCTCATAACAAGGTAGATATAAAACGGCTCATTGCAGAAAGAAAAGTTATTTATCAAACCATGGTAAAACAGCGACTCATCTTTAAGTGAATGTAATCCCAACATGTATTGAAATACCAATCATACCTCCATTTTGCTCATTACCTTCCATGTCACAACCAGTCATCAATCAACCTCATTCTTGCTCACGAATACCTCCTCGTATTCGCTACCATTTCACGAATACCATCTCGTATTCGCTACCATTTGATCTCATAAAACAACTCTGTCTCCCACCAAGACCAACCTTGTTGCCATGACTCAACAGTCATGCAACCCATCTTTTCGCACGGACTCAACAGTCCCGAAAACATAACCAAAACCAAACCATAACCAAAACCATAACCAATAACCATATCCAATATCCATCCCAACTAATCATGGAAGTTGGCCAGGCGCTCGTGACAGTAAGCTCGGCTATCATGATAGTTTTAGAACTCTGCAGAGTTTGCACCTCTTTACCCACAAGTTTGTGATTTCGTCACCCATCGGTGACTGTAGAACCTCCATTATACAAGTACACAACCGTCGGTGTATGGCCAAGAGATCACAAAATAGCCTTTACAAAGGGGCTACTAGATGTATGGACTCACTAAGGTTTCACCGGCAGGCTAGAATCTCCAATTCTCCCACCCACGGGCCCCCTCTTGTGCCATGCAGTTCCCAGGGCAGTCCTCAATTGACTCCCATTCCCCGCACCTTCCACGGTCCATAACAATCTAGCAACTTACCTACTTACTCAGCTAAGCCGCACCCATACTTGGCCTTGTGGTGGCACCGTTATCCTTGGAAGTGCTCGCATGAACCGGTCCTTAGATCTACGGCAAGTAAACCACCATCTCATGCTACCTCATTCACAAACCCAGTCTTGCCTAGATCTCCCTCTGATCCATGTTCATTAACAACATCAGTTTCCCATTATCGTTACGAGTGCAGTTAGGTAGACACATCTATCTCGCTTCCCAATCCCATGGACTCAGCGAAGCTTAAAAGTAAAACCATACCCGACTCATAAACTTCCCAGGCGACAAGAGTGGTTTAACCAAAACTAGTAAACTCCTATAAAAAGGTTTCCCATCATGTTTGACTCAGCACACACACCTTTTCGCAAAACAAAACAGTTTTTTCCAAAACATAGGATCAATATGGTCAAGGAGCACTTGCCTTGTTCTTGCGGTTCTGGTGGCTCTTGGATCTCGAAACCTTGTTGTTGCAGCTCGTCGTAGACAGCTCCCTGAGCTTGTCCTTCTATACAGGATCACGCACATACAAGATTCATAACAATCAATACCATGCACAAACTTTAACTAGATGCGATGATGCATATGCATGTAAATCCTACGATGCAATTTAGTTTGTACGCGTTCTCGCATGGCTTGTATGGTTTTATGATGAACAGAGGTGTTCGGATCAAATGTGGACGTGGCGATGATCTTGTCTTTAGATCAACCCGATCAACAAGTGATCTGTTCACGAGAAAGCTTCTGTTCGAAAGGAATCGAGGAACAGATGCAAAGAAAACACAACGATATCGTAAGGTGGTATTGGAGACCTACCTTACGTTCTTCTCGGTCTCGGGTCCTTCTCAGATCGTTGGGCTCTCTTCCGGCGATCTTCCTCGCTGAACTCCGGCAATGGGCTTACTCGGCGAGTTGGGGCTAGGGCTCTAAGTCGTCGGCTCAGGAGTTGGAAAAAGAAGTTTGTGGTTTCGGCCAAAGGTTTTGGGTTCTATTTATAATCGGGAGAAGAAAAGTCCTAATCTGATTGTATTCCGAATAAGAGTGCTATTCAAATCGTCGTTGAATCTTAAGATCTTATCTTTAGTTGATTTGGCACGGTAACATTGTGGAATTCAGGTTGGTTTCTTCTCCGTACTGATATTTCTATGCGTACAGAATTCAAAAACCGTTCCAGAAGTCGTTACCCCCTCGGTGATGAGCTCTGGAAGCTCCACGTGTCCACTGGGCCTGGTCTCTCCCTTTTCGCAGAGACGGGCTCCGGTTGTGCCGCGTGTCAAGCGAGCGAGACCTCCCTTCTCTTTCAGAGGTGAGCTCCGTGTGCGCCACATATCCTGGCGGTCAGGACCTCCTCTCTATTCGGAGGTGGCTCCGCGCATGCCACGTGTCAGTGCCGGACCTTCCCTCTCTTCGGAGGTGGCTCCGGGTGTGCCACGTATCCATTTCGGACCTCCCTCTCTTTGGAGGTGAGCTCCGTGAATGCCACGCATCAAGTAGTGCCGGACTTTCCTTTTTCCTCAGAGACGTGCTCCGAGGTAGACATGTGTCCAACAATGTCGGACCTACCGGAGATAAGCTCTGGTGACGACACGTGTCCAATAGAACTGGACCTTTCGGAGGTGAGCTCCGAGATCGACACGTATGCCGCGCGACTGGTCCTCCGATTTCCGCGGTGACTAGCTCCGAAGGTGACATGTGTCCTGCGGAACCGCCTTTGCTTCTTCCGCAGAGGCTAGCTCCGGGGGCAACATGTGTCGCACAGGGTCGGACCTCTCCCCCTTTGCGGAGATGAGCCCCGAGCCTGCCACGTAGCAGTGGACACAAGTGGGTCAAGACAGCATTGAGGAGCTAAACAAGAGATTAACAACAGCGCCGGTTTTGGTGTTGCCGGACGTGAACAAGAGCTTTGATATATATTGTGACGTGTCAAGACAAGGACTTGGATGTGTCCTTATGCAAGAAGGTCAAGTGGTAGCCTATGCATCGAGACAACTATAGAAACATGACCTGAACTACCATACACACGACCTGGAACTCGCAGCCGTGGTATATACCTTAAAGATTTGGATGCTTTCATCCTCGGTCACCGATGTGAGATCTATACGGATCACAAAAGCCTCAAGTATATATTCACACAAACGGATCTGAAATTGAGGCAACGTCGATGGTTGGAACTCATCAAGGATTATGATGTAGGAATCAACTATCACCCCGGAAAGGCCAATGTAGTAGCTGATGTATTGAGACGAAAGGGAGCATGTCACCAACTCACGGTTCGGGAGCTGCCACCTGAGCCACGTAAGGAGTTCGAACGATTACATCTCGGGTTCTTGAACGAGATGGAGGTGATAGAACTGAACTCAACACTGGAACAAGAGATACGAGATGGCCAAGCAACGGATGAGGAAATAAAGGAAATCAAGGAAAGAATCCGACAAGGGATAGAGAAGGATTTCAAGGAAGATAAGAATGGCATGCTTTGGTTAGGGAAAAGGATTTATCTGCCTAATGTGAAGCACATCCGCGACATGATACTAAAGGCGGCACACGACTCACCTAATTCCATAAACCCTGGCTTTACAAAGATGTACAAGGACGTGAAAACTTGCTATTGGTGGGATGGTATGAAAAGGAATATCGCTGAATATGTTGCCTTATGCGATACGTGCCAACGGGTGAATGCTGAACATCAAAGACCCGCTGAATTATTGCAGCCACTGAAAGTACCCGAGTGGAAGTGGTAAGACATTAGTATGGATTTCATAGTCGGATTGCCACGTATTCAGTCCGGCTATGACTCTATTTGGGTTATCGTGGACCGATTTGACGAAATCAGCCCACTTTATTCCTGTTAGGACTAAGTACACTGTGGCACAATTAGCCGAGCTGTATATGGAGCAAATCGTGTGCCGTCACAGAGTTCCGAAAAGGATAGTTTCAGATCGAGGTTCTCAATTTACCTCTAGGTTCTGGAAGAAGCTGCATGAAGCTATGGGTACACGGTTGAATTTCAGCTTCGCATATCACCTGCAAACCGACGGGCAAACTGAGAGGACAAATCAGATTTTGGAAGACATGCTGAGAGCTTGCGCCTTGAAACATGGGCGTAGTTGGGACAAAAGCTTGTCGTATGCTGAATTCTCATACAACAATAATTATCAAGCCAGCTTGAAAATGTCATCTTTCGAGGCACTATACGGCAGACGGTGTAGAACACCACTATTCTGGAATGAGATCGGAGAAAGCTAAGTATTTGGACCCAAAGTGCTACAAGACGCAGAAAAGCAAGTCCAAACGATATGTGAAAACTTGAAGGCCGCTCAGTCACGTCAAAAGGGCTATGCGGATAATAGGCGAAGGAGTTTGACCTTAGAAGTTGGAGACTTCGTGTATCTTAAGGTGTCGCCTATCCGAGGCCAACAACAGTTTAAGGTCAAAGGCAAGTTAGCACCTCGCTACATCGGGCCATTCAAGATTTTGGGCAAGCGAGGAGAGGTAGCCTATCAGCTAGAGCTGCCAACGCAACTCTCCGATGTGCACGACGTATTTCACGTATCCCAGCTCAAGAAGTTCCTAAGAGTACCAGAAGAACAAGTACTGATGGATGAGCTAGAACTTCAAGAGGATCTGACCTACGCGGAACACCCCATCAAAATTTTGGACGTAAAGGAAAGGGTCACGAGGAACAAAATAATCCGTTGGTCCAAGGTACAACGGAGCCATCACACAGAAGCTGAAGCTACATAGGAGCGTGAGGAAGACCCCAAGACGGAATTCCCTCATCTTTTCTCCACTCTATCGAATCGCAAGGGCGAGATTCATTTTAATGGGGGTAGGTTTGTAACACCCTCAATTTTACTACCATGCATTACATACATTTTTCATGTATAGAAGCATTTAAAATAAAGAAGAAAATAAAGAGAGGAATATAGAAGCAATTAAAATAATAAAGGAAATAAAAATAGAAAATAATGAAAATAAATAGAAAATAAAAGGAAATAAAAAAAAGAAAAATTAAATAAATAGCCAAACCTGGCCGCCCCCAATTTCCCTCCAAAATCCCCCAAATTTCCCCTAAATACCCCTCTTCCCTAATTTTCCTGATTTCCCCAATTCTCCAAAATTCTCCTAGGGAATTTTCCCCACATTTGGTGGGAATCCCTACCCCAAATTGGCCGCACTACTTGGGGGGGGGGGGGAACCCTAGCCGGCCCCCTCCCCCTTGGCCGCAGCACATAATGGGGTGAAACCCTAGCCGCCCTCCTTTGTTTTTTTGAGGATTTTATTTTCCATCAATTAATGTCAGCCCTTGGTGAAAAATAAATAATTAAATCACAGCCCCTAGCTGCCACCTATTTTAAAATTAAATCTCAGCCCTTGGATAAATGAGTTGCTAAAATCTTAGCCTCCCTAGCTATTTTCCCCTCTTATAAATAACCCCCCTAGCCGCCACCCCCAGCCCCCAAAAACTCCTGGCCACCGCCCTCCCCAGCTTCCAAAGCTTGGTCACCGACCCTTGCTGGAGGTTGGCCGGCGTCGAAGCTCCGTCGTGCCTCACCGTCGCCGGAGAAGAAGCCCCCAACGTTCTGCCCTAGCTGAAGGCTCACCAATCTCCATAGGAAATCTCCAGCTGCTGCTATTGCAAGGGAGAAGGTCCTGCCGCAAGGAAAAGTGGAGGAAGAAGTGAGGTAAGTTTTTGCTACCCCTATTACCTCGTCGCCGCTGTTTCTACACACCCGTTTTCTCCATCCCCATGCGAGCAGAAATTTCTGCGTGTGGACAGACCATGTTTTGGTCAATTTTTGACGGTGGAATTAATCTACAAATTGTGTCGATATCATAACGACGTCCACACTTGATCTCAGCAGCCTTGTTCATCATAAAACCCCATGGATGCCTACAAAAACTTGCTAGAACACATGCAAACTGATTTTTTATAAACTGCACCATAGGGATTGCATTCATCCACCCCATTGCATCTTGAGTAAAGTTTGTGCATGATAAATGATTGCTGTAATCTTTGTATGTGTGTGGTTGTGAGTAGAAGGACATGCTCAAGAGGACGTCTACAAGGAACTACAACACCAAGACTTCGAGACGCTTGAGCAATACGAACCACGGGAGCAAAGCAAGTGCCCCTTGACCATACTGATCCCATGTTTTTAAACTTTTTTGCTTGCGAAAACTTGTATGCTTGTATCAACTTGATGGGACACCCTTTTTTATGAGTTTACTAGTTTTGTTAGCCATCAATGTGGCCGGGAAAGTTGATGAGTCCTGTATGGTCGTTTTCCTTTTGCTTCGCTCAACTTACGGGATATGGGATGCTGAAAATAAAACTTGTTTATCTACTGCACTCATGAGATTAAAGATAATTAGAACTTGATGATGTTAATGAGTATGGAATCGGGGAGATCTAGGCGAGCTTGGTTCGTGGAATTTGCTGAATGAGATGGTGATTTGCTTGCCGTAGATCTAAGGACCGGTTTATGCGAGCATATGCCAGGAAAACAGTTCCACCACAAGGCCAAATATGGGTGCGGCTTAGCTGACTAATTAGGTATGTTGCTAGCTTGTTATGGACCATTGGATGGAGCGGGGAATGGGAGTCGAGGAGGACTGCCCTGGGAATTGCGTGGCACAAGAGAGTGCCCGTGGGTGGGAGAATGGAGATTCGAGCCTGCTGGCAAAACCTCAGTGGATCCGTACATTCTAGTAGCCCCTTTGTAAAGGCTATTTTGTGATCTCTTGGCCATACACTGACGGTTGTGTAGTGGAAGAATGGAGGTTCTCTTTAGTCGCCGACGGGTGACGAAATCACAAACTTGCGGTTAAAGTGGTGCCACCTCTGCAGTGTAAAACTATCATGATATCCGTGCTTCCGGTTACAAGCACCTGGCCAACTTCCATGATTAGAGGCAAAACATGGGATGGTTATTTGGATATGGTCATTAGTATTGGTTTTGGGACTGTTTTGGGTGATGACAATGAGTTTGGTTTTGGTTCTATGAAAATGAGATGGTCATGAGTACTTATGAGTATGAGATGAACATGGAGGAAGATTATTGGCTGGTTGAGACTCGATATATGGTCAATTCTGATGAAGGAATATTGATGAATTACCTGGTTATGTTGGGATTTAACTCACCTACAGATAGTTGCTATTTTTTACCATGTTTGTGAAATAAAATCTGCTTGCTGCAATGAACCTGTTTATTCCCTACCTTGTTGTAAGATACATGTCATACTTTTTCTGCACTTGCTGAGTACGACATGTACTCACCCTTGCATTCCCACATATACATCAACTACAGGAGAAGAATACTTCGAGGAACAGGTGGAGAACTAGGCGTGCGCACTACCGTCAACATACCAGTGGAGTTGAAGTTGGAGCATGCTGTCTTAGTCATTTTACGCAGTCGTTTAGAGTCTTCCTCTGCAAGAATAAGTTAGATATTCGTGAGTGAAACAATGAGTCAATGTAATAAGGTACTTAAAGACTATTAGTACGTGGTTATATTCTGAATTTCAGTTTGTGAAGTACATGTGTATGTGTGATGAACATCCTGGGCACACATGCGCATTCACTTGGTTCATTTTCGGAACCAGGTTTCACACCTTTACAAAGGGGCTACTAGAATGTACGGACCCACTGATGTTTCACCGGCAGGCTCGAATTTCCATTCTCCCACCCACAGGCCCCCTCGTGTGGCATGCAGTTCCCAGAGCAGCTCTCCTCGACTCCCATTCCCCACACCATCCAATGGTCCATAACAAACTAGCAACACAGCTAATTAGTCAGCTAAGCCACACCCATATTTGGCCTTGTGGTGGCACTATTTTCGTGGCATAATCTCGCATGAACCGGTCCTTAGGTCTAAGGCAAGCAAACCACCGTCTCATTAATCATTTTCTCATCATCTTTAATCTTTATGAGAGCAGTATTAAGTAAGTTTATTTTAGTTTCCCGTAATCCCGTAAGCATTGCGGTGCAAAAGAGAAAAACGACACATACCCGACTCAACAAGTTCCCGGCGATAAGGGTGGCTAACAATGCTAGTAAACTCCTACTAAAGGGTTTCCCATCAAGTTAACACAAGCATGCTGTTTTCACAAGCAAAACAATTCAAAAATATATGATCAATATGGTCAAGGGGCACTTGCCTTTCTCCCACGGGTTGTGCTGCTCGAGCTCTTCAATGTTTTGGTGCTGGAGGTCCTCGTAGATGGCCTCTTGAGCGTGTCCTTCTACTCACGATCACGTACATAAGAAATACACCAATCAATACAATGCACATATTTTACTTAAGATGTGATCATGTGGATGCATGCAAATCCTATAATGCAACCGATAGTAACTAGTCTACATGTATCCATGCAAGTTTTGGTTAGGTTAGTGAGGTTTTATGATGATCGGTGCTGCTGGAAATCAATTGGGACATGGCTATCATCCTAGCTCAGTTTTATATCGAACCGCCATCAAAGCCTAAGTCGGGGGATGTCCTACTTACATGAAGTAGCTCCTGGTCACACGGTGTGATGCAACGGGGTTGAGGACGACAGAAGAAAAGTTGCACGAAGGACGATGGCTCCTGCCTCTCTTCGTCCTCCTCTTCTTCTCCGCTGTTGATCTTCTCCTTGCAGTGGCAGCAGCTGGAGCTCCTCTTCATCAATGTGGGCGGCTGGGGTCTTTGTAAGGTCCAAGTTTTTCATTTGCTGAAAGTGTTCACCACACCACACTCACCTCATTGGTGGAAACCATATGAACACATTTGAAGAGCAAGTAACCACCATCAAGAAATTCATTAGGAGATAAACTCACAAAATGTAAAAGTGGTATTTCCCACAGGCATCACATAGGGGCTGAGCACATGTTTAACTCCTAAACTTTGTTAGGAATGCTCATGCCTAATTTCACCCAAATCCAAAACCTTTTGAGTTATTTTTTAGTACAACTGGAAAAAGGCTAGTTTGAACTCAAATTCAAATTCAAACTCCTTTCATCCCATGAACTCAAAAGTGGGATTCATATACACACTCAGCACATTATTTTGAGCTCACACATCAATTTTCACTCCATTTGGAGTTGATCTTGACATGAGCTAATTTAAGAAAATTCAAACTAAATTTTAATTTTAAACTTCATATGTGCTGTAAATTCATTTCAAACACTTCACATTTTGAATCATTCAAACCCAAATGGACATTTGGTGAATTAATCAAATGGACAAGTGTATTAGGGTCACTAAAATTAAGATCAGTACAAATTAAAGTTTTGAGGTTAAAATTGGAGAGGTGGGACCCTCCTATCAGCCTCACAAAGAAGGGAACCGATTGATGCTTCGGTGCTCTGTTTCTCGGGCTGTTGCAGTGCGTGTCACCGAGCCAAAGCACCGGCCAGCTCCTGCTCTCGACGTGCCAACGCCCTTATCACTCCCTGAGCAGCACAACTTGATTTCTTCACTGCTCTCGCACGCCTACTCGCTCTCTGTTCTGCTCCCGCGAAGAACACCGCCACCGCCCGCTCTCGGTGTCGCCCGATCGCACACCGCAACCAAGCTTCGGTTGATCGAGCTCCCCACAGCAAAAACGATCGCCACAGCATGCTCTTGCGTGCTACCTCTTTCACTCCAGCACTGCTGGCTGCAGTTGGACAGAAATCAAAGGACAGCGCCGAACTTCCAAGGTGCCCTGGCGGAAGCAAAACCGGCTCGCCGTGGACAGCACGCTACGGCCACCCTCGTCTCCACCTCCTACACAAGAAAGGTGCGTCGTTGCGCTTAGAAAGTGTAGCCGAAAGCCGTTTGGCAAATGATCAACCATAGAGCCAGAATTTCACTGTTTCCCAAACCCTAGTGTAGAAGAACCGAGCTCGGTTGAGACTCAAATTCGAGTTACATGATCAATCAACACCCGAGCTGACTTGCACGTAGCTTCTACACTCCCTAGTGCCCATCCTCGAAGACGAACCGAGCAAAAAGATCCATAAACGACCGAGTTATCACTGCTTTTCGTGCAGCCATGGGGAAACGGCCGCGGGTCACCATGGAGCTCGGTGTTGTGGGCCGATTCATCTGAAAGGGGGGCATTTTCATCATTCACGAGCTTCAACGGTGCTCTCCAAGCAATTCCCGACCATTTTGGTGCCATGTAGCGCGAGACCGACCTCGCCGGAACCCTAGGTTCCGCTGTCGCCGGTGCGTGCATGTTTCCGGGCATCGCCGACCGCTGGCGACCCTCAAGATGAGCTCAGCATTGGAAAATACGTGGGGGCGGCGAGTTTGGCCCCGGGAGGTGGCCGGGAACTCGGTTCCGGCGAACCTCACTGGATACCACCGCCGTCGGGCCCGCTTGGCGCGAGGAGGAAGAAAGACGGACGTGTGGGACCCACGGGCAGGGATTTAAACATTTCCCGATTTTCAGTTTCTAGTTCAGACCCACATAACATTGGCTAGGATACTCCAAATCAAATGAACCAAATTTTATTGGATTCATCTCTCTGAGTACTTTCCAGCAAATCAAGTTTCACTCTATGAAAATCTTTATTTCTCCAGAATTAATTCTTCAAATTTTCTTTTTTTTTAGAATTTTGACTGGAGAGCCCTTTAGTTAAAAACTCTGAAATTTGGCCAGGATGTTCCTTATAATATCCCTGAGCTACCATAAGAATTTCAGATCCATTCGAGCTCATTTGATCCACCTAATTGTGTGATTAATGAAACTGTTCCAGAGAAAATGAAAAATGTCCAGAAACATTTTCAGATTTTCTCTGAACTAGTTTAGCTAATACCTTTTGCTAGGAATATTCAAATTAGATGAAACCAATTCCATTAGAACCCTCTGAAAATATAGTTTCCAGAAAGTCATGGCTTGCTCCATGAAAATCCTTAGAACACCCTAAGAGCTCTAATTAAGGCTCAAATGAGATTTGCTTCATATGGAATTTGGACAATCTCTGTTTAGGTTGCATCAAAACCAAAGTAAAAATTTCAGATTCGTTAGCACTTTTCTAGCTGTACTTATAGACTCTACAATATCAACTTCAAACTCGTATGCATTTAAATTGACACACATATATGTTTATCTAATGTAGTCGCTAAGGTTGAAGAGGAGCCGGAAGTTTTAGACTTCATAACTCCGGAGGAACAGCTAGCTTACGACCAGCAGCAAGGCAAGCTCCGGTTTGCATTAGCCGTTTCATAAATTTTATTGTTTTGAGAACTTACATTATGTATTCATTACAATTGTGCATTAAAGTCTTGTTTGAAAATCCAAATGCATAGCCAAGAGAACCAGGTTTTTGGGCTTAGGTTTTAAACCTCGAGTAGCCACTGCAATGCTAAATTAGTGTAGGATTCGGTACAAGTTGAGTAGTTGGAACTGCTCGCGAGAATAGACTAGAGACACACCACTCGGTTAGAGATAACAAATGGAACACATGGCAAAAAAAATGAGACCGAGCGGAGAGTAAGGGCAGCAGGACATTGGGGCCTTGGTGCCATAGCTCTGCTTGTGTTGGTTGAGGACCGAGCCGTGTGCTGGCCTGTTGAACAAGCTACAACAGTACCGAAGACCTACCGGATATATGGGAACCGGGAAACTGATGTAATTCGTGTAGCGATCTGTTAAGGCATTGCTTATCGTCTAGAGGGTAGGTTGAGAGCATGAGGTGTAAATCGGCTGGTGGCACTGCAGATGCGCACGCAGAGACCTCTTGCTCGGGACGATAGGACCGGTTCAACACTTGGCTGACGGATGAAAGGTGGTTGCGTACGACGTCCGTGGTGGTTGCTGTAGGCAACATCGAGTACGAGCGTACGTGATGGGTTATTCAGGTGACCCTGCAGGTGTAAAATGATTAATATCGCTGTTCCTCGTGGTCAGTGAGTACCACTTGTTCACTCTACCATGACGTAAAAAGAACATGCTAGTTCCATGTTAAAAGGTTGCTGATTGAAAGCTGTACTTTGTTTGCTAATGAATTGCTGTAGTTTAGAGCTAATTAAAGTTCTTTTCAACCTTGGGCAAAGCACATGAGAGAAATGTGTTTCTTGTTTGATTGTGGCTCTCATATGTGTATTAGCATGAGGTTCTCCACAACTTGTTGCTAAAACAAGAAAGTAAGGTTCAACTATTTAGGCATGTTCTTTGCAACTTACATTCTATTATACACCGCAAACCCAGCATGTAGAGTTTCATGTGTAGGTAAGACGGGTTAGTCGTGCTGAGACATCGTGCTCACTGCTTGTGTTTGAACCATTCGCAGGGTGTTGTGTGGAGGAGGCTCCAGAGGAGGACAAGGACCACCAAGAGGGAAACACCGTCGAGTGGGAGCCGTGCACGCCGTCGTGTGAGTGTGTGTGTGTGTGTGTGTGTGTGTGTGTGTGTGTGTGTGTGTGTGTGTGCTATTGGTACCACGTTCATGGGCTGAACATGAACTCTTTTGCTTAGTCTACCCCCCGTGACTGTAGACTTGACGTATTTTGGATGTAATTATGTTTATAAACTCTTTTATGTAATAACTTTTGCTTCCGCTTTGTACCTTTTTGTGTGTTTTCCGGTGCTGTGCAACGCAGCACCCCTAGCGTGATGCGGGCTAGTTGTAACACCCCAAAATTTTGATTCAAAACCCTAAATCATGTTAAGAGGGGGATTTAAAAATTTTTGGACATGTTGCATGTTTTGCAAAAATTCAAATTCAAACTGGAATTCAAATTAAACTCAAATCAGAAAAGAAATAGAAAAAGAAAAAGGAAAATAGAAAAAAAAACCGGCCAGTGGGCCGAAACCCACCAGCCGGCCCACCCTGCCCCGCGCCATCCCGCAGCCGCGCGCCCGCGCTCTCTCTCTCAGACAGGTGGGACCCACCTGTCATCCCTAACCCCCGATCGTCCGAAACTCGGACTGTTCACCCGCGCGCGCGCGATCGCAACCGACCGGATTTCCGGCCGAATTCTGGTTCCAGAGGACTCCCACTTGATCTAAACAAACCCACCGCCCTCCCCCGTCTATAAAAACCCCGGCCTCGTTCTGTTTTTCCCACGCGATCGCCGATTTTTACTCCGGTGAGAACCGAAACTTCTCCGGCGAATTCTGGCCGATCTAAGCTCGGAAATTCCGATCTAACTCGCTGGTCTTGATCCACCGCCTCCGGGGAACCTTGCAGGTGCAGAAAACTCGGTGACTTGCGGTGTAAACACAGCGCCGACGAGCCTCGCCGTGAATTCACCTCGAACCTCGTCGCCGATCACCTTCCAAGACCTCCGAGCTCAAGAAAACCCCCGAGGTGAGATCCCCGACCTCCCCTCTACCGATCTATACCATAAGATCACAGTTCTAGGAAGAATTCTCGAAGATCCGAAAGTCTCCGGTGAGATCGCCGCTTCCCGCCGCCGTGCGCCGCCGGAAGCGCCGCCCGCGCTCGATCAGAGCGACGTGGCCGCTTGTGCGCCGTTTATTTTAAATCGCATGGTAGGGTTTAAATCCCCGCGTACCGGTTCGGCGTTATAATCTCAGCCGTCGGTTTAAAATCGGACGATCCACGTCAGCCCCGCGTTATAAAGACTGGAATTCTTACGTGCTACCCCCTGGGGTTCTCAGGAAATAAGAGCTAGCCCCGGAAACTTCTGATCTAGCCCCTGGAACTTCAGAAAATCATGTAAATTCATTTAAAAATCAGTTTTAGCCCCTGGACATAATAAAAATTAGGAAAAACACCTCTGATAAGTGTAGCTAGACCCCTGGAAATTCTGAAAATAATATTATAGACCCTGTAATGGGGTGAGTTTACCTTTTTAGCCCTGTTTACTATTTAAATTAGGAAATTGAATATGTGGCTAGTGTTTAAAAATTAAAAAGTGGGACAAACATATTGTCATAATTAAATTAAAAACATTCTCAGTATTTAGAAAACTTTGGAGTGAGATAAAAACATATTTTGGGGCTGAATTGAATCTGTTTAATTTATTATTCACATTTAGGGGCACATTTTTAAGTAATGAATAGTTTTAGAAAATAGGGAAATTAATTGTGAAATAGTTTACATCTGGCAAAGGTCAAAATATGTTATTAAACTATTTAGGACCAGAACCTATTCTGTTTAGATGATGTGTATTACTATTTTCATAATAAAGTACACATTTATGCATACGAAAATAAATCCAAAAATATAGCAACTAGTAAATGATAAATGAAGTTTCTAAAATCCAAAGAATTCAGTTTAAGGTTTGTAGAAATTCTAAAAGCACATATGGAGAAGAAAAATATTTTTTTATACATACTTGGTAGTGAAAAGGTGTAGTAGTTGAATATAAGGAATTTATTTAAATTGGAAACTCATATATATATAGTAGGTAAGTATAAATGTGAACACAAAAGTAGGAATCATATACACATGATTAAAAGTGTATGCAAGCCACAAATCAACACACATAAAATAAACACAACACATATAATGGTGAAGGACTTTCATAAATGTGAATGTGTGGTTTGTATGAAGTAGAAGTGTGAACTATGTCTTATGGATTGTTATTTTTCTTTTGCTATGTGTGATGGTATGATGTAGAACCTGCTCAAGAGCGAGTTATCCCTTTCCAAGACCAGGACTACCCATTTCAAGAGCAGCAAGAAGGAGGCAAGTGTCCTTGACCACTTTGATCCTATGCTAGGATGTGTAGATAGAATTATTTGCATTGTCAAATGAAATATGAAACCCATGCTAGGAAGTTTCCATAGAATTGCATTACCTTGTTTTCCTTGTAGCTTGGGTTGGGATTTATTTTATCATGTCATTTATTATTATGCATATGCTTAGCCATGCTTAGAATGGAATATTTGGGACATGAGATCATCAGTTTATTTTACCATACTCTTGAATGAGATATTGTGAGTTATGTAGAGTTAGGGATCAAGGCAAGTTGGATGTTTTGGTTGTGTGCTGGGTGCACGAGACTCGGGTTTGTGTTTAGTACTTGCCTGGATCCTAAGGACCGGTTCATGGAGCATGTAACCTGGCTTTACAGTGCCAACCACATGCTGAGATGGGGCAGCTTGGCCAATTAATTAGGTGTATCCCCGGCGTAGTATGGGTGTGTTGGATGGTGCGGGGAGTAGGTGTCAGCTGGACTACCATATGAACCGCAAGGCCCAAGAGGGGGCCACTGCAGCGGGGTTGGAGCCTCTTGTATGCTGTTAGGGGTGAAACCTCAGTGGGCCCATGCTCGTCAGGAATCCCTTTGTAAAGGCTTCGTAGTGATCTCCTGGCTACACACCTGGGAAGTGTGAATGTGGTTCGTAGCCACTGGCATAATGGAGGTTCTTTTAGTCCACCCGGCAACGGGGGATGAAATCACTACATGTGGGTACAGTGGTACAAACTCTGCAGAGTCAAAACTGTCATGACAGCCGTGCTCACGGTTAAGAGCGGCTTGGACTTATTCATGATTAGAGGAGTGATGGTTTTGGATGTTGTGGATGTTAAGGGGGAAGCTTAACATTGGAAATGATGTTATGGTTATTGGATTTTGATGAAGGGATGGGAGATTGGGACCATTTCACTTGTGTAGTAATGTAGGTGCTTAATAAGCTAAGGTGATAGGTATTAATTGCGTAGTGCTTTAACCATGAGTTCGACCTCTCCTTGTTCTAGCCCTGCATGGTATAATTTTCCCACACTTGCTGAGTACCATTGGTACTCAACCTTGCATTTTTGTTGGTTTATATTGCTGCTCAGGTCAAGATAATGAGGTGGTGTATAATGACCAAGACTTTGGACCCGAAGAAGGTTTCTAGGTTCATGGAAGCCCCGGGCAACGCCTGTGATGGAGCCCTAAAGAATAATATTCCGCTGCTAGTTTATTTACTTGTGATGAACTTATTATTGTCCATCGAGACATTTACTATGTAAGACTTACTTTTATATCACTCGTTTAGATAGGGCTGAATCCCTTTTATTCGATACCTGGCTTGTAATAAATGATGCTTCACTATTTGTCATCACATGTATGAGAAAATGATCCTGGCATACATGTGATATTCACTCGGTTGTTCTTCGGAAAAACTGGGTGTGACAGAGGTGGTATCAGAGCCAAGGTTGCCCGTAGGAACGTGGACCTAGGTAGAAATGGACGTATTTAAGGGCCCTATTTTCTTAAAAACTATTTTCCCAAGGTGTGGGTTGAAGAGTGTTATTTAAGGAGTCATTTTCTTCATCTTACCCCAAATTTTCATTCAAAATGGGATTTTTGTTTAAAAAGTTTATCTAACCTAAATTTAAATTCTTTTTGTTTTAGATGGTTCGCATGATTCGCACCGCCCGCAAGTCCACAGGAGGGAGAGTTCCCATAGTTGCCCTTGCCGAAAGAGAGGAGAGTCGTCCAGTGACGTACCTTTCCTACGGATTGGCAGTAGGAGACTTGTTGCGCCGACTTCGACGTATGCTCGAAGCCGCAGGCAATACGGGCAAGCTAATCATCCACTATAACTCCACCAGGACCATCCGTGAGAAGAGGGAAGAATGGAGTTCGGAGATGGGGATTATACACGAGAATCAGCTGCTTAAGATTCACCACTCTCCAGCTTGCCGAGCAACACAAGTTGACACGGAGAAAGATGTCACCTGGGAGGCCATCACCTGCCAGAGTCACATCTATCGTCGCCACTTGGACAAAACTGAGTACATGTATGTCCTCCAACATGAAAGTGGTACCACGGAGTACAAGTACCCGCCGGTGCAGCAGGGGACTTCCCATGAGCACATGGACTTGTGCTTGGAGGATGCTTCTATGCTCTGCACTCGACTGCAAGAGTGTCAGCAAGAGCTTCAGGATGTTCGGGACACCCTGAAGGAAACGGAGGCGTTGCTGCGAGCCTGCTTAAGGGCGAGAAAAAGAGGAGATGGGAATGAACTGTGTGTCACCGTGAATGATACATGGACTCCTGATTCCCCAGATCGCCGGGCGATCAGGCGTCGTCGCACTTCTCCACTAGCAGCCTCCCCACCCAAAGCAGAGTCAGAAGGCAGCCGAAATGATGAGGAAGATCCCGAGGAGCCAGCTCAAGAAAACAAGTAGCGTAGAGCCTTTCCCTTAAATTAGAAGGATGTCGAGTAGTCGAGTCGTTATGTAGTTAATGGTGTGTTAATGCTTGGTGTGTGACGTGAGTTGTGGAAACCATGAGCAATTGTCCACAGCCTCATCTTTAGATTGTTTTGCTTTGGTGTGTGAACCCACATGAAATAATAGTGCATCTATTTGGTGTGAGATATGAACCCTCGTAAAAGTATAACAAAGCCTCAACACTTCAAAGTACAAACAAATGAATCATATGCTAGCTGTAAACTCTCCAGGTGGAGAAATAAGGACAAGACAAGTGTGTCCCAAAGTGAACCTAGACATTAATGGGGTGGTATTTACTGCTAACCTCATAGTGATAGATTCACAAGGGATAGATATTATCTTGGGTATGGATTGGTTGACAAAACATAACGGAATCATCCATTGTTCGACCAGAACGGTGGAACTAACGCACCCTAGTGGCACAAGAGTAAAGTTTATAACAATACAAGAGCCTAGGAGGGATGTTCAATTAAATCAAGTTGAGGTGAAAGTGGAGGAGATCCGAATTATCAGGGAATATCCAGATGTTTTTCCGGAGAAGTTGCCAGGTATGCCTCCTGATCGTGAAGTGGAATTTGCAATTGAGCTAGTACCTGGAACAGCCCCGATTTACAAAAGACCTTATCGGATGGACTCCAAGCAGCTAGAAGAACTCAAGGATCATTTGAGAGAATTGACGGAGAAGGGGTATATTCGTCCTAGTTCCTCACCATGGGGAGCTCCGGTGATATTTGTGCCCAAGAAGGACGGAACCCAAAGGTTATGCGTGGATTACCGTGCTTTGAATGAGGTAACCATCAGGAACAAGTACCCATTACCTCGCATTGAAGACTTGTTTGATCAGTTGAGGGGAGCTTGTGTGTTCTCGAAAATTGATCTCAGGTCGGGATACCACCAACTCAAGATAAGGCAATCTGATATTCCCAAGACAGCTTTCGTATCTCGGTAGGGACTGTATGAATACACTGTCAAGCTTTTCGAGCTAACTAATGCCCCGGCATACTTCATGTATCTCATGAACAAGGTATTCATGGAATATCTGGACAAATTTGTGGTGGTTTTCATAGATGACATTCTCGTCTTCTCCAAAGATGAAGAAGAACATGAGAAACATCTAAGGTTGGTGTTGCAGAGGCTAAGAGAACACCAACTATATGCCAAGTTGAGCAAGTGTGAGTTTTGGCTGAAGAAAGTTCCTTTCTTGGGACATATAATCTCGGAGGGAGGAATCTCCGTAGATCCCGCCAAAATCGAGGATGTCCAGAAGTGGAAGACCCCTGAAAATGTCGGGGAAGTTCGAAGCTTCCTGGGATTGGCTGGATACTATCAACGGTTTATTGAGGGATTCTCCAAGATCTCGAGACCTCTCACCAAACTGTTGGAGAAGGGAATCACATTCAACTGGACGCCACAGTGCGAGACGAGCTTTCAGGAGCTAAAGAAGAGATTGACAACAGCCCCAGTGTTGGTTATGCCAGATATGCAGAAGAATTTCACAGTGTACTGCGATGCCTCTAGAAATGGGTTGGGATGTGTTCTCATGCAAGAAGGGCATGTCATGGCATATTCATCCCGGCAGCTTCGGAAGCACGAGAAGAACTATCCTACACATGACCTAGAGCTAGCCGCAGTGGTACACGCGTTGAAAATTTGGCGACACTATTTGATGGGGAAGATGACAGAGATATATACGGATCATAAGAGTTTGAAGTACATTTTCACACAGCCAGATCTCAACCTCAAAGAAAAAGGAGATGGTTAGAGCTAATCAATGACTTTGATGTGGGCATCAACTATCATCTAGGGAAAGCAAACGTCGTGGCCAATGCTTTAAGTCGGAAAGTGCAAGTCAATAAGTTGAGCTTAAAAGACATGCCTGCAGAATTGAAGGACGAGGTTATAAGGCTCAATCTATGTCTAGTAAATAGTGGTGAAGCTATCGCCATGGAAGTGGACTCCACCCTAGAGCGAGACATACGCGAGGGTCAAAAGAATGATGAGAAGATACAAGAGATCAGACAACTCATCAAGGAAAATAAAGCTCCAGGTTTCAGAGAGGATGAACAAGGTATGGTGTGGCACGGGAAAAGGATCTGTGTGCCTGAAGTAAAGGAGATCCGTGAATTGATTTTGAAGGAGGCTCACGATTCCGACTATTCCATTCATCCTGGGAGTACGAAGATGTACCAGGACCTCAAGGGCAGGTATTGGTGGTATGGCATGAAGCGAGATGTCGCGGAACATGTTGCCCTATGTGACACATGTCAGTTGGTGAAAGCAGAACATCAACGACCCGCGGGATTATTGCAACCACTCAAAGTGCCTGAATGGAAATGGGAAGAAATCAGCATGGATTTTATCGTGGGATTGCCTAGGACCCAATCGGGATATGATTCGATATGGGTCATCATTGATAGGCTAACCAAGGTAGCTCACTTCATCCCCGTGAAGGAAAGCTACAGCGGATCCAAATTGGTAGAGTTGTACATGTCAAGGATCGTGTGTTACCATGGAGTGCCAAAGAAGTTTGTGTCGGACCGAGGGACGCAGTTCACCTCAAGGTTCTGGCAGAAGTTGCACGAAACCATGGGAACCCATCTGTACTTTAGTTATGCCTATCATCCCCAAACTGATGGGCAGACGGAGAGAACCAATCAGATCCTTGAAGATATGCTGAGGGCATGTGCACTCAAAAACAATCGGAGTTGGGACAAGAACTTACCGTATGCGTAGTTTTCCTATAACAACAGCTATCAAGCTAGTATGAAGATGTCACCGTTTGAAGCCTTGTACGGGAGGAAGTGCAGAACTCCCCTATTTTGGAACCAAACGGGGGAAAGTAAAGTGCTTGGTCCAGAAGTACTACAAGAAGCCGAGGAGAAGGTGAGGGAAATTCGCAACAATTTGAGGATAGCACAGACACGCCAAAAGAGCTATGCCGATGTAAGAAGAAGAGAGCTCGTTTTCAACGTGGGAGACAATGTCTATCTCAAGGTGTCCCCTATCAGAGGACTTCGTCGGTTCAAGGTGAAAGGGAAGTTGTCACCTCGATGCATCGGACCCTTTCAAGTTCCGGAGAGGAAAGGCGAAGTGGCGTATCAACTAGAATTACCGGCTCACCTATCGGATGTGCACGATGTATTCCATGTGTCACAACTCAAGAAATGACTGAGGACGCCTGAAGAGGTGTTACCCATGAATGAAGTGGACGTAGCTGAGGATTTGTCTTATGCCGAGCAACCATACAAGATTTTGGAGACAATGGAACGCCTCACCAGAAATAAAAGAATCCGGATGTGCAAGGTGCAGTGGAAGCATCACTCAGAAGAGGAAGCCACCTGGGAGCGGAAAGATGAGCTCAAGGCACAATTTCTGGAATTGTTTTCTTAGACACACCAATCTCGAGGACGAGATTTCTTTTAAGGGGGGTAGAGTTGTAACACCCCAAAATTTTGATTCAAAACCCTAAATCATGTTAAGAGGGGGATTTATAAATTTTTGGACGTGTTGCATGTTTTGAAAAAATTCAAATTCAAACTAGAATTCAAATTAAACTCAAATCAGAAAAGAAATAGAAAAAGAAAAAGGAAAACAGAAAAAAAACCGGCCAGTGGGCCGAAACCCACCAGCCGGCCCACTCTGCCTCGCGCCAGCCCGCAGCCAGTGCCCGCGCTCTCTCTCTCAGACAGGTGGGACCCACCTGTCATCACTAACCCCCGATCGTCCGAAACTCGGACTGTTCACCCGCGCGCGCGCGATCACAACCGACCGGATTTCCGGCCGAATTCTGGTTCCGGAGGACTCCCACTCGATCTAAACAAACCCACCGCCCTCCCCCGTCCATAAAAACCCCGGCCTCGTTCTGTTTTTCCCACGCGATCGCCGATTTTTACTCCGGTGAGAACCGAGACTTCTCCGGCGAATTCTGGCCGATCTAAGCTCGGAAATTCCGATCTAACTCGCTGGTCTTGATCCACCGCCTCCGGGGAACCTTGCAGGTGCAGAAAACTCGGTGACTTGCGGTGTAAACACAGCGCCGACGAGCCTCGCCGTGAATTCACCTCGAACCTCGTCGCCGATCACCTTCCAGGACCTCCGAGCTCAAGAAAACCCCCGAGGTGAGATCCCCGACCTCCCCTCTACCGATCTATACCATAAGATCACAGTTGTAGGAAGAATTCTCGAAGATCCAAAAGTCTCCGGCGAGATAGCCGCTTCCCGCCGCCGTGCGCCGCCGGCAGCGCCGCCCGCGCTCGATCAGAGCGACGTGGCCGCTTGTGCGCCGTTTATTTTAAATCGCACGGTAGGGTTTAAATCCCCGCGTACCGGTTCGGCGTTATAATCTCAGCCGTCGGTTTAAAATCGGACGGTCCACGTCAGCCCCGTGTTATAAAAACTGGAATTCTTACGTGCTACCCCCTGGGGTTCTCGGGAAATAAGAGCTAGCCCTGGAAACTTCTGATATAGCCCCTGGAACTTCAGAAAATCATGTAAATTCATTTAAAAATCAGTTTTAGCCCCTGGACTTAATAAAAATTAGGAAAAACACCTCTGATAAGTGTAGCTAGTCCCCTGGAAATTCTGAAAATAATATTATAGACCCTGTAATGGGGTGAGTTTACCTTTTTAGCCCTGTTTAGTATTTAAATTAGGAAATTGAATATGTGGCTAGTGTTTAAAAATTAAAAAGTGGGACAAACATATTGTCATAATTAAATTAAAAACTTTCTCAGTATTTAGAAAACTTTGGAGTGAGATAAAAACATATTTTGGGGCTGAATTGAATCTGTTTAATTTATTATTCACATTTAGGGGCACATTTTTAAGTAATGAATAGTTTTAGAAAATAGTGAAAGTAATTGTGAAATAGTTTACATCTGAGGCAAAGGTCAAAATATGTTATTAAACTATTTAGGACCAGAACCTATTCTGTTTAGATGATGTGTATTACTATTTTCATAATAAAGTACACATTTATGCATAGGAAAATAAATCTGAAAATATAGCAACTAGTAAATGATAAATGAAGTTTCTAAAATCCAAAGAATTCAGTTTAAGGTTGGTAGAAATTCTAAAAGCACATATGGAGAAGAAAAATATTTTTTTATACATACTAGGTAGTGAAAAGGTGTAGTAGTTGAACATAAGGAATTTATTTAAATTGGAAACTCATATATATATAGTAGGTAAGTATAAATGTGAACACAAAAGTAGGAATCATATACACATGATTAAAAGTGTATGCAAGCCACAAATCAACACACATAAAGTAAACACAACACATATAATAGTGAAGGACTTTCATAAATGTGAATGTGTGGTTTGTATGAAGTAGAAGTGTGAACTATGTCTTATGGATTGTTATTTTTCTTTTGCTATGTGTGATGGTATGATGTAGAACCTGCTCAAGAGCAAGTTATCCCTTTCCAAGACCAGGACTACCCATTTCAAGAGCAGCAAGAAGGAGGCAAGTGTCCTTGACCACTTTGATCCTATGCTAGGATGTGTAGATAGAATTATTTGCATTGTCAAATGAAATATGAAACCCATGCTAGGATGTTTCCATAGAATTGCATTACCTTGTTTTCCTTGTAGCTTGGGTTGGGATTTATTTTATCATGTCATTTATTATTATGCATATGCTTAGCCATGCTTAGAATGGAATATTTGGGACATGAGATCATCAGTTTATTTTACCATACTCTTGAATGAGATATTGTGAGTTATGTAGAGGTAGGGATCAAGGCAAGTTGGTTGTTTTGGTTGTGTGCTGGGTGCACGATACTCAGGTTTGTGTTTAGTACTTCCTGGATCCTAAGGATCGGTTCTTGGAGCATGTAACCTGGCTTTACAGTGCCAACCACATGCTGAGATGGGGCAGCTTGGCCAATTAATTAGGTGTATCCCCGGCGTAGTATGGGTGTGTTGGATGGTGCGGGGAGTAGGTGTCAGCTGGACTACCATATGAACCGCAAGGCTCAAGAGGGGGCCACTACAGCAGGGTTGGAGCCTCTTGTATGCTGTTAGGGGTGAAACCTCAGTGGGCCCAAGCTCGTCAGGAATCCCTTTGTAAAGGCTTCGTAGTGATCTCCTGGCTACACACCTGGGAAGTGTGAATATGGTTCGTAGCCACTGGCATAATGGAGGTTCTTTTAGTCCACCCTGCAACGGGGGATGAAATCACTACATGTGGGTACAGTGGTACAAACTCTGCAGAGTCAAAACTGCCATGACAGCCGTGCTCACGGTTAAGAGCGGCTTGGACTTATTCATGATTAGAGGAGTGATGGTTTTGGAAGTTGTGGATGTTAAGCGGAAGCTTAACATTGGAAATGATGTTATGGTTATTGGATTTTGATGATGGGATGGGAGATTGGGACCATTTCACTTATGTAGTAATGTAGGTGCTTAATAAGCTAAGGTGATAGGTATTAATTGCGTAGTGCTTTAACCATGAGTTCAACCTCTCCTTGTTCTAGCCATGCATGATATAATTTTTCCACACTTGCTGAGTACCATTGGTACTCAACCTTGCATATTTTGTTGGTTTATATTGCTGCTCAGGTCAAGATAATGAGGTGGTATATAATGACCAAGACTTTGGACCCGAAGAAGGTTTCTAGGTTCATGGAGACCCCCGGGCAACGCCCGTAATGGAGCCCTCAAGAATAATTTTCCGCTGCTAGTTTATTTGCTTGTGATGAACTTATTGTTGTCCATTGAGACATTTGCGATGTAAGACTTATTTATATTCGACACCTGGCTTGTAACAAATGATGCTTCACTATTTGTCATCACATGTATGAGAAAATGATCCTGGCATACATGTGATATTCTCTCGGTTGTTCTTCGGAAAAACCGGGTGTGACACTAGTCGAGACCGTCGGGTTCTCGCAGCGTAGTATCAGAGCTCTGTTGAGGTTTAACGCACTTAAAAATGCTTAATTTTCAAAAACTCAGTGAGGAACGAGTTAGTAGCCCATATAAGGATGTTATTAGTGTATAGCAAGTGGTAACACTAACCTAATTGCTTATGTCAAAAAATCATGCATCTCGGGACGTCATATGTCTTGGGGGTGCATGTAAGCTTTGTTCACCAGTGCGCACAAGCTTAAGGGTGGAGCCTCACGAGTGGAAGGTAACCCGGCCAGCTTTAGTATCCTCTACGACTCTTCATGTCGTTTGGGGTATTCGAGCAACGCCTTTTCCCTGGCGTGCTACGGGCAAGTATGGGAGACCCCGTCACGTGGTTAGTAACGTGAACACGTAGCTCAAGGCGTGTTTGGCTTGAGAACAACCGTGCGAGTGATGACGGACGGTTGTATGAACTGTATTGGGACCGGGTTCGGTGTGCAGCCGGACCTGACGATTGTGTGGTTTACATTCAGGTTGTCTGACCATGGATCGGTAGACGAGTAGCATACGTGTGCGAGAGACGTTTTAGTGCCACTGAACTAACAAAGCCGGCTAAGTCCAGTATAGGTTTTTCTTTGTGAGGAATGTAGTACCGGCATGAACTGAGTGACACTTCAACGTCACACTCGACTAAATGATCAACATCATTGTCAAACTTGAAATTTTTGATTCAGAGCACTAAAACTTTGATTTAACTCCTTCACTTAATCAGAATGTTCAAAGTAAACAAGTTTTCAACTTATAGGTTATTAACAACAGAGTCCTCTGTTTTCAGCTGAAATAATGCTGAAGTTATACAGAGATTAGAGGTGAGTGTTTTTGATCTTGGGGTCATATGATACATTTCTGGAAATCTTTGGAAGAGCTTTAAAACTTTTCTATTGATGTCCAGAGGTGTTTCACCCCTTAACTAGTCAAAAAATGCAGTAGAGTTGAAACTGACCAGAAAGCAGGGCAGAGCAAATACTCTCTGTAACTCTCTGTAAAATGACCATAACATCCTGCATAAAAATCCAAAAATAGCAAATGAGGTAGTTCTGAAAATTTAATTAAATAAGTTACAACTTTGTAACAGAAAGTTTTGTCAAATTCGAGGTAGAATTAACTGGAATTCTTGGATCAAATCAGTACCTCAAGCAGGGAGGTGCTGTCCAATTTTTCCCAGAAATTCTGTCAACTTTGACATCTCATAACTATTGAACCAGGATTGATCTGAGGGCAAACAAATACATTCTGGAAATCTATTGATGTTAACTTTAACTTTGATATTGATCTCCATAACTGGTTTTTCCTTTAGCATGGTCTAAATCAGATTAAAAGGGAAACTGGTCAGGGCTGTCGGTTTGGGCAGCAGACCAGCAATAAAATTTGTGCTAAGTTTTATTTGTCTTTCCAAGTTTTATGAGTTCAATGACATGTTTTATGTTATAACTCAATGATTTACTGTTGAAATGAATATTTGACCTTTTTCAAATATGTTTCTACAGATGGCAGAGGATAAACAACTGGAGAACGGGTGGGTGGTATCCCACTGACCTCAACGAAGCGGTTATCCGGAACTGTTGAAGCTAATTCTTCAATATTTTGGGTATGTGGAGACGCCGCGTTACCTCGCCATGGAATAATGCGAGGAGGGGAACAAGACATGGAGTGTCAATGTCGAAGTTCCAGCAGGACCTATGCCACCCAGTTGGGCACCGTTCACCGTCTTGGTGAGAGGTAGACAACCGGAGGAGATGTGGCAGGTGGCAGCCCATGACACCATGTCGCGTTTCTGCCAGCTACACGTGAGAGCTATGGAGGGAACTTCATACATGCTTGTCCTGGTGGAGGAGCGAGCTAATCACGTGTGGAGGGAGAGGTACTTGGAGGCAACGGATCTGAGTTGTCCAAGGTACAACCCCGCGGAGGCGAACCTTATCCTCCAGTTGATGGCAGGGAAGCACGTAATGGACAGCCAAGCTGTCCATATGGCTCAACTTGCTGTGGAGCTCAAGGAGAGCACCAGCCGCCAAGACCATTTCGAGAATGCTCACTGCACACTCCGTAATGTACTCCTTCCAACGATAAAGCGACTGAATGTGCAACACAATCACTTGCGTCGTCTGAAGAAGGCGAAGAAGAAAATAGTGTCGACATCACGGCTTTGTAGCAGCAGATACAGGCCTTGACCAAGCAGAACGAGGTCCTTACTCAAGAGCGTGATGACGCTATTGAGGAGGGGCAGAGCTGGGAAGAACATTACAACCAAGCCATGGACGAGGTGCATGCTTTGGAAGACCTCGTGCCTCCGGTAGTGGGCCTACCGATGGTAGGTGCAGTACCAGTGGTTTTGGATATCCCGGTGATGCCGGAACCTGAACCCGAAGAGGAGGTCATGGACCCTGAGCCACCAGCAGAGATTTTGGAGGAGGACGACCCACAGGAGGTCGAGTTCTACTCTGAGTAGTGAGCTTACCGTTGTCAAGTAGGGCAGCGAGGGTAGTGTGTAGAAACTTTTGTAACAGTGACATGTCGTGTAGACAGTAGCATGTGTATAGGTAGTGACAACATGAGCACGACTTCTCGGGGATCCGAGAATAATGTATCTTGTATAAAGTTTATGCTTTATCAGTATATATAAATGTTGTGCAAGTTTATTCACGTGTCACTGCAATACCTACTGTTTTCTATGGAATTTTAAGAATGACATGTGCTGATCGTTGCTGTTTTGAATTTCAGAATGACTCATACAGTGCCAACACTGAGGTTGGTGGGTCAAGTCAGGGGTGAGAGGCCTCCCAACAGCCTTCCGGAGACTTCTTCGGGACAGCAACAACTGCCACCACCACCACCAACGGTCACGTTGGCTGATATTGTTGCGGCCATGGTGGGCTCGCACAAGCAGCACACCGAACTGCTGCAAACCCTGATTGCTAATACGTCTCGACCAGAGATGCGTCAAGACCGAGAGGAGCGTTGACAAGGTTCCTACTCGGACTTTCTTGCAACTCATCCCCCAGTATCCTCAAGGGCGGATGAACCCCTCGATGTGGACAACTGGCTCCGCACGATGGAGATGAAGTTTGGGCTGCTCCAAGTGAGTGAGCAGCGGAAGATGCAGTTCGCGGCCCAACAACTTCAGGGGTCCGCAAGCGCTTGGCGGGCAAACTTTTGTGCCTCGCAACCCACCGAGCGAGTGCTGACCTGGACAGAGTTCCGTACGGCGCCCTTCAGGGCATATCATATACCGCCAGGTCTTATGATAAGGAAGACGCGAGAATTCCTCCGTCTGCAGCAAGGCAGCAGGAACGCGCTGGAGTACTCCAGGGCGTTCAATGATATCGCGCTCTATGCTTCCTATCACGCTGATACGGATGAGAAGCGGCGGCTGAATCCGCTCCTGAAGTACAAGCCGGCGATGTTCAATTGCGGCAGCCTCAACGACATAATTGATGCTGTGATTGTACAAGAGTACTCTGGCAAGGAGTTAGGGAGGCAGAGAAGAAGAGAAGCACGCCGCAGAGTAGCGGTGAGGGAGGTGGTCCTCCCCAAAAATACCGGATGGTGTACCGCTCACCATTGGGTCAACACTAACAGCCACCCCAGCGACCGATGCCATTTTGCAGTCGGCCGTATTCACGATCGGCGTTCCGACCAGCCTTACCAGCACCTCCGCAGCACCAACAACAACAGCGGACGATGCCGCGTGCATTTGCACCACAGCAGCGCATGCCGGGCTTTTGTCCTCCAAGTACGGGCCAGCCATCAACCGCATGCTTCAAATGCGGTCATCAAGGACATTTCGCCATCAACTTCCCCGAGAGGCAAGGCGGCGGAGTGGCACCACAGTTTCCGGGGAGGAATCAGCCCCGGAACCCCATTAATGCGTGGTGGGAAAACCATAAGCCCGGCACCGTCCACCATCTCGCCATAGAGGACGTGCTGGAGGGAGAACCAATCTTTGCGGGTATGTTCCAACTCCACAAGCACCCCGCCATATTGTTATTTGATTTAGGCGCCACGCATAATTTCATTAGCCAAGATTTTATTGCTAAATACAGCTTGCAAATGCTACCCACCAAAAGTCGTTATTTGATTTGTTCAACGGGTGGGAAAATTTCAGCAAGGATCATGGTTTCAAAGGCGCCATTATGCTTAGGTGGTAGAGTATACCCTACGTCTGTCATACCTATAGAGGGACGAAAGGTCGATGTCATCTTAGGGATGTCTTGGTTAACCCGCCACGGTGCTGTTTCAGACACCGTCCTACGAGTCGTGCATCTACACCCAGAAATGCACGAGTCTCGTTCAGTATTTCTGGACAGTCCAGAAATAAAACTTCCATGTGTATACCAATCCACCACCATCAGATTGGAAGACATTCCAGTAGTCCATGGGTTCCTAGATGTGTTGCCGAATGATTTGCCGGGGATGCCGCCCGACAGAGAGGTGGAGTTCAAGATTAAACTTGCACCGGGAACTATGCATATATCCCGAAGGCCGTACAAGATGGCACCAAAGAGTTGGCAGAATTGAAAGCACAGTTGATGGACCTGCTGGAGAAGGGGTTTATTAGGCCGAGCTCCTCGCCATGGGGTTTTTCGGCATTATTTGTGAAGAAGAAAGATGAGACGTTGCGGCTTTGTGTGGACTATCATCCACTAAACGCCGTGACTATCAAGAACAAGTACACGTTGCCACGGATCGACATGTTATTTGATCAGTTGGTCGAAGCAAAGATCTTTTCCAAGAAGGACTTAAGATCCGGGTACCACCAGATTAAAATACAGGCTGAGGATATCCCGAAGACGGCTTTCTCGACGAGGTAAGGGCTTTATGAGTACCTGGTCATGTCCTTCGGCCTCACCAATGCTCCAGCTCACTTCATGTACTTGATGAGCTCAGTATTCATGATGGAGCTGGACAGGTTTGTTGTGGTCTTCATCGATGACATATTGGTATATTCCAAGTCGGAGGAAGAACATGCGAAACACCAGCGTATAGTCTTGCAAAGGCTGCGGGATCACAAGCTATACACGAAATTCAGCAAATGCGAATTCTGGATACCGCAAGTACTTTTCCTCGGTCATATTATCTCAGCGGAGTGCATCGCTGTAGACCCGAGCAAGATCACAAAAGTGCTGAATTGGAAGTCTCAGAGGTCTGTCCACGAGTGTGACGCCCTCAATTCTGTGGAAACCATGGAACCGGGAACTGATGCATATGTGTGCCCAGGATGTTCATCACACATACACATATCATCCACAAACTGAATTCAGAATATATATTACCACAAATAACAGGGTTTTATTACAATGTCTCATGAGTCTTGGACTCATGCTAAGAGCGGTAGTCTTTATTCTATTCTAGCAGCAGAAGTCTTTATTCTAATGCGGAAGCAATCTAAGCAGCAGCAGCAGCTCCATCTCTACTCCATCCCCCACAGGCAAGGTTGAGGACATATTACACGCCTAATGCTCCACTTGGTCTTCATAGTAATCTTCTCCTGTAGCTGATGATGAAGTAATAATGCAAGTTTGAGTACAATGATGTACTCAGCAAGTGAGGGAAAATATGTATGTAGCTCACAACAAGGTAGGTAAAAAAGGCTCATTGCAGAAAGCAAAGTTATTTCTCAAAACCACGATAATCCCAACATGTATTAAAATACCAACATACCTCCATTATGTTTCATCACTGTCCATGTCTCAACCAGACATTAATCAACTTTATCTTTTCTCATGAATACCTTCTTGTATTCGCTACCATCTCACGAATACGATCTCGTATTCGTTACCATTCAATTCGGTCTCACACCGAGACCAATCTCGTTGCCATGACTCAACAGTCATGCAACCAATCTTATCACCCGGACTCAACAGTCCCAAAAACCAAACCATAACCAAAACCATAACCAAAATCATCCCAAAAACCATCCCAACTAATCATGGAAGTTGGCCAGGTGCTCGTGACCGTAAGCTCGGCTATCTCGATAGTTTTAGACTCTGCAGAGTTTGCACTTCTTTACCCACAAGTTTGTGATTTTGTCACCCGTCGGCGACTGCAGAACCTCCATTATACCAGTACACAACCATCGGTGTATGGTCAAGAGATCACAAAATAGCCTTTACAAAGGGGCTACTAGATGTATGGACTCACTAAGGTTTCACCGGCAGGCTAGAATCTTCAATTCTCCCACCCACGGGCCCCCTCTTGTGCCATGCAGTTCCCAGGGCAGTCCTCACTCGACTCCAATTCCCCGCGCCTTCCACGGTCCATAACAATCTAATAACTTATCTAATTACTCAGCTAAGCCGCGCTCATACTTGGCCTTGTGGTGGCACTGTTATCCTGGCATGTGCTCGCATGAACCGGTCCTTAGATCTACGGCAAGTAACCACCATCTCATGCTACCTCATTCACAAACCCAGGCTTGCCTAGATCTCCCTTCGATCCATGTTCATTAACAACATCAGTTTCTCATCTTTCTTACGAGTGCAGTTAGCTAGATACATCTATCTCGCTTTCCAAAATCCCGTGGACTCAGCGAAGCATAAAAGCAAAAACAATACCCGACTCAATAACTTTCCCAGTGACAAGGGTGGTTTGACAAATCTAGTAAACTTCCTATAAAAGGGTTTCCTATCATATTGATTCAAGCACTCACACCTTTTCGCAAACAAAACAGTTTTCCAAAACATAGGATCAATATGGTCAAGGGGCACTTGCCTTGTTCTTGCGGTTCCGGTTGCTCTTGGATCTCGAAACCTCATTGTTGCAGCTCGTCGTAGACAACTCCCTGATCTTGTCCTTCTATACACGATCACGCACATACAAGATTCATAGCAATCAATACCATGCAAAACTCTAATCAAGATGCGATGATGCATATGCATGCTAATCCTATGGTGCAGTTTATATTAGATCTGTTAATACGTGTTCTTGCATGTTTGCATGGGTTTTACGATAAACAGAGGTGTTCGGATCAAATGTGGATGTGGCGATGATCTTGACTTTAGATCAAACCGATCAACACGTGATCTGTCCACAAAAAAGCTTCTGTTCGAAAGGAATCAAAGAACAGATGCAAAGAAAATGCGACGATTCGTAAGGTGGTATTGGAGACCTACCTTACGTTCTTCTTGGTCTTGGGGTCCTTCTCCTAGCAAGTCAGATCGTCGGGGCTCTCTTCCGGCGATCTCCGGCGAAGGGGTTTACTCGGCGAGCTGTGGCTAGGGCTCTAAGTTGTCGGCTCAGGAGATGGAAAAGAAGTTCATGGTTGCGGCCAAAGGTTTTCGGTTCTATTTATAATCGGGAAAAGAAGAGTCATAATCTGTTTAGATTTTGAATAAGAGTCTTTTCAAATTGTTTTTAGATCTTAACAACTTATCTTCAGTTTGATTCGGTGCGGTAACATTGTGGAATTCGTGTCAGTTTCCTCCCGTACCGGTATTCCCACGCGTACAGAGGAAAACCGCTACAGAATCGCTTTTACCTTCGCGGCATGAGATCCGGAAGCTCCACATGTCCTGCGGGAACCTGGCTCCCTTTTTCCACAGAGACAAGCTCCGGTTGTGCCGCATGTCAGGCGGTCGAGACCACCCTCTTACTCAGAGGTGAGCTCGGCGTGCCCCACACGTCCTGGCGGGCGGGACCTCCCTCTCTTCAGAGGCGAGCTCCACGTGTGCCACGTGTCTGGTAGGTCGGGACCTCCCCTCTCAACAGAGGTGAGGTCCGCGAACGCCACGTGTCAGTTCCGGACCTCCCCCTCTCTTCGGAGGTTGCTCTGTATGTGCCACGTGTCCTAACAGCGCCAAACTTCCTTTCTCCTCAGAGACGAGCTCCGAGGTCGACACGTGTCCATCAGCGTCGGACCTTCCGGAGGTGAGCTTTGGAGGTGACACGTGTCTAATAGGACCGGACCTCTCGGAGGTGTGCTCCGAGAGCAACATGTGTCTAGCGGGGCCGGACCTCTCGGAGTGAGCTCCGAGAGCGACACGTGTCTCGCACGGCTGGTCCGCTCTTTTCCGCGGTGACTATCTCCGCAGCCGACAGGTGTCCTTCGGCACTGGCCTCGCTCCTCTGCAGAGGCTAGCTCTGGGGGCAACACGTGTCGCACGGGGTCGGACCTCTCCCCCTTTGCGGGAATGAGCCCCGAGCCTGCCACGTAGCCAGTTTAGCGGCGGACCTCTCCCCGTTTGCGGAGAGGATCTCCGAACACGCCACATGGCCAGCGAGCCGCGGGAGTTGTCTTAGGTGTTCTCTGTAAACTGGAATTTGCTCTTTTTGGCTAACTTTTTGATTCTTTCTTTATTTCAACTTATTTTAAAAGTGTTTTTCTACATGAAACATGAATACATGCAGAACCCAAAAATGAGGGTGTCACAAATCTACCCCCCTTAAATTGAATCTCGCCCTCGATATTCGTTAGTAGAGAATAGATGAGGGAACTCTGTCTTGATATCTTCCTCACGTTCCCATGTAGCTTCAGCTTTGGTGTGATGGCTCCATTGCACCTTGCACCAACGGATCACCTTGTTCCTTGTGACCCTTTCTTTCACGTCCAAAATTCGGACAGGGTGCTCTGCATAGGTCAGATCCTCTTGAAGTTCAAGTTCATCCATCGGTACCTGCTCTTCCGGTACTCTTAAGCACTTCTTGTGCTGGGATACATGAAACACGTCATGTACGTCGGAGAGGTGCGTTGGGAGCTCTAGTTGATAGGCTACTTCTCCTCGCTTATCCAAAATCTTAAATGGCCCGATGTAGCGAGGTGCTAGCTTGCCCTTGACGTTGAAACGTCGTTGGCCTTGGATGGGCGATACCTTAAGGTATACAAAGTCTCCTACTTCGAAAGTCAACTTCCTTCGCCTATTGTCCGCATAGCTTTTATGTCGTGACTGAGCCTCCTTCAAGTTCTCCCGTATGGTTTGGACTTGCTTTTCAGCCTCTTGTAGCACTTCGGGTCCAAACACTTGGTTCTCTCCAGTCTCGTTCCAAAACAACGGCGTTCTACACCGTCTACCGTACAATGCTTCGAAAGGCGACATCTTCAAGCTAGCTTGATAGCTGTTGTTATAGGAGAATTCAGTGTATGGTAAACTCCTATCCCAACTACACCCATGTTTCAAGCCGCAAGCTCTCAACATGTCCTCCAAAATTCGGTTTGTCCTTTCGGTTTATCCATCCGTCTGCGTGTGGTACGCGGAGCTAAAATCCAGTCGTGTACCCATAGCTTTCTGCAGCTTCCTCCAAAATCTAAAGGTAAACTGAGAACCCCGATCTGAGACTATCCTCTTCGGGACTCCATAGCGGCACACGATTTGCTCCATGTACAGCTTGGCTAGTTGGGCAACGTTGTACTTGATCTTTATGGGAAGAAAATGGGCAGTTTTTGTCAATGGTCCACGATAACCCAGATTGAGTCATAACCCAACTGAGTACGTGGCAATCCAATGATGAAATCCATACTGATATCCTCCCACTTCCACTCGGGTACCTTCAAGGGTTGCAACAGTCCAGCGGGTGTTTGATGTTCGGCCTTCACCCGTTGGCATGTGTCCCATAGGGCAACATACTCGGCTATGTCCCTTTTCATACCATCCTACCAATAACAAGTCTTCAGGTCCTTGTGCATCTTGGTACTTCCGGGATGTATGGAATAAAGTGAGTCAAGTGCCTCTTTAAATATCGTGTCGCGGATGTGCTTCACGTTAGGCACACAAATCCTTTTTCCTAGCCAAAGTGTACCCTTTTCGTCTTCCTTGAAGTCCTTCTCTATTCCTTGTTGGATCCTTTCCTTGATTTCCTTGATCTCCTCATCCTTAGTTTGGCCGTATCTTATCTCTTGTTCCAACGAAGAGTGGATTTCCATCACTTCCATCTCGTTCAAGAAACCGAGATGTAACCGTTCGAACTCCTTGCGTAGCTCGGGTGGTAGCTCCCGAACCTTGAGATGGTGACAAGCTCTATTTCGGCTCAATGCATCGGCTACTACATTGGCCTTTCCGGGGTGATAGCTGATTCCAACATCATAATCCTTGATAAGTTCCAACCATCGACATTGCCTCAAATTCAAATCCGTTTGGGTGAATATGTACTTGAGGCTTTTATGATCCGTATAGATCTCACATCAATGACCAAGGATATAATGTCTCCAAATCTTCAATGCATGCACCACGGATGCAAGTTCCAAATCATGTGTAGGGTAATTAAGCTCGTGCTTCTTTAATTGTCGTCCGGCATAGGATACCACTTGTACTTCTTGCATGAGAACACATCCAAGCCCTTGTCTGGATGCATCACAATATATGTCAAAGCTCTTGCTCACGTCCGGCAATACCAGAACCGGTGGTGTGGTTATCCTTTTCTTGAGCTCCTCAAAGCTTTCTTGGCACGCTGGGGTCCATTGGAAGGCTTTTCCCTTTGTTAGCAACTCCGTCATAGGCATTGCTATCTTAGAGAAATACTTGATGAACCGTCGGTAGTATCCAGCCATCCCAAGAAAACTCTGAATATCCCTCATGTTTTGCGGTTGGTTCCACTTCAGAACATCTCCCACTTTTCCGGGATCAACCGATACTCCTTTCTCGGAGATAATGTGTCCTAGGAACGATATCTCCTTTAGTCAAAATTGACATTTGCTGAACTTGGCATACAGCTGATGCTCTCGCAGCTTCTGTAATGTCAGTCTCAAGTGTTCTTCATGTTCCTCCTCACTTTTCGAATACACCATGATATCGTCAATGAAAACCACGACGAACTTATCCAAGTACTCCATGAAAACCTTGTTCATGAGGTACATGAAGTATGCAGGTGCATTCGTTAACCCAAAAGAATGACACGACCCCACGGTCTTGTCGAGCCAGGATCACGCTGAGGGGTGCTGCGTTGCACAGCACCGGATAACACACATCAAAGGTACAAAGCGGAAGCAAATTTTTATTACATAAAAGGTTTATGAACATTTGTACAACAAAATATGTTCAGTCCACACTCATGGGCGTAGACTACGCATCGAGATCACGTTTAGCCCGTGAACGTGTCCCCGCTAGCACGCACACACACTATAACGGCGGCGTGCACGACTCCCACTCGACTGGGTTCCCCTCCTGGGGTTCCGTCTCCTCCTCAGGGGTACCTTCCTCATAGAACCCTGCAAAAGCTTCAAACACAAGCAGTGAGCACGAAGGCTCAGCAAGACTGACCCGTCTCTCCTATACATGGAACTTGTACATGATGGATGATAGGTTGTGAGATAAAGCGAGTTACAAGGACTCGCCTAATTAGTGGAACCTTACTTTCAAGTTTCAGCACAAGGTTATGGAGAACCTTACGCTAAGGCACATGAGAGTGCCGCAAGCAAACAAGAAACGCATTTCTCTCATGTACTTTGCCCAAAGTTGAAAAGAACTTTAGTTAGCTCTAAACTACAACAAATCATTAACAATCAAAATTCATCTTTCAATCAGCAACATTTTAACATGTATCTAGCCTGTTCTTTCTATGTCACGGACATTGAACAAGTGGTACTCACAGACCGCGAGGGACGGCGATTATAATCGATTTACACCTGCAGGGTTACCCGAATAACCCGTCAGGTACGCCGTTACTCGATGTTGCCTACAGCAACCATCACGGACGTTGTACGCAACCACCTTTCGCTCGTCAGCCAAATATGGAACCGGTCCCATCGTCCCGAGCAAGAGGTCTCTGCACGCGCATCTCAGTGCCGCCAGCCGATTTACACCTCAAGCTCTCAACCTACCCTCTGAACGACGGGCAATGCCTCAATACCCAGCTACCCGAGTTACATCGGTTTCCCTGTTCCCATATAGCCGGTAGGTCTTCGGTACTGTTCTAGCTTGTTCAACAGGCCCGCACATGGCTCGGTCCTCAATCGACACAAGCGGAGCTATAGCACCCAGGCCCCAAAGTCCTGCTGCCCTTACTATCCGCTCAGTCTCATTTTTCTTGCCATGTGTATCATGTGCTATCTCTACCCGAGTCGAGTGCCTCTAGTCTATGCTCGCGAGTAGTTCCAACTACTCGACTTGTACCGAATCCTACCCTATCTTAGCTTTGCAGTAGCTAACAGGGTTTGCAATCCTAAACCCAACCCATGGTTTTCTTGGCTATGCATTTGGGTTTCCAAACAAGACTCTAATGCAAGAATTAATGGTACTCAAAGTAGTTCTCAAAACAATAAATGTTTGTAAAGAGGTTAATGCAAACCGGAGCTTGCCTTGCTGCTCTTGGTCGTAGGCTAGCTGCTCTTCCGGAGTAACGAAGTCTAAGACTTCGGGTTCCTCCTCAACCTTAGCGACTACATGAGATAACAAGTACATGTATTAATTTAAATGCATTTGAATTGACTTAAACTCGTGAAGTTTGTAAGTCTCACTAGACAGACCCAATGACTCTGAAATTTTTACTGTGGCTTGGTTATAACCTAAACAGAGACTTGGTCAAGTTTTAGTTGCAGCAAAGCTCATTTGAGCTCTCCACAATTAATTATGTACTTGACCTTACTTGGAGCTCTTATGGTGTTCTAGGGATTTTCATGGAGCAAGCTATGACTTACTGAAAACTTGATTTTCAGAGGGTTCTAATGGAGTTGGTCTCACTTAATTTGAAGGTTTCTAGCCAGAGATATTTGCTAAACAATTTCAGAGAAATTCTGAAAATGTTTCATAACATTTTCCATTTTCTCTGGAACAGTTTTATTAATCACACCATTAGGTGGATCAAATAAGCTCATATGGATCTGAAATTTTTATGGTGGCTCAAGGATATTTTGGTGAACATCCCAGCAAAATTGCAGAATTTTCCTCCAAAGGCTTCTCCAGTTAAAATTCTAAACAGTTTCAACTTTGAAGAATTAATTCTGGAGAAATAAGGATTTTCATGAAATGAAACTTGATTTGCTGAAAAGTACTCAGAGAGCTGAATCCAACAAAATTTGGTTCACTCGATTTGGAGTTTCCAAGCCAAAGTTATGATGATTTGAAGTTTGAAGGAAATTTGAAAATCGGGAAAAGTTTAAATCTGCCGGTAGGACCACGGTTACACGTGTTGGGCGCTGAGGCGATGGCACACTGGGGTCCACGAAATTTTGCGTGCCAGCACACTGGATCCGAGCCGCAGACTGATCCCAGATTTAAAATCAGAGCCGCTGACACGTGGGCCTCCCGGCTTCGTCTACCTCCCGACTCCCGCGTTCGGCCGCCGCGACGCCTCGCCGGAGAGCTCGCCGGCAGTCTCTGTAGTACTCCAAACTTCATGATTCTGTCCGCCCCTGCCTAAATCCACTCGGAAACACGATTCTGGGCTCAGTTTGTCATGAAAATGGCCGGCACACGGTCGGCGACGAGTGGCAGCTTCGGAAGAACTTCGGCTGTGTCGGCCGACCTCTCTAGCACCCCAACCGACCGAGAAAACGTCCGGAAAGCATCAGTGGTCCCTCAGGAACCTCTACATGGGCTCGAAGCAGCTCGGGGGAGGTCCGAAGTAGGTTCCCACCGTGCGCACGATGCTTCCTGTAGGATCTGCCGTCGGCAAGCTTCGAAATACGCCGGGTACAGGGGTTCTCAGGCTAAGGGTTGTGAAGGCAACTTGTGCGCTACTAAGTCTAGTCTGTGTAGGAACGGATTGAGACTCTCTAACCCTTCCTAGAGCGTGAATTTGACAGAACCGCACCCGGAGGTCGGTCTGTACCGAGAAAGAGGAAAACTGGACATTCATCGCCGGCGATCAAGCCCTTGAGCTGTGGCTCGGGGGTGAGCAGCTCCGGTCCCTAACGTGTACAGGGACGCCTTCGCTCGGGCGCAACAACCTCCCGGTTGGGCTGCCCACGGGAGCCCGAAGTGTGGCGGATTTTGGTCACTGGATGGAACTCTTGGTATAGCCAAGATCACCCGAGTTCAGCCGATTTCTAGCGACGGGGAGGGAGGAGAGTAGAGTCCTTAGTACCTTATTGTAGATTTGGAGGGGAGGGAGAGGCTATGATTGCGGCTCTCTGATCAGTTCCGAGCGATCGGCAGTGAGGCGGCGTTTCTTGCGCGAGGAAGCAGAAAGGTGAGGGGTTTCTGCCCCTGATCAGGTCGGCCGCGGGGATAAGTAGGCCACGAGGCGTTTCAGCGGGTCGGGGCGGCAAGCAGCTGCTGTCCTGATCGCGCCTTCGCCGTGGCGGCTGCTCGGTCCGGCGCAAGAACCCGAGTGCGGTCTTCAGTCAGCTGAATTCTCTCTAGTGGCTGACATGTGGGTCCCCTTTCCCTTTTAACCTCTGAACTTAACTCTCTATTACTGTTGTAAACAGTAATCCCCACAATACCCATGGGGATTTTAATTATCTACCCCTGAGCCATTTGAATTGGTTAGAATTCAAATTGGGTTTGGTTTTGTGACGCCCTCAATTCAGTGGAAAACCACGGAACCGAGAACTAATGCATATGTGTGCCCAGGATGTTTATCACACATACACATACGTTCTACAAACTGAATTCAGATTATATATTACCACGAATAACAGAGTTTATTACATCTCCTCATGAGTCTTGGACTCATGCTCACAGCGGAAGTCCTTATTTCTACGCAGCAGAATTCTTATTTAAATGCGGAAGCAAAAACTAATGCGGAAGCAAAACTAAGCAGAAGTGGCTCCATCTCTATTCCCTCCACAGGCAAGGTTGAGAACAGATCACACGCCATAATGCTCTACCCGGTCTTCATAGTAGTCTTCTCTTGCTGTTGATGGAGAAATAATAATGCAAGTTTGAGCACAATGATGTACTCAGCAAGTGCGGGAATAACACATGATATGCAGCTTATAAACAAGGTAGGTATAAAAGGCTCATTTGCAGAAAAGCAAATTTATAAAACCATCGATAAAACAGCAACTTAACTTTAGATGAATGTAGTCTCAGCATGTGTTAAATTACCAACATACCTCCATCACTTCCCGTGTTCCATCCGAACATTAACCAATACTTTACTCATACTCACGAATACCTCCTCGTATTCGCTACCATCTCACCTCATAAAACAACCTTGTCTCGCACTGAGACCAATCTCATGTCATGACCCAACAGTCATGCAACCATCTCATCATCCAGACTTAACAGTTCCAAACCAATAACCATGACCGAGAACCTTCCCAATAACCATTCCAATAACTATCCCAATAATCATCCCATCTAATCATGGCAGTTTAGCCAGGTGCTCATGACCGTAAGCTCGGCTATCATGATAGTTTTAGACTCTGCAGAGTTTGCACCTCTTTACCCACAAGTTTGTGATTTCGTCACCCGTCGGAAACTGCAGAACCTCCATTGTACCAGTACACATCCGTTGGTGTATGGTCAAGAGATCACAAAATAGCTTTTACAAAGGGGTTACTAGATGTATGGACTCACTAAGGTTTCGCCGGCAGGCTCGAATCTCGAATTCTCCCACCCACAGGCCCCCTCTTGTGCCATGCAGTTCCCAGGGCAGTCCTCACTTGACTCCCATTCCCCGCGCCTACCTCAGTCCATAACACTCTAGCAACTTACCAAATTACTCAGCTAAGCCGCACCCATACTTGGCCTTGTGGTGGCACTGTTATCCTGGCATGTGCATGCATGAACCGGTCCTTAGATCTGCGGCAAGCAAAACCACCCTCTCATGCTACCTCATTCACAAACCCAGGCTTGCCTAGATCTCCCTCTGATCCATGTTTATTAACCTCATCAGTTACTTATTATCAGTACGAATGCAGTTAGCTAGACACATCTATCTCGCTTCTCAATCCCATGGACTCAGCGAAGCATAAAGTAAAAAACCATACCCGACTCATAAAACTTCCCAGGTGACAAGGATGGTTTAATCAAAACTAGTAAACTCCTATAAAAGGGTTTCCCATCATGTTTGACTCAGCACACACACCTTTTCACAAAACAAAATAGTTTTACCCAAAACATAGGATCAACATGGTCAAGGAGCACTTGCCTTGTTCTTGCGGTTCCGGTTGTTCTTGATTCTCAAAACCTTGTTGCTGCAGCTCGTCGTAGACAGCTTCCTGAGCTTGTTCTGCTATGTAGGATTCACGTGCATACAAAATTCACAGCAATCAATATCATGCACAAACCCTAAACTAGATGCGATGATGTACATGCATGCTATCCTATGATTAGATTGATTTGTACGTGTTCTTGCATGGCTTGCATGGTCAGAGGTGTTCGGATCAAAGGTGGTCGTGGCGATGATCTTGTTTTTAGATCAAACTGATCATCGAGTGATCTGTCCACGAAAAGGCTTCTGTTCGAAAGGAATCGAAGAACAGATGCAAAGAGATGAACAACATGATGTCGTAAGGTGGTATTGAAGTCCTACCTCACGTTCTTCTTGTCTTCGAGGTCCTCCTCAGACCACTCGGTTGTTCTCCGATGATCTCCCTTGTTGCGCTTTGGCGATGTTTTGCTCGGCGAGTTAGGGCTAGAGTGCTAAGTCGTCGGTTTAGGAGTTGAAAGAGAAGTTCGTGATTTCGGCCAGAGGTTTCGGGTTCTATTTATAATCGAGAAGAGAAGAGTCCTAATCTAATTGGATCCCGAATAAAAGTCTTATTCAGATCTTGTTGGATCCTGACGTCTTATCTTTGGTAACTTTTTGGATCGGTTTCATTGCGTACCGGTGTCCTTACGTGTAACAGCTGCTTCAGAACTCGTTACCTCCGTGATGATGAGCTCCGGAAGCTCCACGTGTCCTCCGGGCCTGGTATCTCCTTATCCGCGGAGACGAGCTCCGGTTGTGCCGCGTGTCAATCGATCAAGACCTCCCTCTTCTTCGGAGACGAGCTCCTCGCACGCCACGTGTGGGTGCCGGTCTTTCCGCTCTCCTTTCCTCAGGGACATGCCCCGAGGTCGACACGTGTTTAGCTGCGACGGACCTTCCGGTGATAAGCTCCGGTGGCGACACGTGTTCGATAGACCCGGACTTCTCTGAGATAAGCTCCGAGATTGACACGTATCCCCCGCAACTGGTCTTCTTATTTCCGCGAGGACTAGCAACGTGGATGACACGTGTCCTATGAAAAATGCCTTTGCTTCTTCCGCGGAGGCTATCTCCGCGGGCAGTACGTGTCCCACAGGGTTGGACCTCTTTCCAATTGCGGAGGTGACCCCCGAGCCTGCCACGTATCCAGTTTAGCATCGGACCTCTCCCCATCTCTCAGGAATGAGTTCCGAACACACCACGTGGTCTGCTGGTCGTGGAAGTTGCATTCGGTGCTCTCGGAGAGCATTATTGGCTATCTTTTTGATACTTGTCTCTGTTCTTTTTTTTTAAATGTTTTTTTCTTCTTCATAAAACATGAACATATGCTGACACCCGAGATGAGGGTGTCACAAATCTACCCCCCTTAAATTGTATCTCGCCCTCGAGATTCATTAGTAGAAAATAGATAGGGGAATTAAGCCTTAATATCCTCTTCACGCTCCCATGTGGCTTCAGCTTCAGTGTGATGGTTCCATTGTACTTTGCACCATCGAATCACCTTGTTTCGGGTGACCCCTTTCCTTTACGTCCAAGATTCGGATAGGGTGTTCTGCGTAAGTCAGGTCCTCTTGAAGTTTAAGTTCTCCCATTGACACTTGTTCCTCTGGTATTCTCAAGCACTTCTTGAGCTGAGATACATGAAACACGTCATGTACGTCGGAGAGGTGGTTTGGGAGCTCTAGTTGATAGGCTACTTCTCCTCGCTTATCCAAAATCTTAAATGGTCCGATGTAGCGAGGCGCTAGTTTGCCTTTGACGTTAAAACGTCGTTGGCCTCGGATAGGCGATACCTTAAGGTATACGAAGTCTCCAACTTCAAAGGTCAACTTCCTACGCCTATTGTCCGCATAGCCTTTCTGTCGTGACTGAGCAGCCTTTAAGTTCTCCCGTATCGTTTGGACTTGCTTTTCAGCCTCTTGTAGTACTTCGGGTCCAAACACCTGGTTCTCTCCAGTCTCATTCCAGAACAGTGGCGTTCTACACCGTCTACCATATAAGGCTTCGAAAGGCGACATCTTCAAACTAGCTTGATAGCTGTTGTTATAGGAGAACTCGGCATACGGTAAACTCCTATCCCAACTACGCCCACGTTTCAAGGCGCAAGCTCTCAGCATGTCCTCCAAAATTTGGTTCGTCCTTTCGGTTTGCCCATCTGTTTGTGGGTGATAGGCGGAGCTAAAATCCAGTCTTGTACCCATGGCTTTCTGCAGCTTCCTCCAGAATCTAGAGGTAAACTGAGAACCTCGATCTGAGACTATCCTCTTCGGAACTCCATGTACAACTCTGCCAGCTGTGTAACGTTGTAACTGGTCTTTACCGGAAGAAAATGGGCGGTTTTCGTCAACCGGTCCACAATGACCCAGATGGAATCATATCCTGACTGAGTTCGTGGCAATCCGATAATAAAGTCCATACTGATGTCCTCCCATTTCCATTCAGGTATTTTCAAAGGTTGCAACAACCCAGCGGGTTTTTGATGTTCGGCTTTTACCCATTGGCATGTGTCGCATAGGGCAACGTATTCGGCTATATCCCTTTTCATACCATCCCACCAATAGCAAGTTTTCAAGTCCTTGTACATTTTGGTGCTCCCTAGATGTATGGAATAGGGTGAATCATGTGCCTCCTTCAATATCATGTCGCGAAGGTGTCTTAGGTTTGGCACACAAATCCTTTTTCCTAGCCAAAGCGTACCCTTTTCATCCTCTTTGAAATCTTTCTCTATCCCTTGTCGGATTCTTTCCTTGATCTCCTTGATCCCCTCGTCCGTTGCTTGGCCCTCTCTTATTTCTTGCTCCAATGGGGAGTGGATCTCTATCATTTCCATGTTATTCAAGAATCCGAGGTGTAACCGTTCAATCTCCTTACGTAGTTCGGGTGGTAGCTCCCGAACCATGAGTTGGTGGCATGCTCCCTTTCTGCTTAATGCGTCAGCGACCACATTGGCCTTCCCGGGGTGGTAGTTGATTCCCACATCATAATCCTTGATGAGTTCTAACCATCGACGTTGCCTCAAATCCAAGTCCGTTTGTGTAAATATGTACTTGAGGCTTTTATGATCTGAATCACATTGATGACCAAGGATATAATGTCTCCAAATCTTCAATGCATGCACAACTGCTGCTAACTCCAAATCATGTGTAGGATAGTTAAGCTCGTGCTTCTTTAATTGTCGTGAGGCATAGGCTACCACTTGTCCTTCCTGCATGAGCACACATCCGAGCCCTTGTCTGGATGCGTCACAATATATGTCAAAGCTCTTGCTTACGTCTGGCAATACCAGAACTGGTGCTGTGGTTAGCCTTTTCTTGAGTTCCTTAAAACTTTCTTGGCAGGCTTGTGTCCATTGAAAGACTTTTCCCTTCATTAGCAACTCCGTCATAGGTTTTGCTATTTTAGAGAAGTCTTTAATGAAGCGCCGATAGTATCCTGCCATCCCAAGGAAACTCCGAATATCCCTCACGCTCTTCGGTTGGTCCCACTTCAGAACATCTCTCACCTTTCCCGGATCAACCGATACCCCTTCCTTGGAGATGATGTGGCCTAGGAAAGATATTTCCTTAAGCCAAAATTGACACTTGTTGAGCTTGGCATACAACTGATGCTCACGCAACTTCTGCAATGTCAATCTCAGATGTTCTTCATGCTCCTCCTTACTTTTTGAATATACCATAATGTCGTTGATGAAAACCACGACGAACTTGTCCAAGTACTCCATGAAAACCTTACTCATAAGGTACATGAAGTATGCGGGTGCATTCGTTAATCCAAAGGACATAACAGTATATTCATATGAACCATACCGCGTCCGAAAGGCTGTCTTAGGTATATCGGAGGGCTTAATCTTCAGCTGGAAATATCCCGACCGAAGATCAATCTTGGAGAACACTTGGGCTCCTTTCATTTGATCAAACAGGTCCTCTATACGGGGCAGAGGGTATTTATTCTTGATTGTTACCTCGTTGAGAGACCTGTAGTCCACGCACATTCTTTAGGTTCCGTCCTTCTTGTCCACGAAGAGTACCGGGGCTCCCCATGGTGACGAACTTGGACGGATAAAACCCTTCTCCAACTGTTCTTGAATTTGCTTCTTTAGTTCAACTAACTCGTTGACGGGCATCCTATATGGTCTCTTAGCTATGGGTGCAGTTCCAGGTTCCAAATCTATGGCAAACTCAATATCCCGGTCAGGTGGCATACCTGGAAGTTCTTCCGGGAACACATCCGAAAATTCCTGAACCACTGGAATGTTGTCCAATGCTACTCCTTCAACATGGTTCAGATCCGCCCGTTCGGTTGCTTGCTGGGCTGACTCAAACTCGACACGGATACCGTGTTCGTTTTTCAACTGCACGCTTCTCTCAGCGCATTGGATTACTCCATTGTGCTTGCTTAACCAGTCCATTCCTAGTATGATGTCAATTCCGTGGGAGTCCAAGACAATAAGGTTGGCAAGGAAGTCTACCCCCCCCTTATTTTAAGGCTTACCTTAGGACATACTATACTAGTCCTCATTTCTCCTCCCGGTGAATTGACTAACATAGCACATTCTAAGTGGGATATGGGTAGATGATGTTTGGCAACATATTTGGACGATATGAAGGAATGTGATGCTCCGGAATCAAATAAAATGGTGGCTGGGTTGGAGTTGGCAAGGAACATACCAATTGCGACGTCCTCAGCCTGTTGTGCTTCCTCAGCAGTGACATGGTTAACGTGGCCACGAGCATAGTTCTGTGGTCCTCGGTTCCCTTGGTTGTCCCCTCCGTTTGGTCGCTGATTCTGCTTGAGCATGTTACCTTGCTGTCCAGGGCCTCTCTTCAGGCACTGGTTAGCGAAGTGACCTACTTCCCCGCATGCAAAGCATGCCCTGTTGCCTACGGCAGCAGGTACGTTGGGGCGGGGGTTTTGAACAGGAGCGCCATTGTTAGGCCGGGGCGCAGGAGGCATGGGCACACGAGGTGCCGTTGCAACGAGCCGTTGCTGTGGTGGCTGACCAGGGCGGTATGTAGGAGTGGTCAATCCATACTGCGGTGCGGGGGGCATCTACCTAGGTCGTACGTTGCTTCCTTGGGGCTGGTATGGCATCTTCCTTTTGCACTCGCGCTCGATCTCTCGGATCTTGTGTTCCACCACAATAGCCTTATCAACTAGCTTCTGGAAGCTTACGTAGTCATTGTTGAGGAGCTGAACATGGATCTCATTGTTCAACCCTCTCATGAACAGGTACTGCTTCCTCTGATCTGAGTTGACATCTTCGGGGGCATACCGGGACAGTTGTATGAACTTGTTGAGATATTCGTTCACACTTTTCTGCCCTTGGCGGAGATCTTCAAACTCCTGCCTTTTGAGCATCATTACGCCAATAGGGATGTAGTGGGAGCGGAAACTTTCCTTGAACTCAGTCCAAGTGATTGTCTCCGGGTTGGCATGGGCGTTGCTCAAGGCATCCCAACAGTCAGCAGCTGCTCCATTCAGTTGGTGCGACGCAAAGAGAACCTTCTCTCGGTCGTTGCACTGTACAATGGCAAGCTTCTTCTCCATGGATTTCAACCAATCATCGGCCTCCATTGGATCGCTTGCTTGAGCAAAGGTGGGTGGTCGAGTCCTCATGAACTCTCCCAGCCTATTATGAGCCGGTGGTGGTGGTGGCGGTGGTGCCGGAACGGGGTGTTGGTTGGCCTGCAACTGACCCAAAGTTTGGATCATGGTTTGCATAAGCTGGTTTTGCATGGCCATCAACCTTTCTAGGTTGTTTTCGCCAGCTCCGGTTTTTGCAGGAACTTCCTCGTGGTCATCTTCCTTGACGTTCCTTCGGCTGGCGTTTCCTCTCACCATCTGTGAGGGGGAACGAAATAGAATAGAAGGTTAGATAGGTCCTTTCAACTATATGCATCAAGGTGAGTTGGACTATATATATTAGTCCTTATGAGGATGTGATCAAGTGCCGAAGCATTTCACTCCTCTTTCTTCTTACGTGTGGATATGGACAACGTGTTTGAGACGTCCCACAACTCACACTAAGCACATATTCACAAATAATCATAACAATGGCCCACTCAACTCATATTCAAGGATGGTTCCCTATGCCAAGGTGGTTTTCAAGGCCAATCTAAGCTATTCTTCCTAGGATGCTTCCTTTGGTCCGCGTAGCTTCTATTTAGGGGTATAACTTGCTGTTAACCTGTGATTCTAATATCAATCTAAGGTTTCTATCTAGGCGTGTAACCTACTGTCAACACGTGGCTCTGATACCAATCTGTGACGCCCTCAATTCTATGGAAAACCACGGAACCGAGAACTAATGCATATGTGTGCCCAGGATGTTTATCACACATACACATACGTTCCACAAACTGAATTCAGATTATATATTACCTCGAATAACAGAGTTTATTACATCTCCTCATGAGTCTTGGACTCATGCTCACAGCGGAAGTCCTTATTTCTACGCAGCGGAATTCTTATTTAAATGCGGAAGCAAAAACTAATGCGGAAGCAAAACTAAGCAGAAGTGGCTCCATCTCTATTCCCTCCACAGGCAAGGTTGAGAACAGATCACACGCCATAATGCTCTACCCGGTCTTCATAGTAGTCTTCTCTTGCTGTTGATGGAGAAATAATAATGCAAGTTTCAGCACAATGATGTACTCAGCAAGTGCGGGACGAACACATGATATGCAGCTTATAAACAAGGTAGGTATAAAAGGCTCATTTGCAGAAAAGCAAATTTATAAAACCATCGATAAAACAGCAACTTAACTTTAGATGAATGTAGTTTCAGCATGTGTTAAATTACCAACATACCTCCATCACATCCCGTGTTCCATCCGAACATTAACCAATCCTTTACTCATACTCACGAATACCTCCTCGTATTCACTACCATCTCACCTCATAAAACAACCTTGTCTCGCACTGAGACCAATCTCATGTCATGACCCAACAGTCATGCAACCATCTCATCATCCAGACTTAACAGTTCCAAACCAATAATCATGATCAAGAACCTTCCCAATAACCACTCTAATAACCATCCCAATAATCATCCCAACTAATCATGGCAGTTTAGCCAGGTGCTCATGACCGTAAGCTCGGCTATCATGATAGTTTTAGACTCTGCAGAGTTTGCACCTCTTTACCCACAAGTTCGTGATTTCGTCACCCGTCGGCGCCTGCAGAACCTCGATTGTACCAGTACACATCCGTTGGTGTATGGTCAAGAGATCACAAAATAGCTTTTACAAAGGGGTTACTAGATGTATGGACTCACTAAGGTTTCACCGGCAGGCTAGAATCTCCAATTCTCCCACCCACGGGCCCCATCTTGTGCCATGCAGTTCCCAGGGCAGTCCTCACTCGACTCCCATTCCCCGCGCCTTCCTCAGTCCATAACACTCTAGCAACTTACCTAATTACTCAGCTAAGCCGCACCCATACTTGGCCTTGTGGTGGCACTGTTATCCTGGCATGTGCATGCATGAACCGGTCCTTAGATCTGCGGCAAGCAAAACCACCCTCTCATGCTACCTCATTCACAAACCCAGGCTTGCCTAGATCTCCCTCCGATCCATGTTTATTAACCTCATCAGTTACTTATTATCAGTACAAATGCAGTTAGCTAGACACATCTATCTCGCTTCCCAATCCCATGGACTCAGCGAAGCATAAAGTAAAAACCATACCCGACTCATAAAACTTCCCAGGTGACAAGGATGGTTTAATCAAAACTAGTAAACTCCTATAAAAGGGTTTCCCATCATGTTTGACTCAGCACACACACCTTTTCACAAAACAAAATAGTTTTACCCAAAACATAGGATCAACATGGTCAAGGAGCACTTGTCTTGTTCTTGCGGTTCCGGTTGTTCTTGATTCTCAAAACCTTGTTGCTGCAGCTCATCGTAGACAGCTTCCTGAGCTTGTTCTGCTATGTAGGATTCACGTGCATACAAAATTCACAGTAATCAATATCATGCACAAACCCTAAACTAGATGTGATGATGTACATGCATGCTATCCTATGATTAGATTGATTTGTACGTGTTCTTGCATGGCTTGCATGGTCAGAGGTGTTCGGATCAAAGGTGGTCGTGGCGATGATCTTGTTTTTAGATCAAACTGATCATCGAGTGATCTGTCCACGAAAAGGCTTCTGTTCGAAAGGAATCGAAGAACAGATGCAAAGATATGAACAACATGATGTCGTAAGGTGGTATTGAAGTCCTACCTCACGTTCTTCTTGTCTTCGAGGTCCTCCTCAGACCACTCGGTTCTTCTCCGATGATCTCCCTTGTTGCGCTTCGGCGATGTTTTGCTCGGCGAGTTAGGGCTAGAGTGCTAAGTCGTCAGTTTAGGAGTTGAAAGAGAAGTTCGTGATTTCGGCCAGAGGTTTCGGGTTCTATTTATAATCGAGAAGAGAGGAGTCCTAATCTAATTGGATCCCGAATAAAAGTCTTATTCAGATCTTGTTGGATCCTGACGTCTTATCTTTGGTAACTTTTTGGATCGGTTTCGTTGCGTACCGGTGTCCTTACGCGTAACAGCTGCTTCAGAACTCGTTACCTCCGTGATGATGAGCTCCGGAAGCTCCACGTGTCCTCCAGGCCTGGTATCTCCTTATCCGCGGAGACGAGCTCCGGTTGTGCCGCGTGTCAATCGATCAAGACCTCCCTCTTCTTCGGAGACGAGCTCCGCGCACGCCACGTGTGGGTGCCGGTCTTTCCGCTCTCCTTTCCTTAGGGACATGCCCCGAGGTCGACACGTGTTTAGCTGCGACGGACCTTCCGGTGATAAGCTCCGGTGGCGACACGTGTTCGATAGACCCGGACTTCTCTGAGATAAGCTCCGAGATTGACACGTATCCCCGCAACTGGTCTTCTTATTTCCGCGAGGACTAGCTCCGTGGATGACACGTGTCCTATGAAAAATGCCTTTGCTTCTTCCGCGGAGGCTATCTCCGCGGGCAGTACGTGTCCCACAGGGTCGGACCTCTTTCCAATTGCGGAGGTGACCCCCGAGCCTGCCACGTATCCAGTTTAGCATCGGACCTCTCCCCATCTCTCGGAAATGAGTTCCGAACACACCACGTGGTCTGCTGGTCGTGGAAGTTGCATTCGGTGCTCTCGGAGAGCATTATTGGCTATCTTTTTGATACTTGTCTCTGTTCTTTTTTTTTTAAATGTTTTTTTCTTCTTCATAAAACATGAACATATGCTGACACCCGAGATGAGGGTGTCACAGGTTTGACTAAGTTTTCAGCACATATTCAGTTTGTAATTCAAATAAAGTTTGAATTTGCTAAACTTAGCTCATGTCAAGATCAACTCCAAATAGAGTGAAAATTGGTGTGCGAGCTCACAAAAATGTGCTGAGTAAGAATATGCCTCCCACTTTTGAATTCATGGGATAAAAACAGTTTGAGTTTGAATTTGAGTCCAATCCACCCTCTTTCTAGCTATACCCAAAAGGACCTCAAAAAGGTTTTGAATTTGGGTGAAACTTAGCATGGACGTTCCTAGCAAGGTGTAGGAGTTTTCCAAATGTCCAGCTCCTATATGATGTATGTGAGAAATGCCACGTTTGCATTTTGTGTGTTTATTCTCTAATGAGCATGTTGATGGTGGTTACTTGCTCTTCAAAGGTGTTCATCAACTATCTTCAAATGAGGTGTGTGTGTGGTGATGAACACTTCAAATATGTGTCAAAAACATAGGCCTTTACAAAGACATCACGGTATATTCATACGAACCATACCGTGTTCGAAAGGCAGTCTTTAGTATATCGGAGGGCTTAATCTTCAGCTGGAAATATCCCGACCGAAGATCAATCTTGGAGAAGACTCGGGCTCCCTTCATTTGGTCGAACAGGTCCTCTATACAGGGCAGAGGGTACTTGTTCTTGATCATCACCTCATTGAGAGACCTATAGTCCACGCACATCCTTTGGGTTCCATCCTTCTTGTCTACGAAGAGCACGGGGGCTCCCTATGGTGACGAGCTTAGACGTATAAAACCTTTCTCTTGCTGCTCCTGGATTTGCTTCTTGAGCTCCACTAGTTTGTTAACGGGCATCCTATATGGTCTGTTTGCTATAGGTGCTGTTCCGGGTACTAGATCAATAGAAAACTTGATATCCCGGTCAGGTGGCATACCGGGAAGTTCTTTGGGGAACACGTCTGAAAACTCTTGAACCATCGGAATGCTTTCCAGGGTTGCTTCTTTGACGTGGTTCAATGTTGCCTTCTCGGTTGCCGGTTGGGCTGACTCAAACTCGATACAGGTACCGTGCTCATTGGTCAACTGCACACTCCTTTCAGCACATTGGATTACTCCGTTGTGCTTACTTAGCCAATCCATTCTGAGTGTTATGTCGAGCCCTTGGGAATCCAAGACAATGAGGTTGGCAAGGAAGTCTACCCCCTTATCTTAAGGTTTACTTTCGGACATACTATATTAGTCCTGATCTCTCCACCGGGAGAATTAACCAACATAGTATATTTCAAGTGTGATATGGGTAGATTGTACTTGGCAACATACTTGGATGATATGAAAGAATGTGATGCTCTGGAATCAAATAAGATGGTGGCTGGATTGGAGTTGGCAAGGAACATACCAATCACGACGTCCTCAGCCTGTTGTGCTTCCTCAGCAGAGACATGGTTCACGTTGCCGCGAGCGTAGTTCTGCTGTCCACGGTTTCCTTGGTTGGCTCCTCCGTTTGGCCGTGGGTTCTGTTTGTGGACGTTGCCTTGCTGTTCAGGACCTCTCCTCGGGCACTGGCTCGCGAAGTGTCCCGTCTCCATGCATGCAAAGCATGCCCTGTTGCCTACGGCAGCAGGTGCGTTGGGGCGGGGGTTTTGAATAGGGGCGCCCATGTTTGGACGGGGCGCAGGAGGCAAAGGCACACGAGGTGCTTGTGCAATGGGTCGTTGTTGTGGTGGCTGATTAGGGCGGTATGCAGGAGCGGTCGATCCATACTACAGTGCAGCTAGGGGCATGTACCGAGATCATATGTTGCTCCCTTGTGGCTGGTATGGCATCTTCCTCTTGCCCTCTCGCTCGATCTCTCGGATCTTGCTTTCAACCACGATAGCCTTGTCAACCAGTTTCTGGAAGCTCGAGTAGTCATTGTTGAGGAGTTGAACATAGACCTCATTGTTCAACCCTCTCAAGAACAGGTACTGCTTCCGTTGGTCCGAGTTGACGTCTTCAGGGGTGTACCGGGACAGTTGCGTGAACTTGTTGAGGTACTCATTCACGCTTTTCTGTCCTTGGCGGAGACCTTCAAACTCCTGTCTCTTGAGCATCATTACACCAGCAGGGATGTAATGAGAACGGAAACTTTCCTTCAACTCAGTCCAAGTGATCGTCTCCGGATCGACGTGAGCGTTGGATAGGACATCCCACCAGTCAGCGGCAGCTCCCATGAGTTGGTGCGACACAAAGAGAACTTTCTCTCGGTCATTGCACTGGATGATGACAAGCTTCTTCTACATGGACTTCAACCAATCGTCGGCCTCCATGGGGTCATTAGCTTGAGCAAAGGTAGGTGGTCGAGTCCTCATGAATTCTCCCAGCCTGTTATGAGCCGGTGGTGGTGGCGGTGGTGGCGGTGGTGCCCGAACAGGGTTGTTGTTGTTGGCCTGCAGCTGACCCAAAGTTTGGACCATGGTCTGCATAAGCTGATTCTGCATGTCCATCAACCATTCCAGGTTGTTCTCACCAGCTCCGGGGTTAACAGGAACTTCATCGTGGCCATCCTCTTGGTTGCCACGGACGTTCCTTCCTTGACGGCCAGCATTTCCTCTCACTACCTGTGAGAGCGAATGGAATAGAATAGAGGTTAGAAGGTTAAATAGATCCCCCTAACTATATGCATCAAGGTGGATAGACTATATATATTAGCCCATATGAGGATTTGAACAAGTGCAGAAGCATCTCACACCTCCCTACTATGTGTTTATATGGACAACGCTTGAGACGTTCCACAACTCACACTAAGCACATAAGCACAAGTAATCATCACAAGGGCTCACTCAACTCCTATCCAAGGCTTTTTTGATGGGAGTCCTATGTGGTTTAGGGTGATATCAATCTGTGACTTCACCCTGTGTCAAGGTGATTTGGGGTGATACTAATTTGTGATCCGACTATGGCTTCTCCTAGGCTTGCATCCTATGTCAAGGTAGTTCCAAGGCCAATCTATGCATCCTAGGCTTGCATCCTATGGTCAGCGTGGCTTCCAATACAAATCTGTTACTTGGGATGCATCCTACAGTCAACGTGGTTCAGCTACCAATCTGTGATCTTTCTGGACTTGTGACCTACAGCCAAACGTGATAGCTTTGTACCAATCTGTGGATTGTACCAATTCTGTGACTAGGCATCGCAGCTCTAATATCAATCTGCGACCTATCTAGGCTGTGTGATCTATGATCAACCCGTGTCAGGTTGATAACAATCTGTGTTCTCTAATCTGATACCAATCTGTGTCTAGTACCAACTTGTGTTTTCTATCTAGGCGTGTAACCTACTGTCAACCCGTGGCTCTGATCCAATCTGTGACGCCCTCAATTCTGTGGAAAACCACGGAACCGAGAACTGATACATATGTGTGCCCAGGATGTTCATATACACATATCATCCACAAACTGAATTCAGAATATATATTACCACGAATAACAGAGTTTTATTACAATGTCTCATGAGTCTTGGACTCATGCTAACAGCGGAAGTCTTTATTCTATTCTAGCAGCGGATGTCTTTATTCTAATGCGGAAGCAATCTAAGCAGCAGCAGCAGCTCCATCTCTACTCCATCCCCCACAGGCAAGGTTGAGGACAGATTACACGCCTAATGCTCCACATGGTCTTCATAGTAATTTTCTCCTGTAGCTGATGATGACGTAATAATGCAAGTTTGAGTACAATGATGTACTCAGCAAGTGCGGGAAAATATGATATGTAGCTCACAACAAGGTAGGTATAAAAAGGCTCATTGTAGAAAGCAAAGTTATTTCTCAAAACCATGATAAAACAGCAACTTAACTTTAAGTGAATGTAATCCCAACATGTATTAAAATACCAACATACCTCCATTATGTTTCATCACTGTCCATGTCTCAACCAGACATTAATCAACTTTATCTTTGCTCATGAATACCTTCTCATATTCGCTACCATCTCACGAATACCATCTCGTATTCGTTACCATTAAATTCTATCTCACACCGAGACCAATCTCGTTGCCATGACTTAACAGTCATGCAACCAATCTTATCACTCGGACTCAACAGTCCCGAAAACCAAACCATAACCTAAACCATAACCAAAACCATAACAAAAATCATCCCAAAAACCATCCAAACTAATCATGGAAGTTGGTCAGGCGCTCGTGACATTAAGCTCGGCTATCATGATAGTTTTAGAATCTGCAGAGTTTGCACCTCTTTACCCACAAGTTTATGATTTCGTCACCTGTCGGCGACTGCAGAACCTCCATTATACCAGTACGCAACCATCGGTCTATGGTCAAGAGATCACAAAATGGCCTTTACAAAGGGGCTACTAGATGTAGATTCACTAAGGTTTCATCGGCATGCTAGAATCTCCAATTCTCCCACCCACGGGCCCCCTCTTGTGACATGCAATTCCTAGGGCAGTCCTCACTCAACTCCCATTCCCGGCGCCTTCCACGGTCCATAACAATCTAGTAACTTACCTAATTACTCAGCTAAGCCGCGCCCATACTTGGCCTTTTGGTGGCACTGTTATCCTGGCATGTGCTCGCATGAACCGGTCCTTAGATCTACGGCAAGTAACCACCATCTCATGCTACATCATTCACAAACCCAGGCTTGCCTAGATCTCCCTCCGATCCATGTTCATTAACAACATCATTTTCTCATCTTTCTTACGAGTGCAGTTAGCTAGACACATCTATCTCGCTTCCCAAAATCCCGTGGACTCAGCGAAGCATAAAAGAAAAAACCATACCTGACTCAATAACTTTTCCGGTGACAAGGGTGGTTTGACAAATCTAGTAAACTTCCAATAAAAGGGTTTCCGATCTTATTGACTCAAGCACTCACACCTTTTCGCAAACAAAACAGTTTTCCAAAACATAGGATCAATTTGGTCAAGGGGCACTTGCCTTGTTCTTGCGGTTCCGGTTGCTCTTGGATCTCCAAACCTCGTTGTTGCAGCTCGTCGTAGACAGCTCCCTGAGCTTGTCCTTCTATACACGATCACGCACATACAAGATTCTTAGCAATCAATACCATGCACAAACTCTAATCAAGATGCGATGATGCATATGCATGCTAATTCTATGGTGCAGTTTATATTAGATCTGTTCATACGTGTTCTTGCATGTCTGCATGGGTTTTATGATGAACAGATGTGTTCGGATCAAATGTGGACATGGCGATGATCTTGACTTTAGATCAAACCGATCAACACGTGATCTGTCCACGAAAAAGCTTCTGTTCGAATGGAATCGAAGAATAGATGCAAAGAAAACGCGACGATGTCATAAGGTGGTATTGGAGACCTACCTTACGTTCTTCTTGGTCTCGCGGTCCTTCTCCTAGCAAGTCAGATCGTCGGGGCTCTCTTCCGGTGATCTCCGGTGACTGAACTCCGGCGAAGGGGTTACCTCGGCGAGCTGGGGCTACGGCTCTATGTTGTCGGCTCAGGAGGTGGAAAAGAAGTTCGTGGTTGCGGCCAAAGGTTTTCTGTTCTGTTTATAATCGTGAAGAGAAGAGTACTAATCTGTTTATATTTCGAATAAGAGTCCTTTTCAAATTGTTTTTAGATCTTAAAAACTTATATTTAGTTTTATTCGGTGCGGTAACATTGTGGAATTCATGTCGGTTTCCTCCCGTACCGGTATTCCCACGCATACAGAGGAAAACCGCTTCAGAATCGCGTCACCTTCACTGCGGTGATGAGCTCCAGAAGCTCCACGTGTCCTGCGGGAACCTGGCTCCCTTTTTTCCGCAGAGACAAGCTCCAGTTGTGCCGCGTGTCAGGCGGTCAAGACCTCCCTCTTACTCAGAGGTGAGCTCCGCGTGCGTGTAACACCCCAAAACCTGTTAAGAGGGGAATTTAAAAATTTTTGAACGTATTGCATGTGGTGCAGAAATTCAAATTCAAATTGGAATTCAAATTAAACTCAAAACAGAAAAGAAAAAGAAAAAGAAAAAGAAAAAAACAAACCCCTCCGGCCAGTGGGCCGAAACCCACCAGCCGGCCCACCCACCCCCGCGTCAGCCCGCAGCCGCGCGCCCCCCCTCTTTCTCACTGACACGTGGGGTCCGCCATCCTCTTCCTCCTCACGTGCGCGCTCGGCCGACCGGGACTCCTCTCTCTCCCCCGAATCAAAACCACCCCGGATACTAGCGTATCCCAGGCGAATTTCGGTTCTGGACGACGCAAACTCGATCGCAACCGAACGCCGCCATCCCCCGGCTATATAAACACCGGCATCAGCTGTTTTTCCTTGCGGTGAGAACCGAAGCTCCGATCACCGTTTTCTCTCGATCTCTGCTCAGGTTCTCTGATCTAACGCGCCGATCGTGTTCCACCTCCTCTGGGGAATCACACAGGTGCAGAAAACTCGGTGGTTTGCGCTTCAAACACCGCGCCGACGAGCATCGCCGTGAATTCACCTCGGACCTCGTCGCCGACCGCCTTCCAGGACCTCCGAGCTCAAGAAAAACCCCGAGGTGAGATCTCCGACCTCCCCTCTACCGATCTATGCCATGAAATCCCAGTTTTAGGAAGAATTGACAAAGATCTGAAGTTTTCTGGCGAGATCGCTGCCTTCCGCCGCCGCGCGCCGCCGGGCAGCCCCGCCCGCGCTCGATCAGAGCGACCTGGCCGCTTGTGCGCCGTTTATTTTAAATCGCACGGTACAATTTAAATCCCCGCGTACCGGTTCGACGTTATAATCTCAGCCGTCAGTTTTAAATCGGAGGGTCCACGTCAGCCCCGCGTTATAAAGGCCGGGATTCTTACGCGCTACCCCCTGGGGATCTCAGAAAACACGAGCTAGCCCCGGAAACATCTGATCTAGCCCCTGGAACTTCAGAAATTCATGTAAATTCATTTAAAAATCAGTTTTAGCCCCTGGACTTAATAAAAATTAGGAAAACCCCGCTGTTATGTGTAGCTAGACCCCTGGAAATTTATGAAATAATAAATTAGACCCTGTAGTAGGTTGGATTTACCTTTTTGACCCTATATGATATTAAATTCAGAAAATTGAATATGTGATTAGGATTTAAATTTAACAAGGTGAGGCAAATACATTGTAAATTCAAATTTAAACTCTCCTAGCACTTGGAAAACTTTAGAATGAGTTAGAAGTAGATTTTAAGCTGAAATGAATCTGTATAATTGATTGTTCACATTTATTAGTTGTAGGGACACATTTTAAGTTAGGAAATAATTCTGAAAATTGGTAAAATAAATTTAAATTAGTTCACATCAGAGGAGAAGTTCAAAAATTTAGTATTTAATATTTTAGATCAGAACCTATTCTGTTTAGATGATGTGTCTTACTATTTTCATAATAAAGTTCACATTTAGGCATAGAAAATAAATCTGAAAATATAAGAAAATAGGTATGCATAACTAGAAAATGATAAATGAAGATTCCAAATCCAAAGATTTCAGTTTAGGATTTGGTAGAAGATCTGAAAACCCATTTGGAGTAGGAAAATACCTTCCATGCAAACTTGGCAGTTATGAAGTATATTAATTAAATATAAAGAATTTATTCAAATTGAAAATTCATATATAGTGTGCAAACAGAAGTCTGAAATACAAAAGTTAGAAATCATATACATATGTTTAAAAGTGCATGAAGGCTAAAAATCAACACAGCTAGAGTAAACACAACACTTAGAAATGTGAATGACTATCATATGTATGTATGTGTGGAGTGAAAGTGTGAACTATGTCTTATGGATTGTTGTTTTCTTTTGCTATGTGTGTTGGCATGAGTAGAACCTGACCCAGAGCAAGTTCTTCCCTTCCAAGATCAGGACTATTCATTCTCAGAGCAGCAGGAAGAAGGCAAGTGTCCTTGACCACTTTGATCCCATACTAGGATGTGTAGATAGAATTATTTGCATTGTCAATTGAAATATGAAACCCATGCTAGGAAGTTTCCCTAGAATTGCATTACCTTGTTTCCTTGTAGCTTGGGTTGGGATTTATTTTATCATGTCATTTATTTATATGCTTATGCTTAGCCATGCTTAGAATGGGATAATTGGGATATGAGATCATCAATTTATTTACCTTACTCTTGAATGAGATATTATGAGTTATGTAGACGTAAGGATCGAGGCAAGTTGGATGATTTGGTTGGTGCTGGGTGCACGAGACTCGGGTTTGTGTTTAGTACTTGCCTGGATCCTAAGGTCCGGTTCATGGAGCATGTAACCTGGCTTTACCGTGCCAACCACATGCTGAGATGGGGCAGCTTGGCCAATTAATTAGGTGTATCCCCGGCGTAGTATGGGTGTGTTGGATGGTGCGGGGAATAGGTGTCAGCTGGACTACCATATGAACCGCAAGGCTCAAGAGGGGGCCACTGCAGCGGGGTTGGAGCCTCTTGTATGATGTTAGGGGTGAAACCTTAGTGGGCCTACGCTCGTCGGGAATCCCTTTGTAAAGGCTTCGTAGTGATCTCCTGGCTACACACCTGGGAAGTGTGAATGTGGTTCGTGGCCACTGGCATAATGGAGGTTCTTTTAGTCCACCCGGCAACGGGGGATGAAATCACTACATGTGGGTACAGTGGTGCAAACTCTGCAAAGTCAAAACTGTTATGACAGTCGTGCTCACGGTCGAGAGCGGCTTGGACTTATTCATGATTAGAGGATGGATGGCTTTGGAAGTTGAGGATGTTAAGCGGGGAGCTTAACATTGGATATGATGTTATGGTTATTTGATTATGATGATGGGTTGGGAGTTTGGGACCATTTCACCTCTGTAGTAATGTAGGTGCTTAATAAGCTAAGGTGATAGGTATTAATTGCGTAGTGCTTTAACCATGAGTTCAACCTCTCCTTGTTCTAGCCATGCATGACATAACTTTCCCACACTTGCTGAATACCATCGGTACTCAACCTTGCATATTTGTTGGTTTATATTGCTGCTCAGGTCAAGAGAATGATGTGGTGGTTAATGATCAAGACTTCGGACCCGAAGAAGGTTTCTAGGTTCATGGAGTCCCCCGGGCAACGCCTGTGACAGAGCCCACAAGAATAAATTTTCCGCTGCTAGTTTATTTACTTGTGATAAACTTATTATCGTCCATCGAGACATATTCTATGTAAGACTTATTTATATTCGACACCTGGCTTGTAATAAATGATGCTTCACTATTTGTCATCACATGTATGAGAAAATGATCCTGGCATACATGTGATATTCACTCGGTTGTTCTTCAGAGAAACCGGGTGTGACAGAAGTGGTATCAGAGCCAAGGTTGTCCGTAGGAACGTGGACCTAGGTAGAAATGGATGTATTTAGGGACCCTATTTTCTGAAAAACTATTTTACAAGGTGTGGGTTGAAAAGTGTTATTTAATGGCCCACTTTATTCATTTTACCCCATCTTTTATTCAAAATAGGATTTTTGCTTAAAATCTTATCTAACTTAATTTTAAATTCTTTATGTTTTAAATGGTTCGCATGATCCGCACCGCCCGCAAGTCCACCGGAGGGAGAGTTCTTGTTGCTGCCCTTGCCCTGAGAGAGGAGAACCGTCCGGTGACGTATCTCTCCTACGGATTGGCAGTAGGAGGCTTGTTGCACCGTCTTCGACGCATGCTCCAAGCCACCGGCAACACGGGCAAGCTAATCATACACTATAGCTCCACCAGGACCATCCGTGAGAAGAGGGAAGAATGGAGTTCAGAGATGAGGATTATCCACGAAAATCAGCTGCTCAAGATCCACCGCTCTTCAGCTTGTCGAGCGACACAGGTCGATGCAGAGAAGGATGTCACCTGGGAGGCAATCACCTGTCAGAGTCACATCTATCGTTGTCACCTGGACAGGACTGAGTACATGTATGTCCTCCAGCGCGAGAGTGGTACAACGGAGTACAAGTACCCGCCAGTGCAGCAGGGGACTTCCCATGAGCACATGGACTTGTGCTTGGAGGATGCTGCTATGCTCAGCACTCGACTGCAGGAGTGTCAGCAGGAGCTTCAGGATGTTCGTGACACCTTGAAGGAAACCGAGGCGTCGCTTCGAGCCTGCTTGAGGTCGAGAGAAAGAGGAGATGGGAATGAACTATGTGTCACCGTAAATGACACATGGACTCCTGACTCTCCAGATCGCCGGGCGATCAGGCGTCATCGCACTTCTCCACCAGCAGCCTCCCCACCCAAAGCGGAGTCAGAAGGCAGCCGCAATAATGAGGAAGATCCTGAGGAGCCAGCTCAGTGATTCGAGTAGTGTAGAGTCATTCCCTTAGTTTAGCAGGATGTTGAGTAGTCGAGTTGTTACCTTAATTAATGGTGTGTTAATGCTTGGTGTGTGACATGAGTTGTGGAAGCCATGGGCGTTTGTCCACAACCTCGTCTTCAGGTTGTTTTGTTTTGGTGTGTGAACCCATATGAATTAAGAGTGCATCTATGTTCACGTAAGAGATGAAATCCTCAGAAAATATAAATGAAATGAGTTCTCAAAATCTTAAAGTTTAAACAAGCAAAAACTGGTAGGTTAATACGTAATGCTTTAAATTAATATCTGGTTAATAATGATAGATGGCCGGAAGAGGAAAGGGTTGTGGTGCCAACCTCGCCAACAACAACGATGAGGCCGGCAACCCAAATCTTTCTGGAGGCCAAGACAGAGGTGGTCGCCGTGAAGGAGTTGATCCCCTCCACCAAATGCTTGAGAATCAAAATTAGCTCATCCAGAACCTGACTCAAGTGGTGGCCAACTTGCACCAAGCTCCACCTCCACAAGCTGCACCACGCCAACCAAGGTTGAGTGAGTTTCTGGGAACTCAACCTCCGAAGTTTGCAAGTGCTGCTGAACCCCTGGAGGCAGATGACTGGCTAAAGACCATTGAGAGCAAGATGAGGATCATACAGTGCCAAGGGTATGAGAGGGTGCTGTTTGCCTCTCACCAATTGCATGGACCTGCTGCTGATTGGTGGACCGCTTACGTGGCCACCCATCATGACCCCGAGAACATCACTTGGGAAGAGTTTAGCTTCCGCAACCATTACATACCAAGGGGTGAACTTAAAAACAAGAGAAAGGAGTTCTTGGGGCTGCAGCAAGGAAACATGACGGTGAGGGAATACCTCACTAAATTCACCCAACTATCCCGTTATGCACCGCGGGACATAGAGACTGATGAGCAGAAACAGGATTGCTTCATGGAAGGACTTACAGCTAAAATGCAGTGTGCAATGTCCTCCAACGAGTATGGAAGTTTCCAAAAGATGGTGGACAGAGCATTTGTTGTAGAAAGGAAGCTGAAGGCCTTGGAAAATGAAAACAAGAGGATGGCCGGGTGGTCACACCAAGCCAGGTAGCAACACCCGCCCACGTCTGATGCAGCAACCCACAGGGCAGACGAGCCGTGCTGCGGTACCCTACTCAGCACCGAGAGGGTACAACCCGAACTTCAGGCCTCCGGCAGCACCAGCACCACCACAGCGTCAGTTTGGACAGCAGCCTCGACCCACATATCAACCCCGGCCAGCAGTACAAGGACCCCCAAATCAACCCCAAGACAACAAAGGCCAGGCACCTAAGGTTGGGGTGCAATGCTTTAACTGTGGTGAAGTGGGGCACTACGCCCATAAGTGCCCAAAGAAGAAGCCCGTGCAGCCGCAACAGCAGAATGTGATGCGAGGACGGGTGAACCACGTGACCATGGAGGAAGCGCAAGAGGCACCAGACGTTGTAGTTGGTAAGTTTCCTGCCAATTTACACATTGCAACCCTGTTGTTCGATTCTGGTGCTACCCACTCGTTCATTGCCCAAGTGTTTGTTAAGAAGCATGATTTAGCAACAACACAAATGAACCATGTGCTAGCAGTAAACTCTCCAAGTGGAGAAATAAGGAAAAGACAAGTGTGTCCTAAGGTGAAACTAGACATTAATGGGGTAGTATTTACTGCCAACCTCATAGTGATAGATTCACAAGGGATAGATATTATTTTGGGCATGGATTGGTTGACCAAACATAAGAGAATCATCCATTGTTCGACCAGAACGGTGGAACTAACTCACCCTAGTGGCACAAGAGTAAAGTTTATAACAATACAAGAGCTTAGGAGGGACATTAAATTAAATCAAGTTGAGGTGACAGTGGAGGAGATCAGGATTATCAGGGAGTATCCAGACGTTTTTCCGGAGGAGTTGCCAGGTATGCCTCCCGATCGTGAAGTGGAATTCGCGATTGAGCTATTGCCTGGAACAGCTCCGATATACAAGAGACCTTATCAGATGGACTCCAAGCAGCTGGGAGAACTCAAGGATCATTTGAGAGAGTTGACAGAGAAGGGGTACATTCGTCCTAGTTCCTCACCATGGGGAGCTCCAGTGATATTTGTGCCCAAGAAGGATGGGACCCAAAGGCTATGCGTGGACTACCGTGCCTTGAATGAAGTAACCATCAAGAACAAGTACCCATTACCCCACATTGAAGACTTGTTTGATCAGTTAAGGGGAGCTTGTGTGTTCTCTAAAATTGATCTCAGGTCGGGATACCACCAACTTAAGATAAGGCAAACTGATATTCCAAAGACAGCTTTCGTATCTCGGTATGGACTGTATAAATACACCGTCATGCCTTTCGGGCTAACTAATGCCCCGGCATACTTCATGTATCTCATGAACAAGGTATCCAAGGAATATTTGGACAAATTTGTGGTGGTTTTCATAGATGACATACTCGTCTTCTCCAAAGATGAAGAGGAACATGAGAAACATCTAAGGTTGGTGTTGCAGAAGCTGAGAGAACACCAACTATATGCCAAGTTGAGCAAGTGTGAGTTTTGGCTGAAGAGAGTTCCCTTCTTAGGACATATAATCTCGTAGGGAGGAATCCCCGTAGATCCCGCCAAGATTGAGGATGTACAGAAGTGGAAGACCCATGAGAATGTCGGGGAAGTTCAAAGCTTCTTAGGATTGGCTGGATATTATAGATGGTTTATTGAGGGTTTCTCCAAGATCTCGAGACCCCTCACCAAACTGCTGGAGAAGGGAATCACATTCACATGGACGCGCAGTGCGAGACGAGTTTTCAGGAGCTAAAGAAAAGATTGACAACAGCCCCAGTGCTAGTTATGCCAAATATGCAGAAGAACTTTTCGGTGTACTGCGATGCCTCTGGAAACGGGTTGGGATGTGTTCTCATGCAAGAGGGGCATGTCGTGGCTTATGCGTCCCGGCAGCTCCGGAAACACGAGAAGAACTATCCTACACATGACCTAGAACTAGCCGCAGTGGTACACGCATTGAAAACTTGGCGGCACTACTTGATGGGGAAGAGGACAGAGATATATACGGATCATAGGAGTTTAAAGTACATTTTCACACAGCCAGATCTCAACCTCAGACAAAGGAGATGGTTAGAGCTAATCAATGACTTTGATGTGGGCATCAACTATCATCTTGGGAAAGCAAACGTCGTGGCAGATGCTTTAAGCCGGAAAGTGCAGGTAAATAGGTTGAGCTTGAAGGACATGCCTGCATAATTGAAGGACGATGTTATAAGACTCAATCTATGCCTGGTGAATAGTGGTGAAGCCATCGCCATGGAAGTGGACTCCACACTAGAGCAAGACATACGCGATGGTCAAAAGAATGACGAGAAGATACAAGAAATCAGACAACTCATCAAGAAAAATAAAGCCCCTGGTTTCAGAGAAGATGAACAAGGTACGGTGTGGCACGGGAAAAGGATCTGTGTGCCTAAAGTAAAGGAGATCCGTGAATTGATTTTGAAGGAGGCTCATGATTCCGTCTATTCCATTCATCCTAGGAGTACGAAGATGTACTAGGACCTCAAGAGCAGGTATTGGTGGTATGGAATGAAGCGAGATGTCGCGGAACATGTTGCCCTATGTGACACATGTCAGTTGGTGAAAGCAGAACATCAACGACCCGCGGGATTATTGCAACCACTCAAAGTGCCTGAATGGAAATGGGAAGAAATCGGTATGGATTTCATAGTGGGATTGCCTAGGACCCAATCAGGATACGATTTGATATGGGTCATCGTCGACAGGCTAACCAAGGTAGCTCATTTCATCCCCGTGATAGAAAGCTACAGCGGATACAAATTGGCGGAGTTGTACATGTCAAGGATCGTGTGTTACCATGGAGTGCCAAAGAAGATAGTGTCGGATCGAGGGACACAGTCCACCTCAAGGTTCTGGCAGAACCTGCATGAAACCATGAGAACCCATCTGAACTTTAGTTCTGCCTATCATCCCCAAACTGACGGGCAGACGGAAAGAACCAATCAGATCCTTGAGGATATGCTGAGAGCGTGTGCACTCAAAAACAATCGGAGTTGGGATAAGAACTTACCGTATGCGGAGTTCTCCTATAACAACAGCTATCAGGCTAGTATGAAGATGTCACCGTTTGAAGCTTTGTACGGGAGGAAGTGTAGAACTCCACTATTTTGGAACCAAACGGGGGAAAGCAAAGTGTTTGGACCCGAAGTACTACAAGAAGCCGAGGCGAAAGTGAGGGAAATTCGCAACAACTTGAGGATAGCACAAACACAACAAAAGAGCTATGCCGATGTACGAAGAAGAGAGCTCGTTTTCAACGGGGGGGGGGGGGGGGGGCTATCTCTATCTCAAGGTGTCCCTTATCTGAGGACTTCATCGGTTCAAGGTGAAAGGGAAGTTATCACCTCGATACATCAGACCCTTTCAAGTTCTGGAGAGGAAAGGCGAAGTGGCGTATCAACAAGAATTACCGGCTCGCCTATCGGATGTGCATGACGTATTCCATGTGTCACAGCTCAAGAAATGTCTGAGAACACCTGAAGAGATGTTACCCATGAATGAGATTGACGTAGCTGAGGATCTGTCTTATGCCGAGCAACCATCCAAGATTTTGGAGACAATGGAACGCCTCACAAGAAATAAAAGAATCCGGATGTGCAAGGTGCAGTGAAGCATCACTTGGAAGAGGAAGCCACATGGGAGCCAGAAGACGAGCTTAAGGCACAGTTTCCGGAATTGTTTTCTTAGAACCACCAATCTCGAGGACAAGATTTCTTTTAAGGGGGGTAGAGCTGTAACACCCCAAAACCTGTTAAGAGGGGAATTTAAAAATTTTTGGACGTATTGCATGTGGTGCAGAAATTCAAATTCAAATTGGAATTCAAATTAAACTCAAAACAGAAAATAAAAAGAAAAAGAAAAACAAACCCCTCCGGCCAGTGGGCTGAAACCCACCAGCCGGCCCACCCACCCCCGTGCCAGCCCGCAGCCGCGCCCCCCCCTCTTTCTCACTGACACGTGGGGCCAGCCATCTTCTTCCTCCGACCGCGCGCGCTCGGCCGACCGGGACTCCTCTCTCTCCCCCGAATCAAAACCACCCCGGATACTCGCGTATCCCAGCCGAATTTCGGTTCTGGACGACGCAAACTCGATCACAACCGAACGCCGCCCTCCCCCGGCTATATAAACACCGGCATCGTCCCGATTTTCACCCGCGATCATCTGTTTTTCCTTCCGGTGAGAACCGAAGCTCCGATCACCGTTTTCTCTCGATCTCTGCTCGGGTTCTATGATCTAACGCGCCGATCGTGTTCCACCGCCTCCGGGGAATCACGCAGGTGCAGAAAACTCGATGGTTTGCGTTTCAAACACCGCGCCGACGAGCATCGCCGCGAATTCACCTCGGACCTCGTCGTCGACCGCCTTCCAGGACCTCCGAGCTCAAGAAAAACCCCAAGGTGAGATCTCCGACCTCCCCTCTATCGATCTATGCCATGAAATCCCAGTTTTAGGAAGAATTGACGAAGATCCGAAGTTTTCCGGCGAGATCGCCGCCTTCCGCCGCCGCGCGTTGCCGGGCAGCGCCGCCCGCGCTCGATCAGAGCGACGTGGCCGCTTGTGCGCCGTCTATTTTAAATCGCATGGTAGAATTCAAATCCCCGCGTACCGGTTCGACGTTATAATCTCAGCCGTCTGTTTTAAATCAGACAGTCCACATCAGCCCCGCATTATAAAGGTCGGGATTCTTACGTGCTACCCCCTGGGGATCTCGGAAAACACGAGCTAGCCCCGGAAACTTCTGATCTAGCCCCTGGAACTTCAGAAATTCATGTAAATTGATTTAAAAATCAGTTTTAGCCCCCGGACTTAATAAAAATTAGGAAAACCCCTCTGTTATGTGTAGCTAGACCCCTGGAAATTTATGAAATAATAAATTAGACCCTATAGTAGGGTGGATTTACCTTTTTGACCCTATATGATATTAAATTCAGAAAATTGAATATGTGATTAGGATTTAAATTTAAAAAGGTGAGGGAAACACATTGTAAATTCAAATTTAAACTCTCCTAGCACTTGGAAAACTTTAGAATGAGTTAAAAGTATATTTTAAGCTGAAATGAATCTGTATAATTGATTGTTCACATTTATTAGTTGTTGGGACACATATTAAGTTAGGAAATAATTCTGAAAATTGGTAAAATAAATTTAAATTAGTTCACATCAGAGGAGAAGTTCAAAAATATAGTATTTAATATTTTAGATCCGAACCTATTCTGTTTAGATGATGTGTCTTACTATTTTCATAATAAAGTTCACATTTAGGCATAGAAAATAAATCTGAAAATACAGGAAAATAGGTATGCATAACTAGAAAATGATAAATGAAGCTTCCGAATCCAAAGGTTTTAGTTTAGGATTTGGTAGAAGATCTGAAAACCCATCTGGAGTAGGAAAATACCTTCCATGCAAACTTGGTAGTTAAGAAGTATATTAATTAAATATAAAGAATTTATTCAAATTGAAAATTCATATATAGTGTGCAAACAGAAGTCTGAAATACAATAGTTAGAAATCATATACATATGTTTAAAAGTGCATGAAGGCTAAAAATCAACACAGCTAGAGTAAACACAACACTTAGAAATGTGAATGACTATCATATGTATGTATGTGTGGAGTGAAAGTGTGAACTATGTCTTATGGATTGTTGTTTTCTTTTGCTATGTGTGTTGGCATGAGTAGAACCTGCCCCAGAGCAAGTTCTTTCCTTCCAAGATCAGGACTATCCATTCCCAGAGCAGCAGGAAGAAGACAAGTGTCCTTGACCACTTTGATCCCATACTAGGATGTTTAGATAAAATTATTTGCATTGTCAATTGAAATATGAAACCCATGCTTGGAAGTTTCCCTAGAATTGCATTACCTCGTTTCATTGTAGCTTGGTTTGGGATTTATTTTATCATGTCATTTATTTATATGCTTATGCTTAGCCATGCTTAGAATGGGATAATTGGGATATGAGATCATCAATTTATTTACCTTACTCTTGAATGACATATTATGAGTTATGTAGAGGTAGGGATCGAGGCAAGTTGGATGATTTGGTTGGTGCTAGGTGCACGAGACTCGGGTTTGTGTTTAGTACTTGCCTGGATCCTAAGGACCGGTTCATGGAGCATGTAACCTGGCTTTACCGTGCCAACCACATGCTGAGATGGGGCAGCTTGGCCAATTAATTAGGTGTATCCCCGGCGTAGTATGGGTGTGTTGGATGGTGCGGCGAATAGGTGTCAGCTGGACTACCATATGAACCGCAAGGCTCAAGAAAGGTCCACTGCAGCGGGGTTGGAGCCTCTTGTATGCTGTTAGGGGTGAAACCTCAGTGGGCCTACGCTCGTCGGGAATCCCTTTGTAAAGGCTTCATAGTGATCTCCTGGCTACACACCTGGGAAGTGTGAATGTGGTTCGTGGCCACTGGCATAATGGAGGTTCTTTTAGTCCACCCGACAACGGGGGATGAAATCATTACATGTGGGTACAGTGGTGCAAACTCTGCAGAGTCAAAACTGTCATGACAGCCGTGCTCAAGGTCAAGAGCGGCTTGGACTTATTCATGCTTAGAGGATAGATGGCTTTGGAAGTTGAGGATGTTAAGTGTGGAGCTTAACATTGGATATGATGTTATGGTTATTTGATTATGATGATGGGTTGGGAGTTTGGGACCATTTCACCTATGTAGTAATGTAGGTGCTTAATAAGCTAAGGTGATAGGTATTAATTGCGTAGTGCTTTAACCATGAGTTCAACCTCTCCTTGTTCTAGCCATGCATGACATAACTTTCCCATACTTGCTGAGTACCATCGGTACTCAACCTTGCATATTTGTTGGTTTATATTGCTGCTCAGGTCAAGAGAATGATGTGGTGTTTAATGATCAAGACTTCGGACCCGAAGAAGGTTTCTAGGTTCATGGAGTTTCCCAGGCAACGCCTGTGATGGAGCCCACAAGAATAAATTTTCCGCTGCTAGTTTATTTACTTGTGATGAACTTATTATCGTCCATCGAGACATATGCTATGTAAGACTTATTTATATTCGACACCTGGCTTGTAATAAATGATGCTTCACTATTTGTCATCACATGTATGAGAAAATGATCCTGGCATACATGTGATATTCACTCGGTTGTTCTTCAAAGAAACCGGGTGTGACAGTGCGCCACGTGTCCTGGCGGGCGGGACCTCCCTCCTCCAGAGGCGAGCTCCGCGTGCGCCACGTGCCCGGTGGGTCGGGACCTCCCCTCTCAACAGAGGCGAGCTCCGTGAATGCCACATGTCAGTTCCGGACCTCCCCCTCTCTTCGGAGGTGGCTCCGGATGTGCCATGTGTCCTAACAGCGCCAAACTTCCTTTCTCCTCAGAGACGAGCTCCGAGATCGACATGTGTCCATCAGCGTCAGACCTCCCGGAGGTGAGCTCCGGAGGTGACACGTGTCCAATAGGACCGGACCTCTCGGAGGTGTGCTCCGAAAGCGACATGTGTCTAGCGGGGCCGGACCTCTCGGAGTGAGCTCTGAAAGCGACACGTGTCCCGCACGGCTGGTCCTCTCTTTTCCGCGGTGACTAGCTCCACAGCCGACACGTGTCCATCGGGACTTGCCTCGCTCCTCTGCAGAGGCTAGCTCCGGGGGCAACACGTGTCCTAGGGGGTTGGACCTCTCCCCCATTGGGGGAATGAGCCCCGAGCCTGCCACGTAGCCAGTTTAGCGGTGGACCTCTCCCCATTTGCGGAGATGAGCTCCGAACACGCCACGTGGCCAACGAGCCGCGGGAGTTGTCTTTGGCGCTCTCTGTAAACTGGAATTTGCTCTTTTTGGCTAACTTTTTGATTCTTTCTCGATTTCAACTTATTTTAAAAGTGTTTTTCTACATGAAACATGAATACATGCAGAACCCGAAAATGAGGGTGTCACAACGAGATAGGGAGTTTCATTGGACTCGCGGGATATTATCCGAGGTTCATTTCGAACTTCAAAGATTGCCAAGCCTATGACAGAGCTGCTGAAGAAGGCTACCAAATATGTTTGGAGTCCAGCATGTGAAGCAGCATTCATGGCATTAGTGAAGCACTTAACATCAGCACCGGTGTTGGCGCAGCCAGACACAACAAAACCGTTCGATGTGTACTGCGATGCATCCTACATTGGGCTCGGATGTGTGCTGATGCAAGACCGAAGGGTGGTCACTTATGGATCACGGCAGCTCAGGAATCACAAGCAAAATTAACTAACTCATGACTTAGAGATTGCTGCAGTGGTACTCGCACTAAAAATGTGGAGGCACTACCTACTCGGTAACCTCGTACATTTATATACCAACCACAAGAGCCTCAGTACATATTCACTCAGAAGGAGTTGAACATGAGGCAATGAAGATGGTTGGAGTTGATAAAGGATTACAAAATAGAGATCCATTATCACCCCGGCAAGGCAAACATGGTGGCGGATGTGCTGAGTCGCAAGTCACACGTTCATAATCTGACCATCACTCCGTTGGAAGAGAGCGAGCCGCTTTTACATGTGATTCCACATGGAGCTCTCTACAACTTAGCTCTTATCCCCACCATCCGTGAAGAGATAGTGTCAGCTCAGAAACATGACAAGGGCATGTCGCATTTGCGAAGACGTGTAGACAGTGGAGAGTTGAAGTATTTCCGGAAAGACGGAGACGGCGTCCTGTTGTTCAAGGACAGGATCGTCGTACCCCGTAACCCAGAGTTACAGAAGAAAATCTTTGATGAGGCTCACTTGTCAAAGTTTTAGATTCACCTCAGCAGCAATAAGATGTATCAAGAACTCAGAAGCAAGTTTTGGTGGACACGGATGAAGCGGGAGATTGCAAAATACGTGCCCAAAAGTGATACATGCCGAAGGGTGAAAGCTGACCACATGAGGAAACTGAAGCTGCTACAACCGCTTAGTATTCCTGCCTGGAAGTGGAAGGATGTGAGCATGGACTCCATCGTCGGTTTACCCACCACATTTCAGACACATGACTCAGTGTGGGTGATCATTCACCGGCTCACCAAAGTTCCCCATTTTATCCTGGTCAATACCAACTATAACGCCAAGAAGAATGCTGAATTGTACATCTCATGGATCCTGTGCTTATACGACGTACCCCGTACTATCATCTCGGATCAGGGCACTTAGTTTGTATCTCGTTTTTGGGATCAGTTACATGCTGCTTTGGGGACGGAGCTGATCCATAGTTCAGTACCACCCGCAGACGGATGGGCAAACCGAGCGGTTAAATCAAATTTTAGAAGACATGTTACGATCTTGTGCTATCAACCATGGTAAGAATAGGGATGATCACTTACTGTTAGCCGAGTTCTCATACAATAATGGGTACCAAGCCAGCAACAAGATGGCATTAGTGAAGCACTTAACATCAGCACCGGTGTTGGCGCAGCCAGACACAACAAAACCGTTCGATGTGTACTGCGATGCATCCTACATTGGGCTCGGATGTGTGCTGATGCAAGACCAAAGGGTGGTCGCTTATGGATCACGGCAGCTCAGGAATCACAAGCAAAATTAACCAACTCATGACTTAGAGATTGCTGCAGTGGTACTCGCACTAAAAATGTGGAGGCACTACCTACTCGGTAACCTCGTACATTTATATACCAACCACAAGAGCCTCAGTACATATTCACTCAGAAGGAGTTGAACATGAGGCAATGAAGATGGTTGGAGTTGATAAAGGATTACAAAATAGAGATCCATTATCACCCCGGCAAGGCAAACATGGTGGCGGATGTGCTGAGTCGCAAGTCACACGTTCATAATCTGACCATCACTCCGTTGGAAGAGAGCGAGCCGCTTTTACATGTGATTCCACATGGAGCTCTCTACAACTTAGCTCTTATCCCCACCATCCGTGAAGAGATAGCGTCAGCTCAGAAACATGACAAGGGCATGTCGCATTTGCGAAGACGTGTAGACAGTGGGGAGTTGAAGTATTTCCGGAAAGACGGAGACGGCGTCCTGTTGTTCAAGGACAGGATCGTCGTACCCCGTAACCCAGAGTTACAGAAGAAAATCTTTGATGAGACTCACTTGTCAAAGTTTTAGATTCACCTCAGCAGCAATAAGATGTATCAAGAACTCAGAAGCAAGCTTTGGTGGACACGGATGAAGCGAGAGATTGCAAAATACGTGCCCAAAAGTGATACATGCCGAAGGGTGAAAGCTGACCACATGAGGAAACTGAAGCTGCTACAACCGCTTAGTATTCCTGCCTGGAAGTGGAAGGATGTGAGCATGGACTCCATCGTCGGTTTACCCACCACATTTCAGACACATGACTCAGTGTGGGTGATCGTTCACCGGCTCACCAAAGTTCCCCATTTTATCCTGGTCAATAGCAACTATAACGCCAAGAAGTATGCTGAATTGTACATCTCATGGATCCTGTGCTTATACGACGTACCCCGTACTATCATCTCGGATCAGGGCACTTAGTTTGTATCTCGTTTTTGGGATCAGTTACATGCTGCTTTGGGGACGGAGCTGATCCATAGTTCAGTACCACCCGCAGACGGATGGGCAAACCGAGCGGTTAAATCAAATTTTAGAAGACATGTTACGATCTTGTGCTATCAACCATGGTAAGAATAGGGATGATCACTTACTGTTAGCCGAGTTCTCATACAATAATGGGTACCAAGCCAGCAACAAGATGGTGCCCTATAAGGCGCTATACGTAAGAAAATGCCGCACACTGCTGAATTGGTGTGAGTCTGGTGAAAGAGTCACCTTCGGGATTGATCTTGTCAATAATGCGAAAGAAAAGGTTCGGCTGATTCAAGCGAACTTAAAAGCCGCCCAATCCTGACAAAAACATTATGCGGACCGGAGAAGACGTCCTTTGAAATTTGAAGTCAGGGATCACATGTATGTAAAAGTCCCAAAAATGTATATGAATAAAACCCGAGGTTTAAATTCGTATGTGTGGCAAAGGCATGAAAAATGGGACTTGCAAAAACTTTCCTTCATGCAAAGTGATACATGGATGATCCTCCAAAATGAGGCTCACATTTTTATCTGAAAGTGTTGTACCAATAAGGATTTAAATACCACTTTGCATGAAAGTTTGAAAAAATCGGATTTCAAACTTCAAAGTTCACACCAATTTGTGGTCAAAGAATTTGAAGTCTTATGCATCCATATAGTTTGGAAATTATAGAAAAAGTTGGATGACAAACTTGTCATTTGGAGGTGGGCTTAAAAAGGAGTTAAATAGAAGCATTTTCAAATTTCAACCAAATTCAAATTTGCTATGCGAATTCAAACTGAATTTGGGGAAATTCAAATGCTAGCCCACATTTAAACTTCCAAACTTTGGAATTTGAGAGATCAACATGATAAGATATTTTGGAAAGGAGAGAAGTGGGGGACCCACATGTCATTGTGATACAAAGGGTGACTTGCACCTAAAGCAAACAAGTGATTGTGCTATGTTTTTCTCAAACCGACTAAGAGTCATCGTGTGCCACTGAGGGAACGGTGCCGCCACCTCCTGCTCCCCTCTCCCAATCGCTGGCACTGGTGTGTATGTTTTCTTGTGCCTCAGCATGATCTACTCCTCTCTGACCAAAGCAAAGCTCTTTTGCTTTCCTCTCCTCGCGAGAAACATGACCACAGAGCCTCTCACCGACGCTGCCTCTGAAGCAACCGGGGAACCGGCAGAAACACCCGCGCCCACTGCCTCTGAGCTGCAAAACACCACGGCGCATGTCACACCCGGTTTTTCCGGAGAAACAACCAAGTGAATATCACATGTATGCCAGGATCATTTTCTCATACATGTGATGACAAATAGTGAAGCATCATTTATTACAAGCCAGGTGTCGAATATAAATAAGTCTTACATCGCAAATGTCTCAATGGACACTAATGTTTCATCACAAGTAAATAAACTAGCAGCGGAATATTATTCTTTTAGGGCTCCATCACAGGCGTTGCCCGGGGGTCTTCATGAACCTAAAAACCTTCCTCGGGTCCAAAGTCTTGGCCATTATACACCACCTCATTATCTTGACCTGAGCATCAATATAAACCAACAAATATGCAAGGTTGAGTACCAATGGTACTCAGAAAGTGTGGGAAAATTATATCATGCATGGCTAGAACAAGGAGAGGTTGAACTCATGGTTAAAGCACTACGCAATTGATACCTATCACCTTAGCTTATTAAGCACCTACATTACTACACAGGTGAAATAGACTCAATCTCCCATCCCATCATCATAACCAAATAACCATAACATCATTTCCAATGTTAAGCTCCCCGCTTAACTTCCAAAACCATCAATCCTTTAATCATGAATAAGTCCAGGCCGCTCTTAACCGTGAGCACGGCTGTCAAGACAGTTTTAACTCTGCAGAGTTTGTACCACTGTACCCACAAGTAGTGATTTCATCCCCCGTTGCCGGGTGGACTAAAAGAACCTCCATTATGCCAGTGGCTACGATCCACATTCACACTTCCCAGGTGTGCAGCCAGGAGATCACTACGAAGCCTTTACAAAGGGATTCCTAACGAGCGTGGGCCCACTGAGGTTTCACCCCTAACAGCATACAAGAGGCTCCAACCCCGCTGCAGTGGCCCCCTCTTGAGCCTTGCGGTTCATATGGTAGTCCAGCTGACACCTACTCCCCGCACCATCCAACACACCCATACTACGCCGGGGATACACCTAATTAATTGGCCAAGCTGCCCCATCTCAGCATGTGGTTGGCACTGTAAAGCCGGGTTACATGCTCCATGAACCGGTCCTTAGGATCCAGGCAAGTACTAAACACAAACCCAAGTCTCGTGCACCCAGCACACAACCAAAACATCCAACTTGCCTTGATCCCTACCTCTACATAACTCACAATGTCTCATTCAAGAGTATGGTAATATAAACTGATGATCTCATATCCCATATATCCCATTCTAAGCATGGCTAAGCATATGCATATAAATAAATGACATGACAAAATAAATCCCAACCCAAGCTACAAGGAAACAAGTTAATGCAATTCTAGGGAAACTTTCCTAGCATGGGTTTCATATTTCATTTGACAATGCAAATAATTCTATCTACACATCCTAGCATAGGATCAAAGTGGTCAAGGACACTTGCCTCCTTCTTGCTGCTCTTGAAATGGATAGTCCTGGTCTTGGAAATGAACAACTGGCTCTTGAACAGGTTCTACTTCATACCATCACACATAGCAAAAGAAAAACAACAATCATAAGACATAGTTCACACTTCTACTTCATACAAACCACACATTCATATTTATGAAATTCATTCACCATTATATGTGTTGTGGTTACTTTGTGTGTGGATCTATGGCTTGCATACACTTTTATTTATATGTGTATGAAAAGTATTTTTCTTCTCCATATGTGCCTTCAGAATTTCTACCAACCCTAAACTGAATTCTTTGTATTTTAGAAACTCCATTATCATTTACTAGTTGCTATATTTTCAGATTTATATTCCTATGCATAATTGGGTATTTTATTATAAAACTAGTAATACACATCATCTAAACAGAATAGGTTCTGGTCCTAAATGATTTAATAACATCTTTTGACCTTGGCTTCTGATGTAGACCATTTCATAATTATTTTCCCTATTTTTCTATAACTATTATTTACTTAAAAATGTGTCCCTAAATGTGAATAATAGATGAAACAGATTTATTTCAACCCAAAAATATACTTTTATCTCACTCCAAAATTCTCTAAGTACTGAGAAAGTTTTTACTTAATTTTGACAATTATGTTTGTCCCCCTTTTTAATTTTTAAACACTAGTTACATATTCAATTTTCTAAATTAAATACTAAACAGGGTTAAAATAATGAACTCACCCCATTACAGGGTCTATAATATTATTTTCATAATTTCCAGGGGTCTAGCTACACTTATCAGAGGTGTTTTTCCTAATTTCTATTAAGTCCAGGGGCTAAAACTGATTTTTAAATGAATTTACATGATTTTCTGGAGTTCCAGGGGCTAGATCTGAAGTTTCCGGGGCTAGCTCTCAATTCCAGAGAACCCCAGGGGGTAGCACGTAAGAATTTCAGTCTTTATAACGCGGGGCTGACGTGGACCGTCCGATATTAAACCGACGGCTGAGATTATAACATCGAACCGGTACGCGGGGTTTTAAAGTCTACCGTGCGATTTAAAATAAACGGCGCACAAGCGGCCACGTCGCTCTGACCGAGCGTGGGCGGCGCTGCCGGCGGCGCACGGCGGCGGGAAGCGGCGATCTCGTCGGAAAGTTTCGGATCCTCGAGAATTCTGCCTAAAACTGTGATCTTATGGCCTAGACCGGTAGAGGGGAGGTCAGGGATCTCACCTCGGGGGTTTTCTCGAGCTCGGGGGTCCTGGAAAGTGATCGGCGGCGAGGTCCGAGGCAAAACCACGGCGAAGCTCGTCGGCGCTGTGTTTACACCGTAACTCTCCGAGTTTTCTGCACCTGCAAAGTTCCCCGGAGGCGGTGGATCAAGACCAGCGAGTTAGATCAGAGTTTCCGAGCTTAGATCGGCCAGAATTCACCGGCGAAGTCTCGGTGCTCACCGGAGTGAAAATCGGCGATCGCGTGAGGAAAACTGATCGGATCAGGAGTTTTTATAGCCGGGGGAGGGCGGTGGTCTGTTGTGATCGAGTTGGAGTCCTCTGGGTCCAGAATTCGGGCGACGGGGACGGGTTTCCCGATCGGTTGCGATCGCGCGCGCGAGAGAGAGTCCGGGGTCGCGGGGTTAGGGATGACAGGCGGGTCCAACCCGTCGGTGAGAGGCAGCGCGGCGCGCGCGGGGGCGGGCTGGCGCGGGAGTAGCTGGGCCGGCTGGCGGGTTTCGGCCCACTGGCCGGTTTTTTCCCGTTTTTCTTTTTGTTTTTCCATTTCTTTTCTGTTTTGAGTCTAATTTGAATTCCAGTTTGAATTTGAATTTTTGCAAAACATGCAACACGTCCAAAAATTTTTAAATTCCCCTCTGAGCATGGTTTAGAGTTTTGAATCAAAATTTGGGGTGTTACAGCTCTACCCCCCTTAAAAGAAATCTCGTCCTCGAGATTGGTGTTTCTAAGAAAACAATTCCGGAAATTGTGCCTTGAGCTCATCTTCCCTTTCCCAGGTAGCTTCCTCTTCTGAGTGATGCTTCCACTGCACCTTGCACATCCGGATTCTCTTGTTTCTGGTGAGGCATTCCATTGTCTCCAAAATCTTGTATGGTTGCTCGGCATAAGACAAATCTTCAGCTACATCCACTTCATTCATGGGTAACACCTCCTCATGCGTCCTCAGACATTTCTTGAGTTGTGACACATGGAATACATCGTGCACATCCGATAGATGAACCGGTAACTCTAGTTGGTACGCCACTTCGCCTTTCCTTTCCAAAACCTGGAAGGGTCCGATGTATCGAGGTGACAACTTCCCTTTCACCTTGAACCGACGAAGTCCTCTGATAGGGGACACCTTGAGATAAACATAGTCTCCCACGTTGAAAACGAGCTCTCTTCTTCGTACATCGGCATAGCTCTTTTGGCGTGTTTGTGCTATCCTCAAATTGTTGCGAATCTCCCTCACCTTCGCCTCGGCTTCTTGTAGCACTTCTGGACCAAACACTTTACTTTCTCCTGTTTGGTTCCAAAATAGGGGAGTTCTGCACTTCCTTCCATACAAAGCTTCAAACGGTGACATCTTCATGCTAGCTTGATAGCTGTTGTTATAGGAAAACTCCGCATACGGTAAGTTCTTATCCCAACTCCTATTGTTTTTGAGTGCACATGCCCTTAGCATATCTTCAAGGATCTGATTGGTTCTCTCCGTCTGCCCGTCAGTTTGGGGATGATAGGCAGAGCTGAAGTTCAGATGGGTTCCCATGGTTTCATGCAACTTTTGCCAAAACCTCAAGGTGAACTGTGTCCCTCGATCCGACACTATCTTCTTTGGCACTCCATGGTAACACACAATCCTTGACATGTACAATTCTGCCAATTTGGATCCGCTGTAGCTTTCTTTCACAGGAATGAAATGAGCTACCTTGGTTAGCCTATCAATAATGACCCATATTGAATCATACCCGGATTGGGTCCTAGGCAATCCCACGACAAAATCCATGCTGATTTCTTCCCACTTCCATTCAGGTACTTTGAGTGGTTGCAACAATCCCGCGGGTCGTTGATGTTCTGCTTTCACCAACTGACATGTGTCACATAGGGCAACATGTTCCGCGACATCTCGCTTCATGCCATACCACCAATACCTGCCTTTGAGGTCCTGGTACATCTTCGTACTCCCAGGATGAATGGAATAGTCGGAATCATGAGCCTCCTTTAAAATCAATTCACGGATCTCCTTTACTTCTGGCACACAGATTCTTCTCCCGTGCCACACCGTTCCTTGTTCATCCTCTCTAAAACCAGGAGCTTTATTTTCCTTGATGAGCTGTCTGATCTCTTGTATCTTCCCATCATTCTTTTGGCGCTCGCGTATGTCTTGCTCGAGTGTGGAGTCCACTTCCATGGCGATGGCTTCACCACTATTTACTAGACATAGATTGAGCCTTATAACCTCGTCCTTCAATTCTGCAGGCATGTCCTTCAAGCTCAACTTATTGATCTGCACTTTCCGACTCAAAGCATCGGCCACGACGTTTGCTTTTCCGGGATGATAGTTGATGCCCACATCAAAGTCATTGATTAGCTCTAACCATCTCCTTTGTCTGAGGTTGAGATCTGGCTGTGTGAATATGTACTTCAAACTCTTATGATCCGTATATATCTCTGTCCTCTTCCCCATCAAATAGTGCCGCCAAATTTTCAACGCGTGTACCACTGCAGCTAGTTCTAGGTCATGTGTAGGATAGTTCTTCTCGTGCTTCCGAAGCTGCCGGGATGCATAAGCCACGACATGTCCTTCTTGCATGAGAACACATCCCAACCCATTTCTAGAGGCATCGCAGTACACTGTGAAATTCTTCTGCATATCTGGCATAACCAACACTGGGGCTGTTGTCAATCTCTTCTTTAGCTCCTGAAAGCTTGTATCGCACTGTGGCGTCCAGTTGAATGTGATTTCCTTTTCCAACAATTTGGTGAGAGGTCTCGAGATCTTGGAGAATCCCTCAATAAACCGTCGATAGTATCCAGCCAATCCCAAAAAGCTTCGAACTTCCCCGACATTTTCAGGGGTCTTCTACTTCTGGATATCCTCGATTTTGGCGGGATCTACGGAGATTCCTCCCTCCGAGATTATATGTCCTAAAAAGGGAACTCTCTTCAGCCAAAACTCACACTTGCTCAACTTGGCATATAGTTGGTGTTCTCTCAGCCTCTGTAACACCAACCTTAGATGTTTCTCATGTTCTTCTTCATCTTTGGAGAAGACGAGAATATCATCTATGAAAACCACCACAAATTTGTCCAGATATTCCATGAATACCTTGTTCATGAGGTACATGAAATATGCCGGGGCATTGGTTAGCCCAAAAGGCATGACGGTGTATTCATACAGTCCGTACCGAGATACGAAAGCTGTCTTGGGAATATCTGATTGCCTTATCTTGAGTTGGTGGTACCCCGACCTGAGATCAATTTTTGAGAACACACAAGCTCCCCTCAACTGATCGAACAAGTCTTCAATGCGGGGCAATGGGTATTTGTTCTTGACGGTTACCTCATTCAAGGCACGGTAATCCACGCATAACCTTTGGGTTCCGTCTTTCTTAGGCACAAATATCACCGGAGCTCCCCATGGTGAGGAACTAGGGCGAATATACCCCTTCTCCGTCAATTCTCTCAAATGATCCTTGAGCTCTTCTAACTGCTTGGAGTCCATTCGATAAGGTCTCTTGTATATCGGGGCTGTTCCCGGTACTAGCTCAATTGCAAATTCCACGTCACGGTCGGGAGGCATGCCTGGCAATTCCTCCGGGAAAACATCTGGATATTCCCTGATAGTCCTGATTTCCTCAACTTTCACCTCCACTTGATTTAATTTAATGTCCCTCCTAGGCTCGTGTATCGTTATGAACTTTACTTTGGTACCACTGGGGTGAGTTAGTTCCACCGTTCTGGTCGAACAATGGATGATTCCTTTATGTTTGGTCAACCAATCCATACCCAAAATAATATCTATCCCTCGTGAATCTATCACTATGAGGTTAGCAGTAAATACTACCTCATTAATGTCTAGGCTCACTTTGGGACACACTTGTCTTGTCCTTATTTCTCCACCTGGAGAGTTTACGGCTAACATATGGTTCATTTGTGTGGTTGCTAGGTCATGCTTCTTAACAAACCCTTGAGCAATGAACGAGTGGGTAGCACCAGAATCAAACAGCAGAGTTGCAAGGTGTAAATTGGCAGGAAACTTACCAACTACCACGTCGGGTGCCTCTTGTGCTTCCTCCATAGTGACGTGGTTCACCCGTCCTCTCAATACATTCTGCTGTTGTGGCGGCGCGGGCTTCTTCTTTGGGCATTTGTGGGCGTAGTGCCCCACTTCACCACAGCTAAAACATTGCACCCCAATCTTAGATGCTTGGCCCTTGTTGTCTTGGGGTTGGTTCGGGGGTCCTTGTACTGCTGGTCGAGGTGGATATGCAGGGCGAGGCTGCTGCACAAACTGACGTGGCGGCTGTGCTGGTGCTGCGGGTGGCCTGTAGTTTGGGTTGTACCCTCTTGGTGTGGAATAGGGTACCGTAGCACGGCTCGTCTGCCCCGTAGGTTGCTGCATCATACGTGGGCGGGTGTTGCTTCCTGAGGCCTGATGTGACCATCCCGCCTTCCTCTTATTCTCATTTTCCAGGGCCTTTAGCTTCCTTTCCACCACAAACGCTCTGTCCACCATCTTTTGAAAGCTTTCATACTCATTGGAGGACATTGCACACTGCATCTCTGCGGTAAGTCCTTCCACGAAACAATCTTGTTTCTGCTCATCAGTCTCTATGTCTCGTGGAGCATAATGGGATAGTTGAGTAAATTTAGTGAGGTATTCCCTCACAGTCATGTTTCCCTGCTGCAGTCCCAAAAATTCCTTCCTCTTGTTTTTGAGTTCACCTCTTGGGATGTAATGGTTGCGGAAGCTACGCTTGAACTCTTCCCAAGTGATGTTCTCAAGGTCATGATGGGCGGCCACGTAGGCGGTCCACCAATCAGCAGCAGGTCCCTGCAATTGATGAGAGGCAAACAGCACCCTCTCATACCCTTGGCATTGTATTATCCTCATCTTACTTTCAATGGTCTTCAGCCAATCATCTGCCTCCAGAGGTTCAGCAGCACTTGCAAACTTTGGAGGTTGAGTTCCTAGAAACTCACTCAACCTTGGTTGGCGTGGTGCCGCTTGTGGAGGTGGAACTTGATGCAAGTTGGCCACCACTTGAGTCAAGTTCTGGATGAGCTGATTTTGATTCTCCAGCATTTGGTGGAGAGGATCAACTTGTTCACGGCGACCACCCCTGTCCTGGCCTCCAGAAAGATGAGGGTTGCATGCCTCATCGTTGTTGTTGGCGGGGTTGGCAGCACGTCCTTTTCCTCTTCCGGCCATCTGGCAGAATCAACAAATGTTAATTTGATACCATTTAGTATCATCTTACTACTTTCATTTGTTTGTACTTTGAAGTGTTGAGGCTTTATTAAAATTTTACGAGGGTTTATATCTCACACCAAATAAATGCACTATTATTTCCTGTGGGTTCACACACCAAAGCAAAACAATCTGAAGACGAGGCTGTGGACAATTGCTCATGGCTTCCACAACTCACGTCACACACCAAGCATTATCACACCATTAACTACGTAACGACTCGACTACTCGACCTCTTGCTAGCTAGGGGAAAGACTCTACACTACTCGTCCTCTTGAGCTGGCTCCTCGGGATCTTCTTCCTCATTTCGGCTACCTTCTGACTCTGCTTTGGGTGGGGAGGCTGCTGGTGGAGAAGTGCGACGACGCCTGATTGCTCGGCGATCCGGGGAGTCAGGAGTCCATGGATCACTCACGGTGATACACAGTTCATTCCCATCTCCTCTTTCTCTCGCCTTTAAGCAAGCTCGCAGCAACGCCTTCGTTTCCTTCAGGGTGTCTCGGACATCCTAAAGCTCTTGTTGACACTCCTGCAGTCGAGTGCTGAGCATAGCAGCATCCTCCAAGCACAAGTCCATGTGCTCATGGGAAGTCCCTTGCTGCACCGGTGGGTACTTGTACTCCGTGGTACCACTCTCATGTTGGAGGACATACATGTACTCAGTTTTGTCCAAGTGGCGACGATAGATGTGACTCTGGCAGGTGATGGCCTCCCAGGTGACATCTTTCTCCGCGTCAACTTGTGTTGCTCGACAAGCTGGAGAGTGGTGAATCTTAAGTAGCTTATTCTCGTGAATAATCCTCATCTCCGAACTCCATTCTTCCCTCTTCTCACGGATGGTCCTCGTGGAGTTGTAGTGGATGATGAGCTTGCCCGTATTGCCTGCGGCTTCGAGCATACGTCGAAGACGGCGCAACAAGTCTCCTACTGCCAATCCATAGGAAAGGTACGTCACTGGACGACTCTCCTCTCTTTCGTCAAGGGCTACTACGGGAACTCTCCCTCCTGTGGACTTACGAGCGGTGCGAATCATGCGAACCATCTAAAAACAAAAGAATTTAAAATTAGGTTAGATAAATTCTCAAATAAAAATCCTATTTTGAATGAAAGTTGGGGTAAGATGAAGAAAATGACTCCTTTAATAACACTTTTCCACCCACACTTTGGAAAATAGTTTTTAAGAAAATAGGGCCCTTAAATACGTCCATTTCTACCTAGGTCCACGTTCCTACGGGCAACCTTGGCTCTGATACCACCTCTTGTCACACCCGGTTTTTCCGAAGAAACAACCAAGTGAATATCACATGTATGCCAGGATCATTTTCTCATACATGTGATGACAAATAGTGAAGCATCATTTATTACAAGCCAGGTGTCGAATATAAATAAGTCTTACATCGCAAATGTCTCAATGGACACTAATGCTTCATCACAAGTAAATAAACTAGCAGCGGAATATTATTCTTTTAGGGCTCCATCACAGGCGTTGCCCGGGGGTCTTCATGAACCTAAAAACCTTCCTCGGGTCCAAAGTCTTGGTCATTATACACCACCTCATTATCTTGACCTGAGCATCAATATAAACCAACAAATATGCAAGGTTGAGTACCAATGGTACTCAGCAAGTGTGGGAAAATTATATCATGCATGGCTAGAACAAGGAGAGGTTGAACTCATGGTTAAAGCACTACGCAATTGATACCTATCACCTTAGCTTATTAAGCACTTAAATTACTACACAGGTGAAATAGACTCAATCTCCCATCCCATCATCATAACCAAATAACCATAACATCATTTCCAATGTTAAGCTCCCCGCTTAACTTCCAAAACCATCAATCCTCTAATCATGAATAAGTCCAGGCCGCTCTTAACCGTGAGCACGGCTGTCAAGACAGTTTTAACTCTGCAGAGTTTGTACCACTGTACCCACAAGTAGTGATTTCATCCCCCGTTGCCGGGTGGACTAAAAGAACCTCCATTATGCCAGTGGCTACGATCCACATTCACACTTCCCAGGTGTGTAGCCAGGAGATCACTACGAAGCCTTTACAAAGGGATTCCCGACGAGCGTGGGCCCACTGAGGTTTCACCCCTAACAGCATACAAGAGGCTCCAACCCCGCTGCAGTGGCCCCCTCTTGAGCCTTGCGGTTCATATGGTAGTCCAGCTGACACCTACTCCCCGCACTATCCAACACACCCATACTCCGCCGGGGATACACCTAATTAATTGGCCAAGCTGCCCCATCTCAGCATGTGGTTGCCACTGTAAAGCCGGGTTACATGCTCCATGAACCGGTCCTTAGGATCCATGCAAGTACTAAACACAAACCCAAGTCTCGTGCACCCAACACACAACCAAAACATTCAACTTGCCTTGATCCCTACCTCTACATAACTCACAATGTCTCATTCAAGAGTATGGTAATATAAACTGATGATCTCATATCCCATATATCCCATTCTAAGCATGGCTAAGCATATGCATATAAATAAATGACATGACAAAATAAATCCCAACCCAAGCTACAAGGAAACAAGTTAATGCAATTCTAGGGAAACTTTCCTAGCATGGGTTTCATATTTCATTTGACAATGCAAATAATTCTATCTACACATCCTAGCATAGGATCAAAGTGGTCAAGGACACTTGCGTCCTTCTTGCTGCTCTTGAAATGGATAGTCCTGGTCTTGGAAATGAATAACTGGCTCTTGAACAGTTTCTACTTCATACCATCACACATAGCAAAAGAAAAACAACAATCATAAGACATAGTTCACACTTCTACTTCATACAAACCACACATTCATATTTATGAAATTCATTCACCATTATATGTGTTGTGGTTACTTTGTGTGTGGATCTATGGCTTGCATACACTTTTATTTATATGTGTATGAAAAGTATTTTTCTTCTCCATATGTGCCTTCAGAATTTCTACCAACCCTAAACTGAATTCTTTGTATTTTAGAAACTCCATTATCATTTACTAGTTGCTATATTTTCAGATTTATATTCCTATGCATAATTGGGTATTTTATTATAAAACTAGTAATACACATCATCTAAACAGAATAGGTTCTGGTCCTAAATGATTTAATAACAACTTTTGACCTTGGCTTCTGATGTAGACCATTTCATAATTATTTTCCCTATTTTTCTATAACTATTATTTACTTAAAAAGGTGTCCCTAAATGTGAATAATAGATGAAACAGATTTATTTCAACCCAAAAATATACTTTTATCTCACTCCAAAATTCTCTAAGTACTGAGAAAGTTTTTACTTAATTTTGACAATTATGTTTGTCCCCCTTTTTAATTTTTAAACACTAGTTACATATTCAATTTTCTAAATTAAATACTAAACAGGGTTAAAATAATGAACTCACCCCATTACAGGGTCAATAATATTATTTTCATAATTTCCAGGGGTCTAGCTACACTTATCAGAGGTGTTTTTCCGAATTTCTATTAAGTCCAGGGGCTAAAACTGATTTTTAAATGAATTTACATGATTTTCTGGAGTTCCAGGGGCTAGATCTGAAGTTTCCGGGGCTAGCTCTCAATTCCAGAGAACCCCAGGGGGTAGCACGTAAGAATTTCAGTCTTTATAACGCGGGGCTGACGTGGACCGTCCGATATTAAACCGACGGCTGAGATTATAACATCGAACCGGTACGCGGGGTTTTAAAGTCTACCGTGCGATTTAAAATAAACGGCGCACAAGCGGCCACGTCGCTCTGACCGAGCGCGGGCGGCGCTGCCGGCGGCGCACGGCGGCGGGAAGCGGCGATCTCGCCGGAAAGTTTCGGATCCTCGAGAATTCTGCCTAAAACTGTGATCTTATGGCCTAGACCGGTAGAGGGGAGGTCAGGGATCTCACCTCGGGGGTTTTCTCGAGCTCGGGGGTCCTGGAAAGTGATCGGCGGCGAGGTCCGAGGCAAAACCACGGCGAAGCTCGTCGGCGCTGTGTTTACACCGTAACTCTCCGAGTTTTCTGCACCTGCAAAGTTCCCCGGAGGCGGTGGATCAAGACCAGCGAGTTAGATCAGAGTTTCCGAGCTTAGATCGGCCAGAATTCACCGGCGAAGTCTCGGTGCTCACCGGAGTGAAAATCGGCGATCGCGTGAGGAAAACTGATCGGATCGGGAGTTTTTATAGCCGGGGGAGGGCGGTGGTCTGTTGTGATCGAGTTGGAGTCCTCTGGGTCCAGAATTCGGGCGACGGGGACGGGTTTCCCGATCGGTTGCGATCGCGCGCGCGAGAGAGAGTCCGGGGTCGCGGGGTTAGGGATGACAGGCGGGTCCCACCCGTCGGTGAGAGGCAGCGCGGCGTGCGCGGGGGCGGGCTGGCGCGGGAGTAGCTGGGCCGGCTGGCGGGTTTCGGCCCACTGGCCGGTTTTTTCCCGTTTTTCTTTTCCTTTTTCCATTTCTTTTCTGTTTTGAGTCTAATTTGAATTCCAGCTTGAATTTGAATTTTTGCAAAACATGCAACACGTCCAAAAATTTTTAAATTCCCCTCTGAGCATGGTTTAGAGTTTTGAATCAAAATTTGGGGTGTTACAGCGCAACCGTTGCGCATTTCCCCGACCAAAAAACTAGCGAGCTCCGGCCTCCCTGGCCTTTCAAACACCTCCACCCAAGCGACCTAACTCAAGCCGGCGATCGGCTTCACGTGGAAGGCCACCACGGTGGTTTTCAGGGCCGAGCAAGCACGGCAATGGGAGTGCATGGCCACCGTGTTGCTCTCACCCAAAGCTCAAGCCACGCCGTGAGGTATCGACGGCGAACTTTGGGATTTTGCTCTGGCGGCTTCAAACCGAGCGTCCGGTACTTGCCGCCAAAATTCTCACTCTCTAATCTTCCATAGCTTGACAAATCTTGCACACACGGTCTGGACTAGCCAGCGATCATTTTTCTTTTAGAATCTTGGACTTCAAACCGACTCGGGTCGGCCTATTCCGAGCTCTACCGAACGTGTTCATGGCGGCACACCGCGGGCGCACGGTGACGACCGACTTGCGGCCGTTCCAGGGCCATTTGGAGGCCATGCCAAGCTTGGTGATCAACCGCTGGTGCTGTAGAGTGTTTTAGTCGAGCTCTTGGCGGGCTAGAAACCTCGGCCGATGACGCCGAACTCCGACCGAGGCCGCCGCACATCGCCGATATTTCCAATCACTAGCAGCCTGAGCAAGTTCCAAAGTCGTGTTCCCCGGCCTCCATAGCGCCCTAGCGGTGAGCCCCAGCTCGGATGGTGGTCGGAAATGGTAGTCCAGCGAGCAGCCGGTTACTCCGGCGAGGGAAAGCGCGCTGGCGAGGGAAAGCAGCCGGAGGTAGAAGGAGGCGTGGGCCCTGGCTGTCAGCGGCTGTAGGATTTAATTCTGTGATCTGTTGTGGCCCAGATCCGCTGTGCTGGTGCGCTGGAACCATGTGAACCCGGTGTGGCCCATTTTCTATTGGCTGAGGTTTAAACATCTGGGCCCAGCTGATTTCCCGTAGCAAAATATTTCCAGAGAATTTCCCAACTTTGGAAAATCATATCTTTGTGTAGGAATTTCCAAATTGATTGATTCAAATTGGGTTGGATTCAATTTTCAAATATCTATCCAATTATGAACCCAATTTGTATGAAAGTCAATATTAAATTCTGGAAAATTCTTTGAATGTTTTCTAAAAAAGAATTATTGAGGGAGTTTGGTTCATCCAAAAATACTCAAATTTTGCCAGAATATTGATTAGCATATTGTTGACCTTCTAGCAAATTTTCAGCTCATTTGAAGATCATTTATTTTGGAATTTGCTAAATACAACTGATGTGTTTGTAAGAGTCCAGAAACATTTTCAGAAAATGTTTCCCCCTTATAAAATCTATTCTAGGCAAATCATGGCTCTAAAAATCATAAGAAAATTTAGGCAAGCTCTATGCGACATACTTGAAGTTGTAGTTCACTTAATTGGGCATGAAAATGCACATTACTCCAGAATTAATTCTTTTGAGTAGAAATGCTTAAGGAATTATTCTGGGAGAACTACTCAAGTAAAAGGTCTGAATTTTGGATCAAATTACTTTCATGTGACCAGGAACTCACATGTAAATTATCAGCTCAAGTTGATCATTAGAACTCCCTGTTGTTGTTCACCATACTTATGTGTATGGGGAAATACATAAGAGACATTGTAGGAATTATGGAGTACACAAGTTGACACCACATTAGCTGCAATTTGGCAAGCTAAATCCCTAGGTAGTATAGAACAAGCTGTAAAATTTTTTGAGGCCATTGGAGTTCTTGTTCTTCAGTTGCATTCAAATCTTTTCAGCTCATCTTTTATGGTCATTAGGAAAGTTAGTTAGTATATAGCTAAAACACTAAGACCAATTTAGTTCTTTCATAATTCTTTGCACAGCAGAGGCAAAACAAGCCATTATTGGCATTTCCACACAACCTCTGTTCCTAAGAAATCCAGTATTTAATTATTTCCATTGCATTCTATAAAACACGTGCATATACATGTCATTAGGATTCACGACGAAGGGGATTCGAAGGAGTGATTCATTGAAGTGGATCATACTCCGGAGAATCAAGGGTTGATCAGCAAGTATCACTAAATGATTATATACGACTACCCTGCAAAACAGGCAAGCTTCGGTTTGCCTTTAACAGCTTTTAAGTTTTTACTTTGTATTCACTTTCGGTTAAGATATGAAATGTGCATTAGGTCTAGTGCTTTGATACTCCTCATGCATGACCAAATGAACCCAGGGAGTATTGGGTAGTTGTCTTTTCACCGTGTAGAACTGCCATGCTTAAGTAAGGTTTGGTAGAAGCCGAGTGGTGAGATGCTACTCGCATGATCAGGAACAACAGGGGCATACGTGATTGGTTCAGAAAATGTGTAGCAAGTTGAAGTTGAGACTGGAAGGTTGTAGGGGCAGCAGGACATAGTGGTCTGGGTGCTATAGACCTGTCCGTGTCGGTCAAGGACCGATCCATATGCGGCCCTGTTGAGCAAGTTTGAGTTGTGTACCGGACTCATGCTGGTTATATGTGACCCAGTAAACAGATGTACCTCGAGAAGCTTGCTTTGAGCCTTTTCGGGTCGCCTCAGGCGAAAGGGCCGGTGTGCAGTATGTGGGTAACATTCTCATAACATCTCATGTCGGTAGGTGCACCATGAGAGTGGCTACTGTACGGGGCGATTTGATCGATTCAACATGAGTGAAACGGGGGAAAGGCTGCCACGTACGACGTCAGTGATGGTTGCCGTAGGCAACGACGAATACGGGCGTACGTGTCGTGTAGTCCGGGTGTTATTTATTCGAATCACCGTCGCTCGCGGAATGGACCGAGCATACTTGTTCTCACAGTCGTGACGTAGTAAGAACTTGCACGAGAAAGGAACTAATCACATTGGTTTGAAGTTTATACTATCTTTGTGATGTATCTTTGATGAATAGCTAGTGCAACCTCGATTCTTTTATGCCATGAGCAAATTATATCGGGAGAAAGCGTTTCTTGTATGATTGTGGACTCCCGATGTGGCGTGCCCAAGGTTACTCTTAATTTGCTGCTAATAATACTTGAAAGTAAGGATTCAAATTTAGGCGAGTTTATTATTCATTATGCCATCCTACTTTATTTCATAACCTCATGTAGAGTTTCATGGCTAGGGTGACGGTTAAGTCTTTCTGAGCGTTATGCTCACGTATGCTATCTGAGTTGTTTTGCAGGTATTGACTTCATGCTTATGAGAAGGGATGCCGATGAGACTCAGAAACCTCCGAGTGGTTACTCAAGAGCATCTTCGCTGCTGCAGATTGTTCTTCGTGTTGCTAGTAAGAAACGTCTGTGGGCTGGACTGTTTCTTTGTTGCTATGTTAGAAATGAGTCGTGAGAGTTATAGTCTTCCGCTGTAGCTTATTTTGAGATAAGTATTTGTGAAACACTTTTTTAAGCTTCTGCAAATGATTTATGTAATGTGATTTGTTTCCTCAACCGTGTGCTGTTGGGTGCCGCATATCACGGCATCACCCGACGAGGTCCTGGCAGGGCGTCGTTCGTCGGCGGTCCCCCACAGCGTGGTATCAGAGTTGCGTTTGGAATAGTGCACAGATTGAGCATCATATTACGTTAAAAACTTAGGATACGGTGATAAAATGGTACTAGGCCCACATAAGGACTACTATAATAGCATATTATGAAGGTGGCAACCTAACTTATTTGCTATGTCAGAAAATCGTGCATCTCAGGACGTTCTATGTCTTGGGGTGCATGTAAGCGCTGTCCACCAGTGCGCAAGCTGAAGGGTGGAGTGTAACACCCCCAAATTCATTTCCATGCATCACATACATTTTTCATATAGAGAAACATTATAAAAGAAGTAGAAATGGAGAAAGAACTATAGAAATAGAGAAAGAACTATAGAAATGGAGAAAAACCATAGAAATGGAGAAAAGAACCATAGAAATGGAGAAAGAACCATAGAAATGTAGGAAGGGACCATAGAAATGGAGACAGAACCATAGAAATGGAGGGAAGGAACCATAGAAATGGAGGAAAAACCACAGAAAGTGAGAAGGGAATATAGAAATGGAGGATGGGGCATAGAAATGGAGAAGGGCGATGTAGAAATGGAGAATGAGACATAGAAATGGAGAGGGGAATGTAGAAATGGAGAATGGGACTTAGAAATGAAGAGCAGAATGTAGAAATGGAGAATGGGACATAGAAAGGGAGAGCAGAATGGAGAAATGGAACAAGTGACATAGAAATGGTGAGGAATGGGAAAAAGATAGCTGAAATGAGCCATTTCCAAATTTCCCTAAATTTCCCCCAAAATTTATAAATTCCCCAATTCCCAAAAAGTGGATTTTTTCCCACATTATGGGGATAAAATCCCCAAGTCTGCCGCACCACAAGAGATAAGTTTGTTAAGATCCAAAAAAAATTTGAATAGGACTCTTATTTGAGCTCCAATTGGAGTAGGACTCCTCTTTTCCCCCTTATAAATATAACCCCCACCCCCTTGGCCGACCCCTCATTCTTTTGGTCGTCCCCCCAGCTGCCAAGCCCCTTTCTTGCTTCCAAGTCGCCATGTTTCCCCCCTTGCCGGAATTTGGCTGCCGTCGAGCTCCATCGAGCCCCGCCGTCGCCGGAGAAGAAGCCCGACGATCTGTCCTGCCCTAATCTTCCATAGAAAAATTCCCCACTGCTCCATTTCTAGGAGGAAGGCCCTGCCACCAAAAAGAAGTGAGATAGGTCTATTACCCATCTTACGACGTCGCCGATGTTTCTACGCATCCGTTTTCTTCGCCCCCTTCGAGCAGAAACTTTTACGTGTGGACAGATCGCGTTTTGATCGGTTTTTGACGGTGGAATTGATCTAGATCTTGAGTCAAGATCATCACCACGTCCACACTTGATCCCTACACCTTTGTTCATCATAAAACACCATGAAAGCCCATTAAAATATGCAAGAACACGTACAAACTGGTTTAATAAAACAGCACCATAGGATTTGCATACATCTACTCATTGCATCTTGAGTAAAGTTTGTGCATGATGTTTGATTGCTTTAAAACAGCACCATAGGATTCGCATACATCTACCCATTGCATCTTGAGTAAAGTTCGTGAGTAGAAGGACAAGCTCAAGAGGCCATCTACGAGGATCTACAGCACCAAGACTTTGAGACGCTCGAACAACAAGAACCACGGGAGCAAGGCAAGTGCCCTTGACCATATTGATCCCATGTTTTGAAACTGTTTTGTTTGCGAAAACACGTATGCTTGAGTCAACTTGATGGGACACCCTTTTATATGAGTTTACTAGTTTTGTTAACCATCCTTGTCGCCGGGAAAGTTGATGAGTCGGGTATGGTCATTTATCCTTTTAGCTTCGCTTAATCTACGGGATAAGGGAAGCTGAATTAAAACATGTCTAGCTATTGCACTCATATGAATAATGATGATGAGAACTTGATGATGTTAATAAGCATGGAATCAGGGAGATCTAGGAAAGCTTGGTTTGTGGATGTTGCTGAATGATATGGTGGTTTACTTGCCGTAGATCTAAAGAACGATTCATGCCAGCACATGCCAGGAAAACAGTGCCACCACAAGGCCAAATATGGGTGCGGCTTAGCTGATTAATTAGGTGTGTTGCTAGCTTGTTATGGACCGTGGATGGCGCGGGGAATGGGAGTCGAGAGGGACTGCCCTGGGAACTGCATGGCACAAGAGGGGGCCCGTGGGTGGGAGAATGGCGATTCGAGCCTGCGGGTGAAACCTCAGTGAGTCCATACATCTAGTAGCCCCTTTGTAAGGCTATTTTGTGATCTCTTGGCCATACACCGACGGTTGTGTACTGGTATAATGGAGGTTCTGCAGTCGCCGACGGGTGACAAAATCACGAACTTGTGGGTAAAGTGGTGCCGCCTCTGCAGAGTGTAAAACTATCATGATAGCCGTGCTTCCGGTCACAAGCACCTGGCCAACTCACATGATTAGAGGGAAAACTTGGGATGGATATTCGGTATGGTTATGGTATGGTCATTGGGATTGGTTTTGGAACTGTTTTGAGTCATGAAAATGAGTTTGGCTTCAGTTATATGAATATGAGATGTTATGAATATTTATGAGTATTAGATGGACTTGAGAAATATTATTGGCTGGTTGAGACTTGATAAATGGTGAATTATGATGAAATAATATTGTTGATTACATGGTTATATTGGGATTTAATTCACTTAGATTTAGTTTCTGTTTTTACCATGTTTGTGAAATAAAATTTGCTTGCTGGAATGAGCCTTTTTATTCCATACCTTGTTGAAAGCTACATGTCATACTTTTCCCGCACCTGCTGAGTACGACATGTACTCACCCTTGCATTACCACATAAAAATCAGGTACAGGAGATGAGTACTTCGAGGACCATGCGGAGTACTAAGCGTGTGAACTACCGTCAACATGTCTGTGAAGTTGAAGATAGAGCCTGCTGCTGTTTAGTTGTTTCTGCTGTCGTTTAGAGTCTTCCGATGCAAGAATAAGACAGACAATCATGATTGAGACATTGAGTCATTGTAATAAAGTACTTCAACACTATTTATTCGTGGTTATACTCTGAATTCAGTTTGTGGATTATATGTGTATGTGTGATAAATGTCCTGGGCACACATATGCTTTCACTTGGTTCTATTTTCGGAACCGGGTGTCACAGATTGGTATCAGAGCCACGTTGACCGTACGACGAAAGCCTAGGTAGAATGGACACTCCAAAACACATAGGCACACCCCTCTAAACTGTTATTTTCGAAAATTGCTTGCTGCTGCACTTTACCTGTCAATTTAGCCACCGCAAAGTGCTATTTCCAGCCCCTTCTTTTCTCTTCTTTTGGACAGCAATACTTATATTTTCTTGCTTTATAGCTTTTGAAGCTTTGGAGTTACTTTCTTCTTCTCTAAAGTTTCTCATTTATAGATGCCGGTGATTAGGAGCACAGCACGCATAAGGACTCATCCACCACCACGTGAGAGTGCACTTAACCCCATTAAGGTGTCTGATGGACCATATTGGGAGGAGGTGAAGATGGAACCTCATGATGAAGATGAAGTAAATAGCTCTATGCATGAGGAAGAGGACCCAGAAGAGGTGGAACCATTCGAAGACGACATGGAAGATGATCCACAAGAACAACATTGGTACGCACCTCAGCAGGACTTTCACGCGGGCTTACACCCCGTGGAGCCTCATGAAGCTATGTCGGGAGGAGATGAATCCAAAGAGAAGCCACCCCTCGCTGAGGCCAAGAATGAAGGTGATGAATCGGCCAAACATTCAGTTCAAGAATTTCGGTCCATTGGAACGGAAGGAGGACATGTATCCAGGGAGCTCAAATAATTTCTGGATTGCTGCAGCTTATACCCGGAATATCTCCTCAAGAAATTGCCTCGTCTCGGACATGAAGAGTGGAAGGCTGACGTAACCATCCTACCTAACGGTAGGGTTGTCACTCGTCACTTCACACCCACATGGAGAGCTACAAGGGCAGAAGCTATCAATGATGCTTCATGGGAAGCACTCACCGGACTGTGCTACGCCTACCATGAGCAGCTTGAGGACACAACTTTTGAGCTGCACCCGTATCGGAAGAGTGGCACAAGGGAGATCATTGGACCCCATGTAACAGCTCTTTCCAACCGACAAGCTGCTGACAAGTCTTAGAGGTTGCTCGTGGAGTTAGGAAACTGCTACGCAAGCGCACAAGAAGAGATTCGTTACGTCCGCAAGAAGCTGTATTTGCTGGAGAAACAAGAGGAGACTCGTGCCAACGCCGGAGCAAATGGAGCACCAGCGTCATTTAACCCTACATGGACTGCCGACTCACCATGGCGTGCGCCCATGTATGGACCACCACCGTCACATGGCGAGAACAGCACCGGTTCTCACGATTAAGTTTATGTTTCCATTGGATAAAGCTGTGATAGGAACGCTTAGATCGTAGTAGCTTGAATAGGAGTGGTGTGCTGAATTTTCGTGATGATTGCTTATGTTTGTGTGGTTGGTATGAGTTGTGGAACGCTTCAGCGAATATCCATATCCACACATAGTAGATAGATGTGAGATGCTTCGGCCCGTGTCCACATCCTCATATAGGCTTATATTAATAAAAGAAATTGCTTAGTTCATACACCTTGATGCATATAGTTGGGGAATCACTTCTTTTAATTCTAAATTCTATTCCGAAAGTAAGCCTTAAAATAAGGGGGTAGACTTTCTTGCCAACCATATTGTCTTGGATTCCCAAAGGATTGAAATAATACTTGGAATGGATTGGTTAAGCAAGCACAATGGAGTGATTCAATGTGCTGAGAGGATCGTGCAGTTGACAAGTGAGAACGGTAATCGTATTGAGTTCGAGGCAGCCCAACTGGCAACCAAGAAGGCAGCACTGAACCACATCGAAGAAGCGACATTGGAAATAATGCAGGTGGTTCAAGAATATTCAGATGTGTTCCTGGAAGAACTTCGAGGTATGCCACCTGACCGGGACATTGAATTTGCTATTGATTTAGTACACGGAACTGCACCTATAGCGAAGAGGCCCTATAGGATGCCCGCTAATGAACTAGTGGAGCTCAAGAAGCAAATACAGGAGCAGCTAGAAAAGGGTTTTATACTCCCAAGCTCGTCACCATGGGGAGCCCCCGTGCTCTTCATAGACAAGAAGGATGGGACCCAAAGGATGTGTGTGGATTATAGGTCTCTCAATGAGGTGACGATCAAGAATAAATACCCGCTGCCCCGTATAGAGGACCTGTTTGACCAAATGAAATGTTCCCGAATTTTCTCCAAGGTTGATCTTCAGTCGGGATACTTCTGGCTGAAGATTAAGCCCTCTGACATACCCAAGACTGCATTTCGAACACAGTATGGTTCGTATGACTATACCGTTATGTATTTTGGGTTAATGAATGCACCCGCATACTTTATGTACCTCATGAAGGTCTTCATGGAGTACTTGGACAAGTTCGTCGTGGTTTTTATCGACGATATCATGGTGTATTCGAAAAGCGAGGAAGAACATGAAGAACACTTGAGATTGACATCGGTTTCCTGGTTCCCATATAGCAGTAAGCATCCGGTACACAACTCAATACTTGCTCCCAGGGCCGCACACGCTTCAGTCCTTAACTGACAAAGGAAGAGCTACTCGACCAAGACCTCGTCTTGGCGCTGCCTAACCCTCCTGCCCGGTCTCATGTTCGAAAATGTAAACTTTAGTTTGCTTCTTTTCCAACCACACTTATGTCATCCTAAACTATAGCTCGCGAGTAAATTCCAACTACTCGTCTTCTACCGGATGTCATTACCTATTTAGCACGGCCTTATTCTACAGCGATGCCACCTTTCTACCCTTGACCCAGGGTTCATTTGGTCATGCATTTGGAGTATAAAGCATCCTTGACCTAATGCACATACAAACTCTAAACCATAATTGTGAACAAAGTAAAAACTTTATAAATAACATAAATGCAAACCGGAGCTTGCCTTGGTTTTGCAGGTGACTAAAGTCAGATAATTATGAAGTTAGTTGCTGATGACTTGAAGCTTAATCACTGGCCTGCTTGCTCCTTGATCCAAGCTTTACTTCTCCACATTTCCACGTTTAACCACTACACGTTATGAATATGCATATATGTTTAATTGTAAAACTTTTGCTAAGTTCTAAAGAAAAGTTTAGAACTGGAACTCTGTTTAAGAAATTAAAATGACACTGGTGCTAGTGGTTTGGGTTTAGGTTGAAGTACTAGGATCAAGTGAGATGTGGGGTTCATCACTTGGTGGTGATCACCTAATGGGGTTGAACAGACAGTACTGATCCAGAGCTCCAATGGGGCTGAAACTTTTCTTGTGCGTTCCTTGTCACAAGAAAGTCATCTGGATCAAAATTTGGAATTTTTCATTGAATAGATCACTCAGAACAATTCCCTAAGCATTTAGGCAAACAGGAATTAAATCTGAATAAATTTGCACTCTGATGCAAATTCAAGTGAACCACTATTTCAAATATAGCTCAGGGAGAATGCATGAATTTTCCTAGAATGTTTGGAGCTAAGAACTGCCCAGAACTGAATTTCCATGTTTTGGAAATTCTCTGAAATAGTTTCTGTATTCATTTGAACACAGAAACATGAAATCAGAATCACCCTAAATAAATCAACTCCAAAGGATCTGAAACTTTTACAGGAGTTTCCTAACATCCTAAAGAATATTCTGGTAAAATTTGGGGATTTTTGGATGAACCAAACTCACTCTAAAATTCTTTTGCTGAAAGCTTTAAAGAATTTTCCAGAATTAATTAATGATTTTTCATACAAATTGGGTTGCATATGTGGACAGAGTTTTTCAATCTGAATCCAACCCAATTTGAATCACTAAATTTGGAGCTTCCTAGCAAAAGTTATGAGGTTCTAAAGTTTGAACTGAATTTGGAATTCAAACTAAACCGGGCTGACCGTGGGTCCCGGGTACACGTGTCCATCCCTTGATGCAGCCACACCGTGGTCCACAGCTACTCAGGCTGTATTCACAACAGATCAAATGGCCACAGCAAATCCCAGTCTACCGCAACAGCCACTGACCGGTGGGGCCAAAAGTTTCTTCTTCCTCCCGCCCCCTTTTTCCCGCGTGCTTTGCCCCCTCGCCGGCGTGGCGGTGACCTCGCCGGAACCGACTTCCTGTCCACCTCACGGCCTGCTACTCGCCGCCCGGGGGTTTTTGGGAACGGGAAACTCATCTAGGGGGTCGGCACAAGCTATCGATGCTCGGAACTAGGTCGGCGGCGTGCAAAGGCTTCGGTGAAGCTTCGACGCCGTGGTCCGATCACCCTATCCCGCCAAAGGTTCAGAGAATTCGCTCTAAATCATCAGTGGGTCATGGGGGTGCTCGGTTTCGGTTCAAACTTGATCGGCAACGGCTCAAGATGGGGTCTCACCATGTGCCCGGCGGTTCCCGCCATGATCGCTGCTCGGAAAACTTGAAATTAGTTGCAACTACTCGGTTATAAGCTAGGTTTACAAAGGAAATGGGGTCGCTAGCCAGTCTAGCTTCCATGTGCAAGATTTGGTGAGCTACAAGCACGAATTGCAACTCAATTTAATCATCCCGTACCGGAAGGTCGAATTGCGCCCTCCGAAAGAAAATTCCCGAATTGGCTCTCGGTGATCCACCGCTCGACTTGAGATCAGGGGGTGAGCAGCATGGGTCAACAACGCGTCCGGGGGTGTTCTTGCTCGGTCATGAAAGTACCCGGTGTGAGCTGTCCACGAGCACCCCAAGTCGCCAAGCCGTTAGGTCGCCGTGGAAGAGAGTGATTCTAGGGTTAGGGAGGCCGGAACTGAGCTGTTTTTGCGCCAAGGAAGTATGAGCAGCTCCCTCAGGAACATTTTGCAGCTCAACGGGGTGGTTGCGTGAAGCTTGATCGGTTCCCATCGATCACCGAGGAGGCGGTGACGTTTTTGCTCGGTTCTGTGCGAGAGGGATAGCAGGGCCTCGTGTGGCGGTTTGTGAACGAGCAGAACACTTCTTGAACGGATGAGGGCGCGAGCTGGTTGTCACCGTGACAAAATCAACAAGGAGGTGACGGTTCTCAGCCCTCGGTGGCGCTCGTGAGGAAGCCACGGTGCATTCAAGTCTGAACAGAGAATGACTTTGAGTGCAAGTCTTCAGTAGCTCACTGACCAGTGGGTCCACCCCTCTTCTTATCCCCCCAACTTTCTCACAAATATCTCTCAAATTTGGCACAGTGGAAACTTTAACCATGAGGAACTCAAATTCAAAAGCTATTTGGCAAATGGATAAGTTTTACCTCAGTTTCAAATTTGAGTCCAAATTCCAAGTAAATTTATAAGCCCCTTTGATATTCATATCAAAGCAACTCCAAACTTTCTCAAAATTTGCATCCTCACTGATTCAAACCTGAAGAATTTGAATATGCCTTCTGATCTTTGAGTTGGCCATTGTAAATACAAATTCTTAACCAACAGTTTGAATTTCCTTTTGGACATGGCCTCCTTTTCCTTGAAGTAAACCATTTAATTCAAACTGATTTTTTAAGTCCTCTGTTGTGATGACCCATTTGAATTTGGGTGAAAAACTTTGGTTTGCTCCTAGCCCATGCTTGATCAATCTTGGTCTGACTATGCCCCTCAAATTTGAATTCGAAGGTGATCTCAAATAATGCTTTGAACAAATGGTATATGAGTGCAAAATTTCTCACATTTTGGAACTTAAGCCCTTTAATACCTGAGGACTGCATTGGTCATCTCACATATATGCCTTTGGACAAAATGATCTTGAATCCTTTGCAAAGGTTCGAAATTGGGTTTAAATTTCCTCCCCTCTACTCATATAGGATGTGCACATGAGTTAGATTTTTGGGAGTGAAATTCTTTCCCTGGGTTAACCTGTGTTCAGTATGAGCTAAAGAACATTTTAGCTTTCCCCACATGTCCATGTTTGAGTTTATCATTTCATGTGACATAACTCAAGTCATTCCCTTGCCTTAACATGTTTGAATTCAGCATAGACTCCACATGATCATAATCCATTCCTTTTTAGCTCACCTTCAAATCAGAAAGTTGCCACCCTAATTCTCCTCACCTTCAAATGTGTGAGGTTTCATGTGTGTTTGAAAATTTGGCGGCACTTTGAGGTGAGCATTAGAGTCTAAAGACCTTATTTTTGTTCTTTCTCATACACATGTATGATTACACATGAGTTTAACTCCACCTTGGTCCAACACATTCAAATGAATGCTGGAACCCGTGTTGTCGAACCTCACGTATACCATCCCATGCAAGAAAGTTTTTGTAAGTCCCATTTTTCATGAACCAGAAACACAATGACGTTCAATCACCCGTTTCTTTGCATTCACGTTTTTGGGATTTTTACATTCCTCCCCCTTTAAAAAGAATCTCGTCCCGAGATTCCAAAAGAAGAACGAGACCGGAGTGGTAATTCCAAGCTGTTCGACGATAAAGGTTCCGGATTGTTCCTGCGGAGGTAGTCTTTGCTTTCCACGTAGTTTCTTCCGTGGTATGATTACTCCACAGCACCTTGTAAAAGCTCAATGTCCGATTCCAGGTGTTCCAGATTCTTTTCATCGATAGTCTGAACAGGTCACTCGACATACGTAAGGTCCGGTCTCCATTTGTCGATCTCTTCGGTGCGGACGGCAATGGTAGCTTTAAGGCACTTCCGTAGCTGTGACACATGAAATATGTCGTGAACACCAGCAAGGCTTGCCGGTAGTTCCAGCCGGTATGCTACAGGTCCGCACTTCTTCGCGATAGCTAATGGATCCTATGTTCAGGGAGCAATATCCCCCCTTTACATCGGACCGGTGAATTCCTTTCATCGGAGACACGCGAAGATAAACGTGTTCTCTGCCGTCAAAATGCAACGGTCTACGCCTTTGACCATCGTAGCTTTTCTGTCGGGATTGTACAGCCTCCAAGTTTGCTTCTATTGTCCGAACTGCGTCATCGGCTCGGTTGACTAATCACCCCAAACAGTACTCTTTCACCGTACTTACACCATTTCAGCGGTGTGTGACATTTCCGGCCGTAGAGCTTCATATTGCGAGGTAACTATACGGTCTTTAAACCATAGAGTACCCTCATCATTCTTACTGAACTACCTCACCTCTCCTTTTTCTATTCTTTTCCGTATGTGAGACATACCCTTGCCTCTCCTTTGCCCTTCAGCAATCTCTCCTCAGATTGCTGAAATGGGAGCAGTGTTATAAGGTACTCCATACGGAATGACACGGAGACTGGGTTTTTCTTCTTCTAACTCAGCATTCACCAAGTTGTGAACGTGGCCTTTCTGACTAAACATGTCGGTAACCGCGTTCACTTTTTCCCGGATGATATTGGATCTTGAAGTTATGATCTTTAATGAGATCCAACCATCTTCAAGAACACCTTTGCACCCACTAGTTGATCAAATGAACTATCGACACGGGGCAGGGTACTTGTTCTTTATAATGATGGCATTGAGCGAATGATAAGCAACACTTAATCTTAGTGTCTCATCGCTCTTCTTGACAAACAGCGCAGAGCAACCCAAAGGTAAGGAGCTAGGTTGTATAAAACCTTTGCTCATAAGTTCACTTGGTTGCTCCTTCCACTCCACTAGTTCATTGGGTGCCATCTTATATGGCCTTCGTGAAATCGGTGTTGTTTCCGGCGTCAGCTCAATCTTGAACTTGACGTCCCGTTAGCCGGCATGCCCGGTAACTCATCGGAAACACATCGGTTCTTCACATCCCACAGGAAAATCCTCGAGTTTAATCACTTCAGTGTGGTAGGCCTAACCCGTTCTCCTTGCTGTACAGAACAGACTCTCCTGTCCTCACCCAGATTTTGATCCGTTGAACAGCATATTCATAACTCAAGTTGAATACAAAGTTAGAGTTAACTTCAGTATCTTTCCAATGAGTACTCCTATGGCTTCAGATCATCTCTGGATCCAAAGTTATGATTGCTCAAAGCTGACAGAATTTCTGGATAAAATTTGCCAACTTCTCCTTTGTATGTGGCTACTTTATCACAGTTGTATATGCAAATACAATAAGAATCTGAACAAACTTTGAACTACAACAATGTTGCATATTTCATGACCTTTCCAACGTTGTTTCATAGGCTCCTTAAGGATTTTTCTACAGGAAGCTATGGAAAAACATAAAGGTCCAGAGAGGTTTTTGTTACTGTCCTGGTTTTGAACAGTTTGCCTTCAACTGGATTTTTCACCAACTTAACGTATGATTTTGCTCTGGAGGTCTACAAGGAAGTTGTAGAGCAATTGAAAATATTTTCAGAACTGTATTGTACACCTTAATTGGTTAAATATACTCAGAATTATGCTCTGTTAAAATATAGCAAGAATTCCTGCCAGAAACAGAGCACTCTGTTTTTGAAGTCCTTGAAGCCTAGTCATTCTCTCATTTGAATCTTAGCCCACAATAAGAATTCAGTAACTAATATTTGTTTCAAACTTCCATTTTTAGTTGAAAGTTTGTTGATGCATCATTTATTTATAGGGAAGAGGATTATATGTTTTGTACGGCGTCGATGCACCGTAAGAAACATGTCGGCACTACGTTGCCTCACCAAAGAAAAATCCTAACCGGATTATACCGGCATATACGTATTATCAGTGGAACTAAGACGGTCTCTCGCACACGTGTACTACACGGAATACGTACATGGTTAGTACATGCAGAAGAACACTCAATAGTGGTGCACTCAAAGGTTGTTTTCATTTCAGGCAGTTCCATATTTGAAAGTAAATACAAACGCCAGTATCATTGCCATACGGCCGTCCTTGAGTTAAGCCACGTCTCAAGGTACGTGATCGTGTTTTAACACCACATGATGGGGAACCCGAGTATATCATGAATGGGTCGTCACGGTTGGGAATGTTATCAACCCAATGGATACCACCTACTGCCCTGCAGGGCACGCCGATGGCAAGCGCTGCGTATGTCCTCCTAGGCTAATTCCAGAAGAACATACTATCGCGTTACTGACCACACGATGGGATCTCCACTTACTTGCCTAATGCATGCTAGGGATCAGCGTTTCATATGAACTCAGGAACATGAAGAGTCCAAGAGTTTCATATTGACGTCTCACACCAAGCTGTGAGACCTATCCATGAACTACATTCCTCGTCAGGGGAGCTAACCGAAATTGAACCGCTTTTGGTGGCGTTCCTTACCATGCTTACCTGAGCGTAGGTGTGTCGTTACATAATCCAAATTCAGAATTATAACAAGTATGTTAGTCATGCCACTTAAGTAGCTATACTACTATAGTCCTTATGTGGGCCTAATACCGTTTGCTCACCGTATCCTAAGTTTTTGTCGTAATACGATCCTTACTCCGTGCGCTATTACCAATGCGGCTCTGATACCACGCTGACAGGGCCCGATCCCGATCACGGGGCTGTGCCGCTCGCCCGGGAATCACATTGGGTGGTGCCGTGTTATGCAGCACCAAACAGCACACATATAAGGAAAAACTGTATTACATAAATCAAAAGCGGAAGCTTACAAATGTTATTTGTAAATAATTTACATAAATTATCTACAGCGGAAGTCTATAAACAGCTCACGTCGAATAACTAAGAAGCATGCGAGAAAAGGTCCAGCCCGTGGACTCTTCTCGGTAGCAACACAAAGACATTGCAGCGGCTAGGTCCTCCATGTTTTACCCGACTCGGACGTTTCCGGGTCTCACTGGACAACCTTCTTTATGAGCATCGTCTTAACCTGCAAAACCACTCATATAGCAAGAGTGAGCACAAATGCTCAGCAAGACTTAACCGTCTCTCCTAAGACATGTAACTCTACATGAAAGGGACTTAAGACCTAAACATATAAGTTGCAAAAAGACCCGCCTACGAGTTCATCCTTAACTTTCAGATTTTAGCCATAATAGTAGTGACCTTGCGCCCAGCAACATTGGAACTCCACAATCAAACAAGAAACGCTTCATTCCAATGTTACTTGCCCCAAGGTGGAAAATAACTTTAGTTTGCTCTCTCTACTTCAAACAGAGTTTTCATGCAATTTACAATAATCATAGCAGCAATTAAAACTTTGCAAACTGTTTCCACACAAGTTGATTACTACGTCACAGCGCAGTGAGCAATCTGTACGCATAACCGCGAGGTACGGTGATTCGAATCTGTAAGGGCCTCAGTTTTTGGACACATATTTAAAGTGTTCATCACCACACACACACCTCATTTGAAGAAAGTTGATGAACACATTTAAAGAGCAAGTAACCACCATCAACATGCTCATTAGAGAATAAACTCACATATTACAAAAGTGGTATTTCCCACATGTAATATATAGGGGCTTGGCATATGGAAAACTCCTACACGGTGCTAGGAATGTCCAAGCCAAGTTTCACCCAAATTCAAAACCTTTTGAGGTCATTTTGGGCATAGCTAGAAAGAGGGCAGTTTGAAACTACATTCAAATTCAAACTGTTTTTATCCCATGAATTCAAAAGTGGGAGACATATTCTTACTTAGCACATTTTTGTGAGCTCACACACCAATTTTCACTCCATTTGGAGTTGAGCTTGACATGAGCTAAGTGGGGCAAATTCAAACTTTATTTGAATTTCAAACTGAACATGTGCTGAAATTTATCCAAACCAAACCCAATTTGAATTCTAGTCAATTCAAATGGCTCAAAGGTCGATAGTTCAAATCACCAGGGGCTTTGTGGAGATTACTGTTTACAACAGTGATAAGGAGTTAATTTCAGAGGTTAAAATTGAGGGTGGGACCCACATGTCATAGAGATAAGAGGGAAGACTTGCACACAAAGTCACAGCCTCGGTGGGAAATTCCACCGATCAGCTGCCGGCTGTGCCACCGAGAAGGAACCGGCGCCACCAGCAGCTTCCCCCTTCGCGCGCTGGCGCCCAGGGCAGCCTGCTCGCGCCCCCACACGACCGTCACCGCCTCAGCCCGAGCGAAGAATGGTTGCTTTTATCTCCTCGCGGGCAACATCGAGCAGAACCATTTTTCTTCTTCCGAGCTCTCGGTCGATCGGGAAAACAAAGAAAACAATCGCACACTCGTTCCCCCGAGTTGCTAGACAGCACGCTGGGCTCAAGCACCACCCTCCCAACGCCTGAACCACCGGGTTTTGGCTCCCGTTTCCGTGATCAACGACGACCGCCGCGACTGAGCTGAAGAACAGCGATCGGTCTCACGTGGACAGCGTTCCACAGGGGCTTTCACGGTCCAGCAAGAGCGGCAACAGGAGCGCGGGACCACCGTGTTGCTCTCCTCCGAGTCTTGAAGCAAACCGTGAAGAATCCGCTACGAATTTCCAGATTTTGCTCCGGTGGTCTTAAACCGAGCTTCCGGTATGGATTCTTCGAATTCCCGCTCTATGATCCTTTTGAAGTTATCAAATCTTGCACATAGGCGCTGTACTAGCCGGCGATCAATTTCCTTTCTGCATCCGTGGTATGAAACCAACTAGGAGTAACGAATTTTGAGCTTGATCGAGGACGTTCATGGCGGGCACGATAGGTCACACGGTGCCGACCAACTTGCCGCCATCTTTGAACACATTTGAAACCTTGTCGAGCTTTCTAGAGGTGTACTGATGCTGCAGGACCGATTGTTCGAGGTCTTGGCGGGTTAGAACCCACGGCCGACGGCGCCGAACCTTAACCGAGGCCGCCGCATGTCGCCGGGTTATTTCCGGTCACCGCGAGCTCGAACTGACCCCACAGACGTGTTCCTCGACGTCGACAAACTCCTGGCGGCGAGTTTCAGACCGTGCGATGGCCGGCAGCGACAATACGGCGAGCTCCGGGTCTGCTCCGGCGAGGAGAGGCGGCGCGGGCGCGAGGGAGCGTCGGGAGGAAGAAGAAGACGCGGGGCCCGGCCGTCAGCGACTTAAAAATTCAAATCAGGATCAGGTGTGGCTGGGATCCATTGTGCTGGCACGCAGTAACCCCGTAGACCCCTGTGTACCGATGCCTCAGTGCGCAACACGTGTCCCCGTGGCCCACCCGCAAGTTTAAACTTTTCCCCGATTTTCAGACTTCATTCAAACTTCAAATCCTCATAACTTTCGCTGGAAAGCTCCAAATCGAGTTAACCAAATTTTGTTGGATTCAGCTCTCTGAGTACTTTCCAGCAAATCAAGTTTCACTTCATGAAAACCCTTAATTCTCCATAATTAATTCCTCAAATTTTAAACTGTTTGGAATTTTAACTGGAGAATCCCTTGGATGAAAATTCTGAAATTTTGCTGGGATGTTCACCAAAATATCCCTGAACTACCATAAAAATTTCAGGTCCATTTGAGCTCATTTGATCCACCTAATGGTGTGATTAGTGAAACTGTTCCAGAGAAAATAGAAAATGTTCAGAAACATTTTCAGAATTTTCTCTGAAATTGTGTAGCTCCTATCTGTAGTTGGGAACCTTCAAATTAAGTGAGACCAAATCTATTAGAACCCTATAAAAATCTAGTTTTCATAAAGTCATGGCTTGTTCCATGAAAATCCTTAGAACACCCTAAGAGTTCCAATCAAGGTCAAGGACATAATTATTTGTGCAGGGCTCAATTGAGCTGTGCTGCATCTAAAACTTGACCAAGTCTCTGTTTAGGTTGTAACCAAGCCACAGTAAAAGTTTCAGAGTCATTGTGTCTGTCTAGTGGGACTTATAAACTTCACAAGTTCAAACTTAATACAAATGCATTTAAATTAATACTTGTACTTCTTATATCATGTAGTCGCTGAGGTCGAGGAGGAACCCGAAGTCCTAGACTTCGTTACTCCGGAGGAGCAGCTAGCCTATGACCAAGAGCAGCAAGGCAAGCTCTGGTTTGCATCAACCTCTTTACAAATTTTTATTGTTTTGAGCACTTTCTTTGAGTATCACTTATTTCCTTGCATTAGAGTCTTGTTTGGAAACCCAATTGCATAGCCAAGAAAACCATGGGTTGGGTTTAGGATTGCAAACCCCCTTAGCTACTGCAAAGCTAAGTTAGGGTAGGATTCGGTACAAGTCGAGTAGTTGGAACTACTCGCGAGCATAGGCTCTAGGCACTCGACTCGGGTAGAAATAGCACATGATACACATGGCAAGAAAAATGAGACCGAGCGGAGAGTAAGGGCAGCAGGACTTTGGGGCCTGTGTGCTATAGCTCCGCTAATGTCGATTGAGGACCGAGCCATGTGCGGGCCTGTTGAACAAGCTAGAACAGTACCGAAGACCTACCGGCTATATGGGAACCGGGAAACTGATGTAACTCGGGTAGCTGGGTATTGAGGCATTGCCCGTCGTTCAGAGGGTAGGTTGAGAGCTTGAGGTGTAAATCGGCTGGTGGCACTGAGATGCGCGTGCAGAGACCTCTTGCTCGGGACGATGGGACCGGTTCAATATTTGGCTGACGGGTGAAAGGTGGTTGCGTACAGCGTCAGTGAATGTTGCTGTAGGCAACATCGAGTACGGGCATACGTGATGGGTTGTTCGGGTAACCCTGCAGGTGTAAATCGATTATAATCGCCGTCCCTCGCGGTCAGTGAGTACCACTTGTTCACTGTACCATGACGTAAAAAGAACAGGCTAGTTGCATGTTAAAATGTTGCTGATTGAAAGATGAACTTGATTGCTAATGATTGGTTGTAGTTTAGAGCTAACTAAAGTTCTTTTGAACTTTGGGCAAAGTACATGAGAGAAATGCGTTTCTTGTTTGATTGCGGCTCTCTCATGTGCCTTAGCGTAAGGTTCTCCACAACCTGCTGCTAAAACTTGAAAGTAAGGTTCCACTAATTAGGCGAGTCCTTGCAAATGGTTTTTACCTCATGTAACCTATCAACCCTCATGTAGAAGTTCCATGTTTAGGAGAGACGGGTCAGTCTTGCTGAGCCTTCGTGCTCACTGCTTGTATTTGAAGCTTTTGCAGGGTTCTATGAGGAAGGGACTCTCGAAGAGGAGACGGAAGCCCAGGAGGGGAACCCCGTCGTGTGGGAGTCGTGCACGCCGCCGTGTTAGTGTGTGTGTGTGCTAGCGAGGACACATTCACGGGCTGAACGTGAACTTGAAGCGTAGTCTACGCCCGTGAGTGTAGACTGGACCTATTTTGATGTACAAATGTTCATAAACCACTTTATGTAATAAAAGTTTTGCTTCCGCTTTGTACCTTTGATGTGTGTTATCCGGTGCTGTGCAACGCAGCATCCCTCAGCGTGATCTTGGCTCGACAAGACCGTGGGGTCGTGTCAGCGATGGTATCAGAGCTCGCTTGAGGATTAACACACTAAAAAGGTCATCTTTTTCAAAGATCCAGTGAGGAACAAGTTAGTAGCTCATATAAGGATGTTATTAGTGTATCGAAAGTGGCATATTAACCTAATTGCTTATGTCGGAAAATCGTGCATCTCGGGACGCTTAATGTCTTGGGGGGTGCACGTAAGCGCTGTCCACCAGTGCGCACAAGCTGAAGGGTGGAGCTCCACTGGTGGCAGGTAACCCGACCCGCTTTGGTATCCTCTACGACTCTTCATGTCGTTTGGGGTATTCGAGCAACGTCTGTCCCTGGCGTGCGTGGTGCAATTTGGGAGACCCTGTCACGTGGTCTGAAACGTGAACACGTAACTCAAGGCATGTTTGGCTTGAGATCATCCGGGCGAGTGATGACGGCCGGGTGTACGGACTGTATGGATACCGGGCTCGGTGTGCAGCCGAGTCTGATGATTGTTTGAGTTTCTGCAGGTAGTATAACCTTGAAACGGTAGACGTGTAGCATCCGTGTGCGAGTGACGTTTAGTGCCACTGAAATAACGAAGCCGGCTAAGTTATGTTTTTCTTTGTGAGGACGTAGTACCGACATGATCTGGTGACGCATCGATGTCACACCGCACTAAATGAACAACTTCATTGTAAAACTTGAAAGTTTTTATCTGGAGCATTAAAACTTTGCTTTAACCTCTTCCCTTAATCAGGATATTACAAGTTAACAAGTTTTCAACTTATAGGTTGCTAAAGACAGAGCACTCTGTTTTCAGCTGCATTAAGGCTGAAGTTAATCAGAGGTTAGAGATTGAGTTATTTGGAGGTTCGGGTCATATGATACATTTGTGGAAAGCTTTGGAAGAGCTTTACAACTATTCTGTTGAGGTCCAGAGGTGTTTCATCCCTTAACCAATCGAAAAATGCAGTAGAGTTGAAACTGTCCAGAAAACAGGGCAGAGCAAAGACTCTCTGTAAACTCTCTGTAAATTGAGTATAACTTCCTGCATAAAAATCCAAAAATATAAAATAAGGTAGTTCTGGAAAGCTTATGATATGGGTTACAACTTTGTAACAGAAAGTTTTGTCAGATTGGGAGCAGAATGAACTGGAATTCTTGGATCAAAACAGTACCTAAAGCAGGGAGGTGCTGTCCACTTTTCCCCAAAAATTCTGTTAAATTTTACATCTCATAACTTTTGAACCAGGATAGATCTTAGGCCAAGCAAATACTTTCTGGAGATCTATTGAAGTTAGCTTTAACTTTGATGTTGAGCTCCAGAATTGGTTTTGTCCTTAGCATGGCCTAAATCAGGTTGAAATGGAAACTGGTCAGGGCTATTATATTGGACAGCAGATAAGCAGTCAAATTTGTTTAAATATGAACTATGTTTCCAAATTTTATGAGTTCTATGACATATCTTATGTTATAACTCAATGGTTTACTGTTTAAATAAATATTTGACATTTATAAAATATATTTTTACAGATGACAGCAGATAAGCAGTTCGAGAACGGTTGGGTGGAATCTAACTGTTCTCACCACAGCGGCTATCCGGAGGCATTGAGGCAAATGCTTCAATATTTCGGATACAACCAAATGCCGCAGTACTTCACCAAGGAAGAAGGTGAAGAGGGGAACAAGACGTGGACGATCCATGTAGAAGTTCCTGCTGGTCCTACGCCACCCGGGTGGGCGCCGTTCACTGTCACGGTGAGAGGTGGACAACCCGAGGGAATGTGGCAAGTGGCAGCCCGTGACACCATGTCACATTTCTGCCAGCTACACGTGAGAGCGATGGAGGGCACTCCATACGCGCTCGTTCCGGTGGAGGGACGGGCTCATCATGTGTGGGAAAGGAGGTACCGGGAGGCAGCCGATCCGGGTTGCCCTAGGTACAGCCCCGCGGAGGCAAGCCTTAGCCTCCAGTTGAGGGCTGTGAATGCTGTGATGGACAGCCAAGCTGTTCAGACGGAGCATCTCGCCTCAAAGCTCAAAGAAAGTACCAGCCGTGGATACCATTTTGAGGGTGCCCACAGTGCACTCCGCAATGTGCTCCTTCCGACGATCAAGCGACTGAATGAGCAGCATAATCAGTTGCATCGTCTGAAGAAGGCGAAGAAGAAAAGCCGTGTCGACATCACGGCGTTACAAGAGCTGGTGCAGACTTTAACCCAGAAGAATGAGGACCTTACTCAGGAGCGGGACGACGCTATTGAGGAAGGGCAAGGCTGGGAAGAGGACTACAACCAGGCCATGGACTAGGTGCATGCATTGCAGGACCTCGTACCTCCGGTATTGGGCATACCGGTGGTCTTGGGCCTTCCAGCAATGGGAGAACCCGAGATGGGAGAAGAGGTGGTAGATCCAGAGCCACCAGCAGAGGTACCGGAGGAGGACGACCCGCAGGAGGTCATGTTCTACTCCGAGTAGGGGGTTACAGTTGCCAAGTAGGGCAGCTAGAGTAGTGTAACCAAACTTTTGTAATCGGTGGTATGTCGTGTAGGCAGTAGCGTATGTATAGGTAGTGACGACATGAGCACGACTTCTCGGAGACCCGAGAATAATGTATCTTGTATAAAGTTTATGCTTTATCAATATATGTGAATGTTGTGCAAATTATTCATGTGTCACTTCAATACCTACTGTTGCATATGGAATTTTAAGTATGACATGTGCTAATTGCTGCTGTTTTCAATTTCAGAATGACTCGTACTCGTGCCAACCCGGACGTTGGGGGTACTAGCCAAGGGAGAGAGACCTCCCAACCGCCTCCCGAGGACTCCTCGGGACAGCAGAAGCAGCAGCAGCAACAGCAACAGCAAACACTGCCACCGCCACCGCCAACGGTTACATTGGCCGACATCGTTGCGGCAATGGCGGGTTCTCATCAGCAGCACACGGAGTTTCTGCAAACTCTCATCGCCAATACGTCTCGCCCAGAGAGACGTCAAGATCGTTTGGAGCGTCAACAGAGCTCCTACTCCGACTTCCTAGCGACTCATCCCACGGTATTCTCAAGGGCGGATGAACCTCTCGACGCGGACAACTGGCTCCGCGCAATAGAGATGAAGTTCGGGCTGCTCCAGATAAGTGAGCAGCGCAAGACTCAGTTCGCGGTCCAGCAGCTCCAAGGATCCGCGAGCGCATGGTGGGCAAACTTCTGTGCTTCACAGCCCACCGACCGAGTTATGACTTGGGCGGAGCTCCGGACGGCGTTCAGGGCCTATCACATACCGCCGGGTCTGATGAAGAGGAAGACGCAGGAATTCCTACACCTGCAGCAAGGGAGCTGGAACGCGCTGGAATACTCCAGGGCGTTCAACGATCTCGCGCTTTATGCGTCATATCACACCGATACTGACGAGAAGCGGCGGGACCACTTTTACCTGGGGCTTAACCCGCTCCTGAAGGACAAGCTGGCGATGTTCAATCGCGGCAGCCTCAACGACATCATTGATGCTGCGATTCTTCAGGAGGACTCCGGCAAGGAGTTAGCGGCGGCGGAGAGAAAGTGAAGCACGCCGCAAAGCAGGGGAGAAGGGAGCGGTCCTTCTCAGAAGTTTCGGATGGCGAATCGCCCACCCACAGGTCCACGCTGGCAGCCACCACAGAGGTCGATGTCGTTCCGCAGTCGGCCGTATTCTTCACCGGCATTCTGACCGGCACTGCCAGTACCACCTCCGCAACAACAACAGAAGCAGTGGACGATGCCGCGTTCGTATGCACCTCAGCAACGCATGCCGGGCTTTCGTCCCCCGAGCACCGCACAAGCAGCGGCCACATGTTACAAGTGTGGTCATCCAGGACACTTCGCCAGCAGTTGCCGGGAGAGGCAAGGCGGCGGAGTTGCACCACCGTTTCCGGGGAGGAATCAACCCCGGAACCCTACTAATGCGCGGCGGGCAAATCCTAGGCCCGGCACTGTCCACCAGCTTGCCATGGAGGACGTGCCGGAGGGTGAGCCAATCCTTGCGGGTATGTTCCAACTCCACCAGCATCCTGCCATAGTATTGTTTGATTCAGGCGCCACGCATAATTTTATTAGCCAAGCTTTCATTGCTAAATACAGCTTGCAAATACTACCCACCGATAGTACATATTTAATTTGTTCACCGGGTGGGAAGATTTCAGCAAGCGTAATTGTTTCTAAAGAACCATTATGCTTAGCGGGTAGAGTGTACCGCATGTCTCTCATCATCTTAGAGGGACAAAAGGTCAATTTCATCTTAGGTATGTCGTGGTTAACCCGGCACGGCGCTGTTTTAGACACCGTCCTTCGAGTCGTGCACTTAAACTCAGAAGTGCACGGATCTCACTCCTTATTTCTGGACAGTCCAGAAATAAAACTTCCAAGTGTCTATCAGTCAACAACCATCAGATTGGAAGACATTCCAGTGGTCTGAGAGTTCCCTAACGTGTTCCTGGATGATTTACCAGGGATGCCACCAGATAGAGAAGTGGAGTTCAAGATTGAACTTGCACCGGGAACCATGCCAATATCCCGAAGGCCGTACAAGATGGCGCCCAAGGAATTGGCTGAGCTGAAGACTCAACTAACGGACCTCAGGGAGAAGGGTTTTATTAGGCCGAGCTCCTTGCCATGGGGATGTTCGGCATTATTTGTAAAGAAAAAGGATGAGACGTTGCGGCTTTGCGTGGACTATCGTCCATTAAATGCCGTAACCATCAAGAACAAGTAACCGTTGCCACGGATCGACATGTTGTTTGATCAGTCGGTCAAAGCAAAGATCGTTTCCAAGATGGACTTAAGATCCGGGTACCATCAGATTAAGATCAGGGCGGAGGATATTCCAAAGACAGCGTTCTCGACGAGGTACGGACTTTATGAGTACCTGGTCATGTCCTTCGGCCTCACCAACGCTCCAGCTCACTTCATGTATCTAATGAACTCGGTATTCACGCCGGAGCTGGACAAGTTTGTCTTGGTCTTCATCGACGACATACTGGTATATTCAAGTCAGAGAAAGATCACAAGAAGCATCTGCGTATAGTCTTGCAACGGCTGCGGGATCACAAGCTATACGCGAAATTCAGCAAGTGCAAATTCTGGATATCGCAGGTGCCTTTTCTCGGGCATATCATCTCAGCGGAGGGTATCGCTGTAGACCTGAGTAAGATCACTCAAGTGCTGAATTGGAAGTCCCCGAGAACTGTTCACGAGGTACGGAGTTTCCTCGGACTCGCGGGATATTATCGGAGGTTCATTCTGAACTTCTCGAAGATTGCCAAGCCTATGACGGAACTGCTGAAGAAGGCTACCAAATATGTTTAGAGTCCGGCATGTGAAGCAGCGTTCAAGGCATTAGTGAAGCACCTGACATCAGCACGGGTTTTGCAGCAGCCAGACACAACAAAAATGTTCGATGTGTACTGCGATGCATCCGGAATTGGGCTCGGATATGTGTTGATGCAAGACCGAAGAGTGGTCGCGTATGGATCACGGCAGCTTAGATACCATGAGCAGAATTATCCAACTCACGACTTGGAGCTCTCTGCCGTGGTACTTGCACTGAAAATGTGGAGGCACTACCTACTCGGTAACCTCGTGCATTTATATACCGACCACAAGAGCCTCAAGTACATATTCACTCAAAGGAGTTGAACATGAGGCAGTGAAGATGATTATAATTGATAAAGGATTACGAAATAGAAATCCATTATCACCCAGGCAAGGCAAACATAGTGGCAGATGCGCTTTGTCGCAAGTCACATGTCAACAACCTGACCATCACACCGTTGGAAGAGAGCGAACCACCATTGCATGTGATTCCACATGGAGCTCTCTACAACCTAGCTTTGATCCCCACCATCCGTGAAGAGATAGCGGCAGCTCAGAAACATCAAAAGGGCATGTTGCATTTGCGGAGACGTGTAGACAGTGCGTAGCTTAAATGTTTCCGGAAGGACGGAGACGGCGTTCTATGTTTCAAGGACCGGATCGTCGTTCCCTGTAACCCGGAGTTTCAGAAGAAAATTTTTGATGAGGCTCACTTATCAAAATTTTCTATTCACCCCGGCAGCAACAAAATGTATCAAGAACTCAGAAGCAAGTTTTGGTGGACACGGATGAAGCGGGAGATCACGAAGTACGTGTCCGAGTGTGATACATGTCGAAGGGTGAAGGCAGACCATATGCGGAAACCGGGACTGCTACAACCACTGGGCGTTCCTGCCTGGAAGTGGGAGGATGTGAGCATGGACTTCATTGTTGGTTTACCCACCACATTTCAGAAGCATGATTCTGTGTGGGTGATCGTCGACTGGCTCACCAAAGTTGCCCATTTCATCCCGGTCAACACCAACTACAACGCCAAGAAGTAAGCTGAACTGTACATCTCACGGATCCTATGCTTGTACGGCGTACCCCGTACTATCATATCGGATCAGGGCACTTTATTTGTGTCCCATTTTTGGGAGCAGCTACACGCTGCCTTGGGGACGAAGCTGATCCGTAGTTCAGAGTACCACCCGCAGACGGATGGGCAAACCGAGCGGGTAAATCAGATCTTAGAAGACATGCTACGAGCTTGCGCTATCAACCACGGCAAGAATTGGGATGATCACTTGCCGTTAGCCGAGTTCTCGTACAACAATGGGTACCAAACCAGCATCAAGATGGCGCCCTACGAGGCACTATACGGGCGAAAATGCCGCACACCACTAAATTGGTGTGAGTCTCGCGAAAGGGTCACCTTCGGGATTGATCTTGTCAACAACGCGGAAGAAAAGGTTCGACTGATTCAAACGAACCTAAAAGCCGCCCAATCCTGGCAAAAACAGTATGCGGACCGGAGAAGACGCCCATTACAATTCGAAGTGGGGGATCACGTATATCTACGTGTATTGCCAATGAAGGGCGTAAACAGATTTGGGGTGAGAGGAAAATTGGCACCCCGATTCATTGGTCCATTCCAGATTACGGAAAGATGTGGATCGGTAGCATACAGGCTGAAATTACCAGAAGCACTTTCCGGTGTGCATGACGTCTTTCAGATTTCCCAGCTGAGAAAGTGTCTCAAGCTATCTACTACCGTTCAGCTGGAGGGCATTGAAGAACTGCAACCGGATCTCACCTATCAGGAGGAACCGGTTCAGATTATTGATGAGAAGGCCCAAACCACACGCAACTGTACGTTGTGGTTCTACAAGGTTCTATGGAGTAATCACTCCGTAGACGAAGCGACATGGGAGAGCGAAAGATTTCTTCATGCTAACTACCCCGACTTTTTCACGTCGCATATCCGGTAATTTTCTACTGTCCTCTCTCTCATTTTCACCTTATAATCTCGGGATGAGATTCTTTTAATGGGGGGGGTGTAAGGTCCTCAGTTTTTGGACACATATTTAAAGTGTTCATCACCACACACACACCTCATTTGAAGAAAGTTGATGAAAACATTTGAAGAGCAAGTAACCACCATCAACATGCTCATTAGAGAATAAACTCACATATTGCAAAAGTGGTATTTCCCACATGTAATATGTAGGGGCTGGGCATATGGAAAACTCCTATACAATGCTAGGAATGTCCATGCCAAGTTTCACCCAAATTCAAAACCTTTTGAGGTCATTTTGGGCATAGCTAGAAAGAGGGCAGTTTGAAACTACATTCAAATTCAAACTGTTTTTATCCCATGAATTCAAAAGTGGGAGACATATGCTTACTCAGAACATTTTTGTTAGCTCACACACCAATTTTCACTCCATTTGGAGTTGAGCTTGACATGAGCTAAGTGGGGCAAATTCAAACTTTATTTGAATTTCAAACTGAACATGTGCTGAAATTTATCCAAACCAAACCCAATTTGAATTCTAGTCAATTCAAATGGCTCAAAGGTTGATAGTTCAAATCACCAGGGGCTTTGTGGGGATTACTGTTTACAACAGTGATAAGGAGTTAATTTCAGAGGTTAAAATTGAGGGTGGGACCCACATGTCATAGAGGTAAGAGGGAAGACTTGCACACAAAGTCACAGCCTCGGTGGGAAATTCCACCGAGCAGCTGCCGGCTGTGCCACCGAGAAGGAACCAGTGCCACCCGCTGCTTCCCGCTTCGCGAGCTGGCGCCCAGGGCGGCCTGCTCGCGCCCCCACATGACCGTCACCGCCTCAGCCCGAGTGAAGACTGGTTGCTTTTATCTCCTCGCGGGGGACATCGAGCAGCGCCATTTTTCTTCTTCCGAGGTCTCAGTCGATCGGGAAAACAAAGAAAACAATCGCACACTCATTCCCCCGAGTTGCTAGGCAGCACGCTGGGCTCAAGCACCACCCTCCCAACGCCTGAACCACCGGGTTTCAGCTCCCGTTTCCGTGATCAACGACGACCGCCGCGACTGAGCTGAAGAACGGCGATCGGTCTCACATGGACAGCGTTCCACGGGGGCTTTCATGGTCCATCAAGAGCAGCAACAGGAGCGCGCGACCACCGTGTTGCTCTCCTCCGAGTCTTGAAGCAAACCGTGAAGAATCCACTACGAATTTCCAGATTTTGCTCCGGCAGTCTTAAACCGAGCCTCCGGTACAGATTCTTCGAATTCCTGCTCTATGATCCTTCTGAAGTTATCAAATCTTGCACATAGGCGCTGGACCAGCCGGCGATCGATTTCCTTTCTGCATCCGTGGTATGAAACCGACTAGGAGTTACGAATTTTGAGCTTGATCGAGGATGTTCATGGCGGGCACGATCGGTCACACGGTGCCGACCAACTTGCCGCCATCTTTGAACACTTTTGAAACCTTGTCGAGCTTCCTAGAGGTGTACTGATGCTGTAGGACCGATTATTCGAGGTCTTGGCGGGTTAGAACCCATGGTCGACCGTGCCGAACCTCAACCGAGGCCGCCGCACGTCGCCGGGTTATTTCCGGTCACCGCCAGCTCGAACTGACCCCACAGACGTGTTCCTCAACGTCGACAAACCTGCGGCTAGTTTCAGACCGTGCGATGGCCGGCAGCGACAATCCGGCAAGCTCAGGGTCTGCTCCGGCGAGGAGAGGCGGCGCGGGCGCGAGGGAGCGTCGGGAGGAAGAAGACCCGGGGCCCGGCCGTCAGCGACTTAAAAATTCAAATCGGGATCGGGTGCGGCTGGGATCCATTGTGCTGGTGTGCAGTAACCCCGTAGACCCCGGTGTGCCGACGACTCAGTGCGCAACACGTGTCCCCGTGGCCCACCCGCAAGTTTAAACTTTTCACCGATTTTCAGATTTCATTCAAACTTCAAATACTCATAACTTTGTCTAGAAAGTTCCAAATCGAGTGAACCAAATTTTGTTGGATTCAGTTCTCTGAGTACTTTCCAGCAAATGAAGTTTCACTTCATGAAAACCCTTAATTCCCCAGAATTAATTCCTCAAAGTTTAAATTGTTTGGAATTTTAACTGGAGAATCCCTTGGAGGAATATTCTGAAATTTTGCTGGGATATTCACCAAAATATCCCTGAACTACCATAAACATTTCAGGTCCATTTGAGTCATTTGATCCACCTAATGGTTTGATTAGTGAAACTGTTCCAGAGAAAATAGAAAATGTTCAGAAACATTTTCAGAATTTTCTCTGAAATTGTGTAGCTCATATCTTTAGTTAGGAACCTTCAAATTAAGTGAGATCAACTCCATTAGAACCCTCTAAAAATCTAGTTTTCATAAAGTCATGGCTTGTTCCATGAAAATCCCTAGAACACCATAAGAGTTCCAATCAATGTCAAGGACATAATTATTTGTGCAGGGCTCAATTGAGCTGTGCTGCATCTAAAACTTGACCAAGTCTCTGTTTAGGTTGTAACCAAGCCACAGCAAAAGTTTCAGAGTCATTGTGTCTGTCTAGTGAGACTTAAACTTCACAAGTTCAAACTTAATACAAATGCATTTAAATTAATACATGTACTTCTTATATCATGTAGTCGCTAAGGTCGAGGAGAAACCCGAAGTCCTAGACTTCGTTACTCCGGAGGAGCAGCTAGCCTACGACCAAGAGCAGCAAGGCAAGCTCCGGTTTGCATCAACCCCTTTACAAATTTTTATTGTTTTGAGCACTTTCTTTGAGTATCACTTATTTCCTTGCATTAGAGTCTTGTTTGGAAACCCAATTGCATAGCCAAGAAAACCATGGGTTGGGTTTAGGATTGCAAACCCCGTTAGCTACTGCAAAGCTAAGTTAGGGTAGGATTCGGTACAAGTCGAGTAGTTGGAACTACTCGCGAGCATAGGCTAGAGGCACTCGACTCGGGTAGAAATAGCATATGATACACATGGCAAGAAAAATGAGACCGAGCGGAGAGTAAGGGCAGCAGGACTTTGGGGCTTGTGTGCTATAGCTCCGCTTATGTTGATTGAGGACCGAGCCGTGTGCGGGCCTGCAGAACAAGCTAGAACAGTACCGAAGACCTACCGGCTATATGGGAACCGGGAAACTGATGTAACTCGGGTAGCTGGGTATTGAGGCATTGCCCGTCGTTCAGAGAGTAGGTTGAGAGCTTGAGGTGTAAATCGGCTGGCGGCACTGAGATGCGCGTGCAGAGATCTCTTGCTCAGGACGATGGGACCGGTTCAATATTTGGCTGACGGGTGAAAGGTGGTTGCGTACAGCGTCAGTAATGGTTGCTGTAGGCAACATCGAGTACGGGCGTACATGACGGGTTGTTCGGGTAACGCTGCAGGTGTAAATCGACTATAATTGCCGTACCTCACGGTCAGTGAGTACCACTTGTTCACTGTACCGCGACGTAGAAAGAACAGGCTAGTTGCATGTTAAAATGTTGCTGATTGAAAGATGGACTTGATTGCTAATGATTTGTTGTAGTTTAGAGCTAACTAAAGTTCTAATCATCTTTGGGCAAAGTACATGAGAGAAATGTGTTTCTTGTTTGATTGCGGCTCTCTCATGTGCCTTAGCGTAAGGTTCTCCACAACCTGCTGCTAAAACTTGAAAGTAAGGTTCCACTAATTAGGCGAGTCCTTGCAAATTATTTTTACCTCTTGTAACCTATCAACCCTCTTGTAGAATTTTCATGTTTAGGAGAGACGGGTCAGTCTTGCTGAGCCTTCGTGCTCACTGCTTGTGTTTGAAGCTTTTGCAGGGTTCTATGAGGAAGGGACTCCTGAAGAGGAGACGGAACCCCAGGAGGGGAACCATGTCGAGTGGGAGTCATGCACGCCGCCGTGTTAGTGTGCGTGTGTGCTAGCAAGGACACGTTCACGGGCTGAACATGAACTTGAAGCGTAGTCTACGCCCGTGAGTGTAGACTGGACCTATTTTGATGTACAAATGTTCATAAACCACTTTATGTAATAAAAGTTTTGCTTCCGCTTTGTACCTTTGATGTGTGTTATCCGGTGCTGTGCAACACAGCACCCCTCAGCGTGATCCTGGCTCGGCAGGACCGTGAGGTCGTGTCAGAATCAAACACTACCCGGATAACTCGACACATAAGTCCATCTCTGAAGACCCAAATCTGGCGTCCTTCATTATGTCGTATATGACAACCTTTCACAGGACACTCGAGTGTAGAACCGGTCGTGCCGTCTCGGGCTCATAGGTCTAACGAGACGATGTGGTATGCCTCTACAATCCAGTGAACCCGCTACATCGGTTTCCTGGTTCCCATATAGCAGTAAGCATCTGGTACACAACTCAATACTTGCTCCCAGGGCCGCACACGCTTCGGTCCTTAACCGACACAGGCAGAGCTACTCGACCAAGACCTCGTCTTGTCGCTGCCTAACCCTCCTTCCCGGTCTCATCTTCGAAAATGTAAACTTTAGTATGCTTCTTTTCTAACCACACTTATGTCATCATAAACTGTAGCTCGCGAGTAGATTCCAACTACTCGTCTTCTACCGGATGTCATAACCTATTTAGCACGGCCTTATTCTACAGCGATGCCACCTTTCTACCCTTGACCCCAGGGTTCATTTGGTCATGCATTTGGAGTATAAAGTATCCTTGACCTAATGCACATACAAACTCTAAACCATACTTGTGAACTAAGTAAAAACTTTATAAATAACTTAAATGCAAACCGGAGCTTGCCTTGGTTTTGTAGCTGACTAAAGTCAGACAATTATGAAGTTAGTTGCTGATGACTTGAAGCTTAATAACTGGCGTGCTTGCTCCTTGATCCAAACTTTACTTCTCCACTTTTCCATGTTTAACCACTACATGTTATGAATATGCATACATGTTTAATTGTAAAACTTTTGCTAACAAGTTCTAAACACAAGTTTAAAACTGGAACTCTGTTTAAGAATTTAAAATGACACTGGTGCTAGTGGTTTGGGTTTGGGTTGAAGTACTAGGATGAAGTGAGAAGTGGGGTTCATCACTTGGTGGTGATCACCTAATGGGGTTGAACAGACAGTACTGATCCAAAGCTCCAATGGAGCTGAAATTTTTCATGTAAGTTCCTTGTCACAAGAAAGTCGTCTGGACCAAAATTTGGAATTTTTCATTGAATAGATCACTCAGAACAATTCCCTAAGCATTTAGGCAAACAGGAATTAATTCTGAATAAATTTGCACTTTCATGCAAATTCAAGTGAACCACTATTTCAAACATGGCTCAGGGAGTATGCATGGAGTTTTCTAGGGTTTTTTGAGCTAAGAACTGCCCAGAACTGAATTTCCATGTTTTGGAAATTCTCAGAAATTGTTTCTGTATTCATTTGAACACAGAAACTTGTAATCTGAATCACCCTAACTAAATCAACTCCAAATGAGCTGAAACTTTTACAGGAGTTTTTTAACATCCTAAAGAATATTCTGGTAAAATTTTGGGATTTTTGTGTGAACCTAACTCCCTCTAAAATTCTTTTGCTGAAAAGATTTAAAGTATTTTCCAGAATTATTTAATGATTTTCGTACAAATTGGGTTGCATATTTGGACAGAGTTTATCAATCTGAATCCAACCCAATTTTGAATCACTAAATTTGGAGCTTCCTAGAAAAAGTTATGAGGTTCTAAAGTTTGAAGTGAATTTGGAATTCAAACTAAACCAGGAAATGTTTAAACTCTGACCGTGGGTCCTGGGTACACGTGTCCATCCCTTGATGCAGCCACACCGTGGTCAACAGATACTTAGGCTGTAGCCACAACAGATCAAATGGCCACAGCAAATCCCAGTCTACCGCAACAGCCACTGACCGGTGGGGCCGTAAGCTTCTTCCTCCCGCCCCCTTTTTCCCGCGTGTTTTGCCCCTCTTGCTGGCGCGGGCGGTGACCTCGCCGGACCCGACATCCCGGCCACCTCACGGCCTGCTACTCGCCTGGGGGTTTTCAGGGACAGGAAACTCGTCTACGGGGTCGGCACAAGCTATCGACGCTCGGAACTAGGTCGGCGGCATGCAAAGGCTTCGGTGAAGCTTCCGCGCCGTGGTCCGATCACCCTAGCGGTTTGTGAACGAGCAGAACACTTCGTGAACGGATGAGGGCGCGAGCTGGTTGCCACCATGACAAAATCAACGAGGAGGTGGCGGTTCTCAGCCCTCGGTGGCACTCGTGAGGCAGCCACGGTGTGTTCGAGTCTGAACAGAGAATGACTTCGAGTGCAAGTCTTCAGTAGCTCACTGACCAGTAGCAAACATCAACCATGAGGAACTCAAATTCAAAATCTATTTCACAAATGGATAAGTTTTACCTCAGTTTCAAATTTGATCCAAATTCCAAGTAAATTCATAAGCCCCTTTGACATTCATATCAAAGCAACTCCAAACGTTCTCAAAATTTGCATCCTCACTGATTCAAACCTGAAGAATTTGAGTATGCCTTCTGATCTTTTAGTTGGCCATTGCAAATACAAATTCTTAACCAACAGTTTGAATTTCCTTTTGGACATGGCCTCCTTTTCCTTGAAGTAAACCATTTAATTCAAACTGATTTTTTTAAGTCCTCTTTTGTGATGACCCATTTGAATTTGGGTGAAAAACTTTGGTTTGCTCCTAGCCCATGCTTGATCAATCTTGGTCCTAATCTGAACCTCACAAGTTCAGTTTGACTATGCCCCTCAAATTTGAATTTGAAGGTGATCTCAAATAATGCTTTGAACAAATGGTATATGAGTCCAAAATTTCTCACATTTTGGAACTTAAGCTCTTTAATACCTGAGAACTGCAATGGTCATCTCACATATATGCCTTTGGACAATCTCATCTTGAATCCTTTGCAAAGGTTCAAAATTGGGTTTAAATTTCCTCCCCTCTACTCATAGAGGGTGTGCACATGAGTTAGATTTTCGGGAGTGATATTCTTTCCCTGGGTTAACCTGTGTTCAGTATGAGCTAAAGAACATTTTAGCTTTCCCCACATGTCCATGTTTGAGTTTATCATTTCATGTGACATAACTCAAGTCATTCCCTTGCCTTAATATGTTTGAATTCAGCATGAACTCCACATGATCATAATCCATTCCTTTTTAGCTCACCCTCAAATCACAAAGTTGCCACCCTAATTCTCCTCACCATCAAATGTATGAGGTTCCATGTGTGTTTAAAAATTTGGCGGCACTTTGAGGTGAGCATTAGAATCTAAAGACCTTAATTTTGTTCTTTCTCATACACATTTATGATTACACATGAGTTTAACTCCACCTTGGTCCAACACATTCAAATGAGTGCTCGAACCCGTGTTGTTGAACCTCACGTATACCATCCCATGCAAGAAAGTTTTTGTAAGTCCCATTTTTCATGAACCAGAAACACAATGACGTTCAATCACCCGTTTCTTTGCATTCACGTTTTTGGGACTTTTACATTATCGAGCAAGGCAATATGCGGAGTTGTATATCTCCAGAATTATATGCTCACATGGTGTACCGAAGACCATCATTTCAGATCGAGGTGCGCTGTTTGTTGCTCGGTTTTTGGAGCAGCTGCACGCTCGTTGGGCACCAAGCTGATTAGGAGCTCCGTGTACATCCTCAGACCGATGGACAAACGAAGAGGGTGAACAAAGTGCTTGAGGACATGTTAAGAGCGTGTGCCATCCACCACGGTAGCAATTGGGAAGATCACTTACCGTTGGCGGAGTTTTCATACAACAACGGGTATCAAGTGAGCATTAAAATGGCTCCGTTTGAAGCTCTCTACGGCCGGAAGTGTCGCACACTGCTGAATTGGTGTGAGTCCGGCGAAAGAATTCTGTTTGGGGTTGATCTTGTCAACGAAGCCGAAGACCGAGTTCGGTTGATACAAGAGAACTTGAAGGCTGCACAATCCCAACCGAAGAGCTACGCTGATCAAAGGTGTAGGCCATTGCATTTTGACGTTTTAGAGCACGTGTATCTTCTTGTATCTTCGATGAAGGAAATTCACCGGTTCGGTGTAAAGGGGAAACTCGCCCCCCGCTTTATAGGTCCTTTTGCAATCATGGAGAAGTGTGGACCCGTAGCCTACCGGCTGGAACTACCAGCAAGTCTTGCGGGTGTTCATGATGTATTTCATGTGTCATAGCTGCGGAAGTGTCTCAAATTCACCGCTGCTGCCCGCACTGAGGAAATCAATGAATTGAATCCATACCTTACCTACACTGAGCGACCGGTTCAGATTGTGGATGAAAAGACCCGGGTAACCCAGAACCGGACGATAAAATTTTACAAGCTGCTGTGGACTAATCATACCGCGGAAGAGGCGACGTGGGAAAGTGAACATTACCTCCGCACCAACTATACAGAACTTTTAGCTTTGTACAGTTTGTAATTACCTCTCCCGTCTCGTTCTTCTTTTGTAATCTCAGGACGAGAATCTTTTAAGGGGGGTGGAATGTAAAAGTCCCAAAAATGTATACGAATAAAAATCGAGGTTTAAATTCATATGTGTGACAAAGTCATGAAAAATGGGACATGCAAAAACTTCTCTTCATGCAAAGTGATACATGGATGATCCTCCAAAATGAGACTCACATTTTCATTTGAAAGTGTTGAACCAATAAGGATTTAAATACCTCTTTGTGTGAAAGTTTAAAAAAATCAGATTTCAAACTTCAAAGTTCACACCAATTTGTGGTCAAAGAATTTGAAGACTTATGCAGCAATACAGTTTGGAAATTATGGAAAAAGTTGGATGACAAACTTGTCATTTGGAGGTGGGCTTAAAAAGGAGTTAAATAGAAGCATTTTGAAATTTCAATCAAATTTAAATTTGCTATGCAAATTCAAACTGAATTTGGGGAAATTCAAATGCTAGCCCACATTTAAACTTCCAAATTTTGGAATTTGAGAGATCAACATGAGAAGATATTTTGGAGAGGAGAGAAGTGGGGGACCCACATGTCATTGTGATACAAAGGGTGACTTGCACCTAAAGCAAACAAGTGACTGTGCTCTGTTTTTCTCAAACCGACTGAGAGTCCTCTCTGACCAAAGCAAAGCTCTTTTGCTTTCTTCTCCTCGCGAAAAACACGACCACAGAGCCTCTCACCGACGCTGCTTCGGAAGCAACCATGAAACCGGCAGAAACACCCGCGCCCACTGCCTCCGAGCTGCAAAACACCACGGCGCAACCGTTGCGCACCTCCCCAACCCAAAAAGTAGTGAGCTCCGGCCTCCCTTGCCTTTCAAACACCTCCACCGCGATGACCTAACTCAAGCCGGCGATTGGCTTCACGTGGACAGGCCACCACGGTGGTTTTCACGGCCGGGCAAGCACAGCAATGGGAGCGCACGGCCACCATGCTGCTCTCACCCAAAGCTCAAGCGACACCATGAAGTATCGATGGCGAATTTTGGGATTTTGCTCTGGCGGCTTCAAACCGAGCGTCCGGTACTTGCTGCCAAAATTCTCACTCTCTATTCTTCCATAGCTTGTCAAATCTTGCACACACGGGCCGGACTAGCCGTCGATCATTTTTCTTTTAGCAACATGGACTTGAAACCGACTCGGGGCGGCCTATTCCGAGCTCTACCGAACGTGTTCATGGCGGCACACCGCGGGCACACGGTGACGACCAACTTGCGGCCATTCCAGAGCCATTTGGAGGCCATGCCGAGCTTGGTGATCAATCACTGGTGCTGTAGAGCGTTTTAGTCGAGCTCTTGGCGGGCTAGAAACCTCGGCCGACGATGCCGAACTCCTACCGAGGCCGCCACACGTCGCCGGGGTATTTCTGATCACTAGCAGCCTGAGCAAGTTCCACATTCATGTTCCCCGGCCTCCATAACGCCCTAGCAGCGAGCCCCAGATCGGATGGTGGACGGAAACGGTCGTCCGGCGAGGGAAAGAGCGCGGGCGCGGGAAAGCAGCCGGAGGTAGAAGAAGGAGGCGCGGGCCCCAGCTGTCAGTGGGTGTAGGATTTAAATCTGTGATTTGTTGTGGCCCGGATCCGCTGTGCTTTTGCGCGCTGGAACCCTGTGAACTTGGTGTGGCCGGTTTTCTATTGGCTGAGGTTTAAACACGTGGGCTCAGCCGATTTCCCGTAGCAAAATATTTCCAGTGAATTTCCCAACTTTGGAAAATCATATCTTTGTGTAGGAATCTCAAAATTGAGTGATTCCAATTGGGTGGATTCATTTTTCAAAGATCTATCCAAATTTGAACTCCAATTTGTATGAAAGTCAATATTAAATTCTGTAAAATTCATTGAAGTTTTTCAGAAAAAGAATTATTGAGGGAGTTCGGTTCATCCAAAAATCCTCAAATTTTGCCAGAATATTGTTTAGCATATTGTTGACCTTTTAGCAATTTTCAGCTCATTTGAAGATCATTTGTGTAGGAATTTGCTAAATACAAACTGCTGTGTTCATAAGAGTCCAGAAACATTTTCAGAAAATGTTTTCCCCATATAAAATCTATTCTAGTCAAATCATAGCTCCAGAAATTATAGAAAAATTTAGGCAAGCTCTCCGAAACATACTTGAAATTTTAGGTCACTTAATTGGGCATGAAAATGCACATTACTCCAGAATTAATTCTTTTGATTAGAAATGCTTAAGGAATTATTCTGGGAGAACTACTCAAGTAAAAGGTCTGAATTTTGGATCAAATTACTTTCATGGGACCAGGAACTCACATGTAAATTATCTGCTCAATTTGATCATTAGAACTCCCTGTTCTTGTTCTCCATACTTATGTGTATGGGGAAATACATAAGAGACATTGTAGGAATTATTGAGTACACAATTTGACTCCACATTAGCTGCAATTTGGCAAGCTAAATCCCTATGTAGTATAGAACAAGCTGTAAAAGTTTTTGAGGCCATTGGAGTTCTTGTTCTTCAGTTGCATTCAAATCTTTTCAGCTCATTTTTTATGGTCATTAGGAAAGTTAGTTAGTGTATAGCTAAAACACTAAGACCAATTTAGTTATTTCATAATTCTTTGCACAACAGAGGCAAAACAAGCCATTCTTGGTATTTCCACACAACCTCTGTTCCTAATAAATCCAGTCATTAATTCTTTCCATTGCATTCTATAAAACATGTGCATATACATGTCATTAGGATTCACGACGAAGGGGATTCAAAGGAGCGATTTATTGAAGTGGATCACTCCGGAGAATCAAGGGTTGATCCGCAAGGATCGCTAACTGATTATATACGACTACCCTGCAAAACAGGCAAGCTCCGGTTTGCATTTAACAGCTTTGAAGTTTTTACTTTGTATTCACTTTTGGTTAAGATATGAAATGTGCATTAGGTCTAGTGCTTTGATACTCTAGCATGGCCAAATGAACCCAGGAAGTATTGGGTAGATGTCTTGTCACCGTGTAGTACTGCCATGCTTAGGTAAGGTTCGGTAGAAGCCGAGTGGTGAGATGCTACTCGCATGATCAGGAACAAAAGGGCATACGGGATTGGTTCAGAAAATGTGTAGCAAGTTCAAGTTGAGACCGGAAGGTCGTAGGAGCAGCAGGACATAGGGGTTTGGGTGTTATAGACCTGTCCGTGTTGGTCAAGGACCGATCCGTATGCGGCCCTGTTGAGCAAGTTTGAGTTGTGTACTGGACTCATGCTGGTTATATGGGACCCAGTAAACCGATGTACCTCAGGAAGCTTGCTTTGAGCCTTTTCGGGTCGCCTTAGTCGAGAGGGCCGGTGTGCAGTATGTGGGTAACATTCTCATGACATCTCATGTCAGTTGGTGCACCATGAGAGTGGCTCCTGTACGGGGCGATTTGATCGATTCAACGTGAGTGAAATGGGGGAAAGGCTGCCACATACGACGTCAGTGATGGTTGCTGTAGGCAACGTCGAGTACAAGCGTACGTGTCGTGTAGTCAGGGTGTTATTGATTCGAATCACCGTCGCTCACGCAATGGACCGAGCATACTTGTTCTCACAGTCGTGACGTAGTAAGAACTTGCATGAGAAAGGAACCAATCAAATTGGTTTGAAGCTTAACTATCTTTGTGATGTATCTTTGATGAATAGCTAGTGCAAACTCGATTCTTTTATGCCGTGAGCAAATTACATCGGGGGAAAGCGTTTCTTGTATGGACTCCCGATGTGGAGTGCCCAAGGTTACTCTTAATTTGCTGCTAATAATACTTGAAAGTAAGGATTCACATTTAGGCGAGTTTATTATGCATTATGCCATCCTACTTTATGTCATAACCTCATGTAGATTTCATGGCTAGGGTGACGGTTAAGTCTTGCTGAGCATTATGCTCATGGATGCTATCCGAGTTGTTTTGCAGGTATTGACTTCATGCTTATGAGAAGGGATGCCGATGAGAGTTGGAAACCTCCGAGTGGTTACTCAAGAGGATCCTCGCTGCTGCAGATTGTTCTTCATGTTGCCAGTAAGAAACATCCGTGGGCTGCACTGTTTCTTTGTTGCTATGTTAGAAATGAGTCGTGAGAGTTATAGTCTTCCGCTGTAACTTATTTTAAGATAATTATTTGTAAAAAACTTTTGTACGCTTCCGCAAATGATTTATGTAATGTGATGTGTTTCCTCGACCATGTGCTGTTGGGTGCCGCATATCACGGCACCACCCGACGAAGTCCTGGCGGGGCGTCGTTCGTCGGTGGTCCCCGACAACGTATCTACCTGTGTCTCCAATGAAGGGCGTGAACAGATTCGGGGTCAGAGGAAAGTTGGCACCCCTATTCATTGGTCCATTCCAGATTCTGGAAAGATGTGGATCAGTTGCATACCAGCTGGAATTACCAGCGACACTCTCCGGTGTGCACGACGTATAAAAGTCCCAAAAATGTATATGACTAAACCAATGTTTGAGTTCTAGGGGTTGCAAATTCATGAAAATTGGGACATGCAAAAACTTTTCTACACGAGAGGATGTGGATCAAAAATAGGCTCACATGTTCATTTGAATGTGTTGAACCAATATGGAATTAAACATTCATTTGCATGAAAGTTAAAAATCAGATTTTCAAATTCAAAGTTCACATAAATTGTGGCCAAACTTTTGAATACACATGTGGCTTCCTACTTGTGAATTTGAGGAAAAAGTTGTATGAAAACCTTCTAATTTTAGGGTGGGCTAAAAAGGAATTAACTAGGAGCATTTGCAAATTCAAACCAAATTCAAATTTGCAATGCAGATTCAAACTGAATTCGGCGCATTCAAATTCTAGCCCACTTTTGAAATTCAGAGCTTTTGAATTGAGATGGACATGAGAAGATCTTTTGAGAGGAGGAAATTGGTGGACCCACATGTCATTGAGCAATATGACTCACAAATGAAGTATTGGGTCTCCGTTTTTCCACTCCACCGAGGAGCCTTCACCGGACGCCACCGAGAGCTGCTGCCGTCACCTCCAGCTCCTCACTACGCACTGGCACTAGTGTGTGAGCTTCCTCTCGGCGTGATCCTCTCCTTCACAGACCGAGCAACTCGTTCTTCGCTACTTCCTCGGTAGCAAACACTGAACACACCGAGCACCGTGCGCCACTGCCTCAGTTTTGATTGGAACCCGGCAAAAACTCGCGCTCGACTCCACTCCGAGCTACCAAACGGCACTGGGGGACATTCTTCTACCTCCTCGGTGCCGAAACAGAGCCGGTTTCGGTTTCCCTTACCCGAGGGCGATCTTCTCCGCGGTGACCTAAAACAACCGACGATCGGTGTGCACGTGGACAGCCCACGACAGTGGCTTTCACGGCCGAGCAAGGACGGCAACAGAGGCACAAATACTCCACGCTGCTTCCACCCAAACCTCAAGCCAAGCCGTGGACCATTGTCGGCTAATTTGGGAATTTGGCTCTAGCGTGCACAACCCGAGCATCCGGTACGGGAACTGAAAATTCTTACTCGTTAATCCTCCTTAGGTAATCAAATCATGCACACAAGGTCTAGGCTAGATGGCGATTATCTTCTCTTTAGCAACCCTAGCTTGAAACCAGCTCAGAGCTGCGAATTTCAAGTTTTTCCTAGCACGTCTATGGCGGTCCTCCCCGGGCGCACGGTGACAACCAACTTGCAGCCATTCCCGAGCAATTTGGAGGCCAGGCTGAGCTTAACAATCACCCACTGATGATTGAGAGCAGTTTGGCCGAGCTTTTGGAGGGCTAGAAACCTTGGCCGATGGCGCCGAACTCTCCACGAGGCCACCACACGTCGTTGATGGTGTTCCGGCCACCAGCGGCCCGAACAAGCCCCACCAACGTGTTTACCGGCCCCCGAAACACCATGGCGGCGAGTCTACAGCTGAACGGCAGCCAGAAATGCCGGTCCGGCGAGCCTCGACCTTGGTCCGGCGAGCTGGAGCGTGCGCGCGAGAGAGCGGGCGCGAGGAAGGAGAAAGGGCCGGGCCCAGCATTAGTGACCGGAGATTTAAGAAATGGGTTCTGTTGTGGCTCTGGATCACGTGTGGCTGCGTGCGTGGAGACTCTGTAGCCCGGTGTGGCCCAAAATCTATTGGCTGTGGTTTAAACACGTGGGCCAAACCGATTTCCAGTAATAAAACAATTCCAGATTATGCCACAACTTTGCAAAATCATATATTTGTTTAGGAACCTCAAAATTGAGTGATTCAAATTGGGTTGGATTCATTTTGCAAAGATCTATCCAAATATGAACCCCAATTTGTATGAAAGTCAATATTAAATTCTGGAAAAATCATTGAATACTTTCTGCAAAAATAATTATTGAGGGAGTTTGGTTCAATTAAAAATCCTAAAATTTTGCCAGATTATTCTTTAGGATATTAATGACCTTATAGAAAATTTTGAGCCCATTGTAAGATAATTTGAGTTGGAAATTTCTAAATACAAACTGCTGTGTTCATAGTGGTCCAGAAACATTTTCAGAGAAGACGTCTAACTTGTAAAATCCATTCTAGGCAATTCATAGCTCCCAAAATCATGAGAAAATTTAGTAATGCTCTATAAGTTATACTTGAAACTTTAGTTCACTTTATTGGGCCTGAAAATGCACAATACTTCAGAACTAATTCTTTTTAGTAGAAATGCTTAAGGAATTATTCTGGAGGAACTACTCTAGTAAAAGGTCTGAATTTCGGATCAAAATATTTTCATGTGGCTAGGAACTCACATGCAAATTATCATTTCATGTTGAGCCCTAGATCTCCCTGTCCTTATTCTCCATGCTTATGTATGTGAGAAACACATAGGGAATTATGGTGGCAATTATGGGGGACACAATTTCCATCCATATTAGCTGAAATTTGGCAATATAAGTCTCTGTGTAATTTATGACGTCCTGTAAAAATTTCGAAGTCATTGGAGACCAGGATCTTTTTTTTTTCAAACCATTTCAGCTCATGTCACATGTCCATTAGGAAGCATAGCACATGTTAATGGAATTTCTTATGGACAAGTGGTTCTTCCTTTAATTTCTTTGCACAACAGAGGAACTAAAACATTCTTAGAACTTCCACACAGTCCTCTGTTCTTCATAAGTTCAAGTCTTCAATTCCCCAAATTGCATTGTAAAACTTGTGCATATACATGTCGATAGGGTTCACAACAAAGGGGATTCAAAGGAGTGATTCATTGATGGTGATGAGACTCCGGAGAATCAAGGAATTGATCAGAAAGGAACAGAAACACTAACTTCTTATATATATCACATCCATGAAAAACAGGCAAGCCCCAGTTTGCATTTAACAGATTTTAAGTTTTTACTTTGTATTCACTATTATTGTTAGGATATGAACTTTGCATTAGGTCTAGTTGCTTTGATACTCCTATTGCATGACCAAATAAACCCATGGAGTATTGGGTAGATGTCTTTTAATCGTGTAGAATTGCCAGTAGGGTTCGGTAGAAGTCGAGTTGTGAGATGCTACTCGCAGGATCAGGAAAAACAGGGGCATACGGGATTGGTTCAAAAATGTGTTAGCAAGTTGAAGTTGACACTGGGCAGGATGTAGAATCAGCAAGAAATAGGGGCCTGGGTGCGTTAGACCTGTACGTGTTGGTCAAGGACCGATCCGTATGCGGCCCTGTTGAGCAAGTTTTAGATGTGTATCGGACTCATGCTGGCTATATGGGATTCATTAAACTGATGTACCTCAGGAAGCTTGCATTGAGACTTTTCCGGTTGCCTCAGGATAGAGGGCCGGTGTGCAGTATGTGGGTAACACTCCCATGACATCTCATGTTGGTAGGTGCACCATGAGGGTGGCTACGGTACGGGGCGATTGGATCGGTTCAACGTGGGTGAAACGGGGGAAAGGCTGCCGCGTACGATGTCAGTGATGTTTGCTGTAGGCAACGTCGAGTACGGACGTACGTGTCGCGTAGTCCGGGTGTTTTTATTCGAATCACCGTCGCTCGCGGAAGAGGATTGAGCATACTTGTTCTCACAGTCGTGACGTAGTAAGAACTTGCAATTGAGATAAGAACTAATCATTGTGGATTGAAGTTTCTACTAGCTTTGTGATGTAACTTTTATGAATAGTTAGAGCAAACTCGATTCATTTACACCGTGAGCAATTTACATCGGGGGAAAGCGTTTCTTGTTTGATTGTGGACTCCCGATGTGGTGTGCCCAAGGTTACTCTTAATTTGCTGCTAATAAGACTTGATGTGGGGACCACCCCGTGGTTCACCCACTCCAGGATCGCATAGGGTGGTGCCGTGCGATGCGGCACCCAACAGCACACACGAAAGGAATAAAGAACAACATACAAACTTTTATTTGATATAAAACAGCAGAAGTCTTTTTACAAAACCGAATTAACAGCGGAAGTTATATACATAGTTGCTCTCAAACCCTAACTAAGCAAAAGTACAGCTGTCCAGCCCGGGGACGCTACACACTAGCAGCATGGAACCGGAGATCACAGCGGTGTGCATGGCTCCAGCTCAGCCGTGTAACCCGACGGGGGCATCACCTCGTCCTCAGAACCTTCCTCATAACCCTCACCTGCACACAGCTCAAATATTGCAACCGTGAGCACGAAGGCTCAGCAAGTCTTAACCGTCAACCCTAGGCATGGAACTCTACGTGCAAGGGTATGTAAGATAGGAAAGGATTTTGCAATAAAGACACGCCTATAAGTTGGTCCTTACTTTCATTTTTATAGCAGTAGATTCATGTTCCTTAGGCAGCCCTCACATCGGAAGTCCGCAATAAAACAAGAAACGCTTTCCTCCGATGTGGTGATGCCCAAAGTGGAATATAAACTTAATTAGCTCTATATCTACAGCAATCAAGGTATTCAAGACATTAAGATCAATCCAGCATTTTCAGTTGGCTTATTTCACTTCTTACTACGTCACAGTGCAGTGAACAAGCGGGTACTCAAATAACCTCGAGGGACGGTGATTGCAATCAAGACACACCTGGATAACATGTTGCATACACCCACTTTCAGATGCGTGATTCCACACCCCTTCCTACTCTGTTGTATGCAACAACCTTTCAAAGGCAACCCAAATGCCGAACCGGTCCATCCGTAACTGGTAGGAGGTCCCCGCGTGGAGCGTGACTGTGCCCACCGGCAGATTTACACCTTGCTACCCTCAACCCACTCCTATTTACGGTTGGGTAAGCCTCGACACCCAGGTTAACCAATTACATCGGTTTCCTGGTTCCCATACGCCAGTATGCATCCGGTATTGTTCGATACTTGTCCAGCAGGGCCGCACATGGACGGTCCTCAACCGACGCCAACAGGGCTACGCACGTGAGACCTCTGCTCACTGCTTCCTATCCCCCCTGCTGGGTCTCATTTTCATAACTTAAGCCATTTTCTACCTCTTTTCATTCCGTGTAATAAGTACTATCTCGCGAGTAGCTTCCAACCAATCGACTTCTACCGACATCCTAAACATTAGCATGGCAGTCTCTACTCGTCGAGTTTGTAAACTACCCAACCCTTTATAGGATTTAAAGAGGCTATGCAAGTGGGATTTCAATCACCCTAACTCTAATGCAAACATTCACCCTAGACATAAATGATACAAATAAAAAGCTTTATAAAAGGTACTTAAGTGCAAACCGGGGCTTGCCTGGTTGCGAGTTAAACGGAAAGTCAGCTTTAGGTGGGAGGACGTCCAAGGGCTCCAGCGTATCCTCAACTTCGGTCACTATTATGAAATGTAAACAAATACATGTATAAGTATTAAGGATTTATAAGAATTGGACTTCTACTCATAGCTACTGCTATTTAAAATCCTTAATTAGCTTTGGGATTTTTACAGTGGATACTACACTCTCTAAGGATGATTTGAGTCAAATTTGGAGACATGTCATTGCACAATGTAGTCTTTAAAATTCCTACAAGTACAATGCTTCTCTGAAATTTGAGCCCAATTCAGGAGCTTTGACATAGCTAATGGTGGAAGATATGATTAGGGTAAGTCTCCGTGGTTCTAACAGAATTTGTTTCACCATTTTGGAGCTACCATCAGAGAGATATGAATTTTTGAAGTTTGGACAAAAGTGCTGAACAGTTTCTGTTTATATTTGAATTTTCAAATAAAGGCTGAACTTGAGAAGGTAATTTGACCTAGCAAATTACCTCCAATGAAGCCGAAATTTTTACTGGGGATCAGTAACAATGAGAAGGATTTTCTTACCAAATTTGGGAATATTTCATAAAGAATTGCTCCTGTAATAAATCCCTAAAGGATTTTCTAAAAACAATTCTACAGAAATTCCTGGGCATTTTCATAGCCAAAATTTGGTTTCTCTGTGAAGTACTCCTCATGAGGAATCCAACAAAATTGGTCTCACTCTTTTTGGAGTTTTCTATACAATGTTATGGGCTTGCAAAGATCAGCTAAATTCTGGAATTATTTCTCTAATAGAAACTTCAAATAATTGGGCTGGGCCCACTGGTTTAATTCGGACCAGTGAGATTTTTGCAACACGGGGGGCTACCGGGTTATTCCCGCGCAGCCGCACCAGATCCGGCGCCACAAACCGATCCTCGCGCGAACCCGGAGGCTGACCGGTGGGACCGGCCCTCCTTCGTCTTCCTCGCGCTGCCCGCGCCTCCCGCGGCGGTGCACGCCGGGGAGGCTCGCCAGGACAGGGTTCCGTGGTCCAAACTTCGTCAAACTCGCCGCTCCCCCATTTTTAACCTCGCTGAACACTGTGGGAGGGTCGCCGGTGGCCGTGGCTCACCAGAAACCATCGCGCACCGGTGACAGCAAAGTTTTGAACTCCGGCGAGGTCGGGAACCCTTATTCCTCTATCATTCGATCGATTCTTGGGCTCTAGAGCATCAGTGAGTGATGTAGGAGCCCGTAATGGTCCTGGCCGCCGGTGAAACTGCCGGCAACCAAGGGCTCCACGGCGACCCGAGGTGCTTTTGCACCGGCGACTAAGAAAACAGCTAGGGCTCCCTCGTTTCTTGATGTTTTTGCTTGGTTCTTCGTCGAGGAGAGGCGCTAGGAAGTAGAGAAGCTCTGTGCAAGCTTACTCGAGGTCTAAAGGATCGTGCACCATGAATTTTTGGCTAGACCGCGCACTACCCGTCGGTGTACCGTTTGGGGAAACGGTGAAATTCTTGCTACCGGTCCTAGCAAACGCAAAACGGCCTCCGGCTACACGACCAGGACATGTCCACGCACCTTTCTTGTATAGGAAGTCGGGGGAGAGGGTGGCCGGTTGCTGCTGTCGACGGAGAGCCGAATCGGCGAGGTCTGGGCACCTTGAAGCTTTGGCGCCAATCCGCGTTTCTCGAGCAGTTCGGACCGGCAAACCTCGAAGGGGCTTTGGCAAGGGCTAGAGCATGTCCCGGCGATGCTCTTTGCTGTGGAGCGCTCGAGCAATCGAGCTTGGAGGGCTGTGGTCGATCGGAGAGAGCTGAGCGGTGGTGTTCAGCGGAAATGAGACTGTCGCGGCGCTGCACGAGCTGAGGAGGAGAAGTAGCGCTGGGGTACTCGGGTGGCCGCTCTTATCGCTCACGCGCGCGCGCCGACGTCGGCCAGCGAGAACCAGCTCGGTGGCTCAGTGAGGACGCCGGGGGGAGCGCTTTTCTGGGAGCTGTCGTGCCGCGATCAACCGGGAACAGAGAGAGAGAGAGGGAAAAACAGTCGGTTGTTTGCTTTAGGTGGCTGACAATTGGGCCCCACCTCCCCCTTTGTTTAGTCAAACTTTTCTGATATTTTTCCTTCCATCAACTCAACATTAAAAGCTTTACTTCATCCCAAAGTTAAGTTTGAATTTGCAGAATTCAAATGGTTTGAATTCTGGTGTAGGATTTGAATGGGGTTTGATCATTTGAATTTGAAAAGGAGTTTGAATTCTCCACTTTGTATTGCCTCAAAAATATAGCAAACCAGCTCCAAAATTTCCAATTTTTGGCATGGCTGCTCATTCAAAGGTGGAGAACACATTTGTGAAACCCAATTTTCAAATTGAGGGAATTGGAATTTGAAACTGAATTTGAAATTCAGATTAGAGGGCTTCTCCTTTTAATCCCAAACAAATATTAAAACTCCTCCAAATGAGCTGAAATTTGGAAGGTTGAATATTTGGACTATGAAGATCGAAGTTGTGCATTTAGATCTCCATGTTTGGAAGTTTTGGGAAGTCTAAACCCTCACTTTGAACTCACACTTATTATACTTCAAAGTTTTAATTCCCCTCATTTTTTCATAAGTGTACATGAGCTGAATTTTCTTGCTACCACTTTTGGAGATTTTACATCCCTCCCCCCTAAAGAGAATCTCGTCCCGAGATTCCAAAAGAAAAGTAAAGTGGGGAAAAAATTTACCGGGTATATGATGATAGCAAGTCCGGATAATATGTTTGTAAATAGTCCTCGCTTTCCCATGTCGCCTCATCAGCGGTATGGTTACTCCACAAGACCTTGTAGAACCATAAGGTCCAGTTTCTTGTGGCACGAGTCTTTTCATCGATAATCCGAATTAGATACTCCGTGTACGTGAGATCCGGTTGAAGAACTTCTATGTCTTCTGTGCGGACTTCAACCGAGGGCTTGAGGCACTCTCTAAGCTGAGAGATGTGGAAGACGTTGTGAATGCCTGCGAGCTACGCTGGTAACTCTAGGCGATAGGCCACGGGTCCGCATCTTTCAATGACGGTGAACGGACCAATGAACCGCGGCGCAAGTTTACCCTTCCCTCCGAAACGATGAACTCCCTTCATCGGAGACACACGGACATAAACATGGTCCCCGATGTCGAAGTGGAGAGGACAGCGTCTTTTATCCGCATAGCTTTTCTGACGAGATTGAGCAGCCTTAAGATTGGCTTGTATTACTCGCACTCGTTCTTCCGCTTCATTCACAAGTTCAACTCCGTAGATAACTCGCTCGCCGGACTCGCACCAGTTGAGAGGTGTACGACATTTCCGGCCGTAGAGAGCTTCATACGGCGCCATTTTGATGCTAGCTTGATAGCCATTGTTGTAAGAAAACTCCGCCAACGGCAAATGATCGTCCCAATTCTTGTCGTGGTGGATGGCACAAGCGCGTAACATGTCTTCAAGAACTTGATTCACCCGTTCAGTTTGACCATCCGTTTGCGGGTGATACGCGGAGCTTCGGATCAGTTTGATTCCCAGTGATGTGTGCAGCTGTTCCCAGAACCGAGAGACGAACAGCGCACCGCGATCTGAAATGATGGAGCGGGGAACACCGTGCAAACACAAGATCCTTGCAATATACAACTCCGCATATTGCTTGGCCACGTACTTTGTATGTACGGGGATGAAATGAGCCGACTTGGTTAGTCGATCGACTATCACCCAAATCGAGTCATGTTTGTGAGACGTGAGAGGTAAACCGACTATGAAGTCCATGCTGATATCCTCCCACTTCCACGCCGGAATGTTCAACGGTTGCAGCTGTCCGGCTTTACGCATATGGTCGGCTTTCACCCGCCGACACGTATCACATTCGGATACGTATTTTGTGATTTCTCTCTTCATCTGTGTCCACCAAAACCTGGTTTTCAGATCCTGGTACATCTTGTTGCTGCCCGGATGGATAGAGTACTTTGACAAATGAGCCTCGTCCAAGATTTTCTTCCGAAGCTTCATGTCACGGGGTACCACTATACGGTCTTTAAACCATAGAGTGTCGTGTTCATCTCTTCGGAAGCATTTCATTTCGCCATTCTTCATCCTTCTCCGAATATGCGACATTCTCATGTCCTTCTTCTGAGCTTTCATAATCTCCTCTCTTATGGTTAGGATGAGAGCAAGATTATATAACGCCCCATACGGAGTCAAGTACAGACTTGGCTCCTCCTCTTCAAGTGGGGTGATGGACTGATTGTTGACATGGGATTTGCGGCTTAAGGCATCGGCAACCACGTTTGCCTTCCCGGGATGGTAGTGAATTTTGATCTCATAGTCTTTGATCAGTTCTAGCCATCTCCGTTGCCGCATATTCAACTCCTTTTGAGTGAATATATATTTCAGACTTTTGTGGTCGGTGTAGAGGTGCACTAAGTTTCCAAGTAAGTAGTGCCTCCACATCTTCAAGGCCAACACCACAGCAGCGAGCTCAAGATCATGAGTTGGATAGTGCTGCTCGTGGTTACGAAGTTGACGTGAGCCATAGGCGACCACTCTTCCTCCTTGCATCAATACACAGCCAAGCCCGATACCGGACGCATCACAATATACGTCGAAGGGCTTGGTTGTATCCGGTTGAGCTAACACCGGGGCTGTTGTAAGATGCTTCACTAATGCTTGGAAAGCTTCTTCACAAGCTGGGCTCCAAACATATTTGATCTCCTTCTTCAACAGTTCAGTCATCGGCTTAGCAAGCTTGGAGAAGTTCGGTATGAATCTCCGATAATATCCTGCTAACCCGAGGAAACTCCTGACTTCATGGACTGATGTGGAGGACTTCCATTTCAGCACTTGTTCGATCTTGCTTGGATCAACTGCAATGCCATCTGCAGAAATGATGTGACCAAGGAATGGCACTTGGCTGATCCAAAACTCGCACTTGCTGAACTTGGCATAAAGCTTATGGTCTCTTAATCGTTGAAGCACGATATGTAAATGTTTGGCGCGTTCTTCTTCAGTCTTGGAGTAAACCAACATGTCGTCTATGAACACCACCACAAACTTGTCCAACTCCGGCATGAACACTGAGTTCATGAGATACATGAAGTGTGCCGGGGCGTTGGTGAGACCAAAGGACATGACGAGGTATTCATACAACCCATATCTCGTCGAGAAGGCCTTCTTCGGAATATCTTCCACTCGGATCTTGATTTGATGATATCCGGAGCGAAGATCCATCTTGGAAAATACACTCGCACCCACAAGTTGATCGAAGAGAGTATCGATGTGGGGCAGTGGATATTTATTCTTGATGGTGACGGCGTTGAGAGGTCGGTAGTCCACACACAACCTCAAGGTGTCATCCTTCTTCTTCACAAACAGCGCCGAGCATCCCCATGGCGAGGAACTCGGTCGAATGAAACCCTTCTTCATCAAATCGTTGAGCTGCTCCTTTAGTTCAGCCAGCTCATTCGGAGCCATCTTATACGGTCTCCGTGAGATCGGTGTCGTCCCAGGTACAAGTTCAATCTTGAACTCGACATCTCTTTCGGGTGGCATACCCGGAAGATCATCCGGAAAGACATCCGGGTATTCACGGACCACACGAATATCCTCAAGTTTCGTGACTTCCATGTTATATGTGGCTGGGGTTTCTTGAGCCGAATGGTCAAGAATAAGAACACGTGGTTCATGAAGTGGAGAGTTTAAATGAACCACACGTGGAATGATGTCAAGAACAGCACCATGGCGATGTAGCCATGACATTCCTAAAATGACATCAAGTTTTTGACTCTCTAACATGATTAGAGAAGTCAGATATAGATTCCCACCCAACTGTAATGGTGCTCTATAGACCATTCTATCAGCTGTCATTTTCCCACCCGGAGAACATATCAAATATGAATTATTTGTGGGAATGATAGGCAGTTGATATTTAATAACATAAGACTGACTTATGAAATTATGGGTGGCACCGGAGTCAAAAAGTATGACTACAGGATGATCTAGGTAAGAGAATGTACCCGCGAGGACGGGTTCGCCTTCCGGCACGTCTTCGATAGCTAAGTGGTGGACGTTGCTGGGTTTTGGTGCTGGTTTCTTGGGTTGATTGCGGGCTGATTAGCACCCTGATATGGTGCTGCACCCCTGCCCTGTCGTGGCTCTGGGCAGTCCCTCGAAATGTGCCCGACACAGCCACACGTATAGCACGTGTAAGGTGTCGGGGTCCCGCCGACTTGAGGACGAAATCCCGGTGCACGCTGTTGAAACTGAGGTGCACGCGGAACCATCCTTTGCTGCTGCTTTTGCTGTGGGGGATACGTCGGTCGAAAGCCCGGCGCATTATATTGCCGACCGCGAAACTGAGGCGGTCGCGTTGGTGGCTGCCATCTCTGACCGGATGGTGAGCGATACACCACGCGGTATTTCTGTGGTGTCCCACTACTGCTGCTCGTCAGCGTGCTGTGTTTCCTCTTGTCAGAACCACGCTCGTGCTGAGCATTCTCCTGTAGAATCGCGGCATTAACTAGGTCGTTGAATGTGCCGTGATTGCTCTGGGCGAGATGGACCTTCATCTTGGAGTTCAGGCCCCGGAAGAACGCATTGCGCTTGTTGTCTTCCATGCCCACAAATCCTGGCGCATACTGCGCCAGTCGGTTGAATAACCTGGAGTATTCATGAGCACTCCTCTCGCCTTGTCGTAGCGCCAGGAACTCCTGGAGCTTCATCTCCATCACACCGGGAGGTATGTGATAGGCACGGAACGCCTCCCGGAACTCAGTCCATGTGACGGCATGGCCAGCCGGTAAGGAGGCGGTGTAGTTCGCCCACCAGGTACCGGCTTCTCCTTGAAGCTGTTGCGCTGCATACAGCGCCTTCTGGTGTTCGGTGCATCGTAGCAGCCCGAACTTCGCCTCCAGAGTGCGGATAAAGCTGTCCGCCTCCAAAGGTTCTTCGGCCTCCGTGAGGACCGGTGGATGGGTCGCCATGAATTCTGAATATGAACTTTGCTGGGGCTGGCGTTGCCCATTGTCTTGGCGTCCTCCCTGATGGGACGCATTCTGCTGCACCAACATCCACAGTAACTCGGTTTGCTCGTCGCGCGAGCCGAGCACCGCAGCGAGAACCTCCGCAAGATTCCTTGGAAGTTCTGGCGGTGGAGAAGGTGGTTGCTGCTGCGTCGTGATCTGCTCCGGAGGTGGAGACTCATCACCACGAACTTGACTCGGACCTCCCTCCTCTTGCGTTGAACGTGTCCGCACCATTCTGCATTCATACCATTCAAAAGATCAGCACATGTGGGTTTAGCTCATCCAGCCTATACAACAGTAATGCGAGAATGGGATAAACAATGCGCATAACAATCACACATATGGATAAAGTATAAACTTTATGCACCATATACATCCCTGGACCGTGTCATACGATCGAGTTCCAAAGTATTGAACTTTATGGGTTAAAAGTTCATTTCGACCATCGGGGTCACCACGGGATGTTAAGTGTGTTAGCATGTGTAATTCCTCGCTATTGTATTGCACCCAAACATGTACTAACTCGAAGTGATATGTCAAATACATAAACCCTTCGACTCCAACTCGCTGTTTTACAACAGCCACTGGACGTCAAACGGTGAAACTAAGTGTTTTGGTTGAAATACCGAAAATTCCGGAGAGCATTTGGTCTGCCCTGTTTCTGGACAGTACCTACTCATCTGAGGTTCTCACCCCTTTTGGAGGGAGATTTTGTTCTAGAGCTCTACAGAAACGTTGTAGAGGACTTCAAAACCTTTCCAGAATGGTATCCCACACCTCCATTGGTTCAACCAATCTTAAGTTATGCCCTGTTCAAGTTCAGCAAAAATTGCTGCCGAAAACAGGGGAGATTGTTCCTAAGTTGTAGAGATTGAATCTATACTCCCAATTGACTCTTAGTTCAATATAGGAGTTTACTAACCTCTAAATGAAATCCTAAACTTCATTGTGACACTTTTCTTTGAAAATAAACTTTTATGCAGTCGGTTCTACGTTTCCTCACCAAAGAAAAATCCTAAACCGGTATTCCGGCATATACGGGTCACATGGTGGAACTAAAGTCGTCACTCACAAACGGTTTCAACACGTCATGCACTAACGTGGTTAGGGTACCTGTAGAAAAACACACAATAATGATGCACACAAAGGTTTTAACATTGCAGGCAGTTCCATATCATAGTAAAAACATACGGTCCGTATCATTGCCATACGGATCGTCCTTGAGTCAAGCCACGTCTCAAGGTACATGGTCGTGTTTTCACACCACACGACGGGGAACCCGAGTAGAGCGCGAACGGGTCGTCACGGTTGGGAATTTTATCAACCCAATGGATACCACCTACTGCCTCATGACCGTTGAGGCACGCCGATGGCGAGCGCTGCGTATGGCCCTTTGAACATTGAGCGTTCAAGAGTTGCATACTATCATGTTGCTTACCACACGATGGGGTATTCTCACTTTTGCCTAAAGCACGCTAGAGATCAGCGTTTTCATATGCTCTCAGAACCATAAAGAGGTTCAGAGACTCATATTTACTACCATGCCAAGCCACGGTATATCCTTCCATACTATCCCTCGTATGGGGAGTTACCGCAATTGATCCACCTGCGGTGGCGTACCTTACCTCTTACCTGATGTCGGAGCGTCGTTACAGAATGTATAACACATAAGTTAGCTTTTCCACCTTAGTAACTACTACTATCATAGACCTTATGCGGGCTTAAAGACTAATCCTCACTCGACTACTTCTATGTTTTCAAAATAGCTCTTTTCGAGCAAGCTATTCCCAATGCGGCTCTGATACCACGCCTGTGGGGACCACCCCGTGGTTCACCCACTCCAGGATCGCATAGGGTGGTGCCGTGCGATGCGGCACCCAACAGCACACACGAAAGGAATAAAGAACAACATACAAACTTTTATTTGATATAAAACAGCGGAAGTCTTTTTACAAAACCTAATTAACAGCGGAAGTTATATACATAGTTGCTCTCAAACCCTAACTAAGCAAAAGTGCAGCCGTCCAGCCCGGCGACGCTACACACTAGCAGCACGGAACCGGAGATCACGGCGGCGTGCATGGCTCCAGCTCGGCCGTGTACCCCGACGGGGGCATCGCCTCGTCCTCAGAACCTTCCTCATAACCCTCACCTGCACACAGCTCAAATATTGCAACCGTGAGCACGAAGGCTCAGCAAGTCTTAACCGTCAACCCTAGGCATGGAACTCTACGTGCAATGGTATGTAAGATAGGAAAGGATTTTGCAATAAAGACACGCCTATAAGTTGGTCCTTACTTTCAGTTTTATAGCAGCAGATTCATGTGCCTTAGGCAGCCCTCACATCGGAAGTCCGCAATCAAACATAAAACGCTTTCCTCCGATGTGGTGATGCCCAAAGGGGAATGTAAACTTAATTAGCTCTATATCTACAGCAATCAAGGTATTCAAGACATTAAGATCAATCCAGCATTTTCAGTTGGCTTATTTCACTTCTTACTACGTCACAGCGCAGTGAACAAGCGGGTACTCAAATAACCGCGAGGGACGGTGATTGCAATCAAGACACACCCGGATAACACGTTGCATACACCCACTTTCAGAAGCGTGATTCCACACCCCTTCCTACTCTGTTGTATGCAACAACCTTTCAAAGGCAACCCAAATGCCGAACCGGTCCATCCGTAACGGGTAGGAGGTCCCCGCATGGAGCGTGACTGTGCCCACCGGCAGATTTACACCTTGCTACCCTCAACCCACTCCTATTTATGGTTGGGTAAGCCTCGACACCCAGGTTAACCAATTACATCGGTTTCCTGGTTCCCATATGCCAGTATGCATCCGGTACTGTTCGATACATGTCCAGCAGGGCCGCACACGGACGGTCCTCAACCGACGCCAACAGGGCTACGCACGTGAGACCTCTGCTCACTGCTTCCTATCCCCCCTGCTGGGTCTCATTTTCATAACTTAAGCCATTTTCTACCTCTTTTCATTCCGTGTAATAAGTACTATCTCGCGAGTAGCTTCCAACCACTCGACTTCTACCGACATCCTAAACATTAGCATGGCAGTCTCTACTCGTCGAGTTTGTAAACTACCCAACCCTTTATAGGATTTAAAGAGGCTATGCAAGTGGGATTTCAATCACCCTAACTCTAATGCAAACATTCACCCTAGACATAAATGATACAAATAAAAAGCTTTATAAAAGGTACTTAAGTGCAAACCGGGGCTTGCCTGGTTGCGAGTTAAATGGAAAGTCAGCTTCAGGTGGGAGGACGTCCAAGGGCTCCGGCGTATCTTCAACTTCGGTCACTATTATGAAATGTAAACAAATACATGTATAAGTATTAAGGATTTATAAGAATTGGACTTCTACTCATAGCTACTGCTATTTAAAATCCTTGATTAGCTTTGGGATTTTTACAGTGGATACTACACTCTCTAAGGATGATTTGAGTCAAATTTGGAGACATGTCATTGCACAATGTAGTCTTTAAAATTCCTACAAGTACAATGCTTCTCTGAATTTTGAGCCCAATTCAGGAGCTTTGACATAGCTAATGGTGGAAGATCTGATTAGGGTAAGTCTCCATGGTTCTAACAGAATTTGTTTCACCATTTTTGGAGCTACCATCAGAGAGATATGAATTTTTGAAGTTTGGACAGAAGTGCTGAACAGTTTCTGTTTATATTTGAATTTTCAAATAAAGGCTGAACTTGAGAAGGTAATTTGACCTAGCAAATGACCTCCAATGAAGCCCAAATTTTTACTGGGGATCAGTAACTATGAGAAGGATTTTCTGACCAAATTTGGGAATATTTCATAAAGAATTGCTCCTGTAATAAATCCCTAAAGGATTTAGTAAAAACAATTCTACAGAAATTCCTGGGCATTTTCATAGCTAAAATTTGGTTTCTCTGTGAAGTACTCCTCATGAGTAATCCAACAAAATTGGTCTCACTCTTTTTGGAGTTTTCTACACAAAGTTATGGGCTTGCAAAGATCAGCTAAATTCTGGAATTATTTCTCTAATAGAAACTTCAAATAATTGGGCTGGGCCCACTGGTTTAATTCGGACCAGTCAGATTTTTGCAACACCGGGGGCTACGGGGTTATTCCCGCGCAGCCGCACCAGATCCGGTGCCACAAACCGATCCTCGCGTGAACCCGGAGGCTGACCGGTGGGACCGGCCCTCCTTCGTCTTCCTCGCGCTGCCCGCGCCTCCCGCGGCGGCGCACGCCGGCGAGGCTCGCCGGGACAGGGTTCCCGTGGTCCAAACTTCGTCAAACTCGCCGCTCCCCCATTTTTAACCACGCTTAACACTGTGGGAGGGTCGCCGGCGGCCGTGGCTCACCGGAAACCATCGCGCACCGGTGACAGCAAAGTTTTGAACTCCGCCGAGGTCCGGAACCCTTATTCCTCTATCATTCGATCGATTCTTGGGATCTAGAGCATCAGTGAGTGATGTAGGAGCCCGTAAGGGTCCTGGCCGCCGGTGAAACTGCCGGCAACCAAGGGCTCCACGGCGACCCGAGGTGCTTTTGCACCGGCGACTAAGAAAACAGCTAGGGCTCCCTCATTTCTTGATGTTTTTGCTTGGTTCTTCGTCGAGGAGAGGTGCTAGGAAGTAGAGAAGCTCTGTGCAAGCTTACTAGAGGTCTAAAGGATCGTGCACCACAAATTTTTGGCTAGACCGCGCACTACCCGTCGGTGTACCGTTTGGGGAAACGGTGAAATTCTCGCTACCGGTCCTAGCAAACGCTAAACGGCCTCCGGCTACACGACCAGGACATGTCCACGCACCTTTCTTGTATAGGAAGTCGGGGGAGAGGGTGGCCGGTTGCTGCTGTCAACGGAGAGCCGAAACGGCGAGGTCCGGGCACCTTGAAGCTTTGGCGCCAATCCGCGTTTCTCGAGCAGTTCGGACCGACAAACCTCGAAGGGGCTTTGGCAAGGGCTAGAGCACGTCCCGGCGATGCTCTTTGCTGTGGAGCGCTCGAGCAATCGAGCTTGGAGGGCTGTGGTCGATCGGAGAGAGCTGAGCGGCGGTGTTCAGCGGAAATGAGACTGTCGCGGCGCTGCACGAGCTGAGGAGGAGGAGAAGTAGCGCTGGGGTACTCGGGTGGCCGCTCTTATCGCCCACGCGTGCGCGCCGACGTCGGCCAGCGAGAACCAGCTCGGTGGCTCGGTGAGGACGTCGGGGTGAGCGCTTTTCCGGGAGCTGTCGCGCCGCGATCAACCGGGAACAGAGAGAGAGAGGGAAAAACAGTCGGTTGTTTGCTTTAGGTGGCTGACAATTGGGCCCGACCTCCCCCTTTGTTTAGTCAAACTTTTCTGATATTTTTCCTTCCAGCAACTCAACATTAAAAGCTTCACTTCATCCCAAAGTTAAGTTTGAATTTGCAGAATTCAAATGGTTTGAATTCTGGTGTAGGATTTGAATGGGGTTTGATCATTTGAATTTGAAAAGGAGTTTGAATTCTCCACTTTGTATTGCCTCAAAAATATAGCAAACCAGCTCCAAACTTTCCAATTTTTGGCATGGCTGCTCATTCAAAGGTGGAGAACACATTTGTGAAACCCAATTTTCAAATTGAGGGAATTGGAATTTCAAACTGAATTTGAAATTCAGATTAGAGGGCTTCTCCTTTTAATCCCAAACAAATATTAAAACTCCTCCAAATGAGCTGAAATTTGGAAGGTTGAATATTTGGACTATGAAGATCCAAGTTGTGCATTTAGATCTCCATGTTTGGAAGTTTTGGGAAGTCTAAACCCTCACTTTGAACTCACACTTATTATACTTCAAAGTTTTAATTCCCCTCATTTTTTCATAAGTGTACATGAGCTGAATTTTCTTGCTACCACTTTTGGGGATTTTACACTTGAAAGTAAGGATTCACATTTAGGCGAGTTTAATTATGCATTATGCTATCCTACTTTTTGTCTATATCCTCAAGTAGAGTTTCATCACTAGGTATGACCGTTAAGTCTTGCTGAGCATTATGCTCACGGATACTATCCTAGTTGTTTTGAAGGTATCGACTTTATGCTTATGAGAATGGGTGCCGATGAGACTCGGAAACCTCCGAGTGGTTACTCATGAGCATCTTCACCACTGCGGTTTGTTCGTCGTGTTGCTAGTAAGAAATGTCCGTAGGCTGGACAGTATCTTTGTTGCTGAGTTAGAAAGGAGTAGTGAGAGGTATAGTCTTCCGCTGTAGTTTATTTTGAGATAAGTATTTGTAAATTACTCGTTGTACGCTTCCGCAAATAGTTTATGTAATATGTTTGTCCTTTACCCATGTGCTCTTGGGTGCCGCATCGCACGGCACCACTCAATGCGGTCCCCGGGCCCCGACAGCATGGTATCAGTGCCGCGTTGATAACAGCGCACGGATTGAGGATCATGTTACGATAAAAAAACTTAGGATACGGTGAGAAAATGGTACTAGACCCACATAAGGACTACTATATTAGCATATTATCAAGGTGGCAACGCAATTTATTTGTCTATGTCAGAAAATCATGCATCTCAGGACTTTTCATGTCTTGGGGGGTGCATGTAAGCATTGTCCACCAGTGCGCACAAACTTAAGGGTGGAGCCTCACGGGTGGCCGGTAACCCAGCCAGCTTAGGTATCCTCTACGGCTCTTCATGTCGTTTGCGGTATTTTAGCAACATCCTTCCCTGGCGTGCTACGGGAAAGTATGGGAGACCCTGTCATGAGGTTAGTAACATGAACACGTAGCTCAAGAAGTGTTTGGCTTGAGAACACCCGTGCGAGTGATGACGGACGGGTGTATGAACTGTATTGGGACCGGGTTCGGTGTGTAGCTAAACCTGATGATTGTGTGTGTTTTGTGAAGGTATTAACCACGAAAACCATAGTACGAGTAGAACACGTTTGTGAGTTACCGTCTTAGTGCCACCTACGGATACTTATATGCCGGTGTTAGCCGGTTAGGATTTTCTTTTCTCAGGCAATGTAGTACCGTCATATGTCTTACGGTGCTCGCCACCATACCACACTTGATAACTTCTTTCCTATGAAGAAATCAGTCATGACTAACTTTCAAATAAAAATGGAAGTTGGGATACACATATTAGTTACTGAGCTCTTCACTTGAACTAAGCTTCAAATGAGAGAATTGCTAGGCTTCATTTGATCTAAAAACAGAGTGCTCTGTTCCGGCAGAAATTTTTGCTGTACTGGGACAGAGCATAACTCTGAACAGCTTAACCCAATGGAGGTGTATGATACAGTTATGGAAATGTTTTGAAGTTCCCTACAACTTCTCTGTAGACCTCCAGAGAAAAATCACATGCCAAATTGGTTGAATGTCCAGTTAAATGCAAACTGTTCAGAAAACAGGGCAGCTGCAAACTTCTCGGGATGTTTCTGTAAATTAGCCATAACTTTCTGCAGAAAAATCCTTAAGGGTCATATGATACACCGTGGGAAAGGTTATGAAATTTGCAACAATTTTGTAGTTCGGAGTTTGTTCAGATTTGTAATCCATTTTTATGTACAACTGTGATAAAGATAGCCAACTTCAGATGAGATGCTGGCCAATTTTATCCAGAAATTCTGTCAACTTTGAGCAATCATAACTTTTGATCCAGAAATGATCTATGGGCATATGAGTACTCTTGAAAAGATACTGAAATTAACTTTAATTTTGGTATCCAACTTGAGTTATGAAAATACTGGTAACCGGACAAAAATCTGGGTTAAGTACAGAAATGTCTGTTCTGTACAGAATAGGGGACTGATTAGATTGGCTTTACGAAGATATGGAAACATGAATTGTTATTATTCTTTCATAGAGTTTTAGCATGTTCATGTTTTACATACATTCAAATACTGCTGAGATCAAGTTTTGACCCCCCTCAAAATTATGTTTTTGCAGTATGGTGCGTACTTGTTCTCCGAGTAGGGCTGAAGGTTCTCGCCGAGGCGGCGATTACTCGACTCCACCGCGGGCACTGCCATCAACGGTATGGGCGGATGTCATGGCTCAGATGGTCGAGTTGAATCAGGAGAATACAAGACTACCCCAAGCCTTGGTTTAGCAAGGCATACTCCAACGTACACAACAGGTCGTTCCACCTCGGAACGCCTATTTCGACTTCTTGGTGACTCAACCGCCAATTTTCACAGAAGCTACCGAACCAGTGGAAGCTGTTCAGTGGCTTCGGGTTATTGAGTCGAAGTTTGGAGTGTTGGAGTGCGATGGTTATCAGAAGACATTATTTGCAGCTCAACACATCCATGGAGCCGCCGGAAATTGGTGGTTTGATTATCTCGCCACTATTCCGGAGGGCCATTAGGTGGAATGGACGGAATTTCGTTAAGCATTCCGTGCTCGTCACATTCCTACATGTTTTATCAAGACCCAGCAGCAGGAATTCAGGAAGTTGAAGCAGGGGGACATGAATGTCCTCGATTATGTCGAAGATTTAACCATTTGGCACAATATGCTCCCGACTATGCGACGAGTGAAGATGCAAGGTGTGATTACTTTTTCTATGGCCTGAGTGCCATATTAAAAGATAGGTTGGCTTTGTTCAATCAAGGCAATTACACCGAGTTGATCAGTGCTGCCATACTGCAAGAACAGGTGACACTTGAGTGTCAAGCAGAGCAGAGGGACTGGAGTGATGTGCAAGAAGACGCACCCGTTGTTCCCCGTAAATACTGTTTGGTGTATCGCACACCATCCGATGAAATATGGCAGCCACCAGTAGGATCAACTTATTCAAGCTTTCCTGTTCAAGAATCACTTCTTGAAGCACCACCACAGCCGCAGCAACGATTAAATTCTGGTGCCTCATTGCTGCAACCAAGTACATCAACTTCTCAACCGCAAGTCAGCGAAGAACCGGTGAAATATCCTTGTTCTTATTGCAACCGTTTTGGGCATTTTATGCAAGAATGCCGGGAGAAGTTGTTGAGCAGTGGACAACTATCATCATCAGGTGGTATGCTGCCACATGCTCAAGTAAATATAACAACATTGCAATCAGGGTGTGTGCAACATCTTGCTATTGAGGATGTCCAGGAGGGAGAACCGGTGTTAGCGGGCATGTTCACTCTGAAAGACGTACCCGTGCTTATACTTTTTGATTCCGTTGCTACCCACAATTTTATCAGCAAAACATGTGTGGATCAGCATAATTATTCACCAATACTCCCACGACAAGTTATCTTATACGTTCACCGGGAGGAAATATCTCTGCTAATCAGATTGTGTCCCGAGCAGCTTTATGTTTGTGAGGAAAAAATATACCCAACATCGCTGATTATGTTGGATGGGCAGAAGATAGACGTAATATTGGGGACATCTTGGTTAAACCATCACGGTGCCGTTCTCAATATCGGTAACCAAACTGTTCAGATTGACTCACCGATTCACGGGCAGAACACACTGTTTTTAGACAGCAAAGATCAAGAAATGGCAGAGGACTACCACATGGAAGCGATTAAACTTGAAGATATTCCGGTGGTACGTGATTACCCTGATGTGTTTCCCGAGGATTTACCGGGCATGCTCCCTGAACGTGACGTTGAGTTCTAGATTGAACTGGCGTCGGGAACAACACCTATCTCACGAAGGCCTTACAAGATGGCACGTAACAAGCTGGCAGAGTTGAAAGAGCAGCTGAATGGACTCATGAGCAAGGGTTTCATACGACCAAGTTCTTCACCTTGCGGTTGCTCGGCAATTTTCGTTAAGAAGAAGGACGAAACACTGAGGATATTTGTTGACTATCGTCCTATAAATGCTGTCACTATAAAGAACAAGTATCCTTTGCCCCGCATCGACATCTTATTCGATCAACTTGTGGGTGCAAAGGTATTTTTGAATATGGTGGTCTGGATATCATCAAATAAAAATCCGACCGGAGGACATACCGAAGACAGCTTTCTCGACGAGATGCTTTGAAAACTCACTTCTCCCCCTTTATTAATTTCTCCCCATTTTTCAAAATCAGAGAAGGAAGAAAGTGTATAACATATGCAAAGTGTAAAAAAAATCTATCCTTATACATATTTCTCCCCCTTTGACAATGTATTCAGCAAGGTTCAAAAGAGAAATTTTTAAATGTTATGAGCATATTATAACATATACATACAAAACAAAGCTCATCCAAGTCATACTATCAGGTTACTTACACTATCACATCAATGAGATACATAAAGTAGTGTAAGCCATGCTAGAGATCAAATGTATTTTTCAGTTTAAGCAAGTCATGATCTCCCTTACTCAACTATTTCAAAACCTGAAAACATGACACTTGTTGCTGCATTTTTATTATTCATAATCATTTAAGGCACAAAGTTGATCATATGATATTTGCAAGAGATTATATGCCGCATCAGCCTTATTCTAACCAACCAAGCCAAGCCTATGTCATTTGACAATCAGAAGCTTACGGACATGGTTTTAGTCATACACAATTCCTTCCAAGTTCATATCTTAGTGTAATGATAAGAAATCTCCAAATAAGAAGTGTGATGCATGCATATTCTCTTGACCTTTTCTCAATTTTTTATTTGAAAACTCAACATGTGAGCTGATCACTTGATTAATTTTTTATGATTAAAAGCACTTGTGAGCACGCAACAAGTTCAAAACAGCAAGAAAGTTCGATCATGACCAGATTTAGTGTAAGTAATTATTCCAATAACTAGTCATGGCAAAAACTACAAAATGTATAACACGAGTAATGTAGTAAGAACTTTCAGCCTGTAAAAGGAATCACAAAGTCATATATGTATGAAATACTATGCTCATATTATTTTAGTTTCAGATTCACACATAGACTTTCAAAGTTTCAAAAACTCCCCCTCAATTTAAGCCATGAGGATGCATAACCCCTATTTCACTACGAATGAAACAAAAACGAGTGAAATCCAAAGGTTTTGTAAAAATATCAGCCAATTGTTGTTCGGTATCGACATGGTGAAGCACAATGTTTCCTTTTTCAACATTATCACGAAGAAAGTGATACCTAATGTCAATGTGCTTAGTTCTAGAGTGTTTCACGGGGTTTTTAGCAATACAAATTGCACTAGTGTTATCACAAAACAGTGGAACACTATCTAAATCAACCCCATAGTCCTTAAGTGTTTGAACAATCCAAAGAATTTGCGAGCAAGCGCTAGCCGCAGCTACATATTCAGATTCGGCCGTGGATTGTGCAACTGAACTTTGTTTTCTAGAGGACCAAGCAACAAGTGAATTTCCAAGAAAATGACAAGCACCCGAAGTACTTTTCCTATCAATCCTACAACCCCCAAAATCAGCATCCGAAAAAGCTTTCAAAGAAACGGTTGAGGAAGAAGGAAGAAAAATGCCAAATTCTTGAGTTCCATGTAGGTACCTGAGAATCCTTTTGATGGCTTGGCGATGTGAAGCACGTGGAGAAGCTTGAAAACGTGCACAAAGACATACGCTGAATTGTATGTCCGGTCTTGACGCCGTGAGATACAAAAGTGATCCAATCATACTTCTGTATTCTTTTTTATCGACAGGGTCACATCTTTGTCAAGTTCAAGTGTTGTTGCTGTTCCCATTGGTGTCCGAAGAGGCTTGCATTTGTCCATGTTGAAGTGCTTAAGAAGGTCCTTTGTATACTTAGTTTGATGCATAAAAGTTCCTTCTTTTGTTTGCTTGATTTGCAGCCCCAAAAAGTATGTGAGTTCTCCCATAATACTCATCTCAAATTCTGAACTCATCATAGCTGAAAACTTGGACAAGAGATCATGAGAATCACAACCAAAGATAATATCATCCACATACACTTGAACGAATAATGGGTCATTGCCATGCTTAAGTACAAAAAGAGTTTTATCAACCTTGCCCATGGTAAACCCCTTTTCAAGTAAGAATGTTTTTAACCTATCATACCATGCTCTAGGGGCTTGTTTTAGACTGTACAAGGCTTTGGACAGTTTGTAAATATGATTAGGAAAATTTGGATTTTCAAAACCCGGTGGCTGCTTAACATAAACCTCCTCCTCTATGTATCCATTAAGAAAAACACTTTTAACATCCATTTGATATAACTTGAAACCTTTAGATGCAGCAAATGCTAATAAAATTCTTATAGCTTATAATCTAGCAACAGGAGCAAATGTTTCATCAAAATCTAGACCTTCAATTTGAGTGAAACCTTGAGCAACCAACCTAGCTTTATTCCTAACCACAACCCCATCCTCACTTTGCTTATTTTTAAATACCCATTTAGTTCCAATTAATGTGTGACCTTTGAGGTGGAGGTACAAGTTTCCAAACATTAATTTTTTCAAAATTTTCTAACTCTTCTTGCATGGCATTAATACAAGATTCATTAGTGAGTGTGTGTGATATATCCTTGGGTTCAAAAGAAGCAACAAAAGCAGAATGAGCATGAGAGTTTGGATCGCAAAACCTGGACCAAGTGACTCGTTCATGCAAGCTTCCAATGATTTGTTGTGGAGGATGACTTTTGAGTACTCGGAGGGGAGTAGACACTTCACAAGCACCTTCTTCTTAATGTCCGGACCTTTGATTAGGTGAGCTTGTTGATTGAGTAAGGTTCGAACCAGCAGTAGTGACTGTTGGTGCTGGTTGTGGTGCAAAATCAGCAGCTTGATCGTTATTTACTTCCGAGTTTTCGGGCAGCAGCACCACTTCTTCATCTTCTTCAATAAAAATACTCTCCCCCTGCGGATATGGATCCGGACCTGCAATATCGGAGCTAGTACTTGGGCTAGCTTCATCAAAAGAAACCTTGCAAGTCTCCACAATTTTGTTAGTGTCAAGTAAAAGCACACGGTAGCCTCTAGTATGAGATGGATAACCAAGAAACATGCCATCAACAGATCTAGCTTCAAATTTATCAAGATTACCATGTTTCTTAACAAAGCATTTGCAACCAAAAACCCTAAAGTGTGTAACACTAGGCCTATGTCCAAAACGGAGCTCATATGGGGTTTTTCCAGGCTTAGCACGCAAGAAAACACGATTTGAGACATAACAAGCGGTTGCAATTGCATCAGCCCAAAATTTCCTAGGAGTTTGATATTCATCAAGCATAGTCCTAGCCATCTCAACTAAGGTCCTGTTCTTTCTTTCTACGACACCATTTTGTTGTGGTACATAGGGTGAAGAGTATTGATGATCTATTCCATTTTCAGCACAAAGTGATCAAACGATTGGTTTTTAAATTCAGTTCCGTTATCACTTCTAATTGCTTTTAATGATCCTGGGTGATCAATAGATAATCTAAAAAATAAGGTTCTAAAATGACTAAAAGCTTCATTCTTAGATACCATAAAATAAACCCAAGAATATCTGGAATAATCATCAACAATCACAAGCACATACCATTTACCTCCGAAGGATTGAACACGCGCCGAACCTACTGTGTCAAGATGTAAAAGTTGTCCCGGTTCAGCTGTCATGGTCATTGTGAGAGGAGCATGTGAACCTGCAACAAACTTAGCATGTCTACAAGAAGAGCACACAATATCATTGTCCTTTTTAAGCTTCGGCAGCCCACGTATGCGATCGAGAGCACTAACACGAGTGAGATGATCAAAGCCTATGTGACCAAGTCTACGATGCCAAAAATATAGATCCTTTGTATCATTAGCAACTAGACACCGATGCTTAGAAGTTGACAAATCAAAATCAGCTTTAAAAACTCTTCCAAACCTAGACATGTTAAACAAAAGCTCACCTTTTGAAACTACAACCTTGCAGAAATTTTTAGCAAAGCTAACCTCTAGATTTTCATCTAGCAATTGTGAAACCGAAAGCAATTTGTATTTCAAATTTTTAACAAGTGCCACATCTTTCAGAGTGTAGAGATTGTTTACTCTAACTGAACCTTTAGCAATTATGGGAGTACAAGAGTTATCGGCGAAAGTAACATTTTCTACACGTGACACAAAAGAGAGAGAGGAGAATCATTCTTTGTTACCAGTCATGTGGCGTGAGCAACCTGAATCCACAATCCAAATGTTCTCCTTCCTCAAACGTGAAACCTACACAGCAGCACAATACGTCGATGACTCAATACTGGGGTTAGTTAAAAGACTTTTAGGAATCCAGTACTGAGTCACACGATGTCCAGCAGGAATAACACGCGAAAGCTGAGAAGGTACAGCAGGTTTATGAGCCAAACATCGAAAATTTTTGTTCCCAACTACTTAGAAGATGTGTTATATGTAGCACAAAAAACAGTAGGTCCAGGAGCAAGTTTTTGACTCATTACAGCAGGTTGCAAGCTCCGAACATTCGGTCTAGCAGATTTTGCTTGGTTGTTATGTGATCTAGCAAGTATTCTTTGTTTCTTATCATGTTTAGCTGGTCTATAACAAAAATCCATGACATGACCATCTCTACCACAGTAGGTACAATGAAAAATAACCATATTATCATGTCTATATGAGCAAGCAACACGTTTATTAGAACCCGAATGGGACAGTACTCCTGCAGATTTGAAAATCACCTCTTTTTGTCTAGGAGCTGTTTGAATCAAACTGCTTCCTAATGACTTTACAACTTTAGGTGGGTGTGCCTTAGCATGAGCATGAGAATTAAAACCTAAACCAGTTTTATCATTACAAGACTTGGAAGAATTCAGCAGCAAGTTTAGGTTCTTATTTTCATTAGAAATCTGATCTAGTGTCCTATGCATGTCATCAAGTTTATTGGACAGATCAAAGCAGTTTTCACATGAAGTTTTTCCTTTTAGTTTGCAATTTGAACAATATTTAACTTCATGCACACGTAAAGCATTGTTCAAAATAGAAATCTTATTCATAGCATCATTTAGTTTCTTATTCAGATCATCACATGAAGAACAATGCAAATCAATTGTAGAACAACAAGCATCTTTCAAATTTTTATCATTAAGTGCAGCAAGATCTTTGTTCTTTTCAATTTCAAGTTCAAGTTTATCAAGTGTAGATGCGTGTGCACTTCTTAAAGAGGATAATTGTTCATAAATCAAATCACATGGGGAACAAGAATCATCACTAGGAATCAAAGTTTTTAAACGATTAATTTCAGATTCTAGTGATTCAATTTTAACAGCATTGTTCCTAAGTTTTTAATCCTTTTTCTTCAATATAACAGTGGCACGAGAAATAGCATCACACATTTCTTCGCAAGTGGGACATACGTCTTCATCGTCGCTGTTGTGTTCTGCCTCCTCGGAGCTTGAACTTGACTTGCTCCCCATGCAGCACATATTTGCCATAGCTTCTTCATCTTCATCACTACCGGTGTCCACATCACTTGAGCCGAAATCTTGAAGTGCAGAGATCATACTATGCACTATGTTGCACATTGATAAATCTTTCTTCTGCTTATTCTTTGCAAATGATTTCTTCGGCCTTGTTTGCTTTTCTTCACGTGAAGTCGGACCTGAAAGGTTAGGGCACTCCGTACGAAAATGTCCTGTCTTACCACATTCAAAACATCGTTGAGGTCCGGAGCTTCCTCTCCTTCTAGTTCTCACATTTTGCAATGCTTTTGAGAACCGAGTAGAGATGAGTGCAAGCTCCTCCTCTGGAAACTCTTCAATCTGTTCAAGGGTTAGAGAGGACAGCAAAGAGAGTGCACCACTAGATGATGATTGACTAGACATGTCACGTTGCGAAACAAATGCAATAGACTTGTTGGGGTTTTTACGTGAGATGATGTCAATTTCATGAGTTTTCAATTTAGAATAAAGCACGTCTAAAGTAAGAGAACTCATGACAGTAGATTCACGAATATATGTAACTTTCATCTCCCAAATTGACATATCTAATGATCCTAACAATTGTCTAGCATTTTCAGCATCTGAAAAGTTAACATTGACACTACGCAAGTTGCTGAGAATTTTATTAAAGCGAGCAAAAAGGTCGTCAATTGACTCACCGGGTTGCATCTTAAAACGCATGTATTCTTTCTTGAACATATCTTGCCTTACCTCCTTGATCGTATTGGATCCTTCATGGTAGTCACAAAGAGCTTTCCAAACATCATATGCAGATCGGAGGTGTGCAACACGGTCGAAGTCGCTTTGAGTCAATCCTTGGATGATCAAGTTGCGAGCCTTGTTGTTGTTGTCAACATCTCTCATGTTCGCAGCCGTAACTTGATCGTTGGGTGGTACATCGAAGTTCCGGTAGACCTTTTCCCATATGGCGAAGCCTTGCGCCTGTATGTAGGCCTCCATCCACGCCTTCCAAACCTGAAAATCGATGCCATTGAACACACAAGGTTTTGCGGTGTACTTCTCCATGATGGTTAGTCAAAACACGTGCAAATCACAAAGATTAGAGCACCTTGGCTCTGATACCAATTGTAGGATCGAAGAGCACGTGAAAAGCTACCAGAGAGGGGGGTGAATGGTAGATTAAAACTTTTCGCAGCGGAAACAACAAAAACCCCTCAGCAAAAAATCAATCGGTTAAAGAAACCGTGTGTGCAAGTGTTTTCAAACGTGTTCAACCGTGACAAATCAAGTAGAGTGGTATAGAATCAAGTCACGGATCTAATGCAACAAGAATCACTTGAAAACAGAAGTAAAACTTGAGATACGATCAAAACATTAAACAAAGACCAATCTGTTCTACCCGATATAAAACAAATCTGCAACGCTGCAAAGAAACTCGTGTATCTCAAAAACTACAGATCTGAAGCTCGTGAAAATTTCATAGATGATAGATAATTGAGTTGTGAAGACAACACAAAAAGAATCACGTCAATCGGATCTGTAAAACTCGAGTTATGAACGAAACACTGAAGCAACGTCGGTCTGTCCAGAAACTCGGCGAGAAAGACTTGACGAAAAACAAGTCGGACGAACAAGGCACAAAAGCTCTTCGAAACTATGAACTTTATTCAATAGAAACACAAGAGTAACAGCCCAAAGTTCTCTACCCACGAGAGCCCTGGCCTCCCTTGCTTTTATAGCCAGCCCTCAGGCTAAACAATCCAATCTAGGACTCCTACTCCTAATTGGACTCGTATCCCTAACTTACCATAACTGCTCAGGACTCTCCTATTCGCAGATAGAAGCAATCGTGAGACTTCCAAACACCTTAGGAACGTCCTAAACATTCCTAAAACAACTCAACTTCGTGCCTAGCACGAAATCCTATCATAACCAACTCCAATCTTCCATATTTGAGCCATATCCGACTCAGCCTCAGCCTGACTACGCAATCCAGCCGGTTGGACCTTTCCGACCAATTCTTTACGTCCACTTCTCTTCATCACGCCTTGGAACAATGTTGCCACGTCCATGCACTCCTTGCACACATGCAAACACCTTCCAACGACGTACACGCAACCTTCATATGCACTGCCCTTGATCCAAACATGCTGCGCGACCTCCTGATCAACTCAACCACAGCTCCTCTCGATCTTGGTTGTTGGAACCTCATCTCCTCCCTGAGACTAGTCCAAGGATCCCGTCACCAGCCATGTCTTGAACTCAAGCAACACCTGCACATGAATAAACAACCAATTCTTCCAAGCACAAGTCCTCGACTTGACTCACGTTAGTTCGAAAACCACAACACCTTACATGAGCACGTCACATAAGCATGTTGCAAACCATATCAAATGATAACAGCCATAACCACCAAAACACACCAAAAACTTAGCAAATTAATACTAAGCAAACCTTCCCATAAAGCAAGTTTGAAACATTGCGAGTTAAAAGCAAAAACAAGACGCTGCAGTTCTACCAGTTGAACTTCACGGGAGCTCCCTAAAAACCAGCTCCGGACCTCACAGAAGCTCTCCGGACCTTACAGAAGCTCTCCGGACCTTGCCAACACTTGGCGGACCTAACAAAGAACTTGTCGGACCTTGCCACAGAAGAATGTTTTGGCAATATTCAAAACTTTAAATGTTAATACTAACTTTTATCCTAATTGCCAATGTATTCAGCACACATAGGTCTCACATGAATACATCCCGTCAAGGGGGATGTCAAGATGAAGACTTGCGCCAACCTCAACTGAACTCCTATGTTGAGTTCCTGGAAACTCAACCACCAGTTTATATTGAAGCTGAGGATCCTCTGGTGGCAGATAGCTGGATCCGTACCATTGAGTCTAAGTTCCGGTTGCTACAATGCACCGAACAGCAGAAGGTTTTATACGCAGCGCAGCAACTTCACGGGTCCACCAGTGCATGGTGGGGAAATCAACTCGCCTCCTTACCAGCTGGACATGACTTTACATGGGCAGAATTCCGGAAGGCGTTTCTTGCGTATCATGTTCCTTCCGGAATAATTCAGCGGAAACTCGAGGAGTTTCTGGCCTTAAAACAAGGAGGGAGGGGTGCATACGAGCATTCGCGAGTGTTCAACAAGCTGGCACAGTATGCGCCTCAACATGTGAACACCGAGGCACAAAAGTGTGAATGGTTCTTCCGCAGCCTCAATCCCAAGTTAAAGGAAAGACTCGTTTTAGCTGATCGAAAGAACTTCAACGAATTGATGAGTGCTGCTATCATGGTTGAAGATGCTCAGCGGGAAGTTCAGGCTGAGAAAAGAAAGAACCATATACCACCGGAGAGTAGCAGTAGTGCTCCTCATAAATACAGGGTGGTAGACACCTTGAACTGTCAGCGGATGCAGCCGGCTCGACGACTCCAGCAACATTCGGGTCGTTCAGCTCAATACTCTGAAGTCGGACAGCTGCAACAACGGTATATGCAGCCACGTTATTCTGTTCCTCAAGTGTTCTTGCCGCAGCAGAATACAACTAGTGTCCGTACTCCGAGCAACCTTGAACCGGCTGAGAAACCGTGCTTCACGTGCGGTTATTTGGGTCACATCAGCAGGAAGTGTCCAGAAAGGATACACCACAGAGAAACTACACCGGAGAAGGGTATAAATCAACCCCGTGCTCAGCTTCAAGGAACAGCACCAAAATCCGGGTGCACTTATCATACAGCTCTAGAGGATGTGCCGGATGGGGCACCGGTGCTAGCAGGGATGTTCACCCTCAATGGACTGCCAGTATTAATTTTATTTGACTCTGGAGCTACACACAATTTCATCAGCAGGTTGTTTGTGTGCAAAGCTGAGCTCTCCACCTCTACACCGAAGGATCACTATCTTATCCGCTCACCTGGTGGAAATATTGCTGCTAATGAAATAGTGATCAAAGCACCCTTGTGCTTAGGTGGAAAATTATACCCCACGACCCTCATTGTGTTAGAGGGGCAGAAGATCGATGTGATTCTAGGAATGGCGTGGATGAACTACCATGGGGCTGTTCTTGACGTTGGTCCACGGATTGTTAGTTTGGACTCTCCGATCTACGGTCTCCAAACACTCATACTTGAAGCCGTAGATTCTAAAGTTCCAGTGGTGTACCACAGTGTGACCATGAAACTGGAAGATATTCCAGTGGTCCGTGAGTACCCGGATGTGTTTCCCGACGATATTCCAGGGATGCCACCTGAAAGGGACCTGGTATTTAAGATCGAGTTAGCACCGGAAACCACACCAATATCTCGGAGGCCGTACAAAATGTCTCCGAAGGAATTAGCTGAACTGAAAGAACAGCTAAAGGACTTAATGGATAAGGGGTTCATCCGACCAAGCTCATCGCCGTGGGGCTGTTCAGCCCTCTTTGTGAAGAAAAAGGATGAGTCACTTCGGTTATGTGTGGATTATCGGCCGCTGAATGCAGTGACGACCAAAAATAAATATCCACTGCCGTGGGTCGATATGTTATTTGATCAGTTGGTGGGTGCCAAGGTATTCTCCAAGATGGACTTACGGTCCGGTTATCATCAGATAAAGATCAGAGCGGAGGATATACAGAAGGCGGCTTTCTCGACTAGATACGGGCTCTATGAGTATCTAGTCATGTCTTTCGGGCTAACAAATGCACCCGCACATTTCATGTATCTCATGAATTCTGTATTCATGCCAGAGTTGGATCAGTTCGTCGTGGTTTTCATCGATGACATTCTCGTATACTCCAAATCGGAGGAGCACACCAAACATCTCCATATTGTGCTCCAACGCTTACGGGAACATAAGCTGTATGCCAAATTCAGCAAGTGTGAATTTTGGATCAGCAAGGTACCATTCTTAGGCCACATTATTTCAGCAGAGGGTCTGGCCATAGATCCAATCAAAATTGAGCAAGTCTTGAAGTGGGAGTCTCCGACATCTGTTCATCAAATCTGCAGTTTTCTGGGGCTAGTGGGTTACTATCGGAGATTTATTCCCGGCTTCTCGGAGGTGGCCAAACCAATGACAGAGTTATTGAAGAAGAGCAGAAAGTATGTGTGGACAGAGGCCTGTGAAGAGGCATTTCAAACTCTAAAGAAACATCTCACAACGGCACCGGTGTTAGCCCAACCGGATACAACAAAGCCTTTTGATGTTTATTGTGATGCCTCAGGCATTGGACTTGGCTGCGTCTTAATGCAAGATAGACGCGTGATCGCGTATGGGTCTCGTCAACTCTGCAACCACGAGCAGCACTACCCCACTCATGACCTGGAACTCGCTGCGGTGGTGCTTGCGTTGAAGATGTGGAGGCACTACTTACTTGGGAATTTAGTGCACCTCTACACCGACCATAAGAGCCTCAAATATATATTCACTCAGAAGGATATCAATATGAGGCAACGGAGATGGTTGGAATTAATCAAAGATTATGAGCTCTAAATCCATTACCATACGGGCAAAGATAATGTTGTGGCTGATGCACTCAGTCGTAAGTCCCACGCTAATAACTTGTCAGTTGTTCCGGATGAGGATGAAGAACCAAGCTTGCGGGTGATTCGTACGGGGCGTTGTATAATCTTGCTCTTGTGCCTACCATTAGAGAAGAGATTGTACAAGCCCAGAAGAGAGACAAAGGTATGTGGAAAATCCAGGCAAGAATTAATGAGGATAAAATGAAATGTTTCCGGGAAGATGAACAAGGTGTGTTATGGTTTAACAACCGTATCGTGGTACCCCGGAATCTGAAGCTAAGGAAGAAGATCCTGGATGAAGCTCACATGTCCAAGTACTCGATACATCCAGGGAGCAACAAGATGTATCCATTCCGAGTGTGATACATGTCGGCGAGTCAAAGGTGATCATATTAAGAAAGCGGGAATGCTGCAACCATTAAGTATTCCGGCATGGAAGTGGGAGGACATCAGCATGGACTTTATTGTCGGACTGCCGGTCACATCTAGAAAGCATGACTCCATTTGGGTGATTGTTGATCGGTTAACAAAATCAGCCCACTTCATCCCAGTGAGCACAAGATTTTCAACTAAGCAATATGCAGAGTCGTATCTTTCAAGGATTGTGTGCTTACACAGAGTCCCAAAAACCATCATATCATATCGAGGTTCAATATTTGTTGCTCGTTTCTAGGAGAAACTACATGAATCTCTGGGAACATAGTTAATCAGAAGCTCAGCATACCATCCTCAGACCGACGGTCAAACGGAGAGGGTGAATAAAATTTTAGAAGATATGATGAGAGCATGTGCCATAGATCATGGAAATAATTGGGATAACCATTTGCCCTTAGCGGAGTTTTCTTACAACAAAGGTTAACAATCCAGTATTAAAATGGCACCATACGAAGCACTTTATGGCAGGAAGTGCCGCACACCCCTCAATTGGTGTGAATCTGGCGAGAGGGTGATTTTTGGCATTGATCTTGTAAAAGATGCCAAAGAGTGAGTCCAGCTGATTTAAGAAAACCTCAAAGCCGCTCAATCTCGCCAGAAGAGTTATGCGGACCAGCGACGCCGACCCTTGTGTTTTGGAGTCGGAGATCACGTCTATCTCCGGGTATCCCAATTCATCGATTCGGGGTCAAGAGAAAGCTAGCTCCTCGCTTTGTGGGTCCGTTTATTATTACAGAACGATGTGGACTTGTAGCCTACCGTCTGAAGCTGCCACCATCTTTATCGGGCGTCCACGACATATTCCATGTCTCACACTTGAGGAAGTATTTGAAGAGGCCGACGGAGATTCTTTTGGGAGACATGGAGATATTACAACCAGATCTTACCTATGCCGAGCAGCCCATAAAGATTATCGACGAGAAGAGCCGGATCACTCGAAATCGGACTTTAAAATTTTACAAAGTTCTGTGGAGTAACCACACACCAAAAGAAGCGACATGGGAGAGTGAAGATTACATCCACAAGAACTATCTGGAACTTTTGTCGTAAATTTTGTAATTACCTTCCGCCTCACCTTTCTTTTGTAATCTCAGGACGAGATTCCCTTTTAAGGGGGGAGGGATGTAAAGGTCCCAAAAGTATGAATACAAAGAAACATGAGTTTGCACAAATATGGGTGTCATGAGTATGAAAAAGGGGATTGGTTCAAACTTTTTATACATATGATAACACATGAGAGGTTGTTCTAAAACCCACTTAGAGCCATTTGCATGTTTGGACCCTAGGTGGATTAAGACCACAGAGTTGAAGTACTCAAGTGCAATGGAAGTGTAAAAATCAGAAATTAAAATGAGTGTTCAACTCAAATTTCAATTGAGGGTAGGACACAAGGGTAATTCAAAACTGTTGTGTTCAAACTCTTGTTTGCAGCAGCTAACACAAGAATCAAATTGCATGTTTGGATTCCTTAGGTCCAAATTAGTGGGTAGGCAAAGTTTCATTAATTTTTAAAAATGTTTGCTACCCATTTTTCCAAAAAGGATTTGATTGTGCAAAGAATTCAAATATACATTTGAATTTGGATGGAATTTGTCCAACTATCCAAATGTAGCTCAGTTTTCAACTCCCAACATTTGAATTGGTCACTTGCCAAATTTTGGAGATCTTTTGAGGGATAAGAGGGCACTGACTGGTGGGGTCCACATGTCATAGGGCTGAGTAGACTTAACCCCCATGTTTTTCCCCTCTGTCTCTCACTCAACCGAGGGATTCTCCCGAACAGCACCAGCTGTCGCGCGCGCCACCGCACGGGAAGCCACCTCCTGTTTACCTCTCTCGCGCTGGCAACCGGGCAGCAGCTCACCCCCTCCTCTACGTGATCCAACCCCCCCCCCCCCCCCCACACACACACAGCTGAGCCAAGCGTGTTTGCTTTCCTCCTCAGGATCAGCAGCCGCACCGCGCGCTGTTTTCCCTCATCGGCGCCGCTCCTCAACTCTCCACCGCACACCGGCGCTGCTCTGCCTTTGCTCGAGCCCCCAATACAAAAAGTGAGCACCAACACGTTCTCTAGCTACCCACATCGCTACTTTGCGGCGTTGTCGCTTCGTTTGGCCACAATTCAACGATCGCCGCCGAGAACCGAGGCTCACCGGCGGGAAACCGAGGTCGGCCCCCGTGGACAGCACACCACGGTCGTTTTCACCGGCCGTTCTCTACACGAAAAAGGTGCACCTTAACCTCCAGATCATGTAGCTGCAACCCTTATAGCAATTGATCGATCGAGCGTGGAGAATTTCCCAGATTCCCGAAAGTTAGTACATGCGGGTAGGTGTCGGCCTACCTTGAAATTTGGGTCGCACGGTCCACCCCAGCTCGGGCGAGCTTGCACACACCTTCCTCAATCCCTAGCGGTCCTCCTCAACCAAGAATCGAGTGATATAGCACAGAAATGACCGGGTTCTTGCTGTTTTTCGCGCGTCGCAAGTTAGGGTGGGGCGGCGAGTCTGAGGTCGGGAGATGGCCGGGAAAGCTATTACAGTGATGCTCCCCAGCGGGCGCCGCTGCGGCCCCTGTTTGGCGCGAGGAAGGAGAAGGCCTGCCGGGTGGGACCCACTGACAGGCGTTTAAACTTTTCAGGGATTTCAGTTTCTAGTTTGAACTTTGGGGGGCCACAACTTTGGGTAGAAGAATCCGAAAATTGTGAAACAAATTTTTTTTGGATTCCTCTAATAGAGTACTATCCAAAATGAAACCCAATTTGTATGAGGCTCATTATTTAATTCTGGAAAATTCTTTAAATCTTTTCAGCAAAAGATTTTTGAGGGAGATTGGTTAATCCAAAAGTCCTCAAATTTTTCCAGAATATTCTCTAGGATGTTAGTGAATCCTGTAAAAATTTCAGCTCAATTGGAGTTGATTTGCTCAGGGCAATTCAGATTTAAATTTGCTGTATTCAATTGAATACAGAAACATTTTCAGAGAAGTTCCAGAACTTGGAAATTCATTTCTGGGAAATTATTAGATCCAAAAATCTTAGGAAAATTCATGCAAGCCCTATGAACTATAATTGAAATTGTAGTTCACTAAGTTTGGCATGAACATGCAAGTTTATTCAGAATTAATTCCTATTTGCCTAAAGGCTTAGGGAATTATTATGACTGAGCTATTCATTGGATAATTCCAAATATTGGTCCAGAGTGTTTTCTTGTGACAAGGAACCCACATGAAAATTCTTAGCCCCATTGGAGCTTTGGATCACCCCTGTTCTGTTTAACCTCTTAAGGTGATCAATATAGAAGTGGGGAAAAACACTTAGCACTAAATCATGTTACTTAGACCCAAACCACTAGCACCAGTGTCATTTTAAATTCTTAAACAAAGTTCCAGTTTCTAAAAACTTGTTATTAGAACTTGTAGCCAAAGATCTTTACAAATAAACATATGTGCATATTCATTACGTGTAGCATCTACGTGAAGGATTTGAAGTCGTCGGAAAGGAAGTCAAGGGAGAAGGAAAGCACTTGATCAAGCCAAGTGGTATTCAATAACTGAACTTCATATATATAAGTCCACTGCAAAAAAATAGGCAAGCCCCGGTTTGCATCAAAATATCACAAGTTTTTATTTGTATTCACTTATATGTCTAGCATTTTGTTTTTTGCATTAAGTCTAGGTGGTATGACACTCCAAATGCATGACCCAGAAAATCCTGGAGTATAATGTAGAGTAGATTATCAATTGATTATAACTGCTGATCTCAAATTAACAAAAGTGGATTAAAAGAAGCAAAACTCGAGTGGGCAGTTTCCTACTTCTGAAACGGGGTTAAGGGGGATCAATCGGAAGAGTTGGGAATTGATCCTCATAGTTGGGAATGGTGACCGGACAGTGGATGGAGGGATCAAGGACGTGGTCCTGTGAACCTAGTCTATGTCTGAGTCGATTAAGGCCCATTTTCGTGTGCGGCCCGTTGGACAAGTTTGAGTTGTGTACCAGATGCATACTGGCTATATGGGACCCAGGAAACCGATGTAACATGTTAACCTGGGTGTCGAGGCATACCTCACCGTCTGATGCCGATGCTGAAAGGATAGAGAAGTCGGCTCTACGAGCATTTGCCGTAGAGAGACTTAATCCCAGTCGGTGGGACCGGTTCGACATTTGGGTGTCGTGTGAAAGGTTGCCACGTACGACGTCAGTGACGGTTGCTGTGTGCAACGTCGAGTACGGGCGTACGTGTCGCGTCAGCCGGGTGTTTTTGATTGCAATCACCGTCGCTTGTGGAATGGACCGAGCATACTTGTTCTCTGCGTCGTGACGTAGTAATAAAATGGGAAACATTAAATATGCTTCGTGGGTAATCCTCATAATGGAGATGAGGAACGATCAACACTTCACTAAATTTAATTTCCACCTTGGGCTAGTAGTGTCGAGGCAAAGCGTTTCTTGTTTGATTGTGAAGTCTCGACGTTGATGACGCAAGGTCAGTATGAGTCTAGGATAGCTCACTAAAGTTACTTTCACCTCGGGCAAGTGACATCGAGATGAAGCGTTTCTTGTTTGATTGGGGAGTCTCGATGTAAGTTGCGCGAGGGCTATAAAAGTTGCTTAAAAACTTGAAGTAAGGACTCTCCTTTAGCTCAAGTTCATCGTTTGTGCAAACTTCTATAATCAGCCCTCGATTTTCATCATGTAGAGTTTGATGACTAGGGTGACGGGTCAGTCTTGCTGAGCTTCGTGCTCACAGATACTGCATAAGTTGTTTTGCAGGTAATAACTGTACGCTGCTAAGTATGGGTGTCTGATGAGACTCGGAGCTCTCCGAGTGGTGAACTCATTACAAACCCTACCGCTGCTACTGTGATAGTGTTGCTAGTGAGAAGGGTCCGCGGGCTGGACACCTTCTCTGTTGCTTAGCATAGGTATGAGACGTGAGTTGTAATAGTCTTCCGCTGTAGATTATTTTGAGAAGTATTTGTAAAATTAACACTTTGTAAGCTTCTGCCTGATTTATGTAATATGATGCTTTGTTATGTCTGCTGTTGGGTGCCGTATCGCACGACACCACCCAATGCGATTCCCGGGCGAGGTGCCCCGTCCCCGTTATGGCGCCCATTCCCCAGAAACATTGGAACTCCACAATCAAACAAGAAAAAGCTTCATTCCAATGTTACTTGTCCCAAGGTGGAAAATAACTTTAGTTTGCTCTATCTCTACTTCAAACAGGGTTTTCGTGCAATTTCCAGTTATCATAACAGCATTTAAAACTATGCAAACTATTCCCACACAACTTGATTACTACGTCACAACACAGTAAGCAAGCGGTACTCATAACCGTGAGGGACGGTGATTCGAATCAAACGCTACACGGATAACTTGACACATACGCCCGCCTCTGAAGACCCAAATCTGGTGTCCTTCGTTACATCGTATGTGGCAACCTTTTACAGGACACTAGACTGTAGAACTGGTCGCGCCGTCTCGGGCTCATAGGTCTAACGAGACGATATGGTATGCCTCTACAATCCAGTGAACCTGGTACATCGGTTTCCTGGTTCCCATATGTCAGTAAGCATCCGGTACACAACTCAACACCTGCTCCTGGGTGCCGCACACGCATCGGTCCTTAACCGACACAGGCAGAGCTACTCGACCAAGACCTCGTCTTGTCGCTGCCTAACCATCCTGCCCGGTCTCATCTTTAGAAATGTGAACTTTAGTTTGCCTTATTTCCGACTACACCCGTGTAATCCCGTCTATAACTCGTGAGTAGATTCCAACTACTCGACTTCTACCGGATGTCCTAAGCTATTTAGCACGGCATTATTCTACAGAGGTGACCCTTTCCACCCTTAAATCCAGGGATCATTTGGTCATGCATATGGAGTGTAAAACATCCTTGACCTAATGCACTTACAAACTTAGACCCATAGTAGTGAACAAAGGGAAAACTTTAAAAACAACTTAAGTCAAACCGGGGCTTGCCTTGGTTTTGCAGGTGACTAAGTCAGAAGAGTATGAAGTTGTTTGCTGATTTCTTGAAGTTGAATCACTGCCTTCTTGCTGTTTTATCCAAGCCTCACTTCTCTTCCCCTCTTCCACGTTTAATCACTATACGTTATGAACATGCACATATCTTTAATTGTAAAACTTTTGCTAAAAAGTTCTAAAGACAAGTTTTAAAACTGGAACTTTGTTTAAGAATTAAAATGACACTGGTTCTAGTGGGTTGGGATTTGGGACTAAGCACTATGATCAAGTGATAAGTATTTTTCATCACGTGTGTACGTTGATCATCTATAGGTTAAACAGGACAGTATTGATCCATGAATCCAATGGAGCTGAAATTTTTCATGTGAGTTCCTAGTCACAAGAAAGTCATCTAGACCAAAATTTAGAATTTTTCACTGAGTAGACTACTCAGAACAATTCACTAGGCATTTTGGCACAAAGGAATTAATTCTAAATAAATTTGCACTTTCATGCAACATCAAGTGAACTAAAATTTCAAAAATATCTCAGGGAGCATGTATGAATTTTCCTATGATTTTTGGAGCTAAGGAATGCCCAGAACTGAATTTCCAAGTTTTGGAAATTCTCTGAAAATGTTTCTGTATTCATTTGAATACAGAAACTTGAAATCAGAATTACCCCAAATAAATCAACTCAACATGAGCTGAAACTTTTACAGGAGTTCATTAATAGCCTACATAATAATCTGGCAAAATTTGGGGATTTTTGGATAAACCAAACTCCCTCTAAAATTCTTTTGCTGAAAAGCTTTAAAGAATTTTCCTGAATTTTCTATTGTTTTTAATGCACATTGGGCTGCATATTTGGATAGAGCTTTTTATCCTGAATCCAACCCAAGTTGAATCACTAAAGTTGGAGCTTCCTAGCAAAAGTTATGATGTTCTAAAGTTTGAACTAAATCTGGAAATCCAGATAAACTGGGGAAAAGTTTATATTCTGACCGTGGGCCCATCGCACACGTGTCAGCTGCTGTCCACATGGGGCCACAGAACCTTTCCCGTGCAGCCACAGTGGATACCGGGGCCGCAAAGGATATACGATTTAAAATTTCATCACTGACATGCGGGGCCCCCGGTCATCTTCAACCTCCGGCTGCCCGGGCTTGCGCGCCGCCTGGCTCGCCGGAGATCTCGCCGGGAGGAGGTTCCGGGCCTCGGAACTTGTTGATTTTTGCCGCCCCTGCATAATTCCGTGCGAGGAACACGTTGCCGGTCTCATCTGAGATCGAGGATGGCCAGAACCCTAGGCGAGACGTCGACAGTGGCTGAGGCAACTTCGGCGACGTTGCTAGGGCACTGTAATGCTCTAAGCTTGCTGCGGTTAGCTCCTACAGCGTCACCACGACCTAGGGAGCAACGTCTTAGGGCTCTGATCTCGGGAGAAATGTCAGCAACTAGGGGCTCACCGTGTGACCTAGGTCGATTTCGGTGGAAACTCGAAAAACTCAAAGAACCGAAGGTTTTCTCGACGGTTCTCCCTAGTTCTTGATCCCACGTGCTCGCGCGAATGTCTACAACTAGGCTTCTAAGTCTGGTGAGGAGTGGTGCACCGTGTCGCCCTGATTTCCTGATTTGCTGCCAATGGTTCATGTCGCATGTCCGCGGGAAAAGTTAAATTCCGACGAGCACGGTCTGTGCCAGGCTGCCAGCGTTGCTGTGGAGCAAGAAGGGTTACAGGCGCATCTTTTTGCTTTTGCAGCTCGGTGGGAGAAGCCCTGTGGTAGCCAGGCGACGAGTTCTTCCGTCCGGCGGCTCACAGTGGCGTCGAGGGCCAAACCGAGCTCGGTGCTGAGTTCCCATGGAAGAAAACGTCTGTTTCTTGGGCCAGACACCTCGAGGAGGAACCGGCGACACCATGGGGAAGCCCAGATAAGCGTGAGAGCTGCTGAGGTGGCAGGGCGCCGTTGCTCCGATGGGGTGCGGTAGCGGCGGGAGGAACGGTGCACACGGTAGCAGTCACGGGAGAGGAGAAAACGCGCTCGGTTTTCCCTACGTGAGGCAGCCGTCCGTGGGTAATATCAGCTGAGGCGGTTCGACAGCACCGGGAGGTGGCTTCCGGGTCCTCGGTCGGCAGCACGGTGGTAGCTCGCGGTGGCTCGGTTCGAGCTCGGGTGTGAACCGGGGAATAGAGCTGACTTAGGCAGTAAGTTATACCCCCCCCCCCCCCCCGCCCCTCTCGATGACATTTGGGGCCCACAGCTCCTCTCTGCCCCCAAAAGATCTCCAAATTTTGGCACATGCAAATTCAGCCATGAGGTACTCAAATTCAAAAGTCATTTGGCAATTTGACAAGTTGGGGCTCGGTCTCAAATTTGAATTCAAATTTAGATGAAATTTACAAGTCCCTTTGACATACATATTAAAGTACCTCCAAATTTCCTCAATATTTGTATTCCTCATAATTTGGACCTGTTGAATTCAACTATGCCTTCTGAATATTGAGTTGGCCATTGCAATTACAACTTTTTAAACAACAGTTTGAATTTCCCCCTTTGGAAATGCCCTTCTTCTTTTTGAAGTGACCGTTTTAGTTCAAACTGAATTCAAAGTTTTATTGCACATGCCAACACTTTCATGAGTATACAAAAGTTTTTGCAAGTCCCATTTCTTGTATTTAAACTCAACATTATTCATAGCTCACGTTTTCCATTTACAAGTTTTGGGACTTTTACAAGCAATGCTCCGCAACGCACGATGCCGGCAGGCGCTCCGGCGCTACCACCAAAGGACCGTGCGTGTCCGGGAGTTCAAAGAAGGTGACCTGGTGCTGCGGCGCATACTTTCTCGCGAAGGGACCAACAAACTCTCCCCCAGCTGGGAACGTCGCTTCCGAGTCACGAAAGTTTGGCGCCCCGGGTGCGTACGCCTTTCCACCGAGGATGGGGATCCGCTCCCAAACCCTTGGAACATAGAACACCCCCGTAAGTTCTATCCCTAGAGCAGTAGTAGGACAGGTGTTCTTCTTTCTATAATAGATCCCTTAGAGTCCAGGAACAGCGCTCGAAGCAACTAAGCCCAGGGGACGGTCCAGGACTACGTCCAGCTTGGCCTGGTTCTGACCCTAAGCGCGTAGGATCTTGCTTCCCTTCATAATGGGGCGGGTCTTTGCCACCATGTATAGCCTGCCTTCCTCCTATGGGTATTTATATGGAAAGAATCCTGTCCTACCACGCTCTTCCTTATGTGTTCATTTAAATTACGCATTATTTTTTATGATCACGCTTCTATATCAAACACAGCGTATGCTCATCGTACACTTAGCTCTCTCTTCCCACTCTCATCCCTAGTCGGCATTTGCTATCCTGACTGAAGGCGGTCGCGCTTTAGGTACCTGCCGATGGCCAAGGGGCCTCTCGGGCCTCCCCCAGTCAGGTGTTGCGGCGCCAGTTGGTCACCTCCAGCAAAAACCTGCGCTGTGCATGGGGGGTCCAGGGTGCGTAGCCTGCTTTGCCTGGTTCCGACCCAAAGCGTGCGCACCCTGCCCTTCAGAGGTCCAGGGGAGTACGGCCTGCTTTGCCTGGTTCCGACCCAAAGCGTGTGCACTCTGCCTCCCCAGCGTTACGGTCCAGTACTAGGGGCAGGAAGGTCGTACCTTGACCTCTGAGGGAGCCGGACCTCTGGTGCCGGGCGCACTGAATTGCCCAAGCCCCGTATACCGGTCCAGGACCGTAAGACAAATAAGACTAAGAGACAGGGAAGGGAGAGCCCCCGAGGAGAATTATGGTTCCCTTACTTGTGTGCAGGACCTCCTGGCCTTAGCTCCCCCGTAGGAATATGGTAGGTGTGCCCAAACAATTGGCCACACCTACCAGGGGGCCGCCACGGGGACCGCAAAAGGAAGGATCGGAGCTCCCGACTACTCCAACTCAAGACCGGTGGAGCTGGACCCCGCCTCCTTCGCAGGGGCGGGCTCCAAAGGCCCCACGTGTCCGGCGGGGCCAGAGCTCCCATCTCCTCAGAGGAGAGCTCCGGGCCCGTCACGTGGCCGGCAGAGCCACACCTTGCCCCCTCCGCAAGGGCGATCTCTGAAGGCTCCACATGTCCAGCGGGGCCGGACCTCCCTCTCCTCAGAGGAGAGCTCCGGGCCTGCCACGTGGTCAGCAGAGCCGGACCTCCCCCCGTCCTCACAGGGTGAGCTCCGAAGACTCCTTGGGTCCTTATGTCAGCAAGGACCTGAGGAAGGTGTCTGTGCAAAGCTTCAAGAACGGTGGAGACCTCCAGAGGTCCTTGCGGAGCTAACGGCTCGGGAAGGCCAAGCCAAGGAGAACAAGCTAAAAGCACAAGAAACACAAATACAGAAGTCTGTTCATTCATCAAAGTTCCAAGAGCTGGACTACAGACTCAAAAAACTAAAACAAAAGATACAAGCCCTTCGGCTACAAGGGCGGGCGCCTAGGAGTCCCCGGACTCCCGCTGGAACCTAGACGCTACGAGGGCGGCCACGACCCCGACTCCGGCCCTGGCAGCTTCCTCCCGCTCGATGACGGGGCCCTTCATCACCGGCTCCAGAGAGAGGGAGGGATTCCAGTTCCGGAATCATGCCAGCACGTGCGTGGCGACCTCATTCGCCAAGATTCGTCCCTTCGTCTCGAGCTCATCGGCGATCGCAGCTTCGAGCCTATCCAGCTTGGTGCCGATAGACTCAAGGGCCGGAAGCGCCTCGGCCACCTCTTGCGTTGGAGCCCCTGTCCTCACGGGGCTGAAGCCAAGAGGCACCGGGTCGGATCCTTCCTGGCCGACGAAGCTCCAGACCGCTCGGGCCTCAACGGACCGTGAAGCCTGGAGCTTCTCCACCTCCTGGCGAGCCTTCAGCAGGGCGTCGGGTCCCTCCTCGGCGAACCTTTTTTCCTTGGCTTCCAAGGAGTTCTCCCGGAGCTCAAGGTCCTGGGTAAGCCACTCCAGCTCCGTCGCCCGAAAGTCGGCCGCCAACTCTCAGTCCAGCGCCGCCTGATGCTCCCGAGAGGCCTGTTCCTCCCTCTCGGCCAGAGCTGCCGCCCGAATCTCCAGCTCTCCGGCCCAGGCTTTCAAATCACCCTCATTGGCCTCCAGCTTCTCGGCGACCTTCTTCTCCTTGGTCGCCACGGCGCGCTCCCGGTCCGTGACGGCACACTCGCGGCGTGCCAGCTGCAGCCGCAGCTCGTTGGCGTCGGCGCGGGCCTGGGCGTTGGCGTTTTCCTCGCGAGTCTCCCGCAAGAGCCGCTGAGTCTCGGAGTCCAAGCAGGCGATGGCCCTCTTCTGCAACTCAAGGATCCCCTCCTCGGCGTCGAGCTTCTCCCGCCTCGGCGTCGAGCTTCTCCCACCTCGCGTCGAGCTCCACCTCGACCTCCTGAGTCTGCTGCTTCAGGAGCTGCCCCCAGCTGAGGAGGCAGTTCCTCTCTTCCACCAGCACCTCCCGCTCGCGCTCCAGGGTGGCCTGGACCTGCAGGACGCTCGACCGGGCGAGCTCCATTGCCTTTGACAATGGCAGAGGAGCGGCAGAAGCCGGAGGCGCGCCGAATACCTCCTCCATGGCATCGTCGTCTGGCAGAGGAGACACCATCGGGATGATGCGCTGATCTGGAGAAGCCAGCGCCGAAGCAGGGGCACTCTCGACGCGACGTTGCTCGCCGCCCGCCGGAGGACCTGCATCCGCTCCACCCGATTCAACTCCTGAGGGCTGGACGCACCAGACAGCTCCACCAAATCCTCGACAGTCGCCAGCTCCCGAGCTGGCGAAGGAGGACGGATAGGCGCCGCCGCCGCCGCAGGAGCCGATTCTGCCGGCACAGATGGAGGAGGCGCCTGCACCGGCTCAGGGGCCGGCGAAGCCGCTGCAGCTTCTGGACGCTGCGGCTCAGGACCTCCGCTAGCCGAAGGTGGCCGGGGAACAGACGCGTTCCCGGCAGCCAATGAGTCCCTGCAAGCACTGGGACCCCTCAAGACAAGAAGAAAAGAAATGCCCAAATATCGAGATCTGGTGAGTGCGAGCTTACCGAGGAACTCGAACACTCCAGCGGGCATGGAGCCCTGGCTTCCGAGCCGGGGCAGGACCGCCGGAGCCTGCCATCACCGTCGGGGCCTGCGCTGAAGGCGCCCGGACTGGCGGAACAGGGGGACCATCCGGAGCCCCCCTGGGAGACGGAGCAGCAGGGCTCCCGCCAGCAGTGCTCCAGGCTCCGCTCACCGATCCAGCGCCTGAAGCCCGGGGTGCCTGCGTCCCCGGATGAGTCCTGGCGCTGCTACCTCTGGCGCCACTGCCAGCCGAGCCTGCAGCCAGGACACCCGTCGGCCGGGGTGCCTGAGCCCTCGGCTTGCCCCCAGACACCGCAGCACCAGCGTCCCTCCTTGGAGCTCCACCACCCATGGAGGGAGGATGGGACGCCCGGGGCTCCTCGGACCGCCGCTGTCCGAGAGGAGTCCCGTCAGTGCGGAAGACCTGAGGCCTCTTGGGGTCACTGCCCGACGAACCTAATCCCCCTGAGGGAGGGCGCAGGGGTGCTCCGTTCCCCTGGCTTGGCGCAACCGACGCCTTCGAAGGGGACCGGGCGCGCTTCTTCTCCGGCAAGCCAGAAGTCGGCTCCTTGCCCTTCCCCTTGTCGACAGTCCGAGCTCCATTGACCTTTGGCGCGGGTTGGGCATCGGCCGATGTCCCGCGTTCCGCTCTGGAATGCTCAACCCCGGGGATCGAGATTCCGCGGAAGGCATCCCCGACCTGATGAATGGCGATGCCAATATCGTCCAGCGTTGGCAGCTCCCGCAGCAGCTTCGCCCTCCGTAGCGGCTCCATGGAGAGGGGGAGGCAGGAAGCTGGGACCGTGAGGGAGTCGTCATCGAGGAGGTCGCCGCTGACGCTAATCAACATCCCCCTCAGCACTTCCTCAGAAGGGACTGAGTCTGGGCCCGTCTCCAGCCTGGTGCAGTCATGGATTCCGGTGTAGTAATACGCTTGGCAATTGCGCGGCTGCAATGGCGCAAGACGCTGCGACAAGAAGCTTTCCAGCACTATCAGGGACGTCAGACCCTGCTCCCCCAGGAACCGGATCCGCTCCAGGACTGGCGCGTATTCGGGATCCAGCACTGGGCTCTCCTCCCAGAAGCTACACTCGGTGGTTGGAGCGTCGGTCGGCAACTGGAGGCGATCGTGCTCATCAGTCTTCACGATCACCCAATTGTTCCTCCATCCTTCCCACCTTGCCGCGCTGAAGGGCAGAAGGTTCCCAGAGACCTTCGGGTCCGTGCTGCGATGCTGGAAGTAGTAGGCGCCCAACTGGTTCTTCGATCAGCGCCCGGTCGTCTGGAGCATGAAGAAGTGGTGGAAGGGCGTCACTGAAGCGCGTACTCCCACGAACATCTCACAGAACTGGACAAAGACGGCGGCCATTGCGAAGGAGTTGGGGGAGAGGTGATGAAGCTGGAGACCATACGTCTCCAGCAGCGTCACGAAGAAGGAAGAGATTGGCGGGACGAACCCCGCCAAGCCGTAGGCCGCGAAGAAGATGATCTCCCGCGCCTCCAGGTGCAGGGGGAGAGATCCTCGCTGGAGACAGCGCCGCTGCTCCTCCGAATGCCACCCCAGAAGCTTGCGCATCGGCCCAAGGTCTTTCGTACGGGCGATGTGCGGCGGAGGCAAACAGGAAGCCATCGGCGATGAAGGCGCGAGTGCTTGGGAGACAACGGCGCAAGAGCTTGGGAGACGAAAAGGGCTCAAGCGCAGGAAGTTTGCAAAGTGAAGCCTGCGATGCAGATGGGATCTTCTTATAAACTTCCCAGAAGCGATTCGAGGCGATTCGAAATGCTTCGTGTGCGCTGCTAGGGGCAGACACCTCGGGCCCAAGCCCCAGAGTCCATGACAAGCGGGCCCAAGCCATCCTGCAGAAGCGGTGGACTGGGCAGTCAGCCCCCCAGGCGGAGAACCCGGCGGTTCCTGACAAGGCACTGCGACATGCGCTGCGACGTGCAGTAGTGGCAGCCTTGGGAACCGCCACAGTAAAAGCAGCCATCAAGCAGGGCACACGCCCCCATGATTCCACGACCGTCCGTGTTTCAGCAATGGTCAAAGGGAATCACCGATAAGGTGCGCGGGACAGGAGACATGGAGGCCCCACCTTGGGCTCGTTATCTCCCCCGAGATGGGCCCGGGGGCCACTGTCGGTACCCTCAATGCGGGGTACCCCCGCGCCCAGGGGAAAATCGTCTAAGGGCATCGCCCCCTCCGCAGGGGCGAACTCTGATGGCATCCAAGCCGGACCTCCCCTCTCCGCGGGGAGAGCTCCGAAGGCTCCACGTGTCCAGCGGGGCCGGATCTCCCTCTCCTCAGGGGAGAGCTCCGGGCCCGCCATGTGGCCAGCAGAGTCGGACCTCCCCTCTCCGCGGGGAGAGCTCCGAAGGCTCCACGTGTTCAGCGGGGCCAGATCTCCCTCTCCTCAGGGGAGAGCTCCAGGCCCGCCACGTAGCCAGCAGAGGCGGACCTCCCCTCTCTGCGGGGAGAGCTCCGAAGGCTCCACGTGTCCAGCGGGGCCGGACCTCCCTCTCCTCAGAGGAGAGCTCCGAGCCCGCCACGTGGCAAGCAAAGTCGGACCTCCCCTCTCCGCGAGAAGAGCTCCGACGGCTCCACGTGTCCAGCGGGGCCGGACCCCCTCTCCTCAGAGGAGAGCTCCGGGCCCGCCACATGGCAGCAAAGCAGTGCTGCCTACCCAACGCGGTGGGCAGCAGGAGTAAAGCCGCACCATGCCTTGTTCGTACAAGGTAATCAAGACCCGCGCCTTCCCAAGGAACGGTATTAAAGGCCCGCGCCTTCCCAAGACACGGAGACATGGAGCACGCCCCTGCCAGGAGGCGTTGCGCCAAGTCGCAGCACAGTGAAGACAGGCACGCAATGTCAGGTGCTGTACACCAATAAACGCAGCGACAAGACATCCCCTGCCGCCCCTGCCATCATCAACCACTACGCCTAGCTTGCGGCGTGGGCAGGGCGGCAGGCCGTAGGCTCAGAAGTCCTCGCCAGAGACAACTACCGGCGTCAATGCAGATACGGTAGATGGCAGGAGATCTCCCCAGGACCACCTTTCGGGTCCCGGGGCCCCCCTTTGTAAGCCGCCGGGGCCTTGGACTATAAAAGACTCAGGTAGGCAACGTTGCAAAGGGTTCGGCATCACGCCACTTTGCAAGACATTCTAGCACTCAGCTCATCCTCAAGCTCAGAACCCCGGTTCTAGGCCTCAAGCAATACAACGAGCACCTCTGCTCATCGTGGATGTAGGGTATTACGCTCTGGTGGCCCGAACGACATAAAAACCCTTGTGTTCATCTCCTTCCTTCGTCCAGTCCAGCGAGACCCACGCAGGCGGACTAGCCCCTCCGAAAAAGAACCTCCGCGGGCTTCCCAAAGCAGGCCCGGATGAAGTGTCGACCGCAGACACTTCGACATGTAGAAACCGTGATGATGTCGTAAGATGGTAACGAAGACCTACCATTGCCTTCCTCCTTGCAATGGCAGCAGGACAGTTCGTCGGCTCTCTTCCAGCGACGGCGAGCGTGACGGGGCTCGTCGGCGGTTTCACTGGTGGCTGAACTCCGGTGAAGGGGATTAACTCGGCGAGTTGGGGGCTAGGGCCTCTAAGTTGTCGACATGGAAAAAGGTGTTAAGGCCAAGGGGGTTTTCGGGTTCTATTTATAAAGGGATAAAGAAGAGTCCTACTCCGATTGCAATTCAAACAAGAGTCCTATTCAATTTGTTTTGGATCTTAACAACTTATCTCCAATCGTTTTGGTGTGGTAGAAATGTGGAAATCGTGTCGGTTTTCTCAGTACCGGGTATTCCCGCACACAGGGGAAAAACTGCTTAAGGATCTCGTCCTTCCACAGGGATGAGCTCCGGAGGCTCCACGCGTCCAGCGGGGGCCAGACCTCCCTTTACCTTAGGGACGAGCTGCGGGTGCGCCACGTGTCTGGCGGGTGGGACCTCCCTCTGCCTCAGAGGCGAGCTCCGCGTGCCCCACATGTCTGGCGGGCAGGACCTCCCCTCTCCTCAGAGGCGAGCTCCGCGTGTGCCACGTGTCAGTGTCGGTCCTCCCCTCTGCTCAGAGGCGAGCTCCGAGAGTGCCACGTGTCCAGTAGTGCCGGACTTCATTTCTCCTCAGAGACGAGCTCCGAGGTTGCCACTTGTTCAACAGCGTCGGACCTCTCTTCTGAGAGGTGAGCTCCGAGGTCAACACGTGTCCCATAGTGTCGGACCTCTCAGAGGCGAGCTCCGAGGGTGACACGTGTCCAACAGTGTCGGACCTCTCGGAGGCGAGCTCCGAGGGTGACACGTGTCCAGCGGGGCGGACCTCTCAGAGGCGAGCTCCGAGAGCGACTTGCGTCCCATGGGGCGGACCTCATCCCTTCCGCAGGGATGAGTTCCGAAGTCGACATGTGTCCCACGGGCTGAGCCTCGCTTCTCCACAGAGACTAGCTCCGAAGGCAACACGTGTCCCGCGGGGCTGAGCCTCGCTTCTCCGCAGAGACTAGCTCCGAAGGCAACACGTGTCTAGCGGGGTCGGACCTCGCCCCTTCTCCTGAGGTGAGCTCCGAGCCTGCCACGTGGCCAGCAGTGCCGGACCTCACCCCCTCCGCAGGGATGAGCTCCGAAGGCGCCACGTGGCCAGCAGGCCACAGGAAGTGTCGACGGCGCTCCTCGGCAAATTGGAATTGGCTCTTTTCAGCTATCCTTCTCCCATTTTTATGATTCTTTCCCATTTCTATTTCTTTTATAATGTTTTTCTATATGCAATGCATGAATATGAAATTGAGGGTGTTACAAACCTACCCCCCTTAAAATGAATCTCGCCCTCGAGATTCGATAGAGTAGAGAATAGGTGAGGGAATTCTGCCTTGAGGTCTTCCTCACGCTCCCATGTAGCTTTGGCTTCCGTGTGATGGCTCCTCTGTACCTTGCACCAACGGATCACTTTGTTCCTCGTGACCCCTTTCCTTCACGTCCAAAATTCGGACAGGCTGCTCTACATAGGTCAGATCCTCTTGAAGCTCGAGCTCATCCATTGGTACTTGTTATTCTGGTAACACGTCCGAATATTCTTGAACCACCAGAATGCTTTCCAATGTTGCTTCTTCGACGTGGTTCAACATTGCCTTCTTGGTTGCCGGTTGGGCTGACTCAAACTCAATACGAGTACCGTGCTCATTTGTCAACTGCACGCTCCTCTCGGCACATTGGATCACTCTGTTGTGCTTGCTTAACCAATCCATTCCATGTATTATATCAAGCCCTTGAGAATCCAAGAAAATAAGGTTGGCAAGGAAGTATACCCCCTTATTTTAAGGTTTTTGGCCATACTATATTAGTCCTCATCTCTCCACCGGGAGAATTAACCAACATAGTATATTTCATGTGTGATATGGGCAGATTATACTTGGCAACATACTTGGATGATATGAATGAATGCGATGCTCCAGAATCAAATAAAACAGTAGTTGGGTTGGAGTTGGCAAGGAACATACCAATCACGACGTCCTCAGCCTGTTGTGCTTCCTCAGCGGAGACATGATTCATGTTACCACGAGCGAAGTTCTGCTGCCCACGATTGTCTTGATTAGCTCCTCCGTTTGGCCGTGGGTTCTGCTTGGGCACGTTGCTTGGCTATCCAAGGCCTTTCCTTGGGCATTGACTTGCAAAGTGTCCCGTCTCTCTGCATGAAAAACATGCCTTATTGCCCAAGACAGCAGGAACGTTAGGGCGGGGGTGGTTTTGAGAATAGGCGCCCTTGTTGGGACGGGGCGCAGGAGGCAAAGGCACATGAGGTGCTTGCATGACAGGACGTTGCTGCGGTGGTGGATTAGGGAGAGAAGTAGAAGCGGACAAGCCATACTGTGGTGCAACTAGGGGCATTTAACGGGGACGTACATTGCTCCCTTGTGGCTGGTATGGCATCTTTCTCTTGCCCTCTTGCTCGATCTCACAGATCTTGCTCTCAACCACTATAGCTTTGTCAACTAGCTTCTAGAAGTTTGCATAGTCATTGTTGAGCAGTTGAACTTGGATCTCATTGTTCAACCCTCTCATGAACAAGTATTGCTTCCTTTAATCCGAGTTGACATCCTCGGGGGCATACCTTGACAGCTGCGTGAACTTGTTGAGGTACTCATTCACGCTTTTCCTGCCTTGGCGGAGACCTTCGAACTCTTGCCTTTTTAGCATCATGACTCCAACAGGGACGTAATGAGAGCGGAAACTCTCCTTGAACTCAGCCCAAGTGATAGTCTCCTGGTTGTCATGAGCATTGTAAAGAGCGTCCAACCAGACAGAGGCTGCTCCCATAAGTTGGTGCGATGCGAAGAGAACTTTCTCCCGATCATTGCACTGAACAATAGCAAGCTTCTTCTCCATGGATTTTAACCAATCATCAGCCTCCATGGGATCATTAGCTTGTGCAAAAGTGGGTGGTTGAGTCCTCATGAACTCTCCCAGTCTGTTGTGAGCCGGCGGTGGTGGCGGTGGTGGTGGTGGTGATGCAGGAACGGGGTTAGGATGGTTGTTGTTGTTATTTGCTTGCAGCTGACCCAAAGTTTGGATCATAGTTTGCATGAGCTGGTTCTGCATAGCCATCAACCGTTGAAGGTTGTTTGCACCATCCCCGGGGTTAACATTCTCAGGAACTTCATCGTGGCCATCCTCTTGTGGTTCCTGGTTGCCACGAACGTTCCTCCTTTGACGGCTGTCGTTTTCCCTCACCATCTGTGAGAGGGAGTTGGGTAGAATTAGAAAAGAGAAGTTTAGGTTGATACCCCAGCTATATGCATCAAGGTGTATGAACTAAATATATTTACTTTTATATGAGGATGTGAACACCTGTCAAAACATCTCACATCTCTCTACTATGTATGGATATGGACAACGCTGAAGCGTCCCACAACTCACACTAAGCACACAAACACAAGCAATCATCACAGAAGTTCACACCACTCCTATTCAATCTTATTCAATGGGAGTTCTAAACTTAATCATGTGAACTGGTGCTGTTTCCGCCATGTGACGGGGGTGGTCCATCGGACAACGCAATGGGGTTAAGTGCACTCCCACGTGGTGGTGAACGAGTACTCGTGCTCCAGATCACCAGCATCTATAAATAGGACACAAAAAATTTTGAGAAGGAGAAAGCAACTCCAAAATTTCAGAAGTTATAGAGCAAGGAAGCAAAGGTGTGGCTGTCCAAAAAGAAGAGAAAAGAGGGGCTGAAAATAGCACTTTGCGGTGGCTGAATTGACAAGGAAGTGCAGCAGCAAGCAATTTTTCGAAAATAGCAGTTTAGAGGAGTGTTCCTATGTGTTTTAGAGTGTCCATTCTACCTAGGCTTGCGTCCTACGGTCAATGTGGTTCTGATGCCAATCTGTGCATTCTACCTAGGCTTGCGTCCTACGGTCAACGTTGTTATGATGCTAATCTGTGCATTCTACCTAGGCTTGCGTTCTACGGTCAATGTGGCTCTGATATCAATCTGTGACGCCCGATCCCGTAGAACACGGAACTCAGCTAATGCATATGTGTGCCCAGGATGTTCATCACACATACACATGTAATCCACAAACTGAATTCAGAATATAACCACGAATAATAGGGTTTAAGTACTTTATTACATCAATCTCTAACTCATTCTTGCAGCGGAAGTCTCTAACTTATTCTAGCAGCGGAAGTCTCTAAACGATAGCGGAAGCAACTAAACAGCAACGGTTCCATCTCCAACTCCACAGGCAAATTGACGGTAGTTCGCACGCCTAATACTCCACGTGATCTTCGAAGTACTCTTCTCAAGTTGCTGATGTTTGTGTGATAATGCAAGGGTGAGTACATGTCGTACTCAGCAAGTGCAGGAAAAGTATGACATGTAGCTTACAGCAAGGTAGGGAATAAAAAGGTTCATTGCAGAAAGCAAAGTTTATTTCACAAACATGATAAAAACAGCAACTATCTTTAAGTGAATTTAATCCCCACATATATTTAAGTAAAACAACAACATACCTCCTTCATAATTCACCACTTTTCATATCTCAACCAACCATTAATCTATCTCAACTGTATCTCATGCTCATAATAACCATCTCATGTTCATATCCATCTCATAACCATATAATCGAACCAAAACACATTATCATGTCTTAACAGTCCCAAAACCAATCTCATTACCAAGACTCCACAGTCCTGAAACCAATCTCATACCATAACCATACCAATAACCATCCTGATAATCATCCCATCTAATCATGTGAGTTGGCCAGGCGCTTGTGACCGTAAGCACGGCTATCATGGTAGTTTTACGCTCTTAAGAGGTGGCACCACTTTACCCACAAGTTTGTGATTTCGTCATCCATCGACGACTGTAGAACCTCCATTATACCAGTACACAACCGTCGCTGTATGGCCAAGAGATCACAAAATAGCCTTTACAAAGGGGCTACTAGATGTATGGACTCACTAAGGTTTCACCAGCAGGCTCGAATCACCATTCTCCCACCTACGAGCCCCCTCTTGTGCCATGCAGTTCCCAGGGCAGTCCTCTCTCGACTCCCATTCCCCGCGCCTTCCACGGTCCATAACAATATAGCAACTTACCTAATTAGTCAGCTAAGCCGCACCCATATTTGGCCTTGTGGTGGCACAATTTTCCTGGCATGTACTGGCATGAACCGGTCCTTAGATCTACGGCAAGTAAACCACCATCTCATTCTACCACTTCCACGAACCAAGCTTGCCTAGATCTCCCGTGATTCCATGCTCATTATCATCATCAAGTTCTCATTATCATTATTTATATGAGTGCAGTAGCTAGACATGATCTATCTCGGCTTCCCGTAACCCGTAAGCTAAGCGAAGCGAAAAGCAAAAATGACCATACCCGACTCATCAACTTTCCCGGCGACAAGGATGGTTAACAAAACTAGTAAACTCCTATAAAAGGGTTTCCCATCAAGTTGACTCAAGCACACACGTTTTCGCAAACAAAACAGTTTCAAAACATGGGATCAATATGGTCAAGGGGCACTTGCCTTGTTTCTATGGCTTTTGTTGCTCAAGTGTCTCGAAGTCTTGGTGCTTTAGTCCTTCATAAATAGCCTCCTGAGCTTGACCTTCTACTCATGACCACGCACATACAAAATTATAGCAATCAAACACCATGCACAAACTTTACTCAAGATGCAATGATGCAAATCCTATGATGTTATCTTATTAGACCAGTTTGTACGTGTTCCTGCATGTTTTACTGGGCTTGTATGGGGTTTTATGGTGAACAAGGGTGTAAGGATCAAGTGTGGACGTGGTGATGATCTTGACTCAAGATCTAGATCAATTCCATTGTCAAAAACCGATCAACACGTGATCTGTCCACACAAAAAAGCTTCTGTTCGAAAAAAACAGATGTGTAGAAACCGCAATGATGTCGTAAGATGGTAGCAAAGACCTACCTCGGCCTTCCTCCTAGCAATGGCAGCAGGACAGTTCGTCGGCTCTCTTCTGGCGATGGCGAGCGTGACGGGGATCGTCGGCGGTATCACCGGTGGCTGAACTCCGGCGAAGGGGGTTAACTCGACGAGTTGGGGGCTAGGGCCTCTAAGTTGTCGACATGGAAAAAGGTGTTACGGCCAAGGGGGTTTTCGGGTTCTATTTATAAAGGGATAAAGAAGAAGCCTACTCCGATTGGAATTCAAATAAGAGTCCTATTCAATTTGTTTTGGATCTTAACAACTTATCTCCAATTGATTTGGTGCGGTACCAACGTGAAAATCGTGTCGGTTTCCTCAGTACCAGGTATTCCCGCGCACAGGGGAAAAACCGCTTAAGGATCTCGTCCTTCTGCAGGGATGAGCTCCAGAGGCTCCACGCGTCCAGCGGGGGCCGGACCTCCCTTTTCCTCAGGGGACGAGCTCCAGGTGCACCACGTGTCTGGCGGGCGGGACCTCCCTCTTCCTCAGAGGCAAGCTTCGCGTGCGCCACGTGTCTGGCGGGCGGGACCTCCCCTCTCCTCATAGGCGAGCTCTGCGTGCGCCACGTGTTAGTGCCGGACCTCCCCTCTCCTCAGAGGCAAGCTTCGAGAGTGCCACATGTACAGTAGCACTGGACTTCCTTTCTCCTCAGAGACGAGCTCCGAGGTCGCCACGTGTCCAACAGCGTCGGACCTCTCTTCTCGGAGGTGAGCTCCGAGATCGACATGTGTCCCGTAGTGTCGGACCTCTCGGAGGCGAGCTCCGAGGGTGACACGTGTCCAACAGTGTCAAACCTCTCGGAGGCGAGCTCCGAGGGTGACACGTGTCCAGCGGGGCGGATCTCTCGGAGGCGAGCGCTGAGAGTGACATGTGTCCCGTGGGGCGGACCTCATCCCTTCTGCAAGGGTGAGTTCCAAAGTCAACACGTGTCCCACGGGCTGAGCCTCACTTCTCCGTAGAGACTAGCTCCGAAGGCAACACGTGTCCCACGGGGCTGAGCCTCGCTTCTCCGCAGAGACTAGCTCCAAAGGAAACACGTGTCCAGCGGGGTCAGACCTCGCCTCTTCTCCTGAGGCGAGCTCCGAGCTGCCACGTGGCCAGCAGGCCCGGACCACACCCCCTCCGCAGGGATGAGCTCCGAAGGCGCCACGTGGCCAGCAGGCCACGGGAAGTGTCGACGGCGCTCCTCGGCGAATTGGAATTGGCTCTTTTCAGCTATCCTTCTCCCATTTTTATGATTCCTTCCCGTTTCTATTTCATTTTATAATGTTTTTCTATATGCAATGCATTAATATGAAATTGAGAGTGTCACACTAATGAGGCCATCTACGAGGAACTACAGCACCAAGACTTTGAGACGCTTGAGCAACAAGAGCCACGAGAGCAAGGCGAGTTCCCCTTGACCATATTGATCCCATGTTTTGAAACTGTTTTGTTTGCCAAAACTCGTATGCTTGGGTCAACTTGATGGGACACCCTTTTTATAGGAGTTTACTAGTTCTGTTAACCATCCTTGTCACCGGGAAAGTTGATGAGTCGGGTATGGTTGTTTTTCCTTTTTGCATCGCTTAATCTACGGGATACGGGAAGTTGAATTAAAACATGTTTAGCTACTGCACTCATATGAATAATTATGATGAAAACTTGATGATGATAATGAGCATGGAATCGAGGAGATCTAGGCAGGATTGGTTCGTGGATGTTGCTGAATGAGATGGTGGTTTACTTGCCGTAGATCTAAGCACCGGTTCATGCCAGCACATGCCAGGAAAACTGTGCCACCACAAGGCCAAATATGGGTGCGGCTTAGTTGACTAATTAGGTGTGTTGCTAGCTTGTTATGGACCGTTGGAAGGCACGGGGAATGGGAGTCGAGAGGGACTGCCCTGGGAACTGCATGGCACAAGAGGGGGCCCGTGTGTGGGAGAATGATGATTTGAGCCTGCCGGTGAAACCTCAGTGGGTCCGAACATCTAGGAGCCCCTTTGTAAAGGCTTTTTTGTGATCCCTTGGCCATATACCGACGGTTGTGTACTGGTATAGTGCAGGTTTCTCTAGTCGCCGACGGGTGACGAAATCCCAATCTTGTGGGTAAAGTGGTGCCACCTCTGCAGAGTGTAAAACTGTCATGATAGCCGTGCTTCCGGTCACAAGCACCTGGCCAACTTCCATGATTAGAGGGAAGACTTGGGATGGTTATTCGGTATGGTTATGGTATGGTCATTGGGATTGGTTTTGGGACTGTTTTGAGTCATGACAATGAGTTTGGTTTCGGTTATATGAAAAGGAGATGGCTATGAATATTTATGAGTATGAGATGAACTTGAGAAAGATTAATGGTTGGATGAGACTTGATAAATGGTGAATTATGATGAGAGAATGTTGCTTAATTATTTTATTATGATGGGATAAATTTCACCTAAAAATAGTTGCTGTCTTTATCATGTTTGTGAAAAAATTTGCTTTCTGCAATGAGCCTTTTTCATTTCCTACCCTGTTATAAGCTACATGTCATACTTTTCCCGCACTTGCTGAGTACGACATGTATTCACCCTTGCATTACCACATAAACATCAGCTACAGGAGATGAGTACTTCGAGGACCTTGTGGAGTACTAGGCGTGCGAACTACCGTCAACATGCCTGTGGAGTTGAAGTTGGATTCTGCTTCTTAGTTTTTTCTGCTGTCATTTAGAGCCTTTGATGAGTTGTTTAGGCCCAATCTTCCGAAAGGTAGGTCGATTGAAGTGGAGATCTCGACGTTGATGATCCAAGGAACTCGAGCAGACCCGAACACCCCTGCAATCACTACACCACTGCTCCGTTGGTTATCAACCGTGCTTCACACGCTTGACCTCGCCAAGAAGGCTATCCCTGCAGGTGCAACCAAGAACACAAGCAAGAACGACGAAGATGCAATCTGAAATTGCAAAATTGGGGTCTCACAAACCGTAGAACGGCGAAAGTGTTTAATCTAAGAAAAACCCACCAAATCAAATTGCAAAATTGGGGTCTCACAAACCGTAGAACGACGGAAGTGTTTAACTAAGGAAAACCCACCAAATATGGCCGGCGGCTGCAGTATTTAAAGGCTAGGGTTCGACCATAAGACCCTTAGACACGTCCCTAATGGACTCATACGGGATACAAGGCCCAAAAGCCCAATACGGTGGTGCATCACCGGACAGAACTCCAAATTCAACTTGTTTCGATAACTCCCAACAACTCCCGGCGAGTTTTAATGTGGGACCAGAACCATTGGAAATTTTATCTTCTCATCTTTCCATGCATATGTAGAACGTCAAAAACGGAGTCTGTATGCATCCTGGGCGTCCGTTTTAAGATGTACTGCTCCTGGACTCCGAGTTGAACTCGAGTCTGAGTTGGTGACTGTTTCCATCAACTTGTGGACGTCCCATCTGATTCTCCACGTCCCCAAATCCTCCCCCCTTTAATTTTTGATCATGTCCCATGGTTCCTAATAACAATTAAATCATTCAATAGCAATCCATTCTCAAAATCACATGGGTAGGAAGTTAGGAACGAGTTCACCTGCTGATTTAGTAACCGTGCTCGTCCTCTTGTGATTGGTCCTTGTATATCAATGTGAGTAGCCACTGTTGTGATGTCCTCATCAGCCTTCCAGCAAGAATAAGTTAGAGATTCATGAGTGAGACTTTGAGTGAATCCTAGCCCTTTTAGCTATTTTATCCCCCTTATAAATAAACCCCCCTAGCCGCCACCCCCAGCCCTAAAAACCCTGGCCGCCGCCCCTCTCTTGCTGCCAAGCCCTGGCAGCCGCCCCTGCTGGTGACCTGGTCGCCGTCAGAGCTCTGCCCCGCCTCGCTGTCGCCGGAGAAAAAGACCCTGACATCCTGCCCTAGACACAGCTCCAGAATTCTCCAAAGAAAAACCCTAGCTGCTGCCACTGCAAGGAAAAAGGTCCTCCCCCTCTTCAATCGAAGTCGTCCTCGACTCAAGATCATCTTCTTCCCCCATGTATGGTCGTAAATCTGAAATGTTAAATGTGGGACTAACCCCAAAATCGGGAGGCAACTGAAGCTTACATGCATTGTCATTGATCTTTTCAACAATCTTAAATTGACCAGAAGCTCGTAGCATAAGTTTAGATTTTCTCAAGTGAGGGAATCGTTCTTTTCTCAAATGTAGCCATACCAAGTCCCCTGGTTCAAGTTTTACTTCTTTTCTACCTTTACTACCAGAAATTCTATACTTCTCATTCATCCTTTCAATATTTTTCTTTGTAGTTTCATGCATCTTAAGAATGAATTCAGATCGTTGTGTAGCATCCAAATTTATAGTTTCAGAAGGAGGTAAAGGTAATAAATCAATAGGAGCACGGGGATTGAAACCATACACTACCTGGAATGGGCTTACCTTTGTAGTAGAGTGAACTGACCTGTTGTAAGCAAATTCTATATTTCTGTCCATCGGTTTGTGGGTGACATGTGGTTGAAAACAGCAGCTTGGTTCCCAATTTATATCACAAAGTTCTCCAAAAATGACTTAAAAATTTTGCATCACGATCAGAAACAATGGTATTAGACACACCATGTAAACGAATAATTTCCGTCATAAACAAATCAGCAATGTGTGAGGCATTATCATTCTAATGACAAGGTATGAAATGTGCCATTTTGGAGAAACGATCAACAACCACAAAAATACTATCCCTCCCCCTCTTAGTCCTAGGCAATCCCAAAACAAAATCCATGGAAATATCCTGCCAAGGTACACTAGGAACAGGAAGAGGCATATAAAGACCATGTGGGTTAAGTCGAGACTTAGCTTTATTGCAAGTAGTGCATCGTGACATGTAGCTCGACATCGTGTCTCATCTGTAGCCAAAAGAAGTGTGTGGCTAGCACGTCCTCAGTTTTCTTTACTCAAAAATGTCCCATCAAACCTCCTCCATGTGCTTCCTGCAAAAGTAATAGGCGAACGGAACTAGCAGGAACACATAGCTTGTTAGCACGATAGAGGAGGTCCTCCCGTAGTACATATTTATTCCAAGTTCTTCCTTCTCTACAATTTTCAAAGGCATCTTTGAAGTCCAAATCAGTAGGATATAATCCTTTTATTGTTTCCAAACCAAATATTTTGTGATCAAGTCGGGACAGCATGGTGTAACGTCTAGATAATGCATCTGCAATAACATTCTCCTTCCCTTTCTTATGCTTAATGATATAAGGAAACGATTCTATGAACTCAATCCATTTAGCATGTCGTCTATTCAGATTGGTTTGACACTTAAGATACTTCAAAGATTCATGATCGGAATGTATGACGAACTCCTTAGACCACAGGTAATGTTGCCAAGTTTGTAGAACTTGCACTAAGGCATACAATTCATTATCATAAGTAGAATAATTCAGAGAAGGACCATGCAATTTTTCACTAAAGAATGCAACGGGTTTACCTCCTTGTATGAGAACACCTCCAATACCAATGCCGCTTGCATCACATTCTAGCTCAAATGTCTTGTCAAAATCAGGAAGTTGTAGTAATGGTGCGTGTGTAAGCTTTGATTTGAGAACATCAAAAGCTTGTTGCTGCTGTTCGCCTGTGACGCCCTCAATTCTGTGGAAAACCACAGAACCGAGAACTAATGCATATGTGTGCCCAGGATGTTCATCACACATACACATATGTTCCACAAACTGAATTTAGATTATATATTACCACGAATAACAGAGTTTATTACAATATCTCATGAGTCTTTGTCACACCCGGTTTCTTCGAAGAACAATCGAGTAAATATCTCATTTATGCCAGGATCATTTTCTCATACATGTGATGACAAATAGTGAAGCATCATTTATTACAAGCCAGGTGTCGAATATAAATAAGTCTTACATAGCATACGTCTCGATGGACGATAATAAGTTCATGACATATAAATAAAACAGCAACGGAATATAAATCTTGTGGGCTCTGTCACAGGCGTTGCCCAGGGACTCCGTGGATTCTAGAATCCTTCCTCGGGACCAAAGTCTTGGTCATTAAACACCACATCATTCTCTTGACCTGAGCAGCAATATAAACCAACAGAAAAGCAAGTTTGAGTACCATAGGTACTCAGCAAGTGTGGGAAAGTTATGTCATGCATGGCTAGAGCAAGGAGAGGTTGAACTCATGGTTTAAGCACTACGCAATTAATACCTATCACGTTAGCTTATTAAGCACGTACAGTACTACACGGGTGAAATGGTCCCAATCCCTCAACCCATCATCAATATCAAGTAAACATAGTCTTGTCTTAAATATTAGGCTTCCCGCATAACATCCTCAACATCCCAATTCATCATCCTCTAATCATGAATAAGTCCAAGCCGCTCTTGACCGTGAGCACGGCTGTCATGACAGTTTTGACTCTGCAGAGTTTGCACCACTGTACCCACGTGTAGTGATTTCATCCTCCGTTGCCGGGTGGACTAAAAGAATCTCCATTATGCCAGTGGCTGCGAACCACATTCACACTTCCCAGGTGTGTAGCCAGGAGATCACTACAAAGCCTTTACAAAGGGATTCTCGACGAGCGTGGGACCACTTAGGTTTCACCCCTAACAGCATACAAGAGGCTCCAACCCCGCTGCAGTGGCCCCCTCTTGAGCCTTGCGGTTCATATGGTAGTCCAGCTGACACCTATTCCCCGCACCATCCAACACACCCATACTACGTCGGGGATACACCTAATTAATTGGCCAAGCTGCCCCATCTCAGCATGTGGTTGGCACGGTGAAGCCCGGTTACATGCTCCATGAACCGGTCCTTAGGATCCAGGCAAGTACTAAACACAAACCCGAGTCTCGTGCACCAAGCACCAACCAAATCATCCAACTTGCCTCGATCCCTACCTCTACATAACTCATAATATCTCATTCAAGAGTAAGATAAATAAATTGATGATCTCATATCCCAATTATCCCATTCTAAGCATGGCTAAGCATAAGCATATAAATAAATGACATGATAAAAAAATCCCAACCCAAGCTACAAGGAAACAAGGTAATGCAATCCTAGGGAAACTTCCTAGCATGGGTTTTATATTTCAATTGACAATGCAAATAATTCTATATACACATCCTAGTATAGGATCAAAGTGGTCAAGGACACTTGCCTTCTTCCTGCTGCTCTGGGAATGGAAACTCTTGGTCTTGGAAGGGGAGAACTTGCTCTGGGGCAGGTTCTACTCATGCCAATACACATAGCAAAAGAAAACAACAATCCATAAGACATAGTTCACACTTTCACTTCATACAAACCACACATTCACACCTATGAATGTCATTCACATTTCTAAGTGTTGTGGTTACTCTATATGTGTTGTTTTTTGGCTTACATGCACTTTTAAACATGTGCATATGATTTCTAACTTTTGTATTCAGATTTATGTTTGCACACTATATATGGATTTCTAATTTGAACAAATTCTTTATATTTAATTAATACACTTCTTAGCTACCAAGTTTGCATGTAAGGTAATTTCCTACTCCTAATAGGTTTTCAGACCTTCTACCAAATCCTAAACTGAAGTTTTTGGATTTAGAGACTTCATTTATAATTTTCTAATTATGCACACCTATTTTCCTATATTTTTTTCAGATTTATTTTCTATGCCTAAAAGTGGGTTTTAAATATTAAATAGTAGGGCATATCATCTAAACAGAACAGGTTCTGATCTAAAATATTAAATAATATATTTTTGAACTTTTCTCTGATGTGAACTTATTTAAATTTATTTTACCAATTTTCAGAATTATCTCCTAACCTAAAAAATGTGTTGCTATAACTAATAAATGTAAACAATCAATTAGACAGATTCATTTCAGCCTAAAATCTATTCTTAACTCATTCTAAAGTTTTCCAAGTGCTAGGAGAGTTTAAATTTGAATTTGTACATGTGTTTGCCTTACTATTTAAATTTAAATCCTAGTCACATATTCAAATTTCTGAATTTAATATCATATAGGGTCAAAAAGGTAAATCCACCCTACTGCAGGGTCTAATTTACTATTTCATAAATTTCCAGGGGTCTAACTACACATAACAGAGGGGTTTTCCTTATTTTTATTAAGTCCAGGGGCTAAAACTGATTTTTTAATGAATTTACATGAATTTCTGAAGTTCCAAGGGCTAGATCAGAAGTTTCCGGGGCTAGCTTGTGTTTTCCGAGATCCCCAGGTGGTAACGCGAAAGAATCCCGACCTTTATAATGCGGAGCTGATGTGGACCGTCTGATTTAAAATAGACGGCTCAGATTAGATCGCCGAACCGGTACGCGCGGTTTTGATTCTACCGTGCGATTTAAAATAGACGGCCCTCAAAGGGCCACGTCGCCCTGGCCGGAGCCAGCCCGCGTGCGCGGCGACGCGCGGCGGCGGGGGGTGGCGATCTCGCCGGCGCAGCCTCGGCTTTTGCCGCTACACGTTAGAACTCGCATCTTTTTGCATGGTTCGGCTGCGGAGGGGTAGGGGACGCTCACCGAGGGGTTTTCCAACACTCGGAGGTCCTGGAAGTCGGTCGGCGGCGAGCTTCAATGGCGACGATCTTCGGTGCACGTCGGAACAGATGCTAGGGCGCGAAACTTGTCGCTTCCTTCACGTGCAGGGCTCCCTGGGGGCGGTGGAGCACGATCAGCACGTTAGGTCAGATAATCCGAGCAATGATCGAAAGAAAACGGGGATCAAATCTTCGGTTCTCACCGGAGAGAAGAACGGCCGATCGGGGGGGGGGGGGAACAGGGTGATTGTCAGCGTTTATATAGGTGAGGGAGGGTGGCAGTCTGTTGGGATCGAGTTGGAGACGTCCGGGACCAGAATTCGGGCTGGGGGCGCGGGTTTCTGGAGTTCGTTGCGATCGGGCGCGGGGAAGAGTCCGGTCGGTTGGCACGCGCGGGAGGTAGGAGATGACACGCGGGCCCCGCATGTCAGTGAAGAGAGGGCGCGCGGTCGTGGGCTGGCGCGGGGGGGGGGGAATAGTGGGACGGCTGGCGGGTTTCGGCCCACTGGCTGGTTGGGAGGTTTTTTTTTCTTTTTCTTTTTTCCTTTTCTTTTCTGTTCTGATTTGAATTTGAATTTCTGCACCACATGCAATATGTCCAAAAAATTTTAAATTCCCTCCTTTTGCAGATTTTGGGGTGTTACAGCTCTACCCCCCTTAAAAGAAATCTCGTCCTCGAGATTGGTGGTTCTAGGAAAACAATTCCAGAAACTGTGCCTTAAGCTCGTCTTCTCGCTCCCATGTGGCTTCCTCTTCCGAGTGATGCTTCCACTGCACCTTGCACATCCGAATTCTTTTATTTCTTGTGAGGCGTTCCATTGTCTCCAAAATCTTGACCGGTTGCTCGGCATAAGACAGATCCTCTCCTACGTCAACCTCATTCATGGGTAACATCTCTTCAGGCGTCCTTAGACATTTCTTGAGCTGTGACACATGGAATACATCGTGCACATCCGATAGGCGAGCCGGTAATTCAAATTGATATGCCACTTCGCCCTTCCTCTCCAGGATCTGAAAGGGTCCGATGTATCGAGGTGATAACTTCACTTTCACCTTGAACAGACGAAGTCCTCGGATAAGGGACACCTTGAGATAGACATAGTCCCCCACGTTGAAAATGAGCTCTCTTCTCCGTACATCGGCATAGCTCTTTTGTCGGGTCTGTGCTATTCTCAAGTTGTTGTGAATTTCCTTCACTTTTCCCTTGGCTTCTTGTAGTACCTCGGGCCCAAACACTTTACTTTCCCCTGTTTGGTTCCAAAATAGTGGAGTCCCGCACTTCCTCCCATACAAAGCCTCAAATGGTGACATCTTCATACTAGCCTGATAGCTGTTGTTATAGGAGAACTCCGCATACGGTAAGTTCTTATCCCAACTCCTATTGTTCTTGAGCGCACACGCTCTCAGCATATCCTCAAGGATCTGATTGGTTCTTTCCGTCTGACCGTCAGTCTGGGGGTGATAGGCAGATCTAAAATTCAGATAAGTTCCCATGGTTTCATTTAACTTCTACCAGAACCTTGAGGTGAACTGTGTCCCTCGATCTGACACTATCTTCTTTGGCACTCCATGGTAACACACGATCCTTGACATGTACAATTCTGCCAATTTGGATCCGCTGTAGCTTTCGTTCACGTGGCTAAAATGAGCTACCTTGGTTAGCCTGTTGATGATGACACATATCGAATCATATCCCGATTGGGTCCTGGGTAGTCCCACTATGAAGTCCATAACTATTTCTTCCGATTTCCATTCAGGCACTTTGAGTGGTTGCAATAATCCCACGGGTCGTTGATGTTCTGCTTTCACCAACTGACATGTGTCACATAAGGCAACATGTTCCGCGACATCCCGCTTCATGCCATACCACCAATAACTGCTCTTGAGGTCATGATACATCTTCGTACTCCCAGGATGAATGGAATAGTCGGAATCATGAGCCTCCTTCAAAATCAATTCACGGATCTCCTTTACTTCAGGCACATAGATTCTTTTCCCGTGCCACACTGTACCTTGTTCATCCTCTCTGAAACCAGGGACTTTATTATCCTTGATGAGTTCTCTGATTTCTTGTATCTTCTCATCATTCTTCTGACCATTGCGTTTGTCTTTCTCTAATGTGGAGTCTACTTCCATGGCGATGGCCTCACCACTATTCACCAGACATAGATTGAGTTTTACAACCTCTTCCTTCAATTCTGTAGGCATGTCCTTTAAGCTCAACCTATTGACCTGCACCTTCCGTCTTAAAGCATCTGCCACGACATTCGCTTTCCCAGGATGATAGTTGATGCCCACATCAAAGTCGTTGATTAGCTCTAACCATCTCCTTTGTCTGAGGTTGAGATCTAGCTGTGTGAAAATATACTTTAAGCTCTTATGATCCGTATATATCTCTGTCCTCTTCCCCATCAAGTAATGCCGCCAAATCTTCAACGCGTGTACTACTGCGGCTAGCTCTAGGTCATGTGTATGATAGTTCTCCTCGTGTTTTCGGAGCTGTCGGGACGCATACGCCACGACATGCCCCTCTTTCATGAGAACACATCCTAACCCGTTTCCAGAGGCATCGCAGTACACCGTAAAGTTCTTCTGCATATTTGGCATAACTAGCACTGAGGCTGTTGTCAATCTTTTCTTTAACTCCTGAAAACTCGTCTCGCACTGCAGCGTCCATGTGAATGTGATTCCCTTCTCCAACAGTTTGGTGAGGGGTCTCGAGATCTTGGAGAATCCCTCAATAAACCGTCGATAGTATCCAACCAATCCCAAGAAGCTTCGAACTTCCCCGACATTCTCAGGGGTCTTCCATTTCTGTATATCCTCGATTTTGGCGGGATCCACGGAGATTCCTCCCTCCGAGATGATATGTCCTAAGAAGGGAACTCTCTTCAGCCAAAACTCACACTTACTCAACTTGGCATATAGTTGGTGTTCTCTCAGCCTCTGCAACACCAACCTTAGATGTTTCTCATGTTCCTCTTCATCTTTGGAGAAAACGAGAATGTCATCTATGAAAACCACCACAAATTTGTCCAGATATTCCATGAATACCTTGTTCATGAGATACATGAAGTATGCCGGGGCATTAGTTAGCCCGAAAGGCATGACAGTGTATTCATACAGTCCGTACCGAGATACGAAAGCTGTCTTGGGAATATCATATTGCCTTATCTTAAGTTGGTGGTATCCCGACCTAAGATCAATTTTCGAGAACACACAAGCTCCCCTCAACTGATCAAACAAGTCTTCAATGCTGGGTAATGGGTACTTGTTCTTGATGGTTACCTCATTCAAGGCACGGTAGTTTATGCATAACCTTTGGGTTCCGTCCTTCTTGGGCACAAATATCACTGGAGCTCCCCATGGTGAGGAACTAGGACGAATATACCCCTTCTCCGTCAGATCTCTCAAATGATCCTTGAGTTCTCCCAGCTGTTTGGAGTCCATCCGATAAGGTCTCTTGTATATCGGGGCTGTTCCAGGCACTAGCTCAATTGCGAATTCCACTTCACGATCAGGAGGCATACCTGGCAATTCCTCTGGAAAAACATCTGGATATTCCCAGATGGTTCTGATCTCCTCCACTTTCACCTCAACTTGATTTAATTTAATATCCCTCCTACGCTCTTGTATTGTTATAAACTTTACTCTTGTGCCACTAGGGTGAGTTAGTTCCACCGTTCTGGTCGAACAATGGATGATTCCTTTATGTTTGGTCAACCTATCCATACCCAAGATAATATCCCTTGTGAATCTATCACTATGAGGTTAGCAGTAAATACTACCCCATTAATGTCTAGGTTCACTTTGGGACACACTTGTCTTGTCCTTATTTCTCCGCCTGGAGAGTTTACTGCTAGCATATGGTTCATTTGTGTTGTTGCTAGGTCATGCTTCTTAACAAACCCTTGGGCAATGAACGAGTGGGTAGCACCAGAATCAAACAACAGAGTTGCAATGTGTAAATTGGCAGGAAACTTACCAACTACCACGTCAGGTCCCTCTTGCGCTTCCTCCATGGTGACGTGGTTCACCCGTCCTCTCATTACATTCTGCTGTTGTGGCTGCGTGGGCTTCTTCTTTGGGCACTTATGGGCGTAGTGCCCCATTTCACCACAGTTGAAACATTGCACCCCAACCTTAGGTCCCTGGCCTTTGTTGTCTTGGGGTTGGTTTGGGGGTCCTTGTACGGCTGGTTGAGGTTGATATGCAGGGCGAGGCTGCTGTACGAACTGACGTTGTGGCTGTATTGGTGCTGCCGGAGGCCTGTAGTTCGGGTTGTACCCTCTTGGTGCTGAGTAGGGTACCGCAGAACGGTTCGTCTGCCCTGTGGGTTGCTGCATCAGACGTGGGCGGGTGTTGCTCCCTGAGGCTTCATGTGACCACCCGGCCTTCCTCTTTGTTCTCATTTTCCAAGCCCTTCAGCTTCCTTTCTACCACAAACGCTCTGTCCACCATCTTTGGGAAGCTTTCATACTCGTTGGAGGACATTGCACACTGCATTTCTGCGGTAAGTCCTTCCACGAAAAATCCTGTTTCTGCTCATCAGTCTCTATGTCCCGTGGGGCATAACGGGAGAGTTGAGTAAATGTAGTGAGGTATTCCCTCACAGTCATGTTTCCTTGCTGCAGCCCCAAGAACTCCTTCCTCTTGTTTTTGAGTTCACCCGTTGGTATGTAATGGTTGCGGAAGCTACGCTTGAACTCTTCCCAAGTGATGTTCTCAGGGTCATGATGGGCGGCCACGTAGGCGGTCCACCAATCAGCAGCAGGTCCATGCAATTGATGAGAGGCAAACAGCACCCTCTCATACCCTTGGCACTGTATGATCCTCATCTTGCTCTCAATGGTCTTTAGCCGATCATCTGCCTCCAGAGGTTCAGCAGCACTTGCAAACTTTGGAGGTTGAGTTCCTAGAAACTCACTCAACCTTGGTTGGCGTGGTGCAGCTTGTGGAGGTGGAACTTGATGCAAGTTGGCCACCACTTGAGTCAGGTTCTGGATGAGCTGATTTTGATTCTCAAGCATTTGGTGGATGGGATCAACTCCCTCACGGCGTCCACTCTTGTCTTGGCTCCCAGAAAGATGAGGGTTGCAGGCCTCATCGTTGTTGTTGGCGGGGTTGGCAGCATGACCCTTTCCTCTTCCGGCCATCTAGCATGATCAACCAAATGTTAATTTAAGGCATTGCGTATTATCTTACTTCTTTCACTTGTTTTTTTACTTGGAAGTGTGGAGGCTTTGTTATACTTTCTGAGGGTTCATGTCTCATACAAAAATAAATGCACTATTAATTCATGTGTGTTCACACATCAAAGCAAAACAATCTGAAGACCAGGCTGTGGACAATTGCTCATGGCTTACACAACTCACGTCAGACACCAAGCATTAACACACCATTAACTAAGGTAAATACTTGACTATTTGACATCTTGCTAACTAAGGGAAAGACTCTACACTACTCAGATCCCTGAGCTGGCTCCTCGGGATCTTCCTCATTATTTCGGCTGCCTTCTGACTCTGCTTTGGGTGGGGAGGCTGCTGGTGGAGAAGTGCGACGATGCCTGATCGCCCGGCGATCTGGGGAGTCAGGAGTCCATGTGTCATTTACGGTGACACACAGTTCATTCCCATCTCCTCTTTCTCTCGCCCTCAAGCAGGCTCGAAGCAACGCCTCGGTTTCCTTCAGGGTGTCCCGAACATCCTGAAGCTCCTGCTGACACTCCTGCAGTCGAGTGCTAAGCATAGCATCATCCTCCAAGCACAGGTCCATGTGCTCATGGGAAGTCCCCTGCTGCACTGGCGGGTACTTGTACTCCGTGGTACCACTCTCACGCTGGAGGACATACATGTACTCAGTCCTGTCCAGGTGGCGACGATAGATGTGACTCTGGCAGGTGATGGCCTCCTAGGTGACATCCTTCTCCGCATTGACCTGTGTCGCTCGACAAGCTGGAGAGCGGTGGATCTTAAGCAGCTGATTTTCATGGATAATCCTCATCTCTGAACTCCATTCTTCCCTCTTTTCACGGATCGTCCTAGTGGAGCTATAGTGTATGATAAGCTTGCCCGTATTGCCGGCGGCTTGGAGCATACGTCGAAGACGGCGCAACAAGCCTCCTACTGCCAATCCGTAGGAAAGGTACGTCATCGGACGGATCTCATCTCTTTGGGCAAGGGCGACTACGGGAAATCTCCCTCCTGTGGACTTGCGAGCGGTGCGAATCATGTGAACCATCTAAAACAAAAAGAATTTAAACTTAGGTTAGATAGACCTTTAAACAAAAATCCTATTTTGAATGAAAGTTGGGGTAAGATGAAGAAAGTGACTCCATTAAATACACTTTTCAACACACACCTTGTAAAATAGTTTTTAAGAAAATAGGGCCCTTAAATACGTCCATTTCTACCTTGGTCCACGTTCCTACGGGCAACCTTGGCTCTGATACCACTTCTGTCACACCCGGTTTTTCCGAAGAACAACCAAGTGAATATCACATGTATGCCAGGATCATTTTCTCATACATGTGATGAAAAATAGTGAAGCATCATTTATTACAAGCCAGGTGTCGAATATAAATAAGTCTTACATAGCAAATGTCTCGATGGACAATAATAAGTTCATCACAAGTAAATAAACAAGCAGCGGAATAATTATTCTCATGGGCTCCGTCACAGGCGTTGCCCGGGGGACTCCATGAACCTAGAAACCTTCTTCGGGCCCAAAGTCTTGATCATTAAACACCACTTCATTATCTTGACCTGAGCAGCAATATAAACCAACAAATATGCAAGGTTGAGTACCGATGGTACTCAGCAAGTGTGGGAAAGTTATGTCATGCATGGCTAGAACAAGGGGAGGTTGAACTCATGGTTAAAGCACTACGCAATTAATACCTATCACCTTAGCTTATTAAGCACCTACATTACTACACAGGTGAAATGGTCCCAATTTTCCATCCCATCATCATAATCAAATAACCATAACATCATTTCCAATGTTAAGCTCCCCGCGTAACATCCACAACTTCCAAAGCCATCATCCTCTAATCATGAATAAGTCCAAGCCGCTCTTGACCGTGAGCACGGCTCTCATGACAGTTTTGACTCTGCAGAGTTTGCACCACTGTACCCACATGTAGTGATTTCATCCCCCGTTGTCGGGTGGACTAAAAGAACCTCCATTATGCCAGTGGCTACGAACCACATTCACACTTCCCAGGTGTGTAGCCAGGAGATCACTACGAAGCCTTTACAAAGGGATTCCCGACGAGCATGGGCCCACTGAGGTTTCACCCCTAACAGCATACAAGAGGCTCCAACCCCGCTGCAGTGGCCCCCTCTTGAGCCTTGCGGTTCATATGGTAGTCCAGCTGACACCTATTCCCCGCACCATCCAACACACCCATACTACGCCGGGGATACACCTAATTAATTGGCCAAGCTGCCCCATCTCAGCATGTGGTTGGCACGGTAAAGCCAGGTTACATGCTCCATGAACCGGTCCTTAGGATCCAGGCAAGTACTAAACACAAACCCGAGTCTCGTGCACCCAGCACCAACCAAAACATCCAACTTGCCTTGATCCCTACCTCTACATGACTCATAATATCTCATTCAAGAGTATGTTAAAATAAACTGATGATCTCACATCCCAAATATCGCATTCTAAGCATGGCTAAGCATAAGCATGTAAATAAATGTCATGATAAAATAAATCCCAACCCAAGCTACAAGGAAACAAGGTAATGCAATTCTAGGGAAACTTCCTAGCATGGGTTTCATATTTCATTTGACAATGCAAATAATTCTATCTACACACCCTAGCATAGGATCAAAGTGGTCAAGGACACTTGCCACCTTCCTGCTGCTCTTGGAATGGGTAGTCCTGATCTTGGAAAGGAATAACTTGCTCTGGAGCAGGTTCTACTCATACCATCACACATAGCAAAAGAAAAACAACAAGTCATAAGACATAGTTCACACTTCCACTTCATACAAGCCACACATTCAAATTTATGAAAGCCATTCGCATTTCTATGTGTTGTGGTTACTCTATGTGTGTTGATTTTAGCTTACATGCACTTTTAAACATGTACATATGATTTCTATTTTTGTATTCATATTCATGTTGGCATACTATATATGAATTTCTAATTTAAATAAATCCCTTATATTTAATTGATACACATATTAGCTACCAAGTATGCATGAAAGGTATTTTCCTACTTCATATGTGTCTTCAAACCTTCTACCAACACTAAACTGAATTCTTTGGATTTTGGAAACTTCATTTATCATTTTCTAGTTATTTATACCTAGCTTGCTATATTTTCAGATTTATTTCCTATGCCTAAATGTGCACTTTATTATGAAAATAGTAAGACACCTCATCTAAACAGAATAGGTTTTGGGTCTAAAATATTAAATAATATATTTTTGAACTTCTCTTCTGATGTGAACTATTTTACATTTATTTTACTAATTTTCAGAATTATTCTCTACGTAAAAATGTGTCCCTATTACTAATAAATGTGAATAATCAATTAAACAGATTCATTTCAGCCAAAAATCTATTTTTATCTCACTCCAAAGTTTTCCAAATACTAGGAAAGTTTTTAATTTGAATTTACAATGTGTTTGTCCCATTTTTTAAATTTTAAATACTAAACACATATTCAAATTCCTAAATTTAATATCACATAGGGTTAAAAAGGTAAACTCACCCCACTACAGGGTCTATTATATTATTTTAAGGATTTCAAGGGGTCTAACTACACATAACAGAGGGGTTTTCCTAATTTTTATTAAGTCCAGGGGCTAAAACTGATTTTTAAATGAATTTACATGATTTTCTGAAGTTCCAGGGGCTAGATCAGAAGTTCCCGGGGCTAGCTCGTATTTTCCGAGAACCCCAGGGGGTAGCGCGTAAAAAGTCCAGCCTTTATAACGCGGGGCTGACGTGGACCGTCCGATTTAAGACAGACGGCTGAGATTATAACGTCGAACCGGTACGCGTTGATTTTAATTCTACCGTGCGATTTAAAATAGACGGCGCACAAGTGGCCACGTCACTCTGATAGAGAGCGGCCGGCGCTGCCCGGCGGCGCATGGCGGCGGGAGGCGGCGATCTCGCCGGAGAGTTTCGGATCTTCGTCAATTCTTCCTAAAACTGTGATTTTATGGCATAGATCGGTAGAGGGGAGGTCGGGGATCTCACCTCGGGGGTTTTCTTGAGCTTGGAGGTCCCGGAAAGCGATCGACGACGAGGTCCGAGGTGAATTCACGGCGAGGCTCGTCGGCGCTGTGTATGAACCTCAAACCACCGAGTTTTCTGCACCTGCGAGGTTCCCCGGAGGCGGTGGATCAAGACCAGCGAGTTAGATCAGAATTCCCGAGCATAGATCGAGCAGAATTCGCCGGAGAAACTCGGGTTCTCACCGGAGAGAAAAACGGCGGATGGGGAAAAACGGGACGATGCCGGGGTTTTTATAGACGGGGCAGGGCGGCGTGTTAGTTTAGATCGAGTTGGAGTCCTCCGGAACCAGAATTCGGGCGGAAATCCGGTCGGTTAAGATCGCGCGCGGGCGGGGGAACAGTCCGGGTTTCGGACGATCGGGGGTTAGGGATGACAGGTGGGTCCCGCCTGTCTGCGAGAGGGGGCGCGGGCGCGCGGCTGCGGGCTGGCTCGGGAGTTGAGTGGGCCGGCTGGTGGGTTTCGGCCCACTGGCCGGGAAGATTTGTTTTTTTCTTTTTCTTTTTCTTTTTCTTTTTCATTTCTGTTTTGAGTTTAATTTGAATTCCAGTTTGAATTTGAATTTTTGCAACACATGCAACACGTCCAAAAAATTTTAAATTCCCCTCTTGACAGGAATTTGGGGTGTTACACAAAAGATGGTGGACAGGGCATTTGTTGTAGAAAGGAAGCTAAAGGCCTTGGAAAATGAAAACAAGAGGAAGGCGGGATGGTCACACCAAGCCTCGGGTAGCAACACCCGCCCACGTCTGATGCAGCAACCCGTAGGGCAGACGAGTCGTGCTTCGGTACCCTACTCCGCGCCGAGAGGGTACAATCCGAATTTCAGGCCTCCGTCAGCACCAACACAGCCACAACGTCAGTTTGTACAGCAGCCTCGCCCCGCATATCAACCTTGACCAGCAGTACAAGGACCCCCAAACCAACCCCAAGACAACAAGGGCCAGGCACCTAAGTTTGGGGTGCAATGCTTCAACTGTGGTGAAGTGGGGTGCTACGCCCATAAGTGCCCAAAGAAGAAGCCCGTGCAGCCGCAACAGCAGAATGTGATGCGAGGACGGGTGAACCACGTGACCATGGAGGAGGCGCAAGAGGCACCCGACGTGGTAGTTGGTAAGTTTCCTGCCAATTTACACATTGCAACCCTGTTGTTCGATTCTGGTGCTACCCACTCGTTCATTGCCCAAGGGTTTGTTAAGAAGCATGATCTAGCAACAACAAAAATGAACCATGTGCTAGCAGTAAACTCTCCAGGTGGAGAAATAAGGACACGACAAGTATATCCCAAGGTGAATCTAAATATTAATGGGGTAGTATTTACTGCCAACCTCATAGTGATAGATATACAAGGGATAGATATTATTTTGGGCATGGATTGGTTGACCAAACATAAGGGAATCATCCATTGTTCGACCAGAACGGTGGAACTAACTCACCCTAGTGGCACAAGAGTGAAGTTCATAACAATACAAGAGCCTAGGAGGGACATTAAATTAAATCAACTTGAGGTGAAAGTGGAGGAGATCCGGATTATCAGGGAATATCCAGACGTTTTTCCGGAGGAGTTGCCAGGTATGCCTCCCGATCGTGAAGTGGAATTCGCGATTGAGCTAGTACCTGGAACAGCTCCGATATACAAGAGACCTTATCGGATGGACTCCAAGCAGCTGGGAGAACTCAAGGATCATTTAAGAGAGTTGACAAAGAAGGGGTACATTCGTCCTAGTTCCTCACCATGGGGAGCTCCAGTGATATTTGTGCCCAAGAAGGACGGAACCCAAAGGTTATGTGTAGACTACCGTGCCTTGAATGAAGTAACCATCAAGAACAAGTACCCATCACCCCGCATTGAAGACTTGTTTGATCAGTTGAGGGGAGCTTGTGTGTTTTTTAAAATTGATCTCAGGTCGGGATACCACTAGCTTAAGATAAGGCAAACTGATATTCCAAAGACAGCTTTCGTATCTCGGTACGGACTGTATGAATGCACCGTCATGCCTTTCAGGCTAACTAATGCCCCGGCATACTTCATGTATCTCATGAAAAAGGTATTCATGGAATATCTGGACAAATTTGTGGTGGTTTTCATTGATGACATTCTCGTCTTCTCCAAAGATGAAGAAGAACATGAGAGATATTTAAGGTTGGTGTTGCAGAAGCTGAGAGAACACCAACTATATGCCAAGTTGAGCAAGTGTGAGTTTTGGCTGAAGAGAGTTCCCTTCTTAGGACATATAATCTTGGAGGGAGGAATCTCCGTAGACCCCACCAAGATCGAGGATGTACATAAGTAGAAGACCCCTGAGAATGTCGGGGAAGTTCGAAGCTTCTTGGGATTGGCTGGGTATTATCGACGGTTTATCAAGGGTTTCTCCAAGATCTCGAGACCCCTCACCAAACTGTTGGAGAAGGGAATCACATTCACATGGACGCCGCAGTGCGAGATGAGTTTCCAGGAATTAAAGAAAAGATTGACAACAGCCCCAGTGCTAGTTATGCCAGATATGCAGAAGAACTTTTTGGTGTACCGCGATGCTTCTAGAAACGGGTTGGGATGTGTTCTCATGCAAGAAGGGCATGTCGTGGCTTATGCGTCCCGGCAGCTCCGGAAACACGAGAAGAACTATCCTACACATGACCTAGAGCTAGCTGCAGTAGTACACGCGTTGAAGATTTGGCGGCATTACTTGATGGGGAAGAGGACAGAGATATATACGGACCATAAGAGCTTAAAGTATATTTTCACACAGCAGATCTCAACCTCAGGCAAAGGAGATGGTTAGAGCTGATCAACGACTTTGATATGGGTATCAACTATCATCCTGGGAAAGCGAACGTCGTGGCAGATGCTTTAACCCGGAAGGTGCAGGTCAATAGGTTAAGCTTAAAGGACATGCCTACAGAATTGAAGGAAGAAGTTACAAAACTCAATCTATGTCTTGTGAATAGTAGTGAAGCCATAGCCATGGAAGTGGATTCCACCTTAGAGAAAGACATCTGCAATGGTCAAAAGAATGATGAGAATATACAAGAAATCCGACAACTCATCAAGGATAATAGAGCCCCTGGTTTCAGAGAGGATGAACAAGGTACGGTGTGACACGGGAAAAGAATATGTGTGCCTGAAGTGAAGGAGATCCGTGAATTGATTTTGAAGGAGGCTCTTGATTCCGACTATTCCATTCATCCTGGGAGTATGAATATGTACCAGGACCTCAAGAGCAGGTATTGGTGGTATGGCATGAAGCGTGATGTCGCGGAACATGTTGCCCTATGTGACACATGTCAGTTGGTGAAAGCAGAACATCAATGACCCGCGGGATTATTGCAACCACTCAAAGTGCCTGAATGGAAATGGGAAGAAATCGGTATGGATTTCATAGTGGGATTACCCAGGACCCAATCAGGATATGATTCGATATGGGTCATTATCGACAGGCTAACCAAGGTAGCTTATTTCATCCCCGTGAAAGAAAGCTACAGCGGATCCAAATTGGCAAAATTATACATGTCAAGTATCGTGTGTTTCCATGGAGTGCCAAAGAAGATAGTGTCAGATCGAGGGACACAGTTCACCTAAAGGTTCTGGCAGAAGTTGCATTAAACCATGGGAACTCATCTGAATTTTAGTTCTGCCTATCATCCCCAGACTGACGGACAGACGGAAAGAACTAATCAGATCCTGGAGGATATGCTGAGAGCGTGTGCACTCAAAAACAATCGAAGTTGGGATAAGAACTTACCGTATGCGGAGCTCTCCTATAACAACAGCTATCAGACTAGTATGAAGATGTCACCATTTGAGGCTTTGTATGGGAGAAAGTGCAGAACTCCCCTATTTTGGAACCAAACGGGGGAAAGTAAAGTGTTTGGGCCCGAAGTACTACAAGAAGCCGAGGCGAAAGTGAGGGAAATCCGCAACAATTTGAGGATAGCACAGACACGACAAAATAGCTATGCCGATGTACGGAGAAGAGAGCTCGTTTTCAACGTGAGGGACTATGTCTACCTCAAGGTGTCCCCTATTCGAGGACTTCGTCGGTTCAAGGTGAAAGGGAAGTTATCACCTCGATACCTCGGACCCTTTCAAGTTCTGTAGAGGAAAGGTGAAGTGGCATATCAACAAGAATTACCGGCTCGCCTATCGGATGTGCACGATGTATTCCATGTGTCACATCTCAAGAAATGTCTGAGGACGCCTAAAGAGATGTTACCCATGAACGAGATTGACGTAGCTGGGGATCTGTCTTATGCCGAGCAAGCATTCAAGATTTTGGAGACAATGGAACGCCTCACAAGAAATAAAAGAACCCGGATGTGCAGGGTGCAGTGGAAGCATCAATCGGAAGAGGAAGCCACATGGGAGCGAGAAGACGAGCTTAAGGCACAGTTTCTAGAATTGTTTTCCTAGAACCACCAATCTCGAGGATGAGATTTCTTTTAAGGGGGGTAGAGCTGTAACACCCCAAAATCTGTCAAGGGGAGAATTTAAAAAATTTTGGACGTATTGCATGTGGTGCAGAAATTCAAATTCAAATTGGAATTCAAATTCAACTCAAAACAAAAAAAAGAAAAAGAAAAAGAAAAAACAAAACCCCCCGGCCAGTGGGCCGAAACCCACCAGCCGGCCCACCCACCCCCCGCGCCAGCCCGCAGCCGCGCACCCCCCCTCTCCCTCTCACTGACACGCGGGGCCCGCGTGTCATCCCTGACCTCCCGCTTGCGCCAACCGCGGGACTCTTCCGCGCGCGCCCGATCGCAACTAACCCGGAATTCCGCGTCCCCAGCCCAACTCCCGGTCCCGGACGACTCCGGCTCGATCTAAACAAACACGCCGCCCTCCCTCGTCTATAAAAACGCCGGCATTGCCCCGTTTTTCCCCATGATCGGCTGCTTTTCCTCCGGCTGAGGACCAGAGTTTCTCCGGCCGTTTTCTCTCGATCTTCGCTCGGGATTTCTGATCTAACGCACCGAGCTTGTTCCACCGCCTCCGGGGAATCACGCAGGTGCAGAAAACTCGGTAGATTTTGCCCCAAACACAGCGCCGACGAGCATCGCCGCAATTCCATCTCGGACCTCGTCACCGACCACCTTCCAGGACCTCCAAGCTCAAGAAAAACCCCGAGGTGAGATCCCCGACCTCCCCTCTACCGATCTATGCCATGAAATCCCAGTTTTAGGAAGAATAGACGAAGATCCGAAGTTTTCCTGCGAGATCACCGCCTCCCGCCGACGCGCGCCGCCGGGCAGCGCCGCCCGCGCACGGCCAGGGCGACGTGGCCGCTTGTGCGCCGTCTGTTTTAAATCGCACGGTAGAACTGAAACCCCCGCATACCGGTTTGACGTTATAATCTCAGCCGTCTGTTCTAAATCGGACGGTCCACATCATCCCCGCATTATAAAGACTGGGATTCTTACGCGCTACCTCCTGGGGGTCTCGGAAAACACGAGCTAGCCGTGGAAACTTCTGGTCTAGCCCCTGGAACTTCAGAAATTCATGTAAATTTATTTAAAAATCAGTTTTAGCCCCTGGACTTAATAAAAATTAGGAAAACCCCTCTGTTATGTGTAGTTAGACCCCTGGAAATTTATGAAATAATATAGTAGACCCCTGGAAATTTATGAAATAATATAGTAGCCCCTGGACATATTCAAATTTCTGAATTTAATATCATATAGGGTCAAAAAGGTAAATCCACCCTACTGCAGGGTCTAATTTACTATTTCATAAATTTCCAGGGGTCTAACTACACATAACAGAGGTGTTTTCCTAATTATTATTAAGTCTAGGGGCTAAAACTGATTTTTAAATGAATTTACATGAATTTCTGAAGTTCCAGGGGCTAGATCAGAAGATTCCGGGGCTAGCTCGTGTTTTCCGAGATCCTCAGAGGGTAGCGTGTAAGAATCCAGTCCTTTTATAATGCGGGGCTGATGTGGACCGTCCGATTTAAAATAGACGGCTCAGATTAGATCGCCGAACCGGTACGCGCGGGTTTTGATTCTACCGTGCAATTTAAAATAGATGGCCCTCAAAGGGCCACATTGCCTTGGCCGGAGCGAGCCCGCGCGCGCGGCGGCGCACGGCGGCGGGGGTGGCGATCTCGCCGGCGCAGCCTCGGCTTTTGCCGCTACACGTTATAACTCGCATCTTTTTGCATGGATCGGCTGCGGAGGGGTAGGGGACGCTCACCGAGGGGTTTTCCAACACTCGGAGGTCCTGGAAGTCGGTCGGCGGCGAGCTTCAACGGCGACGATCTTCGGTGCACGTCGGAACAGATGCTAGGGCGCGAAACTTGTCGTTTCCTTCACGTGCAGGGCTCCCTGAGGGCGGTGGAGCATGATTAGCGCGTTAGATCAGATAATCTGAGCAATGATCGAAAGAAAACGGGGATCGAATCTTCGGTTCTCAGCGGAGAGAAGAACGGCCGATCGGGGGGGGGGGGGGGAGGGAACAGGGCGATTGTCGGCGTTTATATAGGCGAGGGAGGGCGGCGGTCTTTTGGGATCGAGTTGAAGACGTCCGGCACCAGAATTCGGGCTGGGGGCGCGGGTTTCTGGAGTTCGTTGCGATCGGGCGCGGGGAAGAGTCCGGTCGGTTGGCGCGCGCGGGTGGTAGGAGATGACACGCATGCCCCGCGTATCAGTGAGGGGAACAGAGGGCGTGCGGCCGTGGGCTGGCACGGGGGGGGGGGGGAGGATAGTGGGCCGGCTGGCGGGTTTCGGCCCACTGGCCGGTTGGGAGGTTTTTTTCTTTTTCATTTTCTTTTTCATTTTCTTTTCTGTTCTGATTTGAATTTGAAATCCAGTTTGAATTTGAATTTCTGCATCACATGCAATATGTCCAAAAAATTTAAATTCCCTCCTTTTGCAGATTTTGTGGTGTTACAGTCTTGGACTCATGCTCACAGCGGAAGTCTCTATTTCTATGCAGCGGAAGTCTTTATTCTAATGCGGAAGCAATTCAACTAATGCGGAAGCAAATCTAAGCAGCGATGACTCCATCTCTATTTCATTCCCACAGGGAAGGTTGAGAACAGATCACACGCCTTAATGCTCCACTTGGTCTTTATAGTAATCTTCTCCTGCTGCTGATAATGAAATAATAATGCAAGTTTGAGTACAATGATGTACTCAGCAAGTGCGGGAAAAACATGATATGTAGCTCATAACAAGGTAGGTATAAAAAGGCTCATTTGCAGAAAAGCAGATTTATAAAACAATTATAAAACAGAAACATAACTTTAGATGAATGTAATCCCAGCATGTATTAAATTACCAACATACCTCCATCACTTTCCATGTTTCATCCGAACATTAACCAACTTTATTCTTGCTCATGAATACCTCCTCGTATTCGCTACCATCTCACGAATACCTTCTCGTATTCGCTACCATCTTATCTCATAAACAACTTCGTCTCGCACCGAGACCAATCTCGTTGCCATGACTCAACAGTCATGCAACCATCTTGTCACCCGGACTCAACAGTCCCAAAACCAGACCATAACCATAATCAATAACCATAACCAAGAACCATCCCAATAACCATCCCAACTAATCATGGCAGTTGGCCAGGCGCTCGTGACCGTAAGCTCGGCTATCATGATAGTTTTTAGAACCCTGCAGAGTTTGCACCTCTTTACCCACAAGTTTGTGATTTCGTGACCGTCGGCGACTGCAGAACCTCCATTATACCAGTACACAACCGTCGGTGTATGGTCAAGAGATCACAAAATAGCCTTTACAAAGGGGCTACTAGATGTATGGACTCACTAAGGTTTCACTGGCAGGCTAGAATCTCCAATTCTCCCACCCACGGGCCCCCTCTTGTGTCATGCTGTTCCCTGGGCAGTCCTCACTCGACTCCCATTCCCCGCGCCTTCCACAGTCCATAACACTCTAGCAACTTACCTAATTACTCAGCTAAGCCGCACCCATACTTGGCCTTGTGGTGGCACTGTTATCCTGGCATGTGCATGCATGAACCGGTCCTTAGATCTACGGCAAGTAAACCACCATCTCATGCTCCATCATTCACAAACCCAGACTTGCCTAGATCTCCCTCCGATCCATGTTTATTAACAACATCAGTTTCTCATTATCATTACGAGTGCAGTTAGCTAGACACATCTATCTCGATTCCCAATCCCATGCACCCAGCGAAGCATAAAAGTAAAGACCATACCCGATTCATAAACATCCCTGGCGGCAAGGGTGGGTTAACCAAAACTAGTAAACTCCTATAAAAGGGTTTCCCATCATGTTTGACTCAGCACACACACCCTTTCGCAAAACAAAATAATTTCACCCAAAACATAGGATCAATATGGTCACGGAGCACTTGCCTTGTTCTTGCGGTTCCGGTTGTTCTTGGATCTCAAAACCTTGTTGCTGCAGTTCGTCGTAGACAGCTCCCTAAGCTTGTCCTGCTATGTAGGATCACGTGCATACAAGATTCACAGCAATCAATATCATGCGCAAACCTTAAACTAGATGCAATGATGCATATGCATGCTATCCTATGATCAGTTTTATTAGATCGGTTTGCACGTGTTCTTGCATGGCTTGCATGGTTTTATGATGTGTTCGGATAAGATGCGGATGTGACGATGACCTTGTTTTAAGATCAACCCGATCAACTAGTGATCTGTCCACGAGAAAGCTTCTGTTCGAAAGGAATCGAAGAACAGATGCAAAGAAAACACAACGATGTTGTAAGGTGGTATTGGAGACCTACCTTACGTTCTTCTCGGTCTCGGGTCCTTCTCCGGTCGTTGGGCTCTCTTCCGGTGATTTTCCTTGCTGAACTCCGTCAATGGCTTTCTCGGCGATTTGGGGGCTGGGGCTCTAAGTCGTCGGCTCAGGAGATGGAAAAGAAGTTCGTGGTTTTGGCCAGAGGTTCTGGGTTCTATTTATAATCGGGAGGAGAAGAATCCTAATCTGGTTGGACTTTGATTTAAGAGTTCTATTCAGATTGTCGTCGAATCTTAATCTTATTCTAGTCAATTTGGTACGGTAACTTTGTGAAATTTGGATCGGTTTCTTCTCTGTACCGGTATTTCTACGCGTACAGAATCCGAAAACCGCTCCAGAACTCGTTACCTCCTCGGTGATGAGCTCTGGAAGCTCCACGTGTCCACCGGGGCCTGGTCTCTTCCTTTCCGCAGAGACGAGCTCTGGTTGTGCCGCGTGTCAAGCGAGCAAGACTTCCCTCTTCTTCGGAGGTGAGCCCCGCGTGCGCCACGTGTCAGTGCCGGACCTTCCCTCTCACCGGAGGTGGCTCCAGCGCCAGACTTCCTTTCTTCTCAGAGACGAGCTCCGAGGTTAACATGTGTCCAACAGCGACGGACCTCCTGGAGATAAGCTCTGGTGGCGACACGCGTCCGATAGAACCAGACCACTCGGAGTTGAGCTCCGAGATCGACACGTATCCCGCGCGACTGGTCCTCTGATTCCCGCGGTGACTACCTCCGAAGGTGACATGTGTCTTGCGGAAAATGCCTTTGCTTCTTCCACAGAGGCTAGCTCCGGGCAACACGTGTCCCACAGGGTCGGACCTCTCCCCTTTTGCGGAGATGAGCCCCGAGCCTGCCACGTAGCCATATTAGCGGCGGACCTCTCCCCACTTCGAAGGGATGAGCTCCGAACACGCCACGTGGCCAGCGGGTCGCGGAAGTTGTCTTCGGCGTTCTCCGGAAACTGGATTCGGCTCTTTATTGGCTATCTTTTCGATATTTTCTCTGTTCCCTCTTCTTTTAAAATGTTTCTCTACATGAAATATGAATACATGCAGAAATCAGGGATGAGGGTGTAACAAATCTACCCCCCTTAAATTGAATCTCGCCCTAGAGATTCGTTAGTAGAGAACAGATTGGGAAATTCTGCCTTGATGTCTTCTTCACGCTCCCATGTGGCTTCGGCTTCGGTGTGATGGCTCCATTGTACCTTGCACCATCGGATCACTTTGTTCCTGGTGACCCTTTCCTTTACGTCCAAAATTTGGACAGGGTGTTCCGCATAAGTCAGGTCTTCTTGAAGTTCAAGCTCTTCCATTGGTATTTGCTCCTCTGGTATTCTCAAGCATTTCTTGAGCTGGGATACATGAAACACGTCATGTACGTCGGAGAGATATGTTGGGAGCTCTAGTTGATAGGCTACTTCTGCTCGCTTGTCCAAAATCATAAATGATCCGATGTAGCGAGGTGCTAGCTTGCCTTTGACGTTGAAACGTCGTTGGCCTCGGATAGGCGACACCTTAAGGTATACGAAGTCTCCTATTTCGAAAGTCAACTTCCTTCGCCTATTGTCCGCATAGCCTCTCTGTCGTGACTGAGCAGCTTTTATGTTCTCCCGTATCGTTTGGACTTGCTTTTCAGCCTCTTCTAGCACTTCGGGTCCAAACACTTGGTTCTCTCCGGTTTCGTTCCAGAACAGCAGTGTTCTACACCATCTACCGTATAATACTTCGAAAGGCGACATCTTTAAGCTAGCTTTATAGCTGTTGTTATAGGAGAATTCAACATACGGTAAACTCCTATCCCAACTACGCCCACGTTTCAAGGCGCAAGCTCTCAACATGCCTTCCAAAATTTGGTTTGTCCTTTCGGTTTGCCCATCAGTTTGTGGGTGACAGGCGGAGCTGAAATCCAGTCGTGTACCCATGGCTTTCTGCAGCTTTCTCCAGAATCTAAAGGTAAACTGAGAACCTTGATCTGAGACTATCCTCCTCAGAACTCCGTGACGGCACACGATCTGCTCCATGTACAACTCGGCTAATTGTACAACGTTGTAATTGGCCATTACAGGGAGAAAATGGGCGGTTGTCATCAATCGGTCCACGATAATGCAGATGGAGTCGTAACCCGACTAAGTATGTGGCAATCCGACGATGAAATCCATACTGATGTCCTCCCACTTCCACTCTGGTACCTTCAAAAGTTGCAACAATCCAGCGGGTTTTTGATGTTCGGCCTTCACCCGTTGGCATGTGTCGCATAGGGCAACGTATTCGGCTATATCCCTCTTCATACCATCCCACCAATAACAAGTTTTCAAGTCCTTGTACATTTTGGTAATTCCGGGATGTATAGAATAGGGTGAATCATGTGCCTCCTTCAATATCATGTCGCGGAGGTGTTTCCTGTTAGGCACACAAATCCTTTTTCCTAGCCAAAGCGTACCCTTCTCATCTTCTTTGAAATCCTTTTCTATTCCTTGTCGGATCCTCTCCTTGGTCTCCTTGATCTCCTCATCCATTGCTTGGTCATTTCTTATTTCTTGCTCCAATGAAGAGTGGATCTCCATCAATCCCATGTTGTTCAAGAATCCGAGGTGCAACCATTCAAATTCCTTACGTAGTTCAGGTGGTAGCTCTCGAACCGTGAGTTGGTGACATGCTCCCTTTCGGCTCAATGCATCAGCTACTACATTGGCCTTCCCAGGGTGATAGTTGATTCCAACATCGTAATCATTGATGAGTTCCAACCATCGACGTTGCCTCAAATTCAAGTCCGTTTGGGTAAATATGTACTTGAGGCTTTTATGATCCGTATAGATCTCACATCGATGACCAAGGATATAATGTCTCCAAATCTTCAACGCATGCACTACTGCTGCTAGCTCCAAGTCATGTGTAGGATAATTGAGCTCGTGCTTCTTTAATTGTCGTGAGGCATAGGCTACCACTTGTCCTTCTTGCATGAGCACACATCCGAGCCCCTGTCTGGATGCGTCACAATACATGTCAAATCTCTTGCTTACGTCCGGCAATGCCAGAACCGGTGCTGTGGTTAGCCTTTTCTTGAGTTCCTCAAAACTTCCTTGGCATGCTGGTGTCCATTGGAAGACTTTTCCCTTCATAACCAACTCCGTCATAGGCTTTGCTATCTTAGAGAAGTCTTTAATGAAGCGTCGATAGTATCCAGCCATCCCAAGAAAACTCCGATTATCCCTCACGCTATGTGGCGGGTCCCACATCAGAACATCTCTCACTTTTCCGGGATCAACCGATATCCCTTCCTTGGAGATAATGTGGCCTAGGAATGATATTTCCTTTAGCCAAAATTGACACTTGTTAAGCTTGGCATACAATTGATGCTCACGCAATTTCTGCAAGGTCAATTTCAAATGTTCTTCATGCTCCTCCTCACTTTTTGAATACACCATAATGTCGTCGATGAAAACCACGACGAACTTATCCAAATACTCCATGAAAACCTTGTTCATGAGGTACATGAAGTATGCGGGTGCATTTGTTAACCCAAAAGATATGACAGTATATTCATACGAACCATACCATGTTCGAAAGGCAGTCTTGGGTATATCGGAGGGCTTTATCTTTAGTTGGAAGTATCCCGACCGAAGATCAATCTTGGAGAACACTCGGGCTCCTTTCATTTGGTCGAATAGGTCCTCTATACAGGGCAGAGGGTATTTGTTCTTGATTGTTACCTCGTTGAGAGACCTATAGTCCACGCACATCCTTTGGGTTCCATCCTTCTTGTCTACGAAGAGCACAGGAGCTCCCCATGGTGACGAGCTTGGACGTATAAAACCCTTCTCCAACTGCTCTTGAATTTGCTTCTTGAGTTCTACCAGTTCATTGACAGGCATCCTATAGGGTCTCTTGGCTATGGGTGCAGTTCCGGGTACCAAATCAACGGAAAACTCAATGTCCCGATCAGGGGGCATACCTGGAAGCTCCTCTGGAAACACGTCCGGGAATTCTTGAACCACTGGGATGCTGTCCAATGTTGCTCCTTCAATGTGGTTCAAGATTGCCTTTTCAGTGGTTTGTTAGGCTGACTCAAACTCGACGCGGATGCCGTGCTCATTTGTCAACTGCACGCTTCTTTCAGCACATTGGATTACCCCGTTGTGCTTGCTTAACCAATCCATCCCGAGTATTATGTCAATCACTTGGGAATCCAAGACAATAAGGTTGGCAACGAAGTCTACCCCCCTTATTTTAAGGCTTACTTGCAGACATAATATATTAGTCCTCATCTCTCCTCCGGGAGAATTAACTAACATAGCACATTTTAGGTGTGATATAGGTAGATTATATTTGGTAACGTACTTGGATTATATGAAGGAATGTGGTGCTCCAGAATCAAATGAGATGGTGGCTGGGTTGGAGTTGGCAAGGAACATACCAATTACGACGTCCTCAGCCTGTTGTGCTTCCTCAGCAGAGACATGGTTCACGTTGCCGCGAGCATAGTTCTGCTGTCCCCGATTTCCTTGATTGTCTCCTCCGTTCGGTCTCGGGTTCTGCTTGGGCACATTGCCTTGCTGTCCAGGTCCTCTCCTCGGGCACTGGTTCGCGAAGTGTCCTATTTCCCCGCATGCAAAGCATGCCCTGTTGCCTACGGCAGCAGGTATGTTGGGGCGGGGGTTTTGAACAGGAGCGCCATTGTTAGGTCGGGGCGCAGGAGGCATGGGCACGCGAGGTGCTGGTGCAACGAATTGTTGCTGTGGTGGCTGACCAGGGCAGTATGCAGGAGTGGTTGATCTATACTGTGGTGTGGCTGGGGGCATGTACCGATGTCGTACGTTGCTCCCTTGGGGCTGGTATGGCATCTTCCTCTTGCACTATCGCTCGATCTCTCGGATCTTGCTTTCAACCACTATTGCCTTGTCAACCAGCTTCTGGAAGCTTACATAGTCATTGTTGAGGAGCTGAACCTGGATCTCACTGTTCAACCCTCTCATGAACAGGTACTGCTTCCTCTGGTCTGAGTTGACATCCTCGGGGGCATACCGGGACAGTTGCGTGAACTTGTTGAGGTACTCATTCACACTTCCCTGTCCTTGGCGGAGACCTTCAAATTCCTGTCTCTTGAGAATCATTATACCAGCAGGGATGTAATGAGAGCGGAAATCTCCTTGAATGCAGTCCATGTGATTGTCTCCGGGTCGACATGGGCGTTGCATAGGGCATCCCACCAGTCAGCGGCAGCTCCCATAAGTTGGTGTGACGCAAAGAGAACCTTCTCTCGGTCATTGCACTGAACAATGGCAAGCTTCTTCTCCATGGATTTCAACCAATCATCGGCCTTCATGGGATCACTAGCTTAAGCAAAGGTGGGCGGTCGAGTCCTCATGAACTCTCCCAGTCTGTTGTGAGCCGGTGGTGGTGGTGGCGGTGATGCCGGAATAGGGTTGTTGTTGTTGGCCTGTAATTGACCCAATGTTTGGATCATAGTTTGCATAAGTTGGTTCTGCATGGCCATCAACCGCTCAGCTCCAATCAAGAATCCCCAGGGAACCCCAAGAATTCTTGGTACCAGGTGGTTCTCGCCAGCTCGGGGGTTAACAGGAACTTCATCGTGACCATCCTCTTGGTTGTCACGGGCGTTCCTTCGGCCGGCGTTTCCTCTCACCATCTGTGAGAGAGATTGCAATAGAATAGTATGTTAGAAGTTAGGTAGTTTTCTTCAACTATATGCATCTAGGTGAGTTGGACTATATATATACACCAGCCCATATGAGGATGTGAACAAGTGCCGAAACATCTCACACCTCTTTCTACTTACGTGTGGATATGGACAACGTTTTGAGACGTCCCACAACTCACACCGAGCATATAATCACAAACAATCATCACAAGGGCTCACACAACTCCTATTCAAGGATGACTTCCTATGTCAGCGTGGCTTAGCTACCAATCTATGATTCCTATTTAGGTGTATAACCTACTGTTAATCCATGGCTCTAATATCAATCTGAGATTTCTATCTAGGCGTGTAACCTACTGTCAACCCGTGGCTCTGATACCAATCTGTGACGCACTCAATTCTGTGGAAAACCATGGAACCAAGAACTAATGCATATGTGTGCCCAGGATGTTCATCACACATACACATATGTTCCACAAACTGAATTCAGATTATATATTACCACGAATAACAGAGTTTATTACAATATCTCATGAGTCTTGGACTCATGCTCACAGCGGAAGTCTTTATTTCTATGCAGCGGAAGTCTTTATTCTAATGCAGAAGCAATTCAACTAATGCGGAAGCAAATCTAAGCAGCGATGACTCCATCTCTATTTCATTCCCACAGGCAAGGTTGAGAACAGATCACACGCCTTAATGCTCCACTTGGTCTTCATAGTAATCTTCTCCTGCTGTTGATAATGAAATAATAATGCAAGTTTGAGTACGATGATGCACTCAGCAAGTGCGGGAAAAACATGATATGTAGCTCATAACAAGGTAGGTATAAAAAGGCTCATTTGCAGAAAAGCAGATTTATAAAACCATAATAAAACAGCAACTTAACTTTAGATGAATGTAATCCCAGCATGTATTAAATTACCAACATACCTCCATCGCTTTCCATGTTTCATCCGAACATTAACCAACTTTATTCTTGCTCATGAATACCTCCTCGTATTCGCTACCATCTCACGAATACCTTCTCGTATTCGCTACCATCTTATCTCATAAACAACTTCGTCTCACACCGAGACCAATCTCGTTGCCATGACTCAACAGTCATGCAACCATCTTGTCACCCGGACTCAACAGTCCCAAAACCAGACCATAACCATAATCAATAACCATAACCAAGAACCATCCCAATAACCATCTCAACTAATCATGGCAGTTGGCCAGGCGCTCGTGACCGTAAGCTCGGCTATCATGATAGTTTTAAGAACCCTGCAGAGTTTGCACCTCTTTACCCACAAGTTTGTGATTTCGTCACCCGTCGGCGACTGCAGAACCTCCATTATACCAGTACACAACCGTAGGTGTATGGTCAAGAGGATCACAAAATAGCCTTTACAAAGGGGCTACTAGATGTATGGACTCACTAAGGTTTCACCGGCAGGCTAGAATCTCCAATTCTCCCACCCACGGGCCACCTCTTGTGCCATGCAGTTCCCAGGGCAGACCTCACTCGACTCCCATTCCCCGCGCCTTCTGTGAGACCTATGTGTGCTGAATACATTGGCAATTAGGATAAAAGTTAGCATGAACATTCAAAGTTTTGAATATTGCCAAAACATTCTTCTGTGGCATGGTCCGGAGAGCTCCGGCAAGGTCCAGAGAGCTTCTGTGAGGTCCGGAGCTTGTTTTTAGGGAGCTCCCATGAAGTTCAACTTGTAGAACTGCAGCGTCTTGTTTTTGCTTTTAACTCGCAATGTTTCATACTTGCTTTATTGGAAGGTTTGCTTAGTATTAATTTGCTAAGTTTTTGGTGTGTTTTGGTGGTTATGGCTGTTATCATTTGATATGGTTTGCAACATGCTTATGTGACGTGCTCATGTAAGGTGTTGTGGTTTTCGAACTAACGTGAGTCAAGTCGAGAACTTGTGGTCGGAAGAATTAGTTGTTTATTCATGTGCAGGTGTTGCTGAGTTCAAGACATGGCTGGTGACGGGATCCTTGGACTAGTCTCAGGGAGGAGATGAGGTTCCAACAACCAAGTTCGGGAGGAGCTGTGGTTGAGTTGATCGGGAGGTCGCGCAGCATGTTTGGATCAAGGGCAGTGCATATGAAGGTTGCGTGTACGTCATTGGAAGGTGTTTGCACGTGTGCAAGGAGTGCATGGACGTGACAACATTGTTCCAAGGCGTGATGAAGAGAAGTGGACGTAAAGAATTTGTCATAAAGGTCCAACCGGCTGGATTGCGTACTCAGGCTGAGGCTGAGTCGGATATGGCTCAAATATGGAAAATTTGAGTTGGTTATGATAGGATTTCGTGCTAGGCACGAAGTTGAGTTGTTTTAGGAATGTTTAGGACGTTTCTAAGGTGTTTGGAAGTCTCACAATTGCTTCTATGTGCGAATAGGAGAGTTCTGAGCAGTTATGTTAAGTTAGGATACGAGTCCAATTAGGAGTAGGAGTCCTAGATTGGATTGATTAGCCTGAGGGCTGGCTATAAAACCAAGGAAGGCCAGAGCTCTCATGGGGAGAGAACTTTGGGCTGTTCCTTTTGTGTTTCTATTGAATAAAGTTCATAGTTTCGAGGAGCTTTTGTGCCTTGTTCGTCCGATTTGTTTTCCCTCAAGTCTTTCTCGCCGAGTTTCTGGACAGACCGACGTTGCTTCGGTGTTTCGTTAATAAATCGAGTTTTACAGATCTGATTGACGTGATTCTTTTTGGGTTGTCTTCACAACTAAATTATCTATCATCTGTAAAATTTTCACGAGCTTCGGATCTTTAGTTTTAGAGATACACGAGTTTCTTTGCAGCGTTGCAGATCTGTTTTATATCGGGTAGAACAGATTGATCTTCGTTTAATGTTTTGATCGTATCTCAAGTTTTACTTCGTGTTTTCAAGTGATTCTTGTTGCATTAGATCCGTGACTTGATTCTCTACCTCTCTACTTCATTTGTCACGGATGAACACGTTTGAAAACACTTACACACATGGTTTCTTTAACCGATTGATTTTTTGCTGAGGGGTTTTTGTTGTTTCCGCTGCGAAAAGTTTTAATCTACCATTCACCCCCCTCTAGTAGCTTTTCACGTGCTCTTCGATCCTACAATTGGTATCAGAGCCAAGGTGCTCTAATCTTTGTGATTTGCACGTATTTTGACTAACCATCATGGAGAAGTACTCCGCAAAACCTTATGTGTTCAATGGCATCGATTTTCAGGTTTGGAAGGCGCGGATGGAGGCCTACATACAGGCGCAAGGCTTCGCCATATGGGAAAAGGTCTACCGGAACTTCGATGTACCACCCAATGATCAAGTTACGGCTGCGAACATGAGAGATGTTGACAACAACAACAAGGCTCACAACTTGATCATCCAAGGATTGACTTAAAGCGACTTCGACCGTGTTGCACACCTCCGATCTGCATATGATGTTTAAAAAGATCTTTGGGACTACCATGAAGGATCCAATACGATCAAGGAGGTAAGGCAAGATATGTTCAAGAAAGAATACATGCGTTTTGAGATGCAACCCAGTGACTCAATTGACGACCTTTTTGCTCGCTTTAATAAAATTCTCAGCAACTTGCGTAGTGTCAATGTTAACTTTTCAGATGCTGAAAATGCTAGAAAATTGTTAGGAGCATTAGATATGTCAATTTGGGAGATGAAAGTTACATCTATTCGTGAATCTACTGTCATGAGTTCTCTTACTTTAGACGTGCTTTATTCTAAATTGAAAACTCATGAAATTGACATCATCTCACGTAAAAACCCCAACAAGTCTTGCATTTGTTTCGCAATGTGACGGCTAGTTCTAGTCAATCATCATCTAGTGGTGCACTCTCTTTGCTGTCCTCTCTAACCCTTGAACAGATTGAAGAGTTTCCAGAGGAGGAGCTTGCACTCATCTCTACTCGGTTCTCAAAAGCATTGCAAAATGTGAGAACTAGAAGGAGAGGAAGCTCCGGACCTCAACGATGTTTTGAATGTGGTAAGACAGGACATTTTCGTACGGAGTGCCCTAACCTTTCAGGTCCGACTTCACGTGAAGAAGAGCAAACAAGGCCGAAGAAATCGTTTGCAAAGAATAAGAAGAAGAAAGATTTATCAATGCGCTACATAGTGCATAGTATGATCTCTGCACTTCCAGATTTTGGCTCAACTGATGTGGACACCGGTAGTGATGAAGATGAAGAAGCTATGGCAAATATGTGCTGCATGGCGATCAAGTCAAGTTCAAGCTCCGAGGAGGCAGAACCCAACAGCGACGATGAAGAGGTATGTCCCACTTGCGAAGAAATGTGTGATCCTATTTCTCGTGCCACTGTTATATTAAAGAAAAAGGATAAAAAACTTAGGAACAATGCTGTTAAAATTGAATCACTAGAATCTGAAATTAATCGTTTAAAAACTTTGATTCCTAGTGATGATTCTTGTTCCTCATGTGATTTAATTTATGAACAATTATCCTCTTTAAGAAGTGCACACGCATCTACACTTGATAAACTTGAACTTGAAATTGAAAAGAACAAAGAGCTTGCTGCACTTAATGATAAAAATTTGAAAGATGCTTGTTTTTCTACAATTGATTTGCATTGTTCTTCATGTGATGATCTGAATAAGAAACTAAATGATGCTATGAATGAGATTTCTATTTTGAACAATGCTTTACGTGTGCATGAAGTTAAATACTGTTCAAATTGCAAACTAAAAGGAAAAACTTCATGTGAAAACTGCTTTGATCTGTCCAATAAACTTGATGACATGCATAGGACACTAGATCGGTTTTCTAATGCAAATAAGAACCTAAACTTGCTGCTGAATTCTTCCAAGTCTTGTAATGATAAAACTGGTTTAGGTTTTAATTCTCATGCTCATGCTAAGGCACACCCACCTAAAGTTGTAAAGTCATTAGGAAGCGGTTTGATTCAAACAGCTCCTAGACAAAAAGAGGTGATTTTCAAATCTGCAGGAGTACTGTCCCATTCAGGTTCTAATAAACGTGTTGCTTGCTCATCTAGACATGATAATAAGGTTATTTTTCATTGTACCTACTGTGGTAGAGATGGTCATGTCATGGATTTTTGTTATAGACTAGCTAAACACGATAAGAAACAAAGAATACTTGCTAGATCACATAACAACCAAGCAAAATCTGCTAGACCGAATGTTCGGAGCTTGCAACCTGCTGTAATGAGTCAAAAACTTGCTCCCGGACCTACTGTTTTTTGTGCTACATATAACATATCTTCTAAGTCAGTAGTTGGGAACAAAAATTTTCGATGTTTGGCTCATAAACCTGCTGTACCTTCTCAGCTTTCGCGTGTTATTCCTGCTGGACATCGTGTGACTCAGTACTGGATTCCTAAAAGTCGTTTAACTAACCCCAGTATTGAGTCATCGATGTATTGTGCTGCTGTGTAGGTTTCACGTTTGAGGAAGGAGAACATTTGGATTGTGGATTCAGGTTGCTCACGCCACATGACCGGTAACAAAGAATGGTTCTCCTCTCTCTTTTTTGTGTCACGTGTAGAAAATGTTACTTTCTCCGATAACTCTTCTACTCCCATAATTGCTAAAGGTTCGGTTAGAGTAAACAATCTCTACACTTTGAAAGATGTGGCACATGTTAAAAATTTGAAATACAACTTGCTTTCGGTTTCACAATTGCTAGATGAAAATCTAGAGGTTAGCTTTGCTAAAAATTGCTGCAAGGTTGTAGATTAAAAAGGTGAGCTTTTGTTTAACATGTCTAGGTTTGGAAGAGTTTTTAAAGCTGATTTTGATTTGTCAACTTCTAAGCATCGGTGTCTAGTTGCTAATGATACAAAGGATCTATATTTTTGGCATCGTAGACTTGGTCACATAGGCTTTGATCATCTCACTCGTGTTAGTTGTGACACCCTCATCTCGGGTGTCAGCATATGTTCATGTTTATAAAGAAGAAAAACATTTTTAGAAAAGAGGGAACGGAAACAAGTATTAAAAGGATAGCCAGTAAAGCTCTCCGAGATCACCGAAGGCAATTTCCACGACCAGCAGACCACGTGGCGTGTTCGGAGCTCATCCCCAAGAAAATGGGAGAGGTCCGCCGTTAAACTAGCTACGTGGCAGGCTCGGGGGTCACCTCCACAATTGGAAAGAGGTCCGACCCTGTGGGACACGTGCTGCCGCGGAGATAGCCTCTGAGGAAGAAGCAAAGGAATTTTTCATGGGACACATGTCACCTTCGGAGCTAGTCTTCGCGGAAGTCACAGGACCAGTCGCACGGGATACGTGTTGATCTCGGAACTCATCTCAGAGAAGTCCGGATCTATCGAACACGTGTCGCCACCGGAGCTTATCTCCGGAGGTCCGTCGCTGCTGAACACGTGTCGACCTCGGGGCATGTCCCTGAGGAAAGAAGAGGGGAAAGACCGGCGCCAACACGTGGCGTGCGCGGAGCTCGTCTCCGAAGAAGAGGGAGGTCTCGCTCGTGACACGTGGCACAACCGGAGCTCGTCTCTGCGGACGAGGAGATACCAGGCCCCTGAGGACACGTGGAGCTTCCGGAGCTCATCATCACGAAGGTAACTAGTCTGGAGTGGTTTTTACGCGTAAAGATACCGGTACGCAACGAAAACCGACCCAAACTCCACAATGTTACCAAAGATAAGACGTCAGGATTCAACAAGATCTGAATAAGACTTTTATTCGGGATCCAATCAGATTAGGACTCTTCTCTTCCCGATTATAAATAGAACTCAAAACCTCTGGCCGAAATCACGAACTTCTCTTTCAACTCCTGAGCCGACGACTTAGCGCTCTAGCCCTAACTCGCCGAGCAAAACATCGCCGAAAGCACAACAAGGGAGATCATCGGAGAAGGACCGAGTGGTCTGAGGAGGACCTCGAAGTCAAGAAAAACGTGAGGTAGGATTTCAATACCACCTTACGACATCATGTTGTTCATCTCTTTGCATCTGTTCTTCGATTCCTTTCGAACAGAAGCCTTTTCATGAACAGATCACTTGATGATCAGTTTGATCTAAAAACAAGATCATCGCCACGACCACCTTTGAACCGAACACCTCTGTCCATGCATGCCATGCAAGGGCACACCAATCTAATAAAAATCATAGGATAGCATGCATGAGCATCATCGCATCTAGTTTAGGGTTTTGTGCATGAGATTGATTGCTGTGAATTTTGTATGCACGTGAATCCTACATAGCAGAACAAGTTCAAGAAGCTGTGTACGACGAACTGCAGCAACAAGGTTTTGAGAATCAAGAACAACCGGAACCGCAAGAACAAGGCAAGTGCTCCTTGACCATGTTGATCCTATGTTTTGGGTAAAACTATTTTGTTTTGCGAAAAGGTGTGTGTGCTGAGTCAAACATGATGGGAAACCCTTTTATAGGAGTTTACTAGTTTTGATTAAACCATCCTTGTCACCTGGGAAGTTTTATGAGTCGGGTATGGTTTTTGTTTTATGCTTCGCTGAGTCCATGGGATTGGGAAAGCGAGATAGATGTGTCTAGCTAACTGCACTCATAATAATAATGAGAAAACTGATGTTAATAATGAACATGGATCGGAGGGGGATCTAGGCAAGCCTGGGTTGGTGTATGAGGTAGCATGAGATGGTGGTTTTACTTGCCGTAGATCTAAGGACCGGTTCATGCATGCACATGCCAGGATAACAGTGCCACCACAAAGCCAAGTATGGGTGCAGCTTAGCTGAGTAATTAGGTAAGTTGCTAGGGTGTTATGGACTGTGGAAGGCACGGGGAATGGGAGTCGAGTGAGGACTGCCCTGGGAACTGCATGGCACAAGAGGGGGCCCGTGGGTGGGAGAATTGGAGATTCTAGCCTGCCGGTGAAACCTTAGTGAGTCCATACATCTAGTAACCCCTTTGTAAAGGCTATTTTGTGATCTCTTGACCATACACCGATGGTTGTGTACTGGTATAATGGAGGTTCTGCAGTCGCCGACGGGTGACGAAATCACAAACTTGTGGGTAAAGAGGTGCAAACTCTGCAGAGTTATTAAAATTATCATGATAGCCGAGCTTACGGTCATGAGCACCTAGCTAAACTGCCATGATTAGATGGGATGTTTACTGGGATGGTTACGGGAATGGTTGTTGGGAAGGTTCTTGGTTATGGTCATTGATTATGGATTGGTTTGGGACTGTGAGTCCGGGAGATGAGATGGTTGCATGACTGATGGGTCATAACATGAGATTGGTCTCGGTGCGAGACGAGGTTGTTTTATGAGATGAGATGGTAGCGAATACGAGGAGGTATTCGTGAGTATGAGTAGAGGATTGGTTAATGTTCGGATGGAACATGGGAAGTGATGGAGGTATGTTGGTAATTTAATACATGCTGGGACTACATTTTTCTAAAGTTAAGTTGCTGATTTTATCATGATTTTATAAATTTGCTTTTCTGCAAATAAGCCTTTTATACCTCCCTTGTTTATGAGCTGCATATCATGTGTTATTCCCGCACTTGCTGAGTATATCATTATGCTCAAACTTGCATTATTATTTCTTCATCAACAGCAAGAGAAGGCTACTATGAAGACCGAGTAGAGCATTATGGCGTGTGATCTGTTCTCAACCTTGCCTGTGGAGGGAATAGAGATGGAGCCACTTCTGCTTAGTTTTGCTTCCGCATTAGTTTTTGCTTCCGCATTTAAATAAGATTTCCGCTGCGTAGAAATAAGGACTTCTGCTGTGAGCATGAGTCCAAGACTCATGAGGTGCTGTACTAAACTATGTTATTTGTGGTAATATATAATCTGAATTCAGTTTGTGGAATGTATGTGTATGTGTGATGAACATCCTGGGCACACATATGCATTAGTTCTCGGTTCCGTGGTTTTCCACAGAATTGAGGGCGTCATAGATTGGTATCAGAGCCACGGGTTGACAGTAGGTTACACGCCCAGATAGAAGCCTTAGATTGATATTAGAGCCACGGGTTAACAGCAAGTTGCACCCCTAAATAGAAGCTACGCGGACCAAATGAAGCATCCTAGGATGAATAGCTTAGATTGGCCTTGAAACCACCTTGGCATAGGAAACCATCCTTGAATAGGAGTTGAGTGGGCCCTTGTAATGATTATATGTGAATATGTGCTTAGTGTGAGTTGTGGGACGTCTTAAAAACGTTGTCCGTGTCCACACGTAAGAAGAAAGAGGAGTGAAATGCTTCGGCACTTGATCACATCCTCATAAGGACTAATATATATAGTCCAACTCACCTTAATGCATATAGTTGAAAGGACCTATCTAACCTTCTATTCTATTTCGTTCCCCCTCACAGATGGTGAGAGGAAACGCCAGCCGAAGGAACGTCCAGGAAGATGACCACGAGGAAGTTCCTGCTAACCCCGGAGCTGGCGAAAACAACCTAGAAAGGTTGATGGCCATGCAAAACCAGCTTATCCAAACCATGATCCAAACTTTGGGTCAGTTGCAGACCAACCAACACCCCGTTCCGGCACCACCGCCACCACCACCGCCGGCTCATAACAGGCTGGGAGAGTTCATGAGAACTCGACCACCCACCTTTGCTCAAGCAAGCGATCCACTGGAGGCCGATGATTGGTTGAAATCCATGGAGAAAAAGCTTGCCATTGTTCAGTGCAACGACCGAGAGAAGGTTCTCTTTGCGTCGCACCAACTGATGGGAGCAGCTGCTGACTGGTGGGATGCCTTGAGCAACGCCCATGCCAACCCGGAGACAATCACTTGGACTGAGTTCAAGGAAAGTTTCCGCTCCCACTACATCCCTTTTGGCGTAATGATGCTCAAGAGGCAGGAGTTTGAAGGTCTCCGCCAAGGGCAGAAAAGTGTGAACGAATACCTCAACAAGTTCATACAACTGTCCCGGTATGCCCCCGAAGATGTCAACTCAGATCAGAGGAAGCAGTACCTGTTCATGAGAGGGTTGAACAATGAGATCCAAGTTCAGCTCCTCAACAATGACTACATAAGCTTCCAGAAGCTGGTTGATAAGGCTATTGTGGTGGAAAACAAGATCCGAGAGATCGAGCGCGAGTGCAAAAGGAAGATCCCATACCAGCCCCAAGGGAGCAACGTACGACCTAGATACATGCCCCCTGCACCGCAGTATGGATCGACCACTCCTACGTACCGCCCTGGTCAGCCACCACAGCAACGGCTCGTCGCACCGACACCTCGTGTGCCCATGCCTCCTGCGCCCCGGCCTAACAATGGCGCTCCTGTTCAAAACCCCCGCCCCAACGTACCTTCTGCTGTAGGCAACAGGGCATGCTTTGCATGCGGGGAAGTAGGCCACTTCGCTAACCAATGCCCGAAGAGAGGCCCTGGACAGCAAGGTAACGTGCCCAAGCAGAACCAGCGACCAAACGGAGGAGACAACCAAGGGAACCGTGGACCGCAGAACTATGCTCGTGGCCACGTTAACCATGTCACTGCTGAGGAAGCACAACAGGCTGAGGACGTCGCAATTGGTATGTTCCTTGCCAACTCCAACCCGGCCACCATCTTATTTGATTCCGGAGCATCGCATTCCTTCATATCATTCAAATATGTTGCCAAACATCATCTACCCGTATCCCACCTAGAATGTGCTATGTTAGTTAATTCTCCCGGAGGAGAAATGAGGACTAGTATAGTATGTCCTAAGGTAAGCCTTAAAATAAGGGGGGTAGACTTCCTTGCCAACCTTATTGTCTTGGACTCCCACGGAATTGACATCATACTCGGAATGGACTGGTTAAGCAAGCACAATGGAGTAATCCAATGCGCTGAGAGAAGCGTGCAATTGACAAACAAACACGGTATCCGTGTCGAGTTTGAGTCAGCCCCGCAAGCGACCGAACGGGCGGATCTGAACCATGTTGAAGGAGTAGCATTAGACAACATTCCAGTGGTTCAGAAATTTTCGGATGTGTTCCCGGAAGAACTTCCAGGAATGCCACCTGACCGGGATATTGAGTTTGCCATAGATTTGGTACCTGGAACTGCACCCATAGCTAATAGACCATATAGGATGCCCGTCAACGAGTAAGTTGAACTAAAGAAGCAAATTCAAGAACAGTTGGAGAAGGGTTTTATCCGGCCAAGCTCGTCACCATGGGGAGCCCCGATACTCTTCATGGACAAGAAGGACGGAACCCAAAGAATGTGCGTGGACTACAGGTCTCTCAACGAGGTAACAATCAAGAATAAATACCCTCTGCCCCGTATAGAGGACCTGTTCGATCAAATGAAAGGAGCCCAAGTGTTCTCCAAGATTGATCTTCGGTCGGGATATTTCCAGCTGAAGATTAAGCCCTCCGATATACCTAAGACAGCCTTTCGGACGCGGTATGGTTCATATGAATATACCGTTATGTCTTTTGGATTGACGAATGCACCCGCATACTTCATGTACCTTATGAATAAGGTTTTCATGGAGTACTTGAACAAGTTCGTCGTGGTTTTCATCGACGACATTATGGTGTATTCAAAAAGTGAGGAGGAGCATGAAGAACATCTGAAATTGACCTTGCAGAAGTTGCGTGAGCATCAATTGTATGCCAAGCTCAACAAGTGTCAATTTTGGCTAAAGGAAATATCTTTCCCAGGCCACATCATCTCCAAGGAAGGGGTATCGGTTGATCCTGGAAAGGTGAGAGATGTTCTGAAATGGGACCAACCGAAGAGCGTGAGGGATATTCGGAGTTTCCTTGGGATGTTAGGATACTATCGTCGCTTCATTAAAGACTTCTCTAAGATAGCAAAACCTATGACGGAGTTGCTAATGAAGGGAAAAGTCTTTCAATGGACACAAGCCTGCCAAGAAAGTTTTGAGGAACTCAAGAAAAGGCTAACCACAGCACCAGTTCTGATATTGCTAGACGTAAGCAAGAGCTTTGACATATATTGTGACGCATCGAGACAAGGGCTCGGGTGTGTACTCATGCAGGAAGGACAAGTGGTAGCCTATGCCTCACGACAATTAAAGAAGCACGAGCTTAACTATCCTAAACATGATTTGGAGTTAGCAGCAGTAGTGCATGCATTGAAGATTTGGAGACATTATATCCTTGGTCATCGATGTGAGATCTATATGGATCATAAAAGCCTCAAGTACATATTTACACAAACGGACTTGAATTTGAGGCAACGTAGATGGTTAGAACTCATCAAGGATTATGATGTGGGAATCAACTACCATCCCGGGAAGGCCAATGTAGTCGCTGACGCATTGAGCAGAAAGGGAGCATGCCACCAACTCACGGTTCGGGAGCTACCACCCGAACTACGTAAGGAGTTCGAACGGTTACACCTCGGATTCTTGCATAACATGGAAATGATAGAGATCCACTCCCCATTGGAACAAGAAATAAGAAAGGGACAAGCAACGGACGAGGGGATCAAGGAGATCAAGGAAAGAATCCGACAAGGGATAGAGAAAGATTTCAAAGAGGATGAAAAGGGTACGCTTTGGCTAGGAAAAAGGATTTGTGTGGCAAACCTAAGACACCTTCGCGACATAATATTGAAGGAGGCACATGATTCACCCTATTCCATACATCCGGGGAGCACCAAAATGTACAAGGACTTGAAAACTTGCTATTGGTGGGATGGTATGAAAAGGGATATAGCCGAATACGTTGCCCTATGCGACACATGCCAACGGGTAAAAGCCGAACATCAAAAACCCGCTGGGTTGTTGCAACCTTTGAAAATACCTGAATGGAAATGGGAAGACATCAGTATGGACTTCATCGTCGGACTGCCAAGGACTCAGTCAGGATACGATTCCATCTGGGTCATTGTGGACCTTTTGACGAAAACCACCCATTTTCTTCCGGTAAAGACCAGTTACAACGTTACACAGCTGGCAGAGTTGTACATGGAGCAGATCATGTGCCGACATGGAGTTCCGAAGAGGATAGTCTCAGATCGAAGTTCTCAGTTTACCTCTAGATTCTGGAGGAATCTGCAGAAAGCCATGGGTACACGACTAGATTTTAGCTCCGCCTATCACCCACAAACAGATGGGCAAACCGAGAGGACGAACCAAATTTTGGAGGACATGCTGAGAGCTTGCGCCTTGAAACGTGGGCGTAGTTGGGATAGGAGTTTACCGTATGCCGAGTTCTCCTATAACAACAGCTATCAAGCTAGCTTGAAGATGTCGCCTTTCGAAGCCTTATATGGTAGACGGTGTAGAATGCCACTGTTCTGGAACGAGACTGGAGAGAACCAGGTGTTTGGACCCGAAGTACTACAAGAGGCTGAAAAGCAAGTCCAAACAATACGGGAGAACTTAAAGGCTGCTCAGTCACGACAGAAAGGCTATGCGGACAATAGGCGTAGAAAGTTGACCTTTGAAGTTGGAGACTTCGTATACCTTAAGGTATCGCCTATCCGAGGCCAACGACGTTTTAACGTCAAAGGCAAACTAGCGCCTCGCTACATCGGACCATTTAAGATTTTGGGTAAGCGAGGAGAAGTAGCCTATCAACTAGAGCTCCCAAACCACCTCTCCGACGTACATGACGTGTTTCATGTATCTCAGCTCAAGAAGTGCTTGAGAATGCCAGAGGAACAAGTGTCAATGGGAGAACTTAAACTTCAAGAGGACCAGACTTACGCAGAACACCCTATCCGAATCTTGGACGTAAAATAAAGGGTCACCCGAAATAAAGTGAGCCATCACACTGAAGCTGAAGCCACATGGGAGCGTGAAGAGGATATTAAGGCTGAATTCCCCTCTATTTTCTACTAATGAATCTCGGGGGCGAGATTCAATTTAAGGGGGGTAGATTTGTGACACCCTCATCTCGGGTGTCAGCATATGTTCATGTTTATGAAGAAGAAAAACATTTTTAGAAAAGAGGGAACGGAAACAAGTATTAAAAGGATAGCCAGTAAAGCTCTCCGAGAGCACCGAAGGCAAATTCCACGACCAGCAGACCACGTGGCGTGTTCGGAGCTCATCCCCAAGAAAATGGGAGAGGTCCGCCGTTAAACTAGCTACGTGGCAGGCTCGGGGGTCACCTCCGCAATTGGAAAGAGGTCCGACCCTGTGGGACACGTGTTGAAGATAGCCTCTGCGGAAGAAGCAAAGGCATTTTTCAGGGGACACATGTCACCTTCAGAGCTAGTCTTCGCGAAAGTCAGAGGACCAGTCGCATGGGATACATGTTGATCTCGGAACTCATCTCAGAGAAGTCCGGATCTATCGAACACGTATCGCCACCGGAGCTTATCTCCGGAGGTCCGTCGCTGCTGAACACGTGTCGACCTCGGGGCATGTCCCTGAGGAAAGAAGAGGGGAAAGACCGGCGCCAACACGTGGCGTGCGCGGAGCTCGTCTCCGAAGAAGAGGGAGGTCTCGCTCGTGACACGCAGCACAACCGGAGCTCGTCTCTGCGGACGAGGAGATACCAGGCCCCGGAGGACACGTGGAGCTTCCGGAGCTCATCATCACGAAGGTAACTAGTCTGGAGTGGTTTTTACGCATAAAGATACCGGTACGCAACGAAAACCGACCCAAACTCCACAATGTTACCAAAGATAAGACGTCAGGATTCAACAAGATCTGAATAAGACATTTATTCGGGATCCAATCAGATTAGGACTCTTCTCTTCCCGATTATAAATAGAACTCAAAACCTCTGGCCGAAATCACGAACTTCTCTTTCAACTCCTGAGCCGACGACTTAGCGCTCTAGCCCTAACTCGCCGAGCAAAACATCGCCGAAAGCACAACAAGGGAGATCATCGGAGAAGGACCCAGTGGTCTGAGGAGGACCTCGAAGTCAAGAAAAACGTGAGGTAGGATTTCAATACCACCTTACGACATCATGTTGTTCATCTCTTTGCATCTGTTCTTCGATTCCTTTCGAACAGAAGCCTTTTCGTGAACAGATCACTTGATGATCAGTTTGATCTAAAAACAAGATCATCGCCACGACCACCTTTGAACCGAACACCTCTGTCCATGCAAGCCATGCAAGGGCACACCAATCTAATAAAAATCATAGGATAGCATGCATGAGCATCATCGCATCTAGTTTAGGGTTTTGTGCATGATATTGATTGATGTGAATTTTGTATGCACGTGAATCCTACATAGCAGAACAAGCTCAAGAAGCTGTCTATGACGAACTGCAGCAACAAGGTTTTAAGAATCAAGGACAACCGGAACCGCAAGAACAAGGCAAGTGCTCCTTGACCATGTTGATCCCATGTTTTGGGTAAAACTATTTTGTTTTGCAAAAAGGTGTGTGTGCTGAATCAAACATGATGGGAAACCCTTTTATAGGAGTTTACTAGTTTTGATTAAACCATCCTTGTCACCTGGGAAGTTTTATGAGTCGGGTATGGTTTTTGTTTTATGCTTCGCTGAGTCCATGGGATTGGGAAAGCGAGATAGATGTGTCTAGCTAACTGCACTCATAATAATAATGAGAAAACTGATGTTAATAATGAACATGGATCAGAGGGGGATCTAGGCAAGCCTGGGTTGGTGTGTGAGGTAGCATGAGATGGTGGTTTTACTTGCCGTAGATCTAAGGACCGGTTCATGCATGCACATGCCAGGATAACAGTGCCACCACAAAGCCAAGTATGGGTGCAGCTTAGCTGAGTAATTAGGTAAGTTGCTAGGGTGTTATGGACTGTGGAAGGCACGGGGAATGGGAGTCGAGTGAGGACTGCCCTGGGAACTGCATGGCACAAGAGGGGGCCCGTGGGTGGGAGAATTGGAGATTCTAGCCTGCCGGTGAAACCTTAGTGTGTCCATACATCTAGTAACCCCTTTGTAAAGGCTATTTTGTGATCTCTTGACCATACACCGACGGTTGTGTACTGGTATAATGGAGGTTCTGCAGTCGCTGACGGGTGACGAATGTGGGTAAAGAGGTGCAAACTCTGCAGAGTTATTAAAACTATCATGATAGCCGAGCTTACGGTCATGAGCACCTAGCTAAACTGCCATGATTAGATGGGATGTTTACTGGGATGGTTACGAGAATGGTTGTTGGGAAGGTTCTTGGTTATGGTCATTGATTATGGATTGGTTTGGGACTGTGAGTCCGGGAGATGAGATGGTTGCATGACTGATGGGTCATAACATGAGATTGGTCTCGGTGCGAGACGAGGTTGTTTTATGAGATGAGATGGTAGCGAATACGAGGAGGTATTCGTGAGTATGAGTAGAGGATTGGTTAATGTTTGGATGGAACACGGGAAGTGATGGAGGTATGTTGGTAATTTAATACATGCTGGGACTACATTCATCTAAAGTTAAGTTGCTGATTTTATCATGATTTTATAAATTTGCTTTTCTGCAAATAAGCCTTTTATACCTACCTTTTTATGAGCTGCATATCATGTGTTATTCCCGCACTTGCTGAGTACATCATTGTGCTCAAACTTGCATTATTATTTCTTCATCAACAGCAAGAGAAGGCTACTATGAAGACCGAGTAGAGCATTATGGCGTGTGATCTGTTCTCAACCTTGCCTGTAGAGGGAATACAGATGGAGCCACTTCTGCTTAGTTTTGCTTCCGTATTAGTTTTTGCTTCCGCATTTAAATAAGATTTCCGCTGCGTAGAAATAAGGACTTCCGCTGTGAGCATGAGTCCAAGACTCATGAGGTGCTGTACTAAACTATGTTATTCGTGGTAATATATAATCTGAATTCAGTTTGTGGAACGTATGTGTATGTGTGATGAACATCCTGGGCACACATATGCATTAGTTCTCGGTTCCGTGGTTTTACACAGAATTGAGGGCGTCACATTAGTGCTCTCGACCGCATACGTGGGCTGCCGAAGCTTAAAAAGGACAATGATATTGTGTGCTCTTCTTGTAGACATGCTAAGTTTGTTGCAGGTTCACATGCTCCTCTCACAATGACCATGACAGCTGAACTAGGACAACTTTTACATCTTGACACAGTAGGTCCGGCACGTATTCAATCCTTCGGAGGTAAATGGTATGTGCTTGTGATTGTTGATGATTATTCCAGATATTCTTGGGTTTATTTTATGGCATCTAAGAATGAAGCTTTTAGTCATTTTAGAACTTTATTTCTTAGATTATCTATTGATCACCCAGGATCATTAAAAGCAATTAGAAGTGATAATGGAACTGAATTTAAAAAACCAATCCTTTGATCACTTTTGTGCTGAAAATGGAATAGATCATCAATACTCTTCACCCTATGTACCACAACAAAATGGTGTCGTAGAATGAAAGAACAGGACCTTAGTTGAGATGGCTAGGACTATGCTTGATGAATATCAAACTCCTAGGAAATTTTGGGCTGATGCAATTGCAACCACTTGTTATGTCTCAAATCGTGTTTTCTTGCGTGCTAAGCTTGGAAAAACCCCATATGAGCTCCGGTTTGGACATAGGCCTAGTGTTTCACACTTTAGGGTTTTTGGTTGCAAATGCTTTGTTAAGAAACATGGTAATCTTGATAAATTTGAAGCTAGATCTGTTGATGGCATGTTTCTTGGTTATCCATCTCATACTAGAGGCTACCGTGTGCTATTACTTGACACTAACAAAATTGTGGAGACTTGCGAGGTTTCTTTTGATGAAGCTAGCCCAAGTACTAGCTCCGATATTGCAGGTCCAAATCCATATCCGCAGGGGGAGAGTATTTTTATTAAAGAAGATAAAGAAGTGGTGCTGCTGCCCGAAAACTCGGAAGTAAATAACGATCAAGCTGCTGATTTTGCACCACAACCAGCACCAACAGTCACTACTGCTGGTTCGGACCTTCCTCAATCGACAAGCTCTCCTAATCAAAGGTCCAAACATGAAGAAGAAGGTGCTTGTGAAGTGTCTACTCCCCTCCGAGTACTCAAAAGTCTTCCTCCACAACAAATCATTGGAAGCTTGCATGAACGAGTCACTCGGTCCAGGTTTTGCGATCCAAACTCTCATGCTCATTCTGCTTTTGTTGCTTCTTTTGAACCCAAGGATATATCACACACACTCACTAATGAATCTTGGATTAATGCCACGCAAGAAGAGTTAGAAAATTTTGAAAGAAATAATGTTTGGAAACTTGTACCTCCACCTCAAGGTCACACATTAATTGGAACTAAATGGGTATTTAAAAATAAGCAAAGTGAGGATGGGGTTGTGGTTAGGAATAAAGCTAGGCTGGTTGCTCAAGGTTTCACTCAAATTGAAGGTCTAGATTTTTATGAAACATTTGCTCCTGTTGCTAGATTAGAAGCTATAAGAATTTTATTAGCATTTGCTGCATCTAAAGGTTTCAAGTTATATCAAATGGATGTTAAAAGTGCTTTTCTTAATGGCTACATAGAGGAGGAGATTTATGTTAAGCAGCCACCGGGTTTTGAAAATCTAAATTTGCCTAATCATGTTTACAAACTGTCCGAAGCCTTGTACGGTCTAAGACAAGCCCCTAGAGCATGGTATGTGTAACACCCCAAATTTTGATTCAAAACTCTAAACCATGTTCAGAGGGGAATTTTAAAATTTTTGGACGTGTTGCATGTTTTGCAAAAATTCAAAATCAAACTGGAATTCAAATTATACTCAAAACAGAAAAGAAATGGAAAAAAAGAGAAACGGGAAAAAAACCGGCCAGTGGGCCGAAACCCGCCAGCCGGCCCAGTTTCCCCGCGCCAGCCCGCCCCCGCGCGCCCGCGCTGTCTCTCACAGACGGGTGGGACCCACCTGTCATCCCTAACCCCGCGACCCCGGACTCTCTCCCGCGCGCGCGATCTTAACCGATCGAAAAACCGCGTTCCTCAGCCGAATTTCGGTCCCAGAAGAAATCCAACTCGATCACAACTGACCCACCGCCCTCCCCCGGCTATAAAAACCCCAGCCCCGATCGGTTTTTCCCACGTGATCGCCGATTTTTACTCCGGTGAGCACCGAGACTTCGCCGGTGAATTCTGGCTGATCTAAGCTCAGAAACTCTGATCTAACTCGCTGATCTTGATCCACCGCCTACGGGGAGCTTTGCAGGTGCAGAAAACTCGGAGACTTACGGTGTAAACACAGCGCCGACGAGCTTCGCCGTGGTTTTGCCTCGGACCTCGCCGCCGATCACTTTCCAGGACCCCCGAGCTCAAGAAAACCCCCGAGGTGAGATCCCCGACCTCCCCTCTACCGATCTATGCCTTAAGATCGCAGTTCTAGGCAGAATTCTCGCGGATCCGAAACTTTCCGGCGAGATCGCCGCTTCCCGCCGCTGGCAGCGCCGCCCGCGCTCGATCAGAGCGACGTGGCCGCTTGTGCGCCGTTTATTTTAAATCGCACGGTAGACTTTAAATCCCCGCGTACCGGTTCGATGTTATAATCTCAGCCGTCGGTTTAAAATCGGACGGTCCACGTCAGCCCCGCGTTATAAAGACTGGAATTCTTACGTGCTACCCCCTGGGGTTCTCTGGAATTGAGAGCTAGCCCCGGAAACTTCAGATCTAGCCCCTGGAACTCCAGAAAATCATGTAAATTCATTTAAAAATCAGTTTTAGCCCCTGGACTTAATAAAAATTAGGAAAAACACCTCTGATAAGTGTAGCTAGACCCCTGGAAATTATGAAAATAATATTATAGACCCTATAATGGGTGAGTTCATTATTTTAGCCCTGTTTAGTATTTAATTTAGGAAATTGAATATGTAACTAGTGTTTAAAAATTAAAAAGTGGGACAAACATATTGTCAAAATTAAGTTAAAGACTTTCTCAGTGTTTAGAAAATTTTGGAGTGCGATAAAAACATATTTTGGACAGAATTGAATCTGTTTAATTTATTATTCACATTTAGGGACACATTTTTAAGTAAAGAATAGCTCTAGAAAAATAGGGAAAATAATTATGAAATAGTTTACATCAGAGGCCAAGGTCAAAATATGTTATTCAATTATTTAGGACCAAAACCTATACTGTTTAGATGATGTGTATTACTAATTTCATAATAAAATACACAATTATACATAGGAATATAAATCTGAAAATATAGCAACTAGTAAATGATAAATGGAGTTTTTAAAAATTCAAAGAGTTCAGTTTAGGGTTGATAGAAATTATGAAGGCACATATGGAGAAGAAAAATACTTTTCTTACATACTTGGTAGTTTAATATAAGGAATTTATTTAAAACTGAAACACACACATATATACATATATATATATATATATAGTATGTAAGTATAAATATGAACACCAAAGTAGCAATCATACACATATAAATAAAAGTGTGTGCAAGCCACAGATCAACACACAAAGTAACCACAACACATATAATGGTGAATGAATTTCATAAATATGAAATGTGTGGTTTGTATGAAGTAGAAGTGTGAACTATGTCTTATGATTGTTGTTTTTCTTTTGCTATGTGTGATGGTATGAAGTAGAACCTGTTCAAGAGCAAGTTATTCCTTTCCAAGATCAGGACTACCCATTTCAAGAGCAGCAAGAAGGAGGCAAGTGTCCTTGACCACTTTGATCCTATGCTAGGATGTGTAGATAGAATTATTTGCATTGTCAAATGAAATATGAAACCCATGCTAGGAAAGTTTCCCTAGAATTGCATTACCTTGTTTCCTTGTAGCTTGGGTTGGGATTTATTTTGTCATGTCATTTATTTACATGCATATGCTTAGCCATGCTTAGAATGGGATATTTGGGATATGAGAGCATCAGTTTATTATACCATACTCTTGAATGAGCTATTGTGAGTTATGTAGAGGTAGGGATCAAGGCAAGTTGGATGTTTTGGTTGTGTGCTGGGTGCACGAGACTTGGGTTTGTGTTTAGTACTTGCCTGGATCCTAAGGACCGGTTCATGGAGCATGTAACCCGGCTTTACAGTGCCAACCACATGCTGAGATGGGGCAGCTTGGCCAATTAATTAGGTGTATCCCCGGCGTAGTATGGGTGTGTTGGATGGTGCGGGGAGTAGGTGTCAGCTGGACTACCATATGAACCGCAAGGCTCAAGAGGGGGCCAATGCAGCGGGGTTGGAGCCTCTTGTATGCTGTTAGGGGTGAAACCTCAGTGGGCCCACGCTCGTCGGGAATCCCTTTGTAAAGGCTTCGTAGTGATCTCCTGGCTACACACCTAGGAAGTGTGAATGTGGATCGTAGCCACTGGCATAATGGAGGTTCTTTTAGTCCACCCGGCAACGGGGGATGAAATCACTACATGTGGGTACAGTGGTACAAACTCTGCAGAGTTAAAACTGTCTTGATAGCCGTGCTCACGGTTAAGAGCGGCCTGGACTTATTCATGATTAGAGGATTGATGGTTTTGGAAGTTAAGCGGGGAGCTTAACATTGGTAATGATGTTATGATTATTGGATTACAATGATGGGATGGGAGATTGGGACCATTTCACCTGTGTAGTAATGTAGGTGCTTAATAAGCTAAGGTGATAGGTATTAATTGCGTAGTGCTTTAACCATGTGTTCAACCTCTCCTTGTTCTAGCCATGCATGATAAAATTTTCCCACACTTGCTGAGTACCATTGGTACTCAACCTTGCATATTTGTTGGTTTATAATGCTGCTCAGGTCAAGATAATGAGGTGGTGTATAATGACCAAGATTTTGGACCCGAGGAAGGTTTTTAGGTTCATGAAGACCCTCGGGCAACGCCTGTGATGGAGCCCTAAAAGAATAATATTCCGCTGCTAGTTTATTTACTTGTGATGAAGCATTAGTGTCCATTGAGACATTTGCGATGTAAGACTTATTTATATTCGACACCTGGCTTGTAATAAATGATGCTTCACTATTTGTCATCACATGTACGAGAAAATGATCCTGGCATACATGTGATATTCACTTGGTTGTTCTTCGGAAAAACCGGGTGTGACAGTATGATAGGTTAAAAACATTCTTACTTGAAAAGGGGTTTACCATGGGCAAGGTTGATAAAACTCTTTTTGTACTTAAGCATGGCAATGACTCATTATTCGTTCAAGTGTATGTGGATGATATTATCTTTGGTTGTGCTTCTCATGATCTCGTGTTTAAGTTTTCAGCTATGATGAGTTCAGAAATTTGAGATGAGTATGATGGGAGAACTCACATACTTTTTGGGGCTGCAAATCAAGCAAACAAAAGAAGGAACTTTTGTGCATCAAACTAAGTATACAAAGGACCTTCTTAAGCGCTTCAACATGGACAAATGCAAACCTCTTCGGACACCAATGGGAATACAGAAGTATGATTGGATCACTTTTGTATCTCACGGCGTCAAGACCGGACATAAAATTCAGCGTATGTCTTTGTGCACGTTTTCAAGCTTCTCCACTTGCTTCACATCGCCAAGCCATCAAAAGGATTCTCAGGTACCTACATGGAACTCAAGAATTTGGCATTTTCCTTCCTTCTTCCTCAACCGTTTCTTTGAAAGCTTTTTCGGATGCTGATTTTGGGGGTTGTAGGATTGATAGGAAAAGTACTTCGGGTGCTTGTCATTTTCTTGGTAATTCACTTGTTGCTTGGTCCTCTAGAAAACAAAGTTCAGTTGCACAATCCACGGCCGACTCTGAATATGTAGCTGCGGCTAGCGCTTGCTCACAAATTCTTTGGATTGTTCAAGCACTTAAGGACTATGGGGCTGATTTAGATAGTGTTCCACTGTTTTGTGATAACACTAGTGCAATTTGTATTGCTAAAAACCCTGTGAAACACTCTAGAACTAAGCATATTGACATTAGGTATCACTTTCTTCGTGATAATGTTGAAAAAGGAAACATTGTGCTTCACCATGTCGATACCGAACAACAATTGGCTGATATTTTTACAAAACCTTTGGATTTCACTCGTCTTTGTTTCATTCGTAGTGAAATAGGGGTTATGCATCCTCATGGCTTAAATTGAGGGGGAGTTTTTGAAACTTTGAAAGTCTATGTGTGAATCTGAAACTAAAATAATATGAGCATAGTATTTCATACATATATGACTTTGTGATTCCTTTTACAGGCCGAAAGTTCTTACTACATTACTCATGTTATACATTTTGTAGTTTTTGCCATGACTAGTAATTGGAATAATTACTTACACTAAATCTGGTCATGATCGAACTTTCTTGCTGTTTTGAACTTGTTGCGTGCTCACAAGTGCTTTTAATCATAAAAAATTAATCAAGTGATCAGCTCACATGTTGAGTTTTCAAATAAAAATTTGAGAAAAGATCCAGAGAATATGCATGCATCGCACTTCTTCTTTTGAGATTGCTTATCATTACACTAAGATATGAACTTGGAAGGAATTGTGTATGACTAAAACCATGTCCTTAAGCTTCTGATTGTCAAATGACATAGGCTTGGCTTGGTTGGTTAGAGTAAGGCTGATGTGGCATATAATCTCTTGCAAATATCATATGATCAACTTTGTGCCTTAAATGATTATGAATAATAAAAATGCAGCAACAAGTGTCATGTTTTCAGGTTTTGAAATAGTTGAGTAAGGGATATCATGACTTGCTTAAACTGAAAAACACATTTGATCTCTAGCATGGCTTACACTACTTTATGTATCTCATTGATGTGATAGTGTAAGTAACCAGATAGTATGACTTGGATGAGCTTTGTTTTGTATGTATATGTTATAATATGCTCATAACATTTAAAAATTTCTCTTTTGAACCTTGCTGAATACATTGTCAAAGGGGGAGAAATATGCATAAGGCGAGATTTTTTTTACACTTTGCATATGTTATACACTTTCTTCCTTCTCTGATATTAAAAAATGGGGAGAAATTAATAAAGGGGGAGAAATGAGTTTTCAAAGCTTTTCAAAACTTTTCATAAGCCAATGTTCGGATTTTAATTGGTGTTGCCAATGCATTCATCAAGGGGGAGATTGTGAGACCTATGTGTGCTGAATACATTGGCAATTAGGATAAAAGTTAGCATTAACATTCAAAGTTTTGAATATTGCCAAAACATTCTTCTGTGGCAAGGTCCGGAGAGATCCTGCAAGGTCCGGAGAGCTTCTGTGAGGCCCGGAGCTTGTTTTTAGGGAGCTCCCGTGAAGTTCAACTCGTAGAACTGCAACGTCTTGTTTTTGCTTTTAACTCGCAATGTTTCAAACTTGCTTTATGGGAAGGTTTGCTTAGTATTAATTTGCTAAGTTTTTGGTGTGTTTTGGTGGTTATGGCTGTTATCATTTGATATGGTTTGCAACATTCTTATGTGACTTGCTCATGTAAGGTGTTGTGGTTTTCGAACTAACGTGAGTCAAGTCGAGGACTTGTGCTCGGAAGAATTGGTTGTTTATTCATGTGCAGGTGTTGCTTGAGTTCAAGATGTGGCTGGTGACGGGATCCTTGGACTAGTCTCAGGGAGGAGATGAGGTTCCAACAACCAAGTTTGGGAGGAGCTGTGGTTGAGTTGATCGGGAGGTCGCGCAACATGTTTGGATCAAGGGCAGTGCATATGAAGGTTGCGTGTACGTTGTTGGAAGGTGTCTGCACATGTGCAAGGAGTGCATGGACGTGGCAACATTGTTCCAAGGCGTGATGAAGAGAAGTGGACGTAAAGAATTGGTCGGAAAGGTCCAACCGGCTGGATTGCGTACTCAGGCTGAGGCTGAGTCGGATATGGCTCAAATATGGAAGATTTGAGTTGGTTATGATAGGATTTCGTGCTAGGCACGAAGTTGAGTTGTTTTAGGAATGTTTAGGACGTTTCTAAGGTGTTTGGAAGTCTCACGATTGCTTCTATCTACGAATAGGAGAGTCCTGAGCAGTTATGGTAAGTTAGGATACGAGTCCAATTAGGAGTAGGAGTCCTAGATTGGATTGATTAGCCTGAGGGCTGGCTATAAAAGCAAGAGAGGCCAGAGCTCTCATGGGGAGAGAACTTTGGGCTGTTCCTCTTGTGTTTCTATTGAATAAAGTTCATAGTTTCGAGGAGCTTTTGTGACTTGTTCGTCGGATTTGTTTTTCGTCAAGTCTTTCTCGCCGAGTTTCTGGACAGACCTACGTTGCTTCGCTGTTTCGTTCATAACTCGAGTTTTACAGATCTGATTGACGTGATTCTTTTTGGATTGTCTTCACAACTCAATTATCTATCATCTGTAAAATTTTCATGAGCTTCGGATCTGTTTTTCTGAGATACACGAGTTTCTTTGCAGCATTGCAGATCTGTTTTATATCGGGTAGAACAGATTGATCTTCGTTTAATGTTTTGATCGTATCTCAAGTTTTACTTCATGTTTTCAAGTGATTCTTGTTGTATTAGATCCGTGACTTGATTCTCTACCTCTCTACTTGATTTGTCACGGTTTAACACGTTTGAAAACACTTGCACACACGGTTTCTTTAACCGATTGATTTTTTGCTGAGGGGTTTTTGTTGTTTCCGCTGTGAAAAGTTTTAATCTACCATTCACCCCCCTCTGGTAGCTTTTCACGTGCTCTTTGATCCTACACCTTCCACAGTACATAACACTCTAGCAACTTACCTAATTACTCAGCTAAGCCGCACCCATACTTGGCCTTGTGGTGGCACTGTTATCCTGGCATGTGCATGCATGAACCGGTCCTTAGATCTACGGCAAGTAAACCACCATCTCATGCTACCTCATTCACAAACCCAGGATTGCCTAGATCTCCCTCCGATCTATGTTTATTAACAACATCAGTTTCTCATTACCATTACGAGTGCAGTTAGCTAGACACATCTATCTCGCTTCCCAATCCCATGGACTCAGCGAAGCATAAAAGTAAAAACCATACCCGATTCGTAAACATCCCTGGCGGCAAGGGTGGGTTAACCAAAACTAGTAAACTCCTATAAAATGGTTTCCCATCATGTTTGACTCAGCACGCACACCCTTTCGCAAAACAAAATAATTTCACCCAAAATATAGGATCAATATGGTCACGGAGCACTTGCCTTCTTCTTGTGGTTCCGGTTTTTCTTGGATCTCAAAACCTTGTTGCTGCAGTTCGTCGTAGACAGCTCCTTGAGCTTGTCCTGCTATGTAGGATCACGTGCATACAAGATTCACAGCAATCAATATCATGTGCAAACGTTAAACTAGATGTGATGATGCATATGCATGCTATCCTATGATCAGTTTTATTAGATCGGTTTCCACGTGTTCTTGCATGGCTTGCATGGTTTTACGATGTGTTCGGATCAGATGCGGACGTGACGATGACCTTGTTTGAAGATCAACCCGATCAACTAGTAATCTGTCAACGAGAAAGCTTCTGTTCGAAAGGAATCGAAGAACATATGCAAAGAAAACACAACGATGTCGTAAGGTGGTATTGGAGACCTACCTTACATTCTTCTCGGTCTCGGGTCCTTCTCCGGTCGTTGGGCTCCCTTCCGGCGATTTTCCTTGCTGAACTCCGGCAATGGCTTTCTCGGCGAGTTGCGGGCTAGGGCTCTAAGTCGTCGGCTCAGGAGTTGGAAAAGAAGTTCATGGTTTTGGCCAGAGGTTCTGGGTTCTTTTTATAATTGGGAAGAGAAGAATCCTAATCTGATTGGACTTTGATTTAAGAGTTCTATTCAGATTGTCGTCGAATCTTAATCTTATATCTAGTCGATTTGGTATGGTAACTTTGTGGAATCCGGGTCGGTTTCTTCTCCGTACCAGTATTTCTACGCGTACAGAATCCAAAAACCGCTCCAGAACTCGTTACCTCCTTGGTGATGAGCTCCGAAAGCTCCACGTGTCCACCGGGGCCTGGTCTCTTCCTTTCCGCAGAGACGAGCTCCGGTTGTGCCGCGTCTCAAGCGAGCAAGACTTCCCTCTTCTTCGGAGGTGTGCCCCACGTGCGCCACGTGTCAGTGCCAGACCTTCCCTCTCTCGGGAGGTGGCTCCAGTGCCAGACTTCCTTTCTTGTCAGAGACAAGCTCCGAGGTTAACACGTGTCCAACAGCGACGGACCTCCTGGAGATAAGCTCCGGTGGCGACACGCGTCCGATAGAACCTGACCTCTCGTAGTTGAGCTCTGAGATCGACACGTATCCCGCGCGACTGGTCCTCTGATTCCCGTGGTGACTAGCTCCGAAGGTGACATGTGTCTTGCGGAAAATGCCTTTGCTTCTTCCGCAGAGGTTAGCTCCGGGCAACACGTGTCCCACAGGGTCGGACCTCTCCCCTTTTGCGGAGATGAGCCCCGAGCCTGCTACGTAGCCATTTTAGCGGCGGACCTCTTCCCACTTCGCAGGGATGAGCTCCGAACACGCCACGTGGCCAGCGGGCCGTGGATGTTGTCTTCGGCATTCTCCGGAAACTGGATTCAGCTCTTTATTGGCTATATTTTCGATATTTTCTCTGCTCCCTCTTCTTTTAAAATGTTTCTCTACATGAAATATGAATACATGCAGAAATCAGGGATGAGGGTGTCACATCGCCCCATTGAAACTGCACTCCCTTCTTCGTCAGTTCATGGAGAGGTGATGCAACGGTGCTGAAATCCCGCACAAAGCGTCGATAAAAACCTGGAAGACCAACAAAACTACGTACCTGCGTGACGGTCGATGGAGTTGGCCAGCTAGTGATCGGCACAATTTTTGCCTCATCCATCTCAATTCCCTGCGATGAAACGACATATCCAAGAAACAAAACTCGATTGGTGCAAAAGACGCACTTTTCGAGGTTACCAAACAAACGTGCATCTCTCAAGACACTGAAAACAGCACGCAAGTGATTAAGATGTTGTCATATGACTTGCTGTAAATGAGGATATCATCGAAGTAAACCACCACAAATTTTCCAATAAAAGGACGTAAAACCTCGTTCATTAATCGCATAAAAGTGCTAGGTGCATTAGTTAAACCAAAAGGCATTACTAACCACTCATAAAGTCCAAACTTGGTTTTAAATGCAGTTTTCCATTCATCTCCTAGTGCCATTCTAATTTGGTGGTAACCACTACGTAAGTCAATTTTTGTGAAAATAATAGCACCACTCAATTCATCAAGCATGTCATCTAAGCGAGGAATAGGATAACGATATCGAATAGTGATGTTATTAATCGCTCTACAATCAACACACATGCACCAGCTACCATCTTTCTTAGGAACCAAAAGAACAGGAACAGAACAAGGACTAAGGCTTTCACGAATATACCCACGGTTCAAAACATCTTGAACTTGTCGCTGAATTTCCCTTGTCTCTTCCGGATTCGCCCTGTACACCGCACGATTTGGCAAACTTGCCCCTGGAATCAAGTCGATCTTATGTTCAATGCCCCTCATAGGTGGTAATCCAGGGGGTATCTCGGGGGGAAACACATCCGCAAAATCCTCAAAAGGTTAGCAACAGCAGGGGGCAATGCAATGGACACTTCATGAATTGAAAACATGGCTTCTTTGCATACTGAAGCGTAGTACATCCCCTTGGTATTAAATAAATCAGCAAGGTCAGATTTAGTTGTGAGCAACGAAGGTGATTTTAACTTAATTACTTGCTGTTTTTCAGAGTCTAGTGATTTTGTTGCCTTATCATCACGTGCTTTACTTTTCTCAAAATGTACAATTTCAGCAGGAGTCATAGGAAGCAAAGTGATTTTCTTTCCTTTATGCATCAGAGTATATTTATTAGTTCTACCATGATGAATAGCATCCATATCAAATTCCCAAGGACGTCCCAACAAAAAACAACAAGCATCCATAGGTACGACATCAAAATCAGCAAAATCATGGTAAGAACCAATAGAAAAATGTACCCTCGCTGTTTGTGTTACCCTAACTTTACCGCTGTTGTTGAACCACTGAATGTGGTATGGATGAGGGTGTGCTCATGTTGTCAACCCAAGTTTCTTGACCACATCCGTGTTCACCAAGTTGTTGCAGCTGCCTCCATCAATTATAGTGTGCACGCGGCAGTCCTTGACGATGAGAAACATGAGAAAAAGATTGTGTCGTTGTAGCTTGTCATCCACTTCAACTTTGGAGCTCAAAGCACGCTGCACAATTATGCTTCTATAATTTTCCGTTGCTGCAGTACCAAGTACCTCTTCATCTGTGCTATAGTAGTCATCTTTTGGTCCTGCAACGTTAGTAGCAAGAGAATATTCATCTTCAACATCCGAAGTATACCTGCCATCATCTCGTGCTATGTATGCTCGTTTGCTAGGGCAATCTTTCATCACATGACCAACTCCCTGGCAGCGGTGACACTTAATGTTGGAAGTTCGACTCGTGGAAGGAGTGGAAGACGTAGGCTTGAATGGTGTTGTCTTTCTGCCCTCCGGGGCGCGAGGAAATGGAGCAGTAGATGAAGTTTGTTGGCTACCATTGGATGGTGTAGTGGCAGTAGGAAAACTTGAAGATGGTGCTATTTTGGATGGTGTAGATGTTGAACGCGGTGTAAATGTGCTCCTCATGCGTTGGTGCTTCTGCTGTTGGAAGCCCTGCAATTCTTTTTCTGCCAACATAGATAGCCGAAATAATCTGTTAACAGTATCATATTCCTTATAATCAACAATGTCCTGAATTTCACGCCTCAACCCCCCATAAAAACGAGCTATTTTATCATCCATGTCCTCTACTACCCCACAGCGCAACATACCCTTTTGTAACTCTTGATACTACTCCTCTACGGACATGTTACCTTGGTTTAAGCGCTGCAATTTTTTGCGAAGGTCCCGCTGAAAAGAAGGAGGAACAAAACGAACACGCATAGCTTCCTTTAATCTATCGCATGTTGGAGGATCAGTTCTAGTTTTAACAAGTTCCTTCCACCATATGATAGCAAAATCCTTACACTCACTAGTGGCTTGACGAACTCTATGTTGTTCAGGAACAAGGTGGGCATTAAATTTCTGCTCTACTGTCACCTCCCAATCAAGATATGCCTCAGCATCATAAGCACCAAAAAAAGAGGGTATAGTAAATTTGACTTTAGCAAAATGATCATTAAGAGGGCAATTAAAATTGTTATGACATTCATTGTAATTATAATCATTATTACCTCCCATACCTCGTAGATAACGTGGAAGTCGTGGTTGATTGTTATGATCTTCCATATTATAAGCATTGTCTTCACGATCTTCAGCGAGAGGCAGCCGCGCCTCAATAGTATCCATCCGAACAACAAGATCAGCAAGTTGGCGATTCAAGGTCGTCAATGACGCCTCTGTCGATGCTTGGGTTTTGGTGAACATATCTTTCATTTCCCTCATCATGTCACGCAACTCAGCATGTTGAACACATTCATCATCCCTTTTATCTTCTGCCATTGTTAGTAGTAAACAAAAGACAACAAAAAGATGTTATCCCTATCAACTACAAAGGATAGTGGCAATGTGAAAAGTGGAAGGAAGGAAACAATCTCTCTTTCAAGCGTCTTACCACGTTCTTACAAGTGTTCTTACCGACACAGCAGGTGGTAAACGGTGGACGATGAAAACCAATGAAGCGTGGAGTGATTGCAAAGGTATCTGTTCTGCTCAAGAGGAAAAGTGGAGCTTGGATGGCACAATATAGTGGCTAATAAGCAAAGAAAATCGTTAACAGCAAAACAAAGTTTAAGTATTCATTGTAGGAACTGTTGCTGGTTAACAAGTGTTCTAGGCCTAGCACAACACAAGGCGGTAGAGAGGCAAATAGAAGATCAGAAAGATATAAGCAACAAGTACAGCACAAGTGTATAGGCCAACTGTTTCAAGTGTGTGTTGTCAATGCTTTAATATCTGTGCTCTCTTCACTATTTTTTTCTTTTTTTATATTTTTCTGATATTTTTTGTTTACTTGAGAGCACAAAAATAGGAAGCACACAACTTTGCAGCTCAATTGGATGTAAGATGTGGCCTATAGAAAATCAGGAAGATTCTTTAAAATTTGTGCTGAAACTTCGGAGGCCGGATAGTCTATCTTCCGAGGGGAATTTGGCCAAACAAATTTCTCCAAACACAGTGAAGCCGTGGAAAATCGGTTGTGAAATTTCGAGTAGATCAATTTGAAAAAAAAATCACCCGATTTCGAGTTCGTATGCAAAAGTTATGGCCATTTTAAGGTTGGCTACCCGAGTTACTGTTTTTTATGTTGATTCCAACTCGGTTTTGAAAAAGATCTCGCAATAGGATGTGAAAAACAATCAGAATTTAGCAACGACGGATGATGGGATGTTGTGTGATGAATCAAGGAGGACTGGCACAATGGTTTTTATCACCTGTTCTAGGTCTGGCGATGCGGGAGTTCACGCAAGGTGGCTAGCTAGGGCAAACCGATGATCTTGGTGGCTCGGTTTGTTGTTTAGGGATTGTGGAATAGGTGAGCAGCAAGAAAAACAAGGAAGAAAAACGATAACTACGACCCAAAAACACAAAGCTAAACCAGCAACAAGACTCAACCACACGAATGCAAACTCAACAATGCAAACTGAAATACGAAAACTTGCAGGCAATATAGTCTAGTAATCTGTAACACGATATGTTTTTTTTGTGGCTTTTTCTGTGGACTCTATGTATGAAAAACAAAAACTAATCTAGTGGTAAATCAAATACCTCATGGGCAACCTGAAATCTGATACCAAATGATGAGTTGTTTAGGCCTGATCTTCCGAAAGGTAGGTCGATGGAAGTTGAGATCTCGACGTTGATGATCTGAGGAACTCGAGCAGACCCGAACACCCCTGCAATCACTACACCACTCCTCCGTTGGTTATCAACCGTGCTTCACATGCTTGTCCTCGTCAAGAAGGCTATCCCTGCAGGTGCAACCAAGAACACAAGCAAGAACGACGAAGATGCAATCTGAAATTGCAAAATTGGGGTCTCACAAACCGTAGAACAGCGAAAGTATTTAATCTAAGCAAAACCCACCAAATATGGCCGGCGGCTGCAATATTTAAAGGCTAGGGTTCGACCATAAGACCCTTAGACGCGTCCCTAATGGACTCATACGGGATACAAGGCCCAAGAGCCCAATACGGTGGTGCAACACCGGACAGAACTCCGAATTCAACTTGTTTCGATAACTCCCAACGACTCCAGACGAATTTTAATGTGGGACCAGAACCATTGGAAAGTTTATCTTCTCATCTTTCCATGCATATGTAGGACGTCAAAAACGGAGTCCGTATGCATCCTGAGCGTCCGTTTTAAGATGTATTGCTCCTGGACTCCGAGTTGAACTTGAGTACGAGTTGGTGACTGTTTTCATCAACTTGTGGACGTCCCATCTGATTCTCCACGTCCCCAAATCCTCCTCCCTTTAATTGTTGATCATGTCCATGGTTCCTAATAACAATTAAATCATTCAATAGCAATCCATTCTCAAAATCACATGGGTAGGAAGTTAGAAACGAGTTCACCTGCTGATTTAGTAACCGTGCTCGTCCTCTTGTGATTGGTCCTTGTATATCAATGTGAGTAGCCACTGCTGTGATGTCCTCATCAGCCTTCCTCTGCAAGAATAAGTTAGAGATTCATGAGTGAGACTTTGAGTGAATCCTAGCCCTTTTAGCTATTTTATCCCCCTTATAAATAAACCCCCCCTAGCCGCCACCCCCATCCCTAAAAAACCTGGCCGCCGCCCCTCTCTTGCTGCCAAGCCCTGGCAGCCGCCCCTGCTGGTGACCTGGCCGCCGTCAGAGCTCTGCCCCGCCTCGCTGTCACCGGAGAAAAAGACCCTGACATCCTGCCCTAGACACAGCTCCACAAATCTCCAAAGAAGAACCCTAGCTGCTGCCACTGCAAGGAAAAAGGTCCAGCCGCAAGGAGGAGAGGAGGAAGAATAGAGGTAGGTCCCCGTTACCCCTCCTACCACGTCGTCGCTGTTGTTACGCACCCGTTTTTCTCCACCCCATGCGAGCAGAAATTTCTGCACGTGGGTAGACCATGTTTCGGTTAAGTTTTGACAGTGGGATTGATCTACAACTTGAGTTAAGATCATAAAGACGTCCACACATAATTCCAGCAGCCTTGTTCATCGTAAAACCCCGTGGAAGCTTACTAAAACTTTCAGGAACACGTGCAAACTAATCACTATAAACTGCACTATAGGATTTGCATTCATCTACCTCATTGCATCTTGAGTAAAGTTTGTGCATGAAAATTGATTGCTGTAATTTTTGTATGTGCGTGGTCGTGAGTAGAAGTACACGCTCAAGAGGCCGTCTACGAGGAACTACAGCACCAAGACTTCGAGACGCTTGAGCAACACGAACCGTGGGAGCAAGGCAAGTGCCCCTTGACCATATTGAACGTATGTTTTGAACTGTTTTGTTTGTGGAAATTGCATGCTCGTGTTAACTTGATGGGAAACCCTTTAGTAGGAGTTTACTAGTTTTGTTAGCCACCCTTGTCGCCGGGAAAGTTATTGAGTCGGGTATGGTCGATTTTTCTCTTTTGCTTCGCTTAACTTACGGGATTTGGAAAACTGAAATAAACATGTTAGCTACTGCACTCATAAATACTACAGATGATGAGAACATGATAATGTTAATGAGCATGGAATTGGGAGATCTAGGCAAGCTTGGTTCGTGTATTTTGCTGAAAGAGATGGTGGTTTGCTTGCTGTAGATCTAAGGACCGGTTCATGCGAAAACATGCCAGGAAAACAGTGCCACCACAAGGCCAAATATGGGTGCGGCTTAGCTGACTAATTAGGTGTGTTACTAGCTTGTTATGGACCATTGTATGGCGTGGGGAATGGGAGTCGAGGAGGACTTCCCTTGGAACTGCATGGTACACGAGGGGGCCCGTGGGTGGGGGAATGGAGATTCGAGCCTGCCAGCGAAACCTCAGTGGGTCCGTACATTCTAGTAGCCCCTTTGTAAAGATTATTTTGTGATCTCTTGGGCATACACAGACGTAGTGTCAGAATGGAGGTTCTCTATAGTCGCCGAGGGGTGACAAAATTACGAACTTGTGGGTAAAGTGGTGCCACCTCTGCAGAGTGTAAAACTATCATGATAGTCGTGCTTCCGGTTACAAGCACCTGGCCAACTTCCATGATTAGAGGCAAAATTTAGGATGTTTATTCGGGTATGGTTGTGGTATGGTCATTGGGATTGGTTTTGGGACTGGATTGGTCATGCATATGAGGTTTGATTCGGTTATATGAATATATGTTGATCGAGCATTGTGAATATGAGATGAACTTGAGAAAGAGCATTGGCTGGTTGATAAATGATGAATTGTGATGGTATGGAACATGGGGGATGGTGAATTACTTGGTTATGTTGGGAATTAACTCACCTAGAGATAGTTGCTTTTTTGTCATGTTTGTGAAATAAAACTTGAACTTCGCCTATGTTGTAATGACATAGCCGGTCCCAAGCCCGGGTAAAGGAGGAGGGGTTGTGATAAGCTTGGCGAGCCAACAACTACACTTAGCAATTCTCATGGAAATGAAACCCAATAGAAATTCTTTGGGGCATAACCCTCTTAGCGACACGCCATATCGGAACTCGGGTATTGTGTTAAGTGGGTAAGGGTCGGGTCACCACCACCTTAGTGGTGCGCCATATCAAATCCTGGATATGGTGTCAAATGAGCAAGGGCCGGATTGCCACCACCTTAGTGGTGCGCTACATCATCGCCCGAATGTAGTGATAAGTGAGCAAGGGTCTTTGCATCTTACTCGACGGGTGCGAAGCGTAAGGAAGCTAGCCGAGGAACATAGATTTTGGGTGAGTAGTTGGAATGTAGGATCCTTGACGGGGAAGCTACTTGAGGTAGTAGATGTAGCTATTAGGAGACGAGTAAATATCCTTTGTGTACAAGAGATTAGATGGGCGGGTCAAAAGGCGAGAGAAGTTGAGAATACCAGATTCAAGCTTTGGTATTATGGATCGGCTGGGACTAGGAATTGCGTACGTGTTCTAATAGATAAGAGTCTTAAGGATGGAGTAGTGGATGTTCGAAGACGAGGGGATAGGATCATCTTAATCAAGATAGTAATTGGGGACATTGTTTTGAACGTCATTAGTGCTTATGCCCCACAAGTTGGGCTCAACATGAGTGCTAAGAGGCAATTTTGGGAGGACTTGGAGGATATGGTTAGTAGTGTAACGATAACCGAGAAACTCCTCATAGGAGGAGATATCAATGGTCATGTGGGTGCAACTAATGTAGTATTTGAGGGAGTACATGGAGGCTTTGGATATGGTGATAGAAATCAAGAGGGTAAGGACATCCTAGACTTTGTCGTAGTCTATGATCTGTTGGTAGCTAACACCCTCTTCAGGAAGAGGCAATCTCATCTAGTGACCTTTAGTAGTGCCCAACACTCTAGCCAGATTGACTTTGTCCTCACTAGGAGAAGGGATAAACGGGGGTGTCTAGATTGTAAGGTGATCCCCGGAAGTGTGTTGTGACATAACATAAGCTTGTGGTAGTTGACTTTCGCTTTCATACATGTTCTTTGCGGGACAAAGATATCAAAATCACAAGAATAAAGTGGTGGAAGTTGAAAGGAGAATCACAAGAATCCTTTAGAAATAGGGTGATCACGGAAGGACCCTGGGCAGAAAATGGAGATGCAGATAATATTTGGGTGAAGATGGCAACTTGCATTAGGAAGGTAGCTAGTGAGGTGTTCAGTGTGACAAAAGGAAAGAAACTTGTAGATAAAGACACTTGGTGGTGGAATGAGGATGTACAAAAGACCATTAAGCAGAAGTAGTGTTACAAGAGTTGGCATTATAATAGAAGCGCAAGCAACATGCTTAAGTACAAAGAGGCCAAGAAAAATGCATGGCGGGCTGTGAGTAAGGAAAGAGGACAGGCCTATGATGAGTTATATGAGAGACTAGAGACAAAATAAGGTGAAAAGGACATATACAAGATAGCAAAAATCCGCGAGAGAAAGATGAGGGATTTCAATCAAGTTAAATGCATCAAAGATGAGACTGACCGCATTCTAGTGAAGGATGAAGAGATTAAGAATAGATGGCGGGATTACTTTAATGGGCTATTCAATGATGGGAATGGGAGCACTATGGTTGAGTTGGATGACTCCTTTGATGACTCCAATAGGCGGTTCATGCGGAGGATACAAGAGTTCGAGGTTAAGGAGGCCTTAAAAAGGATGAAAGGAGGAAAGGCCCTCGGCCCTGATGATGTCCCTATTTAGGTGTGGAGATGCCTTGGGTACATGGCAATAGTATGGCTCACAAGGTTGTTCAACCACATTTTTCGGTCAAAAAAGATGCCTGAATAATGGAGGAAAAGTATATTAGTACCTATCTTCAAAAATAAAGGAGATATTCAAAGTTGTGCTAATTATTGAGGGATTAAGCTTATGAGTCACAATATGAAGCTTTGGGAGAGAGTGATTGAACACCGCCTGGGGAAAGTGACCAATGTCACTAAAAACCAGTTTGGTTTTATTCCTGGGAGGTCTACTATGGAGGTGATTTTTTGCTTCGTCAGCTTATGGAGAGATATAGGGACCAGAAGAAGGACCTGCATATGGTGTTCCTTGACTTAGAGAAGGCGTACGACAAGATACCAAGGTCAGTCATGTGGTGGGCACTAGAGAAACATAAAGTGCCAACAAAGTACATTACCCTTATCAAGGATATGTACAATAATGTTAGGACAAGTGTGCGCGTAAGTGATAGTGAGATTGATGCATTTCCTATCATGGTAGGACTAAATCAAGGATCAGCTTTGAGCCCATACATCTTTTCCTTGGTGATGGATGAGGTGTCGAAGGATATACAAGGGGATATCCCTTGGTGCATGCTCTTTGCCGATGATGTAGTGCTGGTAGATGAAACTAGGGATGATGTTGATAAGAAATTAGAGTTATGGAGAGAAACCTTAGAGTCCAAGGGGTCTATACTTAGTAGGACCAAGACCAAGTATATGAGGTGTGACTTTAGTGGTGTTGGTCGTGAAGAGGGAAATGTTAGTCTACAAGGACAAATAGTACCTAGAAGGGACTCTTTCCGATACTTAGGATCAATGTTACAAAGCAATGGCGATATTGATGAGGATGTTTGTCACAGGATCAAGGTAGGGTGGATGAAATGGCGACAAGCCTCTAGAATCCTATGTGATAGAAAGGTCCCACAAAAGCTAAAAGGGAAGTTCTATAGGACGGTGATCAGACCCGCGATGCTATATGGGGCGGAATGTTGGCCAACTAAACGGCAACATGTTCAACAAATTAGTGTCGCAGAGATGCGCATGCTACGGTGGATGTGCGGGTACACGAGAAGAGATTGGATAAGGAATGAGGTGATTCGTGATAGGGTAGGGGTGGCGTCGGTTGAAGAGAAGTTAGTCCAACATCGACTAGGTGGTTTGGACATATCCAGCGGAGACCTGCAGAAGCACCGGTTAACAGTGGGATTTTAAGAGGTAGAGAAAATATTAGGAGGGGTATAGGACGACCAAGGTTGACCTGGGAGGAGGCGGTAAAACAAAATTTGAGATATTGGAATGTATCCAGAGACTTAGCTCATGATAGGACCGCATGGAAAGTAGCAATTCATGTGCCAGAATCTTAGTCTTTTTTTAGTTTCGTTTTTCTTGTTGCTCTTATATCTCTTCCTCTCTTTTACTTCATCGATATATATAATTATTGGGTTTCATGTCTAGCCGACCCCAAAATGCTTGGGATAAAAGCCTTGGTGGTTGTTGTTGTTGTTGTTGTTGTGAAATAAAACTTGCTTGCTGCAATGAAAACGTTTATTTCCTACCTTGTTTTAAGCTACATGTCATACTTTTCCCGCACTTTCTGAGTACGACATGTACTCACCCTTGCATTCCTACAAATAATTCAGCTACAGGAGAAGAATACTTCGAAGAGCAAGTGGAGTACTAGGCATGCGCACTACTGTCAAACATGCCTGTGGAGTTGAAGTTGAAGTCCATCGTCTTTAGTTATTTTCCACTGTCGTTTAGAGTCTTCCGCTGCAGAATAAGTTAGACATTCATGATTTAGTCATTGAGTTATTGTAATAAAGTACTTAAACATTATTTGTACATGGTTATATTCTGAAATTCAGTTTGTGAAGTACATGTGTATGTGTGATGAACATCCTGGGCACACATGCACATTCACTTGGTTCATTCTCAGAACAAGATGAGGTTCTTGTTGATCAAGAACATGGTACGTCTCACTTACGTGGAGAGGGTCTCACTTACAAAGGAACTATGATCTAAGCTATGATCCACGAAAACAAAAGAAGAACAAAAATGAATGAAAAGTTGATTGTATTCATCTGAGCTTGGCTTCCGCTACATGTCTCGGCAGATGGCTGCCTTTATATAGAACCTGTTTACATCCGAAAAGATTTGATCTTCTAAGTTTAAACTAAACTCATCTGATCTCTAGGACTCAATCCTATCTAAACGCATGGACGAAGGTCATGCTAATCCTTCTATAACACTTAACACGATAACTTTTAATTTGTACAATGTTTTGAACTCTAGCGAGATCATCTAAGTTCCTTCGGCCTTTTATCTTGCGTTTTAGCCGGTTTATCTCACAGCCGCAAGGTGATCTGGCCTTCTCGGGTTGAGTTCCCACCGGGACGCTTATATATTGAGTTTTCTAGGTAAAACAGGCTTCCCGCACGTATTTTCCTCAGTCTTGGATAGTTTCCTTGCCGAAGCCTTCCGCACCTTGAATTCTCAAGATCAAAAGCCCTTTCCACCTCGTTTTTTTGGCTCCTGCAACCTGCAAAACTCACAACCCTATTTTACCTCCAACGGATGTGAGATAAGGCCAGCAGCATGTACAGAACACAAAACTAGGTACAGGCGGCAAGTTTGGTGAAGTTCGCAGCCGGGAAGACCGCCACGGCGAGCTCGCCAGCGAGGTCGGCCGCGGGAGCCCTCGGTTGGCGTGAGGAAGAAGAAAGGGGGCGGGCCCTGCTCATCAGTGAAAGACACATTTTGGCCAGGATCTTCTGTGTCCTACGGATTTGGTGAGGCTATGCACTGAAATCCTGTGGCCCCATGTGTTCTTGCGTCTGATTGGCTCATTTTAAACCAGTGGGCCAGCTTCTGTTTAATGGATTTCCAGTTGAAAAGAAATTCCAGTTTCTGATCAAACTTTGGAAATTCATAACTTTTGCTAGGAATTCCAAATTTAGTGATTCAAGTTGGGTTAACTCAGTTTTTAAAGATCTATCCAAATAGTAAATTCAATTGGCATGAAAGTCAAAAATATATTCTGGATAATTCTTTGATGTTTTCAGTAAAAGAATTATTGAGGGAGTTTGGTTCATCCAAAAATTCCAAAAATTTGCCATAATACTCTTTAGAATATTATTGAACTCATATCAAATTTTCTTCTCATTTAGAATTGATTTGGGTAGAAAATTTCAGAGTACAAACGACTGTACTAAAAAATGTACAGAAACCTTTTTCAGAAAAAGTTCAACCCATGTAAAATCAATTAATCCTTAGATTTAAAAATCCCAGGAAAAGTCATGCATACTCTATGAGATATGTTTGAAATTGTAGTTCCATTTAATTTGCATGAAAATGCAGGTATATTAAGAATTAATTCCTTTCAGCATAATTGCTTAGTGCATTATTCTGGACGAACTACTCAATGTACAATTCTGAATTTTGGTCCAAAATTCTTTCTTGTGACCAGTAACTCACAGGAAAAGTTTCAGCTCAATTAGATCTCTGTACCATTCTTGCTATGTCTATCTTTCCTAGGTGAACATTTAACACTTGGGAAGAACATGTATGATCTTGATCCCACCTTGCTCAACCATCTCTAGAAATCTTGATCAGTCCAAATTAAGTCTCTAATATATGTCCTTAGTGTTATTTCTGTATCTAAGCCATATAGCAAATTAATTATACTTATGTATGATGCATTAGGTTTAGTTGATATGAAACCCAAATGCATGACCAAATTAACCTTGGAGTATGTAACACCCCAAAACCTGCTAAAGAGGGGAATTTAAAAATTTTGGACGTAATGCATGTGATAAAGCAATTCAAATTAAAACTGGAATTCAAATTCAAATCAAAACAGAAAAAGAAAAGGAAAAAGAAAAAGAAAACCGAAACCTGCCAGTGGGCCGAAACCCGCCAGCCAGCCCAACCCGCGCCCCCCTCTCTCCCTCTCTCTGACGTGCGGGGCCCGCCGTCGTCTTCTTCCCCCGCGTGCCCAACCGACCCCGGACTCTCTCCCGCGCCCGATCAAAACTAACCCCGGAACCCACGCTCCCAGCCCTGATTTCCGGTCCCGGACGCCCCAACGTGATCTCAACAGACCGCCGCCCTCCCTCGTCTATTTAAACACCGAAATCCGCCCCTTTTTCCTCCCCGATCGGCCGTCTTTCTCTCCGGTGAGAACCGAAGCTTCTACAGCCGATTTTCCTTCGATCCATGCTCAAATTTCCTGATCTAACGTGCTTATCACGTTCCACTGCCACCGGGGAGCCCTGCAGGTGAAGTAAACAGCGTGTCTTGTGCCCCGACTGCCACTTCGACGTGCACCGAAGACCATCGCCGTTGAAGCTCGCTGCCGACTGACTTCCAGGGCCTCCGAGTGCAGGAAAACCCCTCGGTGAGCATCCCCTAACCCCCCGCAGCCGATCCGTGCAAAAAGATGCGAGTTCCAGCGTGTAGCGGCAAAAACCGAGGCTGCACCGGCGAGATCGCCACCCCCGCCGCCGCGCGCGCGGGCTGGCTCCGGCCACGGCGACGTGGCCCCTTGAGGGCCGTCTATTTTAAATAGCACGGTAGAAATAAGACCGACGCGTACCGTTTCGGTGATCTAATCTGAGCCGTCTGTTTTAAATCGGACAGTCCACGTCGGCCCCTCATTATAAAGGCCAGGATTCTTACGCGCTACCCCCTGGGGATCTCGGAAAACACGAGCTAGCCTCGGAAACTTCTGATCTATCCCCTAGACCCTCAGAAATTCGTGTAAAATCATTTAAAAATCAGTTTTAGCCCCTGGACTCAATAAAAATTAGGAAACCCCTCCGTTATGTGTAGTTAGACCCCTGGAAATTTAGGAAATAGTAAATTAAACCCTGCAGTAGGGTGGATTTACCTCTTTGACCCTATAGGATATTAAATTCAGAAATTTGGATATGTGACTAGGATTTAAATTTAAAAGGTATGGAAAACACATGCGCAAATTCAAGTTTAAACTCTCTAGCACTTGGAAAACTTTAGAATGAGTTAAAAATAGATTTTAGGCTGAAATGAAATCTACCTAAGTGTTGCTCATTTTTATTTTCTCTAGAGACACATTTTAGTCTAGGAAATAATTCTAAAAACTAGTAAAATAAATTTAAATTGTTTCACATCAGAGAGGAAGTTCAAAAATATATTATTGAACATTTTAGATCAGAACCTATTCTGTTTAGATGATATGTCTTACTATTTTAATAGTAAATCTCAATTTTAGGCATAGAAAATAAATCTGAAAATATAGGAAAATAGGTATGCATAATTAGCACTACAGGAAAAACGATCATTTACGACGGCCAAATTTATTGTCGATGGGGCCGTCGTCTTCAGTGCTGTTGACGACGGCTTTATCTAGCCGTCGTCAATAACACAGTTATTGACGACGGCTGAACAAGTACCGTCGTCAATAAATTATTGATGACGGTGCCCGTCGTCTTTAACTTAATTCAGGCCCACCCGAGGAGTTATTGACGATGGTGACATAGCACCGTCGTCAATAACACAGTTATTAACGACGGCTGAATGAGAACCGTCGTCAATAAGTTATTGACGACGGTGCCCGTCGTATTTAACTTAATTCGGGCCCACCCGAGGAGTTATTGATGACGGTGACCTGGCACCGTCGTCAATAACCGGACATATAACCCGTACGCGAGCCGGGAGGCGGCCACAGTGCCGCCTCCCGACTCGCGCCGATCAGTCTCGTCGCTGCCGCCCTCCCCGCCGGTCCCCGCCGGTCGCCGACCTCGCCATCGCCGCTGACCAACGAGTACACCACCTCCCTCCCCCCTTCCCTCCTCCACCGCGCGCTGGCCACCGATGGCCGGCCGGCCGTCACCGGCCGTACGGCCCCATCGGCCACCGCCGCCCCGCCCCTCCCCCTCCGGCACTCCCCCCGCCCCCCCTGCGGCCAACTCTTGAACAGCTTCATATTCATTATTTCATTTTTTGTATTTCTCTTGGATGAGGAGCTGTATGCAATGTTATTTTATTGCACACTTAGTTTTGTAGCTCAGATGTTAATGATTGGAGAAAGAATAAGTGTCTTGCCGTACATATCCTGATGAAAAAAATCACTATCTGAAGTATCCTTTGTGTATGAATGTTAGTTCAGTATGATTGTTAACCGTCGCCCGGCCTAATCTGCACCGCGCCGCCGCTCCTTTGACCGCCCCTGCGCCGAGCCCGCGTCGGCCGCCCACTACACCGAGCCTTCGGGCGCTCTGTTTGGTCGCCGCCCCTACACAGAGCCCGGCCGCCCCTGCAACGAGCCCGCCCCATGGTCGCCGTCCCTTCATAGAGCCCGGCAGCTTCGGCCTCCCCTGCGCCGAGCCTGCACCGGCAGCCCCCCAGCACCGAGCCTTCGGCCGCCCACCCCATAACAACGCTTTTGGGGACCTCAACTAAAAATGATGTCTCATACCGAACTACCTTCTGGTGTGCATTAGAGGATCCTGCAAAATATCTGATCACATTCATGGCATTTTCAGAGATGTAAGTATCAATTTCTTTTCTGAGAGCTTACTCTTTTCTGGCCTGTGGAATGCTACAGACTATTTTGTTCTGCGCCGCCGGCCACCGGCTAGCCGTCCTCGCCGTCCTCCACCCGTCCGGCCCCTCCCCCGCCCCCGTCCCCCTCCGTCCTGGCCCCTCCCCCCGCTCCCCGCCCTGTAGTGTTCTCGTTTATTAGTGGAAATAAAATCGTTCTTATACAAGAGTACAAATAACATGGCATTGGGTTCTCATTTGCTGCTTAATACCTGTAATTTTCAGACCTGAGAGGCATTGGTTAGTGCCAGCTCCTAGGATGGAGGAGAGAGGAGCCTCGAGCCGTAGTTTGGTGGTAAGCATCCCCCATATTTCTTTGGCAAAAGTACCCTCACTTAGTAGATGTTTGTTCGTTTCCGGCTGTGTTGAGCACAGGGGGCAGAGGGGGTTTGCTGGCCAATTATTCTTTATCAAGTTGTCAGCACTTTGTTGATAAAGCGTATATGTTACTCTCCGAAGCACTCATAATATCTAATCATTTTCCTACTCCCTGTGTCTATCAACTCGAGCCTGATAGGGAGTGTCTCTATTTGGAGATTATTGTGGACTTGATGTGAAAACTTTGTAAAAACTCATTTGAATCATTCATTGTAGAACAAGCTAATCAATTGCATAGTATAATTGTAGGTGAAGAGACAATAGGAACTAATTACTGCACAGCACCAATGAATGGAGAACGCTTAGCTGAACCATCTTGAGACCTACCCCAGCAAAAGAGGTACTAGATTGCTGTCGGTTCTAAGAAAGTGAGATAGATTGACCATCATAGGATCGTCTACGTCCTTCTTGCTGAATTTTTCTCTCAATGCACATAGCATGATCCAGAAGACTTTGTGATCATGATATGAAAACATCTCACCAGTCAAAAAATTCATTATTGAGACCATGCAAAAATATTGTCATCAACTGATTTGGAGCCTTGTATCAATTACCGCGCCCCGCCCCGAGCCCCGCCCTGCTGTGCCGCCCGGCCCCGCCCCAAGCCCTGCCCTGTCGCGCCGCCCGACCTTAGTTGATTAATTGTTTAATTAGTATTGTAATTGATTATTGTTTAAATAATACTTTGATTGATTGCATGATTAGTTACTATATGTAAATAAATGGGTTTCGGCCTGGTCCGGCCTGACACGACCCATTTAGGGTCTGTCACGGCCCATTTATTGGTAATGTATTAGTCGAGACAGGCACGGAGGACGGCAAGCTCCCGCGCTTGGACGGCAGGCCCCAACGGTGCGGTATCATCTTTGACCCACTTACGACGGGGCATAACGTACGACGGCTAACCCTAGGCGTCGTAAGATAATGGCAGGCCCCAACGGGGCATAACTTAGGATGGCTCACCCAGTTCTTTGTCTCTCGTTCTTTCCTTCTCTCTCGTTCTTTCCTCTCTCTCTTTTAAATGACTCAAAAACGAAAGATTGTCGTAAACCTATACAACATGCGTCACCCGTTTCGAATGGGCCCGTCTCACATGTGTTACGCATGTGAGGCGTGTACGTTCGGAATTGTACCTTTTTGGACAGCCTGGGAGTGACCGACGGTGCGTGGCATGTGATGAGACGCGGGTTTAGATCTAGACGCTAGGAAGCTCCTGACGCAGTCGATTTCAACGGCTCGCATTCAGGCTACGAAGGCGTACTATAAGTTGCATCCGGACGAGGGTGAGCCGGGGCAGTTTAGGGATGTGGCGGACAAGTACATAACGGAGAAACGGTACGCAGAGGTAAATTCTTTATTTTACTTTGCTTCATTATCCAATTTTCATCAATGTTTTCATCCAATAACAAATGTGTGCAGGTCAGCATACCGTGGCTTGAGTCCTGTCCGGACGCCTACAGTTCCCTGTGTGCTCGTTGGGCGAGCCAGGGCTTCCAAGGCGTGTCGATGACCTGCCAACAGAGTCGAGGGACCGACGGGAAACACCGTCTTGGCGGGGACGGCTACGTACGCCTTACTAAACGGATGGTAAGTGATACTCGAATTATAATCTAGTTAATTTCTATCGCTATCATTGTGCTAACACGTATCGATAGGAGCGCGATATCGGTCAGGAGCCGACCGCTATCCAGGTGTGGAGGAGGGGTCACATGGGAAGTGACCCCTCGCAGCCTGATCAGCTGTCTTCTCAGACAGTGACGGAGACGTTGGTGAGTTCTTTAGTTGACTTAATTGTATCCTTTTTAAAACTTCTGATGACTTTAATTTTTTCTGTACTTTCAGGAAAAGTATGGGGAGGAGGTGCGGAGGCTTCGAGGCGACAATTACGATTGACAGAACTCGCCGATCCTACCTGAAGCTGCCTTGGCAAGCGGTGGCGGTAAACCTCACGGCCGGTGAGTTCTGTTGTTTTTCATTTACTTTCATGAACTTTGAGACACGAAACTTTAATACTCTTACTTCATTGTGTAGGTTGGCCATATTCGATGGAGTAGTTGACTCGAGGGAGGCGCGGTCTCACTCGAGGGCCTCTTCATCGCAGGGTGGTGCCAGCAGGCGTGGCAGCCGCGATCTGGAGCTCCATAGTGTCCAGGAGGAGCTCCAGAAGATGCAGGAAGCGCTGAGGCTCGCGAACGAGAGGCAGGCAGCCGAGCTCCGGGCTAGGGACGAGTATCAACACTCGTACATGCTACAGCTGCAAGCTGCCATGCAGGTAAGTTCAGATCGTTGTACTCAACGTTTCTAATATATAAATGACATGTATAATAATTTAATTCATATTTGTAGGCTATGGCCATAGGATAGCCTGTTGTCTTTCCTCAGTGGGCCCTGCCACCGATACAGCTACCACAGGGGCCGACGTCAGGAGCACAGTTACAAAATTTCTCATAATAGCTGCAACTAGTTAAACTTGCTCAAATTTAGTTAAATTTGATCAAACTTACTCAAACTTAGGGAAAACTAGTTAAACATCCTCAAACTGAGTAAAATATGGTACAACATACTCAACTATAGTCAAATATGACCAAACTTACTCAAACATAGCCAAATCTAGCTAACTTGCTCAATTCTAACTTGTAATGAGTTTATTTAATCATATACACATTTGTGAACTTCTAATTTGTCTAACTATACATGTACATCATAGGGATCGGCGACGCGGGCTCAGGAAACTGCATCCCCTCAGCATCCAGCGTTTGGACGAGCGCACGACGACTTCCTGGACTCCGGTGGCAGCGGTCGGGGTAGCTGTAACACCCCAAATTTTTATTCAAAACCCAAAACCATGTTCAGAGGGGAATTTAAAAATTTTTGGACGTATTGCATGTTTTGCAAAAATTCAGATTCAAACTGGAATTCAAATTATACTCAAAACAGAAAAGAAAAGGAAAAAGAAAAAGAGAAACGGGAAAAAACCGGCCAGTGGGCCGAAACCCGCCAGCCGGCCCAGCTTTCCCCGCGCAGCCCGCCCCCGCGCGCGCCGCGCTGCCTCTCACCGACGGGTGGGACCCACATGTCATCCCTAACCCTGAGCCCCCGCGACCCCGAACTTTTCCCCGAGCGCGCGCGATCGCAACCGACCGGAAACCGCGTCCCACCGCCCGAATTCTGGTCCCAGAGGACTCCAACTCGATCACAACAGACCCACCGCCCTCCCCCGGCTATAAAAAACCTCCGATCCGATCAGTTTTTCCCACGCGATCGCCGATTTTTACTCCGGTGAGCACCGAGACTTCGCCGGTGAATTCTGGTCGATCTAAGCTCGGAAACTCTGATCTAACTCGCTGGTCTTGATCCACCGCCTCCGGGGAACTTTGCAGGTGCAGAAAACTCGGAGAGTTACGGCGTAAACACAGCGCCGACGAGCTTCGCCGTGGTTTTGCCTCGGACCTCGCCGCCGATCACTTTCCAGGACCCCCGAGCTCGAGAAAACCCCCGAGGTGAGATCCCTGACCTCCCCTCTACCGATCTATGCCATAAGATCACAGTTCTAGGTAGAATTCTTGAGGATCCGAAACTTTCCAGCGAGATCGCCGCTTCGCGCCGCCGTGCGCCGCCGGCAGCGCCGCCCGCGCTCGATCAGAGCGACGTGGCCGCTTATGCGCCGTTTATTTTAAATCGCACGGTAGACTTTAAAACCCCTCGTACCGGTTCGATGTTATAATCTCAGCCGTCGGTTTAAAATCGGACGGTCCACGTCAGCCCCGCGTTATAAAGACTGGAATTCTTACGTGCTACCCCCTGGGGTTCTCTGGAATTGAGAGCTAGCCCCGGAAACTTCAGATCTAGCCCCTGGAACTCCAGAAAATCATGTAAATTTATTTAAACATCAGTTTTAGCCCCTGGACTTAATAGAAATTAGGAAAAACACCTCTGATAAGTGTAGATAGACCCCTGGAAATTATGAAAATAATATTATAGACCCTGTAATGGGGTAAATTCATTATTTTAGCCCTGTTTAGTATTTAATTTAGAAAATTGAATATGTAACTAGTGTTTAAAAATTAAAAAGGGGGACAAACATAATTGTCAAAAATTAATTAAAAACTTTCTCAGTACTTAGAAAACTTTGGAGTGAGATAAAAATATATTTTTGGGCTGAAATAAATCTGTTTCATCTATTATTCACATTTAATTAGTATAGGGACACATGTTTAAGTAAATAATAGTTATAGAAAAATAGGGAAAATAATTATGAAATAGTCTACATCAGAAGCCAAGGTCAAAATATGTTATTAAATTATTTAGGACCAGAACCTATACTGTTTAGGTGATGTATATTACTAATTTCATAATAAAATACACAATTATGCATAGGAATATAAATCTGAAAATATAGCAACTAGTAAATGATAAATGGAGTTTCTAAAATACAAAGAATGTAGTTTAGAGTTGGTAGAAATTCTGAAGGCACATATGGAGAAGAAAAATACTTTTCATACACATTTGGTAGTAAAAAGGTGAAGTAGTTGAATATAAGAAATTTATTGGAAACCCATATAAATAGTATGTAAGTATAAAGGTGGACACAAAAGTAGGAATCATATACACATGGTTAAAAGTGCATGCAAGCCACAACTTAACACACATAAAGTAACCCCAACACATATAATGGTAAAGAACTTTTATAAATGTGAATGTGTGGTTTGTATAAAGTAGAAGTGTGAACTATGTCTTATGATTGTTGTTTTTCTTTTGCTATGTGTGATGATATGAAGTAGAACCTGCTCAAGAGCAAGTTATTCCTTTCCAAGATCATGACTACCAATTTCAAGAGCAGCAAGAAGGAGGCAAGTGTCCTTGACCACTTTGATCCTATGCTAGGATGTGTAGATAGAATTATTTGCATTGTCAAATGAAATATGAAACCCATGCTAGGAAAGTTTCCCTAGAATTGCATTACCTTGTTTCCTTGAAGCTTGGGTTGGGATTTATTTTACCATGTCATTTATTTACATGCATATGCTTAGCCATGCTTAGAATGGGATATTTGGGACATGAGATCATCAGTTTATATTACCATACTCTTGAATGAGACATTGTGAGTTATGTAGAGGTAGGGATCAAGGCAAGTTGGATGTTTTGGTTGTGTGCTGGGTGCACGAGACTTGGGTTTGTGTTTAGTACTTGCCTGGATCCTAAGGACCGGTTCATGGAGCATGTAACCCGGCTTTACAGTGCCAACCACATGCTGAGATGGGGCAGCTTGGCCAATTAATTAGGTGTATCCCCGGCGTAGTATGGGTGTGTTGGATGGTGCGGGGAGTAGGTGTCAGCTGGACTACCAAATGAACCGCAAGGCTCAAGAGGGGGCCACTGCAGCGGGGTTGGAGCCTCTTGTATGCTGTTAGGGGTGAAACCTCAGTGGGCCCACGCTCGTCGGGAATGTGGATCTCCTGGCTGCACACCTGGGAAGTGTGAATGTGGATCGTAGCCACTGGCATAATGGAGGTTCTTTTAGTCCACCCGGCAACGGGGGATGAAATCACTACTTGTGGGTACAGTGGTACAAACTCTGCAGAGTCAAAACTGTCTTGACAGCCGTGCTCACGGTTAAGAGCGGCCTGGACTTACTCATGATTAGAGGAGTGAAGGTTTTTGGAAGTTGTGGATGTTAAGCGGGGAGCTTAACATTGGAAATGATATTATGGTTATTGGATTATGATGATGGGATGGGAGATTGGGACAATTTCACCTGTGCAGTAATGTAGGTGCTTAATAAGCTAAGGTGATAGGTATTAATTGCGTAGTGCTTTAACCATGAGTTCAACCTCTCCTTGTTCTAGCCATGCATGATATAATTTTCCCACACTTGCTGAGTACCATTGGTACTCAACCTTGCATATTTGTTTGTTTATATTGCTGCTCAGGTCAAGATAATGTGGTGGTGTATAATGACCAAGACTTTGGACCCGAGGAAGGATTTTAGGTTCATGAAGACCCCCGGGCAACGCCTGTGATGGAGCCCCCAAGAATAATATTCCTCTGCTAGTTTATTTACTTGTGATGAAGCATTAGTGTCCATTGAGACATTTGCGATGTAAGACTTATTTATATTCGACACCTGGCTTGTAATAAATGATGCTTCACTATTTGTCATCACATGTATGAGAAAATGATCCTGGCATACATGTGATATTCACTTGGTTGTTTCTTCGGAAAAACCGGGTGTGATAGAGGTGGTATCAGAGCCAAGGTTGCCCGTAGGAAAGTGGACCTAGGAAGAAATGGACGTATTGAAGGGCCCTATTTTCTTAAAAACTATTTTCCAAGGTGTGGGTGGAAAAGTGTTATTAAAGGAGTCATTTTCTTCATCTTACCCCAACTTTCATTGAAAATAGGATTTTTGTTTGAGAATTTATCTAACCTAATTTTAAATTCTTTTGTTTTAGATGGTTCGCATGATTCGCACCGCTCGTAAGTCCACAGGAGGGAGAGTTCCCGTAGTTGCCCTTGCCGAAAGAGAGGAGAGTCGTCCAATGATGTACCTTTCCTACGGATTGGCAGTAGGAGATTTGTTGCGCCGTCTTCGACGTATGCTCGAAGCCGCCGGCAATACGGGCAAGCTAATCATCCACTATAACTCCACCAGGACCATCCGTGAGAAGAGGGAAGAATGGAGTTCGGAGATGAGGATTATACACGAGAATCAGCTGCTTAAGATTCACCACTCTCCAGCTTGTCGAGCAACACAACTTGACGCGGAGAAAGATGTCACCTGGGAGGCCATCACCTGCCAGAGTCACATCTATCGTCGCTACTTGGACAAAACTGAGTACATGTATGTCCTCCAACGTGAGAGTGGTACCACGGAGTACAAGTACCCACCGGTGCAGCAAGGGACTTCCCATGAGCACATGGACTTGTGCTTGGAGGATGCTGCTATGCTCAGCACTCGACTGCAGGAGTGTCAACAAGAGCTTCAGGATGTCCGGGACACCCTGAAGGAAACAGAGGCGTTGCTGCGAGCTTGCTTAAAGGCGAGAGAAAGAGGAGATGGGAATGAACTGTGTGTCACCGTGAATGATAAATGGACTCCTGACTCCCCGGATCGCCGAGCGATCAGGCGTCGTCGCACTTCTCCACCAGCAGCCTCCCCACCCAAAGCAGAGTCAGAAGGTAGCCGAAATGAGGAGAAAGATCCCGAGGAGCCAGCTCAAGAGGACGAGTAGTGTAGAGTCTTTTCCCTAGCTAGCAGGAGGTCGAGTAGTCGAGTCGTGACGTAGTTAATGGTGTGATAATGCTTGATGTGTGACGTGAGTTGTGGAAGCCATGAGCAATTGTCCACAGCCTCGTCTTCAGATTGTTTTACTTTGGTGTGTGAACCCACAATAATAGTGCATTTATTTGGTGTGAGATATAAACCCTCATAAAATTTTAACAAAGCCTTAACACCTCAAAGTACCAACAAATGAAAGTAGTGAGATGATACTAAACGGTATCAAATTAACATTTGTTGATTCTGCCAGATGGCCGGAAGAGGAAAAGGACGTGCTGCCAACCCCGCCAACAACAATGATGAGGCATGCAACCCTCATCTTTCTGGAGGCCAGGACAGGGGTGGTCGTCGTGAAGAAGTTGATCCTCTCCACCAAATGCTGGAGAATCAAAATCAGCTCATCCAGAACTTGACTCAAGTGGTGGCCAACTTGCATCAAGTTCCACCTACACAAGCTGCACCACGCCAACCAAGGTTGAGTGAGTTTCTAGGAACTCAACCTCCAAAGTTTGCAAGTGCTGCTGAACCTCTGGAGGCAGATGATTGGCTGAAGACCATTGAAAGTAAGATGAGGATAATACAATGCCAAGGGTATGAGAGGGTGCTGTTTGCCTCTCATCAATTGCATGGACCTGCTGCTGATTGGTGGACCGCCTACGTGGCCGTCCATCATGACCCTGAGAACATCACTTGGGAAGAGTTCAAGCGTAGCTTCCGCAACCACTACATCCCAAGAGGTGAACTCAAAAACAAGAGGAAAGAGTTTCTGGGACTGCAGCAGGGAAACATAACGGTGAGGGAATACCTCACTAAATTTACTCAACTATCCCGTTATGCTCCACGAGACATAGAGACTGATGAGCAGAAACAAGATTGTTTCATGGAAGGACTTACCGCAGAGATGCAGTGTGCCATGTCCTCCAATGAGTATGAAAGTTTTCAATAGATGGTGGACAGAGCATTTGTGGTGGAAAGGAAGCTAAAGGCCCTGGAAAATGAGAATAAGAGGAAGGCGGGATGGTCACATCAGGCCTCAGGGAGCAACACCCGCCCACGTATGATGCAGCAACCTACGGGGCAGACGAGCCGTGCTGCGGTACCCTATTCAGCACCAAGAGGGTACAACCCAAACTACAGGCCACCCGCAGCACCAGCACAGCCGCCACGTCAGTTTGTGCAGCAGCCTCGCCCCGCATATCCACCTCGACCAGCAGTGCAAGGACCCCCAAACCAACCCCAGGACAACAAAGGCCAGGCGTCTAAGATTGGGGTGCAATGTTTCAGCTGTGGCGAAGTGGGGCACTACGCCCACAAATGCCCAAAGAAGAAGCCTGCGCCTCCACAACAGCAGAATGTAGTGAGAGGACGGGTGAACCATGTCACCATGGAGGAAGCTCAAGAGGCACCCGACATGGTAGATGGTAAGTTTCCTGCCAATTTACACCTTGCAACTCTGCTGTTTGATTCTGGTGCTACCCACTCGTTCATTGCTCAAGGGTTTGTTAAGAAGCATGACCTAGCAACCACACAAATGAACCATATGTTAGCCGTAAACTCTCCAGGTGGAGAAATAAGGACAAGACAAGTGTGTCCCAAAGTGAGCCTAGACATTAATGGGGTAGTATTTACTGCTAACCTCATAGTGATAGATTCACGAGGGATAGATATTATTTTGGGTATGGATTGGTTGACCAAACATAAAGGAATCATCCATTGTTCGACCAGAACGGTGGAACTAACTCACCCCAGTGGTACCAAAGTAAAGTTCATAACGATACACGAGCCTAGGAGGGACATTAAATTAAATCAAGTGGAGGTGAAAGTTGAGGAAATCAGGACTATCAGGGAATATCCAGATGTTTTCCCGGAGGAATTGCCAGGCATGCCTTCCGACCGTGACGTGGAATTCGCAATTGAGCTAGTACCGGGAACAGCCCCGATATACAAGAGACCTTATCGAATGGACTCCAAGCAGTTAGAAGAGCTCAAGGATCATTTGAGAGAATTGACGGAGAAGGGGTATATTCGCCCTAGTTCCTCACCATGGGGAGCTCCGGTGATATTTGTGTCTAAGAAAGACGGAACCCAAAGGTTATGCGTGGATTACCGTGCCTTGAATGAGATAACCGTCAAGAACAAATACCCATTGCCCCGCATTGAAGACTTGTTCGATCAGTTGAGGGGAGCTTGTGTGTTCTCAAAAATTGATCTCAGGTCGGGGTACCACCAACTCAAGATGAGGCAATCAGATATTCCCAAGACAGCGTTCGTATCTCGGTACGGACTGTATGAATACACTGTCATGCCTTTCGGTCTTACCAATGCCCCGGCATATTTCATTTACCTCATGAACAAGGTATTCATGGAATATCTGGACAAATTTGTGGTGGTTTTCATAGATGATATTCTCGTCTTCTCCAAAGATGAAGAAGAACATGAGAAACATCTAAGGTTGGTGTTACAGAGGCTGAGAGAACACCAACTATATGCCAAGTTGAGCAAGTGTGAGTTTTGGCTGAAGAGAGTTCCCTTTTTAGGACATATAATCTCGGAGGGAGGAATCTCCGTCGATCCCGCCAAAATCGAGGATATCCAGAAGTGGAAGACCCCTGAAAATGTCGGGGAAGTTCGAAGCTTTTTGGGCTTGGCTGGATACTATCGACTGTTTATTGAGGGATTCTCCAAGATCTCGAGACCTCTCACTAAACTGTTGGAGAAGGGAATCACATTCACCTGGACACCCCAGTGCGAGACGAGCTTTCAGGAGCTAAAGAAGAGATTGACAACAGCCCCAGTGCTGGTTATGCCAGATATGCAGAAGAACTTCAAAGTGTACTGCGATGCCTCTGGAAATGGGTTGGGATGTGTTCTCATGCAAGAAGGACATGTCGTGGCATATGCATCCCGGCAGCTTCGGAAGCACGAGAAGAACTATCCTACACATGACCTAGAACTAGCTGCAGTGGTACACGCGTTGAAAATTTGGCGGCACTATTTGATGGGGAAGAGGACAGAGATATATACGGATCATAAGAGTTTGTAGTACATATTCACACAGCCAGATCTCAACCTCAGACAAAGGAGATGGTTAGAGCTAATCAATGACTTTGATGTGGGTATCAACTATCATCCCGGAAAAGCAAACGTCGTGGCCGATGCTTTGAGTCGGAAAGTGCAGGTCAATAAGTTGAGCTTGAAGGACATGCCTGCGGAATTGAAGGACGAAGTTATAAGACTCAATCTATGTCTAGTAAATAGTGGTGAAGCCATCGCCATGGAAGTGGACTCCACACTCGAGCAAGACATACGCGAGGGCCAAAAGAATGATGGGAAGATACAAGAGATCAGACAGCTCATCAAGGAAAATAAAGCTCCTGGTTTTAGAGAGGATGAACAAGGAACGGTGTGGCACGGGAGAAGAATCTGTGTGCCAGAAGTAAAGGAGATCCGTGAATTGATTTTAAAGGAGGCTCACGATTCCGACTATTCCATTCATCCTGGGAGTACGAAGATGTACCAGGACCTCAAAAGCAGGTATTGGTGGTATGGCATGAAGCGAGATATCGCGGAACATGTTGCCCTATGTGACACATGTCAATTGGTGAAAGCAGAACATCAACGACCCGAGGGATTATTGCAACCACTCAAAGTGCCTGAATGGAAGTGGGAAGAAATCAGCATGGATTTTGTCGGGAATGTGGATCTCCTGGCTGCACACCTGGGAAGTGTGAATGTGGATCGTAGCCACTGGCATAATGGAGGTTCTTTTAGTCCACCCGGCAACAGGGGATGAAATCACTACTTGTGGGTACAGTGGTACAAACTCTGCAGAGTCAAAACTGTCTTGACAGCCGTGCTCACGGTTAAGAGCGGCCTGGACTTATTCATGATTAGAGGAGTGAAGGTTTTTGGAAGTTGTGGATGTTAAGCGGGGAGCTTAACATTGGAAATGATATTATGGTTATTGGATTATGATGATGGGATGGGAGATTGGGACCATTTCACCTGTGCAGTAATGTAGGTGCTTAATAAGCTAAGGTGATAGGTATTAATTGCGTAGTGCGTTAACCATGAGTTCAACCTCTCCTTGTTCTAGCCATGCATGATATAATTTTCCCACACTTGCTGAGTACCATTGGTACTCAACCTTGCATATTTGTTGGTTTATATTGCTGCTCAGGTCAAGATAATGTGGTGGTGTATAATGACCAAGACTTTGGACCCGAGGAAGGATTTTAGGTTCATGAAGACCCCCGGGCAACGCCTGTGATGGAGCCCCAAAGAATAATATTCCGCTGCTAATTTATTTACTTGTGATGAAGCATTAGTGTCCATTGAGACATTTGCGATGTAAGACTTATTTATATTCGACACCTGGCTTATAATAAATGATGCTTCACTATTTGTCATCACATGTATGAGAAAATGATCCTGGCATACATGTGATATTCACTTGGTTGTTTCTTCGGAAAAACCGGGTGTGACAGCGTAGGGAAGTGTGGCGTGCGTATAGTGTTTTTGTGCCTGCCTGTGATGTATTTGATTGCCTGTGATCTGGCCGTCGAGCCAGGGCAGGATTTTCTGTTTTTTAAAAAAAAATTGAAAAGCTTATTGATGACGGTTTCTGGTACTTGGCCGTCGTCAATAAGCCATTATTACTGACGACGGCCAGGTACCAGAAACGGTCGTCAATAAGCCATTGTTATTGACGACGGCCAAGTAGAAACCGTCATCAATAAGCCATGGTTACTGACGACGGTTCAAATCCTGGCCGTCGTCAATACTCTGCTCTAGCTTATTGACGACAGCCTCATTTAGCTGTCATCAATAAGCATTATTGACGACGGCCAGTACCACAAACCGTCGTCAATAAGCCATCGTTACTGACAACGGTTCAAATCCTGACTGTCGTCAATAAGCTAGCTTATTGACGACAGCTAAATTTAGCTGTCGTCAATAAGCTTATTGACGACGGTAACCGTCGTCAATAATATTATTGATGACTAATAATTGACGACAGCCGTAAACCGTCGTCTATAAAGTTTTACCGTCGTCAATAAGTTATTGACGACGGTGACGTTCTTATTGACGACGGTTTCTGGCCGTCGTCTATTGTCCGGATTCTTGTAGTGTAGAAAATGATAAATGAGGTCTCCAAACCCAAAAACTTCAATTTAGGATTTTGTGGAAGATCTGAAAACTTATTTGGAGTAGGGAAATACCTTTCATGCAAACTTTGTGGCTAAGAAATGTATTAATTAAATATAAAGAATTTGTTCAAATTAGAAATTCATATATAGTGTGCAAATAGAAATCTGAATATAGAAGTTAGAAATAATATATATATGTTTAAAAGTGCATGTAGGCCAAAAATCAACACATCTAGGGTAACCATAACACTTAGAAATGTGAATGACTTCCATATGTATTTATGTGTGGTTTGCATGAAGTGAAAGTGTGGACTATGGCTTATGGATTGTTGTTTTCTTTTGCAATGTGTATTGGCATGAGTAGAACCTGCCCCAGAGCAAGTTCTCCCCTTCCAAGACCAAGACTTTCCATTCCCAGAGCAGCAGGAAGAAGGAAAGTGTCCTTGACCACTTTGATCCTATGCTAGGATGTGTAGATAGAATTATTTGCATTGTCAATTGAAATATGAAACCCATGCTAGGAAGTTTCCCTAGAATTGCATTATCTTGTTTCGTTGTAGCTTGGGTTGGGATTTGTTTTATTATGTCATTCATTCATATCACTTATGCTTAGCCATGCTTTGAATGGGATAAGTGGGATATGAGGTCATCAACTTGTTTACCTTACTCTTGAATGAGACATTATGAGTTATGTAGAGGTAGGGATCGTGGCAAGTTGGATGATTTGGTTGGTGCTGGGTGCACGAGACTCGGGTTTGTGTTTAGTACTTGCCTGGATCCTAAGGACCGGTTCATGGAACATGTAACCTGGCTTTACCGTGCCAACCACATGCTGAGATGGGGCAGCTTGGCCAATTAATTAGGTGTATCCCCGGCGTAGTATGGGTGTTATGGATGGTGCGGGGAATAGGTGTCAGCTGGACTACCATATGAACCGCAAGGCTAAAGAGGGGGCCACTGCAGCAGGGTTGGAGCCTCTTGTATGATGTTAGGGGTGAAACCTCAGTGGGCCCACGCTCGTCGGGAATCCTTTTGTAAAGGCTTCATAGTGATCTCCTGGCTACACACATGGGAAGTGTGAATGTGGTTCGCGGCCACTGGCATAATGGAGGTTCTTTTAGTCCACCCGGCAATGGGGGATGAAATCACTACATGTGGGTACAGTGGTGCAAACTCTGCAGAGTCAAAACTGTCATGACAGCCATGCTCGCGGTCAAGAGCGGCTTGGACTTATTCATGATTAGAGGATGATGGATTGGGATGTTGAGGATGTTAAGCGGGAAGCTTAACATTTGAGTAGAGACTATGTGTACTTGATATTGATGACGGGTTGAGGGATTGGGACAATTTCACCTGTGTAGTAATGTAGGTGCTTAATAAGCTAAGGTGATAGGTATTAATTGCGTAGTGCTTTAACCATGAGTTCAACCTCTCCTTGCTCTAGCCATGCATGACATAACTTTCCCACACTTGCTGAGTACCCACGGTACTCAAACTTGCTTTTCTGTTGGTTTATATTGCTGCTCAGGTCAAGAGAATGATGTGGTGTTTAATGACCAAGACTTTGGTCCCGAGGAAGGATTCTAGGTTCACGGAGTCTCCCGGGAAACGTCTGTGACGGAGCCCACAAGATTTATATTCCGCTGCTGTTTTATTTACCTATTATGAACTTATTATCATCCATCAAAGCGTATGCTATGTTAGATTTATTTATATTCGACACCTGGCTTGTAATATGATGATGCTTCACTATTTGTCGTCACATGTATGTGAAAATGATCCTGGCATACGTGTTATATTCACTCGGTTGTTCTTCGGAGAAACCGGGTGTGACAGAAGTGGTATCAGAGACAAGGTTGCCCGTAGGAACGCGGACCTAGGTAGAAATGGACGTATTTAAGGACCCTATTCTCTTAAAAACTATTTTACAAAGGTGTGGGTTGAAAGTGTTATTTAATAGGGTCACTTTATTTGTTCATCTTGCCCCAACTTTTATTCAAAATACAATTTTTATTTAAATTTTTATCTAACTTAATTTTAAATGCTTTATGTTTTAGATGGTTCGCATGATCCGCACCGCCCGCAAGTCCACCGGAGGGAGAGTTCCTGTAGTTGCCCTTGCCCTGAGAGAGGAGAACCGTCCGGTGACGTACCACTCCTACGGGTGGCAGTAGGAGGCTTGTTGCGCCGTCTTCGGCGTATGCTCCACGCCGCCGGCAATGTGGGCAAGCTGATCATACACTACAGCTCCACCAGAACCATCTGTGAGAAGCGGGAAGAATGGAGTTCAGAGATGAGGATTATCCATGAAAATCAGCTGCTCAAGATCCACCGCTCTCCAGCTTGACGGGCGACACAGGTCGATGCTGAGAAGGATGTCACCTGGGAGGCCATCACCTGCCAGAGTTACATCAACCGTCGCCACCTGGACAGGACTGAGTACATGTATGTCGTGCAGCGTGAGAGTAGCACCGCGGAGTACAAGTACCCGCCAGTGCAGCAGGGGACTTCCCATGAGCACATGGACCTGTGCTTGGAGGATGCTGCTATGCTCAGCACTCGACTGCAGGAGTGCCAGCAGGAGCTTCAGGATGTTCGTGACACCCTGAAGGAGACTGAGGCATTGCTTCGCGCCAGCCTGAGGGCGAGAGAAAGAGGAGATGGGAACGAACTGTGTGTTACCGTGAATGACACATGGACTCCTGACTCTCCAGACTGCCGGGCAAGCAAGCGTCGCCGCACTTCTCCACCAGCAGCTTCCCCACCCAAAGTGGAATCAGAGGGCAGCTGCAATAATGAGGAAGACCCCGAAGAGCCAGCCCAGTGATACGAGTTGTTTAGAGTCCTTTCCCTTATTTCAGCAGGTTATCGAGTAGTCGAGTCAATATCTTAGTTATTTGTGTGTTAATGTTGGTGTGTGACGTGAGTTGTGGAAGCCATGGGCATTTGTCCACAACCTCGTCTTTAGGTTGCTTTGCTTTAATGTGTGAGCCCCTATGAATTAAGAGTGCATTTATTTTCACGTGAAACCCTCAGAAAATGTTTAATATATTAAGGCCTCAAAAGTTTAAGTTTAAACAAGCAATTTGGGAAGTTAATACGGAATGCTTTAAGTTAACATTTTGTTGATCATGATAGATGGCTGGAAGAGGAAAGGGTCGTGGTGCCAATCCCACCAATAACAACGATGAGGCTGGCAACCCTCATCTTTCTAGAGGACAAGACAGGGGTGGTCGCCGTGAAGGAGCTGATCCTATCCACCAAATGCATGAAAATCAGAATCAGCTCATCCAGATTCTAACTCAAGTGGTGGCCAATTTGCACCAAGCTCCACCCCCACAAGCTGCACCACGCCAACCAAGGTTGAGTGAGTTTCTGGGGACTCAACCTCCAAAGTTTACATGTGTTGCTGAACCTCTGGAGGCAGATGACTGGCTAAAGACCATTGAGTGCAAGATGAGGATCATACAATGCCAAGGGTATGAGAGGGTGTTGTTTGCCTCTCACCAATTGCATGGACCCGCTGCTGATTGGTGGACCGCTTACGTGGCAGCCCATCATGACCCCGAGAACATCACTTGGGAAGAGTTCAAGCGCAGTTTCCGCAACCATTGCATACCAAGGGGTGAACTCAAAAACAAGAGAAAGGAGTTCTTGGGACTGCAGCAGGGAAACATGACTGTGAGGGAATACGTCACTAAGTTCACCCAACTATCCCGTTATGCACCACGGGACATCGAAACTGATGAGCAAAAACAGGACTGTTTTGTGGAAGGGCTTACTATGGAAATGCAATGTGCAATGTCCTCCAACGAGTATGAAAGCTTCCAAAAGATGGTAGACAGAGCATTTGCCATGGAGAGGAAGCTGAAGGTCTTGGAGATAGAAAACAAGAGGAAGGCGGGACGGTCACACCAAGCCTCAGGTAGCAATACATGCCCACGTCTGATGCAGCAACCAGCAGGGCAGATGAGCCGTGCTGTGGTACCCTACTCAGCACCCCGAGGATACAACCCGAATTTCAGGCCTCCGTCAGCACCAGCACCACCGCAGCGTCAGTTTGTACAGCAGCCTCGCCCCACATATCAACCTCGACCAGCAGGACAAGGACCACCGAACCAACCCCAAGACAACAAAGGCCAGGCACCTAAGGTTGGGATGCAATGCTTCAACTGTGGTGAAGTGGGGCACTACGCCCATAAGTGCCCAATGAAGAAGCCCATGCAGCCACAACAGCAGAATGTGATGTGAGGACGGGTGAACCACGTGACCATGGAGGAAGCGCAAGAGGCACCTGACGTGGTAATTGGTAAGTTTCCTGCCAACTTACACATTGCAACCCTGTTGTTCGATTCTGGTGCCACCCGCTCGTTCATTGCTCAAGGGTTTGTTAAGAAGCATGATATAGCAACAACACAAACGAAACATATGCTAGCAGTAAACTCTCCAGGGGGAGAAATAAGGACAAGACAAGTGTGTCCCTAGGTGAATCTAGACATTAATGGGGTAGTATTTACTGCAAACCTCATAGTGATAGACTCACAAGGGATAGATATTATTTTGGGTATGGATTGGTTGACCAAACATAAGGGAATCATCCATTGTTCGACAAGAACGGTGGAACTAACTCACCCTAGTGTCACAAGAGTGAAGTTCATAACTGCACAAAACCCTAGGAGGGACCTTAAACTCAATCAAGTTGAGGTGGAAGTGGAAGAGATCAGGATTATCAGGGAATATCCAGATGTTTTTCCGGAGGAGTTGCAAGGTATGCCTCCCGATTGTGAAGTGGAATTCGCGATTGAGCTAGTGCCTGGAACAGCTCCAATATACAAGAGGCCTTATCGGATGGACTCCAAACAGTTGGAAGAACTCAAGGAGCATATAAGAGAATTGACGGAGAAGGGGTATATTCGTCCTAGTTCCTCACCATGGGGAGCTCCAGTGATATTTGTGCCCAAGAAAGACGGAACCCAAAGGTTATGCGTAGACTACCGTGCGTTGAACGAAGTAACCATCAAGAACAAGTACCCATTACCCCGCATTGAAGACTTATTTGATCAGTTGAGGGGAGCTTGTGTATTCTCAAAAATTGATCTCAGGTCGGGATACCACCAACTGAAGATAAGGCAAACCGACATTCCAAAGACAGCTTTCGTATCTCGATACGGACTGTATGAATACACCGTCATGCCGTTCGGGCTAACTAATGCCCCGGCATATTTCATGTATCTCATGAACAAGGTATTCATGGAATATCTGGACAAATTTGTGGTGGTTTTCATTGATGACATTCTCGTCTTCTCCAAAGACGAAGAAGAACATGAGGGACATTTAAGGTTGGTGTTGCAAAAGCTGAGAGAACACCAACTATATGCCAAGTTGAGCAAGTGTGAGTTTTGGCTGAAGAGAGTTCCCTTCTTAGGACATATAATGTCGGAGGGAGGAATCTCCGTAGATCCCACCAAGATCGAGGATGTGCAGAAGTGGAAGACCCCTGAGAATGTCGGGGATGTACGAAGCTTCTTAGGATTGGCTGGGTATTATCGACGGTTTATTGAGGGTTTCTCCAAGATCTCGAGACCCCTCACCAATTTTTTAGAGAAGGGGATCACATTCACATGGACACCGCAGTGCGAGATGAGTTTTCAAGAATTGAAGAAAAGATTGACAACAGCCCCAGTGCTAGTTATGCCGGATATGCAGAAGAATTTTTCGGTGTACTGCGATGCATCTGGACACGGGTTGGGATGTGATCTCATGCAAGAGGGGCAGTTCGTGGCCTACACGTCCCGGCAGCTCCAAAAACACGAGAAGAACTATCCTACACATGACCGAGAGCTAGCATCAGTGGTACACGCATTGAAGATTTGGCGGCATTACTTAATGGGAAAGAGGACAGAGATATATACGGATCATAAGAGCTTAAAGCACATTTTCACACAGCCAGATCTCAACCTCAGACAAAGGAGATGGTTAGAGCTAATCAACGAATTTGATGTAGGCATCAACTATCACCCTAGGAAGGCGAACGTCGTGGCGGATGCTTTAAGCCAGAAGGTGCAGGTCAGCATGTTGAGCTTAAAGAACATGCCTACAGAATTGAAGGAAGAGATTGCAAAACTCAATCTATGTCTGGTGAATAGTGGTGAGGCCATCGCCATGGAAGTGGACTCCACAATATAGCAAGAAATACGCAACGGTCAGAAGAATGACGAGAAGATACAAGAGATTAGAGAACTCATCAAAGAAAATAAAGCCCCTGGGTTTAGAGAAGATGAACAAGGTACGGTGTGGCATGGGAAAAGAACATGTGTGCCTGAAGTGAAGGAGATCCATGAATTGATTTTGAAGGAAGCTCATGATTCCGACTATTCGATTAATCCTGGGATTACGAAGATGTATCATGACCTCAAGAGCAGATATTGGTGGTATGGCATGAAGCGAGATGTCGCGGAATATGTTGCCCTATGTGACACATGTCAGTTGGTGAAAGCAGAACATCAACGACCTGCGGGACTGTTGCAACCACTCAAAGTGCATGAATGGAAATGGGAAGAAATAGGTATGGACTTCATAGTGGGACTACCCAGGACCCAATCGGGATATGATTCGATATGGGTCATCATCGACAGGCTAACCAAGGTAGCTCATTTCATCCCCATGAAAGAAAGCTACAGCGGATCCAAATTGGTGGAATTGTACATGTCAAGAATCGTATGTTTTCATGGAGTGCCAAAGAAGATAGTGTCAGGTCGAGGGACACAGTTCATCTCAAGGTTCTGGCAGAAGCTACATGAAACCATGGGAACCCATCTGAATTTTAGTTCTGCCTATCACCCCCAGACTGACGGGCAGACGGAAAGAACCAATCGGATCTTTGAGAATATGCTGAGAGCGTGTGCGCTCAAGAACAATAGGAGTTGGGATAAGAACTTCCCGTATGCAGAGTTCTCCTATAACAACAACTATCAGGCTAGTATGAAGATGTCACCATTTGAGGCTTTGTATGGGAGGAAGTGCAGAACTCCACTATTTTGGAACCAAACAGGGGAAAGTAAAGTGTTTGGGCCCGAGGTACTACAAGAAGCCGAGGCGAAAGTGAGGGAAATACACAACAACTTGAGGATAGCACAGACCCAACAAAAGAGCCATGCCGATGTACGGAGAAGAGAGCTCGTTTTCAACGTGGGGGACTATGTCTATCTCAAGGTGTCCCCTATCCAAGGACTTCGTCGGTTCAAGGTGAAAGGGAAGTTATCACCTCGATACATCGGACCCTTTCATATTCTAGAGAGGAAAGGCGAAGTGGCATATCAACTAGAACTACCGGCTCGCCTATCGGATGTGCACGACGTATTCCATGTGTCACAGCTCAAGAAATGTCTATGGACGCCCGAAGAGATGTTACCCATGAATGAGGTGGACGTACGAGAGGATCTTTCTTATGCCGAGCAACCGGTCAAGATTTTGGAGACAATGGAACGCCTCACCAGAAATAAAAGAATCCAGATGTGCAAGGTGCAGTGGAAGCATCACTCGGAAGAGGAAGCCACATGGGAGCGAGAAGACAAGCTTAAGGCACAGTTTCCGGAATTGTTTTCCTAGAACCACCAATCTCGAGGACGAGATTTCTTTCATGGGGGGTAGAGCTGTAACACCCCAAAACCTGCTAAAGAGGGGAATTTAAAAATTTTGGACGTAATGCATGTGATAAAGCAATTCAAATTCAAACTGGAATTTCAAATTCAAATCAAAACAGAAAAAGAAAAGGAAAAAGAAAAAGAAACCCGCCAGCCAGCCCAACCCGCGCCCCCCCTCTCTCCCTCTCTCTGACGTGCGGGGCCCGCCGTCGTCTTCTTCCCCGCACGCCCAACCGACCCTGGACTCTCTCCCGCGCCCGATAAAAACCAACCCCGGAACCCACGCTCCCAGCCCCGATTGCCGGTCCCGGACGCCCCAACGTGATCTCAACAGACCGCCGCCCTCCCTCGTCTATTTAAACGCCGAAATCCGCCCCTTTTTCCTCCCCGATCGGCCGTTTTTCTCTCCGGTGAGAACCGAAGCTTCTACAGCCGATTTCCTTCGATCTTTGCTCAAATTTCCTGATCTAACGTGCTGATCACGTTCCACCGCCGCCGGGGAGCCCTGCAGGTGAAGGAAACAGCGTGTCTTGCGCCCCGACTGCCACTTCGACATGCAACAAAGACCATCGCCGTTGAAGCTCGCCGCTGACCGACTTCCAGGGCCTCCGAGTGCAGGAAAACCCCTCGGTGAGCATCCCCTAACCCTCCGCAGCCGATCCGTGCAAAAAGATGCGAGTTCCAGCGTGTAGTGGCAAAAACCGAGGCTGCGCCGGCGAGATCGCCACCCCCGCCGCCACGCGCCGCCGCGCGCGCGGGCTGGCTCCGGCCAGGGCGACGTGGCCCCTTGAGGGCCGTCTATTTTAAATCGCACGGTAGAAATAAAACTGACGCGTACCGTTTTGGCGATCTAATCTGAGCCGTCTGTTTTAAATCGTACGGTCCATGTCGACCCCGCATTATAAAGGCTGGGATTCTTACGCGCTACCCCCTGGGGATCTCGGAAAACACGAGCTAGCCCCAGAAACATCTGATCTAGCCCCTGGACCCTCAGAAATTCGTGTAAATTCATTTAAAAATCAGTTTTAGCCCCTGGACTCAATAACAATTAGGAAAACCCCTCTGTTATGTGTAGTTAGACCCCTAGAAATTTAGGAAATAGTAAATTAAACCCTGCAGTAGGGTGGATTTACCTTTTTGACCCTATAGGATATTAAATTCAGAAATTTGGATATGTGACTAGGATTTAAATTTAAAAGGTAAGGCAAACACATGTGCAAATTCATGTTTAAACTCTCTAGCACTTGGAAAACTTTAGGATGAGTTAAAAATAGATTTTAGGCTGAAATGAAATCTGCCTAAGTGTTGCTCATTTTTATTTTCTCTAGAGACACATTTTTGTCTAGGAAATAATTCTAAAAACTAGTAAAATAAATTTAAATTGTTTCACATCAGTTCAAAAATATATTATTGAACATTTTAGATCAGAACCTATTCTGTTTAGATGATATGTCTTACTATTTTAATAGTAAAGTTCACTTTTAGGCATAGAAAATAAATCTGAAAATATAGGAAAATAGTTATGCTTAATTAGAAAATGATAAATGAGGTCTCCAAACCCAAAAACTTCAATTTAGGATTTTGTGGAAGATCTGAATATTATTTGGAGTAGGGAAATACCTTTCATGCAAACTTTGTGGCTAAGAAATGTATTAATTAAATATAAAGAATTTGTTCAAATTGGAAATTCATATATAGTGTGCAAATAGAAATCTGAACACAGAAGTTAGAAATAATATATATATATATATATATATATATATATATATGTTTAAAAGTGCATGTAGGCCAAAAATCAACACATCTAGGGTAACCACAACACTTAGAAATGTGAATGACTTCCATATGTATGTATGTGTGGTTTGCATGAAGTGAAAGTGTGGACTATGTCTTATGGATTGTTGTTTTCTTTTGCTATGTGTATTGGCATGAGTAGAACCTGCCCCAGAGCAAGTTCTTCCCTTCCAGGACCAAGACTTTCCATTCCCAGAGCAGCAGGAAGAAGGCAAGTGTCCTTGACCACTTTGATCCTATGCTAGGATGTGTAGATAGAATTATTTGCATTGTCAATTGAAATATGAAACCCATGCTATGAAGTTTCCCTAGAATTGCATTATCTTGTTTCCTTGTAGCTTGGGTTGGGATTTGTTTTATTATGTCATTCATTCATATCACTTATGCTTAGCCATGCTTAGAATGGGATAAGTGGGATATGAGGTCATCAACTTGTTTACCTTACTCTTGAATGAGACATTATGAGTTATGTAGAGGTAGGGATCGAGGCAAGTTGGATGATTTTGTTGGTGCTGGGTGCACGAGACTCGGGTTTGTGTTTAGTACATGCCTGGATCCTAAGGACCGGTTCATGGAGCATGTAACCTGGCTTTACCGTGCCAACCACATGCTGAGATGGGGCAGCTTGGCCAATTAATTAGGTGTATCCCCGGCGTAGTATGGGTGTTATGGATGGTGCGGGGAATAGGTGTCAGTTGGACTACCATATGAACCACAAGGCTCAAGAGGGGCCCACTGCAGCGGGGTTGGAGCCTCTTGTATGCTGTTAGGGGTGAAACCTCAGTGGGCCCACGCTCATCGGGAATCCCTTTGTAAAGGCTTCATAGTGATCTCTTGGCTAAACACTTGGGAAGTGTGAATGTGGTTCGCGGCCACTGGCATAATGGAGGTTCTTTTAGTCCACCCGGCAACGGGGGATGAAATCACTAGATGTGGGTACAGTGGTGCAAACTCTGCAGAGTCAAAACTGTCATGACAGCCGTGCTCACGGTCAAGAGCAGCTTGGACTTATTCATGATTAGAAGATGATGGATTGGGAAGTTGAGGATGTTAAGCGGGAAGCTTAACAATTGAGTTGAGACTATGTGTACTTGATATTGATGATGGGTTGAGGGATTGGGACCATTTCACCTGTGTAGTAATGTCGGTGCTTAATAAGCTAAGGTGATAGGTATTAATTGCGTAGTGCTTTAACCATGAGTTCAACCTCTCCTTGCTCTAGCCATGCATGACATAACTTTCCCACACTTGCTGAGTATCCACGGTACTCAAACTTGCTTTTCTGTTGGTTTATACTGCTGCTCAGGTCAAGAGAACGATGTGGTGTTTAATGACCAAGACTTTGGTCCCGAGGAAGGATTCTAGGTTCACGGAGTCCCCCAGGCAATGCCTGTGATGGAGCCCACAAGATTTATATTCCGCTGCTGTTTTATTTACCTATTATGAATGTATTATCGTCCATCGAGACGTATGCTATGTAAGATTTATTTATATTCGACACCTGGCTTGTAATATGATGATGCTTCACTATTTGTCGTCACATGTATGACAAAATGATCCTGGTATACATGTGATATTCACTCGGTTGTTCTTCGGAGAAACCGGGTGTGACAGAGTAGATGGGTAGAATAAGAATCGCTCGTAGTATAATGCTTGGCTAATGTTATAGACAGGTTTCGGTAGAAGATGAGTAGTTGAAATCTACTCACAAGACGGTAACATTTTTCGACCACAAGTCGAGTAGTTGCATTCTACTCGCGAGAAAGTCAAGTAACGAGGTCTACTCGCGAGATGACAGTGGGTAGATCACTCTTTAATAAATTGAGATGTGGACAGGGATCTGTGTAGGTCGGTTTGCACAAGGTTGTTCTCGATCTGACGCTGTGTCAACGCTTGTGAACACATCGTGTCTGGGCCGGTAGGGCAAGGCAGATGTTGGATGGTGGGTTGTAGCCCCGTCTGTGTTGATTAAGGCCCGTACCATACTTGGCCCTATTTGATAAGTTTTTGAACTGTACTGGGTGCATAATGGCTATATGGGACCCAGTAAAGTGATGTACCTGGTGAGATTCATGTTGGAACTTTTTAGATCGGCTTAGACTATAGGCGTTCGTACAGCAGGAGGTAACTCGCTCAAGAACATTTCACTGCAGAGATGTACCTTGAGGGAGCTTGCTGTTCGGATCTATTGAACTGTGACCTATGTGGGTGATCTTGCGAAAGGTGGCTGCGTGCAACATCAGTCGAGTGTGCTACGCAACTCCAATATGTGTGTACGTGTCGTGCACTCCGGGTGTCTACTGATTTGCAATCACCATCGCTCGCGGTTATTTGAGTATAGTTGGACACTGCGTCTTGACGTAGTAATAAAGAGTAGTTGGAAATTATTATACATGCTGAATTGCTTAATCTTATGTGATGCAACCTTATATGTATTGGAGATAGTGCCAACTAAAGTTTATTTCGCCTTGAGCAGGAAGCATCGTGATAGTGCCAACTAAAGTTTATTATTATACATGCTGAATTGCTTAATCTTGTTTGATTTGGGGTTATGATGCTGCTCGGTTCAAGGTTTCAAATTGATGTTATACAATCGAAAGTTAAGGATTAACTTGTAGGCGAGTTGATTTCGGAAAATTTCAGCTTATCCTAGTTTCAAGTCCCTGCATGTAGAGTCTCATACTTAAGGACGTCGGTTAAGTCTTGTTGAGCCTTCGTACTCACCCTTGCTATATGGAATGTTTTGCATGTATTAATAAGCTTATGATGAGGGTTACTCAGTGGGATATCCCAACCTTCGTGTTGTGTAATCTCACCGTGCGCGATTATACTGTTTGTGTTGATTATTAATTTTGTCATGCATTATTTCTCAGAATTAATCATTAAATTATCTAATATTCTAACAATCCAACACCCTTACTGTAGGCAATTTCCTGAGGTTATTGTCGCTAGTTTAACCGATGCATCGATGCCGTAGAAATTCTCAAGTGTGCACTACAAGAGGTGGCAAATGAAGGCCAAGCTCTAACTTACTGATCTAAAAAATATTTTGGGTAACCGATGCCAGGCCTTAAGGAACTATATCTGTTGAAGAACAAGCAAAGTTCGAGGAGGCCAATTCTACCCTGAGGAATGTATTCTAAGCATTTTTGACAATTGTATGTGTAATATTTATCTAAACATAATAGATAAAATAAGCATTATGACACAATAAGTGCTAAATATGGTGCATCTAATGTAGATAGAATTTTCATAAATATAAGATGATTAACACCCGTCCCGTAATTGAACAAGCTCATGAGATACGGTGTATTGAGAGATATCTCAATCTCCTTAAGTGTACCTTACGCGACAAGTTTGTGGCTTGATACATTATTGCAAAGTTGTCTCCTTCATGGGTAAACTTTACAAGGACTCTCAAGCATATATTGATGTTGAGCAGAAGGCTTGGGCCAAGGACACTACTAAGAAAGGAGGTAAGGGGTCTAGCGACAACATGGTGCACAAATCCAACGCCAGAAATAAAAAGAATAGCAAACTCTCTTTCAAGCCAAACATGACTACTGGTTTTAAGAAAAAAAATCAAACAAAGGTGACCAAGATTGTTATACATGTGGAGAGAATGAACATTTTTTCATGGAATGCCCAGAACGGGCACATTGCAGAGGGAAAATGTGACACCCGGTTCCGAAAATAGAACCAAGTGAATGCATATGTGTGCCCAGGATGTTCATCACACATACACATGTAATCCGCAAACTGAATTCAGAATAAAACCACGAATAAATAGTGTTTAAGTACTTTATTACAATAACTCAAAGTCTCACTCATGAATCTCTAACTTATTCTTGCAGCGGAAGTCTCTAAACAACAGCGGAAATAACTAAACAGCAGGCTCCAATCTTCATCTCCACAGGCATGTTGACGGTAGTTCGCACGCCTAGTACTCCACATGTTCCTCGAAGTACTCATCTCCTGTAGCAGATGTTTACGTGGTAATACAAGGGTGAGTACATGTCGTACTCAGCAAGTGCGGGAAAAGTATGACATGTAGCTTACAACAAGGTAGGCAATAAAAAGGCTCATTGCAGCAATCAAATTTTATTTCACAAACATGGTAAAAACAGCAACTATTTCTAGGTAAAATTTATCCCATCATAATCAAGTAAATCAGCAACATTCTCTCATCATATTTCACGATTTATCAAGTCTGATCCAGCCATTACTCTTTCTCAAGCGCATCTCATACTCATAAATATTCATAGCCATCTCCTTTTCATATAACCGAAACCAAACTCATTGTTATGACTCAAAACAGTCCCAAAACCAATCCCAATGACCATAACATAACCATATCGAATAACCATCCCAAGTTTTCCCTCTAATCATGGAAGTTGGCCAGGTGCTTGTGACAGGAAGCATGGCTATCATGATAGTTTTACACTGTGCAGAGGTGGCACCACTTTACCCACAAGTTCATGATTTCGTCACCCGTTGGCGACTGCAAAACCTCCATTATACTAGTACACAACCATCGGTGTATGGCCAAGAGATCACAAAATAGCCTTTACAAAGGGGCTACTAGATGTATGGACTCACTGAGATTTCACCGGCAGGCTCGAATCACCATTCTCCCACCCATGGGCCCCCTCTGGTGCCATCAGTTCCCAGGGCAGTCCTCCTCGACTCCCATTCCCCGCGCCATCCGTGGTCCATAACAAGCTAGCAACACACCTAATTAATCAGCTAAACCGCACCCATACTTGGCCTTGTGATGGCACTGTTTTCCTAGCATATTCTCGCATGAACCGGTCCTTAGATCTACGGCAAGTACCACCATATCATCCAGCAACATCCACGAACCAAGCTTGCCATTGGCCTTTCCGGGGTGATAGTTGATTCATACATCATAATCCTTGATAAGTAACAACCATCGACGTTTCCTCAAATTCAAATCTGTTTGGGTGAATATGTACTTGAGACTTTTATGATCCGTATAGATCTCACATCGATGACCAAGGATATAATGTCTCCAAATCTTCAATGCATGCACCACGGCTGCTAGTTCCAAGTCATGCGTTGGGTAAATGAGCTCGTGTTTCTTCAATTGTCGTGAGGCATAGGCTACCACTTGTCCTTTTTGCATGAGCACGCATCTGAGCCCTTGTCTAGATGCGTCACAATATATGTCAAAGCTCTTGCTTACATCTGGCAATACCAAAACCGGCGCTGTGGTTAGCCTTTTCTTGAGATCCTCAAAGCTTTCTTGGCACGCTGGTGTCCATTGGAAGGCTTTTCCCTTCGTTAGAAACTCCGTCATAGGCTTTGCTATCTTAGAGAAGTCCTTGATGAACATTCGGTAGTATCCAGCCATCCCAAGAAAACTCCAAATATCCCTCACATTTTGCGGTTGGTTTCACTTCAGAACATCTCCCACTTTTCCGGGATCAACCGATACTCCTTCCTTGGAGATGATGTGTCCTAGAAACGATATCTCCTTTAGCCAAAATTGACATTTGCTGAGCTTGGCATACAACTGATGCTCTCGCAGCTTTTGAAATGTCAATCTCAAATGTTCTTCATGTTCCTCCTCGCTTTTCAAATACACTATGATGTCGCCAATGAAAACCATGACGAACTTATCCAAGTACTCCATGAAAACCTTGTTCATGAGGTACATGGAGTATGCGGGTTTGTTTGTTAACCCAAACGGCATAACGATATATTCATACGAACCATACCGTGTCTGAAAGGCAGTCTTGGGTATATCGAAGGGCTTAATCTTCAGCTGGAAGTATCCTGACTGAAGATCAATCTTGGAGAACACTCAGGCTTCCTTCATTTGGTCGAACAGGTCCTCTATGCGGGGCATAGGGTACTTGTTCTTGATCATCACCTCACTGAGAGACCTATAGTCCACGCACATCATTTGAGTTCCATCTTTCTTGTCTATGAAGAGCACGGGGGCTCCCAATGGTGATGAGCTTGGACGTATAAAACCCTTCTCCAACTGCTCCTGAATTTGCTTCTTTAGTTCTACTGGTTCATTGACAGGCGTCCTATAGGGTCTCTTTGCTATGGGTGCAGTTCCGGGTACCAAATCAATGGCAAACTCAATGTCCCGATCAGGTGGCATTCCTGGAAGCTCTTCTGGAAACACGTCCGAGAATTCCTGAACCACTGGAATGTTGTCCAATGTTGCTCCTTCGACGTGGTTCAAAATTGCCCTTTCGGTTGTTTGTTGGGCTGACTCAAACTCGATACGAACACCTTGCTCGTTTGTCAACTGCACGCTCCTTTCAGCACATTGGATTACTCCGTTGTGCTTGCTTAACCAATCCGTCCTGAGTATTATGTCGAGCCCTTGGGAATCCAAGACAATGAGGTTGGCAAGGAAGTCTAGCCCCCTTATCCTAAGGTTTACTTTCAGACATACTATATTAGTCCTCATCACTCCACTGGGAGAATTAACCAACATAGTATATTTCAAGTGTGATATGGGTAGATTGTACTTGGCAACATACTTGGATGATATGAAAGAATGTGATGCTCCAGAATCAAATAGAATGGTGGCTGGGTTGAAGTTGGCGAGGAACATACCAATCACGACGTCCTCAGCCTGTTGTGGTTCCTCGGCAGAAACATGGTTCACGTTGCCGCGAGCGTAGTTCTGCTGTCCACGGTTGCCTTGATTGGCTCCTCCGTTCGGCCGTGGGTTCTGATTGGGCACGTTGCCTTGCTGTCTAGGACCTCTCCTCGGGCACTGGCTCGCAAAGTGTCCCGTCTCCCCGCATGCAAAACATGCCCTGTTGCCTACGGCAGCAGGTACATTAGGGTGTGGGTTTTGAACAGGAGCGCCCATGTTGGGTTGGGGCGCAGGAAGTAAAGGCACACGATGTAACACCCCAAAACCTGTTAAGAGGGGAATTTAAAAATTTTTGGATGTATTGCATGTGGTGCAGAAATTCAAATTCAGATTTGAATTCAAATTCAACTCAAAACAGAAAAGAAAAAGAAAAAGAAAAAGAAAAAACAAAACCCTCCCGGCCAGTGGGCCGAAACCCACCAGCCAGCCCACCTCGCCCCCGCGCCAACCCGCAGCCGCGCACCCTGTTTTCCTCTCACCGACATGTGGGGCCCACCGTCATCTTCCTCCTCGCGCGCGCGCTCGGCCGACCCGGGACTCCTCTCTCCCCCGAATCGAAACCACCCCGGATACCCGCGTATCCCAGCCGAATTTTGGTTCTGGACGACTCCATCTCGATCCCAACCGAACGCCGCCATCCCCCGGCTATATAAACACCAGCATCATCCCGTTTTTCGCCCGCGATCGGCTGTTTTCCTCCCGGTGTGAACCGAAGCTCCGATCACCGTTTTCTCTCAATCTTTGCCCGGGTTCTCTGATCTAACGCGCCGATCGTGTTCCACCGCCTCCGGGGAATCACGCAGGTGCAAAAAACTCGGTGGTTTGCGCTTCAGACACACGCCGACGAGCATTGCCGTGAATTCACCTCGGACCTCGTCGCCGACCGCCTTCCATGACCTCCGAGCTCAATAAAAATCCTGAGGTAAGATCCCCGACCTCCCCTCTACCGATCTATGCCATGAAATCCCAGTTTTAGGAAGAATAGACGAAGATCCGAAGTTTCGGGCGAGATCGCCGCCTCCCGCCACCGTGCGCCGCCGGGCAGCGCCGCCCGCGCTCGATCAGAGCGACGTGGCCGCTTGTGCGCCGTCTATTTTAAATCGCACGGTGAATTAAAACCCGAGCGTACCTGTTCGGCAATCTACTCTGAGCCGTCTGTTCTAAATCGGACGGTCCATGTCGGCCCCGCATTATAAAGGCCGGGATTCTTACGCGCTACCCCCTGGGGATTGTAACACCCCAAATTTTGATTCAAAACTCTAAACCATGTTCAGAGGGGAATTTAAAAATTTTTGGACGTGTTGCATGTTTTGCAAAAATTCAAATTCAAACTGGAATTCAAATTATACTCAAAACAGAAAAGAAATGGAAAAAAGAAAAAGAGAAACGGGAAAAAAACCGGCCAGTGGGCCGAAACCCGCCAGCCGGCCCAGTTTCCCCGCGCCAGCCCGCCCCCGCGTGCCCGCGCTGTCTCTCACAGACGGGTGGGACCCACCTGTCATCCCTAACCCCGCGACCCCGGACTCTCTCCCGCGCGCGCGATCTTAACCGATCGAAAAACCGCGTTCCTCAGCCGAATTTCGGTCCCAGAAGAAATCCAACTCGATCACAACTGACCCACCGCCCTCCCCCGGCTATAAAAACCCCAGCCCCGATCGGTTTTTCCCACGCGATTACCGATTTTTACTCCGGTGAGCACCGAGACTTCGCCGGTGAATTCTGGCTGATCTAAGCTTGGAAACTCTGATCTAACTCGCTGGTCTTGATCCACCGCCTCCGGGGAGCTTTGCAGGTGCAGAAAACTCGGAGACTTACGGTGTAAACACAGCGCCGACGAGCTTCGCCGTGGTTTTGCCTCGGACCTCGCCGCCGATCACTTTCCAGGACCCCCGAGCTCAAGAAAACCCCCGAGGTGAGATTCCCGACCTCCCCTCTACCGATCTATGCCATAAGATCACAGTTCTAGGCAGAATTCTCGCGGATCCGAAACTTTCAGGCGAGATCGCCGCTTCCCGCCGCCGTGCGCCGCCGGCAGCGCCGCCCGCGCTCGATCAGAGCGACGTGGCCGCTTGTGCGCCGTTTATTTTAAATCACACGGTAGACTTTAAATCCCCGCGTACCGGTTCGATGTTATAATCTCAGCCGTCGGTTTAAAATCGGACGGTCCACGTCAGCCCCGCGTTATAAAGACTGGAATTCTTACGTGCTACCCCCTGGGGTTCTCTGGAATTGAGAGCTAGCCCCGGAAACTTCAGATCTAGCCCCTGGAACTCCAGAAAATCATGTAAATTCATTTAAAAATCAGTTTTAGCCCCTGGACTTAATAAAAATTAGGAAAAACACCTCTGATAAGTGTAGCTAGACCCCTGGAAATTATGAAAATAATATTATAGACCCTGTAATGGGTGAGTTCATTATTTTAGCCCTGTTTAGTATTTAATTTAGGAAGTTGAATATGTAACTAGTGTTTAAAAATTAAAAAGTGGGACAAACATATTGTCAAAATTAAGTTAAAGACTTTCTCAGTGTTTAGAAAATTTTGGAGTGAGATAAAAACATATTTTGGACAGAATTGAATCTGTTTAATTTATTATTCACATTTAGGGACACATTTTTAAGTAAAGAATAGCTCTAGAAAAATAGGGAAAATAATTATGAAATAGTTTACATCAGAGGCCAAGGTCAAAATATGTTATTCAATTATTTAGGACCAAAACCTATACTGTTTAGATGATGTGTATTACTAATTTCATAATAAAATACACAATTATACATAGGAATATAAATCTGAAAATATAGCAACTAGTAAAAGATAAATGGAGTTTTTAAAAATTCAAAGAGTTCAGTTTAGGGTTGATAGAAATTATGAAGGCACATATGGAGAAGAAAAATACTTTTCTTACATACTTGGTAGTTTAATATAAGGAATTTATTTAAAACTGAAACACACACATATATACATATATATATATATATAGTATGTAAGTATAAATATGAACACCAAAGTAGGAATCATACACATATAAATAAAAGTGTGTGCAAGCCACGGATCAACACACAAAGTAACCACAACACATATAATGGTGAATGAATTTCATAAATATGAAATGTGTGGTTTGTATGAAGTAGAAGTGTGAACTATGTCTTATGATTGTTGTTTTTCTTTTGCTATGTGTGATGGTAAGAAGTAGAACCTGTTCAAGAGCAAGTTATTCCTTTCCAAGATCAGGACTACCCATTTCAAGAGCAGCAAGAAGGAGGCAAGTGTCCTTGACCACTTTGATCCTATGCTAGGATGTGTAGATAGAATTATTTGCATTGTCAAATGAAATATGAAACCCATGCTAGGAAAGTTTCCCTAGAATTGCATTACCTTGTTTCCTTGTAGCTTGGGTTGGGATTTATTTTGTCATGTCATTTATTTACATGCATATGCTTAGCCATGCTTAGAATGGGATATTTGGGATATGAGAGCATCAGTTTATTATACCATACTCTTGAATGAGCTATTGTGAGTTATGTAGAGGTAGGGATCAAGGCAAGTTGGATGTTTTGGTTGTGTGCTGGGTGCACGAGACTTGGGTTTGTGTTTAGTACTTGCCTGGATCCTAAGGACCGGTTCATGGAGCATGTAACCCGGCTTTACAGTGCCAACCACATGCTGAGATGGGGCAGCTTGGCCAATTAATTAGGTGTATCCCAGGCATAGTATGGGTGTGTTGGATGGTGCGGGGAGTAGGTGTCAGCTGGACTACCATATGAACCGCAAGGCTCAAGAGGGGGCCACTGCAGCGGGATTGGAGCCTCTTGTATGCTGTTAGGGGTGAAACCTCAGTGGGCCCACGCTCGTCGGGAATCCCTTTGTAAAGGCTTCGTAGTGATCTCCTGGCTACACACCTGGGAAGTGTGAATGTGGATCGTAGCCACTGGCATAATGGAGGTTCTTTTAGTCCACCCGGCAACGGGGGATGAAATCACTACATGTGGGTACAGTGGTACAAACTCTGCAGAGTTAAAACTGTCTTGACAGCCGTGCTCACGGTTAAGAGCGGCCTGGACTTATTCATGATTAGAGGATTGATGGTTTTGGGAGTTAAGCGGGGAGCTTAACATTGGTAATGATGTTATGATTATTGGATTACAATGATGGGATGGGAGATTGGGACCATTTCACCTGTGTAGTAATGTAGGTGCTTAATAAGCTAAGGTGATAGGTATTAATTGCGTAGTGCTTTAACCATGAGTTCAACCTCTCCTTGTTCTAGCCATGCATGATAAAATTTTCCCACACTTGCTGAGTACCATTGGTACTCAACCTTGCATATTTGTTGGTTTATAATGCTGCTCAGGTCAAGATAATGAGGTAGTGTATAATGACCAAGATTTTGGACCCGAGGAAGGTTTTTAGGTTCATGAAGACCCCCGGGCAACGCCTGTGATGGAGCCCTAAAAGAATAATATTCCGCTGCTAGTTTATTTACTTGTGATGAAGCATTAGTGTCCATTGAGACATTTGCGATGTAAGACTTATTTATATTCGACACCTGGCTTGTAATAAATGATGCTTCACTATTTGTCATCACATGTACGAGAAAATGATCCTGGCATACATGTGATATTCACTTGGTTGTTCTTCGGAAAAACCGGGTGTGACAGAGGTGGTATCAGAGCCAAGGTTGCCCGTAGGAACGTGGACCTAGGTAGAAATGGACGTAGTTAAGGGCCCTATTTTCTTAAAAACTATTTTCCAAGGTGTGGGTGGAAAAGTGTTATTAAAGGAGTCATTTTCTTCATCTTACCCCAACTTTCATTCAAAATAGGATTTTTGTTTGAGAATTTATCTAACCTAATTTTAAATTCTTTTGTTTTAGATGGTTCGCATGATTCGCACCGCTCGTAAGTCCACAGGAGGGAGAGTTCCCGTAGTTGCCCTTGCCGAAAGAGAGGAGAGTCGTCCAGTGACGTACCTTTCCTATGGATTGGCAGTACGAGATTTGTTGCGCCGTCTTCGGCGTATGCTCGAAGCCGCCGGCAATACGGGCAAGCTAATCATCCACTATAACTCCACCAGGACCATCCGTGAGAAGAGGGAAGAATGGAGTTCGGAGATGAGGATTATACACGAGAATCAACTGCTTAAGATTCACCACTCTCCAGCTTGTCGAGCAACACAAGTTGACGCGGAGAAAGATGTCACCTGGGAGGCCATCACCTGCCAGAGTCACATCTATCGTCGCCACTTGGACAAAACTGAGTACATGTATGTCCTCCAACGTGAGAGTGGTACCACGGAGTACAAGTACCCACCGGTGCAGCAAGGGACTTCCCATGAGCACATGGACTTGTGCTTGGAGGATGCTGCTATGCTCAACACTCGACTGCAGGAGTGTCAACAAGAGCTTCAGGATGTCCGAGACACCCTGAAGGAAACGGCGGCGTTGCTGCGAGCTTGCTTAAAGGCGAGAGAAAGAGGAGATGGGAATGAACTGTGTGTCACCGTGAATGATACATGGACTCCTGACTCCCCGGATCGCCGAGCAATCAGGCGTCGTCGCACTTCTCCACCAGCAGCCTCCCCACCCAAAGCAGAGTCAGAAGGTAGCCGAAATGAGGAGGAAGATCCCGAGGAGCCAACTCAAGAGGACGAGTAGTGTAGAGTCTTTCCCCTAGCTAGCAAGAGGTCGAGTAGTCGAGTCGTTACGTAGTTAATGGTGTGATGATGCTTGGTGTGTGACGTGAGTTGTGGAAGCCATGAGCAATTGTCCACAGCCTCGTCTTCAGATTGTTTTGCTTTGGTGTGTGAACCCACAGGAAATAATAGTGCATTTATTTGGTGTGAGATATAAACCCTCGTAAAATTTTAACAAAGCCTCAACACCTCAAAGCACCAACAAATGAAAGTAGTAAGATGATACTAAATGATATCAAATTAACATTTGTTGATTCTGCCAGATGGCCGGAAGAGGAAAAGGACGTGCTGCCAACCCCGCCAACAACAATGATGAGGCATGCAACCCTCATCTTTCTGGAGGCCAGGACAGGGGTGGTCGCCGTGAAGAAGTTGATCCTCTCCACCAAATGCTGGAGAATCAAAATCAGCTTATCCAGAACTTGACTCAAGTGGTGGCCAACTTGCATCAAGTTCCACCTCCACAAGCTGCACCACGCCAACCAAGGTTGAGTGAGTTTCTAGGAACTCAACCTCCAAAGTTTGCAAGTGCTACTGAACCTCTGGAGGCAGATGATTGGCTGAAGACCATTGAAAGTAAGATGAGGATAATACAATTCCATGGGTATGAGAGGGTGCTGTTTGCCTCTCATCAATTGCATGGACCTGCTGCTGATTGGTGGACCGCCTACGTGGCCGCCCATCATGACCCTGAGAACATCACTTGGGAAGAGTTCAAGCGTAGCTTCCGCAACCATTACATCCCAAGAGGTGAACTCAAAAACAAGAGGAAGGAATTTTTGGGACTGCAGCAGGGAAACATGACTGTGAGGGAATACCTCACTAAATTTACTCAACTATCCCGTTATGCTCCACGAGACATAGAGACTGATGAGCAGAAACAAGATTGTTTCGTGGATGGACTTACCGCAGAGATGCAGTGTGCAATGTCCTCCAATGAGTATGAAAGCTTTCAAAAGATGGTGGACAGAGCATTTGTGGTGGAAAGGAAGCTAAAGGCCTTGGAAAATGAGAATAAGAGGAAGGCGGGGTGGTCACATCAGGCCTCAGGGAGCAACACCCGCCCACGTATGATGCAACAACCTACGGGGCAGACAAGCCGTGCTGCGGTACCCTATTCAGCACCAAGAGGGTACAACCCAAACTACAGGCCACCCGCGGCATCAGTACAGCCGCCACGTCAGTTTGTGCAGCAGCCTCGCCCCGCATATCCACCTCGACCAGCAGTGCAAGGACCCCCAAACCAACCCCAGGACAACAAGGGCCCAGCATCTAAGATTGGGGTGCAATGTTTCAGCTGTGGTGAAGTGGGGCACTACGCCCATAAATGCCAAAAGAAGAAGCTTGCGCCGCCACAACAGCAGAATGTAGTGAGAGGACGGGTGAACCACGTCACTATGGAGGAAGCACAAGAGGCACCCGACGTGGTAGTTGGTAAGTTTCCTGCCAATTTACACCTTGCAACTCTGCTGTTTGATTCTGGTGCTACCCACTCGTTCATTGCTCATGGGTTTGTTAAGAAGCATGACCTAGCAACCACACAAATAACCATATGCTAGCGGTAAACTCTCCAGATTTAGAAATAAGGACAAGACAAGTGTGTCCCAAAGTGAGCCTAGACATTAATGGGGTAGTATTTACGGCTAACCTCATAGTGATAGATTCACAAGGGATAGATATTATTTTGGGTATGGATTGGTTGACCAAACATAAAGGAATCATCCATTGTTCGACCAGAACGGTGGAACTAACTCACCCCAATGGCACAAGAGTAAAGTTCATAACGATACACGAGCCTAGGAGGGACATTAAATTAAATCAAGTGGAGGTGAAAGTTGAGGAAATCAGGACTATCAGGGAATATCCAGATGTTTTTCCGGAGGAATTGCCAGGTATGCCTCCCGACCGTGACGTGGAATTCGCAATTGAGCTAGTACCGGGAATAGCCCCGATATACAAGAGACCTTATCGAATGGACTCCAAGCAGCTAGAAGAGCTCAAGGATCATTTGAGAGAATTGACGGAGAAGGGGTATATTCGCCCTAGTTCCTCACCATGGGGAGCTCCGGTGATATTTGTGCCCAAGAAAGACGGAACCCAAAGGTTATGCATGGATTACCGTGCCTTGAATAAGGTAACCATCAAAAACAAGTACCCATTACCCCGCATTGAAGACTTGTTTGATCAGTTGAGGGGAGCTTGTGTGTTCTCGAAAATTGATCTCAGGTCGGGGTACCACCAACTCAAGATAAGGCAATCAGATATTCCCAAGACAACTTTCGTATCTCGGTACGGACTGTATGAATACACTGTCATGCCTTTTGGGCTAACCAATGCCCCGGCATATTTCATGTACCTCATGAACAAGGTATTCATGGAATATCTGGACAAATTTGTGGTGGTTTTCATAGATGATATTCTCGTCTTCTCCAAAAATGAAGAAGAACATGAGAAACATCTAAGGTTGGTGTTACAGAGGCTGAGAGAACACCAACTATATGCCAAGTTGAGCAAGTGTGAGTTTTGGCTGAAGAGAGTTCCCTTTTTAGGACATATAATCTCGGAGGGAGGAATCTCCGTAGATCCCGCCAAAATCGAGGATATCCAGAAGTGGAAAACCCCTGAAAATGTCGGGGAAGTTCGAAGCTTTTTGGGATTGGCTGGATACTATCGATGGTTTATTGAGGGATTCTCCAAGATCTCGAGACCTCTCACCAAACTGTTGGAGAAGGGAATCACATTCACCTGGACGCCACAGTGCGAGACGAGCTTTCAGGAGTTAAAGAAGAGATTGACAACAGCCCCAGTGTTGGTTATGCCAGATATGCAGAAAAAATTTCACAGTGTACTGCGATGCCTCTGGAAATAGGTTGGGATGTGTTCTCATGCAAGAAGGACATGTCGTGGCATATGCATCCCGGCAGCTTCGGAAGCACGAGAAGAACTATCCTACACATGATCTAGAACTAGCTGCAGTGGTACACGCGTTGAAAATTTGGCGGCACTATTTGATGGGGAAGAGGACAGAGATATATACGGATCATAAGAGTTTGAAGTACATATTCACACAGCCAGATCTCAATCTCCGACAAAGGAGATGGTTAGAGCTAATCAATGACTTTGATGTGGGCATCAACTATCATCCTGGGAAAGCAAACGTCGTGGCCGATGCTTTGAGTCGGAAAGTGCAGGTCAATAAGTTGAGTTTGAAGGACATGCCTGCAGAATTGAAGGACGAGGTTATAAGACTCAATCTATGTCTAGTAAATAGTGGTGAAGCCATCGCCATGGAAGTGGACTCCACACTCGAGCAAGACATACGCGAGGGCCAAAAGAATGATGAGAAGATACAAGAGATCAGACAGCTCATTAAGGAAAATAAAGCTCTTGGTTTTAGAGAGGATGAACAGGGAACGGTGTGGCATGGGAAAAGGATCTGTGTGCCAGAAGTAAAAGAGATCCGTGAATTAATTTTGAAGGAGGCTCACGATTCCGACTATTCCATTCATCCTAGGAGTACGAAGATGTACCAGGACCTCAAAAGCAGGTATTGGTGGTATGGCATGAAGCGAGATGTCGCGGAACATGTTGCCCTATGTGACACATGTCAGTTGGTGAAAGCAGAACATCAACGACCCGCGGGATTATTGCAACCACTCAAAGTGCCTGAATGGAAGTGGGAAGAAATCAGCATGGATTTTGTCGTGGGATTGCCTAGAAACCAATCCGGGTATGATTCAATATGGGTCGTTATTGATAGGCTAACCAAGGTAGCTCATTTCATCCCTGTGAAAGAAAGCTACAGCGGATCCAAATTGGCAGAATTGTACATGTCAAGGATTGTATGTTACCATGGAGTGCCAAAGAAGATAGTATCGGACCGAGGGACACAGTTCACCTCGAGGTTTTGGCAAAAGTTGCATGAAACCATGGGAACCCATCTGAATTTCAGCTCTGCCTATCATCCCCAAACTGACGGGCAGACGGAGAGAACCAATCAGATCCTTGAAGATATGTTAAGGGCATGTGCACTCAAAAACAATAGGAGTTGGGACAAGAACTTACCGTATGCGGAGTTTTCCTATAACAACAGCTATCAAGCTAGTATGAAAATGTCACCGTTTGAAGCTTTGTATGGAAGGAAGTGCAGAACTCCTCTATTCTGGAACCAAACAGGAGAAAGTAAAGTGTTTGGTCCAGAAGTGCTACAAGAAGCCGAAGCGAAGGTGAGGAAGATTCGCAACAACTTGAGGATAGCACAAACACGCCAGAAGAGTTATGCCGATGTACGAAGAAGAGAACTCGTTTTCAACGTGGGAGACTATGTTTATCTCAAGGTGTCCCCTATCAGAGGACTTCGTCGGTTCAAGGTGAAAGGGAAGTTGTCACCTCGATACATCGGACCCTTTTAAGTTTTGGAAAGAAAAGGCGAAGTGGCGTACCAACTAGAGTTACCGGTTCATCTATCGGACGTGCACGATGTATTTCATGTGTCACAACTCAAGAAATGTCTGAGGACGCCTGAAGAGGTGTTACCCATGAATGAAGTGGATGTAGCTGAAGATTTGTCTTATGCCGAGCAACCATACAAGATTTTGGAGACGATGGAACGCCTCACCAGAAACAAGAGAATCCGGATGTGCAAGGTGCAGTGGAAGCATCACTCAGAAGAGGAAGCTACCTGGGAACGGGAAGATGAGCTCAAGGCACAATTTCCGGAATTGTTTTCTTAGAAACACCAATCTCGAGGACGAGATTTCTTTTAAGGGGGGTAGAGCTGTAACACCCCAAATTTTGATTCAAAACTCTAAACCATATTCAGAGGGGAATTTAAAAATTTTTGGACGTGTTGCATGTTTTGCAAAAATTCAAATTCAAACTGGAATTCAAATTATACTCAAAACAGAAAAGAAATGGAAAAAGAAAAAGAGAAACGGGAAAAAAACCGGCCAGTGGGCCGAAACACGCCAGCCGGCCCAGTTTCCCCGCGCCAGCCTGCCCCCGCGCGCCCGCGCTGTCTCTCACAGACGGGTGGGACCCACCTGTCATCCCTAACCCCGCGACCCCGGACTCTCTCCCGCGCGCGCGATCTTAACCGATCGAAAAACCGCGTTCCTCAGCCGAATTTCGGTCCCAGAAGAAATCCAACTCGATCACAACTGACCCACCGCCCTCCCCCGGCTATAAAAACCCCAGCCCCGATCGGTTTTTCCCACGCGATCGCCGATTTTTACTCTGGTGAGCACCGAGACTTCGCCGGTGAATTCTGGCTGATCTAAGCTCGGAAACTCTGATCTAACTCGCTGGTCTTGATCCACCGCCTCCGGGGAGCTTTGCAGGTGCAGAAAACTCGGAGACTTACGGTGTAAACACAGCGCCGACGAGCTTCGCCGTGGTTTTGCCTCGGACCTCGCCGCCGATCACTTTCCAGGACCCCCGAGCTCAAGAAAACCCCCGAGGTGAGATTCCCGACCTCCCCTCTACCGATCTATGCCATAAGATCACAGTTCTAGGCAGAATTCTCGCGGATCCGAAACTTTCCGGCGAGATCGCCGCTTCCCGCCGCCGTGCGCCGCCGGCAGCGCCGCCCGCGCTCGATCAGAGCGACGTGGCCGCTTGTGCGCCGTTTATTTTAAATCGCACGTTAGACTTTAAATCCCCGCGTACCGGTTCGATGTTATAATATCAGCCGTCGGTTTAAAATCGGACGGTCCACGTCAGCCCCGCGTTATAAAGACTGGAATTCTTACGTGCTACCCCCTGGGGTTCTCTGGAATTGAGAGCTAGCCCCGGAAACTTCAGATCTAGCCCCTGGAACTCCAGAAAATCATGTAAATTCATTTAAAAATCAGTTTTAGCCCCTGGACTTAATAAAAATTAGGAAAAACACCTCTGATAAGTGTAGCTAGACCCCTGGAAATTATGAAAATAATATTATAGACCCTGTAATGGGTGAGTTCATTATTTTAGCCCTGTTTAGTATTTAATTTAGGAAATTGAATATGTAACTAGTGTTTAAAAATTAAAAAGTGGGACAAACATATTGTCAAAATTAAGTTAAAGACTTTCTCAGTGTTTAGAAAATTTTGGAGTGAGATAAAAACATATTTTGGACAGAATTGAATCTGTTTAATTTATTATTCACATTTAGGGACACATTTTTAAGTAAAGAATAGCTCTAGAAAAATTGGGAAAATAATTATGAAATAGTTTACATCAGAGGCCAAGGTCAAAATATGTTATTCAATTATTTAGGACCAAAACCTATACTGTTTAGATGATGTGTATTACTAATTTCATAATAAAATACACAATTATACATAGGAATATAAATCTGAAAATATAGCAACTAGTAAATGATAAATGGAGTTTTTAAAAATTCAAAGAGTTCAGTTTAGGGTTGATAGAAATTATGAAGGCACATATGGAGAAGAAAAATACTTTTCTTACATACTTGGTAGTTTAATATAAGGAATTTATTTAAAACTGAAACACACACATATATACATATATACATATATATATATATATATATATATATAGTATGTAAGTATAAATATGAACACCAAAGTAGGAATCATACACATATAAATAAAAGTGTGTGCAAGCCACAGATCAACACACAAAGTAACCACAACACATATAATGGTGAATGAATTTCACAAATATGAAATGTATGGTTTGTATGAAGTAGAAGTGTGAACTATGTCTTATGATTGTTGTTTTTCTTTTGCTATGTGTGATGGTAAGAAGTAGAACCTGTTCAAGAGCAAGTTATTCCTTTCCAAGATCAGGACTATCCATTTCAAGAGCAGCAAGAAGGAGGCAAGTGTCCTTGACCACTTTGATCCTATGCTAGGATGTGTAGATAGAATTATTTGCATTGTCAAATGAAATATGAAACCCATGCTAGGAAAGTTTCCCTAGAATTGCATTACCTTGTTTCCTTGTAGCTTGGGTTGGGATTTATTTTGTCATGTCATTTATTTACATGCATATGCTTAGCCATGCTTAGAATGGGATATTTGGGATATGAGAGCATCAATTTATTATAACATACTCTTGAATGAGCTATTGTGAGTTATGTAGAGGTAGGGATCAAGGCAAGTTGGATGTTTTGGTTGTGTGCTGGGTGCACGAGACGTGGGTTTGTGTTTAGTACTTGCCTGGATCCTAAGGACCGGTTCATGGAGCATGTAACCCGGCTTTACAGTGCCAACCACATGCTGAGATGGGGCAGCTTGGCCAATTAATTAGGTGTATCCCCGGCGTAGTATGGGTGTGTTGGATGGTGCGGGGAGTAGGTGTCAGCTGGACTACCATATGAACCGCAAGGCTCAAGAGGGGGCCACTGCAGCGGGGTTGGAGCCTCTTGTATGCAGTTAGGGGTGAAACCTCAGTGGGCCCACGCTCGTCGGGAATCCCTTTGTAAAGGCTTCGTAGTGATCTCCTGGCTACACACCTGGGAAGTGTGAATGTGGATCGTAGCCACTGGCATAATGGAGGTTCTTTTAGTCCACCCGGCAACGGGGGATGAAATCACTACATGTGGGTACAGTGGTACAAACTCTGCAGAGTTAAAACTGTCTTGACAGCCGTGCTCACGGTTAAGAGCGGCCTGGACTTATTCATGATTAGAGGATTGATGGTTTTGGAAGTTAAGCGGGGAGCTTAACATTGGTAATGATGTTATGATTATTGGATTACAATGATGGGATGGGAGATTGGGACCATTTCACCTGTGTAGTAATGTAGATGCTTAATAAGCTAAGGTGATAGGTATTAATTGCGTAGTGCTTTAACCATGAGTTCAACCTCTCCTTGTTCTAGCCATGCATGATAAAATTTTCCCACACTTGCTGAGTACCATTTGTACTCAACCTTGCATATTTGTTGGTTTATAATGCTGCTCAGGTCAAGATAATGAGGTAGTGTATAATGACCAAGATTTTGGACCCGAGGAAGGTTTTTAGGTTCATGAAGACCCCCGGGCAACGCCTGTGATGGAGCCCTAAAAGAATAATATTCCGCTGCTAGTTTATTTACTTGTGATGAAGCATTAGTGTCCATTGAGACATTTGCGATGTAAGACTTATTTATATTCGACACCTGGCTTGTAATAAATGATGCTTCACTATTTATCATCACATGTACGAGAAAATGATCCTGGCATACATGTGATATTCACTTGGTTGTTCTTCGGAAAAACCGGGTGTGACAGGGATCTCGGAAAATACGAGCTAGCCCCGGAAACTTCTAATCTAGCCCCTGGAACTTCAGAAATTCATGTAAATTCAATTAAAAATCAGTTTTAGCCCCTGGACTTAATAAAAATTTGCAAAACCCCTCTGTTATGCATAGTTAGGCCCCTGGAAATTCTTAAATAATAAATTAGACCCTGTAGTAGGGTGAACTTACCTTTTTAACCCTATATGATATTCAATTTAAAAATTTGAATGTGTGACTAGGATATGAATTTAAAAAGGAAATACAAACACATTGTAAATTCAAGATTAAACTCTACTAACACTTGGAAAACTTTAGAATGAACTAAAAATAAATTTTAGGCTGAAATGAAATCTGGTTGGGTGTGTTCATGTTTATTAGTTCTAGGAACACAATTTTAGGTTAATAAATAATTTTGAAAATGGGTAAAATAGATTTAAATTAGTTCACATCAGAGGAGAAGTTCAAAAATATATTATTTAATATTTTATATCAGAACCTATTCTGTTTAAATGAGGTGTCTTACTATTTTCATAATAAAGTTCACATTTAGGCATAGGAAATAAATCTGAAAATATAGCAACTAGGTTTGCATAACTAGAAAATGATAAATGAAGTTTCCAAATCCAAAGATTTCAGTTTAGGATTTGGTAGAAGATTTGAAAACCCATTTGGAGTAGGAAATTACCTTCCATGCGAACTTGGTAGCTAAAGAGGGTATTGAAGAATTTGTTTAAATTGGAAATTCATATATAGTGTGCAAACAGAAATCTGAATACAAAAGTTAGAAATAATATACATATGTTTAAAAGTGCATGTAGGCCAAAAATCAACACACATAGAGTAACCACAACCCTTAGAAGTGTGAATGACTTTCATAGGTGTGATTGTGTGGTTTGTATGAAGTGAAAGTGTGAACTATGTCTTATGGATTATTGTTTTCTTTTGCTATGTGTGATGGTATGAGTAGAACCTGCCCCAGAGCAAGTTCTTCCCTTCCAAGAACAAGACTTTCCATTCCCAGAGCAGCAGGAAAAAGGCAAGTGTCCTTGACCACTTTGTTCCTATACTAGGATGTGTAGATAGAGTTATTTGCATTGTCAATTGAAATATGAAACCCATGCTAGGAAGTTTCCCTAGAATTGCATTACCTTGTTTTCCTTGTAGCTTGGGATGGGATTTTGCTTTATTGTATCATTCAATCATATTACTTATGCTTAGCCATGCTTAGAATGGGATAAGTGGGATATGATATTATCAACTTGCTTACCTTACTCTTGAAGGAGATATTATGAGTTATGTAGAGGTAGGGATCAAGGCAAGTTGGATGATTTGGTTGGTGCTGGTTTCACGAGACTCGGGTTTGTGTTTAGTACTTGCCTGGATCTTAAGGACCGGTTCGTGAAGCATGTAACCTGGCTTTACCGTGCCAACCACATGCTGAGATGGGGCAGCTTGGCCAATTAATTAGGTGTATCCCCAGCGTAGTATGGGTGTGTTGGATGGTGCGGGGAATAGGTGTCAGCTGGACTACCATATGAACCGCAAGGCTCAAGAGGGGGCCACTGCAACGGGGTTGGAGCCTCTTGTTTGCTGTTAGGGGTGAAACCTCAGTGGGCCCACGCTCGTCGGGAATCCCTTTGTAAAAGCTTCGTAGTGATCTCCTGGCTACACACCTGCGAAGTGTGAATGTGGTTTGTGGCCACTGGCATAATGGAGGTTCTTTTAGTCCACCCGGCAACGGGGGATGAAATCACTACATGTGGGTACAGTGGTGCAAACTCTGCAGAGTCAAAACTGTCATGACAGCCGTGCTCATGGTCAAGAGCAGCTTAGACTTATTCATGATTAGAGGATGATGGCTTTGGAAGTTGTGGATGTTAAGCGGGGAGCTTAACATTGGAAATGATGTTATGGTTATTTGATTATGATGATGGGATGGGAGATTGGGACCATTTCACCTGTGTAGTAATGTAGGTGCTTAATAAGCTAAGGTGATAGGTATTAATTGCGTAGTGTTTAACCATGATTTCAACCTCTTCTTGTTCTAGCCATGCATGACATAACTTTCCCGCACTTGCTGAGTGCCAACAGTACTCAAACATGCATATTTGTTGGTTTATATTGCTGCTCAGATCAAGAGAATGATGTGGTGTTCAATGACCAAGACTTTGGACCCGAAGAAGGATTCTAGGTTCATGGAGTCCCCCGGGCAACTCCTGTGACGGAGCCCACAAGAATAATATTCCGCTGCTATTTTGTTTACCTGTTATGAACTTATTATCGTCCATCGAGACGTATGCATTGTAAGACATATTTATATTCAACACCTCGCTTGTAATAAATGATGCTTCATTATTTGTCATCACATGTATGATAAAATCATCCTGGCATACATGTGATATTCACTCGGTTGTTCTTCGGAGAAACCGGGTGTGACAGAAGTGGTATCAGAGCCAAGGTTGCTCGTAGGAACGTGGACCTAGGTAGAAATGGACGTATTTAAGGACCCTATTTTCTTAAAAAAACTATTTTACAAGGTGTGGGTTGAAAAGTGTTATTTAATGGGGTCACTTTCTTCATCTTATCCCAACTTTTATTCAAAATTAGGATTTTTGTTTAAAATTCTATCTAACTTAAGTTTAAATGCTTTATGTTTTAGATGGTTCGCATGATTTGCACAGCTCGCAAGTCCACCGGAGGGAGAGTTTTGGTAGTTGCCCTTGCCTTGAGAGAGGAGAATCGTCCGGTGATGTACCACTCCTACGGATTGGCTGTAGGAGGCTTGTTGCGCCGTCTTCGACGCATGCTCCAAGCCGCCAGCAATACGGGCAAGCTAATCATACACTATAGCTCCACCCAGACCATCGGTGAGAAGCGGGAAGAATGGAGTTCAGAAATGAGGATTATCCACGAAAATCAGCTGCTCAAGATCCACCGCTCTCCAGCTTGTCGAGCGACACAGGTCGATGCGGAGAAGGATGTCACCTGGGAAGCAATCACCTACCAGAGTCACATCTATCGTCGCCACCTGTACAGGACTGAGTACATGTATGTTCTCCAGCGTGAGAGTGGTACGACGGAGTACAAGTACCCGCCAGTGCAGCAAGGGACTTCCCATGAGCACATGGACCTGTGCTTGGAGGATGCTGCTATGCTCAGCACTCGACTGCAGGAGTGTCAGAAGGAGCTTCAGGATGTTCGCGACACCCTGAAGGAGACTTAGGCGTTGCTTCGAGCCAGCTTGAGGGCGAGAGAAAGAGGAGATGGGAATGATCTGTGTGTCACCGTGAATGACACATGGACTCCTGACTCCCCAGATCGCCGGGCGAGTAGGCGTCGCTGCACTTCTCCACCAGCAGCCTCCCCACCCAAAGCGGAGTCAGAAGGCAGCCGCAATAATGAGGAAGATCCGGAGGAGCCAGCTCAGTGATACGAGTCGTGTAGAGTACTTCCCCATAGTTCAGTAGGTTATCGAGTAGGCGAGTCAATATCTTAGATAATGGTGTGTTAATGTGTGGTGTGTGACGTGAGTTGTGGAAGCCATGAGCAATTGTCCACAACCTCGTATTCAGGTTGCTTTGCTTTGATGTGTGAACCCCTATGAAACTAATATTGCATTTGTTTTTGCGTGAGACATGAACCCTTAGAAAATATAAATACAACAAGGCCCCAACATTTCAAAGTGTAAACAAGTAAAATTGGTAAGATAATACGTAATTCTTTAAGTTGACATATGGTTGATCACGATAGATGGCCGGAAGAGGAAAGGGTCGTGGTGCCAACCCCGCAAACAACAATGATGAGGTCGGCAACCCTCATCTTTCTGGAGGCCAAGATAGGGGTGGTCGCCGTGAAGGAGTTGATCCCATCCACCAAATGCTTGAGAATCGAAATCAGCTCATCCAGAACCTGACTCAAGTGGTGGCCAACTTGCACCAAGCTCCACCTCCACAAGCTGCACCACGCCAACCAAGGTTGAGTGAGTTTCTAGGAACTCAACCTCCAAAGTTTGCAAGTGCTGCTGAACCCCTGGAGGTAGATGACTGGCTAAAGACCATTGAGAGCAAGATGAGGATCATACAATGCCAAGGGTATGAGAGGGTGCTGTTTGCTTGTCACCAATTGCATGGACCCGCTGCTGATTGGTGGACCGCTTACGTGGCCGCCCATCATGACCCCGAGAATATCACTTGGGAAGAGTTCAAGCGTAGCTTCCGCAACCATTACATACCAAGGGGTGAACTTAAAAACAAGAGAAAGGAGTTCTTGGGGCTGCAGCAAGGAAACATGAAGGTGAGGGAATACCTCACTAAATTCACCCAACTATCCCGTTATGCACCACGGGACATAGAGACTGATGAGCAGAAACAGGATTGCTTCGCGGAAGGACATACAGCATAAATGCAGTGTGCAATGTCCTCCAACGAGTATGAATGTTTCCAAAAGATGGTGGACAGAGAATTTGTTGTGGAAAGGAAGCTGAAGGACTTGGAAAACGAAAACAAGAGGAAGGACGGATGGTCACAACAAGCCTCGGGTAGCAACACCCGCCCACGTCTGATGCAGCAATCCACAGGGCAGACGAGTCATGCTGCGGTACCCTACTCAGCACCGAGAGGGTACAACCCGAACTTCGGGCCCCCGGCAGCACTAGCACCACCACAACGTCAGTTCGTACAGCAGCCTCGCCCTACTTATCAACCTCGACCAGCAGTACAAGGACCCCCAAACCAACCCCAAGACAACAAAGGCCAGGCACCTAAGGTTGGGGTGCAATGCTTTAACTGTGGTGAAGTGGGGCACTACGCCCATAAGTGCCCAAAGAAGAAGCCCGTGCAGCCGCAACAGCAGAATGTGATACGAGGACAGGTGAACCACGTGACCATGGAAGAAGCGCAAGAGGCACCCGACGTGGTAGTTGGTAAGTTTCCTGCCAATTTACACATTGCAACCCTGTTGTTCAATTCTGGTGCTACCCACTCGTTCATTGCCCAAGGGTTTGTTAAGAAGCATGATCTAGCAACAACACAAATGAACCATATGCTAGCAGTAAACATTCCAGGTGGAGAAATAAGGACAAGACGAGTGTGTCCCAAGGTGAATCTAGACATTAATAGGGTAGTATTTACTGCCAACCTCATAGTGATAGATTCACCAGGGATAGATATTATTTTGGGTATGGATTGGTTAACCAAACATAAGGGAATCATCCATTGTTCGACAAGAGTAAAGTTCATAACAGTACAAGAGCCTAGGAGGGACATTAAATTAAATCAAGTTGAGGTGAAAGTGGAGGAGATCAGGATCATCAGGGAATATCTAGATGTTTTTCCAGAAGAGTTGCCAGGTATGCCTCCTGATCGCGAAGTGGAATTCGCAATTGAGCTAGTGCCTGGAACAGCTCCGATATACAAGAGACCTTATCGGATGGACTCCTAGCAGCTGGGAGAACTCAAGGATCATTTGAGAGAATTGACGGAGAAGGGGTATATTCGCCCTAGTTCCTCACCATGGGGAGCTCCAGTGATATTTGTGCCCAAGAAGGACGGAACCCAAAGGTTATGCGTAGACTACCGTGCCTTGAATGAAGTAACCATCAAGAACAAGTACCCATTACCCCGCATTGAAGACTTGTTTGATCAGTTGAGGGGAGCTTGTGTGTTCTCAAAAATTGATCTCAGGACGGGATACCACCAACTTAAGATAGGGCAAACTGATATTCCAAAGAGAGCTTTCGTATCTCGATACAGACTGTATGAATACACCGTCATGCCCTTCGGGCTAACTAATGCCCCGGCATACTTCATGTATCTCATGAATAAGGTATTCATGGAATATCTGGATAAATTTGTGGTGGTTTTCATAGATGACATTCTCGTCTTCTCCAAAGATGAACAAGAACATGAGAAACATCTAAGGTTGGTGTTGCAGAAGCTGAGAGAATACCAACTATATGCCAAGTTGAGCAAGTGTGAGTTTTGGCTGAAGAGAGTTCCCTTTTTAGGACATATAATCTCGGAGGGAGGAATCTCCGTAGATCCCGCCAAGATCGAGGATGTACAGAAGTGGAAGACCCTTGAGAATGTCGGGGAAGTTCGAAGCTTCTTAGGATTGGCTGGATATTATCGACGGTTTATTGAGGGATTCTCCAAGATCTCGTGACCCCTCACCAAACTGTTGGAGAAAGGAATCACATTCACATGGACGCCGCAGTGCGAGACGAGTTTTCAGGAGCTAAAGAAAAGATTGACAACAGCCCCAGTGCTAGTTATGCCAGATATGCAGAAGAACTTTTCGGTGTACTGCGATGCCTCTGGAAACGGGTTGGGATGTGTTCTCATGCAAGAAGGGCATGTTGTGGCTTATGCATCCCGGCAGCTCCAGAAACACGAGAAGAACTATCCTACACATGACCTAGAACTAGCCGCAGTGGTACACATGTTGAAAATTTGGCGGCACTACTTGATGGGAAAGAGGACAGAGATATATACGGATCATAAGAGCTTAAAGTACATTTTCACACAGCCAGATCTCAACCTCAGACAAAGGAGATGGTTAGAGCTAATCAATGACTTTGATGTGGGCATCAACTATCATCCTGGGAAAGCGAACGTCGTGGCAGATGCTTTAAGCCGCAAAGTGCAGGTCAATAGGTTGAGCTTGAAGGACATGCCTGCAGAATTGAAGGACGATGTTATGAGACTCAATCTATGCCTGGTGAACAGTGGTGAAGCCATCGTCATGGAAGTGGACTCCACATTAGAGCAAGACATACATGATGGTCAAAAGAATGATGAGAAGATACGAGAAATCCGACAACTCGTCAAGGATAAGAGAGACCCTAGTTTCAAAGAGGATGAACAAGGTACGGGGTGGCACGGGAAAAGAATCTGTGTGCCTGAGGTAAAGGAGATCCGTGAATTGATTTTGAAGGAGGTTCATGATTCCGACTATTCCATTCATCCTGGGAGTACGAAGATGTACCATGACCTCAAGAGCAGGTATTGGTGGTATGGCATGAAGCGAGATATAGCGGAACATGTTGCCCTATGTGACACATGTCAGTTGGTGAAAGCAGAACATCAACGACCCGTGGGATTATTGCAACCACTCAAAGTGCCTGAATGGAAATGGGAAGAAATCGGTATGGATTTCATAGTGAGATTGCCTAGGACCCAATCAGGATATGATTCAATATGGGTGATCATCGATAGGCTAACCAAGGTATCTCATTTCATCCCCATGAAAGAAAGCTACTGCGGATCCAAATTGGCAGAGTTGTGCATGTCAAGGATCGTGTGTTACCATGGAGTGCCAAAGAAGATAGTGTCAGATCGAGTGACACAGTTCACCTCAAGGTTCTGGCAGAAGCTACATGAAACCATGGGAACCCATCTGAATTTTAGTTCTGCCTATCGTCCCCAAACTGACGGGCAGACGGAAAGAACAAATCAGATCCTTGAGGACATGCTGGGAGCGTGTGCACTCAAAAACAGTCGGAGTTGGGATAAGAACTTACCGTATGCGGAGTTCTCCTATAACAACAGCTATCAGGCTAGCATGAAGATGTCACCATTTGAGGCTTTGTATGGGAGAAAGTGCAGAACTCCACTATTTTGGAACCAAACGGTGGAAAGTAAAGTGTTTGGGCCTGGAGTACTACAAGAAGCCGAGGCGAAAGTGAGGGAAATCTGCAACAACTTGAGAATAGCACAGACACGACAAAAGAGCTATGCCGATGTACGAAGAAGAGAGCTCGTTTTTAACATGGGGGACTATGTCTATGTAGGATCGAAGAGCACGTGAAAAGCTACCAGAGGGGGTGAGTGGTAGATTAAAACTTTTCGCAACGGAAACAACAAAAAACCCTCAGCAAAAAATCAATCGGTTAAAGAAACCGTGTGTGCAAGTGTTTTCAAACGTGTTCGACCATGACAAATCAAGTAGAGAGGTAGAGAATCAAGTCACGGATCTAATGCAACAAAAATCACTTGAAAACAAGAAGTAAAACTTGAGATACGATCAAAACATTAAACGAAGATCAATCTGTTCTACACGATATAAAACAGATCTGCAACGCTGCAAAGAAACTCGTGTATCTCAAAAACTACAGATCCGAAGCTCGTGAACATTTCACAGATGATAAATAATTGAGTTGTGAAGACAACCCAAAAAGAATCACGTCAATCGGATCTGTAAAACTCGAGTTATGAACGAAACACCGAAGCAACGCCGGTCTGTCCAGAAACTCGGCGAGAAAGACTTGACGAAAAACAAATCGGACGAACAAGGCACAAAAGCTCCTCGAAACTATGAACTTTATTCAGTAAAAACACAAGAGGAACAGCCCAAAGTTCTCTCCCCACGAGAGCTCTGGCCTCCCTTGCTTTTATAGCCAGCCCTCAGGCTAAACAATCCAATCTAGGACTCCTACTCCTAATTGGACTCGTATCCTAACTTACCATAACTGCTCAGGACTCTCCTATTCGCAGATAGAAGCAATCGTGAGACTTCCAAACACCTTAGAAACATCCTAAACATTCCTAAAACAACTCAACTTCGTGCCTAGCAAGAAATCCTATCATAACCAACTCAAATCTTCCACGTTTGAGCCATATCCGACTCAGCCTCAGCCTGAGTACGCAATCCAGCCGGTTGGACCTTTCCGACCAATTCTTTACGTCCACTTCTCTTCATCACGCCTTGGAACAATGTTGCCACGTCCATGCACTCCTTGCACACGTGCAAACACCTTCCAACGACGTACACGCAACCTTCATATGCACTGCCCTTGATCCAAACATGTTGCGCGACCTCCCGATCAACTCAACCACAGCTCCTCCCGAACTTGGTTGTTGGAACCTCATCTCCTCCCTGAGACTAGTCCAAGGATCCCGTCACCAGCCATGTCTTGGACTCAAGCAACACCTGCACATGAATAAACAACCAATTCTTCCGAGCACAAGTCCTCGACTTGACTCACGTTAGTTCGAAAACCACAACACCTTACATGAGCACGTCACATAAGCATGTTGCAAACCATATGAAATGATAACAGCCATAACCACCAAAACACACCAAAAACTTAGCAAATTAATACTAAGCAAACCTTCCCATAAAGCAAGTTTGAAACATTGCGAGTTAAAAGCAAAAACAAGACGCTGCAGTTCTACGAGTTGAACTTCACGGGAGCTCCCTGAAAACAAGCTCCGGACCTCACAGAAGCTCTCCGGACCTTGCGTCGGACCTTGCCAACACTTGGCGGAGCGAGCAAAGAACTTGTTGGACCTTGCCACAGAAGAATGTTTTGGCAATATTCAAAACTTTGAATGTTAATGCTAACTTTTATCCTAATTGCCAATGTATTCAGCACACATAGGTCTCACAATCTCCCCCTTGATGAATGCATCGGCAACACCAATTAAAATCCGAACATTGGCTTATGAAAAGTTTTGAAAAGCTTTGAAAACTCATTTCTCCCCCTTTATTAATTTCTCCCCATTTTTTAAAATCAGAGAAGGAAGAAAGTGTATAACATATGCAAAGTGCAAAAAGTGTAAAAAATCTCTCCTTATACATATTTCTCCCCCTTTGACAATGTATTCAGCAAGGTTCAAAAGAGAAATTTTTAAATGTTATGAGCATATTATAACATATACATACAAAACAAAGCTCATCCAAGTCATACTATCAGGTTACTTACACTATCACATCAATGAGATACATAAAGTAGTGTAATCCATGCTAGAGATCAAATGTATTTTTCAGTTTAAGCAAGTCATGATCTCCCTTACTCAACTATTTCAAAACCTGAAAACATGACACTTGTTGCTGCATTTTTATTATTCATAATCATTTAAGGCACAAAGTTGATCATATGATATTTGCAAGAGATTATATGCCGCATCAGCCTTACTCTAACCAACCAAGCCAAGCCTATGTCATTTGACAATCAGAAGCTTGACATGGTTTTAGTCATACACAATTCCTTCCAAGTTCATATCTTAGTGTAATGATAAGCAATCTCAAAAGAAGTAGTGTGATGCATGCATATTCTCTTGATCTTTTCTCAATTTTTTATTTGAAAACTCAACATTTGAGCTGATCACTTGATTAATTTTTTATGATTAAAAGCACTTGTGAGCACGCAGCAAGTTCAAAACAGCAAGAAAGTTCGATCATGACCAGATTTAGTGTAAGTAATTATTCCAATTACTAGTCATGGCAAAAACTACAAAATGTATAACATGAGTAATGTAGTAAGAACTTTCAGCCTGTAAAAGGAATCACAAAGTCATATATGTATGAAATACTATGCTCATATTATTTTAGTTTCAGATTCACACATATACTTTCAAAGTTTCAAAAACTCCCCCTCAATTTAAGCCATGAGGATGCATAACCCCTATTTCACTACGAATGAAACAAAAAACGAGCGAAATCCAAAGGTTTTGTAAAAATATCAGCCAATTGTTGTTCGGTATCGACATGGTGAAGCACAATGTTTCTTTTTTCAACATTATCACGAAGAAAGTGATACCTAATGTCAATGTGCTTAGTTCTAGAGTGTTTCACGGGGTTTTTAGCAATACAAATTGCACTAGTGTTATCACAAAACAGTGGAACACTATCTAAATCAACCCCATAGTCCTTAAGTGTTTGAACAATCCAAAGAATTTGTGAGAAAGCGCTAGCCGGAGCTACATATTCAGATTCGGCCGTGGATTGTGCAACTGAACTTTGTTTTCTAGAGGACCAAGCAACAAGTGAATTACCAAGAAAATGACAAGCACCCGAAGTACTTTTCCTATCAATCCTACAACTCCCAAAATCTGCATCCGAAAAAGCTTTCAAAGAAACGGTTGAGGAAGAAGGAGGAAAAATGCCAAATTCTTGAGTTCCATGTAGGTACCTGAGAATCCTTTTGATGGCTTGGCGATGTGAAACACGTGGAGAAGCTTGAAAACGTGCACAAAGACATACGCTGAATTGTATGTCTGGTCTTGACGCCGCGAGATACAAAAGTGATCCAATCATACTTCTGTATTCTTTTTTATCGACCGGATCAGCATCTTCGTCAAGTTCAAGTGTTGTTGCTGTTCCCATTGGTGTCCGAAGAAGCTTGCATTTGTCCATGTTGAAGCGCTTAAGAAGGTCCTTTGTATACTTAGTTTGATGCACAAAAGTTCCTTCTTTTGTTTGCTTGATTTGCAGCCCCAAAAAGTATGTGAGTTCTCCCATCATACTGTCACACCCGGTTTTTCCGAAGAACAACCAAGTGAATATCACATGTATACCATGATCATTTTCTCGTACATGTGATGACAAATAGTGAAGCATCATTTATTACAAGCCAGGTGTCGAATATAAATAAGTCTTACATCGCAAATGTCTCAATGGACACTAATGCTTCATCACAAGTAAATAAACTAGCAGCGGAATATTATTCTTTTAGGGCTCCATCACAGGCGTTGCCCGGGGGTCTTCATGAACCTAAAAACCTTCCTCGGGTCCAAAATCTTGGTCATTATACACCACCTCATTATCTTGACCTGAGCAGCATTATAAACCAACAAATATGCAAGGTTGAGTACCAATGGTACTCAGCAAGTGTGGGAAAATTTTATCATGCATGGCTAGAACAAGGAGAGGTTGAACTCATGGTTAAAGCACTACGCAATTAATACCTATCACCTTAGCTTATTAAGCACCTACATTACTACACAGGTGAAATGGTCCCAATCTCCCATCCCATCATTGTAATCCAATAATCATAACATCATTACCAATGTTAAGCTCCCCGCTTAACTTCCAAAACCATCAATCCTCTAATCATGAATAAGTCCAGGCCGCTCTTAACCGTGAGCACGGCTGTCAAGACAGTTTTAACTCTGCAGAGTTTGTACCACTGTACCCACATGTAGTGATTTCATCCCCCGTTGCCGGGTGGACTAAAAGAACCTCCATTATGCCAGTGGCTACGATCCACATTCACACTTCCCAGGTGTGCGGCCAGGAGATCACTACGAAGCCTTTACAAAGGGATTCCCGACGAGCGTGGGCCCACTTAGGTTTCACCCCTAACAGCATACAAGAGGCTCCAACCCCGCTGCAGTGGCCCCCTCTTGAGCCTTGCGGTTCATATGGTAGTCCAGCTGACACCTACTCCCCGCACCATCCAACACACCCATACTACGCCGGGGATACACCTAATTAATTGGCCAAGCTGCCCCATCTCAGCATGTGGTTGGCACTGTAAAGCCGGGTTACATGCTCCATGAACCGGTCCTTAGGATCCAGGCAAGTACTAAACACAAACCCAAGTCTCGTGCACCCAGCACACAACCAAAACATCCAACTTGCCTTGATCCCTACCTCTACATAACTCACAATAGCTCATTCAAGAGTATGGTATAATAATCTGATGCTCTCATATCCCAAATATCCCATTCTAAGCATGGCTAAGCATATGCATGTGAATAAATGACATGACAAAATAAATCCCAACCCAAGCTACAAGGAAACAAGGTAATGCAATTCTAGGGAAACTTTCCTAGCATGGGTTTCATATTTCATTTGACAATGCAAATAATTCTATCTACACATCCTAGCATAGGATCAAAGTGGTCAAGGATACTTGCCTCCTTCTTGCTGCTCTTGAAATGGGTAGTCCTGATCTTGGAAAGGAATAACTTGCTCTTGAACAGGTTCTACTTCTTACCATCACACATAGCAAAAGAAAAACAACAATCATAAGACATAGTTCACACTTCTACTTCATACAAACCACACATTTCATATTTATGAAATTCATTCACCATTATATGTGTTGTGGTTACTTTGTGTGTTGATCTGTGGCTTGCACACACTTTTATTTATATGTGTATGATTCCTACTTTGGTGTTCATATTTATACTTACATACTATATATATATATATATGTATATATGTGTGTGTTTCAGTTTTAAATAAATTCCTTATATTAAACTACCAAGTATGTAAGAAAAGTATTTTTCTTCTCCATATGTGCCTTCATAATTTCTATCAACCCTAAACTGAACTCTTTGAATTTTTAAAAACTCCATTTATCATTTACTAGTTGCTATATTTTCAGATTTATATTCCTATGTATAATTGTGTATTTTATTATGAAATTAGTAATACACATCATCTAAACAGTATAGGTTTTGGTCCTAAATAATTGAATAACATATTTTGACCTTGGCCTCTGATGTAAACTATTTCATAATTATTTTCCCTATTTTTCTAGAGCTATTCTTTACTTAAAAATGTGTCCCTAAATGTGAATAATAAATTAAACAGATTCAATTCTGTCCAAAATATGTTTTTATCTCACTCCAAAATTTTCTAAACACTGAGAAAGTCTTTAACTTAATTTTGACAATCTGTTTGTCCCACTTTTTAATTTTTAAACACTAGTTACATATTCGATTTCCTAAATTAAATACTAAACAGGGCTAAAATAATGAACTCACCCATTACTGGGTCTATAATATTATTTTCATAATTTCCAGGGGTCTAGCTACACTTATCAGAGGTGTTTTTCCTAATTTTTATTAAGTCCAGGGGCTAAAACTGATTTTTAAATGAATTTACATGATTTTCTGGAGTTCCAGGGGCTAGATCTGAAGTTTCCGGGGCTAGCTCTCAATTCCAGAGAACCCCAGGGGGTAGCACGTAAGAATTCCAGTCTTTATAACGCGGGGCTGACGTGGACCGTCCGATTTTAAACCGACGGCTGAGATTATAACATCGAACCGGTACGCGGGGATTTAAAGTCTACCGTGCGATTTAAAATAAACGGCGCACAAGCGGCCACGTCGCTCTGATCGAGCGCGGGCGGCGCTGCCGGCGGCGCACGGCGGCGGGAAGCGTCCATCTCGCCGGAAAGTTTCGGATCCGCGAGAATTCTGCCTAGAACTGTGATCTTATGGCATAGATCGGTAGAGGGGAGGTCGGGGATCTCACCTTGGGGGTTTTCTTGAGCTCGGGGGTCCTGGAAAGTGATCGGCGGCGAGGTCCGAGGCAAAACCACGGCGAAGCTCGTCGGCGCTGTGTTTACACCGTAAGTCTCCGAGTTTTCTGCACCTGCAAAGCTCCCCGGAGGCGGTGGATCATGACCAGCGAGTTAGATCAGAGTTTCCGAGCTTAGATCAGCCAGAATTCACCGGCGAAGTCTCGGTGCTCACCGGAGTAAAAATCGGCGATCGCGTGGGAAAAACCGATCGGGGCTGGGGTTTTTATAGCCGGGGGAGGGCGGTGGGTCAGTTGTGATCGAGTTGGATTTCTTCTGGGACCGAAATTCGGCTGAGGAACGCGGTTTTTCGATCGGTTAAGATCGCGCGCGCGGGAGAGAGTCCGGAGTCGCGGGGTTAGTGATGACAGGTGGGTCCCACCCGTCTGTGAGAGACAGCGCGGGCGCGCGGGGGCGGGCTGGCGCGGGGAAACCGGGCCGGCTGGCGGGTTTCGGCCCACTGGCCGGTTTTTTTCCCGTTTCTCTTTTTCTTTTTCCATTTCTTTTCTGTTTTGAGTATAATTTGAATTCCAGTTTGAATTTGAATTTTTTGCAAAACATGCAACACGTCCAAAAATTTTTAAATTCCCCTCTGAACATGGTTTAGAGTTTTGAATCAAAATTTGGGGTGTTACAGCTCTACTTTACTTCGCTTCGGCTTCTTGTAGCACTTTTGGACCAAACACTTTACATTCTCCTGTTTGGTTCCAGAATAGAGGAGTTCTGCACTTCCTTCCATACAAAGCTTCAAACGGTGACATTTTCATACTAGCTTGATAGCTGTTGTTATAGGAAAACTCCGCATACGGTAAGTTCTTGTCCCAACTCCTATTGTTTTTGAGTGCACATGCCCTTAACATATCTTCAAGGATCTGATTGGTTCTCTCCGTCTGCCCGTCAGTTTGGGGATGATAGGCAGAGCTGAAATTCAGATGGGTTCCCATGGTTTCATGCAACTTTTGCCAAAACCTCGAGGTGAACTGTGTCCCTCGGTCCGATACTATCTTCTTTGGCACTCCATGGTAACATACAATCCTTGACATGTACAATTCTGCCAATTTGGATCCGCTGTAGCTTTCTTTCACAGGGATGAAATGAGCTACCTTGGTTAGCCTATCAATAACGACCCATATTGAATAATACCCGGATTGGGTCCTAGGCAATCCCACGACAAAATCCATGCTGATTTCTTCCCACTTCCATTCAGGCACTTTGAGTGGTTGCAATAATCCCGCGGGTCGTTGATGTTCTGCTTTCACCAACTGACATGTGTCACATAGGGCAACATGTTCCGCGACATCTCGCTTCATGCCATACCACCAATACCTGCTTTTGAGGTCCTGGTACATCTTCGTACTCCCAGGATGAATGGAATAGTCGGAATCGTGAGCCTCCTTCAAAATTAATTCACGGATCTCTTTTAATTCTGGCACACAGATCCTTTTCCCGTGCCACACCGTTCCCTGCTCATCCTCTCTAAAACCAGGAGCTTTATTTTCCTTAATGAGCTGTCTGATCTCTTGTATCTTCTCATCATTCTTTTGGCCCTCGCGTATGTCTTGCTCGAGTGTGGAGTCCACTTCCATGGCGATGGCTTCACCACTATTTACTAGACATAGATTGAGTCTTATAACCTCGTCCTTCAATTCTGCAGGCATGTCCTTCAAACTCAACTTATTGACCTGCACTTTCCGACTCAAAGCATCGGCCACGACGTTTGCTTTCCCAGGATGATAGTTGATGCCCACATCAAAGTCATTGATTAGCTCTAACCATCTCCATTGTCGGAGATTTAGATCTGGCTGTGTGAATATGTACTTCAAACTCTTATGATCCGTATATATCTCTGTCCTCTTCCCCATCAAATAGTGCCGCCAAATTTTCAACGCGTGTACCACTGCAGCTAGTTCTAGATCATGTGTAGGATAGTTCTTCTCGTGCTTCCGAAGCTGCCGGGATGCATATGCCATGACATGTCCTTCTTGCATGAGAACACATCCCAACCCATTTTCAGAGGCATCGCAGTACACTGTGAAATTTTTCTGCATATCTGGCATAACCAACACTGGGGCTGTTGTCAATCTCTTCTTTAACTCCTGAAAGCTCGTCTCGCACTGTGGCGTCCAGGTGAATGTGATTCCCTTCTCCAACAGTTTGGTGAGAGGTCTCGAGATCTTGGAGAATCCCTCAATAAACCGTCGATAGTATCCAGCCAATCCCAAAAAGCTTCGAACTTCCCCGACATTTTCAGGGGTTTTCCACTTCTGGATATCCTCGATTTTGGCGGGATCTACGGAGATTCCTCCCTCCGAGATTATATGTCCTAAAAAGGGAACTCTCTTCAGCCAAAACTCACACTTGCTCAACTTGGCATATAGTTGGTGTTCTCTCAGCCTCTGTAACACCAACCTTAGATGTTTCTCATGTTCTTCTTCATTTCTGGAGAAGACGAGAATATCATCTATGAAAACCACCACAAATTTGTCCAGATATTCCATGAATACCTTGTTCATGAGGTACATGAAATATGCCGGGGCATTGGTTAGCCCAAAAGGCATGACAGTGTATTCATACAGTCCGTACCGAGATACGAAAGCTGTCTCGGGAATATCTGATTGCCTTATCTTGAGTTGGTGGTACCCCGACCTGAGATCAATTTTCGAGAACACACAAGCTCCCCTCAACTGATCAAACAAGTCTTCAATGCGGGGTAATGGGTACTTGTTTTTGATGGTTACCTCATTCAAGGCACGGTAATCCACGCATAACCTTTGGGTTCCGTCTTTCTTGGGCACAAATATCACCGGAGCTCCCCATGGTGAGGAACTAGGGCGAATATACCCCTTCTCCGTCAATTCTCTCAAATGATCCTTGAGCTCTTCTAGCTGCTTGGAGTCCATTCGATAAGGTCTCTTGTATATTGGGGCTGTTCCCGGTACTAGCTCAATTGTGAATTCCACGTCACGGTCGGGAGGCATACCTGGCAATTCCTCCGGAAAAACATCTGGATATTCCCTGATAGTCCTGATTTCCTCAACTTTCACCTCCACTTGATTTAATTTAATGTTCCTCCTAGGCTCGTGTATCGTTATGAACTTTACTCTTGTGCCATTGGGGTGAGTTAGTTCCACCGTTCTGGTCGAACAATGGATGATTCCTTTATGTTTGGTCAACCAATCCATACCCAAAATAATATCTATCCCTTGTGAATCTATCACTATGAGGTTAGCCGTAAATACTACCCCATTAATGTCTAGGCTCACTTTGGGACACACTTGTCTTGTCCTTATTTCTCCACCTGGAGAGTTTACCGCTAGCATATGGTTCATTTGTGTGGTTGCTAGGTCATGCTTCTTAACAAACCCTTGAGCAATGAACGAGTGGGTAGCACCAGAATCAAACAGCAGTGTTGCAAGGTGTAAATTGGCAGGAAACTTACCAACTACCACGTCGGGTGCCTCTTGTGCTTCCTCCATAGTGACGTGGTTCACCCGTCCTCTCACTACATTCTGCTGTTGTGGCGGCGCAGGCTTCTTCTTTGGGCATTTATGGGCGTAGTGCCCCACTTCACCACAGCTGAAACATTGCACCCCAATCTTAGATGCTGGGCCCTTGTTGTCTTGGGGTTGGTTTGGGGGTCCTTGCACTGCTGGTCGAGGTGGATATGCGGGGCGAGGCTGCTGCACAAACTGACGTGGCGGCTGTGCTGGTGCCGCGGGTGGCCTGTAGTTTGGGTTGTACCCTCTTGGTGCTGAATAGGGTACCGCAGCACGGCTTGTCTGACCCGTAGGTTGTTGCATCATACGTGGGCGGGTGTTGCTCCCTGAGGCCTGATGTGACCACCCCGCCTTCCTCTTATTCTCATTTTCCAAGGCCTTTAGCTTCCTTTCCACCACAAATGCTCTGTCCACCATCTTTTGAAAGCTTTCATACTCATTGGAGGATATTGCACACTGCATCTCTGCGGTAAGTCCTTCCACGAAACAATCTTGTTTCTGCTCATCAGTCTCTATGTCTCGTGGAGCATAACGGGATAGTTGAGTAAATTTAGTGAGGTATTCCCTCACAGTCATGTTTCCCTGCTGCAGTCCCAAAAATTCCTTCCTCTTGTTTTTGAGTTCACCTCTTGGGATGTAATGGTTGCAGAAGCTACGCTTGAACTCTTCCCAAGTGATGTTCTCAGGGTCATGATGGGCGGCCACGTAGGCGGTCCACCAATCAGCAGAAGGTCCATGCAATTGATGAGAGGCAAACAGCACCCTCTCATACCCTTGGCATTGTATTATCCTCATCTTACTTTCAATGGTCTTCAGCCAATCATCTGCCTCCAGAGGTTCAGCAGCACTTGCAAACTTTGGAGGTTGAGTTCCTAGAAACTCACTCAACCTTGGTTGGCGTGGTGCAGCTTGTGGAGGTGGAACTTGATGCAAGTTGGCCACCACTTGAGTCAAGTTCTGGATAAGCTGTTTTTGATTCTCCAGCATTTGGTGGAGAGGATCAACTTCTTCACGGCGACCACCCCTGTCCTGGCCTCCATAAAGATGAGGGTTGCATGCCTCATCATTGTTGTTGGCGGGATTGGCAGCACGTCCTTTTCCTCTTCCGGCCATCTGGCAGAATCAACAAATGTTAATTTGATATCATTTAGTATCATCTTACTACTTTCATTTGTTGGTGCTTTGAGGTGTTGAGGCTTTGTTAAAATTTTACGAGGGTTTATATCTCACACCAAATAAATGCACTATTATTTCCTGTGGGTTCACACACCAAAGCAAAACAATCTGAAGACGAGGCTGTGGACAATTGCTCATGGCTTCCACAACTCACGTCACACACCAAGCATCATCACACCATTAACTACGTAACGACTCGACTACTCGACCTCTTGCTAGCTAGGGGAAAGACTCTACACTACTCGTCCTCTTGAGCTGGCTCCTCGGGATCTTCCTCCTCATTTCAGCTACCTTCTGACTCTGCTTTGGGTGGGGAGGCTGCTGGTGGAGAAGTGCGACGACGCCTGATTGCTCGGCGATCCGGGGAGTCAGGAGTCCATGTATCATTCACGGTGACACACAGTTCATTCCCATCTCCTCTTTCTCTCACCTTTAAGCAAGCTCGCAGCAACGCCTCCGTTTCCTTCAGGGTGTCTCGGACATCCTGAAGCTCTTGTTGACACTCCTGCAGTCGAGTGCTGAGCATAGCAGCATCCTCCAAGCACAAGTCCATGTGCTCATGGGAAGTCCCTTGCTGCACCGGTGGGTACTTGTACTCCGTGGTACCACTCTCACGTTGGAGGACATACATGTACTCAGTTTTGTCCAAGTGGCGACGATAGATGTGACTCTGGCAGGTGATGGCCTCCCAGGTGACATCTTTCTCCGCGTCAACTTGTGTTGCTCGACAAGCTGGAGAGTGGTGAATCTTAAGCAGTTGATTCTCGTGTATAATCCTCATCTCCGAACTCCATTCTTCCCTCTTCTCATGGATGGTCCTGGTGGAGTTATAGTGGATGATTAGCTTGCCCGTATTGCCGGCGGCTTCGAGCATACGCCGAAGACGGCGCAACAAATCTCCTACTGCCAATCCATAGGAAAGGTACGTCACTGGACGACTCTCCTCTCTTTCGGCAAGGGCAACTACGGGAACTCTCCCTCCTGTGGACTTACGAGCGGTGCGAATCATGCGAACCATCTAAAACAAAAGAATTTAAAATTAGGTTAGATAAATTCTCAAACAAAAATCCTATTTTGAATGAAAGTTGGGGTAAGATGAAGAAAATGACTCCTTTAATAACACTTTTCCACCCACACCTTGGAAAGTAGTTTTTAAGAAAATAGGGCCCTTAACTACGTCCATTTCTACCTAGGTCCACGTTCCTACGGGCAACCTTGGCTCTGATACCACCTCTGTCACACCCGGTTTTTCCGAAGAACAACCAAGTGAATATCACATGTATGCCAGGATCATTTTCTCGTACATGTAATGACAAATAGTGAAGCATCATTTATTACAAGCCAGGTGTCGAATATAAATAAGTCTTACATCGCAAATGTCTCAATGGACACTAATGCTTCATCACATGTAAATAAACTAGCAGCGGAATATTATTCTTTTAGGGCTCCATCACAGGCATTGCCCGGGGGTCTTCATGAACCTCAAAACCTTCCTCGGGTCCAAAATCTTGGTCATTATACACCACCTCATTATCTTGACCTGAGCAGCATTATAAACCAACAAATATGCAAGGTTGAGTACCAATGGTACTCAGCAAGTGTGGGAAAATTTTATCATGCATGGCTAGAACAAGGAGAGGTTGAACTCATGGTTAAAGCACTACGCAATTAATACCTATCACCTTAGCTTATTAAGCACCTACATTACTACACAGGTGAAATGGTCCCAATCTCCCATCCCATCATTGTAATCCAATAATCATAACATCATTACCAATGTTAAGCTCCCCGCTTAACTTCCAAAACCATCAATCCTCTAATCATGAATAAGTCCAGGCCGCTCTTAACCGTGAGCACGGCTGTCAAGACAGTTTTAACTCTGCAGAGTTTGTACCACTGTACCCACATGTAGTGATTTCATCCCCCGTTGCCGGGTGGACTAAAAGAACCTCCATTATGCCAGTGGCTACGATCCACATTCACACTTCCCAGGTGTGTAGCCAGGAGATCACTACGAAGCCTTTACAAAGGGATTCCCGACGAGCGTGGGCCCACTGAGGTTTCACCCCTAACAGCATACAAGAGGCTCCAACCCCGCTGCAGTGGCCCCCTCTTGAGCCTTGCGGTTCATATGGTAGTCCAGCTGACACCTACTCTCCGCACCATCCAACACACCCATACTACGCCGGGGATACACCTAATTAATTGGCCAAGCTGCCCCATCTCAGCATGTGGTTGGCACTGTAAAGCCGGGTTACATGCTCCATGAACCGGTCCTTAGGATCCAGGCAAGTACTAAACACAAACCCAAGTCTCGTGCAACCAGCACACAACCAAAACATCCAACTTGCCTTGATCCCTACCTCTACATAACTCACAATAGCTCATTCAAGAGTATGGTATAATAATCTGATGCTCTCATATCCCAAATATCCCATTCTAAGCATGTCTAAGCATATGCATGTAAATAAATGACATGACAAAATAAATCCCAACCCAAGCTACAAGGAAACAAGGTAATGCAATTCTAGGGAAACTTTCCTAGCATGGGTTTCATATTTCATTTGACAATGCAAATAATTCTATCTACACATCCTAGCATAGGATCAAAGTGGTCAAGGACACTTGCCTCCTTCTTGCTGCTCTTGAAATGGGTAGTCCTGATCTTGGAAAGGAATAACTTGCTCTTGAACAGGTACTACTTCTTACCATCACACATAGCAAAAGAAAAACAACAATCATAAGACATAGTTCACACTTCTACTTCATACAAACCACACATTTCATATTTATGAAATTCATTCACCATTATATGTGTTGTGGTTACTTTGTGTGTTGATCTGTGGCTTGCACACACTTTTATTTATATGTGTATGATTCCTACTTTGGTGTTCATATTTATACTTACATACTATATATATATATATATGTATATATGTGTGTGTTTCAGTTTTAAATAAATTCCTTATATTAAACTACCAAGTATGTAAGAAAAGTATTTTTCTTCTCCATATGTGCCTTCATAATTTCTATCAACCCTAAACTGAACTCTTTGAATTTTTAAAAACTCCATTTATCATTTACTAGTTGCTATATTTTCAGATTTATATTCCTATGTATAATTGTGTATTTTATTATGAAATTAGTAATACACATCATCTAAACAGTATAGGTTTTGGTCCTAAATAATTGAATAACATATTTTGACCTTGGCCTCTGATGTAAACTATTTCATAATTATTTTCCCTATTTTTCTAGAGCTATTCTTTACTTAAAAATGTGTCCCTAAATGTGAATAATAAATTAAACAGATTCAATTCTGTCCAAAATATGTTTTTATCTCACTCCAAAATTTTCTAAACACTGAGAAAGTCTTTAACTTAATTTTGACAATATGTTTGTCCCACTTTTTAATTTTTAAACACTAGTTACATATTCAATTTCCTAAATTAAATACTAAACAGGGCTAAAATAATGAACTCGCCCATTACAGGGTCCATAATATTATTTTCATAATTTCCAGGGGTCTAGCTACACTTATCAGAGGTGTTTTTCCTAATTTTTATTAAGTCCATGGGCTAAAACTGATTTTTAAATGAATTTACATGATTTTCTGGAGTTCCAGGGGCTAGATCTGAAGTTTCCGGGGCTAGCTCTCAATTCCAGAGAACCCCAGGGGGTAGCACGTAAGAATTCCAGTCTTTATAACGCGGGACTGACGTGGACCGTCCGATTTTAAACCGACGGCTGAGATTATAACATCGAACCGGTATGCGGGGATTTAAAGTCTATCGTGCGATTTAAAATAAACGGCGCACAAGCGGCCACGTCGCTCTGATCGAGCGCGGGCGGCGCTGCCGGCGGCGCACGGCGGCGGGAAGCGGCGATCTCACCGGAAAGTTTCGGATCCGCGAGAATTCTGCCTAGAACTGTGATCTTATGGCATAGATCGGTAGAGGGGAGGTCGGGGATCTCACCTCGGGGGTTTTCGTGAGCTCGGGGGTCCTGGAAAGTGATCGGCGGCGAGGTCCGAGGCAAAACCACGGCGAAGCTCGTCGGCGCTGTGTTTACACCGTAATTCTCCGAGTTTTCTGCACCTGCAAAGCTCCCTGGAGGCGGTGGATCAAGACCAGCGAGTTAGATCAGAGTTTCCGAGCTTAGATCAGCCAGAATTCACCGGCGAAGTCTCGGTGCTCACCGGAGTAAAAATCGGCGATCGCGTGGGAAAAACCGATCGGGGCTGGGGTTTTTATAGCCGGGGGAGGGCGGTGGGTCAGTTGTGATCGAGTTGGATTTCTTCTGGGACCGAAATTCGGCTGAGGAACGCGGTTTTTCGATCGGTTAAGATCGCGCGCGCGGGAGAGAGTCCGGGGTCGCGGGGTTAGGGATGACAGGTGGGTCCCACCCGTCTGTGAGAGACAGCGCGGGCGCGCGGGGGCGGGCTGGCGCGGGGAAACCGGGCCGGCTGGCGGGTTTCGGCCCACTGGCCGGTTTTTTTCCCGTTTCTCTTTTTCTTTTTCCATTTCTTTTCTGTTTTGAGTATAATTTGAATTCCAGTTTGAATTTGAATTTTTTGCAAAACATGCAACACGTCCAAAAATTTTTAAATTCCCCTCTGAACATGGTTTAGAGTTTTGAATCAAAATTTGGGGTGTTACACATACTCATCTCATATTCTGAACTCATCATAGCTGAAAACTTGGACACGAGATCATGAGAAGCACAACCAAAGATAATATCATCCACATACACTTGAACGAATAATGAGTCATTGCCATGCTTAAGTACAAAAAGAGTTTTATCAACCTTGCCCATGGTAAACCCCTTTTCAAGTAAGAATGTTTTTAACCTATCATACCATGCTCTAGGGGCTTGTTTTAGACCATACAAGGCTTTGGACCGTTTGTAAACATGATTAGGAAAATTTGGATTTTCAAAACCCGGTGGCTGCTTAACATAAATCTCCTCCTCTATGTAGCCATTAAGAAAAGCACTTTTAACATCCATTTGATATAACTTGAAACCTTTAGATGCAGCAAATGCTAATAAAATTCTTATAGCTTCTAATCTAGCAACAGGAGCAAATGTTTCATAAAAATCTAGACCTTTAATTTGAGTGAAACCTTGAGCAACCAGCCTAGCTTTATTCCTAACCACAACCCCATCCTCACTTTGCTTATTTTTAAATACCCATTTAGTTCCAATTAATGTGTGACCTTGAGGTGGAGGTACAAGTTTCCAAACATTATTTCTTTCAAAATTTTCTAACTCTTCTTGCATGGCATTAATCCAAGATTCATTAGTGAGTGCGTGTGATATATCCTTGGGTTCAAAAGAAGCAACAAAAGCAGAATGAGCATGAGAGTTTGGATCGCAAAACCTGGACCCAGTGACTCGTTCATGCAAGCTTCCAATGATTTGTTGTGGAGGAAGACTTTTGAGTACTCGGAGGGGAGTAGACACTTCACAAGCACCTTCTTCTTCATGTTCGGACCTTTGATTAGGAGAGCTTGTTGATTGAGGAAGGTCCGAACCAGCAGTAGTGACTGTTGGTGCTGGTTGTGGTGCAAAATCAGCAGCTTGATCATTATTTACTTCCGAGTTTTCGGGCAGCAGCACCACTTCTTTATATTCTTCAATAAAAATACTCTCCCCATGCGGATATGAATCCGGACCTTCAATATCGGAGCTAGTACTTGGGCTAGCTTCATCAAAAGAAACCTCGCAAGTTTCCACAATTTTGTTTGTGTCAAGTAAAAGCACACGGTAGCCTCTAGTATGAGATGGATAACCAAGAAACATGCCATCAACAGATCTAGCTTCAAATTTATCAAGATTACCACGTTTCTTAACAAAGCATTTGCAACCAAAAACCCTAAAGTGTGTAACACTAGGCCTATGTCCAAACCGGAGATCATATGGGGTTTTTCCAAGCTTAGCACGCAAGAAAACACAATTTGAGACATAACAAGCGGTTGCAATTGCATCAGCCCAAAATTTCCTAGGAGTTTGATATTCATCAAGCATAGTCCTAGCCATCTCAACTAAGGTCCTGTTCTTTCTTTCTACGACACCATTTTGTTGTGGTACATAGGGTGAAGAGTATTGATGAGCTATTCCATTTTCAGCACAAAAGTGATCAAAGGATTGGTTTTTAAATTCAGTTCCGTTATCACTTCTAATTGCTTTTAATCATCCTGGGTGATCAATAGATAATCTAAGAAATAAAGTTCTAAAATGACTAAAAGCTTCATTCTTAGATGCCATAAAATAAACCCAAGAATATCTGGAATAATCACCAACAATCACAAGCACATACCATTTACCTCTGAAGGATTGAACACGTGCCGGACCTACTATGTCAAGATGTAAAAGTTGTCCCGGTTCAGCTGTCATGGTCATTGTGAGAGGAGCATGTGAACCTGCAACAAACGTAGCATGTCTACAAGAAGAGCACACAATATCATTGTCCTTTTTAAGCTTCGGCAGCCCACGTATGCGATCGAGAGCACTAACACGAGTGAGATGATCAAAGCCTATGTGACCAAGTCTACGATGCCAAAAATATAGATCCTTTGTATCATTAGCAACTAGACACCGATGCTTAGAAGTTGACAAATCAAAATCAGCTTTAAAAACTCTTCCAAACCTAGACATGTTAAACAAAAGCTCACCTTTTGAATCTACAACCTTGCAGCAATTTTTTGCAAAGCTAACCTCTAGATTTTCATCTAGCAATTGTGAAACCGAAAGCAAGTTGTATTTCAAATTTTTAACAAGTGCCACATCTTTCAAAGTGTAGAGATTGTTTACTCTAACAGAACCTTTAGCAATTATGGGAGTAGAAGAGTTATCGGCGAAAGTAACATTTTCTACACGTGACACAAAAGAGAGAGATGAGAACCATTCTTTGTTACCGGTCATGTGGCGTGAGCAACCTGAATCCACAATCCAAATGTTCTCCTTCCTCAAACGTGAAACCTACACAGCAGCACAATACGTCGATGACTCAATACTGGGGTTAGTTAAAAGACTTTTAGGAATCCAGTATTGAGTCACACGACGTCCAACAGGAATAACACGCGAAAGCTGAGAAGGTACAGCAGGTTTACGAGCCAAACATCGAAAATTTTTGTTCCCAACTACTGACTTAGAATATGTGTTATATGTAGCACAAAAAACAGTAAGTCCGGGAGCAAGTTTTTGACTCATTACAGCAGGTTGCAAGGTCGGAACATTCGGTCTAGCAGATTTTGCTTGGTTGTTATGTGATCTAGCAAGTATTCTTTGTTTCTTATCGTGTTTAGCTAGTCTATAACAAAAATCCATGACATGACCATCTCTACCACAGTAGGTACAATGAAAAATAACCTTATTATCATATCTAGATGAGCAAGCAACACGTTTATTAGAACTCGAATGGGACAGTACTCCTGCAGATTTGAAAATCACCTCTTTTTGTCTAGGAGCTGTTTGAATCAAACCGCTTCCTAATGACTTTACAACTTTAGGTGGGTGTGCCTTAGCATGAGAATTAAAACCTAAACCAGTTTTATCATTACAAGACTTGGAAGAATTCAGCAGCAAGTTTAGGTTCTTATTTGCATTAGAAAACCGATCTAGTGTCCTATGCATGTCATCAAGTTTATTGGACAGATCAAAGCAGTTTTCACAAGAAGTTTTTCCTTTTATTTTGCAATTTGAACAATATTTAACTTCATGCACACGTAAAGCATTGTTCAAAATAGAAATCTCATTCATAGCATCATTTATTTTCTTATTCAGATCATCACATGAAGAACAATGCAAATCAATTGTAGAACAACAAGCATCTTTCAAATTTTTATCATTAAGTGCAGCAAGCTCTTTGTTCTTTTCAATTTCAAGTTCAAGTTTATCAAGTGTAGATGTGTGTGCACTTCTTAAAGAGGATAATTGTTCATAAATTAAATCACATGAGGAACAAGAATCATCACTAGGAATCAAAGTTTTTAAACGATTAATTTCAGATTCTAGTGATTCAATTTTAACAGCATTGTTCCTAAGTTTTTTATCCTTTTTCTTTAATATAACAGTGGCATGAGAAATAGCATCACACATTTCTTCGCAAGTGGGACATACCTCTTCATCGTCGCTGTTGTGTTCTGCCTCCTTGGAGCTTGAACTTGACTTGCTCGCCATGCAGCACATATTTGCCATAGCTTCTTCATCTTCATCACTACCGGTGTCCACATCACTTGAGACGAAATCTTGAAGTGCAGAGATCATACTATGCACTATGTTGCGCATTGATAAATCTTTCTTCTTATTATTCTTTGCAAATGATTTCTTCGGCCTTGTTTGCTTTCCTCACGTGAAGTCAGACCTGAAAGGTTAGGGCACTCCGTACAAAAATGTCCTGTCTTACCACATTCAAAACATCGTTGAGGTCCGGAGCTTCCTCTTCTTCTAGTTCTCACATTTCGCAATGCTTTTGAGAACCGAGTAGAGTTGAGTGCAAGCTCCTCCTCTGGAAACTCTTCAATCTGTTCAAGGGTTAGAGAGGACAGCAAAGAGAGTGCACCACTAGATGATGATTGACTAGAACTAGACATGTCACGTTGTGAAACAAATGCAATAGACTTGTTGGGGTTTTTACGTGAGATGATGTCAATTTCATGAGTTTTCAATTTAGAATAAAGAACGTCTAAAGTAAGAGAACTCATGACAGTAGATTCACGAATAGATGTAACTTTCATCTCCCAAATTGACATATCTAATGCTCCTAACAATTGTCTAGCATTTTCAGCATCTGAAAAGTTAACATTGACACTACACAAGTTGCTGAGAATTTTATTAAAGCGAGCAAAAAGGTCGTCAATTGACTCACCGGGTTGCATCTCAAAACGCATGTATTCTTTCTTGAACATATCTTGCCTTACCTCCTTGATCATATTGGATCCTTCATGGTAGTCACAAAGAGATTTCCAAACATCATATGCAGATCGGAGGTGTGCAACACGGTCGAAGTCGCTTTGAGTCAATCCTTGGATGATCAAGTTGCGAGCCTTGTTGTTGTTGTCAACATCTCTCATGTTTGCAGCCGTAACTTGATCGTTGGGTGGTACGTCGATGTTCCGGTAGACCTTTTCCCATATGGCGAAGCCTTGCGCCTGTATGTAGGCCTCCATCCGCGCCTTCCAAACATGAAAATCGATGCCATTGAACACACAAGGTTTTGCGAAGTACTTCTCCATGATGGTTAGTCAAAACACGTGCAAATCACAAAGATTAGAGCACCTTGGCTCTGATACCAATTGTAGGATTGAAGAGCACGTGAAAAGCTACCAGAGGGGGGTGAATGGTAGATTAAAACTTTTCGCAAAGGAAACAACAAAAACCCCTCAGCAAAAAATCAATCGGTTAAAGAAACTGTGTGTGCAAGTGTTTTCAAACGTGTTCAACTGTGACAAATCAAGTAGAGAGGTAGATAACCAAGTCACGGATCTAATGCAACAAGAATCACTTGAAAACACGAAGTAAAACTTGAGATACGATCAAAACATTAAATGAAGATCAATCTGTTCTACCCGATATAAAACAGATCTGCAACGCTGCAAAGAAACTCGTGTATCTCAAAAACTACAGATCCGAAGCTCGTGAAAATTTCATAGATGATAGATAATTCAGTTGTGAAGACAACCCATGAAGAATCACGTCAATCGGATCTGTAAAACTCGAGTTATGAACGAAACACCGAAGCAACGTCGGTCTGTCCAGAAACTCGGCGAGAAAGACTTGACGAAAAACAGATCGGACGAACAAGGCACAAAAGCTCCTCGAAACTATGAACTTTATTCAATAGAAACATAAGAGGAACAGCACAAAGTTCTCTCCCCACGAGAGCTCTGGCCTCCCTTGCTTTTATAGCGAGCCCTCAGGCTAAACAATCCAATCTAGGACTCCTACTCCTAATTGGACTCGTATCCTAACTTACCATAACTGCTCAGGACTCTCCTATTCGCAGATAGAAGCAATCATGAGACTTCCAAACACGTTAGGAACGTCCTAAACATTCCTAAAACAATTCAACTTCGTGCCTAGCACGAAATCCTATCATAACCAACTAAAATTTTTCATATTTGAGCCATATCCGACTCAGCCTCAGCCTGAGTACGCAATCCAGCTGGTTGGACCTTTCCGACCAATTCTTTACGTCCACTTCTCTTCATCACGCATTGGAACAATGTTGCCACTACCATGCACTCCTTGCACACGTGCAAACACCTTCCAACGACATAGACGCAACCTTCATATGCACTGCCCTTGATCCAAAGATGCTGCCCGACCTCCCGATCAACTCAACCACAGCTCCTCCCGAACTTGGTTGTTGGAACCTCATCTCCTCCCTGAGACTAGTCCAAGGATCCCGTCACCAGCCATGTCTTGAACTCAAGCAACACCTGCACATAAATAAACAATCAATTCTTCTGAGCACAAGTCCTCGACTTGACTCACGTTAGTTCGAAAACCACAACACCTTACATGAGCACGTCACATAAGCATGTTGCAAACCATATCAAATCATAACGGCCATAACCACCAAAACGCACCAAAAACTTAGCAAATTAATACTAAGCAAACCTTCCCATAAAGCAAGTCTGAAACATTGCGAGTTAAAAGCAAAAACAAGACGCTGCAGTTCTACGAGTTGAACTTCACGGGAGCTCCGTAAAAACAAGCTCCGGACCTCATAGAAGCTCTCTGGACCTTGCAGGAGCTCTCCGGACCTTACGTCGGACCTTGCCAACACTTGACGGACCTAACAAAGAAATTGTCGGACCTTGCCACAGATGAATGTTTTGGCAATATTCAAAACTTTGAATGTTAATGCTAACTTTTATCCTAATTGCCAATGTATTCAGCACACATAGGTCTCACAGTCTACCTCAAGGTGTCCCCTATCCGAGGACTTCGTCGGTTCAAGGTGAAAGGGAAGTTATCACCCCGATACATCGGACCCTTTCAAGTTCTGTAGAGGAAAGGCAAAGTGGCATATCAACTAGAACTGTCGGCTCGCCTATCGGATGTGCACGATGTATTCCATGTGTCACAGCTCAAGAAATGTCTGAGGACACCTGAAGAGATGTTACCCATGAATGAGGTTGACGTAGCCGAGGATCTGTCTTATGCCGAGCAACCGGTCAAGGTTTTGGAGACAATGGAACGGCTCACAAGAAATAAAAGAATCCGGATGTGCATGGTGCAGTGGAAGCATCACTCGGAAGAGGAAGCCACATGGGAACGAGAAGACGAGCTTAAGGCACAGTTTCCGGAATTGTTTTCTTAGAACCACCAATCTTGAGGACGAGATTTCTTTTAAGGGGGGTAGAGCTGTAACACCCCAAAACCTGTTAAGAGGGGAATTTAAAAATTTTTGGACGTATTGCATGTGGTGCAGAAATTCAAATTCAAATTCAACTCAAAACAGAAAAGAAAAAGAAAAAGAAAAAAACAAAACCCTCCCGGCCAGTGGGCCGAAACCCACCAGCCGGCCCACCTCGCCCCCGCGCCAGCCCGCAGCCGCGCGCCCCGTTTTCCTCTCACCGACATGTGGGGCCCGCCGTCGTCTTCTTCCTCGCGCGCGCGCTCGGCCTACCCGGGACTCCTCTCTCCCCCGAATCGAAACCACCACGGATACCCGCGTATCCCAGCCGAATTTCGGTTCTGGACGACTCCAGCTCGATCCCAACCGAACGCCGCCCTCCCCCGGCTATATAAACACCGGCATCGTCCCGTTTTTGCCCGCGATCGGCTGTTTTTCCTCCCGGTGAGAACCGAAGCTCTGATCACCGTTTTCTCTCGATCTTCGCTCGGGTTCTCTGATCTAACGCGCCGATCGTGTTCCACCGCCTCCGGGGAATCACGCAGGTGCAGAAAACTCGGTGGTTTGCGCTTCAGACACAGCGCCGACGAGCATCGCCGTGAATTCACCTTGGACCTCGTCGCCGACCGCCTTCCAGGACCTCCGAGCTCAAGAAAAACCCCAAGGTAAGATCCCCGACCTCCCCTCTACCGATCTATGCCATGAAATCCCAGTTTTAGGAAGAATAGACGAAGATCCGAAGTTTTCCGGCGAGATCGCCGCCTCCCACCGCCGTGCGCCGCCGGGCAGCGCCGCCCGCGCTCGGTCAGAGCGACGTGGCCGCTTGTGCGCCGTCTATTTTAAATCGCACGGTGGAATTAAAACCCGCGCGTACCGGTTCGGTGATCTAATCTGAGCCGTCTGTTTTAAATCAGACGGTCCACGTCGGCCCCGCATTATAAAGGCCAGGATTCTTACGCGCTACCCCCTGGGGATCTCGGAAAATACGAGCTAGCCCTGGAAACTTCTGATCTAGCCCCTAGAACTTCAGAAATTCATGTAAATTCAATTAAAAATCAGTTTTAGCCCCTGGACTTAATAAAAATTTGCAAAACCCCTCTGTTATGCATAGTTAGGCCCCTGGAAATTCTTAAAATAATAAATTAGACCCTGTAGTAGGGTGAACTTACCTTTTAAACCCTATATGATATTCAATTTAGAAATTTGAATGTGTGACTAGGATTTAAATTTAAAAAGGAAATACAAACACATTGTAAATTCAAGTTTAAACTCTACTAACACTTGGAAAACTTTAGAATGAACTAAAACTAAACTTTAGGCTGAAATGAAATCTGTTTGGGTGTGTTCATGTTTATTAGTTCTAGGAACACATTTTTAGGTTAACAAATAATTTTGAAAATGGGTAAAATAGATTTAAATTAGTTCACATCAGAGGAGAAGTTCAAAAATATATTATTTAATATTTTATATCAGAACCTATTCTGTTTAGATGAGGTGTCTTACTATTTTCATAATAAAGTTCACATTTAGGCATAGGAAATAAATCTGAAAATATAGCAACTAGGTATGCATAACTAGAAAATGATAAATGAAGTTTACCTGTTATGATCTTATTATCGTCCATCGAGACGTATGCTTTGTAAGACATATTTATATTCGACACCTGGCTTGTAATAAATGATGCTTCACTATTTGTCATCACATGTATGAGAAAATGATCCTGGCATACATGTGATATTCACTCGGTTGTTCTTCGGAGAAACCGGGTGTGACACACGAGGTGCTTGTGCAACGGGTCGTTGCTGTGGTGGCTGATTAGGGCGGTTTGCAGGAGCGGTCGATCCATACCGCGGTGCAGCTGGGGGCATGTACCGAGGTCGTATGCTGCTCCCTTGCAGCTAGTATGGAATCTTCCTCTTGCCTTCTCGCTCGATCTCTCGGTTCTTGCTTTCAACCACTATGGCTTTGTCAACCAGCTTCTGGAAGTTAGCATAGTCATTGTTGAGAAGTTGAACCTGGATCTCGTTGTCCAACTCTCTCATGAACAGGGACTGCTTCCATTGGCCCAAGTTGACATATTCGGGGGCATACCTGGACAGTTGGGTGAACTTGTTGAGGTACTCATTCACACTTTTCTGTCCTTGGCGGAGACCTTCGAACTCTTGCCTTTTGAGCATCATTATACCAGCAGGGATGTAATGAGATCGGAACCTCTCCTTGAACTCAGTCCAAGTGATCGTCTCCGGGTCGACATGAGTGTTACAAAGGGCATCCCACCAGTCAGCGGCAGCTCCCATGAGTTGGTGCGACGTGAAGAGAACTTTCTCTCGGTCATTGTACTGGACGATGGCAAGCTTCTTCTCCATGGACATCAACCAATCGTCGGCCTCCATGGGGTCATTAGCTTGTGAAAAAGTGGGTGGTCAAGTTCTCATGAACTCTCCCATCATGTCGTGAGCGGTGGTGGCGGTGGTGCCGGTGGTGCCGGAACGGGGTTGTTGTTGTTGGCCTGCAGCTGAACCAAAGTTTGTATCATGGTTTGCATGAGTTGATTCTGCATGGCCATCAACCGTTCCAGGTTGTTCTCACCAGCTCCGGGGTTAAAAGGAACTTCATCATGGCCATCCTCTTGGTTGCCACGGACGTTCCTTCCTTGGCGGCTGTAAAATCCCCAAAAGTGGTAGCAAGAAAATTCAGCTCATGTACACTTATGAAAATGAGAGGAATTAAAACTTTGAAGTATAATAAGTGTGAGTTCAAAGTGACGGTTTAGACTTCCCAAAACTTCCAAACATGGAGATCTAAATGCAAACTTGGATCTTTATAGTCCAAATATTCAACCTTCCAAATTTCAGCTCATTTGGAGGAGTTTTAATATTTGTTTGGGATTAAAAGGAGAAGCCCTCTAATCTGAATTTCAAATTCAGTTTCAAATTCCAATTCCCTCAATTTGAAAATTGGGTTTCACAAATGTGTTCTCCACCTTTGAATGAGAAGCCATGCCAAAAATTGGAAATTTTGGAGCTGGTTTGCTATATTTTTGAGGCAATACAAAGTGGAGAATTCAAACTCCTTTTCAAATTCAAATGATCAAACCCCATTCAAATCCTACACCAGAATTCAAACCATTTGAATTCTGCAAATTCAAACTTAACTTTGGGATGAAGTAAAGCTTTTAATGTTGAGTTGCTGGAGGGAAAAATATCAGTAAAGTTTGACTAAACAAAGGGGGAGGTGGGGCCCAATTGTCAGCCACCTAAAGCAAACAACCGACTGTTTTTCCCTCTCTCTCTCTCTCTCTGTTCCCGGTTGATCGCGGCGCGACAGCTCCCGCAAAAGCGCTCCCCCCGACGTCCTCACCGAGCCACCGAGCTGGTTCTCGCTGGCCGACATCGGCGCGCGCGCGTGGGCGATAAGAGCGGCCACCCGAGTACCCCAGCGCTACTTCTCCTCCTCAGCTCGTGCAGCGCCGCGACAGTCTCATTTCCGCTGAACACCACCGCTCAGCTCTCTCTGATCAACCACAGCCCTCCAAGCTCGATTGCTCGAGCGCTCCACAGCAAAGAGCATCGCCGGGACGTGCTCTAGCCCTTGCCAAAGCCCCTTCGAGGTTTGCCGATCCGAACTGCTCGAGAAACGCGGATTGGCGCCAAAGCTTCAAGGTGCCCGGACCTCGCCGTTTCGGCTCTCCGTCGACAGCAGCAACCGGCCACCCTCTCCCCCGACTTCCTATACAAGAAAGGTGCGTGGACATGTCCTGGTCGTGTAGACAGAGGCCGTTTAGTGTTTGCTAGGACCGGTAGCGAGAATTTCACCGTTTCCCCAAACGGTACACCGACGGGTAGTGCACGGTCTACCCAAAAATTCATGGTGCACGATCCTTTAGACCTCGAGTAAGCTTGCACAGAGCCTCTCTACTTCCTAGCGCCTCTCCTCGACGAAGAACCAAGCAAAAACATCAAGAAACGAGGGAGCCCTAGCTGTTTTCTTAGTCGCCGGTGCAAAAGCACCTCGGGTCGCCGTGGAGCCCTTGGTTGCCGGCAGTTTCACCGGCGGCCAGGACCCTTACGGGCTCCTACATCACTCACTGATGCTCTAGAGCCCAAGAATCGATCGAATGATAGAGGAATAAGGGTTCCCGACCTCGCCGGAGTTCAAAACTTTGCTGTCACCGGTGCGCGATGGTTTCCGGTGAGCCACGGCCGCCGGCGACCCTCCCACAGTGTTCAGCGCGGTTAAAAATGGGGGAGCGGCGAGTTTTACGAAGTTTGGACCACAGGAACCCTGTCCCTGCGAGCATCGCCAGCGTGCGCCGCCGCTGGAGGCGCGGGCAGCGCGAGGAAGACGAAGGAGGGCCGGTCCCACCGGTCAGCCTCCGGGTTCGCGCGAGGATCGGTTTGTGGCGCCGGATCTGGTGCGGCTGCGCGGGAATAACCCCGTAGCCCCCAGTGTTGCAAAAATCTGACTGGTCCGAATTAAACCAGTGGGCCCAGCCCAATTATTTGAAGTTTCTATTAGAGAAATAATTCCAGAATTTAGCTGATCTTTGCAAGCCCATAACTTTGTGTAGAAAACTCCAAAAAGAGTGAGGCCAATTTTGTTGGATTCCTCATGAGGAGTACTTCACAGAGAAACCAAATTTTGGCTATGAAAATGCCCAGGAATTTCTGTAGAATTGTTTTAATACATCCTTTAGGGATTTATTACAGGAGCAATTCTTTATGAAATATTCCCAAATTTGGTCAGAAAATCCTTCTCATAGTTACTGATCTCCAGTAAAAATTTGGGCTTCATTGGAGGTCATTTGCTAAGTCAAATTACCTTCTCAAGTTCAGCCTTTATTTGAAAATTCAAATATAAACAGAAACTGTTCAGCACTTCTGTCCAAACTTCAAAAATTCATATATCTCTGATGGTAGCTCCAAAAATGGTGAAACAAATTCTGTTAGAACCATGGAGACTTACCCTAATCAGATCTTCCACCATTAGCTATGTCAAAGCTCCTGAATTGGGCTCAAAATTCAGAGAAGCATTGTACTTGTAGGAATTTTAAAGACTACATTGTGCAATGACATGTCTCCAAATTTGACTCAAATCATCCTTAGAGAGTCTAGTATCCACTGTAAAAATCCCAAAGCTAATTAAGGATTTTAAATAGCAGTAGCTATGAGTAGAAGTCCAATTCTTATAAATCCTTAATACTTATACATGTATTTTATTACATTTCATAATAGTGACCGAAGTTGAGGACGCACCGGAGCCGTTGGACGTCCTCCCACCAGAAGCTGACTTTCCGTTTAACTCGCAACCAGGCAAGCCCCGGTTTGCACTTAAGTACCTTTTATAAAGCTTTTTATTTGTATCATTTATGTCTAGGGTGAATGTTTGCATTAGAGTTAGGGTGATTGAAACCCCACTTGCATAGCCTCTTTAAATCCTATAAAGGGTTGGGTAGTTTACAAACTCGACGAGTAGAGACAGCCATGCTAATGTTTAGGATCTCGGTAGAAGTCGAGTGGTTGGAAGCTACTCGCGAGATAGTACTTGTTACATGGAAAGAAAAGAGGTAGAAAATGGCATAAGATATGAAAATGAGACCCAGCAGGGGGGATAGGAAGCAGTGAGCAGAGGTCTCACGTGCGTAGCCCTGTTCGCGTCGGTTGAGGACCGTCCGTGTGCGGCCCTGCTGGACAAGTATCAAACAGTACCGGATGCATACTGGCATATGGGAACCAGGAAACCGATGTAATTGGTTAACCTGGGTGTCGAGGCTTACCCAACCGTAAATAGGAGTGGGTTGAGGGTAGCAAGGTGTAAATCTGCCGGTGGGCACAGTCACACTCCACGCGGGGACCTCCTACACGTTACGGATGGACCGGTTCGGCATTTGGGTTGCCTTTGAAAGGTTGTCGCATACAACAGAGTAGGAAGGGGTGTGGAATCTCGCTTCTGAAAGTGGGTGTATGTGACGTGTTATCCGGGTGTGTCTTGATTGCAATCACCGTCCCTCGCGGTTATTTGAGTACCTGCTTGTTCACTGCGCTGTGACGTAGTAAGAAGTGAAATAAGCCAACTGAAAATGCTGGATTGATCTTAATGTCTTGAATACCTTGATTGCTGTAGATATAGAGCTAATTAAGTTTACATTCCACTTTGGGCATCACCACATCGGAGGAAAGCGTTTCTTGTTTGATTGCGGACTTCCAATGTGAGGGCTGCCTAAGGCACATGAAACTGCTGCTATAAAACTGAAAGTAAGGACCAACTTATAGGCGTGTCTTTATTGCAAAATCCTTTCCTATCTTACATACCCTTGCACGTAGAGTTCCATGCCTAGGGTTGACGGTTAAGACTTGCTGAGCCTTCGTGCTCACGGTTGCAATATTTGAGCTGTGTGCAGGTGAGAGTTATGAGGAAGGTTCTGAGGGCGAGGTGATGCCCCCGTCGGGGTACACGGCCGAGGTGGAGCCATGCACGCCGCCGTGATCTCTGGTTCCATGCTGCTAGTGTGTAGCGTCCCCGGGCTGGACGGCTGCACTTTTGCTTAGTTAGGGTTTGAGAGCAACTATGTATATAACTTTCACTGTTAATTAGGTTTTGTAAAAAGACTTCCGCTGTTTTATATCAAATAAAAGTTTGTTTGTTGTTTTTTATTCCTTTCGTGTGTGCTGTTGGGTGCCGCATCGCACGGCACCACCCTATGCGATCCTGGAGTGGGTGAACCACGGGGTGGTCCCCACAGTCGTGGTATCAGACCCGCATTGGGAATAGCACGCTCGAAAAGAGCTATTTTGAAAACATAGAAGTAGTCGAGTGAGGATTAGTCTTTAAGCCCGCATAAGGTCTATGATAGTAGTAGTTACTAAGGTGGAAAAGCTAACTTATTTGTTATACATTCTGTAACGACGCTCCGACGTCAGGTAAGAGGTAAGGTACGCCACCGCAGGTGGATCAATTGCGGTAACTCCCCATACGAGCGATAGTATGGAAGGATATACCGTGGCTTGGCATGGTAGTAAATATGAGTCTCTGAACCTCTTTATGGTTCTGAGAGCGTATGCAAACGCTGATCTCCAGCGTGCTTTAGGCAAAAGTGAGAATACCCCATCGTGTGGTAAGCAACACGATAGTATGCAACTCTTGAACGCTCAATGTTCAAAGGGCCATACGCAGCGCTCGCCATCGGCGTGCCTCAACGGTCATGAGGCAGTAGGTGGTATCCGTTGGGTTGATAAAATTCCCAACCGTGACAACCCGTTCGCGCTCTACTCGGGTTCCCCGTCGTGTGGTGTGAAAACACGACCATGTACCTTGAGACGTGGCTTGACTCAAGGACGATCCGTATGACAATGATACGGACCGTATGTTTTTACTATGATATGGAACTGCCTGCAATGTTAAAACCTTTGTGTGCATCATTATTGTGTGTTTTTCTGCAGGTACCCTAACCACGTTAGTTCATGACGTGTAGAAACCGTTTGTGAGTGACGACTTTAGTTCCACCATGTGACCCGTATATGCCGGAATACCGGTTTAGGATTTTTCTTTGGTGAGGAAACGTAGTACCGACTGCATAAAAGTTTATTTTCAAAGAAAAGTGTTACAATGAAGTTTAGGATTTCATTAATAGGTTAGTAAACTCCTATATTGAACTACGAGTCAATTGGGAGTATAGATTCAATCTCAACAACTTAGGAACAATCTCCCCTGTTTTCGGCAGCAATTTTTGCTGAACTTGAACAGGGCATAACTTAAGATTGGTTGAACCAATGGAGGTGTGGGATACCATTCTGGAAAGGTTTTGAAGTCCTCTACAACGTTTCTGTAGAGCTCTAGAACAAAATCTCCCTCCAAGGGGTGAGAATCTCAGATGAGTAGTACTGTCCAGAAACAGGGCATACCAAATGCTCTCCGGAATTTTCGGTATTTCAACCAAAACACTTAGTTTCACCGTTCGACGTTCAGTGGCTGTTGTAAAACAGCGAGTTGGAGTCGAAGGGTTTATGCATTTGACACATCACTTTGAGTTAGTACATGTTTGGGTCCAATACAATAGCGAGGAATTACGCATGCTAACACACATAACATCCCGTGGTGACCCCGATGGTCGAAATGAACTTTTGAACCCCTAAATTTCAATACTTTGGAACTCGATCATGGGACACGGTCCAGGGATGTATATGGTGCATAAAGTTTATACTTTATCCATATGTGTGATTGTTATGCGCGTTGTTTATCCCATTCTCGCATTACTATTGTATAGACTGGATGAGCTAAACCCACATGTGCTGATCATTTGAGTGGTATGAATGCAGAATGGTGCGGACACGTTCAACGCAAGAGGAGGGAGGTCCGAGTCAAGTTCGTGGTGATGAGTCTCCACCTCCGGAACAGACCACGACGCAGCAGCAACCACCTCCTCCAACGCCAGAACTTCCAAGGAATCTTGCGGAGGTTCTCGCCGCAGTGCTCGGCTCGCGCGACGAGCAAACCGAGTTACTGTGGATGTTGGTGCAGCAGAATGCGTCCCATCAGGGAGGACGCCAAGACAATGGGCAACGCCAGCCCCAACAAAGCTTGTATTCGGAATTCATGGCGACCCATCCACCGGTCTTCACGGAGGCCGGAGAACCTTTGGAGGCGGACAGCTTTATCCGCACTCTAGAGGCAAAGTTCAGGCTGCTAAGATGCACCGAACATCAGAAGGCGATGTACGCAGCGCAACAGCTTCAAGGAGAAGCCGGTACCTGGTGGGCGAACTACACCGCCTCCTTACCGGTTGGCCATGCCGTCACATGGACGGAGTTCCGGGAGGCGTTCCGCGCCTATCACATACCTCCCGGTGTGATGGAGATGAATCTCCAGGAGTTCCTGGCGCTACGACAAGGCGAGAGGAGTGCTCATGAATACTCCAGGTTATTCATCCGACTGGCGCAGTATGCGCCAGGATTTGTGGGCACGGAAGACAACAAGCGCAATGCGTTCTTCTGGGTCCTGAACTCCAAGATGAAGGTCCATCTCGCCCAGAGCAATTGCCGCACATTCAACGACCTAGTTAATGCCGCGATTCTACAGGAGAATGCTCAGCGCGAGCGCGGTTCTGACAAGAGGAAACACAGCACGCTGACGAGCAGCAGTGGTGGGACACCACAGAAATACCGCGTGGTGTATCGCTCACCATCCGGTCAGAGATGGCAGCCACCGACGCGACTGCCTCAGTTTCGCGGTCGGCAATATAATGCACCGGGCTTTCGACCGACGTATCCCCCACAGCGACAGCAGCAGCAAAGGACGGAACTTTTCGCGTGCACCTCAGTTTCAACAGCGTGCACCGGGATTTCGTCCTCAAGTCGGCGGGACCCCGACACCTTACACGTGCTACACGTGTGGCCATGTCGGGCACACTTCAAGAGACTGCCCCGAGCCGCGACAGGGCAGGGGTGCAGCACCATATCAGGGTGCTAATCAGCCCCGCAACCAGCCCAAGAAACCAGCACCAAAACCCGGCAACATCCACCACTTAGCCATCGAAGACGTGCCGGAAGGCGAACCCGTCCTCGCGGGTACGTTCTCTTACCGAGATCACCCCGTAGCCATACTTTTTGACTCCGGTGCCACCCATAATTTCATAGGTCAGTCTTATGTTATTAAATATCAACTGCCTATCATTCCCACAAATAATTCATATTTGATATGTTCTCCGGGTGGGAAAATAACAGCTGATAGAATGGTCTATAGAGCACCATTACAGTTGGGTGGGAATCTATATCCGTCTTCTCTAATCATGTTAGAGAGTCAAAAACTTGATGTCATTTTAGGAATGTCATGGCTACATCGCCATGGTGCTGTTCTTGACATCATTCCACGTGTGGTTCATTTAAACTCTCCACTTCATGAACCACATGTTCTTATTCTTGACCGTTTGGTTTAAGAAACCCCAGCCACATATAACACGGAAGCCACGAAACTTGAGGATATTCGTGTGGTCCGTGAATACCCGGATGTCTTTCCGGATGATCTTCCGGGCATGCCACCCGAAAGAGATGTCGAGTTCAAGATTGAACTCGTACCTGGGACGACACCAATCTCACGGAGACCATATAAGATGGCTCCGGATGAGCTGGCTGAACTAAAGGAGCAGCTCAACGTTTTGATGAAGAAGGGTTTCATTCGACCGAGTTCCTCGCCATGGGGATGCTTGGCGCTGTTTGTGAAGAAGAAGGATGAAACCTTGAGGTTGTGTGTGGACTACCGACCTCTCAACGCCGTCACCATCAAGAATAAATATCCACTGCCCTGCATCGATATTCTCTTCGATCAACTTGTGGGTGCGAGTGTATTTTCCAAGATGGATCTTCGCTCCGGATATCATCAAATCAAGATCCGAGCGGAGGATATCCCAAAGACGGCCTTCTCGACGAGATATGGGTTATATGAGTACCTCGTCATGTCCTTTGGTCTCACCAACGCCCCGGCACACTTCATGTATCTCATGAACTCAGTGTTCATGCTGGAGTTGGACAAGTTTCTGGTAGTGTTCATAGACGACATCTTGGTCTACTCCAAGTCTGAAGAGGAACACACCAAGCACTTGCATATCGTGCTTCAACGATTAAGAGACCATAAGCTTTATGCCAAGTTCAGCAAGTGCGAGTTTTGGATCAGCCAAGTGCCATTCCTTGGTCATATCATTTCTGCAGAAGGCATTGCAGTTGATCCAAGCAAAATCGAACAAGTGCTGAAATGGAAGTCCCCCACATCAGTCCATGAAGTCAGAATATTCCTCGGGTTAGCAGGATATTACCGGAGATTCATACCGAACTTCTCCAAGCTTGCTAAGCCGATGACTTGTTGAAGAAGGGGATCAAATATGTTTGGAGCCCAGCTTGTGAAGAAGCTTTCAAAGCATTAGTGAAGCATCTTACAACAGCCCCGGTGTTAGCTCAACCGGATACGACCAAGCCCTTCGACGTATATTGTGATGCGTCCGGCCTCGGGCTTGGCTGTGTATTGATGCAAGGATGCAGAGTGGTCGCCTATGGCTCACGTCAACTTCGTAACCACGAGCAGCACTATCCGACTCATGATCTTGAGCTCACTGCTGTGGTGTTGGCCATGAAGATGTGGAGGCACTACGTACTTGGAAACTTAGTGCACCTCTACACCGACCACAAAAGTCTGAAATATATATTCACTCAAAAGGAGTTGAATATGCGGCAACGGAGATGGTTAGAACCGATCAAAGACTATGAGATCGAAATTCACTACCATCCCGGGAAGGCAAACGTGGTTGCCGATGCCTTAAGCCGCAAATCCCATGTCAACAATCTGTCCATCACCCCACTTGAAGAGGAGGAGCCAAGTCTGTACTTGACTCCGTATGGGGCGTTATATAATCTTTCTCTCATCCCAACCATAAGAGAGGAGATTATGAAAGCTCAGAAGAAGGACATGGGAATGTCGCACATTCGGAGAAGGATGAAGAATGGCGAAATGGAAAGCTTCCGAAGAGATGAACACGACACTCTATGGTTTAAAGACCGTATAGTGGTACCCCGTGACATGAAGCTTCGGAAGAAAATCTTGGACGAGGCTCATTTGTCCAAGTACTCTATCCATCCGGGCAGCAACAAGATGTACCAGGATCTGAAAACCAGGTTTTGGTGGACTCGGATGAAGAGAGAAATCGCAAAATACGTATCCGAATGTGATACGTGTCGGCGGGTGAAAGCCGACCATATGCGTAAAGCCGGACAGCTGCAACCGTTGAACATTCCGGCGTGGAAGTGGGAGGATATCAGCATGGACTTCATAGTCGGATTACCTCTCATGTCTCACAAATATGACTCGATTTGGGTGATAGTCGATCGACTAACCAAGTCGGCTCATTTCATCCCCGTACATACAAAGTACGTGGCCAAGCAATATGCGGAGTTGTATATTGCAAGGATCTTGTGTTTGCACGGTGTTCCCCGCTCCATCATTTCAGATCGCGGTGCGCTGTTCGTCTCTCGGTTCTGGGAACAGCTGCACACATCACTGTGAACCAAACTGATCCGAAGCTCCACGTATCACCCGCAAACGGATGGTCAAACTGAACGGGTGAATCAAGTTCTTGAAGACATGCTACGTGCTTGTGCCATCCACCACGGCAAGAATTGGGACGATCATTTGCCGTTGGCAAAGTTTTCTTACAACAATGGCTATCAAGCTAGCATCAAAATGGCGCCGTATGAAGCTCTCTACGGCCGGAAATGTCGTACACCTCTCAACTGGGGCGAGTCCGGCGAGCGAGTTATCTACGGGGTTGAACATGTGAATGAAGCGGAAGAACGAGTGCGAGTAATACAAGCCAATCTTAAGGCTGCTCAATCTCGACAGAAAAGCTATGCGGATAAAAGACGCCGTCCTCTCCACTTCGACATCGGGGACCATGTTTATGTCCGTGTGTCTCCGATGAAGGGAGTTCATCGTTTCGGAGTGAAGGGTAAACTTGCGCCGCGGTTCATTGGTCCGTTCACCGTCATTGAAAGATGTGGACCCGTGGCCTATCGCCTAGAGTTACCAGCGTCGCTCGCAGGCATTCACAACGTCTTCCACATCTCTCAGCTGAGAAAGTGCCTCAAGCCCTCGGTTGAAGTCCGCACAGAAGACATAGAAGTTCTTCAACCGGATCTCACGTACACGGAGTATCCAATTCGGATTATCGATGAAAAGACTCGTGCCACAAGAAACCGGACCTTATGGTTCTACAAGGTCTTGTGGAGTAACCATACCGCTGATGAGGCAACATGGGAAAGCGAGGACTATTTACGAACATATTATCCAGACTTGCTATCATCATATACCCGGTAAGGTTTTCCCCACTTTACTTTTCCTTTGGAATCTCGGGACGAGATTCTTTTTAAGGGGGGAGGGATGTAAAATCCCCAAAAGTGGTAGCAAGAAAATTCAGCTCATGTACACTTATGAAAAATGAGGGGAATTAAAACTTTGAAGTATAAAAAGTGTGAGTTCAAAGTGAGGGTTTAGACTTCCCAAAACTTCCAAACATGGAGATCTAAATGCACAACTTGGATCTTCATAGTCCAAATATTCAACCTTCCAAATTTCAGCTCATTTGGAGGAGTTTTAATATTTGTTTGGGATTAAAAGGAGAAGCCCTCTAATCTTAATTTCAAATTCAGTTTCAAATTCCAATTCCCTCAATTTGAAAATTGGGTTTCACAAATGTGTTCTCCACCTTTGAATGAGCAGCCATGCCAAAAATTGGAAATTTTGGAGCTGGTTTGCTATATTTTTGAGGCAATACAAAGTGGAGAATTCAAACTCCTTTTCAAATTCAAATGATCAAACCCCATTCAAATCCTACACCAGAATTCAAACCATTTGAATTCTGCAAATTCAAACTTAACTTTGGGATGAAGTAAAGCTTTTAATGTTGAGTTGCTGGAGGGAAAAATATCAGAAAAGTTTGAGTAAACAAAGGGGGAGGTGGGGCCCAATTGTCAGCCACCTAAAGCAAACAACCGACTGTTTTTCCCTCTCTCTCTCTGTTCCCGGTTGATCGCGGCGCGACAGTGTCACACCCGGTTTTTCCGAAGAACAACCAAGTGAATATCACATGTATGCCAGGATCATTTTCTCATACATGTGATGACAAATAGTGAAGCATCATTTATTACAAGCCAGGTGTCAAATATAAGTAAGTCTTACATAGTAAATGTCTCGATGGACAATAATAAGTTCATCACAAGTAAATAAACTAGCAGCGGAATATTATTCTTTAGGGCTCCATCACAGGCGTTGCCCGGGGGTCTCCTTGAACCTAGAAGCCTTCCTCGGGTCCAAAATCTTGGTCAGTATACACCACCTCATTATCTTGACCTGAGCAGCAATATAAACCAACAAATATGCAAGGTTGAGTACCAATGGTACTCAGCAAGTGTGGGAAAATTTTATCATGCATGGCTAGAACAAGGAGAGGTTGAACTCATGGTTAAAGCACTACGCAATTAATACCTATCACCTTAGCTTATTAAGCACCTACATTACTACACAGGTGAAATGGTCCCAATTTCCCATCCCATCATTGTAAACCAATAACCATAACATCATTACCAATGTTAAGCTCCCCGCTTAACTTCCAAAACCATCAATCCTCTAATCATGAATAAGTCTAGGCCGCTCTTAACCGTGAGCACGGCTTTCAAGACAGTTTTGACTCTGGAGAGTTTGTACCACTGTACCCACAAGTAGTGATTTCATCCCCCGTTGCCGGGTGGACTAAAAGAACCTCCATGATGCCAGTGGCTACGATCCACATTCACACTTCCCAGGTGTGCGGCCAGGAGATCACTACGAAGCCTTTACAAAGGGATTCCCGACGAGCGTGGGCCCACTGAGGTTTCACCCCTAACAGCATACAAGAGGCTCCAACCCCGCTGCAGTGGCCCCCTCTTGAGCCTTGCGGTTCATATGGTAGTCCAGCTGACACCTACTCCCCGCACCATCCAACACACCCATACTACGCCGGGGATACACCTAATTAATTGGCCAAGCTGCCCCATCTCAGCATGTGGTTGGCACTGTAAAGCCGGGTTACATGCTCCATGAACCGGTCCTTAGGATCCAGGCAAGTACTAAACACAAACCCAAGTCTCGTGCACCCAGCACACAACCAAAACATCCAACTTGCCTTGATCCCTACCTCTACATAACTCACAATGTCTCATTCAAGAGTATGGTATAATAAACTGATGATCTCCTATCCCAAATGTCCCATTCTAAGCATGGCTAAGCATATGCATGTAAATAAATGACATGACAAAATAAATCTCAACCCAAGCTTCAAGGAAACAAGGTAATGCAATTCTAGGGAAACTTCCTAGCATGGGTTTCATATTTAACTTGACAATGCAAATAATTCTATCTACACATCCTAGCATAGGATCAAAGTGGTCAAGGACACTTGCCTCCTTCTTGCTGCTCTTGAAATGGGTATTCCTGGTCTTGGAAATGAATCACTTGTTCTTGAACAGGTTCTACTTCATACCATCACACATAGCAAAAGAAAAACAACAATCCATAAGACATAGTTCACACTTACACTTCATACAAACCACACATTCACATTTATGAAATTCATTCACCATTATATGTGTTGTGTTTCAGTTTTAAATAAATTCCTTATATTAAACTACTACACCTTTTCACTACCAGGTATGTATGAAAAGTATTTTTCTTCTCCATATATGCCTTCAGAATTTCTACCAACCCTAAACTGAATTCTTTGGATTTTAGAAACTCCATTTATCATTTACTAGTTGCTATATTTTCAGATTTATATTCCTATGCATATTTGTGTATTTTATTATGAAACTAGTAATACACATCATCTAAGCAGTATAGGTTTTGGTCCTAAATAATTTAATAACGTATTTTGACCTTGGCCTCTGATGTAAACTATTTCATAATTATTTTCCCCTTTTTTTCTATAGCTATTCTTTACTTAAAAATGTGTCATTATACTAAATAATGTGAATAATTAAATGAAACAGATTCATTTCAGCCCAAAATATATTTTTATCTCACTCCAAAGTTTCCTAAGTACTGAGAAAGTTTTTAATTAATTTTGACAATTATGTTTGTCCCCCTTTTTAATTTTTAAACACTAGTTACATATTCAATGTTTTAAATTAAATACTAAACAAGGCTAAAATAATGAATTCACCCCATTACAGGGTCTATAATATTATTTTCATAATTTCCAGGGGTCTAGCTACACTTATCAGAGGTGTTTTTCCTAATTTTTATTAAGTCCAGGGGCTAAAACTGTTTTTTAAATGAATTTACATGATTTTCTGGAGTTCCAGGGGCTAGATCTGAAGTTTCCGGGGCTAGCTCTCAATTCCAGAGAACCCCAGGGGGTAGCACGTAAGAATTCCAGTCTTTATAATGCGGGGCTGACGTGGACCGTTCGATTTTAAACCGACGGCTGAGATTATAACATCGAACCGGTACGCGGGGTTTTAAACCCTACCGTGCGATTTAAAATAAACGGCGCACAAGCGGCCACGTCGCTCTGATCGAGAGCGGGCGGCGCTGCCGGCGGCGCACGGCGGCGGGAAGCGGCGATCTCGCCGGAAAGTTTCGGATCCTCGAGAATTCTGCCTAGAACTGTGATCTTATGGCCTAGATCGGTAGAGGGGAGGTCAGGGATCTCACCTCGGGGGTTTTCTGGAGCTCGGGGGTCCTGGAAAATGATCGGCGGCGAGGTCCGAGGCAAAACCACGGCGAAGCTCGTCGGCGCTGGATTTACACCGTAAGTCTTCGGGTTTTCTGCACCTGCAAAGTTCCCCGGAGGCGGTGGATCAAGACCAGCGAGTTAGATCAGAGTTTCCGAGCTTAGATCGGCCAGAATTCACCGGCGAAGTCTCGGTGCTCACCGGAGTAAAAATCGGCGATCGCGTGGGAAAAACTGATCGGGGCTGGGGTTTTTATAGCCGGGGAAGGGCGGTGGGTCTGTTGTGATCGAGTTGGAGTCCTCTGGGACCAGAATTCGGGCGGCGGGACGCGGTTTCCGGGCGGTTAAGATCGCGCGCGCTCGGGGGAAATGTCCGGGGTCGCGGGGGCTCAGGGTTAGGGATGACATGTGGGTCCCACCTGTCTGTGAGAGACATCGCGGCGCGCGCGGGGGCGGGCTGGCGCGGGGAAACTGGGCCGGCTGGCGGGTTTCGGCCCACTGGCCGGTTTTTTCCCGTTTCTCTTTTTCTTTTTCCATTTCTTTTCTGTTTTGAGTATAATTTGAATTCCAGTTTGAATTTGAATTTTTGCAAAACATGCAACACGTCCAAAAATTTTTAAATTCCCCTCTGAACATGGTTTAGAGTTTTGAATCAAAATTTGGGGTGTTACAGCTCTACCCCCCTTAAAAGAAATCTCGTCCTCGAGATTGGTGTTTCTAAGAAAACAATTCCGGAAATTGTGCCTTGAGCTCATCTTCCCGTTCCCAGGTAGCTTCCTCTTCTGAGTGATGCTTCCTCTGCACCTTGCACATCCGGATTCTCTTGTTTCTGGTGAGGCGTTCCATCGTCTCCAAAATCTTGTATGGTTGCTCGGCATAAGACAAATCTTCAGCTACATCCACTTCATTCATGGGTAACACCTCTTCAGGCGTCCTCAGACATTTCTTGAGTTGTGACACATGGAATACATCGTGTACATCTGATAGATGAACCGGTAACTCTAGTTGGTACGCCACTTCGCCTTTTCTTTCCAAAACTTGAAATGGTCTGATGTATCGAGGTGACAACTTCCCTTTCACCTTGAACCGACGAAGTCCTCTGATAGGGGACACCTTGAGATAAACATAGTCTCCCGCGTTGAAAACGAGCTCTCTTCTTCGTACATCGGCATAGCTCCTTCCATACAAAGCTTCAAACGGTGACATTTTCATACTAGCTTGACAGCTGTTGTTATAGGAAAACTCCGCATACGGTAGGTTCTTGTCCCAACTCCTATTGTTTTTGAGTGCACTTGCCCTCAACATATCTTCAAAGATCTGATTGGTTCTCTCCGTCTGCCCGTCAGTTTGGGGATGATAGGCAGAGCTGAAGTTCAGATGGGTTCCCATGGTTTCATGCAACTTCTGCCAAAACCTCGAGGTGAACTGTGTCCCTCGGTCCGACACTATCTTCTTTGGCACTCCATGGTAACACACAATCCTTGACATGTACAATTCTGCCAATTTGGATCCGCTGTAGCTTTCTTTCACAGGGATGAAATGAGCTACCTTGGTTAGCCTATCAATAACGACCCATATTGAATCATACCCGGATTGGGTCCTAGGCAATCCCACGACAAAATCCATGCTGATTTCTTCCCACTTCCATTCAGGCACTTTGAGTGGTTGCAATAATCCCGCGGGTCGTTGATGTTCAGCTTTCACCAACTGACATGTGTCACATAGGGCAACATGTTCCGCGACATCTCGCTTCATGCCATACCACCAATACCTGCTCTTGAGGTCCTGGTACATCTTCGCACTCCCAGGATGAATGGAATAGTCAGAATCATGAGCCTCCTTTAAAATCAATTCACGGATCTCCTTTACTTCTGGCACACAGATTCTTTTCCCGTGCCACACCGTTCCTTGTTCATCCTCTCTAAAACCAGGAGCTTTATTTTCCTTGATAAGCTGTCTGATCTCTTGTATCTTCTCATCATTCTTTTGGCCCTCTCGTATGTCTCGCTCGAGTGTGGAGTCCACTTCCATGGCGATGGCTTCACCACTATTTACTAGACATAGATTGAGCCTTATAACTTCGTCCTTCAATTCTGCGGGCATTTCTTTCAAGCTCAACTTATTGACCTGCACTTTCCGACTCAAAGCATCGGCCACGACGTTTGCTTTCCCAGGATGATAGTTGATGCCCACATCAAAGTCATTGATTAGCTCTAACCATCTCCTTTGTCTGAGGTTGAGATCTGGCTGTGTGAATATGTACTTCAAACTCTTATGATCCGTATATATCTCTGTCCTCTTCCCCATCAAATAGTGCCGCCAAATTTTCAACGCGTGTACCACTGCAGCTAGTTCTAGGTCATGTGTAGGATAGTTCTTCTCGTGCTTCCGAAGCTGCCGGGATGCATAAGCCACGACATGTCCTTCTTGCATGAGAACACATCCCAACCCATTTCCAGAGGCATCGCAGTACACTGTGAAATTCTTCTGAATATCTGGCATAACAAACACTGGGGCTGTTGTCAATCTTTTCTTTAGCTCCTGAAAGCTCGTGTCGCACTGTGGCGTCCAGGTGAATGTGATTCCCTTTTCCAACAGTTTGGTGAGAGGTCTCGAGATCTTGGAGAATCCCTCAATAAACCGTTGATAGTATCCAGCCAATCACAAAAAGCTTTGAACTTCCCCGACATTTTCAGGGGTTTTCCACTTCTGGATATCTTCGATTTTGGCGGGATCTACGGAGATTCCTCCCTCCGAGATTATATGTCCTAAAAAGGGAACTCTCTTCAGCCAAAACTCACACTTGCTCAACTTGGCATATAGTTGGTGTTCTCTCAGCCTCTGTAACACCAACCTTAGATGTTTCTCATGTTCTTCTTCATTTTTGGAGAAGACGAGAATATCATCTATGAAAACCACCACAAATTTGTCCAGATATTCCATGAATACCTTGTTCATGAGGTACATGAAATATGTCGGGGAATTGGTTAGCCCAAAAGGCATGACAGTGTATTCATACAGTCCGTACCGAGATACGAAAGCTGTCTTGGGAATATCTGATTGCCTTATCTTGAGTTGATGGTACCCCGACCTGAGATCAATTTTCGAGAACACACAAGCTCCCCTCAACTGATCAAACAAGTCTTCAATGCGGGGTAATGGGTACTTGTTTTTGATGGTTACCTCATTCAAGGCACGGTAATCCACGCATAACCTTTGGGTTCCGTCTTTCTTGGGCACGAATATCACCGGAGCTCCCCATGGTGAGGAACTAGGGCGAATATACCCCTTCTCCATCAATTCTCTCAAATGATCCTTGAGCTCTTCTAGCTGCTTGGAGTCCATTCGATAAGGTCTCTTGTATATCGGGGCTGTTCCCGGTACTAGCTCAATTGCGAATTCCACGTCACGGTCGGGAGGCATACCTGGCAATTCCTCCGGAAAAACATCTGGATATTCCCTGATAGTCCTGATTTCCTCAACTTTCACCTCCACTTGATTTAATTTAATGTCCCTCCTAGGCTCGTGTATCGTTATGAACTTTACTCTTGTGCCATTGGGGTGAGTTAGTTCCACCGTTCTGGTCGAACAATGGATGATTCCTTTATGTTTGGTCAAGCAATCCATACCCAAAATAATATCTATCCCTTGTGAATCTATCACTATGAGGTTAGCCGTAAATACTACCCCATTAATGTCTAGGCTCACTTTGGGACACACTTGTCTTGTCCTTATTTCTCCACCTGGAGAGTTTACGGCTAGCATATGGTTCATTTGTGTGGTTGCTAGGTCATGCTTCTTAACAAACCCTTGAGCAATGAACGAGTGGGTAGCACCAGAATCAAACAGCAGAGTTGCAAGGTGTAAATTGGCAGGAAACTTACCAACTACCACGTCGGGTGCCTCTTGTGCTTCCTCCATAGTGACGTGGTTCACCCGTCCTCTCACTACATTCTGCTGTTGTGGCGGCGCAGGCTTCTTCTTTGGACACTTATGGGCGTAGTGCCCCACTTCACCACAGCTGAAACATTGCACCCCAATCTTAGATGCTTGGCCCTTGTTGTCTTGGGGTTGGTTTGGGGGTCCTTGCACTGCTGGTCGAGGTGGATATGCGGGGCGAGGTTGCTGCACAAACTGACGTTGCGGCTGTGCTGGTGCTGCGGGTGGCCTGTAGTTTGGGTTGTACCCTCTTGGTGCTGAATAGGGTACCGCAGCACGGCTCGTCTGCCCCGTAGGTTGCTGCATCATACGTGGGCGGGTGTTGCTCCCTGAGGCCTGATGTGACCACCCAGCCTTCCTCTTATTCTCATTTTCCAGGGCCTTTAGCTTCCTTTCCACCACAAATGCTCTGTCCACCATCTTTTGAAAGCTCTCATACTCATTTGAGGACATTGCACACTGCATCTCTGCGGTAAGTCCTTCCACGAAACAATCTTGTTTCTGCTCATCAGTCTCTATGTCTCGTGGAGCGTAACGGGATAGTTGAGTAAATTTAGTGAGGTATTCCCTCACCGTCATGTTTCCCTGCTGCAGTCCCAAAAACTCTTTCCTCTTGTTTTTGAGTTCACCTCTTGGGATGTAGTGGTTGCGGAAACTACTCTTGAACTCTTCCCAAGTGATGTTCTCAGGGTCATGATGGGCGGCCACGTAGGCGGTCCACCAATCAGCAGCAGGTCCCTGCAATTGATGAGAGGCAAACAGCACCCTCTCATACCCTTGGCATTGTATTATCCTCATCTTACTTTCAATGGTCTTCAGCCAATCATCTGCCTCCAGAGGTTCAGCAGCACTTGCAAACTTTGGAGGTTGAGTTCCTAGAAACTCACTCAACCTTGGTTGGCGTGGTGCAGCTTGTGGAGGTGGAACTTGATGCAAGTTGGCCACCACTTGAGTCAAGTTCTGGATGAGCTGATTTTGATTCTCCAGCATTTGGTGGAGAGGATCAACTTCTTCACGGCGACCACCCCGGTCCTGGCCTCCAGAAAGATGAGGGTTGCATGCCTCATCATTGTTGTTGGCGGGGTTGGCAGCACGTCCTTTTCCTCTTCCGGCCATCTGGCAGAATCAACACATGTTAATTTGATATCGTTTAGTATCGTCTTACTACTTTCATTTGTTGGTGCTTTGAGGTGTTGAGGCTTTGTTGAAATTTTACGAGGGTTTATATCTCACACCAAATAAATGCACTATTATTTCCTGTGGGTTCACACACCAAAGCAAAACAATCTGAAGACGAGGCTGTGGACAATTGCTCATGGCTTCCACAACTCACGTCACACACCAAGCATCATCACACCATTAACTACGTAACGACTCGACTACTCGACCTCTTGCTAGCTAGGGGAAAGACTCTACACTACTCGTCCTCTTGAGCTGGCTCCTCGGAATCTTCCTCCTCATTTCGGCTACCTTCTGACTCTGCTTTGGGTGGGGAGGCTGCTGGTGGAGAAGTGCGACGACGCCTGATTGCTCGGCGATCCGGGGAGTCAGGAGTCCATGTATCATTCACGGTGACACACAGTTCATTCCCATCTCCTCTTTCTCTCGCCTTTAAGCAAGCTCGCAGCAACGCCTCCGTTTCCTTTAGGGTGTCTCGGACATCCTGAAGCTCTTGTTGACACTCCTGCAGTCGAGTGCTGAGCATAGCAGCATCCTCCAAGCACAAGTCCATGTGCTCATGGGAAGTCCCTTGCTGCACCGGTGGGTACTTGTATTCCGTGGTACCACTCTCACGTTGGAGGACATACATGTACTCAGTTTTGTCCAAGTGGCGACGATAGATGTGACTCTGGCAGGTGATGGCCTCCCAGGTGACATCTTTCTCCGCGTCAACTTGTGTTGCTCGACAAGCTGGAGAGTGGTGAATCTTAAGCAGCTGATTCTCGTGTATAATCCTCATCTCCGAACTCCATTCTTCCCTCTTCTCACGGATGGTCCTGGTGGAGTTATAGTGGATGATTAGCTTGCCCGTATTGCCGGCGGCTTCGAGCATACGTCGAAGACGGCGCAACAAATCTCCAACTGCCAATCCGTAGGAAAGGTACGTCACGGGACGACTCTCCTCTCTTTCGGCAAGGGCCACTACGGGAACTCTCCCTCCTGTGGACTTACGAGCGGTGCGAATCATGCGAACCATCTAAAAAAAAAGAATTTAAAATTAGGTTAGATAAATTCTCAAATAAAAATCCTATTTTGAATGAAAGTTGGGGTAAGATGAAGAAAATGACTCCTTTAATAACACTTTTCCACCCACACCTTGGAAAATAGTTTTTAAGAAAATAGGGCCCTTAAATACGTCCATTTCTACCTAGGTCCACGTTCCTACGGGCAACCTTGGCTCTGATACCACCTCTGTTACACCCGGTTTTTCCAAAGAACAACCAAGTGAATATCACATGTATGACAGGATCATTTTCTCATACATGTGATGACAAATAGTGAAGCATCATTTATTACAAGCCAGGTGTCGAATATAAGTAAGTCTTACATAGTAAATGTCTCGATGGACAATAATAAGTTCATCACAAGTAAATAAACTAGCAGCGGAATATTATTCTTTAGGGCTCCATCACAGGCGTTGCCCGGGGTCTCCTTGAACCTAGAAGCCTTCCTCGGGTCCAAAATCTTGGTCAGTATACACCACCTCATTATCTTGACCTTAGCAGCAATATAAACCAACAAATATGCAAGGTTGAGTACCAATGGTACTCAGCAAGTGTGGGAAAATTTTATCATGCATGGCTAGAACAAGGAGAGGTTGAACTCATGGTTAAAGCACTACGCAATTAATACCTATCACCTTAGCTTATTAAGCACCTACATTACTACACAGGTGAAATGGTCCCAATTTCCCATCCCATCATTCTAATCATGAATAAGTCCAGGCCGCTCTTAACCGTGAGCACGGCTGTCAAGACAGTTTTGACTCTGCAGAGTTTGTACCACTGTACCCACAAGTAGTGATTTCATCCCCCGTTGCCGGGTGGACTAAAAGAACCTCCATTATGCCAGTGGCTACGATCCACATTCACACTTCCCAGGTGTGCGGCCAGGAGATCACTACGAAGCCTTTACAAAGGGATTCCCGACGAGCGTGGGCCCACTGAGGTTTCACCCCTAACAGCATACAAGAGGCTCCAACCCCACTGCAGTGGCCCCCTCTTGAGCCTTGCGGTTCATATGGTAGTCCAGCTGACACCTACTCCCCGCACCATCCAGCACACCCATACTACGCCGGGGATACACCTAATTAATTGGCCAAGCTGCCCCATCTCAGCATGTGGTTGGCACTGTAAAGCCGGGTTACATGCTCCATGAACCGGTCCTTAGGATCCAGGCAAGTACTAAACACAAACCCAAGTCTCGTGCACCCAGCACACAACCAAAACATCCAACTTGCCTTGATCCCTACCTCTACATAACTCACAATGTCTCATTCAAGAGTATGGTATAATAAACTGATGATCTCATATCCCAAATATCCCATTCTAAGCATGGCTAAGCATATGCATGTAAATAAATGACATGACAAAATAAATCCCAACCCAAGCTTCAAGGAAACAAGGTAATGCAATTCTAGGGAAACTTCCTAGCATGGGTTTCATATTTAACTTGACAATGCAAATAATTCTATCTACACATCCTAGCATAGGATCAAAGTGATCAAGGACACTTGCCTCCTTCTTGCTGCTCTTGAAATGGGTATTCCTGGTCTTGGAAATGAATCACTTGTTCTTGAACAGGTTCTACTTCATACCATCACACATAGCAAAAGAAAAACAACAATCCATAAGACATAGTTCACACTTACACTTCATACAAACCACACATTCACATTTATGAAATTCATTCACCATTATATGTGTTGTGTTTCAGTTTTAAATAAATTCCTTATATTAAACTACTACACCTTTTCACTACCAGGTATGTATGAAAAGTATTTTTCTTCTCCATATATGCCTTCAGAATTTCTACCAACCCTAAACTGAATTCTTTGGATTTTAGAAACTCCATTTATCATTTACTAGTTGCTATATTTTCAGATTTATATTCCTATGCATATTTGTGTATTTTATTATGAAACTAGTAATACACATCATCTAAGCAGTATAGGTTTTGGTCCTAAATAATTTAATAACGTATTGTGACCTTGGCCTCTGATGTAAACTATTTCATAATTATTTTCCCCTTTTTTTCTATAGCTATTCTTTACTTAAAAATGTGTCCTTATACTAAATAATGTGAATAATTAAATGAAACAGATTCATTTCAGCCCAAAATATATTTTTATCTCACTCCAAAGTTTCCTAAGTACTGAGAAAGTTTTTAATTAATTTTGACAATTATGTTTGTCCCCCTTTTTTAATTTTTAAACACTAGTTACATATTCAATGTTTTAAATTAAATACTAAACAAGGCTAAAATAATGAATTCACCCCATTACATGGTCTATAATATTATTTTCATAATTTCCAGGGGTCTAGCTACACTTATCAGAGGTGTTTTTCCTAATTTTTATTAAGTCCAGGGGCTAAAACTGATTTTTAAATGAATTTACATGATTTTCTGGAGTTCCAGGGGCTAGATCTGAAGTTTCCGGGGCTAGCTCTCAATTCCAGAGAACCCCAGGGGGTAGCACGTAAGAATTCCAGTCTTTATAATGCGGGGCTGACGTGGACCGTTCGATTTTAAACCGACGGCTGAGATTATAACATCGAACCGGTACGCGGGGTTTTAAACCCTACCGTGCGATTTAAAATAAACGGCGCACAAGCGGCCACGTCGCTCTGATCGAGAGCGGGCGGCGCTGCCGGCGGCGCACGGCGGCGGGAAGCGGCGATATCGCCGGAAAGTTTCGGATCCTCGAGAATTCTGCCTAGAACTGTGATCTTATGGCCTAGATCGGTAGAGGGGAGGTCAGGGATCTCACCTCGGGGGTTTTCTCGAGCTCGGGGGTCCTGGAAAGTGATCGGCGGCGAGGTCCGAGGCAAAACCACGGCGAAGCTCGTCGGCGCTGGATTTACACCATAAGTCTTTGGGTTTTCTGCACCTGCAAAGTTCCCCGGAGGCGGTGGATCAAGACCAGCGAGTTAGATCAGAGTTTCCGAGCTTAGATCGGCCAGAATTCACCGGCGAAGTCTCGGTGCTCACCGGAGTAAAAATCGGCGATCGCGTGGGAAAAACTGATCGGGGCTGGGGTTTTTATAGCCGGGGAAGGGTGGTGGGTCTGTTGTGATCGAGTTGGAGTCCTCTGGGACCAGAATTCGGGCGGCGGGACGCGGTTTCCGGGCGGTTAAGATCGCGCGCGCTCGGGGGAAAAGTCCGGGGTCGCGGGGGCTCAGGGTTAGGGATGACATGTGGGTCCCACCAGTCTGTGAGAGACAGCGCGGCGCGCGCGGGGGCGGGCTGGCGCGGGGAAACTGGGCCGGCTGGCGGGTTTCGGCCCACTGGCTGGTTTTTTCCCGTTTCTCTTTTTCTTTTTCCATTTCTTTTCTGTTTTGAGTATAATTTGAATTCCAGTTTGAATTTGAATTTTTGCAAAACATGCAACACGTCCAAAAATTTTTAAATTCCCCTCTGAACATGGTTTAGAGTTTTGAATCAAAATTTGGGGTGTTACAGACAGCTCCCGGAAAAGCGCTCCCCGACGTCCTCACCGAGCCACCGAGCTGGTTCTCGCTGGCCGACGTCGGCGCGCGCGCGTGGGCGATAAGAGCGGCCACCCGAGTACCCCAGTGCTACTTTTCCTCCTCCTCCTCAGCTCGTGCAGCGCCGCGACAGTCTCATTTCCGCTGAACACCGCCGCTCAGCTCTCTCCGATCGACCACAGCCCTCCAAGCTCAATTGCTCGAGCGCTCCACAGCAAAGAGCATCGCCGGGACGTGCTTTAGCCCTTGCCAAAGCCCCTTTGAGGTTTGCCAGTCCGAACTGCTCGAGAAACGCGGATTGGCGCCAAAGCTTCAAGGTGCCCGGACCTCGCCGTTTCGGCTTTCCGTCGACAGCAGCAACCGGCCACCCTCTCCCCCGACTTCCTATACAAGAAAGGTGCGTGGACATGTCCTGGTCGTGTAGCCGGAGGCCATTTAGCGTTTGCTAGGACCGGTAGCGAGAATTTCACCGTTTCCCCAAACGGTACACCGACGGGTAGTGCGCGGTCTAGCCAAAAATTCGTGGTGCACGATCCTTTAGACCTCGAGTAAGCTTGCACAGAGCTTCTCTACTTCCTAGCGCCTCTCCTCGACGAAGAACCATGCAAAAACATCAAGAAACGAGGGAGCCCTAGCTATTTTCTTAGTCGCCGGTGCAAAAGCACCTCGGGTCGCCGTGGAGCCCTTGGTTGCCGGCAGTTTCACCGGCGGCCAGGACCCTTACGGGCTCCTACACCACTCACTGATGCTCTAGAGCCCAAGAATCGATCGAATGATAGAGGAATAAGGGTTCCCGACCTCGCCGGAGTTCAAAACTTTGCTGTCACCGGTGCGCGATGGTTTCCGTTGAGCCACGGCCGCCGGCGACCCTTCCACAGTGTTCAGCGCGGTTAAAAATTGGGGAGCGGCAAATTTGACGAAGTTTGGACCACGGGAACCCTGTCCCGGCGAGCCTCACCGGCGTGCGCCGCCGCGGGAGGCGCGGGCAGCGCGAGGAAGACGAAGGAGGGCCGGTCCCACCGGTCAGCCTCTGGGTTCGCGCGAGGATCGGTTTGTGGCGCCGGATCTGGTGCGGCTGCGCGGGAATAACCCCGTAGCCCCTGGTGTTGCAAAAATCTGACTGCTCCGAATTAAACCAGTGGGCCCAGGCCAATTATTTGAAGTTTCTATTAGAGAAATAATTCCATAATTTAGCTGATCTTTGCAAGCCCATAACTTTGTGTAGAAAACTCCAAAAAGAGTGAGGCCAATTTTGTTGGATTCCTCATGAGGAGTACTTCACAGAGAAACCAAATTTTGGCTATGAAAATGCCCAGGAATTTCTGTAGAATTGTTTTTAGTAAATCCTTTAGGGATTTATTACAGGAGCAATTCTTTATGAAATATTCCCAAATTTGGTCAGAACATCCTTCCCATAGGTACTGATCTCCAGTAAAAATTTGGGCTTCATTGGAGGTCATTTACTAGGTCAAATTACCTTCTCAAGTTCAGCCTTTATTTGAAAATTCAAATATAAACAGAAAATGTTCAGCACTTCTGTCCAAACTTCAAAAATTCATATATCTCTGATGGTAGCTCCAAAAATGGTGAAACAAATTCTGTTAGAACCATGGAGACTTACCCTAATCAGATCTTCCACCATTAGCTATGTCAAAGCTCCTGAATTGGGCTCAAAATTCAGAGAAGCATTGTACTTGTAGGAATTTTAAAGACTACATTGTGCAATGACATGTCTCCAAATTTGACTCAAATCATCCTTAGAGAGTCTAGTATCCACTGTAAAAATCCCAAAGCGAATTAAGGATTTTAAATAGCAGTAGCTATGAGTAGAAGTCCAATTCTTATAAATCCTTAATACTTATACATGTATTTTATTACATTTCATAATAGTGACCGAAGTTGAGGACGCACCGGAGCCGTTGGACGTCCTCCCACCAGAAGCTGACTTTCCGTTTAACTCGCAACCAGGCAAGCCCCGGTTTGCACATAGTACCTTTTATAAAGCTTTTTATTTGTACCATTTATGTCTAGGGTGAATGTTTGCATTAGAGTTAGGGTGATTGAAACCCCACATGCATAGCCTCTTTAAATCCTATAAAGGGTTGGGTAGTTTACAAACTCGACGAGTAGAGACTGCCATGCTAATGTTTAGGATCTCGGTAGAAGTCGAGTGGTTGGAAGCTACTCGCGAGATAGTGCTTGTTACATGGAATGAAAAGAGGTAGAAAATGGCTTAAGATATGAAAATGAGACCCAGCAGGGGGGGTAGGAAGCAGTGAGCAGAGGTCTCACGTGCGTAGCCCTGTTGGCGTCGGTTGAGGACCGTCCGTGTGCAGCCCTGCTGGACAAGTATTGAACAGTACCGGATGCATACTGGCATATGGGAACCAGGAAACCGATGTAATTGGTTAACCTGGGTGTCGAGGCTTACCCAACCGTAAATGGGAGTGGGTTGAGGGTAGCAAGGTGTAAATCTGCCGGTGGGCACAGTCACGCTCCACGCGGGGACCTCCTACCCGTTACGGATGGACCGGTTCGGCATTTGAGTTGCCTTTGAAAGGTTGTCGCATACAACAGAGTAGGAAGGGGTGTGGAATCACGCTTCTGAAAGTGGGTGTATGTGACGTGTTATCCGGGTGTGTCTTGATTGCAATCACCGTCCCTCGCGGTTATTTGAGTACCCGCTTGTTCACTGCGCTGTGACGTAGTAAGAAGTGAAATAAGCCAACTGAAAATGCTGGATTGATCTTAATGTCTTGAATACCTTGATTGCTGTAGATATAGAGCTAATTAAGTTTACATTCCACTTTGGGCATCACCACATCGGAGGAAAGCGTTTCTTGTTTGATTGCGGACTTCCGATGTGAGGGCTGCCTAAGGCACATGAATCTGCTGCTATAAAACTAAAAGTAAGGACCAACTTATAGGCGTGTCTGTATTGCAAAATCCTTTCCTATCTTACATACTCTTGCACGTAGAGTTCCATGCCTAGGGTTGACGGTTAAGACTTGCTGATCCTTCGTGCTCACGGTTGCAATATTTGAGCTGTGTGCAGGTGAGAGTTATGAGGAAGGTTCTGAGGACGAGGCGATGCCCCCGTCGGGGTACACGGCCGAGCTGGAGCCATGCACGCCACAGTGATCTCCGGTTCCATGCTGCTAGTGTGTAGCGTCCCCAGGCTGGACCGCTGCACTTTTGGTTACTTAGGGTTTGAGAGCAACTATGTATATAACTTCCGCTGTTAATTATGTTTTGTAAAAATACTTCCGCTGTTTTATATCAAATAAAAGTTTGTATGTTGTTCTTTATTCTTTCGTGTGTGCTGTTGGGTGCCGCATCGCACGGCACCACCCTATGCGATCCTGGAGTGGGTGAACCACGGGGTGGTCCGCACAGCGGCCAGCGTTTCCTCTCACCATCTGTGAGAGAGAATGGAATGGAATAGAGGTTAGAAGGTTAGATAGATCCCTCCCTACCTATATGCATCAAGGTGGATCGGACTATATATATATTAGCCCACATGAGGATGTGAACAAGTGCCGAAGCATCTCACACCTTCCTACTATGAGTGGATATGGACAACGCTGAAACGTACCACAACTCACACTGAGCACACAAGCACAAGCAATCATCACAAAGGCTCACACAACTCCTATTCAAGGCTTCTCAATGGGGGTCCTATGGCGTTAGCAAGTAACCACCATCAACATGCTCATTAGAGAACAAACTCACATATTGCAAATGTGGTATAGAGGGGCTGGACATATGAGAACTCCTACACATTTCTAAGGATGTCCATGCCAAGTTTCACCCAAATTCAAAACCTTTTTGAGGTCATTTTGGGTATAGTTAGAAAGACGGCAGTTTGAAACCATGTTCAAATTCAAACTGTTTTTATCCCATGAATTTAAAAGTGGGAGGCATATTCTTATTCAGCATATTTTTGTGAGCTCACACACCAATTTTCACTCCATTTGGAGTTGATCTTGACATGAGCTAAGTGGGGGAAATTCAAACTATATTTGAATTCAAAACTGAACTTGTGCTGAAATTCGTTCAAACCAAACCCAATTTGAATTCTACTCAATTCAAATGGCTCATGGGTGGATAATTTGAATACCCAGGGGTATTTTGGGCTCACTGTTTACAACAGTGATTAGGAGTAAATTTCAGAGGTAAAAACCCCGGGCGGGACCCACATGTCATAGAGGGAAGGAGGAGAAACTTGCACCCAGAGTCAGAGTCTCGGTGGGAACTTCCACCGAGCAGCTGCTGACTCCACGCTCGGGAGCAGCTGCGCTCGCCACCGAGGAGCAGCAGCGCCACCAGCTGCTTCCCGCGCCCACACGCGAGCCCAAGGGCAGTTCCAGGGCCCTCTTAAGGCGCTCCACGGGGGCAGGCACCGATCATTTCCTCCTCTCCCGCGATCACCGAGCCACCAACCTGCTGCCTCTCTGCTCGATCGGATAACCGCGAAACCAGCTCGCCTTCTCCTTCCCCGAGCTGCTAGACGGCCACCTGAGATCGCACTCCACCTCCCCAACGCCAGAAACCCCGAGCTCCGACATCCTTTGCCCGAAAACGATCGCCACCGCGGCGACCTAGCCTCAGCCGAGAGTCAGGTTCCCGTGGACAGCGTTCCACAGGCGTTTTCACGGTCCAGCAAGAGAGGCAACAGGAGCGCGCGACCACCGTGCTGCTCTCCTCCAAGTTTGGAAGCAAACCGTGAAAAATCCACAGAGAATTTCCAATTTTTGCTCCGGCGACCGTAAACCGAGCTTCCGGTAGGGATTCTTCAAATTCTCGCTCTATGATCTTTCGGTGGTTATCAAATCTTGCACATAGACGCTGCACTAGCCGGCGATCAAGTTCTTTTCTGCATCCGTGGCGTGAAACTATCTAGGAGTGATGAATTTCGAGCTCGATCAAGGGCGGTCATGGCGGGCACGATCGGTCACACGGTGCCGACCGACTTGCCGCCATCCCTGAACCCTTTTGACACCTTGTCGAGCTTCCTAGAGGTACAGTGATGCTGTAGGACCGTGTAACACCCCAAAATCTGTTAAGAGGGGAATTTAAAAATTTTTGGATGTATTGCATGTGGTGCAGAAATTCAAATTGGAATTCAAATTCAACTCAAAACAGGAAAGAAAAGAAAAAGAAAAAGAAAAAGAAAAAAACAAAACCCCCCGGCCAGTGGGCCGAAACCCACCAGCCGGCCCACCCGCTCCCGCGCCAGCCCGCAGCCGCGCGCCCCTTTTCCCTCTCACTGACACACGGGGCCCGCCGTCGTCTTCCTCCTCGCGCGAGCTCGGCCGATCCCGGGACTCCTCTCTCTCCCGAATCAAAACTACCCCCAGAAACCCGCGATCCCAGCTGAATTCTGGTCCTGGACGACTCAAACTCGATCACAACCGACACGCCGCCCTCCCCCATCTATATAAACGTCAGCGCCGCCCCGTTTTTCCCCCCATGATCGGCTGTTTTCCTCCCAGTGAGAACCGAAGCTCCGATCACTGTTTTCTCTCGATCCCTGCTCGGATTTTCCGATCTAACGCGCCGATCGTGCTCCGCCGCCTCCGGGGAATCACGCAGGTGCAGAAGACTCGGTGGTTTGCGCTCTAGGCACAGCGCCGACGAGCACCACAGCGATTTCATCTCGGACCTCGTCGCCGACCACCTTCCAGGGCCTCCGAGCTCAAGAAAAACCCCGAGGTGAGATCCCCGACCTCCCCTCTACCGATCTATGCCATGAAATCCCAGTTTTAGGAAGAATAGACGAAGATCCGAAGTTTTCCGGTGAGATCGCCGCCCGTGGACAGCGTTCCACAGGCGTTTTCACGGTCCAGCAAGAGAGGCAACAGGAGCGCGCGACCACCGTGCTGCTCTCCTCCAAGTTTGGAAGCAAACCGTGAAGAATCAACAGAGAATTTCCAGTTTTTGCTCCGGCGACCGTAAACCATGCTTCCGGTACGGATTCTTCAAATTCTCGCTCTATGATCTTTCGGTGGTTATCAAATCTTGCACATAGACGCTGGACTAGCCGGCGATCAAGTTCTTTTCTGCATCCGTGGCGTGGAACTATCTAGGAGTGATGAATTTCGAGCTTGATCAAGGGCGGTCATGGCGGGCACGATCGGTCACACGGTGCCGACCAACTTGCCGCCATCCCAGAACCCTTTTGACACCTTGTCGAGCTTCCTAGAGGTACACTGATGCTGTAGGACTGTTTGTTCGAGGTGTTGGCGTGTTAGAACCCACGGTCGACGGCGCCGAACCTCAACCGAGGCCGCGGCACATCGCCGGGCTATTTCCGGTCACCCCCAGCCTGACCTGACACCACCGACGTGTTCCTCGATGTCGACAACCCCCTGGCGGTGAGTTTCAGACCATGGGAGGTCCGGCAGCGGCGAGCCGGCGAGCTCCAGGTCTGCTCTGGCGAGGTCGGCGGCGCGGGCGCGAGAGAGCGGCGGGAGGAAGACGAAGCCGGCTGGCCCACGTGTCAGCGGCTGAAGAATTTAAATCGGGATCGGGTGTGGTGGGGATCGGCTGTGCTGGCGCGCAAATACCCTGTGGGCCTCAGTGTGCCGGACACCTCCGCGCTCAACACGTGTCCCCACGGGCCCCCGCAAGTTTAAACTTTTTCCCCCGATTTTCAGAATTCATCCAAACTTCACATCCTCATAACTTTGGCTAGAAAGCTCCAAATCGAGTGCACCAAATTTTGTTGGATTCACCTATCTGAGCACTTTCCAGAAAATCAAGTTTCAGTTCACGAAAATGCTTATTTCTCCAGAATTAATTCCTCAAAATTTTAACTGTTTGGAATTTTAACTGGAGAGTCCTTTGGAGGAAAATCCTGAAATTTTGCTGGAATGTTCACCAAAATATACCTGAACTACGAAAAAAATTTCAGATCCAGTTGAGCTCATTGGATCCACCTAATGGTGTGATTAGTGAAACTGTTCCAGAGAAAATAGAAAATGTCCAGAAACATTTTCAGAAATTTCTCTGAAATTGTTTAGCTCATATCTTTAGCTAGAAACTTTCAAATTAAGTGAGACCAACTCCATTAGAACCCTCTGAAAATCTAGTTTTCAGAAAGTCATAGTTTGTTTCATAAAAATCCTTAGAACACCCTAAGAGCCTTCAATTAAGGTCAAGGACATAACTAATTGTGGAGGGCTCAATTGAGCTTTGCTGCTACTAAAACTTGACCAACTATCTGTTTAGGTTGTAACCAAGCCCAAGTAAAAGTTTCACAGTCATTGGGTCTGTCTAGTAAGGGTTATAGACTTCACAAATTTAAATTCAATTAAATGCATTTAAATTGATACATGTACCTCTTCTATCCTGTAGTCGCTAAGGTCGAGGAGGAACCCGAAGTCCTAGACTTTGTTACCCCGGAGGAACAGCTAGCCTACGACCAAGAGCAGCAAGGCAAGCCCCGGTTTGCATTAACCATTTTTTTACCAATTTTTGTCGTTTTGAGCACTTACTTGAGTATTATGATTCTTTGCATTAGAGTATTGTTTGGAAACCCAATTGCATAGCCAAGAAAACCATGGGTTGGGTTTAGGATTGCAAACCCCGTTAGCTACTGCAATTCTAAGATAGTGTAGGATTTGGTACAAGTCGAGTAGTTGGAACTACTCGCGAGAATAGGCTAGAGGCACATCGCTCAGGTAGAGATAGCACATGATACACATGGCAAGAAAGATGAGACCGAGCGGAGAGTAAGGGCAGCAGGACTTTGGGGCCTGTGTGCTGTAGCTCCGCTTGTGTCGATTGAGGACCGAGCCGTGTGCGGGCCTGTTGAACAAGCTAGGATAGTACCGAAGACCTACCGGCTATATGGGAACCGGGAAACCGATGTAACTCTGGTAGCAGGGTGTTGAGGCATAGCTGGTCGTTCAGAGGGTAGATTGAGAGCTCGAGGTGTAAATCGGCTGGCGGCACTGAGATGCGCGTGCAGAGACCTCTTGCTCGGGACGATTGGACCGGTTCAACATTTGGCTAATGGGTGGAAGGTAGTTGCGTACGGCGTCCGTGATGGTTGTTGTAGGCAACATCGAGTACGGGCGTACGTGACGGGTTGTTCGGGTAACCCTGCAGGTGTAAATCGATTATAATCGCCGTCCCTCGCGGTCAGTGAGTACCACTTGTTCACTGTACCGTGATGTAGAAAGAACAGGCTAGTTACATGATAAAATGTTGCTGATTGAATGATGGACATTGATTGTTAATGATATGCTGTAGTTTAGAGATAACTAAAGTTCTTTTCAACTTTGGGCAAAGTACATGAGAGAAATGCGTTTCTTGTTTGATTCCGGCTCTCTCATGTACCTCAGCGTAAGGTTCTCCACAACCTGCTGCTAAAACTTGAAAGTAAGGTTCTACTAATTAGGCGCGTCCTTGCAAATGATTTTTACCTCATCTAACCCACCACCCCTCATTTAGAAGTTCCATGTTTAGGTGAGACGGGTCAGACTTGCTGAGCCTTCGTGCTCATTGTTTGTGTTTGAAGCTTTTGCAGGGTTCTATGAGGAAGGGACTCCCGAAGAGGAGACGGAACCCCAGGAGGGGAACCCCGTCGAGTGGGAGTCGTACACGCCGCAGAGTTAGTGTGCGTGTGTGCTAGCAAGGACACGTTCAAGGGCTGAACGTGGACTTGACGCGTAGTCTACGCCCGCGAGTGTAGACTGGACTTATTTTGCTGTAAACATGTTCACAAACTTGTTTATGTAATAAAATTTCGCTTCCGCTTTGTACCTTTGACGTGTGTTATACGGTGCTGTGCAACGCAGCACCCCTCAGCGTGATCCTGGCTCGACAAGACCGTGGGGTCGTGTCAGCGTGGTATCAGAGCCCGCTTGAGGTTTAACGCACTACATAGGTCATCTTTTTCAAAAATCCAGTGAGGAACGAGTTAGTAGCCCATATAAGGATGTTATTAGTATATAGAAGGTGGCATATTAACTATTTGATTATGTCGGAAAATCGTGCATCTCGGGACAGTTATGTCTTGGGGGGTGCACGTAAGTGCTGTCCACCAGTGGGCACAAGCTGAAGGGTGGAGCCCCACGGGTGGCAGGTAACCTGACTCGCTTTAATATCCTCTACGACTCTTCATGTCGTTTGGGGTATTCGAGCAACGTCTATCCCTGGCGTTTGTGGTGCAACTTGGGAGACCCCGTCACGTGGTCTGAAACGTGAACACGTAACTCAAGGCGTGTTTGGCTTGAGAACATCCGGGCGAGTGATGACGGCCGGGTGTACGAACTGTATGGATTCCGGGCTCGGTGTGCAGCCGAGTCTGACGATTGCTTGAGTTTCTGCAGGTAGCCTGACCACGAAACGGTAGACGTATAGGATCCGTGTGCGAGTGACGTTTAGTGCCACTGAATTAACGAAGCCGGCTAAGTCCGGTATAGGTTTTTCCTTGTGAGGACGTAGTACCGACATAATCTAGTCACGCATCGACGTCACACCCCATTAAATGAAAAACTTCATTTAACTTGAAGGTTTGATCAAAAGTAGTAAAACTTGATGTAACTCCTTCCCTTGAACAGGATATTCAAAGTTAACAAGTTTTCAACTTATAGGTTGTTAAGGATAGGGCACTCTGTTTTCAGCTGAATCAAGGCTGAAGTTAATCAGAGGTTAGAGGTTGAGTTCTTTCGAGGTTGGGGTCATATGATACATTTCTGGAAACCTTTGGAAAATATTTACAACTTTTCTGTTGAGGTCCAGAGGTGTTTCATCCCTTAACCAATCGAAAAATACAGTAGAGTTGAAACTGTCCAGAAAACAGGACAGAGTAAAGACTCTCTGTAAATTAATCATAACTTCCTGCTTAAAAATCCAAAAATAGAAAATGAGGTAGTTCTGGAAAGCTTATGAGATGGGTTACAACGTTGTAACAGAAAGTTTTATCAGATTAGGAACAGAATTAACTGGAATTCTTGGATCAAATCAGTACCTATAGCAGGGAGGTGCTGTCCAATTGTTTCCAGAAATTCTGTTAACTTTGACATCTCATAACTGTTGAAGCAGGACTGATCTTAGGCCACGCAAATACTTTCTGGAAAGCTATTGAAGTTAGCTTTAACTTTGATGTTGAGATCCAGAATTGGTTTTGCCTTTAACCTGGCCTAAATCAGGTTGAGGTGGAAACTGATCAGGGCTGTCATGTGAACAGCAGATCAGCAGTCAAATTTGTTTAAAATTTGAACTATGTTTCCCAGTTTTATGAGTTCAATGACATGTCTTATGTTATAACTCAATGGTTTACTGTTTAAATAAATATTTGATATTTCTCAAATATATTTTTACAGATGACAGCTGATAAGCAGTTGGAGAACGGGTGGGTGATGTCCCACTGTTCTCACCGTAGCGGCTACCCAGAAGCATTGTGGCAAATGCTCCAATATTTCGGGTACAACCAGATGCTGCAGTACTTCGCCAAGGAAGAAGGCGAAGAGGGGAACAAGACGTGGATGATCCATGTCGATGTCCCTGCTGGACCCACACCACTCGGTTGGGTGCCGTTCACCATCACGGTGAGAGGAAGACAACCGGAAGGGATGTGGCAAGTGGCAGCCCGTGACACCATGTCACGTTTCTGCCAACTACACGTGCAGGCTATGGAGGGCACTCCATACGCGCTCGTTCCGGTGGAGGGACGGGCTCAGCATGTGTGGGAAGAGAGGTACCTGGAGGCAACGGACCCGAGTTGCCCAAGGTACAACCCCGCGGAGGCAAACCTCAACCTCAAGATGAGGGCGGGAAACGCCGTGATGGGCAGCCAAGCTGTTCATACGGAGCATCTCGCCACAAAGCTCAAGGAGAGCACGAGCTGTGGAGACCATTTCGAGAGTGCTCACGGCGCACTCTGTAATGTACTCCTTCCGACGATCAAGCGACTGAATGAATAGCACAATCAGTTGCATCGCCTGAAGAAGGCGAAGAAGAAGAGCCGTGTTGACATCGCGGCGTTGCAAGAACTGGTACAGAATCTGACCCAGCAGAACGAGGACCTTGCTCAAGAGCGAGACGACGCTATTGAGGAAGGCCAAGGCTGGAAAGAGGACTACAACCAAGCTATGGATGAGGTGCATGCTTTGCAGGACCTCGTACCTCCGGTATTGGGCATACCAGTGGTCTTGGGTCTTCCAGCCATGGGAGAACCCGGGATGGGAGAAGAGGTGGTAGATCCAGAGCCACCAGCAGAGGTACCGGAGGAGGACGACCCACAGGAGGTCGAGTTCTACTCCGAGTAGGGGGTTACAGTTGCCATGTAGGGCAGCTAGGGTAGTGTAGCCCAAATTTTGTAATCGGTGACATGTCGTGTAGACAGTAGCGTATGTATAGGTAGTGACGACATGAGCACAATTTCTCAGAGACCCGAGAATAATGTATCTTGTATAAAGTTTATGCTTTATCAGTATATGTTAATGTTGTGGAAATTATTCATGTGTCACTTCAATACCTACTGTTGCATATGGAATTTTAAGTATGACACGTGCTAATCGTTACTGTTTTGAATTCCAGAATGACGCGTACTCGTGCCAACCCGGATGTTGGGGGTACTAGTCAAGGGAGAGAGACCTCCCAACCACCTCGCGAGGACTCCTCGGGACCGCAGCAGCAACAGCAACAACAGCAACAGCAAACACCGCAATCGCCACTGCCAACGGTTACATTGGCCGACATCGTCGCGGCAATGGCGGGTTCACATCAGCAGCACATGGAGTTGCTGCAAACCCTTATTGCCAATATGTCTCACCCATAGAGACGTCAAGATCGTGAGGAGCGTCAACAGAGCTCCTACTCCGACTTCCTGGCGACTCATCCCTCAGTATTCTCAAGGGCGGATGAACCCCTTGACGCGGACAACTGGCTCCACGCGATAGAGATGAAGTTCGGGCTGCTCCAGATAAGCGAGCAGCGCAAGACTCAGTTCGCGGTCCAGCAGCTCCAAGGATCCACGAGCGCGTGGTGGGCCAACTTCTGTACTTCACAGCCTACCGACCGAGTAATGATCTGGATGGAGTTCCGGACGCCCTTCAGGGCCTATCACATACCGCCAGGCTTGATGAAGAGGAAGCCGCAGGAATTCCTACACCTGCAGCAAGGGAGCCAGAAGGCGCTGGAATACTCCAGGGCATTCAATGATCTCGCGCTCTACGCGTCGTATCACGCTGATACTGACGAGAAGCGGCGGGACCACTTTAACCAGGGGCTTAACCCGCTCCTGAAGGACAAGTTGGCGATGTTCAATCACGGCAGCCTCAACGACATCATTGATGCTGCAATTGTTCAGGAGGACTCCGGCAAGGAGTTGGCGGCGGCGGAGCGAAAGCGAAGCGCGCCGCAAAGACGCGGAGAAGGAGGCGGTCCTTCTCAGAAGTTTCGGATGGTGAATCGCCCACCATCAGGTCCACGCTGGCAGCCACCACAGCGGTCGATGCCGTTCCGCAGTCGGCCGTACTCTTCACCGGAATTCAGGCCGGCACTGCCAGTACCACAACCGCAACAACAACAGCAGCAGCGGGTGATGCCGCGTGCGTATGCACCTCAGCAGCGCATGCTGGGCTTTCGTCCCCCGAGTACTACACCAGCAGCGGCCACATGTTACAAGTGTGGTCGTCCAGGACACTTCGCGAGCAGTTGCCCGGAGAGGCAAGGCGGTGGAGTGGCACCACAGTTTCTGGGGAGGAATCAACCCCGGAACCCTACTAATGCATGGCGGGCAAACCCTAGGCCCGGCACCATCCACCAGCTTGCCATAGAGGACGTGCCGGAGGGCGAGCCAATCCTTGCGGGTATGTTCCAACTCCATCAGCATCCCGCCATAGTACTATTTGATTCAGGCGCCACGCATAGCTTCAATAGCCAAGCATTCATTGATAAATATAGCTTGCAAATACTACCCACCGATAGTCCTTATGTGATCTGTTCACCGGGTGGGAAAATTTCAGCAAGCGTGATGGTCCCAAAAGCACCATTGTGCTTAGAGGGTAAAGTTTACCCCTACGTCTCTCATAATCCTAGAGGGACAAAAGGTCGATGTCATCCTAGGGATGTCGTGGTTAACCTGCCACGACACTGTTTTAGACACCGTCCTCCGAGTTGTGCACCTGAACTCAGAAGTGCACGAGTCTCACTCATTATTTCTGGATAGTCCAGAAATAAAACTTCCAAGTGTCTATCAAGCCACAACCATCAGATTGGAAGATATTCCAGTGGTCCGAGAGTTCCCTGATGTATTCCCTGACGATTTGCCGGGGATGCCACCCGATAGAGAGGTGGAGTTCAAGATTGAACTTGCACCAGGAAACATGCCGATATCCCGAAGGCCGTACAAGATGGCGCCCAAGGAGTTGGCTGAGCTGAAGACTCAAGTAACGGACCTTCTGGAGAAGGGTTTTATTAGGCCGAGCTCCTCGCCATGGGGCTGTTCAGCATTATTTGTGAAGAAGAAGGATGAGACGTTGTGGCTTTGCATGGACTATCGTCCATTAAATGCCGTAACCATCAAGAACAAGTACCCGTTGCCACGGATCGACATGTTTTTTAATCAGATGGTCGAAGCAAAGATCTTTTCCAAGATGGACTTAAGATCCGGGTACCATCAGATTAAGATAAGGGTGGAGGACATTCCAAAGACAGCTTTCTCGACGAGGTACAGACTTTATGAGTACCTGGTCATGTCCTTCGGCCTCACCAATGCTCCAGCTCACTTCATGTATTTATTGAACTCGGTATTCATGCAGGAGATGGACAAGTTTGTCGTGGTCTTCATCGACGACATCCTGGTATATTCCAAGTCGGAGGAAGATCACAAGAAGCATCTGCGTATAGTCTTGCAACGGCTGCGGGATCACAAGCTATACGCGAAATTCAGCAAATGCGAATTCTGGATATCGCAAGTGCCTTTCCTCGGGCATATCATCTCAGCGGAGGGTATCGCTGTAGACCCGAGCAAGATCACTCAAGTGCTGAGTTGGAAATCCCCGAGAACGGTTCACGAGGTACGGAGTTTCCTCGGACTCGCAGGATATTATTGGAGGTTCATTCCGAACTCCTCAAAGATTGCCAAGCCTATGACAGAGCTGCTGAAGAAAGCTACCAAATATGTTTGGAGTCCAGCGTGTGAAGCAGCATTCAAGGCTTTAGTCAAGCACCTGACATCAGCACCGGTTTTGGCGCAGCCAGACACAACAAAACCGTTCGATGTGTACTGCGATGCATCCGGCATTGGGCTCGGATGTGTGCTGATGCAAGACCGAAGAGTGGTCACGTATGTATCACGGCAGCTTAGAAACCATGAGCAAAATTATCCAACTCACGATTTGGAGCTCGCTGCCGTGGTACTTGCACTGAAAATGTGGAGGCACTACCTACTCGGTAACCTCGTACATTTATATACCGACCACAAAAGCCTCAAGTACATATTCACTCAGAAGGAGCTGAACATGAGTAAACGAAGATGGTTAGAATTGATAAAGTATTATGAAATAGAGATCCATTATCATCCGGGCAAGGCAAACGTAGTGGCAGATGCGCTGAGCCGCAAGTCACACGTCATCAATCTGACCATCACACTGTTGGAAGAGAGCGAACCACCACTACATGTGATTCCACACGGAGCTCTCTACAACCTAGCTTTGATCCCAACCATCCGTGAAGAGATAGCGGCAGCCCAGAATAATGACAAGGGCATGTCATATTTGCGGAGACGTGTAGACAGTAGGGAGATGAAATGTTTCCAGAAGGACGGAGACGGTGTCCTATGGTTCAAGGACCAGATCGTCATACCCCATAACCGGGAATTACGGAAGAAAATCTTTGATGAGACTCACTTGTCAAAGTTCTCTTTTCACCCCGGCAGCAACAAGATGTATCAAGAACTCAGAAGCAAGTTTTGGTGGACACGGATGAAGCGTGAGACTGCAAAATACGTGTCCGAGTGTGATACATGTCGAAGGGTGAAGGCAGACCATTCCTTCCTGGAAGTGGGAGGACGTGAGCATGGATTTCGTCGTCGGTTTACCCACCACCTTTCAAAAACATGATTCGGTGTGGGTGATCGTCGACCGGCTCACCAAAGTTGCCCATTTCATCCCGGTCAACACCAACTACAACGCCAAGAAGTACGATGAACTGTACATCTCACGGATCCTATGCTTGTATGGCGTACCTCGTACCATCATATCGGATCGGGGCACTTTAGTTGTGTCCCGTTTTTGGGAGCAGCTACACGCTGCCTTGGGGACGAAGCTGATCCGTAGTTCAGCGTACCACGGCAAGAATTGGGATGATCACTTGCCGGTAGCCGAGTTCTTGTACAATAATGGGTACCAAGCCAGCATCAAGATGGCGCCTTATGAGGCGCTATACGGGAGAAAATGTCGCACACCATTGAACTGGTGTGAGTCTGGCGAAAGGGTTACCTTCGGGGTTGACCTTGTCAACAACGCGGAAGAGAAGGTTCAACTGATTCAAGCGAACCTAAAAGCCGCCCAATCCCATCAGAAACAGTATGCGGACCGGAGAAGGCGCCCATTACAATTCGAAGTTGGAGATCACGTATATCTACGGTGTCTCCAATGAAGGGCGTAAACAGATTTGGGGTGAGAGGAAAGTTGGCACCCCGATTCATCGGTCCATTCCAGATTACTGAAAGATGTGGATCAGTGGCATACCGGCTGGAATTACCAGAAGCACTTTCTGGTGTGCACGACGTCTCTCACATTTCCCAGCTGAGGAAGTGTCTCAAGCTATCAACTACCGTTCAGCTGGAAGACATTGAAGAACTGCAACCGGATCTCACCTATCGGGAGGAACCGGTTCAGATTATTGACGAAAAGGCCCGAACCACACGCAACCGTACGCTGTTGTTCTACAAGGTTCTATGGAGTAATCACTCCGTGGACGAAGCGACATGGGAGGGATTCCTTCGCGCTAACTACCCCAACTTTTTCACGTCGCATATCCGGTAATTTTCCACCGTCCTCTCTCTCATTTTCACCTTATAATCTCGGGACGAGATTCTTTTAAGGGGGGAGGAATGTAAGGGCCTCAGTTTTTGACACATATTTGAAGTGTTCTTCACCACACCACACACCTCATTTGAGGAAAGTTGATGAACACAAATGAAGAGCAAGTAACCACCATCAACATGCTCATTAGAGAACAAACTCACATATTGCAAAAGTGGTATTTCCCACATGTGATATAGAGGGGCTGGACATATGAGAACTCCTACACATTGCTAAGGATGTCCATGCCAAGTTTCACCCAAATTCAAAACCTTTTTGAGGTCATTTTGGGTATAGTTAGAAAGAGGGCAGTTTGAAACCATATTCAAATTCAAACTGTTTTTATCCCATGAATTTAAAAGTGGGAGGCATATTCTTATTCAGCACATTTTTGTGAGCTCACACACCAATTTTCACTCCATTTGGAGTTGATCTTGACATGATCTACGTGGGGCAAATTCAAACTATATTTGAATTCAAAACTGAACTTGTGCTGAAATTCATTCAAACCAAACCCAATTTGAATTCTACTCAATTCAAATGGCTCATGGGTGGATAATTTGAATACCCAGGGGTATTTTGGGTCTCACTGTTTACAACAGTGATTAGGAGTAAATTTCAGAGGTTAAAACCCCGGGTGGGACCCACATGTCATAGAGGGAAGAAGGAGAAACTTGCACCCAAAGTCAGAGTCTCGGTGGGAACTTCCACCGAGCAGCTGGCGACTCCACGCTCGGGAGCAGCTGCGCTCGCCACCGAGGAGCAGCAGCGCCACCAGCTGCTTCCCGCGCCCACACGCGAGCCCAAGGGCGGTTCCAGGGCCTTCTTAAGGCGCTCCACGGGGGCAGGCACCGATCATTTCCTCCTCTCCCGCGATCACCGAACCACCAACCTGCTGCCTCTCTGCTCGATCGGATAACCGCGAAACCAGCTCGCCTTCTACCTCCCCGAGCTGCTAGACGGCCACCTGAGATCGCACTCCACCTCACCAACGCTAGAAACCCCGAGCTCCGACCTCCTTTGCCCGAAAACGATCGCCACCGTGGCGACCTAGCCTCAGCCGAGAGTCAGGCTCCCGTGGACAGCGTTCCACAGGCGTTTTCACGGTCCAGCAAGAGAGGCAACAGGAGCGCGCGACCACCGTGCTGCTCTCCTCCAAGTTTGGAAGCAAACTGTGAAAAATCCACATAGAATTTCCAGTTTTTGCTCCGGCGACCGTAAACCGAGCTTCCGGTACGGATTCTTCAAATTCTCGCTCTATGATCTTTCGGTGGTTATCAAATCATGCACATAGACGCTAGACTAGCCAGCGATCAATTTCTTTTCTGCATCCGTGGCGTGAAACTATCTAGGAGTGATGAATTTCGAGCTCGATCAAGGGCGGTCATGGCGGGCACGATCGGTCACACGGTGCCGACCGACTTGCCGCCATCCCTGAACCCTTTTGACACCTTGTCGAGCTTCCTAGAGGTACAGTGATGCTGTAGGACCGTGTAACACCCCAAAATCTGTTAAGAGGGGAATTTAAAATTTTTTGGATGTATTGCATGTGGTGCAGAAATTCAAATTGGAATTCAAATTCAACTCAAAATAGAAAAGAAAAGAAAAGAAAAACAAAAAGAAAAAACAAAACCCCCCGGCCAGTGGGCCGAAACCCACCAGCCGGCCCACCCGCCCCTGCGCCAGCCCGCAGCCGCGCGCCCCTTTTCCCTCTCACTGACACGCGGGGCCCGCCGTCGTCTTCCTCCTCGCGCGCGCTCGGCCGATCCCGGGACTCCTCTCTCTCCCGAATCAAAACTACCCCCGGAAACCCACGATCCCAGCTTAATTCTGGTCCTGGACGACTCAAACTCGATCACAACCGACACGCCGCCCTCCCCCGTCTATATAAACATCAGCGTCGCCCCGTTTTCCCCCCACGATCGGCTGTTTTTGTAACACCCCAAAATTTTGATTCAAAACACTAAACCATGTTCAGAGGGGAATTTAAAAATTTTTGGACGTGTTGCATGTTTTGCAAAAATTCAAATTCAAACTGGAATTCAAATTAAACTCAAATCAGAAAAGAAAAGGAAAAAGAAAAAGAGAAAACGGAAAAAAACCGGCCAGTGGGCCGAAACCCGCCAGCCGGCCCAGTTTTCCCCGCGCCAGCCCGCAGCCACGCGCGCCCGCGCTCTCTCAACACAGACAGGTGGGACCCACCTGTCATCCCCAACCTCGCTCGCGCCGACCCCGGACTCTCTCCCGCATGCGCGCGATCTTAACCGATCGGAATACCGCGTCCCTCAGCCCGAATTCCGGTCCCAGAAGACTCAAACTCGATCACAACTGACCCACCGCCCTCCCCCGGCTATAAAAACCCCAGCCCCGATCGGTTTTTCCCACGCGATCGCCGATTTTTACTCCGGTGAGCACCGAGACTTCGCCGGTGAATTCTGGCCGATCTAAGCTTGGAAACTCTGATCTAACTCACTGGTCTTGATCCACCGCCTCCGGGGAGCTTTGCAGGTGCAGAAAACTCGGAGACTTACGGTGTAAACACAGCGCCGACGAGCTTCGCCGTGGTTTTGCCTCGGACCTCGCCGCCGATCACTTTCCAGGACCCCCGAGCTCAAGAAAACCCCCGAGGTGAGATCCCTGACCTCCCCTCTACCGATCTATGCCATAAGATCACAGTTCTAGGCAGAATTTTCGAGGATCCGAAACTTTCCGGTGAGATCGCCGCTTCCCGCCGCCGTGCGCCGCCGGCAGCGCCGCCCGCGCTCGATCAGAGCGACGTGGCCGCTTGTGAGCCGTTTATTTTAAATCGCACGGTAGGGTTTAAATCCCCGCGTACCGGTTCGATGTTATAATCTCAGCCGTCGGTTTAAAATCGGACGGTCCACGTCAGCCCCGCATTATAAAGACTGGAATTCTTACGTGCTACCCCCTGGGGTTCTCGGGAATTAAGAGCTAGCCCCGGAAACTTTAGATCTAGCCCCTGGAACTCCAGAAAATCATGTAAATTCATTTAAAAATCAGTTTTACCCCCTGGACTTAATAAAAATTAGGAAAAACACCTCTGATAAGTGTAGCTAGACCCCTGGAAATTCTGAAAATAATATTATAGACCCTGTAATGGGGTGAGTTTATTTTTTTAACCCTGTTTAGTATTTAATTTAGAAAATTGAATATGTAACTAGTGTTTAAAAATTTAAAAAGTGGGACAAACATATTGTCAAAATTAAGTTAAAGACTTTCTCAGTGTTTAGAAAACTTTGGAGTGAGATAAAAACATATATTGGACAGAATTGAATCTGTTTAATTTATTATTCACATTTAGGGACACATTTTTAAGTAAAGAATAGTTATAGAAAATAGGTAAAATAATTATAAAATAGTTTACATCAGAGGCAAAGGTTAAAATATGTTATTAAATTATTTAGGACCAGAACCTATTCTGTTTAGATGATGTGTATTACTAATTTCATAATAAAATACACATTTATGCATAGGAGAATAAATCTGAAAATATAGCAACTAGCAAATGATAAATGGAGTTTCTAAAATCCAAAGAATTCAGTTTAGGGTTGGTAGAAATTCTGAAGGCACATATGGAGAAGAAAAATACTTTTCATACATACTTGGTAGTGAAAAGGTGTAGTAGTTTAATATAAGGAATTTATTTAAAACTGAAACACACACATATATATATATATAGTATGTAAGTATAAATATGAACACCAAAGTAGGAATCATATACATATAAATAAAAGTGTATGCAAGCCACAGATCAACACACACAGCGTAACCACAACACATATAATGGTGAATGAATTTCATAAATATGAATGTGTGGTTTGTATGAAGTGGAAGTGTGAACTATGTCTTATGGATTGTTGTTTTTCTTTTGCTATGTGTGGTGGTGTGATGTAGAACCTGCTCAAGAGCAAGTTATTCCTTTCCAAGACCAGGACTACCCATTTCAAGAGCAGCAAGAAGGAGGCAAGTGTCCTTGACCACTTTGATCCTATGCTAGGATGTGTAGATAGAATTATTTGCATTGTCAATTTAAATATGAAACCCATGATAGGAAAGTTTCCCTAGAATTGCATTACCTTGTTTCCTTGTAGCTTGGGTTGGTATTTATTTTACCATGTCATTTATTTCCATGCATATGCTTAGCCATGCTTAGAATGGGATATTTGGGACATGAGATCATCAGTTTATATTACCATACTCTTGAATGAGACATTGTGAGTTATGTAGAGGTAGGGATCAAGGCAAGTTGGATGTTTTGGTTGTGTGCTGGGTGCACGAGACTTGGGTTTGTGTTTAGTACTTGCCTGGATCCTAAGGACCGGTTCACGGAGCATGTAACCCGGCTTTACAGTGCCAACCACATGCTGAGATGGGGCAGCTTGGCCAATTAATTAGGTGTATCCCCGGCGTAGTATGGGTGTGTTGGATGGTGCGGGGAGTAGGTGTCAGCTGGACTACCATATGAACCGCAAGGCTCAAGAGGGGGCCACTGCAGCGGGGTTGGAGCCTCTTGTATGCTGTTAGGGGTGAAACCTCAGTGGGCCCACGCTCGTCGGGAATCCCTTTGTAAAGGCTTCGTAGTGATCTCCTGGCTGCACACCAGGGAAGTGTGAATGTGGATCGTAGCCACTGGCATAATGGAGGTTCTTTTAGTCCACCCGGCAACGGGGGATGAAATCACTACATGTGGGTACAGTGGTACAAACTCTGCAGAGTCAAAACTGTCTTGACAACCGTGCTCACGGTTAAGAGCGGCCTGGACTTATTCATGATTAGAGGAGTGATGGTTTTTGGAAGTTGTGGATGTTAAGCGGGGAGCTTAACATTGGAAATGATGTTATGGTTATTAGATTATGATGATGGATGGGAGATTGGGACCATTTCACCTGTGTAGTAATGTAGGTGCTTAATAAGCTAAGGTGATAGGTATTAATTGCGTAGTGCTTTAACCATGAGTTCAATCTCTCCTTGTGCTAGCCATGCATGATATAATTTTCCCACACTTGCTGAGTACCATTGGTACTCAACCTTCCATTTTTGTTGGTTTATATTGCTGCTCAGGTCAAGGTAATGAGGTGGTGTATAATGACCAATACTTTGGACCCGAAGAAGGTTTCTAGGTTCATGGAGACCCCGGGCAACGCCTGTGATGGAGCCCTAAAAGAATAATATTCCGCTGCTAGTTTATTTACTTGTGATGAAGCATTAGTGTCCATTGAGACATTTGCGATGTAAAACTTACTTATATTCGACACCTGGCTTGTAATAAATGATGCTTCACTATTTGTCATCACATGTATGAGAAAATGATCCTGGCATACATGTGATATTCACTTGGTTGTTCTTCGGAAAAACCGGGTGTGATAGAGGTGGTATCAGAGCCAAGGTTGCCCGTAGAAACGTGGATCTAGGTAGAAATGGACGTATTTAAGGTCCCTATTTTCTTAAAAAAACTATTTTCCAAGGCGTGGGTTGAAAAGTGTTATTAAAGGAGTCATTTTCTTCATCTTACCCCAACTTTCATTCAAAATAGGATTTTTGTTTGAGAATTTATCTAACCTAATTTTAAATTCTTTTGTTTTAGATGGTTCGCATGATTCGCACCGCCCGTAAGTCCACAGGAGGGAGAGTTCCCGTAGTTGCCCTTGCCGAAAGAGAGGAAAGCCGTCCGGTGACGTACCTTTCCTACGGATTGGCAGTAGGAGGCTTATTGCGCCGTCTTCGGCGTATGCTCGAAGCCGCCGGCAATACGGGCAAGCGCATCATCCACTATAACTCCACCAGGACCATCCGTGAGAAGAGGGAAGAATGGAGTTCGGAGATGAGGATTATACACGAGAATCAGCTGCTGAAGATCCACCATTCTCCAGCTAGTAGAGCAACACAGGTCGATGCGGAGAAAGATGTCACCTGGGAGGCCATCACCTGCCAGAGTCACATCTATCGTCGCCACTTGGACAAAACTGAGTACATGTATGTCCTCCAACGTGAGAGTGGTACCACGGACTACAAATACCCACCAGTGCAGCAAGGGACTTCCGATGAGCACATGGACTTGTGCTTGGAGGATGCGGCTATGCTCAGCACTCGACTGCAGGAGTGTCAACAAGAGCTTCAGGATGTCCGAGGCACCCTGAAGGACACGGAGGCGTTGCTGCGAGCTTGCTTAAAGGCGAGAGAAAGAGGAGATGGGAATGAACTGTGTGTCACCGTGAATGATACATGGACTCCTGACTCCCCGGATCGCCGAGCAATCAGACATCGTCGCACTTCTCCACCAGCAGCCTCCCCACCCAATGCAGAGTCAGAAGGTAGCCGAAATGAGGAGGAAGATCCCGAGGAGCCAGCTCAAGAGGACGAGTAGTGTAGAGTCTTTCCCCTAGCTAGCAAGAGGTCGAGTAGTCGAGTCGTTACGTAGTTAATGGTGTGATAATGCTTGGTGTGTGACGTGAGTTGTGGAAGCCATGAGCAATTGTCTACAGCCTCGTCTTCAGATTGTTTTGCTTTGGTGTGTGAACCCACAGGAAATAATAGTGCATTTATTTGGTGTGAGATATAAACCCTCGTAAAATTTTAACAAAGCCTCAACACCTCAAAGTACCAACAAATGAAAGTAGTAAGATGATACTAAATGGTATCAAATTAACATTTGTTGATTCTGCTAGATGGCCGGAAGAGGAAAAGGACGTGCTGCCAACCCCGCCAACAACAATGATGAGGCATGCAACCCTCATCTTTCTGGAGGCCAGGACCGGGGTGGTCGCCGTGAAGAAGTTGATCCTCTCCACCAAATGCTGGAGAATCAAAATCAGCTCATCCAGAACTTGACTCAAGTGGTGGCTAACTTGCATCAAGTTCCACCTACACAAGCTGCACCACGCCAACCAAGGTTGAGTGAGTTTCTAGGAACTCAACCTCCAAAGTTTGCAAGTGCTGCTGAACCTCTGGAGGCAGATGATTTGCTGAAGACCATTGAAAGTAAGATGAGGATAATACAATGCCAAGGGTATGAGAGGGTGCTGTTTGCCTCTCATCAATTGCATGGACCTGCTGCTGATTGGTGGACCGCCTACGTGGCCGCCCATCATGACCCTGAGAACATCACTTGGGAAGAGTTCAAGCGTAGCTTCCGCAACCATTACATCCCAAGAGGTGAACTCAAAAACAAGAGGAAGGAGTTTTTGGGACTGCAGCAGGGAAACATGACGGTGAGGGAATACCTCACTAAATTTACTCAACTATCCCGTTATGCTCCACGAGACATAGAGACTGATGAGCAGAAACAAGATTGTTTCGTGGAAGGACTTACCGCAGAGATGCAGTGTGCAATGTCCTCAAATGAGTATGAAAGCTTCCAAAAGATGGTGGACAGAGCATTTGTGGTAGAAAGGAAGCTAAAAGCCCTGGAAAATGAGAATAAGAGGAAGGCCGGGTGGTCACATCAAGCCTCAGGGAGCAACACCCGCCCACGTATGATGCAGCAACCTACGGGGCAGACGAGCCGTGCTGCGGTACCCTATTCAGCACCGAGAGGGTACAACCCAAACTACAGGCCTCCCGCAGCACCAGCACAGCCGCAACGTCAGTTTGTGCAGCAGCCTCGCCCCGCATATCCACCTCGACCAGCAGTGCAAGGACCCCCAAACCAACCCCAAGACAGCAAAGGCCAGGCATCTAAGATTGGGGTGCAATGTTTTAGCTGTGGTGAAGTGGGGCACTACGCCCATAAATGCCCAAAGAAGAAGCCTACGCCGCCACAACCGCAGAATGTAATGAGAGGACGAGTGAACCACGTCACTATGGAGGAAGCACAAGAGGCACCCGACGTGGTAGTTGGTAAGTTTCCTGCCAATTTACACCTTGCAACTCTGCTGTTTGATTCTGGTGCTACCCACTCGTTCATTGCTCAAGGGTTTGTTAAGAAGCATGACCTAGCAACCACACAAATGAACCATATGCTAGTGGTAAACTCTCCAGGTGGAGAAATAAGGACAAGACAAGTGTGTCCCAAAGTGAACCTAGATATTAATGGGGTAGTATTTACGGCTAACCTCATAGTGATAGATTCACAAGGGATAGATATTATTTTGGGTATGGATTGGTTGACCAAACATAAAGGAATCATCCATTGTTCGACCAGAATGGTGGAACTAACTCACCCCAGTGGAACAAGAGTAAAGTTCATAACGATACACGAGCCTAGGAGGGACATTAAATTAAATCAAGTGGAGGTGAAAGTTGAGGAAATCAGGACTATCAGGGAATATCCAGATGTTTTTCCGGAGGAATTGCCAGGTATGCCTCCCGACCGTGACGTGGAATTCGCAATTGAGCTAGTACCGGGAACAGCCCCGATATACAAGAGACCTTATCGAATGGACTCCAAGCAGCTAGAAGAGCTCAAGGATCATTTGAGAGAATTGACGGAGAAGGGGTATATTCGCCCTAGTTCCTCACCATGGGGAGCTCCGGTGATATTTGTGCCCAAGAAAGACGGAACCCAAAGATTATGCGTGGATTACCGTGCTTTGAATGAGGTAACCATCAAGAACAAGTACCCATTGCCTCACATTGAAGACTTATTTGATCAGTTGAGGGGAGCTTGTGTGTTCTCGAAAATTGATCTCAGGTCGGGATACCACCAACTCAAGATAAGGCAATCTGATATTTCCAAGACAGCTTTCGTATCTCTGTACGGACTGTATGAATACACTGTCATGCCTTTCGGGCTAACCAATGCCCCGGCATATTTCATGTACCTCATGAACAAGGTATTCATGGAATATCTGGACAAATTTGTGGTGGTTTTCATAGATGATATTCTCGTCTTCTCCAAAAATGAAGAAGAACATGAGAACCATCTAAGGTTGGTGTTGTAGAGGCTGAGAGAACACCAACTATATGCCAAGTTGAGCAAGTGTGAGTTTTGGCTGAAGAGAGTTCCCTTTTTAGGACATATAATCTCGGAGGGAGGAATCTCCGTAGATCCCGCCAAAATCGAGGACATCCAGAAGTGGAAGACCCCTGGAAATGTCGGGGAAGTTCGAAGCTTTTTGGGATTGGCTGGATACTATCGACGGTTTATTGAGGGATTCTCCAAGATCTCGAGACCTCTCACCAAATTGTTGGAGAAGGGAATCACATTCACCTGGACGCCACAGTGCGAGACGAGCTTTCAGGAGCTAAAGAAGAGATTGACAACAGCCCCAGTGTTGGTTATGCCAGATATGCAGAAGAATTTCACAGTGTACTGCGATGCCTCTGGAAATGGGTTGGGATGTGTTCTCATGCATGAAGGACATGTCGTCGCATATGCATCCCGGCAGCTTCGGAAGCACGAGAAGAACTATCCTACACATGACCTAGAACTAGCCGCAGTGGTACACGCGTTGAAAATTTGGCGGCACTATTTGATGGGGAAGAGGACAGAAATATATACGGATCATAAGAGTTTGAAGTACATATTCACACAGCCAGATCTCAACCTCAGACAAAGGAGATGGTTAGAGCTAATCAATGACTTTGATATAGGCATCAACTATCATCCCGGGAAAGCAAACGTCGTGGCCGATGCTTTGAGTCGGAAAGTGCAGGTCAATAAGTTGAGCTTGAAGGACATGCCTGCAGAATTAAAGGACGAGGTTATAAGGCTCAATCTATGTCTAGTAAATAGTGGTGAAGCCATCGCCATGGAAGTGGACTCCACACTCGAGCGAGACATACGCGAGGGCCAAAAGAATGATGAGAAGATACAAGAGATCAGACAGCTTATCAAAGAAAATAAAGCTCCTGGTTTTAGAGAGGATGAACAAGGAACGGTGTGGCACGGGAAAAGAATCTGTGTGCCAGAAGTAAAGGAGATCCGTGAGTTGATTTTAAAGGAGGCTCATGATTCTGACTATTCCATTCATCCTGGGAGTATGAAGATGTACCAGGACCTCAAAAGCAGGTATTGGTGGTATGGCATGAAGCGAGATGTCGCGGAACATGTTGCCCTATGTGACACATGTCAGTTGGTGAAAGCAGAACATCAACGACCCGCGGGATTATTGCAACCACTCAAAGTGCCTGAATGGAAGTGGGAAGAAATCAGCATGGATTTTGTCATGGGATTGCCTAGGACCCAATCCGGGTATGATTCAATATGGGTCATTATTGATAGGCTAACCAAGGTAGCTCATTTCATCCCTATGAAAGAAAGCTACAGCGGATCCAAATTGGCAGAATTGTACATGTCAAGGATTGTGTGTTACCATGGAGTGCCAAAGAAGATAGTGTCGGACCGAGGGACACAGTTCACCTCGAGGTTTTGGCAGAAGTTGCATGAAACCATGGGAACCCATCTGAACTTCAGCTCTGCCTATCATCCCCAAACTGACGGGCAGACGGAGAGAACCAATCAGATCCTCGAAGATATGTTAAGGGCATGTGCACTCAAAAACAATAGGAGTTGGGACAAGAACTTACCGTATGCGTAGTTTTCCTATAACAACAGCTATCAAGCTAGTATGAAGATGTCACCGTTTGAAGCTTTGTATGGAAGGAAGTGCAGAACTCCCCTATTTTGGAACCAAACAGGAGAAAGTAAAGTGTTTGGTCCAGAAGTGCTACAAGAAGCCGAGGCGAAGGTGAGGGAGATTCGCAACAACTTGAGGATAGCACAAACACGCCAGAAGAGTTATGCTGATGTACGAAGAAGAGAGCTCGTTTTCAACGTGGGAGACTATGTTTATCTCAAGGTGTCCCCTATCAGAGGACTTCGTCGGTTCAAGGTGAAAGGGAAGTTGTCACCTCGATACATCGGACCCTTTCAAGTTTTGGAAAGAAAAGGCGAAGTGGCGTACCAACTAGAGTTACCGGTTCATCTATCGGACGTGCACGATGTATTCCATGTGTCACAACTCAAGAAATGCCTGAGGACGTCTGAGGAGGTGTTACCCATGAATGAAGTGGATGTAGCTGAAGATTTGTCTTATGCCGAGCAACCATACAAGATTTTGGAGACAATGGAACGCCTCACCAGAAATAAAAGATCCGGATGTGCAAGGTGCAGTGGAAGCATCACTCAGAAGAGGAAGCCACCTGGGAACGGGAAGATGAGCTCAAGGCACAATTTCCTGAATTGTTTTCTTAGAAACACCAATCTCGAGGACGAGATTTCTTTTAAGGTGGGTAGAGCTGTAACACCCCAAAATTTTGATTCAAAACACTAAACCATGTTCAGAGGGGAATTTAAAAATTTTTGGACGTGTTGCATGTTTTGCAAAAATTCAAATTCAAACTGGAATTCAAATTAAACTCAAATCAGAAAAGAAATGGAAAAAGAAAAAGAGAAAACGGAAAAAAACCGGCCAGTGGGCCGAAACCCGCCAGCCGGCCCAGTTTTCCCCGCGCCAGCCCGCAGCCGCGCGCGCCCGCGCTCTCTCACACAGACAGGTGGGACCCACCTGTCATCCCCAACCTCGCTCGCGCCGACCCCGGACTCTCTCCCGCGCGCTCGCGATCTTAACCGATCGGAATACCGCGTCCCTCAGCCCGAATTCCGGTCCCAGAAGAATCAAACTCGATCACAACTGACCCACCGCCCTCCCCCGGCTATAAAAACCCCAGCCCCGATCGGTTTTTCCCACGCGATCGCCGATTTTTACTCCGGTGAGCACCGAGACTTCGCCGGTGAATTCTGGCCGATCTAAGCTTGGAAACTCTGATCTAACTCGCTGGTCTTGATCCACCGCCTCCGGGGAGCTTTGCAGGTGCAGAAAACTCGGAGACTTACGGTGTAAACACAGCGCCGACGAGCTTCGCCGTGGTTTTGCCTCGGACCTCGCCGCCGATCACTTTCCAGGACCCCCGAGCTCAAGAAAACCCCCGAGGTGAGATCCCTGACCTCCCCTCTACCGATCTATGCCATAAGATCACAGTTCTAGGCAGAATTTTCGAGGATCCGAAACTTTCCGGTGAGATCGCCGCTTCCCGCCGCCGTGCGCCGCCGGCAGCGCCGCCCGCGCTCGATCAGAGCGACGTGGCCACTTGTGCGCCGTTTATTTTAAATCGCACGGTAGGGTTTAAATCCCCGCGTACCGGTTTAATGTTATAATCTCAGCCGTCGGTTTAAAATCGGACGGTCCACGTCAGCCCCGCATTATAAAGACTGGAATTCTTACGTGCTACCCCCTGGGGTTCTCGGGAATTAAGAGCTAGCCCTGGAAACTTTAGATCTAGCCCCTGGAACTCCAGAAATCATGTAAATTCATTTAAAAATCAGTTTTAGCCCCTGGACTTAATAAAAATTAGGAAAAACACCTCTGATAAGTGTAGCTAGACCCCTGGAAATTCTGAAAATAATATTATAGACCCTGTAATGGGGTGAGTTTATTTTTTTAACCCTGTTTAGTATTTAATTTAGAAAATTGAATATGTAACTAGTGTTTAAAAATTTAAAAAGTGGGACAAACATATTGTCAAAATTAAGTTAAAGACTTTCTCAGTGTTTAGAAAACTTTGGAGTGAGATAAAAACATATTTTGGACAGAATTGAATCTGTTTAATTTATTATTCACATTTAGGGACACATTTTTAAGTAAAGAATAGTTATAGAAAATAGGTAAAATAATTATAAAATAGTTTACATCAGAGGCAAAGGTCAAAATATGTTATTAAATTATTTAGGACCAGAACCTATTCTGTTTAGATGATGTGTATTACTAATTTCATAATAAAATACACATTTATGCATAGGAGAATAAATCTGAAAATATAGCAACTAGCAAATGATAAATGGAGTTTCTAAAATCCAAAGAATTCAGTTTAGGGTTGGTAGAAATTCTGAAGGCACATATGGAGAAGAAAAATACTTTTCATACATACTTGGTAGTGAAAAGGTGTAGTAGTTTAATATAAGGAATTTATTTAAAACTGAAACACACATATATATATATATATAGTATGTAAGTATAAATATGAACACCAAAGTAGGAATCATATACATATAAATAAAAGTGTATGCAAGCCACAGATCAACACACACAGAGTAACCACAACACATATAATGGTGAATGAATTTCATAAATATGAATGTGTGGTTTGTATGAAGTGGAAGTGTGAACTATGTCTTATGGATTGTTGTTTTTCTTTTGGTATGTGTGGTGGTGTGATGTAGAACCTGCTCAAGAGCAAGTTATTCCTTTCCAAGACCAGGACTACCCATTTCAAGAGCAACAAGAAGGAGGCAAGTGTCCTTGACCACTTTGATCCTATGCTAGGATGTGTAGATAGAATTATTTGCATTGTCAATTTAAATATGAAACCCATGATAGGAAAGTTTCCCTAGAATTGCATTACCTTGTTTCCTTGTAGCTTGGGTTGGGATTTATTTTACCATGTCATTTATTTCCATGCATATGCTTAGCCATGCTTAGAATGGGATATTTGGGACATGAGATCATCCGTTTATATTACCATACTCTTGAATGAGACATTGTGAGTTATGTAGAGGTAGGGATCAAGGCAAGTTGGATGTTTTGGTTGTGTGCTGGGTGCATGAGACTTGGGTTTGTGTTTAGTACTTGCCTGGATCCTAAGGACCGGTTCATGGAGCATGTAACCCGGCTTTACAGTGCCAACCACATGCTGAGATGGGGCAGCTTGGCCAATTAATTAGGTGTATCCCCGGCGTAGTATGGGTGTGTTGGATGGTGCGGGGAGTAGGTGTCAGCTGGACTACCATATGAACCGCAAGGCTCAAGAGGGGGCCACTGCAGCGGGGTTGGAGCCTCTTGTATGCTGTTAGGGGTGAAACCTCAGTGGGCCCACGCTCGTTGGGAATCCCTTTGTAAAGGCTTCGTAGTGATCTCCTGGCTGCACACCTGGGAAGTGTGAATGTGGATCGTAGCCACTGGCATAATGGAGGTTCTTTTAGTCCACCCGGCAATTGGGGATGAAATCACTACATGTGGGTACAGTGGTATAAACTCTGCAGAGTCAAAACTGTCTTGACAGCCGTGCTCACGGTTAAGAGTGGCCTGGACTTATTCATGATTAGAGGAGTGATGGTTTTTGGAAGTTGTGGATGTTAAGCGGGGAGCTTAACATTGGAAGTGATGTTATGGTTATTTGGTTATGATGATGGGATGGGAGATTGGGACCATTTCACCTGTGTAGTAATGTAGGTGCTTAATAAGCTAAGGTGATAGGTATTAATTGCGTAGTGCTTTAACCATGAGTTCAACCTCTCCTTGTTCTAGCCATGCATGATATAATTTTCCCACACATGCTGAGTACCATTGGTACTCAACCTTGCATATTTGTTGGTTTATATTGCTGCTCAGGTCAAGATAATGAGGTGGTGTATAATGACCAAGATTTTGGACCCGAGGAAGGATTCTAGGTTCATGAAGACCCCCGGGCAACGCCTGTGATGGAGCCCTAAAAGAATAATATTCCGCTGCTAGTTTATTTACTTGTGATGAACTTATTATTGTCCATCAAGACATTTACTATGTAAGACTTACTTATATTCGACACCTGGCTTGTAATAAATGATGCTTCACTATTTGTCATCACATGTATGAGAAAATGATCCTGGCATACATGTGATATTCACTTGGTTGTTTATTCGGAAAACCGGGTGTGACAGAGGTGGTATCAGAGCCAAGGTTGCCCGTAGGAACGTGGACCTAGGTAGAAATGGACGTATTTAAGGGCCCTATTTTCTTAAAAACTATTTTTCAAGGTGTGGGTGGAAAAGTGTTATTAAAGGAGTCATTTTCTTCATCTTACCCCAACTTTCATTCAAAATAGGATTTTTGTTTGAGATTTCATCTAACCTAATTTTAAATTCTTTTGTTTTAGATGGTTCGTATGATTCGCACCGCTCGTAAGTCCACAGGAGGGAGAGTTCCCGTAGTGGCCCTTGCCTAAAGAGAGGAGAGTCGTCCCGTGACGTACCTTTCCTACGGATTGGCAGTTGGAGATTTGTTGCGCCGTCTTCGACGTATGCTCGAAGCCGCCGGCAATACGGGCAAGCTAATCATCCACTATAACTCCACCAGGACCATCCGTGAGAAGAGGGAAGAATGGAGTTCGGAGATGAGGATTATACACGAGAATCAGCTGCTTAAGATTCACCACTCTCCAGCTTGTCGAGCAACACAAGTTGACGCGGAGAGAGATGTCACCTGGGAGGCCATCACCTGCCAGAGTCACATCTATCGTCGCCACTTGGACAAAACTGAGTACATGTATGTCCTCCAATGTGAGAGTGGTACCACGGAGTACAAGTACCCACCGGTGCAGCAAGGGACTTCCCATGAGCACATGGACTTGTGCTTGGAGGATGCTGCTATGCTCAGCACTCGACTGCAGGAGTGTCAACAAGAGCTTCAGGATGTCCGAGACACCCTAAAGGAAACGGAGGCGTTTCTGCGAGCTTGCTTAAAGGCGAGAGAAAGAGGAGATGGGAATGAACTGTGTGTCACCGTGAGTGATCCATGGACTCCTGACTCCCCGGATCGCCGAGCAATCAGGCGTCGTCGCACTTCTCCACCAGCAGCCTCCCCACCCAAAGCAGAGTCAGAAGGTAGCCGAAATGAGGAGGAAGATCCCGAGGAGCCAGCTCAAGAGGACGAGTAGTGTAGAGTCTTTCCCCTAGCTAGCAAGAGGTCGAGTAGTCGAGTCGTGACGTAGTTAATGGTGTGATAATGCTTGGTGTGTGACTTGAGTTGTGGAAGCCATGAGCAATTGTCCATAGCCTCGTCTTCAGATTGTTTTGCTTTGGTGTGTGAACCCATAGGAAATAATAGTGCATTTATTTGATGTGAGATATAAACCCTCGTAAAATTTTAACAAAGCCTCAACACCTCAAAGTACCAACAAATGAAGGTAGTAAGATGATACTAAATGGTATCAAATTAACATTTGTTGATTCTGCCAGATGGCCGGAAGAGGGAAAGGACGTGCTGCCAACCCCGCCAACAACAACGATGAGGCATGCAACCCTCATCTTTCTGAAGGCCAGGACCGGGGTGGTCGCCGTGAAGAAGTTGATCCTCTCCACCAAATGCTGGAGAATCAAAATCAGCTCATCCATAACTTGACTCAAGTGGTGGCCAACTTGCATCAAGTTCCACCTCCACAAGCTGCACCACGCCAACCAAGGTTGAGTGAGTTTCTAGGAACCCAACCTCCAAAGTTTGCAAGTGCTGCTGAACCTCTGGAGGCAGATGATTGGCTGAAGACTATTGAAAGCAAGATGAGGATCATACAATGCCAAGGGTATGAGAGGGTGCTGTTTGCCTCTCATCAATTGCAGGGACCTGCTGCTGATTGGTGGACCGCCTACGTGGCCGCCCATCATGACCCTGAGAACATCACTTGGGAAGAGTTCAAGCGTAGCTTCCGCAACCACTACATCCCAAGAGGTGAACTCAAAAACAAGAGGAAAGAGTTTCTGGGACTGCAGCAGGGAAACATGACGGTGAGGGAATACCTCACTAAATTTACTCAACTATCCCGTTATGCTCCACGAGACATAGAGACAGATGAGCAGAAACAAGATTGTTTCGTGGAAGGGCTTACCGCAGAGATGCAGTGTGCCATGTCCTCCAATGAGTATGAAAGTTTTCAAAAGATGGTGGACAGAGCATTTGTGGTAGAAAGGAAGCTAAAGGCCCTAGAAAATGAGAATAAGAGGAAGGCCTGGTGGTCACATCAAGCCTCAGGGAGCAACACTCGCCCACGTATGATGCAGCAACCTACGGGGCAGATGAGCCGTGCTGCGGTACCCTATTCAGCACCAAGAGGGTACAACCCAAACTACAGGCCTCCCGCAGCATCTGCACAGCCGCCACGTCAGTTTGTGCAGCAGCCTCGCCCTGCATATCCACCTCGACCAGCAGTGCAAGGACCCCAAAACCCACCCCAAGACAACAAGGGTCAAGCATCTAAGGTTGGGGTGCAATGTTTCAACTGTGGTGAAGTGGGGCACTACGCCCATAAATGCCCGAAGAAGAAGCCTGCGCCGCCACAACAGCAGAATGTAGTGAGAGGACGGGTGAACCACGTCACCCTGGAGGAAGCACAAGAGGCACCCGACGTGGTAGTTGGTAAGTTTCCTGCCAATTTACACCTTGCAACTCTGTTGTTTGATTCTGGTGCTACCCACTCGTTCATTGCTCAAGGGTTTGTTAAGAAGCATGACCTAGCAACCACACAAATGAACCATATGTTAGCCGTAAACTCTCCAGGTGGAGAAATAAGGACAAGACAAGTGTGTCCCAAAGTGAGCCTAGACATTAATGGGGTAGTATTTACTGCTAACCTCATAGTGATAGATTCACAAGGGATAGATATTATTTTGGGTATGGATTGGTTGACCAAACATAAAGGAATCATAGATTGTTCGAACAGAACGGTGGAACTAACTCACCCCAGTGGTACCAAGGTAAAGTTCATAACGATACACGAGCCTAGGAGGGACATTAAATTAAATCAAGTGGAGGTGAAAGTTGAGGAAATCAGGACTATCAGGGAATATCCAGATGTTTTTCCGGAGGAATTGCCAGGAATGCCTCCCGACCGTGACGTGGAATTCACAATTGAGCTAGTACGGGGAACAGCCCCGATATACAAGAGACCTTATCGAATGGACTCCAAGCAGCTAGAAGAGCTCAAGGATGATTTGAGAGAACTGACGGAGGAGGGGTATATTCGCCCTAGTTCCTCACCATGGGGAGCTCCGGTGATATTTGTGCCTAAGAAAGACGGAACCCAAAGGTTATGCGTGGATTACCGTGCCTTGAATGAGGTAACCGTCAAGAACAAATACACATTGCCCCGCATTGAAGACTTGTTCGATCAGTTGAGGGGAGCTTGTGTGTTCTCAAAAATTGATCTCAGGTCGGGGTACCACCAACTCAAGATAAGGCAATCTGATATTCCCAAGACAGCTTTCGTATCTCGGTACGGACTGTATGAATACACTGTCATGCCTTTCGGGCTAACCAATGCCCCGGCATATTTCATGTACCTCATGAACAAGGTATTCATGGAATATCTGGACAAATTTGTGGTGGTTTTCATAGATGATATTCTCGTCTTCTCCAAAGATGAAGAAGAACATGAGAAACATCTAAGGTTGGTGTTACAAAGGCTGAGAGAACACCAACTATATGCCAAGTTGAGCAAGTGTGAGTTTTGGCTGAAGAGAGTTCCCTTTTTAGGACATATCATCTCGGAGGGAGGAATCTCCGTAGATCCCGCCAAAATCGAAGATATCCAGAAGTGGAAAACCCCTGAAAATGTCGGGGAAGTTCGAAGCTTTTTGGGATTGGCTGGATACTATCGACGGTTTATTGAGGGATTCTCCAAGATCTCGAGACCTCTCACCAAACTGTTGGAAAAGGGAATCACATTCACCTGGACGCCACAGTGCGATACGAGCTTTCAGGAGCTAAAGAAGAGATTGACAACAGCCCCAGTGTTGGTTATGCCAGATATGCAGAAGAATTTCACAGGGTACTGCGATGCCTCTGGAAATGGGTTGGGATGTGTTCTCATGCAAGAAGGACATGTCGTGGCATATGCATCCCGGCAGCTTCGGAAGCACGAGAAGAACTATCCTACACATGACCTAGAACTAGCTGCAGTGGTACACGCGTTGAAAATTTGGCGGCACTATTTGATGGGGAAGAGGACAGAAATATATACGGATCATAAGAGTTTGAAGTACATATTCACACAGCCAGATCTCAACCTCCGACAAAGGAGATGGTTAGAGCTAATCAATGACTTTGATGTGGGCATCAACTATCATCCCGGGAAAGCAAACGTCGTGGCCGATGCTTTGAGTCGGAAAGTGCAGGTCAATAAGTTGAGTTTGAAGGACATGCCTGCAGAATTGAAGGACGAGGTTATAAGACTCAATCTATGTCTAGTAAATAGTGGTGAAGCCATTGCCATGGAAGTGGACTCCACACTCGAGCGAGACATACGCGAGGGCCAAAAGAATGATGAGAAGATACAAGAGATCCGACAGCTCATCAAGGAAAATAAAGCTCCTGGTTTTAGAGAGGATGAACAAGGAACGGTGTGGCACGGGAAAAGGATCTGTGTGCCAGAAGTAAAGGAGATCCGTGAATTAATTTTGAAGGAGGCTCACGATTCTGACTATTCCATTCATCCTGGGAGTACGAAGATGTACCAGGACCTCAAAAGCAGGTATTGGTGGTATGGCATGAAGCGAGATGTCGCGGAACATGTTGCCCTATGTGACAAATGTCAGTTGGTGAAAGCAGAACATCAACGACCCGCGGGATTATTGCAACCACTCAAAGTACCTGAATGGAAGTGGGAAGAAATCAGCATGGATTTTATCGTGGGATTGCCTAGGACCCAATCCGGGTATGATTCCATATGGGTCATTATTGATAGGCTAACCAAGGTAGCTCATTTCATCCCTGTGAAAGAAAGCTACAGTGGATCTAAATTGGCAGAATTGTACATGTCAAGGATCGTGTGTTACCATGGAGTGCCAAAGAAGATAGTGTCGGACCGAGGGACACAGTTCACCTCGAGGTTTTGGCAGAAGTTGCATGAAACCATGGGAACCCATCTGAATTTCAGCTCTGCCTATCATCCCCAAACTGACGGGCAGACGGAGAGAACCAATCAGATCCTTGAAGATATGTTAAGGGCATGTGCACTCAAAAACAATAGGAGCTGGGACAAGAATTTACCGTATGCGGAGTTTTCCTATAACAACAGTTATCAAGCTAGTATGAAGATGTCACCTTTTGAAGCTTTGTATGGAAGGAAGTGTAGAACTCCTCTATTTTGGAACCAAACAGGAGAAAGTAAAGTGTTTGGTCCAGAAGTGCTACAAGAAGCCGAGGCGAAGGTGAGGGAGATTCGCAACAATTTGAGGATAGCACAAACACGCCAGAAGAGTTATGCTGATGTACGAAGAAGAGAACTCGTTTTCAACGTGGGAGACTATGTTTATCTCAAGGTGTCCCCTATCAGAGGACTTCGTCGGTTCAAGGTGAAAGGGAAGTTGTCACCTCGATACATCGGACCCTTTCAGGTGTTGGAAAGGAAAGGCGAAGTGGCGTACCAACTAGAGTTACCGGCTCATCTATCGGACGTGCACGATGTATTCCATGTGTCACAACTCAAGAAATGCCTGAGGACGCCTGAAGAGGTGTTACCCATGAATGAAGTGGATGTAGCTGAAGATTTGTCTTATGCCGAGCAACCATACAAGATTTTGGAGACAATGGAACGCCTCACCAGAAACAAGAGAATCCGGATGTGCAAGGTGCAGTGGAAGCATCACTCAGAAGAGGAAGCTACCTGGGAATGGGAAGATGAGCTCAAGGCGCAATTTCCGGAATTGTTTTCTAAGAAACACCAATCTCGAGGACGAGATTTCTTTTAAGGGGGGTAGAGCTGTAACACCCCAAATTTTTAGTCAAAACCCAAATTTGGATTCAAAACCCTAAACCATGTTCAGAGGGGAATTTAGAAATTTTTGGACGTGTTGCATGGTTTGCAAAAATTCAAATTCAAACTGGAATTCAAATTATACCCAAAACAGAAAAGAAATGGAAAAAGAAAAAGGAAATCGGGAAAAAAAACTGGCCAGTGGGCCGAAACAGCCAGCCGGCCCAGCAAACCCCGCGCCAGCCCGCCCCCGCGCGCGCCGCGCTGCCCCTCGCTGACGGGTGGGACCCACATGTCATCTCTAACCCCGCGACCCCGGACTCTCTCCCGCGCGCGCGATCGCAACCGATCGGGAAATCGCGTCCCGCAGCCGAATTCCGGTCCCAGCGGACTCCAGCTCGATCACAACAGACCCACCGCCCTCCCCCGGCTATAAAAACCACCGATCCGATCAGTTTTCCTCACGCGATCGCCGATTTTCACTCCGGTGAGCACCGAGACTTCGCCGGTGAATTCTGGCCGATCTAAGCTCGGAAACTCTGATCTAACTCGCTGGTTTTGATCCACCGCCCCCGGGGAACTTTGCAGGTGCAGAAAACCCGAAGACTTACGGTGTAAACTCAGCGCCGACGAGCTTCGCCGTGGTTTTGCCTCGGACCTCGCCGCCGAGCACTTTCCAGGACCCCCGAGCTCGAGAAAACCCCCGAGGTGAGATCCCTGACCTCCCCTCTACCGATCTAGGCCCTAAGATCACAGTTCTAGGCAGAATTCTCGAGGATCCGAAAGTTTCCGGCGAGATCGCCGCTTCCCGCCGCCGTGCGCCGCCGGCAGCGCCGCCCGCTCTCGATCAGAGCGACGTGGCCGCTTGTGCGCCGTTTATTTTAAATCGCACGGTAGACATTAAATCCCCGCGTACCGGTTCGATGTTATAATCTCAGCCGTCGGTTTAAAATCGGACGGTCCACGTCGACCCCGTGTTATAAAGGCTGGAGTTCTTACGTGCTACCCCCTGGGGTTCTCTGGAATTGAGAGCTAGCCCCGGAAACTTCAGATCTAGCCCCTGGAACTTCAGAAAATCATGTAAATTCATTTAAAAATCAGTTTTAGCCCCTGGACTTAATAGAAATTAAGAAAAACACCTCGGTTAAGTGTAGCTAGACCCCTGGAAATTATGAAAATAATATTATAGACCCTGTGATGGGTGAGTTTACTTTTTAACCCTGTTTAGTATTTAAATTAGAAAATTGAATATGTAACTAGTGTTTAAAAATTAAAAAGTGGGGCAAACATAATTGTCAAAATTAATTAAAAACTTTCTCAGTACTTAGAAAACTTTGGAGTGAGATAAAAATATATTTTTGGGCTGATATGAATCTGTTTCATTAATCACATTATTTAGATTAGGGACACATTTTTAAAGTAAAGGATAGTTATAGAAAAATAGGGAAAAATAATTATGAAATAGTATACAACATAAGCCATCGTCAAAATATGATTTTAAATTATTTAGGACCAGAACCTAATCTGTTTAGGTGATGTGTATTACTAATTTAATAATAAAATATACAATTATGCATAGGAATATAAATCTGAACATATAGAAACTAGTAAATGATAAATGGAGTTTCTAAAATACAAAGAATTCAGTTTAGGGTTGATAGAAGTTGTGAAGGCACATTGTAGGCAAGTATAAATGTGAACACAAAAGTAGGAATCATATATACATGGTTAAAAGTGCATGCAAGACACAACTTAACACCTATAAAGTAACCACGACACATATAAGGGTGAATGAATTTCATAAATAAGAAATGTGTGGTTTGTATGAAGTAGAAGTGTGAACTATGTCTTATGATTGTTGTTTTTCTTTTGTTATGTATGATGGTATGAAGTAGAACCTGTTCAAGAGCAAGTTATTTCTTTCCAAGATCAAGACTACTCATTCCAAGAGCAGCAAGAAGGAGGCAAGTGTCCTTGACCACTTTGATCCTATGCTAGGATGTGTAGATAGAATTATTTGCATTGTCAAATGAAATATGAAACCCATGCTAGGAAAGTTTCCCTAGAATTGCATTACCTTGTTTCCTTGAAGCTTGGGTTGGGATTTATTTTACCATGTCATTTATTTCCATGCATATGGTTAGCCATGCTTAGAATGGGTTATTTGGGACATGAGATCATCAGTTTATATTACCATACTCTTGAATGAGACATTGTGAGTTATGTAGAGGTAGGGATCAAGGCAAGTTGGATGTTTTGGTTGTGTGCTGGGTGCACGAGACTTGGGTTTGTGTATTGTACTTGCCTGGATCCTAAGGACCGGTTCATGGAGCATGTAACCCGGCTTTACAGTGCCAACCACATGCTGAGATGGGGCAGCTTGGCCAATTAATTAGGTGTATCCCCGGCGTAGTATGGGTGTGTTGGATGGTGCAGGGAGTAGGTGTCAGCTGGACTACCATATGAACCGCAAGGCTCAAGAGGGGGCCACTGCAGCGGGGTTGGAGCCTCTTGTATGCTGTTAGGGGTGAAACCTCAGTGGGCCCACGCTCGTCGGGAATCCCTTTGTAAAGGCTTTGTAGTGATCTCTTGGCCGCACACCTGGGAAGTGTGAATGTGGAACGTAGCCACTGGCATAATGGAGGTTCTTTTAGTCCACCCGGCAACGGGGGATGAAATCACTACTTGTGGGTACAGTGGTACAAACTCTGCAGAGTCAAAACTGTCTTGACAGCCGTGCTCACGGTTAAGAGCGGCCTGGACTTATTCATGATTAGAGGATTGTTGGTTTAGGAAGTTAAGCGGGGAGCTTAACATTGGAAATGATGTTATGGTTATTTGGTTATGATGATGGGATGGGAGATTGGGACTATTTCACCTGTGTAGTAATGTAGGTGCTTAATAAGCTAAGGTGATAGGTATTAATTGCGTAGTGCTTTAACCATGAGTTCAACCTCTCCTTGTTCTAGCCATGCATGATATAATTTTCCCACACTTGCTGAGTACCATTGGTACTCAACCTTGCATATTTGTTGGTTTATATTGCTGCTCAGGTCAAGATAATGAGGTGGTGTATAATGACCAAGATTTTGGACCCGAGGAAGGATTTTAGGTTCATGAAGACCCCCAGGCAACGCCTGTGATGGAGCCCTAAAAGAATAATATTCCGCTGCTAGTTTATTTACTTGTGATGAACTTATTATTGTCCATCGAGACATTTACTATGTAAGACTTACTTATATTCGACACCTGGCTTGTAATAAATGATGCTTCACTATTTGTCATCACATGTATGAGAAAATGATCCTGGCATACATGTGATATTCACTTGGTTGTTTCTTCGGAAAAACCGGGTGTGACAATAAGATAATGCAATTCTAGGGAAACTTCCTAGCATGGGTGTCATATTTCAATTGACAGTGCAAATAATTCTATCTAGTCATCCTAGTATAGGATCAAAGTGGTCAAGGACACTTGCCTTCTTCCTGCTGCTCTGGGAATGGAAAGTCTTGTTCTTGGAAGGGAAGAACTTCCTCTGGGGCAGGTTCTATTCATGTCAACACACATAGCAAAAAGAAAACAACAATCCATAAGACATAGTTCACACTTTCACTTCATACAAACCACACATTCACATCTATGAAAGTCATTCACATTTCTATGTGTTGTGGTTACTCTATGTGTGTTGATTTTTGGCTTACATGCACTTTTAAACATGTTCATATGTTTTCTAACTTTTGTATTCAGAATTATGTTTGCACACTATATATGAATTTCCAATTTGAACAAATTCCTTATATTCAATTGATACACATCTTAGCTACCAAGTATGCAAGGAAGGTATTTTCCTACTCCAAATGGATTTTCAGATCTTCTACCAAATCCTAAACTGAAATCTTTGGATTTGGAGACTTCATTTATCATTTTCTAGTTATGCATACCTATTTTCCTATATTTTAAGATTTATTTTCTATACCTAATTGTGAACTTTATTATGAAAATAGTAAGAAACATCATCTAAACAGAATAGGTTCTGGTCTAAAATATTAAATAACATATTTTTGAACTTCTCCTCTGATGTGAACTAATTTACTTTTATTTTACCAATTTTCAGAATTATTCTCTAACCTAAAAATGTTTCCCTATAACTAATACATGTGAATAATCAATTAGACAGATTCATTTCAGCTTAAAATCTATTTTTATCTCACTCCAAAGTTTTCCAACTGCTAGGAAAGTTTAAATTTGAATTTACAATGTGTTTGTCCCATCTTTTAAATTTTAAATACTAATCACATATTCAAATTCCTAAATTTAATATCACATAGGGTTAAAAAGGTAAACTCACCCCACTACAGGGTCTATTATATTATTTTAAGAATTTCCAGGGGCCTAACTATGCATAACAGAGGGGTTTTGCTAATTTTTATTAAGTCCAGGGCTAAAACTGATTTTTAATTGAATTTACATGAATTTATGAAGTTCCAGGTGCTAGATCAGAAGTTTCCGGGGCTAGCTCGTATTTTCCGAGATCCCCAGGGGGTAGCGCGTAAGAATCCCGGTCTTTACAACGCGGGGCTGACGTGGACCGTCCGATTTAAAACAGACGGCTGAGATTATAACATCGAACCGGTACGCGGGGATTTAAATTCTACCGTGCAATTTAAAATAGACGGCGCACAAGCGGCCACGTCGCTCTAACAGAGCGCGGGCGGCGCTGCCCGGCGGCGCGCGGCGGCGATCTCGCCGGAATACTTCGGATCTTCGTCAATTCTTCCTAAAACTGTGATTTCATGGCATAGATCGGTAGAGGGGAGGTCGGGGATCTCACCTCGGGGTTTTTCTTGAGCTCGGAGGTCCTGGAAGGTGGTCGGCGACGGGGTCCGAGGTGAATTCACGGCGATGCTCGTCGGTGCTGTGTTTGAAGCGCAAACCACCGAGTTTTCTGCACCTGCGTGATTCCCCGGAGGCGGTGGAACACGATCGGCGCGTTAGATCAAAGAACCCAAGCAGAGATCGAGAGAAAACGGTGATCGGAGCTTTGGTTCTCACCGGGAGGAAAAACAGCCGATCGCGGGTGAAAATCGGGAAGATGTCGGGGTTTATATAGTCGGGGGAGGGCGGCGTTCAGTACCAAAATTCGGCGGGGATACGAGAGTATCCGGGGTGGTTTTGATTAGGGGGAGAGAGAGGAGTCCCGGTCGGCCGAGCGCGGCGCGCGAGGAGGAAGAAGATGGCGGGCCCCACACGTCAGTGAGAAAGAGAACGGGGCGCGCGGCTGCAGGCTGGCGCGGGGTGAGGTGGGCCGGTTGGTGGGTTTCGGCCCACTGGCCGGGGGATTTGTTTTTTCTTCTTTTTCTTTTTCTTTTTCTTTTCTATTTTGAGTTGAATTTGAATTCCAATTTGAATTTGAATTTCTGCACCACATGCAATACGTCCAAAAAATTGTAAATTCCCCTCTTAACAGGTTTTGGGGTGTTACAGCTCTACCCCCCTTAAAAGAAATCTCGTCCTTGAGATTGGTGGTTCTAGGAAAACAATTCCGGAAACTGTGCCTTAAGTTCGTCTTCTCGCTCCCATGTGGCTTCCTCTTCCGAATGATGCTTCCACTGCACCTTGCACATCCGGATTCTTTTATTTCTTGTGAGGCGTTCCATTGTCTCCAAAACCTTGGATGGTTGCTCGGCATAAGACAGATCCTCGGCTACGTCAACCTCATTCATGGGTAACATCTCTTCAATCGTCCTCACACATTTCTTGAGCTGTGACAGATGGAATACGTCATGCACATCCGATAGGCGAGCCAGTAGTTCCAGTTGATATGCCACTTCGCCCTTCCTCTCCAGAACTTGAAAGGGTCTGATATATCGATGTGATAGCTTCCTTTTCACCTTGAACCGACGAAGTCCTCGGATACAGGACACCTTGAGGTAGACATAGTCCCCCACGTTGAAAACGAGCTCTCTTCTCCGTACATCGGCATAGCTCTTTTGTCGTGTTTGTGCTATCCTCAAGTTGTTGCGGATTTCCCTCACTTTCGACTCGGCTTCCTGTAGTACCTCGGGTCCAAACACTTTACTTTCCCCTGTTTGGTTATAAAATAGTGGAGTTCTGCACTTCCTCCCATACAAAGCCTCAAACGGTGACATCTTCATACTAGCCTGATAGCTGTTGTTATAGGAGAACTCCGCATACGGTAGGTTCTTATCCCAATTTCGATTGTTTTTGAGTGCACATGCTCTCAGCATATCCTCAAGGATCTGATTGGTTCTTTCCGTCTGCCCATCAGTTTTGGGATGATAGGCAGAACTAAAGTTCAGATGGGTTCCCATGGTTTCATGCAACTTCTGCCAGAACCTTGAGGTGAACTGTGTCCCTCGATCCGACACTATCTTCTTTGGCACTCCATGGTAACACACGATCCTTGACATGTACAACTCCGCCAATTTGGATCCGCTGTACCTTCCTTTCACGGGGATGAAATGAGCTACCTTGGTTAGCCTGTCGATGATGACCCATATCGAATCGTATCCTGATTGGGTCCTAGGCAATCCCACTATGAAATCCATACCGATTTCTTCCCATTTCCATTCAGACACTTTGAGTGGTTGCAATAATCCCGCGGGTCGTTGATGTTCCGCTTTCACCAATTGACATGTGTCACATAGGGCAACATGTTCCGTGACATCTCGCTTCATGCCATACCACCAATACCTGCTCTTGAGGTCCTGGTACATCTTCGTACTCCTAGGATGAATGGAATAGTCGGAATCGTGAGCCTCCTTCAAAATCAATTCACGGATCTCCTTTACTTCAGGCACACAGATTCTTTTCCCGTGCCACACCGTACCTTGTTCATCCTCTCTGAAACCAGGGGCTTTATTTTCCTTGATGAGTTATCTGATTTCTTGTATCTTCTCGTCATTCTTTTGACCATCGCGTATGTCTTGCTCTAGTGTGGAGTCCACTTCCATGGCGATGGCTTCACCACTATTCACTAGGCATAGATTGAGTCTTATAACATCGACCTTGAATTCTGCAGGCATGTCCTTCAAGCTCAACCTATTGACCTGCACTTTCCGGCTTAAAGCATCTGCCACGACGTTTGCCTTCCCAGGATAATAGTTGATGCCCACATCAAAGTCATTGATTAGCTCTAACCATCTCCTTTGTCTGAGGTTGAGATCTGGCTGTGTGAAAATGTACTTTAAACTCTTATGATCCGTATATATCTCTGTCCTCTTCCCCATCAAGTAGTGCCACCAAATTTTCAACGCGTGTACCAGTGCGGCTAGTTCTAGGTCATGTGTAGGATAGTTCTTCTCATGTTTCCGGAGCTGCCGGGATGCATAAGCCACAACATGCCCTTCTTGCATGAGAACACATCCCAACCCGTTTCCTGAGGCATCGCAGTACACCGAAAAGTTCTTCTGCATATCTGGCATAACTAGCACTGGGGCTGTTGTCAATCTTTTCTTTAGCTCCTGAAAACGCGTCTCGCACTGTGGCGTCCACGTGAATGTGATTCCCTTCTCCAACAGTTTGGTGAGGGGTCTCGAGATCTTGGAGAATCCCTCAATGAACCGTCGAGAGTATCCAGCCAATCTCAAGAAGCTTCGAACGTCCCCGACATTCTCAGTGGTCTTCCGCTTCTGTATATTGTCGATCTTGGCGGGATCTACGGAGATTCCTCCCTCCGAGATTATATGTCCTAAGAATGGAGCTCTCTTCAGCCAAAACTCACACTTGCTCAACTTGGCACATAGTTGGTGTTCTCTCAGCTTCTGCAACACCAACCTTAGATGTTTCTCATGTTCCTTTTCATCTTTGGAGAAGACGATTATGTCATCTATGAAAACCACCACAAATTTGTCGAGATATTCCATGAATACCTTGTTCATGAGATACATGAAGTATGCAGGGGCATCGGTTAGCCCGAAAGGCATGACGGTGTATTCATACAGTCTGTACCGAGATACGAAAGCTGTCTTTGGGATATCAGTTTGCCTTATCTTAAGTTGGTGGTATCCCGACCTGAGATCAATTTTCGAGAACACACAAGCTCCCCTGAACTGATCAAACAAGTCTCCAATGCGGGGTAATGGGTACTTGTTCTTGATGGTTACTTCATTCAAGGCACGGTAGTCTACGCATAACCTTTGGGTTCCGTCCTTCTTGGGCACAAATATCACTGGAGCTCCCCATGGTGAGGAACTAGGGCGAATATACCCCTTCTCCGTCAATTCTCTCAAATGATCCTTGAGTTCTCCCAGCTGCTTGGAGTCCATACGATAAGGTCTCTTGTATATCGGAGCTGTTCCAGGCACTAGCTCAATTGCGAATTCCACATCGCGATCAGGAGGCATACCTGGCAACTTCTCCAGGAAAACGTCTGGATATTCCCTGATAATCCTGATCTCCTCCACTTTCACCTCAACTTGATTTAATTTAATGTCCCTCATAGGCTCTTGTATCGTTATAAACTTTACTCTTGTGCCACTAGGGTGAGTTAGTTCCCCCGTTCTGGTCGAACAATGGATGATTCCTTTATGTTTGGTTAACCAATCCATACCCAAAATAATATCTATCCCTGGTGAATCTATCACGATGAGGTTGGCAGTAAATACTACCCCATTAATGTCTAGATTCACCTTGGGACACACTTGTCTTGTCCTTATTCCTCCACCTGGAGAGTTTACTGCTAGCATATGGTTCATTTGTGTTGTTGCTAGATCATGCTTCTTAACAAACCCTTGGGCAATGAACGAGTGGGTAGCACCAGAATCGAACAACAGGGTTGCAATGTGTAAATTGGCAGGAAACTTACCAACTACCACGTCAGGTGCCTCTTGCGCTTCCTCCATGGTCACGTGCTTCACCCGTCCTCGCATCACATTCTTCTGTTGCGGCTGCATGGGCTTCTTCTTTGGGCACTTATGGGCGTAGTGCCCCACTTCACCACAGTTAAAGCATTGCACCCCGACCTTAGGTGCCTGACCTTTGTTGTCTTGGGGTTGGTTCGGGGGTTCTTGTACTGCTGGTCGATGTTGATATGCGGGGCGAGGCTGCTGTACAATCTGACGTTGTGGCTGTGTTGGTGCTGACGGTGGCCTGAAATTCGGGTTGTACCCTCTCGGTGCTGAGTAGGGTACCGCAGCATGGCTCGTCTGCCCTGCGGATTGCTGCATCAGACGTGGGCGGGTGTTGCTACCCGAGGCTTGGTGTGACCATCCGGCCTTCCTCTTGTTTTCATTTTCCAAGGCCTTCAGCTTCCTTTCCACCACAAATTCTCTGTCCACCATCTTTTGGAAGCTTTCGTACTCGTTGGAGGACATTGCACACTGCATTTCCGCTGTAAGTCCTTCCACAAAGCAGTCTTGTTTCTGCTCATCAGTCTCTATGTCCCGTGGTGCATATCGGGATAGTTGGGTGAATTTAGTGAGGTATTCCCTCACCGTCATGTTTCCTTGCTGCAGCCCCAAGAACTCCTTTCTCTTGTTTTTAAGTTCACCCCTTGGTTTGTAATGGTTGCGGAAGCTACGCTTGAACTCTTCCCAAGTGATGTTCTCAGGGTCATGATGGGCTGCCACGTAAGCGGTCCACCAATCAGCAGCAGATCCATGCAATTGGTGAGAGGCAAACAGCACCCTCGCATACCCTTGGCATTGTATGATCCTCATCTTGCTCTCAATGGTCTTTAGCCAATCATCTGCCTCCAGAGGTTCAGCAGCACTTGCAAACTTTGGAGGTTAAGTCCCTAGAAACTCACTCAACCTTGGTTGGCGTGGTGCAGCTTGTGGAGGTGGAGCTTGGTGCAAGTTGGCCACCACTTGAGTCAGGCTCTGGATGAGCTGATTCTGATTTTCAAGCATTTGGTTGTTGGGATCAACTCCTTCATGGTGACCACCCCTGTCTTGTCCTCCAGAAATATGAGGGTTGCCGGCCTCATCGTTGTTGTTGGCGGGGTTGGCAGCACGACCCTTTCCTCTTCCGGCCATATTATTATATTTATATTTTCTGAAGGTTTCATGTCTCATGTGAAATAAACGGACTCTTTATTTATAGGTGTTCACACATCAAAGCAAAAAAATCCTGAAGACGAGGTTGTGGACAATTGCCCCTGGCTTCCACAAGTCACGTCACACACCAAACATAATCACAACCTTAACTAAGGTAACGACCCGACTACTCGATATCTGCTAAAGTAAGGGAAAGGACTCTACACTACTCGTATCACTGAGCTGGCTCCTCGGGATCTTCCTCATTATTGCGGCTGCCCTCCGACTCCGCTTTGGGTGGGGAGGCTGCTGGTGGAGAAGTGCGGCGACGCCTGCTCGCCCGGCGATCAGGGGAGTCAGGAGTTCACGTGTCATTCATGGTGACACAAAGTTCATTCCCATCTCCTCTTTCTCTCGCCCTCAAGCTGGCTCGAAGCAACGCATCAGTCTCCTTCAGGGTGTCACAAACATCCTGAAGCTCCTGCTGACACTCCTGCAGTCGAGTGCTGAGCATAGCAGCATCCTCCAAGCACAAGTCCATGTGCTCATGGGAAGTCCCTTGCTGCACTGGCGGGTACTTGTACTCCGTTGTACCACTCTCACGCTGGAGGATATACATGTACTCAGTGCTGTCCAGGTGGCGACGGTAGATGTGACTTTGGCAGGTGATTGCCTCCCAGGTGACATCCCTCTCCGCCTCGACCTGTGTCGCTCGACAAGCTGGAGAGTGGTGGATCTTAAGCAGCTTATTTTCTTGGATAATCCTCATTTCTGAACTCCATTCTTCCCGCTTCTCACGGATGGTCCAGGTGGAGCTATAATGTATGATTAGCTTGCCCGTATTGCCGGCGGCTTGGAGCATACGTCGAAGACGGCGCAATAAGCCTCCTACTGCCAATCCGTAGGAGAGATACGTCACCGGACGGTCCTCCTCTCTCAGGGCAAGGGCAACTACGGGAACTCTCCCTTCGGTGGACTTGCGGGCGGTATGGATCATGCGAACCATCTAAAACATAGAGCATTTAAAATTAAGCTAGACAAGATTTTAAACAAAAATCCTATTTTGAATAAAGGTTGGGGTAAGATGAATAAAGTGACCCCATTAAACAACACTTTTCAACCCACGCCTTTGTAAAAATAGTTTTTAAGAAAATAGGGTCCTTAAATACGTCCATTTCTACCTAGGTCCATGTTCCTACGGGCAACCTAGGCTCTGATACCACTTCTGTCACACCCGGTTTTTCCGAAGAATAACCGAGTGAAGATCACATGTATGCCAAGATCATTTTCTCATACATGTGATGACAAATAGTGAAGCATCATTTATTACAAGCCAGGTGTCGAATATAAATAAGTCTTAAATAGCATATGTCTCGATGGATGATATTAAGTTCATAACATGTAAATAAAATAGCAGCGGAATATTATTATTCTTGTGGGCTCCATCACAGGAGTTGCCCGGGGGACTCCATGAACCTAGAATCCTTCTTCGGGTCCGAAGTCTTGGTCATTGAACACCACATCATCTCCTTGACCCGAGCAGCAATTTAAACCAACAAATATGCAAGTTTGAGTACCGTTGGTACTCAGCAAGTGTGGGAAAGTTATTTCATGCATGGCTAGAGCAAGGAGAGGTTGAACTTATGGTTAAAGCACTAAGCAATTAATACCTATCACCTTAGCTTATTAAGCACCTACACTACTACATAGATGAAATGGTCCCAATCTCCCAACCCATCATCATAATCAAATAACTATAACATCAATTCCAATGTTAAGCTCCCCGCTTAACATCCACAACTTCCAAAGGGACTTCCCATGAGCACATGGACTTGTGCTTGGAGGATGCTGCTATGCTCAGCACTAGACTGCAGGAATGTCAGCAGGAGCTTCAGGATGTACGTGACACCCTGAAGGAGACTGAGGCGTTGCTTCGAGCCAGCTTGAGGGCAAGAGAAAGTGGAGATGAGAATGAACTGTGTGTCACCGTGAATCACACATGGACTCCTGACTCCCAGATCGCCGGGCAAGCAGGCGTCGCCTCACTTCTTCACCAGCAGCTTCCCCACCCAAAGCGGAGTCAGAGGGCAGCCGCAATAATGAGGAAGATCCCGAGGAGCCAGCTTAGTGATACGAGTAGTGTAGAGTCCTTTCCCTTAGTTTAGCAGGTTGTCGAGTAGTCGAGTCGTTACCTTAGTTAATGGTGTGTTAATGCTTGGTGTGTGACGTGAGTTGTGGAAGCCATGGGCATTTGTCCACAACCTCGTCTTCAGGATTGTTTTGCTTTGGTGTGTGAACCCATATAAATTAAGAGTGTATTTATGTTCGCGTAAGACATGAAACTCTCAGAAAATATAAATATAGTAAGGTCTCAAAATTTTAAGTTTAAAACAAGCAAATTGGGAAGTTAATACGTAATGCTTTAAGTTAACATCTGGTTGATCATGATAGATGGCCGGAAGAGGAAAGGGTTGTGCTGCCAACCCCGCCAACAAAAACGATGAGGTCGGCAACCCTCATATTTCTGGAGGACAAGACAGGGGTGGTCGCCATGAAGGAGTTGATCCCATCCACCAAATGCATGAAAATCAGAATCAGCTCATCCAGAGCCTGACTCAAGTGGTGGCCAACTTGCACCAAGCTCCACCTCCACAAGCTGCACCACGCCAACCAAGGTTGAGTGAGTTTCTAGGGACTCAACCTCCCAAGTTTGCGGGTGCTGCTGAACCTCTGGAGGCAGATGATTGGCTAAATAGAGTTCCCTTCTTGGGACATATAATCTTGGAGGGAGGAATCTCCGTAGACCCCGCCAAGATCGAGGATGTAAAGAAGTGGAAGACCCCTGAGAATGTCGGGGAAGTTCGAAGCTTCTTGGGATTGGCTGGGTATTATCGACGGTTTATCGAGGGCTTCTCCAAGATCTCGAGACCCCTCACAAAACTGTTAGAGAAGGGAGTAACATTCACATGGACGCCGCAGTGCGAGACGAGTTTCCAGGAACTAAAGAAAAGATTGACAACAGCCCCAGTGCTTGTTATGCCAGATGTGCATAAGAACTTTTCGGTGTACTGCGATGCTTCTGGAAACGGGTTTGGATGTGTTCTCATGCAAGAAGGGCATGTCGTGGCTTATGCGGCCCGGCAGCTCCGGAAACACGAGAAGAACTATCCTACACATGACCTAGAGCTAGCTGCAGTAGTACATGCATTGAAGATTTGGCGGCATTACTTGATGGGGAAGAGGACAGAGATATATACGGACCATAAGAGCTTAAAGTATATTTTCACACAGCCAGATATCAACCTCCGGCGAAGGAGATGGTTAGAGCTGATCAACGAGTTTGATGTGGGCATCAACTATCATCCTGGGAAAGCGAACGTCGTGGCAGATGCTTTAAGCTGGAAGGTGCAGGTCAATAGGTTAAGCTTGAAGGACATGCCTACAGAATTGAAGGAAGAGGTTATAAAACTCAATCTATGTCTGGTGAATAGTGGTGAAGCCATCGCCATGGAAGTGGATTCCACCTTAGAGAAAGACATCCGCAATGGTCAAAAGAATGATGAGAAGATACAAGAGATTAGAGAACTCATCAAGGAAAATAAAGCCCCCGGGTTCAGAGAGGATGAACAAGGTACGGTGTGGCACGGGAAAAGAATCTGTGTGCCTGAAGTAAAGGAGATCCGTGAATTGATTTTGAAGGAGGCTCATTATTCAGACTATTCCATTCATCCTGGGAGTACGAAGATGTACCATGACCTCAAAAGCAGGTATTGGTGGTATAGCATGAAGCGAGATGTCGCGGAACATGTTGCCCTATGTGACACATGTCAGTTGGTGAAAGCAGAACATCAACGACCTGCGGGATTATTGCAACCACGGTATGGATTTCATAGTGGGATTACCCAGGACCCAATCAGGATATGATTCGATATGGGTCATCATTGACAGGCTAACCAAGGTAGCTCATTTCATCCCTGTGAAAGAAAGCTACAGCGGATCCAAATTGGCAGAATTATACATGTCAAGGATCGTGTGTTTCCATGGAGTGCCAAAGAAGATAGTGTCAGATCGAGGGACACAGTTCACCTCAAGGTTCTGGCAGAAGTTACATGAAACCATGGGAACTCATCTGAATTTTAGTTCTGCCTATCATCCCCAGACTGACGGACAGACGGAAAGAACCAATCAGATCCTTGAGGACATGCTGAGAGCGTGTGCGCTCAAGAACAATAGGAGCTGGGATAAGAACTTACCGTATGCGGAGTTCTCCTATAACAACAGCTATCAGGCTAGTAAGAAGATGTCACCGTTTGCAGCTTTGTATGGGAGAAAGTGCAGAACCCCACTATTTTGGAACCAAGAAGGGGAAAGTAAAGTGTTTGGACCCGAAATACTACAAGAAGCCGAGGCGAAAGTGAGGGAAATCCGCAACAACTTGAGGATAGCACAAACACGACAAAAGAGCTATGCCGATGTACGGAGAAGAGAGCTCGTTTTCAATGTGGGGGACTATGTCTACCTCAAGGTGTCCCCTATCTGAGGACTTCGTCGGTTCAAGGTGAAAGGGAAGTTATCACCTCGATACATCGGACCCTTTCAAGTTCTGGAGAGGAAAGGCGAAGTGGCATATCAACTAGAATTACCGGCTCGCCTATCAGACGTGCATGATGTATTCCATGTGTCACAGCTCAAGAAATGTCTAAGGATGCCTGAAGAGATGTTACCCATGAATGAGGTTGACGTAGCCGAGGATCTGTCTTAAGCCGAGCAACCGTTCAAGATTTTGGAGACAATGGAACGCCTCACAAGAAATAAAAAAATCCGGATGTGCAAGGTGCAGTGGAAGCATCACTCGGAAGAGGAAGCCACATGGGAGCGAGAAGATGAGCTTAAGGCACAGTTTCCGGAATTGTTTTCCTAGAACCACCAATCTCGAGGACGAGATTTCTTTTAAGGGGGGTAGAGCTGTAACACCCCAAAATCTGTTAAGAGGGGAATTTAAAAATTTTTGGACGTATTGCATGTGGTGCAGAAATTCAAATTCAAATTGGAATTCAAATTCAACTCAAAACAGAAAAGAAAAGAAAAAGAAAAAGAAAAAAACAAAACCCCCCGGCCAGTGGGCCGAAACCCACCAGCCGGCCCACCCGCCCCCGCGCCAGCCCGCAGCTGCGCGCCCCTTTTCCCTCTCACTTACACGCGGGGCCCGCCGTCGTCTTCCTCCTCGCGCGCGCTCGGCCGATCCCGGGACTCCTCTCTCTCCCGAATCAAAACTACCCCCGAAAACCTGCGATCCCAGCTGAATTCTGGTCCTGGATGACTCAAACTCGATCACAACCGACACGCCGCCCTCCCCCGTCTATATAAACGTCAGCATCGCCCCGTTCCCCCCCCACGATCGGCTGTTTTCCTCTCGGTGAGAACCAAAGCTCCGATCACCGTTTTTCTCTCGATCCCTGCTCGGATTTTCCGATCTAACGTTCCGATCGTGCTACACCGCCTCCGGGGAATCACGCAGGTGCAGAAGACTCGGTAGTTTGCGCTCTAGGCACAGCGCCGACGAGCACCACAGAGATTCCATCTTGGACCTCGTCGCCAACCGCCTTCCAGGGCCTCTGAGCTCAAGAAAAACCCCGAGGTGAGATCCCCGACCTCCCCTCTACCGATCTATGCCATGAAATCCCAGTTTTAGGAAGAATAGACGAAGATCCGAAGTTTTCCGGCGAGATCGCCGCCTCCCGCCGCCACGCGCCGCCGGGCAGCGCCGCCTGCGCACGGTCAGAGCGACGTGGCCGCTTATGCGCCGTCTATTTTAAATCGCACGGTAGAAATAAAACCCGCGCGTACCGGTTCGGCGATCGAATCTGAGCCGTCTGTTTTAAATTGGACGGTACACATCAGCCCCGCATTATAAAGGTCGGGATTTTTACGTGCTACCCCCTGGGGATCTCGGAAAACACGAGCTAGCCCCGGAAACTTCTGATTTAGCCCCTGGAACTTCAGAAATTCATGTAAATTCATTTAAAAATCAGTTTTAGCCCCTGGACTTAACAAAAATTAGGAAAACCCCTCTGTTAGGTTTAGTTAGACCCCTGGAAATTTATGAAATAATATAATAGACCCTGTAGTGGGGGTGAGTTTACCTTTTTAACCCTATATGATATTAAATTTAGGAATTTGGATATGTAATTAAGATTTAAATTTAAAAGAGTGAGCCAAACACATGGTAAATTCAAATTTAAACTCTCCTAGCACTCGGAAAACTTTTGGATGAGTTCAAAAGTAGATTTTAAGTTGAAATTGTGACACCCTCATCTCGGGTGTCAGCATATGTTCATGTTTATGAAGAAGAAAAACATTTTTAGAAAAGAGGGAACAGAAACAAGTATCAAAAGGATAGCCAGTAAAGCTCTCTGAGAGCGCCGAAGGCAACTTCCACGACCAGCAGACCACATGGTGTGTTCGGAACTCATTCCCGAGAGATAGGGAGAGGTCCGACGCTAAACTGGATACGTGGCAGGCTCGGGGGTCACCTCCGCAATTGGAAAGAGGTCCGACCCTGTGGGACACGTACTGCCCACGGACATAGCCTCTGCGGAAGAAGCAAAGGCATTTTTTATAGGACACGTGTCATCCACGGAGCTAGTCCTCGCGGAAATAAGAGGACCAGTTGCGGGGGATACGCGTCAATCTCGGAGCTCATCTCAGAGAAGTCCGGATCTATCGAACACGTGTCGCCACCGGAGCTTATCTCCGAAGGTCCGTCGCTGCTGGACACGTGTCGACCTCGGGGCATGTCCCTGAGGGAAGGAAAAAGGCGGAAAGACCGGCACCCACACGTGGCGTGCGCGGAGCTCGTCTCCGAAGAAGAGGGAGGTCTCGCTCGTGACACGCGGCACAACCCGAGCTCGTCTCTGTGGGAGAAGAGATACCAGGCTCGGAAGGACACGTGGAGCTTCCGGAGCTCATCATCACGGAGGTAACGAATCTGAAGCGGTTTTTTACGCGTAAAGATACCAGTACGCAACGAAAACCGATCCAAACTCCGCAGTGTTACCAAAGATAAGACGTCAGGATTCAATAAGATCTGAATAAGACTTTTATTCAGGATCCAATCAGATTAGGACTCTTCTCTTCCCGATTATAAATAGAACCCAAAACCTCTGGCCGAAACCACAAACTTCTCTTTCAACTCCTAAGCCGACGACTTAGCGCTCTAGCCCTAACTCGCCGAGCAAAACATCGCCGAAGCGCAACAAGGGAGATCATCGGAGAAGAACCGAGTGGTCTGAGGAGGACCTCAAAGTCAAGAAGAGCGTGAGGTAGGATTTCAATACCACCTTACGACATCATGTTGTTCATCTCTTTGCATCTGTTCTTCGATTCCTTTCGAACAGAAGCCTTTTCGTGGACAGATCACTTGATGATCAATTTGATCTAAAAACAAGATCACCGCAACGACCACCTTTGATCCGAACACCTCTGACCATGCAAGCCATGCAAGAATACGTACAGATCAATCTAATGAAACTAATCATTTGATAGCATGCATGTGCATCATCGCATCTAGTTTAGGGTTCTGTGCATGATATTGATTGCTGTGAATCTTGTATGCACGTGAATCCTACATAGCAGGACAGGTTCAGGAAGCTGTCTACGACGAACTGCAGCAACAAGGTTTTGAGAATCAAGAACGACCGGAACCGCAAGAACAAGGCAAGTGCTCCTTGACCATGTTGATCCTATGTTTTGGGTAAAACTATTTTGTTTTGCGAAAAGGTGTGTGTGCTGAATCAAACATGATGGGAAAACCTTTTTATAGGAGTTTACTAATTTTGATTAAACCATCCTTGTCGCCTGGGAATTTTATGAGTCGGGTATGGTTTTTTGTTTTATGCTTCGCTGAGTCCATGAGATTGGGAAGCGAGATAGATGTGTCTAGATAACTGCACCCGTAATGATAATGAGGAACTGATGAGGTTAATAAATATGGATCGGAGGGGGATCTAGGCAAGCCTGGGTTTGTGTATGAGGTAGCATGAGATGGTGGTTTTACTTGCCGTAGATCTAAGGACCGGTTCATGCATGCACATGCCAGGATAACAGTGCCACCACAAGGCCAAGTATGGGTGCGGCTTAGCTGAGTAATTAGGTAAGTTGCTAGAGTGTTATGGACTGTGGAAGGCGCGGGGAATGGGAGTCGAGTGAGGACTGCCCTGGGAACTGCATGGCACAAGAGGGGGCCCGTGGGTAGGAGAATTGGAGATTCTAGCCTGCCGGTGAAACCTTAGTGAGTCCATACATCTAGTAACCCCTTTGTAAAGGCTATTTTGTGATCTCTTGACCATACACCGACGGTTGTGTACTGGTATAATGGAGGTTCTGCAGTCGCCGACGGGTGACTAAATCACAAACTTGTGGGTAAAGAGGTGCAAACTCTGCAGAGTTACTAAAACTATCATGATAGCCGAGCTTATGGTTACGAGCACCTGGCTAAACTGCCATGATTAGATGGGATGGTTACGGGAATGGTTATTGGGAAGGATCTTGGTTATGGTTATTGGTTATGGTTTGGTTTGGGACTGTTAAGTCCGGGAGATGAGATGGTTGCATGACTGGTGGGTCATGACATGAGATTGGTCTCGGTGCGAGACAAGGTTATTTTATGAGGTGAGATGGTAGCGAATACGAGGAGGTATTCGTGAGTATGAGTAAAGGATTGGTTAATGTTCGGATGGAACACGGGAAGTGATGGAGGTATGTTGGTAATTTAATACATGCTGGGACTACATTCATCTAAACTTAAGTTGCTGTTTTATCATGATTTTATAAATTTGCTTTTCTGCAAATAAGCCTTTTATACCTACCTTGTTTATGAGCTGCATATCATGTGTTATTCCCGCACTTGCTGAGTACATCATTGTGCTCAAACTTGCATTATTATTTCTTCATCAACAGCAAGAGGAGACTACTATGAAGACCGAGTAGAGCATTATGGCGTGTGATCTGTTCTCAACCTTGCCTGTGGAGGGAATAGAGATGGAGCCACTTCTGCTTAGTTTTGCTTCCGCATTAGTTTTTGCTTCCGCATTTAAATAAGATTTCCGCTGCGTAGAAATAAGGACTTCCGCTGTAGGCATGAGTCCAAGACTCATGAGGTGTTGTAATAAACTATGTTATTCGTGGTAATATATAATCTGAATTCAGTTTGTGGAACGTATGTGTATGTGTGATGAACATCCTGGGCACACATATGCATTAGTTCTCGATTCCTTGGTTTTCCACAGAATTGAGGGCGTCACAGATTGGTATCAGAGCCACGGGTTGACAGTAGGTTACACGCCTAAAGATAGAAGCCTTAGATTGATATTAGAGCCACGGGTTGACAGCAAGTTATACCCCTAAATAGAAGCTACGCGGACCAAAGGAAGCATCCAAGGGTGAATAGCCTAGATTGGCCTTGAAACCACCTTGACATAGGAAACCATCCTTGAATAGGAGTTGAGTGGGCCCTTGTAATGATTATTTGTGAATATGAGCTTAGTGTGAGTTGTGGGACTGTCTTAAAAACGTTGTCCATATCCACACGTAAGAAGAAAGAGGAGTGAAATGCTTCGGCACTTGATCACATCCTCATAAGGACTAATATATATAGTCCAACTCCCCTTGATGCATATAGTTGAAAGGACCTACCTAACCTTCTAACCTTCTATTCTATTTCGTTCCCCCTCACAGATGGTGAGAGGAAACGCCAGCCGAAGGAACGTCCAGGAAGATGACCATGAGGAAGTTCCTGCTAACCCCGGAGCTGGCGAAAACAACCTAGAAAGGTTGATGGCCATGCAAAACCAGCTTATGCAAACCATGATCCAAACTTTGGGTCAGTTGCAGGCCAATCAACACCCTGTTCCGGCACCACCGCCACCACCACCGCCGGCTCATAACAGGCTGGGAGAGTTCATGAGGACTCGACCACCCACCTTTGCTCAAGCAAGCGATCCAATGGAGGCCGATGATTGGTTGAAATCCATGGAGAAGAAGCTTGCCATTGTTCAGTGCAACGACCGAGAGAAGGTTCTCTTTGCGTCGCACCAACTGATGGGAGCAGCTGCTCACTGGTGAGATGCCTTGAGCAACGCCCATGCCAACCCGGAGACAATCACTTGGACTGAGTTCAAGGAAAATTTCCGCTCCCACTACATCCCTGTTGGCGTAATGATGCTCAAGAGGCAGGAGTTTGAAGGTCTCCGCCAAGGGCAGAAAAGTGTGAACGAATATCTCAACAAGTTCATACAACTGTCCCGGTATGCCCCCGAAGATGTCAACTCAGACCAGAGGAAGCAGTACCTGTTCATGAGAGGGTTGAACAATTAGATCCAAGTTCAGCTCCTCAACAATGACTACGTAAGCTTCCAGAAGCTGGTTGATAAGGCTATCGTGGTGGAAAACAAGATCCGAGAGATCGAGCGCGAGTGCAAAAGGAAGATCCCATACCAGCCCCAAGGGAGCAACGTACGACCTAGATACATGCCCCCTGCACCGCAGTATGGATCGACCACTCCTACGTACCGCCCTGGTAAGCCACCACAGCAACGGCCCGTTGCACCTGCACCTCGAGTGCCCATGCCTCCTGCACCCCGGCCTAACAATGGCGCTCCTGTTCAAAACCCCCGACCCAACGTACCTGCTGCCGTAGGCAACAGGGCATGCTTTGCATGCCGGGAAGTAGGCCACTTCGCTAACCAGTGCCCGAAGAGAGGCCCTGGACAGCAAGGTAACGTACCCAAGCAGAACCAGCGACCAAACGGAGGAGACAACCAAGGGAACCGTGGACCACAGAACTATGCTCGTGGCCACGTTAACCATGTCACTGCTGAGGAAGCACAACAGGCTGAGGACGTCGCAATTGGTATGTTCCTTGCCAACTCCAACCCAGCCACCATTTTATTTGATTCCGGAGCATCGCATTCCTTCATATCATCCAAATATGTTGCCAAACATCATCTACCCGTATCCCACCTAGAATGTGCTATGTTAGTTAATTCTCCCGAAGGAGAAATGAGGACTAGTATAGTATGTCCTAAGGTAAGCCTTAAAATAAGGGGGATAGACTTCCTTGCCAACCTTATTGTCTTGGACTCACACGGAATTGACATCATACTCGGAATGGACTGGTTAAGCAAGCACAATGGAGTAATCCAATGCGCTGAGTGAAGCGTGCAATTGACAAACGAACACGGTATCCGTGTCGAGTTTGAGTCAGCTCCGCAAGCGACCGAACGGGCGGATCTGAACCATGTTGAAGGAGTAGCATTGGACAACATTCCAGTGGTTCAGGAATTTTCGGATGTGTTCCCGGAAGAACTTCCAGGAATGCCACCTGACCGGGATATTGAGTTTGCCATAGATTTGGTACCTGGAACTGCACCCATAGCTAAGAGACCATATAGGATGCCCGTCAACGAGTTAGTTGAACTAAAGAAGCAAATTCAAGAACAGTTGGAGAAGAGTTTTATCCGGCCAAGTTCGTCACCATGGGGAGCCCCGGTACTTTTCGTGGACAAGAAGGACGGAACCCAAAGAATGTGCGTGGACTACAGGTCTCTCAACGAGGTAACAATCAAGAATAAATACCCTCTGCCCCGTATAGAGGACCTGTTCGATCAAATGAAAGGAGCCCAAGTGTTCTCCAAGATTGATCTTCGGTTTGGATATTTCCAGCTGAAGATTAAGCCCTCCGATATACCTAAGACAGCCTTTCGGACGCGGTATGGTTCGTATGAATATACCGTTATGTCTTTTGGATTAACGAATGCACCCGCATACTTCATGTACCTTATGAATAAGGTTTTCATGGAGTACTTGGACAAGTTCGTCGTGGTTTTCATCGATGACATTATGGTGTATTCAAAAAGTGAGGAGGAGCATGAAGAACATCTGAGATTGACCTTGCAGAAGTTGCGAGAGCATCAGTTTTATGCCAAGCTCAAAAAGTGTCAATTTTGGCTAAGGGAAATATCCTTCCTAGGCCACATCATCTCCAAGGAAGGGGTATCAATTGATCCTGGAAAAGTGAGAGATGTTCTAAAGTGGGACCAACCGAGGAGCGCGAGGGATATTCGGAGTTTCCTTGGGATGGCAGGATACTACCGGCGCTTCATTAAAGACTTCTCTAAAATAGCAAAACCTATGACGGAGTTGCTAATGAAGGGAAAAGTCTTTCAATGGACACAAGCCTGCCAAGAATGTTTTGAGGAACTCAAGAAAAGGCTAACCACAGCACCAGTTCTGGTATTGCCAGACGTAAGCAAGAGCTTTGACATATATTGTGACGCATCCAGACAAGGGCTCGGGTGTGTACTCATGCAGGAAGGACAAGTGGTAGCCTATGCCTCACGACAATTAAAGAAGCATGAGCTTAACTATCCTACTCATGATTTGGAGTTAGCAGCAGTGGTGCATGCATTGAAGATTTGGAGACATTATATCCTTGGTCATCGATGTGAGATCTATACAGATCATAAAAGCCTCAAGTATATATTTACACAAACGGACTTGAATTTGAGGCAACGTCGATGGTTAGAACTCATCAAGGATTATGATGTGGGAATCAACTACCACCCCAGGAAGGCCAATGTGGTCGCTGATGCACTGAGCAGAAAGGGAGCATGCCACCAACTCACAGTTCGGGAGCTACCACCCGAACTTCGAAAGGATTTCGAACGGTTACACCTTGGATTCTTGAATAACGTGGAGATAATAAAGATCCACTCCCCATTGGAACAAGAAATAAGAAAGGGCCAACCAATGGACGAGGGGATCAAGAAAATCAAGGAAAGAATCCGACAAGGGATAGAGAAGGATTTCAAAGAGGATGAAAAGGGTACGCTTTGGCTAGGAAAAAGGATTTGTGTGCCAAACCTAAGACACCTTCGCGACATGATATTGAAGAAGGCACATGATTCACCCTATTCCATACATCCAGGGAGCACCAAAATGTACAAGGACATGAAAACTTGCTATTGGTGGGATGGTATGAAGAGGGATATAGCCGAACACGTTGCCCTATGCGACACATGCCAACGGGTAAAAGCCGAACATCAAAAACCCGCTGGATTGTTGCAACCTTTGAAAATACTTGAATGGAAATGGGAGGACATCAGTATGGACTTTATTGTCGGATTGCCACGAACTCAGTCAGGATACGATTCCATCTGGGTCATTGTGGACCGGTTGACGAAAACCGCCCATTTTCTTCCGGTAAAGATCCGTTGCAACGTTACACAGTTGGCAGAGTTGTACCTGGAGCAGATCGTGTGCCGTCATGGAGTTCCGAAAAGGATAGTCTCAGATCGAGGTTCTCAGTTTACCTCTAGATTCTGGAGGAAGCTGCAGAAAGCCATGGGTACACGACTAGATTTTAGCTCTGCCTATCACCCACAAACAGATGGGCAAACTGAAAGGACGAACCAAATTTTGGAGGACATGTTGAGAGCTTGCGCCTTGAAACGTGGGCGTAGTTGGGATAGGAGTTTACCGTATGCAGAGTTCTCCTATAACAACAGCTATCAAGCTAGCTTGAAGATGTCGCCTTTCGAAGCCTTATATGGGAGACGGTGTAGAACGCCACTGTTCTGGAACGAGACTGGAGAGAACCAGGTGTTTGGACCCGAAGTACTACAAGAGGCTGAAAAGCAAGTCCAAGCGATACGGGAGAACTTAAAGGCTGCTCAGTCATGACAGAAAGGCTATGCGGACAATAGGCGTAGAAAGTTGACCTTTGAAGTTGGAGACTTCGTATACCTTAAGGTATCGCCTATCCGAGGCCAACGATGTTTTAACGTCAAAGGCAAACTAGTGCCTCGCTACATCAGACCATTTAAGATTTTGGGTAAGCGAGGAGAAGTAGCCTATCAACTAGAGCTCCCAAACCACCTCTCCGACGTACATGACGTGTTTCATGTATCTCTACTCAAGAAGTGCTTGAGAATACAAGAGGAACAAGTGTCAATGAGAGAACTTAAACTTCAAGAGGACCTGACTTAGGCAGAACACCCTATCCGAATCTTGGACGTAAAGGAAAGGGTCACCCGAAACAAGGTAATTCGATGGTGCAAGGTACAATGGAGCCATCACACTGAAGCTGAAGCCACATGGGAGCGGGAAGAGGATATTAAGGCTGAATTCCCCTATCTATTTTCTACTAACGAATCTTGAGGGCGAGATTCAATTTAAGGGGGGTAGATTTGTGACACCCTCATCTCGGGTGTCAGCATATGTTCATGTTTATGAAGAAGAAAAACATTTTTAGAAAAGAGGGAACAGAAACAAGTATCAAAAGGATAGCCAGTAAAGCTCTCTGAGAGCGCCGAAGGCAACTTCCACGACCAGCAGACCACGTGGTGTGTTCGGAACTCATTCCCGAGAGATAGGGAGAGGTCCGACGCTAAACTGGATACGTGGCAGGCTCGGGGGTCACCTCCGCAATTGGAAAGAGGTCCGACCCTGTGGGACACGTACTGCCCACGGAGATAGCCTCTGCGGAAGAAGCAAAGGCATTTTTATAGGACACGTGTCATCCACGGAGCTAGTCCTCGCAGAAATAAGAGGACCAGTTGCGGGGGATACGCGTCAATCTCGGAGCTCATCTCATAGAAGTCCGGATCTATCGAACACGTGTCGCCACCGGAGCTTATCTCCGAAGGTCCGTCGCTGCTGGACACGTGTCGACCTTGGGGCATGTCCCTGAGGGAAGGAAAAAGGCGGAAAGACCGGCACCCACACGTGGCGTGCGCGGAGCTCGTCTCCGAAGAAGAGGGAGGTCTCGCTCGTGACACGCGGCACAACCGGAGCTCGTCTCTTTGGGAGAAGAGATACCAGGCTCGGAAGGACACGTGGAGCTTCCGGAGCTCATCATCACGGAGGTAACGAATCTGAAGCGGTTTTTTACGCGTAAAGATACCAGTACGCAACGAAAACCGATCCAAACTCCACAGTGTTACCAAAGATAAGACGTCAGGATTCAACAAGATCTGAATAAGACTTTTATTCAGGATCCAATCAGATTAGGACTCTTCTCTTCCCAATTATAAATAGAACCCAAAACCTCTGGCCGAAACCACGAACTTCTCTTTCAACTCCTAAGCCGACGACTTAGCGCTCTAGCCTTAACTCGCCGAGCAAAACATCGCCGAAGCGCAACAAGGGAGATCATCGGAGAAGAACCGAGTGGTCTGAGGAGGACCTCAAAGTCAAGAAGAGCGTGAGGTAGGACTTCAATACCACCTTACGACATCATGTTGTTCATCTCTTTGCATTTGTTCTTCGATTCCTTTCGAACAGAAGCCTTTTCGTGGACAGATCACTTGATGATCAATTTGATCTAAAAACAAGATCATCGCCACGACCACCTTTGATCCGAACACCTCTGACCATGCAAGCCATGCAATAATATGTACAGATCAATCTAATGAAACTAATCATAGGATAGCATGCATGTGCATCATCGCATCTAGTTTAGGGTTTTGTGCATGATATTGATTGCTGTGAATCTTGTATGCACGTGAATCCTACATAGCAGGACAGGTTCAGGAAGCTGTCTACGACGAACTGCAGCAACAAGGTTTTGAGAATCAAGAACGACCGGAACCGCAAGAACAAGGCAAGTGCTCCTTGACCATGTTGATCCTATGTTTTGGGTAAAACTATTTTGTTTTGCGAAAAGGTGTGTGTGCTGAATCAAACATGATGGGAAAACCTTTTTATAGGAGTTTACTAGTTTTGATTAAACCATCCTTGTCGCCTTGGAATTTTATGAGTCGGGTATGGTTTTTTGTTTTATGCTTCGCTGAGTCCATGAGATTGGGAAGCGAGATAGATGTGCCTAGCTAACTGCACTCGTAATGATAATGAGGAACTGATGAGGTTAATAAACATGGATCGGAGGGGGATCTAGGCAAGCCTGGGTTTGTGTATGAGGTAGCATGAGATGGTGGTTTTACTTGACGTAGATCTAAGGACCGGTTCATGCATGCACATGCCAGGATAACAGTGCCACCACAAGGCCAAGTATGGGTGCGGCTTAGCTGAGTAATTAGGTAAGTTGCTAGAGTATTATGGACTGTGGAAGGCGCGGGGAATGGGAGTCGAGTGAGGACTGCCCTGGGAACTGCATGGCACAAGAGGGGGCCCGTGGGTGGGAGAATTGGAGATTCTAGCCTGCCGGTGAAACCTTAGTGAGTCCATACATCTAGTAACCCCTTTGTAAATGCTATTTTGTGATCTCTTGACCATACACCGACGGTTGTGTACTGGTATAATGGAGGTTCTGCAGTCGCCGACGGGTGACGAAATCACAAACTTGTGGGTAAAGAGGTACAAACTCTGCAGAGTTACTAAAACTATCATGATAGCCGAGCTTACGGTTACGAGCACCTGGCTAAACTGCCATGATTAGATGGGATGGTTACGGGAATGGTTATTGGGAAGGATCTTGGTTATGGTTATTGGTTATGGTTTGGTTTGGAACTGTTAAGTCCGGGAGATGAGATGGTTGCATGACTGGTGGGTCATGACATGAGATTGGTCTCGGTGCGAGACAAGGTTGTTTTATGAGGTGAGATGGTAGCGAATACGAGGAGGTATTCGTGCGTATGAGTAAAGGATTGGTTAATGTTCGGATGGAACACGGGAAGTGATGGAGGTATGTTGGTAATTTAATACATGCTGGGACTACATTCATCTAAACTTAAGTTGCTGTTTTATCATGATTTTATAAATTTGCTTTTCTGCAAATAAGCCTTTTATACCTACCTTGTTTATGAGCTGCATATCATGTGTTATTCCCGCACTTGCTGAGTACATCATTGTGCTCAAACTTGCATTATTATTTCTTCATCAACAGCAAGAGGAGACTACTATGAAGACCGAGTAGAGCATTATGGCGTGTGATCTGTTCTCAACCTTGCCTGTGGAGGGAATAGAGATGGAGCCACTTCTGCTTAGTTTTGCTTCCGCATTAGTTTTTGCTTCCGCATTTAAATAAGATTTCCGCTGCGTAGAAATAAGGACTTCCGCTGTAGGCATGAGTCCAAGACTCATGAGGTGTTGTAATAAACTATGTTATTCGTGGAAATATATTATCTGAATTCAGTTTGTGGAACGTATGTGTATGTGTGATGAACATCCTGGGCACACATATGCATTAGTTCTCGATTCCGTGGTTTTCCACAGAATTGAGGGAGTCACAGAAATGAATCTGTCTAATTGTTTGTTCACATTTATTAGTTATAGGGACACATTTTTAGGTTAGAGAATAATTTTAAAATTGGTAAAATAAATTTAAATTAGTTCACAACAGAGGAGAAGTTCAAAAATATATTATTTAATATTTTAGATCAGAACCTATTCTGTTTAGATGATGTATCCTACTATTTTCATAATAAAGTTCACATTTAGGCATAGAAAATAAATCTGAAATTATAGGAAAATAGGTATACATAACTAGAAAATGATAAATGAAGTCTCCAAATCCATAGATTTCAGTTTAGGATTTGGTAGAAGATCTGAAAACCCATTTGGAGTAGGGAAATACCTTCCATGCATACTTGGTAGCTAAGAAGGGTATAAATTGAATATAAGGAAGTTGTTCAAATTGGAAATTCATATATAGTGTGCAAACAGAAATCTGAATACAAAACTTAGAAATCATATACACATGTTTAAAAGTTCATGTAAGCCAAAAATCAACACACATAGAGTAACCACAACACTTAGAAATGTGAATGACTTTCATAGGTGTGAATGTGTGGTTTGTATGAAGTGAAAGTGTGAACTATGTCTTCTGGGTTGTTGTTTTCTTTTTGCTATGTGTGTTGGCATGAGTAGAACCTGCCCCAGAGCAAGTTCTCCCCTTCCAAGATCAGGACTATCCATTCCCAGAGCAGCAGGAAGAAGGCAAGTGTCCTTGACCACTTTGATCCTATACTAGGATGTGTAGATAGAATTATTTTGCATTGTCAATTGAAACATGAAACCCATGCTAGGAAGTTTCCCTAGAATTGCATTACCTTGTTTCCTTGTAGCTTGGGTTGGGATTTTATTTTATCATATCATTTATTTATATGCTTATGCTTAGCCATGCTTAGAATGGGATAATTGGGATATGAGATCATCAATTTATTTACCTTACTCTTGAATGAGATGTTATGAGTTATGTAGAGGTAGGGATCAAGAGAAGTTAGAAGATTTGGTTGTTGCTGGGTGCACGAGACTCGGGTTTGTGTTTAGTACTTGCCTGGATCCTAAGGACCGGTTCATGGAGCATGTAACTTGGCTTTACCGTGCCAACCACATGCTGAGATGGGGCAGCTTGGCCAAATAATTAGGTGTATCCCCGGCGTAGTATGGGTGTGTTGGATGGTGCGGGGAATAGGTGTCAGCTGGACTACCATATGAACCGCAAGGCTCAAGAGGGGGCCACTGCGGCGGGGTTGGAGCCACTTGTATGCTGTTAGGGGTGAAACCTCAGTGGGCCCACGCTCGTCGGGAATCCCTTTGTAAAGGCTTCGTAGTGATCTCCTGGCTACACACCCGGGAAGTGTGAATGTGGTTCGCGGCCACTGGCATAATGGAGGTTCTTTTAGTCCACCCGGCAACGGGGGACGAAATCACTACATGTGGGTACAGTGGTGCAAACTCTGCAGAGTCAAAACTGTCATGACAGCCGTGCTCACGGTCAAGAGCGGCTTGGACTTATTCATGATTAGAGGATGATAACTTTGGAAGTTGTGGATGTTAAGCGGGGAGGTTAACATTGGAATTGATGTTATGGTTATTTGATTATGATTATGGGTTGGGAGATTGGGACCATTTCATCTATGTAGTAATGTAGGTGCTTAATAAGCTAAGGTGATAGGTATTAATTGCGTAGTGCTTTAACCATGAGTTCAACCTCTCCTTGCTCTAGCCATGCATGAAATAACTTTCCCACACTTGCTGAGTACCAACGGTACTCAAACATGCATATTTGTTGGTTTAAATTGCTGCTCAGGTCAAGGGGATGATGTGGTGTTCAATGACCAAGACTTCGGACCCGAAGAAGGATTCTAGGTTCATGGAGTCCCCCGGGCAACTCCTGTGATGGAGCCCACAAGAATAATAATATTCCGCTACTAGTTTATTTACATGTTATGAACTTATTATCGTCCATCGAGACGTATGCTTTGTAAGACATATTTATATTCGACACCTGGCTTGTAATAAATGATGCTTCACTACTTGTCATCACATGTATGAGAAAATGATCCTGGCATACATGTGATATTCACTCGGTTGTTCTTTGGAGAAACCGGGTGTGACAGATCGTTTGTTCGAGGTGTTGGCGGGTTAGAACCCACGGTCGACGGCACCGAACCTCAACCGAGGCCGCGGCACGTCGCCGGGCTATTTCCGGTCACCCCCAGCCTAACCTGACACCACCGACGTGTTCCTCGACGTCGACAACACCCTGGCGGCAAGTTTCAGACCATGGGAGGTCTGGCAGCGGTGAGCCGGCGAGCTCCGGGTCTGCTCCGGCGAGGTCGGCGGCGCGGGCGCGAGAGAGCGGCGGGAGGAAGACGAAGCCGGCTGGCCCACGTGTCAGCGGCTGAAGAATTTAAATCCGGATCGGGTGTGGCGGGGATCGGCTGTGCTGGCGCGCAAATACCCTGTGGGCCTCAGTGTGCCGGACACCTCCGCGCTCAAGATGTGTCCCCGCGGGCCCCCGAGAGTTTAATCTTTTTCCCCCGATTTTTAGAATTCTTCCAAACTTCAAATCCTCATAACATTGGCTAGAAAGCTCCAAATCAAGTGAACCAAATTTTGTTGGATTCAGCTCTCTGAGCACTTTCCAGCAAATCAAGTTTCACTTCGTGAAAATCCTTATTTCTCCAGAATTAATTCCTCAAAATTTAAAATGTTTGGAATTTTAACTGGAGAATCCTTTGGAGGAAAATTCTGAAATTTTGCTGGAATGTTCACCAAAATATCCATGAACTACCATAAAAATTTCAGATCCAGTTGAGCTCATTGGATCCAGCTAATGGTGTGATTAGTGAAACTGTTCCAGAGAAAATAGAAAATGTCCAGAAACATTTTCAGAAATTTCTCTGAAATTGTTTAGCTCATATCTTTAGCTAGAAACTTTCAAATTAAGTGAAACCAACTCCATTAGAACCCTCTGAAAATCTAGTTTTCAGAAAGTCATAGTTTGTTTCATGAAAATCCTTAGAACACCCTAAGAGCCTTCAATTAAGGTCAAGGACATAATTAATTGTGGAGGGCTCAATTGAGCTTTGCTGCAACTAAAACTTGACCAAATATCTGTTTAGGTTGTAACCAAGCCCCATTAAAAGTTGGGTGTGACGTCGATGCGTCACCAGAGCATGTCGGTACTACGTCCTCACAAAGAAAAACCTATACCGGACTTAGCCGGCTTCGTTAATTCAGTGGCACTAAACGTCACTCGCATACGGATGCTACACGTCTACCGTTTCGTGGTCAGGCTACCTGCAGGAAACTCTAGCAATCGTCAGACTCGGATGCACACCGAGCCCGGAATCTATACAGTTCGTACACCCATGTCGCTTCGTCCTGATAGGTGAGAAGGAATCCTTCGCTCTCCCATGTCGCTTCGTCCATGGAGTGATTACTCCATAGAACCTTGTAGAACCACAACGTACGGTTGCGTGTGGTTCAGGCCTTTTCGTCAATAACCTGAACCGGTTCCTCCCGATAGGTGAGATCCGGTTGCAGTTCTTCAATGTCTTCCAGCTGAACGGTAGTTGATAGCTTGAGACACTTCCTCAGCTGGGAAATGTGAAAGACTTCGTGCACACCGGAAAGTGCTTCTGGTAATTCCAGTCGGTATGCCACTGATCCACATCTTTCAGTAATCTGGAATGGACCGATGAATCGGGGTGCCAACTTTCCTCTCACCCCAAATCTGTTTACGCCCTTCATTTGAGACACCCGTAGATATACGTGATCTCTAACTTCGAATTGTAATGGGCGCCTTCTCCGGTCCGCATACTGTTTCCGACGGGATTGGGCGGCTTTTAGGTTCGCTTGAATCAGTCGAACCTTCTCTTCCATGTTGTTGACAAGGTCAACCCCGAAGGTAACCCTTTCGCCAGACTCACACCAGTTCAATGGTGTGCGACATTTTCTCCCGTATAGTGCCTCATAAGGCGCCATCTTGATGCTGGCTTGGTACCCATTATTGTACGAGAACTCGGCTAACGGCAAGTGATCATCCCAATTCTTGCCGTGGTTGATAGTACAAGCTCGTAGCATGTCTTCTTGGATCTGGTTTACCCGCTCCGTTTGCCCATCCGTCTGCGGGTGGTACGCTGAACTACGGATCAGCTTCGTCCCCAAGGCAGCGTGTAGCTGCTCCCAAAAACGGGACACAAATAAAGTGCCCCGATCCGATATGATGGTACGAGGTACGCCGTACAAGCATAGGATCCGTGAGATGTACACTTCAGCGTACTTCTTGGCGTTGTAGTTGGTGTTGACCGGGATGAAATGGGCAACTTTGGTGAGCCGGTCGACGATCACCCACACCGAATCATGTTTTTGAAAGGTGGTGGGTAGACCGACGACGAAATCCATGCTCACGTCCTCCCACTTCCAGGCAGGAATGCCCAGTGGTTGCAGCAGTCCCGGTTTCCGCATATGGTCTGCCTTCACCCTTCGACATGTATCACACTCGGACACGTATTTTGCAGTCTCACACTTCATCCGTGTCCACCAAAACTTGCTTCTGAGTTCTTGATACATTTTGTTGCTGCCGGGTGAATAGAAAACTTTGACAAGTGAGCCTCATCAAAGATTTTCTTCCGTAACTCCGGGTTACGGGGTACGACAATCCGGTCCTTGAACCATAGGAAGCCGTCTCCGTCCTTCCGGAAACATTTCAACTCCCCACTGTCTACACGTCTCCGCAAATGAGACATGCCCTTGTCATGTTTCTGAGCTGCCGCTATTTCTTCACGGATGGTGGGGATCAAAGCTAGGTTGTAGAGAGCTCCATGTAGAATCACATGCAGTGGTGGTTCGCTCTCTTCCAACAGTGTGATGGTCAGATTGTTGACGTGTGACTTGCGGCTCAGCGCATCTGCCACTACGTTTGCCTTGCCCGGATGATAATGCATCTCTATTTCGTAATCCTTTATCAATTCTAACCATCTTCGCTGCCTCATGTTCAGCTCCTTCTGAGTGAATATGTACTTGAGGCTTTTGTGGTCGGTATACAAATGTACGAGGTTACCGAGTAGGTAGTGCCTCCACATTTTCAGTGCAAGTACCACGACAGCGAGCTCCAAGTCGTGGGTTGGATAATTCCGCTCATGGTTTCTAAGCTGCCGTGATCCATACGCGACCACTCTTTGGTCTTGCATCAGCACACATCTGAGCCCAATGCCAGATGCATAGCAGTACACATCGAACGGTTTTGTTGTGTCTGGCTGCGCCAAAACCGGTGCTGATGTAAGGTGCTAGACTAAAGCCTTGAATGCTGCTTCACATGCTGGACCCCAAACATATTTGGTAGCCTTCTTCAGCAGCTCCGTCATATGCTTGGCAATCTTCGAGAAGTTCGGAATGAACCTCCGATAATATCCCGCGAGTCCGAGGAAACTCCGTAACTCGTGAACAGTTCTGGGGGATTTCCAATTCAGCACTTGAGTGATCTTGCTCGGGTCTACAGCGATACCCTCCGCTGAGATGATATGCCCGAGAAACGGCACTTGCGATATCCAGAACTCGCATTTGCTGAATTTCGCGTATAGCTTATGATCCCGCAGCCGTTGCAAGACTATATGCAGATGCTTCATGTGATCTTCTTCCGACTTGGAATACACCAGGATGTCGTCGATGAAGACCACGACAAACTTGTCCAGCTCCGGCATAAATACCGAGTTCATCAAGTACATGAAGTGAGCTGGAGCATTGATAAAACCAAGGAAGATGACAAGATACTCATAAATACCGTACCTCGTGAAGAGCTTCTTTAGAATATCCTCAGCCTGCATCTTAATCTAATGGTACCAGGATCTTAAGTCTATCTGGAAAAAGATCCTTGCCTTGACCAACTGATCAAACAATACGTCGATCTGTGGTAACGGGTACTAGTTCTTGATTGTCACAGTGTTAAGCAGACGAGCACTGCACAAAGTTGTAATGTTTCGTGCTTCTCCTTTGCAAACAATGCTGAATAACCCTACGGTAACGACCCAATCGTATAAAACCTTTGCTCATAGGGTTATTCAGCGGTGTCTTCCACTCTGCTCCTTCATTTGGTGCCATTTTGTACGGCCTTCGTGAACTCAGTGGCGTTCCTGGTGCATGTTCAATCTTGGACTCTGTGTCCTGTTCGGGCTGTATGCCCGGTAAACAATTGGGAAACACCTCCTGAAATTTACGTACCACCGTACTGCCCTCTATCTAACAGTTTCCGAGTGGTTCAATATTGCAATCTGTTGCCAACTGACACCCAGAACTAATGTATGAAGACCGTGCCGTGGAGAGTTCGAGCTTAACGGTTTAAAACTGACGTTGTAACCTGTTTTGTGGTAATTCAACCACGACATCCCCAAAATAATGTCGACCTTCAGACCCCAAGAATAAGAAGGTCATGGGTTATAGTCTAACCCGCAAACAAAGAGGTGCTCGGAAAACAACATCACTTCTTGTAATGCTGCCCCGGCGAAGATATGAGGTGTTACATCTTTGCAAAAGTGATTTGGAGCTTATGTTGAGCCACAAAAGATGGACTAACAAAGCTAGGTGTGGCACCTAAGTCCAAGAGAATTAATACCGGTAGCCGATTCAGAGAAACATCTCTGCTAACACGGCTTCTCCTTCTGGAACATCATCGCTCACTGTGTAGTGAATGTTGCCACTTGTCTGCCCTCTTTTCTGCATATATAGTTACGGATCTGATCATTGAAAGTATGATGATCCGCAACCTTGAATTTGCTCCATACAAAACCTAGCATAATGGCCCATCCGACCACAGTAGAGCACGGATGTCTCTCCGGCTCTTCCCTAACTTGTGGATGGAGCCAGATACATATAGCTGCAGCGATGGAGTATAAACCACCGTCTGATGCTGCTGCTCTGGAGGTGGTGCAAGTTGTGGTACTTGACCAGCAATCAATCTCTAAGGAGTTAATCGTACAGGGGCCTACATATCACCGAATGGTGTTCGGGACACCAACAGGTGCTGTTGGGGCACATAACTTGTACTAGCCTGCATGATATCACTCATTTTCCTCCTTTGTACAGAACAGACCCTGATGGACTAAATCTAGACTTTGATCCAGTTAGAAGCATTTTCATCACTCAAGTTGTATACCAAAGTTACAGTTAACTCCAATATCTTTCCGACAAGTATTCACATGCTTCTATATCACTTCTGGATCAAGAGTTATGATTTTTCAACGTTGACAGAATTCCTGGATAAAATTTGCCAGCATCTCCTTTGTATGTGGCTGGTTTTATCACAGTTGTATATGCAAATACAATAGGAATCTGAACAAACTTTGAACTACAACAATGTTTCTTATCTCATAACCTTTCTAACGGTGTGACATATGATCCTTAAGGATTTTTCTACAGAATGTTATAAGTGTTTTACCGAAACATCGAGGGAGATTTGCATCTGTCCTGTTTTCTGAACAGTTTGCATTCAACTGGACATTCAACCAATTTGGCGTGTGATGTTGCTCTGGAGTTCTACAAAGAAGTTGTAGAACAATTAAAAACCTTTCCAGAACTGTATCATACACCTCCATTGGGTCAATCTTTTCAGAGTTATGCTCTATTTACAGAGAGTTTACAGAGAGTCTTTGCTCTGCCCTGTTTTCTGGACAGTTTCAAATCTACTGCACTTTTTGATTGGTTAAGGGATGAAACACCTCTGGACCTCAACAGAAAAGCTGTAAAGCTCTTCCCAACCTCGAAATAACTCAACCTCTAACCTCTGATCAACTTCAGCCCTAATTCAGCTGAAACCAGAGTACTCTGTCCTTAACAACCTATAAATTGAAAACTTGTTTACTTTGAACATCCTGATTAAGGGAAGAGGTTACAGCAAGTTTTAGTGCTTTGGATCAAAACTTTCAAGTTTTTACAATGAAGTTTTTCATTTAGTTGGGTGTGACGTCGATGCGTCACCAGAGCATGTCGGTACTACGTCCTCACAAAAGAAAAAACCTATACCGGACTTAGCCGGCTTCGTTAATTCAGTGGCACTAAACGTCACTCGCACACAGATGCTACACGTCTACCGTTTCATAATCAGGCTACCTGCAGGAAACTCAAGCAATAGTCAGACTCGGCTGCACACCGAGCTCGGAATCCATAGAGTTCGTACACCCGGCCGTCATCACTCGCCCGGATGTTCTCAAGCCAAACACGCCTTGAGTTACGTGTTCACGATTCAGACCACGTGACGGGATCTCCCAAGTTGCACCACGCACGCCAGGGATAGACGTTGCTCGAATATCCCAAACAACATGAAGAGTCGTAGAGGATATTACAGCGAGTCGGGTTACCTGCCACCCGTCGGGCTCCACCCTTCAGCTTGTGCGCACTGGTGGACAGCGCTTACGTGCAGCCGCCAAGACATAAACGTCCCGAGATGCACGATTTTCCGACATAATCAAATAGTTAATATGCCACCTTCTATATACTAATAACATCCTTATATGGGCTACTAACTCATTCCTCACTGGATTTTTGAAAAAGATGACCTTTGTAGTGCGTTAAACCTCAAGCGGGCTCTTATACCACGCTGACACAACCCCACGGTCTTGTCAAGCCAGGATCACGCTGAGGGGTGCTGCGTTGCACAGCACCGTATAACACACGTCAAAGGTACAAAGCGGAAGCGAAATTTTATTACATAAACAAGTTTGTGAACATGTTTACATCAAAATAAGTTCAGTCTAATCTCACGGGCGTAGACTACGCATCAAGTTCACGTTCAGCCCTTGAACGTGTCCTTGCTAGCACACACGCACACTAACTCTGCGGCGTGCACGAATCCCACTGGACAGGGTTCCCCTCCTGGGGTTCCGTCTCCTCTTCGGGAGTCCCTTCCTCATAGAACCCTGCAAAAGCTTCAAACACGAGCAGTGAGCACGAAGGCTCAGCATGTCTGACCCATCTCACCTAAACATGGAACTTCTAAATGAGGGGTGGTGGGTTACATGAGGTAAAAATCATTTGCAAGGACGCGCCTAATTAGTAGAACCTTACTTTCAAGTTTTAGCAGCAGGTTGTGGACAACCTTACGCTGAGGTACATGAGAGAGCCGCAATCAAACAAGAAACGCATTTCTCTCATGTACTTTGCCCAAAGTTGAAAAGAACTTTAGTTAGCTCTAAACTACAGCATATCATTAACAATCAATGTCCATCATTCAATCAGCAACATTTTATCATGTAACTAGCCTGTTCTTTCTACGTCATGGTACAGTGAACAAGTGGCACTCACTGACTGCGAGGGACGGCGATTATAATCTATTTACACCTGCAGGGTTACCCGAACAACCCGTCACGTACGCCCGTACTCGATGTTGCCTACAACAACCATCACGGACGCCGTGCGCAACTACCTTTCACCCGTTAGCCAAATGTTGAACCGGTCCAATCGTCCCGAGCAAGAGGTCTCTGCACACACATCTCAGTGCCGCCAGCCGATTTACACCTCGAGCTCTCAACCTACCCTCTGAACGACCAGCTATGCCTCAACACCCAGCTACCCGAGTTACATCGGTTTCCCGATTCCCATATAGCTGGTAGGTCTTTGGTACTGTTCTAGCTTGTTCAACAGGCCCGCACATGGCTCGGTCCTCAATCGACACAAGCAGAGCTACAGCACACAGGCCCCAAAGTCCTGCTGCCCTTACCCTCCGCTTGGTCTCATTTTCTTGCCATGTGTTACATGTGCTATCTCTACCCGAGTCGAGTACCTCTAGCCTATGATCGCGATAGTTCCAACTACTCGACTTGTACCGAATCCTACTCTATCTTAGCATTGCAGTAGCTAACGGGGTTTGCAATCATAAACCCAACCCATGGTTTTCTTGGCTATGCAATTGGGTTTCCACACAAGACTCTAATGCAAAGAATAATAGTATTCAAAGATGTGCTCAAAACAATAAACATTTGTAAAAGGGTTAATGTAAACCGGGGCTTGCCTTGCTACTCTTGGTCGTAGGCTAGCTGTTACTCCGGAGTAACGAAGTCTAGGACTTCGGGTTCCTCCTCGACCTTAGCGACTACACGATAGAAGAGGTACATGTATCAATTTAAATGCATTTAATTAAATTTAAATTTGTGAAGTCTATAACCCTTACTAGACAGACCCAATGACTGTGAAACTTTTACTGGGGCTTGATTACAACCTAAACAGGTATTTGGTCAAGTTTTAGTTGCAGCAAAGCTCAATTAGGCCCTTCACAATTAATTATGTCCTTGACCTTAATTGAAGGCTCTTAGGGTGTTCTAAGGATTTTCCATGAAACAAACTATGACTTTCTGAAAACTAGATTTTCAGAGGGTTCTAATGGAGTTGGTCTCACTTAATTTGAAAGTTTCTAGCTAAAGATATGAGCTAAACAATTTCAGAGAAATTTCTGAAAATGTTTCTGGACATTTTCTATTTTCTCTGGAACAGTTTCACTAACACACCATTAGGTGGATCCAATGAGCTCAACTGGATCTAAATTTTAATGGTAGTTCAGGGATATTTTGGTGAACATTCCAGCAAAATTTCAGGATTTCCTCCAAAGGATTCTCCAGTTAAAATTCCAAACAGTTTAAACTTTGAGGAATTAATTCTGGAGAAATAAGGATTTTCATGAAGTGAAACTTGATTTTCTGGAAAGTGCTCATATAGCTGAATCCAACAAAATTTGGTTTACTCGATTTGGAGCTTTCTAGCCAAAGTTATGAGGATTTGAAATTTGGAAGAATTCTGAAAATCGGGGGAAAAAAGTTTAAACTCGCGGGGGCCTGCGGGGACACGTGTTGAGCGCGGAGGTGTCCGGCACACTGAGGCCCACAGGGTATTTGCGCACCAGCACAGCCGATCCCGGCCACACCCGATCCCGATTTAAATTATTCAGCCGCTGACACGTGGGCCAGCCGGCTTCGTCTTCCTCCCGCCGCTCTCCCGCGTCCGCGCCGCCAACCTCGCCGGAGCAGACCCGGAGCTCGCCGGCTCGCCGCTGCCGGACCGCCCATGGTCTGAAACTCGCCGCCAGGGGGTTGTCGACGTCGAGAAACACGTCGGTGGTGTCAGGTCGGGCTGGGGGTGACCGGAAATAGCCCGGCGACGTGCCGCGGCCTCGGTTGAGGTTCGGCGCCGTCAACCGTGGGTTCTAACCCGCCAACACCTCAAACAAACGATCCTACAGCATCAGTGTACCTCTAGGATGCTCGACAAGGTGTCAAAAGGGTTCAGGGATGGCCGCCATGACCGCCCTTAATCAAGCTCGAAATTCGTCACTCCTAGATAGTTTCACGCCACGGATGCAGAAAAGAACTTGATCGCCAGCTAGTCCATCGTCTATGTGAAAGATTTGATAACCACCGAAAGATCATAGAGCGAGAACTTGAAGAATCCGTACCGGAAGCTCGGTTTATGGTCACCGGAGCAAAACTGGAAATTCTCTGTGGATTCTTCACGGTTAGCTTCCAAACTTGGAGGAGAACAGCACGGTGGTCGCGCGCTCCTGTTGGCTCTCTTGCTGGACCATGAAAACGCCTGTGGAACGCTGTCCACGGGCGCCTGACTCTCGGCTGAGGCTAGGTCGCCGCGGTGGCGATCGTTTTCAGGCAAAGGAGGTCGGAGCTCGGGGTTTCTGGCGTTGGGAAGGTGGTGTGCGATCTCAGGTGGCCGTCTAGCAGCTCAGGGAGGGAGAAGGCGAGCTGGTTTCGCGGTTCTCCGATCGAGCAGAGGCGGCAGGTTGGTGGCTCGGTGATCGCGGGAGAGGAGGAAATGATCGGTGCCTGCCCCCGTGGAGCGCCTTAAGAGGGCCCTGGAACCGCCCTTGGGCTCGCGTGTGGGCGCGGGAAGCAGCTGGTGGTGCTGCTGCTCCTCTGTGGCGAGCGCAGCTGCTCCCGAGCGTGGAGTCGGCAGCTGCTCGGTGGAAGTTCCCACCGAGACTCTGACTTTGGGTGCAAGTTTCTCCTCCTTCCCTCTATGACATGTGGGTCCCACCCGGGGTTTTAACCTCTGAAATTTACTCCTAATCACTGTTGTAAACAGTGAGCCCCAAAATACCCCTGTGTATTCAGATTATCCACCCATGAGCCATTTGAATTGAGTAGAATTCAAATTGGGTTTGGTTTGAATGAATTTCAGCACAAGTTCAGTTTTGAATTCAAATATAGTTTGAATTTGCCCCACATAGCTCATGTCAAGATCAACTCCAAATGGAGTGAAAATTGGTGTGTGAGCTCACAAAAATGTGCTGAATAAGAATATGCCTCCCACTTTTAAATTCATGGGATAAAAACAGTTTCAATTTGAATATGGTTTCAAACTGCCCTCTTTCTAACTATACCCAAAATGACCTCAAAAAGGTTTTGAATTTGGGTGAAACTTGGCATGGACATCCTTAGCAATGTGTAGGAGTTTTCATATCTCCAGCCCCTCTATATCACATGTGGGAAATACCACTTTTGCAATATGTGAGTTTGTTCTCTAATGAGCATGTTGATGGTGGTTACTTGCTCTTCATTTGTATTCATCAACTTTCCTCAAATGAGGTGTGTGGTGTTGTGAAGAACACTTCAAATATGTGTCAAAAACTGAGGCCCTTACAGTTCAGCTACCAATCTGTGATCATTCTAGGTTTGTGACCTACAGTCAATCGTGGTAGCTTGGTACCAATCCGTGGATTGTACCAATCTGTGACTAGGCATGGCTGCTTTAATATCAATCTGTGACCTATCTAGGCTGTGTGATCTATGATCAACCAGTGGCAGGTTGATACAAATCTGTGTCTAATACCAACTTGTGACTTCTATCTAAGCGTGTAACCTACCGTCAACCCGTGGCTCTGATACCAATCTGTGACGCCCTCGTTTCTGTGGAAAACCACGGAACCGAGAACTGATGCATATGTGTGCCCAGGATGTTCATCACACATATCATCCACAAACTGAATTCAAAATATATATAACCACGAATAACAGGGTTTATTACAACATCTCGTGAGTCTTGGACTCATGCTAACAACGGAAGTCTTATCTATGAAGCGGAAGCCTAAATCTAGCAGCGGAAGTCTTTATTCTAGTGTGGAAGCTATCTAAGCAGCAGCAGTGGCTCCATCTCTACTCCATCCCCACAGGCAAGGTTGAGGACAGATTACACGCCTAAGGATCCACTTGGTGTTCATAGTAATCTTCTCCTGTAGCTGATGATGAAGTAATAATGCAAGTTTGAGTACAATGATGTACTCAGCAAGTGCGGGGAAATATGATGTGTAGCTTACAACAAGGAAGGTATAAAAAGGCTCACTGCAGAAAGCAATGTTTATTTCTCAGAACACGATAAAAACAGCAACTTAACTTTAAGTGAATGTAATCCCAACATGTATTACAATACCAACATACCTCCATTATGTTCATCACTTTCCATGTCTCAACCAGACATTAATCTTTTTCATCTTTGCTCACGAATACCTTCTCGTATTCGCTACCATCTCACAAATACCATCTCATATTCGCTACCATTTCATCTCATATTCAATTCCATCTCACACCAAGACCAATCTCGTTGCCATGACTCAACAGTCATGCAGCCAATCTTATCACCCGGACTCAACTGTCCCGAAAACCAAACCATAACCATAACCAAAAAACCATAACCATAATAAAAAACCATCCCAACTAATCATGTGAGTTGTCCAGGCGCTCGTGACCGTAAGCTCGGCTATCATGATAGTTTTATACTCTGTAGAGTTTATACCACATTACCCACAAGTTTGTGATTTTGTCACCCGTCGGCGACTACAGAACCTCCATTATACCAGTACACAACCGTCGTTGTATGGCCAAGAGATCACAAAAAGCCTTTACAAAGGGGTTACTAGATTTATGGACTCACTAAGGTTTCACCGGCAGGCTAGAATCTCCAATTCTCCCATCCATAGGCCCCCTCTTGTGCCATGCAGTTCCCAGGACAGTCCCCACTCGACTCCCATTCCCTGGGCCTTCCACGATCCATAACAGTCTAGCAACTTACCTAATTACTCAGCTAAGCCGCACCCATACTTGGCCTTGTGGTGGCACTGTCATCCTGGCATGGCTGGCATGAACCGGTCCTTAGATCTACGGCATGTAAACCACCATCTCATTCTACCTCATTCACAAACCCAGGCTTGCCTAGATCTCCCTCCGATCCATGTTCATTAACAACATCAAGTTCTCATTATCATTACAAGTGCAGTTAGCTAGACACATCTATCTCGCTTCCCAAAATCCCGTGGACTCACCGAAGCATGAAAGCTAAAACCATACCCGACTCAATAACTTTCCTGGTGACAAGGGTGGCTATCAAAACTAGTAAACTCCTATGAAAGGGTTTCCCATCATGTTTGACTCAAGCACTCACACCTTTTCACAACAGAACAGTTTTCCCAAACATAGGATCAATATGGTCAAGGGGCACTTGCCTTGTTCTTGAGGTTCATGTTGCTCTTGGATCTCGAAACCTTGTTGTTGCTGGTCGTCGTAGACAGCTCCCTGAGCTTGTCCTTCTATACGCGATCACGCACATACAAGATTCATAACAATCAATACCATGCACAAACTTTAACCAGATGCGATGATGCATATGCATGCAAATCCTATGATGCAGTTTTTATTAGATCGGTTTGTACGTGTTTTTGCATGTTTGCATGGCTTTTACGATGAACAGAGGTGTAAAGATCAATTGTGGATGTGGCGATGACCTTGACTTTAGATCAAACCGATCAACACATGATCTGTCGACAAAAAAGCTTCTGTTCAAAGAAATCGAAGAACAGATGCAAAGAAAACGTGATGATGTCGTAAGGTGGTATTGGAGACCTACCTTACGTTCTTCTTGGTCTCGGGGTCGTTCTCCTAGCAAGACAGATCGTCGGGGCTCTCTTCTGGCGATCTCCGGTGACTGAACTCCAGCGAAGGGGTTCACTCGGCGAGCTGGGGCTAGGGCTCTAAGTTGTCGGCTCAGGAGGTGGAAAAGAAGTTCGTGGTTGCGGCCAAAGGTTTTCGGTTCTATTTATAACCGGGAAGAGAAGAGTTCTAATCTGATCAGACTTCAAATAAGAGCCCCATTCAAACTATTTTTGGATCTTAACAACTTATCTTTAGTTGATTTGGTGCGGTAGCAATGTGGAATTTGTGTCGGTTTCCTCAGTACCGGGGATTCCCACGCGTACAGAAGCAAAAACGGCTTCAGAACTCGTTACCTTCACGGCGGTGAGCTCCGGAAGCTCCACGTGTCCTGCGGGAACCTGGGCTACCTTTTCCGCATAGACAAGCTCCGGTTGTGCCGCGTGTCAGGCGGGCGGGGCCTCCCTCTCCCACAGAGGTGAGCTCCGCGTGCGCCACGCATCCTGTCGGGCGGGACCCTCCCCTCTCAACAGAGGCAAGCTCCGCGTGCGCCACGTGTCTGGTGGGTCGGGACCTCCCCTCTCAACAGAGGCGAGCTCCGCGAACGCCACGTGTCAGTTCTGGACCTCCCCTCTCTTCGGAGGTGGATCCACGGTGCCATGTGTCAGTGCCGGACCTCCCCTCTCTTCGTAGGTAGCTCCAGATGTGCTACGTGTCCTAACAGCGCCAGACTTCCTTTCCGCTCGGAGACGAGCTCCGAGGTTGACACATGTCCAACAGTGACGGACCTCCCGGAGGTGAGCTCCAAAGGTGACACGTGTCCGATAGTGTCGGACCTCCCGGAGGTGAGCTCCGGAGGTGACACGTGTCCAACAGGACCGGACCTCTCGGAGGTGTGCTCCGAGACCGACATGTGTCTGGCGGGGCCGGACCTCTCGGAGGTGAGCTCTGAGAGCGACACGTGTCCCGCGCGGCTGGTCCTCTATTTTCCGCGGGAACTAGCTCCGGTGACAACACGTGTCCTGCGGGACTGGCCTCGCTTCTTCCGCAGAGGCTAGCTCCGGGGGCAACACGTGTCCCACGGGTTCAGACCTCTCCCCCTTTGCGGGAATGAGCCCCGAGCCTGCCACGTAGCCAGTTTAGCGGCGGACCTCTCCCCATTGCGGGGATGAGCTCCGAAGGCACTACGTGGCCAGCGGGCCGCGGGTATTGTCTTCGGCGCTCTCTGTGAACTGGAATTGGCTCTTTTTGGCTATCTTTTTAATATTTTCTCTGTTTCTACTTATTTTAAAATGTTTTCTACATATAAAATATGAATATATGCAGAAATCAAAAATAAGGGTGTCACATCACGGTTCGGGAGCTGCCACCCGGGCTGCGCAAGGAGTTCGAACGGTTACATCTCGTGTTCTTGAACGAGATGGAGGTGATAGAACTGAACTCCTCGCTGGAACAAGAGATATGATATGGCCAAGCAACGGATGAGGAAATCAAGGTAATCAAGGAAATAATCCTACAAGGCATAGAAAAGGATTTCAAGGAAGACGAGAAAGGCACGCTTTGGTTAGGGAAAAGGATTTGTGTGCCTAACGTGAAGCACCTCCACGACACGATATTAATGGAGGCACATGACTCACCTTATTCCATACATCCTGGCTGTACAAAGATGTACAAGGATCTGAAAACATGCTATTGGTGGGATGGTATGAAAAGGGACATAGCTGAATATGTTGCCTTACGCGATACGTGCCAACGGGTGAAGGCCGAACATCAAAGACCCGCTGGACTGTTGCAGCCATTGAAAGTACCCGAGTGGAAGTGGGAACACATCAGCATGGATTTCATCGTCGGATTTCCACGGACTCAATCGGGTTACAACTCTATTTGGGTTATCGTGGAGCGATTGACGAAAACAGCCCATTTTCTTCCTGTTAGAACCAAGTACAGCGTTGCACAACTAGCCGAGCCGTATATGGAGCAAATCGTGTGTCACCATGGAGTTCCGAAGAGGATAGTTTCAGATTGGGGTTTCAATTTACCTCTAGGATCTGGAATAAGCGGCATGAAGCCATGGGTACACGACTGAATTTCAGCTCCGCTTATCACCCGCAAACCGACGGGCAAACTGAGAGGACAAACCAAAATTTCGAAGACATGTTGAGAGCTTGCGCCTTGAAACATGGGCGTAGTTGGGATAGGAGCTTGCTGTATGCTGAATTCTCGTACAACAACAGCTACCAAGCCAGCTTGAAAATGTCACCTTTCGAAGCACTGTATGGTAGACGGTATAGAACGCCGCTGTTCTGGAATGAGACCGAAGAAAGCCAAGTGTTTGGGCCCGAAACAAGTCCCAACGATACGAGAAAACTTGAAAGCTGCTCAGTCATGACAAAAAGGTTATGCGGACAATAGGCGAAGAAGATTGACCTTCGAAGTGGGATACTTCATGTATCTTAAACTATCGTCTATCCGAGGCCAACGACGGTTCAACGTCAAAGGCAAGTTAGCACCTCGCTACATCGGGCCATTCAAGATTTCGGGCAAGCAAGGAGAAGTAGCCTATCAACTAGAGCTGCCAACGCACCTCTTCAACGTGCATGACGTGTTTCACGTATCCCAACTCAAGAAGTGCTTGAGAGTACCGGAAGAACAAGTACCGATGGATGAGCTTGAACTTCAGGAGGATCTGACCTACGCGGAACACCCCGTCAAAATACTGGATGTGAAGGAAAGGGTAACGAGGAACAAAGTAATCTGTTGGTGCAAGGTACAATGGAGCCATCACACGGAAGCCGAAACTACATGGGAGCGTGAGGAAGACCTCAAGGCATAATTCCCTCATCTATTCTCCACTCTATCCAATCTCAAGGGCAAGATTCAGTTTAAGGGGGGTAGGTTTGTAACAACCTCAAATTCATTGCCGTGCATTGCATAATTTTTTCATGTAGAGAAGCATTATAAAAGAAGTAGAAATGAAGAAAGAACTATAGAAATGGAGAAAGAACTATAGAAATGGAGGAAGGAACCATAGAAATGGAGGAAAAACCATAGAAATGGAGAAGGGAATATAGAAATGGATAATGGGGCATAAAATGGAGAAGGGAAATATAGAAATGGAGAATGAGGCATAGAAATGGAGAAGGGAAATATAGAAATGGAGAATGGGGCATAGAAATGGAGAGGGGAATGTAGAAATGGAGAATGGGACATAGAAATGGAGAGCGGAATGTAGAAATGGAGAATGGGACATAGAAATGGAGAGGGGAATGTAGAAATGGAACAGGTGACATAGAAATGGTGAGGAATGGGAAAAAGATAGCTGAAATGAGACATTCCCAAATTTCCCCAAAATTTCCAAATTCCCCGATTCCACAAAAGGGGAATTTTCCCCACATTTGGGGGGGGGGGGGGGAATTTTCCCCAAATTTGCTGCACCAATTAAGGGGGAGACCCCTTGGCCTCAGCCCTTAAGGGGGAAAACCATATTCCCCACCTTTAGGACTCTTTGGTTAAGTCCCCCACCTCTAAGACTCTTTGGTTAAATGCCCCACCATTAGGACTCTTTGTTTCCACCTTTAGGACTCTTTGGTTGAGTCCCATCTTGCTAGGACTCTTTGTTTCCACCCCTAGGACTCTTTGGTTGAGTCCCATCTTGCTAGGACTCTTTGATTCCACCCCTAGGACTCTTTTTCCCCCTTATAAATATAACCCCCACCCCCTGGCCGCACCCCTCTCCCTTTTGGTCGTCCCCCATGCTGCCAAGCCCCCTTCCTTGCTGCCAAGTCGCCAAGTCCCCCCCCCCCTCATCGGAATTTGGCCGCCGTCGAGCCCCGTCACGCCTCGCCATCGCCAGAGAAGAAGTTCGACGATCTGTCCAGCTCTAATATTCTATAGAAAAATTCCCTGCTGCAGCCATTGCTAGGAGAAAGGCCCTGCCACAAGGAGGAAGTGAGGTAGGTCTCCATTACCCATCTTACGACATCGCCGCTGTTTCTACGCATCTGTTTTCTTTGCCCCCTTCGAGCAGAAACTTTTTGAAAGTACATCTAGATAATCCCCGTGGTTTTGGTTGATTGATGACAATTAAGATGCTAATAAGTTTCTACTGAGTATAAGCATAGGTGTTTATCAAAGAAATGGATATGGAGTCTCTCAAGAAGCAAAAGGAAAAGAAGAAGACTTGGAAGAATTGAAAATAGCATTTTCTATTAATCTTCACATTTTTTAGTTGTGTATAGGGTCTTCTCCTTTAGAGTGCTTAAGAATCACTAGAGAGCTCAAACGAAGGATAGAACGTTAGAATCACGAGATGAGGTAGTCATAGACATGAAGAAAAGGGAAGACCGGACTTGTCCGGACAAATGGCCGAACTAGTTCGTTAAGAACCGGACTAATCCGTTTCAGACCGGACAAAGAGTTCCTGAGTAAGCTCGGACTAGTCCGATAAAGGCCGGACTAGTCCGTTGTTGTGTGAGTCTGAGCCGTTTTGAGACTAAATCTCAGAAGGCCGGACTAGTCCGCTAAGCGGACTAAGCCGCTTAGGTCCGGAGAAGAAGTCTCTGAGTGTCATCGGACTAGTCCGCTCCACAGGCCGGACTAGTCCGATCTTTTCCGACTAGTCCAAAATAGGACGGAACAAAGGTTCTTGTGTGAGCTCGGACTAGTCCGAGGATGGCTGGACTAGTCCGCAGCTCCAGTTGAGAGAGTCTTTAAGACTAAGTCTGGTAAGACCGGACTAGTCCGCCCTTACCAGACTAGTCCGTTCTCATACGGAACAAAGGTTCCTGACTGAGATCGGACTAGCCCGCTCTTGGCCGGACTAGTCCAGGGTTTCATGACCGTTTGAATTCAACGGTCACTAAAACTTTATTTGGTAACCCGTGACGTGAGTGGTCCCTCAAGATGGGACTAGTCCGGGGTTGGGACCGGACTAGTCCGGACTTTAGTTGGTAGCGGCTAAATGCCGGGATTTCTATAAAAGGAGACCCCCCGGCTGAGAATGAAAAATACACAAACTCATGCGTTGAAAACTCATTCCTAGAGCTCTTTTAAGCCTCTTTCCTCACCTTCTAGACCCCTAAGATTGGATCTTAAGGTGTTAGCGGTTTTTGTGAGAGGAAAGACGTGGTGACCGACGTTTGAGCTCTCGGTTTGATTCTTTTGCACTCTAACTGTTATTTTGAGTTCTCAACAGTTGTACTTTGAATTCTAGAACTGCTTGGTTGGTGTAGGGAGCCTCAAAGTGTGAGTAGCCCCTAAGAGCATTGTATTCACATTCGATTGATAGTGAGAAAGCCCGGGCTTGATCTTAGTGATCGCTCGGTGAGGGAAGGGTCAGAAAAGACCCGGTCCTTGGTGGACTCCTCAACGAGGACGTAGGTTCTTGTGTGGAATCGAACCTCGGGATAATTCAGGTCTCTTGTCTTTTCTACTATCTTACTTTCTCACTAGAATTACTTGTTAAACTTTCATTGTGTTATTTTCTGCAAATTGTTCTATTATTTTGCAATCTGATTATTCTCAACAAATTTGTGACATCATTTGACTACCACATATTTTCAGCTCAAACAAACTTAACAGAAAACGTAAAACACAAAGTAGGCTTATACCGGACTAGTCCGACCTCATACCGGACTAGTCCGGCCCACTCTGGTTTTATTCGCTCTTTATTTTAATTTCAGATTTTATTAGCATATTCACCCCCCTCTAGGCAACTTTCACTTTTATGTGTGGACAGATCGCGTTTTGATCGATTTTTGATGGTTGAATTGATCTAGATCTTGAGTCAAGATCATCACCACGTCCACACTTGACCCTACACCCTTGTTCATCATAAAACCCCATGAAAACCCATTAAAAAATGCAAGAACACGTACAAACTGGTTTAATAAAACAGCACCATAGGATTTGCATCCATCTACTCCATTGCATCTTCAGTAAAGTTTGTGCATGATGATTGATTGCTGTGAATTTTATATGTGCGTGATCGTGAGTAGAAGGACAAGCTCAAGAGGCCATCTACGAGGAACTACAGCACCAAGACTTCGAGACGCTTGAACAACAAGAACCACGGGAGCAAGGCAAGTTCCCCTTGACCATATTGATCCCATGTTTTGAAACTGTTTTGTTTGCAAAAACTCGTATGCTTGAGTCAATTTGATGGGACACCCTTTTATAGGAGTTTTACTAGTTTTGTTAACCATCCTTGTCGCCAGGAAAGTTGATGAGTTGGGTATGGTTGTTTTTTTTTTAATTCACAGGATACGGGAAGCTGAAATAAAACATGTCTATCTACTGCACTCATATGAATAATGATGATGACATCTTGATGATGTTAATGGGCATGTAATCATGGAGATCTAGAGTAGCCGATGCATTGAGCCGGAAGGGAGCATGTCACCATCTCACGGTTTGGGAGCTACCGCCCGAGCTACGCAAGGAGTTCAAACGGTTACATCTCGGTTTCTTAAACGAGATGGAAATAATGGAACTCCACTCATCATTGGAACAAGAAATAAAGGATGGCCAATCTACGGATGAGGAGATCAAGGAAAGGATCCAGCAAGGAATAGAGAAGGACTTCAAGGAAGACGAGAAGGGTACGCTTTGTCTAGGAAAAAGGATTTGTGTGCCTAACATGAAGCACATCCGCGACACGATATTAAAAGAGGCACACGACTCACTTTATTCCATACATCCCGGAAGTACCAAGATGTACAAGGACCTGAAGACTTGTTATTGGTGGAATGGTATGAAGAGGGACACAGCCGAGTATGTTGCCCTGTGGGACACCTGCCAATGGGTGAAGGCCGAACATCAAAGACCTGCTGGATTGTTGCAACCCTTGAAGGTGCCCGAGTGGAAGTGGGAAGACATCAGTATGGATTTCATCATTGAATTACTACGTACTCGATTGGGTTATGACTCAATCTAGGTTACCATGGATCGACTGACGAAAACAGCTCATTTTCTTGTTAAAACCACGTACCGCGTGGCAGATCTAGCCGAGCTGTACATGGAGCAAATCCTGTGCCACCATGGAGTCCCGAAGAGGATACTCTCAGATCGGGGTTCTCAGTTTACCTCTAGATTTTGGAGGAAGCTGCAGAAAGCTATGGGTACACGACTAGATTTTAGCTCCACCTACCACCCACAAACTGATGGACAAAACCGAAAGGACAAACCAAATTTTGGAGGACATGTTGAGAGCTTGCGCCTTGAAACATGGGCGTAGTTGGGACAGGAGTTTAACGTACGCCGAATTCTACTATAACAACAGCTATCAATTTAGCTTGAAGATGTCGCCATTCGAAGCATTATATGGTAGACGGTGTAGGACACCGCTGTTTTGGAATGAGACCGGAGAGAACCAAGTGTTTGGACCAGAAGTGCTACAAGAGGCTGAGAAGCAAGTCCAAACAATACGGGAGAACTTGAAGGATGCTCAGTCACAACAGAAAGGCTATGCGGACAATAGGCGAAGGAAGTTGACTTTTGAAATAGGAGACTTCGTATACCTTAAGGTATCGCGTATCCGTGGCCAACGATGTTTCAACGTCAAAGGCAAGCTAGCACCTCGCTACATCGGGCCGTTTAAGATTTTGGACAAGCGAGGAGAAGTAGCCTATCAACTAGAGCTCCCAACGCACCTCTCCGATGTACATGACGTGTTTCATGTATCCCAGCTCAAGAAGTGCTTGAGAGTACCAGAAGAGCAAGTACTGATGGATGAACTTGAACTTCAAGGGGATCTGACCTATGCAGAGCACCCTGTCTGAATTTTGGACGTAAAGGAAAGGGTCACAAGGAACAAAGTGATCCAATGGTGCAAGGTACAATGGAGCCATCACACAGAAGCAGAAGCTACATGGGAGTGTGAGGGGGATATCAAGACAGAGTTTCCTCATCTATTCTCTACTAACGAATCTCGAGGGCGAGATTCAATTTAAGGGGGGGGGGGTAGATTTGTGACACCCTCATTTTTTATTTCTGCATATATTCATATTTTATATGTAGAAAACATTTTAAAATAAGTAGAAACAGAGAAAATATTAAAAAGATAGCCAAAAAGAGCCAATTCCAGTTCACAGAGAGCGCCGAAGGCAATACCCACGGCTCGCTGGCCACGTGGCGCCTTCGGACCTCATCCCCACAATGGGGAGAGGTCCGCCGCTAAACTGGCTACGTGCCAGGCTCGGGGCTCATCCCCGCAAAGGGGAAGAGGTCCGACCCCATGGGACACGTGTTGCCCCTGGTGCTAGCCTCTGTGGAAGGAGCGAGGCCAGTCCCGCAGGACACGTGTCGTCACCGGAGCTAGTTCCCACGGAAAAGAGAGGACCAGCCACGCGGGATACTTGTCGCTCTCGGAGCTCACCTCCGAGAGGTCCGGCCCCGCCAGACACGTGTCGCTCTCGGAGCACACCTCCGAGAGGTCCGGTCCTATTGGACACGTGTCACCTCCGGAGCTCACCTCCGGGAGATCCGACACTATCGGACACGTGTCACCTCCGAAGCTCACCTCCAGGAGGTCCGACACTATCGGACACGTGTCACCTCCGGAGATTACCTCCGGGAGGTCCATCACTGTTGGACATGTGTCAACCTCGGAGCTCGTCTCCGAGCAGAAAGGAAGTCTAGCGCTGTTAGGACACGTGGCACATCCGGAGCTACCTCCAAAGAGAGGGGAGGTCCGGCACTGACACATGGCACCCCAAGATCCACCTCCGAAGAGAGGGGAGGTCCGGAACTGACACGTGGCATTCGCGGAGCTCGCCTATGTTGAGAGGGGAGATCCCGACCTACCAGACACGTGGCGCACGCGGAGCTTGCCTCTGTTGAGAGGGGAGGCCCCGCCCGCCAGGACGCGTGGCGCATGCGGAGCTCACCTCTGAGGGAGAGGGAGGTCCCGCCCGCCTGACACGCGGCCCAACCTGAGCTTGTCTCTGCGGAAAAGGGAGCCCAGGTTCCCGCAGGACACGTGGAGCTTCCAGAGCTCACCGTCGCGAAGGTAACGAGTTCTGAAGCGATTTTTGCTTCTGTACGCGTGGGAATCCCAGGTACTGAGGAAACCGACACGAATTCCACATTGCTACCGCACCAAATCAACTAAAGATAAGTTGTTAAGATCCAAAAACAGTTTGAATGGGGCTCTTATTCGAAGTATAATCAGATTAGAACTCTTCTCTTCCCGGTTATAAATAAAACCAAAAACCTTTGGCCGCAACCACAAACTTCTTTTCCACCTCCTGAGCCGACAACTTAGAGCCCTAGCCCCAGCTCGCCGAGTGAACCCCTTCGCCGGAGTTCAGTCACCGGAGATCACCGGAAGAGAGCCCCGATGATCTATCTTGCTAGGAGAAGGACCCCGAGACCAAGAAGAACGTAAGGTAGGTCTCCAATACCACCTTACGACATCATCACGTTTTCTTTGCATCTGTTCTTCAATTTTTTTGAATAGAATCTTTTTCGTGGACAGATCACGTGTTGATCGGTTTGATCTAAAGTCAAGATCATCGCCACGTCCACAATTGATCTTTACACCTCTGTTCATCATAAAAGCCATGCAAACATGCAAAAACACGTACAAACTGATCTAATAAAAAACTGTGTCATAGGATTTGCATGCATATGCATCATCGCATTTGGTTAATGTTTGTGCATGGTATTGATTGTTATGAATCCTATATGTGCTTGATCGTGTATAGAAGGACAAGCTCAGGGAGCTGTCTACGACGAGCTGCAACAACAAGGTTTCGAGATCCAAGAGCAACAGGAACCGCAAGAACAAGGCAAGTGCCCCTTGACCATATTGATCCTATGTTTGGGAAAACTGTTTTGTTGCGAAAAGGTGTGACTTCTTGAGTCAAACATGATGGGAAACCCTTTCATAGGAGTTTACTAGTTTTGATAGCCACCCTTGTCACCTGGAAAGTTATTTGAGTCGGGTATGGTTTTTTCTTTCATGCTTCGCTGAGTCCACGGGATTTTGAGAAGCGAGATAGATGTGTCTAACTAACTGCACTCGTAATGATAATGAGAACTTGATGTTGTTAATGAACATGGATCGGAGGGAGATCTAGGCAAGCTTGGGTTTGTGAATGAGGTGGAATGAGATGGTGGTTTACTTGCCGTAGATCTAAGGACCGGTTCATGCCAGCCATGCTAGGATAACAGTGCCACCACAAGGCCAAGTATGGGTGCGGCTTAGCTGAGTAATTAGGTAAGTTGCTAGATTGTTATGGACCGTGGAAGGCGCGGGGAATGGGAGTCGAGTGAGGACTGCCCTAGGAACTGGATGGCACAAGAGGGGGCCTGTGGGTGGGAGAATTGGAGATTCTTGCTTGCCGGTGAAACCTTAGTGAGTCCATACATCTAGTAACCCCTTTGTAAATACTATTTTGTGATCTCTTGGCCATACACCGACAGTTGTGTACTGGTATAATGGAGGTTCTGCAGTCGCCGACGGGTGACGAAATCACAAACTTGTGGGTAAAGTGGTACAAACTCTGCAGAGTATAAAACTCTCATGATAGCCGAGCTTACGATCACTAGCACCTGGACAAATCACATGATTAGTTGGGATGGTTTTTTATTATGGTTATGGTTTTTTGGTGATGGTTATGGTTTGGTTTTCGAGACTGTTGAGTCCGGGTGATAAGATTGGCTGCATGACTGTTGAGTCATGGCAACGAGATTGGTCTCGGTGTGAGATGGAATTGTTTATGAGATGAAATGGTATCGAATACGAGATGGTATTCGTTAGATGGTAGCGAATACGAGAAGGTATTCTTGAGCAAAGATGAAAAAGATTAATGTCTGGTTGAGACATGGAAAATGATGAACATAATATGGTTGTTGGTATTTTAATACATGTTGCGATTACATTCATTTAAAGTTAAGTTGATGTTTTTATCTTTTTTGAGAAATAAACTTTGCTTTCTGCATTGAGCCTTTTTATACCTTCCTTGTTGTAAGCTACACATCATACTTTCCCGCACTTGCTGAGTACATCATTGTACTCAAACTTGCATTATTACTTCGTCATCAGCTACAGGAGAAGATTACTATGAAGACCAAGTGGAGTCTTAGGCGTGTAATCTGTCCTCAACATTGCCTGTGGGGATGGAGTAGAGATGGAGCCACTGCTGCTGCTTAGATTGCTTCCACACTAGAATAAAGACTTCCGTTGGTAGATTTAGACTTCCGCTGCTTAGATAAGACTTCCAATGTTAGCATGAGTCCAAGACTCACGAGACGTTGTAATAAACCCTGTTATTCGTGGTTATATATATTATGAATTCAGTTTGTGGATGATATATGTATGTGTGATGAACATCCTGGGCACACATATGCATCAGTTCTCGGTTCCGTGGTTTTCCACAGAAATGAGGCGTCACACGTGAGTTGGTGACATGCTCTCTTTCGGCTCGACGCATCAGCTACTACATTGGCCTTTCCTGGGTGATAGTTGATTCCAACATCATAATCCTCGATGAGTTCCAACCATCGATGTTGCCTCAAATTCAGATCTGTTTGCGTGAATATATACTTGAGGCTTTTGTGATCCGTATAAATCTCACATCGGTGGCCAAGGATATAATGCCTCCAAATCTTCAAGGCATGTACTACGGCTGCAAGACAATGTCATGTGTGGGGTAATTCAGCTCATGTTTCTTTAGTTGTCTCGACGCATAGGCTACCACTTGTCCTTCTTGCATGAGCACACATTCAAGCCCTTGTCTTGATGCGTCACAATATATGTCGAAATATATCAAAACCTGCAATACCAAAACTGGTGCTGTTGTTAATCTCTTCTTTAGTTCTTCAAAGCTGTCTTGACACGCTGGTGTCCACTGAAATGCTTTCCCCTTCATTAGCGATTCAGTCATAAACTTCGCTATTTTGGAGATATCCTTGATGAACCGGCGGCAGTATCCAGCCATCGCAAGGAAACTCCTAATATCTCTCACATTCTTCGGTTGATTCCACATCATAATATCTCCCACTTTTCCGGGATCAACCGACACTTCTCCTTCGGAGATAATGTGGCCTAGGAATGATATCTCCTTTAGCCAAAACTGACACTTGCTGAACTTGACATACAATTGATGCTCTCACGGTTTCTGCAATGTCAACCTCAAGTGTTCTTCATGTTCTTGCTCGTTTTTCGAATACACCATGATGTCGTCGATAAAACCATGGCGAACTTGTCGAAGTACTCCATGAAGACCTTATTCATGACGTACATAAAGTATGTGGGTGCATTCGTTAACCCAAAAGACATAACGGTATATTCATACGAACCATACCGTGTTCCAGATGCAGTCTTGGGTATGTCGGAGGGCTTAATCTTCAGCTGGAAATATCCCGACCGAAGATCAATCTTGGAGAAAATTTGGGCACCTTTCATTTGGTTGAACAGGTCCTCAATATGGGGCAGCAGGTATTTATTCTTGATCGTCACCTCATTGAGAGATCTATAATCCACACACATCCTTTGGGTCCCATCCTTCTTGTCTACGAAGAGCACGGGGGCTCCCCATGGTGACGAGCTTGGGCGTATAAAACCCTTTTCTAGCTGCTCCTGAATTTGCTTCTTAAGCTCCACTAGTTCATTAGCGGGCATCCTATATGACCTCTTCGCTATAGGTGCAGTTCCGGGTACTAAATCAATGGCAAATTCAATGTCCCGGTCAGGTGGCATACCTGAAAGTTCTTCCGGGAACACATCTGAATATTCTTGAACCACCGGAATGCTTTCCAATGTCGCTTCTTCGACGTGGTTCAACGCTGCCTTCTCGGTTTCCGGTTGGGCTGCCTTAAACTCAATACGAGTACTGTGCTCACTTGTCAACTGCACGATCATCTCAGCACATTGAATCACTCCGTTGTGCTTTCTTAACCAATCCATTCCAAGTATTATGTCAATCCCTTGGAAATCCAAGACAATAAGGTTGGCAAGAAAGTCTGCCCCCCTTATTTTAATGCTTACTCTCGGAATAGGATTCAGAATTTAAAGAAGTGATTTCCCAACTATATGCATCAAGGTGTATGAACTAAGCAACTTATTTTATTAATTTCAGCCTATATGAGGATGTGAAGAAGTGTCAAATCATATCACATCTCTGTACTATGTGTGGACGTGGACATTCGGCGAAGCGTTCCACAACTCACGCCAAGCACACAAATATAAATAATCACCATGAAATTTCAGCACACCAGTCTTATTCAAGCTACTACAATCTAAATGTTCCTGTTACAGCTTTATTCAATGGGAAACTTAGACTTAATCGTGAGAACCGGTGCTGTTCTCGCTGTGTGACGGGGGTGGTCCATACATGGGCGCACGCCATGGTGAGTCGGCAGTCCATGTAGGGATAGATGATGCTGGTGCTCCATTTGTTCCCGCGTTGGCACAAGTCTCCTCTTGATTCTCCAGCAAATACAGCTTCTTGCGGAGGTAACGGATCTCTTCTTGTGCGCTTGCATAGCGGTTTCCTAACTCCACCAGCAACCTCTGAGACTTGTCAGCAACTTGTGGGTTGGAAAGAGCTGTTACATGGGGTCCAATGATCTCCCTTGTACCACTCTTCCGATACGGTTGCAGCTCAAAAGTAGTGTTATCAAGCTGCTCACGGAAGGCGTAGCACAGTCCGGTGAGTGCATCTCATGCAGCAGCATCGATAGCTTCTGCCCTTGTAGCTCTCCATGTGGGTGCGAAGTGCCGAGTGACAACCTTACCGTTATATAGGATGGTTACTTCAGCCTTCCACTCTTCATGTCCTAGACGAGGGACTTTCTTGAGGAGATACTCCAGGTATAAGCTGCAGCCATCAAGAAATTCTGTAGGCTCCTTGGATATGTGTCCTCCTTCCATTCCGTCGGATCGGAATTCTTGAACCGAACAGTTTACCCGTTCATCACCTTCATTCTCGTCCTCAGCAAGGGGTGGCTCCTGTTCGGATTCATCTCCTTCCGACATAGCTTCATGAGGCTCCGCTAGTTGTAAGCCCGCATGAAACTCCTCCTGAGGTGCATACCAATGCTGCTCTTGTGGATCATCTTCCATTTCATCCTCGAATTATTCTACCTCTTCCGGATCCTATTCCTCATGCATAGAGCTACTGACCTCATATTCCTCATGAGGTTCCATCTTCACCTACTCCCAATATGGTCCATCGGACACCTCAATGGGGTTAAGTGCACTCCCAAGTGGTGGTGGACGAGTCCTTATGTGTGTTGTGTTCCTAGTCACCAGCATCTATAAATAAGACATGAGAAACTTTAGAGAAGAAGAAAATAACTCCAAGACTTCAGGAGCTACGAAGAAAGAAAACAGAAAGTGTGGCTGCCCACAAGAAAAAGAAGAAAAGAAGCGCTGAAAATAGCAGTTTGCGGTGGCTGAGTTGACAAGTAAAGTGCAGCAGCAAGCAATTTTCAAAAATAATTGTTTAGAGGGGTGTTCCTATACGTTTAGAGTGTCCATTCTACCTAGACTTGCATCCTACAGTCAACGTGACTCTGATACCAATCTGTGACACCGAGTTCCGAAAATAGAACCAAGTGAATGCATATGTGTGCCTAGGATGTTCATCACACATACACATGTAATCCACAAACAGAATTCAGAATATAACTACAAATAAATAGTGTTTAAGTACTTTATTACAATGACTCAAACTCTCATTCATGAATCTCTAACTTATTCTTGCAGCAGAAGTCTCTAAACGACAGCGGAAATAACTAAACAGCAGGCTCCAATCTTTATCTCCACAGGCATGTTGACGGTAGTTCGCACACCTAGTACTCCACATGTTCCTCGAAGTACTCATCTCCTGTAGCTGATGTTTATGTTGTAATGCAAGGGTGAGTACATGTCGTACTCAGCAAGTGCGGGAAAAGAATGACATGTAGCTTACAACAAGGTAAGCAATAAAAAGGCTCATTGCAGCAAGCAAATTTTATTTCACAAACATGGTAAAAACAGCAACTATTTCTAGGTGAAATTTATCCCATCATAATCAAGTAAATCAGCAACATTCTCTCATCATATTTCACCATTTATCAAGTCTCATCCAGCCATTAATCTTTCTCAAGTTCATCTCATACTCATAAATATTCATAGCCATCCCCTTTTCATATGACCGAAACCAAAATCATTGACATGACTCAAAACAGTCCCAAAACCAATCCCAATGAGCATACCATAACCATATCGAATAACCATCCCAAGTTTTCCCTATAATCCAGGTGCTTGTGACCGGAAGCACGGCTATCATGATAGTTTTACACTCTGCAGAGGTGGCACCACTTTACCCACAAGTTTGTGATTTTGTCACCCGTCGGCGACTGCAGAACCTCCATTATACCAGTACACAACCGTCGGTGTATGGCCAGGAGATCACAAAATGGCCTTTACAAAGGGGCTACTAGATGTATGGACTCACTGAGGTTTCACCGGCAGGCTCGAATCACCATTATCTCACCCACAGGCCCCCTCTTGTGCCATGCAGTTCCCAGGGCAGTCCTCCTCGACTCCCATTCCCCGTGCCATCCACGGTCTATAACAAGCTAGCAACACACCTAATTAATCAGTTAAGCTGCACCCATACTTGGCCTTGTGGCCTGGCATATTCTCCCATGAACCAGTCCTTAGATTTACGGCAAGTACCACCATCTCATCCAGCAACATCCATGAACCAAGCTTGCCTAGATCTCCCCGATTCCATGTCCATTAACATCATCAAGATCTCACCATCATTATTCATATGAGTGCAGTAGCTAGACATGTTTTATTTCAGCTTCCCGTATCCCGTGAATTAAGCAAAGCAAAAAGAAAAAAACAACCATACCTGACTCATCAACTTTCCCGGCGACAAGGATGGTTAACAAAACTAGTAAAACTCCTATAAAAGGGTGTCCCATCAAATTGACTCAAGCATACGACTTTTTGCAAACAAAACAGTTTCAAAACATGGGATCAATATGGTCAAGGGGCACTTGCCTTGCTCTCGTGGTTCTTGTTGTTCAAGCGCCTCGAAGTCTTCGTGCTGTAGTTCCTCATAGATGGCCTCTTGAGATTGTCCTTCTACTCACGATCATGCACATACAAAATTCACAGCAATCAATCATCATGCACAAACTTTACTCAAGATGCAATGGTGTAGATGGATGCAAATCCTATGGTGCTGTTTTTTTAAACCAGTTTGTATGTGTTCTTGCATGTTTTAATGGGTTTTCATGGGGTTTTATGATGAACAAGGGTGTAGGGATCAAGTGTGGACGTGGTGATGATCTTGACTCAAGATCTAGATCAATTCTACCGTCAAAAATTGATTAAAACGTCATCTGTCCACACGTAAAAGTTTCTGCTCGAAGGGGGCGAAGAAAACGGATGCCTAGAAACAGCGGCGATGTCGTAAGATGGGTAATGGAGACCTACCTCACTTCCTCCTTGTGGAAGGGCCTTTCTCCTAGCAATGGCAGCAGCGGGGAACTTTTCTATGGAAGATTAGGGCAGGACATATCGTCGGGCTTCTTCTCCAGCGACAGCGGCCAAATTCCGGCGAGGGGGGGAACTTGGCGACTTGGCAGCAAGGAAGGGGGCTTAGCAGCAGGGGGGGCGACCAAAAGGGAGAGGGGTGCGGCCAGGGAGTGGGGGTTATATTTATAAGGAGGAAAAAAGAGTCCTTGGGGTGGAAACAAAGAGTCCTAGAAAGATGGGACTCAACCAAAGAGTCCTAGGGGTGGAAACAAAGAGTCCTAGCAAGATGGGACTCAACCAAAGAGTCCTAAAGGTGGAAACAAAGAGTCCTAATGGTGGGGGATTTAACCAAAGAGTCCTTGAGGTGGGGGACTTAACCAAAGAGTCCTAAAGGTGGGGAATAGGGTTTTCCCCCTTAAAGGCTGAGGCCAAGGGGTCTCCCCCTTAATTGGTGCGGCCAATTTGGGGAAAATTCCCCCAAAATGTGGGGAAAATTCCCCTTTTGTGGAATTGGGTAATTTGTAAATTTTGGGAAAAAATTGGTGAAATTTGGGAATGGCTCATTTCAGCTATCTTTTTCCCATTCCTCACCATTTCTATGTCACTTGTTCCATTTCTACATTCCCCTCTCTATTTCTATGTCCCATTCTCCATTTCTACATTCCCCTCTCATTTCTATGTCCCATTCTCCATTTATACATTCCCCTCTCCATTTCTATGCCCCATTCTCTATTTCTATATTTCCCTTCTCCATTTCTATGCCCCATTCTCCATTTCTATATTTCCCTTCTCCATTTCTATGCCCCATTCTCCATTTCTATATTCCCTTCTCCATTTCTATGGTTTTTCCTCCATTTCTATGGTCCCTTCCTCCATTTCTATAGTTCTTTCTCCATTTCTATGGTTCTTTCTCCATTTCTATAGTTCTTCCTCCATTTCTGTGGTTCTTTCTCCATTTCTATAGTTCTTTATCCATTTTTACTTCTTTTATAATGCTTCTCTACATGAAATGAATTTGAGGGTGTTACAGAATAGAAGCCTCAAGAATGTCAACACTATGACTACTAGTAAAATGAATGAGTGTGGTGATTTACTTACTGTTCTTTATGTACTTCAAACATTATCTAGTTGGCTTGATACGGATGCTAATGTTAATATATGTGCTTGCATCTCTAGGTTCACTTCTAATTAGTCAATCTAGTATCTATCAAAACTAATGGGAAATGGGTCATGTACTTCTTTCATAGTGTTGCACAATAGATCTTAAGTTCACTTCAGAAAAGATCATGCAACACAGGAACGTGCAGTATGTGTCTTCTATGAGCAAGAATCTTGTGAGTGGTTCTCTTCTGTGTAGAGATGGGTTTAAAGTAGTGTTATAGTCTAATAAAGTAGTTGTTTCTAAGCAAGAACAAATTAATGTTAAAGGCTATGAGTGTGAAGGCTTGTTCCACTTTTCACTCTTAGAGTTTTGTGATAAGGGTATATTCGTGGCAATATTAATGATGATGCAAGTGTTTGGTATTATTTTTTATGTCACGCTAATTTTTGTTTAATGCCTTGGCTATCTAGTATGAATTTAATTCTAGTGATCACTATTGCTAAAGGTTCTAAATGTCATAATTGTGTGCAATCAAAGAAGTCTTGAAAGGCTCATATAGAACTCAAGAAGAGAAGCTTGATAACTCTAGAACTCATACATTATGATCTATGCGGGATGAATCGTGTGTTGACATTAACTGATTATGCTACTAAATTTTGCTATGTTTATTTTTTATGAACTAATATGAGGTTTGGACCACATAAAATATATAAGGTTGAAGTAGAAAATCAATTAGAGATAAGATCAAGTGTCTTAGATCATATCATGGTGGAGAGTATATCCTCAAATTATATGATGAGTTCTCTGAGGAACATGGTATTATACATGAGGGAACGTGTCGGCGTGTGGATTTCTGACTAGTATCGATTGCACCAAGCGTTCGTCCTCGAAGTGGCCTAGCTACAAACACAAAGGATTTATACTGGTTCAGGCAAGATGCCATACGCCCAGTTTGGGTGTCTCGCTGCTCTTTGTTTAAAGTGGTGGTTTTCTTACAAGTGTGAGTTGCCTCTCGAGAGGGATGATAGATCCCCCTTTTATACTCTCTCCTGACGGCTCCCTCTTAAATCTTTGCAAGTGGGGAGGGAGTCGTGGTTACAAGGACGGCTGTCCTATCATACATCAGCCAGAACGCCCGACGAGGCCGCCGCATCAAGAGTCCGTCGTCCTGTCATGTCGCTGGGGTGTGCCATACCGGGGCGAACGCGCGCCCTGCATACTCCTCCTCCATTCCATCTGACATGGTAGGGCTTCAATGGGCATGTTAGAGGAGACACTCGAGTGCCCCCACTTGGTCATGGCGGCGCCTGCTCTGCATCGAAGGCCACCTGCTTAATCCCCTTTTGAGCTCGGGCTCGAGCCTTCTCCTCTGGGTCCGCCCTCCACCTGGGAGTCGAGGGGGGATTGTTGCTTCCCCCGGAGGTCAGGGTTGGGAACTCTATCAGTAGCCCCCGAGCCTCTAGTTAATCACAATGATCGACCAGGGGTGAAAATCAGTTAGCTTCGCTCCTGCATAGCTAGGAAAAGAAGAAAAGATGTCGTCAGTATTTGGTTTCGCCATCGAGGCTATGTCCGATGGCCGGTCGCGACCTTCAGTTGCTCCCACCAGGGCCCAACGGGAGCCCCCGAACCTCATTTCGGGAGTCGAGTTGTCGTTATGGCGGGTTCGTTCTGTCCCCCGTCCGCGAGCCGTCGTGACTCGTAGGGGTTCGGCCAATCGGGGGCTTTTCCCGGCGGTCGAGCCCCCAGGCCCGGTGATTGGCTATTGGGTAGAGCCGAGTGGAACCCGCCTGCCCTGTTTGTATGAGTGGTTGGAACCATTTACCATATTTTGCGGGGGGGGGGGGGGGCATCCTGGTTGGGGTTCGGTTAACACGTTTCATTAGATCCCAGCTCGAGGTGAGCGCGTGGTTCCCAAGCCTATCGTGGGCTCAGGAGACTCCATGCCAACCCCTCGGAGGGCTACCTCGGTGCTCACGGGGCTCGGACTCAGCTACAGACTTAGAGGCGTCGGGAGGATTCGTCGTTCCCAAAATAGTCTCTATCGTGGACCACCTCGCATTGTCCGCCCCTCACTTATGGGCGCCTTGCGCGGCGTCGGAACCTGTGGGGTCGACCTTCGAACCTGGGGGCTTATGAAGCCCCAAAAGTGGGCTGAAAACTTACCTCCCTTACCTTGGTTGTATTTGCGCCTGTGCTCCATGGAGTTGAGGAGATGCCGCTCAACTCAACTCCCACACCGTGGAGGCGGTTTTAAGTTGAGAAGTCGAGTAGAATCCACTCAACTCGATTCCAACGACTAATACAATTTACAACGAACATAGCACTCATTAATAACTAAATACAATTTACAACTACATAATCATAAAAAACATTTAATTATAAATTAACTAACTAATACACCTAATTAAACAACTAATTAAACTAAATTTAAATTACAAGTAAAATATAAACCATAGTTATTAAGGCGTCGCTTAAGCACTAAGGCGTCCCCGTCGCCAGTGTTTACCTGTAACACCCACATATTCACCGTCATGTATTGCATTCACTTTCATATAGAGAAGCATTTAAAAAGAAATAGGAAAGAAATAAAGGAATATAGAAATAAATAAATAAATAAAGGAAGATAAAAATAGAAAAGAAAAAGAAAATAATAAAAGAAAAAGAAAAACCCTAGCCGCCTCTCCCCCCTAATCTGGCCGACACCCTCTCGCTTAGGAAAATCCCCCCCTAGGGATTTTCCTTGGCCGCGCCCCCCTTGGGGAATTTTTCTCTGGCCGCCGCCCCTATTTTCCCCCTCTAGGGATTTTTCCCTCCCCCAATTAATCTCAGCCCCTTGACCATATTGATCCTATGTTTTCGCACGTGTCAACTTGATGAGAAACCCTATAGTAGGAGTTTACTAGAATTGTTAGCCACCCTTGTCGCTTGGAACTTGTTGAGTCGGGTATGTGTCGTTTTCTCTTTTGCACTGCAAAGCTCAGGGGATTTTGGGAAAACTGAAATGAACTTGCTAACTACTGATGATTAAAGATGAATGAGATGATGAGATTAAAGATTATGAGAAAATGATGATGTTTTATGAGCATGGAATCGGAGAGATCTAGCAAGCTTGGCTTGTGGTTATGTTGAATGAGATGGCGGTTTGCTTGCCTTAGATCTAAGGACTAGTTCATGCAAGAATATGCCAGGAAAACAGTGCCACCACAAAGACAAATATGGGTGTGGCTTAGCTGACTAAATAGGTGTGTTGCTAACTTGTTATGGACCATTGGATTGCGCGGGGAATGGGAGTCAAGAAGGACTGCCCTGGGAACTACATGGCACGCGAGGGGGCGGCGTCGTTAGCCACCGAGCTCTCCCACTGCCGTGCCGTGACCGAACCTGTCCGGGAGAGTGCAGCCCGAGCCAGGTGCACGGTCGGCTATTGGCCGTCGGGGCCGCCGGGGTCTTCTGCAGAGCTCGGGTCACCCTGGGCGTCGCATTGTCCCACTAGCCCTCCATCGACCTTCAGCTCCTCCATGATATTTGGGAAGATAGGATAGCCATGGACCCTGAGGTGTTTTCTGGCGCGGTTGTTCCTGCCATGTCCTCCTTGGCCGAGCTCATCCCAGAAAGGGCAATCAAGGAGGAGGCGGACCGGCACCGGGGACTAGGTGGTTCTTCCCGTAGTTAGGACTTCTCTTTTCTACAAGAACTCTTGATATGCATTTTTTTGTCCTTGCGACTTGCTAGAGTTGTATCTCCGTCTTCCTCTGATAAAAAAAGAACCTTTTGATGTCTCCGTCTTCCTCTGAAAAAAAAGAACCTTTTGATATGGATTATGAATTGTGGGGAAGGTTATTCAAATGGTGGAGGATTTGCAATGAGGTTCAGGAAGTTTTTGAGTAACGTTTCTAAGCCCTAAGCGGGTGAGCATACCCTGATCGTTGCGCAAGCGTTGGTTCGTTCCTTCGTTCGTGTGGTGCTTTTTGAGAATCGTGTGGCACCGGAGGTCAGGTGTCTTGCAGCAAGAGGAAGAGGATTTGCCTGCAGGGAGCCAAAAGGAGAAGGGGGGGGGGGAAATACTGGTGTCTATAGATCAAGTCTGCCCGACTTGGGTTTTCCAGATACAAACGGTGACGCTTAGGCTACGCTACGTGATGGGCGGTGTCCCCTTTTAGTTGTCGGACGGTGCGGATGTTGTCCGTGTTGTCTTTGCCCAGCCACCTGGGTGAGCATCGACCATCCTCGTGTCCTTCGAGGGACTGGTTGAGGGTTAGTCGGGCATGATCCCTGTCGTTGCTCGGTGAGCCAAGCTGGGCGCAGCTGCTGTGACCGCCGCTGCGGCCAGTTTGCAACTTTGTTGCTCGCACAGCACGGCCTGCAAGAACTTTGCCTCCACCGTGATGACTCTCTTGGGGCCGGGCATCTTCAACTTGAGGTAGGTGTAGATCGGGATGGCCAGGAACTTCGCTTAGCCTGGCATTCCCAAGATGGTGTGGTTGGTGCCGTCGAAATTGGGGACCTCGAAGGTCAAGGTCTCCGTACGAAAGTTGGACTTATCCCCGAACATGACGGGGAGGTCGATCTTTCCTAGCGGCATCGCCTGCTAGCCCGAGAAGACGCCGTGGAAGGGAGCTCATGCCGGGCATATGCTCAAACGCAGAATTCTCAAAGCGTCAAGGGTCCCAACATAGAGGATGTTGAGACCACTTCCCCCGTCCATCAGGACCCTGGTCAGGCGCTTCGGGCCTATGACCGGGTCCACCACTAGGGGAAATGCTCGGGCTGGGGTATGAGGTCGGGGTGGTCCAATCGGTCAAAGGTAATCTGCTTCGGACCGCCGGATAAAGGTCAGGATGGTGGGGGCCACAATACTGACCTCCCGGGTTGTCAGCTTCTGCCTACAGCGGCTTTCGTAGGCTTGGCATCCTCCGAAGATCATGAGGCATCCCTCCAGCATGGGGAAGCTCGGATCATCAAGCTCAGAGCTTGACTTGGCAAGCTTCTTGCCTTTGTCGCCTACTGCGTCCGGCTCTGTGCCTCACCGAGTAGACGCGGTTGGTGCACTTCTTCTCGAGGAGTTTCTCGATGTAGTATGTCGGCCCTGTGGCCGGTCTCTTGCTCTCATGGCATTCGACGGCCACGACGAGGTTTGCACCACCGTTGGCCGGGTACTGGCGCTTAATGCGTCTGCTCACTTGTTTTTGTCGCCCTTGCAGGGCTCCTCTTTGCTCGTGGCGTCTGGGTTCTTCGACTTCCGTTTGTCGAAGATGGCCCCGACCGCTTCCTTGCTGGAAGTGTGGTTTTTGGCGATGTCGAGGAAGTCCCTCATGCTCCTTTGCTTGACGCAGCCGAGCTTGTGCACTAGGGACTTGTAGGTCATCCCGGAGAGGAAGGCTACGATAACATCGGCGTCGATGACATCAAGGAGATCGTTGCACTTCTTCGAGAAGCGTCGGATGTACTATTGTAGGGTTTCGTCCGGCTTCTGCTAGCAACCCTTGAGGTCCCTAGAGTTGCCGGGGGTGCGCATCGGTTCCCTAGAAGTTGCCGACCAACGTCTCTCAAAGTTTGGCCCAGTCCCATATGCAGTCAGGCGGGAGATATTCCAACCAAGCTCGAGTTGGCTCAGCTAGATAGATGGGGAGGTACTAGATGATGAAATCGTCATCATATGCTCCGCCAGATCCGCAAGCTAAGCGGTAGTCTTCCAACCAGATGCTTGGATTGGTGTCTCCGTCGTATTTTCCGACATAGGTTGGAGCTCGGAACCTTTGTAGAAAAGGTGCACTGTGTATCTGCTTTCCGAAGGCCCTCGAGTCGGGGCTCAGGCTCCGACCTCCTCCATCGCCGTGGCGACCAGCCCAACAGGTTTGTTGAGGCCGACGTTCGGGCAGTGAGTCCCTGAGGCCTTCCCGAGCTCGTCGTCTAGCCTCGAGGGTGTAACACCCCAAAATCCTGTTAAGAGGGGAATTTAAAAATTTTTGGACGTGTTGCATGTGTTGCAAAAATTCAAATTCAAACTGGAATTCAAATTAAACTCAAAACAGAAAAGAAATAGAAAAAGAAAAAGGAAAACAGAAAAAACCGGCCAGTGGGCCGAAACCCACCAGCCGGCCCACCCGATCCTGCGCCAGCCCGCAGCCGCGCGCGCCCTCCCTTCTTCCCACTGACACGCCGGGCCCGCCAACCTTTCTTCCTCCTCGCGCTCGCGCCCGCGCTCGGCCGGACTCTCTCACCCGAATCAAAACCGATCAGAAAATCTCGCGTATCCCAGCTGATTTCCGGACCCCGAAGACTCCAGCTCGATCTAAACCAACCCGCCGCCCTCCCCTGTCTATAAAAACCCCGGCATTGTCCCGTTTTCCCCCACGATCCGCCAATTTTCTCTCCGGTGAGAACCCAAGCCCCTCCGCCGAATTCTGCCCAATCTACGCTCGGGAATTCTGATCTAACTCGCTGATCTTGATCCACCGCCTCCGGGGAACCTCGCAGGTGCAGAAAACGCGGTGGTTTGCGGTTCAAACACAGCGCCGACGAGCCTCGCCGTGAATTCACCTCGGACCTCGTCGCCGACCGCCTTCCAGGACCTCCGAGCTCAAGAAAACCCCCGAGGTGAGATCCCCGACCTCCCGTCCACCGATCTATGCCATAAAATCACAGTTTTAGGAAGAATTGACGAAGATCCGAAACTCTCCGGCGAGATCGCCGCCTCCCGCCGCCGTGCGCCGTCGGACAGCGCCGCCCGCGCTCGATCAGAGCGACGTGGCCGCTTGTGCGCCGTTTATTTTAAATCGCACGGTAGAGTTTAAATCCCCGCGTACCGGTTCGATGTTATAATCTCAGCCGTCTGTTTTAAATCGGACGGTCCACGTCAGCCCCGCGTTATAAAGACTGGAATTCTTACACGCTACCCCCTGGGGTTCTCGGAAAATAAGAGCTAGCCCCGGAAACTTCTGATCTAGCTTCTGGAACTTCAGAAAATCATGTAAATTCATTTAAAAATCAGTTTTAGCCCCTGGACTTGATAAAAATTAGGAAAAACCCCTCTGTTAAGTATAGTTAGACCCCTGGAGATTCTTAAAATAAATTAATGGACCCTATAGTGGGGTGAGTTTACCTTTTTAACCCTATTTGATATTAAAGTTAGGAATTTGAATAATTGGCTAGTATTTAAAATTTAAAAGGTGGGACAAACATAGTGTCAAATTCAAATTAAAAACTTTCCCAGTACTTAGAAAACCGTGGAGTGAGATAAAAATAGATTTTTGTCTGAAATGAATCTGTATAATTGATTATTCACATTTATTAGTTAGAAGGACACATTTTTAAGTAGAGAATAATTCTGAAAATTAGAAAAATAAATGTAAAATAGTTTACATCAGAGGAAAAGATCAAAAATATATTATTAACTATTTTGGATCAGAACCTATTCTGTTTAGATGATGTGTCTTACTATTTTCATAATAAAGTACACATTTAGGCATAGGAAGTAAATTTGAAAATATAGCAAGCTAGGTATAAATAATTAGAAAATGATAAATGAAGTTTCCAAAATCCAAAGAATTCAGTTTAGGGTGGGTAGAAGTTCTGAAGACACATATGGAGTAGCAAAATACCTTTCATGCATACTTAGTAGCTAAAAGGTGTAGTAATTGAATATAAGGAATTTATTTAAATTGGAAACTCATATATATAGTATACAAGCATAAATGTGAATACAAAAGTAGGAATCATATACACATGATTAAAAGTGCATGTAAGCCACAAATCAACACCCATAGAGTAACCACAACACATATAATTGTGAATGACTTTCATAAATGTGAATGTGTGGTTTGTATGATGTGGAAGTGTGAACTATGTCTTATGGATTGTTGTTTTTCTTCTGCTATGTGTGACGATATGATGTAGAACCTGCTCCAGAGCAAGTTCTTCCTTTGCAAGATCAGGACTACCCATTCCAAGAGCAGCAGAAAGGAGGCAAGTGTCCTTGACAACTTTGATCCTATGCTAGGATGTGTAGATAGAATTATTTGCATTGTCAAATGAAATATGAAACCCATGCTAGGAAGTTTCCCTAGAATTGCACTACCTTGTTTCCTTATAGCTTGGGTTGGAATTTATTTTATCATGACATTTATTCACATTACTTATGCTTAGCCATGCTTAGAATGGGATAATTGGGATATGAGATCATCAAATTGTTTACCTTACTCTTGAATGAGATGTTGTGAGTTATGTAGAGGTAGGGATCAAGGCAAGTTGGATGTTTTGGTTGGTGCTGGGTGCACGAGACTCGGGTTTGTGTTTAGTACTTGCCTGGATCCTAAGGACCGGATCATGGAGCATGTAACCTGGCTTTACCGTGCCAACCACATGCTGAGATGGGGCAGCTTGGCCAATTAATTAGGTGTATCCCCGGCGTAGTATGGGTATGTTGGATGGTGCGGGGAATAGGTGTCAGCTGGACTACCTTATAAACCGCAAGGCTCAAGAGGGGGCCACTGCAGCGGGGTTGGAGCCTCTTGTATGCTGTTAGGGGTGAAACCTCAGTGGGCCCACGCTCGTCGGGAATCCCTTTGTAAAGGCTTCGTGGTGATCTCCTGGCTACACACCTGGGAAGTGTGAATGTGGTTTGTGGCCACTGGCATAATGGAGGTTCTTTTAGTCCACCCGGCAACGGGGGATGGAATCACTACATGTGGGTACAGTGGTGCAAACTCTGCAGAGTCAAAACTGTCATGACAGCCGTGCTCACGGTCAAGAGCGGCTTGGACTTATTCATGATTAGAGGAGTGATGGTTTTGGAAGTTAAGGATGTTAAGCGGGGAGCTTAACATTGAAAATGATGTTATGGTTATTTGATTATGATGATGGGATGGGAGATTGGGACAATTTCACCTGTGTAGTAATGTAAGTGCTTAATAAGCTAAGGTGATAGGTATTAATATCGTAGTGCTTTAACCATGAGTTCAACCTCTCCTTGCTCTAGCCATGCATGACATAATTTTCCCACACTTGCTGAGTACCATCGGTACTCAACCTTGAATATTTGTTGGTTTATATTGCTGCTCAGGTCAAGATAATGAGGTGGTGTATAATGACCAAGACTTTGGACCCGAAGAAGGTTTCTAGGTTCATGGAGACCCCTGAGAAACGTCTGTGACGGAGCCCACAAGAATAATATTCCGCTGCTATTTTATTTACTTGTTATGAACTTATTATCGTCCATCGAGTCATATGCTATGTAAAGACTTATTTATGTTCGACACCTGGCTTGTAATAAATGATGCTTCACTATTTGTCATCACATGTATGAGAAAATGAACCTGGCATACATGTGATATTCACTCGGTTGTTCTTCGGAGAAACCGGGTGTGACAGAAGTGGTATCAGAGCCAAGGTTGCCCGTAGGAACGTGGACCTAGTTAGAAATGGACGTATTTAAGGGCCCTATTTTCTTAAAAACTATTTTACAATGTGTGTGTTGAAAAGTGTTAATTAATGGAGTCACTTTCTTCATCTTACCCCAACTTTCGTTCAAAATAGGATTTTTGTTTAAAAGTTTATCTAACCTAAGTTTAAATGCTTTCTATTTTAGATGGTTCGCATGATTCGCACCGCTCACAAGTCCACAGGAGGGAGAATTCCCGTAGTTGCCCTTGCCCAAAGAGAGGAGAGCCGTCCGGTGACGTACCTTTCCTAAGAATTGACAGTAGGAGGCTTGTTGCGCCGTCTTCGACATATGCTCCAAGCCGCCGGCAATACGGGCAAGCTAATCATACACTATAGCTCCACCAGGACCATGCGTGAAAAGAGGGAGGAATGGAGTTCAGAAATGAGGATTATCCATGAAAATCAGCTGCTCAAGATCCACCGCTCTCCATCTTGTCGAGCGACACAGGTCGGTGCGGAGAAGGATGTCACCTGGGAGGCCATCACCTGCCAGAGTCACATCTATCGTCGACACCTGGACAGGACTGAGTACATGTATGTCCTCCAGCGTGAGAGTGGTACCACGGAGTACAAGTACCCACCAGTGCAGCAAGGGGCTTCCCATGAGCACATGGACTTGTGCTTGGAGGATGCTGCTATGCTCAGCACTCGACTGCAGGAGTGTCAGCAAGAGCTTCAGGATGTTCGGGACACCCTGAAGGAAACGGAGGCGTTGCTGCGAGCCTGCTTGAGGGCGCGAGAAAGAGGAGATGGGAATGAACTATGTGTCACCGTGAATGATACATGGACTCCTGACTCCCCAGATCGCTAGGCGATCAAGCGTCGTCGCACTTCTCCACCAGCAGCCTCCCCACCCAAAGCAGAGTCAGAAGGTAGCCGCAATAATGAGGAAGATCCCGAGGAGCCAGCTCAGGAATACGAGTAGTGTAGAGTCTTTCCCTTAGTTAGCAAGATGTCGAATAGTCGAGTTGTTATCTTAGTTAATGGTGTGTTAATGATTGGTGTGTGACGTGAGTTGTGGAAGACATGAACAATTGTCCACAGCCTCGTCTTCAGATTGTTTTGCTTTGATATGTGAACCCACATGAAATAATAGTGCATTCATTTTTGTGTGAGATATGAACTCTCAGAAAGTATAACAAAGCCTCAACACTTCAAAGTACAAACGAGTGAAAGTAGTAAGATATACGTAATGCTTTAAATTAACATTTGGTTGATCATGCTAGATGGCCGGAAGAGGAAAAGGTCGTGCTGCCAACCCCGCCATCAACAACGATGAGGCAGGCAACCCTCATCTTTCTGGAGGCCAAGACAGGGGTGGTCGCCGTGAAGGAGTTGATCCCCTCCACCAAATGCTTGAGAATCAAAATCAGCTCATCCAGAACTTGACTCAAGTAGTGGCCAACTTGCATCCAGTTCCACCTCCACAAGCTGCACCACACCAACCAAGGTTGAGTGAGTTTCTAGGAACTCAACCTCCAAAGATTGCAAGTGCTGCTGAACCTCTGGAGGCAGATGATTGGCTAAAGACCATTGAGAGCAAGATGAGGATCATACAGTGCCAAGGGTATGAGAGGGTACTGTTTGCCACTCATCAATTGCATGGACCTGCTGCTGATTGGTGGACCGCCTACTTGGCCGCCCATCATGACCCTGAGAACATCACCTGGGAAGAGTTCAAGCGTAGCTTCCGCAACCATTATATACCAAGGGGTGAACTCAAAAACAAGAGGAAGGAGTTCTTGGGGCTGCAGCAAGAAAACATGACTGTGAGGGAATACCTCACTAAATTTACTCAACTCTCCCGTTATGCCCCACGGGACATAGAGACTGATGAGCAGAAACAGGATTGTTTCGTGGAAGGGCTTACCGCAGAAATGCAGTGTGCAATGTCCTCCAACGAATATGAAAGCTTCCAAAAGATGGTGGACAGAGCGTTTGTGGTAGAAAGGAAGCTGAAGGCCTTGGAAAATGAGAACAAGAGGAAGGCCGGGTGGTCACATCACGCCTCAGGGAGCAACACCCGCCCACGTCTGATGCAGCAACCCGCAGGGCAGACGAACCGTGCTGGGGTACCCTACTCAGTACCAAGAGGGTACAACCCGAACTACAGGTCTCCGGCAGCACCAGCACAGCCACAACGTCAGTTTGTACAGCCGCCTCGCCCCGCACATCCACCTCGACCAGCAGTACAAGGACCTCCAAACCAACCCCAAGACAACAAAGGCCAGGCACCTAAGGTTGGGGTGCATGTTTTAGCTGTGGTGAAGTGGGGCACTACGCCCATAAGCGCCCAAAGAAGAAGCCCGCGCAGCCACAACAGCAGAATGTAATGAGAGGACGGGTGAACCACGTCACCATGGAGGAAGCGCAAGAGGCACCTGACGTGGTAGTTGGTAAGTTTCCTGCCAATTTACACATTGCAACCCTGCTGTTTGATTCTGGTGCTACCCACTCGTTCATTGCTAAAGGGTTTGTTAAGAAGCATGATCTAGCAACAACACAAATGAACTATATGCTAGCAGTAAACTCTCCAGGTGGAGAAATAAGGACAAGACAAGTGTGTCCCAAGGTGAATCTAGACATTAATGGGGTAGTGTTTAGTGCTAACCTCATAGTGATAGATTCCCAAGGGATCGATATTATTTTGGGCATGGACTGGTTGACCAAACATAAGGGAATCATCCATTGTTCGACCAGAACGGTGGAACTAACGCACCCTAGTGGCACAAAAGTAAAGTTTATAACAGTACAAGAGCCTAGGAGGGACGTTAAATTAAATCAAGTTGAGGTGAAAGTGGAGGAGATCAGGATTATCAGGGAATATCCAGATGTTTTTCCGGAGGAGTTGCCAGGTATGCCTCCCGATCGTGAAGTGGAATTCGCAATTGAGATAGTGCCGGGAACAGCCCCGATATACAAGAGACCTTATCGGATGGACTCCAAGTAGCTGGGAGAACTCAAGGATCATTTGAGAGAATTGACGGAGAAGGGGTATATTCGTCCTAGTTCCTCACCTTGGGGAGCTCCAGTCATATTTGTGCCCAAGAAGGACGGGACCCAAAGGTTATGTGTGGACTACCGTGCGTTGAATGAGGTAACCATCAAGAACATGTACCCATTACTCCGCATTGAAGACTTGTTTGATCAGTTGAGGGGAGCTTGTGTGTCCTTGAAAATTGATCTCCGATCGGGATACCACCAACTTAAGATAAGGCAAACTGATATTCCAAAGACGGCTTTCGTATCTCAGTACGCACTGTATGAATACACCGTCATGCCCTTCGGGCTAACTAATGCCCCGACATACTTCATGTATCTCATGAAAAAGGTATTCATGGAATATCTGGACAAATTTGTGATGGTTTTCATTGATGACATTCTCGTCTTCTCCAAAGATGAAGAAGAACATGAGTGACATTTAAGATTGGTGCTGCAAAAGCTGAGAGAACACCATCTATATGTCCAAGTTGAGCAAGTGTGAGTTTTGGCTGAAGAGAGTTCCCTTCTTAGGACATATAATCTTGGAGGGAGGAATCTCCGTAGATCCCGCCAAAATCGAGGATATACAGAAGTGGAAGACCCCTGAAAATGTCGGGGAAGTTCGAAGCTTCTTGGGATTGGCTGGATACTATCGACGGTTTATTGAGGGATTCTCTAAAATCTCGAGACCCCTCACCAAACTGTTGGAGAAGGGAATCACATATCACATGGACGCCGCAGTGCGAGACGAATTTTCAGGAGTTAAAGAAAAGATTGACAACAGCCCCAGTGCTAGTTATGCCAGATATGCAGAAGAATTTTACGGTGTACTGCAATGCCTCTGGAAAACGGGTTGGGATGTGTTCTCATGCAAGAAGGGCATGTCGTGGCTTATGCATCCCGACATCTCCGGAAGCACGAGAAAAACTATCCTAAACATGACCTAGAACTAGCCGCAGTGGTACACGCGTTGAAAATTTGGCGGCACTACTTGATGGGGAAGAGGACAGAGATATATTCGGATCATAAGAGTTTGAAGTACATTTTCACACAGCCAGATCTCAACCTCAGACAAAAGGAGATGGTTAGAGCTAATCAATGACTTCGATGTGGGCATCAACTATCATCCTGGGAAAGCAAACGTCGTGGCCGATGCTCTAAGTCGGAAAGTGCAGGTCAATAAGTTGAGCTTGAAGGACATGCCTGCAGAATTGAAGGACGAGGTTATAAGGCTCAATCTATGCCTGGTAAATAGTGGTGAAGCCAATGCCATGGAAGTGGACTCCACACTCGAGCGAGACATACGCGAGGGTCAAAAGAATGACGAGAAGATACAAGAGATCAGACAACTCATCAAGGAAAATAACGCCCCTGGTTTTAGAGAGGATGAGGTGTGGCACGGGAAAAGGATCTGTGTGCCTGAAGTAAAGGAGATCCGTGAATTGATTTTGAAGGAGGCTCACGATTCCGACTATTCCATTCATCCTGGGAGTACGAAGATGTACCAGGATCTCAAGAGCAGGTATTGGTGGTATGGCATGAAGCGAGATGTCGCGGAACATGTTGCCCTATGTGACACATGTCAGTTGGTAAAAGCCGAACATCAACGACCAGCGGGATTATTGTAACCACTCAAAGTGCCTGAATGGAAATGGGAAGAAATCGGCATGGATTTCATAGTGGGATTGCCTAGGACCCAATCAGGATATGATTCAATATGGGTCATCATCGATAGGCTAACCAAGGTAGGTCATTTCATCCCCGTGAAAGAAACTACAGCGGATCCAAATTGGTAGAGTTGTACATGTCAAGGATCGTGTGTTACCATGGAGTGCCAAAGAAGATTGTGTCGGATCGAGGGTCACAGTTCACCTCAAGGTTCTGGCAGAAGTTGCACGAAACCATGGGAACCCATCTGAACTTTAGTTCTGCCTATCATCCTCAAACTGACGGGCAGACGGAAAGAACGAATCAGATTCTTGAGGATATGCTGAGGGCGTGTGCACTCAAAAACAATCGGAGTTGGGACAAGAACTTACCGTATGCGGAATTCTCCTATTACAACAGCTATCAGGCTAGTATGAAGATGTCACCGTTCGAAGCTTTGTATGGGAGGAAGTGCAGAACTCCCCTATTTTGGAACCAAACAGGGGAAAGTAAAGTGTTTGGTACCGAAATACTACAAGAAGCTGAGGCGAAAGTGAGGGAAATTCGCAACAACTTGAGGATAGCACAAACGCGACAAAAGAGCTATGCCGATGTTCGGAGAAGAGAGCTCGTTTTCAACGTGGGAGACTATGTCTATCTCAAGGGTCTCCTATCCGAGGACTTCATCGGTTCAAGGTGAAAGGGAAGTTATCACCTCGATAATCGGACCCTTTCAAGTTCTGGAGAGGAAAGGTGAAGTGGCGTATCAACTAGAATTACCGGCTCGCCTATCGTATGTGCACGATGTATTCCATGTGTCACAACTCAAGAAATGTCTGAGAACGCCTGAAGAGGTGTTACCCATGAATGAGGTTGACGTAGCTGAGGATTTGTCTTATGCCGAGCAACCATCCAAGATTTTGGAAACGATGGAACGCCTCACAAGAAATAAAAGAATCCGGATGTGCAAGGTGCAGTGGAAGCATCACTCGGAAGAGGAAGCCACCTGGGAGCGAGAAGATGAGCTTAAGGCACAATTTCCGGAATTGTTTTCTTAGAACCACCAATCTCGAGGACGAGATTTCTTTTAAGGGGGGTAGATCTGTAACACCCCAAAATCCTGTTAAGAGGGGAATTTAAAAATTTTTGGACGTGTTGCATGTGTTGCAAAAATTCAAATTCAAACTGGAATTCAAATTAAACTCAAAACAGAAAAGAAATAGAAAAAGAAAAAGGAAAACAGAAAAAAACCGGCCAGTGGGCCGAAACCCACCAGCCGGCCCACCCGATCCCGTGCCAGCCCGCAGCCGCGCGCGCCCTCACTTCTTCCCGCTGACACGCGTGGCCTGCCAACCTTTATTCCTCCTCGCGCTCGCGCCCGCGCTCAGCCGGACTCTCTCACCCCGAATCAAAACCGATCGGAAAATCTCGTGTATCCCAGCCGATTTCCGGACCCCGAAGACTCCAGCTCGATCTAAACCAACCCGCCGCCCTCCCCCGTCTATAAAAACCTTGGCATTGTCCCGTTTTCCCCCACAATCCGCCGATTTTCTCTCCGGTGAGAACCCGAGCCCCTCCGGCGAATTCTGCCCAATCTACACTCGGGAATTCTAATCTAACTCGCTGGTCTTGATCCACCGCCTCCGGGGAACCTCGCAGGTGCAAAAAACGCGGTGGTTTGTGGTTCAAACACAGCGCCAACGAGCCTCGCCATGAATTCACCTCGGACCTCGTCGCTGACCGCCTTCCAGGACCTCCGAGCTCAACAAAACCCCCGAGGTGAGATCCCCGACCTCCCCTCCACCGATCTATGCCATAAAATCAAAGTTTTAGGAAGAATTGGCGAAGATCCGAAACTCTCCGGCGAGATCGCCGCCTCACGCCGCCCGCGCTCGATCAGAGCGACGTGGCCGCTTGTGCGCCGTTTATTTTAAATCGCACGGTAGAGTTTAAATCCCCGCGTACCAGTTCGATGTTATAATCAGCCGTCAGTTTTAAATCGGACGGTCCACGTCAGCCCCGCGTTATAAAGACTGGAATTCTTACGCGCTACCCCCTGAGGTTCTCGGAAAATAAGAGCTAGCCTCGGAAACTTTTGATCTAGCCCCTGGAACTTCAGAAAATCATGTAAATTCATTTAAAAATCAGTTTTAGCCCCTGGACTTGATAAAAATTAGGAAAAACCCCTCTGTTAAGTATAGTTCGACCCCTGGAGATTCTTGAAATAAATTAATGGAGCCTGTAGTGGGGTGAGTTTACCTTTTTAACCCTATTTGATATTAAAGTTAGGAATTTGAATAAGTGGCTAGTATTTAAAATTTAAAAGGTGGGACAAACATACTGTCAAATTCAAATTAAAAGCTTTCCTAGTACATAGAAAACCTTGGAGTGAGATCAAAATAGATTTTTGGTTGAAATGAATCTGTATAATTGATTATTCACATTTATTAGTTAGAGGGACACATTTTTAAGTAGAGAATAATTCTGAAAATTAGAAAAATAAATGTAAAATAGTTTACATCAGAGGAAAAGTTCAAAAATATATTATTAACTATTTTGGATCAGAACCTATTCTGTTTAGATGATGTGTCTTACTATTTTCATAATAAAGTACACATTTAGGCATAGGAAGTAAATTTGAAAATATAACAAGCTTGGTGTAAATAATTAGAAAATGATAAATGAAGTTTCCAAAATCCAAAGAATTCAGTTTAGGGTGGGTAGAAGTTCTGAAGACACATATGGAGTAGGAAAATACCTTTCATGCATACTTAGTAGCTAAAAGGTGTAGTAATTGAATATAAGGAATTTATTTAAATTGGAAACTCATATATATAGTATACAAGCATAAATGTGAATACAAAAGTAGGAATCATATACACATGATTAAAAGTGCATGTAAGCCACAAATCAACACCCATAGAGTAACTACAACACATATAATTGTGAATGACTTTCATAAATGTGAATGTGTCGTTTGTATGAAGTGGAAGTGTGAACTATGTCTTATGGATTGTTGTTTTTCTTTTGCTATGTGTAATGGTATGATGTAGAACCTGCTCCAGAGCAAGTTCTTCCTTTCCAAGATCAGGACTACCCATTCCAAGAGCAGCAGGAAGGAGGCAAGTGTCCTTGACCACTTTGATCCTATGCTAGGATGTGTAGATAGAATTATTTGCATTGTCAAATTAAAATATGAAACCCATGCTAGGAAGTTTCATGACATTTATTCACATTACTTATGCTTAGCCATGCTTAGAATGGGATAATTGGGATATGAGATCATCAAATTGTTTACCTTACTCTTGAATGAGATGTTGTGAGTTATGTAGAGGTAGGGATCAAGGCAAGTTGGATGTTTTGGTTGGTGCTGGGTGCACGAGACTCGGGTTTGTGTTTAGTACTTGCCTGGATCCTATGGACCGGTTCATGGAGCATGTAACCTGGCTTTACCGTGCCAACCACATGCTGAGATGGGGCAGCTTGGCCAATTAATTAGGTGTATCCCCGGCGTAGTATGGGTGTATTTGATGGTGCGGGGAATAGGTGTCAGCTGGACTACCTTATAAACCGCAAGGCTCAAGAGGGGGCCACTGCAGCGGGGTTGGAGCCTCTTGTATGCTGTTAGGGGTGAAACCTCAGTGGGCCCATGCTCGTCGGGAATCCCTTTGTAAAGGCTTCGTAGTGATCTCCTGGCTACACACTTGGGAAGTGTGAATGTGGTTTGTTGCCACTGGCATAATGGAGGTTCTTTTAGTCCACCCGGCAACGGTGGATGGAATCACTACATCTGGGTACAGTGGTGCAAACTCTGCAGAGTCAAAACTGTCATGACAGCCGTGCTCACGGTCAAGAGCGGCTTGGACTTATTCATGATTAGAGGAGTGATGGTTTTGGAAGTTAAGGATGTTAAGCGGGGAGCTTAACATTGAAAATGATGTTATGGTTATTTGATTATGATGATGGGATGGGAGATTGGGACCATTTCACCTGTGTAGTAATGTAGGTGCTTAATAAGCTAAGGTGATAGGTATTAATTGCATAGTGATTTAGCCATGAGTTCAACCTCTCCTTGCTCTAGCCATGCATGACATAATTTTCCCACACTTGCTGAGTACCATCGGTACTCAACCTTGCATATTTGTTGGTTTATATTGCTGCTCAGGTCAAGATAATGAGGTGGTGTATAATGACCAAGACTTTGGACCCGAAGAAGGTTTCTAGGTTCATGGAGACCCCCGGGCAACGCCTATGACGGAGCCCACAAGAATAATATTCCGCTGCTATTTTATTTACTTGTTATGAACTTATTATCGTCCATCGAGACATATGCTATGTAAAGACTTATTTATATTCGACACCTGGCTTGTAATAAATGATGCTTCACTATTTGTCATCACATGTATGAGAAAATGATCCTGGCATACATGTGATATTCACTCGGTTGTTCTTCGGAGAAACCGGGTGTGACAGAGGGTCCGGTGGAGGTTGTGAGGCCACACGCATTCATGCGCTAAGTTGCGCGACAGAGTTGATGAACCAGCCCTCTCGGGTCGAGTTGGTTGGCTAGGCCTGTGGGTCCCGGCGAGATTTGTTGCGCTCCTACCACGCCTTTAGCTCCGGCTGTGGGTCGACAAACCCTAGGCCCAGGCGAGATATCTTTTGGCCTGCTGGGTGGTGGCTGCGGCCAAGAGCGCCCAGAGATCTTGGTGAGCCCGCCTTGCTTTGGGGTCGGCAGGCTCGGGCATGTTACGTAGTATGGCGGCGGCGGCCGCCATGTTCTGACTGGCTCATTGGAATCGTGGGGCGCGGGCGTCGTTAAAGATATCGGTCTGGACCTGTCTGGCGTGGAGGCATGCTGTGTTTGAGCCCGTACTGGGGCCGAGACGTGTTACTGCCACGAAAACAGCGGCGCTTGTGTCGAGCTGGGTTTGGTCGGTCTTCAGAGCGGTGCACCACGTAGTGAGCTGGTTGGCCACTCGTGGTGTTGTGCTTCCGGGGGCTCAAGGTCGCCCTGCAGGCTCGTGCTGCTTGATGTGGAGAACTGGGAGGCGTTTGTGACCTCGGTGGCGTAGCATTCGCGAGAGGGGTGCTCACGACCTTCGTTTTCGTCGTTGAAGCTAGAGCTGTACTCCAAGACGTGGTGGAGGGATGTCCGCGCGCGCTATCATCCCGGCGAAGGTTGACGTCGAGACGTCGCATGCGGCGTATGCGTTCGGGGCATCGGTCGCCCAACATGCCCAGGATCGAGCATTGGGTCCCCTATTGGAGACCCGGAGGGTGTTGGAGCTGCTGGCGAAGAAGTCTAGACTCCCAAAACGAGGGTCTCGCATGTGAGGGTGAAATGGGACTCCATCTCATTGCATGCGGCGGCAACGAACTCGATGTCGTCGAAGAAGACTATCGTGCCTGGTACGAGAGTCAAACACGGGGAATCCATCAAGGAAGCAAAGAACGGAACACTCCGCAGTGCCCCTACCTGGTGCGCCAACTGTCGGTGTTTTATATTTCCGAATAGTATTGATTGCACCGTGCATTTGTCCTCAAGGCAGCTTAGCTATGAACACAAATGATTCATACTGGTTTGAGTATGGTGCCCTATGTTCAATTTGGGTGTTTCACTGTCTCTGTTGAAAATGGGTGTGATTCTCTTACAAGTGCAAGTTGCCTCTCAAGGGGGGACATTGATCCCCCTTTTATATTTGCTCTGGACGGCTCCCTCTTAACTCTTCGCAAGAGGGGAGGGAGTCGTGGTTACAGGGACAACTGTCCTATCATATGTCGGCCAGAGCGCCTAAATAGGCCATAGTATCAGGAGTCCGCCGTCCCGCATGCTCCCGTCTTGTCGCCGGGGTGTGCCATATTGGGACGCACACACGCCCCGCATACGCCTCTTCCTCCGTTCCATCTTACATGATGGGGCTTCAATGGGCAAGTCAGGGAGGCACTCGAGTGCCCCCCACTTGGTCATGGCGGCGCCTGCTCCGCATTGATGGCCACCTGTTTTATCCCCTTTGAGCTCGGACTCGGCTTTCTCCTCTGGATCCACCCTCCACCTGGGAGCCAAGGGGGGTCGTCGCTTCCCCGCAGGTCGCGGTCGGGAACCCTGTTAAGAGGCTTCCCTATTTAACCCAATCAAACGGGATAGTCGAGATGAAAAAAATTGCACGTTGACTGAGTTGATGAGTGCCACGTTAGACATGGTCGGTTTATCTTGGGCATAATGGAGGGAGTTAGACATGGTCGGTTTATCTAAGACAAGATGGAGGGATGCTTTATTGATTTCATGACATGTCCTGATCTGAGTTCCAAACAAGAATAAAGAGAAAACCTCTTATGATGAGAGGGTTGAGAGAAAAACATCACTTTTATGCTTACACACTTGGAGATATTTTGCAAAGATCAACATTCTAATCTCCACGAAACATAGGGTTGGAACCAAGACGGTGCATTGTATCTTTCAAAGATATGCTTAGCAAAACATTACATATAGATTTTTAGTAGTTAAATCTTAGATTCCTAATATGCACATTGATAATATAATAGAATCTTGTGATGCAATTTTTTAATTATATTTCTATTGTAAAGATATACATTCTTCTGACTATGTTAAGCGACCATTCTTCTGAAGTTTCTCTTGAATCTTGTATATATAGTGACTATGTTGAGCAACCATCGGATAATGTCCTTAAGGAGGAACATAATGAAAGTACTTAGATGCGTAAGAGTAGGGGATTGCAAAATCCTTTGGTGATGATTTCATTGTGTACCTTGTGGGCGATACTCCCAAATCTATTGCAGAAGCATATGCATACAAGGATGCAGATGATTGAGAACAAACAGTTCATAGTGAGATGGACTCAATTCTTTATAGTGGTAGTTGGAAGTTAACTGAATGGCTATATGGTTGTAAATTTGTGGGTTGTAAGTGGGTATTAAAAAAGAAGCTCAGTCTTGATGGCACTATTTAGAAGATCAAGACACGGCTAGTGGCCATTGGCTATACTCAAAAAGAAGAAGACTATTTTGACTCCTATTTACCCATTGCTAGAACGACAATTATTTGTGTACTACTTCTTTCCGGTGACTCATATGGTCTTATCGTACATCAAATGGACATAAAGACAACTTTCTTTAATGGAGAGTTAGAATAGGAAATCTATATGGGATAGACTGATGGGTTTGTAGTAAAGGGTGAAAACAAAAAGGTGTTCAAATTCTTAAAGTATTTGTATGGCCTGAAACAAACACACATAAGCAATGACTTGAGAAGTTTGACAGAACACTAACTTCTACGGGCTTTGTAACTCATGAGGCTAATAGTTGTGTATATTATCGTCAAGTTTGTATTGGATGATATACTTATTTTTGTATGAGCATTAATATAATAACTGAGGTTAAGTTATTCTTACCAAAAAGTTTTGATATGAAAGATATAGGAGACATTAATGTTACCTAAACATTAAGCTGAACAAAGATGAGTGGGATTATATTAATATAATGCTACATTGTTGAGAAAATCTTGAGTTGGTTCGGCTTTATAGATATTAAGATTTCTCCAACACCCTATGATCCTAGTGTGACACTTGAAGAACAAGAGAGAACCAAGAGATCAACTTAAATATTCTCAAACAATCAGTTCACTCACTTACTTAGCGATCACAATCTGACCTAATATATATTGAGCATGTTCATGTCCAAACCGAGTATAAATTATTTGCATGCACTTGAAATGTTTATGCATTACCTGAGTACTATAAGTTATGATATTCATTCCTCAGTTCATATAGTCGTGCATAAAGGATATTGTGACTCGAAGTGGGTACGTGTTTACCCTTGGAGGTCTATGCCACAAGAGGGTATGTGTTTACCCATGGAGGTGGAGGAATGTCATGGAGGTCTTGTAAAAAGATCATTTTGATGAAGTCAAACATGAAAGCAAAACTTATTGCTTTAGAAACAACAATTGTACAGGTGACATGTCTGCGAGAGCTCTTGATCGAATTGCCTGTGGTTCAAAAAACAATACCGGCAAATTTTATGAATTGTAATAACAAATCGTGATTTCTAAAGTCAACAGTTCTAAAAATGCAAAGACATCAAGACATGTCAAGAGACGTTTGAAGTATATCAAGAAAATAAGAAACTTCAAAGTAAGAATTATTTTGTATGTACAAAGAGATAAGACTTGGCAGACCCTTTTATGAAGGGACTATCACGTAATGTAATAGAAAGTGCATCGAGTGAGATGGGTATGGTACCCACGAGTGTAGCACCATAGTAATAACTCAATCTATGTGATCGGAGACCCTGCGAACTAGGACCTGGAAAAACAAGGTAGTGGTTCATGAAGGAGAGTATTTTATTTGAGGCACCCTCTAGGTGAAGATGCATAAATACACTCTCGAAATTGTATATATGGTAGGTTGGCGATATTCATTAATGTATTTTCATCGGTTATGTGTAGCAAAGCTACCTATACAATCTTAAAAGAAACACACCTATATGAGCTACGACTATCAAAATTTGCAGTCATGAGATATGGTTGATCTCATGAAGAGATCAAGGAGTGAGGTGCATATGCTCCAAACGCATGGTAAACTACAGGTAGTCAAGTATTGGTTTTGGTGTTTAGGTTAAATTAGTTTGCACAAAACTTGCAAGTCAAGACATTATCAATTGTTCAAGTTGTGAGCTGATGTAGCTTAAGAATTTTGGCACAGGTTTAACTTAACAATCTCTGCTGAGAAAGGATATTAAACAAGTAACGAGAATGAAAATTCTCTAAATGGATTTGAGATTTGGTGGATATTGTTGGAATTTTGACCTTAAGGGGTTAGGCCTAACTAAATTTTCTAATAAATCTCAAAGGCCCATGTATGGCAAGAGGAGGTGTTAAAATTTTAGTACTACATGAATAGTATAAGTGGAGGGGGCTTGCTTATGAGCTACACATGTGCGCTCCTCCTTTTACTCGCTTTCCAAGCCTCGCCTCACCTCGCACATGCGCGCATGTTTTATGAATTCGACCGTCTACCCGAGTCCAATTTTTTTTTATTTCTATTTGGAAAATTAAGTTGGGCACAGAGGTGTCAACAAGTAGTCGATTCTATTCAGATTATGACTGAACCGTTGGCTGTTGTAACTGACTCAGAGTATTTCTGATTTGCTATAATAAAGGGTGTGCATGCAGAGCTAGTTGCGCTAGAAAACATATCAGGTTTTGCCTCTTTTGCTACTTGCACCGCCATTATAATCTACTCCATCCCGAGCACATGCGTGCAACGACTATTGGGAGAGCAGGTATCCAGAACCATTTGCCCCTTGCGATCCTGCACCAGAAGAGGGTGAATAGTTTTGGGGAAGTGCTCCACTCAACTACTCGTGTTATTCACCACATGCCGTCTATCGTTCAGGTCAGGTGTGCTCCCTATCGCCGTCTTTAACGTCATCTACTTCGAATGGTCTTCATCAACACTATAGCAACATCTACACCTATCCTCCGGCTATAGATCAGTAAGCACAATTAATACATTGTCTAATATTTGTTATTATATGGCTGTATTAACATACGTGTTGCTACTGTTCCTGTTGATTATTAATTTTATCATGTGTTGTTTTTTAAAAATAATTGGTAAATTGCTTAATCTCCTAACATTTTGTTCATCCTCGGGGCAGCCGAGAAACTGTACTAGAACTCCTGCTTACTACCACACCACCTGGCAAACTCACCAAACACCAATTGAGTGTAAGAAAATAATAAGCTTCAAATTTGACAAAAATAGTTTGTTTTAAATATAAATAATCGGTTAGAGCTTCTGACGGAGGTCGTCTGACAAGAGGCAATTAGGCAATGCCGTAGGGGAATGGTATCAATTTGGTGGAGCTAGCTTCGGAAGAGGCGAGAGATTGTGACATCTCGCACCGTTTGGAGTCATGAGGTAGGTGTGACACCCGGTTCCGAAAATAGAACAAAGTGAATGCATATGTGTGCCCAGGATGTTCATCACACATACACATGTAATCCACAAACTGAATTCAGAATATAACCACGAATAAATAGTGTTTAAGTACTTTATTACAATGACTCAATGTCTCACTTATGAATCTCTAACTTATTCGTTGAATCTCTAAACAACAGCGGAAATAACTAAACAGCAGGCTCAAATTTTTAACTCCACAGGCATGTTGATGGTAGTTCGCACGCCTAGCACTCCATATGGTCCTCGAAGTACTCATCTCCTGTACCTGATGTTTATGTAGTAATGCAAGGGTGAGTACATGTCGTACTCAGCAAGTGCGGGAAAAGTATGACATGTAGCTTATAACAAGATAGGAAATAAAAATGCTCATTGCAGCAAGTAAATTTTATTTCACAAACATGAAAAAACAGCAACTATTTCTAAGTGAAATTTAGCCCATCATAATCAAGTAAAACGGCAACATTCTTTCATCAATATTCACCATTTATCAAGTCTCATCCAGCCATTAATCTTTCTCAAGTTCATCTCATACTCATAAATATTCATAGCCATCTCCTTTTCATATAACCAAAACCAAACTCATTGTCATGACTCAAAACAGTCCCAAAACCAATCCCAATGACCATACCATAACCATACCGAATAAACATCCAAAGTTTTCCCTCTAATTATAGAAGTTGGCCAGGTGTTTGTGACCGGAAGCACGGCTATCATGATAGTTTTACACTCTGCAGTGGTGGCACCACTTTACCCACAAGTTCGTGATTTTGTCACCCTCTGGCGACTGCAGAACCTCCATTAAACCAGTACACAACCGTCGGTGTATGGCCAATAGATCAAAAAATAGCCTTAACAAAGGGGGTACTAGAGGTATGGACTCACCATTCTCCCACCCACGGGCCCCCTCTTGTGCCATGCAGTTCAAAAGGCAGTCCTCCTCGACTACCATTCCTCGCGCCATCCACGGTCCATAACAAGCTAGCAACACACCTAATTAATCAGCTAAGCCGCACCATACTTGGCCTTGTGGTGGCATTGTTTTCCTGGCATATTCTCGCATGAACCGGTCCTTAGATCTACATCAAGTACCACCATCTCATCCAGCAACATCCATGAACCAAGCTTGCCTAGATCTCTCCAATTACATGCCCATTAACATCATCAAGTTCTCATCATCATTATTCATATGAGTGCAGTAGCTAGACATGTTTTATTTCAACTTCCCGTATCCCGTGAATTAAGGGAAGCAAAAAGGAAAAACGACCATACCCGACTCATCAACTTTCTCAGTGACAAGGATGGTTAACAGAACTAGTATAACTCCTATAAATGGGTGTCCCATCAAGTTGACTCAAGCATACGAGTTTTCACAAATAAAACAGTTTCAAAAATTGGGATCAATATGGTCAAGGGGCACTTGCCTTGCTCCCGTGGTTCTTGTTGTTCAAGCGTCTCGAAATCTTGGTGCTGTAGTTCCTCGTAGATGGCCTCTTGAGCTTGTCCTTCGACTCATGAACACGCACACACAAAATTCACAGCAATCAATCATCATGCACAAACTTTACTCAAGATGCAATGGAGTAGATGGATGCAAATCCTATGGTGCTGTTTTATTAAACCAGTTTGTATGTGTTCTTGCATGTTTTAATGGGCTTTCATGGGGTGTTATGATGAACAAGGTTGTAGAGATGAAGTGTGCACGTGGTGATGATCTTGACTCAAGATCTAGATCAATTCCAACATCAAAAACTGATCAAAACATGATCTGTCCACACGTAAAAGTTTCTGCTCAAAGGGGCAAGGAAAACGGATGCGTAGAAACAGCGGCGACACCATAAGATGGGTAATGGAGACCTACCTCTCTTCCTCCTTGTGTCAGGGCCTTTCTGCTAGCAATGGCAGCAGCGGAGAATTTTTCTATGGAAAATTTTGGTAGGACAGATCGTTGGGCTTCTTCTCCGGCGACGGCGGGGCTCGCCGGCGACCAAACTCCGGCATGGGGTGGCCAACTCGGCGAGTTGGGGGGGGGGGGCAGGGGCTCCAAGTCGGTGACTTGGAGAGGTAGGGGGAGGGAGAGGCTGCGGCAATAAAGGGGGGGATGCTGGGGTTGTATTTATAAGGGGGAGAAGGGAGGAGTCCTACTCCTATTGGAACTCAACCAAGAGTCCTACTCAATTTGGAACTCAACCAACTTATACCATTAATTGGGTGCAGCAGCCTTGGGGATTTTATCCCCCCAAATGTGGGGGAAAATTCCCATTTGGGGAATTGGGGAATTTGGAAATTTTGAGGAAAATTTGGGGAAATTTGGGAATGGCTCATTTCAGCTATCTTTTTCCCATTCCTCACCATTTCTATGTCACTTGTTCCATTTATACATTCCCCTCTCCATTTCTATGTCCCATTCTCCATTTCTACATTCCCCTCTCCATTTCTATGTCCCATTCTCCATTTCTACATTCCCCTCTCCATTTTTATTCCTCATTCTCCATTTCTATATTTCCCTTCTCCATATCTATACCACATTCTCCATTTCCATATTCCCTTCTCCATTTCTGTGAGTTTTCCTCCATTTCTATGGTCCCTTCCTCCATTTCTATGGTTCTTTCTCCATTTCTATGGTTCTTTCTCCATTTCTATAGTTATTTCTCCATTTCTATGGTTATTTCTCCATTTCTATAGTTCTTTCTCCATTTCTACTTCTTTTATAATGCTTCTCTACATGAAAAATGGATGCAATGCATGGTATGAATTTGAGGGTGTTACGAACCTACCCCCCTTTAAACTGAATCTCGCCCTTAAGATTCGATAGAGTGGAGAATAGATGAGGGAATTCTGCCTTGAGGTCTTCCTCACGCTCCCATGTAGTTTCGGCTTCCGTGTGATGGCTCCATTGTACCTTGCACCAACGGATTACTTTATTCCTCGTGACCCTTTCCTTCACATCCAAGATTTTGACGGGCTGTTCCGCGTAGGTCAGATCCTCCTGAAGTTCGAGCTCATCCATCGGTACATGTTCTTCCGGTACTCTCAAGCACTTCTTGAGTTGGGATACGTGAAACATGTCGTGCACGTTGGAGAGGTGCGTTGGCAGCTCTAGTTGATAAGCTACCTCTCCTCGCTTGCCCAAAATCTCGAATGGCCCGATATAGCTAGGTGCTAACTTGCCTTTGACGTTCAACCATCGTTGGCCTCAGATAGGTGATACTTTAAGATACACGAAGTCTCCCACTTCGAAGGTCAATCTTCTTCGCCTATTGTCCACATAACCTTTTTATCGTGACTGAGCAGCCTTCAAGTTTTCTCGTATCGTTTGGACTTGTTTTTCGGCGTCTTGCAGCACTTCGGGCCCAAACACTTGGCTTTCTCCGGTCTCATTCCATAACAGCGGCGCTCTACACCGTCTACCATACAATGCTTCAAAAGGTGACATTTTCAAGCTGGCTCGGTAGCTGTTGTTGTACGAGAATTCAGCATACGGCAAGCTCTTATCCCAACTACGCCCATGTTTCAAGGCGCAAGCTCTCAACATGTCTTCCAAATTTTGGTTTGTCCTCTCAGTTTGCCCGTCAGTTTGCAGGTGATAAGCGGAGCTGAAATTCAGCCGTGTACCCATGGCTTCATGCAGCTTCTTCCAGAACCTAGAGGTAAATTGAGAACCCTGATCTGAAACTATCCTCTTCGGAACTCCATGGTGACACACGATTTGCTCCATATACAGCTCAGCTAGTTGTGCAACACTGTACTTGGTTCTAACAAGAAGGAAATGGGTTGTTTTCGTCAATCGGTCCACGATAACCCAAATAGAGTCGTAACCCGATTGAGTACGTGCCAATCCGACGATGAAATCCATGCTGATGTCTTCCCACTTCCACTCTGGTACTTTTAATGGCTGCAATAATCCAGCGGTTTTTTGATGTTTGGCCTTCACTCATTGGCACGTGTTGCATAGGGCAACATATTCAGCAATGTCCCTTTTCATGCCAACCCACCAATAGCATGTTTTCAGGTCCTTGTACATCTTTGTACATCTGGGGTGTATGGAATAAGGCGAGTCATGTGCCTCCTTTAATATCGTGCCGCGGATGTGCTTCACGTTAGGCACACAAATCCTTTTTCCTAACCAAAGTGTGCCTTTATCATCTTCCTTGAAATCCTTTTCTATGCCTTGTCGGATTCTTTTCTTGATTTCCTTGATTTACTCATCGGTTGCTTGGCCATCTCGTATCTCTTGTTCCAGCGTTGAGTTCAGTTCTATCACCTCCTTCTCGTTCAAGAATCCGAGATGCAACCGTTCAAACTCCTTACGTAGCTCGGGTGGCAGCTCCGTAACCGTGAGTTGGTGACATGCTCCCTTTCGGCTCAACACATCAGCTACTACATTGGCCTTTCCGGGGTGATAGTTGATTCCAACATCATAATCCTTGATGAGTTCCAACCATCGGCGTTGTCTCAAATTCAGATCCGTCTGCGTGAATATATACTTGAGGCTTTTGTGATCCGTATAGATCTCACGTCGGTGACCAAGGATATAATGCCTCCAATTCTTCGAGGCATGTACCACGGCTGTATGTTCCAAGTCGTGTGTGGGGTAATTCAGCTCATGTTTATTTAGATGTCTCGATGCATAGGCTACCACTTGTCCTCCTTGCATAAGCACACATCCAAGCCCTCGTCTTGATGCGTCACAATATATATTGAAACTCTTGCTCACGTCCGGCAATACTAAAACCGGCGCTGTTGTTAATCTCTTCTTTAGCTCCTCAAAGCTGTCTTGACATGCTTGTGTCCACTGAAATACTTTCCCTTTCATCAGCAATTCCGTCATAGGCTTCGCTATTTTGGAGAAATCCTTGATGAACCGGCAATAGTATCCAGCCATCCCAAGGAAACTCCGAATATCCCTCACAATCTATGGTTCATTCCACTTCAAAACATCCCTTACTTTCCCGGGATCAACCGATACTACTCCTTCGGATATGATGTGGCCTAGGAACGATATCTCCTTTAGCCAAAATTGACACTTGCTGAACTTAGCATACAATTGATGCTCTCGCAGTTTCTGCAATGTTAACCTCAAGTGTTCTTCATGTGCTTCCTCTCTTTTCGAATACACCATGATGCCGTCGATGAAAACCATGATGAACTTGTCCAAGTACTCCATGAAGACCTTATTCATGAGGTACATAAAGTATGCGGGTGCATTTGTTAACCCAAAAAACATAACGGTATACTCATACGAACCATACCGTGTTCGAAATACAGTCTTGGGTATGTCGGAGGGCTTAATCTTCAGCTGGAAGTTTCCCGCCGAAGATCAATCTTGGAGAAAATTCAGGCACCTTTCATTTGAACGAACAAGTCTCTATGCGGGGCAGCGGGTATTTATTCTTGATCGTCACTTCGTTGAGAGACCAATAGTCCACACACATCCTTTGGGTCCCATCTTTCTTGTCCACGAAGAGCACGGGGGCTCCCCACGGTGACGAGCTTGGGCGTATAAAATGCTTTTTTAGCTGCTCCTGAATTTGTTTCTTGAGCTCCACTAATTCATTAGCAGGCGTCCTATATGGCCTCTTTTCTATAGGTCCAGTTCCGGGTACTAAGTCGATGGCAAATTCAATGTCCCGGTCAGGTGGCATACCTGGAAGTTCTTCCGGGAACACATTTGAATATTCTTGAACCACCGAAATGCTTTCCAATGTTGCTTCTTCGATGTGGTTCAGCATTGCCTTCTCGGTTGCAGGTTGAGCTGCCTCAAACTCGATACGAGTACCGTGCTCACTCGTCAACTGCACAATCCTTTGAGCGCATTGAATCACTCTGTTGGACTTGCTTAACCAGTTCATTCCATTTATTATATCAATCCCTTGGGAATCCAAGACAATAAGGATGGCGAGAAAGTCTACCCCCTTATATTAATGCTTACTCTCGGAATAGAATTCAGAATTGAAAGAAGTGATTTCGTAACTATATGCATCGAGGTGTATGAACTAAGCAACTTCTTTTATTAATTTTAGCCTATATGAGGATGTGAACACGTGCCGAAGCATATCACATTTCTCTAATATGTGTGGATATGGTCATTCGCCGAAGCGTCCCACAACTCACACCAAGCACACAAACACATGCAATCATCACAAAAGAGCACACCACTCTTATTCAAGCTACTACGATCTAAGCGTTCTTATTACAACTTTATTCAATGGGGAACCTAGACTTAATCATGAGAACCGGTGCTGTTATCACCGTGTGACGGGGGTGGTCCATACATGGGCGCACGCCATAATGAGTCAGAAGTCCATGTAGCGATAGATGACGCTGGTGCTCCATTTGTTCCCGCGTTGGCATGAGTCTCCTCTTGTTTTTCCAGCAAGTACAGCTTCTTGTGGAGGTAACGGATCTCTTCTTATGCGCTTGCATAGCGGTTTCCTAACTCCACGAGCAACGTCTGAGACTTATCAGCAGCTTGTGGGTTGGAAAGATCTCCTTCATGGGGTCCAATGATTTCCCTTGTACTACTCTTCCGATATGGGTGCATCCCAAAAGTAGTGTTCTCAAAATGCCCACGGAAGGCGTAGCACAGTCCGGTGAGTGCATCCCATGCAACATCATTGATAGCTTCTGCCCTTGTAGCTCTCCATATGGGTGCGAAGTGCTGAGTGACAACCCTACCGTTAGATAGGATGGTTACCTCATCCTTCCACTCTTCATGTCCGAGGCGAGGGACTTTCTTGAGAAGATACTCCACGTATAAGCTGCAACAATCCAGAAATTCTTTGAGCTCCCTGGATATGTGTCCTCCTTCCATTCCGTCGGACCAAAATTCTTGAACTGAATGGTTGGCCTGTTCATCACTTTACTTATTGGTCTCAGCAAGGGGTGGCTCCTCTTCGGATTCATCTCCTCCCGACATAGCTTCATGAGGCTCCATGGGGTGTAAGCCCGTGTGAAACTCCTCCTGAGGTGCGTACCAATGCCGTTCTTGTGGATCATCCTCCATATCGTCTTTGAATGGTTCCAACTCTTCTGGGTCCTCTTCCTCATGCATAGAGCTATTGACTTCGTCTTCATCATGAGGTTCCATCTTCACCTCCTCCCAATATGGTCCATCAGACACCTCAATGGGGTTAAGTGCACTCCCAAGTGGTGGTAGATGAGTCTTTATGCGTGCTGTGCTCCGAATCACCGGCATCTATAAATAGGACATGAGATTCTTTAGAAAAGAAGAAAATACTTCTAAACTTAAGAAACTATGAAGCAAGAAAGCAAAGTGTTGCTGTCCAAAGAAGAGAAAAAGAGGGGCTGAAAATAGCACTTTGCGGTGGCTGAATTGACAAGTAAAGTGCAGCAGCAAGCAATTTTTGAAAATAGCAGTTTAGAGGGGTGTTCCTATGTGTTTTATAGTATCCATTCTACCTAGGCTTGCGTCCTATGGTCAACGTGGCTCTGGTACCAATCTATGACACCCGGTTCCGAAAATAGAACCAAGTGAATGCATGATCAATTCCACCGTCAAAAATCGATCAAAACATGATCTGTCCATACGCAAAAGTTTCTGCTCGAAGGGGCGAAGAAAAAACGGATGCGTAGAAACAGCGGCAACGTCGTAAGATGGGTAATGGAGACCTACCTCTCTTCCTCCTTGTGGCAGGGCCTTTCTCCTAGCAATGGTGTAATACCCTCAAATTCATTTCCATGCATTGCATACATTTTTCATGTAGAGAAACATTAAAAAAGAAGTAGAAATGGAGAAAGAACTATAGAAATGGAGAAAGAACCATAGAAATATAGAAAGAACTATGGAAATGGAGAAAGAACCATAGAAACGGAGAGAAGAACAATAGAAATGGCGAAAGAACCATAGAAATGGAGGAAGGAACCATAGAAATGGAGGAAAAACCACAGAAATGGAGAAGGGAATATAGAAATGGAGAATGGGGCATAGAAATGGAGAAGTGCAATGTAGAAATGGAGTATGGGACATAGAAATGGAGAGGGAAATGTAGAAATGGAGAATGGGACATAGAAATGGAGAGGGGAATGGAGAAATGGAACAAGTGACATAGAAAGGGTGAGGAATGGGAAAAAGAAAGCTGAAATGAGCCATTCCCAAATTTCCCCCAAAATTTCTAAATTCCCCGATTCCCAAAAAGGGGGGATTTTCCCCATATTTTGGGGATAAAATCCCCAAGGCTGCCGCACCACAAGATATAAGTTTGTTAAGATCCAAAAAAATGAACAGGACTCTTATTTGAGCTCCAATTGGAGTAGGACTCCTCTTTTTCCCACTTATAAATATAACCCCCACCCCCTTGGTCGACCCCTCTCTCTTTTGGACGCCCCCCCCTGCTGCCAAGCCCCCTTCCTTGCTTCCAAGTCGCCAAGTTCCCCCCTTGGCGAAATTTGGCCACCGTCGAGCTCCGTCGAGCCCCGCCGTCGCCGGAGAAGAAGCCCGACGATCTGTCTTGCCCTAATCTTCCATAGAAAAATTCTCCACTGCTGCCATTGCTAGGAAGAAGGCCCTGCCACCAAAAGGAAGTGAGGTAGGTCACCATTACCCATCTTACAACGTCGCCGCTGTTTCTACGCATCCGTTCTTTTTGCCCCCTTTGAGCAGAAACATTTACGTGTGGACAGATCGTGTTTTGATCGGTTTTTTACGGTGGAATTGATATAGATCTTGAGTCAAGATCATCACCACCTCCACACTTGATTCCAGCACCCTTATTCATCATAAAACCCCATGAAAGCCTATTAAAATATGTAAGAACACGTACAAACTAGTTTAATCAAACAGCACCATAGGATTTGCAGCCATCTATTCCATTGCATCTTGAGTAAAGTTTGCACACGATGATTGATTGCTGTAAATTTTGTATGTGCATGATCGTGAGTAGAAGAACAAGCTCAAGAGGCCATCTACGAGGAACTACAGCACCAAGACTTCGAGACGCTTGAACAACAAGAACCACGGGAGCAAGGCAAGTGCCCCTTGACCATATTGATCCAATGTTTTGAAACTATTTTGCTTGCGAAACTCATATGCTTGTGTCAACTTGATGGGACACCCTTTTATAGGAGTTTACTAGTTTTGTTAACCATCCTTGTCGCCGGGAAAGTTGATGAGTCGGGTATGGTCGTTTTTCCTTTTTGCTTCGCTTAATCTATGGGATACGTGTCACACCCGGTTTCTCCAAAGAACAACCGAGTGAATATCACATGTATGCCAGGATCATTTTCTCATACATGTGACGACAAATAGTGAAGCATCATCATATTACAAGCTAGGTGTCGAATATAAATAAGTCTTACATAGCATACGTCTCGAAAGACGATAATAAGTTCATAATAGGTAAATAAAAAAGCAGCGGAATATAAATCTTGTGGACTCCGTCACAGGCGTTGCCCGGGGGACTCCATGAACCTAGAATCCTTCTTCGGGTCCGAAGTCTTGGTCATTGAACACCACATCATCCCTTTGAACTGAGCAGCAATTTAAACCAACAGAAATGCAAGTTTGAGTACCGTTGATACTCAGCAAGTGTGGGAAAGTTATGTCATGCATGGCTAGAGCAAGGAGAGGTTGAACTCATGGTTAAAGCACTACGCAATTAATACCTATCACCTTAGCTTATTAAGCACCTACATTACTACACAGGTGAAATGGTCCCAATCTCCCAACCCATCATCGATATCAAGTACACATAGTCTCAACTCCAATGTTAAGCTTCCCGCTTAACATCCTCAACTTTCCAATCCATCATCCTCTAATCATGAATAAGTCCAAGCCGCTCTTGACCGTGAGCACGGCTGTCATGACAGTTTTGACTCTGCAGAGTTTGCACCACTGTACCCACATGTAGTGATTTCATCCCCCGTTGCCGGGTTGAAAAAGAACCTCCATTATGCCAGTGGCCGCGAACCACATTCACACTTCCCAGGTGTGTAGCCAGGAGATCACTACGAAGCCTTTACAAAGGGATTCCCGACGAGCATGGGCCCACTGAGGTTTCACCCCTAACAGCATACAAGAGGCTCCAACCCTGCTGCAGTGGCCCCCTCTTGAGCCTTGCGGTTCATATAGTAGTCCAGCTGACACCTATTCCCCGCACCATCCAAAACACCCATACTACACCGGGGATACATCTAATTAATTGGCCAAGCTGCCCCATCTCAGCATGTGGTTGGCACGGTAAAGCCAGGTTACATGCTCCATGAACCGGTCCTTAGGATCCAGGCAAGTACTAAACACAAACCCGAGTCTCGAGCACACAGCACCAACCAAATCATCCAACTTGCCTCGATCCCTACCTCTACATAACTCATAATATCTCATTCAAGGGTAAGGTAAATAAGTTGATGATCTCATATCCCACTTATCCCATTCTAAGCATGGCTAAGCATAAGTAATATGAATGAATGACATAATAAAACAAATCAAAACCCAAGCTACAAGGAAACAAGATAATGCAATTCTAGGGAAACGTCCTAGCATGGGTTTCATATTTCAATTGATAATGCAAATAATTCTATCTACACATCCTATCATAGGATCAAAGTGGTCAAGGACACTTGCCTTCTTCCTGCTGCTCTGGGAATGGAAAGTCTTGGTCTTGGAAGGGGAGAACTTGCTCTGGAGCAGGTTCTACTCATGCCAATACACATAGCAAAAGAAAACAACTATCCATAAGCCATAGTTCACACTTTCAATCATGCAAACCATACATACATACATATGAAAGTCATTCACATTTCTAAGTGTTGTGGTTACCCTACATGTGTTGATTTTTTGCCTACATGCACTTTTAAACATATGTATATTATTTCTAACTTTTCTATTCAGATTTCTATTTGCACAATATATATGAATTTCCAATTTAAACAAATTCTTTATATTTAATTAATAAACTTCTTAGCTACCATGTTTGCATGAAAGATAATTTCCTACTCCAAATAGGTTTTCAGATCTTCTAGAAAATCCTAAGTTGAAGTTTTTTTGATTTGGAGACCTCATTTATCATTTTTCTAATTATGCATACTTATTTTCCTATATTTTTAGATTTATTTTCTATGCCTAAAAGTGAACTTTACTATGAAAATAGTAAGACATATCATCTAAACAGAATAGGTTCTGATCTAAAATGTTCAATAATATATTTTTGAACTTCCTCTCTGATGTGGAACAAATTAAATTTATTTTACTAGTTTTTAGAATTATTTCCTAGCCTAAAATGTGTCTCTAGAGAAAATAAAAAAATGAGCAACACTTAGGCAGATTTCATTTCAGCCTAAAATCTATTTTTAACTCATTCTAAAGTTTTCCAAGTGCTAGGAGAATTTAAATTTGAATTTGCACATTTGTTTTCCTTACCTTTTAAATTTAAATCCTAGTCACGTATTCAAATTTCTGAAATTAATATCCTATAGGGTTAAAAAGGCAAATCCACCCTACTGCAGGGTCTAATTTACTATTTCCTAAATTTCCAGAGGTCTAACTACACATAAAAGAGGGGTTTTCCTAATTTTTATTAAGTCCAGGGGCTAAAAATGATTTTTTAAATAAATTTACATGAATTTCTGAAGGTCCAGGGGCTAGATCAGAAGTTTCCGGGGCTAGCTCATGTTTTCCGAAATCCCTAGGGGTTAGCGCGTAAGAATCCCGGCCTTTATAATGCGGGGCTGAGGTGGACCGTCCGATTTAAAACAGACGGCTCAGATTAGATCGCCGAACCGGTACGCGTCTATTTTATTTCTACTGTGCGATTTAAAATAGATGGCCCCCAAGGGGCCACGTTGCCCTGGCCGGAGCCAGCCCGCGCGCGGTGGCTCACGGTGGCGCGGGTGGCGATCTCGCCGGCGCAGCCTCGGTTTTTGCCGCTGTGCGTTAGAACTCCCATCTTTTCGCACAGATCGACCGCGGAGGGGTAGGGGATGCTAAACGAGGGGTTTTCCTGCACTCGGAGGCCCTTGAAGTCGGTCGGCGACGAGCTTCAAGGGCGATGGTCTTCGGTGCACGTCGGAGTGGTAGTTGGGGCGCACGACACGTCGTTTCCTTCACCTGCAGGGCTCCCCGACGGCGGTGGGACATGATCAGCATGTTAGATCAGGAAATTTGAGCAAGGATCGAAGGAATTCGGCGGTAGATGCTTCGGTTCTCACCGGAGAGAAAGATGGAGCGGCGCTGTGGAATTCGGCGAGTTTCCTTGCGTGGATTTCACAAGGAGAGGCGGCGGAGGATCGGTTTGGATAAGTAGCAGCGTCCGGGGCCGAAGATCGGGCTGGGGGCGCGGGTTTCCGGAGGTCGGTTTTGATTCGGGTGCGATAGAGGGACAGGGTCGGTTGGGGCGCACGGGAGGAGAGGGATGACACGCGGGCCCCACGTGTCAGTGAGAGGGAGGGAGAGGGGGGCGGGTTTGGGCTGGCGCGGGGGGTCTTGGGCCGGCAGAGCAGGTTTCGGCCCACTGGCCATTTTCTTTTTCCTTTTCTTTTTCTGTTTTGATTTGAATTTGAATTCCAGTTTGAATTTGAATTGCTTCAACACATGCATTACGTCCAAAAAATTTTAAATTCCCCTCTTTAGAAAGTTTTGGGGTGTTACAGTTCTACCCCCTTAAAAGAAATCTCGTCCTCGAGATTGGTGGTTCTAGGAAAATAATTCCGGAAACTGTGCCTTAAGCTCATCTTCTCGCTCCCATATGGCTTCCTCTTTTGAGTGATGCTTCCACTGCACCTTGCACATCTGGATTCTTTTATTTCTTGTGAGGCATTCCATTGTCTCCAAAACCTTGACCGGTTGCTCGGCATAATACAGATCCTCTCGTACATCAACCTCATTCATGGGTAACATCTCTTCGGGCGTCCTTAGACATTTCTTGAGTTGTGACACATGGAATACATCGTGCACATCCGATAGGTGAGCCGATAGTTCTAGTTGATACGCCACTTCGCCTTTCCTCTCCCAGATCTGAAAGGGTCCGATGTATCGAGGTGATAACTTCCCTTTCACCTTGAACCGACGAAGTCCTAGGATAGGGGACACCTTGAGATAGACATAGTCCCCCACGTTGAAAACGAGCTCTATTCTTCGTACATCGGCATATCTCTTTTGTCGGGTCTGTTCTATCCTCAAGTTGTTGCGGATTTCCCTCACTTTCGCCTCGGCTTCTTGTAGTACCTCGGCCCAAACACTTTACGTTCCCCTGTTTGGTTCCAAAATAGTGAAGTTCTGCACTTCCTTCCATACAACGCCTCAAATTGTGACATCTTCATACTAGCCTGATCGCTGTTGTTATAGGAGAACTCCGCATACGGTAAGTTTTTATCCCAACTCCTATTGTTCTTGAGCGCACAAGCTCTCAGCATATCCTCAAGGATCTGATTGGTTCTTTCCGTCTGTCCATCAGTCTGGGGGTGATATGCAGAACTAAAATTCAGATGAGTTCCCATGGTTTCATGTAACTTCTGCCAAAACCTTGAGGTGAACTGTGTCCCTCGATCCGACACTATCTTCTTTGGCACTCCATGGAAACACACGATCCTTGACATGTACAATGCCGCCAATTTGGATCCGCTGTAGCTTTCTTTCACGGGGATGAAATGAGCTACCTTGGTTAGTCTGTCGATGATGACCCATATCGAATCATATCCCGATTGGGTCCAGGGTAGTCCCACTATGAAATCCATACCGATTTCTTCCCATTTCCATTCAGGCACTTTGAGTGGTTGCAATAGTCCCGTGAGTCGTTGATGTTCTGCTTTCACCAACTGACATGTGTCACATAGGGCAACATGTTCCGCGACATCTCGCTTCATGCCATACCACAAATATCTGCTCTTGAGGCACTGATACATCTTCGTACTCCCAGGATGAATGGAATAGTCGGAATCATGAGCCTCCTTCAAAATCAATTCACGGATCTCCTTCACCTCAGGCACACAGATTCTTTTCCCATGCCACACTGTACCTTGTTCATCCTCTCTGAACCCAGGGGCTTTATTTTCTTTCATGAGTTCTCTAATCTCTTGTATCTTCTCGTCATTCTTCTGACCGTTGCGTATGTCTTGCTCTAATGTGGAGTCCACTTCCATTGCGATGGCCTCACCACTTTTCTCCAGACATAGGTTGAGTTTTGCAATCTCTTCCTTCAGTTCTGTAGGCATGTCCTTCGAACTCAGCATGTGGACCTGCACTTTCCGGCTTAAAGCATCCGCTACGACGTTCGCTTTCCCAGGATGATAGTTGATGCCCACATCAAAGTCGTTGATTAGATCTAACAATCTCCTTTGTCTCTGGCTGTGTGAAAATGTATTTTAAGCTCTTATGATCCCTATATATCTCTGTCCTCTTCCCCATCAAGTAGTGCCACCAAATCTTCAATGTGTGCACCACTGCGGCTAGCCCTAGGTCATGCGTAGGATAGTTCTTCTCGTGTTTTCGTAGCTGCCGGGACGCATACGCCACGACATGCCCCTCTTGCATGAGAACACATCCCAACCCGTGTCCAGAGGCATTGTAGTACACCGAAAAATTCTTCTGCATATCTGTCATAACTAGCACTGGGTTGTTGTCAATCTTTTCTTCAGTTCTTGAAAACTCGTCTCACACTGCAGTGTCCATGTAATGTGATTCCCTTCTCTAACAATTTGGTGAGGGGTCTCAAAATCTTGGAGAAATCCTCGATAAACCGTCGATAATACCCAGCCAATCCTAAGAAGCTTCGAGCTTCCCTGACATTTTTAAGGGTCTTCCACTTCTGCACATCCTCGATCTTGGCAGGATCTACGGAGATTCCTCCTTGTGAGATTATGTGTCCTAAGAAGGGAACTCTCTTCATCCAAAACTCACACTTGCTCAACTTGGACATATAGTTGGTGTTCTCTCAGCTTTTGCAGCACCAATCTTAAATGTTCTCATGTTCTTCTTCATCTTTGGAGAAGACGAGAATGTCATCAATGAAAACCATCACAAATTTGTCCAGATATTCCATGAATACCTTGTTCATGAGATACATGAAGTATGTCGGGGCATTAGTTAGCCCGAAGGGCATGACGGTGTATTCATACAGTGCGTACCGAGATACGGAAGCCGTCTTTGGAATATCAATTTGCCTTATCTTAAGTTGGTGGTATCCCGATCGGAGATCAATTTTCAAGGACACACAAGCTCCCCTCAACTAATCAAACAAGTCTTCAATGCGGAGTAATGGGTACTTGTTCTTGATGGTTACCTCATTCAACGCACGGTAGTCCACGCATAGCCTTTGGGTCCCATCCTTCTTGGGCATAAATATCACTGGAGCTCCCCATGGTGAGGAACTAGGACAAATGTACCCCTTTTCTATCAATTCTCTTAAATGTTCCTTGAGTTCTTCCAGTTGTTTGGAGTCCATCCGATATGGTCTCTTGTATATCGGAGCTGTTCCAGGCACTAGCTCAATCGCGAATTCCACTGCACGATCGGGGGGCATACCTGGCAACTCCTCCGGAAAAACATCAAGATATTCCCTGATGATCCTGATCTCCTCCACTTCCACCTTAACTTGATTGAGTTTAATGTCCCACCTAGGCTCTTGTATAGTTATGAACTTTACTTTTGTGCCACTAGGGTGAGTTAGTTCCACCGTTCTTGTCGAACAATGGATGATTCCTTTATGTTTGGTCAACCAATCCATACCCAACATAATATCTATCCCTGGTGAATCTATCACTATGAGGTTGGCAGTAAATACTACCCCATTAATGTCTAGATTCACCTTGGGACACACTTGTCTTGTCCTTATTTCTCCACCTGGAGAGTTCACTGCTAGCATATGGTTCATTTGTGTGGTTGCTAGATCATGCTTCTTAACAAACCCTTGAGCAATGAACGAGTGGGTAGCACCAGAATCAAACAACAGAGTTGCAATGTGTAAATTGGCAGGAAACTTACCAACTACCACGTCGGGTGCCTCTTGCGCTTCCTCCATGGTCACGTGGTTCACCCGTCCTTGCATCACATTCTGCTGTTGTGGCTGCATGGGCTTCTTCTTTGGGCACTTATGGTCATAGTGCCCACTTCACCATAGTTAAAGCATTGCACCCCAACCTTAGGTGCCTGGCCTTTGTTGTCTTGGGGTTGGTTCTGTGGTCCTTGCACTGCTGGTCGAGGTTGATATGTGGGACGAGGCTGCTGTACAAACTGACGTTGTGGCTGTGCTGGTGCTGACGGAGGCCTGAAGTTCGGGTTGTACCCTCTCGGTGCTGAGTAGGGTACCGCAGCACGGCTCGTCTGCCCTGCGGGTTGCTGCATCAGACGTGGGCGTGTGTTGCTACCCGAGGCTTGATGTGACCATCCGACCTTCCTCTTTTTTCATTTTCCAAGGCCTTCAGCTTCCTTTCCACAACAAATGCTCTGTCCACCATCTTTTGGAAGCTTTCATACTTGTTGGAGGACATTGCACATTGCATCTCCGCAGTAAGTCCTTCCACAAAGCAGTCCTGTTTCTGCTCATCAGTTTCGATGTCCCGTGGTGCATAACGGGATAGTTGGGTGAACTTAGTGAGATATTCCCTCACAGTCATGTTTCCTTGCTGCAGCCCCAAGAACTCCTTCCTCTTGTTTTTGAGTTCACCCCTTGGTATGTAATGGTTGCGGAAACTGCGCTTGAACTCTTCCCAAGTGATGTTCTCAGGGTCATGATGGGCTGCTACGTAAGCGGTCCACCAATCAGCAGCAGGTCCATGCAATTGGTGAGAGGCAAACAGCACCCTCTCATACCCTTGGCATTGTATGATCCTCATCTTGCTCTCAATGGTCTTTAGCCAGTCATCTGCCTCCAGAGGTTCAGCAGCACTTGCAAACTTTGGAGGTTGAGTCCCTAGAAACTCACTCAACCTTTGTTGGCGTGGTGCAGCTTGTGGAGGTGGAGCTTGGTGCATGATGGCCACCACTTGAGTTAGGCTCTGGATGAGATGATTTTGTTTTTCAAGCATTTGGTGGATGGGATCAACTCCTTCACGGCGACCATCCCTGTCTTGTCCTCCAGAAAGATGAGGGTTGTCGGCCTCATCGTTGTTGTTGGCGGGGTTGGCACCACGACCCTTGTAACACCCCAAAATCCTGTTAAGAGGGGAATTTAAAATTTTTTGGACGTATTGCATGTGTTGCAAAAATCAAATTCAAACTGGAATTCAAATTAAACTCAAAACAGAAATAAAGAAGAAAAAGAAATAGAAAAACAAACCTTTCCGGCCAGTGGGCCGAAACCCACCAGCCGGCCCACCCAAACCCCGCGCCAGCCCGCAGCCAGGCGCCCGCGCCCCCTCTCGCAGACAGGCGGGACCCACCTGTAATCCTCGACCTCCCGCTCGTCCGAACCCGGGACTGTTTCCCCGCGCGCGTGATCTTAACCGACCGGATTTCCTCCCGAATTCTGGTTCCGGAGGACTCCAACTTGATCTAAACTAACACGCCGCCCTCCCCCATCTATAAAAACCCCGGCATCGTCCCGTTTTTCCCCACGATCCGCCGTTTTTCTTTCCGGTGAGAACCTGAGCTTCTCCGGCGAATTATGCTCGATCTTCGCTCAGGAATTCTGATCTAACTCGCTGTTCTTGATCCACCGCCTCCGGGGAACCTTGCAGGTGCATAAAACTCGGTGGTTTGCGGTTCAAACACAGCGCCGACGAGCCTCGCCGTGAATTCACCTCGGACCTCGTCGCCGATCGCTTTCCAGGTCCTCCGAGCTCAAGAAAACCCCCGAGGTGAGATCCTCGACCTCCCCTCCACCGATCTATGTCATAAAATCACAGTTTTAGGAAGAATTGACAAAGATCTGAAACTCTCCGGCGAGATCGCCGCCGTGCGCCGCCGGGCAGCGCCGCCCGCGCTCGATCAGAGCGACGTGGCCGCTTGTGCGCCGTCTATTTTAAATCGCACGGTAGAATTTTAATCCCCGCATACCGGTTCGACGTTATAATCTCAGCCGTCTGTTTTAAATCAGACAGTCCACATCAGCCCTGCGTTATAAAGGCCGGGATTCTTATGTGCTACCCCCTGGGTTCTCGGAAAATACGAGCCAGCCCGGAAACTTCTGATCTAGCCCCTGGAACTTCAGAAAATCATGTAAATTCATTTAAAAATCAGTTTTAGCCCCTAGACATAACAAAAATTAGGAAAACTCCTCTGTTATGTGTAGTTAGACCCCTGGAAATTCTTAAAATAATATAATAGACCCTGTAGTGGGGTGAGTTTACCTTTTTAACCCTATGTGATATTAAATTTAGGAATTTGACTATATGTTTAGTATTTAAAATTTAAAAGATGGGACGAACACATTGTAAATTCAAATTAAAGACTTTCCTAGTATTTGGAAAACTTTGGAGTGAGATAAAAATAGATTTTTGGCTAAAATGAATCTGTTTAATTGATTATTCACATTTATTAGTTATAGGGACACATTTTTTAAGTAGAGAATAATTCTGAAAATTAGGAAAATAAATGTAAAATAGTTCACATCAGAGGCGAAGTTCAAAATATATTGTTTAATATTTTAGACCCAAAACCTATTCTGTTTAGATGAGGTGTCTTACTATTTTCATAATAAAGTTCACATTTAGGCATAGGAAATAAATCTGAAAATATAGCAAACTAGGTATGAATAACTAGAAAATGATAAATGAAGTTTCCAAAATCTAAAGAATTCAGTTTAGGGTTGGTAGAAGGTCTGAAGACACATATGGAGTAGGAAAATACCTTTCATGCATACTTGGTAGCTAAAAGGTGTAGTAATTGAATATAAGGAATTTATTTAAATTGGAAACTCATATATATATAGTATGCAAACATAAATGTGAATACAAAAGTAGAAATCATATACACATGTTTAAAAAGTGCATGTAAGTCAAAATCAACACACATAGAGTAACCACAACACACAGAAATGTGAAGGGCTTTCATAAATGTGAATGTGTGGTTTGTATGAAGTGGAAGTGTGAACTATGTCTTATGGATTGTTGTTTTCTTTTTCTATGTGTGATAGTATGAGTAGAACCTGTTCCAGAGCAAGTTCTTCCTTTCCAAGATCAGGACTACCCATTCCAAGAGCAGCAGGAAGGAGGCAAGTGTCCTTGACCACTTTGATCCTATGCTAGGGTGTGTAGATAGAATTATTTGCATTGTCAAATGAAATATGAAACCCATGCTAGGAAGTTTTCCTAGAATTGCATTATCTTGTTTCCTTGTAGCTTGGGTTGGGAATTATTTTGCCATGTCATTTATTTACATGCTTATGCTTAGCCATGCTTAGAATGGGATATTTGGGATATGACATCATCAGTTTATTTTACCATACTCTTGAATGAGATACTGTGAGTTACGTAGAGGTAGGGATCAAGGCAAGTTGGATGTTTTGGTTGGTGCTGGGTGCACGAGATTCGGGTTTGTGTTTAGTACTTGCCTGGATCCTAAGGACCGGTTCATGGAGCATGTAACCTGGCTTTACCGTGCCAATCACATGCTGAGATGGGGCAGCTTGGCCAATTAATTAGGTGTATCCCCGGCGTAGTATGGGTGTGTTGGATGGTGCGGGGAATAGGTGTCAGCTGGACTACCATATGAACCGCAAGGCTCAACAGGGGGCCACTGCAGCGGGGTTGGAGCCTCTTGTATGCTGTTAGGGGTGAAACCTCAGTGGGCCCACGCTCGTCGGAAATCCCTTTGTAAAGGCTTCGTAGTGATCTCCTGGCTACACACCTGGGAATTGTGAATGTGGTTCGTGGCCACTGGCATAATGGAGGTTCTTTTAGTCCACCCGGCAACGGTGGATGAAATCACTACATGTGGGTACAGTGGTGCAAACTCTGCAGAGTCAAAACTGTCATGACAGCCGTGCTCACGGTCAAGAGCGGCTTGGACTTATTCATGATTAGAGGATGGTGGATTGGGAAGTTGAGGATGTTAAGCGGGAAGCTTAACATTTGAGTTGAGACTATGTGTACTTGATGTTGATGATGGGTTGAGGGATTGGGACCATTTCACCTGTGTAGTAATGTATGTGCTTAATAAGCTAAGGTGATAGGTATTAATTGCGTAGTGCTTTAACCATGAGTCAACATCTCCTTACTCTAGCCATGCATGACATAACTTTCCCACACTTGCTGAGTACCCACAGTACTCAAACTTGCATATTTGTTGGTTTAAATTGCTGCTCAGGTCAAGTGGATGATGTGGTGTTCAATGACCAAGATTTTGGACCCGAAGAAGGATTCTAGGTTCATGGAGTCCCCCGGGCAACGCCTGTGACGGAGCCCACAAGATTTATATTCCGCTGCTATTTTGTCTACATATTATGAACTTATTATCGTCCATCGAGACGCATGAAACATAAGACTTATTTATATTCGACACCTGGCTTGTAATAAATGATGCTTCACTATTTGTCATCACATGTATGAGAAAATGATCCTGGCATACATGTGATATTCACTCGGTTGTTCTTCGGAGAAACCGGGTGTGACAGAAGTGGTATCAGAGCCAAGGTTGCCCGTAGGAACGTGGACCTAGGTAGAAATGGACGTATTTAAGGGCCCTATTTTCTTAAAAACTATTTTACAAGGTGTGTGTTGAAAAGTGTTATTTAATGGAGTCACTTTCTTCATCTTACCCCAACTTTCAGTCAAAATAGGAGTTTTATTTAAAAGTTTATCTAACCTAAGTTTAAATGCTTTCTGTTTCAGATGGTTCGCATGATTCGCACCGCTCGCAAGTCCACAGGAGGGAGAGTTCCCGTAGTTGCCCTTGCCCAGAGAGAGGAGAGCCGTCCGGTGACGTACCTTTCCTACGGATGGGCAGTAGGAGGCTTGTTGCGCTGTCTTCGACGTATGCTCCAAGCCGCCGGCAATACGGGCACGCTAATCATACACTATAGCTCCACCAGGACGACCCGTGAAAAGAGGGAAGAATGGAGTTCAGAGATGAGGATTATCCATGAAAATCAGCTGCTCAAGATCCACAGCTCTCCAGCTTGTCGAGCAACACAGGTCGATGCGGAGAAGGATGTCACCTGGGAGGCCATCACCTGCCAGAGTCACATCTATCGTCGACACCTGGACAGGACTGAGTACATGTATGTCCTCCAGCGCGAGAGCGGTACAACGGAGTACAAGTACCCGCCAGTGCAGCAGGGGACTTCCCATGAGCACATGGACCTGTGCTTGGAGGATGCTGCTATGCTTAGCACTCGACTGCAGGAGTGTCAGCAGGAGCTTCAGGATGTCCGTGACACCCTGAATGAAACCGAGGCGTTGCTTCGAGCCTGCTGATAAGGCAAGCCTGCTGACACTCCTGACTCCCTAGATCGCCGGGCGATCAGGCGTCGTCGCACTTCTCCACCAGCAACCTCCCCACCCAAAGCAGAGTCAGAGGGCAGCCGCAATAATGAGGAAGATCCCGAGGAGCCAGCTCAGTGATACGAGTCATGTAGAGTCTTTTCCCTTAGTTAAGCAAGTTATCGAGTAGTCGAGTCAATACCTTAGTAAATGGTGTGTTAATGCTTGGTGTGTGACGTGAGTTGTGGAAGCCATGAGCAATTGTCCATAGCCTCCTCTTTAGATTGTTTTGCTTTGGTGTGCGAACCCACATGAAATAATAGTGCATTTATTTTTGTGAGACATGAACCCCCAGAAAGTATAACAAAGCCTCAACACTTCAAAGTAAAAACAAGTGAAAGTAGTAAGATGATGCGTAATACTTTAAATTAACATTGGTTGATCATGCCAGATGGCCGGAAGAGGAAAGGGTTGTGCTGCCAACCCCGCCAACAACAACGATGAGGCCTGCAACCCTCATCTTTCTGGAAGCCAAGACAGGGGTGGACGCCGTGAGGGAGTTGATCCCATCCACCAAATTCTTGAAAATCAAAATCAGCTCATCCAGAACCTGACTCAAGTGGTGGCCAACTTGCATCAAGTTCCACCTCCACAAGCTGCACCACGCCAACCAAGGTTGAGTGAGTTTCTGGGAACTCAACCTCCGAAGTTTGCAAGTGCTGCTGAACCTCTGGAGGCAGATGATTGGCTAAAGACCATTGAGAGAAAGATGAGGATCATACAGTGCCAAGGGTATGAGAGGGTGCTGTTTGCCTCTCATCAATTGCATGGACCTGCTGCTGATTGGTGGACCGCCTACGTGGCCTCCCATCATGACCCTGAGAACATCACTTGGGAAGAGTTCAAGCGTAGCTTCCGCAACCATTACATACCAAGGGGTGAACTCAAAAACAAGAGGAAGGAGTTCTTGGGGCTGCAGCAAGGAAACATGACTGTGAGGGAATACCTCACTAAATTTACTCAACTCTCCCGTTATGCCCCACGGGACATAGAGACTGATGAGCAGAAATAGGATTGTTTCGTGGAAGGACTTACCGCAGAAATGCAGTGTGCAATGTCCTCCAACGAGTATGAAAGCTTCCAAAAGATGGTGGACAGAGCATTTGTGGTAGAAAGGAAGCTGAACGCCTTGGAAAATGAGAACAAGAGGAAGGCCGGGTGGTCACATCAAGTCTCAGGGAGTAACACCCGCCCACGTATGATGCAGCAACCCGCAGGGCAGTCGAACCGTGCTGCGGTACCCTACTCAGCACCAAGAGGGTACAACCCGAACTACAGGCCTCCGGCAGCACCAATACAGCCACAACGTTAGTTCGTACAGCAGCCTCGCCCTACGTATCAACCTCGACCAGCAGTGCAAGGACCCCCAAACCAACCCCAAGACAACAGAGGCCAGACACCTAAGGTTGGGGTGCAATGTTTTAACTGTGGTGAAGTGGGGCACTACACCCACAAGTGCCCAAAGAAGAAGCCCGGACAGCCGCAACAGCAGAATGTAATGCGAGGACGGGTGAACCACGTCACCATGGAGGAGGCGCAAGAGGCACCCGACGTGGTAGTTGGTAAGTTTCCTGCCAATTTACACATTGCAACCCTGCTGTTTGATTCTGGTGCTACCCACTCGTTCATTGCTCAAGGGTCTATTAAGAAGCATGACCTAGCAACAACACAAATGAACCATATGCTAGCAGTAAACTCTCCAGGTGGAGAAATAAGGACAAGACAAGTGTGTCCCAAAGTCAACCTAGACATGAATGGGGTAGTATTTACTGCTAACTTCATAGTGATAGATTCACAAGGGATAGATATTATCTTGGGTATGGATTGGTTGACCAAACATAAAGGAATCATCCATTGTTCGACCAGAACGGTGGAACTAACTCACCCTAGTGGCACAAGAGTAAAGTTTATAACAATACAAGGGCCTAGGAGGGACATTAAATTAAATCAAGTTGAGGTGAAAGTGGAGGAGATCAGGATCATCAGCGAATATCCAGATGTTTTTCCGGAGGAGTTGCCAGGAATGCCTCCTGATCGTGAAGTGGAATTCGTAATTGAGCTAGTGCCTGGAACAGCCCCGATATACAAGAGACCTTATCGGATGGACTCCAAGCAGCTGGGAGAACTCAAGGATCATTTGAGAGAATTAACGGAGAAGGGGTATATTCGTCCTAGTTCCTCACCTTGGGGAGCTCCAGTGATATTTGTGCCCAAGAAGGACGGAACCCAAAGGTTATGCGTGGACAACCGTGCCTTGAATGAGGTAACCATCAAGAACAAGTACCCATTACCCCGTAATGAAGACTTGTTTGATCAGTTGAGGGGAGCTTGTGTGTTCTCGAAAATTGATCTCAGGTCGGGATACCACCAACTTAAGATAAGGCAAGCCGATATTCCAAAGACAGCTTTCGTATCTCGGTACGGATTGTATGAATACACCGTCATGCCTTTCGGGCTAACGAATGCCCCGGCACACTTCATGTATCTCATGAACAAGGTATTCATGGAATATCTGGACAAATTTGTGGTGGTTTTCATAGATGACATTCTCGTTTTCTCCAAAGATGAAGAGGAACATGAGAAACATCTAAGGTTGGTGTTGCAGAGGCTGAGAGAACACCAACTATATGCCAAGTTGAGAAAGTGTGAGTTTTGGCTGAAGAGAGTTCCCTTCTTAGGACATATCATCTCAGAGGGAGGAATCTCCGTGGATCCCACCAAAATAGAGGATATACAGAAGTGGAAGACCCCTGAAAATGTCGGGGAAGTTTGAAGCTTCTTGGGATTGGCAGGATACTATCGACGGTTTATTGAGGGATTCTCTAAGATCTCGAGGCCCCTCACCAAACTGTTGGAGAAGGGAATCACATTCACATGGACGCCGCAATGCAAGACGAGTTTTCAGGAGTTAAAGAAAAGATTGGCAACAGCCCCAGTGCTAGTTATGCCAGACATACAGAAGAACTTTACGGTGTATTGCGATGCCTCTGGAAACGGGCTGGGATGTGTTCTCATGCAAGAAGGGCATGTCGTGGCTTATGCATCCTGGCAGCTCTAGAAGCACGAGAAGAACTATCCTACACATGACCTAGAACTAGCCGCAGTGGTACACGCGTTGAAAATTTGGCGGCACTACATGATGGGGAAGAGGACAGAAATATATACGGATCATAAGAGTTTAAAGTACATTTTCACACAGGCAGATCTCAACCTCAGACAAAGGAGATGGTTAGAGCTAATCAATGACTTTGATGTGCAACTATCATCCTGGGAAAGCAAACGTCGTGGCAGATGCTTTAAGTCGGAAAGTGCAGGTCAATAAGTTGAGCTTGAAGGACATGCCTGCATAATTGAAGGACGAGGTTATAAGACTCAATCTATGCCTGGTGAATAGTGGTGAAGCCATCGCCATGGAAGTGGACTCCACACTAGAGCGGGACATACGTGAGGGTCAAAAGAATGACGAGAAGATACAAGAGATCAGACAACTCATCAAGGAAAATAAAGCTCCTGGTTTCAGAGAGGATGAACAAGGTACGGTGTGGCACGGGAAAAGAATATGTGTGCCTGAAGTAAAGGAGATCCGTGAATTGATTTTGAAGGAGGCTCACGATTCTGACTATTCCATTCATCCTGGGAGTACGAAGATGTACCAGGACCCCAAGAGCAGGTATTGGTGGTATGGCATGAAGCGAGATGTCGCGGAACATGTTGCCCTATGTGACACATGTCAGTTGGTGAAAGCAGAACATCAACGACCCGTGGGATTATTGCAACCACTTAAAGTGCCGGAATGGAAATGGGAAGAAATCGGTATGGATTTCATAGTGGGATTGCCTAGGACCCAATCCGTATATGATTCAATATGGGTCATCATCGATAGGCTAACCAAGGTAGCTCATTTCATCCCCGTGAAAGAAAGCTACAGCGGATCCAAATTGGCAGAATTGTACATGTCAAGGATCGTGTGTTACCATGGGGTGCCAAAGAAGATAGTGTCGGATCGAGGGACACAGTTTACATCAAGGTTCTGGCAGAAGTTGCATGAAACCATGGGAACCCATCTGAATTTTAGCTCTGCCTATCATCCCCAAACTGACGGGCAGACGGAAAGAACCAATCAGATTCTTGAAGATATGCTGAGTGCGTGTGCACTCAAAAACAACCGGAGTTGGGACAAGAATTTACCATATGCGGAGTTCTCATATAACAACAGCTATCAGGCTAGTATGAAAATGTCACCGTTTGAAGCTTTGTATGGGAGGAAGTGCAGAACTCCCCTGTTTTGGAACCAAACAGGGGAAAGTAAAGTGTTTGGTCCCGAAGTACTACAAGAAGCCGAGGCGAAAGTGAGGGAAATTCGCAACAACTTGAGGATAGCACAGACACGACAAAAGAGCTATGCCGATGTACGGAGGAGAGAACTCGTTTTACACGTGGGAGACTATGTCTATCTCAAGGTGTCCCCTATCCGAGGATTTCGTCGGTTCAAAGTGAAAGGCAAGTTGTCACCTCGATACATCGGACCCTTTCAAGTTCTGGAGAGGAAAGGCGAAGTGGCGTATCAACTAGAATTACCGGCTCGCCTATCGGATGTGCACGATGTATTCCATGTGTTACAGCTCAAGTAATGTCTGAGAACACCTGAAGAGGTGTTACCCATGAATGAGGTTGACGTAGCTGAGGATCTGTCTTATGCCGAGCAACCATACAAGATTTAGGAAGTGGAAGTGTGAAGGGCTTTCATAAATGTAAAGGGCTTTCATAAATGTGAATGTGTGGTTTGTATGAAGTGGAAGTGTGAACTATGTCTTATGGATTGTTGTTTTCTTTTGCTATGTGTGATGGTATGAGTAGAACCTGTTCAGAGCAAGTTCTTCCTTTCCAAGATCAGGACTACCCATTCCAAGAGCAGCAGGAAGGAGGCAAGTGTCCTTGACCACATTGATTCTATGCTAGGGTGTGTAGATAGAATTATTTGCGTTGTCAAATGAAATATGAAACCCATGCTAGGAAGTTTTCCTAGAATTGCATTATCTTGTTTCCTTGTAGCTTGGGTTGGGATTTATTTTGCCATGTCATTTATTTACATGCTTATGCTTAGCCATGCTTAGAATGGGATATTTGGGATATGAGATCATCAGTTTATTTTACCATACTCTTGAATGAGATACTGTGAGTTATGTAGAGGTAGGGATCAAGGCAAGTTGGATGTTTTGGTTGGTGCTGGGTGCACGAGACTCGGGTTTGTGTTTAGTACTTGCCTGGATCCTAAGGACCGGTTCATGGAGCATATAACCTGGCTTTACCGTGCCAACCACATGCTGAGATGGGGCAGCTTGGCCAATTAATTAGGTGTATCCCCGGCGTAGTATGGGTGTGTTGGATGGTGCGGGGAATAGGTGTCAGTTGGACTACCATATGAACCGCAAGGCTCAAGAGGGGGCCACTGCAGCGGGGTTGGAGCCTCTTGTATGCTGTTAGGGGTGAAACCTCAGTGGGCTCACACTCGTCGGGAATCCCTTTGTAAAGGCTTCGTAGTGATCTCCTGGCTACACACCTGGGAAGTGTGAATGTGGTTCGTGGCCACTGGTATAATGGAGGTTCTTTTAGTCCACCAGGCAACGCGGGATGAAATCACTACATGTGGGTACAGTGGTGCAAACTCTGCAGAGTCAAAACTGTCATGACGGCCGTGCTCACGGTCAAGAGCGGCTTGGACTTATTCATGATTAGAGGATGGTGGATTGGGAAGTTGAGGATGTTATGCGGGAAGCTTAATATTTGAGTTGAGACTATGTGTACTTGATGTTGATGATGGGTTGAGGGATTGGGACCATTTCACCTGTGTAGTAATGTATGTGCTTAATAAGCTAAGGTGATAGGTATTAATTGCGTAGTGCTTTAACCATGAGTCAACCTCTCCTTGCTCTAGCCATGCATGACATAACTTTCCTGCACTTGCTGAGTACCCACGGTACTCAAACTTGCATATTTGTTGGTTTAAATTGCTGCTCAGGTCAAGGGGATGATGTGGTGTTCAATGACCAAGACTTTGGACCCGAAGAAGGATTCTAGGTTCATGGAGTCCCCCGGGCAATGCCTGTGACGGAGCCCACAAGATTTATATTCCGCTGCTGTTTTGTCTACATATTATGAACTTATTATCGTCCATCGAGACGCATGCTATGTAAGACTTATTTATATTCGACACCTGGCTTGTAATAAATGATGCTTCACTATTTGTCATCACATGTATGAGAAAATGACCTGGCATACATGTGCTATTCACTCGGTTGTTCTTCGGAGAAACCGGGTGTGACAGGAGCCGTACACGCCATGTTGATGCTGAGTGAAGCTAGTGTGGGTTGTCCGTACGGATGGACAACTGACTTTTGCTAGTTAGGTGGGCGTGAGTTGTATAAATTATCTTCCGCTGTAGTATACTCTTTAAATAGCTGTAAACTGATGGTTTGTACGACTTTTTGTACATATTCAGTTGTTTCCAATGTAATACCATGTTCCCTTAGGATGTGTGCTGTCGGGTGTCGCATCGAACGGCACCACCCTCTGAGATCCTGGGCATATGGATTTGGGTCCGTCACAGGCTGGCATCAGAGCTGCTTAGGGGATAGCACACTAATTAAGGACACTGTTACAGGAAAACATAGGATTACTGTGAGGACTCGCTAGTATGCCCAAATAAGGACTACTATATTAGTCTAATATGAAGGTGGAAACCTAAATTATGTGTTATGTCGGAAAATCGTGCATCTCGGGACTTCATATGTCTTGGGGGTGCACATAAGTGCTGTCCACCAGTGCGCACAAGTTGAAGGGTGGAGCCTCACGGGTGGTAGGTAAACCAGCCAGCTTTAGTATCCTCTACGACTCTTCATGTCGTTTGGGGTATTCGAGCAACGCCCTTCCCTGACGTGCGACGGGCAAGTATGGGATACCCCGTCACGTGGTTAGTAACGTGAACACATAGCTCAAGGCGTGTTTGGATTGAGAACACACGGGCGAGTGATGACGGACGGGTGTATGAAACTGTATTTGGACCGGGTTCGGTGTGCAGCCAGAGCTGATGATTGCGTGTAATTTATGCTGGTACTAACTATAAAACCATAGTTCGAGTAGAACACGTTTGCGAGTGATCTTCTTAGTACCACCGTTGGATACGTATATGCCGCTGTAAGCCGGTTAGGATTTTCCATTTTGTTAGGGACGTACTACCGACATGTAATAATCATGATTGCATTAAAAACCATGTTTAAAAGGACCAAAGACAACCAAGTGTTAATATTTAGGACTCTGGTCTTGTAGAAAAGTTCAAAAGTTGATTAGTTCAGCTCAAAGGGAAATGAAAAACAGAGTGCTTTGTTTTGGCTGCAAATTTGCTGGACTTTAACTGAGCAGAACTCACAGGTTACTTAGCCAGTGGAGGTGTGGGATATATTTCTGGAAATAGGTTTAAGTTCTATACAATTTTGTTGTAGACTTCCAGAACATAATCACACATCAAATTGGTTGAAAGTCCAGATGATTGTAAACTGTCCAGAAACAGGACAGAGGCAGAACCCTCTCTGGACTGTTCTGTTTTTCAAGCATAACTTCCTGTAGAAAAATAAAAAATCATCATATGATACATTTTTGGAAAGGTTAGGAGATTTGTTACATCTTTGTAATTCAAAGTTTTTGCAGTTGCAGCACGGAATTAAGTGGAATTTTGAGTGGAAAACAGCAATTTCCAAAGGAGGTGCTGTTGAAATTCTTCCAGAAATTCTGTTGAATTTGAATTAGCATAACTTTTTAACCAGAGCTCATATGGAGGCAAATCAATACTTGATGGAAATATACTGAAGTTAACTTTAACTTTGGTATTCAACTTGAGTTATGAAAATGCAAGGTACCAGGTCAAAATATGGGATAAGTAGAAACTGCCCATTCTGGGCAGAAGAATGGACAGTTGAACTAATTTGAGAGATTGTTGTATCTAGTGGTGTTTTATTACTTCCATTGGGGTAGAACATACTCATGAGTTGTTATCTTCAACTAGTGAAATTTTTGAGTATATTTCTTACTCAAGTTCTTTTGCTAGAGACCATGTATGTGTCGTATTGAGGATAAAAGGTAGTATACGTAATGACCCCGCGATATTAACGTCTCGTAGTGACCAAATCTAGTTTAGATGAACTTCCAAAGAGTAAGTCCATCAATTTGGATTTCACTACTTTGTATTTGGTCTGGCAATGGTGTAGCTTGTGCAAAGTTATTACATAATCCATGTACGAGATGTATCGCATGTTTACCGTCATTATGTTTTACTCCTATTTTATTTGACTGCATGGAGTATGCTTTGGGACTGATTTTATTGTCGTATGGCCGCAGATGGTTCGTACTCAGGCCACGCACAAGGTCGGGAGCTCTAGTCAACAAGGGGGTGATGACTTCCGGACGCCTGCCTACGAAAACACCCCGCAGCAACAACCACCACCGCCGCCTCCGATTACACTAGCGGATGTGATCTCGATGCTGGTGGGCTCTCATGAGGAGCAGTCCGACCTGCTACGCACGATCGTGCAGAACACGTCCCAGGCGGGGGGGGGGGGGGGGGCGTCAAGAGAGGGGGCCTCGTGAGCCCCACACTATGACATAATCGGATTTCATGAGTACGAATCCTCCGGTGTTCACCGAAGCGGCGGAACCACTGGAGCCCGACAACTGACTGCGGACGATCGAGTGCAAGTTCGGGCTGCTCCAATGCACGGAGCGGCAGAATACTCTCTTCGCGGCACAGAAGCTTCACGATGCCGCTGGCCTGAGATGGACCAGAATCCGTACGCCCAGGACCTCAGAGGGTGGTGCCGCACAATGTGACACCCGACAGCACACATCATAAGGCAAACATTGTATTACATAGAAAAACAAACTGAATATGTACCAAGTAGTACAAGCCTTCAGTTTACATCTAAATAGAGTCTACAACTGCGGAAGCTAAATTTTTACAACTCACGTCCACCTAACTAGCAAAAGTCGGTTGTCCAGCCCTATGGACAACCCACACTAGCTCCACTCCTCAGCTCAGCGCGGCGTGTACGGCTCCCACTCAGCCGTGGTCCCCGACGGAGGGTAGCCCTCACCTGTGGACTCGTACCCCGAGTTCGTGGGGTAGTCCTAACCTGAAAAACACTTATAGAAGCAACCATGAGCACGATGGCTCAGCAAGTCTTAACCGACCCACCTATACATGAAACTCTACAAGCAGTTCATAACGAAGATGGGACGGTAAATTGCATCAAACGGACATTCCTACAAGTTCATCCTTAGTTCATCTTTTAGCCACAAGTTAACGGTTTGTGAATATGAAATTTAGTAAGCGATATTTGGTGGCACACAAGTAGCAATACAAGTAAATCATAATAGGAATATTGAATCACATCATTTCATATATTAACCTGCGTCAAGACTCAGTGACCAAGTGGTACTCTTCACCGCGAGGGACGGTGAATCGACTCGATATACACCGGCAGAGATATCCGAAGAGCACATCACGTACGCCCACCCGTGGAGCTGCACAGCATGCTCACTTGATGTCGTATGGGACAACCATTCACCAAACAGCCCAAAAGTCGAACCGGTCGCACCCAAACGGACATGAGGTTCCCTACACGGAGTGTAAAAGTCCCCAAAGTGTGTATGAATAAAAACCAAAGTTTGAGTTCATATGTGTGGCAAATACATGAAAAATGGGGCTTGCTAAAACTTTTCTTCATGCAAAGTAATACATGGATGAGCATCCAAAATGAGGTTCACATTTTTATTTGAAAGGGCTGAACCACTAAGGAGTTAAATACCTCTTTGCATGCAAGTTTAAAAATCAGATTTGAAGTTCAAAGTTCGTACATGTGGTGGCCAAAAACTTTGAATAAACATGCAGCCCTATAGATGGAACTTGTGGGGAAAAGTGTTACCACAAACTTTTCATTTCTATGGTGGGCTCAAAAAGGAGTTAAAGAGAAGAATTTCCAAATTTCAACCAAATTCAAATTTGGCAAGCTCATTCAAACTAATTCGAGTTCTAGTCCACATTTTAAACTCAGAATTATGGGAATTGAGAGGATCAGCTTGAGAAGATATTTGGGAGGAAAAAGTGGAGTGGACCCACATGTCATAGGGTTAAAGTATGCCTTACACACTAAGTCTCAGCCTCGGTGGGCGATTTCCCTGAACAGCTCATGGGAGCCACCGAGCAGCTTGCCGGCGCCACCTCCTGTTGCCTGCCTCCCCGCGCTGGCGCCCCGGGGATGGTCCTGCCCGATCCTGCAACGTGATCACGTTCCCTCAGACCAAACAAAGGCTTATTTGCTTTCCTCTCTCGCGAGAACGCCACACAGCCGCTTCCCTCACGTCCGCTCTCGGTCGATCGGGAAACCGAAGAAAACACCACGCTCATCCCTCGCCCGAGCTGCTAAACATTGCCCTGAGCTCAGCCTCCACCTCCCTGAACCGCAAGCAAGCGAGCTTCGGCCTCCCTAGCCCGGGAACAACCGTCACAGCGGCAACCTAACGTCGGCCGCCAAGAAGGCGCTCGTGGACAGCTCACCACTGTGACTTTCATGGCCGAGCAAGGGCGGCAAAAGGAGCGCACGGACTCCACGCTGCTTCCACATGAAGCTCAAGCCACGTCGTGAGCTGTCGCCTGCGAATTCGGGAATTTTGTCCCAGCGGCTTCAAACCGACGATCTGGTACGGTTACTTAAAATTCTCCCTCTCGGATCCTCCGCAGATCATCAAACTTTGCACATAGATGCTGGATTAGCCGGCGATCATGTCTCCTTTAGTATCCATCGCATGACAACGCCTCAGACCGACGAATTTCAAGCTCTATTAGGTGTGTTCATGGCGGACACATTCGGTCGCACGATGACAATCTATTTGCAGCCACTCCCGAGCTACTTTGAGGTCGTGCCGATCTTCCTAGAGCTGCGCTGGTGCTGTAGAGCTCGTCGGCACAGGTTTTGGCGAGCTGGAAACCTCAGCCGATGCTGCCGAGCCTCCACAGTAGCCGCGGCACGTCGCGAGCTAGTTCCGGCCACCGGCAGCCCAAGCAGAAACCACCATCGTGTCCCTCGGTGCCCTAAACCCCCTGGTGCCGAATCATAGTTCAGATGGTGGCCGGGAACGCCGGTCCGGCGAGCATCTGTTTGCTCCGGCGAGGGGGAGCGTGCGGGCACGGGAGGGGAGCCGAAGGAAGAAGACGACGGCTGGGCCCCGTCTGTCAGCAGCAGAAAAATTTAAACCGTGATCAGTTGTTGCTGGGATCCAGTGTGTTGGCGCACTGGGAAGCTGATCCTGATTGGCTGGGATTTAATACTGTGGGTCCAGCCGAATTTTCTGTAGGAAAACAATTCCAGTGAGGGCTCAAAATCAGAAAATTCATAGCTCTTGGTACAAACCTCCAATTTGAGTGATTCCAATTCGGTTGGATTCATCTCTCCGAGTTCTATCCAAATATGAACTCAGATTTGTATGAAATTCAATATTATATTCTGGAGAATTCATTGAAGTTTTTCTGAAAAAAAATTATTGAGGGAGTTTGGTTCATCCAAAAATCCCCAAATTTTGCCAGAATATTCTTTGGCATAGTATCGACCTTCTAGCAATGTTTCAGCTCATTTGAAGATCATTTGAGTAGGAATTTTCTGAACCCAATCTTCTGTATTCATAAGAGTCCAGAAACATTTTCAGAAAATGTTTCTCACTTCAAAATTTATTCTGGGAAATTCCTAGCTCCAAAAATTTTAGGAAAATTTAGGCAAGCTCTCTGAGACATACTTGAAATTGTAGTTTCACTTAATTGGCCATGAAAATGCACATTACTCTAGAATTAATTCTTTTGAATAGAATTGCTTAAAGAATTATTCTGGGAGAACTACTCAAGTAAAAGGGCTGAAATTTGGACCAAGAACTTACATGTAAATTATAAGCTCAAGTTGAGCCCTTGAACTCCCTGTTCTTATTCTCCATACTTCTGTATATGTGGGAATTGTAACACCCCAAAACCTGTTAAGAGGGGAATTTAAAATTTTTTGGACGTATTGCATGTGGTGCAGAAATTTAAATTCAAATTGGAATTCAAATTTAACTCAAAACAGAAAAGAAAAAGAAAAAAACAAAATCCCCGGCCAGTGGGCCGAAACCCACCAGCCGGCCCACCTTGCCCCCGCGCCAGCCTGCAGCCGCGCGCCCCTTTTCCCTCTCACTGACACGTGGGGCCCGCCGTCGTCTTCCTCCTCGCGCGCGCGCTCGGCCAATTCTGGGACGCCTCTCTCTTCCGAATCAAAACTACCCCCGGAAACCTGCAACTCCATCCGAATTCTGGTCCCGGACGACTCAAACTCGATCACAACCGACACGCCACCCTCCCCCGTCTATATAAACGCCGACATGTCCCTTTTTCCCCACCCGATTGCCTGTTTTTCATCTCGGTGAGAACCAGAGCTTCTCCGGCCGCTTTCTCTCGATCCCTGCTCAGATTTTCCGATCTAACGCGCCGTTCGTGTTCCACCGCCTCCGGGGAATCACGCAGGTGCAGAAAACTCGGTGGTTTGCGCTCCAGACACAGCGCCGACGAGCGTCGCCGCGATTTCATCTCTGACCTCGTCGCCGACCGCCTTCCAGGACCTCCGAGCTCAAGAAAAACCCCGAGGTGAGATCCCCGACCTCCCCTCTCCCGATTTATGCCATGAAATCCCAGTTTTAGGAAGAATAGACGAAGATCCGAAGTTTTCCGGCGAGATCGCTGCCTCCCGCCGCCGCGCGCCGCCGGGCAGCGCCGCCCGCGCTCAGTCAGAGCGACGTGGCCGCTTATGCACCGTCCATTTTAAATTGCACGGTGGAATTAAAACCCGCGCGTACCGGTTCAGCGATTTAATCTGAGCCGTCTGTTTTAAATCGGACGGTCCACGTCGGCCCCACATTATAAAGGCCTTGATTTTTACGTGCTACCCCCTGGTGATCTCGGAAAATAGGAGCTAGCCCTGGAAAGTTCTGATCTAGCCCCTGGAACTTCAGAAATTCATGTAAATTCATTTAAAAATCAGTTTTAGCCCCTAGACTTAATAAAAATTTGGAAAACCCCTCTGTTATGTGTAGTTAGACCCCTAGAAATTTATGAAATAATATAATAGACCCCGCAGAGGGGTGAGTTTACCTTTTTAACCCTATATGATATTAAATTTAATAATTTGAATATGTGGATAGGATTTAAAATTTAAAAGGTGAGACAAACACATTGTAAATTTAAATTTAAACTCTCCGAGCACTTGGAAAACATTAGAATGAACTAAAAATAAATTTTAAGCTGAAATAAAATCTGCTTAAGTGTAGTTCATATTTATTAGATCTAGAAACACATTTTTAGGCTAGGAAATAATTCTGAAAATTTGTAAAATAAATTTAAATTAGTTCACATCAGAGGAGAAGTTCCAAAATATATTACTTAATATTTTTGATCAGAACCTATTCTGTTTAGATGATATGCCCTACTATTTAATATTATGGTTTACTTTTAGTCATAGAAAATAAATCTGGAAAATATAGGAAAATAGGTGTGCATGACTAGAAAATGATAAATGAAGTCTCCAAATCCAAAGACTTCAGTTAGGATTGGTACAAGATCTAAAAACCAATTTTAAGTAGGAAGTTACCTTCCATGCAAACTTGGTAGCTAAAGAGTGTATTAAAGAAGTTGTTTAAATTGGAAATTCATATATAATGTGCAAACAGAAAATCTGAATACAAAAGTTAGAAATCATATACATATGTTTAAAAGTGCATGTAGACCAAAAATCAACACATGTAGAGTAAACACAACACATAGAAATGTGAATGATTTTCATATGTATGTATGTGTGGAGTGAAAGTGTGAACTATGTCTTATGGATTGTTGTTTTCTTTTGCTATGTGGGTTGGCATGAGTAGAACCTGCCCCAGAGCAAGTTCTCCCCTTCCAAGATCAAGACTTTCCATTCTCAGAGCAGCAAGAATAAGGCAAGTGTCCTTGACCACTTTGTTCCTATACTAGGATGTGTAGATAGAATTATTTGCATTGTCAATTGAAATATGAAACCCATGCTAGGAAGTTTCCCTAGAATTGCATTACCTTGTTTTCCTTGTAGCTTGGGTTGGGATTTGTTTCATTATGTCATTCATATTACTTATGCTTAGCCATGCTTAGAATGGGATAAGTGGGAAGTGATATCATCAACTTGTTTACCTTCTCTTGCATGAGACATTATGAGTTATGTAGAGGTAGGGATCGAGGCAAGTTGGATGATTTGGTTGGTGCTGGGTGCACGAGACTCGGGTTTGTGTTTAGTACTTGGCTGGATCCTAAGGACCGGTTCATGGAGCATGTAACCTGGCTTTACCGTGCCAACCACATGCTGAGATGGGGCAGCTTGGCCAATTAATTAGGTGTATCCCCGGCGTAGTATGGGTGTGTTGGATGGTGCAGGGAATAGGTGTCAGCTGGACTACCATATGAACCGCAAGGCTCAAGAGGGGGCCACTGCAGCGGGGTTGGAGCCTCTTGTATGCTGTTAGGGGTGAAACCTCAGTGGGCCCATGCTCGTCAGGAATCCCTTTGTAAAGGCTTCGTAGTGATCTCCTGGCTACACACATGGGAAGTGTGAATGTGGTTTGTGGCCACTGGCATAATGGAGGTTCTTTTAGTCCACCCGGCAACGGGGGATGAAATCACTACATGTGGGTACAGTGGTGGAAACTCTGCAGAGTCAAAACTGTGATGACAGCCATGCTCACGGTCAAGAGCGGCTTGGACTTATTCATGATTAGAGTATGATGATCATGGAGGTTGTAGATGTTAAGCGGGGAGCTTAATATTGGAAATGATGTTATGGTTATTTGATTATGATGATGGGATGGGAGAGTGTGACCATTTCACCTGTGTAGTCATGTAGGTGCTTAATAAGCTAAGGTGGTAAGAAATAGTTGCGTAGTGCTTCAACCATGAGTTTAACCTTTCCTTGTTCTAGCCATGCATGACATAACTTTCCCACAATTGCTGAGTACCATCGGTAATCAACCTTGCATATTTGTTGGTTTATATTGCTGCTCAGGTCAAGAGAATGATGTGGTGTTTAATGATCAAGACTTTGGACCCGAAGAAGGTTTCTAGGTTCATGGAGTCCCCCGGGCAACGCCTGTGACGGAGCCCACGAGAATAATATTCCGCTGCTATTTTATTTACATTTTATGAACTTATTATTGTCTATCGAGACATATGCTATGTAAGACTTATTTATATTCGACACCTGGCTTGTAATAAATGATGCTTCACTATTTTTCATCACGTGTATGAGAAAATGATCCTGGCATACATGTGATATTCACTCAGTTGTTCTTCGGAGAAACTGGGTGTGACAGAAGTGGTATAAGAGCCAAGGTTGCCCGTAGGAATGTGGACCTAGGTAAAAATGGACGTATTTAAGGACCCTATTTTCTTAAAAACTATTTTACAAGGAGTGGGTTGAAAAGTTCTATTTAATGGGGTCACTTTCTCCATCTCACCCCAACTTTTATTCAAAATTAGGATTTTTGTTTAAAATTTTATCTAACTTAAGTTTAAATGCTTTATGTTTTAGATGGTTCGCATGATCCGCACCGCTCGAGGGAGAGTTCACGTAGTTGCCCTTGCCCTGAGAGAGGAGAAATGTCCGGTGACGTACCTCTCCTACGGATTGGCAGTAGGAGGCTTGTTGCGCCGTCTTCGACGTATGCTCCAAGCCGCCGGCAATACGGGCAAGCTAATCATACACTATAGCTCCACCCGGACCATCCGTGAGAAGCGGGAAGAATGGTGTTCAGAAATGAGGATTATCCACGAAAATCAGCTGCTCAAGATCCACCGCTCTCCAGCTTGTCGAGCGACACATGTCGATACGGAGAAGGATGTCACTTGGGAGGCAATCACCTGTCAGAGTCACATCTATCGTCGCCACCTGGACAGGACTGAGTACATGTATGTTCTCCCGCGCGAGAGTGGTACAACGGAGTACAAGTACCCGCCACTGCAGCAGGGGACTTCCCATGAGCACATGGACTTGTGCTTGGAGGATGCTGCTATGCTCAGTACTCGACTGCAGGAATGTCAACAAGAGCTTCAGGATGTACGTGACACCCTGAAGGAGACTGAGGCGTTACTTCGAGCCAGCTTGAGGGCGAGAGAAAGAGGAGATGGGAATGAACTGTGTGTCACCATGAATGACACATGGACTCCTGACTCCCCAGATCGCTAGGCAAGTAGGCGTCGCCGCACTTCTCCACCAGCAGCCTCCCCACCCAAAGCGGAGTCAGAAGGCAGCCGCAATAATGAGGAAGATCCCGAGGAGCCAGCTCAGTGATACGAGTCGTGTAGAGTCCTTCCCCATAGTTCATCAGGTTATCGAGTAGGCGAGTCAATACCTTAGTTAATGGTGTGTTAATGTGTGGTGTGTGACGTGAGTTGTGGAAGCCATGAGCAATTTTCCACAACCTCGTCTTCAGGTTGCTTTGCTTTGATGTGTGAACCCCTATGAAATTAATAGTGCATTTACTTTTGCGTGACACATGAACCCTCAGAAAAAATAAATACAACAAGGCCTCAACATTTCAAAGTGTAAACAAGTAAAATTGGTAAGATAATACGTAATGCTTTAAATTAACATCTGGTTAATCATGATAGATGGCCGGAAGAGGAAAGGGCCGTGGTGCCGACCCCGCCAACAACAACGATGAGGCCGGCAACCCTCATCTTTCTGGAGGACAAGACAGGGGTGGTCGCCGTGAAGGAGTTGATCTCATCCACCAAATGCTTAAAAATCAGAAACAGCTCATCCAGAACCTAACTCAAGTGGTGGCCAACTTGCATCAAGTTCCACCTCCACAAGCTGCACCACGCCAACCAAGGTTGAGTCAGTTTCTAGGGACTCAACCTCCAAAGTTTGCAAGTGCTGCTGAACCTCTGGAGGCAGATGATTGGCTAAAGTCCATTGAGAGCAAGATGAGGATCATACAATGCCAAGGGTATGAGAGGGTGCTGTTTGCCTCTCACCAATTGCATGGACCTGCTGCTGATTGGTGGACCGCTTACGTGGCCGCCCATCATGACCCTGAGAACATCACTTGGGAAGAGTTGAAGCGTAGCTTCCGAAACCATTACATACCAATGGGTGAACTCAAAAACAAGAGGAAGGAGTTCTTGGGACTGCAGCAAGGAAACATGACTGTGAGGGAATACCTCACTAAATTCACTCAACTATCCCGTTATGCCCCACGGGACATAGAGACTGATGAGCAGAAACAGGATTGCTTCGTGGAAGGACTTCAACAGAAATGCAGTGTGCAATGTCCTCCAACGAGTATGAAAGCTTCCAAAAGATGGTGGACAGAGCATTTGTTGTGGAAAGGAAGCTGAAGGCTTTGGAAAATGAAAACAAGAGGAAAGCAGGATGGTCACACCAAGCCTCTGGTAGCAACACCCGCCCACGTCTGATGCAGCAACCGGCAGGGCAGACGAGCCATGCTGTGGTACCGTACTCAGCACCGAGAGGGTACAACCCGAATTTCAGGCCTCCGTCAGCACCAGCACAGCCACAACGTCAGTTTGTACAGCAGCCTCGACCCACATATCAACCTCGACCAGCAGTACAAGGACCCCCAAACCAACCCCAAGACAACAAAGTCCAGGCACCTAAGGTTGGGTTGCAATGCTTTAACTGTTGTGAAGTGGGGCACTACGCCCATAAGTGCCCAAAGAAGAAGTCCGTGCAGCCGCAACAGCAGAATGTGATGCGAGGACGGGTGAACCACGTGACCATGGAGGAGGCGCAAGAGGCACCCGACGTGGTAGTTGGTAAGTTTCCTGCCAATTTACACATTGCAACTCTATTGTTCGATTCTGGTGCTACCCACTCGTTCATTGCCCAAGGGTTTGTTAAGAAGCATGATTTAGCAACAACACAGATTAACCATATGCTAGCCGTAAACTCTCCAGGGGGAGAAATAAGGACAAGACAAGTGTGTCCCAAGGTGAATCTAGACATTAATGGGGTATTATTTACTGCCAACCTCATAGTAATAGATTCACAAGGGATAGATATTATTTTGGGCATGGATTGGTTGACCAAACATAAAGGAATCATCCATTGTTCGACCAGAACGGTGGAACTAACTCACCCTAGTGGCACAAGAGTAAAGTTCATCACAATATAAGAGCCTAGGAGGGACATTAAATTAAATCGAGTTGAGGTGAAAGTGGAGGAGATCAGGATTATCAGGGAATATCCAGACGTTTTTCCGGAGGAGTTGCCAAGTATGCCTCCTGATCGTGAAGTGGAATTCTCGATTGAGCTAGTGCCTGGAACAGCTCCGATATACAAGAGACCTTATCGGATGGACTCCAAGCAGCTGGGAGAACTCAAGGATCATTTATGAGAATTGACAGGGAAGGGGTACATTCGTCCTAGTTCCTCACCATGGGGAGCTCCAGTGATATTTGTGCCCAAGAAGGACGGAACCCAAAGGTTATGCGTAGACTACCGTGTCTTGAATGAAGTAACCATCAAGAACAAGTACCCATTACCCCGCATTGAAAACTTGTTTGATCAGTTGAGGGGACCTTGCGTGTTCTCGAAAATTGATCTCAGGTCGGGATACCACCAACTTAAGATAAGGCAAACTGATGTTCCAAAGACAGCTTTCGTATCTCGGTACGGACTGTATGAATACACCGTCATGCCTTTCGGGCTAACTAATGCCCCGGCATACTTCATGTATCTTATGAACAAGGTATTCATGGAATATCTGGACAAATTTGTTGTGGTTTTCATAGATGACATTCTCGTCTTCTCCAAAGATGAAGAAGAACATGAGAAACATCTAAGGTTGGTGTTGCAGAAGCTGAGAGAACACCAACTATATGCCATGTTGAGCAAGTGTGAGTTTTGGCTGAAGAGAGTTCCCTTCTTAGGACATATCATCTCGGAGGGAGGAATCTCCGTAGATCCTGCCAAGATCGAGGATGTACAGAAGTGGAAGACCCCTGAGAATGTCGGGGAAGTTCGAAGCTTCTTAGGATTGGACGGGTATTATCGACGGTTTATTGACAGATTCTCCAAGATCTCGAGACCCCTCACCAAACTGTTGGAGAAGGGAATCACATTCACATGGACGCCCCAGTGCGAGACGAGTTTCCAGGAACTGAAGAAAAGATTGACAACAGCCCCAGTGCTAGTTATGCCAGATATGCAGAAGAACTTTTCGGTGTACTGCGATGCCTCTGGAAACGGGTTGGGATGTGTTCTCATGCAAGAGGGGCATGTCGTGGCTTATACGTCCCGACAGCTCCGGAAACACGAGGAGAACTATCCTACACATGACCTAGAACGAGCCGTAGTGGTACACGCGTTGAAGATTTGGCGGCACTACTTTATGGGGAAGAGGACAAAGATATATACGGATCATAAGAGCTTAAAGTACATTTTCACACAGCTAGATATCAACCTCAGATAAAGGAGATGGTTAGAGCTAATCAACGACTTTGATGTGGGCATCAACTATCATCCTGGGAAAGCGAATGTCGTGGCGGATGCTCTAAGCCGGAAAGTGCAGGTCAATAGGTTGAGCTTGAAGGACATGCCTACAGAATTGATGGAAGAGGTTATAAAACTTAATCTATGCCTGGTGAATAGTGGGGAGGCTATCACCGTGGAAGTGGACTCCACATTAGAGAAAGACATCCGAAATGGTCAGAAGAATGACGAGAAGATACAATAGATTAGAGAACTCATCAAGGAAAATAAAGCCCCTGGTTTAGAGAGGATGAACAAGGTACGGTGTGGCACGGGAAAAGAATTTGTGTGCCTGAAGTGAAGGAGATCCGTGAGTTGATTTTGAAGGAAGCTCATGATTCTGACTATTCCATTCATCCTGGGAGTACAAAGATGTACCATGACCTCAAGAGCAGGTATTGGTGGTATGGCATGAAGCGAGATGTCGCGGAACATGTTGCCCTATGTGACACATGTCAGTTGGTGAAAGCCGAACATCAACGACCTGCGGGATTATTGCAACCACTCAAAGTGCCTGAATGGAAATGGGAAGAAATCGGTATGGATTTCATAGTGGGATTGCCTAGGACCCAATCAGGATATGATTCGATATGGGTCAGCATCGACAGGCTAACCAAGGTAGCTCATTTCATCCCCGTGAAAGAAAGCTACATCGGATCCAAATTGGCGGAGTTGTACATGTCAAGCATCATGTGTTACCATGGAGTGCCAAAGAAGATAGTGTCAGATCGAGGGACACAGTTCACCTCAAGGTTCTGGCAAAAGCTGCATGAAACCATGGGAACCCATCTGAATTTTAGTTCTGCCTATCATCCCCAAACTGACGGGCAGACGGAAAGAACCAATCAGATCCTTGAGGACATGCTGAGAGTGTGTGCACTCAAAAACAATCGGAGTTGGGATAAGAACATACCGTATGCGGAATTCTCCTATAACAACAGCTATCAGGCTAGTATGAAGATGTCACCATTTGAGGCTTTGTATGGGAGGAAGTGCAGAACTCCACTATTTTGGAACCAAACAGGGGAAAGTAAAGTGTTTGGGCCCGAAGTACTACAAGAAGCCGAGGCGAAAGTGTGGGAAATCCGCAACAACTTGAGGATAGCACAGACACAACAAAAGAGTTATGCCGATGTACGGAGAAGAGAGCTCGTTTTCAATGTGGGGGACTATGTCTACCTCAAGGTGTCCCCTATCCGAGGACTTCGTCGGTTCAAGGTGAAAGGGAAGTTATCACCTCGATACATCGGACCCTTTCAAGTTCTGGAGAGGAAAGGCGAAGTGGCATATCAACTAGAACTACCGGCTCGCCTATTGGATGTGCATGACGTATTCCATGTGTCACAGCTCAAGAAATGTCTGAGGACGCCTGAAGTGATGTTACCCATGAATGAGGTTGACGTAGCTGAGGATCTGTCTTATACCGAGCAACCATCCAAGATTTTGGAGACAATAGAACGCCTCTCGAGAAATAAAAGAATCCGGATGTGCAAGGTGTAGTGGAAGCATCACTCGGAAGAGGAAGCCACATGGGAGCGAGAAGACGAGATTAAGGCACAGTTTCCGGAATTGTTTTCTTAGAACCACCAATCTCGAGGACGAGATTTCTTTTAAGGGGGGTAGAGCTGTAACACCCCAAAACATGTTAAGAGGGGAATTTGAAAATTTTTGGACGTATTGCATGTGGTGCAGAAATTCAAATTCAAATTGGAATTCAAATTCAACTCAAAACAGAAAAGAAAAAGAAAAAAACAAAACCCCTCGGCCAGTGGGCCGAAACCCACCAGCCGGCCCACCTTGCCCCCGCGCCAGCCCGCAGCCGTGTGCCCCTTTTCCCTCTCATTGACACGCGGGGCCCGCCGTCGTCTTCCTCCTCGCGCGCGCGCTCGGCTGATTCCGGGACTCCTCTCTCTCCCGAATCAAAACTACCCCCGGAAACCCGCAACTCCAGCCGAATTCTGGTCTCGGACGACTCAAACTCGATCACAACCGACACGCCGCCCTCCCCCGTCTATATAAACGCCGGCATTGTCCCTTTTTCCCCACCCGATCGCCTATTTTTTATCTCGGTGAGAACCAGAGCTTCTCCGACCGCTTTCTCTCGATCCCTGCTCAGATTTTCCGATCTAACGCGCCGTTCGGGTTCCACCGCCTCCGGGGAATCATGCAAGTGCAGAAAACTCGGTGGTTTGCGCTCCAGACACAGCGCCGACGAGTGTCGCCGCGATTTCATCACGGACCTCGTCGCCAACCGCCTTCCAGGACCTCCGAGCTCAAGAAAAACCCCGAGGTGAGATCCCCGACCTCCCCTCTACCGATTTATGCCATGAAATCCCAGTTTTAGGAAGAATAGACGAAGATCAGAAGTTTTCCGGCGAGATCGCCGCCTCCCGCCGCCGCGCGCCGCCGGACAGCGCCGCCCGCGCTCGGTCAGAGCGACATGGCTGCTTATGCGCCGTCCATTTTAAATCGCACGGTGGAATTAAAACCCGCGCGTACCGGTTCGGCGATCTAATCTGAGCCGTCTGTTTTAAATCGGACGGTCCACGTCGGCCCCGCATTATAAAGGCTAGGATTTTTACGCGCTACCCCCTGGGGATCTCAGAAAATACGAGCTAGCCCCGGAAACTTCTGATCTAGCCCCTGGAACTTCAGAAATTCATGTAAATTCATTTAAAATCAGTTTTAGCACCTGGACTTAATAAAAATTTGGAAAACCCCTCTGTTATGTGTAGTTAGACCCCTGGAAATTTATGAAATAATATAATAGACCCTGTAGTGGGGTGAGTTTACCTTTTTAACCCTATATGATATTAAATTTAGGAATTTGAATATGTGGATAGGATTTAAAATTTAAAAAGGTGAGACAAACATATTGTAAATTTAAATTTAAACTCTCCTAGCACTTGGAAAACATTAGAATGAACTAAAATAAATTTTAGGCTGAAATAAAATCTGTTTAAGTATAGTTCATATTTATTAGATCTAGAAACACATTTTTAGGCTAGGAAATAATTCTGAAAATTTGTGAAATAAATTTAAATTAGTTCACATCAGAGGAGAAGTTCCAAAATATATTATTTAATATTTTTTATCAGAACCTATTCTATTTAGATGATATGCCCTACTATTTAATATTAAGGTCTACTTTTAGTCATAGAAAATAAATCTGGAAAATATAGGAAAATAGGTGTGCATGACTAGAAAATGATAAATGAAGTCTCCAAATCCAAAGTCTTCAGTTAGGATTGGTAGAAGATCTAAAAACCCATTTGAAGTAGGAAGTTACCTTCCATGCAAACTTGGTAGCTAAAGAGTGTATTAAAAAGTTGTTTAAATTGGAAATTCATATATAATGTGCAAACAGAAAATCTGAATACAAAAGTTAGAAATCATATACATATGTTTAAAAGTGCATGTAGACCAAAAATCAACACATGTAGAGTAAACACAACACATAGAAATGTGAATGATTTTCATATGTATGTATGTGTGGAGTGAAAGTGTGAACTATGTCTTATGGATTGTTGTTTTCTTTTGCTATGTGGGTTGGCATGAGTAGAACCTGCCCCAGAGCAAGTTCTCCCCTTCCAAGATCATAACTTTTCATTCTCAGAGCAGCAAGAAGAAGGCAAGTGTCCTTGACCACTTTGTTCCTATACTAGGATGTGTAGATAGAATTATTTGCATTGTCAATTGAAATATGAAACCCATGCTAGGAAGTTTCCCTAGAATTGCATTACCTTGTTTTCCTTGTAGCTTGGGTTGGGATTTGTTTCATTATGTCATTCATATTACTTATGCTTAGCCATGCTTAGAATGGGATAAGTGGGAAGTGGTATCATCAACTTGTTTACCTTCTCTTGCATGAGACATTATGAGTTATGTAGAGGTAGGGATCGAGGCAAGTTGGATGATTTGGTTGGTGCTGGGTGCACGAGACTCGGGTTTGTGTTTAGTACTTGCCTGGATCCTAAGGACCGGTTCATGGAGCATGTAACCTGGCTTTACCGTGCCAACCACATGCTGAGATGGGGCAGCTTGGCCAATTAATTAGGTGTATCCCCGGCGTAGTATGGGTGTGTTGGATAGTGCGGGGAATAGGTGTCAGCTGGACTACCATATGAACCGCAAGGCTCAAGAGGGGGCCACTGCAGCGGGGTTGGAGCCTCTTGTATGCTGTTAGGGGTGAAACCTCAGTGGGCCCATGCTCGTCGGGAATCCCTTTGTAAAGGCTTCGTAGTGATCTCCTGGCTACACACCTGGGAAGTGTGAATGTGGTTTGTGGCCACTGGCATAATGGAGGTTCTTTTAGTCCACCTGGCAACGGGGGATGAAATCACTACATGTGGGTACAGTGGTGCAAACTCTGCATAGTCAAAACTGTCATGACAGCCGTGCTCACGGTCAAGTGCGGCTTGGACTTATTCATGATTAGAGTATGATGATCTTGGAGGTTGTGGATGTTAAGCGGGGAGCTTAACATTGGAAATGATGTTATGGTTATTTGATTATGATGATGGGATGGGAGAGTGGGACCATTTCACCTGTGTAGTCATGTAGGTGCTTAATAAGCTAATGTGGTAGGCAATAATTGCGTAGTGCTTCAACCATGAGTTTAACCTTTCCTTGTTCTAGCCATGCATGACATAACTTTCCCACACTTGCTGAGTACCATCGGTACTCAACCTTGCATATTTGTTGGTTTATATTGCTGCTCAGGTCAAGAGAATGATGTGGTGTTTAATGATCAAGACTTTGGACCCGAAGAAGGTTTCTAGGTTCATGGAGTCCCCCGGGCAACGCCTGTGACGGAGCCCACGAGAATAATATTCTGCTGCTATTTTATTTACATGTTATGAGCTTATTATTGTCTATCGAGACATATGCTATGTAAGACTTATTTATATTCGACACCTGGCTTGTAATAAATGATGCTTCACTATTTGTCATCACGTGTATGAGAAAATGATCCTGGCATACATGTGATATTCACTCGGTTGTTCTTCGGAGAAACCGGGTGTGACAGGAATACATGAAGGACTTTGTGAGAATTATGGACAACACAATTTGACCCCACCTTAGCTGCAATTTGGCAAGCTAAATCCTTAGCTAGAATAGAAGCGGCTGTAAAACTTTTGAGGCCATTGGAGTTTTTGTTCTTCAGCTGCACTCAAATCTTTTCAGCTTATCTATTATGTCATTAGAGAAAGTAGTTAGTGTATAGCTACAACATTAAGATCAAATTAGTTCCATTCTGTTTCTTTGCACAACAGAGGCAAACCAAGCCATTCTTGGCTCTTCCACACAACCTCTGTTCTTAAGAAATTAACTCTATAACTTATTTCCATTACATTCTATAAAACATGTACATATGCATTTCAATAGGAACCACAGCGAAGGGGATTCAAAGGAGTGATTCATTGAAGTGGATCAAGCTCCGGAGAATCAAGGGTGGATCAGCAAGGACACTAGCTGTTATATACGACTACCCTACAAAACAGGCAAGCTCCGGTTTGCATTTAACAGCTTTTAATTTTTTATTTTGTATTCACTTTCGCTTAAGATATGAATTGTGCATAACCAAATGAATCCATGGAGTATTGGGTACGTGTCTTTACACCGTGTAGAACTGCCATGCTTAAGTAAGGTTCGGTAGAAGTCAAGTGGTGAGATGCTACTCGCAGGTTCAGGAACAACAGGGGCATAAGGGATTGGTTCAAAATGAATTAGCAAGTTAAAGTTGAGACCGGAAGGTTGTAGGGGCAGCAGTACATAGGGGTCTGGGTTCTATAGACCTGTCCGTGCCGGTCGAGGACCGATCCATATGCGGCCCTGTTGAACAAGTTTGAGTTGTGTACTGGACTCATGCTGGCTATATGGGACCCATTAAACTGATGTACCTCGGGAAGCTGTCGTTGGGACTTTTTGGGTCGCCTCAGGCAGACGGCCGGTGTGCAGTATGTGGGGAACATTCTCATGACATCTCAGATCGGCAGGTGCACCATGAGAGTGGCTACTGTACGGGGCGACTTGATCGATTCAACGGGGGTGAAATGGGAGAAACGCTGCCGCGTACGACGTCAGTGGTGGTTGCTGTAGGCAACGTCGAGTACGGGCATACGTGTTGCGTAGTCTGGGTGTTATTGATTCGAATCATCGTCGCTCGCGGAATGGACCGAGCATACTTGTTCTCACAGTCGTGACGTAGTAAGAACTTGCATGAGAAAGGAACTAATCATATTGATGTGAAGTATCATACTAGCTTTGTATTGGATCTTGATGAATAGGCTAGTGCAAACTCGATTCTTTTATGCCATGAGCAATTTACATCGGGGGAAAGCGTTTCTTTTTTATTGTGGGCTCCCGATGTGGTGTAAGGGCCTCAGTTTTTGACACATATTGAAGTGTTCATCACCACACCACACACCTCATTTGAAGCAAGTTGATGAACACAAATGAAGAGCAAGTAACCACCATCAACATGCTCATTAGAGAACAAACTCACATATTGCAAAAGCGGTATTTCCCACATGTGATATAGAGGGGCTGGGCATATGAAAACTCCTACACATTGCTAAGGATGTCCATGCCAAGTTTCACCCAAATTCAAAACCTTTTTTGGGTCATTTTGGGTATAGCTAGAAAGAGGGCAGTTTGAAACCATATTCAAATTCAAACTGTTTTTATCCCATGAATTCAAAAGTGGGAGGCAGATTCTTATTCAGCACATTTTTGTGAGCTCACACACCAATTTTCACTCCATTTGGAGTTGATCTTGACATGAGCTAAGTGGGGCAAATTCAAACTTTATTTGAATTTCAAACTGAACATGTGCTGAAATTCATTCAAACCAAACCAAATTTGAATCCTAACCAATTCAAATGGCTCAAAGGTTGATAATTCAAATCACCATGGGCTTTGTGGGGATTACTCTTTACAACAGTGAATTGGAGTTAATTTCAGAGGTTAAAATTGGAAGTGGGACCCACATGTCAGCCACTAATCCAACTCAAACCGACTGAAAACCCAGCTCGGGTTCTTGCGCAGGACTGAGCAGCCACCACGGCGAAGAAGCGATCGGGACACCACCTGCTTGCCGCCCCGACGTGCTGAACCGCCTCGCAGCCCCCTTATCTACGCCGTCGCCCTGATCGGAGTGAGCACTGCACACTCTGTTGCTTCCTCGCATCAGAAACGCGCCATCGCTGCCGATCACTCGGAGCTGATCAGGGAAGCTTGATCACCGCCTCTGCGTCCCCTCCAGAGCTACGGCAAGGTACTAGGAACCTTCTTCTGTCTTCCCCATCACTAGAATTCAGCTGAAACCGGTCGATCGCTGCTATACCGAGAGTTCAATCCGGTGACCTAACGCCACCGCACTTCGGGCTCCCGTGGACAGCCCAACCGGGGAGTTGTCACGCCCGAGCCAAGGCACCGTTGGATGCGCTGGTGACCGGTGCTGCTCACCCCCGAGCCACAGCCCAAGTGCTTGCTTACCGGCGGCGAATTTCCAGTTTTTCCCTTTCTGGGTGCAGAACGACCTTCGGGTGCAGTTCCATCGAATTCGTACTCTAGAAAGCATTAGAGGGCCTCAATCCACTCTCACACGAACTAGACACGGTAACGCACAAGTTGCCTTAACAACCTTTGGCCGAAGCACCTCTGTACCCGACGTAATTCGGAGTTTACCGACAGCGGAGTATGCGGGAGGCATCGGGCGCACAGTGAGGACCTACTTCGGGCCTCCCCCGAGCAGCCTCAAGCTCATGTCGACCTTCCCTGAGGTCCACTGATGCTTCCTGACCGGTTGCTCGAGTAGTTGAGGTGCTAGGGAAGTCAGCAGACACGGCCGAAGTATTTCCGAGGCGGCGGCTCGTCGCTGATCATGCACCGGCCATTGTCATGACGAGCTGACCCCAGAATCCTGTTCCTGAGTGAAGTAGGCAGGGGCAGCCAAGATCGTGAAGTTTGAAGATCCACAGAAGCTGCCGGCGAGCTCTCCGGCGAGGTCCCCCGGCGGCAGAGCGCGGGCGGCGGGAGGTTGACGAAGGGGGTGGACCCCAGCTGTCAGCAGGAGATATTTTAAATCGGGATCGGGCTGCGGCCGGGATCAGGTGTGCTGGCGCGCAAAAACCTTGTGGGCCTCAGTGTACTATCACCTCCGCGCCCAACATGTGTCCCCGTGGGCCCCCGGCAGATTTAAACTTTTCCCCGAATTTCCAGATTTCATTCAAAATTCAAATCCTCATAACATTGGCTAGAAGGCTCCAATTCGATTGAACCAAATTTTGTTGGATTCAGCTCTCTGAGTACTTTCCAGCAAATCAAGTTTTACTTCATGAAAATCCTTAATTCTCCAGAATTAATTCCTCAAAATTTAAACTGTTTGGAATTTTAACTGGAGAATCCTTTGGAGGAAAATCCTGAAATTTTGCTGGGATGTTCACCAAACTATCCCAGAACTACCATAAAAATTTCAGATCCATTTGAGCTGATTTGATCCACCTTATGGTGTGATTAGTGAAACTGTTCCAGAGAAAATAGAAAAATGTTCAGAAACATTTTCAGAATTTTCTCTGAAATTGTTTAGCTCATATCTTTAGTTAGGAACCTTCAGATTAAGTGACACCAATTCCATTAGAACCCTCTGAAAATCCAGTTTTCAGAAAGTCATAGTTTGTTTCGTGAAAATCCTTAGAACACCCTAAAAGCCTTTAATTAAGGTCAAGTACATAATTAATTGTGGAGGGCTCAAATGAGCTTTGCTGCAACTAAAACTTGACAAAGTATCTGTTTAGGTTGTAACCAAGCCACAGTAAAAAGTTCACAGTATTTGAGTCTGTCTAGTGGGACTTATATCCTTCACAAAGTTCAAACTTAATATAAATGCATTTAAATTAATACATGTATGTCTTATATCATGTAGTCGCTAAGGTCGAGGAGGAACCCGAAGTCCTAGACTTTGTTACTCTGGAGGAACAGCTAGCCTACGACCAAGAGCAGCAAGGAAAGCTCCGGTTCGCATTAACCTTTTTACAAGTTTTTATTGTTTTGAGCACATACTTGATTACTTTATTCTTTGCATTAGAGTCTTGTTTGGAAACCACAACTGCATAGCCAAGAAAACCATGGGTTGGGTTAAGTATTGCAAACCCCGTTATCTACTGCAATGCTAAGATAGTGTAGGATTCGGTACAAGTCGAGTAGTTGGAACTACTCGCGAGCATAGGCTAGAGGCACTCGACTTGGGTAGAAATAGCACATGTTACACATGGTAAGAAAGATGAGACCGAGCGGAGAGTAAGGGCAGCAGGACTTTGGGGCCTGTGTGCTGTAGCTCCGCTTGTGTCGATTGAGGACCCAGCCGTGTGTGGCCCTGTTGAACAAGCTAGAACAGTACCGAAGACCTACCGGCTATATGGGAACCGGGAAACTGATGTAACTCGGGTAGATGGGTATTGAGGCATTGCCCGTCGTTCAGAAGGTAGGTTGAGAGCTCGAGGTGTAAATCGGCTGGTGGCACTGAGATGCGCATGCAGAGACCTCTTGCTCGGGACGATGGGACCGGTTCAATATTTGGCTGACGGGCGAAAGGTGGTTGCGTACGGCGTCCGTGATGGTTGTTGTAGGCAACATCGAGTACGGGCATACTTGACGGATTATTCGGGTGACCCTGCAGGTGTAAATCGATTATAATCGCCATCCCTCGTGGTCAGTGAGTACCACTTGTTCACTGTACCGTGACGTAGAAAGAACTGGCTAGTTGCTTGTTAAAATGTTGCTGATTGAAAGATGAACTTGATTCCTAATGATTTGCTGTAGTTTAGAGCTAACTAAAGTTCTTTTCAACTTTGGGCAAAGTACATGAGAGAAATGTGTTTCTTGTTTGATTGCGGCTCTCTCATGTGCCTTAGCGTAAGGTTCTCCACAACCTGCTGCTAAAACTTGAAAGTAAGGTTCTACTAATTAGGTGAGTCCTTGCAAATGATTTTTACCTCATGCAACCCATCACCCCTCATGTAGAAGTTCCATGTTTAGGAGAGACGGGTCAGACTTGCTGAGCCTTCGTGCTCACTGCTTGTGTTTGAAGCTTTTGCAGGGTTCTATGAGGAAGGAACTCCCGAAGAGGAGACGGAACCCCAGGAGGGGAACCCCGTCAAGTGGGAGTCGTGCACGCCGCAGAGTTAGTGTGCTTGTGTGCTAGCAAGGACACGTTCAAGGGCTGGACATGGACTTGATGCGTAGTCTACGCCCGTGAGTGTAGACTGGACTTATTTTGATGTACAAATGTTCATAAACCACTTTATATAATAAAAGTTTTGCTTCCGCTTTGTACCTTTGATGTGTGTTATATGGTGCTGTGCAACGCAGCACCCCTCAGCGTGATCCTGGCTCGACAAGACCATGGGGTCGTGTCATGTGGTGTGTCCAATGTTACTTAAAATTCTGCAATTAATACCTGAAAGTAAGGATTCACTTTTAGACGAGTTAATTTTGCTTATGCCATCCTATTTTAAGTTTATCACCTCACATAGAGTTTCTGTTTAGGGTGATGGTTAAGTCTTGCTGAGCGTTATGCTCACGGATGCTATCCAAGTTGTTTTGCAGGTATTTGACTTCATGCTTAAGAGAAGGGATGCCGATGAGACTTGGGGTCCTCCGAGTGCTTACTCAAAGAGCATCCTCGCCGTTGCAGACTGTCTTTGTGTTGCTAGTAAGAAACAGTTCACGGGCTGGACTGTTTCTTTGTTGCTAAGTAAGAGATGAGTCGAGAGAGTCATAGTCTTCCATTCAAGCTTATGTTGAGATAAGTATTTGTAAAACACTTTTGTACGCTTCCGCAAATGATTTATGTAATGTGATGTGTTTCTTCGACCCGTGTGCTGTTAGGTGCCGCATATCACGGCACCACCCGATGATGTCCTTTTCCTCACAGTGTGGTATCAGAGCTGCGTTGGGAATAGCACAGGGGTTGAGCATCATATTACGTAAAAAACTTAGGATACGGTGAGATAACAGTACTAGGCCCACATAAGGACTATTATTAGCATATGATGAAGGTGGCAACCTAACTTATTTGTTATGTCGGAAAATCATGCGTCACGGGACGGTTTATGTCTTGGGGGGTGTACGTAAGCGCTGTCCACCAGTGCGCACAAGCTGAAGGGTGGAGCCTCACGGGTGGCAGGTAACCCAACCCGCTTTAGTATCCTCTACGACTCTTCATGTCGTTTGGGGTATTCGAGCAACGTCTGTCCCTGACTTGCGTGGTGCAATTTGGGAGACCCCGTCACATGGTCAGTAACGTGAACACGTAGCTCAAGGCATGTTTGGCTTGAGAACACATGGGCGACTGATGATGGCCGGGTGTACGAACTGTATGGATACCGGGTTCGGTGTGCAGCCGGACCTGATGATTGAGTGTGTTATATGTAGGTACTAACCACGAAAACCTTAGTGCTTGTAGAACACGTTTGAGAGTGAACATTTTAGTGCCACCTAAGGATATGTATATGCCGGTGTAATCCGGTTAGGTTTTTCTTTGGTGAGGCAACGTAGTACCGTCATATGTCTTACGGTGCATCGTCACCGTACTATACTTAATAGTATTCTTTCCTATGAAGAAATCATTCATGACTAACTTTCAAATTAAAAATAGATGTTGGAAGGCACATAATAGTTACTGAACTCTTCATTTGAACTAAGTTTCGAGGATATGAATTGCTAGGTTTCTTTTGATCTCACAAACAGAGTGCTCTGTTCTGGTAGAAATTGTTTCTGGATTTTGACATAGCATAACTCTGTGTATATTGACGCAATGAAAGTATATGATACAGTTCTGGAAAGGTCTTTAAGTGCTCTACAACTTTTCTGCAGACCTCCAGAGCAAAATCAGAAGCCAACTTGGTTGAATGCACAGATGAATGCAGACTGTTTGGATGACAGAACAGCTGCAACACTCTCTGGATGTTTCTGTAAATTAGCCATAACATTCTGTAGAAAAATCTCTAAGGGTCATAGGATACACCGTTGGAAAGGTTATGAAACTTGCAACGATTTTGTAGTTCATAGTTTGTTCAGAATGGTACCCCATTTGTATGTAAAACTGTGATGAAAACAGCCACATACAAAGGAGGTGCTGGCAAAATTTATCCAGAAATTCTGTCAACTTTGAGCGATCATAACATTGGATTAAGGGATGATCCAGAGGCATGTGAGTACTCATTGAAAATATAATGAAGTTAAATTTAACTTTGGTATTCGACTTAAGTTATGAAAATGCTAGTAACTGGATCAAATTCCGGGTTAAGTACAGAAAGGTCTGTTCTGTAAAGAATGAGGGACTGAATATGTTGGCTTTAGAAAGATGTGAAACATGAAATTTTGTTATGCTTTCATAAATTTTTAGCATTTTCATGTTTTGCATACTTTCACATACTGCTGAGATCAAGTTTTGACCCCCCTAAAAATTATGCTTTTGCAGTATGGTGCGTAGTCATTCTTCGAGTCAGGCTGAAGGTTCTCGCCGAGACGATAATGACTCGACTCCACCACAGGCACCGCCATAAACGTATGGGCGGATGTCATGGCTCAGATGGTCGAGTCAAGTCAAGAAAACACAAGACTACTCCAAGCCTTGGTACAACATGGTTTACTCCAACGTGCACAACAGGACGTTCCACCTCGGAACGCCTATTTGGACTTCTTGGCAACACAACCGCCAATTTTCACGGAAGCCAACAAACCAGTGGAAGCTGATCAGTGGCTTCGGGTTATGGAGTCCAAGTTTGGAGTGTTTGAGTGCGATGAGTATCAGAAGACCTTATTTGCAGCTCAACAGCTCCATGGAGCCGCCGGTAATTGGTGGTTCGCTTATCTCGCCACGTTCCGGAAGGCCATCAAGTGGAATGGACGGAATTTCGTGAAGCATTCCGTGCTCGTCACATTCCTATGGGTTTTATTAAGGCCCAACAGCAAGAATTTAGAAACTTGGAGCAGGGGGACATGAGTGTCCTCGATTATGTCAAACGGTTCAACCTTTTCGCACAATATGCTCCTGCTTATGCGACGAGTGAAGCCGCAAGGTGTGACTATTTCTTCCATGGCCTGAGTGCCGTGTTAAAAGATAAGTTGGCTTTGTTCAATCAAGGCAGTTACACCGAATTGATCAGTGCTGCCCTGCTGCAAGAACAAGCGAAACTTGAGTGTCAAGCAGAGAAGAGGGACCGGGATGTTGTGCATGAAGACACACCAGTTGTTCCTGGTAAGTACCGGGTGGTGTATCACACACCACCCAATGAGATATGGCAAGCACCAGTAAGATCAACTCCGTACAGATTTCCTGCTCAAGAATCTTGTCTTAAAGCAACACCATTGCTGCAGCAACGAATGATACCTGTTGCATCATTGCTGCAACCATGTGCATCAACTTCTCAACCACAACTCAACGTAGAACCGGGGAAACCTCCGTGTTCTTATTGCCACCGTTCAGGGCATTTTAGGCAGGAATGCCGGGAGAGGTTGTTGAACAGTAGACAACCATCATCATCAGGTGGTATGCCACCACCTGTTCAAGTCAACATAACAGCATTGCAATCCGGGAGTGTGCAACATCTTGCTATTGAGGATGTCCCGGAGGGAGCACCGGTGTTAGCGGGCATGTTTAGTCTCAAGGACGTGCGTGGATCAGTACCAATTTTATCAGCAAAACATGCATTGATCAGTACCAATTATCCACCAATACTCCCACAACGAGTTTTCTTATACGTTCACCGGGAGGAAATATCTCTGCCAATCAGATTGTTTCCCGAGCAGCTTTGTGTTCGGGCGGAAAAATATACCCAACATCGCTGATTATGTTGGATAGGAAGAAGATAGACATTATATTGGGGATGTCTTGGTTAAATCGTCACGGTGCCGTTCTCAATATCGCTAACCGGACTGTCCAGATTGACTCGCCGATTCACGGACAGCACATGCTGTTTTTAGACAGCGAAGACCCAGATATGGTAGAGGCCTACCACACGGAAGCACTTAAACTAGAAGATATTCCGGTGGTACGTGATTATCCCGATGTATTTCCCGATGACTTACCGGGCATGCCGCCTGAACGGGACGTCGAGTTCAAGATTGAACTGGTGTCGAGAACCACTCCTATCTCAAGAAGGCCTTACAAGATGCCACCTAATGAGCTAGCGGAGTTGAAAGAGCAACTGAATGAACTCATGAGCAAAGGTTTCATACGGCCAAGTTCTTCACCTTGGGGTTGCTCAGCGCTGTTCGTTAAGAAGAAGGATGAAACACTACGGCTATGTGTTGATTACCGTCTTCTAAATGCTGTGACGATCAAGAACAAGTATCCTTTGCCCGCATCGACATCCTGTTTGATCAACTTGTGGGTGCAAAGGTATTTTCAAAGATGGATCTTCGGTCGGGATATCATCAAATCAAGATCCGACCGGAGGACATACTGAAGACAGCTTTCTCGATGAGATACGGACTCTATGAGTACCTCGTCATGTCATTTGGGTTAACCAACGCTCCGGCACACTTCATGTACTTGATGAATTCTGTGTTTCATGCCGGAGTTAGACAAGTTTGTCGTGGTATTCGTCGACGACATATTGGTTTACTCCAAATAAAAATAAGAGCACGCTGAACATCTGCGTATTGTGCTACAACGGTTGAGGGAACACCAATTATATGCCAAGTTCAGCAAGTGCGAGTTCTGGATTGATCAAATGCCTTTTCTAGGCCATATTATTTCAGCAGAAGGTATTGCCTTGGACCCCAGAAAGATTGAACAAGTTATTCAGTGGGAATCTCCCAAATCAGTCCACGAGGTCCGAAGATTCCTAAGTTTAGCATGGTATTATCGGAGGTTTATTCCGAACTTCTCAAAAATTGCTAAACCAATGATGGAGCTGCTGAAGAAGGGCACAAAATACATGTGGAATGTAGCATGTGAAGCCACATTCAAAACTTTGGTGAAACATCTCACAACAGCTCCAGTTCTTGCTCAGCCGGACACAACGAAGCCAGTTGATGTATATTGTGATGCATCCGGCATCGGTCTTGGCTGCGTTCTGATGCAAGAAGGGCATGTAGTCACCTATGGGTCTCGTCAACTGCGAAACCACGAGCAGCATTATCCAACTCACGATCTCGAGCTTGCTGCAGTGGTGTTGGCGTTAAAGATGTGGAGGCATTATCTGCTTGGTAATCTTGTTCACCTCTACACCGACCATAAAATCTTAAAGTATATCTTCACGCAGAAGGAGCTAAATATGAGACAATGGAGATGGTTGGAGCTCATAAAAGATTATGAAATTGAGATCCACTATCATCTGGGAAAAGCAAACGTGGTTGCCGACGCGCTTAGTCGGAAAGCCTACGTCCACAACTTGGCGGCTGCTGAGTTGGAAGATGAAGAACCAAGTCTCCGTGTCATTCCGTATGGCGTTCTTTATAATCTCGCGCTCATTTCAACAATCCGTGAAGAGATTGTTGAGGGCTCAAAGAAGAGACAAAGGTATGTCTCACATACGGAGAAGACTAGACAATGGAGAAGTGAAATGTTTCCGGAAGGATGAGAACGGTACGATATGGTTTAACAACCGTATAGTGGTACCGCGCAATATGAAACTCCGGAAGAAGATCTTGGATGAAGCCCACCTGTCTAAGTTTTCCATTCATCCCGGAAGTAACAAGATGTACCAATATTTAAAACAGAAATTTTGGTGGACGAGGATGAAGAGGGAGATCACTAAGTACGTATCCGAGTGTGATACGTGTAGACGGGTCAAGGCTGATCATATGCGGAAAGCCAGACCGCTACAACCTTTGAAGATACCGGCATGGAAGTGGGAGGATGTGAGTGTGGATTTCATCGTCAGATTACCATTCACATCCAAGAAGCATGACTCGATATGGGTGATCGTCGACCGGTTGACGAAATCAGATCATTTCATACCGGTGAACACTCATTATCGAGCAAGGCAATATGCGGAGTTATTCATCTCCATAATTATATGCTCACACGGTGTCCCGAAGACCATCATTTCAGATCGAGGTGCGCTGTTTGTTGCTCGGTTTTGGGAGCAGCTGCACGCCTCGTTGGGCACCAAGCTTATTAGAAGCTCCGCATATCAACCTCAAACCGATGGACAAACCGAGAGGGTGAACCAGGTGCTGGAAGATCTGTTGAGGGCGTGTGCCATCCACCACGGTAGGAATTGGGATGATCACCTACCGTTGGCGGAGTTTTCATACAACAACGGTTATCAAGCGAGTATTAACATGGCACCGTATGAAGCTCTCTACGGCCGGAAGTGTCACACACCGCTGAATTGGTGTGAGTCCGGCGAAAGGGTTCTGTTTGGGATTGATCTTGTGAACAAAGCCGAAGACCGAGTTCGGATGATACAAGAGAATTTGAAGGCTGCACAATCCCGACAGAAGAGCTACACTGATCAACGGCATAGGCCTTTGCATTTTGACGTCGGAGAACACGTGTATCTTCGTGTGTCTCCGATGAAGAGAATTCACCGGTTCGGTGTAAAGGGGAAACTCGCTCCCCGTTTTATTGGTCCTTTTGCTATCACGGAGAAGTGCAGACCCGTAGCCTACCGGCTGGAATTACCGGCAAGTCTAGCAGGTGTCCATGATGTATTTCATGTGTCACAGCTTCGGAAGTGCCTCAAATTCACCGCTGCTGTTCGCACCGAGGAAATCGACGAATTGAAACCGGACCTGACCTACACCGAGCGACCGGTTCAGATTTGGGATGAAAAGACCCGGGTAACCCGGAACCGGACGATCAGATTTTTCAAAGTGCTGTGGAGTAATCATACCGCGGAAGAGGCGACGTGGGAAAGTGAAGATTACCTCCGCACCAACTATCCGGAACTTTTAGCTTTGTATAGTTTGTAATTACCTCTCCCGTCTCGTTCCTCTTTTGTAATCTCGGGACGATATTCTTTTAAGGGGGAGGAATGTAAAAGTCCCAAAAGTGTGTATGAATAAAAACCAAATTTTGAGTTCATATGTGTGGCAAAGACATGAAAAATGGGGCTTGCTAAAACTTTTCTTCATGCAAAGTAATACATGGATGAGCATCCAAAATGAGGTTCACATTTTTATTTGAAAGGGTTGAACCACTAAGGAGTTAAATACCTCTTTGCATGCAAGTTTAAAAATCAGATTTGAAGTTCAAAGTTCATACATGTGGTGGACAAAAACTTTGAATAAACATGCAGCCCTATATATGGAACTTGTAGGGAAAAGTGTCATCACAAACTTTTCATTTGTAGGGTGGGCTCAAAAAGGAGTTAAAGAGAAGAATTTACAATTTTCAACCAAATTCAAATTAAATTGGAAGAATTCGAATTCTAGCCCACTTTTTAAACTCAGAATTATCGGAATTGAGAGGATCAGCTTGAGAAGATATTTGGGAGGAAAATGTGGAGTGGGACCCACATGTCATAGGGCTAAAGTGTGCCTTACACACTAACTCTCAGCCTCGGTGGGCGATTTCCCCGAACAGCTCACGGGAGCCACCAAGCAGCTTGCCGGCGCCACCTCCTGCTGCCTGCCTCCCCGCTCTGGCGCCCCGGGAATGGTCCTGACGGCTCCTGCAACGTGATCACGTTCCCTCAGACCAAACAAAGGCTTATTTGCTTTCCTCTCTCGCGAGAACGGCGCACAGCCGCTTCGCTCACGTCCGCTCTCGGTCGATCGGGAAACCGAAGAAAACACCGCGCTCATCCCTCGCCCGAGCTGCTAAACGTTGCCCTGAGCTCAGCCTCCACCTCCCTGCACCGCAAGCAAGCGAGCTTCGGCCTCCCTAGCCCGGGAACAACCATCACAGCGGTGACGTAACGTCGGCCCCCAAGCAGGCGCTCGTGGACAGCTCACCACAGTGACTTTCACGGCCGAGCAAGAGCGAAAAACGAAGCGCACGGACTCCACGCTGCTTCCACCTGAAGCTCAAGCCACGTCGTGAGCTCTCACCGGCGAATTCGGGAATTTTGTCCCGGCGGCTTCAAACCGACGATCTGGTACGGTTCCTTAAAATTCTCCCTCTCGGATCCTCCGCAGATCATCAAACTTTGCATATAGATGCTGGATTAGCCAGCGATCATGTCTCCTTTAGTATCCATCGCATGAAAACGCCTCAGACCAATGAATTTCGAGCTCTACTAGGGGTGTTCATGGCGGTCACATTCGGTCGCACGATGACAACCTATTTGCAGCCACTCCCGAGCTACTTTGAGGTCGTGCCGTCTTCCTAGAGCTGCACTGGTTCTGTAGAGCTCGTCGGCACAGGTTTTGGCGAGCTGGAAACCTCAGCCGACGCTGCCGAACCTCCACAGCAGCCGCGGCACGTCGTAAGCTAGTTCCGGCCACCGGCAGCCCAAGCAGAAACTACCATCGTGTCCCTCGGTGCCCTAAACCCCCTGGCGGCGAATCCTAGTTCAGATGGTGGCTGGGAACGCCGGTCCGGCAAGCATCTGTTTGCTCCGGCGAGGGGGAGCGCGCGGGCACGGGAGGGGAGCCGAAGGAAGAAGATGACAGGTGGGCCCCGTCTGTCAGCAGCAGAAAAATTTAAACCGTGATCAGTTGTGTCTGGGAACCAGTGTGTTGGCGCGCTGAGAAGCTGTGGCCCCGGTGTGGCCCAATCCTGATTGGCTGGGATTTAAAACCGTGGGTCCAGCCGAATTTTCTGTAGGAAAACAATTCCAGTGAGGGCTCAAACTCTGGAAATTCGTAGCTCCTGGTAGAAACCTCCAATTTGAGTGATTCCAATTGGGTTGGATTCATCTCTCCGAGTTCTATACAAATATGAACTCAGATTTGTATGAAATTCAATATTAAATTCTGGAGAATTCTTTGAATTTTTTCTGATAAAGAATTATTGAGGGAGTTCGGTTCATCCAAAAATCACCAAATTTTGCCAGAATATTCTTTGGCATAGTATTGACCTTCTAGCAAAGTTTCAGCTCATTTGAAGATCAATTGAGTAGTAATTTGCTGAACACAATTTGCTGTATTCATAAGAGTCCAGAAACATTTTCAGAAAATGTTTCTCACTTCAAAAATCTATTCTGGGAAATTCCTAGCTCCAAAAATTATAGGAAAATTTAGGCAAGCTCTCTGAGACATACTTGAAATTGTAGTTCACATAATTGGGCATGAAAATGCACATTACTCCAGAATTAATTCTTTTGAGTAGAATTGCTTAAAGAATTATTCTGGGAGAACTACTCAAGTAAAAGGGCTGAAATTTGGACCATATTACTTTCATGTGACCAAGAACTTAGCTGTAAATTATCAGCTCAAGTTGAGCCCTTGAACGCCCTGTTCTTATTCTCCATACTTCTGTATATGTGGGAATACATGGAGGACTTTGTGAGAATTATGGAGAACACAATTTGACCCCACCTTAGCTGCAATTTGGCAAGCTAAATCCTTAGGTAGTATAGAAGCGGCTGTAAAACTTTTGAGGCCATTGGAGTTCTTTTTCTTCAGTTGCATTCAAACCTTTTCAGCTTATCTATTACTCCCTCCGTTTCGATTTATTTAACGCTGGTTAGTTCAAAAATAAACTAACCAGCGTCAAATAAATTGAAACGGAGGGAGTATGTCATTAAAGAAAGTAGTTAGTGTATAGCTACAACATTAAGATCAAATTAGTACCATTCTGTTTCTTCGCACAACAGAGGCAAACCAAGCCATTCTTGGCTCTTCCACACAACCTCTGTTCTTAAGAAATTAACTCTATAACTTATTTCCATTACATTCTATAAAACATGTACATATGCATTTCAATAGGAACCACAACGAAGGAGATTCAAAGGAGTGATTCATTGAAGTGGATCAAGCTCCGGAGAATCAAGGGTGGATAAGCAAGGACACTAACTGTAATATATGACTACCCTGCAAAACAGGCAAGCTCCGGTTTGCATTTAACAGCTGTTAAGTTTTTATTTTGTATTCACTTTCAGTTAAGATATGAATTGTGCATTAGGTCTAGTGTTTGATACTCCTCTTGCATAACCAAATGAACCCATGGAGTATTGGGTACGTGTCTTTACACCGTGTAGAACTGCCATGCTTAAGTAAGGTTCGGTAGATGTCGAGTGGTGAGATTCTACTCGCAGGTTCAGGAACAACAGGGGCATACGGGATTGGTTCAAAATGAATTAGCAAGTTAAAGTTGAGACCGGAAGGTTGTAAGGGCAGCAGGACATAGGGGCCTGGGTGCTATAGACCTGTCCGTATCGGTCAAGGACCGATCCGTATGCGGCCCTGTTGAACAAGTTTGAGTTGTGTACCAGACTCATGCTGGCTATATGGGACCCAGTAAACCGATGTACCTCGGGAAGCTGTCGTTGGGACTTTTTGGGTCGCCTCAGGCGGACGGCCGGTGTGCAGTATGTGGGGAACATTCTCATGACATCTCACGTCGGCAGGTGCACCATGAGAATGGCTACTGTATGGGGTGACTTGATCGATTCAACGGGGGTGAAACGGAAGAAAGGCTGCCGCGTACGACGTCAGTGATGGTTGCTGTAGGCAACATCGAGTACGGGCGTACGTGTCGTGTAGTCCGGGTGTTATTAATTCGAATCACCGTCGCTCGCGGAATGGACCGAGCATACCTGTTCTCACAGTCGTGATGTAGTAAGAATTTGCATGAGAAAGGAACTAATCATATTGATGTGAAGTATCATACTAGATTTGTATTGGATCTTGATGAATAGGCTAGTGCAAACTCGATTCTTCTATGCCATGAGCAATTTACATCGGGGAAAAGCGTTTCTTGTTTGATTGTGGACTCCCGATGTGGCATGCCCAAGGTTACTTAAAATGCTGCAATTAATACCTGAAAGTAAGGATTCACTTTTAGGCGAGTTAATTATGCTTATGCCATCCTATTTTAGGTTTATCACCTCACATAGAGTTTCATGTTTAGGGTGACGGTTAAGTCTTGCTGAGCGTTATGCTCACGGATGCTATCCGAGTTGTTTTGCAGGTATTTGACATCATGATTAAAAGAAGGGATGCCGATGAGACTCGGGGACCTCCGAGTGCTCATCAAAGAGCATCCTCGCCGCTGCAGACTGTCTTTGTGTTGCTAGTAAGAAACAGTTCGAGGGCTGGACTGTTTATTTCTTGCTAAGTTAGAGATGAGTCGAGAGAGTTTTAGTCTTCCGCTGTAGCTTATGTTGAGATAAGTATTTGTAAAACACTTTTGTACGCTTCCGCAAATGATTTATGTAATGTGATGTGTTTCTGCGACCGTGTGCTGTTGGGTGCCGCATATCACGGCACCACCCGAAGAGGTCCTGTCCCTCACACGGAGCATCTCTCTATGCCCGTTAGCGGATTTCCACCTTGATGCCCTCAACCTACACCTATAAACGGTGCGTTATGTCTCGACGCCCGGAGGTATAGGTTACATCAGTTTATTGAGGCCCATAGATCCGATATGCCTTCGGTCTGTTCAAACTTGATCAGTGTGGGCCACAAACGGATCGATCCTCAATCGATACGGACAGGGCTGCGCCCACAAGACTTCCTCTTGCGGTGCCCTAGCCCCTGCCTAGTCACATTTTCGTACTAAAGTGATCTCACATCACTCAAACCAATCCCGTGTCTCCCAAGCCTATTACTCGCGAGTAGATTCCAACTACTAAACTTGTACCGAAGTCTATACACATTAAGCAGAGCATATACTACACGAGGACTTATACACTACCCTCACTCTTGTTGGAATAATCTGGCTATGCATTTCGGTTTCATCCATCCTACACCTAATGCACATAAATACCTCAAGCTAAATATGTATATAAAGCAAAACTTTATAAAATTTGTTAAATCCAAACCGGGGTTTGCCTTGTTGCTGCGGGTCAGTTGTTAGCGTCTCGTCTGGAAGTAGGAAATCCAACACTTCCGAGGTCTCCTCGCCTTCAGCGACTACACGTGAGCAAATTAACAGATATGTCAATTTATATGCAATGTGTTAAATTTAGTATGTACAGACCATAAATCTAGCTAGACCTCCCCTTTGTCTCTGAAATTTTTATGGTGGCTTGGTAGGATCCTAACCAAAGACTTGACCAAGTTTCATTTGAAACAAAGTTCATTTGAGCTCTGCACAAATAAAAGTCTATTTGGTCATTACTAGAGCTTCTAAGGATTTCCAGGGATTTTCATGGCTCAAACCATTACTTTCTGGAAACTAGAGTTTGAGATGGTTCTAATGGAGTTGGTTTCATGTCATTTGAAGAATCCTAGAGAATGTTATGGCCTTAACAAGATTTGAGAAAATCTGAAAAATGTTTCTGTACATTTTTCTATTTTCTCAGGGCAGTCCACTGAATCACACCATTAGGGGGATTAAATGAACTTGGATGGAACTGAAATTTTTCCTGTGGCTCAAGGATTTTCAAGTGAACATCCTAGCCAAATTTCAGAATTTTCCATTAAGGAATTTCCAGATAAAATTCTCCACAGTTTGAAATTGAGGGAATTAATTCTGGAAAAATAATGAGTTTCATGAGCTAAAACTTGTTATGCTGGATGTTACTCAAAGAGATGAATCCAAAAAAATTTGGTTCAATCAATTTGGAGCTTTCTAGTCAGTGAAAGTCTGAAATTTGTTCTGTCTATTTTTGCTTTTTTTCAGAGACATAAAGGATTGAAACAACATTTGACAAAGCAAATGGAATTCAAAGCCTCTGAAATTTTTACTGGAGTTCAAGGATTTTTGGGACAATGTCCTGCCCAAATTTGGGAATTTTCCAATACACATAACTCCTGTAAAAATTCCTACAAGATTTTCCTTAATTGAATTAATGAGCCAAATCTAGGGATTTTCATACCAATTGGGATGCACCCCTAGATAGTACAGGATTAAGGAAAATCAGGAAATGCTTAAACACCTACTGTGGGCCCCACATGACAGGTTCATCTTCCACCTCGCGCCAACAGGGGCTGGATGGCAGCGCTCTCCGGCGAGCCCCTCGGAGAGTGCCTTCCCAGCCTTCCCCTGACCCCGAGCTCGCCGCCTCCTCCTTTTGGACCACGGGCAACTCATCCCCGTGGTCGGCCGAGGACCCTGGTCACCGGAAACCCTTCGGCGACGGGCGGCAGCGGCAGTTGGACTTCGGCAGCATCGCACTCTTGCGAGGAGGGCCCAAATCCTTCAGTTTTTCTTCCTGGAGAACCGTGGTGGCATCCTAATAACCGGCATGAGCTCAAAGCAGCTCAAAAGTGGCTGTAAATAGGGGCTCATCGGCGACCTAGGGAAAAAATCGGTGCCGGCTCAAAATTCTCGAAGAACAGCACCTACACTTGATGATTTTCGATCCTTTTATCTTAGAGAAGTGTGGCTCGGTTCTGTAAAAGCCCAAGAAAAGGGACTTACCAAAACTTTTCATCACCTCACAACACCACACCTTTTGTTGTGGATATCTTGTGAAGATTTATGAAAAGCAAGTAACCTCCATCAAAAGGATGATTAGAGGGGAAAGCCCTAACTTTCACAAAGTAGGATTTCTACACATGAACATGGGAGGTTGAGCCCACCCCTAGAACTTAAAAAGTCTTGGGAAGTTTCAGGCAAAATTTTATGCAAATCCAACACTTTTTGAGGCACTTTTGGAGACATTTGAAAAAGAGGCCAATTTGAATGTAAATTCAAATTTCAGCAACTTTTATCACTTAAATTCCAAAGTTGGCTTCATATTCAAACTCAGCACATTTTTCTGAGTTAGCCCACCAATTTTCATCCCCATTGGAGTTCATTTTGTCAAAAGCAAAATTTGCAACAATTCAAAACTGAATTTGAATTTCAGTTCAAATGTGAAGCAAATTTAGCCAAACAAAGGTCAAATTTGAGAACTCAAATTCAAACCAAGACTTGGGGCCTAAATCTCACATTCAATTGTGAGTAGCTGGGGATATTTTCAGCAAAACAGAGGTGAAAAATTAGAAAAATAATTGGAGGAGGAGGGCCCACTGGTCAGTGTCCCAGCTTCACAGAACCGACTCAACCCGAGGCCGGCGACCGCTGGGCGCTCGGAGAGCCGACAGCGCGATCGTTACCGCCACATCACGGTGAAAAACGGGGCTACAAAGTCCAGCGCACGAGCTGCTTCGCCCCTCCTTCGGTTTCCCGAGTGAAAACGAGCAGAACCCGAGCTACTCTCCCGTGTCTGCGCAAGAACTCGACGCCGCCTCCTATGAGCGCCGGCGACCGGCCGATCCCGATGGTTTTATGCGCCTTCAACTTAGAAGAAAAGGTGTGCCTACTTGTGCTGAAGCCGTAGAAGGAAACCGTGCGCCAGTTCCGGCGATGTAGAGCAAGAATCCCTGGTTTTCCTCCTCGGGGCATGTTAGGGTTAGATTTTGGTCTATGACAAAATTTGTTGCACAGGAGCAACCACCGATCAAGCTATAGCTTACACACGCTCTAGAATACCTAGCGCACCTCCTCGATCAAGTGGCAGCCAGTTCCATGCACTAGGGCCTTAGTTCTGTCAAACTATTGGCCCGGCGGCGGAGAACAGTGCACCTCGCCGGTGAGGTCGTAGTTGCGGCCGTTTTCACGGGGATCGGTGCCCATGTTAGTGATCAGCAGGTGTCAGCGGAGCTCCCCGAGCAAACTGTGGCGAAAAAGGTGCAGAGGACACCGAGTTCGACGTTGCCGATGAGCTCCCGGCCACTGTTACCGTCAGGAGCACTATTCCAGCTGTTGCCGAGCTCCGTTGAGGGCACCACAGTGTTCCCCAGGCCGAAAAATGCACAGGCGGTGAGTTCCGTCGGAGGTCGAGCAGAAGGACGCCTGGCGGCGAGTATTCCGACGAGGTGGGCGGCGGGGAGCCGCGGGAGCGCGAGGTTGAAGAAGCCCCGCGGGCCCCGCGTGTCGGTCTCTGCTGAGAGCACCTCAGATTTGCTGCGGCACCGGGATCCTGTGCGACTGCACGGGTGATTCTGCGGGCTCCTATGTGGGTTAGCTGGGAGGCTGACACGTAGCCCAGGGACCCCTCCCGACGGTTTAAACTTTATTTGAATTTTCAGATTTGGTTCAATCTTCAAATGCTTAGAACTTTTTCTAGGAAGCTCCAAATCCAGTGAACCAAATTTTGCTGAACCCAGAATTCTGAGTACTTTTCAGAAATACCAATTTCAGCTCATGAAACCTAATATTTGTCCAGAATTAATTCCCTAAATTTTAAATTGTTGGGAACTTTATCTGGAGAATTACTTTATGAAAAATGCTGAAATTTAGCTTAGAGGGTCATTGGAAAATCCTTGAGTCACAGTAAAATTTTCATACTCATCCGAGTTCATTTAGTCCCCCTAATGGGGTGATTAATAGGACTGCCCTGAGAAAATAGAAAAATGAACAGAAACATTTTTCAGATTTTCTCAAAAACTTGTCGAGGGCATAACTTCCTCTAGAATTCTTCAAATGACATGAAACCAACTCCATTAGAACCATCTCAAAGTCTAGTTTCCAGAATGTAATGGCTGGAGCCATGCAAACCCCTGGAATTACTTAGAGACTCTAATATTGACCAATTAGGCTTTTATTTCTACAAAGCTCAAATGAACTTTGTTTCAAATGAAACTTGGTCAAGACCCTGTTTAGGGCCCTACCAAGCCACCATAAAAATTTCAGAACTAAGGGATAGGGTTAGCTAGAGTTATAGTAATTACTTATTCAAGTTTACACATTGCATTTGAATTGACATGTAGTATCTCATTAACGTGTAGTCGCTGAAGGCTAGGAGACTCTGGAAGTACTTGACTTCCTTCTTATGGACGAAGACCTAACCACTGACCAGCAGCAACAAGGCAAGCCCCGGTTTGCATTAACCCTTTTTATAAAGTTTTGCTTTGTTTACATGTCTAGTGGGAAGTATGTATGTGCATTAGGTGTAGGATGGATGAAACCCAATTGCATAACCCGAATTTTCCTATAAGAGTGAGGGTAGTGTCTAAGGCCTCGAGTAGACAGGCTATGCTTAATGATTTATAGGACTTCGGTACAAGTCGAGTAGTTGGAATCTACTAACGAGTTAGGCTTGGGACACACGGGTTTGGTTCGAGTGATGTGAGATCACTTTATTAATGAAAATGAGACTAGGCAGGGGCTAGGGCGCAGCAAGAGGAAGTCTTGTGTGCGCAGTGTGTCCGTGTCGATTGAGGACCGATCCGTGTGCGGCCCTGCTGAGCAAGTATTGAACGTACCGAAGGCATATCGCATATATGGGCCCCGATAAACCGATGTAACCTAAACCTCCAGACGTCGAGGCATAGCACACCGATTTATAGGTGTAGGTTGAGGGAAGCAAGGTGGAAACCTGCTAACGGGCAAAGAGATGCTCCGTGTAGGGAACCTCCTGTCCATTCGGTGTGACCGGTTCGACGTTTGGGCTGTTGAGTGAAAGGTTGTCCCGTACGACATCGAGTGAGCGTGCTGTGCAGCTCCACGGGTGGGCGTACGTGACGTGCTCTTTGGGTATCCCTGCAGGTGTATATCGAGTCGATTCGCCGTCCCTTGCGGTGACGAGTACCGCTTGTTCACTGTGTCATAACATAAATAAATTATGGAATGCTATGATTAAATTCTGCTGTATGATATAATTGTATTGTTACATGTGTGCCACCAAATATTGCTTGCTAAATTTCAGATTCATAAACGGTTAACTTGTGGCTAAAAGATGAACTAAGGATAAACTATAGGCGTGTCCATTTGCTGAAATCTTACCATCCCATGTTATTGTACTCTACAAATAGAGTTTCATGCCTAGGTGAGTCGGTTAAGTCTTGTTGAGCCATCGTGCTCACGGTTGCTGCTTAAGTGTTTTTCAGGTGAGGAGCCACCCACGGACTCGGGTTATGAGTCCACCGGCGAGGGTTACCCTCCGTCGGGGACCACGGCTGAGTGGGAGCCGTACACGCCGCGCTGAGCTGAAGAGTGCAGCTAGTGTCGGTTGCCCTAGGGCTGGGCAACCGACTTTTGCTAGATAGGAGGGTGTGAGTTGTACAAATTAGACTTCCGCTGTGTAATAAAGACACTAGTTTGTAACTGAGTATTGTACTAGTTTGGACAGTTTCAGTTTGTTTTCTATGTAACACAATGTATCCTTATGATGTGTGCTGTTGGGTGTCGCATCGTGCGGCACCACCCTCTGCGATCCTTGATGAGCGGATCCCGGTCCACCACAGCCTGGTATCAGAGCCGCATTGGGGAAAGCACAGTACTTAAGGACTGTATTACGGGAAAACTTAGGTTTACGGTGAGGATTCGGTAGTTGCCCAAGTAAGGACTATATTAGCATAGTTACCTAAAGTGGCAAGACTAACATATGTGTTTCAATTCTGAATTTTCATTATGTAACGACGCACCTACGCTCTAGTAAGAATGGTAAGGAACGCCACCTAAAGCAGTTCAATTTCGGTTAGCTCCCCCGACGAGGAACGTGGTTCAGGGATAAGCCGCACAGCTTGGTGTGAGACGTCAGTATGAAACTCTTAGACTCTTCATGTTCCTGAGTTCATATGAAACGCTGATCCCTAGCGGGCATTAGGCAAGTAAGTGGAGACCCCATCGCGTGGTCAGTAACACGAGAGTGTGTTCGTCTGGAATTAGCCCAGGAGGACATACGCAGCGCTTGCCATCGGCGTGCCCTGCAGGGCAGTAGGTGGTATCTTTTGGGTTGATAACATTTCCAACCGTGACAACCCATTCATAACATACTCGGGTTCCCCGTCGTGTGGTGTTGAAACACGATCACGTACCTTTAGACGTGACTTAACTCAAGGACGGCCGTATGACAATGATACGGTCGGTTGTACTTACTTTTAAATATGGTCTTGCCTGAAATGGAAATAACCATTGAGTGCATTATTATTGTGTGGTATTCTGCAGGTAATAACCACATATGTATCCGTGTAGTAAACGTGTGCGAGAGACCATTTAGTGCCACACTTGAGACGTATATGCCGGTATAATCCAGTTAGGATTTTCTTTTTGAGGAACGTAGTACCGACATATTGTAGGCATGTGCATGAAAAATAATGATGACAAGGAATTAAAATCACTATGTTTCAACATTTAGGACCCTGGTTGGGTAGAAGAATTTGATAGTTCAGCAGGGTAGTCACAGGGATTGACCAACAGAGTGCTCTGTTTGGGCAGCAAGTTTGCTGGACGTTAACAGAGCATAACTCACAGACCATTTAGCCAATGGAGGTGTGGGAAATCATGATGGGGAGGTGTTTAAGCACTCTACAACTTTGTTGTAGACTTCCAGAACTGAATCACACCCTAAGATGGCCGAATTCCCGAGGGATGTAAACTGTCCAGAACCAGGACAGATTCAAAACACCCTCTGGACTGTTCTGTTTTTCAATCATAACTTCCTGTAGAAAAATCTAAAATTATCATATGACACATCTTTGGAAAGGGTAGGAGATGTGTTACATCCTTGTAATTCAAAGTTTCTGAAATGTCAGCATAGAATTCAGTGGAAAACAGAGTTGGAAACAGCAACTTCCCAAAGGAGGTGCTGTTGAAATTCTTCCAGAAATTCTGTTAACTTTGGATTACCATAACTTTTAAACCAGAGCTTATGTAAGGGAAAATAAGTACTTGTTGGAAAGATACTGAAGTTAACGTTAACTTTGGTATTCAACTTGAGTCATAAAAACGCCCAGAACCAGGTCAAAATCTGGAATGTGTAGAAACTGGTCATTCTGACAGAGGGATGACAGTTGAACTCATTAGAGAGATTGTTGTACCCTTGGGGGTTTAAGTACTTCCAATAGGGTAGAACATACTCATGAGAGGTTATCTTCAACTAGTGAAAGATTTGAGTATAGGTCTCACTGAAGTTTCTTTTATTAGAGACCATATTTGTGTCATATTGAAGATAAAAGGGTAGTATACGTGATGACAAGGTGATAGTAACGTATCTTAGTGACCAAACGTAGTTGTGATGAACCTCCAAATAGGAAGTCCGTCAATTTGGATTTAAACTAGCTTGTATTTTGTCTGGTAATGGTGTAGCTTGTGCAAAGTTTTTACATTATCTGTATACGGTATTTGTGCATGCCTTATTGTCATTATGTTTTACACCATTTTATTGGACTGCATGCAATATGTTGCGGCACTGATGTTTATTGTCGGATGGTTGCATATGGTTCGCACTCGGACCACGCATGAGATTGGTGGCTCTAGCCAGCAGGGAGGCGATGACTCCCAGCCACCTGCCTACAACAGCACCCCGCAGCAACAACCACCACCGCCGCCTCCGCTTACCCTAGCGGATGTGATAGCGGCACTGGTGGGGAATCGTGAGGAGCAGACCGACCTGCTCTGCACGATTGTGCAGAATACGTCCCAGGCGGGGGGGGGGGCGTCAAGAGAGGGGCCCTCGTGATCCCCATTGTAACACCCCAAAATTTTGATTCAAAACCCTACATCATGTTAAGAGGGGAATTTAAAAATTTTCGGACGTGTTGCATGTTTTGCAAAAATTCAAATTCAAACTGGAATTCAAATTAAACTCAAATTAGAAAAGAAATAGAAAAAGAAAAACATAAAACAGAAAAAAACCAGCCAGTGGGCCGAAACCCACCAGCCGGCCCAGCCAGCGCCCGCGTCAGCCCGCAGCCGAGGGCGCTGCTTCCTCACGCTGACAGGCGGGACCCACCCGATCTTCGTCTACCTGGCGACAGCGCCGGACTCCCTCGCACCCGAACCAAAACCGATCGGGATTTCGGCGTATCCCCGCTGAATTCTGTTCGTAGGCGACGCGGACATGATCTAAACCACCCCGCCGCCCTCCCCCGTTTATAAAAACCCCGGCCTCGTTCTATTTTTCCCCCGCGATCGCCAATTTTTACTCCGGTGCAGAAAACTCAGTGATTTGCGGTGTAAACGCAGCGCCGACGAGCTTCGCCGTGATTTTGCCTCGGACCTCGTCGCCGACCGCCTTCTAGGACCTCCGAGCTCAAGAAAACCCCCGAGGTGAGATCCCCGAGCTCCCCTCTACCGATCTATGCCATAAAATCACAGTTCTAGGAAGAATTCACCAAGATCCGAAACTCTCCGGCGAGATCGCCGCCTCCCGCCGCCGTGCGCCGCCGCCCGCGCTCGATCAGAGCGACGTGGCCGCTTGTGCACCGTTTATTTTAAATCACACGGTAGAGTTTAAATCCCCGCGTACCGGTTCGACGTTATAATCTCAGCCGTCGGTTTCAAATCGGACGGTTCACGTCAGCCCCACATTATAAAGACTGGAAATCTTACGTGCTACCTCCTGGGGTTCTCGGGAAATAAGAAGCTAGCCCCGGAAGTTTCTGATCTAGCCCCTGGAACTTCAGAAAATCATGTAAGTTCATTTAAAAGTCAGTTTTAGCCCCTGGACTTAATAAAAATTAGGAAAAACCCCTCTGTTATGTGTAGCTAGCCCCCTGGAAATTCTTAAAATAATATAATAGACCCTGCAGTGGGGTGAGTTTACCTTTTTAACCCTGTTTGATATTTAATTTAGGAAATTGAATATGTGGCTAGTATTTAAAATTTAAAAAGTGGGACAAACATATTGTCAAATTTAAATTAAAAACTTTCTCAGTACTTAGAAAACTTTGGAGTGAGATAAAAATAGATTTTTGGCTGAGATGAATCTGTTTAATTTATTATTCACATTTATTAGTTGAAGGGACACATTTTTAAGTAAAGAATAGTTCTGAAAATAGGGAAAATAAATGTAAAATAGTTTACATCAGAGGAAAAGGTCAAAAATATAGTATTAAATATTTTAGATCAGAACATATTCTGTTTAGATGATGTGTCTTATTATTTTCATAATAAAGTTCATATTTAGGCATAGGAACTAAATCTGAAAATATAACAACTAGTAAATGATAAATGAAGTTTCTAAAATCCAAAGAATTCAGTTTAGGATTAGTAGAAATTCTGAAGACACATATGGAGTTGGAAAATACCCTTCATGCATACTTGGTAGTTAAAAGGGTGTAGTAATTAAATATAAGTGATTTACTTAAGTTGGAAACTCATATATATAGTAAGCAAGATTAAGTGTGAATACAAAAGTAGGAATCATATACACATGATTAAAAGTATATGTAAGCCAAAGATCAACACACATAGAGTAATCAAAACACATAGAATTTGTGAATGACTTTTATACATGTGAATGTGTGGTTTGTATGAAGTGAAAGTGTGAACTATATCTTATGGATTGTTGTATTTCTTTTGCTATGTGTGATGGTATGATGTAGAACCTGCTCCAGAGCAAGTTCTTCTATTTCAAGACCAGGACTATCAAATCCAAGAGCAGCAGGAAGAAGGCAAGTGTCCTTGACCACTTTGATCCTATGCTAGGATGTGTAGCTAGAGTTGTTTGCATTGTCAATTTAAATATGAAATCCATGCTAGGAAGTTTCCCTAGAATTGCATTACCTTGTTTCCTTGTAGCTTGGGTTAGGATTTATTTTATCATGTCATTTATTATTATGCATATGCTTAGCCATGCTTAGAATGGAATATTTGGGATATGAGATCATCAGTTTATTTTACCATACTCTTGATGAGATATTGTGAGTAATGTAGAGGTAGGGATCAAGGCAAGTTGGATGTTTTGGTTGTGTGCTGGGTGCACGAGACTCGGGTTTGTGTTTAGTACTTGCCTGGATCCTAAGGACCGGTTCATGGAGCATGTAACCTGGCTTTACAGTGCCAACCAAATGCTGAGATGGGGCAGCTTGGCCAATTAATTAGGTGTATCCCCGGCGTAGTATGGGTGTGTTGGATGGTGCGGGAATAGGTGTCAGCTGGACTACCATATGAACCGCAAGGCTCAAGAGGGGGCCACTGCAGCGGGGTTGGAGCCTCTTGTATGCTGTTAGGGGTGAAACCTCAGTGGGCCCACGCTCGTCGGGAATCCCTTTGTAAAGGCTTCGTAGTGATCTCCTGGCTACACACCTGGGAAGTGTGAATGTGGTTCGTAGCCACTGGCATAATGGAGGTTCTTTTAGTCCACCCGGCAACGGGGGATGAAATCACTACATGTGGGTACAGTGGTACAAACTCTGCAGAGTCAAAACTGTCATGACAGCCGTGCTCACGGTCAAGAGCGGCTTGGACTTATTCATGATTAGAGGATTGATGGTTTTGGAAGTTGTGATGTTAAGCGGGGAGCTTAACATTGGAAATGATGTTATGGTTATTGGATTATGATGATGGGATGGGAGATTTGGACCATTTCACCTGTGTAGTAATGTAGGTGCTTAATAAGCTAAGGTGATAGGTATTAATTGCGTAGTGATTTAACCATGAGTTCAACCTCTCCTTGTTCTAGCCATGCATGATATAATTTCCCACACTTGCTAAGTACCATCGGTACTCAACCTTGCATGTTTTGTTGGTTTATATTGCTGCTCAGGTCAAGATAATGAGGTGGTGTATAATGACCAAGACTTTGGACCCGAAGATGGTTTCTAGGTTCATGGAGACCCCCGGGCAACGCCTGTGATGGAGCCCTCAAGAATAATTTTCCGCTGCTAGTTTATTTACTTGTGATGAACTTATTATTGTCCATCGAGACATTTACTATGTAAGACTTACTTATATTCGACACCTGGCTTGTAATAAATGATGCTTCACTATTTGTCATCACATGTATGAGAAAATGATCCTGGCATACATGTGATATTCACTTGGTTGTTCTTCGAAAAAACCGGGTGTGACACCCATGATGTGACGTACTCAGACTTCATGAGTACGCACCCTCCAGTGTTCACTGAAGCAGAAGAACCACTGGAGGCCGACAACTGGCTGCGGACAATCGAGTCCAAGTTCGGGCTGCTCCAATGTACGGAGCGGCAGAAGACTCTGTTCGCGGAGCAGAAGCTTCACGGTGCCACTGGTGCGTGGTGGGCGAACTATGTCGCCTCACGTCCGTCTGGCCATGCCGTGGAGTGGGAAGAGTTCCGGGAGGCATTCCGTCCCTATCATATTCCTCCCGGGATAATGAAGAGGAAGTTCCAAGAATTCTTGGAGCTGAAGCAGGGCGGTAGGAGTGCTCATGACTACTCCCATGCCTTCAACCATCTGGCGCAATATGCGTCGTATTACGTCTTCACCGAGGAGAAGAGGCAGGAGCATTTCTATCGGGGGTTACACCCCGAGATGAAGACACATCTCGCCCAAAGCAATCACGGCACCTTCAACGACCTCATCAATGCAGCGATAATGCAAGAAGATGCTCAGCGGGAGTTGGCGGCTGAGCAGCGGAAGCGCAGCACTCCACCCAGTAGTGGGGGTGGCGCTCCCCCGAAGTACCGCATGGTTTATCGGACACCATCCGGACAGCAGTGGCATCCACCGGCGCGACCTCAGCGGTTCAGGGATCGTTCTTTTCAGTCACCTCCGTTCCGACCACCGATGCCACCACCGAGACCGCAGCAGCAGCAGCAGACTACACCCCGGGCATTCCTACCGCCACAACGCGCCCCGGGTTTCCGTCCGCCAATCAGCGGAGGACCGCCCCGCTTCACTTGCTTCACGTGTGGCCAGGCGGACCATTTCGCGAAGGACTGTCCCCAGGGGCAGCAGAGCAGCGGGCAAGCCCAGCTCCAGGGCGGTGCTCGAGGCCGACCTCTGGTCAAAAAGGTTGGTCAGCAGACTGGGGGCGTTTGCAACCTCGACAATGAGGACGCCCCAGAGGGACACAACGTGCTGGCGGGTACGTTCACTCTCAACGATCAAGCCATCATCATATTGTTCGATTCTGGTGCAACCCACAGTTTTATAAGTGCATCCTATGTGGCTAAGCATCAAATGCAAGTCTTCCCAACCAACTGCACATATATGATCTGCTCACCGGGAGGGAAGATTTCAGCAAATATGATGATTCCAAAAGCACCTCTGTGCTTAGGTGGGTAGCTATATCCCACCACCTTAATAATACATACGGGGCAAAAGATTGATGCAATCATAGGGATGTCATGGCTAAACTACCATGGCGCTGTCCTGAACACTCGGACACGGACGGTTCATCTGAATTCTCCATTCCACCGTCCACACTCCATGGTGTTAGACAATCCAGTCCGGGAAGTTTCAGAAATTAATAATGCTGAAGCTCTCAAGTTAGAGTACATCCCCGTAGTCCGGGAGTACCCCGACGTGTTCCCGGATGATCTTTCGGGCATGCCACCTGAGCGAGATGTCGAGTTCAAGATCGAACTTGCACTCGGGACTACGCCCATATCACGGAGACCATACAAAATGGCTCCAAATGAGCTGGCTGAACTGAAAGAACAGCTCAATGACCTGTTGAGCAAAGGTTTCATTAGGCTGAGTTCCTCGCCTTGGGGATGCTCGGCGCTGTTCGTGAAGAAGAAGGATGAAACGTTGAGGCTGTGTGTGGACTACCGGCCGCTCAACGCCGTGACCATCAAGAATAAGTACCCACTGCCCCGCATTGACATTTTGTTTGATCAACTTGTGGGTGCAAGTGTGTTCTACAAGATGGACCTTCACTCTGGATATCATCAGATAAAAATCCGGGCGGAGGATATCCCGAAGACGGATTTCTCGATTTGATATGGTTTATACGAATATCTCGTAATGTCTTTTGGACTCAAAAATGCTCCAGCACATTTCATGTATCTCATGAACTAGGTGTTCATGCCAGAGCTGGACAAGTTCGTGGTAGTGTTCAATGATGATATCTTGGTTTACTCCAAGACAGAAGCAGAACACGCCGAACACTTGAGAATTGTTCTTCAACGATTGCGAGACCACAAGCTCTACGCCAAGTTCAGCAAATGTGAGTTTTGGATCAGCCAAGTGCCATTCTTGGGACATATCATCTCTGTAGAAGGCATTGCGGTTGACCCAAGCAAAATAGAGCAAGTGCTAAAATGGAAAGCTCCCACTTCAGTCCATGAAGTCAGAAGCTTCCTCGGGTTAGCGGGATACTATCGGAGATTCATTCCAATCTTCTCCAAGCTCGCTAAGCCGATGACAGAATTGCTGAAGAAGGGAATGAAATATGTTTGGAACACAGCGTGTGAAGGAGCGTTCCAAGCATTAGTGAAGCATCTCACCACAGCCCCGGTTTTAGCTCAACCGGATACAACCAAGGCCTTCGACGTGTATTGTGACGCGTCCGGTATTGGGCTCGGCTGCGTGTTGATGCAGGAAGAACGTGTGGTCGCATATGGCTCACGCCAACTTCAGAACCATGAGCAGCACTATCCTACTCATGATCTTTAGCTTGCTGCAGCGGTTTTGGCGCTAAAAATGTGGAGGCACTATCTCCTGGAGAACTTGGTGCATCTCTACACCGACCACAAGAGCTTGAAGTACATATTCACCCAGAAGGAGCTGAATATGAGGCAAATGAGGTGGTTAGAACTAATCAAAGACTATGAGATTGAGATCCATTACCACCCCGGCAAGGCGAATGTGGTTGCCGACGCGCTGAGTCGAAAGTCACATGTTCATAACCTCACCTTTACCCCGATGGAGGAGGAAGAGCCGAGTTTCTACTTGGTTCCTTATGGATCGCTTTACAACCTTGCCCTCATCCCTACTATTAAGGAGGACATCATTGCAGCTCAGAAGATTGATAAGGGCATGGCACATCTCCGGAGATGGATAGACAATGGGGAGATCAAATGTTTCTGGAAGGATGATGAGGGGACGCTGTGGTTCAATGAACGCATAGTCGTACCCTGGGATATGAAGCTGAGGAAAAATATCCTTGATGAAGCTCAGTTGTCTAAATACTCCATCCATCCGGGCAGCAACAAGATGTACCAAGATTTGAAAAAGAAATTTTGGTGGACAGGGATGAAGCGGGAAGTGGCTAAGTACGTATCCGGGTGTGATACGTGTAGACGAGTGAAAGCTGATTATATGAGAAAATCAGGGTTGCTGCAACCCCTGAAACTCCCGGCATGGAAATGGGAATATGTGAGCATGGACTTCATTGTGAGATTGCCCCTGACTTCCAACAAGCATGTCTCCGTTTGGGTAATCGTTGATCGGTTAACCAAAACGACTCACTTCATCCCGTTGCATACACGCTACAATGCCGGCAAATATGTCGAGCTGTACATACCAAAGATTCTATGCTTATATGGGGTACCCAAAACCATCGTCTCAGATCGAGGTGCATTATTTGTATCTCGCTTTTGGGAGCAGATACACGCTGCATCGTGTACCAAGCTGATTAGGAGCTCCGCCTATCACCCTCAGACAGATGGCCAAACAGAGAGGGTGAATCAAGTACTACAATACATGTTGAGAGCATGTGCCATCCACCACGGTAGGAACTGGGATGATCATCTACCATTGGCGGAATTCTCATACAACAATGGATATCAGGCGAGTATCAAGATGGCACCATATGAAGCTCTCTACGGTCACAAATGTCGCACCCCTTTGAACTGGTGCGAGTTCGGTGAAAGGGTCACATTCGGAGTTGATGTGGTGAACGACGCCGAAGAGCGCGTTCGGATGATTTAAGCCAACTTGAAGGACGCTCAATCCCGGCAGAAGAGCTACACTGATAAGAGGCGTAGACCGCTGCACTTTGACGTCGGAGAGCACGTGTACCTCCGTGTGTCTCCGATGAAGGGCGTGCACCGGTTCGGTGTGAAGGGAAGCTCGCTCCCCGTTTCATTGGACCTTATGCTATCACCGAAAAGTGTGGACCAGCGGCGTATAGGCTGGAGCTACCGGCATCTCTTGCTGGTGTTCACAACGTTTTCCACGTTTCATAACTGCGAAAAGTCTGAAGCATGCAGCTGCTGTTCCGACCGAAAACATCGGCGAATTGCAACCGGACTTGACGTATGATGAGTATCCGGTGGCAATTATTGATGAGAAGGCCCGGACACGAGTAGCCTAACGTTGTGGTTCTACAAGATACTCTGGAGCAACCACACCGCCAATGAAGCGACGTGGGAGAGCGAGGAATTCCTTCGCTCAAATTACCCGGAGTTCATGGCATCTCAACACGGATGAGTTCCTCTTACATCGCTGTCTCTTCTTTTGTAATCTCGGGACGAGATTCTTTTAAGGGGGGAGGGATGTAAAAGCCCAAGAAAAGGGATTTACAAAAACTTTTTATCACCTCACAACACCACCTTTTGTTGTGGATATCTTGTGAAGATTTGTGAAAAGCAAGTAACCTCCATCAAAAGGATGATTAGAGGGGAAAGCCCTAACTTTCACAAAGTAGGATTTCTACATATGAACATGGGAGGTTGAGCTCACCCTAGAACTTAAAAAGTCTTGGGAAGGTTCAGGGCAAATTTTTTGCAAATCCAACACTTTTTGAGGCACTTTTTGAGGCATTTGAAAAAGAGGCCAATTTGAATGTAAATTCAAATTGCAGCAACTTTTATAACTTAAATTCAAAAGTCGGCTTCATATTCAAACTCAGCACATTTTTCTGAGTTAGCCCACCAATTTTAATCCCCATTGGAGTTCATTTTGTCAAGAGCTAAATTTGCAATAATTCAAAACTGAATTTGAATTTCAGTTCAAATGTGAAGCAAATTTAGCCAAACAAAGCTCAAATTTGAGAACTCAAATTCAAACCAAGACTTGGGGGCTAAGTCTCACATTAAATTGTCAGTAGCTGGGGATATTTTCAGCAAAACAGATGTGAAAAATTAGAAAAATAATTGGAGGAGGAGGGCCCACTGGTTAGTGTCCCAGCTTCACAGAACCGACTCAACCCGAGGCCGACGACCGCCGGGCGCTCAGAGAGCCGACAGCGTGATCGTTACCGCCACCTCACGGTGAAAAATGCGGCTACAAAGTCCAGCGCACGAGCTGCTTCGCCCCTTCTTCGGTTTCCCGAGTGAAAACGAGCAGAACCCGAGCTACTCTCCCATGTCCGCGCAAGAACTCGACGCCGCCTCCACTGAGCGCCGGTGATAGGCCGATCCCGACGGTTTCACGCGCCGTCAACAGAGAAGAAAAGGTGCGCCTACTTGTGCTGAAGCCGTAGGAGGAAACCGTGCGCCTGTTCCGGTGATGTAGAGCAAGAATTCCTGGTTTTCCTCCTCGGGGCGTGTTAGGGTTAGGATTCGGTCTACGGCGAAATTTGTTGCACAGGATCAACTGCCGATCAAGCCATATCTTACACACGCTCTAGAATACCTAGCGCACCTCCTCGATCAAGTAGCAGCCAGTTTCATGCACTAGGGCCTTAGTTCTGTCAGAGTTTTGGCCCGGCGGCGGAGAACAGGGCACCTCGCCGGTGAGGTCGTAGTTGCGGCCATTTTCACGGGGATCGGTGCCCATGTCCGTGATCAGCAGGTGTCATCGGAGCTCCCCGAGCAAACCGCGGCGAAAAAGGTGCAGAGGACACCGAGTTTGACATCGCCGATGAGCTCCCGGCCACTGTTACCGTCGGGAGCACTATTCCGGCCGTTGCCGAGCTCCGTTGAGGGAACCACAGTGTTCCCCAGGCCGAAATATGCACAGGCGATGAGTTCCGTCGGAGGTCGAGCAGCAGGACGCCCGGCGGCAAGTATTACGGCGAGGTGGGCGGTGGGGAGCCGCGGGAGCGCGAGGTTGAAGAAGCCCCGCGGGCCCTGCGTGTCGGTCTCTGCTGAGAGCAGCCCGGATTTGCTGCGGCACTGGGATCCCATGCGACTGTGCGGGTGATTCTGCGGGCTCCTGTGTGGGTTAGCTGGGAGGCTGACACGTAGCCCAGGCACCCCACCTGACAGTTTAAACTTTATTCGAATTTTCAGATTTGGTTCAATCTTCAAATGCTTAGAACTTTTGCTAGGAATCTCCAAATCCAGTGAACCAAATTTTTCTGAACTCAGAATTCTGAGTACTTTCCAGCAATACCAATTTCAGCTCATGAAACCTAATAGTTTTCCAGAATTAATTCCCTAAAATTTAAAGTGTTGGGAATTTTATCTGGAGAATTACTTTATGAAAAATGCTGAAATTTGGCTGAGAGGGTCATTGGAAAATCCTTGAGTCACAGTAAAATTTTCAGACTCATACAAGTTAATTTATTCCCCCTAATGGGGTGATTAAGAGGACTGCCCTGAGAAAATAGAAAAATGAACAGAAACATTTTTCAGATTTTCTCAAAAACTTGTTTAGGGCATAACTTTCTCTACAATTATTCAAATTACATGAAACCAACTCCATTAGAACCATCCCAAATGCTAGTTTCCAGAAAGTAATGGTTGGAGCCATGAAAACCCGTGGAATTACTTAGAGACTCTAATATTGACCAATTAGGCTTTTATTTGTACAAAGCTCAAATGAACTTTGTTTCAAATGAAACTTGGTCAAGATCCTGGTTAGGGCCCTACCAAGCCACCATAAAAATTTCAGAACCAAAGGGGATGGTATCTAGAGTTATAGTAATGACTTATTCAAGTTTACACATTGCATTTGAATTGACATGTAGTATCTCATTAACGTGTATTCGCTGAAGGCAAGGAGACTCCGGAAGTACTTGACTTCCTTCTTCTGGACGAAGACCTAACCACTTACCAGCAGCAACAAGGCAAGCCCCGGTTTGCATTAACCCTTTTTATAAAGTTTTGCTTTGTTTACATGTCTAGTGGGAAGTATGTATGTGCATTAGGTGTAGGATGGATGAAACCCAATTGCATAACCAGAACTTTCCTATAAGAGTGAGGGTAGTGTCTAAGGCCTCGAGTAGACAGGCTATGCTTAATGATTTATAGGACTTCGGTACAAGTCGAGTAGTTGGAATCTACTCGCGAGTTATGCTTGGGACACACGAGTTTGGTTCGAGTGATGTGAGATCACTTTAGTAATGAAAATGAGACTACGCAGGGGCTAGGGCGCAGCAACAGGAAGTCTTGTGTGCGCAACCCTGTCCGTGTCGATTGAGGACCGATCCATGTGCGGCCCTGCTGAGAAAGTATTGAACGTACCGAAGGCATATTGGATATATGGGCCCCTATGAACCGATGTAACCTAAACCTCTGGACGTCGAGGCATAGCACACCAATTTATAGGTGTTGGTTGAGGGCAGCAAGGTGGAAATCCGCTAACGGGCATAGAGAGATGCTCGGTGTAGGGAACCTCCTGTCTGTTTTGGTGCGACCGGTTCGACGTTTGGCCTGTTGGGTGAAATGTTGTCCCATACGACATCAAGTGAGCGTGCTGTGCAGCTCCACAGGTGGGCGTATGTGACGTGCTCTTTGGGTATCCCTGCAGGTGTATATCGAGTCGATTCGCGGTCCCTCGCGGTGACGAGTACCGCTTGTTCACTGCGTCGTAATGTAGATAAATTATGGAATGCTATGATTAAATTCTGCTGTATGATATAATTGTATTGTTACATGTGTGCCACCAAATATTGCTTACTAAATTTCAGATTCATAAACGGTGAACTTGTGGCTAAAAGATGAACTAAGGATAAACTATAGGTGTGTCCATTTGCTGAAATCTTACCATCCCATGTTATTGTACTCTACATATAGAGTTTCATGCCTAGGTGAGTCGGTTAAGTCTTGTTGAGCCATCGTGCTCACGGTTGCTGCTTAAGTGTTTTTCAGGTGAGGAGCCACCCACGGACTCGGGTTATGAGTCCACCGGCGAGGGTTACCCTCTGTCGGGGACTACGGCTGAGTGGGAGCCGTACACGCCGTGCTGAACTAAGGAGTGCAGCTAGTGTGGGTTGACCTAGGGCTGGGCAACCGACTTTTGCTAGATAGGCGGGCGTGAGTTGTACAAATTAGACTTCCGCTGTATAATAAAGACACTTGTTTGTAACTGAGTATTGTACTAGTTTGTACAGTTTCAGTTTGTTTTCTATGTAATACAATGTATCCTTATGATGTGTGCTGTCGGGTGTCGCATCATGCGGCACCACCCTCTGCGATCCTGGATGAGCGGATCCCGGTCCGAACATAGGTTCTAAGCAGACCGAAGCAAGGAATGGGAAAATCCTCCACCGTCGATGCATGAGAAGAGGAGAGAGTGGCACAGTCATGTCTAGCACCTTAGGGCGGATGTTTTTCATGTAGATTGCCGGCCACGAAGAAGCCTCTAGCGCTCAGACGCCGGGGAGCTGCAAGGTCGGCGCGTGTGCGAGTTGCTTCGGTTGTCTGTGGAGCACGTGAACAATGCGAGGGGAAGAGCGAGTCACGGCAGAGGCACCGGTTGCTTCACTCGGCGTCCCTCTCTAGCGAGCAGGTGGTGGCGCTCGGGCAACGTCGGTGGGCCGACGTTGCCGGGAGGTGGCGCGCGCTCCCGACTCCGTGGGGTCGGTTTGCCCTCTGTGAGACTGACCGGTGGGGTCCACCAACCCAACTCTTCCTCCTCTCTGTGCTTTAGGATTCCCACACAGCTTTTGTCCAAAAATTTCCAAAATTGGAGGGTAGACCAAAAGAAATCTGAGGAACACAATGGGGCACTCGAATTTGAATTTTGGTGAAGTTGGAATTTGAAACTGAAGTTTGAATTCAAATTCGAATTGTCTCCCGTTTAAATTCCAACAAATAGAAAATATTTTCCAAATTAGCTGAATATTTGCTGGGCTACCCGAGGATGTGCGAAGAACCAAATGGTAAATTTAGGTCTTCGTGTTTGGACACTGTTACACCTTTACCTTAGTATTTGGAGCTCACACCGTTGTATTCAAAAATTTAAATTCCCTCACATTTTCTCGGTGTGAATTTCAGCTCCACTTGCTAGCCTTTTGGGATTTCACATCCCTCCTCCCTTAAAAAGAATCTTGTCCCGAGATTACAAAAGAAGAGACAAAGATGTGAGATGAATTACCCGTGATAAGACGCCATGAAATCCAGGTAATTTGAGCGAAGGAACTTCTCGCTCTCCCACGTCGCTTCTTCAGCGGTGTGGTTGCTCCAAAATATCTTGTAAAACCACAGCGTTCGGTTATGCATGGTCCGAGCCTTCTCATCAATAATCGCCACCGGATATTCAGCATATGTCAAATCCGGTTGCATCTCACCAATGTCTTCGGTGGGAACAGCAGCCGTATACTTCAGACATTTCCGTAGTTGTGAAACATGGAAAATGTCGTGAACACCAGCGAGCGACGCCGGTAGTTCTAGTCGATACGCCACTGGTCCACACTTCTTGGTGATAGCATAGCGTCCAATAAATCGGGGAGCGAGTTTCCCCTTCATGCCGAATCGGTGCACGCCTTTCATCGGAGATACATGGAGGTACACGTGTTCCCCGACTTTGAAGTGTAGCGGCCTACGCCTCTTATCAGCGTAACTTTTCTGCCGGGATTGAGCGGCCTTCAAATTGGCTTGAATCATCCGAACATGCTCTTCGGCGTCGTTCACCACATCAACCCCGAACGTGACCCTTCCACCGGATTCGCACCAGTTCAATGGGGTGCGGCATTTGTGACCGTAGAGAGCCTCATATGGTGCCATCTTGATACTCGCCTGATAGCCATTGTTGTACAAGAATTCCGCCAACGGTAGATGATTATCCCAGTTTCTACCGTGGTGGACGGCACACTCTCCCAACATGTCTTCTAATACTTGGTTCACCCTCTCAGTTTGTCCATCTATCTGAGGGTGATAGGCGGGAGCTTCTAATCAGCTTAGTAACCAAAGCAGCGTGCAACTGCTCCCAGAAACGAGCCACAAACAATGCCCCTCGGTCTGAGATTATGGTATTGGGTACTCCATGCAAGCATAAGATTCTTGCAATGTACAGCTCCGCATATCTGCTGGCATGGAAGTGTGTATGCACGGGAATGGAGTGAGCTGACTTGGTTAACCGATCAACGATTACCCAAATGGAATCATGCTTGTTGGAAGTCAGAGGTAATCCCACAATGAAATCCATGCTCACATCTTCCCACTTCCATGCTGGAATTTTCAGGGGTTGTAACAGCCCTGATTTTCTCATGTGATCCGCTTTCACTCGTCTACACGTATCACACTCGGATACGTATTTAGCCACTTCCCGCTTCATCCATGTCCACCAAAATTTTTGTTTCAAATCTTGGTACATTTTGTTGCTGCCTTGATGAATGGAGAATTTAGACAAGTGAGCCTCATCAAGGATCTTCTTCCTCAGCTCCATATTCCGGGGTACGACTATGCGGTCATTAAACCACAGCGTCCCCTCATCATCTTTGTGGAAACATTTGATATCCCCGCTGTCTATCCGTCTCTGAAGATGTGCCATGCCCTTGTCAACTTTCTGAGCTGCAATGATATCCTCCCTAATGGTAGGGATGAGGGCAAGGTTGTAGAATGATCCATAAGGAACCAAGTATAAACTCCGCTCTTCTTCTTCCACTGGTGTAATGGTGAGGTTATGGACATGTGATTTTTGACTCAGCGCGTCGGCAACCACATGCGCCTTGCCGGGGTGGTAATGAATCTCAATCTCATAATCTTGGATGAGTTCTAACCACCTCCTTTGCCTCATATTCAGCTCCTTCTGGGTGAAGATATATTTTAAGCTCTTGTGGTCAGTGTAGAGATGCACTAAATTCCGCAGGAGATAGTGCCTCCACATTTTCAGTGCCAAACCCACAGCAGCGAGCTCAAGATCATGAGTCGGATAGTGCTGCTCATGGTTTCGAAGTAGGCGTGAGCCATACGCGACACACGTCCTTCTTGCATCAACACGCAGCCGAGCCCGATACCAGACGCATCACAATACACGTCGAAGGGCTTGGTCGTGTCCGGTTGAGCTAAGACCGGGGCTGTGGTGAGATGCTTCACCAATGCTTGGAACGATCCTTCACATGCTCAGTTCCAAACATATTTTGTTCCTTTTTCAATAATTCTGTCATCAACTTAGCAAGCATGGAGAAGCTTGGAATGTATCTCCGGTAATATCCCGCAAAACCGAGGAAGCTTCTGACTTCATGGACAGAAGTGGGGGCTTTCCATTTCAGCACCTGTTCAATTTGGCTTGGGTCAACCGCAATGCCTTCCGCTGAGATAATATATCCCAAAATGGCACTTGGCTGATCCAAAACTCGCATTTGCTGAACTTAGCATAAAGCTGATGGTCCTGCAGTCGTTGAAGGACGATTCTCAAGTGTTCGGTGTGTTTTGCTTCTGTCTTGGAGTAAATCAAGATATCACCAATGAACACCACAATGAACTTGCCCAGCTCCGGCATGAACACCGAGTTCATGAGATACATGAAATGTGTCGGAGCGTTAGTGAGACCAAAAGACATGACGAGATACTCGTATAGTCCATATCTTCGGGATATCCTCTGCCCGGATTTCTATTTGATGATACCCAGAGCGAAGGTCCATTTTGGAGAACAAACTTGCACCCAGAAGCTGATTAAACAGAATGTCAATGCGGGGCAGTGGATATTTGTTCTTGATGGTGACGGCGTTGAGTGGCCGGTAATCCACACACAGCCTCAAGGTTTCATCCTTCTTCTTGACGAACAACGCCGAGCATCCACAAGGCGAGGAACTAGGCCTAATGAAATCCTTGCTCAACAAATCATTGAGCTGTTCTTTCAACTCAGCCAGCTTGTTTGGAGCCATTTTGTACGCCCTCCACGATATCGGTGTAGTACGGGGTGCAGTTCTATCTTGAACTCCACATCCCGTTCTGGTGGCATACCCAGGAGATCATCCGGGAACACGTAGGGATACTCTCGGACTACAGGTATGTCCTCTAACTTGGAAGCTTCAGTACTATAGGCGGCTGAAACTTCCGGGACAGGATTATCTAGTATGAGGGACTGCGGACGGTGTAGTGGGGAGTTGAGGTGAACCGTCCGTGATAATGTTTCTAGGACAGCACCATGGTAACTTAGTCATGACATCCCTAAGATTGCATCAATCTTCTGCCCCTCAAGAATAATCATAGTAGTGGGATATATCTTCCCACCTAAGCACAGTGGTGCTTTCGGAATCATCATATTTGCTGAAATCTTCCCTCCCGGTGAGCAGATCATATAAGAGCACTCGGTTGGAAAGACTTCAAGTTGATGCTTAACCACATATGATGCACTTCTGAAGTTGTGGGTTGCCCAGAATCAAATAAAATGATGATTGCTTGATCGTTGTGAGTGAACGTATCCGCCAGCATGTTTTCTCCCTCCGGGGCGTCCTCATTGTCGAGGTTGCGAATGCCCCCGGTTCGCTGACCTCCCTTCTTGACCAGAGGTCGGCCTCGAGCACTGCCCTGATATTGGGCTTGCCCGCTGCTCTGCCTGACCACACGTGTAGCATGTGTAGCGAGGCGGTCCTCCGCTGATCGGCGGACAGAAACCCGGGGCGCGTTGTGGCTGAAAAGAACGACCCCCGAACTGCTGAGGTCGCGCCGGTGGATGCCACTTCTGACCGGATGGTGTCCGATACACCATGCGGTATTTTTTAGGAGCTCCAACCCCGCTGCTTGGTGGAGCCATTCGCTTTCGCTGCTCAGCCGCCAATACTTGCTGAGCATCCTCTTGCATGATCGCAGCGTTGACGAGGTTGTTGAAAGTGTCGCGATTGCATTGTACGAGATGCGTCTTTATCTCAGAATTTAACCCCCGATAGAACTGCTCTCACTTCCTCTCCTCAGTGGAGACATAATCCGACGCATACTGTGCCAGATGGTTGAATGCACGGGAGTTGTCGTGGGCACTCCTCCCTCCCTGCTTCAGCTACAAGAATTCTTGGAACTTCCACTTCATTATCCCGGGAGGGATATGATAGGCGCGGAACGCCTCCCGGAATTCTTCCCATTCCACGGCGTGGCCAGCAGGCAGTGAGGCGACATAGAGTCTTCTGCCGCTTCATGCATTGGAGCAGACCGAATTTGGACTCGATTGTCTGCAGCCAGTTGTCTGCCTCCAGTGGTTCTGCCGCTTCGGTGGACAACGGAGGATGCGTACTCATAAACTCCGAGTACGTCGTAGTGTGGGGCTCATGAGGCCCCCTCTCTTGACGCCCCCCTCCTGGGATGTATTCTGCACGATCGCGCGGAGCAGATCGATCTGCTCCTCACGATTGCCCACCAGCGTCGCGATCACATCCGCTAGTGTAAGCGGAGGCGGAGGTGGTGGTTGTTGCCGCGGGGTGCTGTCGTAGGCAGGTGGTTGGGAGTCATCACCCCCTTGCTGACTAGAGCCACCGACCTCATGCGTGGCCCGAGTACGAACCATCTGCAACCATACGACAATAACATCAGTCCCACAACATACTTCATGCAGTCCAATAAAATAGGCGTAAAAACATAATGACAGTAAACATGCGATACATTTCGTATATAGATAATGTAATAACTTTGCACAAGCTATACCATTACCATACGAAATACAAACTAGTTAAATCCAAATAGATGGACTTCCTCTTTGGAAGTTCATCTCAACTCGATTTGGTCACTGCAAGACGTTAATATCGCTTTGTCATCACGTATACTACCCTTTATCTTCAATACGACACATACATGGTCTCTAGCAAAAGAAACTTGAGTAAGAAATATACTCAAAACATTCACTAGTTGAAGATAACAACTGATGAGTATGTGCTAACCCATTGGAAGTAATCAAACCCCCCTAGGGTACAACAATCTCTCAAATGAGGTCAACTGTCCATCCCTCTGCCCAGAATGACCGGTTTCTACATATATCAGATTTTTACCTGATAATTGGCATTTTCATAACTCAAGTTGAATACCAAAGTTAAAGTTAACTTCAGTATCTTTCCAACGAGTATTTATTTGCCCCCCAGATCAGCTCTGGTTAAAAATTTTTGATAATTCAAAATCAACAGAATTTCTGGAAGAATTTCAACAACACTTCCTTTGGAAGTTGCTGTTTTCAACTTTAAATTCCACTGAATTCCGTGCTGCAATTGCAGAAACCTTGGATTAAAAATATATACCACATCTCCTAACCTTTCCAAAAATGTATCATATGGTAATTTTAGATTTTTCCACAGCAAGTTATGCTTGAAAACCAAAACAGTCCAGAGAGTATTTTAAATCTGTCCTGGTTCTGGACAGTTTACAATCGTCTGGAATTTCAACCAGTTTATGTTGTGATTTTGCTCTGGAAGTCTACAACAAGGTTGTAGAGCACTTAAACTCCTTTCAGGAACTATATCCCACACCCCCATTGGCTAAATAATCTGTGAGTTATGCTCTGTTAAAGTTCAGCGAACTTGCTTCCAAAACAGAGCACTCCATTTTTCAATCCCTTTGAGCCAAACTAAACAACTGTTGAATTTTTCTACCCAACCAGGGTCCTAAATATTGAAACTTGGTTATTTTAGTTCCTTGTTACCATTATCTTTAATGCAAATGCCTATCATATGTCGGTACTACGTTCCTCACAAAAAGGAAAATCCTAACCGGATGATACTGGCAGATACGTCTCAATTGTGGCACTAAACGGTCTCTCGCACACGTGTACTACACGGGATACATACGTGGTTAGTACCTGCAGAAGAACACTCAATAGTGATGCACTCAAAGGTTGTTGTCATTTCAGGCAGGTCCATATTTGAAAGTAAATACATATGCCCGTATCATTGCCATACAACCGTCCTTAAGTTAAGCCACGTCTCAAGGTACGTGATCGTGTTTTCACACCACACGACGGGGAACCCGAGTAAAGTGCGAACGGGTCATCACGGTTGGTAATTTTATCAACCCAACAGATACCACCTACTGCCCTGCAGGGCACACCGATGGCAAGCTCTGCATATGAACTCCTAGGCTATTTCTAGAAGAACACACTATCGTGTCACAGACCACACGATGGGGTTTCCACTTTATTGCCTAATGCACGCCAGGGACCAGCATTTCATATGAACTCAGGAACATGAAGAGTCCAAGAGTTTCATATTAACGTCTCACACCAAAATGTGAGACATATCCCTGAACCACATTCCTCGTCAGGGGAGCTAACCAAAATTGAACCGCTTTTGGTGGTGTTCCTTACCATTTTTACCTGAGTGTAGGTGCGTTGTTACATAATCAAAATTCAGAATTATAACAAGTATGTAAGTCATGCCACTTTAAATAACTATACTACCATAGTCCTTATTTGGGCATACTAGCGAATCCTCACCGTAATCCTAAGTTTTCCCATAATACCGTCCTTAATTAGTGTGCTTCCCCTAAGCAGCTCTGATGCCAGCCTGAGGCGGACCGGAATCCGTACGCCCAGGACCTCAGAGGGTGGTGCCGCACGATGCGACACCCGACAGCAAACATCATAAGGCAAACGTTGTATTACATTGAAAAACAAACTGAATATGTACCAAGTAGTACAAGCCTTCAGTTTACATCTAAATACAGAGTCTACAACTGTGGAAGCTAAATTTTTACAACTCATGCCCCCTAACTAGCAAAAGTCGGTTGTCCAGCGCTATGGACAACCCACACTAGCTCCACTCCTCATCTCAGCGTGGCGTGTACGGCTCCTACTCAGCCATGGTCCCCGACGGAGGGTAGCCCTCACCAGTGGACTCGTACCCCAAGTCCGTGGGGTAGTCCTCATCTGAAAAACACTTATAGCAGCAACCGTGAGTGTGATGGCCCAGCAAGTCTTAACCGATCACCTATATATGAAACTCTACATGCAGTTCATAACGAAGATGGGACGGTAAAATGCATTAAACGGACATGCCTACATGTTCATCCTTAGTTCATCTTTTAGGCACAAGTTAACAGTTCGTGAATCTGAAATTTAGTAAGCGATATTTGGTGGCACGCAAGTAGCAATACAAGCTAATCATAAGAGCAATATTGAATCACATCATTTCATATATTAACCTACGTCACGACTCAGTGACCAAGTGGTACTCTTCACCGCGAGGGATGGCAAATCGACTCGATATACACCTGCAGGGATACACGAAGAGTGTGTCACATACGTCCACCTGTGGAGCTGCACAGCACGCTCACTTGATGTCGTACGGGACAACCTTTCACCAAACAGCCCAAACACCGAACCGGTCGCACCCAAACGGACAGGAGGTTCCCTACACGGAGCATCTCTCAATGCCCGTTAGCGGAGTTCCACCTTGCTGCCCTCGACCTACACCTATAAATCGGTGCATTATGCCTCGACGCCCGGAGGTATAGGTTACATCAGTTTATCGGGGCCCATATATCCGATATGCCTTTGGTACGTTCAAACTTCATCAGCGTGGGCCGCACACGGATCGGTCCTCAATCGACACGGACAGGGCTGCGCCCACAAGACTTCCTCTTGCGGCGCCCTAGCCCCTGCCTAGTCTCATTTTCTTACTAATGTGATCTCACATCACTCGAACCAATCCCGTGTCTCCCAAGCCTATTACTCGCGAGTAGATTCCAACTACTCGACTTGTACCAAAGTCTATACACATTAAGCAGAGCATATCTCGAGGACTTATACACTACCCTCACTCTTGTTGGAATAATCTGGCTATGCATTTGGGTTTCATCCATCCTACACCTAATGCACATAAATACCTCAAGCTAAATATGTATATAAAGCAAAACTTTATAAACTTTGTTAAATGCAAACCGGGGTTTGCCTTGTTGCTGTGGGTCAGTTGTTAGCGTCTCGTCCGGAAGTAGGAAATCCAACAATTCCGGGGTCTCCTCGCCTTCAGCGACTACACGTGAGCAAATTAACAGATATTTCAATTTATATGCAATGTGTTCAATTTAGTATGTACAGACCATAAATCTAGCTATCCCTCCCCTTTGGCTCTGAAATTTTTATTGTGGCTTGGTAGGATCTGTAAAGATCCCAAAATTATGAATACAAAGAAACACTTATTTGCAAAAGTTGGTTTCATATGTATGAAATTTGGGACTTGTTAAAACTTTTCCACATGTGATAACACACATGAGGGTTTTTCTTCACACAAGTCAAATGTTTATTTGAGAACTTGGAATCCTAGAGGGGTCTAAAACAAGGATGGGAAGTTCCCATATGTGTGAGAAAACAAAAATCAGGTTTGGAACAATGTGTTCAAAATAAAATTCAAATGAGAGCAACACTAGGAATTTCCAAACTGTTGTGCTACAAATCTCATTTGCAACAGCCAAATTAAAAATCAGGTTTCATATTTGAATTCCTTGGGTCCAAATTAGGGGGTTTGCAAAGTTTCATGATTTATGGAAATGATTTGCAACCCATTTTTCAAATGGACTTTAAATGACAAAGAATTCAAATGCATATTTGAATTTGGATAAAACTTGCTCAATTATCCAAATGCCTCTCAGGTTTAAACTTCCACAATTGAATTTCATCAATATTCAAATTGGGGAGATATTTTAGTGGGGATAAGGAGGACTGACATATGGGACCCACATGTCATTGGGAGCACTGAAATTGCAAAAGATCTGCAGTCCACAGTCTCTGTTTGATTTCCTCCCACGCGAAGCAACGGCCGAAGCCGCCTTCCCTCCGCTCGACACCGAGGGCCAGCCGGCGGCCAGCTCCTGCTGGGTTTTATCGTGCTGGAGAGCAGCCTGGGTGCCCTTAAACGCTGCCGTGCTCCTTTTCTCCCTCATCCCCGAACCCTCGGCCTGTTCTTCCTCCTCGCGCAAGAAAAACCGACCGAGCGTTGCCGCCGAGCTCTCGGCCGATCGGCCAGCACATACACCGCGTGAGGACTTCAGCTGAGCAGAAAAATCACACAACAGAACCATCCCCGACCTCCTCGCGCCATCACTGAAGGAGTTCGTGCTCTACACACCGAGTTCAACCAGTTTCCGCAGCGGCCGTCACCCAACAGCGACGGGGTGCTCTCGTGGGCAGCACCACAGAGCGGGTTTCACGACCAAACGAGGCCACCAGGGGACGCGCAAGGTCTCCGTGCAGCTTCCTCCCGAAGCACAGAGCCTGTCTCGGCCTCTCGACAACGAATTTCGAAGATCCTCTCCGGCAGGTGAAAACTGACCCGCGGGTATGAATCCATGAAATTCTCGAGTTATATTCATTTAGAGCTCTGCAAATTTCGCACATAGAACCTAGACTGGTGTAGCAACCTTTCATCTTCACAAAGCCTCGCATGAAACACCGTGTGCACGGTGCAATTTCATGCTTTCCGAAGGCGGCTATGGCGGGAAGGTGCGGGTGCACGGTGAACCGTATGGTAGAGCCGTTCCCGAGCCCATATGCGGCCATGCCAAGCTTGAACAACCTCCACTGGTGCTGTAGAACCTTTCCAGGTTGCTTTTTGCGGGCTATAGCGCCGGGGCGACGTCACCGGACTTCATCCGAGCCGGTGCGCTGTCGCGGGCTAGTTTAGGGGCCCTGCCAGCTCGAGAAAACCCCGCCAGCGTGTTCCTCGCGTGGAATTAGGGGCTGGCGGCGAGTTTCAGTGGCAGGGGTGGCCGGACGACCGATTTCGGAGCTTCTCCGGCGAGCCCAGCGGCAGAATCGAACGGGAGCGAGAGGTGGAAGACGACCTCCCAGGGCCCGCGTGCCAGTGACTCGGGATAGAAGAGCTAGATCCTCTGTGGCGCCGGATCAGCTGTGACAGCGCGGGAAACAACCCTGTGACCCCGTGCGGCACGCTACCAGCAGCAGACACGTGTCCCTGGTCCCACAGTCAGGTTTAAACTTTTTCCCGAAATTATTCAAATTCCAAATTTTCCCCAAACTTTAGAAGAGCATAACTTTTGCTAGGAACCTCCAAATTTAGTGATTCAAATTGGGTTAGATTCAGATTGACAAACTCTATCCAATTAAGCAACCCAATTTGTATGAAAGTCTTTATTTAATTCTAGAAAATTCTTTAAAATTTTCAGTAAAAGAATTTAGAGGCAGTTTGGTTTATCCAAAAATCCCCAAATTTTGCCAGAACATTCTTTAGGGTGTTCTTAGACTCCTGTAAAAGTTTCAGCTCATTTGAAGTTGATTTGGTCAGGAGAATTCAGATTGTAAGTTACTTTGTTCAAATGAATACAGAAACATTTTCAGAGAATTTCCAAAACTTGTAAATTCAGTTCTGGGCAATTCTTAGCTCAAAAAATCCTAGGAAAATTCATGTAGACTCTATGAACTATAATTGAAATTGTGGTTCACTGAGTTTGACATGAACATGGGTGTTACCTCAGAATTAATTCATCTTTGATTAAATACTTAGAGAATTGTTCTGAATAAACCACTCCATGAAAAGTGCTAAATTTTGGTCCAGATGACTTTCTTGTGACAAGGAACTCACATGAAATTCTTAGCTCCATTAGAGCTCTGGATCACCACTGTCATGTGTAATCTCTTAAGGTGATCAACACTTAAGTGGGAAAAGCACTCAACATTTCATCATAGTGTTTAAACGCAACCCAAACCACTAGAAACAGTGTTATTTTAAATTCTTGAACAGAGTTCCAGTTTTAAAAACTGTCATTAGATCTTATTAGCAAAAGCTTTTCAATTAAATACATATGCATGATCATATCGTGTAGCATATACGTGAAGAAGGTGAGAAGGACTTGAAGTGAAGATCAAGGAGGGAGGAAAACAAGTGATCAAGCTTCAAGTGATCATCACTAACTGATTGTAACCTTAGTCACCTGCAAAACAGGCAAGCCCCGGTTTCATTTGAACCGTTTTATAAAGCATTTTCATTTGTAGAGATCATAGCTTTGCATCGTTGATTGCAGTAGGTCTAGATGATATTGAAAACCCCACTTGCATGACCAGAAATACCTAAGAGAGAAAGGGTAGAATAGCACCTCCTCGAGTGAATTTGGCTACGCTAATGTTAGTAGGAAAGGTCCGGTAGAAGATGAGTAGTTGGAATCTACTCGCGGGTTTAGGGCTGGTTTACTTGGGGACGGACCCAATTTAGAAAATGATGAGGAAAGTTCACACAAAAAAAATGGAGACCGGGCAGGGAGGTTTAGATGCAGCAGGTTGCAGGCCGTGCGTGCATAGCCCTGCCTGTGTCGGTTAAGGCCCGTCCGTGCTTGGCCCTGTTGGACAAGTTTGAGTTGTGTACCGGGCGCATACTGGCTATATGGGACCCAGGAAACCGATGTACCTTGGGAGATCCATAGTGGAACTTTTCCAACTGCCTTAGGCTTTCGGCGTCAGGGTAGCAGGAGGTACCTCGCTTAAGAACATACCACAGCGGGTATGTACCTTGAGGGAGCTTGCGTACTCGGGGCAGTTGGACTGCGTCCAATGTGGAAGATCTTGGGAAAGGTGGCCGCGTACAACGTCAGTCGAGGTTGCTGCCGGCAACTCGGAGTACGGGTGTACGTGTCGTGTAGTCCGGGCGTGTACGGATTCGAATCACCCTCGCTCGCGGTTATATGAGCATACTTGCCCACTGCGTCTTGACGTAGTAAGAACTGAACTGGTTATTCTTTTGAACTTGATAAGGCTGTGCTATAACTTGTATTGCAACCATGATTGAATTAGAGATAGGCTCATTAAACTTTACTTTCACTTTGTGCAAGGAGCATCGCAACAAAGCATTTTTTTGTTTGATTGTGGAGTTGCGATGCTTTTCGGCTCAAGGTCTGCACAATGAGGCTTAAAAATCTGAAAGTTAAGGATCAACTTTAGGCGAGTCCTTTATGCAAATCTAGCCGACCCAATTTCAACCGTCGTGCATGTAGAGTTTCTTGTTTAGGAGAGACGGATCAGACTTGCTGAGCCTATGTGCTGACACTTGCTATATAAGTGGTTTTGCAGGTTAACAACGATGCTGAAAAGAAGGTTGTCCGGTGAGACTCGGGGACTTCCGAGTCAGGTAACACATGGAGAACCCGGCCGCTGCTGCTTGTCTTCGTGTTGCTAGCGAGAGGAGTCCGCGGGCTGGACTTCATCTCGAGTGCTCTTAGTTATTCGACGTGAGTTGCTATAGACTTCCGCTGTAGTTACTTGATGTAAAGTATTTACAAAGAAAAACTTGTAAGCTTCCGCTATTGTTTTATGTAATACATTGTTTCTCATATGTGTGCTGTTGGGTGCCGCACAACACGGCACCACCCAATGCGATTCTCGGGCGAGTGGCCTGTCTCGGTTGGACGGGGCCGCGTCAGCGTGGTATCAGAGCTGAGCCCTGTCTCAGTCGGTACCGCGCCCGTCTCAGCTGGTATCAGAGCCGCATTGGTAATAGCACACGGAATAAGGAAGGTATTACGACAAAAATTTACGATATGGTGAGGAAACGGTATTAGGCCCACATAAGGATTACTATTAGCTTAATATGAAGGTGGCAACCTAACTTATTTGTTATGTCGGAAAACCGTGCATCTCGGGACGATTTATGTCTTGGGGGGTGCACGTAAGCGCTATCCACCAGTGCGCACAAGCTGAAGGGTGGAGCCCCACGGGTGACAGGTAACCGGATCCGTTTTAGTATCCTCTATGACTCTTCATGTCGTTTGGGGTACTCGAGCAACGTCTGTCCCTGGCGTGCATGGTGCAATTTGGGAAACCCCATCACGTGGTTAGTAACATGAACACGTAGCTCAAGGCGTGTTTGGCTTGAGAACACCTGTGCGAGTGACGACGGACGGGTGTAAGAACTGTATGGATACCGGGTTCGGTGTGCAGCCGGACCTGACGATTGAGTGTGACTTATGCAGGATTAACCACGAAACCGTAATACGAATAGTACACGTTTGCGAGTGACCATTTTAGTGCCACCTAAGATACGTTTATGCCGGTATAATCCGGTTAGGATTTTATTTTGGTGAGGCTACGTAGTACCGACATGCTTCTTACGGTGCATCGACGCCGTACTAAACTTTATAACTCCTTTCCTTGAAGAAATGACTCATGAACTAACTTTCAACTAAAAATGGAAGTTTGAAACAAATATTAGTTACTGAACTCTTATTTTGAGCTATGATTCAAATGAGAGGAAAACTAGGCTTCAAAGATTTCAAAAACAGAGTGCTCTGTTTCGGCAGAAATTTTTGCTGGACTTCAACAGAGCATAACTCTGAGTAGATTGACCCAATTAAGGTGTATGATACAGTTCTGGAAAGATTTTTCAAGTGATCTACAACTTATTTGTAGAGCTCCAGAGCAAAATCACAAGCCAAATGGGTAGAAAGTTCATAGGAAGGTAAACTGTCCAGAACCAGGACAGCAGCAAAAACCTCTCTGGACCTTTCTGTTATCAAGCCATAACTTTCTGTAGAGAAACCCTTAAGAAGCCTATGATACACCATTGGATAGGTTATGAAATGTGAAACATTGTTGTAGTTCAAAGTTTGTTCAGGTTCTTATTGTATTTACATATACAACTGTGATAAAATCAGCCACGTACAAAGGAGGTGCTGGCAAATTTTATCCAGGAATTCTGTCAAATTTGGAAAATCATAAATTTTAGTCCGTAGATGATGTGGGGGCATAAGAGTACTTGTTGGAAAGATACTGAAGTTAACTTTAATTTTGGTATTCAACTTGAGTTATGAAAATGCTCTTAACTAGATCAAAATCTGGAGATAGTGCATAAAGGTCTGTCCTGTACAGATAGGCTGGTTAGTTATGCCTACTAAGGAGTTTTGTAAACATGAATTTTGTTACTGCTTTCATAAAGTTTTGACATAATCATGTTTCCATTAGTCTCACATACTGCTGAGTTCTTGTTTAACTCATATCAACTACATTTTGCAGTATGGTTCGTACTCGCCCTAGGAGTAGGGCCAGAAGTTCTCGTCGAGGTGGTGATGCTTCTATTCCACCGCTGGAACCACCAACCACAGGATGGATGGATCTAATGACCCGAGTCGTCGAGTCTAATCAAGAGAACGCTAGGCTACTCCAAGAAGCAATGCAAGAACACACACGCTTACTCCAAGCTTTGGTACAACAAGGCGTACTCCAGAACACACAACAAGTCGTTCCACCTCGGAACGCTTATCTGGACTTCATGGCGACTCAACCGCCAATTTTTACTGAAGCTACTGAACCTGTGGAAGCAGATCAGTGGCTTCGTGTCATGGAGTCCAAATTTGGGGTATTCAAGTGTGATGACTACCAGAAAACTAAGTTTGCCGCTCAACAACTCCATGGAGCCGCCAGAAACTGGTGGGTGGATCATCTTGCCACCATTCCGGAGGACCATTAAGTGACATGGAGGGAGTTTTGTGAAGCCTTTCGTACTCGTTACATACCACTAGGTATTGTTAAGGCAAAGCGGGAGGAATTTTTGGGCTTGAAGCAAGGGGACATGAGTGTCCTCGAGTATGTCAGGAGATTTAATCTATTGGCCCAATATGCTCCCGAATATGTGGCGAAAGAAGAGGCACGGTGTGACCTATTCTTCCATGGCCTGAGTGCCATATTACAGGATAAGTTGGCCGTACACAATAATGGCAGTTACACCGACATTGTTGATGCGGCTTTCATTCAAGAGAAGCCGACACTTGAGTGGCAAGCTGAGAAGAGAAAGATGAGTGAGATCGAACAGGCTAGCATAAGTTATGTGCCTCAGAAGTACCGTTTGGTGTATCAAACGCCACCAGGTGAAAGATGGAGGCCACATGTACGATCAACTCCTCAGAGATTGATTGCTGGTGAAGTTCTACATCTTGCACCACCTCCGCAGCCGCAGCATCAGACGGTGGTTTGTGCTCCATCGCTGCAGCCATATGTACCTAGCAGTCCACCGCAAGTCCATGAAGAACCGGAGAGGCATCCGTGTTTCACTTGTGGGCGCATGGCCATTATGCTAGGCAATGTCCGGAGAGAATTCAAGGATGCGGGTCATCATATTTACAACAATACGATCCGTATCTCAATCTGCAGATAGGAGGGCAGATGACACGACCCCACGGTCTTGTCGACCCAGGATCACGCTGAGGGGTGCTGCGTTGCACAGCACCATATAACACACGTCAAAGGTACAAAGCGGAAGCAAAATTTTATTACATAAACAAGTTTATGAACATGTTTACATCAAAATAAGTTCAGTCTACACTCACGGGCGTAGACTAAGCATCAAGTGCACGTTCAGCCCTTAAACGTGTCCTTGCTAGCACACACGCACACTAACTCTGCGGCGTGCACGACTCCCACTCGACGGGGTTCCCCTCCTGGGGTTCCGTCTCCTCTTCGGGAGTCCCTTCCTCATAGAACCCTGCAAAAGCTTCAAACACAAGCAGTGAGCACGAAGGATCAGCAAGTCTGACCCGTCTCACCTAAACATGGAACATCTAAATGAGGGTTGATGGGTTACATGAGGTAAAAATCATTTGCAAGGACTCGCCTAATTAGTAGAACCTTACTTTCAAATTTTAGCAGCAGGTTGTGGAGAACCTTACGCTAAGGCACATGAGAGAGCTGCAATCAAACAAGAAACGCATTTCCCTCATGTACTTTGCCCAAAGTTGAAATGAACTTTAGTTAGCTCTAAACTACAGCAAATCGTTAGCAATCAGAGTCCATCTTTCAATCAGCAACATTTAACATGTAACTAGTCTGTTCTTTCTATGTCACGGTACAGTGAACATGTGGTACTCACTGACCGCGAGGGACGGCGATTATAATCGATTTACACCTGCAGGGTTACCCGAACAACCCGTCACGTACGCCCGTACTCGATGTTGGCTAAAACAACCATCACGGACGCCGTATGCAACAACCTTTCGCCCGTCAGCCAAATATTAAACCGGTCCCATCGTCCCGAGCAAGAGGTCTCTGCACGCGCATCTCAGTGCCGCCAGCCGATTTACACCCCGTGCTCTCAACCTACCCTCTGAACGACGGGGAATGCCTCAATACCCAGCTACCGGAGTTACATCAGTTTCCCGGTTCCCATATAGCTGGTAGGTCTTCGGTACTGTTCTAGCTTGTTCAACAGGCCCGCACACGGCTCGGTCCTCAATCGACACAAGCGGAGCTATAGCACACAGGCCCCAAAGTCCTGCTGCCCTTACTCTCCGCTTGGTCTCATTTTCTTGCCATGTGTTTCATGTGCTATCACTACCCGAGTCGAGTTCCTCTAGCCTATGCTCGCGAGTAGTTCCAACTACTCGACTTGTACCGAATCCTACTCTATCTTAGCATTGCAGTACATAACGGGGTTTGCCATCCTAAACCCAACCCATGGTTTTCTTGGTTATGCAGTTGGGTTTCCAAACAAGACTCTAATGCAAAGAATCATAATACTCAAGTAAGTGCTCAAAACAATAAAAATTTATAAAAAGGTTAGTGCAAACCGGGGCTTGCCTTGCTGCTCTTGGTCGTAGGCTAGCTGTTCCTCCGGAGTAACGAAGTCTAGGACTTCGGGTTCCTCCTCGACCTTAGCGACTACATGATAGAAGCAATACATGTATTAATTTAAATGCAGTTGTATTAACTTTTAACTTGTGAGGTGTATAACTCTTACTAGACAAACCCAATGACTGTGAAATTTTTACTGTGGCTTGGTTACAACCTAAACAGAGACTTGGACAAGTTTTAGTTGCCGCAAAGCTCATTTGAGCCCTCCACAATTAATTATGTACTTGACCTTAATTGAAGGCTTTTAGGGTGTTCTAAGGATTTTCATGAAAAAAACTATGACTTTCTGAAAACTAGATTTTCAGAGGGTTCTAATAGAGTTGATCTCACTTAATTTGAAGGTTCCTAGCTAAAGATATGAGCTAAACAATTTCAGAGAAAATTCTGAAAATGTTTCTGAACATTTGCTATTTTCTTTGGAACAGTTCCACTAATCACACCATTAGGTGGATCAAATGAGCTCAAAAGGATCTGAAATTTTTATGGTAGTCCAGGGATCTTTTGGTGAACATCCCAGCAAAATTTCAGGATTTTCCTCCAAAGGATTCTCCAGTTAAAATTCCAAACAATTTAAATTTTGAGGAATTAATTCTGGAGAAATAAGGATTTTCATGAAGTGAAACTTGATTTGGTGGAACGTGCTCAGAGAGCTGAATCCAAAAAAATTTGGTTCACTCGATTTGGAGCCTTCTAGCCAAAGTTATGAGGATTTGAAGTTTGGAAGAATTCTGAAAATCAGGGAAAAAGTTTAAACTCGCGGGGGCCCGCGGGGACACGTGTCGAGCGCGGAGGTGTCCGGCACACCGGGGCTCACAGGGTATTTGCGCGCCAGCACAGCCGATCCCTGCCACACCCGATCCCGATTTAAATTCTTCAGCCGCTGACACGTGGGCCAGCCGGCATCGTCTTCCTCCCGCCGTTCTCTCGCGCCCGCGCTGTCGACCTCTCCGGAGCAGACTCGGAGCTCACCAGCTCGCCGCTGCCGGACCTCCCATGGTCTGAATGTCGCCGCCAGGGGGTTGTCGACGTTGAGGAACACGTCGGTGGTGTCAGGTCGGGATGGGGGCGACCGGAAATAGCCCGGCGACGTGCCACAGCCTCGGTGGATGTTCGGCGCCGTCGACCGTGGGTTCTAACCCGCCAACACCTCGAACAAACGGTCCTACAGCATTAGCGTACCTCTAGGAAACTCGACAAGGTGTCAAAAGGGTTCAGGGATGGCTGCAAGTCGGTCGGCCGTGTGACCGATCGTGCCCGCCATGACCGCCCTTGATCGAGCTCGAAATTCATCACTCCTAGACAGTTTCACGCCACGGATGCAGAAAAGAACTTGATCGCCGGCTAGTCCAGCGTCTATGTGCAAGAATTGATAACCTCTGAAAGATCATAGAGCGAGAATTTGAAGAAACCGTACCGGAAGCTCGGTTTACGGTCGCCGGAGCAAAAACTGGAAATTCTCCCTGGATTCTTCACGGTTTGCTTCCAAACTTGGAGGAGAGCAGCACGGTGGTCGCACGCTCCTGTTGCCTCTCTTGCTGGACTGTGAAAACGCCTGCGGAACGCTATCCACGGGCGCCTGACTCTCGGCTGAGGCTAGGTCGCCGCGGTGGCGATCGTTTTCGGGCAAAGGAGGTCGGAGCTCGGGGTTTCTGGCGTTGGGGAAGTGGAGTGCGACCTCAGGTGGCTGTCTAGCTGCTCAGGAACGAAGGAGGAGATTGTTTTGCTGGTTTTCCCGATTGAGCAGAGAGCTGCGGCGAGAAACAATGCCGCTGCTCGGGTTTGCCCGCGAGAAGATAAAGCCGGCCGACTCCTGCTCGGCTGAGGCGGTGCCGGTCGCGTGGGGGTGCGGGCAGGCCACCTGAGCGCCAGCGCGCGTAGAGGCGAAGCAGCTGGTGGCGCCGGTAGCTGCTCGGTGGCACAGCCGACAGCTGCTCGGTGGAATTTCCCACTGAGGCTGTGACTTTGTGTGCAAGTTTTGCCTCCTTCTCTCTATGACATGTGGGTCCCACCCAGGGTTTTAACCTCTGAAATTTACTCCTAATCACTGTTGTAAACAGTGAGCCCCAAAATACCCATGGTGATTCAAATTATTCACCCATGAGCCATTTGAGTTGAGTAGAATTCAAATTGGGTTTGATTTGAATGAATTTCAGCACAAGTTCAGTTTTGAATTCAAATAAAGTTTGAATTTGTCCCACTTAGCTCATGTCAAGATCAACTCCAAATGGAGTGAAAATTGGTGTCTGAGCTCACAAAAATGTGCTGAGTAAGAATATGCCTCCGACTTTTAAATTCATGGTATAAAAACAGTTTGAACTTGAATATGGTTTCAAACTGCCCTCTTTCTAACTATACCCAAAATGACCTCAAAAAGGTTTTGAATTTGGGTGAAACTTGGCATGGACATCCTTAGCAATGTGTAGGAGTTTTCATATGTCCAGCCCACCTATATCACATGTGGAAAATACCACTTTTGCAATGTGTGAGTTTGTTCTCTAATGAGCATGTTGATGGTGGTTACTTGCTCTTCATTTGTGTTCATCATCTTTCCTCAAATGAGGTGGGTGTGTATGGTGATGAACACTTCAATTATGTGTCAAGAACTGAGGCCCTTACATTCCTCCCCCCTTAAAAGAATCTCGTCCCGAGATTATAAGGTGAAAATGAGAGAGAGAACGGTGGAAAATTACCGGATATGCGACGTGAAAAAGTCGGGGTAGTTAGTGCGAAGAAATTCTTCGCTCTCCCATGTCGCTTCGTCCACGGAGTGATTACTCCATAGAACCTTGTAGAACCACAACGTACGGTTGCGTGTGGTTCGGGCTTTTTCATCAATAATCTGCACCGGTTCCTCCCGATAGGTGAGATCCGGTTGCAGTTCTTCAATATCTTCCAGCTGAACGGTAGTTGATAGCTTGAGACACTTCCTCAGCTGGGCAATATGAAAGACGTCGTGCACACCGGAAAGTGCTTCTGGTAATTTCAGCCGGTATGCCACTGATCCACATCTTTCGGTAATCTGGAATGGACCGATGAATCGGGGTGCAACTTTCATCTCACTCCAAATCTGTTTACGCCCTTCATTGGAGACACCCGTAGATATACGTGATCTCCAACTTTGAAATGTAATGGGCGCCTTCTCCGGTCCGCATACTGTTTCTGACGGGATTGGGCGGCTTTTAGGTTCGCTTGAATCAGTCGAATCTTTTCTTCCGCGTTGTTGACGAGGTCATTCCCGAAGGTAACCCTTTCGCCAGATTCACACCAATTCAGTGGTGTGCGGCATTTCCGCCCGTATAGCGCCTCGTAGGGCGCCATGTTGATGCTGGCTTGGTACCCATTGTTGTACGAGAACTCGGCTAACGGCAAGTGATCATCCCAATTCTTGCCGTGGTTGATAGCGCAAGCTCGTAGCATGTCTTCTAGAATCTGATTTACCCGCTCCATTTGCCCATCCGTCTGCGGGTGGTATGCTGAACTACGGATCAGTTTCGTCCCCAATGCAGCGTGCAGCTGCTCCCAAAAATGGGACACAAATAAAGTGCCCCGATCCGATATGATGGTACGGGGTACACCGTACAAGCATAGGATCCGTGAGATGTACAGTTCAGCGTACTTCTTGGCGTTGTAGTTGGTGTTGACCGGGATGAAATGGGCAACTTTGGTGAGCCGATCGATGATCACCCACACAGAATCATGCTTCTGAAAAGTGGTGGGTAAACCGACAATGAAATTCATGCTCACGTCCTCCCATTTCCAGCCAGGAATGCCCAGTGGTTGCAGCAGTCCCAGTTTCCGCATGTGGTCTGCCTTCACCCTTCGACATGTATCACACTCGGACACGTATTTTGCAGTCTCTCGCTTCATCCGTGTCCACCAAAACTTGCTTCTGAGTTCTTGATACATCTTGTTGCTGCCGGGGTGAATAGGGAACTTTGACAAGTGAGCCTCATCAAAGATTTTCTTTCGTAATTCTGGGTTACGGGGTACGATGATCCGGTCCTTGAACCATAGGACGCCGTCTCCATCCTTCTGGAAACATTTCAGCTCCCCACTGTCTACACGTCTCCGCAAATGTGACATGCCCTTGTCATTCTTCTGGGCTGCCACTATCTCTTCACGGATGGTGGGGATCAAAGCTAGGTTTTAGAGAGCTCCATGTGGAATTACATGTAGTGGTGGTTCGCTCTCTTCCAACGGTGTGATGGTCAGATTGTTGACGTGTGACTTGCGGCTCAGCGCATCTGCCACTATGTTTGCCTTGCCCGGATGATAATGGATCTCTATTTCGTAATCCTTTATCAGTTCTAACCATCTTCGTTGCCTCATGTTCAGCTCCTTCTGAGTGAATATGTACTTGAGGCTTTTGTGGTCGGTATATAAATGTACGAGGTTACCGAGTAGGTAGTGCCTCCACATTTTCTGTGCAAATACTATGGCAGTGAGCTCCAAGTCATGAGTTGGATAATTTTGCTCATGGTTTCTAAGCTGCCGTGATCCATACACGACCACTCTTCGGTCTTGCATCAGCACACATCCGAGCCCAATGCCGGATGCATCGCAGTACACATCGAACGGTTTTGTTGTGTCTGGCTGCGCCAAAACCGGTGCTGATGTCAGGTGTTTAACTAAAGCCTTGAATGCTGCTTCACATGCTGGACTCCAAACATATTTGGTAGCCTTCTTCAGCAGCTCTGTCATTGGCTTGGCAATCTTCAAGAAGTTCGGAATGAACCTCCGATAATATCCCGCGAGCCCGAGGAAACTCCGTACCTCGTGAACAGTTCTCGTGGATTTCCAATTCAGCACTTGAGTGATCTTGCTCGGGTCCACAGCGATACCCTCCGCTGAGATGATATGCCCGAGGAAAGGCACTTGCGATATCCAAAACTCGCATTTGCTGAATTTCGCGTATAACTTGTGATCCCGCAGCCGTTGCAAGACTATACGCAGATGCTTCTTGTGATCTTCCTCCGACTTGGAATATACCAGGATGTCGTCGATGAAGACCACGACAAACTTGTCCAGCTCCGGCATGAATACCGAGTTCATCAAGTCTATGAAGTGAGCTGGAGCATTGGTGAGGCCAAAGGACATGACCAGGTACTCATAAAGTCCCTACCTCGTCGAGAAAGCCATCTTAGGAATGTCCACAGCCCTTATCTTAATCTGATGGTACACGGATCTTAAGTCCATTTTGGAAAAGATCTTTGCTTCGACCAACTGATCAAACAACATGTCGATCCGTGGCAACGGGTACTTCTTCTTGATGGTTACGGCATTTAATGGACGATAGTCCACGCAAAGCCGTAACGTCTCATCCTTCTTCTTGACAAATAATGCCGAACAGCCCCATGGCGAGGCGCTCGGCCTAATAAAACCCTTCTCCAGCAGGTCCGTGAGCTGAGTTTTCAGTTCAGCCAACTCCTTTGGCGCCATCTTGTACGGTCTTCGGAATATTGGCATGGTTCCCGGTGCAAGTTCAATCTTGAACTCCACCTCCCTATCGGGTGGCATCCCTGGCAAATCGTCCGGGAATACATCAGGGAACTCTTGGACGACTGGAATATCTTCCAATCTGATGGTTGTGACTTGATAGACACTTGGAAGTTTTATTTCTGGACTGTCCAGAAATAATGAGTGAGAACCGTGCACCTCTGAGTTTAAGTGCACGACTCGAAGGACGGTGTCTAAAACAGCGCCGTGGCGGGTTAACCACGACATCCCTAGGATGACATCGACCTTCTGTCCCTCTAAAATAATGAGAGACGTGGGGTACACTCTACCCGCTAAGCATAATGGTGCTTTGGAGACCATTACGCTTGCTGAAATCTTCCCACCCGGTGAACAAATTAAATATGGACTATCGGTGGGTAGTATTGGCAAGCTGTGTTTAGCAATGAAAGCTTGGCTAATAAAATTATGCGTGGCGCCTGAATCAAATAGTACTATAGCGGGATGCTGATGGAGTTGGAACATACCTGCAAGGATTGGCGCGCCCTCTGGCACGTCCTCAATGGCAAGCTGGTGGACGGTGCCGGGCCTAGGGTTTGCCCGCCGCGCATTAGTAGGGCTCCGGGGTTGATTCCTCCCCGGAAACTGTGGTGCCACTCCGCCGCCTTGCCTCTCCGGGCAACTGCTCGCGAAGTGTCCTGGACGACCACACTTGTAACATGTGGCCGCTGCTGGTGTAGTGCTCGGGGGACGAAAGCCCGGCATGCGCTGCTGAGGTGCATACGCACGCGGCATCGCCCGCTGCTGCTGTTGTTGTTGCGGTGGTACTGGCAGTGCCGGCCTGAATGCCGTTGAAGGGTACGGTCGACTGAGGAATGGCATCGACCGCTGTGGTGGCTGCCAGCGTGGACCTGATGGTGGACGATTCACCATTCGAAACTTTTGAGAAGGACCGCCTCCTTCTCCGCTGCTCTGCGGCGCGCTTCGCTTTCGCTCTGCCCCCGCCAACTCCTTGCCGGAGTCCTCCTGAACAATCGCAGCATCAATGATGTCGTTGAGGCTGCCGCGATTGAACATCGCCAACTTGTCCTTCAGGAGCGGGTTAAGCCCCAGGTAAAAGTGGTCCCGCCGCTTCTCGTCGGTATCGGCATGATACGACGCATATAGCGCGAGATCGTTGAACGCTCTGGAGTATTCCAGCACGTTCCGGCTCCCTTGCTGCAAGTGCAGGAACTCCTGCGTCTTCCTTTTCATCAAACCTGGCGGTATATGATAGGCCCTGAAGGCCGTCCGAAATTCCGTCCAGGTCATCACTCGGTCGGTGGGCTGTGAAGCACAGAAGTTGGCCCACCACGCGCTCGCGGATCCTTGGAGCTGCTGGACCGCGAACTGAGTCTTGCGCTGCTCACTTATCTGGAGCAGCCCGAACTTCATCTCTATGGCGCGGAGCCAGTTGTCCGCGTCAAGCGGTTCATCCGCCCTTGAGAATACCGGGGGATGAGTAGACAGGAAGTCAGAGTAGGAGCTCTGTTGGCGCTCCTCACAATCTTGACGTCTCTCTGGGCGATACGTATCGGCGATAAGCGTTTGCAGCAACTCCGTGTGCTGCTGATGTGAACCCGCCATTGCCACGACGATGTCGGCCAATGTAACTGTCGGTAGTGGCGGTGGCGGTGTTTGCTGTTGCTGTTGCTGCTGTTGCTGTTGTGGTCCCGAGGAGTCCTCGGGAGGCTGTTGGGAGGTCTCTCCCCCTTGACTAGTACCCCCAACGTCCGGGTTGGCACGAGTACGCGTCATTCTGAAATTCAAAACAGCAGTTATTAGCACATGTCTTACTTAAAATTCCATAAGCAACAGTAGGTATTGAAGTGACACATGATTAATTTGCACAACATTCACATATATTGATAAAGCATAAACTTTATACAAGATACATTATTCTCGGGTCTCCGAGAAGTCGTGCTCATGTCGTCACTACCTGTACATACGCTACTGTCAATACGACATGTCACCGATTACAAAATTTGGGCTACACTACCCTGGCTGCCCTACATGGCAACTGTAACCCCCTACTCGGAGTAGAACTCGACCTCCTGTGGGTCATCCTCCTCCGGTACCTCTGCTGGTGGCTCTGGATCTACCACCTCTTCTCCCATACCGGGTTCTCCCATTGCTCGAAGGCCCAAGACCACCGGCATGCCCAATACCGGAGGTACGAGGTCCTGCAAAGCATGCACCTCGTCCATAGCCTGGTTGTAATCTTCTTCCCAGCCTTGCCCTTCCTCAATAGCGTCGTCCCGCTCTTGAGTAAGTTCCTCGTTCTGCTGGGTCAGATTATGTACCAGTTCTTGTAATGCCGCGATGTCAACAAGGCTCTTCTTCTTTGCCTTCTTCAGACGATGCAACTGATTGTGTTGTTCATTCAGTCGCTTGATCGTCGGAAGGAGCACATTGTGGAGTGCGCTGTGAGCACTCTCGAAATGGTCTCCACGGCTCGTGCTCTCCTTGAGCTTTGTGGCGAGATGCTCTGTATGAACAGCTTGGCTGTCCATCACGGCGTTTCCCGCCCTCATCTGGAGGCTGAGATTTGCCTCCGCGGGGTTGTACCTTGGGCAACTCGGGTCCGTTGCCTCCAGGTACCTCTCTTCCCACACATGCTGAGCCCGTCCCTCCACCGGAACGAGCATGTATGAAGTGCCCTCCATAGCCTGCACGTGTAGTTGGCAGAAACGTGACATGGTGTCACGGGCTGCCACTTGCCACATCCCTTCCGGTTGTCTTCCTCTCACCGAGACGGTGAACAGCACCCAACCGGGTGGCGTAGGTCCTGCAGGGATTTCGACATGGATCGTCCACGTCTTGTTCCCCTCTTCGCCTTCTTCCTTGGCGAAGTACTGCGGCATCCGATTGTACCCGAAATATTGGAGCATTTGCCACAATGCTTCCGGGCAGCCGCAAAGGTGAGAACAGTGGGACACCACCCACCCGTTCTCCAACTGTTTATCTGCTGTCATATGCAAAAATATATTTGAGAAATGTCAAATAATTTATTTAAACAGTAAACCTCTGATCTATAACATAAGACATGTCATTGAACCTCTGCTGTTCCCATGACAGCCATGACCAGTTTCCATTTTAATCTGATTTAGGCCATGCTAAAGCAAAACCAGTTCTGTAGCTCAACATCAAAGTTAAAGTTAACTTCAATAGCTTTCCATAAAGTATTTGCTTGGCCTGAGATCTGTTTTTGTTCAAAAGTTATGAGATGTCAAAGTTAACAGAATTTCTGGAGAAATTGGACAGCACCTCCCTGCTTTAGGTACTGATTTGGTCCAAGAATTCCAGTTAATTCTGTTCCTAACCTGACAAAACTTTCTGTTACAAAGTTGTAAACCATCTCATAAGCTTTCCAGAACTACCTCATTTTCTATTGTTAGAATTTTATGCAGGAAGTTATGCTCAATTTACAGAGAGTTTACAGAGAGTCTTTGCTCTGCCCTGTTTTCTGGACAGTTTCAACTCTACTGCATTTTTCGATTGGTTAAGGGATGAAACACCTCTGGACCTCAACAGAAAGGTTGTAAAGCTCTTCCAAAGCTTTCCAGAAATGTATCATACGACCCCAACCTCGAAAGAACTCAACCTCTAACCTCTGGTTAACTTCAGCCCTAATTCAGCTGAAACCAGAGTACTCTGTTCTTAACAACCTATAAGTTGAAAACTTGTTTACTTTGAACATCCTGATTAAGGGAAGAAGTTACATCAAGTTTTACTGCTTTGGATCAAAACCTTCAAGTTTTTATAATGAAGTTGTTCATTTAATGGGGTGTGTCGTCGATGCGTCACCAGATTATGTCGGTACTATGTCCTCACAAAGAAAAACCTATACCGGTCTTAGCCGGCTTCGCTATTTCAGTGGCACTAAACGTCACTCGAACACGGATGCTACACGTCTACCGTTTCGTTGTCAGGCTACCTGAAGAAACTCAAACAATCATCAGACTCGGCTGCACACCGAGCCCGGAATCCATACAGTTCGTACACCCGGCCGTCATCACTCGCCCGGATGTTCTGAAGCCAAACACGCCTTGAGTTACATGTTCACGTTTCAGACCACGTGACGGGGTCTCCCAAGTTGCACCACGCACGCCAGGGATAGACGTTGCTCGAATACCCCAAACGACATGAAGAGTCGTAGAGGATATCAAAGTGGGTCGGGTTACCTGCCACCCGTGGGGCTCCACCCTTCAGCTTGTGCGCACTGGTGGACAGCGCTCACGTGTACCCCCCAAGACATAAACGTCCCGAGATACACGATTTTCCGACATAACAAATAAGTTAATATGCCACTTTCTATATGCTAATAACATCCTTATACGGGCTACTAACTCGTTCCTCACTGGATTTTTGAAAAGATGACCTTTGTACTGTGTTAAACCTCAAGCGAGCTCTGATACCAGCGCTGACACGACCCCACGGTCTTGTCGACCCAGGATCGCGCTGAGGGGTGCTGCGTTGCACAGCATCGTATAACACACGTCAAAGGTACAAAGCGGAAGCGAAATTTTATTACATAAACAAGTTTATGAACATGTTTACATCAAAATAAGTTCAGTCTACACTCACGGGCGTAGACTAAGCATCAAGTGCACGTTCAGCCCTTAAACGTGTCCTTGCTAGCACACACGCACACTAACTCTGCGGCGTGCACGACTCCCACTCGACGGGGGTCCCCTCCTGGGGTTCCGTCTCCTCTTCGGGAGTCCCTTCCTCATAGAACCGTGCAAAAGCTTCAAACACAAGCAGTGAGCACGAAGGCTCAGCAAGTCTGACCCGTCTCACCTAAACATGGAACTTCTAAATGAGGGTTGGTGGGTTACATGAGGTAAAAATCATTTGCAAGGACTCGCCTAATTAGTAGAACCTTACTTTCAAATTTTAGCAGCAGGTTGTGGAGAACCTTACGCTAAGGCACATGAGAGAGCCGCAATCAAACAAGAAACGCATTTCCCTCATGTACTTTGCCCAAAGTTGAAATGAACTTTAGTTAGCTCTAAACTACAGCAAATCGTTAGCAATCAGAGTCCATCTTTCAATCAGCAACATTTAACATGTAACTAGTCTGTTCTTTCTACGTCATGGTACAGTGAACAAGTGGTACTCACTGACCACGAGGGACGGCGATTATAATCGATTTACACCTGCAGGGTTACCCGAACAACCCGTCACGTACGCCCGTACTCGATGTTGCCTACAACAACCATCACGGACGCCGTACGCAACCACCTTTCGCCCGTCAGCCCAATATTGAATCGGTCCCATCGTCCCGAGCAAGAGGTCTCTGCACGCGCATCTCAGTGCCGCCAGCCGATTTACACCTCGAGCTCTCAACCTACCCTCTGAACGACAGGCAATGCCTCAATACCCAGCTACCCGAGTTACATCAGTTTCCCGGTTCCCATATAGCTGGTAGGTCTTCGGTACTGTTCTCGCTTGTTCAACAGGCCCGCACACGGCTCGGTCCTCAATCGACACAAGCGGAGCTATAGCACACAGGCCCCAAAGTCCTGCTGCCCTTACTCTCCGCTTGGTCTCATTTTCTTGCCTTGTGTTTCATGTGCTATCACTACCCGAGTCGAGTGCCTCTAGCCTATGCTCGCGAGTAGTTCCAACTACTCGACTTGTACCGAATCCTACTCTATCTTAGCATTGCAGTAGCTAACGGGGTTTGCCATCCTAAACCCAACCCATGGTTTTCTTGGCTATGCAGTTGGGTTTCCAAACAAGACTCTAATGCAAAGAATCATAATACTCAAGTAAGTGCTCAAAACAATAAAAATTTATAAAAAGGTTAATGCAAACCGGGGCTTGTCTTGCTGCTCTTGGTCGTAGGCTAGCTGTTCCTCCGGAGTAACGAAGTCTAGGACTTCGTATTCCTCCTCGACCTTAGCGACTACATGATAGAAGCAATACATGTATTAATTTAAATGCAGTTGTATTAACTTTTAACTTGTGAGGTGTATAACTCTTACTAGACAAACCCAATGACTGTGAAATTTTTACTGTGGCTTGGTTACAACCTAAACAGAGACTTGGTCAAGTTTTAGTTGCAGCAAAGCTCATTTGAGCCCTCCACAATTAATTATGTACTTGACCTTAATTGAAGGCTTTTAGGGTGTTCTATGGATTTTCATGAAACAAACTATGACTTTCTGAAAACTAGATTTTCAGAGGGTTCTAATGGAGTTGATCTCACTTAATTTGAAGGTTCCTAGCTAAAGATATGAGCTAAACAATTTCAGAGAAAATTCTGGAAATGTTTCTGAACATTTTCTATTTTCTTTGGAACAGTTCCACTAATCACACCATTAGGTGGATCAAATGAGCTCAAAAGGATCTGAAATTTTTATGGTAGTCCAGGGATCTTTTGGTGAACATCCCAGCAAAATTTCAGGATTTTCCTCCAAAGGATTCTCCCGTTAAAATTCAAAACAGTTTAAACTTTGAGGAATTAATTCTGGAGAAATAAGGATTTTCATGAAGTGAAACTTGATTTGCTGGAAAGTGCTCAGAGAAATCCAACAAAATTTGGTTCACTCGATTTGGAGCCTTCTAGCCAAAGTTATGAGGATTTGAAGTTTGGAAGAATTCTGAAAATCAGGGAAAAAGTTTAAACTCGCAGGGGCCCGTGGGGACACGTGTCGAGCGCGGAGGTGTCCGGCACACCGGGGCTCACAGGGTATTTGCGCGCCAGCATAGACGATCCCGGCCACACCCGATCCCGATTTAACTTCTTCAGCCACTGACACGTGGGCCAGCCGGCTTCGTCTTCCTCCCGCCGTTCTCTCGCGCCCGTGCCGTCGACCTCGCTAGAGCAGACTCGGAGCTCGCCGGCTCGCCGCTGCCGGACCTCCCATGGTCTGAATCTCGCCACCAGGGGGTTGTCGACGTCGAGGAACACGTCGGTGGTGTCAGGTCGGGCTGGGGGTGACCGGAAATAGCCCGGCGACGTGCCGCGGCCTCGGTGGAGGTCGGCGCCGTCGACCGTGGGTTCTAACCCGCCAACACCTCAAACAAACGGTCCTACAGCATCAGCGTACCTCTAGGAAACTCGACAAGGTGTCAAAAGGGTTCAGGGATGGCGGCAAGTCGGTCGGCACCGTGTGACCGATCTGCCCGCCATGACCGCCCTTGATCGAGCTCGAAATTCGTCACTCCTAGACAGTTTCACGCCACGGATGCAGAAAAGAACTTGATCGCCGGCTAGTCCAGCGTCTATGTGCAAGAATTGATAACCTCCGAAAGATCATAGAGCGAGAATTTGAAGAAACTGTACCGGAAGATCGGTTTACGGTCGCCGGAGCAAAAACTGGAAATTCTCCGTGGATTCTTCACGGTTTGCTTCCAAACTTGGAGGAGAGCAGCACGGTGGTCGCACGCTCCTGTTGCCTCTCTTGCTGGACCGTGAAAACGCCTGTGGAACGCTGTCCACGGGCGCCTGACTCTCGGCTGAGGCTAGGTCACCGCGGTGGCGATCGTTTTCGGGCAAAGGAGGTCGGAGCTCGGGGTTTCAGGCGTTGAGGAAGTGGAGTGTGACCTCAGGTGTCTGTCTAGCAGCTCAGGAACGAAGGAGGAGATTGTTTTGCTGGTTTTCCCGATTGAGCAGAGAGCTGCAGCGAGAAACAATGCTGCTGCTCGGGTTTGCCCGCGAGAATATAAAGCCGGCGGACTCCTGCTCGGCTGAGGCGGTGCCGGTCGCGTGGGGGTGCGGGCAGGCCGCCTGAGCGCCAGCGCGCGTAGAGTGGAAGCAGCTGGTGGCGCCGGTACCTGCTCGGTGGCACAGCCGACAGCTGCTCGGTGGGACCCACATGTCATTGGGAGCACTGAAATTGCAAAAGATCTGCAGTCCACAGTCTCTGTTTGATTTCCTCCCACGCGAAGCAACGGCCGAAGCCGTCTTCCCTCCTCTCGACACTGAGGGCCAGCAGAGGCCAGCTCCTGCTGGGTTTTATCGTGCTGGAGAGCAGCCTGGGTGCCCTTAAACGCTGCCGTGCTCCTTTTCTCGCTCATCCCCGAACCCTCGGCCTGTTCTTCCTCCTCGCGCAAGAAAAACCGACCGAGCGCTGCCGCCGAGCTCTCGGCCGATCGTCCAGCACATACACCGCGTGAGGACTTCAGCTGAGAAGCAAAATCACACAACAGAACCCTCCCCGACCTCCTCGCGCCATCACTGAAGGAGTTTGTGCTCTCCACACCGAGTTCAACCAGTTTCCGCAGCGGCCGTCACCCAACAGCGACGGGGTGCTCTCGTGGGCAGCACCACAGAGCGGGTTTCACGACTAAACAAGGCCACCGGGGGACGCGCAAGGTCTCCGTGCAGCTTCTACCCGAAGCACAGAGCCTGTCTCGGCCTCTCGACAACGAATTTCAAAGATCCTCTCCGGCCGGTGAAAACTAACCCGCGGGTATGAATCCATGAAATTCTCGAGTTATATTCATTTAGAGCTCTGCAAATTTCGCACATAGAACCTAGACTGGTGTAGCAACCTTTCTTCTTCACAAAGCCTCGCATGAAACACCCTGTGCACGGTGCAATTTCAAGCTTTCCGAAGGCGGCTATGGCGGGAAGGTGCGGGTGCACGGTGAACCCTAGGCTATAGCCATTCCCGAGCCCATATGCGGCCATGCCAAGCTTGGCCAACCTCCACTGGTGCTGTAGAACCTTTCCAGGTAGCTTTTTGCGGGCTATAGCGTCGGGGCGGCGTCACCGGACTTCATCCGAGCCGGTGCGCCGTCGCGGGCTAGTTTAGGCGCCCTGCCAGCTCGAGAAAACCCCACCAGCGTGTTCCTCGCGTGAAATTAGGGGCTGGCGGCGAGTTTCAGCGGCAGGGGTGGCCGGACGACCGATTCCGGAGCTTCTCCGGCGAGCCCGGCGGCGGAATCGCGCGGGAGAGAGAGGTGGAAGACGATCTCCCCGGGCCCGCGTGCCAGTGACTCGGGATAGAAGAGCTAGATCCTCTGTGGCGCCGGATCAGCTGTGACAGCGCGGGAAACAACCCTGTGACCCCGTGCGGCACGCTCCCGGCAGCAGACACGTGTCCCTGGTCCCACAGTCAGGTTTAAACTTTTTCCCGGATTTATTCAAATTCCAGATTTTCCCCAAACTTTAGAAGAGCATAACTTTTGCTAGGAACCTCCAAATTTAGTGATTCAAATTGGGTTAGATTCAGATTGACAAACTCTATCCAATTAAGCAACCCAATTTGTATGAAAGTCTTTATTTAATTCTAGAAAATTCTTTAAAATTATCAGTAAAAGAATTTTAGAGGGAGTTTGGTTTATCCAAAAATCCCCAAATTTTGCCAGAACATTCTTTAGGGTGTTCTTAGACTACTGTAAAAGTTTCAGCTCATTGGAAGTTGATTTGGTCAGGAGAATTCAGATTGTAAGTTACTGTGTTCAAATGAATAAAGAAACATTTTCAGAGAATTTCCAAAACTTGTAAATTCAGTTCTGGGCAATTCTTAGCTCCAAAAATCCTAGGACAATTCATGTAGACTCTATGAACTATAATTGAAATTGTGGTTCACTGAGTTTGACATGAACATGGGTGTTACCTGAGAATTAATTCATCTTTGATTAAATACTTAGAGAATTGTTCTGAATAAACCACTCCATGAAAAGTGCTAAATTTTGGTCCAGAGGACTTTCTTGTGACAAGGAACTCACATGAAAATTCTTAGCTCCATTAGAGCTCTGGATCACCACTGTCATGTGTAATCTCTTAAGGTGATCAACACTTAAGTGGGAAAAGCACTCAACATTTCATCATAGTGTTTAAACCCAACCCAAACCACTAGCAAGTGTCATTTTAAATTCTTGAACAGAGTTCCAGTTTTAAAAACTGTCATTTGATCTTATTAGCAAAAGCTTTTCAATTAAATACATATGCATGATCATATCGTGTAGCATATACGTGAAGAAGGTGAGAAGGACTTGAAGTGAAGATCAAGGAGGGAGGAAAACAAGTGATCAAGCTCCAAGTGATCGTCACTAACTGATTGTAACATTAGTCACCTGCAAAACAGGAAAGCCCCGGTTTGCATTTGAACCGTTTTATAAAGCATTTTCATTTATAGAGATCATAGCTTTGCATCGTTGATTGCAGTAGGTCTAGATGATATTGAAAACCCCACTTGCATGACCAGAAATACCTAAGAGAGAAAGGGTAGAATAGCACCTCCTAGAGTGAATTTGGCTACGCTAATGTTAGTAGGAAAGGTCCGGTAGAAGACGAGTAGTTGGAATCTACTCGCGAGTTTAGGGCTGGTTTACTTGGGGACGGGTCCAATTTAGAAAATGATGAGGAAAGTTCACACATAAGAAATGGAGACCGGGCAGGGAGGTTTAGATGCAGCAGGTTGCAGGCCGTGCGTGCATAGCCCTGCCTGTGTCGGTTAAGGCCCGTCCGTGCTTGGCCCTGTTGGACAAGTTTGAGTTGTGTACCGGGCGCATACTGGCTATATGTGACACAGGAAACCGATGTACCTTGGGAGATCCATAGTGGAACTTTTCCAACTGCCTTAGGCTTTCGGCGTCAGGGTAGCAGGAGGTACCTCGGTCAAGAACATACCACAGCGGGTATGTACCTTGAGGGAGCTTGCGTACTCGGGGCAGTTGGACTGCGTCCAATGTGGAAGATCTTGGGAAAGGTGGCCGCGTACAACGTCAGTCGAGGTTGCTGCCGGCAACTCGGAGTACAGGTGTACGTGTCGTGTAGTCCGGGCGTGTACTGATTCGAATCACCGTCGCTCGCGGTTATATGAGCATACTTGCCCACTGCGTCTTGACGTAGTAAGAACTGAACTGGTTATTATTTTGAACTTGATAAGGCTGTGCTATAACTTGTATTGCAACCATGATTGAATTAGAGATAGGCTCATTAAACTTTACTTTCACTTTGTGCAAGGAGCATCACAACAAAGCGTTTCTTGTTTCATTGTGGAGTTGCGATGCTTTTCGGCTCAAGGTCTGCACAATGAGACTTAAAAATCTGAAAGTTAAGGATCAACATTAGGCGAGTCCTTTATGCAAATCTAGCCGACCCAATTGCAACCGCCGTGCATGTAGAGTTTCTTGTTTAGGAGAGACGGGTCAGACTTGCTGAGCCTATGTGCTCACGCTTGCTATATAAGTGGTTTTGCAGGTTAACAACGATGCTGAAAAGAAGGTTGTCCGGTGAGACTCGGGGACTTCCGAGTCAGGTAACACATGGAGAACACGGCCGCTGCTGCTTGTCTTCGTGTTGCAAGCGAGAGGAGTCTGCGGGCTGGACTTCATCTCGAGTGCTCTTAGTTATTCGACGTGAGTTGCTATAGACTTCCGCTGTAGTTACTTGATGTAAAGTATTTACAAAGAAAAACTTGTAAGCTTCTGCTATTGTTTTATGTAATACATTGTTCCTCATATGTGTGTTGTTGGGTGCCGCACAACACGGCACCACCCAATGTGATTCCCGGGCGAGTGGCCTGTCTCGGTTGGACGGGGCCGCGTCGGCGTGGTATCAGAGCTGAGCCCTGTCTCAGTTGGTACCGCGCCCGTCTCAGGATCTTAACCAGAGACTTGACCAAGTTTCATTTGAAACAAAGTTCATTTGAGCTCTGCACAAATAAAAGTCTATTTGGTCATTACTAGAGCTTCTAAGGATTTCCAGGGATTTCCATGGCTCAAACCATTACTTTCTGGAAACTAGAGTTTGAAATGGTTCTAATAGAGTTGGTTTCATGTCACTTGAAGAATACTAGAGAAAGTTATGCCCTTAACAAGATTTAAGAAAATCAGAAAAATGTTTCAGTACATTTTTCTATTTTCTCAGGGCAGTCCACTTAATCACACTATTAGGGGGACTAAATTAACTTGGATGGATCTGAAATTTTTCCTGTGACTCAAGGATTTTCAAATGAATATCCTAGCCAAATTTCAGAATTTTCCATTAAGGAATTTTCGAGATAAAATTCTCCACAGTTTCAATTTGAGGGAATTAATTCTGGAAAAAGAATGAGTTTCATGAGCTGAAACTTGTTTTGCTGGATGGTACTCGAAGAGATGAATCCAAAAAAATTTGGTTCACTCAATTTGGAGCTTTCTAGTCAGAGATATGGATTTATGAAGTTTGAGTGAAAGTCTGAAATTTGTTGTCTATTTTTGCTATTTTTCAGAGACATAGAGGATTGAAACAACATTTGGCCCAGAAAATTGAATCCAAAGCTTCTGAAATTTTTACTGGAGTTCAAGGATTTTTGGAAGAATATCCTGTCCAAATTTGGGAATTTTCCAATATACAGGACTTCTGTAAAAATTCCTACAATATTTTCCTTAATTGAATTAATGAGCCAACTTTAGGGATTTTCAAACCAATTGGGATGCACCCCTAGATATTACTCTCTGAGAGTAATCCAAGAAAAATTTGTTTGACAATTTGTGGACACTCCTACCCAATGTTATGGCTCTTCAAAGTTTAAACCGAAATAGGGAAAATCTGGAAATGTTTAAACATCTACTGCGGGCCCCACATGACAGGTTCATCTTCCACCTCGCGCCAACAGGGGCTGGGTGGCAGCGCTCTCCGGCGAGCCCCTCAGAAAGTTCCTTCCCGGCCTTCCCCTGCCCCCAAGCTCGCCGCCTCCCCCTTTTGGACCATGCACAACTCATCCCCGTGGTCGCCCGAGGACCCCGGTCACCGGAAACCCTTCGGCGACGGGCGGCTGCTGCGGTTGGACTTCGGCAGCATCGCACTCGTGCTAGGAGGGCTCAAATCCTTCGTTTTTTCTTCCTAGAGAATCGTGGTGGTATCCTAATCACCGGCATGAGCTCAAAGCAGCTCAAAAGTGGCTGTAAATAGGGGCTCATCGGCGACCTAGGGCGAAAATCGGTGCCGGCTCAAAATTCTTGAAGAACAGCGCCTACACTTGATGATTTTCGATGCTTTTTGATCCTATAGGAGCGTGGGAGGGTGTAGATCATATCTATAGCTTGGCACAAGTGATGATGGCTTGATTACTACAAATTTCCAAAGTTTGTGTGGCTCAGTTCTAAGCATACCAAAGCAAGGAACGGGAAAATTCTCCACCGTCGATGCATGAGAAGAGGAGAGAGTGGCACGGTCATGTCTAGCACCTTAGGGCGGATGTTTTTTCGTGTAGATCGTCGGCCACGAAGAAGCCTCTAGTGCTCGGACGCCGGGGAGCAGCGAGGTCGGCGCGTGTGCGAGTTGCTTCGGTTGTCTGAGGAGCACGTGAACAATGTGAGGGGAAGAACGAGTCACGGCAGAGGCACCAGTTGCTTCACTCGGTGTCCCCTCTCTAGTGAGCAGGAGGTTGCGCTTGGGCAACGTCGGTTGTCCGACGTTGCCGGGAGGTGGTACGCGCTCCCGACTCCCTGGGGTCGGTTTGCCCTCTGTGAGACTGACCGGTGGGGTTCACCGACCCAACTCTTCCTCCTCTCTGTGCTTTAGGATCCCCAAACGGCTTTTGTCTGAAAATTTCCAAAATTGGATGGTAGACCAAAAGAAATGTGAGGAACACAATGGGGCACTCGAATTTGAATTTCAGTGAAGTTTGAAATTGAAACTGAAGTTTGAATTCAAATTCAAATTCAAATCGTCTCCCATTTAAATTCCAACAAATAGGGGCTAGGGTGCAGCAACAGGAAGTCTTGTGTGCGCAGCCCTGTCCATGTCGATTGAGGACCGATCCGTGTGCGCCCCTGCTGAGCAAGTATTGAACGTACCGAAGGCATATCGGATATATGGGCCCCTATAAACCGATGTAACCTAAACCTCCGGACGTCGAGGCATAGCACACCAATTTATAGGTGTAGGTTGAGGGCAGCAAGGTGGAAAACCGCTAACGGGCATAGAGAGATGCTCCGTGTAGGGAACCTCCTGTCCGTTTCGGTGCGACCGGTTCGACGTTTGGGCTTTTGGGTGAAATGTTGTCCCATACAACATCGAGTGAGCGTGCTGTGCAGCTCCACGGGTGGGCGTACGTGACGTGCTCTTTGGGTATCCCTGCAGGTGTATATCGAGTCAATTCGCCGTCCCTCGCGGTGACAAGTACCGCTTGTTCACTGCATCGTAACGTAGATAAATTATGGATTGCTATGATTAAATTATGCTGTATGATATAATTGTATTGTTACATGTTTGCCACCAAATATTGCTTACTAAATTTCAGATTCATAAACGGTTAACTTGTGGCTAAAAGATGAAGTAAGGATAAACTATAGGCGTGTCCATTTGCTGAAATCTTACCATCCCATGTTATTGTACTCTACATATAGAGTTTCATGCCTAGGTGAGTCGGTTAAGTCTTGTTGATCCATCGTGCTCACGATTGCTGCTTAAGTGTTTTTCAGGTGAGGAGCCACCCACGGACTCGGGTTATGAGTCCACCGGCGAGGGTTACCCTCCGTCGGGGACCACGGCTGAGTGGGAGCCGTACACGCCGCGCTGAGCTGAGGAGTGCAGCTAGTGTGGGTTGCCCTAGGGCTGGGCAACCGACTTTTGCTAGATAGGCGGGCGTGAGTTGTACAAATTAGACTTCCGCTGTGTAATAAAGACACTTGTTTGTAACTGAGTATTGTACTAGTTTGTACAGTTTCAGTTTGTTTTCTATGTAATACAATGTATCCTTATGATGTGTGCTGTCGGGTGTCACATCGTGCGGCACCACCCTCTGCGATCCTGGATGAGCGGATCCCGGTCCGCCACAGGTTCTAAGCAGACCGAAGAAAGGAATGGGGAAATCCTCCACCGTCGATGCATGAGAAGAGGAGAGCGTGGCACAGTCATGTCTAGCACCTTAGGGCGGATGTTTTTCGTGTAGATTGCCGGCCACGAAGAAGCCTCTATCGCTCAGACGCCGGGGAGCAGCAAGGTCGGCGCGTGTGCGAGTTGCTTCGGTTGTCTGTGGAGCACGTGAACAATGCGAGGGGAAGAGCGAGTCACGGCAGAGGCACCGGTTGCTTCACTCGGCGTCCCTCTCTAGCGAGCAGGCGGTGGTGCTCGGGCAACGCGCTCCCGACTCCCTGGGGTCGGTTTGCCCTCTGTGAGACTGACCGGTGGGGTCCACCAACCCAACTCTTCCTCCTCTCTGTTCTTTAGGATTCCCACACAGCTTTTGTCCGAAAATTTCCAAAATTGGAGGGTAGACCAAAAGAAATCTGAGGAACACAATGGGGCACTCGAATTCGAATTTTGGTGAAGTTGGAATTTGAAACTGAAGTTTGAATTCAAATTTGAATTGTCTCCCGTTTAAATTCCAACAAATAGGAAATCTTTTCCAAATTAGCTGAATATTTGCCGGGCTACCCGAGGATATGCGAAGAACCAAATGGTAAATTTAGGTCTTCGTGTTTGGACACTGTTACACCTTCACCTTAGTATTTGGAGCTCACACTGTTGTATTCAAAAAATTAAATTCCGTCACATTTTCTCGGTGTGAATTTCAGCTCCACTTGCTAGCCTTTTGGGATTTCACATCCCTCCCCCCTTAAAAAGAATCTTGTCCCGAGATTACAAAATAAGAGACAAAGATGTGAGATGAATTACCCGTGATAAGACGCCATGAAATCCAGGTAATTTGGGCAAAGGAACTTCTCGCTCTCCCACGTCGCTTCTTCAGCGGTGTGGTTGCTCCACAATATCTTGTAAAACCACAGCGGTTCGGTTGTGCGTGGTCCGAGCCTTCTCATCAATAATCGCCACTGGATATTCAGCATATGTCAAATCCGGTTGCAGCTCGACAATGTCTTCGGTGGGAACAGCAGCCGTATACTTCAGACATTTCAGTAGTTGTGAAACATGGAAAACGTCGTGAACACCAGCGAGCGACGCTGGTAGTTCTAGTCGATACGCCACTGGTCCACACTTCTTGGTGATAGCACAGCGTCCAATAAATCGGGAAGCGAGTTTCCCCTTCACGCCGAATCGGTGCAAGCCTTTCATCGGAGGTACACGTGTTCCCCGACTTCGAAGTGTAGCGGCCTACGCCTCTTATCTGCATAACTTTTCTACCGGGATTGAGCGGCCTTCAAATTGGCTTGAATCATCTGAACATGCTCTTCGGCGTCGTTCACCACATCAACCCCGAACGTGACCCTTCCACCGGATTCGCACCAGTTCAATGGGGTGCGGCATTTGTGACCGTAGAGAGCCTCATATGGTGCCATCTTGATACTCGCCTGATAGCCATTGTTGTACAAGAATTCCGCCAACGGTAGATGATTATCCCAGTTTCTACTGTGGTGGACGGCACACTCTCCCAACATGTCTTCTAATACTTGTTTCACCCTCTCAGTTTGTCCATCTATCTGAGGGTGATAGGCGGAGCTTTTAATCAGCTTAGTACCCAAAGCAGCGTGCAACTGCTCCCAGAAACGAGCCACAAACAAACCCTCGGTCTGAGATTATGGTATTGGATACTCCATGCAAGCATAGGATTCTTGCAATGTACAACTCCGCATATCTTCTGGCATGGAAGTGTGTATGCACGGGAATGGAGTGAGCTGACTTGGTTAACCAATCAACGATTACCCAAACGGAATCATGCTTGTTGGAAGTCAGAGGTAATCCCACAATGAAATCCATGCTCACATCTTCCCACTTCCATGCTGGAATTTTCAGGGGTTGTAACAGCCCTGATTTTCTCATGTGATCCGCTTTCACTCGTCTACACGTTTCACACTCGGATACGTATTTAGCCACTTCCCGCTTCATCCGTGTCCACCAAAATTTTTGTTTCAAATCTTGGTACATTTTGTTGCTGCCTTGATGAATGGAGAATTTAGACAAGTGATCCTCATCAAGGATCTTCTTCCTCAGCTCCATATTCTGGGGTACGACTATGCGGTCATTAAACCACAGCGTCCCCTCATCATCTTTGTGGAAACATTTGATATCCCCGCTGTCTATCTGTCTCCGAAGATGTGCCATGCCCTTGTCAACTTTCTGAGCTGCAATGATATCCTCCCTAATGGTAGGGATGAGGGCAAGGTTGTAGAGTGATCCATAAGGAACCAAGTATAAACTCGGCTCTTCTTCTTCCACTGGTGTAATGGTTAGGTTATGGACATGTGATTTTTGACTCAGCGCGTCGGTAACCACATGCGCCTTGCCGGGGTGGTAATGAATCTCAATCTCATAATCTTGGATGAGTTCTAATCACCTTCTTTGCCTCATATTCAGCTCCTTCTGGGTGAAGATATATTTTAAGCTCTTGTGGTCAGTGTAGAGATGGAGTAAATTTCTCAGGAGATAGTGCCTCCACATTTTCAGCGCCAAACCCACAGCAGCGAGCTCAAGATCATGAGTTGGATAGTGCTGCTTATGGTTTCGAAGTTGGCGTGAGCCATACGCGACAACACGTCCTTCTTGCATCAGCACGCAGCCGAGCCCGATACCAGACGCATCACAATACACGTCGAAGGGCTTGGTCGTGTCCGGTTGAGCTAAGACCGGGGCTGTGGTGAGATTCTTCACCAATGCTTGGAACGATCCTTCACATGCTCAGTTCCAAACATATTTTGTTCCCTTTTCAATTATTCTGTCATCGGCTTAGCAAGCTTGGAGAAGCTTGGAATGAATCTCTGGTAATATCCCGCTAAACCGAGGAAGCTTCTGACTTCATGGACAGAAGTGGGGGCTTTCCATTTCAGCACCTGTTCAATTTTGGCTTGGGTCAACCGCAATGCCTTCTGCTGAGATAATATGTCCCAAAATGGCACTTGGCTGATCCAAAACTCGCATTTGCTGAACTTAGCATAAAGCTGATGGTCCTGCAGTCGTTGAAGGACGATTCTCAAGTGTTCGGTGTGTTTTGCTTCTGTCTTGGAGTAAACCAAGATATCATCAATGAACACCACAACGAACTTGTCCAGCTCCGGCATGAACACCGAGTTCATGAGATACATGAAACGTATCGGAGCGTTAGTGAGACCAAAAGACATGACGAGATATTCATATAGTCCATATCTCGTTGAGAAGGCCGTCTTCGGGATATCCTCTGCCCGGATTTTTATTTGATGATACCCAGAGCGAAGGTCCATTTTAGAGAACAAACTTGCATCCAGAAGCTGATCAAACAGAATGTCAATGCGGGGCAGTGGATATTTGATTTTGATGGTGACGGTGTTGAGCGGCCGGTAATCCACACACAGCCTCAAGGTTTCATCCTTCTTCTTGATGAACAACGCCGAGCATCCCCAAGGCGAGGAACTCAGCCTAATGAAACCCTTGCTCAACAAATCATTGAGCTGTTCTTTCAACTCAGCCAGCTTGTTTAGAGCCATTTTGTACGGCCTCCGCGATATCGGTGTAGTATGGGGTGCAGTTCTATCTTGAACTCCACATCCCGTTCTGGTGGCATACCCGGGAGATCATCCGGGAACACGTCGCGATACTCTCAGACTACAAGGATGTCCTCTAACTTGGAAGCTTCAGTACTATAGGCGGCTGAAACTTCCGGGACTGGATTATCTAGTATGAGGGACTGCGGACGGTGTAGTGGGAGTTGAGGTGAACTGTCCGTGATAATGTTTCTAGGACAGCGCCATGGTAACTTAGTCATGACATCCCTAAGATTGCATCAATATTCTGCCCCTCAAGAATAATCATAGTAGTGGGATATATCTTCCCACCTAAGCACAGTGGTGCTTTCGGAATCATCATATTTGCTGAAATCTTCCCTCCCGGTGAGCAGATCATATAAGAGCACTCGGATGGAAAGACTTCAAGTTGATGCCTAACCACATATGATGCACTTATGAAGTTGTGGGTTGCACCAGAATCAAATAAAATGATGATTGCTTGATCGTTGAGAGTGAACGTATCCGCCAGCATGTTTTCTCCCTCCGGGGCATCCTCATTGTCGAGGTTGCGAACGCCCCCAGTTTGCTGACCTCCCTTCTTGACCAGAGGTTGTCCTCGAGCACCGCCCTGATATTGGGCTTGCCCGCTGCTCTGTCTGACCACACATGTAGCATGTGTAGCGAGGCGGTCCTCTGCTGATCGGCGGACGGAAACCCGGGGCGCGTTGTGGCTGTGGAAACGCCAGGGGTACCATCTGCTGCTGCTTCTGCAGTCGCGGTAGTGGCACTGGCGGTCGGAATGGGGGTGGCTGAAAAGAAAGACCCCCAAACTGCTGAGGTCGCACCGGTGGATGTCACTGCTGACCGGATGGTGTCCGATACACCATGCGGTATTTTTTAGGAGCTCCACCCCCGCTGCTTGGTGGAGCGATTCGCTTTCGCTGCTCAGCCGCCAATACTTGCTGAGCATCCTCTTGCATGATTGCGGCATTGATGAGGTTGTTGAAAGTGCCGCGATTGCATGGTACGAGATGCGTCTTTATCTCAGAATTTAACCCCCCATAGAACTGCTCTCACTTCCTCTCCTCAGTGGAGACATAATCCGATGCATACTGCGCCAGATGGTTGAACGCGCGGGAGTAGTCGTGGGCACTCCTCCCGTCCTGCTTCAGCTACAAGAATTATCGGAACTTCCGCTTCATTATCCTGGGAGGGATATGATAGGTGCCGAACGCCTCCCAGAATTCTTCCCATTCCACGGCGTGGCCAGCAGGCAGTGAGGCGACATAGTTCGCCAACCACGCACCGGCGGCACCGTGAAGCTGCTGGGCCTCGAATAGAGTCTTCTGCCGCTTCATGCATTGGAGCAGCCCGAATTTGGACTCGATAGTCCGCAGCCAGTTGTCTGCCTCCAGTGGTTCTGCCGCTTCGGTGAACACCGGAGGATGCATGCTCATGAACTCCGAGTACGTCGTAGTGTGGGGCTCATGAGGCCCCCTCTATTGACGCCCCCCTCCTGGGACGTATTCTGCACGATAGCGTGGAGCAGATCGGTCTGCTCCTCACGATTGCCCACCAGCGCCGCGATCACATCCGCTAGTGTAAGCGGAGGCGGAGGTGGTGGTTGTTGCTGCGGGGTGCTGTCGTAGGCAGGTGGTTGGGAGTCATCACCCCCTTGCTGACTAGAGCCACCGACCTCATGTGTGGCCCGAGTACGAACCATCTGCAACCATACGACAATAACATCAGTCCCACAACATACTTCATGCAGTCCAATAAAATAGGCGTAAAAACATAATGACAGTAAACATGAGATACATTTCGTATATAGATAATGTAATAACTTTGCACAAGCTACACCATTACCAGATGAAATACAAACTAGTTAAATCCAAATAGATGGACTTCCTCTTTGGAAGTTCATCTCAACTCGATTTGGTCACTGCGAGACGTTAATATCGCTTTGTAATCACGTATACTACCCTTTATCTTCAATACGACACATACATGGTCTCTAGCAAAAGAAACTTGAGTAAGAAATATACTCAAACCATTCACTAGTTGAAGATAACAACTGATGAGTATGTGCTACCCCATTGGAAGTAATCAAACCCCCCTAGGGTAGAACAATCTCTCAAATGAGTTCAACTGTCCATCCCACTGCCCAGAATGACCAGTTTCTACATATATCAGATTTTTACCTGATAATTGGCATTTTCGTAACTCAAGTTGAATACCAAAGTTAAAGTTAACTTCAGTATCTTTCCAACGAGTATTTACTTGCCCCCCAGATCAGCTCTGGTTAAAAATTTATGATAATTCAAAATCAACAGAATTTCTGGAAGAATTTCAACAACACTTCCTTTGGAAGTTGCTGTTTTCAACTCTAAATTCCACTGAATTCCGTGCTGCAATTGCAGAAACCTTGAATTAAAAAGATATACCACATCTCCTAACATTTCCAAAAATGTATCATATAGTAATTTTAGATTTTTCTACAGCAAATTATGCTTGAAAACCAAAACAGTCCAGAGAGTATTTTAAATCTGTCCTGGTTCTGGACAGTTTACAATCATCTGGAATTTCAACCAGTTTATGGTGTGATTCTGCTCTGGAAGTCTACAACAAGGTTGTAGAGCACTTAAACTCCTTTCAGGAACTATATCCCACACCCCCATTGGCTAAATAATCTGTGAGTTATGCTCTGTTAAATTTCAGCAAACTTGCTTCCAAAACAGAGCACTCTGTTTTTCAATCCCTTTGAGCCAAACTAAACAACTGTTGAATTTTTCTACCCAACCAGGGTCCTAAATATTGAAACTTGGTTATCTTAGTTCCTTGTTACCATTATCTTTAATGCAAATGCCTATCATATGTTCGTACTACGTTCCTCACAAAAGGAAAATCCTAACCGGATGATACTAGCATATACGTCTCAATTGTGGCACTAAACGGTCTCTCGCACACGTGTACTACACGGGATACATACGTGGTTAGTACCTGCAGAAGAACACTCAATAGTAATGCACTCAAAGGTTGTTGTCATTTCAGGCAGGTCCATATTTGAAAGAAAATACATATGCCCGTATCATTGCCATACGACCGTCCTTGAGTTAAGCCACGTCTCAAGGTATGTGATCGTGTTTTCACACCACACGACGGGGAACCCGAGTAAAGTGTGAACGGGTCATCACGGTTGGGAATTTTATCAACCCAACAGATACAACCTACTACCCTGCAGGGCACACCGATGGCAAGCGCTGCGTATGTCCTCCTATGCTATTTCTAGAAGAACACACTATCGTGTTACCGACCATACGATGGGGTTTCCACTTTCTTGCCTAATGCACGCCAGGGACCAGCATTTCATATGAACTCAGGAACATGAAGAGTCCAAGAGTTTCATATTAACGTCTCACACCAAGCTGTGAGACCTATCCATGAACCACATTCCTCGTCAGCGGAGCTAACAGAAATTGAACCGCTTTCGGTGGCGTTCCTTACCATTTTTACCTGAGCGTAGGTGCGTCGTTACATAATCAAAATTCAGAATTATAACAAGTATGTTAGACATGCCACTTTAAGTAACTATACTACCATAGTCCTTATTTGGGCATACTAGCGAATCCTGACCGTAATCCTAAGTTTTCCCGTAATACCGTCCTTAATTAGTGTGCTATCCCCTAAGCAGCTCTGATGCCAGCCTGAGACGGACCGGAATCCGTACGCCCAGGACCTCAGAGGGTGGTGCCGCACGATGCAACACCCGACAGCAAACATCATAAGGCAAACGTTGTATTACATAGAAAAACAAACTGAATAAGTACCAAGTAGTACAAGCCTTCAGTTTACATCTAAATACAGAGTCTACAACTGCAGAAGCTAAATTTTTACAACTCATGCCCCCCTAATTAGCAAAAGTCGGTTGTCTAGCCCTATGGAAAACCCACACTAGCTCCACTCCTCAGCTCAGCGTGGCGTGTACGGATACCACTCAGCCATGGTCCCCGACGGAGGGTAGCCCTCACCGGTGGACTCGTACCCCAAGTCCGTGGGGTAGTCCTCACCTGAAAAATACTTATAGCAGCAACCGTGAGCGTGATGGCTCAGCAAGTCTTAACCGACTCACCTATATATGAAACTCTACATGCAGTTCATAACAAAGATGGGACTGTAAAATGCATTAAACGGACACGCCTACAAGTTCATCCTTATTTCATCTTTTAGGCACAAGTTAACAGTTCGTGAATCTGAAATTTAGTAAGCGATATTTGGTGGCACGCAAGTAGCAATACAAGTTAATCATAACAGCAATATTGAATCACATCATTTCATATATTAACCTATGTCACGACTCAGTGACCAAGTGGTACTCTTCACCGTGAGGAATGGCGAATCGACTAGATATACACCTGCAGGGATACACGAAGAGCACGTCACGTACGTCCACCTGTGGAGCTGCACAGCACGCTCACTCGATGTCGTACGGGACAACCTTTCACCAAACAGCCCAAACGTTGAACCGGTCGCACCCAAATGGACAGGAGGTTCCTTACACGGAGCATCTCTCTATGCCCGTTAGTGGAGTTCCACCTTGCTGCCCTCAACCTACACCTATAAATCGGTGCGTTATGCCTCGACGCCCGGAGGTATAGGTTACATCAGTTTATCGGGGCCCATATATCCGATATGCCTTTGCTACGTTCAAACTTCATCAGCGTGGGCCGCACACGGATCGGTCCTCAATCGACACGGACAGGGCTGCACCCACAAGACTTCCTCTTGCGGCGCCCTATCCCCTGCCTAGTCTCATTTTCTTACTAAAGTGATCTCACATCACTATACCAATCCCGTGTCTCCCAAGCCTATTACTCGCAAGTAGATTCCAACTAATCGACTTGTACCAAAGTCGATACACATTAAGAAGAGCATATACTACTCGAGGACTTATACACTACCCTCACTCTTGTTGGAATAATCTGGCTATGCATTTGGGTTTCATCCATCCTACACCTAATGCACATAAATACCTCAAGCTAAATATGTATATGAAGCAAAACTTTATAAACTTTGTTAAATGCAAACCGGGGCTTGCCTTGTTGCTGTGGGTCAGTTGTTAGTGTCTCGTCCGGAAGTAGGAAATCCAACACTTCCGGGGTCTCCTCGCCTTCAGCGACTACACGTGAGCAAATTAACAGATATGTCAATTTATATGCAATGTGTTCAATTTAGTATGTACAGACCATAAATCTAGCTAGCCCTCCCCTTTGGCTCTGAAATTTTTATGGTGGCTTCATAGGTTCTTAACCAGAGACTTGCCCAAGTTTCATTTGAAACAAAGTTCATTTGAGGTCTGCACAAATAAAAGTCTATTTGGTCATTACTAGATCTTCTATGGATTTCCAGGGATTTCCATGGCTCAAACCATTACTTTCTGGAAACTAGAGTTTGAAATGGTTCTAATAGAGTTGGTTTCATGTCATTCAAAGAATACTAGAGAAAGTTATGCCCTTAACAAGATTTGAGAAAATCTGAAAAATGTTTCTGTACATTTTTCTATTTTCTCAGGGCAGTCCACTTAATCACACTATTAGGGGGACTAAATTAAATTATATGGATCTGAAAATTTTCCTGTGACTCAAGGATTTTCAAATGAACATCCTAGCCAAATTTCAGAATTTTCCATTAAGGAATTTTCCAGATAAAATTCTCCACAGTTTCAATTTGAGGGAATTAATTCTGGAAAAAGAATGAGTTTCATGAGCTGAAACTTGTTTTGCTGGATGGTACTCGAAGTGATGAAACAAAAAAATTTGGTTCACTCAATTTGGAGCTTTCTAGTCAGAGATATGGATTTATGAAGTTTGAGTGAAAGTCTGAAATTTGTTGTCTATTTTTGCTATTTTTCAGAGACATAGAGGATTGAAACAACATTTGGCCCAGCAAGTGAATCCAAAGCCTCTGAAATTTTTACTGGAGTTCAAGGATCTTCGGAAGAATGTCCTGTCCAAATTTGGGAATTTTCCAATATACAGAACTTCTGTAAAAATTCCTAAAATATTTTCCGTAATTGAATTAATGAGCCAACTTTAGGGATTTTCATACCAATTGGGATGCACCCCTAGATATTACTATATGAGAGTAATCCAAGAAAAATTTGTTTGTCAATTTTTGGACACTCCTACCCAAAGTTATGGCTCTTCAAAGTTTAAACCGAATTAGGGAAAATCTGGAAATGTTTAAACACCTACTGTGGGCCCCACATGACAGGTTCATCTTCCACCTCGCGCCAACAGGGGCTGGGTGGCGGCGCTCTCCGGCGAGCCCCTCAGAAAGTGCCTTCCCGGCCTTCCCCTGCCCCCAAGCTCCCCGCCTCCCCCTTTTGGACCACGGGCAACTCATCCCCGTGGTCGCCCGAGGAGCCCGGTCACCGGAAACCCTTCGGCGACGGGCGGCAGCTGCGGTTGGACTTCGGCAGCATCGCAATGTGCTAGGAGGGCTCAAATCCTTCGTTTTTTCTTCCTAGAGAACCATGGTGGTATCCTAATCACCGGCATGAGCTCAAAGCAGTTCAAAAGTGGCTCTAAATAGGGGCTCATCGGCGACCTAGGGCGAAAATCGGTGCCGGCTCAAAATTCTCGAAGAACAGCGCCTACACTTGATGATTTTCGATGTCTTTTGATCCTATAGGAGCGTTGGAGGGTGTAGATCATATCTATAGCTAGGCACAAGTGATGATGGCTTGATTACTATAAATTTCCAAAGTTTGTGTGGCTCAGTTCTAAGCATACCGAAGCAAGGAACGAGAAAATTCTCCACCGTCGATGCACGAGAAGAGGAGAGAGTGGCAAAGTCATGTCTAGCACCTTAGGGCGGATGTTTTTCGTGTAGATCATCGTCCACGAAGTGTGAAATCCCAAAACTCAAGCAAGTGGAGCTACAAGTCACATCGAGAAAATGAGAGGGAATTTAAACTTTTGAATTTAACGGTGTGAGCTCCAAGTCGAAACTTGAACTTGCAAAAATTCCCGAACACGGAGATCTAAAGCTATCATTTGGTTCTCCACACATCCAAGAATAGCCCGGCAAATTTTCAGAGCATTTGAAAAGGATTTCTTATTTGTTGGAATTTAAACGGGAGAAAATTCGAATCTGAATTTAAATCTCAGTTTCAAATTCCAACTTCACCGAAATTCAAATTTGATCGCACCATTGTGTTCCTCATATTTCTTTTGGCCTGTCCTCTGAATTTTATCAAATTTGGAGCTCGTTTGCTATTTTAAAAAAGGAATTGGGGATAAGAGGTAGAGGTGGACCCCACATGTCATACACACACTGAAATGAACAGTCTCTGTTTTTCCTTCCCCCCTTCAGCTCCCGACAGCACACCGGCAGGGGACTTCGGGGGCATGTTTTGGGTGCCACCTCCTACTTTACCAAATCTTTTGCCTGGTCTGATCAACACACGACAAGTGCCACAGCCCACTTTTGCTTTCTCTCGCTCGTGCACCTTCTCTGCTTCCCTCCCGAGAAGAACACAGCGCTGGTTTTGTTTGGATCGATCACAGACCGGCGCTCCTCCACTTTTGCCCGAGCTCCCAACAGGGAAAGGCTGCACCCAAGGGTGCTCTAGCCGGCCAGCAACTTTCCCCCACGGCCCCGAGCTCGTTAGCACCGGAAATCAGCAAAAGTTCTGCAGCTCTCGGGTAAAAGCTGAAAAACCGAACTGGTCGTCGTGGCCAGCCCAAACCAGGGGTGATCACGCCCAAGCAAGCCACCCCATAGGTGCACCTACAAGCCTAGTTGCTCACCTCCAAAACTCAGCCCAAGCCATTGATCACAGAGGGAGAATTTCAAGTTTTTCTCCCGGGCGTCCGAAACTGACCTTGAGGTAAGGAATTGCAAAATTCGTCCTCAATTCGTGTTGGTTGTGTTTCAAACTCCGCACACAAGTTCTTAACTGCCTAGCACACCTCCTCCATCGATTTTAGACCAAGAAATTGAGTTTGGAGCGAGGAATTTGAGTTCTTTTTGAGGGTATACCACTGAACCATGTCGGGTGCACGGTGCCGATATGTTTGGAGCTCTCCCGGCCTGTTTAGACCTCATGTCGGTCTTCTCCATGATTCTATGGTGCTTTAGAGCTCAAGAACCCACCATTTAGTGGAGAAATCACCGTGCAAGACTCGCCAGAGCCCTAGGGTTTGCTGTTGCCGGTGCGCACCGTTTTCCGGCGAGTTTCAGCCGCCGGTGACCTCACCAATGAGTTCAGCATGGGGGAAAATGGGGGGGGGGGGGCGGCCAGCAGGGTGTACGGAGGTGGCCGCGAAGGTCATTTCCGGTGACCTCGCCGGAGGGAGCCACCCCTGGTCTGTTTGGGGCGTGGCTGGTGGTTAGGGATGACGAGTGGGACCCACTGTCAGTATTTAAACATTTTCCAGATTTTCCCATTTCAGTTCAAACTTTGGAGAGCCATAACTTTGTGTAGGAGTGTCCAAAAATTTTGAAACAAAATTTGTTGGATTCCTCTCAAATAGTAATATCCAGGGGTGCAGCCCAATATTTATGAAAATTCATGGATTTGGCTCAGTAATTAATTTAAAGAAAACCTTGTATGAATTTCTACAGGAGTTCTGTTAATTGGAAAATTCCCAAATTTGGGCAGGACATTCTTCCAGTAATCCTTGAACTCCAGTAAAATTTTCAGAGGCATTGGACTAATTTGCTTGGCCAAATGTTGCTTGAATCCTCTATGTCTCTGAAAAATGGGAAAATGAACAGAGACATTTTCAGACTTTTAACCAAGTTTGGAAAAGTCATATCTCGGTGTAGGAAGCTCCAAAAATTGTGAAACCAAGTCCTATGGACTCATGAGACTATTGAGTTTCTGAAAAGCCACATTTGGAGCATGCCAAGACACTATAATTGTCATAGGAATTCAGAGAAGCCAAATAGTAAGAAAATTCCCTAGGCCACATATTCCATCAACTATGTCTGAAATTTTGCAAGCCATACCTCTGTATGATCTATGGACCACTGTAAAAATTTCAGAGCAAGTTGAGATCATCTTCTTCAGTTTCTTCTGGTTCTTTCCACTACTTTCTTATGTCCGTTATAAATGGATCTTTGAATTTTAATCCAACAAACATCCACTGCCCACCTAAAGTTCTTCTCTGTTTCTGTCCATAATAGAGCCCATATCTCACTTTAGAGTTGGTCTAAACCATTCTTAATTCCTAAAACACATTAGTTTTATAATTCAGATATGTGTATTAAAAACTGTGCATATTCATATCGGTAGGAAAGACGACGAAGGAGTTCGACAAGGAACTAGACACGGATCAGCAAGTTGAAGATTTAATCATCGCCAAGATACTGACTATAAAGTAGAACTAAATCTACAGCAACATAAGGCAAGCCCCGCTTTGCATTTAACAGCTTTTAGTTATATTTTACTTTGTATCACTTCTATTGGTCTAGCATGTATTGTGCATTAGGTCAAGGTGATTGATACTCCAAATGCATGACCCACAAACCCCTTTGGAGTACAGGGTAGAATAGGCTACCTTCGTGTAGTTTCTGCTAGGCTAAAGTTGTATAGGATCCGGTACAAGTCGGGTAGTTGGAAGCTACCCACGAGTTTAGGATGTGGCTACAGCCGGGTATGATTCTAGAAAATGAAAGTTCTGGAAAGAAAAATGAGACCGAGCAGAGAGTAGGAGCAGCAGGACGTTGGGTCTGTGTGGCTGTAGCTCTGTTTGTGTCGGTTAAGGACCAATGCATATGCCGCCCTGCTAAGCAAGTTTGAACAGTACCGGATGCATATCGGATATATGGGACCCGATAAACCGATGTAACTCGGGTACTCTCGTGTCGAAACTTATACGGCGGTCCTTTGGGGGTTGGTGTCAGAGGTGTAAACCCGCTAGCGGAGCAACTTCGACGTGTTCCGTGTAGTGGCCCTTCTGATGGGTCGGCAGAACTGGTTCGGCATTGGAATGACGGGTGAAAGGTTGCTGCATACAACGTAAGAAAGAGCTCTAGTGTGAGTCTTTCAAGGCGGGTGTATGTGTCGTGTATTCCGGGTGTGTCCTGATTGCAATCACCGTCCCTCGCGGTTATATGAGTACACTTGTTCACTGAGTTGTGACGTAGTAATAAATTCCAGATAAAGTGTGATGAATCATTGCTGATGTGAAGTTCTTAAATTCATTGTATTGCCAACCATGTATGCTGTAGTTGTAAAGCTCATTAAGTTTATTTTCCTCTTTGGGCATCACCACATCAGAGGAAAGCGTTTCTTGTTTGATTGTGGACTTCCGATGTGAGGGCTGCCTAAGGCATAATAATCTGCTGCTATAAACATGAAAGTAAGGATCAACATTTAGGCGTGTCGTTATTGCATCATACCTTTCCTATGTTAGTAATCTCTGCACGTAGAGTTCCATGTTTAGGAGTGTCGGTTAAGTCTTGTTGAGCCATCATGCTCACGGTTGCATTATTAGTGTTTTGCAGGTTATAAAATTTGCTATGAAGATGGTTGTTCGGTGAGCCATCAGAGACTCACCGGAAACCCTGCCGCTGCACTCATCTTTGTGGAAGCTAGTAAGAAGCGTCCGTTGGCTAGACGTCTTCTCTTTTGCTTAGTTAGGACCGAGAGTAAGTGTGTATGTATATTCCGCTGCGTGTACCCTCGTGGTACATTATTTTATAAAAGACACTATGTTGATAAATAAAAGACTGTGTACATTTATGGTTCTTTTCGTGTATGCTGTTGGGTGCCGCATCTCACGGCACCACCCAATGTGTTTCCTGGAGTGTGGATCCCGGAAGGGGTTCCCCACAGGCGTGGTATCAGAGCTGCATTGGGAATAGCACACATGAAAAGAGCTTATTTTTGAAAACTTCGAAGTATACGAGTGAGGAACGTGTAGTATGCCCACATAAGGACTATTGTTAGCATAGTTACTTAAGGTGGCAAGCTAACAGTGTGTTACATTTAGTATTTCAATTCTGTAACGACGCACCTACGTGGAGGTAAGAGGTAAGGTACGCCACCCCAGGCGGATCAATTGCGGTAACTCGCCATACGAGTAATAGTATGGAACGGTATACCGTGTGGCGGACCGGAATCCGCTCATCCAGGATCGCAGAGGGTGGTGCCGCGCGATGCGACACCCGACAGCACACGTCATAAGGATACCATATATTACATGGGAAAAACAAACTGAAACTGTACAGACAAGTACAATACTCAGTTACAAACTAGGGTCTTTATTACACAGCGGAAGTTTCTTTTGTACAACTCACGCCGCCTATCTAGCAAAAGTTGGTTGCCCAGCCCTAGGGCAATCCACACTAGCTGCACTCCTCAGCTCAGCGCGGCGTGTACGGCTCCCACTCAGCCGTGGTCCCCGACGGAGGGTAACCCTCGCCCGTGGACTCGTACTTCGAGTCCGTGGGTGGCTCCTCACCTGAAAAACACTTAAGCAGCAACCGTGAGCACGAAGACTCAGCAAGGCTTAACCGACTCACCTAAGCATGAAACTCTACATGAGGTATACCAAGACATAGGATAGCAATGTTGCAGCAAATAAACACGCCTACAAGTTCATCCTTAGTTCATCTTTTAGCAACAAGTTAACGGTTCATAAAGCTGAAATTTACTGAGCAATATTTGGTGGCACACATGTCACAATACAATTATATCATAACAGCATTATTGAATCATAACATTTCATTCATTATTCTACGTTACGACGCAGTAAACAAGCGGTACTCGTCACCGCGAGGGACGGCGAATCGACTCGATATACACCTGCAGGGAAACCCAAAGATCACGTCACGTATGCCCACCCGTGGAGCTGCACAGCACGCTCACTCGATGTCGTACGGGACAACCTTTCACCCAACAGCCCAAACGTCGAACCAGTCGCACCGAAACGAGCAGGAGGTTCCCCACACGGAGCATCTCTCTATGCCCGTTGGCAGATTTCCACCTTGCTGCCCTCAACCTACACCTATAAATCGGTGTGATATGCCTCGACGCCCGGAGGTTTAGGCTACATCGGTTTATCAGGGCCCATATATCTGATATGCCATCGGTACGTTCAATACTTGTTCAGCAGGGCCGCACACGGATCGGTCCTCAATCGACACGGACAGGGCTGCGCACACAAGACTTCCCCTTGCTGCGCCCTAGCCCCAGCCTAGTCTCATTTTCATTACTAAAGTGATCTCGCATCACTCAACCGAACCCGTGTGTTCCCAAGCCTAAACTCGCGAGTAGATTCCAACTACTCGACTTGTACCGAAGTCCTATGAAACATTAAGCATAGCCTGTCTACTCGAGGTCTTAGACACTACCCTCACTCTTTTAGGAACCTTTGGTTATGCAAGTGGGGTTTCATTCATCCTATACCTAATGCACAATCATACTTCATATGACACTTGTAAACAAAGTAAGACTTATAAAAGGGTTAATGCAAACCGGGGCTTGCCTTGTTGCTGCTGGTCAGTAGTTAGTTCTTCGTCCGGAAGAAGGAAATCCAGCACTTCCGGGGTCTCTTCTTCAATGGCTACACGTTGAATACAATACTACATGTAAATTTAAATGCAATGTGTAAACTTGGATACTTATTTATTAATAACTCTAGCTATCCCTCCCCTTTGGTTCTGAAATTTTTATTGTGGCTTGGTAGGGTCCTAACCAGAGTCTTGACCAAGTTTCATTTGAAACAAAGTTCATTTGAAGCTTGTACAAATAAAAGCCCATTTGGTCAATATTCAAGCCTCTGAATAATTCCAGGGGTTTTCATGGCTCTAACCTTTACTTTTTGGAAACTAGACTTTAAGATGGTTCTAATGGAATTGGTTTCATGTCATTTGAAGAATTCTACAGAACGTTATGCCCTAATTAAGATTTGAGAAAATCTGAAAAATGTTTCTGTACATTTTTCTATTTTCTCAGGGCAGTTCTTTTAATCACCTCATTAGGGTAAATAAATGAACTTGGATGAGTCTGAAAATTTTACTGGGATTCAGGGATTTTCCAAAGAACCTCCCAGCCAAATTTCAGAATTTTTCATAAAGTAGTTCTCCAGATAAAATTCCCAACATTTTAAATTTTAGGGATTTAATTCTGGAAAACTATTCACTTTCATAAGCTGAATTTGGTATTGCTGGAAAGTACTTAGAATTCTGAGTTCAGCAAAATTTGGTTCATCGAATTTGGAGTTTCCTAGCCAAAGTTCTATTCATTTGAAGTTTGAACTAAAACTGGAAATTCGAATAAAATTTAAACTCTCCGGGTGGGGTCCCCCGGCTACGTGTCAGCTCCTCAGCTAACCCACACCGGAGCCCGCAGAATCACCCGCGCAGCCACATGGGATCCCGGCACCGCAGCAAATCCCGAGCGCCCTCAGCAGCGACTGACACGCGGGCCCCGCAAGGCTTCTTCCACCTCACGCTTCCGCGGCTCCCCGCCGCCGAGCTCGCCGGAGCTCTCGCCGAAGAGGGGTTCCAGCCCCCGGAGCTCCCTGATTCTCGCCGCCTGTGCCTAAATCGACTCGGAGAACACGCTGGTGCCCTCGCCGGAGCTTGACAACGGCCGGAACAGGGCTGCCGACGGCAACAGCGGCCGGAAGCTCACCGGCGACGTCGAACTCAGCATCCCCTGCACCTTTTTCGATGTGGTTTGCTCGGGGAGCTCCGCTGACACCCGCTGATCACGGATATGGGCACCGATCTCTGTGGAAACCACTGCAACAACGACCTCACCGGTGACCTAGACCGGAAATCGGCGCCATGCAAAAAGCTCGAAGAACATCGCCCCTACTCGATGAAACTCGATGATTTCTGATCCCAGAGACGCGTGGGCGAGTCTAGATCATGTCCTTAGCTCAGCCTAAGGAGTGGTGGCTTACTTGCTCTGAATTTTCGAATTCCTCACGGTTCGGTTCTAAACACCCCGACGCGCTAATCCCTCAAATACTTTGCCGATCGTGCGAGATAGAGGGCGAGGTCAGTATGGTCGTGATCAGTACCTCGCGGTGGTCCTTTCTTGTGTTGCTCGTCGGGCACGAGAGCGGCTGTGCTGGCCGGATGCCGGCGATCAGAGAGGGCGGCGTTTCTGTGCTCGCGCGGAATCGAAAAAGAAGCTCGGTCGGGGGGGGGGGTTCGGGTTTGGAAAGCAGGAGGAAGGCGGCGTGGGCTGTGCGCTGGCCTTTGAGCCGCGGTTTTGGCACCGTGAGGTGGCCCTGTGCTGCCTCGTTGGCTCGCCGTCGCTCCCTGCCTTGCGCGCGAAGCCGAGACCCGGCTGCAACAACCGAATGAGTACTCGTGTGTGTAGCTGACATGTGGGCCCCCCTTCTCCTTTTTCTCTAATAATTCTTTTCTGTTTTTGCTAATTATCCCACCAGCTACTCACAATTTAATGTGAGACTTAGTCACCAAGTCTTGGTTTAAATTTGAATTCTCAAATTTGAACTGTGTTTGACTAAATTTGCAGCATGTTTAAACTGAAATTCAAATTCAGTTTTGAATTCTTGCAAATTTAGCTCTTGACAAGATGAACTCCAATGGACATGAAAATTGGTGGGCTTACTCAGAAAAATGTGCTGAGTTTGAATATGAAGCTAACTTTTGAATTTGGGTGGTGAAAGTTGCTGCAATTTGAATTTACATTCAAATTGGTCTCTTTTCCAAATACCTCCAAAAGTGCCTCCAAAAGTGTTGAATTTACATGAAACTTGGACTGAACCTCCCCAAGACTTTTCAAATTCTAGGGGTGAGCTCAACCTCTCATGTTCATGTGTAGAAACTCTACTTTGTGAAAGTGAAGGCTTTCCCCTCTAATCACTCTTTTGATGGAGGTTACTTGCTCCTCACAATATTTCCTAAGATGTCCACAATAAAAACTGTGGTGTTGTGAGGTGAAGAAAAGTTTTTGCAAGTCCCTTTTCTTGGGCTTTTACATCCCTCCCCCCTTAAAAGAACCTCGTCCCGAGATTACAAAAGAATAGATAGCGATGTAATAGGGACTTACCCGTGTTGAGAAGCCATGAACTCTGGGTAATTGGAGCGAAGGAATTCCTCGCTCTCCCATGTCGCTTCTTCGGCGGTGTGGTTGCTCCAAAGTATCTTGTAGAACCACAACGTTCTGCTGCGCGTGGTCCTGGCTTTTTCATCAAGAATGGCCACCGGATACTCATCATATGTTAAATCCGGTTTCAGTTCGCCGATGTCTTCGGTAGGAACAACAGCTGTATGCTTCAAACATTTTCGCAGTTGCGAAACATGGAAAACATCATGGACACCAGCAAGGGATGCCGGTAGCTCCAATCGATACGCCGCTGGTCCACACTTTTCGGTGATAGCATAGGGTCCAATAAAACGGGGAGCGAGCTTCCCCTTCACACCGAACCGGTGCACGCCCTTCATCGGAGACACGCGGAGGTACACGTGTTCCCCAACGTCAAAGTGCAACGGTCTACGCCTCTTATCAGCGTAGCTCTTTTGTCGGGATTGAGCGGCCTTCAAGTTAGCTTGAATTGCACGAACGCGCTCTTCGGCGTCGTTCACCACATCAACCCCGAATGTGACCCTTTCACCGGACTCGCACAAATTTCATGGGGTGCGGCATTTACGACCGTAGAGAGCTTTGTAGGGTGCCATCTTGATACTCGCCTGATAACCGTTGTTGTACGAGAATTCCGCCAATGGTAGGTGATCATCCCAGTTCCTACCATGGTGGATGGCACATGCTCTCAACATGTATTCTAATACTTGGTTCACCCTCTCTGTTTGCCCATCTGTCTGAGGGTGATAAGCGGAGCTCCTGATCAACTTAGTACCAAATGCAGCGTGCAGCTGCTCCCAAAAGCGAGATACAAATAATGCACCCCGATCTGAGACGATGGTATTGGGTACCCCGTATAGGAATAGAATCTTCGCTATGTATAGCTCCGCATATTTGCCGGCATTGTAACGTGTATTCACCGGGAGGAAGTGAGCCGTCTTGGTTAACCGATCAACGATTACCCATATGGAATCATGCTTGTTGGATGTTAGGGGTAATCCCACAATGAAATCCATGCTCACATCTTCCCATTTCGATGCCGGGAACTTCAGGGGTTGCAACAGCCCTGACTTCTTCATGTGATCAGCTTTCACTCGTCTACACGTATCGCACTCGGATACGTACTTAGCTACCTCCCGCTTCATCCGTGTCCACCAAAATTTCTTTTTCAAATCTTGGTACATCTTGTTGCTGCCCGGATGAATGGAGTATTTAGACAAGTGAGCTTAAACGAGGATCTTTTTCCTCAACTCCATATCTCGGGGTACGACTATGCGGTCATTGAACCACAGCGTCCCCTCATCATCTTTCCGGAAACACTTGATTTCCCCGTTGTCTATCCGTCTCCAGAGATGTGCCATGCCTTTATCAGTCTTCTGAACTGCAATGATGTCCTCCCTAATAGTAGGGATGAGGGCAAGGTTGTACAGCGATCCATAAGGAACCAAGTATAAACTTGGCTCTTCCTCCTCCACCGGTTTAATGGTGAGGTGATGGACATGTGATTTCTGACTCAGCGCGTCGGCAACCACATTCGCCTTGCCGGGGTGGTAATGAATCTCAATTTCATAATCTTTTATCAATTCTAACCACCTCCTTTGCCTCATGTTCAGCTCCTTCTGGGTGAAAATATACTTCAAGCTCTTGTGGTCAGTGTAGAGGTGCACTAAATTTCCCAGGAGATAGTGCCTCCACGTTTTTAGCGCCAACACCACTGCAGCAAGCTCCAGATGATGAGTCGGATAATGCTGCTCATGGTTCCGAAGTTGCCGTGAGCCATATGCGACCACACGTCCTTCCTGCATCAACACGCAGCCGAGCCCAATACCGGACACGTCACAGTACACGTCGAAGGGCTTTGTTGTATCCGGCTGAGCTAAGACCGGGGTTGTTGTGAGATGCTTCACCAATGCTTGGAACGCTCCTTCACACGCCGTGTTCCAAACATACTTCGTCCCCTTCTTCAGCAATCCTGTCATCGGATAAGCGAGCTTGGAGAAGCTTGGCATGAATCTCCTATAGTATCCCGCTAACCCGAGGAAGCTTCTGACTTCATGAACTGAAGTGGGAGCTTTCCATTTCAGCACTTGCTCTATTTTGCTTGGGTCAACTGCAATGCCTTCTGCTGAGATGATATGTCCCAAGAATGGCACTTGGCTGATCCAAAACTCGCATTTACTGAACTTGGTGTAGAGCTTATGGTCTCGCAATCGTTGAAGAACGATCCGCAAGTGTTCGGCATGTTCGACTTCTGTCTTGGAGTAAACCAAGATATCATCGATGAACACTACCACGAACTTGTCCAACTCCGGCATGAACACCGAGTTCATGAGATACATGAAATGGGCTGGAGCATTTGTGAGACCAAAGGACATGACGAGATATTCATATAGTTCATATCTCGTCGAGAAGGCCGTCTTTGAAATATCCTCCGCCCGGATTTTAATCTGGTGATATCCAGAGCGAAGGTCCATCTTGGAGAATACACTTGCACCCACAAGTTGATCAAACAATATGTCGATGCGGGGCAGTGGGTACTTATTCTTGATGGTGACGGCGTTGAGCGGCCGGTAATCCACACACAGCCTCAGGGTTTCATCCTTCTTTTTCACTAACAGCGCCGAGCATCCCCAAGGCGAGGAACTCGGCCTAATGAAACCCTTGCTCAACAGATCATTGAGCTGTTCTTGCAGTTCCGCCAGCTCATTTGGAGCCATCTTGTATGGTCTCCGTGATATGGGTGTAGTCCCGGGTGCAAGTTCAATCTTGAACTCGACATCCCGCTCAGGTGGCATGCCCGGAAGATCATCCGGAAACACGTCGGGGTACTCCCGGACTACGGGGATGTCTTCTAACTTGAGAGCTTCAGCATTATTAACTGCTAAAACTTCCCGGACTGGAGTGTCTAATACCATGGAATGCGGACGGTGGAATGGAGAGTTTAAATGAACCGTCCGTGTCCGAGTCTCCAGGACAGCGCCATGGTATTTTAGCCATGACATCCCTAAGATTGCATCAATCTTTTGTCCCATAAGGATTATCAAGGTGGTGGGATATAGTTTCCCACCTAAGCACAGAGGTGCTTTTGGAATCATCATATTAGCTGAAAGCTTCCCTCCCGGTGAGCAGATCATATAAGTGCAGTCGGTTGGGAAGACTTGCATTTGATGCTTAGCCACATAGGATGCACTTATAAAGCTGTGGGTTGCACCAGAATCAAACAATATGATGATGGCTTGATGGTTGAGAGTAAACGTACCCGCCAGCATGTTATCTCCCTCTGGGGCGTCCTCATTGTCGAGGTTGCGGACACCCCCAGTCCGCTGACCAACCTTCTTCACCGGAGGTCGGCCTCGAGCACCACCCTGGAACTGGGCTTGCCCGCTGCTCTGCTGCCCCTGAGGACAGTCCTTCGCGAAGTGGCCCGCCTGGCCACACGTGAAGTAGGTGAAACGGTGCGGTCCCCCGCTGATAGGTGGACGGAATCCCGGGGCGCGTTGTGGCGGTGGAAACGCCCGGGGTACCGTCTTCTTCTGCTGCTGCTGTCTTGGTGGTGGCATCGGCAGACGGAACGAGGGTGACTGGAACGGACGTCCCCCGAACCGTTGAGGTCGCGCCGGTGGATTGCCCGGATGGTGTCCGATACACCATACAGTACTTCTGAGGCGCGCCACCACCGCTGCTAGGTGGAGCGCTGCGCTTCCTCTGCTCAGCTGCTAACTTCCGCTGAGCGTCCTCTTGCATAATCGCGGCATTGACTAGGTCGTTGAAAGTGCTGCGATTCCACTGAACGAGGTGCGTCTTCATTCCGGGGTGTAACCCCCGATAGAAATGCTTCCTCTTCTTCTCCTCCGTGGAGATATAGTCTGACACAAATTGCGCCAGATGGTTGAAGCCACGGGAGTAGTCATGGGCACTCCTCCCACCCTGCTTCAGCTCCAAGAATTCTTGAAACTTCCTCTTCATGATTCCGGGAGGAATGTGATAGGCGCGGAACGCCTCCCGGAACTCTTGCCATTCCACGGCATGGCCAGCCGGACGTGAGGCGACATAGTTCGCCCACCACGCACCAGCGGCACCGTGGAGTTGCTGCGCTGCGAACAGTACATTGGAGCAGCCCGAACTTGGACTCGATGGTCCGCAGCCAGTTGTCCGCCTCCAGTGGTTCTTCAGGTTCGGTGAACACTGGAGGGTGCGTACTCATGAAATCCGAGTACGACACTTCGCCGGGCTCACGAGGCCCTCGCTCTTGACGTCCCCCCGCCTGGGACGTATTCTGCGCGATCATGCGGAGCAGGTCGGTCTGCTCCTCACGACCTCCCACCAGTGCCGCTATTACATCCGCTAGAGTAAGCGGAGGCGGCGGTGGTGGCTGCTGCTGTTGGGTGCTGTCGTAGGCCGGTGGCTGGGAGTCATCACCTCCCTGTTGGCTAGAGCCACCAACCTCGTGCGTGGTCCTAGTGCGAACCATCTGCAACCATACGACAATAATCATCAGTCCCACAACATTTTGCATGCAGTCCAATAAAAATAGGCGTAAAAACATAATGACAATAAAACATGCGATACATCTCGTATGTAGATAATGTAATAAGTTTGCACAAGCTACACCATTATCAGACCAAATACACACTAGTTACATCCAACTTGATGAACCTCCACTTTGGAGGCTCACCATAACTAGGTTTGGTCACCACGAGGTATTACTATCGCTATTGTCATCACGTATACCACCCTTAGGGTCCAACACCCTCTCCAATGAGTTCAACTGTCATTCTTTTGTCAAAATGACCAGTTTCTACCTATTCCGAATTTTGATCTGGTTCTGGGCATTTTCATGACTCAAGTTGAATACCAAAGTTAAAGTTAACTTCAGTATATTTCCAACGAGTATTCATTTGCCCTCAGATCAGCTTTGTTTAAAAAGTTATGCTAATTCAAAGTCAGCAGAATTTCTGGAAGAATTTTAACAGCACCTCCCTTGGAAGTGGCTGTTTTCATCCCTGGTTTCCACTGAAATCTGTGCTGAAACTTCAGAAACTTTGAATTGCAAATATTTCACCCATCTTCTACTCTTCCTAAGGATGTATTGTATGACAATTTTAGATTTTTCTACTGAGAGTTATGTTTGAAAAAGAACAGTCCATAGAATGTTTCACTCTGTCCTGGTTCTGGACAGTTTACATTTCTCTGGGAATTAAGCCATCTTAAGGTGTGTTCCAGCTCTGGAAGTCTACAACAAAGTTGTAGAGTACTTAAATACCTTTCCAGAACTATATAGCACACCCCTCTGGGCTAAAAGACCTGTGAGTTATGCTCTGTTGAAGTTCAGCAACCTTGCTGCCCAAAACAGAGCACTCTGCTTTTCATACTTTTGGCTATACTGCTCCACTATCCCATTCTTATACCCAACCAGGGTCCTAAATGTTGAACCTATAGATTTTAATTCTTTGTTATCATTATTCTCATGCATATGCCTACAATATCTCAGTACTACGTTCCTCACAAAAGAAAATCCTAACCGGATCATACCGGCATATACGTCTCAAGTGTGGCACTAAACGGTCTCTCGCACACGTTTTCTACACGGATACATACGTGGTTAGTACCTGCAGAATACCACAGAATAATGGTGCACTCAATGGTTATTCATTTCAGGCAGTTCCATATTTGAAAGTAAATACAAACGCCCGTATCATTGTCATACGGCCGTTCTTGAGTTAGGTCACGTCTCAAGGTACGTGATCGTGTTTCAACACCATACGACGGGGAACCCGAGTAGGTCATGAACGGGTCGTCACGGTTGGGAATGTTATCAACCCAACAGATACCACCTACTGCCCTGCAGGGCACGCCGATGGCAAGCACTGCGTATGTCCTCCTGGGCTATTTCCAGACGAACACACTCTGGCGTTACTGACCACGCGATGGGGTCTCCACTTACTTGCCTAATGCACGCTAGGGATCAGCGTTTCATATGAACTCAGGAACATGAAGAGTTCAAAAGGTTCATATTGACGTCTCACACCAAGCTGTGAGATCAATCCCTGAACCACATTCCTCGTCAGGGAGAGCTAACCGAAATTGAACCGCTTTCGGTGGCGTTCCTTACCATACTTACCAGGGCGTAGGTGCGTCGTTACAATAATTGAAATTCGGAATTATAACACATAGGTTAGTTTTTGCCACTTTAAGTAACTATGCTAATATAGTCCTTACTTGCGCAACTACCGAATCCTCACCGTATACCTAAGTTTTCCCATAATACAGTCCTTAAGTACTGTGCTATCCCCAATGCAGCTCCGATACCAGGCTGTGGCGGACCGGAATCCGCTCATCTAGGATCGCAGAGGGTGGTGCCGCGCGATGCGACACCCGACAGCACACGTCATAAGGATACCATATATTACATGGGAAAAACAAACTGAAACTGTACAAACAAGTCCAATACTCAGTTACAAACTAGGGTCTTTATTACACAGCGGAAGTTTCTTTTGTACAACTCACGCCGCCTATCTAGCAAAAGTCGGTTGCCCAGCCCTAGGGCAACCCACACTTGCTGCACTCCTCAGCTCAGGGCGGCGTGTACGGCTCCCACTCAGCCGTGGTCCCCGATGGAGGGTAACCCTCGCCGGTGGACTCGTACTCCTAGTCCGTGGGTGGCTCCTCACCTGAAAAACACTTAAGCAGCAACCGTGAGCACGAAGGCTCAGCAAGGCTTAACCGACTCACCTAAGCATGAAACTCTACATGAGGTATACCAAGACATAGGATAGCAATGTTGCAGCAAATAGACACGCCTAAAAGTTCATCCTTAGTTCATCTTTTAGCAACAAGTTAACGGTTCATAAAGCTGAAATTTAGTGAGCAATATTTGGTGGCACACATGTCACAATACAATTGTATCATAACAGCAATATTGAATCATAACATTTCATTCATTAATCTACGTTACGATGCAGTGAACAAGCAGTACTCGTCACCGCGAGGGACGGCGAATCGACTCGATATACACCTGCAGGGAAACCCAAAGAGCACGTCACGTACGCCCACCCGTGGAGCTGCACAGCACGCTCACTCGATGTCGTACGGGACAACCTTTCATCCAACAGCCCAAACGTCGAACCGGTCGCACCGAAACGAGCAGGAGGTTCCCCACACGGAGCATCTCTCTATGCCCGTTGGCAGATTTCCAACTTGCTGCCCTCAACCTACACCTTTAAATCGGTGTGATATGCCTCGACGCCCAGAGGTTTAGGCTACATCGGTTTATCGGGGCCCATATATCCGATATGCCTTCGGTACGTTCAATACATGTTCAGCAGGGCCGCACACGGATCGGTCCTCAATCGACACGGACAGGGCTGCGCACACAAGACTTCCCCTTGCTGCGCCCTAGCCCCTGCCTAGTCTCATTTTCATTACTAAAGTGATCTCGCATCACTCAACCGAACCCGTGTGTTCCCAAGCCTAAACTCGCGAGTAGATTCCAACTACTCGACTTGTACCGAAGTCCTATGAAACATTAAGCATAGCCTGTCTACTCGATGTCTTAGACACTACCCTCACTCTTTTAGGAACCTTTGGTTATGCAAGTGGGGTTTCATTCATCCTATACCTAATGCACAGTCATACTTCATATGACACATGTAAACAAAGTAAGACTTATAAAAGGGTTAATGCAAACCGGGGCTTGCCTTGTTGCTGCTGGTCAGTAGTTAGTTCTTCGTCCGGAAGAAGGAAATCCAGCACTTCCGGGGTCTCTTCTTCAATGGCTACACGTTGAATACAATACTACATGTAAATTTAAATGCAATGTGTAAACTTGGATACTTATTTACTAATAACTCTAGCTATCCCTCCCCTGTGGTTCTGAAATTTTTATTGTGGCTTGGTAGGGTCCTAACCAGAGTCTTGACCAAGTTTCATTTGAAACAAAGTTCATTTGAACTTTGTACAAATAAAAGCCCATTTGGTCAATATTCGAGCCTCTGAATAATTCCAGAGGTTTTCATGGCTCTAACCTTTACTTTTTGGAAACTAGACTTTAATATGGTTCTAATAGAATTGGTTTCATGTCATTTGAAGAATTCTACAGCACGTTATGCCCTAATTAAGATTTGAGAAAATCTTAAAAATGTTTCTGTACATTTTTCTATTTTCTCAGGGCAGTTCTATTAATCACCTCATTAGGGTAACTAAATGAACTTGGATGAGTCTGAAAATTTTACTGGGATCCCGGGATTTTCCAATAAACCTCCCAGCCAAATTTCAGAATTTTTCATAAAGTAGTTCTCCAGATAAAATTCCCAACAGTTTAAATTTTAGGGATTTAATTCTGGAAAACTACTCACTTTCATAAGCTGAATTTGGTATTGCTGGAAAGTACTCAGAATTCTGAGTTCAGAAAAATTTGGTTCATCGAATTTGGAGTTTCCTAGCCAAAGTTCTATTCATTTGAAGTTTGAACTAAAACTGGAAATTCGAATAAAATTTAAACTCTGCGGGTGGGGTCCCCCGGCTACGTGTCAGCTCCTCAGCTAACCCACACCGGAGCCCGCAGAATCACCCGTGCAGCCACACGGGATCCCGGCGCCGCAGCGAATCCCGAGCGCCCACAGCAGCGACTGACACGCGGGCCCCGTAAGGCTTCTTCCACCTCGCGCTCCCGCGGCTCCCCACCACCGAGCTCACCGGAGCTCTCGCCGGAGAGGGGTTCCAGCCCCCGGAGCTCCCTGATTTTCGCCGCCTGTGCCTAACTCGACTCGGAGAACACGCTGGTGCCCTCGCCGGAAGCGGCCGGAAGCTCACCGGCGACGTCGAACTCAGCATCCCCTGCACCTTTTTCGATGTGGTTTGCTCGGTGAGCTCCGCTGAAACCCGCTGATCATGGATATGGGCACCGATCTCTGTGGAAACCGCTGCAACTACGACCTCACCGGTGACCTAGACCGGAAATCGGCGCCGATGCAAAAAGCTCGAAGAACATCGCCCCTACTCGATGAAACTCGATGATTTCTGATCCCAGAGACGCGTGGGCGAGTCAAGATCATGTCCTTAGCTCGGCCTAATGAGTGGTGGCTTACTTGCTCCGAATTCCTCACGGTTCAGTTCTAAACACCCCGACGCGCCAATCCCTCAAATACTTTGCCGATCGTGCGAGATAGAGGGTGAGGTCAGTATGGTCGTGATCAGTACCTCGCGGCGGTCCTTTCTTGTGTTGCTCGTCGGGCACGAAAGCGGTTGTGCTGGCCGGTCGCCGGCGATCAGAGAGGGCGGCGTTTTTGTGCTCGCGCGGAATCAAGAAAGAAGCTCGGTCGGGGGGGGGGGGGGGTTCGGGTTTGGAAAGCAGGAGGAAGGCGGCGTGGGCTGTGCGCTGGCCTTTGAGCCGAGGTTTTGGCACCGTGAGGTGGCCCTGTGCTGCCTCGGTGGCTCGCCGTCTCTCCCTGCCTTGCGCGCGAAGCTGAGACCCGGCTGCAACAACCGAATGAGTACTCGTGTGTGCAGCTGACATGTGGGCCCCCCTTCTCCTTTTTCTCTAATAATTCTTTTCTGTTTTTGCTAATTATCACACCAGCTACTCACAATTTAATGTGAGACTTAGTCACCAAGTCTTGGTTTAAATTTGAATTCTCAAATTTGAACTGTGTTTGACTAAATTTTCTGCATGTTTAAACTGAAATTCAAATTCAGTTTTGATTCTTGCAAATTTAGCTCTTGACAAGATGAACTCCAATGGACATGAAAATTGGTGGGCTTACTCAGAAAAATGTGCTGAGTTTGAATATGAAGCTAACTTTTGAATTTGGGTGATGAAAGTTGCTGCAATTTGAATTTACATTCAAATTGGCCTCTTTTCCAAATACCTCCAAAAGTGCCTCCAAAAGTGTTGAATTTACATGAAACTTGGACTGAACCTCCCCAAGACTTTTCAAATTCTAGGGGTGAGCTCAACCTCTCATGTTCATGTGTAGAAACCCTACTTTGTGAAAGTGAAGGCTTTCCCCTCTAATAACTCTTTTGATGGAGGTTACTTGCTCCTCACAATATTTCCTAAGATGTCCACAATAAAAACTGTGGTGTTGTGAGGTGAAGAAAAGTTTTTGCAAGTCCCTTTTCTTGGGCTTTTACATACCGTGGCTTGGCACGGTAGTTAATATGAGTCTCTGAACCTCTCTATGGTTCTGAGAGCATATGAAAACACAGATCTCCAGCGTGATTTAGGCAAAATTGAGAATACCCCATCGTGTGGTAAGCAACACGATAGTATGCAACTCTTGAACGCTCAATGTTCAAAGGGCCATACACAGCGCTCGCCATCGGCGTGCCTCAACGGTCATGAGGCAGTAGGTGGTATCCGTTGGGTTGATAAAATTCCCAACCGTGACGACCCATTCGCTATCTACTCGGGTTCCCCTTCGTGTGGTGTTAAAACACGACCATGTACCTTGAGACGTGACTTGACTCAAGGACGGCCCGTATGGCAATGATACGGGACGTATGTTTTTACTATGATATGGACCTGCCTGAAATGGAAAACCGTTGTGTGCATCACTATTGATTGTTTTTTTTCTGCAGGTACCTTAACCACGAGTAGAACATGTCGTTTAGAAAACGTGTGTGAGTGATCGCTTTAGTGCCACCATTTGAGACGTATATGCCGGTGTAACGCCGGTTAGGATTTTTATTTGGTGAGGAAACGTAGTACCGTAATATGTTTTAACTACATGAAAAAGAAAGTTTTCAAAGGAAAGAGTAATTTTGGAGTCTAGGATACCATTAGTGGTTAATGAACTCCTATATTGAACTAAAATCAATTGGGAGTATAGAATCATTCACAAAGACCTAGAAACAATCTCCCCTGTTTTAGGCAGAATTTTTGCTGAACTTGGACAGGGCCTAACTTTTGTTTGGTTGAACCAGTGGAGCTGAGAGATACATTTCTGGAAAGGTTCTGAAGTCTTCTACAACTTTTCTGTAGAACTCCAGAACAGAATATCCCTCCAAATGGCTGAAAATCAGATGATTGGTAACTGTCTAGAAACAGGGCAGACCAAAAATACTCTCTGGCATTTTCTGTATTTCGACCATAACTTCCTGTAGAAAAAATTTCTAAGGGTCATGTAATACACCGTTGGAAAGTTTATGATATGTGCTACGACTTTGTTTCAAGGTTTCTACAGATTTGTTGTAGGACTTTATAAAATCTTCCGAACAAAACAGACACTTTCAGAGGAGGTGCTGTCAAAATTGTTCCAGATTTCTGTCAACTTTGAAATATCATAACTTCTGATCCAGAACATATATGAAGGCAAATATATACTCGTTGGAAATATATTGAAGTTACATATAACTTTTATATTCAACTTGAGACATGAAACTGCCATTTTCATAATCAAATTCTGGGATTAAGGCCAAATGGTCAATCTGAACAGAGCATTGCTCATTGCCATGTAACTTGAGACTTGTTGTGGACATGAAGGTTTTATACTTCTAAGTTCCATGACATAGTCATTAGTTATCTTTCATCATTCCTTGCTGTTGATTTAAGTGTTTGACAAACTTGAACAATCATTGGTCATATTTCAGAATTGTCAAAAACCTTGTTTCCTTTATATATGCTGCAACGTTGATGTGATGCTTTTGCGGTTAATAATTTCGAGTTAAAGCTGAGTACACTCTTGGATATTAACCGAAATTGCTCACTCTTGCAGTATGGATCATACTCATTCCGGGTATGAGGTTGGTGGTTCCAGTCGGGATGGAAATAATTCGTCGCAGCAACGATCACCGCCATCATAAACCGGACTAGCGGAGGTGTTGGGAAGAATGGCTGAGTCTCTTGAGTTGTTGGTGCAGCAAGGCATCCGACAAGAGACCTCACAGCAAAACCCCATACTGAACACTTATTTGGATTTTCTAGCAAGACAACCACCGGTATTCTCTGAAGCTAAAGAAGCCTTGGAGGCAGATCATTGGCTCCGAGTGATTGAATCTAAATTGAGAATGCTCCAGTGTGATGAATATGAGAAGGCCTTATTTGCCGCTCAGCATCTTCATGGATCCGCTGGAGCTTGGTGGTCTGAATATCTTGCTAAGATCGCTGAAGGCCATCGTGTGTCGTTAGTGATGCTTTTCGTGCACGTCATATTTGTGAGGGCATTGTCAAAACCAGAATTGAAGAGTTCTATGAACTCAAACAAGAAGGCATGAGTGTCATGAAGTACTTTACGGAATTTAACCGTTTAGTACAATATGCATCCTCTTATGTGCATAATGAGACAATGAAGTGTCATTACTTCTTCCAAGGCCTCGATGTGAAGCTTCGGACAAAAGTGGCACAATGCAATAAAGGGAATTATAGCGAGTTAGTCAATGCCGCTATGATTCAAGAAATAGCTGAACTTGAGCACAAAAAAAGTAAGAGGAAGAGAAAATTATCACTGGCAAGTACGGATGATTATCATCAAGAACAACCGGTGATATATTGCTTACCATCCGGGGTGGAAATTCAGTCCTTTGACGGGCCACCTCAGATGCAATACTGTCCATATTCACCCATGGAGGTTCAGCCTCTGCTGCAACAGCAGCAAATGAGTATTTGTGCACCCTCACGTCAGCAAAGTGCACCAGACTATCAACCACTTCCATATGGTGAAGATCCTGAGCTCGCATCGTATAACACTTGTAGCGATGTAGAGCATATTCCTCAGGAGGGTCAAGTGACCATGAAGAGAAGCAGTTATATGTCATCTCAAGCCGCAAAGAAATTCCATGGTCGGTCAAGGAGAACAGCACTGAAAGTGGGAAATATAAACTATATGGCAGTTGAAGACGTTCCCGTAGGAGAACCCGTGTTGGCGGGCATGTTCAGCCTACGTGTTCAGCCCACGCTCGTGTTGTTTGACTCGGGTGCTACACATGATTTTATCAGTAAAGATTATGTGGTTAAGCACCAAGTACCCTAAACGACCTTGGCCGCATCATATCATATTAATTCACCTGGAGGTAGTAGGACAGTGGGCAGAATTGTTGCTTGAGCGCCTATATGTTTGGATGGGCGAATATATCCTACTACTCTTATCATCCTAGAAGGCTTGCGGATTGACATCATATTGGGAATGGCTTGGTTGACACATCACCAAGCTATCTTTGATATTAGTTCACGAACGGTGCAGCTGAATTCAAAGAAGCACAGGCAACATACGTTGATTCTGAGAAATGTTGCACCGGAAGTCACTGCTGTCCACACTGTTGAAGCTAAGAAACTGGAGGACATTCCAGTGGTCTGGGAATATCCGGACGTGTTTCCCGATGATCTACCGGGCATGCCGCCCGACCTTGAAGTGGAGTTCAAAATTGAACTAGCATCGGGAACCACACCCATATCTCAGAGACCGTATAAAATGGCACCGAAGGAACTCGCGAAGCTGAAGGAGCAGCTGAATGATTTGTTAAGCAAAGGCTTCATTCGACCCAGTTCATCACCATGGGGATGCTCCGCGCTGTTCGTCAAGAAAAAAGGACGAGACTCTGAGGTTATGTGTGGACTATCGTCCGCTAAATGCCGTAACTATCAAGAACAAGTATCCACTACTACGTATCGATATGCTTTTCGATCAACTAGTGGGTGCTAAGGTTTTCTCGAAGATGGATCTTCGGTCCGGATATCACCAGATAAAAATCCGGGCGGAAGACATACCCAAGACAGCATTCTCAACGAGATACGGATTATATGAGTATCTCGTCATGTCATTCGGGCTTACTAATGCTCCGGCCCATTTCATGTACTTGATGAATTCAGACTTCATGCCGGAGCTGGACAAGTTCGTCGTGGTCTTCATCGACGATATTCTGGTATATTCTAAGTCGGAGGAAGAACACGCCGAACATCTGCATATTGTGCTCCAACGCCTACGGGATCACAAACTATATGCAAAATTCAGCAAGTGCGAGTTCTGGATCAACCAAGTGCCATTTCTTGGACACATTATTTCTTCGGAAGGCATTGCGGTTGATCCGAGCAAAATTGTCCAAGTGCTGAATTGGAGTTCACCGAAATCAGTCCATGAAGTCCGTAGTTTTCTCGGTTTAGCGGGTTACTACCGGAGATTCATTCCAAATTTCTCCAAAGTCTCTAAACCGATGACGGAACTTTTGAAGAAAGGTAACAAATATGTGTGGAGTGAAGCATGTGAGGAGGCGTTCAAAGCATTGTTAAAGCACCTCACAACAGCCCCCCTGTTGGCGCAGCCCGATACAACTAAGGCTTTTGATGTTTATTGCGATGCATCCGGCATCGGCCTTGGCTGCGTGCTTATGCAAGAAGGGCGAGTGGTCGCGTATGGATCCAGGCAGCTTCGGAATCATGAGCAGAATTATCCGACACATGATCTCGAGTTAGCTGCTGTAGTTCTTTCTCTAAAGATGTGGAGGCACTATTTGCTTGGAAACTTAGTCCACCTCTACACCGACCACAAGAGTTTAAAGTACATCTTCACACAGAAGGAATTAAATATGAGGCAGCGAAGATGGTTAGAGCTAATCAAGGATTATGAACTGGAGATTCATTACCATCCTGGTAAAGTGAATGTGGTGGCCGACACACTTAGTCGGAAATCACATGTGCATAATCTAACCATGGCTGCAATGGAAGAAGAACAACCGAGCCTGCGCTTGGTTCCCTATGGGTCATTGTTTAACCTTGACCTCATTCCTACAATTCGTGATGAAGTTGTAGCGGCTTAAAAGAAAGATAAGGGCATGGCCCATATCCGGGAGAGAATAGACAAAGGAGAAGCTAAGTGCTTCCGTAAAGATGAGAATGGTACACTATGGTTCAAAAACCATATAGTCGTACAGAGGGACATGAAGCTTCGTAAGAAAATATTAGACGAGGCTCATCTATCAAAATTTTTCCATTCATCCAGGAAGCAACAAGATGTACAAAGATTTGAGAAACAAGTTTTGGTGGACACGGATGAAGCGGGAAATAGCTAAATACGTATCCGAGTGTGATACGTGTCGAAGGGTGAAAGCAGATCACATGAAGAAACTTGGTTTGCTGTAGCCCCTTCATATTCCGGCATGGAAGTAGGAAGATGTGAGTATGGATTTCCTTGTCGGACTGCCGCTCACATCTCGGAAGCATGATTCGGTTTGGGTAATCGTTGACCGATTAACCAAGTCAGCACACTTCATACAGGTGAATGTGGGATTCAATGCCAAGAAATATGAGGAGTTATACATTGAACGGATATTATGCCAGCATGGAGTTCCAAGAACAATAGTTTCAGATCGTGGTGCACTGTTCGTTTCTCGTTTCTGGGAACAGCTGCACGCATCTTTGGGAACCAAATTGCTTAGAAGCTCCGCATATCACCCTCAAACTGATGGATAAACCGAGAGGGTGAATCAAGTCTTGGAAGATATGTTGAGAGCGTGTGCCATCCGCCACGGTAAGAACTGGGATGCATATCTACCGTTGGCAGAATTCTCGTACAACAACAGCTATCAAACGAGTATCAAGATGGCACCGTATGAGGCTCTCTACGGCCGGAGATGTCGCACACCGCTGAATTGGTGCGAATTCGGTGAAAGAGTGACATTCGGGATTGACCTTGTCAATGACGCCAAAGAACGAGTTCGGGTCATACAAGCAAATTTAAAGGCTGCTCAATCTCGACAGAAGAGTTATGCAGACCAACGACGTCGACCGCTGAACTTCAACGTCGGAGAGTACGTATATCTCCGTGTATCTCCAATGAAAGGAGTTCACCGATTCGGTGTAAAAGGAAAGCTCGCTCCCCGGTTTATCGGTCCATTTGCTATCACAGAGAAATGTGGACCCGTAGCCTACCGGCTTGAGCTACCGACAAATCTCGCTGGGGTCCATGATATATTTCACATCTCTCAGCTTCGAAAATGTCTCAAGAATACCACTGCTGTCCGCAATGAAGATCTCGAGACATTGCAACCGTATCTCTCTTATGCCGAGCATCCAATCCGGATTATTGATGAAAAGTATCGGTCGACAAGGTATCGGATGCTCCAATTCTATAAGGTATTATGGAGCAATCATACCGCGGAGGAATCAACATGGGAGAGTGAAGAATACCTCCGTTCAAACTATCCGGACTTGCTGTCCGCTTATACCGGTAATTCCTTCTCCACCACTTTGTCTCTTCTTTATGAATCTCGGGACGAGATTCTTTTTAAGGGGGGAGGGATGTGAAATCCCAAAACTCAAGCAAGTGGAGCTACAAGTCACATCAAGAAAATGAGAGGGAATTTAAACTTTTGAATTTAACGGTGTGAGCTCCAAGTCGAAACTTGAACTTGCAAAAATTCCCGAACACCGAGATCTAAAGCTATCATTTGGTTCTCCACACATCCAAGAATAGCCCGGCAAATTTTCAGAGCATTTGAAAAGGATTTCTTATTTGTTGGAATTTAAACGGGAGAAAATTCGAATATGAATTTAAATCTCAGTTTCAAATTTCAACTTCACCGAAATTCAAATTTGAGTGCACCATTGTGTTTCTGATATTTCTTTTGGCCTGTCCTCCAAATTTTATCAAATTTGGAGCTCGTTTGCTATTTTAAAAAGGAATTGGGGACAAGAGGGAGAGGTGGACCCCACATGTCATACACACACTGAAATGAACCGACTCTGTTTTTCCTTCCCCGCTCCAGCTCCCGACAGCACACCGGCAGGGGACTTCGGGGGCATGTATTGGGTGCACCTCCTGCTTTGCCTAATCTTTTGCCTGGTCTGATCAACACATGACGAGTGCCACAGCCCACTTTTGCTTTCTCTCGCTCGTGCACCTTCTCTGCTTCCCTCCCGAGAAGAACACAGCGCTGGTTTTGTTTGGATCGATCACAGACCGGCGCTCCTCCTCTTTTGCCCGAGCTCCCAACAGGGAAAGGCTGCGCCCAAGGGTGCTCTAGACGGCCAGCAACTTTCCCCCACGGCCCCGAGCTCCTTAGCACCGGAAATCAGCAAAAGTTCTGCAGCTCTCGGGTAAAAGCTGAAAAACCTTACTGGTCGTCGTGGCCAGCCCAAACCAGGGGTGATCACGCCCAAGCAAGCCACCCCATAGGTGCACCTACAAGCCTAGTTGCTCACCTCCAAAACTAAGCCCAAGCCATTGATCACAGAGGGAGAATTTCAAGTTTTTCTCCCGGGCAGCCGAAACTGACCTTGAGGTAAGGAATTGCGAAATTCGTCCTCAATTCATGTTGGTTGTGCTTCAAACTCCGCACACAAGTTCTTAACTGCCTAGCACACCTCCTCCATCGATTTTAGACAAGAAATTGAGTGTGGAGCGAGGAAGTTCTTTTTGAAGGTATACCACTGAACCATGTCGGGTGCACGGTGCCGATAGGTTTGGAGCTCTCCCCGGCCTGTTTAGACCTCATGTCGGTCTTCTCCATGATTCCCTGGTGCTTTAGAGCTCAGAAACCCACCATTTGGTGGAGAAATCACCGTGCAAGACCTCGCCGGAGCACTAGGGTTTGCTGTTGCCGGTGCGCACCGTTTTCCGGCGAGTTTCAGCCGCCGGTGACCTCACCAATGAGTTCAGCATGGGGGAAAATGGGGGGGGGGGCGGCCAGCAGGGGGTCCGGAGGTGGCCGGGAAGGTCATTTCCGGCGACCTCGCCGGAGGGAGCCGCCCCTGGTCTGTTTGGCGCGTGGCTGGAGGTTAGGGATGACGAGTGGGACCCACTGTCATCATTTAAACATTTTCTAGATTTTCCCATTTCAGTTCAAACTTTGGAGAGCCATAACTTTGTGTAGGAGTGTCCAAAAATTTTGAAACAAATTTTGTTGGATTCCTCTCAAAGAGTACTATCCAGGGTTGCAGCCCAATATTTATGAAAATTCCTGGATTTGGCTCAGTAATTCATTTAAAAACATTGTATGAATTTCTACAGGAGTTCTGTTAATTGGAAAATTCCCAAATTTGGGCAGGACATTCTTCCAATAATCCTCGAACTCCAGTAAAATTTTCAGAGGCATTGGACTCCATTTGCTTGGCCAAATGTTGCTTGAATCCTCTATGTCTCTGAAAAATGGGAAAATGAACAGAGACATTTTCAGACTTTTAACCAAGTTTGGAAAAGTCATATCTCGGTGTAGGAAGCTCCAAAAATTGTGAAACCAAGTCCTATGGACTCATGAGACTATTAAGTTTCTGAAAAGCCACATTTGGAGCGTGCCAAGACACTATAATTGTCATAGGAATTCAGAGAAGCCAAAAAGTAAGAAAATTCCCTAGGCCACATATTCCATCAACTATGTCTGAAATTTTGCAAGCCATACCTCTGTATGATCTATGGACCACTGTAAATATTTCAGAGCAAGTTGAGATCATCTTCTCCAGTTTTCTGCTGGTTCTTTCCACTCCTCTTCTTATGTTCATTATAAATGGATCTTTGAATTTTACTCCAACAAACATCCACTGCCCACCTAAAGTTCTTCTCTGTTTCTGTCCATGACAGAGCCCATCTCTCACTTTAGAGTTGGTCTAAACCATTCTTAATTCATAAAACACATTAGTTTTATAATTCAGATGTGTATTAAAAACTGTGCATATTCATATCGGTAGGAAAGACGACGAAGAAGTTCGACAAGGAACTGGACACGGATCAGCAAGTTGAAGATTTAATCGTTGCCAAGATACTGACTATAAAGTAGAACTAAACCTGCAGCAACATAAGGCAAGCCCCGGTTTGCATTTAACAGCTTTTAGTTATATTTTACTTTGTATCACTTCTATTGGTCTAGCATGTATTGTGCATTAGGTCAAGGTGATTGATACTCCAAATGCAAGACCCACAAACCCCTTTGGAGTACAGGGTAGAATAGGCTACCTTCGTGTAGTTTCTGCTAGGCTAAAGTTGTATAGGATCTGGTACAAGTCGGGTAGTTGGAAGCTACCCGCGAGTTTAGTATGTGGGTACAGCAGGGTATGATTCTAGAAAATGAAAGTTCTGGAATGGAAAATGAGACCGAGCAGAGAGTAGGAGCAGCAGGACGTTGGGCCTGTGTGGCTGTAGCTCTGTTTGTGTCGGTTAAGGACCGATGCGTATGCCGCCCTGCTGAGCAAGTTTGAACAGTACCGGATGCATATCGGATATATGGGACCCGATAAACCAATGTAACTTGGGTACTCTCGTGTCGAAACTTATACGGCCGTCCTTTGGGGGTTGGTGTCAGAGGTGTAAACCCGCTAGCGGAGCAACTTCGACGTGTTCCGTGTAGTGGCCCTTCTGATGGGTCGGTGGAACTGGTTCGGCATTGGAGTGACAGGTGAAAGGCTGCTGCATACAACGTAAGAAAGAGCTCTAGTGTGAGTCTTTCGAGGCGGGTGTATGTGTCGTGTATTCCAGGTGTGTCCTGATTGCAATCACCGTCCGTCGCGGTTATATGAGTACCACTTGTTCACTGAGTTGTGACGTAGTAATAAATTCCAGATAAAGTGTGATGAATCATTGCTGATGTGAAGTTCTTAAATTCAATGTATTGCCAACCATGTATGCTGTAGTTGTAAAGCTCATTAAGTTTATTTTCCTCTTTGGGCATCACCGCATCGGAGGAAAGCGTTTCTTGTTTGATTGTGGACTTCCGATGTGAGGGCTGCCTAAGGCATAATAATCTGCTGCTATAAACATGAAAGTAAGGATCAACATTTAGGCGTGTCGTTATTGCATCATACCTTTCCTATGTTAGTAATCTCTGCACGTAGAGTTCCATGTTTAGGAGTGTCGGTTAAGTCTTTGCTGAGCCATCGTTCTCATGGTTGCATTATTAGTGTTTTGCAGGTTATAAAGTTTGCTATGAAGATGGTTCTTTGGTGAGCCATCAGAGACTCACCAGAAACCCTGCCGCTGCACTCATCTTCGTGGAAGCTGGTAAGAAGCGTCCACGGGCTGGACGTCTTCTCTTTTGCTTAGTTAGGACCGAGAGTAAGTGTGTATGTATATTCCGCTGTGTGTACCCTCGTGGTAAATTATTTTGTAAAAGACACTATGTTGATAAATAAAAGACTTTGTACGTTTATGGTTCTTTTTGTGTATGCTGTTGGGTGCCGCTTCGCACGGCACCACCCAATGTGTATCCTGGAGTGTGGATCCCGGAAGGGGTTCCCCACACGAAGAAGCCTCTAGCGCTCGGACGCCGGGGAGCAGCGAGGTCGGCACGTGTGCGAGTTGCTTCGGATGTCTGAGGAGCATGTGAACAATGCGAGGGGAAGAACGAGTCACGGCAGAGGCACCAGTTGCTTCACTCGGTGTCCCCTCTCTAGTGAGCAGGAGGTGGCGCTTGGGCAACGTCGGTTGGCCGAGGTTGCCGGGAGGTGGTACGCGCTCCCGACTCCCTGGGGTCGGTTTGCCCTCTGTGAGACTGACCGGTGGGGTCCACCAACCCAACTCTTCCTCCTCTCTGTGCTTTAGGATCCCCACACGGCTTTTGTCTGAAAATTTCCAAAATTGGATGGTAGACCAAAAGAAATGTGAGGAACACAATGGGGCACTCGAATTTGAATTTCAGTGAAGTTTGATATTGAAACTGAAGTTTAAATTCAAATTCAAATTGTCTCCCATTTAAATTCCAACAAATAGGAAATCTTTTCCATATGAACTCAAAATTTGCCGGGCTACCCGTGGATGTGCAATGAACCAAATGGTAAATTTAGGTCTTCGTGTTTTGACATTGTTACACCTTTAGTTTAGTATTTGGAGCTCACACCATTGTATTCAAAAATTTAAATTCCCTGACATTTTCTCGGTGTGAATTTCAGCTCCACTTGCTAGCCTTTTGGGATTTCACATACTGGTTCGTGGTGGGCGAACTATGTCGCCTCACTACCTGCTGGCCACGCCGTCGAATGGCAAGAATTCCGGGAGGCGTTCCGCACCTATCATATACCTCCCGGAATAATGAAGAGGAAGTTCCAAGAATTCTTGGAGCTGAAGCAAGGCGGGAGGAGTGCCCACGACTACTCCCGTGCGTTCAACCATCTGGGGCAGTATGCGTCGGATTATATCTCCACCGAGGAGAGGAAGCGACAGCAATTCTATCGGGGGTTAAATCAAGAGATGAAGACACATCTCGTGCAATGCAACCGCGGCACTTTCAACGACCTCGTCAATGCCACGATTATGCAAGAGGATGCTCAGCGGGAATTGGCGGCTGAGCAGCGAAAGCGAAGTGCTCCACCGAGCAGCGGGGGTGGAGCTCTTCAAAAATACCGCATGGTGTATCGGACACCATCCGGTCAGCAGTGGCATACAACGACGCGACCTCAACAGTTTGGGGGTCGTCCTTATCAGCCACCCCCGTTCCGACCGTCGATGCCACCACCGTGACCGCAGAAGCAGCAGAAGATGGTACACCGGGTGTTTCCATCGCCACAACGCACCCCAGGATTCCGTCCGCCGGTCAGCGGAGGACCGCCTCGCTACACATGCTACACGTGTGGCCAGGTGGGTCATTTCTCGAAGGATTGTCCACAGGGGCAGCAAAGCAGTGGGCAAGCCCAATATCAGGGCAGTGCTCGAAGCCGACCGCCAGTCAAGAAGGGGGGTCAGCAAACCAGGGGCGTTCGCAACCTCGACAATGATGATGCCGCCGATGGAGAGAACGTGCTGGCGTGTACGTTTACTCTCAACAATCAAGCAATCATCATTTTATTTGATTCTGGTGCCACCCACAATTTCATAAGTGCACCATATGTGGTTAAGCATCAGCTGCAAGTCTTTCCAACTGAGTGCTCATATATGATCTGCTCACCGGGAGGAAGATTTCAGCAAATATGATGATTCCGAAAGCACCACTGTGCTTAGGTGGGAAGATATATCCCACTACTATGATTATTCTTGAGGGGCAGAAGATTGATGCAATCTTAGGTATGTCATGGCTAAGTTACCATGGCGCTGTCCTAGAAACTTTTGCACGGACTGTTCATCTCAACTCCCCACTCCACCGTCTGCAGTCCCTCATACTAGACAATCCAGTCCCGAAAGTTTCAGGCACCTATCATACTGAAGCTCCCAAGTTAGAGGACATCCTCGTAGTCCGAGAGTATCCCGACGTGTTCCCGGATGATCTCCCGGGCATGCCACCTGAACGGGATGTGGAGTTCAAGATTGAACTTGCACCCAGGACTACACCCATTTTGCGGAGGCCATAAAAGATGGCTCTGAATGAGCTGGCTGAGTTGAAAGAACAGCTCAATGATTTGTTGAGCAAGGGTTTTATTAGACCGAGTTCCTCGCCTTGGGAATGCTTGGCATTGTTCGTCAAGAAGAAGGATGAAACCTTGAGGCTGTGTGTGGATTACCGGCCGCTCAACGCCATCACCATCAAGAACAAATATCTACTGTCCCACATTGACATCCTATTTGATCAACTCGTGGGTGCAAGTGTGTTCTCCAAGATGGACCTTCACTCCAGGTATCATCAAATAAAAATCCGGGCGGAGGATATCCCGAAGATGGCCTTCTCGATGAAATATGGACTATATGAATATCTCGTCATGTATTTTGGTCTCACCAACGCTCCGCCACATTTCATGTACCTCATGAACTCGGTGTTCATGCCGGAGCTGGACAAGTTTGTTGTGGTGTTCATTGATGATATCTTTGTTTACTCCAAGTCAGAAGCAGAACACACCGAACACCTGCGAATCATCCTTCAACGATTGTGGGACAATAAGCTCTATGCCAAGTTCAGCAAATGTGGGTTTTGGATCAGCAAAGTGCCATTTTTGGGACATATCATCTCAGCATAAGGCATTGCGGTTGACCCAAGCAAAATTGAACAAGTGCTGAAATGGAAAGCCCCCACTTCTGCCAAGGTCAGAAGCTTCCTCGGTTTAGCGGGATATTGTCGGAGATTCATCCCGAGCTTCTCCAAGCTCGCTAAGCCGATGGCAGAATTATTAAAGAAGGGGACGAAATTTGTTTAGAACTCAGCATGTGAAGGAGCGTTCCAAGCATTGGTGAAGCATCTCACATCAGCCCCGGTCTTATCTCAACCGGATACGACCAAGCCTTTCGACGTGTATTGTGATGCGTCCGGTATCGGGCTTGGCTGCGTGTTGATGCAAGGAGGACGTGTGGTCGCGTATGGCTCACGCCAACTTCAATACCATGAGCAGCACTATCCAACTCATGATCTTGAGCCCGCTTCTGTGGTTTTGGCGCTGAAAATGTGGAGGCACTATCTCCTGGGGAATTTGGTGCATCTCTACACCGACCACAAGAGCTTAAAATATATCTTCACCCAGAAGGAGCTGAATATGAGGCAAAGGAGGTGGTTAGAAGTACTCAAAGACTATGAGATTGAGATTCATTACCACCCCGGCAAGGCGAATGTGGTTGCTGACCCGCTGAATCGAAATCACATGTCCATAACCTCACACACCGATGGAAGAGGAAGAGCCGAGTTTATACATGGTTCCATATGGATCACTCTACAACCTTGATCTCATCCCTACCATTAGGGAGGATATTATTGCAGCTCAGAAGGTTGACAAGGACATGGCACATCTCTGGAGACGGATAGACAGCGGGGATATCAAATGTTTCCGGAAGGATGATGAGGGGACACAATGGATCAATAACCGCATAGTCGTACCCCGGAATATGGAGCTGAGAAAGAAGATCCTTGATGAAGCTCACTTGTCCAAGTTCTCCATTCATCCATGCAGCAACAAAATGTACCAAGATTTGAAGAGTAAATTTTGGTGGACACGGATGAAGCGGGAAGTTGCAAAGTATGTATCGGAGTGTGATACGTGTAGACGAGTGAAGGCAGATCACATGAGGAAATCAGGGCTGTTGCAACCCCTGAAAATCAAAGCATGGAAGTGGGAAGATGTGAGCATGGATTTCATTGTGGGATTACCTTTGACGTCCAACAAGCATGATTCCATTTGGGTAATAATTGACCGATTAACCAAGTCGGCTCACTTCATTCCAGTGCATACACGTTACCATGCCAGCAAGTATGCGGAGTTGTACATTACAAGAATATTATGCTTGCATGGGGTACCCAAGACCATAATCTCAGATTGTGGGGCACTGTTTGTGGCTCGGTTCTGGGAGCAGTTGCACGCTGCTTTGGGTACTAAGCTGATTAGAAGCTCCACCTATCACCCTCAGACAGATGGCAAACTTAGAGGGTGAATCAAGTATTAGAAGACACGTTGAGAGTGTGTGCCATCCACAACGGTAGAAATTGGGATGGTCATCTACTGTTGGCGGAATTCTCGTACAACAATGGCTATCAAGCGAGTATCAAGATGGCACCATATGAGTCTCTCTACGGTCGCAAATGCCGCACCGCATTGAAATGGTGCGAGTCCGGTGAAAGGGTCGCGTTCGGGATTGATTTGGTGAGTGACGCCGAAGAGCGTGTTCGGATGATTCAAGCAAACTTGAAGGCCGCTCAATCCGGACAGAAAAGTTACGCTGATAAGAGGAGTAGGCTGCTGCACTTCGATGTTGGGGAACGCGTGTACCTTCATGTATCTCCGATGAAAGGCGTGCACCGATTCGGCGTGAAGGAGAAACTCGCTCCCCGATTTATTGGACCCTATGCCATCACCGAGAAGTGCGGACCAGTGGCGTATCGACTGGAACAACCGACATCGCTCGCTCGTGTTCACGATGTTTTCCATGTTTCCCAACTCCGGAAATGTCTAAAGTATACGGCTACTGTTCCCACCGAAGACATTGGCGAGCTACAACCAGATTTGACTTATGCTGAATATCCGGTGGAGATTATTGATGAGAAGGATCGGACCACGCGTAATCGAACGCTGTGGTTCTACAAGATATTGTGGAGCAACCACACCACTGAGGAAGCGATGTGGGAGAGCAAGGAGTTCCTTCGCTCAAACTACCCCGATTTCATGGCATCTTATCACGGGTAATTCCTCTTACATCTTTGTCTCGCCTTTTGTAATCTCGGGACGAGATTCTTTTAAGGGGGAGGGATGTAAAAGACCAAGAAAGCACTTGCTTTAGTGTTTATCATATCCCCACACCACAGCTCATTTTGTGGATAACTTATGAACACATGTGAAGAGCAAGAAAACATCATCAAGAGGTTAATTAGAGGAAAAACCCATAACTCCAGCAAATAGGAGCTCACACATATAAACATGAGTGGCTGAGCTCACACTTCGGCCCCAAATATTTTTAGGAGTGCTCATGGCAAGTTTCATGCAAATTCAAACCCTTTTGAGCTACTTTTGGAAACATTTGTAAAAAGGGCTATTTGAATGCAAAATTCGAATTTTAGCCATTTTCATCACTTGGATTCAAATGTTGATTTCATATTCAAACTCAGCACATTTTTCTGAGTTAGTCCACAAATTTTCATCTTCATTGGAGATCATATTGTTGGGAGCTAAATTTGCATTAATTCAAATCTGAATTTGAATTTCAAATTCAAATGTGAAGCAGATTTAGCCAAACCAATTTCAAATTGAGGAAATCAAATTCAACTCATGACTTGGTGGCTAAGTCTATCATTGATGTGTGAGTAGCTGGGATATTTGCAGCAAACAAATGAAAAAGAGAGAAGGGGGAGAGAGGGCCCACAGGTCAGCCTGATCAACAGAGGGAACCGACTCTGTTTCTTCGGGCTGCTGCCGAGGGAGCGCCAGCGCGAGCTGCAGATCGACACCTGAGCAGCGGTGTGAGGTCCACCTTGTGCTAGAACCGAGGAGGTGCCGTGTGAAGCGAGCAGCACACCTCTTTCCCACGTGAGCCAGCCCTTGGTTGCTCCCGATCCCCTCATCGCTCGGTTTCCCCGTTTCACCGCCCCCCGACACCCTCGGTTCCTCGGCGTCCGGGCGACACAAGCTCTCTCGTGCCCGACGAGCTACATGAAAAATGACTGCCTTACTCCGCTCAAACTCACGGTGAAGACCTATCCTCGTTTCGTCCACTGTGGGGAAAGAATTTTGCTTTTTACCGCGTGAGCATCTAGTGAACCGAGCCCCATAAGTTCCCAAAATTCGTGGTGATTAGTCCACCACCGCGTATGCCGAGCTACCCACGTGTTCTACACGTTCTCACGGCCACCTAGAATAAAAAATCATCAGAAACCGTCGAGTTTAGGTGCTGCTCTTCGAGTTTTTTGAGTCGCCACCGATATGTGACCTAGGTCGATGGTGAGCTCCCATCTCCGACCATTTTCACGGTGAACCAGCACCATGTCCATGCATAGCATGTGGCCACGGAGCTGTAGGGCCAAGATTTGCTTGGAATGAGCCTCTGGAGGAGCCGGGTGACGTCGCCGGAGTTGCTCCGTAGCCGCGGCCCGTCGCCGACCAATTTCCGGCCACCTAGAGCTTCGACCGACCCTGGGGATGAGTTCCTCGTGCTCTGTTAGGCAGGGGCGGCGAGCTTTAGCCCTAGAGGAGGCCGGAAAGGCCCTTCTGGCGGACCTCGCCGGAGAGCGCTGCCACCCGAGCTCGGGCGCGTGCGAGGAAGAAGAAGGGCATGGGTGGGGCCCATGTTCAGGGTTTAAACATTTCTAAGATTTTCAGATTTTGTTCAATCTTCAAATGCCTATAACTTTTGCTAGGAAGCTCCAAATTTAGTGAACCAAATTTTGTTGGATTCAGCTCTTCGAGTACTATCCAGCAATCAGCTCATGAAACCTATTCTTTTTCCAGAATTAATTCCCTAACATTTAAAATGTTGGGAATTTTATCTGGAAAATTCTTTTATCGAAAATTCTGAAATTTGGCTAGGATGTTCATTTGAAAATCCTTGAGTCACAGGAAAAATTTTAGATCCATCAAAATTCATTTAGTCCCCCTAATGTGTGATTAAGTGAACTGCCCTGAGAAAATAGCAAAATGTACAGAAACATTTTTCAGATTTTCTCAAATCTTGATTAGGGCATAACATCCTCTAGGATTCTTCAAATTACATTAGACCAACTCCATTAGAACCATCTCAATCTCTAGTTTCTATAAAGTAATGGTTTGATCCATAAAAATCCCTGGAAATCCTTAGAAGCTCTAGTAATGACCAATTAGACTTTTATTTGTGCACAGCTCAAATGAGCTTAGGTTCAAATGAAATTTGGTGACTTCTCTGGTTAGGACCTTACCAAGCCACCATAAAAATTTCAGAGCCAAAGGGGATGTCTAGATAGAGTTATGGTCTTTACATACTAAATTTAACACATTGCATTTAAATTGACATATCGTTACATTGCTTACGTGTAGTCACTGAAGGCCAAGAGACCCCGGAGGTTCTGGACTTTCTACTTCCAGAGGAAACATTAACACCTGACCAGCAGCCACAAGGCAAGGCCCAGTTTGCATTGAACAAGTTTTTAAAGGTTTGCTTTATATACACTTATTGTGAAGTATATGTGCATTAGGTGTAGGATGGATGAAACTCCAAATGCATAACCAGATCATGCCATCAAGAGTGAGGGTAGTGTCTAAGTTCTCGAGTAGTTTATGCTCTGCTTGATGTGTATAGACTTCGGTAAAAGTCGAGTAGTTGGAATCTACTCGCGAGTATAGGATTCGGGCCACACGGGATTGGTTTGAGTTGTGAGAAATTTTTTAATAAGAGTAAATGGAGACTAGACATGGGCTAGGACGCAGCAAGAGGAAGTCTTGTGTGCGTAGCCCTGTCCGTGTCGATTGAGGACCGATCCGTGTGCAGCCCCACTGAACAAGTTTGAATGTACCGAAGGCATATCGGATATGTGGACTCCAATAAACTGATGTAACCTATACCTCCGGGCTTCGAGGCATAACGCACCAATTTATAGGTGTAGGTTGAGGGCAGCAAGATGGAAATCCGCTAACGGGCATAGAGAGATGCTCCATGTAGGGAACCTCCTGTCTATTTGGGTGCTACCGGTTCGACGTTTGGGCTGTTTGGTGAATGGTTGTCCCGTACGACATCGAGTGAGCGAGCTGTGCAGCTCCACGGGTGGGCGTACGTGACGTGCTCTTCGGGTATCCCTGCAGGTGTATATCGCGTCGTTCGCCATCCCTCACGGTTATGAGTACCGCTTGTTCACTGCATCGTGACGTAGGTTAATATATGAAATGTCGTGATCCAATACTGCTGATATGAATAAGTTGTACTTCTACATGTGTGCCACCAAATATTGCTCACTAAATTTCATATTCATGAACCGTTAACTGGTGGCTAAAACATGAACTAAGGATGAACTTGTAGGCGTGTCCTCTGCTGCAATTTACCATCCTACATTGGTTAGGACCTGCATGTAGAGTTTCATGTATAGGGAGTCGGTTAAGACTTGCTGAGCCATCGTGCTCACGGTTGCTGCTATGAGTGTTTGCAGGTGAGGACTACCCCACGGACTCGGGGTACGAGTCCACCGGCGAGGGCTACCCTCCGTTAAGGACTATGGCTGAGTGGAAGTCGTACACGCCTCGTTGATGCTGAGTGAAGCTAGTGTGGGTTGTCCGTAGGGCTGGACAACCGACTTTTGCTAGTTAGGTGGGCGTGATTTGTATAAATTATCTTCCGCTGTAGTATACTGAGTAAATAGCTGTAAACTGAAGGTTTGTATGACTTTTTGTACATATTCAGTTGTTTCCAATGTAATACCATGTTTCCTTAGGATGTGTGCTGTCGGTTGTCGCATTGAACGGCACCACCCTCTGAGATCCTGGGCGTATGGATTTGGGTCCGTCACAATAGCATACTCCATGCAGTCCATAAAATAGTGGTAAACATAATGACAGTAAACATGCGATACATCTCGTACATGGATAATGTAAAAACTTTGCACAAGCTACACCATTACCAGACCAAATACCAATTAGTGAAATCCAATTCGATGGACTTCCTCTTTGGAAGTTCATCTCAACTAGATTTAGTCACTACGAGACGTTAATATCGCCTTGTCATCACGTATACTACCCTTTATCTTCAATACGACACAAACATGATCTCTAGAAAAAGAACTTGAGTAGGTAATATACTCAAATCTTTCACTAGTTGAAGATAACAATGTCAAAGCCCGGTTGTACACGGTTGGTGTAGCATCCAAAAAGGTGGAGGGACTTCAAATTTTTTGAAACTTGGTGGCAACTGATCACATCCATATGATACTAGTGAAAATTCAAGTTTGAGCTTGCCACTTGTTCCAAATAATTCAAAAAGCCCTCAGGCAAAATTTCATAATTTTGGAAGCATGTTTGCTATTTAATTCTAGGGTGACACCGAAAACCATTGGAATTTAAATTTAAATTCGGAATTTGAACCAAACTTGATCAAATGCAGCATTGAAGTCAAAAATTGAATTCTACATATTTGATTTTGCTTCCCTGCATATATCTAGAATTTTTGGACAAAAGTTAGTGGCAGAAAAAAAGATTAGACACTTGAAGAGGGGAGGAGAGAGGATGACATGTGGGGCCAGTTAGTCAGTCTCTACCCGAGCACGTCGGTTTCCCGGTTTCTCTCTGCGGGTGACACCGTGACGCAGCGCGCCACGGCGATGCTACTGGCTTGGCGCCGAAGTCACCGTTTCACTCGGTGTGGTCGTGCTCGAGCAGAGCGTCGCAGCAGCTGGTCGGGGTCTCCACTCACTCGGTGAAGAAACTGTTTGGAATCTACTCGTGAGATAGGTATTTATTCACACGGTTTGGAAAGAGGTAGATAATGGCTTAAGACTGTGAAACTGAGACCCAGCAGAGGGGATAGGATGCAGTGAGCGAAGGTCTCACGTGTGTAGCCTTCTTGGTGTCGATTGAGGACCGAGCCGTGTGCAGCCCTGTTGGACAAGTATCGAACAGTACCGGATGCATACTGGCATATGAGAACCAGGAAGACGATGTAATTCGTTAACCTGGGTACCGAGGCTTACCCAACCGTTTTATAAGAGTGGGTTGAGGGTAGCAAGGTGTAAATCTGCCAGTAGGCACAGACACGCTCCACGCAAGGATCTCCTGCCCATTATGGATGGACCGGTTCGGCATTTGGGGTGCCTTTGAAAGGTTGTTGCATACAACAGGGTAGGAAGGTGTGAAGCACCACACTTCTGAAAGTGGGTGTATGTGACATGTTATCCGGGTGTCTCCTGATTGTAATCACCGTCCCTTGCGGTTAGTTGAGTACCGCTTGTTCACTGTGTTGTGACGTTGTAAAAAGCGAAATAAGCCAAATGAATATGCTGCATTGAACTATTAATGTCTTGAAACCCTGTATGCTGTGGTTGTAGAGCTAATTAAGTTTATCTTCCACTTTGGGCTTCACCACTTCGGAGGAAAGCGTTTCTTGTTTGATTGTGGACTTCCGATGTGAGGGCTGCCTAAGGCTCATTAAACTGCTGCTGTAAAACTGAAAGTAAGGACTAATATCTGGGCGTGTCTTTATTGCAATGTCTTTTCCCATATTACTAATCCCTGCATGTAGAGTTCCATGACTAGGGTGTCGGTTAAGCCTTGCTGAGCCATCGTGCTCACGGTTGCAATATTTGAGCTGTGTGCAGGTGAGAGTTATGAGGAAAGGTCCGAGGACGAGGTGATGCCCCCGTCGGGGTACACGGCCGAGCTGGAGCCCTGCACGCCGCCGTGATCTCCGGTTCTCTGTTGCTAGTGTGTAGCGTCCCCGGGCTGGACGGCTGCACTTTTGCTTAGTTAGGATTAGAGACTAGCTATGTATAATACTTCCACTGTATAACTAAGTTTTGTAAAAATACCTCTTCTGTTTTATATAAAATAAAAGTTTGTATGCTGTTCATATTCTTTTCCTGTGTTTGGTTGGGTGCCGCATCGCATGGCACCACCCTCTGTGATCCCTGATTGGGTGAACCACGGTGTGGTCCCCACAGTCGTGGTATCAGAGCCACATTGGGAATAGCACGCTCGAAAAGAGGCTATTTCGAAAACTTAGAAGTAGTCGAGTGAGGATTAGTCACTATGCCAACATAAGGTCTATGATAGTAGTAGTTACTAAGGTGGAAATGCTAACATAGTTATACAATCTGTAATGACGCTCCGACGTTAGGTAAGAGGTAAGGTACGCCACCGCAGGCGGATCGATTGCGGTAAGCTCGCCATACGAGTAATAGTATGGAATGGTTTACCGTGGCTTGGCACGGTAGTTAATATGAGTCTCTGAACCTTCTCATGGTTCTGAGAGTATATGAAAACGCTGATCTCCAGTGTGCTTTAGGCAAAAGCCAGAATACCCCATTGTGTGGTAAGCAACACGATAGTATGCAACTCTCGAACGTTCAATGTTCAAAGGGCCATACGCAACGCTCGCCATCGGCGTGCCTCAATGGTCATGAGGCAGTAGGTGGTATCCGTTGGGTTGATAAATTCCCAACTGTGACGACCTGTTCGCGCTCTACTTGTGTTCCCCGTCGTGTGGTGTGAAAACACGACCATGTACCTTGAGACGTGGCTTGACTCAAGGACGATCTGTATGGCAATGATACGGACCGTATGTTTTACTATGATATAGAACTGCCTGAAATGTAAAAACCTTTGTGTGCACCATTATTGTGTGGTCTTCTGCAGGTACTTTAACCACGCTAGTGCATGACATTTAGAAACCGTCTGTGAGTGACGATCTTAGTTCTACCATTTGACACGTATATGCCGGAATACCGGCTTAGGATTTTTCTTTGGTGAGGAAACATAGTACCGAGATGAGTATTAGTTGCATAAAAAGGACATTTTCATTGAAAAGAGTCAAAATGAAGTTTAGGATTCCATTTAGGGGTTATTGAACTCCAATATTGAACTAAGAGTCAATTGGGAGTGTAGATTCATTTCCAAAGACTTAGGAACAACCTTTCCTGTTTTCAGCAGAAACTTTGCTGAATTTAAACAGGGTATAACTTAGGATTGGTTGAATCAATGGAGGTTTGGGATACCATTCTGGAAAGTTTTTGAAGTCTTCTACAACTTTTCTGTAGAACTCCAGAACAAAATCTCCTTCCAAATGGATGAAAATCTCAGATGAGTATGCACTATCCAGAAACAGGACAGACCAAAAATGCTCTCTGGAATTTTCTGTATTTCGACCACAACTTTCTGTAGAAAATTTTCTAAGAGTCAAGTAAGATACCGTTGGAAAGTGTAGGAAAGGTGTTACAATTTTATAGTTCAGTGTTTTCCTAGATTGAGGGCAGAAATAGGTGGAATTTTGTGAACAAAACAGCCACTTGCAAAGGAGGTGCTGTCAAAATTCCTGAGAAAATTCTATCAAATTGTAAAAATCATAACTCATAAGATAGGGAGGCTATGGAGGCAAATAAATACAATCTGGATTCCTTTGTGAGTCTACTACAACTCTGTTGTTGAACTCTAGTCCAGATTTTGCCTCCAAGGTGGCCAAAACAGTTAAATTCTTCCAACTGGTCTGCTGGACCAGAAGCTGGACAGATATTACCATGTTGAAGTTTTTCAACCAAAACAATTAGTTTTACATTTCGATATCCAGCGGCTGTTGTAAAAAAGCAAGTTGGAGTCGAAAAGTTTATGCATTCAATATATCACTTCGAGCGAGGACATGTTAGGGTCCAGTGCAATAGCGAGGATTTACGCAGGCTAACACACTTAACATCCCTTGGTGACCCACGATGGTCGAAATGAAGTTTTAATCCATAAAGTTCATTACTTTGGAACTTGATTGTGTGACATGGTCTAGGGATGTATATGTTGTATAAAGTTTATACTTTATCCATATGTGTGATTGTTATACGCATTATTTGTTTCATTCTCGCACTACTATTGTATAGACTGGATGAAATAAACCAACATGTGCTGATCGTTTAAATGGTATGAATGCAGAATGGTGCGTACACAGTCCACTCAAGAGGAGAGAGTTTCAAGTCAGGTTCATGGTGATGAGTCTCCACCTCCGAAGCAAACCATGACGCAGCAGCAACCACCTCCTCCACCACCAGAAATTCCAAGAAATCTTGCGGAGGTTCTCGCCGCAGTAATCGGCTCGCGCGATGAGAAAACCGAGTTGCTGCGGATGCTAGTGCAACAGAATGCATCCCGTCAAGGAGGACGCCAAGACAATGGGCAACGCCAGCCCCAACAAAGTTCATATTCGGACTTCCTGGCGACCCATCCACCGGTCTTTACGGAGGCCGAAGAGCCTTTGGAGGCGGACAGCTTCATCCGCACTCTTGAGGCGAAGTTCGGTTTACTACGGTGCACCGAACACCAGAAGGCGCTGTACGCAGCGCAACAGCTTCAAGGGGAAGCCGGTACCTGGTGGGCGAACTACACCACCTCCTTAGCAGCTGGTCATGCCGTCACATGGACAGAGTTCCGGGAGGCGTTCCGCGCCTATCATATACCTCCCGGTGTTATGGAGAGGAAGCTTCAGGAGTTCCTGGCGCTGAAACAAGGCGAGAGGAGTGCTCATGAGTACTCCAGGTCATTAAACCGGCTGGCACAGTATGCGCCAGGATTTGTGGGAACGGAGGAAGATAAGAGAAATGCGTTCTTCCAGGGCCTGAATTCTAAAAGGAAGGTCCATCTCGCCCAAAGCAATCGCGGCACATTCAACGACCTTGTTAATGCCGCGATTTTACAAGAAAATGCTCAGTGTGAGCGCGGTTCTGATAAGAGGAAACGTAGCACGCAGATGAGCAGCAGTGGTGGGGCACCACAAAAATACCGTGTGGTGTATCGCTCGCCATCTGGTCAGAGATGGCAGCCACCGGCGCGACCGTCTCAGTTTTGCGGTCGACAATATAATGCGCCAAGCTTCTGACCATCGTATCCACCACAGCAACAACAGCAGCAAATGATGGTCCTGCATGCGCCTCAGTTTCAACCACGTGCACCGTGATACCGTCCTCAATTCGGAGGGACCCCGACATCTTACACTTGCTTCACGTGTGGCCGTGTCAGGCATATTGTGAAGGACTGCCCCGAGCAGCGAAAGGGCAGGGGTGCAGCACCGTATCAGGGTGCAAATCAGCCCTGCAATGAGCCCAAGAAACAAGCACAAAAACCCGGCAACGTCCACCACTTAGCCATCGAAGATGTGCCGGAAGGCGAACCTGTCCTCGCGGGTACGTTTTCTTATTTAGATCATCTCATAGTCATAATTTTTGACTCCGGTGCCACCCATAATTTCATAAGTCAATCTTATATTATTAAGTATCAATTGCCTATCATTCCCACAAATAGTTCATACTTGATATGCTCTCCAGGTGGGAAAATAACAGCTGATAGGATGGTCTATAGAGCACAATTAAAATTGGGTGGGAATCTATACCCGACTTCTCTAATCATGTGACAGAGTCAAAAACTCGATGTCATTTTAGGAATGTCATGGCTACATCGCCATGGTGCTGTTCTTGACATCATTCCACGTGTGGTTCATTTAAACTCTCCACTTCATAAACCACATGTTCTTATTCTTAACCATTTGGTTCAAGAAGCTCCAGCCACATATAACACGGAAGCCAAAAAACTTGAGGATATTCGTGTGGTCCGTGAATACCCGGATGTTTTTCTGGATGATCTCCCGGGCATGCCACCTGAAAGAGAAGTCGAGTTGAAGATCAAACTTGTACCCGGAACGACCCTGATATCATGGAGACCATACAAGATGGCTCTGAATGAGCTAGCTGAATTGAAGGAGCAGCTCAATGATCTGATGTGTAAGGGTTTCATTCCAACGAGTTCCTCGCCATGGGGATGCTCGGCGCTGTTTGTGAAAAAGAAGGATGAAACCTTGAGGTTGTGTGTGGATTACCTACCTCTCAACGCCATCACCATCAAGAATAAATATCCACTGCCCCGCATTGATATTCTCTTTGATCAACTTGTGGGTGCGAGTGTATTTTCGAAGATGGATCTTCGCCCCGGATATCATCAAATAAAGATCCGAGCGGAGGATATTCCGAAGACGGCCTTCTCGACGAGATATGGTTTGTATGAATACCTTGTCATGTCCTTTGGTCTCATCAATGCTCCGGCGCATTTCATGTACCTCATGAACTCAGTGTTCATGTCAGAGTTGGACAAGTTCGTGGTGGTGTTCATAGACGACATCTTGATTTATTCCAAGTCTAAAGAAGAACACGCCAAACACTTGCATATCATGCTCCAACGATTGCGAGACCATAAGCTTTATGCCAAGTTCAGCAAGTGTGAGTTCTGGATCAGCCAAGTGCCATTTCTTGGTCATATTATTTCTGTGGAAGGCATTGCAGTTGATACAAGAAAAATCGAACAAGTGACGAACTTCTCCAAACTTGCTAAACTGATGATGGAATTGTTGAATAAGAGGATAAAATATGTTTGGAACTCAGCTTGTGAAGGAGCTTTCCAAGCATTGATGAAGCATCTTACGACAGCTGCGGTGTTAGCTCAACCGGATACAACCAAGCATCTCGATGTATATTGTGATGCGTCCGGTATTGGGCTCGGCTGTGTATTGATGCAAGGAGGAAGAGTGGTCGCCTATGGCTCACGTCAACTTCGTAACCACGAGCAGCACTATCTGACTCATGATCTTGTGCTTGCTGTTTTGGTGTTGGCCATGAAAATGTGGAGGCACTATTTACTGGGGAACTTAGTGCACCTCTACACCGACCACAAGAGTCTGAAATATATATTCACTCAAAAGGAGTTGAATATACGGCAATGGAGATGGCTAGAGCTTATCAAAGACTATGAGATCGAGATTCACTACCATCCCGGAAAGGCAAACGTAGTTGCAGATGCCTTAAGCCGCAAATCTCACTTCAACCAGCTGTCCATCACCCCATTTGAAGAGGAGGAGCCAACTTTGTACTTGGTTCCATATGGGGCATTATATAATCTTGCTCTCGTCCCTACCATTTGTGAGGAGATTATGGAAGCTCAGAAGAAAGACGTAGGAATGTCGCACATTCGGAGAAGGATGAAGAATGGTGAAATGAAATGCTTCCGAATGGATGAACATGACACTCTATGATTTAAAGACCGTATAGTGGTACCCCGTGACATGAAGCTTTGTAAGAAAATCTTGGACGAAGCCCATTTGTCCACGTACTCTATTCATCCGGGCAGCAATAAGATGTACCAAGATCTGAAAACCAGGTTTTGGTGGACACGGATGAAAAGAGAAATTGTGAAGTACGTATCCGAATGTGATACGTATCAGCGTGTGAAAGTCGGCCATATGCGTAAAGCCAGACAGCTGCAACCATTGAACATTCCAGCGTGGAAGTGGGAGGATATAAGCATGGACCTCATAGTTGGTTTACCTCTCACGTCTCACAAGCATGACTCGATTTGGATAATAGTCGATCGCCTAACCAAGTCGGCTCATTTTATCCCCGTACATACAAAGTATGTGGCCAAGCAATGTGCGGAGTTGTATATCGCAAGGATCTTGTGCTTGCATGATGTTCCTCGCTCCGTTATTTCAGATCACGGTGCGCTGTTCGTCGCTCGGTTTTGGGAACAGCTGCACGTGTCATTGGGGACCAAACTGATCCGCAGCTCCGCGTATCACCCGCAGACGGATGGTCAAACTGAACGGGTGAATCAAGTGCTTGAAGATATGCTACGCGCTTGTGCCATCCACCTGTGTAAAAACTGGGACGATCATTTACCGTTGGCGGAGTTTTCTTATAACAATGTCTATCAAGCGAGCATAAAGATGGTGCCGTATGAAGCTCTCTACGGCTGGAAATGCCGCACACCCCTCAACTGGTGTGAGTCCGGCTAGCGAGTGATCTACGGTGTTGAACTTGTGAATAAGGCTGAAGAACGAGTGCGAGTAATACAAGCCAATCTCAAAGCTGCTCAATCTCGTCAGAAGAGCTATGCGGATAAAAGACGCCGTCCTCTCCACTTCGACATCGGGGACCATGTTTATGTCCGTGTGTCTCCGATAAAGGGAGTTCATCGTTTCGGAGTGAAGTGCAAACTTGCACGTGATTCATCGGTCCATTCGCCGTCATTGAAAAAATGCGGACCCATGGCCTATCGCTTGGAGTTACCGGCATCGCTCGCAGGAATTCACAACGTCTTCCATATCTCTCAGCTGAGGAAGTGTCTCAAACCCTCGGCTGAACTCCCGCCTGAATACATAGAAGTTCTTCAACCGGACCTCACGTACTCCGAGTATCCGATCTGTATTATCGATGAAAATGCTCGCGTCACAAGAAACTGGACCTTATGGTTTTACAAGGTCTTGTGGAGTAACCATACCCCTGATGAGGCAACATGGGAAAGCGAGGATTACCTACAAGCAAATTATCAAGACTTGCTATCATCGTATAACCGGTAAAGTTTCCGCGCTTTGCTTTTCTTTTGGAATCTCGGGACAAGATTCTTTTTAAGGGGTGAGGGATGTGAAAGCCCGGTTGTACACGGTTGGTGTGGCATCCAAAAAGGTGGAGGGACTTTAAATTTTAAAACTTGGTGGCAACTGATCACATCCATATGATACTAGTGAGAATTCAAGTTTGAGCTTGCCACTTGGTTCCAAATAATTCAAAACCCCTCAGGCAAATTCCATAATTTTGGAAGCATGTTTGTTATTTAATTCTAGGGTGACACCAAAAACCATTGGAATTTAAATTTTAATTTGGAATTTGAACCAAACTTGATCAAATGCAGCATTGAAGTCAAAATTGAATTCTACATATTTGATTTTTCTTCCCTGCAAATATCTAGAATTTTCGGACAAAAGTTGGTGGCAGACCTAAAAGATCAGAGACTTGAAGAGGGGAGGAGAGAGAATGACATGTGGGGCCAGTTAGTCAGTCTCTACCCGAGCACGTCGGTTTCTCGATTTCTCTCTGCGGCCGACACCACGATGCAGCGTGCCACAGCAATGCCCCTGGCTTGGCGCCAAAGTCACCGTTTCACTCGGTGCGGTCGTGCTCGAGCTGAGCGTTGCAGCAGCCGGTCAGGGTCTCCACTCACTCGTTGAAGAAACCGCGCTCGTCTTCTACTTCCTCTGCTTTCACGGCCGAACCAAGCAATCGCCCTTTCCTATGCTCTCGCTCCGTTAGACTGAGGTTCCTTCGGCTGGGCAGGGTTCCCAGCGGTACGGGGTGAGACTGTCCAGCCTAGGAGCAGCCGCGCTTCCTCACCGGCCGTGATCGCGGTCCAGTTTCTCCGAGCTACCGAAAGAACCAACGTCCGTCTACCCCAAAATTTGGTTCCAAGGTGAAGTCATAGTCTAATTGCTTTAGCTCGATGATTATACACAACCTAGCGCAGATCCTCGACGAAAAATTATGGGAAGCCGTGGAAAAATTAGGCCGTGAGCTGAGTTTTTCTGGCCGCCAACGCACAACCCTAGCCGCACCGTTGAGCCATACTTTGCACGGATTTTTACCCATTGTAGGATGCAGAAACGTGCTCCTCACTTACCCCTGGTGCTTGTGGTGCTCTCCCCAACCGGAATACTCTTCTGCCATGCGAGAACGACGGCGCCATGGTGGAGTTTGCCGCTACCGCCGTTGGGGAGGTATTTCCGGCCATTAAGCACCGCCACCGAGCCTCCCAGCTTGTTTATCATTGAGTTTTGGGCACAGGCGCCGATGTTCGAGCTGTTTGGGGCACGGGGCAGCTATTCCGGTGAGTCGCCGCCCCTGCTCCGACTAGAGGACCGTCGGGGCGCGAGGTAGACGATGAGGGAGGTGCGGGCCACCCGTCAGTGACTCAGACCCATGCCAAATTTCACCTAAATCCAAAACCTTTTGAGGTCTTTTTGGGTATAACTAGAAAGACGGTAGTTTGAACTCAAGTTCAAATTCAAACCACTTCCATCCCATGAATTCAAAAGTGGGAGGCATATTCTTACTCAGCACATTTTTGTGAGCTCACACACAAATTTTCACTCCATTTGGAGTTGATCTTGACATGAGCTAAGTTTAGCAAATTCAAACTCAATTTGAATTTCAAACTGCATATGTGCTGAAATTATATTCAAACACTCCACAATTTGAATTCGATCCAATCCAAATGGGCATTTGGTAGATAATTCAAATTCAAAAGGGTATTAGGGGGATTACTGTTTGTAGCAGTAGGAGGAAGTTAATTTTGGACGTTAAAACTGGGCTGGGGCCCACATGTAAGCTTCACAGACCAAAGAACTGACTGAAGCACTGAGTACTTGGGTCTCGGGCTCCTGCCGTAGTCGCCACCGTGCCAGGCCATCGAGGCCAGCAGCTTCATGATGCCCCGAGCCGCTTAACCGCCTCGCTGCCCTTCTTATCTCCGCAGCCGAGCCGAGCCGAGGCAGCACCGAGCATTCGTCGCCTCTCGCGCAAGAAAAGCGTTGCCTCACCACCGCTCTCTCGGGATCGATCAGAAAAGCCAACGATCACAGCCTCTCCACTCGCTTCAAGCTGCAAAACGGTGCTAGAGGCTCTCTCTTTCCTTCCCCGTCGTAGGAACTTAGCTGAACTCGGATGATCCCGCCCATACCGAACGTTCTTTCCAGTGACCTAAATTCGCCGCACCTCGGGCTCCTGTGGACAGCCCAAATGGGAGCATTTCACGCGCAAGCTAAGGCGTCCTCGGACGCGCTAGAGACTGGTGCTGCTCACCCACGAACCACAGCCCGAGTGTTTGATCCCTAGGAAAATCGAACGAGCCCATGATGAGCTTCCCTAGGATCCCCTGACGCTCTCCGGCCTTTTGCTCGATCGGTTGGGGTGCTAGGAAGTCCGGCCGACATGGCCGATGTTCTTCCGAAGCCGCCGCTCGTCGCTGGCCGTGTACCGGTGACTGTCACGACAAGCTGAGCCCAACATCGTGTTACCCAGGTATAATTAGGCAGAGGCGGCCAAGATTGTAAAGTGTGGCACACGGGAGAAGCCCTCCGGCGAGCACTCCGGCGAGGGGGGCGGAGGCCGAGCGCGGGAGGCCGGAGGTAGACGAAGCCCCCGGTCCCACGTGTCAGCGGCCGATATTTTAAAACCAGGATTAGCTGTGGCACCGGAACGGGTGCGTCTGCGCGCGAAAGATTCTGTAGCCCCGTATGTCGACCGCTGAGAAGTTGACACGTAGCCCCGGTCCCACACGCAGCAATTTAAACATTTTCCCGATTTTCAGATTTAGTTCAAACTTCGAACCCAAATAACTTTGGCTAGAAAACTCCAGATCGAGTGAACCAAATTTTGTTGGATTCAGATCTGTGAGTACTTTCCAGCAAATCAAGTTTCACTCTATGAAAATCTTTATTTCTCCAGAATTAATTATGCAAAATTTAAAATGTTTAGGATTTTAACTGGAGAATCCTTTGGAGGAAAATTATGAAATGTTTCTAGGATATTCACCGAAATATCCCTGAGCTACTATAAAAATTTCAGATCCATTTGAGCTCATTTGATCCCCCTGATGGTGTGATTAATAAAACTGTTCCAGAGAAACTAGAAAATGTCCAGAAACATTCTCAGAATTTCTCTGAGATTGTTTAGCTCATATCTTTAGCTATGAACCTTCAAATTAAGTGAGACCAACTCTATTAGAACCCTCTGAAAACCAAGTTTTCAGAAAGTCATGGCTTGCTCCATGAAAATCCCTAGAACACCCTAGGAGCTCCAATTAAGGTCAAGTACATAATTATTTGTAGAGATCTGAAATGAGGTTTGCTGCAAATGAAACTTGGCCAAGTATCTGTTTAGGTTGTAACCAAACCACAGTAAAAATTTCAGAGTCAGTGGGTCTGTCTAATAAGAATTATAGTCTTCACAAGTTTAAATTCGATTCAAATGCATTTAAATTGATACATATACATGTTATCTCATGTAGTCACTAAGGTTGATGAGGAACCCGAAGTCTTAGACTTCGTCACTCCAGAAGAGCAGCTAGCATACGACCAAGAGTAGCAAGGCAAGCTCCGGTTGCATTAACCCGTTTTTACAAATTTTTACTGTTTTCAGAACTTACTTTTAGTACCCACTTACTTCTGGCATTAGTCTTGTTTGAAACCCAAATGCATAGCCAAGAAAACCCTGGGTTTGGATTAGGTTTGAAAACCTCGTTAGCCACTGCAATGCTAAGATAGTGTAGGATTCGGTACAAGTCGAGTAGTTGGAACTACTCGCGAGGATAGGCTAGTGGCACATCGCTCGGGTAAAGATAGCAAATGAAACACATGGAAAGAAAAATGAGACCGAGTGGAGAGTAAGGGCAGCAGGACTTTGGGGCCTGGGTGCTATAGCTCCGCTTGTGTTAATTGAGGACCGAGCTGTAAGGGCCTCAGTTTTTGACACACATTTGCAGTGTTCATCACCACACCACACACCTCATTTGAGGAAGGATGACGAACACAAATGAAGAGCAAGTAACAATTATCAACATGCTCATTAGAGAACAAACTCACACATTGCGAAAGTGGTATTTCACACATGTGATATAAGGGGGCTGGACATATGAAAACTCCTATACATTGTTAAGGATGTCCATGCCAAGTTTCACCCAAATTCAAAACCTTTTTGAGGTCATTTTGGGTATAGTTAGGAAGAGGGCAGTCAACCATATTCAAATTCAAACTGTTTTTATCCCATGAATTTAAAAGTGGGAGGCATATTCTTATTCAGCACATTTTTGTGAGCCCACACACCAATTTTCACTCCATTTGGAGTTGATCTTGACATGAGCTAAGTGGGACAAATTCAAACTTCATTTGAGTTCAAAACTGCACTTGTGCTGAAATTCACTCAAACCAAACCCAATTTGAACTTTGATCAATTCAAATGGTTCATGGGTGAATAATTTGAATTACCAGGGGTACTATGGGGTTCACTGTTTACAACAGTGATTAGGAGCAAATTTCATAGGTTAAAACTGGAAGTGGGTCCCACATGTCAGCCACTGCTCAGATCAAACCGACTGAGACTTTTCTCACTCGGGTCGCCGAGCCGCCGCTGCGATCGCCACCGAGGGCAGCCGCCGCGCCAGCAGCTGCTTGCCCACGCGCTGGCGTGAGGCGGTGCAGAGCCTTCTTAAGGTGCCTGCCCCCCTCCTCGGCCGAGGCCTCGCCGTTCTTCCCCGCAAGAACTCAGCACCGGCCGAAGTTTTCCGCAGCTCGGAATCGATCGGAGAACGCCGATCACAGCTCCCTCCGTCCACTCCAGAGCCCCAGCAAGGTACTAGAGACCTCCTCCGTCCTCCCCGCTGCTAGAATTCAGTTGAAACCGATTGATATCGGCTGTGCCGAAAGATCAAATTCGGGACTTGGAACCGTCGCACCTCGGGCTCCCGTGGACAGCCCAACCAGGGCGTTGTCACGTCCGAGCCAAGGCACCCTTGGACGCGCCAGTGACCGGTGCTGCTCACCCCCGAGCCACAGCTCGAGTGGTTGCTCACTGGCAGCGAATTTCCATTTTTCCCCTTTCTGTGTGCAGAACGACCTTCGGGGGCGGTTCTGTCAAATTCGTGCTCTAGAAAGGATTAGAGGGCCTCAATCCGCTCTCACACAAGCTAGACACGGTAACGCACAAGTTGCCTTCACAACTCTTGGCCGGAGAACCTCTGTACCCGGCGTAATTCGAGGTCTACCAATGGCGGAATGAACGGGCGGCATCGGGCGCACGGTGAGGACCTATTTTGGGCCTTCCCCGAGCTGTCTCGAGCTCATGTCGACCTTCTCTGAGGTCCACTGATGCTTCCCGACCGGTTCCTCGAGTAGTTGGGGTGCTAGGGAAGTCAGCCGACGTGGCTGGAGTCTTTCAGAGGTGGCGGCTCGTCGCCGACCATGCTCCGGCCATTGTCATGAGCAGCTGACCCTAGAATCCTGTTCCCCGAGTAAAAGTAGGCAGGGGCGGCCATAATCGTGAAGTTTGGAGCTGTACAGAAGCCGGCGGCGAGCTCTCCGGCGAAGTCCCTCGGCGGCAGAGCGCGGGCGTCGGGAGGTTGACGAAGGGGTGGACCCCAGCTGTCAGTGGGAGATATTTTGAATCGGGATCCGGCTGCGGATGGGATCGGGTGTGCTGGCGTGCAAAATCCTTGTGGGCCGCGGTGTGCTGTCGCCTCGGCGTGCGACGCGTGTCCCCTGGGCCCACGCGAGGGTTTAAACTTTTCCCCGATTTTCAGAATTCTTCCAACTCCAAATCCTCATAACTTTGGCTAGAAAGCTCCAAATTAAGTGACCCAAATTTTGCTGGATTCAGCTCTCTGAGTACTCTCCAGCAAATCAAGTTTCACTTCATGAAATTACTTAATTCTCCAGAATTAAAACCTCAAAATTTAAACTGTTTGGAATTTTAACTGGAGAATCCTGTGGAGGAAAATCCTGAGATTTTGCTGGGATGTTCACCAAAATATCCCTGAACTACCATAAAAATTTCAGACCCATTGGAGCTCATTTGATCCACCTAATGGTGTGGTTAGTGAAACTGTTCCAGAGAAAAATAGAAAATGTTCAGAAACATTTTCAGAATTTTCTCTGAAATTGTTTAGCTCATATCTTTAGTTAGGAACTTCCAAATTAAGTGAGACCAACTCCATTAGAACCCTCTGAAAATCTAGTTTTCAGAAAGTCATAGTTTGTTTCATGAAAATCCCTAGAACACCCTAAGAGTTCCAATTAAGGTCAAGGACATAATTAATTGTGGAGGGCTCAAATGAGCTTTTCTGTACCTAAAACTTGACCAAAACTCTGTTTAGGTTGTAACCAAGCCCCAGTAAAAGTTTCACAGTCATTGGGTCTGTCTAGTGAGAATTATAGATTTCACAACTTTAAAAGTAAATACAACTGCATTTAAATTAATACATGTATTACTTCTATCATGTAGTCGCTAAGGTCGAGGAGAAACCCGAAGTCCTAGACTTCGTTACTCCGGAGGAACAGCTAGCCTACGACCAAGAGCAGCAAGGCAAGCCCCGGTTTGCATTAACCATTTTTTTACAAATTTTTATTGTTTTGAGCACTTACTTGAGTATTATTATTCTTTGCATTAGAGTCTTGTGTGGAAACCCAACTGCACAGCCAAGAAAACCATGGGTTGGGTTTAGGATTGCAAACTCCGTTAGCTACTGCATTGCTATGATAGAGTAGGATTCGGTACAAGTCGAGTAGTTGGAACTACTCGCGAGCATAGGCTAGAGGCACTCGACTCGGGTAGTGATAGCACATGAAACACATGGCAAGCAAATGAGACCGAGCGGAGGGTAAGGGCAGCAGGACTTTGGGGCCTGTGTGCTGTAGCTCCGCTTGTGTCGATTGAGGACCGAGCCATGTGCGGGCCTGTTGAACAAGCTAGAACAGTACTAAAGACCTACCGGCTATATGGGAACCGAGAAACTGATGTAACTCGGGTAGCTGGGTATTGAGGCATTGCCCGTCGTTCAGAGGGTAGGTTGAGAGCTTGAGGTGTAAATCGGCTGGCGGCACTGAGATGCGCGTGCAGAGACCTCTTGCTCGGGACGATGGGACCGGTTCAATATTTGGCTGACAGGTGAAAGGTGGTCGCGTACGGTGTCAGTGATGGTTGCTGTAGGCAACATCGAGTACGGGCGTACGTGACGGGTTGTTCGGGTAACCCTGCAGGTGTAAATCGATTATAATCGCCGTCCCTCGCGGTCAGTGAGTACCACTTGTTCACTGTACCATGACGTAGAAAGAACAGGCTAGTTACATGTTAAAACATTGCTGATTGAAAGATGGACTTGATTGCTAATGACTTGTTGTACTTTAGAGCTAACTAAAGTTCATTTCAACTTTGGGCAAAGTACATGAGAGAAACACGTTTCTTGTTTGATTGCGGCTCTCTCATGTACCTTAGCGTAAGGTTCTCCACAACCTGCTGCTAAAACTTGAAAGTAAGGTTCTACTAATTAGGCGAGTCCTTGCTAATGATTTTCACCTCATGTAACCCATTACCCTCATGTAGAAGTTCCATGTTTAGGTGAGACGGGTCAGACTTGCTGAGACTTCTTGCTCACTGCTTGTGTTTGAAGCTTTTGTAGGGTTGTATGAGGAAGGGACTCCCGAGGAGGAGACGGAACCCCAGGAGGGGAACCCCGTCGAGTGGGAGTCGTGCACGCCGCAGAGTTAGTGTGTGTGTGTGCTAGCAAGGACACGTTCAAGGGCTGAACGTGCACTTGATGCCTAGTCTACGCCCGTGAGTGTAGACTGAACTTATTTTGATGTAAACATGTTCATAAACTTGTTTATGTAATAAAATTTTGCTTCCGCTTTGTACTTTTGACGTGTGTTATCCGGTGCTGTGCAACGCAGCACCCCTCAGCGTGATCCTGGCCCGACAAGACCGTGGGGTCGTGTCAGCGTTGGTATCAGAGCTCGCTTGAGGTTTAACACAGTATAAAGGTCTTTTTTTTTCAAAAATCCAGTGCGGAACGAGTTAGTAGCCCGTATAAGGATGTTATTAGCATATAGAAAGTGGCATATTAACCTATTTGTTATGTCGGAAAATCGTGCATCTCGGGACGTTCATGTCTTGGGGGGTGCACGTAAGCGCTGTCCACCAGTGCGCACAAGCTGAAGGGTGGAGCCCCACGGGTGGCAGGTAACCCGACCCGCTTTGATATCCTCTACGACTCTTCATGTCGTTTTGCGTATTCGAGCAATGTCTATCCCTGGCATGCGTGGTGCAACTTGGGAGACCCCTTCATGTGGTCTGAAACGTGAACACGTAGCTCAAGGCGTGGTTGGCTTGAGAACATCCGGGCGAGTGATGACGGCCGGGTGTACGAACTGTATGGATTCCGGGCTCGGTGTGCAGCCGAGTCTGACGATTGCTTGAGTTTATGCAGGTAGCCTGTCCACGAAACGGTAGATGTGTAGCATCCGTGTGCGAGTGACCTTTAGTGCCACTGAAATAACGAAGCCGGCTAAGTCCGGTATAGGTTTTTCTTTGTGAGGACGTAGTACCGACATAATCTCGTGACGCATCGACGTCACACCCAACTAAATGGACAACTTCATTTAAAACTTGAAGGTTTTGATCCAAAATAGTAAAACTTGATGTAACTCCTTCTCTTGAACAGGATATTCAAAGTTAACAAGTTTTCAACTTATAGGTTGTTAAGGACAGAGCACTCTGTTTCAGCTGAATTAAGGCTGAAGTTAATCAGAGGTTAGAGGTTGAGTTCTTTCGAGGTTAGGGGTCATATGATACATTTATGGAAATCTTTGGAAGAGCTTTACAACTTTTCTGTTGAGTTCCAGAGGTGTTTCATCACCTAACCAATCGGAAGAGGCAGTAGAGTTGAAACTGTCCAGAAAACAGGGCAGAGCAAAGACTCTCTGTAAACTCTCTGTAAATTAAGCATAACTTCCTGCTTAAAAACCCAAAAATAGAAGATGAGGTAGTTCTGGAAAACTTATGAGATAGGTTACAACTCTGTAACAGAAAGTTTTGTCAGATTAGGAACAGAATGAACTGAGATTCTTGGATCAAATCAGTACCTATAGCAGGGAGGTGCTGTCCAATTTTCTCCAGAAATTATGTTAACTTTGACATCTCATAACTTTTGAACCAGGACAGACCTTAGGCCAAGCAAATACTTTCTGGAAAGATATTGAAGTTAGATTTAACTTTAATGTTGAGCTCCAGAATTGGTTTTGCTTTTAGAATGGCCTAAATCTGGTCGAAATGGAAACTGGTCAGGGCTGTCATGGGAACAGCAGATCAGCAGTCAAATTTGTTTAAAATTTGAACTATGTTTCCAAGTTTTAGGGGTTCAATGACATGTCTTATGTTATAACTCAGTGGTTTACTGTTTAAATAAATATTTGACATTTCTCAAATATATTTTTACAGATGACAGCAGATAAGAAGTTGGAGAACGGGTGGGTGATGTCCCACTGTTCTCACCGTAGCGGCTACCCGGAAGCATTGTGGCAAATGCTCCAATATTTCGGGTACAATCAGATGCCGCAGTACTTCGCCAAGGAAGAAGGCGAAGAGGGGAACAAGACATGGACGATCCATGTCGAAGTCCCTGCAGGACCTACGCCACCCGGTTGGGTGCCGTTCACCGTCACGGTGAGAGGAAGACAACCGGAAGGGATGTGGCAAGCGGCAGCCCGTGACACCATGTCATATTTCTGCCAACTACACGTGCAGGCTATGGAAGGCACTCCATACGCGCTCGTTCCGGTGGAGGGACGGGCTCAGCATGTGTGGGAAGAGAGGTATCTGGAGGCAACGGACTCGAGTGGCCCAAGGTACAACCCCGCGGAGGCGAACCTTAGCCTCCAGATGAGGGCGGGAAACGCCGTGATGGACAGCCAAGCTGTTCATACGGAGCATCTCGCCACAAAGCTCAAGGAGAGACAAGCCGTGGAGATCATTTTGAGAGTGCTCACAGCGCACTCCGTAATGCGCTCCTTCCGACGATTAAGCGACTGAATGAACAACACAATCAGTTGCATCGTCTGAAGAAGGCGAAGAAGAAAAACCGTGTTGACATCACGGCGTTGCAAGAGCTGGTGCAGACCCTAACCCAGCAGAATGAGGACCTTGCTCAAGAGCGGGACGACGCCATTGAGGAAGGACAAGGCTGGGAAGAGGACTACAACCAGGCTATGGACGAGGTGCATGCTTTGCAGGACCTCGTGCCTCCGGTATTGGGCATACCGGTGGTCTTGGGTGACACGACCCCACTGGTCCTGTCGAGCCAGGATCACGCTGAGGGGTGCTGCGTTGCACAACACCGTATAACACACGTCAAAGGTACAAAGCGGAAGCGGAAGCTTTATTACATAAACAAGTTTATTAACATGTTTACATCAAAATAAGTTTAGTCCACACTCGCGGGCGTAGACTAAGCATCAAGTGCACGTTCAGCCCTCGAACGTGTCCTTGCTAGCACACACGCACACTAACTCTGCGGCGTGCACGACTCCCACTCGACGGGGTTCCCCTCCTGGGGTTCCGTCTCCTCTTCGGGAGTCCCTTCCTCATAGAACCCTGCAAAAGCTTCAAACACAAGCAGTGAGCACGAAGGCTCAGCAAGTCTGACCCGTCTCACCTAAACATGGAACTTCTACATGAGGGTAATGGGTTGCATGAGGTAAAAATCATTTGCAAGGACTCGCCTAATTAGTAGAACCTTACTTTCAAGTTTTAGCAGCAGGTTGTGGAGAACTTTATGCTAAGGCACATGAGAGAGCCGCAATCAAACAAGAAACGCATTTCTCTCATGTACTTTGCCCAAAGTTGAAAAGAACTTTAGTTAGCACTAAGCTACAACATATCATTAACAATCAATATCCAACTTTCAATCAGCAACATTTTAACATGTAACTAGCCTGTTCTTTCTACGTCACGGTACAGTGAACAAGTGGTACTCACTGACCGCGAGGGACGGCGATTATAATCGATTTACACCTGCAGGGTTACCCGAACAACCCGTCACGTACGCCCGTACTCGATGTTGCCTACAACAACCATCACGGACGCCGTACGCGACTACCTTTCACCCGTTAGCCAAATATTGAACCGGTCCCATCGTCCCGAGCAAGAGGTCCCTGCACGCGCATCTCTGTGCCGCCAGCTGATTTACACCTCGAGCTCTCAACCTACCCTCTGAACGACGGGCAATGCCTCAACACCCAGCTACCCGAGTTACATCAGTTTCCCGGTTCCCATATAGCCGGTAGGTCTTCGGTACTGTTCTAGCTTGTTCAACAGGCCCGCACACGGCTCGGTCCTCAATCGACACAAGCGGAGCTACAGCACACAGGCCCCAAAGTCCTGCTGCCCTTACTCTCCGCTCGGTCTCATTTTCTTGCCATGTGTTTCATGTGCTATCTCTACCCGAGCAATGTGCCTCTAGCCTATTCTCGCGAGTAGTTCCAACTACTCGACTTGTACCGAATCCTACTCTATCCTAGCAATGCAGTGGCTAACGAGGTTTTCAATCCTAAACCCAACCCATGGTTTTCTTGGCTGTGCAGTTGGGTTTCCAATCAAGACTCTAATGCAACGAACAAAGGGAAACAAGTATGTGCTCAAAACAATAAAAATTTGTAAAAAGGTTAATGCAAACCGGGGCTTGCCTTGCTGCTCTTGGTCGTAGGCTAGCTGTTCCTCCGGAGTAACGAAGTCTAGGACTTCGGGTTCCTCCTCGATCTTAGCGACTACATGATAAGAGCAATGTATGTATTAATTTAGAGGCCTTTGTATTAACTTTGAAGTTGTGAAGTCTATAACCCTTACTAGACAGACCTAATGACTGTGAAACTTTTACTGTGGCTTGGTTACAACCTAAACAAAGACTTGGTCAAGTTTTAGTTGCAGCAAAGCTCATTTGAGCCCTCCACAAATAATTATGTCCTTGACCTTAATTGGAACCCTTAGGGTGTTCTAGGGATTTTCATGAGACAAACTATGACTTTCTGAAAACTAGATTTTCAGATGGTCCTAATGGAGTTGGTCTCACTTAATTTGGAAGTCTCTAACTAAAGATATGAGCTAAACAATTTCAGAGAAAATCCTGAAAATGTTTCTGAACATTTTCTATTTTCTCTGGAACAGTTTTACTAATCACACCATTAGGTGGACTAAATGAGCTCAAATGGATCTGAAATTTTTATGGTAGCTCAATGATATTTTGGTGAACATCTCAGCAAAATTTCAGGATTTTCCGCCAAAGGATTCTCCAGTTAAAATTCCTAACAGTTTAAACATTAAGGAATTAATTCTCGAGAATTAGGGAATTTCATGAAGTGAAACTTGATTTTCTGGAAAGTACTCAGAGAGCTGAATCCAGCAAAATTTGGTTCACTCAATTTGGAGCTTTCTAGCCAAAGTTATAAGGATTTGAAGTTTGAAGGAAATCTGAAAATCGGGGAAAAGTTTAAACTCGCGCGTGGGCCCAGGGGACACGCGTCGCACGCCGAAGCGACAGCACACCGCGGCCCACAAGGCTTTTGCGCGCCAGCACACCCGATCCCGGCCGCAGCCGGATCCCGATTCAAAATATCGGCCGCTGACAGCTGGGGTCCACCCCCTTCTTCAACCTCGCGACACCCGCGCTCCGCCGCCGAGGGACCTCGCCGGAGAGCTCGCCGCTGGCTGCTGTACCGCTCCAAACTTCTTGATTCTGGTCGCCCCTGCCTACTTTTACTTGGGGAACATGATCCGAGGGTCAGCTGCTCATGACAACGGCCGGAGCATGGTCGGCGACGAGCCGCCATATCGGAACGACTTCGGCCATGTCGGCTGATGCCCCTAGTGCCTCAGCTACTTGAGAAACCGGTCGGGGAGCATCAGTGGACCTCAGAGAAGGTCGACATGAACTCGGGGCAGCTCGGGGAAGGCCCGAAATAGGTCCTCACCGTGCGCCCGATACCCCCCGTTCGTTCCGCCATTAGTAGACCTTGAATTACGCCGGGCACAGAGGTTCTCCGGCCCAGAGTTGTGAAGGCAACTTGTGCGTCACCGTGTCTAGCTCGTGTGGGAGTGGCCTGAGGCCCTCTAATCCTTTCTAGAGCACGAATTAAACAGAATCGTACCCGAAGGTCGTTCTGCACACAGAAAGGGGAAAAGTGGAAATTCGCCGCCGGTGAGCAACCACTCGAGCTGTGGCTCGGAGATGAGCAGCACCGGTCACCTGCGCGTCCAAGGGTGTCTTGGCTCGGGCGTCACAACGCCCAGGTTGGGCTGTCCACGAGAGCCCGAGGTGCGGCGGTTTCCAGTTCCGAGTTTGATCTTTCGGCACAGCCGATATCACTCGGTTTCAATCGATTTCTATCAATGGGAAGGATGGAGGATGGTTGCTAGTACCTTGCTGGGACCTTGGAATGGAAAGAGGGAGCTGCGATCGGCTTGATCAAGCAGGAACTCGAGCGGCGGCGATGGCAGTGGAAAAAGCAGTCGCGCACGTCGGTAGCTCGGGGAAATGGTGACTGAAGCACGCCGGGGAGGGAATAAATAGCCCGGCCGGCTGGTCTCCGGCTTGGGGCACGCAGCAGGAGCTGGCGCCGGCTGCCCCCTTCGGTGGCGCGCGCGCACAGCTGCCGGGAACCGACTGAACTGTGGTTCAGTCGGTTTGCTTTGAGGCAGAGGCTGACATGTGGGTCCCACTTCTCTTTTAACCTCTGAAATTTATTCCTAACAGCTGTGGTAAACAGTGAACCCTATTCTACCCTTGGCAATTCAAATTATTCACCCAAGAGCCATTTGAATTGATCAAAGTTCAAATGAGGTTTGGTTTGAATGAATTTCAGCACAAGTGCAGTTTGAAATTCAAATAAAGTTTGAATTTCTCCCCCTTAGCTCATGTCAAGATCAACTCCAAATGGAGTGAAAATTGGTGTGTGAGCTCACAAAAATGTGCTGAGCAAGAATATGCCTTCCACTTTTACATTCAGTGGGTGAAAACAGTTTGAATTTGAATATGGTTTCAAACTGCCCTCTTCCTAACTATACCCAAAATGACCTCAAAAAGGTTTTGAATTTGGGTAGAACTTGGCATGGACATCCTTAGCAAAGTGTAGGAGTCTTCATATGTCCAGCCCATCTATATCACATGTGGGAAGTACCACTTTTGCAATGTGTGAGTTTGTTCCCTAATGAGCATGTTGATAATTGTTACTTGCTCTTTATTTGTGTTCATCATTCTTCCTCAAATGAGGTGTGTGGTGTGGTGATGAACACTGCAAATGAGTGTCAAAAACTGAGGCCCTTACATTCCTCCCCCCTTAAAAGAATCTCGTCCCGAGATTATAAGGTGAAATGAGAGAGAGGACAGTGGAAAATTACCGAATATGCGACGTGAAAAAGTCGGGGTAGTTAGTGCGAAGGAATTCTTCGCTCTCCCATGTCGCTTCGTCCATGGAGTGATTACTCCATAGAACCTTGTAGAACCACAACGTACGGTTGCGTGTGGTTCGGGCCTTTTCATCAATAATCTGCACCGGTTCCTCCCGATAGGTGAGATCCGGTTGCAGTTCTTCAATGTCTTCCAGCTGAACGGTAGTTGATAGCTTGAGACACTTCCTCAGCTGGGAAATGTGAAAGACGTCGTGCACACCGGAAAGTGCTTCTGGTAATCTTAGCCGGTATGCCACCGATCCACATCTTTCGGTAATCTGGAATGGACCGATGAATCGGGGTGCTAACTTTCCTCTCACCCCAAATCTGTTTACGCCCTTCATTGGAGACACTCGTAGGTATACGTGATCTCCAACTTCGAATTGTAATGGGCGCCTTCTCCGGTCCGCATACTGTTTCTGTCGGGATTGAGCGGCTTTTAGGTTCGCTTGAATTAATCGAACCTTTTCTTCCGCGTTGTTGACAAGATCAATCCCGAAGGTAACCCTCTCGCCAGATTCACACCAGTTCAGTGGTGTGCGGCATTTCCTGCCGTATAGCGCCTCGTAGGGCGCCATCTTGATGCTGGCTTGGTACCCATTGTTGTACGAGAACTCGGCTAATGGCAAGTGATCATCCCAATTCTTGCCGTGGTCGATAGCGCAAGCTCGTAGCATGTCTTCTAGAATCTGATTCACCCGCTCAGTTTGTCCATCCGTCTGCGGGTGGTAGGCTGAACTACGGATCAGCTTCGTCCCCAAGGCAGCGTGTAGCTGCTCCCAAAAACGGGACACAAATAAAGTGCCCCGGTCCGATACGATGGTACGGGGTACGCCGTATAAGCATAGGATCCGTGAGATGTACAGTTCAGCGTACTTCTTGGCGTTGTAGTTGGTGTTGACCGGGATGAAATGGGCAACTTTGGTGAGCCGATCGACGATCACCCACACAGAATCATGTTTCTGTAAGGTGGTGGGTAAACCGACGACGAAATCCATGCTCACGTCCTCCCACTTCCAGGCAGGAATGCCCAGTGGTTGCAGCAGTCCCGGTTTCCGCATGTGGTCTGCCTTCACCCGTCGACATGTATCACACTCGGACACGTATTTTGCAGTCTCTCGCTTCATCCGTGTCCACCAAAACTTTCTCCTGAGTTCTTGATACATTTTGTTGCTGCCGGGGTGAATAGAAAACTTTGATAAGTGAGCCTCATCAAAGATTTTCTTCCGTAACTCCGGGTTTCGGGGTACGACGATCCGGTCCTTGAACCATAGGACAACGTCTCCGTCCTTCCGGAAACATTTCAACTCCCCACTGTCTACTCGTCTCCGTAAATGTGACATGCCCTTATCATTCTTCTGGGCTGCCGCTATCTCTTCACGGATGGTGGGGATCAAAGCTAGGTTGTAGAGAGCTCCATGTGGAATCACATGTAGTGGTGGTTCGCTCTCTTCCAACGGTGTGATGGTCAGATTATTGACGTGTGACTTGCGGCTCAGCGCATCTGCCACAACGTTTGCCTTGCCCGGATGATAATGGATCTCTATTTCGTAATCCTTTATCAGTTCTAACCATCTTCGTTGCCTCATGTTCAGCTCCTTCTGAGTGAAGATGTACTTGAGGCTTTTGTGGTCGGTATATAAATGTACGAGGTTACCGAGTAGGTAGTGCCTCCACATTTTCAGTGCAAGTACCACGGCAGCGAGCTCCAAATCGTGAGTTGGATAATTTTGCTCATGGTTCCTAAGCTGTCGTGATCCATACGCGACCACTCTTCGGTCTTGCATCAGCACACATCCGAGCCCAATGCCGGATGCATCGCAGTACACCTCGAACGGTTTTGTTGTGTCTGGCTGCGCCAAAACCGGTGCTGATGTCAGGTGCTTGACTAAAGCCTTGAATGCTGCTTCACATGCTGGACTCCAAACATATTTGGTAGCCTTCTTCAGCAGCTCTGTCATTGGCCTGGCAATCTTCGAGAAGTTCGGAATGAACCTCCGATAATATCCCGCGAGTCCGAGGAAACTCCGTACCTCATGAACAGTTCTCGGGGATTTCCAATTCAGCACTTGCGTGATTTTGCTCGGGTCCACAGCGATACCCTCCGCTGAGATGATATGCCCGAGGAAAGGCACTTGCGATATCCAAAACTCGCATTTGCTGAACTTTGCGTATAACTTGTGATCCCGCAGCCGTTGCAAGACTATACGCAGATGTTTCTTGTGATCTTCCTCCGACTTGGAGTATACCAGGATGTCGTCGATGAAGACCACGACAAACTTGTCCAGCTCCGGCATGAACACCGAGTTCATTAAATACATGAAGTGAGCTGGAGCATTGGTGAGGCCAAAGGACATGACCAGGTACTCATAAAGTCCGTACCTTGTCGAAAAAGCTGTCTTTGGAATGTCCTCAGCCCTGATCTTAATCTGATGGTACCCGGATCTTAAATCCATCTTGGAAAAGACCTTTGCTTCGACCAACTGATCAAACAACATGTCGATCCGTGGTAACGGGTACTTGTTCTTGATGGTTACGGCATTTAATGGACGGTAGTCGACGCAAAGCCGCAACGTTTCATCCTTCTTTTTGACAAATAATGCCGAACAACCCCATGGCGAGGAGCTCGGCCTAATAAAACCCTTCTCCAGAAGGTCCGTGAGCTGAATCTTCAGTTCCGCCAACTCCTTGGGCGCCATCTTGTACGGCCTTCGGGATATTGGCATGGTTCCCGGTGCAAGTTCAATCTTGAACTCCACCTCTCTATCGGGTGGCATCCCCGGCAAATCATCCGGGAATACATCAGGGAACTCTCGGACCACTGGAATGTCTTCCAATCTGATGGTTGTGGCTTGATAGACACTTGGAAGTTTTATTTCTGGACTGTCCAGAAATAATGAGTGAGAACCGTGCACTTCTGAGTTTAAGTGCACGACTCGGAGGACGGTGTCTAAAACAGCGCCGTGGCGGGTTAACCACGACATCCCTAGGATGACATCGACCTTCTGTCCCTCTAAGATAATGAGAGACGTGGGGTACACTCTACCCGCTAAGCATAATGGTGCTTTGGAGACCATTACGCTTGCTGAAATCTTCCCACCCGGTGAACAAATTAAATATGGACTATCGGTGGGTAGTATCGGCAAGCTGTGTTTAGCAATGAAAGCTTGGCTAATAAAATTATGCGTGGCGCCTGAATCAAATAGTACTATAGCGGGATGCTGGTGGAGTTGGAACATACCCGCAAGGATTGGCTCGCCCTCCGGCACGTTCTCAATGGCAAGCTGGTGGACAGTGCCGGGCCTAGGGTTTGCCCGCCGCGCATTAGTAGGGTTCCGGGGTTGATTCCTCCCCGGAAACTGTGGTACCACTCCGCCGCCTTGCCTCTCCGGGCAACTGCTCGCGAAGTGTCCTGGACGACCACACTTGTAACATGTGGCCGCTGCTGGTGGAGTACTCGGGGGACGAAAGCCCGGCATGCGTTGCGGAGGTGCAAACGCACGCGGCATCGCCCGCTGCTGCTGCTGTTGTTGCGGTGGTGCTGGCAGTGCCGGCCGGAATGCCGGTGAAGAATACGGCCGACCGCGGAATGGCATCGACCGCTGTGGTGGCTGCCAGCGCGGACCTGATGGTGGGCGATTCACCATCCGAAACTTCTGAGAAGGACCGCCTCCTTCTCCGCTGCTCTGCGGCGCGCTTCGCTTTCGCTCTGCCGCCGCCAACTCCTTGCCGGAGTCTTCCTGAACAATCGCAGCATCAATTATGTCGTTGAGGCTGCCGCGATTGAACATTGCCAGCTTGTCCTTCAGGAGCGGGTTAAGCCCCTGGTAAAAGTGGTCCCGCCGCTTCTCGTCCGTATCTGCGTGATACGACGCGTAGAGTGCGAGATCGTTGAACGCTCTGGAGTACTCCAGCGCGTTCCGGCTCCCTTGTTGCAGGTGTAGGAATTCCTGCGTCTTCCTCTTCATCAAACCGGGCGGTGAATGGCACCCAACCGGGTGGCGTAGGCCCTGCAGGAACCTCGACATGGATCGTCCACGTCTTGTTCCCCTCTTCGCCTTCTTCCTTGGCGAAGTATTGCGGCATCTGGTTGTACCCGAAATATTGGAGCATTTGCCACAATGCTTCCGGGTAGCCGCTACGGTCAGAGCAGTGGGAAACTACCCACCCGTTCTCCAACCGTTTATCTGCTGCCATCTGTAAAAATATATTTGAGAAATGTCAAATATTTATTTGAACAGCAAACCATCAAGTTATAACATAAGATATGTCATTGAACCCCTAAAACTTGGAAACATAGTTCAAATTTTTAAACAAATTTGACTGCTGATCTGCTGTTCCCATGACAGCCCTGACCAGTTTCCATATCAATCTGATTTAGGCCAGGTTAAAAGCAAAACCAATCCTGGAGCTCAACATCAAAGTTAAAGTTAACTTCAATAGCTTTCCAGAAAGTATTTGGTTGGCCTAAGATCTGCTCTGGTTCAAAAGTTATGAGATGTCAAAGTTAACAGAATTTCTGGAAACAATTGGACAGCACCTCCCTGCTTTAGGTACTGATTTGATCCAACAATCCCAGTTAATTCTGTTCCTAATCTGACAAAACTTTCTGTTACAAAGTTGTAACCCATCTCATAATCTTTCCAGAACTACCTCATTTCCTATTTTTGGATTTTTAAGCAGGAAGTTATGCTTAATTTACAGAGAGTTTACAGAGAGTCTTTGCTCTGTCCTGTTTTCTGGACAGTTTAAACTCTACTGCATTTTTCGAGTGGTTAAGGGACGAAACACCTCTGGAACTCAACAGAAAAGTTGTAAAGCTCCTCCAAAGCTTTCCAGAAATGTATCATACTACCCCAACCTCGAAAGAACTCAACCTCTAACCTCTGATTACTTCAGCCTTGATTTAGCTGAAAACAGAGTGCTCTGTCCTTAACATCCTATAAGTTGAAAACTTATTAGCTTTGAATATCCTTTTCAAGGGAAGGAGTTACATCAAGTTTTACTACTTTGGATCAAAACCTTCAAATTTTTTTAAATGAAGTTGTTCATTTAGTTGGGTGTGACGTTGATGCGTCACCAGATCATGTCGGTACTACGTCCTCACAAAGAAAAACCTATACCGGACTTAGCCGGCTTCGTTAGTTTAGTGGCACTACTCGTCACTCGCACACGGATGCTACACGTCTACCGTTTCGTGGTAAGGCTACCTGCAGAAATTCAACCAATCATCAGACTCGGCTGCACACCGAGCCCGGAATCCATACAGTTGGTACATCCGGCCGTCATCACTCGCCCGGATGTTCTCAAGCCAAACACGCCTTGAGTTACGTGTTCACGTTTCAGACCACGTGACGGGGTCTCCCATGTTGCACCACGCACGCCAGGGACAGACGTTGCTCGAATACCCCAAACGACATGAAGAGTCGTAGAGGATATCAAAGCGGGTCGGGTTACCTGCCACCCGTGGGGCTCCACCCTTCAGCTTGTGCGCACTGGTGGACAGCGCTTACGTGCACCCCCCAAGACATGAACGTCCCGAGATGCACGATTTTCCGACATAACAAATAAGTTAATAAGCCACTTTCTATATACTAATAACATCCTTATACGGGCTACTAACTCGTTCCTCACTGGATTTTTGAAAAAGAAGACCTTTGTACTGTGTTAAACCTCAAGCGAGCTCTGATACCACGCTGACACGACCCCACTGGTCCTGTCGAGCCAGGATCACGCTGAGGGGTGCTGCGTTGCACAACACCGTATAACACACGTCAAAGGTACAAAGCGGAAGCGGAAGCTTTATTACATAAACAAGTTTATTAACATGTTTACATCAAAATAAGTTTAGTCCACACTCGCGGGCGTAGACTAAGCATCAAGTGCACGTTCAGCCCTCGAACGTGTCCTTGCTAGCACACACGCACACTAACTCTGCGGCGTGCACGACTCCCACTCGACGGGGTTCCCCTCCTGGGGTTCCGTCTCCTCTTCGGGAGTCCCTTCCTCATAGAACCCTGCAAAAGCTTCAAACACAAGCAGTGAGCACGAAGGCTCAGCAAGTCTGACCCGTCTCACCTAAACATGGAACTTCTACATGAGGGTAATGGGTTGCATGAGGTAAAAATCATTTGCAAGGACTCGCCTAATTAGTAGAACCTTACTTTCAAGTTTTAGCAGCAGGTTGTGGAGAACTTTATGCTAAGGCACATGAGAGAGCCGCAATCAAACAAGAAACGCATTTCTCTCATGTACTTTGCCCAAAGTTGAAAAGAACTTTAGTTAGCACTAAGCTACAACATATCATTAACAATCAATATCCAACTTTCAATCAGCAACATTTTAACATGTAACTAGCCTGTTCTTTCTACGTCACGGTACAGTGAACAAGTGGTACTCACTGACCGCGAGGGACGGCGATTATAATCGATTTACACCTGCAGGGTTACCCGAACAACCCGTCACGTACGCCCGTACTCGATGTTGCCTACAACAACCATCACGGACGCCGTACGCGACTACCTTTCACCCGTTAGCCAAATATTGAACCGGTCCCATCGTCCCGAGCAAGAGGTCCCTGCACGCGCATCTCTGTGCCGCCAGCTGATTTACACCTCGAGCTCTCAACCTACCCTCTGAACGACGGGCAATGCCTCAACACCCAGCTACCCGAGTTACATCAGTTTCCCGGTTCCCATATAGCCGGTAGGTCTTCGGTACTGTTCTAGCTTGTTCAACAGGCCCGCACACGGCTCGGTCCTCAATCGACACAAGCGGAGCTACAGCACACAGGCCCCAAAGTCCTGCTGCCCTTACTCTCCGCTCGGTCTCATTTTCTTGCCATGTGTTTCATGTGCTATCTCTACCCGAGCAATGTGCCTCTAGCCTATTCTCGCGAGTAGTTCCAACTACTCGACTTGTACCGAATCCTACTCTATCCTAGCAATGCAGTGGCTAACGAGGTTTTCAATCCTAAACCCAACCCATGGTTTTCTTGGCTGTGCAGTTGGGTTTCCAATCAAGACTCTAATGCAACGAACAAAGGGAAACAAGTATGTGCTCAAAACAATAAAAATTTGTAAAAAGGTTAATGCAAACCGGGGCTTGCCTTGCTGCTCTTGGTCGTAGGCTAGCTGTTCCTCCGGAGTAACGAAGTCTAGGACTTCGGGTTCCTCCTCGATCTTAGCGACTACATGATAAGAGCAATGTATGTATTAATTTAGAGGCCTTTGTATTAACTTTGAAGTTGTGAAGTCTATAACCCTTACTAGACAGACCTAATGACTGTGAAACTTTTACTGTGGCTTGGTTACAACCTAAACAAAGACTTGGTCAAGTTTTAGTTGCAGCAAAGCTCATTTGAGCCCTCCACAAATAATTATGTCCTTGACCTTAATTGGAACCCTTAGGGTGTTCTAGGGATTTTCATGAGACAAACTATGACTTTCTGAAAACTAGATTTTCAGAGGGTCCTAATGGAGTTGGTCTCACTTAATTTGGAAGTCTCTAACTAAAGATATGAGCTAAACAATTTCAGAGAAAATCCTGAAAATGTTTCTGAACATTTTCTATTTTCTCTGGAACAGTTTTACTAATCACACCATTAGGTGGACTAAATGAGCTCAAATGGATCTGAAATTTTTATGGTAGCTCAATGATATTTTGGTGAACATCTCAGCAAAATTTCAGGATTTTCCGCCAAAGGATTCTCCAGTTAAAATTCCTAACAGTTTAAACATTAAGGAATTAATTCTCGAGAATTAGGGAATTTCATGAAGTGAAACTTGATTTTCTGGAAAGTACTCAGAGAGCTGAATCCAGCAAAATTTGGTTCACTCAATTTGGAGCTTTCTAGCCAAAGTTATAAGGATTTGAAGTTTGAAGGAAATCTGAAAATCGGGGAAAAGTTTAAACTCGCGCGTGGGCCCAGGGGACACGCGTCGCACGCCGAAGCGACAGCACACCGCGGCCCACAAGGCTTTTGCGCGCCAGCACACCCGATCCCGGCCGCAGCCGGATCCCGATTCAAAATATCGGCCGCTGACAGCTGGGGTCCACCCCCTTCTTCAACCTCGCGACACCCGCGCTCCGCCGCCGAGGGACCTCGCCGGAGAGCTCGCCGCTGGCTGCTGTACCGCTCCAAACTTCTTGATTCTGGTCGCCCCTGCCTACTTTTACTTGGGGAACATGATCCGAGGGTCAGCTGCTCATGACAACGGCCGGAGCATGGTCGGCGACGAGCCGCCATATCGGAACGACTTCGGCCATGTCGGCTGATGCCCCTAGTGCCTCAGCTACTTGAGAAACCGGTCGGGGAGCATCAGTGGACCTCAGAGAAGGTCGACATGAACTCGGGGCAGCTCGGGGAAGGCCCGAAATAGGTCCTCACCGTGCGCCCGATACCCCCCGTTCGTTCCGCCATTAGTAGACCTTGAATTACGCCGGGCACAGAGGTTCTCTGGCCCAGAGTTGTGAAGGCAACTTGTGCGTCACCGTGTCTAGCTCGTGTGGGAGTGGCCTGAGGCCCTCTAATCCTTTCTAGAGCACGAATTAAACAGAATCGTACCCGAAGGTCGTTCTGCACACAGAAAGGGGAAAAGTGGAAATTCGCCGCCGGTGAGCAACCACTCGAGCTGTGGCTCGGAGATGAGCAGCACCGGTCACCTGCGCGTCCAAGGGTGTCTTGGCTCGGGCGTCACAACGCCCAGGTTGGGCTGTCCACGAGAGCCCGAGGTGCGGCGGTTTCCAGTTCCGAGTTTGATCTTTCGGCACAGCCGATATCACTCGGTTTCAATCAATTTCTATCAATGGGAAGGATGGAGGATGGTTGCTAGTACCTTGCTGGGACCTTGGAATGGAAAGAGGGAGCTGCGATCGGCTTGATCAAGCAGGAACTCGAGCGGCGGCGATGGCAGTGGAAAAAGCAGTCGCGCACGTCGGTAGCTCGGGGAAATGGTGACTGAAGCACGCCGGGGAGGGAATAAATAGCCCGGCCGGCTGGTCTCCGGCTTGGGGCACGCAGCAGGAGCTGGCGCCGGCTGCCCCCTTCGGTGGCGCGCGCGCACAGCTGCCGGGAACCGACTGAACTGTGGTTCAGTCGGTTTGCTTTGAGGCAGAGGCTGACATGTGGGTCCCACTTCTCTTTTAACCTCTGAAATTTATTCCTAACAGCTGTGGTAAACAGTGAACCCTATTCTACCCTTGGCAATTCAAATTATTCACCCAAGAGCCATTTGAATTGATCAAAGTTCAAATGAGGTTTGGTTTGAATGAATTTCAGCACAAGTGCAGTTTGAAATTCAAATAAAGTTTGAATTTCTCCCCCTTAGCTCATGTCAAGATCAACTCCAAATGGAGTGAAAATTGGTGTGTGAGCTCACAAAAATGTGCTGAGCAAGAATATGCCTTCCACTTTTACATTCAGTGGGTGAAAACAGTTTGAATTTGAATATGGTTTCAAACTGCCCTCTTCCTAACTATACCCAAAATGACCTCAAAAAGGTTTTGAATTTGGGTAGAACTTGGCATGGACATCCTTAGCAAAGTGTAGGAGTCTTCATATGTCCAGCCCATCTATATCACATGTGGGAAGTACCACTTTTGCAATGTGTGAGTTTGTTCCCTAATGAGCATGTTGATAATTGTTACTTGCTCTTTATTTGTGTTCATCATTCTTCCTCAAATGAGGTGTGTGGTGTGGTGATGAACACTGCAAATGAGTGTCAAAAACTGAGGCCCTTACATTGGGCCTTCCAGCAATGGGAGAACCCGGGATGGGTGAAGAGGTGGTAGATCCAGAGCCACCAGCAGAGGCACCGGAGGAGGACGACCCGCAGGAGGTCGAGTTCTACAACGAGTAGGGGGTTACAGTTGCTATGTAGGGCAGCCAGGGTAGTGTAGCCCAAATTTTGTAATCGGTGACATGTCGTGTAGGCAGTAGCGTATGTATAGGTAGTGACGACATGAGCACGACTTCTCGGGGACCCGAGAATAATGTATCTTGTATAAAGTTTATGCTTTATCAATATATGTGAATGTTGTGCAAATTAATCATGTGTCGCTTCAATACCTACTGTTGCATATGGGATTTTAAGTAAGACATGTGCTAATCGCTGCTGTTTTGAATTTCAGAATGACGCGTACTCGTGCCAACCCGGACGTTGGGGGTACTAGTCAAGGGGGAGAGACCTCCCAACCACCTCCCGAGGATTCCTCGGGACAGCAGCAGCAACAGCAAACACCACCATCGCCAGCGCCAACGGTTACATTGGCTGACATCGTCGTGGCAATGGCGGGCTCGCATCAGCAGCACACAGAGTTGCTGCAGACTCTTATCGCTAATACATCTCGCCCAGAGAGACGTCAAGATCGTGAGGAGCGCCAACTGAGCTCCGACTCCGACTTCCTGGCTACTCATCCCCCGGTATTCTCAAGGGCGGATGAACCACTTGACGCGGACAACTGGCTCCGCGCCATAGAGATGAAGTTCGGGCTGCTCCAGATAAGGGAGCAGCGCAAGACTCAGTTCGCGGTCCAGCAGCTCCAAGGATCCGCGAGCGCGTGGTGGGCCAACTTCTGTGCTTCACAACCCGCCGACCGAGTGATGACCTGGACGGAGTTTCGGGCGGCCTTCAGGGCCTATCATATACCGCCAGGTTTAATGAAGAGAGAGACGCAGGAGTTCCGGCACCTGCAGCATGGGAGCCGGAACGCGCTGGAATATTCCAGGGCGTTCAACGATCTCGCACTTTACGCGTCATATCACGCAGATACTGACGAGAAGCGGCGGGACCACTTTTACCAGGGGCTTAACCCGCTCCTGAAGGACAAATTGGCGATGTTCAATCGCGGCAGCCTCAACGACATTATTGATGCTGCGATTGTTCAGGAGGACTCCGGCAAGGAGTTAGCGGCGGCGGAGCGAAAGCGAAGCGCGCCGCAAAGCAGCGGAGAAGGAAGCGGTCCTTCTCAGAAGTTTCGGATGGTGAATCGCCCACCGTCAGGTCCACGCTGGCAGCCACCACAGCGGTCGATGCCGTTCCACAGTCGGCCGTAGTCTTCACCGGCATTCAGGCCGGCACTGCCAGTACCACCACAACAACAACAGCAGCAGCGGGCGATGCCGCGTGCGTTTGCACCTCAGCAACGCATGCCGGGCTTTCGTCCCCCGAGCACTACACCAGCAGCGGCCACATGTTACAAGTGTGGTCGTCCAGGACACTTCGCGAGCAGTTGCCCGGAGAGGCAAGGCGGCGGAGTGGCACCGCAGTTTCCGGGGAGGAATCAACCCCAGAACCCTACTAATGCGCGGTGGGCAAACCCTAGGCCCGGCACCGTCCACTAGCTTGCCATTGAGGACGTGCCGGAGGGCGAGCCAATCCTTGCGGGTATGTTCCAATTCCACCAGCATCCCGCTATAGTACTGTTTGATTCAGGCGCCACGCATAATTTTATTAGCCAAGCTTTCATTGCTAAACACAGTTTACCAATACTACCCACCGATAGTCCATATTTAATTTGTTCACCGGGTGGGAAGATTTCAGCAAGCGTAATGGTCTCCAAAGCACCATTATGCTTAGCGGGTAGAGTGTACCCCATGTCTCTCATTATCTTAGAGGGACAGAAGGTCAATGTCATCCTAGGGATGTCGTGGTTAACCCGCCACGGCGCTGTTTTAGACACCGTCCTTCGAGTCGTGCACTTAAACTCAGAGGTGCACGGTTCTCACTCATTATTTCTGGACAGTCCAGAAATAAAACTTCCAAGTGTCTATCAAGCCACAACCATCAGATTGGAAGATATTCCAGTGGTCCGAGAATTCCCTGACGTATTCCCGGATGATTTGCCGGGGATGCCACCCGATAGAGAGGTGGAGTTCAAGATTGAACTTGCACCAGGAACCAAGCCAATATCCCGAAGGCCATACCAGATGGCGCCTAAGGAGTTGGCTGAACTGAAGACTCAGCTCACGGACCTTCTGGAGAAGGGTTTTATTAGGCCGAGCTCCTCACCATGGGGATGTTCGGCATTGTTTGTGAAGAAGAAGGATGAGACGTTATGGCTTTGCGTGGACTATCGTCCATTAAATGCCGTAACCATCAAGAACAAGTACCCGTTGCCACGGATCGACATTTTGTTTGATCAGTTGGTCGAAGCAAAGATCTTTTCCAAGATGGACTTAATATCCAGGTACCATCAGATTAAGATAAGGGCGGAGGACATTCCAAAGACAGCTTTCTCGACAAGGTACGGACTTTATGAGTACCTGGTCATGTCCTTCAGCCTCACCAATGCTCCAGCTCACTTCATGTACTTGATGAACTCGGTATTCATGCCGGAGCTGGACAAGTTTGTCGTGGTCTTCATCGACGACATCCTGGTATATTCCAAGTCGGAGGATGATCACAAGAAACATCTGCGTATAGTCTTACAACGGCTGCGGGATCACAAGTTATACGCAAAATTCAGCAAATGATGCAGTTTTGGATATCGCAAGTGCCTTTCCTCGGGCATATCATCTCAGCGGAGGGTATCGCTGTGGACTCGAGCAACATCACTCATGTGCTGAATTGGAAATCCCCGAGAACTGTTCACGAGGTACGGAGTTTCCTCGGACTCGCGGGATATTATCGGAGGTTCATTCCGAACTTCTCGAATATTACCAAGCCAATGGCAGAGCTGCTGAAGAAGGCTACCAAATATGTTTGGAGTCCAACATGTGAAGCAGCATTCAAGGCTTTAGTCAAGCACCTGACATCAGCACCGGCTTTGGCGCAGCCAGACATAACAAAACCGTTCGATGTGTACTGCGATGCATCCGGCATTGGGCTCGGATGTGTGCTGATGCAAGACCGAAGAGTGGTCGTGTATGGATCACGGCAGCTTAGGAACCATGAGCAGAATTATCCAACTCACGACTTGGAGCTCGCTGCCGTGGTACTTGCACTGAAGATGTGGAGGCATTACCTACTCGGTAACCTCGTACATTTATATACCGAGCACAAAAGCCTCAAGTACATATTCACTCAGAAGGAGCTGAACATGAGGCAGCGAAGATGGTTAGAATTGATAAAGGATTACGAAATAGAGATCCATTATCATCCGGGCAAGGCAAACGTAGTGGCAGATGCGCTGAGCCGCAAGTCACACGTCAACAATCTGACCATCACACCGTTGGAAGAGAGCGAACCACCACTACATGTGATTCCACATGGAGCTCTCTACAACTTAGCTTTGATCCCCACCATCCGTGAAGAGATAGCGGCAGCCCAGAAGAATGACAAGGGCATGTCACATTTGCGGAGACGTGTAGACAGTGGGGAGCTGAAGTGTTTCCGGAAGGACGGAGACGGCGTCTTGTGGTTCGAGGACCGGATCGTCGTACCCCGTAACCCGGAATTACGGAAGAAAATCTTTGATGAGGCTCACTTATCAAAGTTTTCTATTCACCCCGGCAGCAACAAAATGTATCAAGAACTCAAAAGCAAGTTTTGGTGGACACGGATGAAGCGAGAGACTTCAAAATACGTGTCCGAGTGTGATACATGTCGAAGGGTGAAGGCAGACCACATGCGGAAACCGGGACTGCTACAACCACTGGGCATTCCTGCCTGGAAGTGGGAGGACGTGAGCATGGACTTCATCGTCGGTTTACCCACCACCTTGTAGAAACATGATTCTGTGTGGGTGATCATCGATCGGCTCACCAAAGTTGCCCATTTCATCCCGGTCAACACCAACTACAACGCCAAGAAGTACGCTGAACTGTACATCTCACGGATCCTGTGCTTGTACGGCGTACCCCGTACTATTATATCGGATCGGGGCACTTTATTTGTGTCTCGTTCTTGGGAGAAGCTGCACGCTGCCTTGAGGATGAAGCTGATCCGTAGTTCAGCCTACCACCCGCAGACGGATGGGCAAACGGAGCGGGTAAATCAAATCTTAGAAGACATGCTACGAGCTTGCGCTATCAACCACGGCAAAAATTGGGATGATCACTTGCGGTTAGCCGAGTTCTCGTACAATAATGGGTACCAAGCCAGCATCAAGATGGCACCTTACGAGGCGCTATACGGTAGGAAATGCCGCACACCATTGAGTTGGTGTGAGTCTGGCGAAAGGGTTACCTTTGGGATTGACCTTGTCAACAATGCGGAAGAAAAGGTTCGACTAATTCAAACGAACCTAAAAGCCGCTCAATCCCGTCAGAAACAGTATGCAGACCGGAGAAGGCGCCCCTTACAATTCAAAGTTGGAGATCACGTATATCTACGGGTGTCTCCAATGAAGGGCGTAAACAGATTTGGGGTGAGAGGAAAGTTGGCACCCCGATTCATCGGTCCATTCCAGATTTCCGAAAGATGTGGATCAGTGGCATACCGGCTGAAATTACCAGAAGCACTTTCCGGTGTGCACGACGTCTTTCACATTTCCCAGCTGAGGAAGTGTCTCAAGCTATCAACTACCGTTCAGCTGGAAGACATTGAAGAACTGCAACCGGATCTCACCTATCGGGAGGAACCGGTGCAGATTATTGATGAAAAGGCCCGAACCACACGCAACCGTACGTTGTGGTTCTACAAGGTTCTATGGAATAATCACTCCATGGATGAAGCGACATGGGAGAGCGAAGAATTCCTTCGCACTAACTACCCCGAATTTTTCACGTGGCATATCCGGTAATTTTCCACCGTCCTCTCATTTTCACCTTATAATCTCGGGACGAGATTCTTTTAAGGGGGGAGGAATGTAAGGGCCTCAGTTTTTGACACACATTTGCAGTGTTCATCACAACACCACACACCTCATTTGAGGAAGGATGATGAACACAAATGAAGAGCAAGTAACAATTATCAACATGCTCATTAGAGAACAAACTCACACATTGCCAAAGTGGTATTTCACACATGTGATATAAGGGGGCTGGACATATGAAAACTCCTATACATTGTTAAGGATGTGTATTCCAAGTTTCACCCAAATTCAAAACCTTTTTGAGGTCATTTTGGGTATAGTTAGGAAGAGGGCAGTGTGAAACCATATTCAAATTCAAATTGTTTTTATCCCATGAATCTAAAAGTGGGAGGCATATTCTTACTCAGCACATTTTTGTGAGCCCACACACCAATTTTCACTCCATTTTGAGTTGATCTTGACATGAGCTAAGTGGGACAAATTCAAACTTCATTTGAGTTCAAAACTGCACTTGTGCTGAAATTCACTCAAACCAAACCCAATTTGAACTTTGATCAATTCAAATGGTTCATGGGTGAATAATTTGAATTACCAGTGGTACTACGGGGTTCACTGTTTACAACAGTGATTAGGAGTAAATTTCAGAGGTTAAAACTGGAAGTGGGTCCCACATGTCAGCCACTGCTCAGATCAAACCGACTGAGACTTTTCTCACTCGGGTCGCCAAGCCGCCGCTGCGATCGCCACCGAGGGCAGCTGCCGCGCCAGCAGCTGCTTGCCCACGCGCGGGCGTGAGGCGGTGCAGAGCCTTCTTAAGGCGCCTGCCCCCCTCCTCGGACGAGGCATCGCCGTTCTTCCCCGCAAGAACTCAGCGCCGGCCGAAGTTTTCCGCAGCTCGGAATCGATCGGAGAACGCCGATCACAGCTCCCTCCGTCCACTCCAGAGCCCCAGCAAGGTACTAGAGACCTCCTCCGTCCTCCCTGCTGCTAGAATTCAGTTGAAACCGATTGATATCGGCTGTGCCGAAAGATCAAATTCGGGACTTGGAACCGCCGCACCTCGGGCTCCCGTGGACAGCCCAACCAGGCCGTTGTCACGTCCGAGCCAAGGCACCCTTGGACGCGCCAGTGACCGGTGCTGCTCACCCCCGAGCCACAGCTCGAGTGGTTGCTCACCGGCAGCGAATTTCCATTTTCCCCTTTCTGTGTGCAGAACGACCTTCGGGGGTGGTTCTGTCAAATTCGTGCTCTAGAAAGGATTAGAGAGCCTCAATCCGCTCTCACACAAGCTAGACACGGTAACGCACAAGTTTCCTTCACAACTCTTGGCCGGAGAACCTCCGTACCCGGCGTAATTCGAGGTCTACCAATGGCGGAATGAACGGGCGGCATCGGGCGCACGGTGAGGACCTATTTCGGGCCTTCCCCGAGCTGTCTCGAGCTCATGTCGACCTTCTCTGAGGTCCACTGATGCTTCCCGACCTGTTCCTCGAGTAGTTGGGGTGCTAGGGAAGTCAGCCGACATGGCCGAAGTCTTTCCGAGGTGGCGGCTCGTCGCCGACCATGCTCCGGCCATTGTCATGAGCAGCTGACCCTAGAATCCTGTTCCAAGAGTAAAAGTAGGCAGGGGCGGCCAGAATCGTGAAGTTTGGAGCTGTACAGAAGCCGGCGGCGAGCTCTCCGGCGAGGTCCCTCGGCGGCAGAGCTCGGGCGTCGGGAGGTTGACGAAGGGGTGGACCCCAGCTGTCAGTGGGAGATATTTTGAATCGGGATCCGGCTGCGACTGGGATCGGGTGTGCTGGCGCGCAAAATCCTTGTGGGCCGCGGTGTGCTCTCGCCTCGGCGTGCGACGCGTGTCCCCTGGGCCCACGCGAGGGTTTAAACTTTTCCCCGACTTTCAGAATTCTTCCAAACTTCAAATCCTCATAACTTTGGCTAGAAAGCTCCAAATTAAGTGAACCAAATTTTGTTGGATTCAGCTATCTGAGTACTTTCCAGCAAATCAAGTTTCACTTCATGAAATTCCTTAATTCTCCAGATTTAAATCCTCAAAATTTAAAGTGTTTGGAATTTTAACTGGAGAATCCTGTGGAGGAAAATCCTGAGATTTTGCTGGAATGTTCACCAAAATATCCCTGAACTACCATAAAAATTGCAGACCCATTGGAGCGCATTTGATCCACCTAATGGTGTGGTTAGTGAAACTGTTCCAGAGAAAATAGAAAATGTTCAGAAACATTTTCAGAATTTTCTCTGAAATTGTTTAGCTCATATCTTTAGTTAGGAACTTCCAAATTAAGTGAGACCAACTCCATTAGAGCCCTCTGAAAATCTAGTTTTCAGAAAGTCATAGTTTGTTTCATGAAAATCCCTAGAACACCCTAAGAGTTCCAATTAAGGTCAAGGACATAATTAATTGTGGAGGGCTCAAATGAGCTTTTCTGCAACTAAAACTTGACCAAAACTCTGTTTAGGTTGTAACCAAGCCCCAGTAAAAGTTTCACAGTCATTGGGTCTGTCTAGTGAGAATTATAGATTTCACAACTTTAAAAGTAAATACAACTGCATTTAAATTAATACATGTATTACTTCTATCATGTAGTCGCTAAGGTCGAGGAGGAACCCGAAGTCCTAGACTTCATTACTCCGGAGGAACAGCTAGCCTACGACCAAGAGCAGCAAGGCAAGCCCCGGTTTGCATTAACCTTTTTTTTTACAAATTTTTATTGTTTTGAGCACTTACTTGAGTATTATTATTCTTTGCATTAGAGTCTTGTGTGGAAACCCAACTGCACAGCCAAGAAAACCATGGGTTGGGTTTAGGATTACAAACTCCGTTAGCTACTGCATTGCTATGATAGAGTAGGATTCGGTACAAGTCGAGTAGTTGGAACTACTCGCGAGCATAGGCTAGAGGCACTCGACTCGGGTAGTGATAGCACATGAAACACATGGCAAGGAAATGAGACCGAGCGGAGGGTAAGGGCAGCAGGACTTTGGGGCCTGTGTGCTGTAGCTCCACTTGTGTCGATTGAGGACCGAGCCGTGTGCGGGCCTGTTGAACAAGCTAGAACAGTACCGAAGACCTACCGGCTATATGGGAACCGGGAAACTGATGTAACTCGGGTAGCTGGGTATTGAGGCATTGCCCGTCGTTCAGAGGGTAGGTTGAGAGCTTGAGGTGTAAATCGGCTGGCGGCCCTGAGATGCGCGTGCAGAGACCTCTTGCTCGGGACGATGGGACCGGTTCAATATTTGGCTGACGGGTGAAAGGTGGTCACGTACGGTGTCAGTGATGGTTGCTGTAGGCAACATCGAGTACGGGCGTACGTGATGGGTTGTTCGGGTAACCCTGCAGGTGTAAATCGATTATAATCGCCGTCCCTCGCGGTCAGTGAGTACCACTTGTTCACTGTACCATGACATAGAAAGAACATGCTAGTTACATGTTAAAACATTGCTGATTGAAAGATGGACTTGATTGCTAATGACTTGTTGTAGTTTAGAGCTAACTAAAGTTCATTTCAACTTTGGGCAAAGTACATGAGAGAAACACGTTTCTTGTTTGATTGCGGCTCTCTCATGTACCTTAGCCCATAACCTGCTGCTAAAACTTGAAAGTAAGGTTCTACTAATTAGGCGAGTCATTGCTAATGATTTTCACCTCATGTAACCCATTACCCTCATGTAGAAGTTCCATGTTTAGGTGAGACAGGTCAGACTTGCTGAGCCTTCGTGCTCACTGCTTGTGTTTGAAGCTTTTGCAGGGTTGTATGAGGAAGGGACTCCCGACGAGGAGACGGAACCCCAGGAGGGGAACCCCGTCGAGTGGGAGTCGTGCACGCCGCAGAGTTAGTTTGTGTGTGTGCTAGCAAGGACACGTTCAAGGGCTGAACGTGCACTTGATGCCTAGTCTACGCCCGTGAGTGTAGACTGAACTTATTTTGATGTAAACATGTTCATAAACTTGTTTATGTAATAAAATTTCGCTTCCGCTTTGTACCTTTGACGTGTGTTATCCGGTGCTGTGCAACGCAGCACCCCTCAGCGTGATCCTGGCCCGACAAGACCGCGGGGTCGTGTCACGAGCCGTGTGCGGGCCTGTTGAACAAGCTAGAACAGTACCAAAGACCTAACGGCTATATGGGAACTGGGAAACTGATGTAACTCGGGTAGCTGGGTGTTGAGGCATAGCTGGTCGTTGAGAGGGTAAGATGAGAGCTCGAGGTGTAAATCGGCTGGCGGCACTGTGGATGCGCGCGCAGAGACCTCTTGCTCGGGACGATTGGACCGGTTCAACATTTGGCTGACGGGTGAAAGGTGGTTGCGTACGATGTCCGTGATGGTTTCTGTAGGCAACATCGAGTACGGGCGTACATGACGGTTTATTCGGGTAACCCTGCAGGTGTAAATCAATTATAATCACCGTTCCTCGCAGTCATTGAGTACCACTTGTTCACTGCACAGTGACGTAGAAAGAACAGGCTAGATACATGTTAAAAGTTTGCTGATTTGAAAGACATACTTTTCTTGTTAATGTCTTGTTGTAGTTCAGAGGTAATTAAAGTTCTTGTGTCAGAGGTAAGTACGGTTCAAATAATTAGGCGAGTCCTTTGCAACTTATTTTACCTCATGTACCCTCAAACCATCCATGTAGTAAGTTTCATGTATAGGAGAGAAGGGTCAGTCTTGCTGAGCCGTCGTGCTCACTGCTTGTGTTTGAAGCTTTTGCAGGGGTTTATGAGGAAGGGACTCCCGAGGAGGAGACGGAACCCCAGGAGGGGAATCCCGTCGAGTGGGAGTCGTGCACGCCGCTGCGTTAGTGTGTGTGCGTGCTAGCAGGGACACGTTCACGGGCTGAACGCGAACTTGATGCGTAGTCTACGCCCGTGAGTGTAGACTGAACTATTTTTTCTTGTAAAAATGTTCATAAACTGGTTTATGTAATAAAACATTGCTTCCACTTTGTATCTTTGATGTGTGTTATCCGGTGTTGTGCAACGCAGCATCCCTCAGCGTGATCCTGGCTCGACGAGGCCATGGGGCCCTCGCAGCGTGGTGTTAGAGCTCGCTTGAGATTCAACGCACTACAGAGGTCATCTTTTTCAAAAATCCGGTGAGGAACGAGTTAGTAGCCCATATAAGGATGTTATTAGTGTATAGAAAGTGGCATACTAACCTATTTGCTTATGTCAGAAAATCGTGCATCTCGGGACTCTTTATGTCTTGGGGGGTGCACGTAAGCGCTGTCCACCAGTGCGCACAAGCTGAAGGGCGGAGCCCCACGGGTGGCAGGTAACCTGACCCGCTTTAATATTCTCTACGACTGTTCATGTTGTTTGGGGTATTCGAGCAACATCTGTCCCTGGCGTGCTTTGGGCGATTTGGGAGACCCCGTCACGTGGTCTGTAACGTGAACACGTAGCTCAAGGCGTGTTTGGCTTGAGAACATCCGGGCGAGTGATGACGGCCGGGTGTATGAACTGTATGGATACCGGGCTCGGTGTGCAGCCGAGTCTGATGATTGTATGAGTTAATTGCAGGTAGTCTAACCACGAAACAGTAGACGTGTAGTATCCGTGTGCGAGAGACGCTTAGGGCCACTGAACTAAAGAAGCCGGCTAAGTCCGGTATAGGTTTTTCTTTGTGAGGACGTAGTACCGACATGAACTGGTGACACATCGACGTCACACCCCACTAAATGAGCAATTTCATTGTAAAACTGAAAAGTTTCAATCTAGAGCACTAAAATTGTGATGTAACTCCTTCCCTTAACCAGGACATTCAATGTTAACAAGTTTTCATCTTATAGGATACTAAGGACAGAGTCCCCTGTTTTCAGCTGAAATAAGGCTGAAGTTAATCAGAGGTTAGAGGTTGAGTTCTTTTGAGGTTGGGTCATATGATACATTTCTGGAAAGCGTTGGAAGAGCTTTACAACTGTTCTGTTGAGATCCAGAGGTGTTTCATCCCTTAACCAATCGAAAAATGCAGTAGAGTTGAAACTGTCCAGAAAACAGGGCAGAGCAAACACTCTCTGTAACTCTCTGTAGATTGAGCATAACTTCTTGCATAAAAATCCAAAAATAGAAACGACGTAGTTCTGAAAAGTTCATGAGATGGGTTACAACTTTGTAACAGAATGTTTTGGCAAATTTGGTGTAGAATTAACTGGAATTCTTGGATCAAATCAGTACCTCAAGCAGGGAGGTGCTGTCACTTTGACATCTCATAACTTTTGAACCAGGACAGATCTTAGGCCAAACAAATACTTTATGGAAATCTTTTGAAGTCAACTTTATCTTTGTTGTTGAGATCCAGAATTTGTTGTGCATTTAGGATGGTCTAAATCAGGTTGAAATGGAAACTGGTCAGGGCTGTCATATTGGACAGCAGATAAGCAGGCAAATTTGTTTAAGTTTGAACTATGTTTCCAAGTTTTATGAGTTCAATGACATGTTTTATGTTATAACTCAATGCTTTACTGTTCAAACAAATATTTGACATTTCTCAAATATGTTTCTACAGATGACAGCGGATAGACAATTGGAGAACGGGTGGGTGGTATCCCCTTGTTCTCACTGCAGCGGTTATCCGGAAATGTTGAGGCAAATGCTTCAATATTTCGGGTACAGCGAGATGCCGCAGTTCTTCGCCAAGGAAGAAGGCGAGGAGGGGAACAAGACATGGATAATACATGTCGAAGTTCCTGCAGGACCCACGCCACCCGGTTGGGCGCCGTTCACCGTCATGGTGAGAGGTAGACAGCCGGAGGTGATGTGGCAAGTGGCAGCCCGCGACACCATGTCGCGTTTCTGCAAACTACACGTGAGAGCTATGGAGGGCACTCCATACGCGCTCATTCCTATGGAGGGGGCGAGCTAATCATGTGTGGGGGGAAAGGTACATGGAGGCAACAGATTGCCCAAGGTATAACCCCGCGGAGGCGAATCTCAGCCTCCAGTTGAGGGCAGGAAAAGCCGTGATGGACAGCCAAGCTGTTCATACGGATTGTCTTGCCGCAAAGCTCAAGGAGAGCACCAGCCGTGGAGATCATTTTGAGAGTGCTCACAGCGCACTTCACAATGTTCTCCTTCCAACAATAAATTGACTGAACAACACAATCAGTTGCATCGTCTGAAGAAGGTGAAAAGGAAAATACACGTCGACATCACGGCTTTGCAACAGCAAGTGCAAGCCTTGACCCAGCAGAATGAGGTCCTCACTCAAGAGCGGGATGACACTATTGAGGAAGGGCAAGGCTGGGAAGAGGACTACAATCAGGCCATGGACGAGGTGCACGCGTTGCAGGACCTCGTACCTCCGGTAATGGGCATACCAATGGTGGGTGCCGTACCTGTGGTTTCGGGTCTTCCGGCAATGGGGGAACCTGAACCATAAGAGAAGGTCATGGACCTGGAGCCACCAGCAGAGGTAGCGGAAGAGGACGACCCACACGAAGTCGAGTTCTACTCCGAGTAGTAGGTTACCGTTGCCAACTAGGGCAGCGAGGGTGGTGTAAGAAAAACTTTTGTAATCGGTGACATGTCATGTAGATAGTCGGGTATGTTTAGGTAGTGACGACATGAGCACGACTTCTCGGAGACCCGAGAATAATGTATCTTGTATAAAATGTATGCTTTATCAATATATGTGAATGTTGTGCCAATTATTCATGTGTCACTTCAATACCTACTGTTTCATACGGAATTTTTAAGTATGGCATGTGCTGATCGCTTCTGTTTTAAATTTCAGAATGACTCGCACTCGTGCCAACCCAGACGTTGGGGGTTCCAGTCAGGGGGGAGAGACCTCCCAACAGCCTCCCAAGGACTCCTCGGGACAACAACAGCAGTAACAGCAACAGCAACAACTGCCACCGCCACCGCCAACGGTTACTTTGGCTGACATCGTGGCAGCGATGGCGGGTTCTCATCAGCAGCACACCGAGTTGGTGCAAACCCTTATTATGAATACGTCTCGACCAGAGAGGCGTCAAGATCGCGAGGAGCGCCAACAAAGCTCCTACTCCGACTTTCTGGCTACTCATCCCCCGGTATTTTCAAGGGCGGATGAACCCCTCGATGCGGACAACTGGCTCCGCACGATGGAGATGAAGTTCGGGCTGCTCCAAGTATGTGAGCAGCGCAAAACTCAGTTCACGGTCCAACAGCTTCAAGGATCCACAAACGCTTGGTGGGCGAACTACTGTGCTTCACAGCCCACCGAGCGAGTAATGACCTGGATGGAATTTTGGACGGCCTTCAGGGCCTATCATATACTGCCGGGTCTCATGAAGAGGAAGACACAGGAGTTCCTACGCCTGCAGCAAGGAAGCCAGAACGCGCTGGAATACTCCAGGGCGTTCAATGATCTTGCGTTATACGCTTCGTATCACGCCAATACTGACGAAAAGCGGCGGGATCATTTCTACCAGGGGCTTAACCTGCTCCTGAAGGACAAGCTGGCGATGTTCAATCGCGACAGCCTCAATGATATTATTGGTGCTGCGATTGTTCAGGTGGAATCCAGCGAGGAGTTAGCGGCGGCGGAGAGGAAGCAAAGTGCGCCGCAAAGTAGCGGAGAAGGAGGTGGTCCTTCTCAGAAATACCGGATGGTGAATCTCTCACCATCAGGTCCACGCTGGCAGCCACCACATAGGCCGATGCCGTTCCGCATTCGGCCATATTCTCCACCGGCATTCAGGCCGGCACTGCCAGTACCACCTCCGCAGCAACAATAGCAGCAGTGGGCGATGCCGCGTGCGTATGCACCTCAGCAGCGCATGCCGGGCTTTCATCCCCCAAACACCGGCCAAGCAGCAGCCACATGTTACAAATATGGTCACCCAGGACACTTCGCCAACAATTGTCCTGAGAGGAAACGAGGCGGAGTTGCACCACAACTTCCGGGGAGGAATCAGCCCCAGGACTCTACTAATGCAGGGCAGGCAAACGCTAGGCCCGGCACCGTCCACCAACATGCCATAGAGGACGTGCCGGAGGGTGAACCAATCCTTGCGGGTATGTTCCAACTCCACCAGCATCCCGCTATAGTGTTATTTGATTCAGGTGCCACGCATAGCTTCATTAGCCAAGCTTTTATTGCTAAATACAGCTTGCAAATACTACCCACCAATAGTTCATACTTGATTTGTTCACCGGGTGGGAAAGTTTCAGCAAGCATGATGGTTCCAAAAGCGCCATTATGCTTAGAGGGTAGAGTATACCTACGACTCTCATAGTCTTAGATAGACAAAAGGTCGATGTCATCTTAGGGATGTCGTGGTTAACCCGCCACGGCGCTTTTTTAGACACTGTCCTCCGAGTTGTGCACTTGAACTCAGAAGTGCACGAATCTCATTCCTTATTTCTGGACAGTACAGAAATAAAACTTCCAAGGGTGTATCAATCGACAACCTTCAGATTGGAAGACATTCCAGTAGTCCGTGAGTTCCCTGACGTGTTCCCGGATGATTTACTGGGGATGCCACCTGACAGAGAGGTGGAGTTCAAGATTGAACTTGCACTGGGAACCATGCCAATATCCCAAAGGCCGTACAAGATGGTGCCCAAGGAATTGGCTGAACTGAAGACGCAATTAACGGACTTGCTGGAGAAGGGTTTTATTAGGCCGAGCTTCTCGCCATGGGGCTGTTCGGCATTATTTGTGAAGAAGAAAGACGAGACATTGCGGCTTTGCGTGTACTATCGTCCACTAAACGCTGTAACCATCAAGAACAAGTACGTGTTGCCATGGATAGACATGTTGTTTGATCAGTTGGTCGAAGCAAAGATCTTTTCCAACATGGACTTAAGATCCGGGTACCATCAGATTAAGATACGGGCTGAGGATATTCTGAAGGCGGCTTTCTCGACGAGGTACGGACTTTATGAGTACCTGGTCATGTCCTTTGGCCTCACCAACGCTCCAGCTCATTTCATGTACTTGATGAACTCGGTATTCATGCCGGAGCTGGACAAGTTTGTCGTGGTCTTTATCGATGACATATTGGTATATTCCAAGTCGGAGGTAGAACACGCGAAGCATCTGTCTATAGTCTTGCAACGGCTGCGGGATCACAAGCTATACGTGAAATTCAGCAAGTGCAAATTCTGGATATCGCAAGTGCCGTTTCTCGGGCATATCATCTCAGCGGAGTGCATCGCTGTAGACCCGAGTAAGATCACACAAGTGCTGAATTGGAAGTCCCCAAGAACTGTTCACAAGGTACGGAGTTTCCCCGGACTCGCAGGATATTATCGTAGGTTCATTCCAAACTTCTCAAAGATTGCCAAGCCTATGACAGAGCTGCTGAAGAAGCTACCAAATATGTTTGGGGTCCAGCATGTGAAGCAGCGTTCAAGGCATTAGTGAAGCACCTAACATCAGCACCGGTTTTGGCGCAGCCAGACACAACAAAACCGTTCGATGTGTACTGCGATGCATCCGGCATTGGGCTCGGGTGTGTGCTGATGCACGACCGAAGGGTGGTCGCGTATGGATCACGGCAGCTTAGGAACCATGAGCAGAATTATCCAACTCACGACTTGGAACTTGCTGCCATGGTACTCACACTCAAATGGAGGCACTACCTACTCGGTAACCTCTTGCATTTATATACCGACCACAAAAGCCTCAAGTACATATTCACTCAAAAAGAGCTGAACATGAGGCAACGAAGATGGTTAGAGTTAATAAAGGATTATGAAATAGAGATCCATTGTCACCCCGGCAAGGCAAACATAGTGGCGGATGTGCTGAGTCGCAAGTCACACGTGAACAATCTGACCATCACACTGATGGAAGAGAGTGAGCCACCATTGCATGTGATTCCGCATGGAGCTCTCTACAACTTAGCGTTGATCCCCACCATCTGTGAAGAGATAGCGGCAGCTCAGAAATATGACAAGGGCATGTCTCATTTGTGGAGACGTATAGACAGTGGGGAGCTGAAATGTTTCCGGAAAGACAGACGGCGTCCTATGGTTCAAGGACCGGATCATCATACCCCGTAACCCGGAGTTACGGAAGAAAATCTTTGATGAGGCTCATTTGTTAAAGTTGTTACGGAAGAAAATCTTGACGAGGCTCACTTGTCAAAGTTTTCTATTCACCCCGGCAGCAAAAAAATGTATCAAGAACTCAGAAGCAAATTTTGGTGGACACGGATGAAGCGGGAGATCGCAAAGTACGTGTCCGAGTGTGATACATGTCGAAGGGTGAAGGCAGACCACATGAGGAAACCGGGACTGTTACAACCACTGGGCGTTCCTGCCTGGAAATGGGAGGATGCAAGCATGGACTTCATCATCGGATTACCCACCACTTTTCAGAAGCATGATTCTGTGTGGGTGATCGTCGACCGGCTCACCAAAGTTGCCCATTTCATCCTGGTCAACACAAACTACAACGCCAAGAAGTATGCTGAATTGTACGTCTTACGGATCCTATGCTTGTACGGCGTACCCCACACCATCATATTGGATCGGGGCACATTATTTGTGTCCCGTTTCTGGGAGCAGCTACATGCTGCGTTGGGGACAAAGCTGATCCGTAGTTCAGCATACCACCCGCAGACAGATGGACAAACCGAGCAGGTAAATCAGATTTTAGAAGACATGCTACGAGCTTGCGCCATCAACCACGGTAAGAATTGGGATGATCACTTGCCGTTGGTCGAGTTCTCGTGCAACAATGGGACCAAGCGAGCATTAAGATGGCGCCTTATGAGGCGCTATACGGGAGAAAATTCTGCACACCACTGAGTTGGTGTGAGTCCGGCGAAAGAGTTACCTTCGGGATTGATCTTGTCAATAACGCGGAGGAAAAGGTTCGGCTAATTCAAGCGAACCTAAAAGCCTCCCAATCCCGACAAAAACAGTATGCGGACCGGAGAAGGCGCCCATTACAATTCGAAGTCGGGGATCACGTATATCTGCGTGTGTCTCTAATGAAGGGCGTGAACAGATTCGGGGTGAGAGGAAAATTAGTACCCCGATTCATCGGTCCATTTCAGATTACAGAAAGATGTGGATCGGTTGCATCCCGGCTGAATTTACCAGAAGCACTCTCCGGTGTGCACGATGTCTTTCAAATTTCCCAGCTGAGGAAGTGTCTCAAACTATCAACTACCATTCAGCTGGAGGATATAGAAGAACTGAAACCGGATCTCATGTATTGAGAGGAACCGGTTCAGATCATTGATGAAAAGGCCCGAACCACACGCAACCGCATGTTGTGGTTCTACAAAGTTCTGTGGAGTAATCACTCCACGGACGAAGCTACATGGAAGAGCAAAGGTTTTCTTCACGCCAACTACCCCAACTTTTTCACATCGCATATACAGTCTTTCATTTTCACCTTATAATCTCGGGACAAGATTCTTCTAAGGGGGGAGGAATGTAAGGGGCTAAGTTTCTGGCACATATTCAAGGTGTTCATCACACCACACACAACCCTCATTTGAGGAAACTTTATGAATACATTTGAAGAGCAAGTAAACACCATCAACATGGTTATTAGAGGATACACTCACAAAAGGCAAAAGTGGCATTCCCCACATGCATCATATAGGGGCTGGACATATCAAAAACTCCTACACCTTGCTAGGAATGTCCATGCCAAATTTCACATAAATCCAAAACCTTTTGAGGTCTTTTTGGGTATAACTAGAAAGAGGGTAGTTTGAACTCAAGTTCAAATTCAAACCACTTCCATCCCATGAATTCAAAAGTGGGAGGCATATTCTTACTCAGCACATTTTTGTGAGCTCACACACCAATTTTCACTCCATTTGGAGTTGATCTTGTCATGAGCTAAGTTTAGCAAATTCAAACTCAATTTGAATTTCAAACTGCATATGTGCTGAAATTATATTCAAACACTCCACAATTTGAATTCTATCCAATCCAAATGGGCATTTGGTAGATAATTCAAATTCAAAAGGGTATTAGGGGAATTACTGTTTGTAGCAGTAGGAGGAAGTTAATTTTGGAGGTTAAAACAGGGCTGGGGCCGACATGTCAGCTTCACAGATCAAAGAACCGACTGAAGCACCAAGTACTTGGGTCTCGGGCTCCCGCCGTGGTCGCCACCGCTCCAGGCCATCGAGGCCAGCAGCTGCTTGCCGCCCCGAGCCGCTGAACCGCCTCGCTGCCCTCCTTATCTCCGCAGCCGAGCCGACCCGAAGCAGCATCGAGCAGTCGTCGCCTCTTGCACAAGAAAAGCGTTGCCTCACCACCGCTCTCTCGGGATCGATCGGAAAAGCCAACGATCACAGCCTCTCCACTCGCTTCAAGCTGCAAAACGGTGCTAGAGGCTCTCTCTTTCCTTCCCCGTCGTAGGAACTTAGCTGAACTCGGATGATCCCGCCCATACCGAACGTTCTTTCCAGTGACCTAAATTCGCCGCACCTCGGGCTCCTGTGGACAGCCCAAATGGGAGCATTTCACACGCAAGCTAAGGCGTCCTCGGACGCGCTAGAGACTGGTGCTGCTCACCCACGAACCACAGCCCGAGTGTTTGATCACTGAAGACGAATTTCAGTTTTCCCTTTCACTCGGCGCAGACCAACCTTCGGGTGCGGATCCGCCAAATTCTCACTCCATAATGGTTTAGAGAGTCTCAAACTGTTCCTACACGAACTAGACTTAGTGGCGCACAAGTTGGCTTCACAACACACCTAGCATGAAAACCCCTGTACGTGGCGTATTTCCAGGCTTGCCAACGGCGGCTTATTCGGGAAGCGTCAGGCGCACGGTGAGAGCTTACCTAGAGCCTATTCCGAGCTGCTTCGAGCCCATGCCGAGCTTCCCTAGGGTCCCCTGATGCTCTCCGGCCTTTTGCTTGATCGGTTGGGGTGCTAAGAAGTCCGGCCGACACGGCCGAAGTTCTTCCGAAGCCGCCGCTCGTCGCCGGCCGTGTTCCGGTGACTGTCACGACGAGCTAGCCCGGCATCGTGTTCCCCAGGTAGAATTAGGCAGATGCGGCCAAGGTTGTGAAGTTTGACACACGGCAGAAGCCCTCCGGCGAGCACTCCGGCGAGGGGGCGGCGGCCGAGCTCGGGAGGCCGGAGGTAGACGAAGCCCCCGGTCCCACGTGTCAGCGGCCGATATTTTAAAACCGGGATTAGCTGTGGCACCGGATCCGGTGTGGCTGCACGCAAAAGATTCCGTAGCCCCGTGTGTCGACCGCTGAAAAGTTGACACGTAGCCCCGGCCCCACACGCAGCAATTTAAACATTTCCCCGATTTTCAGATTTAGTTCAAACTTCAAACCCACATAACTTTGGCTAGAAAACTCCAAATTGAGTGAACCAAATTTTGTTGGATTTAGATCTCTGAGTAATTTCCATCAAATCAAGTTTCACTCTATGAAAATCTTTATTTCTCCAGAATTAATTCTGCAAAATTTAAACTCTTTAGAATTTTAACTGGAGAGTCCGAGGAAAATTCTGAAGTTTTTCTAGGATGTTCACCAAAATATCCCTGAGCTACTATAAATATTTAAGATCCATTTTAGCTCATTTGATCCACCTAATGGTGTGATTAATAAAACTGTTCCAGAGAAAATAGAAAATGTCCAGAAACATTTTCAGAATTTCTCTGAAATTGTTTAGCTCAAATCTTTAGCTTGGAATCTTCAAATTAAGTGAGACCAACTCAATTAGAACCCTCTGAAAACCTAGTTTTCAGAAAGTCATGACTTGCTCCATGAGAATCCCTAGAACACCCTAGGAGCCCCAATTAAGTTCAAGTACATAATTATTTGTAGAGAGCTCAAATGAGCTTTGCTGCAAATGAAACTTAGCCAAGTCTCTGTTTAGGTTGTAACAAACCACAGTAAAAATTTCAGAGTCAGTGGGTCTGCCTAGTAAGACTTATAGTCTTCATGAGTTTAAATTTGATTCAAATGCATTTAAATTGATACATATACATGTTATCTCATGTAGTCGCTAAGGTTGAGGAGGAACCCAAAGTCTTAGACTTCGTCACTCCGGAAGAGCAGCTAGCCTACGACAAAGAGCAGCAAGGCAAGCTCCGGTTTCAATTAACCCGTTTTTACAAATTTTTACTGTTTTAAGAACTTACTTTGAGCACCCACTTACTTCATGCATTAGAGTCTTGTTGTAAACCCAAATGCATAGCCAAGAAAACCCTGGGTTGGGATTAGGTTTGAAAACCTCGTTAGCCAGTGCAATGCTAAGATAGTGTAGGATTAGGTACAAGTCGAGTAGTTGGAACTACTCGTGATGATAGGCTAGTTGCACATCGCTCGGGTAAAGATAGCAAATGAAACACATGGCAAGAAAAATGAGACTGAGCGGAGAGTAAGGGCAGCAGGACTTTGAGGCCTGGGTTCTATAGCCCCGCTTGTGTCAATTGAGGACCGAGCCGTGCGCGGGCCTGTTGAACAAGCTAGAACAATACCGAAGACCTACCGCCTATATGGGAACCGGGAAACTGATGTAACTCGGGTAGCTTGGTGTTGAGGCATAGCTGGTCGTTCAGAGGGTAGGATGAGAGCTCGAGGTGTAACTCTGCTGGCAGCATTGTGGATGCGCGTGCAGAGACCTCTTGCTCGGGATGATTGGACCGGTTCAACATTTGGCTGACAGGTGAAAGGTGGTTGCGTACAATGTCCGTGATGGTTGCTGTAGGCAACATCAAGTACGGGCGTAATTGACGGGTTATTCGGGTAACCCTGCAGGTGTAAATCGATTATAATCACTGTTCCTTGTGGTCAGTGAGTACCACTTGTTCACTGTACCGTGACGTAGAAAGAACAGGCTAGATACATGTTAAAAGTTTGCTGATTTGAAAGATGTACTTTGCTTGTTAATGTATTGTTGTAGTTCAGATCTAATTAAAGTTTTTTTTCAACTTTGGGCAAAGTAGATGGGAGGAATGTGTTTCTTGTTTGATTGCGGCTCTCTCATGTGCCTTAGCGTAAGGTTTTCCACAACCTGCTGCTAAAACTTGAAAGTAAGGTTCAAATAATTAGGCGAGTCCTTTGCAACTTATTTTACCTCATGTACCCTCAAACCATCCATGTAGAAGTTTCATGTATAGGAGAGACGGGTCAGTCATGCTGAGCCATCATGCTCACTGCTTGTGTTTGAAGCTTTTGCAGGGGTTTATGAGGAAGGGACTCCTGAGGAGGAGACAGAACCCCAGGAGGGGAACACCGTCGAGTGGGAGTCGTGCACGCCGCCGTGTTATTGTGTGTGCGTGCTAGCGGGGACACGTTCACGGGCTGAACGTGAACTCGATGTATAGTCTACGCCCGTGAGTGTAGGCTGAACTATTTTGTTGTAAAAATGTTCATAAACTGGTGTATGTTATAAAACTTTGCTTCCACTTTGTATCTTTGATGTGCGTTATCCGGTGCTGTGCAACGCAGCACCCCTCAGCGTGATCCTGGCTCGACGAGGCCGTGGGGCCCTCACAGAGTGATATCAGAGCTTGATTGAGGTTTAACGCACTACAAAGGTCATCTTTTTCAAAAATCCGGTGACGAACGAGTTAGTAGCCCATATAAGGATGTTATTAGTGTATAGAAAGTGGCATACTAACCTATTTGCTTATGTCGGAAAATTGTGCATCTCGGGACGCTTTATGTCTTGGGGGGTGCACGTAAGCACTGTCCACCAGTGCGAACAAGCTGAAGTGTGGAGCCCCACGGGTGGCAGGTAACCCGACGCGGTTTAATATCCTCTACGACTCTTCATGTCGTTTGGGGTATTCGAGCAACGTCTGTCCGTGGCATGCTTTGGGCGATTTGGGAGACCCCGTCACGTGGTCTGTAACGTGAACACGTAGCTCAAGGCATGTTTGGCTTGTGAACATCCAGGCGAGTGATGACGGCCGGGTGTATGAACTATATGGATACCGGGCTCGGTGTGCAGCCGAGTGTGACGATTATATGAGTTAATTGCAGGTAGTCTAACCGCGAAACGGTAGACGTGTAGTATCCATGTGCGAGAGACGCTTAGTGCCACTGAACTAACGAAGCCGGCTAAGTCCGGTATAGGTTTTTCTTTGTGAGGACGTAGTACCGACATGAACTGGTGACGCATCGACGTCACACCCCACTAAATGAGCAACTTCATTGTAAAACTGAAATGTTTCAATCTAGAGCACTAAAATTGTGATGTAACTCCTTCCCTTAACCAGGACATTCAAAGTTAACAAGTTTTCAACTTATAGGATACTAAGGACAGAGTCCCCTGTTTTCAGCTGAAATAAGCCTGAATTAATGAGAGGTTAGAGGTTGAGTTCTTTTGAGGATGGGTCATATATTACATTTCTGGAAAGCTTTGGAAGAGCTTTACAACTTTTCTGTTGAGACCCAGAGGTGTTTCATCCCTTAACCAATCGAAAAATGCAGTAGAGTTGAAACTGTCCAGAAAACAAGGCAGAGCAAACACTCTCTGTAAATAGTGCATAACTTCTTGCATAAAACCAAAAATAGAAAATGAGGTAGTTCTGAAAAGTTCATGAGATGCGACTTTGTAACATAAAGTTTTGGCAAATTTGGTGTAGAATTAACTGGAATTCGTGGATCAAATCAGTACCTCAAGCAGGGAGGTGCTGTCCAATTTTCTCCAGAAATTCTGTCAACTTTGACATCTCATAACTTTTGAACCAGGACAGATAGGTATTTATTCACACGGTATGGAAAGAGGTAGATAATGGCTTAAGACTGAAACTGAGACCCAGCAGGGGGATAGGATGCAGTGAGCGGAGGTCTCAAGTGCGTAGCCCTGTTGGTGTCGATTGAGGACCGAGCCGTGTTCGACCCTGCTGGACAAGTATCGAACAGTACTGGATGCATACTGGCATATGGGAACCAGGAAACTGATGTAATTGGTTAACCTGGGTGCCGAGGCTTACCCAACCATTTTATAGGAGTGGGTTGAGGGTAGCAAGGTGTAAATCTGCCGGTGGGCACAGACACGCTCCATGCGGGGACCTCCTGCCCATTACGGATGGACCAGTTCGGCATTTGGGTTGTTGTTGAAAGGTTGTTGCATACAATAGAGTAGGAAGGTGTGAAGCACCACACTTCTGAAAGTGGGTGTATGTGACGTGTTATCTGGGTGTCCCTTGATTGCAATCACCATCCCTCGCGGTTATTTGAGTACCGCTTGTTCACTGCGCTGTGACGTAGTAAAAAGCGAAATAAGCCAAATGAATATGCTGCATTGAACTATTAATATCTTGAAACCCTGTACGCTGTAGTTGTAGAGCTAATTAAGTTTATGTTCCACTTTGGGCATCACCACATCGGAGGAAAGCATTTCTTGTTTGATTGTGGACTTCCGATGTGAGGGCTGCCTAAGGCTTTTTAAACTGCTGCTATAAAACTGAAAGTAAGGACTAACATCTAGGCGTGTCTTTATTGCAATGTCTTTATCCCATATTACTAATCCCTGCATGTAGAGTTCCATGACTAGGGTATCGGTTAAGCCTTGCTGAGCCATCGTGCTCACGGTTGCAATATTTGAGCTGTGTGCAGGTGGGAGTTATGAGGAAGGGTCCGAGGACAAGGCGATGCCCCCGTCGGGGTACACTGCCGAGTTGGAGCCCTGCACGCCTCCGTGATTTCCTGTTCTAAGTTGCTAGTGTGTAGCATCCCCGGTCTGGACGGCTGCACTTTTGCTTAGTTAGGATTAGAGACCACCCTCTGCGATCCCGGAGTGGGTGAACCATGGGGTGGTCCCCACAGTCGTGGTATCAGAGCCGCATTGGGAATAGCACGCTAGAAAAGAGGCTATTTTGAAAACTTAGAAGTAGTCGAGTGAGGATTAGTCACTATGCCCACATAAGGTCTATGATAGTAGTAGTTACTAAGGTGGAAATGCTAACATACTTGTTATACATTCTGTAACGACGCTCCGACGTCAGGTAAGAGGTAAGGTACGCCATCGCAGGATGACCAATTGCGGTAAGCTCGCCATACGAGTAACAGTATGGAATGGTTTACCGTGGCTTGGCACGGTAGTTAATATGAGTCTCTGAACCTTATCATGGTTCTGAGAGCATATGAAAACGCTTATCTCCAGCGTGCTTTAGGCAAAAGCGAGAATACCTCATCGTGTGGTAAGCAACACGATAGTATGCAACTCTTGAACGTTCAATGTTGAAAGGGTCATACGCAGTTCTCGCCATCAGCGTGCCTCAACGGTCATGAGGCAGTAGGTGGTATCCGTTGGGTTGATAAAATTCCCATCCGTGACGACCTCTTCGCGCTCTACTCGGGTTCCCCGTGAGCATGATGGCTCAGCAAGTCTTAACCGACTCAACTTCACATGAAACTCTACATGCAAGTCATAACAAAGGTAGAATGGCAATTTGCAGCAAAGGACACGCCTACAAGTTCATCCTTAATTCATCTTTTATCCACAAGTTAACGGTTCATGAATCTGAAATTTAGTGAGCAATATCAGCAGTATTGTATCACAACATTCCATATTTTTACCTATGTTATGACACAATGAACAAGCGGTACTCATAACCGTGAGGGACGGTGAATCCACTCGTTATACACCTGCAGGGATAACCGAATAGCACGTCACTTACGCCCATCCTCAGAGCTGCAACGGCATACTTAACCGATGTCGTACTGGACAACCTTTCACCCAACAGACGAAACGTCGAACCGGTCGCACCGAAATGAGCAGGAGGTTCCCTACACGGAGCATCTCTCTATGCCCATTAGAGGATTTCCACCTGCCTGCCCTAAACCTACACCTATAAATCAGTGTGCTATGCCTCGACGCCCAGAGGTTTAGGTTACATCAGTTTATCAGACCCCATATATCCGATATGCCTTCGGTACATTCAAACTTGTTCAGCGGGGCCGCACACGTATCGTTCCTCAGTCGACAAGGACAGGGCTACGCACACAAGGCTTCCTCTTGCCACGTCCTATCCCGTGCCTAGTCTCATTTTTCTTTCTAAAGTTGTCTCACATCTCGAACAAATCCCGTATGTGGTGAATCCTATACTCGCGAGTAGATTCCAACTACTCGACTTGTACCGAAGTCTATAAACATTAAGCAAAGCATGATCTACTTGAGGACTTAGACGCTACCCTCACTCTCTTTGGAATATTTTGGTTATGTAAATTGAGTTGCATCCATCCTAAACTTAATGCACATACATACCTCAAACTAAGTGAGTATAAAGCGAAATTTGATAAAACTTGTTAAATGCAAGCCGGGGCTTGCCTTGTTGCTGCTGGTCAGGGGTTAGTGTCTCCTCCGGAGGTATGATATCCAGTATCTCCAGGGTTTCCTCGCGTTCAGCGACTACACGGAATCAAATTAACGATATGTGTCAAATTAAATGCAAATGTGTTGAACTTAGCATATAAAGACCATAACTCTAGCTATACATCCCTTTTGGCTCTGAAATTTTTTAACTGTGGCTTGGTAAGAACCTAACAAGAGACTTGGCCAAATTTCATTTGAAACAAAGCTCATTTGAGATCTGCATAAATAAAAGTCTAAATAGTCATTACTAGAGCTTCTAAGGATTTCCAGGGTTTTCATGGATCAAACCATTACTTTCTGGAAACTAGAGTTGGATATGGTTCTAATGGAATTGGTTTCATGTAATTTGAAGAATCCTAGAGAAAGTTATTCCCTAACCAAGATTTAAGAAAAAATTTGAAAAATATTTGTGTACATTTTTCTATTTTCTCAGGGAAGTTCACTTAATCACACTATTAGGGGGAGTAAATGAACTTGGATGGGTCTGAAACTTTTCATGTGACTCAAGGATTTTCAAAATAATTCACATGTGGAATGTCATCAATACGACTTTCCACGAGAGGTATACTATTCTCTAGAGGTTGTCCGAAGAGACCTTTATAGTAATTGGTAATGTATTTCTTTAGTTCGTAGTCACCCTCAACGATCCCATCTTCTTGTTATAATCTGAAGATGTGTTATTTCCGGTGCTTACCATCGGCTACCAAATGAAAGAAATGAGTATTATCATCTCCTTCCATAAGGTCTTTAACTTTTGCTCTCTCATACCATTTTATCTCTTGTTCTCTTAATAAGGCAACCAATCTTTCTTTATGATAATGTTTCATGTTTATCTCATTATCAGAAAGATTTTCTATTTCCGCCTTTTTATCTAAGATATCTAACATCATTATAATTCATTTATTTTCTTTTTTTTATATGTGCTTTCTATATGTTTGGCCCATCCTCTTAGATATTGGCGTAGATCTCTTATTTTATTTTGACATCTTTCCATTGCCGTTGCACCCTGGTTTTTAGACTGCGGAACATTAGCAACCATACCATAAAATCCATCACGCATGAACCATCCTCTATCAAATTTAAATTTTGGATATTTATTACTATGTGTCGAAGAACCAGTATTAAGAATAAGACATGTGTGATCTGATTGACTCCTACCCTAGCCTGTACCAAGATAATGGGAACTTATCTTCCCATTTAGTGCTAACTAGCACTCTATCTAGTTTTTCATATGTAGCATCATTTCCAAGGCCAGCCCATGTATATTAGCGCCAAGACATTTTAATCTCTTTGAGTTGAAGTGACTCAATCACCACATTGAATAAGCTTGGCCATTTCGTATTGAAAGTATCTCTATTTTTGTCCTCTGGGTGTCTCATGATATTGAAATCACCACCCACTATATACGGTAGTTGTTCACGTGAACAGGTTTGTGGTAATTCAATTAGAATGGCTTCTTTGTTATGTTGTTGTGCTGGTCCGTAGACCGTATACAACACAAATTTGAATCCATCTGATTTGTTCCGAAGGCAGAATTTTACATAAAACTCTCCTTTATCTATGCATCCTATATCAAAAACGTTCAAGTACCAAAAGGATGCCACCCGAACATCGATGTGGTGCCATACTATGACATATGAAATCAGGAATGCTGCAAAAGTTTCTAAAAGTCATATCAGAAAATTCATCTCTACTCATTTTCGAGAGTGCAATAAAATCAATTTGCTCCTCTCTAACCATTACAGCCAAATATCTATGTTTGGCCAAGTCCGCAAGACGTCTGCTATTCCAAAATTTCCTTTTCATCGGATACACACTTTAACATTTTTATTCTTTGTACCAAAATTAATCTTATTAACAGATTTAGTTTTCTTCTTTTTTTGTCGTAGCGGCGTTTAGTGTGGCGGAGCGGGATCCGCTCATCCAGGATCGCAGAGGGTGGTGCCGCGCGATGCGACACCCGACAGCACACGTCATAAGAACACATTATATTACATGGGAAAACAAACTGAATGTACAAAGTAGTACACTTCTTAGTTACAAACTAGGGTCTTTATTACACAGCGGAAGTTTCTTTTGTACAACTCACGCCCGCCTATCTAGCAAAAGTCTGTTGCCCAGCCCTAGGGCAACCCACACTAGCTGCACGTCTCAGCTCAGCGCGGCGTGTACGGCTCCCACTCAGCCGTGGTCCCCGACGGAGGGTAACCGTCGCCAGTGGACTTGTACTCCGAGTTCGTGGGTGGCTCCTCACCTGAAAAACACTTAAGCAGCAACCGTGAGCACAAAGGCTCAGCAAGGCTTAACCGACTCACCTAAACATGAAACACTACATGAGGTGTACAGTGACATAGGATAGTGATATTGCAGCAAATGGACACGCCTACAAGTTCATCCTTAGTTCAGCTTTTAGCAACAAGTTAACAGTTCAGGAAACTGAAATTTAATAAGCAATATTTGATGGCAAACATGTAGCAATACAATATTATATCATATCAGCAGTATTGAATCACCATGTTTCATACATTAATCTACGTCACGACTCAGTGACCAAGTGGTACTCTTCACCGCGAGGGACGGCGAATCGACTCGATATACACCTGCAGGGAAACCCAAAGAGCACGTCACGTACGCCCACCCGTGGAGCTGCACAGCACGCTCACTCGATGTCGTACGGGACAACCTTTCACCCAACAGCCCAAACGTCGAACCGGTCGCACCGGAACGAGGAGGTTCCCCACACGGAGCATCTCTCTATACCCGTTGGCAGATTTCCACCTTGCTGCCCTCAACCTACACCTATAAATCGGTGTGCTATGCCTCTACGCCCGGAGGTTTAGGTTACATCGGTTTATCGGGGCCCATATATCCGATATGCCTTCGGTACGTTCAAACTTGATCAGCGTGGGCCGCACACGGTTCGGTCCTCAATCGACACGGACAGGGCCGCGCACACAAGACTCCCTCATGCTGCGTCCTAGCCCCTACCTAGTCTCATTTTCATTACTAAAGTGATCTCACATCACTCAACCGAACCCGTGTGTCCCCAGCCTATCTCGCGAGTAGATTCCAACTACTTAACTTGTACTGAATTTCTATGAAACATTAAGCATAGCCTGTCTACGCGAGGTCTTATACACTACCCTCACTCTTTTCGGAACCTTTGGTTATGCAAGTGGCGTTGCAATCATCCTATACCTAATGCACATACATACTTAACCCTATGTATGTAAACAAAGTAAAAACTTTATAAAAGAGTTAATGCAAACCGGAGCATGCATTGTTGCTGCTGGTCAGTAGTTAGCTCTTCTTCCGGAAGGAGGAAGTCCAGCACTTCCGGAGTCTCTTCTTCAGTGACTACATGTTTAAAGAAATACGACATGTAAATTTAAATGCAATGTATAAACTTGAATACTTAACTATTAATAACTCTAGCTAGCCCTCCCATTTGGTTCTGAAATTTTTATGGTGGCTTGGTAGGGTCCTAACCAGAGTCTTGACCAAGTTTCATTTGACACAAAGTTCATCTGAACCTTGTACAAATAACAGCCCATTTGGTCAATATTTGAGCCTCTAAATAATTCCAGGGTTTTTCATGGCCCCAACCATTACTTTCTGGAAACTAGAATTTAGGATGGTCCTAATGGAATTGGTTTCATGTCATTTGAAGAATTCTACAGAAAGTTATGCCCTAGTTAAGATTTGAGAAAATCTGAAAAATGTTTCTGTACATTTTTCTATTTTCTCTGGGCAGTTCTCTTAATCACCCGATTAGGGTAACTAAATGAACTTGGATGAGTCTGAAAATCTTACAGGGATTCAGGGATTTTCCAAGGAACCTCTCAACCAAATTTCAGAATTTTTCATAAAGTAGTTCTCCAGATAAAATTCCCAACAGTTTAAACTTTAGGGATTTAATTCTGGAAAACTATTCACTTTCATGAGCTGAATTTGGTTTTGCTGGAAAGTACTCCGAATTCTGAGTTCAGCAAAATTTTGGTTCATCGAATTTGGAGTTTCCTAGCAAAAGTTCTATGCATTTGATGTTTGAACTAAAACTGGAAATTCAAAAAAATGATTAAATCCTGCGGGTGGGTCCCACTCCTCGAGCCGGCCCACTCAGAATGCGGCCACACCGTGGCCCACAGGGTTTTACCCGTGCTGTCGCACCGAATTCCGGCCGCAAACCGATCCCTGCGCGAGATCAGAGGCTGACCGGTGGACCCCCCACCCTCGTCTACATCGCGCTCTCCCGCAGCTCCCGCGGCGGCGCCTCGCCGGAGCGCTCGCCACCAGGCGTTTCACTGCCCGAACTTCGACGGAACTTGCCGCCTGTGCCTAACTCGACTCGGAGAACACGCTGGTGCCCTCACCGGAGCTTGACAACGGCCGGAACAGGGCTCCCGACGGCAACAGCGGCCGGGAGCTCACCGACGACGTCGAACTCGGCGTCCCCTACACCTTTTTCGATGTGGTTTGCTCGGGGAGCTCCACTGACACCCGCTGATTACGGATATGGGCACCGATCTCTGTGAAAACAGCTGCAACTACGACCTCACCAGTGACCTAGACCAGAAATCGGTGCCGATGCAAAAAGCTCGAAGAACATCGCCCATACTCGATGAAACTCGATGATTTCTGATCTCAGAGACGCGTGGGCGAGTCTAGATCATGTCTTTAGCTCGGCCTAAGGAGTGGTGGCTTACTTGCTACGAATTTCTGGATTTCGCATGGTTTGGTTCTAAACACCCCGACACACTAATCCCCCAAATTCTTTGCCGACCGTGCGATAGAGAGGGTGAGGTCAGTACGGTTGTGATCAGTACCTCGAGGCGGTTCTTTCTTGTGTTGCTCGCCGGGCACGAGAGCGCCTGTGCTGGCCGGACGCCGGTGATCAGTGAGGTCGGCCGGGCGGAAGGCTTCGATCGTGCGAGGACTGCACGTGGTCGCGGTGTACTCGAGCCCTGCGTCTACCCTGCGCCCTTAGCCTCTCCTCGAGCAGGAGGTGGCACCGGATTGAGTCGGTCGGCCGCCGGGCGATCGTGCTGGCGCGCGCGTGAGGCCTCGGCCAAGGAAAAAAATCAACCGAGGAGACTTCAGTCCGAAGTCTGCTGACATGTGGGCCTCCCCTCTTATTCTTTTGTTTTTTTCCAATTTTCTGAATTCTGTTGTGCCCAAAATATCCTCAGCTACTCACAATTTAATGTGAGACTTTGCCCCCAAGTCTTGGTTTAAATTTGAATTCTCAAATTTTAACTGTGTTTGGCTAGATTTGTTGCATGTTTAAACTGAAATTCAAATTCAGTTTTGAATTCTTGCAAAATTAGCTCTTGACAAGATGAACTCCAATGAGGATGAAAATTGGTGGGCTTACTCAGAAAAATGTGCTGAGTTTGAATATGAAGCTAACTTTTGAATTTGAGTGATGAAAGTTGCTGCAATTTGAATTTACATTCAAATTGGCCTCTTTTTCAAATAACCCCAAAAGTGCCTCAAAAAGTGTTGGATTTACATGAAACTTGGACTGAACCTTCCCAGGACTTTTTAAGTTCTAGGGGTGAGCTCAATCTCTCATGTTCATGTGTACAAATCCCACTTTGTGAAAATGAAGGCTTTCCCCTCTAATCACTCTTTTGATGGAGGTTACTTGCTCTTCACAATATTTCCTAAGATATCCACAATAAAAACTGTGGTGTTGTGAGGTTAAGAAAAATTTTTGCAAGTCCCTTTTCTTGGGCTTTTACATCCCTCCCCCCTTAAAAGAATCTCGTCCCGAGATTACAAAAGAAGAGATAGTGATGTAAAAGGGACTTACCCGTGTTGAGCAGCCATGAACTCCGGGTAGTTGGAGCGAAGGAATTCCTCACTCTCCCACGTCGCTTCTTCGGCGGTGTGGTTGCTCCAGAGTATTTTGTAGAACCACAACGTTCTGCTACGCGTGGTCCAGGCTTTTTCATCAAGGATCGCCACCGGATACTCATCATATGTTAAATCCGGTTTCAGCTCGCCGATGTCTTCGGTAGGAACAGCAGCCGTATGCTTCAAACATTTTCGCAGTTGCGAAACATGGAAAACATCATGGACACCAGCAAGGGATGCCGGTAGCTCCAATCGATACGCCGCTGGTCCACACTTCTCGGTGATAGCATAGGGTCCAATAAAACGGGGAGCGAGCTTCCCCTTCACACTGAACCGGTGCACGCCCTTCATCGGAGACACGCGGAGGTACACGTGTTCACCGACGTCAAAGTGCAACGGTCTACACCTCTTATCAGCGTAGCTCTTCTGCCGGGATTGAGCGGCCTTCAAGTTAGCTTGAATCGTCCGAACACGCTCTTCGGCGTCGTTTACCACATCAACCCCGAACGTGACCCTTTCACCGGACTCGCACCAGTTTAATGGGGTGCGGCATTTACGACCGTAGAGAGCTTCGTAGGGTGCTATTTTGATACTCTCCTGATAGACGTTGTTGTACGAGAATTCCGCCAATGGTAGGTGATCATCCCAGTTCCTACCATGGTGGATGGCACATGCTCTCAACATGTCTTCTAATACTTGATTCACCCTCTCTGTCTGGCCATCTGTCTGAGGGTGGTAATTGGAGCTTCTAATCAGTTTAGTACCCAAAGCAGCATGTAACTGCTCCCAAAAGCGATAAACAAACAATGCACCTCGGTCTGAGACTATGGTCTTGGGTACACCATGCAGGCATAGAATCCTGGCAATATATAACTCCGCATATCTGTTGGCATGGAAATGTGTATGCACGGGGATGAAGTGAGCTGACTTGGTTAGTCGGTCAACGATCACCCAAATGGAATCATGTTTGTTGGATGTTAAGGGTAATCCCACAATGAAATCCATGCTCACATCTTCCCATTTCCATGCTGGAATTTTCAGGGGTTGTAGCAGCCCTGATTTCTTCATGTGATCAGCTTTCACTCGTCGGCGCGTATCGCGCTCGGATATGTACTTAGCTACCTCCCGCTTCATCTGTGTCCACCAAAATTTCTTTTTCAAATCTTGGTACATTTTGTTGCTGCCCGGATGAATGGAGTACTTGGACAAGTGAGCTTCATCAAGGATTTTCTTCCTTAGCTCCATATCCCGTGGTACGACTATGCGGTCATTGAACCACAGCGTCCCCTCATCATCTTTCCAGAAACACTTGATCTCTCCATTGTCTATCCGTCTCCGGAGATGTGCCATGCGTTTATCCGTCTTCTGAGCTAAAATGATGTCCTCCCTAATAGTAGGGATGAGGGAAAGGTTGTACAGCGATCCATAAGGAACCAAGTATAAACTTGGCTCTTCCTCCTCCACCGGTGTAATGGTGAGGTGATGGACATGTGATTTCCGACTCAGCGCGTCGGCAACCACATTCGCCTTGCCGGGGTGGTAATGAGTCTCAATTTCATAATCTTTGATCAATTCTTATCACCTCCGTTGCCTCATGTTCAGCTCCTTCTGGGTGAAAATGTATTTCAAGCTCTTGTGGTCGGTGTAGAGGTGCACCAAATTCCCTAGGAGATAGTGCCTCCACATTTTTAGCGCCAACACCATGGCAGCAAGCTCAAGATCATGAGTCGGATAATGCTGCTCATGGTTCCGAAGTTGGCGTGAGCCATATGCGACCACATGTCCTTCCTGCATCAACACGCAGCCGAGCCCAATACCGGACGCGTCACAATACAAGTCGAAGGGCTTTGTTGTATCCGGCTGAGCTAAGACCGGGGCTGTGGTGAGATGCTTCACCAATGCTTGGAACGCTCCTTCACACGCCTTGTTCCAAACATATTTCGTCCCTTTCTTCAGCAATTCTGTCATCGGCTTCGCGAGCTTGGAGAAGCTTGGAATGAATCTCCGATAGTATCCCGCTAACCCGAGGAAGCTTCTGACTTCATGGACTGAAGTGGGAGCTTTCCATTTCAGCACTTGCTCTATCTTGCTTGGGTCAACTGCAATGCCTTCCGCTGAGATGATATGTCCCAAGAATGGCACTTGGCTGATCCAAAACTCGCATTTACTGAACTTGGCGTAGAGCTTGTGGTCTCGTAATCGTTGAAGAACGATCCGTAAGTGTTCGGCATGTTCGGCTTCTGTCTTGGAATAAACCAAGATATCGTCGATGAACACTACCACGAACTTGTCCAGCTCCGGAATGAATACCGAGTTCATGAGATACATGAAATGAGCTGGAGCGTTTGTGAGACCAAAAGACATGACGAGATATTCATATAATCCGTATCTCATCGATAAGGCCGTCTTCGGGATATCCTCCGCCCGGATCTTTATCTGATGATATCCAGAGCGAAGGTCCATCTTGGAGAACACGCATGCACCCACAAGTTGATCAAATAATATGTCGATGCGGGGCAGTGGATACTTATTCTTGATGGTGACGGCGTTGAGCGGCCGGTAATCCACACACAGCCTCAGGGTTTCATGCTTCTTCTTTACAAACAGCACCGAGCATCCCCAAGGCGAGGAACTCGGCCTAATGAAACCCTTGCTCAACAGATCATTGAGCTGTTCTTTCAGTTCTGCCAGCTCATTTGGAGCCATTTTGTATGGTCTCCGTGATATGGGCGTAGTCCCGGGTGCAAGTTCAATCTTTAACTCGACATCCCGGTCCGGTGGCATGCCCGGAAGATCATCCGGAAACACATCAGGGTACTCCTGGACTACGGGGATGTCTTCTAACTTGAGAGCTTCAGTATTATTAATTGCTAAAACTTCTCGGACTGGGGTGTCTAATACCATGGAATGCGGACGGTGGAATGGAGAATTTAAGTGAACTGTCCGTGTCCGAGTCTCCAGGACAGCGCCATGGTATTTTAGCCATGACATCCCAAAGTTTGCATCAATCTTTTGTCCCATTAGGATTATCAAGGTGGTGAGATATAGTTTCCCACCTAAGCACAGATGTGCTTTTGGAATCATCATATTAGCTGAAATCTTCCCTCCCGGTGAGCAGATCATATAAGTGCAGTCGGTTGGGAAGACTTGTATTTGATGCTTAGCCACATAGGATGCACTTATAAAGCTTTGGGTTGCACCAGAATCAAACAATATGACGATGGCTTGATTGCTGAGAGTAAACGTACCCGCCAGCACGTTGTCTCCCTCTGGGGCGTCCTCATTGTCGAGCTTGCGGACGCCACCAGTCCGCTAACCAACCTTCTTCACCGGAGGTCGGCCTCGAGCACTGCCCTGGAACTGGGCTTGCCCGCTGCTCTGCTGCCCCTGGGGACAGTCCTTCACGAAGTGACCCGCCTGGCCACACGTGAAGCAAGTGAAACGGGGCGGTTCCCCGCTGATCGGTGGACGGAATCCCGGGGTGCGTTGTGGCGGTGGAAACGCCCGGGGTGCCGTCTGCTGCTGCTGCTGTCTTGGTGGTGGCATCGGCGGACGGAATGGAGGTGACTGAAAAGGACCTCCCCCGAAACGTTGAGGTCGCGCCGGTGGATGCCACTGCTGTCCGGATGGTGTCCAATACACCATACGGTACTTCTGAGGAGCGCCACCCCCACTGCTGGGTGGAGCGCTGCGCTTCCGCTGCTCAGCTGCTAACTCCCGCTGAGCGTCCTCTTGCATGATCGCGGCATTGACTAGATCCTTGAAGGTGCCGCGATTCCACTGAACGAGATGTGTCTTCATCTAGGGGTGTAATCCCCGATAGAAGTGCTCCCGCTTTTTCTCCTCGGTGGATATGTAGTCTGACGCATATTGCGCCAGATGGTTGAAGGCACAGGAGTAGTCATGGGCACTCCTCCCGCCCTGCTTCAGCTCCAAGAATTCTTGGAACTTCCCCTTCATGATCCCAGGAGGAATGTGATAGGTGCAGAACGCCTCCCGGAATTCTTGCCATTCCACGGCATGGCCAGCCGGACGTGAGGCGACATAATTCGCCCACCACGCACCAGCGGCACCGTGAAGCTGCTGTGCTGCGAACAGGGTCTTCTGCCGCTCCGTACATTGGAGCAGCCCAAACTTGGACTCCATGGTCCGCAGCCAGTTGTCCGCCTCCAGTGGTTCTTCAGCTTCGGTGAACACTGGAGGGTGCGTACTCATGAAGTCCGAGTACGACACTTCACGGGGCTCACGAGGCCCTCTGTCTTGACGCCCCCCCGCCTGGGATGTATTCTGCACGATCGTGCGGAGCAGGTCGGTCTGCTCCTCACGAACACCCACCAGTGCCGCTATCACATCCGCTAGAGTAAGCAGAGGCGGCGGTGATGGCTGCTGCTGCGGGGTGCTGTCGTAGGCCGGTGGCTGGGAGTCATCGCCTCCCCCTTGGCTAGAGCCACCAACCTCGTGCGTGGTCCTAGTGCGAACCATCTGCAACCATACGACAATAACATCCGTCCCGCAACAGATTGCATGCAGTCCAATAAAAATAGGCGTAACAACATAATGACAATAAAAACATGCGATACATCTCGTACGTAGATAATGTAATAACTTTGCACAAGCTACACCATTACCAGACCAAACACAAGCTAGTTTAATCCAACTTGATGAACCTCCACTTTGGAAGCTCACCATAACTAGGTTTGGTCACTACGAGACATTACTATCACGTTGTCATCACGTATAGCACCCTTAGGGTACAACACCCTCTCCAATGAGTTCAATGGTCACTCCTCTGTCAGAATGACCAGTTTCTATGTATTCCAAGTTTTGATCTGGTTCTGGGCATTTTCATGACTCAAGCTGAACACCAAAGTTAATGTTAACTTCAGTATATTTCCAACGAGTACTCATTTGCCCCCAGATCAACTCTGGTTAAAAAGTTATGGTAATTCAAAGTCCACAGAATTTCTGGAAGAATTTCAACAGCACCTCCTTTGGAAGTTGCTGTTTTCCATTCGAGTTTCCACTGAAATATGTGCTGAAATTTCAGAAACTTTGAATTGCAAAGATGTCACACATCTTCTACCCTTTCAAAAGATGTATCATATGACAGTTTTAGATTTTTCTACTGGGAGTTATGTTTGAAAAACAGAACAGTTCAGAGAATGTTTTACTCTGTCCTGGTTCTGGACAGCTTACATTCCTCTGGGATTTAAGCCATCTTAAGGTGTGTTTCAGCTCTGGAAGTCTACAACAAAGTTGTAGGGTACTCCAATACCTTTCCAGAACTATATACCACACCTCCCTGGGCTAAAAGACCTGTGAGTTATGCCCTGTTGAAAATCAGCAACTTGCTGCCCAAAACAGAGCACTCTGTTTTTTTAGTCTTTTTATAACTACACTCATCACTATCCAATTTGTCTACCCAACCAGGATCCTAAATGTTGAACCTAAGGATTTTAATTCTTTGTCATCATTATTTTTCATGCACATGCCTACAATATGTCGGTACTACGTTCCTCACAAAGGAAAATCCTAACCGGATTATACCGGCATATACGTCTCAAGTGTGGCACTAAACGTTCTCTCGCACACGTTTTCTACACGGATACATACGTGGTTAGTACCTGCAGAAGACCACAAAATAATGGTGCACTCAATGGTTGTTTCATTTCAGGCAGGATCATATTTGAAAGTAAATACAAACGCCCGTATCATTGTCATACGGCCGTCCTTGAGGGAAGTCACGTCTCAAGGCACGTGATCGTGTCTCAACACCACATGACGGGGAACCCGAGTATGTCATGAACGGGTCGTCGTGGTTGGGAATGTTATCAACACAACAGATACCACCTACTGCCCTGCAGGGCACGCTGATGGCAAGCGCTGCGTATGTCCTCCTGGGCTACTTCCAGACGAACACACTCTCGCGTTACTGACCACGCGATGGGGTCTCTACTTACTTTCCTAATGCATGCTAGGGATCAGCGTTTCATATGAACTCAGGGACATGAAGAGTCCAAGAGGTTCATCTTGACGTCTCACACGAAGCTGTGAGATCAATCTCTGAACCACGTTCCTCGTCAGGGGAGCTAACCGAAATTGAACCGCTTTCGGTGGCGTTCCTTACCATTCTTACCCGAGCGTAGGTGCGTCGTTACAATAATTGAAATTCAGAATTATAACACATAGGTTAGTCTTTGCCACTGTAAATAACTATGCTACTATAGTCCTTACTTGGGCAACTACCGATTCCTCACCGTAATCCTAAGTTTTCCCATAATACAGTCCTTAAGTACTGTGCTATCCCCAATGCAGCTCTGATACCAGGCTGTGGCGGACCGGGATCTGCTCATCTAGGATCGCAGAGGGTGGTGCCGCGCGATGCGACACCCGACAGCACACGTCATAAGAACACATTATATTACATGAGAAAACAAACTGAATGTACAAAGTAGTACACTTCTTAGTTACAAACTAGGGTCTTTATTACACAGCGGAAGTTTCTTTTGTACAACTCACGCCCGCCTATCTAGCAAAAGCCGGTTGCCCAGCCCTAGGGCAACCCACACTAGCTGCCCGTCTCAGCTCAGCGCGGCGTGTACGGCTCCCACTCAGCTGTGGTCCCCGACGGAGGGTAACCCTCGCCGGTGGACTCGTACTCCGAGTCCGTGGGTGGCTCCTCACCTGAAAAACTCTTAAGCAGCAACCGTGAGCACAAAGGCTCAGCAAGGCTTAACCGACTCATCTAAACATGAAACTCTACATGAGGTGTACAGTGACATAGGATAGTGATATTGCAGCAAATGGACACGCCTACAAGTTCATCCTTAGTTCAGCTTTTAGCAACAAGTTAACAGTTCAGGAAACTGAAATTTAATAAGCAATATTTGATGGCAAACATGTAGCAATACAATATTATATCATATCAGCAGTATTGAATCACCATGTTTCTTACATTAATCTACGTCACGACTCAGTGACCAAGTGGTACTCTTCACCGCGAGGGACGGCGAATCGACTCGATATACACTTGCAGGGAAACCCAAAGAGCACGTCACGTACGCCCACCCATGGAGCTGCACAGCACACTCACTCGATGTCGTACGGGACAACCTTTCACCCAACAGCCCAAACGTCGAACCGGTCGCACCGAAACGAGCAGGAGGTTCCCCACACGGAGCATCTCTCTATGCCCATTGGCAGATTTCCACCTTGCTGCCCTCAACCTACACCTATAAATCAGTGTGCTATGCCTCTACGCCCGGAGGTTTAGGTTACATCGGTGTATCGGGGCCCATATATCCGATATGCCTTCGGTACGTTCAAACTTGATCAGCGTGGGCCGCACACGGTTCGGTCCTCAATCGACACGGACAGGGCCGCACACACAAGACTCCCTCTTGCTGCGTCCTAGCCCCTTCCTAGTCTCATTTTCATTACTAAAGTGATCTCACATCACTCAACCGAACCCGTGTGTCCCCTGCCTATCTCGCGAGTAGATTCCAACTACTTGACTTGTACCGAATTTCTATGAAACATTAAGCATAGCCTGTCTACGCGAGGTCTTAGACACTACCCTCACTCTTTTCGGAACCTTTGGTTATGCAAGTGGGGTTGCAATCATCCTATACCTAATGCACATACATACTTCACCCTATGTAGGTAAACAAAGTAAAAAATTTATAAAAGAGTTAATGCAAACCGGAGCTTGCCTTGTTGCTGCTGGTCAGTAGTTAGCTCTTCTTCCGGAAGGAGGAAGTCCAGCACTTCTGGAGTCTCTTCTTCAGTGACTACACGTTTAATAAAATACGACATGTAAATTTAAATGCAATGTGTAAACTTGAATACTAAACTATTAATAACTCTATCTAGCCCTCCCCTTTGGTTCTGAAATTTTTATGGTGGCTTGGTAGGGTCCTAACCAGAGTCTTGACCAAGTTTCATTTGAAAAAAAGTTCATCTGAACCTTGTACAAATAACAGCCCATTTGGTCAATATTTGAGCCTCTAAATAATTCCAGGGTTTTTCATGGCCCCAACCATTACTTTCTGGAAACTAGAATTTAGGATGGTTCTAATGGAATTGGTTTCATGTCATTTGAAGAATTCTACAGAAAGTTATGCCCTAATTAAGCTTTGAGAAAATCTGAAAAATGTTTCTGTACATTTTTCTATTTTCTCTGGGCAGTTCTCTTAATCACCCAATTAGGGTAACTAAATAAACTTGGATGAGTATGAAAATTTTACAGGGATTTTCCAAGGAACCTCTCAACCAAATTTCAGAATTTTTCATAAAGTAGTTCTCCAGATAAAATTCCCAATAGTTTAAACTTTAGGGATTTAATTCTAGAAAACTATTCACTTTCATGAGCTGAATTTGGTATTGCTTGAAAGTACTCCGAATTCTGAGTTCAGCAAAATTTGGTTCATCGAATTTGGAGTTACCTAGCAAAAGTTCTATGCATTTGATGTTTGAACTAAAACTGGAAATTCAAAAAAATGTTTAAATCCTGCGGGTGGGTCCCACTCCTCGAGCCGGCCCACTCAGAATGCGGCCACACCGCGGCCCACGGGGTTTTACCCGCGCTGCCGCACCGAATCCCGGCCGCAAACCGATCCCCGCGCGAGATCAGAGGCTGACCGGTGGACCTGCCCCCCCCCCCCCCCGCTTCGTCTACCTCGCGCTCTCCCGCAGCTCCCGCGGTGGCGCCTCGCCAGAGCGCTCACCGCCGGGCGTTTCACTGCCTGAACTTCGACGGAACTTGCCGCCTGTGCCTAACTCGACTCGGAGAACACGCTGGTGCCCTCACCGGAGCTTGGCAACGGCCGGAACAGGGCTCCCGACGGCAACAGCGGCCGGGAGCTCACTGGCGACGTCGAACTCGGCGTCCCCTACACCTTTTTCGATGTGGTTTTCTCGGGGAGCTCTGCTGACACCCGCTGATTACGGATATGGGCACCGATCTCTGTGAAAACAGCTGCAACTACGACCTCACCGGTGACCTAGACCGAAAATCGGTGCCGATGCAAAAAGCTCGAAGAACATCGCCCATACTCGATGAAACTCGATGATTTCTGATCTCAGAGACGCGTGGGTGAGTCTAGATCATGTCTTCAGCTCGGCCTAAGGAGTGGTGGCTTACTTGCTACGAATTTCCGGATTTCGCATGGTTTGGTTCTAAACACCCCGACACACTAATCCCCCAAATTCTTTGCCGACCGTGCGAGAGAGAGGGTGAGGACAGTACGGTTGTGATCAGTACCTCGAGGCGGTTCTTTCTTGTGTTGCTCGCCGGGCACGAGAGCGCCTGTGCTGGCCGGGCGCCGGTGATCAGTGAGGTCGGCCGGGCGGAAGGCTTCGATCGTGCGAGGAAGAAAAGGGGAGTGCGAGGACTGCACGTGGTCGCGGTGTACTCGAGCCCTGCGTCTACCCTGTGCCCTTAGCCTCTCCTCGAGCAGGAGGTGGCACCGGATTGAGTCGGTCGGCCGCCGGGCGATCGTGCTGGGGCGCGCGTGAGGCCTCGGCCGAGGAAAAAAATCAACCGAGGAGACTTCAGTCCGAAGTCTGCTGACATGTGGGCCTCCCCTCTTATTCTTTTGTTTTTTTTCCAATTTTCTGAATTCTGTTGTGCTCAAAATATCCTCAGCTACTCACAATTTAATGTGAGACTTTGTCCCCAAGTCTTGGTTTAAATTTGAATTCTCAAATTTTAACTGTGGTTGGCTAGATTTGTTGCATGTTTAAACTGAAATTCAAATTCAGTTTTGATATCTTGCAAATTTAGCTCTTGACAAGATGAACTCCAATGAGGATGAAAATTGGTGGGCTTACTCAGGAAAATGTGCTGAGTTTGAATATGAAGCTAACTTTTGAATTTGAGTGATGAAAGTTGCTGCAGTTCTAATTTACATTCAAATTGGCCTCTTTTTCAAATAACCCCAAAAGTGTCTCAAAAAGTGTTGGATTTACATGAAACTTGGACTGAACCTTCCCAAGACTTTTTAAGTTCTAGGGGTGAGCTCAACCTCTCATGTTCATGTGTACAAATCCCACTTTGTTAAAATGAAGGCTTTCCCCTCTAATCACTCTTTTGATGGAGGTTACTTGCTCTTCACAATATTTTCTAAGATATCCACAATAAAAACTGTGGTGTTGTGAGGTTAAGAAAAATTTTTGCAAGTCCCTTTTCTTGGGCTTTTACATTTAGATCATCTAATAGTTTATCATAACCCTGCTCATGGAAATTCTCATGTAAATCTCCATCTAAATGGCCGAGAATCGCATCAATTCTATTATCCTCATCATCATCTCTAATAACTTGGTATTATGTTTTCTCTTTTCAGTAGTAGTTCCTAGTTTCTTTTTAGCCGTCATGGCCAGTCTATCAACCTATATATCTTTGATGGACAAACAGGTGATCTAATCTCATTATCATCTCTTCCCAAGGAAATACCAACTCTTCATATTTGAAGAAATATGAGAATCAGGAAATGATAAAAAAGAATTTTTGTTACCTTTTGATTCCATGTTACAGATACATGCCAGTCGGTCTTTTTCTTCATTGTGTGTTCATCGTTTTACGCCAGATGTCTATTACTGCGCCTCAAGGGTAGATCTCCTAGCCTGTTTATCATGTTTCTTTTGATCTTCTTACCAGCTCCCTTCTCTTCCGCAGCCAGGTCTCCATCTTGTTTATGAGTAGGTCGCACTCCCTGTGACTCCATAACAGGAGGCTCTTGGAGCATATCTTTGCACTTGCCATTCATCTCTAACTGTTCTGCATCTGTGATTTTCTCATGTCGCATTACAAACGTAGCTACCTGTGTCACCTTAGACTCATCCTCATGTAAATCAACAGGGAACAATCTATGATTTATTTCTTCTTCCGCACTAACAATGTGTTGTATATCTGTTTCATTGCCATTGTGAAGCATATCATTTGCACTATCAGCACCATGCAACTTAACATAGGTGGCTTTGGTGACAATACCAGATAGATGAACAGGGAGATTGGTGATGACTTGATCTTGCACATCTTGCACCTCAGTATCTATGCATATCTGAAGAGCTCTTTGGTGCGAGCTATCATCAACGTGAGCATGATCTGCATCAACATCCATGACCATATTATTTTTTGGATCACCAACTGACCATCATCTTCATTCATCACTTTGTAGCTTATTTCGTCAAGCAACTTGTCAACAGCAATGTCTGTTGCCTCCTCTATCAATGCAGTCTCCTCGTTTTGTGACATGTTTTTATTTATATCTTCCTTATCTGTTGGCGCTTGGCCATTGTTGTCCCCTCCAGATTCATCTAATTTGTCATGAACATCTGTATCCTTCATCTCTTGGTCTTCATTTTGTCCATCATCAAAATCAAGGAGGTTATCATCCTCAAGATCTTGAGCATCATCATCCCCTCGGACCAATTCATCCACTTAAAAAATCATACATTTTATCTTCAACCACAATATCAGCATCATTCGGTATGGCATTTACATCAAATACAGCTACCATAAGTCTTACCACCCCTGTCTTTCTCAGATATTTCATGTCTAACTTCTGTGTAGCTCCCAGTATAGAACCCACAACCAATAAAGGTAGGAACGATCTGATTTCATAAGGTACACCATATACATGAACCCATACCTTGTGCAGCGTCCTCTCCGGTTTAATTTCTTGATTCCACTCCTCAAAAGACATGACGACTTCATTGTTATCTGTTGGGACACGTCTGATAGTCACCATACGTTGCAATTCCATCTGACATGGGAAAGGAACGATGTATGCATTAGGCCCATGCTCATGGACCACCCACTCCCATTTGACAGGAAGAATGCGGGCAAGCTCGGATTTGAGAAGATCAGCTGAAACTGCTCCTTCAACTATACAGATCAAAGCTGTTGCAGTTACTCATTCCGGAGACGTGACAGATTTTGTTCCATCCATCGATATATGGAAGAAACCTAAACCTTCCCCAGCTAGTCCACAATATGTGGCCATTGGCTTTAGTCCATGTAGGGGCTGGCATTGGTTAGTATAGTGCTCCTCAGAACAAATACAACATCTGAGCACTTTTTTCTTCTTGGCTTCTGGTTCCCCTGCCATTGTCTGGCCCATATGTTTAGCCTTGGTCTCCTTTGGAACATCCTCCTGATCTCCCATAATTTGTTTGTCTTTTGATCAGACAATGTCTTGATAGGGATTTTGGATTTGGTCCAATCCCTTTTCACCCGCTCCAAGGCAGAAACATTAGCAGCAGTGGAGGGGGAACCCATGAATCTGTTAGCAGCTCTCTTGGATCCCTTGGCAACCGAAGAGGATTGCTTGAGCAAGGTTGAGCACTCACCTTATAGAGCAACAGCCGTGGCTGCTCACTTTATTGAGCAATGGCCGTGGCTGCTCCCCTCAAAAACTGCGAGGCGAAGTGGGAATGTGGGATATTGGTCACGCATCCCAAAAAATATGTGGCGGAGTAAGATCGTGGTCTCTTATCTCAAGAATCTGCAGCATAGAGGGATCAGCTTGTGCGACACCCAGTTCCGAAAATAGAACCAAGTGAATGCATATGTGTGCCCAGGATGTTCATCACACATACACAGCTTTATCACAAACTGAATTTCAGAATATAACCATGTACAAATAGTGCTTAAGTACTTTATTACAATGACTCAATGTCTCACTCATGAACATCTAACTTATTCTTGCAGCGGAAGACTCTAACGACAGCGGAAAATGGCTAAGACAGAAGCTCCAACTTCAACTCCACAGGCAAGTTGACGGTAGTTCGCACGACTATGACGAGGCCCCGTGGCCTCGTCGAGCCAGGATGACGCTGAGGGGTGCTACGTTGCACAGCACCGGATAACACACATAAAAGGTACAAAGCGGAAGCAAATTTTTATTAATAAACTTGTTTATGAACATTTTTACAACAAAATATGTTCAGTCTACACTCACGGGCGTAGACTACGCACCGACTTCACGTTCATCCCGTGAACGTGTCCCCGCTAGCACACACGCACACTAACACGGCGGCGTGCACGACTCCCACTCGACGGGGTTTCCCTCTCAGTGTTCCGTCTCCTCCTCGGGAGTCCCTTCCTCATAACACCCTGTAAAAGCTTCAAACACAAGCAGTGATCACGATGGCTCAGCAAGTCTGACCCGTCTTTCTTATACATGAAACTTCTACATGCTGGATACAGGGTAAATGGAAAAATAAGTTGCAAAGGTCTCGCCTAAATAGTTGAACCTTACTTTCAAGTTTTAGCAGCAAGTTGTGGAGAACCTCACGCTAAGGCACATGAGAGAGCCGCAATCAAACGACAAACGAATTTCTCTCATGTACTTTGCCCAAAATGGAATAGAACTTTAATGAGCTCTAAACTGTCGCACTTTATTAGCAATCAAGGTCCACCCTTCAAATCAGCAAACTTTTAACATGTATCTAGCCTGTTCTTTCTACGTCACGGTACAGTGAACAAGTGGTACTCACTGACCGCGAGGGACGGCGATTATAATCGATTTACACCTGCGGGGTTACCCAAATAACCCTTCGCGTACGTCCGTACTCGATGTTGCCTACAACAACCATCACGGACGTCGTACGCAACCACCTTTCACCCGTCAGCCAAATGTTGAGCCGGTCCAATCGTCCCGAGCAAGAGGTCTCTGCGAGCGCATCCACAGTGCTGCCAGCCGATTTATACCTCAAGCTCTCAACCTACCCTCTGAACGACCATCTATGCCTCAACACCCAACTACCCGAATTACATCGGTTTCCCGGTTCCCATATATCCGGTAGGTCTTCGGTACTGTTCTAGCTTGTTCAACAGGCCCGCACACGGCTCGGTCCTCAATCGACACAAGCGGAGCTATGGTACCCAGGTCCCAACGTCCTTCTGTCCTTACTCTTCGCTCGGTCTCATTTTTCTTGTCATGTGTTTCATTTGCTACCTTTACCCGAGTAGTGTGCCTCTAGCCTATTCTTGCGAGCAGTTCCAACTACTCAACTTGTACCGAATCCGACACTATCTTAGCATTGCAGTAGCTAATCAAGGTTTAAAAACCTAAGCCCAACCCATGGTTTTCTTGGCTATGCATTTGAGTTTTCAAACAAGACTCTAATGCATAATTGAAGTGGGTGCTCAAAGTAAGTCTTCAAAACAATAAAATTTATAAAAAGGCTAATGCAAACTGGAGCTTGCCTTGCGGCTGTTTGTCGTAGGCTAGCTGTTCCTCCAGAGTGGTGAAGTCTAAGACTTCGGGCTCCTCCTCATCCTTAGCGACTACATGAGATAAATACATGTATGTATCAATTTGAATGCATTTGAATTTGAAGTTGAATTTGTTAAGACTATAAGTATTGCTAGATAGGCCAAATAACTCTGAAATTTTGCTGTGGTTTCGATAAAACCTAAACAAAGACTTGGCCAAGTCCCATTTGCAGCAAAGCTCATTTGAGCCATCCACAAATAGTTGTGTTTTTGGCCTTAATTGGAGCTCTTAGAGTGTTCTAGGGACTTTCATGGAGCAAGCTATGACTTTCTGAAAACTAGATTTTCAGAATATTCTAATGGAGTTGGTTTCACTTAATTTGAAGACTCATAACCTAAGATATGAGGTAAACAATTTCAGAGAAATTCTGAAAGTATTTCTGGACATTTTCAATTTTCTCTGGAACAGTTTTATTAATCACACGATTAGGTGGATCAGATGAGCTCAAATGGATCTGAAATTTTTATGGTAGCTCAGGGATATTTTGGTGAATATCCTAGCCGAATTTTAGAATTTTCCACAAAAGGGTTCTCCAGTTAAAATTCTGAACAGTTTAAAATTTGAAGACTTAGTTCTGGAGAAATAAGATTTCCATAAAGTGAAACTTGATTTGTTGGAAAGTACTCGGAGATCTGAATCCAAAAAATTTGGTTCACTCAATCTGGAGCTTCCCAGCCAATCTTATGTGTGTTTGAAGTTTGAACTAAAAACTGAAAATAGGAGAAAAGTTTAAACGGCTGACAACCGGGCCCACTGCACAGCGTCATCTTCAACCTCCCGTCGGCGCCCAGCGCGCCACAAACAGAGGCTGTGGCGCGGTCCGTTCTCTGGCTACGGTGGACAATTTCCGGTGATCTTTCGCGCTACACGCTCCTCAGACCAAGCCCTAGCTGCCGGACAAGGTTGTGCAGCATGCCATCGCTGCAAAGCCGGTCGGCATCGACGGCGGCAATCGGTGGTGCGGTGCCGATGATGACCAACTCGTCTCATGCCTATCTCGATGCCCGAAGCGGCCGTAAAGCACCACTGGAGCTCAAGGAAGCTTTTGGTGCACTCAAACCACGCGGAAAACGACCGGAGCTATGAGCTCAACGGCGACCCGAGCCATTTCAGCCAGCGGCGGAGAGTTTGCGTTGCTCAGCCCGTTTGATGGATGTCTCTTCGTGGTTTTTGGTCCGGATGGTCGTGAGGGACCCTAGTTGCTCTAGCTCGACCAGCTTTGGGCATGATCAACCATGCGAGATGAATTTTGAGTTCTTGTGGGCTTCGGCTATATCCGGCTATCCTCGGAAAACCTAAAACTCCGGCTAGCCAGCGCTAAGAGAGAGCTAGGGAGTGCGTGGGAAGCTACTAGACCTCGATGCTAACCTCAGAGACCAGTTGGTTGCGCCGGAGAAGCTTGGAGCTGCCCGGGCGACGGTGTAAAGTTGGAGGCGCGTCGGGATGAACAGGTCAGTAGAAAATCGGCTTGGAAAAGCTCGAGGGGGGCTGATCACGAGCAGCTGAGGGCTGGAGCATGTCAAGCGAAGTTTGGAGGTGCCGTTTATGACCTCAGCTCATGGTGGAAGAGACAGGTTTGGCCGGTCGATGGTGAGGTGGTGATTTCGGGTGTGCGGCGGCTCTCTTCGGGTTTTCAGCGCGAGGAGGCATCGGAACAGAAGCGAGAACACTTTGTGGTGCCTGGGACCGGATGATAACGGGCTGGAGACGTCGGTTGGCAGCTGGACTCGCCGATCAGGAGGTGGCAGCGGCGAGCAGCGCCGTGGCGTCCGTGTGAGCGTGTGCAAGACCCGAGCCCAAGTGTTTCAGTCGGTTTGCTCGCTTGTGGGGCTGACAAGACGGGCCCACCCCTAGTTTTAACCTCTGAAATTCAATTTTCCTACTGCTCTAAACAGTAATGCCCCTAATACCCTTTGCAATTTGAATTATCCACCAAATGCCCATTTGAAATTGGTAGAATTAATATTGTGAAGTGTTTGACTATATTCACAGCACATGCAGTTTGAAATTCAAATTGGATTTGAATTTGCTTAATTTGGCTCATGTCAAGATCAACTCCAAATGCAGTAAAAATTGGTGTGTGAGCTCACCAAAAGGTGCTGAGTGTGAATATGAATCCCACTTTTGAATTCACGGGGTAGAAGGAGTTTAAATTTTGAGTTTAAGTTCAAACTAGCCTCTTTCTAATTATACCCAAAAATACCTCAAAAGGTTTTGGATTTGGGTGAAACTTGGCATGAGCATTCCTAGCAAGGTGTAGGAGTTTTTAATATTCTCAGCCCCTATATGATGTATGTGGGAAACACCACTATTGCATTTTGTGAGTTTATCCTCTAATGACCATGTTGATGGTGTTTACTTGCTCTTCAAATGTGTTCACAAGTTTTCCTCAAATGAGGTGGGTGTGGTGTGATGAACACTTTGATTGTGTGCAAAAAATTAGGCCCTTATATTCCTCCTTCCTTAAAAGAATCTCATCCCGAGATTATAAGGTGAAAATGAGAGAGAGGACGGTGGAAAATTACCGTATGTGCGATGTGAAAAAGTCAGGGTAGTTAGCGTGAAGAAAACCTTCGCTCTCCCATGTCGCTTCATCTATGAAGTGATTACTCCATAGAACTTTGTAGAACCACAACGTACGGTTGCGTGTGGTTCGGGGCTTTTCATCAAATATCTGAACTGGTTCCTCCTGATAAGTGAGATCCGGTTTCAGTTCTTCAATATCCCCCTGCTGAATGGTAGTTGATAGCTTAAGACACTTGCTCAACTGAAATGTGAAAGACGTCGTGCACACCGGAAAGTGTTTATGGTAATTCCAGCTGGTATGCTACTGATCCACATCTTTCTATAATCTGGAATGGACCGATGAATCAGGGTGCCAACTTTCCTCTCACCCCAAATCTGTTCATGCCCTTCATTGGAGACACACGTAGATATACGTGATCCCTGACTTCGAATTGTAATGGGCGTCTTCTCCGGTCCGCATACTGTTTTTGTCGGGACTGGGACGCTTTTAGGTTCGCTTGAATCAGCCAATCCTTTTCCTCCGCATTGTTGACAAGATCAATCCCGAAGGTGACCCTTTCACCAGTCTCACACCAATTCAGCGGTGTGCGGCGTTTTCTCCCGTATAGCGCCTCATAAGGCACCATCTTGATGCTGGCTTGGTACCCATTGTTTTACGAGAACTCGGCTAACGGTAAGTGATCATCCCAATTCTTACTGTGGTTGATAGCACAAGCTCGTAGCATATCCTCTAGAATCTGATTTACCCGCTCAGTTTGCCCATCCATCTGCGGGTGGTAGGCTGAACTACGGATCAGCTTCGTCCCCAATGAAGCATGTAGCTGCTCCCAAAATCAAGACACAAATAAAGTGCCCTGATCCGATATGATGGTGCAGGGTACGCCGTACAAGCATAGGATGCGTGAGATGTACAATTCAGCATACTTCTTAGCGTTGTAGTTGGTGTTAACAGGGATAAAATGGGCAACTTTGGTGAGTCGGTCGACGATTACCCACACTGAATCATGCTTCTGAAATGTGGTGGGTAAACCGACGATGAAGTCCATGCTCGCATCTTCCCACTTCCAGGCAGGAACGCCCAGTGGTTGTAGCAGTCCCGGTTTTCTCATGTGGTCTGCCTTCACCCTTCGACATGTATCACACTCGAACACGTACTTTGTGATCTCCCGCTTCATCCGTGTCCACCAAAACTTGTTTCTGAGTTCTGGATACATCTTGTTGCTGCCTGGGTGAATAGAAAATTTTGACAAGTGAGTCTCATCAAAGATTTTCTTCCATAACTCCGGGTTACGGGGTATGACGATCCGGTCCTTGAACCATAGGACGCCGTCTCCGTCTTTCCGGAAATATTTCAGCTCCCCACTGTCTACATATCTCTGTAAATGCGACATGCCCTTGTCATGTTTCTGAGTTGCCGCTATCTCTTCACGGATGGTGGGGATCAAAGCTAAATTGTAGAGAGCTCCACGTGGAATCACATGGAATGGTGGCTCGCTCTCTTCCAACGGTGTGATGGTCAGATTGTTGACGTGTGACTTGCGGCTCAGCGCATCCGCCACTACGTTTGCTTGCTGGGGTGATAATGTATCTCTATTTTGTAATCCTTTATCAACTCCAACCATCTTCGCTGCCTCATGTTCAGATCCTTCTGAGTGAATATGTACTTGAGGCTTTTGTGGTCGGTATATAAATACACGAGGTTACCGAGTAGGTAGTGCCTCTACATCTTGAGTTTGAGTACCACCGCAGTGAGCTCCAAGTCATGAGTTGGATAATTTTTCTCATGGTTTCTGAGCTGCCGTGATCCATACACGACCACCCTTCGGTCTTGTATCAGCACACATCCGAGCCCAATGCCGGATGCATCGCAGTACACATCGAACGGTTTTGTTGTGTCTGGCTGCGCCAAAACCGGTGCTGATGTTAAGTGCTTCACTAATGCCTTGAACGCTGCTTCACATGCTGGACTCCAAACATAATTTGTAGCCTTCTTCAGCAGCTCGGTCATAGGCTTGGCAATCTTCGAGAAGTTTGGAATGAACCTCGGATAATATCCCGCGAGTTCGAGGAAACTCCGTACCTCATGAACAGTTCTCGGGGACTTCCAATTCAGCACTTGTATGATCTTACTCGGGTCTATAGTAATGCCCTCCGCTGAGATAATATGCCCGAGAAAAGGCACTTGCAATATCCAGAATTCGCACTTGCTGAATTTCACGTATAGTTTGTGATCCCGCAGCCGTTGCAAGACTATACGCAGATGCTTCGTGTGTTCTTCCTCCAACTTGGAATATACCAATATGTAGTCGATGAAGACCACGACAAACTTGTCCAGCTCCAGCATGAATATGAGTTCATCAAGTACATGAAGTGCGCTGGAGCGTTGGTGAGGCCGAAGGACATGACCAGGTACTCATAAAGTCCGTACCTCATCGAGAAAGCCGTCTTCAGAATATTCTCAGCCCGTATCTTAATCTCATGGTACCCAGATCTTATGTCAATTTTGGAGAAGATCTTTGCTTCGACCAACTGATCAAACAACATGTCGATCCGTGGCAAAGGGTACTTGTTCTTGATGGTTACGGCGTTGAGTGGACGATAGTCCACGCAAAGCCGCAACGTCTCATCCTTATTCTTCACAAACAATGCCGAACAGCTCCATGGCGAGGAGCTCAGCCTAATAAAACACTTCTCCAGCAGGTCTGTTAACTGCGTCTTCAGTTCTGCCAATTCCTTTGGCGCCATCTTGTACGGCCTTCGGGATATTGGCATTGTTCCCGGTGCAAGTTCAATCTTGAACTCCACCTCTCTGTTAGGCGGCATCCCCGGTAAATCATCCGGGAACACGTCAGGGAACTCATGGACTACTGGAATGTCTTCCAATCTGATGGTGGTGGATTGGTATACACTTGGAAGTTTTATTTCTAGACTGTCCAGAAATAATGAGTGAGACTCGTGCACTTCTGAGTGCAAATGCATGACTCGGAGGACGGTGTCTAAAACAGCGCCGTGGCGGGTTAACCACGACATCCCTAAGATGACATCGACCTTCTGGCCCTCTAAAACTATGAGAGACGTAGGGTATACTCTACCCCCTTACCATTATGGCGCTTTTGGAACCATCACGGTTGCTAAAATTTTCCCACCCGGTGAACAAATCAAGTAAGTACTTTTCGTGGGTAGTATTTGTAAAATGTATTTAGCAATAAAAGCTTGGCTAATGAAACTATGTGTGGCGCCTGAATAAAATAACACTCTGGGGGGATGCTGGTGGAGTTGGAACATACCCGAAAGGATTGGCTCCCCTTCCGGCACGTCCTCTATGGCGAGTTGGTGGACAGTGCCGGGCTTAGGATTTGCCTGCCGCGCATTAATGGGGTTCCGGGGCTGATTCCTCCCTGGAAACTGTGGTGCCACCCCGCCGATTTGCCTCTCAGGACAGATGTTGGCGAAGTGTCCTGGGCGACCACATTTGAAGCATGCGGTTGACGAAAGGCCCGTGCTTGGGGGACGAAACCCTGGCATGCACTGCTGAGGTGGAAACACATGCGGCATCGCCCGCTGCTGCTGTTGTTGTTGCGGAGGTGGTGCTGGTAATGCCGGCCTGAACGCCGGTGGAGAATATGGCCGACTGCGGAACGGCATCGGCCTCTATGGTGGCTGCCAGTGTTTACCCGATGGTGAGCGATACACCATCCGGTATTTTTGAGAAGGACCATCTCCCTCTCCGCTGCTCTGCAGCGTGCTTCGCTTCTTCTCCGCCGCCGCTAACTCCTTGCTGGAGTCCTCTTGAATAATCACAGCATCAATAATATCGTTGAGGCTGCCGCGATTGAACATTGCCAGCTTGTCCTTCGGGAGTGGGTTAAGCCCCTGGTAAAAATGGTCCCACCGCTTCTCATCAGTATCGGCGTGATATGATGCGTAGAGCGCGAGCTCATTAAACGCCCTGGAGTATTCCAGCACGTTCCTGCTTCATTGCTTCAGGCGAAGGATCTCCTGCGTCTTCCTCTTCATAAGACCCGGCGGTATTGTGACAGGCCCTGAAGGCCATCCGGAACTCCGCCCAGGTCATAACTCGCTCGGTGGGTTGCGAGGCACAAAAGTTCACCCACCAAGTGCTCGCAGACCCTTGAAGCTGTTGGACCGTGAACTGAGTCTTGCGCTGCTCACTCACTTGGAGCAGCCCGAATTTTATCTCCATCATGCGGAGCCAGTTGTCCGCATCGAGGGGTTCATCCGCCCTCGAGAATATCGGGGTATGAGTAGCCAGAAAGTCAGAGTAGGAGCTTTGTTGGCGCTCCTCACGATCTTGACGCCTCTCTGGTTGAGTCATATTTGCAATTAAGGTCTGCAGCAACTCCGTGTGCTGCTGATGAGAACCCGCCATAGCCGCAACGATGTCGGCCAATGTAACCATTGGCGGTGTTGGTGGCGGTTGTTGCTGTTGCTGCTGTTGCTGTCCTGAGGAATCCTCGGGGGGCTGTTGGGAGGCATCTCCCACACCTTACTAGAACCCCCAACGTCTGGGTTGGCATGAGTACGAGTCATTCTGAAATTCAAAACAGCAGCGATCAGCACATGTCATTCTTAAAATTCCATATAAAACAGTAGGTATTGAAGTGACACATGAATAAACTTGCACAACATTCACATATATTGATAAAGCATAAACTTTATACAAGATACATTATTCTTGGGTCTCCGAGAAGTCATGCTCATGTCGTCACTACCTATACACATCCTACTGTCTACATGACATGTCACCGATTACAAAAGTTTTTGTACCCCACCCTCGCTGCCCTACTTGGCAACGGTAACTCACTACTCGGAGTAGAACTCGACCTCTTGTGGGTCGTCCTCCTCCGCTACCTCTACTGGTGGCTCTGGGTCCATGACCTCCTCTTCCGGTTCAGGTTCCCCCATCGCTGGGATACACAAAACCATGGGTACGGCACCTACCATCGGTAGGCCCACTACCGGAGGCACGAGATCTTGCAACGCATGCACCTCATCCATGGCCTGATTGTAGTCCTCTTCCCAGCCTTGCCCCTCCTCGATAGCGTCATCACGCTCTTGACTGAGGACCTCATTTTGCTGGGTCAAGGCCTGCACTTGCTGTTGTAAAGCCGTGATATCGACGAGGCTTTTCTTTTTCACCTTCTTCAGACGATGCAACTGATTATTCTGTTCGTTCAGTCGCTTTATCACCAGAAGGAGAACATTGCAGAGTGCGCTGTGAGCACTCTCGAAATGGTCTCCACGGCTGGTGCTCTACTTGAGCTTCACGGCAAGACAATCCGTATGGACAGCTTGGCTGTCCATCACGGCCTTTCCTTTCCTCAACTGGAGGCTGAGGTTCGTCTCCGCGGGGTTGTACCTTGGGCAACCTGGATCTGTTGCCTCCAAATATATTTCCCTCCACACGTGATTAGCTTGTCCCTCCGCCGGAACGAGCGTGTATGGGGTTCCCTCCATAGCTCTCATGTGTAGTTGGCAGAAGCGCGACATGGTGTCGCGGGCTGCCACTTGCCACATTTCCCCCGGCTGTCTACCTCTCACCGTGACGGTGAACGGTGCCCAACCGGGTGGCGTAGGTCCTGCAGGAACTTCGACATGGATGGTCCACGTCTTGTTCCCCTCCTCGCCTTCTTCCTTGGCGAGGTACTGCAGCATTTCCATGTACCCAAAATATTGAAGCATTTCCTTCAACACTTCCAGATAGCCGCTGCATTGAGAACAGTGAGAGACCACCCACCCGTTCTCCAGTTGTTTATCCACTGTCATCTGTAGAAACATATTTGAAAAAGGTCAAATACTCATTTCTACAGTAAATCATCGATTTATAACATTAAAACATGTCATTGAACTCATAAAACTTGGAAACACAATTCAAACTTAGATAAATTTGACTGCTGGTCTGCTGCCCAAACTGACAGCCCTGACCAGTTTCCATTTCAACCTGATTTAGACCATGCTAAAGGCGAAACCAATTCTGGAGCTCAACATCAAAGTTAAATCTAACTTCAATGGATTTCCATATAGTATTTACTTGGCCTAAGATCTGTCCTGGTTCAAAAGTTATGAGATGTCAAATTTGACAGAATTTCTGGAGAAAGTTGGACAGCACCTCCCTGCTTGAGGTACTGATTTGATCCAAGAATTCCAGTTAATCCTACACCAAATTTGATAACATTTTCTGTTACAAAGTTGTAAACCATCTCATGAACTTTTCAGAAATACCTCATTCTCTATTTGTATATTTTTTTGCAGGAAGTTATGCTAAATTTACAGAGAGTTACAGAGAGTGTTTGCTCTGCCCTGTTTTCTGGACAGTTTCAACTCTACTGCATTTTTCGACTGGTTAAGGAATGAAACACCTCTGGGCATCCACAGAAAAGTAGTAAATCTCTCCCAAAGCTTTCCATAAATGTATCATACGATCCCAACCTCGAAAAGAACTCAACCTCCAACCTCTGTTCAACATCAGCATTATTTCAGCTAAAAACAGAGGACTCTGTCCTTAGTATCCTATAAGTTCAAAATTGATTTACTTTGAACATCCTGGTTAAGGAGAGAAGTTACATCAAAGTTTTAGTGCTCTAGATAAAAACCTTTAAGTTTTACAATGATGTAGAACATTTAGTGGGGTGTGACGTCGAAGCGTCACCAGTTCATGTCGGTACTACGTTCCTCACAAATAAAAAACCTATACCAGACTTAGCCGGCTTCGTTAGTTCAGTGGCACTAAACGTCTCTCGCACACGGATGCTACTCGTCTACCGAGTCATGTTCAGACTACCTGCAAATAAAACCACTCAATCGTCAGGCTCGGCTGTACACCGCGCCCGGTCCCAATACAGTTCATACAACCTCCGTCATCACTCGCACGGTTGTTCTCAAGCCAATCACACCTTGAGCTACGTGTTCACGTTACTAACCACGTGATGGGGTCTCCCAAACTTGCCCGTAGCACGCCCGGGAAGGACGTTGCTCGAATACCCCAAACGACACGAAGAGTCATAGAGGATATTAAAGTGGGTCGGGTTACCTGCCACCCGTGAGGCTCCACCCTTCAGCTTGTGCGCACTGGTGGAAAGCACTTACATGCACCTTCCAAGACATATGACGTCCCGAGATGCATGATTTTCCGACATAAGCAAATAGGTTAGTATTGCCACTTTCTATACACTAATAACATTCTTATATGGGCTACTAACTCGTTCCTCACCGAGTTTTTGAAAAAGATGACCTTTTTAGTGCGTTAAACCTCAAGCGAGCTCTGATACCATGCTGACGCGGCCCCGCGGCCTCGTCGAGCCAGGATCACGCTGAGGGGTGCTGCGTTGCGCAACACCGGATAACACACATAAAAGGTACAAAGAAGAAGCAAAGTTTTATTACATAAACGAGTTTATGAACATTTTTACAACAAAATATGTTCGGTCTACACTCACGGGCGTAGACTACGCACCAACTTCACGTTCAGCCCGTGAACGTGTCCCCGCTAGCACACACGCACACTAACACGGCGACGTGCACGACTCCCACTCGACGGGGTTTCCCTCTCGGGGTTCCATCTCCTCCTTGGGAGTCTCTTCCTCATAACACCCTGCAAAAGCTTCAAACACAAGCAGTGAGCATGATGGCTCAGCAAGTCTGACCCGTCTTTCCTATACATGAAACATCTACATGCTGGATACAGGATAGATGGAAAAATAAGTTGCAATGGACTCACCTAAATAGTTGAACCTTACTTTCAAGTTTTAGCAGCAAGTTGTGGAGAACCTCGCGCTAAGGCACATGAGAGAGCCACAATAAAATGAGAAACGCATTTCTCTCATGTACTTTGCCCAAGGTCGAAAAGAACTTTAATGAGCTCTAAACTATAGCACTTCATTAGCAATCAAGGTCCATCCTTCAAATCAGCAAACTTTTAACATGTATCTAGCCTGCTCTTTCTTTTTCATGGTACAGTGAACAAGTGGTACTCACTGACCGTGAGGGACGGCGATTATAATTGATTTACACCTCCAGGATTACCCGAATAACCCGTTCACGTACGCCCGTACTCGATGTTGCCTACAGCAACCATCACGGACGTCGTACGCAACCACCTTTCACCCGTCAGCCAAATGTTGAGCCGGTCCAATCATCCCGAGCAAGAGGTATCTGCGCGCGCATCCGCAGTGCCGCCAGCCGATTTACACCACAAGCTCTCAACCTACCCTCTGAACGACCAGCTATGCCTCAACACCCAGCTACCCGAATTACATCGGTTTCCCGGTTCCCATATATCCAGTAGGTCTTCGGTACTGTTCTAGCTTGTTCAACAGGCCCGCACACGGCTCAGTCCTCAATCGACACAAGCGGAGCTATGGCACACAGGCCCCAATGTCCTGCTGCCCTTACTCTCTGCTCAGTCTCATTTTTCTTGCTATGTGTTTCATTTGCTACCTTTACCCGAGTAGTGTGCCTCTAGCCTATTCTCTCGAGCAGTTCCAACTACTCTACTTGTACCGAATCCTACACTATCTTAGCATTGCAGTATCTAATCGAGGTTTAAAAACCTAAGCCCAACCCAGGGTTTTCTTGGCTATGCATTTGGGTTTTCAAACAAGACTCTAATGCATAATTGAAGTGGGTGCTCAAAGTAAGTTTTCAATACAGTAAAATTTATAAAAAGGCTAATGCAAACCGGAGCTTGTCTTGCTTCTGTTGGTCGTAGGATAGCTGTTCCTCCCAAGTGATGAAGTATAAGACTTGGGGCTCCTCCTCAACCTTAGCGACTACATGAGATAAATACATGTATGTATCAATTTGAATGCATTTGAATTTCAAGTTGAATTTGTTAAGACTATAAGTATTTCTAGATAGGCCCAATAACTCTGAAATTTTTACTGTGGTTTGGATACAACCTAAACAAAGACTTGGCCAATTTTCGTTTGCAGAAAAGGTCATTTGAGCCCTCCACAAATAATTGTATATTTGGCCTTAATTGGAGCTCTTAGGGTGTTCTATGGACTTTCTTGGAGCAAGCTAAGACTTTCTGAAAACTAGATTTTCAGAAGATTCTAATGGAGTTGGTTTTACTTAATTTGAAGACTCCTAACCAAAGATATAAGCTAAACAATTTCAGAGAAATTCTGAAAATGTTTCTGGACATTTTCCATTTTCTCTGGAACAGTTTCATTAATCACACCATTAGGTGGATCAGATGAGCTCAAATGGATCTGAAATTTTTATAGTAGCTCAGGGATATTTTGGTGAATATCCTAGCTAAATTTCAGACTTTTCCACAAAAGGGTTCTCCAGTTAAAATTCTAAACAGTTTAAATTTTGAAGAATTAATTCTGTAGAAATAAAGATTTTCATAAAGTTAAACATGATTTGCTGGAAAGTACAAAGAGAGCTGAATCCAACAAAATTTGGTTCACTCGATTTGGAGCTTTCTAGCCGAACTTATGTGGGTTTGAAGTTTGAACTAAAAACTGAAAATCGGAGAAAAGTTTAAACGGCTGACAGCTGGGCCCACCGCACAGCGTCGTCTTCAACCCCCCGCCGGCGCTCGAGCGCACAACGAACAGAGGCTGTGGCGCATTCCATTCTCCAGCTACAGTGGACCATTTCCGGTGATCTTTCGCGCTACACGCTCCTCAGACCAAGCCCTAGCGGCCGGACAAGGTTGTGCAGCATGCCATCGCCAGAAAACCGGTCGGCATCGACGGCGGCGATCGGTGGTGCGGCACCGACGATGACCAACGCGTCTCATGCCTATCTCGATGCCCGAAGCGGCCGTAAAGCACCACTGGAGCTCAAGGAAGCTGTTGGTGCACTCAAACCGCGCGGAAAACGACCGGAGCTATGAGCTCAACAGCGACCCGAGCCATTTCGGCCGGCGGCGGCGAGTTTGCGTTGCTCAGCCTGTTGGATGGATGTCTCTTCTGGTTTTTGTTCAGGATGGTCGTGACTGACCCTATTTGCTCTAGCTCGACCAGCTTTGGGCATGATCAACCATGCGAGATGAATTTTGTGTTCTTGTGGGCTTCAGCTATATCCGGTTATCCTTGGAAAACCTAAAATTCTGGTTAGCCGGCGCTAAGAGAGATCTAGGGAGTGCGGGGGAAGCTACTAGACCTCGATGCTAACCTCAGAGACCAGTTGGTTGCGCCGGAGAAGCTTGGAGCTGCCCGGGCGACGGTGTCAAGTCGGAGGCGCGTCGGGATGAACAGGTAAGTGGAAAATCAGCTCGGAAAAGCTCGAGGGGAGCTGATCACGAGAAGCTGAGGGCTGGATCACATCGAGCGAAGGTCGGCGGTGCCGTTTATGGCCTCAGCGTGACGAGGCGTCGGAACAGAGGCGAGAAGACTTTGTGGCACCCGGAACCGGATGATAACGAGCTGGGGACGTAGGTTGGCAGCTGGACTCGCCGATCAGGAGGTGGCAGCGGCGAGCAGCGCCGTGGCGTCCGTGTGAGCGTGCGCAAGACCCGAGCCCTAGTGTTTTAGTCGGTTTGCTTGCTTTTGGGGCTGACAAGAGGGGCCCACCCCTAGTTTTGACCTCTGAAATTCAATTTTCCTACTGCTCTAAACAGTAATACCCCTAATACCCTTTGCAATTTGAATTATCCACCAAATGCCCATTTGACATTGGTAGAATTCAAATTGAAGTGTTTGACTATATTCACAGAATATATGCAGTTTGAAATTCAAATTGGATTTGAATTTGCTTAAATTGGCTCATGTCAAGATCAACTCCAAATGGAGTCAAAATTGGTGTGTGAGCTCACCAAAAGGTGCTGAGTGTGAATATGAATCCCACTTTTGAATTCATGGTGTAGAAGGAGTTTGAATTTTGAGTTTAAGTTCAAACTAGCCTCTTTCTAATTATACCCAAAAATACCTCAAAAGGTTTTGGATTTGGGTGAAACTTGGCATGAGCATTCCTACCAAGGTGTAGGAGTTTTTCATATGCTCAGCCCTTATATGATGTATGTGGGAAAAAACCACTTTTGCATTTTGTGAGTTTATCCTCTAATGACCATGTTGATGGTGTTTACTTGCTCTTCAAATGTGTTCATAAGTTTTCGTCAAATGAGGTGGGTGTGGTGTGATGAACACTTTGATTGTGTGCAAAAACTTAGGCCCTTGCAGCCTAGTACTCCACCTGTTCCTCGAAGTACTCTTCTCCTGTAGCTGATGTATATGTGGGAATGCAAGTGTGAGTACATGTCGTACTCAGCAAGTGCGAGAAAAGTATGACATGTAGCTTACAACAAGGTAGGGAATAAAAAGGTTTATTGCAGCAAGCAAATTTTATTTCACAATCATGGTAAAACAGCAACTATTTATAGGTGAGTTAACTCCCATCATAACCAAGTTAATCATCAACATTTCCTTCATCATAATTCACCATATATCAAGTCTCAACCATCTATTAATCTTTCTCAAGTTCATATCATACTCATCATTATTCATAATCATCTTGTTTTCATATAACCGAAACAAAATTCATTGTCATGACTCAAAACAGTCCCAAAACCAATCCCAATGATCATACCTGAACAACCATACCGAATAACCATCCCAAGTTTCGCCTCTAATTACAGAAGTTGGCCAGGTGCTTGTGACCGGAAGCACGGCTATCATGATAGTTTTACACTCTGCAGAGGTGGCACCACTTTACCTACAAGTTTGTGATTTCATCACTCGTCGGCGACTAGAAAGAACCTCCATTATACCAGTACACAACCATTGGTGTATGGCCAAGAGATCACAAAATAGCCTTTACAAAGGGGCTACTAGGATGTACGGACCCACTGAGGTTTCACCGGCAGGCTCGAATCTCCATTCTCCCACCAACGGGCCCCCCTCTTGTGCCATGCAGTTCCCAGAGCAGTCCCTCTCGACTCCCATTCCCCGCACCATCCAACGGTCCATAACAAGCTAGCAACACACCTAATTAGTCAGCTAAGCCGCACCCATATTTGGCTTTGTGGTGGCACTGGTTTCCTGGCATGTGCTTGCATGAACCGGTCCTTAGATCTACGGCAAGCAAACCACCATCTCATTCAGCAACATCCACGAACCAAGCTCGCCTAGATCTCCCCGATTCCATGATCATTAACATCATCAAGTTCTCACTATCATTATTCATATGAGTGCAGTAGCTAAACAAGTTTTATTTCAGCTTCCCGTGCCCCGTAAGTTAAGCGAAGCAAAAAGGAAAAACGACCATACCCGACTCATTAACTTTCCCAGTGACAAGAATGGTTAACAAAACTAGTAAACTTCTATAAAAGGGTGTCCCATCAAGTTGACACAATCTTACGAGTTTTCGAAAACAAAACAGTTTTGAAAACATAGGATCAATATGGTCAAGGGGACTTGCCTTGCTCCCGTGGCTCGTGTTACTCAAGCGTCTCGAAGTCTTGGTGCTGTAGCTCCTCGTAGACAGCCTCTTGAGCGTGTCCTTCTACTCACGACCACACACAACAAAATTTACAGCAATCGATTATCATGCACATACTTTACTCAAGATGCAATGCGGTGAATGAATGCAATTCCTATGGTGCAGTTTTATAAAGTCAGTTTGCACGTGTTCTTGTATGTTTTAATAGGCTTCCATGGGGTTTTATGATGATCAAGGTGGCTGGGATCAAGTGTGGACGTAGTGATGATCTTGACCCACTTTCTAGATCAATCCCAGCGTCAAAAATTGACCAAAACATGGTCTGTCCACACGCAGAATTTTCTGCTCGCAGGGGGTGGAGAAAACGGGTGCGTAGAAACAACAGGTACGATGTAAGAGGGGTAACGAAAACCTACCTCACTTCTTCCTTGCAGCAGGACATCTCTCCTTGCAATGGCAGCAGCGGGAGATTTTCTAGGAAGAATTATGAGGCTGCGGCTAGGGCAGAACGTCGGGGGCTTCTTCTCCGGAGACGGCGAGGCGTGACGGAGCTCGACGGCAAGGGGGGAGAGGGCGGCGACTTGGCAGCAAGGGGGGAGAGGGTGGCGGCCAAAAAAAGAGAAGGGGTGGGGCGGCTAGGGGGGAGTTATATTTATAAGGGGGAAAGAGCTAGGGTGGCTAGGATTTTAGCAAATCAAATATCCAATGGCTGAGATTTAATTTTAAAAGAGGTGGCAGCTAGGGTGCTGGGATTTTATTATTTATTTTCCACCAATGGCTAGTATTTAATTAGAAAATAAAAGCCCACAAGAGTCTAAAAGGGGGGCGGCTAGGGTTTCCCCCCTTAATGGGCTGCAGCCAAGGGGGTGGGGCCCAATTAGGGTTCCCCCCCTATTTGGTGCGGCCAAATTGGGGGGAAAATCCCCCTATGGGAATTTTGGGAAATTTGGGGAAAATCAGGAAAATTGGGAAAAAAATTAGAAAATTAGGGGAGAGGGGAATTTGGGGAAAAATTAGGGAATTTAGGGAAAATTGGGGTGGCCCAATTTTGCTATTTTATTTATTTTTCTTTTTCTTTTTTTATTTCTTTTAATTGTCTATTTATTTTCATAATTTTTCATTTATATTTCCTTTTATTATTTTATTAGCTTATATATTCCTCTCTTTATTTCTTCTTTTTTAAAATGCTTTTCTATATGAAAAATGTATGCAATGCATGGTAGTGAAATTGAGGATGTTAGAGCTTGGGTGGTCATTTTTACATTCATGGATCAGAGTGGTTTGATCCTGCAGTTTTGAAAGGATAGCAGCAGTCAAAGTATCTCTTGTAGACATTATATTCACAAGGTGAAACGGCACCACCTCTATGTCTGGTTACGTCAAACATTTAATGTGGTGCGAACATGGTCACCTATAGGGTTGTATGACATTGGCCATGATCGCAACGTCCTAAACTTCCTACAGTCAACATTATGGGGAGTCTATCAAAATCTGGGACATCATGAACAGTCGACTGGATCTTTTTGTTGGCACAGCTTGTGGCGGACCGGAATCCGCTCATCCAGAATTGCAGAGGGTGGTGCCACACGATGCGACACCCAACAACACACCTCATAAGAACAACATTGTATTACATAGAAAACCAACTGAATTGTACAAAGTAGTACCAGACTTCAGTTACAAACTAAGTAAGGAAATTACAACAGCAGAAGCTATGTTTATACAACTCACGCCCATCTACCTAGCAAAAGTCGGTTGCCCAGTCCTAGGGCAACCCACACTAGCTGCACTCCTCAGTTCAGCGCGGCGTGTATGGCTCCCACTCAGCCGTGGTCGCCGACGGAGGGTAGCCCTTGCCGGTGGACTCGTAACCAGAGTCTGTGGGGTAGTCATCACCTGAAAAACACTTACAGCAGCAACCGTGAGCACGATGGCTCAACAAGACATAACCGACTCACCTAGGCATGAAACTCTACATGCAGTTCACAACGAACTTGGGATGGTAAATTTCAGCGAACGGACACGCCTACAAGTTCATACTTAGTTCCTCTTTTAGCCACAAGTTAACAGTTCATGAATATGAAATTTAGTACGCAATATTTTGTGGCACACATGTAGCAATACAATTATACATATAAGCAGAATTCAATCATAACATTCCATAATTTATCTATCTTACAACGCAGTGAACAAGCAGTACTCATCACCACGAGGGGCAGCGAATCAACTCGATATACACCTGCAGGGATACCCAAATAGCACGTCACGTACGCTCACACGCAGAGCTGCACACAGCACGCTCACCCCGTGTCATACGGGACAACCTTTCACCCAACAGCCCAAACGTCGAACCGGTCGCACCGAAACGAGCAGGAGGTTCCCTACACAGAGCATCTCTCTATGCCCGTTAGCAGATTTCCACCTTGCTGCCCTCAACCTACACCTATAAATCGGTGTGCTATGCCTCGATGCCCGGAGGTTTAGATTACATCGGTTTATCGGGGCCCATATATCAGATATGCCTTCGGTACGTTCAATACTTTTTCAGCAGGGCCGCACACGGATCGGTCCTCAATCGACACGGACATGGCTGCGCACACAAGACTTCCTATTGCTGTGCCCTAGCCCCTGCCTGGTCTCATTTTCTTACTAAAATGATGTCACATCACTCGAACCAATCCAGTATGTCCCAAAGCCTAAACTCGCGAGTAGATTCCAACTACTCGACTTGTACCGAAGTTCTATGAATCATTAAGCATAGCCTGTCTACTCGAGGACTTAGACACTACCCTCACTCTTATAGGAAAAATCTGGTTATGCACTTGGGTTTCATCCATCCTACACCTAATGCACATCCATACCACCTACTAAGTATACATAAAGCAAAACTTTGTAAAATTGGTTAATGTAAACCGGGACTTGCCTTGTTGCTGCTAGTCAGATGTTAAGGCTTCATCCGGAAGAAGGAAGTCGAGCACTTCCGGGGTCTCCACGCCTTCAGCGACTACACGTAAACGATATACTATATGTCAATTTAAATGCAATGTTTAGAACTGAATAAGTAATTACCATAACTCTAGCTAGACCTCCCTTGTGCTTCTGAAATTTTTATGGTGGCTTGGTAGGATCCTAACCAGAGTCTTGACCAAGTTTCATTTGAAACAAATTTCATTTGAGCCTTGTACAAACAAAAGCCTATTTAGTAATTACTAGGGCCTCTAGGGATTTCCAGGGATTTTCATGGCTCCAACCATTATTTTCTGGAAACTGGAGCTTGATATGGTTCTAATGGAATTGGTTTCATGTTATTTGAAGAATTCTAGATGAAGTTATGCCCTAATCAAGATTTGAGAAAATCTGAAAAATGTTTCTGTACATTTTTCTATTTTCTCAGGGCAGTTCACTTAATCACACCATTAGGGGGACTAAATGAACTTGGATGGGTCTGACATTATTCCTGTGACTCAAGGATTTTCCAATGAACCTGTCGGCCAAATTTCAGAATTTTTCCCAAAGTAATTCTCCAGATAAAATTCCCAACAGTTAAAGTTTTAGGGAATTAATTCTGGAAAACTATTAAGTTTCATGAGATGAAACTTGTTTTTCTATATAGTACTCGAAGAGATAAATCCAACAAAATTTGGTTCACTGGATTTGGACACTTCTAACCCAAGTTATGAATTTCTAAAGTTTGGGCTGATCCCTGAATTATTTTCGTACAGAAAATTGTCTCCCGCGCTTAACCGGAGACTGACAGCGGGGCCCGCCCGTTTAATTTAAACTAACCGCATGGTCGCGCGCGCTTAACTCAGCGGCTGACACGTGGGACCGGTGCCTTCATCTACCTCCAATGCCGCCGCCCCGAGCCGCCGGAGTTCCGGCGAGGTCGGCGTTCCCGACGACCTAGTTCGCCGGCGACGGTGAGACTTGCCTCCCCCACATAACTTTGAACGCTGAACACACTGGATACCATGCCGCCGCCGGCTAACCGCCGTAGCTCGCCAGCGATAAGCACTATGTCTCTGTGCAACATCGGCAATGTGTTCCCGTCCTCCTGACCACCCCCTTTGCGCGCTAATCGCGTCACCACGTCCAGGGAAGCCTCGGGAAACTCGGCATGACCTTGGTTGGGACCTAAACGGCCGGCAACCCGGACCTCACCGGCGACCCTCCCTTCTGCTGGACTGTTATTGGTGAAACTAGGGTTTGGGATGGTTGTTCCTGCAGGTTCTTGCTCGGGAAGAAGCGCACGGTTGTCTAGAGCGCGTGTGACCTGCAACTCGACCGGCGGTTGCCTCTGGGCAACGAATTTCACCGATGACCGATTGCTAACCCTAAGGTGCACCGTGGAGGAAAACTCGGAATTCTCGCTCTACCCCGCATGAAACGGTGAAAGGTTTCCTTCTATAGCTTCCTCACACGTGGGCGCACCTTTTGTTCTCTGGTGGTGGCGCGTGAAGCAGCTGGGATTGGCCGGTCACGGGTGATCACAGGAAGCGGCGACGAGTTCTTGTGCGGGAACTGGAGAATAGCTTGGAACGTGTTCGTTTTTGCTCGGGAACAGAAGGAAGGGTGGAGCAGCTCAGTGTGCTGGCCTTTGAGCTGAAATTTTTCACCGTGAGCTGGAAGCCTCGAGCGAGCTGGCGGCCTCTGTGAGTGCCCGACGGTCGCCGTGGTTGAATCCCTTCGGTCTGAGTCGGTTTAGTGGAGGCTGAGTCACTGACCAGTGGGCCCCAGCACTCCCTCTAATTCTTTTCCAAATTTTTACTGAAAAGATCCCAGCTACTCACAATTGAATAAGGGACTTAGCCCCAAAGTCATGGTTTGAATTCGCTTTCCTCAATTTGAAACTGGTTGGGCTAAATTTGCTGCACATTTCAACTGAAATTCAAATTCAGTTTTGAATAAATGCAAATTTAGCTCCCGACAAGATGAACTCCAATGGGGATGAAAATTGGTGGACTAACTCAAAAAAATGTGTTGAGTTTGAATATGAAGTCAACTTTTGAATTCAAGTGATGAAAGTGGCTGCAATTTGAATTCGCATTCAAATTGGCCCCTTTGTCAAATGTCTCCAAAAAATGCCTCAAAAAGTCTTGGATTTGCATGAAATTTGGCCTGAGCCTTTCCAAGAATATTTAAGGTCTAGGGGTGAGCTCAACCTTTCATGTTTATGTATGTGAGCTCCCACTTTTTGGAGTTATGGGTTTTGCCTCTCTAATCAGCCTTTTGATGGTGTTTACTTGCTCTTCTCAAAGTTCAAGAGCTATCCACCGAATGAACTGTAGTGTTGTGAGGTAATGAACATATTTTTGCAAGTCACTTTCTTGGGCTTTTACATCCCTCCCCCTTAAAAGAATCTCGTCCCGATATTGTAAAAGAAGAAACGACGATGTAAGAAGAGATTACCCGTGATGAGACGCCATGAAATCCGGGTAGTTTGAGCGAAGGAATTCCTCGCTCTCCCACGTCGCTTCTTCAGCGGTGTGGTTGCTCCACAGTATCTTATAGAACCACAACGTTCGGCTACGTGTGGTCCGAGATTTCTCATCAATAATTGTCACCGGATATTCAGCATACGTCAAATCCGGTTGCAGCTCGCCGATGTCTTCGGTGGGAATAGCAGCCGTATACCTCAGACATTTTCGTAGTTGCGAAACATGGAAAACGTCGTGAACACCAGAAAGAGATGCCGGTAGTTACAGTCTATACACCACTGGTCCACTCTTCTCGGTGACAGCATAGGGTCCAATAAATCTGGGGGCGAGCTTCCCCTTCACACCGAATCGGTGCACGCCTTTCATCGTAGATACACGGAGGTACACGTGTTCCCCGACGTCAAAGTGCAGTGGTCTACGCCTCTTATCAGCATAGATTTTCTGCCAGGATTGAGCGGCCTTCAAGTTGGCTTGAATCATCCGAACGCGCTCTTTGGCGTCGTTTACCACATCAATACCGAACGTGACCCTTTCACCAGACTCGCACCAGTTCAATGGGGTGCGGCATTTACGACCGTAAAGAGCCTCATATGGTGCCATCTTGATACTCGCTTGATAGCCATTGTTGCACGAGAATTCTGCCAACGGTAGATGATCATCCCAGTTTCTACCGTGGTGGATGGCACACGCTCTCAACATATCTTCTAGTACTTGGTTCACCCTCTCAGTTTGTCCATCTGTCTGAGGGTGATAGGCGGAGCTTCTAAACAGCTTAGTACCCAATGCAGCGTGCAACTGCTCCCAGAAACAAGATACAAATAGTGCACCTCGATCTGAGACTATGGTCTTGGGTACCCCATGTAAGCATAGAATCCTTGCAATGTATAGCTCCACATATTTGCTGGCATTGTAACGTGTATGCACGGGAATAAAGTGAGCCGACTTGGTTAATCGGTCAACGATTACCCAAATGGAATCATGCTTGTTGGAAGTCAGGGGTAATCCCACAATGAAATCACGCTCACATCTTCCCACTTCCATGCCGGGATTTTCAGGGGTTGCAACAGCCCTGATTTCCTCATGTGATCCGCTTTCACTCGTCTACATGTATCACACTCGGATACGTATTTAGCTACATCTCTATTCATTCGTGTCCACCAAAATTTTCTTTTCAAATCTTGGTACATCTTGTTACTGCCCGGATGAATGGAGAATTTAGACACGTAAGCTTCATCGAGGATCTTCTTCCTCAGCTCCATATTCTGGGGTACGACTATGCGGTCATTGAACCACAGCGTCCCCTCATCATCTTTCTGAAAACATTTGATTTCCTCGTTGTCTATCCATCTCCGGAGATGTGCCATACCCTTGTCAACTTTCTGAGCTGCAATGATATCCTCCCAAATTGTAGGGATGAGAGCAAGGTTGTAGAGCGATCCATAAGGAACCAAGTATAAACTCAGCTCTTCCTCCTCCACCGGTATAATGGTGAGGTTATGGACATGTGATTACCGACTCAGCGCGTCAGCAACCACATTCGCCTTGCCGGGGTGGTAATGAATCTCAATCTCATAATCTTTGATTAGTTCTAACCACCTCCTTTGCCTCATATTCAGCTCCTTCTGGGTGAAAATGTACTTCAAGCTCTTGTGGTCGGTGTAGAGATGCACCAAATTTCCCAGCAGATAGTGCCTCCATTTTCAGCGCCAAAACCACTGCAACGAGCTCAAGATCATGAGTCGGATAGTGCTGCTAATGGTTTCGAAGTTGGCATGAGCCATATGCGATCACACGTCCTTCTTGCATCAACACGCAGCCGAGCCCGATGCCTGACGCATCACAATACACGTCGAAGGGCTTGGTCGTATCCGGTTGAGCTAAGACCGGGGCTGTTGTGAGATGCTTGACCAATGCTTGGAACGCTCCTTCACATGCCGTGTTCCAAACATATTTTATTCCCTTCTTTAATAATTCTGTCATCAGCTTAGCAAGATTGGAGAAGCTTGGAATGAATCTCCGGTAATATCCTGCCAACCCGAGGAAGCTTCTGACTTCATGGACAGAAGTAGGGGCTTTCCATTTCAGCAATTGTTCAATTTTGCTTGGGTCAACCGCAATGCCTTCCGCTGAGATGATATGTCCCAAAAATGGCACTTGGCTGATCCAAAACTCGCATTTGCTGAACTTGGCATATAACCTATGGTCCCCCAATTGTTGAAGAATGATTCTTAAGTGTTCGGCGTGTTCTGCTTCTGTCTTGGAGTAAACCAAGATATCATCAATGAACACCACAACAAACTTGTCCAGCTCCGGCATGAACACCGAGTTCATGAGATACATGAAATGTGCCGGAGCATTGGTGAGACCAAAAGACATGACGAGATATTCGTATAGTCCATATCTCATCGAGAAGGCCGTCTTCGGGATATCCTCCGCCCGGATTTTTATTTGATGATAACCGGGGTGAAGGTCCATCTTGCAGAACACACTTGCGCCCACAAGCTGATCAAACAGGATGTCAATGCGGGGCAGTGGGTATTTGTTCATAATGGTGACGGCGTTGAGCGGCCGGTAATCCAAACACAGCCTCAAGGTTTCATCCTTCTTTTTGACGAATAGCGCCGAGCATCCCCAAGGCAAGGAACTCAGTTCAATGAAACCTTTGCTCAACAGATCATTGAGCTGTTCTTTCAATTCAGCCGCTCGTTCGGAGCCATCTTGTATGGTCTCCGTGAGATAGGAGTAGTCCCGGGTGCAAGCTCAATCTTGAACTGTGCATCCCGCTCCGATGGCTTGCCCGGAAGATCATCCGGAAACACATCGGGGTATTCCCGGACTACGTGGATGTCCCCTAACTTGAGAGCTTCAGTATTATAAGTTGCTGAAACTTCCGGGACAGGGTTGTCTAATATCATTGAATGTGGACGATGGAATGGAGAATTCAAATGAACAGTCCGTGATAGAGTGTCCAGGACAGCGCCATGGTAGTGTAACCATGACATCCCTAAGATTGCATCAATCTTCTGTCCCGTTAGGATTATCAATGTGGTGGGATATATCTTCCCACCTAAGTACAGAGGTGCTTTTGGAATCATTATATTTGCCAAAATCTTCCCTCCCGGTGAGCAGATCATATAGGAGCAGTCGGTTGGGAAGACTTGCATTTGATTCTTAGCCACATAGGATGCACTTATAAAACTGTGGGTTGCACCCGAATCAAATAAAATGATGATTGCTTGGTTGTTGAGAGTGAACGTACACCGCCAGCATGTTTTCTCCCTCTGGTGCGTCCTCATTGTCGAGGTTGCGAACGCACCAAGTTCGATGACCAACCTTCTTGACCGGAGGTCGGCCTCGAGCACCGCCCTTATACTGGGCTTGCCCGCTGCTCTGCTGCCCCTGGGGACAGTCCTTCGAGAAATGGCCCGCCTGGCCACACGTAAAGCAAGTGTAGCGAGGCGGTCCTCCGCTGATCGGCGGACAGAAACCCGGGGCGCATTGTGGCGGTGGAAACGCCCGGGGTACCATCTGCTGCTGCTGTTGCGGTCGTGGTGGTGGCATCGGCGGTCGGAACGGAGGTGGCTGGAAAGAACGACCCCCGAACTGCTGAGGTTGCGCTGGTGGATGCCACTGCTGACCGGATGGTGCTCGATACACCATGCGGTATTTCTGAGGAGCTCCACCCCCACTGCTGGGTGGAGTGCTGCGCTTTCGCTGCTCAGCCGCCAATTCATGCTGAGCGTCTTCTTGCATGATCGTGGCATTGACGAGATCGTTGAATGTGCCGCGATTGCATTGGACGAGATGCGTCTTCATCTCGTGATTTAATCCCCGATAGAAGTGCTCTCGCTTCTTCTCCTCGGTGGAGACATAATCCGACGCATACTGCGCCAGATGGTTGTAGGCACGGGAGTAGTCGTGGGCACTCCTCCCGCCCTGCATCAGCTCCAAGAACTCTTGGAACTTCCGCTTCATTATCCCGGCAGGGATATGGTAGGCGCAGAACGCCTCCCGGAATTCTTCCCACTCCACGGCATGGCCAGCCGGCAGTGAGGCGACATAGTTCGCCCACCACGCCCCAGCGGCACCGTGAAGCTGCTGCGCCGCGAACAGAGTCTTCTGCCGCTCCGTACATTGGAGCAGCCCAAACTTGGACATAATTGTCCGCAGCCAGTTGTCAGCCTCCAGGCGTTTTACTGCTTCGGTGAACACTGGAGGGTGTGTACTCATGAAGTCCGAGTACGTCACAACATGGGGCTCATGAGGCCCCCTCTCTTGACGCCCCCCCCCGCCTGGGACGTATTTTGCACGATCGTGCGGAGCAGGTCGGTCTGCTCCTCACGATTACCCACCAGGGCCGCGATCACATCCGCTAGTGTAAGCGGAGGCGGCGGTGGTGGTTGTCGCTGCGGGGTGCTGTCGTAGGCAGGTGGCTGGGAGTCATCACCCCCGCTGCTGGCTAGAGCTATCGATCTCATGTGTGGTCCGAGTGCGAACCATCTACAACCATACGACAATCAACATCAGTCCCGCAACATACTTCATGCAGTCCAATAAAATAGGCGCAAAACATAATGACAGTAAAAACATGCAATATACCTCATATGCAGATAATGTACTAACTTTGCACAAGATACACCATTACCAGACCAAATACAAGCTAGTTAAATCCAACTTGACGGACTTCCTCTTTGGAAGTTCATCCCAACTAGGTTTGGTCACTACGAGACGCTAACATCGCTTTGTCATCACGTATACTACCCTTTTATCTTCAATACGACACAAACATGGTCTCTAGCTAAAGAAACTTGAGTAGGAAATATAATCAAATCTTTCACTAGTTGAAGATACCCACTCATGAGTATGTTCTACCTCAATGGAAGTACATAAACCCCCTAGGGTACAACAATTTATCAGATGAGTTCAACTGTCATCCCTCTAACAGAATGACCAGTTTCTACATATCCCAGTTTTTGATTTGGTGCTGGGCATTTTCATGACTCAAGAAGAATACCAAAGTTAAAGTTACCGTCAGTATATTTCCAACGAGTATTTATTTTACCTCAGATAAGCTCTGGTTAAAAAGTTATGGTAATTCAAATTCAACAGAATTTCTGGAAGAATTTCAACACCACCTCCTTTAGAAGTTGCTGTTTTCAACTCTAATTTCAACTGAATTCCGTGCTGCAATCGCAGAAACTTTGAATTACAAAGATGTAACACATCTCCTACCCTTTACAAAGATTTATAATATTATAATTTTAGATTTTTCTACAGGAAGTTATGCTTGAAATACAGAACAGTCCAGAGAGTGTTTTGAATCTGTCCTGGTTCTGGACAGTTTACAATCATCTGGAAATTCAGCCAGTTTAAGATGTGATTCAGCTCTGGAAGTCTACAACAAAGTTGTAGAGTACTTAAACACCTTTCCGTAACTATAAACCACACCTTCATAGGCTAAATAATCTGTGAGTTATGCTCCGTCAAGATTCAGCAGACTTGCTGCCCAAAACAGAGCACTCTGCTTTTTCATCCCTTTGAACTACACTGATCAACTATTGAGTTTTTCTACCGAACAAGGATCCTAAATGTTGAAACTTGGTGATTTTAGTTCCTTATTATCATTATCTTTCATGCACATGCCTATGATATGTCGGTACTACGTTCCTTACAAAAAGAAAATCCTAACCGGATTATACCGGCATATACGTCTCAATTGTGGCACTAAACGGTCTCTCGCACACGTATACTACACAGGATACATACGTGGTTTGTACCTGCAGAAGAACACACAATAATGATGCACTCAAGGGTTATTTTCATTTCAGGCAGGTCCATATTTCAAAGTAAATACAAACGCCCGTATCATTGCCATACGGCCGTCCTTGAGTTAAGCCACGTCTCAAGGTACGTGATCGTGTTTTCACACCACACGACGGGGAACCCGAGTAGAGCGTGAACGGGTTGTCACGGTTGGGAATTTTATCAACCCAACAGATACCACCTACTGCCCTGCACGGCACACCAATGGCAAGTGCTGCGTATGTCCTCCTGGGCTATTTCCAGACGGACACACTATCGCGTTACAGACCACACGGTGGGGTCTTCACTTGCTTGCCTAATGCACGCTAGGGATCAGCATTTCATATGAACTCAGGAACATGAAGAGTCCAAGAGTTTCATATTAACGTCCCACACCAAGCTGTGAGACCTATCCCTGAGCCACATTCCTCGTCAGGGGAGCAAACCGAAATTGAACCGCTTTCGGTGGCGTTCCTTACCATTTTTACTTGAACGTAGGTGCGTTGTTACATAATTAAAATTCATTATTATAACACATATGTTAGTCTTGCCACTTTAAGTATCTATACTAATACAGTCCTTGCTTGGGCAAACTAGCAAATCCTCACCGTAAACCTAAGTTTTCCCATAATACAGTCCTTAATTAGTGCGCTATCCCCAATGCAGCTCTGATACCAGCCTGTGGCGGAACGGAATCCGCTCATCCAGAACCGCAGAGGGTGGTGCCGCACGATGCGACACCCGACAGCACGCCTCTTAAGAACAACATTGTATTACATAGAAAACCAACTGAATTGTACAAAGTAGTACCGGACTTCAGTTACAAACTAAGTAAGGAAATTACAACAGTGGAAGCTAAGTTTATACAACTCACGCCCATCTACCTAGCGAAAGTTGGTTGCCCGGCCCTAGGGCAATCCACACTAGCTGCACTCCTCAGCTCAGCGCGGCGTGTATGGCTCCCACTCAGCCATGGTCCCCGATGGAGGGTAGCCCTCGCCGGTGGACTCGTAACCCGAGTCTGTGGGGTAGTCATCACCAGAAAAACACTTACAGCAGCAACCGTGAGCACGATGGCTCAACAAGACTTAACCGACTCACCTAGGCATGAAACTCTACATGCAGTTCACAACGAACATGGGATGGTAACTTTCAGCAAACGGACACGCCTACAAGTTCATCCTTAGTTCCTCTTTTGGCAACAAGTTAACAGTTCATGAATATGAAATTTAGTATGCAATATTTGGTGGCACACATGTAGCAATACAATGATACATATCAGCATAATTGAATCATAAAATTCCATAATTTATCTATGTTACTGCAGGGATACCCGAATAGCACATCACGTACGCCCACGCGCTGACACGACCCCAAGGTCCTGTCGAGCCAGGATCAAGCTGAGGGGTGCTGCGTTGCACAGCACCGTATAACACACGTCAAAGGTACAAAGCGGAAGCGAAATTTGATTACATAAACAAGTTATGAACATGTTTACATCAAAATAAGTTCAGTCTACACTCGCGGGCGTAGACTAAGCATCAAGTGCACGTTCAGCCCTTGAACGCGTCCTTCCTAGCACGCACGCACACTAACTCTGCGGCGTGCACGACTCCCACTCGACAGGGTTCCCCTCCTGGGGTTCCGTCTCCTCCTCGGGAGTCCCTTCCTCATAGAACCCTGCAAAAGCTTCAAACACAAGCAGTAAGCACGAAGGCTCAGCAAGTCTGACCCGTCTCACCTAAACATGGAACTTCTACATGAGGGTAATGGGTTACATGAGATAAAAATCATTTGCAAGGACTCGCCTAATTAGTAGAATCTTACTTTCAAGTTTTAGCAGCACGTTGTGGAGAACCTTACGCTAAGGTACATGAGAGAGCCGCAATTAAACAAGAAACGCATTTCTCTCATGTCCCTTGCCCAAAGTTGAAAAGAACTTTAGTTAGCTCTAAACTACAGCATATCATTAACAACCAATGTCCATCTTTCAATCAGCAACATTTTAACATATGTCTAGCCTGTTCTTTCTACGTCACGGTACAGTGAACAAGTGGTACTCACTGAACGCGAGGGACGGCAATTATAATCGATTTACACCTGCAGGGTTACCCGAACAACCCGTCTCGTACGCCCGTACTCGATGTTGCCTACAACAACCACCACGGACGCCGTACGCAACTACCTTTCACCCGTCAGCCAAATGTTGAACCGGTCCAATCGTCCCGAGCAAGATGTCTCTGCACGCGCATCTCAGTGCCGCCAGCCGATTTACACCTCGAGCTCTCAACCTACCCTCTGAACAACCAGCTATGCCTCAACACCCAGCTACCCGAGTTACATCGGTTTCCCGGTTCCCATATAGCCGGTAGGTCTTCGGTACTGTTCTAGCTTGTTCAACAGGCCCGCACACGGCTCAGTCCTCAATCGACACAAGCGGACCTATAGCACACAGGCCCCAAAGTCCTGCTGCCCTTACCCTCCGCTTGGTCTCATTTTCTTGCCATGTGTTTCATATGCTATCTCTACCCGAGTCGAGTGCCCCTAGCCTATGCTCGCGAGTAGTTCCAACTACTCGACTTGTACCGAATCCTACACTATCTTAGCATTGCAGTAGCTAACGGGGTTTGCAATCCTAAACCCAACCCATGGTGTTCTTGGCTATGCAATTGGGTTTCCAAAGAAGACTCTAATACAAAGAATAAAGTAAACAAGGATGTGCTCAAAACAATAAAAATTTGTAAAAGGTTAATGCAAACCGGAGCTTGCCTTGCTGCTCTTGGTCGTAGGCTAGCTGTTCCTCCGGAGTAACGAAGTCTAGGACTTCGGGTTCCTCCTCGACCTTAGCGACTACATGACATAAGACATACATGTATTAATTTAAATGCAGTTGTATTAACTTTTAACTTGTGAGGTCTATAACTCTTACTAGACAAGCCCAATGACTGTGAAATTTTTACTGTGGCTTGGTCACAACCTAAACACAGACTTGGTCAAGTTTTAGTTGCAGCAAAGCTCATTTGAGCCCTCCACAATTAATTATGTACTTGACCTTAATTAAAGGCTTTTAGGGGTGTTCTAAGGATTTTCATGAAATAAATTATGACTTTCTGAAAACTAGATTTTCACATGGTTCTAATGGAGTTGGTCTCACTTAATTTGGAAGTTCCTAACCAAAGATATGAGCTAAACAATTTCAGAGAAATTTCTGAAAATGTTTCTGAACATTTTCCATTTTCCCTGGAACAGTTTCACTAATCACACCATTAGCTGGATTAAGTGAGCTCCAATGGGTCTGAAATTTTTATGGTAGTTCAGGTATATCTTGTTGATCATCCCAGCAAAATTTCAGGATTTTCCTCCACAGGATTCTCCAGTTAAAATTCCAAACAGTTTAAATCTTGAGCAATTAATTCTGGAAAATAAGGAATTTCATGAAGTGAAACTTGATTTGCTGGAAAGTGCTCAGAGAGCTGAATCCAACCGAATTTGGTTCACTCGATTTGGAGCTCTCTAGCCGAAGTTATGAGGATTTGAAGTTTGGAGGAATTATGGAAATCGGGGAAAAAGTTTAAACTCTCGGGGCCCGCGGGGACACGTGTCGAGCGCGGAGGTGTCCGGCACACCGGAGATACCACACGTGTCGAGCGCGGAGGTGTCCGGCACACCGGAGCTCACAGGGTATTTGCGCGCCAGCACAGCCGATCCCCGGCCACACCCGATCCCGATTTAATTCTTCAGCCGCTGACACATGGGCCAGCCGGCTTCGTCTTCCTCCCGCCGTTCTCTCGCGCCCGCGCCGCCGACCTTGCCGGAGCAGACTCGGGGCTCGCCGGCTCGCCGCTGCCGGACCTCACATGGTCTGAAACTCGCCGCCAGGGGGTTGTCGACGTCGAGGAACACGTCGGTGGTGTCAGGTCGGGCTGGGGATGACCGGAAATAGCTCGGCGACGTGCCGCGGTCTCGGTTGAGGTTCGGCGCTGTCGACCGTGGGTCCTAACCCACCAACACCTCGAACAAACGGTCCTACAGCATCAGTGTACCTCTAGGAAGCTCGACAAGGTGTCAATAGGGTTCGGGGATGGCGGCAAGTTGGTCGGCACTGGGTGACCGATCGAGCCCGCCATGACCGCCCTCGATCGAGCTCGAAATTCGTCACTCCTAGACAGTTTCACGCTATGGATGCAGAAAAGAACTTGATCGCCGGTTAGTCCAGCGTCTATGTGCAAGATTTGATGACCCCCGAAGGATCATAGAGCGAGAATTTAAAGAAACCGTACCGGAAGCTCAGTTTAAGGTTGCCGGAGCAAAAACTGAGAATTCGCCGGCGAGAGTTCACGGCGTGGCTTGAGCTTCAGGTGGAAGCAACATGGAGTTCGTGCGCTCCTGTTGCCGCCCTTGCTCGGCCGTGGAAGTGGTTGCAGTGTGCTGCCCGCGTGAGACCGATCGCCGTCCTTCAGCTAAACTGCGGCGGTCGTCGTTGATCACGGGAACAGGGGCCGAAACCCGGTGGTCCAGGCGTTGAGAGGGTGGTGCGCGACCTCCGGTGGCTGTCTAGCAGCTTAGGAACGAAGGAGATTGTTTTGCTGGTTTTCCCGATTGAGCAGAGAGCTGCGGCGAGAAACAATGCCGCTGCTCGGGTTTGCCACGAGAAGATAAAGCCGGCCGACTCCTGCTCGGCTGAGGCGGTGCCGGTCGCGTGGGTGCATGAGCAAGCCGCCCTGGGCGCCAGCGCGCGGAGGGGGAAGCAGCTGGTGGTGCCCGTAGCTGCTCGGTGGCACAGCCGACAGCTGCTCGGTGGAATTTCCCACCGAGACTCTGACTTTGGTTGCAAGTTTCTCCTTCTTCCCTCTATGACATGTGGGTCCCACCCGGGGTATTAACCTCTGAAATTTACTCCTAATTACTGTAGTGAACAGTGAACCCCATAATACCCCTGGTGATTCAGATTATTCACCCTTGAGCCATTCGAATTGAATAGGATTCGAATTGGGTTTGGTTTGAGTGAATTTCAGCACAAGTGCAGTTTTGAATTCAAAAGAAGTTTGAATTTGCCCCACTTAGTTCATGTCAAGATCAACTCCAAATGGAGTGAAAATTGGTGTGTGGCCTCACAAAAATGTGCTGAGTAAGAATATGCCTCCCACTTTCAAATTCATGGGATAAAAACAGTTTGAATTTGAATATGGTTTCATACTGCCCTCTCTCTAATTATACCCAAAATGATCTCAAAAAGGTTTTGAATTTGGGTGAAACTTGGCATGGACATCCTTAGCAAAGTGAAGGAGTTTTCATATGTCCAGCCCATCTATATCACATGTGGGAAATACCACTTATGCAATATGTGAGTTTATTCTCTATTGAGCATGTTGATAATTGTTACTTGTTCTTCATTTGTGTTCATCATCCTTCCTCAAATGAGGTGTGTGGTGTGGTGATGAACACTGCAAATGTGTGTCAAAACTGAGGCCCTTACACGCGCGGAGCTGCACAAAGCACGCTCACCCCGTGTCGTACGGGACAACCTTTCACCCAACATCCCAAACGTCGAACTGGTCGCACCGAAACGAGCAGGAGGTTCCTGACACGGAGCATCTCTCTATGCCCGTTAGCATATTTCCACCTTGCTGCCCTCAACCTACACCTATAAATCGGTGTGCTATTCCTCGACACCCGGAGGTTTAGATTACATCGGTTTATCGGGGCCCATATATCCGATATGCCTTCGGTACGTTCAATACTTGTTCAGCAGGGCCACACACGGATTGGTCCTCAATCGACATGGACAGGGCTGCGCACACAAGACTTCCTCTTGCGCCCCTGCCTGGTCTCATTTTCTTACTAAAATGATCTCACATCACTCGAACCAATCCCGTGTGTCCCAAAGCTTAAACTCGCGAGTAGATTCCAACTACTTGACTTGTACCGAAGTTCTATGAATCATTAAGCATAGCCTGTCTACTCGAGGACTTAGACACTACCCTCACTCTTATTAGGAAAAATCTGGTTATGCACTTGGGTTTCATCCATCCTACACCTAATGCACATCCATACCACCTACTAAGTATACATAAAGCAAAACATTGTAAAATTGGTTAATGTAAACCGGGACTTGCCTTGTTGCTGCTGGTCAGATGTTAAAGCTTCGTCCGGAAGAAGGAAGTCGAGCACTTCCAGGGTCTCCTCGCCTTCAGCGATTACACGTAAACAATATACTATATGTCAATTTAAATGCAATGTTTAGAACTGAATAAGTCATTACCATAACTCTAGCTAGCCCTCCCCTTTGCTTCTGAATTTTTTATGGTGGCTTGGTAGGATCCTAACCAGAGTCTTGACCAAGTTTGATTTGAAACAAGGTTCATTTGAGCCTTGTACAAACAAAAGCCTATTCGGTCATTAGTAGGGCCTCTAGGGATTTCCAGGGATTTTCATGGCTCCAACCATTATTTTCTGGAAAATAGAGTTTGAGATGGTTCTAATGGAATTGGTTTCATGTTATTTGAATAATCCTATATGAAGTTATGCCCTAATCAAGATTTGAGAAAATCTGAAAAATGTTTCTGTACATTTTCTATTTTCTCATGGCAGTTCACTTAATCACACCATTAGGGGGACTAAATGTACTTGGATGGGTATAAAATTTTTCCTGTGACTCAAGGATTTTCCAATGAACCTCTCGGCCAAATTTCAGAATTTTTCATAAAGTAGTTCTCCAGATAAAATTCCCAACAGTTAAAATTTTAGGGAATTAATTCTGGAAAACTATTAAGTTCCATGAGCTGAAAGTTGTTTTGCTGGATAGTACTCGAATAGATGAATCCAACAAAATTTGGTTCACTGTATTTGGACACTTCTAACCCAAGTTATGAATTTCTAAAGTTTGGGATGATCCCTGAATTATTTTCCTACAGAAAATTGTCTTCCACGCTTAACCGGAGACTGACAGCGGAGCCCGCCCGCTTAATTTAAACTAACCGCGCGCTCGCGCGCGCTTAACTCAGTGGCTGACACGTGGGACCCGCGCCTTCGTCTACCTCCCGACGCCGCCGCCCCGAGCCGCCAGAGTTCCGGCGAGGTTGGCGTTCCCGGCGACCTAGCTCGCCAGCGACGGTGAGACTTGCCGCCCCCACATAACTTTGGACGCTGAACACGCTGGATACCAAGCCGCCACCGGCTACAGCCGTAGCTCGCCGGCGACGAGCGCTAGGTCTCTGTGCAACATCGGCAATGTGTTCCCGTCCTCATGACCACCCCCTTTGCGCGCTAATCGCGTCACCACGTCCAGGGAAGCCTCGGGAAACTCGGCATGACCTTTGTTGCGACCTAAACGGCCAGCAAACTGGACCTCACCGGCGACCCTCTCTTCCGCTGGACTGTTATCTGTGAAACTAGGGTTTGGAATGGTTGTTCCTGCGGGTTCTTGCTCGGGAAGAACCTCACGGTTGTCTAGAGCGCGTGTAAGCTGCAACTCGACCGGCGGTTGCCTCTGTGCAACGAATTTCGCCAATGACCGATTGCTAACCCTAAGGTGCACCATGGGGGAAAACTCGGAATTCTCGCTCTACCCCGCATGAAACGGTGAAAGGTTTCCTCCTACAGCTTCCTCACCCGCGGGCGCACCTTTTGTTCTCTGGTGGTGGCGGGTGAAGCAGCCGGGATCCGCCGGTCACCGATGATCAGAGGAAGCAGCAACGAGTTCTTGTGCGGGAACTGGATAATAGCTCGGAACATGTTCGTTTTCGCTCGGGAACAGAAGGAAGGGTGGAGCACCTCGGTGTGCTGGCCTTTGAGCTGAAGTTTTTCACCATGAGGTGGAAGCCTCGAGCGAGCTGGCGGCCTCTGTGAGCGCCCGACGGTCGCCGTGGTTGAATCCCTTTGTTCTGAGTCAGTTTAGTGGAGGCTGAGTCACTGACCAGTGGGCCCCAGCACTCCCTCTAATTCTTTTCCAAATTTTTACTGAAAAGATCCCAGCTACTCACAATTGAATAAGAGACTTAGCCCCCAAAGTCATGGTTTTAATTTGCTTTCCCCAATTTGAAACTGGTTTGGCTAAATTTGCTGCACATTTCAACTGAAATTCAAATTCAGTTTTGAATTAATGCAAATTTAGCTCCCGACAAGATGAACTCCAAGGGGGATGAAAATGTAAAAGCCAAAGAAAAGGGACTTGCAAAAAAAGTTTTTCATCTCCTCATAACACCACAGCTTTTGTTGTGGGTATCTTGTGAATACTTGTGAAGAGCAAGTAACCTCCGCGCATTTTTCTGAGTTAGCCCACCAATTTTCATCCCCGATGGAGTTCAACTTGTCAGGAGCTAAATTTGCAATAATTCAACACTGAATTTGAATTTCAGTTCAAATATGAGGCAAATTTAGCCAAACAAATTTCAAATTTGGGAAACCAAATTCAAACTGTGACTTGGTGATTAAGTCTCTCATTCAATTGTGAGTAGCTGGGGATATTTTAGTACAAACAGAAATGAAAAAAATGAAAAGGAATCAGAGGGGAGGCCCCACTTTTCAGCAGCCTTAACAGAGAAGCATCCTCAGTTATTTTTCCTCCCTCGGCCGAGAAAACGCGCCAGCGCACGGCAGACGTCGGCGCCCGACTGCCTCACCCCTGCAACCTCCTGCTCACTGACCGAAGATGCCGGGTGCAATACGCGGTTAAACCGCCCGCCCAAGTGAAGCCGGCCTCATCCCTTCCGCCCTGCCGGCACACAGCCGAAACGAAAAACTCGCTGGTCGCTCTTCTCAGGTCCTCGTCGCGCCGCTGTTCCAGGTGTCCTCGCGACCGAAGATCAACAGCAAAGAGACGCGCCGGAGACTGCTCTAACTCACGGTGAAAACCCTACCTCCTCTCGTGCCCTGTAGAGAGAGTATTTCCAGGTTAGTTCTCGGTGTTCAAAGAACCGATCTAGCAAAGAATCCGAAATTCGTGGTGATCGGTCCACCACCGCGTAAACGCAGGGAAGCACATGTTCTACACGTCCCCACGGCCACCTAGGATCAAAGACCATCGAAAACCAACTAGTCTTGGCGCTGCTATTCAAGTTTTTCGAGCATCCGACGTTTTAGCCCTAGGTCGATGGTGAGGTCCTAGCTCCGGCCGTTTCCATGGCCAACTGAGCTCACTTTCGTGCTCAGCATGCCACCACGGAGCTGTAGGAGCAAACCATTTGGAAAATAAGGCCCTGAGTAGCTCGGACGACATCGCCGGAGTAGAGAGAGCCGCTGTCACCGTCGCGGGTGTGGTTCCGGCCATCGCCAGGCTTCGGTGAGAGCACCAGCGTGTTCTCCGTGCCATGTTAGGCCCAGATGGTGAGACCCGTCGGAGGTCTTGCAGTGAAACGGCTGGCGGCGAGAACTCCGGCGAAGCACCGCCGCAGGAGGAGCGGGGATCCGTTTGCGGCCGGGATTCAGTGCGGCAGCACGGGTAAAACCCCGTGGGCTGCGGTGCGGCCGCGTCCTCAGTGGGCTGGTTTAAAGAGTGGGCCCCACCCGCAGAGTTTAAACATTTTGGGAATTTCCAGTTTTAGTGCAAACTTCAAATGCACATAACTTTTGCTAGGAAGCTCTAAATTCAGTGAACCAAATTTTGCTGAACTCATAATTTTGAGTACTTTCCAGCAATACAAATTTCAGCTCATGAAAGTTAATAGTTTTCCAGAATTAAGTACCTAAAGTTCAAACTGTTAAGAATTTTATCTGGAGAATTACTTTATGAAAAATTCTGAAATTTGGCTGAGTGGTTCATGGGAAAATCCCTGAGTCACAGTACAATTTTCAGGATCATCCAAGTTCATTTAGTCCCCCTAACGGTGTGATTATGTGAACTGCCTGGAGAAAATAGAAAAATGTACAGAAACATTTTTCAGATTTTCTCAAATCTTGTTTAGGGCATAACTTCCTCTAGAATTCTTCAAATGACATGAAACCAATTCCATTAGAACCATCGTAAATTTTAGTTTCCAAAAAGTAATGGTTGGAACCATGAAAACCCCTGGAATTCCATTGAGGCTCTAATAATTGACCAAATAGGCTTTTTTTGTACAAGGCTCAAATGAACCTTGTTTCAAATGAAACATGGTCAAGACTCTGGTTAGGACCATAACAAGGCACCATAAAGATTTCAGAGCCAAAGGGGAGGGCTAGCTAGAGTTAGAGTAATTACTTATTCAAGTTTACACATTGCATTTGAATTGACATGTAGTATCTCATTAACGTGTAGTCGCTGAAGGTGAGGAGACTCCGGATGTGCTCGACTTCCTTCTTCCGGACGAAGAGCTAACCACTGACCAGCAGCAACAAGGCAAGCCCCGGTTTGCATTAACCTTTTTATAAAGTTGGCTTTGTTTACATGTCTAGTGTGAAGGATGAATGTGCATTAGGTGTAGGATGGATGGAACCCCACTTGCATAACCAGAATTTGTCTATATGAGTGAGGGTAGTGTCTAAGACCTCGAGTAGACAGGCTACGCTTAATGATTCATAGGACTTCGGTACAAGTCGAGTAGTTGGAATCTACTCGTGAGTTAAGGCTTGGGACACACGGGATTGGTTTGAGTGATGTGAGATCACTTTAGTAATGAAAATGAGACTAGGCAGGGGCTAGGGCGCAGCAAGAGGAAGTCTTGTGTGCGCAGCTCTGTCCGTGTCGATCGAGGACCGATCCGTGTGCGGCCCTGCTGAACAAGTATTGAACGTACCGAAGGCATATTGGATATATGGGCCCCGATAAACCGATGTAACCTGTACCTCCGGGCGTCGAGGCATAACGCACCGATTTATAGGTGTAGGCTGAGGGCAGCAAGGTGGAAATCTGCTAACGGGCATAGCGAGATGCTCCGTGTAGGGAACTGTCACACCCGGTTTCTCCGAAGAACAACCGAGTGAATATCACATGTATGCCAGGATCATTTTCTCATACATGTGATGACAAATAGTGAAGCATCATTTATTACAAGCCAGGTGTCGAATATAAATAAGTCTTACATAGCAAATGTCTCGATGGACAATAATAAGTTCATCACAAGTAAATAAACTAGCAGCGGAATAATTATTCTTGTGGGCTCCGTCACAGGCGTTGCCCGGGGGTCTCCATGAACCTAGAAACCTTCTTCGGGTCCAAAGTTGTCACACCCGGTTTTTCCGAAGAAACAACCAAGTGAATATCACATGTATGCCAGGATCATTTTCTCATACATGTGATGACAAATAGTGAAGCATCATTTATTACAAGCCAGGTGTCGAATATAAGTAAGTCTTACATAGTAAATGTCTCGATGGACAATAATAAGTTCATCACAAGTAAATAAACTAGCAGCGGAATATTATTCTTTTAGGGCTCCATCACAGGCGTTGCCCGGGGGTCTTCATGAACCTAGAATCCTTCCTCGGGTCCAAAATCTTGGTCATTATACACCACCTCATTATCTTGACCTGAGCAGCAATATAAACCAACAAATATGCAAGGTTGAGTACCAATGGTACTCAGCAAGTGTGGGAAAATTATATCATGCATGGCTAGAACAAGGAGAGGTTGAACTCATGGTTAAAGCACTACGCAATTAATACCTATCACCTTAGCTTATTAAGCACCTACATTACTACACAGGTGAAATGGTCCCAATCTCCCATCCCATCATCATAACCAAATAACCATAACATCATTTCCAATGTTAAGCTCCCCGCTTAACTTCCTAAACCAACAATCCTCTAATCATGAATAAGTCCAGGCCGCTCTTAACCGTGAGCACGGCTGTCAAGACAGTTTTGACTCTGCAGAGTTTGTACCACTGTACCCACAAGTAGTGATTTCATCCCCCGTTGCCGGGTGGACTAAAAGAACCTCCATTATGCCAGTGGCTACGTTCCACATTCACACTTCCGAGGTGTGCGGCCAAGAGATCACTACAAAGCCTTTACAAAGGGATTCCCGACGAGCGTGGGCCCACTGAGGTTTCACCCCTAACAGCATACAAGAGGCTCCAACCCCGCTGCAGTGGCCCCCTCTTGAGCCTTGCGGTTCATATGGTAGTCCAGCTGACACCTACTCCCCGCACCATCCAACACACCCATACTACGCCGGGGATACACCTAATTAATTGGCCAAGCTGCCCCATCTCAGCACGTGGTTGGCACTGTAAAGCCGGGTTACATGCTCCATGAACCGGTCCTTAGGATCCAGGCAAGTACTAAACACAAACCCAAGTCTCGTGCACCCATCACACAACCAAAACATCCAACTTGCCTTGATCCCTACCTCTACATAACTCACAATTGCTCATTCAAGAGTATGGTAATATAAACTGATGATCTCATTTCCCAAATATCCCATTCTAAGCATGGCTAAGCAAATGCATGTAAATAAATGACATGACAAAATAAATCCCAACCCAAGCTTCATGGAAACAAGGTAATGCAATTCTAGGGAAACTTCCTAGCATGGGTTTCATATTTAACTTGACAATGCAAATAATTCTATCTACACATCCTAGCATAGGATCAAAGTGGTCAAGGACACTTGCCTCCTTCTTGCTGCTCTTGGAATGAGTAGTCTTGATCTTGGAAAGAAATAACTTGCTCTTGAACAGGTTCTACTTCATACCATCACACATAACAAAAGAAAAACAACAATCATAAGACATAGTTCACACTTCTACTTCATACAAACCACACATTTCTTATTTATGAAATTCATTCACCCTTATATGTGTCGTGGTTACTTTATAGGTGTTAAGTTGTGTCTTGCATGCACTTTTAACCATGTATATATGATTCCTACTTTTGTGTTCACATTTATACTTGCCTACAATGTGCCTTCACAACTTCTATCAACCCTAAACTGAATTCTTTGTATTTTAGAAACTCCATTTATCATTTACTAGTTTCTATATGTTCAGATTTATATTCCTATGCATAATTGTATATTTTATTATTAAATTAGTAATACACATCACCTAAACAGATTAGGTTCTGGTCCTAAATAATTTAAAATCATATTTTGACCATGGCTTATGTTGTATACTATTTCATAATTATTTTTCCCTATTTTTCTATAACTATCCTTTACTTTAAAAATGTGTCCCTAATCTAAATAATGTGATTAATGAAACAGATTCATATCAGCCCAAAAATATATTTTTATCTCACTCCAAAGTTTTCTAAGTACTGAGAAAGTTTTTAATTAATTTTGACAATTATGTTTGTCCCACTTTTTAATTTTTAAACACTAGTTACATATTCGATTTTCTAATTTAAATACTAAACAGGGTTAAAAAGTAAACTCACCCATCACAGGGTCTATAATATTATTTTCATAATTTCCAGGGGTCTAGCTACACTTAACCGAGGTGTTTTTCTTAATTTCTATTAAGTCCAGGGGCTAAAACTGATTTTTAAATGAATTTACATGATTTTCTGAAGTTCCAGGGGCTAGATCTGAAGTTTCTGGGGCTAGCTCTCAATTCCAGAGAACCCCAGGGGGTAGCACGTAAGAACTCCAGCCTTTATAACGCGGGGTCGACGTGGACCGTCCGATTTTAAACCGACGGCTGAGATTATAACATCGAACCGGTACGCGGGGATTTAAAGTCTACCGTGCGATTTAAAATAAACGGCGCACAAGCGGCCACGTCGCTCTGATCGAGCGCGGGCGGCGCTGCCGGCGGCGCACGGCGGCGGGAAGCGGCGATCTCGCCGGAAACTTTTGGATCCTCGAGAATTCTGCCTAGAACTGTGATCTTAGGGCCTAGATCGGTAGAGGGGAGGTCAGGGATCTCACCTCGGGGGTTTTCTCGAGCTCGGGGGTCCTAGAAAGTGCTCGGCGGCGAGGTCCGAGGCAAAACCACGGCGAAGCTCGTCGGCGCTGAGTTTACACCGTAAGTCTTCGGGTTTTCTGCACCTGCAAAGTTCCCCGGAGGCGGTGGATCAAAACCAGCGAGTTAGATCAGAGTTTCCGAGCTTAGATCGGCCAGAATTCACCGGCGAAGTCTCGGTGCTCACCGGAGTGAAAATCGGCGATCGCGTGAGGAAAACTGATCGGATCGGTGGTTTTTATAGCCGGGGGAGGGCGGTGGGTCTGTTGTGATCGAGCTGGAGTCCGCTGGGACCGGAATTCGGTTGCGGGACGCGATTTCCCGATCGGTTGCGATCGCGCGCGCGGGAGAGAGTCCGGGGTCGCGGGGTTAGGGATGACATGTGGGTCCCACCCGTCAGCGAGGGGCAGCGCGGCGCGCGCGGGGGCGGGCTGGCGCGGGGTTTGCTGGGCCGGCTGGCTGTTTCGGCCCACTGGCCAGTTTTTTTTCCCGATTTCCTTTTTCTTTTTCCATTTCTTTTCTGTTTTGGGTATAATTTGAATTCCAGTTTGAATTTGAATTTTTGCAAACCATGCAACACGTCCAAAAATTTCTAAATTCCCCTCTGAACATGGTTTAGGGTTTTGAATCCGAATTTGGGTTTTGACTAAAAATTTGGGGTGTTACAGCTCTACCCCCCTTAAAAGAAATCTCGTCCTCGAGATTGGTGTTTCTAAGAAAACAATTCCGGAAATTGCGCCTTGAGCTCATCTTCCCGTTCCCAGGTAGCTTCCTCTTCTGAGTGATGCTTCCACTGCACCTTGCACATCCGGATTCTCTTGTTTCTGGTGAGGCGTTCCATTGTCTCCAAAATCTTGTATGGTTGCTCGGCATAAGACAAATCTTCAGCTACATCCACTTCATTCATGGGTAACACCTCTTTAGGCGTCCTCAGGCATTTCTTAAGTTGTGACACATGGAATACATCGTGCACGTCCGATAGATGAGCCGGTAACTCTAGTTGGTACGCCACTTCGCCTTTCCTTTCCAACACCTGAAAGGGTCCGATGTATCGAGGTGACAACTTCCCTTTCACCTTGAACCGACGAAGTCCTCTGATAGGGGACCCCTTGAGATAAACATAGTCTCCCACGTTGAAAACGAGTTCTCTTCTTTGTACATCAGCATAACTCTTCTGGCGTGTTTGTGCTATCCTCAAATTGTTGCGAATCTCCCTCACCTTCGCCTCGGCTTCTTGTAGCACTTCTGGACCAAACACTTTACTTTCTCCTGTTTGGTTCCAAAATAGAGGAGTTCTACACTTCCTTCCATACAAAGCTTCAAAAGGTGACATCTTCATACTAGCTTGATAACTGTTGTTATAGGAAAACTCTGCATACGGTAAATTCTTGTCCCAGCTCCTATTGTTTTTGAATGCACATGCCCTTAACATATCTTCAAGGATCTGATTGTTTCTCTCCGTCTGCCCGTCAGTTTGGGGATGATAGGCAGAGCTGAAATTCAGATGGGTTCCCATGGTTTCATGCAACTTCTGCCAAAACCTCGAGGTGAACTGTGTCCCTCGGTCCGACACTATCTTCTTTGGCACTCCATGGTAACACACGATCCTTGACATGTACAATTCTGCCAATTTAGATCCACTGTAGCTTTCTTTCACAGGGATGAAATGAGCTACCTTGGTTAGCCTATCAATAATGACCCATATGGAATCATACCCGGATTGGGTCCTAGGCAATCCCACGATAAAATCCATGCTGATTTCTTCCCACTTCCATTCAGGTACTTTGAGTGGTTGCAATAATCCCGCGGGTCGTTGATGTTCTGCTTTCACCAACTGACATGTGTCACATAGGGCAACATGTTCCGCGACATCTCGCTTCATGCCATACCACCAATACCTGCTTTTGAGGTCCTGGTACATCTTCGTACTCCCAGGATGAATGGAATAGTCAGAATCGTGAGCCTCCTTCAAAATTAATTCACGGATCTCCTTTACTTCTGGCACACAGATCCTTTTCCCGTGCCACACCGTTCCTTGTTCATCCTCTCTAAAACCAGGAGCTTTATTTTCCTTGATGAGCTGTCGGATCTCTTGTATCTTCTCATCATTCTTTTGGCCCTCGCGTATGTCTCGCTCGAGTGTGGAGTCCACTTCCATGGCAATGGCTTCACCACTATTTACTAGACATAGATTGAGTCTTATAACCTCGTCCTTCAATTCTGCAGGCATGTCCTTCAAACTCAACTTATTGACCTGCACTTTCCGACTCAAAGCATCGGCCACGACGTTTGCTTTCCCGGGATGATAGTTGATGCCCACATCAAAGTCATTGATTAGCTCTAACCATCTCCTTTGTCGGAGGTTGAGATCTGGCTGTGTGAATATGTACTTCAAACTCTTATGATCCGTATATATTTCTGTCCTCTTCCCCATCAAATAGTGCCGCCAAATTTTGAACGTGTGTACCACTGCAGCTAGTTCTAGGTCATGTGTAGGATAGTTCTTCTCGTGCTTCCGAAGCTGCCGGGATGCATATGCCACGACATGTCCTTCTTGCATGAGAACACATCCCAACCCATTTCCAGAGGCATCGCAGTACACTGTGAAATTCTTCTGCATATCTGGCATAACCAACACTGGGGCTGTTGTCAATCTCTTCTTTAGCTCCTGAAAGCTCGTATCGCACTGTGGCGTCCAGGTGAATGTGATTCCCTTTTCCAACAGTTTGGTGAGAGGTCTCGAGATCTTGGAGAATCCCTCAATAAACCATCAATAGTATCCAGCCAATCCCAAAAAGCTTCGAACTTCCCCGACATTTTCAGGGGTTTTCCACTTCTGGATATCTTCGATTTTGGCGGGATCTACGGAGATTCCTCCCTCCGAGATGATATGTCCTAAAAAGTGAACTCTCTTCAGCCAAAACTCACACTTGCTCAACTTGGCATATAGTTGGTGTTCTCTCAGCCTTTGTAACACCAACCTTAGATGTTTCTCATGTTCTTCTTCATCTTTGGAGAAGACGAGAATATCATCTATGAAAACCACCACAAATTTGTCCAGATATTCCATGAATACCTTGTTCATGAGGTACATGAAATATGCCGGGGCATTGGTTAGCCCGAAAGGCATGACAGTGTATTCATACAGTCCGTACCGAGATACGAAAGCTGTCTTGGGAATATCAGATTGCCTTATCTTGAGTTGGTGGTACCCCGACCTGAGATCAATTTTTGAGAACACACAAGCTCCCCTCAACTGATCGAACAAGTCTTCAATGCGGGGCAATGTGTATTTGTTCTTGACGGTTACCTCATTCAAGGCACGGTAATCCACGCATAACCTTTGGGTTCCGTCTTTCTTAGGCACAAATATCACCGGAGCTCCCCATGGTGAGGAACTAGGGCGAATATACCCCTTCTCCGTCAGTTCTCTCAAATGATCCTTGAGCTCTTCTAGCTGCTTGGAGTCCATTCGATAAGGTCTCTTGTATATCGGGGCTGTTCCCGGTACTAGCTCAATTGCGAATTCCACGTCACGGTCGGGAGGCATTCCTGGCAATTCCTCCGGAAAAACATCTGGATATTCCCTGATAGTCCTGATTTCCTCAACTTTCACCTCCACTTGATTTAATTTAATGTCCCTCCTAGGCTCGTGTATCGTTATGAACTTTACCTTGGTACCACTGGGGTGAGTTAGTTCCACCATTCTGTTCGAACAATGGATGATTCCTTTATGTTTGGTCAACCAATCCATACCCAAAATAATATCTATCCCTTGTGAATCTATCACTATGAGGTTAGCAGTAAATACTACCCCATTAATGTCTAGGCTCACTTTGGGACACACTTGTCTTGTCCTTATTTCTCCACCTGGAGAGTTTACGGCTAACATATGGTTCATTTGTGTGGTTGCTAGGTCATGCTTCTTAACAAACCCTTGAGCAATGAACGAGTGGGTAGCACCAGAATCAAACAGCAGAGTTGCAAGGTGTAAATTGGCAGGAAACTTACCAACTACCACGTCGGGTGCCTCTTGTGCTTCCTCCAGGGTGACGTGGTTCACCCATCCTCTCACTACATTCTGCTGTTGTGGCGGCGCAGGCTTCTTCTTCGGGCATTTATGGGCGTAGTGCCCCACTTCACCACAGTTGAAACATTGCACCCCAACCTTAGATGCTTGACCCTTGTTGTCTTGGGGTGGGTTTTGGGGTCCTTGCACTGCTGGTCGAGGTGGATATGCAGGGCGAGGCTGCTGCACAAACTGACGTGGCGGCTGTGCAGATGCTGCGGGAGGCCTGTAGTTTGGGTTGTACCCTCTTGGTGCTGAATAGGGTACCGCAGCACGGCTCATCTGCCCCGTAGGTTGCTGCATCATACGTGGGCGAGTGTTGCTCCCTGAGGCTTGATGTGACCACCCGGCCTTCCTCTTATTCTCATTTTCTAGGGCCTTTAGCTTCCTTTCTACCACAAATGCTCTGTCCACCATCTTTTGAAAACTTTCATACTCATTGGAGGACATGGCACACTGCATCTCTGCGGTAACCCCTTCCACGAAACAATCTTGTTTCTGCTCATCAGTCTCTATGTCTCGTGGAGCATAACGGGATAGTTGAGTAAATTTAGTGAGGTATTCCCTCACCGTCATGTTTCCCTGCTGCAGTCCCAGAAACTCTTTCCTCTTGTTTTTGAGTTCACCTCTTGGGATGTAGTGGTTGCGGAAGCTACGCTTGAACTCTTCCCAAGTGATGTTCTCAGGGTCATGATGGGCGGCCACGTAGGCGGTCCACCAATCAGCAGCAGGTCCCTGCAATTGATGAGAGGCAAACAGCACCCTCTCATACCCTTGACATTGTATGATCCTCATCTTGCTTTCAATAGTCTTCAGCCAATCATCCGCCTCCAGAGGTTCAGCAGCACTTGCAAACTTTGGAGGTTGAGTTCCTAGAAACTCACTCAACCTTGGTTGGCGTGGTGCAGCTTGTGGAGGTGGAACTTGATGCAAGTTGGCCACCACTTGAGTCAAGTTCTGGATAAGCTGATTTTGATTCTCCAGCATTTGGTGGAGAGGATCAACTTCTTCACGGCGACCACCCCTATCCTGGCCTTCAGAAAGATGAGGGTTGCATGCCTCATCGTTGTTGTTGGCGGGGTTTGCAGCACGTCCTTTCCCTCTTCCGGCCATCTGGCAGAATCAACAAATGTTAATTTGATACCATTTAGTATCATCTTACTACCTTCATTTGTTGGTACTTTGAGGTGTTGAGGCTTTGTTAAAATTTTACGAGGGTTTATATCTCACATCAAATAAATGCACTATTATTTCCTATGGGTTCACACACCAAAGCAAAACAATCTGAAGACGAGGCTGTGGACAATTGCTCATGGCTTCCACAACTCACGTCACACACCAAGCATTATCACACCATTAACTACGTCACGACTCGACTACTCGACCTCTTGCTAGCTAGGGGAAAGACTCTACACTACTCGTCCTCTTGAGCTGGCTCCTCGGGATCTTCCTCCTCATTTCGGCTACCTTCTGACTCTGCTTTGGGTGGGGAGGCTGCTGGTGGAGAAGTGCGACGACGCCTGATTGCTCGGCGATCCGGGGAGTCAGGAGTCCATGGATCACTCACGGTGACACACAGTTCATTCCCATCTCCTCTTTCTCTCGCCTTTAAGCAAGCTCGCAGCAACGCCTCCGTTTCCTTTAGGGTGTCTCGGACATCCTGAAGCTCTTGTTGACACTCCTGCAGTCGAGTGCTGAGCATAGCAGCATCCTCCAAGCACAAGTCCATGTGCTCATGGGAAGTCCCTTGCTGCACCGGTGGGTACTTGTACTCCGTGGTACCACTCTCACGTTGGAGGACATACATGTACTCAGTTTTGTCCAAGTGGCGACGATAGATGTGACTCTGGCAGGTGATGGCCTCCCAGGTGACATCTCTCTCCGCGTCAACTTGTGTTGCTCGACAAGCTGGAGAATGGTGGATCTTCAGCAGCTGATTCTCGTGTATAATCCTCATCTCCGAACTCCATTCTTCCCTCTTCTCACGGATGGTCCTGGTGGATTTATAGTGGATGATTAGCTTGCCCGTATTGCCGGCGGCTTCGAGCATACGTCGAAGACGGCGCAACAAATCTCCAACTGCCAATCCGTAGGAAAGGTACGTCACGGGACGACTCTCCTCTCTTTCGGCAAGGGCCACTACGGGAACTCTCCCTCCTGTGGACTTACGAGCGGTGCGAATCATACGAACCATCTAAAACAAAAGAATTTAAAATTAGGTTAGATGAAATCTCAAACAAAAATCCTATTTTGAATGAAAGTTGGGGTAAGATGAAGAAAATGACTCCTTTAATAACACTTTTCCACCCACACCTTGAAAAATAGTTTTTAAGAAAATAGGGCCCTTAAATACGTCCATTTCTACCTAGGTCCATGTTCTTACGGGCAACCTTGGCTCTGATACCACCTCTGTCACACCCGGTTTTTCCGAAGAAACAACCAAGTGAATATCACATGTATGCCAGGATCATTTTCTCATACATGTGATGACAAATAGTGAAGCATCATTTATTACAAGCCAGGTGTCGAATATAAGTAAGTCTTACATAGTAAATGTCTCGATGGACAATAATAAGTTCATCACAAGTAAATAAACTAGCAGCGGAATATTATTCTTTTAGGGCTCCATCACAGGCGTTGCCCGGGGGTCTTCATGAACCTAGAATCCTTCCTCGGGTCCAAAATCTTGGTCATTATACACCACCTCATTATCTTGACCTGAGCAGCAATATAAACCAACAAATATGCAAGGTTGAGTACCAATGGTACTCAGCAAGTGTGGGAAAATTATATCATGCATGGCTAGAACAAGGAGAGGTTGAACTCATGGTTAAAGCACTACGCAATTAATACCTATCACCTTAGCTTATTAAGCACCTACATTACTACACAGGTGAAATGGTCCCAATCTCCCATCCCATCATCATAACCAAATAACCATAACATCATTTCCAATGTTAAGCTCCCCGCTTAACTTCCTAAACCAACAATCCTCTAATCATGAATGAGTCCAGGCCGCTCTTAACCGTGAGCACGGCTGTCAAGACAGTTTTGACTCTGCAGAGTTTGTACCACTGTACCCACAAGTAGTGATTTCATCCCCCGTTGCCGGGTGGACTAAAAGAACCTCCATTATGCCAGTGGCTACGTTCCACATTCACACTTCCCAGGTGTGCGGCCAAGAGATCACTACAAAGCCTTTACAAAGGGATTCCCGACGAGCGTGGGCCCACTGAGGTTTCACCCCTAACAGCATACAAGAGGCTCCAACCCCGCTGCAGTGGCCCCCTCTTGAGCGTTGCGGTTCATATGGTAGTCCAGCTGACACCTACTCCCCGCACCATCCAACACACCCATACTACGACGGTGATACACCTAATTAATTGGCCAAGCTGCCCCATCTCAGCATGTGGTTGGCACTGTAAAGCCGGGTTACATGCTCCATGAACTGGTCCTTAGGATCCAGGCAAGTACTAAACACAAACCCAAGTCTCGTGCACCCAGCACACAACCAAAACATCCAACTTGCCTTGATCCCTACCTCTACATAACTCACAATAGCTCATTCAAGAGTATGGTAATATAAACTGATGATCTCATTTCCCAAATATCCCATTCTAAGCATGGCTAAGCAAATGCATGTAAATAAATGACATGACAAAATAAATCCCAACCCAAGCTTCAAGGAAACAAGGTAATGCAATTCTAGGGAAACTTCCTAGCATGGGTTTCTTATTTAACTTGACAATGCAAATAATTCTATCTACACATCCTAGCATAGGATCAAAGTGGTCAAGGACACTTGCCTCCTTCTTGCTGCTCTTGGAATGAGTAGTCTTGATCTTGGAAAGAAATAACTTGCTCTTGAACAGGTTCTACTTCATACCATCACACATAACAAAAGAAAAACAACAATCATAAGACATAGTTCACACTTCTACTTCATACAAACCACACATTTCTTATTTATGAAATTCATTCACCCTTATATGTGTCGTGGTTACTTTATAGGTGTTAAGTTGTGTCTTGCATGCACTTTTAACCATGTATATATGATTCCTACTTTTGTGTTCACATTTATACTTGCCTACAATGTGCCTTCACAACTTCTATCAACCCTAAACTGAATTCTTTGTATTTTAGAAACTCCATTTATCATTTACTAGTTTCTATATGTTCAGATTTATATTCCTATGCATAATTGTACATTTTATTATTAAATTAGTAATACACATCACCTAAACAGATTAGGTTCTGGTCCTAAATAATTTAAAATCATATTTTGACCATGGCTTATGTTGTATACTATTTCATAATTATTTTTCCCTATTTTCTATAACTATCCTTTACTTTAAAAATGTGTCCCTAATCTAAATAATGTGATTAATGAAACAGATTCATATCAGCCCAAAAATATATTTTTATCTCACTCCAAAGTTTTCTAAGTACTGAGAAAGTTTTTAATTAATTTTGACAATTATGTTTGTCCCACTTTTTAATTTTTAAACACTAGTTACATATTCAATTTTCTAATTTAAATACTAAACAGGGTTAAAAAGTAAACTCACCCATCACAGGGTCTATAATATTATTTTCATAATTTCCAGGGGTCTAGCTACACTTAACCGAGGTGTTTTTCTTAATTTCTATTAAGTCCAGGGGCTAAAACTGATTTTTAAATGAATTTACATGATTTTCTGAAGTTCCAGGGGCTAGATCTGAAGTTTCCGGGGCTAGCTCTCAATTCCAGAGAACCCCAGGGGGTAGCACGTAAGAACTCCAGCCTTTATAACGCGGGGTCGACGTGGACCGTCCGATTTTAAACCGACGGCTGAGATTATAACATCGAACCGGTACGCGGGGATTTAAAGTCTACCGTGCGATTTAAAATAAACGGCGCACAAGCGGCCACGTCGCTCTGATCGAGCGCGGGCGGCGATGCCGGCGGCGCACGGCGGCGGGAAGCGGCGATCTCGCCGGAAACTTTCGGATCCTCGAGAATTCTGCCTAGAACTGTGATCTTAGGGCCTAGATCGGTAGAGGGGAGGTCAGGGATCTCACCTCGGGGGTTTTCTCGAGCTCGGGGGTCTTGGAAAGTGCTCGGCGGCGAGGTCCGAGGCAAAACCACGGCGAAGCTCGTCGGCGCTGAGTTTACACCGTAAGTCTTAGGGTTTTCTGCACCTGCAAAGTTCCCCGGAGGCGGTGGATCAAAACCAGCGAGTTAGATCAGAGCTTCCGAGCTTAGATCGGCCAGAATTCACCGGCGAAGTCTCGGTGCTCACCGGAGTGAAAATCGGCGATCGCGTGAGGAAAACTGATCGGATCGGTGGTTTTTATAGCCGGGGGAGGGCGGTGGGTCTGTTGTGATCGAGCTGGAGTCCGCTGGGACCGGAATTCGGCTGCGGGACGCGATTTCCCGATCGGTTGCGATCGCGCGCGCGGGAGAGAGTCCGGGGTCGCGGGGTTAGGGATGACATGTGGGTCCCACCCGTCAGCGAGGGGCAGCGCGGCGCGCGCGGGGGCGGGCTGGCGCGGGGTTTGCTGGGCCGGCTGGCTGTTTCGGCCCACTGGCCAGTTTTTTTTTCCCGATTTCCTTTTTCTTTTTCCATTTCTTTTCTGTTTTGGGTATAATTTGAATTCCAGTTTGAATTTGAATTTTTGCAAACCATGCAACACGTCCAAAAATTTCTAAATTCCCCTCTGAACATGGTTTAGGGTTTTGAATCCAAATTTGGGTTTTGACTAAAAATTTGGGGTGTTACAAAAGTCTTGGTCATTATACACTGCCTCATTATCTTGACCTGAGCAGCAATATAAACCAACAAAATATGCAAGGTTGAGTACCAATGGTACTCAGCAAGTGTGGGAAAATTATATCATGCATGGCTAGAACAAGGAGAGGTTGAACTCATGGCTAAAGTACTACGCAATTAATACCTATCACCTTAGCTTATTAAGCACCTACATTACTACACAGGTGAAATGGTCCCAATCTCCCATCCCATCATCATAATCCAATAACCATAACATCATTTCCAATGTTAAGCTCCCCTCTTAACATCCACAACTTCCAAAACCATCAACCCTCTAATCATGAATAAGTCCAAGCCGCTCTTGACCGTGAGCACGGCTGTCATGACAGTTTTGACTCTGCAGAGTTTGCACCACTGTACCCACATGTAGTGATTTCATCCCCCGTTGCCGGGTGGACTAAAAGAACCTCCATTATGCCAGTGGCTACGAACCACATTCACACTTCCCAGGTGTGTAGCCAGGAGATCACTACGAAGCCATTAAAAAGGGATTCCCGACGAGCATGGGCCCACTGAGGTTTCACCCCTAACAGCATACAAGAGGCTCCAACCCCGCTGCAGTGGCCCCCTCTTGAGCCTTGCGGTTCATATGGTAGTCCAGCTGACACCTATTCCCCGCACCATCCAACGCACCCATACTACGCCGGGGATACACCTAATTAATTGGCCAAGCTGCCCCATCTCAGCATGTGGTTGGCACGGGAAAGCCAGGTTACATGCTCCATGAACCGGTCCTTAGGATCCAGGCAAGTACTAAACACAAACCCGAGTCTCGTGCTCCCAGCACACAACCAAAACATCCAACTTGCCTTGATCCCTACCTCTACATAACTCACAATATCTCATTTAAGAGTATGGTAAAATAAACTGATGATCTTATATCCCAAATATCCCATTCTAAGCATGGCTAAGAATATGCATAATAATAAATGACATGATAAAATAAATCCCAATCCCAAGCTACAAGGGAACAAGGTAATGCAATTCTAGGGAAACTTCCTAGCATGGGTTTCATATTTCAATTGACAATGCAAATAATTCTATCTACACATCCTAGCATAGGATCAAAGTGGTCAAGGACACTTGCCTCCTTCCTGCTGCTCTTGAAATAGGTAGTCCTGATCTTGGAAAGGAATAACTTGCTCTTGAGCAGGTTCTACATCATACCATCACACATAGCAAAAGAAAAACAAGAATCCATAAGACATAGTTCACACTTCCACTTCATACAAACCACACAATCATATTTATGAAAGTCTTTCACTATTATATGTGTTGTGGTTACTCTATGTGTGTTGATTTGTGGCTTGCATGCACTTTTAAAAATGTGTATATGATTCCTACTTTTGTGTTCACATTTATACTTACATACTATATATATGAGTTTCCAATTTAAATAAATTCCTTATATTCAATTACTACACCTTTTAGCTACCAAGTATGCATGAAAGGTATTTTCCTTCTCCATATGTGTCTTCAGAATTTCTACCAACCCTAAACTGAATTCTTTGGATTTTGGAAACTTCATTTATCATTTTCTAGTTATTTATACCCAGCTTGCTATATTTTCAGATTTATTTCCTATGCCTAAATGTGAACTTTATTATGAAAATAACAAGACACCTCATCTAAACAGAATAGGTTCTGATCTAAAATATTTACTAATATATTTTTGACCTTTTCCTCTGATGTAAACTATTTTACAATTATTTTCCCTATTTTCCAGAACTATTCTTTACTTAAAAATGTGTCCCTAAATGTGAATAATAAATTAAACAGATTCATTTCGGCCCAAAATATATTTTTATCTCACTCCAAAGTTTTCTAAATACTGAGAAAGTTTTTAATTTAATTTTGACAATATGTTTGTCCCGCTTTTTAAATTTTTAAACACTAGCCACATTTCAATTTCCTAAATTAAATATTAAACAGGGCTAAAAAGGTAAACTCACCCCACTACAGGGTCTATAATATTATTTTAACAATTTTCAGGGGTCTAGCTATACATGACAGAGGGGTTTTTACTAATTTTTATTAAGTCCAGGGGCTAAAACTGATTTTTAAATGAATTTACATGATTTTCTGAAGTTCCAGGGGCTAGATCAGAAGTTTCCGGGGCTAGCTCTTATTTCCCGAGAACCCCAGGGGGTAGCACGTAAGATTTCCAGTCTTTATAACGTGGGGCTGACGTGGACCGTCCGATTTAAAACAGACGGCTGAGATTATAACATCGAACCGGTACGCGAGGATTTAAACTCTACCGTGCGATTTAAAATAAACGGCGCACAAGCGGCCACGTCGCTCTGATCGAGCGCGGGCGGCGCTGCCCGGCGGCGCACGGCGGCGGGAGGCGGTGATCTCGCCGGAGACTTTCGGATCTTCGAGAATTCTTCCTAGAACGGTGATCTTATGGCATAGATCGGTAGAGGAGAGGTCGGGGATCTCACCTCGGTGGTTTTCTTGAGCTCGGAGGTCCTGGAAGGCGGTCAGCGACGAGGTCCGAATTGAAACCACGGTGAGGCTCGTCGGCGCTGTGTTTGAACCGCAAGTCACCGAGTTTTCTACACTTGCAGGGTTCCCCGGAGGCGGTGGATCAAGACCAGCGAGTTAGATCGGAATTTCCGACCTTAGATCGGCTAGAATTCGCCGGAGAAGGCTCGGTTTCTCACTGGAGTAAAAACGGCGGATCGCGTGGGAAAAACAGAACGAGGCCGGGGTTTTTATAGACGGGGGAGGGCGGCGGGTTGGTTTAGATCGAGCTGGAGTCTTCGGGGTCCGGAAATCGGCTGGGATACGCGAGAATTCCCGATCGGTTTTGATTCGGGTGAGAGAGTCCCGGCCGATCGCGGCGCGGGCGCGAGGAAGAAGAAAGCTGGCGGGCCCCGCCTGTCAGTGGGAGGAAGGGGCGCGCGCGCGGCCTCGGGCTGGCGCGGAGCAGGGTGGGCCGGCTGGTGGGTTTCGGCCCACTGGCCGGTTTTTTTCTGTTTTCCTTTCTCTTTTTCTATTTCTTTTCTGTTTTGAGTTTAATTTGAATTCCAGTTTGAATTTGAATTATTGCAAAACATGCAATACGTCCAAAATTTTTTAAATTCCCCTCTTAACATGATTTAGGGTCTTAACAAGATTTTTGGGGTGTTACAGGAACCTCCTGCTCGTTTCAGTGTGACCGGTTCGATGTTTGGGCTGTTGGGTGAAAGGTTGTCCCGTACGGCATCGAGTGAGCGTGCTGTGCAGCTCCACGGGTGGGCGTACATGACGTGCAATTTGGGTATCCCTGCAGGTGTATATCGAGCCGATTCACCGTCCCTCGCGGTGATGAGTACCACTTGTTCACTACGTCGTAACGTAGATAAATTATGGAATGTGATGATGCAATGCTTTTGATATGTATAATTGTATTGCTACATGTGTGCCACCAAATATTGCTTACTAAATTTCTTATTCATGAACTGTTAACTTGTGGCTAAAAGATGAACTAAGGATGAACTTGTAGGCATTTCCATTTGCTGAAATTACTATCCCATGATCATTGTAAACTGCATGTAGAGTTTCATGCCTAGGTGAGTCGGTTAAGTCTTGTCGAGCCATCGTGCTCATGGTTGCTGCTTAAGTGTTTTTCAGGTGAGGAGCCACCCACGGACTCGGGTTACGAGTCCACCGGCGAGGGTTACCCTCCGTCGGGGAGCACGGCTGAGTGGGAGCCGTACACGCCGTGCTGAGCTGAGGAGTGCAGCTAGTGTGGGTTGCCCTAGGTCCGGGCAACTGACTTTTGCTAGATAGGCGGGCGTGAGTTGTACAAATTAAAACTTCCGCCGTGTAATGTATACCTTAGTTTGTAACTGAACAGTGTACTACTTTATACAGTTTCAGTTTGTTTTCTATCTAATGCAATGTATCCTTATGACGTGTGCTGTCCGATGTCGCATCGTGTGGCACCACCCTATGCGATCCTGGATGAGCGGATTTCGGTCCGCCACAGCCTGGTATCAGAGCTGAATTGGGGATAGCACATTAATTAAGGACTGTATTACAGGAAAACGTAGGTTTACGGTGAGGATTCGGTAGTTGCCCAAGTAAGGACTATAATAGCATAGTTACTTAAAGTGGCAAGATTAACATATGTGTTATAATTCTGAATTTTAATTATGTAACGACGCACATACGCTCTGGTAAGAATGGTAAGGAACGCCACCGAAAGCGGTTCAATTTCGGTTAGCTCCCCTGACGAGGAACGTGGTTCAGGGATAGGTCTCACAACTTGGTGTGAGACGTCAATATGAAGCTCCTGGACTCTTCATGTTCCTGAGCTCATATGAAACGCTGATCCCTAGCGTGCATTAGGCAAGTAAGTGGAGACCCCATCGTGTGGTCAATAACACGATAGTGTGTTCGTCTGGAAATAACCCAGGAGGACATACGCAGCGCTTGCCATCGGTGCGCCCTGCAGGGCAGTAGGTGGTATCTGTTGGGTTGATAACATTCTCAACCGTGATGACCCATTCATGATCTACTCGGGTTCCCCGTCGTGTGGTGTTGAAACACGATCACGTACCTTCAGACGTGACTTAACTCAAGGACGGTCGTATGGCAATGATACGGGCATTTGTATTTACTTTCAAATATGGACCTGCCTGAAATGAACATAACCTTTGAGTGCATCATTATTGGGTGTTCTTCTGCAGGTACTAACCACGTATGTATTCTGTGTAGTAAACGTGTGCGAGAGACCATTTAGTGCCACCATTGAGACGTATATGCCGGTATAATCCGGTTAGGATTTTCTTTTTGTGAGGAACGTAGTACCGACATATCATCGGCATGTGCATGAAAGATAATGATAACAAGGAAAAAATCACTAAGTTTCAACATTTAGGACCCTGGTTGGGTAGAAAAAAATTTAATAGTTGATCCGTGTAGCTCCAAGGGACTGAAAAACAGAGTGCTCTGTTTTGGGCAGCAAGTTTGCTGAACTTTGACAGGGCATAACTCACAGATTATTTAGCCAATGGAGGTGTTGGATATAGTTCTGGAAAGGTGTTTAACACTCCACAACTTTGTTGTAGACTTCCAGAGCTGAATTACACCTTAAGAGGGCTTAAATTCCAGAGGGATGTAAACTGTCCAGAACCAGGACAAATTCAAACACTCTCTGGACTGTTCTGTTTTTCAAGCATAACTTCCTGTAAAAAAATCTAAAATTATCATATGACACATATTTGGAAAGGTTAGGAAAGGGGTTGCATCTTTGTAATTCAAAGTTTCTGTATTTTATGCACGGAATTCAGTGGAAACCAGGGTTGAAAACAGCAACTTCCAAGGGAGGTGCTGTTGAAATTCTTCCAGAAATTCTGTTGACTTTGAATTACCATAACTTTTGAACCAAAGATGATCTGAGAGCAAATAAATACTCGTTGGAAAGATACTGAAGTTAACTTTTACTTTTGGTATTCAGCTTGAGTCATGAAAATGCACAGAACCCGATCGAAATCTGGAATATGTAGAAATTGGTCATTCTGACAGAGGGATGACAGTTGAACTCATTGAGAGATTGTTGTACCCTAGGGAGTTTAAGTACTTCCAATGGGGTAGAACATACTCATGAGTGGTTATCTTCAACTAGTGAAAGGTTTGAGTATGTGTCTTACTCAAGTCTCTTTTGCTAGAGATCATGTTTTTGTCGTATTGAAGATAAAAGGGTAGTATATGTGATGACAAAGCGATATTAACGTCTCGTAGTGACCAAACCAAGTTGAGATGAACTTCCAAAGAGGAAGTCCGTCAAATTGGATTTAACTAGCGTGTATTTGGTCTGGTAATGGTGTAGCTTGTGCAAAGTTATTACATTATCCATACACGAGACGTATCGCATGTTTTAATGTCATTATGTTTTACGCCTATTATATTGGACTGCATGCAATATGTTGCGGGATTGATGTTTATTGTCGTATGGTTGCAGATGGTTCGCACTCAGACGACACACGAGATTGGTGGCTCTAGCCAGCAGGGAGGAGATGACTCCCAGCCACCTGCCTACAACAGCACCCCGCAGCAGCAACCACCACCGCCACCTCCGCTTACCCTAGCGGATGTGATAGCGGCACTGGTGGGTGGTCGTGAGGAGCAGACCGACCTGCTCCACACGATCGTGCAGAATACGTCCCAGGTGGGGGGCGTCAAGAGAGGGGGCCTTGTGAGCCCCGTGAGGTGACGTACTCGGACTTCATGAGTACGCACCCTCTGGTATTCACAGAAGCCGCAGAACCACTGGAGGCCGACAACTGGCTGCGGACAATTGAGTCCAAGTTCGGGCTGCTCCAATGTACGGAGCGGCAGAAGACTCTGTTCACGGCGCAACAACTTCACGGTGCCACTGGTGCGTGGTGGGCGAACTATGTCGCCTCACGTCCGGCTGGCCATGCCGTGGAGTGGGAAGAATTCCGGGAGGCTTTCCGCGCCTACCATACCCCTCCCGGGATAATAAAGAGGAAGTTCCAAGAATTCTTGGATCTGAAGCAGGGCGGGAGGAGTGCCCATGACTACTCCCGTGCCTTCAACCATCTGGTGCAATATGCATCGGATTACGTCTCCACGGAGGAGAAGAAACTGGAGCACTTCTATCGGGGGTTACACCCTGAGATGAAGACACATCTCGTTCAATGGAATCGCGGCACCTTCAACGACCTCGTCAATGCCGTGATCATGCAAGAAGACGCTCAGCGAGAACTGGCGGCTGAGCAGCGGAAGCGCAGCACTCCACCCAGCAGTGGGGGTGGCGCTCCCTAGAAGTACCGCATGATGTATCGGACACCATCCGGACAGCAGTGGCATCCACCGGCGCGACCTCAACTGTTCGGGGGTCGTTCTTTTCAGTCATCCCTGTTCCGACCACCGATGCCACCACCGCGACCGCAACAGCAGCAGCAGCAGCAGATGGCACCCCGGTCGTCTCCACCGCCACAACGCGCCCCGGGTTTCCGTCGGCCAATCAGCGGGGGACCGCCCCGCTACACTTGTTTCACGTGTGGCCAGGTGGGCCATTTCCCGAAGGACTGTCCCCATGGGCAGCAGTGAAGCGGGCAAGCCCAGTTCCAGGGTGGTGCTCGAGGCTGACCTCCAGTCAAGAAGGTTGGTCAGCGGACTGGGGGCGTTTGCAACCTCGACAATGAGGACACCCCAGAGGGAGACAACGTGCTGGCGGGTACATTCACTCTCAAAGATCAAGCCATCATCATATTATTTGATTCTGGTGCAACCCATAACTTTATAAGTGCATCATATGTGGTTAAGAATCAACTGGAAGCCTTTCCAAACGAGTGTTCTTATATGATCTGCTCACCGGGAGGAAAGATTTCAGCAACTATGATGATTCCGAAAGCACCACTATGCTTAGGTGGGGAAATATATCCCACCACTGTGATTATTCTTGAGGGACAGAAGATTGATGCAATCTTAGGGATGTCATGGCTAAGCTACCATGGCGCTGTCCTGGAAACTTTATCACGGACGGTTCACCTCAACTCCCAACTACACCGTCCGCAGTCCCTCATATTAGATAATCCAGTCCGGGAAGTTTCAGCAATCAATAATACTGATGCTCTCAAGTTAGAGGACATTCCTGTAGTCCGGGAATACCCCGACGTGTTTCCGGATGATCTTCCGGGCATGCCACCTGAGCGGGATATCGAGTTCAAGATTGAGCTTGCACCCGAGACTACGCCCATATCACGGAGACCATACAAGATGGCTCCGAACGAGCTGGCTGAACTGAAAGAACAGCTCAATGATCTGTTGAGCAAAGGTTTCATTAGGCCGAATTCCTCGCCTTGGGGATGCTCGGCGCTGTTCGTGAAGAAGAAGGATGAAATCTTGAGGCTGTGTGTGGACTACCGGCCGCTCAACGCCGTCACCATCAAGAATAAGTACCCACTGCCCCGCATTGACATTTTGTTTGATCAACTTGTGGGTGCAAGTGTGTTCTCCAAGATGTACCTTCGCTCTGGATATCATCAAATAAAAATCCGGGCAGAGGATATCCCGAAGACGGCCTTCTCGACGAGATATGGCTTATATGAATATCTCGTCATGTCTTTTGGTCTCACTAATGCTCCAGCACATTTCATGTATCTCATAAACTCTGTATTCATGCCGGAGCTGGACAAGTTCGTGGTGGTGTTCATTGATGATATCTTGGTCTACTCCAAGACAGAAGCAGAACACGCCGGACACTTGAGGATCGTTCTTCAACGATTGCGAGACCACAAGCTCTACGCCAAGTTCAGCAAATGTGAGTTTTGGGTCATCCAAGTGCCATTTCTGGGACATATCATCTCAGCGGAAGGTATTGCGGTTGACCCAAGCAAAATAGAGCAAGTGCTGAAATGGAAAGCTCCCACTTCAGTCCATGAAATCAGAAGCTTCCTCGGTTTAGCGGGATACTATCGGAGATTCATTCCAAGCTTCTCCAAGCATGCTAAGCCGATGACAGAGTTGCTGAAGAAGAGAACCAAATATGTTTGGAACACTGCGTGTGAAGGAGCGTTCCAAGCATTAGTGAAGCATCTCACAACAGCCCCAGTCTTAGCTCAACTGGATACAACGAAGCCCTTCGACGTGTATTGTGATGCGTACGGTATCGGGCTCGGCTGCGTGTTGATGCAGGAAGGACGTGTGGTCGCATATGGCTCACGCCAACTTCAGAACCATGAGCAGCATTACCCAACTCATGATCTTGAGCTTGCTGCTGTGGTGTTGGCGCTGAAAATGTAGAGGCACTATCTCCTGGGGAACTTGGTGCATCTCTACACCGACCACAAGAGCTTGAAGTATATTTTTACCCAGAAGGAGCTGAATATGAGGCAAAGGATGTGGTTAGAACTAATCAAAGACTATGAGATTGAGATTCATTACCACCCCGGCAAGGCGAATGTGGTTGTCGACGCACTGAGTCGGAAATCATATGTCCATAACCTCGCCATTACACCGGTGGAGGAGGAAGAGCCGAGTTTGTACTTGGTTCCTTATGGATCGCTCTACAACCTTGCCCTCATCCCTACAATTAGGGAGGACATCATTGCATCTCAGAAGGTTGATAAGGGTATTGCACATATCTGGAGGCGGATAGACAACGGGGAAATCAAATGTTTCCGGAAGGATGATGAGGGGACGCTGTGGTTCAATGACCGCATAGTCGTACCCCGAGATATGGAGCTGAGGAAAAAGATTCTTGATGAAGCTCACTTGTCTAAATACTCCATTCATCTGGGAAGCAACAAAATGTACCAAGATTTGAAAAAGAAATTTTGGTGGACACGGATGAAGCGGGAATTGGCTCATTACGTATCCGAGTGTGATACGTGTAGATGAGTGAAAGCTGATCATATGAGAAAATCAGGGCTGCTGCAACCCCTGAAAAATCCCGGCATGGAAATGGTAAGATGTGAGCATGGATTTAATTGTGGGATTACCCCTGACTTCCAACAAGCATGATTCCATTTGGGTAATCGTTGATCGGTTAACCAAGACGGCTCACTTCATCCCAGTGCATACACGTTACAAGGCCGGCAAATATGCGGGGCTGTACATAGCGAAGATTCTATATTTATATGGAGTACCCAAGACCATAGTCTCAGACCGAGGTGCATTATTTGTATCTCGCTTTTGGGAGCAGTTGCACGCTGCTTTGGGTACTAAGTTGATTAGAAGCTCCGCTTATCACCCTCAGACAGATGGCCAAACAGAGAGGGTGAATCAAGTACTGGAAGACATGTTGAGAGCATGTGCCATCCACCACGGTAGGAACTGGGATGATCACCTACCGTTGGCAGAATTCTCGTACAATAACGGCTATCAGGCGAGTATCAAGATGGCACCCTACAAAGCTCTCTACCGTCGCAAATGCGGCACCCCATTAAACTGGTGCGGGTCCGGTGAAAGGGTCACATTCGGGATTGATTTGGTGAATGACGCCGAAGAGCGTGTTTTGATGATTCAAGCCAACCTGAAGGCCGCTCAATCCCGGCAGAAAAGTTACGCTGATAAGAGGCGTAGACTGCTGCACTTTGACGTCAGAGAGCACGTGTACCTCCGTGTATCTCCAATGAAGGGCGTGCACCGGTTCGGTGTGAAGGGGAAGCTCGCTCCCCGTTTCATTGGACCCTATGCTATCACCGAGAAGTGTGGACCCGTGACATATAGACTGGAGCTACTGGGATCTCTTGCTGGTGTTCACGATGTTTTCCATGTTTCACAACTTCGAAAATGTCTGAAACATACGGCTGCTATTCCCATGGAAGACATCAGCGAGTTGCAACCAGATTTGACATATGATGAATATCCGGTGGAAATTATTGATGAGAAAGCTCGGACCACGCGTAGCCGAATGTGGTGGTTCTACAGGGTACTCTGTAGTAACCACACCGCCGAAGAATCGACGTGGGAAAGCGAGGAATTCCTTCGCTCAAATTACCCGGAGTTCATGGCGTCTCAGCGCGGGTGAGTTCCTATTACATCGCTGTCCCTTCTTTTGTAATCTCGGGACGAGATTCTTTTAAGGGGGGGTGTAAAAGCCCAAGAAAAGGGACTTGCAAAAAAAATTTTCATCACCTCACAACACCACAGCTTTAGTTGTGGATATCTTGTGAATACTTGTGAAGAGCAAGTAGCCTCCATCAAAAGGGTGATTAGAGGGGAAAGCCCTAACTTGCACAAAGTAAGATTTCTACACATGAACATGAGAGGTTGAGCTCACCCCTAGAACTTAAATAGTGTTGGGAAGGTTCAGGCCAAATTTCCTGCAAATCCAACATTTTTGAGGCACTTTTGGAGGCAATTGAAAAAGAGGCCAATTTGAATGTAAATCCAAATTGCAGCAACTTTCATCACATAGATTCAAAAGTTGGCTTCATATTCAAACTCAGCACATTTTTCTGAGTTAGCCCACCAATTTTCATCCCCATTGGAGTTCATCTTGTCGGGAGCTAAATTTGCAATAATTCAACACTGAATTTGAATTTGAGTTCAAATACGAGGCAAATTTAGCCAAACAAATTTCAAATTTGGGATACCAAATTCAAACTGTGACTTGGTGATTAAGTCTCACATTCAATTGTGAGTAGCTGGGGATATTTTAGTACAAACAGAAATGAAGAAATTGAAAAGGAATTAGAGGGGAGGCCCAACTTGTCAGCAGCCTTAACAGAGAAGCTTCCTCAGTGATTTTTCCTCCCTCGGCCGAGAAAGCGCGCCAGAGCACGGCAGACGTCGGCGCCCGACCGCCTCAACCCTGCCAATTCATGCTCGGTGACCGAAGGCGCCGGGTGCAACACGCGGTTAAACCGCCCGCCCAAGTGAAGCCGGCCTCATCCCTTCCGCTCTGCCCGCACACGGCCGAAACGAAAAACTCGTCGGCCGCTCTTCTCGGGTCCTCGTCGCGCCGCTGTTCCAGGCGTCCTTGCGACCGAAGATCAACAGCAAAGAGACGCGCCGGAGACTGCTCTAACTCACGGTGAAAACCCTACCTCCTCTCATGCCCTGTAGAGAGAGTATTTCCACGGTTAGTTCTCGGTGTTCCAAGAACCAAGCTAGCAAAGAATCTGAAATTCGTGGTGATCGGTCCACCACCGTGTAAACCCAGCCAAGCACATGTTCTACACGTTCCAAAGGCCACCTAGGATCAAAGATCATCGAAAACCATCAAGTCTTGGCGCTGCTATTCAAGTTTTTCAAGCATCCACCGTTTTAGCCCTAGGTCGACAGTGAGGTCCTAGCTCTGGCCGTTTCCATGGCCAACCGAGCTCAGTTTCGTGCTCAGCATGCCACCGCGGAGCTGTAGGAGCAAATCGTTTGGAAAATAGGCCCTGAGTAGCTCGGACGACATCGACGGAGTAGAGAGAGCCGCTGTCACCGTCGCGGGCATGGTTCTAGCCATCGCCAAGCTTCGGTGAGGGCACCAGCGTGTTCTCCGAGCCAAGTTAGGCCCAGGCGGTGATACCCATCGAAGGTCGTGCAGTGAAACGGCTGGCGGCGAGAACTCCGGCGAAGCACCGCCGCGGGAGTCGCGGGATGGCGCGAGGTAGACGAAGGGGGGCCGGGTCCACCGGTCAGCCTCTGTTCGCTCACGGGGATCCATTTGCGGCCGGGATTCAGTGTGGCAGCGCGGGTAAAACCCCGTGGGCTGCGGTGTGGCCGCGTCCTCAGTGGGCCGGTTTAAAGAGTGGACCCCACCCACAGAGTTTAAACATTTTGGGAATTTCAAGTTTTAGTGCAAACTTCAAATGCACATAACTTTTGCTACGAAGCTCCAAATTAAGTGAACCAAATTTTGCTGAACTCATATTTTGATTACTTTCCAGCAATACAAATTTCAGCTCATGAAAGTTAATAGTTTTCCATAATTAAATCCCTAAAGTTCAAACTGTTAGAAATTTTATCTGGAGAAATACTTTATGAAAAATTCTGAAATTTGGCTGAGAGGTTCAAGGGAAAATCCCTGGGTAACAGTAAAATTTTCAGAATCATCCAAGTTCATTTAGTTCCCCTAATGGTGTGATTAAGTGAACTGCCCTGAGAAAATAGAAAAATCAGATTTTCTCAAATCTTGTTTAGGGCATAACTTCCTATAGAATTCTTCAAATGACATGAAACCAATTCCATTAAAACCATATTAAATTCTAGTTTCCAAAAAGTAATGGTTGGAGCCATGAAAACCCCTGGAATTCCTTAGAGGCTCTAATAATTGACCAAATAGGCTTTTATTTGTACAAGGCTCAAATGAACCTTGTTTCAAATGAAACTTGGTCAAGACTCTGGTTAAGACCATAACAAGCCACCATAAAGATTTCAGAGCCAAAGGGGTGGGCTAGCTAGAGTTAGAGTAATTACTTATTCAAGTTTACACATTGCATTTGAATTGACATGTAGTATCTCATTAACGTGTAGTCGCTGAAGGCGAGGAGTCTCCGGAAGTGCTCGACTTCCTTCTTCCGGACGAAGACCTAACCACTGACCAGCAGCAACAAGGCAAGCCCCATTTTGCATTAACCTTTTTATAAAGTTTTGCTTTGTTTACATGTCTAGTGTGAAGTATGAATGTGCATTAGGTGTAGGATGGATGGAAACCCACTTGCATAACCAGAATTTTTTTATAAGAGTGAGGGTAGTGTCTAAGACCTCGAGTAGACAGGCTATGCTTAATGATTCATAGGACTTTGGTACAAGTCAAGTAGTTGGAATCTACTCGCGAGTTTAGGCTTGGGACACACGGGATTGGTTCGAGTGATGTGAGATCACTTTAGTAATGAAAATGAGACTAGGCAGGGGCTAGGGCGCAGCAAGAGGAAGTCTTGTGTGTGCAGCACTGTCCGTGTCGATTGAGGACCGATCCGTGTGCGGCTCTGCTGAACAAGTATTGAACGTACCGAAGGCATATCGGATATATGGGCCCCGATAAACCGATGTAACCTGTACCTCCGGGCGTCGAGGCATAACGCACCGATTTATAGGTGTAGTCTGAGGGAAGCAAGGTGGAAATCTGCTAACGGGCATAGCGAGATGCTCCGTGTAGGGAACCTCCTGCTCGTTTCAGTGCGACCAGTTCGACGTTTGGGCTGTTGGGTGAAAGGTTTTCCCATACGGCATCGAGTGAGCGTGCTGTGCAGTTCCACGGGTGGGCGTACGTGACGTGCTCTTTGGGGATCCCTTCAGGTGTATATCGAGTCGATTCACCGTCCCTCGCGGTGACGAGTACCGCTTGTTCACTGTGTCGTAACATAGATAAATTATGGAATGTGATGATGAAAAATGCTGCTGATATGTATAATTGTATTGCTACATGTGTGCCACCAAATATTGCTTACTAAATTTCTTATTCATGAACTATTAACTTGTGGCTAAATGATAAACTAAGGATGAACTTGTAGGCGTGTCCATTTGCTGAAATTGCTATCCCATGTTCGTGTAAACTGCATGTAGAGTTTCATGCCTAGGTGAGTTGGTTAAGTCTTGTTGAGCCATCTTGCTCATGGTTGCTGCTTAAGTGTTTTTCAGGTGAGGAGCCACCCACGGACTCGGGTTACGAGTCCACCAGCGAGGGTTACCCTCCGTCGGGGACCACGGCTGAGTGGGAGCCGTACACGCCGCGCTGAGCTGAGGAGTGCAGCTAGTGTGGGTTTCCCTAAGGCTGGGCAACCGACTTTTGCTAGATAGGCGGGCGTGAGTTGTACAAATTAAAACTTCCGCTGTGTAATGCATACCTTAGTTTGTAACTGAACAGTGTACTACTTTATACAGTTTCAGGTTGTTTTCTATGTAATGCAATGTATCCTTATGACGTGTGCTGTCGGCTGTCGCATCGCGCGGAACCACCCTCTGCGATCCTGGATGAGCGGATTCCGGTCCGCCACAGAAAATTGGTGGACTCACTCAGAAAAATTTGCTGAGTTTGAATATGAAGTCAACTTTTGAATTCAAGTGATAAAGTGGCTGCAATTTGAATTTACTTTCAAATTGGCCCCCTTTTCAAATGTATCCAAAAATGCCTCAAAAAGTCTTGGATTTGCATGAAATTTGGCCAGAGCCTTCCCAAGACTATTTAAGGTCTAGGGGTGAGCTCAACCTTTCATGTTTATGTATGTGACCTCCTACTTTTTGGAGTTATGGGTTTTGCCTCTCTAATCACCCTTTTGATGGTGTTTACTTGCTCTTCTCAAAAGTTCAAGAGCTATCCACCAAATGAACTGTGGTGTTCTGAGGTAATGAACATATTTTTGCAAGTCACTTTCTTGGGCTTTTACACAGCTCTACGATGAAGAGCTTGAATGACACTCACAACAAACTATGGCGATGCTGGAACACTGAACAACACGAGGCGATCAGAGAAAAAACGAGCAAGCACACAAAGTATTTTGGTGAGCTGTTGTGCTCGGTACAAAAAGCTCTTTTCTGTTCATGGCAATATATAACCAAACAAACTTGTTACATGCTGCAATACTCACCATCCTGAATACCCACTCCCTTCATTGAAAGTGAGACCCGATCGTGCCGCGGGAATAGTAAACCCGGCAAAGCCTACGCATACGCTTAAAGCCTAACTGACAAACTGAAACAGAGGGAAACATGCTTCCTATCTCGACTAACATGCAGTCAACCATGCAAACTGTTAAAAGGAAATAAGAAAACTTGCGACCGTGTAAAACAGTGCACGGCATTATTCAACAAATCACCCCCCTAATCCCGCTGCACTGGGACAACTCCCATCTGTTGACGCAGTTCGATGAATTTGATGGGCCCAAGTGGCTTCATCGGAATATCCGTGACCTGTTCTTCAGTCCTGACATATTGAACTACTGCAAACCATTTTCGATACACTCTCAAATAAAGTGATAGCGTGTATCGATATGCTTACTTCTCTCATGATGGACTGGATTTTTGCTGAGTTCAATGGCCGATTTGTTATCAATTAGAAGTTTGAACTTCGGGTGGTTTTTGCCAGTCAGTTCTGCCAACATCTTTCTCAGCCAAACTCCTTGACATGCTGCCGATGCTGCTGCAACATACTCGGCTTCGCAGGATGAAAGTGCCACTATCTTTTGCTTCTATGATGCCCACGTGATCAGACTTGCTCCAAGGAAGAAAGCTACACCCGTAGTGCTCTTACGATCATCAACATCCCCAGCAAGATCGCTGTCACTATAATCTGACAGTGACTGTCCAAGTTCTGTTGCTCTTTTGTAGCAGCATCCATACTCAAGTGTACCGGCAATGTATGCCATTATGTGTTTCACTGCTGCCAAGTGAAGTGCAGATGGCATTTCCACATACCTGCTGACAATACTGTTAGACTGTGTAATTAAGTGGGCTAATCAGGGGCATTTTAGTCCTTTGTAGGGGATTAGGGTTAGGGGCAGTTTAGTCCTTTCCCCTCACCTAATCCCTCTATGTAATGTACCCTTGACCCTCAGATTAATCAATCTCGTTTTCCCCTCTATTATTGTATCATTAGCTAGGATTGATTAGGATTAGGGCTTAACCCTAACCCTAATGGCCCAGCCGCCGCAAGCCTGGGCTACCGCCGCCCCCGCCGGCGTGCCGCCCGCCAGAGCTAGCGCCGCCCCCGCTGGCGCGCCGCCCATCAGAGCCGCCACCGCCAGCCCTGCTGGTGCACCATCCCACCCCGCTGCCACTGGATCTGCAGCCGCCGCCGCAGCCCCCGCCGGCGCACCGCCTGCCGGAGCCGCCGCCTCCAACCCTACTGTCGCGCCGTCCGCCAGAGCCGCGGCCGCCAACCCTTCTGTCGCGCCGCCACCCCTCCTTGCTGTCGTGTCCATGGGTCCCGTTGCTCCACCCCACCATCAGCTGCACCTCCTGACCACAGCGCCGCCCCCTACTGCGGGCGCAGCTGCCGCCGCCGCCACGGTGCTTCCACCCTGGGTCACCTCCGCCCCTGCAGCAAGGCTGCTTCCACCACCTGGTTTCGGGGCGCCGCCGTCGCCGAGTCTCAGATGGCCGGAGCCATATACGGCCACAACATCTGTGTTCATGTCAGGTACTATCTCCGGAGCCAACGACCCCGCCGCTACGTTCACTGGCCTCGACATTGACGGAAGCACCACGACCTCTGTCTCACCAGTGATTCCGTTTCCAGCCACTGACGCTGCGGCTGACAGCATGGTTACTGACATGACGGACACCTCCGGCATCGCAACAGCCCTGGCTGCCTCTCGCGAGCGCGAGCGGGCACTCGCTCTCGCACTGTAGCAGGAGCGTGCCTCTGTGGCCACTATTTTGCATCAGCTCGAGGAGAGTACTCACCGGTCAATGAGTACTTCCTACGAGCCCACCTCAGATGCTGGTAGGTACTCGGCTTCACTTGTGGCTGCTCTACATGCACAGGCTGTCGGGATCCAGAACATACGGACACTTGTGTCGGTTGTCCTCAGCTCCGAGTCTACCTCATATGCCCGTTGGCGTGACCTGGTGCTTCTTAGACTGAGGTGTTTCCGCCTCGATGACCACGTCCTCCAGGATAGCTCTTCGGTGGATGTCTCCTGGATCAGCATGGACAGCCTGGTCCTGTCCTAGATCCTTGGCTCCATCTCTGAGGAGCTACAGGACATTGTCAGGCAGCACGGTGGCAGCACTGCTCGTCGGGCCTGGTTGGTCCTTGATCAGCGCTTTCTAGGGAACTGCACGACTCGAGCTCTCCACATCAGTGCTCAGTTCAAAACACTGTCCAAGGTGCTCGCTCCGTCTCCACCTACTGTCGAGAGATGAAGGGCATGGTGGATGCTCTTTGTGACCTTGGCGAGCCAGTCACTGACAGCGCTCTCGTCCTTCGGGTCCTTCAGGGCCTGAATGACCGCTATTGTCACCTACGGACGTGGCTACTCCGTCTGGAGCCACCCCCTACCTTCGAGAAGGTATGGTCTGACCTTGAGCTTGAGGAGATCACTGCAGGAGGCTCTACTGGCTCCGGGTCTGCCACAGCCTTTTATGGCAATGGGCAGTCCCCTCGTCCACCCTCACCAGCTGCTGGTGGACCACCGTCACGACCACCTTCCACCCCAGGCACTCCTGCTAGTACTAGAGGTGGAAATCGTCGCCGCCGAGGCAAACACAGCGGCCATGGTGGAGGTACACCGGTGGTAGTGGTGGTAACGGCCGGGGAGGTGCACCCTGGCCCACACCCTACAGCCCGTGGACTGGCCAGATCTACATGTGGCATGGGCCATTTCTGGTTCTTAGCCTCCACGACAACCACGCCCTCAGACGGCATTCGTAGCCACCCTGGGCTACAATGGACCAACCTACAGTGCTGGTGGGCCGCTGACTCAGGCCTACAGTGGGCCCAGCTACCCTTCTGGTGAACAGTCAGCCTTGACCTACGGAGGCACCAACTATCCTGTTGGGTACTCGGAGCCGTCGGCACCGCTCCAGGAGCCACCCTCGACGTGGGATCAAAAGTCGCTGGCCTCTACATTTAGCACCACACCCTACTCCACCAGGTGCCGACTGGATAGCTGACTCTGGAGCGTCATATCATACTACTCCAAATGATGGTATACTCTCTTCCACCCACCCTCCCAATCCCTCTTTTCCTTCATCTATCGTTGTTGGGAATGGGTCTTTTCTTCCGGTCACCTCAGTAGGTGATTCTGGTCTCCCGGGTTCTTTCCAGCTTAAAAACATTCTTGTCGCTCCGGATATCATTCAAAATTTGCTTTCTGTCCATCGTTTTACCACTGATTACAATGTTTCCATTTAGTTTGATCCATTTAGTTTGTCTATGAAGGATCTTTCTATTCGGCGACCTCTTTTTTGATGTGATAGCTCGGGGCTCCTGTACACACTTTGACTCCCTACTTCCACTACATCACCGCCTTTTGCTTTGACTACGACAGCTTCATCCACCATTTGGCATCGCTGGCTTGGCCATCCTGGTGTAGATGCTATGTCGAAGTTGTCCAGTAGTTTTGTTATCTCGTGTTCTAGGGGCACACATGACTCCTTATGTCATGCTTGTCAGCTTGGTCGCCATGTTCGGCTCCCTTTTCCCACTTCTGTGACTCATTTTGAGCATGCTTTTGATCTTATACATTGAGATTTGTGTATATCACCCATTACCAGTGTATTTGGCTTTAATTATTACTTGGTGATCATTGATGATTTTTCTAATTTTGCGTGGACTTTTCCATTACGATTGAAGTCGGAGACTTTTGTTACTCTTTCTCACTTCTTCATTTGGATTTCCACTAAGTTTGGGCGCACCATCCAAGCTGTCTAGTGTGATAATGGATGCGAGTTTGATAACTCTGTGTTTTGTAACATTCTCTCCGCACATGGGGTACAGCTACGCATGTCTTGTCCATATACCTCCCCTCAAAACAGCAAGGCAGAGCTGTAAGTGCATTTAGGCACCCCGGTGGGTTTTGGATGATTGATGACGACAAATTAAGAGACTAATAAGCTGAGATGATCATAAGCACAGGACATTTCCAAGGGGGACACCTAAACTCTCAAAAAGGAAAAAGATGAAGAACAGCGTCGAAGACTCGAAGAGTAGAAATTAGGGTTTCACTTGAGTCTTTAGTAGGTTAGCCGTGTAAAAGAAAGAGTGTGTGTGTCAAGTGCATTGAAATCATAGAAGAGAGCTCAAAGCGTTAGAAGTCTCAAATCCTTAGTGGAGAGAGGTAGAGAGATAAAGTTGGGCAGGCTGGACTTGTCCGGGGAAGAGGCCGGACTAGTCCAGAAGTATTATGGCATAGTCCGTCTTGGGGCGGACTGAGAGTTCCTGATTGAGATCAGACAGGTCCGTTTTAGTACGGACTAGTCCGTTTCTCTCTTGGTGAGAGTGTTTTGGGGGATAAGTCCTGGTAGACCGGACTTATCCGCCTTAGTGGCCGGACTACTCCGGGCTAGCCAGACTTGTCTGTTTTCACACGGACTAAGAGTTCCCGTGTGACCTCGGGCTAGTCCGTTCTAAGGCGGACTAGTCCGTCTGGGTGTGAGATGAGAGCTCCCATGGCTAAGTCCTTGTAGACCGAACTTGTCCGCCTTAGTGACCGGACTAGTTCGGGTCCTCCAGACTTGTCCGTTCTCACCCGGACAAATAGTTCCTGTGTGAGATCGGACTAGTCTGGTGTGAGGTGGACTAGTCCGGACTTTCGGTAGGTGGCAACGGTTGGCTTCGGGACTTCAATAAAAGGAGATGCCCCGACTTCATTTAAAAACACCGGGAACCCTAGCGCCGCCACAGCCATCCAAGAGCCCCCTAAGCCTTCTCTCTTGCCTACTCACCCTCTAGAACCAATTATTGAGTGGATTTGGGTGTGTGAGGAGAGGAGAAGGAAGAACTTCGTGTTTTTGGCTCTCAGAGTGATCTCGTGCACTTGGTCTGTGTCTTTGTGACCTGTGGATTGTGATATCCATGGAGTTTTGTGGACGTGATCAAGTGGGAGCCTCAGATTGTAAGCAGTCCCAACACTTTGTAAGTTCACCCTTGAGATAGTGAAGAACCGGGTTGGCCTTAGTGGCGACTTGGTGAGGAAAGGGTTGTTAAACCCGGTCCTTTGTGGACTCCTCAATGGGGACGTAGATTCCTGAGTAGAATCGAACCTCGGGCAAAAATCTTCGTGTCATTTTGCACTTACATTTCATTGATCATTAGAAATGCTTAGGGTCCGTTCGACCATTTCGCTCTTATAATATTTCAGGTTACAATCTTGCAATCCACCTCAATACTTTGTCATATTTGTTATATTAGATTGCTAGATAGTTTATCTGCATCTCGTTAAACTAAAATCTAAAGAAAAACCCATAAAAATCAAGTTTAGGCTTTTCAGCAGTCTGACCAGACTAGTCCGCCCCTGAGCCAGACTAGTCCAGCCTTTTAGGCTTTTCCAACAGGTTCATCAGACTAGTCCGCCCCTGAACCAGACTAGTCCGGCCCCTGTGTTCTAATCTCGTTTAATCAAGTCATTTCAGGAATTTTAGCCTATTCACCCCCCTCTAGGCAATTTCAATTGGTATCAGAGCAGGTCTGTCCATCAAGAGTCTAACCACTCAGAGAGAAGATGGCCCGAGTGGAGGGATACGAGATTCTGTCGACGTCACGAGGTGACAACACATATGACAAGAAAAAGAACACGGATGTGCTGCAAGACCACTCGAGTGAAGATGAAGTTCGCCAGCTCAAGGCACGACTTCACGAGAAGCTAGGTCACTCAAGTAGAGAGAAGAAGAAGCCGATGGATCAAGAAAGGAGTGGTCAACCAGACAACTCCCAATATCCTTTCAACTATGAACGATTAACTTTCAACAATCACTACTTTTCTATTCCTCTTGGCAAACCTCCTCAATTCGATGGAAATGATTACTCAATGTGGAAGCATAATAGAAGATGCATCTAAGCTGTAACACCCCAAAACCTGCTAAATAGGGGAATTTAAAAAATTTTGGACGTATTGCATGTGGTGTAGCAATTCAAATTCAAACTGGAATTTAAATTTGAATCAAAACAGAAAAAGGAAAAGGAAAAAAGAAAAAGAAAAAAAACCGGCTAGTCGGCCGAAACCCACCCAGCCGGCCCAAAACTCGCGCGCGCCCCCCTCCCTCTCTCCCTCTCTCTGACGCGCAGGGCCCACTTGTCATCTTCTTCCCCCCTCCCCCCCCGCGCCCCAACTAACCCGATCTTCCCGCGCCGATCACGGCTGCTCCAACCGGTTTCCACGCCCGATCTTTGGCAGGGCGCTACTGCATATCCAAACCAACACTCCGCCGCCCTCCCTCGCCCATTTAAACGCCGACAATCGCCCCTTTTTCCTTCCCGATCGGCCCTTTTTCTCTCCGGTGAGAACCGAAGCTTTCACCGCTGTTTTCCTTCGTTCCTCGCTTGGATTTCCTGATCTAACGTGCTTGTCATGTTCCACCGCCGCCGGGGAGTCTCGCAGGTGAAGGAAACCCGGTGTTTGGCACTCTAGACACAGCTCCGGCGAGCGCCGCTGCGTTTTCACCTCGGACCTCGTCGCCGACCGCCTTCCAGGGCCTCCGAGCTCAAGAAAAACCCCAAGGTGAGATCCCCGACCCCCCTCTTACGTTATATTCCAAGAAATCCAAGTTTTAGGAAGTATAGACGAAAACCCGAAGTTCTCAGGCGAGATCGCCGCCTCCCGCCGTCGCGCGCCGCCGGGCAGCGCCGCCCGCACACGGCTAGGGCGACGTGGCCCCCTGAGACCCGTCCATTTTAAATCGTGTGGTTCCTATTAGATCTAACACGTACCGCTTCACGTTATAATCTCAGCCGTCTGTTTTAAATCGGACGGTCCACGTCGGCCCCGCATTATAAAGGCCGGGAATCTTACGTGCTACCCCCTGGGGATCTCGGAAAACACGAGCTAGCCCCGGAAACTTCTGATCTAGCCCCTAGACCTTCAGAAATTCATGTAAATTCATTTAAAAATCAGTTTTAGCCCCTGGACTTAATAAAAATTAGGAAAACCTCTCTGTTTTGGGTAATTAGGCCCCTGAAAATTTAGGAAATGGCAAATTAGACCCTGCAGTAGAGTGGGTTTGCACTTCAGACCCTATAGGAGATTAAATTCAGAAATTTGAACATGTGATTAGGATTTGAATTTAAATGGTGATGCAAACACATGTGCAAATACAAATTTAAACTCTCCTAGCACTTGGAAAACCTTTAGAATGAGTTAAAAATTGATTTTAGGCTGAAAGGAGATCTGCCTAAGTGTTGCTCATTTTTGTTATTTCTAGAAACACATTTTTAGGCTAGGAAATAATTCTGAAAATTGGTAAAATAAATTTAATTGGTTCACATCAGAGAGGAAGTTCAAAAATATATTATTTAATATTTTAGATCAGATCCTATTATGTTTAGATGATATGTCTTACTATTTTAATATTAAAATTCACTTTTAGGCATAGAAAATAAATCTTAAAATATAGGAAAAATAAGTATGCCTAATTAGGAAATGTTAAATGAAGTCTTGATTTCAAATTAAGATTTTGTAGAAGGTCTAAAAACCTATTTGGAGTAGGAAACTTTCTTTCATACAAGTTTTGTGGCTAAGGAGTGTATTAATTAAATATAGAGAATTTGTTCAAATGGGAAATTAATATATAGTGTGCAACTAGAAATCTGCATACAAAAGTTTGAAATAATATATATATATATATATATGTTTAAAAGTGTATGTAGGCCTAAAATCAACATATCTAGGGTAACCACAACACTTAAACATGTAAATGACTTTAATATGTATGTATGTGTGGTTTGCATGAGAGAAAGTGTGGACTATGGCTTATGGATTGTTGTTTTCTTTTGCTATGTGTATTGGCATGAGTAGAACATGCCCCAGAGCAAGTTATCACCTTCCAAGACCAGGACTTTCCATTCCCAGAGCAGCAGGAAGAAGGCAAGTGTCCTTGACCACTTTGATCCTATACTAGGATGTGTAGCTAGAATTATTTTGCATTGTCAGTTTGGAATATGATACCCAAGCTAGGAAGTTTCCCTTGATTTTCATTATATTATTTCCTTGTAGCCTGGGTTGGGATTTATTTTATTATGTCATTTATTTATATGCTTATGCTTAGCCATGCTTAGAATGGGATAAGTAGGATATGAGATCATCAACTTATTTACCTTACTCTTGTATGAGATAATATGAGTTATGTAGAGGTAGGGATCGAGGCAAGTTGGATGATTTGGTTGGTGTTGTGTGTACGAGACTCGGGTTTGTGTTTAGTGCTTGCCTGGATCGTCAGGACCAGTTCATGGAGCATGTAACCTGGCTTTACCGTGCCAACCACATGCTGAGATGTGGCAGCTTGGCCAATTAATTAGGTTGATCTCCGGTGTAGTATGGGTGTTTGGATGGTGCGGGGAATAGGTGTCAGTTGGACTACCATATGAACCGCAAGGCTCAAGAGGGGGCCACTGCAGTGGGGTTGGAGCCTCTTGTATGCTGTTAGGGGTGAATCCTCAGTGGGCCCACGCTCGTCGGAAATCACGTTGTAAAGGCCTCGTAGTGATCTCCTGGCTACACACCTGGGAAGTGTGAACGTGGTTCGCGTCCACTGGCATAATGGAGGTTCTTTTAATCCACCCGGCAACAGGGGATGAAATCACTACATGTGGGTACAGCGGTGCAAACTCTACAGAGTCAAAACTATCATGACAGCCGTGCGCACGGTCAAGAGTGGCTTGGACTTATTCATAATTAGAGAATGATGGATTGGGAAGTTGAGGATGTTGAGCGGGAAGCTTAACATTGAAGATGTGACTATGTTTACTTGATATTGATGATGGGCTGAAGGGATTGGGACCATTTCACCTGTGTAGTAATGTAGGTGCTTAATAAGCTAAGGATATAGGTATTAATTGCGTAGTGCTTTAACCATGAGTTCAACCTCTCCTTGCTCTAGCCATGCATCACATAACTTTCTCACACATGCTGAGTACCAACGGTACTCAAACTTTTTTCTGTTGGTTTAAATTGCTGCCCAGGTCAAGGGGATGATGTGGTGTTCAATGACCAAGACTTTGGACCCGAAGAAGGATTCTAGGTTCACGGAGTCCCCCGGGCAACGCCTGTGATGGAGGCCATAAGATTTATATTCCGCTGCTGCTTTATTTACATGTTATGAACATATTATCGTCCATCGAGACGTATGCTATGTAAGACTTATTTATATTCGAACACTTGGCTTGTAATATAATGATGCTTCACTATTTGTCATCACATGTATGAGAAAATGATCCTGGCATACATGTGATATTTACTCGGTTGCTCTTTAGAGAAACCGGGTGTGACAGAAGTGGTATCAGAGCCAGGGTTGCCCGTAGGAACGTGGACCTAGGTAGAAATGGACGTATTTAAGGACCATATTTTCTTAAAAACTATTTTACAAAGATGTGGGTTGAAAGTGTTATTTAATGTGGTCACCTTATTCACCTTGCCCCAACTTTTATTCAAAATACAATCTTCATTTAATTCTCATCTAACTTAATTTTAAATGCTTTATGTTTTGATCCGCACCGCCCGCAAGTCCACCGGAGGAAGAGTTCCTGTAGTTGCCCTTGCCTTGAGAGAGGAGAACCTTCCGGTGACGTACCACTCCTATGGGTTGGCAGTAGGAGGCTTGTTGCGCCGTCTTTGGCGTATGCTCCACGCTGCCGGCAATGTTGGCAAGCTGATCATACACTACAGCTCCACCAGGACCCTCCGTGAGAAGCGTGAAGAATGGAGCTTAGAGATGAGGATTATCACGGAAAACCAGCTGCTCAAGATCCACCGCTCTCCAGCTTGTCCCGCGACTCAGGCCGATGCTGAGAAGGATGTCACCTGGGAGGCCATCACCGGCCAGAGTTACATCAACCGTCGCCACCTGGACAGGACTGAGTACATGTATGTCCTCCAGCGTGAGAGTGGCACCGCGGAGTACAAGTACCCGCCAGTGCAGCAGGGGACTTCCCATGAGCACATGGACTTGTGCTTGGAGGATGCTGCTATGCTCAACACTCGACTGCAGGAGTGCCAGTAGGAGCTCTAGGATGTTCATGACACCCTGAAGGAGACTGAGGCATTGCTTCGTGCCATCTTGAGGGCGACATAAAGAGGAGATGGAAATGAACTATGTGTCACCGTGAATGACACGTGGACTCCTGACTCCCCAGAACGCCGGGCGAGCAAGCGTCACCGCACTTCTCCACCAGCAGCTTCCCCACCTAAAGCGGAATCAGAGGGCAGCCGCAATAATGAGAAAGACCCCGATGAGCCAGCTCAGTGATATGAGTTGTTTAGAGTCATTTCCCTTAGTTCAGCGGGTTATCGAGTAGTCGAGTCAATAACCTATTTATTTGTGTGTTTATGTTTGGTGTGTGACGTGAGTTGTGGAAGCCATGGGCATTTATCCACAACCTCGTCTTTAGGTTGCTTTGCTTTGGTGTGTGAACCCTTATGAATCAATAGTGCATTTTATTTTCGCGTGAAACGTGAAGCCCAAAGATCTACGTGAAATCTTCAGAAAATGTTTAAATATTAAGGCCTCAAAAGTTTAAGTTTAAACAAGCAATTTGGGAAGTTAATACGTAATGCTTTAAGTTAACATTTGGTTGATCATGATAGATGGCTAGAAGAGGAAAGGGTCGTGGTGCCAACCCCAACAACAACAACGATGAGGCCGGCAACCCTCATCTTTCTGGAGGACAAGACAGGGGTGGTCGCCGTGAAGGAGCTGATCCTATCTATCAAATGATCGAAAATCAGAATCAGCTCATCCAGAGTCTAACTCAAGTGGTGGCCAACTTGCACCAAGCTCCACCCCCACAAGCTGCACCATGCCAACCAAGGTTGAGTGAGTTTCTGGGAACTCAACCCCCGAAGTTTGCAAGTGCTGCTGAACCCCTAGAGGCAGATGATTGGCTAAAGACCATTGAGAGCAAGATGAGGATCATACAATGCCAAGGGTATGAGAGGGTGCTGTTTGCCTCTCACCAATTGCATGGACCTGCTGCTGATTGGTGGACTGCTTACGTGGCAGCCCATCATGATCCCGAGAACATCACTTGGGAAGAGTTCAAGCGCAGTTTCCGCAACCACTACATACCAAGGGGTGAACTCAAAAACAAGAGAAAGGATTTCTTGGGACTGCAGCAAGGTAACATGACTGTGAGAGAATACCTCACCAAGTTCACCCAACTATCCCGTTACGCACCACGGGACATCGAAACTGATGAGCAAAAACAGGACCGTTTTGTGGAAGGACTTACCATGGAGATGCAATGTGCAATGTCCTCCAACGAGTATGAAAGCTTCCAAAAGATGGTAGACAGAGCATTTGTCATGGAGAGGAGGCTGAAGGCCTTGGAGAATGAAAACAAGAGGAAGGCGGGATGGTCACACCAAGCCTCAAGTAGCAACACACGTCCACGTCTGATGCAGCAACCTGCAGGGCAGACGAGCCGTGCTGTGGTACCCTACTCAGCACCGAGAGGGTACAACCCGAACTTCAGGCCTCCCTCAGCACCAGTACAGCCGCAGCGTCAGTTTGTGCAGCAGCCACGCCCCACATATCAACCTCGACCAGCAGGACAAGGGCCACAGAACCAACCCCAAGATAACAAAGGCCAGGCACCTAAAGTTGGGGTGCAATGCTTCAACTGTGGTGAAGTGGGGCACTACGCCCATAAGTGCCCAAAGAAGAAGCCCATGCAGCCACAACAGCAGAATGTGATGCGAGGACGGGTGAACCACGTGACCATGGAGGAAGCGCAAGAGGCACCTGACGTGGTAATTGGTAAGTTTCCTGCAAATTTACACATTGCAACCCTATTGTTCGATTCTGGTGCTACCCACTCGTTCATTGCTCAAGGGTTTGTTAAGAAGAATGACCTAGCTACAACACAAATGAATCATATGTTAGTAGTGAACTCTCCAGGGGGGGAAATAAGAACAAGACAAGTGTGTCCCAAGGTGAATCTAGACATTAATGGGGTAGTATTTACTGCAAACCTCATAGTGATAGACTCCCAAGGGATAGATATTATTTTGGGTATGGATTGGTTGACCAAACACAAAGGTATCATCCACTGTTCGACCAGAACGGTGGAACTAACTCACACTAGTGGCACAAAAGTGAAGTTCATAGCCGCGCAAGAGCCTAGGAGGGACATTAAACTCAATAAAGTTGAGGTGGAAGTGGGAGAGATAAGAATTATCAAGGAATATCCAGACGTTTTTCCGGAGGAGTTGCCAGGTATGCCTCCCGATCAGGAAGTGGAATTCACGATTGAGCTAGTGCCTGGAACAGCCCCAATATACAAGAGGTCTTATCGGATGGACTCCAAACAGCTGGAAGAGCTCAAGGAGCAGATAAGAGAATTAACAGAGAAGGGGTATATTCGTCCTAGTTCCTCACCATGGGGAGCTCTAGTGATATTTGAGCCCAAGAAGGACGGAACCCAAAGGTTATGCGTAGACTACCGTGCATTGAACGAAGTAACCATCAAGAACAAGTACCCATTACCCCGCATTGAAGACTTATTTGATCAGTTGAGGGGAGCTTGTGTGTTCTCCAAAATTGATCTCAGGTCGGGATACCACCAACTGAAGATAAGGCAAACCGACATTCCAAAGACAGCTTTCGTATCTCGGTACGGGCTGTATGAATACACCGTCATGCCGTTCGGGCTAACTAATGCCCCGGCATATTTCATGTATCTCATGAACAAGGTATTCATGGAATATCTGGATAAATTCGTGGTGGTTTTCATTGATGACATTCTCGCCTTCTCCAAAGATGAAGAAGAACACGAGGGACATTTAAGATTGGTGTTGCAAAAGCTGAGAGAACACCAACTATATGCCAAGTTGATCAAGTGTGAGTTTTGGCTGAAGAGAGTTCCCTTCTTAGGACATATAATCTCGGAGGGAGGAATCTCTGTAGACCCCGCCAAGATCGAGGATGTGCAGAAGTGGAGGACCCCTGAAAATGTCGGGGAAGTTCGAAGCTTCATAGGATTGGCTGGGTATTATCGACGGTTTATTGAGGGTTTCTCCAAGATCTCGAGACCACTCACCAAATTGTTAGAGAAGGGAATCATATTCACATGGACACCCGAGTGTGAGACGAGTTTTCAAGAACTGAAGAAAAGATTGACAACAGCCCCAGTGCTAGTTATGCCAGATATGCAGAAGAATTTTTCGGTGTACTGCGATGCATCTGGACACGGGTTAGGATGTGTTCTCATGCAAGAGGGGCATGTCGTGGCTTACGCGTCCCGGCAGCTCCGAAAACACGAGAAGAACTATCCTACGCATGACCTAGAGATAGCCGCAGTGGTACACGCATTGAAGATTTGGCGGCATTACTTGATGGGAAAAAGGACAGAGATATATACAGATCATAAGAGCTTAAAGTACATTTTCACACAGCCAGATCTCAAACTCAGACAAAGGAGATGGTTAGAGCTAATCAACGACTTTGATGTGGGCATCAACTATCATCCTGGGAAAGCAAACGTCGTGGCTGATGCTTTATGCCGGAAGGGGCAGGTCAACATGTTGAGCTTAAAGAACATGCCTACAGAATTGAAGGACGAGATTGCAAAACTCAATCTATGTCTGGTGAATAGTGGTGAGGCCATCGCCATGGAAGTGGACTCCACATTAGAGCAAGACATAAGCAACGGTCAGAAGAATGACGAGAAGATACAAGAAATTAGAGAACTCATCAAAGAAAATAAATCCCCTGGGTTTAGACAGGATGAACAAGGTACGCTGTGGCATGGGAAAAGAATCTGTGTGCCTGAGGTGAAGGAGATCCGTGAATTTATTTTGAAGGAGGCCCATGATTTTGACTATTCCATTCATCCTGGGAGCACGAAGATGTATCATGACCTCAAGAGCAGATATTGGTGGTACGGCATGAAGCGAGATGTCGCGGAACATGTTGCCCTATGTGACACATGTCAGTTGGTGAAAGCAGAACATCAACGACCCGCGGGACTGTTGCAACTACTCAAAGTGCCTGAATGGAAATGGGAAGAAATCGGGATGGATTTCATAGTGGGACTGCCTAGGACCCAATCGGGATATGATTCGATATGGGTCATCATCGACAGACTAACTAAGGTAGCTCATTCCATCCCCGTGAAAGAAAGCTACAGTGGATCCATATTGGCAGAATTGTACATGTCAAGAATCGTATGTTTTCATGGAGTTCCAAAGGAGATAGTGTCAGATCGAGGGACACAGTTGACCTCAAGGTTCTAGCAGAAGTTACATGAAACCATGGGAACTCATCTGAATTTTAATTCTGCCTATCACCCCCAGACTGACGGGCAGACGGAAAGAACCAATCAATCCTTGAGGATATGCTGAGAGCATGTGCACTCAATAACAATAGGAGTTGGGATAAGAACTTACCGTATGCGGAGTTCTCCTACAACAACAGCTATTTGGCTAGTATGAAGATGTCACCATTTGAGGCGTTGTATGGAAGGAAGTGCAGGACTCCACTATTTTGGAACCAAACAGGGGAAAGTAAAGTGTTTGGGCCCGAGGTACTACATAAGCCGAGGCGAAAGTGAGGGAAATTCGCAACAATATGAGGATAGCACAGACCCGACAAAAGAGTTATGCCGATGTACGGAGAAGAGAGCTTATTTTGAATGTGGGGGACTATGTCTATCTCAAGGTGTCCCCTATCCGAGGACTTCGTCGGTTCAAGGTGAAATGGAAATTATCACCGCAGTACATCGGACCCTTTCAGATTCCGGAGAGGAAAGGCGAAGTGGCATATCAACTAGAACTACCGGCTCGTCTATCAGATGTGCACGATGTATTCCATGTGTCACAGCTCAAGAAATGTTTAAGAACGCCCGAAGAAATGTTACCCATGAATGAGGTGGACGTACGAGAGGATCTTTCTTATGCCGAGCAACCGGTCAAGATTTTGGAGACAATGGAACGCCTCACAAGAAATAAAAGAATCCGAATGTGCAGAGTGCAGTGGAAGCATCACTCGGAAGCAGAAGCCACATGGGAGCGAGAAGACGAGCTTAAGGCACAGTTTCCGGATTTATTTTCCTAGAATCACCAATCTCGAGGTCGAGATTTCTTTTAAGGGGGGTAGAGCTGTAACACCCCAAAACCTGCTAAAGAGGGGAATTTAAAAAATTTTGGACGTATTGCATGTGGTGTAGCAATTCAAATTCAAACTGGAATTTAAATTTGAATCAAAACAGAAAAAGGGAAAAGGAAAAAGAAAAAAAAAAACCGGCGTGCCCCAACTAACCCGATCTTCCCGCGCCGATCACGGCTGCTCCAACCGGTTTCCACGCCCGATCTTCGGCAGGGCGCTACTGCGTATCCAAACCAACCCTCCGTCGCCCTCCCTCGCCAATTTAAGCGCCGACAATCGCCCCTTTTTCCTCCCCGATTGGCCCTTTTTCTCTCCGGTGAGAACCAAAGCTTCCACCGCCGTTTTCCTTCGTTCCTCGCTCGGATTTCCTGATCTAATGTGCTTGTCATGTTCCACCGCCACCGGGGAGTCTCGCAGGTGAAGGAAACCCGCTGTTTTGCGCTCTAGACACAGCTCCGGCGAGCACCGCCGCGTTTTCACCTCGGACCTCGTCGCCGACCGCCTTCCAGGGCCTCCGAGCTCAAGAAATACCCCGAGGGGAGATCCCCGACCTCCCCTCTTCTGCTCTATGCCAAGAAATCCAAGTTTTAGGAAGTATAGACAAAAACCTGAAGTTCTCCGGCGAGATCGCCGCCTCCCGCCACCGCGCGCCGCCGAGCAGCACCGCCCGCACACGGCCAGGGCGACGTGGCCATCTGAGGCCTGTCCATTTTAAATCGTGCGGTTCCTATTAGATCTAACCCGTACCGCTTCGCGTTATAATCTCAGCCTTCTGTTTTAAATCGGTCGGTCAACGTCGGTCCCGCATTACAAAGGCCGGGAATCTTACGCGCTACCCCCTAGGGATCTCGGAAAACACGAGCTAGCCCCGGAAACTTCTGATCTAGCCTCTGGACCTTCCGAAATTCATGTAAATTCATTTAAAAAACAGTTTTAGCCCCTGGACTTAATAAAAATTAGGAAAACCTCTCTGTTTTGGGTAATTAGGGCCCTGAAAATTTAGGAAATGGCAAATTAGACCCTGCAGTAGGGTGGGTTTGCACTTCAGACCCTATAGGAGATTAAATTCAGAAATTTTAACATGTGATTAGGATTTGAATTTAAATGGTGATGCAAACACATGTGCAAATACAAATTTAAACTCTCCTAGCACTTGGAAAACCTAGAACGAGTTAAAAATTGATTTTAGGCTGAAAGGAGATCTGCCTAAGTGTTGCTCATTTTTATTATTTCTAGAAACACATTTTTAGGCTAGGAAATAATTCTGAAAATTGGTAAAATAAATTAAATTGGTTCACATCAGAGAGGAAGTACAAAAATATAGTATTTAATATTTTAGATTAGAATCTATTCTGTTTAGATTATATGTCTTACTATTTTAATATTAAAATTCACTTTTAGGCATAGAAAATAAATCTGAAAATATAGGAAAAATATGTATGCCTAATTAGGAAATGTTAAATGAAGTCTAAAAACCTATTTGGAGTAGGAAACTTTTTTCATACAAGTTTTGTGGCTAAGGAGTATATTAATTAAATATAGAGAATTTGTTCAAATGGGGAATTAATATATAGTGTGCAACTAGAAATCTGAATACAAAAGTTAGAAATAATATATATATGTTTAAAAGTGTATGTAGGCCTAAAATCAACACATCTAGGGTAACCACAACACTTAAACATGTGAATGACTTTAATATGTATGTATGTGTGGTTTGCTTGAGTGAAAGTGTGGACTATGGCTTATGGATTGTTGTTTTCTTTTGCTATGTGTATTGGCATGAGTAGAACCTGCCCCAGAGCAAGTTCTCACCTTCCAAGACCAGGACTTTCCATTCCTAGAGCAGCAGGAAGAAGGCAAGTGTCCTTGACCACTTTGATCCTATACTAGGATGTGTAGCTAGAATTAATTTGCATTGTCAGTTTGGAATATGATACCCAAGCTAGGAAGTTTCCCTAGATTTTCATTATCTTATTTCCTTGTAGCCTGGGTTGGGATTTATTTTATTATGTCATTTATTTATATGCTTATGCTTAGCCATGCTTAGAATGGGATTAGTGGGATATGAGATCATCAACTTATTTACATGACTCTTGTATGAGATATTATGAGTTATGTAGAGGTAGGGATCAAGGCAAGTTGGATGATTTGGTTGGTGCTGTGTGCATGAGACTCGGGTTTGTGTTTAGTTCTTGCCTGGATCCTAAGGACCGGTTCATGGAGCATGTAACCTGGCTTTACCGTGCCAACCACATGCTGAGATGGGGCAGCTTGGCCAATTAATTAGGTGTATCTCCGGCGTAGTATGGGTGTTTGAATGGTGCGGGGAATAGGTGTCAGCTGGACTACCATATGAACCGCAAGGCTCAAGAGGGGGCCACTTCAGCGGGGTTGGAGCCTCTTGTATGCTGTTAGGGGTGAAACCTCAGTGGGTCCACGCTCATCAGAAATCTCTTTGTAAAGGCCTCGTAGTGATCTCCTGGCTACACACCTGGGAAGTGTGAACGTGGTTCGAGGCCACTGGCATAATGGAGGTTGTAGGATCGAAGAGCACGTGAAAAGCTACCAGAGGGGGGTGAATGGTAGATTAAAACTTTTCGCAGCGGAAACAACAAAAACCACTCAGCAAGAAATCAATCGGTTAAAGAAACCGTGTATGCAAGTGTTTTCAAACGTGTTCAACCGTGACAAATCAAGTAGAGAGGTGGAGAATCAAGTCACGGATCTAATGCAACAAGAATCACATGAAAACACGAAGTAAAACTTGAGATACGATCAAAACATTAAACGAAGATCAATCTGTTCTACCCGATATAAAACAGATCTGCAACGCTGCAAAGAAACTCGTGTATCTCAAAAACTACAGATCCGAAGCTCGTGAAAATTTCAAAGATGATATAGAATTGAGTTGTGAAGACAACCCAAAAAGAATCACGTCAATCAGATCTGTAAAACTCGAGTTAAGAACGAAACACCGAAGCAACGTCGGTCTGTCCAGAAACTCGGCGAGAAAGACTTGACGAAAAACAAGTCGGATGAACAAGGCACAAAAGTTCCTTTAGAATACGAATTTTGTTTATCAAAACACAAGAGGAACAGACCCAAAGTCGTGCAGCACGAGCTCTGGCCTCCCTTGCTTATATAACCAGCTCTATGGCCAATCCAATTCAAACTACGACTCCTACTCCTACTTGGATTCAAACTGTAACTTTTCAATACTGCTCAAGACTCTTCTATACGCAGATAGAAGCAATCTTAAGACTTCCAAACACCTTAGAAACGTCCCAAACATTCCTAAAACAACTCAAATTCGTGACCCACATGAAATCCTATCATAACCAACTCAAAACTTTCCATATTTGAGTCAAACATGACTCAGCCGCAGCCTGAGTCCATAACCTAGTCGGTTGGACCTTTCCGACCAATTCTTTACGTCCACATCTCTTCATCACGCCTTGGAACAATGTTGCCACGTCCATGCACTCCTTGCACACGTGCAAATACCTTCCAACGACGTACACCCAACCTTCATATGCACTGCCCTTGATCCAAACATGCTGCGCGACCTCCCAATCAACTCAACCACAGCTCCTCCCGAACTTGGTTGTTGGAACCTCATCTCCTCCCTGAGACTAGTCCAAGGATCCCGTCACCAGCCATGTCTTGAAGTCAAGCAACACCTGCACATGAATAAACAACCAATTCTTCCGAGCACAAGTCCTCGACTTGACTCACGTTAGTTCGAAAACCACAACACCTTACATGAGCACGTCACATAAGCATGTTGCAAACCATATCAAATGATAACAGCCATAACCACCAAAACACACAAAAAACTTAGCAAATTAATACTAAGCAAACCTTCCCATAAAGCAAGTTTGAAACATTGCGAGTTAAAAGCAAAAACAAGACGCTGCAGTTCTACGAGTTGAACTTCACGGGAGCTCCCTAAAAACAAGCTCCGGACCACACAGAAGCTCTCTGGACCTTGCCAACACTTGGCGGACCTAACAAAGAACTTGTCGGACCTTGCCACAGAAGAATGTTTTGACAATATTCAAAACTTTGAATGTTAATGCTAACTTTTATCCTAATTGCCAATGTATTCAGCACACATAGGTCTCACAGAGGTTCTTTTAGTCCACCCGTCAACGGGGGATAAAATCACTACATGTGGGTACAGTGGTGCAAACTCTGCAGAGTCAAAACTGTCATGACAGCCGTGCTCACGGTCAAGAGCGGCTTGGACTTATTCATGATTAGAGAATGATGGATTGGGAAGTTGAGGATGTTGGGCGGGAAGCTTAACATTGAAGATGAGACTATGTTTACTTGATATTGATGATGGGCTGAAGGGACTGGGACCATTTCACCTGTGTAGTAATGTAGGTGCTTAATAAGCTAAGGTGATAGGTATTAATTGCGTAGTGATTTAACCATGAGTTCAACCTCTCCTTGCTCTAGTCATGCATGACATAACTTTCCCACACTTGCTCAGTACCAACGGTACTCAAACTTGTTTTTCTGTTGGTTTAAATTGCTGCTCAGGTCAAGGGGATGATGTGGTGTGTCACACCCGGTTTTTCCGAAGGAAACAACCAAGTGAATATCACATGTATGCCAGGATCATTTTCTCATACATGTGATGACAAATAGTGAAGCATCATTTATTACAAGCCAGGTGTCGAATATAAATAAGTCTTACATCGCAAATGTCTCAATGGACACAAATGCTTCATCACAAGTAAATAAACTAGCAGCGGAATATTATTCTTTAGGGCTCCATCACAGGCGTTGCACGGGGGTCTTCATGAACCTAAAATCCTTCCTCGGGTCCAAAGTCTTGGTCATTATACACCACCACATTATCTTGACCTGAGCAGCAATATTAACCAACAAATATGCAAGGTTGAGTACCAATGGTACTCAGCAAGTGTGGGAAAATTGTATCATGCATGGCTAGAACAAGGAGAGGTTGAACTCATGGTTAAAGCACTACGCAATTAATACCTATCACCTTAGCTTATTAAGCACCTACATTACTACACAGGTGAAATGGTCCCAATCTCCCATCCCATCATCATAACCAAATAACCATAACATCATTTCCAATGTTAAGCTCCCCGCTTAACATCCACAACTCCCAAAAACCTTCACTCCTCTAATCATGAATAAGTCCAGGCCGCTCTTAACCGTGAGCACGGCTGTCAAGACAGTTTTGACTCTGCAGAGTTTGTACCACTGTACCCACAAGTAGTGATTTCATCCCCCGTTGTCGGGTGGACTAAAAGAACCTCCATTATGCCAGTGGCTACGATCCACATTCACACTTCCCAGGTGTGTAGCCAGGAGATCACTACGAAGCCTTTACAAAGGGATTCCCGACGAGCATGGGCCCACTGAGGTTTCACCCCTAACAGCATACAAGAGGCTCCAACCCCGCTGCAGTGGCCCCCTCTTGAGCCTTGCGGTTCATATGGTAGTCCAGCTGACACCTACTCCCCGCACCATCCAACACACCCATACTACGCCGGGGATACACCTAATTAATTGGCCAAGCTGCCCCATCTCAGCATGTGGTTGGCACTGTAAAGCCGGGTTACATGCTCCATGAACCGATCCTTAGGATCCAGGAAAGTACTAAACACAAACCCAAGTCTCGTGCACCCAGCACACAACCAAAACATCCAACTTGCCTTGATCCCTACCTCTACATAACTCACAATGTCTCATTCAAGAGTATGGTAATATAAACTGATGATCTCATTTCCCAAATATCCCATTCTAAGCATGGCTAAGCAAATGCATGTAAATAAATGACATGACAAATTAAATCCCAACCCAAGCTACAAGGAAACAAGGTAATGCAATTCTAGGGAAACTTTCCTAGCATGGGTTTCATATTTCATTTGACAATGCAAATAATTCTATCTACACATCCTAGCATAGGATCAAAGTGGTCAAGGACACTTGCCTCCTTCTTGCTGCTCTTGAAATTGGTAGTCCTGATCTTGGAAAGGAATAACTTGCTCTTGAGCAGGTTCTACTTCATATCATCACACATAGCAAAAGAAAAACAACAATCATAAGACATAGTTCACACTTCTACTTTATACAAACCACACATTCACATTTATAAAAGTTCTTTACCATTATATGTGTTGGGGTTACTTTATGTGTGTTAAGTTGTGGCTTGCATGCACTTTTAACCATGTGTATATGATTCCTACTTTTGTGTCCACCTTTATACTTACATACTATTTATATGGGTTTCCAATAAATTTCTTATATTCAACTACTTCACCTTTTTACTACCAAATGTGTATGAAAAGTATTTTTCTTCTCCATATGTGCCTTCAGAATTTCTACCACACTTAAACTGAACTCTTTGTATTTTAGAAACTCCATTTATCACTTACTAGTTGCTATATTTTCAGATTTATATTCCTATGCATAATTGTGTATTTTATTATGAAATTAGTAATATACATCACCTAAACAGTATAGGTTCTGGTCCTAAATAATTTAATAACATATTTTGACCTTGGCTTCTGATGTAGACTATTTCATAATTATTTTCCCTATTTTTCTATAACTATTATTTACTTAAACATGTGTCCCTATACTAATTAAATGTGAATAATAGATGAAACAGATTTATTTCAGCCCAAAAATATATTTTTATCTCACTCCAAAGTTTTCTAAGTACTGAGAAAGTTTTTAATTAATTTTTGACAATTATGTTTGTCCCCCTTTTTAATTTTTAAACACTAGTTACATATTCAATTTTCTAAATTAAATACTAAACAGGGCTAAAATAATGAATTTACCCCATTACAGGGTCTATAATATTATTTTCATAATTTCTAGGGGTCTAGCTACACTTATCAGAGGTGTTTTTCCTAATTTCTATTAAGTCCAGGGGCTAAAACTGATTTTTAAATAAATTTACATGATTTTCTGGAGTTCCAGGGGCTAGATCTGAAGTTTCCGGGGCTAGCTCTCAATTCCAGAGAACCCCAGGGGGTAGCACGTAAGAATTCCAGTCTTTATAACGCGGGGCTGACGTGGACCGTCCGATATTAATCCGACGGCTGAGATTATAACATCAAACCGGTACGCGGGGTTTTAAAGTCTACCGTGCGATTTAAAATAAACGGCGCACAAGCGGCCACGTCGCTCTGATCGAGCGCGGGCGGCGCTGCCGGCGGCGCACGGCGGTGGGAAGCGGCGATCTCGCCGGAAAGTTTCGGATCCGCGAGAATTCTACCTAGAACTATGATCTTATGGCATAGATCGGTAGAGGGGAGGTCAGGGATCTCACCTCGGGGGTTTTCTCGAGCTCGGGGGTCCTGGAAAGTGATCGGCGGCGAGGTCCGAGGCAAAACCACGGCGAAGCTCGTCGGCGCTGGATTTACACCGTAAGTCTCCGAGTTTTCTGCACCTGCAAAGCTCCCCGGAGGCGGTGGATCAAGACCAGCGAGTTAGATCAGAGTTTCCGAGCTTAGACCGGCCAGAATTCACCGGCGAAGTCTCGGTGCTCACCGGAGTAAAAATCGGCGATCGCGTGGGAAAAACGATCGGGGCTGGGGTTTTTATAGCCGGGGGAGGGCGGTGGGTCAGTTGTGATCGAGTTGGATTCTTCTGGGACCAGAATTCGGGCGACGGGACGCGGTTTCCGGTCGGTTGCGATCGCGCGGCTCGGGGAAAAGTCCGGGATCGCGGGGGCTCAGGGTTAGGGATGACATGTGGGTCCCACCCGTCGGTGAGAGGCAGCGCGGCGCGCGCGGGGGTGGGCTGCGCGGGGAAAGCTGGGCCGGCTGGCGGGTTTCGGCCCACTGGCCGGTTTTTTTCCCGTTTCTCTTTTTCTTTTTCCTTTTCTTTTCTGTTTTGAGTATAATTTGAATTCCAGTTTGAATTTGAATTTTTGCAAAACATGCAATACGTCCAAAAATTTTTAAATTCCCCTCTGAACATGGTTTTGGGTTTTGAATAAAAATTTGGGGTGTTACAGCTCTACCCCCCTTAAAAGAAATCTCGTCCTCGAGATTGGTGTTTCTAAGAAAACAATTCCGGAAATTGTGCCTTGAGCTCATCTTCCCTTTCCCAGGTAGCTTCCTCTTCTGAGTGATGCTTCCACTGCACCTTGCACATCCGGATTCTCTTGTTTCTGGTGAGGCGTTCCATTGTCTCCAAAATCTTGTATGGTTGCTCGGCATAAGACAAATCTTCAGCTACATCCACTTCATTCATGGGTAACACCTCCTCAGGCGTCCTCAGACATTTCTTGAGTTGTGACACATGGAATACATCGTGCACATCCGATAGATGAACCTGTAACTCTAGTTGGTACGCCACTTCACCTTTCCTTTCCAAAACCTGGAAGGGTCCGATGTATCGAGGTGAAAACTTCCCTTTCACCTTGAACCGACGAAGTCCTCTGATAGGGGACACCTTGAGATAAACATAGTCTCCCACGTTGAAAACGAGCTCTCTTCTTCGTACATCAGCATAACTCTTCTGGCGTGTTTGTGCTATCCTCAAGTTGTTGCGAATCTCCCTCACCTTCGCTTCGGCTTCTTGTAGCACTTCTGGACCAAACACTTTACTTTCTCCTGTTTGGTTCCAAAATAGGGGAGTTCTGCACTTCCTTCCATACAAAGCTTCAAACGGTGACATCTTCATACTAGCTTGATAGCTGTTGTTATAGGAAAACTCCGCATATGGTAAGTTCTTGTCCCAACTCCTATTGTTTTTGAGTGCACATGCCCTTAACATATCTTCAAGGATCTGATTGGTTCTCTCCGTCTGCCCGTCAGTTTGGGGATGATAGGCAGAGCTGAAATTCAGATGGGTTCCCATGGTTTCATGCAACTTTTGCCAAAACCTCGAGGTGAACTGTGTCCCTTGGTCCGACACTATCTTCTTTGGCACTCCATGGTAACACACGATCCTTGACATGTACAATTCTGCCAATTTGGATCCGTTGTAGCTTTCTTTCACAGGAATGAAATGAGCTACCTTGGTTAGCCGATCAATAATGACCCATATTGAATCATACCCGGATTGGGTCCTAGGCAATCCCACGACAAAATCCATGATGATTTCTTCCCACTTCCATTCAGGCACTTTGAGTGGTTGCAGCAATCCCGCGTGTCGTTGATGTTCTGCTTTCACCAACTGACATGTGTCACATAGGGCAACATGTTCCGCGACATCTCGCTTCATGCCATACCACCAATACCTGCCTTTGAGGTCCTGGTACATCTTCGTACTCCCAGGATGAATGGAATAGTCGGAATCATGAGCCTCCTTTAAAATCAATTCACGGATCTCCTTTACTTCTAGCACACAGATTCTTTTCCCGTGCCACACCGTTCCTTGTTCATCCTCTCTAAAACCAGGAGCTTTATTTTCCTTGATGAGCTGTCTGATCTCTTGTATCTTCCCATCATTCTTTTGGCCCTCGCGTATGTCTTGCTCGAGTGTGGAGTCCACTTCCATGGCGATGGCTTCACCACTATTTACTAGACATAGATTGAGTCTTATAACTTCGTCCTTCAATTCCGCAGGCATGTCCTTCAAGCTCAACTTATTGACCTGCACTTTCCGACTCAAAGCATCGGCCACGACGTTTGCTTTCCCAGGATGATAGTTGATGCCCACATCAAAGTCATTGATTAGCTCTAACCATCTCCTTTGTCTGAGGTTGAGATCTGGCTGTGTGAATATGTACTTCAAACTCTTATGATCCGTATATATCTTTGTCCTCTTCCCCATCAAATAGTGCCGCCAAATTTTCAACGCGTGTACCACTGCAGCTAGTTCTAGGTCATGTGTAGGATAGTTCTTCTCGTGCTTCCGAAGCTGCCGGGATGCATATGCCACGGCATGTCCTTCTTGCATGAGAACACAACCCAACCCATTTCCAGAGGCATCGCAGTACACTGTGAAATTCTTCTGCATATCTGGCATAACCAACACTGGGGCTGTTGTCAATCTTTTCTTTAGCTCCTGAAAGCTCGTATCGCACTGTGGCGTACAGGTGAATGTGATTCCCTTTTCCAACAGTTTGGTGAGAGGTCTCGAGATCTTAGAGAATCCCTCAATAAACCGTCGATAGCATCCAGCCAATCCCAAAAAGCTTCGAACTTCCCCGACATTTTCAGGGGTTTTCCACTTCTGGATATCCTCGATTTTGGCGGGATCTACGGAGATTCCTCCCTCCGAGATTATATGTCCTAAAAAGGGAACTCTCTTCAGCCAAAACTCACACTTGCTCAACTTGGCATATAGTTGGTGTTCTCTCAACCTCTGCAACACCAACCTTAGATGTTTCTCATGTTCTTCATTTTTGGAGAAGACGAGAATATCATCTATGAAAACCACCACAAATTTGTCCAGATATTCCATGAATACCTTGTTCATGAGGTACATGAAATATGCCGGGGCATTGGTAAGCCCGAAAGGCATGACAGTGTATTCATACAGTCCGTACCGAGATACGAAATCTGTCTTGGGAATATCAGATTTCCTTATCTTGAGTTGGTGGTACCCCGACCTGAGATCAATTTTTGAGAACACACAAGCTCCCCTCAACTGATCGAACAAGTCTTCAATGCGGGGCAATGGGTATTTGTTCTTGACGGTTACCTCATTCAAGGCACGGTAATCCACGCATAACCTTTGGGTTCCGTCTTTCTTAGGCACAAATATCACCGGAGCTCCCCATGGTGAGGAACTAGGGCGAATATACCCCTTCTCCGTCAATTCTCTCAAATGATCCTTGAGCTCTTCTAACTGCTTGGAGTCCATTCGATAAGGTCTCTTGTATATCGGGGCTGTTCCCGGTACTAGCTCAATTGCGAATTCCACGTCACGGTTGGGAGGCATGCCTGGCAATTCCTCCGGGAAAACATCTGGATATTCCCTGATAGTCCTGATTTCCTCAACTTTCACCTCCACTTGATTTAATTTAATGTCCCTCCTAGGCTCGTGTATCGTTATGAACTTTACTTTGGTACCACTGGGGTGAGTTAGTTCCACCGATCTGGTCGAACAATGGATGATTCCTTTATGTTTGGTCAACCAATCCATACCCAAAATAATATCTATCCCTCGTGAATCTATCACTATGAGGCTAGCAGTAAATACTACCCCATTAATGTCTAGGCTCACTTTGGGACACACTTGTCTTGTCCTTATTTCTCCACCTGGAGAGTTTATGGCTAACATATGGTTCATTTGTGTGGTTGCTAGGTCATGCTTCTTAACAAACCCTTGAGCAATGAACGAGTGGGTAGCACCAGAATCAAACAGCAGAGTTGCAAGGTGTAAATTGGCAGGAAACTTACCAACTACCACGTCGGGTGCCTCTTGTGCTTCCTCCATGGTGACATGGTTCACCCGTCCTCTCACTACATTCTGCTGTTGTGGCGGCGCAGGCTTCTTCTTTGGGCATTTGTGGGCGTAGTGCCCCACTTCGCCACAGCTGAAACATTGCACCCCAATCTTAGACGCCTGGCCTTTGTTGTCCTGGGGTTGGTTTGGGGGTCCTTGCACTGCTGGTCGAGGTGGATATGCGGGGCGAGGCTGCTGCACAAACTGACGTGGCGGCTGTGCTGGTGCTGCGGGTGGCCTGTAGTTTGGGTTGTACCCTCTTGGTGCTGAATACGGTACCGCAGCACGGCTCGTCTGCCCCGTAGGTTGCTGCATCATACGTGGGCGGGTGTTGCTCCCTGAGGCCTGATGTGACCATCCCGCCTTCCTCTTATTCTCATTTTCCAGGGCCTTTAGCTTCCTTTCCACCACAAATGCTCTGTCCACCATCTTTTGAAAGCTTTCATACTCATTGGAGGACATTGCACACTGCATTTCTGCGATAAGTCCTTCCACGAAACAATCTTGTTTCTGCTCATCAGTCTCTATGTCTCGTGGAGCATAACGGGATAGTTGAGTAAATTTAGTGAGGTATTCCCTCACCATCATGTTTCCCTGCTGCAGTCCCAGAAACTCTTTCCTCTTGTTTTTGAGTTCACCTCTTGGGATGTAGTGGTTGCGGAAGCTACGCTTGAACTCTTTCCAAGTGATGTTCTCAGGGTCATGATGGGCGGCCACATAGGCGGTCCACCAATCAGCAGCAGGTCCATGCAATTGATGAGAGGCAAACAGCACCCTCTCATACCCTTGGCACTGTATGATCCTCATCTTACTTTCAATAGTCTTCAGCCAATCATCTGCCTCCAGAGGTTCAGCAGCACTTGCAAACTTTGGAGGTTGAGTTCCTAGAAACTCACTCAACCTTGGTTGGCGTGGTGCAGCTTGTGGAGGTGGAACTTGATGCAAGTTGGCCACCACTTGAGTCAAGTTCTGGATAAGCTGATTTTGATTCTCCAGCATTTGGTGGAGAGGATCAACTTCTTCACGGCGACCACCCCGGTCCTGGCCTCCAGAAAGATGAGGATTGCATGCCTCATCATTGTTGTTGGCGGGGTTGGCAGCACGTCCTTTTCCTCTTCCGGCCATCTGGCAGAATCGACAAATGTTAATTTGATACCATTTAGTATCATCTTACTACTTTCATTTGTTGGTACTTTGAGGTGTTGAGGCTTTGTTAAAATTTTATGAGGGTTCATATCTCACACCAAATAAATGCACTATTATTTCCTGTGGGTTCACACACCAAAGCAAAACAATCTGAAGACGAGGCTGTGGACAATTGCTCATGGCTTCCACAACTCACGTCACACACCAAGCATTATCACACCATTAACTACGTAACGACTCGACTACTCGACCTCTTGCTAGCTAGGGGAAAGACTCTACACTACTCGTCCTCTTGAGCTGGCTCCTCGGGATCTTCCTCCTCATTTCGGCTACCTTCTGACTCTGCTTTGGGTGGGGAGGCTGCTGGTGGAGAAGTGCGACGACGCCTGATTGCTCGGCGATCCGGGGAGTCAGGAGTCCATGGATCACTCACGGTGACACACAGCTCATTCCCATCTCCTCTTTCTCTCGCCTTTAAGCAAGCTCGCAGCAACGCCTCCATTTCCTTCAGGGTGTCTCGGACATCCTGAAGCTCTTGTTGACACTCCTGCAGTCGAGTGCTGAGCATAGCAGCATCCTCCAAGCACAAGTCCATGTGCTCATGGGAAGTCCCTTGCTGCACCGGTGGGTACTTGTACTCCGTGGTACCACTCTCACGTTGCAGGACATACATGTACTCAGTTTTGTCCAAGTGGCGACGATAGATGTGACTCTGGCAGGTGATGGCCTCCCAGGTGACATCTTTCTCCGCGTCAACTTGTGTTGCTCGACAAGCTGGAGAATGGTGGATCTTCAGTAGCTTATTCTCGTGTATAATCCTCATCTCCGAACTCCATTCTTCCCTCTTCTCACGGATGGTCCTGGTGGAGTTGTAGTGGATGATGAGCTTGCCCGTATTGCCTGCGGCTTCGAGCATACGTCGAAGACGGCGCAACAAGTCTCCTACTGCCAATCCATAGGAAAGGTACGTCACTGGACGACTCTCCTCTCTTTCGGCAAGGGCAACTACGGGAACTCTCCCTCCTGTGGACTTACGAGAGGTGCGAATCATGCGAACCATCTAAAAACAAAAGAATTTAAAATTAGGTTAGATAAATTCTCAAATAAAATTCCTATTTTGAATGAAAGTTGGGGTAAGATGAAGAAAATGACTCCTTTAATAACACTTTTTCCACCCACACCTTGGAAAATAGTTTTTAAGAAAATAGGGCCCTTAAATACGTCCATTTCTACCTAGGTCCACGTTCCTACGGGCAACCTTGGCTCTGATACCACCTCTATCACACCCGGTTTTTCCGAAGGAAACAACCAAGTGAATATCACATGTATGCCAGGATCATTTTCTCATACATGTGATGACAAATAGTGAAGCATCATTTATTACAAGCCAGGTGTCGAATATAAATAAGTCTTACATCGCAAATGTCTCAATGGACACAAATGCTTCATCACAAGTAAATAAACTAGCAGCGGAATATTATTCTTTAGGGCTCCATCACAGGCGTTGCCCGGGGGTCTTCATGAACCTAAAATCCTTCCTCGGGTCCAAAGTCTTGGTCATTATACACCACCACATTATCTTGACCTGAGCAGCAATATAAACCAACAAATATGCAAGGTTGAGTACCAATGGTACTCAGCAAGTGTGGGAAAATTGTATCATGCATGGCTAGAACAAGGAGAGGTTGAACTCATGGTTAAAGCACTACGCAATTAATACCTATCACCTTAGCTTATTAAGCACCTACATTACTACACAGGTGAAATGGTCCCAATCTCCCATCCCATCATCATAACCAAATAACCATAACATCATTTCCAATGTTAAGCTCCCCGCTTAACATCCACAACTCCCAAAAACCTTCACTCCTCTAATCATGAATAAGTCCAGGCCGCTCTTAACCGTGAGCACGGCTGTCAAGACAGTTTTGACTCTGCAGAGTTTGTACCACTGTACCCACAAGTAGTGATTTCATCCCCCATTGCCGGGTGGACTAAAAGAACCTCCATTATGCCAGTAGCTACGATCCACATTCACACTTCCCAGGTGTGTAGCCAGGAGATCACTACGAGCGTGGGCCCACTGAGGTTTCACCTCTAACAGCATACAAGAGGCTCCAACCCCGCTGCAGTGGCCCCCTCTTGAGCCTTGCGGTTCATATGGTAGTCCAGCTGACACCTACTCCCCGCACCATCCAACACACCCATACTACGCCGGGGATACACCTAATTAATTGGCCAAGCTGCCCCATCTCAGCATGTGGTTGGCACTGTAAAGCCGGGTTACATGCTCCATGAACCGATCCTTAGGATCCAGGCAAGTACTAAACACAAACCCAAGTCTCGTGCACCCAGCACACAACCAAAACATCCAACTTGCCTTGATCCCTACCTCTACATAACTCACAATGTCTCATTCAAGAGTATGGTAATATAAACTGATGATCTCATTTCCCAAATATCCCATTCTAAGCATGGCTAAGCAAATGCATGTAAATAAATGACATGACAAATTAAATCCCAACCCAAGCTACAAGGAAACAAGGTAATGCAATTCTAGGGAAACTTTCCTAGCATGGTTTTCATATTTCATTTGACAATGCAAATAATTCTATCTACACATCCTAGCATAGGATCAAAGTGGTCAAGGACACTTGCCTCCTTCTTGCTGCTCTTGAAATTGGTAGTCCTGATCTTGGAAAGGAATAACTTGCTCTTGAGCAGGTTCTACTTCATATCATCACACATAGCAAAAGAAAAACAACAATCATAAGACATAGTTCACACTTCTACTTTATACAAACCACACATTCACATTTATAAAAGTTCTTTACCATTATATGTGTTGGGGTTACTTTATGTGTGTTAAGTTGTGGCTTGCATGCACTTTTAACCATGTGTATATGATTCCTACTTTTGTGTCCACCTTTATACTTACATACTATTTATATGGGTTTCCAATAAATTTCTTATATTCAACTACTTCACCTTTTTACTATCAAATGTGTATGAAAAGTATTTTTATTCTCCATATGTGCCTTCAGAATTTCTACCACACTTAAACTGAACTCTTTGTATTTTAGAAACTCCATTTATCACTTACTAGTTGCTATATTTTCAGATTTATATTCCTATGCATAATTGTGTATTTTATTATGAAATTAGTAATATACATCACCTAAACAGTATAGGTTCTGGTCCTAAATAATTTAATAACATATTTTGACCTTGGCTTCTGATGTAGACTATTTCATAATTATTTTCCTTATTTTTCTATAACTATTATTTACTTAAACATGTGTCCCTATACTAATTAAATGTGAATAATAGATGAAACAGATTTATTTCAGCCCAAAAATATATTTTTATCTCACTCCAAAGTTTTCTAAGTACTGAGAAAGTTTTTAATTAATTTTTTACAATTATGTTTGTCCCCCTTTTTAATTTTTAAACACTAGTTACATATTCAATTTTCTAAATTAAATACTAAACAGGGCTAAAATAATGAATTTACCCCATTACAGGGTCTATAATATTAATTTCATAATTTGCAGGGGTCTAGCTACACTTATCAGAGGTGTTTTTCCTAATTTCTATTAAGTCCAGGGGCTAAAACTGATTTTTAAATAAATTTACATGATTTTCTGGAGTTCCAGGGGCTAGATCTGAAGTTTCCGGGGCTAGCTCTCAATTCCAGAGAACCCTAGGGGGTAGCACGTAAGAATTCCAGTCTTTATAACGCGGGGCTGACGTGGACCGTCCGATATTAATCCGACGGCTGAGATTATAACATCGAACCGGTACGCGGGGTTTTAAAGTCTACCGTGCGATTTAAAATAAACGGCGCACAAGCGGCCACGTCGCTCTGATCGAGCGCGGGCGGCGCTGCCGGCGGCGCACGGCGGCGGGAAGCGGCGATCTCGCCGGAAAGTTTCGGATCCGCGAGAATTCTACCTAGAATTGTGATCTTATGGCATAGATCGGTAGAGGGGAAGTCAGGGATCTCACCTCGGGGGTTTTCTCGAGCTCGGGGGTCCTGGAAAGTGATCGGCGGCGAGGTCCGAGGCAAAACCACGGCGAAGCTCGTCGGCACTGGATTTACACCGTAAGTCTCCGAGTTTTCTGCACCTGCAAAGCTCCCCGGAGGCGGTGGATCAAGACCAGCGAGTTAGATCAGAGTTTCCGAGCTTAGACCGGCCAGAATTCACCGGCGAAGTCTCGGTGCTCACCGGAGTAAAAATCGGCGATCGCGTGGGAAAAACCGATCGGGGCTGGGGTTTTTATAGCCGGGGAAGGGCGGTGGGTCAGTTGTGATCGAGTTGGATTCTTCTGGGACCAGAATTCGGGCGACGGGACGCGGTTTCCGGTCGGTTGCGATCGCGCGCGCTCTGGGAAAAGTCCGGGGTCGCGGGGGCTCATGGTTAGGGATGACATGTGGGTCCCACCCGTCGGTGAGAGGCAGCGCGGCGCGCGCGGGGGCGGGCTGCGCGGGGAAAGCTGGGCCGGCTGGCAGGTTTCGGCCCACTGGCCGGTTTTTTCCCGTTTCTCTTTTTCTTTTTTCTTTTCTTTTCTGTTTTGAGTATAATTTGAATTCCAGTTTGAATTTGAATTTTTGCAAAACATGCAATACGTCCAAAAAATTTTAAATTCCCCTCTGAACATGGTTTTGGGTTTTGAATAAAAATTTGGGGTGTTACATGGTGTTCAATGACCAAGACTTTGGACCCGAAGAAGGATTCTAGGTTCACGGAGTCCCCCGGGCAATGCCTGTGACGGAGCCCACAAGATTTATATTCCGCTGCTGCTTTATTTACATGTTATGAACATATTATCGTCCATCGAGACATATGCTATGTAAGACTTATTTATATTCGAACAGTTGGCTTGTAATATAATGATGCTTCACTATTTGTCATCACATGTATGAGAAAACGATCCTGGCATACATGTGATATTCACTCCGTTTCTCATTAGAGAAACCGGGTGTGACATAATATCCTTAAACATTAGCTTGTGGCAAATTGTTTTAACAGGTGTCCATCTTCCAAGAAATGAAGAAGACGTTACCCCGGAGCAAGCCATTCTACTTCATCGCAATGCTCAAGCAGTTGGGGTGATCACCTCATCCTTGACTCGAGAAGAGTTCAACCGAGTCGATGGATTGGAGGTGGCTAAAGACATATGGGACACACTCAAGACAGCGCATGAAGGAAACTGAGTCATTAGGGAGGCCAAGATCGAGATAATTGAAGGAGAGCTTGGGAGGTTCACCATCATGGATGGTGAGTACCCTCAAGACATGTAATCATAACAAGGTCCTCGTCAACAAGATCCGATCTTATGGATGCACCCGGTGGACGGATCATGAGGTGGTGAAGGGGACGCTTTGGGCATTCATGCCTCGAAACATTACTCTTTGCTCCTTGATCCGTGAGAGCCCAGGATATGCTCAAATGACCCCGGAGGAAGTGCTTGGAAGAATCATCAACAATGAGATGATGGAGAAGGAAGCCATGTTCTACAACAACCTCTAAAGGCTCGCCTCCTCAAAGAAGAAAGATGTTGCTTTCAAAGCAACATCCTCATCACAAGAGTTTGAAGCAAGTGATGACCAGGGTCTCGACACTGATGAAGAAGAGGCGCTCTTCATCAACAAATTCAAGAGGATGATGAGAAGAAGGAAGGGGGCAACCATTATGAGAACAAGAACAAGGAAAGGTCCAAGCCCAAGACGAAAAGAGCATTCTACAACTGTTGTGAATATGGACACTTCATTGTGGATTGTCCATATGAAGAGAGTAAGAAGAAAGATGGCAAGTCTCAAGAGAAGAAATTCTTCAAGAAGAAGAAGCCATTAGGACATGCTCACCTTGGGAAGGAATGGGACTCAAACGAAGACTCATCCTCCGAGGATGAAGAGAAAGTGGCAACACTTGCCATTGGAAGGAGCAAGCTCTTCCCAAACATTGAAGACTTCAAGTCTACATGTCTCATGGCTAAGGAAGGAAGAAGAAAGGTTAAATCTAAACCATCCTCCTCTACCTCTTCACTTGATAGCTTTTATAGTAGTAGTGATAATGAATCCATGCTTAAGGATCTAAGTAGGAGCACCTTGAAAAAGATGAGATTGTTGTCCGAAGAAATCTTTGAAAAGGATGAACTCATCAACCGTCAAAAAGACATGCTCATCCTTGAAAAGGAGAGATGTCATGAGATTGAAGAGCTCCTTGTGGTTGAAAGGGAAAGAAGCAAGGCACTTGAGCATGAACTCGCTTTGAGCAAGGAAACTTGCTCAAATCTTGAAGACACAACTATTGTGCTCAAGGATGAAATTGTTAATTTGACAAAAGTCAACAAGATCCTTGAAACACAAGTTGAGTCTCTCAAGATCAATGCACCTTCTTCCTCTATTATTTCACCCTCCTCAAAGAAATCTCCCGAAACGACTCAAACTTGCAAGTGCTCAAACTTAATCCTAAAACTCAAAGATGAACTTAAGGTGGCACAAAACAAGCAGTCACCGAAAGGTGGTACCTTTGACAAGGAAAAAGTGGCATATGCACGAAGTGCATATACCAATGTAAGACCTCCACATGTCAAAGATGGTCTTGGCTATTCTCGGGAGTGGAGGCAACATGCTAAAACTCCCAAGAAGAGAAAAGACTTGATTGTTTTTGTCAAGGAAGGTTCATCCAACAAAGAAAATGTAAAGAACATTGCAAACTCATCTAACATGCCTAAAAATAAATCTCATCCTTTGTTTCATGATTTTGATGGCTCATATGTTTTATTGAGAAAGAAATTTGGAAAGATCTATGCTAGGTATGTTGGGCCACTCCGCAATAGTCCAAAACCTTGTGTGTGGGTGCCCAAGTGCCTCTTGACTAACATGAAAGGACCCAACTCTGCTTGGGTACCAAAAGGTAAGGCATAACTCTATTTTGTAGGCATACTCCTCCGGCGGATCAAAATGGGTGCTTGACAGTGGATGCACAAACCATATGACCGGAGAGAGAAGGATGTTTGTTGAATATGAGGAAAACGAAGATCCAAGTGAAGGAATATATTTTGGGGACAATAGCCAAGGGAAAATCCTTGGCACCGGTAAAATTGCTATCTCTCCCCATCATACTCTTTCAAATGTTTTGCATGTTGACTCCCTTGATTATAACCTTCTATCCATATCCCAACTATGTGATAAAGGTTATAATTGTATTTTCACTAACGAGGGTGTGACTGTCTTGAGAAGAAGCAATGACTCAATCGCCTTCAAGGGTGTGCTCAAGGGAAAGCTTTACCTTGTGGATTTCACCACGGATAAAGCTACACTTGACACATGCTTAATGGCGAAGACTAACATGGGATGGCTTTGGCATAGAAGGCTAGCCCATGTTGGGATGAGGAACTTGCAAAAACTTCTCAAGGGAGAACACATTCGAGGCTTGAAAAATGTTGTTTTTGATAAGGATAGGCCATGTAGTGCTTGTCAAGCCGGAAAACAAGTTGGAGTTCAACATCCATCTAAAAATGTCATGACAACTACAAGACCTTTGGAGCTACTTCACATGGACCTCTTTGGTCCAATCGCCTACATAAGCATCGGCGGTAACAAATATGGTCTTGTTCTAGTTTCACTTGGGTGTTCTTTTTGCATGACAAAGGAGAAACTCAAGGTGTGCTCAAGAAATTCTTGAGAAGAGCTCAAAACGAGTTCTCCTTAAGAATTAAGAACATAAGGAGCGATAACGGCACCGAGTTTAAGAACACTCAAGTGGAAGAATACTTGGATGAAGAAGGCATCAAGCATGAGTTTTCAGCCCCCTACTCCCCTCAACAAAATGGAGTTGCTGAGAGGAAGAATAGAACTCTCATTGAGATGGCAAGAACCATGCTTCATGAGTACAAGAAGTCGGACCAGTTTTGGGCAAAAGCGGTTAACACCGCTTGCCATGCCATAAACCGGTTGTATCTTCATCGACTTTTGAAGAAGACGTCTTACGAACTTCTAACCGGTAACAAACCAAACATCTCTTATTTTCGTGTCTTTGGGAGCAAGTGTTATATTCTCAACAAGAAGCCTAGGACTTCGCAGTTTGCTTTAAAGTCCAATGAAGGTTTCTTGCTTGGTTATGACTCAAACACCTACGCCTATCGTGTTTTCAACAAAACTTCCGGAATCGTTGAAATAGCGAGAGACGTAGTGTTTGATGAGACTAATGGCTCCCAAGTGGAGCAAGTTGATCAAAGTGTGCTAGATAAAGAAGAGGCTCCACAAGAAGCACTTAAAGGGATGGCACTTGGAGAAATTTTTCCTCAAGAACATCCTCAAGACTCAAATGATCATCCAACAAACAAAAATATGTCTCCCTCCCATGATCAAGCTCAAGATGAGCAAGGCCAACCTCAACAAGATCAAAACGATCAAAGTCAAGATAGAGGATTGGATCAAGGGGGAGACGAAGAAAAGAGTGACAATGAAGATGAAGATCAAAGAGTTCAACCACCTCATCCAAGAGTGCACCAAAGTGTTCAACGGGATCATCCCGTCGACAACATACTAGGAGATATCTCCAAAGGGGTGATCACTCGCTCTCAAATGGCTATTTTTTGTGAATGTTACTCTTTTGTTTCCTCTTTGGGGCCCCGCAAGGTAGAAGAAGCACTACAAGATCCGGATTGGGTGGTGGCCATGCAATAGGAACTCAATAATTTTGAAAGAAATCAAGTGTGGGAACATGTGAAGCGACCCAACACAAATGTTGTGGGAACCAAGTGGGTATTCCGCAACAAGCAAGATGAGTATGGGGTTGTAAAAAGAAACAAGGCAAGACTTGATGCAAAGGGATATGCACAAGTAGAAGGTTTGAATTATGATGAAACTTTTGGTCCTGTAGCTAGGCTTGAATCAATTCGTATCTTGCTTGCTTTTGCAACTCACCATGATTTCAAGCTATACCAAATGGATGTGAAAAGCACTTTCCTCAATGGTCCAATCAAGGAGGAAGTGTACGTGGAGCAACCACCTGGATTTGAGGACGATAAGTATCCTAACCATGTCTTTAAACTTCGGAAAGCTCTCTATGGCCTCAAACAAGCTCCTAGAGCTTGGTATGAGTGTCTTAGAGGTTTTCTTATTAAAAATGGTTTTAGGATAGGAAAAGCAGACTATACACTCTTCACTAAGCATTTTAACAATGATTTATTCGTGTGCCAAATATATGTCGATTACATTATATTTGATTCTACTAACAAAGCTTTTTGTGATGAGTTTTCAAAGATAATGACTGAAAGGTTTGAGATGTCAATGATGGGGGAATTGAAGTTCTTCCTAGGATTCCAAGTCAAACAACTCAAGGAAGGAACGTTCATAAGTCAAACCAAGTATATTCAAGACATACTTAAGAAGTTTGACATGGACAAAGACAAACCCATCAAGACTCCTATAGGAACCAACGGACATCTTGACCATAATGAAGATGGTCCAAGTGTAGACCAAAAGGTATTTCATTCCATGATAGGCTCTTTGCTTTACCTTTGTGCATCTAGGCCCAACATAATGCTTAGTGTGTGTATGTGTGCACGTTTCCAAGCCGCTCCTAAGGAGTGCCACTTGACGGCCGTTAAGCAGATTCTTAGATATTTGGTTCACACTCCTAACCTAGGACTTTGGTATCCCAAGGGATCCAAGTTCAATCTCATTGGATACTCCAATGCTGATTATGCCGGTTGTAAGGTAGACAGAAAGAGCACGTCAGGGACTTGTCAATTTCTTGGTAGGTCCTTGGTTTCGTGGTCTTTAAAGAAACAAAACTCCATTGCCTTATCCACAGACGAAGCTGAGTACGTCGCAGCTGGGAGTTGTTGTGCACAACTCCTATGGATGCGACAAACTCTTAGGGACTATGGTTACACCTTGAGCCATATTTCACTCCTATGTGACAATGAGAGTGGCATCAAGATTGCTCACAATCCCGTGGAGCATTCTAGAACCAAACATATTGATATCCGTCACCATTTCCTGAGAGATCACTCTATCAAGGGAGATATTGTTATCTCTCATGTTAGGAGTGTGAATCAATTGGCGGACATCTTCACAAAACCCCTTGATGAGAAACGCTTTTGTGATCTAAGGAGTGAACTGAATATCCTAGGTTCTCGAAACGTTGCTTGAAGTGTGCACATCTGTTTGTTGCTGGTTTATAAATAATGAGTGGTTTAGGCCCGATCTTCCGAAAGGTAGGTCGATTGAGGTGGAGAACTCGACATTGATGATCCGTGGCACTCAAGCAGTTCGAACACCCCAGCAATCACTACACCACTGCTCTGTTGGTTATCAACCTTGCAGCACATGCTTGACCTCGCCAAGAAGGCTAATCCTTGCAGGTGCAACCGAGAACACGAGCAAGAACGTAGAAGACGTGATCGGAAAGTCATGAAGTTGGGGTTTCACAAAAACCGTAGAACGGCGGCTGTTTATCTAAGCAAAACCCACCGAATATGTCCGGTGGCTGCAGTATTTAAAGGCTACGGTTCATCCATAAGACCCTTAGACGCATCCCTAATGGACTCATACGGGATACAAGGCCCAAAAGCCCAATACGGTGGTGCAACACTAGACAGAACTCTGAATTCGACTTGTTTCGACAACTCCCAACGACTCCTGGTGAATTTTAATGTGGGACCAGAACCATTGGAAAATTTTATCTTGACATCTTTCCATGCATATTTGGAACGTTGAAAACAGAGTCCGTATGCATCCTGGGCGTCCGTTTTAAGATGGACTGCTCCTGGACTCTGAGTTGAACTCGAGTCCAAGTTGGTGACTGTTTCCATCAACTTGTGGACGTCCCATCTGGTTCTCCACGTCCCCAAATCCTCCTCCCTTTACTTGTTGATCATGTCCATGGTTCCTAATAACAATTAAATCATTCAATAGCAATCCGTTCTCAAAATCATATGGGTAGGAAGTTAGGAACGAGTTCACCTGCTGATTTAGTAATCATGATCGTGCTCTTGTGATTGGTCCTTGTATATAAATGTGGGTATTCACTGTTGTGATGTCCTCATCAGCCTCCCCCTCTTAAATAGGAGTCGTCCTCGACTCAATATCATCTTCTTCCCCCAAGTATGGTTGTAAATCTGAAATGTTAAATGTGGGACTAACCCCAAAATCGGGAGGCAACTCAAGCTTATATGCATTGTCATTGATCTTTTCAACAATCTTAAAAGGGCCAGCAGCTTGTGGCATAAGTTTAGATTTTCTCAAATGAGGGAATCGTTCTTTTCTCAAATGTAGCCATACCAAATCCCCTGGTTCAAGTTTTACTTCTTTTCTACCTTTACTACCAGAAATTCTATACTTCTCATTCATCCTTTCAATATTTTTCTTTGTAGTTTCATGCATCATAAGAATGAACTCAGATCGTTGTGTAGCATCCAAATTTATAGTTTCAGAAGGAGGCAAAGGTAATAAATCAATAGGAGCACAGAGATTGAAACCATACACTACCTGAAATGGGCTTACCTTCGTAGTAGAGTGATCTGACCTGTTGTAAGCAAATTCTATATGTGGTAAACAATCCTCCCAACCCTTTAAATTTGTTTTTAAAACAGACCGCAACATAGTGGATAGAGTACGATTTACTACCTCAGTTTGTCCATTGGTTTGTGGGTGACATGTGGTTGAAAACAGCAGCTTGGTTCCCAATTTATACCACAATGTTCTCCAAAAATGACTTAAAAATATTGCATCACGAACAATTGTATTTGGTACACCATGTAAATGAATAATTTCCGTCATAAACAAATCAGCAATGTGTGAGGCATTTTCATTATTATGACAAGGTATAAAATGTGCAATTTTGGAGAAACGATCAACAACCACAAAAATACTATCCATCCCTCTCTTAGTCCTAGGCAATCCCAAAATAAAATACATGGAAATATCCTGCCAAGGTACACTAGGAACAGGAGGAGGCATATAAAGACCATGTGGGTTAAGTCGAGATTTAGCTTTATTGCAAGTAGTGCATCGTGACACATAGCGCTCGACACCACGTCTCATCTTTGGCCAAAAGAAGTGTGTGGCCAGCACGTTCTCAGTTTTCTTCACTCCAAAATGTCCCATCAAACCTCCTCCATGTGCTACCTGCAAAAGTAATAGGCGAACGGAACTAGCAGGAACACATAGCTTGTTAGCACGATAGAGGAGGCCCTCCCATAGTACATATTTATTCCATGTTCTTCCTTCTCTACAATTTTCAAAGGCATCTTTGAAGTCCAAATCAGTAGGATATAATCCTTTTATTGTTTCTAAACCAAATATTTTATGATCAAGTTGGGATAGCATGGTGTAACGTCTAGATAATGCATCTGCAATAACATTCTCCTTCCCTTTCTTATGCTTAATGATGTATGGAAATGATTCTATGAACTCAATATATTTAGCATGTCGTTTATTCAGATTGTTTTGGCATTGAAGATACTTCAAAGATTCATGATCGGAATGTATGATGAACTCCTTAGACCAAAGGTAATGTTTCCAAGTTTGTAGAACTCGCACTAAGGCATACAATTCCTTATCATAAGTAGAATATTTCAGAGAAGGACCATGCAATTTTTCACTAAAGAATACAACGGGTTTACCTCCTTGTATGAGAACACCTCCAATACCAATGCCGCTTGCATCACATTCTAGCTCAAATGTCTTGTCAAAATCAGGAAGTTGTAGCAATGGTGCTTGTGTAAGCTTTGATTTGAGAACATCAAAAGCTTGTTGCTGCTGTTCGCCCCATCGAAACTGCACTCCCTTCTTCGTCAGTTCATGGAGAGGTGCTGCAATGGTGCTGAAATCCTGCACAAAGCGTCGACAAAAACCTGCAAGACCAAGAAAACTACTCACCTGCGTGACGGTCGATGGAGTTGGCCAGCTAGTGATCGCCACAATTTTTGCCTCATCCATCTCAATTCCCTGCGATGAAACGACATATCCAAGAAACAAAACTCGATTGGTGCAAAAGACGCACTTTTCGAGGTTACAAAACAAACATGCATCTCTCAAGACACTGAAAACAGCACGTAAATGATTAAGATGTTCGTCATATGACTTGCTGTAAATGAGGATATCATCGAAGTAAACCACCACAATTGTCCAATAAAAGCACGTAAAACCTCGTTCATTAATCGCATAAAAGTGCTAGGTGCATTAGTTAAACCAAAAGGCATTACTAACCACTCATAAAGTCCAAACTTGGTTTTAAATGCAGTTTTCCATTCATCTCCTAGTGCCATTCTAATTTGGTAGTAACCACTACGCAAGTCAATTTTTGTGAAAATAATAGCACCACTCAATTCATCAAGCATGTCATCTAAGCGAGGAATAGGATAACGATATCGAATGGTGATGTTATTAATCGCTCTACAATCAACACACATGCACCAGCTACCATCTTTCTTAGGAACCAAAAGAACAGAACAAGGACTAAGGCTTTCACGAATATACCCACGGTTCAAAAGATCTTGAACTTGTCGCTGAATTTCCCTTGTCTCTTCTGGATTCGCCCTGTACGCCGCACGATTTGGCAAACTTGCCCCTGGAATCAAGTCGATCTTATGTTCAATGCCCCTCATAGGTGGTAATCCAGGGGGTATCTCGGGGGGGAACACATTCGCAAAATCCTGCAAAAGGTTAGCAACAGCAGGGGGCAATGCCATGGACGCTTCATGAATTGAAAACATGGCTTCTTTGCATACTAAAGTGTATTACATCCCCTTGGTATAAAATAAACCAGCAAGGTCAGATTTAGTTGTGAGCAACGAAGGTGATTTTAACTTAATTACTTGCTGTTTTTCAGATTCTAGTGATTTTGTTGCCTTATCATCACGTGTTTTACTTTTCTCAAAATGTACAATTTCAGCAGGAGTCATAGGAAGCAAAGTGATTTTTCCTTTATACATCAGAGTATATTTATTAGTTCTACCATGATAGCATCCATATCAAATTCCCAAGGACGTCCCAACAAAAGAGAACAAGCATCCATAGATACGACATCAAAATCGGCAAAATCATGATAAGAACCAATCGAAAAATGTACCCTCGCTGTTTGTGTTACCCTAACCTTACCGCTGTTGTTGAACCACTGAATGTGGTATGGATGAGGATGTGCTCTTGTTGTCAACCCAAGTTTCTTGAGCACATCCATGTTCACCAAGTTGTTTCAGCTGCCTCCATCAATTATAGTGTGCACACGGCAGTCCTTGACGATGAGAAACATGTGAAAAAGATTGTGTCATTGTAGCTTGTCATCCGCCTCAACTTTGGAGCTCAAAGCACGCTGCACAATTATGCTTCTATAATTTTCCGTTACTGCAGAACCAAGTACCTCTTCATCTGTGCTATAGTGGTCATCTTTTGGTCCTGCAACGTTAGTAGCAAGAGAATATTCATCTCCAACATCTGAAGTACTATCATACCCACCATCATCTCGTGCTATGTATGCTCATTTGCTAGGGAAATCTTTCATCACATGACCAACTCCCGGGCAGCGGTGACACTTAATGTTGGAAGTTCGACTCGTGGAAGGAGTGGAAGACGTAGGCTTGAATGATGTCGTCTTGCTGCCCTCCGGCGCGCAAGGAAATGGAGCAGTGGATGATGTTCGTTGGCCACCATTGGATGGTGTAGTGGCAGTAGGAAAACTCAAAGATGGTGCTCTTTTGGATGGTGTAGATGTCGAACGCGGTGTGAAGGTGCTCCTCGTGCGTTGGTGCTGCTGCTGTTGGCGGCCCTGCAATTCTTTTTCTGCTAACATAGCCAGCTGAAATAATCTGTTAACAGTATCATATTCCTTATAATCAACAATGTCCTGAATTTTACGCCTCAACCCCCCATAAAAACGAGCTATTTTGTCATCCATGTCCTCTACTACCCCACAGCGCAACATACCCTTTTGTAAATCTTGATAATACTCCTCTATGGACATGTTACCTTGGTCTAAGCGCTGCAATTTTTTGTGAAGGTCCCGCTGAAAAGAAGGAGGAACAAAACGAACATGCATAGCTTCCTTTAATCTGTCCCATGTTGGAGGATCAGTTCTAGTTTTAACAAGTTCATTCCATCATATGATAGCAAAATCCTTAAACTCACTAGTGGCTTGACAAACTCTATGTTGTTCAGGAACAAGATGGGCATTAATATTCTTCTCTACTGTCATCTCCCAATCAAGATATGCCTCAGCATCATAAGCACCAGAAAAAGAGGGTATAGTAAATTTGACTTTAGCACAAGGATCATCAAGAGGGCGATTAAAATTGTTATGATGATCATTGTAATTATAACGATTATTACCTCCCATACCTCGTAGATAACGTGGAAGTCGTGGTTGATTGTTATGATCTTCCATATTATAAGCATTGTCTTCACGATCTTCAGCGAGAGGCAGCCGCGCCTCAAGAGTATCCATCCGAACAACAAGATCAGCAAGTTGGCGATTCAAGGTCGTCAATGACGCCTCTGTCGATGCTTGGGTTTTGGTGAACATATCTGTCATTTCCCTCATCATGTCATGCAACTCAGCATGTTGAACACATTCATCATCCCTTTTATCTTCTGCCATTGTTAGTAGTAAACAAAAGACAACAAAAAGATGTTATCCCTATCAACTACAAAGGATAGTGGCAATGTGAAAAGTGGAAGGAAGGAAACAATCTCTCTCTCTCTCAATCGTCTTACCACGTTCTTACAAGTGTTCTTACCGACACAGCAGGTGGTAAACGGTGGACGGTGAGAATCAATGAAGCGTGGAGTGATTGCAAGGGTACCTGTTCTGCTCAAGAGGAAAAGTGGAGCTTGGATGGCACAATATGGTGGCTAATAAGCAAAAATTATTAACAGAAAAAACAAAGTTGAATAATTATTCAATGTAGGAACTGTTGCTGGTTAACAAGTATTCTAGGCCTAGCACAACACAAGGCAGTAGAAAGGCAGATAGAAAATCAGGAAGATATAACCAAACAAGTACAGCACAAGTGTATAGCCAACTGTTTTCAAGGGTATGCTGTCAATGCTTTAATATCTGTGCTCTCTTCACTATTTTTTCTTTTTTATATTTTTTCTGATATTTTTTGTTTACTCGATAGCACAAAAATAGAAAGCACACAACTTTGCAGCTCAATTGGATGTAAGATGTGGCCTATAGAAAATAAGTAAGATTCTTTAAAATCCGGGCTGAAACTTCAGAGGCCAGATAGTCTATCTTCCAAGGGGAATTTGGCCAAACAAATTTCGCCGAGCACAGCAAAGCCATGGAAAATCGGTTGCGAAATTTTGAGTAGATCAATTTGAAAAAAAAAAATCACCCGATTTCGAGTTCGTATGCAAAAGTTATGGCCATTTTAAGGTAGGCTACCCGAGTTACTGTTTTTTTATGTTGATTCAAACTCGGTTGTGAAGAAGATCTAATAATAGGATGTGAGAAACAATCAGAATTTAGTAACGGCAACTGATGGGATGTTGTGTGATGAATCAAGGAGGACTGGCACAATGGTTTGTCACCTGTTCTAGGGCTGGCGATGCGGGAGTTCACGCAAGGCGGCTAGCTAGGGCAAACCGATGATCTTGGCGGCTCGGTTTGTTGTTTAGGGATTGTGAAATAGGTGAGCAGCAAGAAAAATAAGGAAGAAAACCGATAACTACGACCCAAAAAACACAAAGCTAAACCAGCAACAAGACTCGACCACACGAATGCAAACTCAACAATGCAAACTGAAAAACAAAAATTGCAGGCACTATGATCTAGGAATCGGTAAACACGATATGTTTTTTGTGGCTTTTTCTGTGGACTCTAGGTATGAAAAACATAAACTAATCTAGTGGGAAATAAAAGTACCTCACGGGTAACCTGAAATCTGATACCAAATGATGAGTGGTTTAGGCCCGATTTTCCGAAAGGTAGGTCGATTGAGGTGGAGAACTCGACGTTGATGAACCGTGGCACTCGAGCAGTTCGAACACCCCTGCAATCACTACACCACTGTTATCAACCATGCAGCACACGCTTGACCTCCCAAATAAGGCTAATCCCTGCAGGTGCAACCGAGAACACAAGCAAGAACATAGAAGACGTGATCTGAAAGTCACGAAGTTGGGGTTTCACAAAAACCGTAGAACGGCGGCTGTTTATTGTAAAAGCCCAAGAAAAGGGACTTGCAAAAAATTTTCTTCACCTCACAACACCACAGCTTTTGTTGTGGATATCTTAGGAAATATTGGGAAGAGCAAGTAACCTCCATCAAAAGAGTGATTAGAGGGGAAGCCTTCGCTTTCACAAAGTGGGAATTTTACACATGACACATGAGGGGGTGATTCAAAACTGTTGCATTCAAACTCATGGTTGCAGCAGCTAAAACAAAGATCAAAGTGCATAATTGGATTCCTCAGGTCCCAATTAGTGGGGAGGCAAAGTTTCAATAATTTTTGAAAAGGTTTGCTACCCATTTGTCCAAAAAGGATCCAAATGTGCAAGAATTCAAATATACATTTGAATTTGGGGGAGATTTGCCCAACCATACAAATGTAGGTCAGTTTGAAACTCCAAACATTTGAATTCATCTCTTGCCAAGTTTTGGAGATCTTTTGAGGGGTGGGGGAGCACTGACAAGTGGGTCCCACATGTCATTGGGGAGGATCAAATTGCACAAAAGTCAACAGCCTTAGGGGCTAAGTATTGCACTCGGAACAGAGCCGAGGCTCCACCGTGACACACCGATAAACGCCGGGTGCCACCTCCTGCTCTCCCCTCGCGCACTGGCGAGCTCCTCGTGGGGGTGCAGTAACTCCCAGCCGTGCCCCAGCTCGCCACGACCGCGAGCCGACCCCCAGCCACCGCCCTCTCGCACGACAGAACGCCGAGGAGCCGCCGCTGTGGTCCATTTACTCGGGAGCGATCGTCTCTCGAACGTCGGCAACTCAGCAAACCAGCATCCCCAGACCTCCCACGCACTCCCCGCACCACTTCCGGTCAAGCTGAGCCACCACAAACCGCGCAAACGACGTTCTTCGCGGCAGCCGGAAAGGACCAAGCCAAGGTGCTCCCGTGGGCAGCTCGGCAGAGGACTTGTCACGACCAAGAAGGAGCAGTTTTGGACGTGCCTAGGCTCCACGCTGCTGGACCCCAAAGCCTAGAACCAGTGACCGATCATCGCTGGCGAATTTCGCAAAACACCTCCAACCGGTGCAGAACTACCCTCGGGTAAGAAATCCACAAATTCCAGGCATATGCTTGCTTAGAGTTTATCAAACTGCACTCACAGGAGCTAGACTTGACGGCGCCCAAATTTGCTTCGCAACCCTAGTTTAATCTTGGCTGTAGCCGGCGTATTTCCTGGTTTTCCAACCGCGGTTATGGCGGGAAGGGTCGGGCTCACAGTGACGGCTAGGTTAGAGCTCTTTCCGAGCCCAGGCATGGCCTTGTCTACCGTCTCCGAGGTCCCCCGGTGCTGTAGAGCCGTTCCACCGAGGTTTTGGTGGGCTACATTGGCCGGGTGCCATAACCGAACGGAGTCCGAGCCGCTGCACCGTCGCCGGCTAGGTTAGGGCCACCGACAACTGGAGCAGTCAGTGCCATCGTGTTCAGCGCACGGAATTAGGCTCAGGCGGCGAGTTTCCGGTTGAGAGGCGGTCGGGAAGCCAAGTCCGGCGAGCTTCAAAGGTATGCCGGCGAGGGGACGGCGCGGGAAAAAGGGCGGGCGCGAGGAAGAAGACGAGCCGGCCGGGCCGGCTCGTCAATCCCTCGATGCACAGTGTGGGGATTTTCTGTTGCACCGGAGCAGATGTGAACACGCGGAGAACAGTCCTGTGGCCCCGTGTGGCGCAGCCGAAGTGGTGACACGTGGGGGCCAGGCCCGCTGTCAAGAATTTGAACTTTTCCCGGTTAATTCGAATTCCAGAATTTCCCCAAACTTTAGAACTCCATAACTTTTGCTAGGAAGCTCCAAATCTAGTGATTCAAATTGGGTTGGATTCATCTTACCTAGCTCTGTCCAAATATACAACCCAATTTGTATGAAACCCGTTAATTAATTCTGGAAAATTCTTTAAACTTTTCAGCAAAAGAATTTTAGAGGGAGTTTGGTTCATCCAAAAATACTCAAATTTGACCAGAATATCCTTTAGGAGGTTAGTGATCACCTGTAAAAGTTTCAGACCATTTGGAGTTGATTTGATCAGGACAATTCAGATTTGAAGGTGCTGTGTTCAATAGAATACAGAAACATTTTCAGAAAATTTCCAAAGCTTGGAAATTCAGTTCTGGGCAAATCTTAGCTCCAAAAATGCTAGAAAAATTCATGCAAACTCTATGAGCTATAATTGAAATTGTAGTTCACTAAGTTGGGCATGAACAGGGGTGTTACCTCAGAATTAATTCTGCTTTGCTTAATTGCTGAGAGAATTATTCTGAGCAAACCACTCAATGACAAGTGCTAAATTTTGATCCAGAGAGTTTTCTTGTGACAAGGAACTCACACAAAAATTCTCAGCTCCATTGGAGCTCTGGATCACCTCTGTCCTGTTTAACCACTTGAGGGATTAATATGGAAAAGGGGGAAAACCACTTAGCATTTAACCATGTGCTTAGGTCTAAGCCCAAACCACCAGCACCCAGTTCATCTTTAAATTCTTAAACAGAGTTCCAGTTGTTAGAGACTGGTTATAAGAACTAATAGCAGAAGTATTACCCTAAACTCATATGCATATTCATTAACATGTCGAATTTTATTAACGTGTAGTCGCTGAAGGCGAGAAAGCTCCGGAGGTTCTCGACTTCCTGCTTCCAGAGGAAGAACTGACTACTGACCAGCAGCAACAAGGCAAGCCCCGGTTTGCATTAACCTTTTTATAAGTCTTACTTTGTTTACATGTGTCATATGAAGTATGATTGTGCATTAGATATAGGATGGATGGAACCCCACTTGCATAACCAGAATTTTTCCCTAAGAGTGAGGGTAGTGTCTAGGACCTCGAGTAGACAGGCTATGCTTAATGAGTCATAGGACTTCGGTACAAGTCGAGTAGTTGGAATCTACTCGCGAGATAGGCTCGGGACACACGGGTTCGGTTGAGTGATGTGAGATCACTTTAGTAAGGAAAATGAGACTAGGCAGGGGCTAGGGCGCAGCAAGAGGAAGTCTTGTGTGCACAGCCCTGTCCGTGTCGATTGAGGACTGATCCGTGTGCGGCCCTGCTGAACAAGTATTGAACGTACCGAAGGCATATCGGATATATGGGCCCCGATAAACCGATGTAACCTAAACCTCCGGGCGTCGAGGCATAACGCACCGATTTATATGTGTAGGCTGAGGGCAACAAGGTGGAAATCTGCCAACGGGCATAGAGAGATGCTCCGTGTGGGGAACCTCCTGCTCGTTTCGGTGCGACTGGTTCGACGTTTGGGCTGTTGGGTGAAAGGTTGTCCCGTACGACATCGAGTGAGCGTGCTGTGCAGCTCCACGGGTGGGCGTATGTGACGTGCTCTTTGGGTTTCCCTGCAGGTGTATATCGAGTCGATTCGCCGTCCCTCGCGGTGACGAGTACCGCTTGTTCACTGCGTCGTAACGTAGACTAATGAATGAAATGTTATGATTCAATATTGCTGTTATGATATAATTGTATTGCTACATGTGTGCCACCAAATATTGCTCACTAAATTTCAGCTTCATGAACTGTTAACTTGTTGCTAAAAGATGAACTAAGGATGAAGTTGTAGGCGTGTCCATTTGCTGCAACATTGCTATCCTATGTCATGGTACACCTCATATAGAGTTTCATGCTTAGGTGAGTCGGTTAAGCCTTGCTGAGCCTTCGTGCTCACGGTTGCTGCTTAAGTGTTTTTCAGGTGAGGAGCCACCCACGGACTCGGAGTACGAGTCCACCGGTGAGAGTTACCCTCCATCGGGGACCACAGCTGAGTGGGAGCCGTACACGCCGTGCTGAGCTGAGGAGTGCAGCTAGTGTGGGTTGCCCTAGGGCTGGGCAACCGACTTTTGCTAGATAGGCGGGCGTGAGTTGTACAAAAGAAACTTCTGTTGTGTATTGAAGACCCTAGTTTGTAACTGAGAACTGTACTACTTTGTACATTCAGTTTGTTTTTCCCAGGTAATATAATGTGTTCTTATGACGTGTGCTGTCGGGTGTCGCATCGCGCGGCACCACCCTCTGCGATCCTGGATGAGGGGATCCCGGTCCGTCACATTTATCTAAGCAAAACCCACCGAATATGGCCAGTGGCTGCAGTATTTAAAGGCTAGGGTTCATCCATAAGACCCTTAGACGCATCCCTAATGGGCTCATACGGGATACAAGGCCCAAAAGACCAATACGGTGGTGCAGCACCGGATAGACCTCTGAATTCGACTTGTTTCGACAACTCCTAACGACTCCTGGCGGATTTTAATGTGGGACCAGAACCATTGGAAAGTTTATCTTGTCATCTTTCCATGCATATGTAGAACGTTGAAAACGGAGTCCGTATGCATCCTGGCCGTCCGTCTTAAGATGGACTGCTCCTGGACTCCGAGTTGAACTCGAGTCCGAGTTGGTGACTGTTTCCATCAACTTGTGGACGTCCCATCTGGTTCTCCACGTCCCCAAATCCTCATCCCTTTACTTGTTGATCATGTCCATGGTTTCTAATAACAATTAAATCATTCAATAGCAATCCATTCTCAAAATCACATGGGTAGGAAGTTAGGAACGAGTTCACCTGCTGATTTAGTAACCGTGCTCGTGCTCTTGTGATTGGTCCTTGTATATCAATGTGGGTATCCACTATTGTGATATCCTCATCAATAAACTTAAAAAATCGCATGTTTTCAACATACTACCCTAATCTCTCTTACTCTATGAAAACTATGTTCAAAAGGACTCTTTGTCAAATATGGTCATTGTTTGTTTGATGTATGCTTACTGACCATGTTTGCCAAAGATATTTGCATAAACTTGTCCAAAAGGATCATATTCTTGAGATAAAATTCAAATTATATGAATTTCGGTATGTAGCCGGACTAGTCCGCCTGGGAGGCCGGACAAGTCCGGCCCCAGAGAAGTCTGGCTCTGGTCCGCTAACAGGACTTGTCCGGACACCAAGCCGGACTAGTCCGGCCCCGCCAGACACATGTAGCCACCGGAGCTCACCCTTGTGGAAGGGATGAGGTCCGGCCCCACGGACACGTGTTGCCACCGTAGCTCACCCCTGTGGAATGGATGAGGTCCGGCCCCGCGGGACACGTGTCGCAACCGAAGCTCACCCCTATGGAAGGGATGAGGTCCGGCCCCGAGGGACACGTGTCGCCACCGGAGCTCACCCCTGTGGAAGGGATGAGGTCCGGTCCCGCGGGACACGTGTCACCACCGGAGCTCGCCTCTGAGGAGAGGGGAGGCCCCCGCCCACTGGACACGTGTCACCACCGGAGCTTGCCTCTGAGGAGAGGAGAAGCCCTGGCCCGCTGGACACGTGTCGCCACGGGAGCTCGCCTCTGAGGAGAAGAGAGGCCCCGGTCCGCTGGACACGTGTTGCCACCGGAGCTCGCCTCTGAGGAGAGGCCCCGGCCCGCTGGACATGTGTCTCCACGGGAGCTCGCCTCTAAGGAGAGGGGAGGTCCGGCCCTGCTGGACACGGGGCGCCCTCTGAGCTCGCCTCTGAGGAGAGGGGAGGTCTGGCCCCGCCGGACACATGGCGCCCTCGGAGCTTGCCTCTGAGGAGAGGGGAGGTCCGGACCCGCCGGACACGTGGAGCCCACGGAGCTCGCCTCTGTGAAGAGGGGAGGCCCGGCCCCGCTGGACACGTGGTGCATTCGGAGCTCACCCTGGCAGTGGCCACGTGGAAGGGTCGGACTTCACAGCGGACAAGTCCAAATCGGACTAGTCCGCCTGGGGAGGCCGGACAATTCCGGCCCCATAGAAGTCCGGCTCTGGTCCGCCAACCGGACTTGTCCGGACACCTAACCCAGACTAGTCCGGCCCCTGGGGACTTAACCTCCCAGGGAAGGCCAGACTTCTCTCTTCACAGACTAGTCCGCTCACATCCTCTCAAAAGCGGAAAGCGCCCACAAATTGGCGATTTTCGCTTTCCTCCACCAAAAATCTTGTCCAATCCACGGATTGGAGACCTAAGGAGCGAGTAAACCCTTCCCCGGGCTTCGTTGCTCAAGTTTCAACTCCAAATTCATCACATTTGAAGATTTCAAGAGGTATTCTTGACCTAACAAAAAATCCTTCTTTTTCTTCACTCTTAGGCCTTTTGATAGAAACCTCTTCACTAATGTTTCTCCGAAGAACAACCGAGTGAATATCACATGTATGCCAGGATCATTTTATCATACATGTGATGACAAATAGTGAAGCATCATTTATTACAAGACAGGTGTCGAATATAAATAAGTCTTACATAGCATATGTCTCGATGGATGATAATAAGTTCATAATATGTAAATAACACAGCAGCGGAATATAAATCTTGTGGGCTCCATCACAGGCATTGCCCAGGGGACTCCGTGAACCTAAAATCCTTCCTCAGGACCAAAGTCTTGGTCATTAAACACCACATCATTCTCTTGACATGAGCAGCAATATAAACCAACAGAAAAGCAAGTTTGAGTACCGTGGGTACTCAGCAAGTGTGGGAAAGTTATGTCATGCATGGCTAGAGCAAGGAGAGGTTGACTCATGGTTAAAGCACTACGCAATTAATACCTATCACCTTAGCTTATTAAGAACCTACATTACTACACAGGTGAAATGGTTCCGAATCCCTCAACCCATCATCATTATCAAATAAACATAGTCTCATCTCCAATGTTAAGCTTCCCGCCTAACATTCACAACTTCCCAATTCATCATCCTCTAATCATGAATAAGTCCAAGCCACTCTTGATTGTGAGCACGGCTGTCATGACAGTTTTGACTCTGCAGAGTTTGCACCACTGTACCCACATGTAGTGATTTCATCCCCCGTTGCTGGGTGGACTAAAGAACCTCCATTATGCTAGTGGCCGCGAACCACATTCACACTTCCCAGGTGTGTAGCAGGAGATCACTACGAAGCCTTTACAAAGGGATTCTCGACGAGCGTGGGCCCACTGAGGTTTCACCCCTAACAGCATACAAGAGGCTCCAACCCTGCTGCAGTGGCCCCCTCTTGAGCCTTGCGGTTCATATGGTAGTCCAGCTGACACCTATTCCCCGCACCATCCAACACACCCATACTACGCCGGGGATACACCTAATTAATTGGCCAAGCTGCCCCATCTCAGCATGTGGTTGGCACGGTAAAGCCAGGTTACATGCTCCATGAACCGGTCCTTAGGATCCAGGCAAGTACTAAACACAAACCCGAGTCTCGTGCACCCAGCACCAACCAAATCATCCAACTTGCCTCGATCCCTACCTCTACATAACTCATAATATCTCATTCAAGAGTAAGGTAAATAAATTGATGATCTCATATCCCAATTATCTCATTCTAGGCATGGCTAAGTATAAGTATATAAATAAATGACATGATAAAATAAATCCCAACCCAAGCTACAAGGAAACAAGATAATGCAATTCTAGGGAAACTTTCTAGCATGGGTTTCATATTTAAATTCACAATGCAAATAATTCTATCTACACATCCTAGCATAGGATCAAAGTGGTCAAGGACACTTGCCTTCTTCCTGCTGCTCTGAGAATGGAAAGTCTTGGTCTTGGAAGGGGAGAACTTGCTATGGGGCAGGTTCTACTCATGCCAATACACATAGAAAAAGAAAACAACAATCCATAAGACATAGTTCACAATTTCACTTCACACAAACCACACATACATACCTATTAAAATCATTCACATTTCTAAGTGTTGTGGTTACTCTACATGTGTTGATTTTGGCCTACATGCATTTTTAAACATATGTATATGATTTCTAACTTTTGTATTCAGATTTCTGTTTGCACACTATATATGAATTTCCAATTTGAACAAATTCTTTATATTTAATTAATACACTTCTTAGCTACCAAGTTTGCATGAAAGGTAATTTCCTCCTCCAAATAGGTTTTCAGATCTTCTACCAAATCCTAAACTGAGGTTTTTGGATTTGGAGACTTCATTTATCATTTTCTAATTACGCATACCTATTTTCCTATATTTTCAGATTTATTTTCTATGCCTAAAAGTGAGTTTCAATATTAAATATTAGGACATATCATCTACACAGAATAGGTTCTGATCTAAAATATTAAATAATATATTTTTGAACTTCTCCTCTGATGTGAACTAATTTAAATTTATTTTATCAGTTTTCAGAATTATTTCCTAGCCTAAAAATGTGTTTCAAGAACTAATAAATATGAACAACACTTAGGCAGATTTCATTTCAGCCTAAAATCTATTTTTAAATCATTCTAAAGTTTTCCAAGTGCTAGGAGAGTTTAAATTTGAATTTGCTCATGTGTTTGCGTCACCTTTTAAATTTAAATCCTAGTCACATATTCAAATTTCTGAATTTAATATCATATAAGGTCAAAAAGGTAAATCCACCCTACTGCAGGGTCTAATTTGCTATTTCATAAATTTCCAGGGGTCTAACTACACATAATAGAGGGGTTTTCCAAATTTTTATTAAGTCCAGGGGCTAAAACTGATTTTTAAATGAATTTACATGAATTTCTGAAGTTCCAGGGGCTAGATCAGAAGTTTCCGGTGCTAGCTCATGTTTTCCGAGATACCCAGGGGGTAGCGCGTAAGAATCCCCGCCTTTATAATGCGGGGCTGATGTGGACCGTCCGATTTAAAATAGACGGCTCAGGTTAGATCGCCGAACCGGTACGCGCGGGTTTTAATTCTACCGTGCGATTTAAAATAGACGGCCCTCAAGGGGCCACGTCGCCATGGCCTGAACCAGCCCGTGCGCGCAGCGTCGCGTGGCGGCGGGGGTGGCGATCTCGCCGGCGCAGCCTCGGCTTTTGACGCTACACGTTAGAACTCACCGAGGGGTTTTCCAGCACTCGGAGGCCCTGGAAGTCGGTCGGCGGCGAGCTTCAACGGCGACGTTCTTTGGTGCACGTCAGGGTGGCCGTTGGGGCGCAAGACAAGTCGTTTCCCTCACCTTCAGGGCTCCCCGGCTGTGGTGGAACATGATCAGCACGTTAGATCAGGGAATTTGAGCAAGAATCGAAAGATATCAGCTGTAGAAACTTTGGTTCTCACCGGAGAGAAGAACAGCAGATCGGGGGGGGGGACAGGGCGATTGTCGGCGTTTATATAGGCGAGGGAGGGTGGCGGTCTGTTGAGATCAAGTTGGGGGCGTCCGGGACCGGAATTCGGGTTAGGGGCGCGGGTTTCCGGAGGTGGTTTGGATTCGGGTGCGAGAAGAGTCCGGGGTCGGCCGGGCGCGCGGGAGGTGAGGGATGACACGTGGGCCCCGCGTGTCAGTGAGAGGAAGAGAGGGGCGCGGGTTTGGGGCTGGCGCGGGGAGGTAGTGGGCCAGCTGGCGGGTTTCGGCCCACTGGTCGGTTGGGGTTTTTTCTTTTTCTTTTTCTTTTCTGTTTTGATTTGAATTTGAATTCCAATTTAAATTTGAATTTCTGCACCACATGCAATACGTCCAAAAAATTTTAAATTCCCCTCTTTAGCAGGTTTTGGGGTGTTACAACTCTACCCCCCCTTAAAAGAAATCTCGTCCTCGAGATTGGTGGTTCTAGGAAAACAATTCTGAAAACTGTGCCTTAAGCTCGTCTTCTCGTTCCCATGTGGCTTCCTCTTCTGAGTGATGCTTCCACTGCACCTTGCACATACGGATTCTTTTATTTTTTGTGAGGCGTTCCATTGTCTCCAAAATCTTGATCGGTTTCTCGGCATAAGACAGATCCTCTGCTACGTCAACCTCATTCATAGGTAACATCCCTTCAGGCGTCCTCAGACATTTCTTTAGCTGTGACACATGGAATACATTGTGCACATCTGATAGGCGAGCCGGTAGTTCGAGTTGATATGCCACTTTGCCTTTCCTCTCCAGAATCTGAAAGGGTCCGATGTATCGAGGTGATAACTTCCCTTTCACCTTGAACCGACGAAGTCCTCGGATAGGGGACACCTTGAGGTAAACATAGTCCCCCACGTTGAAAATGAGCTCTCTTCTCCGTACATCGGCATAGCTCTTTTGTCAGGTCTGTGCTATCCTCAAGTTGTTGCGGATTCTCACTTTCGCCTCGGCTTCTTGTAGTACTTCGGGCCCAAACACTTTACTTTCCCCTGTTGGTTCCAAAATAGTGGAGTTCTGCACTTCCTCCCATACAAAGCCTCAAATGGTGACATCTTCATACTAGCCTGATAGCTGTTGTTATAGCAGAACTCTGCATACGGTAAGTTCTTATCCCAACTCCTATTGTTCTTGAGCGCACACGCTCTCAGCATATCCTCAAGGATCTGATTGGTTCTTTCCGTCTGCCCGTCAGTCTAAGGGTAATAGGCAGAACTAAAATTTAGGTGAGTTCCCATGGTTTCATGTAACTTCTGTCAGAACCTTGAGGTGAACTGTGTCCCTTGATCTGACACTATCTTCTTTGGCACTCCATGAAAACACACGATCCTTGACATGTACAATTCCTCTAATTTCGATCCGCTGTAGCTTTCTTTCACGGGGATGAAATGAGCTACCTTAGTTAGCCTGTCGATGATGACCCATATCGAATCGTATCCCGATTGGGTCCTGGGTAGTCCCACTATGAAGTCCATACCTATTTCTTCCCGTTTCCATTCAGGCACTTTGAGTGGTTGCAATAGTCCCGCGGGTCTTTGATGTTCTGCTTTCACCAACTGACACGTGTCAAATAGGGCAACATGTTCCGCGACATCTCGCTTCATGCCATACCACCAATATCTGCTCTTGAGGTCATGATACATCTTCGTACTTCTAGGATGAATGGAATAGTCGGAATCATGAGCCTCCATCAAAATCAATTCACGGATCTCCTTTACCTCAGGCACACAGATTCTTTTCCCGTGCCACACCGTACCTTGTTCATCCTCTCTGAACCCAGGGGCTTTATTATCCTTGATGAGTTCTCTAATCTCTTGTATCTTCTCGTCATTCTTCTGACCATTGCGTATGTCTTTCTCTAATGTGGAGTCCACTTCCATGGCGATGGCCTCACCACTATTTACCAGACATAGATTGAGTTTTACAACCTCTTCCTTCAATTCTGTAGGCATGTCCTTTAAGCTCAGCCTATTGATCTACACCTTCCGGCTTAAAGCATCTGCCACGACGTTCGCTTTCCCAGGATGATAGTTGATGCCCACATCAAAGTCGTGGATTAGCTCTAACCATCTCCATTGTCTGAGGTTGAGATCTGGCTGTGTGAAAATATACTTTAAGCTCTTATGATACGTATATATCTATGTCCTCTTCCCCATCAAGTAATGTCGCCAAATCTTCGACGCATGTACCACTGCGGCTAGCTCTAGGCCATGCGTAGGATAGTTCTTCTCGTGTTTCCGGAGCTGCCGGGACGCATAAGCCACGACATGCCCCTCTTGCATGAGAACACATCCCAACCCATTTCCAGAGGCATCGCAGTACACCGAAAAGTTCTTCTACATATCTGGCATAACTAGCACTGGGGCTGTTGTCAATCTTTTTCTTCAGCTCTTGGAAACTCATCTCACACTGCGGTGTCCATGTGAATGTGATTCCCTTCTCTAACAATTTGGTGAGGGGTCTCGAAATCTTGGAGAAAACCTCGATAAACCATCGATAATACCCAGCCAATCCTAAGAAGCTTCGCACTTCCCTGACATTCTCAGGGGTCTTCCACTTCTGTACATCCTCGATCTTGGCGGGGTCTACGGAGATTCCTCCCTCCGAGATTATATGTACTAAGAAGGGAACTCTCTTCAACCAAAATTCACACTTGCTCAGCTTGGCATATAGTTGGTGTTCTCTCAGTTTTTGCAACACCAACCTTAAATGTCTCTCATGTTCTTCTTCATCTTTGGAATATCAGTTTTATTCCATGAATACCTTGTTCATGAGATACAAGAAGTATGCCGGGGCATTAGTTAGCCCGAAAGGCATGACGGTGTATTCATACAGTCCGTACCGAGATACGAAAGCTGTCTTTGGAATATCAGTTTTCCTTATCTTAAGTTGGTGGTATCCCGACCTGAGATCAATTTTTGAGAACATACAAGCTCCCCTCAACTGATCAAACAAGTCTTCAATGCGTGGTAATGGGTACTTGTTCTTGATGGTTACTTCATTCAACGCACGGTAGTCTACGCACAACCTTTGGGTTCCGTCCTTCATGGGCACAAATATCAATGGAGCTCCCCATGGTGAGGAACTAGGACGAATATACCCCTTCTCTGTCAATTCCCTTATATGCTCCTTGAGCTCTTCCAGCTGTTTGGAATCCATCCGATAAGGCCTCTTGTATATTGGAGCTGTTCTAGGCACTAGCTCAATAGCGAATTCCACTTCACGATCGGGGGGCATATCTGGCAACTCCTCCAGAAAAACATCTGGATTTTCCCTAATGATTCTAATCTCTTCCACTTCCACCTCAACGTGATTGAGTTTATGGTCCCTCCTAGGTTCTTGTACAGTTATGAACTTCACTCTTGTGCCACTAGGGCGAGTTAGTTCCACCGTTCTCGTCGAACAATGGATGATTCCTTTATGTTTGGTCAACCAATCCGTACCCAAAATAATATCTATCCCTTGTGAGTCTATCACTATGAGGTTTGCAGTAAATACTACCCCATTTATGTCTAGATTCACCTTGGGACACACTTGTCTTGTCCTTATTTCTCCCCCTGGAGAGTTCACTGCTAGCATATGGTTCATTTGTGTTGTTGCTAGATCATGCTTCTTAACAAACCGTTGAGCAATGAACAAGTGGGTAGCACCAGAATCAAACAACAGGGTTGCAATGTGTAAATTGGCAGGAAACTTACCAATTACCACGTCCGGTGCCTCTTGCGCTTCTTCCATGGTCACGTGGTTCACCCGTCCTCGCATCACATTCTGCTGTTGTGGCTGCATGGGCTTCTTCTTTGGACACTTATGGGCGTAGTGACCCACTTCACCACAGGTGAAGCATTGCACCCCAACCTTAGGTGCCTAGCCTTTGTTGTCTTGGGGTTGGTTCTGTGGTCCTTGCACTGCTGGTCGAGGTTGATATGTGGGACGAGGCTGCTGTACAAACTAACGATGCGGCTGTGCTGGTGCTGATGGAGGCCTGAAATTTGGGTTGTACCCTCTGGATGATGAGTAGGGTACCACAGCACGGCTCGTTTGTTCTGCGGGTGGCTGCATCAGTCGTGGGCGTGTGTTGCTACCCGAGGCTTGGTGTGACCATCCCGCCTTCCTCTTGTTTTCATTTTCCAAGGCCTTCAGCTTCCTCTCCACAACAAATTCTATGTCTACCATCTTTTGGAAGCTTTCATACTCGTTGGAGGACATTGCACACTGCATTTTCGCAGTAAGTCCTTCCACAAAGCAGTCCTATTTCTGCTCATCAGTTTCGATGTCCCGTGGTGCATAACGGGATAGTTGGGTGAACTTAGTGAGGTATTCCCTCACAGTCATGTTTCCTTGCTGCAGTGCCAAGAACTCCTTTCTCTTGTTTTTGAGTTCACCCCTTGGTATGTAATGGTTGCGGAAACTGCGCTTGAACTCTTCCCAAGTGATGTTCTCGGGGTCATGATGGGCTGCCACGTAAGCGGTCCACCAATCAGCAGCAGGTCCATGCAATTGGTGAGAGACAAACAGCACCCTCTCATACCCTTGGCATTGTATGATCCTCATCTTGCTCTCAATGGTCTTCAGCCAGTCATCTGCCTCCAGAGGTTCAGCAGCACTTGCAAACTTTGGAGGTTGAGTCCCTAGAAACTCACTCAACCTTGGTTGGCGTGGTGCAACTTGTGGGGGTGGAGCTTGGTGCAAGTTGGCCACCACTTGAGTTAGGCTCTGGATGAGCTGATTCTGATTTTCAGGCATTTGGTGGATAGGATCAGCTCCTTCACGGCGACCACCCCTTTCTTGTCCTCCAGAAAGATGAGGGTTGCCGATCTCATCGTTGTTGTTGGTGGGGTTGGTACCACGACCCTTTCCTCTTCCGGCCATCTATCATGATCAACCAAATGTTAATTTAAAGCATTACGTATTAACTTCCCAATTTTCTTGTTTAAACTTAACTTTTGAGGCCTTATTATATTAACATTTTCTGAGGGTTTCACGTCTCACGCGAAAATAAATGCACTCTTAATTCATAGGGGTTCACACATCAAAGCAAAGCAACCTAAAGACGAGGTTGTGGACAAATGCCCATGGCTTCCACAACTCACGTCACACACCAAACATTAACACACAATTAACTAAGGTATTGACTCGACTACTGGATAACCTGCTGAACTAAGGGAAAGGACTCTACACGACTCGTATCACTGAGCTGGCTCCTCGGGATCTTCCTCATTATTGTGGCTGCCCTCTGACTCCGCTTTGGGTGGGGAAGCTGCTGGTGGAGAAATGCGGCGACGCCTGCTCGCCCGGCGGTCTGGGGAGTCAGGAGTCCATGTGTCATTCACAGTGACACACAGTTCATTCCCATCTCCTCTTTCTCTTGCCCTCAAGCTAGCGCGAAGCAATGCCTCAGTCTCCTTCAAGGTGTCACGAACATCCTGAAGTTCCTGCTGACACTCGTGCAGTCGAGTGCTGAGCATAGCAGCATCCTCCAAGCACAGCTCCATGTGCTCATGGGAAGTCCCCTGCTGCACTGGCGGGTACTTGTACTCCGTTGTACCACTCTCACGCTGGAGGACATACATGTACTCAGTCCTGTCCAGGTGACGACGGTTGATGTGACTCTGGCAGGTGATGGTCTCCTAAGTGACATCCTTCTCAGCATCGACCTGTGTCGCCCTACGAGCTGGAGAGTGGTGGATCTTGAGCAGCTGATTTTCATGGATAATCCTCATTTCTGAACTCCATTCTTCCCGCTTCTCACGGATGGTCTGGGTGGAGCTGTAGTGTATGATTAGCTTGCCCGTATTGCCGGCAGCGTGGAGCATACGCCGTAGACGGCGCAACAAGCCTCCTACTGCCAACCCATAGGAGTGGTACGTCACCGGACGGTTCTTCTATCTCAGGGCAAGGGCAACTACAGGAACTCTCCCTCCGGTGGACTTGTGAGCGGTGCGGATCATGCGAACCATCTAAAACAAAACATTTAAAATTAAGTTAGATAAGAGTTAAACAAAAATTGTATTTGAATAAAAGTTGGGGTAAGATGAATAAAGTGACCCCATTAAATCACACCTTCAACCCACACCTTTGTAAAATAGTTTTTAGGAAAATAGGGTCCTTAAATACGTCCATTTCTACCTAGGTCCACGTTCCTACGGGCAACCTTGGCTCTGATACCACTTCTGTCACACCCGGTTTCTCCGAAGAACAACCGAGTGAATATCACATGTATGCCAGGATCATTTTCTCATACATGTGATGACAAATAGTGAAGCATCATTTATTACAAGCCAGGTGTCGAATATAAATAAGTCTTACATAGCATATGTCTCGATGGACGATAATAAGTTCATAATATGTAAATAAAACAGCAGCGGAATGTAAATCTTATGGGCTCCGTCACAGGTGTTCCCGGGGGACTCCGTGAACCTAGAATCCTTGCTCGGGACCAAAGTCTTGGTCATTAAACACCACATCATTCTCTTGACCTGAGCAGCAATATAAACCAACAGAAAAGCATGTTTGAGTACCGTGGGTACTCAACAAGTGTGGGAAAGTTATGTCATGCATGGCTAGAGCAAGGAGAGGTTGCCTCATGGTTAAAGCACTACGCAATTAATACCTATCACCTTAGCTTATTAAGCACCTACATTACTACACAGGTGAAATGGTTCCCAATCCCTCAACCCATCATCATTATCAAATAAACATAGTCTCATCTCCAATGTTAAGCTTCCCGCCTAACATCCACAACTTCCCAATTCATCTTCCTCTAATCATGAATAAGTCCAAGCCGCTCTTGACCGTGAGCACGGCTGTCATGACAGTTTTGACTCTGCAGAGTTTGCACCACTTTACCCATATGTAGTGATTTCATCCCCTGTTGTCGGGTGGTCTAAAGAACCTCCATTATGTCAGTGGCCGCGAACCACATTCACACTTCCCAGGTGTGTAGCCAGGAGATCACTACGAAGCCTTTACAAAGGGATTCCCGACGAGCGTGGGCCCACTGAGGTTTCACCCCTAACAGCATACAAGAGGCTCCAACCCCGCTGCAGTGGCCCCCTCTTGAGCCTTGCGGTTCATATGGTAGTCCAGCTGACACCTATTTCCCGCACCATCCAACACACCCATACTACGCCGGGGATACACCTAATTAATTGGCCAAGCTTCCCCATCTCAGCATGTGGTTGGCACGTTAAAGCCAGGTTACATGCTCCATGAACCGGTCCTTAGGATCCAGGCAAGTACTAAACACAAACCCGAGTCTCGTGCACCTAGCACCAACTAAATCATCCAACTTGCATCGATCCCTACCTCTACATAACTCATAATATCTCATTCAAGAGTAAGGTAAATAAATTGATGATCTCATATCCCAATTATCCCATTCTAAGCATGGCTAAGCATAAGCATATAAATAAATGACATGATAAAATAAATCCCAACCCAAGCTACAAGGAAACAAGGTAATGCAATTCCAGGGAAACTTCCTAGCATGGGTTTCATATTTCAATTGACAATGCAAATAAATCTATCTACACATGCTAGCATAGGATCAAAGTGGTCAAGGACACTTGCCTTCTTCCTGCTGCTCTGAGAATGGAAAGTCTTGGTCTTGGAAGGGGAGAACTTGCTCTGGGGCAGGTTCTACTCATGCCAATACACATAGCAAAAGAAAACAACAATCCATAAGACATAGTTCACGCTTTCACTTCATACAAACCACACATACATACCTATGAAAGTCATTTACATTTCTAAGTGTTGTGGTTACTCTACATGTATTGATTTTTAGCCTACATACATTTTTAAACATATGTATATGATTTCTAACTTTTGTATTCAGATTTCTGTTTGCCCACTATATATGAATTTCCAATTCGAACAAATTCTTTATATTTAATTAATACACTTCTTAGCTACCAAGTTTGCATGAAAGGTAATTTCCTCCTCCAAATAGGTTTTCAGATCTTCTACCAAATCCTAAACTGAGGTTTTTGGATTTGGAGACTTCATTTATCATTTTCTAATTATGCATACCTATTTTCCTATATTTTCAGATTTATTTTCTATGCCTAAAAGTGAGTTTTAATTTTAAATAGTAGGACATATCATCTAAACAGAATAGATTCTATCTAAAATATTAAATAATATATTTTTGAACTTCTCCTCTGAAGTGAACTAATTTAAATTTATTTTATCAGTTTTCAGAATTATTTCCTAGCCTAAAAATGTGTTTCAAGAACTAATAAATATGAACAACACTTAGGCTGATTTCATTTCAGCCTAAAATCTATTTTTAACTCATTCTAAAGTTTTCCAAGTGCTAGGAGAGTTTAAATTTGAATTTGCACATGTGTTTACCTCACCTTTTAAATTTAAATCCTAGTCACATATTCAAATTTCTGAATTTAATATCATATAAGGTCAAAAAGGTAAATCCACCCTACTGCAGGGTCTAATTTGCTATTTCATAAATTTCCAGGGGTCTAACTACACATAACAGAGGGGTTTTCCTAATTTTTATTAAGTCCAGGGGCTAAAACTGATTTTTAAATAAATTTACACGAATTTCTATTATTCTAGGGGCTAGATCAGAAGTTTCCGGGACTAGCTCGTGTTTTCCGAGATACCCAGGGGGTAGCGCGTAAGAATCCCCGCCTTTATAAAGCGGGCTGATGTGGACCGTCCGATTTAAAATAGACGGCTCAGATTAGATCGCCGAACCGGTACGCGCAGGTTTTAATTCTACCGTGCGATTTAAAATAGACGACCCTCAAGGGGTCACGTCACCCTGGCCGGAACCAGCCCGCGCGCGCGGCGGCGGGGGTGGCGATCTCACCGGCGCAGCCTCCGCTTTTGCTGCTACGCGTTAGAACTCGCATCTTTTTGCATGGATCGGCTGCGGAGGGGTAGGGGATGCTCACCGAGGGGTTTTCCAGCACTCGGAGGCCCTTGAAGTCGGTCGGCGATGAGCTTCAACAGCGACGATCTTCGGTGCACGTCGGGGTAGCCGTTGGGGCGCAAGACACGTCGTTTCCTTCACCTGCAGGGCTCCCTGGCGGCGGTGGAGCATGATCAGCACGTTAGATCAGGGAATTTGAGCAAGGGTCGAAAGATATCAGCTGTATAAACTTCGGTTCTCACCGGAGAGAAGAACAGCCAATCGGGGGGGGGGGGGGGACAGGGCGTTTGTCGGTGTTTATATAGGCGAGGGAGGGCGGCGGTCTGTTGAGATCGAGTTGGGGGCATCCGGGACCGGAATTCAGGCTAGGGGCGCGGGTTTCCGGAGGTGGTTTGGATTCGGGTGCGAGAAGAGTCCGGGGTCGGCCGGGCGCGCGGGAGGTGAGGGATGACACGCGGGCCCCGCGTGTCAGTGAGAGGAAGAGAGGGGCGCGGGTTTGGGGCTGGCGCGGGGAGGTAGTGGGCCGGCTGGCGGGTTTCGGCCCACTGGCCGGTTGGGGTTTTTTTCTTTTTCTTTTTCCTTTTCTTTTCTGTTTTGATTTGAATTTGAATTTCATTTTGAATTTTAATTTCTGCACCACATGCAATACGTCCAAAAATTTTTAAATTCCCCTCTCTAGCAGGTTTTAGGGTGTTACAAGAAGTCGTCCGTCGAGAGGCAAGAACAAAGAAGAAGCATGATCTCGACGAGGAAGCACAAATTGCCCAAGCCATTGAAGAGTCCTTGAAGGATCAACGGAGAAAGAAAAGGGCCGAACATGAGGCCCAGAGCTCCCAAGCTGCTAGTGCCTCAGAGCCCAAGAGAAAGAGGCTGGTCACCTTGGGAGATAAAAAGTGGGAAAAGAAGAAGGAAAAGGAATCCGAGGGTAGGGTTCCTCGTGATCCAAAGATGGGTAAGGCTCCACTTCCTGAGGAGCCCAAGAATAAAAAGGCTACTGCCAAAGCACCGACAAACAGAGCAGGAGGGATAAAAATCAGAGAGAAAGCGCAACCGAAGCCCATCGGCCCCTTAAAGATGGCTGCCCCTGCTAGAGACCCAAACCGGCAGCCCAACAATCCGGCATTTGTATTCAAAGGAAAGGGGGCTGAAAAGGCAAGAAGGCTGAGGATGGATAAAGTCTATGACTATGAGAAGCACACAACCGACCCTAGGTTTTGGTGTGACTTTCACTGTGATTACTACCGCTTGGTGTACCTAAAAATGAAGACCCCAGTCACTCAAGCTCAATGGGTAGATTGGGACTACATGGCCAAAAGGGAGAACAAAGCTTTTGATGCAGTGATTGAAGCCGCAGAGCGCCATGGAATCAATGAAATCATGAGCTTCAAGTATGATTAGAACATTGAGGTAATTGTGCAGTTCTATACCACTGTGTACTTCTTGTCACACCCGGTTTTTCCGAAGAACAACCAAGTGAATATCACATGTATGCCAGGATCGTTTTCTCATACATGTGATGACAAATAGTGAAGCATCATTTATTACAAGCCAGGTGTCGAATATAAGTAAGTCTTACATAGTAAATGTCTCGATGGACAATAATAAGTTCATCACAAGTAAATAAACTAGCAGTGGAATATTATTCTCTAGGGCTCCATCACAGGTGTTGCCCGGGGGTCTTCATGAACCTAAAAACCTTCTTCGGGTCCAAAGTCTTGGTTATTATACACCACCTCATTATCTTGACCTGAGCAGCAATATAAACCAACAAATATGCAAGGTTGAGTACCAATAGTACCAGCAAGTGTGGGAAAATTATATCATGCATGGCTAGAACAAGGAGAGGTTGAACTCATGGTTAAAGCACTACGCAATTAATACCTATCACCTTAGCTTATTAAGCACCTACATTACTACACAAGTGAAATGGTCCCAATCTCCCATCCCATCATCATAATCTAATAACCATAACATCATTTCCAAGGTTAAGCTCCCCGCTTAACATCCACAACTTCCAAAAACCTTCACTCCTCTAATCATGAATAAGTCCAGGCCGCTCTTAACCGTGAGCACGGCTGTCAAGACAGTTTTGACTCTGCAGAGTTTGTACCACTGTACCCACATGTAGTGATTTCATCCCCCGTTGCCGGGTGGACTAAAAGAACCTCCATTATGCCAGTGGCTACGATCCACATTCACACTTCCCAGGTGTGCAGCCAGGAGATCACTACGAAGCCTTTACAAAGGGATTCCCGACGAGCGTGGGCCCACTGAGGTTTCACCCCTAACAGCATACAAGAGGCTCCAACCCCGCTGCAGTGGCCCCCTCTTGAGCCTTGCGGTTCATATGATAGTCCAGCTGACACCCACTCCCCGCACCATCCAACACATCCATACTACGCCGGGGATACACCTAATTAATTGGCCAAGCTACCCCATCTCAGCATGTGGTAGGCACTGTAAAGCCGGGTTACATGCTCCATGAACCGGTCCTTAGGATCCAGGCAAGTACTAAACACAAACCCGAGTCTCGTGCACCCAGCACACAACCAAAACATCCAACTTTCCTTGATCCCTACCTCTACATAACTCATAATATCTCATTCAAGAGTATGGTAAAAATAAATTGATGATCTCATATCCCAAATATCCCATTCTAAGCATGGCTAAGCATATGCATAATAATAAATGACATGGTAAAATAAATCCCAACCCAAGCTACAAGGAAACAAGGTAATGCAATTCTAGGGAAACTTTCCTAGCATGGGTTTCATATTTCATTTGACAATGCAAATAATTCTATCTACACATCCTAGCATAGGATCAAAGTGGTCAAGGACACTTGCCTCCTTCTTGCTGCTCTTGAAATGGGTAGTCCTGATCTTGGAAAGGGATAACTTGCTCTTGAACAGGTTCTACTTCATACCATCACACATAGCAAAAGAAAAACAACAATCATAAGACATAGTTCACACTTCTACTTCATACAAACCACACATTCACATTTATAAAAGTTCTTTACCATTATATGTGTTGTGGTTACTTTATGTGTGTTGAGTTGTGGCTTGCATGCACTTTTAACCATGTGTATATGATTCCTACTTTTGTGTCCACATTTATACTTACATACTATTTATATGGGTTTCCCATAAATTTCTTATATTCAACTACTACACCTCTTTACTACCAAGTGTGTATGAAAAGTATTTTTCTTCCCCCTTTGTGCCTTCATAATTTCTACCAACCCTAAACTGAGCTCTTTGGATTTTAAAAACTCCATTTATCATTTACTAGTTGCTATATTTTCAGATTTATATTCCTATGCATAATTGTGTATTTTATTATGAAATTAGTAATACACATCATCTAAACAGTTTTAGGTTCTGGTCCTAAATAATTTAATAACATATTTTGACCTTGGATTCTGATGTATACTATTTCATAATTATTTTCCCTATTTTTCTATAGCTATTCTTTACTTAAAAATGTGTCCCTATACTATTAAATGTGAATAATAAATGAAACAGATTCATTTCAGCCCAAAATATAGTTTTATCTCACTCCAAGGTTTTCTAAGTACTGAGAAAGTTTTTAATTAATTTTGACAATTATGTTTGTCCCACTTTTTAATTTTTAAACACTAGTTACATATTCAATTTCCTAAATTAAATACTAAACAGGGCTAAAATAATGAACTCTCCCCATTACAGGGTCTATAATATTATTTTCATAATTTCCAGGGGTCTAGCTACACTTATCAGAGGTGTTTTACCAAATTTTTATTAAGTCCAGGGGCTAAAACTGATTTTTAAATGAATTTACATGATTTTCTGGAGTTCTAGGGGCTAGATCAGAAGTTTCCGGGGCTAGCTCTTATTTCCAGAGAACCCCAGGGGGTAGCACGTAAGATTTCCAGTCTTTTTAACGCGGGGCTGACGTGGACCGTCCGATTTTAAACCGACGGCTGAGATTATAACATCGAACCGGTACGCGGGGTTTTAAAGTCTACCGTGCGATTTAAAATAAACGGCGCACAAGCGGCCACGTCGCTCTGATCGAGCGCGGGCGGCGCTGCCGGCGGCGCACGGCGGCGGGAAGCGGCGATCTCGCCGGAAAGTTTCGGATCCTCGAGAATTCTGCCTAGAACTGTGATCTTATGGCATAGATCGGTAGAGGGGAGGTGAGGGATCTCACCTCGGGGGTTTTCTCGAGCTCGGGGGTCCTGGAAAGTGATCGGCGGCGAGGTCCGAGGCAAAACCACGGCGAAGCTCGTCGGCGCTGTGTTTACACCGTAATTCTCCGAGTTTTCTGCACCTGCAAAGCTCCCCGGAGGCGGTGGATCAAGACCAGCGAGTTAGATCAGAGTTTCCGAGCTTAGATCGGCCAGAATTCACCGGTGAAGTATCGGTGCTCACCGGAGTAAAAATCGGCGATCGCGTGGGAAAAACCGATCGGGGCTGGGGTTTTTATAGCCGGGGAAGGGCGGTGGGTCAGTTGTGATCGAGTTTGATTCTTCTGGGACCGGAATTCGGGCTGAGGGACGCGGTATTCCGATCGGTTAAGATTGCGCGCGCGCGGGAGAGTCCGGGGTCGCGGGGATAGGGATGACAGGTGGGTCCCACCTGTCTGTGAGGGATAGCGCGGGCGCGCGGCTGCAGGCTGGCGCGGGGAAACTGGGCCGGCTGGCGGGTTTCGGCCCACTGGCCGGTTTTTTCCAGTTTTCTTTTTTTTCTTTTTCCATTTCTTTTCTGTTTTGAGTCTAATTTGAATTCCAATTTGAATTTGAATTTTTGCAAAACATGCAACACGTCCAAAAATTTTTAAATTCCCCTCTGAACATGGTTTAGGGTTTTGAATCAAAATTTGGGGTGTTACAGCTCTACCCCCCTTAAAAGAAATCTCGTCCTCGAGATTGGTGTTTCTAAGAAAACAATTCCGGAAATTGTGCCTTGAGCTCATCTTCCCGTTCCCAAGTGGCTTCCTCTTCTGAGTGATGCTTCCACTGCACCTTGCACATCCGGATTCTCTTGTTTCTGGTTAGGCGTTCCATCGTCTCCAAAATCTTGTATGGTTGCTCGGCATAAGACAAATCTTCAGCTACATCCACTTCATTCATGGGTAACACCTCTTCAGGCGTCCTCAGGCATTTCTTGAGTTGTGACACATGGAATACGTCGTCCACGTCCGATAGATGAACCGGTAACTCTAGTTGGTACGCCACTTCGCCTTTTCTTTCCAAAACTTGAAAGGGTCCGATGTATCGAGGTGACAACTTCCCTTTCACCTTGAACCGACGAAGTCCTCTGATAGGGGACACCTTGAGATAAACATAGTCTCCCACGTTGAAAACGAGCTCTCTTCTTCGTACATCGGCATAGCTCTTTTGGCGTGTTTGTGCTATCCTCAAGTTGTTGCGAATCTCCCTCACCTTCGCCTCGGCTTCTTGTAGTACTTCTGGACCAAACACTTTACTTTCTCCTGTTTGGTTCCAAAATAGGGGAGTTCTGCACTTCCTTCCATACAAAGCTTCAAACGGTGACATCTTCATACTAGCTTGATAGCTGTTGTTATAGGAAAACTCCGCATACGGTAAGTTCTTGTCCCAACTCCTATTGTTTTTGAGTGCACATGCCCTTAACATATCTTCAAGGATCTGGTTGGTTCTCTCCGTCTGGCCGTCAGTTTGGGGATGATAGGCAGAGCTGAAGTTCAGATGGGTTCCCATGGTTTCTTGCAACTTCTGCCAAAACCTCGAGGTGAACTGTGTCCCTCGGTCCGACACTATCTTCTTTGGCACTCCATGGTAACACACAATCCTTGACATGTACAATTCTGCCAATTTGGATCCGCTGTAGCTTTCTTTCACAGGAATGAAATGAGCTACCTTGGTTAGCCTATCAATAATGACCCATATTGAATCATACCCGGATTGGGTCCTAGGCAATCCCACGACAAAATCCATGCTGATTTCTTCCCACTTCCATTCAGGCACTTTGAGTGGTTGCAATAATCCCGCGGGTCGTTGATGTTCGGCTTTCACCAACTGACATGTGTCACATAGGGCAACATGTTCCGCGACATCTCGCTTCATGCCATACCACCAATACCTGCTCTTGAGGTCCTGGTACATCTTCGTACTCCCAGGATGAATGGAATAGTCAGAATCGTGAGCCTCCTTCAAAATTAATTCACGGATCTCTTTTACTTCTGGCACACAGATCCTTTTCCCGTGCCACACCGTTCCTTGTTCATCCTCTCTAAAACCAGGAGCTTTATTTTCCTTGATGAGCTGTTTGATCTCTTGTATCTTCTCATCATTCTTTTGGCCCTCGCGTATGTCTTGCTCGAGTGTGGAGTCCACTTCCATGGCGATGGCTTCACCACTATTTACTAGACATAGATTGAGCCTTATAACCTCGTCCTTCAATTCTGCGGGCATGTCCTTCAAGCTCAACTTACTGACCTGCACTTTCCGACTCAAAGCATCGGCCACGACGTTTGCTTTCCCGGGATGATAGTTGATGCCCACATCAAAGTCATTGATTAGCTCTAACCATCTCCTTTGTCTGAGGTTGAGATCTGGCTGTGTGAATATGTACTTCAAACTCTTATGATCCGTATATATCTCTGTCCTCTTCCCCATCAAATAGTGCCGCCAAATTTTCAACGCGTGTACCACTGCAGCTAGTTCTAGGTCATGTGTAGGATAGTTCTTCTCGTGCTTCCGAAGCTGCCGGGATGCATATGCCACGACATGTCCTTCTTGCATGAGAACACATCCCAACCCATTTCCAGAGGCATCGCAGTACACTGTGAAATTCTTCTGCATATCTGGCATAACCAGCACTGGGGCTGTTGTCAATCTCTTCTTTAGCTCCTGAAAGCTTGTATCACACTGTGGCGTCCAGTTGAATGTGATTCCCTTTTCCAACAATTTGGTGAGAGGTCTCGAGATCTTGGAGAATCCCTCAATAAACCGTCGATAGTATCCAGCCAATCCCAAAAAGCTTCGAACTTCCCCGACATTTTCAGGGGTCTTCCACATCTGGATATCCTCGATTTTGGCGGGATCTACGGAGATTCCTCCCTCCGAGATTATATGTCCTAAAAAGGGAACTCTCTTCAGCCAAAACTCACACTTGCTCAACTTGGCATATAGTTGGTGTTCTCTCAGCCTCTGTAACACCAACCTTAGATGTTTCTCATGTTCTTCTTCACCTTTGGAGAAGACGAGAATATCATCTATGAAAACCACCACAAATTTGTCCAGATATTCCATGAATACCTTGTTCATGAGATACATGAAATATGTCGGGGCATTGGTTAGCCCTAAAGGCATGACAGTGTATTCATACAGTCCGTACCGAGATACGAAAGCTGTCTTGGGAATATCAGATTGCCTTATCTTGAGTTGGTGGTATCCCGACCTGAGATCAATTTTCGAGAACACACAAGCTCCCCTCAACTGATCAAACAAGTCTTCAATGCGAGGCAATGGGTACTTGTTCTTGATGGTTACCTCATTCAAAGTACGGTAATCCACGCATAACCTTTGGGTTCCGTCTTTCTTGGGCACAAATATCACCGGAGCTCCCCATGGTGAGGAACTAGGGCGAATATACCCCTTCTCCATCAATTCTCTCAAATGATCCTTGAGCTCTTCTAGCTGCTTGGAGTCCCTTCGATAAGGTCTCTTGTATATCGGGGCTGTTCCCGGTACTAGCTCAATTGCGAATTCCACGTCACGGTCGGGAGGCATACCTGGCAATTCCTCTGGAAAAACATCTGGATATTTCCTGATAGTCCTGATTTCCTCAACTTTCACCTCCACTTGATTTAATTTAATGTCCCTCCTAGGCTCGTGTATCGTTATGAACTTTACTCTTGTGCCACTAGGGTGAGTTAGTTCCACCGTTCTGGTCGAACAATGGAAGATTCCTTTGTGTTTGGTCAACAATCCATACCCAAAATAATATCTATCCCTTGTGAATCTATCACTATAAGGTTAGCAGTAAATACTACCCCATTAATGCCTAGGTTCACTTTGGGACACACTTGTCTTGTCCTTATTTCTCCACCTGGAGAGTTTACCGCTAGCATATGGTTCATTTGTGTGGTTGCTAGGTCATGTTTCTTAACAAACCCTTGAGCAATGAACGAGTGGGTAGCACCAGAATCAAACAGCAGAGTTGCAAGGTGTAAATTGGCAGGAAACTTACCAACTACCACGTTGGGTGCCTCTTGTGCTTCCTCCATAGTGACGTGGTTCACCCGTCCTCTCATTACATTCTGCTGCTGTGGCTGCGTGGGCTTCTTCTTTGGACACTTATGGGCGTAGTGCCCCACTTCTCCACAGCTGAAACATTGCACCCCAATCTTAGATGCCTGGCCCTTGTTGTCTTGGGGTTGGTTTGGGGGTCCTTGCACTGCTGGTCGAGGTGGATATGCGGGGCGAGGCTGCTGTAAAAACTGACGTTGCGGCTGTGCTGGTGCTGCGGGAGGCCTGTAGTTTGGGTTGTACCCTCTTGATGCTGAATAGGGTACCGCAGCACGGCTCGTCTGCCCCGTAGGTTGCTGCATCATACGTGGGCGGGTGTTGCTCCCTGAGGCTTGATGTGACCACCCAGCCTTCCTCTTATTCTCATTTTCCAGGGCCTTTAGCTTCCTTTCCACCACAAATGCTCTGTCCACCATCTTTTGAAAGCTTTCATACTCATTTGAGGACATTGCACACTGCATTTCTGCGGTAAGCCCTTCCACGAAACAATCTTGTTTCTGCTCATCAGTCTCTATGTCCCGTGGGGCATAACGGGATAGTTGAGTGAATTTAGTGAGGTATTCCCTCACCGTCATGTTTCCCTGCTGCAGTCCCAAAAACTCCTTCCTCTTGTTTTTGAGTTCACCTCTTGGGATGTAATGGTTGCGGAAGCTACGCTTGAACTCTTCCCAAGTGATGCTCTCAGGGTCATGATGGGCGGCCACGTAGGCGGTCCACCAATCAGCAGCAGGTCCATGCAATTGATGAGAGGCAAACAGCACCCTCTCATACCCTTGGCACTGTATGATCCTCATCTTACTTTCAATGGTCTTCAGCCAATCATCTGCCTCCAGGGGTTCAGCAGCACTTGCAAACTTTGGAGGTTGGGTTCCTAGAAACTCACTCAACCTTGGTTGGCGTGGTGCAGCTTGTGGAGGTGGAACTTGATGCAAGTTGGCCACCACTTGAGTCAAGTTCTGGATGAGCTGATTTTGATTCTCCAGCATTTGGTGGAGAGGATCAACTTCTTCACGGCGACCACCCCGGTCCTGGCCTCCAGAAAGATGAGGGTTGCATGCCTCATCATTGTTGTTGGCGGGGTTGGCAGCACGTCCTTTTCCTCTTCCGGCCATCTGGCAGAATCAACCAATGTTAATTTGAAAGCATTTAGTATCATCTTACTACTTTCACTTGTTTGTACTTTGAAGTGTTGAGGCTTTGTTAAAATTTTACGAGGGTTTATATCTCACACCAAATAAATGCACTATTATTTCCTGTGGGTTCACACACCAAAGCAAAACAATCTGAAGACGAGGCTGTGGACAATTGCTCATGGCTTCCACAACTCACGTCACACACCAAGCATTATCACACCATTAACTACGTAACGACTCGACTACTCGACCTCTTGTTAGCTAGGGGAAAGACTCTACACTACTCGTCCTCTTGAGCTGGCTCCTCGGGATCTTCCTCCTCATTTCGGCTACCTTCTGACTCTGCTTTGGGTGGGGAGGCTGCTGGTGGAGAAGTGCGACGATGCCTGATTGCTCGGCGATCCGGGGAGTCAGGAGTCCATGTATCATTCACAGTGACACACAGTTCATTCCCATCTCCTCTTTCTCTCGCTTTTAAGCAAGCTCGCAGCAACACCTCCGTTTCCTTCAGGGTGTCTCGGACATCCTGAAGTTCTTGTTGACACTCCTGCAGTCGAGTGCTGAGCATAGCAGCATCCTCCAAACACAAGTCCATATGCTCATGGGAAGTCCCTTGCTGCACCGGTGGGTACTTGTACTCCGTGGTACCACTCTCACGTTGAAGGACATACATGTACTCAGTTTTGTCCAAGTGGCGACGATAGATGTGACTCTGGCAGGTGATGGCCTCCCAGGTGACATCTTTCTCCGCGTCAACTTGTGTTGCTCGGCAAGCTGGAGAGTGGTGAATCTTAAGCAGCTGATTCTCGTGTATAATCCTCATCTCCGAACTCCATTCTTCCCTCTTCTCACGGATGGTCCTGGTGGAGTTATAGTGGATGATTAGCTTGCCCGTATTGCCTGCGGCTTCGAGCATACGTCGAAGTCGGCGCAACAAGTCTCCTACTGCCAATCCGTAGGAAAGGTACGTCACTGGACGACTCTCCTCTCTTTCGGCAAGGGCAACTACGGGAACTCTCCCTCCTGTGGACTTGCGGGCGGTGCGAATCATGCGAACCATCTAAAACAAAAAGAATTTAAATTTAGGTTAGATAAACTTTTTAAACAAAAATCCCATTTTGAATGAAAATTTGGGGTAAGATGAAGAAAATGACTCCTTAAATAACACTCTTCAACCCACACCTTGGGAAAATAGTTTTTAAGAAAATAGGGCCCTTAAATACGTCCATTTCTACCAAGGTCCACGTTCCTACGGGCAACCTTGGCTCTGATACCACCTCTGTCACACCCGGTTTTTCTGAAAAACAACCAAGTGAATATCACATGTATGCCAGGATCGTTTTCTCATACATGTGATGACAAATAGTGAAGCATCATTTATTACAAGCCAGGTGTCGAATATAAATAAGTCTTACATAGTAAATGTCTCGATGGACAATAATAAGTTCATCACAAGTAAATAAAATAGCAGCGGAATATTATTCTCTAGGGCTCCATCACAGGCGTTGCCCGGGGGTCTTCATGAACCTAAAAACCTTCTTCGGGTCCAAAGTCTTGGTTATTATACACCACCTCATTATCTTGACCTGAGCAGCAATATAAACCAACAAATATGCAAGGTTGAGTACCAATGGTACTCAGCAAGTGTGGGAAAATTATATCATGCATGGCTAGAACAAGGAGAGGTTGAACTCATGGTTAAAGCACTACGCAATTAATACCTATCACCTTAGCTTATTAAGCACCTACATTACTACACAAGTGAAATGGTCCCAATCTCCCATCCCATCATCATAATCTAATAACCATAACATCATTTCCAAGGTTAAGCTCCCCGCTTAACATCCACAACTTCCAAAAACCTTCACTCCTCTAATCATGAATACGTCTAGGCCGCTCTTAACCGTGAGCACGGCTGTCAAGACAGTTTTGACTCTGCAGAGTTTGTACCACTGTACCCACATGTAGTGATTTCATCCCCCGTTGCCGGGTGGACTAAAAGAACCTCCATTATGCCAGTGGCTACGATCCACATTCACACTTCCCAGGTGTGCAGCCAGGAGATCACTACGAAGCCTTTACAAAGGGATTCCCGACGAGCGTGGGCCCACTGAGGTTTCACCACTAACAGCATACAAGAGGCTCCAACCCCGCTGCAGTGGCCCCCTCTTGAGCCTTGCGGTTCATATGGTAGTCCAGCTGACACCCACTCCCCGCACCATCCAACACACCCATACTACGCCGGGGATACACCTAATTAATTGGCCAAGCTGCCCCATCTCAGCATGTGGTTGGCACTGTAAAGCCGGGTTACATGCTCCATGAACCGGTCCTTAGGATCCAGGCAAGTACTAAACACAAACCCGAGTCTCGTGCACCCAGCACACAACCAAAACATCCAACTTGCCTTGATCCCTACCTCTACATAACTCATAATATCTCATTCAAGAGTATGGTAAAAATAAATTGATGATCTCATATCCCAAATATTCCATTCTAAGCATGGCTAAGCATATGCATAATAATAAATGACATGGTAAAATAAATCCCAACCCAAGCTACAAGGAAACAAGGTAATGCAATTCTAGGGAAACTTTCCTAGCATGGGTTTCATATTTCATTTGACAATGCAAATAATTCTATCTACACATCCTAGCATAGGATCAAAGTGGTCAAGGACACTTGCCTCCTTCTTGCTGCTCTTGAAATGGGTAGTCCTGATCTTGTAAAGGGATAACTTGCTCTTGAACAGGTTCTACTTCATACCATCACACATAGCAAAAGAAAAACAACAATCATAAGACATAGTTCACACTTCTACTTCATACAAACCACACATTCACATTTATAAAAGTTCTTTACCATTATATGTGTTGTGGTTACTTTATGTGTATTGAGTTGTGGCTTGCATGCACTTTTAACCATGTGTATATGATTCCTACTTTTGTGTCCACATTTATACTTACATACTATTTATATGGGTTTCCCATAAATTTCTTATATTCAACTACTACACCTCTTTACTACCAAGTGTGTATGAAAAGTATTTTTCTTCCCCCTTTGTGCCTTCAAAATTTCTACCAACCCTAAACTGAACTCTTTGGATTTTAAAAACTCCATTTATCATTTACTAGTTGCTATATTTTCAGATTTATATTCCTATGCATAATTGTGTATTTTATTATGAAATTAGTAATACACATCATCTAAACAGTTTTAGGTTCTGGTACTAAATAATTTAATAACATATTTTGACCTTGGCTTCTGATGTATACTATTTCATAATTATTTTCCCTATTTTTCTATAGCTATTCTTTACTTAAAAATGTGTCCCTATACTATTAAATGTGAATAATAAATGAAACAGATTCATTTCAGCCCAAAATATAGTTTTATCTCACTCCAAGGTTTTCTAAGTACTGAGAAAGTTTTTAATTAATTTTGACAATTATGTTTGTCCCACTTTTTAATTTTTAAACACTAGTTACATATTCAATTTCCTAAATTAAATACTAAACAGGGCTAAAATAATGAACTCTCCCCATTACAGGGTCTATAATATTATTTTCATAATTTCCAGGGGTCTAGCTACACTTATCAGAGGTGTTTTACCAAATTTTTATTAAGTCCAGGGGCTAAAACTGATTTTTAAATGAATTTACATGATTTTCTGGAGTTCCAGGGGCTAGATCAGAAGTTTCTGGGGCTAACTCTTATTTCCAGAGAACCCCAGGGGGTAGCACGTAAGATTTCCAGTCTTTATAACGAGGGGCTGACGTGGACCGTCCGATTTTAAACCGACGGCTGAGATTATAACATCGAACCGGTACGCGGGGTTTTAAAGTCTACCGTGCGATTTAAAATAAACGGCGCACAAGCGGCCACGTCGCTCTGATCGAGCGCGGGCGGCGCTGCCGGCGGCGCACGGCGGCGGGAAGCGGCGATCTCGCCGGAAAGTTTCGGATCCTCGAGAATTCTGCCTAGAACTGTGATCTTATGGCATAGATCGGTAGAGGGGAGGTCAGGGATCTCACCTCGGGGGTTTTCTCGAGCTCGGGGGTCCTGGAAAGTGATCGGCGGCGAGGTCCGAGGCAAAACCACGGCGAAGCTCGTCGGCGCTGTGTTTACACCGTAATTCTCCGAGTTTTCTGCACCTGCAAAGCTCCCCGGAGGCGGTTGATCAAGACCAGCGAGTTAGATCAGAGTTTCCGAGCTTAGATCGGCCAGAATTCACCGGTGAAGTCTCGGTGCTCAGCGGAGTAAAAATCGGCGATCGCGTGGGAAAAACCGATCGGGGCTGGGGTTTTTATAGCCGGGGAAGGGCGGTGGATCAGTTGTGATCGAGTTTGATTCTTCTGGGACCGGAATTCGGGCTGAGGGACGCGGTATTCCGATCGGTTAAGATTGCGCGCGCGCTTGAGAGTCCGGGGTCGCGGGGTTAGGGATGACAGGTGGGTCCCACCTGTCTGTGAGGGATAGCGCGGGCGCGCGACTGCGGGCTGGCGCGGGGAAACTGGGCCGGCTGGCGGGTTTCGGCCCACTGGCCGGTTTTTTCCCGTTTTCTTTTTTTTTTCTTTTTCCATTTCTTTTCTGTTTTGAGTCTAATTTGAATTCCAGTTTGAATTTGAATTTTTGCAAAACATGCAACACGTCCAAAAATTTTTAAATTCCCCTCTGAACATGGTTTAGGGTTTTGAATCAAAATTTGAGGTGTTACACTTCTCCACCTACGGTGACCGGAAAATCACCTGAATGACTCATGGAGAGCAGTACTCAGTCACCTATGAGAGGTTTGCACAGATACTTGGCCTTGAGGAGCACTTGGATCATGAGATTATGATTTCCAATCTCAAGGCAGTGAACAGGGATCAGCTTGACTATATGTATCCTAGTCATGTTCCGTATGAGGCCGGGCTTGCCAGGAACATCAAGCCGTTCTATAGCATCGTCAACCGGATTCTGAGGAGGACCATTGCCCCTAAGGATGGAGATGCAGGGGTAATTCAAGGAAACTTAAGGCATCTCCTCCTCTTGATAGATGGTGAAGAGAAGTTCAACCTTGTTGAGCACATTTATGATGACATCTTCAATATCTCTCACACTCCCAACCGCTCATGTGTTTATGCACCATACATCATGTGCCTAATTGAGAAGGTGTCGGGGACAGTCTTTGTCAAGGATGTCACTCATCGACCTCTCCGTCCTCAGCTACCCCCCATTGTGCCAGAACCCTCAAGGAGGAAAAATGCTCAACCTTTGTCTAGCTCAGCGGCCCCTTCTAGCTCAGCGGCTCCCCCATCATCTCCTCCTCCGCAGTCCATGAGCGGATTCTTCAAGTGCTTCAACGCACTTTTCGCCTCCTGTCGACGTGTGGAGGTCCGGACTCGACGCATGGAGAGGCGTCAGGAGAAGTACCTCAAGGTTGTGTGTGACAAGCTTGAGGTACCCATGTCTCCCCCTGATGAGAGTGATGGGGAACTCACTCCATATCCAGAGTTCACCGCTGATGAGCTCACCCAGTTCAGGGAAGATGGAAGCTCTTCCAAGGTCGTGCCTCCATCCACCACCGCCGACAAAGAAGAAGAGGATATGGAGGCTACGGAGAGCGATGAAAATGGCGATGAAGAAGAAGACGAAGAAGATGACGAGTAGACTTAGGCGTATCTTTCTCCCTCCTTTCCTTTTTGGTGCCTTGATGCCAAAGGGGGAGAAATGTGAAAAGGATGTCCTATTTTTTATCATATTCTAGTCTCGTAATAGATCTTTTGGATATGAGTCTATTGGACATGGCTATCTATGTTTTATGTTTTATGCATGACTATCTTTTGTGTAACACTACGTGTTGGATTTTATGGCTGTTTTATGCTTATTGTCTTATGACATTTTTATTTTTGAGCACAACACGTAGGCACCCCACCATAACATGTTAATGTATGCCAACTCCCCTCTTTTACTCTTGCATACATTCAGGGGGAGTTTTGTATACGTACACTTGTTATAAAAATAAAATTTTTACCTCTTAAGTTGAAACTTAATGTGTTGTCATCAATCACCAAAAAGGGAGAGATTGTAAGTCCATCTAGGCACCCCCGTGGGTTTTGGATGATTGATGATGACAAATTAATAGACTAATGAGCTGAGATGATCATAAGCACACGACATTTACAAGGCGGACACCTAAACTCTCAAAAAGGAAAAATATGAACGCGTCGAAGACTCGAAGAGTAGAAATTAGGGTTTCACTTGAGTCTTTAGTAGGCTAGCCATGTAAAAGAAAGAGTGTGTGTGTCAAGTGCATTGAGATCATAGAAGAGCGCTCAAAGCGTTAGAAGTGTCAAATCTTTAGTGGAGAGAGGTAGAGAGGTAAAGTTGGGCAGGCCGTACTTCTCGGGGGAAGAGGCCGGACTAGTCCGGAAGTCCGACGGCTTAGTCCATTTTGGGGCGGACTGAGAGTTCCTGACTGAGATCGTACCTGTCCGTTTTAGGACGGACTAGCTCATTTCTCTCTTGGTGAGAGTGTTTTTGGGGCTAAGTCCTGGTAGATCGGACTTATCCGCCTCAGTGGCCGGATTAGTCCGGGCTAGCCAGACATGTCCATTTTCACACGGATTAAGAGTTTCTGTGTTAGTTCGGGCTAGTCCGTTCTAAGGCGGGCTAGTCCGTATGGGTGTGAGATGAGAGCTCCCACGGCTAAGTCTTGGTAGACCGGATTTGTCAGCCTTAGTGACCGTACTAGTCCGGGTCTTCCAGACTTGTCCGCTCTCACATGGACAAATAGTTCCTGTGTGAGATCGGACTAGTCTGGTGTGAGGCGGACTAGTCCGGACTTTCGGTAGGTGGCAACGGTTGGCTTCGGGACTTCTATAAAAGGAGATTCCCGGACTTCATTTAAAAACACCTGGAACCCTAGCGCCGCCACAGCCATCCAAGAGCACCATAAGCCTTCTCTCTTGCCTACTCACCCTCTAGAACCAATTCTTGAGTCTATTTGGGTGTGTAAGGAGAGGAGAAGGAAGAACTTCATGTTTTTGGCTCCCGGAGAGATCTCGTGCACTTGGTGTGAGTCTTTGTGACCTGTGGCTTGTGAGATCCGTGGAGTTTTGTGGACGTGATCAAGTGGGAGCCTCAGATTGTGAGCATCCCAACACTTTGTAAGTTCACCCTTGAGATAGTGAAGAACCGGGTTGGCCTTAGTGGCGACTTGGTGACGAAAGGGTTGTTAAACCCTGTCCTTTGTGGACTCCTCAACGGGGATGTAGATTCCTGAGTGGAATCGAACCTCGGGCAAATATCTTTGTGTCGTTTTGCACTTACATTTCATTGATCATTAGAATTGCTTAGGGTCCGTTCGATCATTTCGCTCTTATAATATTTCAGGTTACAATCTTGCAATCCACCTCAATACTTGTCATATTTGTTATATTAGATTGCTAGATAGTTTATCTGCATCTCGTTAAACTAAAATCTGAAGAAAAACCCATAAAAATCAAGTTTAGGCTTTTCAGCAGTCTGACCGGACTAGTCCGCCCCTGAGCCAAACTAGTCCGGCCTTTTAGGCTTTTCCAGCAGATTGATCGGACTAGTCCGCCCCTGAGCCAGACTAGTCTAGCCCCTGTGTTCTAATCTCATTTAGTCAAGTCATTTCAGGAATTTTAGCCTATTCACCCCCCCTCTCGGCAATTTCAAGAGTGCATGATTCGCACCACCAATGATGTCATGCACTCCCTGATGTTCCAGGCATCTATTCCAGCCCTATACTGGGTGAGGCTCTCCATACTGTCACACTTCTAATTAATAGACTTCGTACCAAGGCGATTTGTGCCTCCACCCCCTACTTTGCTTTATATGGCACCGATCCTCTTTACGATCACCTTGGAGTTTTCGGGTGCACTTGCTACCCTAACCTTTCCGCCACTGCCCCGCATAACCTTGCGCCCCGCTCGACATGGTGTGTTTTCCTCGAGTATTCCCTAGATCATAAGAGGTACCGGTGCGGGTATTCCCTTCTCCACCACCTCTTCCGGTTCCACCACAGAGTTGGATTCCCTTTTTCCCACTAACCCCAAGGCTGCTCCCCAGCTGCCTTGGCTTCTTTCTTCTGCAGGTTCGACACACGCTATGCCTCAGGTGCCCTCGACGTCACCTGCTACACCACGTGCGGCATCGACGCCTCCAGCGTCACCTACTGTACCTCGGGTGGCTTCGACGTCACCAGCTGCGCCACGCGTGGCATCGACGTCTCCGGCATCGCGTGCTGCGCCTCAGGTGACCCCTACGTCACCAGCTGCGCCACGCGCAGCCTTGGCTTCTCCGATGTCTCTTGCAGCGAGCCCGACATCAGCAATCGCACCAAACGCAGCACCGACCATGACCCGACTTCTCGCTTTGCCTACCCCGCACTTGTCTACCAGCGACGAGCGCGGGATGGGGCCCCAGCTCCAGCTGCACCACGCATGGCACCGGAGCCCTCTACACCAGCCGTCGTGCCACGCGCAGCCTCGAGATCCACTCTCGTCTATCCACGACGAGAGCGGGTTGTTGTACCCGAGCGCCCAGTGTACAATCCTCCTCTTCTACACAGGGATCCTGGTAACGTCCACCCGGTGGTGACTCGGCGTGCGTCCGGGAGTCTCTGGCCGGTTGAGCACTTCTCCGGAGCTGTCTTCTCATCGATGACGTCTCCACCGACCGACTCTTCTTCGATATCACCCATACCGACTTCCGTCCGTAGCGCCCTCGCCGACCCTCACTGGGCGTCGCGCTATGGAGGAAGAGTATGAGGCCCTGCTTGCCAACTCGACCTGGGACCTGGTTCCCGCCCCGGTCGTGGCAATGTTCTCACAGACAAGTGGGTATTCACACATAAGAAGAAGGCAGACGGTACCTTGGAGAGGTACAAGGCTCGGTGGGTACTTCGGGGCTTCACTCAGCGCCCTAGAGTCGACTACGATGAGACCTTCAGCCCAGTGGTGAAGTCGGTGATGGTTCGTACCGTTCTGTCGCTGGCTCTCTCATGTTCTTGGCCCATCCACCAGTTGGACGTCAAGAATGCCTTCCGCCATGGTACACTGATTGATACGGTGTACTGCAGTTAGCCGACAGGATTTGTTGACTCAGCTCATACAGACATGGTCTGTAAGCTGAACAAATCTCTGTACGGTCTGAAGCAGGCACCGAGAGCCTGGTATAGCCGGTTTGCCTCCTTCTTGGTCTCACAGGTCTTCGTCGAAGCTATGTTGGGCACTTCGCTATTTGTCTATTGACGTGGTAGTGACACTGCTTACCTTCTACTGTACGTCGATGATATTGTACTGACAGCGTCCAGTTCGGCTCTTCTTCGGCGCACTATTTCTGCTTTACACTAGGACTTGGCTATGAAGGACCTGGGATGCCTCCACAACTTCCTGGGTATTGCGGTCGAGGACCGACCAGGCGGCTTGTTCCTTCACCAGTGATAGTACTGCCTGGATATCTGCAGCGAGCAGGCATGGCTGAGTGCAAACCGTGCTCCACTCCAGTGGATACTCAGGCGAAGCTCTCCGTTACCAACAGGACACCCGTCACTGACCCTACTGCTTACAGGAGTCTTGCAGGTGCTCTTCAGTACCTCACCTTCACCGGGCCGGATATCTCCTATGCGGTTCAGCAGGTGTGCCTCCACATGCATGACACAAGGGAGCCGCACCTCACCACTGTGAAGCGGATTCTTTGGTACCTGCATGGCACCCTCGACTACATCCTCCTCCTTCGACGTGATGCAGCCTCCGAGCTGGTCGTGTACACCGACGCTGACTGGGCAGGCTGCCCGGACACTCGCCGGTCTACCTCTCGGTACGCCGTCTTCCTGGGCGGTCATCTCGTTTTCTGGTCCTCGAAGCGACAGCAGGTGGTGTCACGTTCGAGTGCTGAGGCGGAGTATTGCTCCGTGGCTAACGGTGTGGCTGAGGCTTCCTAGCTTCAGCAGCTGCTTCAGGAGCTCCACACTCCAGTTGCCAGGAGCACCCTGATCTACTGCGACAATGTCAGCGTCGTGTACCTCTCCACCAACCCGGTCCAGCATCAGCGCACGAAGCATGTAGAGATTGAGCTACATTTTTTTCATGAGCGGGTTGCACGTGGCGAGGTTTGGGTACATCATGTCCCGGCGACGACGCAGTTCGCCGAGATCTTCACGAAGGGCCTCCTGTCGTCGCTGTTCTCCGAGTTTCGATCCAGTCTCAACATCTGCAGTGGCTAGATGTTGTGACTGCGGGGGGTGTTAGAAGTGGGCTAATCAGGGACATTTTAGTCCTTTGTAGGGGATTAGGGTTAGGGGCAGTTTAGTCCTTTTCACTCACCTAATCCCTCTATATAATGTACCCTTGACCCTCAGATTAATCCATCTCGTTTTTCTCCTCTATTAAATACCAACTGAGTATGCAATGTCTGGTCGTGTGTTTACCATGTATCTTAGGCTCCCAATAGCACTCCTATACTTGGTAACATCCACAGCCGTGCTTCCATCATTCTTGCTCAGCTTGAGTCGATTTTCCATGGGTGTGTGTACAGGTTTGCATCCAGCCATACCAGCTTGCTCTAGGATCTTTCTTGCGTAGGCACTCTGGCACACACTGACCTGATCACCACTCTGTTTAACCTCTATCCCGAGATAGTAGCTCAATAGACCCAGATCACTCATGTAAAACTTTTCCTTCATTGAGCTTTAAACAGATTTATATTACCACTGTCTGGTCCAGTAATGATTAAGTCGTCCACGTAAACACCAACAAGCAGCAAACTCTTACCATTGTCTCTTCTGTAAACTGCATGTTCCAGTGGATTTCGAGTGAATCCAAGAGCCAGTAATTCTTTTTCAAGCTTGGTGTTCCATGCACGTGGACCCAGCCTTAAGCTATACAAGGCCTTATGCAACTTGAGCACTTTCCAGGCATTGTCAAGATCAATGAAACCCTGAGGCTGATGAACATATTACACTTCCTCAAGAACCCCATTCAGAAAGGCCAATATGACATCCAATTAGTGGATTTCCCAACCACCATGACTTGCTAGGGTAATCAACAATCTGACAGACTCCATTCTTGCCACCGGGTGCGAACACATCATCGAAATTCACCCCCTGGCGCTGCGAGTAGCCTTTTGCAACAAGTCGGGTTTTATCGTTCACCACATTCCCTGATAGGTCTTTCTTGATTTTAAATACCCACTTCAACCCGATGGCATTGTGTCCAGCAGGCATTGTGGCAAGCTCCCAAGTGTTGTTGTCTTTAGTTGCATTCATTTCTTCTTCCATGGCATCTTTCCAGCACTTCTCACTTAAGGCTTCATCGACACCTATGGGTTCTTCAGCAGAGAGCAGACACAGGCCACTGTAATCGTATTCTTGCATTTCTTCAGTTGTATCGAGTACGTTCTGTACTCTGCCATACCGAAGTGGAATCCTTGCTAAAAATCAGGATCATCAGTGGTTGGTGGCATCGCAAACTCAGTTGCCTGAATGTCTGGTGTTGCTGGAGACCGATCCATAGGAGGTTGAGGGGTTTCAGCAGATCAACCAAGACTTGACAATTTTCAGTCAACAAGGTAGACATGTTTTCGACTGTGAACGTTGCTGCCACTCCTCCTTCAGTTTCTGCAACACTCCAGTCCCATGAGCGATGTTCTTCAAATACCTTATCACGGGAAACATGTACCTTCTGTTCAACGGGATCATACGCTCGATAGCCTTTTGTCCCTGTCTCATACCCGAGAAAGACCATTGGTGTTGATCTGTCAGAGAGTTTGTTCATTTTGGGCCCAAGCTTCTTGACGTGAACCACACAATCAATTGTCCATAGGTGATGGACTTTTGGTTTTAGATTGTGCCATGCTTCATACGGTGTGCGTCCCTTCAAAATCTTGGTTGGAGATTTATTGAGAATATAAACTGCAGTCTTCAACGCCTCACCCCAAAAATATGCAGGCATCTTTTTTTGACTTCAGCAAGCATCTCACCATTGATCGTTGAGATGGCGAGATGCTTGCTGAAGTCAAAAAAAGATGTCTGCACTTTTTGGGGTGAGGCGATGAAGACTGCAGTTTATATTCTCAATAGATCTCCAAGCAAGATTTTGAAGGGACGCACACCGTATGAAGCATGGCACAATCTAAAACCAAAAGTCCATCACCTATGGACAATTGATTGTATGGTTCACGTCAAGAAGCTTGGACCCAAAATGAACAAACTCTGACAGATCAACACCAACGGTTATTCTCGGGTATGATACAGGGACAAAAGGCTATCGAGTGTATGATCCTGTTGAACAGAAGGTACATGTTTCCCGTGATGTGGTATTTGAAGAACATCGCTTATGGGACTGGAGTGTTGCAGAAACTGAAGGAGGAGTGACAGCAACGTTCACAGTCGAAAACATGTCTACCTTCGACGTGACGCAGCCTCCGAGCTGATCGTGTACACCGACGCTGACTGGGCAGGCTCCCCAGACACTCGCCGGTCTACCTCTCGGTACGCCATCTTCCTGGGCGGTCATCTCGTTTTCTGGTCCTCGAAGCGACAGCAGGTGGTGTCACGTTCGAGTGCTGAGGGGGAGTATTGCTCCGTGGCTAACGGTGTGGCTGAGGCTTCCTAGCTTCAGCAGCTGCTTCAGGAGCTCCACACTCCCGTCGCCAGGAGCACCCTGATCTACTGCGACAATGTCAGCGTCATGTACCTCTCCACCAACCCGGTCCAGCATCAGCGTACGAAGCATGTAGAGATTGAGCTACATTTATTTCGTGAGCGGGTTGCACGTGGCGAGGTTTGGGTACATCATGTCCCGGCGTCGACGCAGTTCGCCGAGATCTTCACGAAGGGCCTCCTGTCGTCGCTGCTCTACGAGTTTCGGTCCAGTCTCAACATCTGCAGTGGCTAGATGTTGTGACTGCGGGGGGTGTTAGAAGTGGGCTAATCAGGGACATTTTAGTCCTTTGTAGGGGATTAGGGTTAGGGGCAGTTTAGTCCTTTTCCCTCACCTAATCCATCTATATAATGTACCCTTGACCCTCAGATTAATCCATCTCGTTTTTCTCCTCTATTAAATACCAACTGAGTATGCAATGTCTGGTCGTGTGTTTACCATGTATCTTAGGCTCCCAATAGCACTCCTATACTTGGTAACATCCACAGCCGTGCTTCCATCATTCTTGCTCAGCTTGAGTCGATTTTCCATGGGTGTGTGTACAGGTTTGCATCCAGCCATACCAGCTTGCTCTAGGATCTTTCTTGCGTAGGCACTCTGGCACACACTGACCTGATCACCACTCTGTTTAACCTCTATCCCGAGATAGTAGCTCAATAGACCCAGATCACTCATGTAAAACTTTTCCTTCATTGAGCTTTAAACAGATTTATATTACCACTGTCTGGTCCAGTAATGATTAAGTCGTCCACGTAAACACCAACAAGCAGCAAACTCTTACCATTGTCTCTTCTGTAAACTGCATGTTCCAGTGGATTTCGAGTGAATCCAAGAGCCAGTAATTCCTTTTGAAGCTTGGTGTTCCATGCACGTGGACCCTGCCTTAAGCTATACAAGGCCTTATGCAACTTGAGCACTTTCCAGGCATTGTCAAGATCAATGAAACCCTGAGGCTGATGAACATATAACACTTCCTCCATAACCCCATTCAGAAAGGCCAATATGACATCCAATTAGTGGATTTCCCAACCACCATGACTTGCTAGGGTAATCAACAATCTGACAGACTCCATTCTTGCCACCGGGTGCGAACACATCATCGAAATTCACCCCCTGGCGCTGCGAGTAGCCTTTTGCAACAAGTCGAGTTTTATGGTTCACCACATTCTCTGATAGGTCTTTCTTGATTTTAAAGACCCACTTCAACCCGATGGCATTGTGTCCAGCAGGCATTGTGGCAAGCTCCCAAGTCTTGTTGTCTTTAGTTGCATTCATTTCTTCTTCCATGGCATCTTTCCAGCACTTCTCACTTAAGGCTTCATCGACACCTATGGGTTCTTCAGCAGAGAGCAGACACAGGCCACTGTAATCGTATTCTTGCATTTCTTCAGTTGTATCGAGTACGTTCTGTACTCTGTGATACCGAAGTGGAATCCTTGCCAAAAAATCAGGATCATCAGTGGTTGGTGGCGTCGCAAACTCAATTGCCTGAATGTCTGGTGTTGCAGGAGACCGATCCATAGGAGGTTGATTGGTTTCAGCAGGATCAACCAAGACTTGACAATTTTCAGTCAACAAGGTAGACATGTTTTCGACTGTGAACGTTGCTGCCACTCCTCCTTCAGTTTCTGCAACACTACAGTCCCATGAGCGATGTTCTTCAAATACCACATCACGGGAAACATGTACCTTCTGTTCAACAGGATCATACACTCGATAGCCTTTTGTCCCTGTCTCATACCCGAGAAAGACCATTGGTGTTGATCTGTCAGAGAGGTTGTTCATTTTGGGTCCAAGCTTCTTGACGTGAACCACACAATCAATTGTCCATAGGTGATGGACTTTTGGTTTTAGATTGTGCCATGCTTCATACGGTGTGCGTCCCTTCAAATCTTGGTTGGATATCTATTGAGAATATAAACTGCAGTCTTCAACGCCTCACCCCAAAAATATGCAGGCATCTTTTTTTGACTTCAGCAAGCATCTCGCCATTGATCGTTGAGATGGCGAGATGCTTGCTGAAGTCAAAAATAGATGCCTGCATATTTTTCGGGTGAGGCGTTGAAGACTACAGTTTATATTCTCAATAGATCTCCAACCAAGATTTTGAAGGGACGCACACCGTATGAAGCATGGCACAATCTAAAACCAAAAGTCCATCACCTATGGAAAATTGATTGTATGGTTCACGTCAAGAAGCTTGGACCCAAAATGAACAAACTCTCTGACAGATCAACACCAATGGTCTTTCTCGGGTATGAGACAGGGACAAAAGGCTATCGAGTGTATGATCCTGTTGAACAGAAGGTACATGTTTCCCGTGATGTGGTATTTGAAGAACATCGCTCATGGGACTGGAGTGTTGCAGAAACTGAAGGAGGAGTGGCAGCAACGTTCACAGTCGAAAACATGTCTACCTTCGACGTGACGCAGCCTCCGAGCTGATTGTGTACACCGACGCTGACTGGGCAGGCTCACCAGACACTCGCCGGTCTACCTCTCGGTACGCCATCTTCCTGGGCGGTCATCTCGTTTTCTGGTCCTCGAAGCGACAGCAGGTGGTGTCACGTTCGAGTGCTGAGGCGGAGTATTGCTCCGTGGCTAACGGTGTGGCTGAGGCTTCCTAGCTTCAGCAGCTGCTTCAGGAGCTCCACACTCCCGTCGCCAGGAGCACCCTGATCTACTGCGACAATGTCAGCGTCATGTACCTCTCCACCAACCCGGTCCAGCATCAGCGCACGAAGCATGTAGAGATTGAGCTACATTTATTTCGTGAGCGGGTTGCACGTGGCGAGGTTTGGGTACATCATGTCCCGGCGACGACGCAGTTCGCCGAGATCTTCACGAAGGGCCTCCTGTCGTCGCTGTTCTCCGAGTTTCGGTCCAGTCTCAACATCTGCAGTGGCTAGATGTTGTGACTGCGGGGGGTGTTAGAAGTGGGCTAATCAGGGACATTTTAGTCCTTTGTAGGGGATTAGGGTTAGGGGCAGTTTAGTCCTTTTCCCTCACCTAATCCATCTATATAATGTACCCTTGACCCTCAGATTAATCCATCTCGTTTTTCTCCTCTATTAAATACCAACTGAGTATGCAATGTCTGGTCGTGTGTTTACCATGTATCTTAGGCTCCCAATAGCACTCCTATACTTGGTAACATCCACAGCCGTGCTTCCATCATTCTTGCTCAGCTTGAGTCGATTTTCCATGGGTGTGTGTACAGGTTTGCATCCAGCCATACCAGCTTGCTCTAGGATCTTTCTTGCGTAGGCACTCTGGCACACACTGACCTGATCACCACTCTGTTTAACCTCTATCCCGAGATAGTAGCTCAATAGACCCAGATCACTCATGTAAAACTTTTCCTTCATTGAGCTTTAAACAGATTTATATTACCACTGTCTGGTCCAGTAATGATTAAGTCGTCCACGTAAACACCAACAAGCAGCAAACTCTTACCATTGTCTCTTCTGTAAACTGCATGTTCCAGTGGATTTCGAGTGAATCCAAGAGCCAGTAATTCCTTTTCAAGCTTGGTGTTCCATGCACGTGGACCCTGCCTTAAGCTATACAAGGCCTTATGCAACTTGAGCACTTTCCAGGCATTGTCAAGATCAATGAAACCCTGAGGCTGATGAACATATAACACTTCCTCCATAACCCCATTCAGAAAGGCCAATATGACATCCAATTAGTGGATTTCCCAACCACCATGACTTGCTAGGGTAATCAACAATCTGACAGACTCCATTCTTGCCACCGGGTGCGAACACATCATCGAAATTCACCCCCTGGCGCTGCGAGTAGCCTTTTGCAACAAGTCGGGTTTTATGGTTCACCACATTCTCTGATAGGTCTTTCTTGATTTTAAAGACCCACTTCAACCTGATGGCATTGTGTCCAGCAGGCATTGTGGCAAGCTCCCAAGTCTTGTTGTCTTTAGTTGCATTCATTTCTTCTTCCATGGCATCTTTCCAGCACTTCTCACTTAAGGCTTCATCGACACCTATGGGTTCTTCAGCAGAGAGCAGACACAGGCCACTGTAATCGTATTCTTGCATTTCTTCAGTTGTATCGAGTACGTTCTGTACTCTGCGATACCGAAGTGGAATCCTTGCCAAAAAATCAGGATCATCAGTGGTTGGTGGCGTCGCAAACTCAATTGCCTGAATGTCTGGTGTTGCAGGAGACCGATCCATAGGAGGTTGAGTGGTTTCAGCAGGATCAACCAAGACTTGACAATTTTCAGTCAACAAGGTAGACATGTTTTCGACTGTGAACGTTGCTGCCACTCCTCCTTCAGTTTCTGCAACACTCCAGTCCCATGAGCAATGTTCTTCAAATACCACATCACGGGAAACATGTACCTTCTGTTCAACAGGATCATACACTCGATAGCCTTTTGTCCCTGTCTCATACCCGAGAAAGACCATTGGTGTTGATCTGTCAGAGAGTTTGTTCATTTTGGGTCCAAGCTTCTTGACGTGAACCACACAATCAATTGTCCATAGGTGATGGACTTTTGGTTTTAGATTGTGCCATGCTTCATACGGTGTGCGTCCCTTCAAAATCTTGGTTGGATATCTATTGAGAATATAAACTGCAGTCTTCAACGCCTCACCCCAAAAATATGCAGGCATCTTTTTTTGACTTCAGCAAGCATCTCGCCATCTCAACGGTCCCTCAGATGCAGCAAAATCTTTCCTCAGGACATACAATACAGATAACCAGTAAGTTCTTGAATTTCTTGGTTCTGGTTGCCAACTGCCACTATTTTTCTTCTTCCCTCTCCAAAACTCTTCTTTCCCTTTTCCAATTACTGCCCCATCTCTCCATAGTGAGGAGTAGACATCAAAGGTCTTTGCCTTAAAGGCTACATTGAAACAGTAGTGTTGTTCTTCTCATAACGAACATGGAAGGCCCCTGGGTTTTCCCCCCAAAACCAAATTAAGCACCCAACTAACCGCTTCCTCCATTAGTCTTAGGGACTAGCAGAAGAAAACGGCGAGCAGAAAGAAAGATCCAGAGGCGAGGGAGGAAGGATGGTGTACCGGCAAACGAAAGCGTGAGAGTACTTCTGCTTGAAACTTCTTCCCTTGCCGAAGGTCCCAAGTGGATGTTGGAAACAGTATCTCTCAAACTCACTAACACACATTCAGACACGTGAGGACAGTATCTAAAAAAACAATACTAATGCCTGCCGGCGACGTACGCCTTGGCCCCGTGTATTTCTTATTTCTTGTGACTCAGCTCCAGCACCAAACATGATGAATACAACTGAACTTTATAGCAACAGGCGAGGCAGGGTCCAGCAACAAACTCGTCCCGTTCCATCGCTCCGGCCGGCTCCTCCTTGCGACCCGACCATCATTTGTACGTGCTCCTGCTTATACATACGAAGGTGAGCTATACGGAGGCTCCACGTCGACTTCTCATCTGCATGCAACCACCACGATCAGAGTTACTTGGTGCATGCAGCTGCTTCCAACAGCCAATAGGATCCGTGCATGCATGCTGTGCCTAAAGCGACCCGTTCAGTCACTAACCCACGACGTTGGATGTCGAGGCGTACCGTCGTGTTGGATGTCGAGGCGGCCATGGCGACGATCGGCTTGGCATTGGGGGAAGTCGGTGGTGGTGCAGGTTAACAGCAGCGGCAGCGATTCCCTCCTCATAACACCATACGTGATCATGCGTCTTAGAAAAGTACCGGGGCACTGAGTGGAGGCACAGCAACGTCGTCCGCCGTCCTCCCAATCGCACCCATCTTATTATGGTGCGTAAGGAAGTGGACCGCTATTAATATGGTATTATCACCGCCAATTAGAACGCGTAGAAAAGGAATGAGATGTGGTCATGTTGAGAACCAAATCGGGAATGAGATTACGGTAACACAATCTTGATGGTTATTGTTTTAACTGATCCAGCGGTCCAATATATTGCGATATGTCACAACCATGCTTCATTTCTAATGCGAAACTTACACATTAGAAATATGTTTTCTTATGTACATAGCGGTAATAAAATGTTTGTGCTAAAGACCATATCCAGATTCCACCATTTTTAAGATGTTAACGAATTATATGATGTACTTGTAAGGAGAACAGATGTGGGTATTAGTGAAGTCAATCATGCATCCATATGCAATGTTGTTCCCGAATGGTGTTGTGAAGTCACTTACATGATCATATAGAATTTAGATGATGTGTCAAAATAAATGTATTTTATATATCTATGTTTCAGCGCTTCCGTTCACAGCCTAATGCTACGTAACCCACATGCATGGACCAACCATCAGTGTTGAGCTTCACCAGTTAAGACTCGCAGCACAAATTGTTAGGTCTAAAGGCGAAAATTGTTCCAGTCGGAGGTAAAAATTGTAATTCTTCCAACTAAAACAGGATTCTTCCGACTGGACATGAATATTATTATATGTATAAAAAATCCTAAAAACTAAACCAAAACTTTTTGCTTCTTCCTTGGTTATGGCACCTGGACGGTCGTGTAAGACCGACAGGAGATCGCACCCAGAACCGAATCGTCTAGCGGCCAGAAATCCAGGAAACAGCGTCGGAAAACTCAGAACGCAATCGCTCAGCGACAGAAAAGGAAATCTGACTCACAGAAATGCGATCACGGGGAGCAGGAAACTCACGGCTATGATCTCCTTCCTCTATACGCCTCCGAATGTCAGCGAATATGAGGGTACAAGTATCGGGAGAGGAAGAGGGAGAGGAGAGGGAAAATTGAGAAGAGGATTCGGGAACTTTTTTTGTAACCTGTGGCGCGCCTCAATTTATATTCCCGCGGCCTTGGGCTGACTTCTTCTTTTCAAGAAGCGCTGTCCGATTTTCCTCAGTTAAACGCTCGACTGATCACAGCCGTTCTTCCCCGCCTCCGCGCTTCTCCTTGAATCAAGTACTCTGCTGCCTTAACGTTTCCCACCTGAGCTCTCATCCTCATGATCAGGGTTGATGGCACCTCCCCTCCTGAGGGCCAGGCTGTCCCCAGACTGAAGCACCTGGAAACGTTTCCTTGGGGACGTGATAATCTTCCCATGTAGCAGAGGACTCCGGTAAACCCTGCCACTGAACCAATATTTGTGCCACAGCAGCGTTCTCTTTCTTGACCAATCTCCTGTTCAGTATTGCGATGGGAGCTAAATCATCAGTATCCAAGGTGGGAATATCTGACAAAGAAGAGTACACAGGAGTAAAGTCTGGTGTGGATGTCTTCAGCTGAGAGATATGAAAAACTGGATGTATGAGGCTAGACTAAGGCAGCTGTAGCTTATAAGCAGACGCTCCTATCTTTTCCAGCATTGTATAAGGTCCAAAATACTTGTAGGACAGCTTTGGGACGTCTCTATGTATCACTGACCGCTGTACATAGGGTTGTAACTTGACCAGAACTGTCTCCCCCACACAAAATGATCTATCAGATCGTTTTTTGTCATCGTACAACTTCATACTGTTCTGAGCTCTGTTTAGTTGCTCCCTTAACAGAGGTGTAAAAGCTTGTCTTTCTTTCAACATCTCCAGAATATCCTTGTTATCCGAATTTGCCAATGTAGGAAAAAAGGCCTAAAGAATGTTTTGTACCATAGAGGGCTTTGAAGGGAGAGCACTTCAAAGATGAATAATGAGATGTATTGTACCAAAGTTCTGCCACAAAAATCCATTTGACCATTTCTTCGGGGTGGCTTGAGCTGAGCATCTTAAGTACATTTTAATACACTGATTGACTCTTTCGGTCTAGCCATCAGTTTGTGGGTGGTAGGTTGACCTCAGTTTTAAACCTGTGCCCATGAGCTTGAATAGTTTTGACCAGAAATTACTTGTGAACACCTTTTCTCTGTCAGAAACTATGGTCTTTGGTACACCATGTAATTTCACAATATTATCCAAAAATAGCTTAGCTATTATTTGTGCAGTGAATGGATGTTTGAGTGGGAAAAAATGAGCATATATGGTAAATCTATCCACCACAACCAAAATGACTGTGAAACCATATGAACTTGGCAGACTTTCGATAAAATCCATAGATATGTCTGACCAATAAGTTTTAGGTATTGGTAAAGGGGTAAGAAGACCAGGATACTTACATAGCTTGTGTTTGGCGTGTTGACAGATAGAGCACTGCTTGAGAAAAGAGTCCACTGCCTGATTCAGACCCTTGCAAAAAGTTTCCCTAATCTTTTTTGTGTAGCCTGAATACCAAAATGCTCTCCCAAAGCCGAAGAATGAAAGGTAGAGATCAATTTAGTTTGCAGAGCAGAATTATCTCCCACCCAAATTTTCTGTTTGTACCTAATGACTCCATCTTGGAGAGAAAAACCTTCTTCATATGATCAGTCACTGCTATCTGAGTAAGAAGATTCTGAGCCTGTAAATCATTACGATAGGAGTTAATTGCCTCCTGAATCCAAACAGGAATAGCAGAAGAAAATCCAGTGCTGTATAGTTGTCCAACCCTGTAAATCATTACGATAGGAGTTAATTGCCTCCTGAATCCAAAACGAGCCGAGGTGGGCAGCACGACACGTGGCGCCTTCGGAGCTCACCCCTGCGGAGCGGGTGAGGTCCGGTACTGCAGGCCACGTGGCAGGTCCGGGGCTCGCCTCTGAGGAGAAGGGAGGCCCGGCCCCGCTGGACACGTGGCGCCTTCGGAGCTCACCCCTGTGGAGGGGGTGAGGTCCGGCACTGCTGGCCACATGGCAGGCCCGGGGCTCGCCTCTGAGGAGAGGGGAGGCCCGATCCCGCTGGACACGTGGCGCCTTCGTAGCTCACCCCTGCGGAGGGGGCGAGGTCCGGCACTGCTGGTCACATGGCAGGCCCGGGGCTCGCCTCTGAGGAGAGGGGAGGCCCGACCCTGCTGGACACGTGGCACCTTCGGAGCTCACCCCTGCGGAGCGGGTGAGGTCCTTAGGTGGTTTTTCTCCTATGCGCGGGGGTACCCGGTACTGAGGGTACCGACAGTGGCCCCCGGGCCCACCTCGGGGGAGATAACGATCCCGCGGGTGGGGCCTCCTCCTTCTCTACCCCCGCACACTTTCTTGGAAACGGTAGGCTCATAGGCCTCTCAGGAGGTCCTGCACACGAGTAGGGAAACGGTAATTCTGCTCAGAGGTCCTCCCTTCCCTGTCTCTTAGTCTTATTTGGCTTACAGTCCTGGGCCGGTATACAGGGCTTGGGTAATTCAGTGCACTCGGTGCCGGAGGTCCGGCTCCCTCCTTGGTCAGGGTGTAACTGTCCGACCCCTAGTACTTGACCGTAGCGCTGGGCAGGCAGAGTGCGCACGCTTTGGGTGCATGACCAGGCAAAGCAGGTTGCACACCCTGGACCTCCCGCTCTGGCGTAGGTCTTTCCTGGAGGAGACCAACTGGCGTCACAGTACCCTAACAGGGGGAGGTCCGAGAGGCCCCCGGGCCTTTGGCAGGTACCTCAAGCACAACCGCCTTCGTCAGGATGGCAAATGCCGACTAGGCATGAGAGTGGGAAAGGAGAGCCGAGTATACGATGAACGTACACTGTCTTGAGCATGGGAAGGTGATCATAAAAATTAATGCGTAATTTAAATGAACACATAAGTAAGCATGGTAGGACAGGGTTCTTTTCATTCTTATAAGTCCATAGGAGGAAAACAGGTCGTACATGGAGGCAATGACCCACCCCATTGTGAAGGGGTAGGGCCTACGCGCTTAGGGTACAGGACGAAGCGAAGCCGGACGTAGTCCTGGACCACCCCCTGGGCCTTAGTTGCTCCGAGCGCTGCTCCTGGGCTCTATGGGATCTGTTACAGAAAGAAGAAAAAACCTGTCCTACCACTGCTCTAAGGGTAGAACTTACAGAGGTGTTCTATATTCCGAGGGTTGGGGAGCGGGTCCCCGTCCTCCGTAGCAAGGCGCACGCACCCGGGGCGACAAACTTTCGTGACTCAGAAGGGACCTTCCCAGCTGGGGGAGAGTTTGTTGGCCCCTTCTCGAGAAAGTATGCGCGCAACACCAGATCGCCTTCCTTGAGCTCCCATGCACGGACCTCTGGTGGTAGCGCCGGAGCGCCTGCTGGTACCATGCGTTTTGGAGCGTTGCTTGCCATCCATCCTCATCGATGAGGTAGATGTCCTCACGCCGGAGCTGGTCCTGCGTGGCCTCGTCGTAAGCTCGGACACGAGGGGACCCCATGGTGATCTCTGGGGGAAGCACGGCTTCGGCCCTGCATACCATGAAGAAGGGTGTTTCCCCTATGGCCCGCCTCTGGGATGTCCGGCTAAGGAACCGGTATCCCCCGACGGCTCTGGGGAAGGACCCCAGGATGTCCAACCCCCATACCGCGAACGGTCATGAGGGTGGGATCATCTGCAACATCTGCGCCGGTGTGTGGATCTGCTTGGCATGGAACTGGCACGCCTTGCATCTCTTAACCAGCTTGACGGCGTCCAGGAGGGCTTTCAGCCAGTAGAAGCCATGTCGGAAGGCTTTACCGACCAGCGTGCGGGAAGATGCGTGGTTCCCGCACTCGCCTTCGTGGATTTCTGCGAGCAGGTCGCAGCCTTCCTCCTGGGTTATGCACCGCAATAGGATGTCGTTGGTGCCACGCCGGTAGAGATCCCCTTCTACCAGCGTGTATCTCTTAGCCATCCTCACAATTCGTTCAGCAGATGCATGTTCATCAGGAAGGATGTTGTCTTTCAAGTAGTCCCGGACCTCCGTTATCCATGCATCGGGGCTTACTTGAGCTTCTGGATCTTGAGCGCTGGGTAGCATGGAGTCCCTAGTGGCGCATACGATCCTTGGCAGGCACCATGGCTGCAGGGCCACCGGGACTGCCAGCTTCGAGGTGCTGGTCTCGCCCCCTTCGCCTAGTTCGGCAGGCCGGGCTTTGGGTCGCGGCAACGTCCTACCGAAGGCTCCTTTGGGCACCGGGGCTCCGGTGGAGGCCTTCGTTGACAGGTCGTAGGTGACGGTGTTGTCGGCGCGTGGTACATGGCACAGGTCTAAGGCTTCAAAGTCCTTCTCCAGCATCATGTACTTGAATTGCTCCCCCGTCGACGTGAGGAGCAGTACACCGGCTCCGGCCCCCTGCTTCCGCGAGGAGCCGTTGAAGTGGAGCGTCCAATGAGGCTCGGTGAAGACCGGTGCCTGGGGCTCTGGTTCTCCACTTTCAAGGCCTCCTGGGTTGCTTGGTGATGGCGTCCACTCGGCCACGAAGTCAGCCAGTGTTTGGCTCTTGACTGCATGACGTGGTAGGAAGTCCAGCTCGAAATCCGCTAGCTCCGGGCTGCCCTCCTGCTTCGGAGGCTGGCTGTGAGTGCCAGTTACGCCCTTCTACTGCTCTGGCGCACTTGTCCGCCAGACTGAAGAGCTCCGAGATGTCTCGCATCTCCCTGGTGGCCAACTTCTCGAGCATCATCTTGTCCCTAGGAGAATCGCAGGATGAAGGAGCGCAGTGACTCCCCCGGTTGCTGTCGCACGATGTGGAGGTCCAGCTCCGTGCCGGGACACGTGTAGGAGCTGCCGAAGTTCGCCATGAACTGTCGGCATAGCTCCCCCCAGGAAGTTATGGAACCCTGGGGCAGGTTCATGAGCCATGACCGTGCCGGGCCGGTCAAGCCGACGGGGAAGTAGTTGGCCATGATGGCCTCATCCCCTCCTGCCACGAGGACGGCAGTAGAGTAGATCTGCAGGAACTCTGCAGGGTTGACGTTTCCGTCATACTTCTCCGGCACGTGTGGCCGGAACTTGCCTGGCCACACAGCGAAGCGGAGGTATGGCGCCAGGGCCGCACACCCCGTCCCTGCTGCTGCCGATCCTGGTGCCGCGAATCCTTGGTCCGCTGCTGGCACGGTGTACCCCGTCATGGGCAATGGTGCACCATATACCAGGGGCGCCGACTGCATGGCATATGGCTGCTGCATATTCTGCGTGGCGTACGCCTGGGGCAGAGGTCGCATGGCGAACGTCCAAAGCCGAGGCTGAGTCGAGGCAGTCGTCATGATGTAGTCGGCCTCGTGGTTGCGACGCCTTTCCCGCTGTCGCTCTATAGTCACGCGACCATCTTCCCCCAAGCGATGTCGCTCCAGCTCTGTCCTCAGGTCCGCCGTTGAGAGCCTGGTAGAACAGGAGTCTATCGTCTGCATGTCAACCGTTGGTGTGCGCAACAGCGACACATCTGGTTGACCGGGGCGTCGTCCCCATCGCAGCGGAGGGTTGAAGGCAGCAGCAACGAGGTGGTCGATGTCGCGGATCCACTGCTAGGCGGCCCCCTGGGTAGCGTCCACAGCAGGCGGATTTTGCAGGAGCGCTCGTGCGGCAGCTAGTGCACTTGCTTGAGTAGCACTCTGCGCCGCAGCAGATCTTGAGATTGTAGGAGTCCGCGTCGTTGGAGTACGACGCGGGCTCCCAACCTGTCCCGACACACTCCTCCCTGAGCGTGTTGAGACATGACACTCATTGGTCATCGTTCGCCAGGAATGAGGGCGCGAAGAGCCAGCCGCTAAAGGAAGTTTGGTCATCTTCGTTGGCGCAGACCTGTCTCGAGAGAAAAAAAAACCCCTACCTAGCGCGCCAAATGTCGAAGTGTGCCGTCGACACTTCCCCCGGGCCTGCTTCAGGAGCAACCCATGGAGGTTCTTTTTCGGAGGGGCTAGTTCTCTCTAGAGGTCACGTTGGTTGTGAGAGGATTGACACAAGGATTTTTACGTGGTTCGGGCCGCCGGAGCGTAACACCCTACGTCCACGGGAGTTGTAATGCTCGGAGCTTAGAACCGGAGTTCTAAGCTTGGTGATCTGGATGGCCCGCTAAAAATGTCGAACTCCTTGCAACATTACCAACCCGAGTCTTTTACACTTCAAGGCTCGGACGGCTTACAAGGTGGGCCTCGGGACCCGACAGGTGGCCCCGGGGAGATTTCCTGCCATCTACCATATCTTGCAGTGAATGCTGGTGGTTGTCCCTGGAAATGGCTTCTTAGTCGTCGTTCTGCCGTCCTGCCCGTGCCGCAAGCTAGGCGCAGTGGTTGATGATGGCAGGGATGGCAGGTAATGTCTTGTCCCCGTATTTATTGGTCAACAGCTTCTGAACATGGTGTGCTTGTCTTAAATGTAATGCGACTGGTCATAGTGCCACCTGACAGGGGCGTGCGCCGCGTCTCTGCGTCTTGGGAAGGCGCGGCTCTTGAATGCCTTGATTGGACAAGGCATGGCATGCCTTTACTCCTGCTGCCTACCGAGCCGAGCTGGGCAGCACGACACGTGGCGCCTTCGGAGCTCAACCCTGCGGAGGGGGTGAGGTCCGGCACTGCTGGCCACGTGGCAGGTGTGACGCCCTCAATCGTGTGGAAAAACCACAAAACCGAGAACTGATGCACATGTGTGCCCAGGATGTTCATCACACATATACACATCATCCACAAACTGAATTTTAGAATATATATATATATATATATATATATATATATATAACCACTAATAACAGAGTTTATTACAATGTCTCATGAGTCTTGGACTCATGCTAACAGCGGAACTCTAAATCTAACAGCGGAAGTTTTTATTCTAGCAGCGGAAGTCTTCTAACTAATGCGGAAGCAATCTAAGCAGCAGCAACAGCTCCATCTCTGCTCCATCCCCACAGGCAAGGTTGAGGACATATTACACGCCTAAGGCTCCACTGGGTCTACATAGTAATCTTCTCCTGTAGCTGATGATGAAGTAATAATGCAAGTTTGAGTACAATGATGTACTCAGCAAGTGCATAAAATATGATATGTAGCTCACAACAAGGTAGGTATAAAAAAGCTCATTGCAGAAAGCAAAGTTATTTCTCAAAACCACGATAAAACAGCAACTTAACTTTAAGTGAACGTAATCCCAACACGTATTAAAATACCAATTATACCTCCATTATGTTCATCACTTCCCATGTCCCAACCAGACATTAATCAACTTCATCTTGCTCACGAATACCTTCTTGTATTCGCTACCATCTCACAAATACCATCTTGTATTCGCTACCATTTCATCTCATAAACAATTCCGTCTTCACACCGAGACCAATCTCGTTGTCATGAATCAACAGTCATGCAACCAAAACTTATCACCCGGACTCAACAGTGCCGAAAGATAAACCATAACCAAAACCATAACCAGTAACCATCCCAACTAATCATGGAAGTTGGCCAGGCGCTCGTGACCTTAAGCTCGACTATCATGATAGTTTTAGACTCTGCAGAGTTTGTACCACTTTACACACAAGTTTGTGATTTTGTCACCCGTCGGCGACTGCAGAACCTCCATTATACCAATACACAACCGTAGGTGTATGGCCAAGAGATCACAAAATAGCCTTTACAAAGGGGCTACTAGATGTATGGACTCACTAAGGTTTCACCGGCAGGCTAGAATCTCCAATTCTCCCACCCACGGGCCCCCTCTTGTGCCATGCAGTTCCCAGGGCAGTCCTCACTCGACTCCCATTCCCCGCGCATTCAATGATCCATAACAATCTAGTAACTTATCTGATTAGTCAGCTAAGCCGCACCTATACTTGGCCTTGTGGTGGCACTGTTATCCTGGCATGTGCTCGCATGAACCGGTCCTTAGATCTATGGCAAGTAACAACCATCTCAGGCTACCTCATTCACAAACCCAGGCTTGCCTAGATCTCCCTCCGATCCATGTTCATTAACAACATCAATTTCTTATTATCATTACGAGTGCAGTTAGCTGGACACATCTAGTTCGTCTCCCAAACCTATGGACTTTAGCGAAGCATAAAAGCAAAAACCATACCCAACTCATAAACTTCCCTGGCGACAAGGGTGGTTTAACCAAAACTAGTAAACTTCCTATAAAAGGGTTTCCCATCATGTTTGACTCAGCACACACACCTTTTCGCGAAAGCAAAATAGTTTTCCCAAAAACATAGGATCGATATGGTCAAGGGGCACTTGCCTTGTTCTGGCTGTTCCGGTTGCTCAAAATCTTGTTGTTGTAGTCCATCGTAGGTAGCTCCCTGAGCTTGTCCTTCTATACATGATCACGCACATACAAGATTCACAACAATCAGTATCATGCACAAACTTTGACTAGTTGCGATGATGCATATGCATGCTATCCTATGATCAGTTTCTAATAGATCAGTTTGTATGTGTTCTTGCATGGTTTCCATGGGTTTTATGATGCACAGAGGTGTTCGGACCAAATGTGGACGAGGCGATGATCTTGACTCTAGATCAAACCGATCAACATGTGATCTGTCTGCGAAAAAGCTTCTGTTCGAAAGGAATCAAAGAACTGATGCAAAGAAAACACGATGATGTCGTAAGGTAGTATTGGAGAACTACCTTACATTCTTCTTAGTCTCAGGGTCCTTCTCCTATCAAGACGGATCGTTGGGGCTCTCTTCCGGCGATCTCCCTCGACCGAACTCCGGCGAAGGGTTTACTCGGCGAGCTGGGGCTAGGGCTCTAAGTTGTCGGCTCAGGAGGTGGAAAAGAAGTTCGTGGTTTCGGCCAAAGGTTCTGGGTTCTATTTATAATCGGGAGGAGAAGAGTCCTAATCTGATTGTATTTTGAATAAGAGTCCTATTCAAATTGTCGTTGAATCTTAACAACTTATCTTTAGTTGATTTGGTGCGGTAACATTGTGGAATTCGTGTCGGTTTCCTCCCGTACAGGTATTCCCACGCGTACAGAAGCAAAAACCGCTTTAGAACTCGTTACCTCCGCGGTGATGAGCTCCGGAAGCTCCATGTGTCCTGCGGGAACCTGGGCTCCCTTTTTCCGCAGAGACGAGCTCCGATTGTGCCGCGTGTCAGGCGGGCGAGACCTCCCTTTTCTTCAGAGGTGAGCTCCGCATGCGCCACGTGTCTGGTGGGTCAGGACCTCCCCTCTCAACAGAGGCGAGCTCTGCGAATGCCACGTGTCAGTTTCCGGACCTCCCTTCTCTTCGGAGGTGAGCTTCGATATTGCCACGTGTCCTAGCAGCTCCAGACTTCCTTTCTCCTTAGAGACAGGCTCCGAGGTTGACACGTGTCCAATAGTAACGGATCTACAGGAGGTGAGCTCTGAGAGCGACATGTGTCCTGCACGGCTGGTCCTCTCTTTTCCGCGGTGACTAGCTCCGCAGTCGACACGAGTCCTTCGAGACTGGCCTCGCTCCTCTGCAGAGGCTAGCTCTGGGGCAACACGTGTCCTACGGGGTCGGACCTCTCCCCCTTTTTGCGGGGATGAGCCCCGAGTCTGCCACATAGCCAATTCAGCGGCGGGAGTTGTCTTCGGCGCTTTTTGTAAACTAGAATTTGCTCCTTTTGGCTAACTTTTTGACTCTTTATTGGTTTCAATCTTATAAAGATGTTTATGAAACATGAATATATGCAGAAATCAAAAAAATATGAGGGTGTCACAAATCTACCCCCATTAAATTGAATCTCGCCCTCGAGATACGATAGTAGAGAATAAATGAGGGAATTCTGTCTTGAGGTCTTCTTCACGCTCCCATGTAGCTTCTGCTTCCGTGTGATGGCTCCATTGTACCTTGTACCATCGGATCACTATGTTCCTCGTGACCCTTTCCCTTATGTCCGAAATTCGGACAGGGTGCTCTACATAGGTCAGATCCTCTTGAAGTTCAAGTTTATCCATCGGTACTTGCTCTTCTAGTATCCTCAAGCACTTCTTGAGCTGGGATACATGAAACACATCATGTACGTCGGAGAGGTGCGTTGGGAGCTCTAGTTGATAGGCTAATTCTCCTCTCTTGTCCAAAATCTTAAATGGCCCAATGTAGCGAGGTGCTAGCTTGCCTTTGACGTTGAAATGTCGTTGGCCACGGATAGGCGATACCTTAAGGTATACGAAGTCTCCTACTTTGAAAGTCAACTTCCTTCGCCTATTGTCCGCATAGCCTTTCTGTCGTGACTGAGCAGCCTTTAAGTTCTCCCGTATCGTTTGGACTTGCTTCTAAGCCTCTTGTAGCACTTTGGGTCCAAACACTTGGTTCTCTCCGGTCTTGTTCCAAAACAGCAGCGTTCTACACCGTCTACCGTACAATGCTTCGAAAGGCGGCATCTTCAAGCTAGCTTGATAGCTGTTGTTATAGGAGAATTCGGCGTACGGTAAACTCCTATACCAACTACGCCCATGTTTTAAGGCGCAAGCTCTCAACATGTCCTCCAAAATTTGGTTTGTCCTTTCGGTTTGTCCATCGGTTTGTGGGTGATAGGCGGAGCTAAAATCCAGTCGTGTACACATAGCTTTCTGCAGCTTCCTCCAAAATCTAGAGGTAAACTGAGAACCTCGATGTGAGACTATCCTCCTCGGGACTCCATGACGACACACGATCTGCTCCATGTACAACTCGGCTAACTGTGCAACGTTGTACTTGGCCCTTACAGGGAGAAAATGGGCTGTTTTCGTCAATCGGTCCACGATAACCCAGATGGAGTCATAACCCAACTGAGTACATGGCAATCCGACGATGAAATCCATACTGATGTCTTCCCACTTCCACTCGGGTACCTTCAAGGGTTGCAACAATCTAGCGGGTCTTTGATGTTCGGCCTTCAACCGTTGGCATGTGTCGCATAGGGCAACATGTTCGGCTATGTCCCTTTTCATACCATCCCATCAATAACAAGTCTTTAGGTCCTTGTACATTTTGGTACTTCCGGGATGTATGGAATAATGTGAATCATGTGCCTCTTTTAATATCATGTCATGAATGTGCTTCACGTTAGGCACATAAATCTTTTTTCCTAGCCAAAGCGTACCCTTCTCATCTTCCTTGAAATACTTCTCTATTCCTTGTCGGATCCTTTCCTTGATTTCCTTGATCTCCTCATTCGTTGATTGGCCACCTCTTATCTCTTGCTCCAATGAAGAGTGGAGTTCCATCACTTCCATCTTGTTCAAGAATCCAAGGTGTAATCGTTCGAACTCCTTGCATAGTTCGGGTGGTAGCTCCAGAACCGTGAGTTGGTGACATGCTCCCTTCCGGCTCAATGCATCAGCTACTACATTGGCCCTTCCAGGGTGGTAGTTGATTCCAACATCGTAATCCTTGATGAGTTCCAACCATCAATGTTGCCTCAAATTCAAGTCCATTTGTGTAAATATGTACTTGAGGCTTTTATGATCCGTATAGATCTCACATCGATGACCAAGGATATAATGTCTCCAAATCTTCAATGCATGCACTACTGCTGCTAGCTCCAAGTCATGCGTAGGATAATTAAGCTCGTGCTTCTTTAATTGTCGTGAGGCATAGGCTACCACTTGTCCTTCTTGCATGAGCACACATCCGAGCCCTTGTCTTGATGCGTCACAATATATGTCAAAGCTCTTCCTACGCCTGGCAATACCAAAACTGACACTGTGGTTAGCCTTTTCTTGAGTTCCTCAAAGCTCTCTTGGCACGCTGATGTCCACTGGACTATCTTAGCGAAGTCCTTGATGAAGCGTCGGTAGTATCCAGCCATCCCAAGAAAACTCCGAATTTCTTTCACGTTTTGCGGTTGGTTCCACTTCAGAACATCTCCCACTTTTCCGGAATCAACAGATACTCCTTCCTCAGAGATAATGTGGCCTAGGAACGATATTTCCTTTAGCCAAAATTGACACTTGTTAAGCTTGGCATACAATTGATGCTCGCACATTTTCTGCAAGGTCAATCTTAAATATTCTTCATGCTCCTCATCACTTTTTGAATACACCATAATGTCGTCGATGAAAACCACGACGAACTTATCCAAGTACTCCGTGAAAACCTTGTTCATAAGGTACATGAAGTATGCGGGTGCATTTGTTAACCCAAAAGACATGACGGTATATTCATACGAACCATACCGTGTCCGAAAGGCAGTCTTGGGTATATCAGAGGGCATAATTTTCAGCTGGAAGTATCCCGCCCGAAGATCAATCTTGGAGAACACTCGGGCTCCTATCATTTGGTCGAATAGGTCTTCTATACGGGGCAGAGGGTATTTGTTTTTGATTGTCACCTCGTTGAGAGACCTATAGTCCACGCACATCCTTTGGGTCCCATCCTTCTTGTCTACGAAGAGCACGGGGGCTACCCATGGTGACGAGCTTGAACGTATAAAACCCTTCTCCAACTGCTCCTGAATTTGCTTCTTGAGTTCCACTAGTTCATTGGTGGGCATCCTATAGGGTCTCTTTGCTATGGGTGCAGATCCGGGTACCAAATCAATGGCAAACTCAATGTCCCGGTCAGGTGGCATACCTAGAAGTTCTTTTGGAAACACGTCCGAGAATTCCTGAACCACTAGAATGCTGTCCAATGTTGCTCCTTCGACGTGGTTCAAACTTGCCTTATTGGTTGTTTGTTGGGCTGACTTAAACTCGATACGAATACCGTGCTCGTTTGTCAACTACACGCTCCCCTCAGCACATTGGATTACCCCGTTGTGCTTGCTTAACCAATCCATCCCGAGTATTATGTCAAGCCCTTGGGAATCCAGGACAATGAGGTTGGCAAGGAAGTCTACCCCCCTTATTTTAAGGCTTACTTTCGGACATACTATATTAGTCCTCATCACTCCACCGGAAGAATTAACTAATATAGCACATTTTAAGTGTGATATGGGTAGATTATGCTTGGCAACATACTTGGATGATATGACAAAATGTGATGCTCCAGAATCAAATAAAATGGTGGCTGGGATGGAATTGGCAAGGAACAAACCAATTACGATGTCCTCAGCTTGTTGTGCTTCCTCAGCAGAGACATGGTTCACGTTGCCGCGAGCATAGTACTGCTGTCCACAGTTTCCTTGATTGCCCCCCCCGTTCGGTCGCGGGTTCTGCTTGGGCATGTTGCCTTGCTGTCGAGGACCTCTCCTCGGGCACTGGCTCACGAAGTGTCCTGTTTCCCTGCATGCAAAGCATGCCCTGTTGCCCACGGCAGCAGGTACGTTGGGGTGGGGGTTTTGAACAGGAGCGCCCATGTTGGGTCGGGGCACAGGAGGCAAAGGCACACAAGGTGCTTGTGCAACGGGTCGTTGCTGTGGTGGTTGACTAGGGCGGTATGCAGGAGCGGTCGGTCCATACTACGGTGCAGATGGGGGCATGTACCGAGGTCGTACGTTGCTCCCTTGTGGCTGGTATGGCATCTTCCTCTTGCCCTCTCGCTCGATCTCTCGGATCTTGCTTTCAACCATTATAGCCTTGTCAACCACCTTCTAGAAGCTCGCGTAGTCATTGTTGAGGAGCTGAACCTGGTTCTCATTGTTCAACCCTCTCATGAACAGGTACTGCTTCCGTTGGTCCGAGTTGACATCTTCGGGGGCGTACCGGGACAGTTGCGTGAACTTGTTGAGATACTCATTCACGCTTCTCTGTCCTTGGCGGAGACCTTCGAACTCCTGTATCTTGAGCATCATTACACCAGCAGGGATGTAATGAGAGCGGAAACTCTCCTTGAACTCAGTCCAAGTGATCGTCTCCGGGTCGACATGAGCGTTGCATAGGGCATCCCACCAGTCAGCAGCAGCTCCCATGAGTTGGAGCGACACAAAAAGAACCTTCTCTCGATCATTGCACTGCACTATGGCAAGCTTCTTCTACATGGATTTGAACCAGTCGCGGCCTCCATGGGGTCGTTAGCTTGAGCAAAGGTGGTTGGTCGAGTCCTCATGAACTCTCCCAGTCTGTTATGAGCCGGCGGTGGTGGCGGTGGTGGTGGCGGTGGTGCCGGAACGGGGTTGTTGTTGTTGGCCTGTAACTGACACAAAGTTTGGATCATGATTTGCATAAGTTGATTCTGCATGGCCATCAACCGTTCCAGGTTGTTCTCACCAGCTCCGGGGTTAACAGGAACTTCATCGTGGCCATCCTCTTGGTTGCCACGGACGTTCCTTCCTTGGCGGCCGACGTTTCCTCTCACCATCTATGAGAGAGAACGAAATAGAATAGAGGTTAGAAGATTAGATGGATCCCCCTAACTATATGCATCAAGGTGGATTGGACTATATGTATTAGCCTATATGAGGATTTGAACAAATGTCGAGGCATCTCACACCTCCTTTCTACTTATGTGTGGGTACGGACAACGCTTGAGACATCCCACAACTCACACTCAACACACAATCACAACAATCATCACAAGGGCTCACACAACTCCTATTCAAGGCTTTATTCAATGGGGGTCCTATATGGCTTAGGGTGATGCCAATCTAAGATCCAACTATGGCTTCTCCTAGATTTGTATCCTATATCAAGGTAGTTCCAATGCCAATCTATGCATCCTAGGTTTGCATCCTATGGTCAGCGTGGCTCAGCTACCAAATCTGTGACTAGGCATGGCGGTTTTAATATCAATCTGTGACCTATCTAGGTTGTGTAATCTTTGATTAACCCGTGGCAGGTTGATACCAATCTGTGTCTGATACTAACTTGTGACTTCTATCTAAGCGTGTAACCTACCGTCAACCCGTGGCTCTGATACCAATCTGTGATGCCCTCAATCCTGTGGAAAAACCACGGAACCGAGAACTGATGCATATGTGTGCCCAGGATGTTCATCACACATATACACATCATCCACAAACTGAATTTCAGAATATATATAACCACGAATAAAAGGGTTTATTACAATGTCTCATGAGTCTTGGACTCATGCTAACAGCGGAAGTCTTAATCTAACAGCGGAAGTTTTTATTCTAGCAGTGAAAGTCTTCTAATTAATGCGGAAGCAATCTAAGCAGCAGCAACAGCTCCATCTCTGCTCCATCCCCACAGGCAAGGTTGAGGACAGATTACACGCCTAAGGCTCCCACTTGGTCTACATAGTAATCTTCTCCTGTAGCTGATGATGAAGTAATAATGCAAGTTTGAGTACAATGATGTACTCAGCAAGTGCGTAAAATATGATATGTAGCTCACAACAAGGTAGGTATAAAAAAGCTCATTGCAGAAAGCAAAGTTATTTCTCAAAACCACGATAAAACAACAACTTAACTTTAAGTGAACGTAATCCCAACACGTATTAAAATACCAATTATACCTCCATTATGTTCATCACTTCCCATGTCCCAACCAGACATTAATCAACTTCATCTTGCTCACGAATACCTTCTCGTATTCGCTACCATCTCACGAATACCATCTTGTATTCGCTACTATTTCATCTCATAAACAATTCCGTCTTCACACCGAGACCAATCTCGTTGCCATGAATCAACAATCATGCAACCAAAACTTATCACCTGGACTCAACAGTGCCGAAAGATAAACCATAACCAAAACCATAACCAGTAAACACCCCAACTAATCATGGAAGTTGGCCAGGCCCTCGTGACCGTAAGCTCGACTATCATGATAGTTTTAGACTCTGCAGAGTTTGTACCACTTTACCCACAAGTTTGTGATTTTGTCACCCGTCGGCGACTGCAGAACCTCCATTATACCAATACACAACCGTAGGTGTATGGCCAAGAGATCACAAAATAGCCTTTACAAAGGGGCTACTAGATGTATGGACTCACTAAGGTTTCACCGGCAGGCTAGAATCTCCAATTCTCCCACCCACGGGCCCCCTCTTGTGCCATGCAGTTCCCAGGGCAGTCCTCACTCGACTCCCATTCCCCGCGCATTCCACGATCCATAACAATCTAGTAACTTATCTGATTAGTCAGCTAAGCCGCACCTATACTTGGCCTTGTGGTGGCACTGTTATCCTGGCATGTGCTCGCATGAACCGGTCCTTAGATCTATGGCAAGTAACCACCATCTCAGGCTATCTCATTCACAAACCCAAGCTTGCCTAGATCTCCCTCCGATCCATGTTCATTAACAACATCAATTTCTTATTATCATTACGAGTGCAGTTAGCTAGACACATCTAGTTCGTCTCCCAATCCTATGGACTTTAGCGAAGCATAAAAGCAAAAACCATACCCAACTCATAAACTTCCCTGGCGACAAGGATGGTTTAACCAAAACTAGTAAACTTCCTATAAAAGGGTTTCCCATCATGTTTGACTCAGCACACACACCTTTTCGCGAAAGCAAAATAGTTTTCCCAAAAACATAGGATCGATATGGTCAAGGGGCACTTGCCTTGTTCTGGCTGTTCCGGTTGCTCAAAATCTTGTTGTTGTAGTCCATCGTAGGTAGCTCCCTGAGCTTGTCCTTCTATACACGATCACGCACATACAAGATTCACAACAATCAGTATCATGCACAAACTGTAACTAGATGCGATGATGCATATGCATGCTATCCTATGATCAGTTTCTAATAGATCAGTTTGTATGTGTTCTTGCATGGTTTGCATGGGTTTTATGATGCACAGAGGTGTTCGGACCAAATGTGGACGTGGCGATGATCTTGACTCTAGATCAAACCGATCAACACGTGATCTGTCTGTGAAAAAGCTTCTGTTCAAAAGGAATCAAAGAATGGTGCAAAGAAAACGCGATGATGTCGTAAGGTGGTATTGGAGAACTACCTTACATTCTTCTTAGTCTCGGGGTCCTTCTCCTATCAAGACGGATCGTTGGGGCTCTCTTCCGGCGATCTCCCTCGGCCGAACTCCGGCGAAGGGTTTACTCTGCGAGCTGGGGCTAGGGCTCTAAGTTGTCGGCTCAGGAGGTGGCAAAGAAGTTCGTGGTTTCGGCCAAAGGTTCTGGGTTCTATTTATAATCGGGAGGAGAAGAGTCCTAATCTGATTGTATTTTGAATAAGAGTCCTATTCAAATTGTCGTTGAATCTTAACAACTTATCTTTAGTTGATTTGGTGCGGTAACATTGTGGAATTTGTGTCGGTTTCCTCCCATACAGGTATTCCCACGCGTACAGAAGCAAAAACCGCTTTAGAACTCGTTACCTCCGCGGTGATGAGCTCCGAAAGCTCCACGTGTTCTGCGGGAACCAAGGCTCCCTTTTTCCGCAAAGACGAGCTCCGGTTGTGCCGCCTGTCATGTGGGCGAGACCTCCCTCTTCTTCATATGTGAGCTCCGCGTGCGCCACGTGTCTGGTGGGTCGGTACCTCCCCTCTCAATAGAGGCGAGCTCCGCGAACGCCACATGTCAGTTTCCGGACCTCCCTTCTCTTCGGAGGTTAGCTCCGATATTGCCACGTGTCCTAGCAGCTCCAGACTTCCTTTCTCCACAGAGACAGGCTCCTAGTTTGACACGTGTCCAATAGTGACGGACCTCCCGGAGGTGAGCTCCGAGAGCGACACGTGTCCTGTGCAGCTGGTCCTCTCTTTTCCGCAGTGACTAGCTCCGCAGTCGACACGTGTCCTTCGGGACTAGCCTCGCTCCTCTGCAGAGGCTAGCTCCGGGGGCAACATGTGTCCCAATGGGTCGGACCTCTCCCCCTTTTTGCGGGGATGAGTCCCGAGTCTGCCACGTCGCAAATTTAGCGGCGGGAGTTGTCTTCGGCACTTTCTGTTAACTGGAATTTGCTCCTTTTGGCTAACTTTTGACCCTTTCTTGGTTTCAATCTTATAAAGATGTTTATGAAACATGAATATATGCAGAAATAAAAAAAATGAGGGTGTCACAGCAGGCCCGGGGCTCGCCTATGAGGAGAGGGGAGGCCCAGCCCCGCTAGACATGTGGCGCCTTCGGAGCTCACCCCTGCGGAGGGGGCGAGGTCCGGCACTGCTGGCCACGTGGCAGGCCCCGGGCTCGCCTCTGAGGAGAGGGGAGGCCCGGCCCTGCTGGACACGTGGCGCCTTCGTAGCTCACCCCTGCGGAGGGGGTGAGGTCCGGCTCTGCTGGCCGCGTGGCAGGCCCGGGGCTCGTCTCTGAGGAGACGGGAGGCCCGGCCCCGCTGGACACGTTGCGCCTTCGGAGCTCACCCCTGTGGAAGGGGGTGAGGTCCGGCACTGCTGGCCACGTGGCAGGCCCGGGGCTCGCCTTTGAGGAGAGGGGAGGCCCGGCCCCACTGGACACGTAGCGCCTTGGAGCTCAACCCTGCAGAGGGGGTGAGGTCCGGCACTGCTGGCCACGTGGCAGGCCCGGGGTTCGCCTCTGAGGAGAGGGGAGGCCCGATCCCGCTGGACACGTGGCGCCTTCGGAGCTCAACCCTGCGGAGGGGGTGAGGTCTGGCACTGCTGGCCACGTGGCAGGCCCGGGGCTCGCCTCTGAGGAGAGGGGAGGCCCGGCCCCGCTGGACACGTGACGCCTTCAGAGCTCACCCCTGTGGAGGGGGTGAGGCTCGGCTCTGCTGGTCACGTGGCAGGCCCGGGGCTCGCCTCTGAGGAGAGGGGAGGCCCGACCCTGCTGGACACGTGGCGCCTTCGGAGCTCACCTCTGCGGAGGGGGCTAGGTCCGGCACTGCTGGCCACGTGGCAGGCACGGGGCTCGCCTATGAGGAGAGGGGAGGCCCGGCCCTGCTGGACACGTGGCGTCTTCGGAGCTCACTCCAACGGAGGGGGCGAGGTCCTTAGGCGGTTTTTCTCCTGTGCGCGGGGGTACCCGGTACTGAGGGTACCGACAAGTGGGAAGGTCACCTCCTCCGAAGAGACTTCAACACCCTATATACTTTTGCCAAGAAGCCAAAACTTTCGTTTCATCAGTTCTGTTACCATGAAGACGTGCATCAACATTTCTTCCATCCACTCTCACAAGAAGCACATACACAGTTTGGCAACATTATGGTCCTTATCACACAAGTGCTAGAGAGGGGCCAGCATAGAGACATATGGATGGACATCAATCACAAAGAACAATATTGCACAAAGGTAGCATATTTTTTTATTATAATCTCATCAACCCTCCATCACCGTTTCAATGGATTTAGAAATCAAGAGTAACTAAGAGAATAAACATATTTATGTGGCTGCTATTCATGGACCGCCTAAATACCAGAAACTTGCTAAAAAGGAAAAATCTCAAGATAGAGGGGAATGACTATTTGTGTGTCCTTTGCAACCTAGATGTGGAGTTGACATATCATCTATTTTTTCATGCTCCTTCAGTGAGGCTTGCTGGACCACAATTTGGATTCATTAGAATCATGACTTGAACTTCTTTGACACCATTGAGAGGGCTAACAGAAACTGGAACTTCCTGGAAGTAATAGCAACGGCTGCTTGGGAGATCTGGAAACAACATAACAGCAAGATCTTCAGAGGGATAGTGCATTCGGTTCAGGCCTGGAAAACATGCTTCAAAGGTTCATTGCTACTTCATAGTGTACGCTTCAAGAAGATAAACAAAAATAGAATTAATGCGTGGATTCAAAGCCTATAGGGGTTTTTTCCATCTCGGGAAAGCACCTCCTTATGGCTCCGAGCTTGGGTTTTGGAGGTTCCCTCCTCTTGTAATAGACCATGTATGGCTTTTGTTATCAATACATACACTGTAGGGGTTTCCCCTGCAGTTTTGCGCTAAAAAACATTTAGTTTCAGACCAAGAGAAGGTCTTGTGATGCAGTAAGTTAGTTAAAGGTCTAGCAATAGAACCATACTACTTCACAAATTTTCTATAGTAGCCTGTAAGTCCCAAGAACCCTCTGAGTTCAGTGAAATTAATAGGAACAGGCCAATTCACCATTGCCTTTGTTTTACTGGGATCGGTAGCTACCCCCTCAGTGGAAATAATGTGGCCTAAATAAAAAATCTTTTGTTGTACAAAAGAGGATTTCTTGAACTTTAGAAAAGGTTATGCTCTTGTAATGTTTGAAACACTATCTTCAAGTGTAGTATGTGATCCTCAAAATTCTTGCTGTAGACAAGAATATCGTCCATAAAAACAAGAACAAATCTCCTCATGAATTTAGCAAAAATTGCATTCATCAAACATTGAAATGTGGCAGGGGTATTGGTAAGCCCAAATGGCATGACCCTAAACTGAAAATGGCCGTGATGAGTCTTGAATGCCGTTTTAAATTCATCAGCAGGGGTCATCTGGATTCAATGGAAACCAGAGGCCAAGTCAATTGTGGAGAAATATGTCGCACCTGCAATTTCATCCAAAAATTCATCAATGATGGGCAAAGGAAACTTGTTCTTAACTGTGATAGAATTAAGTTTCCTATAGTCCACACAAAAACGCCATGAACCATCCTTTTTTTAAATAAAAGAACAGGTGAAGCGAAGGGACTTATTGTAGGTATAACAATGCCAGTTTCAAGCATTTGAGCTACTTGTCTTTCGATCTCATTTTTTTGTTCAGATGAGTATCTATAAGGACGGCAATTAATAGGTATTGCATCAGGTAATAAAGAGATGGAATGATCATAGAACCTGGATGGAGGTATTCTGTGGGCTCTCTGAATATACCCTGAAACTGGCAAATAATATCCTGGATGGCTGAGGGAAGAAGTTTGAATAGTTCTTTATCAGATATGGATGATGCTTTGAGAACAGGTTCCAATATAACAGCAGCCCATAATTCAGCTCCAAGTATTCATCTTGCAAATTTGCTTACCAGATATTTCCTTGATTTCATGTTCAGTCTGAGGAAGTAATCCTTGCAACCTGACAATAGATGCCTGATAAGGGATCTCTATACATTTTTTAATACAGTTGCATTTCATAGGACAACATCTCTGCTGGGAAACAGGGAGGGGGGAGACCCCTTGGCTGCGCTTAGGGCTGCGCAGGGGAGAAACCAGCAGCGAGGAGGCGTGGGGGCAGCTGCACAGTACGTAACGTGGGGGACAAAGTAGCTGGTCACGGCGGCTAGGGTTAGGGTTTGAAGCCACCGTGATCCAAGGAGAAGAACAGCTCTCAACGGGGATTCTTATTTTTTCCTGGATGCTCAAAACATGAGGGAGGGGGGCTGCTTATAAAGGGGGGACAGGACCCCCCCCCTTGGCCGCACCCTACTCCTAGTCAGTTTGGGGGACCCCAAACTGACTAGGATTCTTTTCTTCCCTTTTTTTAGTCTATTTCTTTCTATCTAAACTGACTCAATCTATAACTCCCTCTTATTCCTAAACCTTATGTAATTAATTCTTCTAAATATCCTCCTGGTGCAGCTGCAGGGCCTGGCCGGCCTAGTTGTGGGCTTTGTGGGCCCCACGCCGACCATATTGGCGGCCCACAAACGCATCCACAACAATCTCCGACCAATCCATGCCCAAAATGAGGTCATAAGCACCAATATCTAAGACCTTAACAGTGTGAGAGAATGTGAATCCCTGAATCAGCCAAGTAAATTTTTCCACATCAGCAGAACAAGTCAGGACTGAGCCATCAGCCACTTGAACTTGCATAGGTGGTAAAGGTGACAGAACACAATGTAATATCTGTGCCATAACAGCATTCACAAAGGAATGAGAGCTTCCCGAGTCAACCAAAAAAAGAAGAGCTTTGTTATTAGCCAAAGCCTTCAATTGAATAGCTATGTGTTGAGGTTTGCTAGATGCAGCATATAATGAAATATGAGTGCTATCCTCTGATATGTCTATGAGATTCCTCCAATGCAGACAAAATGTCTTCAGACAAAAAATCCATTATCATCAGTGTGAGACCACAGAGCATGTAACTGACCCTCTCCAGTAATACTACACTTGTGAGTGGGAGAATACTTGTCACCATATTTGAAACACAAGTTATTTGCTCTATGGTATTTTTTAACTGTCTTGCTTTCAACAGATCATTGCCAGTAAATGTCTGTTTAACATCATTTCTGTTTCTGTGGCCTGAGAATACAGGTTTGAACTGTTTACTCTTAAGTCTATCAGTCAGGTGCTCCTGAATTGAGGCTAAATTAGCAGCTTGAGCTACTGTCTGAGGCATATCCATTTCCACAGCCACACGTAATTCCTCTTTTAAACCCAACAAGAATTGAGAGACCAGCATGGCCTCACTCATGGGAGTCTCACAAAGTCTTATGTGATATACAAGATGATCAAAGGCTTGCTTATACTCAACAACAGTGCCATTCTGTTTCAATTTCAACAGCTCCATGTGTATCTATGTCAACTTCTTGTGTGACAGCTGCTCAAAAACTAGTCCAATCAAACTGTGGGGCAGATTTTTTATATGATTGAAACCAGTGTGATGCAATCGCACAGCGACAAAAACTCAGAACGCAATCGCACAGCGACAAAAAAGGAAATCCAACTCACAGAAATGCGATCGCGGAGAACAGGAAACTCCCGGCTATGATCTGCTTCCTCTATAAGCCTCCGAATGTAAGGGAATCCGAGGGTACAAGTATCAGGAGAGGAAGATGGGGAGGAGAGGAGAAATTTGAGAAGAGGATTGGGGAATTTTTCTGTTACAAGGTTGCCGCTCAATGTTAGCGCTGCACGACGTCGAGATGAATCACAGTCGCTTGGACTATGATCACTTGGTAACGGATCTCACAAGAACTCAGTTTTTCGGGGAGTTGTAATGCACAAGATTTTGGCTGAAACAAGTCACACGCTGTGTGCTTCTTCCTTTCAGTTTTTCTGATGCTTAATACGTGTAGAGTCAGTAAGCAGATAACAACCAACGCCACACACCCACTACCGAGCATCGATCGTGCATGCAGCCATGCAGGCCGGATCCATGCAGGAATAAATCAAATATGCTCATGCAAACAACTGGACGCCTGGACTGGTAAGAACAAGTCCTACGTCCCACTACCATGCAATGTGCAGAATACTCTCTAACATGATCAACAAAGAGAATGCAACATGCAAACGTGCACGGGATTATCTAACAAAACACCCCATAATCCCACTGCACCAGGATCACACCCATTTTGTCACGTTGCTCTGCAAATTTGACACGCCCCAAAGGCTTGGTCAGGATATCTGCAACTTGATCAGTTGTGTTGATATGCTGAATCTCAGTGCAGCCAATCTCCACACACTCCCGGAGAAAGTGATATCGAGTATCGATATGTTTGCTTCTTTGATGATGTACTGGATTCTTGCTGAGCTCTATTGCCGACTTGTTGTCCATAAAAAGTTTAAAGCTAGCAGTGCTGCTTCCTGTTAATTCAGCCAACAACTTACACAACCAAACTTCTTGACAAGCTGCAGAGGAAGCTGCAATGTACTCTGCTTCACAGGATGAAAGCGCCACTATTTTTTGCTTCTGTGACATCCATGTGATCAGACTTGACCCAACGAAGAAAACCACACCAGATGTACTCTTATGGTCATCTATATCCCCAGCGAGATCACTGTCGCTGTAACCCATCAAAGGCTGTTCCACCTTGGTCTTCTTCTTGTAGCAGCACCCATATCTAGGAGTACCGGAAATACACCTAAGTATCTGTTTTCCAGCAGCACAATGTTGTTCTGAATGATTCTCCATATATCAACTGACAATACCAACCGAGTAAGCTATGTCAGGCCATGTATTAACAAGATATCTTAGGATTCCCACCATAATTTTGTATTTTGTTGCATCAACTGCTGTTATTCCATCATTTTTGCTAAGCTTCAGACGATTTTCCATTGGAGTATGAGCTGATTTACATCCAGACATGCCTCCTTGCTCCAGGATTTTCTTTGCATATGCACTCTGGCACAATCTGATCTGTCCATCCTCTTGTCTGACTTCAAAACCCAAGTAATAGCTCAAAAGACCGAGATCAGTCATGCTGAACTTATTCTTCATTTGGCTCTTGAACAAAGCAATGTCCTCATGACTAGGACCGGTGATGATTAAATCATCTACATAAACTCCAATGAGCAAGAAACCTTTTTCATTCTTTCTTCTATACACGGCTGCTTCCAGTGAGCTTCGGGTAAATCCCAGTGCTAACAGTTCCTTATCTAACTTAGCATTCCAAGCTTGAGGGGCCTGTCTCAACCCATATAACACTTTGCAACTTAAGCACTTTTCCTGCATTGTCCTGTTCTATGAAGCCTGGTGGTTGATGCACATAAACATTCTCCTGCAGAACACCATTCAAGAATGCCGACTTAACATCCATATGATGGATTTCCCAGCCACCATGTCCTGCAAGTGTAATCAACAATCTAACAGTCTCCATCCTTGCAACAGGAGCAAACACATCATCAAAGTCCACCCCCTGGCGCTGAGCATACCCCTTTGCAACTAACCTGACCTTGTGCTTTATCACATTTCCATTTGGATCTTTCTTAGTCTTAAAAACCCATTTCAAGCCTATGGCCTTCTGTCCAGCTGGCAAACTCACCAGTTCCCATGTTTTGTTCTCTCTTATTGCTCTCATTTCTTCTTCCATGGCATCGTTCCAACACCTTTCACCCAATGCCTCATCAATGCTTCTGGGTTCTTTAGCTGTTAATAGGCATAACCCACTGTAATCAAGGTCCCACACCTCCTCTGTTGTGTCAAGCACATCCTGAATTCTTATATAGCGTAGTGGCACACCTTCTAAAAAATCATGCTCCCTACCTGATGGAGGTGTTGCATATTCAACTGCTGGGCTTTGTATTACATCTCCAGGTGTCACTGGTGTATGAGGATCAGGACTTCCACGAGCTTCTTCAGTGTCAACATGTTGTACTTCAGTTGTCATTGTGGTTCTGTTTTCAACAGTGAGAATAGCTCCGATATTCTCTTCAGACTCAACACTGCTCCAGTCCCATGCCCTTCCATCTTCAAACAACACATCACGAGAAACATGCACCTTCTTCTCTATGGGATCATATAGCTTGTACCCTTAGGTACCTGGCTCGTAACCTAGGAACACCATTTGTGTTGATCTGTCAGAAAGTTTGTTAATGCCAGGTCCGAGCTTATTGACATGAGCAATACATCCAAAAGTCCTAAAATGATAGACTTTTGGTTTCCTGTTGTGCCAAGCCTCATAAGGTGTACGTCCTTTTAAATTTTTTGTTGGTGATCGGTTGAGAATGTACACTGCCACCCTCACTGCCTCTCCCCAAAAATATGCTGGCGTGTTCTTGGACTTCAGCAAGCACCTCACCATCTCCATGAAAATTTGATTCCGTCGCTCCACCACACCATTTTGTCGTGGAGAGTAAGGTGTAGTGGTGTAGTGTTTGACCCCTTACTAATCACAATATTCATCTAACTTCACTGAATTAAACTCTCCACCTCAGTCTGAGCGAAATGCTTTGAGCCTGCTTCCCATTGAGTTTCAGCAGCAGCTTTGATCTTCTTGAAGAATCTGAAGGCCTCTCCTTTTGTGGCCAAGAGCTCAACCCACATGTATCTGCTGTAGTCATCAACTAGCAACAGAAAATAATTTTTTGCCTCCTGGTGTATTGGGTTTTATCTGTCCACGTAAGTCTCCATGGAAGAGGTCTAGTGGATGATTACCTCTGTTTTCTGCAACCCGGGGAAAAGCTCCCCTATGCTGCTTGCCCAAAGCAAAGCCTTCACAAAATTGTTCCACCTGATCGATCTGTGATATTCCCTCCACCATGTTCTTCACTCCAAGTTCTCTGAGAGCTAGAAAATTAAGATAACCGAACCGTGAATGTCACAACCACGCTTGATCACCTTGCTTGGCCATCAGGTAGACCGGGACTGCATGTCTTAGCTTCAGGATGTACAAACGATCGTGTGTCCTTGGTACACAGGTAAGTAGAACACCTTCTCGGTCATACACCATCAGCTTCCCATCTGCCATGCTAATCCTACACCCACTTTCTTCCAACTTGCCTAAGCTGACAATATTGCTCTTTAACTTGGGGATATAATATACCTCTGTCAGGACCTTATGCTCTGCATTCTTGCATTGCATCATGATGGAGCCAAGTCCACAGATCTCAACAACAGAATCATCGCCGAAGCAAACTACACAATGCACACTCTCATCCAGAGACACTAGCGCAGACTTGCACCCTGTCATGTGGTTGCTTGCCCTAGAATCAAGATACCGCATCTCATCCTCGCACTCTTGTGGGAACACTGGTTCCTCATTAAGAAACATCTTCTGCATTGGAACATTTGACACATGACAAGATGTGGTGAGGAGAAGAGATGGTTGATCTACCTCTTTCTTTGCCAGGTTAGTAGTTTCATCCCGTGATCGACGTGGCTTCCGACATTCCTTGGTCCAATGCCCATATATCCCACAGTTGTGGCGTTTGTCACGCTTGCGCCCAGAGCCACCACCAGACTTCTGCTTGCTGTTTTCGTACGGTGCACCTACATCACGGTTGCTACCATTGCACGACCCCTCCTTGTTCTTTGCCTGAGGATGACTACCGTCCTTGTTACCACCGGTCAATGTTTAAAAAAGCAGTAGAAAAAAGCGAGCAGAGGAGCTCCGCCTAGCGCCTAGGCTGCCTAGGCAGTGCCTAGGCGTTTCTAGGCGTTTCGCAAAAAAGCGGAGTTAAATCCATATAATTATATATATATATATATATATATATATATATATATATATATATATATATATATATATTTAAATTTAAAAATATTCAATCAATCAATAAAATGAGATGAGATAGAGTGTGACACTATCTTGTGAAGGCAGCCAAACACTGAGACAGGGCACTACCACCTTGCTACAGCAACCGCCACCGAGATGAAAAAAGAATTAGAGTTAGTTGTTCTTTTTATATGGACACACAATGCGGTGGAAAGCGGAATTAAGCAGAAGAAAGTAGAAAAAAGCGGACCGAAGCGGAAAAAAGCGCCCCGACCGCTTAATGCCGCCGCCTAGGGAAAAGCGAAGCGGTCCGATGCCGCTCAGCGCCTAGGCGACGCTTAAGCGGCCTAGGCGACCGCTTTTTTAAACAGAGCCACCGGTATCAACGTGACGTTGACGTTTCCGTGCTTCCCATTCTTCCTTAGTAAGAAGAAGATGCCCAGTTTTATCTGTGATCACGCCTGGGTCTTCACGATCCTCAGCTACGCGTAGCCTGCCAACCAGCTCCTCTATCGTCAGCGCCTTGAGATCAAGAAACATATTGATCGAGACGGCGATCTTGTTGAACTTGGGTGGTATAACACGCATGAACTTCTTGATCACCAGCACGTCTTCAATCTTCTCACCCAGCTCGCCAAGATTGACGACCAAGGTGCTGATTCTCATGGCAAAATTGTCGACAGTTTCGCCGTCCTTGAAGGCGATAACCTCAAACTCCTTGAGAAGTCTTTGAGCGCTGGCCTCTTGAACACGTTTGGGGACCATGCGCATGGACTTCACAGAAGCCCACGCCTCCTTGGCGGTCTTCTTCTTCGCCAATGTTGTGGGCATCTCCATGACACCGCGCGAAGGAGGGCTGCAAGTGCCAGCCCGTCCTCGCGGCGCTCAACGTTATCATTCACAAACACCTCCCAGAGACCCTGAGCTTTGAGATTTACCTGCATCACCAACATCCATTGGGTATAATTTGTGTGAGTCAGGACAGGATACGCCAGCGATCCGACAGACTCCTTCACAATCATGACTTCCCTCGAGGTACCGCTCTTGTCGACGGTCGCCAAAGCCTTCGGAGAAGTCGCCGCCATGTTCTTAGCTCTGATGCCACTTGTTGGCGCCGCACGATGTCGAGATGAATCATAGTCGCCTGGACTACGATCACTTGGTGATAGATCTGACAAGAACTCAGTTTTTCGGGGAGTTGGAATGCACAAGATTTTGGCTGAAGCAAGTCACACGCTGTGTGCTTCTTCCTTTCAGTTTTTCCGATGCTTAATACGTGGAGAGTTAGTATACAGATAACAACCAACGCCACACACCCACTACCGAGCAAAACTCGCTCGTGCATGCGGCCATGCAGCCATGCAGGCCGGATCCATCCAGGAGTAAACCAAATATGCTCATGCAAACAACTGGACGCCTGGACTGGTGAGAACAAGTCCTACGTCCCACTATCATGTAACATGCAGAATGCTCTCTAACGTGATCAACAAAGAGAATGCAACATGCAAACATGCAAACGCGCACGGGGTTATCTAACACTCAACCTGTGGCGCGCCTCAATTTATATTCCCACGGGCCTTGGACCGACTTCTTCTTTTCAAGGAGCGCCGTCCGATCTTTCTCATTTAAACGCTCGACTGATCACAGAAATTCTTCTCCGCCTTCGCGCTTCTCCTTGAATCAAGTACTCTGCTGCTTGAACGTTTCCCGCCTGAGCTCTCATCCTCATGATCAGGGTTGATGACAGGTCGCTGCTTTCTCTCCATGGAGAATTGAAGACAAACACAAAGGTAACGATCCAATGCAAAAGAACGAGGCTGGTTGCCGTTTGGGCCTCCTAGCTAGTTTCTTTGTTCCTTCTGTTAGAAAGCTAAAATGAATAACTCATATTCATGTAACAAATGAAAGTGATGTGCTGCAGTTATAAGTAGAATAGATTGTTTAGGAAGTTGCAAGCTGCTTTTCATATGCGTACTGTTTTTTCTTTTCGTAGGATGTTATTAGAACAGAATAAGTAGCACAATCCTGGAACGAATTGTTGAGAGATAGTTGCCACAAATCAGTTGTATGCCATAACAAAAATTCTGTCCCAAGTTGAAAACAGCTTTGTGCATGCACGCCATCTTTTCTTTTTATTGGAAAGATGGAACAGGTAAGTTATATTGGTGGATCAAACTCTGTCTATAGTTTTAAAACATCAATGAATTAATGGATGGATGATTTACCTAGGACGAGGCTACAAAAATATGCAGGGTTGTTGGTGGGCAGGGGTCGGCGGGTAATTGACACCCTACTTTTGGCCAATTAGTCACCTCCTGTAATCCCCAAAAGGGGTTTTCTGAAAATGTAAGTCTTAGTAACGTGAACATCATACCAACCATGGAAACAATGTCCAATGTCCAATAATTCATGAGCTATGTAAAAATAAAATGATGTAAATCATAGAAATTGCCATAAAATTGTGGCTTAAGCTAATAATTCGAGACGCACACTAAATCATAGACCGACCACACTAAACCAGAGAATCATTACATAAACTCATGGAAACTATGTACTAAAAAATTGAACTCACTTCTTTCTTAACTTTACATTGATGTGGACATCACTCCTGCAGATATACACAACACTCACATGGTAGACATGCAAGGTCCAATTACTAGAGCTCGAGCACGAAAATTGAATTTAGAGGTGAGCTCGTTCCTGAACAATTCTTTATATGTGAATCTTGAGAGTATGTTGCTACCTAATGGATTAATTATGATTAGGAACCATGGAGAGGACATGGAGATACATGGAGAGGGGTTTGGAGGCGTGGAGGTCCATAAAATACACCAACAAGAAGTTAGAGACCGAGCCCAACTCAAACTCGAGTCCAACTCGGGCACAGGAGCAGTCCACCTTAAAATGGATGCACAGGAGGCATACAGACTCCGTTTTTGACGTTCTACATATGCACGGAAAGCTGAGAGGATAAACTTTCCAATGGAACTGGCTCCACATCAAAATTCACTCGGAGTGGAAGGGAAACTTCGAAACAATATAAAGTTTAGAGTCTGTCAGGGTGTTGCATCACCTAGTTGGGCCATTGGGCCTTGTATCGAGTCCAAGTCCATTATGTACGTGTCTTAGGGTTAGGTCACGACCCCAACATCCCCTGGTCGTCCTCCACCTCCTTTATACCCCCTAGCCGCCGTCACAAACAGCTAGGTTTTGCTTAGTTACAATCTGTCATTGAACAGTTCGCCGATCATCGGTTGTGAGACCCCAAATTCGTGATCAATTCAGTTTTGATTGCAACTTCTCTGTTCTTGCTTGTGTTCTTGATTGCGCTTGCAGGAATAATCCTTCGTGGCGAGGTCATTTGTGTGACACGGGTGATAACCAACGGAGGAGTGGTGTAGTGATTGCGGGGTTTCATTCGTTCGGAGCCCTGGATCATCAACGTCGAGATCTCCACCCAATCAAGTTTACCTGTAACACCCCAAAATCCAGTTAAGAGGGGAATTTAAAATTTTTTGGACGTGTTGCATGTGTTGCAAAAATTCAAATTCAAACTGGAATTCAAATTAAACTCAAAACAGAAAAGAAATAGGAAAAGAAAAAGGAAAACAGAAAAAAACCGGCCAGTGGGCCGAAACCCAACAGCCGTCCCACCCGATCCCACGCCAGCCCGCAGCCGCGCGCGCCCCCCTTCTTCCCACTGACACGCAGGGCCCGCCAACCTTTCTTCCTCCTCGCGCTCGGGCCCGCGCTCGGCCGGACTCTCTCGCCCCGAATCAAAACCGACCGGAAAATCTCGCGTATCCCAGCCGACTTCTGGACCCCGAAGACTACAGCTCGATCTAAACCAACCCGCCGCCCTCCCCCGTCTATAAAACCCCAGCATTGTCCCGTTTTTCCCCCACGATCCGCCGATTTTCTCTCCGGTGAGAACCCGAGCCCCTCCAACGAATTCTGCTCGATCTACGCTCGGGAATTCTGATCTAACTCGCTGGTCTTGATCCACCGCCTCCGGGGAACCTTGCAGGTGCAGAAAACTCGGTGATTTGCGGTTCGAACACAGCGCCGACGAGCCTCGCCGTGAATTCACCTCGGACCTCGTCGCCGACCGCCTTCCAGAACCTCCGAGCTCAAGAAAACCCCGAGGTGAGATCCCCGACCTCCCCTCTACCGATCTTTGCCATAAAATCACAGTTCTAGGAAGAATTTACGAAGATCCGAAACCCTCCGGCGAGATCGCCGCCACCCGCCGCCGTGCGCTGCCCGCGCTCGATCAGAGCGACGTGGCCGCTTGTGCGCCGTTTATTTTAAATCGAACGGTAGAGTTTAAATCCCCGCGTACCGGTTCGATGTTATAATCTCAGCCGTCTGTTTTAAATCGGACGGTCCACGTCAGCCCCGCGTTATAAAGACTGGAATTCTTACGCGCTACCCCCTGGGGTTCTCGGAAAATAAGAGCTAGCCCCGGAAACTTCTGATCTAGCCCCTGGAACTTCAGAAAATCATGTAAATTCATTTAAAAATCAGTTTTAGCCCCTGGACTTGATAAAAATTAGGAAAAACCCCTCTGTTAAGTGTAGTTCCACCCCTATAATTTCTTAAAATAAATTAATGGACCCTGTAGTGGGGTGAGTTTACCTTTTTAACCCTATTTGATATTAAATTTAGGAATTTGAATAAGTGGCTAGTATTTAAAATTTAAAAGGTGGGACAAACATATTGTCAAATTCAAATTAAAAATTTTCCCAGTACTTAGAAAACCTTGGAGTGAGATAAAAATAGATTTTTGGCTGAAATGAATCTGTATAAATGATTATTCACATTTATTAGTTAGAGGGACACATTTTTAAGTAGAGAATAATTCTGAAAATAAGAAAAATAAATGTAAAATAGTTTACATCAGAAAAAAAGATCAAAAATATATTATTAACTATTTTGGATCAGAACCTATTCTGTTTAGATGATGTGTCTTACAATTTTCATAATAAAGTACACATTTAGGCATAGGAAGTAAATTTGAAAATATAGCAAGCTAGGTATAAATAATTAGAAAATGATAAATGAAGTTTCCAAAATCTAAAGAATTCAGTTTAGGGTGGGTAGAAGTTCTGAAGACACATATGGAGTAGGAAAATACCTTTCATGCATACTTAGTAGCTAAAAGGTGTAGTAATTGAATATAAGGAATTTATTTAAATTGGAAACTCATATATATAGTATACAAGCATAAATGTGAATACAAAAGTAGGAATCATATACACATGATTAAAAGTGCATGTAAGCCACAAATCAACACCCATAGAGTAACCACAACACATATAATTGTGAATGACTTTCATAAATGTGAATGTGTGGTTTGTATGAAGTGGAAGTGTGAACTATGTCTTATAGATTGTTGTTTTTCTTTTGCTATGTGTGATGGTATGATGTAGAACCTGCTCCAGAGCAAGTTCTTCCTTTCCAAGATCAGGACTACCCATTTCAAGAGTAGCAGGAAGGAGGCAAGTGTCCTTGACCACTTTGATCCTATGCTAGGATGTGTAGATAGAATTATTTGCATTGTCAAATGAAATATGAAACCCATGCTAGGATGTTTCCCTAGAATTTCATTACCTTGTTTCCTTGTAGCTTGGGTTGGGATTTATTTTATCATGTCATTTATTTACATGCTTATGCTTAGCCATGCTTAGGATGGGATATTTGGGATATGAGATCATCAGTTTATTTTACCATACTCTTGAATGAGGTATTGTGAGTTATGTAGAGGTAGGGATCAAGGCAAGTTGGATGTTTTGGTTGGTGCTGGGTGCACGAGACTCGGGTTTGTGTTTGGTACTTGCGTAGATCCTAAGGACCGGTTCATGGAGCATGTAACCTGGCTTTACCGTGCCAACCACATGCTGAGATGGGGCAGCTTGGCCAATTAATTAGGTGTATCCCCAGCGTAGTATGGGTGTGTTGGATGGTGCGGGGAATAGGTGTCAGCTGGACTACCATATGAACCGCAAGGCTCAAGAGGGGGCCACTGCAGCGGGGTTTGAGCCTCTTGTATGCTGTTAGGGGTGAAACCTCAGTGGGCCCACACTCGTCGGGAATCCCTTTGTAAAGGCTTCGTAGTGATCTCCTGGCTACGCACCTGGGAAGTGTGAATGTGGTTCGTAGCCACTGGCATAATGGAGGTTCTTTTAGTCCACCCGACAACGTGGGATGAAATCACTACATGTGGGTACAGTGGTGCAAACTCTGCTGAGTCAAAACTGTCATGACAGCCGTGCTCACGGTCAAGAGCGGCTTGGACTTATTCATGATTAGAGGAGTGGTGATTTTGGAAGTTGTGGATGTTAAGCGTGGAGCTTAACATTGGAAATGATGTTATGGTTATTTGATTTTGATGATGGGATGGGAGATTGGGACCATTTCACTTGTGTAGTAATGTAGGTGCTTAATAAGCTAAGGTGATAGGTATTAATTGCGTAGTGCTTTAACCATGAGTTCGACCTCCCCTTGTTCTAGCCATGCATGACATAACTTTCCCACACTTCCTGAGTACCATCGGTACTCAACCTTGCATATTTGTTGGTTTATATTGCTGCTCAGGTCAAGATAATGAGGTGGTGTATAATGACCAAGACTTTGGACCCGAAGAAGGTTTCTAGGTTCATGGATACCCCCGGGCAACGCCTGTGACGGAGCACACAAGAATAATATTCCGCTGCTAGTTTATTTACTTGAGATGAACTTATTATTGTCCATCGAGACATTTGCTATGTAAGACTTATTTATATTCGACACCTGGCTTGTAATAAATGATGCTTCATTATTTGTCATCACATGTATGAGAAAATGATCCTGGCATACATGTGACATTCACTCGGTTGTTCTTCGGAAAAACCGGGTGTGACAGAAGTGGTATCAGAGTCAAGGTTGCCCGTAGGAACGTGGACCTAGTTAGAAATGGACGTATTTAAGGGCCCTATTTTCTTAAAAACTATTTTACAAGGTGTGTGTTGAAAAGTGTTATTTAATGGAGTCACTTTCTTCATCTTACCCCAACTTTCATTCAAAATAGGATTTTTGTTTAAAAGTTTATCTAACCTAAGTTTAAATGCCTTTTGTTTTAGATGGTTCGCATGATTCGCACAGCTCGCAAGTCCACAGGAGGGAGAGTTCCCGTAGTTGCCCTTGCCCAAAGAGAGGAGAGCTGTCCGGTGACGTACCTTTCCTACGGATTGGCTGTAGGAGGTTTGCTGCGCCGTCTTCGACGTATGCTCCAAGCCGTCGGCAATACGGGCAAGCTAATCATACACTATAGCTCCACCGGGACCATCCGGGAGAAGCGGGAAGAATGGAGTTCAGAAATGAGGATTATCCATGAAAATCAGCTGCTCAAGATCCACCGCTCTCCAGCTTGTCGAGCGACACAGGTCGATGCGGAGAAGGATGTCACCTGGGAGGCCATCACCTGCCAGAGTCACATCTATCGTCGCCACCTGGACAGGACTGAGTACATGTATGTCCTCCAGCGTGAGAGTGGTACCACGGAGTACAAGAACCCACCAGTGCAGCAAGGGACTTCCCATGAGCACATGGACTTGTGCTTGGAGGATGCTGCTATGCTCAGCACTCGACTGCAGGAGTGTCAGCAAGAGCTTCAAGATGTTCGGGACACCCTGATGGAAACGGAGGCGTTGCTACGAGCCTGCTTGAGGGCGAGAGAAAGAGGAGATGGGAATGAACTGTGTGTCACCGTGAATGATACATGGACTCCTGACTCCCCAGATCGCCGGGCCATCAGGCGTCGTCGCACTTCTCCACCAGCAGCCTCCCCACCCAAAGCAGAGTCAGAAGGCAGCCACAATAATGAGGAAGATCCCGAGGAGCCAGCTCAGTGATACGAGTAGTGTAGAGTTTTTCCCTTAGTTAGCAAGATGTCGAATAGTCGAGTCGTTACGTTAGTTAATGGTGTGTTAATGCTTGGTGTGTGACATGAGTTGTGGAAGCCATGAGCAATTGTCCACAACCTCGTCTTCTGATTGTTTTGCTTTGGTGTGTGAACCCACATGAAATAATAGTGCATTTATTTTTGTACGGGATATGAACCCTCAGAAAAGTATAACAAAGCCTCAACACTTCAAAGTACAAACGAGTGAAAGTAGTAAGATATACATAATGCTTTAAATTAACATTTGGTTGATCATTCTAGATGGCCGGAAGAGGAAAAGGTCGCGCTGCCAACCCCGCCACCAACAACGATGAGGCCTGCAACCCTCATCTTTCAGGAGGCCAAGACAGGGGTGGTCGCCGCGAAGGAGTTGATCCCCTCGACCAAATGCTTGAGAATCAAAATCAGCTCATCCAGGACTTGACTCAAGTAGTGGCCAACTTGCATCAAATTCCACCTCCACAAGCTGCACCACGCCAACCAAGGTTGAGTGAGTTTCTAGGAACTCAACCTCCAAAGTTTGCAAGTACTGCTGAACCTCTGGAGGCAGATGATTGGCTAAAGACCATTGAGAGCAAGATGAGGATCATACAGTGCCAAGGGTATGATAGGGTACTGTTTGCCTCTCATCAATTGCATGGACCTGCTGCTGATTGGTGGACCGCCTATGTTGCCGCCCATCATGACCCTGAGAACATCACTTGGGAAGAGTTCAAGCGTAGTTTCCGCAACCATTACATACCAAGGGGTGAACTCAAAAACAAGAGGAAGGAGTTTTTGGGGTTGCAGCAAGGTATCATGACTGTGAGGGAATACCTCACTAAATTTACTCAACTCTCCCGTTATGCCCCACAGGACATAGAGACTGATGATCAGAAACAAGATTGTTTCGTGGAAGGACTTACCGCAGAAATGCAGTGTGCAATGTCCTCCAATGAGTATGAAAGCTTCCAAAAGATGGTGGACAGAGCGTTTGTGGTAGAAAGGAAGCTGAAGGCCTTGGAAAATGAGAACAAGAGGAAGGCCGGGTGGTCACACCAAGCCTCAGGGAGCAACACCCGCCCACGTCTGATGCAGCAACCCGTAGGGCAGACGAACCATGCTGTGGTACCCTACTCAGCACCAAGAGGGTACAACCCGAACTACAGGCCTCCGGCAGCACCAATACAGCCACAACGTCAGTTCGTACAGCAGCCTCGCCCTACGTATCAACCTCTACCAGCAGTGCAAGGACCCCCAAACCAACCCCAAGACAACAAAGGCCAGGCACCTAAGGTTGGGGTGCGATGTTTCAACTATGGTGAAGTGGGGCACTACGCCCATAAGTGCCCAAAGAAGAAGCCCACGCAGCCACAAACGCAGAATGTAATGAGAGGACGGGTGAACCACGTCACCATGGAGGAAGCGCAAGAGGCACCTGACGTGGTAGTTGGTAAGTTTCCTGCCAATTTACACATTGCAACCCTGCTGTTTGATTCTGGTGCTACCCACTCGTTCATTGCTCAAGGGTTTGTTAAGAAGCATGATCTAGCAACAACACAAATGAACCATATGCTAGCAGTAAACTCTCCAGGGGGAGAAATAAGGACAAGACAAGTGTGTCCCAAAGTGAACCTAGACATTAATGGGGTAGTATTTACTGCTAACCTCATAGTGATAGATTCACAAGGGATAGATATTATCTTGGGTATGGATTGGTTGACCAAACATAAAGGAATCATCCATTGTTCGACCAGAACGGTGGAACTAACTCACCCTAGTGGCGCAAGAGTAAAGTTTATAACAATACAAGAGCCTAGGAGGGACATTAAATTAAATCAAGTTGAGGTGAAAGTGGAGGAGATCAGAACCATCAGGGAATATCCAGATGTTTTTCCGGAGGAATTTCCAGGAATACCTCCTGATCGTGAAGTGGAATTCGCAATTGAGCTAGTGCCTGGAACAGCCCCGATATATAAGAGACCTTATCGGATGGACTCCAAGCAGCTGGGAGAACTCAAGGATCATTTGAGAGAATTGACGGAGAAGGGGTGTATTCGTCCTAGTTCCTCACCTTGGGGAGCTCCAGTCATATTTGTGCCCAAAAAGGACGGAACCCAAAGGTTATGTGTAGACTACCGTGCCTTGAATGAGGTAACCATCAAGAACAAGTACCCATTACCCCGCATTGAAGACTTCTTTGATCAGTTGAGGGGAGCTTGTGTGTTCTCGAAAATTGATCTCAGGTCGGGATACCACCAACTTAAGATAAGGCAAGCCGATATTCCCAAGACAACTTTCGTATCTCGGTACGGACTGTATGAATACACTGTCATGCCTTTCGGGCTAACTAATGCCCCAGCATACTTCATGTATCTCATGAACAAGGTATTTATGGAATATCTGGACAAATTTGTGGTGGTTTTCATAGATTACATTCTCGTCTTCTCCAAAGATGAAGAAGAACATGAGAAACATCTAAGGTTGGTGTTGCAGAGGCTGAGAGAACACCAACTGTATGCCAAGTTGAGCAAGTGTGAGTTTTGGCTGAAGAGAGTTCCCTTCTTAGGACATATAATCTCGGAGGGAGGAATCTCCGTAGATCCCGCCAAAATCGAGGATATACAGAAGTGGAAGACCCTTGAAAATGTCGGGGAAGTTCGAAGCTTCTTGGGATTGGCTGGATACTATCGACGGTTTATTGAGGGATTCTCTAAAATCTCGAGACCCCTCACCAAACTGTTGGAGAAGGGAATCACATTCACATGGACGTCGCAGTGCGAGACGAGTTTTCAGGAGTTAAAGAAAAGATTGACAACAACCCCAGTGTTAGTTATGCCAGATATGCAGAAGAACTTTACGGTGTACTGTGATGCCTCTGGAAACGGGTTGGGATGTGCTCTCATGCAAGAAGGGCATGTCGTGGCTTATGCATCCCGGCAGCTCCGGAAGCACGAGAAGAACTATCCTACACGTGACCTAGAGCTAGCCGCAGTGGTACATGCGTTGAAAATCTGGCGGCACTACTTGATGGGGAAGAGGACAGAGATATATACGGATCATGAGAGTTTAAAGTATATTTTCACACAGCCAGATCTCAACCTCAGACAAAGGAGATGGTTAGAGCTAATCAATGACTTTGATGTGGGCATCAACTATTATCCTGGTAAAGCAAACATCGTGGCAGATGCTTTAAGTCGGAAAGTGCAGGTCAATAGGTTGAGCTTGAAAGACATGCCTGTAGAATAGAAGGACGAGGTTATAAGGCTCAATCTATGCCTTGTGAATAGTGGTGAAGCCATCGCCATGGAAGTGGACTCCACACTAGAGCGAGAAATACGCGAGGGTCAAAAGGATGACGAGAAGATACAAGAAATCAGGCAACTCATCAAGGAAAATAAAGCCCCTGGTTTCAGAGAGGATGAACAAGGAACGGTGTGGCACGGGAAAAGAATCTGTGTGCCAGAAGTAAAGAAGATCCGTGAATTGATTTTGAAGGAGGCTCACGATTCCGACTATTCCATTCATCCTGGGAGTACGAAGATGTACCAGGACCTCAAGAGCAGGTATTGGTGGTATGGAATGAAGCGGGATGTCGCGGAACATGTTGCCCTATGTGACACATGCCAGTTGGTGAAAGCAGAACATCAACAACCCGCGGGATAATTGCAACCACTCAAAGTGCCTGAATGGAAATGGGAAGAAATCGGTATGGATTTCATAGTGGGATTGCCTAGGACCCAATCAGGATATGATTCAATATGGGTCATCATCGACAGGCTAACCAAGGTAGCTCATTTCATCCCCGTGAAAGAAAGCTACAGCGGATCCAAGTTGGCAGAATTGTACATGCCAAGGATCGTGTGTTACCATGGAGTGCCCAAGAAGATTGTGTCGGATCGAGGGACACAGTTCACCTCGAGGTCCTGGCAGAAGTTGCATGAAACCATGGGAACCCATCTGAACTTTAGTTCTGCCTATCATCCCCAAACTGATGGGCAGACGGAAAGAACCAATCAGATTCTTGAGGATATGCTGAGGGAATGTGCACTCAAAAACAATCGGTGTTGGGATAAGAACTTACCGTATGCGAAATTCTCCTATAACAACAGCTATCAGGCTAGTATGAAGATGTCACCGTTCGAAGCTTTGTATGGGAGGAAGTGCATAACTCCCCTTTTTTGGAACCAAATAGGGAAAGTAAAGTGTTTGGTCCTGAAGTACTAAAAGAAGCTGAGGCAAAAGTGAGGGAAATTCGCAACAACTTGAGGATAGCACAAACGCGACAAAAGAGCTATGCCGATGTTCGGAGAAGAGAGCTCGTTTTCAACGTGGGAGACTATGTCTATCTCAAGGTGTCCCCTATCGGTTCAAGGTGAAAGGGAAGTTGTCACCTCGATACATCGGACCCTTTCAAGTTCTGGAGAGGAAAGACGAAGTGGCGTATCAACTAGAATTACCGGCTCGCCTATCGGATGTGCACGATGTATTCCATGTGTCACAACTCGAGAAATGTCTGAGAACGCCTGAAGAGGTGTTACCCATGAATGAGGTTGACGTAGCTGAGGATTTGTCTTATGCCGAGCAACCATCCAAGATTTTGGAAACGATGGAACTCCTCACAAGAAATAAAAGAATCCAGATGTGCAAGGTGCAGTGGAAGCATCACTCGGAAGAGGAAGCCACCTGAGAGCGAGAAGATGAGCTTAAGGCACAATTTCCGGAATTGTTTTCTTAGAACCACCAATCTCGAGGACGAGATTTCTTTTAAGGGGGGTAGAGCTGTAACACCCCAAAATCCTGTTAAGAGGGGAATTTAAAATTTTTTGGACGTGTTGCATGTGTTGCAAAAATTTTAATTCAAACTGGAATTCAGATTATACTCAAAACAGAAAAGAAATAGGAAAAGAAAAAGGAAAACAGAAAAAAAACCGGCCAGTGGGCCGAAACCCACCAGCCGGCCCACCCGATCCCATGCCAGCCCGCAGCCGCGCGGGCCCCCCTTCTTCCCACTGACATGCGGGGCCCGCCAACCTTTCTTCCTCCTCGCGCTCGCGCCCGCGCTCGGCCGGACTCTCTCACCCCGAATCAAAACCGACCGGAAAATCTCGCGTATCCCAGCCGACTTCCGGACCCCGAAGACTCCAGCTCGATCTAAACCAACCCGCCGCCCTCCCCCGTCTATAAAAACCCCGACATTGTCCCGTTTTTCCCCCACGATCCGCCGATTTTCTCTCCGGTGAGAACCCGAGCCCCTCCGGCGAATTCTGCTCGATCTACGCTCGGGAATTCTTATCTAACTCGCTGGTCTTGATCCACCGCCTCCGGGGAACCTTGCAGGTGCAGAAAACTCGGTGATTTGCGGTTCAAACACAGCGCCGACGAGCCTCGCCGGGATTTCACCTCGGACCTCGTCGCCGACCGCCTTCCAGGACCTCCGAGCTCAAGAAAACCCCGAGGTGAGATCCCCGACCTTCCCTCTACCGATCTATGCCATAAAATCACAGTTCTAGGAAGAATTTACGAACATCCGAAACTCTCCGGCGAGATCGCCGCCTCCCGTCGCCGTGCGCCGCCGGGCAGCGCCGCCCACGCTCGATCAGAGCTACGTGGCCGCTTGTGTGCTGTTTATTTTAAATCGCACGGTAGAGTTTAAATCCCCGCGTACCGGTTCGATGTTATAATCTCAGCCGTCTGTTTTAAATCGGACGGTCCACGTCAGCCCCGCGTTATAAAGACTGGAATTCTTACGCGCTACCCCCTGGGGTTCTCGGAAAATAAGAGCTAGCCCCGGAAACTTCTGATCTAGCCTCTGGAACTTCAGAAAATCATGTAAATTCATTTAAAAATCAGTTTTAGCCCCTGTACTTGATAAAAATTAGGAAAACCCCCTCTGTTAAGTGTAGTTAGACCCCTGGAAATTCTTAAAATAAATTAATGGACCCGGTAGTGGGGTGAGTTTACCTTTTTAACCCTATTTGATATTAAATTTAGGAATTTGAATAAGTGGCTAGTATTTAAAATTTAAAAGGTGGGACAAACATAGTGTCAAATTCAAATTAAAAACTTTCCCAGTACTTAGAAAACCTTGGAGTGAGATAAAAATAGATTTTTGGCTGAAATGAATCTGTATAATTGATTATTCACATTTATTAGTTAGAGGGACACATTTTTAAGTAGAGAATAATTCTGAAAATTAGAAAAATAAATGTAAAATAGTTTACATCAGAGGAAAAGATCAAAAATATATTATTAACTATTCTGGATCAGAACCTATTCTGTTTAGATGATGTGTCTTACTATTTTCATAATAAAGTACACATTTAGGCATAGGAAGTAAATTTGAAAATATAGCAAGCTAGGTATAAATAATTAGAAAATGATAAATGAAGTTTCCAGAATCCAAAGAATTCAGTTTAGGGTGGGTAGAAGTTCTGAAGACACATATGGAGTAGGAAAATACCTTTCATGCATACTTAGTAGCTAAAAGGTGTAGTAATTGAATATAAGGAATTTATTTAAATTGGAAACTCATATATATAGTATACAAACATAAATGTGAATACAAAAGTAGGAATCATATACAAATGATTAAAAGTGCATGTAAGCCACAAATCAACACCCATAGAGTAACCACAACACATATAATTGTGAATGACTTTCATAAATGTGAATGTGTGGTTTGTATGAAGTGGAAAGTGTGAACTATGTTATATGGATTGTTGTTTTTCTTTTGCTATGTGTGATGGTATGATGTAGAACCTGCTCCAGAGCAAGTTCTTCCTTTCCAAGATCAGGACTACCCATTTCAAGAGCAGCAGGAAGGAGGCAAGTGTCCTTGACCAGTTTGATCCTATGCTAGGATGTGTAGATAGAATTATTTGCATTGTCAAATGAAATATGAAACCCATGCTAGGATGTTTCCCTAGAATTGCATTACCTTGTTTCCTTGTAGCTTGGGTTGGGATTTATTTTATCATGTCATTTATTTACATGCTTATGCTAGCCATGCTTAGGATGGGATATTAGGGATAATTGATTATTCACATTTATTTACATGCCACTGCAGCGGGGTTGGAGCCTCTTGTATGCTGTTAGGGATGAAACCTCAGTGGGCCCACGCTCGTCGGGAATCCCTTTGTAAAGGCTTCGTAGTGATCTCCTGGCTACACACCTGGGAAGTGTGAATGTGGTTCGTAGCCACTGGCATAATGGAGGTTCTTTTAGTCCACCAGGCAACGGGGGATGAAATCACTACATGTGGGTACAGTGGTGCAAACTCTACAGAGTCAAAACTGTCATGACAGCCGTGCTCACGGTCAAGAGCGGCCTGGACTTATTCATGATTAGAGGAGTGGTGGTTTTGGAAGTTGTGGATGTTAAGCGGGGAGCTTAACATTGGAAATGATGTTATGGTTATTTGATTTTGATGATGGGATGGGAGATTGGGACCATTTCACCTGTGTAGTAATGTAGGTGCTTAATAAGCTAAGGTGATAGGTATTAATTCCGTAGTGCTTTAACCATGAGTTTGACCTCCCCTTGTTCTAGCCATGCATGACATAACTTTCCCACACTTGCTGAGTACCATCGGTACTCAACCTTGCATATGTGTTGGTTTATATTGCTGCTCAGGTCAAGATAATGAGGTGGTGTATAATGACCAAGACTTTGGACCCAAAGAAGGTTTCTAGGTTCATGGAGACCCCCGGGCAACGCCTGTGACGGAGCCCACAAGAATAATATTCCGCTGCTAGTTTATTTATTTGAGATGAACTTATTATTGTCCATCGAGACATTTGCTATGTAAGACTTATTTATATTCGACACCTGACTTGTAATAAATGATGCTTCACTATTTGTCATCACATGTATGAGAAAATAATCCTGGCATACATGTGACATTCACTCGGTTGTTCTTCGGAAAAACCGGGTGTGACATTACCCTACCTCTCAGAAGATCGGGACTCATCCTCCTATCAATTGGTATCAGATTTCCAGGTTCACCGTGAGGTATACTTGTGTGCTCTTTAGATTTATTTTGTTTCAGTCCTATCATCCATAAAAAGCCACAAAAAAATTTAGTTTCCCTAACCTACAACCCCCGCTCAACCTTTTGCACAATTTAGTTTCGGAGTCCGTAGTTCTGAGTTCGTGTCCTAGGTTGAGTCTGGTTGCTGGTTTAGATTTATTTTGGTTCAGTTTTGTTTCTTCCATCCGCTGCCATCTACAAAAAAATTCCATCCACCGATTCGTTTCTGTTGCAGTTTCCACCACCACCAAAACCTGATTCGGGGTATCCTCCTTAAAACGGGCATAACTTTTTGCTCGTAACTCCGATTGAGTCGCATTTTTTCCCCAGAAAGGTCTTGAAAAAGTCCACATAGAGTGTTTTCAAAAAAATTACAAAAAAATTAAGAAGACCCTCGTTTCGAACTCCGAAGTTCCAGCACCAGTTTTTCCAATCGCTCCTGAATTTGTGCCGATCTCATCTTTCATCGGTTTGAGCTAATACTTGGTGCTGTTTCTGTTCTTGTGCCCCTGGTTGAGAAAAAATATCAAAAAAAATAAAGAGAAAAAAGATTTTGATTTCTACTAGTGCTTCAAGACAAAAACAGGAGGCCAAGGGGTTTTCTAGTTGTGCTATTTCTGTGTGAGTGCTGGATACTTGCTGATATTATCCTTGTTGTTCATCATCTTTCATCCTTTCCCTTGCTTGTTGCCACAACTGTTCTAATACATTCTTAGGCCAACAACTAGGTGAAATTCTTTGGACACTTATTCAGCATTGCTATCTGTTACTAACTTGTGTGCCACATACATATACTGCATTTGAGCCTTCCAAGCTCCACCTTCTCTCGAGCAGAACAGATAACCTTTGCAATCACACCCACTCTCTGCTTGCTTCATACTGGTGACCGTTGGCCACCTGCAGTGCTGGTAAGAAACTTGTAAGTGCGGGGTAAGACGCATCTTACTGATCGATTTTCCACCCACTTCGGAGAGCGTAGTAATAGGGTTCTTCACGATCTTTTTGTCTTCGTTTCTGTTTTGTACAAACAATGACAGGAAAGAGGCCTATGGATAAGACCTCTGGTTCTACACCTCTGGATGATGATGAGTGCGTGTCCCATATGGAACTAAAGGACATGATGCGGGCAATGACCGAAGCTTTCAACAATTATCAGACCACTACAACAGCCACCTTTCAGAGGCTCCATACAAGTGTTGCTGGTCTGACCACACGGTTGGACGAGATGGAGACTCGTCTTCCCCAACAAGCTACACCCTCTATCATCCTTGATGGTGATGCACATGCTCACTACGACACATGGGATGACTTCAATAACGATGAGGTTGATGCACAGCAGCGCCGTCGCCCTCGATGAAATCATCAAGGTATGCGAGGTAGACCTCGTCCTCATGCTCCTGAATAAGATAATGATCCTTATGCTAAGATTAAGTTTTCTATTCTAACATTTTATGGATCTTATGATGCTGAGACTTACTTGGATTGGGAGATGACGGTAGAACAAAAATTTAGCTCTCATCTTGTTCCTGAGCGACATAGAGTTAGACAAGCCACTAGTGAGTTTAAAGATTTTGCTATAATTTGGTGGAATGAACTTGTCAATACACGTAATGCACCACAGACATGGGCTGCGTTAAAAGAAGAGATGCGCGCTAGGTTTGTTCCTCCTTCATATAGACGTGATCTTCTTAAGAAATTGCAACGCTTTGATCAGGGTGACATGACTTTCCAAGAGTACTTCCAAGAGTTGCAGAAAGGTATGCTTCGTTGTGGGGTAGTTGAGGATCAGGAAAACCAAATTGTTAGGTTTTATGGGGGCTTGCGGCGTGAGATCCAGGACATAGTTGACTACAAGGAATATCATTCTATTAAACGTTTATTTCAACTTGCTATGTTAGCAGAAAAAGAAGTGCAGGGTCGCCAACAGCAGCGGCGGAACAACACCTTCACGCACAACAATTTTCGGTGCCATCCAAAGCAGCGCCCTCCTCGAGCGTACGTGCTTCTACACCACCCTCCACGGGTGTTGTACGCAGCAGCATCGCACCTTCTACATCACGGGGACAAGATAACAGCAAGTCCCAGATGCCTCCAGGTGTTGCAGCAAAGGCGGCTGCACCCAACACTTTGACAAGTCGCAGCTCCGACATCAAGTGCCACCGCTGCCAGGGACTTGGCCATATGCAACGAGATTGCCCCAGCAAACGGGCAATCATTGCCACTGCTGATGGTGGGTATGTTAGTGCTTCTGATATTGAAGATGAAAATATTATTGCAACTAACATTTCAGGTTCAGATGATGGTGCTGAGGAGGTTCTTGGTACATCTGCGACAAACAACTATAGGACTTTGATTGTGCAGCGAGCTTTGAGTGCCACGGATCGAGAGGACGACAACCGCCAACGTCACAACCTTTTCAACATGTTTCTCGTCGTCAAGGACTGCCGTGTACATACCATCATTGATGATGGTAGCTGCAACAATTTGGTGAATGTTGAGGTGGTCAAGAAGCTTGGCTTGACCACACGGGATCATCCCCACCCTTATCACATTCAATGGTTTAACAACAACGGTAAGGTTAAGGTAACACAAACAGCAAGGATACATTTTTCCATTGGTTCTTATCATGATTTTTCTGATTTTGATGTGGTACCTATGGATGCTTGTTCTCTTTTGTCGGGACGTCCTTGGGAGTTTGATACTGATGCTATTCACCATGGTCGATCTAATAAGTATACTCTCATGCATAAGGGCAAGAAAATTGTGTTGCATCCTATGAGTCCCACTGAAACTGTACAATTTGAGCAGGAGAAAAAGAATAATGCTAAGCAAAAGGGTGTTTTCAATTCTGAAATTCAGCAATCTATTAAGTTGAAAAACCCTATTTTGCTTGCAACTAAATCTGATCTTGATGATTTATATGCCTCTAATGGAACTTGCTATGCTTTAGTGTGCAAACATGCTTTATATTCCATTGAGGATACATCCATTGTCTTGCCACCTGCTGTTGCTAACCTTTTGCAGGAATATATGGATGTTTTTCCATCAGAGATACCCCCTGGATTACCACCTGTGCGAGGCATTGAGCACAAGATTGATTTGGTTCCAGGGGCGAGCTTGCCAAACCGTGCTGCCTACAGGACAAACCCCGACAAGACTAAGGAAATTCAGCGACAAGTCCAAGATCTTCTGGACCGTGGGTACATTCATGAGAGTCTTAGTCCTTGTTCTGTTCCTGTTCTTTTGGTTTAAAAAAAAGATGGCACTTGGCGCATGTGTGTTGATTGTAGAGCCATCAATAACATTACCATTCGTTATCGCTATCCTATTCCTAGATTGGATGACATGCTTGATGAGTTGAGTGGTTCTGTTATTTTCTCCAAGATTGATTTGCGTAGTGGGTATCATCAGATTCGTATGGCTTTAGGTGATGAATGGAAAACTGCTTTTAAAACTAAATTCGGACTTTATGAATGGTTAGTCATGCCATTTGGTTTATCTAATGCGCCCAGCACTTTCATGAGGTTGATGAATGATGTTTTACGTGCTTTCATTGGTAAATTTGTGGTGGTTTACTTTGATGATATCCTTATTTACATCAAGTCATATGATGAGCATCTTGAACATTTGCGTGCTGTTTTTAATGTCTTGCGCGATGCACGTTTATATGGTAACCTTGAGAAGTGCACCTTTTGCACCGATCGTGTGTCTTTTCTTGGGTATGTTGTTACTTCGCAGGGCATTGAGGTGGACGAGGCAAAGATTGTTGCCATCACGAGCTGACCACATCCGACTACGGTCATGCAGGTTCGGAGTTTTCTTGGTCTCGCAGGTTTCTACCGGCCTTTCGTGCGGGATTTCAGCACCATTGCGGCACCTCTCCACGAGTTGACAAAGCATGGAGTGCCGTTTCGATGGGGACCAGCACAACAACAAGCTTTTGATGTTCTCAAGTCGAAGATCACAAAAGCACCATTGCTGCAACTTCCTGATTTTGAGAAGACCTTCGAGCTTGAATGTGACGCGAGCGGCATTGGCATTGGAGGAGTGCTAATTCAAGGAGGTAAACCTGTTGCCTTCTTTAGTGAAAAATTGCATGGGCCTTCGCTGAATTATTCTACATATGACAAAGAACTTTATGCTTTAGTGCGTGTCTTGCAAACTTGGCAACATTACCTATGGTCTAAAGAATTTGTCATACATTCAGATCATGAGTCTTTGAAGTATCTTAAAGGACAAACTAATCTGAACAAACGTCATGCTAAATGGATTGAGTTCATAGAATCATTTCCTTACATCATTAAACATAAGAAAGGGAAAGACAATGTGATTGCCGATGCTTTATCTAGACGTTATACCATACTATCCCAACTTTCTCATAACATCTTTGGTTTGGAAACCATAAAGAGGTTATGTGCTACTGATTTGGACTTTAAAGATGCCTTTGAAAATTGTAGAGAGGGAAGAACGTGGCAAAAATTCCTGCTGCGTGAAGGCCTTCTCTACCGTGCTAACAAGCTGTGTGTTCCAGCTAGCCCCGTTCGTCTTTTGTTGTTGCAGGAAGCGCATGGAGGTGGTTTGATGGGACATTTTGGTGTTAAAAAGACAGAGGATGTGATGGACGCTCACTTCTTTTGGCCACGAATGAGGCGTGATGTGGAGCGCTACATTTCACGTTGCACGACATGCAACAAAGCTATGTCTCGACTTAACCCACATGGTCTTTATATGCCTCTTCCGGTTCCTAGTGCACCTTGGGAGGATATTTCTATTGACTTTGTTTTAGGATTGCCTAGAACAAAGAGGGGGAGGGATAGTGTCTTTGTGGTTGTTGATCGTTTCTCTAAAATGGCTCATTTTATACCCTGCCACAAGACCGATAATGCTTCACATGTTGCTGATTTGTTCTTTAATGAGGTTGTGCGTTTGCATGGTGTTCCCAATACTATTGTTTCTGATAGGGATGCTAAGTTTTTGAGTCACTTTTGGAGAACTTTATGGTATAAATTGGGAACAAAGTTGCTGTTTTCTACTACTTGTCATCCACAAACTGATGGGCAAACGGAGGTAGTTAATCGTACCTTATCTACTATGTTGCAGGCTGTTTTGAAAGACAATTTGAGGTTGTGGGAGGAGTGTTTGCCACATACTGAGTTTGCTTATAACAGGTCTATTCACTCCACAACCAAGTTAAGTCCGTTTATGGTAGTGTATGGTTTCAATCCTCGTGCTCCAATTGATTTGCTAAGTTTACCACATACTAAAATTGTGAACTTAGATGCTACACAACGTTCTGGATTTATTCTTAAGTTGCACGAAACTACTAAGTTACAAATTGAAAAAATGAATGAAAAGTATCGCATTGCTGCTAGTAAAGGTAGGAAGGAGGTAAAATTGGAACCCGGTGATTTGATGTGGGTTCATTTGAGAAAAGATAGGTTCCCGGATTTGAGAAAGTCCAAACTCATGCCACGTGCTGCTGGACCTTTTAAGGTTCTTAAGAAGATAAATGACAATGCATATAAACTTGAATTGCCTCCCGCGTTTGGGGTTAGTCCCACATTTAACATTTCAGATTTGAAGCCATACTTGGGAGAAGAAGATGAGCTTGAGTCGAGGACGACTCCAATGCAAGAGGGGGAGGATGATGTGGACATCGCTCCTGCAGATATACACAACACTCACATGGTAGACATACAAGGTCCAATTACTAGAGCTCGAGCACGAAAATTGAATTTAGAGGTGAGCTCGTTCCTAAACAATTCTTTATATGTGAATTTTGAGAGTATGTTGTTACCTAATGGACTAATTATGATTAGGAACCATGGAGAGGACATGGAGATACATGGAGAGGGGTTTGGAGGCGTGGAGTGCCAGAAAATACACCAACAAGAAGTTAGAGACCGAGCCCAACTCAAACTCGAGTCCAACTCGGGCCCAGGAGCAGTCCACATTAAAATGGAGGCACAGGAGGCATACGGACTCCGTTTTTGACGTTCTACATATGCACTGAAAGCTGAGAGGATAAACTTTCCAATGGAACTGGCCCTACGTCAAAATTCACTCGGAGTCGACGGGAAACTTCGAAACAATATAAAGTTTAGAGTCTATCAGGGTGTTGCATCACCTAGTTCGGCCATTGGGCCTTGTATCGAGTTCAAGTCCATTATGTACGTGTCTTAGGGTTAGGTCACGACCCCAGCACCCCCCTGGTCGTCCTCCACCTCCTTTATACCCCGTAGCCGCCGTCACAAACAGCTGGGTTTTGCTTAGTTACAATCTCTCATTGAACAGTTCGCCGATCATTGGTTGTGAGACTCCAAATTCGTGATCAATTCAGTTTTGATTGCAACTTCTCTTTTCTTGCTTGTGTTCTTGATTGCGCTTGCAGGGATAAGCCTTCGTGGCGAGGTCATTCGTGTGACACAGGTGATAAGCAACAGAGCAGTGGTGTAGTGATTGCGGGGTTTTATTCGTTCGGAGCCTTGGATCATCAACGTTGAGATCTCCACCCAATCAAGTTTACCCTACCTCTCGGAAGATCGGGACTCATCCTCCTATCATACATTCTATGTGAATTTTATACTATAAATCTTACAAAGTTGTTTTGCTAATAAGATTCATGCATGACGAAGTGGCTGCTGGTTATGCCAAAGATTATCTTACATGTATAAGGAATCGAGATATTTAGAGCATAACCAATAATCGAGGTTAACTGCTTACTAGAGGAAGGAGCTAGGACGAGATGCAAGGGTCTCGTGCAACAACTAGACATGATTCAAGAAATATGATATATAGCGCCAGAAAATGGATTAAGTCTATCGTTACTTCTCCGTTAAAGGGCTTTTATCTTGACTTCTAACATTAAATTAATGAACAAGGTAACGACCAGTATTTTTTTACTTCATCAAACTAGGTTGGTTCCAATAAGTATTCATCTCAGTTGTATGCTTTTAGCCATTCTCATTTTGACTCAAACTGCAGGCCTTTTTCACCGGGACAAGTGCAGATTGCATGTAAGGTTCTGATATGTTGCCGTTAGCAAATTCAGCAAGTTGCAGTCGTCCTTCAAAAATTCATAACAATATAATGTATGTTGCTGACATGAAGTGAAGTAACCTGTGAAAATGCAGCATCAAATTCATGCTAGGCGTTAGGAAACAAATTAAACTGTTGGCTGTTCCGGCCATTTTGGTCGTTATTTGACACAGCTAGCAGCAGGCTGTTCCGGCCATCATCAACCATATGTTTGTGCATCTCACTTCTCTCTTTTTCGTTGTCGACGAAACAAGCTTCCGTGGACTATTTTCAAATGTGTTTACTACTAAACTTTATTGATGCAATTTATTTTCTTGAAATATCACAACATGTTGGATTAGCACATCCCCTTATGCACTACAGGAAAAACGTGCATTGACGACGGCCAAATTTATTGACGACGGGGCCGTCGTCTTTAATATTATTGACGACGGCTTGATCTAGCCGTCGTCAATAACGTAGTTATTGACGACGGCTAGTCGATAACCGTCGTCAATAAATTATTGACGACAGGGGCCATCGTCTTTAACTTAATCCGGGCCCACCCGAGTAGTTATTGACGACGGTGACCTAGCACCGTCGTCAACAAATTCCTTATAGACGACGGTCACCTAGCACCGTCGTCAATAACGGCACATATAACCCGTACGCGACCCGGGAGGCGGCAGTCCATCGCCGCCTCCCGACTCGCGCCTCTGTCCATCGCCGACGCCCGTCCCCTCCTCCGCCGCCGCCCATCCCCGGCCCGAGGTAAGTCTCCCCTCCCCCTCCGCCCTCTCCCCCGCTCCCCTCTCCGGTTCCTCGCCCCCCGGCCGCGCCGCCGGCCACCGGCCGGCCGACGTCGCCCTCCACCCCCCCACCCCCCGTCCGGCCTCTCCGGCCCCTCACCCGTCCCCCTCCGGCCCGGACCCTCCCCCTCCGGCCCCTCCCCGAACCGGTTTTAACAGTTTGGTTCCTGCTTTGGGTTTGATTTGGGTGGTTTAAAATGGGCTGCCATATAAAATGGATTGGACTGATTTGGTTACAACACTAAATGGTTTGGGTTCAGTTTGGTTTAGACTGTAACAATTCGGTTGTGAATGGTTTGAGACCATGGGCTTTGCACTGGTTGCAGTTAGAAGTTTGGTCATTACTAGCAAATATCAATTAGCAAAACCTAGCGACAGAAAAACAACGAAGCTGCCGCCGTCGCCGGCTCGCCGCTCATATGGCAGCGCGCGCCGTGCCACCGTCGTCGCGTCCTCACGCTCCAACCAGGCAGGAACTCCAGCCACCGTCGCGTCCCCGCGTCCCGCCAGGCAGGAACCCACGCGCTCCGTTGCGTCTCCGCTCCCCTGCCCGGCAAGAACCCGGGTTAATGCCTCGCCCTCTATCGTCGCGGCTCCATTCGTGGGTAAAGAGGATCTGTCAAGATTTCTACAGGCGAGCAAGTTGCGGCTCATTATCCTGCCAAGACCTACCATTTTATTATTTTTCACATTTTGTCTCTTACCAGTTTGTTTTTTCAACAACTTTTCATTCAAGTACCTACCTATAATGGTGCTAAGGAATGAGCCTGCATGTTTCTTCAGTCACTAAGTAGAGCCCATTTAGTGAAAATGATCTATCCTTACATTGCCCAACAATCACAAAATGTTTTATGATTTTTTAAGCAAAGTTTAAGTTTTCAATTTTTTTTTAAAAAAAAAAGAAAGAAAAGTCGAATATTTAAAGCAAACCAACCACCAGTTCAGTACCTGCTCATTGTCAACCATGCCGAGCGTCTTAACTCCTAATGCGTGCAAAAAACGGAGCAACCGTGAGAATCCACCATGCTGAACGCAGAGCGATTTGCTTGTGGGACTGGAACCATTTTTTACAAATGGGTTTAAACCAGTTTTAAACTGTGGTGTGGGCTATGGACTGGTTTGGTTTGGGTTGTTTTCTTATACAGTTTGGTTCGGTTTGGTTTGAACTCATAAATTAGTGGGCCGGATTGGGTTAGATTGAATTTATACATGTTATGGTTTGGTGTGGATTGGGAGTTGGTTTTCACCCCATTGACAGGTTTACCCCCGTCCCCCTCCGGCCCGGACCCTCCCCCTCCGGCCCCTCCTTCCCTTTTGCTCTCTCGAAATTAACTTAGTATTACTCTGAGTTTTATCCAGCCGGCTAGAAATGCCATCCTCCTACTGGATTATGAAATTAGGAAATAAACGGCTGGCAATCTGAATGGAAAGAACAGTTTGTGAGCTGTAAATCAAAACAGATGGTATTAAGCGATTGAACGCTTATGCGCTCGAAAGCAAGTTTTTTACCGCTTTTCTGCTTTTTTGCCGTTTTACCCGCCTATCTCACTGATTGAAGTATTCATCATTGTCAAGTTTAATAATTTACAGTAGTCCGACCCGCTCTAGTTTTTTTACATGTAGTCTTTCCCTACATTTCTGCAAGATATTGTTTCCAGGATTCGAACACGGGGGGATGCCGGGGCTGCTGGCCTCGCCTGGCCGAGCGTCACCGATGCCGGCGCCACCTCCGCCCGCCGCCGTCGCTGCAAGGCGCCGCTGGCCCCTCGCGCTACCACCGTTGATGCCTCACGCTGGCGATTCCTCGCGCCGCCACACCCCGCCCTGCCGCCGCGCACCACCATCCCGTGCCCCGCCCCACTGCGCACCGCCATCCCGCGCCCCGCCCCGCCGCCGCCGCTGCCGTCCCGCCCCAAGCCCCGCCCGGCCGCCCCTGCTCACGCCGAGCCCCAGCCGCCCCGAGCCCCGACCTTAGTTGATTAATTGTTTAATTAGTATTGTTATTGATTATTGTTTAAATAATACTTTGATTGTTTGTGTGATTAGTTACTATATGTAAATAAATGGGTTTTGGCCCGGTCCGGCCTGACACGACCCATTTATGGTCTGTCACGGTCCATTTATTGGTAATGTATTAGTTGAGACAGGCACCGAGGACGGCAAGCTCCCGCGCGTGGACGGCGGGCCCCGACGGTGCGGTTTCATCTTTGACCCACTTATTACGGGGCATAACGTACGACGGCTAACCCTAAAGGCGTCGTAAGGTAATGGCAGGCCCCAACGGGGCATAACTTAGGACGACTAACCCACTTCTTTGTCTCTCGTTCTTTCCTTCTCTCTCGTTCTTTCCTCTCTCTTTTAAATGACTCAAAAATGAAAGATTGACGTAAACCTATACAACATGCGTCACCTGTTTCGAACGGGCCCGTCTCACATGTGTTACGCATGTGAGGCGTGTACGTTCGGAATTGTCCCTTTTTGGACAGCCTGGGAATGACCGAGGGGGCGTGGCATGTGATGAAACGCGGGTTTAGGTCTAGACGAGATTTCGACGGCATAACCCTGTTGTTCTCTGCTGCACCATTTTCGGGCATGCAGTGGAGAACAGCGGGGTTATGCTGCCGAAATTTCGTTCAGATCCATACCACGCGTCTCGTCATCAGCACGCTCCGTTCAATCACTCTTGGGTGGGTTTAGGACCTATCCTTTCCAATAGATGTAGGGTCATGACATAAATAAATTATAAAGTAACTATAATTTCCTTGACATTAAACTGCAGATTCAAACATGGGTGACGATCGTAGTTGGATGTATACCGGTTGGAAGAATAGTTCTGGTGGACACTCGGATGAGTGGTTCACAAAGACAGATGCTTTTGTAGATCGAGCTTTTTCATTGTCAAAGATCGATAAGGTGCGGTGCCCATGTACGAAATGTCAAGGTGCAAAGTGTTGGGACAAAGTGAATTTGGTGTTTCACTTATGTCGATACGGTTTCATGCAAGATTATGAGGTGTGGACCTTTCACGGTGAGACATCTTCTCAACCCTTACAAGTTTCAGATGAGGATGACAACACGGGGGTCGATAGGATGGACGAGATGCTTGATGCCATAAATCCTGAATTGATGGAGGATCCTCCTCCAACGGAGGTTGAAGCGTTTTTCACGCTTCTCAAAGCTTCAGAAGAGCCGTTGCATGAACACACCGAAGTGACGCTCCTTACTTTCATGACTAGATTTATGGCCATTAAGTCTAAGTATTTCTTCTCCAATAACTGCTACAACGATCTTATCAAATTGATTAGCGATATCCTTCCACAACCACATAAAGTGCCTAAAGATATGTATCAGTTTAAGAAGTTGATTTCTGGTCTAGGTATGAAATATGAGAAGATTGATATGTGTCTAGACAATTGCATGCTTTTTTGGAGAGAGCATGCCAACGAGAGGCCAGGGGTCCTCTTCAGACACCACAGGTTTCGGAGCCTGTTACAGATCCTGCTTCGGATCCTCTTCAGGTTCCGGCACCGCAGGATTCAGACCATGCTTCAGAGCCTTCCACAGAGCCTGATGTGGAGCCGGCTCCACAGCGGCGTTACAGAGGAGCCACTACGTGGCTCCTCCTCCGGTTCCTGCACGGCCAGAAGATCGGGTCGTTATTTGTCCGGTTGATGATAGGTAAGTAAATCTATAACAAATCAATTTAGATATTTTAACACTTATATATGTACTAATTGAGAATCGTGTATTAGGTCTTGGGCCGATGACTCGTTCACGGGTCAAGGACGCCACCACCAGGTCAACGCTGTCCTGGGCCAGCTCATCCGTTGTCACTACCCCGGTCTAGTGAACGGACGGGCTGCTACGTCTTGGGACGATTACGCTACGGCCCAGGACATTACCTACGGCAACCACCAGGAGCATGTGTGGCATGAATTCATGGTAAGTAAATCGTCTATTCGTTAAATGCGAACCTATTATATGTTAAATACATTAACTTGTATATTTCTACTTGTAGAAATATTACCATTTGGAGGACGAGGCCCAGCTGGATCACGCTCGCCTGGTCTTCAACAACAACGCTAGGAAGCTCCCGACGCAGTCGATTTCAACGGCTCGCATTCAGTCTACGAAGGCGTACTATAAGTTGCATCCGGACGAGGGTGAGCCGGGGCAGTTTAGGGATGTGGCGGACAAGTACTTGACGGAGGCACAGTACGCAGAGGTAAATTCTTTATTTTACTTTGCTTCATTATCCAATTTTCATCAATGTTTTCATCCAACAACAAATGTGTGCAGGTCAGCGTACCGTGGCTTGAGTCCTGTCCGGACGCCTATAGTTCCCTGTGTGCTCGTTGGGCGAGCCAGGGCTTCCAAGGTGTGTCGATGACCCGCCGACAGAGTCGAGGGACGGACGGGAAACACCGTCTTGGCGGGGACGGCTACGTACGCCTTGCTAAACGGATGGTAAGTGATACTCGAATTATATTCTAGTTAATTTCTATTGCTATCATTGTGCTAACACGTATCGATAGGAGCGCTAGATCGGTCATGAGTCGACCGCTATCCAGGTGTGGAGGAGGGGTCACATGGGAAGTGACCCCTCGCAGCCTGATCAGCTGTCTTCTCAGACAGCGACAGAGACGTTGGTGAGTTCTTTAGTTGACTTTAATTTTCTGTATTTTCAGTAAAAGTATGGGGAGGAGGTGCGGAGGCTTCGAGGCGACGATTACGATTGGCAGAACTCGCCGATCGTACCTGAAGCCGCCTATGCAAGCGGTGGCGATAGACCTCACGGCCGGTGAGTTCTGTTGTTTTTCATTTACTTCCATTAACTTCGAGACACGAAACTTTAATACTCTTACTTCGTTGTGTAGGTTGGCCATCTTTGATGGAGTAGTAGACTCGAGGGAGGCGCGGTCTTACTCGAAGGCCTCTTCATCGTAGGGTGGATCCAGCAGGCGTGGCAGCCGTGATCTAGAGCTCCAGAGTGTCCAGGAGGAGCTCCAGAGGACACAGGAAGCGCTAAGGCTCGCGAACGAGAGGCAGGCAGCCGAGCTACGGGCTAGGGACGAGTATCAACACTCGTACATGCTACAGCTGCAAGCTGCCATGCAGGTAAGTTCAGATCATTGTACTCAACGTTTCTAATATATAAATGACATGTATAATAATTTACTTCATATTTGCAGGCTATGGCCACAGGACAGCCCGTTGTCTTTCCTCAGTGGGCGCCGCCACCGATACAGCTACCACAGGGGCCGACGTCAGGAGCACAGGTACAAAATTTCTCATAATAGCTGCAACTAGTTAAATTTGCTCAAATTTAGTTGAATTTGATCAAACTTACTTAAACTTAGAGAAAACTAGTTAAACATCCTCAAACTGAGTAAAATATGGTACAACTTACTCAACTATAGTCAAATAAGACCAAACTTACTCAAACATAGCCAAAACTATTTGAACTAGCTCAAACACAAACACTACTAGTCCATACTTCTCGAACTTAGTAAAATATGAGCAAACTTACTCAAACATAGCCAAATCTAGCTAACTTGCTCAATTTTAACTTGTAATGAGTTTATTTAATCATATACACATTTGTGAACTTCTAATTTGTCTAACTATACATGTACATCATAGGGATCGGCGACGTGGTCTCAGGAAACTCCATCCCCTCAGCAACCAGCGTTTGGACGAGCTCACGACGACTTCCTGGACTCCGGTGGCAGCGGTCGGGGTAGCGTAGGGTAGTGTGGCATGCGTATAGTGTTTCTATGCAATTCTGTGATGTATATTTTGATTGCCTGTGATCTGGCCATCGAGCCAGGGCTGGCCTCGAAGCCAGGGCAGGATTTTCTGTTTTTTTTAAAAAAAAATTGGAAAGCTTATTGACGACGGTTTCTGGTACTTGGCCGTCGTCAATAAGCCATTAGTATTGACGACGGCCAGGTACCAGAAACCGTCGTCAATAAGCAATTGTTATTGACGACGGCCTAGTAAAAACCATCGTCAATAAGCCATGGTTATTGACGACGGTAGAAATCCTTGCCGTCGTCAATAAGCTTATTGACGACAGCCTAATTTAGCTGTCGTCAATAAGCCATTGTTATTGACGACGGCCAGGTACAAGAAACCGTCTTCAATAAGCCATCGTAACTGATGACGGTTCATATCCTAGCTGTCGTCAATAAGTTTATTGACGACAGCTAGATTTAGCTGTCGTCAATAAGATTATTGACGACGGTTACCGTCGTCAATAAATTTATTGACGACTAATAATTGACGACAGCTGAAAACCGTCGTCTATAAAGTTTTACCGTCGTCAATAACTTATTGACGATGGTAGTGTCCTTATTGACGACGGTTTCCGGCCGTCGTCTATTGTCCGGATTCCTGTAGTGATGGGGATGCCGGAATCCCTGGTCACTAGTAATTTCTTAGAATTACAGCAACACTAACAGCTTTATAATAAAATCAGTTGGTCAAAGATTCATAATTTTCCTCTTTAGCCAAGTAATATAGGCATCAATCATAGATTTCAGTGATTAACATATTTAACACACCAGACAAAATAAATTGTGAAAGCAAATTTTTTACCTGAATCTGACATAGAACATGTGTCTGAAACTGAAAGGCGCCAGATGAGATAGTAATAATTTCTTTTGATGTTGATTTTCTCATCCTTACACTCATAAATATATATTCTCTCACGCATCAACTCATACTAACTATACCAGTCACTTGTTTCCCGATGCAGCATCATCAGGATTCTCACCACACATTAACAAATCTACTCACATGTACATCTAATCGAGATACACCTGAATGTATATTTGTGTGTGAATCCTGATGATGCCACATCAGGAAGCACTGACAGTGGGGCATGGTAGGGTAGTCAGGTTTCGGCTCTGTTAAGCACAGCTCCAGACGAGTTGGGGGAGATGGCAAATGTGATTTTATAGGTGACATATGAAACTAGATTTCAGGAATATGGGAAGAAGGTTCAGCCGCCGGAGAAGCTAACAGCAGTTTCTCAGGACGACTCTAAGATATCTAGATGCATGGGTCATAGGTGGGCGGTAAGCTACCGGGTGTTTAACCCGTATATATAGAGATCGGACAGGAGAGAGAAAGACCTACAAATCCTAGCCAAGCTTACACTAAAATATTTTAAACGAAAATAGGAAATAATTGATGGTGTAGAATGACATATCTCTTTTCAGATGCAACGTAAATGTTTTTCTTGCACGAAAGAGTACTAATTTCTTACACTTGTATGGTAGTAGTGATTAATTTCCACTAGCAACACTATTATGTATACCTTTTCAGATGCAGTTTAACTGTTTTTCTTGCAATAAAGAGCACTAAGTTCTTGTATATGTATTTAAGTAGTGAATAAATTACACAAGCAACACTACACCCCCCCCCCCAGTGATCATACCTAACAACACAGCATGTTCGAGCAAAAGTCTTTACCCTTTAGTAAAAGCTATTTGTCATTTTGATTAGCTTATTTTGGTCTATAAGAATCACACTTTGTTGATTTTTCCCTATGGGAGTTAATTTTCACCAGCAAGGAGCTTTTGCAATTTTCCCTAAAAACTATTCTTTCTGCTAGAGAAATAAAAGGACAGTCTATATGTTCATGTCAGAACGTGAAGCATCTGCTCTGGACTCTTTTATTCTTGGGGCTCCATACAAAATAACAACTAGTTCAGAATAGTACGTAGATTTGTTTAACTTGATTCATGCTCATAATCCTGCAGATACGAAGTGTGCAAGTTGTCACTTGACTCAATGTTGATTATCTGGCTCAGGATTTGTATGTCGTCAGTTGCTAGACAACCATCTGGACGTCACGTGGAACGTACCTTATATACATGTTTCCAACCTGGCAGGTCTGACTAGTCATTCGAGCTATGTGTATATTACTTGAATTTATATCTAAGATGGGTCTTCCCTCCATATTTTCCAGGAACATTAAGAGAGTGGGCAACTAACTATATAGATACATACTCTGTTCCAATTCAAAGGGGAGCTAGATATGTGCTGCCATAAAAGTTTTGAAAATGTCCAATGAAATCCCGTTGCACATATAGGAGATATGGGTAAAAATGAACAGTAGAGCCATTTGCGCATAGAAATAACTTTTATAGAATTATCATACATCGTCATTTTATATCTGAGAGCATAATGAGAATAATATACACTTCTGCTGCGTGTGATCACGTGGGAAAAATTAAATTCCAGGACAAAGGAGATATACAATCATGGTTCCAAGCCTTTGAATATCCCTATCAAACGACACATTTCATACCATTAAGCATCTTCCATCAAAGTGATAACACATCTCTTTGATCCTACGATATAGAATTGCTTGTAAGGGCAAACGCCAGCAAATCATACATAACGTCTTGATGTTGAATCACGGTCAAGTTAGAAGGAATAGTGGCAAAATTACATCAAGCATTGGAGAAGATTGTACTGATATGCAATCAGAAGTAAGCCAATACTTGCGGTAGAGTTCTACAAAGAAATCATGTGCTTCAAGTTCCAAAGCCTATTACAAATCGGCCAGCTTTGGGAAAATAAACAAAAGGTAGTGCTTTTCTTAAGCAAAACACTGAGGGCACTATAAAGTTGTCCATCTTATTCATAAGTGATGCAATTATATTCATATAAATATTGCCTTCATTTGACACTATATTAGATAATGCTTATCTTTAAAGCATAGACATCAGTTAGTTATTTCGTGTGCAGGTTTTAACTATTCAAACTAATATTTCTCAAAAACGTTGTTTGAATTTCTATATGTGATTTTTTGTGTTTAATGAATTTATTATAAAAACAAAATTACTGGAGTAGTAATGGAATAATATGAAGGATATCAGATCCATGTCCTTGGTTAAAAGTTGGAGGTAATATTAGAAAACAATAATTCGCTGCATAGATCTCACTCTGCTAGTCTTAAATTCTTGTGACTATGTTACAACAGTGCAGCGAAGAATCTCAGCCGCCAATTACAAAACATGGTACTCTTAAAAGGCAACTGAAGGTATGGCTAAGTAAGATGACAGAAATATTATTGACTCGTGCTCTTTATATACCCTAGATGGCTCTAGAGCAGAGGGAACTTCCCTATGATTCGAGTGCTTGATGCCTAAAGTACATAAATATAAAATAAGAATGGATATATATTAAAAGCTTCAAGTTCCCAGGCCCCATAAGGTATAGCATGGTCCACAATTGTAATGCATTCCGCTCAATTGTAGTATATGAGAACCGACAAGCAGCTAAATAGAAGAGTAGAGTAAGCTGCAGAGATATATGGTAAAAAATCATATATTTACCTGTGAGCCACTTGAAATACTGCAGAAATTGTTTGGTATAGTAGTGTTGTTGCTAAGTTACCTGTCAGAAATTATTGTACAATTCTTGAAACTGCCGTTTAATAATTTGTAGTTGAAATAAAATTTTGAGCTATGACAATGCCATGTACAAGATACGAAGATGCCAAACACATGTTGTGTGTTCAAACATATTTGCAAAATTTTAAAAAGTTCCTATTGATTTTTTAGATTTGATCCACATATAACACGTAGAGCATCTTCTAGCGAACATGTTATCTAATGTTGTCACAGAGTCACCTGACAGAAATTTTTGTACGTTCCTTCAAAGTTGAATTTAATATAAACATTATATTACCCGTAAAAAATGTATTTGTAATCACCATTTCAAATCAGGATGCGAGATATGAAGATGTCTCATGTACAACGGTATCGCTAGTGTGGTTCATCATTATAAGCAATTTCATCAAATGTATGCGCACTTTTCGTGAAAATTAACTACAAATAATTGCAAGGGAAATCAGTTGTTATTAAGATTCTTTTAACTCAGTACACCGGAGGATTGAGGGCAGTGTGCAGTAGTCATATAGATATAAATAACTGACACGTACGTATTTCAATAAAGCTGCAATTGTATGCGTGCAGCAATTTTTTTGCAGTACGAGGAAGAGGATGCCGATGTGATTAGATTCGTCTGACATGATTGTTTTGTCTGATGGCACCTGAATGGGACGAATGGCTATGGGTCAATTTAGAGCATAAATAAAATACGTCGTCTTGGAATTAATCAGTCTTAAAAACAGCGTCACCTGTTGGGCCATATAATGGTGAAAATGGTAACACTCAGTCATGGTTTCAAATAAAGTTTTTTTCCAAGAATTAACTCATTAACTGACTCACCTTTTTAGCAGTTGACAAGATGATTTTTATCCATATCAGTAAAACTCTAGCATGGATTAACCAGTAATTATTTCTGTGCATGCTAAGACTTGAAGAACCGTCAAGTTAGGTAGGAGGATGAAACAATCTGCTCAATTATGATGTGTATCGGACTGTTGGAAACGGTCAACTCAACATTGGCAAGACCCATTTTACTATGGTATCCTTGCGCTTGCACGCCAGCATATTGTTTTTTGATAAAATATGTCACTCTGCCATAGCTTAAATGAAAAATAATCTTTCACAAAAATGACAAAATAATTTACTCATATAGTTAGAAAATGGCCAGTCAGGATGGGAATAAAACCCGGAAGATGTCTGTTAGTTAGAGCATCTGGTTTATATTGGGTTCTATGGCATGGTAGAAAATATATGACTTTTCATAATACTTCTATAAAAGGTAGGTACTATATAAGGGAACATATTTTCTTCTATTGTAGGCCCAACTGCAGAGGCGTGAGGACAAAGACAAGATCCATTTTGCAAGCCAAACAATTGACACTATGGTTGTGCAAAATTTCGTCAACAATGAATGGAGGTTTAATACTAGAGACGGAGTTTAATACTACGGTCATGTTTTAAATTTTTTTGTGATGCTTATAGATGGAGGGCTTGCAAAGGTTGTAATAAGTAGGTTGTAGCTTTAGTTGAGGCAAAGATCAAAAACTTTTTCCAATTATCTAAGAAAACATAACATTTTTATTAATGGTCATAGCGATACCAATTGGTCAACATTCACTTGCCCACATCCTTTTTTGATATATTGCTATGTGTGTACCAATACGTCACTACAGGAGCCAGAGATTTCACGAGGCAAATAATTAAACTCATCCCACCTTAATAATATGAACCTAAAATGAAGATCTTTCACGTTTTGATTTGCTTTGTTTTCTCCTGACTTAGGGCTTTGCATGGCACCCTATCCCCCATAAGTTTTGTTTCAATTTGCTCGCTCAATAATTTCCGTCGACTTCTGTCCCTTTTTAAAAATATTTGTCAACTTCTTCTCTTATCAGGTGGAGTAGAAGTAACACAATTCCTGTTGGTTATAGTTTTAACTGATCCAGGGGCCCATTGTTGTGTTTGATCTTCTGACAAGCCAATATATCGCGATGTGTCACGACCATTCTTGATCTTTTCTAAAGTGAAACTTATGCATTAGAGATATGTTTTCTTAGGTACATAGAGGTAATAAAATGTTTATGCTAAATAACACATCCAAATTAAACTATTATAAGATAGTGTTAAAAAATTAATATGATGAGCCAGAATTAATATATCAGATTCATGTAACAAATGAAACCGATGTAAGGAAGTTATATGCAAAATAGCTTATTTAGGAAGTGTTTATTTGTGGACTCACATGGCACCGCTTATTTGCAGATATACATACACCACATACTTGGACTCCCAGTCCATGGGTTGTAGCACTACACTGCCTAACTCTTCCCTCGAAATGTGGATGTAGATATCTACTATTCTCATCTTGTTACATACTAACCCGCATTATTTTAGCTCTAATCCTCAGAGTTTTAGTGTAACACCCTCTAATTCATTTCCATGCATTGCATACATTTTTCATGTAGAGAAGCATTATAAAAGAAGTAGAAATGGAGAAAGAACTATAGAAATGGAGAAAGAACCATAGAAATGGAGGAAGGAACCATAGAAATGGAGAAAGAACCATACAAATGGAGGAAGGAACCATAGAAATGGAGAAGGGCATATAGAAATAGAGAATGGGGCATAGAAATGGAGAGTGGGACATAGAAATGGAGAGGGGAATGTAGAAATGTAGTAAGTGACATAGAAATGGTGGGGAATGGAAAAAAGATAGCTGAAATGAGCCAATTCCAATTTCCCCAAAATTTTCCCCAAATCTCCGAATTCCCCAATTCCCCGCAAAAGGGGAATTTTCCCCACATTTGGGAATTTCACCCACATTGCTGCCGCACCAAATCAATTGGGGAAAAGTTTGTTAGGATTTAGCTCCAATTGGAGTAGGATTCTCCCTCCTCCCCCCTTATAAATAGAATCCAACCCCCCCCCCCCCCCCTTGGCCGCAGCCCCCCCTCCCCTTCCCCCCCTAAGTTTTGGAGGCCCTAGCCCCCAACTCGCCGAGTTGGCCCCACCCGCCTCGCCGGAGTTCAGTCGCCGGTGAGCCCCGCCGGTGAGCCCCGCCGACGAGCCCCACCGATGAGCGCTGCCGTCGAGCCCCGCCGACGAGCCCCGTCACGCCTCGCGTTGCCGGAAAAGAGCCGACGATCTGTCCTGCCCTAATCATCCATAGAAAAAATTCCTGCTGCTGCCATTGCTAAAAGGAAGGCCCTGCCACCAAGGAGGAAGTGAGGTGGGTCTCCATTACCCATCTTACGACGTCGTCGCTGTTTCTACGCATCCGTTTTCTTCGCCCCCTTCGAACATAAACTTTTACGTGTGGACAGATCGTGTTTTGATCGATTTTTGACGGTGGGATTGATCTAGATCTTGAGTCAAGATCATCACCACGTCCAAACTTCATCCCAGCAACCTTGTTCATCATAAAACCCCATGAAAGCCCATTAAAACATGCAAAAACACATACAAATGGATTAATAAAACTGCACCATAGGATTTGCATTCATCTACCCCATTGCATCTTGAGTAAAGTTTGTGCATGATGATTGATTGCTGTAAATTTTGTATGTGCGTGATCGTGAGTAGAAGAACAAGCTCAAGAGGCCATCTACGAGGATCTACAGCATCAAGACTTCGAGGCGGTTGAGCAATAAGAGCCACGGGAGCAAGGCAAGTGCCCCTTGACCATATTGATCCCATGTTTTGAAACTGTTTTGTTTGCGAAAACTCGTACGCTTGAGTCAACTTGATGGGACACCCTTTTATAGGAGTTTACTAGTTTTGTTAAACATCCTTGTCGCTGCGAAAGTTGATGAGTCGGGTATGGTCGTTTTTCCTTTTTGCTTCGTTTATGGGATACGGGAAGCTGAATTAAAACATGTTTAGCTACTGCACTCATATGAGATGATAATGGGCATGGAATCGGGGAGATCTAGGCAAGTTTGGTTCGTGAATGTTGCTGGATGAGATGGTGGTGCTTGCCGTAGATCTAAGGACCGGTTCATGCGAGAATATGCCAGGAAAACAGTGCCACTACAAGGCCAAGTATGGGTGCGGCTTAGCTGATTAACTAGGTATGTTGCTAGCTTGTTATGGACCATGGATGGCGTGGGGAATGGGAGCCGAGGAGGACTGCCCTGGGAACTGCATGGCACAAGAGGGGGCCCGTTGGGGGGAGAATGGTGATTCGAGCCTGCCGGTGAAACCTTAGTGAGTCCATACATCTAGTAGCCCCTTTGTAAAGGCTATTTTGTGATCTCTTGGCCATACACCGATCGTTGTGTACTGGTATAATGAAGGTTCTGCAGTCACCGACGAGTGACAAAATCACGAACTTGTGGGTAAAGCGGTGCCACCTCTGCAGAGTGTAAAACTATCATGATAGCCGTGCTTCCGGTTACAAGCACCTGGCCAACTTCCATGATTAGAGGGAAATCTTGGGATGGTTATTCGGTATGGTTGTGGAATGGTCATTGGGATTGGTTTTGGGACTGTTTTAAGTCATGACAATGAAGTTGGTTTCGGTTATATGAATATGAGATGGTTATGAATATTTATGAGTATGAGATGAACTTGAGAAAGATTATTGGCTGGTTGAGACTTAATAAATTGGTGAATTATGATGAGAGAATGTTGCTGAAATACTTGATTATGATGGGATAAATTTCACCCAGAAATAGTTGCTGTTTATATCATGTTTGTGAAATAAAATTTGCTTGCTGCAATGAGCCTTTTTATATTCCCTACCCTGTTATAAGCTACATGTCATACTTTTCCCGCACTTGCTGAGTACGACATGTACTTACCCTTGCATTATCACATAAACATCAGCAACAGGAGGAGAGTACTTCGAGGAACATGTGGAGTACTAGGCGTGCGAACTACTGTCAACATGCCTGTGCAGATGAAGATTGGAGCCTGCTGTCTTAGTCATTTTCCGCTGTCGTTTAGAGACTTCAGCTGCAAGAATAAGTTAGAGATTCATGAGTGAGACACTGAGTCGATGTAATAAAGTACTTAAACACTATTTATTCGTGATTATATTCCGAATTCAGTTTGTGGATCACATGTGTATGTGTGATGAACATCCTGGTCACACATATGCATTCACTTGGTTCTGTTTTCGAAATCGGGTGTCACAGACTGGTATCAGAGCCACGTTGACCGTAGGACGCAAGCCTAGGTAGAATGGACACTCTAAAACACATAGGCACACCCCTATAAACTGCTATTTTCAAAAATTGCTTGCTGCTGCACTTTTCTTGTCAATTCAGCCACCGCAAAGTGCTATTTTCAGCCTCTCTTTTCTCTTCTTTTGGACAGCAAAACCTTTGCTTGTTGCTCCATAGTTTCTGAAGTTTTGGGAGTTATTTCTTCCTTCTCTAAAGTTTCTCATGTCTTATTTATAGATGCCGGTGACCAGGAGCACAGCACACATAAGAGCTCGCCCACCACCACGTGGAAGTGCTCTTAACCCCATTGAGGTGTCCGATGGACGATACTGGGAGGAAGTGAAGACGGAACCTCGTGATGAAGATGAAGTCAATAGCTATATGCATGAGGAAGAGGATACGGAAGAGGTAGAACCATTCGAAGAAGATATGGAGGATGATCCACAAGAACAGCATTGGTACGCACCTTAGGAGGAGTTTCACACGGGCTTACACCCCGTGGAGCCTCATGAAACTATGACAGGAGAAGATGAACCCGAGGAGGAGCCACCCCTTGCTGAGACCAATAATGAAGGAGATGAATGGGCCAATCATTCAGTTCAAGAATTTCAGTCCGATGGAATGGAAGGAGGACACACATCCAGGGAGCTCAAGGAATTTTTGGATTGCTGCAGCCTATACCCGGAGTATCTCCTCAAGAAAGTCCCTTGTCTCGGACATGAAGAGTGGAAGGCTGAAGTAACCATCCTATCTAAAGGTAGGATTGTCACCCGGCACTTCACATCCACATGGAGAGCTACAAGGGCAGAAGCTATCGATGATGCTGCATGGGAAGCACTCACTGGACTGTGCTACGCCTTCCATGAGCAGCTTGAGGGCACCACTTTTGAGCTGCACCCGTGTCGGAAAAGTGGTACAAGGGAGATCGTTGGACCCCATGTAACGGCCCTTTCCAACCCAGAAGATGCTGACAAGTCTCAGAGGTTGCTCGTGGAGTTAGGAAACCGCTACGCAAGGGCACAAGAAGAGATCCGTTACCTCCGCAAGAAGTTGTATTTGCTGGAGAAACAAGAGGAGACTTGTGCCATCGTGGGAGCAAATGGAGCACCAGCACAATCTAACCCTACATGGACTGCCGACTCACCATCTCTAACTTATTCTTGCAGCGGAAGTCTCTAAACGACAGCGGAAATAACTAAGTAGCAGCGGCTCCATCTTCAACTCCACAGGCATGTTGACGGTAGTTCGCACGCCTAGTACTCCACATGGTCCTCGAAGTACTCTCCTCCTGTTGCTGATGTCTATGTGATAATGCAAGGGTGAGTACATGTCGTACTCAGCAAGTGCGGGAAAAGTATGACATGTAGCTTACAACAAGGTAGGAATAAAAAGGGCTCATTGCAGCAAGCAAATTTTATTTCACAAACATGATAAAAACAACGACTATTTCTAAGTGATATTTGTCCCAATATAACCAAGTAAAACAGCAACATTCCTCCATCATGATTCACCATCTATCAAGTCTCAGCCAACCATTAGTGTTTCTCAAGTTCATCTCATGCTCATAAAATATTCATAACCATCTCATATTCATATAGCCAAAGCTAAACTCATTTTCATGACTCGAAATACTCCCAAAACCAATCCCAATGACCATACCATAACCGTACCAAATATCCATCCCAAGTTTTCCCTTCTAATCATGTGAGTTGGCCAGGTGCTTGTGACCGTAAGCACGGCTATCATGATAGTTTTACACTCTGCAGAGGTGGCACCACTTTACCCATAAGTTCGTGATTTCGTCACCCATTGGTGACTGCAGAACCTCCATTATACCAGTACACAACCGTCGGTTTATGGCCAAGAGATCACAAAATAGCCATTACAAAGGGGCTACTAGATGTATGGACTCACTGAGGTTTCACCGGCAGGCTCGAATCACCATTCTTCCACCCATGGGCCCCCTATTGTGCCATGCAGTTCCAAGGGCAGCCCCTCTCGACTCCCATTCCCCACACCATCCACGGTCCATAACAAGCTAGCAACACACCTAATTAGTCAGCTAAGCCGCACCCATATTTGGTCTTATGGTGGCACTGTTTTCCTGGCATGTGCTGGCATGAACCGGTCCTTAGATCTACGACAAGTAAACCACCATCTCATTCAGCAACATTCACGAACCAAGCTTGCCTAGATCACCCCGATTCCATGCTTATTAACATCATCAAGTTCTCATCATTATTCATATGAGTACACTAGCTAACCATGTTTTAATTCAGCTTCCCGTATCCCGTGGATTAAGCGAAGCAAAAAGGAAAAACGACCATACCCGACTCATCAACTTTCCCGGCAACAAGGATGGTTAACAAAACTAGTAAACTCCTATAAAAGGGTGTCCCATCAAGTTGACTCATGCATACGAGTTTTCGTAAACAAAACAGTTTCAAAACATGGGATCAATATGGTCAAGGGGCACTTGCCTTGCCGTAGATCTAAGGACCGGTTCATGCGAGCACATGCCAGGATAACAGTGCCACCACAAGGCCAAGTATGGGTGCGGCTTAGCTGACTAATTAGGTAAGTTACTAGATTGTTATGGACCGTGAAAGGCGCAGGGAATGGGAGTCGAGTGAGGACTGTCCTGGGAACTACACGGCAAAAGAGGGGGCCCGTGGGTGGGAGAATTGGAGATTCTAGCCTGCCGGTGAAACCCTAGTGAGTCCATACATCTAGTAGCTCCTTTGTAAAGGCTATTTTGTGATGTCTTGACCATACACCAACGGTTGTGTACTGGTATAATGGAGGTTCTGTAGTTGTCGACGGGTGACGAAATCACAAACTTGTGGGTAAAGTGGTGCAAACTTTGCAGAGTAAAAACTATCATGATAGCAGAGCTTACAGTCACGAGCGCCTGGCCAACTTCCATGATTAGTTGGATGGTTATCTTGGGATGGTTTTGGATGGTTTTGTTTGTGGTTTTTGGTTTGGTTTTCGGGACTGTTGAGTCCGGGTGATAAGATTTGGTTGCATGACTGTTGAGTCATGGCAATGAGATTGGTCTCAGTGTGAGACGGAATTGTTTATGAGATGAAATGGTAGTGAATACGAGATGGTATTTGTGAAATGGTAGCGAATACGAGAAGGTATTCGTGAGCAAGAATGAAGTAGATTAATGTCTGGTTGGGACATGGAAAGTGATGAACATAATGGAGGTATGATTGGTATTTTAATACATGTTGGGATTATGTTCACTTAAAGTTAAGTTGCTGTTTTATCGTGGTTTTGATAAATAACTTTGTTTTCTGCAATGAACCTTTTTATACCTACCTTGTTGTGAGCTACATATAATATTTTCCTGCACTTGCTGAGTACATCATTGTACTCAAACTTGCATTATTATTTCATCATCAGCAACAGGAGAAGATTACTATGAAGACCAGGTGGAGCATTAGGCGTGTAATCTGTCCTCAACCTTGCCTGTGGGGATGGAGTAGAGATGGAGCCGCCGCTGCTGCTTAGATTGCTTCCGCATTAGTTAGAAGACTTCCTCTGCTAGAATAAAGAGTTCCGCTGTTAGATTAAGACTTCCGCTATTAGCATGAGTCCAAGACTCATGAGATATTGTAATAAAACCCTGTTATTCGTGGTAATATATATTCTGAATTCAGTTTGTGGAACATATGTGTATGTGTGATGAACATCCTGGGCACACATATGCATCAGTTCTCGGTTCCGTGGTTTTCTAAAGAATTGAGGGCGTCACATCAGGAGCTGCCGCCCGAGCTGCGCAAGGAGTTCGAACGGTTTCGTCTCAGGTTCTCGAATGAAATGGAAGTGATAGAATTCAACTCTTCGCTGGAACAAGAGATACGAGATAGCCAAGCAACAGATGGGGAAATCAAGGAAATCAAGGAAAGAATCCGACAAGGCATAGAAAAGGATTTCAAGGATGACGAGAAAGGCACGCTTTGGTTAGGGAAAAGAATTTGTGTGCCTAACGTGAAGCACATCCACGACACGATATTAAAGGAGGCACATGACTCACCTTATTCCATACACCCCGGCTGTAAAGATGTACAAGGACTTGAAAACTTGCTATTGGTGGGATGGTATGAAAAGGGACATAGCTGAATATGTTGCCTTATACGATACGTGCCAACGGGTGAAGGCCAAACATCAAAGACCCGCTGGACTGTTGAAACCATTGAAAGTACCCGAGTGGAAGTGGGAAGACATCAGCATGAATTTCATCATCGGATTGCCACATACTCAATCGGGTTACGACTCTATTTGGGTTATCGTGGACCGATTGATGAAAACATCCCATTTGCTTCCTGTTAGAACCAAGTACAGCATTGCCTAACTAGCCGAGCTGTATATGGAGCAAATCGTGTGTCACCATGGAGTTCCAAAGAGGATAGTTTCGGATCGAGGTTCTTAATTTACCTCTAGGTTCTGGAAGAAGCTGCATGAAGCCATGGGTACACGACTGAATTAGAGCTCCGCTTATCACCCACAAACCGACGGGCAAACTGAGAGGACAAACCAAATTTTGGAAGACATGTTGAGAGCTTGCGCCTTGAAACATGGGCGTAGTTGGGATAGGAGCTTGCCGTATGCTGAATTCTCGTACAACAACAGCTACCAAGCCAGCTTGAAAATGTCACGTTTCAAAGCATTGTATGGTAGACGGTGTAGAACGCCGCTGTTCTGAAATGAGACCGGATAAAGCCAAGTGTTTGGGCCCGAAGTGCTGCAAGACGGTGCAAAGCAAGTCCAAACGATAAGAGAAAATTTGAAGGCTGCTCAGTCATGAAAAAAAGGTTATGCGGACAATAGGCGAAGTAGGTTGACCTTCGAAGTGGGAGACTTCGTGTATCTTAAAGTATCGCCTATCCGAGGGCAACGACCGTTCAACGTCAAAGGAAAGTTAGCACCTCGCTACATCGGGCCATTTAAGATTTTGGGCAAGCGAGGAGAAGTAGCCTATCAACTAGAGCTACCAACGCACCTCTTCGACGTACACGACGTGTTTCACGTATCCCAACTGAAGAAGTGCTTAAGAGTACCGGAAGAACAAGTACCGATGGATGAGCTCGAGCTTCAAGAGGATCTGACCTACGCGGAGCACCCCGTCAAGATTTTGGACGTAAAGGAAAGGGTCACGAGGAACAAAGTAATTCGTTGGTGTAAGGTACAGTGAAGCCATCAAAAGGAAGCCGAAACTATATGGGAGCGTGAGGAAGACCTCAAGGCAGAATTCCCTCATCTATTCTCTACTCTATCGAATCTCGAGGCGAGATACAGTTTAAGGGGGGGGGTAGGTTTGTAACACCCTCAAATTTATTCCCATGCATTGCATACATTTTTCATATAGAGAAGCATTATAAAAGAAGTAGAAATGGAGAAAGAACTATAGAAATGGAGGAAAGAACCATAGAAATGGAGAAAGAACTATAGGAATGGAGAAAGAACCATAGAAATGGAGAAATAATCATAGAAATGGAGGAAGTAACCATAGAAATGGAGAAGGGCATATAGAAATGGAGAATGGGGCATAGAAATGGAGAGTGGGACATAGAAATGGAGAGGGGAATGTAGAAATGGAGTAAGTGACATAGAAATAATGGGAAATGGGAAAAGATAGCTGAAATGAGCCAATTCCAATTTCCCCAAAATTTTCCCCAAATCTCCAAATTCCCCAATTCCCCCAAAAAGGGGAATTTTCCCCACATTTGGGGAATTTCGCCCACATTGCTGCCACACCAAATCAATTGCGGAAAAGTTTGTTAGGATTTAGCTACAATTGGAGTAGGATTCTCCCCCTCCCTCCCTTATAAATAGAACCCCCCCCCCCCCCCGTGGCCACAGACCCCCTCCCCTTCCCTCCCACAAGTCGGCGACTTGGAGGCCCTAGCCCCCAACTCGCCGAGTTGCCCCCCCTCGCCGGAGTTCAGTCGCCGGTGAACCCCGCCGGCGAGCCCCGCCGTTGATCCCCACCGATGAGCCCCGCCGACGAGCCCTGCCGACGAGCCCCGCCGACGAGCCCCGCCATCGAGCCCCTCCTTCGAGCTCCGCCGGCGAGCCCCGTCACGCCTCGCCGTCGCTGGAAAAGAGCCGACGATCTGTCCTGCCCTAATCATCCATAGAAAAACTTCCCGCTGCAGCCATTGCTAGAAGGAAGGCCCTGCCACCAAGGAGGAAGTTAGGTAAGTCTCCATTACCCATCTTACGACGTCGCCGCTGTTTTTACGCATCCGTTTTCTTCACCCCCTTTGAACAGAAACTTTTATGAGGGACAGATCGTGTTTTGATCAATTTTTGACGGTGGGATTGATCTAGATCTTGAGTGAAGATCATCACCACGTCCACACTTCATCCCAGCACCCTTGTTCATCATAAAACCCCATGAAAACCCATTAAACATGCAAGAACACATACAAACTGGATTAATAAAACTGCACCATAGGATTTGCATTCATCTACCCCATTGCATCTTGAGTAAAGTTTGTGCATGATGATTGATTGCTGTAAATTTTGTATGTGCGTGATAGTGAGTAGAAGAACAATCTCAAGAGGCCATCTTCGAGGATCTACAGTACCAAGACTTCGAGATGCTTGAGCAACAAGAGCCATGGGAGCAAGGCAAGTGCCCCTTGACCATATTGATCCCATGTTTTGAAATTGTTTTGTTTGTGAAAACTAGTATGCTTGAGTCAACTTGATGGGACACCCTTTTATAGGAGTTTACTACTTTTGTTAACCATCCTTTTTGCCAGGAAAGTTGATGGGTCGGGTATGGTTGTTTTTCCTTTTTGCTTCGCTTAATCTACGGGATACGGGAAGCTGGATTAAAACATGTTTAGCTACTGCACTCATATGAATAATGAAGATGAGAACTTGATGATGATAATGGGCATGGAATCGGGGAGATCTAGGCAAGTTTGGTTCGTGAATGTTGCTAGATGAGATGGTGGTACTTGCCGTAGATCTAAGGACCGGTTTATGCGAGAATATGCTAGGAAAACAGTGCCACCACAAGGCCAAGTATGGGTGCGGCTTAGCTGATTAATTAGGTGTGTTGCTAGCTTGTTATGGAGCATGGATGGCGCGGGGAATGGGAGTCGAGGAGGACTGCCCTGGGAACTGCATGGCACAAGAGGCGGCCCGTGGGTGGGAGAATGGTGATTCGAGCCTGCCAGTGAAACCTTAGTGAGTCTATACATCTAGTAGCCCTTTTGTAAAGGATATTTTGTGATCTCTTGGTCATACACCGACGGTTGTGTACTGGTATAACTGAGGTTCTGCAGTCACCGACGGGTGACGAAATCACGAACTTGTGGGTAAAGTGGTGCCACCTCTGCAGAGTGTAAAACTATCATGATAGCCGTGCTTCCGGTTACAAGCACCTGGCCAACTTCCATGATTAGAGGGAAATCATGGGATGGTTATTCGTGTATGGTTGTGGTATGGTCATTGGGATTGGTTTTGGGACTGTTTTGAGTCATGACAATGAAGTTGGTTTCGGTTGTATGAATATGAGATGGTTATGAATATTTATGAGTATGAGATGAACTTGAGAAAGATTATTGACTGGTTGAGACTTGATAAATGGTGAATTATGATGAGAGAATGTTGCTGAACTACTTGATTATGATGGGATAAATTTCACCTAGAAATAGTTGCTTTTTTATCATGTTTATGAAATAAAATTTGCTTGCTGCAATGAGCCTTTTTATTCCCTACCTTGTTGTAAGCTACATGTCATACTTTTCCCGCACCTTCTGAGTACGACATGTACTCACCCTTGCATTATCACATAAACATCAGCAACAGGAGAAGAGTACTTCAAGGAACATGTGAAGTACTAGGCGTGCGAGCTACCGTCAACATGCCTGTGGAGATGAATATTGGAGCCTCCTGTCTTAGTCATTTTCCGCTGTCGTTTACAGACTTCCGCTGCAAGAATAAGTTAGATATTCATGAGTGAGACAATGAGTCGATGTAATAAAGTACTCAAATACTATTTATTCATTGTTATATTCTGAATTCAGTTTGTGGATTGCATGTGTATGTGTGATGAACATTCTGGGCACACATATGCATTCACTTGGTTCTGTTTTTGAAACCGGGTGTCAATTTTAGTTAAAAAGAAAGTGTGTTGAGAAGTTTAAAAGGACAAATTCAGCCTTGTCCAGACTCTAGGTCCGGAGTCTGGAGTACCCCGGCCCCCGGAATAGGACGTACTGATGTGTCCAGACATGTCCGTGATGGCATGCGGAAAAGAAGATTCTGATGTGTCCGGACTAGGGTTTGGACAAGTCCGGACAGCTGGACTTGTCCGGCAGTAGGTGCGGGAAAGGAAGGTTCTGATGTGTCTGGACTAGTCCGGACTTAGAGTATTTTTGAGTTTTACTGACCATTGAAGGGACTTCACTCTGCGGAGCGTGGTCCCCATGTCCGGACTTGTCCGGAGTCGGGGTCCGGACTAGTTCGAACTTAAGGGGTTGGCAATGGTAATATTTTGTGGACTCCATGAAAGGATACCACTGGTCCCCATTCCAAATGAGGACGATTCTAAAGACTGCCACAAGCATTCTTGAGCTCTTCTAGCCCACTCTCTCACCCTCTTGCACACAAAATTAATTTTTGGTGAAGGTTGAGAGCTTGCGAGTGATTTGTAGTTGGGATCACCTAGGGATTGAGCTCTTTGATTCATTTTCATTACTTGCTTGTACTTTGTGTTTGTTACTCTTGGAAGTGAGTTCCTAGACAGCTAGGTGTTGCCCGGTGGCTCCCAAGTTGTGGTGAGACCCGGGAAGTTTGTATTACCCTCGTGATTGTTAGTGGATAAACCGAGTTTGATCTTTGTGATCGCATAGTGAGGATAAAGGTTGAGAGAAACCTGGTCCTTCACGGACTGCTCAACAGAGACGTAGGTGCCTTTGTGAAACCGGACTTCCATTAAAAATTCCCGTGTCCATTGTCCACTTATTTAGTTGCTTATCATTAATCTTGCGCATTAGGGTTTCATACACAACTTGCTATACTTTCGTCATATCAATTATTTTGTGCAATCTTAGGCTTCCAATAACTTATGATAAGTATTTAGTATATTTAAACTTTCACTATGCCGACCTGGACTAGTCTAGACTCTGACCCCGGACAAGTCCGGACTCTATCAGTTTTTTTAATTAACTGTGTTTTAAGTTTTATTAGCCTACTCACCCCCTCTAGGCAACTCGTAAATGGTATCAGAGCCCAACTCTATAATTAGGGGCTTAACCACTCGGAGAGGTCATGGAGGACACAAATGCGAACAACCGAAGCAAGAAACCAAACGCTCAAGCCGATGGCAGACAGGTCGACTCACCTCACTCTTACACACTTGAGAGTGAGGATGAAGTCAATTCCGTCACACCGTTCGTGAGAAGAAAGCGTGAAAAAGGCTGTAAGGTCCTAAGTTTTACACACATCCAAAGTGTTCATTACACCACACACAAACCACATTTGAGGAAAACTTATGAAGACATGTGAAGAGCAAGTAACCACAATCAATATGGTCATTAGAGGATGAACTTACAAAATGCAAAAGTGGTATTTCCCACATGCATCACATAGAGGCTGAGCATATGAAAAACACCTACACCTTGCTAGGAATTCTTATGCCAAATTTCACCCAAATCCAAAACTTTTTTGAGGTACATTTGGGTATAATAAGAAAGAGGCTAGTTTGAACTCAAATTCAAATTCAAACTCCTTTCATTCCATGAATTCAAAAGTGGGATGCATATTCACACTCAGCACATTTTTGTGAGCTCACACACCAATTTTCACTCCATTTGGAGTTGATCTTGACATGAGCTAATTTTAGCAAACTCAAATTCTATTTGAATTTCAAACTGCATATGTGCTGAAATTATATTCAAACACTTCACAATTTGAATTCTATCAAGTTCAAATGGACATTTGGTAGATAATTCAAATTCCAAAGGGTATTAGTGGGACTACTGTTTAGAGCAGTGGGAGGAAGTTAATTTCAGAGATTAAAATGGAAGTGGGTCCCACCTGTCAGCCTCACTAGCAATTTAACCGACTGAAGAACAGAGCACTCGGTTTCTCGGGCTGCAGCTGAGCGCGCCACCGAGCGGGTGATCGGCGCCAGCTCCTGCTGCGTTTCCCCGCGCTGGATACCGGCTGCCCGACGCCTTATCTCTCCTCGTCGTGCTCCGTGTGTTCACAACCCGAGTCCACAGGAAGTTCGCCCTCTCTCACACCGAGCTCAACCGAAAGCACGCCGCCCTCTCGGTTCCTCTCGCGAGCAGGCCGATCACTCGTGAACAGAGCCTTCCCAGTAGCAAAACAGCGTCATGAATTTGTGAGCAACATCCTCGACGTCTTGTTGTCCCGTGACCGCTCTCCTCGAGCTAACCGAGCGTTTTTCCGGCAACCCGAGCGTTGCCGCCATTCGGTGCTCCCGAGGACAACTCGGCACAGCCATCCTCACATCCACTTCTCTACAAAATAAAGGTGTGTCACTGCGTGTAGAAGGTGTAGCCGAAAGCCGTTTGGCATATGATCAACCATAGGTCGAGAATGTCCAAATATACCGAAAGCTAGTTCATATGGGCCGAGCTCACCATAGACTGAAAGTCAGACTCCACGCACTCTTGTTAGTCGAGCCTGTTGGCCAGTAGGTTCTACACATGCTATCGCACACGCTCGAGGAAGAAGCAAGGAAAACCGTTGAGGATCGGTCCTGATATGGCCGTTTTCCTCGCCACCGTTGCAAAGTACCTCGGCTCACCGTCGAGAGTATGGTTGCCGCCATTTCTAGCATCCAAAAGGTCTTGTTTCATGTTCCTCGTGCTCCACTGATGCTCTCCGAGCAATTTCCGATTGATTTGGTGCCATGTGGTGCAAGATCGACCTCACCGGAACCCTATGTTATGCTGTCACCGGTGCACACGTGTTTCCGGTGATCGCCGGCGGTCTACGAGCCCACATATGAGTTCATGAGGTCGGAAAACAGGGAGGCGGCGAGTTTCAGGCCAAGGGGTGGCCGGGAACTTTGTTCCGGTGAGGTTCGCCGGAGATCACCGCCGGAGGACTCTGTTGGCGCGAGGTGGAAGAAGATCCGCGTTGTGGGACCCACCGGCAGAAGTTTAAACTTTTCCCCGATTTTCAGATTTAGTTCAAACTTCAAACCCACATAACTTTGGCTAGGAAACTCCAAATCGAGTGCACCAAATTTGTTGGATTCAGCTCTCTGAGTACTTTCCAACAAATCAAGTTTCACTTTATGAAAATCCTTATTTCTCCAGAATTAATTCTTCAAAATTTAAACTGTTTAGAATTTTAACTGGAGAACCCTTTGGAGGAAAATTCTGAAATTTGGCCTGGTTGTTCATCATAATATCCTGGAGCTACCATATAAATTTCAGCTCCATTTGAGCTTATTTCATCCACCTAATGGTGTTATTAATAAAACTGTTCCAGAGAAAATGGAACATGTCCAGAAACATTTTCAGCATTTTCCCTGAAATTGTTTAGCTCATATCTCTAGCTAGGAACCTTCCAATTAAGTGAGACCAACTCCATTAGAACCCTCTGAAAATCTAGTTTTCAGGAAGTCATGGCTTGCTCCATGAAATTCCCTAGAACACCCTAAGAGCTCCAATTAAGGCCAAGTACACAATTATTTGTGGAGGGCTCATATGAGCTTTGCTGCAAATGAAACTTGGCCCAGTCTCTGTTTAGGTTGTATCAAAACCACAGTAAAAATTTCAGAGTCATTGGGCCTGTCTAGCAAGACTTATAGTCTTCACAAATTCAACTTCAATTCAAATGCTTTTAAATTGACACATATATGTATTTATCACATGTAGTCCCTAAGGTTGAGGAGAAGCCTGAAAGTCTTAGACTTTATCACTCAAGAGGAGCAGCTAGCCTAAGACCAACAGCAGCAAGGCAAGCTCTGGTTTGCATTAGCCTTTTTACAAGTTTTACTGTTTTGAGAACTTACTTTGAGCACCCACTTAAATTTTGCATTAGAGTCTTGTTTGAAAACCCAAATGCATAGCCAAGAAAACCCTGGGTGGGCCTAGGTTTATAAATCTCGATTAGATACTGCAATGCTAAGTTAGTGTAGGATTCGGTACAAGTCAAGTAGTTGGAACTGCTCACGGGAATAGGCTAGACGCACACTACTCGGGCAAAGGTAGCAAATGAAACACATTGCAAGAAAAATGAGACCGAGCGGAGAGTAAGGGCGGCAGGACGTTGGGGCCTGGGTGCCTGTGACACCCTCATTTCTGGTTTCTGCATGTATTCATGCTTCATGAAGAGAAAACATTTTATAAGAAGTGGGAACAAAGAAACAATAAAAAAGATAGCCAAAAATAGCAAAACTCAGAGCGCCGAAGACAACTCCCGCGGCCCACTGGCCACGTGGCGCCTTCAGAGCTCATTCCCGCAAAGGGGGAGAGGTCCGACCCTGTGAGACATGTGTTGCCCCCCGAGCTAGCCTCTGCGGAGAAGCGAAGGCAGTTCCACAGGACACGTGTCACCTTCGGAGCTTGTCACCGCGGAAATCAGAGGACCAGTCACGCGGGATACGTGTCGATCTCGGAGCTCACCTCCGAGACGTCCGGTTCTATTGGACACATGTCGCCACCGGAGCTTATCTCCGGGAGGTCCGACATTGTTGGACACATGTCAACCTCGGAGCTCGTCTATGAGCAGAAAGGAAGTCTGGCACTGTTAGGATACGTGGCACACCCGGAGCCACCTCTAAATAGAGGGAAGGTCCGGCACTGACACGTGGCGTGCGCGGAGCCACCTCCGAATAGAGAGGAGGTCCCGACCGCCAGGATACGTGGCGCACGCGGAGCTCACCTCCGAAGGAGAGGGAGGTCTCGCTCGCTTGACACGCGGCACAACCGGAGCTCGTCTCTGCGTAAAGGGGGAGACCAGGCCCTGGTGGACACGTGGAGCTTTCGGAGCCCATCACCGCGGAGGAAACGAGTTCTGGAGCGGTTTTTGCTTCTGTACGCGTGGGAATACCGGTACGGAGAGGAAACCAACATGGATTCCACAATGTTACCGCACCAAATCAACTAAAGATAAGTTGTTAAGATTCAACGACAATCTGAATAGGACTCTTATTCAAAATACAATCAGATTAGGACTCTTCTTCTCCCGATTATAAATAGATCCCAGAACCTTTGGCCGAAACCACAAACTTCTTTTCCACCTCCTGAGCCGACGACTTAGAGCCCTAGCCCCAACTCACCGAGTAAACCCATCGCTGGAGTTCAGTCGAGGAAGATCGCCAGAAGAGATCCACAACAGTCTGTCTTGCTAAGAGAAGGACCCCGAGACTAAAAAGAACGTAAGGTAGGTCTCCAATACTACCTTACGACATCATCACATTTTCTTTGCAGCTGTTCTTTGATTCCTTTTGAACAGAAGCTTTTCATGAACAGATTACGTGTTGATCGGTCTGATCTAGAGTCAAGATCATCGCCACGTTCACATTTGATCCAAACATCCCTGTTCATCATAAAATACATGCAAACCATGCAAGAACATGTACAAACTGATCTAATAAAAACTGATCATAGGATAGCATGCATATGCATCATCGCATCTAGTTAAAGTTTATGCATGATATTGATTGTTGTGAATCTTGTATGTGCGTGATCGTGTATAGAAGGACAAGCTCAGGGAGCCGTTTACGACGAGCTGCCACAACAAGGTTTTGAGATCCAAGAGCAACCGGAACCGCAAGAACAAGGCAAGTGCCCCTTGACCATATTGATTCTATGTTTTGGGAAACTATTTTGTTTTGAGAAAAGGTGTGTGTGCTGAGCCAAACATGATGGGAAACCCTTTTATAGGAGTTTACTAGTTTTGGTTAAACCACCCTTGTCGCCAGGGAAGTTTATGAGTCGGGTATGGTTTTACTTTTAAGCTTCGTTGAGTCCATGGGATTGGGAAGCGAGATAGATGTGTCTAGCTAATTGCACTCGTAATGATAATGAGAAACTGATGTTGTTAATGAACATGGATCGGAGGGAGATCTAGGCAAGCCGGGTTTGTGAATGAGGTAGCCTGAGATAGTGGTTACTTGCCGTAGACCTAAGGACCGGTTCATACGAGCACATGCTAGGATAACAGTGCCACCACAAGGCCATGTATGGGTGCGGCTTAGCTGACTAATTAGGTAAGTTGCTAGATTGTTATGGACCGTGGAAGGCGTGGGGAATGGGAGTCGAGTGAGGACTGCCCTGGGAATTGCATGGCACAAGAGGGGCCCGTGGGTGGGAGAATTGGAGATTCTAGTCTGCCGGTGAAACCTTAGTGAGTCCATACATCTAGTAGCCCCTTTGTAAAGGCTATTTTGTGATCTCTTGGCCATACACCGACGGTTGTGTACTGGTATAATGGAGGTTCTGCAGTCACCAACGGGTGACGAAATCACAAACTTGTGGGTAAAGAGGTGCAAACTCTGCAGAGTCTAAAACTATCATGATAGCCGAGCTTACGGTCATGAGCGCCTGGCCGACATCCTTGATTAGTTGGGATGGTTATTGGATATGGTTATTGGGTATGGTTTTGGAATGTTTGGTTTTGGTTTTGTTTTCTGGACTGTTGAGTCCGGGTGATAAGATGGGTTGCATGACTGTTGAGTCATGGCAACGAGGTTGAACAGTGTGAGACGAAATTGTTTATGAGATGAAATGGTAGCGAATACGAGATGGTATTCGTGAGATGGTAGCGGATACAAGAAGGTATTCGTGAGCAAGAATGAGGTTGATTAATGTCTGGTTGGGACATGGAATGTAATGAACATAATGGAGGTATAATTGGTATTTTTAGTACCAGTTGGGATTAAATTCGCTTAATGATAAGTTGCTGTTTTATCATGGTTTTGATAAATAACTTTGCTTTCTGCAATGAGCCTTTTTATACCTACCTTGTTGTGCGCTACATATCATATTTTCCCGCACTTGCTGAGTACATCATTGTACTCAAACTTGCATTATTATTTCATCATCAGCAACAGGAGAAGATTACTATGAAGCCAAGTGGAGCATTAGGCGTGTAATCTGTCCTCAACCTTGCCTGTGGGGATGGAGTAGAGATAGAGTCACTGCTGCTTAGAATTGCTTCCGCATTAGTTAGAAGACTTCCGCTGTTAAATTAAGACTTCCGCTGTGAGCATGAGTCCAAGACTCATGAGACATTGTAATTAACTCTGTTATTCGTGGTCGTATATATTCTGAAATTCAGTTTGTGGATGATGTGTATATGTGTGATGAACATCCTGGGCACACATATGCATCAGTTCTCGGTTCCGTGGTTTTCCACCGAATTGAGGGCGTCACAGTGCCATAGCTCCGCTTGTGTCGATTGAGGACCGATCCGTGTGCGGGCCTGTTGAACAAGCTAAAACAGTATCGAAGACCTACCAGATATATGGGAACCGGGAAACCGATGTAATTCAGGTAGCTGGGTGTTGAGGCATTGCTTGTCTTCCAGAGGGTAGATTGAGAGCTTGAGGTGTAAACCGGCTGGTGGCACTGCAGATGCATGTTCAGAGACCTCTTGTTCGGGACGATAGGACTGGTTCAACAATTGGCTGACGGGTGAAAGGTGGTTGCGTACGATGTCCGTGATGGTTGCTGTAGGCAACATCGAGTATGGGCGTACGTGACGGGTTATTCGGGTAACCCTGCAGGTGTAAATCGATTATAGTCGCCGTCCCTCGCGGTCAGTGAGTACCACTTGTTCACTGTGCCGTGACGTAGAAAGAACAGGCTAGAGTCATGTAAAAGTTGCTGATTGAAAGCTATACCTTGATTGTTAATGATAGGTTGTAGTTTAGAGCAAATTAAAGTTCCTTTTAACCTTGGGCAAAGTACATGAGAGAAATGTGTTTCTTGTTTTATTGCGACTCTCTCATGTGCCTTAGCGTGCGTTCTCCACAACTTGCTGCTAAAACTTGAAAGGTTCAAATAATTAGGCGAGTCCTTTGCAACTTATTTGCCACATGTACCCTGAATCCTTCATGTAGAAGTTTCATGTATAGGAGAGACGAGTCAGACTTCCTGAGCCATCGTGCTCACTGCTTGTTCTTGAAGCTTTTGCAAGGTGTTATGAGGAAGAGACTCCCGAGGAGGAGACGGAACCCCAAAAGGGAAATCCCGTCGAGTGGGTGTCGTGCACGCCGCCGTGTTAGTGTGCGTGTGTGCTAGCGGGGACATGTTCACGGGATGAACGTGAACTCGATGAGTAGTCTGCGCCCGTGAGTGTAGACTGAACATATTTTGTTGTAAAAATGTTCATAAACTCGTTTAAGTAATAAAACTTTGCTTCCGCTTTATACCATTTTATGTGTGTTATCCGGTGCTGTGCAACACAGCACCCCTCAGCGTGATCCTGGCTTGACGAGGCCGTGCGGACCTCGCAGCGTGGTATCAGAGCTCGCTTGAGGTTTAACGCACTAAAAATGTCATTTTTTTCAAAAACTCGGTGAGGAAAGAGTTAGTAGCCCATATAAGGATGTTATTAGTGTATAGAAAGTGGCAATACTAACCTATTTGCTTATGTCGGAAAATCATGCATCTTGGGACATCATATGCCTTGGGGGGTGCATGTAAGTGCTGTCCACCAGTGCGCACAAGCTGAAGGGTGGAGCCCCACGGGTGGCAGGTAACCCGGCCCGCTTTAATATCCTCTATGACTCTTCATGTAGTTTGGGGTATTTGAGCAATGCCCTTCCCTGACGTGCTACGGGCGAGTTTGGGAGACCCCGTCACGTGGTTAGTAACGTGAACACGTAGCTCAAGGTGTGTTTGGCATCAGAACACCCGTGCGAGTGATGACGGACGGGTGTATGAACTGTATTGGTACCGGGCTCGGTGTGCAGCCGAGTCTGATGATTGTGTGAGTTATTTGCAGGTATTCTAACCAACGAATCGGTAGACGAATAGCATCCGTGTGCGAGTGACATTTAGTTCCACTGAACTAATGAAGCCAGCTATGTCCGGTTAGGTTTTTCTTTGTGAGGAACGTAGTACCGACATGAACTGGTGACACTTCAATGTCACACCCCACTAAATGAGCAACATCATTGTAAAACTTGAAGGTTTTAATACAGAGCACTAAAACTTTGAGGTAACTCCTTCCCTTAATCAGGATGTTCAAAGTTAACAAGTTTTCAACTTATAGGATACTAAGGACAGAGTCCCCTATTTTCAGCTGAAATAAGTCTAAAGTTAATCAGAGGTTAAAGGTTGATTTCTTTCGAGTTTGGGGTCATATGATACATTTATGGAAAGCTTTGGAAGTGCGTTACAACTTTTCTGTTGATGTCCAGAGGTGTTTCATCCCTTAACCAGTCGAAAAATGCGGTAGAGTTGAAACTGTCCAGAAAACAGGGCAGAGCAAACACTCTCTGTAAATTGAGCATAAATTCCTGCATATAAATCCAAAAATAGAAAATGAGGTAGTTCTGAAAAGTTCATGAGATGGGTTACAACTTTGTAACAGAATGGTTTGTCAAATTTGGTGTATAATTAACTGGAATTCTTGGATCAAATCAGTACCTCGAGCAGGGAGGTGCTGTTCAAATTGTCTCCAGAAATTCTGTCAACTTTGACATCTCGTAACTTTTGAACCAGGACAGATTTTAGGCCAAGTAAATACTTTATGGAAATCTATTGAAGTTAGCTTTATATTTTATGTTGAGCTCCAGAATTGGTTTTGCACTTAGCATGGTCTAAATCAGGTTGAAATGGAAACTGGTCAGGGCTGTCAGTTTGGGCAGCAGACCAGCAATCAAATTTGTTATAAGTTTGAGTTGTGTTTCCAAGTTTTATGAGTTCAATGACAAGTTTTATGTTATAACTCAATGAATTACTGTTAAAATAAATATTTGACCTTTTTCAAATATGTTTCTACAGATGACAGCGGACAGACAAATGGAGAACGGGTGGGTGGTATCCCACTGTTCTCACCACAACGGTTACCCGGAAGTGTTGAGGCAAATGCTTCAATATTTTGGGTACGTTGAGATGTCGCAGTACTTCGCCAAGGAAGAAAGCGAGGAGGGGAACAAGATGTGGACAATCCATGTCGAAGTTCCTGCAGGACCCACGCCACCCGGTTGGGCGCCGTTCACCGTCACGGTGAGAGGTAGACAGCCAGAGTGAAGGTGGCAAGTGGCAGCTCGCGACGCCATGTCACGTTTCTGCCAACTACACGTGAGAGCTATGGATGGCACTCCATACGCACTGATTCTGGTGGAGGGACGAGGTAATCATGTATGAGGGGAAAGGTACAGGGAGGCAACAGATCCGGGTTGCCCAAGGTACAACCCCGCGGAGGCAAACCTCAGCCTCCAGTTGAGGGCAGGAAAAGCCGTGATGGACAGCCAAGCTGTTCATACGGATTGTCTTGCTGTGAAGCTCAAGGAGAGCACCAGCCGTGGAGATCATTTGGAGAGTGCTCACAGCGCACTCCGCAATGTTCTCCTTCCGACGATAAAGCGACTGAATGAGCAACACAATCAGTTGCATCGTCTGAAGAAGGAAAGGAAGAAAAGCCGCGTCGACATCATGGCTTTGCAACAGCAAGTGCAAGCCTTGACCCAGCAAAATGAGGTCCTCACTCAAGAGCGTGATGACGTTATTGAGGAGGGGCAAGGCTGGGAAGAGGACTACAACCAGGCCATGGATGAGGTGCATGCGTTGCAGGACCTCGTACCCCCGGTAACGGGCCTACCGATGGTAGGTGCCGTACCCTCGGTTTTGAGTATCCCGGCGATGGGGGAACCTGAACCAGAAGAGGAGGTCATGGACCCGGAGCCACCAGCTGAGGTAGCGGAGGAGGATGACCCACAGGAGGTCGAGTTCTACTCCGAGTATTGAGTTACCATTGCCAAGTAGGGCAGCGAGGGTGGTGTAGGAAAAACTTTTGTAATCGGTGACATGTCGTGTAAACAGTAGTAAATGTATAGGTAGTGACGACATGAGCACGACTTCTCGGAGACCGAGAATAATGTAACTTGTATAAAGTTTATGCTTTATCAATATATGTGAATGTTGTGCAATTTATTCATGTGTTACTTCAATACCTACTGTTTCATATGGAATTTTAAGTATGACATGTGCTGATCGCTGCTGTTTTGAATTTCAGAATGACTCGAACTCGTGCCAACCCAGACGTTGGGGGTTCTAGTCATGGGGGAGAGGCCTCCAAACAGCCTCCGAGGATTCCTCGGGACAGCAACAGCAACAACCGCCACCGCCACCGCCAACGATTACATTGGCTGACATCATTGTGGCGATGGTGGGTTCTCATCAGCAGCACAGGGAGTTTCTGCAGACACTTATTGCAAATACGTGTAAGGGCCTCAGTTTTTGACACTCATTTGCAGTGTTCATCACCACACCACACACCTCATTTGAGGAAGAATGATGAACACAAATAAAGAGCAAGTAACAATTATCAACATGCTCATTAGGGAACAAACTCACACATTGCAAAAGTGGTACTTCCCACATGTGATATAGATGGGCTGGACATATGAAGACTCCTACACTTTGCTAAGGATGTCCATGCCAAGTTCCACCCAAATTCAAAACCTTTTTGAGGTCATTTTGGGTATAGTTAGGAAGAGGGCAGTTTGAAACCATATTCAAATTCAAACTGTTTTCACCCACTGAATGTAAAAGTGGAAGGCATATTCTTGCTCAGCACATTTTTGTGAGCTCACACACCAATTTTCACTCCATTTGGAGTTGATCTTGACATGAGCTAAGGGGGAGAAATTCAAACTTTATTTGAATTTCAAACTGCACTTGTGCTGAAATTCATTCAAACCAAACCTCATTTGAACTTTGATCAATTCAAATGGCTCTTGGGTGAATAATTTGAATTGCCAAGGGTAGAATAGGGTTCACTGTTTACCACAGCTGTTAGGAATAAATTTCAGAGGTTAAAAGAGAAGTGGGACCCACATGTCAGCCTCTGCCTCAAAGCAAACCGACTGAACCACAGTTCAGTCGGTTCCCGGCAGCTGTGCGCGCGCGCCACCGAAGGGGGCAGCCGGCGCCAGCTCCTGCTGCGTGCCCCAAGCCGGAGACCAGCCGGCCGGGCTATTTATTCCCTCCCCGGCGTGCTTCAGTCACCATTTCCCCGAGCTACCGACGTGCGCGACTGCTTTTTCCACTGCCATCGCCGCCGCTCGAGTTCCTGCTTGATCAAGCCGATCGCAGCTCCCTCTTTCCATTCCAAGGTCCCAGCAAGGTACTAGCAACCATCCTCCATCCTTCCCATTGATAGAAATCGATTGAGACCGAGTGATATCGGCTGTGCCGAAAGATCTAACTCGGAACTGGAAACCGCCGCACCTCGGGCTCTCGTGGACAGCCCAACCTGGGCGTTGTCACGCCCGAGCCAAGGCACCCTTGGTCGCGCAAGTGATCGGTGCTGCTCATCCCCGAGCCACAGCTCGAGTGGTTGCTCACCGGCGGCGAATTTCCACTTTTCCCCTTTCTGTGTGCAGAACGACCCTCGGGTACGATTCTGTTTAATTCGTGCTCTAGAAAGGATTAGAGGGCCTCAGGCCACTCCCACACGAACTAGACACGGTGACGCACGAGTTGCCTTCACAACTCTGGGCCGGAGAACTTCTGTGCCCGGCGTAATTCAAGGTCTACTAATGGCGGAACGCACGGGGGGGTATCGGGCGCACGGTGAGGACCTATTTCGGGCCTTCCCCGAGCTGCCCCGAGTTCATGTCGACCTTCTCTGAGGTCCACTGATGCTCCCCGACCGGTTTCTCAAGTAGCTGAGGCACTAGGGGCATCAGCCGACATGGCCGAAGTCGTTCCGATATGGCGGCTCGTCGCCGACCATGCTCCGGCCGTTGTCATGAGCAGCTGACCCTCGGATCATGTTCCCCAAGTAAAAGTAGGCAGGGGCGACCAGAATCAAGAAGTTTGGAGCGGTACAGCAGCCAGCGGCGAGCTCTCCGGCGAGGTCCCTCGGCGGCGGAGCGCGGGTGTCGCGAGGTTGAAGAAGGGGGTGGACCCCAGCTGTCAGCGGCCGATATTTTGAATCGGGATCCGGCTGCGGCCGGGATCGGGTGTGCTGGCGCGCAAAAGCCTTGTGGGCCGCGGTGTGCTGTCGCTTCGGCGTGCGACGCGTGTCCCCTGGGCCCACGCGCGAGTTTAAACTTTTCCCCCGATTTTCAGATTTCCTTCAAACTTCAAATCCTTATAACTTTGGCTAGAAAGCTCCAAATTGAGTGAACCAAATTTTGCTGGATTCAGCTCTCTGAGTACTTTCCAGAAAATCAAGTTTCACTTCATGAAATTCCCTAATTCTCCAGAATTAATTCCTTAATGTTTAAACTGTTAGGAATTTTAACTGGAGAATCCTTTGGCGGAAAATCCTGAAATTTTGCTGAGATGTTCACCAAAATATCATTAAGCTACCATAAAAATTTCAGATCCATTTGAGCTCATTTAGTCCACCTAATGGTGTGATTAGTAAAACTGTTCCAGAGAAAATAGAAAATGTTCAGAAACATTTTCAGGATTTTCTCTGAAATTGTTTAGCTCATATCTTTAGTTAGAGACTTCCAAATTAAGTGAGACCAACTCCATTAGGACCCTCTGAAAATCTAGTTTTCAGAAAGTCATAGTTTGTCTCATGAAAATCCCTAGAACACCCTAAGGGTTCCAATTAAGGTCAAGGACATAATTATTTGTGGAGGGCTCAAATGAGCTTTGCTGCAACTAAAACTTGACCAAGTCTTTGTTTAGGTTGTAACCAAGCCACAGTAAAAGTTTCACAGTCATTAGGTCTGTCTAGTAAGGGTTATAGACTTCACAACTTCAAAGTTAATACAAAGGCCTCTAAATTAATACATACATTGCTCTTATCATGTAGTCGCTAAGATCGAGGAGGAACCCGAAGTCCTAGACTTCGTTACTCCGGAGGAACAGCTAGCCTACGACCAAGAGCAGCAAGGCAAGCCCCGGTTTGCATTAACCTTTTTACAAATTTTTATTGTTTTGAGCACATACTTGTTTCCCTTTGTTCGTTGCATTAGAGTCTTGATTGGAAACCCAACTGCACAGCCAAGAAAACCATGGGTTGGGTTTAGGATTGAAAACCTCGTTAGCCACTGCATTGCTAGAATAGAGTAGGATTCGGTACAAGTCGAGTAGTTGGAACTACTCGCGAGAATAGGCTAGAGGCACATTGCTCGGGTAGAGATAGCACATGAAACACATGGCAAGAAAATGAGACCGAGCGGAGAGTAAGGGCAGCAGGACTTTGGGGCCTGTGTGCTGTAGCTCCGCTTGTGTCGATTGAGGACCGAGCCGTGTGCGGGCCTGTTGAACAAGCTAGAACAGTACCGAAGACCTACCGGCTATATGGGAACCGGGAAACTGATGTAACTCGGGTAGCTGGGTGTTGAGGCATTGCCCGTCGTTCAGAGGGTAGGTTGAGAGCTCGAGGTGTAAATCAGCTGGCGGCACAGAGATGCGCGTGCAGGGACCTCTTGCTCGGGACGATGGGACCGGTTCAATATTTGGCTAACGGGTGAAAGGTAGTCGCGTACGGCGTCCGTGATGGTTGTTGTAGGCAACATCGAGTACGGGCGTACGTGACGGGTTGTTCGGGTAACCCTGCAGGTGTAAATCGATTATAATCGCCGTCCCTCGCGGTCAGTGAGTACCACTTGTTCACTGTACCGTGACGTAGAAAGAACAGGCTAGTTACATGTTAAAATGTTGCTGATTGAAAGTTGGATATTGATTGTTAATGATATGTTGTAGCTTAGTGCTAACTAAAGTTCTTTTCAACTTTGGGCAAAGTACATGAGAGAAATGCGTTTCTTGTTTGATTGCGGCTCTCTCATGTGCCTTAGCATAAAGTTCTCCACAACCTGCTGCTAAAACTTGAAAGTAAGGTTCTACTAATTAGGCGAGTCCTTGCAAATGATTTTTTACCTCATGCAACCCATCACCCTCATGTAGAAGTTCCATGTTTAGGTGAGACGGGTCAGACTTGCTGAGCCTTCGTGCTCACTGCTTGTGTTTGAAGCTTTTGCAGGGTTCTATGAGGAAGGGACTCCCGAAGAGGAGACGGAACACCAGGAGGGGAACCCCGTCGAGTGGGAGTCGTGCACGCCGCAGAGTTAGTGTGCGTGTGTGCTAGCAAGGACACGTTCGAGGGCTGAACGTGCACTTGATGCTTAGTCTACGCCCGCGAGTGTGGACTAAACTTATTTTGATGTAAACATGTTAATAAACTTGTTTATGTAATAAAGCTTCCGCTTCCGCTTTGTACCTTTGACGTGTGTTATACGGTGTTGTGCAACGCAGCACCCCTCAGCGTGATCCTGGCTCGACAGGACCAGTGGGGTCGTGTCAATACGTCTCGACCCGGTATTCTCAAGGGCGGATGAACCCTTCGATGTGGACAACTGGCTCCGCACGATGGAGATGAAGTTCGGGCTGCTCAAAGTGAGTGAGCAGCGCAAGACTCAGTTCGCAGTCCAACAGCTTCAAGGATCCGCGAGCGCTTGGTGGGCGAACTACTGTGCTTCGCAACCCACCGAGCGAGTTATGACCTGGGTGGAGTTCCGGACGGCCTTCAGGGCCTATCACATACCGCTGGGTCTTATGAACAGGAAGACGCAAGAGTTCCTTCGTCTGCAACAAGGAAGCAGGAACGCGCTGGAATACTTCAGGGCATTCAATGATCTTGCGCTCTACGCTTCTTATCACGCCGATACCGATGAGAAGCGGCGGGATCATTTCTACCAGGGGCTTAACCCGCTCCTGAAGGACAAGCTGGTGATGTTCAATCACAGCAGTCTCAATGATATTATTGATGCTGCGATTGTTCAGGAGGACTCCGGCAAGGAGTTAGCAGCGTCAGAGAAGAAGCGAAGCGCGCTGCAGAGCAGTGGAGAGTGAGGTGGTCCTTCTCAAAAATACCGGATGGTTTTTCAATCACCATCGGGTCAGCGCTGGCAGCCACCACAGAGGCTGATGCTATTCCGCAGTCGGCCATATTCTCCACCGGAATTCAGATCGGCACTACCAGCACCACCTCCGCAGCAACAACAGCAGCAGCAGGCGATACCGCGTGCCATTAAACCTCAGCAGCGCATGCCGGGCTTTCATCCTCCAAGCACGGGCCAGTCAGCAGCCACATGCTTCAAATGTGGTTGCCCAGGACACATCGCCAACAACTGTCCCGAGAGGCAAGGCGGCGGAGTGGCACCCCAGTTTCCAGGGAGGAATCAGCCCCGGAACCCCACTAGTGCGCGGCGGGCGAATCCTAAGCCCGGCACGTCCACCAACTAACCATAGAGGATGGCCAGAAGGAGAGCCAATCTTTGCGGATATGTTCCAACTCCACCAGCATCCCGCCATAGTGTTATTTGATTCAGGCACCACACATAATTTTATTAGCCAAGCTTTTATTGCTAAACACAGCTTGCAAATACTACCCACCGAAAGTCCATATTTGATTTGTTCACCGGGTGGGAACATTTCAACAAGCATGATGGTTTCCAAAGTACCATTATGCTTAGCGGGTAGAGTGTACCCTACGTCTCACATAATCTTAGAGGGACATAAGGTCGATGTCATCCTAGGGATGTCGTGGTTAACCCGCCATGGCGCTGTTTTAGACACTGTCCTTCGAATCGTGCACTTGAACTCAGAAGTGCACGGCTCTCACTCCTTATTTCTGGATAGTCCAGAAATAAAACTTCCAAGTGTCTATCAATACACAACAATCAGATTGGAAGATATTCCAGTGGTCCGAGAGTTTCCTGACGTGTTCCCTGATGATTTACTAGGGATGCCGCCCGATAGAGAGGTGGAGTTCAAGATTGAACTTGCACCGGGAACCATGCCAATATCCCGAAGGCCGTACAAGATGGCGCCCAAGGAATTGGCTGAACTGAAGACCCAGCTAATGGACCTGCTGGAGAAGGGTTTTATTAGGCCGAGCTCTCCGCCATGGGGCTGTTCGGCATTATTCGTGAACAAGAAAGACGAGACGTTGCGGCTTTGCATGGATTATCGTCCACTAAATGCCGTAACCATCAAGAACAAGTACCCGTTGCCACGGATCGACATGTTGTTTGATCAGTTGGTTGAAGCAAAAATCTTTTCCAAGATGGACTTAAGATCCTGGTATCACCATATTAAAATACGGGCTGAGGATATTCCAAAGACGGCTTTCTCGACGAGGTACGGACTTTATGAGTACCTGGTCATGTCCTTCGGCCTCACCAATGCTCCAGCTCACTTCATGTATGTAATGAACTCGGTATTCTTGCCGGAGCTGGACAAGTTTGTCGTGGTCTTCATCGACGACATATTGGTACATTCCAAGTCGGAGGAAGAGCACAAGAAGCATCTGCGTATAGTCTTGCAAAGGCTGCGGGATCACAAGCTATACGCAAAATTCAGCAAGTGCGAATTCTGGATATCGCAGGTGCCTTTTTTCGGACATATCATCTAAGCGGAGGGTATCGCCGTAGACCCGAGCAAGATCACACAAGTGCTGAATTGGAAATCCCCGAGTATACCCCACGTCTCTCATAGCTTTAGAGGGACAAAAGGTCGATGTCATCTTAGGGATGTCGTGGTTAACCCGCCACGGCGCTGTTTTAGACACCGTCTTCCGAGTCGTGCATCTACACTCAGAATTGCACGAGTCACATTCATTATTTCTGGACAGTCCAGAAATCAAACTTCCAAGTGTATATCAAGCTACCACCATCAGATTGGAAGACATTCCAGTAGTCCGTGAGCTCTCTGACGTGTTCCCGGATGATTTACCGGGGATGCCGCCCGACCGAGAGGTGGAGTTCAAGATTGAACTTGCACCAGGAACTATGCCAATAACCCGAAGGCCGTACAAGATGGCGCCCAAGGAATTCGCTGAACTGAAGACGCATTTAACGGACCTGCTGGAGAAGGGTTTTATTAGGCCGAGCTCCTCGCCATGGGGCTGTTCGGCATTATTTGGGAAGAAGAAAGACGAGACATTGCGGCTTTGCATGCACTATCATCCACTAAACGCTGTAAACATCAAGAACAAGTACCCGTTGCCACGGATTGACATGTTGTTTGATCAGTTGGTCGAAGCAAAGATCTTTTCCAAGATGGACTTAATATCCGGGTACCATCAGATTAAGATACGGGGTGAGGATATTCCGAAGACGGCTTTCTCGACGAGGTACGGACTTTATGAGTATCTGGTCATGTCCATCGGCCTCATCAACACTCTAGCCACTATAGGAAACCTGATCATTTGCGATGGCTAGAATTATTTGTGACGGCCGCCCGTCGCAAATAAAGTAAATTGTGACGGCTAACCCTAGGCCGTCGCAAATAGTACCCTAGTTGCGACAGCTACGACAGCAGCCGTTGCAAATAGCATTAATTTGTGGCGGCTACGTCTGCAGCCGTCGCAAATAGCATTAATTTGCGATGGCCAGACCTGTGGCTGTCGCAAATTAAACAACCGTTGCAATTAAACGCTTGTTTGCGATGGCCGAAGGAAATGCCGTCGCAATTAAGGAAGCCATAGCAAATGACCCTGATATACCCGACCGAGCGCCCCCCCGACTAACAGAACTCTCGCCGCCGCCGCACTGCGCCCGCCTGTGAGACCTATGTGTGCTGAATACATTGGCTTTGATGATAAAAGTTTTTAATACTACCAAAACACCTTTTTAACATGGTCCGATTCTAGGTCCGAGCTTCTGCAAGGTCCGACGATAGGTCCGACGTAAGGTCCGACTTGGTTTGTCTAGGTCTGACTTATTTTGGCTAGGTCCGACTTGTTTTTGCTAGCCCCGGTGCTAGGTCCGACTAGCTTTGGTAAGTTCCGTGCTAGGTCCGACTAAGCTTTAGTAAGCTCCGGCGCTAGGTCCGACTAGCTTTGGTAAGCTCAGGTTCAAGGTCCGGTTAGCTTTGGTAAGGTTCGGAGCTTGATTGCAATGGTTCTGCTTTTAACTTGCAATGTTTCGAACTTGCTTTACTCATATGGAAAGTTTGATTAGTATTATTTTACTAAGTTTTTGGTGTGTTTTGGTGGTTATGAATGATATCATTTTGCTATGATCCACAACATGCTTATGTGAGGTGCTCACGTATGATGTTGTAGTTTCGGAACTAACGAGAGTCAAGTCGAGGACTTGTGCTCGGAAGTATTGGTTGTTTATTCATGTGCAGTTGTTTCTTGAGTTCAAGACATGGCTGGTGATGGGATCCATTGAACTAGTCTTAGGGAGAAGATGAGGTTCAACAACCAAGTTCGGGAGGAATTGTGGTTGAGTTGATCGGTGGGTTGCGCAGTATGTTTGAATCAAGAACAGTGCATATGATGGTATCTTGGACGTCGTTGGAAGATGTTTGCACGTGTGCAAGGAGTGCATGGACGTGGCTGCATGGTTCCAAGGCGTGATGAAGAGATGTGGACGTAAAGAATTGGTCGGAAAGGTTCAACCGACTAGGTTATGAACTCGGGCTGCGGCTGAGTCGTGTTTGACTCAAATATGGAAAGTTTTGAGTTGGTTATGATAGGATTTCGTGTGGGTCATGAATTTGAGTTGTTTTAGGAATGTTTGGGACGTTGCTAAGGTGTTTGGAAGTCTTAAGATTGCTTCTATCTGCGTGTAGAAGAGTCTTGAGCAGTATTGGAAAGTTACAGTTTGAATCCAAGTAGGAGTAGGAGTCCTAGTTTGAATTGGGTTGGCCTTAGGGCTGGTTATATAAGAAAGGGAGGCCAAGGCTCGTGGGTACATGACTTTGGGGCTGTTCCTCTTGTGTTTTGATAAATAAAATTCGTATTCTAAAGGAACTTTTGTGCCTTGTTCGTCCGACTTGTTTCAGACAAGTTTTTCTCGTCGAGTTTCTGTTCAGCACTACCTTGCTTTGGTGGTTTTATCATAACTAGAGTTTTACAGATCCAATTGATGTGATTATTTTTGGGTTGTCTTCACAACTTTATCATCTATCAGCTGTGAAAATTTCACGGTCATTGAATTTGTGGTTTCTGATCTACACTAGTTTCGTTGCAGTATTCCAGAACTGTTTTTCTCGCGTAGGACAGATTGACCTTTGTTCGATCTTTCGATCGTAGCTTGAGTTTCTCTCAACGGATTTTCATTATTCTTGTTGTGACGTCTTCGTGACTTGATTATATACAATCTATACTAGTTTTGTCACAGTTGAAAACGTTTATATTAGTCGCACACATGGTTTCTTTAACAGATCGGTTTTCTGCTGAGGGGTGTTTTGTTGCTTCTGCTGAAAAGTTTTTATCTACCATTCACCACCCTCTGGTAGCTTTACACTTGTACTTCGATCCTATAATTGGTATCAGAGCCAGGTTGCTCTAATCTTTGTGATTTGGACGTGTTTTGACTAATCATCATGGAGAAATACTCCGCCAAACCTTGTGTGTTTAGTGGTATTGATTTTCAGGTTTGGAAGGCACGCATGGAAGCTTTCATCCAGGCGCAAGGCTTTGCAACATGGGAAAAGGTGTACAAGCCTTACGATGTGCCTTCAAATGATCAAGTCACGGCTACAAACATGAGAGATGTCGACAACAACAACAAGGCTCGGAACTTGATCATACAAGGACTAACTCAGAGCGACTTCGACCGCGTTGCACACCTCCGATCGGCGTACGATGTGTGGAGAGCACTTTGTAAATACCACAAAGGATCCAACACGATCAAAGAGGTAAGACAGGATATGTTCAAGAAATAATACATGCACTTTGAGATGCAACCTGGTGAGTCCATTGATGACCTCTTTGCTCGTTTTAATAAAATTCTCAGCAAGATCCAACCCGGAACTACTTGAAGACGACCCTTGGCTGAGCTGGTATAGCACCCCTCGCTACCCCATACTCTCTGGAATTTAGATGGTATATCGAGTCCATTTCCAAACAAAGCAAGCGGGCCATTGCCTCGACTATGACAGCATCCAAAGCGCCTATGCGCCGTGATTTAGCTCTTCTACAGGTCACGATTCCTTCTATCTTATGTGGCACACGATTCTCCATCCAACCATACACTAGTAAAAATCCTTCTGCGTGTAGGGATACCTAAATATCCATCCTGAGAGCAAACACAAATAAAGAAACAACTTTGCTGACCATGATCAAAGAGCGTTCAATTTCTAGGGAAGACAGTCTCAATCGGCCGTAAAAGACGGATTATAGGATTTCTTTATGCAACCCCTACCAAGCTATACAAGGTTCCCTAAGCTTTTTGTCCTTTTTCTTAACAATAATAGTGGCACGAGAAATAGCATCACACATTTCTTCGCAAGTAGGGCATACCTCTTCGTTGTCACTGTTGTGTTCTGCATCCTCCATACTTGATTTTGATTTGCCCGCCATGAAGCACAAATTTTTCAGATCATCTTCATCTTCATCACTTCCAATGTCTACACCACTCGAGCCAAGTTCTTGAAGTGCGGTGATGAAACTGTTTATCAGTTTGCGTCCTGTAAAACCCTTCTTTTTCTTGTTGGTGTTGCCAAAAGAGGACTTGACTTTATTCTGCTTTTCATCACGGTTAGAAGGACCTGAAAGGTTAGGGCAATCTGTACGGAAGAGTCCTGTCTTACCACATTCAAAGCATCGCATCAGCATGTAGGTTCCAGATCCAAGTAGTAGTATCGGTCCGGAGGGAGGCATTGAAGGGCCAGGGTCCCCCATTCCGTCCCAGTCGGACTCGGATCGAAGCATCTCCCAACAAGATTTGATAAAATCATTATCCCCAACCTAGGGCATGTCGAGTATGCCTCTATGGTAGAACCCGTCGGGGAGGCACTTCACTTTCTAAGAGGGCATTCGATGCATCAATCCCCTTCCGCCTTGAGTATTGGGTGGGATACCCTATTAAGTCATGGCATCTTTCAGTTCCTTGTCTTCATCCCAACGAGAAAGACTAATGCAAAAGGTGAATTGAATTCCGAATCTTTCTTCGTGCACGAAATCGAGAAAAGTGCAAGTATGAAATGTGGGCATCATAACAAAAAAAGTAAAAGACCGAACCTGTAAGACTAATGTCTACTTATTTATACCTTTGAGGCCCAGCCCATAAGGGCCATGCGGACTTGACATCATCCCCACCTTCCTCCAGTATCTCACTCCAAATAAAACGCGTCCCAAGCAGAAATATCACAAGTACCGCCGCGCCCTGGGCCGTCACAAGGAAAACTATACCCGAAATCCTTTTTATCCGGCATTAATTTGGAACAGCGTGCTACAATGGCAATGACAATGGGAAGCAAGGCTGTAAGGCGGAGCGAATCCGGAAAGATTGCCTCAGTTCGGATTGTTCTCTGCAACTCGGGAACATGAAGTTGAAATCGCTAGTAATCGCGGATCAGCATGCCGCGGTAAATATGTACCCGGGCCCTGTAAACACCGCCCGTGCATAACTGCACACTCACACGATCTTTGCCGAGAGATAGGACTTCCCCTCCCAAGTCAAGTTCTACTGCCTCGATGGATCATACTGTTGTGATTCTATCCGCCGCCACTCCCCTCGGGACTTCTTTTTTTCAAATAGCCCTTGGTGGTATGCAGATTCATTGAATGAAGAAGGCAGTCTTTCTTCCTCACGAACAAGACCGGAGCACCCAAGGTTAGGCACTCGATTGGATAGTTCGAGTATGAGGAGCAAGAGCGAATTAAAGAAATTAAAGCGTAGCACTAGCGCTATCCCTTACCTGTAGCGAGCGTAGCGAATTAAAGAAATTATCTAGGAGGATTCGTCTGCATCTGGTTAAACCCTTCCTAGAAAAATAGGTTCCTCTAGAGTAGCTAAGTGCGGAAGTAAAATCAATCCTTGTTCATACATGGGCTTTTCTGGTACGAAATGAGCCACTTCAAATAGGTTCATTGCTCCTGGTGTGGGCGTTAGAGCATTGAGAGGACCTTTCCCTATTACGAGAGGACCGGGAAGGACGCACCTCTGGTGTACCAGTTATCGTGCCTACGGTAAACGCTGGGTAGCCAAGTGCGGAGAGGATAACTGCTGAAAGCATATAAGTAATAAGCCCACCCCAAGATGAGTGCTCTCTCCTCCGACTTCCCTAGAGCCTCCGGTGTCACAGCCGAGACCGGATTTGTACACAAAGTAAAGACATGAGGGTATTCAGTTTTGGAATATAACATGAAAGAAACCTCTCACCTGTAGAAAGAATGTGAAAAACAACTCAAGGTCATTTACAGAACGGACAGCTAAATATAAGCAAAAGGATACAAAAGGTTCACTTACTGGGGTGGACAAGATGTGAGCATCTATGCTCACGTAATCTTCCGCTTTCTCATGTTCTTGTTCTGTCTAGTCCTCATCTCCCCACATGGATTCATCAACATAGTCATCATAATCATAATTGTACTCATCAGGTAGTTCTTCTGCATCCCGAAACAAATCAAATGATGTATCAGCGTCATCCTCTAGAGGCTCGCTATTTTCAACAGTGGCTGCTCCTGTTGTTCCCGCATCACTCGCATGAGTTCCTGAGCTTCTCGTCGGATTGAGACGAGAAAGCAAGTGCAAGGCATTCAATAAGGTAAGCTAGGGTTGGCACAGAAGGATAGAGAAGAAATAGAAAGAATCGAATACAAAACAACAACGTTGATTGAATGTCAAAGCCTTCGGCCCTTCTTCTTTCTCAACTTTAAAGGCCACCGCTCCCCCTTTATTTAAGTATCTATCCTGGCTTGCATTTTGGGGCGAGTACTACAGTTCCTCCATAATCACACAGAACGCCCAGCTTCGCAGAGCTGCTCTCTCCCCAGTCCACAGCAAGGTGTTTAAATAAAATGTTTTGCCAATTGCATTAATTAAAAAAAACTTTTCTTATTCGTCTTTTTCTATCTTCCCATTCAACCTTTAGCCTATTCACTTTTCATGTGCTCAGAATGTTCTGCAGAATTAGGACTTTTTTCTTCTATTGGCTGATCTTATGATGAGAACTTTCTCCATTTATGTTTTATTTCCCTTAATTCTAATTGGGGGTATAAACGAATTCGGGACGGTATCTGAGGAATAAGCATCGGCTAACTCTGTGCCAGCAGCCGCGGTAAGACAGAGGATGCAAGCGTTATCCGGAATGATCGGGCGTAAAGCGTCTGTAGGTGGATTTTCAAGTCCGCCATCAAATCCCGCGTAAATAGAGGTACGGCCCTCCAGCGCTAAATCGGATTTATCGGAAGGATTGCTTGACCGAAAGGAAGGATTGGTTGGCAAAACAGCTTTAGCGATGACCATATTCCTATGAAGCGAGGCACCTTTTGTTTTAAGATTTTGAGAAGAGTTGCTCTTTGGAGAGCACAGTACGATGAAAGTTGTAAGCTGTGTTCGGGGGGGGGGGGGGGGGGGGAGTTATTGCCTATCGTTGGCCTCTATTGTAGAACCCATCGCGGAGGCCTGAGAGGCGGTGGTTTACCCTGTGGCGGATGTCAGCGGTTCGAGTCCGCCTATTATATCTATTTGCACAAATACCTCGACGATTTCCAATCGTTAATACATAAAGTCCGATAAGCATGTCTTGCGTTGGCACGCAAATAGGATCTCCAATAGCGGTAGGGGAGCGTTCCGCCTTAGAGGGAAGCAACCGCGAAAGCGTGGGTCGACGAAGCGGAAGCGAGCGGCTTGAGTAACGAAAACATTGGTGAGAATCCAATGCCCCGAAAACCCAAGGTTTCTTCTTCGGAAAGAGAGGCAAGTGGAAGAGACAAAGCAAAGGCAAGGAAAAAAGACAAGCTCGGTCCAGTACCACCAGTACTCAAAATGCATCTCCGCGCGTCTACCTGGCGCTAGCCGCCTTGCATGCAAGCGAAGTGCTATTGGCGTCAATTAATAGCTCACTGAGTGATGATTGATGCAGTCAGTCAGTGCCCTCGATTATTCCTGATGGAAGGATCATGGCGCCCCGGAAGCATTCCATCAAGCAGCATCTCCTTCAACCACGCGAGGACAAAACTGATGTTATCTACATTCGAGCGACGAATGTGTGTAAGCCCAGTCAAAGATTCCTATTCTAAGCGGGGCGGGCCATCAACCTTCGAATGGTGTTGGTCCTACGGACCGTGAACAGATTCGCCTCTGGCCTCTGGGCACGTCGGAACCGCATGAGTTCACCGGGGTGGAGCCGCCGACTCCATTTGTTCATTGAAATCGACTGGACTTGATATGTGGTTGACTTGACTTCTTCCTTGTACCATTAATTAAGACTGGTTTTGCCTTGCGTCGCCTTTTCCCTTGCGCTTGATAACTCTTCTTACAAGGAGTCCTAAATTGGGGGAGGGGCGAATGGAAGTACAGGATCCTTTACACGTAAGACCTATTGCTCATGCGATTTGGGATCCTCATTTTGGTCAACCCGTCGTGGAAGCTTTTACTCGAGGCGGTGCTGCCGGTCCAGTGAATATCACCTATTCTTGGGGAACACATTAGTCGTCCGCTCTCCAGTTGGGCAGTAAGGGTCGGAGAAGGTCGTAAACCTAATTGGTTACTTCCAATTATGTAAATCGGCAATAAGAGTTGATTCCCTTGCTTGTAGTTTTTGATCGATTGCGTGTATTTAACATATTTAAGAGTTAGCTACATTCGAGCGATGAATGTGTGTAAGCCCGGTAAAAGATTCCTATTCTAGGCGGGGCGGGCCATCAACCTTCGAATGGTGTTGGTCCTACGGACCGTGAACGGATTTGCCTCTGGCCTCTGGGCACGTCGGAACCGCATGAGTTCACCGGGGTGGAGCCGCCAACTCCATTTGTTCATTGAAATCGACTGGACTTGATATGTGGTTGACTTGACTTCTTCCTTGTACCCTTAATTAAGACTGGTTTTGGCTTGCGTCGCCTTTTCCCTTGCGCTTGATAGCTCTTCTTACAAGGAGTCCAAAATTGGGGGACAAACTAAACAAGACACCTCCACTTAAATCTACCGGAAAAGAGTCGATCTTTGAGATCGATAGAAAACAAATTACTTTGACCGAGCAAGGGGGTCCCGTCAGTCGGAAGACGACGAAGCACATCCATCACCTAAAGGCCGGACTCTGGATCCAACCCGGAACTACTTGAAGATGACCCTTGGCTGAGCTGGTCAGAGTTCAAGGGACTTATAGAGTTTCTAGGATTTCGCATTGCACTCTCCCTTTCTCATTATCATCTACCGCCCATTTCTTCATCATCTGCTGCTGCCTTAAGTTCGAGAGCTCCCAAGCAGTGGGAGGAGAAAGTGATCTCTGACCGCGTGCCTGTTGAAGAATGAGCCGGCGATCCCCTTTTCGTGGAAGGGCCTTAATCCATATTTTCTCATTCATGTATCACAAATGGATCTATCTACAGTAGGATTTTTTTATTTATTGCTCATTTGTATTTTACGTACCAAAGTAATTAATGAATTTTGAATAATGAATTTCTATCAAATAAAGGTATTATTGCTGAAATCTGAATTAGGCCTAAGATGATTCCAAATAGAAAAACTTCAATCATTTCGATTTGTTCGAGGGGATAAAAAATGAGATACGATCTATCTCTAAATAATAGTCTAAATTATCCACGAATCTCAATGACCAAAAAAAGAATTTGTAATTAGCGTGGAAAAAGGTCCTATAATATCAGGAATCCAAAAGAAAGATTCTTATTTTCTGACACATCCCACAGCTTCGGCACATCGCTTAGCCCCCCGAAATTTTCTTGTCTTTCCCGAATGCTAAGGAGAAAACGTTGGGCCATGCGGATTCCCCGTAATAATACTGTAGATACTGGAACGGAGCCACTACGAAGAAATTCCGGGAGTTATGAAAGAAGCATGCAAAGGTTCGAATCCTTTTACTCCAGAGCATACTTATTCTAGTTCTAGAAAAAAAAAGAAAGTCTCATCCTGAAAGTAGATTTACATTCTTATTATATATTTAGGGGGAATGTTGAGGCAAACTTACGATGCTGACAAGCTGGTTAGGTGCCGTTCCAAACGGTCGGTTCCTGGGGAGAGGGGGAAGGGAGAAGCAGGGCTCGAAGAAAACGAGCCGTGCAAGGACGCGGGGATATAGCAAGTAAGCTGGATTCCCGGAGCCTTCCACTGAAGAAGAATACTACTTTAGACTCTCATCCCAGCCAGAGATAGACTACCTCTCACCCATTCCCACCAATTTCCGAAGCAAGTAAAGGCGCGCAGCGAAAGGCATGCATGTTTCATTTGCAGGTGCTGCAGGTCCAGGGCTCTTCTGCTGAGCCCGGGTAGTCCTGGTTAAAGAGTACAGCTGGAAAGGATTAAACCATTAGGCCAATCTACAGGTTAGGAGAGAAATGCACCAGAATAGGATGCGCAACAACCGAACAACAAGAGCAAGACCGCTCCAAACTAAATCACAGTATAAGTTATGGCCACTCAGGCTGGACCAAAACAGAAAGCGGAAGGTCTCCGTCCTGGATGCATTTCCTCAAATCGTCAGTAGTGACTGACTTCTTTCTTTAGAAGGTCGGAATACCGGAGTTCTTTCTTTGCTTCCAAGAACATAGATTCCTTCTTCAACCCAGGTCATGACCGAGGGCGGGTATCTCACTCACATATCTAGAGCCCAGCATCTCCCCTGAACAGCACCCCCCAATATCATGCTAAGAATAGCTAGGATTTCCAGAAGAAGATGCCATTCGTTTGATGAGAAATAAAAAGGAATATCGAGATACCTCGACTTTTTCAGAACAGGTCCGAGTCCAATAGCAATGATTCGAAGCACTTCTTTTCCCAGTACACTATTTCGGAAACCTAAGGGATCTTAGGAGCACTGGCCGCCATGGCCCAAACGAAAGTCAAAAGACCTCTAGCTCATAGTTTGATTGGACATAGAAGGTTTCTAGATCCACGGTTTGACACCGACAGACTTTGAGCTTACTGTTTATGAGGAGACCCACGTACGAGATTCTGATTATGAGGAAACGTAGTTCTAGTCCGGTAAAACCTACAATTTATTTGTGAGATTTCTTACTCTGATTTCATTTGTTTCACTCGTAAACGAGCGTTAGAGCTTTTTGAGCGAGCGAGCGATGCCTTCCTGGAGCTCCCCCCTTCCCTCACCCGAGAATTGCATTTCCGCTTCAGCTTCCCCGGTTTAGTTGGTTTGGAGGATTAATTGATTGGATACCCAATCCGCATAATCTTTCAAAGTCACTGTGCTGTTAAAATTGAGTCACTTGAATATGAAATTAATCGTTTAAAATCCTTGATTCCTAGTGATGATTCTTGTTCCTCATGTGATTTAATATATGAACAATTGTCCTCTCTAAGAAGTGCACACACCTCCACACTTGATAAAATTGAACTCGAAATCGAAAAGAACAAAAAGCTTGCTGCACTTAATGATAAAAACTTGAAAGATGCTTGTTCTACAATTGATTTGCATTGTTCTACTAGTGATGATCTTGATAAGAATCTACAAGATGCTATGAAAGAAATTTCTATATTGAACAATGCTTTACGTTCTCATGAAGTTAAATATTGTTCCAATTGCAAATTAAAAGGGAAAACTTCATGTGAAAATGGCCTTGATCTATCAAATAAACTTGATAACATGCATAGGACATTAGATCATTTTTGTAATGGGAATAAGAACCTAAACTTGCTGCTGAATTCTTCCAAGTCTTGCAATGATAAAACTGGTTTAGGTTTTGATTCACATGCTCATGCTAAGGAACATCCACCTAAAATTGTAAAATCATTAGGAAGTAGTTTGATTCAAACAGTTCCTAAACAAAAAGAAGTGATTTTTAAATCTGCAGGAGTGTTGTCACATTCGGGTTCAAATAAGCATACTGCATGCTCATCTAGACATGAACACAAAGTTAAATTTCTTTGTACCTATTGTGATAGAGATGGTCATGTCATAGATTTTTGTTATAGACTAGCTAAACAATATAAAAACGAAAGAATGCAAGCTAGATCTTATAACTCTCATGCAAAATTTGCTGCACATACTAAACCGAATGTTAGGAACATGCAACCTGCTGTTATGAGTCAGAAATATTCAAAGTTTACCTCCGGAGCTTCAGTTTATGCCTACGGAGCTTCAGTTTTTGCCTCCGGACCTTCTGTTTTTGCCTCCGGAGCTACTGATTTTCGTGCTACACAAGTAACACCTCATAGGTCAGTAGTTACGAAAAAAAATCTCAAACTTTGACTCATAAGCCTGCTGTTTTATCTCAGCTTTCGCATGTTATTCCTGCTGGACATCGTGTGACTCAGTACTGGATTCCTAATTGCCTTTTAGCTAACCCCAGTATTGAGTCATCGACGTATTGTGCTTCTATGTAGGTTACACGCTTGAGGAAGTAGAACATTTGAATTGTGGATTCAGGTTGCTCACACCACATGACCGGTAACAAAGAATGGTTCTCCTCTCTCTTTTTTGTGTCACGTGTAGAGAATGTTACTTTTTCTGATAATTCTTCAACTCCTAGAATTGCTAAGGGTTCTGTTAGAGTAAATGATCACTACACTTTGAAGGATGTGGCACTTGTCAAAAATTTGAAATACAACTTTCTTTCTGTTTCACAATTGCTAGATGAAAATATGGAAATTATTTTCAATAAAAACTGCTGCAAAGTTGTAGGTTCAAATAGTGAGCTTATTTTTAACATGTCTCGGTTGGAAGAGTTTTTAAAGCTGATTTTGATATGTCTTCCTCTCTGCATAGATGTCTAGTTGCAAATGATTCCAAAGATTTATATTTTTGGCATCATAGACTTGGTCACGTAGGCTTTGATCATCTCACGCGTGTTAGTGCTCTTGATCGCATACGTGGGCTGCCTAAGCTTAAAGGGGATAAAGAAATTGTGTGCTCTTCTTGTAGACATGCTAAGATGGTTGCAGGTTCACATGCTCCTCTCACAATAACCATGACAACTGAACCGGGTCAACTTTTACACCTTGACACCGTAGGACCTTCACGTGTTCAATCATTCGGAGGTAAAATGGTATGTTCTTGTGATTTTTGATGACTATTCTAGATACTCTTGGGTTTACTTTATGGCATCTAAGAATGAAGCTTTTAGTCACTTTAGAACTTTATTTCTTATATTATCAATTGATCACCCAGGATCTTTAAGAGCAATTAGAAGTGATAATGGAACTGAATTTAAAAATCAATCGTTTGATCACTTTTGAGCTGAAAATGCAATAGATCATCAATTTTCTTCACCATATGTACCTCAACAAAACAGTGTTGTAGAGAGAAAGAACAGAACCTTAGTTGAGATGGCTAGGACTATGCTTGATGAATATCAAACTCCTAGGAAATTTTGGGCTGATGCAATTGCAACCGCTTGTTATGTCTCAAATCGTGTTTTCTTGCATGCTAAGTTAGGTAAAACACCATATGAGCTCAGGTTTGGACATAGGCCTAGTGTCACACACTTTAGGGTCTTTAGTTGCATATGCTTTGTTAAGAAACTTGGTAATCTTGATAAATTTGAAGCTAGATCTGTTGATGGCATGTTTCTTGGTTATCCATCTCATACTAGAGGCTACCGTGTGCTTTTACTTGATACTAACAAAATTGTGAAGATTTATGAGGTTTCTTTTGATGAAGCTAGCCCAGGTACTAGTTCAAATATTGCAGGTCCGGATCCATATCCGCAGGTGGAGAGTATTTTCGTTGAAGAAGAGGAAGAAGTGGTGCTGCTGCCCGAAAATTCAGCAGCTAATAACATTGTTCCAACTCCTGATCTTGATTCACAGCCAGCACCGACGACCACCATTGCTGGTCCAGATCCTCCTCACGTCAAAAGCTCATCTATTTGTGATGAACATGAAGAAGAAGAAGCTTGTGAAGTGTCCACTCCCCTCCGGATTCTCAAAAGTCATCCTCAACAAATTATTGGAAGCTTGCATGAACGAGTTACAAGATCCAGGTTTTTCGACCCCAATTCTCATGCTCATTCTGCTTTTGTTGCTTCTTTTGAACCCAAAGATATATCACATGCACTCACTAATGAATCTTGGATTATTGCCATGCAAGAAGAGTTAGAAAATTTTGAAAGAAATAATGTTTGGAAACTTGTACCTCCACCTCAAGGTCACACTTTAATTGGAACTAAATGGGTGTTTAAAAATAAACAAAGTGAGGATAGGGTTGCGGTTAGGAATAAGGCTAGGTTGGTTGCTCAAGGTTTCACACAAGTTGAAGGTCTAGATTTTGATGAAACTTTTGCTCCTGTTGCTAGATTAGAAGCCATAAGAATTTTGTTAGCTTTTTCTGCATCTAAAGGTTTTAAGCTATATCAAATGGATGTTAAAAGTGCTTTTCTTAATGGCTCCATAGATGAGGATGTTTATGTCAAACAACCACCTGGTTTTGAAAATCCAAATTTTCCTAATCATGTTTACAAACTGTCCAAAGCCTTGTACGGTCTCAAACAATCCCCTAGAGCATGGTATGATAGGTTAAAAACATTCTTACTTGAAAAGGGGTTTACCATGGGCAAGGTTGATAAAACTCTTTTTGTGCTTAAGCATGGCAATAACTCATTATTCGTTCAAGTGTATGTGGATGATATTATCTTTGGTTGTGCTTCTCATGATCTTGTGTCCAAGTTTTCAGCTATGAAGAGTTCATAATTTGAGATGAGTATGATGGGAGAACTCACGTACTTTTTGGGACTGCAAATCAAGCAAACCAAGAAGGGTACCTTTGTGCATAAAACAAAGTATACAAAAGATCTCCTAAGGCGCTTCAACATGGACAAAAGCAATCCTCTTCGGACACCAATGGGAACAGCAACAACATTTGAACTTGATGAAGATTGTGATCCCGTTGATCAAAAAGAATATAGAAGCATGATCGGATCACTTTTGTATCTCACGGCATCAAGACCGGACATACAATTCAGCGTATGTCTTTGTGCACGGTTTCAAGCCTCCCCATGTGCTTCACATCGTCAAGCCGTCAAAAGGATTCTCAGGTACTTAGATGGAACTCAAGAATTTGGCATTTTTCTTCCTTCTTCCTCAACCGTTACTTTGAAAGCTTTTTCCGATGCTGATTTTGGGGGTTGTAGGATTAATAGGAAAAGTACTTCTGGTGCTTGTCATTTTCTTGGTAATTCACTTGTTGCCTGGTCCTCTAGAAAACAAAGTTCAGTTGCACAATCCACAGTCGAATCTGAATATGTAGCTGCTGCTAGTGCTTGCTCACAAATTCTTTGGATTGTTCAAACACTTAAGGACTATCGAGTTGATCTAGATAGTGTTCCACTGTTTTGTGATAACACTAGTGCCACTTGCATTGCTAAAAACCCCGTGCAACATTCGAGAACTAAGCACATTGACATTAGGTATCACTTTCTCCGTGATAATGTCGAAAAATGGAACATTGTGCTTCACCATGTAGATACCGAACAACAATTGGCTGACATTTTTACAAAACCTTTGTATTTCACTCGTTTTTGTTACATTCGTAGTGAAATAGTGGTTATGCATCCTCATGGCTTAAATTGAGGGAGAATTTTGAAACTTGGGAAGTTTATGTGTGAATCTGAAATTAAAATAATATGAGCATAGTATTTCATGCATATATGACTTTGTGATTCCTTTTTCATGCTGAAAGTTCTTACTACATTACTCGTGTTATACATTTTGTAGTTTTTACCATGTCTAGTAATTGGAATAATTACTTACACTAAATCTGGTCATGGTCGAACTTTCTTGCTGTTTTGAACTTGTTGCATGCTCACAAGTGCTTTTTATCATAAAGAATTAATCAAGTAATCAACTTACATGTTGAGTTTTTATGTTCAAATAAAAAAATGAGAAAAGATCAAGAGAATATGCATGCATCGCACTTCTTCTTTTGAGATGGCTTAGCATTGCACTTAGATATGAATTTGAAAAGAGTTGTGTATGACTAAAACAATGTCCTTAAGCTTCTGACTGTCAAATGACATAGGCTTGGCTTGGTTAGAATAAGGCTGATGCTGCATATAATCTCTTGCAAATGTCATAAGATCAAAATTTGTGCTTTAAATAATAAATAAAATGCAGCAACAGGTGCCATGCTTTCAGGTCTTGAAATAGTTAAGTTTGTGAGATCATGACTTGCTTAAATTGAAAATTACACTTGATCTCTAGCATGGCTTACACTACTTTATGTATCTCATTGATGTGATAGTGTAAGTTACTTGATAGTATGATTTGTATGAGCTTTGTTTTATATGTATATGTTATAATATGCTCATAACAAATTAAAATTTCTCTTTTGTACCTCGCTGAATACATTGTCAAAGGGGGAGAAATTGATCACACATTGCACACATTCACAAGTGTTTTGGCACGATTCTTCTCAGGGGGAGAATTTTTGGTATTTTTGTTTTTCTTCTCATTTTATTTCTGATTTACAAAGGGGAGAAGTTGTTTTCAAAACTTTTCATATCAATAAGCCAATGTTCGGATTTTAAGTGGTGTTGCCAATGCATTCATCAAGGGGGAGATTGTGAGACCTATGTGTGTTGAATACATTGGCTTTGACGATAAAAGTCATGAATGCTACCAAAACACCTTTTTAACAATGTCCGACTCTAGGTCCGAGCTCCTGCAAGGTCCGACGATAGGTCCGACTTGGTTTGTCTAGGTCCGACTTGTTTTTGCTAGCTCCTCTGCTAGGTCCGACTAGCTTTGGTAAGTTCCGTGCTAGGTCCGACTAAGCTTTAGTAAGCTCCGGTGCTAGGTCCAACTAGCTTTGGTAAGCTCAGGTTCAAGGTCCGGTCAGCTTTGGTAAGGTTCGGAGCTTGATTTCAATGGTTCTACTTTTAACTTGGAATGTTTCGAACTTGCTTTACTCTTATGTAAAGTTTGCTAAGTATTATTTTACTAAGTTTTTGGTGTGTTTTTGTGGTTATGGCTGATATCATTTTGCTATGGTTTACAACATGCTTATGTGAGGTGCTCACGTAAGATGTTGTAGTTTCGGAACTAACGAGAGTCAAGTCGAGGACTTGTGCTCGGAAGTATTGGTTGTTTATTCATGTGCAGGTGTTGCTTGAGTTCAAGACATGGCTGGTGACGGGATCCATTGAACTAGTATTAGGGAGAAGATGAGGTTCAACAACCAAGTTCGGGAGGAATTGTGGTAGTTGATCGGGAGGTTGCACATTATGTTTGAATCAAGAACAATGCATATGAAGGTATCTTGGATGTCGTTGGAATATGTTTGCATGTGTGCAAGGAGTGCATGGACGTGGCTGCATGGTTCCAAGGCCTGATGAAGAGATGTGGACGTAAAAAATTTGTCGGAAAGGTTCAACCGACTAGGTTATGGACTCAGGCTGCGGCTGAGTCGCGTTTGACTCAAATACGTAAAGTTTTGAGTTGGTTATGATAGGATTTCGTGTGGGTCACGAATTTGAGTTGTTTTAGGAATGTTTGGGACGTTACTAAGGTATTTGGAAGTCTTAAGATTGCTTCTATCTGCGTGTAGAAGAGTCTTGAGCAGTATTGGAAAGTTACAGTTTGAATCCAAGTAGGTGTAGGAGTCCTAGTTTGAATTGGGTTAGCCTTAGGGCTGGTTATATAAGCAAGGGAGGCCAAGGCTCGTGAGTACACGACTTTGGGGCTGTTCCTCTTGTGTTTTGATAAATAAAATTCGTATTCTAAAGGAACTTTTGTGCCTTGTTCGTCCGACTTGTTCCAGACAAGTTTTTCTCGTCGAGTTTCTGTTCAGCACTACCTTTCTTTGGTGGTTTTATCATAACTCGAGTTTTAATGAACCAATTGATGTGATTCATTTTGGTTTATATTAAAAACTTGATTATCTATCATCTATGAAAATTTCACGGTCATTGAATTTGTGGTTTCTGATCTACACGAGTTTCTTTGCAGTATTCCAGAACTGTTTTTCTCGCGTAGGACAGATTGGCCTTTGTTCGATCTTTCGATCGTAACTTGAGTTTCTCTCAACGGATTTTAATGATTCTTGTTGTGACGTATTTGTGACTTGATTCTCTACAATTTATAGTAGTTTTGTCACAGTTGAACACGTTTAGATTAGTCGCACACATGGTTTCTTTAACAGATCGGTTTTCTGCTGAGGGGTGTTTTGTTGCTTCCGCTGAAAAGTTTTTATCTACCATTCACCTCCCTCTGGTAGTTTTACATGTTTACTTCAATCCTACACTGCCTCCCGCGCCGCCGCGGCCACCGTGCACGCGGCGCCCCGCCTCCCTCGGCCGCCTCTCGCGTCCCTCAACCGCCGCCCGCATCCCAGCACGCCACCACCCGCCGGCCGCCTCGAGCTGGCCGCCGCCTGTCGCACGGCTCTTGCCACCCGCGCCTGGCCGCCCCCGCCTCCAGTTTCCGGTCCGCAGCCCGCTGCCTCGCCCGCCGCCTCTTGCTGCCGTGCCGCGCATGCCGCCTCCCGCAGCCTACCGCCGCGCCCACTGCTGTCGCTGTCTCCCGCCACACACGCCGCCTCCCGCGGCCTCCCGCCGTGCCTGTTGCCGTCGCCATCTCCCGCCGCGCCCGCCTCCCGCCGCCGCCGCACCCGCCGCCATCACCGCCTCTTGGTAAACTCCTCCATCTAAATGCATTTTTCATTTTTTCTTGTTATTAGTTAGATTAGGATAGAGTATAGTTAATTCAATTTGTTTTAGAGTAATATGTAATTAATTTGGCAATTAAATTGTTTTTTGTAGTTAGTTAGGTAATTAGGGTGTTTATAGTTTAATTTGGTTTATAGTTAATTGATTTGCGACGAACCGCCCCGCCGCGTACCGCCGCGTCGCCTCCCGCCACGCGTGCACCGCCTCCCACCACCGTGCCCCGCCACGGCCGCTGCCTCGCGCCGTCGCGCCCCGCCGCGTCGCCTCACGCCGCGCGCGTGCTGCCTCTCGCCACCGCACCTGCCACGGCTGCCACCTCGCGCCGTCGCGCCCCGCCGCGTCGCCTCCCGCCGCGCGCGCGCCGCCTCGAACCACCGCGCCCCACCGTGGCGGCCGCCTCCCGCCGCCGCGCCTCGCCGCTGCCGCGCCCCACCGCGCATGCCGCCTCCCACCGCCTCCCGCTGCCACGCGGCGTCCTCCGCCTCCCTCGTGTGCCTATTTTGTGTTGAACATGTTATTTTATGTAGTGACTGTAGTCAGGCGCATACTAGTCCAATGCTCGTATAAAGTCTTATTTGCTACGGCCAAAGAAAAAGCCGTCACAAGTAAAATAAATTGCGACTGTTTCCTGTAGTGGCTGTCACAGAAAATCCCCGCGCCACACGGGATCCTCCCGGTTTCTCCCGCTCACTGACGATCCCCCCCCCCCCCCCCGTCTTCTTTCTCCTCGCGCCTCCCCGTGGCTGCCCTCGCCGGAGAGCTCGCCGGAACGGTGTTCCCGTGCCCCAACCTTCGCCAAACTCACTGCTACTGCCTATTTCCACACGGGAAGCATGCTACCAGTCTTACCCCTCACCGACGATGGCCGGAGATGGGTGTGCGACGGTGGCAGTGATTTTGGTGACTCCGGGTGGCGAGACCTGCAAGAGGCAGCTCCACACAGTCTTCATCAGCGGGCCCAATTCGCCGTGTCTCGCAAGTGGAGACTCTCGCCCGTCAGGTCCAGGAGAGTCGCGAGCAGTATCAGGCGGCGATGGAGGCACAGAGGGCGGCGATGGAGGCCACCATCTCCTACCTGCGAGCCTGCATGGAGCAGATGCGGCAGACGATGGAGATGCAATGGAAGGCGATGACGGTAAGTTAAAGTAATTTAAATTTATCGCATTCTTAATAATATGTAGTAACTTCTTTCAAGGCCGCGAAGCCCAGGGGTTGCACCTCGAGCTACCTACACTGCCACCGCCAATTCCACCGCCAGAACTGGAGCTACCGCCGCCGATGCACATTTCTCCGGGTTTTCAGGTAATCAAAAACGTTCTTAATCAATTCTAGTCAAAAACGAAGTTCTAAACTAATCCATATGTCAAACAACTTCTATGTTTTGCAGGGATCGACGACGGAGGCTCAAACTCCATCGCTGTCTATACCGGCGCCTGGACTGATGCACGGTTAGGACGTTGGCGGCTCTGGAGGTAGCGCTAGCGGATAGGCTCTATTCCTTTTTTTTCTATTGTTGTGATGAGATGCGAGACACTTTTGTGTTGTGATGAGATGCGATACAATTTTGTGTTGTGATCGATTGAAATGTTATATGTTATCTTCTGTGTTGTCTCTGTGGTGTTTCTGGCCATCGAGCCGGGCAGAATGTTCTGTTTTTCTAAAAAAAATAAAAAATTTTAATTGTAACGGCTTTTTATACAGTACTATCACAAATAAGGTTACAGCCGTTGCAAATTAGCCTGTGTTACTTGCGACGGTCTGAATACGGCCGTCGCAAATAGGTCCTTATTTGCGATTGCCACAGCCGTCCGTCGCAAATTGTCTTCTCGGGCCCATTCGCTGGGCCTGGGATCTTATTTGCGACGGCATGCCGAAGCCGTCGCACACAACGTTATTTGCGACGGTGGCCGTCGCAAATTCCACCATCGCAAATAAACTTAATTGCGACAAAAAACGAGCGACAGTCTGAGACCATCGCAAATAAGTGGAACCATCGCAATTAGATTATTTGCGATGGTTTTTGACTTATTTGCGACGGCCTTGGCCGTCGCAAATGATTGGGTTTCCTGTAGTGAGCTCACTTCATGTACTTGATGAACTCGGTATTCATGCCGGAGCTGGACAAGTTTGTCGTGGTCTTCATCGACGACATATTGGTATATTCCAAGTCAGAGGAAGAACACACGAAGCATCTGCGTATAGTCTTGCAACGGCTGTGGGATCACCAACTATACGCAAAATTCAGCAAGTGCGAATTCTGGATATCGCATGCATGTGCCTTTTCTCGGGCATATTATATCAGCGGAGGGCATCGCTGTAGACCCGAGTAAGATCACACAAGTGCTGAATTGGAAGTCCCTGAGAACTGTTCATGAGGTACGGAGTTTCCTCAGACTCGCGGGATATGATCGGAGGTTCATTCCGAACTTCTCGAAGATTGCCAAGCCTATGACAGAGCTGTTGAAGAAGGCTAATGTGGCGGACTGGAATCCGCTCATCCAGGATCACAGAGGGTGGTGCCGCACCATGCGACACCCGGCAGCACACATCATAAGGGTACGTAGTATTACATAGAAAACAAACTGAAACTGTACAAAGTAGTACATTGTTCAGTTACAAACTAATGTTTGCATTACACAGTGGAAGTTAAATTTGTACAACTCACGCCCGCCTATCTAGCAAAAGTCGGTTGCCCAGCCCTAGGGCAACCCACACTAGCTGCATTCCTCAGTTTAGCGCGGCGTGTACGGCTCCCACTCAGCCGTGGTCCCCAAGGGAGGGTAACCCTCGCCGGTGGACTCGTAACCCGAGTCCGTGGGTGGCTCCTCACCTGAAAAGAACACGTAAGCAGCAGCCATGAGCACGATGGCTCAACAAGACTTAACCGACTCACCTAGGCATGAAACTCTACATGTAGTGTACAACGACGTGGGATGGTAATTTTCAGCAAATGGACACGCCTACAAGTTCATTCTTAATTCATCTTTTAGCCGCAAGTTAACAGTTCATAAATATGAAATTTAGTAAGCAATATTTGGTGGCACACATGTAGCAATGCAATTATAGCATAAAAGCAATATTAAATCAGCACATTCCAAATATTAGCCTACGTCACGACTCAGTGACCAAGTGGTACTCTTCACCGCGAGGGATGGCAAATCGACTCGATATACACCTGCAGGGATACCCGAAGAGCACATCACATACGCCCACCCGTGGAGCTGCACAGCACGCTCACTCGATGCCGTACGGGACAACCTTTCACCCAACAGCCCAAACGTCGAACCAGTCACACCGATACGAGCAGGAGGTTCCCTACACGGAGCATCTCTCTATGCCCGTTAGCAGATTTCCACCTTGCTGCCCTCAGCCTACACCTATAAATTGGTGCGTTATGCCTCGACGCCCGGAGGTTTAGGATACATTGGTTTACCGGGGCCCATATATCCGATACGCCTTCGGTACGTTCAAACTTGATCAGCGTGGGCCGCACACAGATCGGTCCTCAATCGACACGTACAGGGCTGCGCACACAAGACTTCCTCTTGCTGCGCCCTAGCCCCTGCCTAGTCTCATTTTCATTACTCGAACCAATCCCGTGTGTCCCAAGCCTATCTCGCGAGTAGATTGCAACTACCCGACTTGTACCGAAGTCCTATGAATCATTAAGCATAGGCTGTCTACTTGAGGCCTTAGACACTACCCTCACTCTTATAGGAAAAATTCTGGTTATGCATTTGGGTTTCATCCATCCTACACCTAATGCACACCCATACCTCACACTAAACATGTAAACAAAGCAAAACTTTATAAAACGGGTTAATACAAACCGGGGCTTGCCTTGTTGCTGCTGGTCAGTGGTTAAAACTTCATCCAGAAGAAGGAAGTCAAGTACTTCCAGAGTCTCCTCGCCTTCAGCGACTACACGTGAACGAGATACTATATGTCAATTCAAATGCAATGTTTAAATTTGAATATATAACTACTATAACTCTAGCTAGCCCTCCCCTTTGGCTCTGAAATTTTTATAGTGGCTTGGTAGGTTCCTAACCAGAGTCTTGACCAAGTTTCATTTGAAACGAAGTTCATTTGAGCTTTGCAAAAATAAAAGCCTATTTGGTCAATATTAGAGCCTTTATGGAATTACAGGGGTTTTCATGGCTCCAACCATTACTTTCTGGAAACTAGAATTTAAGATGGTTCTAATGGAATTGGTTTCATGTCATTTGAAGAATTCTAGAGGAAGTTATGCCATAAACAAGATTTGAGAAAATATGAAAAATGTTTCTGTACATTTTTCTATTTTCTCAGGGCAGTTCAATTAATCACACCATTAGGGGGAATAAATGAACTTGTATGAGCCTGAAAATTTTACTGTGACTCAAGGATTTTCCAATGAACCTCTCAGGCAAATTTCAGAATTTTCACAAGGCAATTCTCCAGATAAAATTCCTAACAGTTTAAACTTTAGGGAATTAATTCTGGAAAACTATTTAGTTTCATGAGCTGAAATTTGTGTTTCTGGAAAGTACTCAAAATTCTGAGTTCAGCAAAATTTGGTTCACTGAATTTGGAGCTTCCTACATAAAGTTATGAATTTCTAAAGTTGGAGCTAATCCCTGAATTATTTTCCTACAGAAAATCGTATCCCGCGTTTAACCCGAGGATGACAGCGGGACCCGCCCGTTTAATTTGAACTAACCGTACGCTCGCTCGTGATTAACACAGAGGCTGACACATGGGACCCATGCCTTCGTCTTCCTCCCGACGCCGCCGCCCCGAGCCGCCAGAGCTCCGACGAGGTCGTTGTTCCCGGCGATCTATCTCGCCGGCGACAGTGAGACTTGCCGCCCCCACATAATTTTGGGCGCTGAACACGTTGGACATCATGCCGCCGTCGGCTAACCGGCGTAGCTCGCCGGCGACGAGCGCTATGTCTCTGTGCCACCTCGGCAACGTGTTCCTGCCCTCCTGACCACCTCCTTCGCGCGCTAATCGCGTCACCACGTTCAGGGAGACCTCGGGAAAACTGGCATGACCTTGGTCGGTACCTAAACGGCCGGCAACCCGGACCTCACCGGCGACCCCTTCTTCCGCCAAACTGTTCTATGGTGAACCTAGGGTTCCGGCGGTGGTTTCCTTCCGGTTTTTGATCGAGAAGGGGCACAAGAACCTCTAGATGCTATCTCACAGCTCCGTTCGACCACTCACACGACGATTCTCCTGAATTTCTCCTAAACCTAATCGTGTCCCGAAATGAGCTCCCCGCCCTAAACTGGAAAATTCTCCGTGCACAAAGGTCGAATCTTGGAACGATTTGCGCGGTGGTCTCGAGGACAAGCTAGCGCTCCACTTTCCTATGGACGTCGCGGGCGATGGATGATCACAGCTCGGGTGGCAAGCGATCAGAACTCAGGCGTTTAGGCGGCTGGTTGCTGAGCTTCGCGAAAAAAGGAGCTCGCCGGCGGTTTCGTGCCTTTTATAGGCCACTGAGGGCGGTGGAGGGTGCGACTGTAACACCCTCATTGTTGTTTTCTGCATAAATTCATATTTCATGAAGAGAAAACATTTTAAAAGAGGTAGGAACAGAGAAAACATATCAAAAAGATAGCCAATAAGAGCCGAATCCTGTTCCCAGAGAGCGCTGAAGACAACTTCCGTGGCCCGCTGGCCACGTGGCATGTTCGGAGCTCATCCCTGCGAAGTGGGGAGAGGTCCGCCGCTAAACTTGCTACGTGGCAGGCTCGGGGCTCATCTCCGCAAAGAGGGAGAGGTCCGACCCTGTGGGATACGTGTTGCCCCCGGAGCTAGCCTCTGCGGAAGAAGCAAAGGCAGTTCCGCAGGACACATGTCGCCTTCGGAGCTAGTCACCACGGAAATCAGAGGACCAGTCGCGCGGGATACGTGTCGATCTCGGAGATCACCTCCGAGAGGACCGGTTCTATTGGACACGTGTCATCATCGGAGCTTATCTCCGGGAGTTCCATCACTGTTGGACATGTGTTTACCTCGGAGCTCGTCTCCGAGGAAAAAGGAAAGTACGGCGCCACTTGACGCGTGGCATTCACGGAGCTCACCTCCGAAGAGAGGGAGGTCCGGAATGGATACGTGGCACACCCGGAGCTACCTCCGAAGAGAGGGAAGGTCCGACACTGACACGTGGCGTGCGCGGAGCTACCTCCGAAGAGAGGTGAGGTACGACCGCCAGGATACGTGGCGCACGCGGAGCTCACCTCCGAAGGAGAAGGGAGGTCTCGCTCGCTTGACACGGGGCACAACCGGAGCTCTTCTCTGCGGAGAAGGAGATACCTGGCCCCGATGGACACGTGGAGCTTCCGGAGCTCATCACCGCGGAGGTAACGAGTTCTGGAACGGTTTTTGGATTCTGTATGCATAGAAATATCGGTACGGAGAAGAAACCGACCTGAATTCCACAATGTTACCGCACCAAATCAACTAAAGATAAATTGTTAAGATTCAACAACGATCTAAATAGAACTTGTAAAGGTCCCAAAAATATGAACACGAAGAAACTTATGTTTGCACAAAGTTAGTTTCATATGCAGGAAAAATAGGACTTGTTTCAACTTTTTTCACATGTGATAATACACATGAAAGCTCCCTCTACAAAAGTTCAATGGTTATTCGATAACATGGAACAAAAAGGAATTTGAAACCAAGTAGGGAAGTACCCATATGTGGAAGAGAGCTAAATTAAGATTTTGGAGCAAGTTAGTTCCACTCAAAAATTCAAATGAGATTAACACAATGGTTTTTAAAACTGTTGTATTAAAAATCTCATTTGCAGCAGCCAAATCAAGGATCAGGTTTCATATTTGAATTCTTTAGGTCCAAATTAAGGGGTAGGCAAAGTCTCATGAATTTTTGAAGATATTTGCTACCCATTTTTCCAAATAGACTTAAATGTGTAATGAATTCAAATACCTATTTGAATTTGGATGAATTGTGCCCGATTATCCAAATACAGTCCAGTTTTCAACTCCACGCAATTGAAGTTTATCATTTGCAAATTTTGGGATATTTTGGAAGAGATAAGGTGGAGGTGGGACCCGCTTGTCATAAGCACACAAATATATCCACAGAAGTAGCCGGTCTCTGTTTTACCTCCCCGGGTGATTGACACCGAGGTGCAGTGCCGGTCGACACCGAGCAGCCCTGAGCCACACCTGCTTCATCGGCTGGCGCCTGGCGAGCTGCCTTCCCCTTCTTATCACCCCAGCCGATCCAGCGCTCGGCAAAACGAACTGGCCGACACTCACTCGTTCTCTCTCGTGAACCACCGCCGCCACCTTCGTTTGATCGGCAGCCAGCTCAAACGGGCGCGAGCAGCAGCTAGTCAGTAGCAAAATAGCACCGGCGCAACTCCCTCTCCCTCCTCGATGCACCCCCGGCCGATGATCGGCTCTCCAACCCCGGGAGCACCGCGACCACGCGGAAGCCGAACAAGAGCTGATGAAGAGGCGTTCGTGGATAGCTTAACCCGATGCTTGTCACGACCGAGCACCGGCGCCCCGGGACGTGCCAAGGTACCCTGCTGCTCTCCTCCCAACCTCAGGCCATGTCATGAAGCACCGCGAGAGAATTTGAAAAAGTTTCTCCGGCGTACCCGAATCGACCTCCCGGCATGGTAACCCCAAATTAACCCTCAATTCTTATTCTTAGTCCGTCAAAGTTTCCACAGAGGGCCCAAAGTGGTAGGCGATCCTTTGCTCTTCACGGTTCTAGCTTGAAACTGCACCTAGAGCGAGTATTTCGTGGTTTTCTACCGGCAACCAAACTAGGGGACCGTGGTCGCACGGTGAAAGCAAATTTTCCATCGTTCCCGAACATTTTTGAGGCTAGGTCGAGCTTCCCCATCGCTCACTGGTGCTGTAGCACCGTTTTACCGAGCTGTTAGCGCGCTAGGATGGCCGGCCGACGTCGCCGATGATGTGCCGAGCTGCCGCATCGCCGCTAGCTACCGTAGAGGCTTCGCCGGCTCGGGGAAACCTCACCATCGTGCTCAGCGGCGCAGGTTAGGCCATGGCGGCGAGCAAGGGCTCGGGCAGAGGCCGTGAGATCGGTTTCCGGCGATCTCCGGCGAGGGCGGCGGCGCGGGCACCCGGGCACGGGAACTGACCCGAGGTTGAAGAAGGGGTCGGCAGGCCAGTCGTCAGTGAGAGAAAGTTTAAAACCCTGATCTTATGTGGCGGTTGGATCCGGTGCGACTGCACGTATGGAAACGTGTGGCCCCGTGTGTCTTTGTGCCAGTGAGTGACACGTAGCTCGGACCCACTGTCAGCGGTTTAAACATTTTAGGGTTTTCAGTTTCCAGTTCATCCTTTGAAGAGCCACAACTTTGTGTAGGAATGTCCAAAAATTGTGAAACAAATTTTGTGGATTCCTCTCATATCCAGGGATGCAGACCAATATTTATAAAAATCACTGGATTTGGCTCATTAATTCATGTAAGGAGAATCTTGTGGGAATTATTCCAGGAATTCTATATGTTGGAAAATCCCCAAATTTGGGCAGGAGGTTCTTCCAAAAATACTTGAACTCCAGTAAACATTTCAAAGGCATTGGACCTTATTTGCTTGGCCAAATGTGGTGTTAATTCCTTATGTCTCTGAAATTTGGAAAATAGGACAGAGCACATTTTCAGATTGTCCCCAATTCTTGTGCAGCTCATATCCTTGTGTGGAAACCTTCAAATTTAGTGATTCAAATTGGGTTAGATTCAGGTTGACAAACTCTATCCAAATATGCAACCCAATTTGTATGAAAGTCCTTATTTAATTCGGGAAAATTCATTAAAGCTTCTCAGCAAAAGAATTTTTGAGAGAGCTTGGTTTCTCCAAAAATCCTCCAATTTTGCCAGAATATTCCTTTGGGTATTACTAGACCCCTGTAAAAGTCTCAGCTCATTTTGAGTTGATTTGATCAGGAAAAGTTCAGATTTTATGTTGCTGTGTTCAAATGAATACAGAAACATTTCCAGAGAATTTCCAAAACTTGGAAATTCAATTCTGGGCCATCCTTAGCTCCAAAATTCCTAGGAAAATTCATGCAGACTCTATGAACTATAATTGAAATTGTAGTTCACTAAGTTGGGCATGAACATGTGAGTTAAGTCAGAATTAATTTCTTTTTGCTTAATTGCTAGGAAATTGTTCTGAATAAAACACTCAATGAAAAGTGTTCATTTTTGGTCCAGGGCACTTTCAGGTGACCAAGAATTCACATGTAAATTTTCAGCTCAAATTGAGCCTTGAGTCTCCCTGTCCTTGTTCTCCATTCTATTGGATGTGAAGAACAACATAGGGTTGGGATGGAAATTGTTTGAGACACAATTTCTTTCCACTTTAGCTGCAATTTGGCAAGCTAAGTCCCTGTGTAGTGAATGACTTCCTGTAAAAATTTCGAAGTCATTGGAGGTCAGGATCTTTAGTTATGTCCAGATCATTAGAACTCATTTTATATGGCATTAGAAACTTAGCTAGAGATGTAATGAAACATCTAAGGTAGATTTAGTCTCTTTGAGTTCTTTGCACCACAGAGGCAACTACTTCATCCTAGGATCTCTACACAACCTCTGTTCTTAAGAAGTTTTAATCTCTAAGCCTTTGAATTACATTATAAAATACTATGCATATACATGTCGATAGGGTTCACGATGAAGGACATCGACGGAGCCATCCCTTGACATGTGGATCAGATGAGCAAGTTCGGAAAGATCAAGGGGTTGAAGATCACTAACTTCTATTATTTCTTGCACTAGAGTCTTGTTTGAAAATCTAAATGCATAGCCAAGAAGGCCATGGGTTGGGATTACGATTGAAAACCCCGTTAGCTACTGCAATGCTAAGATAGAGTAAGATTCGGTACAAGTCAAGTAGTTGGAACTACTCGCGAGCATAGGCTAGAGGCACTCGACTCGGGTAGAGATAGCACATGAGACACATGGCAAGAAAAATGAGACCGAGCGGAGAGTAAGGGCAGCAGGACTTTGGGGCCTGTGTGCTATAGCTCTGCTTGTGTCGATTGAGGACCGAGCCGTGTGCGGGCCTGTTGAACAAGCTAGAACAGTACCGAAGACCTACCGGCTATATGGGAACCGGGAAACCGATGTAACTCTGGTAGCTGGGTATTGAGGCATTGCCCGTCGTTCAGAGGGTAGGTTGAGAGCTTGAGGTGTAAATCGGTTGGAGGCACTGAGATGCGCGTGCAGAGACCTCTTGCTCGGGACGATGGGACCGGTTCAATATTTGTCTGACTGGTGAAAGGTGGTTGCGTACGGCGTCCGTGATGGTTGCTGTAGGAAACATCGAGTACGGGTGTACGTGATGGTTTATTCGGGTAACCCTGCAGGTGTAAATCGATTATAATCGCCGTCCCTCGCGGTCAGTGAGTACCACTTCTTCAATGTACCGTGACGTAGAAAGAACAAGCTAGTTACATGTTAAAATATTGCAGATTGAAAGATGGACTTTGATTGCTAATGATTTTTTGTAGTTTAGAGCTAACTAAAGTTCTTTTCAACTTTGGGCAAAGTACATGAGAGAAATGCATTTCTTCTTTGATTGTGGCTCTCTCATGTGCCTTAGCGTAAGGTTCTCACAACCTGCTGCTAAAACTTGAAAGTAAGGTTCCACTAATTAGGCGAGTCCTTGCAAATAACTTCTACCTCATGTAACCTGTCAACCCTCACGTAGAAGTTCCATGTTTAGGAGAGACGGGTCAGTCTTGCTGAGCCTTCGTGCTCACTGCTTGTGTTTGAAGCTTTTGCAGGGTTCTATGAGGAAGGGACTCCCGAGGAAGAGACGGAACCCCAGGAGGGGAACCCCGTCGAGTTGGAGTCGTGCACGCCGCCGAGTTAGTGTGCGTGTGTACCAGCAAGGACACGTTCACGGGCTGAACGTGGACTTGATGTGTAGTCTATGCCCGTGAGTGTAGACTGAACATATTTTGTTGTAAAAATGTTCATAAACCTCTTTATGTAATAAAACTTTGCTTCTGCTTTCTACCTTTGATGTGTGTTATCCGGTGCTGTTCAATGCAGCACCCCTCAGCATGATCCTGGCTCGACAAGACCGTAGGGGTCATGTCAGCGTTGGTATCAGAGCTCGCTTGAGGTTTAACGCACTAAAAGGTCATCTTTTTCAAAAATTCAGTGAGGAACGAGTTAATAGCCCATATAAGGATCTTATTAGTGTATAGCAAGTGGCTTACTAAACTATTTGTCTATGTCGGAAAATCGTGCATCTTGGGACGTTTATGTCTTGGGAAGTGCGCGTAAACGCTGTCCACTAGTGCGCACAAGCTGAAGGGTGGAGCCCCACGGGTGGCAGGTAACCCGACCCGCTTTGGTATCCTTTATGACTCTTTATGTCGTTTGGGGTATTCGAGCAGCGTCTGTCCCTGGCGTGCGTGGTGCAAATTTGGGAGACCCCGTCACGTGGTCTGAAACGTGAACACGTAACTCAAGGCGTGTTTGGCTTGAGAACATCCGGACGAGTGATGACGGCCGGGTGTACGGACTGTATGGGTACCGGGCTTGGTGTGCAGCCGAGTCTGACGATTGTTTGAGTTTTCTGCAGGTAGTCTAACCACGAAATGGTAGACGTGTAGTATCCGTGTGCGAGTGACGTTTAGTGCCACTGAATTAACAAAGCCGGCTAAGTCCGGTATAGGATTTTCTTTTGTGAGGCAATGCAGTACCGTCATATGTCTTACGGTGCATCGCCACCGTACTACACTTTGTAACTTCTTTCCTATGAAGAAATTATTCATGACTAACTTTAAAATAAAAATGGAAGTTGGAAAACACCTATTAGTTACTGAACTCTTCATTTGAACTAAGTTTCAAAGGGGAGAATTCATAGGTTTCTATGTTTCTCAAAAACAGAATGCTCTGTTCTGGCAGAAATTTTTGCTGGACTTTGATAGAGCATAACTCTGAGAAGATTGACCCAATGGAGGTGCATGATACAGTTCTGGAAAGGTTTTTAATTGCTCTACAACTTCTTTGTAGAACTCCAGAGCAACATCACACGCCAAATTGGTTGAATGTCCAGTTAAATGCAAACCGTTCAGAAAACAGGACAGATGCAAATCTCCCTGGATGTTTCGGTAAAACACTTATAACATTCTGTAGAAAAATCCTTAAGGGTCATATGATACACCGTTGGAAAGGTTATGAGATAAGCAACATTGTTGTAGTTCAGGGTTTGTTCAGATTCCTATTGTATTTGCATATACAACGGTGATAAATCCAGCCACATACAAAGGAGATACTGGCAAATTTTATCCAGGAATTCTGTCAACTTTGAAAAATCATAACTCTAGATCCAGAAGTGATATGGAAGCATGTGAATACTCGTTGGAAAGATATTGGAGTTAACTAAAACTTTGGAATACAACTGGAGTGATGAAAATGCTTCTAACGGGATCAAAGTGTAGATTTAGTGCATCAAGGTCTGTTCTGTACAAAGGAGGAAAATGAGTGATATCGTGCAGGCTAGTACAAGTTATGTGCCCCAAAAGTACTGGTTGGTGTTCCAAACGCCATTCAGTGAAATGGGGGCCCCTGTACGATTAACTCCTTAGAGGTTTATTGCTGGTCAAGTACCACAACTTGCACCACCTCCAGAGCAGCAGCATCAGACGGTGGTTTGTACTCCATCGCTGCAGCTATATGTATCTAGCTCCAACCACAAGTTAGAGAAGAGCCGGAGAGACATCCGTGCTCTACTTGTGGTCGGATGGGCCATTATGCTAGGTATTGTATGGAGGAAATTCAAGGTTGTGGATCATTATACTTTCGATGATCAGATCCGTAACTATATCTGCAGAAAAGAGGGCAGACAAGGGGCAACATTCACTACACAGTGAGTGATGATGTTCCAGAAGGAGAAGCCGTGTTAGCAGAGATGTTTCTCTGAATCGGCTACCGGTATTAATTCTCTTGGACTTAGGTGCCACACCTAGCTTTGTTAGTCCATCTTTTGTGGCTCAACATCAGCTCCAAACCACTTTTACAAAGAGGTAATACCTCATATCTTCGCTGGTGCAGCATTACAAGAAGTGATGTTGTTTTCCGAGCACCTCTTTGTTTGCGGGTTAGACTATAACCCATGAACCTTCTTATTCTTGGGGTCTGAAGGTCGACATTATTTTGGGGATGTCGTGGTTAAACTTCTCGAAGATTGCCAAGCCTATGACAGAGCTGCTAAAGAAGGCTAGCAAATATGTTTGGAGGCCAGCATGTGAAGCGGCATTCAAGACTTTAGTCAAGCACCTAACATCAGCACAGGTTTTGGCGCAGCCAGACACAACAAAACCGTTTGATGTGTACTGCGATGCATCCGGCATTGGGCTCGGATGTGTGCTGATGCAAGACCAAAGAGTGGTCGCGTATGGATCACGGCAGTTCAGAAACCCTGAGCAGGATTATCCAACTCACGATTTGGAGTTCGCTGCCATGGCACTTGCACTTAAAATGTGGAGGCACTACCTACTCGGTAACCTCGTAGACTTATATACCGACCACCAAAGCCTCAAGTACATATTCACTCAGAAAGAGCTGAACATGAGGCAGCGAAGATGGTTAGAATTGATAAAGGATTACGAAATAGAGATCCATTATCATCCGGGCAAGGCAAATGTAGTGGCAAATGCGCTAAGCTGCAAGTCACACGTCAACGATCTGACCATCACGCCGGTTGGAGAGAGCGAGCCACTATTACGTGTGGTTCCCCCTAGAGCTCTCTACAATTTAGCTTTTATCCCCACCATCTGTGAAGAAAGGGTGGCAGCCCAGAGACGGGACAGGGGCATGTCACATTTGTGGAGACATATAGATAGTGGGGAGTTGAAATGTTTCCGGAAAGAAGGAGACGACATCCTGTGGTTTAAGGACAGAATTGTCGTACCCCGTAACCCGGAATTTAGAAAGTAAATTTTTGGACGGGGTTCACTTGTTAAAGTTTCTATAAACCACGATTCATCGGTCCATTCCAGGTTTTGGAAAGATGTGGCTCCGTTGCATACCGCCTGGAATTACCAACAATATTCCCCGGTGTGTATGACATCTTCCATAATTCTCAGCTGAGGAAGTGTCTCAAGTGTTTAATCACCACTCAGCTAGGGAACATCGAGGAACTGAAACCAGATCTCACGCTTCAGGAGGAACTAGTTCAGATCATCGACATAAAGGACCGAACCACACGCGATTATACATTGTGATTCTATAAAGTTTTAGGGAGTTGTTACTCCAAGGTGGAAGCGACATGGGAGAGCGAAGGATTTCTTCGCGTCAATTATCCCGACTTTTGAAGTCGCACATCCTATGATTTTTCCACCATCCTCCCTCTCATTTTTATCTTATAATCTCGGGACGAGATTCTTTTAAGGGGGGAGGAATGTAAAGGTCCCAAAAATATGAACACAAAGAAACTTATGTTTGCACAAAGTTAGTTTCATATGTAGGAAAAATGGGACTTGTTTAAACTTTTTCACATGTGATATTACACATGAAAGCACCCTCTACACAAGTTCAATGGTTATTTGAAAACATGGAACAAAAAGGAATTTGAAACCAAGTAGGGAAGTACCCATATGTGGGAGAGAGCTAAATTCAGATTTTGGAGCAAGTTAGTTCCACTCAAAAATTCAAATGAGATTAACACAATGGTTTTAAATCTGTTGTATTAAAAATCTCATTTGCAGCAGCCAAATCAAGGATCAGGTTTAATATTTGAATTCTTTAGGTCCAAATTAAGGGGTAGTCAAAGTCTCGTGAATTTTTGAAGATATTTGCTACCCATTTTTCCAAATAGACCTAAATGTGTAATGAATTCAAATACCTATTTGAATTTGGATGAATTGTGCCCAATTATCCAAATACAGTCCAGTTTTCAACTCCACGCAATTGAAGTTTATCATTTGCAAATTTTGGGATATTTTGGAAGAGATAAGGGGGAGGTGGGACACACTTGTCATAAGCACACAAATATCTCATCAGAAGTAGCCGGTCTCTGTTTTACCTCCCCGGGTGATCGACACCGAGGTGCAGTGCCGGTCGACACCGAGCAGCCCCGAGCCACCACATGCTTCATCGGCTGGCGCCTGGCGAGCTGCCTTCCCCTTCTTATCACCCCAGCCGATCCAGCGCTCGGCAAAACAAACTGGCCGACACTCTCTCGTTCTCTCTCGTGAACCACCGCCGCAACCTTCGTTTGATCGGCAGCCAGCTCAAACGGGCGCGAGCAGCAGCTAGTCAGTAGCCAAATAGCACCGGCGCAGCTCCCTCTCCCTCCTCGACGCACCCCTGGCCGATGATCGGCTCTCCAACCCCTGGAGCACCGCGACCATGCGGAAGCCAAACAAGATCCGATGAGGAGGCGTTCGTGGATAGCTTAACCCGATGCTTGTCATGACCGAGCACTGGCGCCCCGGGACGCGCCAAGGTACCGTGCTGCTCTCCTCCCAACCTCAGGCTATGTCATGAAGCACCGCGAGAGAATTTGGAAAAGTTTCTCCGTCGTACCCGAATCGACCTCCCGGCATGGTAACCCCAAATTCCACCTCAATTCTTATTCTTAGTCCGTCAGAGTTTGCACAGAGGGTCCAAAGTGGTAGGCGATCCTTTGCACTTCACGGTTCTAGCTTTAAACTGCACCTAGAGCGAGTATTTCGTTGTTTTCTACCGGCAACCAAACTAGGGGACCGTGGTCGCACGGTGAAAGCATATTTGCAATCATTCCCGAACATTTTTGAGGCTAGGTCGAGCTTCCCCATCGTTCACTGGTGCTGTAGCACCGTTTTACCGAGCTGTTAGCGCGCTAGGATGGCCGGCCGACGTCGCCGATGATGTGCTGAGCTGCCGCATCGCCGCTAGCTACCGTAGAGGCTTCGCCGGCTCGGGGAAACCTGACCATCGTGCTCAACGGGGCAGGTTAGGCCCTGGCGGCGAGCAAGGGCTCGGGCAGAGGCCGGGAGATTGGTTTCCGGCGATCTCCGGCGAGGGCGGCGGCGCGGGCACCCAGGCGCGGGAACTGACCCGAGGTTGAAGAAGGGGTCGGCAGGCCCAGTCGTCAGTGAGAGAAAGTTTAAAACCCTGATCTTATGTGGCGGTTGGATCCGGTGCGACTGCGCGTATGGAAACGTGTGGTGTGTCTTTGTGCCAGTGAGTGACACGTAGCTCGGACCCACTGTCAGCATTTTAAACATTTTAGGGTTTTCAGTTTTCAGTTCAACCTTTGAAGAGCCACAACTTTGTGTAGGAATTTCCAAAAATTGTGAAACAAATTTTGTTGGATTCCTTTCAAAGAATACTATCCATGGATGCAGACCAATATTTATAAAAATCTTTGGATTTGGCTCATTAATTCATGTAAGTGGAATCTTGTGGGAATTATTCCAGGAATTCTATATGTTGGAAAATCCCCAAATTTTGGCAGGAGGTTCTTCCAAAAATACTTGAACTCTAGTAAACATTTCAGAGGCATTGGACCTCATTTGCTTGGTCAAATGTGGTGTTAATTCCTTATGTCTCTGAAAATTGGAAAATAGGACAGAGCTCATTTTCTGATTGTCCCCAATTCTTGTGCAGCTCATATCCATGTGTGGAAACCTCCAAATTTAGTGATTTAAATTGGGTTAGATTCAGATTGACAAACTCTATACAAATATGCAACCCAATTTTTATGAAAGTCCTTATTTAATTCTGGAAAATTCTTTAAAGCTTCTCAGCAAAAGAATTTTCGAGGGAGCTTGGTTTATCTAAAAATCCTCCAATTTTGCCAGAATATTCCTTAGGGTGTTACTAGACCCCTGTAAATGTATCAGCTCATTTTGAGTTGATTTGATCAGGAAAAGTTCAGATTTTAAGTTGCTGTGTTCAAATGAATACCGAAACATTTCGAGAGAATTTCCAAAACAAGGAAATTCAATTCTGGGCCATCCTTAGCTCCAAAAATCCTAGAAAAATTCATGCAGACTCTATGAACTATAATTAAAATTGTAGTTCACTAAGTTGGGCATGAACATGTGAGTTAAGTCAGAATTAATTTCTTTTTGCGTAATTGGTAGGAAATTGTTCTGAATAAAACACTCAACGAAAAGTGTTCATTTTTGGTCCAGGGCACTTTCAGGTGACCAAGAATTCACATGTAATTTTCAGCTCAAATTGAGCCTTGAGTCTCCCTGTCCTTGTTCTCCATTCTATTGGATGTGAAGAACAACATAGGGTTGGGATGGAAATTGTGCGAGACACAATTTCTTGCCACTTTCGCTGCAATTTGGCAAGCTAAGTCCCTGGGTAGTGAATGACTTCCTGTAAAAAATTTAAAGCCATTGGAGGTCAGGATCTTTAGTTATGTCCAGATTATTAGAACTCATCTTATATGGCATTAGAAACTTAGCTAGAGATGTAATGAAACATCTAAGGTAGATTTAGTCTCTTTGAGTTCTTTGCGCCACAGAGGCAACTACTTCATCCTAGGATCTCTACACAACCTCTGTTCTTAAGAAGTTTTAATCTCTAAGCCTTTGAATTACATTATAAAATACTATGCATATACATGTCGATAGGGTTCACGATGAAGGACATCGACGGAGCCATCCCTTGACATGTGGATCAGATGAGCAAGTTCGGAAAGATCAAGGGGTTGAAGATCACTAACTTCTATTATTTCTTGCACTAGAGTCTTGTTTGAAAATCTAAATGCATAGCCAAGAAGGCCATGGGTTGGGATTACGACTGAAAACCCCGTTAGCTACTGCAATGCTAAGATAGAGTAAGATTCGGTACAAGTCAAGTAGTTGGAACTACTCGCGAGCATAGGCTAGAGGCACTCGACTCGGGTAGAGATAGCACATGAGACACATGGCAAGAAAAATGAGACCGAGCGGAGAGTAAGGGCAGCAGGACTTTGGGACCTGTGTGCTATAGCTCCGATTGTGTCAATTGAGGACCGAGCTGTGTGCGGGCCTGTTGAACAAGCTAGAACAGTACCGAAGACCTACCGGCTATATGGGAACCGGGGAACCGATGTAACTCGGGTAGTTGGGTGTTGAGGCATAGCTGGTCGTTCATAGGGTAGATTGAGAGCTCGAACTTGAAAGTAAGGTTCCACTAATTAGGCGAGTCCTTGCAAATGATTTCTACCTCATGTAACCTGTCAACCCTCATGTAGAAGTTCCATGTTTAGGAGAGACGGGTCAGTCTTGATGAGCCTTCGTGCTCACTGCTTGTGTTTGAAGCTTTTGCAGGGTTCTTTGAGGAAGGGACTCCCAAGGAGCAGACGGAACCCCAGGAGGGGAACCCCGTCGAGTGGGAGTTGTGCACGCTGCCGAGTTAATGTGCGTGTGTGCCAGCAAGGACACGTTCACGGGCTGAACGTGAACTTGATGCGTAGTCTACGCCCGTGAGTGTAGATTGAACATATTTTATTGTAAAAATGTTCATAAACCTCTTTATGTAATAAAACTTTGCTTCCGCTTTGTACCTTTGATGTGTGTTATCCGGTGCTGTGCAACGCAGCACCCCTCAGCGTGATCCTGGCTCGACAAGACCGTAGGGGTCGTGTCAGAACTCTTATTTGAAGTCCTATCAGATTAGGACTCTTCTTCTCCCGATTATAAATAGAACCCATAACATCTGGCCGAAACCACAAACTTCTTTTTCAAACTCCTAAGCCGACGATTTAGAGCCCTAGCCCCAACTCGCCGAGTAAGCCATCGCCGGAGTTCAGCAAGGAAGATCGCCGGAAGAGAGCCCCAACAATCTGTCTGGTCAGAGAAGGACCCCGATACCGAGAAGAACATAAGGTAGGTCTCCAATACCACCTTACGACAATCGTTGTGTTTTCTTTGCATCTGTTCTTCGATTCCTTTCGAACAGAAGCTTTCTCGTGGACAGATCACTTGTTGATCGGGTTGATCTAAAGACAAGGTCATCGCCACATCCACAACTGATCCGAACACCTCTGTTCATCATAAAACCATGCAAGAACACGTACAAACCAATCTAATAAAACTGATCATAGGATAGCATGCATATGCATCATCACATCTAGTTTAAAGTTTGTGCATGATATTGATTGATGTGGATCTTGTATGTGCGTGATCCTGTATAGCAGGACAAGCTCAGGGAGCTGTCTACGACGAACTGCAACAACAAGGTTTCGAGATCCAAGAGCAACCGGAACCGCAAGAACAAGGCAAGTGCTCTTTGACCATATTGATCCTATGTTTTGGGAAAAACTGTTTTGTTTTGCGAAAAGGTGTGTGTGCTGAGTAAAACATGATGGGAAATCCTTTTATAGGAGTTTACTAGTTTTAGTTAAACCACCCTTGTCACCAGGGAAGTTTATGAGTCGGGTATGGTTTTTGTTTTATGCTTCGCTAAGTCCATGGGATTGGGAAGCGAGATAGGTGTGTCTAGCTAACTGCACTCATAATGATAATGAGAAACTGATGTTGTTAATGAATATGGATCGGAGGGAGATCTAGGCAAGACTGGGTTTGTGAATGAGGTAGCATGAAATGGTGGTTTACTTGCCGTAGATCTAAGGACCGGTTCATGCGAGCACATGCCAGGATAACAGTGCTACCACAAGGTCAAGTATGGGTGCGGCTTAGCTGAGTAATTAGGTAAGTTGCTAGATTGTTAGGGACCGTGGGAGGCGCGGGGAATGGGAGTCGAGTGAGGACTGCCCTGGGGACTGCATGGCACAAGAGGGGGCCCGTGGGTGGGAGAATTGGAGATTTTAGCCTGCCGGTGAAACCTTAGTGAGTCCATACATCTAGTAGCCCCTTTGGAAAGGCTATTTTGTGATCTCTTGGCCATACACCGACGGTTGTGTACTGGTATAATAGAGGTTCTGCAGTCGCCGACGGGTGATGAAATCACAAACTTGTGGGTAAAGAGGTGCAAACTCTGCAGAGTTCTAAAACTATCATTATAGACGAGCTTACGGTCACGAGCGCCTGGCCAACTTCCATGATTAGTTGGGATGGTTATTGGTTATGGTTTTGGATGGTTTGGTTTTGGTTTGGTTTTTCGGACTGTTTAGTCCGGGTGATAAGATGGGTTGCATGACTGTTGAGTCATGGCAACGAGATTGGTCTCGGTGGGAGACGAAGTTGTTTTAAAAAATGAAATGGTAGCGAATACGGGATGGTATTCGTGAGATGGTAGCGAATACGAGGAGGTATTCGTGAGCAAGAATGAGGTTGATTGATGTCTGGATGGGACATGGAAGGTAATGAACATAATGGAGGTATGAATGGTATTTTAATACATGTTGGGATTACATTCACCTAAAGATAAGTTGCTGTTTTATCGTGTTTTTGATAAATAACTTTGCTTTCTGCAATGAGCCTTTTATACCTACCTTGTTGTGAGCTTCATATCATATTTTTCCCGCACTTGCTGAGTACATAATTGTACTCAAACTTGCATTATTATTTCATTATCAGCAGCAGAAGAAGATTTCTATGAAGACCAAGTGGAGCATTAGGCGTGTGATCTGTTCTCAACCTTGCCTGTGGGGATGGAGTAGAGATAGAGCCATTGCTGCCTAGAATTGCTTCCACATTAGTAGAATTGCTTCCGCATTAGAATAAAGACTTCCGCTGCATAGAAATAAGACTTCCGCTGTGATCATGAGTCCAAGACTCATGAGACATTGTAATAAACTCTGTTATTCGTGGTTATATATATTCTGAATTCAGTTTGTGGAACATATGTGTATGTATGATGAACATCCTGGGCACACATATGCATCAGTTCTCGGTTCCATGGTTTTCCACAGAATTGAGGGCGTCACAGCGACACCTGCTGTGCCACCTCCCACGCCGAAGCAGGAGTTGGCCGGCTGAGGTGGTCAGGCGCCGACGCCGTGGATGGCTGGCGCGCGTGCTCGGTCGAGAGAAAATCGGCTGAGGAAGCTTCTGTGTTAAGTCTGCTGACCAGTGGGCCCTTTTCTCCCTCTAATTCTTTCTCCCCCTTCTGCTGCAAATATCCCAGCTACTCACAATTAACTGTGAGACTTAATCACCAAGTCACAGTTTGAATTTGGTTTCCCAAATTTGGAATTTGTTTGCCTAAATTGCTTCACATTTGAACTGAAATTCAAATTCAGTTTTGAATTAGTGCAAGTTTAGCTCCCGACAAGATGAACTCCAATGGGGATGAAAATTGGTGGGCTAACTCAGAAAAATGTGCTGAGAATATGAAGCCAACTTTTGAATCTAAGTGATGAAAGTTGCTTTAATTTGAATTTACATTCTAATTGGCCTCTTTTTCAAAGGCCTCCAAAAGTGCCTCAAAAGTGTTGGATTTGCATGAAATTCGGCCTGAACCTTCCCAAGACTTTTTAAGTTCTAGGGGTGAGCTCAACCTCCCATGTTCATGTGTAGAAATCCTACTTTGTGAAAGTTAGGGCTTTCCCCTCTAATCACCCTTTTGATGAAGGTTACTTGCTCTTCACAAGTATTCACAAGATACCCACAACAAAAGCTGTGGTTTTGTGAGGTGATGAAAATTTTTTGCAAGTCCCTTTTCTTGGGCTTTTACATCGGACCGGTGCACGCGTTTCATCGGAGATACACGGAGGTACACGTGCTCTCCGACGTCAAAGTGCAGCGGTCTACGCCTCTTATCAGCGTAGCTTTTCTGCCGGGATTGAGCGGTCTTCAAGTTGGCTTGAATCATCCGAAGGCGCTCTTCGGCGTCGTTCACCACATCAACCCCGAATGTGAACCTTTCACCGGACTCGCACCAATTCAATGGGGTGCGGCACTTGCGACCGTAGAGAGCTTCATAGGGTGCCATCTTGATACTCGCCTGATAGCCGTTATTGTACGAGAATTCCGCCAATGTTAGGTGATCATCCCAGTTCCTACCATTGGTGGATGACACATGCTCTCAACATGTCTTCTAGTACTTGATTCACCCTCTCTGTTTGGCCATCTGTCTAAGGGTAATAAGCAGAGCTTCTAATCAGCTTAGAACCCAAAGCAGCGTGCAACTGCTCCCAGAAACGAGATACAAATAGTGCCCCTCTGAATGTGGCCTAGAGGGGGGGGGGTGAATAGGCCTTTAAAGATTCCTGCACACTTAATAAAGTTATCAGAAACTTGACTGACCGGACTAGTCCGGTTGTGTGGGCGGACTAGTCCGGTGTGCTGAATTATTTGAGTTAATTAAGTGTGTCTCATAAATTTAATTTCTCAGCAGCGGAATGAGAACAACAGTTTTTATAAATTAAATTTATTGTATGGATGCACGTGCAAACTTATAAGGAACTCAAACGATGACTAGCAAACTAGTGATCTAATGTATCAAAATGTAAAACAAATGAGAGACAAAAGACACGAATTTTTACCGAGGTTCGATCTCACCAAGAGATCTACGTCCTCGTTGAGGAAGCTCACACAGAGCCGGGTTCCCAACCCTTTCCCTCTTCAAGTCACCACACTGGCCGACTTGACTTCACTATCAAGTGTAATCACCGTGTTTATGGGGCAACCTCACACGTTGAGGGCTCCCACAAGAATTACAATGAGATGTTGATCAAATACACTCAAAAAGATTACAATGCAGAATATGAGTGTAGAGAGATCAAACCCCAAGAGCTCACAACGAAGGAACGACGATCTCCCAATCCCAAATCCAAGTATTTTATTGATCTTCACCTTTTTGCATCTTAGATGTGTGGGGAGACGTGTTTTTGGGCTCTTGGGACAGGTGGCGGTGCTAGGGTTTCAGTTTTTGACAGTATGAGTCGTGTCTCATCAGGGAAAAGACGAATGACCTCTTTTTATAGGCTTTCCCAAAAAGTTACCTTTGTTAAACCTACTACCTGACTAGTCCGGTATATGATCGGACTTGTCCGGTCTACATCCAGTGGGTTAACCGAACTAGTCCGGTCCACAAACCGGACTTGTCCGGTGCTATGTGAAATGGGATTTCAGAAACTTCAGCGGACTAGTCCAGTCGCTTGGATGGACTAGTCCGCAGTCCTCTAAAGAGGACAACAGAGACATGACCGGACTAGTCCGGTCTAAAACCGGACTTGTCCGGTTGCATTCCAGTGAGCTGACAGGACTAGTCCGGTTCACAAGGCGGACTAGTCCGGTGCACTATGTTTGCGTCTTTCAGAAAGTTAAACGGACTAGTCCGGTCCATGAACGGACTAGTCCAGTTTTCAGTGGATTTTAGTTGATTTTTAAACCCCTTACCCTTACGCAAAGTCATGAGCTCTTGGGATGTGTCTCTCTCACACACAACCTATACATTTATATCTACTTTGCTCCTCTAAATTCCACTAACGTCTTCCTTTTCGGGCACCACTCTATTTTTCACCTTTTTATGTGTGCCGAGCCAGTTCACTTTGTTTATCCGGCAATCATCTTAATAGTTTCATTAGGATCTCATATGTTCGTCATCAATTAGCCAAAACCCACAAGGGATATCCTAGATGCACTTACAATCTCCCCCTTTTTGGTGATTGATGACAACTATTTGAGATATCACAATTGAGAATAAAAAGTTGATTTTCATAAAGTGTGCACATATGAGAATAATAAAGAATTCAAGAAAAAGCTTCTCACATATGCACACACTTTATGGTGGGGTGCCTCACAGGTGTGTGATAAACAAAATGTGATAAATTAAAGACAAACAGTAGTGAACATGTAAGTGGGCATTAGAGCATAGTACATCACACATAAGAAAAGAAATAGTGCATTACAAGATTTTAAAAATAGGTACATGTCCTTGATCACAAAAGATCTTAATAACTAATACTAGATAGAAATAGTCCAAGTCTAATCTCAATCTTCCATCTCAATCTCTCCCCCTTTGGCATCAAGGCACCAAAAAGGGAAAAATTGAGGGGAATCACTCATCGCTGCCTCCTCCGTCCGTCTCAGTCTGATCTTCATCTTCAGCATCCACGGGAGCAGGATCTTCCTCTGAGTCCTCGGAGGCGGGCGGTGATCCAACGGGCTCAATCTCAAGCTTTGCACAGATAGACTTGATATTGGCATTGACGTACTGTTGATGTTTCTTCCTTGCAAGCTTTTCTTTGCGTTGCCTGTCTTCGATTTTACGGCAGCAGGCAAAGATGGAGGAGAGCATCTTGAGGATGCCGCTAGATGATTCTTGGGCAGGTGGAGAACCAGGAGGAGCAGCTGCAGACCTATTGTCATCATGAGCTTGCTTTGATCTCCTCTCCACTGGTGGAGAGGATGGGGCAGTTGGAGCCGGAGGGAGAGTGTACTCGGTGGGTTTTTGCGGCTTCAACCCCGTATGCTTGACATCCTTGACAAACTCGAGTCCCGTCACTTTCTCAATCATGTACATGATATACGGTGCGTATCCAAAGGACCTATTGGGGGTAATTGAGATGGTCACAATGTCGTTGTAGATATACTCAAAGACATTGAATGGTCTCCTCCCACTAATGACCTTCATGAGAGTCCTCAGGGTCCCTTGTATAGTTCCTGCATCTCCATCCTTTGGAGCTATAGTCTTTCTCAAGACTCTATTGAGGACCACAAAGAAGGGTTTCAGATATTTGATGGTGGGAGGAACATATGGCATCCTTGTGTCATAGAGAAACTCAAGCTCTTCCTTCTCCAGGGGTTTCAGATTATGAATGACCAGTTCATGATCCAAAGTGTTTTGGAGGTGAAGAATCCTAGCAAATTCATCATACGTGACACTATACCTTGAAAAATGAGTCATCCAAGTAAGACTGTCTCCATCATCCCGAGCAAAGTAGAGAGTGGAGTAAAACTGGGTAATGACTTCATTGTTCCAGTCATACTCAAAGGATAGTAGATCCATCAGACCGTGCCTCTCTAAGGCCTCCACCATCTCACGAAAGGCAGGATACCTCTTCGACTTCAGGTATTCAACATTTAGCCATTGACTCTCTACTACGGGATTCTTCATCTTCATGTACACATGCTCGTAGTAGTCTGCATGGAAGTTGCTCCAGAACCTTGGATCAGAACATTGTTTAGGTCGGTCATACACTTCAATCTTCCTGAAGTTATCAGCTAGCTCATTCCCTTTTCCAGTGAAATCCTCACTTGAAGGCTGCCTGTTGCGACGAACGGGATTTTTCATTTTCAGAGGCCCAATGGGGCCACTGGCAAGTCCCTTCCCTTTATTGAGAACTCTTCTTGGCCCTGACGAGCCCTCAGCAGCATCTTTCCTTTGAGGCCTTTTGATAATGACTTTCCTCTTCTTAGGTAGATTGTCGTCGGAGGGTGGAGAGTGAGCATTGACATCACGTCTCTTCTTCATCACTCCCTCCTTAGCTCTCCTCACTCTTTCACGTTGAACTTCTTCGTCAATGTGAAAAGAGCCGTCATCTGATCCTGAAGACATGATGCCTGATAAGGAGTTTAAGGATTAGATGCAAACGGACGCATTATCGACTTCAAATGGAAGTGTAGGGGTTCAACTGTCAGAGACCGGACTTGTCCGGTTTCAGAGTGCGGACTAGTCCGGTGGACCGGACTTGTCCGCATCTGAGCGCCGGACTAGTCCGGCCTAGCATAAGAACCCTAAATTGAATGTTTCATTTGAAACAACTCTCCTATCTAAGGACACAAGGGTAGGAAAGTGGTAGGAATACATCTATTTATGCAATGTACATCCTTTTGAAATCAAAGGAAACTAGCTAGAGCTAGAAAAATTGAGATTTTGGTTTTGGGGGGGGGGATTTACCAAGATTTGAAGATTCGCGTTGAAGGAGTGGAAATCGGTCCGGATGAGTCCAGAAAGTAGGATCCCCTCGTCGAAAAGAGGCTTTTTCACGGAGAAAATTCCGAGTTTGAGGGCTCAACTCGAAAATCACTTTAGGAGCTAGGGTTTAGGAGAGAGGGTGAGACAAAGTGCTTATGAGTGGAGAGGGAGGCGTTTGGTCCGGCCAACTGCTTCTATATGCGACTGACCGGACAAGTCCGGTCATGGTAGCGGACTAGTCCGGTACCCCTGAGTTAACCTAATTGTTGTCTGTCCGGACTAGTCCGGTTGGAAATCGGACTAGTCCGTTTCCAACAGACTTGATACATATATAGATAACTAATAGTGATCCAAGGACAACAATTTTGCAAGTAGTCTTGGTGATTACGACCAGTAGGCAATCAGCAATCGAACAATGGTCATAATCCACAAGATTTATTCATGAAAAATAGTTTTCTGAGTAGAAAGGAGAGGAGGAGCATTTTTGACAATACGGAGGAACAATTTAAGTTGCAACCAGGTATGCAATGTTTCAAGCCACATTTCAAGAGTCAAGAATGTTTAGCTCATTTCTTAGTTCACAGAACCTTTTCTCATCTAATGGTTTGGTAAAAATATCTGCAAGTTGTTTTTCAGTCCTAACATGTGAAATAGCTATGTCACCTTTTAATGAATGATCTCTAAGAAAGTGATGACGGATGTCTATGTGCTTAGTTCTTGAGTGCTCTACAGGGTTGTGTGCAATCTTTATAGCACTTTCATTATCGCATAGAAGCGGGATATGACTTAGATTGTAGCCGTAGTCCCTAAGAGTTTGTTGCATCCAAAGCAGTTGCGCACAACAACTACCGGCTGCAACATACTCTGCTTCCGCTGTGGAAAGAGCAATGGAGTTTTGCTTTTTAGATGACCAAGAAACTAGGGACCTACCAAGAAATTGACAAGTCCCTGACGTGCTCTTTCTATCAACTTTGCATCCTGCATAGTCGGCGTCAGAATACCCTATCAAGTTAAACTTGGATCCTTTGGGATACCAAAGGCCCAAGTTGGGTGTGTGCACAAGGTATCTTAGGATTCTTTTTACAGCAATTAAGTGACACTCTTTAGGTGCGTCTTGAAACCTTGCACACATGCAAACACTAAGCATAATATCTGGCCTAGATGCACATAAGTATAGTAATGAGCCAATCATGGACCGATATACCTTTTGGTCCACATTTGGACCGTCTTCATTGAGGTCGAGATGTCCGTTGATGGCCATGGGTGTCTTGATGGGCTTGGCTTTGTCCATATTGAATTTCTTGAGAATGTCTTGTGTATATTTAGTTTGGCTTATAAATGTACCTTCTCTCAGTTGCTTTACTTGAAATCCCAGGAAGAACTTCAATTCACCCATCATTGACATCTCGAACCTGTCTGTCATTATTTTGCTAAATTCTTCACAGAAGGACTCGTTAGTGGATCCAAAGATAATGTCATCAACATAAATTTGACATACGAATAAATGATCATCAAAATGTTTAGTAAAGAGTGTATAGTCAGCTTTACCAATTTTGAATCCATTTCGAATCAGAAAATCTCAAAGGCACTCATACCAGGCTCGAGGAGCCTGTTTGAGGCCATAGAGAGCCTTACGAAGTTTATAGACATGGTTGGGATACTTCTGATCTTGGAACCCCGGTGGCTGCTCCACATAGACTTCCTCCTTTATCGGACCATTGAGAAAGGCACTCTCGCTTTATTTCTTGTCACTACTCCATGTTCATCTTGCTTGTTCCGAAAGACCCATTTGGTTCCAACGATGTTCGCCCTTGGTCTTTCCACCAGATCCCACACTTCATTTCTTTTGAAGTTGTTCAGCTCCTCTTGCATCGCAATCATCTAGTCTGGATCCCTTGAGGCTTCTTCTACCCTGTATGGCTCCAGAAAAGACACAAAAGAATAGTGTTCACAGAAATTTGCAATTTTAGATCTAGTAGTTACTCCCTTAGCAATATCTCCAATGATATTGTTGACAGGATGGTCCCTTTGCACACACTGATGTACTCTTGGGTGTGGAATTTGTGTAGTTGCTTGTTCTTCATTGTCTTCATGTGTCATGTCTCCCCCTAGATCATTGCTTCCATGATCATCTTGATTTTCTTGATCTTCCTCAACCTGATCTTGTGTAGGAGCTCCCCCTCGATCATTGCTTCCTTGTTGAAATTCATCTTGTGTCTCCTCTCGTGGTAGGATATCACCAAGTGCCATTTTCTTCTGCACTTCACATGGAGTTTCCTCCTTATCTAGCATAGACTTATCGACTTGCTCCACTTGTGAGCCGTTAGTTTCATCGAACACTACGTCACGCGCTACTTCAACAAGGCCGGACACCTTGTTGAAGACACGATAGGCGTAGGCATTCGATTCATATCCGAGCAAGAATCCTTCATCGGACTTTGAAGCAAACTTCGAGGCCCTTGGTTTCTTGTTCAGAATAAAACATTTGCAACCAAAAACTTTGAAATAGGAAACATTAGGCTTTTTACCCGTGAGAAGCTCATATGGAGTTTTCTTCAGTAGTCGATGAAGGTACAACCGATTTGTGGCATAACAAGCGGTGTTCACCGCTTCTGCCCAAAATCGGTCTGACGTCTTGTATTCATCCAACATTGTTCTTGCCATTTCGATCAATGTTCTGTTCTTCCTTTCAGCCACCCTATTTTGTTGAGGAGAGTAGGGTGCCGAGAATTCATGCTTTATACCTTCTTCATTGAGATATTCTTCAACTTGGGTGTTCTTGAATTCTGTCCCATTGTCACTTCTGATATTCTTTACGGTTGATGAGAATTCATTTTGAGCTCTTTTCAAGAACTTCTTGAGGATTCCCTGAGTTTCTGATTTATCATACAATAAAAATACCTAGGTAAATCTTGAAAAATCATCAACAATTACTAAACCGTATTTGTTACCGCCGATGCTGATGTACGCAATTGGACCAAAGAGATCCATGTGGAGAAGTTTCAGCGGTCTAGCAGTGGTCATCACATTCTTGGCAGGGTGTGGTGCTCCAACTTGTTTTCCTGCTTGACAAGCGCTGCACGGCCTGTCTTTTTCAAAAACCACATCCTTAAGACCACGGATGTGACCACCTTTTAGAAGTTTCTGTAGATTTCTCATTCCAACATGGGCTAGCCATCTATGCCACAACCATCCCATGTTGGTCTTAGCAACCAAGCAAGTGTTGAGTTCGGCTTTATCTTTGTTAAAGTCAACAAGATAAAGCTTTCCCTTCAACAATCCCTTGAATGCAATCGAGCCATCGCTTCTTCTAAAGACGGTCACACCCTCATTAGTGAATAAACAGTTGTAACCTTTGTCGCATAGTTGAGATATTGATAAAAGATTATAATCTAGAGAGTCTACATGTAAAACATTAGATAAGGTGTGTTGAGATGATATTTCAATGTTACCACTACCAAGGACCTTTCCTTGGCTGTTGTCTCCAAAGTATAAACCTTCACTTGGATCCTTGTTGCACTCGTATTCCACAAACATACCTCTCTCTCCGGTTATATGATTTGTGCATCCGCTATCTAGCACCCAATTAGATCCACTGTTGGAGTAAGCCTGCAAAATAGAATTATTTCTGGGTTTTAGGTACCCAAGCTTGCTTGGGTCCTCTCAGGTTAGTCACAAGAGTCTTGGGCACCCACACACAAGTTTTCAAGTTCTTGTGGCGTGGCCCTGTATATTTAGCAATGACTTTTCCATACTTGTTTTCCATGACAACATAAGAAGTATCAAATGTATGGAACAGTGTTTGTAGCTCAGATTCATGGGATTTTTCTTTAACAAAAATGATCCTATTCTTAGCGTGATTAGAAGTAGACATGTGTTTATTCCTGCCAAAGCCAAGACCATCTTTGACATTGGGAGGTCTAGTGATCCTATATGCACTTCGTGCATATTTGATCTTCTCCTTATCAAAGATGCCGTTTTGAGAAGAATGCATGTCATGTGGGGTTGAAGCATTAGAAATTACATTCTTCTTACTAGAGCAAGTGCAGGTTCTTACTGTTGTCGAGCTCATGTCTTTGGAGGAAGAGCTCTTGGAGGAAGAGGAGTCACTTTGTTTGAGCGACTCAACTTGCACCTCAAGGATTTTGTTAACTTTTGACAAGTTAGCAAGTTCTTCTTTGATTGCAATGTGTGAGTCCTCTAACTTTGAGTAAGTTTCCTTACTCAAGGCTAGCTCTAACTCAAGTGACTCATTCTTCTCTCTTTCAAGCTCAAGAAGCTTTTCAACTTCTTGATATCTCTTCCTCTCACGGATGAGCACATCTTCTTGTCGGTTGACAAGTTCCTCCTTTTCAAAGATTTCGTTTGACAACATTTCCATTTTCTTTAAAGCAATTTTACTTAGCCCTCTAAACAATTCTTCATTATCACTAGAGCTATCAAAGTCATCAATGGAGGAATTTAGCACAGGAGGAGTAAGTCGAACCTTTTTCCTGCCTTCCTTAGCCATAAGACAAGTGTGGTTGTTCATGTCTCGTCCTCCCATGTTCGGAAAGAGTGTGGCTCTCATAGTTGGTTTCTTAACTGCGAAAGTGGCCATCTCTTCTTCTTCATCGGAGGAGGACTCGTCGTTTGAGTCCCACTCCTTCCCAATGTGAGCTTGATGGGCTTGTCTTCTTTTTCTGAAATTTTTCTTTTCTTGAGATCTTGTTTCTTTCTTCTTTTTGTTTTCTTCATAAGTACAGTCCACCATGAAGTGACCATACTCTCCGCAGTTGTAGCAAGTGCGTCGAGCCTTGGATTTTCCTTTATCCTTGCTTTTGCCTTCATGTGAATTGTTGCCGTGTCTTCTCTTCATCATGCGTTTGAACTTTTTGATGAAGAGTACCATTTCTTCATCATCAAGATCGGTGCTTTCTTCGCTTGTATCTCCATCGTCTTGGTCTTCATGAGTTTCTTTGAGTTTGGGTCTGTACGTTGCTTTGAGAGCAACTTCTTTCTTTTTAGAAGAGGTGAGCTCGGCTAAGTCTTTGACGTATTGAGCCTCTTTCTCCATCATTTCATGATTTATGATCTTTCCCAATAACTCATCGGGAGTCATTTTGTGAAACCCGGGGCTTTCTCTAATCATTGAGCAAAGTGTGACGTTTCTTGGCATGAAGGCTCTAATCATTCTTTTGACCACTTCGTGATCTGTCCATTTCTTACTTCCATAAGCACGAATTTTGTTGATGAGTGCTTTTATCCGGTTGTACATGTCTTGAGGTGATTCGCCTTCTTCAATAGCAAATCTCCCCAACTCTCCTTCAAGCATTTCGATTTTGGCTTCACGAACTGACCTATTTCCTTCGTGAGCTGTCTTGAGGGTATCCCAGATTTCTTTTGCACTTTCTAACCCATCGATCTTGGTGAATTCCTCTCTGCTTAGTGATGATGTGATCACGGCGACGGCTTGTGCGTTTCTGTGAATCTCTTGTTCTTGTTCTGGGGTGAGTTCATCATCCGTGTCCGGAATATCGATGCCTGTGCAAACAATGTGCCACAGACTAGGGTTCAGGGATATCAGATGCATCTTCATGTTGTACTTCCACATGGTGTAGTCACTTCCGTCAAACTGTGGGGGCCTTCCCATAGGAATAGAGAGATAATGATTATTTGAATTGAGACGGTTGTAGTTGTAAGGATACCGGGAGTAGTCGTGATGACCACTCCCCATCGTCTTTTCTTCCTCTTTTCCCTTTTGTGCCATTAACTTCTTTCTCAGTAATGTCTTTAGCTGTCTCACTTCATCATCGTCATGTGGATTTTCTTTCAGCACATCGAAGGCTTTGGCTTCTTGCTCCTCATCGTTGTTGTTCGTCTTCGGGATATCGTTGTTCTTCTCAGAGGCCATTTGAGTCTCGTTGATGGAGAACTTGGCTCTGATACCAATTGAATGTGGCCTAGAGGGGGGGTGAATAGGCCTTTAAAGATTCCTGCACACTTAATAAAGTTATCAAAAACTTGACTGACCGGACTAGTCCGGTCGTGTGGGCGGACTAGTCCGGTGTGCTGAATTATTTGAGTTAATTAAGTGTGTCTCATAAATTTAATTTCTCAGCAGCGGAATGAGAACAACAGTTTTTATAAATTAAATTTATTGTATGGATGCATGTGCAAACTTATAAGGAACTCAAACGATTACTAGCAAACTAGTGATCTAATGTATCAAAATGTAAAACAAATAAGAGACAAGAGACACGAATTTTTATCGAGGTTCGATCTCACGAAGAGATCTACGTCCTCGTTGAGGAAGCTCACACAGAGCTGGGTTCCCAACCCTTTCCCTCTTCAAGTCACCACACAGGCCGACTTGACTTCACTATCAAGTGTAATCACCGTGTTTATGGGGCAACCTCACACGTTGAGGGCTCCCACAAGAATTACAATGAGAAGTTGATCAAATACACTCAAAAAGATTACAATGCAGAATATGAGTGTAGAGAGATCAAACCCCAAGAGCTCACAACGAAGGAACGACGATCTCCCAATCCCAAATCCAAGTATTTTATTGATCTTCACCTTTTTGCACCTTAGATGTGTGGGGAGACGTGTTTTTGGGCTTTTGGGATAGGTGGCGGCGCTAGGGTTTCAGTTTTTGACAGTATGAGTCATGTCTCATCAGGGAAAAGATGAAGGACCTCTTTTTATAGGCTTTCCCAAAAAGTTACCGTTGTTAAACCTACTACCGGACTAGTCCGGTATATGATCGTACTTGTCCGGTCTACTTCCAGTGGGTTAACCGGACTAGTCCGGTCCACAAACCGGACTTGTCCGGTGCTATGTGAAATGGGGTTTCAGAAACTTCAGCGGACTAGTCCTGTCGCTTGGATGGACTAGTCCGCAGTCCTCTAAAGAGGACAACAGAGACATGACCGGACTAGTCCGGTCTAAAACCGGACTTGTCCGGTTGCATTCCAGTGAGCTGACCGGACTAGTCCGGTTCACAAGGCGGACTAGTCCGGTGCACTATGTTTGCGTCTTTCAGAAAGTTAAACGGACTAGTCCGGTCCATGAACGGACTAGTCCGGTTTTAAGTGGATTTTAGTTGATTTTTAAACCCCTTACCCTTACGCAAAGTCATGAGCTCTTGGGATGTGTCTCACACACAACCTATACATTTATATCTACTTTGCTCCTCTAAATTCCACTAACGTCTTCTTTTTCGGGCACCACTCTATTTTTCACCTTTTTGTGTGTGCCGAGCCAGTTCACTTTGTTTATCCTGCAATCATCTTAATAGTTTCATTAGGATCTCATATGTTCGTCATCAATTAGCCAAAACCCACAAGGGATATCTTAGATGCACTTACACCCTCGGTCTGAGACTATGGTCTTGGGTACTCCATGCAAGCATATAATTCTTGCAATATACATCTCCGCATATCTGTTGGCATGGAAATGTGTATGCACAGGAATGAAGTGAGCCGACTTGGTTAACCGGTCAACGATTACTCAAATTGAATCATGTTTGTCGGAAGTCAGGGGTAATCCCACAATGAAATCCATGCTCACATCCTCCCATTTCCATGCTGGAATTTTCAGGGGTTGCAGCAGCCCTGATTTTCTCGTGTGATCAGCTTTCACTCGCCTACACGTATCACACTCGGATACGTACTTCGGCACTTCCCGCTTCATCCGTGTCCACCAAAATGTCTTTTTCAAATCTTGGTACATTTTGTTTCTGCCCGGATGAATGGAGTATTTGGACAAGTGAGCTTCATCAAGGATCTTTTTCCTCAGGTCCATATCCCGGGATACGACTATGCGGTCATTGAACCATAGCGTCCCCCCATCATCCTTCCGGAAACATTTGATCTCCCTTTTGTCTATCCGTCTCCGGAGATGTGCCATACCCTTATCAGTCTTCTGAGCTGTAACGATGTCCTCCTTAATAGTAGGAATGAGGGCAAGGTTGTAGAGCGATCCATAAGGGACCATGTATAAACTCGGCTCTTCCTCCTCCACCGGTGTAATGGTGAGGTTATGGACATGTGATTTCCGACTCAGCGCGTCGGCAACCACATTCGCCTTGCCGGGGTGGTAATGAATCTCAATCTCATAATCTTTGATTAGTTCTAACCACCTCCTTTGCCTCATGTTCAGCTCCTTCTGGGTGAAAATGTACTTCAAGCTCTTGTGGTCTGTGTAGAGATGCACCAGATTCCCAGGAGATAGTGCCTCCACATTTTTAGCGCCAACACCACAGCAGCAAGCTCAAGATCATGAGTCGGATAGTGCTGCTCATGGTTCCGAAGTTGGCGTGAGCCATATGTAACCACACGTCCTTCCTGCATCAACACGCAGCCGAGCCCAATACCAGACGTGTCACAATACACGTCGAAGGGCTTGGTTGTATCTGGTTGAGCTAAGACCGGGACTGTTGTGAGATTCTTCACTAATGCTTGGAATGCTCCTTCACACGCTGTGTTCCAAACATATTTTGTTCCCTTTTTCAGCAACTCCGTCATCGGCTTAGCAAGATTGGAGAAACTCGGAATGAATTTCCGATAGTATCCCGCTAAGCCGAGGAAGCTTCTGACTTCATGGACTGAAGTGGGAGCTTTCCATTTCAGCACTTGCTCTATTTTGCTTGGGTCAACCACAATACCTTCCGCTGAGATGATATGTCCAAGAAATGGCACTTGGCTGATCCAAAACTCACATTTGTTGAACTTGGCGTAGAGTTTGTGGTCTCTTAGGCGTTGAAGAACAATCCTCAAGTGTTCTGCGTGTTCTGCTTCTGTCTTGGAATAAACCAAGATATCATCAATGAACACCACCACGAACTTGTCCAGCTCCGGCATGAAGACCGAGTTCATGAGATACATGAAATGTGCTGGAGCATTAGTGAGACCAAAGGACATGACGAGATATTCATATAAGTCATATCTCGTCGAGAAGGCCGTCTTCGGAATATCCTCCGCCTGGATCTTTATCTGATGATATCCAGAGCGAAGGTCCATCTTGGAGAACACACTTGCACCCACAAGTTGATCAAACAAAATGTCAATGCGGGGCAGTGGGTACTTGATGGTGGCGGCGTTGAGGGGCCGGTAGTCCACACACAGCCTCAAGGTTTCATCCTTCTTCACGAACAGCGCCGAGCATCCCCAAAGCGAGGAACTCGGCCTAATGAAACCTCTGCTCAACAGATCATTGAGCTGCTCTTCCAGTTCAGCCAGCTCGTTCGGAGCCATTTTGTATGGCCTCCGGGAGATAGGAGTAGTCCCAGGTGCAAGCTCGATCTTGAACTCGACCTCCCGCTCAGGTGGCATGCTCGGAAGATCATCCGGAAACACGTCGCGGTAACCGGACTACGGGGATGTCCTCTAACCTGAGAGCTTCAGTATTATTAAATTCTGAAACTTTTCGGACTGGATTATCTAATACGACGGACTGCGGACGGTGTAGTGGGGAGTTGAGGTGAACCGTCCGTGATAAAGTTTCCAGGACAGCGCCATGGTAGCTTAGCCATGACATTCCTAAGATTGCATCAATCTTATGCCCCTCAAGATTAATCATAGTGGTGGGATATATCTTCCCGCCTAAGCACAGTGGTGCTTTCGGAACCGTCATAGTTGCTGAAATCTTTCTTCCCGGTGAGCAGATCTTATAAGAACACTCGGTTGGAAAGGCTTCCAGTTGATGGTTAACCACATATGATGTACTTATAAAGTTGTGGGTTGCACCAGAATCAAATAATATGATGATGGCTTGATCGTTGAGAGTGAACGTACCCGCCAGCACGTTGTCTCCCTCTGGGGCGTCCTCATTGTCGAGGTTGCGAACGCCCCCAGTCCGCTGACCAACCTTCTTGACTAGAGGTCGGCCTTGAGCACCACTCTGGGACTGGGCTTGCCCGCTGCTCTGCTGCCCCTGGGGACAGTCCTTCATGAAATGGCCCGCCTGGCCACACGCGAAACAAGTGTAGCGGGGCGGTCCTCCGCTGATCGGCGGACGGAAACCCGGGGCGCGTTGTGGCAGTGGAAACGCCCGGGGTGCCATCTGCTGCTGCTGCTGCTGTTGCGGTCGCGGTGGTGGCATCGGCGGTCGGAACGGTGGTGACTGAAAAGAATGGCCCCCGAACGGTTGAGGTCGCGCCGATGGATGCCACTGCTGTCCGGATGGTGTCCGATACACCATGCAGTACTTCTGGGGAGAGCCACCCCCACTGCTGGGTGGAGTGCTGCGCTTCCGCTGCTCAGCCGCCAGTTCTCGCTGAGCGTCTTCTTGCATGATCACGGCATTGACGAGGTCGTTGAAGGTGCCGCGATTCCATTGAACGAGATGCGTCGTCATCTCAGGGTGTAACCCCCGATAGAAGTGCTCCCGTTTCTTCTCCTCCGTGGAGACGTAATCCGACGCATATTGCACCAGATGGTTGAAGGCACGGGAGTAGTCATGGGCACTCCTCCCGCCCTGCTTCAGCTCCAAGAATTCTTGGAACTTCCTCTTCATTATCCCGGGAGGGATATGGTAGGCGCGGAACTTCTCCCGAAATTTTTCCCACTCCACGGCATGGCCAGCCGGACGTGAGGCGACATAATTCGCCCACCACGCACCAGCGGCACCGTGAAGCTGCTGTGCCGTGAACAGAGTCTGTTGCCGCTCCATGTATTGGAGCAGCCCGAACTTGGACTCGATTGACCGCAGCCAGTTGTCGGCCTCCAGTGGTTCTGCGGCTTCTGCGAACGCCGGAGGGTGCGTACTCATGAAGTCCGAGTACGTCACCTCACGGGGCTCACGAGCCACCCCCCCCCCCCCCCCCCGCCTGAGACGTATTCTGCACGATCATGCGGAGCTGGTCGGTCTGCTCCTAACGACCACCCACCAGTGCCGCTATCACATCCGCTAGGGTAAGCGGAGGCGGCGGTGGTGGTTGCTGCTGCGGGGTGCTGTCGTAGGCAGGTGGCTGGGAGTCATTGCCTCCCTGCTGGCTAGAGCCACCAATCTCGTGCGTGGTCCGCGTGCGAACCATCTGCAACCATACAACAATAAACATCAATCCCGCAACATATTGCATGCAGTCCAATAAAATAGGCGTAAAACATAATGAAATTAAAACATGCGATACATCTCGTATACGGATAATGTAATAACTTTGCACAAGCTACACCATTACCAGACCAAATACAAGCTAGTTAAATCCAACTTGATGAACCTCCTCTTTGGAAGCTCACCACAACTAGGTTTGGTCACTACGAGACGTTACTATCGCTTTGTCATCACGTATACCACCTTTTTTTCTTCAATACGACACAATCATGGCCTCTAGCAAATGAAACTTGAGTAAGGCATATACTCACTCTTTTACTAGTTGAAGATAACCACTCACGAGTATGTTATACCCCATTGGAAGTATTTAAACCCCTTAGGGTACAACAATCTCCCAAATGAGTTCAACTGTCATTCCTCTGTCAGAATGACCAGTTTCTACATATCCATGATTTTGATCTGGTTCTGAGCATTTTCAGGACTCAAGTTGAATACCAAAGTTAAAGTTAACTTCGGTATATTTCCAACGAGTATTTATTTGCCCTCAGATCAGCTCTGGTAAAAGAGATATGGTAATTCAAATTTAACAGAATTTCTGGAAGAATTTCAACAGCACCTCCTTTGGGAAGTTGCTGTTTTCAACTCATATTTCCACTGAATTCATTGCTGCAAATACAGACACTTTGAATTACAAAGATGTAACACATCTCCTACCCTTTCTAAAGATGTATGATATGACAATTTTAGTTTTTCTATAGTAAGTTATGCTTGAAAAACAGACCAGTCCAGAGAGTGTTTTGAATCTGTCCTGGTTCTGGACAGTTTACATCCCTCTGGAATTTAAGCCCTCTTAAGGTGTAATTCAGCTCTGTAAGTCTACAAAAAAAGTTGTGGAGTGCTTAAACTCCTTTCCAGAAATATATCCCACACCTCCATTGGCTAAATAATCTGTGAGTTATGCCCTGTCAAATTCAGCAAACTTGCTGCCCAAAACAGAGCACTCTGTTTTTCAATCCTTTGGAACTACACTAATCAACTATCAAATTTTTCTACCCAACAAGGGTCCTAAATGTTGAAACTTAGTGATTTTAATTCCTTGTTATCCTTACTTTCCATGCACATGCCTATAATATGTCGGTACTATGTTCCTTACAAAAAGAAAATCCTAACCGGATTATACCGGCATATACGTCACAAGTGTGGCACTAACCGGTCTCTCGCACACGTTTAGTACACGGAATACATAAGTGGTTAGTACCTGCAGAAGACCACATAATAATGATGCACTCAAAGGTTATTTTCATTTCAGGCAGTTCCATATTTGAAAGTAAATACAAACGCCCGTATCATTGCCATACGGCTGTCCTTGAGTTAAGCTACGTCTCAAGGTACGTGATCATGTTTCAACACCACACGACGGGGAACCCGAGTATATCATGAACGGGTCGTCACGGTTGGGAATGTTATCAACCCAACGGATACCACCTACTGCCCTGCAGGGCACGCTGATGGCAAGCGCTGCGTATGTCCTCCTGGGCTATTTCCAGACGAACACACTCTCGCGTTACTGACCACGCGATGGGGTCTCCACTTACTTTCCTAATGCACGCTAGGGATCAGCGTTTCATATGAACTCGGGAACATGAAGAGTCCAAGAGTTTCATATTGACGTCTCACACCAAGCTGTGAGACCAATCCCTGAATTACGTTCCTCGTCAGGGGAGCTAACCAAAATTGAACCGCTTTCAGTGGCGTTTCTTACCATTCTTACCAGAGCGTAGGTGCGTCGTTACATATTTAAAATTCAGAATTATATCACATATGTTAGTCTTGCCACTTTAAGTAACTATGCTAATATAGTCCCTACTTGGGCAAACTACCGAATCCTCACCGTAAACCTAAGTTTTCCCGTAATATAGTCCTTAATTACTATTCTATCCCCAATGCTGCTCTGATACCAGCCTGTGGCGGACCAGAATCCGCTCATCCAGGATCGCAGAGGGTGGTGGCGCATGATGCGACACCCGACAGCACACATCACAAGGGTACGTAGTATTACATAGAAAATAAACTGAAGCTGTACAAAGTAGTACACTGTTCAGTTACAAACTAATGTTTACATTACACAGTGGAAGTTAAATTTGTACAACTCACACCCGCCTATCTAGCAAAAGTCGGTTGCCCAGCCCTAAGGAAACCCACACTAGCTCCATTCCTCAGCTTAGCACGGCGTGTACGGCTCCCACTCAGCCATGGTCCCCGACGGAGGGTAACCCTCGCCGGTGGACTCGTATCCCAAGTCCGTGGGTGGCTCCTCACCTGAAAAAAACACTTAAGCAGCAACCATGAGCACGATGGCTCAACAAGACTTAACCATCTCACCTAGGCATGAAACTCTACATGTAGTGTACAATGAACATGGATGGTAAATTTCAGCAAATGGACACACCTACAAGTTCATCCTTAATTCATCTTTTAGCCGCAAGTTAACAGTTTATAAATATGAAATTTAGTCAGCAATATTTGGTGGCACACATGTAGCAATACAATTATAGCATAACAGCAATATTAAATCAGCACATTCCAAATATTAGCCTACGTTACGACTCAGTGACCAAGTGGTACTCTTCACCACGAGGGACGGCGAATCGACTCGATATACACCTGCAGGGATACCCGAAGAGCACGTCACGTACACCCACCAGTGGAGCTGCACAGCACGCTCACTCGATGCCGTATGGGACAACCTTTCACCCAACAACCCAAACGTCGAACCGGTCGCACCGAAACGAGCAGGAGGTTCCCTACACGGAGCATTTCTCTATGCCCGTTAGAAGATTTCCACCTTGCTACCCTCAGCCTACACCTATAAATCGGTGCGTTATGCCTCGACGCCCGGAGGTTTAGGATACATCAGTTTACTGGGGCCCATATATCCGATATGCCTTCGGTATGTTCAAACTTGACCAGCGTGGGCCGCACACGGATAGGTCCTCAATCGACACGGACAGTGCTGCACACACACAAGACTTCCTCTTGCTGCGCCCTAGCCCCTGCCTAGTCTCATTTTCATTACTAAAGTGATCTCTCATCACTCGAACCAATCCCGTGTGTCCCAAGCCTATGTCGCGAGTAGATTGCAACTACCCGACTTGTACCGAAGTCCTATGAATCATTAAGCATAGCCTGTCTACTCGAGGCCTTAGACACTACCCTCACTCTTATAGGAAAAATTCTGGTTATGCATTTGGGTTTCATCCATCCTACACCTAATGCACACCCATACCTCACACTAAACATGTAAACAAAGCAAAACTTTAAAAAGGGGTTAATGCAAACCGGGGCTTGCCTTGTTTCTGCTGGTCAGTGGTTAAAGCTTCGTCCGGACGAAGGAAGTCAAGTACTTCCGGAATCTCCTCGCCTTCAGCGACTACACGTTAACGAGATACTATATGTCAATTCAAATGCAATGTTTAAATTTGAATACGTAACTACTATAACTCTAGCTAGCCCTACCTTTTGGCTCTTAAATTTTTATAGTGGCTTGGTAGGGTCCTAACCAGAGTCTTGACCAAGTTTCATTTGAAACGAAGTTCATTTGAGCTTTGTACAAATAAAAGTTTATTTGGTCAATATTAGAGCCTCTAAGGAATTCCAGGGGTTTTCATGGCTCCAACCATTACTTTCTGGAAACTAGAATTTAAGATGGTTCTAATGAATTGGTTTCATGTCATTTGAAGAATTCTAGAGGAAGTTATGCCCTAACAAGATTTGTGAAAATCTGAAAAATGTTTCTGTACATTTTTCTATTTTCTCAGGGCAATTCATTTAATCACACCATTAGGTGGACAAAATGAACTTGGATGAGCCTGAAAGTTTTACTGTAGCTCAAGGATTTTCCAATAAACCTCTCAGCCAAATTTCAGAATTTTTCACAAGGCAATTCTCCAGATAAAATTCCTAACAGTTTAAAATTTAGGGAACTAATTCTGGAAAACTATTTAGTTTCATGAGCTGAAATTTGTGTTGCTGGAAAGTACTCAAAATTCTGAGTTCAGTAAAATTTGGTTCACTGATTATTGAGCTTCCTACACAAAGTTATGAATTTCTAAAGTTGGAGCTAATCACTGAATTATTTTCCTACAGAAAATAGTTTCCCTAGTTTAACCCGAGGCTGACAGCGGGACCCACCCGTTAAATTTAAACTAACTGCGCGCTCGCGCGCGATTAACACAGCGGCTGACATGTGGGACCCATGCCTTCGTCTTCCTCCCGACTTCGCCGCCCCGGGCCGTCGGAGCTCCGACAAGGTCGGCGTTCCCGGCGATCTATCTCGCCGGCGACGGTGAGACTGGCCGCCCCCACATAACTTTTGGGTGCTGAACACGTTGGACATGATGCCGCCGTCGGCTAACCGGCGTAGCTCGCCGGCGACGAGCGCTATGTCTCTGTGCCACCTCGGCAACGTGTTCCCGCCCTCCTGACCACCTCCTTCACGCGCTAATCGCGTCACCACATTCAGGGAGACCTCGGGAAACCCAGCATGACCTTGGTCGTTACCTAAACGGCCGGCAACCCGGACCTCACCGGCGACCCCTTCTTCCGCGAAACTGTTCTATGGTGAACCTAGGGTTCCGGTGGTGGTTTCCTTTCGGTTTTTGATCGAGAAGGGGCGCAAGAACCTCTAGATGCTATCTCACAGCTCCGTTCGACCTCTCACATGATGATTCTCCTGAATTTCTCCTAAACCTAATCGGGTCCCAAAATGAGCCCCCCGCCCTAAACTGGAAAATTCTCCGCGCACAAAGGTTGAACCTTGGAACGATTTGCGAGGTGGTCTCGAGGACAAGCTAGCGCTCCACTTTCCTATGGACGTCGCGGGCAGAGGATGATCACAGCTCGGGTGGCGAGCGATCAGAACTCGGGCGATTAGGCGGCTGGTTGCTGAGGTTCGCGAAAACAGGAGCTCGCCAGCGGTTTCGTGCCTTTTATAGGCCACTGAGGGCGGTGGAGGGCGCGACACCTGCTGTGCCACCTCCCACGCCAAAGCAGGAGCTGGCCGGCTGAGGTGGTCGGGCGCCGACACCGTGGCTGGCTGGCGCGCGTGCTCGGTCGAGAGAAAATCGGCTGAGGATGCTTCTGTGTTAGGTGGTCTGACCAGTGGGCCCTTTTCTCCCCTCTAATTCTTTCTCCCCCTTCTGCTGCAAATATCCCAGCTACTCACAATTAACTGTGAGACTTAATCACCAAGTCACAGTTTGAATTTGGTTTCCCAAATTTGGAATTTGTTTGGCTAAATTTGCTTCACATTTGAACTGAAATTCAAATCCAGTTTTGAATTAGTGCAAGTTTAGCTCCCGACAAGATGAACTCCAATGGGGATGAAAATTGGTGGGCTAACTCAGAAAAATGTGCTGAGTTTGAATATGAAGCCAACTTTTGAATTTAAGTGATGAAAGTTGCTTTAATTTGAATTTACATTCAAATTGACCTCTTTTTCAAATGCCTCCAAACGTGCCTCAAAAGTGTTGGATTTGCATGAAATTCGGCCTGAACCTTCCCAAGACTTTTAAAGTTCTAGGGGTGAGCTCAACCTCCCATGTTCATGTGTAGAAATCCTACTTTGTGAAAGTTAGGGCTTTCCCCTCTAATCACCCTTTTAATGAAGGTTACTTGCTCTTGACAAGTATTCACAAGATACCCACAACAAAAGCTGTGGTGTTGTGAGGTGATGAAAAATTTTTGTAAGTCCCTTTTCTTGGGCTTTTACAGCTACCTAATACGTTTGGAGTCCAGCATGTGAAGCAGAGTTCAAGGCATTAGTGAAACACCTAACATCAGCACCTATATTGGCGCAGCCAGACACAACAAAACCGTTCGATGTGTACTGTGATGCATCTGGCATTGGGCTCGGATGTGTGCTGATGCAAGACCGAAGGGTGGTCGCGTATGGATCACGGCAGCTCAGAAACCATGAGCAGAATTATCCAACTCATGACTTAGAGCTCGCTGCCGTGGTACTCTCACTCAAGATGTGGAGGCACTACCTAATCGGTAACCTCGTGGATTTATATACCAACCACAAAAGCCTCAAGTACATATTCACTCAGAAGGACCTGAACATGAGGCAGCGAAGATGGTTGGAGTTGATAAAGGATTACGAAATAGAGATCCATTATCACCCCGGCAAAGAAAAAGTAGTGGCAGTTTACCCACCACTTTTCAGAAGCATGATTCTGTGTGGGTGATCGTCGACCGGCTCACCAAAGTTGCCCATTTCATCCCGGTCAACAACAACTACAACGCCAAGAAGTTTGCTGAATTATACATCTCACGGATCCTATGCTTGTACGGCGTACCCCAAACCATCATATCGGATCGGGGCACCTTATTTATGTCCCGTTTTTGGGAGCAGCTACATGCTTCTTTGGGGACGAAACTGATCCGTAGTTCTGCGTACCACCCGCAAACTGATGGGCAAACCGAGCGGGTAAATCAAATTTTAGAAGATATTCTACGAGCTTGTGCTATCAGCCACGGTAAGAATTGGGATGATCACTTACCGTTAGCCGAGTTCTCGTACAAAAATGGGTACCAAGCCAGCATAAAAATGGCTCCCTATGAGGCGCTATACGGGAGAAAATGCCACACACCGCTGAATTGGTGTGAGTCTGGCAAAAGGGTCACCTTCGGGATTGATCTTATCAACAACACGGAGGAAAAGGTTCGGCTGATTCAAGTGAACCTAAAAGCCGCCCAATCCCAACGAAAACAGTATGCGGACCGGAGAAGACGCCCGTTACAATTCGAAGTCGGGGATCACGTATATCTACGTGTGTCTCCAATAAAGGGCGTAAACAGATTCGGGGTGAGAGGAAAGTTGGCACCCCGATTCATCGGTCCATTCCAGATTACATAAAGATGTGGATCAGTTGCATATCGGCTGGAATTACCAGAAACACTTTCCGGTGTGCACGACGTCTTTCACGTTTCTCAGCTGAGGAAGTGTCTTAAGCTATCAACTACCATTCAGCTGGAGGATATTGATGAACTGAAACTGGATCTCACGTATCGGGAGGAACCGGTTCAGATAATTGATGAAAAGGCCCGAACCATATGCAACCGTATGTTGTGGTTCTACAAGGTTCTATGGAGTAATCACTCCGTAGATGAAGCGACATGGGAGAGCGAAGGATTTCTTCGCGCTAACTACCCCGACTTTTTCGCGTCGCACATATGGTAATTTTCCACCACCCTCTCTCTCATTTTCACCTTATAATCTCAGGATGAGATTCTTTTAAGGGGGGAGGAATGTAAGGGCCTAAACATCCAAAGTTTTCATTACACCACACGCACACCTCATTTGAGGAAAACTTATGAACACATGTGAAGAGCATGTAACCACAATCAATATGGTCATTAGAAGTGAACTTACAAAATGCAAAAGTGGTATTTCCCACATGCATCACATACGGGCTGAGCATATGAAAAACTCCTACACCTTGCTAGGAAGGCTTATGCCAAATTTCACCCAAATCCAAAACCTTTTTGAGGTATATTTGGGTATAATAAGAAATAGGCTAGTTTGAACTCAAATTCAAATTCAAACTTCTTTCATTCCATGAATTCAAAAGTGGGATGCATATTCACACTCAGCACATTTTTGTGAGCTCACACACCAGTTTCACTCCATTTGGAGTTCATCTTGACATGAGCTAATTTTAGCAAATTCAAATTCTATTTGAATTTCAAACTGCATATGTGCTGAAATTATATTCAAACACTTCACAATTTGAATTCTAACAAGTTCAAATGGGCATTTGGTAGAAAATTCAAATTCCAAAGGGTATTAGTGGGACTAATGTATAGAGCAGTGGGAGGAAGTTAATTTCAGAGGTTAGAATGGAAGTGGGTCCCACCTGTCAGCCTCACTAGCAATTTAACCGACTGAAGAACAGAGCACTCAGTTTCTCGGGCTGCAGCTGAGCGCGCCACCGAGCGGGCGATCAGCGCCAGCTCCTGCTGCATTTCCCCACACTGGATACCGGCTGCTGGATGCCTTATCTCTCATCCTCGTGCTCCGTGTGCTTACAATCCGAGTCCACAGCATGTTCGCCCTCTCTCACACCGAGCTCAACCGAAAGCACGCCGTCCTCTCGGTTCCACTCGCGAGTAGGCCGATTACTCGCGAACAGAGCCTTCCCAGTAGCGAAACGGCGTCGTGGGTTTGTGAGCAACATACTCGACGTCTTGTTGTCCCGTGACCGCTCTCCCTAAGCTAACCGAGCGTTTTTCCGGCAACCCGAGCGTTGCCACAATTCGGTGCTCCCGCGGACAGCTCGGCACAGCCATCCTCGCATCCAATCCTCTACACAAGAAAGGTGCATCACTGCGTGTAGAAGGTGTAGCCGAAAGCCGTTTGTCATATAATCAACCATAGGTCAAGATTTCCAAATACACCGAAAGCTAGTTCATATGGGACGAGCTCACCATAGACTGAAATTCGGACTCCACGCACTCTTGTTAGTCAAGCCTGTTGGCCAGTAGGTTCTACACATGCTAGCGCAGACGCTCGAGGAAGAATCAAGCAAAACCGTTGAGGATCTGTCGTGATATGGCCGTTTTCCTCGCCGCCATTGCAAAGTACCTCGGCTCACCGTCGAGAGTATGGTTGCCGGCGTTTCTAGCTTTCAAAAGGTCTTGTTTCATGTTCCTCGTGCTCCGCTGATGCTCTCTGAGCAATTTCCGATCGATTTGGTGCCATGTGGTGCGAGAGCAACCTTGCCGGAACCCTAGGTTCCGCTGTCACCGGTGCACACGTGTTTCCGGTGATCGCCAGCAGGCGGCTAGCCCACAGATGAGTTCACGGGGTCGGAAAACGGGGAGGCGGCGAGTTTCGGGCCAAGTGTTGGCCGGGAACTCGGTTCCGGCAAGGTTCGCCGGAGAGCGCCGCCGGGGGACTCTGTTGGCGCGATGTTGAAGAAGATCCGCGTTGTGGGACCCACCGGCAGAAGTTTAAACTTTTCTCCGATTTTCAGGATTCAGCTCTCTGAGTACTTTCCAATAAATAAAGTTTCACTTTATGAAAATCCTTATTTTTCCAGAATTAATTGTTGAAATTTAAACTGTTTAGAATTTTAACTGGTGAACCCTTTAGAGGAAAATTCTGAAATTTGGCCTGGATTTTCATCATAATATCCTGGAGCTACCATAAAAATTTCAGATCCATTTAAGCTCATTTGATCCAGCTAATGGTGTGATTAATAAAACTGTTCCAGAGAAAATGGAAAATGTCCAGAAACATTTTCAGCATTTTCCCTGAAATTGTTTAGCTCATATCTCTTGCTAGGAACCTTCAAATTAAGTGAGACCAACTCTATTAGAACCCTCTGAATATCTAGTTTTCAGAAAGTCATGGCTTGCTCCATGAAAATCCCTAGAACACCCTAAGAGCTCCAATTAAGGCCAAGTACACAATTATTTGTGGAGGGCTCAAATGAGCTTTGCTGCAAATGAAACTTAGCCCAGTCTCTGTTCAGTGTCATTGGGCCTGTCTAGCAAGACTTATATTCTTCACAAATTTAACTTCAATTCAAATGCATTTAAATTGACACATATATGTATTTATCACATGTAGTCGCTAAGGTTGAGGAGGAGCCCGACGTCTTAGACTTCATCACTCCAGAGGAGCAGCTAGCCTACGACCAACAGCAGCAAGGCAAGCTCCAGTTTGCATTAGCCTTTTACAAATTTTAATGTTTTCAGAACTTACTTTGAGCACCCACTTAAATTTTGCATTAGAGTATTGTTTGAAAATCCAAATGCATTTCCAAGAAAACCCACTTAAACCTCAATTAGCTACTGCAATGGTAAGTTAGTGTAGGATTCGGTACAAGTCGAGTAGTTGGAACTGCTCGTGAGAATAGGCTAGAGGCACACTACTCGGGTAAAGGTAGCAAATGAAACACATGGCAAGAAAAATGAGACCGGGCGGAGAGTAAGGGCAGCAGGACGTTGGGGCCTGGGTGCCATAGCTCCGCTTGTGTCGATTGAGGACCGAGCCGTGTGCGGGTCTGTTGAACAAGCTAGAACAGTACCGAAGACCTACCAGATATATGGGAAACGGGAAACCGATGTAATTCGGGTAGCTGGGTGTTGTGGCATTGCTTGTCGTCCAGAGTGTAGGTTGAGAGCTTGAGGTGTAAATCGGCTGGCAGCACTGAGGATGCGCGTGCAGAGACCTCTTGCTCGGGACGATAGGACCTGTTCAACATTTGGCTGATGGGTGAAAGGTGGGTCGTACGACGTCCGTGATGGTTGCTGTAGGCAACATTGAGTACGGGCGTACGTGACGGGTTATTCGGGTAACCCTGCAGGTGTAAATTGATTATAATCGCCGTCCCTCACGGTCAGTGAGTACCACTTGTTCACTGTACCGTGACGTAGAAAGAACAGGCTAGAGTCATGTAAAGTTGCTGATTGAAAGCTATACCTTGATTGTTAATGATTGGTTGTAGTTTAGAGCAAATTAAAGTTCCTTTTAACCATGAGCAAAGTACATGAGAGAAATGCGTTTCTTGTGTGATTGCGGCTCTCTCATGTGCCTTAGCGTGAGGTTCTCCACAACTTGCAGCTAAAACTTGCAAGTAAGGTTCAAATAATTAGGCGAGTCCTTTGTAACTTATTTGCCTCAGTACCTTGAATCCTTCATGTTGAAGTTTCATGTATTGGAGAGACGGGTCAGACTTACTGAGCCATCGTGCTCACTGCTTGTGTTTGAAGCTTTTGCAAGGTGTTACGAGGAAGAGACTACCGAGGAGGAGACAGAACCCCAAGAAGGAAATCCCGTCGAGTGGCAGTCGTGCACGCCCCTGTGTTAGACCGAACATATTTTGTTGTAAGAATGTTCATAAACTCATTTATGTAATAAAACTTTGCTTCCGCTTTGTACCATTTTATGTGTGTTATCCGGTGCTGTGCAACGCAGCACCCTTCAGCGTGATCCTGGCTCGACGAGGCCGTGGGGCCCTCGCAAAGGCAAGAACATGCTTCAATGCCTCGAGTGATGAAGATAAAGAGGTGGAGCACCTTATGGCCTTGATGAAGAAAAAGAAGGAGGAGAAGAAGAAGAAAAAAGAAGGAGGAGGAGTCAAAGGACTACTCCCGATGTCCTTTCAGCTATGAGCACTTAAATACCAATACTAACTTTCTCTCTATTCCAGTTGGCAAGCCTCCCCACCTTGAAGGATTAAATCACACAATGTGGAGGCACAAAATGAAACTACACCTAATCTCACTTGACCCCAAACTTTGGCGCATTTTATGTACAGGTGTAGAAATTCTGGATGATGATGAAGAGCTCACTCCTGATCAAAAGCAACAAATCCATCGCAATGCTCAAGCCGCAGCCATCTTCATCTCACCCTTGTCCAAGGAAGAATTTCAAAAGGTGGATGGGTTGGAGATCGCAAAAGACATTTGGCACACCCTTAAGGTTGCACATGAGGTTACCAAATCTATCCATGAGGCCAAGATAGAGATGACTGAGGGGGACCTTGGAAGGTTTGAAATATAGGATGATGAAACTCCACAAGAGATGTACAACCGGCTATAAGTTCTCATCAACAAAAGCCGAGCTTATGGTTGCGAGAAATGGACCGACCATGAAGTAGTAAAAAAGATGATTAGGGCTTACACGGTGCGAAACCTCACACTTTGCTCCTTGATAAGTGAGAGTCCCAACTGCGACACCATCACTCCTGATGAAGTACTTCCGATGGGAATAAGGACTTCAGGCACGGGAGGGTGAAGGAAGAGACAATAACTAGCTGACTTAGCGTCACCGAATCACAGTTCTATATTCACTAAGTGAACGAAATGCTTATTGCTTGGAAAATTTGTCAACCATGAGATGATATAGAAAGAAGACTTTTACAAGGCAACCTCATCCAAGAAGCATGACATCACTTTCAAGGCGTCCTAGAGATCAAAAGGCAAGAAAGTGAAAGAACAAAGACCAAGTGAAGAGAGTGATGATGAGAGCTCAATGGATGATGAAGAAATGGCACTCTTCAATATAAAATTCAAGAGGATGATGAAAAATAAAAGGAGTGCAATTTATGAGAACAATTCCAAGGAAAGGACAAAATCAAGGACAAAAAGGGCTTGCTATAATTGTGGCAAATATGGGCATTACATCACAAATTGCCCATATGAGAAGAAATATGAAGATGATGGCAAGAAGAAAAAGGGAACAAAATTTCAAGACAAGAGAACTCTCAAGAAAAAGAAATTCTTTGGGGCTGCTCACATTTTATAAGAGTAGGACTCAAATGATGATAGTTCCTCTTCTGAAAATGAAGAAGTGGCTAACATAGCCATCAACAGGTATTCAAGCAAAAAGGTGCTATTGCCAAACTAAAGCGATTGGAAGAAGAAAAATCACACTTGCCTCATGGCTAAGGAGACAAAAGCGTAAGGTAAGCTCCAAATCCTCCTCCAATTCCATTACTAGTGATAACACATTTGTGATAGTAGTAGTAGTGATATGGAGTTCATGTTTAACAGGATGAGTAAAAAGACCATTTCCGAAATGGAAAGTGTAATGGAACAAGTATTTGACATGGAAGAGATTCTTGACAAGCAAGAAGGATTACTCATCCTTGAGAAGGAGAAAAATCTTGAACTTGAGAGGTTACGAAAACTTGAAAAAGAGAAGAGTAGCAAGCTAGACTTATAACTTGCATCACGTAAGGAGACATGTTCAAGTTTGAAGAGCTCAAATGTTGCTCTTCAAGATGAATTTGAGAAATTGTAAAAAATTCACAAATCACATGAAGTGGAATTTGAAACTCTCAAGTCTAGTGCCTCATCTTATAAAAGTTCACTCAAACCTACTAGGCAACTAAAACTTGTGATTGTGCAAAATTGATACTTACTTGAAGGAGCAACTTAAGGCGACCCAAAGAAAAACTCCAACCAAGAAAGGAGTCTTTGATAAGGAGAAGCTGAAATATGCAAGAAGTGCATATTTGAACTCTAATCTCCCATAAATAAAGAAGGTCTTGTCTATGTTAGAGGTGGCAAGTAACATACTAGAGTCATAAAGAACAATAAGGAATGCCTTACTTTTGTTAAGGAAGACTCTTACAAAAATGTGAAATTAGATAATTCTATTCATGCAAATGCTCGTTTTGTTTTCACTATGGCATTTCATGACTCTGCTGCGTCTTATGTTCTAATGAGAAATAAATTTGGTAAATTTATTGCTAAATATGTTGGGACACACCATAAGAAACCAAAAACTGGTGCGTGGATGCCGAAATCACTTGTGACTAACATGAGAGGACCCAAACAAGCTTGGGTACCTAAAACCATGGCCTAATTTGTTTTTGTAGGCATACTTCTTCGGTGGATCAAAGTGAGTGTTAGATAGTGGATGCACAAATCATATGGAGAAAGAAAAATATTCATTACATATGAAGAAAATGATGATCCAAGTGAAAAAATCTCTTTTGGCGACAATAGTTAGTGAAGAGTGCTTGGTATTGGTAAAATTTGTATTTTATCTCAACATTCAATTTCTCATGTCTTGCATGTGGAGTCCCGTGATTACAATTTGTTGTCCGTATGACAACTTTGTGAGAACGGGTATAATTGTATGTTTACAAATGATGGTGTCACCGTTTTTAGAAAAAGTGATGACTCAATTGCTTTTAAGGGCATGTTAAAGAGAAAACTTTATCTTGTGGACTTTACCACAGATTAAGCTCAACTTGACACATACTTAATTGCAAAAACTAACATGGGTTGGCTGTGGCATCGAAGACTAGCCTATGTTGGTATGAGGAACTTACAAAAACTTCTAAAATGCGATACCATTCCAGGACTAACAAATGTTGTATTTGAGAAAGATAGGCCTTGTGATGCTTGTCAAGCCAGAAAGCAAACAGGAGCACCACATCCCGCCAAAAATATGATGACTAATACAAGACCTTTGGAGCTACTTCATTTGGATCTTTTTGGTCCTATTGCTTATATAAGCATAGGCGGTAACAAATACAGTCTTGTTACAGTTGATGATTCTTCTCGTTTCACTAGGGTGTTGTTTTTGTATGAGACGAGTGAAACACAAGGGGTACTAAAGAAATTTTTGAAGATAACTCAAAATGAGTTCTCTTTGAGAACCCACCTCGCCTTAATCAACCACCGCAGAAACGTCCTGTTATGCAAGCACCTCGTATGCCTTTGCCTCCTGCGCCCCGTCCCAACATGGGCACCTATGCTCAAAACCAGCCTCGTCCCAACGTTCCTGCTGTTTTGGGCAACAAAGCATGCTTTTCATGCGGAGAGGCGGGACACTTTGCAAGTCAATGCCCGAAGAAAGGCCTTGGACAGCCGACCAACGCACCAAAACAGAACCCACGGCCGAATGGAGGAGCTACGCAAGGTAACCATGGGCAGCAGAACTACACTCGTGGCAACGTGAATCGTGTCTCCGCTGAGGAAGCGCAACAAGTTGAGAACGTCGTGATTGGTATGTTCCTTGCCAACTCCAACCCAGCCACGGTTTTATTTGATTCCGGAGCATCTCATTCATTCATATCATCCAAGTATGTTGCCAAGTATAATCTGCCCATATCACACATGAAACACACTATGTTGGTTAATTCTCTCGGTGGAGAGATGAGGACTGATATAGTATGTCCGAAAGTAAACCTTAAAATAAGGGGGGTAGACTTTCTTGCCAACCTTATTGTCTTGGATTCCCAAGGGATTGATATAATACTTGGAATGGATTGGTTAAGCAAGCACAACGGAGTAATTCAATGTGCTGAGAGGAGCATGAAGTTGACAAATGAGCACGGTACTTGTATTGAGTTCGAGTCAACCCAACCGGCAACCGAGAAGGCAGCGTTGAACCACGTCGAAGAAGCAACATCGGAAAGCATTCCGGTGGTTCAAGAATTTTCAAATGTGTTCCCAAAAGAACTTCCTGGTATGCCACCTGACCGGGACATTGAATTTGCCATTGATTTAGTACCTGGAACTGCACTTATAGCGAAAAGGCCATATAGGATGCCCGCTAATGAACTAGTGGAACTTAAGAAGCAAATTCAGGAGCAGCTAGAAAAGGGTTTTATTTGCGCAAGCTCGTCACCGTGGGGAGCCCCCATGCTCTTCGTAGACAAGAAGGATGGGACTCAAAGGATGTGTGCGGATTATAGGTCTCTCAATGAGGTGACGATCAAGAATAAATACCCGCTGCCCCGTATAGAGGACCTATTCGACCAAATGAAAGGCGCCCGAATTTTCTCCAAGATTGATCTTCGGTCGGGATACTTCCAGCTGAAGATTAAGCCCTCTGACATACCAAAGACTGCATTTCAAACACGGTATGGTTCGAATGAATATACCGTTATGTCTTTTGGGTTAACAAATGCACCCACATACTTTATGTACCTCATGAATAAGGTCTTCATGGAGTACTTGGACGAGTTCGTCATGGTTTTCATCGACGATATCATGGTGTATTCGAAAAACGAGGAAGAACATGAGGAACACATGATATTGACACTGCAGAAACTGCGAGAGCATCAATTGTATGCTAAGTTCACAAAATGTCAATTTTGGCTAAAGGAGATATCATACCTAGGCCACATCATATCCCAAGGAGTATCGGTTGATCCCGGAAAAGTGGGAGATGTTTTGAAGTGGAATCATCTGCAGAATGTAAGAGATATTCGGAGTTTTCTTGGGATGGCTGGATACTACCACCGGTTCATCAAGGATTTCTCCAAAATAGCGAAGCCTATGACTGAATTGCTAATGAAGGGAAAAGCATTTCAGTGGACACCAGTGTGCCAAGAAAACTTTGAGGAGCTCAAGAAAATACTAACCACAGCGCCGGTTTTGGTATTGCCGGACGTGAGCAAAAGCTTCGACATATATTGTGACGCATCAAGATAAGGGCTGGGATGTGTGCTCATGCAAGAAGGACAAGTGGTACCCTATGCATCAAGACATCTAAAGAAACACGAGCTGAATTACCCCACACATGACTTGGAACTTGCAGCCGTGGTACATGCCTTGAAGATTTGGAGGCATTATATCCTTGGCCACCGATGTGAGATCTATACGGATCACAAAAGCCACAAGTATATATTCACGCAAACAAATCTGAATTTGAGGCAACATCAATGGTTGGAACTCATCAAGGATTATGATGTTGGAATCAACTATCACTCCGGAAAGGCCAATGTAGTAGCTAATGCGTTGAGCCGAAAGGGGGCGTGTCACCAACTCACGGTTCGGGACCTGCCGCCCGAGCTGCGCAAGGAGTTCGAACGGTTACATCTCGGGTTCTTGAATGAGATGGAAGTGATAGAACTCAACTCTTCACTGGAACAAGAGATACAATATGGCCAAGCAACGGATGAGGAAATCAAGGAAATCAAGGAGAGAATCCGACAAGGCATAGAAAAGGATTTCAAGGAAGACGAGAAAGGCACGCTTTGGTTAGGGAAAAGGATTTGTGTGCCTAACGTGAAGCACATCCGTGACACGATATTAAAGGAGGCACATGACTCACCTTATTCCATACATTCCGGCTGTACAAAGATGTACAAGGATCTGAAAACTTTCTATTGATGGGATGGTATGAAAAGGGACATAGCCGAATATGTTGCCTTATGCGATACGTGCCAACGGGTGAAGGCCGAACATAAAAAACCCGCTGGATTGTTGCAGCCATTGAAAGTACCCGAGTGGAAGTGGGAACACATCAGCATGGATTTAATCGTCAGATCGCCACGTACTCATTCAGGTTACGACTCCATTTGGGTTATTGTGGACCGATTGACGAAAACAGCCCATTTCCTTCCTGTTAGAACCACGTACCTCGTCGCAGAACTAGCCGAGCTGTATATGGAACAAATTGTGTGTCGCTGTGGAGTTCCGAGGAGGACAGTTTCAGATCAAGGTTCTCAATTTACCTCTAGGTTCTGGAAGAAGCTGCATGAAGCCATGGGTACATGACTGAATTTCAGCTCCGGTTATCACCCGCAAACCGATAGGCAAACTGAGAGGACAAATCAAATTTTGAATTTCATGTTGAGAGCTTGTGCCTTGAAACATGGGCGTAGTTGGGATAGGAGCTTGCCATACGCTGAATTCTCGTACAGTAACAGCTATCAAGCAAGCTTGAAGATGTCACCTTTCGAAGCATTGTATGGTAGAAGGTGTAGAACGCCGCTGTTCTGGAATGAGACCGGAGAGAGCCAAGTGTTTGGACCCGAAGTGCTGCAAGACGCCGAGAAGCAGGTCCAAACGATACGAGAAAATTTGAAGGCTGCTCAGTCACGACAAAAAGGTTATGCTGACAATAGGTGAAGAAGGTTGACCTTCGAAGTGAGAGATTTTGTGTATCTTAAGGTATCGCCTATCCGAGGTCAACGAAGGTTCAACGTCAAGGGCAAATTAGCACATCGCTACATCAGGCCATTCAAGATTTTGGGCAAGCGAGGAGAAGTAGCCTATCAACTAGAGCTGCCAACGCACCTCTCCGACATACACGACGTGTTTCACGTATCCCAACTCAAGAAGTGTTTAAGAGTACCAGAAGAACAAGTACCGATGGATGAGCTCGAGCTTCAAGAGGATCTAACCTACACGGAGCACCCCGTCAAAATATTGGACATGAAGGAAAGGGTCACAAGGAACAAAGTGATCTGTTGGTGCAAGGTACAATGGAGCCATCACACAGAAACCAAAACTACATGGAACGTGAGGAAGACCTCAAGGCGGAATCCCCTCATCTATTCTCTACTCTATCAAATCTCGAGGTCGAGATTCAGTTTAAGGGGGGTAGGTTTGTAACACCCTCAAATTCATTTCCATGCATTGCATACATTTTTCATGTAGAGAAACATTATAAAATAAGTAGAAATGGAGAAAGAACTATAGAAATGGAGAAAGAACTATAGAAATGGAGAAACGGACCATAGAAATGGAGAAAGAACTATAGGAATGGAGAAAGAACCATAAAAATGGAGGAAGGAACCATAGAAATAGAGGAAAAAACACAGAAATGGAGAAGGGAATATATAAATGGAGAATGGGGCATAGAATTGTAGAAGGGCAATGTAGAAATGGAGAATGGAACATAGAAATGGAGAGGGGAATGTAGAAATGGAGAATGGGACATAGAAAGGGAGAGGGGAATGTAGAAATGGAGAATAGGACATAGAAATGGAGAGGAACCATAGAAATGGAGAAAGAATCATAAAAATGGTGGGGAATGGGAAAAAGATAGCTGAAATGAGCCAATTCAAATTTGTCGAAGTGCGCTGTCGACACTTCCCCCGGCCCCGCTGGACACGTGGCGCCCTCAGAGATCACCCCTGCGGAGGGGGTGAGGTCCGGCACTGCTGGTCACGTGGCAGGCCCGGGACTCGCCTCTGAGGAGAAGGGAGACCCGGCCCCGCTGGACACGTGGCGCCCTCAGAGCTCACCCCTGCGGAGGGAGTGAGGTACAACACTGCTGGCCACGTGGCAGGCCCGGGGCTCGCATCTAAGGAGAAGGGAGACTGGGCCCCACTGGACACATTGCGCCCTCGGTGCTCACCACTACGGAGGGGGTGAGGTCCGGCACTGCTGGCCACGTGGCAGGCCCGGGGCTTGCCTCTGAGGAGAAGGGACGCCCGGCCCCGCTGGACAAGTGGCACCCTCGGAGCTCACCCCTGCGGAGGGGGCGCGGCCCGGCTCTGCTGGCCGCGTGGCAGGCCCCGGGCTCGCCTCTGAGGAGAGGGGAGGCCAGGCCCCGCTCGACACGTGGCGCCTTCGGAGCTCACACCCACGGAGTGGGCGAGGTCCATAGGCGGTTTTTCTCCTGTGCGCGGGGGTACCCAGTACTGAGGGTACTGACATAATTTCCCCAAAATTTTCCCACATTTGGGGAATTTCCCCCAATTGCTGCCGCATCAAATCAATTGGGGAAAATTTTGTTAGGATTTTGCTCCAATTAGAGTAGGATTCTTCGGCCCCCCCTTATAAATAGAACCCAACCCCCCCTAGCTAAACCTCTTCACCTTTTTCCCCCTCCCAAGTTGGCGACTTGGAGGCCCTAGCCCCCAACTCGCCGAGTCGGACCCCCCTCGCCGGAGTTCAGTCGCCGGTGAGCCCCACCGGTGAGCCCGCCGACGAACCCCGTCACGCCTCGCCGTCGCCGGAAAAGAGCCGACGATCTGTCCTGCCCTAATCTTCCATAGAAAAATTCCCCACTGCTGCCATTGCTAGGAGGAAGGCCCTGCCACCAAATGGAAGTGAGGTAGGTATTCGTTACCCATCTTACGACGTCGTCGCTGTTTCTACGCATCCATTTTCGTCGCTCCCTTCGAACAGAATCTTTTTCGTGTGGACGGATCACGTTTTGATGGGTTTTTGACGGTGGAATTGATCTAGATCTTGAGTCAAGATCATAACCACGTCCATACTTGATCCCTACACCCTCGTTCATCATAAAACCCCATGAAAGCCCATTAAAACATGCAAGAACACATACAAACTGGTTTAATAAAACAGCACCATAGGATTTGCATTCATCTACACCATTGCATCTTGAGTAAAGTTTGTGCATGATGTTTGATTGATGTAAATTTTGTATGTGCGTGGTCATGAGTAGAAGGACAAGCTCAGAAAGCCATCTACAAAGAACTACAGCACCAAGACATCGAGACGCTTGAGCAACAAGAGCCACGGGAGCAAGGCAAGTGCCCCTTGACCATATTGATCCCATGTTTTGAAACTGTTTTGTTTGCGAAAACTCGTATGCTTGAGTCAACTTGATGGGACACACTTTTATAGGAGTTTACTAGTTTTTTTTAACCATCCTTGTCGCCGAGAAAGTTGATGAGTCGGGTATGGTCGTTTATTTTGCTCTTAATCCATGGGATACGGGAAGCTGAATTAAAACATGGTTAGCTACTGCACTCATATGAATAATGATGATGAGAACTTGATGATGTTAATGAGCATGGAATCAGGGTGATCTGGGCAAGCTTGGTTCGTGGATGTTACTGAATGAGATGGTGGTTTACTTGCCGTATATCTAAGGACCGGTTCATGCCAGCACATGCCAGGAAAACAGTACCACCAGAAAGCCAAATATGGGTGCGGCCTAGCTAACTAATTAGGTGTGTTGCTAGCTTTTTATGGACCGTGGATGGCGCGGGGAATGGGAGTCGAGAGGGACTGCCCTGGGAACTGCATGGCACAAGAAGGGGCCCGTGGGTGGGAGAATGGTGATTCGAGCCTGCCGGTGAAACCTCAGTGAGTCCATACATCTAGTAGCTCCTTTGTAAAGGCTATTTTGTGATCTCTTGGCCATACACCGATGGTTGTGTACTGTTATAATGGAGGTTCTGCAGTCGCCGACGGGTGATGAAACCACGAACTTGTGGGTAAAGTGGTGCCACCTCTGCAGAGTGTAAAACTATCATGATAGCCGTGCTTACGGTCACAAGCACCTGGCCAACTTCATTATTAGAGGGAAAACTTGGGATGGTTATTCGGTATGGTAATGGTATGGTCATGTGGGGACCACCCCGTGGTTCACCGACTCCAAGATCGCATAGGGTGGTGCCGTGCGATGCGGCACCCAACAGCACACACAAAAAGAATAAAGAACAACATATAAACTTTTATTTGATATAAAACAGCGGAAGTCTTTTACAAAACCTAATTAACAGCGGAAGTTATATACATAGTTGCTCTCAAACCCTAACTAAGCAAAAGTGCAGCCGTCCAGCCCGGGGACGCTACACACTAGCAGCATGGAACCGGAGATTACGGCGGCGTGCATGGCTCCAGCTCGGCCGTGTACCCCGACGGGGGCATCGCCTCGTCCTCAGAACCTTCTTCATAACTCTCACCTGCACACAGCTCAATTATTGCAACCGTGAGCACGAAGGCTCAGCAAGTCTTAACCGTCAACCCTAGGCATGGAACTCTACGTGCAAGGGTATGTAAGATAGGAAAGGATTTTGCAATAAAGACACGCCTATAAGTTGGTCCTTACTTTCAGTTTTATAGCAGCAGATTCATGTGCCTTAGGCAGCCCTCACATCGGAAGTCCAAAATCAAACAAGAAATGCTTTCCCCCGATGTGGAGGTGCCCAAAGTGGAATGTAAACTTAATTAGCTCTATATCTACAGCAATCAAGGTATTCAAGACATTAAGATCAATACAGCATTTTCAGTTGGCTTATTTCACTTCTTACTACGTCACAGCACAGTGAACAAGCGGGTACTCAAATAACCGCGAGGGACGGTGATTGCAATCAAGACACACCCGGATAACACGTCACATACACCCACTTTCAGAAGCGTGATTCCACACCCCTTCCTACTCTGTTGTATGCAACAACCTTTCAAAGGCAACCCAAATGCCGAACCGGTCCATCCGTAACGGGTAGGAGGTCCCCGCGTGGAGCGTGACTGTGCCCACCGGCAGATTTACACCTTGCTACCCTCAACCCACTCCTATTTACGGTTGGGTAAGCCTCGACACCCAGGTTAACCAATTACATCGGTTTCCTGGTTCCCATATGCCAGTATGCATCCGGTACTGTTCGATACTTGTCCAGCAGGGCCGCACACGGACGGTCCTCAACCGACACCAACAGGGCTACGCACGTGAGACCTCTGCTCACTGCTTCCTATCCTCCCTGCTGGGTCTCATTTTCATATCTTAAGCCATTTTTCTACCTCTTTTCATTCCATGTAATAAGTACTATCTCGCGAGTAGCTTCCAACCACTCGACTTCTACCGAGATCCTATACATTAGCATGGCATTCTCTACTCGTCGAGTTTGTAAACTACCCAACCCTTTATAGGATTTAAAAGGCTATGCAAGTGGGGTTTCAATCACCCTAACTCTAATGCATACAATTCAAACTAGACATAAGTGATACAAATGGAAAACTTTATAAAAGGTACTTAAGTGCAAACCGGGGCTTGCCTGGTTGCGAGTTAAACGGAAAGTCAGCTTCTGGTGGGAGGACGTCCAAGGGCTCCAGCGTATCCTCAACTTCGGTCACTATTATGAAATGTAATAAAATACATGTATAAGTATTAAGGATTTATAAGAATTGGACTTCTACTCATAGCTACTGCTATTTAAAATCCTTAATTGGCTTTGGGATTTTTACAGTGGATACTAGACTTTCTAAGGATGATTTGAGCCAAATTTGGAGATATGTCATTGCATAATGTAGTCTTTAAAATTCCTACAAGTACAATGCTTATCTGAATCTTGGAGCCCAAATCAGGAGCTTGACATAGCTAATGGTGGAAGATCTGATTAGGGTAAGGCTCCATGGTTCCAACAAAATTTGTTTCACCATTTTTGGAGCTACCATCAGAGAGATATGAATTTTTGAACTTAGACAGGAGTTCTGAAAAAGCTTCTGTTTAAATTTGAATTTTCAAATAATGGCTGAACTTGATAAGGTAATTTGACCTAGCAAATGACCTCCAATGAAGCCCAAATTTTTACTGGAGATCAGTATCTATGAAGAGGATTTGCTACCCAAATTTGGGAATATTTCACAAAGAGTTGCTCCTTTAATAAATCCCTAAAGGATTTAATAAAAACAATTCTACAGAAATTCCTGGGCATTTTCATAGTCAAAATTTGGTTTCTCTGTGAAGTACTCCTCATGAGAAACCCAACAAAATTGGTCTCACTCTTTTTGGAGTTTTCTACACAAAGTTATGGCCTTGTAAAGATCAGCTAATTCCTGGAATTATTTCTCTAATAGAAACTTCAAATAATTGGGCTGGGCCCACTGTTTTAATTCGGACCAGTCAGATTTCGGCAACACCGGGGGCAACGGGGTTATTCCTGCGCAGCCGCACCAGATCCGGCGCCACAAACCGATCCTCGCGCGAACCCGGAGGCTGACCGGTGGGACCGGCCCTCCTTCGTCTTCCTCGCGCTGCCCGCGCCTTCCGCGGCGGCGCACGCCGGCGAGGCTCGCCGGGACAGGGTTCCTGTGGTCCGAACTTCGTCAAACTCGCCGCCTGTGAGTTCTACACCGTGCTGAACACGATGGTGGGGTCGGGAGCCGATGACAACGGCCGGAAAGGTGCTTGCACCGGCGACCATGTCGAAGCTTACTTCGGCGACCTTGCTCTCCCTTAACAGTGGGTCATTCGGGCTAGGGTTTGCTCCAAAAGCACCAGTGTCCCATGGACATCCTCGACCCATAGCTCGCTCTCCCTGAAACCCACCGTAGAGGGGACCTCACCGGCGACCCGAGCCTGCAAAACTCCGGCGGCGACAAAAACTCGGTACCTGGCATCTCTACTTGATTGTTTGAGCTGCTAGGACTTCGGGAAGATGCGCAAGCATGTGCTGGAGCTACTCTAAGCTCATCTAGCGCGGAGCTACCCCGAGCACAACGAATTTTTGGTTATACCGCGCACTACCCGTCGGTGTACCGTTTGGGGAAACGGTGAAATTCTTGCCATCGGTCCTAGCAAACGCTAAACGGCCTCCGGCTACACGACCAGGACATGTCCACGCACCTTTCTTGTATAGGAAGTCGGGGGAGAGGGTGGCCGGTTGCTGCTGTCGACGGAGAGCCGAAACGGCGAGGTCCGGGCACCTTGAAGCTTTGGCGCCAATCCGTGTTTCTCGAGCAGTTCGGACCGGCAAACCTCGAAGGGGCTTTGGCAAGGGCTAGAGCACGTCCAGGCGATGCTCTTTTCTGTGGAGCGCTCAAGCAATCGAGCTTGGAGGCTGTGGTGTGATCGGAAGGAACAGCGGCGGTGTTTTGGACGAAAGGAAACGGCGGGGGCGCGAGTTATCGCAGGGGAAGAAGGAAAACAGCTCCGGCGCACCCTTTGCCGTGATTCAACCGAGCCACCGAGGCAGCAGGAGGTGGCGCGGGCTCTCCCTCGGGCGCGGGTTCAACCGGGAGCTGGCGCGCTCCCGCTGTTCGACCGCCGTCGGCTGAGGCGGCAACTCCAGTGGGTGGCTGACAAATGGGCCCCACCTCCCCTCTTTGTTTAATCAACTTTTTCTGATATTTTCTCACCAGCAACTCAACATTAAAGACTTGACTTCAACCCCAAGTCATAGTTTGAATTTGCAGAATTCAAATGGTTTGAATTCTGGTGTAGAATTTGAATGGGGTTTGATCATTTGAATTTGAAAAGGAGTTTGAATTCTCCACTTTGTATTGCCTCAAAAATATAGCAAACCAGCTCCAAAATTTCCAATTTTTGGCAGGGCTGCTCATTCAAAGGTGGAGAACACATTTGTGAAACCCAATTTTCAAACTGAGGGAATTGGAATTTGAAACTGAATTTGAAATTCAGATTAGAGGGCTCTTCCTTTTAATTCCAAATAAATATTGAAACTCCTCCAAATGAACTGAAATTTGGAAGGGTGAATATTTGGACTATGAAGATCCAAGCTGTGCATTTAGATCCCCATGTTTGCAAGTTTTGGGAAGTCTAAACCCTCACTTTGAACTTACCCCATTATAATTCAAAGTTTTAATTCTCCTCATTTTTCATAAGTGCACATGACCAGAATTTTCTTGCTACCACTTTTGGGGATTTTACAGGTCATTGGGATTGGTTGGGGACTGTTTTGAGTCATGAAAATGAGTTTGGCTTCGGTTATATGAATATGAGATGGTTATGAATATTTATGAAAATGAGATGAACTTGAGAAAGATTATTGGCTCAATGAGACTTGATAAGTGGTGAATTATGATGAGAAAATGTTGCTGAATTACTTGGTCATGTTGGGATAAATTTCACTTAGAAATAGTTGCTGTTTTTATCATGTTTGTGAAATAAAATTTGCTTGCTGCAATGAGTCTTTTTATTCCATACCTTGTTTTAAGCTACATGTCATACTTTTCCTGCACTTGCTTAGTACAACATGTACTCACCCTTGCATTATCAAATAAATATCAGCAACAGGAGAAGAGTACATCGAAGACCATGTGGAGTACATCGAGAATGACACTGCTGAAAAGAATTGACCAAAGAAAGCCTTTGCACCTCATACATATCCAATATGTCCTTTTTAACAGTGTTTCTGGACACTACTTTGAAAAGAGGTTGCAATGATGCACAAAATCTTCGAAAACCAGCATGATCAACTATAGATAGTGGATACTCATGGGCACATATCATTAGTGCAAGTTCCTTCCTAGCAATTTGCTGATCAAAAATATACTTTTCAACAACAGCAACCCCATTATCATCTTTGCTTATCTTCAAGGTTGCTTGTTTTAAGCCTTTCCTTACTTGTCTAGATGTGCAAATTTTAAGGTGACCACGCAAGTGATTTGTCCCTGCTCTACTATGTCCAACTAGAAGTTTTTTACACCAATTGCATTGAGCTTTAAGTTTACCACTCACAGTAACTTGTTCAAATTCTAGCCAAACATCAGATTTGAGCTTTCTCTTACCACCAACAGCCACATTGTCATCTACATCTAAAGGAACATCTTCTTCAGATGGTACTGCTGTAGGTTGAGATTGAGAATTTGTACCGGCAGCAACACCAACATTGCTGGAAGAAAAAGCAGCAGCACTAGCAGCGGTGGATGATGCAGCTTGATCAACACGTCGTTGCCTCTCTGCTGCAGCCGTAGCTTCTGTCGACATGCCGTGGATCTGGACCAAACTGATGAAATAAAGTGCAAATAGTTGTTCATTAGGTAGCAAAGTACTATCGCTTGAAGTTGAATAACAATACATACAGTAGGGTGGCGGCGGCCGGCTATACCAGTTTCAACGGGGTCGGGACTCGGGAGCAGCCGCCGGCCGGCGGCAGACTTCACGACGGGGTCGGGACTCGGGAGTCGGGAACAACGAGCTAGGCGGCGGGAACAACCGGCGACGACGAGGACCGCGAGGGCCGAAGCTGCAGCGGCGGCGCGGCGCGGTCCGCACGGAGGAAAGCTGCAGCGGCGGCGTGGCGCGGTCCGCACGGAGGAAAGCGGCAGCGGCCGGAGGCGCGGTCTACACTGAGGAAAGCGGCAGCGGCCGGAGGCGCGGTCTACACTGAGGCAAGCGGCGGCGCCGGCGCTGCGGTCCGGAGGCAAGCGGCGACGCGCGGCGCTCAGTCTGTCGGTCGAGGAGGAGACTTGGGTTGCGGCGCGCCGGCGCTGGCGCTGAGGTGAGGGACTGAGGGAGTGAGGCTAGGGTTACGGGACTACGGGTTAAAACAATTCACGGTGGGCTGGGCCGGGCTAGTGGGCTACAAATTGGTGATTTCGGGCGCCCGATGGGGACCCGCGGGTTGAAAATGGAACCCGCACCCGCACCCACAATATATCGGGTCGGGTGCGGGTCAGACCCACGGGTGGAAATTTTAACCCGCACCCGCACCCGTCGGGTGCCAAACCCGACGGGGACCCGAACCCGCGGGTCCAATTGCCATCCCTAGTGCGAACTACCGTCAACATGCCTGTGGAGTTGAAGATGGAGCCTGCTGCTGTTTAGTTGTTTCCGCTGTCGTTTAGAGACTTCGGCTGCAAGAATAAGATAGACAATCATGAGTGGGACAATTAGTCGATGTAATAAAGTACTTAAACACTATTTATTCGTGGTTATATTCTGAATTCAGTTTGTCGATTACATGTGTATGTGTGATGAACATCCTGGGCACACATATGCATTAACTTGGTTCTGTTTTCGGAACCGGGTGTCACACGCACCCACATGGAGAGCTACAAGGGCAGAAGCTATTGATGATGCCGCATGGGATGCACTCACCGGACCGTGCTACGCTTTCCGTGAGCAGCTTAAGAACACTACTTTTGGGCTGCACCCATATCGGAAGAGTAGTGCAAGGGAGATCATTGGACCCCATGAAGGAGCTCTTTCCAATCCACAAGCTGCTGACAAGTCTCAGAAATTACTCGTGGAGTTAGGAAACCGCTATGCAAGCACACAAGAAGAGATCCGTTACATCTGCAAGAAGCTATACTTGCTGGAAAAACAGGAGGAGACTCGTGCCAACACGGTAGCAAATGGAGCACCAGCGTCATCTATCCCTACGTGGACTGCCGACTCACCATGGTGTGCGCCCATTTATGGATCACCCCCGTCACACGGAGAGAACAGCACCGGTTCTCACAATTAAATTTTAGGTTTCCCATTGAATAGGCTGTAATAGGAACGCTTAGATCGTAGTAGCTTGAATAAGAGTGTGAACTTCTGTGATGATTGCTTGTATTTGTGTGCTTGGTGTGAGTTGTGGGACGCTTCGGCGAATGTCCACATCCACACATAGTGGAGTGATGTGAGATGCTTCGCACTTGTTCACATCCTCATATAGGATGAAATTAATAAAAGAAGTTACTTAGTTCATACGCCTTGATGCATATAGTTGGGAAATCGCTTCTTTCAAATCTGAATTCTAGCTCCTACAAATATAGTATGTCCGAGAGTAAGCATTAAAATAAGGGGGGTAGACTTCCTCGCCAACCTTATCGTCTTGGATTCCCAAGGGATTGACATAATATTTGGAATGGATTGGTTAATCAAGTACAACAGAATGATTCAATGTGCTCAGAGGATCGTGCAGTTGACAAATGAGCACGGTACTCGAATTGAGTTTGAGTCAGCCCAACCGGCAAATGAGAAGGCAGCATTGAACCACATCGAAGAAGCAACGTTGGAAAGCATTCCGGTGGTTCAAGAATATTCAGATGTGTTCCGGGGGAACTTCCAGGTATGCCACCTGACAGGGACTTTGAATTCGCTATTGATTTAGTACCCTTAACTGCACCTATAGCGAAGAGGCCGTATACGATGCCTGCTAACGAATTAGTGGAGCTCAAGAAACAAATCCAGGAGCAGCTAGAAAAGGGTTTTATACGCCCAAGCTCGTCACCATGGGGAGCCCCCGTGCTCTTCGTAGACAAGAAGGATGGGACCCAAAGGATGTGTGTGGATTATAGGTCTCTGAATGGGGTGACAATCAAGAATAAATACCCGCTGCCCCGTATAGAGGACCTGTTCGACCAAATGAAAGGTGCCCGAATTTTCTCCAAGATTGATCTTCGGTCGGGATACTTCCAGCTGAGTATGGTTCGTATGAGTATTACCATTATGTCTTTCGGGTTAACGAATGCACCCGCATACTTTATGTACCTCATGAATAAGGTCTTCATGGAGTACTTGGACAAGTTCGTCGTGGTTTACATCGACGATATCATGGTGTATTGAAAGAGCGAGGAAGAACACGAAGAACACTTGAGGTTAACATTACAGAAACTGCGAGAGCATCAATTGTATGCCAAGTTCAGCAAGTGTCAATTTTGGCTAAAGGAGATATCATTCCTAGGCCACATCATATCTGAAGGAGGAGTATCGGTTGATCCCGGAAAAGTGGGAGATGTTCTGAAGTGGAACCAACAACAGAATGTGAGGGATATTCGGAGTTTCATTGGGATGGATGGATACTACCACCGGTTCATCAAGTATTTCTCCAAAATAGCGAAGCCTATAGCTGAATTGCTAATGAAGGGGAAAGCATTTTAGTGGACACCAGCGTGTCAAGACAGCTTTGAAGAACTAAAGAAGAGATTAACAACAGCGCCGATTTTGGTATTGCCGGACGTAAGCAAGAGTTTCGACATATATTGTGACGCATCAAGACAAGGGCTTGGATGTGTGCTCATGCAAGAAGGACAAGTGGTAGCCTATGCATCGAGACAACTAAAGAAACATGAGCTGAATTAGCCCACACATGACTTGGAACTTGCAGCCGTGATACATGCCTTGAAGATTTGGATGCATTATATCCTTGGCCACTGATGTGAGATCTATACGGATCACAAAAGCCTCAAGTATATATTCATGCAGACGGATCTGAATTTGAAGCAATGTCGATGGTTGGAACTCATCAAAGATTATGATGTTGGAATCCACTATCACCCTGGAAAGGCCAATGTAGTAACTGATGCATTGAGCCGAAAGGGAGCATGTCACCAACTCATGGTTCGGGAGCTGCCACCCGAGCTTCGTAAGAAGTTCGAACGTTTACATCTCGGGTTCTTGAACTAGATGGAGGTGATAGAACTGAACTCCTCGCTGGAACAAGAGGTACGAGATGGCCAAGCAACGGACGAGGAAATCAAGGAAATAAAGGAAAGATTCTGACAAGGCATAGGAAAGGATTTCAAGGAAGACGAGAAAGGCACGCTTTGGTTAGGGAAAAGGATTTCTGTGCCTAACGTGAAGCACATCCGTGACACGATATTAAAGGAGGCACATGACTCACCTTATTCCATACATCCCGGCTGTACAAAGATGTACAAGGACCTGAAAACTTGCTATTGATTGGATGGTATGAAAAGGGATATTGCGTAATATGTTGCCTTATGCGACACGTGGCAACGAGTGAAGGCCGAACATTAAATACCCGCTGGACTGTTGCAGCCATTGAACGTACCCGAGTGGAAGTGGGAAGACATCAGCATGGATTTCATCGTCGGATTGCCATGTACTCAATCGGGTTACGACTCTGTCGGTACCCGCGATATGGGGTACCCCCGCGCACAGGGGAAAATGCGTAAGGATCTCGCCCTTCTCCGCAGGGAGACCTCCGAAGGCGCCACGCGTCCAGCGGGGCCGGACCTCCCTCTCCTCAGAGAAGAGCTCCGGGCCCGCCACGTGGCCAACAGCAGCCAGACCTCCCCTCCATGGGGAGGACTCCGAAGGCACCACGTGTCCTGCGCGGCCGGACCTCCCCCTCCTCGGAGGAGAGCTCCGGGCCCGCCACATGGCCTGCAGAAGCCGGACCTCCCCCTCCGCGGGGGAGAGGTCTGAAGGCGCCACGTGTCCAGCGGGGCCGGACCTCCCTCTCCTTAGAGGTGAGCTCCGGGCCCGCCACGTGGCCGATAGAAGCCGGACCTCCCCCTCCACGGGGAGAGGTCCGAAGGCTCCACGTGTCTTGCAGGGCCGGACCTCCCTCTCCTCTGAGGAGGGCTCCGGGCCCGCCACGTGTCCAGCAGAACAGCGCTGCCTGCCCCCCGTACAAGGTATTCAAGGCCCGCGCCTTCCCAAGACGCGGAGACGCGGAGCACGCCTCTGTCAGGTGTCGTTGCGCCCAGTCGCATCACAGACTGGCGCGCGGTGTCAGAACCTGCCAGCCAATAAACACAGTGACAAGACATCCCCTGCCACACCCGCCGTCATCAACTACTACGACTAGCATGCGGCATGGGCAGGGCGGCAAGACGAAGACTCGGAAGCCTTCGCTAGAGACAACTACCGACATAACTGCAGATACGATAGTCGGCAGGCAATCTCCCCGGGACCACCTGTTGGGTCCGGGGCCCCCCTTGTAAGCCACATGAGCCTTGGACTATAAAAGGCTCGGGTAGGCGACGTTAGCAAGGGTTCGCACTCCAGCAACTTACACCCTAGGCGTAAATCATCCTCAAGCTCAGGACTCCGGTACTGAGCAACAAGCAATACAGCGAGCACCTCAGCTCATCGTGGACGTAGGGTTTTACACTCCGGCGGCCCGAACCACGTAAAACTCGCCGTGTCAAGCTCCTCCCTAACTCGTCCCTACGCTCAAGCCCTCCGCAAGTGACTAGCCCCTCCGAAAAAGAACCTCCGCGGGCTGCCCAGAGCAGGTCCAGGGGAAGTGTCGACCACACACTTCGACATTTGGCGCGCCAGGTAGGGGGCTTTTCCCTTGCGTGATGAGTTTCCGCCGACGAAGATGACCAAGCTTCCTTCAGCGGCAAACTCTCCTCCCCCGCGTTCACGGCGAACCGTGACCAGCGGGGAGTACGTGTCGACACACTCAGGACGGAGTGTGTCGGCGCAAGCTGGAAGCCAGCAGCCGACTCCGGCAACGCCCACTCTGGCAATGCGGGCTCCAACCAGCGTGAGATCTTCTGCAGCGCTGAGCGTCCCCCACAGGGATGCGCTAGCTGAAGCAAGAGCGCTACTGCACAATCCGCCTGCTGGGGACGCGCCTCAGGCAGCGACCCAGCAGTGGATTCGCGAGGTAGACCGCCTCGTCATCGCCGCCGCAAACCCTCGACTTCGGCGGGGACGACACTCCGGCCAACCGGCTGTGTCGGTGACGCGCACGCCAACGGTTGACGGGCAGACGGCGGATTCCAGCTCCACCAGGCTTCAGTCAACGGACCTGAGGACAGAGCTGGAACGGTGTCACTTGGGCCAGGATGCCCGGGTGTACCTCGAGCGACGTCGATAAAGGCGCCGCAACCAAGAGGCTGGCGACAGCATGATATCAGCCTCGACCCAGCCTGAGGCGCAGACCTTCACCACGCAATCTCTGCCCCAGGCATACGCCGCGCAGCATATGCCACAGCCATATGCCCTGCAAACGGCGTCCCTGGTCTATGGCGCAGCCTTGCCCATACCGGGGTACACTGTGCCAACGGCGAACCCAGCGTTCGCGGCACCAACGCCTGCAGCAGCAGGGGCAGGGTGTGCGGCCCTGGCGCCCCACCTTCGCTTCACGAGGTGGCCGCTCAAGTTTCGGCCGCACCTGCCCGAGAAGTACGATGGCAGCGTCAACCCGGCGGAGTTTCTCCAGATCTACTCCACTGCCGTACTTGCCGCAGGAGGGGACGAGGCCGTCATGGCCAACTACTTCCCCGTCGCCTTGACCGGCCCAGCCCGGTCTTGGCTCATGAACCTCCCCCAGGGTTCCATAACTTCCTGGGGAGAGCTCTGCTGGCAGTTCACCGCCAACTTTGGCAGTTCCTACACCCGGCCTGGCACGGAGCTCGACCTCCACGCCATCCAGCAACAACCTAGGGAGTCGCTGCGCTCCTTCATCCAGCGGTTCTCCCAGGTGCGGAACACCATCCCACACATCCAAAATGCTTCTCTGGTGGTGGCATTCCGGCAAGGCGTTTGGGACAAGAAGGTGCTTGAGAAGCTCGCGACCAGAGAGGTCCGCGATGTCTCCGAGCTCTTCAGCCTGGCAGACAAGTGCGCCAGAGCAGCCGAAGGGCGGAACTGGCACTCACTGCCGACCTCCGAGTCAGGAGGACAGCCCGGGTCTGGCGCTGCTTCCTATGGAGGCAGCAAGAAGGACAAGAACCGGGGCAGAGGCACGATGGAATCGCCGGCCGCGGCCCCCGTCGTCGCAGCAGCGGCACCCAGTGGAGCCAGGGGCCGTGCCCCGACAAGAGGCAGCGACAGTCACCAGCCCCAGAAGGTGACCAAGACAAGCTATGCCCCGTGCACGGCAGCTGTCGCCATACTACTGCCGAGTGCTGGGAGATCCAGAAGCTCGCGGAGCGCTTCAGCAAAGGGAAGCAGAAGCGGACTGATGCTCCACCCTTCCGCCAATAGGAGGGCAAGCAGAAAGTCGACGCCCCAGACAGCGTCGACCACCAAGTGGGGTTCCACGAGCCTCAGCGCGCCGTGAAGGCGGTGCGCAACCATGAGGACTACAGCTCCAGTGATGATGAGCGTCGAAAGAAGCTCTACGTCATATACGGCGGGTCCGCCGACCCCTCGTCCCGAAGCGCAGTTAAAACTCTGCGCCGAGCGGTAGCGTCGGTGGCTCCACTCCCAAGTGCCGCACCGCACCTCAAGTGGATGGGAACCCCCATCAGCTTTGACGCCACCGACTGCCCCAGGAACATGGCTGGGGCCGGCCAACTACCGCTCTTGGTAGCACCCACCATCGCCAACGTGAGGATGTACCACGTTTTGGTAGATGGCGGAGCTGGGCTGAACCTCATCAGCCGTGCAGCTTTCCAGAAGCTGCAGATCCCGATGGCCAAGCTCACCCCGTCGAGCCCGTTCTCAGGGGTAGGGCCGGGACAGGTCGTTCCCTACAGCAACATCAGCCCCCCGGTGACCTTCGGAGCTGCAGACAGCTATCGGACAGAATACATTCTGTTCGACGTGGCGGAGATCGACCTCCCCTTCAACGCCATAATTGGCAGGCCAGCCCTGTACCGATTCATGGCAGTAGCCCACTACGGCTACCTCGTCCTGAAGATGCCTACACCAACAGGCGTCGTCAGGATTCGTGGAGACCGCACTGCTGCAGTGTCGGCCTTGGAAAAACTCCAAGCGCTTGCAACAGCTAGAGCACCAGCCCCTGGCAGCGCAGAACCAGACCAGCTCCACCCGAGTGCACGCCACCGTGCCTCCACCGCAGCACCCCGTGTCCAACCCCTCGACGAGGGCGACGTCCCCTTAAAGGTCGTCCAAGTCGGCGCCTAAGCCACCCAGACCACCCGGGTAGCCGGGGGCCTTGATAGCAAATAGGAAGGCGCGCTCGTCACCTTCCTCCGGCACAACGTTGACGTGTTTGCATGGCAGCCATCACAGATGCCGGGGATCCCTAGGGAGGTGATCGAGCACCACTTAAAGGTCTTCCCCGACGCCCGACCAGTTCAACAGAAGCCCCACAAGAAGTCCATCGAGCGGAAAAACTTCATTCGCAAAGAAATCAAGAAGCTGCTGGACGCTGGATTCATACGGGAAGTCCACCACCCCCGGTGGCTGGCAAACCCCGTCGTTCTCCCGAAGGCCAGTGGGAAGCTCCGGATGTGCATCGACTACACCAGTCTCGATAAGGCATGTCCCAAAGATCCATTCCCTCTCCCTAGAATAGATCAAATAGTAGACTCGACATCAGGCTGCGATATGCTGTGCTTCCTAGACGCCTACTCGGGTTTCCATCAGATCCCCATGTCTAGAGAAGATGAAGAGCACACCTCCTTCATCACAGTAGATGGCCTGTATTGTTACATCTCTATGCCTTATGGCCTAAAGAATGCTCTCCCCACCTTTGTATGTGCAATGCACAAAACCTTTGGAGAGTTAATAAGAGACTTAGTTGAGGTGTACGTCGATGACATCGTTGTCAAGGTCAGGCATAGTTCATCTTTGTTAGATAACCTAGCCTTAGTTTTTGACAAATTGCGCTCCACGCGCACCAAGCTGAACCCCGACAAATGTGTGTTCGGTGTATCCTCTGGGAAGCTCTTAGGATTCCTGGTCTCGCACTGGGGAATTGAGGCCAACCCAGAGAAGATCAAGGCCATCGACTTGATGCGGCCTCCTACCCGCGTCAAAGATGTCCAGAAACTCACGGGATGCCTAGCCGCGCTGAGTCGGTTTATACCGAGACTAGCAGCGCGAGCACTTCCCTTCTTTAAGCTCCTGCGCAAATCCGGTCCATTTGCCTGGACTGACGAAGCAGAAGAGGCCTTCCAGGAGTTGAAGCGACTACTGACGACCCTACCTATCATGGTAGCCCCTGAGCCTGGAGAGCATCTGTTGCTCTACATCGCGGCGACAACTGAAGTGGTGAGTATGGTCCTCGTCGCAGAGCGGCCGGACCTCTCATCTTCACAGCCTGCTCCGGCAGCAGAAGACAGACGTCAGGAAACACCGCAGGTCCAAGATGGTCTCCCGGACCTCCAAGACAACCTCCTGGAGGTCCAGGGCGGCCTCCCGGACCCCCAAGACAACCTCCCGGGGGTCCGGTGGGACCCCCCGGGGGCCCAACGGGACCTTCTGGAGATCCAGCAGGACACTCCGGAGCTCCCGGAGAACCAGCGGGGCCCCTCGGAGGGCCAAGATAGCTTAAGAGCCTCCGGGTTCCAACTCCCGGAAGCCCCCCTGGACCCACTCACCTCCAGCGGGCTAGGGCCAATGGATGAAGACCTCTCAGACCTAAGAGAGAGGGTTCGAACCATCCAGAGGCCTGTCTACTACATCAGCGAAGTCCTTCACGATGCCAAGACAAGGTACCTAGAAGTCCACAAGCTGCTGTATGCAGTGCTCGTGGCGTCCAGGAAGCTCCGCCACTACCTTCAGGCGCACCGGGTCTCGGTAGTCACCTCCTATCCGCTGAAGACGATCCTTCACAGCCCCCATGCGACTGGCAACATCGCTAAATGGGCAGCGGAGCTGGTGGAGTTCGAGCTGGACTTCCTTCCTCGCCATGCAGTCAAAAGCCAAGCGCTGGCTGACTTCGTGGCAGAGTGGACACCAACGAAGGCTGACCCAGGGGGCCACGAAGACGGTGAACCAGACACCGAGCTCCAGTCTTAACCGAGCCCCACTGGACGCTCTTCTTTGACGGCTCCTCGCGAAAGCAGGGGGCCGGTGCCGGCGTACTGCTTCTCATGCCATCGGGGGAGCAGTTTGGGTACATGGCGCGTCTCAATTTCAAAGCAACCAACAACATGGCAGAGTATGAAGCACTCATCTTTGGCCTACAGACAGCCCTGTCTCTGGGCGCTCGCCAGTTGTTGGCACAGGGCGACTCCCAGCTGATTATCAAGCAAGTTAAGGGCGAATGCTCCTCACTACAGGAAACAGGGCAACATACGACAGCCAGTATAACATACGACGGCTAGCTGTCGTATATAAACTTACATACGACGGTCAGCAGAGGCTGTCGTATATAAGTTTATAAACGACAGTACAGCCGTCGTTTAGTACGTAGCTGTCGTATATAAGCGTTATATACGACAGCCAACCCTAGGCTGTCGTATATAGCAGTTATATACGACAGCCACACCGAGGCTGTCGTAAATAAGTCTTATTTACGACGGCCCATGGTGTGGACGTCGTAAATAAGGCTTATATACCCGTGGGGGCTCGGGTCGGCGCGGGCATTCACGCCTGCACCGACCCGAGCCCGAGCAGCCCTAAGCGCCCCGGCCGCCGCCCGCCGCCGCCAGCCGCAGCCCGCCCGCCGCCCGCCCGCCACCGCCAGCCGCCGCCCCGGCCGCCGCCCCGGTCGCCCCCGCAAGCCGGCGCCCCGGCCTGCTACCCGGCCGCCGCCCCGGCAGCCCCCCTGGCCGCCCCAGCGGCCGCAGCCCCGGCCGCCGCCCCGGCAGCCCCCGCCAGCCGGCGCCCCAGCGGCCGAAGCCCCGGCCGCCCCAGCGGCCGAAGCCCCGGCTGCCGCCCGGGCCGCCCCCCGCCCGCCAGCCGGCGCCCCGGCTGCCACCCGCCACCCGCCCGCCGCAGCCAGCCGCCGCCCCGGCCGCCCCCGACAGCCAGCGCCCCGGCCGCCACCCGCCCGACAGCCGCCGCCGCTGCCCCGGAGGTTCCCGCCCCAGCCTCCACCCCGCGCTGTGCGCCGCCGCACGGTGCCGGTCCGCCTCCACACGCCGTCAGCCGCACCGTGCCACACCGCCTCCACCGTGAGGTAAGTCGCCCACCTCCCTCCCCATCTAGATAGTTTGGTTTTTTAATTACCAATTGTTTATATTATGCTTGTTTGTTTTTATTGTTTAGTGGATAATTTCTTAGATTTAGATGAATTGATATGCTTAGGTTTAATTATTGCCCATGTTTATTTGAATTGCTAGCTAGGTGTTTTTTTAATTGCTTAGAATTGATAAGCTTGTTAACTGCGGTAATTATGTTTGTTTAGATGAGTTGCTAATTGCTTAGATGATTAATGCATATGAGCTAATAGTTTAATTGATTATTGTTTCGATTGTTTGAGTGTTTAAAAGTACTATATGTACATAAATGGGCTTAGGGCCCGATACCACCCATTTAGTGGTAACGTATACGTCTACAAAAGCACGATGTAAACAACCTAGGCCGCCTCGCCCTACCCCCCACCCCCTCCCCCCCTCCCCGCGTCGTTCGGCCTCCGATCCCCCATCCCCCTCCCCCCCCCCCACCGCGGCTTAGCCAGCGCTCGGCCTCCGACACTCTGCCGCGGAACTGCCAATCCTTCGGCGCTCGGCCTCCTCCGCCGCGGGACTGTCGATCCTTTGTGTGGATGTCAGACTTTGTGATTGTTGATGTGTACTATTGCACTTTGTTGTGAATTTATATATCAAACTGTTTGGTTGTTGTCTTTGGATGTGTAGCTGGCCATCGAGCCAGGTTAGCCATTTTCTATTTTTTTTAAAAAAATGGAAAAGCTTATATACGACGGCCTGTATAGTTTATATACAACGGCCGCTATACAGGGCCGTCGTATATAAGCCTAAATTATATACGACGGCTGGGCCAGGCTGTCGTATATAAGGGCTTATATACGACAGCCAGGGCCCAGAGGCTGTCGTATATAAGGCCTTATATATGACAGCCAGGTCCCAGCCGTCCTATATAAAGCCCCTGGCCCACTGGGCCAAGTCCACGAAACGGGCCGTTGTATATAAGCGGCCGTCGTATATATACTGTTATATACGACGGCGCCGTCGTATATAACTATATATATGACAAAAAATATACGACGGCCACAAACCGTCGCATATAAACAACTGCCGTCGTATATAAACTATATACGACGGCTTCTGCTTTATATACGACGGTTTTAGCCGTCGTATGTTGACGGGAATCCTGTGGTGCCTGCAATGACCCACAGCTAGCTGCTTATCTGCTTCACGTGCAGATGTTGGAGAAAGACTTCCTCGCCTTGGACCTGCGCCACGTACCGCGCGCTGGCAATGCCGCAGCTGACGACCTTTCAACGAAGGCTTCCACCGGAGCCCCTGTGCCTGAAGGAGTCTTCGAGAGGACGTTGCTGCGGCCCACAGCCCGGCCCGCCGAGCCGGGCGAAGGGGGCTGGACCAGCACCTCGAAGCTGGCGGTCCCGGCGGCCCTGCAACCATGGATGCTGGCAAGGATCGTAAGCGTCACTGGGGACTCCATGCAACCCAGCGCTCAAGATCCAGAAGCTCATGTCAGACCCGATGCATGGATCATGGAGATCCGGGACTACTTAAAAGACAACATCCTCCCTGATGAACATGCAACCGCTGAACGGATTGTGCGTATGGCTAAGAGATACGCGCTGGTAGAAGGGGATCTCTACCGGCGTGGCGCCAACCACGTCCTATTGCGGTGCATAACACAGGGGGAAGGCTGCGACTTGCTCGCTGAGATCCATGGAGGCGAATATGGGAGTCACTCTTCCTCACGCACGCTTATCGGTAAAGCCTTCCGGCATGGCTTCTACTGGCCGACAGCACTCCAGGATGCCGTCAAGCTGGTCGAGAGCTGCAAGGCGTGCCAGTTCCACGCCAAGCAGATCCATACACCGGCTCAGGCGGTACAGATGATCCCACCCTCGTGGCCGTTTGCCGTGTGGGGGTTGGACATCCTGGGACCATTCCCCAGAGCCGTCGGGGGATTCCTGTACCTCTATGTCGCCATCGACAAGTTCACCAAGTGGCCGGAAGGCACACCAGTTGTCACCATAACAAGCAATCAGCAGTAAAGTTCATCAAGTCGACTGTCTGCCGGTTCGGGGTCCCGAACAGAATCATCACCGACAACGGGACCCAGTTCACCAGCGCAGCCTTCCAAGACTACTGCGAAGACCTCGGCATCCAGGTGTGCTGTGCCTCTGTTGCTCACCCAAAGAGCAATGGGCAAGTCGAGAGGGCCAACGCCGAGATTCTTCGAGGCCTCAAGACCCGCACCTATGCCAGCCTTAAGAAACATGGTGCCAATTGGATAGATGAGCTTCGGAGCACACTATGGGCTAACCGGACATCCCAGAGCCGGGCCACCGGAGAGACACCCTTCTTCATGGTGTATGGGGCCGAAGCCGTGCTTCCCCCAGAGATCACCATGAAGTCTCACCGCGTCCGAGCTTATGACGAAGCCGCGCAGGACAACCTCCGGCGCGGAGACATCGACCTCGTCGACGAGGTCCGATTGCATGCAGCACTCCGTAATGCACGGTACAGACAAGCGCTCCGCCGCTACCACCAGAGGTCTGTGCGTGCCCGGGAGCTGCAGCAAGGCGACCTTGTGCTGCGGCGCATACTTTCTCGAGAAGGTACCCACAAACTCTGCGCTAGTTGGGAAGGTCCCTTCCGAGTCGCAAAAGTATGCTGCCACGGGTGCGTACGCCTTTCCACCGAGGGTGGGGATCCGCTCCCGAACCCCTGGAACATCGAACACCTCCGTAAGTTCTACCCCTAGAACAGTAGAAGGACAGTTTATTCTTTCTAATAGATCCCATAGAGTCCCGGAGCAGCGCTCGGAGCAGCTAAGTCTCAGGGGACGGTCCAGGACTACGTTCAGGTTTGCCTGGTTCCGACTCCAAGCGCGTAGAGTCTTGCTTCCCTTTTTAATGGGACGGGTCGTGGCCTCCATGTTTAGCCTGTTTTCCGCCTATGGAAATTTATGGGAAAAGAACCTGTCCTGCTTTGCTCTTCCTTTATGCTCATTCAAATTATGTATTAATTTTTATGACCATGCTATCTGGGTATGTTCTCCATACACCTAGTCCCCTTTTTCCCATTCTCAACTCTAGTCGGCATTTGCTATCTTGCCCGGGGCGGTTGCGATTGGGGGACCTGCCGATGACCAGGGGGCCCTGAGCTCCCGGCACGTCGTGCACTGAAATTCCCAAGCACCGTGCACCGAATCAGGATTGTAAGCCAAATAAGACTATGAGATCGGAAAGGGTGGAGCCCCAAGGAGAATTACGTTTCCCTTGTTTGTGTGCAGGACCCTCCGGCCTTGGCTTCTGGCAGGAGTAGGGTAGGAGTACCCAGATAGTTGGCCACGCCTACCAGGGGGCCGCTATGGACCGCGCAAAACCGGGAGATCCGGACTCCGCCCCCCCCCAGCAGGGGCGAGCCCCAGAGGCCCCACGTGTCCAGCGGGGCCGGGGCTCCCGCCTCCTCAGGAGGGGCACCGGGCCCGCCACGTGGCAGGCAGAAGCAGGACCTCCCCCCTCCGCGGGGAGAGGTCCGAAGGCTCCACGTGTCCTGCGGGGCCGGACCTCCCTCTCCTCAGAGGAGAGCTCTGAACCCGCCACGTGGCCAGCGGATCTGGACCTCCCCGTTCTTGTGGGGCGGCTCCAGAGACCTCCGGGGCCCTTAATACAGTAAGGACCCGGGGAAGGTGCCTGTGCAGACTCTCGAGATTGGTGAAGGCCTATGAGTACCTTACGGAGCTAGGGGCTCGGCCAGGAGAAGCCAAGAAGAAGACAAGGTCATCACAGACACAAGGGGTCATAAGAGTCTATGTATTCATGGCTCCATGAGCTGGACTACAGACTCGATAAAAAAGAAAGAAACAGGCCCTAGGGCTCCCTTGGTACGTCCAGTGCCTAGAAGCTGCGAGAACGGCCACGTCCCCAACTTCAGCCCTGGCGGCGTTCTCCTGCTCCTTGACCCGAGCACAGGGACCATCTCGGCCATCACCAGGGCAAGGGCCGGTGTCATCAAGGATGCTTCTGAAGCCGGTGTCATCATGCTGCCCAGCTGAAGCGGTGGGTCAAGGTATAAGCCTCCCAAGAAGACGAGCCGGCAAGGCGCTCCGGCGCTTCCCGAAGAAAGCGCCGCAATTTGCAGAAGTGGCAGTCTTGGAAACCGCCGCAGTAAAAGCAACCATCAAGTGGGCGCACGCTCCCACGATCCCGCGACTGTTCGTGCTCCGGCAGCGGTCAATGCGGGACTTAGAGAAAGTGCGCGGAACAGAAGAGACGGAGGCCCCACCTCGGGCTCGCTATCTCCCTCGAGATGGGCCCGGGGGCCACTGTCGGTACCCGCGATATGGGGTATCCCCGCGCACAGGGGAAAATGCCTAAGGATCTCGCCCTTCTCCGCAGGGAGAGCTCCGAAGGCACCACGCGTTCAGCGGGGCCGGACCTCCCTCTCCTCAGAGGAGAGCTCCGAGCCCGCCACGTGGCCAACAGCAGCCAGACGTCCCCTCCGTGGGGAGGACTCCGAAGGAACCACGTGTCCCGCGGGGCCGGACCTCCCCCTCCTCGGAGAGAGCTCCGGGCCCGCCACGTGGTCTGCAGAAGCCGGACCTCCCCCCTCCGCGGGGGAGAGGTCCGAAGGCGCCATGTGTCTAGCAGGGCCAGACCTCCCTCTCCTTAGAGGAGAGCTCCGGGCCCGCCACGTAGCCGACAGAAGCCGGACCTCCCCCTCCGCGGGGAGAGGTCCGAAGGCTCCACGTGTCCTGCAGGGCCGGACCCCCCTCTCCTCTGAGGAGGGCTCCGGGCCCGCCACGTGTCCAGCAGAACAGCGCTGCCTGCCCCCAAGCGGTAAGCAGAGGGCGTAAAGACGCCCCATACCTTGCCCGTACAAGGTATTCAAGGCCCGCGCCTTCCCAAGACGCGGAGACGCGGAGCACGCCTCTGTCAGGTGCCGTTGCGTCCAGTCGCATCACAGACTGGCGCGCGGTGTCAGAACCTGCCAGCCAATAAACACAGTGACAAGACATCCCCTGCCGCACCCGCCGTCATCAACTACTACGACTAGCATGCGGCATGGGCAGGGCAGCAAGACGAAGACTCAGAAGCCTTCGCCAGAGACAACTACCGACATAACTGTAGATACGATAGTCGGCAGGCAATCTCCCCGGGACCACCTGTCGGGTCCGGGGCCCCCTTGTAAGCCACACGAGCATTGGACTATAAAAGGCTCGGGTAGGCGACGTTAGCAAGGGTTCGCACTCCAGCAACTCACAACCTAGGCGTAAATCATCCTCAAGCTCAAGACTCCGGTTCTGAGCAACAAGCAATACAGCGAGCACCTCAGCTCACCGTGGACGTAGGGTTTTACGCTTCGGCGGTCTGAACCACATAAAACTCGCCGTGTCAAGCTCCTCCCTAACTCGTCCCTACGCTCAAGCTCTCCGCAAGTGACTAGCCCCTCCGAAAAAGAACCTCCGCGGGCTGCTCAGAGCAGGTCCGGGGGAAGTGTCGACCACACACTTCGACATACTCAATTTTGGTTATCGTGGACCGATTGACAGAAACAGTCCATTTCCTTCCTGTTAGAACCAAGTACAGCGTTGCACAACTAGCCGAGCTGTATATGGAGCAAATTGTATGTCGCCATGGAGTTCTGAAGAGGATAGTTTCAGATTGGGGTTCTCAATTTACCTCCAGGCTCTGGAAGAAGCTGCACGAAGCCATGGGTACACGGCTGAATTTCAGCTCCGCTTATAACTCGCAAACTGACGGGCAAATGGAGAGGACAAATCATGTTTTGGATGACATGTTGAGAGCTTGCGCCTTGAAACATGGGCGTAGTTGGGATTGGAGCTTGCTGTACGCTAAATTCTCATACAACAACAGCTACCAAGCAAGCTTGAAGATGTCACCCTTCGAAGCATTGTATGGTATACAGTGTAGGACACTGTTATTCTGGAATGAGACCGGAGAGAGCCATGTATTTGGACCCGAAGTGCTGCAAGACGCTGAAAAGAAAGTCCAAACGATACGTGAAAACTTGAAGGCCGCTCAGTCACAACAAAAGGGTTATGCGGACAATAGGCGAAGAAGATTGACCTTCTAAGTGTGAGACTTCATGTATCTCAAGGTCTCGCCTATCTGACGGTTCAATGTCAAAGGCAAGTTAGCACCTCGCTACATCGGGCCATTCAAGATTTTGGGCAAGCGAGGACAAGTAGCCTATCAACTAGAGCTGACAACGCACCTCTCCGACGTGCATGACATGTTTCACGTATTCCAACTCAAGAAGTGCTTGAGAGTACCGTAAGAACAAGTACCTATGGATGAGCTTGAACTTCAGGAGGATCTGATCTACACGGAACACCCCGTCAAAATCTTGGATGTAAAGGAAAGGGTCACGAGGAACAAAGTAATCTGTTGGTGCAACGTACAATGGAGCCATCACACAAAAGCCGAAACTACATGGGAGCGTGAGGAAGACATCAAGGAAGAATTCCCTCATCTATTCTCCACTCTATTGAATTTCGAGGTTGAGATTTAGTTTAAGGAGGGTAGGTTTGTAACACCCTCAAATTCATTTCCATGCATTGCATACATTTTTCATGTAGAAAAACATTGTAAAAGAACTAGAAATGGAGAAGGAACTATAGAAATGGAGAAAGAACCCTAGAAATGGAGAAGGAACTATAGAAATGGAGAAAGAACCATAGAAATGGAGAAAGAACCATAGAAATGGAGAAAAGAACCATAGAAATGGGAATAGGACATAGAAATGGAGAGGTGAATGTAGACATGGAACAAGGGACATAGAAATGGTGAGGAATGGAAAAAGATAGCTGAAATGAGCCATTCCCAAATTACCTCAAATTTTCCCCAAGTTCCCCAAATTTCCCCCTTCCCAAAAATTCCCAAATTCTTCCCAATTTTTCCTGATTTTCACCCAATTCCCCAAAATTCCCCTAGGGGGAATTTTTCCCCAAATTGGCCGCACCAAATTAGGGGGGAGACCCTTTGGCCGCAGCCCTTGAGGGGGAGCCCTAGTCCCCCACCTCTATGACTCTTTGGTGAAGTTCCCCACCTATAGGACTCTTTGGTTAAGTCCCCCACCTTTAGGACTCTTTGGTTAAGTCCCCCACCTCTAGGACTCTTTGTCCCCCACCCCTAGGACTCTTTGGTTGAGTCCCCAACCTCTAGGACTCTTTGTTTCCACCCCTAGGACTCTTTTTCCCCCTTATAAATATAACTCCCACCCACTGGCCGCACCCCTGTCTTATTTGGTCGCCCCCCCTGCTGCCAAGACCCCTTCCTTGCTTCCAAGTCGCCAAGTCCCCCCCCCCTCGCCAAAATTTGGCCGCCGTCGAGCCAAGTCACGCCTCACCGTCGCCGGAGAAGAAGCCCGACTATCTGTCCTACCCTAATCTTCCATAGAAAAATCCCCCGCTGCTGCCATTGCTAGGAGAAAGGCCCTGCCACAAGGAGGAAGTGAGGTAGGTCTTCATTACCCATCTTACGACGTCGCCGCTGTTTCTACGCATCCGTTTTCTTCGTCCCCTTCGAGCAGAAACTTTTGCGTGTGGACAGATCGTGTTTTGATCGATTTTTGATGGTGGAATTGATCTAGATCTTGAGTCAAGATCATCGCCATGTACACACTTGATCCCTACACCCTTGTTCATCACAAAACCCCATGAAAGCCCATTAAAACATGCAAGAACACGTACAAACTGGTTCTATAAAACTGCACTATAGGATTTGCATTCATCTACCCATTGCATCTTGAGTAAAGTTTGTGCATGATGATTGATTGCTGTAAATTTTGTATGTGCACGGTCGTGAGTAGAAGGACAAGCTCAAGAGGCCGTCTACGAGAAACTACAGCACCAAGATTTCGAGACGCTTGAGAAACACGAACCACGGGAGCAAGGCAAGTGCCCCTTGACCATATTGATCCCATGTTTTGAAACTGTTTTGTTTGCGAAAACTCGTATGCTTGAGTCATATTGATGGGACACCCTTTTATAGGAGTTTACTAGTTTTATTAACCATCCTTGTTGCCGGGAAAGTTGATGAGTCGGGTATGGTCGTTTTTCTTTTCTTTTTACATTGCTTAATTTACGGGATACGGGAAGTTGAATTAAAACATGTTTACCTACTGCACTCATATGAATAATGATGATGAGAACTTGATGATGATAATGAGCATGGAATCGGGGAGATCTAGGCAAGATTGGTTAGTGGATGTTGCTGAATGAGATGGTTGTTTACGTGTCGTAGATCTAAGAACCGGTTCGTGCCAGCACATGCCAGGAAAACAGTGCCACAACCAGGCCAAATAAGGGTGCAGCTTAGCTGATTAATTAGGTGTGTTGATAGCTTGTTATGGACCGTGGATGGCGCGGGGAATGGGAGTCGAGGAGGACTGCTCTGGGAACTGCATGGCACAAGAGGGGGCCGTGGGTGGCAGAATGGTGATTCGAGCCTGCCGGTGAAACCTCAGTGAGTCCATACATCTAGTAGCCCATTTGTAAAGGCATTTTTGTGATCTCTTGGCCATACACCGATGGTTGTGTACTGGTATAATGGAGGTTCTGCAGTCGCTGACGGGTGACGAGATCACGAACTTGTGGGTAAAGTGGTGCCACCTCTGCAGAGTGTAAAACTACTATGACAGCCGTGCTTCTGGTCACAAGCACCTGGCCAACTTCCATGATTAGAGGGAAAACTTGGGATGGTTATTCGGTATGGTTATGGTATGGTTATTGGGATTGGTTTTGGGGACTATTTTGAGTCATGATAATGAGTTTGGTTTCGGTTATATGAATATGAGATGGTGATGAATATTTATGAGTATGAGATGACCTTGAGAAAGATTAATGGTTGGATTAGACTTGATAAATGGTTAATTATGATGAGAGAATGTTTCTGAATTACTTGATTATGATGGGATAAATTTCACCTAGAAATAGTTGCTATTTTTATCATGTTTGTGAAATAAAATTTGCTTGCTGCAATGAGCCTTTTTATTTCCTACCTTGTTGAAAGCTACATGTCATACTTTTCCCGCACTTGCTGAGTACGACATGTACTCACCCTTGCATTACCACATATACATCAGCTACAGGAGATGAGTACTTCGAGGACCATGTGAAGTACTAGGCGTGCGCACTACCGTCAACATGCCTGTGGAGTTGAAGTTGGAGCCAGCTGTCTTTAGTCACTTTCCGCTGTCGTTTAGAGTCTTCCGCTGCAAGAATAAGTTAGAGATTCATGAGTGAGACATTGAGCCATTGTAATAAAGTACTTAAACTCTATTTATTTGTGGTTATATTATGAATTCAGTTTGTGTATTACATGTGTATGTGTGATGAACATCCTGGGCACAAATATGCATTCACTTGGTTCTATTTTCGGTATCGGGTGTCGCACTGGCACACTTGTCGGCCAGGCTGAAGAGCTCGGAGACGTCCTACACGTCGTCCGTGGCCAGCTTCTCGAGCATCTTCTTGTCACAGATGCCTTACCAGAAGGCGACGACGGCGGAGGCGTTGGAGATGCAGGGGATGGTGTTCCTAACCTGGGAGAACCACTGGATGAAGGATTGCAGCGACTCCCCATCACACTGACATACAGCGTGGAGGTCGAGCTCGGTTCCGGGGCGCATGTAGGAACTCCCGAAGTTGGCTGTGAATCTCCAGCACAACTCTTCCCAGGACGTGATGGAGCCAGGGGGGAGGTTCATGAGCCATGACCGGGTTGTGCCGGTCAGAGCCACGGTGAAGTGGTTGGCCATGACGGCCTCGTCCCCTCCTGCAGTGTGACACCCTCATTTTTGGTTTCTGCATGTATTCATGTTTCATGTAGAGAAAACATTTTAAAAGAAGTGGGGACAGTGAAAGAATTAAAAGGATAGCAAAAAAGAGGAAAAATCCAGTTCACCAAGAGTGCCGAAGACAACTCTCGCGGCCCGCTAGCCACATGGCGCCTTCGGAGCTCATCCCCGCAAAAGGGGCAGAGGTTCGACATAGTGGGACACGTGTTCCCCCGGAGCTAGCATCTGCGGAGAAGCAAGGCCAGCCGCAGCACACGTGTCACCTTCAGAGCTAGTCACCGCGGAAATCAGAGGACCAGTCGCGTGGGATACGTGTCGATCTCGGAGCTCACCTCCGAGAGGTCCGGTTCTATTGGACACGTGTCGCTGCCGGAGCTTATCTCCGGGAGGTCCGTCACTGTTGGACACGTGTTAACCTCGGAGCTCGTCTCTGAGAAGAAAGGAAGTCTGGCGCTGTTAGGATACGTGGCACATCCTGAGCCACCTCCGGAGAGAGGGAAGGTCCGGCACTGACACGTGGCATGCGCGGAGCCACCTCCGAATAGAGAGGAGGTCCCGACCGCCAGGATACGTGGTGCACGCGGAGCTCACCTCCGAAGGAGAGGGAGGTCTTGCTCACTTGACACGCGGCACAAGCGGAGCTCGTCTCTGCGGAAAGGGGGAGACCAGGCCCTGGTGGACATGTGGAGCTTCCGGAGCTCATCACCACAGAAGTAACGAGTTCTGGAGCGGTTTTGGATTCTGTACACGTGGAAATACCGGTAGGAGAGGAAACCTACATGAATTCCACAATGTTACCGCACCAAATCCACTAAAGATAAGTTGCTAAGATTCAACGACAATCTGAATAGGACTCTTATTCGAAATACAATCAGATTAGGACTCTTCTTCTCCCGATTATAAATAGAACCCAGAACCCTTGGCCGAAACCACGAACTTCTTTTCCACCTCCTGAGCCGACGACTTAGAGCCCTAGCCCCCAACTCGCCGAGTAAACCCATCGCCGGAGTTTGGTCGAGAGAGATCGCCGGAAGAGAGCCCCAACGATCTGTCTGATAGGAGAAGGACCCTGAGACTATGAAGAACATAAGGTAGGTCTCCAATACCACCTTACGACATCGTCGCGTCTTCTTTGCATCTGTTCCTTGATTTCTTTCGAACAAAAGCTTTTCGTGAACAGATCACGTGTTGATCGGTCTGATCTAGAGTCGAGATCATCGCCACGCCCACATTTGATCCGAACACCCCTGTTCATCATAAAATCCATGCAAACCATGCAAGAACACGTACAAACTGATCTAATAAAAACTGACCATAGGATAGCGTGCATATGCATCATCGCATCTAGTTAAAGTTTATGCATGATATTGATTGCTGTGAATCTTGTATGTGCGTGATCGTATATAGAAGGACAAGCTCCGGGAGCTACCTACGACGGACTACAACAACAAGATTTTGAGCAACCGGAACAGCCAGAACAAGGCAAGTGCCCCTTGACCATATTGATTCTATATTTTGGGAAACTGTTTTGTTTTGCGAAAAGGTGTGTGTGCTGAGTCAAACATGATGGGAAACCCTTTTATAGGAGTTTACTAGTTTTGGTTAAACTACCCTTGTCGCCAGGGAAGTTTATGAGTCGGGTATGGTTTTTGCTTTTATGCTTTGTTGAGTCCATGGGATTGGGAAGCGAGATAGATGTGTCTAGCTAACTGCACTCGTAATGATAATGAGAAAACTGATGTTGTTAATGAGCATGGATCGGAGGGAGATCTCGGCAAGACAGGGTTTGTGAATGAGGTAGCATGAGATGGTGGTTTACTTGCCATAGATATAAGGACCGGTTCATGCGAGCACATGCCAGGATAACAGTGCCACCACAAGGCCAAGTATGGGTGCGGCTTAGCTGACTGATTAGGTAAGTTGCTAGATTGTTATGGACCGTGGAAGGCGCACGGAATGGGAGTCGAGTGAGGACTGCCCTAGGAACTGCATGGCACAAGAGGGGGCCCGTGGGTTGGAGAATTGGAGATTCTAGCCTGCCGGTGAAACCTTAGTGAGTCCATACATCTAGTAACCCCTTTGTAAAGGCTATTTTATGATCTCTTGGCCATACACTGACGGTTGTGTATTGGTATAATGGAGGTTCTGCATTCGCCGACGGGTGATGAAATCACAAACTTGTGGGTAAAGAGTTGCAAACTCTGCAGAGTCTAAAACTATCATGATAGCCGAGCTTACGGTCACGAGCGCCTGGCCAACTTCCATGATTAGTTGGGATGGTTATTGGCTATGGTTATTGGGTATGGTTTTGGAAGGTTTGGTTTTGGTTTTGGTTTTGTTTTCGGGACTGTCGAGTCCGGGTGATAAGATGGGATGCATGACTGTTGAGTCATGGCAACGAGGTTGGACGGTGTGAGACAAAATTGTTTATGAGATGAAATGGTAGCGAATACGAGATGGTATTCGTGAGGTGGTAGCGAATACGAGAAGGTATTCGTGAACAAGAATGAGGTTGATTAATATCTGGTTGGGACATGGAAGGTAATGAACATAATGGAGGTATGATTGGTATTTTAGTACATGTTGGGATTACATTCGCTTAAAGATAAGTTGCTGTTTTATCATGGTTTTGATAAATAACTTTGGTTTCTGCAATGAGCCTTTTTATACCTACTTTGTTGTGAGCTACATATCATTTTTTTCGCACTTGCTGAGTACATCATTGTACTCAAACTTGCATTATTATTTCATTATCAGCAACAGGAGAAGATTACTATGAAGACCAAGTGGAGCATTAGGCGTGTAATCAGTCCTCAACCTTGACTGTGGGGATGGAGTAGCGATGGAGCCGCTACTGCTTAGATTGCTTCCGCATTAGTAAGAAGACTTCCGCTGTGAGCATGAGTCCATGACTCATGAGATATTGTAATAAACTCTGTTATTTGTGGTCGTATATATTCTGAAATTCAGTTTGTGGATGATGTGTATATGTGTGATGAACATCCTGGGCACACATATGCACAAGTTCTCGGTTTCCGTGGTTTTCCACAGAATTGACGGCATCACAGATTGGTATCAGAGCCACGGGTTGACGGTAGGTTACACGCTTAGATAGATCACAGATTGGTATCAGACACAGATTGGTAGCTAAGCCATGCTGACATAGGATGCAAGCCTAGGAAAGGCCATAGTTGGATCACAGATTGGCAACACCCTAAGCCATATAGGACCCCCATTAAACAAGCCTTGAATATGAGTTATGTGAGCCCTTGTGATGATTGTTTGTGATTATGTGCTTAGTGTGAGTTGTGGGACGTCTCAAAGCGTTGTCTATATCCACACATAAGTAGAAAGAGGTGTGAGATGCCTCGGCACTTGTTCACATCCTCATATGGGCTAATATATATAGTCCAATCCACCTTGATGCATATAGTTAGGGGGATCCATCTAACCTTCTAACTATCTATTCTATTTCGTTCTCTCTCACAGATGGTGAGAGGAAACGCCGGCCGAAGTAATGTCCGTGACAACCAAGAGGATGGCCACGATGAAGTTCCTGTTAACCCTGGAGCTGGTGAGAACAACCTGGAACGGTTGATGGCCATGCAGAATCAACTTATGCAAACCATGATCCAAACTTTGGGTCAGTTGCAGGCCAACAACAACAACTCCGTTCCGGCACCACCGCCACCACCACCGCCGGCTCATAACAGACTGGGAGAGTTCATGAGGACTCGACCACCCACCTTTGCTCAAGCTAACGACCCCATGGAGGTCGACGACTGGTTGAAATCCATGGAGAAGAAGCTTGCCATAGTGCAGTGCAATGACCGAGAGAAGGTTCTTTTTGTGTCGCACCAACTCATGGGAGCTGCTGCTGACTGGTGGGATGCCCTATGCAATGCTCATGTCGATCTGGAGACGATCACTTGGACTGAGTTCAAGGAGAGTTTCCGCTCTCATTACATCCCTGCTGGTGTAATGATGCTCAAGAGACAGGAGTTTGAAGGTCTCCGCCAAGGACAGAGAAGCGTGAATGAGTATCTCAACAAGTTCACACAACTGTCTCGGTATGCCCCCGAAGATGTCAACTCAGACCAGAGGAAGCAATACCTGTTCATGAGAGGGTTGAACAATGAGATTCAGTTTCAGCTCCTCAACAATGACTACGCGAGCTTCCAGAAGCTGGTTGACAAGGCTATAGTAGTCGAAAGCAAGATCCGAGAGATCGAGCGAGAGTGCAAGAGGAAGATGCCATACCAGCACCAAGGAGCAACATACGACATCGGTACAATGCCCCGTCCGCACCGCAGTATGGATCGGCCGCTCCTGCATACCGCCCTAGTCAGCCACCACAGCAACAACCCGTTGCACAAGCACCTCGTGTGCCCTTGCCTCCTGTGCCCCGACCCAACATGGGCGCTCCTGTTCAAAACCCCCGCCCCAACGTACCTGCTGCCGTAGGCAACAGGGCATGCTTTGCATGCGGGGAAACAGGACACTTCGTGAGCCAGTGCCCGAGGAGAGGCCCTGGACAGCAAAGCAATGTGCCCAAGCAGAACCCGCGATCGAACGGAGGGGAAAATCAAGGAAACCGTGGACAGCAGAACTATGGTCGCGGCAACGTGAACCATGTCTCTGCTGAGGAAGCACAACAGGCTGAGGACGCCATACTTGGTATGTTCTTTTCAAACTCCAACCCAGCCACCATGTTATTTGATTCTGGAGCATCACATTCCTTCATATCATCCAAGTATGTTGCCAAGCATAATCTACCCATATCACACTTAAAATGCGCTATGTTAGTTAATTCTCCCGGTGGAGAGATGAGGACTAATATAGTATGTCCGAAAGTAAGCCTTAAAATAATGGAGGTAGACTTCCTTGCCAACCTCATTGTCTTGGATTCCCAAGGGCTTGACATAATACTCGTGATGGATTGGTTAAGCAAGCACAATGGAATAATCCAATGTGCTGAAAGGAGCGTGCAGTTGACAAACGAGCACGGTATCCCTGTTGAGTTTAAGTCAGCCCAACAAACAACCGAAAGGGCAATTTTGAACCACATCGAAGGAGCAACATTGGACAGCATTCCAGTGGTTCAGGAATTCTCGGACGTGTTTCCAGAAGAGCTTCCAGGTATGCCACCTGATCGGGACATTGAGTTTGCCATTGATTTGGTACCCGGAACTGCACCCATAGCAAAGAGACCCTATAGGATGCCCACCAATGAACTAGTGGAACTCAAGAAGCAAATTCAGGAGCAGTTGGAGAAGGGTTTTATACGTCCCAGCTCATCACCATGGGGAGCCCCCGTGCTCTTCGTAGACAAGAAGGATGGGACCGAAAGGATGTGCGTGGACTATAGGTCTCTCAACGAGGTGACAATCAACAACAAATACCCTCTGCCCCATATAGAAGACCTATTCGACCAAATGAATGGAGCCCGAGTGTTATCCAAGATTGATTTTCGGTCGGGATACTTCCAGCTGAAGATTAAGCCCTCCGATATATCCAAGACTGCCTTTCGAACACGGTATGGTTCATATGAATATACCGTCATGTCTTTTGGGTTAACAAATGCACCCACATACTTCATGTACCTTATGAACAAGGTTTTCATGGAGTACTTGGATAAGTTCGTCGTGGTTTTCATCGATGACATTATGGTGTATTCAAAAAGTGAGGAGGAGCATGAAGAACATTTGAAATTGACCTTGCAGAAAATGTGTGAGCATCGATTGTATGCCAAGCTTAACAAGTGTAAATTTTGGCTAAAGGAGATATCGTTCCTAGGCCACATTATCTCCGAGGAAGGAGTATCGGTTGATCCCGGGAAAGTGGGAGATGTTCTGAAATGGAACCAACCGCAAAACGTGAGGGATATTCGGAGTTTTCTTGGGATGGCTGGATACTACCGACACTTCATCAAGGACTTCTCTAAGATAGCAAAGCCTATGACGGAGTTGCTAACGAAGGGAAAAGCCTTCCAATGGACACCAGCATGCCAAGAAAGTTTCGAGGAACTCAAGAAAAGGCTAACCACAGCACCTGTTTTGGTATTGCCGGACGTGAGCAAGAGCTTCGACATATATTGTGACACATCCAGACAAGGGCTCGGATGTGTGCTCATGCAAGAAGGACTAGTGGTAGCCTATGCCTCACGACAATTGAAGAAGCACGAGCTTAATTATCCTACACATGACTTGGAGCTAGCAGCAGTAGTGCATGCATTGAAGATTAGGAGACATTATATCCGTAGTCACCAATGTGAGATCTATACGGATCATAAAAGCGTCAAGTACATATTTACACAAACGGACTTGAATTTGAGGCAACGTCAATGGTTGGAAATCATCAAGGATTACGATGTTGGAATCAACTACCACCCTGGGAGGGCCAATGTAGTAGGCGATGCATTGAGCCGGAAGGGAGCATGTCACCAACTCACGGCTCGGGAGCTACCACCCGAACTACGCAAGGAGTTCGAACCGTTACACCTCGGATTCTTGAACAAGATGGAAGTGATGGAGCTCCACTCTTCATTGGAGCAAAAGATAAGAGATGGCCAAGCAACGGATGTGGAGATTAAGGAGATCAAGGAAAGTATCCGACAAGGAATAGAGAAGGATTTCAAAGAAGATGAGAAGGGTACTCTTTGGCTAGGAAAAAGGATTTGTGTGCCTAACATGAAGCACATCCACGACATGATATTAAAAGAGGCACATGATTCACCCTATTCCATACATCCCGGAAGTACCAAAATGTACAAGGAATTGAAGACTTGTTATTGGTGGGATGGAATGAAAAGGGACATAGCCGAATACGTTGCCCTATGCGACACATGCCAACGGATGAAGGCCGAACATCAAAGACCCGCTAGATTGTTGCAACCCTTGAAGGTACCCGAGTGGAAGTGGGAGGACATCAGTATGGATTTCATCATCGGATTGCCACGTACTCAGTCGGGTTATGACTCCATCTGGGTTATCGTGGACCGATTGATGAAAACAGCCCATTTTCTCCCTATAAGGGCCAAGTTCAACGCTGCACAATTAGCCGAGTTGTACATGGAGCAGATCGTGTGCCGTCATGGAGTCCCGAGGAGGATAGTCTCAGATCGAGGTTCTCAGTTTACCTCTAGATTTTGGAGGAAGCTGCAGAAAGCTATGGGTACACGGCTGGATTTTAGCTCCACCTATCACCCACAAACCGACGGACAAACCGAAAGGACAAACCAAATTTTGGAGGACATGTTGAGAGCTTGCGCCTTGAAACGTGGGCGTAGTTGGGATAGGAGTTTACCATACGCCGAATTATCCTATAACAACAGCTATCAAGCTAGCTTGAAGATGTCGCCTTTCGAAACATTGTATGGTAGGCGGTGTAGAACGCCGCTGTTCTGGAACGAAACCGGAGAGAACCAGGTGTTTGGACCCGAAGTGCTACAAGAAGCTTAAAAGCAAGTCCAAACGATACCGGAGAACATAAAGGCTGCTCAGTCATGACAGAAAGGCTATGCGGACAATAGGCGAAGGAAGTTGACCTTCGAAGTAGGAGACTTCGTATACCTTAAGGTATCACCTATCCGTGGCCAATGACGTTTCAACGTCAAAGGCAAGCTAGCACCTCGCTACATCGGACCATTTCAGATTTTGGACAAGCAAGGAGAAGTAGCCTATCAACTAGATGTAAAAGCCCAAGAAAAAGGGACTTGCAAAAACTTTTTATCACCTCACAACACCACACTTTTGTTGTGGATATGTTGTGAAAAATGATGAAGAGCAAGTAACCTCTATCAAAAGAGTAATTAGAGGGGAAAGCCTTCACTTTCACAAAGTAGGATTTTTACACATGAACATGAGAGGTTGAGCTCACCCCTAGAACTTAAAAAGTCTTGGGAAGATTCAGTCCAAGTTTCATGTAAATCCAACACTTTTTGAGGCACTTTTGGAGGTAATTGAAAAAGAGGCCAATTTGAATGTAAATTCAAATTGCAGCAACTTTCATCACCCAAATTCAAAAGTTAGCTTCATATTCAAACTCAGCACATTTTTCTGAGTAAGCCCACCAATTTTCATCCTCATTGGAGTTCATCTTGCCAAGAGCTAAATTTGCAAGAATTCAAAACTGAATTTGAATTTCAGTTTAAACATGCAGCAAATTTAGCCAAACACAGTTCAAATTTGTGAATTCAAATTCAAACAAAGACTTGGTGACTAAGTCTCACATTAAATTGTGAGTAGCTGAGGATATTTTGGCACCCCAGAATTGAGAAAATTTGGAAAAAGAATTAGGGGGGGAGGTCCCACCTGTCAGTAAACTTAACAGAGAAGTTTTCCACTGATTTTCCCTCTCTCAGCCGAGGCAGCGCGCCAGCTGCGGACAGCACCGGCGTCTGACCGCCTCACCTCGCCACCTCCTGCTCGGCGACCGAGCGCACGTGTGCCCGACGCGGTTAAAGTCCCCAGCCCACGTGAGCCTGCCTCATCTCCTCCGCTCTGCCCGTTCCCACCCGAAACAAAAAACGGCACCAGCCGCTCCCCACGGCTCCTCGTCGCGCCGTTGATCCAGGCGACCTCGCGACCGGAGCTCAACAGCAATGTTACGCGCCGGGGACTGCTCGAACTCACGGTGAAGACCATACCCTTTTCCATGCTCTGTAGGGGGAGTATTTCCCCGTCTAGTCCTCGGTGTTCAACAAAAACAAGTGGGCAGATAATCTGAAATTCACGGCGATCGGTCCTGCACGGCATAAACTCAGCCAAGCACATGTTCTACACGTCCCCACGACCATCAAGGATCCAAAACCATCGAAAATCGTTGAGTCTTTGCGCTGATATCCGAGTTTTTCGAGCAACAGCCGGCATCGGGCCTAGGTCGACGGTGAGGTCCTAGTTCCGGCCATTTCCATGGCCAACCAAGCTCATATTCGTGCGCGGCATGCCACGGCGGAGCTGTAGGAGTAAACCGCTTGAGAAATAAGGCCCTGAGTAGCTCGGGTGACATCGCCGGAGTAGAGGGAAACTCTGTCACCGTCACGGGCATAGTTCCGGCCATTGCGGAGCTCCGGTGAGGGCACCAGCGTGTTCTCCGAGTCGAGTTAGGCACAGGCGGCAAGTTTCGTCGAAGGTCGGGCGGTGAAACGCCCGGCGGCGAGCGCTCCGGCGAAGCGCCGCCGCGGGAGCTGCGGGAGAGCGCGAGGTAGACGAAGGGGGGCCGGGTCCACCGGTCAGCCTCTGATCTCGCGCGGGGATCGGTTTGCGGCCAGGATTCGGTGCGGCAGCGTGGGTAAAACCCCCGTGGGCCGCGGTGTGGACGCATTCTAAGTGGGCCGGCTCGAGGAGTGGGTCCCACCCGCAGGATTTAAACATTTCTGGAATTTCCAGTTTTAGTTCAAACTTCAAATGCATAGAACTTTGGCTAGGAAACTCCAAATTCGATGAACCAAATTTTTCTGAACTCAGAATTCTGAGTACTTTCCAGCAATAACAAATTCAGCTCATGAAAGTAAATAGTTTTCCAGAGTTAAATCCCTAAAATTTAAACTGTTAGGAATTTTATCTGAAGAACTACATTATGAAAAATTCTGAAATTTGGCTGAGAGGTTCCTTGGAAAATCCATGAATCCCAGTAAAATTTTCAGACTCATCCAAGTTAATTTGGTTACACTAATTGGGTGATTAAGAGAACTGCCCAGAGAGAATAGAAAAATGCACAGAAACATTTTTCAGATTTTCTCAAATCTTAATTAGGGCATAACTTTCTGTAGAATTCTTCAAATAACATGAAACCAACTCCATTAGAACCATCCTAAATTCTAGTTTCCAGAAAGTAATGGTTGGAGCCAGGAAAAACCCTGGAATTACTTAGAGGCTCAAATATTGACCAAATAGGCTTTTATTTGTACAAGGTTCAATTGAACTTTGTTTCAAATAAGACTTGGTCACGACTCTGGTTAGGACTCTACCAATCCACCATAAAAATTTCAGAACCAAAAGGGAGGGCTAACTAGAGTTAATAGCAATTATGTATTCAACCTCACACATTGCATTTAAATTGACATGTAGTATTTCATTAAACGTGTAGTCGCTGAAGAAGAGACTCCAGAACTGCTGGACTTCCTTCTTCCGGACGAAGAACTAACCCCTAACCAGCAGCAACAAGGCAAGCCCCGGTTTGCATTAACCTTTTTATAAGTTTTACTTTGTTTACATGTGTCATATGAAGTATGATTGTGCATTAGGTATAGGATGGATGGAACCCCACTTGCATAACCAGAACTTTTCCCTAAGAGTGAGGGTAGTGTCTAAGACCTTGAGTAGACAGGCTTTGATTAATGATTCATAGGACTTTGGTACAAGTCGAGTAGTTGGAATCTACTCGCGAGATAGGCATTGGGACACACGGGTTCGGTTGAGTGATGTGAGATCACTTTAGTAATGAAAATGAGACTAGGCAGGGGCTAGGGCGCAGCAAGAGGAAGTCTTGTGTGCGCGGCCCTGTCCGTGTCCATTGAGGACCAATCCGTGTGCGGCCCTGCTGAACAAGTATTGAACGTACCGAAGGCATATCGGATATATGGGCCCCGATAAACCGATGTAGCCTAAACCTCCGGGCGTCGAGGCATAACACACTGATTTATAGTTGTAGGCTGAGGGCAGCAAGGTGGAAATCTGCCAACGGGCATAGAGAGATGCTCCGTGTGGGGAACCTCCTGCTCGTTTCGGTGTGACCGGTTCGACGGTTGGGCTGTTGGGTGAAAGGTTGTCCCTACGACATCGAGTGAGCGTGCTGTGCAGCTCCACGGGTGGGCGTACGTGACGTGCTCTTTGGGTTTCTCTGCAGGTGTATATCGAGTCGATTCACCGTCCCTCGCGGTGACGAGTACCGCTTGTTCACTGCATCGTAATATAGATAAATTATGGAATGCTGTGATTCACTATTGCTGTCATGAGATAATTGTATTGCTACCTGTGCGCCACCAAATATTGCTTACTAAATTTCAGCTTCATGAACTGTTAATTTGTTGCTAAAAGATGAACTAAGGATGAACTTGTAGGCGTGTCCATTTGCTGCAACATTGCTATCCTATGTCATTGTACACCTCATGTAGAGTTTCATGTTTAGGTGAGTCGGTTAAGTCTTGTTGAGCCATCATGCTCACGGTTGCTGCTTAAGTGTTTTTCAGGTGAGGAGCCACCCACGGACTCAGAGTACGAGTCCACCGGTGAGGGTTACCCTCCGTCGGGGACTACGGCTGAGTGGGAGCCGTACACGCCGCGCTGAGCTGAGGAGTGCAGCTAGTGTGGGTTGCCCTAGGGCTGGGCAACCGACTTTTGCTAGATAGGCGGGCGTGAGTTGTATAAAAGAAACTTCCGCTGTGTAAAATAAATACTAGTTTGTAACTGAAGTTGTACCTTTTTGTACAGTTCAGTTTGTTTTTCCCATGTAATATATTGTGTTCTTATGATGTGTGCTGTCGGGTGTCGCATCGCGCGGCACCACCCTCTGCGATCCTGGATGAGCGGACACCGGTCCACCACAGCCTGGTATCAGAGCTGCATTGGGGATAGCACAGTACTTAAGGACTATATTATGGGAAAACTTAGGTTACGGTGAGGATTCGGTAGTTGCCCAAGTAAGGACTATACTAGCATAGTTACTTAAAGTGGCAAAGACTAACCTACGTGTTATAATTCTGAATTTTCATTATGTAACGACACACCTACGCTCTGGTAAGAACGGTAAGGAACGCCACCGAAAGCGGTTCAATTTCGGTTAGCTCCCCTGACGAGGAACGTGGTTCAGGGATTGGTCTCACAGCTTGGTGTGAGACGTCAATATGAAACTCTTGTACTCTTCATATTCCTGAGTTCATATGAAACGCTGATCCCTAGCGTGCATTAGGCAAGTAAGTGGAGACCCCATCGCGTGGTCAGTAACGCAAGAGTGTGTTCGTCTGGAAGTACCCCAGGAGGACATACGCAGCGCTTGCCATCGGCGTGCCCTGCAGGGCAGTAGGTGGTATCTGTTGGGTTGATAACATTCCCAACCATGACGACCCGTTCATGACCTACTCGGGTTCCCCGTCTGTGGTGTTGAAACACGATCACGTACCTTGAGACGTGACCTAACTCAAGGACGGCCGTATGACAATGATACGGGCGTTTGTGTGTACTTTTAAATATGGTCCTGCCTGAAATGAAAAACCATTGGGTGCATCATTATTGTGTGGTCTTCTGCAGGTACTAACCACATATGTATCCGTGTAGTAAACGTGTGCGAGAGACCGTTTAGTGCCACACTTGAGACGTATATGCCGGTATAATCCGGTTAGGATTTTCTTTGTGAGGAACGTAGTACCTAGATATGATAGGCATATGCATGAAAAATAATGATAACAAGGACTTAAAATCACTAGGTTCAACATTTAGTACCCTGGTTGGGTAGACAAATTGGTTAGTGTTGATTGTTGTTCCAAAAGACTGAAAATCAGAGTGCTCTGTTTTGGGGCAACAAGTTGCTGATCTTCAACAGGGCATAACTCACAGGTCTTTTAGCCCAGGGAGGTGTGGCATATAGTTCTGGGAAGGTATTTGAGTACTCTACAACTTTGTTGTAGACTTCCAGAGCTGAAATGTGAGGGACCACAGGACCTAGTCGGGTGGTGCCGTGATATGCGGCACCCAACAGCACACGGGTTGCAGACACACATCATATTACATAAATAGTTTGCGGAAGCGTACAAGAAAGTTTTACAAATAGTTATATAAGAGTAGACTACAGCGGAAGACTATCACTCTCACGACTCATTCTAAACTAGCAACAAAGAAACAGTCCAGCCCGCGGACGTTTCTTACTAGCAACACGAAGACAATCTGCAGCGGCGAGGATGCTCTTTGAGTAAGCACTCGGAGGTTCCCGAGTCTCATCGGCATCCCTTCTCATAAGCATCGAGTCAAATACCTGCAAAACAACTCGGATAGCATCCGTGAGCATAACGCTCAGCAAGACTTAACCGTCACCCTAAACATGAAACTTTAAGTGAGATTATGAACCTAACATAGGATGGCATAAGCATAATTAAACTCGCCTAAAAGTGAATCCTTACTTTCAGGTATTAATTGCAGCATTTTAAGTAACCCTGGGTATGCCACATCGGGAGTCCACAATCAAACAAGAAACGCTTTCCCTCTATGTAAATTGCTCATGGCATAAAAGAATCGAGTTTGCACTAGCCTATTCATCGAGATCCAATACAAAGCTAGTGTAATACTTCATATCAATATGATTAGTTCCTTTCTCATGCAAGTTCTTACTACGTCACGACTGTGAGAACAAGTATGCTCGGTCCATTCCGCGAGCGACGGTGATTCGAATCAATAACACCCGGACTACACGACACATACGCCCGTACTCGACGTTGCCTACAACCACCATCACTGACGTCGTACGTGGCAGCCTTTCCCCGTTTCACCCCCGCTGAATCGATCAAGTCATCCCGTACAGTAGCTACTCTCATGGTGCACCTTCCGACGTGATATGTCATGAGAATATTCCCCACATACTGCACACCGGCCGTCCGCCTGAGGCGACCCGAAAAGTCCCAACGACAGCTTCCCGTGGTACATCGGTTTACTGGGTCCCATATATCCAGCATGAGTCCGGTACACAACTCAAACTTGTTCAACAGGGCTGCATACGGATCGGTCCTTGACCGACACAGACAGGTCTATAGCACCCAGGCCCCTATGTCCTGCTGCCCCTACAACCTTCCGGTCTCAACTTCAACTTGCTACCTCATTTATGAACCAATCCCGTATGCCCCTGTTGTTCCTGAAACTGCGAGTAGCATCTCACCACTCGACTTCTACCGAACCATACTTAAGCATGGCAGTTCTACACGGTGAAAGACACCTACCCAATACTCCATGGGTCATTTGGCTATGCAAGAGGAGTATCATACACTAGACCTAATGCACAATTCATATCTTGAACGGAAGTTAATACAAAACAAAAACTTAACAGCTGTTAAATGCAAACCGGAGCTTGCCTGTTTTGTAGGGTAATCGTATATAACAGTTAGTGTCCTTGCAGATCCACCCTTGATTCTCCGGAGCTTGATCCACTTCGATGAATCGCTCCTTTGAATCCCCTTCGTCGTGGTTCCTATTGAAATGCATATGCATATGTTTTATAGAATGTAATGGAAAGAAGTTATAGAATTACTTTCTTAGAAACAGAGGTTGTGTGGAAAAGCCAAGCATGGCTTGGTTTGCCTCTGTTGTGCGAAGAACAGAAATAAACTAAATTGATCTTAAGGCCTTAGCTATACACTAATCATTCCCCCTAATGAACATAATAGAGAAGCTGAAAAGATTTGAGTGCAACTGAAGAACAAGAACTCCAATGGCCTCAAAACTTTTACAGCTGGTTCTATACTACCTAAGGATTTAGCTTGCCAAATTGCAGCTAAAGTGGAGTCATATTGTGTCCTCCCCAATTCTCACAATATCTCTTATGTATTCCCACCTATACACAAGTATAGAGAATAAGAACAGGGAGTTCCAGGACTCATCTTTGGCTGATAGTTTACATGTGAGTTCTTGATTACATGAGAGTCATCTGGTCCAAAATTCAGCCCTTTTACTTGGGTAGTTCTCCCAGAACAATTCTTTAAGCATTTGTACTCAACAGAATTAATTGTGTAGTAATGTGCATTTTCATGCCCAACTAAGTGAACTACAATTCCAAGTATGTCCCATAGAGCTTGCCTAAATTTTCCTATAATTTTTGGAGCTATGGGTTGCTCAGAATAGATTTTTGAGGTGAGAAACATTTTCTGAAAATGTTTCTGGAATCTTTTGAACACAGCAGATTGTTTTTAGCAAATTCCTACTCAAGTGATCTTAAAATGAGCTGAAAATTTGCTAGAAGGTCAACAATATGCTAAAGAATATTCTGGAAAAATTTGGGGATTTTTGGATAAACCAAATTACCTCAATAAATCTTTTTCAGAAAACCATCCAAGCATTTTCCAGAATATAATATTAACTTTCATACCAATCTGAGTTCATATTTGAATAGAACTCAGAGATATGAATCCAACCCAATTGGAATCACTCAAATTGGAGTTTTCTACAGGGAGATATGAATTTCTAAAGATTGAGCTATGTCTGGAATTATTTTCCTATTGAAAATCCGGCTGGACCCACAGTTTTGAATTCCAGCCAATAGAAACGAAGCCACACCGGGCCACAGCGTCTCTGCGCACCAACACACGGGATCCCGGGCACACCCGATCCCGGGTTTAAAATTTGAGCTGCGGACATGCGGGGCCCACGCGTCTTCTTCTTCCTCCGGCTTCCTCTCTCGCGCCCGCGCTGCCCCTCGCCGGCCCGACGGCGGAGCTCGCTGGCTCGCCGTTTCTGGCCACCGCCTGAGCTGAAACTCGCCGCCAGGGAGTTTGTGACACCGAGGAACACGACTGTGGGGTCTGCTTGGGCTGCCGGCGGCCGGAAACTGGCCGGCGACGTGCGGCAGCCACTGTGGAGGTTCGGTAGCGTTGCCTAGGGTTTCCAGCCCGCCAAAACCTGCGCCGACGCGCCCTACAGCACCAGCGCAGCTCTAGGAAGATCGGCACGACCTCAAAATGGCTCGGGAGTGGCTGTAAATAGGTTGTCGCCGTGTGACCGAATGGGTCCGCCATGAACACCTGTAGTCGAGCTCGAATTCCGTCGTGCTGAGGCGTTTTCATGCGCTGGGTCCTAAATGAGAAATGACCGCCGGCTAATCCAGCATCTATGTGCCAAATTTGATGACTTAAGGAGGATCAGAGGGCAAGAATTTGAAAGAATCATACCGGAAACTCGGAATGAGGTCACCGGAGCAATACCTCAAAATTCACCGCCGATAGCTTGCGGCACGGCCTGAGCTTGGGCTGAGAGCAGCACCGCACCCGTGCGCGTCCGTAGGTGTGATCGCTCGGCCGTGAAACCTGCTGTGGAGGGCTGTCCACGAGCGCCCGATAACTTTCTCGGATTAGGTCGCCACTGCGGCGGTCGTTCTCGGGCACCGGAGGCTGCAGCTCACTTGCTCGTGGGTCAGGGAGGTGGAGGTTGATCTCGTGGGGGTGTTTAGCAGCTCGGGGGAGGGAAGACACGATTGCTTCACCGTTTCTTCGATCGGACCGAGAGAGCGGCGGGGAGAAACAGCCGCTGTTCGTGCGCTCGCGAGGGGAGGAGAACAACTGGGTCTTCGCTCGGCTGAGGCACAATAACGTCGAAGGAACCGCCTTCGGTGGCCGCGCGTGGGGGAAAGAAGCAGCTGGTGGCACTGCCGGGCGTCCCCGTGGCTCCACAGTGGGAGCTTCTCGGGCCTCACGTGTTGTTCGGTGAATGTCCCCACTGAGCTGAGACTTAGGGTGCAAGGTTTCTTCCTTTAGCTCTATGACATGTGGGTCCCATTCCACATGTACCTCCCAAATATCTGTTCAAGCTGATCCTCTTAATTCCCATAATTCTGAGTTTTAAAATGTGGGTTAGAATTTGAATCTTTCCAATTCAGTTTGAATTTGCTTGCCAAATTTGAATTTGGGTGAAGTTTGCAAATTCTTCTCTTTAACTCCTTTTTGAGCCCACCCTCCAAATAGAAAGTTGGGGATCAAATTCCTCCCTATAATTCCAACTATGTGGCTGCAGTTTTAATCAAAGTCCTTGGTCACTACATGTGTGAACTTTGAATTTCAAATCTGATTTTTAAACTTACATGCAAAGAGGTATTTAACTCCTTATTGGTTCAACACTTTTAAATAAAAAGGTGAACCTTATATTGGATGTTCATCCATGTATTACCTTGCATGAAGAAAGTTTTAGCAAGTCCCATTTTTCATGTCTTTGCCACACATATGAATTCAAACTTTAGTTTTTATTCATACACATTTTTGGGACTTTTACATGAAACACACCTTAAGATTGCTTAAAGCCCAGAGGAATGTAAACTGTCCAGAAGCAGGACCGGGTTAAACACTCTCTGGACTGTTCTGTTTTTTTCAAACATAACTTCCAGTAGAAAAATCTGAAATCTTCATATGATACATCCTTAGAAAGGGTAGAAGATGTGTTACATCTTTGCAATTCAAAGTTTCTGAAATTTCAGCAAAGAATTCGGTGGAAATCAGAGTTGAAAACAGCAACTTTCAAGGGAGGTGCTGTGGAAATTCTTCCAGAAATTCTGTTGACTTTGAATTTCCATAACTTTTAAAATAAAACTGATTTGAGGGCAAATAAATACTCGTTAGAAAGATACTGAAGTTAGCTTTAACTTTTGTATTCAACTTGAGTCATAAAAATGCCCAGAACCAGATCAAATCATGGAATAGGCAGAAATTGGTCATTCTGACAGAAGAATGACGATTGAACTCATTGGAGAGGGTGTTGTACCCTAAGGATGGTATACGTGATGACAACGCGATAGTAATGTCTCGTAGTGACCAAACCTAGTTATGGTGAGCTTCCAAAGTGGAGGTTCATAAAGTTGGATGTAACTAGCTTGTATTTGGTCTGGTAATGGTGTAGCTTGTGCAAAGTTATTACATTATCTACATACGAGATGTATCACATGTTTTATTGTCATTATGTTTTCACGCCTATTGGTATTGGACTGCAGGCAATGTGTTGCGGGACTGATGTTTATTGTCGTATGGTTGCAGATGGTTCGCACTAGGACCACACACGAGGTGGGTGGCTCTAGCCAAGGGGGAGGCGATGACTCCCAGCCACCGGCCTACGACAGCACCCCACAGCAGCAGCCACCGCCGCCGCCTCCGCTTACTCTAGCGGATGTGATTGCGGCACTGGTGGGTGGTCGTGAGGAGCAGACTGACCTGCTCCGTACGATCGTGCAGAATACGTCCCAGGCGGGGGGGCGTCAGGACAGAGGGCCTCGTGAGCCCCGGGAAGTGTCGTACTCGGATTTCATGAGTACGCACCCTCCAGTGTTCACAGAAGCCGAAGAACCACTGGAGGCTGACAACTGGCTGTGGACAATCGAGTCCAAGTTCGGGCTTCTCCAATGCACGGAGTGGCAAAAGACTTTGTTCACAGCGCAGCAACTCCACGGTGCCGTTGGTGCGTGGTGGGCGAACTATGTCGCCTCACGTCCGGCTGGACATGCCGTGGAGTGGGAAGAGTTCCGGGAGGCGTTCCGCGCCTATCACATTCCTCCCGGGATCATGAAGAGGAAGTTCCAAGAATTCTTGGAGCTGAAGCAGGGCGGGAGGAGTGCCCATGACTACTCCCATGCCTTCAACCATCTGGCGCAATATGCGTCAGACTACATCTCCACCGAGGAGAAAAAGCAGGAGCACTTCTATCGGGGGTTACACCCCGAGATGAATACACATCTCGTTCAGTGGAATCACGGCATTCAACGACCTAGTTAATGCCGCGATCATGCAAGAGGACGCTCAGCGGGAGTTGGCAGCTAAGCAGAGGAAGCGCAGTGCTCCACCTAGCAGCGGTGGTGGCACGCCATAGAAGTACCGTATGGTGTATCAGACACCATCCGGACAGCAATGGCATCCACCGGCACGACCTCAACGGTTCGGAGGACGTTCGTTTCAGTCACCTCCGTTCCGTCCGCCGATGCCACCACCAAGACAGCAGCAGCAACAGCAGCAGCAGACGGTACCCCGGGCGTTTCCACCGCCACAACGCTCCCCGGGTTTCCGTCCACCGATCAGCGCGGGACCACCCCGTTTCACCTGCTTCACGTGTGGCCAGGCGGGCCACTTCGCGAAGGACTGTTCCCAGGGGCAGCAAAGCAGCGGGCAAGCCCAGTTCCAGGGCGGTGCTCGAGGCCGACCTCCGGTGAAGAAGGTTGGTCAGCAGACTGGGGGCGTCCGCAACCTCGACAATGAGGACGCCCCAGAAGGAGACAACGTGCTGGAGGGTACGTTCACTCTCAACCATCAAGCCATCATCATACTTTTTGATTCTGGTGCAACCCACAACTTCATAAGTGCATCATATGTGGTTAAGCATCAGCTGGAAGCCTTTCCAACTGAGTGTTCTTATGTGATCTGCTCACCGGGAGGAAAGATTTCAGCAACGATGATGGTTCCGAAAGCACCACTGTGCTTAGGTGGGAAGATATATCCCACCACTATGATTATCCTTGAGGGGCAGAAGATTGATGCAATCTTGGGAATGTCATGGCTAAGCTACCATGGCGCTGTCCTGGAAACGTTAACACGGACGGTTCACCTCAAATCCCCATTACACCGTCCGCAGTCCCTTCTATTAGATAATCCAGTCCGGGAGGTTTCAGCGATCAACAATACTAAAGATCTCAAGTTAGAAGACATCCCCGTAGTCCGGGAGTATCCCGACGTGTTCCCGGATGATCTTCCGGGTATGCCACCTGAGAGGGATGTCGAGTTCAAGATTGAACTTGCACCCGGGACTACGCCCATATCTCGGAGGCCATACAAAATGGCTCCCAATGAGCTGGCTGAATTAAAAGAACAGCTCAATGATCTGTTGAGCAAGGGTTTCATTAGGCCGAGTTCCTCGCCTTGGGGATGCTCGGCGCTGTTCGTAAAGAAGAAGGATGAAACCTTGAGGCTGTGTGTGGACTACCGGCCGCTCAACGCCATCACCATCAAGAATAAGTACCCACTGCCCCGCATCGACATATTGTTTGATCAACTTGTGGGTGCAAGTGTGTTCTCCAAGATGGACCTTCGCTCTGGATATCACCAGATAAAAATCCGGGCGGAGGATATCCCGAAGACGGCCTTCTCGACGAGATATGGACTATATGAATATCTCGTCATGTCCTTTGGTCTCACAAATGCTACAGCCCATTTCATGTATCTCATGAACTCAGTGTTCATGCCGGAGCTGGATAAGTTCGTGGTAGTGTTCATCGACGATATCTTGGTTTACTCCAAGACAGAAGCTGAACATGCCGAACACTTACGGATCGTTCTTCAACGATTGCGAGACCACAAGCTCTATGCCAAGTTCAGCAAATGCGAGTTTTGGATCAACCAAGTGCCATTCTTGGGACATATCATCTCCGCAGAAGGCATTGCGGTTGACCCAAGCAAAATAGAGCAAGTGCTGAAATGGAAAGCTCCCACTTCAGTTCATGAAGTCAGAAGCTTCCTCGGGTTAGCGGGATACTATCAGAGATTCATTCCAAGCTTCTCCAAGCTCGCTAAACCAATGACAGAATTGCTAAAGAAAGGGACGAAGTATGTTTGGAACACGGCGTGTGAAGGGGCGTTCCAAGCATTGGTGAAGCATCTCACCACAGCCACGGTCTTAGCTCAGCCGGATACAACAAAGCCCTTCGACGTGTATTGTGACGCGTCCGGTATTGGGATCGGCTGCGTGTTGATGCAGGAAGGACGGGTGGTCGCATATGGCTCACGCCAACTTCGGAACCATGAGCAGCATTATCCCACTCATGATCTTGAGCTTGCTGCAGTGGTTTTGGCGCTGAAAATGTGGAGGCACTATCTCCTGGGGAATCTAGTGCATCTCTACACCGACCACAAGAGCTTAAAATACATTTTCACCCAGAAGGAGCTGAACATGAGGCAACGGAGGTGGTTAGAATTGATCAAAGATTATGAAATTGAGATTCATTACCACCCCGGCAAGGCGAATGTGGTTGCCGACGCGCTGAGTCGGAAATCACATGTCCATCACCTCACCATTACACCGGTAGAGGAGGAAGAGCCGAGTCTATACTTGGTTCCTTATGGATCGCTGTACAACCTTGCCCTCATCCCTACGATTAGGAAGGACATCATTGCAGCTCGGAAAGATGATAAAGGCATGGCACATCTCCGGAGACGGATAGACAATGGAGAGATCAAATGTTTCCAGAAGGATGATGAGGGGACGCTGTGGTTCAATGACCGCATAGTCGTACCCCGGGATATGGAGCTGAGGAAGAAAATCCTCGATGAAGCTCACTTGTCTAAGTACTCCATTCATACGGGCAGCAACAAGATGTACCAAGATTTGAAAAATAAATTTTGGTGGACACGGATGAAGCGGGAGGTAGCTAAGTACGTATCCGAGTGCGATACGTGTAGACGAGTGAAAGCTGATCGCATGAAGAAATCAGGGCTGTTGCAACCCCGGAAGATCCCGGCATGGAAATGGGAAGATGTGAGCATGGATTTCATTGTGGGATTACCCCTAACATCCAACAAGCATGATTCCATATGGGTAATCGTTGATTGGTTAACCAAGACGGCTCACTTCATCCCGGTGAATACACGTTACAATGCCGGCAAATATGCGGAGCTGTACATAGCAAAGATTCTATGCCTATATGGGGTACCCAAGACCATCGTCTCAGATCGAGGTGCATTGTTTGTATCTCGCTTTTGGGAGCAGCTACACGCTGCATTGGGTACTAAGTTTATCAGGAGCTCCGCCTATCACCCTCAGACAGATGGGCAAACAGAGAGGGTGAACCAAGTATTAGAAGACATGTTGAGGGCATGTGCCATCCACCATGGTAGGAACTGGGATGATCACCTACCGTTGGCAGAATTCTCATACAACAACGGCTATCAGGAGAGTATCAAGATGGCACCCTACGAAGCTCTCTACGGTCGCAAATGCCGCACCCCATTAAATTGGTGCGAGTCCGGTGAAAGGGTCACATTCGGGGTTGATGTGGTGAACGACGCCGAAGAGCGCGTTCGGGTGATTCAAGCTAACTTGAAGGCCGCTCAATCCCGGCAGAAGAGCTACGCTGATAAGAGGCGTAGACCGTTGCACTTTGATGTTTGGGAACACGTGTACCTCCGCGTGTCTGCAATGAAAGGCGTGCACCGGTTCGGTGTGGAGGGGAAGCTCGCTCCCCGTTTCATTGGACCCTACGCTATCACCCAGAAGTGTGGACCAGAAGCGTATCGATTGGAGCTACCGGCATCTCTGGCTGGTGTCCATGATGTTTTCCATGTTTCGCAACTGCGAAAATGTTTGAAGCATACAGCTGCTGTTCCTACTGAAGACATCGGCGAGCTGAAACCGGATTTGACATATGATGAGTATCCGGTGGAAATTATTGATGAGAAAGCCCGAACCACGCGTAGCAGAACATTGTGGTTCTACAAGATCCTCTGGAGCAACCACACCACCGACGAAGCGACGTGGGAAAGCGAGGAATTCCTTCACTCAAATTACCTGGAGTCCATGGCTTCTCAACACGGGTAAGTCCATACTACATCGCTATCTTTCCTTTTATAATCTCGGGACGAGATTCTTTTAAGGGGGGAGGGATGTAAAAGCCAAAGAAAAAGGGACTTGCAAAAACTTTTTATCACCTCACAACACCACACTTTTGTTGTGGATATGTTGTGAAAAATGATGAAGAGCAAGTAACCTCCATCAAAAGAGTAATTAGAGGGGAAAGCCTTCACTTTCACAAAGTAGGATTTTTACACATGAACATGAGAGGTTGAGCTCACCCCTAGAACTTAAAAAGTCTTGGTAAGATCCAGTCCAAGTTTCATGTAAATCCAACACTTTTTGAGGCACTTTTGGAGGTAATTGAAAAAGAGGCCAATTTGAATGTAAATTCAAATTGCAGCAACTTTCATCACCCAAATTCAAAAGTTAGCTTCATATTCAAACTCAACACATTTTTCTGAGTAAGCCCACCAATTTTCATCCTCATTGGAGTTCATCTTGTCAAGAGCTAAATTTGCAAGAATTCAAAACTGAATTTGAATTTCAGTTTAAACATGCAGCAAATTTAGCCAAACACAGTTCAAATTTGAGAATTCAAATTCAAACAAAGACTTGGTGACTAAGTCTCACATTAAATTGTGAGTAGCTGAGGATATTTTGGCACCCCAGAATTGAGAAAATTTGGAAAAAGAATTAGGGGGGGGAGGTCCCACCTGTCAGTAGACTTAACAGAGAAGTTTTCCACTGATTTTCCCTCTCTCAGCCGAGGCAGCGCGCCAGCTGCAGACAGCACCGGCGTCCGACCGCCTCACCTCGCCACCTCCTGCTCGGCGACCGAGCGCACGCGTGCCCGACGCGGTTAAAGTCCCCAGCCCACGTGAGCCGGCCTCATCTCCTCCGCTCTGCCGGTTCCCACCCGAAACGAAAAACGGCACCAGCCGCTCCCCTCGGCTCCTCGTCGCGCCGTTGATCCAGGCGACCTCGCGACCGGAGCTCAACAGCAAAGTTACGCGCCGGGGACTGCTCGAACTCACGGTGAAGACCCTACCCTTTTCCATGCTCTGTAGGGGGAGTATTTCCCCGTCTAGTCCTCGGTGTTTGACAAAAACGAGTGGGAAGATAATCTGAAATTCGCGGCGATCGGTCCTGCACGGCATAAACCCAGCCAAGCACATGTTCTACACATCCCCACGACCATATAGGATCCAAAACCATCGAAAACCGTCGAGTCTTTGCGCTGATATCCAAGTTTTTCGAGCAACAGCCGACATCGGGCCTAGGTCGACGGTGAGGTCCTAGTTCCTGCCATTTCCATGGCCAACCAAGCTCATATTCGTGCGCAGCATGCCACGGCGGAGCTGTAGGAGCAAACCGCTTGAGAAATAAGGCCCGGAGTAGCCCGGGCGACGTCGCCGGAGTAGAGGGAAGCTCTGTCACCGTCGCGGGCATAGTTCCGGCCATTGCCGAGCCCCGGTGAGGGCACCAGCATGTTCTCCGAGTCGAGTTAGGCACAGGCGGCAAGTTTCGTCGAAGGTCGGGCGGTGAAACGCCCGGTGGCGAGCGCTCCGGCGAAGCGCCGCCGCGGGAGCTGCGGGAGAGCGCGAGGTAGACGAAGGGGAGCCGGGTCCACCGGTCAGCCTCTGATCTCGCGCGGGGATCGTTTTGCGGCCGGGATTCGGTGCCGCAGCGCGGGTAAAACCCCGTGGGCCGCGGTGTGGCCGCATTCTGAGTGGGCCGGCTCGAGGAGTGGGCCCCACCCGCAGGATTTAAACATTTCTGGAATTTCCAGTTTTAGTTCAAACTTCAAATGCATAGAACTTTGGCTAGGAAACTCCAAATTTGATGGACCAAATTTTGCTGAACTCAGAATTCTGAGTACTTTCCAGAAATACCAAATTCAGCTCATGAAAGTAAATAGTTTTCCAGAATTCAATCCCTAAATTTAAACTGTTAGGAATTTTATCTGATGAACTACTTTATGAAAAATTCTGAAATTTGGCTGAGAGGTTCCTTGGAAAATCCCTGAATCCCAGTAAAATTTTCAGACTCATCCAAGTTAATTTGGTTACCCTAATTGCGTGATTAAGAGAACTGCCCAGAGAGAATAGAAAAATGTACAGAAACATTTTTCAGATTTTCTCAAATCTTAATTAGGGCATAACTTTCTGTAGATTTCTTCAAATAACATGAAACCAACTGCATTAGAACCATCCTAAATTCTAGTTTCCAGAAAGTAATGGTTGGAGCCAGGAAAAACCCTGGAATTACTTAGAGGCTCAAATATTGACCAAATAGGCTTTTATTTGTACAAGGTTCAATTGAACTTTGTTTCAAATAAGACTTGGTCACGACTCTGGTTAGGACTCTACCAATCCACCATAAAAATTTCAGAACCAAAGGGGAGGGCTAACTAGAGTTAATAGCAATTATGTATTCAACTTCACACATTGCATTTAAATTGAAATGTAGTATTTCATTAAACGTGTAGTCGCTGAAGAATAGACTCCGGAAGTGCTGGACTTCCTTCTTCCGGACGAAGAACTAACCCCTGACCAGCAGCAACAAGGCAAGCCCCAGTTTGCATTAACCTTTTTATAAGTTTTACTTTGTTTACATGTGTCATATGAAGTATGATTGTGCATTAGGTATAGGATGGATGGAACCCCACTTGCATAACCAGAACTTTTCCCTAAGAGTGAGGGTAGTGTCTAAGACCTCGAGTAGACAGGCTATGCTTAATGATTCATAGGACTTCGGTACAAGTCGAGTAGTTGGAATCTACTCGCGAGATAGGCATTGGGACACATGGGTTCGGTTGAGTGATGTGAGATCACTTCAGTAATGAAAATGAGACTAGGCAGGGGCTAGGGCGCAGCAAGAGGAAGTCTTGTGTGCGCGGCCCTGTCCGTGTCGATTGAGGACTGATCCTTGTGTGGCCCTGCTGAACAAGTATTGAACGTACTGAAGGCATATCGGATATATGGGCCCCGATAAACCGATGTAGCCTAAACCTCCGGGCATCGAGGCATAATGCACCGATTTATAGGTGTAGGCTGAGGGCAGCAAGGTGGAAATCTGCCAACGGGCATAGAGAGATGCTCCGTGTGGGGAACCTCCTGCTCGTTTCGGTGCGACCGGTTCGACGGTTGGCCTGTTGGGTGAAAGGTTGTCCCGTACGACATCGAGTGAGCGTGCTGTGCAGCTCCACAGGTGGGGGTACGTGAAGTGCTCTTTGGGTTTCCCTGCAGGTGTATATCGAGTCGATTCGCCGTCCCTCGCGGTGACGAGTACCACTTGTTCACTGCGTCGTAACGTAGATAAATTATGGAATGCTGTGATTCAATATTGCTTTCATGAGATAATTGTATTGCTACCTGTGTGCCACCAAATATTGCTTACTAAATTTCAGCTTCATGAACTGTTAACTTGTTGCTAAAAGATGAACTAAGGATGAAATTGTAGGCGTGTCCATTTGCTGCAACATTGCTATCCTATGTCATTGTACACCCCATGTAGAGTTTCATGTTTAGGCGAGTCGGTTAAGTCTTGTTGAGCCATCGTGCTCACGGTTGCTGCTTAAGTGTTTTTCAGGTGAGGAGCCACCCACGGACTCGGAGTACGAGTCCACCGGTGAGGGTTACCCTCTGTCGGGGACTACGGCTGAGTGGGAGCCGTACACGCCGCACTGAGCTGAGGAGTGCAGCTAGTGTGGGTTGCCCTAGGGCTGGGCAACCGACTTTTGCTAGATAGGCGGGCATGAGTTGTATAAAAGAAACTTCCGCTGTGTAAAATAAATACTAGTTTGTAACTGAAGTTGTACCTTTTTGTACAGTTCAGTTTGTTTTTCCCATGTAATATATTGTGTTCTTATGACGTGTGCTGTCGGGTGTCGCATCGCGCGGCACCACCCTCTGCGATCCTGGATGAGCGGACACCGGTCCGCCACACTAGAGCTCCCAACATATCTCTCCGACGTACATGACGTGTTTCATGTATCCCAGCTCAAGAAATGCTCGAGAGTACCAGAGTAGCAAGTACCAATGGAAGAGCTTGAACTTCAAGAGGACCTGACTTATGCGGAACACCCTGTCCGAATTTTGGACGTAAGGGAAAGGGTCACAAGGAACAAAGTAATCCAATGGTGCAAGGTACCATGGAGCCATCACACTGAAGCTGAAGCCACACGGGAGCGTGAAGAAGACGTCAAGGCAAAATTTCCTCATCTATTCTCTTCTAACGAATCTCGAGGGCGAGATTCAATTTATGGGGGGTAGATTTGTGACACCCTCATTTTTGGTTTTTGCATGTATTCATGTTTCATGTAGAGAAAACATTTTAAAAGAATGGGGGAAAGGGAAAGAATTAAAAAGATAGCCAAAAAGAGCAAAAATCCAGTTCACCAAAAGTGCCGAAGACAACTCTCGCAGCCCGCTGTCCACGTGGTGCCTTCGGAGCTCATCTCCGCAAAAGGGGGAGAGGTCCGACCCCGTGAGACACGTGTTGCCCCAGGAGCTAGCCTCTACGGAGAAGCAAGGCCAGCCGCAGGACACGTGTCACCTTCGGAGCTAGTCACCGTGGAAATCAGAGGACCAGTCATGCAGGATACGTGTCGATCTCGGAGCTCACCTCCGAGAGGTCCGGTTCTATTGGACACGTGTCACCGCCGGAGCTTATCTCCAGGAGGTCCGTCACTGTTGGACACGTGTTAACCTCGGAGCTCATCTCTGAGAAGAAAGGAAGTCTAGCACTGTTAGGATACGTGGCACACTCGGAGCCACCTCCGGAGAGAGGGAAGGTCCGGCACTGACACGTGGCGTGCGCGGAGCCAACTCCGAATAGAGAGGAGGTCCCGACCGCCAGGATACGTAGCGCACGCGGAGCTCACCTCTGAAGGAGAGGGAGGTCTCGCTCGCTTGACACGCAGCACAACCGGAGCTCGTCTCTGCGGAAAGGGGGAGACCGGGCCCCAGTGGACACGTGGAGCTTCTGGAGCTCATCACCGCAGAAGTAACGAGTTCTGGAGCGGTTTTGGATTCTCTATGCGTGGAAATACCGGGTTGGAGAGGAAACCGACATGAATTCCACAATGTTACCGCACCAAATCAACTAAAGATAAGTAGTTAAGATTCAACGACAATCTGAATAGGACTCTTATTCGAAATACAATCAGATTAGGACTCTTCTTCTCCCGATTAGAAATAGAACCCAGAACCCTTGGCCGAAACCACGAACTTCTTTTCCACCTTCTTAGCCGACGACTTAGAGCCCTAGCCCCCAACTCGCCGAGTAAACCCATCGCCGGAGTTTGGTCGAGAGAGATCGCCGGAAGAGAGCCCCAATGATCTGTCTGATAGGAGAAGGACCCCGAGACTAAGAAGAACATAAGGTAGGTCTCCAATACCACCTTACGACATCGTCGCATCTTCTTTGCATCTGTTCCTTGATTCCTTTCAAACAAAAGCTTTTCATGAACAGATCATGTGTTAATCGGTCTGATCTAGAGTCGAGATCATCACCACACCCACATTTGATCCGAACACCCCTGTTCATCATAAAATCCATGCAAACCATGCAAGAACACATACAAACTGATCTAATAAAAACTGATCATAGGATAGCATGCATATGCATCATCGGATCTAGTTAAAGTTTATGCATGATATTGATTGTTGTGAATCTTGTATGTGTGTGATCGTATATAGAAGGACAAGCTCAGGGAGCTACCTACGACGGACTACAACAACAAGATTTTGAGCAACCGGAATAGCCAGAATAAGGCAAGTGCCCCTTGACCATATTGATCCTATGTTTTGGGAAACTGTTTTGTTTTGCGAAAAGGTGTGTGTGCTGAGTCAAACATTATGGGAAACCCTTTTATAGGAATTTACTAGTTTTGCTTAAACCACCCTTGTTGCCATGGAAGTTTATGAGTCGGGTATGGTTTTTGCTTTTATGCTTCGCTGGGTCCATGGGATTGGGAAGCGAGATAGATGTGTCTAGCTAACTGCACTCGTAATGATAATGAGAAAACTGGTGTTGTTAATGAACATGGATCGGAGGGAGATCTAGGCAAGACTGAGTTTGTGAATGAGGTAGCATGAGATAGTGGTTTACTTGCCGTAGATCTAAGGACCGGTTCATGCGAGCACATGCCAGGATAACAGTGCCACCACAAGGCCAAGTATGGGTGCGGCTTAGCTGACTAATTAGGTAAGTTACTAGATTGTTATGGACCGTGGAAGGCGTGGGGAATGGGAGTCGAGTGAGGACTGCCCTGGGAACTGCATGGCACAAGAGGGGGCCTGTGGGTGGGAGAATTGGAGATTCTAGCCTGCCGGTGAAACCTTAGTGAGTCCATACATCTAGTAACCCCTTTGTAAAGGCTATTTTGTGATCTCTTGGCCATACACTAAAGGTTGTGTATTGTTATAATGGAGGTTCTGCAGTCGCCGACGGGTGACGAAATCAGAAACTTGTGGGTAAAGAGGTGCAAACTCCGCAGAGTCTAAAACTATCATGATAGCCCAGCTTACGGTCACGAGAACCTGGCCAACTTCCATGATTAGTTGGGATGGTTATTGGCTATGGTTATTGGGTATGGTTTTGGAAGGTTTGGTTTTGGTTTTGTTTTCGGGACTGTTGAGTCCGGGTGATAAGATGGGTTGCATGACTGTTGAGTCATGGCAACGAGGTTGGACGGTGTGAGACGAAATTGTTTATGAGATGAAATGGTAGCGAAAACGAGATGGTATTCATGAGATGGTAGCGAATATGAGAAGGTATTCGTGAACAAGAATGAGGTTGATTAATGTCTGGTTGGGACATGGAAGGTAATGAACATAATGGAGGTATGATTGGTATTTTAGTACGTGTTGGGATTACATTCGCTTAAAGATAAGTTGCTGTTTTATCATGGTTTTGATAAATAACTTTGCTTTCTGCAATGAGCCTTTTTATACCAACTTTGTTGTGAGCTACATATCATATTTTTCCGCACATGCTGAGTAAATCATTGTACTCAAACTTGCATTATTATTTCATCATCAGCAACAGGAGAAGATTACTATGAAGACCAAGTGGAGCACTAGGCGGGTAATCTGTCCTCAACCTTGCCTGTGGGAATGGAGTAGAGATGGAGCCGCTACTGCTTAGATTGCTTCCGCATTAGATAGAAGACTTCCACTGATTAGATTAAGACTTCCGCTGTGAGCATGAGTGCAAGACTCATGAGACAGTTTGTGGATGATGTATATATGTGTGATGAACATCCTGGGCACACATATGCATCAGTTCTCGGTTTCCGTGGTTTTCCACAGAATTGAGGGCATCACATGCAGCTAGGATGGAGGTGGAGTAGATCTGCAGGAACTCGGCGGGGTTGACTGTCCCATCGTATTTTTCTGGCAAATAGGGCCGGAACTTAGGCGGCCAGACCACAATAGGAAGGTGCGGGGCGAGCGTGATGCAGCCCCCTACTGCACCTGGAGAGGCAGGCGTAGGTGGTGCACGTCCCGCTGGTACAGTGCTCAGAGAGCCGTACTCTCCTTCGAGGTTGCGACGCCTCTTGCAGCGTCGTTCGATGGTGAAGCGACCATATTTGTTTGTGAGGCGACGGTCTAGCTCAACGCTGAAGTCAGATGTAGCCATCACACTTGTGGCTGCCGTCCCACAGGCCACCGTCGGCGTATGCGACTGGGCCAGCGAGGGTTCAGCCCGCTGTCTCCTGTAGACAAGAGAGTTCATGGCAGAAGCAACGAGGTGGTCGATGACATGTCGCCACTGCTCTGCCACCTCGGGGGTGTAAAGGTCCCAAAAATATGAATACAAAGAGACTCTGGTTTGCAAAAGTTTGTTTCATATGTATGAAATTTGGGACTTGTTAAAACTTTTCCCCACATGTGATAACACAAATGTGGGTTTTATTCACACAAGTTCAAATGTTTATTTGAAAACTTGGAACCCAAGAGTGGTCTAAAACAAAGATGGGATGTTCCCATAGGTGTGAGGAAACAAAACTCAGATTTGGAACAATTTGTTCAAACTCAAAATTCAAATGAGAGCAACAATGGAATTCAAAACTGTTGTGCGGAAAATCTCATTTGCAGCAGTCAACATTAAAATCAGATTTCACATTTGAGTTCCTTGGGTCCAAATTAGAGGGTGTGCAAAGTTTCATGATTTATGGAAATGAATTGCAACCCATTTTCCAAAATGGACTTCAAATAACAAAGAATTCAAACACCCATTTGAATTTGGATGAAACTTGCCCAATTATCCAAATGCATACCAGATTTGAATTCCCACAATTGAATTCTATCAATATTCAAACTTGGGAGATATTTTGAAAGGGATAAGAAGGAACTGAACAGGGGGTCCCACATGTCATTGGGAGAACTGAAATTTGCTAAAAATCTTCAGTACACAGTCTCTGTTTGCTTTCCTCCCACGCGAGGGCAGACCCGATTCTTCTCCTGGTGACACCGAGCACAGCCGAAGCCATCTCCTGTTGAATTCCTTCGCGCTGGAGAGCTGCTGGACGTCGGCAGCTGCTGCTGCGCTCCCTCTCTCGCCTTCTTTACCGAAGCCACGGCGCTGTTCCTTCTCTCCACACGCGAGAAACGAGCAGAGACCGCCGCTGAGCTCTAAACCGATCGCCCACCGCCTAGCTCGCGTGCGAGCCCCGGCTGATCGGCAAAACCATACCATCATCGTTCCCGCGACCTCCTCGAGCCATCGCCAAGCGTATTCGGGCCCTCTACGCCGAGAACATCGAGTTCCCGCGGCGGCCGACCCCCCGGCGGCGACGTGCTCCCGTGGACAGCTCCACAGAGCGGCTTTCACGACCAAGCAAGAGGGCCCTGGGACGTGCAGGAGCTCCCTGCAGCTTCCATCCGAAGCTCAGCTCCAGCCGTTGCCGCTCGCCGACGAATTTTGGAAATTTCCTCCGGCCGGTGTAAACGGACCCTCGTGTAAGAATCGCTTAAATTCTCATGCTATGGTGGTTTAGATCTCTGCAAATTTCGCACACAGAACCTAGACTGGCGTAGCAACCTTTCTTCTTCACAAAGCGTTGCATGAAACCTATGGTAGAAGGCTTGCTCCAAGCTTTTCCGACGGCTACCGCAATAAGGTGCATCAGATACACGGTAAACCCTTATTTGGAGCCGTTCCCGAGCCCATGTGCGACCATGCCTAGCTTTGCCGACCTCCACTGGTGCTGTAGAACCTTTCCAGGGAACTTTTGGCGGGCTATAGCGTCGGGGCGACGTCGCCGGACTCCCTCAGAGCCGCTGCACCGGTGCGGGGTGGTTTAGGATCTTCGCCGGTCTGTAGAAGCCACACCATCGTGTTCCTCGAGTTAAAGTGGGGCCTGGCGGCAAATAGCAGCTCGGGAGTTGGCCGGAGCGACGAAAACCGGTGAACTCCGGCGAGCCCGGCGGCGCAGAAGCGCGGGGGCGGGAGGTAGACGACGATACTGCCGGCCCCACACGTCAGTCGCACAGCAACCGTAGGCCGGATACTCTGTGGCGCGGGATCGGCTGTGACAGTGCGGGAAAATGATTCTGTAGCTCGTGTGGCGCGCTCCTGGTAACTGACACCTGCCCCCTGGTCCCACAGTCAGGTTTAAACATTTCTCGGATTTATTCAAATTCCAGAATTTCCCCAAATTTTAGAAGAGCATAAAATTTGCTAGGAATCTTCAAAATTAGTGATTAAAATTGGGTTAGCTTCAGATTGACAAACTCTATCCAAATATGCAACCCACTTTCTACGAAAGTCTTTATTTAATTCTTGAAAATTCTTTAAATTTTCAGCAAAAGAATTTTTGAGGGAGTTTGGTTTATCCAAAAATACTCAAATTGTGCCAGAACATTCCATAGGTCATTATTAGACTGCTGTAAAAATTTCAGCTCATTTGGAGTTGATTTGATCAGGGGAATTCAGATTTTAAGTTACAGTGTTCAAATGAATACAGAAACATTTTCAGAGAATTTCCAAAGCTTGTAAATTCAGTTCTGGCCAATTCTTAGCTCCAAAATTCCTAGGAAAATTCATGTAGACTCTATGAACTATAATTGAAATTGTGGATCGCTGAGTTCGACATGAACATGGGTGTTACCTCAGAATTAGTTCATCTTTGATTAAACGCTTAGAGAATTATTCTGAATAAACCACTCCATGAGAAGTGCTAAATTTTGAATAAACTCACATGAAAATTCCCAGCTCCATTGGAGCTCTGGATCACCACTGTTATGTGTAACGTCTTAAAGAGAACAACACTTAAGTGGGAGAAGTACTTAACATTGGATCATAATGTTTAAACCCAACCCAAACCCCTAGCACCAGTGTCATTTTAAATTCATAAACAGAGTTCCAGTTTTAAAAATGTCATTTGATCTTATTAGCAAAAATCTTATCAATAAATACACATGCCTGATCATATCGTGTAGCATATACGTGAAGAAGATGAGAAGGACTTGAATGAAGATCAAGGAGGGAGGAAAACAAGTGATCAAGCTCCAAGTGATCGTCACTAACTGATTGTAACCCTAGTCACCTGCAAAACAGGCAAGCCCCGGTTTTCATTTGAACAGTTTTATAAAGCATTTTCATTTGTAGAGATCATAGCTTTGCATCGTTGATTGCATTATGTCTAGATGATATTGAAAACCCCACTTGCATGACCAAAAATACCTAAGAGAGAAAGGGTAGAATAGCACCTCCTCGAGTGGATCTGGCTACGCTAAATGTTAGTAGGAAAGGTCCGGTAGAAGTCGAGTAGTTGGAAGCTACTCGCGAGTTTAGGGCTGGTTACTCGGAACGGGTCCGAATTAGAAAAGATGAGGAAAGTTCACACATAAGAAATGGAGGCCGGGCAGGGAGGTTTAGATGCAGCAGGTTGCAGGCCGTGCGTGCATAGCCCTGCCTGTGTCGGTTAAGGCCCGTCCGTGCTTGGCCCTGTTGGACAAGTTTGAGTTGTGTACAGGGCACATACTGGCTATATGGAACCCAGGAAACCGATGTACCTTGGGAGATCCATAGTGGAACTTTTCCAACTGCCTTAGGCTTTCGGCGTCAGGGTAGCAGGAGGTAACTCGCTTAAGAACATACCACTGTGGGTATGTACCTTGAGGGAGCTTGCGTACTCGGGGCAGTTGGACTGCGTCCAATGTAGAAGATCTTTGGAAAGGTGGCCGCGTACAACGTCAGTCAAGGTTGCTGCCGGCAACTCGGAGTACGGGTGTACGTGTCGTGTAGTCCGGGCGTGTACTGATTCGAATCACCGTCGCTCGCGGTCATATGAGCATACTTGCCCACTGCGTCTTGACGTAGTAACAACTGGAACTGGTTATCTTTTGAACTTGATAAGGCCGTGCTGTAACTTGTATTGCAACCATGATTGAATTAGAGATATGATCATTAAACTTTACTTTCACTTTGTGCAAGGAGCATCTCAACAAAGCGTTTCTTATTTGATTGTAGAGTTGTGTTGCTTTTCGGCTCAAGGTCTGCACAATAAGGCTTAAAACCTGAAAGTTAAGGATCAACTGTAGGTGAGTCCTTTATGCAAATCTAGCTAACCCAATTGCAACCGTCGTGCATGTACAGTTTCTTGTTTAGGAGAGACGGATCAGTATTGCTGAGCCTATGTGCTCACGCTTGCTATATAAGTGGTTTTGCAGGTTAACATCGATGCTAAGATGGAGGTTGTCCGGTGAGACTCGGAGACTTCCGAGTCAGGTAACACATGGAGAACCCAGCCGCTGCTGCTTGTCTTTGTGTTGCTAGCGAGAGGAGTTCGCGGGCTGGACTTCATCTCGAGTGCTCTTAGTTATTCTACGTGAGTTGTTATAGACTTCCGCTGTAGCTATTTGATGTAAATTATTTACAAAGAAAAATTTGTAAGCTTCCGCTATTGTTTCATGTAATACATTGTTCCTTGTATGTGTGCTGTTGGGTGCCGCACAACACGGCACCACCCAATGCGATTCCCGGGCAAGTGCCCCGTCCCCGTGACTAAACGGGCAGCGTCGGGCCGTGTCAGCTGGTATCAGAGCCGCATTGGTAATAAAGCAAGGAGTAAGGATCGTATTACGACAAAAATTTAGGTTACGGTGAGGATACGGTACTAGGCCCACATAAGCATTACTATTAGCTTATTATGAAGGTGGCAAACTAACTTATTTGTTATGTCGGAAAATCGTGCATCTCGGGATGAGTTATGTCTTGGGGGGTGCACGTAAGCGCTGTTCACCAGTGCGTACAAGCTGAAGGGTGGAGCCCCACGGGTAGCAGGTAACCCGATCTCCCTTTGGTATCCTCTATGACTCTTCATGTCGTTTGGGGTACTCGAGCAACGCCCCTCCCTGGCGGCGGGCAAGTTTGGGAAACCCCGTCACGTGGTTAGTAACGTGAACACGTAGCTCAAGGCGTGTTTGGCTTTAGAACACATGTGCGAGTGATGACGGATGGGTGCAAGAACTGTATGGATACCGGGTTCGCTGTGCAGCCGGACCTGACGATTGAGTGTGACTTATGCAGGTTTAACCACGAAACCGTAGTACGAATAGTGCAAGTTTGCGAGTGAGCGTTTTAGTGCCACCTAAGATACGAATATGCCGGTATAATCCGGTTAGGATTTTCTTTTGGTGAGGCTACGTAGTACCGACATGATTCTTACGGTGCATCGACGCCGTACTAAACTTAATAACCCCTTTCCTTTGAAGAAATGACTCATGAACTAACTTTTGATTAAGAATGGAAGTTTGAAACAAATATTAGTTACTGAACTCTTATTTTGAGCTAAGATTCAAATAAGAGGAAGACTAGGCTTCAAAGATTTCAAAAACAGAGTGCTCTGTTTTCGGCAAGAATTCTTGCTGGACTTTAACAGAGCATAACTCTGAGTAGCTTGACCCAATTAAGGTGTATGATACGGTTCTGGAAAAATTATCAAGTAATCTACAACTTCTTTGTAGAGATCCAGAGCAAAATCACACGCTAAATAGGTAGAAAGTTCAGAGTAAGGTAAACTGTCCAGAACCAGGACAGCAGCAAAACCTCGCTGGACCTTTCTGTTTTTAAGCCATAACCTTCTGTAGAAAAATCCTTAAGAAACCTATGATACACCGTTAGAAAGGTTATGAAATGTTCAACATTGTTGTAATTCAAAGTTTGTTCAGATTCTTATTGTATTTGCATATACAACTGTGATAAAATTATCCACATACAAAGGAGATGCTGGCAAACAATATCCAGGAATTCTGTCAACTTTGGAAAATCATAACTTTTAATCCAGAGATGATCTGCAGGCACATGAGTGCTCGTTGGAAAGATACTAAAGATAACTTTAACTTTGGTATGCAACCTGAGTTAGGAAAATGCTCTTAACTAGATCAAAATCTGGAGATAGTGCATAAAGGTCTATTATGTACGGATAGGCTGGATAGCTATGCCTACTAAGGAGTTGTGTAAACATGAATTTTGCTACTGCTTTCATAAAGTTTTTACATAATCATGTTTTCATTAGTCTCACATACTGCTGAGTTCTTGTTTAACTCTTTTTAACTACATTATGCAGTATGGTTCGTACTCGCTCTAGGAGTAGGGCCGGAAGTTCTCGTCGAGGTGGTGATGCTTCTATTCCACTATCAGAACCACCATCCACGGGATGAATGGATCTTATGACTCGAGTCGTCAAGTATAATCAAGAGAACACTAAGCTACTCCATGAAGCAACACAAGAACACACACGCTTACTCCAAGCTTTGGTACAGCAAGGCGTACTCCAGAACATGCAACAAGTCGTTCCACCTCGGAACGCTTATCTGGATTTCTTGGCGACTCAACCGCCAATCTTTACTGAAGGCACCGAACCTGTGGAAGTAGATCAATGGCTTCGTGTCATGGAGTCAAAATTTGGAGTATTCGAGTGTGATGAAGTGCAGAAGACAAAGTTCGCCGCTCAGCAACTCCATGGAGCCGCTGGAAACTGGTGGGTGGATCACCTTGCCACCATTCCGGATGATCATCAAGTAACATGGAGTGAGTTCTGTGAAGCCTTTCGTACTCGTCACATACCACTATGTATTGTCAAGGCAAAGCGGGAGGAATTTTCGGGTTTGAAGCAAGGGGACATGAGTGTCCTCGAGTATGTCAGAAGGTTTAACCTTTTGGCCCAATATGCTCCCGAATATGTGGCGAAAGAAGAGGCACAGTGTGACCTATTCTTCTATGGCCTGAGTGCCATATTACAGGAGAGGTTGGCCGTACACAATAACGGCAGTTACACCGACATGGTCGATGCGGCTTTCATCCAAGAGAAGCCGACACTTGAGTGACAAGCTGAGAAGAGAAAGATGAGTGAGATCGAGCAGGCTAGCACAAGTTATGTGCCTCAAAAGTACCGTTTGGTGTATCGAACGCCACCTGGTGAAAGATGGAGGCCACCTGTACGATTAACTCCTCAGAGATTGATTACTGGTCAAGTTCTACAACTTGCACCACCTCCACAGCCACAGCATAAGACGGTGGTTGGTGCTCCATCGCTGCAGCCATGTGTACCTAGCATCCCACGGCAAGTCAACGAAGAACCGGAGAGGCATCCGTGTTTCACTTGTGGGTGTACGGGCCATTACGCTTGGCAATGTCCGGAGGGAACTCGAGGCTACGGGTCATCATATTTACAACAATACGACCCGTACCTCAATCTGCAGACAGGAGGGCAGATAAGGGGCAACATTCACTATACTGTGATTGATGATGTTCCGGAAGGAGAAGCCGCTTTAGCAGGGATCTTTTCTCTGAATCAACTACCGGTTTTAATTCTCTTTGATTCCGGTGCCACACACAATTTCATTAGACAATCTTTCGTGGCTCAACATCAGCTCCAAACAGTTTATACAAAGAGGCAATACCTCATATCTTCACCCGGGGGCAGCAGTACCGCAAGCGAGGTTGTCTCCCGAGCACCTCTTTGTTTGGGGGGTAAAATATACCCTACGACCCTCATTATTCTTGAAGGTCTGAAGATCGACATCATTTTGGGGATGAAGTGGTTGAATTACCACCAGGCTGTTCTTAACATCAGCTCCAGGACCGTTGAGCTCACTCCCCACAGCACGGTTTTCATATATTAGTTCTGGGCGCCAGACGGCAACATATTGCAACAGTGAACCACACGGAAGCTGTTAAGATAGAGGACATTCCGGTGGTACGTGAGTATCCTGATGTATTTCCCAATGATTTACCGGGCATGCTGCCCGAGCGAAACGTTGAGTTCAAGATTGAGCTTATACCAGGAACCACACCGATATTACGAAGGCCGTACAAAATGGCACCCAATGAACTGACAGAATTGAAGACACAGCTGAATGACCTAATGAGCAAGGGCTTCATACGATTGAGTTCGTCACCTTGGGGTTGTTCAGCATTGTTTGTCAAGAAGAAGGACGAAACACTATGGCTTTGTGTTGATTATCGTCCTTTGAACGCCGTTACCATCAAGAACAAGTATCCACTACCTCGCATTGATATGCTCTTCGATCAATTAGTGGGTGCGAAGGTATTTTCGAAGATGGATCTTCGGTCCGGATATCACCAGATTAAAACAGGCAGAAGATATTCCGAAGACGGCATTCTCAACGAGATACGGGCTGTATGAGTATCTCATTATGTCTTTGGTTTGACCAACACCCCGGCACACTTTATGTACCTGATGAATTCAGTGTTCATGCCGGGGTTGGATAAATTTGTGGGTGTCTTCATCGACGATATATTGGTGTACTCCAAGTCAGAGGAAGAACATGCTGAACATCTGCATATTGTGCTACAAAGATTGCGAGGTCATCAGCTCTATGCAAAATTCAGCAAGTGTGAATTCTGGTTTAATAAAGTACCATTTCTAGGACATATTATTTCAGCGGAGGGCATCGCTGTAGATCCGAGTAAGATTATCCAAGTACAGAAATGGGAGTTACCAAAGTCAGTACATGAAATCCGTAGCTTCCTTGGTTTAGCGGGTTATTACCGGAGGTTCATTCCGGGTTTCTCCAAAATCGCTAAACCAATGACGGAATTATTAAACAAGAATAATATTTGTGTGGGGTGCTGCGTGTGAACAAGCTTTCAAGACTTCAGTGAAGCATCTCACAACCGCCCCAGTTCTTGCTCAGCCGGATACGACGAAGCCATTCGACGTGTAGTGCGATGCATCTGGCATCGGTCTTGGCTGCGTGCTGATGCAAGAAAGATGAGTGGTCGCTTATGGATCTCGTCAACTCAGAACTCACGAGCAGCATTATCCAACTCAGGATCTTGAGTTAGCTGCTGTGGTCCTTGCTTTGAAAATGTAGAGGCATTACTTGCTCGGAAATCTTGTACACCTCTACACCGACCACAAGAGCTTGAAGTACATCTTCACTCAGAAAGAACTGAAAATGAGACAACGAAGATGGCTAGAGCTCATTAAAGACTATGAACATGAGATTGATTATCATCCAGGAAAGGCGAATGTGGTCACCGATGCGCTCAGTCGTAAGGCGCATATCCATCACCTAACTATTGCTGAGATGGATGATGAAGAACCAAGCCTCCGTGTCGTCCCGTATGGAGCTCTCTATAATCTCGCTCTCATCCCTACCATCCGAGAGGAGATCATTGAAGCTCAACGGAAAGACAAGGGTATGTCTCACATACGGCGAAGATTAGACAACGGAGAAATGAAGTGCTTCCAGAAGGACGAGGATGGTACCTTGTGGTTCAACGACCGGATTGTAGTACCCCAGGATATGGGACTACGGAAGAAAATTTTGGATGAAGCTCATTTGTCCAAGTTTTCCGTTCATCCGGGCAGTAATAAAATGTACCAAGATCTCCAGAAGAAGTTTTGGTGGACACGTATGAAACGTGAAGTTGCAAAGTACGTTTTGGAATGTGATACGTGTCGAAGAGTCAAGGCCGACCATATGAAGAAGTCAGGCCTGCTGCCATTGCATGTACCAGCATGGAAGTGGGAAGACTTGAGTATGGACTTCATCATCGGGTTGCCGATGACCTCCCACAACCATGATTCGATTTGGGTAATTGTGGACCGGTTAACCAAATCAGCACAATTCATCCCTGTGCATACTAGGTACAACGCAAAGCGGTATGCGGAGCTGTACATAGCACGGATCTTGTGCTTACACGGAGTGTGATATCCTGGCTCCCAGCTTAATAGGATTGATAGAGTACTCATACCACCAAGGTATACCTTCTTTTCCGGAAGCCCACTTGCAAAGGACTCAGGGGTTAAGCGTTCTTGGCCCGGAGGAATTTGGGGATAGGTGACCGACTGGGAAGTTTTCCCCGGGGAGCACGAGTGAGGACAAAGTGCGCAGAAAAGATGAGTGGTGGTATGTGGGGACATTCTATGATCCTAGAGAGCCATCACAAATGGTATCAGAGCCGACCCTCGCAGTTTCACGAGTGCGTACGGGTCAGTGACATGGATACGGTAGCGTACGGGTCAGGGACGCAGGTACATACGCATGACACGTGGGTCCTCTGTGTGGGACACGGTATGGTACGTATGTTGCTAAATGGACGTACGGTATGCGTATGCCAATACTGAATGTATGGACGTGGCTAAGAGGGGACGTTCCTGTCTTGGCGTTGACCGACGAGGACGTCGGTCCTCTAAGGGGGGGTGGATTGTGTGATATCCTGGCTCCCAGCTTAATAGGATTGATAGAGTACTCATGCCACCAAGGTATACCTTCTTTTCCGGAAGCCCACCCGCAAAGGACTCAGGGGTTAAGCGTGCTTGGCCCGGACGAATTTGGGGATGGGTGACCGACCGGGAAGTTTTCCCGGGTGCGCACGAGTGAGGAGAAAGTGCGCAGAAAAGACGAGTGGTGGTATGTGGGGACAGTCTATGATCCTAGAGAGCCATCACGCGGAGTTCCCCGTACCATTGTGTCAGATAGAGGATCGTTGTTCGTAGCCCGTTTCTGGGAACAGCTACACGCATCCTTGGGGACGAAGTTGATTAGAAGCTCTGCGTATCACCCTCAAACCGATGGGCAGACTGAGAGGGTGAATCAAATATTGGAAGATATGATAAGAGCATGTGCCATCCACCACGGTAAGAGCTGGGATGATCACTTACCGCTGGTGGAGTTCTCGTACAACAACGGATATCAGACGAGCATTAAAATAGCACCATATGAAGCTCTATATGGCCGGAAGTGCCGTACACTATTGAATTGGTGCGAATCCGGTGAACGAGTAACGTTCGGGGTTCATCTTGTCAGTGAAGCCGAAGAGAAAGTGCGGATAATACAAGAGAACCTCAAAGCTGCCCAATCTCGTCAAAAGAGCTACGCGGACCAGAGACGTCGACCGCTGCATTTCGATGTCGGAGAGCACGTGTGTCTTCGTGTATCTCTGATGAAAGGGATTCATCGGTTCGGTGTCAAGGGGAAACTTGCTCCCCGATTCATTGGTCCATTTTCCATAACGGAGAAGTGCGGAGTCGTAGCCTACCGGCTGGAACTACCGGCAAACCTTGCCGGTATTCATGACATATTTCACGTGTCCCAGCTGCGGAAGTGTCTCAAGTTTACCGCTGCCATCCACACTGAAGACATCAACGAGTTAAAGCCGGATCTCACCTACTTCAAGCAACCTATTCAGATTATCGACGAAAAGACCCGGATCACCCTGTGGAGTAATCATACCCCGGAAGAGACGACGTGGGAAACCGAAGATTACATCCACAAGAACTATCCGGAGCTTCTGTCATAAACTTTTTAATTACCTCCGGTCTCGTTTTTCTTTTGAATCTCGGGACGAGATTCCTTTTTAGGGGGGGGATGTAAAGGTCCCAAAAATATGAATACAAGGATACTCTGGTTTGCAAAAGTTTGTTTCATATGTATGAAATTTGGGACTTGTTAAAACTTTTCCCCACATGTGATAACACAGATGAGGGTTTTCTTCAAACAAGTTCAAATGTTTATTTGAAAACTTGGAACCCAAGAGCGGTCTAAAACAAAGATGGGAAGTTCCCATAGGTGTGAGAAAACAAAACTCAGATTTGGAACAATTTGTTCAAACTCAAAATTCAAATGAGAGCAACAATGGAATTCAAAAACTGTTGTGCGGAAAATCTCATTTGCAGCAGTCAACATTGAAATCAGATTTCATATTTGAGTTCCTTGGGTCCAAATTAGGGGGTGTGCAAAGTTTCATGATTTATGGAAATGAATTGCAGCATATTTTCCAAAATGGATTTTAAAAAACAAAGAATTCAAACACCCATTTGAATTTGGATGAAACTTGCCCAATTATCCAAATGCATACCAGATTTGAATTCCCACAATTGAATCCTATCAATATTCAAACTTGGGAGATATTTTGAAAGGGATAAGAAGGAACTGAACAGGGGGTCCCACATGTCATTGGGAGAACTGCAATTTGCTAAAAATCTTCAGTACACAGTCTCTGTTTGCTTTCCTCCCACCCGAAGCAACGGCAGACCCGATTCTTCTCCGGGTGACACCGAGCACAGCCGAAGCCACCTCCTGTTGAATTCCTTCGCGCTGGAGAGCTGCTGGACGTCGGTAGCTGCTGCCGCGCTCCCTCTCTCGCCTTCTTTACCGAAGCCACGGGGCTGTTCCTTCTCTCCCCACACGAGAAACGAGCAGAGACCGCCGCTGAGCTCTAAACCGATCGCCCACCGCCTAGCTCGCGTGCGAGCCCTGGCTGATCAGCAAAACCATACCACCATCGTTCCCGCGACCTCCTCGAGCCATCGCCAAGCGTGTTTGGGCCCTCTACGCCGAGAACATCGAGTTCCCGCGGCGGCCGAACCCCCCGGCGGTGACGTGCTCCTGCGGACAGCTCCACAGAGCGGCTTTTACGACCAAGCAAGAGGGCCCTGGGACACGCAGGAGCTCCCTGCGGCTTCCATCCGAAGCTCAGCTCCAGCCGTTGCCGCTCGCCGACGAATTTTGGAAATTTCCTCCGGCCAGTGTAAACGGACCCGCAGGTATGAATCGCTTAAATTCTCATGCTATGGTGGTTTAGAGCTCTGCAAATTTCGCACACAGAACCTAGACTGGCGTAGCAACCTTTCTTCCTCACAAAGCGTCGCATGAAACCCATGGTAGAAGGCTTGCTCCAAGCTTTTCCGACGGCTACCGCAATAAGGTGCATCGGATACACGGTGAACCCTGGTTTGGAGCCGTTCCCGAGCCCATGTGCGACCATGCCTAGCTTTTCCAACCTCCACTGGTGCTGTAGAACCTTTCCAGGGAACTTTTGGCGGGCTATAGCGTCGGGGCGACGTCGCCGGACTCCCTCAGAGCCGCTGCACCGGTGCTGGGTGGTTTAGGATCTTCGCCGGTCTGTAGAAGCCACACCATCGTGTTCCTCCAGTTAAAGTAGGGCCTGGTGGCAAATAGCAGCTCGGGAGTTAGCCGGAGCGACGAAAACCGGCGAACTCCGGCGAGCCTGGCGGCGCAGAAGCGCGGGGGCGGGAGGTAGACGACGATACTGCCGGCCCCACGCGTCAGTCACACGGCAACCGTAGGCCGGATACTCTGTGGCGCGGGAACGGCTGTGACAGCACGGGAAAATGATTCTGTAGCTCGTGTGGCGCGCTCCTGGTAACTGACACCTGCCCCCTGGTCCCACAGTCAGGTTTAAACATATCTCGGATTTATTCAAATTCCAGAATTTTCCCAAACTTTAGAAGAACATAACTTTTGCTAGGAATCTCCAAATTTAGTGATTAAAATTGGGTTAGATTCAGATTGACAAACTCTATCCAAATATGCAAACCAATTTATATGAAAGTCTTTATTTAATTCTTGAAAATTCTTTAATATTTTCAGCAAAAGAATTTTTGAGGGAGTTTGGTTTATCCAAAAATCCTCAAATTGTACATGAATATTCCATAGGTCATTATTAGACTCCTCTAAAAATTTCAGCTCATTTGGAGTTGATTTGTTAGGGGAATTCAGATTGTAAGTTACTGTGTTCAAATAAATACAGAAACATTTTCAGAGACTTTCCAAAACTTGTAAATTCAGTTCTGGCCAATTCATAGCTCCAAAAATCCTAGGTAAATTCATGTAGACTCTATGAACTATAATTGAAATTTTGGATCACTAAGTTCGACATGAACATAGGTGTTACCACAGAATTAGTTCATCTTTGATTAAACACTTAGAGAATTGTTCTGAATAAACCACTCCATGAGAAGTGCTAAATTTTGGTCCAGAGGACTTTCTTGTGACAAGAAACTCACATGAAAATTCCCAGATCCAGTGGAGCTTTGGATCACCACTGTTATGTGTAACCTCTTAAAGAGATCAACAATTAAGTGGGAGAAGCACTTAACATTGGATCATAATGTTTAAACCCAACCCAAACCCCTAGCACCAGTGTCATTTTAAATTCTTAAACAGAGTTCCAGTTTTAAAAATGTCATTAGATCTTATTAGCAAAAAGCTTTTCAATTAAATACACATGCATGATCATATCGTGTAGCATATACGTGAAGAAGATGAGAAGGACTTGAAGTGAAGATCAAGGAGGGAGGAAAACAAGTGATCAAGCTCCAAGTGATCATCACTAACTGATTGTAATCCTAGTCACCTGCAAAACAGGCAAGTCCCGGTTAGCATTTGAACAGTTTTATAAAGCATTTTCATTTGTAGAGACCATAGCTTTGCATCGTTGGTTGCATTAAGCCTAGATGATATTGAAAACCCCACTTGCATGACCAAAAATACCTAAGAGAGAAAGGGTAGAATAGCACCTCCTCGAGTGGATTTGGCTACGCTAAATCTTAGTAGGAAAGGTCCGGTATAAGTCGAGTAGTTGGAAGCTACTCGCGAGTTTAGGGCTGGTTACTCGAAACGGGTCCGAATTAGAAAAGATGGGGAGAGTTCACACATAAGAAATGGAGGCCGGGCAGGGAGGATTAGATGCAGCAGGTTGCAGGCCGTGCGTGCATAGCCCTGCCTGTGTTGGTTAAGGCCCGTCCGTGCTTGGCCCTGTTGGACAAGTTTGAGTTGTGTACCGGGCACATACTGGCTATATGGGACCTAGGAAACCGGTGTACCTTGGGAGATCCATAGTGGAACTTTTCCAACTGCCTTAGGCTTTCGGCGTCAGGGTAGCAGTAGGTAACTCACTTAAGAACATACGACTGTGGTTATGTACCTTGAGGGAGCTTGCGTACTCGGGGCAGTTGGACTGCGTCCAATATGGAAGATCTTTGGAAAGGTGGCCGCGTACAACGTCAGTCGAGGTTGCTGCCGGCAACTCCGAGTACGGGTGTACGTGTCGTGTAGTCCGGGCATGTACTGATTCGAATCACCGTCGCTCGCGGTCATATGAGCATACTTGCCCACTGCGTCTTGACGTAGTAACAACTGGAACTGGTTATCTTTTGAACTCGATAAGGCTGTGATGTAACTTGTATTGCAACCATTATTAAATTAGAGATATGATCATTAAACTTTACTTTCACTTTGTGCGAGGAGCATCGAAACAAATCGTTTCTTGTTTGATTGTAGAGTTGCGATGCTTTTCGGCTCAAGGTCTGCACAATAAGGCTTAAAATCTGAAAGTTAAGGATCAACTGTAGGCGAGTCCTTTATGCAAATCTAGCTAACCCAATTGCAACCATCGTGCATGTAGAGTTTCTTGTTTAGGAGAGACGGATCAGTCTTGCTGAGCCTATGTGCTCACGCTTGCTATATAAGTAACGAGTTCTGGAGCGGTTTTGGATTCTATGCGTGGAAATACCGGTACGGAGAGGAAACCCACATCAATTCCACAATGTTACCGCACAAAATCAACAAAAGATAAGTTGTTAAGATTCAACGACAATCTGAATAGGACTCTTATTCGAAATACAATCAGATTAGGACTCTTCTTCTCCCGATTACAAATAGAACCCAGAACCCTTGGCCGAAACCACGAACTCCTTTTCCACCTCCTTAGCCGACGACTTAGAGCCCTAGCCCGCAACTCGCCGAGTAAACCCATCGCCGGAGTTTGGTCGAGAGAGATCGCCGGAAGAGAGCCCCAATGATCTGTCTGATAGGAGAAGGACTCCGAGACTAAGAAGAACATAAGGTAGGTCTCCAATACCACCTTACGACATCGTTGCATCTTCTTTGCATCTGTTCCTTGATTCCTTTGGAATAAAAGCTTTTCATGAACAGATCACGTGTTGATCGGTCTGATCTAGAGTCGAGATCATCGCCACGTCCACATTTGATCCGAACACCCCTGTTCATCATAAAATCCATGCAAACCATGCAAGAACACGTACAAACCGATCTAATAAAAACTGATCATAGGATAGCATGCATATGCATCATCGCATCTAGTTAAAGTTTATGCATGATATTGATTGCTGTGAATCTTGTATGTGCGTGATCGTATATAGAAGGACAAGCTCAGGGAGCTACCTACGACGGACTACGACAACAAGATTTTGAGCAACCGGAACAGCCAGAAAAAGGCAAGCGCCCCTTGACCATATTGATCCTATGTTTTGGGAAACTGTTTTGTTTTGCGAAAAGATGTGTGTGCTGAGTCAAACATGATGGGAAACCCTTTTATAGGAGTTTACTAGTTTTGGTTAAACCACCCTTGTTGCCATGGAAGTTTATGAGTCGGGTATGGTTTTTGCTTTTATGCTTCGCTGAGTCCATGGGATTGGGAAGCGAGATAGATGTGTCTAGCTAACTGCACTCGTAATGATAATGAGAAAACTGGTGTTGTTAATGAACATGGATCGGAGGGAGATCTAGGCAACACTGAGTTTGTGAATGAGGTAGCATGAGATAGTGGTTTACTTGCCGTAGATCTAAGGACCGGTTCATGCGAGCACATGCCATGATAACAGTGCCACCACAAGGCCAAGTATGGGTGCGGCTTAGCTGACTAATTAGGTAAGTTGCTCGATTATTATGGACCGTGGAAGGCGTGGGGAATGGGGGTCGAGTGAGGACTGCCCTGGGAACTGCATGGCACAAGAGGGGGCCCGTGAGTGGAGAATTGGAGATTCTAGCCTGCCGGTGAAACCTTAGTGAGTCGATACATCTAGTAACCCCTTTGTAAAGGCTATTTTGTGATCTCTTGGCCATACACTAACGGATGTGTATTGGTATAATGGAGGTTCTGCAGTCGCCGACGGGTGACAAAATCACAAACTTGTGGGTAAAGAGGTGCAAACTCCGAAGAGTCTAAAACTATCATGATAGCCGAGCTTACGGTCACGAGCGCCTGGCCAACTTCCATGATTAGTTGGGATGGTTATTGGCTATAGTTATTGGGTATGGTTTTGGAAGGTTTGGTTTTGGTTTTGTTTTCGGGACTGTTGAGTCCGGGTGATAAGATGGGTTGCATGACTGTTGAGTCATGGCAACGAGGTTGGACGGTGTGAGACGAAATTGTTTATGAGATGAAATGGTAGCGAATACGAGATGGTATTCATGAGATGGTAGCGAATATGAGAAGGTATCCGTGAACAAGAATGAGGTTGATTATTGTCTGGTTGGGACATGGAAGGTAATGAACATAATGGAGGTATGATTGGTATTTTAGTACATGTTGGGATTACATTCGCTTAAAGATAAGTTGCTGTTTTATCATGGTTTTGATAAATAACTTTGCTTTCTGCAATGAGCCTTTTTATACCAACTTTGTTGTGAGCTACATATCATATTTTTCCGCACATGCTGAGTAAATCATTGTACTCAAACTTGCATTATTATTTCATCATCAGCAACAGGAGAAGATTACTATGAAGACCAAGTGGAGCATTAGGCGGGTAATCTGTCCTCATCCTTGCCTGTGGGGATGGAGTAGAGATGGAGCCGCTACTGCTTAGATTGCTTCCGCATTAGATAGAAGACTTCCGCTAGATTAAGACTTTCGCTGTGAGCATGAGTGCAAGACTCATGAGACATTGTAATAAACTCTGTTATTCGTGGTCGTATATATTCTGAAATTCAGTTTGTGGATGATGTTTATATGTGTGATGAACATCCTGGGCACACATACGCATCAGTTCTCGGTTTCCGTGGTTTTCCACAGAATTGAGGGCGTCACATGCAGCTAGGATGGAGGTGGAGTAGATCTGCAGGAACTCGGCGGGATTGACTGTCCCATCGTATTTTTCTGGCAAATAGGGCCGGAACTTAGGCGGCCAGACTACCATAGGAAGGTGCGGGGCGAGCGTGATGCAGCCCCCTACTGCCCCTGGAGAGGCAGGCGTAGGTGGTGCACGTCCCGCTGGTACAGTGCTCGGAGAGCCGTACTCTCCTTCGAGGTTGCGACGCCTCTTGCAGCGTCATTTGTGGCTGCCGTCCCACAGGCCACCGTCGGCGTATGCGACTGGGCCAGCAAGGGTTCAGCCCGCTGTCTCCTGTAGACAAGAGAGTTCATGGCAGCAGCAGCGAGGTGGTCGATGACATGTCGCCACTGCTCTGCCACCTCGGGGGTGTAAAGGTCCCAAAAATATGAATACAAAGAGACTCTGGTTTGCAAAAGTTTGTTTCATATGTATGAAATTTGGGACTTGTTAAAACTTTTCCCCACATGTGATAACACAAATGAGGGTTTTCTTCACACAAGTTCAAATGTTTATTTGAAAACTTGGAACCCAAGAGGGGTCTAAAACAAAGATGGGAAGTTCCCATATGTGTGAGAAAACAAAACTCAGATTTGGAACAATTTGTTCAAACTCAAAATTCAAATGAGAGCAACAATGGAATTCAAAACTGTTGTGTGGAAAATGTCATTTGCAGCAGTCAACATTAAAATCAGATTTCATATTTGAGTTCCTTGGGTCCAAATTAGGGGGTGTGCAAAGTTTCATGATTTATGGAAATGAATTGCAACGCATTTTCTAAAATGGACTTTAAATAACAAAGAATTCAAACACCCATTTAAATTTGGATGAAACTTGCCCAATTATCCAAATGCATACCAGATTTCAATTCCCACAATTGAATTCTATCAATATTCAAACTTGGGAGATATTTTGAAAGGGATAAGAAGGAACTGAACAGGGGGTCCCACATGTCATTGGGAGAACTGAAATTTGCTAAAAATCTTCAGTACACAGTCTCTGTTTGCTTTCCTCCCACGCGAGGGCAGACCCGATTCTTCTCCGGGTGATACCGAGCACAGCCGAAGCCATCTCCTGTTGAATTCCTTCGCGCTGGAGAGCTGCTGGACGTCGGCAGCTTCTGCCGCGCTCCCTCTCTCGCCTTCTTTACCGAAGCCACGGCGCTGTTCCTTCTCTCCCCACGCGAGAAACGAGCAGAGACCGCCGCTGAGCTCTAAACTGATCGCCCACCGCCTAGCTCGCGTGCGAGCCCCGGCTGATCAGCAAAACTATACCACCATCGTTCCCGCGACCTCCTCGAGCCATCGCCAAGCGTGTTTGGGCCCTCTACGCCGAGAACATCGAGTTCCCGCGGCGGCCGAACCCCCCGGCGGTGACGTGCTCCTGCGGACAGCTCCACAGAGCAGCTTTTACGACCAAGCAAGAGGGCCCTGGGACACGCAGGAGCTCCCTGCGGCTTCCATCCGAAGCTCAGCTCCAGCCGTTGCCGCTCGCCGACGAATTGTGGAAATTTCCTCCGGCCAGTGTAAACGGACCCGCAGGTATGAATCGCTTAAATTCTCATGCTATGGTGGTTTAGAGCTCTGCAAATTTCGCACACAGAACCTAGACTGGCGTAGCAACCTTTCTTCCTCACAAAGCGTCGCATGAAACCCATGGTAGAAGGCTTGCTCCAAGCTTTTCCGACGGCTACCGCAATAAGGTGCATCGGATACACGGTGAACCCTGGTTTGGAGCCGTTCCCGAGCCCATGTGCGACCATGCCTAGCTTTTCCAACCTCCACTGGTGCTGTAGAACCTTTCCAGGGAACTTTTGGCGGGCTATAGCGTCGGGGCGACGTCGCCGGACTCCCTCAGAGCCGCTGCACCGGTGCTGGGTGGTTTAGGATCTTCGCCGGTCTGTAGAAGCCACACCATCGTGTTCCTCCAGTTAAAGTAGGGCCTGGTGGCAAATAGCAGCTCGGGAGTTAGCCGGAGCGACGAAAACCGGCGAACTCCGGCGAGCCTGGCGGCGCAGAAGCGCGGGGGCGGGAGGTAGACGACGATACTGCCGGCCCCACGCGTCAGTCACACGGCAACCGTAGGCCGGATACTCTGTGGCGCGGGAACGGCTGTGACAGCGCGGGAAAATGATTCTGTAGCTCGTGTGGCGCGCTCCTGGTAACTGACACCTGCCCCCTGGTCCCACAGTCAGGTTTAAACATATCTCGGATTTATTCAAATTCCAGAATTTTCCCAAACTTTAGAAGAACATAACTTTTGCTAGGAATCTCCAAATTTAGTGATTAAAATTGGGTTAGATTCAGATTGACAAACTCTATCCAAATATGCAACCCAATTTATATGAAAGTCTTTATTTAATTCTTGAAAATTCTTTAAAATTTTCAGCAAAAGAATTTTTGAGGGAGTTTGGTTTATCCAAAAATCCTCAAATTGTACATGAATATTCCATAGGTCATTATTAGACTCCTCTAAAAATTTCAGCTCATTTGGAGTTGATTTGTTAGGGGAATTCAGATTGTAAGTTACTGTGTTCAAATAAATACAGAAACATTTTCAGAGACTTTCCAAAACTTGTAAATTCAGTTCTGGCCAATTCATAGCTCCAAAAATCCTAGGTAAATTCATGTAGACTCTATGAACTATAATTGAAATTTTGGATCACTAAGTTCGACATGAACAAGGGTGTTACCTCAGAATTAATTCATCTTTGATTAAACACTTATAGAATTTTTCTGAAGAAACCACTCCATGAGAAGTGCTAAATTTTGGTAAATTCACAGCTCCATTGGAGCTCTGGATCACCACTGTTATGTGTAACCTCTTAAAGAGATCAACACTTAAGTGGGAGAAGCACTTAACATTGGATCATAATATTTAAACCCAACCCAAACCCCTAGCACCAGTGTCATTTTAAATTCTTAAACAGAGTTCCAATTTTAAAAATGTCATTAGATCTTATTAGAAAAAAGCTTTTCAATTAAAGACACATGCATGATCATATCGTGTAGAATATACGTGAAAAAGATGAGAAGGACTTGAAGTGAAGATCAAGGAGGGAGGAAAACAAGTGATCAAGCTCCAAGTGATCGTCACTAACTGATTGTAACCCTAGTCACCTGCAAAACAGGCAAGCCCCGGTTTGCATTTGAACAGTTTTATAAAGCATTTTCATTTGTAGAGATCATAGCTTTGCATCGTTGTTTGCATTAAGTCTATATGATATTGAAAACCCCACTTGCATGACCAAAAATACCAAAGAGAGAAAGGGTAGAATAGCACCTCCGCTATTGTTTTATGTAATACATTGTTCCTTGTATGTGTGCTATTGGGTGCCGCACAACACGGGACCACCCAATGCGATTCCCGGGCAAGTGCCCCGTCCCCGTGACTAAACGGGTGGCGCCGGGCCGTGTCAGGGTGTGGCGCCCTCGCCCGGAGGGTTGCGGAGCAGAGCACGTGCTGCGGTCAGCATGCTCTCCGGGCTCGGTCGTGGTGGTGTTGTCGCCACCATTGGAGTAGAGGGCTGCCGAGAGGAAGCGGCCACTGGCGGTGTGAGTGTCGAGGGAACAACGACCTTGCGGTCGCCTGCCTGCCCTGACCTGGGCGCCGCGAACACCGCAGGCATTCCGACCGTCTGACCGTTGGCTCTGCTTGATCTGGGCGCCGTAGGCACACCGACCGTATGGACGTTGGCCTGCCAGACCTGCTTGCTCTGGAGCGGGAGGTAGCCTCGTCGTCTCCCGCCTGGGGACAACGGCGAGTTGGACGAGAAGGCTCGCCATGGGAGGTGATGTTCACCATGGTCGCGTGGAGAGCGCGGAAAGCCCCCTACCTGGCGCGCCAAATGTCGGAGTGTGTGAGCTGCGACACTCCTCCCGCCCTGCTAAGGAAGCAGCCCGCGAGGTTCTTTGATTGGAGGGGGCTTGGCGCCCTACGTGATCGGGCTCGAGAGAGCGGATGAACACCGAGATTTACGTGGTTTGGGCCGCCGGAGCGTAAGACCTTATGTCCACAGGAGTGTCTGTTCTATTTCTTGCACGTGTGTGCGTGAGAGGGTGCCGGGTTGCGAACCCTTTGTCGGGTGCTCACCCCGGTCCTTTTATAGTCCAAGGCCGGGTGGTTACAATGTGGCTTTGGGCCCGAAGCTATGCAAACCCTATACATGATCTAGTGTTTTGTACCCTTAGTAGAGTAGTCAGTGGGGGAGTTACGTCGCGCCGCCTAGCGTGCTGAGCACCCCTGTCCGTGTGTCAAGTGATGATGGATACACCGTCTTGTCGCCGCGTCTTGTCGTTCCGCTTGGGCGACCCAGTGTCGTTGGGCGGCACAATACCGTTGTCATGCCTTGTCATCCTGTCTTGTCACCGTAATGGCGGTCAGGCGGAGGACAGAGGGTGAGCACCGTGTTCCATGCTTCTGGGGAAGGTGCAGGCCTTGAATGAGCGGCCTGACATCGCACTTCAACCTTGACTTCGTCGACCCATGGCCCATGATCGATCGTCGGGGCACGTGGCGGCTTCGGAGCTTTTATCGACGGGTTTGGAGCCAGGAGACACGTCGCATCTCCAGACCTCACCTCGGCGGGGAGGCTCGGACCGGAGCCTAGGGCAAGTGTCATCTCCGGACATCTCCTCAGCAGGGAGGAGGCTGTGAGCCAGGAGACACGTGGCAGCTCCAGACCTCACCTCAGCGAGGAGGACCGGACCGGAGCCCACGGCACGTGTCAGCTCCGGTTCTCTCCTCAGTAGGGAGGAGGCTCTGAGCCAAGAGACACATGGCAGCTCCATACCTCACCTCAGCAGGGAGTCTCGGACCGGAGCCCAGGGCACGTGTCAGCTCCGGAGCCCTCCTCAGCAGGGAGGTGGCTCTGATCCAGGAAACAAGTGGCAGCTCTGAACCTCACCTCAACGGGGAGGCTCGGACCGGAGCCTAGTGCACGTGTCGGCTCCGGAGCTCTCCTCAGCAAGGAGGAGGCTCTGAGCTAAGAGACACGTGTCAGCTCCGGACCTCACCTCAGCGCGGAGGCTCGGACCAGAGCCCAGGGCACGTGTGAGCTCTGGAGCTTTCCTGAGCAGGGAGGAGGCTCTGAGCCAAGAGACACGTGGCAGCTCTGGACCTTACCTCAGCGGGGAGGCTCGAACCGGAGCTCAGGGCATGTGCCAGCTCCGGAGAACCTCCTCAGCATGGAGGAGGCTCTGATCCTAAAGGCATGTGGCAGCTCCGGACCTCACCTCGGCGGGGAGGCTCGGCCCAGAGCCCAGGACACGTAGCGACTCTGCTACTCAAGCGCACGTGGCAGCCCCAGGGCTGACCACAGGGCCAAGGGCATGTGGCTACACCAGGGCCCACCTCAGCATGGAGGTGGGGCCTAGGCTGTCTTTTACTCTCCACGCAGGGGTACCCGGTCTGCAGGGTACAGACAATTGTTATTTTTTTGCTTCATTTCATTTAGAAATGAATACAAGTAATATTTTCTTCATTTATTATTTCATGTTGTATATTTTATAATAGTTGTACATATCAAAGCATTGTTGAAATAGGATGTATCGGACAAGGGTTAGGGGATCAAGAGGACCATGAAGAGGTTTCTCAGCAGTGCGAGCAGGATGGCTCGCACATGGGATGTGGCGGATGTTCGTGGAACAGAGAGTCGAAGTCGCTTGGAGTCACCAACAGATGATCCGAGTCACCCGTACTTCGGTAGATTTCGGTGTTAGCTCACTGAAACTTAGATAAAAGTGAGATTCCTGAGGTCAGGAATGTGTACGTCTTACTTACGTGAAGATTAACGGATGCTTTCCTCGGCAAAGCAACAACAAACTAAGAAAACATAAGGAAAGTAGATGACCTAAAAACTTGTATTGATTTGATTTGTCGCTTGTTCTTCGGCCGAGAGCTGCCTTTTTATAGATTCGATACAAACTGTGAGATCCGATCTTTTAAGTTTAAACTAGAGTCAACTAATCTCTAAGCACGGCCGAATGTTGTGCAAAACCTTCTAGAACACTTGACCTGATGCAATCATTTGCAACATTTTTTTCTACCGAGAATGCCTAAGTCCTGCCTGGCCTTTGTATCTTGCGGTTTAGATGATTTATCTCGCGGCCACGAGGTAACTCGGTCTTCTCAGGTCGAACTCCAACCCGGGCACTTGTATTTTGAGTTTCCAATGTAAAAAGGCTTCTCGAAGATGATCCTCCAGTCCTGGATAGGTTCTTTCGCTGAAGTCTTCTATATCTTGAATTTTTTAGATAAAAGGCCCTCTTCACTTCGTTTCTAGACTACTCATAACAGCAAATCATCATAACCATTTTTGCTTCCAAAAAATGCCGCCCTATTTTTGAGCAAACATAGTATGCCAAAAAACAATCTTTTAAGCCATGATTCATTAGATAAATCGACTGTTTTACGATGCAATTTTTAGATGTTTTAACTTTCTTTCCACACACTCGGGTAGAGTCATTTTAAGTATCTTCTATTGATAGCCTTACCCGAATCGTCTCCTTGCAAGTTCTCTACAAAGTAGGCATTTCTAGGAATAATACCCACAATCTTGAAAGGTCCTTCTTAGCTCGGTGGCCATTTGCCAAACTTCTTGTCTTGAGTTCCCAAGGGTAAAATCATTCTCCATACTAAGTCCCTGACTTGGAACGATTTTTCTCGAACTCTCTTGTTGTAATACTTGGACACCTTGAGCTTCTTATTCTCAATCTCCCTCAAGGCTTCCATTCGGCTCGTAGAAACTTCATCCAATTTGTCCATCATTAATTCTTAATTATCCACGGCTGAAAGGTTATCTCGTTGATCAACTCTACACGCCTTCATCTTAATTTCTACAGGTAACATGACTTCTTCCTTATACACAAGATCGAATGGAGTAACTTTAGTGGCACCATGTCTTGACACTCTATGAGCCCATAAGGCTTCATTCAAAGTCCCATGCGATCGTCTCGGGTTCTCCCTGATCTTCTTTTTGATGAGCTTGATGAGTATCTTGTTACTAGCCTCAGCTTGTCCATTAGTTTGAGCATAATATAGATAAGAGTTCAACAACTTTATCTTAAAAGATTCGGCGAACATTCTGAATTGGGAGGATATGAAAGCCCTTATTTGGTCTTTGGTTAAAGTCTGAGGAACACCGAATCTATAGATAATTTGCCCAAGTACAAAACTTGTTACCTCTTTGTACGTGTTGTTTTTGAGTGGCACACCTTCTGTTCACTTGGTGAAGTAGTCTGTGGCAACTAACACAAACCGGTGTTTCTTCGACGATGCCGGGTGGATCTCCCCGATGAAGTCTAAATCCCTTCCTCGGAAAGGCCCAACTTCACAATGGGATGAAGCGTGCTAGCCGGTGCTTGTTGGACATCTCTGAACCTCTGGCAACCTTCACATCCTTTGTAATACCTGAAACAATCTTCCTGCATTGTCGGACAATATAAACCAGCTCGTTTGAGCATCCACTTTATCTTGTGGGCCAACTGATGCATGCCACAAAGACCTTCGTGCACTTCCCCCATGGCCTCCTTCGCTTGATCTTTATCTAAACACCTCAACAAGAGTCCATCTATGGTTTGTCGATATAGTTCATCGTTGATCAATGTATATCTCAATGCTTGACGCTGAATCTTCCGTTCTTTGCACGTGTTTGGGGCTTTGATACATCCTATGATCGCTGGCCTCCAATCCTCAACAACTAACACGTCAAAACTGGCCGAATTGTTCTGTTTCATATTGATCTCATTGTCCTTTGACAATGTCGCCTTGTGTTTACGTGGAACTTTCCTCATTTCACTTCATAGCCCGATGTCTACTGTGCCAAGTCATTTGCCTTCCGGTTTTGTTCTCTTGGTATGTGTTTGGGACAGAATGTATCCAAAGTCTTGATGATATCTAGACATCATTCATGATAATCATTAAAAGTTCTATCGTAACATTGGCTTTCACCACTAACCTTCTGGTTGACAAGCTTGGAATTACCAAAAGCTTCAACGTCCTTGATCCACATGTGGTCAAAAGACTCTAAGCCATTCAGCAGGGCCTCATATTTGTCTTGGTCGTTGGTGCATGCAAAGTTTAACAGAGAAGAGAACTCGTACATTGCATTTACCGGTGAAAAACTGTAAAGGCCTCAGTTTTTGACACATTCAAAGTGTTCATCACCACACACACACACCTCATTTGAAGAAAGTTGATGAAAACATTTGAAGAGCAAGTAACCATTATCAACATGCTCATTAGAGAATAAACTCACAAAATGCAAAAGTGGTATTTCCCACATGCATCATCTAGGGGCTGGGCATATGAAAACTCCTACACCTTGCTAGAAATATCCATGACAAGTTTCACCCAAATTCAAAACCTTTTTGAGGTACTTTTGGATATAGCTAGAAAGAGGGTGGTTTGAACTCAAATTTAAATTCAAACTATTTTTATCCCATGAATTCAAAAATGGGAAGCATATTCTCACTCAGCACATTTTTGTGAGCTCACACAACAATTTTTACTCCATTTCGAATTGATCTTGACATGAGCTAAGTTTAGCAAATTCAAACTTTATTTGAATTTCAAACTGAATATGTGCTGAAATCTAGTCAAACCCAACCCAATTTGAATTCTAACCAATTCAAATGGCTCAGGGGCAGATAATTCAAATCATCATGGGCATTGTGGAGATTACTGTTTACAACAGTAATATGGAGTTAAGTTCAGAGGTTAAAAGGGAAATGGGACCCACATGTCAGCCACTGGAGAGAATTCAACCGACTGAAAACTGAACTCGTTACTCGCGCCCGACCGAGCTGCCGCCACGGCGAAAAAACGGCGAGGACAGCAGCTGCTTGCCGCCCTCGGCCGATGAACCGCCTCTCGGGGCCTTTATCTACGCGCCCGAGCGGTCGCCAGTGCATCTCACCGCTGCCCCGTCACGTTCCCACCCAGAAAGCTAAAACTCCTCGCCGCTCGGTTGAGCTCTCGGTCCCTCATCGCCCGGCTGATCCAGTGATTCTTCCGGCGATCTGAGACCAGCACCAGGTGCACCAAGCCATCCTCGACACCCTCGCGCCGGTTCCAGGGCCTGAGCAGTTCTTCCCGAGCTTCCCCGCAATGATCTTTCATTTCCCGGTTCTGCTCGAGCCGCCACCGCGGGAACGATTCGTCCGGCCACCACAGCCTACCATTCGCCGAGCTGTGAACAGCAAAAAGGTTCACCTTCAGTCCCTCATTCATTACGGCAAGCTCCAGCAGCATGACATAGACGGCTCACGCCGGAATTTCATGATTTCGCGGCGGTGTGCAAAAAGGGAGCTCGAACCGATTCGAAAAATTCATAGTCTACACCACACCACTCATCTTCTCATGGAGGGTATCACTTCTAGGTGCCCGTACGAGTCCACAGGAATAGAAACCGCGATGAACCGTGGAGGGAAACCGCTGTTCTTTGAGTTTTAGGAAAAATCCCGATTTCCGGCTGAGGTCGCACGGTGACAGCCCAACACAACCCTTCCCGAGCTCCGTGGAGCTCATGTCGACCTTTCCTATGGTCCACTGGTGCTCGACGACCCTTAGCTCGATCGGTTGGGGTGCTAGGGAGGTCGGCGACACGGCCGAAGTTCTCCCGAAGCTGCCGCTCGTCGCCAACCATGTGCCGGCCATTTTCATGACGAACTGAGCCCGGAATCATGTTCCCCGAGTGGACTTAGGCAGGGGTGGCCAGAATCATGAAGTTTGGAGCACCACAGTGGCTCCCGGCGAGCTCTCCGGCGAGGCGTCTCGGCGGCCAAACGCGGTAGTCGAGAGGTAGACGAAGCCGGGTGGCCCACGTGTCAACGGCTCGAATTTTAAGTTGGGATCGGTCTGTGGCCCGGATCCTGTGTGCTGGCGCGCAAAAACTACGTGGACTCCGGTGTGCCGTCGCTCCGGCGCCCAACACGGGTCCCGTGGACCCACCGGTAGATCTAAACTTTTCCCGATTTTCAGATTTCATTCAAACTTCAAATCCTCATAACTTTGGTTCGGAAACTCCAAATCGAGTGAACCAAAATTTGTTGGAGTCAGCTCTCTGAGTACTTTCCAACAAATCAAGTTTCACTTCATGAAAATCCCTATTTCTCCAGAATTAATTCTCTAAATTTTAAACTGTTTAGAATTTCAACTAGAGAACCGTTTGGAGGAAAATTCTGAAATTTTGCCAGAATGTTCACCAAAATATCCCTGAGCTACTATAAAAATTTCAGATCCATTTGGGCTCCTCTGATCCACCTAATGGTGTGATTAATAAAACTGTTCCAGAGAAAATGGAAAATGTTCAGAAACATTTTCAGAATTTCTCTGAAATTGTTTAGCTCATATCTCTAGCTAGGAACCTTCAAATTAAGCAATTCCATAAGAACCCTCTGAAAATCTAGTTTTCATAAAGTCATGGCTTGCTCCATGAAAATACCTAGAACACCATAAGAGCTCCAATTAAGGTCAAGTACATAATTATTTGTGGAGAGCTCAAATAAGCTTTGCTGCAACTAAAACATGGCCATGTCTCTGTATAGGTTGTAACCAAACAACAGTAAAAAATTTAGAGTCATTGGGTCTGTCTAGTAAGACTTATAAATTTCACAAGTTTAAATTCAATTCAAATGCATTTAAATTAATACATGTACTTGTTATCTCATGTAGTCGCTAAGGTCGAGGAGGAACCCGGAGTGTTAGACTTTGTTACTCCGGAAGAGCAGCTAGCCTATGACCAAGAGCAGCAAGGCAAGCTCCGGTTTGCATTAACCCTGTTTCAAATTTTTACTGTTTTGAGAACTTACTTTGAGTACCATTACTGCTTGCATTACAGTCTTGATTGAAACCCAAATGCATAGCCAAGAAAGCCATGGGTTGGGATTAGGCTTGAAAACCCCGTTAGCTACTGCAATGCGAAGATAGTGTAGGATTCGGTACAAGTTGAGTAGTTGGAACTACTCGCGAGAATAGGCTAGAGGCACAATGCTCGGGTAGAGATAGCAAATGAAACACATGGCAAGAAAAATGAGACCGAGCAGAGAGTAAGGGCAGCAGGACTTTGGGGCCCGTGTGCTATAGCTCCGCTTGTGTAAATTGAGGACCGAAGACCTACCGGCTATATGGGAACCGGGAAACCGATGTAACTCGGGTAGCTGGGTGTTGAGGCATAGCTGGTTGTTCAGAGGGTAGGTTGAGAGCTCGAGGTGTAAATCGGCTGGAGGCACTGAGATGCGCGTGCAGAGACCTCTTGCTCGAGACAATTGGACCGGTTCAACATTTGGCTAACGGGTGAAAGGTGGTTGCGTACAGCGTCCGTGATGGTTGCTGTAGGCAACATCGAGTACGGGCGTACGTGACGGGTTGTTCGGGTAACCCTGCAGGTGTATATTGATTATAATCACCGTCCCTCGCGGTCAGTGAGTACCACTTGTTCACTGTACCGTGACGTAGAAAGAACAGGCTAGTTAGATGTTAATATGTTGCTGATTGAAAGATGGACTTTGATTGTTAATGATTTTCTGTAGTTTAGAGCTAATTAAAGTTCCTTTCAACTTTGGACAAAGTACATGAGAGAAATGCGTTTCTTGTTTGATTGCGGCTCTCTCATGTGCCTTAGCGTAAGGTTCTCCACAACCTGCTAACTAAATTTGAAAGTAAGGTTCCACTAATTAGGCGAGTCCTTGCAACTTGTTTTATCTCCTGTACCTATCACCCCTCATGTAGAAGTTCCATGTTTAGGAGAGACGGGTCAGTCTTACTGAGCCTTCGTGCTCACTGCTTGTGTTTGAAGCTTTTGCAGGGTCCTATGAGGAAGGGACTCCCGAGGAGGAGATGGAACCCCAGGAGGGGAACCCCGTCGAGTGGGAGTCGTGCACGCCGCCGTGTTAGTGTGTGTGCATGCTAGTGGGGACACGTTCACGGGCTGAACATGAACTCGATGCGTAGTCTACGCCTGTGAGTGTAGACTGAACATATTTTTTGTAAAAATGTTCATAAACCTGTTTATGTAATAAAACTTTGCTTCCGCTATGTACCTTTGATGTGGGTTATCCGGTGCTGTGCAACGCAGCACCACTCAGCGTGATCCTGGCTCGACAAGACCGTGGGGTCGTGTCAGCGTTGGTATCAGAGCTCGCTTGAGGTTTAACGCACTATAAAGGCCATCTTTTTCATAAATCCAGAGAGGAACAAGTTAATAGCCCATATAAGGATGTTATTAGTGTATAGAAAGTGGCATACTAACCTATTTGCTTATGTCAGAAAATCGTGCATCTCGGGACGCTTTATGTCTTGGGGGGTGCACATAAGCGCTGTCCACCAGTGCGCACAAGCTGAAGGGTGGAGCCCCACGGGTGGCAGGTAACCCGACCCGCTTTAGTATCCTCTACGACTCTTCATGTCGTTTGGGGTATTCGAGCAACGTCTGTCCCTGGCGTGCATGGTGCAATTTAGAAGACCCCGTCACGTGGTCAGTAACGTGAACACGTAGCTCAAGGCGTGTTTGGCTTGGGGACACCCGGGCAAGTGATGACGGCCGGGTGTACGAACTGTATGGATACTGGGCTGGGTGTGCAGCTGAGTCTAGCGATTGTGTTTGTTATCTGCAGGTCGTCTAACCACAAAACGGTAGACATGTAGCATCCGTGTCCGAGTGACGCTTAGTGCCACTGAGTTAACGAAGCCGGCTAAGTCCGGTATAGGTTTTTCTTTGTGAGGACGTAGTACCGACATGATCTGGTGACGCATCGACGTCACACTCCACTAAATGAGCAACTTCATTATAAAACTTGAAGGTTTCAATCCAAAGCAGTAAAACTTGATGTAACTCCTTCCCTTAATCAGGATATTCAAAGTTAACAAGTTTTCAACTTATAGGCTATTAAAGACAGAGTCCCCTGTTTTCAGCTGAATTAAGGGTGAAGTTAATCAGAGGTTAGAGGTTGAGTTATTTCGAGGTTGGGGTCATATGATACATTTATGGAAACCTTTGGAAGAGCTTTACAACTTTTTTGTTGAGGTCTAGAGGTGTTTCATCACTTAACCAATCGAAAAATGCAGTAGAGTTGAAACTGTCCAGAAAACAGGGAAGAGCAAACACTCTCTGTAAACTCTCTGTAAATTGAGCATAACTTCCTGCATAAAAATCTAAAAATAGAAAATGAGGTAGTTCTGGAAATCTTATGAGATGGTTTACAACTTTGTAACAGAAAGTTTTGTCAGATTGGGAGTAGAATTAACTGGAATTCGTGGATCAAATCAGTACCTAAAGCATGGAGGTGCTGTCCAAATTTCGCCATAAATTCTGTTAACTTTGATATCTCATAACTGTTGAACCAAGACAGATCTTAGGCCAAGCAAATAATTTCTGGAAAGCTATTGAAGTTAGCTTAAACTTTTATGTTGAGCCCCAGGTTTTGCCTTTAGCAGGGCCTAAATCAGGTTGAAATGGAAACTGGTCAGGGCTGTCATGTTGGACAGCAGATCAGTAGTCAAATTTGTTTAAATTTGAACTAGGATTCCATGTCTTATGAGTTCAATGACAGGTTTTATGTTGTAACTCAATGGTTTACTGCTAAAATAAATATTTGACATTTCTCAAATATGTTTTTACAGATGACATCAGATAAACAGTTCGAGAACGGGTGGATGGAATATCACTGTTCTCACCACAGCGGCTATCCAGAAGCATTGAGGCAGATGCTTCAATATTTCGGCTACAACCAGATGCCGCAGTACTTTGCCAAGGAAGAAGGCGAGGAGGGGAACAAGACGTGGATGATCCATGTTGAAGTTCCTGCAGGGGCTACGCCACCCGGTTGGGCGCCGTTCACCGTCATGGTGAGAGGTAGACAACCGGAGGGGATGTGGCAAGTGGCAGCCCGCGACAACTTGTCGCGTTTCTGCCAACTACACGTGAGAGCTATGGAGGGCACTCCATACGCGCTCGTTCCGGTGGAGGGACGGGCTAATCAAGTGTGGGAAGGGAGGCATATGGAGGCAACCGATCCGGGTTGCCCAAGGTACAGCCCCGCGGAGGCAAACCTCAGCCTCCAAATGAGGGCGGGAAAGGCCGTGATGGACAGCCAAGCTGTTCATATGGAGTATCTTGCCGCAAAGCTCAAGGAGAGCACAAGCCGTGGAGACCATTTCGAGAGTGCTCACAGCGCACTCCGCAATGTGCTCCTTCCGACGATTAAGCGACTAAATGAACAGCATAATCAGTTGCATCGTCTGAAGAAGGCAAGGAAGAAAAGCCGTGTTGACATCGCGGAGTTGCAAGAGCAAGTGCAGGCTCTGACCCAGAAGAACGAGCTCCTTACTCAAGAGTGGGACGACGCTATTGAGGAAGGGCAAGGATGGGAAGAAGACTACAACCAGGCCATGGACGAGGTTCACGCGTTGCAGGACCTCGTACCTCCGGTATTGGGCATACCGGTGGTCTTGGGTCTTCTGGCAATGGGAGAACCTGAGATGGGAGAGGAGGTTGTAGATCCAGAACCACCAGCAGAGGTACCGGAGGAGGACGACCCACAGGAGGTCGAGTTCTACTCCGAGTAGGGGGTTACCGTTGCCAAGTAGGGCAACCGGAATAGTGTGACCCAAACTTTTGTAACCAGTGACATGTCGTGTAGGTAGTAGCGTATGTATAGGTAGTGACGACATGAGCACGACTTCTTGGAGACATGAGAATAATGTTTCTTGTATAAAGTTTATGCTTTATCAATATATGTGAATGTTGTGCAAGTTATTCTTGCGTCACTTCAAATACCTACTGTTTCATATGGAATTTTTAAGTATGACATGTGCTGATCGCTGCTATGTTAAATTTCAGAATGACTCGTACTCGTGCCAACCCGGACGTTGGGGGTTCTAGTCAAGGGGGAGAAACCTCCCAACAGCCTCCCGAGGACTCCTCGGGACAGCAGCAGCAACCACAGCAACAACCCCCACCGCCACCGCCAACGGTTACTTTGGCGGATATTGTAGCAGCAATGGCGGGCTCTCATCAGCAGCATACGGAGTTGCTGCAGACCCTCATTGCCAATACGTCTCGACCAGAGAGGCGTCAAGATCGTGAGGAGCGCCAACAGAGCTCCTAATCCGACTTTCTAGCGACTCATCCCCCGGTATTCTCAAGGGCGGATGAACCCATCGATGCGGACAACTGGCTCCGCACGATGGAGATGAAGTTCGGGCTGCTCCAAGTGAGTGAGAAGCGCAAGACTCAGTTCACAGTCCAACAGCTCCAGGGATCCGCGAGCGCATGGTGGGCGAATGTAACACCCCAAAACCTGTTAAAGTGAGGAATTTAAAATTGTTGGACGTATTGCATGTGGTGAAGCAATTCAAATTTAAACTGGAATTCAAATTTGAATCAAAACAGAAAAGAAAAAGGAAAAAGAAAAAGAAAAACGGCCAGTGGGCCAAAACCCACCTCAGCCGGCCCAAAACCCGTGGCTGTTTCCCCCCCTCTCCCTCTCTCTGACGCATGGGGCCCGCGTGTCATCCCCCTCCCTGCGTGCGCGGCCAACCGCCACGCTACTTCCGCACCGATCGCCGCTGCCACGCCGATTTTCTTGCTCTGGAGCCGCAATCTCCAGCCCACGCGCTGCTGCACAGATAAACCAACCCCTGCCACTCTCCCTCGCCCATTTAAACGCCGAAATCCGCCCCTATTTCCTCCCCGATCGGCCGCCTCAGTCCTCGGTGAGAACCGAAACTCCCGCCACCATTTTCCTTCGATTCTCGTCCGAATTCTCTGATCTAACGAGCTTGTCGTGTTCCACCGCCGCCGGGGAGTCTTGCCGGTGACGGAAACCTGGTGTTTTGCGCTCTAGACACAGCTCCGGTGAGCACCGCCGTGTTTTCCCCTCGGACCTCGTCGCCGACCGCTTTCCAGGGCCTCCGAGCTCAAGAAAAACCCCGAGGTGAAACCTCTTCCGTTCTATGCCATGAGATCCAAGTTTTAGGAAGTATAGACGAAAACCCGAAGTTCTCCGGCGAGATCGCCTCCTCCCACCGCCGCGTGCCGCCGGGCAGCGCCGCCAGCACACGGCCAGGGCGACGTGGCCCCCTGAGGCCCGTCCATTTTAAATCGTGCGGTCCCGAATAGATCTAACCCGTTCCGCTTCACGTTATAATCTCAGCCGTCTGTTTTAAATCCAACGGTCCACATCAGCCCCGCGTTATAAAGGCCGGGAATCCTATGCGCTACCCTCTGGGGATCTCGGAAAACACGAGCTAGCACCGGAAACTTCTGATCTAGCCCCTGGACCTTCAGAAATTCATGTAAATTCATTTAAAAATCAGTTTTAGCCCTTCGACTTAATAAAAATTAGGAAAACCTCTCTGTTTTGTGTCATTAGGCCCCTGAAAATTTAGGAAATAGTGAAGTAGACCCTGCAGTAGGGTGGATTTGCCCTTTTAGACCCTATAGGGTATTAAATTCAGAAATTGAACATATGAGTAGAATTTAAATTCAAATGGTAATGTAAACACATGTGCAAATACAAATGTAAATTTTCCTAGCATTTGGAAGACATTTAGAATGAGTTGAGAACTGATTTTAGGCTGAAATGGAATCTGACTAAGTGCTGTTTATTTTTATAATTTCTGGAAATTCATTTTTAGACTAGAAAATAATTCTGAAAATGAGTAAAATAAATTTAATTTGATCCCCACCAGAGGAAGTTCAAAGATATTTTATTGAATATTTTAGGTCAGCACCTATTCTGTTTAGGTGATATGTCTTACTATTTTAATATTAAAGTTCACTTTTAGGCATAGAAAATAAATCTAAAAATATAGGAAATAGGTAGGCATAATTAGAAAATGTTAAATGAGGTCTCAAATTCCAAAAACTTCAAATTAAGATTTTGTAGAAGATCTGAAAACCTATTTGGAGTAGGAAATTTTCTTTCATACAAATTTTGTGGCTAAGAAGTGTATTAATTAAATATAGAGAAATTGTTCAAATTAGAAATTCATATATAGTGTGCAATTAGAAATCTGAATACAAAAGTTAGAAGTAATATGTATGTTTAAAAGTGCATGTAGGCCTAAAATCAACACATCTAGGGTAACCACAACACTTAAAAAGGTGAATGACTTTCATATGTATGTATGTGTGGTTTGCATGAGTGGAAGTGTGGACTATGGCTTATGGAATATTGTTTTCTTTTGCTGTGTGTATTGGCATGAGTAGAACCAGCCCCAGAGCAGGTTCTCACCTTTCAAGATCAAGACTTTCCATTCCCAGAGCAGCAGGAAGAAGGCAAGTGTCCTTGACCACTTTGATCCTATACTAGGATGTGTAGTTAGAATTTAGTTGCATTGTCAATTTGGAATATGATGCCCAAGCTAGGAAGTTTCCCTATATTTTCATTATCTTACATCCTTGTAGTCTGGGATGGGATTTATTTTATTATGTCTTTATTTATATACTTATGCTTAGCCATGCTTAGAATGGGATAAGTGGGATGTGAGATCATCAACTTATTTACCTTACTCTTGAATGAGATATTATGAGTTATGTAGAGGTAGGGATCGAGGCAAGTTGTATGATTTGGTTGGTGCTGTGTGCACGAGACTCGGGTTTGTGTTTAGTGCTTGCATGGATCCTAAGGACCGGTTCATGGAGCATGTAACCTGGCTTTACCGTGCCAACCACATGCTGAGATGGGGCAGCATGGCCAATTAATTAGGTGTATCTCCGGCGTAGTATGGGTGTTTGGATGGTGCGGGGAATAGGTGTCAGCTGGACTACCATATGAACCGCAAGGCTCAAGAGGGGGCCACTGCAGCGGGGTTGGAGCCTCTTGTATGCTGTTAGGGGTGAAACCTCAGTGGGCCCATGCTCGTCGGAAATCCCTTTGTAAATGCCTCGTAGTGATCTCCTGGCTACACACCTCGGAAGTGTGAATGTGGTTCGCGGCCACTGGCATAATGGAGATTCTTTTAGTCCACCCGGCAACGGGGGATGAAATCACTACATGTGGGTACAGTGGTGCAAACTCTGCAGAGTCAAAATTGTCATGACAGCCGTGTTCACAGTCAAGAGCGGCTTGGACTTATTCATGATTAGAGGATGATAAATTTGGAAGTTGAGGATGTTAAGCGGGGAGCTTAACATTGGAAATGTTGTTATGGTTACTTAATTTTGATGACGGGTTGGGAGATTGGGACCATTTCAACTATGTAGTAATGTAGGTGCTTTATAAGCTAAGGTGATAGGTATGAATTGCGTAGTGCTTTAACCATGAGTTCAACCTCTCCTTGCTCTAGCCATGCATGACATAATTTTCCCACACTTGCTGAGTACCAACGGTACTCAAGCTTGCTTTTCTGTTGGTTTAAATTGCTGCTCAGGCCAAGGGAATGACGTGGTGTTCAATGACCAAGTCTTCAGACCCGAAGAAGGATTCTAGGTTCACGGAGTCCCCCGGGCAACACCTGTGACGGAGCCCACAAGATTTATATTCCGCTGCTGTTTTATTTACATATTATAAACATATTATCGTCCATCGAGACATTATGCTATGTAAGACTTATTTTATATTTGAACTCTTGGCTTGTAATAAATGATGCTTCACTATTTGTCATCACATGCATGAGAAAATGATCCTGGCATACATGTGATATTCACTCGGTTGCTCTTTGCAGAAACCAGGTGTGACAGAAGTGGTATCAGAGCCAAGGTTGCCCGTAGGAACATGGACCTAGGAAGAAATGGACGTGTTTAAGGACCATATTTTCTTAAAAACTATTTTACAAAGGTGTGGGTTGAAAGTGTTATTTAATAGGGTTACTTTATTCATCTTGTCCCAACTTTTATTCAAAATACAATCTTTATTTAATTCTTATCTAACTTAATTTTAAATGCTTTATGTTTTAGATGGTTCACATGGTCCGCACTGCTCACAAGTCCACCGGAGGGAGAGATCCTGAAACTGCCCTTGCCTTGAGAGAGAACCGTCCGGTGGCGTACCACTCCTACGGGTTGGCAGTAGGAGGCTTGTTGCGCCGTCTTCGGCGTATGCTCCACGCCGCCGACAACGTTGGCAAGCTGATCATACACTACAGCTCCACCAGGACCCTCCGTGAGAAGCGTGAAGAATGGAGCTCAGAGGTGAGGATTATCCATGAAAACCAGCTGCTGAAGATCCACCGCTCTTCAGCTTGTCGGGCGACTCAGGCCGATGCTGAGAAGGATGTTACCTGGGAGGCCATCGCCTGCCAGAGTTACATCAACCGTCGCCACCTAGACAGGACTGAGTACATGTATGCCCTCCAGCGTGAGAGTGACACCGCGGAGTACAAATACCCACCAGTGCAGCAGGGGAAATCCCACGAGCACATGGACCTGTGCCTGGAGGACGCAGCTATGCTCAGCACTCCACTACAGGAGTGCCAGCAGGAGCTTCAGGATGTTCGTGACACCCTGAAGGAAATTGAGGCGTTGCTTCGCGCCAGCTTGAGGGCGAGAGAGAGAGAGGAGATGGAATGAACTGTGTGTCACAGTGAATGACACATGGACTCCTGACTCCCCAGACCGCCGAGCGAGCAAGCATCGCCACACTCCTACACCAGCAGGTTCCCCACCTAAAGCAGAATCAGAGGGCAGCCGCAATGATGAGGAATACCCCGACGAGCCAGCTCAGTAATACGAGTCGTTTAGAGTCATTTCCCTTATTTCAGCAGGTTCTCGAGTAGTCGAGTCTATACCCTATTTATTTGTTTGTTAATGTTTGGTGTGTGACGTGAGTTTTGGAAGCCATGGGCATTTGTCCACAACCTCGTCTTTAAGTTTGCTTTGATTTGGTGTGTGAACCCCTATGAATCAATAGTGCATTTATTTTCGCATGAGACGTGACTCCCAAAGATCTATGTGAAATCTTCAGAAGTTGTTTAAATATCAAGGCCTCAAAAGTTTAAGTTTAAACAAGCAATTTGGGAAGTTAATACGTAATGATTAAAGTTAACAATGGGTTGGACATGATAGATGGCTGGAAGAGGAAAAGGTCGTGGTGCCAACCCCAACAACAACAACGATGAGGCCGCCAATCCTCACCTTCCTGGAGGGCAAGACAATGGTGATCGCCGTGAAGGAGCTGATCCTATCCACCAAATGCTCGAAAATCAGAATCAGCTCATCCAGAGTTTAACTCAAGTCGTGGCCAACTTGCACCAAGCTCCACCCCCACAAGCTGCACCACGTCAACCAAGGTTGAGTGGGTTTCTAGGAACTCAACCCCCAAAGTTTGCAAGTGCTGCTGAACCTCTGGAGGTAGATAACTGGCTAAAGACCATAGAGAGCAAGATGAGGATTATACAATGCCAAGGGTATGAGAGGGTGCTGTTTGCCTCTCACCAATTGCATGGACCTGCTGCTGATTGGTGGACCGCTTATGTGGCAGCCCATCACGACCCTGAGAACATCACTTGGGAAGAGTTCAAGCGCAGTTTCCGCAACCACTACATACCTAGGGGTGAACTCAAGAACAAGAGAAAGGAGTTCTTGGGACTGCAGCAAGGCAACATGACTGTGAGGGAATACCTCACCAAGTTCACCCAACTATCCCGTTATGCACCACGGGACATCGAAACCGATGAGCAGAAACACGACTGTTTTGTGGAAGGACTTACCACGGAGATGCAATGTGCATTGTCCTCCAACGAGTATGAAAGCTTCCAAAGGATGGTAGACAGAGTGTTTGTTGTGGAAAGGAAGCTGAAGGCCTTGAAGAATGAAAACAAGAGGAAGATGGGATGGTCACACCAAGCATCAAGCAGCAACACACGTCCACGTCTGATGCAGCAACCTGCAGGGTAGACGAGCCGTCCTGTGGTACCCTACCCGACACCAAGAGGGTACAACCCGAACTTCAGACCTCCATCAGCACCAGTACAGCCGCAGCGTCAGTTTGTGCAGCAGCCACGCCCCACTTATCAACCTCGACCAGCAGGCCAAGGGCCACAAAACCAACCCCAAGATAACAAAAGCCAGGCACCTAAAGTTGGGGTGCAATGCTTCAACTGTTGTGAAGTGGGGCACTATGCTCATAAGTGCCCAAAGAAGAAGATCATTTAGCCACAGCAGCAGAATGTGATGCCAGGACGGGTGAACCACGTGACCATGGAGGAAGCGCAAGAGGCACCTGACATGGTAATTGGTAAGTTTCCTGCAAATTTACACATTGCAACCCTATTGTTCGATTCTAGTGCTACCCACTCGTTCATTGCTCAAGGGTTTGTTAAGAAGCACGATCTAGCAACAACACAAATGAACCATATGTTAGCAGTGACCTCTCCAGGGGGAGAAATAAGGACAAGTGTGCCCCAAGGTGAATCTAGACATTAATGGGGTAGTATTTACTGCAAACCTCATAGTGATAGACTCACAAGGGATAGATATTATTTTGGGTATGGATTGGTTGACCAAACATAAAGGCATCATCCATTGTTCGACAAGAACTGCGGAACTAACTCACACTAGCGGCACAAAAGTGAAGTTCATAGCCGTGCAAGAACCTAGGAGGGACATTAAACTCAATCAAGTTGAGGTGGAAGTGGAAGAGATAAGGATTATCAGGGAATATCCAAACGTTTTTCTGGAGGAGTTGCCAGGTATGACTCCCGATCGTGAAGTGGAATTCGCGATTGAATTAGTACCTAGAACAGCCCCAATATACAAGAGGCCTTATCGGATGGACTCGAAACAACTGGAAGAACTCAAAGAACATATAAGAGAATTGACAGAGAAGGAGTACATTCGTCCTAGTTCCTCACCATGGGGAGCTCCAGTTATATTTGTGCCCAAGAAGGACGGAACCCAAAGGTTATGCGTAAACTATCGTGCGTTGAATGAAGTAACCATCAAGAACAAGTACCCATTACCTCGCATTGAAGACTTATTTGATCAGTTGAGGGGAGCTTGTGTGTTCTCAAAAATTGATCTCAGGTCGGGATACGACCAACTGAAGATAAAGCAAACTGACATTCCAAAGACAACTTTCGTATCTCGGTACGGGTTGTATGAATACACCGTCATGCCGTTCGGGCTAACTAATGCCCCGGCGTATTTCATGTATCTCATGAACAAGGTATTCATGGAATATCTGGACAAATTCGTGGTGGTTTTCATTGATGACATTCTCGTCTTCTCCAAAGATGAAGAAGAACATGAGGAACATTTAAGATTGGTATTGCAAAAGCTGAGAGAACACCAACTATATGTCAAGTTGAGCAAGTGTGAGTTTTGGCTAAAGAGAGTTCCTTTATTAGGACATATAATCTCAGAGGGAGGAATCTCCGTAGATCCCGCCAAGATCGAGGAGGTGCAGAAGTGGAAGACCCCTGAAAATGTCGGGGAAATTCGAAGCTTCTTACGGTTGGCTAGGTATTACCGACGGTTCATTGAGGGTTTCTCCAAGATCTCGAGACCCCTCACCAAATTGTTAGAGAAGGGAATCAAATTCACATGGACACCGAAGTGTGAGACGCGTTTTCAAGAACTGAAGAAAAGATTGACGACAGCCCTAGTACTAGTTATGCCAGATATGCAGAAGAATTTTTCGGTGTACTGCGATGCATCTGGACACGGGTTGGGATGTGTTCTCATGCAAGAGGGGCATGTCGTTGCCTATGCGTCCTGACAGCTCCGAAAACACGAGAACAACTATCCTACGCATGATCTAGAGCTAGCCGCAGTGGTCCACGCATTGAAGATTTGGCGGCATTACTTGATGGGAAAGAGGACAGAGATATATACAGATCATAAGAGCTTAAAGTACATTTTCACACAGCCAAATCTCAACCTCAGACAAAGGAGATGGTTAGAGCTAATCAACGACTTTGATGTGGGCATCAACTATCATCCTGGGAAAGCGAACGTCGTGGCAGATGCTTTAAGCCAGAAGGTGCATGACAACATGTTGAGCTTAAGTGACACGCTTACGGACTTGAAGAAAGAGATTGCAAAACTCAAACTATGCCTGGTGAATAATGGTGAGGCCATCGCCATGGAGGTGGACTCCACATTGGAGCAAGACATACGCAACGGTCAGATGAATGATGAGAAGATACCAGAAATTAGAGAACTCATAAGAATAAAGCTCCTGGGTTCAGAGAGGATAAAAACAGGTACGGTGTGGCATGGGAAAAGAATTTGTGTGCCTGAGGTGAAGGAGATCCGTGAACTGATTTTGAAGGAGGCTCATGATTCTGACTATTCCATTTATCCTGGGAGTACGAAGATGTATCATGAACTGAAGAGCAGATATTGGTGGTATGGCATAAAGCGAGATGTCGCGGAACATGTTGCCCTATGTGACACATGTCAGCTGGTGAAAGCAGAACATCAACAACCCGCGGGACTATTGCAACCACTCAAAGTGCCTGAATGGAAATGGGAAGAAATCTGTATGGACTTCATAGTGGGACTACATAGGACCCAATCGGGATATGATTTGATATGGGTCATCATCGACAGACTGACTAAAGTAGCTCATTTCATCCCCGTGAAAGAAAGCTACAGCGGCTCCAAGTTGGCAGAATTGTACATGTCATGAATCGTGTGTTTTCATGGAGTGACAAAGAAGATAGTATCAGACCGAGGGACATAGTTCACCTTCAAGTTCTGGCAGAAGTTACATGAAATCATGGGAACTCATCTGAATTTTAGTTCTGCCTATCACCCCTGGACTGATGGGCAGACCAAAAGGACCAATCAGATCCTTGAGGATATGCTGAGAGCTTGTGCACTCAAGAACAATAGGAGTTGGGATAAGAACTTACCGTATGCAGAGTTCTCCTACAACAACAGTTATCAGGCTAGTATGAAGATGTCACCATTTGAGGCGTTGTACGGGATGAAGTGCTGAACTACCCTATTTTGGAACCAAACTGGGGAAAGTAAAGTGTTTGGGCCCGAGGTACTACAAGAAGCCGAGGCGAAAGTGAGGGAAATCCGCAACAATTTGAGGATAGCCCAGACCCGACAAAAGAGCTATGCTTATGTACGGAGAAGAGAGCTCATTTTCAACATGGGGGACTATGTTTATCTCAAGGTATCCCCTATCCGAGGACTTCGTCGGTTCAAGGTGAAAGTGAAATTATCACCACGATACATCGGACCCTTTCAGATTATGGAGAGGAAAGGCGAAGTGGCATATCAGCTAGAACTACCGGCTCGCCTATCAGATGTGCACGATGTATTCCATGTGTCACAACTCAAGAAATGTTTAAGAACACCCAAAGAGATGTTACCCATGAATGAGGTGGACGTACGAGAGGATCTTTCTTATGCCGAGCAACCGCTGAAAATTTTGGAGACAATGGAACGCCTCACAAGAAATAAAAGAATCCGAATGTGCAAAGTGCAGTGGAAGCATCACTCGGAAGCAGAAGCCACACGGGAGCGAGAAGACGAGCTTAAGGCACAGTTTTTGGATTTGTTTTCCTAGAGTCACCAATCTCGAGGACGAGATTTCTTTTAGGGGGGGTAGAGTTGTAACACCCCAAAACCTGTTAAAGAGGGGAATTTAAAATTTTTGGACGTATTGCATGTGGTGAAGCAATTCAAATTTAAACTAGAATTCAAATTTGAATCAAAACAGAAAAGAAAATGGAAAAAGAAAAAGAAAAATGGCCAGTGGGCGAAACCCACCTCAGCCGGCCCAAAACCCGCGGCTGTTTCCCCCCCTCTCCATCTCTCTGATGCGTGGGGCCCGCGTGTCATCACCCTCCTGTGCGCGCGCCCAACCGCCACGCTACTTCCGCGCCGATCGCCGCTGCCACGCCGATTTTCTTGCTCCGGAGCCGTGATCTCCAGCCCACGCACTGCTGCACATATAAACCAACCCCCCCCACCCTCCCTCGCCCATTTAAACGCAGAAATCTGCCCCTTTTTCCTTCCCGATCGGCCGCCTCAGTCCTTGGTGAGAACCGAAGCTCCCGCCGCCGTTTTCCTTTGATTCTCCTCCGAATTCTCTGATCTAACGAGCTTGTCGTGTTCCACCGCCGGCGGGGAGTCTTGCAGGTGAAGGAAACCCGGTGTTTTGCTCTCGGACCTCGTCGCCGACCTCTGTCCAGGGCCTCCGTGCTCAAGAAAAATCCCGAGGTGAGATCCCCTACCTCCCCTCTTCCGTTCTATGCCAAGAGATCCAAGTTTTAGGAAGTATAGACGAAAACCCGAAGTTCTCCGGCGAGATCGCCGCCTCCCGCCGCCGCGCGCCGCCGGCCGGGTAGCGCCGCCAGCACACGGCTAGGGCGACGTGGCCCCCTGAGGCCCGTCCATTTTAAATCGTGTGGTCCCGAATAGATCTAACCCGTACCGCTTCGCGTTATAATCTCAGCCGTCTGTTTTAAATCCAACGGCCCACACCAGCCCCGCGTTATAAAGGCCGGGAATCTTATGCGCTACCCCCTGGGGATCTCAGAAAACATGAGCTAGCCCCGGAAACTTCTGATCTAGCCCCAGGACCTTCAGAAATTCATGTAAATTCATTTAAAAAATCAGTTTTAGCCCCTGGACTTAATAAAAATTAGGAAAACCTCTCTATTTTGTGTAATTAGGCCCCTGAAAATTTAGGAAATAGTGAAGTAGACCGTGCAGTAGGGTGGATTTGCCCTTTTATACCCTATAGGGTAGTAAATTCAGAAATTGAACATATGTGTAGAATTTAAATTCAAATGGTAATGTAAACACATGTGCAAATACAAATGTAAATTTTCCTAGCATTTGGAAGACATTTAGAATGGGTTGGGAACTGATTTTAGGCTGAAATGAAATCTGACTAAGTGCTGTTTATTTTTATAATTTCTGGAAATTCATTTGTAGACTAGAAAATAATTCTGAAAATGAGTAAAATAAATTTAATTTGATCCCCACCAGAGAGGAAGTTCAAAGATATTTTATTCAACATTTTAGGTCAGAACCTATTCTGTTTAGGTGATATGTCTTACTATTTCGATATTAAAGTTCACTTTTAGGCATAGAAAATAAATCTAAAAATATAGGAAATAGGTAGGCATAATTAGAAAATGTTAAATGAGGTCTCCAATTCCAAAAACTTCAAATTAAGATTTTGTAGAAGATCTGAAAACCTATTTGGAGTAGGAAATTTCCTTTCATGCAAATTTTGTGGCTAAGAAGTGTATTAATTAAATATAGAGAATTTGTTTAAATTAGAAATTCATATATAGTGTGCAATTAGAAATCTGAATACAAAAGTTATAAGTAATATGTATGTTTAAAAGTGCATGTAGGCCTAAAATCAACACATCTAGGGTAACCACAACACTTAAAAATGTGAACGACTTTCATATGTATGTATGTGTCGTTTGCATGAGTGGAAGTGTGGACTATGGCTTATGGAATGTTGTTTTCTTTTGCTATGTGTGTATTGGCATGAGTAAAACCAACCCCAGAGCAGGTTCTCACCTTTCGAGATCAAGACTTTCCATTCCCAGAGCAGCAGGAAGAAGGCAAGTGTCCTTGACCACTTTGATCCTATACTAGGACGTGTAGTTAGAATTTAATTGCATTGTCAATTTGGAATATGATGCCAAAGCTAGGAAGTTTCCCTAGATTTCCATTATCTTACTTCCTTGTAGCCTGGGTTGGGATTTATTTTATTATGTCATTTATTTATATACTTATGCTTAGCCATGCTTAGAATGGGATAAGTGGGATATGAGATCATCAACTTATTTACCTTACTCTTGAATGAGATATTATGAGTTATGTAGAGGTAGGGATCGAGGCAAGTTGGATGATTTGGTTGGTGCTGTGTGCACGAGACTCGGGTTTGTGTTTAGTGCTTGCCTGGATCCTAAGGACCGGTTCATGGAGCATGTAACCTGGCTTTACCGTGCCAACCACATGCTGAGATGGGACAGCTTGGCCAATTAATTAGGTGTATCTCCGGCGTAGTATGGGTGTTTGGATGGTGCGGGGAATAGGTGTCAGCTGGACTACCATATGAACCGCAAGGCTCAAGAGGGGGCCACTGCAGCGGGGTTGGAGCCTCTTGTATGCTGTTAGGGGTGAAACCTCAGTGGGCCCACGCTCGTTGGAAATCCCTTTGTAAAGGCCTCGTAGTGATCTCCTGGCTACACAACTTGGAAGTGTGAATGTGGTTCGTGGCCATTGGCATAATGAAGGTTCTTTTAGTCCACCCGGCAATGGGGGATGAAATCACTACATGTGGGTACAGTGGTGCAAACTCTGCAGAGTCAAAACTGTCATAACAGCCGTGCTCACGGTCAAGAGTGGCTTGGACTTATTCATGATTAGAAGATGATAAATTTGGAAGTTGAGGATGTAAGCGGGGAGCTTAACATTGGAAATGTTGTTATGGTTACTTAATTTTGATGACGGGTTGGGAGATTGCGTAGTGCTTTAACCATGAGTTCAACCTCTCCTTGCTCTAGCCATGCATGACATAATTTTCCCACACTTGCTGAGTACCAACGGCACTCAAGCTTGCTTTTCTGTTGGTTTAAATTGCTGCTCAGGCCATGGGAATGACGTGATGTTCAATGACCAAGACTTCAGACCCGAAGAAGGATTCTAGGTTCACGGAGTCCCCCGGGCAACACCTGTGACGGAGCCCACAAGATTTATATTCCGCTGCTGTTTTATTTACATATTATGAACATATTATCGTCCATAGAGACATTATGCTATGTAAGACTTATTTTATATTCGAACTCTTGGCTTGTAATAAATGATGCTTCACTATTTGTCATCACACGCATGAGAAAATGATCCTGACATACATGTGATATTCACTCGGTTGCTCTTGGGAGAAACCGGGTGTGTCGGTGGGCTTCACAGCCCACCGACCGAGTTATGACCTGGGCGGAGTTCCGGACGGCCATCAGGGCCTATCTTATACCACTGGGTCTCATGAAGAGGAAGACGCAGGAGTTTCTACACCTGCAGCAAGGGAGCCGGAACGTGCTGGAATACTCCAGGGCGTTCAACGATCTCGCGATTTACGCGTCGTATCATGCCAATACTGACGAGAAGCAGTGGGACCACTTTTACCAGGGGCTTAACCCGCTCCTGAAGGACAAACTGGCGATGTTCAATCGCGGCAGCCTCAATGACATAATTGATGCTGTGATTGTTTAGGAGGACTCCATGTCACACCCGGTTTCTCCGGAGAACAACCGAGTGAATATCACATGTATGCCAGGATCATTCTCTCATACATGTGATGACAAATAGTGAAGCATCATTTATTACAAGCCAAGTGTTCGAATATAAATAGGTCTTACATAGCATACGTCTCGATGGACGATAAAATGTTCATAACATGTAAATAAAGCAGCAGCGGAATGTAAATCTTGTGGGCTCCGTCACAGGCGTTGCCCGGGGGACTACGTGAACCTAGAATCCTTCCTCGGGACCAAAGTCTTGGTCATTAAACACCACATCATTCTCTTGACCTGAGCAGCAATATAAACCAACAGAAAAGCAAGTTTGAGTACCGTGGGTACTCAGCAACCGTGGGAAAGTTATGTCATGCATGGCTAGAGCAAGGAGAGCTTGAACTCATGGTTAAAGCACTACGCAATAATTACCTATCACCTTAGCTTATTAAGCTCCTACATTACTACACAGGTGAAATGGTCCCAATCCCTCAACCCATCGTCAATATCAAGTAAACATAAATCATGAATAAGTCCAAGCCGCTCTTGACCGTGAGCACGGCTGTTATGACAGTTTTGACTCTTCAGAGTTTGCAACACTGTACCCACATGTAGTGATTTTATCCCCCGTTGCCGGGTGGACTAAAAGAACCTCCATTATGCTAGTGGCCGCAAACCACGTTCACACTTCCCAGGTGTGTAGCCAGGAGATCACTACGAGGCCTTTACAAAGGGATTTCCGACGAGCGTGGGTCCACTGAGGTTTCACCCCTAACAGCATATAAGAGGCTCCAACCCCGCTGCAGTGGCCCCCTCTTGAGCCTTGCGGTTCATATGGTAGTCCAGCTGAGACCTATTCCCCGCACCATGGAAACACCCATACTACGCCGGAGGTACACCTAATTAATTGGCCAAACTGCCCCATCTCAGCATGTGGTTGGCACGGTAAAGCCAGGTTACATGCTCCATGAACCGGTCCTTAGGATCCAGGCAAGTACTAAACACAAACCCGAGTCTCGTGCACCCAGCACCAACCAAATCATCCAACTTGCCTCGATCCCTACCTCTACATAACTCATAATGTCTCATTCAAGAGTAAGGTAAACAAGTTGATGATCTCATATTCCACTTATCCCATTCTAAGCATGGCTAAGCATAGGTAATATGAATGAATGACATAATAAAACAAATCCCAACCCAAGCTACAAGGAAACAAGATAATGCAATTATAGGGAAACTTCCTAGCATGGGTTTCATATTTCAATTGACAATGCAAATAATTCTATCTACACATCATAGCATAGGATCAAAGTGGTCAAGGACACTTGCCTTCTTCCTGCTGCTCAGGGAATGGAAAGTATTGGTCTTGGAAGGGGAGAACTTGCTCTGGGGCAGGTTCTACTCATGCCAATACACATAGCAAAAGAAAACAACAATCCATAAGCCATAGTTCACACTTTCACTCATGCAAACCACACATACATACATATGGGAGTCATTCACATTTCTATGTATTGTGGTTACCCTAGATGTGTTGATTTTTGGCCTACATGCACTTTTAAACATATATATGTTATTTCTAACTTTCGTATTCAGATTTCTATTTGCACACTATATATGAATTTCCAAATTTGAAAAAATTCTTTATATTTAATTAATACACTTCTTAGCCACAAAGTTTGCATGAAAGAAAGTTTCCTACTCCAAATAAGTTTTAGATCTTCTACAAAATCTTAATTTGAAGTTTTTGAAAATAAGTACCTGGTTTAACATCTTCAAACCATGCATACTTATTTTCCTATATTTTCAGATTTAATTTCTATACCTAAAAGTGAATTTTAATATTAAAATAGTAAGACATATCATCTAAACAGAATAGGTTCTGATCTAAAATGTTCAATAATATATTTTGAACTTCCTCTCTGATGTGAACCAATTTAAATTTATTTTACCAGTTTCCAGAATTATTTCCTAGCCCAAAAATATGTTTCTAGAAACAATAAAAATGAGCAACACTTTGGCAGATCTCATTTCAGCCTAAAATAAATTCGTAACTCATTCTAAAGGTTTTCCAAGTGCTAGGAGAGTTTAAATTTGCATTTGCACATGTGTTTGCCTAACCTTTTAAATTTAAGTTCTAGTCACATATTCAAATTTCTGAATTTAATATCCTATAGGGTCTAAAAGGCAAATCCACCCTACTGCAGGGTTTAATTTACTATTTCCTAAATTTTCAGGGGCCTAGTTACACATAACAGAGGGGTTTTCCTAATTTTTGTTAAGTCCAGGGGCTAAAACTGATTTTTAAATGAATTTACATGAATTTCTGAAGGTCCAGGGGCTAGATCAGAAGTTTCCGGGGCTAGCTCGTGTTTTCCGAGATCCCCAGGGGGTAGCGCGTAAGAATCTGGGCCTTTATAATGCGGGGCCGACGTGGACCGTCCGATTTAAAACAGACGGCTGAGATTATAACGCGAAGTGGTACGGGTTAGATCTAATAGGAACTGCACGATTTAAAATGGACGGGCCTCAGGGGGCCATGTCGCCCTGGCCGTGCGCGGGCGGCGCTGCCTGGCGGCGCGCGACGGCGGGAGGCGGCGATCTCACCGGAGATCTTCGGGTTTTCGTCTATACTTCCTAAATCTTGGATTTCTTTGCATAGAACGGAAGAGGGGATGTAGAGGATCTCACCTCGGGGTTTTTCTTGAGCTCGGGGGCCCTGGAATGCGGTCGGCGACAAGGTCCGAGGTGAAAACGCGGCGGTGCTCGCCGGAGCTGTGTCCAGAGCGCAAGACACCGTGTTTCCTTCACCTGCAAGACTCCCCGGAGGCGCTGGAACATGATCAGCACGTTAGATCAGGAAATTCGAGTGGGGATCCGGCGATAGAAGCTTCGGTTCTCACCGGAGAGAAAAAGGGAGCCGCGCTGGGGAATTCGGCGAGTTTCCTTGCGTGGAATGCATGAGGAGAGGCGGCGGAGGATCGGTTTGGATAAGTAGCAGCGTCGGGGGCTGAAGATCGGGCTGGGGGCGCGGGTTTCCGGAGGATGGTTTTGATTCGGGTGCGAGAGAGGGCCGGGGTCGGTTGGGGCGCGCGTGAGGAGAGGGATGACACGTGGGCCCCGCGTGTCAGAGAAAGGGAGAGAGGGGGGGCGCGCACGGCTTTGGGCTGGCTGGTGCACGGTCTTGGGCCGGCAGAGCATGTTTCGGCCAACTGGCCATTTTTCATTTTGCTTTTCCTTTTCTTTTTCTTTTTTTATTTCAATTTGAATTCCAGTTTGAATTTGAATTGCTTCATCACATGCATTACGTCCAAAAATTTTTAAATTCCCCTCTTTAGCATGTTTTGGGGTGTTACAGCTCTACCCCCCTTAAAAGAAATCTCGTCCTCGAGATTGGTGGTTCTAGGAAAACAATTCCAGAAACTGTGCCTTAAGCTCGTCTTCTCGCTCCCATGTGGCTTCCGCTTCCGAGTGATGCTTCCACTGCACCTTGCACATCCGGATTCTTTTATTTCTTGTGAGGCGTTCCATTGTCTCCAAAACCTTGACCGGTTGCTCGGCATAAGAAAGATCCTCTCGTACGTCAACCTTATTCATGGGTAAACTCTCTTCGGGCGTCCTTAGACATTTCTTGAACTGTGACACATGGAATACATCATGCACATCCGATAGGCGAGCCGGTAGTTCTAGTTGATATGCCACTTCGCCTTTCCTCTCCAGAATCTGAAAGGGTCTGATGTATCGAGGTGATAACTTCCCTTTTACCTTGAACCGACGAAGTCCTCGGATAGGGGACACCTTGAGATAAACATAGTCCCCCACGTTGAAAATGAGCTCTCTTCTCCGTACATCGGCATAGCTCTTTTGTCGTGTCTGTGCTATCCTCAAGTTGTTGCGGATTTCCCTCACTTTCGCCTCGGCTTCTTGTAGTACCTCGGGCCCAAACACTTTACTTTCCCCTGTTTGGTTCCAAAATAGTGGAGTTCTGCACTTCCTCCCATACAAAGCCTCAAATGGTGACATGTTCATACTAACCTGAAAGCTGTTGTTATAGGAGAACTCCACATACGGTAAGTTCTTATCCCAACTCCTATTGTTCTTGAGCGCACACGCTCTCAGCATATCCTCAAGGATCTGATTGGTTCTTTACATCTGCCCGTCAGTCTGGGGGTGATAGGCAGAACTAAAATTTAGATGAGTTCCCATGGTTTCATGTAACTTCTGCAGAACCTTGAGGTGAATTGTGTCCCTCGATCTCAAACTATCTTCTTTGGCACTCCATGGAAACACACGATCCTTGACATGTACAATTCCGCCAATTTGGATCCGCTGTAGCTTTCTTTCACGGGGATGAAATGAGCTACCTTGGTTAGCCTGTCGATGATGACCCATATCGAATCATATCCCGGTTGGGTCCTGGGTAGTCCCACTATGAAGTCCATACCTATTTCTTCCCATTTCCATTCAGGCACTTTGAGTGGTTGCAATAGTCCCGCGGGTCGTTGATGTTCTGCTTTCACCAACTGACATATGTCACATAGGGCAACATGTTCTGCGACATCTCGCTTCGTGCCATACCACCAATATCTGCTCTTGAGGTCCTGAAACATCTTCGTACTCCCAGGATGAATGGAATAGTCGGAATCATGAGCCTCCTTTAAAATCAATTCACGGATCTCCTTCACCTTAGGCACACAGATTCTTTTCCCATGCCACACCGTACCTTGTTTGTCCTCTCTGAACCCAGGGGCTTTATTTTCTTTGATGAGTTCTCTAATCTCTTGTATCTTCTTGTCATTCTTCTGACCGTTGCGTATGTCTTGCTCTAATGTGGAGTCCACTTCCATTGCGATGGCATCACCACTATTCACCAGACATAGATTGAGCTTTGCAATCTCTTCCTTCAATTCTGTAGGCATGTCCTTTGAACTCAACATGTAGACCTGCACTTTCCGGCTTAAAGCATCCGCTACGACGTTCACTTTCCCAGGATGATAGTTGATGCCCACATCAAAGTCGTTGATTAGCTCTAACCATCTCCTTTGTCTGAGGTAGAGATCTTTCTGTGTGAAAATATACTTTAATCTCTTATGATCCGTATATATCTCTGTCCTCTTCCCCATCAAGTAATGTCGCCAAATCTTCAATGTGTGTACCAGTGCGGCTAGCTCTAGGTCATGTGTAGGATAATTCTTCTTGTGTTTTCGGAGCTGCCGGGATGCATACACCACGACATGCCCCTCTTGCATGAGAACACATCCCAACCCGTGTCCAGATGCATCGCAGTACACCGAAAAATTATTCTGCATATCTGGCATAACTAGCACTGGGGCTGTTGTCAATCTTTTCTTCAGTTCTTGAAAACTCGTCTCACACTCCGGTGTCCATGTGAATGTGATTCCCTTCTCTAACAATTTGGTGATGGGTCTCGAAATCTTAGAGAAACCCTCGATAAACCGTCGATAATACCCAGCCGATCCTAAGAAGCTTTGAACCTCCCTGACATTTTCAGGGGTCTTCCACTTCTGCACATCCTTGATCTTGGCGGGATCTACCGAGATTCCTCCCTCCGAGATTATATGTCCTAAGAAGGGAACTCTCTTCAGCCAAAATTCACACTTGCTCAGCTTGGCATATAGTTGGTGTTCTCTCAACTTTTGCAACACCAATCTTAAATGTCCCTCATGTTCTCCTTCATCTTTGGAGAAGACGAGAATGTCGTCAATGACACCACCACAAATTTGTCCAGATATTCCATGAATACCTTGTTCATGAGATACATGAAGTATGCCGGGGCATTAGTTAGCCCGAATGGCATGACGGTGTACTCATACAACCCGTACCGAGATACGTAAGCTGTCTTTGGAATGTCGGTTTGCCTTATCTTCAGTTGGTGGTATCCCGACCTGAGATCAATTTTTGAGAACACACAAGCTCCCCTCAACTGATCAAATAAGTCTTCAATGCGGGGTAATGGGTACTTGTTCTTGATGGTTACTTCGTTCAACGCACGGTAGTCTACGCATAACCTTTGGGTTCCGTCCTTCTTGGGCACAAATATCACTGGAGCTCCCCATGCTGAGGAACTAGGACGAATGTACCCCTTCTCTGTCAATTCTCTTAAATGTTCCTTGAGTTCTTCCTGCTGTTTGGAGTCCATCCGATAAGGCTTCTTGTATATTGGAGTTGTTCCCGGCACTAGCTCAATCGCGAATTCTACTTCACGATCGGGAGGCATACCTAGCAACTCCTCCGGAAAAACATCTGGATATCCCTTGATAATCCTTATCTCTCCCACTTCCACCTCAACTTTATTGAGTTTAATGTCCCTCCTAGGCTCTTGCACGACTATGAACTTCACTTTTGTGCCACTAGTGTGAGTTAGTTCCACCGTTCTGGTCGAACATCAGATGATACCTTTATGTTTGGTCAACCAATCCATACCCAAAATAATATCTATCCCTTGGGAGTCTATCACTATGAGGTTTGCAGTAAATACTATCCCATTAATGTCTAGATTCACCTTGGGACACACTTGTCTTGTCCTTATTTCTCCCCCTGGAGAGTTCACTGCTAGCATATGGTTCATTTGTGTTGTTGCTAGATCATGCTTCTTAACGAACCTTTGAGCAATGAACGAGTGGGTAGCACCAGAATCGAACAACAGGGTTGAAATGTGTAAATTGGCAGGAAACTTACCAATTACCACGTCAGCTGCCTCTTGCGCTTCCTCCATGGTCACGTGGTTCACCCGTCCTCGCATCACATTCTGCTGTTCTGGCTGCATGGGCTTCCTCTTTGGGCACTTATGGGCGTAGTGCCCCGCTTCACCACAGTTGAAGCATTGCACCCCAACCTTAGGTGCCTGGCCTTTGTTGTCTTGGGGTTGGTTCGGTGGTCCTTGTCCTGCTGGTCGAGGTTGATATGTGGGGCGGGGCTGCTGTACAAACTGACGTTGTGGCTGTGTTGGTGCTGACGGAGGCCTGAAATTCGGGTTGTACCCTCTGGGTGCTGAGCAGGGTACCACAGCATGGCTCGTCTGCCCTGCGGGTTGCTGCATCAGACGTGGGCGTGTGTTGCTACCTGAGGCTTGGTGTGACCATCCAGCCTTGCTCTTGTTTTCATTGTCCAAGGCCTTCAGCTTCCTCTCCACGACAAATGCTCTGTCTACCATCTTTTGGAAGCTTTCATACTCGTTGGAGGACATTGCACATTGCATTTCCATAGTAAGTCCCTCCACAAAACAGTCCTGTTTTTGCTCATCAGTTTCGATGTCCCGTGGTGCATAACGGGATAGTTGGGTGAACTTAGTGAGGTATTCCCTCACAGTCATGTTTCCTTGCTGCAGTCTCAAGAACTCCTTCCTTTTGTTTTTGAGTTCGCCCCTTGGTATGTAATGGTTGCGGAAACTGCGCTTGAACTCTTCCCAAGTGATGTTCTCAGGGTCATGATGGGCTGCCACGTAAGCGGTCCACCAATCAGCAGCAGGTCCATGCAATTGGTGAGAGGCAAAAAGCACCCTCTCATACCATTGGCATTGTATGATCCTCATCTTGCTCTCAATGGTCTTTAGCCAGTCACCTGCCTCCAGAGGTTCAGCAGCACTTGCAAACTTTGGAGGTTGAGTCCCCAGAAACTCACTCAACCGTGGTTGGCGTGGTGCAGCTTGTGGGGGTGGAGCTTGGTGCAAGTTGGCCCCCACTTGAGTTAGGCTCTGGATGAGCTGATTCTGATTTTCAAGCATTTGGTGGATAGGATCAGCTCCTTCACGGCGACCACCCCTGTCTTGTCCTCCAGAAAGATGAGGGTTGCTGGCCTCATCGTTGTTGTTGGTGGGGTTGGCACCACGACCCTTTCCTCTTCCAGCCATCTATCATGATCAACCAAATGTTAACTTAAAGCATTACGTATTAACTTCCCAAATTGCTTGTTTAAACTTAAACTTTTGAGGTCTTAATATATTAAACATTTTCTGAGGGTTTCATGTAGATTTTTGGCAGTCACGTCTCACGCGAAAATAAATGCACTCTTAATTCATAGGGGTTCACACATCAAAGCAAAGCAAACTAAAGACGAGGTTGTGGACAAATGCCCATGGCTTCCACAACTCACGTCACACACCAAACATTAACACACAAATAACTAAGGTATTGACTCGACTACTCGATAACATGCTGAAATAAGGGAAAGGACTCTAAACGACTCGTATCACTAAGCTGGTTCTTCGGGGTCTTCCTCATTATTGTGGCTGCCCTCTGATTCCGCTTTGGGTGGGGAACCTGCTGTGGATAAGTGCGGCGACGCCTACTCGCCCGGCGGTCTGGGGAGTCAGGAGTCCACGTGTCATTTACGGTGACACACAGTTCATTCCCATCTCCTTTTTCTCTCGCCCTCAAGCTGGCATGAAGCAACGCCTCGGTCTCCTTCAGGGTGTCATGAACATCCTGAAGCTCCTGCTGGCACTCCTGCAGTTGAGTGCTGAGCATAGCAGCATCCTCCAAGCACAGGTCCATGTGCTCATGGGAAGTCCCCTGCTGCACTGGCGGGTACTTGTACTCCGCGGTGCCACTCTCACGCTGGAGGATATACATGTACTCCGTCCTATCCAGGTGGCGATGGTTGATGTAACTCTGACAGGTGATGGCCTCCCAGGTGACATCCTTCTCAGCATCGACCTGGGTCGCCCGACAAGCTGGAGAGCGGTGGATCTTGAGCAGCTGACTTTTATGGATAATCCTCATTTCTGAACTCCATTCTTCCCGCTTCTCACGGATGGTCCAGGTAGAGCTGTAGTGTATGATTAGCTTGCCCGTCTTGCCGGCGTTGTGGAGCATACGCCGAAGACGGCCCAACAAGCCTCCTACTGCCAACCCGTAGGAGTGGTACGTCACCGGACTGTTCTCCTCTCTCAAGGCAAGGGCAACTACAGGAACTCTCCCTCCGGTGGACTTGCGGGCGGTGCGGATCATGCGAACCATCTAAAACATAAAGCATTTAAAATTAAGTTAGATAAGAATTAAATAAAAATTGTATTTTGAATAAAAGTTGGGTCAAGGTGAATAAAGTGACCCCATTAAATAACACTTTCAACCCACACCTTTGTAAAATAGTTTTTCAGAAAATAGGGTCCTTAAATACGTCCATTTCTACCTAGGTCCACGTTCCTACGGGCAACCTTGGCTCCGATACCACTTCTGTCACACCCGGTTTCTCAGGAGAACAACCGAGTGAATATCACATGTATGCCAGGATCATTCTCTCATACATGTGATGACAAATAGTGAAGTATCATTTATTACAAGCCAAGTGTTCGAATATAAATAGGTCTTACATAGCATACGTCTCGATGGACGATAAAACGTTCACAACATGTAAATAAAGCAGCAGCGGAATGTAAATCTTGTGGGCTCCGTCACAGGCGTTGCCCGGGGGACTCCGTGAACCTAGAATCCTTCCTCGGGACCAAAGTCTTGCTCATTAAACACCACATCATTCTCTTGACCTGAGCAGCAATATAAACCAACAGAAAAGCAAGTTTGAGTACCGTGGGTACTCAGCAAGTGTGGGAAAGTTATGTCATGCATGGCTAGAGCAAGGAGAGGTTGAACTCATGGTTAAAGCACTACGCAATAATTACCTATCACCTTAGCTTATTAAGCACCTACATTACTACATAGGTGAAATGGTCCCAATCCCTCAACCCATCATCAATATCAAGTAAACATAGTCTCATTTCCAATGTTAAGCTTCCCGCTTAACACCCACAACTTCCCAATTCATCATCCTCTAATCATGAATAAGTCCAAGCTGCTCTTGACCGTGAGCACGGCTGTCATGATAGTTTTGACTCTGCAGAGTTTACACCACTGTACCCACATGTAGTGATTTCATCCCCCGTTGCCGGGTGGACTAAAAGAACCTACATTATGCCAGTGGCTGCGAATCACGTTCACACTTCCAGGTGTGTAGCCAGGAGATCACTACGAGGCCTTTACAAACGGATTCCCGACGAGCGTGGGTCCACTGAGGTTTCACCCCTAACAGCATACAAGAGACTCCAACCCCGCTGCAGTGGCCCCCTCTTGAGCATTGAGGTTAATATGGTAGTCCAGCTGACACATATTCCCCGCACCACCCAGACACCCATACTACGCCGGAGATACACCTAATTAATTGGCCAAGCTGCCCCATCTCAGCATGTGGTTGGCACGGTAAAGCCAGGTTACATGATCCATGAACCGGTCCTTAGGATCCAGACAAGTACTAAACACAAACCCGAGTCTCGTGCACCCAGCACCAACCAAATCATCCAACATGCCTCGATCCCTACCTCTACATAACTCATAATGTCTCATTCAAGAGTAAGGTAAACAAGTTGATGATCTCATATCCCACTTATCCCATTCTAAGCATGGCTAAGCATAGGTAATATGAATGAATGACATAATAAAACAAATCCCAACCCAAGCTACATGGAAACAAGATAATGCAATTCTAGGGAAACTTCCTAGCATGGGTTTCATATTTCAATTGACAATGCAAATAATTCTATCTACACATCCTAGCATAGGATCAAAGTGGTCAAGGACACTTGCCTTCTTCCTGCTGCTCTGGGAATGGAAAGTCTTGGTCTTGGAAGGGGAGAACTTGCTCTGGGGCAGGTTCTACTCATGCCAATACACATAGCAAAAGAAAACAACAATCCAGAAGCCATAGTTCACACTTTCACTCATGCAAACCACACATACATATATATGGGAGTCATTCACATTTCTAAGTGTTGTGGTTACCCTAGATGTGTTGATTTTTGGCCTACATGCACTTTTAAATATATATATATATATATATATATATATATTATTTCTAACTTTTATAGTCAGATTTCTATTTGCACACTATATATGAATTTCCAAATTCGAACAAATTCTTTATATTTAATTAATACACTTCTTAGCCACAAAGTTTGCATGAAAGAAAGTTTCCTACTCCAAATAGGTTTTAGATCTTCTACAAAATCTTAATTTGAATTTTTTGAAAATAAGTACCTGGTTTAACATCTTCAAACCATGCATACTTATTTTCCTATATTTTCAGATTTAATTTCTATACCAAAAAGTGAATTTTAATATTAAAATAGTAAGACATATCATCTAAACAGAATAGGTTCTGATCTAAAATGTTCAATAATATATTTTTGAACTTCCTCTCTGATGTGAACCAATTTAGATTTATTTTACCAGTTTTCAGAATTATTTCCTAGCCCAAAAATATGTTTCTAGAAACAATAAAAATGAGCAACACATAGGCAGATCTCATTTCAGCCTAAAATAAATTCTTAACTCATTCTAAAGGTTTTCCAAGTGCTAGGAGAGTTTAAATTTGCATTTGCACATGTGTTTGCCTCACCTTTTAAATTTAAATTCTAGTCACATATTCAAATTTCTGAATTTAATATCCTATAGGGTCTAAAAGGCAAATCCACCCTACTACAGGGTTTAATTTACTATTTCCTAAATTTTCAGGGGCCTAGTTACACATAACAGAGGGGTTTTTCGTAATTTTTGTTAAGTCCAGGGGCTAAAACTGATTTTTAAATGAATTTACATGAATTTCTGAAGGTCCAGGGGCTAGATCAGAAGTTTCCGGGGCTAGCTCGTGTTTTCCGAGATCCCCAATGGGTAGCGCGTAAGAATCCCGGCCTTTATAATGCGGGGCCGACGTGGACCGTCCGATTTAAAACAGACGGCTGAGATTATAACGCGAAGCGGTACGGGTTAGATCTATTAGGAACCGCACGATTTAAAATGGACGGGCCTCAGGGGGCCACGTTGCCCTGGCCGTGCGCGGGCGGCGCTGCCCGGCAGCGGGAGGCGGCGATCTCGCCGGAGATCTTCGGGTTTTCATCTATACTTCCTAAATCTTGGATTTCTTTGCATAGAACGGAAGAGGGGATGTAGGGGCTCTCACCTCGGGGTTTTTCTTGAGCTCGGGGTCCCTAGAACGCGGTCGGCGACAAGGTCCGAGGTGAAAACGCGGCGGTGCTCGCCGGAGCTGTGTCCAGAGCGCAAAACACCGGGTTTCCTTCACCTGCGAGACTCCCCGGAGGCGGTGGAACATGATCAGCACGTTAGATCAGGAAATTCGAGTGAGGATCGAAGGAAATCGGCGATAGAAGCTTTGGTTCTCACCGGAGAGAAAAAGGGAGCGGCGCTGGTGAATTTGGCGAGTTTCCTTGCGTGGAATGCACGAGGAGAGGCGGTGGAGGATCGGTTTGGATAAGTAGCACCGTCCGGGGCCGAAGATTGGGCTGGGGGCGCGGGTTTCCGGAGGTTGGTTTTGATTCGGGTGCGAGAGAGGGCCGGGGTCGGTTGGGGCGCGCGCGAGGAGAGGGATGACACGTGGGCCCCACGTGTCAGAGAGAGGGAGAGAGGGGGGCGCGCGGGTTTGGGCTGGCTGGCGCGCGGTCTTGGGCTGGCAGAGCAGGTTTCGGCCCACTGGCCATTTTTCTTTTTCCCTTTCCTTTTCTTTTTTCTGTTTTGATTTGAATTTGAATTCCAGTTTGAATTTGAATTGCTTCATCACACGCATTACGTCCAAAATTTTTTAAATTCCCCTCTTTAGCAGGTTTTGGGGTGTTACACTCCAGCAAGGAGTTAGCGGTGGCGAAAAGAAAGCGAAGCGCGCCGCAAAGCAGCGGAGAAGGAGGCGGTTATTCTCAGAAATTTTGGATGGTGAATCGCCCACCATCAGGTTCACGCTAGCAGCCACCACAGAGGTCGATGCCGTTCCGCAGTCGGCCATATTCTTCACCGGCATTCAGGCGGGCACTGCCAGCACCACCTCCACAGCAACAACAGAGCAGCAGGCGATGCCGCGTGCGTATGCACCTCAGCAGCGGATGCCGGGATTTCGTCCTCCAAGCACCGGACAAGCAGCGGCCACATGCTACAAATGTGGTCGGCCAGGACACTTCACTAGCAGTTGTCCGTAGAGGCAAGGCGGCGGAGTTGCACCACAACTTCCGGGGAGGAATCAACCACGGAACCCCACTAATGCGCGGCGGGCAAACCCTAGGCCCTGCACGGTCCACCAACTTGCCATACAGGACGTGCCGGAGGCAGAGCCAATCCTTGCGGGTATGTTACAACTCCACCAGCATCCCGCCATAGTATTATTTGATTAAGGCGCCACACATAGCTTTATTAGCCAAGCTTTCATTGCTAAATACAGCTTGCCAATACTACCCACCGATAGTCCATATTTGATTTGTTCACATGGTGGGAAAATTTCAGCAAGCATAATTTAGCATAATTCATTGCTAAATACAGCTTGCCAATACTACCCAAAAGCGCCATTATGCTTAGAGGGTAGAGTATACCCTATGTCTCTCATAATTTTAGAGGGACAAAAGGTCGATGTCATCTTAGGGATGTCGTGGTTAACCCGCCACGGCGCTGTTTTAGACACCGTCCTTCGAGTTGTGCACTTGAACTCAGAAGTGCACGAATCTCACTCCTTATTTCTGGACAGTCCTGAAATAAAACTTCCAAGTGTCTATCAATCTACAACTATCAGATTGGAAGATATTCCAGTGGTCCGAGAGTTCCCTGACGTGTTCCTGGATGATTAACCGGAGATGCCGCCCGACAGAGAGGTGGAGCTCAAGATTGAACTTGCACTGGGAACCATGCCAATATCCTGAAGGCCGTACAAGATGGCGCCTAAGGAGTTGGCTGAACTGAAGACCCAACTAACGGACCTGCTGGAGAAGGGTTTTCTTAGGACGAGCTCCTCGCCATGGGGCTATTCGGCATTATTCGTAAAGAAAAAGAATGAGACGTTGCGGCTTTGTGTGGACTATCGTCCACTAAATACCGTAACCATCAAGAATAAGTACCCGTTGCCACGGATCGACATGTTGTTTGATCAGTTGGTCGAAGCAAAGATTTTCTCCAAGATGGACTTAAGATCCGGGTACCATCAGATTAAGATACGGCCTGAGGATATTCTGAAGACGGCTTTCTCGACAAGGTACGGGCTTTATGAGTACCTGGTCATGTCCTTCGGCCTCACCAATGCTCCACCTCACTTCATGTATTTGATGAACTTGGTATTCATGCCGGAGCTGGACAAGTTTGTCGTTGTCTTCATCGACGACATACTGGTATATTCCAAGTCGGAGGAAGATCACAAGAAGCATCTGCGTATAGTCTTGCAACGGCTGCGGGATCACAAGCTATACACGAAATTCAGCAAGTGCGAATTCTGGATATCGCAAGTGCCTTTTCTCGGGCATATCATCTCAGCGGAGGGTATCTCTGTAGACCTGAGTAAGATCACACAAGTGCTGAATTGGAAATCTCCGAGAACTGTTCACGAGGTACGGAGTTTCCTCGGGCTCGTGAAAATATTATCGGAGGTTCATCCCGAACTTCTCAAAGATTGCCAAGCCTATAACGGAACTGCTGAAGAATGCTACCAAATATGTTTGGAGTCCAGCATGTGAAGCAGCATTCAAGGCTTTAGTCAAGCACCTAACATCAGCACCGGTTTTGGCACAGCCAGACACAACAAACCCGTTTGATGTGTACTGCGATGCATCCGGCATTGGGCTCGGATGTCTGCTGATGCAAGACCGAAGAGTGGTCGCATATGGGTCACGGCAGCTTAGAAACCTTGAGCAGAATTATCCAACTCACGACTTGGAGCTCGCTGCCTTGGTACTTGCACTGAAAATGTGGAGGCACTACCTACTCAGTAACCTCGTTCATTTGTATACCGACCACAAGAGCCTCAAGTACATATTCACTCAGAAGGAGCTGAACATGAGGCAGCGAAGATGGTTAGAGTTGATAAAGGATTACGAAATAGAGATCCATTATCACCCCGGCAAAGCAAACGTAGTGGCGGATGCGCTGAGCCGCAAGTCACACGTCAATAACCTGACCATAACACCGTTGGGAGAGAGCGAACCACCACAGCATGTAATTCCACACGGAGCTCTCTACAACCTAGCCTTGATCCCCACCATCCGTGAAGAGATAGCGGCAGCTCAGAAACATGACAAGGGCATGTCGCATTTGCGGAGACGTGTAGACAGTGGGGAGCTGAAATGTTTCCGTAAGGACGGAGACGGCATCCTATGGTTCAAGGACCGGATCGTCGTACCCCGTAACCCGGAGTTACGGAAGAAAATTTTTGATGAGGCTCACTTATCAAAATTTTCTATTCACCCCGGCAGCAACAAAATGTATCAAGAACTCAGAAGCAAGTTTTGGTGGACACGGATGAAGCGGGAGATCGCAAAGTACGTGTCCGAGTGTGATACATGTCGAAGGGTGAAGGCATATCATATGCTGAAACCGGGACTGCTACAACCACTGGGCGTTCCTGCCTGGAAATAGGAGGATGTGAGCATGGACTTCATCGTCGGTTTACCCACCACTTTTCAGAAACATGATTCTGTGTGGGTGATCGTCGACCGGCTCACCAAAGTTGCCCATTTCATCCTGGTCAACACCAATTACAACGCCAAGAAGTATGCTGAACTGTACATCTCACGGATCGTATGCTTGTACGGCGTACCCCATACCATCATATCGGACCGGGGCACTTTATTTGTGTCCTGTTTTTGGGAGCAGCTACACGCTGCCTTGGGGACGAAGCTGATCCGTAGTTCAGCATACCACCCGCAAACGGATGGGCAAACCGAGCGGGTAAATCAGATTGTAGAAGACATGCTACGAGCTTGTGCTATCAACCATGACAAGAATCGAGATGATCACTTGCCTTTGGCCGAGTTCTCGTACAACAACGGGTACCAAGCCAGCATCAAGATGGCGCCTTACGAGGCGCTATACGGTAGGAAATGCCATGCACCACTGAATTGGTGTGAGTCTGGCGAAAGGGTTACCTTCGGGATTGATCTTGTCAACAACGCGGAGGAAAAGGTTCGACTGATTCAAGCGAACCTAAAATCCGCACAATCCCGACAGAATCAATACGCGGACCGGAGAAGACGCCCATTACAGTTCGAAGTCGGGGATCACGTATACTTACGTGTGTCTCCAATGAAGGGCATAAACAGATTCGGGGTGAGAGGAAAGTTGGCACCCCGATTCATCGGTCCATTTCAGATTACCGAAAGATGTGGATCAGTAGCGTACCGGCTGAAATTACCAGAAGCACTTTCCGGTGTGCACGACGTCTTTCACATTTCCCAGCTGAGGAAGTGTCTCAAGCTATCAACTACCGTTCAGCTGGAGGATATTGAAGAACTGCAACTGGATCTCACGTATCGGGAGGAACCGGTTCAGGTTATTGATGAAAAGGCCCGAACCACACGCAACCGTACGTTGTTGTTCTACAAAGTTCTATGGAGTAATCACTCCGTGGACGAAGCAACATGGGAGAGCGAAGGATTTCTTCGCGCTAACTACCCTGACTTTTCACGTCGCATATCCAATAATTTTTCCACCGTCCTCCCTCTCATTTTCACCTTATAATCTCGGGACGAGATTCTTTTAAGGGGGGAGGAATGTAAAGGCCTCAGTTTTTGATACATTCAAAGTGTTCATCACCACACACACACCTCATTTGAAGAAAGTTGATGAACACATTTGAAGAGCAAGTAACCATTATCAACATGCTCATTAAAGAATAAACTCACAAGATGCAAAAGTGGTATTTCCCACATGCATCATCTAGGGCCTGGGCATATGAAAACTCCTACACCTTGTTAGAAATATCCATGCCAAGTTTCACCCAAATTCAAAACCTTTTTGAGGTACTTTTGGGTATAGCTAGAAAAAGGGTGGTTTGAACTCAAATTCAAATTCAAACTATTTTTATCCCATGAATTTAAAAATGGGAAGCGTATTCTCACTCAGCACATTTTTGTGAGCTCACACACCAATTTTCACTCCATTTGGAGTTGATCTTGACATGAGCTAAGTTTAGCAAATTCAAACTTTATTTGAATTTCAAACTGAATATGTGCTGAATTCTAGTCAAACCCAACCCAATTTGAATTCTAACCAATTCAAATGGCTCAGGGGTAGATAATTCAAATCACCATGGGCATTGTGGGGATTACTGTTTACAACAGTAATATGGAGTTAAGTTCAGAGGTTAAAAGGGAAATGGGACCCACATGTCAGCCACTGGAGAGAATTCAATCGACTGAAGACTGAATTCGGTTACTCGCGCCTGACCGAGCTGCCGCCACGGCGAAGAAACAGCGAGGACAGCAGCTGCTTGCCGCCCTTGGCCGATGAAGCGCCTCTCGGGGCCTTTATCTACGCGCCCGAGCGGTCGCCGGTGCATCTCACCGCTGCCCCGTCGTGTTCCCACCCAGAAAGCTGAAACTCCTCGCCGCTCGGTTGAGCTCTCGGTCCCTCATCGCCTTGCCGATCCAGTGATCCTCCAGGCGATCTGAGACCAGCACCAGGTGCGCCAAGCCATCCTCGACGCCCTCGCGCTGGTTCCAGGCCCTGAGCAGTCCTTCCCGAGCTTCCCCGCGACGATCTTTCATTTTCCGGTTCTGCTCGAGCCGCCACCGCGGGAACGATCCATCCGACCACCACAGCCCACCGTTCGCCGAGCTGTGAACAGCAAAAAGGTTCACCTTCAGTCCCTCTTTCATTACCGCAAGCTCCGGAAGCATGACATAGACTGCTCACACCGGAATTTCATGATTTCGCGACGGTGTGCAAAAAGGGAGCTCGAACCGATTCGTAAAATTCGTACTCTACACCACACCACTCATCTTCTCGTGGAGGGGATCACTTCTAGGTGCCTGTACGAGTCCATAGGAATAGAAACCACGAAGAACCGTGGAGGGAAACAGCTGTTCTTTGAGTTTTAGGAAAAATCCCGATTTCCGGCCGAGGTCGCACGGTGACAGCCCAACACAACCTTTCCCAAGCTCCGTGGAGCTCATGTCGACCCTTCCTAGGGTCCACTGGTGCTCGACGACCCTTAGCTCGATCGCTTGGGGTGCTAGGGAGGTCTGTCGACACGGCCGAAGTTCTCCCGAAGCTACCGCTCGTCGCCGACCATGTGCCGGCCATTTTCATGACGAACTGAGCCTAGAATAATGTTCCCCGAGTGGACTTAGGCAGGGGCGGCCAGAATCATGAAGTTTGGAGCACCACAGTGGCTGCCGGCGAGCTCTCCGATAAGGCGTCGCGGCGGTCGAAAGCGGGAGTCGGGAGGTAGACGAAGCCGGGTGGCCCACGTGTCAGTGGCTCGAATTTTAAATTGGGATTGGTCTGCGGCCCATATCCGGTGTGCTGGCGCGCAAAAACTCCATGGACCCCGGTGTGCCGTCGCTCCAGCGCCCAACACGTGTCCACGTGGACCCACCGGTATATTTGAACTTTTCCCGATTTTCAGATTGCATTCAAACTTCAAATACTCATAACTTTGGTTAGGAAACTCCAAATCGAGTGAACCAAAATTTGTTGGAGTCAGCTCTCTGAGTACTTTCCAGAAAATCAAGTTTCACTTCATGAAAATCCATATTTCTACAGAATTAATTCTCCAAAGTTTAAAATGTTTAGAATTTTAACTTGAGAACCATTTGGAGGGAAATTCTGAAATTTTGCCACGATGTTCACCAAAATATCCATAAGCTACCATAAAAATTTCAGATCAATTTGAGCTCATTGTTCCACCTAATGGTGTGATTAATAAAACTGTTCCAGAGAAAATGGAAAATGTTCAGAAACATTTTAAGAATTTCTCTGAAATTGTTTAGCTCATATCTCTAGCTAGGAACCTTCAAAATAAGTGAGACCAATTCCATATGAACCCTATGAAAATCTAGTTTTCATAAAGTCATGGCTTGCTCCATGAAAATCCCTAGAACACCACAAGAGCTCCAATTAAGGTCAAGTACATAATTATTTGTGGAGAGCTCAAATGAGCTTTGCTGCAACTAAAACTTGGCCAAATCTCTGTTTAGGTTGTAACGAAACAACAGTAAAAATTTCAGAGTCATTGGGTCTGTCTAGTAAGACTTATAAACTTCACAAGTTTAAATGCAATTCAAATGCATTTAAATTAATACATGTACTTGTTATCTCATGTAGTCGCTAAGGTTGAGGAGGAACCCGAAATCATAGACTTCGTTACTCCAGAAGAGCAGCTAGCCTACGACCCAGAGCAGCAAGGCAAGCTCCGGTTTGCATTAACCCTGTTTCAAATTTTTACTGTTTTGAGAACTTACTTTGAGTATCATTACTGCTTGCATTAGAGTCTTGATTGAAACCCAAATGCATAGCCAACAAAGCCATGGGTTGGGATTAGGCTTGAAAATCCCGTTAGCTACTGCAATGCCAAGATAGTGTAGGATTCGGTACAAGTCGAGTAGTTGGAACTACTCGCGAGAATAGGCTAGAGGGCACATTGCTCGGGTAGAAATAGCAAATGAAACACATGGCAAGAAAAATGAGACCGAGCGGAGAGTAAGGGAAATAGGACTTTGGTGCCTGTGTGCTATAGCTCCGATTGTGTCGATTGAGGACCGAGCCGTGTGCGGGCCTGTTGAACAAGCTAGAATAGTACCGAAGACCTACCGCTATATGGGAACCGGGAAACCGATGTAACTCGGGTAGCTGGGTGTTGAGGCATAGCTGGTCGTTCAGAGGGTAGGTTGAGAGCTCGAGGTGTAAATCGGCTGGCGGCACTGAGATGCGCGTGCAGAGACCTCTTGCTTGGGACGATTGGACCGGTTCAACATTTGGCTAACGGGTGAAAGGTGGTTGCGTACGGCGTCCGTGATGGTTTCTGTAGGAACCATCGAGTACGGACGTACATGACGGGTTATTCGGGTAACCCTGCAGGTGTAAATCGATTATAATTGGCGTCCCTCGCGGTCAGTGAGTACCACTTGTTCACTGTACCGTGACGTAGAAAGAACAGGCTAGTTACATGTTAAAATATTGCTGATTGAAAGATGGACTTTGATAGTTAATGATTTGCTGTAGTTTAGAGCTAATTAAAGTTCCTTTCAACTTTGGGCAAAGTAAATGAGAGAAATGCGTTTCTTGTTTGATTGCGGCTCTCTCATGTGCCTTAGCGTAAGGTTCTCCACAACCTGCTGCTAGAATTTGAATGTAAGGTTCCACTAATTAGGCGAGTCCTTGCAACTTGTTTTATCTCCTGTACCTATCACCCCTCATGTAGAAGTTTCATGTTTAGGAGAGACGGGTCAGTCTTGCTGAGCCTTCGTGCTCACTGCTTGTGTTTGAAGCTTTTGCAGGGTTCTATGAGGAAGGGACTCCAAAAGGAGGAGACGGAACCCCAGGAGAGGAGCCCCGTCGAGTGGGAGTCGTGCACGCCGCCGTGTTAGTGTGCGTGCGTGCTAGTGGGGACACGTTCACGGGCTGAACGTGAACTCGATGCTTAGTCTACGCCCGTGCGTGTAGACTGAAGATATTTTGTTATAAAAATGTTCATAAACCTGTTTATGTAATAAAACTTTGCTTCTGCTTTGTACCTTTGATGTGGGTTATCCGGTGCTGTGCAACGCAGCACCCCTCAGCGTGATCCTAGCTCGACAAGACCGTGGGGTCGTGTCAAAACCAATACATACTCGATTCCTTTATCCCTGTTGCAAACCGATCCATCAAAGAACAGCTTCTAACGATGTACCTCAACCATGCACTCATCCTCGAGTTGCACATCGTGCTTCATGACGAAGTCTGCTACATCCTGGCCCTTCACTCTCCGGAGAGGCTCCAACACCAGATCATATTCCACCAACTAGTACGCCCACTTACCTATCCTGCCACTCAAAACCGGTTGTTGCAACAGGTTCTTGAAAATGTCGTGTTGACATGTCACGAAGCACGTACTGGAAAGGAGATAGTGCCAAAACTTGGAACACGCGTAATACAAAGATAAGCAAAGTTTTTCAATGAAGGTGTACCTGGTTTTGGCATCTAGGAGTCACCTGCTCAAGTAGGCCAGAGAATGCTCTTTACCTTGGCTTTCCTGAGTTAAAATGGCCCCGATAACTTGGCTTTGGGCATCGACATAGAATCAGAAGGGCTGCCTCATCTATGGTGCACGTAAGACTGGTGGCTTCATCAAGTATTCTTTTATCCTCTCAAAAGCCTCCTTCTGCTCTACCCCCCAAGTAAACTCCTACTAGTGCTTGAGTTTCAAGAGTGGCATGAAGGTTCCGATATCCCAGCCAAGTTTGCAATGAACCTTCTAAGGTAATTGACCTTCCCAAGCAAGCTTCTCACGTCTTTCTTGCATGCCGGCTCCCCTATCCTTCTGATAGCTTCGACTTTCTTAGGGTCAACCTCTATGCCGTGTTCATGCACGATAAAACCCAACAAATGTCCAGCTGACACACAAAACACATATTTGAGAGGGTTCATCTTAAGGCCATACCTTCTCGTCCTCTTAAAGGACATCCTTATGTCGGCCAAATGCCCTTGGAATCCAGCCTACTTCACCACGAGATCATCAATATACACCTCAAGAATATCTCCCAACATGTCGTGGAAGATCAGATTCATGGCTACCTGGTATGTTGCACCGGCGTTCTTCAACCCGAATGTAATGACAACCCATTCAAATAAACCAGCGAACCCAGGGCAACAAAAAGTTGTCTTCAACGTGTCTTCTTCAGCCATGAAAATCTGGTTGTACCCCGCATTGCTGTCCAAGAAGTTGATCATCTTATGCTTCGAAGCATTGTTGATCAACACGTTAGCAATGGGCATGGGATACTCATTCTTGGGTGTAGCCCGGTTGAGATCTCGGAAGTATATGCATATCCTCAGCTCTCCTGTGTTTTTCTTCTCTACTGGGACTATGTTTGACACCCATTCGGCATACCTGCCGGGCCGAATAAACTTAGCTTGGAGTAGACGATCCACTTCTTCCTTTATATTGTCATGTATGGCCGGGTTGAATCATTTGAACTGTTGCTTGTGAGGTCTAAAGCCTGGCTTAATCGGCAGCTTGTGTTCCATAAGGTCTTGGCTAAGTCCTGGCATCTCGGTCTATTCCCATGCAAAACAATCCATATATTCTTCAAGTAACTGGCTTATCTCTTGCTTCTGGGAACATCCGAGGTTTTCTTTGATGAAGGTTGGCCAATGTGCCAATCCATCCCCATGGTTTATCTCCTCAAGTTCATCCACCGAGGAAAACCCGTCCCTGAATTCCCCTAAGTCGTCAAAGTCCTCTACCAACTCACCCATATCGTTTCTAGCTAAACGATAATGCTCAGTTATCTCCTACAACAAGTTAAATGGCCTCGTTCCAAGTCTTCTTAGTGATCATTGGTCGTGCCTTGCTGAACCAACGATCCCTCTGCTCCTCCTTCCTATTCTCAGCAACTTCCAGGGCCCTCAGCGTTTGGACACGCCTCTTTTGTGTCTTGTTGAGCTCAGTGGGACACCACTGGGGTTCTGGCTTTGTTGCCGGAGCCACCCTCTTGATCATGCCTTGTTTCATTCCCTCTGGCATCACGTCCCTCCTGCTGAGCCATATTGGAGTTTCTTTAAACTGGCCGGTTGATGTCATGAGTCATCGTGGTCGTGCACGTTCAACCGGCCCTTGTATCTTGTGTCTTGGTGTGATGCCAGGTCCAACAATAATCCTTTCTTCTGAAGACACCAGCCGAGACCGTTTGCCAGGAGGTCTCGGGTCAACCTTTGATCTCTCGGCCTTGCTTGGACCAACACCCATCTTCACGTTGGAGCTGCCAACCTCAGGTCATTTAACTAGACTTTGCTATGTAAACTGGACTTCATCCCCCGAGTTGCTAGAGGCCAGTTTATCTTGGATCACGCAATGTACCGACCCAATCATCAGCACTTGGTGACCCGAGCTCATGTTTCCTTTGATCTAGGTCTTTTTATCGTGTATATGAGGCTGGGTCGAGGAATCAGCATTTTCCCGTGGTTTTTGCTTCGGTCTCCAAGTTGCAGCGCTGATTCATCGCTTACCCGGGTGATGCTCCCACACCCAAGGTTCCCGAGCCGCTCGGGAGGGCGTTTTACCTTGAAAATCCACCGATTTCCCAAGGTAACACTGATCTCCGGGTCGTGCCCCCCGATCCCTTTGGGAAGTCAATTTATCTTGGAAAATCAACGGTTTTTTGAGGTACTGATGACTCCCAAACCCAGTTTTCCCAAGATTGCTCCCAAGGCAGAAGTTGGTGATGATCTTCGACCCGTCACACTTGCACTCTTTTAGCCTGTGGAAGACACTTCCTGCCTGCCTCTTCCTGATGTATTTGGTGATCAAATACTCTGAGGTCGGCTTGAACCGAATTGCTTTTCTTGGCTCATTGAGCTTGCATCTGCCGACCTCTGGTTTCTGAGGCTTGACCATCTTCTTTCATAGATGATCGGACATTATCACGTTCTTCCCTTTGGTTGTTGATGCCTGATGGGTTCTTATGAGGATCTTCTTTCTTTCAAGGTTAACCATGTTGACAGGGAAAGGATCCGTATCAAGCTTCATTCAGTGGCTATCACCGAGTGTCAACCGAACATCGTTTAGAGCCGATTGTACCTGATGACGAAAGAAATTATACTCATTAGTCAAATGAGAATAGGATTTGTGCCACTTACAATATCTTTTGTTGGCCAACTGCTCGGGTGGTGGAATAACATGGCCATTCTTCAACTTTATCACTTTGTTTTGTAAGAGCACGTCAAAAAGCTTGTCGCACTTTGTTACATCGAAGGTAAACTTTATCTCTTCCTTCTTCCCGGGGTTGGGCTTCAAGAATGTGCAAGCCAGAGGCTTGTTCTTGTAGTTTTCAACAAACTCGGCTACACACGCCTCCATATCCTCACCACTGGCCAAGTCTTCCCCAAGATTGTTGATGTGTTGCTTCTCTTAGTCCCTGTGGTTGATCTCTTTGAACCGGCCGTGTGCCTTAGCCTCTTTGGCTCGGTTCTCATGTGCCACAGCTCGTTGCAAGACCTGGTTAACGTCCACAAAGTCAACGCCATCCATCTTCTCCTTAAGATAAGGTAGAAGCCCTGCAAACGCTAGGTCGGCCAAATCTTTCTCCCTTATGGTTAAGCTAAAACATTTGTTTCTTGTGTCCCTAAACCGTTTGATATATTCAGCTACAAGTTCATTTTGTCTCTGCCTCACCATGGTTAAATTGAACAACCTTAGCTCGATTTCACCGTTGAAGAAGTATTTATGAAACTTTTAATCTAGACACGGCCAAATGAGGACAGAATTTGAGGCTAACAATGTGAACCAACTAAAAGTCGTGCCAGTTAGGGACAAGGGGAACAATCTGATCTGGTGAGCATCATTGATTCCTGCGTCGTTGCATTGGATCAAGAATTGGCCTACATGTTCTTGAGTAGTTTTAGAGTCCTCCCAACTAAATTTAGTGAAATTCAGCACCCTAAAGCCTCTGGGATAAGGCACATTATCATAGTGGTCGCGGTAAGGCTTTCTGTATTTTTCTAATCGTTGTTCTTGTTGCCACACCGAGCTCTCTAAGCGTTCTAGTCACTTGTTCCCTGAGCTCTTCATGTTGTGTGTGGTTCTGTGGCATGGGAGGCTCGAGCAAATTGCAAGGTGCAACTTTTGGATGTATTGGAGGAAAGTACGCGTCGGGTACTGGCCCGAGCGGTACACCACACCCTGTGGATGGAACGGCAGGTCCATATGCCACCGTTTATTAGTATGGCTGCTGCACATTCATGGTAGGCTGCCTGGCTTGCATGTACGTAGATGACATGCAAGGTAATGGCGCACTGGCTGCGTTCAATGCTGCACTGCTCGCATTAGCTTCTACATGTTTGCTTACTGCCTCATCTTGCACTTGCTGCACGGTAGATCGGATCTGCCAGTGAAGGTTCCAATCTATCGTATGTTTTACGTCGGATTTGAACGTGTCGAACGATTTTTTGAGTTTGTCCACTACCGACGGTGCTATCTGCTCTAGATCAGCATTGTAATTCATGGTGATCGAAATATATACAAGTTGCACGAGTTCTTCAAGTGATATCGGTGCATTTACTTTGCGAGCTGTTGCTTCATGCGTGTCGGCCTCCTGGATGATGCCACCTCGCGTGTTGTGGAAACAAGCAACTTTGGCTTGAAGTCACGCCATCTTCTCCAGGATCTCTCGCTCTAGTTCCTCCTGGATGCGTTCATGTTCCTCCTGCAAAAGATCGTCGAGCTGGACGTCGATGAAGTTGCTCACGTCGACGACTTTGTCGTCGGCCTTCCTCCTGGACGCGTTGGACATGCTCTTCCTAGATGTGATCGGTACAAAAACGTGCCGATCACGTAGTAGATTCGTTTGGTCGATGCGAATGACGTCTCTCCACAGCGGAGTCACCAATTCTGTTCGTGGAACAGAGAAAACTTAGATACTAGTGAGATTCCTGGGATCAGAAATGTGATACGTCTTACTTATGTGAAGAGGGACGAATGCTTTCCTCGGCAAAGCAACAATAAAGCTACGAACTAAGAAAACATAAGGAAAGTAGATGATTGAAAAACTTGTATTGATTTGATCTGTCCCTTGTTTCCTTCGGGAGAGAGCTGCCTTTTGTAGACTCGATACAAACTGTGAGATCCGATCTCTTAAGTTTAAACTAGACTCAACTAATCTCTAAAGCACGTCCGAATGTCGTGCAAAATCTTCTAAAACACATTACATGACGCATTCTATTATTTACAATGTTTTTTGTTCTATCTAGAATGCCTAAGTCCCGCCCACCCTTTGTATCTTGCTGTTGAGCTGATTTATCTCGCGGCCGCAAGGTAACTCGGTCTTCTTTGCTCGAACTCCCACCCGGAGGCTTGTATCTTGAGTTTCAAAGGTAAAAAGGCTTTCCGAAGATGATCCTCTAGTCTCGGGTAGGTTCTTTAGCTGAAGTCTTCTGTACCTTGAATTCTTGAGATAAAAGGCCCTCTTCACTTTGTTTCTCGGCTTCTCATACCTGCAAATCATCATAACCATTTGTGCTCTCAGCAGCGGACACCCTTTCAGGGTAGTAGATCTGGAGAGAGCAGACTGTCTCAGTTGCGTAGACACGTGCCCTCAGAGCATGCAGGCAGACCTTTTGCCTTTCAGCGGACCGAGGTAATTTAAATTACCAATCATATTCTATTACATTATTAATTAATCTATTTCTATTTCTTAAAACTATTATAATATTGCAGTATGACTCAGAGTTAGAGTCAGAGGCTGAGGCTGAGATGCCTCCTCAGCCTTAGTCGGCTGACCACCCTTCCAGGTCAGCTGACCACCCTTATGGGTCGGCGGACCACACTTCTGTGTCATCCGAGGACACGGAGGCATAGAGACGGCAACAGACTAGGAGAAGACATTATGTGGCTCCTCCTCCGGTTCCTAGAGACAAAGAAGCACTGCCGGCTATTCGCCCTGTTGGCGATAGGTAAGAAGCCCTTATGATGTAGCTTTAGAAAATTACATTGTGCTAAAACCCTTTAGTACACAATTGTCCTTGCAGCGGATGGGAGGATACTACCTTCGAGGGTAGAGGACGTCAGACACAGGTCAACACTGTCTTACGGAACCTCGTGCGTCTACACTACCCTCGTGCGTTTGACACACTTTCATGTATTGCTTGTATTTGTAGGAGAAGTATGGGGAGGAGGCGGTGAAGATTCACGACGAAGACTACGATTGGTTGAACGCAGAAATCAACGTCAATGCTGTGTATGCGAGTGGTGGCAGAAAAGCTCATGAACGCTGAGATGGTAGCTGTTTTATTTTCAATTTGAGCTACATTATCTTACTCTTAATCTTTTTTGTAGTTTTTCCAGTTTCAATGGAGTGGTTGACTTGAGGAAGGCAAGGCCTTTGAGGGGGCTTCTCCTCGCAGTCTTCGCCCGCTAGACCCAGCCGTCGGATGTCGCAGAGGGATCTGGAGTTTCAAAGTGTCTAGGAGGAGCTACACCTGACATAGGATAAGCTCCAGAAACAAGCAATGCTATTGAAGGCCACACAGGAGTATCAAGCAAGCTACAATGCATAGATACAAGCGACGATACAGGTAATAACTTAAAATACAAATTAATCATATCATTTTGTTACTAATCATGTGCTAATGTTTTGCTATCACAGGCCTTAGCCTAGCAGAACGGGCAGCAGGTTGCCACTCCCACATGACAGCCGCCGATGCAGCCACAGGTGCCTTCTTCAGTGACATAGGTAAATACCATATTTTCAAATCAACACAAATTAGATTATTATAGCAAACTGAGCACATATTAGTCAAACATAGCCAAACTTAATCATAATTGCTCAAACATAGCCAAATTTAGACATAATTGCAAAAACGTAGCTAAACTTAGCCATAATTGCTCAAACATAGCCAAACTTAGCCATAACTGCTCAAACATAGCCAAATTTAGCCATAACTGCTCAAACATAGTCAAACTTAACCATAATTGCTCAAACATAGCCATAATTGCTCTAACTACACTTTTACGTCACAGGGATCAGCGGCGGAGACTCAGATTCTACCGCCGCAGCTATCGGGATCTGGAGCAGGACGCGAGGACGACATTCTGGGCTCCGGAGGTAGCGGACGTGGGAGTGTGTAGGGTCATGTTCTATATTTGAAACTATTGTAATGTGAACTGGCTGTGATGCTATATTTTTTTTTGTATATGTCTGTAAGCTGGCCATTGGACCAGGTTAGCATTTCTCTATTTTTTAAATAAAATCTCTTATTTACGACGATCTGGTACAACCCACAGACCCAGGTCACCGTGGCCTGAGCAGCCCTGGTTCAGACCCACCAGCTTTATTTCCTTGATTAAATATTAATTTCCAGAATTAGCTATCACTGTCAGACCAATATCTCAACCGTCCAAACTCCGATTGACCTGATTCTTTCCCCAAACTTCATCTAAAAATTCACTCTATCCATTCCAACTATCCTTCAAATTTATAGAGTTATTTTTTCTATTTTATTTATATTTACTTGTATTATCTGCTTGTCTGTTGGTTGTGCGCGACTTACCGAACGGAGCATGGGAGGATGAAGAACAACCCTGTGCGTGCCGCGGAGTTCAAGCAGTACCCTTGTGAGGACGCTAACGAAGGCAAGTCCCAATCTGTTTTTTCATTTGATCATGTTGATCCTAATTTTATGAAATATCCCATGGCAGCAATCGTGATTATTTGCTAAACTGTTGTGGTTGTATGACCAAGACCGCTTAGCCATATTTATCTTGTTTAGATGCTTAGATAATTCACGCATCCTTGGTTTAGCCATATTGAACGTGACTAATTGCTATCCTATTTAATGCATGAAATGCTATCTTACTTCCTATAACCTAGGATATACATTTACGCGTACAATCATACCTAGATAATTACCATGTTTAGATGAAATGCTTAGGATTGTGTATCACTTAATCTCTCAGCTATCACTTCTGGATTCTGCAAAATGAAAAGGGTTTGTGATAGAGTATTGAAATAGTGGGATGGCTGATGAATTAAATAAAAGATAGGAATACGTTGTTCCAAGACAGGGTGATTTTGTTGATCATTATGGTTAAGTGCTGCCTTTGTGGTAGGCTTATCTTTGGGAGAATAAATGCTACCTTTGTAATAGGTTTATATTATCGATATAATTGTTTTGGCTTGATTAATTAAGGATCGAGTTGGTGTGATATCCTACCTAGTCATTTTCCTGTATGACCACATGACCATGTATGCAGCTTGGTTGACGGGGTAACGTACCCAGGGTACGCAAGAGGCAATCGGCTAGACAATCACGAGGGGACACGCGGCTCTGTGGGCCCCAACCTAGGGCCCAGAATCAGGACGACGCAACCACAAGGCTCCGGCCCCGAGGAGTAAGCCGGCCTCCAAGGTTGGAAGAAACATCCGACCTTCAACCCCAGAACAAAGATAGACGAGAGGTTTAAATGCCAACTTGACGAAGTGAAGGAAGGAATTCAAGACGGATTGGGAGCCCACGTATGACAAGACAGGCATGACGCCGGGCCATCATCACCATCCATCATGTCCCGCTCGGCGCAGGTGTACAGAGATGAAAAGTAGATGTAGACTGTAACTAGACGGGAGTAGGTGTACTCATAGCTCCTGCGCCGCTTTGGGCCGTAGGCGCTGACACACCATGTAAACCCCGCCCCATTTATGAGGAGCCGATGGGTAGGTATAGGCGTTCGGGCTATAAAAGGGGAGGCTCGAAACCTTCCCTGGCACGGTGAACACATCTCACACACACGCGACACTTAGGCTTTTTCCCTAGTCTCGCACGCGGGACATCCTCGCTTGTAACCCCGGTTCCTCGAACTGCCTGTGCTAATACAAGGCCGACGAACACCGCGGACTGGACGTTGGACACGTTGTCTGGACCAGTATAAATCATTGTCTTTATTAGCAAGCCATCCAGATATAAAACGCGCAGCATTCGATTACTCGCCGGTGGTAAAAACACCGACGGTTGGCGCCCTAGGTAGGGGGCCGCTTTGCGTTTTCGTTTTCTTCTCCATGATGGCTTTTGTGAGCTCGAGCTTCCGTGCCGACATGAAGCTCCGTCTAGGAAGCCTCGAGTTTGTCATCGCCCCCGACAATAGGCTAGAGGCCGACATCATTCGCTCCCCACCACGCTTTCATTTCGGTACTCTGGAGTTCATCGCTGATGATGGCGGCGTTCGGCGGTTGATGGGTGACAGGACTGCTGATGTTGTCAACCATGTTCCCGAGGCAAGTATTGAGGGCGTGGTTGACAAGACATCTCCATCCTTCCTCCTGAGGGGCATAACCGGCTGCAACCACGCTACCGAGGTTGGGTCCGACGAGGGCTACTACTCTTCCCGTGAGTGCTACGTCGTGGAAACTGGTAACGCCTCCCCGACTGCTCCTCCCGTTGATACTCCGTTCTCGCCAGCACCATGCACCAGCAAGCATTGCATCGAAACCATGAGGGAGGAGCTGAGGGCTGCCCAAAAGCTGACCGAATGGCTCAAGTCGCGTTGCGCCACGCTTGAGGTGGAGAGGGCGTAGCTAAAAGCGGACAAAGTCACGCTGGAAGCATCACGAGGTCACTACTCTGGTTCTAGCGAAGCGCGAGCATGCGGCTGCCAAGCGTGGGTGAGTACTGTTGCTAGCCCACACGATCCACCATGCTTCGACCACCCGAGCCAGAACGCGGCGGCTGCTGCAGCCATGGTGCACAATCTCCCGATGCCTGAAGACCCAGAGACGCGATGCACGTATCAGGACCTCCGTTCGCTACTAGAGAGAGGGCCACAGCCCAACACGCCAGGAGTTCTCTTGCTTGCAGGAGAGTAAGTGACGTCCGTCCACACAGGATCCCACGGGCACGCTCAGAGCATCGTGGCGACCCCGCACGTCTGTGCACCAAGCGCGCTGAGAGGACCAGCTCATCTAACCCTTCGCGTAGCTCGACGAGCGAACGTATGGGGTTATCCAACCTGCACAGGGTCATCGAGTCTCGCAGAGGGGTCAGGGGAGGCGGCGGAGTAGTACCCTGAACACCGACGTCAGTCACGTCATGGCGGGCGTTGCGACGACGGCAAGGACTGAAGACCGAGCTCCGATGCTCATGGGCCCCGGGCCTTTGTAAGGAAGATACACAACTCACACTTCCCATTACGTTTCCGCGCCCCGACCAATGTCACCAAGTATGACGGAGAGTCAGAACCCAGCGTGTGGCTAGAAGACTACCATTTGGCATGTAGAGCTGGTGGGGCAATGGACGACCTCTTGATCATCCAATACCACCCCGTCTACTTGGCAGGCTCCGCCAGGGCTTGGCTTGAATACCTCCCGGTAGACATCGTCCGAAGCTGGGCAGAGATAAAGGACACTTTTGTCGGCAACTTCGAGGGCACCAACATGCGTCCTGGAAATTCATGGAATCTCAAGGCGTGCCGGCAGAAGCCGGGCGAAACCATGAGACAGTACATCAGGCGCTTCTCCAAGAAATGCAACGAGCTTCCTGACGTCGTCGACACAGATATCATCACAGCGTTCCTCTTTGGGACGACCTGCAAGTCCTTGGTGCACAAGCTCGCCTGCATCAAGCCAAGGACCACCAAGGAATTACTTGATGCCGCCACCAACCACGCCTCAAGGAAATAAGCGGTCGAGCGACCTTCGACCAGGCAACGCCTAGGATGCCCGACGCGAGTAAAGACATCGCGACTCATCAGAAGGATGAAAGGATGAAGAGGGTCGGAACCGACAAACGGCGACACCAAATTGAGGAATATTCAGACTTGGTCGCGTCAGCCGAACGTCATGAAGGCAAGAGGCCGTCCCAGATGCAGGACGACCACTTCAAAAAACTGCTGGAAAAGCCGTGCAGCAAACACGCCTTCCCAGTCAGACACACCCTCGAGGATTGAACCCTCCCAAAACGTTTTTTGGGAAAGGATACGAGTCCCCCGAACAACTAAGGCAAAAAGCCCGTGCAGGCGGTCACCGAGCCCGAGGAGGAGCACACCTTCCCTGAGCTGACTGGCTGCCTCACGATCTTCAGCGGCCTGGCACTCGTCGACTGAGAGATACCATCAAGCAAGGGGAGGCAGATTGAGGAACGTAGCCTTAGGCGAAGGAGAAGAATGGTACCGGCCGTTTGGCTTCAGGAGAGCCTTCTCCCCAAAATCAAGCCCGGGTACATAATCTCACCATGTAGGCCGGTACTCCTGATCTCGAGAAGTTGAGGCACAGACGGACCATGCAATTTGAGTACCACTTGGCCTACCGACTAGCTCAAACGCCACGTGCCACTTGGGGGCTACCCACCCACCAGGGGCGGAACGACCAAAACCCTTAAAGACATCTGTAAGGTCTTTTCCAAACGCTTCTTCCATGCTTCCGAGTTAAGGTGCATTGCTCGCTATTAGACCAAAGCACGGTGCACATAGTGAAAAGATCGCTTTTCCTTCGAAGGGCCAGAACATCCATATTACATGGCAAAAAGAAAAGATACAAGGAGTCTAGCTCCCGTCAGCGTATCCTATGACGAAATCCGGTGTGACCACCGTGGCTAAGGAGAGGGCGGCAGGCTTGATTCGGGCGTCGATGGCCTGAAGGTCCTCCTTGGAACGGCAGCAAAGCCTTCCCCAACGCCAGGAGGGTCAACCCCGTTGTACTGAGAGACGACCACTGTAACACCCTCAAGTTCATTACCATGCATTGCATACATTTTTCATGTAGGGAAGCATTTAAAAAGAAGTAGAATGTAAGGGTCCAAGTTTTTGCACACATTCAAAGTGTTCATCACACCACACACACCTCGTTTGAGGAAAATTTATGAACATCTTTGAAGAGCAAGTAAACACCATCAACATGGTCATTAGAGGATAAACTCACAAAATGTAAAAGTGGCATTTCGTACATGCATCTTATAGGGGCTGAGCATATGGAAAACTCATACGTTTTGCTAGGAATGCTCATGCCAAATTTCACCCAAATCCAAAACCTTTTTGAGGTATTTTTGGGCACAATTAGAAAGAGGCTAGTTTGAACTCAAATTCAAATTCAAACTCCTTTCATCCCATGAATTCAAAAGTGGGATTCATATTCACACTCAGCACATTTTGTGAGCTCACACACCAATTTTCACTCCATTTGGAGTTAATATTGACATGAGATATTTTGGCTAAATTCAAATCAAATTTGAATTTCATCTAAACCTTTGCTGCAAATTTGATCAAATCAAATTCCACTTTGAACTATTCAAAGTCAAGTGCCCATTTGCAAATTTGATCAACTTACAAAGGAGATTAGGGACTCTACTGTTTTGAGCAGTGGAGAAATTGAATTTAGGAGGTTAAAACTGGGAGTGGGGCCCTCATGTCAGCCTCACAAGGCAGAGAACCGACTGAGGACTTGGGTGCTTGGGTTCTCAGGCTGAGGAAGCGCGCGCCACCGAGCTGAAGTCGGCACCAGCTTCTGCTTACCGAACGGCTGGGGATTTGCTCGGTTACATCCACTCACGCGACGATCTTTTGCCTCACGAGCAGCAGCAACCCGGCTTTTCCTTCTCCTCGCGCGCACGAACAGAGCCGCCCTGCAATTTCCATTGAGCAGTCGACCGCCGGCAAACACTTGGTGCAATCCGAGCTTCTGAGCTGCAAAACGGTACTAGAGCCTTTCCTCCTACCTTTCTGTCACAGGAACCAGCCGAGTCCGGTTGTTCTCGACCAATACCGAAAGCTTTTTCGGTGACCTAAGTTTCTTCCGCACCTCGGACTCGTGTGGACAGCCCTAATGGGAACGTGTCACGCCCAAGCTAAGGCATCCCAAGACGTGTTAGGACTTCGTGTTGCTCACCTCCAAACAGTAGCCCGTGTGGTCGATCACCGGAGACGAATTTTGTCTTTTCCTTCCATTCGGTGTAGACCGACCTTCGGGTACGGATTCGCCAAATTCTCGTTCCATGATCATATAGAGATCCTCAAACTGCACCTACACAAGCTAAACTCGGTAGTGAACAACCTTCCTTTGCAGCCTTAGCGTGAAAACCTTGGTAGACAGCCCATTTTGAGTTTTGCTACCGGCGCCAATGGCGGAAGATGTCGGGCGCACAGTGAGAGATCACTTAGGACCTCTTCTGAGCTAAACCGGGTGCAAGTCGAGCGTCTACATGTCACACCTGTGCTGTAGATCTTGATAAGTCAGGGTTTGGCGGGCGACATCGCCGGAGTCGGTGTGAGCCGCTGTGTCGTCACAAGATAGGTAGGGGCCACGGCCGGCGCAGGGAAACCTCAACGGAGGAGCAAGTTCCGGCGAGCTCGAGCGCGGGAACGCGCGGGAGCGAGGGGAAGAAGAAGATGGCCGAGGGTCCCACACGTCAGCCACTGTGTTGGGCCAGACTGGATCTTCTGTGAATCCGGATCAGATGTGGCTGCGCACAAAAAAACTCCGTAGCACCGTGTGTCAGCCACTGAGAAGCCGACATGTCGCCGCAGTCCCACACGCAGCAATTTAAACTTTTCCCTGATTTTCAGATTTAGTTCAAACTTCAAACCCACATAACTTTGCGTAGGAAACTCCAAATCGAGTGAACTAAATTTTGTTGGATTCAGCTCTCTGAGTACTTTCCAACAAATCAAGTTTCACTTTATGAAAATCCTTATTTCTCCAGAATTAATTCTTCAAAAGATAAAATGTTTAGAATTTTAACTGGAGAACCATTTGGAGGAAAATTCTGAAATTTAGCCAGCATGTTCACGATAATATCCCTGAGCTACCATAAAAATTTCAAATCCATTTGAGCTCATATGATCCACCTAATGGTGTGATTAATAAAACTGTTCTAAAATTGTTTTGCTCGTAACTTTGGCTAGGAGTCTTTAAATTAAGTGAAACCAACTCCATTAGAACCCTCTGAAAATCTAGTTTTCAGAAGGTCATGGCTTGCTCCATGAAAATGCCTAGGACACCCTAAGAGCTCCAATTAAGGCCAAGTACACAATTATTTCTGGAGGGCTCAAATGAGCTTTGCTGCAAATGAAACTTTGCCAAGCCTCTGTTTATGTTGTATCCAAACCACAGTAAAAATTTCAGAGTCATTGTGCCTGTCTAGAAGTACCTATGGTCTTAATAAGATTAACTCCAAACACACATGCATTTAAATTGATACATACATGTATTTGTTTCATGTAATCGCTAAGGTTGAGGAGGAGCCCGAAGTCATAGACTTTATCACTCCGGAGGAACAGCTAGCCTACGACCAACAGCAGCAAGGCAAGCTCCAGTTTGCATTAGCTTTTTTATAAATTTTACTGTTTTGAGAACATACTTTGAGCACTTACTTTAATTATGCATTAGAGTCTTGTTTGGAAACCCAAATGCATAGCCAAGAAAACCCTGGTTTGGGCTTAGGTTTGTAAACCTCGATTAGCCACTGCAATGCTAAGTTAGTGTAGGATTCGGTACAAGTTAAGTAGTTGGAACTGCTCGCGAGAATAGGCAAGGGGCACACTACTCGGGTAAAGATAGCAAATGGAACACATGGCAATAAAAATGAGACCGAGCGGAGAGTAAGGGCAGCAGGACGTTGGGGCCTAGGTGCCATAGCTCCGTTTGTGTCGGTTGAGGACCGAGCCGTGTGCGGGCCAGTTGAACAAGCTAGAACAGTACCGAAGACCTACCAGATATATGGGAACCGGGAAACCAATGTAATTCAGGTAGCTGGGTGTTGAGGCATTGCTTGTCGTCCAGAGGGTAAGTTGAGAGCTTGAGGTGTAAATTGTCTGGCAGCACTGCGTATGTGCGTGCAGAGACCTCTTGCTCGGGACGATAGGACCGGTTCAACATTTGGCTGAAGGATGAAAGGTGGTTGCGTACGACGTCCGTGATGGTTGCTGTAGGCAACATCGAGTACGTGCGTATGTGACGGGTTATTCGGGTAACCCTGCAGGTGTAAATCGATTATGGTAACCCTGCAGGACGTCCGCTTTGTACCTTCTATGTGTGTCATCCGGTGCTGTGCAACGCAGCACCTCTCAGCGTGATCCTGGCTCGTCGAGGCTGTGAGGCCCTCGCATCGTGGTATCAGAGCCAGGTTGAGGTTTAACACATTAAAAAGGTCATCTTGTTCAAAAACTCGGTGAGAAACGAGTTAGTAGCCCATATAAGGATGTTATTAGTGTATAGAAAGTGGCAAACCTAACCTATGTGCTTATGTTGGAAAATCATGCATCTCGGGATGTCATATGTCTTGGGAGGTGCATGTAAGCGCTGTCCACCAGTGCGCACAAGATAAAGGGTGGAGCCTCACGGGTGGCAGGTATCCCGGTCCGCTTTGGTATCCTGTATGACTCTTCATGTCGTTTGGGGTATTTGAGCAACTCCCTTCACTGGTGTGCTATGGGAAAGTTTGGGACACCCCTTCACGTGGTTAGTAACGTGAACACGTAGCTCAAGGCGTGTTTGGCTTGAGAACAACCGTGCGAGTGATGACGGACGGTTGTATGAACTGTATTGGGACCGGGTTCGGTGTGCAGCCGAGCCTGACGATTGTGTGAGTTATTAGCTGGTAGTAAAACCACGAATCAGTAGACGATTAGCATCCGTGTGCGAGAGACGTTTAGTGCCACTGAACTAACGAAGCCGGCTAAGTTCGGTATAGGTTTTTCTTTGTGAGGAACGTAGTACCGACATGAACTGGTGACGCTTTGACGTCACACCCCACTAAATGAGTAACCTCATTGTAAAACCTGAAGGTTTTAATCCAGAGCACTAAAAATTTGATGTATCTTCTTCCCTTAATCAGGATGTCCAAAGTAAAAAAGTTTTCAACTAATAGGATACTAAGGACAGAGTCCCCTCTTTTCCGCTGACATATGGCTGAATTTAAACAGAGGTTAGAGGTTGAGTTCTTTCGAGGTTGGGGTCATGTGATACATTTCTGGAAATATTTAAAAGAGCTTTACAACTTTTCTGTTGATGTCCAGAGGTGTTTCATCCCTTAACCAGTCGAAAAATGCAGTAGAGTTGAAACTGTCCAGAAAACAGGGAAGAGCAAACACTCTCTGTAACTCCAAAAATTGAGCATAACTTCCTGCATAAAAATCCAAATCAGAAAATGAGGTAGTTCTGAAAAGTTCATGAGATGAGTTATAACTTTATAACATAAAGTTTTGTCAAATGTTGTGTATAAATAACTGGAATTCTTGGATCAAATCAGTACCTCAAGCAGGGAGGTGCTGTCCAATTTCCTCCAGAAATTCTGTCAACTTTGACATCTCATAACTTTTGAACTAGGACAGATCCTTGGCCAGGCAAATACTTTCTGGAAAGCTATTGAAGTTGGCTTTAACTTTGATGTTGAGATCCAGAATTAGTTTTGCAATTAGCATGGTCTAGATCATGTTGAAATTGAAACTGGTCAGGTCTGTCAGTTTGGGCAGCAGAACAGCAATCAAATTTGTTCTAAGTTTTAATTGTGTCTCCATGTTTTATGAGTTCAATGACATGTTTTAATGTTATAACTCAATGATTTACTGTTGAAATAAATATTTTACCTTTTTCAAATATCTTTCTACAGATGACAGAGGATAAACAATTGGATAACGGGTGGATGGTATCCCACTGTTCTCAACACAGCGGTTATACGGAAGTGTTGAAGCAAATGCTTCAATATTTTGGGTACGTGGAAACACTGCAGTACCTCATCAAGGAAGAAGGCGAGGAGGGGAACAAGACGTGGACCATCCATGTCGAGGTGCCTGAAGGACCTACACCACCCGGTTGGGCACCATTCACCGTCACGGTGAGAGGTAGACAGCCGGAGGAAATGTGGCATGTGGCAGCCCGCGACACCATGTCGCGTTTCTGCCAACTACACGTGAGAGCTATGGAGGGCACTCCATACACGCTTGTTATGGTGGAGGGATGAGCTAATCACGTGTGGAGGGAAAGGTACATGGAGGCAACAGATCCGGGTTGCCCAAGGTACAACCGCGCGGAGGCGAACCTCAGCCTCCAGTTGAGGGCAGGGAAGACCGTGATGGACAGCCAAGCTGTCCATACGGATTGTAATGCTGTGAAACTCAAGGAGAGCACCAGCAGTGGAGACCATTACGAGAGTGCTCACAGAGCACTCCGCAATGTTCTCCTTCCGACGATAAAACGACTGAACGAAAAACATAATCAGTTGCATCATCTGAAGAAGGAAAAAAAGAAAAGCCGCATCGACATCATGTCTTTACTACAGCAAGTGCAGGCCTTGACCCAGCAAAATGAGGTCCTCACTCAAGAGCGTGATGACACCATTGAGGAGAGCCAGGGTTGGGAAGAGGACTACAACCAAGCCATGGACGAGGTGCATGCGTTGCAAGACCTTGTACCTCTGGTAGTGGCCCTACCTATGGTAGGTGGCGTACCCGTGGTTTTGGGTATCTTGGCGGTGTGGGAACCTGAACCGGAAGAGGAGGTCATGGACCCGGAGCCACCAGTAGAGGTAGCGGAGGAGGATGACCCACAGGAAGTCGAGTTCTACTCTGAGTAGTGGGTTGCCATTGCCAAGTAGGGCAGCGAGGGTGGTGTATAAAAACTTTTGTAATTGGTGACATGTTGTGTCGACAGTATTATATGTATAAGTAGTGATGACATGATCACGACTTCTCGGAGACCCAAAAATAATGTATCTTGTATAAAGTTTATGCTTTATCAATATATGTGAATGTTGTGCAAGTTTATTCATGTGTCACTTCAATACCTACTGTTTTATATGGAATTTTAAGAATGACATGTGCTGATCGCTGCTGTTTTGAATTTCAGAATGACTCGCACTCGTGCCAACCCGGAAGTTGGGGGTTCTAGTCAGGGGGGAGATGCCTCCCAACAGCCTTCCGAGGATTCCTCGAGACAGCAACAGCAGCAACAGCAACAACCGCCACTGCCACCGCCAACGGTTACATTGGCCGACATCGTTGCGGCTATGGAGGGTTCTCATCAGCAGCACAAGGAGTTGCTTCAAACCTTAATTGCAAATACGTCTCGACCGGAGAGGCGTCAAGACCGAGAGGAGCGCCAACAAAGCTCCTACTCTGACTTTCTAGCTACTCATCCCCCTGTATTCTCAAGGGTGGATGAACCCCTCGATGCTGACAACTGGCTCCGCATGATGGAAATAAAGTTCGGGCTGCTCCAAGTGGGTGAGCAGCGCAAGACTCAGTTTGCGGTCCAACAGCTTCAAGGGTCCGTGAGCGCTTGGTGGGCGAACTTCTGTGCCTTGCAACCCACCGAACGAGTTATGACCTGGGCGGAGTTCCGGAAAGTCCTTCAGGGCCTATCACATACCGCCGGGTATTATGAAAAGGAAGACGCAGGAGTTCCATCGCCTGCAGCAAGGAAGCAGGAACTCGCTGGAATGCTCCAGAGCGTTCAATGATCTCGCACTCTACGCTTCATATCACACCGAACCGACGAGAAGCTGCGGGATCATTTTTACCAGGGGCTTAACCCGCTCCTGAAAGACAAGCTGGTGATGTTCAATCGTGGCAGCCTCAATGATATTATTGATGCTGCGATTGTTCAGGAGGACTCCGGCAAGGAGTTAGCGGCGTCGGAGAAGAAGCGAAGCGCGCCGCAGAGCAGCGGAGAGAGAGGTGGTCCTTCTCAAAAATCGCTCACCATCGGGTCAGCGCTGGCAGCCACCACAGAGGACAATGCCATTCCGCAGTTGGCCATATTCTCCACCGGCATTCCGGCCGGAACTACCAGCACCACCCCAGCAGCAACAACAGCAGAAGCGGGCGATGCCATGTGTGTTTATACCTCAGCAGCGCATGCCGGGCTTTCGTCCCCCAAGCATGGGCCAGACAGCCGCCACATGCTTCAAATGCGGTCGTCCAGGGCACTTCGCCAACAACTGTCCTAAGAGGCAAGGCGGCAGAGTGGCACCACAGTTTCCGGGGAGGAATCAGCCCCAGAACCCCACTAATGTGCGGCGGGCAAATCCTAAGCCCGGCACCGTCCACCAACTCGACATAGAGGATGTGCCGGAGGGGGAGCCAATCCTTGCGGATATGTTCCAACTCCACCAACATCCCGCCATAGTGTTATTTGATTCAGGCGCCACACATAATTTATTAGCCAAGCTTTTATTGCTAAACACAGCTTGCAAATACTACCCACCGAAAGTCCATATTTGATTTGTTCACCGGGTCGGAAGATTTCAGCAAGCATGATGGTTTCCAAAGTACCATTATGCTTAGCGGGTAGAATATACCCCACGTCTCTCATAGCTTTAGAGGGACAAAAGGTCAATGTCATCTTAGGGATGCCGTCGTTAACCCGCTACGGCGCTGTTTTAGACACCGTCCTCCGAGTCATGCATCTACACTCAGAAATGCACGAGTCACTTTTATTGTTTCTGGACAGTCCAGAAATAAAACTTCCAAGTGTATACTAATCCACCACCATCAGATTGGAAGACATTCCAGTAGTCCACGAGTTCCCTGACGTGTTCCCTGATGATTTACCGGGGATGCCGCCCTACCGAGAGGTGGAGTTAAAGATTGAACTTGCACAGGGAACTATGCCAATATCCCGAAGGCCGTACAAGATGGCGTCCAAGGAATTGGCTGAACTGAAGACGCAGTTAATGGACCTGCTGGAGAAGGGTTTTATTAGACCGAGCCCCTCGCCATGGGGCTGTTTGGCATTATTTGTGAAGAAGAGAGACGAGACGTTGTGGCTTTGTGTGGACTATCGTCCACTAAATGCCGTAACCATCAAGAACAAGTACCCGTTGCCACGGATCGACATGTTGTTTGATCAGTTGGTCGAAGCAATGATCTTTTCCAAGATGGACTTAAGATCCGGGTACCATCAGATTAAGATACGGGCTGAGGATATTACGAAGAGGGTGTTCTCGACGAGGTACGGACTCTATGAGTACCTGGTCATGTCCTTCGGCCTCACCAATGCTCCATCTCACTTCATGTACTTGATGAACTCGGTATTCATGCCGGAGCTGGACAAGTTTGTCATGGTATTCATCGACGACATATTGGTATATTCCAAGTCGGAGGAAGAACACACGAAGCATCTACGTATAGTCTTGCAACAGCTGCGGGATCACCAACTATACACGAAATTCAGCAAGTGCGAATTCTGGATGTTGCAGGTGCCTTTTCTCGGGCATATTATCTCAGTGGAGGGCATCGTTGTAGACCCAAGTAAAATCACACAAGTGCTGAATTGGAAGTCCCCGAGAACTGTTCATGAGGTACGGAGTTTCCTCGGACTCGCGGGATATTATCGGAGGTTCATTCCGAACTTCTCAAAGATTGTAAAGCCTATGACTGAGCTGCTGAAGAAGGCTACCAAATATGTGGGAGTCCAGCATGTGAAGCAGTGTTCAAGGCATTAGTGAAGCACCTAACATCAGCACCGGTTATGGTGCAGCTACACACAACAAAACCGTTTGATGTGTACTGCGATGCATCTGGCATCGGTCTCGGATGTGTCCTGATGCAAGACTGAAGGGTGGTCGCGTATAGATCATGGCAGCTCAGAAACCATGAGCAGAATTATCCAACTCATGACTTAGAGCTCGCTGCCGTGGTACTCGCACTCAAAATGTGGAGGTACTACCTACTCGGTAACCTCGTGCATTTATATACCGACCACAAGAGCCTCAAGTACATATTCACTCAGAAAGAGCTGAACATGAGGCATCGGAGATGGTTAGAGTTGATAAAGGATTACGAAATAGAGATCCATTATCACAAGTCACACGTAGTGGTGGATGTGCTGAGTCGCAAGTCACACGTTAACAATCTGACCATCACACCGTTGAAAGAGAGCCAGCCACCATTGCATGTGATTCCACATGGAGCTCTGTACAACTTAGCTTTGATCCCCACCATCCGTGAAGAAATAGCGGCAGCTCAGAAACATGACAAGGGCATGTCGCATTTCCGGAGACGTGTTGACAGTGGGGAGCTGAAATGTTTCCGGAAAGAGAGAGATGGCATCGTATGGTTCAAGGACCGGATTGTCGTACCCCATAACCTGGAGTTAGGGAAGAAAATCTTTATGAGGCTCACCTGTCAAAGTTTTCTATTCACCCCGGCAGCAACAAAATGTATCAAGAACTCAGAAACAATTTTTGGTGGACACGAATGAAGCGGGAGATCGCAAAATACGTGTCCAAATGTGATACATGTCGAAGTGTGAAGGCAGACCACATGAGAAAACCGGGACTGCTACAACCACTGGGCGTTCCTGCCTGGAAGTGGGAAGATGTGAGCATGGACTTCATCGTCGGTTTACCCACCACAATTCATAAGCATGATTCCGTGTGGGTAATCGTCGATCGGCTCACCAAAGTTGCCCATTTTATCCCGGTCAACACCAACTACAACGCCAAGAAGTATGCTGAATTGTACATCTCACGGATCCTATGCTTGTATGGCGTACCCCGCACCATCATATCGGATCAGGGCACTTTATTTGTGTCCCGTTTTTGGGAGCAGCTATACGCTGCGTTGGGGACAAAGCTGATCCGTAGTTCAGCGTACCACCCGCAGACGGATGGGAAAACCAAGCGTGTAAATCAGATTCTAGAGGATATGCTACGAGCTTGTGCTCTCAACCACGGTAAGAATTGGGATGATCACTTACCAATGGCCGAGTTCTCGTACAACAATGGGTACCAAGTCAGCATCAAGATGGCGCCCTATGAGGCGCTATACGGAAGAAAATGACGCGCACCGCTGAATTGGTGTGAGTCTGGCGAAAGGTCACCTTCGGGATTGATCTTGTTAACCATGCGGAGGAAAAGGATCGGCTGATTCAAGCGAACCTAAAGGGCACCCAATCACGACAAAAACAGTATGCGGACCGGAGAAGACGGCCGTTACTATTCGAAGTCGGGGATCACGTGTATCTACGTGTGTCTCCAATGAAGGGCGTAAACAGATTCGGGCTGAGAGGAAAGTTGGCACCTCGATTCATCGGTCCATTTCAGAATGTGGAAAGATGTGGATCAGTTGCATACCGGTTGGAATTACCAGAAACACTTTCTGGTGTGCACGACGTCTTTCACATTTCTCAGCTGAGGAAGTGTCTTAAGCTATTAACTACCATTCAGCTGGGGGATATTTAGGAACTGAAACCGGATCTTACGTTTTGGGAGGAACCGGTTCAGATAATTGATGAAAAGGCCCAACCACACGCAACAGTACGTTGTGGTTCTACAAAGTTCTATGGAGTAATCACTCCATAGATGAAGTGACATGGGAGAGGGAAGGATTTCTTCGCGCTAACTACCCTGACTTTTTCACGTTGCACATACAGCAATTTCCCACCAGCCTCTCTCTCATTTTCACCTTATAATCTCGGGACGAGATTCTTTTAAGGGGGAGGAATGTAAGGGCCTAAGTTTTTGCACACATCCAAAGTGTTCATCACACCACACACACCTCATTTGAGGACAATTTATGAACACACTTGAAGAGCAAGTAACCACAATCAGTATGGTCATTAGAGGATGAACTCACAAAATGCAAAAGTGGTATTTCCCACATGAATCATATAGGGGCTGAGGACATGAAAAACTCCTACACCTTGCTAGGAATGCTCATGCCAAATTTCACCCAAATCCAAAACCTTTTTGAGGTATTTTTGAGTATAATTGGAAAGAGGCTAATTTGAACTCAAATTCAAATTCAAACTCCTTTCATCCCATAAATTCAAAAGTGGGATTCATATTCACACTCAGCACATTTTTGTGATCTCACACACCAATTTTCACTCCATTTGGAGTTGATCTTGACATGAGCCAATTTTACCAAATTCAAATTCAATTTGAATTTCAAACTGCATATGTGCTGTAAATATATTCAAACACATCACAATTTGAATTCTATCAAGTTCAAATGGGCATTTGGTAGATAATTAAAAATTCAAAGGTTATTAGTGGAACTACTGTTTAGAGCAATGGGAGAAAGTTAATTTCAGAGGTTAAAATGGAAGCGGGGCCCACCTGTCAGCCTAACCAGCAATTCAACCGACTGAAGAACAGAACACTCGGTTTCTCGGGCTGCAGCTGAGCGCGCCACCGAGTGGAGGAGCGGCGCCAGCTCCTGCTTCGTTGCCCGGCGCTGGAGACCTGCTGCCCGACGCTTTATCCCTCCTCGACGTGCTCTGTTTGTTCACAACCTGAACCCACAGCGCGTTCGTCCTCTCTCACGCCGAGCTCAACCAAAAGCACGCCGACCTCTCGGTCCAGCTCGCGAGCAGGCCGATCACTCACGAACAAAGCCCTCTGTAACACCCCAAAACCTGCTAAAGAGGGGAATTTAAAATTTTTTGGACGTATTGCATGTGGTGCAGAAATTTAAATTCAAACTGGAATTCAAATTCAAATCAGAACAGAAAAGAAAAAGAAACCCCAACCGGCCGGTGGGCCGAAACCCGCCAGCCGGCCCAATCCCCCGCGCCAGCCCAAGACCGCGCGCCCCCTCTCTCCCTGACACGCGGGGCCCGCGTGTAATCTCCTTCCTCCCGCGCGCCAACCGACCCGGACTCTTCCCCTGTGCCCGATCGCAACTGAACTCCGGAAACCCGCGCCCCCAGCCCGATTTCTGGTCCCGGATGCCCCCAAACTCGATCTCAACAGACCGTCGCCCTCCCTCGCCAATTTAAACACCGACAATCGCCCTGTTTCCCCTCCCCCCCCCCCCCCCCCGATCGGCCGTTCTTCTTTCCGGTGAGAACCGAAGCTTTGACGACCGTTTTCTTTCGATCCCTGCTCGGATTTTCTGATCCAACACGCTGATCGTGCTCCACCGCCCCCACAGAGCCCTGCACGTGAAGGAAGCGACAAGTTTCGCGCCCTAGCATCGGCTCCGACGAGCACCGAGGAGAGGTTTCAATCATCGTCGTTGCAGAGCCGAATTCCGACCTTTCCAAGCCCGAGAAACCCCTAGGTGAGCTCCCCTACCCCTCCGCAATCGATCCATGTGAAAAACTGCAAGTTTTAACGTATAGCGGCAAGGAACTGAAGCTGCGCCGGCGAGATCGTACCCCCGCCGCCGCGCGCCGCCGCGCGCAGGGGCGAACTCCGGCCAGGAGCGATGTGGCCTCTTGTGTGCCGTCTATTTTAAATCGCACGGCAGAAATAAAACCCACGCGTAACGGTTCGGCGATCTAATCTGAGCCGTCTGTTTTAAATCAGACGGTCCACGTCAGCCCCGCGTTATAAAGGCCGGGATTCTTATGCGATACCCCCTGGGGATCTCGGAAAACACGAGCTAGCCCCAGAAACTTCTGATCTAGCCCCTGGAACTTCAGAAATTCGTGTAAATTCATTTAAAAATCAGTTTTAGCCCCTGGACTTAATAAAAAATAGGAAAATCCCTCTGTTATGTGTAGTTAGACCCCTGGAAATTTATGAAATAGCAAATTAGACCCTGCAGTAGGGTGGATTTACATTTTTGACCCTATATGATATTAAATTCAGAAATTTGAATATGTGACTAGGATTAAATTTAAAAGGTAAGGCAAACACATGTGCAAATTCAAATGTAAACTCTCCTAGCACTTGGAAAACTTTAGAATGAGTTAAAAATAGATTTTAGGCTGAAATGAAATCTGTCTAAATGTTGTTCATATTTATTAGTTCTAGAAACACATTTTTAGGCTAGGAAATAATTCTGAAAACTGATAAAATAAATTTAAATTAGTTCACATCAGAGGAGAAGTTCAGAAATATATTATTTAATATTTTAGATCAGACCCTATTCTGTTTAGATGATGTGTCTTACTATTTTCATAATAAAGTTCACTTTTAGGCATAGAAAATAAATCTGAAAATATAGGAAAATAAGTATGCATAATTAGAAAAGGATAAATGAGTTCTCCAAATCCAAAAGCTTCAATTTAGGATTTTGCAGAAGATCTGAAAATCTATTTGGAGTAGGAAACTACCTTTCATGCAAACTTGGTAGCTAAGAAGTGTATTAATTAAATATAAAGAATTTGTTCAAATTGGAAATTCATTTATAGTGTGCAAACAGAAATCTGAATACAAAAGTTAGAAATCATATACATATGTTTAAAAGTGCATGTAGGCCAAAAATCAACACATGTAGAGTAACCACAACACTTAGAAATGTGAATGACTTTCATAGGTATGTATGTGTGGTTTGTATGAAGTGAAAGTGTGAACTATGTCTTATGGATTGTTGTTTTCTTTTGCTGTGTGTATTGGCATGAGTAGAACCTGCCCCAGAGCAAGTTCTCCCCTTCCAAGACCAAGATTTTCTATTCCCAGAGCAGAAGGAAGAAGGCAAGTGTCCTTGACCACTTTGATCCTATACTAGGATGTGTAGGTAGAATTATTTGCATTGTCAATTGAAATATGGAACCCATGCTAGGAAGTTTCCCTAGAATTGCATTATCTTGTTTCCTTGCAGCTTGGGTTTGGATTTGTTTCATTATGTCATTCATTCATATTACTTATGCTTAGCCATGCTTAGAATGGGATAATTGGGATATGAGATCATCAATTTATTTACCTTACTCTTGAATGAGATATTATGAGTTATGTAGAGGTAGGGATCGAGGCAAGTTGGATGATTTGGTTGGTGCTGGGTGCACGAGACTCGGGTTTGTGTTTAGTACTTGCCTGGATCCTAAGGACCGGTTCATGGAGCATGTAACCTGGCTTTACCGTGCCAACCACATGCTGAGATGGGGCAGCTTGGCCAATTAATTAGGTGTATCCCCGGCGTAGTATGGGTGTTTTGGATGGTGCGGGGAGTAGGTGTCAGCTGGACTACCATATAAACCGCAAGGCTCAAGAGGGGGCCACTACAGCGGGGTTGGAGCCTCTTGTATGCTGTTAGGGGTGAAACCTCAGTGGGCCCACACTCGTCGGGAATCCCTTTGTAAAGGCTACGTAGTGATCTCCTGGCTACACACCTGGGAAGTGTGAATGTGGTTCACGGCCACTGGCATAATGGAGGTTCTTTTAGTCCACCCGGCAACGGGGGATGAAATCACTACATGTGGGTACAGTGGTGCAAACTCTGCAGAGTCAAAACTGTCATGACAGCCGTGCTCACGGTCAAGAGCGGCTTGGACTTATTCGTGATTAGAGGATGATGGATTGGGAAGTTGAGGATGTTAAGCGGGAAGCTTGACATTTGAGTTGAGACTATGCATACTTGATATTGATGATGGGTTGAGGGGTTGGGACTATTTCACCTGTGTAGTAATGTAGGTGCTTAATAAGCTAAGATGATAGGTGTCCTTGCTAGCACACATGGGCATAGACTACGCATCAAGTTCACGTTCAGCCCTTGAACGTGTCCTTGCTAGCACACACGCACACTAACTCTGCGGCGTGCACGACTCCCACTCGACGGGGTTCCCCTCCTGGGGTTACGTCTCCTCCTCGGGAGTCCCTTCCTCATAGAACCTTGCAAAAACTTCAAACACAAGCAGTGAGCACGAAGGCTCAGCAAGTCTTACCCATCTCACCTAAACATGGAACTTCTACATGAGGGGTGATGGGTACATGAGGTAAAATCATTTGCAAAGGACTCGCCTAATTAGTAGAACCTTACTTTCAAGTTTCAGCAGCAGGTTGTGGAGAACCTTACGCTAAGGCACATGAGAGAGCCGCAATCAAACAAGAAACGCATTTCTCTCATGTACTTTGCCCAAAGTTGAAAAGAACTTTAGTTAGGTCTAGACTATAGCAAATCATTAGCAATCATGTCCATCATTCAATCAGCAACATTTTAACATGCAACTAGCCTGTTCTTTCTACGTCACGGTACAGTGAACAAGTGGTACTCACTGACCGCGAGGGACGGTGATTATAATCGATTTACACCTGCAGGGTTACCCGAACAACCCGTCACGTACGCCCGTAGTCGATGTTGCCTACAACAACCATCACGGACGCTGTACGCAACCACCTTTCGCCCGTCAGCCAAATATTGAACCGGTCCCATCATCCCGAGCAAGAGGTCTCTCCACGCGCATCTCAGTGCCGCCAGCCGGTTTACACCTCAAGCTCTCAACCTACCCTCTGAACGACGGGCAATGCCTCAATACCCATCTACCCGAGTTACATCAGTTTCCCGGTTCCCATATAGCCGGTATGTCTTCGGTACTGTTCTAGCTTGTTCAACAGGCCCGCACATGGCTCGGTCCTCAATCGACACAAGCGGAGCTACAGCACACAGGCCCCAAAGTCCTGCTGCCCTTACCCTCCGCTTGGTCTCATTTTCTTGCCATGTGTTTCATGTGCTATCACTACCAGGGTCGAGTGCCTCTAGCCTATGCTCGCGAGTAGTTCCAACTACTCGACTTGTACCGAATCCTACTCTATCTTAGCATTGCAGTAGCTAACGGGGTTTGCCATCCTAAACCCAACCCATGGTTTTCTTGGCTATGCAGTTGGGTTTCCAAACAAGACTCTAATGCAAAGAATAAAGTAATCAAATATGTGCTCAAAACAATAAAACTTGTAAAAGGTTAATGCAAACCGGAGCTTGCCTTGCTGCTCTTGGTCGTAGGCTAGCTGTTCCTCCAATGTAACGAAGTCTAGGACTTCGGGTTCCTCCTCGACCTTAGCGACTACATGATAGAAGAAGTACATGTATCAATTTAAATGCATTTGTATTGAGTTTGAAGTTGTGAAGTCTATAACTCTCACTAGACAGACCCAATGACTGAAACTTTTACTAAGGCTTGGTTACAACCTAAACAGAGATTTGGTGAAGTTGTAGTTGCAGCAAAGCTCATTTGAGCCCTCCACAATTAATTATGTACTTGACCTTAATTGGCACTCTTAGGGTGATCTAGGGATTTTCATGGAACAAACTATGACTCTCTGAAAACTAGATTTTCAGAGGGTTCTAATGGAGTTGGTCTCACTTAATTTGAAGGTTCCTAACTAAAGATATGAGCTAAACAATTTTAGAGAAAATTCTGAAAATGTTTCTGAACATTTTCTATTTTCTCTGGAACAGTTTCACTAATCACACCATTAGGTGGATCAAATGAGTTCAAATGGATCTAAAATTTTTATGGTAGTTCAGGGACATTTTGGTGAACATTCCAGCAAAATTTCAGGATTTTCCTCCAAAGGATTCTCCAATTAAAATTCCAAACAGTTTAGACTTTGAGGAATTAATTCTGGAGAAATAAGGATTTTCATGAAGTGAAACTTGTTGCTGGAAAGTGCTCAGAGAGCTGAATCCAACAAAATTTGGTTCACTAGATTTGGAGCTTTCTAGCCAAAGTTATGAGGATTTGAAGTTTGGAAGAATTCTGAAAATCGGGGAAAAGTTTAAACTCGCGAGTGGGCCCCGGGGACACGAGTCGCACGCCGAGGCGACCGCACACTGCGGCCCACAGGGTCTTTGCGCGCCAGCACACCCGATCCCGGCCACACCCCGATCTCGATTTAAAATATCTGTCGCTGACAGCTGGGGTCCACCCCCTTCTTCAACCTCACGACGCCCGCGCTCTGCCGCCGGGGGACTTCACCGGAGAGCTCACTGGCAGCTTCTGTGGAGCTCCAAACTTCACGATCTTGGCCGCCCCTGCCTACCTTCACTCGGGGAACAAGATTCTGGGGTCAGCTCGTCATGACAATGACCGGTGCATGGTCGGCGACGAGCCGCCGCTCGGAACGACTTCGGCCGTGTCGGCTGACTTCCCTAGCACCTCAACTACGCGAGCAACCGGTCAGGAAGCATCAGTGAACCTCAGGGAAGGTCGACATGAGCTTGAGGCAGCTCGGGGAAGGCCCGAAGTAGGTCCTCACCGGGCGCCCTGTACCTCCCGCTTGTTCCGCCGTTGGTAAACCTCGAATTACGCCGGTTGCAGAGGGTCTACGGCCAAAGGTTGTGAAGGCAACTTGTGCGGTACCGTGTCTAGTTTGTGTGAGAGCGGATTAAGGCCCTCTAATCCTTTCTAGAGTATGATTTCAACGGAACCGCACCCGAAGGTTGTTCTGCACACAGAAAGGGGAAAACTGGAAATTCGCCGCCGGTGAGCAACCACTCGGGCTGTGGCTCGGGGGTAAGCAGCACCGGTCACCAGCACATCCAAGGGTGCCCTGGCTTGGGCGTGACAACACCCCGGTTGGGCGGTCCACGGGAGCCCGAGGTGCGGCGGTTTTAAGTCACCGAATTGATCTTTCGGCATAGCCAAGATCAATCGGTTTCAGCTGAGCTTTAGCAACGGGGACGAAGGAGAAGAGTTCCTAGTACCTTGCCGTAGATCGAGAGGGGACGGAAAGGCTGTAATCGGCGCTCTCCGATCGATTCCAAGCTGCGGAAGGAGTTTGCCGGCGCTGAGTTCTTGCGGGGGAAGAAACGGGCGAGGCTTTGGCCGAGGAGGGGGGAAGACGCCTTAAGAAGGCTCTGAACCGCCTCACGCCCGCGCGTGGCCAAGCAGCTGCTGGCACGGCGGCTCCCCTCGGTGGCGATCGCAGCGGCGGCTCGGCGACCCGAGTGAGAAAAGTCTCAGTCGGTTGATTCTTCTCTGTGGCTGACATGTGGGACCCACCCAGGGTTTTAACCTCTGAAATTCACTCCTGATTACTGTTGTAAACAGTGAGCCCCAAAATACCCATGGTGATTCAAATTATTCACCCATGAGCCATTTGAATTGAGTAGAATTCAAATTGGGTTTGGTTCGAATGAATTTCAGCACAAGTTCAGTTTTGAATTCAAATAAAGTTTGAATTTGTCCCACTTAGCTCATGTCAAGATCAACTCCAAATGGAGTGAAAATTGGTGTGTGAGCTCATAAAAATGTGCTGAATAAGGATATGCCTCCCACTTTTAAATTCATGGGCTAAAAACAGTTTGAATTTGAATATGGTTTCAAACTGCCCTCTTTCTAACTATACCCAAAATGACCTCAAAAAGGTTTTGAATTTGGGTGAAACTTGGCATGGACATCCTTAGCAATGTGTAGGAGTTTTCATATGTCCAGCCAACCTATATCACATGTGGGAAATACCACTTTTGCAATATGTGAGTTTGTTCTCTATTGAGCATGTTGATGGTGATTACTTGCTCTTCATTTGTGTTCATCAACTTACTTCAAATGAGGTGTGTGGTGTGGTGATGAACACTTCAAGTAGGTGTCAAAAACCGAGGCCCTTACAAAACCGGGTGTGACAGAAGTGGTATCGGAGCCGAGGTTGCCCGTAGGAACGTGGACCTAGGTAGAAATGGACGTATTTAAGGACCCTATTTTCTTAAAAACTATTTTACAAAAGTGTGGGTGGAAGGTGTTATTTAATGGGGTCACTTTATTCATCTTACCCCAACTTTTATTCAAAATACAATTTTTGTTTAAATCTTATCTAACTTAATTTTAAATGCTTTATGTTTTAGATGGTTTGCACGATCCGCACCGCCCACAAGTCCACCGGAGGGAGAGTTCCGGTAGTTGCCCTTGCCTTGAGAGAGGAGAACCGTCCGGTGACGTACCACTCCTACGGATTGGCAGTAGGAGGCTTGTTGCGCCGTCTACGGCGTATGCTCCACGCTGTCGGCAATACGGGCAAGCTAATCATACACTACAGCTCCACCCGGACCATCCGTGAGAAGCGGGAAGAGTGGAGTTCCGAAATGAGGATTATCCATGAAAATCAGCTGTTCAAGATCCACCGCTCTCCAGCTTGCCGTGCGACACAGGTCGATGCTGAGAAGGATGTCACCTGGGAGACCATCACCTGCCAGAGTTACATCAACCGTTGCCACCTGGACAGGACTGAATACATGTATGTCCTCCAGCGTGAGAGTGGCACCGCGGAGTACAAGTACCCGCCAGTGCAGCAGGGGACTTCCCATGAGCACATGGATCTGTGCTTGGAGGATGCTGCTATGCTCAGCACTCGACTGCAGGAGTGTCAGCAGGAGCTTCAGGATGTTCGTGACACCCTGAAGGAGACTGAGGCGTTGCTTCGAGCCAGCTTGAGGGCGAGGGTAAAAGGAGATGGGAACGAACTGTGTGTCACCGTGAATGACACCTGGACTCCCGACTCCCCAGACCGCCGGGCGAGCAGGCGTCGCCGCACTTCTCCACCAGCAGCTTCCCCACCGAAAGCGGAATCAGAGGGCAGCCGCAATAATGAGGAAGACCCCGAAGAGCCAGCTCAGTGATACGAGTCGTTTAGAGTTCTTTCCCTTGTTTCAGCAGGTTATCGAGTAGTCGAGTCAATACCTTAGTTATTTCTGTGTTAATGTTTGGTGTGTGACGTGAGTTGTGGAAGCCATGGGCATTTGTCCACAACCTCGTCTTTAGGTTGCTTTGCTTTGATGTGTGAACCCCTATGAATTAAGAGTGCATTTATTTTCGTGTGAGAAGTGACTCCCAAAAATCTACGTGAAACCCTCGGAAAATGTTAATATATATTAGGGCCTCAAAAGTTTAAGTTTAAACAAGCAATTTGGGAGGCTAATACGTAATGCTTTAAGTTAACATTTGGATGATCATGATAGATGGCTGGAAGAGGAAAGGGTCGTGGTCCCAACCCCACCAACAACAACGATGAGGTCGGCAACCCTTATCTTTCTGGGGGACAATACAGGGGTGGTCGCCGCGACGGAGCTGATCCTATCCACCAGATGCTTGAAAATCAGAATCAGCTCATCCAGAGTCTAACTCAAGTGGTGGCCAACTTGCACCAAGCTCCACCCCCACAAGCTGCACCATGCCAACCAAGTTTGAGTGAGTTTCTGGGAGCTCAACCTCCAATGTTTGCAAGTGCTGCTGAACCTCTGGAGGCAGATGACTGGTTAAAGACCATAGAGAGCAAGATGAGGATCATACAAAGTCAAGGGTATGAGAGGGTGCTGTTTGCCTCTCACCAATTGCATGGACCAGCTGCTGATTGGTGGACCGCTTACGTGGCAGCCCATCATGATCCCGAGAACATCACTTGGGAAGAGTTTAAGCGCAGTTTCCGCAACCATTACATACCTAGGGGTGAACTCAAAAACAAGAGAAAGGAGTTCTTGGGACTGCAGCAAGGAAACATGACTGTGAGGGAATACCTCACTAAGTTAACCCAACTATCCCGTTATGCACCACGGGACATCGAAACTGATGAGCAGAAACATGACTGCTTTGTGGAAGGACTTACTATGGAAATGCAGTGTGCAATGTCCTCCAACGAGTATGAAAGCTTCCAAAAGATGTTAGACAGAGCATTTGTCGTGGAGAGGAAGCAAAAGGCCTTGGAGAATTAAAACAAGAGGAAGGCGGGATGGTTCACACCAAGCCTCAAGTAGCAACACACGTCCACGTCTGATGCAGCAACCCGAAGGGCAGACGAGCCGTGCTGTGGTATCCTACTCGGCACCCAGAGGGTACAACCCAAATTTCAGGCCTCCGTCAGCACCAGCACGGCCGCAGCGTCAATTTGTACAGCAGCCTCGCCCCACATATCAACCTCGACCAGCAGTACAAGGACCACCGAGCCAACCCCATGACAACAAAGGCCAGGCACCTAAGGTTGCGGTGCAATGCTTCAACTGTGCTGAAGTGGGGCACTACGCCCATAAGTGCCCAAAGAAGAAGCCCATGCAGCCACAACAGCAGAATGTGACGCGAGGACGGGTGAACCACGTGACCATGGAGGAAGCACAAGAGGCACCTGACGTGCTAATTGGTAAGTTTCCTGCCAACTTACACATTGTAACCCTGTTGTTCAATTTTGGTGCCACCCACTCGTTCATTGCTCAAGGGTTTGTTAAGAAGCATGATTTAGCAACAACACAAATGAACCATATGCTAGCAGTAAACTCTCCAGGGGGAGAAATAAGGACAAGACAAGTGTGTCCCAAGGTGAATCTAGATATCAATGGGGTAGTATTTACTGCAAACCTCATAGTGATAGACTCACAAGGGATAAACATTATTTTGGGTATGGATTGGTTGACCAAACATAAGGGAATCATCCATTGTTCGACAAGAACGGTGGAACTAACTCACCCTAGTGGCACAAGAGTGAAGTTCATAACTGTACAAAACCCTAGGTGGGACCTTGAACTCAATCAAGTTGAGGTGGAAGTGGAAGAGATCAGGATTATCAGGGAATATCCAGACGTATTTCCGGAGGAGTTGCCAGGTATGCCCCCCGATCGTGAAGTGGAATTCGTGATTGAGCTAGTGCCTGGAACAGCTCCAATATACAAGAGGCCTTATCGGATGGACTCCAAACAGCTGCAAGAACTCAAGGAACATTTAAGAGAATTGACAGAAAAAGGGTACATTCGTCCTAGTTCCTCACCATGGGGAGCTCCGGTAATATTTGTGCCCAAGAAGGACGGAACCCAAAGGTTATGCGTAGACTACCATGCTTTGAATGAAGTAACCATCAAGAACAAGTACCCATTACCCCGCATTGAAGACTTATTTGATCAGTTGAGGGGAGCTTTTGTGTTCTCAAAAATTGATCTCAAGTCGGGATACCACCAACTTAAGATAAGACAAACCGACATTCCAAAGACAGCTTTCGTATCTCGGTACGGACTGTATGAATACACCGTCATGCCTTTCGGGTTAACTAATGCCCCGGCATACTTCATGTATCTCATGAACAAGGTATTCATGGAATATCTGGACAAGTTTGTGGTGGTTTTTATTGATGACATTCTCGTCTTTTGCAAAGATGAAGAAGAACATGAGAGACATTTAAGGTTGGTGTTGCAAAAACTGAGAGAACATCAACTTTATGTCAAGCTGAGCAAGTGTGAATTTCGGTTAAAGAGAGTTCCCTTCTTAGGACATATAATCTCGGAGGGAGGAATCTCGGTAGATCCCACCAAGATCGAGGATGTACAGAAGTGGAAGACCCCTGAAAATGTCGGGGAAGTTCGAAGCTTCTTAGGATTGGCTGGGTATTATTGATAGTTTATCGAGGGTTTCTCCAAGATTTTGAGACACCTCACCAAATTATTAGAGAAGGGAATCACATTAACATGGACACCGCAGTGCGAGACGAGTTTTCAAGAACTGAAGAAAAGATTGACAACAGCCCCAGTGCTAGTTATGCCAGATATGCAGAAGAACTTTTCGGTGTACTGCGATGCCTCTAGAAATGGGTTGGGATGTGTTCTCATGCAAGAGGGGCATGTCGTGGCCTACGCGTCCCGGCAGCTCCGAAAACACGAGAAGAACTATTCTACACATGACCTGGAGCTAGCCGCAGTGGTACACACATTGAAGATCTGGCGGCATTACTTGATGGGGAAGAGGACAGAGATATATACTGATCATAAGACCTTAAAGTATATTTTCACACAGCCAGATCTCAACCTCAGACAAAGGAGATGGTTAGAGCTGATTAACGACTTTGATGTGGGCATCAACTATCATCCTGGGAAAGCGAACGTCGTAGCAGATGCTTTAAGCCGGAAGGTGCAGGTCAATAGGTTGAGCTTAAAGGACATGCCTACATAATTGAAGGAAGAGGTTGTAAAACTCAATCTATGTCTGGTAAATAGTGGTGAGGCCGTCGCCATGGAAGTGGACTCCACATTAGAGCAAGATGGATAATAAAGCCCCCGGGTTCAGAGAGGATGAACAAGGTACGGTGTGGCACGGGAAAAGAATCTGTGTGCCCCAGGTGAAGGAAATCCGTGAATTGATTTTGAAGGAGGATCATGATTCCGACTATTCCATTCATCCTAGAAGTACGAAGATGTATCATGACCTCAAGAGCAGATATTGGTGGTATGGCATGAAGCGAGATGTCGCGAAACATGTTGCCCTATGTGACACATGTCAGTTGGTGAAAACAGAACATCAACGACCCGCGGGACTCTTGCAACCACTCAAAGTGCCTGAATGGAAATGGGAATAAAATAGGTATGGACTTCATAGTGGGACTACCCAGGACCTAATCGGGATATGATTCGATATGGGTCATCGTCGACAGACTAACCAAGGTAGCTCATTTCATCCCCGTGAAAGAAAGCTACAGCGGATCCAAGTTGGTGGAATTGTACATGTCAAGGATCGTGTGTTTCCATGGAGTGCCAAAGAAGATAGTGTCGGACCGAGGGACACAGTTCACCTCCAGGTTCTGGCAGAAGTTACATGAAACCATGGGAACTCATCTAAATTTTAGTTCTGCCTATCACCCCCAGACTGACGGGCAGACCGAAAGAACCAATCAGATCCTTGAGGATATGCTGAGAGCGTGTGCGCTCAAGAACAATAGGAGTTGGGATAAGAACTTACCGTATGCGGAGTTCTCCTATAACAACAGCTATCAGGCTAGTATGAAGATGTCACCATTTGAGGCTTTGTAAGGGAGGAAGTACAGAACTCCACTATTTTGGAACCAAACAGGGGAAAGTAAAGTGTTTGGGCCCGAGGTACTACAAGAAGCCGAGGCGAAAGTGAGGGAAATTCGCAACAATTTGAGGATAGCATAGACCCGACAAAAGAGCTATGCCGATGTACGGAGAAGAGAGCTCGTTTTCAACGTGGGGGACTATGTCTATCTCAAGGTGTCCCCTATCCGAGGACTTCGTCGGTTCAAGGAGAAAGGGAAGTTATCACCTCAATACATCGGACCCTTTCAGATTTTGGAGAGGAAAGGCGAAGTGGCATATCAACTCAAACTACCGGCTCGCCTATCGGATGTGCACGATGTATTCCATGTGTCACAGCTAAAGAAATGTCTGAGGATGCCTGAAGAGATGTTACCCATGAATGAGGTTGATGTAGGAGAGGATCTGTCTTATGCCGAACAACCGGTCAAGGTTTTGGAGACAATGGAACGCCTCACGAGAAATAAGAGAATCCGGATGTGCAAGGTGCAGTCGGAGCATCACTCGGAAGAGGAAGCCACATGGGAGCGAGAAGACGAGCTTAAGGCACAGTTTCCGGAATTGTTTTCCTAGAACCACCAATCTCGAGGACGAGATTTTTTTTAAGAGGGGTAGAGCTGTAACACCCCAAACCTGCTAAAGAGGGGAATTTAAAATTTTTTGGACGTATTGCATGTGGTGCAGAAATTTAAATTCAAACTGGAATTCAAATTCAAATCAGAACAGAAAAGAAAAAGAAAACCCCAACCGGCCAGTGGGCCGAAACCCGCCAGCCGACCCAATCCCCCGCGCCAGCCCAAGACCGCGCGCCCCCTCTCTCCCTGACACGTGGGGCCCACGTGTCATCTCCTTCCTCCCGCGCGCCAACCGACCCGGACTCTTCCCCCGTGCCCGATCGCAACTGAACTCCGGAAACCCACGCCCCAGCCCGATTTCTGGTCCCGGACGCCCCCAACTCGATCTCAACAGACCGCCGCCCTCCCTCGCCTATTTAAACAACGACAATCGCCCTGTTGCCCCCCCCCCGATCGGGCGTTCTTCTCTCCGGTGAGAACCGAATCTTCGACCACTGTTTTCTTTCGATCCCTGCTCGGATTTTCTGATCTAACACGCCGATCGTGCTCACGTGAAGGAAGCGACAAGTTTCGCGCCCTAGCATCGGCTACGATGAGCACCGAGGAGAGGTTTCAATCATCGTCGTCGCAGAGCCAAATTCCTACCTCCCCAAGCCCGAGAAACCCCTAGGTGAGCTCCCCTACCCCTCCGCAGTCGATCCATGTGAAAAACTGCAAGTTTTAACGTATAGCGGCAAGTAACCGAAGCTGCGCCGGCGAGATCGCACCCCCGCCACCGCGCGCAGGGGCGAACTCCGGCCAGGAGCGATGTGGCCTCTTGTGTGCCATCTATTTAAATCGCACGGTAGAAATAAAACCCACGCGTACCGGTTCGGCGATCTAATCTGAGCCATCTGTTTTAAATCGGACGGTCCACGTCAGCCCCGCGTTATAAAGGCCGGGATTCTTACGCGCTACCCCCTGGGGATCTCGGAAAACACGAGCTAGCCCCGGAAACTTCTGATCTAGCCCCTGGAACTTCAGAAATTCGTGTAAATTCATTTAAAAATCAGTTTTAGCCCCTGGACTTAATTAAAATTAGGAAAACCCCTCTGTTATGTGTAGTTAGACCCCTGGAAATTTATGAAATAGCAAATTAGACCCCGCAGTACGGTGGATTTACCTTTTTGACCCTATATGATATTAAATTAAGAAATTTGAATATGTGACTAGGGTTTAAATTTAAAAGGTAAGGCAAACACATGTGCAAATTCAAATTTAAACTCTCCTAGCACTTGGAAAACTTTAGAATGAGTTAAAAATAGATTTTAGCCTGAAATGAAATCTGTCTAAATGTTGTTCATATTTATTAGTTCTAGAAACACATTTTTAGGCTAGGAAATAATTCTGAAAACTGATAAAATAAATTTAAATTAGTTCACATCAGAGGAGAAGTTCAAAAATATGATGTGGGTACAGTGGTGCAAACTCTGCAGAGTCAAAACTGTCATGACAGTCGTGCTCACGGTCAAGAGCGGCTTGGACTTATTCATGATTAGAGGATGATGGATTGGGAAGTTGAGGATGTTAAGCGGGAAGCTTGACATTTGAGTTGAGACTATGCGTACTTGATATTGGTGATGGGTTGAGGGGTTGGGACTATTTCACCTGTGTAGTAATGTAGGTGCTTAATAAGCTAAATTGATAGGTATTAATTGCGTAGTGCTTTAACCATGAGTCAACCTCTACTTGCTCTAGCCATGCATGACATAACTTTCCCACACTTTCTGAGTACCAACGGTACTCAAACTTGCTTTTCTGTTGGTTTATATTGCTGCTCAGGTCAAGAGAATGATGTGGTGTTTAATGACCAAGACTTTGGTCCCGAGGAAGGATTCTATGTTCACGGAGTCACCCAGGCAACGCCTGTGACGGAGCCCACAAGAATTATATTCCGCTGCTGTTTTATTTACATGTCATGAACTTATTATCGTTCATCAAGACGTATGCTATGTAAGACTTATTTATATTCAACACCTGGCTTGTAATAAATGATGCTTCACAATTTGTCATCACATGTATGAGAGAATGATCCTGGCATACATGTGGTATTCACTCGGTTGTTCTTTGGGACAAACCGGGTGTGACACCTTCCCAGTAGCAAAACGGTGTCGTGGGTTTGTGAGCAACATCCTCGACGTCTTGTTGTCCCGTGACCGAACTCCCTCGAGGTAACCGAGCATTTTTCCGGTGACCCGAGCATTGCCGCCATTAGGTGCTCCCATGGACAGCCCGGCACAGCCATCCTCTCCTCCACTTCTCTACACAAGAAAGGTACGTCAGCGTGTGTAGAAGGTGTAACCAAAAGCCGTTTGGCAAATGATCAACCATAGAGCTAGAATTTTCCAATTTCCCGAACCCTAGTACAAAACACCCGAGATCGGTTGTGAGCCAAATTCAGTTCACATGTACCACCACAAGCTGAGCTTGTTTGCATGTAGCTTGTACATCCCCTAGCGCCTCTCCTTGAAGAAAAACCAAGGAAAATCATGGAGAATTAGCTCAAAGAGGGCAGTTCTTTGGACCGCCATGGAAAACGGTCTCGGTTCACCGTGGAGCTCGGTGTTGCCGGCCGTTTCACCAAGGTTGGCTACCATTTCCAGCTTCCTTATGGTCCCCTGGTGCTATAGAGCCATAAATCCAACAATTTGGTGAAGGACAGAGCGTAACCGACCTCGCCGAAACCCTAGCGGGTGCTGTTGCTGGTATGCACAGGTTTCCGGCCATCGCCGACAGCCGGCGAGCTCACAGCTGAGTTCAGGAGGTCGGGAAATGGGCTGGCGAATTTTGGGCCTAGAGGTGGCTGGGAACTCGAATTCGGTGTGTCTTGCCGGAGACCGCCGCCGCCGGGTGTTTGGTGCGAGGAGGAAGAAGAAGCAGTGCGTGTGGAGCCCACCGGCAGAAGTTTAAACTTTTATCTGATTTTCAGATCTAGTTCAAACTTCAAACCCACATAACTTTGGCTAGGAAACTCCAAATCAAGTGAACTAAATTATGTTGGATTTAGCTCTCTGATTGCTTTCCAAAAAATCAAGTTTCTTTCACTTTATGAAAATGTGAGACCTATGTGTGTTGAATACATTGGCTTTGACGATAAAAGTTTTGAATACTACCAAAACACCTTTTTAACAAGGTCTAACTCTAGGTCCGAGTTACTGCAAGGTCCGACGATAGGTCCGACGTAAGGTCCGACTTGCTTTGTCTAGGTCTGACTTATTTTGGCTAGGTCCGACTTGTTTTTGCTAGCTCCGGTGCTAGGTCCGACTAGCTCTGGTAAGTTCCGTGCTAGGTCTAATAAGCTTTAGTAAGCTCCGGCGCTAGGTCCGACTAGCTTTGGTAAGCTCCGGTTCAAGGTCTGGTTAGCTTTGGTAAGGTTCGGAGCTTGATTGCAATGGTTCTGCTTTTAACTTGCAATGTTTCGAACTTGCTTTACTCTTATGGAAAGTTTGCTTAGTATTATTTTACGAAGTTTTTGATGTGTTTTTGTGGTTATGGCTGATATCATTTTGCTATGGTTTACAACATGCTTATGTGAGGTGCTCACGTAAGATGTTGTAGTTTCGGAACTAACGAGAGTCAAGTCGAGGACTTGTGCTCGGAAGTATTGGTTGTTTATTCATGTGCAGGTGTTGCTTGAGTTCAAGACATGGCTGGTGATGAGATCCATTGAACTAGTCTTAGGGAGAAGATGAGGTTCAACAACCAAGTTCGGGAGGAATTGTGGTTGAGTTGATCGGAAGGTTGCGCAGTATGTTTGAATCAAGAACAATGCATATGAAGGTATCTTGGACGTCGTTGGAAGATGTTTGCACGTGTGCAAGGAGTGCATGGACGTGGCTGCATGGTTCCAAGGCGTGATGAAGAGATGTGGATGTAAATAATTGGTTGGAAAGGTCCAACCGACTAGGTTATGGACTCAGGCTGCGGCTGAGTCGTGTTTGACTCAAATATGGAAAGTTTTGAGTTGGTTATGCTAGGATTTCTTGTGGGTCACGAATTTTAGTTGTTTTAGTAATGTTTGGGACGTTCCTAAGGTGTTTGGAAGTCTTAAGATTGTTTCTATCTGCGTGTAGAAGAAACTTGAGCAGTATTGGAAAGTTACAGTTTGAATCCATGGAGGTGTGGGAGTCCTAGTTTGAATTAGGTTGGCCTTAGGGATGGTTATATAAGCAAGGGAGGCCAAGCTCGTGGGTGCACGACTTTGGGGCTGCTCCTCTTGTGTTTTGATAAATAAAATTCGTATTCTAAAGGAACTATTGTGCCTTGTTCGTCCGACTTGTTTCAGACAAGTTTTTCTCGTCGAGTTTATGTTCAGCACTACCTTGCTTCGGTGGTTTTATCATAACTCGAGTTTTATAGATCCAATTGATGTGATTCTTTTTGGGTTGGCTTCACAACTTGCTTATCTATCATCTGTGAAAATGTCACGGTCATTGAATTTGTTGTTTCTTATCTACACGAGTTTCTTTGCAGTATTCCAGAACTGTTTTTCTCGCGTAGGACAGATTGACCTTTGTTCGATCTTTCGATCGTAACTTGAGTTTCTCTCAATGGATTTTCATGATTCTTGTTGTGACGTCTTTGCGACTTGATTATCTCCAATATATACTAGTTTTGTCACAGTTGAACACGTTTATATTAGTCACACACACGGTTTCTTTAACAGATCGGTTTTCTGCTGAGGGGTGTTTTGTTGCTTCCGCTGAAAAGTTTTTATCTACCAGTCACCTCCCCCTTTGGTAGCTTTACACGTGTACTTTGATCCTACAATTGGCATCAGAGCCAGGTTGCTCTAATCTTTGTGATTTGCATGTGTTTTGACTAATCATCATGGAGAAATACTCCGCCATACCTTGTGTGTTTACTGGTATTGATTTTCAGTTTTGGAAGGCATGCATGGAAGCTTTCATCCAGGCGCAAGGCTTTGCAATATGGGAAAAGGTGTACAAGGCTTACGATGTGCCTTCAAACGATCAAGTCACGGCTACAAACACGAGAGATGCCGACAACAACAACAAGGCTCAGAACTTGATCATACAAGGACTAACTCAGAGCGACTTCGACCGTGTTGCACACCTCCGATCGGCGTACAATGTTTGGAGAGCACTTTGTGACTACCACGAAGGATCCAACACGATCAAGGAGGTAAGACAGGATATGTTCAAGAAAGAATACATGCGCTTTGAGATGCAACCCGGTGAGTCCATTGATGACCTCTTTGCTCGCTTTAATAAAATTCTCAGCAACTTGCGTAGCGTCAATGTTAATTTTTCAGATGTTGAAAACGCTAGGCAATTACTAAGTGCATTAGACATGTCAATTTGGGAGATGAAAGTAACATCCATACGTGAATCCACTGTCATGTGTACTCTTACATTAGATGTGCTTTATTCTAAGCTAAAAACTCATGAAATATACATTATATCACGTAAGAACCAAAATAAAACTATTGCATTTGTCTCACAGCGTGATATGCCTAGCTCCGGCCAATCATCTAGCAATACACTTGTTTTGCTGTCTTCACTAACCCTGGAACAGATTGAGGAGTTTCCAGAGGAGGAGCTAGTACTTCTTTCTACTAGATTCTCAAAAGCATTGCAAAATGTGAACTAGAAGGAGAGGAAGCTCCGGACCTCAACGATGCTTTGAATGTGGTAAGACAGGACACTTTCGTACAGATTGCCCTAACCTTTCAGGTTCTAGTAACCGTGATGAAAAGAAGAATAAAGTCAAGTCCTCTTTTGGCAACACCACCAAGAAAAAGAAGGGTTTTACAGGACGCAAACTGATAAACAGTTTCATCACCGCACTTCAAGAACTTGGCTCGAGTGACGTAGACATTGGAAGTGATGAAGATGAAGATGATCTGGCAAACTTGTGCTTCATGGCGGGCAAATCAAAATCAAGTATGGAGGATGCAGAACACAACAGTGACAACGAAGAGGTATGTTCTACTTGCGAAGAAATGTGTGATGCTATTTCTCGTGCCACTATTATTGTTAAGAAAAAGGACAAAAAGCTTAGGGACAATGCTGTTAAAATTGAGTCACTAGAATCTGAAATTAATCATTTAAAATCCTTGATTCCTAGTGATGATTCTTGTTCCTAATGTGATTTAATATATGAACAATTGTCCTCTCTAAGAAGTGCACACACCTCCACACTTGATAAATTTGAACTTGAAATCGAAAAGAACAAAAATCTTGCTGCACTTAATGATAAAAACTTGAAAGATGCTTGTTGTTCTACAATTGATTTGCATTGTTCTACTTGCGATGATCTTGATAAGAAACTACAAGATGCTATGAAAGAAATTTCTATATGAACAATGCTTTATGTTCTTATGAAGTTAAATATTGTTCCAATTGCAAATTAAAAGGAAAAACTTCATGTGAAAATTGCCTTGATCTATCAAATAAACTTGATAACATGCATAGGACATTAGATCGGTTTTGTAATGGGAATAAGAACCTAAACTTGCTGCTGAATTCTTCCAAGTCTTGCAATGATAAAACTGGTTTAGGTTTTGATTCACATGCTCATGCTAAGGAACATTCAGCTAAAATTGTAAAATCATTAGGAAGTGGTTTGATTCAAACAGTTCCTAAACAAAAAGAAGTGGTTTTTAAATCTGCAGGAGTGTTGTCACATTCGGGTTCAAATAAGAATACTGCATGCTCATCTAGACATGAACACAAAGTTAAATTTCATTGTACCTATTGTGGTAGAGATGGTCATGTCATAGATTTTTGTTATAGACTAGCTCAACAACATAAAAAGGAAAGAATGCAAGCTAGATCTTATAACTCTCATGCAAAATTTGCTGCACATACTAAACCGAATGTCAGGAACATTCAACCTGCTGTTATGAGTCAGAAATATTCAGAGGTTTCCTCTGGAGCTTCAGTTTTTGCCTCCGGAGCTTCAGTTTTTGCCTCCGGACCTTCTGTTTTTGCCTCCGAAGCTACTGATTTTCATGCTACACAAGTAACACCTTATAGGTCAGTAGTTAAGAACAAAAAATCTCAATCTTTGACTCATAAACCTGCTGTTTTATCTCAGCTTTCGCATGTTATTCCTGCTGGACGTCGTGTGTCTCAGTACTGGATTCCTAAATGCCTTTTAACTAACCCCGGTATTGAGTCATCGACGTATTGTGCTTCTATGTAGGTTACACGCTTGAGGAAGGAGAACATTTGGATTGTGGATTCAGGTTGCTCACGCCACATGACTGGTAACAAAGAATGGTTCTCCTCTCTCTCTTTTGTGTCACGTGTAGAGAATGTTACTTTTGCCGATAATTCTTCAACTTCTATAATTGCTAAGGGTTTGGTTAGAGTAAATGATCACTACACTTTGAAGGATGTGGCACTTGTCAAAAATATAAAATACAACTTGCTTTCTGTTTCACAATTGCTAGATGAAAATCTGGAAATTATTTTCAATAAAAACTGCTGCAAAGTTGTAGGTTCAAATAGTGAGCTTATTTTTAACATGTCTCGGCTTGGAAGAGTTTTTAAAGCTGATTTTGATATGTCTTCCTCTAAGCATAGATGTCTAGTTGCAAATGATTCCAAAGATTTATATTTTTGGCATCATAGACTTGGTCACGTAGGCTTTGATCATCTCACGCGTGTTAGTGCTCTTGATCGCATACGTGGGCTGCCTAAGCTTAAAGGGGACAAAGAAATTGTGTGCTCTTCTTGTAGACATGCTAAGATCGTTGCAGGTTCACATGCTCCTCTCACAATGACCATGACAACTGAACCGGGTCAACTTTTACACCTTGACACCGTAGGACCTTCACGTGTTCAATCCTTCGGAGGTAAATGGTATGTTCTTGTGATTGTTGATGACTATTCTAGATACTCTTGGGTTTACTTTATGGCATCTAAGAATGAAGCTTTTAGTCACTTTAGAACTTTATTTCTTAGATTATCAATTGATCACCCATGATCTTTAAGAGAAATTAGAAGTGATAATGGAACCGAATTTAAAAATCAATCATTTGATCACTTTTGTGTTGAAAATGCAATAGATCATTGATTTTCTTCACCTTATGTACCTCAACGAAACGGTGTTGTAGAGAGAAAGAATAGAACCTTAGTTGAGATGGCTAGGACTATGCTTGATGAATATCAAACTCCTAGGAAATTTTTGGCTGATGCAATTGCAACCGCTTGTTATGTCTCTAATCATGTTTTCTTGCGTGCTAAGCTAGGTAAAACACCATATGAGCTCAGGTTTGGACATAGGCCTAGTGTCACACACTTTAGGGTGTTTGGTTGCAAATGCTTTGTGTCACACCCAGTTTCTCCGAAGAACAACCAAGTGAATATCACATGTATGCCAGGATCATTTTCTCATACATGTGATGACAAATAGTGAAGCATTATTTATTACAAGCCAGGTGTCGAATAAGTCTTACATAGCATATGTCTCTATAGATGATAATAAGTTCATAACATGTAAACAAAATAGCAGCGAAATATTATTCTTGTGGGCTCCGCCACAGGCGTTGCCCGGTGGACTCTATGAACCTAGAATACTTCTTCGGGTCCGAAGTCTTGGTCATTGAACAGCACATCATCCCCTTGACCTGAGTAGCAATTTACACCAACAAATATGGAAGTTTGAGTACCGTTGGTACTCAGCAAGTGTGGGAAAGTTATGTCATGCATGGCTAGAACAAGGAGAGGTTGAACTCATGGTTAAAGCACTACGCAATTAATACCTATCACCTTAGCTTATTAAGCACCTACATTACTACATAGGTGAAATGATCCCAATCTCCCAACCCATCATCATAATCAAATAACCATAACACCGTTTACAATGTTAAGCTCCCCACTTAACATCCACAACTTCCAAAGTCATCATTCCTCTAATCATGAATAAGTCCAAGCCGCTCTTGACCGTGAGCACGGCTGTCATGATAGTTTTGACTCTGCAGAGTTTGCACCACTGTACCCACATGTAGTGATTCCATCCCCCGTTGCAGGGTGGACCAAAAGAACCTCCATTATGCCAGTGGCCACGAACCAAATTCACACTTCCCAGGTGTGTAGCCAGGAGATCACTACGAAGCCTTTACAAAGGGATTCCCGACGAGCGTGAGCCCACTAAGGTTTCACCCCTAACAGCATACAAGAGGCTCCAACCCCGCTGCAGTGGCCCCCTCTTGAGCCTTGCGGTTCATAAGGTAGTCCAGCTGACACCTATTCCCCACACCATCCAACACACCCATACTACACAGGGGATACACCTAATTAATTGGCCAAGCTGCCCCATCTCAGCATGTGGTTGGCACGGTAAAGCCAGGTTACATGCTCCATGAACCGGTCCTTAGGATCCAGGCAAGTACTAAACAGAAACCCGAGTCTCGTGCACCCAGCACCAACCAAATCATCCAACTTGCCTCGATCCCTACCTCTACATAACTCATAATATCTCATTCAAGAGTAAGTTAAACAAGTTGATGATATCATATCCCACTTATCCCGCTCTAAGCATGGCTAAGCATAAGTAATATGAATGACATAATAAAGCAAATCCCAACCCAAGCTACAAGGAAAACAAGGTAATGCAATTCTAGGGAAACTTCCTAGCATGGGTTTCATATTTCAATTGAAAATGCAAATAATTCTATCTACACATCCTAGCATAGGATCAAAGTGGTCAAGGACACTTGCCTTCTTCCTGCTGCTCTGGGAATGGATAGTCCTGATCTTGGAAGGGAAGAACTTGCTCTGGGGCAGGTTCTACTCATGCCAACACACATAGCAAAAGAAAACAACAATCCATAAGACATAGTTCACACTTTCACTCCACACATACATACATATGATAGTCATTCACATTTCTAAGTGTTGTGGTTACTCTAGATGTGTTGATTTTTAGCCTACATGCACTTTTAAACATATGTATATGATTTCTAACTTTTGTATTTCAGATTTCTGTTTGCACACTATATATGAATTTTCAATTTGAATAAATTCTTTATATTTAATTAATACACTTCTTTACTACCAAGTTTGCATGGAAGGTATTTTCCTACTCCAAATGGGTTTTCAGATCTTCTACCAAATCCTAAACTGAAATCTTTGGATTTGGAGACTTCATTTATCATTTTCTAGTTATGCATACCTATTTTCCTATATTTTCAGATTTATTTTCTATGCCTAAATGTGAACTTTATTATGAAAATAGTAAGACACATCATCTAAACAGAATAGGTTCTGGTCTAAAATATTAAATAATATATTTTTGAACTTCTCCTCTGATGTGAACTAATTTAAATTTATTTTACCAATTTTCAGAATTATTTCCTAACCTAAAAATGTGTCCCTATAACTAATAAATGTGAACAATCAATTAGACAGATTCATTTCAGCTTAAAATCTACTTTTAACTCGTTCTAAAGTTTTCCAAGTGCTAGGAGAGTTTAAATTTGAATTTACAATGTGTTTGCCTCACCTTTTTAAATTTAAATCCTAATCACATATTCAATTTTCTGAATTTAAAATCATATAGGGTCAAAAAGGTAAATCCACCCTACTACAGGGTCTAATTTATTATTTCATAAATTTCCAGGGGTCTAGCTACACATAACAGAGGGGTTTTGCTAATTTTTATTAAGTCCAGGGGCTAAAACTGATTTTTAATTGAATTTACATGAATTTCTGAAGTTCCAGGGGCTAGATCAGAAGTTTCCGGGGCTAGCTCGTGTTTTCCGAGATCCCTAGAGCGTAGCGCGTAAGAATCCCGGCCTTTATAATGCGGGGCCGACGTGGACCGTCCGATTTAAAACAGACGGCTGAGATTATAACGTCGAACCGGTACGCGGGGGTTTTATTTCTACCGTGCGATTTAAAATAGACGGCGCACAAGGGGCCACGTCGCCCTGACCGTGAGCGGGCGGCGCAGCCCGGCGGCGCGCGGCGGCAGGAGGCGGCGATCTCGCCGGAAAACTTTGGATCTTCGTCTATACTTCCTAAAACTGAGATTTCATGGCATAGAACGGTAGAGGGGAGGTCGGGGATCTCACCTCGGGGTTTTTCTTGAGCTCGGAGGTCCTGGAAGACGGTTGGCGACGAGGTCCGAGGTGGAACCGCTGCGGTGCTCGTCGGAGCTGTGCCTAGAGCGTAAACCACCGAGTTTTCTGCACCTGCGTGACTCCCCGGAGGCGGTGGGACACGATCGACGCGTTAGATTAAAGAACCCGGGCAAAGATCGAGAGAAAACGGCCGGAGAAGCTCTGGTTCTCACCGAGAGGAAAAACAGCCGATCGGGGGAGAAAAACAGGGCGATGCCGGTGTTTATATAGACTGGGGAGGGCGGCGTGTCTGTTGGGATCGAGCCGGAGTCGTCCGGGACCAGAATTTGGCTGGGAGACGAGGTTTTCCGGGGTAGTTTTTATTCGGGAGAGAGAGGTGTCCCGGGGTCGGCCGATCGCGCGCGAGGAAGAAGATGACGGCGGGCCCCGCGTGTCAGTGAGCTGGAAAAGGGGCCCACGGCTGCGGGCTGGCGAGGGGGGTGGTATGGTGCGCCGGCTGGTGGGTTTCGGCCCACTGGCCGGGGGTTTTGTTTTTTTCTTTTCTGTTTTGATTTGAATTTGAATTCCAATTTGAATTTGAATTTCTGCACCACTTTCAATATGTCAAAAAAAATTAAATTCCCCTCTTAACAGGTTTTGGAGTGTTACACTTTGTTAAGAAACATGGTAATCTTGATAAATTTGAAGCTAGATCTGTTGATGGCATGTTTCTTGGTTATCCATCTCATACTAGAGGCTACCGTGTGCTTTTAATTGATACTAACAAAATTGTGGAGACTTGTGAGGTTTCTTTTAATGAAGCTAGCCCGGGTACTAGTTCAAATATTGCAGGTCCAGATCCGTATCCGCAGGGGGAGAGTATTTTCGTTGAAGAAGAGGAAGAAGTGGTGCTGCTGCCCGAAAATTCAGCAGCTAATGACATTGTTCCAGCTCCTGATGCTGATTCACATCAAGCATCGACGACCACCATTTCTAGTCCAGATCCTCCTCACGTCAGAAGCTCATCTATTTGTGATGAACATGAAGAAGAAGCTTGTGAAGTGTCCACTCCCCCCGGATTCTCAAAAGTCATCCTCCACAAAAAATTATTGGAAGCTTGCATGAACGAGTTACAATATCCAGGTTTTTCGACCCCAATTCTCATGCTCATTCTGCTTTTGATGCTTCTTTTGAACCCAAAGATATATTACACGCACTCAGTAATGAATCTTGGATTATTTCCATGCAAGAAGAGTTAGAAAATTTTGAAATAAATAATGTTTGGAAACCTGTACCTCCACCTCAAGGTCACACTTTAATTGGAAATAAATGGGTGTTTAAAAATAAACGAAGTGAGGATGGGGTTGCGGTTAGGAATAAGGCTAGGTTGGTTGCTCAAGGTTTCACACAAGTTGAAGGTCTGGATTTTGATGAAACATTTGCTCCTGTTGCTATATTAGAAGCCATAAGAATTTTGTTAGCTTTTGCTGCATCTAAAGGTTTTAAGCTATATCAAATGGATGTTAAAAGTGCTTTTCTTAATGGCTACATAGATGAGGAGGTTTATGTCAAACAACCACCTGGTTTTGAAAATCCAAATTTTCCTAATCATGTTTACAAACTGTCCAAAGCCTTGTACAGTCTCAAACAAGCCCCTAGAGCATGGTATGATAGGTTAAAAACATTCTTACTTGAAAAGAGTTTTACCATGGGCAAGGTTGATAAAACTCTTTTTGTGCTTAAGCATGACTATGACTCATTATTCGTTCAAGTGTATGTGAATGATATTATCTTTGGTTGTGCTTCTCATGATCTTGTGTCCAAGTTTTCAGCTATGATGAGTTGAGAATTTGAGATGAGTATGATGGGAGAACTCACGTACTTTTTGGGGCTGCAGATCAAGCAAACCAAGGAGGGTACCTTTGTGCATCAAACAAAGTATACAAAAGATCTCCTAAGGCGCTTCAACATGGACAAAAGCAAGCCTCTTCGGACACCAATGGGAACAGCAACAACACTTGAACTTGATGAAGATTGTGATCTCGTTGATCAAAAAGAATATAGAAGCATGATCGGATCACTTTTGTATCTCACGGCATCAAGACCGGACATACAATTCAGCGTATGTCTTTGTGCACGGTTTCAAGCCTCCCCACGTGCTTCACATCGTCAAGCCATCAAAAGGATTCTCAGGTACTTACATGGAACTCAAGAATTTGGCATTTTTCTTCCTTATTCCTCAACCGTTACTTTGAAAGCTTTTTCCGATGCTGATTTTGGGGGTTGTAGGATTGATAGGAAAAGTACTTCTGGTGCTTGTCATTTTCTTGGTAATTCACTTGTTGCCTTGTCCTCTAGAAAACAAAGTTCAGTTGCATAATCCACAGCTGAATCTGAATATGTAGCTGCTGCTAGTGCTTGCTCACAAATTCTTTGGATTGTTCAAACGCTTAAGGACTATGGGGTTGATCTAGATAGTGTTCCACTGTTTTGTGATAACACTAGTGCAATTTGCATTGCTAAAAACCCCGTGCAACATTCGAGAACTAAGCACATTGACATTAGGTACAACTTGCTCCGTGATGGTGTCGAAAAAGGGAACATTGTGCTTCACCATGTAGATATCAAACAACAATTGGCTGACATTTTTACAAAACCTTTGGATTTCACTCATTTTTGTTACATTCGTAGTGAAATAGGGGTTATGCATCCTCATGGCTTAAATGGAGGGAGAATTCTGAAACTTGGGAAGTCTATGTGTGAATCTGAAATTAAAATAATATGAGCATAATATTTCATGCATATATGACTTTGTGATTCCTTTTTCATGCTGAAAGTTCTTACTACATTACTCGTGTTATACATTTTGTAGTTTTTACCATGTCTAGTAATTTGAATAATTACTTACACTAAAATCTGGTCATGGTCAAACTTTCTTGCTGTTTCGAACTTGTTGCATGCTCACAAGTGCTTTTAATCATAAATAATTAATCAAGTAATCAACTCACATGTTGAGTTTTTATGTTCAAATAAAAAAATGAGAAAAGATCAACAGAATATGCATGCATCGCACTTCTTCTTTTGAGATGGCTTATCATTGCACTTAGATATGAACTTGAAAGGAGTTGTGTATGACTAAAACCATGTCCTTAAGCTTTGGATTGTCAAATGACATAGGCTTGGCTTGGTTGGTTAGAATAAGTCTGATGCTGCATATAATCTCTTGCAAATGTCATAAGATCAAAATTTGTGCTTTAAATGATAAATAAAATGCAGCAACAAGTGTCATGCTTTCAGGTCATGAAATAGTTAAGTTTGTGAGATCATGACTTCCTTAAATTGAAAATTACACTTGATCTCTAGCATGGCTTACACTACTTTATGTATCTCATTGATGTGTTAGTGTAAGTTTCTTGATAGTATGATTTGGATGAGCTTTGTTTTATATGTATATGTTATAATGTGCTCATAACAAATTAAAATTTCTCTTTTATACCTTACTGAATACATTGTCAAAGGGGGAGAAATTGATCACATATTGCACACGTTCACAAGGATTTTGGCACGATTCTTCTCAGGGGGAGAATTTTTGGTATTTTTGTTTTTCTTCTGATTTTATTTCTGATTTACAAAGGGGGAGAAATTGTTTTCAAAACTTTTTATGTGAATAAGCCAATGTTCGGATTTTAAGTGGTGTTGCCAATGCATTCATCAAGGGGGAGATTGTGAGACCTATGTGTGCTGAATACATTGGCTTTGACGATAAAAGTTTTGAATACTACCAAAACACCTTTTTAACAAGGTCCGACTCTAGGTCTGAGCTCCTGCAAGGTCCGACGATAGGTCCGACGTAAGGTCTGACTTGCTTTGTCTAGGTCTGACTTATTTTGGCTAGGTCCGACTTGTTTTTGCTAGCTCCGGTGCTAGGTCCGACTAGCTTTGGTAAGTTCGTGCTAGGTCCGACTAAGGTTTAGTAAGCTCTGGCGCTAGGTCCGACTAGCTTTGGTAAGCTCCGGTTCAAGGTCCGGTTAGCTTTGGTATGGTTCGGAGCTTGATTGCAATGGTTCTGCTTTTAACTTGCAATGTTTCGAACTTGCTTTACTCTTATGGAAAGTTTGCTTAGTATTATTTTACTATGTTTTTGGTGTGTTTTGGTTGTTATGGCTGATATCATTTTGCTATGGTTTACAACATGCTTATGTGAGGTGCTCACGTAAGATGTTGTAGTTTCGGAACTAACGAGAGTCAAGTCGAGGACTTGTGCTCGGAAGTATTGGTTGTTTATTCATGTGCAGGTGTTGCTTGAGTTCAAGACATGGATGGTGACGGGATCCATTGAACTAGTCTTAGAGAGAAGATGAGGTTCAACAACCAAGTTCGGGAGGAATTGTGGTTGAGTTGATCGGGAGGTTGCACAGTATGTTTGAATCAAAAACAATGCATATGAAGGTATGTTGGACGTCGTTGGAAGATGTTTGCACGTGTGCAAGGAGTGCATGGACGTGGCTGCATGGTTCCAAGGCGTGATGAATAGATGTGGACGTAAAGAATTGGTCGTAAAGGTCCAACCGACAAGGTTAAGGACTCAGGCTGCGGCTGAGTCGTGTTTGACTCAAATATGGAAAGTTTTGAGTTGGTTATGATAGGATTTCGTGTGGGTCACGAATTTGAGTTGTTTTAGGAATGTTTGGGACGTTCCTAAGATGTTTGGAAGTCTTAAGATTGTTTCTATCTGCGTGAAGAAGAGTGTTGAGCTGTATTGGAAAGTTACAGTTTGAATCCAAGTAGGAGTGGGAGTCCTAGTTTGAATTGGGTTGGCCTGGGCTGGTTATATAAGCAAGGGAGCCCAAGGCTCGTGGGTGCACGACTTTGGGTCTGTTCCTCTTGTGTTTTGATAAATAAAATTCGTATTCTAAAGTAACTATTGTGCCTTGTTCGTCCGACTTGTTTCAGACAAGTTTTTCTCATCGAGTTTCTGTTCAGCACTACCTTGCTTTGGTGGTTTTACCATAACTCGAGTTTTATAGATCCAATTGATGTGATTCTTTTTGGGTTGGCTTCACAACTTTATTATATATCATCTGTGAAAATTTCACGGTCATTGAATTTGTGGTTTATGATCTACACGAGTTTCATTGCAGTATTCCAGAACTGTTTTCTCGCGTAGGACAGATTGACCTTTGTTCGATCTTTCGATCGTAACTTGAGTTGCTCCCAACGGATTTTCATGATTCTTGTTGTGACGTCTTCGTGACTTGATTCTCTACAATCTATACTAGTTTTGTCACAGTTGAACATGTTTAGATTAGTCGCACACATGGTTTCTTTAACAGATCGGTTTTCTGATGAGGGGTGTTTTGTTGCTTCTGCTGAAAAGATTTTATCTACCATTCACCCCCCTCTGGTAGCTTTACACGTGTACTTCGATCCTACAGAAAATACTTATTCCTCCAGAATTAATTCTTCAAAGTTTAAACTGTTTAGAATTTTAACTGGAGAACCTTTTTGGAGGAAAATTCTGAAATTTGACCAGGATGTTCACCATAATATGCTGGAGCTACCATAAAAATTTCAGATACATTTGAGCTCATTTGATGCACCTAATGGTGTGATTAATATAACTGTTCCAGAGAAAATAGAAAATGCCAGAAACATTTTCAGAATTTCCCTGAAATTGTGTAGCTCATATCTTTAGCTAGGAACCTTCCATTTAAGTAAAACCAACTCCATTAGAGCCGTCTGAAAATCTAGTTTTCATAAAGTCATGGCTTACTCCATGAAAATTCCTAGAACACCCTAAGAGCTCCAACTAAGGCCAAGTACACAATTATTTGTGGAGAGCTCAATTGAGCTTTGCTGCAAATGAAACTTGGCCAAGCCTCTCTTTAGGTTGTATCCAAACCACAGTAAAAATTTCAGAGTCATTGGGCCTGTCTAGTAAGACTTATAGTCTAAAAAATTCAACTTCAATTCAAATGCATTCAAATTGATACATATATGTATTTATCTCATGTAGTCGCTAAGGTTGAGGTGGAGCCCAAAGTCTTAGACTTCATCACTCCAGAGGAACAGCTAGCCTACGACCAACAGAAGCAAGGCACCCTTCCGTTTGCATTAGACTTTTTACAAATTTTACTGTTTTGAGAACTTACTTTGAGCACCCACTTAAATTTTGCATCAGAGTCTTGTTTGAAAACCCAAATGCATAGACAAGAAAACCCTGGATTGGGCTTAGGTTTGTAAACCTCGATTAGCTACTACAATGCTAAGATAGTGTAGGATTCGGTACAAGTTGAGTAGTTGGAACTGCTCGCGAGAATAGGCTAGAGGCACACTACTCGGGTAACGATAGCAAAATGGAACACATGGCAAGAAAAAAATGAGACCGAGCGGAGAGTAAGGGCAGCAGGACGTTGGTGCCTTGGTGCCATAGCTCCGCTTGTGTCGATTGAGGACCGAGCCGTGTGTGGGCCTGTTGTACCAGCTAGAACAGTACCGAAGACCTACCAGATATATGGGAACCGGGAAACCGATGTAATTCGGGTAGCTGGGTGTTCAGGCATTGCTTGTCGTCCAGAGGGTAGGTTGAGAGCTTGTCACGCCCGGTTTTTTCATAGAATACCCGAGTGACTCCCACATGTATGCCAGGATCATTTTCTCATACATGTGATGACAAAATAGTGAAGTATCATTATATTACAAGCCAAGTGTTCGAATATAAATAAGTCTTACATAGCGTCTTGAAGGACGATAATATGTTCACAATAATGGAAATAAACAAACAGCGGAAGATAAATCTTTTGGGCTCCATCACAGGCGTTGCCCGGGGGACTCCGTGAACCTAAAATCCTTCTTCGGGTCCGAAGTCTTGGTCATTGTACACCACGTCAATCCCTTGGCCTGAGCGGCAATTTAAAACCAACAGAAAAGCAAGCTTGAGTACCGTTGGTACTTAGCAAGTGTGCGAAATGAATGTCATGCAGGCTAGAACAAGGAAAGGTTGAACTCATGCTTAAAGAACTACACAATTAATACCAATCACCTTATCTTATTAAGCACCTATATTACTACATAAGTGAAATGGTCCCAATCCCCTAACCCATCATCAATATCAAATAACCATAACTTCATTTCCATTGTTAAGCTTCCCGCTTAACATCCTCCACTTCCCAATTCATCATCCTCTAATCATGAATAAGTCCATGCCGCTCTTTACCGTGAGCACCACTGTCATGATAGTTTTGACTCTACAGAGTTTGCACCACTGTACCCACATGTAGTGATTTCATCCCCCGTTGCCGGGTGGACTAGAAGAACCTCCATTATGCCAGTGGCCGCGAACCACGTTCACACTTCCGAGGTGTGTAGCCAGGAGATCACTACGAGGCCTTTACAAAGGGATTCCCGATGAGTGTGGGCCCACTGAGGTTTCTCCCCTAACAGCATCCAGGAGGCTCCAACCCCCGCTGCACTGGCCCCCTCATGAGCCTTGCTGTTCATATGGTAGTCCAGCTGACACCTATTCCCCGCACCAACACCCATACTACGCCGAAGATACACCTAATTAATTGGCCAAGCTTCCCCATCTCAGCATGTGGTTGGCACGGTAAAGCTAGGTTACATGCTCCATGAACCGGTCCTTAGGATTTAGGCAAGCACTAAACACAAACCCGTGTCTCATGCACACAGCACCAACCAAAGCATCCAACTTGCCTAGATCCCTATCTCTACATAATTCATAATAATCCATTCAAAGGGTAAAATAATCAAGGTGATGATTTCATATCCCATTTATCCCATTCTAAGCATGGCTAAGCATGAGTAGTATAAATGAATGACATAATAAAATAACTCCCAACCTAGGCTACAAGGAAGCAAGATAATGAAAATCTAGGGAAACTTCCTAGCATGGGTATCATATTCCAAATTGACAATGCAATTAACCTCTAACTATACATCCTAGTATAGGATCAAAGTGGTCAAGGACACTTGCCTTCTTCCTGCTGGTCCGGTGTAACATCCCTAAACCTGTTAAGAGGGGAATTTAAAAATTTTTGGACGTATTGCATGTGGTGCAGAAATTCAAATTCAAATTGGAATTCAAATTCAAATCAAAATAGAAAAGAAAAAAGAAAAAACAAAACCCCCGGCCAGTGGGCCGAAACCCACCAGCCGGCCCACCTTTTCCCGCGCCAGCCCACAGCCGCGCGCTCCTCTCTCCCACTCACTGACACGCGGGGCCCGCCGCCATCTTCTTCCTCGCGCGCGATCGGCCGACCCCGGGACACCTCTCTCTCCCGAATCAAAATTACCCCGGAAAACCACGTCTCCCAGCCGAATTCTGGTCCCGGATGACTCCGGCTCGATCCCAACAAACACGCCGCCCTCCCCAGTCTATATAAACACCGGCATTGCCCTGTTTTTCTCCCCCGATCGGCTGTTTTTCCTCCCGGTGAGAACCAGAGCTTCTCCGGCCGTTTTCTCTCGATCTTTGCCCGGGTTTTCTGATCTAACGAATCGATCGTTTCCCACAGCCTCCGGGGAGTCACGCAGGTGCAGAAACTCGGTGGTTTGCGCTCTAGGCACAGCTCCGACGAGCACCGCAGCGGTTCCACCTCGGACCTCGTCGCCGACCGTCTTCTAGGGCCTCCGAGCTCAAGAAAAACACCGAGGTGAGATCCCCGACATCCCCTCTACCGTTCTATGCCATGAAATCCCAGTTTTAGGAAGTATAGACGAAGATCCGAAGTTTTCCGGCGAGATCGCCGCCTCCCGCGCCGCGCGCCGCTGGGCAGCGCCGCCCGCGCACGGTCAGGGCGACGTGGCCGCTTGTGCGCCGTCTATTTTAAATCGCACGGTAGAAATAAAACCCCCGCGTACCGGTTCGGCGATCTAATCTGAGCCGTCTGTTTTAAATCGGACAGTCCACATCAGCCCCGCATTATAAAGGCGGGGATTCTTACGTGCTACCCCCTGGGGATCTCGGAAAACACGAGCTAGCCCCGGAAACTTCTGATCTAGCCCCTGGAACTTCAGAAATTCGTGTAAATTCAATTAAAAATCAGTTTTAGCTCGTGGACTTAATAAAAATTAGGAAAACCCTTCTTTTATGTGTAGCTAGACCCCTGGAAATTTATGAAATAATAAATTAGACCCTGTAGTAGGGTGGATTTACCTTTTTGACCCTATATGATATTAAATTCAGAAAATTGAATATGTGATTAGGATTTAAATTTAAAAAGGTGAGGCAAACACATTGTAAATTCAAATTTAAACTCTCCTAGCACTTGGAAAACTTTAGAATGAGTTAAAAGTAGATTTTAAGCTGAAATGAATCCGTCTAATTGATTGTTCATATTTATTAGTTATTGGGACACGTTTTTAGGTTAGGAAATAATTCTAAAAATTGGTAAAATAAATTTAAATTAGTTCGCATCAGAGGAGAAGTTCAAAAATATATTATTTAATATTTTAGATCAGAACCTATTCTGTTTAGATGAGGTGTCTTACTATTTTCATAATAAAGTTTACATTTAGGCATAGAAAATAAATCTGAAAATATAAGAAAATAGGTATGCATAACTAGGAAATGATAAATGAAGTTTCCAAATCCAAAGATTTCAGTTTAGGATTTAGTAGAAGATCTGAAAACCCATTTGGAGTAGGAAATTACCTTTCATTCAAACTTGGTAGCTAAGAAGTGTAGTAATTAAATATAAAGAATTTGTTCAAATTGGAAATCCATATATAGTGTGCAAACAGAAATCTGAATACAAAAGTTAGAAATCATATACACATGTTTAAAAGTGCATGTAGGCCAAAAATCAACACATATAGAGTAACCACAACACTTAGAAATGTGAATGCCTTTCATAGGTGTGAATGTGTGGTTTGTATGAAGTGAAGGTGTGAACTATGTCTTATGGATTGTTGTTTTCTTTTGCTATGTGTATTGGCATGAGTAGAACCTGCCCCAGAGCAAGTTCTCCCCTTCCAAGACCAAGAGTTTCCATTCCCAGAGCAGCAGGAAGAAGGCAAGTGTCCTTGAGCACTTTGATCCTATACTACGATGTGTAGATAGAATTATTTGCATTGTCAATTGAAATATGAAACCCATGCTAGGAAGTTTCCTTAGAATTGCATTATCTTGTTTCCTTGTAGCTTGGGTTGGGATTTATTTTATCATGTTATTTATTTATATGCTTATGCTTAGCCATGCTTAGAATGGGATAATTGGGATATGAGATCATCAGTTTATTTACCATATTCTTGAATGAGATATTGGGAGTTATGTAGAGGTAGGGATCGAGGCAAGTTGGATGATTTGGTTGGTGCTGGGTGCACGAGACTCGGGTTTGTGTATAGTACTTGCCTAGATCCTAAGGACCGGTTCATGGAGCATGTAACCTGGCTTTACCGTGCCAACCACATGCTGAGATGGGGCAGCTTGGCCAATTAATTAGGTGTGTTCCCGACGTAGTATGGGTGTGTTGGATGGTGCGGGTAATAGGTGTCAGCTAGACTACCATATGAACCGCAAGGCTAAAGAGGGGGCCACTGCAGCGGGGTTGGAGCCTCTTGTATGCTGTTAGGGGTCAAACCTCAGTGGGCCCACGCTCCTCGGGAATCCCTTTGTAAAGGCTTCATAGTGATCTTCTGGCTACACACCTGGGAGGTGTGAATGTGGTTCGCGGCCACTGGCATAATGGAGGTTCTTTTAGTCCACCCGGCAACGGAGGATGAAATCACTACATGTGGGTACAGTGGTGCAAACTCTGCAGAGTCAAAACTGTCATGACAGCCATGCTCATGGTCAAGAGCGGCTTGGACTTATTCATGATTAGAGGATTGATGGCTTTGGAAGTTGAGGATGTTAAGCGGGGAGCTTAACATTGGAATTGATGTTATGGTTATTTGATTATGATGATGGGTTGGGAGATTGGGACCATTTCACCTATGTAGTAATGTAGGTGCTTAATAAGCTAAGGCAATAGGTACTAATTGCGTAGTGCTTTAACCATGAGTTCAACCTCTCCTTGCTCTAGCCATGCATGACATAACTTTCCCACACTTGCTGAGTACCAACGATACTCAAACTTGCATATTTGTTGGTTTAAATTGCTGCTCAGGTCAAGGGGATGAAGTGGTGTTCAATGACCAAGACTTCGGACCCGGAGAAGGATTCTAGGTTCATGGAGTCCCCCGGGCAACGCCTGTGACGGAGCCCACAAGAATAATATTCCGCTGCTAGTTTATTTACATGCTATGAACTTATTATCGTCCATCGAGACGTATGCTTTTTAGGACATATTTATATTCAACACCTGGCTTGTAATAAATGATGCTTCACTATTTGTCATCACATGTATGAGAAAATGATCCTGGCATACATGTGATATTCACTCGGTTGTTCTTCGAGAAACCGGGTGTGACATCCGGGAATGGAAAGTCTTGATCTTGAAAGGTGAGAACCGGCTCTGGGGCTGGTTGTACTCATGCCACACACACATGGCAAGAGAAAACAACATTCCATAAGAGATCATCAACACATACACTCATGCAAGTCATACATACATACACATTGAAGTCATACACATAATTAAGTTTTGTGTTTACCCTAGATAGGTTGATTCTATGCATGCATGCACTTCTAAACATATATATCCCTTCTAATATTTGATATTCAGACTTCTAAGTGCCCACTAAATGTGAATTTCCAATTTTAGCAAATTTTCTTTATTAGATAATACACTTCTTAGTCAGAATATTTGCATGAAATGTAATTTCCAACTTCAAATGGGTTTTCAGATCTCCTACAGTATTTCAAACTTGATGTTTTGGATTTAGGGACCTCATTTGACCTTTACTAATTATGTCTACCCATTTTCTATATTTTCAAATTTATTTTCTTTGCTTAAAAGTAAATTTTCAGCCTTAATACAGCAAAATAAATTCATACACAAAATTTATACTATTCCAAATATCTAAACAGAACCTTTATAAATTTTCCCTACCCTTTTTGGTTACTTAGATTCATTTCTCCACATATTTAAATTTGTTTTATGCCTAAAGGGTATATTTCAGAAATAAATAACAAAGCAGCAACTTTATTGAGGTTTTAGAGTTTATCTTCCATCTGAACTCAAACTTCAGGTTGTTCTACAAGTTTTCAAAAGAACTAGAATGATCTGAACTGAATTTATACCTATGTTTGAATTTAAGCCATACATAATTTGCTTGAATTTCTAAATTAGATATTCCACAGGGTTGAAATTCGAATTCTATACTATTGCAGGGTCAAAATTATATTTTCCAAAAACCTCAGAGGTCAATGCATCAATTACTGAGGGTATTTCCTAATTTCTATTAAGTCCAGGGGCTAAAACTGATTTTTAAATGCATCTATATAAATTTCGGAGAGTCCAGGGGCTAGATCAGAAGGTTTCAGGGGCTAGCTATTCTTTTCTAACAAATCCAGGGGGTAGCGCGTAAGATTCCCGACCTTTATAATGCGGGGCTGATGTGGGCCGTTGGATTTTAAATGGAGGGCCGAGGTTAGATCGCGAAGGGGTACGTGGGGTTTCTGTTTTCATCCGCATGATTTAAAATGGACGAGGCGCAATGGGCCACATCGTCCTAGCCGGAGCCAGCTCGCGCGCGCGGCAGCGCGGCGGCGGCGGGGGGTGGGGGGGGGGGCGATCTCGCCGGAAAGTTTTTGGTTTTTGTCTACACTCACTAAAACTTGGATTTCTTTGCATAGAACGGAAGAGGGGAGGTAGGGGACCTCACCTCAGTGGTTTTCTTGCACTTTGGGGCCCTGGAAGTCGGTCGGCGGTGACGAAGTCCGGCAATGGCCCTCGGTGCTCGTCAAAGTGGCGGTTAGCGCGCAAGACATGGCATTTTTTTCACCTGCAAGACTCCCCGGCGGCGGTGGAGAAAGCCACGTGTGTTATATCGGAGAAACCAGACGAAGATCGAGAGAAAACGGTAGAGGGAATCTCGGTTCTCACCGGAGAGAAAAACGGAGCGGCGAGGGGAACTCAGCGGGGTTTTCCTGCGCTTAAATGGATGGGCGGTTGCTGCGGTGCAGCAACGGTTGGGCCATAGATCGTGGTTCGTGGCGCAGAATTCAGACGAGGTGGGCGCGATCGGGCACGGGAGGCGGGAAAAGAGGGGGCGGCGGTTGGAAGAAGAAGATGCTGACAGGCGGGCCCCGTGCGGCAGAGAGAGGAGGAGGAGGGGGAAAAGGCCGTGGGCTGCTGGGCCGGCTGCTGCTGCTGCGGTGGTTTTCGGCTCAGTAGCCATTTTTTCTTTTTTTCCTTTTCTTTTTCTTTTCTGGTTTTGCTTCAAATTTGAATTCCGGGTTGAATTTAAATTTTCCTTCAACATGCATCACGTCCACTAAATTTGAATTCATCTTTTGCCACATTTTGGGGTGTTACAGAGCTTGAGGTGTAAATTGCCTAGCGGCACTGTGGATGCGCGGGCGGAGACCTCTTGCTCGGGACGATAGGCCCGGTTCAATATTTGGCTGACGGATGAAAGGTGGTTGCGTACGACGTCCGTGATGGTTGCTGTAGGCAACATCGAGTACGGGCGTACCTGACAGGTTATTCGGGTAACCCTGCAGGTGTAAATGGATTATAATCGCCGTCCCTCACGGTCAGTGAGTACCACTTGTTCACTGTACCGTGACGTAGAAAGAACAGGCTAGAGTCATGTAAAAGTTGCTGATCGAATGCTATACCTTGATCGTTAATGACTTGCTGTAGTTTAGAGCGAATTAAAGTTCCTTTCAACCTTGGGCAAAGTACATGCGAGAAATGCGTTTCTTGTTTCATTGCGGCTCTCTCATGTGCCTTAGTGTGAGGTTCTCCACAACTTGCTGCTAAAACTTGAAAGTAAGGTTCAAATGATTGGGTGAGTCCTTTGCAACTTATTTGCCTCATGTACCCTGAATCCTTCATGTAGAAGTTTCATGTATAGGAGAGACCGGTCAGACTTGCTGAGCCATCATGTCACTGCTTGTGTTTGAAGCTTTTGCAGGGTGTTATGAGCAAGAGACTCCCGAGGAGGAGACGGAACCCCAAGAGGGAAACCCCATCGAGTGGGAGTCGTGCACGCCGCCGTGTTAGTGTGCGTGTGTGCTAACGGGGACACGTTCACGGGCTGAACGTGAACGCGATGCGTAGTCTACACCCGTGAGTGTAGACCGAACATATTTTGTTGTGAAAATGTTCATAAACTCGTTTATGTAATAAAACTTTGCTTCCGCTTTGTACCATTTTATGTGTGTTATCCGGTGCTGTGCAACGCAGCACCCCTCAGCGTGATCCTGGCTGGACGAGGCCGTGGTGCCTTTGCAAAATGGAGAAAGAACCATAGAAATGGAGAAGGAACCATAGAAATGGAGAAACAACCAAGAAATGGAGAAAGAACCATAGAAATGGACAATGGAATATAGAAATGGAGAAGGGAATAAAGGAATGGAGAAAGGGACATAGAAATGGGGGAAAATTGAAATAAGATAGCTGAATTAAGCCATTTCAATTTTTTCCCAAAATTCCAAATCTTCCCCAAATTCCCCAAAGGGGGAATTTCCCCCATATTTGGGGGGATTTTCCCCAAATTGGCCGCTGCCCTAGAGGGGGGAAAACCCCTAGGACTCTTTGGTTGAGTCCCAACTTGACTAGGACCCAACTTGACGAGACCGTCGCGGGAGAAGAAGCCCGATGATCTGCCCTACCATAATTCCCCGCAGAAAAATCCCCCGCTGCTGTCGTTGCTAGGAGGAAGGCCCTGCCAAAAGGAGGAAGTGAGGTAGGCCTTTATTACCCATCTTACGACGTCGCCGCTGTTTCTATGCATCCGTTTTCTTCGTCCCTTCGAGCAGAAACTTCTGCGTGTGGACAGATCATGTTTTGGTCGGTTTTTGACATTGGAATTGATCTAGATCTTTTGTCAAGATCATCACCACGTCCACACTTAATCCCAGCAGCCTTGTTCATCATAAAACACCATGAAAACCCATTCAAACATGCAAGAACACATACAAACTGGTTTTATAAAACTGCACCATAGGAATTACATTCACCTCATTGCATCTTCAGTAAAGTTTGTGCATGACAATGGATTGCTGTAAATTTTGTATGTGCATGGTCGTGAGTAGAAGGACAAGTTCAAGAGGCTGTCTACGAGGAGCTACAGCACCAAGACATCGAGACGCTTGAGCAACACGAGCCACGGGAGAAGGCAAGTGCCCATTGACCATATTGATCCTACGTTTTTGAAACTGTTTTGCTTGCGAAAACCCGTATCCTTGAGTCAACTTGATGGGACACCCTTTTATAGGAGTTTACTCGTTTAGTTAACCATCCTTGTTGCCGGGAAAATTGATGAGTCGGGTATGGTCATTTTTCCTTTTTGCTTCGCTTAACTTAAGGGATATGGGAAGCTGAAATAAAACTTGTTAGCTACTGCACTCATGATATAAAGATGATGACAACTTGATAATGTTAATGAGCATGGAATCGGGGAGATCTAGGAAAGATTGGTTCATAGATGTTACTGAACGAGATGGTGGTTTACTTGCTGTAGATCTAAGAACCGGTTCATGCGAGCACATGCCAGGAAAACAGTGCCACCACAAGGCTAAATATGAGTGCGGCTTAGCTGACTAATTAGGTGTGTTGCTAGCTTGTTATGGACCATTAGATGGCGCGGGGAATGAGGGTCGAGAAGGACTGCTCTGGGAACTGCATGGCACAAGAGGGGGCCCGTGGGTGGGAGAATGGAGATTCGAGCCTGCCGGTGAAACCTCAGTGGGTCCGTACATTCTAGCAGCCCTTTTGTAAAGGCTATTTTGTGATCTCTTGGCCATACACTGACAGTTGTGTACTGCTATAATGGAGGTTCTTTCTAGTCGCCGACGGGTGATGAAATCATGAACTTGTGGGTAAAGTGGCGCCACCTCTGCAGAGTGTAAAACTATCATGATAGCCATGCTTCCGGTTACAAGAACCTGGACAACCTCCATGATTAGAGGCAAAACTTGGGATATTTATTCGGGATGGTTGTGGTATGGTCATTGGGATTGGATTTGGGACTGTTTTGGGTCATGAAAATGAGTTTTGTTTCGGTTACATGATTATGAGATGGTTATGAATAATTATGAGTATGATATGAACTTGAGAAAGATTATTGGCTGGTCGAGACTTGATAAATAGTGAATTATGATGAAAGAATGTTGCTGATTTACTTGGTTATATGGGGATTTAAACTCACCTAGAAATAGTTGCTGTTTTTATCATGTTTGTGAAATAAAATTTGCTTGCTGTAATGAGCCTTTTTATTTCCTACCTTGTTGTAAGCTACATGTCATACTTTTCCACACTTGCTGAGTATGACATGTACTCACCCTTGCATTCCCACATATACATCAGCTACAGGAGAAGAGTACCTCGAGGAACATGTGGAGTAATAGGCGTGCGCACTACCGTCAACATGTCTGTGGAGTTGAAGTTGGAGCCTGCTGTCTTAGTCATTTTCCGCTGTCGTTTAGAGTCTTCCGCTCCAAGAACAAGTTAGATATTGATGAGTGAGACATTGAATCATTGTAATAAAGTACTTAAACACTATTTATTCGTGGTTATATTCTGAATTCATATTGTGGATTACATGTGTACGTGTGATGAACATCGTGGGCACACATATGCCTTCACTTGGTTCTATTTTCGGAACCTGGTGTCACAAATTGGTACCAGGGCCATGTTGACCATAGGACGCGAGCCTAGGTAGATTTGACACTCTAATACACATAGGAACACCCCTCTAAACCGCTATTTTCGAAAATTGCTTGCTGCTGCACTTTACTTGTCAATTTAGCCATAGCAAAGTGCTATTTTCAGCCCCACTTTTTCTCTGTTTTTGGGTAGCAACAGTTTTGCTTTCTTGCTTCAAGGCTTCTGAAGTTTTTGAGTATTTTCTTCTTCTCTAAAGATTCTCATGTTTTATTTATAGATGCCGGAGATTAGGAGCACAGCACGCATAAGGACTTGTCCATCACCACTTGGGAATGCACTTAACCCCATTGAGGTGTCTGATGGACCATATTGGGAGGAGGTGAAGATGGAACCTCATGATGAAGATGAAGTCAATATCTCTATGCATGAGGAAGAGATCCGGAGGAGGTGGAACCATTCGAAGATGACATGGTGGATGATCCACAGGAACTGCATTGGTACGCACCTCAGGAGGAGTTTCACGCAGTCTTACACCCCATGGAGCCTCATGAAGCTATGTTGGAAGGAGATGAATCCGAAGAGGAGTCGCCCCTTGCTGAGGCCGAGAATGAAGGTGATCAATGGGCCAACCATTCAGTTCAAGAATTCCGGTCCGACGGTATGGAAGGAGGACACATATCCAAGAAGCTTAAAGAATTTCTGGATTGCTGCAGCTTATACCCAGAATATCTTCTCAAGAAAGTCCCTCGTCTCATACATGAAGAGTGGAAGTCTGAGGTAACCATCCTATCTAACGGTAGGGTTGTCACACGACACTTCACACCCACTTTGAGAGCTACAAGGGAAGAAGCTATTGATGATGATGCATGGGATCCACTCACCGGACTATGCTACGCCTTCCGTGAGCAGCTTGAGAACACTACAAGCGTGGTACAAGGGAGATCATTGGACCCCATGGAGGAGCTCTTTCCAAACCACAAGCTGCTGACAAGTCTCAGAGGTTGCTCGTGGAGTTAGGAAACCGCTATGCAAGCACACAAGAAGAGATCCGTTACCTCCGCAAGAAGCTGTATTTGCTGGAGAAACAAGAGGGGACTCGTGCCAATGTGGGAGGAAATGGAGCACCAGCTTAATCTATCCCTACATGGACTGCTGACTTAACGTGGCGTGCACCAATGTATGGACCACCCCCGTCACACGCCGAGAACAGCACCGTTTCTCATCATTAAGTTTAGGTTTCCCATTGAATAAGCTGTAATAGGAACACTTAGACGTAGTAGGCTGAAATAAGAGCGGTGTGCTGAAATTTCATGATGATTGCTTGTGTTTGTGTACATGGTACGAGTTGTGGAACACTTCGGCGAATATCCACATCCACACATAGTAGAGAGATGTGATATACTTCGGCACTTGTTCACATCCTCATATATGCTGAAATTAATAAAAGAAGTTACTAAGTTCATACACCTTGATGCATATAGTTGGGAAATCACTTCTTTCAATTCTGAGTTCTATTTCGAGAGTAAGCCTTAAAATAAGGGGTGTAGACTTTCTTGCCAACTTTATCGTTTTGGATTCCCAAGGGATTGACATAATACTTGGAATGGACTGGTTAAGCAAGCACCACAGAGTGATTCAATATGCTCAGAGGATCGTGCAGTTGACGAGTGAGCACGGTACTTGTATTGAGTTTGAGGCAGCCCAACCTACAACCGAGAAGGCAGTGCTGAACCACATCAAAGAAGCGACATTGGAAAGCATTCTGGTGGTTCAAGAATATTCAGATATGTTCCCGGAAGAACTTCCAGGTATGCCACCTGACCGGGACATTTAATTTGCCATTAATTTAGTACCCGGAACTGCACCTATAGCAAAGAGGCCATATAGGATGCCTGCTAATGAATTAGTGGAGCTCAAGAAGCAAATTTAGGAGCACCTAGAAAAGGGTTTTATACGCCCAAGCTCGTCACCGTGGGGAGCCCAGGTGCTCTTCATGGATAATAAAGATGGGACCCAAAGGATATGTGTGGACTATAAGTCTCTCAACGAAGTGACGATCAAGAATAAATATCCGCTGCCCCGCATAGAGGACTTGTACGATCAAATGAAAGGTGCCCTAATTTTCTCCAAGATTGATCTTCGGTCGAGATCCTTCCAGATGAAGATTAAGCCCTGCGACGTACCCAAGACTGCATTTCGAACATGGTATGGTTCGTATGAATATACCGTTATGTCTTTTGGTTTAACGAATGCACCTGCATACTTTATGTACCTCATGAATAAGGTCTTCATGGAGTACTTGGACAAGTTCATCGTGGTTTTCATCGATGACATCATGGTGTATTCGAAAATCGAGGAAGAACATGAAGAACACTTGAGATTGACATTGCAGAAACTGCGAGAGCATCAATTGTATGCTAAGTTAAGCAAGTGTCAGTTTTGGCTAAAGGAGATATCGTTCCTAGGCCACATCACCTCCGATGGGGGAGTATCGGTTGATCCCGGAAAAGTGGGAGATGTTTTGAAGTGGAACCAACCGCAGAATGTGAGGGACATTTGTATTTTCCTTGGGATGGCTGGATACTATCGCCGGTTCATCAAGGATTTCTTCAAAAAGCGAAGCCTATGACGGAATTATTGATGAAGGGGAAAGCATTTCAGTGGACACCAGCGTGTCAAGACAGCTTTGAAGAGCTAAAGAAAAGATTAACAACAGCGCCGGTTTTGGTATTGCCGGACGTGAGCAAGAGTTTTGATATATATTGTGACGCATCAAGACAAGTGCTTGGATGTGTGCTCATGCAAGGAGGACAAGTGGTTGCCTATGCATCTAGGCAATTAAAGAAACATGAGCTGAATGATGCTACACACGACCTGGAGCATGCAGCCGTGGTACATGACTTGAAGATTTGGAGGCATTACATCCTTGGTCACCGATGTGAGATATACACGGATAACAAAAGCCTCAAGTATATATTCACACAAATGGATCTGAATTTGAGGCAATGTCGATGGTTGGAACTCATCAAAGATTATGATGTTGAAATCAACTATCACCCCGGAAAGGCCAATGTAGTAGCTGAGGCGTTGAGCCGAAAAGGAGCATGTCATCAACTCACGGTTCGGGAGCTGCCACCCAACCTGCTTAGGGAGTTTGAACGGTTGCATCTCGGGTTCTTGAACGAGATGGAGGTGATCGAACTGAACTCAACTCTGGAACAATAGATATGAGATGGCCAAGCAACGGATGAGGAAATCATGGAAAGAATCCGACAAGGCATAGAGAAGGATTTCAAGGAAGACGAGAATGGCATGTGTAACACCCTCAAATTCATTTCCATGCATTGCACACATTTTTCATGTAGAGAAACATTATAAAAGAAGTAGAAATGGAGAAAGAACTATAGAAATGGAGAATGAACATAGAAATGGAGAAAGAACCATAGAAATGGTAAAAGGAACCGTATAAATGGAGAAAGGACCATAGAAATGGAGGAAGGAACCATAGAAATGGAGAAAGAACCATAGAAATGGAGGAAAAATCACAGAAATGGAGAAGGGAATATAGAAATGGAGAATGGGGCATAGAAATGGAGAAGGGCAATGTTGAAATGGAGAATGGGACATAGAAATGTAGAGGGGAATGTAGAAATGGAGAATGGGACATAGAAATGGAGAGGGGAATGTAGAAATGGAGAATGGGACATAGAAATGGAGAGGGGAATGGAGAAACGGAACAAGTGACATAGAAATGGTGAGGAATGGGAAAACGATAGCTGAAATGAGCCATTCCCAAATTTCCCCACAAAATTTCTAAATTCCCCAATTCCCAAAAAGGGGAATTTTCCCCACAGTTGGGGGATAAAATCCCCAAGGCTGCCACACCTAACTGAAAAGATAAGTTTGTTGAGATCCAAAATTGAATAGGACTCTTATTTGAGCTCCAAATGGAGTAGGACTCTCCTTTTCCCCCTTATAAATATAACCCCCACCCCCTTGGCCGACCCCTTTCTATTTTGGATGTCCTCCCCCTGCTTCCAATCCCCTTACTTGCTGTCAAGTCGCCAAGTCCCCCACCCCTGCCAGAATTTGGCCGCCGTCGAGCCCTGTCGAGCCCCGCCGTCGCCGGAGAAGAACCCCGATGATCTGTCATACAAATATTTTCCATAGAAAAATTCCCCACTGCTGCCATTGCTAGGAGGAAGGCCCTGCCACCAAAAGGGTGTGAGGTAGGTCCCCATTACCCATCTTACGACGCTGCCTCTGTTTCTACGCATCCGTTTCCTTCGCCCCCTTCGAGCAGAAACTTTTACGTGTGGACAGATCGTGTTTCGATCGATTTTTAACGGTAGAATTGATCTAGATCTTGAGTCAAGATTATCACCACGTCCACACTTGATCCCTACACCCTTGTTCATCATAAAACCCCATGAAAGTCCCTTAAAACATGCAAGAACACGTACAAACTAGTTTAATTAAACAACACCATAGGATTTGCACCCATCTACTCCATTGCATCTTGAGTAAAGTTTGTGCATGATGATTGATTGCTGTGAAATTTGTATGTGTGGGATCGTGAGTAGAAGAACAAGCTCAAGAGGCCATCTACGAGGAACTACAGCACTAAGACTTGGAGACACTTGAACCACAAGAACCACGGGAGCAAGGCAAGTGCCCGTTGACCATATTGATCCCATTTTCGGAAACTGTTTTGTTTGCGAAAACCCATATGCTTGAGTCAACTTGATGGGACACCCTTTTATTGGAGTTTACTAGTTTTGTTAACCATCCTTGTCGCCGGGAAAGTTGATGAGTCGGGTACGGTCGTTTTTCCTTTTTGCTTCGCTTAATTCACGTGATACGGGAAGCTGAAATAAAACAAGTCTAGCTACTGCACTCATATGTATAAAGATGATGAGATCTTGATAATGTTAATGGGCATGGAATCGTGGAGATCTTGGCAAGCTTGGTTCATGGATGTTGCTGGATGAGATGGTGGTTTTCTTGCCATAAATCTAAGGACCGGTTCATGCAAGAATATGCCAGAAAAATAGTGCCACCACAAGGCCAAGTATGGGTGCGGCTTAGCTGATTAATTAGGTGTGTTGCTAGCTTGTTATGGACCGTGGATGGCGTGGGGAATGGGAGTCGAGGAGGACTGCCCTGGGAACTGCATGGCACAAGAGGGGGCCCGTGGGTGGGAGAATGGAGATTCGAGCCTGCCGGTGAAACCTTAGTGAGTCCATACATCTAGTAGCCCCTTTATAAAGGCTATTTTGTGACCTCTTGGCCATACACCGACAGTTGTGTACTGGTATAATGGAGGTTCTGCAGTCGCCGACGGGTGACGGAATCACGAACTTGTGGGTAAAGTGGTGCCACCTCTGCAGAGTGTAAAACTATCATGATAGCCATGCTTCCGGTCACAAGCACCTGGCCAACTTCCATGAATAGAGGGAAAACATGGGATGGATATTCGGTATGATTATGGTATGGTCATTGGGATTGGTTTTGGAACTGTTTTGAGTCATGAAAATGTGTTTGGCTTCGGTTATATGAATATGAGATGGTTATGAATATTTATGAGTATGAGATGAACTTGAGAAAGATTAGTGGCTGGTTGAGACTTGATAAATGGTGAATGTCACACCCGGTTTTTCCGAAGAACAACCAAGTGAATACCACATGTATGCCAGGATCATTTTCTCATACATGTGATGACAAATAGTGAAGCATCATTTATTACAAGCCAGGTGTCGAATATAAATAAGTCTTACATCGCAAATGTCTCAATGGACACTAATGCTTCATCACAAGTAAATAAACTAGCAGCGGAATATTATTCTTTAGGGCTCCATCACAGGCGTTGCCCGGGGGTCTTCATGAACCTAAAAACCTTCCTCGGGTCCAAAATCTTGGTCATTATACACCACCTCACTATCTTGACCTGAGCAGCAATATAAACCAACAAATATGCAAGGTTGAGTACCAATGGTACTCAGCAAGTGTGGGAAAATTATATCATGCATGGCTAGAACAAGGAGAGGTTTAACTCATGGTTAAAGCACTACGCAATTAATACCTATCACCTTAGCTTATTAAGCACCTTCATTACTACACAAGTGAAATGGTCCCAATCTCCCATCCCATCATCATAATCCAATAACCATAACATCATTTCCAATGTTAAGCTCCCCGCTTAACTTCCAAAACCATCACTCCTCTAATCATGAATAAGTCCAGGCCGCTCTTAACCGTGAGCACGGCTGTCAAGACAGTTTTGACTCTGCAGAGTTTGTACCACTGTACCCACAAGTAGTGATTTCATCCCCCGTTGCCGGGTGGACTAAAAGAACCTCCATTATGCCAGTGGCTACGATCCACATTCACACTTCCCAGGTGTGCGGCCAGGAGATCACTACGAAGCCTTTACAAAGAGATTCCCGACGAGCGTGGGCCCACTGAGGTTTCACCTCTAACAGCATACAAGAGGCTCCAACCCCGCTGCAGTGGCCCCCTCTTGAGCCTTGCGGTTCATATGGTAGTCCAGCTGACACCTACTCCCCGCACCATCCAACACACCCATACTACGCCGGGGATACACCTAATTAATTGGCCAAGCTGCCCCATCTCAGCATGTGGTTGACACTGTAAAGCCGGGTTACATGCTCCATGAACCGGTCCTTAGGATCCAGGCAAGTACTAAACACAAACCCAAGTCTCGTGCACCCAGCACACAACCAAAACATCCAACTTGCCTTGATCCCTACCTCTACATAACTCACAATGTCTCATACAAGAGTATGGTAATATAAACTGATGATTCTCATGTCCCAAATATCCCATTCTAAGCATGGCTAAGCATATGCATGGAAATAAATGACATGGTAAAATAAATCCCAACCCAAGCTTCAAGGAAACAAGGTCATGCAATTCTAGGGAAACTTTCCTAGCATGGGTTTCATATTTCATCTGACAATGCAAATAATTCTATCTACACATCCTAGCATAGGATCAAAGTGGTCAAGGACACTTGCCTCCTTCTTGCTGCTCTTGAAATTGGTAGTCCTGATCTTGGAAAGGGTTAACTTGCTCTTGAACAGGTTCTACTTCATACCATCACACATAGCAAAAGAAAAACAACAATCATAAGACATAGTTCACACTTCTACTTCATACAAACCACACATTCATATTTATGAAATTCTTTACCATTATATGTGTTGTGGTTACTTTATGTGTGTTAAGTTGTGGCTTGCATGCACTTTTAACCATGTATATATGATTCCTACTTTTGTGTCCACATTTATACTTACATACTATTTATATGGGTTTCCAATAAATTTCTTATATTCAACTACTACACCTTTTTACTACCAAGTATGTAAGAAAAGTATTTTTCTTCTCCTTATGTGCCTTCATAATTTCTATCAACCCTAAACTGAATTCTTTGTATTTTAGAAACTCCATTTATCATTTACTAGTTGCTATATTTTCAGATTTATATTCCTATGCATAATTGTGCATTTTATTATAAAATTAGTAATACACATCATCTAAACAGTATAGGTTCTGATCCTAAATAATTTAATAACATATTTTAACCTTGGCCTCTGATGTAAACTATTTCATAATTATTTTCCCTATTTTTCTATAACTATTCTTTACTTAAAAATGTGTCCCTATACTAATAAATGTGAATAATAGTTGAAACAGATTCATTTCAGCCCAAAAATATATTTTTATATCACTCCAAAGTTTCCTAAGTACTGAGGAAGTTTTTAATTAACTTTGACAATTATGTTTGTCCCTACTTTTTAATTTTTAAACACTAGTTACATATTCAATTTTCTAAATTAAATACTAAACAGGGCTAAAATAATGAACTCACCCATTACAGGGTCTATAATATTATTTTCATAATTTCCAGGGGTCTAGCTACACTTATTAGAGGTGTTTTTCCTAATTTTTATTAAGTCCAGGGGCTAAAACTGATTTTTAAATGAATTTACATGATTTTCTGGAGTTCCAGGGGCTAGATCTGAAGTTTCCGGGGCTAGCTCTCAATTCCAGAGAACCCCAGGGGGTAGCACGTAAGAATTCCAGTCTTTATAATGCGGGGCTGACGTGGACCGTCCGATTTTAAACCGACGGCTGAGATTATAACATCGAACCGGTACGCGGGGTTTTAAAGTCTACCGTGCGATTTAAAATAAACGGCGCACAAGCGGCCACGTCGCTCCGATCGAGCGCGGACGGCGCTGCCGGCGGCGCACGGCGGCGGGAAGCGGCGATCTCGCCGGAAAGTTTCGGATCCCCGAGAATTCTGCCTAGAACTGTGATCTTATGGCCTAGATCGGTAGAGGGGAGGTCAGGGATCTCACCTCGGGGGTTTTCTCGAGCTCGGGGGTCCTGGAAAGTGATCGGCGGCGAGGTCCGAGGCAAAACCACGGCGAAGCTCGTCGGCGCTGGATTTACACCGTAAGTCTTCGGGTTTTCTGCACCTGCAAAGTTCCCCGGAGGCGGTGGATCAAGACCAGCGAGTTAGATCAGAGTTTCCGAGCTTAGATCGGCCAGAATTCACCGGCGAAGTCTCGGTGCTCACCGGAGTGAAAATCGGCGATCGCGTGAGAAAAACCGATCAGGGCTGGGGTTTTTATAGCTGGGGGAGGGCGGTGGGTCTGTTGCGATCGAGTTTGAGTCGTTTGGGACCAGAATTCGGGCTGCGGGATGCGGAAATCCGGTCGGTTGCGATTGCGCGCGCGGGAGAGAGTCCGGGGTCGCGGGGTTAGGGATGACATGTGGGTCCCACCTGTCTGTGAGAGACAGCGCGGCGCGCGCGGGGTGGGCTGGCGCGGGGAAAACTGGGCCGGCTGGCGGGTTTCGGCCCACTGGCCGGTTTTTTTCCCGTTTCTCTTTTTCTTTTTCCATTTCTTTTCTGTTTTGAGTATAATTTGAATTCCAGTTTGAATTTGAATTTTTGCAAAACATGCAACACGTCCAAAAAATTTTAAATTCCCCCCTGAACATGGTTTAGAGTTTTGAATCAAAATTTGGGGTGTTACAGCTCTACCCCCCTTAAAAGAAATCTCGTCCTTGAGATTGGTGTTTCTAAGAAAACAATTTCGGAAATTGTGCCTTAAGCTCATCTTCCCGTTCCCAGGTGGCTTCCTCTTCTGAGTGATGCTTCCACTGCACCTTGCACATCCGGATTCTTTTATTTCTGGTGAGGCGTTCCATCGTCTCCAAAATCTTGTATGGTTGCTCGGCATAAGACAAATCCTCAGCTACATCCACTTCATTCATGGGTAACACCTCTGCAGGCGTCCTCAGACATTTCTTGAGTTGTGACACATGGAATACATCGTGCACATCCGATAGATGAACCAGTAACTCTAGTTGGTACGCCACTTCGCCTTTCCTTTCCAAAACTTGAAAGGGTCCGATGTATCGAGGTGACAACTTCCCTTTCACCTTGAACCGACGAAGCCCTCTGATAGGGGATACCTTGAGATAAACATAGTCTCCCACGTTGAAAACGAGCTCTCTTCTTCGTACATCAGCATAACTCTTCTGGCGGGTTTGTGCTATCCTCAACTTGTTGCGAATCTCCCTCACCTTCGCCTCGGCTTCTTGTAGCACTTCTGGACCAAACACTTTACTTTCTCCTGTTTGGTTCCAAAATAGGGGAGTTCTGCACTTCCTTCCATACAAAGCTTCAAATGGTGACATCTTCATACTAGCTTGATAGCTGTTGTTATAGGAAAACTCCGCATACGGTAAGTTCTTGTCCCAACTCCTATTGTTTTTGAGTGCACATGCCCTTAACATATCTTCAAGGATCTGATTGGTTCTCTCCGTCTGCCCGTCAGTTTGGGGATGATAGGCAGAGCTGAAATTCAGATGGGTTCCCATGGTTTCATGCAACTTTTGCCAAAACCTCGAGGTGAACTGTGTCCCTCGATCCGACACAATCTTCTTTGGCACTCCATGGTAACACACGATCCTTGACATGTACAACTCTGCCAATTTGGATCTGCTGTAGCTTTCTTTCACAGGAATGAAATGAGCTACCTTGGTTAGCCGATCAATAATGACCCATATTGAATCATACCCGGATTGGGTCCTAGGCAATCCCACTACAAAATCCATGCTGATTTCTTCCCACTTCCATTCAGGTACTTTAAGTGGTTGCAATAATCCCGCGGGTCGTTGATGTTCTGCTTTCACCAACTGACATGTGTCACATAGGGCAACATGTTCCGCGACATCTCGCTTCATGCCATACCACCAATACCTGCTCTTGAGGTCTTGGTACATCTTCGTACTACCAGGATGAATGGAATAGTCGGAATCGTGAGCCTCCTTCAAAATTAATTCACGGATCTCTTTTACTTCTGGCACACAGATCCTTTTCCCGTGCCACACCGTTCCTTGTTCATCCTCTCTAAAACCAGGAGCTTTATTTTCCTTGATAAGCTGTCTGATCTCTTGTATCTTCTCATCATTCTTTTGGCCCTCGCGTATGTCTTGCTCGAGTGTGGAGTCCACTTCCATGGCGATGGCTTCACCACTATTTACTAGACATAGATTGAGTCTTATAACCTCGTCCTTCAATTCTGCAGGCATGTCCTTCAAACTCAACTTATTGACCTGCACTTTCCGACTCAAAGCATCGGCCACGACGTTTGCTTTCCCGGGATGATAGTTGATGCCCACATCAAAGTCATTGATTAGCTCTAACCATTTCCTTTGTCTGAGGTTGAGATCTGGCTGTGTGAATATGTACTTCAAACTCTTATGATCCGTATATATCTCTGTCCTCTTCCCCATCAAATAGTGCCGCCAAATTTTCAACGCGTGTACCACTGCAGCTAGTTCTAGGTCATGTGTAGGATAGTTCTTCTCGTGCTTCCGAAGCTGCCGGGATGCATAAGCCACGACATGTCCTTCTTGCATGAGAACACATCCCAACCCATTTCCAGAGGCATCGCAGTACACTGTGAAATTCTTCTGCATATCTGGCATAACCAGCACTGGGGCTGTTGTCAATCTCTTCTTTAGCTCTTGAAAGCTCGTCTCGCACTGTGGCGTCCAGGTGAATGTGATTCCCTTCTCCAACCGTTTGGTGAGAGGTCTCGATATCTTGGAGAATCCCTCAATAAACCGTCGATAGTATCCAGCCAAGCCCAAAAAGCTTCGAACTTCCCCGACATTTTCAGGGTTTTTCCACTTCTGGATATCCTCGATTTTGGCGGGATCTACGGAGATTCCTCCCTCCGAGATTATATGTCCTAAAAAGGGAACTCTCTTCAGCCAAAACTCACACTTGCTCAACTTGGCATATAGTTGGTGTTCTCTCAGCCTCTGTAACACCAACCTTAGATGTTTCTCATGTTCTTCTTCATTTTTGGAGAAGACGAGAATATCATTTATGAAAACCACCACAAATTTGTCCAGATATTCCATGAATACCTTGTTCATGAGGTACATGAAATATGCCGGGGCATTGGTTAGCCCAAAAGGCATGACAGTGTATTCATACAGTCCATACCGAGATACGAAAGCTGTCTTGGGAATATCAGATTGCCTTATCTTGAGTTGGTGGTACCCCGACCTGAGATCAATTTTCGAGAACACACAAGCTCCCCTCAACTGATCAAACAAGTCTTCAATGCGGGGTAATGGGTACTTGTTTTTGATGGTTACCTCATTCAAGGCACGGTAATCCACGCATAACCTTTGGGTTCCGTCTTTCTTGGGCACAAATATCACCGGAGCTCCCCATGGTGAGGAACTAGGGCGAATATACCCCTTCTCCGTCAACTCTCTCAAATGATCCTTGAGCTCTTCTAGCTGCTTGGACTCCATTCGATAAGGTCTCTTGTATATCGGGGCTGTTCCTGGTACTAGCTCAATTGCGAATTCCACGTCACGGTCGGGAGGCATACCTGGCAATTCCTCCGGAAAAACATCTGGATATTCCCTGATAGTCCTGATTTCCTCAACTTTCACCTCCACTTGATTTAATTTAATGTCCCTCCTAGGCTCGTGTATCGTTATGAACTTTACTCTTGTGCCATTGGGGTGAGTTAGTTCCACCGTTCTGGTCGAACAATGGATGATTCCTTTATGTTTGGTCAACCAATCCATACCCAAAATAATATCTATCCCTTGTGAATATATCACTATGAGGTTAGCAGTAAATACTACCCCATTAATGTCTAGGCTCACTTTGGGACACACTTGTCTTGTCCTTATTTCTCCACCTGGAGAGTTTACGGCTAGCATATGGTTCATTTGTGTGGTTGTTAGGTCATGCTTCTTAACAAACCCTTGAGCAATGAACGAGTGGGTAGCACCAGAATCAAACAGCAGAGTTGCAAGGTGTAAATTGGCAGGAAACTTACCAACTACCACGTCGGGTGCCTCTTGTGCTTCCTCCATAGTGACATGGTTCACCCGTCCTCTCAATACATTCTGCTGTTGTGGCGGCGCAGGCTTCTTCTTTGGGCATTTATGGGCGTAGTGCCCCACTTCACCACAGCTGAAACATTGCACCCCAATCTTAGATGCTGGGCCCTTGTTGTCTTGTGGTTGGTTTGGGGGTCCTTGCACTGCTGGTCGAGGTGGATATGCGGGGCGAGGCTGCTGCACAAACTGACGTTGCGGCTGTGCTGGTGCTGCGGGTGGCCTGTAGTTTGGGTTGTACCCTCTTGGTGCTGAATAGGGTACCGCAGCACGGCTTGTCTGCCCCGTAGGTTGTTGCATCATACGTGGGCGGGTGTTGCTCCCTGAGGCCTGATGTGACCACCCAGCCTTCCTCTTATTCTCATTTTCCAAGGCCTTTAGCTTCCTTTCCACCACAAATGCTCTGTCCACCATCTTTTGAAAGCTTTCATACTCATTGGAAGACATTGCACACTGCATCTCTGCGGTAAGTCCTTCCACGAAACAATCTTGTTTCTGCTCATCAGTCTCTATGTCTCGTGGAGCATAACGGGATAGTTGAGTAAATTTAGTGAGGTATTCCCTCACAGTCATGTTTCCCTGCTGCAGTCCCAAAAATTCCTTCCTCTTGTTTTTGAGTTCACCTCTTGGGATGTAATGGTTGCGGAAGCTACGCTTGAAATCTTCCCAAGTGATGTTCTCAGGGTCATGATGGGCGACCACGTAGGCGGTCCACCAATTAGCAGCAGGTCCATGCAATTGATGAGAGGCAAACAGCACCCTCTCATACCCTTGGCACTGTATGATCCTCATCTTACTTTCAATGGTCTTCAGCCAATCATCTGCCTCCAGAGGTTCAGCAGCACTTGCAAACTTTGGAGGTTGAGTTCCTAGAAACTCACTCAACCTTGGTTGGCGTGGTGCAGCTTGTGGAGGTGGAACTTGATGCAAGTTGGCCACCACTTGAGTCAAGTTCTGGATAAGCTGATTTTGATTCTCCAGCATTTGGTGGAGAGGATCAACTTCTTCACGGCGACCACCCCGGTCCTGGCCTCCAGAAAGATGAGGGTTGCATGCCTCATCATTGTTGTTGGCCGGGGTTGGCAGCACGTCCTTTTCCTCTTCCGGCCATCTGGCAGAATCAACAAATGTTAATTTGATACCATTTAGTATCATCTTACTACTTTCATTTGTTGGTACTTTGAGGTGTTGAGGCTTTGTTAAAATTTTACGAGGGTTTATATCTCACACCAAATAAATGCACTATTATTTCCTGTGGGTTCACACACCAAAGCAAAACAATCTGAAGACGAGGCTGTGGACAATTGCTCATGGCTTCCACAACTCACGTCACACACCAAGCATTATCACACCATTAACTACGTAACGACTCGACTACTCGACCTCTTGCTAGCTAGGGGAAAGACTCTACACTACTCGTCCTCTTGAGCTGGCTCCTCGGGATCTTCCTCCTCATTTCGGCTACCTTCTGACTCTGCTTTGGGTGGGGAGGCTGCTGGTGGAGAAGTGCGACGACGCCTGATTGCTCGGCGATCCGGGGAGTCAGGAGTCCATGTATCATTCACGGTGACACACAGTTCATTCCCATCTCCTCTTTCTCTCGCCTTTAAGCAAGCTCGCAGCAACGCCTCCGTTTCCTTCAGGGTGTCTCGGACATCCTGAAGCTCTTGTTGACACTCCTGCAGTCGAGTGCTGAGCATAGCAGCATCCTCCAAGCACAAGTCCATGTGCTCATGGGAAGTCCCTTGCTGCACCGGCGGGTACTTGTACTCCGTGGTACCACTCTCACGTTGGAGGACATACATGTACTCAGTTTTATCCAAGTGGCGACGATAGATGTGACTCTGGCAGGTGATGGCCTCCCAGGTGACATCTTTCTCCGCGTCAACTTGTGTTGCTCGACAAGCTGGAGAGTGGTGAATCTTAAGCAGCTGATTCTCGTGTATAATCCTCATCTCCGAACTCCATTCTTCCCTCTTCTCACGGATGGTCCTGGTGGAGTTATAGTGGATGATTAGCTTGCCCGTATTGCCGGCGGCTTCGAGCATACGACGAAGACGGCGCAACAAATCTCCTACTGCCAATCCGTAGGAAAGGTACGTCACTGGACGACTCTCCTCTCTTTCGGCAAGGGCAACTACGGGAACTCTCCCTCCTGTGGACTTACGAGCGGTGCGAATCATGCGAACCATCTAAAACAAAAAGAATTTAAAATTAGGTTAGATAAATTCTCAAACAAAAATCCTGTTTTGAATGAAAGTTGGGGTAAGATGAAAAAAATGACTCCTTTAATAACACTTTTCCACCCACACCTTGGAAAATAGTTTTTAAGAAAATAGGGCCCTTAAATACGTCCATTTCTACCTAGGTCCACGTTCCTACGGGCAACCTTGGCTCTAATACCACCTCTGTCACACCCGGTTTTTCCGAAGAACAACCAAGTGAATACCACATGTATGCCAGGATCATTTTCTCATACATGTGATGACAAATAGTGAAGCATCATTTATTACAAGCCAGGTGTCGAATATAAATAAGTCTTACATCGCAAATGTCTCAATGGACACTAATGCTTCATCACAAGTAAATAAACTAGCAGCGGAATATTATTCTTTAGGGCTCCATCACAGGCGTTGCCCGGGGGTCTTCATGAACCTAAAAACCTTCCTCGGGTCCAAAATCTTGGTCATTATACACCACCTCATTATCTTGACCTGAGCAGCAATATAAACCAACAAATATGCAAGGTTGAGTACCAATGGTACTCAGCAAGTGTGGGAAAATTATATCATGCATGGCTAGAACAAGGAGAGGTTGAACTCATGGTTAAAGCACTACGAATTAATACCTATCACCTTAGCTTATTAAGCACCTTCATTACTACACAAGTGAAATGGTCCCAATCTCCCATCCCATCATCATAATCCAATAACCATAACATCATTTCCAATGTTAAGCTCCCCGCTTAACTTCCAAAACCATCACTCCTCTAATCATGAATAAGTCCAGGCCGCTCTTAACCGTGAGCACGGCTGTCAAGACAGTTTTGACTCTGCAGAGTTTGTACCACTGTACCCACAAGTAGTGATTTCATCCCCCGTTGCCGGGTGGACTAAAAGAACCTCCATTATGCCAGTGGCTACGATCCACATTCACACTTCCCAGGTGTGCGGCCAGGAGATCACTACGAAGCCTTTACAAAGAGATTCCCGACGAGCGTGGGCCCACTGAGGTTTCACCTCTAACAGCATACAAGAGGCTCCAACCCCGCTGCAGTGGCCCCCTCTTGAGCCTTGCGGTTCATATGGTAGTCCAGCTGACACCTACTCCCCGCACCATCCAACACACCCATACTACGCCGGGGATACACCTAATTAATTGGCCAAGCTGCCCCATCTCAGCATGTGGTTGACACTGTAAAGCCGGGTTACATGCTCCATGAACCGGTCCTTAGGATCCAGGCAAGTACTAAACACAAACCCAAGTCTCGTGCACCCAGCACACAACCAAAACATCCAACTTGCCTTGATCCCTACCTCTACATAACTCACAATGTCTCATACAAGAGTATGGTAATATAAACTGATGATTCTCATGTCCCAAATATCCCATTCTAAGCATGGCTAAGCATATGCATGGAAATAAATGACATGGTAAAATAAATCCCAACCCAAGCTTCAAGGAAACAAGGTCATGCAATTCTAGGGAAACTTTCCTAGCATGGGTTTCATATTTCATCTGACAATGCAAATAATTCTATCTACACCTCCTAGCATAGGATCAAAGTGGTCAAGGACACTTGCCTCCTTCTTGCTGCTCTTGAAATTGGTAGTCCTGATCTTGGAAAGGGTTAACTTGCTCTTGAACAGGTTCTACTTCATACCATCACACATAGCAAAAGAAAAACAACAATCATAAGACATAGTTCACACTTCTACTTCATACAAACCACACATTCATATTTATGAAATTCTTTACCATTATATGTGTTGTGGTTACTTTATGTGTGTTAAGTTGTGGCTTGCATGCACTTTTAACCATGTATATATGATTCCTACTTTTGTGTCCACATTTATACTTACATACTATTTATATGGGTTTCCAATAAATTTCTTATATTCAACTACTACACCTTTTTACTACCAAGTATGTAAGAAAAGTATTTTTCTTCTCCTTATGTGCCTTCATAATTTCTATCAACCCTAAACTGAATTCTTTGTATTTTAGAAACTCCATTTATCATTTACTAGTTGCTATATTTTCAGATTTATATTCCTATGCATAATTGTGTATTTTATTATAAAATTAGTAATACACATCATCTAAACAGTATAGGTTCTGATCCTAAATAATTTAATAACATATTTTAACCTTGGCCTCTGATGTAAACTATTTCATAATTATTTTCCCTATTTTTCTATAACTATTCTTTACTTAAAAATGTGTCCCTATACTAATAAATGTGAATAATAGTTGAAACAGATTCATTTCAGCCCAAAAATATATTTTTATCTCACTCCAAAGTTTCCTAAGTACTGAGAAAGTTTTTAATTAACTTTGACAATTATGTTTGTCCCTACTTTTTAATTTTTAAACACTAGTTACATATTCAATTTTCTAAATTAAATACTAAACAGGGCTAAAATAATGAACTCACCCATTACAGGGTCTATAATATTATTTTCATAATTTCCAGGGGTCTAGCTACACTTATTAGAGGTGTTTTTCCTAATTTTTATTAAGTCCAGGGGCTAAAACTGATTTTTAAATGAATTTACATGATTTTCTGGAGTTCCAGGGGCTAGATCTGAAGTTTCCGGGGCTAGCTCTCAATTCCAGAGAACCCCAGGGGGTAGCACGTAAGAATTCCAGTCTTTACAATGCGGGGCTGACGTGGACCGTCCGATTTTAAACCGACGACTGAGATTATAACATCGAACCGGTACGCGGGGTTTTAAAGTCTACCGTGCGATTTAAAATAAACGGCGCACAAGCGGCCACGTCGCTCCGATCGAGCGCGGACGGCGCTGCCGGCGGCGCACGGCGGCGGGAAGCGGCGATCTCGCCGGAAAGTTTCGGATCCTCGAGAATTCTGCCTAGAACTGTGATCTTATGGCCTAGATCGGTAGAGGGGAGGTCAGGGATCTCACCTCGGGGGTTTTCTCGAGCTCGGGGGTCCTGGAAAGTGATCGGCGGCGAGGTCCGAGGCAAAACCACGGCGAAGCTCGTCGGCGCTGGATTTACACCGTAAGTCTTCGGGTTTTCTGCACCTGCAAAGTTCCCCGGAGGCGGTGGATCAAGACCAGCGAGTTAGATCAGAGTTTCCGAGCTTAGATCGGCCAGAATTCACCGGTGAAGTCTCGGTGCTCACCGGAGTGAAAATCAGCGATCGCGTGAGAAAAACCGATCAGGGCTGGGGTTTTTATAGCCGGGGGAGGGCGGTGGGTCTGTTGTGATCGAGTTTGAGTCGTTTGGGACCAGAATTCGGGCTGCGGGACGCGGAAATCCGGTCGGTTGCGATCGCGCGCGCGGGAGAGAGTCCGGGGTCACGGGGTTAGGGATGACATGTGGGTCCCACCTGTCTGTGAGAGACAGCGCGGCGCGCGCGGGGCGGGCTGGCGCGGGGAAAACTGGGCAGGCTGGCGGGTTTTGGCCCACTGGCCGGTTTTTTTTTCCCGTTTCTCTTTTTCTTTTTCCATTTCTTTTCTGTTTTGAGTATAATTTGAATTCCAGTTTGAATTTGAATTTTTGCAAAACATGCAACACGTCCAAAAATTTTTAAATTCCCCCCTGAACATGGTTTAGAGTTTTGAATCAAAATTTGGGGTGTTACAGTGAATTATGGTGAAAGAATATTGCTGTTTTACTTGGTTATATTGGGATTAAACTCACCTAGACTTAGTTGCTGTTTTTATCATGTTTGTGAAAAAAATTTTGCTTGCTGCAATGAGCCTTTTTATTCCCTACCTTGTTGTAAGCTACATGTCATACTTTTACGACATGTACTCACCCTTGCATTATCACATAAACATCAGCAACAGGAGAAGAGTACTTCGAGGACCATGTGGAGTACTAGGTGTGTGAACTACCGTCAACATGCCTGTGGAGTTGAAGATGGATCCTGCTGTATTTAGTCACTTTCCTCTGTCGTTTAGAGTCTTTTGCTGCTAAATAAGTTAGATATTCACGAGTTAGACATTGAGTCAATGTAATAAAGTACTTAGACAGTATTTATTCGTGGTTATATTATGAATTCAGTTTGTGGAATACATGTGTATGTGTGATGAACATCCTGGGCACACATATGCATTCACTTGGTTCTATTTTCGGAACCGGGTGTCACAGCATGCTTTGGTTAGGGAAAAGGATTTGTGTTCCTAACGTGAAGCACATCCACGACACGATACTAAAGGAGGCACATGACTCGCCTTATTCCATACATCCCGGATGTACAAAGATGTACAAGGATCTGAAAACATGCTATTGGTGGGATGGCATGAAAAGTGATATTGCTGAATATGTCGCCTTATGCGACACGTGCCAACGAGTGAAGGCCGAACATCAAAGACCCGCAGGATTATTGCAGCCATTGAAAATACCCGAGTGGAAGTGGGAAGACATCAGCATGGATTTCATTGTCGAATTGCCACGTACTTAGTCGGGTTACGACTCTATTTGGGTTATCGTGGACCGATTGACGAAAACAGCTCACTTCCTTCCAGTTAGAACCACGTACACCATCGCACAACTAGCCGAGCTGTATATGGAGCAAATCGTGTGTCATCATGGAGTTCCGAAGAGGATAGTTTCAGATCGAGGTTCTCAATTTACCTCTAGGTTCTGGAAGAAGCTGCATGAAGCCAAGGGTACACGGTTGAATTTCAGCTCCGCATACCACCCGCAAACTGACAGGCAAACCGAGAGGGAAAATCAGATTTTGGAAAACATGTTGAGAGCTTGCGCCTTGAAACATGGGCGTAGTTGGGATAAGAGCATGCCATATGCTGAATTCTCGTACAACAACAGCTACCAAGCCAGCTTGAAGATGTCACCCTTTGAAGCATTGTACGGTAGATGGTGTAGAACACCACTGTTCTGGAATGAGACCGGAGAAAGCCAAGTATTTGGATCCGAAGTGCTGCAAGATGCCGAAAAGCAAGTCCGAACGATACGTGAAAACTTGAAGGCTGCTCAGTCACGACAGAAGGGTTATGCGGACAATAGGCGAATAGGATTGACCTTCGAAGTGGGAGACTTCGTGTATCTTAAGGTATCGCCTATCCGAAGCCAACGATGGTTCAACATCAAAGGAAAGTTAGCACCTCGCTACATCGGTCCATTCAAGATTTTGGGCAAGCGAGGAGAAGTAGCCTATCAACTGGAGCTGCCAACGCACCTCTCTGACGTGCATGACGTGTTTCACATATCCCAACTCAAGAAGTGCTTAAGAGTACTGGAAGAACAAGTACCGATGGATGAGCTAGAGCTTCAAGAGGATCTGACCTACGTGGAACACCCCGTCAAAATCTTGGATGTGAAGGAAAGGGTCCCGAGGAACAAAGTAATCCGTTGGTGCAAGGTACAATGGAGCCATCACACGTAAGCCGAAACTACATGGGAACGTGAGGAAGATCTCAAGGCAGAATTTCCCCATCTTTTCTCCACTCTATTGAATCTCGAGGGCGAGATTCATTTTAAGGGGGGTAGGTTTGTAACACCCTCATATTCATTACCATGCAATGCATACATTTTTCATGTAGAGAAGCATTTAAAAAGAAATAGAAATGGAGAAAGAACCATAGAAATGGAGAAGGAACCATAGAAATGGAGAAAGAACCATAGAAATGGAGAAAGAACCATAGAAATGGAGAAAGGAATATGGAAATGGAGAAGGGAATATAGAAATGGAAAAATGGACATAGAAATGGGGAAAATGGAAATAAGATAGCTGAATTAAGCCATTTCAAAATTTTCCCAAAATTCCAAATCTTCCCCGAATTCCCCAAAAGGGGAATTTCCCCCACATTTGGGGGGATTTGCCCCAAATTGGCCGCAGCCCTAGAGGGTGGAAAACACCTAGGACTCTTTGGTTGAGTCCCAAATTGACTAGGAATCTTCTTTTCCCCCTTATAAATACAAACCCCCAGCCCCCCTACACCTTTGGCCGCAGCCCCCCTCCATCTCGCCGAGTTGCCCCCTGCCCCCCCCCCCCCCCCCAAAGTCGCCGAGTTGAGACCCCCCCTTGCGAGAGTTTGGTCGCCGTCGAGCCCCGCCGACGAGCCCCGTCGATGAGCCCCACCATAAAACCCCGCCGTCGAGCCCGCCCATGAGCCCCATCGTCGAGCCTGCCGTCTTTCCCCGCCGTCGGGCCCAGTCACGCCTCGCCATCACCGAAGAAGAAGCCCGATGATCTGCCATACTATAATTCCCCGCAGAAAAATTCCCCGCTGCTGCCGTTGCTAGGAGGAAGGCCCTGCCAAAAAGAGGAATTGAGGTAGGTCTTCATTACCCATCTTACGACGTCGCCGCTGTTTCTACGCATCCGTTTTATTCGTCCCTTCGAGCAGAAACTACTGTGTGTGGATAGATCATGTTTTGGTCGGTTTTTTGATGGTGGAATTGATCTAGATTTTGTGTCAAGATCATCACCATGTTCACACTTGATCCCAGCACCCTTGTTCATCATAAAACACCATGAAAACCCATTAAAATATGCAAGAACACGTACAAACTCGTTTTATAAAACTGCACCATAGGAATTGCATTCATTCACCTCATTGCATCTTGAGTTAAGTTTGTGCATGATAATGGGTTGCGGTAAATTTTGTATGTGTGTGGTCGTGAGTAGAAGGACAAGCTCAAGAGGCCGTCTATGAGGAGCTACAGCACCAAGACTTCGAGACGCTTGAGCAACACGAGCCACGGGAGAAGGCAAGTGCCCCTTGACCATATTGATCCTATGTTTTTAAAACTGTTTTGCTTACGAAAACCCATATGCTTAAGTCAACTGTATGAGACACCCTTTTATAGCAGTTTACTAGTTTTGTGAACCATCGTTGTCGCCGGGAAAGTTGATGAGCCAGGTATGGTCGTTTTTCCTTTTTCCTTCGCTTAACTTACGGGATACGAGAAGCTGAAATAAAACTTGTTAGCTACTGCACTCATGATATTAAAGATGATGAGAACATGATAATGTTAATGAGCATGGAATCGGGGAGATATAGGCAAGATTGTTTCGTGGATGTTGCTGAATGAGATGGTGGTTTACTTGCCGTAGATCTAAGGACCGGTTCAAGCGAGCACATGCCAGGAAAACAGTGCCACCACAAGGACAAATATGGGTGCGGCTTAGCTGACTAATTAGGTGTGTTGCTAGCTTGTTATGCACCGTTGGATGCCGCGGGGAATGGGAGTCGAGAAGGACTGCCCTGGGAACTGCATGGCACAAGAGGGGGCCCGTGGGTGGGACAATCGAGATTCGAGCCTGCTGGTGAAACCTCAGTGGGTCCGTACATCCTAGTAGCCCCTTTGTAAAGGCTATTTTGTGATCTCTTGGACATACACTGACGGTTGTGTACTGGTAAAATGGAGGTTCTTTCTAGTCGTCGACGGGTGACGAAATCACGAACCTGTAGGTAAAGTGGTGCCACCTTTGCAGAGTGTAAAACTATCATGATAGCCGTGCTTCCGGTTACAAGCGCCTGAGTAACTTCCATGATTAGAGGCAAAACTTGGGATATTTATTCAGAATGGTTGTGGTATGGTCATTGGGATTAGTTTTGGGACTGTTTTGGGTCATGAAAATGAGTTTGGTTTTGGTTATATGAATATGAGATGGTTATGAATAATTTTGAGTATGAGATGAACTTCAGAAAGATTATTGGCTAGTTGAGACTTGATAAATGGTGAATTATGATGAAAGAATGTTTCTGATTTACTTGGTTATATGGGGATTTAAACTCACCTATAAATATTTGCTGTTTTTGTCATGTTTGTGAAATAAAATTTGCTTGTTGCAATGAGCCTTTTTATTTCCTACCTTGTTGTAAGCTACATGTAATACTTTTCCCGCACTTGCTGAGTACGACATGTACTCACACTTGCATTCCACAATATATATCATCTACAGAAGAAGAGTACTTCGAGGAACATGTGGAGTACTAGGCGTGCGCACTACCGTCAACATGCCTGTTGAGTTGAAGTTGGAGCCAGCTGTCTTAGTCATTTTCCACTGTCGTTTAGAGTCTTCAGCTGCAAGAATAAGTTAGATATTCATGAGTGAGACATTGAGTCATTGTAATAAAGTACTTAAACACTATTTATTCGTGGTTATATTCTGAATTCAGTTTGTGGATAACATGTGTATGTGTGATGCACATCCTGGGCACACATATGCATTCACTTGGTTCTATTTTTGAAACCGGGTGTCACAACCACAGCTAGAGTGTGATGCCCCGGTTCGGTGAGGAACCTGGACTGATGCGTATGTGTGCCCAGGATGTTCATCACACATACACATATAATCCACAAACTTAATTTCAGAATAATACCATGAATAACAGGGTTTATTACAATGTATCATGAGTCTTAGACTTATTCTAGTAGCGGAAGTCTTATCTTAGCAGCAGAAGTTTTATTCTAGCAGCGGAAGTCTTCTAAACTATAGCGGAAGCAAACTAAGCAGCAGCAGCGGCTCCATCTCCTACTCCACAGGCAAAGTTGAGGGTAGATAACACGCCTAATACTCCACGTGGTCTTCATAGTACTCCTCTCCTGTTACCGATGATGTATAATAATGCATGGGTGAGTACATGACGTACTCAGCAAGTGCGGGAAAATATGATATGTAGCTTACGGCAAGGAACGTATAAAAAAGCTCATTGCATAAAAGCAAAGTTTATTTCACAAAATCATTATAAAAACAGCAACTAGCTTTAAGTGAATGTAATCTCAACATATATTTAAACATCAACATACCTCCATCATGATTCACCACTTTTCATATCTCATCCGAACATTTATCTTTCTCAACTTTTCACATGCTAATGAATACCATCTAGTATTCACTACAATCTCATCTCATATTCAATTCCGTCTCATAACCGAGACCAAATCTTATTGCCATGACTCAACAGTCATGCAACTAATCTCATTACCCGGACTCAACAGTTCCGAAAACCAAGTCCAAAGACCAAACCATCACCAAACCAATAACCAAACCAAATACCATCCCAATAACCATCCCATCTAATCATGGAAGTTGTCCAAGCGCTTGTGAACGTAAGCTCAGCTATCATGATAGTTTTACACTCTGCAAAGGTGGCACCACTTTACCAATAAGTTTGTGATTTCGTCACCCGTCGGTGACTGCAGAACCTCCATTATACAAGTACACAACCGTCGGTGTATGGCCAAGAGATCACAAAATAGCCTTTGCAAAGGTTCTACTAGATGTATGGACTCACTAAGGTTTCACCAGCAGGCTAGAATCTCCAATTCTCCCATCTACGGGCCCCATCTTGTGCCATGCAGTTCCCAGGGCAGTCCTCACTCGACTCCCATTCCCCGCGCCTTCCACGGTCCATGACAATCTAGCAACTTACCTAATTAGTCAGCTAAGCCGCACCCATACTTGGCCTTGTGGTGGCACTGTATTTCTGGCATGTGCTCGCATGAACCGGTCCTTAAATCTACGGCAAGTAAATCACCATCTCATTCTACCACTTCCACAAACCAGGCTTGCCTAGATCTCCCTACGATTCATGTTCATTAACATAATGTTCTCATTATCTTTATTCATATGAGTGCAGTAGCTAGACACATTATATCGCTTCCCATATCCTGTGGACTCAGTGAAGCATAAAAGCAAAACGACCATACCTGACTCATAAACTTCCCTCGCGACAAGGGTGGTTAACAAATCTAGTAAACTCCTATGAATAGGTTTCCCATCATGTTGAATCAAGCACACACACCTTTTCGCAAACAAAACAATTTCAAAAACAGGGGATCAATATGGTCAAGGGGCACTTGCCTTGTTCCTGTGGCTCCTGTTGCTCTTGTGTCTCGATGTTCTAGTGCTGTAGTCCTTCGTAGGTAGCTCCCTGAGCTTGTCCTTCTTGCTTCCTTCGGGTCCTTCCCCCTAGCAAAAACAGAACGTCGGCTCTCCTCCGGCGATGGCGATCGTGTCTGGGCTTGTCGGCGGTTTCTCCAGTGGTCAACTCATTCGAAGGGGTTAAGCTCGGCGATTTTGGGGGCTAGGGCTTCTAAGTTGTCGGCTTAGAAAAGATGTTACGACCAAGGGATTGTTTCGGGTTCTATTTATAACCGGAAAAAGAAGAGTCCTTCTCCCATTGGATATCTAATAAGAGTCCTATTTGATTTGTGTTTATATATTAACAACTTATCTCTAATTGATTTGGTTGCAGTATTCAATGTAGAAGAGTTTGTGTCGGTTTCCTCAGTAACGGGTACTCACGTACAGAGGAAAACCGCTTCAGAATCGCGTCCTTCTGCAGGGATAAGCTCCGGCGGCTCCACATGTCCAGCGGGGTCCTGGGCTTCCCTTTTCCTCAGGGGCGAGCTCTGGTTGTGCTGCGTGTCAGGCGGGCGAGACCTCCGTCTTCCTCAGAGGCGAGCTCCGTGTGCGCCACGTGTCCTGGCGGGCGGGACCTCCGTATCCCTCAGAGGCAAGCTCCGCGTGCGCCACGTGTCTGGTGGGTCAGGACCTCCCCTCTTTCCAGAGACGAGCTCCGAATGTGCCACGTGTCAGTGCGGGACCACCCCTCTCTTTGGAGGTGAGCTCCAATAGCGCCACGTATCCTAGCAGCACAAGACTTCCTTTCTCCTAAGAGACGAGCTCTGAGGTCGACACGTGTCCAATAGCGTCGGACCTCCCGGAGGTAACATGTGTCTGATAGTGTCGGACCTCTCGGAGATGAGCTCTAGAGGTGACACGTGTCCGATAGTGTCGGACCTCCCGGAGGTGAGCTCCGGAGGTGACACGTGTCCGGTAGTGTCAGACCTCCCGGAGGCGAGCTCCGAAGGTGACACGTGTCCCGCGTGGCGGGTCCTCTCTTTTCCGCAGTTACTAGCTCCGACGGCGACATGCGTCCTGCAGGCTGACCTCGCTCCTCCGCAGAGGCTAGCTCCAGGGGCAACACGTGTCCCACGGAGTCGAACCTCGCCCCTTCCGCAGAGACGAGCCCCGAGCCTGCCACGTAGCCAGTTAGCAGCGGACCTCTCCCCCTTTTCTGGGGATGAGCTTCGAAGGCGCCACGTGGCCTGCGGCCGCGGGAGTTGTCTTCGGCGCTCTCTGTGGATTGGATTTGGCTCTTTTGGCTATCTTTTTTGTTCTTTCTCTGTTTCCAATTTGTTTAAAATGTTCTCTTTATATAAAATATGAATGCATGCAGAAATAAAAAATTGAGGGTGTCACAAATCTACCCCCCTTAAATTGAATCTCGCCCTCGAGATTTGCTAGTGGAGAATAGACGAGGGAATTCTGCCTTGAGGTCTTCTTCACGCTCCCATGTGGCTTCAACTTCTGTGTGATGGCTCCATTGTACCTTGCACCAACGGATCACATTGTTCCTCGTGACCCTTTCCTTCACGTCCAAAATTCGGACAGGGTGCTCTACATAGGTCAGATCCTCTTGAAGCTTAAGTTCATCCATCGGTACTTGTTCTTCTGCCACTCTCAAGCACTTCTTTAGCTGGGATACATGAAACACGTCATGCACGTCAGAGAGGTGCGTTGGGAGCTCTAGTTGACAGGCTACTTCTCCTCGCTTGTCCAAAATCTTAAATGGCCCGATGTAGCGAGGTGCTAACTTGCCTTTGACGTTGAACATCGTTGGCCTCGGATAGGCGATACCTTAAGGTATACGAAGTCTCCTACTTCGAAAGTCAACTTCCTTCGCCTATTGTCCGCATAGCCTTTCTGTCATGACTGAGCAGCCTTCAAGTTCTCCCGTATCGTTTGGACTTTCTTCTCAACTTCTTGCAGCACTTCGGGTCCAAATACTTGGTTCTCTCCGGTCTCGTTCCAAAACAACGGTGTTCTAAACCGTATACCGTACAATGCTTCGAAAGGTGACATCTTCAAGCTGGCTTGATAGCTGTTGTTATAGGAGAATTCAGCGTACGGCAAGCTCCTATCCCAACTTCGCCCATGTTTCAAGGCGCAAACTCTCAACATGTCCTACAAAATTTGGTTGGTCCTCTTGGTTTGTCCATCAGTCTGTGGGTGGTAAGCGGAGCTAAAATCCAGTCGTGTACCCATAGCCTCATGCAGCTTCCTCCAAAACCTAGAGGTAAACTGAGAATCCCGATCTGAGACTAGCCTCTTCGGGACTCCATGGCGGCACACGATTTGCTCCATGTACAGCTCAGCTAGTTGAGCAACGTTGTACTTGGCCTTAACAGGAAGGAAATGGGCGGTTTTCGTCAATCGGTCCACAATAACCCAGATGGAGTCGTAACCCGTTTGAGTACGTGGCAATCCGACGATGAAATTCATACTGATGTCTTCTCACTTCCACTCAGGTACTTCCAATGATTGCAACAGTCCAGCAGGTCTTTGATGTTCAGCCTTCACCCATTGACATATGTCGCATAAGGCAACATACTCAGCTATGTCCCTTTTCATACCATCCCACCAATAACAAGTCTTCAAGCCCTTGTACATCTTTATACTGCTGGGATGTATGGAATAAGGTGAATCATGTGCCTCCATTAATATCATGTCTCGGATGTGCTTCACGTTGGGCACACAAATCCTTTTCCCTAACCAAAGTGTACCCTTCTCGTCTTCCTTGAAATCCTTTTCTATGCCTGGCCGGATTCTTTCCTTGATCTCCTTGATTTCCTCATCCGTTGCTTGGCCATATCATATCTCTTGTTCCAGCGAAGATTGGAGTTCCATTACTTCCATCTCGTTCAAGAACCCGAGATGTAACCGTTCAAACTCCTTGTGTAGCTCGGGTGGTAGCTCCCGAACCATGAGATGGTGACATGCTCCCTTTCGGCTCAATGCATCAGCTACTACATTGGCCTTGCCGGGGTGATAGTTGATTCCAACATCATAATCCTTGATGAGCTCCAACCATCGACGTTGCCTCAAATTTAAATCCGTTTGGGTGAATATGTACTTGAGGCTTTTATGATCCGTATAGATCTCACATCGGTGGCCAAGAATATAATGTCTCCAAATCTTTAATGCATACACCATGGCTGCGAGTTCTAAGTCATGTGTGGGGTAATTCAGCTCGTGTTTCTTGAGCTATCTTGACGCATAGGCTACCACTTATCCTTCATGCATGAGCACACATCCAAGCCCTTGTCTGGATGTGTCACAATATATGCCAAAGCTCTTGCTTACGTCCGGTAATACTAGAACCGGTGCTGTGGTTAGCCTTTTCTTGAGCTCCTCAAAGCTTTTTTAGCACGCTGGTGTCCACCGGAAGGCCTTTCTTTTCATTAGCAATTCCGTCATAGGTTTTGCTATCTTGGAGAAGTCCTTGATGAACCGTCGGTAGTATCCAGCCATCCTAAGAAAACTCTGAATACCCCTCACATTTTGTGGTTGGTTCCACTTCAGAACATCTCCCACTTTTATGGGATCAACCAATACTCCTTCCTCGGAGATAATGTGTCCTAGGAACGATATCTCCTTTAGCCAAAATTGACACATGCTGAGCTTGGCTTACAATTGATGCTCTCGCAGCTTCTGCAATGCCAATCTCAAGTGTTCTTCATGTTCCTCCTCACTTTTCGAATACACCATGATGTCATCGATGAAAACCACGACGAACTTGTCCAAGTACTCCATGAAGACCTTATTCATGAGGTACATGAAGTATGCGGGTGCATTCGTTAACCCAAAAGACATAACGGTATATTCATACGAACCATACCGTGTTCGAAAGGCAGTCTTGGGTATATCGGAGGTCTTAATCTTCAGCTGGAAGTATCCCGACCAAAGATCAATCTTGGAAAAGACTCGGGCTCCCTTTATTTGGTCGAACAGGTCCTCTATACGGGGCAGAGGGTACTTGTTCTTGATCGTCACCTCATTGAGAGACCTATAGTCCACGCACATACTTTGAGTTCCATCCTTCTTGTCTACGAAGAGCACGGGGGCTCCCCATGGTGATGAGCTTGGATGTACAAAACCCTTCTCTAGCTGCTCCTAGATTTGCTTCTTGAGCTCCACTAGTTCATTTACGGGCATCCTATATGGCCTCTTTGATATAGGTGCAGTTCCGGGTACTAGGTCAATGGAAAACTCAATGTCCCAGTCAGGTGGCATATCTAGAAGTTCTTCCAGGAACACGTCCGAGAATTCTTGAACCACCGGAATGCTTTCCAACGTTGCTCCTTTGACGTGGTTTAACGTCGCCTTCTCGGTTGCCGGTTGGGCTGACTCGAACTCAATACGGGTACCGTGCTCGTTTGTCAACTGCACGCTCCTCTTAGCACATTGGATTACTCCGTTGTGCTTGCTTAGCCAATCCATCACGAGTATTATGTTAAGCCCTTGGGAATCCAGGACAATGAGGTTGGCAAGGAAGTCTACCCCCCTTATTTTAAGCTTTACTTTCGGATATACTATATTAGTCCTCATTTCTCCACCGGGAGAATTAACCAACATAGTATATTTTAAGTGTGATATGGGTAGATTATTCTTGGCAACATACTTGGATGATATGAATGAATGTGATGATCCGGAATCAAATAAAATGGTGGCTGGGTTGGAGTTGGCAAGGAACATACCAATCACGACATTCTCAGCCTGTTGCACTTCCTCAGCAGAAACATGGTTCACGTTGCCACGAGCGTAGTTATGCTGTGCACGGTTTCCTTGATTGGCTCCTCCGTTCGGCCGTGGGTTCTGCTTGGGCACGTTGCTTGGTTGTCCAGGACCCCTCTTCGGGCGCTGACTCGCGAAGTGTCCTGTTTCTCCGCATGCAAAGCATGCCTTGTTTCCCACGACAGCAGGTACGTTGGGGCGGGGGTTTTGAGCAGGAGCGCCCATGTTGGGTCGGGGCACAGGAGGCAAAGGCACACGAGGTGCTTGCATGGCAGGACGTTGCTGTGGTGGTTGATTAGGGTGAAAAGTAGGAGCGGACGATCCATACTGTGGTGCAGCTGGGGGATATATCGGGGGCGTACGTTGCTCCCTTGTGGCTGGTATGACATCTTTCTCTTGTCCTCTTCGATCACTCCGATCTTGCTCTCAACCACTATAGCTTTGTCAACAAGTTTCTAGAAGCTTGCGTAGACATTGTTGAGGAGCTGAACCTGGATCTCATTGTTCAACCCCCTCATGAACAGATACTGCTTCCGTTGATCTGAGTTGACATCTTCAGGGGCATATCTTGACAGTTGCGTGAATTTTTTAAGGTACTCATTCATCCTCTTCTTGCCTTGGCGGAGACCTTCAAACTCTTGCCTATTTAGCATCATGACACCAGAAGGGACGTAATGAGAGCGGAAACTCTCCTTGAACTCGGTCCAAGTAATAGTCTCCTGGTCGACATGAGCGTTGCATAGAGCGTCCCACCAGTCAGCGGCTGCTCCTATGAGTTGGTGCGATGTGAAGAGAACTTTCTCTCGATCATTGCACTGAACTATGGCAAGCTTCTTCTCCATGGATTTCAACCAATCATCGGCCTCCATGGGATCATTAGCTTGTGCAAAAGTAGGTGGTCGAGTCCTCATGAACTCTCCCACTCGGTTGTGAGCCGGCGGTGGTGGTGGTGGTGGTGCAGGAATGGGGTTGTCGTTGTTGTTGGCTTGCAGCTGACCCAAAATTTGGATCATGGTTTGCATAGGCTGGTTCTGCAAGGCCATCAACCGTTCCAGGTTGTTTGCGCCAGCTCCGGGGTTATCATTATCAGGAACCTCAACGTGGTCATCCTCTTGGTTGCCACGGAGGTTCCTCCCTTGACGGCCGGCGTTTCCTCTCACCATCTGTGAGAGAGAGTTGAGTAGAATAGAGGTTTGAAGTTTTAGAGTGATCCCTCCCAACTATATGCATCAAGGTGAATGGACTATATATCATCCTATATGAGGATGTGAACAAGTGCTGAAGCATTTCACATCTCTCTACTATGTGTGGATATGGACAACGCTGAAATATCCCACAACTCACACTAAGCACTCAAGCACAACAATCATCATAAAAGTTCAGCACACAACTCCTATTCAAGGCTTACTCAATGGGGTCCTATGTGGGTTGGGGTGATACCAATCTGTGACTACCAATCCGTGACTTTGTCCTATGGTCAATGGGGTTCCAATGCTAATCTATGCATTCTACCTAGGCTAGCATCCGATGTTCAGCGTGGCTCCTAATACCAATCTGCGACTAGGCTTGCGTCCTATGGTCAACCGTGGTTCAGCTACCAATTTGTGATCAATCTAGGCTTGTGACCTACAGTCAACCGTGGTACTTGATACCAATCTGTGAATTGTACTAATCTGTGATCTTATCTAGACCTGTGACCTACAGTCAACCATGGTATATATACCAATCTGTCACCTATCTAGGCGTGTGACATACGATCAACCGTGGCTCTGGTACCAATCTGTGACGCCCCGGTTTGTGAGGAACCTGGACTGATGCGTATGTGTGCCCAGGATGTTCATCACACATACACATATAATCCACAAACTGAATTTCAGAATAATATCACGAATAACAGGGTTCGTTACAATGTCTCATGAGTCGTACACTCATTCTAGCAGCGGAAGTCTTATCTTAGCAGCGGAAGTTTTATTCTAGCAGCGGAAGTCTTTATTCTAGCAGCGGAAGTGTTCTAAACTATAGCGAAAGCAAACTAAGAAGCAGCAGCGGCTCCATCTCCTACTCCACAGGCAAGGTTGAGGGTAGATTACACACCTAATACTCCACGTGGTCTTCATAGTACTCCTCTTCTGTTGCTGATGACGTGTGATAATGCAAGGGTGAGTACATGACGTACTCAGCAAGTGCGGGAAAATGTGATATGTAGCTTACAGCAAGGAAGGTATAAAAAAGGCTCATTGCATAAAAGCAAAGTTTATTTCACAAAATCATGATAAAAACAGCAACTAGCTTTAAGTGAATGTAATCCCAACATATGTTTAAACATCAACATACCTCCATCATGATTCACCACTTTTCATATCTCATCTCATATTCAATCCGTCTCATAACCGAGACCAAATCTCATTGCCATGACTCAACAGTCATGCAACCAATCTCATTACCCGGACTCAACAGTCCCGAAAACCAAGTCCAAAGACCAAACCATCACCAAACCAATAACCAAACCAAATACCATCCCAATAACCATCCCATCTAATCATGGAAGTTGTCCAAGCGCTTGTGACTGTAAGCTCGGCTATCATGATAGTTTTACACTCTGCAGAGGTGGCACTACTTTACCCACGAGTTTATGATTTCGTCACCCGTCGGCGACTGCAGAACCTCCATTATACCAGTACACAACCGTCGGTGTATGGCCAAGAGATCACAAAATAGCCTTTACAAAGGGGCTACTAGATGTATGGACTCACTAAGGTTTCATGTGACACTCTCAATTTCAATTTCTGCATGCATTCATATTTTATAAAGAAAACATTTTCAAAAAAAGAAGTGGGAACAGAGAAAGAACCAAAAAGATAGCCAAAAAGAGCAAATTCCAGTTCACCGAGAAGCGCCGAAGACATTTCCCGTGGCTCGCTGATCACGTGGCGCCTTCGGAGCTCATCCCCGCAAAAGGGGGAGAGGTCCACCGCTAACTGGCTACGTGGCAGGCTCGGGGCTCGTCTCTGCGAAAGGAGCGAGGTCTGACCCCGCGGGACACGTGTTGCCCCCGGAGCTAGCCTCTGCGGAGGAGCGAGGTCAGCCCGCATGACACGTGTTGCCCTCGGAGCTAGTCACTGCGGAAAGAGAGGACCAGCCGCACGGGACACGTGTCGCTCTCAGAGCTCTTCTCTGAGAGGTCCGACCCGCGGGACACGTGTTGCTCTCGGAGCTCACCTCCGAGAGGTCCGGTCCTACTGGACACGTGTCACCTAAGGAGCTCGCCTCCGGGAGGTCCGACACTACCGGACACGTGTCACCTCCGGAGCTCATCTCTGGGAGGTCCGACGTTGATGAACACGTGTCGACCTCGGAGCTCACCTCCGGAAGGTCCGACACTGCTTGGACACGTGTGGACCTCGGAGATCATCTCTGAGGAGAAAGGAAGTCTGGCGCTACTAGACACGTGGCATTCTTGGAGCCCACCTCCGAAGAGAGGGGAGGTCTGGCTCTGACACGTGGCATTCTCGGAGCCCACCTCCGAGGAGCGGGGAGGTCCGGCACTGACAGGTGGCGCATGCGGAGCTCGCCTCTAAGGAAGAGGGAGGTCTCGCCCGCCTGACACGCGGCACAACCGAAGCTTGTCTCTGCGGAAAAGGGAGCCCAGGTCCCCGCATGACACGTGGAGCCTCCGAAGCTCATCACCGCGGAGGTGACGAGATCTGAAGCAGTTTCTGCTTCTGTACGCGCGGGAATACCGACACGGAAGGAAACCAACACGAATTCCACGTTGCTACCGCACCAAATCAATTGAAGATAAGTTGTTAAGATTCAAAAACAATTTGAATAGGACTCTTATTCAAATTCCAATCAGAGTAGGACTCTTCATTTCCCTCTTATAAATAGAACCTGAAACAACCCCCTTGGTTGTAACATCTTTTCTAAGTCAACAATTTAGAAGCCCTAGCCCCCAACTCGCCGAGCTAAACCCCTTCGCCGGAGTTTGACCACCGGAGAGATCATCGACAAGCCCGGACCACGATCGCCATCGCCGGAGGAGAGCCGACGATCTATTTTTCTGGAGGAAGGACCTGAAGGAAGTAAGGTAGGTCTCCAATACCACCTTACGACATCATCGCGGTTTTCTTTGCATCTGTTCTTTGATCCCTTCGAACAGAAGCTTTTCCGTGTGGACAGATCACATGCTGATCGGTTTGATCTAGATCTTGTGACGAGATCGTCGCCATGTCCACATTTGATCTTTACACCACTGTTCATCGTAAAACCCATTCAAACATGCAAGAACACGTACAAACTGATCCTATAAAACAGCACCATATGATTAGCATGCATATGCACCATTGCATCTCGAGTAAAGTTTGTGCATAATGATTGATTGCTATGAACTTTGTATGTAAGCGATCGTAATTAGAAGGACAAGCTCAGGGAGCTACCTACGAAGGACTACAGCACCAGAACATCGAGACACAAGAGCAACAAGAGCCGCAAGAACAAGGCAAGTGCCCCTTGACCATATTGATCCCATGTTTTCAAAACTGTTTTGGTTGCGAAAAGGTCTGTGTGCTTGAGTCAACTTGATGGGAAACCCTTTCGTAGGAGTTTACTAGTTTTGTTAACCACCCTTGTCCCCGGGACAGTTGATGAGTCGGGTATGTTGGTTTTGCTTTTTGCTTCGCTAATCTACGAGGTATGGGAAGCGATAGAATGTGTCTAGCTAACTGCACTCGTTTGAGTAATGATAATGAGAAATTGATGTTAACGAACATGAATCGGAGGGAGATCTAGGCAAGCTTGGTTTTGTGGATGTGGTAGCATGAGATGGTGGTTACTTGCTGTAGATCTAAGGACCGGTTCATGCGAGCCATGCCAGGATAACAGTGCCACCACAAGGCCAAATATGGGTGCGGCTTAGCTGACTAATTAGGTAAGTTGCTAGATTATTATGGACCGTGGAGGGCGCGGGGAATGGGAGTCGAGTGAGGACTGCCCTGGGAACTGCATGGCACAAGAGGGGGCCTGTAGGTGGGAGAATTGGAGATTCTAGCCTGCTGGTGAAACCTTAGTGAGTCCATACATCTAGTAGCCCCTTTGTAAAGGCTATTTTGTGATCTCGTGGCTATACACCGACGGTTGTGTACTGGTATAATGGAGGTTCTGCTGTCGTCGACGGGTGACGAAATCACAAAATTGTGGGTAAAGTGGTGCCACATCCACAGAGTGTAAAACTATCATGATAGCCGAGCTTATGGTCACGAGCGCCTGGACAACCCACATGATTAGATGGGATGGTTATTGGCATGGTATTTGGTTTGGTTATGGTATGGTCTTTGGTTTTGGTTTCGGGACTGTTGAGTCCGGGTAATGAGATTGGTTGCATGACTGTTGAGTCATGGCAATGAGATTGATCTCGGTTATTAGATGGAAATTGAATATGAAATGAGATGGTAGTGAATACGAGATGGTATTCATGAGCATGAGAAACGGCGAGAAAGATAAATGTCTGGTTGAGACATGAAAAGTGGTTAATCATGATGGAGGTATGTTGATGTTTAAATACATGTTGGGATTATATTCACTTAAAGCTAGTTGCTGTTTTACCATGTTTTGTGAAATAAACTTTGCTTTCTACAATGAGCCTTTTTATACCTTCCTTGCTGTGAGCTACATATCATATTTTTCCGCACTTGCTGAGTACATCATGTACTCAAACTTGCATTATTACTCAAACAGGAGAGGAGTACTATGAAGACCATGCGGAGTATTAGGCGTGTAATCTATCCTCAACCTTGCCTGTGGAGTAGAGATGGAGCTGCTGCTGATGCTTAGTTGCTTCCGCAATAGTTTAGAAGACTTCCGCTGCTAGAATAAAGACTTCCCGCTGCTAGAATAAGACTTCGGCTGCTAGAATGAGTCTAAGACTCATGAGACATTATAATAAACCCTGTTACTCGTGGTATTATTCTGAAATTCAGTTTGTGGATTATATGTGTATGTGTGATGAACATCCTGAGCACACATACACATCAGTCTCAGTTCCGAGAGGTTCTCTCTCAGAATAGGGGCGTCACAGATTGGTATCAGAGCCACGATTGATCGTAGGTCACACGCCTAGATAGCTCACAGATTGGTATAGATACCACGGTTGACTGTAGGTCACAGGTCCAGATAAGATCACAGATTGGTACAATTCACAAATTGGTATCAAGCTACCACGGTTGACTGTAGGTCACAAGCCTAGATTGATCACAGATTGGTAGCTGAACCACGGTTGAGCGTAGGACGCAAGCCTAGTAGCAGATTGGTATTAGGAGCCACGCTGAACATAGGATGCAAGCCTAGTAGGATACATAGGTTGGCAATAGAACCCCATTGACTATAGGATAAAGTCATAGATTGGTAGTCACAGATTGGTCATAGATTGGTATGTGAGACCTATGTGTGCTGAATACATTGGCTTTGACGATAAAAGTTTTGAATACTACCAAAACACCTTTTTAACATGGTCCGACTCTAGGTCCCAGCTCCTGCAAGGTCCGACGTAAGGTCCGACTTGCTTTGTCAAGGTCTTACTTATTCTGGCTAGGTCCGACTTGTTTTTGCTAGCTCTGGTGCTAGGTCCGACTAGCTTTGGCAAGTTCCGTGCTAGGTCCAACTAAGCATTAGTAAGCTCCGGCACTAGCTCCGGCACCTGACGTGGTAGTTGGTAAGTTTCCTGCCAATTTACACATTGCAACCCTGTTGTTTGATTCTGGTGCTACCCACTCGTTCATTGCTCAAGGGTTTGTTAAGAAGCAAGATCTAGCAACCACTCAAATGAACCATATGCTAGCAGTAAACTCTCCAGGTGGAGAAATAAGGACAAGACAAGTGTGTCCAAAGGTGAATCTAGACATTAATGGGGTAGTATTTACTGCCAACCTCATAGTGATAGATTCACAAGGGATCGATGTTATTTTGGGTATGGATTGGTTGACCAAACATAAAGGAATCATCCATTGTTCGACCAGAACGGTGGAACTAACTCACCCTAGTGGCACAAGAGTCAAGTTTATAACAATACAAGAGCCTAGGAAGGACATTAAATTAAATCAAGTTGAGGTGAAAGTGCAGGAGATCAGGATTATCAGGGAGTATCCAGACGTTTTTCTGGAGGAGTTGCCAGATATGCCTCCCGATCGTGAAGTGGAATTCGCGATTGAGCTAGTGCGTGGAACAGCTCCGATATACAAGAGACCTTATCGGATGGACTCCAAGAAGCTGGGAGAACTCAAGGATCATTTGAGAGAGTTGACAGACAAGGGGTACATTCGTCTTAGTTCCTAACCATGGGGAGCTCCAGTGATATTTGTGCCCAAGTAGGACGGGACCCAAAGGTTATGCGTAGACTACCGTGCTTGGAATGAAGTAACCATCAAGAACATGTACCCATTACCCCGCATTGAAGACTTGTTTGATCAGTTGAGGGGAGCTTGTGTGTTCTCGAAAATTGATCTCAGGTCGGGGTACCACCAACTTAAGATAAGGCAAACTGATATTCCCAAGACAGCTTTCGTATCTCGGTACGGACTATATGAATACACCGTCATGCCTTTCGGGCTAACTAATGCCCCGGCATACTTCATGTATCTCATGAACAAGGTATTTATGGAATATCTGGACAAATTTGTGGTGGTTTTCATACATGACATTCTCGTCTTGTCCAAAGGTGAAGAAGAACATGAGAAACATCTAAGGTTGGTGTTGGAGAAGCTGAGAGAACACCAACTATATGCCAAGTTGAGCAAGTGTGAGTTTTGGCTGAAGAGAGTTCCCTTCTTAGGACATATAATCTCGGAGGGAGGAATCTCCATAGATCCCGACAAGATCGAGGATGTACAGAAGTGGAAGACCCTTGAGAATGTCGGGGAAGTTCGAAGCTTCTTAGGATTGGCTGGGTATTATAGACAGTTTATTGAGGGTTTCTCCTAGATCTCGAGACCCCTCACCAAACTGTTGGAAGAAGGAATCACATTCATATGGACGCCGCAGTGCGAGACGAGTTTTCAGGAGCTAAAGAAAAGATTGACAACAGCCCCAGTGCTAGTTATGCCAGATATCCAGAAGAACTTTTCGGTGTACTGCGATGCCTCTGGAAACGGGTTGGGATGTGTTCTCATGCAAGAGGGGCATGTCGTGGCTTATGCATCCCGACAGCTCCGGAAACACGAGAAGAACTATCCTACACATGACCTAGAACTAGCCGCAGTGGTACACGCATTGAAGATTTGGCGGCATTACTTAATGGGGAACAGAACGAAGATATATAAGGACCATAAGAGCTTAAAGTATATTTTCACACAGCTAGATCTCAACCTCAGGCAAAGGAGATGGTTAGAGCGGATCAACGATTTTGATGTGGGCATCAACTATCATCCTGGGAAAGCGAACGTCGTGGCAGATGCTTTAAGCCGGAAGGTGCAGGTCAATAGGTTAAGCTTGAAGGACACGACTACAGAATTGAAGGAAGAGGTTATAAAACTCAATCTATGTCTAGTGAATAGTGGTGAAGCCATCGCCATGGAAGTGGATTCCACCTTAGAGAAAGACATCCACAATGGTCAAAAGAATGACGACAAGATACAAGAGATTAGAGAACTCATCAAGGAAAATAAAGCCCCTGGTTTCAGAGAGGATGAACAAGGTACGGTGTGGCACGGGAAAAGAATCTGCGTGCCTGAGGTAAAGGAGATCCGTGAATTGATTTTGAAGGAGGCTCATGATTCCGACTATTCCATTCATCCTGGGAGTACGAAGATGTACCATGACCTCAAGAGCAGGTATTGGTGGTATGGCATGAAGCGAGATATCGCGGAACATGTTGCCCTATGTGATACATGTCAGTTGGTGAAAGCAGAACATCAATGACCCGTGGGATTATTGCAACCACTCAAAGTGCCTGAATGGAAATGGGAAAAAGTCGGTATGGATTTAATAGTGGGATTGCCTAGGACCCAATCAGGATATGATTCGATATGGGTCATCATCGACAGACTAACCAAGGTAGCTCATTTCATCCCGTGAAAGAAAGCTACAGCGGATCCAAATTGGCGGAGTTGTACATGTCAAGGATCGTGTGTTATCATGGAGTGCCAAAGAAGATAGTGTCAGATCGAGGGACACAGTTCACCTCAAGGTTCTGGCAGAAGCTGCATGAAACCATGGGAACCCATCTGAACTTTAGTTCTGCCTATCATCCCCAAACTGACGGGCAGACGGAAAGAACCAATCAGATCCTTGAAGATATGCTGAGAGCGTGTGCACTAAAAACAGTCGGAGTTGGGATAAGAACTTACCGTATGCGGAGTTCTTCTATAACAACAGTTATCGGGCTAGTATGAATATGTCACCATTTGAGGCTTTGTATGGGAGGAAGTGCATAACTCCACTATTTTGGAACCAAACATGGGAAGTAAAGTGTTTGGACCCGAGGTACTGCAAGAAGCCGAGGGGAAAGTGAGGGAAATCCGCAACAACTTGAGGATAGCACAGACACGACAAAAGAGCTATGCCGATGTACGAAGAAGAGAGCTCGTTTTCAACGTGGGGGACTATGTCTACCTCAAGGTGTCCCCTATCCGAGGACTTCGTCGGTTCAAGGTGAAAGGGAAGTTATCACCCCGATACATCGGACCCTTTCAAGTTCTGGAGAGGAAAGGCGAAGTGGCATATCAACTAGAACTACCGGCTCGCCTATCGGATGTGCATGACATATTCCATGTGTCACAGCTCAAGAAATGTCTGAGAACACGTGAAGAGATGTTACCCATGAATGAGGTTGACGTAGCTGAGGATCTGTCTTATGCCGAGCAACCATCCAAGATTTTGGAGACAATGGAACGCCTCACAAGAAACAAAAAAATCCGGATGTGCAAGGTGCAGTGGAAGCATCACTCGGAAGAGGAAGCCACACGGGAACGAGAAGACGAGCTTAAGGCACAGTTTCCGGAATTGTTTTCTTAGAACCACCAATCTCGACGACGAGATTTCTTTTAAGGGGGGTAGAGTTGTAACACCCCAAAACCTGTTAAGAGGGGAATTTAAAAACTTTTGGACGTATTGCATGTGGTGCAGAAATTCAAATTCAAATTAAACTCAAAACAGAAAAGAAAAAGAAAAAGAAAAAAACAAACCCCTCCGGCCAGTGGGCCGAAACCCACCAGCCGGCCCACCTCACCCCCGCGCCAGCCCGCAGCCGCGCGCCCCGCTTTCTTCTCACTGACGTGTGGGGCCCGCCATCTTCTTCCTCCTCGCGCACGCTTGTCTAACTGGGACTCCTCTCTCTCCCCCGTATCGAAACCACCCCGGACACTCGCGAATCCCAGCCGAATTTCGGATCTGGACGACGCAAACTCGATCACAACCGAACCCCGCCCTTCCCCGGCTATATAAACACTGGCATCGTCCCGATTTTCACCTGTGATCGGCTGTTTTTCCTCCCCGTGAGAACCGATGCTCCGATCACCGTTTTCTCTCGAGCTCTGCTCGGGTTCTCTGATCTAACGCGCCGATCGTGTTCCACCGCCTCCGGGGAATCACGCAGGTGCAAAAAACTCGGTGGTTTGCGCTTCAAACACAGCGCCGATGAGCATCGCCGTGAATTCACCTCGGACCTCATCGCCGACCACCTTCCAGGACCTCCGGGCTCAAGAAAAACCCCGAGGTCAGATCCCCGACCTCCCCTCTATCGATCTATGCCATGAAATCCTAGTTTTAGGAAGAATAGACGAAGATCCGAAGTTTTCCGTCAAGATCGCCACCTCCCGCCGCCGCGCGCTGCCGGGCAGCGCCGCCCGCGCTCGATTAGAGCGACGTGGCCGCTTGTGCGCCGTCTATTTTAAATCGCACGGTAGAATTTAAATCCCCGCATACCGGTTCGACATTATAATCTCAGCCGTCTGTTTTAAATCGGACGGTCCACGTCAGCCCCGCATTATAAAGGCCGGGATTCTTACGCGCTACCCCCTGGGGATCTCGGAAAATATGAGCTAGCCCCGAAAACTTCTGATCTAGCCCCTGGAACTTCAGAAATTCATGTAAATTCAATTAAAAATCAGTTTTAGCCCCTGGACTTAATAAAAATTAGCCCCTAGTTAGGCCCCTGGAAATTCTTAAAATAATATAATAGACCCTGTAGTGGGGTGAGTTTACCTTTTTAACCCTATGTGATATTAAATTTAGGAATTTGAATATGTGATTAGTATTTAAAATTTAAAAGATGGGACAAACACATTGTAAATTCAAATTTAAACTTTCCTAGCACATGGAAAACTTTGGAGTGAGATAAAAATAGATTTTTAGCTGAAATGAATCTGTCTAATTGATTCTTCACATTTATTAGTTATAGGGACACATTTTTAGGCTAGGAAATAATTCTGAAAATTGATAAATAAATTTAAATTAGTTCACATCAGAGGAGAAGTTCAAAAATATATTATTTAATATTTTAGATCAGAACCTATTCTGTTCAGATGAGGTGTCTTACTATTTTCCTAATAAAGTTCACATTTAGACATAGGAAATAAATCTGAAAATATAGCAAGCTAGGTGTGAATAACTAGAAAATGATAAATGAAGTTTCCAAAATCCAAAGAATTCAGTTTAGGATTTGGAGAAGGTCTGAAAACTATTTGGAGTGGGAAATTACCTTGCATGCACTCTTGGTAGCTAAAGAGGGTATAAGAGAATTTGTTTAAATTGGGAATTTATATATAGTGCACAAACAGAAATCTGAATACAAAAGTTAGAAATAATATACATATGTTTAAAAGTACATGTAGGTCAAAAATCACCACACATAGAGTAACCACAACCTTTAGAAGTGTGAATAACTTTCATAGGTGTGAATGTTTGGTTTGTATGAAGTGAAAGTGTGAACTATGTCTTATGGATTGTTGTTTTCTTTTGCTATGTGTGATGATATGAGTAGAACCTGCTCCAGAGCAAGTTCTTCCCTTCCAAGAACAAGACTTTCCATTCCCAGAGCAGCAGGAAGAAGGCAAGTGTCCTTGACCACTTTGATCCTATGCTAGGATGAGTAGATAAAATTATTTGCATTGTCAATTGAAATATGAAACCCATGCTAGGAAGTTTCCCTAGAATTGCATTATCTTGTTTCCTTGTAGCTTGGGTTGGGATTTATTTTATCATGTCATTTATTTATATGTTTATGCTTAGCCATGGTTAGAAAGGGATAAGTGGGATAGGAGATCATCAATTTATTTACCTTACTCTTGAATGAGATGTTATGAGTTATGTAGAGGTAGGGATCGAGGCAAGTTGGATGATTTGGTTGGTGCTGGGTGCACGAGACTCGGATTTGTGTTTAGTACTTGCCTGGATCCTAAGGACCGGTTCATGGAGCATGTAACCTAGCTTTACCGTGCCAACCACATGCTGAGATGGGGCAGCTTGGCCAATTAATTAGGTGTATCCCTGATGTAGTATGGGTGTGTTGGATGGTGCGGGGAATAGGTGTCAGCTGGACTACCATATGAACCGCAAGGCTCAAGAGGGGGCCACTGCAGCGGGGTTGGAGCCTCTTGTATGCTGTTAGGGGTGAAACCTCAGTGGGCCCACGCTCGTCGGGAATCCCTTTGTAAAGGCTTCGTAGTGATCTCCTGGCTACACACCTGGGAAGTGTGAATGTGGTTCGTGGCCACTGGCATAATGGAGGTTCTTTTAGTCCACCCAGCAACGGGGGATGAAATCACTACATGTGGGTACAGTGATGCAAACTCTGCAGAGTCAAAACTGTCATGACAGCAGTGCTCACGGTCAAGAGCGGCTTGGACTTATTCATGATTAGAGGATGATGACCTTGGAGGTTGTGGATGTTAAGCGGGGAGCTTAACATTGGAAATGATGTTATGGTTATTTGATTATGATGATGGGATGGGAGATTGGGACCATTTCATCTATGTAGTCATGTAGGTGCTTAATAAGCTAAGGAGATAGGTATTCATTGCGTAGTGCTTTAACCATGAGTTCAACCTCTCCTTGATTCTAGCCATGCATGACATAACTTTCCCACACTTGCTGAGTACCAACGGTACTCAACCCTGCATATTTGTTGGTTTATATTGCTGCTCAGGTCAAGAGAATGATGTGGTGTTTAATGATCAAGACTTTGGACCCGAAGAAGGTTTCTAGGTTCATGGGGTCCCCAGGGCAACGCCTGTGACGGAGCCCACAAGAATAATATTTCCGCTGCTGCTTTATTTACATATTATGAACTTATTACCGTCCATCGAGACGTATGCTATGTAAGACTTATTTATATTCGACACCTGGCTTGTAATAAATGATGCTTCACTATTTGTCATCACATGTATGAGAAAATGATCCTGGCATACATGTGATATTCACTCGGTTGTTCTTCAGAGAAACCTGGTGTGACAACATTGGGGCTGTTCCTCTTGTGTTTTGATAAATAAAATTCGTATTCTAAAGGAACTTTTGTGCCTTGTTTATCCGACTTGTTTCAGACAAGTTTTTCTCGTCGAGTTTCTGTTCAGCACTACCTTACTTCGGTGGTTTTATCATAACTCAAGTTTTACAGATCCAATTGATGTGATTCTTTTTGGGTTGTCTTCACAACTTGATTATAACATCTGTGAAAATTTCACGATCATTGAATTTGTGGTTTCTAATCTACACGAGTTTCTTTGCAGTATTCCAGAACTGTTTTTCTCGCGTAAGAACGATTGACCTTTGTTCGATCTTTCGATCGTAACTTGAGTTTCTCTCAATGGATTTTCATGATTCTTGTTGTGACATCTTCGTGACTTGATTCTCTAAAATGTATACTAGTTTTGTCACTGTTGAACACGTTTATATTAGTCGCACACATAGTTTCTTTAACAGATCGGTTTTATGCTGAGGGGTGTTTTGTTGCTTCCGCTGAAAAGTTTTTATCTACCATTCACGAGGCAGGGGCACACGAGGTGCTTGTGCAACGGGTCGTTGCTGTGGTGGCTGACTAGGGCGGTATGCAGGAGCAGTCGATCCATACTGCGATGCGGCCGGGGACATGTACTGAGGTCGTACGTTGCTCCCTTGGGGCTGGTATGGCATCTCCCTCTTGCACTCTCGCTCGATCTCTCGGATCTTGCTTTCAACTACTATAGCCTTGTCAACCAGCTTCTGGAAGCTTGCGTAGTCATTGTTGAGGAGCTGAACCTGAATCTCATTGTTCAACCCTCTCATGAACAGGTATTGCTTCCTTTGGTCTGAGTTGACATCTTCGGCAGCTCCATTAAGTTGGTGCGACGCAAAAAGAACCTTCTCTCGGTCATTGCACTGCACTATGGCAAGCTTCTTCTCCATGGATTTCAACCAGTCGTCGGCCTCCATGGGGTTGTTAGCTTGAGCAAAGGTGGGTGGTCGAGTCCTCATGAACTCTCCCAGCCTGTAATGAGCCGGCGGTGGTGGTGGCGGTGGTGCCGGAACGGGCTTGTTGTTGTTGGCCTGCAACTGACCCAAAGTTTGGATCATGGTTTGCATAAGTTGTTTCTGCATGGCCATCAACCGTTCCAGGTTGTTCTCATCAGCTCCGAGGTTAACAGGAACTTCATCGTGGCCATCCTCTTGGTTGTCACGGACGTTCCTTCGGCCGGCATTTCCTCTAACCATCTATGAGAGAGAATGAAATAGAATAGAAGGTTAGAAGGTTAGGTAGATCCCCTCAACTATATGCATCAAGGTGGGTTGGACTATATATATTAGCCCATATGAGGAGGTGAACAAGTGCTGAAGCATTTCACTCCTCTTTCTATTTGTGTGTGGATATGGACAACGTCTTGAGACGTCCCACAACTCACACTAAGCACACAATCACAAACAATCATCACAAGGGCTCACACAACTCCTATTCAAGGCTTTGTTCAATGGGGGTCCTATATGACTTAGGGTGTTGCCAATCTGTGATCCAACTATGGCCTTTCCTATGCTTGCCTCCTATGTCAAGGCAGTTTCAAGGCTAATCTATGCATCCTATGGTCAGTGTCGCTTAGCTACCAATCTGTGTCGGATACCAATCTATGATCTATCTAAACGTGTAACCTACCGTCAACCCGTGGCTCTGATACCAATCTATGACGCCCTCAATTCTGTGGAGAGCCACGGAACCGAGAAATGATGCATATGTGTGCCCAGGATGTTCATCACACATATACACATCATCCACAAACTGAATTGCAGAATATATATGACCACGAATAACAGAGTTTATTACAATGTCTCATCAGTCATGGACTCATGCTCACAGCGGAAGTCTTAATCTAACAGCGGAAGTCTTTATTCTAATGCGGAAGTCTTCTAACTAATGCGGAAGCAATCTAAGCAACAGAAGAAGCTCCATCTCTGATCCATCCCCACAGGCAAGGTTGAGGACAGATTACACGCCTAATGCTCCACTTCATCTTCATAGAAATTTTTTCCTGTTGCTGATGATGAAATAATAATGCAAGTTTGAGTACAATGATGTACTCAGCAAGTGCGGGAAAATATGATATGTATCTCATAACAAGGTAGGTATAAAAAGGCTAATTGCAAAAAGCAAAGTTATTTATCAAAACCATAATAAAACAGCAACTTATCTTTAAGTGAATGTAATCCCAACATGTATTAAAATACCAATAATACCTCCGTTATGTTCTTTACCTTCCATGTCCCAACCAGACATTAATCAACTTCATTCTTGCTCACGAATACCTTCTCGTATTCACTACCATCTCACAAATACCATCTCGTATTCGCTACCATTTCATTTCATAAACAATCCCGTCTCACACCGAGACCAATCTCGTTGCCATGACTCAACAGTCATGCAACCCATCTCATCACCCGGACTCAACAGTCCCGAAAACATAACCAAAACCAAACCATAACCAAAATCCAATAACCATCCCAACTAATCATGGAAGTTGGCCAGGCGCTCGTGACCATAAGCTCGGCTATCATGATAGTTTTAGACTCTGCAGAGTTTGCACCTCTTTACCCACAAGTTTGTGATTGCGTCACCCGTCGGTGACTGTAGAACCTCCATTATATCAGTACACAACCGTCGGTGTAAGGCCAAGAGATCTCAAAATAGCCTTTACAAAGGGGCTACTAGATGTATGGACTCACTAAGGTTTCACCGGCAGGCTAGAATCTCCAATTCTCCCACCCATGGGCCCCCTCTTGTGCCATGCAGTTCCCAGGGCAGTCCTCACTCGACTCCCATTCCCTGCGCCTTCCACGGTCCATAACAATCTAGCAACTTACCTAATTAGTCAGCTAAGCCACACCCATACTTGGCCTTGTGGTGGCACTGTTATCCTGGCATGTGCTCGCATGAACCGGTCCTTAGATCTACGGCAAGTAAACCACCATCTAATGCTACCTCATTCACAAACCCAGTCTTGCCTAGATCTCCCTCCGATCCATGTTCATTAACAACATCAGTTTCTCATTATCATTACGAGTGCAGTTAGCTAGACACATCTATCTCGCATCCCAATCACATGGACTCAGCGAAGCATAAAAGTAAAAACCATACCGGACTCATAAACTTCCCTGGCGACAAGGGTGGTTTAACCAAAACTAGTAAACTCCTATAAAAGGGTTTCCCATCATGTTTTACTCGGCACACACACCTTTTCGCAAAACAAAACAGTTTTTCCCAAAACATAGGATCAATATGGTCAAGGGGGAACTTGCCTTGTTCTTGCGGTTCCGGTTGCACGTGGATCTCGAAACCTTGTTGTTGCAGCTCGTCGTAGACAGCTCCCTGAGCTTGTCCTTCTATACAGGATCACGCACATACAACATCCACAGCAATCAATATCATGCATAAACTTTAACTAGATGCGATGATGCATATGCATGCTATCCTATGATCAGTTTTTATTAGATCAGTTTGTACGTGTTCTTGCATGGCTTGCATGGTTTTACGATGAACAGAGGTGTTCGTATCAAATACGGATGTGGCGATGATCTTGTCTTTAGATCAACCCGATCAACAAGTGATCTGTCCACGAGAAATCTTCTGTTCGAAAGGAATCGAAGAACAATTGCAAAGAAAACACGATGATGTTACAAGGTGATATCGGAGACCTACCTTATGTTCTTCTTGGTCTCGGGGTCCTTCTCTGATCAGACAGATCGTTGAGGCTCTCTTGCGGCGATCTCTCTCTCTTGACCGAACTCTGGCGATGGGATTACTCGGCGAGTTGGGGCTAGGGCTCTAAGTCGTCGGCTCAGGAGAAGTTCGTGGTTTCAGCCAAAGGCTCTGGGTTCTATTTATAATCGGGAGAAGAAGAGTCCTAATCTGATTGTATTTCGAATAAGAGTCCTATTCAGATTGTTGTTGAATCTTAACAACTTATGTTTAGTTGATTTGGTGCGGTAACATTGTGGAATTCATGTTGGTTTCCTCTCCGTACCGGTATTTCCACGCGTACAGAATCATAAACCGCTCCAGAACTCGTTACTTCTGCGGTGTTGAGCTCCGGATGCTCCACGTGTCCACCGGGCATGGTCTCCCCCTTTCCGTAGAGACGAGCTCCGGTTGTGCCGCGTGTCAAGCGATCGAGACCTCCCTCTCTCCGGAGGTGAGCTCCGCATGCGCCACGTATCCTGGCGGTCGGGACCTCCTCTCTATTCGGAGGTGGCTCCGTCGCACGCCACGTGTCAGTGCCGGATCTTCCCTCTCTTTGGAGGTGAGCTCCGTGAATGCTACGCGTGAAGTAGCGTTGGACTCCCTTTTTCCTCAGAGATGAACTCTGAGGTCGACATGTGTCCAACAGTGACAGACCTCCCAGAGATAAGCTCCGGCGGCGACACGTGTCCAATAGAACCAAACCTCTCAGAGGTGAGCTCCGAGATCGACACGTATCCCGCGCGACTGGTCCTCTGATTTCCGTGGTGACTAGCTCCGAACGTGACACGTGTCCTGCAGAACTGCCTTCGCTTCTCCGCAGAGGCTAGCTCCGGGGGCAACACGTGTCTCACAGGGTCGGACCTCTCCCCCTTCGTGGGGATGAGCTCCAAAGGCGCCACGTGGCCAGCGGGACGCGGGAGTTGTCTTCGGCGCTCTTGGTGAACTGGATTTTCCTCTTTTTGGCTATCTTTTTTATTCTTTCTTTGTTCCCACTTCTTTTAAATTGTTTTCTCTACATGAAGCATGAATACATGCAGAAATTAAAAATGAGGGTGTAACAAATCTACCCCCCTTAAATTGAGTCTCGCCCTCTAGATTCGTTATTAGAGAATAGATGAGGAAATTCTGCCTTGATGTCTTCTTCACGCTCCCATGTGGCTTCAGCTTCAGTGTGATGGCTCCATTGTACCTTGCACCATCGGATCACTTTGTTCCTTATGACCCTTTCCTTTACGTCCAAAATTCGGACAGGGTGCTCCGCATAAGTCAGGTCCTCTTGAAGTTCAAGCTCTCCCCTGGTACTTGCTCCTCTGGTATTCTCAAGCACTTCTTGAGCTAGGATACATGAAACACGTCATGTACGTCGGAGAGATATGTTGGGAGCTCTAGTTGATAGGCTACTTCTCCATGCTTGTCCAAAATCTTAAATGGTCCGATGTAGCGAGGTGCCAGCTTGCCTTTGACGTTGAAACATCGTTGGCCACGGATAGGTGATACCATAAGGTATACAAAGTCTCATACTTTGAAGGTCAACTTCCTTCGCCTATTATCCGCATAGCCTTTTTGTCGTCACTGAGCATCCTTTAAGTTCTCCTGTATCGTTTGGACTTGCTTTTCAGCTTCTTGTAGCACTTCGGGTCCAAACACCTGGTTCTCTCCGGTCTCGTTCCAAAACAGCAGCGTTCTACACCGCCTACCATACAATGCTTCAAAAGGTGACATCTTCAAGCTAGCTTCATAGTTGTTGTTATAGGAGAATTCGGTGTACGGTAAACTCCTATCCCAACTACGCCCACGTTTCAAGGCGCAAGCTCTCAACATGTCCTCCAAAATTTGGTTTGTCCTTTCGGTTTGTCCATCGGTTTGTGGGTGATAGGCGGAGCTAAAATCCAGTCGTGTACCCATAGCTTTCTGCAGCTTCCTCCAGAATCTAGAGGTAAACTGAGTACCTCGATCTGAGACTATCCTCCTCGGGACTCCATGACGGCACATGATCTGCTCCATGTACAACTCGGCTAATTGTGCAACGTTGTACTTGGCCCCTATAAGGAGAAAATGGGCTGTTTTCGTCAGTCGGTCCATGATAACCCAGATGGAGTCATAGCCCGACTGAGTACGTGGCAATCCAACGATAAATCCATAATGATGTCCTCCAACTTCCACTCGGGTACCTTCAAGGTTGCAACAATCCAGCGGGTCTTTGATGTTCGGCCTTCACCCGTTGGCATGTGTCGCATAGGGAAACGTATTCAGCTATATCCCTTTTCATACCATCCCACAAATAACAAGTCTTCATGTCCTTGTACATTTTAGTACTTCCGGGATGTATGGAATAGGGTGAATCATGTGCCTCTTTTAATATCATGTCACGGAGGTGCTTCACGTTAGGCACACAAATCCTTTTTCCTAGCCAAAGCGTACCCTTCTCATATTCTTTGAAATCCTTCTATATTCCTTATCGGATCCTTTCCTTGATCTCCTTGATCTCCTCATCCGTTGCTTGGCCATCTCTTATCTCTTGCTCCAATGAAGAGTGGATCTCCATCACTTCCATGTTGTTCAAGAATCCGAGGTGTAACTGTTCGAACTCCTTACGTAGTTCGGGCGATAGCTTCCGAACCGTAAGTTGGTGACATGCTCCCTTCCGGCTCAATGCATCGGCTACTACATTGGCCCTCCTAGGGTGGTAGTTGATTCCAACATCGTAATCCTTGATGAGTTCCAACCATCAACGTTTCCTCAAATTCAGGTCCGTTTGTGTAAATATGTACTTGAGGCTTCTCTGATCCGTATAGATCTCACATCGATGACCAAGGATATAATGTCTCCAAATCTTCAACGCATGCACTACTGCTGCTAGCTCCAAGTCATGTGTAGGATAATTAAGCTCGTGCTTCTTTAATTGTCGTGAGGCATAGGCTACCACTTGTCCTTCTTGCATGAGCACACATCCGAGCCCTTGTCTGGATGCGTCACAATATATGTCAAAGCTCTTGCTCATGTCCGGCAATACCAAAACCGGCGCTGCGGTTAGCCTTTTCTTGAGTTCCTCAAAACTTTCTTGGCATGCTGGTGTCCATTTGAAGGCCTTTTCCTTCATTAGCAACTCCGTCATAGGCTTTGCTATCTTAGAGAAGTCCTTAATGAAGCGTCTGTAGTATCCAGCCATCCCAAGAAAACTATGAATATCCCTCACATTTTGTCGTTGGTTTCACTTCAGAACATCTCCCACTTTTATGGGATCAACCAATACTCCTTCCTCGGAGATAATGTGTCCTAGGAACGATATTTCCTTTAGCCAAAATTGACACTTGTTAAGCTTGGCATACAATTGATGCTCACGCATTTTCTGCAAGGTTAATTTCAAATGTTCTTCATGCTCCTCCTCACTTTTTGAATACACCATAATATCGTCGATGAAAACCACGACGAACTTATCCAAGTAATCCATGAAAACCTTGTCCATGAGGTACATGATGTATTCGGGTGCATTTGTTAACCCAAAAGACATGACGGTATATTCATACGAACCATACCGTGTTCGAAAGGCAGTCTTGGGTATATCGGAGGGCTTTATCTTCAGTTGGAAGTATCCCGACCGAAGTATCCTTTCATTTGGTCAAATAGGTCCTCTATACGGGGCAGAGGGTATTTGTTCTTGATTGTCACCTCATTGAGAGACCTATAGTCCACGCACATCCTTTGGGTCCCATCCTTCTTGTCCACGAAGAGCATAGGAGCTCCCCATGGTGACGAGCTTGGACGTATAAAACCCTTCTCCAACTGCTCCTGAATTTGCTTCTTGAGTTCTACTAGTTCATTGACGGGCATCCTATAGGGTCTCTTTGCTATGGGTGCAGTTCCGGGTACCAAATCAATGACAAACTCAATGTCCCGGTCAGGTGGCATACCTGGAAGCTCCTCTGGAAACATGTCCGAGAATTCTTGAACCACTGGAACGCTGTCCAATGTTGCTCCTTCGACATGGTTCAAGATTGCCTTTTCGGTTGTTTCTTGGGCTGACTCAAACTCGACACGAGTACCGTGCTCATTTGTCAACTGCACGCTCCTCTCAGCACATTGGATTACTCCGTTGTGCTTGCTTAACCAATCCATCCCGAGTATTATGTCGATCACTTGGGAATCCAAGATGATGAGGTTGGCAAGGAAGTCTACCCCCTTATTTTAAGGCTTACTTTCAGACATACTATATTAGTCCTCATCTCTCCACCGGGAGAATTAACTAACATAGCGCATTTTAAGTGTGATATGGGTAGATTAGGCTTGGCAACATACTTGGTTGATATGAAGGAATGTGATGCTCCTGAATCAAATAAGATGGTGGCTGGTTGGAGTTGGCAAGGAACATACCAATTACGACGTCCTCAGCCTGTTGTGCTTCCTCAGTAGCGACATGGTTCACGTTGCCGCGAGCATAGTTCTGCTGTCCATGGTTTCCTTGATTGTCCCCTCCGTTTGGTCGCGGGTTCTGCTTGGGCACGTTGCCTTGCTGTCCAGGGCCTCTCCTCGGGCACTGGCTCACGAAGTGTCCTGTTTCCCCGCATGCAAAGCATGCCCCGTTGCCTACGGCAGCAGGTACGTTGGGGTGGGGGTTTTGAACAGGAGCGCCCATGTTGGGTCGGGGCACATGAGGCAGGGGCACACGAGGTGCTTGTGCAACGGGTCGTTGCTGTGGTGGCTGACTAGGGAGGTATGCAGGAGCGGTCGATCCATACTGCGGTGCGGCCGGGGGCATGTACCGAGGTCGTACGTTGCTCCCTTGGGGCTGGTATGGCATCTCCCTCTTGCACTCTCGCTCGATCTCTCAGATCTTGCTTTCAACTACTATAGCCTTGTCAACCAGCTCTTGGAAGCTTGCGTAGTCATTGCTGAGGAGCTGAACCTGAATCTCATTGTTCAACACTCTCATGAACAGGTATTGCTTCCTCTGGTATGAGTTGACATCTTCGGGGGCATACCAGGACAGTTGTGTGAACTTGTTGAGATACTCATTCACGCTTCTCTGTCCTTGGCGGAGACCTTCAAACTCCTGTCTCTTGAGCATCACTACACCAGCAGGGATGTAATGAGAGCAGAAACTCTCCTTGAACTCAGTCCAAGTGATCGTCTCCGGGTCGACATGATCGTTACATAGGGCATCCCACCAGTCAGGCGGCAGCTCCATTAAGTTGGTGCGACGCAAAAAGAACCTTCTCTCGATCATTGCACTGCACTATGGAAAGCTTCTTCTCCATGGATTTCAACCAGTCGTCGGTCTCCATGGGGTCGTTAGCTTGAGCAAAGGTGGGTGGTCGAGTCGTCATGAACTCTCCCAACCTGTTATGAGCCGGCGATGGTGGTGGCGGTGGTGCCAGAACGAGGTTGTTGTTGTTGGCCTGCAACTGATCCAAAGTTTGGATCATGGTTTGCATAAGTTGATTCTGCATGGCCATCAACCGTTCCAGGTTGTTCTCACCAGCTCCGAGGTTAACAGGAACTTCATCATGGCCATCCTCTTGGTTGTCACGGACGTTCCATCGGCCGGCATTTCCTCTCACCATCTATGAGAGAGAACGAAATAGAATAAAGGTTAGAAGGTTAGGTAGATCCCCTCAACTATATGAATCAAGGTGGGTTGGACTATATATATTAGCCCAAATGAGGAGGTGAACAAGTGCCGAAGCATTTCACTCCTCTTTCTACTTGTGTGTGGATATGGACAACGTCTTGAGACGTCCCACAACTCACACTAAGCACACAATCACAAACAATCATCACAAGGGCTCACACAACTCCTATTCAAGGCTTTGTTCAATGGGGGTCCTATATGGCTTAGGGTGTTGCCAATCTATGATCCAACTATGGCCTTTCCTAGGCTTGCCTCCTATGTCAAGGCAGTTTCAAGGCTAATCTATGCATCCTATGGTCAGCGTGGCTTAGCTACCAATCTGTGTCGGATACCAATCTATGATCTATCTAAGCGTGTAACCTACCGTCAACCCGTGGCTCTGATACCAATCTGCGGCGCCCTCAATTCTGTGAAGAACTACGGAACCGAGAACTGATGCATATGTGTGCCTAGGATGTTCGTCACACATATACACATCATCCACAAACTGAATTTCAGAATATATATGACCACGAATAACAGAGTTTATTAAATTGTCTCATGAGTCTTGGACTCATGCTCACAGCCGAACTCTTAATCTAACAGCAGAAGTCTTTATTCTAATGCGGAAGTCTTCTAACTAATGCAGAAGCAATCTAAGCAACAGCAGCAGCTCCATCTCTGTTCCATCCCCACAGGCAAGGTTGAGGACAGATTATACGCATAATGCTCCACTTCATCTTCATAGAAATTTTCTCCTGTTTTTGATGATGAAATAATAATGCAAGTTTGAGTACAATGATGTACTCAGCAAGTGCGGGAAAATATGATATGTAGATCACAACAAGGTAGGTATAAAAAGGCTCATTGCAAAAAGCAAAGTTATTTATCAAAACCATAATAAAACAGCAACTTATCTTTAAGTGAATGTAATCCCAACATGTATTAAAATACCAATCATACCTCCGTTATGTTCATTACCTTCCATGTCCCAACCAGACATTAATCAACTTCATTCCTGCTTACAAATACCTTCTCGTATTCGCTACCATCTCACGAATACCATCTCGTATTCGCTACCATTTCATTTCATAAACAATTCCATCTCACACCGAGACCAATCTCGTTGCCATGACTCAACAGTCATGCAACCCATCTCATCACCCGGACTCAACAGTCCCGAAAACATAACCACAACCAAACCATAACCAAAATCCAGTGACCATCCCAACTAATCTTGGAAGTTGGCCAGGTGCTCGTGACCGTAAGCTCGGCTATCATGATAGTTTTAGACTCTTCAGAGTTTGCACTTCTTTACCCACAAGTTTGTGATTTCGTCACCCGTCGATGACTGCAGAACCTCCACTATACCAGTACACAACTGTCGGTGTATGGCTAAGAGATCACAAAATAGCCTTTACAAAGGGGCTACTAGATGTATGGACTCACTAAGGTTTCACCGGCAGGCTAGAATCTCCAATTCTCCCACTCACGGGCCCCGTCTTGTGCCATGCAGTTCCCAGGACAGTCCTCACTCGACTCCCATTCCCTGCGCCTTCCACGATCCATAACAATTTAGCAACTTAACTAATTAGTCAGCTAAGCCGCACCCATACTTGGCCTTGTGGTGGCACTGTTATCCTAGCATGTGCTCGCATGAACCGGTCCTTAGATCTACGGCAAGTAAACCACCATCTCATGCTACCTCATTAACAAACCCAGTCTTGCCTAGATCTCCTCTCCGATCCATGTTCATTAACAACATCAGTTTCTCATTATCATTACGAGTGCAGTTAGCTAGACACATCTATGTCGCTTTCCAATCCCATGGACTCAGCGAAGCATAAAAGTAAAAACCATACCCGACTCATAAACTTCCCTGGCGACAAGGGTGGTTTAACCAAAACTAGTAAACTCCTATAAAAGGGTTTCCCATCATGTTTGACTCAGCACACACACCTTTTCACAAAACAAAACAGTTTTTTCCCAAAATATAGGATCAATATGTTCAAGGGGGCACTTGCCTTGTTCTTGCGGTTCCGGTTGCTCTTGGATCTCGAAACCTTGTTGTTGCAGCTCGTCGTAGACAGCTCCCTGAGCTTGTCCTTCTATACAGGATCACGGACATACAAGATCCACAGCAATCAATATCATGCATAAACTTTAACTAGATGCGATGTTGCATATGCATGCTATCCTATGATCAGTTTTTATTAGATCAGCATGTACATGTTCTTGCATGGCTTGCATGGTTTCACAATGAACAGAGGTGTTCGGATCAAATGCGGACGTGGCGATGATCTTGTCTTTAGATCAACCCGATTAACAAGTGATCTGTCCACGAGAAAGCTTCTGTTCGAAAGGAATCGAAGAACAAATGCAAAGAAAACACGATGATGTCACAAGGTGATATCGGAGACCTACCTTACGTTCTTCTTGGTCTTGGGGTCCTTCTCTGATCAGACAGATCGTTGGGGCTCTCTTCCGGCGATCTCTCTCTCTCTCGACCGAACTCCGGCGATGGGCTTACTCGGCGAGTTAGGGCTAGGGTTCTAAGTCGTCGGCTCACGAGAAGTTCGTGGTTTCGGCCAAAGGTTACGAGTTCTATTTATAATCGGGAGAAGAAGAGTCCTAATCTTATTGTATTTCGAATAAGAGTCCTATTCAGATTGTCGTTGAATGTTAACAACTTATCTTTAGTTGATTTGGTGCGATAACATTGCGGAATTCATGTCGGTTTCTTCTCCGTACCGGTATTTCCACGCGTACAGAATCCAAAACTGCTCCAGAACTCATTACTTCTGCGGTGATGAGCTTCGGATGCTCCACGTGTCCACTGGGCCTGGTCTCCCCCTTTCCGTAGAGATGAGCTCCGGTTGTGCCGCGTGTCAAGCGAGCGAGACCTCCCTCTCTCCGGAGGTGAGCTCCGCGTGCGCCACGTATTCTGGCGGTCGGGACCTCCTCTCTATTCGGAGGTGGCTCCGCTCACGCCACGTGTCAGTGCCGGACCTTCCCTCTCTTTGGAGGTGAGCTCCGTGAATGCCACGCGTCAAGTAGCGCCGGACTCCCTTTTTCCTGAGAGATGAGCTCTGAGGTCAGCACTTGATAAGCCCCGGTGGCGACACATGTCCAATAGAACCGGACCCCTCGGAGGTGAGCTCCGAGATCGACACGTATCCCGCGCGACTGGTCCTCCGATTTCCGTGGTGACTAGCTCCGAAGGTGACGCGTGTCCTGTGGAACTGCCTTCGCTTCTCCGCAGAGGCTAGCTCCGGGGGCAACACGTGTCTCACAGGGTTGGACCTCTCCCCCTTTGCGGGGATGAGCTCCAAAGACGCCACGTGGCTAACGGGCCGCCGGAGTTGTCTTTGGCGCTCTTGGTGAACTGGATTTTGCTCTTTTTGGCCTTCTTTTTTGTTCTTTCTTTGTTCCCACTTCTTTTAAAATGTTTTCTCTACATGAAGCATGAATACATGCAGAAACCAAAAATGAGGGTGTCACAGACTTCGACCGTGTTGCACACCTCCGATCGGCGTACGATGTGTGGAGAGCACTTTGTGACTACCACAAAGGATCCAACACGATCAAGGAGGTAAGACAGCTTATGTTCAAGAAAGAATACATGCGCTTTGAGATGCAACCCGGTGAGTCCATTGATGACCTCTTTGCTCGCTTTAATAAAATTCTCAGAACTTGCGTAGCGTCAATGTTAATTTTTCAGATGCTGAAAATGCTAGGCAATTACTAAGTGCATTAGACATGTCAATTTTTGGGAGATGAAACTAACATCCATACATGAATCCACTATCATGAGTACTCTTACATTAGATGTGCTTTATTCTAAGCTAGAAACTCATGAAATTGACATTATATCACGTAAGAACCCAAATAAGACTATTGCATTTGTCTCACAACGTGATATGCCTAGCTCCGGCCAATCATCTAGCAATACACTTGCTTTGCTGTCTTCACTAACCTTGGAACAGATTGAGGAGTTTCTAGAGAAGGAGCTAGTACTTCTTTCTACTAGGTTCTCAAAAGCATTGCAAAATGTGAGAACTAGAAGGAGAGGAAGCTCCGGACGTCAACGATGCTTTAGATGTGGTAAGACAGGACAATTTCGTACAGATTGCCCTAACCTTTCAGGTCCTTCTAACCGTGATGAAAAGCAGAATAAAGTCAAGTCCTCTTTTGGCAACACCAACAAGAAAAAGAAGGGTTTTACAAGATGCAAACTGATAAACAGTTTCATCACCGCACTTCAAGAACTTGGCTCGAGTGATGTAGACATTGGAAGTGATGAAGATGAAGATGATCTGGCAAACTTGTGCTTCATGGCGGGCAAATCAAAATCATGTATGGAGGATGCAGAACACAACAGTGACAACGAAGAGGTATGTCCTACTTGCGAAGAAATGTATGATGCTATTTCTCGTGCCACAATTATTGTTAAGAAAAAGGACAAAAATCTTAGGGACAATGCTGTTAAAATTGAGTCACTAGAATCTAAAATTAATCGTTTAAAATCCTTGATTCCTAATAATGATTCTTGTTCCTCATGTGATTTAATATATGAACAATTATCCTCTCCAAGAAGTGCACACACCTCCACACATGATAAACTTGGACTTGAAATCGAAAAGAACAAAAAGCTTGCTGCACTTAATGATAAAAACTTGAAAGATGCTTGTTGTTCTACAATTGATTTGCATTGTTCTACTTGCGATGATCTTGATAAGAAACTACAAGATGCTATGAAGGAAATTTCTATATTGAACAATGCTTTACGTTCTCATGAAGTTAAATATTGTTCCAATTGCAAATTAAAAGGAAAAACTTCATGTGAAAATTGCCTTGATCTATCAAATAAACTTGATAAGATGCATAGGACATTAGATCGGTTTTGTAATGGGAATAAGATCCTAAACTTGCTGCTGAATTCTTCCAAGTCTTCCAATGATAAAACTGGTTTAGGTTTTGATTCACATGCTCATGCTAAGGAACATCCACCTAAAATTGTAAAATCATTAGGAAGTAGTTTGATTCAAACGGTTACTAAACAAAAAGAAGTGGTTTTTAAATATGCAGGAGTGTTGTCACATTCGGGTTCAAATAAGCATACTGCATGCTCATCTAGACATGAACACAAAGTTAAATTTCATTGTCCCTATTGTGATAGAGATGGTCATGTCATAGATTTTTGTTATAGACTAGCCAAACAACATAAAAAGGAAAGAATGCAAGCTAGATCTTATAACTCTCATGCAAAATTTGCTGCACATACTAAACCGAATGTCAGGAACATGCAACCTGCTGTTGTGAGTCAGAAATATTCAAAGTTTACCTCCGGAGCTTCAGTTTTTGCCTCCGGACCTTCTGTTTTTGCCTCCGGAGCTACTAATTTTCGTGCTACACAAGTAACACCTCATAGGTCAGTAGTTAAGAACAAAAAATCTCAAACCTTGACTCATAAACCTGCTGTTTTATCTCAGCTTTCGCATGTTATTCCTGCTGGACATCGTGTGACTCAGTACTGGATTCCTAAATGCCTTTTAACTAACCCCAGTATTGAGTCATCGACGTATTGTGCTTCTATGTAGGTTACATGCTTGAGGAAGGAGAACATTTGGATTGTGGATTCAGGTTGCTCACGCCATATGACTGGTAACAAAGAATGGTTGTCCTCTATCTCTTTTGTGTCACGTATAGAGAATGTTACTTTTGCCAATAATTCTTCAACTCCTATAATTGCTAAGGGTTTGGTTAGAATAAATGATCACTACACTTTGAAGTATGTGGCACTTGTCAAAAATTTGAAATACAACTTGCTTTCTGTTTCACAATTGCTAGATGAAAATCTGGAAATTATTTTCAATAAAAACTGCTGCAAAGTTGTATGTTCAAATAGTGAGCTTATTTTAAACATGTCTCGGTTTGGAAGAGTTTTTAAAGCTAATTTTGATATGTCTTCCTCTAAGCATAGATGTCTAGTTGCAAATGATTCCAAAGATTTATATTTTTGGCATCGTAGACTTGGTCACGTAGGATTTGATCATCTCACGCGTGTTAGTGCTCTTGATCGCATACGTGGGCTGCCTAAGATTAAAGGGGACCAAGAAATTGTGTGCTCTTCTTGTAGACATGCTAAGATGGTTGCAGGTTCACATGCTCCTCTCACAATGACCATGACAACTGAACCGGTTCAACTTTTACACCTTGACACCGTAGGCCTCTCACGTGTTCAATCCTTTGGAGGTAAAATGGTATGTTCTTGTGATTGTTGATGACTATTCTAGATACTCTTGGGTTTACTTTATGGCATCTAAGAATGAAGCTTTTAGTCACTTTAGAACTTTATTTCTTAGATTATCAATTGATCACCCAGGATCTTTAAGAGCAATTAGAAGTGATAATGGAACCGAATTTAAAAATCTATCGTTTGATCACTTTTGTGCTGAAAATGCAAAAGATCATCAATTTTCTTCACCATATGTACCTCAACAAAACGGTGTTGTAGAGAGAAAGAACAGAACCTTAGTTGAGATGGCTAGAACTATGCTTGATGAATATCAAACTCCGAGGAAATTTTGGGCTGATGCAATTGCAACCGCTTGTTATGTCTCAAATCGTATTTTCTTGCGTGCTAAGCTAGGTAAAACACCATATGAGCTCAGGTTTGGATATAGGCCTAGTGTCACACACATTAGGGTCTTTGGTTGCAAATGCTTTGTTAAGAAACATGGTAATCTTGATAAATTTGAAGCTAGATCTGTTGATGGAATATTTCTTGGTTATCCATCTCATACTAGAGGCTACCGTGTGCTTTTACTTGATACTAACAAGATTGTGGAGACTTGTGAGGTTTCTTTTGATGAAGCTAGCCCAGGTACTAGTTCAAATATTGCAGGTCCGGATCCATATCCGCAGGGGGAGAGTATTTTCATTAAAGAAGAGGAAGAAGTGGTTCTGCTTCCCGAAGATTCAGCTGCTAATGACATTGTTCCATCTCCTGATCTTGATTCACAGCCAGCACCGACGACCACCATTGCTGGTCCAGATCCTCCTCACATCACGAGCTCATCTATTTATGATGAACATGAAGAAGAACAAGCTTGTGAAATGTCCACCCCTCTCCGGATTCTCAAAAGTCATCCCCCACAACAATTTATTGGAAGCTTGCATGAACGAGTTATAAGATCCAGGTTTTTCGACCCCAATTCTCATGCTGATTCTGCTTTTGTTGCTTCTTTTGAACCCAAAGATATATCACGCACTCACTAATGAATCTTGGATTATTGCCATGCAAGAAGAGTTAGAAAATTTTGAAAGAAATAATATTTGGAAACTTGTACCTCCACCTCAAGGTCACACTTTAATTGGAACTGAATGGGTGTTTAAAAATAAACAAAATGAAGATGGGGTTGTGGTTAGGAATAAGGCTAGGTTGGTTGCTCAAGGTTTCACACAAGTTGAAGGTCTAGATTTTGATGAAACTTTTGCTCCTGTTGCTAGATTAGAAGCCATAAGAATTTGTTAGATTTTGCTGCATCTAAAATTTTGAAGCTATATCAAATGGATGTTAAAAGTGCTTTTCTTAATGGCTACATAGATGAGGAGGTTTATGTCAAACAACCACCTGGTTTTGAAAATCCAAATTTTCCTAATCATGTTTACAAACTGTCCAAAGCCTTGTACGGTCTCAAACAAGCCCCTAGAGCATGGTATGATAGGTTAAAAACATTATTACATGAAAATGGGTTTACCATGGGCAAGGTTGATAAAACTCTTTTTGCGCTTAAGCATGGCAATGACTCATTATTCGTTCAAGTGTATGTGGATGATATTATCTTTGGTTGTGCTTCTCATGATCTTGTGTCCAAGTTTTCAGCTATGATGAGTTCCGAATTTGAGATGAGTATGATGGGAGAACTCACGTACTTTTTGGGGCTGCAAATCAAGCAAACCAAGGAGGGTACCTTTGTGCATAAACAAAGTATACAAAAGATCTCCTAAGGCGCTTCAACATGGACAAAAGCAAGCCTCTTCGGACACCAATGGGAACAGCAACAACACTTGAACTTGATGAAGATTGTGATCCCGTTGATAAAAAAGAATATAGAAGCATGATCGGATCACTTTTGTATCTCACGGCATCAAGACCGGACATACAATTCAGCGTATGTTTTTGTGCACGGTTTCAAGCCTCCCCACATGCTTCACATCGTCAAGCCGTTAAAAGGATTCTCAGGTACTTACATGGAACTCAAGAATTTGTCATTTTTCTTCCTTCTTCCTCAACCGTTACTTTGAAAGCTTTTTATGATGCTGATTTTAAGGGTTGTAGGATTGATAGGAAAAGTACTTCTGGTGCTTGTCATTTTCTTGGTAATTCACTTGTTGCCTGGTCCTCTAGAAAACAAAGTTCAGTTGCACAATCCACAGCCGAATCTGAATATGTAGCTGCTGCTAGTGCTTGCTCACCAATTCTTTGGATTGTTCAAACAATTAAGGACTATGGGGTAGATCTAGATAGTGTTCCACTGTTTTGTGATAACACTAGTGCCATTTGCATTGCTAAAAACCCCGTGCAACATTCGAGAACTAAGCACATTGACATTAGGTATCACTTTCTCCGTGATAATGTCGAAAAAGGGAACATTGTGCTTCACCATGTAGATACCGAACAACAATTGGCTGACATTTTTACAAAACCTTTGGATTTCACTCGGTTTTGTTACATTCGTAGTGAAATAGGGGTTATGCATCCTCATGGCTTAAGTTGAGCGAGAATTTTGAAACTTGGGAAGTCTATGTGTGAATCTGAAATTAAAATAATATGAGCATAGTATTTCATGCATATATGACTTTGTGATTCCTTTTTCATGCTGAACGTTCTTGGTACATTACTCGTGTTATACATTTTGTAGTTTTTACCATGTCTAGTAATTGGAATAATTACTTACACTAAATTTGGTCATGATCGAACTTTCTTGCTGTTTTGAACTTGTTGCATGCTCACAAGTGCTTTTAATCATAAAGAATTAATCAAGTAATCAACTCACATGTTGACTTTTTATGTTCAAATAAAAAATGAGAAAAGATCAAGAGAATATGCATGCATCGCACTTCTTCTTTTGAGATGGCTTATCATTGCACTTAGATATGAACTTGAAAAGAGTTGTGTATGACTAAAACCATGTCCTTAAGCTTCTGACTATCAAATGACATAGGCTTGGCTTGGTTGGTTAGAATAAGGCTGATGCTGCATATAATCTCTTGAAAATGTCGTAAGATCAAAATTTGTGCTTTAAATGATAAATAAAATGCAGCAACAAGTGTCATGCTTTCAGGTCTTGAAATAGTTAAGTTTGTGAGATCATGACTTCCTTAAATTGAAAATTACACTTGATCTCTAGCATGGCTTACACTACTTTATGTATCTCATTGATGTGATAGTGTAAGTTACTTGATAGTATGATTTGGATGAGCTTTGTTTTATATGTATATGTTATAATGTGCTCATAACAAATTAAAATTTCTATTTTTTACCTTGCTGAATACATTGTCAAAGGGGGAGAAATTGATCACACGTTGCACACATTCACAAGTGTTTTGGCACGATTCTTCTCAGGGGGAGAATGTTTGGTATTTTTGTTTTTCTTCTCATTTTATTTCTTATTTACAAAAGGGGAGAAATTATTTTCAAAACTTTTCATGTGAATAAGCCAATGTTAGGATTTTAAGTGGTGTTGCCAATGCATTCATCAAGGGAGAGACTGACACGACCCCACGGTCTTGTCAAGCCAGGTTCATGCTGAGGGGTGCTGCGTTGCACAGCACCGGATAACACACATCAAAGGTACAAAGCGGAAGCAAAGTTTATATTACATAAAGTGGTTTATGAGCATGTTCACATCAAAATAGGTCCAGTCTACACTCACGGGCGTAGAATACGCATCAAGTTCATGTTCAGCCCGTGAACGTGTCCTTGCTAGCACACACGCACACTAACACGGCGGCGTGCACGACTCCCACTCGACGGGGTTCCCCTCCTGGGGTTCCGTCTCCTCCTCGGGAGTCCCTTCCTCATAGAACCCTGCAAAAGCTTCAAACACAAGAAGTGAGCACGAATGCTCAGCAAGACTGACCCGTCTCTCCTAAACATGGAACTTCTACATGAGGGGTGATGGGTACATGAGATAAAACAATTTGCAAAGGACTTGCCTAATTATTGGAACCTTACTTTCAAATTTTAACAGCAGGTTGTGGAGAACCTTACGCTAAGGCACATGAGAGAGCCGCAATGAAACAAGAAACGCATTTCTCTCATGTACTTTGCCCAAAGTTGAAAGGAACTTTAATTAGCTCTAGACTAAAGCAAAACAGTAACAATCAAGTCCGTCTTCCAATCAGCAACATTTTAACATGTAACTAGCCTGTTCTTTCTACGTCATGGTACAGTGAACAAGTGGTACTCACTGACCGTGAGGGACGGCGATTATAATCGATTTACACCTGCAGGGTTACCCGAATAACCCGTCACGTACGCCCGTACTCGATGTTTCCTGCACCAACCATCACGGACGCCGTACGCAACTACCTTTCACCCGTTAGCCAAATGTTGAACCGGTCCAATCGTCCGGAGAAAGAGGTCTCTGCACACGCATCTCAGTGCCGCCAGCCGATTTACACCTCGAGCTCTCAACCTACCCTCTGAACGAGCAGCTATGCCTCAACACCCAGGTACCCGAGTTACATCGGTTTACAGGTTCTCATATAGACGGTAGGTCTTCGGTACTGTTCGAGCTTGTTCAACAGGCCCGCACACGGCTCGGTCCTCAATCGACACAAGCGGAGCTACAGCACACAGGCCCCCAAGTCCTGCTGCCCTTACTGTCCACTCAGTCTCATCTTTCTTGTCATGTGTATCATGTGCTATCTCTACCCGAGTCGAGTGCCTCTAGCCTATGCTCGCGAGTAGTTCCAACTACTCGACTTGTACCAAATTCTACCCTAACTTAGCTTTGCAGTAGCTAACGTGGTTTGCAATCCTAAACCCAGCCCATGGGTTTCTTGGCTATGCAATTGGGTTTCCAAACAAGACTCTAATGCATGGAATAATGGTATTCAAGTAAGTGCTCAAAACAATAAAAATTTGTAAAGAGGTTAATCCAAACCGGAGCTTGCCTTGCTGCTCTTGGTCGTAGGCTAGCTGCTCCTCCGGAGTAACAAAGTCTAGGACTTCGGGTTCCTCCTTGACCTTAGCGACTACATGATATAAGAAGTACATGTATTAATTAAATGCATTTGAATTGAGTTTTACTTTGTGAACCTTCTAAGTCTAACTAGACAGACCCAAAGACTGTGAAACTTTTACTGTGTCTTGGTTACAACCTAAACAGAGACTTGGTCAAGTTTTAGTTGCAGCAAAGCTCATTCGAGCCCTCCACAATTAATTATGTACTTGACCTTAATTGAAGGCTTTTAGGGTGTTCTAAGGATTTTCATGAAACAAGCTATGACTTTCTGAAAACTAGATTTTCAGAGGGTTCTAATGGAGTTGGTCTCACTTAATTTGAAGGTTCCTAACTAAAGATATGAGCTACACAATTTCAGACAAAAATTCTGAAATTTTTTCTAAACATTTTCTATTTTCTCTGGAACAGTTTCCTTAATCACACCATTAGGTGGATCAAATAAGCTCAAATGGACCTGAGATTTTTATGGTAGTTCTGGGATATTTTGTTGAACATCCAAGCAAAATTTCAGAATTTTCCTCCATGGGATTCTCCAGTTAAAATTCCAAAAAATTTAAATTTTGAGGAATTAATTATGGACAATTAATGATTTTCATGAAGTGAAACTTGATTTTCTGGAAAGTACTCGGAGAGCTGAATTCAACAAAATTTGGTTCACTCAATTTGGAGCTTTCTAGCCAATGTTATGAGGATTTGAATGAAATCTGAAAATCGGGGGAAAAGTTTAAATCTGCTGGGGCACGCGGGGACACGTGTTGGGCGCGGAGGCGTCAGCACACTGAGGCCTACAGGGTTTTTGCACGCCAGCACATCAGATCCCAGCCGCAGCCTGATCCCGATTTAAAAAATCTGCCGCTGACAGCTGGGGTCCACCCCCTTCGTCTACCTCTCGCCGCCCGTGCTCTGCCGTCGGGGTACCTCACCGGAGAGCTCGCCGGCAGCCTCTGTGGAGCTCCAAACTTCACGATTCTGGCCGCCCCTGCCTACATTCACTCGGGGAACAGGATTCTGGGGTCAGCTCGCCATGAAAACGGCCAGCACATGGTCGGCGACGAGCGGCGGCTTCGGAAAGACTTCGGCCGTGTCGGCCGACTTCCCTAGCACCTCGATCACTCGAGCAACCGGCCGGGGAGCATCAGTGGATATTAGGGAAGGTCGACATGAGCTTGAAGCAGCTCGGGGGAGGCCCGAATCAGGCTCTCACCGTGCGCCTGATGCCTCCCGCAAGCTCCGCCGTCGGCAATCATCAAAATACGCCGGGTACAGGGGTTTTTAGGCCAAAGGTTGTGAAGGCAACTTGTGCGCTACCGGGTCTTATTTGTGTGGGAGCGGATTGAGGCCCTTTAATCCTTTCTAGAGTATGAATTCGACAGAACCGTACCCGAAGGTCAGTCTTTGTACCCAGAAAGGGGAAAACTGGAAATTCGCCGCCGGTGAGCAAGCGCTCGGGCTGTGGCTCGGGGGTGAGCAGCACCGATCACCAGTGCGTCCAAGGGTGCCTCGGCTCGGGCGTGACAACCTCCCGGTTGGGCTGTCCACGGGAGCCCGAAGTGCGGCGGTTTTAGGTCACCGAACTAAACTCTTGGTATAGCCGAGATCGACAGGTTTTAGCTGAGTTCTAGCAACGGGGAAGAACAAGGAGGGTTCCTAGTACCTTGCCGTAGCTCTGAAGGAGACGGGGAGGCTGTGATCAGAGCTTTCCGATCGGTTCTGGGCGGCGGAAGAAAGTTTCCCGGCGCTGTGTTATTGCGGGGAGAAAATGGCGAGGCTTCGGCCGAGGAGGGGGGAGAACGCCTTAAGAAGGCTCTAAACCGACTCGTGCGCGTGCGTGGCCAAGCAGCTGCTGGCGCGGCGGCCTCCCTCGGTGGCGGTCGCAGCTGCAGCTCGGCGACCCGAGTGAGAAAGTCTCAGTCGGTTGAATCATCCCTGTGGCTGACATGTGGGTCCATTTTCATTTTTAACCTCTGAGATTAACTCCTATTCACTGTTGTAAACAGTAGTTCCAACAAAGCCCCTGGTGATTTGAATTTTCTACCCTTGAACCATTTGAATTGGTTAGCATTCAAATTGGGTTTGGTTTGAATGAATTTCAGCACATGTTCAGTTTGAAATTCAAATAAAGTTTGAATTTGCCCCACTTAGCTCATGTCAAGATTAACTCCAAATGGAGTGAAAATTGGTGTGTGAGCTCACAAAAATGTGCTGAGTAAGAATATGTCTCCCACTTTTGAATTCATGGGATAAAAACAGTTTGAATTTGAATGTAGTTTGTTACTGCCCTCTTTCTAGCTATGCCCAAAATGACCCAAAAAGATTTTGAATTTGGGTGAAACTTGGCATGGACATTCCTAGCAATGTGTAGGAGTTTTTCATATGCCCAGCCCTTATGTATTACATGTGGAAAATACCACTTTTGCAATATGTGAGTTTGTTCTCTAATGAGTATGTTGATGGTGGTTACTTGCTCTTCAAATGTGTTCATCAACTTGCTTCAATTGAGGTGTGTGTGTGTGGTGATGAACACTTCAAGCATGTGTGAAAAACTGAGGCCCTTACATTCCTCCCCCCTTAAAAGAATCTCGTCCCGAGATTATAAGGTAGAAATGAGAGAGAGGATGATGGAAAATTACCCGATATGCGACGTGAAAAAGTCGGGGTAGTTAGCACGAAGAAATCCTTCGCTCTCCCATGTCGCTTCGTCCACGGAGTGATTACTCCATAGAACCTTGTAGAACCACAACGTATGGTTGCGCGTGGTTCGGGCCTTCTTATCAATGATCTGAACCGGTTCCTCCCGATAGGTGAGATCCGGTTGCAGTTCTTCAATGTCCTCCATCTGAACGGTAGTAGATAGCTTAAGACACTTCCTCAGCTGGGAAATGTGAAAGACGTCATGCACACCAGAAAGTTCTTCTGGTAATTTCAGACGGTATGCTACCGATCCACATCTTTTGGTAATCTGAAATGGACCGATGAATCGGGGTGCCAATTTCCTCTCACCCCAAATCTGTTTACACCCTTCACTGGAGACACACGTAGGTATACGTGATCCCCGACTTCAAACTGCAATGGGCGCCTTCTACGGTCCGCATACTGTTTCTGACGGGATTGGGCGGCTTTCAGGTCCGCTTGAATCAGTCGAACCTTTTCTTCCGTGTTGTTGACAAGGTCAATCCCGAAGGTAACCCTTTCACCAGAATCACACCAATTCAGTGCAGTGCGTCATTTCCTCCCGTATAGCGCCTCATAAGGCGCCATCTTGATGCTGGCTTGGTACCCATTGTTGTACGAGAACTCGGCTAATGGCAAGTGATCATCCCAATTCCTGCCGTGGTTGATAGCGCAAGCTCGTAGCATGTCTTCTAAGATCTGATTTACCCGCTCGGTTTGCCCATCCGTTTGCGGGTTGTATGCTGAACTACGGATCAGCTTTGTCCCCAAGGCAGCGTGCAGCTGCTCCCAAAAACGGGACACAAATAAAGTGCCCCGATCCAATATGATGGTACGGGGTACGCCGTACAAGCATAGGATCCGTGAGATGTACAGTTCAGCGTACTTCTTGGCGTTGTAGTTGGTGTTGACCGGGATGAAATGGGAAACTTTGGGGAGCCGGTCGACGATCACCCACACAGAATCATGCTTCTGAAAAGTGGTGGGTAAACCGACGATGAAGTCCATGCTCACATCCTCCTACGTCCAGGCAGGAACGCCCAGTGGTTGCAGCAGTCCCGGTTTCCGCATATGGTCTGCCTTCACCCTTCGACATGTATCACATTGGGACACATACTTCGCGATCTCCCGCTTCATCCGTGTCCACCAAAACTTGCTTCTGAGTTATTGATACATTTTGTTGCTTCCGGGGTGAATAGAAAATTTTGATAAGTGAGCCTCATCAAAAATTTTCTTCCGTAACTCCGGGTTGGGGTACGACGATCCGGTCCTTGAACCATAGGACGCCGTCTCCGTCCTTCCGGAAACATTTCAGCTCCCCACTGTCTACACGTCTCCGCAAATGCGATATGCCCTTGTCATGTTTCTGAGCTGCTGCTATCTCTTCAAGGATGGTGGGGATCAAAGCTAGGTTGTAGAGAGCTCCGTGTGGAATCACATGCAGTGGTGGTTTGCTCTCTTCCAACGGTGTGATGGTCAGATTGTTGACGTGTGACTTGCGACTCAGCGCATCCGCCACTATGTTTGCCTTGCCAGGGTGATAATGGATCTCTATTTCGTAATCCTTTATCAGTTCCAACCATCTTCGCTGCCTCATGTTCAGCTCCTTCTGAGTGAATATGTACTTGAGGCTCTTGTGGTCGGTATATAAATGTACGAGGTTACCGAGTAGGTAGTGCCTCAACATTTTCAGTGCAAGTACCTGTCACACCCGGTTTTTCCGAAGAACAACCGAGTGAATATCACATGTATGCCAGGATCATTTTCTCATACATGTGATGACAAATAGTGAAGCATCATTTATTACAAGCCAGGTGTCGAATATAAATAAGTCTTACATCGCAAATGTCTCAATGGACACTAATGCTTCATCACAAGTAAATAAACTAGCAGCGGAATATTATTCTTTAGGGCTCCATCACAGGCGTTGCCCGGGGGTCTTCATGAACCTAAAATCCTTCCTCGGGTCCAAAGTCTTGGTCATTATACACCACCACATTATCTTGACCTGAGCAGCAATATAAACCAACAAATATGCAAGGTTGAGTACCAATGGTACTCAGCAAGTGTGGGAAAATTATATCATGCTTGTCTAGAACAAGGAAAGGTTGAACTCATGGTTAAAGCACTACGCAATTAATACCTATCACCTTAGCTTATTAAGCACTTACATTACAACACAGGTGAAATGGTCCCAATCTCCCATCCCATCATCATAATCCAATAACCATAACATCATTTCCAATGTTAAGCTCCCCGCTTAACTTCCAAAACCATCAATCCTCTAATCATGAATAAGTCCAGGCCGCTCTTAACCGTGAGCACGGCTGTCAAGACAGTTTTAACTCTGCAGAGTTTGTACCACTGAACCCACAATTAGTGATTTCATCCCCCGTTGCCGGGTGGACTAAAAGAACCTCCATTATGCCAGTGGCTACGTTCCACATTCACACTTCCCAGGTGTGCGGCCAAGAGATCACTACGAAGCCTTTACAAAGGGATTCCCGACGAGCGTGGGCCCACTGAGGTTTCACCCCTAACAGCATACAAGAGGCTCCAACCCCGCTGCAGTGGCCCCCTCTTGAGCCTTGCGGTTCATATGGTAGTCCAGCTGACACCTACTCCCCGCACCATCCAACACACCCATACTACGCCGGGGATACACCTAATTAATTGGCCAAGCTGCCCCATCTCAGCATGTGGTTGGCACTGTAAAGCCGGGTTACATGCTCCATGAACCGGTCCTTAGGATCCAGGAAAGTACTAAACACAAACCCAAGTCTGGTGCACCCAGCACACAACCAAAACATCCAACTTGCCTTGATCCCTACCTCTACATAACTCACAATAACTCATTCAAGAGTATGGTAAAATAAATTGATGATCTCATATCCAAATATCCCATTCTAAGCATGGCTAAGCATATGCATGTAAATAAATGACATGACAAAATAAATCCCAACCCAAGCTTCAAGGAAACAAGGTAATGCAATTCTAGGGAAACTTCCTAGCATGGGTTTCATAATTATCTTGACAATGCAAATAATTCTATCTACACATCCTAGCATAGGATCAAAGTGGTCAAGGACACTTGCCTCCTTCTTGCTGCTCTTGAAATTGGTAGTCCTGATCTTGAAAATGAATAACTGGCTCTTGAACAGGTTCTACTTCATACCATCACACATAGCAAAAGAAAACAACAATCATAAGACATAGTTCACACTTCTACTTCATACAAACCACACATTCATATTTATAAAAGTTCTTTACCATTATATGTGTTGTGGTTACTTTATGTGTGTTGAGTTGTGGCTTGCATGCACTTTTAACCATGTGTATAGGATTCCTACTTTTGTGTCCACCTTTATACTTACGTATTATTTATATGGGTTTCCAATAAATTTCTTATATTCAACTACTTCACCTTTTTACTACCAAGTGTGTATGAAAAGTATTATTCTTCCCCATATGTGCTTTCATAATTTCTATCAACCCTAAACTGAACTCTTTGGACTTTAAAAACTCCATTTATCATTTACTAGTTGCTATATTTTCAGATTTATATTCCTATGCATAATTGGGTATTTTATTATAAAACTAGTAATACACATCATCTAAACAGAATAGGTTCTGGTCCTAAATGATTTAACAACATCTTTTGACCTTGGCTTCTGATGTAGACCATTTCATAATTATTTTCCCTATTTTTCTATAACTATTATTTACTTAAAAATGTGTCCCTAAATGTGAATAATAGATGAAACAGATTTATTTCAACACAAAAATATACTTTTATCTCACTCCAAAATTCTCTAAGTACTGAGAAAGTTTTTACTTAATTTTAACAATTATGTTTGTCCCCTTTTTAATTTTTAAACACTAGTTACATATTCAATTTTCTAAATTAAATACTAAACAGGGTTAAAATAATGAACTCACCCCATTACAGGGTCTATAATATTATTTTCATAATTTCCAGGGGTCTAGCTACACTTATCAGAGGTGTTTTTCCTAATTTCTATTAAGTCCAGGGGCTAAAACTGATTTTTAAATGAATTTACATGATTTTCTGGAGTTCCAGGGGCTAAATCTGAAGTTTCCGGGGCTAGCTCTCAATTCCAGAGAACCCCAGGGGGTAGCACGTAAGAACTCCAGCCTTTATAACGCGGGGTCGACGTGGACCGTCCGATTTTAAACCGACGGCTGAGATTATAACATCGAACCGGTACGCGGGGATTTAAAGTCTACCGTGCGATTTAAAATAAACGGCGCACAAGCGGCCACGTCGCTCTGATCGAGAGCGGGCGGCGCTGCCGGCGGCGCACGGCGGCGGGAAGCGGCGATCTCGCCGGAAACTTTCGGATCCTCGAGAATTCTGCCTAGAACTGTGATCTTAGGGCCTAGATCGGTAGAGGGGAGGTCAGGGATCTCACCTCGGGGGTTTTCTCGAGCTCGGGGGTCCTGGAAAGTGCTCGGCGGCGAGGTCCGAGGCAAAACCACGGCGAAGCTCGTCGGCGCTGAGTTTACACCGTAAGTCTTCGGGTTTTCTGCACCTGCAAAGTTCCCCGGAGGCGGTGGATCAAAACCAGCGAGTTAGATCAGAGTTTCCGAGCTTAGATCGGCCAGAATTCACCGGCGAAGTCTCGGTGCTCACCGGAGTGAAAATCGGCGATCGCGTGAGGAAAACTGATCGGATCGGTGGTTTTTATAGCCGGGGGAGGGCGGTGGGTCTGTTGTGATCGAGCTGGAGTCCGCTGGGACCGGAATTCGGCTGCGGGACGCGATTTCCCGATCGGTTGCGATCGCGCGCGCGGGAGAGAGTCCGGGGTCGCGGGGTTAGGGATGACATGTGGGTCCCACCCGTCAGCGAGGGGCAGCGCGGCGCGCGCGGGGGCGGGCTGGCGCGGGGTTTGCTGGGCCGGCTGGCTGTTTCGGCCCACTGGCCAGTTTTTTTTTCCCGATTTCCTTTTTCTTTTTCCATTTCTTTTCTGTTTTGGGTATAATTTGAATTTCAGTTTGAATTTGAATTTTTGCCAACCATGCAACACGTCCAAAAATTTCTAAATTCCCCTCTGAACATGGTTTAGGGTTTTGAATCCAAATTTGGGTTTTGACTAAAAATTTGGGGTGTTACAGTGTCTCGGACATCCTGAAGCTCTTGTTGACACTCCTGCAGTCGAGTGCTGAGCATAGCAGCATCCTCCAAGCACAAGTCCATGTGCTCATGGGAAGTCCCTTGCTGCACCGGTGGGTACTTGTACTCCGTGGTACCACTCTCACGTTGGAGGACATACATGTACTCAGTTTTGTCCAAGTGGCGACAATAGATGTGACTCTGGCAGGTGATGGCCTCCCAGGTGACATCTTTCTCCGCGTCAACTTGTGTTGCTCGACAAGCTGGAGAGTGGTGAATCTTAAGCAGCTGATTCTCGTGTATAATCCTCATCTCCGAACTCCATTCTTCCCTCTTCTCACGGATGGTCCTGGTGGAGTTGTAGTGGATGATGAGCTTGCCCGTATTGCCTGCGGCTTCGAGCATACGTCGAAGACGGCGCAACAAGTCTCCTACTGCCAATCCATAGGAAAGGTACGTCACTGGACGACTCTCCTCTCTTTCGGCAAGGGCAACTACGGGAACTCTCCCTCCTGTGGACTTACGAGCGGTGCGAATCATGCGAACCATCTAAAACAAAAGAATTTAAAATTAGGTTAGATAAATTCTCAAACAAAAATCCTATTTTGAATGAATGTTGGGGTATGATGAAGAAAATGACTCCTTTAATAACACTTTTCCACCCACACCTTGGAAAATAGTTTTTAAGAAAATAAGGCCCTTAAATATGTCCATTTCTACCTAGGTCCACGTTCCTACGGGCAACCTTGGCTCTGATACCACCTCTGTCACACCCGGTTTTTCCGAAGATCAACCGAGTGAATATCACATGTATGCCAGGATCATTTTCTCATACATGTGATGACAAATAGTGAAGCATCATTTATTACAAGCCAGGTGTCGAATATAAATAAGTCTTACATCGCAAATGTCTCAATGGACACTAATGCTTCATCACAAGTAAATAAACTAGCAGCGGAATATTATTCTTTAGGGCTCCATCACAGGCATTGCCCGGGGGTCTTCATGAACCTAAAATCCTTCCTCGGGTCCAAAGTCTTGGTCATTATACACCACCACATTATCTTGACCTGAGCAGCAATATAAACCAACAAATATGCAAGGTTGAGTACCAATGGTACTCAGCAAGTGTGGGAAAATTATATCATGCTTGGCTAGAACAAGGAAAGGTTGAACTCATGGTTAAAGCACTACGCAATTAATACCTATCACCTTAGCTTATTAAGCACTTACATTACTACACAGGTGAAATGGTCCCAATCTCCCATCCCATCATCATAATCCAATAACCATAACATCATTTCCAATGTTAAGCTCCCCGCTTAACTTCCAAAACCATCAATCCTCTAATCATGAATAAGTCCAGGCCGCTCTTAACCGCGAGCACGGCTGTCAAGACAGTTTTAACTCTGTAGAGTTTGTACCACTGTACCCACAAGTAGTGATTTCATCCCCGTTGCCGGGTGGACTAAAAGAATCTCCATTATGCCAGTGGCTACGTTCCACATTCACACTTCCCAGGTGTGCGGCCAAGAGATCACTACGAAGCCTTTACAAAGGGATTCCCGACGAGCGTGGGCCCACTGAGGTTTCACCCCTAACAGCATACAAGAGGCTCCAACCCCGCTGCAGTGGCCCCCTCTTGAGCCTTGCGGTTCATATGGTAGTCCAGCTGACACCTACTCCCCGCACCATCCAACACACCCATACTACGCCGGGGATACACCTAATTAATTGGCCAAGCTGCCCCATCTCAGCATGTGGTTGGCACTGTAAAGCCGGGTTACATGCTCCATGAACCGGTCCTTAGGATCCAGGCAAGTACTAAACACAAACCCAAGTCTCGTGCACCCAGCACACAACCAAAACATCCAACTTGCCTTGATCCCTACCTCTACATAACTCACAATAACTCATTCAAGAGTATGGTAAAATAAATTGATGATCTCATATCCAAATATCCCATTCTAAGCATGGCTAAGCATATGCATGTAAATAAATGACATGACAAAATAAATCCCAACCCAAGCTTCAAGGAAACAAGGTAATGCAATTCTAGGGAAACTTCCTAGCATGGGTTTCATAATTATCTTGACAATGCAAATAATTCTATCTACACATCCTAGCATAGGATCAAAGTGGTCAAGGACACTTGCCTCCTTCTTGCTGCTCTTGAAATTGGTAGTCCTGATCTTGAAAATGAATAACTGGCTCTTGAACAGGTTCTACTTCATACCATCACACATAGCAAAAGAAAACAACAATCATAAGACATAGTTCACACTTCTACTTCATACAAACCACACATTCATATTTATAAAAGTTCTTTACCATTATATGTGTTGTGGTTACTTTATGTGTGTTGAGTTGTGGCTTGCATGCACTTTTAACCATGTGTATATGATTCCTACTTTTGTGTCCACCTTTATACTTACGTATTATTTATATGGGTTTCCAATAAATTTCTTATATTCAACTACTTCACCTTTTTACTACCAAGTGTGTATGAAAAGTATTATCCTTCCCCATATGTGCTTTCATAATTTCTATCAACCCTAAACTGAACTCTTTGGACTTTAAAAACTCCATTTATCATTTACTAGTTGCTATATTTTCAGATTTATATTCCTATGCATAATTGGGTATTTTATTATGAAACTAGTAATACACATCATCTAAACAGAATAGGTTCTGGTCCTAAATGATTTAACAACATCTTTTGACCTTGGCTTCTGATGTAGACCATTTCATAATTATTTTCCCTATTTTTCTATAACTATTATTTACTTAAAAATGTGTCCCTAAATGTGAATAATAGATGAAACAGATTTATTTCAACCCAAAAATATACTTTTATCTCACTCCAAAATTCTCTAAGTACTGAGAAAGTTTTTACTTAATTTTAACAATTATGTTTGTCCCCTTTTTAATTTTTAAACACTAGTTACATATTCAATTTTCTAAATTAAATACCAAACAGGGTTAAAATAATGAACTCACCCCATTACAGGGTCTATAATATTATTTTCATAATTTCCAGGGGTCTAGCTACACTTATCAGAGGTGTTTTTCCTAATTTCTATTAAGTCCAAGGGCTAAAACTGTTTTTTAAATGAATTTACATGATTTTCTGGAGTTCCAGGGGCTAGATCTGAAGTTTCCGGGGCTAGCTCTCAATTCCAGAGAACCCCAGGGGGTAGCACGTAAGAATTTCAGTCTTTATAACGCGGGGCTGACGTGGACCGTCCGATTTTAAACCGACGGCTGAGATTATAACATCGAACCGGTACGCGGGGTTTTAAAGTCTACCGTGCGATTTAAAATAAACGGCGCACAAGCGGCCACGTCGCTCTGATCGAGCGCGGGCGGCGCTGCCGCCGGCGCACGGCGGCGGGAAGCGGCGAACTCGCCGGAAAGTTTCGGATCCGCGAGAATTCTACCTAGAACTGTGATCTTATGGCGTAGATCTGTAGAGGGGAGGTCAGGGATCTCACCTCGGGGGTTTTCTCGAGCTCGGGGGTCCTGGAAAGTGATCAGCGGCGAGGTCCGAGGCAAAACCACGGCGAAGCTCGTCGGCGCTGTGTTTACACCGTAACTCTCCGAGTTTTCTGCACCTGCAAAGTTCCCCGGAGGCGGTGGATCAAGACCAGCGAGTTAGATCAGAGTTTCCGAGCTTAGATCGGCCAGAATTCACCGGCGAAGTCTCGGTGCTCACCGGAGTGAAAATCGGCGATCGCGTGAGGAAAACTGATCGGATCGGGAGTTTTTATAGCCGGGGGAGGGCGGGGGTCTGTTGTGATCGAGTTGGAGTCCTCTGGGTCCAGAATTCGGGCGACGGGGACGGGTTTTCCGATCGGTTGCGATCGCGCGCGCGAGAGAGAGTCCGGTGTCGCGGGGTTAGGGATGACAGGCGGGTCCCACCCGTCGGTGAGAGGCAGCGCGGCGCGCGCGGGGGCGGGCTGGCGCGGGAGTATCTGGGCCGGCTGGCGGGTTTCGGCCCACTGGCCGGTTTTTTTCCCCGTTTTCCTTTTTCTTTTTCCATTTCTTTTCTGTTTTGAGTATAATTTGAATTCCAGTTTGAATTTGAATTTTTGTAAAACATGCAACACGTCCAAAAATTTTTAAATTCCCCTCTGAGCATGGTTTAGAGTTTTGAATCAAAATTTGGGGTGTTACAGTACCACGGCAGCAAGCTCCATGTCGTGAGTTGGATAATTTTGCTCATGCTTTCTAAGCTGCCGTGATCCATACGCGACCACTCTTCGGTCTTGCATCAGCACACATCCGAGCCCAATGCCGGATGCATCGCAGTACACATCGAACGGTTTTGTTGTTTCTGGCTGCGCAAAAACCGGTGCTGATGTCAGGTGCTTGACTAAAGCCTTGAATGCTGCTTCACATGTTGGACTCCAAACATATTTGGTAGACTTCTTCAGCAGCTCCGTCATAGGCTTGGCAATCTTTGAGAAGTTCGGAATGAACCTCCGATAATAGCCCGCGAGTCCGAGGAAACTCCGTACCTCGTGAACAGTTCTCAGGGACATCCATTTCAGCACTTGAGTGATCTTGCTCGGGTCTACAGCGATACCCTCCGCTGAGATGATATGCCCGAGAAAAGGCACTTGCGATATCCAAAACTCGCATTTGCTGAATTTCGCGTATAGCTTGTGATCCCGCAGCCGTTGCAAGACTATACGCAGATGTTTCTTGTGATCTTCCTCCGACTTGGAATATACCAGGATGTCGTCGACGAAGACCACGACAAACTTGTCCAGCTCCGGCATGAATACCGAGTTCATCAAGTACATGAAGTGAGCCGGAGCGTTGGTGAGGCCGAAGGACATTACCAGGTACTCATAAAGTCTGTACCTCGTCGAGAAAGCCGTCTTTGGAATGTCTTCAACCCGTATCTTAATCTGATGGTACCCAGATCTTAAGTCCATCTTGGAAAAGATCTTTGCTTCGACCAACTGATCAAACAACATGTCGATCCATGGCAACTGGTACATGTTCTTGATGGTTAAGGCATTTAATGGATGATAGTCCACACAAAGCCGGAACGTCTCATCCTTCTTCTTTACAAATAATGCTGAACAACCCCATGGCAAAGAGCTCGGCCTAATAAAACCCTTTTCCAGCTGGTCCATTAGCTGGGTCATCAATTCAGCCAATTCCTTGGGCGCCATCTTGTACGGCCTTCGGGATATTGGCATGGTTCCCTGTGCAAGTTCAATCTTGAACTCCACCTCTCTACCAGGCGGCATCCCTGGCAAATCATCCGGGAATACATCAGGGAACTCTCGGACCACTGGAATATCTTCCAATCTGATGGTGGTAGACTGATAGACGCTTGGAAGTTTTATTTCTGGACTGTCCAGAAATAAAGAATGAGATTCGTGCACTTCTGAATTTAAGTGCACAACTCGGAGGATGGTGTCTAAAACAGCACCGTGGCGGGTTAACCACGACATCCCTAAGATGACATCGACATTTTGTCCCTCTAAAATGATGAGAGACGTAGGGTATACTCTACCCGCTAAGCATAATGGTAATTTTGGAACCATCATGCTTGCTGAAATTTTCCCACCCGGTGAACAGATCACATAAGGACTATCCGTGGGTAGTATTTGCAAGCTATATTTTTCAATGAAAGCTTGGCTAATGAAGCTATGCGTGGCGCCTGAATCAAATAGTACTATGGCGGGATGCTGGTGGAGTTGGAACATACCCGCAAGGATTGGCTCACCCTCCGGCACGTCCTCTATGGCAAGCTGGTGGACAGTGCTGGGCCTAGGGTTGGCCCGCCACGCATTAGTAGGGTTCCGGGTTTGATTCCTCCCCAGGAACTGTGGTGCAACTCCGCCGCCTGGCCTCTCTGGACAACTGCTGGCGAAGTGTCCTGGATGACCACACTTGTAACATGTGGCCGCTGCTTGAGCGGTGCTCGGGGGATGAAAGCCCGGCATGCGTTGCTGAGGTGCATACGCACGCGGCATCGTCCGCTGCTGCTGCTGTTGTTGCGGAGGTGATGCTGGCAGTGCCGTCCTGAATGCCGGTGAAGAATACGGCCGACTACGGAAAGGCATCGACCTCTAGGGTGGCTTCCAGCGTGGACCTGATGGTTGGCGATTCACCATCGAAATTTCTGAGAGGGACCGCCTCCTTCTCCGCTGCTTTGCGGCGCGCTTCGCTTTCTCTCCGCCACCGCTAACTCCTTGCCGGAGTCCTCCTGGACAATCGCAGCATCAATGATGTCGTTGAGGCTGCCACGATTGAACATCGCCAATTTGTCCTTCAGAAGCGGGTTAAGCCCCTGGTAAAAGTGGTCCCGCCGCTTCTCGTCGGTATCGGCGTGATACGGCGCGTAGAGCACGAGATCGTTGAACGCCCTGGAGTATTCCAGCGTGTTCCGGCTCCCTTGCTGCAGGTGTAGGAACTCCTGCGTCTTCCTCTTCATCAGACCTGGCGGTATGTGATAGGCCCTGAAGGCCGTCCGAAACTCCGCCCAGGTCATAACTCGGTCGGTGGGCTGTGAAGCACAATAGTTTGCCCACCACGCGCTCGCGGATCCCTGGAGCTGCTGGACCGCGAACTGAGTCTTGCGCTGCTCACTTATCTGGAGCAGCCCGAACTTCATCTCTATTGCGCGGAGCCAGTTGTCCGCGTCGAGAGGTTCATCCGCCCTTGAGAATACGGGGGATGAGTCGCTAGAAAGTTGGAGTAGGAGCTCTGTTGACGCTCCTCACGGTCTTGACGTCTCTCTGGGTGAGACGTATTGGCGATGAGAGTTTGCAGCAACTCAGTGTGCTGCTGATGAGAACCCGCCATTGCCGCGACAATGTCGGCTAATGTAACCGTTGGCAGTGGCGGTGGCGGTGTTTGCTGTTGCTGTTGCCGCTGCTGTCCCGAGGAGTCCTCGGGACGCTGTTGGGAGGTCTCTCCCCCTTGGCTAGTACCCCCAACGTCTGGGTTGGCACGAGTACGAGTCATTCTGAAATTCAAAACAGCAGCGATTAGCACATGTCACACTTAAAATTCCATATGCAACAGTAGGTATTGAAGTGATACATGAATAATTTGCACAACATTCACATATATTGATAAAGCATAAACTTTATACAAGATACATTATTCTCGGGTCTCCGAGAAGTCGTGCTCATGTCGTCACTACCTATACATACGCTACTGCCTACACGACATGTCACCGATTACAAAAGTTGGGTTACACTACCCTAGCTTCCCTACTTGGCAACTGTAACCTCCTACTCGGAGTAGAACTCGACCTCCTGCGGGTCGTCCTCCTCCGGTACCTCTGCTGGTGGCTCTGGATCTACCACCTCTTCTCCCATCTCGGTTTCTCCCATTGCTGGAAGACCCAAGACCACCGGTATGCCCAATACCGGAGGTACGAGGTCCTGCAACGCGTGAACCTCGTCCATGGCCTGGTTGTAGTCCTCTTCCCAGCCTTGCCCTTCCTCAATAGCGTCGTCCCGCTCTTGAGAAAGGTCCTCATTCTGCTGGATTAGGGTCTGCACCAGCTCTTGCAACGCCGCGATGTCGACATGGCTTTTCTTCTTCACCTTCTTCAGACGATGCAACTGATTATGCTGTTCATTATGTCGCTTGATCGTCGGAAGGACCACATTGCAGAGTGCGCTGTGAGCACTCTCGAAATGGTCTCTACGGCTTGTGCTCTCCTTGACCTTTGTGGCGAGATGCTCCGTATGAACAGCTTGGCTGTCCATCACGGCGTTTCCCGCCCTCATCTGGAGGCTAAGGTTTGCCTCCGTGGGACTGTGCCTTGGGCAACCTGGATCGGCTGCCTCACGGTACCTTCCTCCCCACACGTGATGAGCCCGTCCATCCACCAGAACGAGCGCGTATGGAGTGCCCTCCATCGCTCTCACGTGTAGCTGGCAGAAACGTGACATGGTGTCACGGGCTGCCACTTGCCACATTCCCACGGGTTGTCCACCTCTCACCGTGACGGTGAACGGTGCCCACCCGGGTGGCCTAGGTCCTGCAGTGACTTCAACATGGATTTCCCACGCCTTGTCCCCCTCTTTGCCTTCCTCTTGGCGAAGTACTGCGGCATCTGGTTGTATCCTAAATATTGAAGCATCTGCCTCAATGCCTCCGGATAGCCGCTGCGGTGAGAACAGTGGGACACCACCCACCCGTTCTCCAACTGCTTATCTGCTGTCATCTGTAAAAATATATTTGATAAATCTCAAATATTTATTTAAACAGTAAACCATTGAGTTATAACATAAGACATGTCGTTGAACCAACAATCTTGGAAACATAGTTCAAATTTTAAGCAAATTTGACTGCTGATATGCCTTTTCAACATAACAGCCCTGATCAGTTTCAATATCAACCTGATTTAGGCCTTGCTAAAGCAAAACTAGTTCTGGAGCTCCACATCAAAGTTAAAGCTAACTTCAATAGATTTCCAGAAAGTATTTACTTGGCCTAATATCTGCCCTGGTTCAAAAGTTATGAGATGTCAAAGTTAACAGAATTTCTGGAGAAAACTGGACAGCACCTCCCTGCTTTAGGTACTGATTTGATCCAAGAATTCCAGTCAAATCTGCTCCCAATATGACAAAACTTTCTGTTACAAAATTGTAACCCATCTCATAAGCTTTCCAGAACTTCCTCATTTTATATTTGTGGATTTTTATGCAGAAAGTTATGCTCAATTTACAGAGAGTTCACAGAGAGTCTTTACTCTGCCCTGTTTTCTGGACAGTTTCAACTCTACTGTATTTTTCCAATGGTTAAGGGATGAGACACCTCTGGACCTCCACAGAAAAGTTGTAATACTCTTCCATAGCTTTCCATAAATGTATAATATGTCCCCGACCTAGAAATAACTCAATCTCTAACCTCTGATTAACTTAAGCCTTAATTCAGCTGAAAACAGAGTGTTCTGTCCTTAGCAACCTATAAGATGAAAACTTGTTAACTTTGGAATGTCCTGATTAGGGGAAGAGGTTACAGCAAAATTTTAATGCTCCAGATTAAAACTTTCATGTTTTATAATGAAGTGGTTCATTTAGTGGGGTGTGACGTCGATGCGTCACCAGATCATGTCGGTACTACGTCCTCACAAAGAAAAACCTATACCGGACTTAGCCGGCTTTGTTAATTCAGTGGCACTAAGCGTCTCTCGCACACGGATGCTACACGTCTACCATTTCGTGGTTAGACTACCTGCAGAAACTCAAACAATCGTCAGACTCAGCTGCACACCGAGTCTGGTATCCATACAGTTCGTACACCTGGCCGTCATCACTCGCCCGGATGTTCTGAAGCCAAACACGCCTTGAGTTACGTGTTCACGTTTCAGACCACGTGACGGGGTCTCCCAAATTGCACCACGCACGCCAGGGACAGACGTTGCTCGAATACCCCAAACGACATGGAGAGTCGTAGAGGATATCAAAGCGGGTCGGGTTACCTGCCACCCGTGGGGCTCCACCCTTCAGCTTGTGCTCACTGGTGGACAGCTCTTACGTGCACCCCCCAGGACATAAACGTCCCGAGATACACGATTTTTCTGACATAGACAAATAGGTTAGTATGTCACTTTCTATATTCTAATAACATCCTTATACGGACTAATAACTCGTTCCTCACTGGATTTTTGAAAAAGATGACATTTGTAGTGCGTTAAACCTCAAGCGAGCTCTGATACCAACGCTGACACGACCCCACGGTCTTGTCGAGCCAGGATCACGCTGAGGGGTGCTGCGTTGCACAGCACCGGATAACACACATCAAAGGTACAAAGCGGAAGCAAAGTTTATATTACATAAAGTGGTTTATGAGCATGTTCACATCAAAATAGGTCCAGTCTACACTCACGGGCGTAGACTAGGCATCAAGTTCACATTCAGCCCGTGAACGTGTCCTTGCATGCACACACAAACACTAACACGGCGACGTGCACGACTCCTACTCGACGGGGTTCCCCTCCTGGGGTTCCGTCTCCTCCTCGGGAGTCCCTTCCTCATAGAACCCTGCAAAAGCTTCAAACACAAGCAGTGAGCAGGAAGGCTCAGCAAGACTGACCCGTCTCTCCTAAACATGGAACTTCTACATGAGGGGTGATGGGTACATGAGATAAAACAATTTGCAAAGGACTTGCCTAATTATTGGAACCTTACTTTCAAATTTTAGCAGCAGGTTGTGGAGAACCTTACCCTAAGGCACATGAGAGAGACGCAATCAAACAAGAAACACATTTCTCTCATGTACTTTGCCCAAAGTTGAAAGGAACTTTAATTAGCTCTAGACTACAGCAAATCATTAACAATCAAGTCCGTCTTTCAATCAGCAACATTTTAACATGTAACTAGCCTGTTCTTTCTATGTCACGGTACAGTGTCAGTGAACAAGTGGTACTCACTGACCGCGAGGGACGGAGATTATAATCGATTTACACCTGCACGGTTACCCGAATAACCTGTCACGGACGCCCGTACTCGATGTTGTCTACAGAAACCATCACGGACGCCGTACGCAACTACCTTTCACCTGTTAGCCAAATGTTGAACCGGTCCAATCGTCCCGAGCAAGAGGTCTTTGCACGCGCATCTCAGTGCCGCCAGCCGATTTACACCTCGAGCTCTCAACCTACCCTCTGAACGACCAGCTATGCCTCAACACCCAGCTACCCGAGTTACATCGGTTTCCCGGTTCCCATATAGCTGGTAGGCCTTTGGTACTGTTCTAGCTTGTTCAACAGGCCCGCACACGGCTCGGTCCTCAACCGACTCAAGCAGAGCTACAGCACACAGGCCCCCAAGTCCTGCTGCCCTTACTCTCCGCTCAGTCTCATCTTTCTTGTCATGTGTATCATGTGCTATCTCTACCCGAGTCGAGTGCCTCTAGCCTATGCTCGCGAGTAGTTCCAACTACTTGACTTGTACCGAATCCTACCCTAACTTAGCTTTGCAGTAGCTAACGGGGTTTGCAATCCTAAACCCAGCCCATGGTTTTCTTGGCTATGCAATTGGGTTTCCAAACAAGACTCTAATGCAAGGAATAATGGTATTCAAGTAAGTGCTCAAAACAATAAAAATTTGTAAAGAGGTTAATGCAAACCGGAGCTTGCCTTGCTGCTCTTGGTCATAGGCTAGCTGCTCCTCCGGAGTAACAAAGTCTAGGACTTCGGGTTCCTCCTCGAACTTAGCGACTACATGATATAAGAAGTACATGTATTAATTAAATGCATTTGAATTGAGTTTTACTTTGTGAACCTTCTAAGTCTCACTAGACAGACCCAAAGACTGTGAAACTTTTACAGTGGCTTGGTTATAACCTAAACAGAGACTTGGTCATGTTTTAGTTGCAGCAAAGCTCATTTGAGCCCTCCACAATTAATTATGTACTTGACCTTAATTGAAGGCTTTTAGGGTGTTCTAAGGATTTTCATGAAACAAGCTATGACTTTCTGAAAACTAGATTTTCGGAGGGTTCTAATGGAGTTGGTCTTACTTAATTTGAAGGTTACTAACTAAAGATATGAGCTACACAATTTCAGAGAAAATTCTGAAAATGTTTCTGAACATTTTCTATTTCCTCTGGAACAGATTCACTAATCACACCATTAGGTGGAGCAAATGAGCTCAAATGGACCTGCAATTTTTATGGTTGTTCTGGGATATTTTGGTGAACATCCCAGCAAAATTTCAGAATTTTCGTCCAAGGGATTCTCCAGTTAAAATTCATAACATTTTAAATTTTGAGGAATTAATTATGGATAATTAAAGATTTTCATGAAGTGAAACTTGATTTGCTGGAAAGTGCTCAGAGAGCTGAATCCAACAAAATTTGGTTCACTCAATTTGGAGCTTTCTAGCCAAAGTTATGAGGATTTGAAGTTTGAATGAAATCTGACAATCGGGGGAAAAGTTTAAATCTGCCGGGGCCCGTGGGGACACGTGTTGGGCGCTGAGGCGTCAGCACACTGAGGCCTACAGGGTTTCTGCGCGCCAGAACATCAGATCCCGGCCGCAGCCTGATCCCGATTTAAAATATCTGCCGCTGACTGCTGGGGTCCACCCCCTTCGTCTACCTCTCGCCGCCCGTGCTCTGCCGCCGGGGTACCTCGACGGAGAGCTCGCCGGCAGCCTCTGTGGAGCTCCAAACTTCACGATTCGGGCCGCCCCTGCCTACTTTCACTCGGGGAACAGGATTCTGGGGTCAGCTCACCATGAAAACGGCCGGCACATGGTCGTCGAAGAGCGGCGGCTTTGGAAAGACTTCGGCCGTGTCGGCCGACTTCCCTAGCACCTCGATCACTCGAGCAACCGGTCGGGGAGTATCAGTGGACCTTAGGGAAGGTCTACATGAGCTCGAAGCAGCTCGTGGGAGGCCCGAAGTAGGCTCTCACCGTGCGCCGGATGCCTCCTGAAAGCTCCGCCGTTCGGCAATCATCGAAATACGCCGGGACAGGGGTTTTTAGGCCAAAGGTTGTGAAGGCAACTTGTGCGCTACTGGGTCTAGTTTGTGTGGGAGCGGATTGAGGCCCTATAATCCTTTTTAGAGTATGAATTCGACAGAACCATACCCGAAGGTCGGTCTGTACCCAGAAAGGGGAAAACTGGAAATTCGCCGACGCTGAGCAAGCGCTCGGGCTGTGGCTCGGGGGTGATCAGCACCGATCACCAGCGCGCCCAAGGGTGCCTTGGATCGGGTGTGACAACCTCCCGGTTGGGCTGTCCACGGGAGCCCGAAGTGTGGCGGTTTTAGGTCACCGAACTAAACTCTTGGTATAGCTGAGGTCGTCAGGTTTTAGCTGAGTTCTAGCAACGGGGAAGAACGAGGAGAGTTCCTAGTACCTTGCCGTAGCTCTGAAGGAGACGGGGAGGCTGTGATCGGAGCTTTCCGATCGGTTCTGGGTGGCAGAAGAAAGTTTCCCGGCGCTGTGTTCTTGCGGGGAGAAAATGGTGAGGCTTCGGCCGAGGAGGGGGGAGAACGCCTTAAGAAGGCTCTGAACCGACTTGTGCCCGCGCGTGGCCAAGCAGCTGCTGGCGCAGCGGCCTCCCTCGGTGGCAATCACAGCTGCAGCTCGGTGACCTGAGTGAGAAAGTCTCAGTCGGTTGTGACACGACCCCAACGGTCTTTTCGAGCCAGGATCACGCTGAGGGGTGCTGCGTTGCACAGCACCGGATAACACACGTCAAAGGTACAAAGCGGAAGCAAAATTTTATTACATAAACAAGTTTTATGAACATGTTTACATCAAAATAGTTCCAGTCTACACTCACGGGTGTAGACTATGCATCAAGTCCACGTTTAGCCCTTGAACGTGTCCTTGCTAGCACACATGTACACTAACTCTGCGGCGTGCACGACTCCCACTCGACGGGGTTCCCCTCCTGAGGTTCCGTCTCCTCTTCGGGAGTCCCTTCCTCATAGAACCCTGCAAAAGCTTCAAACACAAGCAGTGAGCACGAAGGCCCAGCAAGTCTGACCCGTCTCACCTAAACATGGAACTTCTACATGAGGGGTGCTGGGTTACATTAGGTAAAAATCATTTGCAAGGACTTGCCTAATTAGTAGAACCTTACTTTCAAGTTTTAGCAGCAGGTTGTGGAGAACCTTACGCTAAGGCACATGAGAGAGCCGCAATCAAACAAGAAACGCATTTCTCTCATGTACTTTGCCCAAAGTTGAAATGAACGTTAGTTAGCTCTAAACTACAGCAAACCATTAGCAATCAGAGCCCATCTTTCAATCAGCAACATTTTAACATGTAACTAGCCTGTTCTTTCTACGTCATGGTACAGTGAACAAGTGGTACTCACTGACCGCGAGGGACGTCGATTATAATCGATTTACACCTGCAGGGTTACCCGAACAACCCGTCACGTACGCCCGTACTCGATGTTGCCTACAGCAACCATCACGGACGCCGTACGCAACCACCTTTCGCCCATCAGCCAAATATTGAACCGGTCCCATCGTCCCGAGCAAGAGGTCTCTGCACGCGCATCTCAGTGCCGCCAGCCGATTTACACCTCAAGCTCTCAACCTACCCTCTGAACGACGGGCAATGCCTCAATACCCAGCTACCCGAGTTACATCAGTTTCCCGGTTCCCATATAGCCGGTAGGTCTTCGGTACTGTTCTAGCTTGTTCAACAGGCCCTCACATGGCTCGGTCCTCAATCGACACAAGCGGAGCTACAGCGCACAGGCCCCAAAGTCCTGCTGCCCTTACCCTCAGCTTGGTCTCATTTTCTTGCCATGTGTTTCATGTGCTATCACTACCCGAGTCGAGTGCCTCTAGCCTATGCTCGCAAGTAGTTCCAACTACTCGACTTGTACCGAATCCTACTCTATCTTAGCATTGCAGTAGCTAATGGGGTTTTGCAATCCTAAACCCAACCCATGGTTTTTTTGGCTATGCACTTGGGTTTCCAAACAAGACTCTAATGCAAGGAACAATAATATTCAAGTATGTGCTCAAAACAATAAAAATTTGTAAAGAGGTTAATGCAAACCGGAGCTTGCCTTGCTGCTCTTGGTCATAGGCTAGCTGCTCCTCCGGAGTAACAAAGTCTAGGACTTCGGGTTCCTCCTCGAACTTAGCGACTACATGATATAAGAAGTACATGTATTAATTAAATGCATTTGAATTGAGTTTTACTTTGTGAACCTTCTAAGTCTCACTAGACAGACCCAAAGACTGTGAAACTTTTACAGTGGCTTGGTTACAACCTAAACAGAGACTTGGTCATGTTTTAGTTGCAGCAAAGCTCATTTGAGCCCTCCACAATTAATTATGTACTTGACCTTAATTGAAGGCTTTTAGGGTGTTCTAAGGATTTTCATGAAACAAGATATGACTTTCTGAAAACTAGATTTTCGGAGGGTTCTAATGGAGTTGGTCTTACTTAATTTGAAGGTTACTAACTAAAGATATGAGCTACACAATTTCAGAGAAAATTCTGAAAATGTTTCTGAACATTTTCTATTTCCTCTGGAACAGATTCACTAATCACACCATTAGGTGGAGCAAATGAGCTCAAATGGACCTGCAATTTTTATGGTTGTTCTGAGATATTTTGGTGAACATCCCAGCAAAATTTCAGAATTTTCGTCCAAGGGATTCTCCAGTTAAAATTCATAACATTTTAAATTTTGAGGAATTAATTATGGATAATTAAAGATTTTCATGAAGTGAAACTTGATTTGCTGGAAAGTGCTCAGAGAGCTGAATCCAACAAAATTTGGTTCACTCAATTTTGAGCTTTCTAGCCAAAGTTATGAGGATTTGAAGTTTGAATGAAATCTGACAATCGGGGGAAAAGTTTAAATCTGCCGGGGCCCGTGGGGACACGTGTTGGGCGCTGAGGCGTCAGCACACTGAGGCCTACAGGGTTTCTGCGCGCCAGAACATCAGATCCCGGCCGCAGCCTGATCCCGATTTAAAATATCTGCCGCTGACTGCTGGGGTCCACCCCCTTCGTCTACCTCTCGCCGCCCGTGCTCTGCCGCCGGGGTACCTCGACGGAGAGCTCGCCGGCAGCCTCTGTGGAGCTCCAAACTTCACGATTCGGGCCGCCCCTGCCTACTTTCACTCGGGGAACAGGATTCTAGGGTCAGCTCGCCATGAAAACGGCCGGCACATGGTCGTCGAAGAGCGGCGGCTTTGGAAAGACTTCGGCCGTGTCGGCCGACTTCCCTAGCACCTCGATCACTCGAGCAACCGGTCGGGGAGTATCAGTGGACCTTAGGGAAGGTCTACATGAGCTCGAAGCAGCTCGTGGGAGGCCCGAAGTAGGCTCTCACCGTGCGCCGGATGCCTCCTGAAAGCTCCGCCGTCGGCAATCATCGAAATACGCCGGGACAGGGGTTTTTAGGCCAAAGGTTGTGAAGGCAACTTGTGCGCTACCGGGTCTAGTTTGTATGGGAGCGGATTGAGGCCCTCTAATCCTTTTTAGAGTATGAATTCGACAGAACCATACCCGAAGGTCGGTCTGTACCCAGAAAGGGGAAAACTGGAAATTCGCCGACGCTGAGCAAGCGCTCGGGCTGTGGCTCGTGGGTGAGCAGCACCGATCACCAGCGCGCCCAAGGGTGCCTTGGATCGGGTGTGACAACCTCCCGGTTGGGCTGTCCACGGGAGCCCGAAGTGTGGCGGTTTTAGGTCACCGAACTAAACTCTTGGTATAGCTGAGGTCGTCAGGTTTTAGCTGAGTTCTAGCAACGGGGAAGAACGAGGAGAGTTCCTAGTACCTTGCCGTAGCTCTGAAGGAGACGGGGAGGCTGTGATCGGAGCTTTCCGATCGGTTCTGGGTGGCAGAAGAAAGTTTCCCGGCGCTGTGTTCTTGCGGGGAGAAAATGGTGAGGCTTCGGCCGAGGAGGGGGGAGAACGCCTTAAGAAGGCTCTGAACCGACTTGTGCCCGCGCGTGGCCAAGCAGCTGCTGGCGCAGCGGCCTCCCTCGGTGGCAATCGCAGCTGCAGCTCCGTGACCTGAGTGAGAAAGTCTCAGTCGGTTGTGACACGACCCCAACGGTCTTTTCGAGCCAGGATCACGCTGAGGGGTGATGCGTTGCACAGCACCGGATAACACACGTCAAAGGTACAAAGCGGAAGCAAAATTTTATTACATAAACAAGTTTTATGAACATGTTTACATCAAAATAGTTCCAGTCTACACTCACGGGCGTAGACTACGCATCAAGTCCATGTTCAGCCCTTGAACGTGTCCTTGCTAGCACACATGTACACTAACTCTGCGGCGTGCACGACTCCCACTCGACGGGGTTCCCCTCCTGGGGTTCCGTCTCCTCTTCGGGAGTCCCTTCCTCATAGAACCCTGCAAAAGCTTCAAACACAAGCAGTGAGCACGAAGGCCCAGCAAGTCTGACCCGTCTCACCTAAACATGGAACTTCTACATGAGGGGTGCTGGGTTACATTAGGTAAAAATCATTTGCAAGGACTTGCCTAATTAGTAGAACCTTACTTTCAAGTTTTAGCAGCAGGTTGTGGAGAACCTTACGCTAAGGCACATGAGAGAGCCGCAATCAAACAAGAAACGCATTTCTCTCATGTACTTTGCCCATAGTTGAAATGAACGTTAGTTAGCTCTAAACTACAGCAAACCATTAGAAATCAGAGCCCATCTTTCAATCAGCAACATTTTAACATGTAACTAGCCTGTTCTTTCTACGTCATGGTACAGTGAACAAGTGGTACTCACTGACCGCGAGGGACGTCGATTATAATCGATTTACACCTGCAGGGTTACCCGAACAACCCGTCACGTATGCCCGTACTCGATGTTGCCTACAGCAACCAACACGGACGCCGTACGAAACCACCTTTCGCCCATCAGCCAAATATTGAACCGGTCCCATCGTCCCGAGCAAGAGGTCTCTGCACGCGCATCTCAGTGCCGCCAGCCGATTTACACCTCAAGCTCTCAACCTACCCTCTGAACGACGGGCAATGCCTCAATACCCAGCTACCCGAGTTACATCAGTTTCCCGGTTCCCATATAGCCGGTAGGTCTTCGGTACTGTTCTAGCTTGTTCAACAGGCCCTCACATGGCTCGGTCCTCAATCGACACAAGCGGAGCTACAGCGCACAGGCCCCAAAGTCCTGCTTCCCTTACCCTCAGCTTGGTCTCATTTTCTTGCCATGTGTTTCATGTGCTATCACTACCCGAGTCGAGTGCCTCTAGCCTATGCTCGCAAGTAGTTCCAACTACTCGACTTGTACCGAATCCTACTCTATCTTAGCATTGCAGTAGCTAATGGGGTTTTGCAATCCTAAACCCAACCCATGGTTTTTTTGGCTATGCACTTGGGTTTCCAAACAAGACTCTAATGCAAGGAACAATAATATTCAAGTATGTGCTCAAAACAATAAAAATTTGTAAAAAGGTTAATGCAAACCAGAGCTTGCCTTGCTGCTCTTGGTCGTAGTCTAGCTGTTCCTCCGGAGTAACGAAGTCTAGTACTTCGGGTTCCTCCTCGACCTTAGCGACTACATGATAGAAGCAATACATGTATTAATTTAAATGCAGTTGTATTAACTTTTAAACTTGTGAAGTCTATAACTCTTACTAGACAGGCCCAATGACTGTGATATTTTTATTGTGGCTTGGTTACAACCTAAACCGAGACTTGGTCAAGTTTTAGTTGCAGTAAAGCTCAATTGAGCCCTCCACAATTAATTATGACCTTGACCTTAATTGAAGGCTTTTAGGGTGTTCTAAGGATTTTCATGGAACAAACTATGACTTTCTGAAAACTAGATTTTCAGATGGTTCTGATAGAGTTGGTCTCACTTAATTTGAAGGTTCCTAGCTAAAGATATGAGCTAAACAATTTCAGAGAAAATTCTGAAAATGTTTCTGAACATTTTCTATTTTCTCTGGAACAGTTTCACTAATCACACCATTAGGTTGATCAAATGAGCTCAAATGGATTTGAAATTTGTATGGTAGTTCCGGGATATTTTGGTGAACATCCCAGCAAAATTTCAGGATTTTCCTCCAAAGGATTCTCCAGTTAAAATTCCAAACAGTTTAAACTTTGAGGAATTAATTCTGGAGAATTAAGGATTTTCATGAAGTAAAACTTGATTTGATGGAAAGTGCTCAGAGAGCTGAATCCAAAAAAATTTGATTCACTCGATTTGGAGCTTTCTAGCCAAAGTTATGAGGATTTGAAGATTGGAAGAATTCTGAAAATCGGGGAAAAAGTTTAAACTCTCGGGGCCCGCAGGGACACGTGTCGAGCGCGGAGGTGTCCGGCACACCGGGGCTTACAGTGTATTTGCGCGCCAGCACAGCCGATCCCGGCCGCAGCCCGATCCCGATTTAAAATATCTCCCGCTGACAGCTGGGGTCCACCCCTTCGTCAACCTCCCACTGCCCGCGTTCTGCCGCCGAGGAACCTCGCCGGAGAGCTCGCCGCCGGCTTCTGTAAAGTTCCAAACTTCACGATCTTGGCCGCCCCTGCCTACTTTCACTCGGGGAACAGGATTCTGGGGTCGGCACATCATGACAACGGCCGGTGCATAGTCGGCGACGAGCTGCCGCCTTGGAAAAACTTCGGCCGTGTCGGCCGACTCCCCTAGCACCTCAACTACTCGAGGAACCGGTTGGGAAGCATCAGTGGACCTCAGGAAAGGTCAACACGAGCTTGAGGCAGCTCGGGGAAGGCCCGAAGTAGGTCCTCACCATGCGCCCGATGCCTCCCGTTTGTTCTGCCGTTGGTAAACCTCGAATTACGCCGGGTACAGAGGTTCTCCGGACAAAGGTTGTGAAGGCAACTTGTGCGTTACCGTGTCTAGTTTGTGTGAGAGCGGATTGGGGCCCTCTAATCCTTTCTAGAGTATGAATTCGACGGAACCGCACCCGAAGGTTGTTCTGCACACAGAAAGGGGAAAACTGGAAATTCGCCGCCGGTGAGCAAACACTCGGGCTGTGGCTCAGGGGTGAGCAGCACCGGTCACCAGCGCGTCCAAGGGTGCCTTGGCTCGAGCGTGACAACGCCCCGGTTGGGCTGTCCATGGGAGCCCGAGGTGCTGTGGTTTTATGTCACCGAAGTGATCTTTCGGCATAGCTGATATCAACCGGTTTCAACTGAATTCTAGCCGCGGGGAAGACGGAGGAAGGTTTCTAGTACCTTGCCGTGGCTCTGGAGGGGACGGAGAGGCGGTGATCAAGCTTCCCTGATCAGCTCCGAGTAATCGGCAGCGATGGCGCGGATCTGATGCGAGGAGGCAGCAAAGTGGGTGGTGATCGCTCCGATCAGGGCGGTGGCGTAGATAAGGGGGCTGTGAGGCGGTTCATCACGTCGGGGCGGCAAGCAGGTGGTGTCCCGGTCGCCTCTTCGCCGTGGCGGCTGCTCAGTCCGGCGCAAGAACCCGAGCTGGGTTTTCAGTCGGTTAGAGTTGGAGTAGTGGCTGACATGTGGGTCCCACTTCCAATTTTAACCTCGGAAATTTACTCCTAATCCCTGTTGTAAACAGTGAGCCCCATACTACCCCTGGTAATTCAAATTATTCACCCATGAGCCATTTCAATTGAGTAGAATTCAACTTGGGTTTGATTTGAATGAATTTCAGCACAAGTTCAGTTTTGAATTCAAATAAAGTTTGAATTTGTCCCACTTAGCTCATGTCAAAATCAACTCCAAATGGAGTGAAAATTGGTGTGTGAGCTCACAAACATGTGCTGAATAAGAATCTGCCTCCCACTTTCAAATTCATGGGATAAAATCAGTTTGAATTTGAATATGGTTTCAAACTGCCCTCTTTCTAACTATACCCAACATGACCTCGAAAAGGTTTTGAATTTGGGTGAAACTTGGCATGGACATTCTTAGCAATGTGTAGGAGTTTTCATATGTCCAGCCCACCTATATCACATGTGGAAAATACCACTTCTGCAATGTGTGAGTTTGTTTTTCTAATCAGCATGTTGATGGTGGTTACTTGCTCTTCATTTGTGTTCATCAACTTTCCTCAAATGAGGTGTGTGGTGTGGTGATGAACACTTCAAATATGTGTCAAAAACTGAGGCCCTTACATTCCCCCCCCCCTTAAAGGAATCTTGTCCCGAGATTATAAGGTGAAAATGAGAGAGAGGACGGTGGAAAAATTACCGTATATGCGACGTGAAAAAGTCGGGGTAGTTAGCGCGAAGGAATCCTTCGCTCTCCCATGTCGCTTCGTCCATGGAGTGATTACTCCATAGAATCTTGTAGAACCACAATGTACGGTTGTGTGTGGTTCGGGCCTTTTCATCAATAATCTGCACCGGTTCCTCCCGATAGGTGAGATCCGGTTGCAGTTCTTAAATGTCTTCCAGCTGAAAGGTAGTTGATAGCTTGAGACACTTCCTCAGCTGGGAAATGTGAAAGACGTCGTGCACACCGGAAAGTGCTTCAGGTAATTTCAGCCGGTATGCCACTGATCCACATCTTTCGGTAATCTGAAATGGACCGATGAATCGGGGTGCCAACTTTCCTCTCACCCAAAATCTGTTTACGCCCTTCATTGGAGACACGCGTAGATATACGTGATCTCCAACTTCGAATTGTAATGGGCGCCTTCTCCGGTCCGCATACTGTTTCTGTCGGGATTGAGCGGCTTTTAGGTTCGCTTGACTCAGTCGAACCTTTTCTTCCGCGTTGTTGACAAGGTCCACCCCGAAGGTAACCCTTTCGCCAGACTCACACCAATTCAATGGTGTGCGGCATTTTCTCCCGTATAGCGCCTCGTAGGGCGCCATCTTGATGCTGGCTTGGTATCCATTGTTGTACGAGAACTCGGCTAACGGCAAGTGATCAATCCCAATTCTTGATGTGGTTAATAGTGCAAGCTCGTAGCATGTCTTCTAAGATCTGATTTACCCACTCGGTTTGCCCATCCGTCTGCGGGTGGTATGCTGAACTACGGATCAACTTCATCCCCAAGGCAGCGTGTAGCTGCTCCCAGAAACGGGACACAAATAAAGTGCCCCGATCCAATATGATGGTACGGGGTACGCCGTACAAGCATAGGATCCGTGAGATGTACAGTTCAGCGTACTTCTTGGTGTTGTAGTTGGTGTTAACCGGGATGAAATGGGCCACTTTGGTGAGTCGATCGACGATCACCCACACCGAATCATGCTTCTGAAAAGTGGTGGGTAAACCGACGATGAAATCCATGCTCACGTCCTCCCACTTCCAGGCAGGAATGCCCAGTGGTTGCAGCAGTCCCGGTTTCCGCATGTGGTCTGCCTTCACCCTTCGACATGTATCACACTCGGACACGTATTTGGCAGTCTCTCGCTTCATCCGTGTCCACCAAAACTTGCTTCTGAGATCTTGATACATCTTGTTGCTGCCGGGGTGAATAGAAATTTTTGATAAGTGAGCCTCATCAAAAATTTTCTTCCGTAACTCCGGGTTTCGGGGTACGACGATCCGGTCCTTGAACCATAGGACGCCGTCTCTGTCCTTCCGGAAACATTTCAACTCCCCACTGTCTACATGCCTCCGCAAATGTGACATGCCCTTGTCATTCTTCTGGGTTGCCGCTATCTCTTGACGGATGGTGGGGATCAAAGCTAGGTTGTAGAGAGCTCCGTGTGGAATCACATGTGGTGGTAGTTCGCTCTCTTCCAACGGTGTGATGGTCAGATTGTTGACGTGTGACTTGCGGCTCAGCGCATCCGCCACTACGTTTGCCTTGCCCGGATGATAATGGATCTCTATTTCGTAATCCTTTATCAGTTCTAACCATCTTCGTTGCCTCATGTTCAGCTCCTTCTGAGTGAATATGTACTTGAGGCTTTTGTGGTCGGTATATAGATGTACGAGGTTACCGAGTAGGTAGTGCCTCCACATCTTCAGTGCAAGTACCACGGCAGCGAGCTCCAAATCGTGAGTTGGATAATTTTGCTCATGGTTTCTAAGCTGTCGTGATCCATACGTGACCACTCTTCAGTCTTGCATCAGCACACATCCGAGCCCAATGCCGGATGCATTGCAGTACACATCGAACGGTTTTGTTGTGTCTGGCTGCGCCAAAACCGTTGCTGATGTCAGGTGCTTGACTAAAGCCTTGAATGCTGCTTCACATGCTGGACTCCAAACATTTTTGGTAGCCTTCTTCAGCAGCTCTGTCATAGGCTTGGAAATCTTCGAGAAGTTCGGAATGAACCTCCGATAATATCCCGCGAGCCTGAGGAAACTCCGTACCTCGTGATCAGTTCTCGGGGATTTCCAATTCAGCACTAGAGCGATCTTGCTCGGGTCCACAGCGATACCCTCCGCTGAGATGATATGCCCGAGAAAAGGCACTTGCGATATCCAAAACTCGCATTTGCTGAATTTCGCGTATAACTTGTGGTCCTGCAGCCGTTGCAAGACTATACGCAGATGTTTCTTGTGATCTTCCTCCGACTTGGAATATACCAGGATGTCGTCGATGAAGACCACGACAAACTTGTCCAGCTCCGGCATAATTACCGAGTTCATCAAGTACATGAAGTGAGCTGGAGCATTGGTGAGGCCGAAGGACATGACCAGGTACTCTTAAAGTCCGTACCTCGTCGAGAAAGCCGTCTTTGGAATGTCCTCAGCCCTTATCTTAATCTGATGGTACCCGGATCTTAAGTCCATTTTGGAAAAGATCTTTGCTTCGACCAACTGATCAATCAACATGTCGATCCGTGGCAACGGGTACTTGTTCATGATGGTTACGGCATTTAATGTACGATAGTCCACGCAAAGCCGCAACGTCTCATCCTTCTTCTTGACAAATAATGCCGAACAGCCCCATGGCGAGGAGCTCGGCCTAATAAAACCCTTCTCCAGAAGGTCCGTGAGCTGAGTCTTCAGTTCAGCCAACTCCTTGGGCGCCATCTTGTACGGCCTTCGGGATATCGGAATGGTTCCCGGTGCAAGTTCAATCTTGAACTCCACCTCTCTATCGGGCAGCATTCCCTGTAAATCATCCGGGAATACGTCAGGGAACTCTCGGACCACTGGAATATCTTCCAATCTGATAGTTGTGGACTGATAGACACATGGAAGTTTTATTTCTGGACTGTCCAGAAATAAAGAGTGAGACCTGTGCACTTCTGAGTTTAAGTGCACGACTCGAAGGACGGTATCTAAAACAGCGCCGTGGCGGGTTAACCACGACATCCCTAGGATGACATCGACCTTCTGTCCCTGTACTATAATGAGAGACGTGGGGTACACTCTACCCGCTAAGCATAATGGCGCCTTGGAAACCATTACGCTTGCTGAAATCTTCCCACCCGGTGAACAAATTAAATGTGGACTATAGGTGGGTAGTATTGGCAAGCTGTGTTTAGCAATGAAAGCTCGGCTAATAAAATTATGCGTGGTGACTGAATCAAACAGTACTATAGCGGGATGCTGGTGGAGTTGGAACATACCCGCAAGGATTGGCTCGCCCTCCGGCACGTCCTCTATAGCAAGCTGGTGGACGGTGCCGGGCCTAGGGTTTGCCCGCCGCGCATTAGTAGGGTTCCGGGGTTGATTCCTCCCCGGAAACTGCGGTGCCACTCCGCCGCCTTGCCTCTCCGGGCAACTGCTCGCGAAGTGTCCTGGACGACCACACTTGTAACATGTGGCCGCTGCTGGTGTAGTGCTCGGGGGACGAAAGCCCGGCATGCGCTGCTGAGGTGCATACGCACGCGGCATCACCCGCTGCTGCTGTTGTTGCAGAGGTGGTACTGGCAGTGCCGGCCTGAATACCGGTGAAGAGTACGGCCGACTGCGGAACGGCATCGACCGCTGTGGTGGCTGCCAGCGTGGACCTGATGGTGGGCGATTCACCATCCGAAATTTCTGAGAAGGACCGCCTCCTTCTCCGCTGCTCTGCGGCGCGCTTCGCTTTCTCTCCGCTGCTGCTAACTCCTTGCCGGAGTCCTCCAGAACAATCGCAGCATCAATGATGTCGTTGAGGCTGCCGCGATTGAACATCGCCAACTTGTCCTTCAGGAGCGTGTTAAGCCCCTGGTAAAAGTGGTCCCGCCACTTCTCGTCAGTATCTGCGTGATATGACGCGTAGAGCGCGAGATCGTTGAACGCCCTGGAGTATTCCAGCGCGTTCCGGCTCCCTTGTTGCAGCTGTAAGAACTCCTGCGTCTTCCTCTACATCAAACCTGGCGGTATATGATAGGCCCTGAAGGCCGTCCGGAACTCCATCCAGGTCATCACTCGGTCGGTGGGCTGTGAAGCACAGAAGTTGGCCCACCACACGCTCGCGGATCCTTGGGGCTTCTGGACCGCGAACTGAGTCTTGCGCTGCTCACTTATCTGGAGCAGCCCGAACTTCATCTCTATCGCGCGGAGCCAGTTGTCTGCGTCAAGAGGTTCATCCGCCCTTGAGAATACAGGGGGATGAGTCGCCAGGAAGTCAGAGTAGGAGCTCTGTTGACGCTCCTCACGATCTTGACGTCTCTCTGGGCGAGACATATTTGCGATTAGTGTCTGCAGCAACTCCGTGTGCTGCTGATGTGAACAGCCATTGCCGCAACGATGTCGGCCAATGTAACCGTTGGCAGTGGCGGTGGCGGTGTTTGCTGTTGCTGTTGCTGCTGTTGCTGCTGCTGTCCCGAGGAATCCTCGGGAGGTGGTTGGGAGGTCTCTCCCCCTTGGCTAGTACCCCCAACATCAGGGTTGGCACGAGTACGCGTCATTCTGAAATTCAAAACAGCAGCGATTAGCACATGTCTTACTTAAAATTCCATATGTAACAGTAGGTATTGAAGTGACACATGATTAATTTGCACAACATTCACATATATTGATAATACATAAACTTTATACAAGATACATCATTCTCAGGTCTCCGAGAAGTCATGCTCATGTCGTCACTACCTATACATACGCTACTGTCTACACGACATGTCACTGATTACAAAATTTGGGCTACACTACCCTAGCTGCCCTACATGGCAACTGTAACCCCCTACTCGGAGTAGAACTCGACCTCCTGCGGGTCGTCCTCCTCCGGTACCTCTTCTGGTGGCTCTGGATCTACCACCTCTTCTCCCATCCTGGGTCCTCCCATTGCTGGAAGACCCAAGACCACCGGTATGCCCAATACTGGAGGTACGAGGTCTAGCAAAGCATGCACCTCGTCCATAGCCTGGTTGTAATCTTCCTCCCAGCCTTCCCCTTCCTCAATAGCGTCGTCCCGCTCTTGAGTAAGTTCCTCGTTCTGCTGGGTCAGATTCGGTACCAGTTCTTGCAACGCCGCGATGTCGACACGCCTTTTTCTCTTCGCCTTCTTCAGACGATGCAACTGATTATGTTGTTCATTCAGTCGCTTGATCGTCGGAAGGAGCACATTGCGGAGTGCGCTTTGAGCGCTCTCGAAGTGGTCTCCACGGCTCGTGCTCTCCTTGAGCTTTGTGGCGAGATGCTCCGTATGAACAGCTTGGCTGTCCATCACGGCGTTTCCCGCCCTCATCTGGAGGCTAAGGTTTGCCTCCGCGGGGTTGTACCTTGGGCAACTCGGGTCCGTTGCCTCCAGGTACCTCTCTTCCCACACATGCTGAGCCCGTCCCTCCACCGGAACGAGCGCATATGGAGTGCCCTCCATAGCCTGCACGTGTAGTTGACAGAAACGTGACATGGTGTCACGGGCTGCCACTTGCCACATACCTTCCGGCTGTCTTCCTCTCACCGTGACGGTGAACGGCATCCAACCGGGTGGCGTAGGTCCTGCAGAGACTTCTACATGGATTGTCCACGTCTTGTTCCCCTGTTCGCCTTCTTCCTTGGCGAAGTACTGCGGCATCTGGTTATATCCGAAATATTGAAGCATCTGCCTCAATGCCTCCGGATAGCCGCTATGGTGAGAACAGTGGGACACCACCCACCTGTTCTCCAATTGCTTATCTGTTGTCATCTGTAAAAATATATTTGAGAAAAGTCAAATATTTATTTAAACAGTAAACCACTGAGTTATAACATAAGACATGTCATTGAACCCATAAAACTTGGAAACGTAGTTCAAATTTTAAACAAATTTGACTGCTGATCTGCTGTTCCCATTACAGCCCTGACCAGTTTCAATTTCAACCTTATTTAGGCCATGTTAAAGGCAAAACCAATTCTGGAGCTCAACATCAAAGTTAAATCTAACTTCAATAGATTTCCATAAAGTATTTGCTTGGCCTAAGATCTGTCCTGGTTCAAAAGTTATGATATGTCAAAGTTAACATAATTTCTGGAGAAAATTGGACAGCACCTCCCTGCTTTAGGTACTGATTTGATCCAAGAATCCCAGTTAATTCTGTTCCTAATCTGACAAAACTTTATGTTACAAAGTTGTAACCTATCTCCTAAGCTTTCCAGAACTACCTCATTTTCTATTTTTGGATTTTTAAGCAGGAAGTTATGCTTAATTTACAGAGAGTCTTTACTCTGTCCTGTTTTCTGGACAGTTTCAACTCTACTGCATTTTTCAAGTGGTTAAGTGATGAAACACCTCTGGACCTCAACAGAAGAGTTGTAAAGCTCTTCCAAAGCTTTCCAGAAATGTAACATATGAAACCAACCTCGAAGGAACTCAACCTCTAACCTCTGATCAACTTCAGCCCTAATTCAGCTGAAACCAGAGTGCTCTGTCCTTACCAACCTATAAGTTGAAAACTTGTTAACTTTGAATATTCTGTTCAAGGGAAGGAGTTACATCCAGTTTTACTACTTTGGATCAAAACCTTCAGGTTTTAAATGAAGTTGTTCATTTAATGGGGTGTGACGTCGATGTGTCACCAGATTATGTCGGTACTACGTCCTCACAAGGAAAAACCTATACCCGACTTAGCCGGCTTCGTTAATTCAGTGGCACTAAACGTCACTCGCACACGGATGCTACACGTCTACCATTTCATGGTCAGGCTACCTGCAGAAACTCAAACAATCATCAGACTCGGCTGCACACCGAGCCCGGAATCCATACAGTTCGTACACCCGGCCGTCATCACTCGCCCGGATGTTTTCAAGCCAAACACGCCTTGAGTTACGTGTTCACATTTCAGACCACGTGACGGGGTCTCCCAAGTTGCACCACGCACGCCAGGGACAGACGTTGCTCAAATACCCCAAACGACATCAAGAGTCGTAGAGGATATCAAAGCGGGTTGGGTTACCTACCACCCGTGGGGCTCCACCCTTCAGCTTGTGCGCACTGTTGGACAGCGCTTACGTGTACACCCCAAGACATAAACGTCCCGAGATACACGATTTTCTGACATAAAAAAATAGGTTAGTATGCCACTTTCTATATGCTAATAACATCCTTATACGTGCTACTAACTCGTTCCTCACTGGATTTTTGAAAAAGATGACCTTTGTAGTGCGTTAAACCTCAAGCGAGCTTTGATACCACGCTGACACGACCCCAACGGTCTTGTTGAGCTAGGATCACGCTGAGGGGTGCTGCGTTGCACAGAACCGGATAACACACGTCAAAGGTACAAAAGCGGAAGCGAAATTTTATTACATAAACAAGTTTTTTGAACATGTTTACATCAAAATAGTTCCAGTCTACACTCACGGGCGTAGACTACACATCAAGTCCACGTTCAGCCCTTGAACGTGTCCTTTCTAGCACACACGCACACTAACTCTGTGGCGTGCACGACTCCCACTCGACGGGGTTCCCCTCCTGGGGTTCCGTCTCCTCTTCGGGAGTCCCTTCCTCATAGAACCCTGCAAAAGCTTCAAACACAAGCAGTGAGCACGAAGGCCCAGCAAGTCTGACCCGTCTCACCTAAACATGGAACTTCTACATGAGGGGTGCTGGGTTACATGAGGTAAAAATCATTTGCAAGGACTCGCCTAATTAGTAGAACCTTACTTTCAAGTTTTGGCAGCAGGTTGTGGAGAACCTTACGCTAAGGCACATGAGAGAGCCGCAATCAAACAAGAAACGCATTTCTCTCTTGTACTTTGCCCAAAGTTGAAATGAACTTTAGTTAGCTCTAAACTACAGCAAACCATTAGCAATCAGAGTCCATCTTTCAATCAGCAACATTTTAACATGTAACTAGCCTGTTCTTTCTACGTCACGGTACAGTGAACAAGTGGTACTCACTGACCGCGAGGGACGGCGATTATAATCGATTTACACCTGCAGGGTTACCCGAACAACCCGTCACGTACGCCCGTACTCGATGTTGCCTACAGCAACCATAACTGACGCCGTACGCAACCACCTTTCGCCCGTCAGCCAAATATTGAACCGGTCCCATCGTCCCGAGCAAGAGGTCTCTGCATGCGCATCTCAGTGCCGCCAGCCGATTTACACCTCAAGCTCTCAACCTACCCTCTGAACGACGGGCAATGCCTCAATACCCAGCTACCCGAGTTACATCAGTTTCCCGGTTCCCATATAGCCGGTAGGTCTTCGGTACAGTTCTAGCTTGTTCAACAGGAACGCACACGGCTCGGTCCTCAATCGACACAAGCGGAGCTACAGCACACAGGCCCCAAAGTCCTGCTGCCCTTACCCTCCTCCTGGTCTCATTTTCTTGCAATGTGTTTCATGTGCTATCACTACCCGAGTCGAGTGCCTCTAGCCTATGCTCGCGAGTAGTTCCAACTACTCGACTTGTACCGAATCCTACTCTATCTTAGCATTGCAGTAGCTAACGGGGTTTTTCAATCCTAAACCCAACCCATGGTTTTCTTGGCTATGCACTTGGGTTTCCAAACAAGACTCTAATGCAAGGAACAATAATATTCAAGTATGTGCTCAAAACAATAAAAATTTGTAAAAAGTTTAATGCAAACCGGAGCTTGCCTTGCTGCTTTTTATCGTAGGCTAGCTGTTCCTCCGGAGTAACGAAGTCTAGGACTTCGGGTTCCTTCTCGACCTTAGCGACTACATGATAGAAGCAATACATGTATTAATTTAAATGCAGTTGTATTAACTTTTAAACTTGTGAAGTCTATAACTCTTACTAGACAGGCCCAATAACTGTGATATTTTTATTGTGGCTTGGTTACAAACTAAACCGAGACTTGGTCAAGTTTTAGTTGCAGTAAAGCTCAATTGAGCCCTCCACAATTAATTATGTCTCTGACCTTAATTGAAGGCATTTAGGGTGTTCTAAGGATTTTCATGGAACAAACTATGACTTTCTGAAAAGTAGATTTTCAGAGGGTTCCTAGCTTAATTTGAAGGTTCCTAGGGAAGATATGAGCTAAACAATTTCAGATAAAATTCTGAAAATGTTTCTGAACATTTTCTATTTTCTCTGGAACAGTTTAACTAATCACAACATTAGGTGGATCAAATGAGCTCAAATGGATCTGAAATTTTATAGTAGTTCAGTGATATTTTGGTGAACATCCCAGCAAAATTTCAGGATTTTCCTCCAAAGGATTCTCCAGTTAAAATTCCAAACAATTTAAACTTTGAGGAATTAATTCTGGAGAATTAAGAATTTCCATGAAGTGAAACTTGATTTGCTGGAAAGTTCTCACAGAGCTGAATCCAAAAAAATTTGGTTCATTCGATTTGGAGCTTTCTAGCCAAAGTTATGAGGATTTGAAGTTTGGAAGAATTCTGAAAATCGAGGAAAAAGTTTAAACTCTCGGAGTCCGTGGGGACACGTGTCGAGCGCGGAGGTGTCTGGCACACCGGGGCTCACAGGGTATTGTAAGGGCCTCAGTTTTTGACCCACATTTGCAGTGTTCATCACCACATCACACACCTCATTTGAGGAAGAATGATGAACACAATTGAAGAGCAAGTAACGATTATCAACATGCTCATTAGAGAACAAACTCACATATTGCCAAAGTGGTATTTCACACATGTGATATAAGGAGGATGGACATATGAAAACTCCTACATTTTGCTAAGGATGTCCATGCCAAGTTTCACCCAAATTCAAAACCTTTTTGAGGTCATTTTGGGTATAATTAGGAAGAGGGCAGTTTGAAACCATATTCAAATTCAAACTGTTTTTATCCCATGAATTTAAAAGTGGGAGGCATATTATTACTCAGCACATTTTTGTGAGCTCACACACCAATTTTCACTCCATTTGGAGTTGATCTTGACATGAGCTAAGTGGGAGAAATTCCAATTTTATTTGAATTTCAAACTGAACTTGTGCTGAAATTCATTCAAACCAAACCTCATTTGAACTTTGATCAATTCAAATGGCTCATGGGTGAATAATTTGAATTGCCAGGGGTAGTATGGGGATCACTGTTTACTACAGTGATTAGGAGTAAATTCCAGAGGTTAAAACCCCGGGTGGGACCCACATGTCATAGAGGGAAGAAGGAGAAACTCTCACCAAAAGTCAGAGTCTCGGTGGGAAATTCCACCGAGCAGCTGTCGGCTGTGCCACCGAACAGCTACCGGCGCCACCAGCTGCTTCCCTCTCCGCGCGCTGGCGCCCAGGGCGGCTTGCTCGCGCCCCCACGCGACCGGCACCGCCTCAGCCGAGCAGGAGTCGGCCGGCTTTATCTTCTCGCGGGCAAACCCGAGCAGCGGCATTGTTTCTCGCCGCAGCTCTCTGCTCAATCGGGAAAACCAACAAAACCATCTCCTCCTTCGTTCCTGAGCTGCTAGAAAGCCACCTGAGGTCGCACTCCACCTCCCCAACGCCAGAAAACCCGAGCTCCGACCTCCTTTGCCCGAAGACGATCGCCACCGCGGCGACCTAGCCTCAGCCGAGAGTCAGGCGCCCGTGGGCAGCGTTCCACAGGCGTTTTCACGGTCCAGCGAAAGAGGCAACAGGAGCGCGCGACCACCGTGCTGTTCTCCTCCAAGTTGGGAAGCCAACCGTGAAGAATCCACAGAGAATTTCCAGCTTTTGCTCCGGCGACCGTAAACCGAGCTTCCGGTACGGTTTCTTTAAATTCTCGCTCTATGATCTTTCGGAGGTCATCAAATCTTGCACATAGACGCTGGACCAACCGGCGATCAAGTTCTTTTCTGCATCCGTAGCGTGAAACTGTCTAGGAGCGACGAATTTCGAGCTCGATCGAGGGCGGTCATGGTGGGCACGATCGGTCACACGGTGCCGACCAACTTGCCGCCATCCCTGAACCCTTTTGACACCTTGTCGAGCTTCCTAGAGGAACGCTGATGCAATAAGGCCGTTTGTTCGTGGTGTTGGCGGGTTTAGAAACCACGGTCGACGGTGCCGAACCTCAACCGAGGCCGCGGCACGTCGCCGTGCTATTTCCGGTCACCCCCAGCCCGACCTGACACCACCGACGCGTTCCTCGACGTCGACAACCCCCTATCGGCGAGTTTCAGAACCTGGGAGGTCCGGCAGCGACGAGCCAGCGAGCCCCGAGTCTGCTTCGGCAAGTTCGGCGGCGCGGGCGCGAGAGAACAGCGGGAGGAAGACGAAGCCGGCTGACCCACGTGTCAGCGGCTGAAGAATTTAAATTGGGATCGGGTGTGGCCGGGGATCCGCTATGCTGGCGCGCAAATACCCTGTGGTATCTCCGGTGTGCCGGACACCTCCGCTCTCGACACGTATCCCCGCGGGCCCCGAGAGTTTAAACTTTTCCCCGATTTTCAGAATTCTTCCAAACTTCAAATCCTCATAACTTCGGCTAGAAAGCTCCAAATTGAGTGAACCAAATTTTGCTGGATTCAGCTCTCTGAGTACTTTCCAGAAAATCAAGTTTCACTTCATGAAATTCCTTATCTTTCCAGAATTAATTCCTCAAAGTTTAAACTGTTTGGAATTTTAACTGGAGAATCCTGTGGAGGAAAATCCTGAAATTTTGCTGGAATGTTCACCAAACTATCCCTGAACTACCATAACAATTTCAGATCCATTGGAGCTCATTTGATCCACCTAATGGTGTGATTAGTGAAACTGTTCCAGAGAAAATAGAAAATGTTCAGGAACATTTTCAGAATTTTCTCTGAAACTGTTTAGCTCATATCTTTAGTTAGGGACATCCAAATTGAGTGAGACCAACTCCATTAGAACCCTCTGAATATCTAGTTTTCAGACACTACAGGAAAAACGATCATTGACGACGGCCAGATTTATTGTCGACGGGGCCGTCGTCTTTAATTTTATTGACGACGGCTAGAAAAAGCCGTCGTCAATAACACAGTTATTGACGACAGCTGAGCGAGTACCGTCGTCAATAAATAATTGACGACGGTGCCCATCGTCTTTAACTTAATTCGGGCCCACCCGAGGAGTTATTGACGACGGTGACCTAGCACCGTCGTCAATAACACAGTTATTGACGACAGCTGAACGTGAACCGTCGTCAATAAATTATTGACGACGGCGCCCGTCGTCTTTAACTTAATTCGGGCCCACCCGAGGAGTTATTGACGACGGTGACCTGGCACCGTCGTCAATTACCGGACATATAACCCGTACGCGAGCTGGGAGGCGGCACTCCCGCCGTTCCCCGCCGCCGCCGCCGGTCCCCGCCGCCGCTGGTCCCCGCCGCCGCCGCCGCTGATCCGCCGACCAACGAGTACGCCACCTCCCTCCCCCCTCCCCTCCTCCACCTCGCGCTAGCCACCGATGGCCCGCCGGCCGTCGCCGGCCACCGCCGCCCTGCCCCTCCCCCTCCGGCACTCCCCCCGCCGCCCTGCGGCCGACTCTTGAACAACTTCATATTCATTATTTCATTTTTTTGTATTTCTCTTGGATGAGGAGCTGTATGCAATGTTAGTTTATTGCACACTTAGTTTTGTAGCTCATATGTTAATGATTGGAGAAAGAATTAGTGTTCATTGACAGTTAACGGATGGCACGCATGTCCTGTGTTATTTTTTTCCCAATGACTACGCATGTTTTTTTGCACGTTCGTTTGAGAGCTACTACCAGTTCAGCGTGTTAACAGAGGGGACCACTGCCGGAAACCGAGCTGGGAACGAACGTAGGTACTCGTCAATTCAGCCGTTAAAAAAAGGTTTCAGATGCAGCAATGTTCTGAAACCGACGGGGGTTTCAGAAGCACAAGAGGTCACCTGAAAAGTACGTAAGTGGCCGAAGCGAGACCGGGGTGCGCGCGCTGTATCAGGGGAAGGGTCGTCCGAAGCTGCGTCACACTGCCCCGCATCGTGAACGCGTTTACAGTTGGAGCGGAGAGAACCACTATTGTTGTTGGGTCGACGCGTGCGGGGACAGCTGCGACGGAGGCGCCTGTTCTTACAGCCGCTGGGGGGTCCGGCGTGCGGCAGCCCGTCGGTCCAGACGCCGACCACCACCCTCCTCTTGCGTCCGGGCACCAACGAGGCGGCGACGACGACGAGCCTCTTCTCGGTGCGGGAATTTAGAGTTGTTTGACTTGTTGTCGCACTTTGTTACGACACAACTGTGACTTGCACACTTTTTTTAAAGTCTCTTACCTCATGCCATAGACTTAACTTCTTGCTAAACTTTACTTCAAAAAATTTTCACCCCAAACAGTAAAACATCAATAAAATAGTAACAAAGCTCCAGGCTTTGCCGCGACTGGCGTTGCCCCACACCCACTCCCGTGCGGACGGAAGAGTCCAACGCGAAGCAGCCGAGATTGACGCCGCCGGCCCTTCCGGCTTTCTTCCCTCCCTTCTCCGCCGTCCAGCTCGCGGCCGCGACAGCAGCTCCGCGCCCCGCTCGCTCTGTCCGGGTGGGGGGATCTGCCGCGTGCGACGCTGGTCGGATTGGTCCCCGTCGTCTTGCGGGTGAGTCATCCAAGGCCTGCTCGGATCCGCCCTGCTCTAAAAGTTGGGTTCCTCCCCAACCAAGTTCAAATCTCTCGACCTCTCCGTCGAGCTAGCTGCTGATCTGCGTGCTGCGTGATCCAGTTAGGTTTTTGGTAGTGTACGGCTCGACATTAGCAGACACGAGGGAGTTCTTGGTAGTTGACACACAGCTTCAACTGCAACCGAAATGCTATTCTAGTTCCTTAGGCTTATGCGGGTACGCTTCCATCCTAGCACCACTTCCTTTTGTCTTGTCTGTGGCGTCAGTTAAGACAGTTTCAGTCTAACTATGGACGACGGCCCTGTGTTTAGTAATGGCGTGCGGAGCTGCGGATGAATCCATTATTTCTAAATTGATGAAGCAATGGTGTTACAGGGAAAAAAATGATAGGTTGCTTCTTCTACATTGACGCAGAAGCCTCGGTAGGATAGTATAACTGCCGAGTCCTGATGTGTCGGCCATATCTAGACACTTTGGATTGGATTGTGGTTGGACCTCTAGGTTCACGGAGTAATTTACGATCCCTATTGAATTACTTTGCATTGTGCTCACTTGTCCTCAGAATTGCATTCTCTGGTTAGGCTGCAGACTGATAAGTAGTGCTTGAGGGCCAATTTAACTGTCAACGAACATGCCTCGGCCGCCGCCGCTCGACGCGCCCCGCCCCGAGCCCCGCCCTGCTGTGCCGCCCGGCGGCCCCGCCCCAAGCCCCGCCCTGCCGCGCTGTCCGACCTTAGTTGATTAATTGTTTAATTAGTATTGTAATTGATTATTGTCTAATTAATACTTTGATTGATTGTGTGATTAGTTACTATATGTAAATAAATGGGTTTCGGCCCGGTCCGGCCTGACACGACCCATTTAGGGTCTGTCACGGCTCATTTAGTGGTAATGTATTAGTCGAGACAGGCACGGAGGACGGCAAGCTACCGCGCGTGGATGGCGGGCCCCGACGGTGCGGTTTCATCTTTGACCCACTTACGACGGGGCATAACGTACGACGGCTAACCCTAAAGGCGTCGTAAGATAGTGGCAGGCCCCAACGGGACATAACTTAGGACGGCTGACCCACTTCTTTGTCTCTCGTTCTTTCCTTCTCTCTCGTTCTTTCCTCTCTCTCATCTAAATGACTCAAAAACGAAAGATTGACGTAAACCTATACAACATGCGTCACCCGTTTCGAACGGGCCTGTCTCACATGTGTTACGCATGTGAGGCGTGTACGTTCGGAATTGTGCCTTTTTGGACAGCCTGGGAGTGACCGAGGGGGCGTGGCATGTGATGAAACGCCGGTTTAGATCTAGACAAGATTTCGACGGCATAACCCTGTTGTTCTCTGCTGCACCATTTTCGGGCGTGCAGTGGAGAACAGCGGGGTTATGCTGCCGAAATTTCGTTCGGATCCATACCACGCGTCTCGTCATGAGCACGCTCTGCTCGATCACTCTTGGGTGGGTTTAGGACCTATCCTTTCTAATAGATGTAGGGCCGTGACATAAATAAATTATAAAGTAACTATAATTTCCTTGACATTAAACTGCAGATTCAAACATGGGTGAGGATCGTAGTTGGATGTATACCGGTTGGAAGAACAGTTCTGGTGGTCACTCGGATGAGTGGTTCGCAAAGACAGATGCTTTTGTAGATCGAGCTTTTTCATTGTCAAAGATCGATAAGGTGTGGTGCCCATGTACGAAATGTCAAGGTGCAAAGTGTTGGGACAAAGTGAATTTGGCGTTTCACTTATGTCCATACGGTTTCATGCAAGATTATGAGGTGTGGACCTTTCACGGTGAGACTTCTTCTCAACCCTTACAAGTTTCAGATGAGGATGACAACACGGGGGTCGATAGGATGGACGAGATGCTTGATGCCATAAATCCTGAATTGATGGAGGATCCTCCTCCAACGGAGGTTGAAGCGTTTTTCACGCTTCTCAAAGCTTCGGAAGAGCCGTTGCATGAACACACCGAAGTGACGCTCCTTACTTTCATGACTAGATTTATGGCCATTAAGTCTAAGTATTTCTTCTCCAATAACTCCTACAACGATCTTATCAAATTGATCAGCGATATCCTTCCACAACCACATAAAGTGTCTAAAGATATGTATCAGTCTAAGAAGTTGATTTCTGGTCTAGGTATGAAATATGAGAAGATTGATATGTGTCTAGACAATTGCATGCTTTTTTGGAGAGAACATGCTAACGAGAACAAGTGCTTAAAATGTGGTAAAGCGAGATTTGTCGAAGTTGTTAATGACGACGGTTCAAAAGTAATGACTCAAGTCGCACAGAAGCAGCTTCACTACTTGCCTGTCACACCTAGGTTCAAGCGTTTGTTTCTATCTAAAAAAACAGCTAGACACATGAGGTGGCATAAAGAACGTGTACGTGAGAACAACATCATGATGGTGCACCCGTCGGACGGTGAGGCATGGAAGGCGCTTGACCGCTTTGATCCAGATTTCGCCAATGACGCGAGAAATATTCGCTTTGGATTGGCGACAGATGGCTTCTCACCGTTTAGTACAAACGCCACACCATACTCTTGTTGGCCCGTGTTCGCTATTCCGTACAACTTACCACCATCGCTTTGTATGAAGTATGAGTTCATGTTCCTATGCCTTATTGTACCTGGACCAGATCATCCTGGTTCACGACTGAACGTGATGATGCAGCCATTGATTGAAGAGTTCAAAATGTTATGGACAGGAGTCGAAGCGTACGACTGTTATAGAAAACAGAAATTCAACCTTCGAGCTGCGTACTTGTGGTCTGTTCATGATTTTCCAGCTTACGGCATGTTTTCTGGCTGGGGCACTCATGGTCGATTGACATGTCCAATATGTGCTCCGGACATGGATTGTTTTTGTCTAAGTCATGGTGGCAAGATATGCTACTTTGATTGTCATAGACGTTGGTTACCGCCGAATCACGTGTTTAGGAAACAGAGAAATGCCTTCAAGAAGGGTACCATTGTAAAAAAGGGACCACCACAACGTCTGAACGGGTCGGAAATTGTTAAACAGCTCAACAATCTAGTGCCAGATGAAGGTCGTCCTGGATATTTTGTTGGTTACGGAGAGGATCACAATTGGACTCATATATGTGCACTATGGGAGTTACCGTATATGAAGTCTTTAATTGTAATGCATAACATTGATGTCATGCACCAGGAACGTAACATGGGCGAATGCATCATAAGCACGTGCTTGGATATGACGGGAAAAACAAAAGACAATATAAAAGCTCGGAAGGATTTGGCAGAGGTTTGTAACCGACCAAGTCTTGAGCTCTCCGAAGCTGGTGGCAAACCACGAGCTTCTTTCTGCCTTCGACCAAAAGAAAAGAAAGAAGTCTTCAAGTGGTTGAAACAGTTGAAGTTCCCAGACGGTTATGCTGCTAGCCTGAGAAGAGCCGTTAATGTTAAGACTGGAAATCTTACTGTTGGGCCTCGACAGAGGCCAGGGGTCCCGAGAGCGGTCACGACAGGTAAAGAATATTAAATTACATAAATTATATAAATAACTTTCTTAAATCTATATTAGCAATCTTCAAATTTTTAGGACGACTCTACGTCTGAGGAGACAGAGGCCAGGGGTCCTCTTCAGACACCACAGGTTTCGGAGCCTGTTACAGATCCTGCTTTGGATCCTCTTCAGGTTCCGGCACCGCAGGATTCAGACCCTGCTTCAGAGCCTTCCACAGAGCCTGATGTGGAGCCGGCTCCACAACGGCGTTACAGGAGGAGCCACTACGTGGCTCCTCCTCCGGTTCCTGCACGGCCAGAAGATCGGGTCGTTATTCGTCCGGTTGGCGATAGGTAAGTAAATCTATAACAAATCAATTTAGATATTTTAACACTTATATATGTACTAATTGAGAATCGTGTATTAGGTCTTGGGCCGATGACTCGTTCACGGGTCAAGGACGCCACCGCCAGGTCAACGCTGTCCTGGGACAGCTCATCCGTTGTCACTACCCCGGTCTAGTGAACGGACGGGCTGCTACGTCTTGGGACGATTACGCTACGGCCCAGGACATTACCTACGGCAACCACCAGGAGCATGTGTGGCATGAATTCATGGTAAGTAAATTGTCTATTCGTTAAATGTGAACCTATTATATGTTAAATACATTAACTTGTATATTTCTACTTGTAGAAATATTACCGTTTGGAGGACGAGGCCCAGCTGGATCACGCTCGCCTGGTCTTCAACAACAACGCTAGGAAGCTCCTGACGCAGTCGATTTCAACGGCTCGCATTCAGGCTACGAAGGCGTACTATAAGTTGCATCCGGACGAGGGTGAGCCAGGGCAGTTTAGGGATGTGGCGGACAAGTACTTGACGGAGGCACAATACGCAAAGGTAAATTCTTTATTTTACTTTGCTTCATTATCCAATTTTCATCAATGTTTTCATCCAACAACAAATGTGTGCAGGTCAGCGTACCGTGGCTTGAGTCCTGTCCGGACGCCTACAGTTCCCTGTGTGCTCGTTGGGCGAGCCAGGGCTTCCAAGGCGTGTCGATGACCCGCCGACAGAGTCGAGGGACGGACGGGAAACACCGTCTTGGCGGGGACGGCTACGTACGCCTTGCTAAACGGATGGTAAGTGATACTCGAATTATATTCTAGTTAATTTCTATCGCTATCATTGTGCTAACACGTATCGATAGGAGCGCGAGATCGGTCAGGAGCCGACCGCTATCCAGGTGTGGAGGAGGGGTCACATGGGAAGTGACCCATCGCAGCCTGATCAGCTGTCTTCTCAGACAGCGACAGAGACGTTGGTGAGTTCTTTAGTTGACTTAATTGTATTATCTTTAAAACTTCTGATGACTTTAATTTTCTGTATTTTCAGGAAAAGTATGGGGAGGAGGTGCGGAGGCTTCGAGGCGACGATTACGATTGGCAGAACTCGCCGATCGTACCTGAAGCCTCCTGTGCAAGCGGTGGCGGTAAACCTCACGGCCGGTGAGTTCTGTTGTTTTCATTTACTTTCATTAACTTCGAGATACGAAACTTTAATACTCTTACTTTGTTGTGTAGGTTGACCATCTTCGATGGAGTAGTAGACTCGAGGGAGGCGCGGTCTTACTCGAGGGCCTTTTCATCGCAGGGTGGACCCAGCAGGCGTGGCAGCCGTGATCTGGAGCTCCAGAGTGTCCAGGAGGAGCTCCAGAGGACGCAGGAAGCGCTGAGGCTCGCGAACGAGAGGCAGGCAGCCGAGCTCCGGGATAGGGACGAGTATCAACACTCGTACATGCTACAGCTGCAAGCTGCCATGCAGGTAAGTTCAGATCATTGTACTCAACGTTTCTAATATATAAATGACATGTATAATAATTTACTTCATATTTGCAGGCTATGGCCACAGGACAACCCGTTGTCTTTCCTCAGTGGGCGCCGCCACCGATACAGCTACCACAGTGGCCGACGTCAGGAGCACAGGTACAAAATTTCTCATAATAGCTGCAACTAGTTAAATTTGCTCAAATTTAGTTGAATTTGATCAAACTTACTTAAACTTAGAGAAAACTAGTTAAACATCCTCAAACTTAGTAAAATATGGTACAACTTACTCAACTATAGTCAAATATGACCAAACTTACTCAAACATAGCCAAAACTTTTTGAACTAGCTCAAACACAAACACTACTAGTCCATACTTCTCAAACTTAGTAAAATATGAGCAAACTTACTCAAACATAGCCAAATCTAGCTAACTTGCTCAATTTTAACTTGTAATGAGTTTATTTAATCATATACACATTTGTGAACTTCTAATTTGTCTAACTATACATGTACATCATAGGGATCGGCGACGCGGGCTCAAGAAACTCCATCCCCTCAGCAACCAGCGTTTGGACGAGCGCACGACGGCTTCCTGGACTCCGGTGGCAGCGGTCGGGGTAGCGTAGGGTAGTGTGGCGTGCGTATAGTGTTTTTATGCAATTCTGTGATGTATATTTTGATTGCCTGTGATCTGGCCATCGAGCCAGGGCTGGCCTCGAAGCCAGGGCAGGATTTTCTGTTTTTTTAAAAAAAATTGAAAAGCTTATTGACGACGGTTTCTGGTACTTGGCCGTCGTCAATAAGCCATTAGTATTGACGACGGCCAGGTACCAGAAACCGTCGTCAATAAGCAATTGTTATTGACGACGGCCTAGTGTAAACCTTCGTCAATAAGCCACGGTTACTGACGACGGTTTCGTGGCCGTCGTCAATAAGCTTATTGATGACAGCCTGATTTAGCTGTCGTCAATAAGTTTATTGACGACAGCTAGATTTAGCTGTTGTCAATAAGTTTATTGACGACGGTAACCGTCGTCAATAAATTTATTGATGACTAATAATTGACGACAGCTGAAAACCGTCGTCTATAAACTTTTACCGTCGTCAATAACTTATTGACGACGGTAGTGTCCTTATTGACGACGGTTTCCGGCCATCGTCTATAGTCCCGATTCCTGTAGTGAGAAGGTCATAGTTTGTTTCATGAAAATCCCTATAACACCCTAAGAGTTCCAATTAAGGTCAAGGACATAATTAGTTGTGGAGGGATCAATTGAGCTTTGCTGCAACTAAAACTTGACCAAGTCTTTGTTTAGGTTGTAACCAAGCCACAGTAAAAGTTTCACAGTCATTGGGTCTGTAAAGGATTATAGACTTCACAACTTCAAAACTTAATACAAATGCATTTAAATTGATACATGTATTCCTTCCGTCATGTAGTCGCTAAGGTCGAGGAGGAACCCGAAGTCCTAGACTTCGTAACTCCGGAGGAGCAGCTAGCCTACGACCAAGAGCAGCAAGGCAAGCTCCGGTTTGCATTAACCTTTTTGCAAATTTTTATTGTTTTGAGCACATACTTGGTTACTTTACTCTTTGCATTAGAGTCTTGTTTGGAAACCTAAATGCATAGCCAAGAAAACCAAGGGTTGGGTTTAGGATGGCAAACCCTGTTAAATACTGCAATGCTATGATAGAGTAGGATTCGGTACAAGTCGAGTAGTTGGAACTAGTCGCGAGCATAGGCTAGAGGCACTCGACTCGGGTAGTGATAGCACATGAAACACATGGCAAGAAAATGAGACCAAGCGGAGGGTAAGGGCGGCAGGACTTTGGGCCCTGTGTGCTGTAGCTCCGCTTGTGTCGATTGAGGACCGAGCCGTGTGCGGGCCTGTTGAACAAGCTAGAACGGTACCGAAGACCTACCGTCTATACGGGAACCGGGAAACTGATGTAACTCGGGTAGCTGGGTATTGAGGCATTGCCCGTCATTCAGAGGGTAGGTTGAGAGCTTGAGGTGTAAATTGGCTGGCGGCACTGAGATGCGCGTGCAGAGACCTCTTGATCGGGACGATGGGACCGGTTCAATATTTTGCTGACGGGTGAAAGGTAGTCACGTACGGCGTCCGTGATGGTTGTTGTAGGCAACATCGAGTACGGGCGTACGTGACGGGTTGTTCGGGTAACCCTGCAGATGTAAATCGATTATAATCACCGTCCCTCGCGGTCAGTGAGTACCACTTGTGCACTGTACCGTGACGTAGAAAGAATAGGCTAGTTACATGTTAAAATGTTGCTGATTGAAAGATGGACTTGATTGCTAATGACTTGCTGTAGTTAGAGCTAACTAAAGTTCATTTCAACTTTGGGCAAAGTACATGAGAGAAATGCGTTTCTTGTTTGATTGTGGCTCTCTCATGTGCCTTAGCGTAAGGTTCTCCACAACCTGCTGCTAAAACTTGAAAGTAAGGTTCTACTAATTAGGCGAGTCCTTTGCAAATAATTTTATCTCATGTACCCATCACCCCTCATGTAGAAGTTCCATGCTTAGGTGAGACGGGTCAGACTTGCTGAGCCTTCGTGCTCACTGCTTGTGTTTGAAGCTTTTGCAGGGTTCTATGAGGAAGGGACTCCCGAGGAGGAGACGGAACCCCTGGAGGGGAACCCCGTCGAGTGGGAGTCGTGCACGCCGCAGAGTTAGTGTGCGTGCGTGCTAGCAAGGACGCGTTCAAGGGCTGAACGTGCTTTTGATGCTTAGTCTACGCCCGCGAGTGTAGACTGAACTTATTTTGATGTAAACATGTTCATAACTTGTTTATGTAATAAAATTTCTGCTTCCGCTTTGTACCTTTGACATGTGTTATCCGGTGCTGTGCAACGCAGCACCCCTCAGCGTGATCCTGGATCGACAGGACCATTGGGGTCGTGTCAGCGTTGGTATCAGAGCTCGCTTGAGGTTTAACACAGTACAAAGGTCCTCTTTTTCAAAAATCTAGTGAGGAATGAGTTAGTAGCCCGTATAAGGATGTTATTAGCATATAGAAAGTGGCATATTAACCTATTTGTTATGTCAGAAAATCGTGCATCTCGGGACGTTCATGTCTTGGGGGTGCACGTAAGCGCTGTCCACCAGTGTGCACAAGCTGAAGGGTGGAGCCCCACCGGTGGCAGGTAACCCGACCCGCTTTAGTATCCTCTACGACTCTTCATGTCGTTTGGGGTATTCGAGCAACGTCTGTCCCTGGCGTGCGTGGTGCAACTTGGGAGACCCCGTCACGTGGTCTGAAACGTGAACGCGTAACTCAAGGCGTGTTTGGCTTGAGAACATCCGGCCGAGTGATGACGGCCGGGTGTACGAACTGTATGGATTCCGGGCTCGGTGTGCAGCCGAGTCTGATGATTGTTTGAGTTTCTGCAGGTAGCCTGCCCACGAAACGGTAGACGTGTAGCATCCGTGTGCGAGTGACATTTAGTTCCACTGAAATAATGAAGCCGGCTAAGTCCGGTATAGGTTTTTCTTTGTGAGGACGTAGTACCGACATAATATGGTGACGCATCGACGTCACACCCAACTAAATGAACAAATTCATTTAAAACTTGAAAGTTTTGATCCAAAGTAGTAGAACTTGATGTAACTCCTTCCCTTGAACAGGATATTCAAAGTTAACAAGTTTTCAACTTATAGGTTGTTAAGGACAGAGCACTCTGTTTTCAGCTGAATCAAGGCTGAAGTTAATCAGAGGTTAGAGGTTGAGTTCTTTCGAGGTTGGGGTCATATGATACATTTCTGGAAATCTTTGGAAGAGCTTTACAACTTTTCTGTTGAGGTCCAGAGATGTTTCATCCCTTAACCACTCGAAAAATGCAGTAGAATTGAAACTGTCCAGAAAACAGGACAGAGTAAAGACTCTCTGTAGACTCTCTGTAAATCAATCATAACTTCCTGCATAAAATCCAAAGATAGAAAATGAGATAGTTCTGGAAAGTTTATGAGATGGGTTACAACTTTGTAACAGAATTTTTTGTCAGAGTAGGGACAGAATTAACTGGAATTCTTGGATTAAATCAGTACCTAAAGCAGGGAGGTGCTGTCCCATTGTTTCCAGAAATTCTGTTAACTTTGACATCACATAACTTTTGAACCAGGACAGACCTTAGGCCAAGCAAATACTTTCTGGAAAGCTATTGAAGTTAGCTTTAACTTTGATGTTGAGCTCCAGAATTGGTTTTTCATTCAACATGGCCTAAATCAGGTTGAACTGGAAACTGGTCAGAGCTGTCATGGGAACAGCAGATCAACAGTCAAATTTGTTTAAAAATTTGAACTATGTTTCCAAATTTTAAGGGTTCAATGACATGTTTTATGTTATAACTCAGCGGTTTACTGTTTAAATAAATATTTGACATTTCTTAAATATATTTTTACAGATGACAGCCGATAAATAGTTGGAGAACGGGTGGGTGATGTCCCACTGTTCTCACCATAGCGGCTACCCGGAAGCATTGTGGCAAATGCTCCAATATTTCGGGTACAACCAGATGCCGCAATATTTCGCCAAGGAAGAAGGCGAAGAGGGGAACAAGACGTGGAGGATCCATGTCGAAGTCCCTGCAGGACCTATGCCACCCGGTTGGGTGCCGTTCACCGTCACGGTGAGAGGAAGACAACCGAAAGGAATATGGCAGGTGGCAGCCCGTGACACTATGTCACGTTTCTGCCAACTACACGTGCAGGCTATGGAGGGTGCTCCATACGCACTCGTTCCGGTGGAGGGACGAGCTCAGCATGTGTGGGAAGATAGGTACCTGGAGGCAACGGACCCTAGTTGCCCAAGGTACAACCCCGCGGAGGCAACTCTCAGCCTCCAGGTGAGGGCGGGAAACGCCGTGATGGACAGCCAAGCTGTTCATACGGAGCATCTCGCCACAAAGCTCAAGGAGAGCACAAGCCGTGGAGATCATTTCGAGAGTGCTCACAGCGCACTCCGCAATGTGCTCCTTCTGACGATCAAGCGACTGAATGAACAGCACAATCAGTTGCATCGTCTGAAGAAGGCGAAGAAAAAAAGCCGTGTCGACATCGCGGCGTTACAAGAACTGGTGCAGACCCTAACCCAGCAGAATGAGGACCTTGCTCAAGAGTGGGACGACGCTATTGAGGAAGGACAAGGCTGGGAAGAGGACTACAACCAAGCTATGGACGAGGTGCATGCTTTGCAGGACCTCATGCCCCCGGTGTTAGGCGTACCGGTGGTCTTGGGTCTTCCAGCAATGGGAGAACCCGGAATGGGAGGAGAGGTGGTAGATCCAGAGCCACCAGCAGAGGTACCGGAGGAGGACGACCCACAGGAGGTTGAGTTCTACTCCGAGTAGGGGGTTACGGTTGCCAAGTAGGGCAGCCCGGGTAGCGTAACCCAACTTTTGTAATCGGTGACGTGTCGTGTAGACAGTAGCGTATGTATAGGTAGTGACGACATGAGCACGACTTCTCGGAGATCCGAGAATAATGTATCTTATATAAAGTTTATGCTTTATCAATATATGTGAATGTTGTGCAAATTAATCATGTGTCACTTCAATACCTACTGTTTCTTATGGAATTTTAAGTAAGACATGTGATAAATGCTGCTGTTTTGAATTTCAGAATGACGCGTACTCGTGCCAACCCTGACGTTGGGGCTACCAGTCAAGGGGGGGAGACCTCCCAACCACCTCTCGAGGACTCATCGGGACAGCAGCAGCAACAGCAACAGAAAACACCGCCACCGCCACTGCCAACGGTTACATTGGCCGACATCGTCGCGGCAATGGCGGGCTCACATCAGCAGCACACGGAGCTGCTGCAAACCTTAATTGCGAATACGTCTCGTCCAGAGAGACGTCAAGACCGTGAGGAGCGTCAACAGAGCTCCTACTCCGACTTCCTGGCAACTCATCCCCCGGTATTCTCAAGGGCGGATGAACCACTTGACGCGGACAACTGGCTCCGCGCCATAGAGATGAAGTTCGGGCTGCTCCAGCTCAGTGAGCAGCGCAAGACTCAGTTCGCGGTCCAGCAGCTCCAAGGATCCGCGAGCGCGTGGTGGGCCAACTTCTGTGCTTCACAGCCCACCGACTGAGTGATGACCTGGACGGAGTTCCGGACGGCCTTCAGGGCCTATCATATACCGCCAGGTTTAATGAAGAGGAAGATGCAGGAGTTTTTACACCTGCAGCAAGGGAGCCGGAACGCGCTGGAATACTCCAGAGCGTTCAACGATCTCGCGCTCTACACGTCGTATCACGCAGATACAGACGAGAAGCAGCGAGACCATTTTTACCAGGGGCTTAACCCGCTCCTGAAGGACAAGTTGGCGATGTTCAATCGCGGCAGCCTCAATGACATCATTGATGCTGCGATTGTTCAGGAGGACTCCGGCAAGGAGTTAGCGGCTGCGGAGAGAAAGCGAAGCGCACCGCAGAGCAGTGGAGAAGGAGGTGGTCCTTCTCAGAAGTTTCGGATGGTGAATCGCCCACCACCAGGTCCATGCTGGCAACCACCACAGCAGTCGATGCCGTTCCGCAGTCGGCCGTACTCTTCACCGGCATTCCGGCTGGTACTGCCAGCACCACCGCAACCACAACAGCAGCAGCGGGCGATGCCGCGTGCGTTTGCACCTCAGCAACGCATGCCGGTCTTTCGTCCACCGAGCACTCCACCAGCAGCGGCGACATGTTACAAGTGTGGTCGTCCAGGACACTTCACGAGCAGTTGCCCGGAGAGGCAAGGCGGCGGAGTGGCACCGCAGTTTCCGGGGAGGAATCAACCCCGGAACCCTACTAATGCGCGGCGGGCAAACCCTAGGCCCGGCACCGTCCACCAGCTTGCCATTGAGGACGTGCCGGAGGGCGAGCCAATCCTTGCGGGTATGTTCCAACTCCACCAGCATCCCGCTATAGTACTGTTTGATTCAGGCGCCACGCATAATTTTATTAGCCAAGCTTTCATTGCTAAACACAGTTTGCCAATACTATCCACCGATAGTCCATATTTAATTTGTTCACCGGGTGGGAAGATTTCAGTAAGCGTAATGGTCTCCAAAGCACCATTATGCTTAGCGGGTAGAGTGTACCCCACGTCTCTCATTATCTTAGAGGGACAGAAGGTCGATGTCATCCTAGGGATGTCGTGGTCAATTTCAGATAAAATTCTGAAAATGTTTCTGAACATTTTCTATTTTCTCTGGAACAGTTTAACTAATCACAACATTAGGTGGATCAAATGAGCTCAAATGGATCTGAAATTTTATAGTAGTTCAGTGATATTTTGGTGAACATCCCAGCAAAATTTCAGGATTTTCCTCCAAAGGATTCTCCAGTTAAAATTCCAAACAATTTAAACTTTGAGGAATTAATTCTGGAGAATTAAGAATTTCCATGAAGTGAAACTTGATTTGCTGGAAAGTTCTCACAGAGCTGAATCCAAAAAAATTTGGTTCATTCGATTTGGAGCTTTCTAGCCAAAGTTATGAGGATTTGAAGTTTGGAAGAATTCTGAAAATCGAGGAAAAAGTTTAAACTCTCGGAGTCCGTGGGGACACGTGTCGAGCGCGGAGGTGTCTGGCACACCAGGGCTCACAGGGTATTGTAAGGGCCTCAGTTTTTGACACACATTTGCAGTGTTCATCACCACATCACACACCTCATTTGAGGAAGAATGATGAACACAATTGAAGAGCAAGTAACGATTATCAACATGCTCATTAGAGAACAAACTCACATATTGCCAAAGTGGTATTTCACACATGTGATATAAGGAGGATGGACATATGAAAACTCCTACATTTTGCTAAGGATGTCCATGCCAAGTTTCACCCAAATTCAAAACCTTTTTGAGGTCATTTTGGGTATAATTAGGAAGAGGGCAGTTTGAAACCATATTCAAATTCAAACTGTTTTTATCCCATGAATTTAAAAGTGGGAGGCATATTCTTACTCAGCACATTTTTGTGAGCTCACACACCAATTTTCACTCCATTTGGAGTTGATCTTGACATGAGCTAAGTGGGAGAAATTCCAATTTTATTTGAATTTCAAACTGAACTTGTGCTGAAATTCATTCAAACCAAACCTCATTTGAACTTTGATCAATTCAAATGGCTCGTGGGTGAATAATTTGAATTGCCAGGGGTAGTATGGGGATCACTGTTTACTACAGTGATTAGGAGTAAATTCCAGAGGTTAAAACCCCGGGTGGGACCCACATGTCATAGAGGGAAGAAGGAGAAACTCTCACCCAAAGTCAGAGTCTCGGTGGGAAATTCCACCGAGCAGCTCTCGGCTGTGCCACCGAGCAGCTACCGGCGCCACCAGCTGCTTCCCTCTCCGCGCGCTGGCGCCCAGGGCGGCTTGCTCGTGCCCCCATGTGACCGGCACCGCCTCAGCCGAGCAGGAGTCGGCCGGCTTTATCTTCTCGCGGGCAAACCCGAGCAGCGGCATTGTTTCTCGCCGCAGCTCTCTGCTCAATCGGGAAAACCAACAAAACCATCTCCTCCTTCGTTCCTGAGCAGCTAGAAAGCCACCTGAGGTCGCACTCGACCTCCCCAACGCCAGAAAACCCGAGGTCCGACCTCCTTTGCCTGAAGACGATCGCCACCGCGGCGACCTAGCCTCAGCCGAGAGTCAGGCGCCCATGGGCAGCGTTCCACAGGCGTTTTCACGGTCCAGCGAAAGAGGCAACAGGAGCGCGTGACCACCGTGCTGCTCTCCTCCAAGTTGGGAAGCCAACCGTGAAGAATCCACAGAGAATTTCTAGCTTTTGCTCCGGCGACCGTAAACCGAGCTTCCGGTACAGTTTCTTTAAATTCTCGCTCTATGATCTTTCGGAGGTCATCAAATCTTGCACATAGACGCTGGACTAACCGGCGATCAAGTTCTTTTCTGCATCCGTAGCGTGAAACTGTCTAGGAGCGACGAATTTCGAGCTCGATCGAGGGCGGTCATGGCGGGAACGATCGGTCACACGGTGCCGACCAACTTGCCGCCATCCCTGAACCCTTTTGACACCTTGTCGAGCTTCCTAGAGGAACGCTGATGCAATAAGGCCGTTTGTTCGTGGTGTTGGCGGGTTTAGAAACCACGGTCGACGGTGCCGAACCTCAACCGAGGCCGCGGCACGTCGCCGTGCTATTTCCGGTCACCCCCAGCCCGACCTGACACCACCGACGTGTTCCTCGACGTCGACAACCCCCTATCGGCGAGTTTCAGAACCTGGGAGGTCCAGCAGCGACGAGCCAGCGAGCCCCGAGTCTGCTCCGGCAAGTTCGGCGGCGCGCGCGCGAGAGAACAGCGGGAGGAAGACGAAGCCGGCTGACCCACGTGTCAGCGGCTGAAGAATTTAAATTGGGATCGGGTGTGGCCGGGGATCCGCTGTTCTGGCGCGCAAATACCCTGTGGTATCTCCGGTGTGCCGGACACCTCCGCGCTCGACACGTATCCCCGCGGGCCCCGAGAGTTTAAACTTTTCCCCGATTTTCAGAATTCTTCCAAACTTCAAATCCTCATAACTTCGGCTAGAAAGCTCCAAATTGAGTGAACCAAATTTTGCTGGATTCAGCTCTCTGAGTACTTTCCAGCAAATCAAGTTTCACTTCATGAAATTCCTTATCTTTCCATAATTAATTCCTCAAAGTTTAAACTGTTTGGAATTTTAACTGGAGAATCCTGTGGAGGAAAATCCTGAAATTTTGCTGGAATGTTCACCAAACTATCCCTGAACTACCATAACAATTTCAGATCCATTGGAGCTCATTTGATCCACCTAATGGTGTGATTAGTGAAACTGTTCCAGAGAAAATAGAAAATGTTCAGGAACATTTTCAGAATTTTCTATGAAACTGTTTAGCTCATATCTTTAGTTAGGGACTTCCAAATTAAGTGAGACCAACTCCATTAGAACCCTCTGAATATCTAGTTTTCAGACACTACAGGAAAAACGATCATTGACGACGGCCAGATTTATTGTCGACGGGGCCGTCGTCTTTAATTTTATTGACGACGGCTAGAAAAAGCCGTCGTCAATAACACAGTTATCGACGACAGCTGAGCGAGTACCGTCGTCAATAAATAATTGACGACGGTGCCCATCGTCTTTAACTTAATTCGGGGCCACCCGAGGAGTTATTGACGACGGTGACCTAGCACCGTCGTCAATAACACAGTTATTGACGACAGCTGAACGTGAACCGTCGTCAATAAATTATTGACGACGGCGCCTGTCGTCTTTAACTTAATTCGGGCCCACCCGAGGAGTTATTGACGACGGTGACCTGGCACCATCGTCAATTACCGGACATATAACCCGTACGCGAGCTGGGAGGCGGCCACAGTGCCGCCTCCCGACTCGCGCCGCGCGATCAGTCTCGTCGCCGTCGCCCTCCCCGCCGTTCCCCGCCGCCGCCGCCGGTCCCCGCCGCCGCTGGTCCCCGCCGCCGCCGCCGCTGATCCGCCGACCAACGAGTACGCCACCTCCCTCCCCCCTCCCCTCCTCCACCTCGCGCTAGCCACCGATGGCCCGCCGGCCGTCGCCGGCCGCCGCCGCCCCGCCCCTCCCCCTCCGGCACTCCCCCCGCCCCCCTGCAGCCGACTCTTGAACAACTTTATATTCATTATTTCATTTTTTTGTATTTCTCTTGGATGAGGAGCTGTATGCAATGTTAGTTTATTGCACACTTAGTTTTGTAGCTCATATGTTAATGATTGGAGAAAGAATTAGTGTTCATTGACAGTTCACGGATGGCACGCATGTCCTGTGTTATTTTTTTCCCAATGACTACGCATGTTTTTTTGCACGTTCGTTTGAGAGGTACTACCAGTTCAGCGTGTTAACAGAGGGGACCACTGCCGGAAACCGAGCTGGGAACGAACGTAGGTACTCATCAATTCAGCCGTTAAAAAGGTTTCAGATGCAGCAATGTTCTGAAACCGACGGGGGTTTCAGAAGCACAAGAGGTCACCTGAAAAGTACGTAAGTGGCCGAAGCGAGACCGGGGTGCGCGCGCTGTATCAGGGGAAGGGTCGTCCGAAGCTGCGTCACACTGCTCCGCATCGTGAACGCGTTTACAGTTGGAGCGGAGAGAACCACTATTGTTGTTGGGTCGACGCATGCGGGGACGGCTGCGACGGAGGCGCCTGTTCTTACAGCCGCTGGGGGGTCCGGCGTGCGGCGGCCCGTCGGTCCAGACGCCGACCACCACCCTCCTCTTGCGTCCGGCCACCAACGAGGCGGCGACGACGACGAGCCTCTTCTCGGTGCGGGAATTTAGAGTTGTTTGACTTGTTGTCGCACTTTGTTACGGCACAACTGTGACTTGCACACTTTTTTTAAAGTCTCTTACCTCATGCCATAGACTTAACTTCTTGCTAAACTTTACTTCAAAAAATTTTCACCCCAAACAGTAAAACATCAATAAAATAGTAACAAAGCTCCAGGCTTTGCCGCGACTGGCGTTGCCCCACACCCACTCCCGTGCGGACGGAAGAGTCCAACGCGAAGCAGCCGAGCTTGACACCGCCGGCCCTTCCGGCTTCCTTCCCTCCCTTCTCCGCCGTCCAGCTCGCGGCTGCGACAGCAGCTCCGCGCCCCGCTCGCTCTGTCCGGGTGGGGGGATCCGCCGCGTGCGATGCTGGTCGGATTGGTCCCCGTTGTCTTGCGGGTGAGTCATCCCAGGCCTGCTCGGATCCGCCCTGCTCTAAAAGTTGGGTTCCTCCCCAACCAAGTTCAAATCTCTCGACCTCTCCGTCGAGCTAGCTGCTGATCTGCGTGCTGCGTGATCCAGTTAGGTTCTTGGTAGTGTACGGCTCGACATTAGCAGACACGCGGGAGTTCTTGGTAGTTGACACGCAGCTTCAACTGCAACCGAAATGCTATTCTAGTTCCTTAGGCTTATGCGGGTACGCTTCCATCCTAGCACCACTTCCTTTTGTCTTGTCTGTGGCGTCAGTTAAGGCAGTTTCAGTCTAACTATGGACGACGGCTCTGTGTTTAGTAATGGCGTGCGGAGCTGCGGATGAATCCATTATTTCTAAATTGATGAAGCAATGGTGTTACAGGGAAAAAAATGATAGGTTGCTTCTTCTACATTGACGCAGAAGCCTCGGTAGGATAGTATAACTGCCGAGTCCTGATGTGTCGGCCATATCTAGACACTTTGGATTGGATTGTGGTTGGACCTCTAGGTTCACGGAGTAATTTACGATCCCTATTGAATTACTTTGCATTGTGCTCACTTGTCCTCAGAATTGCATTCTCAGGTTAGGCTGCAGACTGATAAGTAGTGCTTGAGGGCCAATTTAACTGTCAACGAACACGCCTCGGCCGCCGCCGCTCGACGCGCCCCGCCCCGAGCCCCGCCCTGCTGTGCCGCCCGGCGGCCCCGCCCCAAGCCCCGCCCTGCCGCGCTGTCCGACCTTAGTTGATTAATTGTTTAATTAGTATTGTAATTGATTATTGTTTAATTAATACTTTGATTGATTGTGTGATTAGTTACTATATGTAAATAAATGGGTTTCGGCCCGGTCCGGCCTAACACGACCCATTTAGGGTCTGTCACGGCTCATTTAGTGGTAATGTATTAGTCGAGACAGGCACGGAGGACGGCAAGCTACCGCGCGTGGATGGCGGGCCCCGACGGTGCGGTTTCATCTTTGACCCACTTACGACGAGGCATAACGTACGACGGCTAACCCTAAAGGCGTCGTAAGATAGTGGCAGGCCCCAACGGGACATAACTTAGGACGGCTGACCCACTTCTTTGTCTCTCGTTCTTTCCTTCTCTCTCGTTCTTTCCTCTCTCTCTTCTAAATGACTCAAAAACGAAAGATTGATGTAAACCTATACAACATGCGTCACCCGTTTCGAACGGGCCTTTCTCACATGTGTTACGCATGTGAGGCGTGTACGTTCGGAATTGTCCCTTTTTGGACAGCCTGGGAGTGACCGAGGGGGCGTGGCATGTGATGAAACGCCGGTTTAGATCTAGACAAGATTTCGACGGCATAACCATGTTGTTCTCTGCTGCACCATTTTCGGGCGTGCAGTGGAGAACAGCGGGGTTATGCTGCCAAAATTTCGTTCGGATCCATACCACGCGTCTCGTCATGAGCACGCTCCGCTCGATCACTCTTGGGTGGGTTTAGGACCTATCCTTTCTAATAGATGTAGGGCCGTGACATAAATAAATTATAAAGTAACTATAATTTCCTTGACATTAAACTGCAGATTCAAACATGGGTGAGGATCGTAGTTGGATGTATACCGGTTGGAAGAACAGTTCTGGTGGTCACTCGGATGAGTGGTTCGCAAAGACAGATGCTTTTGTAGATCGAGCTTTTTCATTGTCAAAGATCGATAAGGTGCAGTGCCCATGTACGAAATGTCAAGGTGCAAAGTGTTGGGACAAAGTGAATTTGGCGTTTCACTTATGTCCATACGGTTTCATGCAAGATTATGAGGTGTGGACCTTTCACGGTGAGACTTCTTCTCAACCCTTACAAGTTTCAGATGAGGATGACAACACGGGGGTCGATAGGATGGACGAGATGCTTGATGCCATAAATCCTGAATTGATGGAGGATCCTCCTCCAACGGAGGTTGAAGCGTTTTTCACGCTTCTCAAAGCTTCGGAAGAGCCGTTGCATGAACACACCGAAGTGACGCTCCTTACTTTCATGACTAGATTTATGGCCATTAAGTGTAAGTATTTCTTCTCCAATAACTGCTACAACGATCTTATCAAATTGATCAGTGATATCCTTCCACAACCACATAAAGTGCCTAAAGATATGTATCAGTCTAAGAAGTTGATTTCTGGTCTAGGTATGAAATATGAGAAGATTGATATGTGTCTAGACAATTGCATGCTTTTTTGGAGAGAACATGCCAACGAGAACAAGTGCTTAAAATGTGGTAAAGCGAGATTTGTCGAAGTTGTTAATGACGACGGTTCAAAAGTAATGACTCAAGTCGCACAGAAGCAGCTTCACTACTTGCCTGTCACACCTAGGTTCAAGCGTTTGTTTCTATCTAAAAAAACAGCTAGACACATGAGGTGGCATAAAGAAGGTGTACATGAGAACAACATCATGATGGTGCACCCGTCGGACGGTGAGGCATGGAAGGCGCTTGACCGCTTTGATCCAGATTTCGCCAATGACGCGAGAAATATTCGCTTTGGATTGGCGACAGATGGCTTCTCACCGTTTAGTACAAAAGCCACACCATACTCTTGTTGGCCCGTGTTCGCTATTCCGTACAACTTACCACCATCGCTTTGTATGAAGTATGAGTTCATGTTCCTATGCCTTATTGTACCTGGACCGGATCATCCTGGTTCACGACTGAACGTGATGATGCAGCCATTGATTGAAGAGTTTAAAATGTTATGGACAGGAGTCGAAGCGTACGACTGTTATAGAAAATAGAAATTCAACCTTCGAGCTGCGTACTTGTGGTCTGTTCATGATTTTCCAGCTTACGGCATGTTTTCTGGCTGGAGCACTCATGGTCGATTGACATGTCCAATATGTGCTCCGGACACGGATTGTTTTTGTCTAAGTCATGGTGGCAAGATATGCTACTTTGATTGTCATAGACGTTGGTTACCGCCAAATCACGTGTTTAGGAAACAGAGAAATGCCTTCAGGAAGGGTACCATTGTAAAAAAGGGACCACCACAACGTCTGAACGGGTCGGAAATTGTTAAACAGCTCAACAATCTAGTGCCAGATGAAGGTCGTCCTGGATATTTTGTTGGTTACGGAGAGGATCACAATTGGACTCATATATGTGCAGTATGGGAGTTACCGTATATGAAGTCTTTAATTCTAATGCATAACATTGATGTCATGCACCAGGAACGTAACATGGGCGAATGCATCATAAGCACGTGCTTGGATATGACGGGAAAAACAAAAGACAATATAAAAGCTCGGAAGTATTTGGCAGAGGTTTGTAACCGACCAAGTCTTGAGCTCTCCGAAGCTGGTGGCAAACCACGAGCTTCTTTCTGCCTTCGACCAAAAGAAAAGAAAGAAGTGTTCAAGTGGTTGAAACAGTTGAAGTTCCCAGACGGTTATGCTGCTAGTCTGAGAAGAGCCGTTAATGTTAAGACTGGAAATCTTACTGTTGGGCCTCGACAGAGGCCAGGGGTCACGAGAGCGGTCACGACAAGTAAAGAATATTAAATTACATAAATTATATAAATAACTTTCTTAAATCTATATTACCAATCTTCAAATTTTTAGGACGACTCTACGTCTGAGGAGACAGAGGCCAGGGGTCCTCTTCAGACATCACAGGTTTCAGAGCCTGTTACAGATCCTGCTTTGGATCCTCTTCAGGTTCCGGCACTGCAGGATTCAGACCCTGCTTCAGAGCCTTCCACAGAGCCTGATGTGGAACCGGCTCCACAACGGCGTTACAGGAGGAGCCACTATGTGGCTCCTCCTCCGGTTCCTGCACGGCCAGAAGATCGGGTCGTTATTCGTCCGGTTGGCGATAGGTAAGTAAATCTATAACAAATCAATTTAGATATTTTAACACTTATATATGTACTAATTGAGAATCGTGTATTAGGTCTTGGGCCAATGACTCGTTCACGGGTCAAGGACGCCACCGCCAGGTCAACGCTGTCCTGGGCCAGCTCATCCGTTGTCACTATCCCGGTCTAGTGAACGGACGGGCTGCTACGTCTTGGGACGATTACGCTACGGCCCAGGACATTACCTACGGCAACCACCAGGAGCATGTGTGGCATGAATTCATGGTAAGTAAATCGTCTATTCGTTAAATGCGAACCTATTATATGTTAAATACATTAACTTGTATATTTCTACTTGTAGAAATATTACCGTTTGGAGGACGAGGCCCAGCTGGATCACGCTCGCCTGGTCTTCAACAACAACGCTAGGAAGCTCCTGACGCAGTCGATTTCAACGGCTCGCATTCAGGCTACGAAGGCGTACTATAAGTTGCATCCGGACGAGGGTGAGCCAGGGCAGTTTAGGGATGTGGCGGACAAGTACTTGACGGAGGCATAGTACGCAGAGGTAAATTCATTATTTTACTTTGCTTCATTATCCAATTTTCATCAATGTTTTCATCCAACAACAAATGTGTGCAGGTCAGCGTACCGTGGCTTGAGTCCTGTCCGTACGCCTACAGTTCCCTGTGTGCTCGTTGGGCGAGCCAGGGCTTCCAAGGCGTGTCGATGACCCGCCGACAGAGTCGAGGGACGGACGGGAAACACCGTCTTGGCGGGGACGGCTACGTACGCCTTGCTAAACGGATGGTAAGTGATACTCGAATTATATTCTAGTTAATTTCTATCGCTATCATTGTGCTAACACGTATCGATAGGAGCGCGAGATCGGTCAGGAGCCGACCGCTATCCAGGTGTGGAGGAGGGGTCACATGGGAAGTGACCCATCGCAGCCTGATCAGCTGTCTTCTCAGACAGCGACAGAGACGTTGGTGAGTTCTTTAGTTGACTTAATTGTATTATCTTTAAAACTTCTGATGACTTTAATTTTCTGTATTTTCAGGAAAAGTATGGGGAGGAGGTGTGGAGGCTTCGAGGCGACGATTACGATTGGCAGAACTCGCCGATCGTACCTGAAGCCGCCTGTGCAAGCGGTGGCGGTAAACCTCACGGCCGGTGAGTTCTGTTGTTTTCATTTACTTTCATTAACTTCGAGATACGAAACTTTAATACTCTTACTTTGTTGTGTAGGTTGGCCATCTTCGATGGAGTAGTAGACTCGAGGGAGGCGCGGTCTTACTCGAGGGCCTTTTCATCGCAGGGTGGATCCAGCAGGCGTGGCAGCCGTGATCTGGAGCTCCAGAGTGTCCAGGAGGAGCTCCAGAGGACGCAGGAAGCGCTGAGGCTCGCGAACGAGAGGCAGGCAGCCGAGCTCCGGGATAGGGACGAGTATCAACACTCGTACATGCTACAGCTGCAAGCTGCCATGCAGGTAAGTTCAGATCATTGTACTCAACGTTTCTAATATATAAATGACATGTATAATAATTTACTTCATATTTGCAGGCTATGGCCACAGGACAACCCGTTGTCTTTCCTCAGTGGGCGCCGCCACCGATACAGCTACCACAGGGGCCGACGTCAGGAGCACAGGTACAAAATTTCTCATAATAGCTGCAACTAGTTAAATTTGCTCAAATTTAGTTGAATTTTATCAAACTTACTTAAACTTAGAGAAGACTAGTTAAACATTCTCAAACTGAGTAAAATATGGTACAACTTACTCAACTATAGTCAAATATGACCAAACCTACTCAAACATAGCCAAAACTTTTTGAACTAGCTCAAACACAAACACTACTAGTCCATACTTCTCAAACTTTGTAAAATATGAGCAAACTTACTCAAACATAGCCAAATCTAGCTAACTTGCTCAATTTTAACTTGTAATGAGTTTATTTAATCATATACACATTTGTGAACTTCTAATTTGTCTAACTATACATGTACATCATAGGGATCGGCGACGCGGGCTCAGGAAACTCCATCCCCTCAGCAACCAGCGTTTGGACGAGCGCACGACGACTTCCTGGACTCCGGTGGCAGCGGTCGGGGTAGCGTAGGGTAGTGTGGCGTGCGTATAGTGTTTTTATGCAATTTTGTGATGTATATTTTGATTGCCTGTGATCTGGCCATAGAGCCAGGGCTGGCCTCGAAGCCAGGGCAGGATTTTCTGCTTTTTTAAAAAAAATTGAAAAGCTTATTGACGACGGTTTCTGGTACTTGGCCGTCGTCAATAAGCCATTAGTATTGACGACGGCCAGGTACCAGAAACCGTCATCAATAAGCAATTGTTATTGCCGACGGCCTAGTGTAAACCTTCGTCAATAAGCCACGGTTACTGACGACGGTTTCCTGGCCGTCGTCAATAAGCTTATTGACGACAGCCTGATTTAGCTGTCGTCAATAAGTTTATTGACGACAGCTAGATTTAGCTGTTGTCAATAAGTTTATTGACGACGGTAACCGTCGTCAATAAATTTATTGACGACTAATAATTGACGACAGCTGAAAACCGTCGTCTATAAACTTTTACCGTCGTTAATAACTTATTGACGACGGTAGTGTCCTTATTGACGACGGTTTTCGGCCGTCGTCTATAGTCCTGATTCCTGTAGTGAGAAGTTCATAGTTTGTTTCATGAAAATCCCTATAACACCCTAAGAGTTCCAATTAAGGTCAAGGACATAATTAGTTGTGGAGGGCTCAATTGAGCTTTGCTGCAACTAAAACTTGACCAAGTCTCTGTTTAGGTTGTAACCAAGCCACAGTAAAAGTTTCACAGTCATTGGGTCTGTCAAGGATTATAGACTTCACAACTTCAAAACTTAATACAAATGCATTTAAATTGATACATGTATTCCTTCCGTCATGTAGTCGCTAAGGTCGAGGAGGAACCCGAAGTCCTAGACTTCGTAACTCCGGAGGAGCAGCTAGCCTACGACCAAGAGCAGCAAGGTAAGCTCCGGTTTGCATTAACCTTTTTGCAAATTTTTATTGTTTTGAGCACATACTTGATTACTTTACTCTTTGCATTAGAGTCTTGTTTGGAAACCTAAATGCATAGCCAAGAAAACCAAGGGTTGGGTTTAGGATGGCAAACCCCGTTAAATACTGCAATGCTAAGATAGAGTAGGATTCGGTACAAGTCGAGTAGTTGGAACTAGTCGCGAGCATAGGCTAGAGTCACTCGACTCGGGTAGTGATAGCACATGAAACACATGGCAAGAAAATGAGACCAAGCGGAGGGTAAGGCGGCAGGACTTTGGGGCCTGTGTGCTGTAGCTCCGCTTGTGTCGATTGAGGACCGAGCCGTGTGCGGGCCTGTTGAACAAGCTAGAACAGTACCGAAGACCTACCGTCTATACGGGAACCGGGAAACTGATGTAACTCGGGTATCTGGGTATTGAGGCATTGCCCGTCATTCAGAGGGTAGGTTGAGAGCTTGAGGTGTAAATTTGCTGGCGGCACTGAGATGCGCGTGCAGAGACCTCTTGATCGGGACGATGGGACCGGTTCAATATTTGGCTGACGGGTGAAAGGTAGTCGCGTACGGCGTCCGTGATGGTTGTTGTAGGCAACATCGAGTACGGGCGTACGTGATGGGTTGTTCGGGTAACCCTGCAGATGTAAATCGATTATAATCACCGTCCCTCGCGGTCAGTGAGTACCACTTGTGCACTGTACCGTGACGTAGAAAGAATAGGCTAGTTACATGTTAAAATGTTGTTGATTGAAAGATGGACTTGATTGCTAATGACTTGCTGTAGTTAGAGCTAACTAAAGTTCATTTTAACTTTGGGCAAAGTACATGAGAGAAATGCGTTTCTTGTTTGATTGTGGCTCTCTCATGTGCCTTAGCGTAAGGTTCTCCACAACCTGCTGCTAAAACTTGAAAGTAAGGTTCTACTAATTAGGCGAGTCCTTCGCAAATAATTTTATCTCATGTACCCATCACCCCTCATGTAGAAGTTCCATGCTTAGGTGAGACGGGTCAGACTTGCTGAGCCTTCGTGCTCACTGCTTGTGTTTGAAGCTTTTGCAGGGTTCTATGAGGAAGGGACTCCCGAGGAGGAGACGGAACCCCTGGAGGGGAACCCCGTCGAGTGGGAGTCGTGCACGCCGCAGAGTTAGTGTGCGTGCGTGCTAGCAAGGACGCGTTCAAGGGCTGAACGTGCTCTTGATGCTTAGTCTACGCCCGCGAGTGTAGACTGAACTTATTTTGATGTAAACATGTTCATAACTTGTTTATGTAATAAAATTTCTGCTTCCGCTTTGTACCTTTGACATGTGTTATCCGGTGCTGTGCAACGCAGCACCCCTCAGCGTGATCCTGGCTCGACAGGACCATTGGGGTCGTGTCAGCGTTGGTATCAGAGCTCGCTTGAGGTTTAACACAGTACAAAGGTCCTCTTTTTCAAAAATCTAGTGAGGAATGAGTTAGTAGCCCGTATAAGGATGTTATTAGCATATAGAAAGTGGCATATTAACCTATTTGTTATGTCGGAAAATCGTGCATCTCGGGACGTTCATGTCTTGGGGGGTGCACGTAAGCGCTGTCCACCAGTGCGCACAAGCTGAAGGGTGGAGCCCCACGGGTGGCAGGTAACCCGACCCGCTTTAGTATCCTCTACGACTCTTCATGTCGTTTGGGGTATTCGAGCAACGTCTGTCCCTGGCGTGCGTGGTGCAACTTGGGAGACCCCGTCACGTGGTCTGAAACGTGAACACGTAACTCAAGGCGTGTTTGGCTTGAGAACATCCGGCCGAGTGATGACGGCCGGGTGTACGAACTGTATGGATTCCGGGCTCGGTGTGCAGCCGAGTCTGATGATTGTTTGAGTTTCTGCAGGTAGCCTGCACACGAAACGGTAGACGTGTAGCATCCGTGTGCGAGTGACATTTAGTTCCACTGAAATAATGAAGCCGGCTAAGTCCGGTATAGGTTTTTCTTTGTGAGGACGTAGTACCGACATAATCTGGTGACGCATCGACGTCACACCCAACTAAATGAACAAATTCATTTAAAACTTGAAAGTTTTGATCCAAAGTAGTAGAACTTGATGTAACTCCTTCCCTTGAACAGGATATTCAAAGTTAACAAGTTTTCAACTTATAGGTTGTTAAGGACAGAGCACTCTGTTTTCAGCTGAATCAAGGCTGAAGTTAATCAGAGGTTAGAGGTTGAGTTTTTTCGAGGTTGGGGTCATATGATACATTTCTGGAAATCTTTGGAAGAGCTTTACAACTTTTCTGTTGAGGTCCAGAGATGTTTCATCCCTTATCCACTCGAAAAATGCAGTAGAATTGAAACTGTCCAGAAAACAGGACAGAGTAAAGACTCTCTGTAGACTCTCTGTAAATCAATCATAACTTCCTGGATAAAATCCAAAGATAGAAAATGAGATAGTTCTGGAAAGTTTATGAGATGGGTTACAACTTTGTAACAGAAATTTTTGTCAGAGTAGGGACAGAATTAACTGGAATTCTTGGATTAAATCAATACCTAAAGCAGGGAGATGCTGTCCCATTGTTTCCAGAAATTCTGTTAACTTTGACATCACATAACTTTTGAACCAGGACAGACCTTAGGCCAAGCAAATACTTTCTGGAAAGCTATTGAAGTTAGCTTTAACTTTGATGTTGAGCTCCAGAATTGGTTTTTCCTTCAACATGGCCTAAATCAGGTTGAACTGGAAACTGGTCAGAGCTGTCATGGGAACAGCAGATCAGCAGTCAAATTTGTTTAAAAATTTGAACTATGTTTCCAAATTTTATGGGTTCAATGACATGTTTTATGTTATAACTTAGCGGTTTACTGTTTAAATAAATATTTGACATTTCTCAAATATATTTTTACAGATGACAGCCGATAAACAGTTGGAGAACGGGTGGGTGATGTCCCACTGTTCTCACCATAGCGGCTACCCGAAAGCATTGTGGCAAATGCTCCAATATTTCGGGTACAACCAGATGCCGCAATATTTCGCCAAGGAAGAAGGCGAAGAGGGGAACAAGACGTGGACGATCCATGTCGAAGTCCCTGCAGGACCTATGCCACCCGGTTGGGTGCCGTTCACCGTCACGGTGAGAGGAAGACAACCGAAAGGAATATGGCAGTTGGCAGCCCGTGACACTATGTCACGTTTCTGCCAACTACACGTGCAGGCTATGGAGGGTGCTCCATACGCACTCGTTCCGGTGGAGGGACGAGCTCAGCATGTGTGGGAAGATAGGTACCTGGAGGCAACGGACCCTAGTTGCCCAAGGTACAACCCCGCGGAGGCAACTCTCAGCCTCCAAGTGAGGGTGGGAAACGCCGTGATGGACAGCCAAGCTGTTCATACGGAGCATCTCGCCACAAAGCTCAAGGAGAGCACAAGCCGTGGAGATCATTTCGAGAGTGCTCACAGCGCACTCCGCAATGTGCTCCTTCTGACGATCAAGCGACTGAATGAACAGCACAATCAGTTGCATCGTCTGAAGAAGGCGAAGAAAAAAAGCCGTGTCGACATCGCGGCGTTACAAGAACTGGTGCAGACCCTAACCCAGCAGAATGAGGACCTTGCTCAAGAGTGGGACGACGCTATTGAGGAAGGACAAGGCTGGGAAGAGGACTACAACCAAGCTATGGACGAGGTGCATGCTTTGCAGGACCTCATGCCCCCGGTGTTAGGCGTACCAGTGGTCTTGGGTCTTCCAGCAATGGGAGAACCCGGAATGGGAGGAGAGGTGGTAGATCCAGAGCCACCAGCAGAGGTACCGGAGGAGGACGACCCACAGGAGGTTGAGTTCTACTCCGAGTAGGGGGTTACGGTTGCCAAGTAGGGCAGCCCGGGTAGCGTAACCCAACTTTTGTAATCGGTGACGTGTCGTGTAGACAGTAGTGTATGTATAGGTAGTGACGACATGAGCACGACTTCTCGGAGATCCGAGAATAATGTATCTTATATAAAGTTTATGCTTTATCAATATATGTGAATGTTGTGCAAATTAATCATGTGTCACTTCAATACCTACTGTTGCTTATGGAATTTTAAGTAAGACATGTGATAAACGCTGCTGTTTTGAATTTCAGAATGACGCGTACTCGTGCCAACCCTGACGTTGGGGCTACCAGTCAAGGGGGAGAGACCTCCCAACCACCTCCCGAGGACTCCTCGGGACAGCAGCAGCAACAGCAACAGCAAACACCGCCACCGCCACTGCCAACGGTTACATTGGCCGACATCGTCGCGGCAATGGCGGGCTCACATCAGCAGCACACGGAGCTGCTGCAAACCTTAATTGCGAATACGTCTCATCCAGAGAGACGTCAAGACCGTGAGGAGCATCAACAGAGCTCCTACTCCGACTTCCTGGCAACTCATCCCCCGGTATTCTCAAGGGCGGATGAACCACTTGACGCGGACAACTGGCTCCGCGCCATAGAGATGAAGTTCGGGCTGCTCCAGCTCAGTGAGCAGCGCAAGACTCAGTTCGCGGTCCAGCAGCTCCAAGGATCCGCGAGCGCGTGGTGGGCCAACTTCTGTGCTTCACATCCCACCGACCGAGTGATGACCTGGACGGAGTTCCGGACGGCCTTCAGAGCCTATCATATACCGCCAGGTTTAATGAAGAGGAAGATGCAGGAGTTTTTACACCTGCAGCAAGGGAGCCGGAACGCGCTGGAATACTCCAGAGCGTTCAACGATCTCGCGCTCTACACGTCGTATCACGCAGATACAGACGAGAAGCGGCGAGACCATTTTTACCAGGGGCTTAACCCGCTCCTGAAGGACAAGTTGGCGATGTTCAATCGCGGCAGCCTCAACGACATCATTGATGCTGCGATTGTTCAGGAGGACTCCGGCAAGGAGTTAGCGGCTGCGGAGAGAAAGCGGAGCGCGCCGCAGAGCAGTGGAGAAGGAGGTGGTCCTTCTCAGAAGTTTCGGATGGTGAATCGCCCACCACCAGGTCCATGCTGGCAACCACCACAGCAGTCGATGCCGTTCCGCAGTCTGCCGTACTCTTCACCGGCATTCCGGCCGGCACTGCCAGCACCACCGCAACCACAACAGCAGCAGCGGGCGATGCCGCGTGCGTTTGCACCTCAGCAACGCATGCCGGTCTTTCGTCCACCGAGCACTCCACCAGCAGCGGCCACATGTTACAAGTGTGGTCGTCCAGGACACTTCGCGAGCAGTTGCACGGAGGGGCAAGGCGGCGGAGTGGCACTGCAGTTTCCGGGGAGGAATCAACCCCGGAACCCTACTAATTTGCGGCGGGCAAACCCTAGGCCCGGCACCGTCCACCAGCTTGCCATTGAGGACGTGCCGGAGGGCGAGCCAATCCTTGCGGGTATGTTCCAACTCCACCAGCATCCCGCTATAGTACTGTTTGATTCAGGCGCCACGCATAATTTTATTAGCCAAGCTTTCATTGCTAAACACAGTTTGCCAATACTATCCACCGATAGTCCATATTTAATTTGTTCACCGGGTGGGAAGATTTCAGCAAGCGTAATGGTCTCCAAAGCACCATTATGCTTAGCGGGTAGAGTGTACCCCACGTCTCTCATTATCTTAGAGGGACAGAAGGTCGATGTCATCCTAGGGATGTCGTGGTTAACCCACCACGGCGCTGTTTTAGACACCGTCCTTCGAGTCGTGCACTTAAACTCAGAGGTGCACGGTTCTCACTCATTATTTCTGGACAGTCCAGAAATAAAACTTCCAAGTGTCTATCAAGCCACAACCATCAGATTGGAGGATATTCCAGTGGTCCGAGAGTTCCCTGACGTATTCACGGATGATTTGCCGGGGATGCCACCCGATAGAGAGGTGGAGTTCAAGATTGAACTTGCACCGGGAACCACGCCAATATCCCGAAGGCCGTACAAGATGGCGCCCAAGGAGTTGGCTGAACTGAAGACTCAGCTCACGGACCTTCTGGAGAAGGGTTTTATTAGGCCGAGCTCCTCGCCATGGGGCTGTTCGGCATTATTTGTCAAGAAAAAGGATGAGACATTGCGGCTTTGCGTGGACTATCGTCCATTAAATGCCGTGACCATCAAGAACAAGTACCCGTTGCCACGGATCGACATGTTGTTTGATCAGTTGGTCGAAGCAAAGATGTTTTCCAAAATGGATTTAAGATCCGGGTACCATCAGATTAAGATAAGGGTGGAGGACATTCCAAAGACAGCTTTCTCGACGAGGTACGGACTTTATGAGTACCTGGTCATGTCCTTCGGCCTCACCAATGCTCCAGCTCACTTCATGTACTTAATGAACTCGGTATTCATGTCGGAGCTGGACAAGTTTGTCGTGGTCTTCATCGACGACATCCTGGTATATTTCAAGTCGGTGGAAGATCACAAGAAACATCTGCGTATAGTCTTGCAACGGCTGGGGGATCACAAGTTATACGCAAAATTCAGAAAATGCGAGTTTTGGATATCGCAAGTGCCTTTCCTCGGGCATATCATCTCAGCGGAGGGTATCGCTGTGGATCCGAGCAAGATCACTCAAGTGCTGAATTGGAAATCCCCGAGAACTGTTCACGAGGTACGGAGTTTCCTCGGACTCGCGGGATATTATCGGAGGTTCATTCCGAACTTCTCGAAGATTGCCAAGCCAATGACAGGGCTGCTGAAGAAGGCTACCAAATATGTTTGGAGTCCAGCATGTGAAGCAGCATTCAAGACTTTAGTCAAGCACCTGACATCAGCACCGGTTTTGGCGCAGCCAGACACAACAAAACCGTTCGATGTGTACTGCGATGCATCCGGCATTGGGCTCGGATGTGTGCTGATGCAAGACCGAAGAGTGGTCGCGTATGGATCACGGCAGCTTAGAAACCATGAGCAAAATTATCCAACTCACGACTTGGAGCTCGCTGCCGTGGTACTTGCACTAAAAATGTGGAGGCACTACCTACTCGGTAACCTCGTACATTTATATACCGACCACAAAAGCCTCAAGTACATATTCACTCAGAAGGAGCTGAACATGAGGCAACGAAGATGGTTAGAACTGATAAAGGATTACGAGATAGAGATCCATTATCATCCGGGCAAGGCAAACATAGTGGCAGATGCGCTGAGCCGCAAGTCACATGTCAACAATCTGACCATCACACCGTTGGAAGAGAGCGAACCACCACTACATGTGATTCCACACGGAGCTCTCTACAACCTAGCTTTGATCCCCCAACATCTGTGAAGAGAAAGCGGCAGCCCAGAAGAATGACAAGGGCATGTCACATTTGCGGAGACGTGTAGATAGTGGGGAGCTGAAATGTTTCCGGAAAGACGGAGACGGCGTCCTATGGTTCAAGGACCGGATCGTCGTACCCCGTAACCCGGAATTACGGAAGAAAATCTTTGATGAGGCTCACTTATCAAAGTTTTCTATTCACCCCGGCAGCAACAAAATGTATCAAGAACTCAGAAGCAAGTTTTGGTGGACACGGATGAAGCGTGAGACTGCAAAATACGTGTCCGAGTGTGATACATGTCGAAGGGTGAAGGCAGACCACATGCGGAAACCGGGACTGCTACAACCACTGGGCATTCCTTCCTGGAAATGGGAGGATGTGAGCATGGACGCCATCGTCGGTTTACCCACCACCTTGCAGAAACATGATTCTGTGTGGGTTATCATCGATCGGCCCACCAAAGTTGCCCATTTCATCCCGGTTAACACAAACTACAACGCCAAGAAGTACGCTGAACTGTACATCTCACGGATCCTATGCTTGTACGGCGTACCCCGTACTATCATATCGGATCGGGGCACTTTATTTGTGTCCCGTTTTTGGGAGCAGCTACACGCTGCCTTGGGGACGAAGCTGATCCGTAGTTCAGCATACCACCCGCAGACGGATGGACAAACCGAGCGGGTAAATCAGATTTTAGAAGACATGCTATGAGTTTGCGCTATCAACCACGGCAAGAATTGGGATGATCACTTGCCGTTAGCCGAGTTCTCGTACAATAATGGGTACCAAGCCAGCATCAAGATGGCACCTTACGAGGCGCTATACGGGCGGAAATGCCGCACACCACTGAATTGGTGTGAATCTGGCGAAAGGGTTACCTTCGGGATTGACCTTATCAACAACGCGGAAGAAAAGGTTCGACTGATTCAAGCGAACCTAAAAGCCGCTCAATCCCGTCAGAAACAATATGCAGACCGGAGAAGGCGCCCATTACAATTTAAAGTTGGAGATCACGTATATCTACGGGTGTCTCCAATGAAGGGCGTAAACAGATTTGGAGTGAGAGGAAAGTTGGCACCCCGATTCATCGGTCCATTTCAGATTACCGAAAGCTGTGGATCAGTGGCATACCGGCTGAAATTACCAGAAGCACTTTCCGGTGTGCACGACGTCTTTCACATTTCCCAGCTGAGGAAGTGTCTTAAGCTATCAACTACCGTTCAGCTGGAGGATATTGAAGAACTGCAACCGGATCTCACCTATCGGGAGGAACCGGTGCAGATTATTGATGAAAAGGCCCGAACCACACGCAACCGTACGTTGTGGTTCTACAAGGTTCTATGGAGTAATCACTCCACGGATGAAGCGACATGGGAGAGCGAAGAATTCCTTCGCACTAACTACCCCGACTTTTTCACGTCGCATATCCGGTAATTTTCCACCGTTCTCTCTCTCACTTTCACCTTATAATCTCGGGACGAGATTCTTTTAAGGGGGGAGGAATGTAAGGGCCTCAGTTTTTGACACACATTTGCAGTGTTCATCACCACATCACACACCTCATTTGAGGAAGAATGATGAACACAATTGAAGAGCAAGTAACGATTATCAACATGCTCATTAGAGAACAAACTCACACATTGCCAAAGTGGTATTTCACACATGTGATATAAGGAGGATGGACATATGAAAACTCCTACATTTTGCTAAGGATGTCCATGCCAAGTTTCACCCAAATTCAAAACCTTTTTGAGGTCATTTTGGGTATAATTAGGAAGAGGGCAGTTTGAAACCATATTCAAATTCAAACTGTTTTTATCCCATGAATTTAAAAGTGGGAGGCATATTCTTACTCAGCACATTTTTGTGAGCTCACACACCAATTTTCACTCCATTTGGAGTTGATCTTGACATGAGCTAAGTGGGAGAAATTCCAATTTTATTTGAATTTCAAACTGAACTTGTGCTGAAATTCATTCAAACCAAACCTCATTTGAACTTTGATCAATTCAAATGGCTCGTGGGTGAATAATTTGAATTGCCAGGGGTAGTATGGGTATCAATGTTTACTACAGTGATTAGGAGTAAATTCCAGAGGTTAAAACCCCGGGGGGGGACCCACATGTCATAGAGGGAAGAAGGAGAAACTCTCACCCAAAGTCAGAGTCTCGGTGGGAAATTCCACCGAGCAGCTGTCGGCTGTGCCACTGAGCAGCTACCGGCGCCACCAGCTGCTTCCCTCTCCGCGCGCTGGCGCCCAGGGCGGCTTGCTCGCGCCCCCACGCGACCGGCACCGCCTCAGACGAGCAGGAGTCGGTTGGCTTTATCTTCTCGTGGGCAAACCCGAGCAGCGGCATTGTTTCTCGCCGCAGCTCTCTGCTCAATCGGGAAAACCAACAAAACCATCTCCTCATTCGTTCCTGAGCTGCTAGAAAGCCACCTGAGGTCGCACTCCACCTCCCCAACGCCAGAAAACCCGAGCTCCGACCTCCTTTGCCCGAAGACGATCGCCACCGCGGCGACCTAGCCTCAGCCGAGGGTCAGGCGCCCGTGGGCAGCGTTCCATAGGTGTTTTCATGGTCCAGCGAAAGAGGCAACAGGAGCGCGCGACCACCGTGCTGCTCTCCTCCAAGTTTGGAAGCCAACCGTGAAGAATCCGCAGAGAATTTCCAGCTTTTGCTCCGGCGACCGTAAACCGAGCTTCCGGTACGGTTTCTTTAAATTCTCGCTCTATGATCTTTCGGAGGTCATCAAATCTTGCACATAGACGCTGGACTAACCGGCGATCAAGTTCTTTTCTGCATCCGCAGCGTGAAACTGTCTAGGAGTGACGAATTTCAAGCTCGATCGAGGGCGGTCATGGCGGGCACGATCGGTCACACGGTGCCGACCAACTTGCCGCCATCCCTGAACCCTTTTGACACCTTGTCGAGCTTCCTAGATGTACGCTGATGCAATAAGGCTGTTTGTTCGAGGTGTTGGCGGGTTTAGAAACCACGGTCGACGGTGCCGAACCTCAACCGAGGCCGCGGCACGTCGCCGAGCTATTTCCGGTCACCCCCAGCCCGACCTGACACCACCGACGCGTTCCTCGACGTCGACAACCCCCTGGCAGCGAGTTTCAGACCCTGGGAGGTCCGGCAGCGACGAGCCGGCGAGCCCCGAGTCTGCTCCGGTAAGGTCGGCGGCGCAGGCGCGAGAGAACAGCGGGAGGAAGACGAAGCCGGCTGACCCACGTGTCAGCGGCTGAAGAATTTAAATCGGTATCGGGTGTGGCCGGGGATCCACTGTGCTGGCGCGCAAATACCCTGTGGTATCTCCGGTGTGCCGGACACCTCCGCGCTCGACACGTGTCCCCGCGGGCCCCGAGAGTTTAAACTTTTCCCCGATTTTCAGAATTCTTCCAAACTTCAAATCCTCATAACTTCGGCTAGAAAGCTCCAAATTGAGTGAACCAAATTTTGCTGGATTCAGCTCTCTGAGTACTTTCCAGCAAATCAAGTTTCACTTCATGAAATTCCGTATCTTTCCAGAATTAATTCCTCAAAATGTAAACTGTTTGGAATTTTAACTGGAGAATCCTTTGGAGGAAAATCCTGAAATTTTGCTGGAATGTTCACCAAAATATCCCTGAACTACCATAAAAATTTCATATCCATTGGAGCTTATTTGATCCACCTAATGGTGTGATTAGTGAAACTGTTCCGGAGAAAATAGAAAATGTTCAGGAACATTTTCAGAATTTTCTCTGAAACTGTTTAGCTCATATCTTTAGTTAGGGACTTCCAAATTAAGTGAGACCAACTCCATTAGAACCCTCTGAAAATCTAGTTTTCAGAAGGTCATAGTTTGTTTCATGAAAATCCCTAGAACACCCTAAGAGTTCCAATTAAGGTCAAGGACATAATTAGTTGTGGAGGGCTCAATTGAGCTTTGCTGCAACTAAAACATGACCAAGTCTCTGTTTAGGTTGTAACCAAGCCACAGTAGAAGTTTCAGTCATTGGGTCTGTCAAGGATTATAGACTTCACAACTTCAAAACTTAATACAAATGCATTTAAATTGATACATGTATTCCTTCCATCATGTAGTCGCTAAGGTCGAGGAGGAACCCGAAGTCCTAGACTTCGTAACTCCGGAGGAGCAGCTAGCCTACGACCAATAGCAGCAAGGCAAGCTCCGGTTTGCATTAACCTTTTTGCCAATTTTTATTGTTTTGAGCACATACTTGGTTACTTTACTCTTTGCATTAGAGTCTTGTTTGGAAACCTAAATGCATAGCCAAGAAAACCATGGGTTGGGTTTAGGATGGCAAACCCCGTTAGCTACTGCAATGCTAAGATAGAGTAGGATTCGGTACAAGTCGAGTAGTTGGAGCTACTCGCGAGCATAGGCTAGAGGCACTCGACTCGGGTAGTGATAGCACATGAAACACATGGCAAGAAAATGAGACCAAGCGGAGGGTAAGGGCAGCAGGACTTTGGGGCCTGTGTGCTGTAGCTCCGCTTCTGTCAATTGAGGACCGAGCCGTGTGCGGGCCTGTTGAACAAGCTAGAACAGTACCGAAGACCTACCGGCTATATGGGAACCGGGAAACTGATGTAACTCGGGTAGCTGGGTATTGAGGCATTGCCCATCATTCAGAGGGTAGGTTGAGAGCTTGAGGTGTAAATCGGCTGGCGGCACTGAGATGCGCGTGCAGAAACCTCTTGCTCGGGACGATGGGACCGGTTCAATATTTGGCTGACGGGTGAAAGGTAGTCGCGTACGGCGTCCGTGATGGTTGTTGTAGGCAACATCGAGTAGGGGCGTACGTGACGGGTTGTTCGGGTAACCCTGCAGGTGTAAATCGATTATAATCGCCGTCCCTCGCGGTCAGTGAGTACCACTTGTTCACAGTACCGTGACGTAGAAAGAATAGGCTAGTTACATGTTAAAATGTTGCTGATTGAAAGATGGACTTGATTGCTAATGACTTGCTGTAGTTAGAGCTAACTAAAGTTCATTTCAACTTTGGGCAAAGTACATGAGAGAAATGCGTTTCTTGTTTGATTGCGGCTCTCTCATGTGCCTTAGCGTAAGGTTCTCCACAACCTGCTGCTAAAACTTGAAAGTAAGGTTCTACTAATTAGGCAAGTCCTTTGCAAATAATTTTATCTCATGCACCCATCACCCCTCATTTAGAAGTTCCATGCTTAGGTGAGACGGGTCAGACTTGCTGAGCCTTCGTGCTCACTGCTTGTGTTTGAAGCTTTTTCAGGGTTCTATGAGGAAGGGACTCCCGAGGAGGAGACGGAACCCCAGGAGGGGAACCCCGTCGAGTGGGAGTCGTGCACGCCGCAGAGTTAGTGTGCGTGCGTGCTAGCAAGGACGCGTTCAAGGGCTGAACGTGCTCTTGATGCTTAGTCTACGTCCACGAGTGTAGACTGAACTTATTTTGATGTAAACATGTTCATAACTTGTTTATGTAATAAAATTTCTGCTTCCGCTTTGTACCTTTGACGTGTGTTATCCGGTGCTGTGCAAAGCAGCACCCCTCAGCGTGATCCTGGCTCGACAGGACCATTGGGGTTGTGTCAGGTATTTGCGCGCCAGCACAGCCGATCCCGTCCGCAGCCCGATCCCGATTTAAAATATCTCCCACTGACAGCTGGGGTCCACCCCTTCGTCAACCTCCCGCTGCCCGCGTTCTGCCGCCGAGGAACCTCACCGGAGAGCTCGCCGCCGGCTTCTGTAAAGTTCCAAACTTCACAATCTTGGCCGCCCCTGCCTACTTTCACTCAGGGAACAGGATTCTGGGGTCAGCTCGTCATGACAACGGCCGGTGCATGGTCGGCGACGAGCCGCCGCCTCGGAAAAACTTCGGCCGTGTCGGCCGACTCCCCTAGCACCTCAACTACTCGAGGAACCGGTCGGGAAGCATCAGTGGACCTCAGGAAAGGTCGACACGAGCTCGAGGCAGCTCGGGGAAGGCTCGAAGTAGGTCCTCACCATGCGCCCGATGCCTCCCGTTTGTTCCGCCATTGGTAAACCTCGAATTACGCCGGGTACAGAGGTTCTCCGGCCAAAGGATGTGAAGGCAACTTGTGCGTTACTGTGTCTAGTTTGTGTGAGAGCGGATTGAGGCCCTCTAATCCTTTCTAGAGTACGAATTCGACGGAACCGCACCCGAAGTTTGTTCTGCACACAGAAAGGGGGAAACTGGAAATTCGCCGCCGGTGAGCAAACACTCGGGCTGTCCTCGGGGGTGAGCAGCACCGGTCACCAGCGCGTCCAAGGGTGCCTTGGCTCGAGCGTGACAACGCCCCGGTTGGGCTGTCCACGGGAGCCCGAGGTGCGGTGGTTTTAAGTCACCGAAGTGATCTTTCGGCATAGCCGATATCAACCGGTTTCAGCTGAATTCTAGCCGCGGGGAAGACGGAGGAAGGTTTCTAGTACCTTGCCGTGGCTCTGGAGGGGTCGGAGAGGCGGTGATCAAGCTTCCCTGATCAGCTCTGAGTGATCGGCAGCGATGGTGCGGTTCTGATGCGAGGAGGCAGCAGAGTGGGCGGTGATCGCTCCGATCAGGGCGGTGCCGTAGATAAGGGGGCTGTGAGGCGGTTCATCACGTCAGGGTGGCAAGCAGGTGGTGTCCCGGTCGCCTCTTCGCCGTGGCGGCTGCTCAGTTCCGCGCAAGAACCCGAGCTGGGTTTTCAGTCGGTTTGAGTTGGAGTAGTGGCTGACATGTGGGTCCCACTTCCAATATTAACCTCTGAAATTTACTCCTAATCCCTGTTGTAAACAGTGAGCCCCATACTACCCCTGGTAATTCAAATTATTCACCCATGAGCCATTTGAATTGAGTAGAATTCAACTTGGATTTGATTTGAATGAATTTCAGCACAAGTTCAGTTTTGAATTCAAATAAAGTTTGAATTTTCCCACTTAGCTCATGTCAAGATCAACTCCAAATGGAGTGAAAATTGGTGTGTGAGCTCACAAACATGTGCTGAATAAGAATCTGCCTCCCACTTTCAAATTCATGGGATAAAATCAGTTTGAATTTTAATATGGTTTCAAACTGCCCTCTTTCTAACTATACCCAACATGACCTCAAAAAGGTTTTGAATTTGGGTGAAACTTGGAATGGACATTCTTAGCAATGTGTAGGAGTTTTCATATGTCCAGCCGACCTATATCACATGTGGAAAATACCACTTCTGCAATGTGTGAGTTTGTTTTTCTAATGAGCATGTTGATGGTGGTTACTTGCTCTTCATTTGTGTTCATCAACTTTCCTCAAATGAGGTGTGTGGTGTGGTGATGAACACTTCAAATATGTGTCAAAAACTGAGACCCTTACAGGTTGAATCATCCCTATGGCTGACATGTGGGTCCATTTTCATTTTTAACCTCGGAGATTAACTCCTATTCACTGTTGTAAACAGTAGTTCCCACAAAGCCCCTGGTGATTTGAATTTTCTACCCTTGAACCATTTGAATTGGTTAGCATTCAAATTGGGTTTGGTTTGAATGAATTTCAGCACATGTTCAGTTTGAAATTGAAATAAAGTTTGAATTTTCCCCACTTAGCTCATGTCAAGATTAACTCCAAAAATGGAGTGAAAATTTGTGTGTGAGCTCACAAAAATGTGCTGAGTAAGAATATGTCTCCCACTTTTGAATTCATGGGATAAAAACAGTTTGAATTTGAATGTAGTTTCAAACTGCCTCTTTCTAGCTATGCCCAAAATGATCCAAAGAGGTTTTGAATTTGGGTGAAACTTGGCATGGACATTCCTAGCAATGTGTAGGAGTTTTTCATATGCCCAGCCCTTATGTATTACATGTGGAAAATACCACTTTTGCAATATGTGAGTTTGTTCTCTAATGAGTATGTTGATGGTGGTTACTTGCTCTTCAAATGTGTTCATCAACTTGCTTCAAATGAGGTGTGTGTGTGTGTGGTGATGAACACTTCAAGCATGTGTCAAAAACTGAGGCCCTTACAGAGATTGTGAGACCTATGTGTTCTGAATACATTGGCTTTGACGATAAAAGTTTTGAATACTACCAAAACACCTTTTTTTACATGGTCCGACTCTAGGTCGAGCTCCTGCAAGGTCCGACGATAGGTTCTGCTTTTAACTTGCAATGGTTCTGCTTTTATCTTGCAATGTTTCGAACTTGCTTTACTCTTATGGAAAGTTTGCTTAGTATTATTTTACTAAGTTTTTGGTGTGTTTTGGTGGTTATGGCTGATATAATTTTGCTATGGTTTACAACATGCTTATGTGAGGTGCTCACGTATGTAGTTTCGGAACTAACGAGAGTCAAGTCGAGGACTTGTGCTCGGAAGTATTGGTTGTTTATTCATGTGCAGGTGTTGCTTGAGTTCAAGACATGGCTGGTGATGGGATCCATTGAACTAGTCTTTGGGAGAAGATGAGGTTCAGCAAACCAAGTTTGGGAGGAATTGTGGTGAAGTTGATCGGGAGGTTGTGCAGTATGTTTGAATCAAGAACAATGCATATGAAGGTATCTTGGACGTCGTTGGAAGATGTTTGCATGTGTGCAAGGAGTGCATGGACGTGGATGCATGGTTCCGAGGCGTGATGAAGAGATGTGGACGTAAAGAATTGGTTGGAAAGGTCCAACCGACTAGGTTATGTACTCAGGCTGCGGCTGAATCGTGTTTGACACAAATATGGAAAGTTTTGAGTTGGTTATGATAGGATTTCGTGTGGGTCATGAATTTGAGTTGTTTTAGGAATGTTTGGGATGTTACTAAGGTGTTTGGAAGTCTTAAGATTGCTTCTATCTGCGTGTAGAAGAGTCTTGAGCAGTATTGGAAAGTTACAGTTTGAATCCAAGTAGGAGTAGGAGTCCTAGTTTGAATTGGGTTGGCCTTAGGGCTGGTTATATAAGCAAGGGAGGCCAAGGCTCGTGTGTACACGACTTTGGGGCTGTTCCTCTTGTGTTTTGATAAGTAAAGTTCGTATTCTAAAGGAACTTTTGTGCCTTGTTCGTCCGACTTGTTTCAGACAAGTTTTTCTCGTCGAGTTTCTGTTCAGCACTACCTTGCTTCGGTGGTTTTATCATAACTCGAGTTTTACAGATCCAATTGATGTGATTCTTTTTGGGTTGTCTTCAAAACTTGATTATCTATCATCTGTGAAAACTTCACGGTCATTTAAGTTGTGGTTTTTGATCTACACGAGTTTCTTTGCAGTATTCAAGAACTGTTTTTTCTCGTGTAGGACAGATTGACCTTTGTTCGATCTTTCGATCGTAACTTGAGTTTCTCTCAACGGATTTTCATGATTCTTGTTGTGAAGTCTTCGTGACTTGATTCCCTACAATCTATACTAGTTTTGTCACAGTTGAACACGTTTATATTAGTCGCACATACGGTTTCTTTAACAGATCCATTTTCTGCTGAGGGGTGTTTTGTTGCTTCCGCTGAAAAGTTTTTTATCTACCATTCACCCCCCCTGGTAGCTTTACATGTGTACTTCGATCCTACATGGTATCACCCCAAACCGCATATTACCCCCATTGATTAAGCCTTGAATAGGAGTTGTGTGCTGAGCTTTTGTGATGATTGCTTGTGATTGAGTGCTTAGTGTGAGTTGTGGGACGTTTCAGCGTTGTCCATATCCACACATAGTAGAGAGATGTGAGATGCTTCGGCACTTATTCACATCCTCATATAGGATGATATATAGTCCATCCACCTTGATGCATATAGTTGGGAGGGATCTATCTAAACTTCTAACCTCTAATCTATCCGACTCTCACTCACAGATGGTGAGAGGAAAAGCCGGCCGACAAGGGAGGAACGTCCGTGGCAACCAAGAGGATGACCAAGTCAAAGTTCCTGAGAATGACAACCCCGGAGCTTGTGCAAACAACCTGGAACGGTTGATGGCTATGCAGAATCAGCTCATGCAAACCATGATCCAAACTTTGGGTCAGCTGCAAGCCAACAACAACAACCCTGTTCTGGCACCACCACCACCACCACCACCACCACTGCCGGCTCACAACCGACTGGGAGAGTTCATGACGACTCAACCACCCACTTTTGCTCAAGCTAATGATCATATGGAGGCCGATGATTGGTTGAAATCCATGGAGAAGAAGCTTGCCATAGTTCAGTGCAATGACTGAGAGAAAGTTCTCTTTGCATCGCACCAACTTATGGGAGCTGCCGCTGATTGGTGGGACGCCCTTTGCAATGCTCATGTCGACCCGGAGACTATTACTTGGACTGACTTCAAGGAGAGTTTCCCTCTCATTACATCCCTGCTGGAGTAATGATGCTCAAAAGGCAATAGTTTGAAGGTCTCCGCCAAGGACAGAAGAGCGTGAATGAGTACCTTAACAAGTCCACGCAGCTGTCGAGGTATGCCCCCGAGGATGTCAACTCCGACCAACGGAAGCAGTACTTGTTCATGAGATGGTTGAACAATGAGATCCAAGTTCAGCTCCTCAACAATGATTATGCATGCTTCCAGAAGCTAGTTGACAAAGACATAGTGGTTGAAAGCAAGATCCGAGAGATCGAGCAAGAGGGCAAAAGAAAGATGCCATACCAACCACAAGGGAGCAATGTACGCCCTCGGTACATGCCCCCGGCTACACCACAGTATGGATCGTTTTGCCCTAACCAGCCACCACAACAACGTCCTACCATGCAAGCACCTCGTGTGCCTTTGCCTCCTGCGCCTCGTCCAAACATGGGCGCTCCTGTTCAAAACCCTCGTCCCAACGTACCTGCTGTCATGGGCAACAAGGCATGCTTTGCATGCGGGGAGACGGGACACTTTGCGAGCCAGTGCCTGAAGAGAGGTCCTGGACAACCAAGCAACGTGCCCAAGCAGAACCCACAGCCAAACGGAGGAGCCAATCAAGGAAACTGTGGAAAGAAGAACTACGCTCGTGGCAACGTGAACCATGTCTCTGCTGAGGAAGCGTAACAAGCTGAGGACGTCGTGATTGGTATGTTCCTTGCTAACTCCAACCCAGGCACCATTTTATTTGATTCTGGAGCATCACCTTCGTTCATATCATCCAAGTATGTTGCCAAGTATAATCTACCCATATCACACTTGAAATATACTATGTTGGTTAATTCTCCCGGTGGAGAGATGAGGACTAATATAGTATGTCCGAATGTAAACCTTAAAATAAGGGGGGTAGACTTCCTTGCCAACCTCATTGTCTTGGATTCCCAAGGGCTTGACATAATACTCGGAATGGATTGGTTAAGCAAGCACAACGGAGTAATCCAATGTGCTGAGAGGAGCTTGCAGTTGACAAACGAGCACGGTACTCATATTGAGTTCGAGTCAGTCCAACCGGCAACCGAGAAGGTGACGTTGAACCACGTCAAAGGAGCAACATTGGAGAGCATTCCTGTGGTTCAAGAATTCTCGGACGTGTTCCCGGAAGAACTTCCAGGTATGCCACCTAACCGGGACATCGAGTTTTCCATTGACCTAGTACCCGGAACTGCACCTATAGCAAAGAGACCATATAGGATGCCCGTCAACAAACTAGTGGAACTCAAGAAGCAAATTCAAGAGCAGCTAGAGAAGGGTTTTATATGTCCAAGCTCGTCACCATGGGGAGCCCCCGTGCTCTTCGTAGACAAGAAGGATGGAACCCAAAGGATGTGCGTGGACTATAGGTCTCTCAATGAGGTGATGATCAAGAACAAGTACCCTATGCCCCGTATAGAGGACCTGTTCGACCAAATGAAGTGAGCCCGAGTCTTTTCCAAGATTGATCTTCGGTCAGGATACTTTCAGCTGAAGATTAAGCCCTCCGATATACCCAAGACTGCCTTTCGAACACGGTATGGTTCGTATGAATATACCGTTATGTCTTTTGGGTTAACGAATGCACCCGCGTATTTCATGTACCTCATGAACAAGGTTTTCATGGAGTACTTGGACAAGTTCGTCGTGGTTTTCATTGATGACATCATGGTGTATTCGAAAAGTGAGGAGGAACAAGAAGAACATTTGATATTGACACTGCAAAAGCTGCGAGAGCATCAATTGTATGCAAGCTAAGCAAATGTCAATTTTGGCTAAAGGAGATATCGCTCCTAGGACACATCATCTCCGAGGAAGGAGTATGGGTTGATCCTGGAATAGTGGGAGATGTTCTGAAGTGGAACCAACCGCAAAACGTGAGGGATATTCGGAGTTTTCTTGGGATGGCTGGATACTACCGACGGTTCATCAAGGACTTCTCCAAGATAGCAAAACCTATGATGGAATTGCTAATGAAAGGAAAAGACTTCCAATGGACACAGCGTGCCAAGAAAGCTTTGAGGAGCTCAAGAAAAGGCTAACCACAGCACCGGTTCTAGTATTGCCGGACGTGAGCAAGAGCTTCGACATATACTGTGACGCATCCAGACAAGGGCTTGGATGTGTGCTCATGCAAGAAGTACAAGTGGTATCCTATGCGTCAAGGCCACTAAAGAACACACGAGCTTAAGTACCCCACACATGACTTGGAGCTCGCAGCCGTGGTGCATGCATTAAAGATTTGGAGACATTATATCCTTGGTCATCGATGTGAGATCTATACGGATCATAAAAGCCTCAAGTACATATCCACCCAAACGGATTTGAATTTGAGGCAACGTCGATGGTTGGAACTTATCAAGGATTATGATGTTGGAATCAACTATCACCCCAGAAAGGCCAATGTAGTAGCCGATGCATTGAGCCGGAAGGGAGCATGTCACCAACTCACGGTTCGGGAGCTACCACCCGAGCTACGAAAGGAGTTCGAACGGTTACATCTCGGGTTCTTGAATGAGATGGAAGTAATGGAACTCCACTCTTCGTTGGAACAAGAGATAACAGAGGGCCAAGAAATGGATGAGGAAATCAAGGATATCAAGGAAAGGATCCGACAAGGAATAGAAAAGGACTTAAAGGAAGACGAGAAGGGTACACTTCGGCTAGGAAAAAGGATTTGTGTGCTAACGTGAAGCACATCCGCGACACGATATTAAAGGAGGCACATGATTCACCTTATTCCATAAATCCCGGAAGTACCAAGATGTACAAGGACCTGAAAACTTGTTATTGGTGGGATGGTATGAAAAGGGACATAGCCGAATATGTTGCCCTATGCGACACATGCCAACGGGTGAAGGCTGAACATCAAAGACCCGCTGGACTGTTGCAACCCTTGAAGGTACCCGAGTGGAAGTGGGAAGACATCAGCATGGATTTCATCATCGGATTGCCACGTACTTGACACGACCCCAACGGTCTTGTCGAGCCAGGATCACGCTAAGGGGTGCTGCGTTGCACAGCACTGAATAGCACACATCAAAGGTACAAAGCGGAAGCAAAACTTTTATTACATAAAGTGGTTTATGAACATTTTTACATCAAAATAGGTCCAGTCTACACTCACGGGCGTAGACTACGGATCAAGTTCACGTTCATCCCATGAACGTGTCCTTGTTAGCACGCACGCACACTAACACGGCGGCGTGCACGACTCCCACTCGACGGGATTCCCCTCCTGGGGTCCCGCCTCCTCTTCGGGAGCCCCTTCCTCATAGAATCCTGCAAAAGCTTCAAACACAAGCAGTGAGCATGAAGGCTCAGCAAGACTGACCCGTCTCTCCTAAACATGGAACTTCTACATGAGGGGTGATGGGTACATGAGATAAAAACAAGTTGCAAAGGACTCGCCTAATTAGTGGAAACTTACTTTCAAGTTTTAGCAGGTTGTGGAGAACCTTACGCTAAGGCACATGAGAGAGCCACAATCAAACAAGAAACGCATTTCTCTCATGTACTTTGCCCAAAGTTAAAAGGAACTTTAATTAGCTCTAAACTACAGCCTATCATTAACAATCAATGTCCATCATTCAATCAGCAACATTTTAACATGTGACTAGCCTGTTCTTTCTACGTCACGGTACAGTGAACAAGTGGTACTCACTGACCGTGAGGGACGGCAATTATAATCGATTTACACCTACAGGGTTACACGAACAACCCGTCATGTACGCCCGTACTCGATGTTGCCTACAGCAACAATCACGGACGCCGTACGCAACCACCTTTCACCTGTTAGCCAAATGCTGAACCGGTCCAATCATCCCGAGCAAGAGGTCTCTGCACGCGCATCTCAGTGCCACAAGCCGATTTACACCTCGAGCTCTCAACCTACTCTCTGAACGACCAGCTATGCCTCAACACCCAGCTACCCGAGTTACATCGGTTTCCCGGTTCCCATATAGCCGGTAGGTCTGCGTTCTAGCTTGTTCAACAGGCCCGCACACGGCTCAGTCCTCAATCGACACAAGCGGAGCTATAGCACACAGGCCCCAAAGTCCTGCTGCCCTTACGCTCCGCTCGGTCTTATTTTTCTTGCCATGTGTTTCATGTGCTATCTCTACCCGAGTCGAGTGCCTCTAGCCTATGCTCGCTAGTAGTTCCAACTACTCGACTTGTACCAAATCCTACACTATCTTAGCATTGCAATAGCTAACGGGTTTTTCAATCCTAATCCCAACCCATTGTTTTTCTTGGCTATGCAATTGGGTTTCCAAACAAGACTCTAATGCAACGAATCATCATACTCAAGTAAGTGCTCAAAACAATAAAAATTTGTAAAAAGGTTAATGTAAACCGGAGCTTGCCTTGCTGCTCTTGGTCGTAGGCTAGATGCTCCTCCGGAGTAACGAAGTCTAGGACTTCGGGTTCCTCCTCGACCTTAGCGACTACATGATATAAGAAGTACATGTATTAATTAATTGCATTTGAATTGAGTTTTAAACTTGTGAACCTTCTAAGTCTCACTAAACAGACTCAATGACTCTGAAATTTTTATTGCGGCTTGTTTACCACCTAAACAGAGACTTGGTCAAGTTTTAGTTGCAGAAAAGCTCATTTGAGCTCCCCACAAATAATTATGTCCTTGACCGTAATTGGAGCTCTTTCGGTATTCTAGGGGTTTTCATGGAGCAAGCCATGACTTTCTGAAAACTAGATTTTTAGAGGGTTCTAATGGAGTTGGTCTCACTTAATTTGAACGTTTCTATCTAAAGATATGAGCTAAACAATTTCAGAGAAATTCTGAAAAATGTTTCTGAACATTTTCCATTTTCTCTGGAACAGTTTCATTAATCACACCATTAGGTGGACCAAATGAGCTCAAATGGACCTGAATTTTTTATGGTAGTTCAGGGATATTCTGGTGAACATCCCAGCAAAATTTCAGAATTTTCCTCCAAGGGATTCTCCAGTTAAAATTCCACACAGTTTAAAAGTTGAGGAATTAATTCTGGAGAATTAAGGATCTTCATGAAGTGAAACTTGATTTGCTGGAACGTGCTCAGAGAGCTGAATCCAACAAAATTTAGTTCACTTGATTTGGATCTTCCTAGCCAATGTTATGAGGATTTGAAGTTTGAACTAAAACTGAAAATTGGGGAAAAGTTTAAATCTGCTGGTGGGACACGGGGACACGTGTTGTGTGCTGAGGCGTCGGCACACCGGGGTCTACGGAGTCTTTTGCGCGCCAGCACACCGGACCCGAGCCGCAGCCCGTTCCCGATTTAAAATACGAGCCGCTGACAGCCGGGCCCCGCGTCTTCTTCTTCCTCCCGCCCTCTTTCTCGCGCCCGCGCGCTTCCCCCTCGCCGGAGCAGACGGCTGCTCGCTGGACCGGCGTTTCCGGCCGCCGCCCAGCTAGAGACTCGGCGCCAGAGGGTTTAGGGCATCGAGGAACACGATGGTGGGCTCTGCTTGGGCTGCCGGTGGCCGGAACCAGCTCGGAGACGTGCGGCGGCTACTGCTGTGGTTCGGCGCCGTCGCCCGGGGTCTCCAGCCAGCCAATACTTGAACCGATGGGCTCTACACAACCAGCGCAGCTCTAGGAAGATCGGCACAACCCCAGAGTAGCTCGGAAGTGGCCGCAAATACGGTTGCACCATGCGACCGAATGGGTCCGCGGCGAACCCCCTTAGTAGAGCTTGAATTCCACCGCTCCGAGGCGTTTTCATGCTATGGATGCTAAAGGAGAATTGATCGCCGGCTAATCCAGCATACACGTGCAAAGTTTGATGACTTAAGGAGGAGTAGAGAAGGAGAATTTTAAGGAACTGTACCAGAAGCTCGGGTTGAGGCCGCCGGAGCAAAATCTCGGAATTCGCCGGCGAGAGCTCACGACGTGGCTTGAGCATCAGGTGGAAGCAGCGTGGAATCCGTGCGCTCCTTTTGCCACCCTTGCTCGGCCGTGGAAGTGGCTGTGGTGTGCTTCCCATGTGAGAACGATCGCCGTTTTTGAACTAAGTCACGGCGGTCGTCGTTGATCACGGGAACAGAGGCCAAAACTCGGTGGTCTAGGTGTCGGGAGAGTGGTGCTTGAGCTAAGGGCGCTGCCTAGCAGCTCGGAGAGGCGAGGGTGCGATTGTTTTCTCTGTTTTCCCGATCGACCGAGAGCTCGGGGGAAAAAGAATGGCGCTGCTCGATGTCGCCGGCGAGGATAAGAAGACATCCGGTCTTCGCTCGGCTGGGGCGGTGAGGGTCGTGTGGGGGCACGAGAAGGCCGCCCTGGCCGCCAGCGCGCTAGGTAGGAAGCAGCTGGCGGCGCCGGCTTCTTCTCGGTGGTACACCCGGCCACTGCTCGGTGGAATTTCCCACCGAGGCTGTGACTTTGTGTGCAAGTCACACCTCTTAGCTCTATGACATGTGGGTCCCACTCTCAATTTTAACCCATGAACTTAACTTCAATTCACTGTTGTAAACAGTAGTTCCCACAAAGCCCATGGTGATTTGAATTATCTACCCTTTAGCCATTTGAAATGGTTAGAATTCAAATTGGGCTTGGTTTGAATAAATTTCAGCACATGTTCAGTTTGAAATTCAAATAAAGTTCGAATTTGCTCCACGTAGCTCATGTCAAGCTCAACTCCAAATGGAGTGAAAATTGGTGTGTGAGCTCACAAAAATGTGCTGAGTAAGAATATGCCTCCCACTTTTGAATTCATGGGGTAAAAACAGTTTGAATTTGAATTTGAGTTCAAACTACCCTCTTTCTAGCTATACCCAAAATGACCTCAAAAAAGGTTTTGAATTTGGGTGAAACTTGTCATGGACATTCCTATCAATGTGTAGGAGTTTTCCAAATGTCCAGTCCCTATATGATGTATGTGGGAAATACCACTTTTGCATTTTGTGAGTTTATTCTCTAATGAGCATGTTGATAATGGTCACTTGCTCTTCAAATGTGTTCATCAACTATCTTCAAATGAGGTGTGTGTGTGTGGTGATGAACACTTTGAATGTGTCGAAAACTGAGGCCTTTACATTCCTCCCCCTTAAAAGAATCTCGTCCCGAGATGACAAGGTGAAAATGAGAGAGAGGACGGTGAAAAGTTACCGGATATGCGACGTGAAAAAGTCGGGGTAGTTAGCGCGAAGGAATCCTTCGCTCTCCCATGTCGCTTCGTCCACGGAGTGATTACTCCATAGAACTTTGTAGAACCACAACGTACGTTTGCGTGTGGTTCGGGCCTTCTCATCAATGATCTGAACCGGTTCCTCCCGATAGGTGAGATCCGATTTCAGTTCTTCAATGTCCTCCAGCTGAACGGTAGTTGATAGCTTAAGACACTTCCTCAGCTGGGAAATGTGAAAGACGTCGTGCACACCGGAAAGTGCTTCTGATCCACGTCTTTTGGTAATCTGGAATGGACCGATAAATCAAGGTGCCAACTTTCCTCTCACCCCAAATCTGTTTACGCCCTTCATTGGAGACACAGGTAGGTATACGTGATCCCCGACTTTGAACTGCAATGGGCGGCTTTAAGTTCGCTTGAATCAGTCGAACCTTTTCTTCCGCGTTGTTGACAAGGTCAATACCGAAGGTGACCCTTTCGCTAGACTCACACCAATTCAGTGGTGTGCGGCATTTCCTCCCGTATAGCTGCTCATAAGGCGCCATCTTGATGCTGGCTTGGTACCCATTGTTGTACGAGAACTCGGCTAACGGCATGTGATTGTAAGGGCCTCAGTTTTTGACACTCATTTGCAGTGTTCATCACCACACCACACACCTCATTTGAGGAAGAATGATGAACACAAATAAAGAGCAAGTAACAATTATCAACATGCTCATTAGGGAACAAACTCACACATTGCAAAAGTGGTACTTCCCACATGTGATATAGATGGGCTGGACATATGAAGACTCCTACACTTTGCTAAGGATGTCCATGCCAAGTTCCACCCAAATTCAAAACCTTTTTGAGGTCATTTTGGGTATAGTTAGGAAAAGGGCAGTTTGAAACCATATTCAAATTCAAACTGTTTTCACCCACTGAATGTAAAAGTGGAAGGCATATTCTTGCTCAGCACATTTTTGTGAGCTCACACACCAATTTTCACTCCATTTGGAGTTGATCTTGACATGAGCTAAGGGGGAGAAATTCAAACTTTATTTGAATTTCAAACTGCACTTGTGCTGAAATTCATTCAAACCAAACCTCATTTGAACTTTGATCAATTCAAATGGCTCTTGGGTGAATAATTTGAATTGCCAAGGGTAGAATAGGGTTCACTGTTTACCACAGCTGTTAGGAATAAATTTCAGAGGTTAAAAGAGAAGTGGGACCCACATGTCAGCCTCTGCCTCAAAGCAAACCGACTGAACCACAGTTCAGTCGGTTCCCGGCAGCTGTGCGCGCGCGCCACCGAAGGGGGCAGCCGGCGCCAGCTCCTGCTGCGTGCCCCAAGCCGGAGACCAGCCGGCCGGGCTATTTATTCCCTCCCCGGCGTGCTTCAGTCACCATTTCCCCGAGCTACCGACGTGCGCGACTGCTTTTCCCACTGCCATCGCCGCCGCTCGAGTTCCTGCTTGATCAAGCCGATCGCAGCCCCCTCTTTCCATTCCAAGGTCCCAGCAAGGTACTAGCAACCATCCTCCATCCTTCCCATTGATAGAAATCGATTGAAACCGAGTGATATCGGCTGTGCCGAAAGATCAAACTCGGAACTGAAAACCGCCGCACCTCGGGCTCTCGTGGACAGCCCAACCTGGGCGTTGTCACGCCCGAGCCAAGACACCCTTGGACGCGCAGGTGACCGGTGCTGCTCATCTCCGAGCCACAGCTCGAGTGGTTGCTCACCGGCGGCGAATTTCCACTTCTCCCCTTTCTGTGTGCAGAACGACCTTCGGGTACGATTCTGTTTAATTCGTGCTCTAGAAAGGATTAGAGGGCCTCAGGCCACTCCCACACGAGCTAGACACGGTGACGCACAAGTTGCCTTCACAACTCTGGGCCGGAGAACCTCTGTGCCCGGCGTAATTCAAGGTCTACTAATGGCGGAACGAACGGGGGGTATCGGGCGCACGGTGAGGACCTATTTCGGGCCTTCCCCGAGCTGCCCCGAGTTCATGTCAACCTTCTCTGAGGTCCACTGATGCTCCCCGACCGGTTTCTCAAGTAGCTGAGGCACTAGGGGCATCAGCCGACATGGCCGAAGTCGTTCCGATATGGCGGCTCGTCGCCGACCATGCTCCGGCCGTTGTCATGAGCAGCTGACCCTCGGATCATGTTCCCCAAGTAAAAGTAGGCAGGGGCGGCAAGAATCAAGAAGTTTGGAGCGGTACAGCAGCCAGCGGCGAGCTCTCCGGCGAGGTCCCTCGGCGGCGGAGCGCGGGTGTCGCGAGGTTGAAGAAGGGGGTGGACCCCAGCTGTCAGCGGCCGATATTTTGAATCGGGATCCGGCTGCGGCCGGGATCGGGTGTGCTGGCGCGCAAAAGCCTTGTGGGCCGCGGTGTGCTGTCGCTTCGGCGTGCGACGCGTGTCCCCTGGGCCCACGCGCGAGTTTAAACTTTTCCCCGATTTTCAGATTTCCTTCAAACTTCAAATCCTTATAACTTTGGCTAGAAAGCTCCAAATTGAGTGAACCAAATTTTGCTGGATTCAGCTCTCTGAGTACTTTCCAGAAAATCAAGTTTCACTTCATGAAATTCCCTAATTCTCCAGAATTAATTCCTTAATGTTTAAACTGTTAGGAATTTTAACTGGAGAATCCTTTGGCGGAAAATCCTGAAATTTTGCTGAGATGTTCACCAAAATATCATTGAGCTACCATAAAAATTTCAGATCCATTTGAGCTCATTTAGTCCACCTAATGGTGTGATTAGTAAAACTGTTCCAGAGAAAATAGAAAATGTTCAGAAACATTTTCAGGATTTTCTCTGAAATTGTTTAGCTCATATCTTTAGTTAGAGACTTCCAAATTAAGTGAGACCAACTCCATTAGGACCCTCTGAAAATCTAGTTTTCAGAAAGTCATAGTTTGTCTCATGAAAATCCCTAGAACACCCTAAGGGTTCCAATTAAGGTCAAGGACATAATTATTTGTGGAGGGCTCAAATGAGCTTTGCTGCAACTAAAACTTGACCAAGTCTTTGTTTAGGTTGTAACCAAGCCACAGTAAAAGTTTCACAGTCATTAGGTCTGTCTAGTAAGGGTTATAGACTTCACAACTTCAAAGTTAATACAAAGGCATTTAATTAATACATACATTGTTCTTATCATGTAGTCGCTAAGGTCGAGGAGGAACCCGAAGTCCTAGACTTCGTTACTCCGGAGGAACAGCTAGCCTACGACCAAGAGCAGCAAGGCAAGCCCCGGTTTGCATTAACCTTTTTACAAATTTTATTGTTTTGAGCACATACTTGTTTCCCTTTGTTCGTTGCATTAGAGTCTTGATTGGAAACCCAACTGCACAGCCAAGAAAACCATGGGTTGGGTTTAGGATTGAAAACCTCGTTAGCCACTGCATTGCTAGGATAGAGTAGGATTCGGTACAAGTCGAGTAGTTGGAACTACTCGCGAGAATAGGCTAGAGGCACATTGCTCGGGTAGAGATAGCACATGAAACACATGGCAAGAAAATGAGACCGAGCGGAGAGTAAGGGCAGCAGGACTTTGGGGCCTGTGTGCTGTAGCTCCGCTTGTGTCGATTGAGGACCGAGCCGTGTGCGGGCCTGTTGAACAAGCTAGAACAGTACCGAAGACCTACCGGCTATATGGGAACCGGGAAACTGATGTAACTCGGGTAGCTGGGTGTTGAGGCATTGCCCGTCGTTCAGAGGGTAGGTTGAGAGCTCGAGGTGTAAATCAGCTGGCGGCACAGAGATGCGCGTGCAGGGACCTCTTGCTCGGGACGATGGGACCGGTTCAATATTTGGCTAACGGGTGAAAGGTAGTCGCGTACGGCGTCCGTGATGGTTGTTGTAGGCAACATCGAGTACGGGCGTACGTGACGGGTTATTCGGGTAACCCTGCAGGTGTAAATCGATTATAATCGCCGTCCCTCGCGGTCAGTGAGTACCACTTGTTCACTGTACCGTGACGTAGAAAGAACAGGCTAGTTACATGTTAAAATGTTGCTGATTGAAAGTTGGATATTGATTGTTAATGATATGTTGTAGCTTAGTGCTAACTAAAGTTCTTTTCAACTTTGGGCAAAGTACATGAGAGAAATGCGTTTCTTGTTTGATTGCGGCTCTCTCATGTGCCTTAGCATAAAGTTCTCCACAACCTGCTGCTAAAACTTGAAAGTAAGGTTCTACTAATTAGGCGAGTCCTTGCAAATGATTTTTACCTCATGCAACCCATTACCCTCATGTAGAAGTTCCATGTTTAGGTGAGACGGGTCAGACTTGCTGAGCCTTCGTGCTCACTGCTTGTGTTTGAAGCTTTTGCAGGGTTCTATGAGGAAGGGACTCCCGAAGAGGAGACGGAACCCCAGGAGGGGAACCCCGTCGAATGGGAGTCGTGCCCGCCGCAGAGTTAGTGTGCGTGTGTGCTAGCAAGGACACGTTCGAGGGCTGAACGTGCACTTGATGCTTAGTCTACGCCCGCGAGTGTGGACTAAACTTATTTTGATGTAAACATGTTAATAAACTTGTTTATGTAATAAAGCTTCCGCTTCCGCTTTGTACCTTTGACGTGTGTTATACGGTGCTGTGCAACGCAGCACCCCTCAGCGTGATCCTGGCTCGACAGGACCAGTGGGGTCGTGTCAGCGTGGTATCAGAGCTCGCTTGAGGTTTAACACAGTACAAAGGTCTTCTTTTTCAAAAATCCAGTGAGGAACGAGTTAGTAGCCCGTATAAGGATGTTATTAGTATATAGAAAGTGGCTTATTAACTTATTTGTTATGTCGGAAAATCGTGCATCTCGGGACGTTCATGTCTTGGGGGGTGCACGTAAGCGCTGTCCACCAGTGCGCACAAGCTGAAGGGTGGAGCCCCACGGGTGGCAGGTAACCCGACCCGCTTTGATATCCTCTACGACTCTTCATGTCGTTTGGGGTATTCGAGCAACGTCTGTCCCTGGCGTGCGTGGTGCAACATGGGAGACCCCGTCACGTGGTCTGAAACGTGAACACGTAACTCAGGGCGTGTTTGGCTTGAGAACATCCGGGCGAGTGATGACGGCCGGATGTACCAACTGTATGGATTCCGGGCTCGGTGTGCAGCCGAGTCTGATGATTGGTTGAATTTCTGCAGGTAGCCTTACCACGAAACGGTAGACGTGTAGCATCCGTGTGCGAGTGACGAGTAGTGCCACTAAACTAACGAAGCCGGCTAAGTCCGGTATAGGTTTTTCTTTGTGAGGACGTAGTACCGACATGATCTGGTGACGCATCGACGTCACACCCAACTAAATGAACAACTTCATTTAAAAATTTGAAGGTTTTGATCCAAAGTAGTAAAACTTGATGTAACTCCTTCCCTTGAACAGGATATTCAAAGCTAACAAGTTTTCAACTTATAGGATGTTAAGGACAGAGCACTCTGTTTTCAGCTAAATCAAGGCTGAAGTAATCAGAGGTTAGAGGTTGAGTTCTTTCGAGGTTGGGGTCGTATGATACATTTCTGGAAAGCTTTGGAGGAGCTTTACAACTTTTCTGTTGAGTTCCAGAGGTGTTTCGTCCCTTAACCACTCGAAAAATGCAGTAGAGTTGAAACTGTCCAGAAAACAGGACAGAGCAAAGACTCTCTGTAAACTCTCTGTAAATTAAGCATAACTTCCTGCTTAAAAATCCAAAAATAGGAAATGAGGTAGTTCTGGAAAGATTATGAGATGGGTTACAACTTTGTAACAGAAAGTTTTGTCAGATTAGGAACAGAATTAACTGGGATTCTTGGATCAAATCAGTACCTAAGGCAGGGAGGTGCTGTCCAATTGTTTCCAGAAATTCTGTTAACTTTGACATCTCATAACTTTTGAACCAGAGCAGATCTTAGGCCAACCAAATACTTTCTGGAAAGCTATTGAAGTTAACTGTAACTTTGATGTTGAGCTCCAGGACTGATTTTGCTTTTAACCTGGCCTAAATCAGATTGATATGGAAACTGGTCAGGGCTGTCATGGGAACAGCAGATCAGCAGTCAAATTTGTTTAAAAATTTGAACTATGTTTCCAAGTGTTAAGGGTTCAATGACATATCTTATGTTATAACTCAATGGTTTACTGTTTAAATAAATATTTGACATTTCTCAAATATATTTTTACAGATGGCAGCAGATAAACGGTTGGAGAACGGGTGGGTAGTTTCCCACTGCTCTGACCGTAGCGGCTACCCGGGAGCATTGTGCCTAATGCTCCAATATTTCGGGTACAACCAGATGCCGCAATACTTCGCCAAGGAAGAAGGCGAAGAGGGGAACAAGACGTGGACGATCCATGTCGAGGTTCCTGCAGGGCCTACGCCACCCGGTTGGGTGCCATTCACCGTCACGGTGAGAGGAAGACAACCGGAAGGGATGTGGCAAGTGGCAGCCCGTGACACTATGTCACGTTTCTGCCAACTACACGTGCAGGCTATGGAGGGCACTCCATATGCACTCGTTCCGGTGGAGGGACGAGCTCAGCATGTGTGGGAAGAGAGGTACCTAGAGGCAACAAACCCGAGTTGCCCAAGGTACAACCCCGCGGAGGCAAATCTCAGCCTCCAAATGAGGGCGGGAAACGCTGTGATGGACAGCCAAGCTGTTCATACGGAGCATCTCGCCACCAAGCTCAAGGAGAGCACAAGCCGTGGAGATCATTTTGAGAGTGCTCACAGTGCACTCCGCAATGTGCTCCTTCCGACGATCAAGCGACTGAATGAACAACACAATCAGTTGTGTCGTCTGAAGAAGGCAAAGAAGAAGAGCCGTGTTGACATTGCGGCGTTGCAAGAGCTGGTGCAGACCCTAACCCAGCAGAATGAGGACCTTGCTCAAGAGCGGGACGACGCTATTGAGGAAGGACAAGGCTGGGAAGAGGACTACAACCAAGCTATGGACGAGGTGCATGCATTGCAGGACCTCGTGCCCCCGGTATTGGGCGTACCGGTAGTCTTGGGTCTTCCAGCCATGGGAGAACCTGGAATGGGAGAAGAGGTGGTAGACCCCGAGCCACCAGCAGAGGTACCGGAGGAGGACGACCCACAGGAGGTCGAGTTCTACTCCGAGTAGGGGGTTACGGTTGCCAAGTAGGGCAGCTAGGGTAGCGTAACCCAACTTTTGTAATCGGTGACATGTCGTGTAGACAGTAGCGTATGTATAGGTAGTGACGGCATGAGCACGACTTCTCGGAGGTCCGAGAATAATGTATCTTGTATAAAGTTTATGCTTTATCAATATATGTGAATGTTGTGCAAGTTAGTCATGCGTCGCTTCAATACTTACTGCTGTTTATGGAATTTTGAGTAAGACATGTGCTAATTGCTGCTGTGTTGAATTTCAGAATGACGCGTACTCGTGCCAACCCTGATGTTGGAGGTACTAGCCAAGGGGGAGAGACCTCCCAACCGCCTCCCGAGGACTCCTCGGGACAGCAGCAGCAACAGCAACAGCAAACACCGCCACCGCCACTGCCAACGGTTACATTGGCCGACATTGTCGCGGCAATGGCGGGTTCACATCAGCAGCATACAGAGCTGCTGCAAACGTTAATTGCGAATACGTCTCGCCCAGAGAGACGTCAAGATCGCGAGGAGCGCCAACAGAGCTCCTACTCCGACTTCCTGGCGACTCATCCCCCTGTATTCTCAAGGGCGGATGAACCACTTGACGCGGACAACTGGCTCCGCGCCATAGAGATGAAGTTCGGGCTGCTCCAAATCAGCGAGCAGCGCAAGACTCAGTTCGCGGTCCAGCAGCTCCAAGGATCCGCGAGCGCGTGGTGGGCCAACTTTTGTGCTTCACAACCCACCGACCGAGTGATGACCTGGGCGGAGTTTCGGACGGCCTTCCGGGCCTATCATATACCGCCCGGTTTGATGAAGAGGAAGACGCAGGAATTCCTACACCTGCAACAAGGGAGCCGGAACGCGCTGGAGTACTCCAGAGCGTTCAACGATCTCGCACTCTACGCGTCGTATCACGCAGATACGGACGAGAAGCGGCGGGACCACTTTTACCAGGGGCTTAACCCGCTCCTGAAGGACAAGCTGGCGATGTTCAATCGCGGCAGCCTCAACGACATAATTGATGCTGCGATTGTTCAGGAAGACTCCGGCAAGGAGTTGGCGGCGGCAGAGCGAAAGCGAAGCGCGCCGCAGAGCAGCGGAGAAGGAGGCGGTCCTTCTCAGAAGTTTCGGATGGTGAATCGCCCACCATCAGGTCCGCGCTGGCAGCCACCACAGCGGTCGATGCCGTTCCGCGGTCGGCCGTATTCTTCACCGGCATTCCGGCCGGCACTGCCAGCACCACCGCAACAACAACAGCAGCAGCGGGCGATGCCGCGTGCGTTTGCACCTCCGCAACGCATGCCGGGCTTTCGTCCCCCGAGTACTCCACCAGCAGCGGCCACATGTTACAAGTGTGGTCGTCCAGGACACTTCGCGAGCAGTTGCCCGGAGAGGCAAGGCGGCGGAGTGGTACCACAGTTTCCGGGGAGGAATCAACCCCGGAACCCTACTAATGCGCGGCGGGCAAACCCTAGGCCCGGCACTGTCCACCAGCTTGCCATTGAGGACGTGCCGGAGGGCGAGCCAATCCTTGCGGGTATGTTCCAACTCCACCAGCATCCCGCTATAGTACTATTTGATTCAGGCGCCACGCATAATTTTATTAGCCAAGCTTTCATTGCTAAACACAGCTTGCCGATACTACCCACCGATAGTCCATATTTAATTTGTTCACCGGGTGGGAAGATTTCAGCAAGCGTAATGGTCTCCAAAGCACCATTATGCTTAGCGGGTAGAGTGTACCCCACGTCTCTCATTATCTTAGAGGGACAGAAGGTCGATGTCATCCTAGGGATGTCGTGGTTAACCCGCCACGGCGCTGTTTTAGACACCGTCCTCCGAGTCGTGCACTTAAACTCAGAAGTGCACGGTTCTCACTCATTATTTCTGGACAGTCCAGAAATAAAACTTCCAAGTGTCTATCAAGCCACAACCATCAGATTGGAAGACATTCCAGTGGTCCGAGAGTTCCCTGATGTATTCCCGGATGATTTGCCGGGGATGCCACCCGATAGAGAGGTGGAGTTCAAGATTGAACTTGCACCGGGAACCATGCCAATATCCCGAAGGCCGTACAAGATGGCGCCCAAGGAGTTGGCGGAACTGAAGATTCAGCTCACGGACCTTCTGGAGAAGGGTTTTATTAGGCCGAGCTCCTCGCCATGGGGTTGTTCGGCATTATTTGTCAAAAAGAAGGATGAAACGTTGCGGCTTTGCGTGGACTACCGTCCATTAAATGCCGTAACCATCAAGAACAAGTACCCGTTACCACGGATCGACATGTTGTTTGATCAGTTGGTCGAAGCAAAGGTCTTTTCCAAGATGGATTTAAGATCCGGGTACCATCAGATTAAGATCAGGGCTGAGGACATTCCAAAGACAGCTTTTTCGACAAGGTACGGACTTTATGAGTACCTGGTCATGTCCTTTGGCCTCACCAATGCTCCAGCTCACTTCATGTATTTAATGAACTCGGTGTTCATGCCGGAGCTGGACAAGTTTGTCGTGGTCTTCATCGACGACATCCTGGTATACTCCAAGTCGGAGGAAGATCACAAGAAACATCTGCGTATAGTCTTGCAACGGCTGCGGGATCACAAGTTATACGCAAAGTTCAGCAAATGCGAGTTTTGGATATCGCAAGTGCCTTTCCTCGGGCATATCATCTCAGCGGAGGGTATCGCTGTGGACCCGAGCAAAATCACGCAAGTGCTGAATTGGAAATCCCCGAGAACTGTTCATGAGGTACGGAGTTTCCTCGGACTCGCGGGATATTATCGGAGGTTCATTCCGAACTTCTCGAAGATTGCCAGGCCAATGACAGAGCTGCTGAAGAAGGCTACCAAATATGTTTGGAGTCCAGCATGTGAAGCAGCATTCAAGGCTTTAGTCAAGCACCTGACATCAGCACCGGTTTTGGCGCAGCCAGACACAACAAAACCGTTCGAGGTGTACTGCGATGCATCCGGCATTGGGCTCGGATGTGTGCTGATGCAAGACCGAAGAGTGGTCGCGTATGGATCACGACAGCTTAGGAACCATGAGCAAAATTATCCAACTCACGATTTGGAGCTCGCTGCCGTGGTACTTGCACTGAAAATGTGGAGACACTACCTACTCGGTAACCTCGTACATTTATATACCGACCACAAAAGCCTCAAGTACATCTTCACTCAGAAGGAGCTGAACATGAGGCAACGAAGATGGTTGGAACTGATAAAGGATTACGAGATAGAGATCCATTATCATCCGGGCAAGGCAAACGTTGTGGCAGACGCGCTAAGCCGCAAGTCACACGTCAATAATCTGACCATCACACCGTTGGAAGAGAGCGAACCACCACTACATGTGATTCCACATGGAGCTCTCTACAACCTAGCTTTGATCCCCACCATCCGTGAAGAGATAGCGGCAGCCCAGAAGAATGATAAGGGCATGTCACATTTACGGAGACGAGTAGACAGTGGGGAGTTGAAATGTTTCCGGAAGGACGGAGACGGCGTCTTATGGTTCAAGGACCGGATCGTCGTACCCCGAAACCCGGAGTTAAGGAAGAGAATCTTTGATGAAGCTCACTTATCAAAGTTTTCTATTCACCCCGGCAGCAACAAGATGTATCAAGAACTCAGAAGCAAGTTTTGGTGGACACGGATGAAGCGAGAGACGGCAAAATACGTGTCCGAGTGTGATACATGTCGACAGGTGAAGGCAGACCACATGCGGAAACCGGGACTGCTGCAACCACTGGGCATTCCTGCCTGGAAGTGGGAGGACGTGAGCATGGATTTCGTCGTCGGTTTACCCACCACCTTACAGAAACATGATTCTGTGTGGGTGATCGTCGATCGGCTCACCAAAGTTGCCCATTTCATCCCGGTCAACACCAACTACAACGCCAAGAAGTACGCTGAACTGTACATCTCACGGATCCTATGCTTATACGGCGTACCCCGTACCATCGTATCGGACCGGGGCACTTTATTTGTGTCCCGTTTTTGGGAGCAGCTACACGCTTCCTTGGGGACGAAGCTGATCCGTAGTTCAGCCTACCACCCGCAGACGGATGGGCAAACGGAGCGGGTAAATCAAATCCTAGAAGACATGCTACGAGCTTGCGCTATCGACCACGGCAAGAATTGGGATGATCACTTGCCATTAGCCGAGTTCTCGTACAACAATGGGTACCAAGCCAGCATCAAGATGGCGCCCTACGAGGCGCTATACGGGAGAAAATGCCGCACACCACTGAACTGGTGTGAATCTGGCGAGAGGGTTACCTTCGGGATTGACCTTGTCAACAACGCGGAAGAAAAGGTTCGACTAATTCAAGTGAACCTAAAAGCCGCTCAATCCCGTCAAAAACAGTATGCGGACCGGAGAAGGCGCCCATTACAATTCGAAGTTGGGGACCACGTATATCTACGAGTGTCTCCAATGAAGGGCGTAAACAGATTTGGGGTGAGAGGAAAGTTGGCACCCCGATTCATCGGTCCATTCCAGATTACCGAAAGATGTGGATCGGTAGCATACCGGCTGAAATTACCAGAAGCACTTTCCGGTGTGCACGACGTCTTTCACATTTCCCAGCTGAGGAAGTGTCTCAAGCTATCAACTACCGTTCAGCTGGAAGACATTAAAGAACTGCAACCGGATCTCACCTATCGGGAGGAACCGGTGCAGATTATTGATGAAAAGGCCCGAACCACACGCAACCGTACGTTGTGGTTCTACAAGATTCTATGGAGTAATCACTCCATGGACGAAGCGACATGGGAGAGCGAAGAATTCCTTCGCACTAACTACCCCGACTTTTTCACGTCGCATATTCGGTAATTTTCCACTGTCCTCTCTCTCATTTCACCTTATAATCTCGGGACGAGATTCTTTTAAGGGGGGAGGAATGTAAGGGCCTCAGTTTTTGACACTCATTTGCAGTGTTCATCACCACACCACACACCTCATTTGAGGAAGAATGATGAACACAAATAAAGAGCAAGTAACAATTATCAACATGCTCATTAGGGAACAAACTCACACATTGCAAAAGTGGTACTTCCCACATGTGATATAGATGGGCTGGACATATGAAGACTCCTACACTTTGCTAAGGATGTCCATGCCAAGTTCCACCCAAATTCAAAACCTTTTTGAGGTCATTTTGGGTATAGTTAGGAAAAGGGCAGTTTGAAACCATATTCAAATTCAAACTGTTTTCACCCACTGAATGTAAAAGTGGAAGGCATATTCTTGCTCAGCACATTTTTGTGAGCTCACACACCAATTTTCACTCCATTTGGAGTTGATCTTGACATGAGCTAAGGGGGAGAAATTCAAACTTTATTTGAATTTCAAACTGCACTTGTGCTGAAATTCATTCAAACCAAACCTCATTTGAACTTTGATCAATTCAAATGGCTCTTGGGTGAATAATTTGAATTGCCAAGGGTAGAATAGGGTTCACTGTTTACCACAGCTGTTAGGAATAAATTTCAGAGGTTAAAAGAGAAGTGGGACCCACATGTCAGCCTCTGCCTCAAAGCAAACCGACTGAACCACAGTTCAGTCGGTTCCCGGCAGCTGTGCGCGCGCGCCACCGAAGGGGGCAGCCGGCGCCAGCTCCTGCTGCGTGCCCCAAGCCGGAGACCAGCCGGCCGGGCTATTTATTCCCTCCCCGGCGTGCTTCAGTCACCATTTCCCCGAGCTACCGACGTGCGCGACTGCTTTTCCCACTGCCATCGCCGCCGCTCGAGTTCCTGCTTGATCAAGCCGATCGCAGCCCCCTCTTTCCATTCCAAGGTCCCAGCAAGGTACTAGCAACCATCCTCCATCCTTCCCATTGATAGAAATCGATTGAAACCGAGTGATATCGGCTGTGCCGAAAGATCAAACTCGGAACTGAAAACCGCCGCACCTCGGGCTCTCGTGGACAGCCCAACCTGGGCGTTGTCACGCCCGAGCCAAGACACCCTTGGACGCGCAGGTGACCGGTGCTGCTCATCTCCGAGCCACAGCTCGAGTGGTTGCTCACCGGCGGCGAATTTCCACTTTTCCCCTTTCTGTGTGCAGAACGACCTTCGGGTACGATTCTGTTTAATTCGTGCTCTAGAAAGGATTAGAGGGCCTCAGGCCACTCCCACACGAGCTAGACACGGTGACGCACAAGTTGCCTTCACAACTCTGGGCCGGAGAACCTCTGTGCCCGGCGTAATTCAAGGTCTACTAATGGCGGAACGAACGGGGGGTATCGGGCGCACGGTGAGGACCTATTTCGGGCCTTCCCCGAGCTGCCCCGAGTTCATGTCAACCTTCTCTGAGGTCCACTGATGCTCCCCGACCGGTTTCTCAAGTAGCTGAGGCACTAGGGGCATCAGCCGACATGGCCGAAGTCGTTCCGATATGGCGGCTCGTCGCCGACCATGCTCCGGCCGTTGTCATGAGCAGCTGACCCTCGGATCATGTTCCCCAAGTAAAAGTAGGCAGGGGCGGCAAGAATCAAGAAGTTTGGAGCGGTACAGCAGCCAGCGGCGAGCTCTCCGGCGAGGTCCCTCGGCGGCGGAGCGCGGGTGTCGCGAGGTTGAAGAAGGGGGTGGACCCCAGCTGTCAGCGGCCGATATTTTGAATCGGGATCCGGCTGCGGCCGGGATCGGGTGTGCTGGCGCGCAAAAGCCTTGTGGGCCGCGGTGTGCTGTCGCTTCGGCGTGCGACGCGTGTCCCCTGGGCCCACGCGCGAGTTTAAACTTTTCCCCGATTTTCAGATTTCCTTCAAACTTCAAATCCTTATAACTTTGGCTAGAAAGCTCCAAATTGAGTGAACCAAATTTTGCTGGATTCAGCTCTCTGAGTACTTTCCAGAAAATCAAGTTTCACTTCATGAAATTCCCTAATTCTCCAGAATTAATTCCTTAATGTTTAAACTGTTAGGAATTTTAACTGGAGAATCCTTTGGCGGAAAATCCTGAAATTTAGCTGAGATGTTCACCAAAATATCATTGAGCTACCATAAAAATTTCAGATCCATTTGAGCTCATTTAGTCCACCTAATGGTGTGATTAGTAAAACTGTTCCAGAGAAAATAGAAAATGTTCAGAAACATTTTCAGGATTTTCTCTGAAATTGTTTAGCTCATATCTTTAGTTAGAGACTTCCAAATTAAGTGAGACCAACTCCATTAGGACCCTCTGAAAATCTAGTTTTCAGAAAGTCATAGTTTGTCTCATGAAAATCCCTAGAACACCCTAAGGGTTCCAATTAAGGTCAAGGACATAATTATTTGTGGAGGGCTCAAATGAGCTTTGCTGCAACTAAAACTTGACCAAGTCTTTGTTTAGGTTGTAACCAAGCCACAGTAAAAGTTTCACAGTCATTAGGTCTGTCTAGTAAGGGTTATAGACTTCACAACTTCAAAGTTAATACAAAGGCATTTAATTAATACATACATTGTTCTTATCATGTAGTCGCTAAGGTCGAGGAGGAACCCGAAGTCCTAGACTTCGTTACTCCGGAGGAACAGCTAGCCTACGACCAAGAGCAGCAAGGCAAGCCCCGGTTTGCATTAACCTTTTTACAAATTTTATTGTTTTGAGCACATACTTGTTTCCCTTTGTTCGTTGCATTAGAGTCTTGATTGGAAACCCAACTGCACAGCCAAGAAAACCATGGGTTGGGTTTAGGATTGAAAACCTCGTTAGCCACTGCATTGCTAGGATAGAGTAGGATTCGGTACAAGTCGAGTAGTTGGAACTACTCGCGAGAATAGGCTAGAGGCACATTGCTCGGGTAGAGATAGCACATGAAACACATGGCAAGAAAATGAGACCGAGCGGAGAGTAAGGGCAGCAGGACTTTGGGGCCTGTGTGCTGTAGCTCCGCTTGTGTCGATTGAGGACCGAGCCGTGTGCGGGCCTGTTGAACAAGCTAGAACAGTACCGAAGACCTACCGGCTATATGGGAACCGGGAAACTGATGTAACTCGGGTAGCTGGGTGTTGAGGCATTGCCCGTCGTTCAGAGGGTAGGTTGAGAGCTCGAGGTGTAAATCAGCTGGCGGCACAGAGATGCGCGTGCAGGGACCTCTTGCTCGGGACGATGGGACCGGTTCAATATTTGGCTAACGGGTGAAAGGTAGTCGCGTACGGCGTCCGTGATGGTTGTTGTAGGCAACATCGAGTACGGGCGTACGTGACGGGTTATTCGGGTAACCCTGCAGGTGTAAATCGATTATAATCGCCGTCCCTCGCGGTCAGTGAGTACCACTTGTTCACTGTACCGTGACGTAGAAAGAACAGGCTAGTTACATGTTAAAATGTTGCTGATTGAAAGTTGGATATTGATTGTTAATGATATGTTGTAGCTTAGTGCTAACTAAAGTTCTTTTCAACTTTGGGCAAAGTACATGAGAGAAATGCGTTTCTTGTTTGATTGCGGCTCTCTCATGTGCCTTAGCATAAAGTTCTCCACAACCTGCTGCTAAAACTTGAAAGTAAGGTTCTACTAATTAGGCGAGTCCTTGCAAATGATTTTTACCTCATGCAACCCATTACCCTCATGTAGAAGTTCCATGTTTAGGTGAGACGGGTCAGACTTGCTGAGCCTTCGTGCTCACTGCTTGTGTTTGAAGCTTTTGCAGGGTTCTATGAGGAAGGGACTCCCGAAGAGGAGACGGAACCCCAGGAGGGGAACCCCGTCGAATGGGAGTCGTGCCCGCCGCAGAGTTAGTGTGCGTGTGTGCTAGCAAGGACACGTTCGAGGGCTGAACTTGCACTTGATGCTTAGTCTACGCCCGCGAGTGTGGACTAAACTTATTTTGATGTAAACATGTTAATAAACTTGTTTATGTAATAAAGCTTCCGCTTCCGCTTTGTACCTTTGACGTGTGTTATACGGTGCTGTGCAACGCAGCACCCCTCAGCGTGATCCTGGCTCGACAGGACCAGTGGGGTCGTGTCAGTGATCATCCCAATTCTTGCCGTGGTTGATAGCGCAAGCTCGTAGCATGTCTTCTAGGATCTGATTTACCCGCTCAGTATGCCCATCCGTTTGCGGGAGGTATGCTGAACTACGGATCAGCTTCGTCCCCAAGGCAGCATGTAGCTGCTCCCAAAAACGGGACACAAATAAAGTGCCCCGATCCGATATGATGGTACGGGGTACGCCGTACAAGCAGAGGATCCGTGAGATGTACAGTTCAGCATACTTCTTGGCGTTGTAGTTGGTGTTGACCGGGATGACATGGGCAACTTTGGTGAGCCGGTCGACGATCACCCACACCGAATCGTGTTTTTGAAAAGTGGTGAGTAAACCGACGATGAAGTCCATGCTCACATCTTCCCACTTCCAGGCAGGAACTCCCAGTGGTTGCAGCAGTCCCGGTTTCTGCATATGGTCTGCTTTCACCCTTCGACATGTATCACACTCGGACACGTACTTCGCGATCTCCCGCTTCATCCGTGTCCACCAAAACTTGCTTCTGAGTTCTTGATACATTTTGTTGCTGCCGGGGTGAATAGAAAATTTTGATAAGTGAGCCTCATCAAAAAATTTCTTCCGTAACTCCGGGTTACGGGGTACGACCATCTGGTCCTTGAACCATAGGACGCCGTCTCCGTCCTTCCAGAAACATTTCAGCTCCCCACTGTCTATATGTCTCTGCAAATGCGGCATGCCCTTGTCATGTTTCTGAGCTGCCGCTATCTCTTCACCGATGGTGGGGATCAAAGCTAGGTTGTAGAGAGCTCCGTGTGGAATCACATGCAGTGGTGGTTCGCTCTCTTCCAACAGTGTGATGGTCAGATTGTTGACGTGTGACTTGCGACTTAGCGCATCCGCCACTACGTTTGCCTTGCCAGGGTGATAATGGATCTCTATTTCGTAATCCTTTATCAGTTCCAACCATCTTCGCTGCCTCATGTTCAGCTCCTTCTGAGTGAATATGTACTTGAGGCTCTTGTGGTCGGTATATAAATGTACGAGGTTACCGAGTAGGTAGTGCCTCCACATTTTCAGTGCAAGTACCATGGCAGCGAGCTCCAAGTCGTGAATTGGATAATTCTGCTCATGGTTTCTGAGCTGCCGTGATCCATACGCGACCACTCTTCGGTCTTGCATCAGCACACACCCGAGCCCAATGACGGATGCATCGCAGTACACATCGAACGGTTTTGTTGTGTCTGGCTGCGCCAAAACCGGTGCTGATGTCAGATGCTTCACTAATGCCTTGAATGCTTCTTCACATGCTGGACTCCAAACATATTTGGTACCCTTCTTTAGCAGCTCCGTCATAGGCTTGGCAATCTTCGAGAAGTTCGGAATGAACCTCCGATAATATCCCGCGAGTCTGAGGAAACTCCGTACCTCATGAACAGTTCTCGGGGACTTCCAATTCAGCACTTGTGTGAACTTACTCGGGTCTACAGCGATACCCTCCACTGAGATGATATGCCCGAGAAAAGGCACTTGAGATATCCAGAATTCGCATTTGCTGAATTTTGCGTATAGCTTGTGATCCCGCAGCCGTTGCAAGACTATACGCAGATGCTTCTTGTGATCTTCCTCCGACTTGGAATATACCAGTATGTCGTCGATGAAGACCACGACAAACTTGTCCAGCTCCGGCATGAATACCGAGTTCATCAAGTACATGAAGTGAGCTGGAGCATTGGTGAGGCCGAAGGACATGACCAGGTACTCATAAAGCCCGTACCTCATCGAGAAAGCCGTCTTCGGAATATCCTCAGCCAGTATCTTAATCTGATGGTACCCAGATCTTAAGTCCATCTTGGAAAAGATTCTTGCTTCGACCAACTGATCAAACAACATGTCAATCCGTGGCAACGGGTACTTGTTCTTGATGGTTACGGCATTTAATGGATGATAGTCCACGCAAAGCCGCAGCGTCTCGTCTTTCTTCTTCACGAATAATGCCGAACAGCCCCATGGCGAGGAGCTCGGCCTAATAAAACCCTTCTCCAGCAGGTCCGTGAGCTGAGTCTTCAGTTCAGACAACTCCTTGGGCGCCATCTTGTATGGCCTTCAGGATATTTGCATGGTTCCCGGTGCAAGTTCAATCTTGAACTCCACCTCTCTATCGGGCGGCATCCGTGGTAAATCATCCGGGAACACGTCAGGGAACTCTTGGACCACTGGAATATCTTCCAATATGATGGTTGTGGGTTGATAGACACTTGGAAGTTTTATTTTTGGACTGTCCAGAGCTAAAGAATGAGATTTGTGTACTTCTGAATTCAAATGCATGATTCGGAGGACGGCGTCTAAAACTGCGCCGTGGTGGCTTAACGACGACATCCCTAAGATGACATCGACCTTTTGTCCCTCTAAAATTATGAGAGATGTAGGGTACACTTTACCCTCTAAGCATAATGGCGCTTTTGGGACCATCATGCTTGCTGAAATTTTCCCACCCGGTGAACAGATCACATAAGGACTATCGGTGGGTAGTATTTGCAAGATATATCTATCAATGAAAGCTTGGCTAATGAAGCTATGCGTGGTGCCTGAATCAAACAACACTATGGTGGGATGCTGGTGGAGTTGGAACATACCCGCAAGGATTGGCTCACCCTCCGGCACGTCCTCTATGGCAAGTTGGTGGACAGTGCCGGGCCTAGGGTTTGCCGGCCGCGCATTAGTGGGGTTCCGGGGCTGATTCCTCCCCGGAAGTTGCGGTGAAACTCCGCCACCTTGTCTCTCCGGACAACTGCTGGCGAAGTGTCCTGGGCGACCACATTTGTAGCATGTGACCGCTGCTTGTCCGGTGCTCGGGGGATGAAAGCCCGGCATGCGCTGCTGAGGTGCATACGCACGCGGCATCGCCCGCTGCTGCTGTTGTTGTTGCGGAGGTGGTACTGGCAGTGCCGGCCTGAATGCCGGTGAAGAATATAGCCGACTGCGGAATGGCATCGACCTCTGTGGTGGCTGCCAGCATGGACCCGATGGTGGCCGATTCACCATCCGAAACTTCTGAGAAGGACCGCCTCCTTCTCCGCTGCTTTGCGGCGCGCTTCGGTTTCTCTCCGCCGCTGCTAACTCCTTGCCGGAGTCCTCCTGAACAATCGCAGCATCAATTATGTCGTTGAGGCTGCCGCGATTGAACATCGCCAATTTTTCCTTCAGGAGCGGGTTAAGCCCCTGGTAGAAGTGGTCCCGCCGCTTCTCGTCAGTATCGGCGTGATATGACGCGTAGAGCACGAGATCGTTGAACGTCCTGGAATATTCCAGTGCGTTCCGGCTCCCATGTTGCAGGTGTAAGAATTCCTGTGTCGTCCTCTTCATCAGACCCGGCGGTATGTGATAGGCCCTGAAGGCCGTCCGGAACTCCACCCAGGTCATAACTCGGTCGGTGGGCTGTGAAGCACAGAAGTTTGCCCACCACGCGCTCGCGGATCCCTGGAGCTGCTGGACCGTGAACTGAGTCTTGCGCTGCTCACTTAGTTGGAGCAGCCCAAACTTCATCTCCATTGTGCGGAGCCAGTTGTCTGCATTGAGGGGTTCATCCGCCCTTGAGAATACCGGGGGATGAGTCGTTAGGAAGTCGGAGTAGGAGCTCGGTTGACGCTCCTCACGGTCTTGACGTCTCTCTGGGCGAGACGTATTGGCGATGAGAGTTTGCAGCAACTCCGTGTGTTGCTGATGAGAACCCGCCATTGCCGCCACAATGTCAGCCAATGTAACCGTTGGTGGTGGCGGTGGCGGTGTTTGCTGTTGTTGTTGCTGCTGTTGCTGCTGCTGTCCCGAGGAGTTCTCGGGAGGATGTTGGGAGGTTTCTCCCCCTTGACTAGAACCCCCAACGTCTGGGTTGGCACGAGTATGAGTCATTCTGAAATTCAAACAGCAGCGATCAGTATATGTCATACTTAAAATTCCATATGCAACAGTAGGTATTGAAGTGACACATGAATAATTTGCACAACATTCACATATATTGATAAAGCATAAACTTTATACAAGATACATTATTCTCGGGTCTCCGAGAAGTCGTGCTCATGTCGTCACTATCTATACATACGCTACTTCCTACACGACATGTCACTGGTTACAAAAGTTTGGGTCATACTACTCTGGTTGCCCTACTTGGCAACGGTAACCCCCTCCTCGGAGTAGAACTCGACCTCCTGTGAGTCGTCCTCCTCCGGTACCTTTGCTGGTGGTGCTGGATCTACAACCTCTTCGCCCATCTCGGGCTCTTCCATAGCCGGAAGACCCAAGACCACCGGTATGCGCAATACCGGAGGTACGAGGTCCTGCAATGCATGCACCTCATCCATGGCTTGGTTGTAGTCTTCTTCCCAGCCTTGCCCTTCCTCAATAGCGTCGTCCCGCTCTTGAGTAAGGTCCTCATTCTGCTGGGTTAGAGACTGCACCAGCTCTTGTAACGCCGCGATGTCAACACGGCTTTTCTTCTTCGCCTTCTTCAGACGATGCAACTGATTATGCTGTTCGTTCAGTCGCTTGATCGTCAGAAGGAGCACATTGCGGAGTGCGCTGTAAGCACTCTCGAAATGCTCTCCACAGCTTGTGCTCTCCTTGAGCCTTGCGGCGAGATGCTCCGTATGAACAGCTTGGCTGTCCATCATGGCGTTTCCCGCCCTCATCTGGAGGCTGAGGTTTGCCTCTGTGGGGTTTTACCTTGGGCAACCCGGATCGGTTGCCTCCCGGTACCTTCCTTCCCACACATGATGAGCCCGTCCCTCCACCGGAACGAGCACGTATGGAGTGCCCTCCATAGCTGTCACGTGTAGTTGGCAGAAACGTGACATGGTGTCGCAGGCTGCCACTTGCCACATCCCCTCCTGTTGTCTACCTCTCACCGTAACGGTGAACAGCGCCCAACCTGGTGACGTAGGTCCTGCCGGAACCTCGACATGGATTGTCTACGTCTTGTACCTCTCCTCGCTGTAAAATCCCCAAAAAAGTGGTAGCAAGAATTTTCAGCTCATGTACACTTAGGAAAAATGAGGGGAATTAAAACTTTTAAATCATAAAGGTGTAAGTTCAAAGTGAGGATTCAAACTTCCCAAAACTTCCAAACATGGATATCTAAATTCATAACTTGGGTCTTCATATTTCAAATATTCACCCTTCCAAATTTCAGCTCAATTGGAGGAGTTTCAATATTTGTTTGGGATTAAAAGAGGAAGTCCTTGAATATGAATTTAAATTTCAGCTTCAAATCCAAACTTCCTCAATTTGCAAATTTTGTTCCACAAGTGTGTTCTTCACATTTGAATTAGCAGCCATGCCAAAATTCAGAATTTTTTGAGTTGGTTTGCCAAGCTTTTGGAACAATGCAAAAGGGAAGATTCAAATTCCAATTCAAATTCAAATAACCAAAGTCAGTTCAAATTCCACACTAGAATTAAAATCATTTGAATTAAAGTATTTCAAACAATGACTTTGGGAGGAAGCAAAGGATTTAATTTGGAGAAAAATATCAGAGCTATTAGGTGGGGTGGGACCCACATGGCAGTGACACATGAAATAACAGAGGCAATTTGCTTCTGTTCTCCTTCTCGAGCTGCCACCGTGCTGTAGTATTCCCTCCACCGAGCTGCTTGTGACTTCCTCTCCACGGCAAGCACTGAGGCTGGTTGAAGCAGCAGCACGATCAAACTTTGTATCTCTACCTCCACCGAAGCTTTTTCCTCAGCTCTCGAGCGTCCAGCGAAGGAAACACATGCGCCCCCTCTGTGCTCGTGCTTCAGCACCCTCCAGCCACCCCCAGCACCGGTTGATCGCCCCAGGAGCTGCGCCAGCGACCCCTCAACGTGTTCCACCGCTCCTCAGCTCATCCCCGAGCTCCCCTCGCTGTGCCCAAGCTGTTCTTCACCGGCAAAACAGAGCACGTCGCACCATCACTGCACCTCGCCTTCCGGCCGCTCCAACGCATCTCCTGCACGTCCAGCACCTCCCTAAGGTGCGCCAAGGTGTGTAGATCATGCTACCGCAGTCCCCATGCCCTTCCCCATCGCTGGCTCGCCGGAATTTGGGTTTTGGCGCCGGTACACGTGAAGAACCGTCCCAAACAAAAACTGGAAATTCGTCCAACGTGGTTGATCATCAGTTCTACAATTCAAGCCACAGAAACTAGTGACCCTAGCACCGTCTCAAGCCAAAGCACGGGTTAAACCAGCCATCCCACGCCCCGGGCGACGAGAAATCACCGGCAGCGTCAAAAACGGGTCGGTCCTCCGGTGAACCCCATGTTCCGGCCATTTGCTGCATGGTTTATCCTGCGTTCCATGTTCCCCGATCATTGGTGATGCTTTAGGGCAAGGTAGCTTGCCGTGATAAGCTTTGGACGTGCCAGAACGCGTTGATGCCGAGCTCCAGAGCCGCCCCACCGGTGCCAACCTGTTTTCGTCCGTTTTCATGCACGGAAACCTTGCCCGGCAGCTGTGCCATGTTCCAAGGAGCATGTAGGGCAAAACCGGAGCTAATTTGGTGGAGAAATGATGGAGAACGAGCCACGCCAGGATCTGTGCTGGTGTGCACGCGCGTCTCTGGCGGGAGGTTGAAGAAAGACCTGACAAGTGGGGCCCCCTGTTAAGTCTCTGTGTAGGTTTCAAACAGAGAGCTATTCAAGTTTGAAAAATCCATAACTTTGTGTAGGCAACTCCTAAAAGGGTGAGACCAATTTTGTTTATATCCTTAGGAGGAGTACTTCACAGAGGAACAAATTGCTTGCTATGAAAATGCCCAGGGATTTCTGTAGAATTGTTTTTAGTAAATATTTTAGGGATTTATTACTGGAGTAATTATTTATGAAATATTCCCAAATTTGGGAAGCTAATCCTTTTCATAGTAACTGATCTCCAGTAAAAATTTGAGCATCATTGGAGTTGGTTTTCTAGGTCAAATTGTCTTCCAAAGTTCAGCATTTATTTGAAAATTCAAATTTAAACAGAAACTTTTCAGAACTCCTATCCAACTTCCAAAATTCATATCTCTCTGTTGGTAGCTCCAAAGATGGTGGAACAAATTTTGTTAGAACCATGGAGACTTACCCTAATCAGATCTTCCATTGTTAGCTATGTCAAAGCTCCTGATTTGGACTCAAAATTCAGAGAAACCTTGTGCTTGTAGGAATTTTGGAGACCACAATGTGCAATGACATTTCTCCAAATTTTTCTCAGATCATCCTTAGAGGGTCTAGTATCCACTGTAAAAATCCCAAAACCAATTAAGGATTCTAAATAGCAATAGCTATGAATAGAAGTCCAAATCTCATAAATCCTTAATACTTACACATGTATTTATTACATTTCATCATAGTGACCGAAGTTGAAGACGCACCGGAGCCCTTGGACATCCTTCCACCAGAAGCTGACTTCACATTTAACTCGCAACCAGGCAACCCCGGTTGCACTTAAGTACCTTTTATAATGCTTTTCATTTTTATCACTTATGTCTAGGGTGAATGCTTGCATTAGAGTTAGGGTGATTGAAACCCCACTTGCATAGCCTTTTAAATCCTATAAAGGGTTGGGTAGTTTACAAACTCGACGAGTAGAGAATGCCATGCTAAAGTTTAGGATCTCGGTAGAAGTCGAGTGGTTGGAAGCTACTCGCGAGATAGTACTTATCACCCGGAATGAGAAGAGGTAGAAAATGGATTAAGTTATGAAAATGAGACCCAGCAGGGGGGATAGGATGCAGTGAGCAGAGGTCTCACATGCGTAGCCCTGTTGGTGTCGATTGAGGACCGTCTGTGTGCGGCCCTGCTGGACAAGTATCGAACAGTACCGGATGCATACTGGCATATGGAAACTAGGAAACCGGTGTAATTGGTTAACCTGGGTGCCGAGGCTTACCCAACCGTAAATAGGAGTGGGTTGAGGGTAGCAAGGTGTAAATCTGCCGGTGGGCACAGTCACGCTCCACGCGGGGACCTCCTGCCCCTTACGGATGGACCGGTTCGGCATTTGGGTTGCCTTTGAAAGGTTGTTGCATACAACAGAGTAGGAAGGTTTGTGGAATCACACTTCTGAAAGTGGGTGTATGCAACGTGTTATCCGGGTGTGTCTTGATTGTAATCACCGTCCCTCGCGGTTATTTGAGTACCCGCTTGTTCACTGTGCTGTGACGTAGTAAGAAGTGAAATAAGCCAACTGAAAATGCTGCATTGAATTATTAATGTCTTGAAACCTTTTTTGCTGGAGTTATAGAGCTAACTAAGTTTATATTCCACTTTGGGCATCACCACATCGGAGGAAAGCGTTTCTTGTTTGATTGTGGACTTCCGATGTGAGGGCTGCCTAAGGCTCATTAAACTGTTGCAATAAAGCTGAAAGTAAGGATCAACATGTAGGTGTGTCTTTATTGCAAAGTCCTTCTTCCTATTTTACACATCCTTGCATGTAGAGTTCCATGCCTAGGGTTGTCGGTTAAGCCATGCTGAGCCATCGTGCTCACGGTTGCAATATTTGAGCTGTATGCAGGTGAGAGATATGAGGAGGGGTCCGAGGACGAGGCAATGCCCCTGTCGGGGTGCACGGCCGAGTTGGAGCCCTGCATGCCGCCGTGATTCTCCGGTCCTATGCTGCTAGTGTGTAGCATCCCTGGGCTGGATGGCTGCACTTTTGCTTAGTTAGTATTTGAGAGTAGCTATGTATATAACCTCCGCTGCATAATTAAGTTTTTGTAAAATACTTTCTCTGTTTTATATCAAATAAAAGTTTGTATGTTGTTATTAATTTTTTTCATGTGTGCTGTTGGGTGCCTCATCGCACGGCACCACCCTATGCGATCCTGGAGTGGGTGAACGACGGGGTGGTCCCCACAGTCGTGGTATCAGAGCCGCATTGGGAATAGCATGCTCGAAAAGAGCCTATTTTGAAAATTTAGAAGTAGTCGAGTGAGGATTAGTCATTAAGCCCATATAAGGTCTATGATAGTAGTAGTTACTAAGGTGGAAAGGCTAACTTATGTGTTATACATTCTGTAACGACGCTCCGACATCAAGTAAGAGGTAAGGTACGCCACCGTAGGCGGATCAATTGCGGTAACTCGCCATACGAGTAATAGTATGGAAGGTTATACCGTGGCTTGGCACAGTAGTTAATATGAGTCTCTAAACCTCTTCATGGTTCTGAGAGCATATGAAAACGCTGATCTCCAGCATGCTTTAGGCAAAAGTGAGAATACCCCATCGTGTGGTAAGCAACACGATAGTATGCAACTCTTGAACGTTCAATGTTCAAAGCGCCATACGCAGCGCTCGCCATCGGCGTGCCTCAACGGTCATGAGGCAGTAGGTGCTATCCGTTGGGTTGATAAAATTCCCAGCCGTAACGACTCGTTCGCGCTCTACTCGGGTCCCCCGTCGTGTGGTGTGAAAACACGACCATGTATCTTGATACGTGGCTTGATTCAAGGACGATCTGTATGGCAATGATACGGACCGTATGTTTTTACTACATATGGAACTGCCTGCAATGTTAAAAACCCTTGTGTGCACAATTATTGTGTGTTCTTCTGCAGGTACATTAAGCACGTTTGTGAGTGACGTTTTTAGTTCCACCATTTGACACGTATATGCCGGGATGCCGGTTTAGGATTATTCTTTGGTGAGGAAACGTAGTACCGAAACTGCATAAAAGTTTATTTTCAAAGAAAAGAGTCAATTGGGAGTATAGATTCAGTCTCAAAAACTTAGGAATAATCTCCCCTGTTTTCGACATAAATTTTGCTGAACTTGAACAGGGCATAAGTTAAGATTGGTTGAACCAATGGAGGTGTGCGATACCATTCTGGAAAGGTTTTGAAATCCTCTACAACTTTTCTGCAGAGCTCCAGAACAAAATCTCCCTCCAATGGGATGAAAATCTCAGATGAGTAGGCACTGTCCAGAAACAGGGCAGACCAGAATGCTCTTTGGAATTTTCTTTATTTCAACCACAATTTCCTGTAGAAAAATTTCTAAGGGTCAAGAAAGACACCGCTGGAAAGTACAGGAAATGTGCTACAACTTTGTTGTTGAACACTAGTCCAGATTTTGCCTCTATAGAGGTCAAAACTGTTGAATTATCCAGACTGGTCAGCTGGACCAGGAGCTGGACAGTGAGCACCATGTTGAAGTGTTTCCACCAAAACACTTAGTTTAACCGTTCGACGTCCAGTGGCTGTTGTAAAACAGCGAGTTGGAGTCGAAAAGTTTTTGCGTTCAACGTATCATTTCAGGCGAGTACATGTTTGGATCCTGTACAATAGCGAGGAATTACGCATGCTAACACACTTAACATCCAGTGGTGACCCGATGGTCGAAATGAACTTTCAACCCATAAAGTTCAATACTTTGGAACTCGATCATGTGACACGGTCCAGGGATGTATATGTTGCATAAAGTTTATACTTTAGCCATATGTGTGACTGTTATGCGTGCTGTTTATTCCATTCTCGCATTACTATTGTATAGACTGGATGAAATAAACCAACATGTGCTGATCATTTGAACGATCTGAATGCAGAATGGTGCGGACACGTTCAACACAAGAGGAGGGAGGTCCGAGTTAGGTTCGTGGTGATGAGTCCCCACCTCCGTAGCAAACCACGACACAGCAGCAACCACTTCCTCCAACGACAGAACTTCCAAGAAACCTGGTGGAGGTTCTCGCCGCAGTGCTCAGCTCGCGTGACGAGCAAACCGAGTTGCTGCGGATGCTAGTCCAGCAAAATGCGTCCCATCAGGGAGGACGCCAAGACAATGGGCAACACCAGCCCCAACACAGTTCGTATTCGGAATTCATGGAGACCCATCCACCGGTCTTCACGGAGGCCGAGGAACCTTTGGAGGCGGACAGCTTTATCCGCACTCTGGAGGCGAAGTTCGGGCTGCTACGGTGCACCGAACATCAGAAAGAGCTGTATGCAGCGCAACAGCTTCAAGGAGAAGCCGGTACCTGGTGGGCGAACTACACCGCCTCCTTACCGGCTGGCCATGCCGTCACATGGACGGAGTTCCGGGAGGTGTTCTGCGCCTATCACATACCTCCCGGTGTGATGGAAATGAAGCTCCAGGAGTTCCTAGCGTTACGGCAAGGTGAGAGGACTGCTCATGAGTACTCCAGGTTATTCAACCCGCTGGCGCAGTATGCGCCAGGATTTGTGGGGACGGAATACAACAAGCGCAACGCGTTCTTCCGGGGCCTGAATTCAAAGATGAAGGTCCATCTCGCCCAAAGCAATCGCGGCACATTCAAAGACCTCGTTAACGCAGCAATTCTACAAGAGAATGCTCAGCGTGAGCGCGGTTCTGATAAAAGGAAACGCAGAGCGCTGACAAGCAGCAGTGGTGGGACGCCACAGAAATACCGCGTTTGTGTATCACTCACCATCCGGTCAGAGATGGCAGCCACCGACGCGACCGCCTCAGTTTCACGGTCGGAAATATAATGCGCGGGGCTTTCGACCGACGCATCCACCACAGCAACAGCAGCAGCAAAGGATGGTCCCGCGTGCACCTCAGTTTCAACAGCGTGCACCGGGATTCCGTCCTGAAGTCGGCGGGACCCCGACACCTTACACGTGCTACACGTGTGGCCGTGTCGGGCACATTTCAAGGGACTGCCCCGAGCCACGACAGGGCAGGGGTGCAGCACCATATCAGGGCGCTAATCAGCCCCGCAACCAGCCCAAGAAACCCGCACCAAAACCCAGCAACGTCCACCACTTAGCCATCGAAGACGTGCCGGAAGGCAAACCCGTCCTCGCGGGTATGTTCTCTTACTTAGATCATCCTGTAGTCATACTTTTTGACTCCGGTGCCACCCATAATTTCATAAGTCAGTCTTATGTTATTAAATATCAACTGCCTATCATTCCCACAAATAATTCATATTTGATATGTTCTCCGGGTGGGAAAATAACAGCTGATAGAATGGTCTATAGAGCACCATTACAGTTGGGTGGGAATCTATATCTGACTTCTCTGATCATGTTAGAGAGTCAAAAACTTGATGTCATTTTAGGAATGTCATGGCTACATCGCCATGGTGCTGCTCTTGACATCATTCCACGTGTGGTTCGTTTAAACTCTCCACTTCATGGACCACATGTTCTTATTCTTGACCGTTCGGTTCAAGAAGCTCCAGCCACATATAACACGGAAGCCACAAAACTTGAGGATATTCTTGTGGTCCGTGAATACCCGGATGTCTTTCCGGATGATCTCCCGGGCATGCCACCCGAAAGGGATGTCGAGTTAAAGATTGAACTTGTACCTGGAACGACGCCGATATCACGGAGACCATACAAGATGGCTCCGAGTGAGCTGGCTGAACTGAAGGAGCAGCTCAACGATCTAATGAAGAAGGGTTTCATTCGACCGAGTTCCTCGCCATGGGGATGCTCGGCGCTTTTCGTGAAGAAGAAGGATGAAACCTTGAGGTTGTGTGTGGACTACCGACCTCTCAACGCCATCACCATCAAGAATAAGTATCCACTGCCCCGCATCGATATTCTCTTCGATCAACTTGTGGGTGCGAGTGTATTTTCAAAGATGGATCTTCGCTCCGGATATCATCAAATTAAGATCCGAGCGGAAGATATTCCGAAGACGGCCTTCTCGACGAGATATGGGTTGTATGAATACCTCGTCATGTCCTTTGGTCTCACCAACGCCCCGGCACACTTCATGTATCTCATGAACTCAGTGTTCATGCTGGAGTTGGACAAGTTTGTGTTGGTGTTCAGAGACGACATCTTGGTTTACTCCAAGTCTTAAGAAGAACACGCCAAACACTTGCATATCGTACTTCAACGATTGCGAGACCATAAGCTTTATGCCAAGTTCAGCAAGTGCGAGTTTTGGATCAGCCAAGTGTCATTCCTTGGTCACATTATTTCTGCAGAAGGCATTGCAGTTGATCCAAGCAAGATCGAACAAGTGCTGAAATGGAAGTCCCCCACATCAGTCTACAAAGTCAGAAGTTTCCTCGGCCTAGCAGGATATTATCGGAGATTCATACCCAACTTCTCCAAGCTTGCTAAGCCTATTACTGAAATGTTGAAGAAGGGGGTCAAATATGTTTGGAGCTCAGATTGTGAGGAAGCTTTCCAAGCATTAGTGAAGCATCTTACAACAGCTCCGGTGTTAGCCCAACCGGATACAACCAAGCCCTTCGACGTATACTGTGATGCGTCTAGCATTGTGCTTGGCTGTATATTGATGCAAGGAGGAAGAGTGGTGCCTATGGCTCACGTCAACTTCGTAACCATGAGCAGCACTATCCGACTCATGATCTTGAGCTCGCTGCTGTGGTGCTGGCATTAAAAATGTGGGGGTACTATTTGCTTGGGAACTTAGTGCACCTCTACACCGACCACAAGAGTCTGAAATATATATTCACTCAAAAGGAGTTGAATATGCGGCAACGGAGATGCCTAGAACTGATCAAAGACTATGAGATCGAGATTCACTACCATCCCGGAAAGGCAAACGTGGTTGCCGATGCCTTAAGCCGCAAATCCCATGTCAACAGTCTGTCCATCATCTCACCTGAAGAGGAGGAGCCGAGTCTGTACTTGATTCCATATGGGGCGTTATATAATCTTGCTCTCGTCCCGACCATAAGGGAGGATATTATGGAAGCTCAGAAGAAAGACATGGGAATGTCGCACATTCGGAGAAGGATGGAGAATGGCGAAATGAAATGCTTCCAAAGAGATGAACACGACACTCTATGGTTTAAAGACCGTATAGTGGTACCCCGTGACATGAAACTTCAGAAGAAAATCTTGGATGAAGCTCATTTGTCCAAGTATTCTATTCATTCGGGCAGCAACAAGATGTACCAGGATCTGAAAACCAGGTTTTGGTGGACACGGATGAAAAGAGAAATCGCAAAGTACATATCTGAATGTGATGCGTGTCGGCGTGTGAAAGCCGATCATATGCGTAAAGCCGGACAGCTGCAACCATTGAACATTCAGGCGTGGAAGTGGGAGGATATCAGCATGGACTTCATAGTCGGGTTAGCTCTCACGTCTCACAGACATGACTCGATTTGGGTGATAGTCGATCGACTAACCAAGTCAGCTCATTTCATTCCCGTACATACAAAGTACGTGGCCAAGCAATATGCGGAGCTATACATTGCAAAGATCTTGTGCTTGCACGGTGTCCCCCGCTCCATCATTTCAGATCGTGGTGCGCTGTTCGTCTCTCGGTTTTGGGAACAGCTGCACGCATCATTGGGGACCAAACTGATCCGAAGCTCCGCGTATCACCCGCAGACAGATGGTCAAACTGAACCGGTGAATCAAGTTCTTGAAGACATTCTACGCGCTTGTGCCATCCACCACGACAAGAATTGGGACGATCATTTGCCGTTGGTGGTGTTTTCTTACAACAATGGCTATCAAGCTAGCATCAAGATGGCGCCGTATGAAGCTCTCTACGGCCGGAAATGTCGCACACCTCTCAACTGGTGCGAGTCCGACGAGCGAGTTATCTACGGCATTGAACTTGTGAATGAGGCAGAAGAACGAGTGCGAGTAATACAAGCCAATCTTAAGGCTGCTCAATCTCGTCAGAAGAGCTATGCGGATAAAAGATGCCGCCCTCTCCACTTCGACATCGGGGACCATGTTTATGTCTGTGTGTCTCCGATGAAAGGAGTTCATCGTTTCGGGGTGAAGGGTAAACTTGCGTCACGGTTCATTGGTCCGTTTGCCGTCATTGAAAGATGCAGACCTGTGGCCTATCGCTTGGATTTACCGGCGTCGCTCGGAGGGATTCACATTGTCTTCCATATCTCTCAGCTGAGGAAGTGCCTCAAACCCTCTGCTGAAATCCGCACAGAAGACATGGAAGTTCTTCAACCGGACCTCACGTGCACGGAGTATCCAATCCGGATTATCGATGAAAAGACTCGCGCCACAAGAAACCAAACCTTAGGGTTCTACAAGGTCTTGTGGAGTAACCATACCGCTGATGAGGCGACATGGGAAAGCGAGGACTATCTACGAACATATTATCCGGACTTGCTATCATCGTATACCCGGTAAAGTTTCCCCCACTCTGCATTTTTTTTGGAATCTCGGGACGAGATTCTTTTAAGGGGGTAGTGATGTAAAATCCCCAAAAAAGTTGTAGCAAGAATTTTCAGCTCATGTATACTTAGGAAAAATGAGGGGAATTAAAACTTTTAAATCATAACGGTGTAAGTTCAAAGTGAGGATTCAAACTTCCCAAAACATCCAAACATGGAGATCTAAATTCATAAATTGGGTCTTCATATTTCAAATATTCACCCTTCCAAATTTCAGCTCAATTGGAAGAGTTTCAATATTTGTTTGGGATTAAAAGAGGAAGTCCTCGAATATGAATTTAAATTTCAGTTTAATATCCAAACTTCCTCAATTTGCAAATTTAGTTCCACAAGTGTGTTCTTCTCATTTGAATTAGCAGCCATGCCAAAATTCAGAATTTTTTGAGTTGGTTTGCCATGCTTTTGGAACAATGCAAAAGGGAAGATTCCAATTCCAATTCAAATTCAAATAACCGAAGTCAGTTCAAATTCCAAACTAGAATTAAAATCATTTGAATTAAAATATTTCAAACCATGACTTTGTGAGGAAGCAAAGGATTTAATTTAGAGAAAAATATCAGAGCTATTAGGTGAGGTGGGACCCACATGGCAGTGACACATGAAATAACAGAGGCTATTTGCTTCTGTTCTCCTTCTCTAGCTGCCACCGTGCTGTAGTCTTCCCTCCACCGAGCTGCTTGTGACTTCCTCTCCACGGCAAGCACTGAGGCTGGTTAAAGCAGCAGCACGATCAAACTTTGTCTCTCTACCTCCACCGAAGCTTTTTCCTCAGCTCTCGAGCGTCCAGCGAAGGAAACACACGTGCCCCCTCTGTGCTCGTGCTTCAGCACCTCCAGCCACCCCAGCACCGGTTGATCGCCCCAGGAGCTGCGCGAATGACCCCTCAACGTGTTCCACCGCTCCTCAGCTCATCCCCGAGCTCCCCTCGCTGTGCCCAAGCTGTTCTTCACCGGCAAAACAGAGCACGTCGCACCATCACTGCACCTCGCCTTCCGGCCGCTCCAACGCCTCTCCCGCACGTCCAGCACCTCCCTAAGGTGCGCCAAGGTGTGTAGATCATGCTACCGCAGTCCCCTTGCCCTTCCCCATCGCTGGCTCGCCAGAATTTGGGTTTTGGCGCCGGTACACGTGAAGAACCGACCCAAACCAAAACTGGAAATTCGTCCAATGTGGTTGATCATCGGTTCTACAATTCAAGCCACAGAAACTAGTGAGCCTAGCGCCCTTTCAATCCAATGCACGGGTTAAACCAGCCATCCCACGCCCCGGGCGATGAGAAATGACCGGCGGCGGCAAAAACGGGTCGGTCCTCCGGTGAACCCCATGTTCCGGCCATTTGCTGCAAGGTTTAGCCTGTGTTCCATATTTCCCAATCATTGGTGATACTTTAGGGCAAGGTAGCTTGTCTTGAGAAGCTTTGGACGTGCCAGAATGCGTTGATGCTGAGCTCCAGAGCCGCCCCGCCGGTGCCAACCTGTTTTCGTCCGTTTTCATGCGCGGAAACATTGCCCGGCAGCTGCGCCATGTTCCAAGGAGCATGTAGGGCAAAACCGGAGCTAATTTGGTGGAGAAATGAGGGAGAATGAGCCACGCCACGATCTGTGCTGGTGTGCATGCGCGTCTCCGGCGGGAGGTTGAAGAAAGACCTGACAAGTGGGGCCCCCTGTTAAGTCTCTGTGTAGGTTTCAAACAGAGAGCTATTCAAGTTTGAAAAATCCATAACTTTGTGTAGGCAACTCCAAAAAGGGTGAGACCAATTTTGTTTGAATCCTTAGGAGGAGTAATTCACAGAGGAACAAATTGCTTGCTAAGAAAATGCACAGAAATATCTGTAGAATTGTTTTAGTAAATCCTTTAGGGATTTATTACAGCAGTAATTCTTTATGAAATATTCCCAAATTTGGGCAGATATGTAAAAGTCTCAAAAATGTGTATGAATAAAAACTATGGTTTGAGTTCATATGTGTGGCAATGACATTAAAAATGGGACATGCTAAAACTTTCTTCATGCAAAGTAATACATGGATGATCATCCATGATGAGGCTCACCTTTTTATTTAAAAGTGTTGAACCAATAAGGAGTAAATACCTCTTTGCATGTAAGTTTAAAATTCAGATTTGAAATTCAAAGTTCACACATAGGGTGAGCAAAAACTTTGAATAAACATGCAACCCTATAGTTGGGATTATAGGGAAAAGTTTGCTCTCAAACTTTTCAATTGTAGGGGGCTCAAAAAGGAGTTAAAGAGGAGAATTTGCAAACTTCAACCAAATTCAAATTTGGCAAGCAAATTCAAACTGAATTGGAAGGATTCAAATTCTAACCCCCATTTTAAAACTCAGAATTGTGGGAATCAAGAGGATCAGCTTGAGAAGATATTTGGGGAGGAACTGTGGAGTGGGACCCACATGTCATAGAGCTAAAAGAGGAGCCTTGCACCTTAAGTCTCAGCCCCAGTGGGGAAAATAGTCGAGCAGCACGTGGGCCAAGAGCTGCTCCCACCGTGGAGCCACGGGGGCGCTCGGCAGCGCCACCAGCTGCTGCATTTCCCCACACACGGCGCCCAGAGGCGGTTCTGCGACCTGATAAACCCCCCCTGGACGAAGCAAAGGCCGTCCCTTCTTCTCTCCTCGCGAGCGCACGGCCAGCGACCGTCTTCCCCGCCGCCTCTCGGTCCGAGCGGAAGAACGGCGAAACCACCACGCTCTTTCCTCCCCTGACCTGCTAAACAGCACCGCGAGCTCGGCCTCCACCTCCCTGACCCGCAAGCCAGCGAGCTGCGGCCTCCAGTGCCCGAGAACAACCGCCGCCGCGGCGACCTAAGCCGAGGAAGTGATCGGGCGCTCGTGGACAGCCCTCCACAACGGGTTTCACGGCCGAGCGATCACACCTACGGACGCGCACGGGTGCGGTGCTGCTCTCAGCCCAAGCTCAGGTCATACCGTGAAGCATCGCCGGCGAATTTCGAAGTTTTGCTCCGGCGACCCCATTCCGAGCTTCCGGTATGACTCTTTCAAATTCTTGCCCTCTGATCCTCCTTAAGTCATCAAATTTGGCACATGGACGCTGGATTAGACGGCGGTCATTTCTCCTTCAGGATCCAACGCATGAAAACACCTCAGCACGACGGATTTGAGCTCGACTAGAGGTGTTCATGGCGGACCCATTCGGTCGCACGGCGACAACCTATTTACAGCCGCTCCCGAGCCATTTTGAGGTCGTGCCGATCTTCCTAGAGCTGCGCTGGTGCTGTAGGGCTCGTCGGCACAAGCTTTTGAGGGCTGGAGACCCCGGGCGACGCTGCCGGACTTCCACAGAGGCAGTTACACGTCGCCGGCCATGTTCCGGTCGCCGGCGGCCCTAGCAAGCCCCACAGCCCTGTTCCTCGAGGCCCTAAACCCCCTGGCGGCGAGTTGTAGCTCCGGCGGTGGCCGGAAAGGCCGTTCCGGCGAACTTGCGGTTACTCCGGCAAGGGGGAGCGCGCAGGCGCGAGAGAGGAAGCCGGAGGTAGAAGACGGAGCGTGGGCCCCGCCTGTCAGCAGCTCAGAATTCAAATCTGGGATCGGGTGTGGCCAGGATCCCATGTGCTGGCGCGAAAAACCCCGTGGCCCCGGTGTGGCCCAGTTCTGATTGGTTGGATATCAAATAAGCGGGCCCAGTGGGATTTTCAATAGGAAAATAATTCCAGACTTAGCTCAATCTTTAGAAATTCATATCTCCCTGTGGAAAACTCCAATTTGAGTGATTCCAATTGGGTTGGATTCATCTCTCTGAGTTCTATCCAAATATGAACCCAGATTTCTATGAAAGTCAATATTATATTCTGGAAAATTCTTTGAAGGTTTTCTGAAAAAGAATTATTGAGGGAGTTTGGGTTATCCAAAAATACCCAAATTTTTCCAGAATATTCTTTAGCATATTATTGACCTACTAGCAAATTTTCAGATCATTTGAAGATCATTTGTGTAAGAATTTGCTAAATGCAAACTACTGTGTTCAAAAGAGTCCAGAAACATTTTCAGAAAATGTTTCCCACTTCAAAAATCTGTTCTGAGCAATCCATAGCTCCAAAAATCAGAGGAAAATTTAGGCAAGCTCTCTGGGACATACTTGGAATTGTAGTTCACTTAGTTGGGCATGAAAATGCACATTACTACAGAATTAATTGTATTGAATACAAATGCTTAAAGAATTGTTCCGGGAGAACTACCCAAGTAAAAGGGCTGACTTTTGGACCAGATGACTCTCATGTGATCAAGAACTCACATGTAAATTATCAGCCCAAGATGAGTCCTGGAACTCCCTGCCCTTATTCTCCATACTTATGTATAAGGGAAAAATACATAAGAGATATTGTGAGAATTATGGAGGACACAATATGACTCCACATTAGCTGCAATTTGGCAAGCTAAATCCTTAGGTAGTATAGAACCTGCTGTAAAAGTTTTGAGGCCCTTGGAGTTCTTGTTCTTCAGTTGAACTCAAATCTTTTCAGCTTATTTATTATGTTCATTAGAGAAAAGGGTTAGTGTATAGCTAAGGGCCTTAAGGTCAAATTAGTTTAATTCTGTTCTTTGCACAACAGAGGCAAACCAAGCCATGCTTGGGTTTTCCACACAACCTCTGTTCTTAAGAAAGTAATTCTATAACTTCTTTCCATTACATTCTATAAAATATGTGCATATGCATCTCAATAGGAACCACAACGAAGGGGACTCAAAGGAGTGATTCATCGAAGTGGATCAAGCTCCGGAGAGCCAAGGGTGGATCTGCAAGAATACTAACTGCTATTATACGACTACCCTGCAAAACAGGCAAGCTCCGGTTTGCATTTAACAGCTGTTAAGTTTTTATTTTGTACTCACTTTCGGTCAAGATATGAACTGTGCATTAGGTCTAGTGATTGATACTCCTCTTGCATAGCCAAATGACCCATGGAGTATTGGGTAGGTGTCTTTCACCGTGTAGAACTGCCATGCTTAAGTACGGTTCGGTAGAAGTCGAGTGGTGAGATGCTACTCGCAGATTTAGGAACAACAGGGGCATACGGGATTGGTTCGTAATTGAATTAGCAAGTTAAAATTGAGACCGGAAGGTTGTAGGAGCAGCAGGACATAGGGGCCTGGGTGCTGTAGACCTGTCCGTGTCGCTCAAGGACCGATCCGTATGCGGCCCTGTTGAACAAGTTTGAGTTGTGTACCGGACTCATGCTGGCTATATGGGACCCAGTAAACCGATGTACCTCGGGAAGCTGTCGTTGGGACTTTTCGGGTCGCCTCAGGCGGACGGCCGGTGTGCAGTATGTGGGGAATATTCTCATGACATCTCACATCGGAAGGTGCACCATGAGAGTAGATACTGTACGGGGCGACTTGATCGATTCAGCGGGGGTGAAACGGGGGAAAGGCTGCCACGTATGACGTCAGTGATGGTTGTTATAGGCAACGTCGAGTACGGGCGTACGTGTCGTGTAGTCCGGGTGTTATTGATTCGAATCACCGTCGCTCGCGGAATGGACTGAGCATACTTGTTCTCACAGTCGTGACGTAGTAAGAACTTGCATGAGAAAGGAACTAATCATATTGATGTGAAGTATTATACTAGTGTTGTATTGGATCTCGATGAATAGGCTAGTGCTAACTCGATTCTTTTATGCCATGAGCAATTTACATCGGGGAAAAGCGTTTCTTGTTTGATTGTGGACTCCCGATGTAGCGTGCCCAGGGTTACTTAAAATGCTGCAATTAATACCTGAAAGTAAGGATTCACTTTTAGGCGAGTTAATTATGCTTATGCCATCCTACGTTAGGTTCATAACCTCACTTAGAGTTTCATGTTTAGGGTGACGGTTAAGTCTTGCTGAGCGTTATGCTCACGGATGCTATCCGAGTTGTTTTGCAGGTAATTGACTCGCTGATTATGAGAAGGGGTGCCGATGAGACTCGGGAACCTCCGAGTGCTTACTCTAAGAGCATCCTCGCCGCTGCATGTCTTCGTGTTGCTAGTAAGAGACGTCCGCGGGCTGGACCGTTTCTTTGTTGCTAGTTTAGATATGAGTCGTGAGAGTGATAGTCTTCCGCTGTAGTTTACTCTGATATACTTATTTGTAAAACAATCTTGTACGCTTCCGCAAACTATTTATGTAATATGATGTATGTTCATCGACCCGTGTGCTGTTGGGTGCCGCATAACACGGTACCACCCGACGAGGTCCCGTGGGGCCGTCTCAGCGTGGTATCAGAGCTACCACACATGGTATCAGATCTGCGTTGGGAACAGAGCACGGATTGAGCATCATATTATGTCAAAAACTTAGGATACGGTGAGATAACGGTACTAGGCCCACATAAGGACTACTATTAGCATATAATAGGAAGGTGGCAAACTAACCTATTTTTATGTCGGAAAAATCGTGCATCTCGGGACGTCTATGTCTTGGGGGTGCACGTATGCGCTGTCCACCAGTGCGCACAAGCTGAAGGGTGGAGCCCCACGGGTGGCAAATAACCTGACCCGCTTTAGTATCCTCTACGACTCTTCATGTCGTTTGGGGTATTCGAGCAACGTCTTCCCTGGCGTGCGTGGTGCAATTTAGGAGACCCCGTCACGTGGTCAGTAATGTGAACACGTAGCTCAAGGCGTGTTTGGCTTGAGAACACCTGGGCGAGTGATGACGGCTGGGTGTACAAACTGTTATGGATACCGGGTTCGGTGTGCAGCCGAACCTGATGATTGAGTGTGTTTTATGTAGGTACTAACCACGAAAAACCTTAGTGCGTGTAGAACACGTTTGCGAGTGATCGTTTTAATGCCACCTAATGATACGTGTATGCCGGTGTAATCCGGTGAGGTTTTTCTTTGGTGAGGCAACGTAGTACCGTCATATGTCTTACGGTGCATCGTCACCGTACTACACTGGATAGTATTCTTACCTATGAAGAAATCATTCATGACTAACTTTCAAACTAAAAATGGATGTGATAAAGCACATATTAGTTACTGAACTCTTCATTTGAACTAAGTTTCAAAGAAGAGAATTACTAGGCTTCTTTTGATCTCAAAAACAGAGTGCTCTGTTCTGGCAGAAGTTTTGCCGAACTTTAACAGAGCGTAACTCTGATTAGTTTGACCCAATGGAGGTGTTTGATACGGTTCTGGAAAGTTTATTAAGTGCTCTACAACTTTTCTGTAGAACTCCAGAGCCAAATCCGACACCAACTTGGTTGAACGTCCAGATGAATGCAAACTGTTCAGAAAACAGAGCAGCTGCAGACTTCTCTGGATGTTGCTGTAAATTAGCCGTCACAGTCTGTAGAAAAATTTCTAAGGGTCATATGATACACCGTTGGAAAGGTTAGGAAATTTGCAACGATTTTGTAGTTCATAGTTTGTTCAGAATTGTACCCCAGTTGTATGTAAAACTGTGATGAAAACAGCCACATACAAAGGAGGTGCTGGCAAATTTTAGCCAGAAATTCTGTCAACTTTGAACAATCCTAACTTTTGTTCCAGAAATTATCTAGGGGCATGTGAGTACTTGTTGAAAATATACTGAAGTTAACTTTAACTTTGGTATTCAACTTGAGTTATGAAAATGCTAGTAACTGGATCAAATTCTGGGTTAAGTACTGAAAGGTCTGTTTTGTACCGAATGAGGGACTGGATATGTTGGCTTTAGAAAGATGTGTAAACATGAAATTTTGTTATGCTTTCATAAAGTTTTAGCATGTTCATGTTTTACATACTTTCACATACTGCTGAGATCATGTTTTGACTTCCCTCAAAAATTATCTTTGTGCAGTATGGTGCGTACTCATTCTCCGAGTAGGGTTGATAGTTCTCGTCAAGATGATGATGACTCGACTCCACCACGGGCACCACCATCAACGGTATGGACGGATATCATGGCTCAGATGGTCGAGTCAAGTCAAGAGAACACAAGACTACTCCAAGCCTTGGTACAACAGGGCTTACTCCAGCGTGCACAACAGGACGTTCCACCTCGGAACGCCTACTTGGATTTCTTGGCGACACAACCGCCAATCTTCACGGAAGCCCATGAACCAGTGGAAGCTGATCAGTGGCTTCGAGTTATGGAGTCCAAGTTTGGGGTGTTTGAGTGCGACGAATATCAGAAGGCAGCATTTGCAGCTCAACAGCTCCATGGAGTCGCCGGAAATTGGTGGTTCTCTTATCTTGCCACCGTTCCGGAAGGTCATCAAGTGGAATGGACGGAATTTCGTGAAGCATTCCGGGCTCGTCACATTCCTATGGGTTTTATTAAGGCCCAACAGCAAGAATTCAGAAACTTGAAGCAGGGGGACATGAGTGTCCTCGATTATGTCCGAAGATTCAACCTTCTGGCACAATATGCTCCTGCTTATGCGACGAGCGAAGCTGCAATGTGTGACTACTTTTTCTATGGCTTGAGTGCCATACTAAAAGAGAAGTTAGCTTTGTTCAATCAAGGCTGTTACACCGAGTTGCTCAGTGCTGCTCTGCTGCAAGAACAAGCGACACTTGAGTGTCAAGCAGAGAATAGGGACCGGGAGGATGTGCAGGAAGACACACCAGTCGTTCCTCATAAATATCGTGTGGTGTATCACACACCATCCGATGAAAGATGGCAAACGCCAGCGAGATCAACTCCGTACAGATTCCCTGCTCAAGAGCCTTGTCTTGAAACAACACCATTGCCGCAGCAACGAAGGACACCTGTTGCATCATTGCTGCAGCCAAGTACATCAACTTCTCAACCACAAGTCAACGAAGAACCGGGGAAACCCCCGTGTTCTTTTTGCCACCGTTCTGGGCATTTTAGGCAGGAATGCCGGGAGAAGTTGTTGAATACCAGACAGCCATCATCATCACGTGGTATGCCGCCACCTGCTCAAGTCAATGTAACAGCATTGCAAGCCGGGAGTGTGCAACATCTGGCTATTGAGGATGTCCCGGAGGGAGCACCGGTGTTAGCGGGCATGTTCACTCTCAAAGACTTGCCCGTGCTCATACTTTTTGATTCAGGTGCAACCCACAATTTTATCAGCAAAACATGCGTGGATCAGCACCAATTATCCATCAATACTCCCACAACGAGTTTTCTCATACGTTCACCGGGAGGAAATATCTCTGCCAATCAGATTGTGTCCCGAGCAGCTTTGTGTTTGGGCAGAAAAATATACCCAACATCGCTGATTATGTTGGATAGGCAGAAGATAGACATTATATTGGGGATGTCTTGGTTAAATCGTCACAGTGCCGTTCTCAATATCGGTAACCGGACTGTCCAGATTGACTCGCCAATTCACGGACAGCACACACTGTTTTTAGACAGCGAAGATCCAGATATGGTAGAGGCCTACCACACGGAAGCGCTGAAGCTGGAAGATATTTCGGTGGTACGTGATTATCCCGACGTATTTCCCGATGACTTACCGGGCATGCCGCCCGAACGGGACGTCGAGTTCAAAATTGAACTGGCGCCGGGAACGACGCCTATTTCACGAAGGCCTTACAAGATGGCACCTAACGAGCTAGCGGAGTTGAAAGAGCAACTGAATGAACTCATGAGCAAGGGTTTCATACGACCAAGTTCTTCACCTTGGGGTTGCTCAGCGCTGTTCGTTAAGAAGAAGGACGAAACACTACGGCTATGTGTTGATTATCGTCCTCTCAATGCTGTCACAATAAAGAACAAGTATCCTTTGTCCCGCATTGACATCCTGTTTGATCAACTTGTGGGTGCAAAGGTATTTTCGAAGATGGATCTTCGGTCGGGCTATCATCAAATCAAGATCCGACCGGAGGACATACCGAAGACAGCTTTCTCGACGAGATACGGACTCTACGAGTACCTCGTCATGTCATTTGGGCTAACCAATGCTCCGGCACACTTTATGTATTTGATGAATTCTGTATTCATGCCGGAGCTAGACAAGTTCGTCGTGGTATTCATCGACGACATTTTGGTTTACTCCAAATCTAAAGAAGAGCACGCTGAACATCTGCGTATTGTGCTACAACGGTTGCGGGAGCACCAATTGTATGCCAAGTTCAGCAAGTGCAAATTTTGGATTGATCAAGTGCCTTTCCTAGGCCATATCATTTCAGCAGAGGGCATTGCCGTGGACCCCAGCAAAATTGAACAAGTGCTGAAGTGGGAATCTCCCAAATCAGTCCACGAGGTCCGAAGTTTCCTGGGTTTAGCAGGGTATTATCGGAGGTTTATTCCGAGCTTCTCAAAGATTGCTAAACCAAAGACGGAGCTACTGAAGAAGGGCACTAAATACATGTGGAATACAGCATGTGAATCTGCATTCAAGACGTTGGTGAAACATCTCACCACAGCTCCAGTTCTTGCTCAGCCAGACACGACGAAGCCATTTGATGTATACTGTGATGCATCCGGCATCGGTCTCGGCTGTGTTCTGATGCAAGAAGGGCGTGTAGTCGCCTATGGGTCTCGTCAACTGCGAAACCACGAGCAGCATTATCCAACTCACGATCTTGAGCTTGCTGCAGTGGTGTTGGCATTGAAGATGTGGAGTCATTACCTACTGGGTAATCTTGTTCACCTCTACACTGACCATAAGAGCCTGAACTATATCTTCACGCAGAAGGAGCTGAATATGAGACAACGGAGATGGTTGGAGCTCATAAAAGATTATGAAATTGAGATCCACTATCACCCGGGAAAAGCCAACGTGGTTGCCGACTCGCTTAGTCAGAAAGCCCACATTCACAACTTAGCGGTTGCTGAGTTGGAAGATGAAGAACCAAGCCTCCGTGTTATTCCGTATGGCGCGCTTTATAATCTCGCGCTCATTCCAACAATCCGTGAAGAGATTGTTGAGGCTCAAAGAAGAGACAGAGGTATGTCTCACATACGGAGAAGACTCGACAACGGAGAGATGAAATGCTTCCGGAAGGATGAGAACGGTACGATATGGTTTAAAGACCGTATAGTGGTACCGCGTAATATGAAACTCCGGAAGAAGATCTTGGATGAAGCCCACATGTCGAAGTTTTACATTCATCCCGGAAGTAACAAGATGTACCAAGATTTGAAACAGAAATTTTGGTGGACGAGGATGAAGAGGGAGATTGCTAAATATGTATCCGAGTGTGATACGTGTAGACGGGTCAAGGCTGATCATATGCGGAAAGCCGGACCGCTACAATCTTTGAAGATACCGGCATGGAAATGGGAGGATGTGAGTATGGACTTCATCGTCGGATTACCGCTCACATCCAAGAAGCATGACTCGATATGGGTGATCGTCGACCGGTTGACGAAATCAGCTCATTTCATACCGGTGAACACTCATTATCGAGCAAGACAATATGCAGAGTTATTCATCTCCAGAATTATATGTTCACATGGTGTTCCAAAGACCATCATTTCAGATCGAGGTGCGCTGTTTGTTGCTCGATTTTGGGAGCAGCTGCATGCCTCGTTGGGCACCAAGCTAATTAGAAGCTCCGCATATCACCCTCAAACCGATGGACAAACTGAGAGGGTGAATCAAGTGCTCGAGGACATGTTGAGAGTATGTGCCATCCACCACGGTAGGAATCGGGACGATCACCTACCGCTGGCGGAGTTTTCATACAACAACGGTTATCAAGCGAGTATTCAAATGGCACCGTATGAAGCTCTCTACGGCCGGAAGTGTCGCACACCACTAAATTGGTGTGAGTCCGGCGAAAGAGTTCTGTTTGGGATTGATCTTGTCAACGAAGCCGAAGACCGAGTTCGGTTGATACAGGAGAACTTAAAGGCTGCACAATCCCGACAGAAGAGCTACGCTGATCAAAGGCGTAGGCCATTACATTTTGACATCGGGGAACACGTTTATTTTCGTGTATCTCCGATGAAGGGAATTCACCGGTTCGGTGTAAAGGGGAAGCTCGCTCCCCGTTTTATTGGTCCTTTTGCTATCACGGAGAAGTGCGGACCTGTAGCCTACCGGCTGGAATTACCGGCAAGTCTAGCGGGTGTTCATGATGTATTTCATGTTTCACAGCTGCGGAAGTGCCTCAAATTCACCGCTGCTGTTCGCACTGAGGACATCGACGAATTGAAACCGGACCTGACCTACACCGAGCGACCGGTTCAGATTTTGGATGAAAAGACCCGAGTAACCCGGAACCGGACGATCAGATTCGTCAAGGTGCTGTGGAGTAATCACACCACGGAAGAGGCGACGTGGGAAAGTGAAGATTACCTCCGCACCAACTATCCGGAATTTTTATCTTTGTACAGTTTGTAATTACCTCTCCCGTCTCATTCCTCTTTTGTAATCTCGGGACGAGATTCTTTTAAGGGGGGAGGAATGTAAAAGTCTCAAAAATGTGTATGAATAAAAACTATGGTTTGAGTTCATATGTGTGGCAATGACATTAAAAATGGGACTTGCTAAAACTTTCTTCATGCAAAGTAATACATGGATGATCATCCATGATGAGGCTCACCTTTTTATTTAAAAGTGTTGAACCAATAAGGAGTAAATACCTCTTTGCATGTAAGTTTAAAATTCAGATTTGAAATTCAAAGTTCACACATAGGGTGAGCAAAAACTTTGAATAAACATGCAACCCTATAGTTGGGATTATAGGGAAAAGTTTGCTCTCAAACTTTTCAATTGTAGGGGGCTCAAAAAGGAGTTAAAGAGGAGAATTTGCAAACTTCAACCAAATTCAAATTTGGCAAGCAAATTCAAACTGAATTGGAAGAATTCAAATTCTAACCCCCATTTTAAAACTCAGAATTGTGGGAATCAAGAGGATCAGCTTGAGAAGATATTTGGGGAGGAACTGTGGAGTGGGACCCACATGTCATAGAGCTAAAAGAGGAGCCTTGCACCTTAAGTCTCAGCCCCAGTGGGGAAAATCGTCGAGCAGCACGTGGGCCAAGAGCTGCTCCCACCGTGAAGCCACGGGGGCGCTCGGCAGCGCCACCAGCTGCTGCATTTCCCCACACACGGCGCCCAGAGGCGGTTCTGCGACCTGATAAACCCCCCCTGGACGAAGCAAAGGCCGTCCCTTCTTCTCTCCTCGCGAGCGCACGGCCAGCGACCGTCTTCCCCGCTGCCTCTCGGTCCGAGCGGAAGAACGGCGAAACCACCACGCTCTTTCCTCCCCTGACCGGATAAACAGCACCGCGAGCTCGGCCTCCACCTCCCTGCCCCGCAAGCCAGCGAGCTGTGGCCTCCAGTGCCCGAGAACAACCGCCGCCGCGGCGACCTGAGCCGAGGAAGTGATCGGGCGCTCGTGGACAGCCCTCCACAACGGGTTTCACGTCCGAGCGATCACACCTACGGACGCGCACGGGTGCGGTGCTGCTCTCAGCCCAAGCTCAGGCCATACCGTGAAGCATCGCCGGCGAATTTCGAAGTTTTGCTCCGGCGACCCCATTCCGAGCTTCCGGTATGACTCTTTCAAATTCTTGCCCTCTGATCCTCCTTAAGTCATCAAATTTGGCACATGGACGCTGGATTAGACGGCGGTCATTTCTCCTTCAGGATCCAACGCATGAAAACACCTCAGCACGACGGAATTTGAGCTCGACTAGAGGTGTTCATGGCGGACCCATTCAGTCGCACGGCGACAACCTATTTACAGCCGCTCCCGAGCCATTTTGAGGTCGTGCCGATCTTCCTAGAGCTGCGCTGGTGCTGTAGGGCTCGTCGGCACAAGCTTTTGAGGGCTGGAGACCCCGGGCGACGCTGCCGGACTTCCACAGAGGCAGTTACACGTCGCCGGCCATGTTCCGGTCGTCGGCGGCCCTAGAAAACCCCACAGCCCTGTTCCTCGAGGCCGGGAAGGCCGTTCCGGCGAACTTCCGGTTACTCCGGCAAGGGGGAGCGCGCGGGCGCGAGAGAGGAAGCCGGAGGTAGAAGACGGAGCGTGGGCCCCGCCTGTCAGCAGCTCAGAATTCAAATCCGGGATCGGGTGTGGCTGGGATCCCGTGTGCTGGCGCGAAAAACCCCGTGGCCCCGGTGTGGCCCAGTTCTGATTGGTTGGAATTCAAATAAGCGGGCCCAGTGGGATTTTCAATAGGAAAATAATTCCAGACTTAGCTCAATCTTTAGAAATTCATATCTCCCTGTGGAAAACTCCAATTTGAGTGATTCCAATTGGGTCAGATTCATCTCTCTGAGTTCTATCCAAATATGAACCCAGATTTCTATGAAAGTCAATATTATATTCTGGAAAATTCTTTAAAGGTTTTCTGAAAAAGAATTATTGAGGGAGTTTGAATTATCCAAAAATACCCAAATTTTGCCAGAATATTCTTTAGCATATTATTGACCTACTAGCAAATTTTCAGATCATTTGAAGATCATTTGTGTAAGAATTTGCTAAATGCAAACTACTGTGTTCAAAAGAGTCCAGAAACATTTTCAGAAAATGTTTCCCACTTCAAAAATCTGTTCTGAGCAATCCATAGCTCCAAAAATCATAGGAAAATTTAGGCAAGCTCTCTGGGACATACTTAGTTGGGCATGAAAATTCACATTACTGCAGAATTAATTCTATTGAGTACAAATGTTTAAAGAATTGTTCTGGGAGAACTACCCAAGTAAAAGGGCTGAATTTTGGACCAGATGACTCTCATGTGATCAAGAACTCACATGTAAATTATCAGCCCAAGATGAGTCCTGGAACTACCTGCCCTTATTCTCCATACTTATGTATAAGGGAAAAATACATAAGAGATATTGTGAGAATTATGGAGGACACAATATGACTCCACATTAGCTGCAATTTGGCAAGCTAAATCCTTATGTAGTATAGAACCTGCTGTAAAAGTTTTGAGGCCCTTGGAGTTCTTGTTCTTCAGTTGCACTCAAATCTTTTCAGCTTATCTATTATGTTCATTAGAGAAAAGGGTTAGTGTATAGCTAAGGGCCTTAAGGTCAAATTAGTTTAATTCTGTTCTTTGCACAACAGAGGCAAACCAAGCCATGCTTGGGTTTTCCACACAACCTCTGTTCTTAAGAAAGTAATTCTATAACTTCTTTCCATTACATTCTATAAAATATGTGCATATGCATCTCAATAGGAACCACAACGAAGGGGACTCAAAGGAGTGATTCATCGAAGTGGATCAAGCTCCGGAGAGTCAAGGGTGGATCTGCAAGGATACTAACTGCTATTATACGACTACCCTGCAAAACAGGCAAGCTCCGGTTTGCATTTAACAGCTGTTAAGTTTTTATTTTGTACTCACTTTCGGTCAAGATATGAACTGTGCATTAGGTCTAGTGATTGATACTCCTCTTGCATAGCCAAATGACCCATGGAGTATTGGGTAGGTGTCTTTCACCGTGTAGAACTGCCATGCTTAAGTACGGTTCGGTAGAAGTCGAGTGGTGAGATGCTACTCGCAGATTTAGGAACAACAGGGGCATACGGGATTGGTTCGTAATTGAATTAGCAAGTTAAAATTGAGACCGGAAGGTTGTAGGAGCAGCAGGACATAGGGGCCTGGGTGCTGTAGACCTGTCCGTGTCGGTCAAGGACCGATCCGTATGCGGCCCTGTTGAACAAGTTTGAGTTGTGTACCGGACTCATGCTGGCTATATGGGACCCAGTAAACCGATGTACCTCGGGAAGCTGTCGTTGGGACTTTTCGGGTCGCCTCAGGCGGACGGCCGGTGTGCAGTGTGGGGAATATTCTCATGACATCTCATGTCGGAAGGTGCACCATGAGAGTAGCTACTGTACGGGGCGACTTGATCGATTCAGCGGGCGTGAAACGGGGGAAAGGCTGCCACGTACGACGTCAGTGATGGTTGTTGTAGGCAACGTCGAGTACGGGCGTACTTGTCGTGTAGTCCGGGTGTTATTGATTCGAATCACCGTCGCTCGCGGAATGGACTGAGCATACTTGTTCTCACAGTCGTGACGTAGTAAGAACTTGCATGAGAAAGGAACTAATCATATTGATGTGAAGTATTATACTAGTGTTGTATTGGATCTCGATGAATAGGCTAGTGCTAACTCGATTCTTTTATGCCATGAGCAATTTACATCGGGGGAAAGCGTTTCTTGTTTGATTGTGGACTCCCGATGTAGCGTGCCCAGGGTTACTTAAAATGCTGCAATTAATACCTGAAAGTAAGGATTCACTTTTAGGCGAGTTAATTATGCTTATGCCATCCTATGTTAGGTTCATAACCTCACTTAGAGTTTCATGTTTAGGTTGACGGTTAAATCTTGCTGAGCGTTATGCTCATGGATGCTATCCGAGTTGTTTTGCAGGTAATTGACTCGCTGATTATGAGAAGGGGTGCCGATGAGACTCGGGAACCTCCGAGTGCTTACTCTAAGAGCATCCTCGCCGCTGCATGTCTTCGTGTTGCTAGTAAGAAACGTCCGCGGGCTGGACCGTTTCTTTGTTGCTAGTTTAGATATGAGTCGTGAGAGTGATAGTCTTCCGCTGTAGTTTACTCTGATATACTTATTTGTAAAACAATCTTGTACGCTTCCGCAAACTATTTATGTAATATGATGTATGTTCATCGACCCGTGTGCTGTTGGGTGCCGCATAACACGGTACCACCCGACGAGGTCCCGTGGGGCCGTCTCAGAGTGGTATCAGAGCTACCACAAGATAATCCTTTTCATAGTAACTGATCTCCAGTAAAAATTTGAGCGTCATTGGAGTTCATTTTCTAGGTCAAATTGTCTTCCAAAGTTCAGCATTTATTTGAAAATTCAAAATTAAACAGAAACTTTTCAGAACTCCTATCCAACTTCAAAAATTCATATCTCTGTTGGTAGCTCCAAAGATGGTGAAACAAATTTTGTTAGAACCATGGAGACTTACCCTAATCAGATCTTCCATTGTTAGCTATGTCAAAGCTCCTGATTTGGACTCAAAATTCAGAGAAACCTTGTGCTTGTGGGAATTTTGGAGACCACAATGTGCAATGACAATTCTCCAAATTTTGCTCAGATCATCCTTAGAGGGTCTAGTATCCACTGTAAAAATACCAAAATCAATTAAGGATTCTAAATAGCAATAGCTATGAATAGAAGTCCAATTCTCATAAATCCTTAATACTTACACATGTATTTTATTACATTTCATAATAGTGACCGAAGTTGAATACGCACAGGAGCCCTTGGACGTCCTTCCACCAGAAGCTGACTTCACATTTAACTCGCAACCAGGCAAGCCCCGGTTTGCATGAAGTACCTTTTATAAAGCGTTTCATTTTTATCACTTATGTCTAGGGTGAATGCTTGCATTAGGGTTAGGGTGATTGAAACCCCACTTGCATAGCCTTTTAAATCCTATAAAGGGTTGGGTAGTTTACAAACTCGACGAGTAGAGAATGCCATGCTAATGTTTAGGATCTCGGTAGAAGTCGAGTGGTTGGAAGCTACTCGCGAGATAGTACTTATCACCCGGAATGAGAAGAGGTAGAAAATGGCTTAAGTTATGAAAATGAGACCCAGCAGGGGGGATAGGATGCAGTGAGCAGAGGTCTGACGTGCGTAGCCCTGTTGGTGTCGATTGAGGACCGTCTGTGTGCGGCTCTGCTGGACAAGTATCGAACAGTACCGGATGCATACTGGCATATGGGAACCTGGAAACCGATGTAATTGGTTAACCTGGGTGCCGAGGCTTACCCAACCGTAAATAGGAGTGGGTTGAGGGTAGCAAGGTATAAATCTGCCGGTGGGCACAGTCACGCTCCACGCGGGGACCTCCTGCCCGTTACGGATGGACCGGTTCGGCATTTGGGTTGCCTTTGAAAGGTTGTTGCATACAACAGAGTAGGAAGGGGTGTGGAATCACGCTTCTGAAAGTGGGTGTATGCAACATGTTATCCGTGTGTGTCTTGATTGCAATCACCGTCCCTCGCGGTTATTTGAGTACCCACTTGTTCACTGTGCTGTGACGTAGTAAGAAGTGAAATAAGTCAACTGAAAATGCTGCATTGAATTATTAATGTCTTGAAACCTTGTTTGTTGTAGTTATAGAGCTAATTAAGTTTATATTCCACTTTGGGCATCACCACATTGGAGGAAAGCGTTTCTTGTTTGATTGTGGACTTCCGATGTGAGGGCTGCCTAAGGCTCATTAAACTGTTGCTATAAAGCTGAAAGTATGAATCAACATGTAGTCGTGTCTTTATATCAAAGTCCTTCTTCCTATTTTACACATCCTTGCATGTAGAGTTCCATGCCTAGGGTTGTCGATTAAGCCTTGCTGAGCCATCGTGCTCACGGTTGCAATATTTGAGCTGTATGCAGGTGAGAGCTATGAGGAGGGGTCTGAGGACGAGGCAATGCCCCCGTCGGGGTACACGGCCGAGTTGGAGCCCTGCACGCCGCCGTGATTCTCTGGTCCTATGCTGCTAGTGTGTAGCGATCCCGGGCTGGATGGCTGCACTTTTGCTTAGTTAGTATTTGAGAGTAGCTATGTATATAACTTCCACTGTATAATTAAGTTCTTGTAAAAGACTTCCGCTGTTTTATATCAAATAAAAGTTTGTATGTTGTTCTTAATTCTTTTCGTGTGTGCTGTTGGGTGCCACATCGCACGGCACCACCCTATGCGATCCTGGAGTGGGTGAACGATGGGGTAGTCCCCACACTCACCTTCTTCCTTGGCAAAGTACTGCGGCATCTGGTTGTACCCGAAATATTGAAGCATCTGCCTCAATGTTTCCGGATAGCCGCTGTGGTGAGAACAGTGAGATTCCAACCACCCATTCTCGAGCTGTTTATTCGCTGTCATCTGTAAAAATATATTTGAGAACTGTCAAATATTTATTTGAACAGTAAACCATTAAATTATAACACAAAACATGTCATTGAACCCATAAAACTTGGAAATATAGTTCAAATTTAAACAAATTTGACTACTTGATCTGCTGTCGAACCTGACAGCCCTGACCAGTTTCCATCTCAACCTGATTTAGGCCATGCTAAAGGCAAAACCAATTCTGGAGCTCAACATCAAAGTTAAAGCTAACTTCAATAGATTTCCAGAAAGTATTTGCTTGGCCTAATATCTGTCCTGGTTCACAAGTTATGAGATGCCAAAGTTAACAGAATTTCTGGAGAACATTGGACAGCACCTCCCTGTTTTAGCTACTGGATTTATCCAAGAATTCCAGTTAATTCTGCTCCCAATCTGACAAAACATTCTGTTACAAAGTTGTAACCCATCTCATAATCTTTCCAGAACTACCTCATTTTCTATTTTTGTATTTTTATGCAGGAAGTTATGCTTAATTTACAGAGAGTTACAGAGAGTCTTTGCTCTGCCCTGTTTTCTGGACAGTTTCAACTCTACTGCATTTTTCGATTGGTTAAGGGATGAAAAACCTCGGGACCTCAACAGAAAAGATGTAAAACTCTTCCAAAGCTTTCCATAAATGCATCATATGATCCCAACCTCGAAAGAACTCAACCTCTAGTCTCTGATTAACTTCAGCCATCTTTCAGCTGAAAACATGGGACTTTGTCCTTAGTATCCTATAAGTTGAAAACTTGTTAACATGAATATCCTGATTAAGGGAAGGAGTTACATCAAAGTTTTATTGTTTTGGATCGAAACCTTCAATTTTTATAATGAAGTTGTTCATTTAGTGGGGTGTGACGTCGATGTGTCACCAGATTATGTCGGTACTACGTCCTCACAAAGAAAAACATATACCGGACTTAGCCGGCTTCGTCAGTTCAGTGGCACTAAACGTCACTCGCACACGAATACTACAAGTTTACCATTTCGTGATTAGACTACCTGCAGAAAATTCAAACAATCGTCAGACTCGGATGCACACCGAGCCCGGTATCCATACAGTCCGTAGACCCGGCCGTCATCACTTGCCCGGATGTTCTCAAGCCAAACACGCCTTGAGCTACGTGTTCACATTACGGACCACGTGACGGGGTCTCCCGAATTGAACCACGCACGCCAGGGACATACGTTGCTCGAATACCCCAAACGACATGAAGAGTCGTAGAGGATATTAAAGCGGGTCGGTTTACCTGCCACCCGTGGGGCTCCACCCTTCAGCTTGTGCGCACTGGTGGACAGCGCGTACGTGCACCCCCCAAGACATGAAGCGTCCCGAGATGCATGATTTTCCGACATAATCAAATAGGTTAGTATGCCACTTTCTATACACTAATAACATCCTTATATGGGCTACTAACTCGTTCCTCACTGGATTTTTGAAAAAGATGACCTTTTTAGTGCGTTAAACCTCAAGCGAGCTCTGATACCAACGCTGACACGACCCCAACGGTCTTGTCGAGCCAGGATCACGCTGAGAGGTGCTGTGTTGCACAGCACTGAATAACACACATCAAAGGTACAAAGCGGAAGCAAAACTTTTATCACATAAAGTGGTTTATGAACATTTTTACATCAAAATAGGTCCAGTCTACACTCACGGGCGTAGACTACGCATCAAGTTCATGTTCAGCCCGTGAACGTGTCCTTGCTAGCACGCACACACACTAACACGGCGGCGTGCATGACTCCCACTCGACGGGATTCCCCTCCTGGGGTTCCGCCTCTTCTTCGGTAGCCCCTTCCTCATAGAACCCAACAAAAGCTTCAAACACAAGCAGTGAGCACGAAGGCTCAGCAAGACTGACCCGTCTCTCCTAAACATTAAACTTCTACATGAGGGGTGATGGGTACATGAGATAAAAACAAGTTGCAAAGGACTCGCCTAATTAGTGGAACCTTACTTTCAAGTTTTAGCAGCAGGTTGTGGAGAACCTTACGCTAAGGCACATGAGAGAGCCGCAATAAAACAAGAAACGCATTTCTCTCATGTACTTTGCCCAAAGTTAAAAGGAACTTTAATTAGCTCTAAACTACAGCCTATCATTAACAATCAATGTCCATCATTCAATCAGCAACATTTTAACATGTGACTAGCCTGTTCTTAATACATCACTGTACAGTGAACAAGTGGTACTCACTGACCGCGAGGGACTGCGATTATAATCGATTTACACCTGCAGGTTTACCCGAACAACCCGTCACGTACGCCTGTACTCGATGTTGCCTACAGCAACCATCACGGACGCCGTACGCAACCACCTTTCACCCGTTAGCCAAATGTTGAACCGGTCCAATCGTCCCGAGCAAGAGGTCTCTGCACGTGCATCTCAGTGCCGCCAGCCGATTTACACCTCGAGCTCTCAACCTACTCTCTTAACGACGAGCTATGCCTCAACACCCAGCTACCCGAGTTACATCGGTTTCCCGGTTCCCATATAGCTGTTAGGTCTTCGGTACTGTTCTAGCTTGTTCAACAGGCCCGCACACGGCTCGGTCCTCAATCGACACAAGCGGAGCTATAGCACACAGGCCCCAAAGTCCTGCTGCCCTTATTCTCCGCTCGGTCTCATTTTTCTTGCCATGTGTTTCATGTGCTATCTCTACCCGAGTCGAGTGCCTCTAGCCTATGCTCGCGAGTAGTTCCAACTACTCGTCTTGTACCGAATCCTACACTATATTAGCATTGCATTAGCTAACGGATTTTTTAATCCTAATCCCAACCCATGGTTTTTCTTGGCTATGCAATTGGGTTTCCAAACAAGACTCTAATGCAAGGAATCATCATACTCAAGTAAGTGCTCAAAACAATAAAAACTTGTAAAAAGGTTAATGTAAACCGGAGCTTGCCTTGCTGCTCTTGGTCGTAGGCTAGCTGCTCCTCCGGAGTAACGAAGTCTAGGACTTCGGGTTCCTCCTCGACCTTAGCGACTACATGATATAAGAAGTACATGTATTAATTAAATGCATTTGAATTGAGTTTTAAACTTGTGAACCTTCTAAGTCTCACTAAACAGACTCAATGACTATGAAATTTTTATTGTGGCTTGGTTACCACCTAAACAGAGAATTGGTCAAGTTTTAGTTGCAGCAAAGCTCATTTGAGCTCCCCACAAATAATTATGTCCTTGACCGTAATTGGAGCTCTTAGGGTATTCTAGGGGTTTTCATGGAGCAAGCCATGACTTTCTGAAAACTAGATTTTTAGAGGGTTCTAATGGAGTTGTTCTCACTTAATTTGAACGTTCCTATCTAAAGATATGAGCTAAACAATTTCACAGAAATTCTGAAAAATGTTTCTGAACATTTTCCATTTCTCTGGAACAGTTTCACTAATCACACCATTAGGTGGACCAAATGAGATCAAATGGACCTGAAATTTTTATGGTTGTTCAAGGATATTTTGGTGAACATCTTAGCAAAATTTCAGAATTTTCCTCCAAGGGATTCTCCAGTTAAAATTCCACACAGTTTAAAAGTTGAGGAATTAATTCTGGAGAATTAAGGATCTTCATGAAGTGAAACTTGATTTGCTGGAACGTGCTCAGAGAGCTGAATCCAACAAAATTTGGTTCACTTGATTTGGAGCTTCCTAGCCAAAGTTATGAGGATTTGAAGTTTGAACTAAAACTGAAAATTGGGGAAAAGTTTAAATCTGCTGGTGGGCCACGGGGACACGTGTTGTGTGCTGAGGCGTCGGCACACTGGGGTCTACGGAGTCTTTTGCGCGCCAGCACACCGGATCCGAGCTGCAGCCCGATCCTAATTTAAAATATGAGCCGCTGACAGCCAGGCCCCTCGTCTTCTTCTTCCTCCCGCCCTCTTACTCGCTGGACCGGTGTTTCCGGCCGCCGCCCAGCTAGAGACTCGCCGCCAGAGGGTTTAGGGCATCGAGGAACATGATGGTGGGCTCTGCTTGGGCTGCCGGTGGCCGGAACCAGCTCGGCAATGTGCGACGGCTACTGCTGTGGTTCGGCGCCATCGCTCGGGGTCTCCAGCCCGCCAATACTTGCACCGATGGGCTCTACACCACCAGCGCAGCTCTAGGAAGATCGGCACAACCTCAGAGTAGCTCGAGAGTGGCCGCAAATACAGTTGCACCATGCGACCAAATGGGTCCGCGGCGAACCCCCTTAGTAGAGCTTGAATTCCACCGCTCCGTGGCGTTTTCATGCTATGGATGCTAAAGGAGAATTGATCGCCGGTTAATACAGCATACACGTGCAAAGTTTGATGACTTAAGGAGGAGTAGAGAAGGAGAATTTTAAGGAACTGTACCGGAAGCTCGGGTTGAGGCCGCCAGAGCAAAATCTCGGAATTCGCCGGCGAGAGCTCACGACGTGGCTTGAGCTTCAGGTGGAAACAGCATGGAGTCTGTGCGCTCCTTTTGCCGCCCTTGCACGGCCGTGGAAGTGGCTGTGGTGTGCTGCCCACATGAGACCGATCACCGTTTTTAACTAAGTCGTGGCAGTCGTCGTTGATCACGGGAACAGAGGCCGAAACTCGGTGGTCTAGGCGTTGGGAGAGTGATGCTTGAGCTCAGGGCGCTGCCTAGCAGCTCGGAGAGGTGAGGGTGCGATTGTTTTCTCTGTTTTACCGATCGACCGAGAGCTCGGGGGAAAAGAATGGCACTGCTCGATGTCGCCCGCGAGGATAAGAAGACATCCGGCCTTCGCTCGGCTGAGGTGGTGAGGGTCATGTGGGGGCACGAGAAGGCTGACCTCGGCGCCAGCGCGTGAGGTAGGAAGCAGCTGGTGGCGCCGGCTTCTTCTCATTGGTACACCCGGCAGCTGCTCGGTGGAATTTCCTACCAAGGCTGTGACTTTGTGTGCAAGTCACACCTCTTAGCTCTATGACATGTGGGTCCCACTCTTAATTTTAACCCCTGAACTTAACTCCAATTCACTGTTATAAACAGTAGTTCCCACAAAGCCCATGGTGATTTGAATTATCTACCCTTGAGCCATTTGAAATGGTTAGAATTCAAATTGGGTTTGGTTTGAATAAATTTCAGTACATGTTCAGTTTGAAATTCAAATAAAGTTTAAATTTGCTCCACTTAGCTCATTTCAAGCTCAACTCCAAATGGAGTGAAAATTGGTGTGTGAGGTCACAAAAATGTGCTGAGTAAGAATATGCCTCCCACTTTTGAATTCATGGGGTAAAAACAGTTTGAATTTGAATTTGAGTTTAAACTACCCTCTTTCTAGCTATACCCAAAATGACCTCAAAAAGGTTTTGAATTTGGGTGAAACTTGGCATGGAAATTCATAGCAATGTGTAGGAGTTTCCCAAATGTCCAGCCCCTATATGATGTATGTGGGAAATACCACTTTTGCATTTTGTGAGTTTATTCTCTAATGAGCATGTTGATAATGGTTACTTGCTCTTCAAATGTGTTCATCAACTATCTTCAAATGAGGTGTGTGTGTGTGTGGTGATGAACACTTTGAATGTGTCAAAAACTGAGGCCTTTACAGTAATCGGTCGGGTTACGACTCCATCTGGGTTATCGTGGACCGATTGACGAAAACCGCTTATTTTCTTCCTGTTAATACTGCGTACAATGTTGCACAACTAGCCGAGCTGTACATGGAGCAAATCGTGTGCCATCGTGGAGTCCAGAAGAGGATAGTTTCAGACCAGAGTACTCAGTTTACCTCTAGGTTCTGGAAGAAGCTGCATGAAGCTATGGGTACACGACTAGATTTTAGCTCCGCCTACCACCCGCAGACTGATGGACAAACCGAAAGGACAAACCAAATTTTGGAAGACATGTTGAGAGCTTGCGCCTTGAAACATGGGCGTAGTTGGGATAGGAGCTTGTCGTATGCTGAGTTCTTCTATGACAACAGCTATCAAGCTAGCTTTAAGATGTCACCTTTTGAAGCATTTTATGGAAGACGGTGTAGAATGCCGTTGTTTTGGAACGAGACCGGAGAGAACGAAGTGTTTGGACCCGAAGTGCTACAAGAAGCTGAGAAGCAAGTCCAAACAATACGGGAGAACTTGAAGGCTGCTCAGTAACGACAGAAAGGCTATGCGGACAATAGGCGAAGGAAGTTGACTTTCAAAGTAGGAGACTTCGTATACCTTAAGGTATCGCCTATCCGAGGCCAATGGCGTTTCAACGTCAAAGGCAAGCTAGCACCCAGCTACATCGGGCCATTCAAGATTTTGGGCAAGCGAGGAGAAGTAGACTATCAACTAGAGCTCCCAGTGCACCTCTACGACGTGCATGACGTGTTTCATGTATCCCAGCTCAAGTAGTGCTTGAGGGTACCGGAAGAACAAGTACCGATGGATGAACTTGAACTTCAAGAGGATCTGACCTATGTAGAGCACCCTGTACGAATTTTGGATGTGAAGGAAAGGGTCACAAGGAACAAAGTGATCCGTTGGTGCAAGGTACAATGGAGCCATCACACCGAAGCTGAAGCCACATGGGAGCATGAAGAAGACATCAAAGTAGAATTCCCTCATCTATTCTCCACTATCGAATCTCGAGGGCAAGATTCAATTTAAGGGGGGTAGATTTGTGACACCCTCAATTTCGATTTCTGCATGCATTCATATTTTATAAAGAAAATATTTTTAAAAAAGAAGTGGGAACAGATAAAGAACCAAAAAGATAGCCAAAAAGACAAATCCCAGTTCACCGAGAAGCGCCGAAGACAATTCCCGCGGCTCGCTGGCCACGTGGCGCCTTCGGAGCTCATCCCCGCAAAAGGGGAAGAGGTCCGCCGCTAACTGGCTACGTGGTAGGCTCGGGGCTCGTCTCTGCGAAAGGAGCGAGGTCCGACCCCGTGGGACACGTGTTGCCCCTGGAGCTAGCCTCTGCGGAGGAGCGAGGTCAGCCTGCAGGACACGTGTTTCCCTCGGAGCTAGTCACTGTGGAAAGAGAGGACCAGCCGCGCGGGACACGTGTCGCTCTCGGAGCTCTTCTCCGAGAGGTCCGACCCATGGGACAGTCGCTCTCGGAGCTCACCTCCGAGAGGTCCTGTCCTTTTGGACACGTGTCACCTCCGGAGCTCGCCTCCAGGAGGTCCGACACTGCTTGGACACGTGTCACCTCCGGAGCTCATCTCTGGGAGGTCCGACACTGATGAACACGTGTCGACCTCGGAGCTCACCTCCGAGAGGTCCGACACTGCTTGGACACGTGTCGACCTCAGAGCTCGTCTCTGAGGAGAATGGAAGTCTGGCGCTACTGGACACGTGGCATTCTCGGAGCCCACCTCTGAAGAGAGGGGAGGTCTGGCTCTAACACGTGGCATTCTCGGAGCCCACCTCCGAGGAGAGGGGATGTCCGGCACTGACACGTGGCGCACGCAGAGCTCGCCTCTGAGGAAGAGGGAGGTCTCACCCGCCTGACACGCGGCAAAACCGGAGCTTGTCTCTGCGGAAAAGGGAGGCCAGGTTCCCGCAGGACACGTGGAGCCTCCGGAGCTCATCACCGCGGAGGTGACGACATCTAAAGCAGTTTCTGCTTCTGTACGCGTGGGAATACCGACACGGAAGGAAACCGACATGAATTCCACGTTGCTGCCGCACCAAATCAATTGAAGATAAGTTGTTAAGATTCAAAAACAATTTGAATAGGACTCTTATTCGAATTCCGATCAGAGTAGGACTCTTCGTTTCCCTCTTATAAATAGAACCCGAAACAACCCCATTGGTCGTAACATCTTTTCTAAGCCGCCAACTTAGAAGCCCTAGCCCCCAACTCGCCGAGCTAAACCCCTTCGCCGGAGTCTGACCACCGGAGAGACCGCCGACGAGCCCGGACCACAATCGCCATTGTCGGAGGAGAGCCGATGATCTGTTTTTCTGGAGGAAGGACCTGAAGGAAGTAAGGTAGGTCTGCAATACCATCTTATGACATCATCGCAGTTTTCTTTGCATCTGTTCTTCGATCTCTTTGAACAGAAGCGTTTCCGTGTGGACAGATCACGTGCTGATCGGTTTGATCTAGATCTTGTGACGAGATCATCGCCACGTCCACATTTGATCTTTACACCTCTGTTCATCGTAAAACCCATTCAACCATGCAAGAACACGTACAAACTGATCCAATAAAACAACACCATAGGATTAGCATGCATATTCACCATTGCATCTCGAGTAAAGTTTGTGCATAATGATTGATTGCTATGAACTTTGTATATGCGTGATCGTAATTAGAAGGACAAGCTCAGGGAGCTACCTACGAAGGACTACAGCACAGGAACATCGAGACACAAGGGCAACAAGAGCCGCAAGAACAAGGCAAGTGCCCCTTGACCATATTGATCCCATGTTTTTAAAACTGTTTTGATTGCGAAAAGGTGTGTGTGCTTGAGCCAACTTGACGGAAAACCCTTTCGTAGGAGATTAATAGTTTTGTTAAACACCCTTGTCGCCGGGACAGTTGATGAGTCGGGTATGTCGGTTTTGCTTTTTGCTTCGCTTATCTACGGGATATGGGTAGCGATAGAATGTGTCTAGCTAACTGCACTCGTATGAGTAATGATAATGAGAAATCGATGTTAATGAACATGAATCGGAGGGAAATCTAGGCAAGCTTGGTTTTGTGGATGTGGTAGCATGAGATAGTGGTTGCTTGCCGTAGATCTAAGGACTGGTTCATGCGAGCCATGCCAGGATAACAGTGCCACCACAAGGCCCAATATGGGTGCAGCTTAGCTGACTAATTAGGTAAGTTGCTAGATTATTATGGACCATGGAAGACGCGGGAAATGGGAGTCGAGTGAGGACTGCCCTGGGAACTGCATGGCACAAGAGGGGGCCCGTAGGTGGGAGAATTGGAGATTCTAGCCTGCTGGTGAAACCTTAGTGAGTTCATTCATCTAGTGGCCCCTTTGTAAAGGCTATTTTGTGATCTCTTGGCCATACACCGACGGTTGTGTACTGGTATAATGGAGGTTCTACAGTCGCCAACGGGTGACGAAATCACAAACTTGTGGGTAAAGTGGTGCCACCTCTGCAGAGTGTAAAACTATCATGATAGCGGAGCTTACGGTCACGAGCGCCTGGACAACCCACATGATTAGATGGGATGGTTATTGGGATGGTATTTTGTCTGGTTATTGGTTTGGTTATGGTATGGTCTATGGTTTTGGTTTCGGGACTGTTGAGTCCGGGTAATGAGATTGGTTGCATGACTGTTGAGTCATGGCAATGAGATTGATCTCGGTTATGAGATGGAAATTGAATATGAGATGAGATGGTAGTGAATATGAGATGGTATTCATGAGCATGAGAAATGTTGAGAAAGATAAATGTCTTGTTGAGACATGAAAAGTGGTGAATCGTGATGGAGGTATGTTGATGTTTAAATACATGTTGGGATTACATTCACTTAAAGGTAGTTGCTGTTTTACCATGTTTTGTGAAATAAACTTTGCTTTCTGCAATGAGCCTTTTATACCTTCCTTGTTGTGAGCTACATATCATATTTTTCCGCACTTTCTGAGTACATCATGTACTCAAACTTGCATTATTACTTCATCATCAGCAACAGGAGAGGAGTACTATGAAGACCACGTGGAGTATTAGGCGTGTAATCTATCCTCAACCTTGCCTGTGGAGTAGAGATGGAGCCGCTGCTGCTGCTTAGTTGCTTCCGCAATAGTTTAGAAGACTTCCGCTGCTAGAATAAAGACTTCCGCTTCTAGAATAAGACTTCCGCTGCTAGAATGAGTCTAAGACTCATGAGACATTGTAATAAACCATGTTACTCGTGGTATTATTCTGAAATTCAGTTTGTGGATTACATGTGTATGTGTGATAAACATCCTGGGCACACATACGCATCAGTCTCAGTTCCGAGAGGTTCTCTCTCAGAACAGGGGCGTCACATTTCACCAGCAGGCTAGAATCTCCAATTCTCCCACCTACGGGCCCCCTCTTGTGCCATGCAGTTCCCAGGGCAGTCCTCACTCGACTCCCATTCCCTGCGCCTTCCATGGTCCATAAAAATCTAGCAACTTACCTAATTAGTCAGCTAAGACGCATCCATACTTGGCCTTGTGGTGGCACTATATTCCTGGCATGTGCTCGCATGAACCGGTCCTTAGATCTATGGCAAGTAAACCACCATCTCTTTCTACCACTTCCACAATCCAGGCTTGCCTAGATCTCCCTCCGATTCATGTTCATTAAAATGAAGTTCTCATTATCTTTATTCATACGAGTGCAGTAGCTCGACACATTCTATCGCTTCCCATATCCCATGGATTCAGCGAAGCATAAAAGCAAAATGACCATACCCGACTCATAAACTTCCCTGGCGACAAGGGTGGTTAACAAAACTATAAACTCCTATGAAAGGGTTTCCCATCATGTTGACTCAAGCACACACACCATTTCGCAAACAAAACAGTTTCAAAAACATGGGATCAATATGGTCAAGGGGCACTTGCTTTGTTCCTGTGGCTCTTGTTGCTCTTGTGTCTCGATGTTATGGTGCTGTAGTCCTTCGTAGGTAGCTCCCTGAGCTTGTCCTTCTTGCTTCCTTCAGGTCCTTGCTCCTAGAAAAAACAGATCGTCGGCTCTCTTCCGGCGATGGCGATCGTGTCTGGGCTCGTCGGCGGTCTCTCCGGTGGTCAACTCCGTCGAAGGGGTTAAGCTCGACGAGTTTGGGGGCTAGGGCTTCTAAGTTCTCGGCTTAGAAAAGATGTTACGACCAAGGGGTTGTTTTGGGTTCTATTTATAACCGGAAAAAGAAGAGTCTTTCTCCCATTGGATTTCTAATAAGAGTCCTATTTGATTTGTTTTTAGATCTTAACATCTCTAATCGATTTGGTTGCAGTATTCAACGTAGAAGAGTTTGTGTCGGTTTCCAAAGTAACGGGTACTCACGTACAGAGGAAAACCGCTTCAGAATTGCGTCCTTCCGTAGGGATAAGCTCCGGAGGCTCCACGTGTCCAGCGGGGGATTGGGCTTCCCTTTTCCTCAGGGGCGAGCTCCGGTTGTGCCACGTGTTAGGCGGGTGAGACCTCCCTCTTCCTCAGAGGCGAGCTCCGCGTGCGCCACACGTCCTGGTGAGAGGGACCTCCCTCTCCCTCAGAGGCGAGCTCCGAATGTGCCACGTGTCAGTGCCGGACCTCCCCTCTCTTCGGAGGTGAGCTCCGATAGTGCCACGTGTCCTAGCAGCGCCAGAATTCCTTTCTCCTAAGAGACGAGCTCCGAGGTCGACACGTGTCCAATAGCGTCGGACCTCCCGGAGGTGAGCTCCGGAGGTGACACATGTCCGATAGTGTCGGACCTCCCAGAGGTGAGCTCCGGAGGTGACACGTGTCCGATAGTGTCGGACCTCCCGGAGGTGAGCTCCAGAGGTGACATGTGTCCGGTAGTGTCAGACCTCCCGGAGGCGAGCTCCGAAGGTGACACGTGTCCAGTAGGACCGGACCTCTCGGAGGTTAGCTCAGAGAGCGACACGTGTCCCGCGCAGCGGTCCTCTCTTTTCCGCAGTGACTAGCCCCGAAGGCGACACGCGTCCTGCGGGCTGACCTCGCTCCTCCGCAGAGGCTAGCTCCAGGGGCAACACGTGTCCCACGGGGTCGGACCTCGCCCCTTCAGCAGAGACCAGCCCCGAGCCTGCCACGTAGCCAGTTAGCGGGGACCTCTCCACCTTTTGAGGGGATGAGCTCCGAAGGCGTCACGTGGCCTGCGGCCGTGGGAGTTGTCTTTGGCGCTCTCTGTGGATTGGATTTGGCTCTTTTTGGCTATCTTTTTTATTCTTTATCTGTTTCCAATTCATTTAAAATGTTCTCTTTATATAAAATATGAATGCATGCAGAAATCAAAATTGAGGGTGTCACACAGAGCCAACTGCACCCTAAGCTGGGCCTCGGCAGTTGCCACCTCGTCAAGGCGTTCCTTCAACATGGCAGGCAGCTGCATCAGATGCACAGCTAGAGGAGCGGCCGAGCTTCCAGGCACCACTTTGTCAGCCGTTTGGCCCACGGCACGAAGGTATTCAAGCCCCCTCCGGTTGGCTCCGACTTTGGCCGCATCACCTTGCCGAGATGCCACCTCTCTCGGCGCCACTTGAGTCACGGATTCCGTGGCTCCCAGCACAACTTTGAAACATCGCGGCTGCCCTTGTGAGAAGCCTTCGTTCCTTGTCCTCGATGGAAACCCGGGCCGCCGCCTCGCCGAGTCGGGAGATCAGCCCTCGCGTCTTCCCTAGGGCTCCGATCAGGGCTTTGCAGAGTGCATTGCCAGCCTTTCCAAGCCTGGCGAGCTCCACCTCCCGAGCCTGGACGAGATCCCTCGTCACAACAAGGGAGCCCTGCACCTCTACAAGCAACAAGCGAAATAAAAAGGCTTAATAGTAAGAGAAAGACGAACATGAGAGAAGTTCAGCAGGAAGAAGAACTTACGATCGAGCTCCCAAGTAGCCCGGGTGAAGGCGGATTTGGCCTTTTCGGTTTCACTTAGAGAGGTCCTCGCTCAATTATCCGCTTTGGTGATCCTCCCGGCGAGATTCGCCTTAACGGTCGCCACGACTTCTACCCGAGTTGCGGCAGCAGAAGCAGCACCAGAACGGTTCGCCTCCGCTCGAGCGGTCACGGCCTCGGCTCGGGCCCTCTCATCCTCCTCAGCCTCCATGAGACTTTGACAACCGAGGGCTTCCTCGAGGGGCCGCCCCCGCTCAGCCTCTTGCTCGGCAAGCCTCTGTCCAAAAATAAGACCAAAAGCATGGATACAAACAAATCTTGGGGTGACCAGCGAAGAAAATAATAACAGCGGGGCTTACGCTGATCGGAAGCACGCCGCCTTTGAGCCCTATGTGTGCTGAATACATTGGCTATGACGATAAAACTTATGAATTCTACCAAAACACTCTTTTTGTCAAGGTCCGACTCTAGGTTCGAGCTCCGACAAGATCAGACATAAGGCCTGACTTGCTATGGATAGGTCCGACTGCTTTGGTAAGTTCCGGTGCTAGGTTCTGCTAGCTTTGGTAAGCTCCGGCTCAAGGTCCGGTTAGCTTTGGCAAGGTCTGGAGCTAAATCACAATGGTTCTGTTTTTACCATGCAAATGATTCGAACTTGCTTTACATCTATGAAAAGTTTGCTTAGTGTTCTTTTACTAAGTTTTTGAAGTGTTATGGTTGTTTACGGTGGTCAATATTTTTCTATGGTTTGCAACATGCTTATGTGAGGTGTTCACATAAGGTGTTGTGGTTTTCGGAACTAACGTGAGTCAAGTCGCGGACTTGTGCTTGAAAGTATTGGTTGTTTATTCATGTGCAGGTGTTGCTTGAGTTCAAGATATGGCTGGTGACGGGTTCCATTGAACTAATCTTAGGGAGGATATGAGGTTGAACAACCATGTTCGGAAGGAATTGTGGTTGAGTTGATCGGGAGGTCGCGCAGCATGTTTGGATCAAGAATAATGCATATGAAGGTATCGTGGACGTCGTTGGAAGGTGTTTTCATGTGTGCAAGGAGTGCATGGACGTGGAAACATGGTTCCAAGGCGTGATGAAGAGATGTGGACGTAAAAGAATTGGTAGGAAAGGTCCAACCAACTGGATTATGGATTCAGGCTGCGGCTGAGTCGGTTATGGCTCAAATATGGAAAGATTTGAGTTGGTTATGATAGGACTTCGTGTAGGACATGAAGTTGAGTTGTTTTAGGAATGTTGGATACGTTACTAAGGTGTTTAGACGTCTTAAGATTGCTTCTATCTGCGTATAGAAGAGTCTTGAGCAGTTATGGAAAGTTTCGATTTAGAAACTGAGTAGGATTAGAGTCCTAGTTTGAATTGGGTTGACCTCCGGGCTGGTTATATAAGAAAGGGAGGTCTGAGATTGTGGTAAGATGACCTTGGTTTGTTCCTCTTATGTTTTGATCAATAAAATTCGTAATTTACAGGAGCTTTTGTGCCTTATTCGTCCGACTTGTTTTTGTCTTGTCTTTCTCGTCGGGTTTCTGGACAGCACGACAGTGCTTCGGTGTTTTGATCATAACTTGAGATTTACAGATCCAATTGACGTGATTCTTTTTGGGTTGTCTTCACAACTTAATTATCTATTATCCGTAAAATTTCATTTTCATTGGATTTGTAGTTTCTGATCTAAAGGAGTTTCTTTGCAGTGTTGCAGATCTGGTTTTTACTCGAGTAGAACAGATTGATCCTCGTTTGATCTTTCGATCATAACTTGAGTTTTTCTTGACGGATTTCTATGATTCTTGTTCTCGTGTCCTTGTGACTTGATTATTATAATATATATCAGTTTTCTCATGGTTGAACACATTTAGATCAGTCGCATACATGGTTTCTTTAACAGATCAATTTTCTGCCGATGAGGTTTTTGTTGCTTCTGCTAAAAAGTTTAAATCTACCATTCACCCCCCCTCTGGTAGCTTCTCATGTGCTCTTCGATCCTACAATTGGTACCAGAGCAACAGTGCTCTAATCTTTGTGATTTGCATGTGTTTTGACTAATCATCATGGAGAAATACTCCGCAAAACCTTATGTGTTCAGTGGCATTGATTTTCAGGTTTGGAAGGCACGTATGGAGGCTTTCATCGAGGCGCAAGGCTTCGCAATATGGGAAAAGGTGTACAAGCCTTATGATGTGCCGCCAAACAATAAAGTCACGGCTACGAACATGAGAGACGTCAACAAAAACAAAGCACGAAACTTGATCATACAAGGATTAACTCAAAGTGACTTGGACCATGTTGCACACCTCCGATCTGCATACGATGTGTGGAAAGCACTTTGTGACTACCACGAAGTATCCAACAATATCAAGGAGGTAAGACAAGATATGTTCAAGAAAGAATACATGCGCTTCGAGATGCAACCCGGTGAGTCAATCGATGACCTCTTTGCTCACTTCATTAAAATTCTCAACAACTTGCGTGGTGTCAACGTTAATTTTTCAGATGCTGAAAACTCTAGGCAATTACTAAGTGCATTAGACATGTCAATTTGGGAGATGAAAGCTACATCTATTCGTGAATATACTGTCATGAGTACACTTACATTAGATGTGCTATATTCCAAGTTAAAAACTCATGAAATTGACATAATATCACGTAAGAACCCCAACAAGTCTCTTGCATTTGTTTTACAACGTGACATGCCTAGCTCTAGTCAATCTTCATCTTGTGGTACACTTTCTTTGTTGTCCTCTCTAACCCTTGAACAGATTAAAGAGTTTCCAGAGGAAGAACTTGCACTCATCTATACTCGGTTCTCAAAAGTATTGCGAAATGTGAGAACTAGAAGGAGAAGAAGTGCCGAACCTCAATGATGCTTCGAATGTGGTAAGACGGGGCATTTTCGTACGGATTGCCCAAACCTTTCAGGTCCTACTTCCCGTGATGAAAAGCAAACTAGGACGAAGCACTCCTCTGCAAATAATAATAAAAAGAAGAAGGGTTTTATAGGATGCCAATTGGTAAATAGTTTTATCTCCGCACTTCAAGAACTTGGCTCAAGCGATGTGGACATCGGAAGTGACGAAGATGAAAATGATTTGGCAAACTTATGCTTCATGGCGGGCAAGTCAAGTTCAAGTATGGAGGGGTATGTCCTACTTGCGAAGAAATGTGTGATGCTATTTCTCGTGCCACGGTTATAGTGAAGAAAAAGGACAAAAAGCGTAGGGACAATGTTGTTAAAATTGAGTCACTAGAATCTGAAATTAATCATTTGAAATCTTTGGTTCCTAATGATGATTCTTGTTCCTCATGTGATTTAATATATGAACCATTATCCTCTATAAGAAGTGCACATACCTCCACACTAGATAAACTTGAGTTAGAGATTGAAAAGAACAGAGAGCTTGCTGCACTTAATGATAAAAACTTGAAAGAGGCTTGTTGTTCTACAATTAATTTGCATTGTTCTACTTGTGATGATCTTAATAAGAAACTACAAGATGCTATAAATGAAATTTCTATATTGAACAATGCTTTACGTTCTCATGAAGTTAAGTATCCAATTGCAAACTAAAAGGAAAAACTTCATGTCATAACTGCCTAGACTTGTCTAAGAAACTTGATGACATGAATAGGACACTAGAGCAGTTTTATAATGGGAATAAGAATCTGAACTTGCTGTTGAATTCTTATAAATCTTGCAATGATAAAACTGGTTTAGATTTTGATTCCCATGCTCATGCTAAAGCACATCCACCTAAAATTGTAAAGTTATTAGGAAGTGGTTTGATTAAAACGGTTCCTAAACAAAAAGAAGTGGTTTTAAATCTGCAGGAGTGTTGTCTCATTCAGTTTCAGATAAACATGTTGTCTGCTCATCTAGACATGAACATAAAGTTAAATTTCATTGTACCTACTGTGGTAGAGATGGTCATGTCATAGATTTTTGTTATAGTCTAGCTAAGCAACAGAAAAAGGAAAGAATGATTGATAGATCACATAACATCTGTGCAAAACCTGTTGCATGTGCTGAAGCGAATGTTAGGAATATGCAACCTGCTGTAATGAGTCAAAAACATGCAAAGTTTGCTTCCGGACCTACTGTTTTTAGTGCTACTCATGTAACACCTCGTAGGTCAGTAGTTGGGTACAAAAATCCTCAAACTTTGGCTCATAAACCTGCTGTTTTTTCTCAGCCTTTGCATGTTATTCTACTGGACGTTGTGTGACTCAGTACTGGATTCCTAAATGCCTTTTGACTAACCCCAATATTGAGTCATAGACGTATTGTACTTCTATGTAGGTTACACGCTTGAGGAAGGAGAACATTTGGATTGTGGATTCAGGATGCTCACGCCACATGACCGGTAGCAAAGAATGGTTCTATTCCCTTTCTTTTGTGTCACATGTAGAAAATGTTACTTTTGTCGATAATTCTTCAACTCCTATAATTGCTAAGGGTTCAGTTACAGTAAATAATCACTACACTTTAAAAGATGTGGCACTTGTTAAAAATTTGAAATACAACTTGCTTTCTGTTTCATAATTGCTAGATGAAAATATGGAAATTATTTTCACTAAAATTTTTTGCAAGGTTGTAGATTCAAATAGTGAGCTCATTTTTAATGTCTCGGTTTTGAAAGGGTTTTTAAAGCTGATTTTGATATGTCATCCTCTAAGCATAGATGTCTAGTTGCTAATGATTCAAAAGACTTATATTTTTGGCATCGTAGACTTGGTCACATAGGCTTTGATCATCTCACACGTGTTAGTGCTCTTGATCGCATACATGGGCTGCCTAAGTTTAAAGGGGACAAAGAAATTGTGTGCTCTTCTTGTAGACATGCTAAGATGGTTGCTGGTTCACATGCTCCTCTCACAACGACCATGACAACTGAACCGGGTCAACTTTTGCACCTTGACACCGTAGGACCTTCACGTGTTTAATCCTTTGGAGCTAAATGGTATATTCTTGTCATTGTTGATGACTATTCTAGATACTCTTGGGTTTATTTTATGGCATCTAAGAATGAAACTTTTAGTCACTTTAGAACCTTATTTCTTAGATTATCAATTGATCACCCAGAATCTTTAAAAGCAATTAGAAGTAATAACAGAACCGAATTTAAAAATCAATCGTTTGATCCCTTTTGTGCTGAAAATGGAATAGATCATCAATTTTCTTCACCATATGTACCTCAACAAAATGGTGTTGTAGAGAAAAAGAAGAGAACCTTAGTTAAGATGGCTAGGAATATGCTTGATGAATATCAAACTCCTAGAAAATTTTGGTCTGATGCAATTGCAACTTCTTGTTATGTCTCAAATCGTGTTTTCTTGCGTGCTAAGCTAGGTAAAACATGATATGAACTTCGGATTGGACATAGGCCTAGTGTCACACAGTTTCGGGTTTTTGGTTGCAAATGCTTTGTTAATAAACATGGTAATCTTGATAAATTTGAACCTAGATCCGTTGATGGCATGTTTCTTGGTTACCCATGTCATACTAGAGGCTACCGTGTGCTTTTACATGCAACAACAACAACAACAACAACCAAGCCTTTATCCCAAGCCTGTTGGGGTCGGCTAGACATGAAACCCAATATCAATGAAGTAAAAGAGAGGAAGAGTTATAAGAACAAGGAAAAAAAGAAAAGAAAAGAGAAAAGAGAAAAGAAAAAAAGAAAATAGAAAATAGAAAAAAAACAAGACTACGATTCTGGCACATGGATTGCTACTTTCCATGTGGTCCTATCATGAGCTAAGTCTCTGGATACATTCCAATCTCTCAAATCTCGTTTTACCGCCTCCTCCCAGGTCAACCTTGGTCGTCCTCTACCCCTCCTAATATTTTCTCTACCTCTTAAAATCCCACTGTTAACGGGTCCTTCTGGAGGTCTCCGTCGGATATGTCCAAACCACCTAAGACGATGTTGGACTAACTTCTCTTCAATCGGCGCCACCCCTACCTTATCTCAAATCACCTCATTCCTTATTCGGTCTCTTCTCGTGTGCCCGCACATCTACCGTAGCATGCGCATCTCTGTGACACTCATTTGTTGGACATGTTGCCGTTTAGTTGGCCAACATTCCGCCCCATAGAGCATCGCGGGTCTGATCACTGTCCTATAGAACTTCCCTTTTAGCTTTTGTGGGACTTTCCTATCACATAGGATTCCAGAGGCTTGTCGCCATTTCATCCACCCTACCTTGATCCTGTGGCAAACATCCTCATCAATATCGCCGTTGCTTTGTAACATTGATCCTAAGTATCGGAAAGAGTCCCTTCTAGGTACTATTTGTCCTTGTAGACTAACATTTCCCTCTTCCCGACCAACACCACTAAAGTCACACCTCATATACTCGGTTTTGGTCCTACTAAGTCCAAACCCCTTGGACTCTAAGGTTTGTCTCCATAACTCTAATTTCTTATCAACACCATCTCTAGTTCCATCTACCAGCACTACGTCATCAGCAAAGAGCATGCACCAAGGGATATCCCCTTGTATATCCTTCGACACCTCATCCATCACCAAGGAAAGGATGTATGGGCTCAAAGCTGATCCTTGATGTAGTCCTACCGTGATAGGAAATACATCAGTCTCACTATCACTTACGCGCACACTTGTCCTAACATTATTGTACATATCCTTGATAAGGGTAATGTACTTTGTTGGCACTTTATGTTTCTCTAGTGCCCACCACATGACTGACCTTGGTATCTTGTCGTACGCCTTCTCCAAGTCGATGAACACTATATGCAAGTCCTTCTTCTGCTACCTATATCTCTCCATAAGCTAACGAAGCAAGAAAATCGCCTCCATTGTAGACCTCCCAGGCATAAAACCAAACAGGTTTTTAGTGACATTGGTCACTTTCCTCAGGCGGTGTTCAATCACTCTCTCCCAAAGCTTCATAGTATGACTCATAAGCTTAATGCCTCGATAATTAGTACAACTTTGAATATCTCCTTTATTTTTGAAGATAGGTACTAATATACTTTTCCTCCATTCTTCAGGCATCTTGTTTGACCGAAAAATGTGGTTGAATAGCTTTGTGAGCCATACTATTGCCACGTCCTCAAGACATCTCCACACCTTAATAGGGACATCGTCAGGGCCGAGGGCCTTTCCTCCTTTCATCCTTTTTAAGGCCTCCTTAACCTCAAACTCTTGTATCATCCGCACGAACCACCTATTGGAGTCATCAAAGGAGTCATCCAACACAACCCTAGTGCTCCCGTTCGCATCATTGAATAGCCCATTAAAGTAATCACGCCATCTATTCTTAATCTCTTCATCCTTCACTAGAATGCGGCCAGTCTCATCTTTGATGCATTTAACTTGATTGAGATCCCTCCTCTTTCTCTCGCGGATTTTTGCTACCTTGTATATGTCCTTTTCACCTTCTTTTGTCTCTAGTCTCTGATATAACTTATCATAGGCCTGTCCTCTTGCCTTACTCACAGCCCGCTTTGCATTCTTCTTAGCCTCTTTGTACTTAAGCATGTTGCTTGCGCTTCTATCATTATGCCAACTCTTGTAACACTCCTTCTTCTCCTTAATGGACTTTTGTACATCCTCATTCAACCACCAAGTGTCTTTATCTACAAGTTTATTTCCCTTTGTCACACCGAACACCTCACTAGCTACCTTCCTAATGCAAGTTGCCATCTTCATCCACATACTATCTGCATCTCCATTTTCTGCCCAGGGTCCTTCTGTGATCACCCTATTTTTAAAGGATTCTTGTGATTCTCCCTTCAACTTCCACCACTTTGTTCTTGTGATTTTGACACCTTTATCCCGCAAAGAGCATGTATGGAAGCGAAAGTCAGCTACCACAAGCTTATGTTGTGTTACAACACACTCCCCTGGGATCACCTTACAATCTAGACACTCCCGTCTATCCTTTCTCCGAGTGAGGACAAAGTCAATCTGGCTAGAGTGTTGGGCACTACTAAAGGTCACTAGGTGAGATTGCCTCTTCCTAAAGAGGGTGTTAGCTATCAACAGATCAAACGCTATGGCAAAGTCTAGGATGTCCTTACCCTATTGATTTCTATCGCCGCATCCAAAACCTCCATGTACTCCCTCAAATCCTAGATTAGTTGCACCCACATGACCATTGAGATCTCCCCCTATGAGGAGTTTCTCGGTTATCGGTACACTACTAACCATATCTTCCAAGTCCTCCCAAAATTGCCTCTTAGCACTCATGTTGAGCCCAACTTGTGGGGCATAAGCACTAATGACGTTCAAGACAATGTCCCCAATTACTATCTTGATTAAGATGATCCTATCCCCTCGTCTTCGAACATCCACTACTCCATCCTTAAGACTCTTATCTATTAGAACACCTACGCCATTCCTAGTCCCAGCCGAACCAGAATACCAAAGCTTGAAACCGGTACTCTCGACTTCTCTCGCCTTTTGACCCGCCCATCTAGTCTCTTGTACACAAAGGATATTTACTCGTCTCCTAATGGCAACATCTACTAACTCACGTAGCTTCCCCGTCAAGGATCCTACATTCCAACTACCCACCCAAAATCTATGGTCCTCGGCTAGCTTCCTTACGCTTTGCACCCGTCGAGTAAGATGCAAAGACCCTTGCTCACTTATCACTACATCAGAGCGATGATGTAGTGTGCCACTAAGGTGGTGGCGATCCGGCCCTTGCTCATTTAACACCATATCCGGGTTCCGATATGGCGCACCACTAAGGCGGTGGCGACCCGGCCCTTGCCCACTTAACACCATAACCGGGTTCCGATATGGCGCGTCGCTAAGAGGGTTACGCCCCAATGAATTTCTATTGGGTTTCATTTCCATGAGAATGGCTAAGTGTAAGTTGTTGGCTTGCCAAGCCTATCACAACCCCCTCCTCCTTTACCCGGGCTTGGGACCGGCTATGTCATTATAACATAGGCGGAGTTACCGTGTGCTTTTACATGACACTAACAAAATTGTGGAGACTTGTGAGGTTTCTTTTGATGAAGCTAGCCCATGTACTAGCTCTAATATTGCAGGACCAGATCCATATCCCCAGGGGGAGAGTATTTTCATCAAAGAAGATGAAGACATGATGCTGCTGTCCGAAAATTCAGGAGCTAATGACATTGTTCCAGCTCCTGATTTTGATTCACAACCAGCACCGATGAGCCCGATTGCTGGTCCAGCTCGTCCTCAAGTCACAAGTTGTTCAATTTGTGATGAACATGAAGAAGAAGGAGCTTGTGAATTGTCTACTTCCCTCCGGATCCTCAAAAGTCATCCTTCACAACAAATGATTGGAAGCTTGCACGAAAAGTCACACGGTCCAGGTTTTGTGATCCAAACTCTCACGCTCATTTTGCATTTGTTGCTTCTTTTGAACCCAAAGATATATCACACGCACTCACTAATGAATCTTGGATCATTGCCATTCAAGAAGAGTTAGAAAATTTTGAAAGAAATAATGTTTGGAAACTTGTACCTCCCCCTCAAGGTGACACTCTAATCGGAACTAAATGGGTGTTTAAAAACAAACAAAGTGAGGATGGGGTTGTGGTTACGAATAAGGCTAGGTTGGTTGTGCAAGGTTTCACACAAGTTGAAGGACTAGATTTTGATGAAACTTTTGCTCCTGTTGCTAGAATAGAAGCCATAAGAATTTTGTTAGCATTTGCTGCATCTAAAGGTTTCAAGTTATATCAAATAGATGTTAAAAGTGCTTTTCTTAATGGCTACATAAATGAGGAGGTTTATGTCAAGCAACCACCGGGTTTTGAAAATCCAAATTTTCCTAATCATGTTTACAAACTGTCCAAAGCCTTGTATGGTCTTTAACAAGCCCCTAGAGCATGGTATGATAGGTTAAAAACAATCTTACTTGAAAATAGGTTTACCATGGGAAAGGTTGATAAAACTCTTTTTTTGCTTAAGCATGGAAATGACTCCTTATTCGTTCAAGTGTATGTGGATGATATTATCTTTGGTTGTGCTTCTCATGATCTTGTGTCCAAGTTTTCAGCTATGATGAGTTCAGAATTTGAGATGAGTATGATGGGAGAACTCACATACTTTTTGGGGCTGCAAATCAAGCAAACCAAGGAGGGTACTTTTGTGCATCAAACAAAGTATACAAGACACCTTCTTAAGCGCTTCAACACGGACAAAAGCAAGTCTCTTCGGACACCAATGGGTACAGCAATGACAGTTGAACTTGATGAAGATGGTGAACCCGTGGATCAAAAAGAATATAGAAGTATGATTGGATCACTTTTGTACCTCACGGCATCAAGACCAGACATACAATTCAGCGTATGTCTTTGTGCATGATTTCAAGCTTCCCCACGTGCTTCACATCGTCAAGCCATCAAAAGAATTCTCAGGTACTTACATGGAACTCAAGAATTTGGGATTTTTCTTCCTTCTTCCTCAACCGTTTTTTTGAAAGCTTTTTTGGGTGCTTATTTTGGGGGTTGTAGAATTGATAGGAAAAGTACTTCTAGTGCTTGTCATTTTCTTGGTAATTCACTTGTTGCCTGGTCCTCTAGAAAACAAAATGCAGTCACACAATCCACAGCCGAATATGAATCTGTAGCTGCTGCTAGCGCTTGCTTACAAATTCTATGGATTTTTCAAATACTTAAGGACTATGGGGTTGATCTAGATAGTGTTCCACTATTTTGTGATAACACTAGTGCCATTTGCATTGCTAAAAACCCCGTGCAACATTCGATAACAAAGCACATTGATATTAGGTATCACTTTCTCCATGATAATATTGAAAAAGGAAACACTGTGCTTCAACATGTAGATACCCAACAACAATTGGCTGACATTTTTACAAAACCTTTGGTTTTCACTCATTTTTGTTTCATTCATAGTGAAATAGGGGTTATGCATCCTCTGGCTTAAATTGAGGGGGAGTTTTGAAACTTGGGAAGTCTATGTGTAATCTGAATTTAAAATAATATGAGCATAGTATTTTATACATATAGGACTTTGTGATTTCTTTTATATTCTGAAAGTTCTTACTACATTACTTATGTTAAACATTTTGTAGTTTTTGCCATGACTAGTAATTGGAATAATTATTTATACTAAATCTGGTCATGATTAAACTTTCTTGCTGTTTTAAACTTGTTGCATGCTCACAAGTGCTTTTAATAATGAAAAAATAATCAATCAACTATTCACATGTTGAGCTTTTATGTTCGAATGAAAAATTGAGAAAAAGATCAAGAGAATATGCATGCATCAGACTTCTTCTTTTGAGATGGCTTATCATTGCACTTAGATATGAACTTGGAAGATGTCGTGTATGACTAAAACCATGTCCTTAAACTTCTGATTGTCAAATGGCATAGGCTTGGGTTGGTTGGTTAGAATAAGGCTGATGCGGCATATAATCTCTTGCAAATGTCATATGATCTGAATTTGTGCTTTGAAAAATAATTAAAATGCAGCAACAAGTGTCACGCTTTCAGGTCTTGACATAGTTAAGTTTGTGAGATCATGACTTTCTTAAATTGAAAATTACACTTGATCTCTAGCATGGCTTACACTACTTTATGTATCTCATCGATGTGATAGTGTAAGTTACTTGATAGTATGCCTTGGATGAGCTTTGTTTTATATGTATATGTTATAAATATGCTCATAACAATTAAAATTTCTTTTTTGAACCTTGCTGAATACATTGTGAAAGGGGGAGAAATTGATCACACATTGCACGATTCACAAGTGTTGTTTTTCTTCTCATTTTATTTCTGATTTACAAAGGGGGAGAAATATGTAGAGGGGGAGAAATTTTTGTTCCAAAATTTCTTTCTCATTTGATTGTTTTCAAAACTTTTCATGTGAATAAGACAATGTTCAGATTTTAAGTGGTGTTGTCAATGCATTCATCAAGGGGGACATTGTGAGACCTATGTGTGCTGAATACATTGGCTATGACGATAAAAGTTTTGAATTCTGCCAAAACACTCTTTTTGTCAAGGTCAGACTCTAGGTCCGAGCTCCGACAAGATCCGACGTAAGGTCTGACTTGATATGGCTTGGTCCGACATGTGTTTGGTTAGCTCCGGCGGTAGGTATGACTAGCTTTGGTAAGTTCCGGTGCTAGGTTCTGCTAGCTTTGGTAAGCTCCGGCTCAAGGTCCGGTTAGCTTTGGCAAGGTCCGGAGCTAAATCGCAATGGTTCTGTTTTTACCATGCAAATGTTTCGAACTTGCTTTACATATATGGAAAGTTTGCTTAGTATTCTTTTACTAAGTTTTTGAAGTGTTATGGCTGTTTACTGTGAGGACCACCCCAAGGGTTCACCAACTCCAGGGTCGCATAGGGTGGTTCCATGCGATGCGGCACCCAACAGCACACACGAAAAGAATAAAGGATAACATACAAACTTTTATTTGATATAAAACAGCGGAAGTATTTTTACAAAACCTATTCCTACAGCGGAAGTAATATACATATAAGGCCTCTCATCCTAGCTATGCAAAAGTGCAGCCGCCCAGCCCGGGTTCGCTACACACTAGCAGCAAGTAACCGGAGATCACGGCGGCGTGCATGGCTCCAGCTCGGCCGTGTACCCTGACGGGGGCATCGCCTCGTCCTCGGAACCTTCCTCATAACTCTCACCTGCTCACAGCTCAAATATTGCAACCGTGAGCACGAAGGCTCAGCAAGTATTAACCGTCAACCCTAGGCATGGAACTCTACGTGCAAGGATATGTAAGATGGGAAAAGGAATTTGCGACAAAGACACGCCTATAAGTTGGTCCTTACTTTCAGTTTTATAGCAGCAGATTCATGTGCCTTAGGCAGCCCTCACATCGGAAGTCCACAATCAAACAAGAAACGCTTTCCTCCGATGTGGTGATGCCTAAAGTGGAATATAAACTTAATTAGCTCTATATCTACAGCAATCAAGGTATTCAAGACATTAAGATCAATACAGCATTTACAGTTGGCTTATTTCACTTCTTACTACGTCACAGCACAGTGAACAAGCGGGTACTCAAATAACCGCGAGGGACGGTGATTGCAATCAATACACACCCGGATAACACGTTACATACACCCACTTTCAGAAGCGTGATTGCACACAACTTCCTACACTGTTGTATGCAACAACCTTTCAAAGGCAACCCAAATGCCGAACCGGTCCATCCGTAACGGGTAGGAGGTCCCCGCATGGAGCGTGACTGTGGCCACCGGCAGATTTACACCTTGCTACCCTCAACCCACTCCTATTTACGGTTGGGTAAGCCTCGGCACCCAGGTTAACCAATTACATCGGTTTCCTGGTTCCCATATGCCAGTATGCATCCGGTACTGTTCGATACTTGTCCAGCAGGGCCGCACACGGACGGTCCTCAACCAACACCAACAGGGCTACGCACGTGAGACCTCTGCTCACTGCATCCTATCCCCCCTGCTGGGTCTCATTTTCACAACTTAAGCCATTTTCTATCTCTTCTCATCCCGTGTGATAAGTATTATCTCGCGAGTAGCTTCCAACCACTCGACTTCTACCAAAAACTAAATATTAGCATGGCATTCTCTACTCCTCGAGTTTGTAAACTACCCAACCCTTTATAGGATTTAAAAGGCTATGCAAGTGGGGTTTCAATCACCCTAACTCTAATGCATACATTTCAACCTAGACATAAGTGATACAAATGAAAAACTTTATAAAAGGTACTTAAGTGCAAATCGGGGCTTGCCTGGTTGCGAGTTAAACGGAAAGCTAGCTTCTGGTGTCAGGACGTCCAAAGGCTCTGGCGTATCCTCAACTTTTCGGTCACTATTATGAAATGTAATAAAATACATGTATAAGTATTAAGGCTTTATAAGAATTGAACTACTATTCATAGCTATTGCTATTTAGGATCCTTAATTGGCTTTGGTAATTTTACAGTGGATACTAGACCCTCTGAGGATGATTTGAGCCAAATTTGGAGCTTTGACATAGCTAGAAATGGAGGATCTGATTAGGGTAAGTCTCCATGGTTCTAACAAAATTTGTTTCACCATTTTTTGAGCTACCATCAGAGAGATATGAATTTTTGAAGTTTGGACAGGAGTGCTGAACAGTTTCTGTATAAATTTGAATTTCCAAATAAAAGCTGAACTTGGGAAGGTAATTTGACCTAGAAAATGAGCTCCAATGAAGCCCAAATTTTTACTGGAGATCATTATCTATGAAGAGGATTTGCTGCCCAAATTTGAGAATATTTCATAAAGAAATTCTCCTGTAATAAATCCCTAAATGATTTACTAAAACAATTCTACAGAAATTCCTGGGCATTTTCATAGTCTAAAATTGGTTTCTCTGTGAAGTACTCCTCATGAGGAATCCAACAAAATTGGTCTCACTATTTTTGGAGTTTTCTACACAAAGTTATGGGCTTGCAAAGATCAGCTAATTTCTGGAATTATTTCCCTAATAGAAACTTCAAATAATTGGAACCGGGCCCACTGTTTTAATTCGGACCAGTCAGATTTTAGCAACACCGGGGGCTACGGGGTTATTCCCGCGCAGCCGCAACTGATCCGGCGCCACAAGCCGATCCGGCGCCTTCCTGGTGCCACTGACAGGTGGGGCAGGCTTCCACCGTCTTCAACCTCGCGCCCGGTCGGCCTCCTCGCCGGAGAAGCGACCGTGCCTCGTCGGCTGTCCCGTGCCTTAAACGGCTCAACCCTTGCCGCATGTGCCTAAAACCCGACGAGGAACACTTTGGTGAGCTCGGTGGCGGCGCTAACTGGCCCGGAATACCTCCCCGATGGTGGCAGTAACTCGGGCGACTCCGGCGACGTGGTGTTCGCCCGGCAAGCCTGGAAACCGACCACGGTTGGGTCCTACAGCACCCCCGTGACCTGGGGAGCTCGGAACACTACCCTGATCCTTTGGAAAACGGCTGGAAACATGAGCTCACCGTGCGACCGATGTGGTTCTTCCCCGCCGTGAGGAAAAACACGGAGAACTCTTCGGACTCTGCATGGTATTGCTTGCCGTTTGCTCGAGAAGGGTCTTCATGGCTTGGAGAACCTATGCCTACACTCTTGTGAGCCCCAACCCAATATGGCCCTGGAATTTCCCGTTTTCTTTCAACTCTGTTCCAAGGAACCGTCGGTGACAAACTTCGAATTCCGGCCAACCTAGGCTATGACCTAGCCCCAAACTGGGAGGACAGCAAGAAGGGTCGACAACGCACCTAGAACCCCGGTTGGATGAGCGTGAACGAGTCTGAGGTGGCCGGTCGACGGTGCGGCGTCTTGGCGGCAAGCTGGAAAATGGAACGAGGAATTCAGGCTCAGTTCTCGGGACCAGCTCGAAGGAACGACAGGGGCTGTCGTCAGAGAGGAACTAGAGGGCCTTGCGCACCTTCCTACTACCTCAACTGGTCGTGACAATGTTGGAGTGGTGTCGATGACGGACAGGCGACGCGGATCAACCGAGCGGCGGCCGAAGCTACGCGAACTGAGCAGGGAAAAGGGAAAACACGTCGGTGGATGGCCGAGAGATCAAGGGGGGTTGTGCTGGGACTGTGGCACGCGCGGGTGATCAAGTAGGCGGCAGAAACAGGAGGTGGCGCGGCACACCTCGGGCGTGGGTCGGAGACGGGAGCTGCCGCGCACCTGCTGTTTGACCGAATGGAGCAAAGGCGGTAGCTCCTGTGGGTGGCTGACAAATGGGCCCCACCTCCCCCCTTTGTTTAATCAAACTTTCTCTGATCTTTTCCATCCAGCAACTCAAAATTTAAGGCTAGACTTTCACCCCAAGTTAAGTTTGAATTTTCTGAATTCAAAGGATTTGAATTCGGTGTGAAATTTGGATGTGGTTTAATCATTTGAATTTGAAAAGGAGTTTGAATTCTCCACTTTGTATTGCCTCAAAAATATAGCAAACCAGCTCCAAAATTTCCAACTTTTGGCATGGCTGCTCATTCAAAGGTGGAGAACACATTTGTGAACCCAAATTTTGAAATTGAGGGAATTGGAATTTGAAACTGAATTTGAAATTCAGATTAGAGGGCTTCTCCTTTTAATTCCAAACAAATATTAAACTCCTCCAAATGAGCTGAAATTTGGAAGGTTGAATATTTGGACTATGAAGATCCAAGTTGTGCATTTAGATCTCCATGTTTGGAAGTTTTGGGAAGTCTAAACCCTCACTTTGAACTCACACTTATTATAATTCAAAGTTTTAATTCCCCTCATTTTTCATAAGTGTATATGAGCTGAATTTTCTTGCTACCACTTTTGGGGATTTTACATCCCTCCCCCCTTAAAAAGAATCTCGTCCTGAGATTCCAAAGGAAAAGCAAAGTGGGGAAAACTTTACCGGGTATATGATGATAGCAAGTTCGGATAATACGTGCGTAGATAATCCTCGCTTTCCCATGTCGCCTCATCAGCGGTATGGTTACTCCACAAGACCTTGTAGAACCATAAGGTCCGGTTTCTTGTGGTGCGAGTCCTTTCATCGATGATCCGGATAGGATACTCCGTGTACGTGAGGTCCGGTTGAAGGACTTCTATGTCTTCGGTGCGGATTCCAGCCGAGGGTTTGAGGCACTTCCTCAGCTGAGAGATGTGGAAGACGATGTGAATGCCTGCGAGCGACGCTGGTAACTCCAGGCGATAGGCCACGGGTCCGCATCTTTCAATGATGATGAATGGACCAATGAACCGCGGCGCAAGTTTACCCTTCACTCCGAAATGGTGAACTCCCTTCATCGGAGACACACGGACATAAACATGGTCCCCGATGTCGAAGTGGAGAGGGCGGCGTCTTTTATCCGCATAGCTCTTCTGACGAGATTGAGCAGCCTTGAGGTTGGCTTGTATTACTCGCACTCGTTCTTCAGCCTCATTCACATGTTCAATGCCGTAGATGACTCGCTCGCCGGACTCGCACCAGTTGAGAGGTGTGCGGCATTTCCGGCCGTGAGAGCTTCATACGGCGCCATCTTGATGCTAGCTTGATAGTCATTGTTGTAAGAAAATTCCGCCAAGGGCAAATGATCGTCCCAATTCTTGCCGTGGTGGATGGCACAAGCGCGTAGCATGTCTTCAAGCACTTGATTCACCCGTTCAGTTTGACCATCTGTCTGCGGGTGATACGCGGAGCTTCGGATCAGTTTGGTCCCCAACGATGCGTGCAGCTGTTCCCAAAACCGAGAGACGAACAGCGCACCACGATCTGAAATGATGGAACGGGGAACACCGTGTAAACATAAGATCTTTGCAATGTACAGCTCCGCATATTGCTTGGCCACGTACTTTGTATATACGGGGATAAAATGAGCTGACTTGGTTGGTCGATCGACTATCACCCAAATCGAGTCATGTTTGTGAGACGTGAGAGGTAAACCAACAATGAAGTTCATGCTGATATCCTCCCACTTCCACGCCGGAATGTTCAATGGTTGCAGCTGTCCGGCTTTACGCATATGGTCGGCTTTCACCCGCCGACACGTATCACATTCGGATACGTATTTTGCGATCTCTCTCTTCATCCGTGTCCACCAAAATCTGGTTTTCATATCCTGGTACTCTTGTTGCTGCCTGGATGAATAGAATATTTGGACAAATGAGCCTCGTCCAAGATTTTCTTCCGAAGCTTCATGTCACGGGGTACCACTATACGGTCTTTAAACCATAGCGTGTCGTGTTCATCTCTTCGGAAGCATTTCATTTCACCATTCTCCATCCTTCTCCGAATGTGCGACATTCCCATGTCCTTCCTCTGAGCTTCCATAATCTCCTCTCTTATGGTTGATATGAGAGCAAGATTATATAACGCCCCGTATGGAACCAAGTACAGACTCGGCTCCTCCTCTTCGAGTGGGGTGAGGGACAGATTGTTGACATGGGATTTGCGGCTTAAGGCATCGGCAACCACGTTTGCCTTACCGGGGTGGTAGTGAATCTCGATCTCATAGTCTTTGATCAGTTCTAGCCATCTCCGTTGCCGCATATTCAACTCCTTTTGAGTGAAGATATACTTCAAACTCTTGTGGTCAGTGTAGAGGTGCACTAAGTTCCCAAGCAAATAGTGCCTCTACATCTTCAAGGCCAACACCACAGCAGCGAGCTCGAGATCATGAGTCGGATAGTGCTGCTCGTGGTTACGGAGTTGACGTGAGCCATCGGCGACCACTCTTCCTCCTTGCATCAATACACAGCCAAACCCGATACAGGACGCATCACAATATACGTCGAAGGGCTTGGTTGTATCCGGTTGAGCTAACACCGGGGCTGTTGTAAGATGCTTCACTAATGCCTGGAAAGCTTCTTCACAAGCTGAGCTCCAAACATATTTGATCCCCTTCTTTAACAGTTCAGTCATCGGCTTAGCAAGCTTGGAGAAATTTGGTATGAATCTCCGATAATATCCTGCTAACCCGAGGAAGCTTCTGACTTCATTGACTGATGTGGGGGATTTCCATTTCAGCACTTGTTTGATTTTGCTTGGATCAACTGCAATACCTTCTGCCGAAATAATGTGACCAAGGAATGGCACTTGGCTGATCCAAAACTCGCACTTGCTGAACTTAGCATAAAGCTTATGGTCTCTTAATCATTGAAGTACGATATGCAAGTGTTTGGCGTGTTCTTCTTCAGTCTTGTAGTAAACCAAGATGTGGTCTATGAACACCACCACAAACTTGTCCAACTCCGGCATGAACACTGAGTTCATGAGATACATGAAGTGTGCCGGGGCGTTGGTGAGACCAAAGGACATGACGAGGTACTCATATAACCCATATCTCGTCGAGAAGGCCGTCTTCGGAATATCTTCCGCTCGGATCTTAATTTGATGATATCTAGAGCGAATATCCATCTCTGAAAACACACTTGCACCCACAAGTTGATCGAATAATATATCGATGCGGGGCAGTGGATATTTATTCTTGATGGTGAGGCGTTGAGAGGTCGGTAGTCCACACACAACCTCAATGTCTCATCCTTCTTCTTCACAAACAGCGCCGAGCATCCCCATGGTGAGGAACTCGATCGAATGAAACCCTTCTTCATTAAGTCATTGAGCTGCTCCTTCAATTCAGCCAGCTCATTCGGAGCCATCTTGTACGGTCTCCGTGAGATCAGTGTCGTCCCAGGTACGAGTTCAATCTTGAACTCGACATCTCTTTCGGGTGGCATGCCCGGAAGATCATCCGGAAAGACATCCGGGTATTCCCGGACCACACGAATATCCTCAAGTTTTGTGGCTTCCGTGTTATATGTGGCTGAGGCTTCTTGAGCCGAATGGTCAAGAATAAGAACATGTGGTTCATGGAGTGGAGAGTTTAGACGAACCACACATGGAATGACGTCAAGAACAGCACCATGGCGATGTAGCCATGACATTCCTAAAATGACATCAAGTTTTTGACTCTCTAACATGATTAGAGAAGTCGGATATAGATTTCCACCCAACTGTAATGGTGCTCTATAGACCATTCTATCAGCTGTTATTTTCCCACCCTGAGAACATATCAAATTTGAATTATTTGTGGGAATGATAGGCAGTTGATATTTAATAACATAAGACTGACTTATGAAATTATGGATGGCACCGGAGTCAAAAAGTATGACTACGGGATGATCTAGGTAAGAGAACGTACCCGCGAGGACGGGTTTGCCTTCCGGGCCTCCTCGCCTTCTTCTTTGGCGAAGTACTGCAGCATCTTGCTGTACCCAAAATATTGAAGCATTTGCCTCAATGCTCCCGGATAGCTGCTGTGGCGAGGACAATGGGACACCACCCACCCGTTCTCCAACTGTTTATCCGCTGTCATCTGTAAACACATATTTGAGAAATGTCAAATATTTATTTTAACAGTAAACCATTGAGTTATAACATAAGACATGTCATTGAACTCATAAAACTTGGAAACATAGTTCAAATTTAAACAAATTTAACTGCTGATCTGCTGTCCAATCATGACAGCCCTGACCAGTTTCCATTTCAACCTGATTTAGGCCATGGTAAAGCAAGACCAATTCTGGAGCTCAACATCAAAGTTAAAGCTAACTTCAATATCTTTCCAGAAAGTATTTGCTTGGTCTAAATTCTGTCCTGGTTCAAAAGTTATAAGATGTCAAATTTAACAGAATTTCTGGAGAAAATTGGACAGCACCTCCCTGCTTCAGGTACTGATTTGATCCAAGAATTCCAGTTAATTCTATTCCCAATCTGACAAAACTTTCTGTTACAAAGTTGTAACCCATCTCATAAAGTTTTCAGAACTACCTCATTTTATATTTTTGGATTTTTATGCAGGAAGTTATGCTCAATTTACAGAGGGTTACAGAGAGTGTTTGCCCTACCCTGTTTTCTGGACAGTTTCAACTCTACTGCATTTTTCTATTGGTTAAGGGGTGAAACACCTCTGGACCTCAACAGAAAATTTGTAAAGCTCTTCCAATGATTTCTAGAAATGTATCATATGACCCCAAACTCGAAAGAACTCAACCTGTAACCCCTGATTAACTTCAGCCTTAATTCAGCTGAAAACAGGGAACTCTGTCCTTAGTATCCTATAAGTTGAAAACTTATTAATTTTAAATATCCTGATTAAGAGATAGATTTACATCAAGTTTTAGTGCTCTGGGTTAAAAATTTCAAGTTTTATAATGAAGTTGTTCATTTAGTGGAGTGTGACGTCGATGCGTCACCAGAGCATGTCGGTCCTACGTCCTCACCAAGAAAAACATATACCGGACTTAGCCGGCTTCGTTAGTTCAGTGGCACTAAACGTCTCTCGCACACGGATGCTACACGTCTACCATTTTGTGGTTAGACTACCTGCAGATAACTCACACAATCGTCAGACTCGGCTGCACACCGAGCCCGGTATCCATACAGTTCGTACACCCGGCCGTCATCACTCGCCCGGATGTTCTCAAGCCATACATGCCTTGAGCTACATGTTCACGTTACTGACCACGTGACGGAGTCTCCCAAATTGCCCGAAGAACGCCAGGGACAGACGTTGCTCGAATACCCCAAACGACATGAAGAGTCGTAGAGGATACTAAAGCGGGTCGGGTTACCTGCCACCCATGGGGCTCCACCCTTCAGCTTGTGCTCACTGGTGGACAGCGCTTACATGCACCCCCAAGACATAAAGCGTTCAGAGATGCACGATTTTCTGACATAAGAAAATAGGTTAGTATGCCACTTTCTATACACTAATAACATCCTTATATGGGCTACTAACTCGTTCCTCACTGGATTTTTGAAAAAGATGACCTTTGCAGTGCGTTAAACCTCAAGCGAGCTCTGATACCACGCTGACACGACCCCAGGGTCTTGTCGAGCCAGGATTACACGGAGGGGTGCTGTGTTGCACAGTACCGGATAACACACATCAAAAGTACAAAGCGGAAGCAAAATTTTATTACATAAACAGGTTTGTGAACATTTTTACAACAAAATATTTCCAGTCTACACTCACGGGCGTAGACTACGCATCAAGTTCACGTTCAGCCCGTGAATGTGCCCTTGCTAGCACGCACGCACGCACATTAACACGGCGGTGTGCACGACTCCCACTCAACGGGGTTCCCCTCCTGGGGTTCCGTCTCCTCCTCGGGAGTCCCTTCCTCATAGAACCCTGCAAAAGCTTCAAACACAAGCAGTGAACACGAAGGCTAAGCAAGACTGACCCGTCTCTCCTAAACATGAAACTTCTACATGAGGGGTGATAGGTGCATGAGGTAAAGTAAGTTGCAAAGGACTCGCCTATCTAGTGGAACCTTACTTTCAAGTTTTAGCAGCAGGTTGTGGAGAACCTTACGCTAAGGCACATGAGAGAGCCGCAATCAAACAAGAAACGCATTTCTCTCATGTACTTTGCCCAAAGTTGAAAGGAACTATAATTAGCTCTAAACTACAGCAAATCATTAACAATCAAAGTCCATCTTTCAAACAGGAACATTTTAACATGTAACTAGCCTGTTCTTTCTACGTCATGGTACAGTGAACAAGTGGTACTCACTGACCGCGAGGGACGGCGATTATAATCGATTTACACCTGCAGGGTTACCCAAATAACCCGTCACGTACGCCCGTACTCGATGTTGCCTACAGCAACCCTCACAGACTTTGTACGCAACCACCTTTCACCCGTTAGCCAAATATTGAACCGTTCCTATCGTCCCGAGCAAGAGGTCTCTGCACGTGCATCTCAGTGCTGCCAGCCGATTAACACCTCGAGCTCTCAACCTACCCTCTGAACGACAGGCAATGCCTCAATACCCAGCTACCCGAGTTACATCGGTTTCCCTGTTCCCATATAGCCGGTAGGTCTTCGGTACTGTTCTAGCTTGTTCAACAGGCCCGCACACGGCTCGGTCCTCAATCGACATAAGAGGAGCTATAGCACCCAGGCCCCAAAGTCCTGCTGCCCTTACCCTCCGCTTGGTCTCATTTTTCTTGCCATGTGTATCATGTGCTATCTCTACCCGAGTCGAGTGCCTCTAGCCTATCCTCGCGAGTAGTTCCAACTACTCGATATGTACCGAATCCTACACTATCTTAGCATTGCAGTAGCTAACGGGGTTTTCAATCCTAATTCCAACCCATGGTTTTCTCGGCTATGCATTTGGATTTTCAAACAAGACTCTAATGCAAGAATTGATGGTACTCAAAGTAAGTTCTCAAAATAATAAAAGTTTGTAAAGAGGTTAATGCAAACCGGAGCTTGCCTTGCTGATCTTGGTCACAGGCTAGCTGCTCTTCCTGAGTAACGAAGTCTAAGACTTCGGGTTCCTCCTCAACCTTAGCGACTACATGAGATAACAAGTATATGCATCAATTTAAATGCATTTGAATTGAATTTAAACTTGTGAAAACTATAAGTCCCTCTAGAAAGACCCAATGACACTGAAACTTTTACTGTGGTTTGGTTACAACCTAAGAAGAGACTTGGCCAAGTTTTATTTGCAGCAAAGCTCATGTGAGCCCTCCACAATTAATTATGTACTTGACCTTAATTAGATCTCTTAGGGTGTTCTAGGGATTTTCATGGAGCAATCCATGAATTCTGGAAAACTAGATTTTCAGAGGGTTCTAATGGAGTTGGTCTCACTTAATTTGAAGGTTCCTAGCTAAGGATATGAGCTAAACAATTTCAGAGAAATTCTGAAAATGTTTCTGAACATTTTCCATTTTCTCTAGGACAGTTTCATTAATCACCCCATTAGTTAGATGAAATGAGCTCAAATGGATCTGAAATTTTTATGGTAGCTCAGGGACATTTTGGTGAACATCCCAGCAAAATTTCAGAATTTTCCTCCAAAGGGTTCTCCAGTTAAAATTCTGAACAGTTTAAACTTTGAAGAATTAATTCTGGAGAAATAGGAATTTTCATGAAGTGAAACTTGATTTGCTGGAAATTACTCACAGAGCTGAATCCAACAAAATTTGGTTCACTTGATTTGGAGTTTCCTAGCCAAAGTTATGAGGATTTGAAGTTTGAATGAAATCTGAAATTCGGGAAAAGTTTAAATTACTGTGCGTGGGACCGTGGGCTACGTGTCAGCTCCTCATCGGTTGACACACGGGGCTACAGATCCCTTCGCCCGCAGACGCACCGGATCCGTGCAACAGCACATCCCGGTTTTAAAATATCTGTTGCTGACAGCCGGGACCCACCCCTTCGTCTTCCTCCCGTCGGTTCCTAGCGCGCGCGCCGCTCCTCCTCGCCGGAGCAGAGCTGATGCTCGCCGGACCGTCGCTGCCGTCCTCCACACGAGCTAAGACTCGCCGCCAGGGGGTTATCGACGTCGAGGGACACGATGGTGAGGTGCTTTGGGACTGCCGACGACCGGAAGGTGGCCGACGACCTGCAGCGGCCTCTGTTGAGGTTCGGCAGCGTCAGCCAGGAGTTCTAACCCGCAAAAACCTGTGCCGACGAGCTCTATAGCACCAGTGCACCTATAGGAATCTCGTCAAGGCCTCAAAGGTGTTCAGAAATGGCTGCAAGGTTGTCGGCACCGTGTGACCGATCGTGTCCGCCATGAACGCCCATGATCGAGCTCGAAATCCGTTGCTCCTAGCCGGTTTCATGCAACAGATGCTAAAAGGAAAATGATCGTCAGCTAGTCCAGCATCTACGTGCAAGATTTGATTACCTGAGGAGGATCAGAGAGCGGAATTCGAAGAAACTGTACCGGAAGCTCGGGTTGAGGCCACCGGAGCAAAATCTGGAAATTCCCGGTGGATGCTTCACGGTTTGCTTCAAGAATTGGAGGAAAGCAGCACCCACCTAGCGCGCTCCCGTGGCCTGGATCACTTGACCGTGAGAACCCCTGTGGAGGGCTGTCCATGATCACCCGATCGCCGGCTGAAGTTTGGTTGCCGCTGTGGTGGTCGTTCTCGGGGAAGGGAGGCCGGAACTTGCTTGTTTCCGAGTCGGGGAGGTGTGTGCGGAGCTCAGGGCGTGGTTTAGCAGCTTGGGGAGGGATGGCACGGTCGATTTGGCTGGACTCCCGATCGAGCAGAGGAAGTGGAGGAGCGTCGCTCGGTGTTTGCACGCGAGGAGGAAGCAAGCGACGGTTGCTCCGGCAGAGGACGTGGAGCGCCTTAAGAAGGGATCAGCACCGACCTGCGTCCGCGTGTGGGCAAGCAGCTGGTGGCGCGGCGGCCTCCCCTCGGTGGCGCCCTCGGAGGAAGCCCGAAGACCCGAGTACTGAAGTTTCAGTCGGTTGAATTGCTTCAGTGGCTATGTGGGTCCCATTTCCCTTTTAACCTCTGAACTTAACTCCCTCTTACTGTTGTAAACAGTAATCCCCCTTATACCCATGGTGATTTGAATTATCTACCCCTGAGCAATTTGAATGGGATGGACTTCAAATTGGTTTGTGTTTGACTAAATTTCAGCACATATGCAGTTTGAAATTCAAATAAAGTTTTAATTTGCTAAACTTAGCTCATGTCAAGATCAACTCCAAATGGAGTGAAAATTGGTGTGTGAGCTCACAAAAATGTGCTGAATAAGAATATGCCTCCCACTTTTTTTTGAATTCATGGGATGAAAACAGTTTCAATTTGAATTTTAGTTCAAATCACCCTCTTTCTAACTATACCCAGAAAGGACTTCAAAAAGGTTTTGAATTTGGGTGAAACTTGGCATGGACATTCCTAGCAAGGTGTAGGAGTTTTTCATATGTCCAGCCCCTATATGATGCATGTGGGAAATACCACTTTTTGCATTTTGTGAGTTTATTCTCTAATGATTATGTTGATGGTGGTTACTTGCTCTTTAAATGTGTTCATCAAGTTTCTTCAAATGAGGTGTGTGTGTGGTGATGAACACTTTGATTATGTGACAAAAACTGAGGCCCTTACATTAAACAACATAGTATATTTCAAGTGTGATATGGGTAGATTATACTTGGCAACATACTTGGATGATATAAAGGAATGTGATGCTCTAGAATCAAATGGAATGGTGGCTGGATTGGAGTTTGCAAGGAACATACCAATCACGACGTCCTCAGCCTGTTGCGCTTCCTCAGCAGAAACATGGTTCACGTTGCCGCGAGCTTAGTTCTGCTGTCCACGGTTTCCATGATTGGCTCCCCCATTCGACCGTGGGTTCTGCTTGGACACGTTGCCTTGCTGTCCAGGACCTCTCCTCGTGCACTGGCACACGAAGTGTCCCGTCTCTCCGCATGCAAAGTATGTCTTGTTGTCCACGACAGCAGGTACGTTGGGGTGGGGGTTTTGAACAGGAGCGCCCATATTGGGTCGGTGCGCTGGAGGCAAAGGCACACGAGGTGCTTGTGCAACGGGTCGTTGCTGTGGTGGCTGGTTAGGGAGAAAAGTAGGAGCGGACGATCCATACTGTGGTCCATACTGTGGTACTGCTTCCTTTGGTCCGAGTTGACATCTTCGCGGGCATATCGTGATAGCTGCGTGAACTTGTTGAGGTATTCATTCACGCTTTTCTTGCCCTGGCGGAGACCTTCGAACTCCTGCCTTTTGAACATCATGACACCAGCAGGGATGCAATGAGAGCAGAAGCTCTCCTTGAACTCAGCCCACGTGATATTCTCTGGGTTGTCATGAGCGTTACAAAGGGCATCCCACTAGTCGGCGGCTGCTCCCATGAGTTGGTGAGACGCGAAGAGAACTTTCTCTCGGTCATTGCAATGAACGATGGCAAGCTTCTTCTCCATGGACTTCAACCAGTCGTCGGCCTCCATGGGGTCGTTAGCTTGTGAGAAGGTAGGCGGTCGAGTTCTCATGAACTCTCCTAGTCTGTTGTGAGCCGGTGGTGGTGGCAGTGGTGGCGGTGGTGCCGGAATGGGGTTGTTGTTGTTGGCCTGCAGCTGACCCAAAGTTTGGATTATGGTTTTCATAAGCTGATTCTGCATGGCCATCAACAATTCCAGGTTGTTTTCACCAGCTCCGGGGTTAATAGGAACTTCAGCGTGGCCATCCTCTTGGTTGCCATGGACGTTCCTTCCTTGGCGGCCGGCGTTTCCTCTCACCATCTGTGAGAGAGAACGGAATAGAATAGAGGTTAGAAGGTTAGATGGATCCCCCTAACTATATGCATCATGGTGGATAAACTATATATATTATCCAATATGAGGATGTGAACAAGTGCCGAAGCATCTCACACCTCTCTACTATGTGTGGATATGGACAACGCTGAAATATCCCACAACTCACACTAAGCACACAAGCACAAACAATCATCACAAAAGTTTCACACAACTTGTATTCAAGCTTATTCAATGGGAGTCCTATAGTCAAGGTGGTTCCAATGCCAATCTATGCATTTTTTCCTAAGCTTGCATCCTATGGTCAGCGTGGCTTCTAATACCTATCTGCGACTAGGCTTGCGTCCTACGGTCAACCGTGGTGGATTCATACCAATCTGTGAATTGTACCAATCTGTGATCTTATCTAGGCCTGTGACCTAGAGTCAACCGTGGCGGCTTGATACTAATCTGTGACCTACGATCAACCCGTGGTAGGCTGATACCAATTTGTGTTTTCTGTCTAGGCGTGTAACCTACCGTCAACCGTGGCTCTGATACCAATCTGTGACGCCCTCGTTCTGTAGAACACTGAACCGAGAACTGATGCATATGTGTGCCCAGGATGTTCATCACACATACACATATCATCCACAAACTGAATTCAGAATATATATATAACCACGAATAACAGGGTTTATTACAATGTCTTATGAGTCTTGGACTCATTCTAACAGCGGAAGTCTTAATCTAACAGTGGAAGTCTTTATTCTATCTTAGCAGCGGAAGTCTTTATTCTAGCAGCGGAAGTATTCTAAACTAATGCGGAAGCAACTAAGCAGCAGCAGCGGCTCCATCTCTACTCCATAGGCAAGGTTGAGGACAGATTACACGCCTAATTCTCCACGTGGTCTTCATAGTACTCCTCTTATGTTGCTGATGATGAAGTAATAATGCAAGTTTGAGTACAATGATGCTCAGAAAGTGCGGGAAAATATGATATGTAGCTCACAGCAAGGAAGGTATAAAAAGGCTCATTGCAGAAAGCAAAGTTCATTTCTCAAAACACGATAAAAAACAACAACTCAGCTTTAAGTGAATGTAATCCCAACACGTATTTAAACATTAACATACCTCCATTATGATTCATCCCTTTTCATGTCTCAACCAGACATCAACTTTGCTCATGAATACCTTCTCGTATTCACTACCATCTTATGAATACCATCTCGTATTCACTACCATTTCATCTCATATTCAATTTCCGTCTCATTCCGAGACCCAATCTCATTGCCATGACTCAACAGTCATGCAACCAATCTCATTACCTGGACTCAACAGTCCCAAAAACCAAACCAAAGACCAAAACATAACCAAACCAAAAACCATCCCAAAAACCATCCCATCTAATCATGTGGGTTGTCCAGACGCTCGTGACTGTAAGCTTGGCTATCAGGATAGTTTTAGACTCTGCAGAGTTTGTACCTCTTTACCCACAAGTTTGTGATTTCGTCACACATCGGTGACTGCAGAACCTCCATTTTACCAGTACACAACCGTCGGTGTATGGCCAAGAGATCACAAAATAGACTTTACAAAGGGGCTACTAGATGTATTGACTCACTAAGGTTTCACCGGGAGGCTAGAATCTCCAATTCTCCCGCCCACGGACCACCTCTTGTGCCATGCAGTTCCCAGGGCAGTCCTCACTTGACTACCATTCCCCGCGTCTTCCACGGTCCATAACAATCTAGTAACTTACCTAATTACTCAGCTAAGCCGCACCCATACATGGCCTTGTGGTGGCACTGTTATCCTGGCATGGCTCGCATGAACCGGTCCTTAGATCTACGGCAAGTAACCACCATCTCATTCTACCTCATTCACAAACCCAGGCTTGCCTATATCTCCCTCTGATTCACGTTCATTAACAACATCAGTTTCTCATTATTCTTATGAGTGCAGTTAGCTAGACATATCTATCTCGCTTCCCGTATCCCATGGACTCAGCGAAGCATAAAAGCAAAAACCATACCCAACTCATAAACTTCCCCGGTGACAAGGGTGGCTAACAAAACTAGTAGACTCCTATGAAAGGGTTTCCCATCAAGTTTGACTCAAGCACACACACCTTTTCACAAACAGAACAGTTTTCAAAATATGGGATCAATATGGTCAAGGGGCACATGTCTTGTTCTTGCGGTTCCTGTTGCTCAAATTCTTGCTGTTGTAGTCCGTCGTAGGTAGCTCCCTGAGCTTGTCCTTCTATACGCGATCACGCACATACAAGATTCATAGCAATCAATCATCATGCACAAACTCTACTTAAAGATGCAATGATGCATACGCATGTTAATCCAATGATGCAGTTCAGTTTGTACGTGTTCTTGCATGGGTTTTACAATGAACAGAGGTGTAAAGATCAATTGTGGACGTGGCGATGATCTTGACTCAAGATCTAGATCAGACCGATCAACACATGATCTGTCAACGAAAAAGCTTCTGTTCGAAAAACAGATGCAAAGAAAACGCGATGACGTCGTCAGGTGGTATTGGAGACCTACCTTACTATCTTCGGATCCTTCCTCCTATCAATAGCAGTGAAACAGATCGTCAGCTCTCCTCCGGCGATAGCAATTGTCTCTGGCTTCATCGGTGGTCTCTTCGGTGGTCAAACTCCGGCGAAGGGGTTTGGCTCGGCGAGTTTGGGGCTAGGGCTCTAATTTGTTGGCTCAGGATGTGGAAAAGAAGTTTGTGGTTGCTGCCGAAGGTTTTCGGTTCTATTATAAGAGGAAAGAGAAGAGTCCTACTCTGATCAGAATTCAAATGAGAGTCCCATTCAAATTGTTTTTGAATCTTGACTACTTATCTTTAGTTGTTTTGGTGTGGTAGCAACGTGGAATTCGTGTCGGTTTTCTCCCATACCGGTATTCCCGTACTTATAGAAGCGAAAACCGCTTCAGATCTCGTCACCTTCGCGGTGATGAGCTCCGGAGGCTCCACGTGTCCTGCGGGAACCTGGGCTCCCTTTTCCGCAGAGACCAGCTCCGGTTGTGCCGCGTGTCAGGCAGGCGAGACCTCCCCCTTACTCAGAGGTGAGCTCCACGTGCGCCACGTGTCCTGGCGGGCGGGACCTCCCCTTCCCTTCAGAGGTGAGCTCCGCGTGCGCCACGTGTCTGGTGGGTCGGGACCTCCCCTCTCAACAGAGGCGAGCTCCGCGAACGCCATGTGTCAGTTCCAGACCTCCCTCTCTCTTCGTAGGTGGCTCCGGTGGTTCCATGTCTCTATTCCGGACCTCCCCTCTCTTCGGAGGTGAGCTCCGAGAATACCACGTGTCAAGTAGCGCCGGACTCCCTTCCTTCTCGGAGGCGAACTCTGAAGTCGACACGTGTCCAACAGTGAAGGACCTCCCGGAGATGAGCTCCAGAGGTGACACGTGTCCGATAGTGTCGGACCTCCCAGAGGTGAGCTCCGGAGGTGACACATGTCCAGTAGGACCGGACCTCTCGGAAGTGAGCTCCGAGAGTGACGTGTGTCTGGTGGTCCGGACCTCTCGGTAGTGAGCTCCGAGAGCGACACGTGTCCCGCGCGGCTGGTCCTCTCCTTTCCGCGGTGACTAGCTCCGGTGACGACATGTGTCCTGCGGGACTGGCCTCGCTCCTTCCGCAGAGGCTAGCTCCGGGGGCAACACGTGTCCCATGGGGTCAGACTTCGCCCTCTGTCATAGGGACGAGCCCCGAGCCTGCCACGTAGCCAGCTTAGCGGCGGACCTCTCCCCCTTTGCGGAGATGAGCTCCGAACGCTCCACGTGGCCAGCGGCCGCGGAAATTGTCTACAGTGCTCCTCGGCGAACTGGAATTGGCTCTTTTTGATTCTTTCTCTGTTTCAACTTATTTTAAAAATGTTTTTCTACTGATAACATGAATACATGCAGAAATTGAAAATGTGGGTGTCACAAGAAACTTTATCTCTCAGGTTCATCTAGAAGCTTTATCTCTAAGTATGGCACCCGTTCCGAAAATGAACCAAGTGGATGCATATGTGTGACCAGGATGTTCATCACACATACACATGTATTCCACAAACTGAAATTCAGAATATAACCACGTAAGAATAATGTTTAAGTACTTTATTACATTGACCAATATCTCACTCATGAATATCTAACATATTCTTGCAGCAGAAGACTCTAAACGACAGCGGAAAGTAACTAAGACAGCAGGCTCCAACTTCAACTTCACAGGCATGTTGACGGTAGTGCGCACGCCTAGCACTGAATTATAGCAAGCTTCTTTTCCATAGACTTCAGACAATCATCAGCCTCCATAGGATCATTGGCTTGTGCAAAAGTAGGTGGCCTAGTCCTCATGAACTCTCCCTATCTATTGTGAGCCAGCGGTGGTGGCGGTGGCGGCGGTGGGGGTGCAAGAATGGGGTTAGGATTGTTGTTGTTGTTGGCCTGCAGCGGACCCAACGTTTGTATCATGGTTTGCATGAGCTGGTTCTGCATACCCATCAACCTTTCAATGTTGCTTGCATCATCCCCGGGGTTGGCATTTTCAGGAACTTCCACATTACCATCCTCCTGTGGTTGAGCGTTCCTTTGTTGGCGGTTGGAGTTTTCCCTCACCATCTGCGAGAGAGAGTACAGTAGGAAATAGAAATTTAGATTGATCCCCCAACTATATACATCAAGGTGTATAAACTAAGCAACTTCTTTTATTAATTTCAGCCTATATGAGGATGTGAACAAGTGCCGAAGCATCTCATATCTCTCCACTATATGTGGAAGTGGACATTCGCTGAAACGTCCAACAACTCACACCAAACACACAAACACAAGCAAGCATCATAAAAATTTCTGCACACCACTCTTATTTGACTTACTGTGACCTAAACGTTCCTATTACAGCTTATTCAATGGCAAACCTAGACTTAATCGTGAGAAAACCATGCTGTTCTCGCTGTGTGACAGGGGTTGTCCATACATGGGCGCACGCCATTGTGAGTCGGCAGTCCATGTAGGGATAGATGACGCTGGCGCTCCATTTGCTCCCGCATTGGCACGAGTCTCCTCTTGTTTTTCCAGCTAGTACAGCTTCTTGCAGAGGTAACTGATCTCTTCTTGTGTGCTTGCATAGCGGTTTCCTAACTCCACGAGCAACTTCTGAGACTTGTCAGCAGCTTGTGGGTTGGAAAGAGCTCCTTCGTGGGGTCCAATGATCTCCCTTGTACCACTCTTCCGATACGGGTGCAGCTCAAAGGTATTTTTCTCAAGCTGCTCATGGAAAGCGTAGCACAGTCCCGTGAGTGCATCCCATGCAGCATCATCAATAGCTTTTGCCCTTGAAGCTCTTCGTGTGGGTGTGAAGTGCCAGGTGACAACCCTACCATTAGATAGGATGGTTACTTCAGCCTTCCACTCTTCATGTCCGAGACGAGGGACTTTCTTGAGGAGATACTCCGGGTATAGGCTGCAGCAATCCAGAAACTCTTTAAGCTCCTTGGATATGTGTCCTCCCTCCATCCTCTCGGACCAGAATTCTTGAACTGAACGGTTGGCCCGTTCATCACCTTCATTCTCGGCCTCAGCAGGGGGGTGGCTCCTCTTCGGATTCATCTCCTTCCGACATAGCTTCATGAGGCTCCGCTGGGTGTAAGCCTGTAAGGGCCTCAGTTTTTGACATATAATAGAAGTGTTCATCACCACACCACATACCTCATTTGAGGAAAGTTGATGAACACAAATGAAGAGCATGTAACCACCATCAACATGTTTATTAGAGAACAAACTCACACATTGCAAAAGTGGTATTTTCCACATGTGATATAGGTGGGCTAGACATATGGAAACTCCTACACTTTGCTAAGGATGTCCATGCCAAGTTTCACCCAAATTCAAAACCTTTTTGAGGTCATTTTGGGTATAGATAGAAAGAGGGCAGTTTAAAACCACATTCAAATTCAAGCTGTTTTTATCCCATGAATTTAAAAGTGGGAGGCATATTCTTATTCAGCACATTTTTGTGAGCTCACACACCAATTTTCACTCCATTTGGAGTTGATCTTGACATGAGCTAAGTGGGACAAATTCAAACTTTATTTGAATTCAAAACTGAACTTGTGCTGAAATTCACTCAAACCAAACCCAATTTGAATCCTATTCAATTCAAATGGCTCAGGGGTGAATAATTTGAATCACCAGGGGTATTATGGGGCTCACTGTTTACAACAGTGATTAGGAGTAAATTTCAGAGGTTAAAACCCCGGGTGGGACCCACATGTCATAGAGGGAAGAAGGAGAAACTTGCACCCAAAGTCAGAGTCTCGGTGGGAAATTCCACCGAGCAGCTGTCGGCTGTGCCACCGAGCAGCTACCGGCACCACCAGCTGCTTCCCTCTCCGCGCCCTGGCGCCCAGGGCGACTTGCTCGCGCCCCCACGCGACCGGCACCGCCTCAGCCGAGCAGGAGTCGGCCGGCTTTATCTTCTCGCGGGCAAACCCGAGCAGCGGCATTGTTTCTCGCCGCAGCTCTCTGCTCAATCGGGAAAACCAGAAAAACCATCTCCTCCTTCGTCCCTGAGCTGCTAGACAGCCACCTGAGGTCGCACTCCACCTCCCCAATGCCAGAAACCCCGAGCTCCGACCTCCTTTGCCCGAAGACAATCGCCACCGCGGCGACCTAGCCTCAGCCGAGAGTCAGGCGCCCGTGGGCAGCGTTCCGCAGGCGTTTTCACGGTCCAGCGAGAGAGGCAACAGGAGCGCGCGACCACCGTGCTGCTCTCCTCCAAGTTCGGAAGCAAACCGTGAAGAATCCACAGAGAATTTCCAGTTTTTGCTCCGGCAACCTTAAACTGAGCTTCCGGTACGGTTTCTATAAATTCTCGCTCTATGATCTTTCGGAGGTCATCAAATCTTGCACCTAGACGCTGGACTAGCCGGCGATCAAGTTCTTTTCTGCATCCATAGCGTGAAACTGGCTAGGAGTGAAGAATTTTGAGCTCGATCGAGGGCGATCATGGCGGGCACGATCGGTCACACGGTGCCGACCGACTTGCCGCCATCTCTAAACCCTTTCGACACCTTTTCGAGCTTCCTAGAGGTACACTGATGCTCTAAGGCTGTTTGTTCGAGGTGTTGGCAGGTTTAGAAACCACGGTCAACGGTGCCGAACCTCAACCGAGGCCGCGGCACGTCGCTGAGCTATTTTCGGTCACCCCCAGCCCAATCTGACACCACCGATGTGTTCCTCGACGTCGACAACCCCCTGGCGGTGAGTTTCAGAGCATGGAAGGTCCGGCAGCGGCGAGCCGGCGAGCCCGAATCTGCTCCGGCGAGGTCGGCGGCGCGGGCGCGAGAGAACGGCGGGAGGAAGACGAAGCCGGCTGGCCAACGTGTCAGCGGCTAAAGAATTTAAATCGGGATCGGGTGTGGCCGGGGATCGGCTGTGCTGGCGCGCAAATACCCTGTGAGCTCCAGTGTGCCGGACACCTCCGCGCTCGACACGTGTGGTATTCCCGGTGTACCGGACACCTCCGCGCTCGACACGTGTCCCCGCGGGCCCCGAGAGTTTAAACTTTTTCCCCGATTTTCAGAATTCTTCCAAACTTCAAATCCTCATAACTTTGGCTAGAAAGCTCCAAATTGAGTGAACCAAATTTTGCTGGATTCAGCTTTCTGAGCAATTTCCAGCAAATCAAGTTTCACTTCATGAAGACCCTTGTTTCTCCAGAATTAATTCCTCAAATTTAAACTGTTAGGAATTTTAATTGGAGAATCCTGGGGAGGACAATGCTGAAATTTTGCTGGGATGTTCACCAAAATATTCCTGAACTACCATTAAAATTTCAGACCCATTGGAGCTCATTTAATACACCTAATGGTGTGATTAGTGAAACTGTTCCAGAGAAAATAGAAAGTGTTCAGAAACATTTTCAGGATTTTCTCTGAAATTGTTTAGCTCATATCTTTAGCTAGGAACTTTCAAATTAAGTGAGACCAACTCCATTAGAACCCTCTGAAAATCTAGTTTTCAGAAAGTCATAGTTTGTTTCATGAAAATCCTTAGAGCACCCTAAGAGTTCCAATTGAGGTCAAGGACATAATTAATTGTGGAGGGCTCAAATGAGCTTTGCTGCAACTAAAACTTGACCAAGTCTCTATTTAGGTTGTAACCAAGCCACAGTAATAGTTTCACAGTAATAGAGTCTGTCTAGTGGGAGTTATAAGCTTCACAAGTTTAAAACTTAATACAAACACATTTAAATTGATACATATGTTTCTTCTAACATGTAGTCGCTAAGGTCGAGGAGGAACCCGAAGTCCTAGACTTCGTTACTCCGGAGGAACAGCTAGCCTACGACCAAGAGCAGCAAGGCAAGCTCCGGTTTGCATTAACCTTTTACAAGTTTTTATTGTTTTGAGCACATACTTGATTACTTTATTCTTTGCATTAGAGTCTTGTTTGGAAATCCAATTGTATAGACAAGAAAACCACGGGTTGGGTTTAGGATTGCAAACCCCGTTAGCTACTGCAATGCTAAGGTAGAGTAGGATTCGGTACAAGTCGAGTAGTTGGAACTACTCGCGAGCATAGGCTAGAGGCACTCGACTCGGGTAGAAAATAGCACATGAAACACATGGCAAGAATATGAGACCAGGCGGAGAGTAAGGGCAGCAGGACTTTGGGGCCTGTGTGCTATAGCTCCGCTTGTGTCGATTGAGGACCGAGCCGTGTGCGGGCCTGTTGAACAAGCTAGAACAGTACCGAAGACCTACCGGCTATATGGGAACCGGGAAACTGATGTAACTCGGGTAGCTGGGTATTGAGGCATTGCCCGTCGTTCAGAGGGTAGGTTGAGAGCTTGAGGTATAAATCGGCTGGCGGCACAGAGATGCGCGTGCAGAGACCTCTTGCTCGGGACGATGGGACCGGTTCAATATTTGGCTGACGGGTGAAAGGTAGTTGCGTACGGCGTCCGTGATGGTTGTTGTAGGCAACATCGAGTACGGGCATATGCGACGGGTTGTTCGGGTAACCCTGCAGGTGTAAATCGATTATAATCGCCGTCCCTCGTGGTCAGTGAGTACCACTTGTTCACTGTACCGTGACGTAGAATGAACAGGCTAGTCACATAATAAAATGTTGCTGATTGAATTATGGACATTGATTGTTAATGATATGCTGTAGTTTAGAGCTAACTAAAGTTCTTTTTCAACTTTGGGCAAAGTACATGAGAGAAATGCGTTTCTTGTTTGATTGAGGCTCTCTCATGTGCCTTAGCGTAAGGTTCTCCACAACCTGCTGCTAAAACTTGAAAGTAAGGTTCTACTAATTAGGCGAGTCCTTGCAAATGATTTTCACCTCATGTAACCCACCACCCCTCATTTAGAAGTTGCATGTTTAGGTGAGACGGGTCAGACTTTCATAGCCTTCGTGCTCACTTCTTGTGTTTGAAGCTTTTGCAGGGTTCTATGAGGAAGGGACTCCCGAAGAGGAGACGGAACCCCAGGAGGGGAATCCCGTCGAGTGGGAGTCGTGCACGTCGCAGAGTTAGTGTGCGTGTGTGCTAGCAAGGACACGTTCAAGGGCTGAACGTGCACTTGATGCTTAGTCTACGCCCGTGAGTGTGGACTGAACTTATTTTGATGTAAACATGTTCATAAACTTGTTTATGTAATAAAATTTTGCTTCCGCTTTGTACCTTTGACGTGTATTATCCGGTGCTGTGCAACGTAGCACCCCTCAGCGTGATCCTGGCTCGACAAGACCGTGGGGTCGTGTCAAAGCCCGCATGAAATTCATCCTGAGGTGCGTACCAATGCTGCAGTTCTTGTGGATCATCTTCGATTGGTTCCACCTCTTCGGGATCCTCTTATGAATAGAGGTACTGACTTCATCTTCCTCATGAGGTTTCATCTTCACCTCTTCCCAATATGGTCCATCGGACACATCAATGGGATTAAGTGAACTCCCAAGTGGTGGTGGACGAGTCCTTATGTGTGCTGTGCTGCTATTCACCGGCATCTATAAATAAGACATGAGAAACTTTAGAGAAGGAAGAAATGACTCCAAAAACATCAGAAGCTATGAAGCGAGAAAGCAAAAGTGTTGCTGTACAAAAGAAGAGAAAAAGATGGGCTGAAAATAGCACTTTGCGGTGGCTGAATTGACAAATAAAGTGCAGCAGCAAGCAATTTTCAAAAATCACAGTTTAGAGGGATGTTCCTATGTGTTTTAGAGTGTCCATTCTTCCTAGTCTTGCGTCCTACGGTCAATGTGGCTCTGGTACCAATTTGTGACAGCCGGTTCCGAAAATGAACCAAGTGAATGCATATGTGTGCCCAGGATGTTCATCACACATACACATGTATTCCACAAACTGAAATTAAGAATATAACCACGTATGAATGATGTATAAGTAATTTATTACATTGACTCAATGTCTCACTCATGAATATCTAACTTATTCTTGCAGCGGACGACTCTAAACGATACCGGAAAATAACTAAGAGAGCAGGCTCTAACTTCAACTCCACAGGCATGTTGACGGTAGTGCGCACGCCTAGTATTCCACATGTTCCTCGAAGTACTCTTCTCTTGTAGCTGATGTATATGTGGGAATGCAAGGGTGAGTACATGTCGTACTCAGCAAGTGTGGGAAAAGTATGACATGTAGCTTACAACAAGGCAGATAATAAAAAGGTTTATTGCAGCAATCAAATTTTATTTCACAAACATGGTAAAAACATCAACTATCTATAGGTGAGTTAAATACCATCATAACCAAGTAATTCATAAACATTCCTTCATCATAATTCACTATATATCACATCTTAACCAGCCATTAATCTTTCTCAAGTTCATATCATACTCATAATTATTCATAACCATCTCATTTTCATATAGGTGAAACCAAATTCTTTGTCATGACCCAGAACAGTCTCAAAACCAATCCCAATGACCATACCACAACCATACCGAATAACCATCTCAAGTTTTGCCTCTAATCATGGAAGTTGGCCAGGTGCTTGTAAACGGAAGCATGGCTATCATGATAGTTTTACACTCTGCAGAGGTGGCACCACTTTACCCATAAGTTCATGATTTTGTCACCCGTTGACGACTAGAAAGAACCTCCATTATACCAGTACACAAGCATCGGTGTATGTCCAAGAGATCACAAAATAGCCTTTACAAAGGGGCTACAATAATGTAAGGACCCACTGAGGTTTCGCCGGCAGGCTCGAATCTCCATTCTCCCACCCACGGGCCCCCTCTTGTGCCTTGCAGTTCCCAGAGCGGTCCTTCTCGACTCCTGTTCCCCGCACCATCCAACGGTAAATAACAAGCTAGTAACACACCTAATTAGTCAGCTAAGACGCACCCATATTTGGCATTGTGGTGACACTATTTTCCTGGCATGTACTCACATGAACTGGTCCTTAGATCTACGGCAAGCAAACCACCATATCATTCAGCAACATCCACGAACCAAGCTTGCCTAGATCTCCTTGATTCCATGCTCATTAACATCATCAAGTAACCATCCTATTAATTTATAGGAGTGCAGTAGCTGACAAATTTTACTTCTGCTTCCCGTGTCCCGTAAGTTAAGTGAAGCAAAAAGAAAAAAATGACCATACCTGACTCATCATCTTTCCCAGCGACAAGGTGTGACACCCTCAATTTCATATTCATGCATGCATGCATAATTCATATAGAGAAACATTTTAAAAGGATTAGAACAGAGAATGAATCAGAAAGATAGATAAAAAGAGCCAAATCCAGTTCGCCGAGGAGCGCCATAGACACTTCCCATGGCCCGCTGGCCACGTGGCGCCTTCAGAGCTCATCCCCACTGAAGGGGAGAGGTCCAATGCTAACTGGCCACGTGGCAGGCTCGGAGCTTGCCTCTGCGGAAGGGGCGAGGTCCGACCCCGTGGGACACGTGTTGCCCCCGGAGCTAGCCTCTGCGGAGGAGCGAGGTCAGCCCCGCAGGACACATGTCGCCTTCGGAGCTAGTCACTGCAGGGAAGCGGGAGGTCCAACCCATGGGACACATGTCGCTCTCGGAGCTCGTCTCCGAGAGGTCCTACCCTGTTTGACACGTGTCGCTCTCGGAGCTCACCTCCGAGAGTTCCGATACTACTGAACACGTGTCAACCTCGGAGCTCACCTCCGAGGAGAAGGTCTTGATGGACACGTGTCATCCTTGGAGCTAACCTCCGGGAGGTCCGACATTGCCTGAGACGTGTCGTTCTCAGAGCTTACCTCCGGGGAGATGAAAGGTCCGACGCAGTTGGACATGTGTCGACCTCGGAGCTCATCTCTGAGCAGAAAGGAGATCCGGCGCTGCTAGGACACGTGGCACTTTCGGAGCCCACCTCTGAAGAGAGGGGAAGTCCGGCACTGACGTGGCACTCTTGGAGCTCACCTCTGAAGAGAGGGGAGGTCCGGCATTGACACGTGGCATATGCGGAGCTCGTCTCTGGAAAGAGGGGAAGTCCCCGCCCGCCAGGACGCGTGGCGCACGCGGAGCTCGCCTCTGAGGAAGAGGGAGGTCCCGCCCGCCTGACACATGGCGCAACCAGAGCTCGCCCCTAAGGAAAAGGGAAGCCCAGGCCCCCGCCTGACACGTGGAGCCTCCGGGGCTTATCTCTGCAGAAGGACGAGGTCCTTAAGCGGTTTTGCCCTGTGCGCGAGCGCCCGATACAGAAGAAACCGACACGATTTCTTCTACGATTGATACCGCATCAGATCTATTGAAGATAAGTTGTTAAGATCCAAACACAAATCAAATAGGACTCTTATTTGAAATCCAATCGGAATAGGACTCTTCTTTTCCCGGTTATAAATAAAACCCGAAACACCCCCTTGGCCGTAACACCTTTTCAAGTCGACGACTTAGAGGCCCTAGCCCCCAAACTCGCCGAGTTAACCCCCTTCGCCGGAGTTCAACCACCGGTGAGATCGCCGACGAGCCCGACACGATCACCGAAGGAGAGCCGACGATCTGTTTTGCTGCCATTGCTAGGAGGAAGGACCCGAAGGAAGTAAGGTAGGTCTCCATTACCACCTTACGACATCATCGCGTTTTTCTTTGCATCTGTTTCTTCGATCCCTTCGAACAGAAGCTTTCTCGTGTGGACAGATCACGTGTTGATCAGTTTTGACGGTGGAATTGATCTAGATCTTGAGTCAAGATCATCACTATGTCCACACTTAATATTTACACCCTTGTTCATCATAAAACCCCATGCAAGCCATTAAAACATGCAAGAACACGTAAAAACTGATAGCACCATAGGATCAGCATGCATCTACACCATTGCATCTTGAGTAAAGTTTGTGCATGATGATTGATTGCTGTAAAACTTGTATGTGCGTGATCGTCAGTAGAAGGACAAGCTCAGGGTGCTATCTACGAAGGACTACAGCACCCAGACTTCGAGACACGTAAACAAGCAGAGCCACAAGAACAAGGCAAGTGCCCCTTGACCATATTGATCCCATGTTTTTGGAAACTGTTTTGTTTGCGAAAACTGTATATGTTGAGACAACTTGATGGGAAACCCTTTTATAGGAGTTTGCTAGTTTTGTTAACCATCCTTGTCGCCAGGGAAGTTTATGAGTCGGGTATGGTCGTTTTTCTTTTCTTCTTTGCTAATCTACGGGATATGGGAAGCAATAGAATGTGTCTAGCTACTGCACTCATAATGTTAATGAGAACTTGATGATAATGAACATGAATCGGGGGAGATCAAGGCAAGCTTGGTTTATGGATGTGGTAGAATGAGATGGTGGTTACTTGCCGTAGATCTAAGGACCAGTTCATGCGAGAACATGCCAGGAATACAGTGCCACCACAAGGCCAAGTATGGGTGCGGCTTAGCTGACTAAATAGGTAAGTTGCTAGATTGTTATGGACCGTGGAAGGCGCGGGGAATGGGAGTCGAGTGAGGACTGTCCTGGGAACTGTTGAGACGTGATAATGATCTTTGGTCTCGGTTATGAGATAAAATTGAATATGAGATGAGATGGTCATGAATATGAGATGGTATTCATGAGTATGAGAAAAATTGAGAAAGATAAATGTCTGGATGAGACATGAAAAGTGAAGAATCATGATGGAGGTATGTTGATATTTTAATTGGATATATGTTGGGATTAAATTCACTTAAAGTTAGTTGCTGTTTTATCATGTTGTGAAATAAACTTTGCTTTCTGCAGTGAGCCTTTTTAATCCTACCTTGCTGTAAGCTACATATCATATTTTCCTGCACTTGCTGAGTACATTATGTACTCAAACTTGCATTATTACCTCATCATCAGCAACAGGAGAAGAGTACTTAGAGGACCATGTGGAATACTAGGCGTGTGATCTACCATTAACTTGCCTGTGGTTAAAGAGATGGAGCCGCTGCTGCTGTTTAGCTTGCTTCCGCAATAGTTTAGAAGACTTCCGCTGCTAGAATAAGACTTCCGCTGTTAGAATTAATTAGAGATTCATGAGACATTGTAACAAAACCCTATTATTCGTGGTTATATTCTGAATTCAGTTTGTGGATACATGTGTATGTGTGATGAACATCCTAGGCACACATATGCATCAGCTCGGTTCCGAGATTTCTCGGAACAGGGGCGTCACAGATTGGTATCAGAGCTACCACGTTGACCATAGGTCGCAAGCCTAGATAGAATTCACAGATTAATATCAGAGCTGCCACGATGACCGTATGACGCAGGCCTAGTCACAGAGTGGCATTAGAACCACGATGACCGTAGGACACAAGCTTAGGTAAAATGCATAGATTGGCATGAGGACCACCTTGACCGTAGGATGCAAGCCTAGGTAAAAGTCACAGATTGCTCACATATTGGTATCACCCCAAACTACACAGGACCCCCATTAAGCTTGAATAGGAGTGGTGTGAACTTTTGTGATGATTGTTTGTGCTTGTGTGCTTAGTGTGAGTTATGGGACGTTTCAGCGTTGTCCATATCCACACATAGCAGAGAGATCTGAGATGCTTTGGCATGTGTTCACATCCTCATATCGGTTGATATATAGTTCATACCCTTGATGCATATAGTTGGGGGGATTCATCTAAACTTCTAACCTCTATTCTACCAACTCTCTCAGAGATGGTGAGAGGAAACGCCAGCTGTCAAGGGAGGAACGTCCGTGGCAACCAGGAACCCCAAGAGGATGACCACGTCGAAGTTCCTGAGAATGTTGACCCCGGGGCTGGTGCAAACAACCTTGAACGGTTGATGGCTATGCAGAATCAGCTCATGTAAACCATGATTCCAACCATGGGTCTGCTGCAAGCCAACAACAACCACAACCCTAACCCTATTCCTGCACCACCACCACCACCGCCGCCACCACCGCCGGACCACAACAGGTTGGGAGAGTTCATGAGGACTCGACCATCCACTTTTGCACAAGCTAATGATCCCATGGAGGCTGACGACTGGTTGAAATCCATGGAGAAGAAGCTTGCCATAGTTCAGTGCAATGACCGAGAGAAAGTTCTCTTCGCATTGCACCAACTTATGGGAGCAGCCGCTGACTGGTGGGACGCTCTATGCAACGCTCATGTCAACCAGGAGACTATCACTTAGACTGAGTTCAAGGAGAGTTTCTGCCCTCATTACGTCCCTTCTGGAGTCATGATGCTCAAAAGAAAAGAGTTTGAAAGTCTCCGCCAGGGCAGGAAGAGAGCGAATGAGTACCTCAACAAGTTCACGCAACTGTCACGGTATGCCCCCGAAGATGTCAACTCAGACCAATGGAAGCAGTATTTGTTCATGAGAGGGTTGAACAATGATATCCAGGTTCAGCTCCTCAACAATGACTATGCGAGCTTCTAGAAGCTAGTTGACAAAGCCATAGTGATTGAGAGCAATAGTGGTTGAGAGCAAGATCCGAGAGATCAAGCAAGTGGGCAAAAGAAAGATGCCATACCAGCCACAAGGGAGCAACGTACGCCCCAGGTACATGCCCCCAGCAGCATCACAGCATGGCTTGTCTATTTCCACTTTTCGCCCTAATCAACCATCACAACAACGTTCCATTGTGCAGGCACCTCGTGTGCCCTTGCCTCCGGCGCCTCGTCCTAACATGGGCGCCTATCCACAAAACCCCTACCCCAACGTCCCCGCTGTCTTGGGCAACAAGGCATGCTTTGCATGCGGAGAAACGGGACATTTTGCAAGTCAGTGCCCGAGGAAAGTTTTGGGACAACCAAGCAACGCACCCAAGCAGAACCGACGGCCGACAGAGGAGCTACGCAAGGTAACCGTGGACTGCAGAACTACGCTCGTGGCAACGTGAATCATGTCTCTGCTGAGGAAGCGCAACAGGCTGAGGACGTCGTGATTGGTATGTTCCTTGCCAACTCCAACCCAGCCACAGTTTTATTTTATTCTGGAGCATCGCATTCATTCATATCATCCAAGTATGTTGCCAAGCATAATCTACCCATATCACAGTTGAAATATACTATGTTGGTTAATTCTCCCGGTGGAGAGATGAGGACTAATATAGTATGTCCGAAAGTAAACCTTAAAATAAGGGGGTAGACTTCCTTGCCAACCTCATTGTCTTGGATTCACAAGGGCTTGACATAATACTCGGAAGGAAGCACAACGGAGTGATCCAATGTGCTGAGAGGAGCGTGCAGTTGACAAACGAGCAGGGTACCAGCATTGAGTTCGAGTCAGCTTTAACAACTCTGATACCACGTTGTGGGCGACCACAGGACCTCATTGGGTGGTGCCGTGTTATGCGGCACCCAACAGCACACGGGTCGATGAACACACATCATATTACATAAATAGTTTAGCGGAAGCGTATAAAAATGTTTTACAAATAGTTATATCAGAGTAATCTACAGCGGAAGACTATAACTCTCACGACTCATATCTAAACTAGCAACAAACAAACGGTCCAGCCCACGGACGTTTCTTACTAGCAACACAAAGACAATCTGCAGCGGCGAGGATGCTCTTTGAGTAAGCACTCGGAGGTTCTTGAGTCTCGTCGGCATACCTTCTCATAAGCATCGAGTCAAATACCTGCAAAACAACTCAGATAGCATCCGTGAGCATAACGCTCAGCAAGACTTAACCGTCACCCTAAACATGAAACTCTAAGTGAGGTTATGAACCTAACATAGGATGGCATAAGCATAATTAAACTCGCCTAAAAGTGAATCCTTACTTTCAGGTATTAATTGCAGCATTTTAAGTAACCCTGGGCATGCCACATCGGGAGTCCACAATCAAACAAGAAACGCTTTCCCCCGATGTAAATTGCTCATGGTATAAAAGAATCGAGTTTGCACTAGCCTATTCATCATAATCCAAGACAAAGCTAGTATGATACTTCACATTAAAATGATTAGTTCCTTTCTCATGCAAGTTCTTACTACGTCACGACTGTGAGAACAAGTATGCTCGGTCCATTCCGCCAGCGACGGTGATTCGAATCAATAACACTCGGACTACACGACACGTACGCCTGTACTCGACGTTGCCTACAACAACCATCACTGACGTCGTACGTGGCAGCTTTTCCCCCGTTTCACCCCTGCTGAATCGATCAAGTCGCCCCGTACAGTAGCTACTCTCATGGTGCACCTACCGACATGAGATGTCATGAGAATATTCCCCACATACTGCACACCGGCCGTCCGCCTGAGGCGACCCGAAAAGTCCCAACGACAGCTTCCTGAGGTACATCAGTTTACTAGGTCCCATATAGCCAGCATGAGTCCGGTACACAACTCAAACTTGTTCAACAGGGCTGCATATGGATCGGTCCTTGACCGACACGGACAGGTCTACAGCACCCAGGCCCCTATGTCCTGCTGCCCCTACAACCTTCCGGTCTCAACTTTAACTTGCGAATTCATTTCGAACCAATCTCGTATGTCCCTGTTGTTCCTGAAACTGCGAGTAACCTCTCACCACTCGACTTCTACCGAACCGTACTTAAGCATAGCAGTTCTACACGGTGAAAGACACCTACCCAATACTCCATGGGTCATTTGGTTATGTAAGAGGAGTATCAAACACTAGACCTAATGCACAGTTCAATTCTTAACCGAAAGTGAATACAAAATAAAAACTTAATAGCTGTTAAATGCAAACCGGAGCTTGCCTGTTTTGCAGGGTAGTCGTATATAAACAGTTAGTGTCCTTGCAGATCCACCCTTGATTCTCCGGAGCTTGATCCACTTCAATGAATCAGTCTTTTGAATCCCCTTCGTCGTGGTTCCTATTGAAATGCATATGCACATGTTTTATAGAATGTAATGGAAAGAAGTTATAGAATTACTTTCTTAGGAACAGAGGTTGTGTGGAGAAACCAAGCATGGCTTGGTTTGCCTCTGTTGTGCAAAGAACAGAAATAAACTAAATTGACCTTAAGGCCTTAGCTATACACTAATAATTTTCCCTAATGAACATCATAGATAAGCTGAAAAGATTTGAGTGCAACTGAAGAACAAGAACTCCAATGGCCTCAAAACTTTTACAGCAGGTTCTATACTACCTAAGGATTTAGCTTGCCAAATTGCAGCTAATGTGAAGTCATATTGTGTCCTCCATAATTCATACCATATCTCTTATGTATTTTCCCCTATACATAAGCATGCAGAATAAGAATAGGGAGTTCCATGACTCATCTTGGGCTGATAATTTACATGTGAGTTTTTGCTCACATGAGGGTAATCTGGTCCAAAATTCAGCCCTGTTACTTGAGTAGTTCTCCCAGAACAATTCTTTAAGCATTCCAACTCAAAAGAATAAATTCTGAGGTAATGTGCATTTTCATGCTCAATTAAGTGAACTAAAATTTCAAGTATGTCCCAAAGAGCTTGCCTAAATTTTCCTATGATTTTTGGATCTATGGATTGCTCAGAATAGATTTTTGAAGTGGGAAACATTTTCTGAAAATGTTTCTGGACTCTTATGAACACAGCAGTTTGTTTTTAGCAAATTCCTACTCAAATTATCTTCAAATGAGCTGAAAATTTGCTAGTAGGTCAACACTATGCTACAGAATATTCTGGCAAAATTTGGAGATTTTTGGATAACTCAAACTCCCTCAATAATTCTTTTTAAGAAAACATTCCAAGAATTTTCCAGAATATAATATTAACTTTCATACAAATCTGAGTTCATATTTGGATAGAACTCAGAGAGATGAATCCAACCCAAGTGGAAGCACTCAAATTGGAGGTTTCTACCAGGAGCTATGAATTTCCAAAGTTTGGGCCCTCACTGGAATTGTTTTCCTACTGAGAATTCAGCTGGATCCACTGTTTTAAACCACAGCCAATCAGAATCGGGCCACACCGGGGCCACAGCCTCCCAGCACGCAAACACACAGGATCCTGGCCGCACCCAATCGCAGGCTTAAAATTTGAGCTGCTGACAGGCGGGGCCCATGCCTTCTTCAACCTCCCGCCGGTTCTCTCGCGCCAGCACGTTTTCCCCTCGCCGGAGCCAATCCCTCCTCGTCGGATCACTGCCGCCCACCACCGCACGGGCTAGGACTCGCCGCCAGGGAGTTTGTTACACCGAGTAACACGACTGTGGGGTCTGCTTGTGCTGCCGGCGGCCAGAAACTGGCCGGCGACGTGCGGCAGCCACTGTGGAGGTTCTGTAGCGTTGCCTAAGGTCTCCAGCCCGCCAAAACATGTGCCGACGAGCCCTACAGCACCAGCGCACCTCTAGGAGGATCGGCACGACCTCAAAGTGGCTCGGGAATGGCTGGAAATGGGTTGTCGTCGTGCAACCGCATGGGTCCGCCATGAACAACCCAAGAAGAGCTCGAATTCCGTCGATATGAGGCGTTTTCATGCTATGGATGGAAAAGGGAAAATGATCGCCGGCTACTCCAGCTGCTACGTGCAAAGTTTGATGACCTGCAGAGGATTGGAGAGGGGGAATTTTGAGGAACGGTACCGGGAGCTCGCTGTGAAGCCGTCGGGACAAATTTTCCAAATTGGCCGTCGATGCTTCACGGAACGGCCAGAGATTTGGCTGAGAGCAGCACCGAACCAGCGCATGTCCGTAGCTGTGATCGCTTGGCCGTGAAACCCCCTGTGGAGGGCTGTCCACGAGCGCCCGACCACGTTCTTGAGCTAGGTCGCCGTGGCGGCGTTTGTTCTCGGGCAACGGAGGCCGTAGCTTTCTTGCTTTCGGTTCAGGGAGGTAGAGGCTGAGCTCGCGGTGATGTTCAGTAGCTCGGGGAAAGGATGAGCGCTGTGGTTTTTGCCGTTTCTTTGATCGGACCGAGAGGCGGAGGGGAAAACAGCCGCTGTTCATGCGCTCGCGAGGAGGAGAAGATGGATGGCCTTTGCTTCATCCAGGGGGGTGATCAGGCGGCAGAACCGCCTCTGGGCGCCGTGCATGGGGAAAGGAAGCAGCTGGTAGCGCTGCCGAGCCTCCCAGTGGCTCCACGGTGGGAGCTGCTCGTGGCTCACGCGCTGTTCGATGAATTTCCCCACTGGGGCTGAGACTTAGTGTGCAAGGCACCTTCTTTAGCTCCATGACAAGTGGGTCCCACTCCACATTGTTTTCCCAAATATCTTCTCAAGCTGATCCTCACAATTCCCAGAATTCTAAGTTTAAAAAGGTTGGCTAGAATTTGAATTCTTCAAATTCAGTTTGAATTTGCAAGACAAAATCTGAATTTGGTTAGAATTTGCAAATGCTCCTCTTTAACTCCTTTTTGAGCTCACCCTACAATTGAAAAGTTTGTGATAGAACTCTTTCCTATAAACCCAACTATAGGGCTGTATGTTTATTCAAAGTTTTTGGTCCCCACATGTGTGAACTTTGAATTTCAAATCTGATTTTTAAACTTACATGCAAAGAGGTATTTAACTCCTTATTGGTTCAACACTTTTAAATAAAAAGGTGAGCCTCATTTTGGATGGTCATCCATGTATTACTTTGCATGAAGAAAAGTTTTAGCAAGTCCCATTTTTCATGTCTTTGCCACACATATGAACTCAAACCTTGGTTTTTATTCATACACATTTTTGGGACTTTTACATTCCTCCCCCCTTAAAAGAATCTCATCCCGAGATTACAAAAGGGGAACGAGACGGGTGAGGTAATTACAAACTGTACAAAGCTAAAAAATCCGGATAGTTTGTGCGGAGGTAATCTTCACTTTCCCATGTCGCCTCTTCCGCGGTGTGATTACTCCACAGCACCTTGAAAAATTGGATCGTCCGGTTCCGGGTTACCCGGGCCTTTTCATCCAAAATCTGAACCGGTCGCTCGGTGTAAGTCAGGTCCGGTTTCAATTCGTCAATGTCCTCGGTGCGAACAGCAGCGGTGAATTTGAGGCACTTCCGCAGCTGTGAAACATGAAATACATCATGAACACCCGCTAGACTCGCCGGTAATTCCAGCCGGTAGGCTACGGGTCCGCACTTCTCCGTGATAGCAAAAGGACCAATAAACGGGGAGCGAGTTTCCCCTTTACACCGAACCGGTGAATTCCCTTCATCGGAGATACACGAAGATACACGTGCTCTCCGACGTCAAAATGCAAAGGCCTACGCCGTTGATCAACGTAGCTCTTCTGTCGGGATTGTGCAGCCTTCAAGTTCTCTTGTATCAACCGAACTCTGTCTTCGGCTTCGTTGACAAGATCAATCCCAAACAGAACTCTTTCGCCGGACTCACACCAATTCAGTGGTGTGCGACACTTCCGGCCATAGAAAGCCTCATACGGTGCCATTTTAATACTCGCTTGATAACCGTTGTTGTATGAAAACTCCGCCAGCGGTAGGTGATCATCACAATTCCTACCGTGGTGGATGGCACACGCTATCAACATATCCTCAAGCACTTGATTCACCCTCTCAGTTTGTCCATCGGTTTGAGGGTGATATGCGGAGCTCCTAATCAGCTTGGTGCCCAACGAGGCATGCAGCTGCTCCCAAAAACGAGCAACAAACAGCGCACCTCGATCTGAAATGATGGTCTTCGGGACGCCATGTGAGCATATAATTCTGGAGATGAATAACTCCGCATATTGCCTTGCTCGATAATGAGTGTTCACCGGTATGAAATGAGCCGACTTTGTCAACCGGTCAACGATCACCCATATCGAGTCATGCTTCCGGGATGTGAGCGGTAATCCGACGATGAAGTCCATACTCACATCCTCCCATTTCCACGCCGGTATCTTCAAAGGTTGTAGCAATCCGGCTTTCCGCATATGATCAGCCCTGACCCGTCTACACGTATCACATTCGGATACGTATTTAGCGATTTCCCTCTTCATCCTTGTCCACCAAAATTTCTGTTTCAACTCTTGGTACATCTTGTTACTTCGGGGATGAATGGAAAACTTAGACATGTGGGCTTCATCCAAGATCTTCTTCCGGAGTTTCATATTGCGCGGTACCACTATACAGTCGTTAAACCATATTGTACCGTTCTCACCCCTCCGGAAACATTTCACCTTTCCGTTGTCTAGTCTTCTCCGTATGTGAGACATACCTCTGTCTCTTCTTTGAGCCTCAACAATCTCTTCACGGATCGTTGGAATGAGCGCGAGATTATAAAGCGCGCCATACGGAATGACACGGAGACTTGGTTCTCCATCTTCCAACTCAGCAGCCGCTAAGTTGTGAACGTGGTCCTTCCGACTAAGCGCGTCGGCAACCACGTTTGCGTTTCCCAGATGATAGTGGATCTCAATTTTGTAATATTTTATGAGCTCCAACCATCTCCGTTGTCTCATATTCAGCTCCTTCTGCGTGAAGATATACTTCGAGCTTTTATGGTCGGTGTAGAGGTGAACAAGATTACCAAGTAGGTAATGCCTCCACACCTTTAACGCCAACACCACAGCAGCAAGCTCAAGATCATGAGTTGGATAATGCTGCTCGTGGTTTCGCAGTTGACGAGACCCATAGGTGACTACACGCCCTTCTTGCATCAGAACGCAGCCGAGACCGATGCCGGATGCATCACAGTATACATCAAATGGCTTCGTCGTGTCCGGCTGAGCAAGAACTGGAGCTGTTGTGAGATGTTTCACCAAAGTTTTGAATGCGGCTTCACATGCTGCATTCCATATGAATTTAGTGCCCTTCTTCAGCAGCTCCGTCATTGGTTTAGCAATTTTTGAGAAGCTCGGAATGAACCTCCGATAATACCCCGCTAAACCTAGGAAACTTCGGACCTCGTGGACTGACTTGGGAGATTCGCATTTCAGCACTTGTTCAATTTTGCTGGGGTCCATGGCAATACCTTCTGCTGAAATAATATGGCCTAGGAAAGGCACTTGATCAATCCAAAATTCGCACTTGCTGAACTTGGCATATAATTGGTGCTCCCGCAACCGTTGTACCACGATACGCAGATGTTCAGCGTGCTCTTCTTCAGATTTATAGTAAACCAATATGTCGTCGATGAATACCATGACGAACTTGTATAACTCTGGCATGAACACTGAATTCATCAAGTACATGAAGTGTGCCGGAGCGTTGGTTAACCCAAATGACATGACGAGGTACTCATAGAGTCCGTATCTCGTCGAGAAAGCTGTCTTCGGTATGTCCTCCGGTCGGATCTTGATTTGATGATACCCCGACCGAAGATCCATCTTCGAAAATACCTTTGTGCCCACAAGTTGATCAAACAGGATGTCGATGCGAGGCAAAGGATACTTGTTCTTTATCGTGACAGCATTTAGAGGACGATAATCAACACATAGCCGTAGTGTTTCGTCCTTCAGCTTAATGAACAGCGCTGAGCAACCCCAAGGTGAGGAACTTGGTCGTATGAAACCCTTGCTCATAAGTTCATTCAGTTGCTCTTTCAACTCTGCTAGCTCGTTAGGTGCCATCTTGTAAGGCCTTCGTGAGATAGGTGTCGTTCCCGGCGCCAGTTCAATCTTAAACTCGACGTCCCGTTCGGGCGGCATGCCCGGTAAATCATGGGGAAATACGTCGGGATCATAATGTACCACCGGAATATCTTCTAGTTTAAGTGCTTCCGTGTGGTAGGCCTCTACCATATCTGGGTCTTCGCTGTCTAGAAACAGCGTTTGCTGTCCGTGAATCGGCGAGTCAATCTGGACAGTCCGGTTACGGATATTGAGAACGACACCGTGACGATTTAATCAAGACATCCCCAATATTATGTCTATCTTCTGCCTATCCAACATAATCAGCGATGTTGGGTATATTTTTCCTCCCAAACACAAAGCTGCTCGGGACACAATCTGATTGGTAGATATATTTCCTCCCGGTGAACTTATAAGAAAACTCGTTGTGAGAGTATTGGTGGGTAATTGGTGCTGATCCACGCAGGATTTTCTGATGAAATTATGGGTTGCACCAGAATCAAAAAGTACCAACACGGGCACGTATTTGAGAGTAAACATGCCTGCTAACACCGGTGCTCCCTCCGGGACATCCTCAATAGCAAGATGTTGCACACTCCCGGATTGCAATGCGGTTATATTGACTTGAGCAGGTGGCGGCATACCACCTGACGATGATGGCTGTTTGGTGTTCACCAACTTTTCCCGGCATTCCTGTCTAAAATGCCCAGAACGGTGGCAATAGGAACACTGAGGTTTCCTCGGTTCTTCGTTGACTTGTGGTTGAGGAGTTGATGTACTCGGCTGCAGCAATGATGCCACAGGTGTCATTCGTTGCTGCGGCAAAGGTGTTGCTTCAAGACAAGATTCTTGAGCAGGAAATCTGTACGGAGTTGATCTCACTGGCGCTTGCCATCTTTCATCGGATGGTGTGTGATACACCACACGGTATTTACGAGGAACGACTGGTGTGTCTTCTTGCACATCCTCCCGGTCCCTCTTCTCTGCTTGACACTCAAGTGTCGCTTGTTCTTGCAGCAGAGCAGCACTGATCAACTCGGTGTAACTGCCTTGATTGAACAAAGCTAACTTTTCTTTTAGTGTGGCACTCAAGCCATAGAAAAAGTAGTCACACATTGCAGCTTCGCTCGTCGCATAAGCAGGAGCATATTGTGCCAGAAGGTTGAATCGTCTGACATAATCGAGGACACTCATGTCCCCCTGCTTCAAGTTTCTGAATTCTTGCTGTTGGGCCTTAATAAAACCCATAGGAATGTGACAAGCACGGAATGCTTCACGAAATTCCGTCCATTCCACTTGATGGCCTTCCGGAACGGTGGCAAGATAAGCGAACCACCAATTTCTGGCGGCTCCATGGAGCTGTTGAGCTGCAAATAATGTCTTCTGATGTTCATTGCACTCAAACACTCCAAACTTGGACTCCATAACTTGAAGCCACTTATCAGCTTCCACTGGTTCATTGGCTTCCATGAAGATTGGCAGTTGTGTCGCCAAGAAATCCAAATAGGCGTTCCGAGGTGGAACGTCCTGTTGCGCGTGTTGGAGTAAGCCCTGTTGTACCAAGGCTTGGAGTAGTCTTGTGTTCTCTTGACTTGACTCGACCATCTGAGCCATGACATCCGCCCATACCGTTGATGGCGGTGCCCCTGGTTGAGTCGAGTCATCGTCGTCTCGGCAAGAACCTTCAGCCCTACTCGGCGAATGAGTACGCACCATACTGCAAAATAATCATTGTTGAAGGGAGTCAAAACTTGATCTCAGCAGTATGTGAAAGTATGTAAAACATGAACATGCTAAAACTTTATGAAAGCATAACAAAATTTCATGTTTACACATCTTTCTAAAGCCAACATATTCAGTCCCTCATTCTGTACAAAACAGACCTTTCTGTACTTAACCCACAATTTGATCCAGTTAGTAGCATTTTCATAACTCAAGTTGAACACCAAAGTTAAAGTTAACTCCAGTATCTTTCCAACGAGTACTCACATGCCCCTAGATCGTTTCTGGAACAGAAGTTATGATTGTTCAAATCTGCCAGAATTTCTGGAGAAAATTTGCCAGCATCTCCTTTGTATGTGGCTGTTTTCATCACAGTTGTACATAACAAGGGAGTACAATTCTGAACAAACCATGAACTACAAAGTTGTTAAAAATTTTCTAACCTTTCCAATGGTGTATCCTATGACCCTTAGAGATTTTTCCTACAGACTGTTATGTATAATTTACAGAAGCATCCGGAGAAGATTGCAGCTGTCCTGTTCTCAGGACAGTTTGCATTCAACTGGACATTCAACTACGTTGGCATCTGATTTTGCTCTGGAGGTCTACAGAAATATTGTATAGCACTTAAAAGCCTTTCCAGAACTGTATCATACACCTCCATCGGGTCAATCTACTCAGAGATATGCTCTGTCAATGTTCAGCAAAACTTCTGCCAGAACAGAGCACTCTGTTTTTGGGATCAAAAGAAGCCTAGTAATTCTCTTCTTTGAAACTTAGTTCAAATGAAGAGTTCAGTAACTAATATGGGCTTTCCAACATCCATTTTTAATTTGAAAGTTAGTCATGAATGATTTCTTCATAGGAAAAAATACTATTAAGTGTAGTACGGTGACGATGCACCGTAAGACATATGACGGTACTACGTTGCCTCACCAAAGAAAAACCTAACCGGATTACACCGGCATATACGTATCGTTAGGTGGCACTAAAACGGTCACTCGCAAACGTGTTCTACAAGCACTAAGGTTTTCGTGATTAGTACCTACATAAGTCACACTCAATCATCAGGTTCGGCTGTACACCGAACCCGGTATCCATACAGTTCGTACACCCGGCCGTCATCACTCGCCCAGGTGTTGTCAAGCCAAACACGCCTTGAGCTACGTGTTCACGTTACTGACCATGTGACTGGGTCTCCCAAATTGCACCACGCACGCCAGGGAAAGACGTTGCTCGAATACCCCAAATGACATGAAGAGTCGTAGAGGATACTAAAGCGGGTCGGGTTACCTGCCACCCGTGAGGCTCCGCCCTTCAGCTTGTGCGCACTGGTGGACAGCGCATACGTGCACCCCCCAAGACATAGACGTCCCGAGATGCACGATTTTCCGACATAACAAATAAGTTAGCTTGGCACCTTCATAATATGCTAATAATAGTCCTTATGTGGGCCTAGTACCGCTATCTCACCGTATCCTAAGTTTTTGACGTAATATGATGCTCAATCTGTGGTCTGTTCCCAATGCAGCTCTGATACCATGTTTAACAGCCCTGATACCACGTTGTGGGGGACCACATGACCTCGTTGGGTGGTGCCGTGTTATGCGGCACCCAACAGAACACGGGTCGATGAACACACATCATATTACATAAATAGTTTAGCCGAAGCGTACAAGAATGTTTTACAAATAGTTATATCAGAGTAATCTACAGCGGAAGACTATCACTCTCACGACTCATATCTAAACTAGCAACAAAGAAACGGTCCAGCCCGCGGACGTTTCTTACTAGCAACACGAAGACAATCTGCAGCGGCGAGAATGCTCTTTGAGTAAGCCCTCGGAGGTTCCCGAGTCTCATCGACACACCTTCTCATTAGCATCAAGTCAATTACCTGCAAAACAACTCGGATAGCATCCGTGAGCATAACGCTCAGCAAGAATTAACTGTCACCCTAAACATGAAACTCTAAGTGAGGTTATGAACCTAACATAGGATGCCATAGGCATAATTAAACTCACCTAAAAGTGAATCCTTACTTTCAGGTATTAATTGCAGCATTTTAAGTAACCCTGGGCACGCCACATCGGGAGTCCACAATCAAACAAGAAACGCTTTCCCCCGATGTAAATTGCTCATGGTATAAAGGAAACTAGTGGAGCTCAAGAAGCAAATTCAGGAGCAGCTAGAGAAGGGTTTTATACGCCCAAGCTCGTCACCGTGGGGAGCCCCCGCGCTCTTCGTAGATAAGAAGGATGGGACCCAAAGGATGTGTGGGGACTATAGGTCCCTCAATGAGGTGACGATCAAGAACAAGTACCCTCTGCCCTGTATAGAGAACCTGTTCGACCAGATGAAAGGTGCCCGAGTTTTCTCTAAGATTGATCTTCGGTCAGGATACATCCAGCTGAAGATTAAGCCCTCCGACATACCCAAGACTGCCTTTCGAACACGGTATGGTTCGTATGAATATACCGTTATGTATTTTGGGTTAACGAATGCACCAGCATATTTCATGTACCTCATGAATAAGGTCTTCATGGAGTACTTGGACAAGTTCGTCGTGGTTTTCATCGACGATATTATGGTGTTTTCAAAAAGTGTAGCAGAACATGAAGAACATTTAAGATTGACATTGCAGAAGCTGCGAGAGCATCAATTGTATGCCAATCTTAGCAAATGTAAATTTTGGCTAAAGGAGATATCGTTCCTAGGCCTCATCATCTCCAAGGAAGGAGTATCGGTTGATCCCGGAAAAGTGGGAGATGTTCTGAAGTGGAACCAACCGCAGAACGTGAGGGATATTCGGAGTTTCCTTGGGATCGCTGGATACTATCGCCGGTTCATCAAGGATTTCTCCAAGATAGCAAAGCCTATGATTGAATTGCTAATGAAGGGAAAAGCATTTCAGTGGACACAAGCGTGTCAAGAAAGCTTTGAGGAGCTCAAGAAAAGGCTAACCACAGCACCGGTTTTGATATTGCCGGACGTAAGCAAGAGCTTCGATATATATTGTGACGCATCAAGACAAGGGCTTGGATGCGTGCTCACGCAAGGACAAGTGGTAGCCTATGTGTCGAGACAATTAAAGAAACACGAGATGAATTACGCCACGCATGATTTGGAACTCGCAGTCGTGGTGCATGCATTAAAGATTTGGAGACATTATATCCTTGGCTATACGGATCATAAAAGCCTCAAGTACATATTCACCCAAACGGATTTGAATTTGAGGCAACGTCGATGGTTGGAACTCATAAAGGATTATGATGTTGGAATCAACTATCACCCCAGAAAGGCCAATGTAGTAGCTGATGCATTGAGCCGAAAGGGAGCATGTCACCAACTCACGGTTCGGGAGCTACCACCCGAGCTGCGCAATGAGTTCGAACGGTTACATCTCGGTTTCTTGAACAAGATGGAAGTAATGGAACTCCACTCTCCGTTGGAACAAGAGATAAGAGATGGCCAAGCATCAGATGAGAAAATTAAGGAGATCAAGGAAAGGATCCTACAAGGCATAGAAAAGGACTTCAAGGAAGACGAGAAGGGTACGCTTTGGTTAGGGAAAAGGATTTGTGTGCCTAACGTGAAGCATATCCGCGACACGATATTAAAGGAGGAACATGACTCACCTTATTCCATACATCCCAGCAGTACAAAGATGTACAAGGACTTGAAAACTTGTTACTGGTGGGATGGTATGAAAAGGGACAGCTGAATATGTTGCCTTATGCGACATGTGCCGACGGGTAAAGGCCAAACATCAAAGACTCGCTGGACTGTTGCAACCATTGAATGTACCCGAGTGGAAGTGGGAAGTCATCAGTATGGATTTTATCATCGGCTTACCATGTACTCGGTCAGGTTATGACTCCATCTAGGTCATTGTGGACCGATTGATGAAAACAGTTCATTTTCTTCCTGTTAAAACCACGTACTGCGTGGCAGATCTAGCCAAGCTGTATATGGAGCAAATCGTGTGCCGCCATGGAGTCCCAAGAGGATCGTTTCAGATCGGGATTCTCAGTTTACCTCTAGGTTCTGGAGGAAGCTGCATGAAGCCATGGGTACACGGCTAAATTTCAGCTTCGCTTATCACCCGCAAACCGACGGGCAAACTGAGAGGACAAACCAAATTTTGGAGGACATGTTGAGAGCTTGCGCTTTGAAACATGGACGTAGTTGGGATAGGAGCTTGCCGTATGCCGAGTTCTCGTACAACAACAGCTATCAAGCAAGTTTGGAGATGTCACCTTTCGAAGCATTGTATGGTAGACGGTGTAGAACAATGTTATCCTGGAACGAGACCAGAGAAAACCAAGTATTTGGACCCGAAGTGCTGCAAGAGGCTGAGAAGCAAGTCCAAACGATACGGGAGAACTTGAAGGCCGCTCAGTCACGCCAAAAGGGATATGCGGACAATAGGCGAAGAAAGTTGACCTCAAATTAGGAGATTTCGTGTACCTTAAGGTATCGCCTATCCGTGGCCAACGACATTTCAACGTCAAAGGAAAGCTAGCACCTCGCTTTATCGGGCCATTTAAGATTTTGGGCAAGCCAGGAGAAGTAGCCTATCAACTAAAACTCCCAATGCACCTCTCCGACCTGCATGACATGTTTCACGTATCCCAGCTCAAGAAGTGCTTGAGAGTTCCGGAAGAACAAGTACCGATGGATGAACTTGAGCTTCACGAGGATCTGACCTATGTAGAGCACCCTGTCCAAATTTTTGACATGAAGGAAAGGGTCACGAGGAACAAAGTGATCCGTTGGTGCAAAGTACAATGGAGCCATCACACGGAAGCCAAAGCTACATGGGAACGTGAGGAAGACCTCAAGGCAGAATTCTCCTCATCTATTATCCACTCTATCGAATCTCGAGGGAGAGATTCAATTTAAGGGGGGGTAGGTTTGTGAGACCCTCAATTTCATATTCATGCATGCATGCATAATTCATATAGAGAAACATTTTAAAAGGATTAGAACGGAGAAAGAATCAGAAAGATAGCTAAAAAGAGCCAAATCTAGTCCGCTGAGGAGCGCCGTAGACACTTCTTCCCGCCCGCTGGCCACGTGGTACCTTCAGAGCTCATCCCGCCGGAGGGGGAGAGGTCCGCTGCTAACTGGCCACGTGGCAGGCTCGGAGCTTGCCTCTGCGGAAGGGGCGAGGTCCGACCCCGTGGGACACGTGTTGCCCCCGGAGCTAGCCTCTGCGGAGGAGCGAGGTCAGCCCCGTAGGACACGTGTCGCCTTCAGAGCTAGTCACTCGGAGAAGCGGGAGGTCCAACCCACGGGACACGTGTCGCTCTCAGAGCTCGTCTCCGAGAGGTCCGGCCCTGTTTGACACGTGTCGCTCTCGGAGCTCACCTCCGAGAGGTCTGATACTACTGAACACGTGTCAACCTCGGAGCTCACCTCCGAGGAGAAGGTCCCGATGGACACGTGTCATCCTCGGAGCTCACCTCTGGGAGGTCCGACACTGCCTGACACGTGTCGTTCTCGGAGCTTACCTCCGTGAAGAAGAGAGGTCCGACGCAGTTGGACACGTGTCGACCTCGGAGCTCATCTCTGAGCAGAAAGGAGATCCGGCGCTGCTAGGACACGTGGCACTTCTGGAGCCCACCTCCAAAGAGAGGGGAGGTCCGGCACTAACGTGGCACTCTCGTAGCTCACCTCCGAAGAGAGGGGTGGTCCGGCACTGACACATGGCCTACGCGGAGCTCGTCTCTGTAAGAGGGGAGGTCCCCACCCACCAGGACGCGTGGTGCACGCGGAGCATGCCTCTGAGGAAGAGGGAGGTCACGCCTACCTGACTTGTGGTGCAACCAGAGCTCACCCTTCAGGAGAAGGGAAGCCCAGGCCCCTGCTAGACACGTGGAGCCTCCGAAGCTTATATCTGCGGAAGGACGAGGTCCTTAAGCGGTTTTGCCCTATGTGCAAGCGCCCGATACAGAAGAAACCGACACAATTTCTTCTACGATTGATACCGCAACAAATCTATTGAAGATAAGTTGTTAAGATCCAAACACAAATCAAATAGGACTCTTATTTGAAATCTAATCAGAATAGGACTCTTCTTTTCCCGGTTATAAATAGAACCCGAAACACCCCCTTGGCCGTAACACCTTTTCAAGTCGACGACTTAGAGGCTCTAGCCCACAAACTCGCCGAGTTAACCCCCTTCGCCGGAGTTCAACCACCGGTGAGACCACCGACGAGCCCGACACGATCGCCGGAGGAGAGCCGACGATCTGTTTTGCTTCCATTGCTAGGATGAAGGACCTGAAGGAAGTAAGGTAGGTCTCCATTACCACCTTACGACATCATCGCGGTTTTCTTTGCATCCGTTTCTTCGATCCCTTTGAACAGAAGCTTTCTCGTGTGGACAGATCACGTGTTGATCAGTTTTGATGGTGGAATTGATCTAGATCTTGAGTCAAGATCATCACCTTGTCCACACTTGATCTTTACACCCTTGTTCATCATAAAACCCCATGCAAGCCATTAAAACATGCAAGAACACGTAAAAACTGATAGCACCATAGGATCAGCATGCATCTACACCATTGCATCTTGAGTAAAGTTTGTGCATGATGATTGATTGCTATAACTCTTGTATGTGTGTGATTGTGAGTAGAAGGACAAGCTCATGGAGCTATCTACGAAGGACTACAGCACCCAAACTTCGAGACACGTGAACAACCAGAGCCACAGGAACAAGGCAAGTGCCCCTTGACCATATTGATCCCATGTTTTTGGAAACTGTTTTGTTTGCGAAAACTGTGTATGCTGAGTCAACTTGATGGGAAACCCTTTTATTGGAGTTTACTAGTGTTGTTAACCACCCTTGTCGCCAGGGAAGTCCATGAGTCGGGTATGGTCATTTTTCTTTTCTGCTTCACTAATCTATGGGATATGGGAAGCGATAGAATGTGTCTAGCTACTGCACTCATAATGTTAATGAGAACTTGATGATAATGAACATGAATCGCGGGAGATCTAGGCAAGCTTGGTTCGTGGATGTGGTAGAATGAGATGGTGGTTACTTGCCGTAGATCAAAGGACCAGTTCATGCGAGCACATGCCAGGAATACAGTGCCACCCCAAGGCCAAGTATGGGTGCGGCTTAGCTGACTAAATAGGTAAGTTGCTAGATTGTTATGGACCGTGGAAGGCGCGGGGAATGGGAGTCGAGTGAGGACTGTCCTGGGAACTGCATGGCACAAGAGGGGGCCCGTAGGTGGGAGAATGGTGATTCGAGCCTGCTGGTGAAACCTTAGTGAGTCCATACATCTAGTAGCCCCTTTGTAAAGGCTATTTTGTGATCTTTACCATACACCGACGGTTGTGTTCTGGTATAATGGAGGTTCTGCAGTCGCCGACGGGTGACGAAATCACAAACTTGTGGGTAAAGTGGTGCAAACTCTGCAGGGTGTAAAACTATCATGATAGCCGAGCTTACAGTCACAAGCACCTGGCCAACTTCCATGACTAGATGGGATGATTATTGGGATGGATGGTTCAGTTTGGTTATTGGCTTGGTTATGGTTTGGTCATTGAGGTTTGGTTTCGGGACTGTTGAGTCTTGGTAATGAAATTAGAACTGTTGAGACGTGATAATGAGCTTTGGTCTCGGTTATGAGATGGAATTGAATATGAGATGAAATGGTCATGAATATGAGATGGTATTCATGAGCATGAGAAAAAGTTGTAACAGCCCTAACTTTTGTAAAGTTTGATTTCAACATATGAGACAATGTTAATGTGTAGAAAGGCTATATTTGTGTCACAAAAAATTACGAACACACAAATGGATATGCGAGGGAGTGTAACTTTTCTCTAGCCCATGCTCAACACATGTTTACCTAGGGGGAAAGAATTTTACTCCGAAAAACTCTAACTCATGTGCACCTCCTCTATGAGTAGAGTGGAGGGAATTTAAACGCAATTTGAATTATTTTAAAAGGATTCCTACCAGATTGTATAAATGCATCCAAATGAATTCACCGATGCATTCTCCATGTATCAATGATCTCATGATCCAAGTTTGGATATTTGGAGCCCATATACCAATTAATCCGAGGAATATTCGAGGGAGAGCTTGAATTCAAATTTGAATTTAAAAAACTGAACCAAACATGCTGAATTTTGAAATTTGAGTTTAGATTCAAATTCCTCACAACATGTTTGGTCTACCATCCAATTTTGGTGGAACTCGAATGAAGGAGGTGTGGGAATATCAAAGTACAGAGGAGGGAGATATTTGTGGGCTGTGGCCCACATGTCATACACACAACAAAGCATACTGCCTCTGTTCTGAGTTTTCTTCGGATGAGAGCGCAGCTCCTACCGACGTGCTCAAGCGCCAGCTCCTGCTTCCATTCACAAGCTTAGCCTGATCTTCACGCAGCTGGTGCACCAAAGCAAGTTGCCTTTCGCTCACTCGGTGGTCTGCTCCCGTTCGTTTATCTCCGAAGCAGAACAGAACCCACGCTCTCTGTTCCTCTGATCGTCCAAGCCAAACGGACGCCCTTTGCCCGGGCTTCCAACAGCAAAAAGGTTTGCCCGTGAGTGCTCTAGCCGGCTAGCAACCTCACCCCGGTGATCCATGCTTGCTTGCGCCTGGAAACAGTTTGTTTGCTGCTGCTCCCGAGTTGAAACTGAACAAACCAGAACTGATCACCGTGGACAGCCCAAACCAGGAGTGATCACGCCCAAGCAAGCCACCCCATTGGTGCATCTACAAGTCTAGTTGCTCACCTCCGAAGCTCAGCCCTATCCATTGATCACGGAGGGAGAATTTCAAGTTTTTCTCCCGGGCGGCAGAAGCTGACCTTGAGGTAAGGAATTGCAAAATTCATCCTCAAATCGTGTTTGTTGGGTTTCAAACATCACACAAAGGATGTTAACTTCCAAGAACACCTCCTCCATCGATTTTGGACCAAGAAATTGAGTGTAGAGTGAGGAATCCGAGTTCTTTTCGAGAGTATAGCGCTGGACCATATCGGGCGCACGGTGCCGATAGGTTTGGAGCGCTTCCCGGCTTGTTTAGACCTCATGTCGGTCTTCTACATGATTCCCTGTTGCTTTAGAGCCCAAGAACCGACCATTTGGTGGATAATTCACCGTGCACGACCTCGCCGGAGTCCTAGGATTTGCTGTTGCCGGTGCGCCCTGTTTTCCGGCCAGTTTGAGCCACCGACGACGTCACCAACGTGTTCAGCGTGGGGGGGGGAATGGGGGTGCGGCCAGCAGGGGGTCCAGAGGTGGCTGGGAAGTGCCTTTCCGGCGACCTCGCCGGAAGTAGCCGCCACTGCCCTGTTTGGCGCGAGGCTGAAGGTTAGGGATGACTAGTGGGACCCACTGTCGGCATTTAAACATTTTCCAGATTTTCCCAATTCAGTTCAAATTTTGGAGAGCCATAACTTTGTGTAGGAGTGTCCAAAAATTGTGAAAAAAATTTTGTTGGATTCCTCTCAAAGAGTACTATCCAGAGGTGCAGCCGAATATTTATAAAAATCTCTGGATTTGGCTCATTAATTCATTTAAGGAAAATATTGTATGAATTTTTACAGGGGTTCTGTTTATTGGAAAATTCCCAAATTTGGATAGGAGATTCTTCCAAAATTCCTAGAACTCCAATAAAAATTTCAGTGGCATTGGATCTTATTTTCTTTGTCAAATGATGTGTTCATTCCTTACGTCTCCAAAAAAATGGGAAAAATGCACAGAGACAATTTCAGCTTTTTCCCATTCTTTGTAAAATCCATATCTCCATGTAGGAAACTCCAAAAATGGTAAAACTAATTCCTATGGACTCCAGACATTTTTTACTTCACAAAAGTCTACTTTGTAGCATAGGAAAGCTTAATATCTAGGGGGTAATGGCAGGTTAGTGAAAACCACATAAGGATTTGTTGTGCTTACATGAGGCCATTTCATGAGCTCAGTTTTTGCACACTGCCTAAATACCTTCGATAGAGGCTGTGGTTAAATTCTCAGCTTCATTGGACCTATGGAACTTGACCTACCATCTTTTAGGTTTAAGTGTTCATATAATGGACTTAATCACATGGTGATTACTAGTATCTCTTTTCACCCTAGCTTTCATCATCTCTAAGGTTGTAGATCCAACAACATAAACTTTTCTGTTGTTTGTCCTTTTTAGGTGTGAGTTAAATGGTACAACAGTTTTGAATCATTTTCTAAATTGCTTTTGAATACATATGCATAAATCATCTTAGTATCACGTGACGTCGACGTTCGACGAGGACTCGACTCTGCAGCGAGGTTCTCCATCTTGTGACGAGTTTGGAAGATTCTTTGGAGAAAGACTAACTCCTAGCTTCTAACAAAACCGTTGAGCAAGGCAAGCCCCGGTTTGCATATAGTTACCGTTTCAAATTTTGCTTTACTTCACCTCATGTGTATTAGAGTTGATATTGTGTATTATGTCTAGGATGTTTGAAACCCACTTGCATGGATATTACATCCCTGAGTAGAAGGTTTAGTGTAGGCTTTGCCTCGTCGTAGATGCTAGGCTAATGTTGTAGCTAGCTCGGTAGAAGTCGAGTAGTAAAAAGCTACTCGCGAGAAAGGTCGAGTAATGGAGTTACTCGCGAGAGGTTGATGATAAGAGCCCCCTCATGAAAATGAGATGGGGACGGGGATGTTCCTGTAGGATGGAGCGCTCAAGGTTGGTCTCGACCTGCGATGGCTGTGACAATGCTTGCGACCACATTTGGCCTGGACCGGGATGGTAAGGCAAATGTGAAGGTTGGTTGTAGCCCCGTCCGTGTCGGTTAAGGACCGTATGTATGCGGCCCTGCTGGACAAGATTGAGCTGTACCGGATATATATAGTGGGGTATGGGACCCATGAAACTGATGTAACTCGATGGACCGTGATATAGAAACTCATCCTTCGCGTGGGAATGGCGTTGAGAAGGCGGGAGGTGTAAATCCTTTAGTGGGTAACTTCGACGTGTCCACGTAGAGGACCATCCTGCTCGGCGCTAAATGTTTTTATATGTCGGGGTGTCGTGTGAAAGGTTGCTGCATACAACGTAAGAAAGAGCTCTTGAGGATTATAAATAGCATAGTTACTTAAGGTGGCAAGCTAACAGTGTGTTACTCCTCAGTATTTCAATTCAGTAACGACGCACCTACGTGGAGGTAAGAATGGTAAGGAACGCCACCAAAAGCGGATCAATTTCAGTTAGCTCACCCATACGAGGAAAGTAGTGTGGGATGTCCCGTTCAGCAATGGACGGGAAGTGAATATGTTTTCAAAGACTCTTCATGTCTTAGAGACATATGAATGGCACTAGCCTCCAGTGCGCAAACCTAGGGGCAAGAGGAGGAGACCGCATCGTGTGGTTTGTAACACGAAGTGTGTTCTCTAGGACTCTTCATGTCCTATGAGGCATAAGAAGGCGCTGTTTCACTGGTGTGCTTTATTGCAAAGGTGTGGAGCCCCCATCGGGTGGTGAATAACCCGATCATGTACCTTGAGACGTGGCTTGACTCAAGGACGGCCCGTATGGCAATGATACAGGGCGTATGTTTTTACTATGATATGGACCTGCCTGAAATGATAAACCAATGTGTGCATCATTATTGAGTGGTTTTCTGCAGGTACCTTAACCACGTTAGTACATGTCGTGTAGAAAACGTGTGTGAGTGGTCGTTTTAGTGCCACCACTTGAGACGTATAAGCCGGTATAAAGCCGGTTAGAATTTTAATTTGGTGAGGAAACGTAGTACCGTGATATGTTTTGAACTGCATGAAAAAGATGGTTTGAAAATAAAAAGAGTAAATTTGGAGTCTAGGATTATATTTGGGGGAAATGAACTCCTATATTGAACTAAGAGTCAATTGGGAGTATTGATTTACTCACAAAGACATAGGAGAAACCTCCCCTGTTTTCGGCACAATTTTGCTGAAGTTGAACAGGACATAACTTTTGTTTGGTTGAACCAATGGAGGTGAGTGATACATTTATGGAAATCTATTGAAGTCTTCTACAACTCTTCAGTAGAACTCAAGATCAGAATCACCCTCCAAATGGATGAAATTCTCAGAGGAGTTTGAAATGCCCAAAAACAGGGCAGGCACAAATTGCTCTCTGGAAATTTTTGTATTTCGACCATAAATTTCTGTAGAAAAATTTCTAAGGGTTAAGTAATACACCGTTGGAAAGCTTGTGATATATGTTATGATTCATAATTCAAAGTTTCTCCAGATTTGGAGTTTAAATGTATGAAATCTTGCGGACAAAACAGCCACTTTCAAAGGAGGTGCTGTCAAAATTGTTCCAGATTTCTGTTAACTTTGAAAGATCACAACTTTTGATCCAGAACATATATGAAGGCAAATGAATACTCGTTGGAAAGATATTGAAGTTAACTATAACTTTGATATTCAACTTGAGACATGAAATTGCAATTTTCATATTCAAATTCGGGGATTAATACCTATTGGTCATTCTGAACAGAGTAGTGCTTATTGCCTATGTAACTTAGGACTTGTTGTGGACAGGGATGTTTTAGACTTCTCTAAGCTCCATAACATGTTCTTGAGTTATTTTTCATTTTTGCCTACTAATGGAATTAAGGGTTTGGACAAACTTGCTCACGATTGATAGATTTCAGAATTGTCGAAACCCTGGTTAGATTGTGTAGTGCTGCAATATCTATGTGATGCTTTTACGGTTATGTTTTTGAATTCAAGTTGAGTTTTAACTTTGAATTTTAACCATAAATTGCTCACTCTTGCAGCATGGATCATGCTCCTTCCAGGAGTGAGGGTGGTGAGTCGAGTCACGGCGAAAGTAATTCGTCATGACAAGAAGTGCCGACATCATCAACTGGATTGGCGGAAATCTCGGCAAAGATGGCTGAGTCTCTGGATCTGTTGGTGTGAAAAAGCATACGACAGAAGACACTACAGCAAAATCCCACCCCCCAACCACTTATCTCGATTTCTTAGCAAGACAACCACCGGTTTTGAAGCGAAAGAACCGTTGGAGTCAGCTCATTGGCTCCAATGTATTGAAGCCAAGTTTGATATGCTTGAGTGTGATGAGTATCAGAAGACTCTATTTGCCGCTCAACAACTCCACGGAGCTGCTGGAGCCTGGTGGGCGGAGTACATCGCAACTCATCCTGAAGGTCATTGAGTGATGTGGGATGAATTCCAGAATGTTTTCCGGGCACGTCACCTTTGTTCGGGAATTCTTCGAACAATGTATCAAGACATTCTAGAGTTAAAGCAAGGAGAAAGGAGTGCATACGAGTACTTCAAAGAGTTTGAAGACTTGATGCAATACACCACTCATATGGTAGACTCGGAAGCATTGAAGTGCGAGTATTTCTTCCGAGGTTTGAATGTCGATCTTAAGGAACAAGTGACCTTGTTCAATAACGGTATTTACAATGAGTTGGTAAATATCATTAAGGAAGACATGCATCTTCGTTGTGAAGTGGAGCTGAAAAGAAGTATACCGCTAGACCGCGATATCGAGGTTCGTCCGAACTATCGAATGCGGTATTACTCGCCAGTTAGGCAACAAATTCAGCCAGTGGTGCAACTCTCACAACCACGGCTGGAGTTGATCACTTATGAGCCTCCACCTCAACAGCAGCTATCAGAAGTTGTTTGTGCAACCCTACCACAACCAGTTGTGCACAGTTTATCTCCACCCCGTGTTAGTAGAGAGCTGAGGATTTCTGCAACACGAAACCGTCGTGGTGCTGAGCAGAGTCACACTTGTGTGTTGTCTCGTCAATGCTCAGATCAGCATCATGAACATTCAAAGAAGAATCTTTCAAAAGCTGGAAGGGTTAATTACACTGCTATTGAGGACATTGCAAAAGGCGAACCAGTTTTAGCGGGCATGTTCACGTTACATGAACAGCACACTTTCATTTTGTTTGATTCCGGAGCCACTCACAATTTTATTAGCAGAGACTATGTGCTGAAGAATAATCTTCCATTTATCACAGTTAAGCATCCGTTTCATATCAGCTCACCCGGAGGCAAGATATCAACTGATGAGATGGTCTCTCAGGCACCTTTATGTTTGGGTGGAAACATCTATTCTACGAGCCTTATCATACTCAAAGGCCAAAGGATTGATATTATCTTGGGAATGTCATGGTTGACACATTATGGGGCTATCTTTGACATCAGCTCCCAAACTGTCCAACTGAATTCCCCAATACACGGTTGCAACACATTGAACCTTGTGGATCCATCACTACGAGTTGCAGCAGTGCATAAAATTGAAGCTCCTAAACTTGAGGATATTCCATTGGTATGTCAATATCCAGATGTGTTTCCCGAAGACTTGCCGGGCATGCCGCCCGAACGTGATGTAGAGTTCATGATTGAACTAGCACCGGGAACAACACCTATTTCTCGGCGACCATATAAAATGGCGCCAAAGGAGCTAGCAGAATTGAAAGAGCAGCTGAATGACCTCATGGAAAAAGGTTTTATACGCCCAAGTTCATCACCTTGGGGCTGTTCCACACTCTTCGTGAAGAAGAAGGATGAAACTTTGAGACTATGTGTAGATTATCGTCCACTGAATGCTGTCACTATCAAGAATAAGTATCCACTACCGCACATCGATATTTTATTTGATCAACTAGTGGGTGCTAAGGTATTCTCCAAGATGAATCTTCGGTCCGGGTAGGATCAGATAAAGATACGGGCAGAAGATGTACCTAAGACAGTGTTCTCATCAAGATATGGTCTTTATGAATATCTTGTCATGTCCTTTGGGTTGACCAATGCTCCAGCTCACTTTATGTATCTCATGAGCTCTATGTTCATGCCGGAGTTAGATAAGTTCGTCGTGGTTTTCATCGATGACATCTTGGTCCATTAAAAGTCAGGAGAAGAACACGCTGAACATTTGCTTATTGTACTCCAACGCTTGAGGGATCACAAGCTATATGCAAAGTTCAGTAAATGTGAGTTTTGGATCAGCAAAGTACCGTTTCTTGGGCATATTATTTCAGTGGAAGGCATCGCTGTGGACCCAAGTAAAATCGAGCAAGTGCTGAATTGGAAATCTCCAACATCTGTTCATGAAGTGAGGAGTTTCCTATGTTTAGCGGGTAATTACCGGACATTCATTCCAAACTTCTCCAAAGTCGCTAAACCTATGACGGAGCTGTTGAAGAAAAGCACCAAGTATGATTGGAGCAATTCATGCAAACAAGCTTTTCAAACTTTAGTGATGTATCTCACTACAGCTCCAGTTTTGGCCTAGCCGGGCAGCACGAAGCCGTTTGATGTTTATTGTGATGCCGGCATTGGTTTTGGTTGTGTGTTGATGCAAGAAGGACGCGTGGTCGCGTATGGATCCTGACAACTCAGGGGTCATGAGCAGAATTACCCGACACACGACCTTGAACTAGCTGCAGTGGTCTTAGCATTGAAAATGTGGAGACATTATCTACTAGGCAATCTAGTACATCTCTACACTGACCACAAAAGCTTGAAGTACATCTTCACACAGAAGGAACTGAATATGAGGCAGCGAAAATGGCTCGAATTGATCAAGGACTATGAACTTGAAATTCATTACCATCCGGGCAAAGCGAATGTGGTTCCCGACGCACTTAGTCAGAAAGCCCACGTTCACCATTTAGCCATGGCTGCAGATGAAGAAAGAGAACCAAGCCTGCGCTTAGTTCCCTATGGATCACTGTTCAACCTCACTCTTATTCCTACAGTCTGAGATGAGATTGTAGAGGCTCAGAAGAGAGACAGGGGTATGTCTCACATCCGGAGGAGAGTGGACAGCGGTGAGTTGAAGATGTTCCGCAAAGATGAAGAGGGTACTCTATGGTTTAACAACCGCATAGTGGTACCCCGAAACATGAAATTGCGGAGGAAGATACTGGATGAAGCGCATTTATCCAAGTACTCCATTCATCCGGGAAGCAATAAGATTTACCAGGACTTGAAATCTAAGTTCTGGTGGACACGGATGAAAAGAGAGATTGCGAAGTATGTATCCGAGTGTGATACATGTCGGCGGGTTAAAGCCGACCATATGAGGAAAGCCGGACCACATCAACCGCTGAAGGTTCGAGCATGGAAGTGGGAAGACATAAGTATGGACTTCATCGTCGGTTTACCCATGACCGGCAACAAGCATGATTCTATTTGGGTAATCGTCGATCGTTTGACCAAGACAGCACATTTTATTCTAGTCCATACTAAATATGTGGCCAATAAGTATGCGGAGCTGTTCATATCAAGAATCGTGTGTTTACACGGGGTTCCCTGCACCATCGTTTCTGATCGAGGTGCCTTTATCGTATCCAGATTTTGGGAGCAACTGCATGCTTCCTTGGGAACCAAGTTAATTCGTAGTTCAGCTTATCATCCGCAAACTGATGGTCAAATGGAGACGATAAATCAGGTTCTGGAGGATATGCTATGGGCATGTGTCATCAGTCATGGGAAGAATTGGGATGACCATCTACCGTTAGCACAGTTCTTATATAACAACGGTCATCAATCCAGCATCAAAATGGCCCCGTATGAAGCTCTTTATGGCAGGAAGTGCCGCACACCACTGAATTGGTGTGAGTCCGGCGAGAGTGGTTTACGGGATTGATCTTGTGAATGAAGCCGAGGAACGAGCGCGAGTGATTCAAGCCAATTTAAAGGCTGCTCAATCTCGGCAGAAAAGCTATGCAGACAAAAGACGTTGACCTCTTCACTTCGACATGGGGGACCACGTTTATCTTCGTGTCTCTCCAATGAAAGGAGTTCATCGTTTTGGAGTGATGGGAGAACTAGCTCTGCGATTCATCGGGCAGTTTGCAGTGGTTGAAATATGCGGACCCGAGGCCTATCGTCTGGAGTTACCGACGTCTCTTTCGGGTATTCACAATGTTTTCCACGTCTCTCAGCTGCGGAAATGTCTTAAGTACCCAACCGCAGTTCATATGGAGAACATTGAGGATCTTCAACCGGATCTCACTTATTCTGAGTATCCGATACAGATTGTCGACGAGAAGACTCGCGCCACCAGAAATCGTACAATGCGATTTTACAAAGTCTTGTGGAGCAACCACACCGCTGATGAAGCCACGTGGGAAAGCGAGGAATTTCTCCGTTTAAATTTTCCCGACTTGTTTGTACCATGTGTCCAGTAGTCATTCTCCCTTCTTCTTTCTTTTTGTAATCTCGGGACGAGATTCTTTTAAGAGGGGAGGAATGTAACAGCCCTAACTTTTGTAAAGTTTGATTTCAACATATGAGACAAAGTTAAGGCGAAGAAAGGCTATATTTGTGTCACATTAAGTGACGAACACACAAACGGACATGTGAGGGAGTATAAATTTTCTCTAGCCCATGCTCAACACATGTTAACCTAGTGTAAGGGCCTCAGTTTTGACACACATTTGCAGTGTTCATCACCACACCACACACCTCATTTGAGGAAGGATGATGAACACAAATGAAGAGCAAGTAACAGTTATCAACATGCTCATTAGAGAACAAACTCACACATTGCAAAAGTGGTATTTCTCACATGTGATATAGATGGGCTGGACATATGAAAACTCCTACACTTTACTAAGGATGTCCATGCCAAGTTTCACCCAAATTCAAAACCTTTTTGAGGTCAGTTTGGGTATAGTTAGGAAGAGGGCAGTTTGAAACCATATTCAAATTCAAACTGTTTTTATCCCATGAATTTAAAAGTGGAGGGCATATTCTTACTCAGCACATTTTTGTGAGCTCACACACCAATTTTCACTCCATTTGGAGTTGATCTTGACATGAGCTAATGGGGAGAGAAATTCAAACTTTATTTGAATTTCAAACTGAACTTGTGCTGAAATTCATTCAAACCAAACCTCATTTGAACTTTGATCACTTCAAATGGCTCATGGGTGAATAATTTGAATTGCCAAGGGTAGTATGGGGTTCACTGTTTACAACAGTGATTAGGAGTAAATTTCAGAGGTTAAAACTGGATGTGGGACCCACATGTCAGACACTGCTCAGATCAAACCGACTGAGACTTTTTCACTTGGGTCGCCGAGCCGCAGCGGTGATCGCCACCGAGGGCAGCCGCCGCGCCAGCAGCTGCTTGCCCACGCGCGGGCGTGAGGCGGTGCAGAGCCTTCTTAAGGCGCCTGCCCCCCCTCCTCGGCCGAGGCACCGCCGTTCTTCCCCGCAAGAACTCAGCGCCGGAGGAAAACTTCTGCAGCTCGGACTTGATCGGAGAACGCCAATCGCAGCTCCCTCCGTCCACTCCAGAGCCCCAGCAAGGTACTAGAAACCTTCCTCCGTCCTCCCCGTTTCTAGAATTCGGTTGAAACCGATTGATATCGGCTGTGCCGAAAGATCAAATTCGGGACATGGAACCGCCGCACCTCGGGCTCTCGTGGACAGCCCAACCAGGGCGTTGTCACGCACGATCCAAGGCACCTTTGGACGCGCGGGTGACCGGTGCTGCTCATCCCCGAGCCACAGCTCGAGTGGTTGCTCACCGGCGGTGAATTTCTACTTTTCCCCTTTCTGTGTGCAGAACGACCTTCGGGTACGATTCTGTTTAATTCGTGCTCTAGAAAGGATTAGAGGGCCTCAAGCCGCTCTCACACGATCTAGACACGGTAACGCACAAGTTGTTTTCACAACTCTGGGCCGGAGAACCTCTGTGCCCGGCGTAATTTGAGGTCTACTAATGGCGGAACGAACGGGTGGCATCGGGCGCACGGTGAGGACCTATTTCGGGCCCTCCCCGAGCTGCCTTGAGCTCATGTCGACCTTCTCTGAGGTCCACTGATCCTCCCCGACCGATTTCCAAAGTAGTTGAGGTGCTAGGGAACTCAGCCGACATGGCCGAAGTCGTTCCGAGGTGGCGGCTCGTCGCCGACCATGCTCCGGCCATTGTCATGAGCAGCTGACCCTAGAATCCTGTTCCCCGAGTAAAAGTAGGCAGGGGCGGCCAGAATCGAGAAGTTTGGAGCTGTACAGCAGCCGGCGGCGAGCTCTCCGGCGAGATCCCTCGGCGGCGCGGCGCGCGTGTCGCGAGGTTGAAGAAGGGGTGGACCCCAGCTGTCAGCGGGAGATATTTTGAATCGGGATCCGGCTGCGGCCGGGATCGGGTGTGCTGGCGCGCAAAATCCTTGTGGGCCGCGGTGTGCTGTCGCCTCGGCGTGCGACGCGTGTCCCCTGGGCCCACGCGCGAGTTTAAACGTTTCCCCCGATTTTCAGAATTCTTCCAAACTTCAAATCCTCATAACTTTGGCTAGAAAGCTCCAAATTGAGTGAACCAAATTTTGCTGGATTCAGCTCTCCGAGTACTTTCCAGCAAATCAAGTGTCACTTCATGAAACTCCTTAATTCCCCAGAATTAAATCCTCAAAGTTTAAACTGTTAGGAATTTTAACTGGAGAATCCTGTGGAGGAAAATCCTGAAATTTTGCTGGGATGATCACCAAAATATCCTTGAACTACCATAAAAATTTAAGATCCATTTGAGCTCGTTTAATCCACTTAATGGTGTGATTAGTGAAACTGTTCTAGAGAAAATAGAAAATGTTCAGAAACATTTTCAGAATTTTCTGTGAAATTGTTTAGCCCATATCTTTAGTTAGGAACCCCCAAATTAAGTGAGACCAAATCCATTAGAACCCTCTGAAAGTCTAGTTTTCAGAAAGTCATAGTTTGCTTCATGAAAATTCCTAGAACACCCTAAGAGTTCCAATTAAGGTCAAGGACATAATTAATTGTGGAGGGCTCAATTGAGCTTTTCTGCAACTAAAACTTGACCAAGTCTCTGTTTAGGTTGTAACCAAGCCACAGTAAAAGTTTCACAGTCATTAGGTCTGTCTAGCAATGGTTATAAGCTTCACAAGTTCAAACTTAATAAATGCATTTAAATTAATACATGTATGTCTTATATCATGTAGTCGCTAAGGTCGAGGAGGAACCCGAAGTCCTAGACTTCGTTACTCCGGAGGAGCAGCTAGCCTACGACCAATAGCAGCAAGGCAAGCTCCGGTTTGCATTAACCTTTTTACAAATGTTTATTGTTTTGAGCACATCTTTGAATATTGTTCTTTGCATTAGAGTCTTGATTGGAAATCCAACTGCATAGCCAAGAAAACCATGGGTTGGGTTTAGGATTGAAAACCTCGTTAGCCACTGCATTGCTAGGATAGAGTAGGATTCGGTACAAGTCGAGTAGTTGGAACTACTCGCGAGAATAGGCTAGAGGCACATTGCTCGGGTAGAGATAGCACATGATATACATGGCAAGAAAGATGAGACCGAGCGGAGAGTAAGGGCAACAGGACTTTGGGGCCTGTGTGCTATAGATCCGCTTGTGTCGATTGAGGACCGAGCCGTGTGCGGGCCTGTTGAACAAGCTAGAACAGTACCGAAGACCTACCGGCTATATGGGAACCGGGAAACTGATGTAACTCGGGTAGCTGGTTATTGAGGCATTGCCTGTCGTTCAGAGGGTAGGTTGAGAGCTTGAGGTGTAAATTGGCTGGCGGCACGGAGATGCGCGTGCAGAGACCTCTTGCTCGGGACGATGGGACCGGTTCAATATTTGGCTAACGGGTGAAAGGTAGTCGCGTACGGCGTCCGTGATGGTTGGTGTAGGCAACATCGAGTACGAGCGTACGTGACGGGTTGTTTGGGTTTCCCTGCAGGTGTAAATCGATTATAATCGCCGTCCCTCACGGTCAGTGAGTACCACTTGTTCACTGTACCGTGACGTAGAAAGAACAGGCTAGTCACATGTTAAAATGTTGCTGATTGAAAGCTGGACATTGATTGTTAATGATATGCTGTAGCTTAGAGCTAACTAAAGTTCTTTTCAACCTTGGGCAAAGTACATGAGAGAAATGCGTTTCTTGTTTGATTGCGGCTCTCTCATGTGCCCTAGCGTAAGGTTCTCCACAACCTGCTGCTAAAACTTGAAAGTAAGGTTCTACTAATTAGGCGAGTCCTTGCAAATGATTTTTACCCCATGTAACCCATTACCCTCATGTAGAAGTTCCATGTTTAGGTGAGACGGCTCAGACTTGCTGAGCCTTCGTGCTCACTGCTTGTGTTTGAAGCTTTTGCAGGGTTCTATGAGGAAGGGACTCCCGAGGAGGAGACGGAACCCCAGGAAGGGGAACTCCGTCGAGTGGGAGTCGTGCACGCCGCAGAGTTAGTGTGCGTGTGTGCTAGCAAGGACACGTTCGAGGGCTGAACGTGCACTTGATGCTTAGTCTACGCCCGCGAGTGTAGACTGAACTTATTTTGATGTAAACATGTTCATAAACTTGTTTATGTAATAAAATTTCCGCTTCCGCTTTGTACCTTTGACGTGTGTTATACGGTGCTGTGCAACGCAGCACCCCTAAGCGTGATCCTGGCTCGACAGGACCAATGGGGTCGTGTCAGCGTTGGTATCAGAGCTCGCTTGAGGTTTAACACAGTACAAAGGTCTTCTTTTTCAAAAATCCAGTGATGAACGAGTTAGTAGCCCGTATAAGGATGTTATTAGCCTATAGAAAGTGGCATATTAACCTATTTGTTATGTCGGAAAATCGTGTATCTCGGGACGTTTATGTCTTGGGGGGTACACGTAAGCGTTGTCCACCAGTGCGCACAAGCTGAAGGGTGGAGCCCCACGGGTGGCAGGTAACCCGACCCGCTTTAGTATCCTCTACGACTCTTCATGTCGTTTGGGGTATTCGAGCAACGTCTGTCCCTGGCGTGCGTGGTGCAACATGGGAGACCCCGTCACGTGGTCTGAAACGTGAACACGTAACTCAAGGCATGGTTGGCTTGAGAACATCCGGGCGAGTGATGATGGCCGGGTGTACTAACTGTATGGATTCCGGGCTCGGTGTGCAGCCGAGTCTGATGATTTTTTGAGTTTCTGCAGGTAGCCTGACCACGAAACGGTAGACGTGTAGCATCCGTGTGCGAGTGACGTTTAGTGCCACTGAAATAACGAAGCCGGCTAAGTCCGGTATAGGTTTTTCTTTGTGAGGACGTAGTACCGACATGATCTGGTGACGCATCGACGTCACACCCAACTAAATGAACAAATTCAATTAAAACTTGAAAGTTTTTTATCCAAAGTAGTAAAACTTGATGTAACTCCTTCCCTTGAACAGGATATTCAACGTTAAGAAGTTTTCAACTTATAGGTTGTTAAGGACAGAGCACTCTGTCTTCAGCTGAATCAAGGCTGGAGTTAATCAGAGGTTAGAGGTTGAGTTCTTTCGAGGTTGGGGTCGTATGATACATTTCTGGAAAGCTTTGGAAGAGCTTTACAACTTTTCTGTTGAGTTCCAGAGGTGTTTCATCCCTTAACCACTCGAAAAATGCAGTAGAGTTGAAACTGTCCAGAAAACAGGACAGAGTAAAGACTCTCTGTAGACTCTTGTAAATTAAGCATAACTTCCTGCATAAAAATCCAAAAATAGAAAATGAGGTAGTTCTGGAAAGCTTATGATATGGGTTACAACTTTGTAACAGAAAGTTTTGTCAGATTAGGAATAGAATTAACTGGGATTCTTGGATCAAATCAGTACCTAAGGCAGGGAGGTGCTGTCCAATTGTTTCCAGAAATTCTGTTAACTTCGACATCTCGTAACTTTTGAACCAGGACAGATTTTAGGCCAAGCAAATACTTTCTGGAAAGCTATTGGAGTTAGCTTTAACTTTGAAGTTGATCTCCAGAACTGGTTTTGCTTTTAACATGGCCTAAATCAGGTTGAAATAGAAACTGGTCAGGGCTGTCATGGGAACAGCAGATCAGCAGTCAAATTTGTTTAAAATTTGAGCTATGTTTCCAAGTTTTATGGGTTCAATGACATATCTTATATTATAACTCAATGGTTTACTGTTTAAATAAATATTTGACATTTCTCAAATATATTTTTACAGATGGCAGCAGATAAACAGTTGGAGAACGGGTGGGTAGTTTCCCACTGTTCTGACCGTAGCGGCTACCCGGAAGCATTGTGGCAAATGCTCCAATATTTCGGGTACAACCAGATGCCGCAATACTTCGCCAAGGAAGAAGGCGAAGAGGGGAACAAGACATGGACGATCCATGTCGAGGTTCCTGCAGGACCTACGCCACCCGGTTGGGTGCCATTCACCGTCACGGTGAGGGGAAGACAACCGGAAGCGATGTGGCAGGTGGCAGCCCGTGACACTATGTCACGTTTCTGCCAACTACACGTGCAGGCTATGGAGGGTACTCCATATGCCCTCGTTCCGGTGGAGGGGCGAGCTCAGCATCTGTGGGAAGAGAGGTACCTGGAAGCAACGGACCCGAGTTGCCCAAGGTACAACCCCGCGGAGGCAAATCTCAGCCTCCAGATGAGGGCGGAAAACGCCGTGATGGACAGCCAAGCTGTTCATACGGAGCATCTCGCCACAAAGCTCAAGGAGAGCACGAGCCGTGGAGATCATTTCGAGAGTGCTCATAGCGCACTCTGCAATGTGCTCCTTCCGATGATCAAGCGACTGAATGAACAACACAATCAGTTGCGTCGTCTGAAGAAGGCAAAGAAGAAGAGCCGTGTTGACATCGCGGCGTTGCAAGAGCTGGTGCAGACCCTAACCCAGCAGAATGAGGACCTTGCTCAAGAGCAGGACGACGCTATTGAGGAAGGACATGGCTTGGAAGAGGACTACAACCAAGCTATGGACGAGGTGCATGCTTTGCAGGACCTCGTGCCCCCGGTGTTAGGCGTACCGGTAGTCTTGGGTCTTCCAGCAATGGGAGAAACCGGGATGGGAGAAGAGGTGGTAGACCCAGAGCCACCAGCAGAGGTACCGTAGGAGGACGACCCATGACACGACCCCACTGGTCCTGTCGAGCCAGGATCACGCTGAGGGGTGCTGCGTTGCACAGCACCGTATAACACACGTCAAAGGTACAAAGCGGAAGCGGAAGCTTTATTACATAAACAAGTTTATTAACATGTTTACATCAAAATAAGTTTAGTCCACACTCGCGGGCGTAGACTAAGCATCAAGTGCACGTTCAGCCCTCGAACGTGTCCTTGCTAGCACACACGCACACTAACTCTGCGGCGGGCACGACTCCCATTCGACGGGGTTCCCCTCCTGGGGTTCCGTCTCCTCTTCGGGAGTCCCTTCCTCATAGAACCCTGCAAAAGCTTCAAACACAAGCAGTGAGCACGAAGGCTCAGCAAGTCTGACCCGTCTCACCTAAACATGGAACTTCTACATGAGGGTAATGGGTTGCATGAGGTAAAAATCATTTGCAAGGACTCGCCTAATTAGTAGAACCTTACTTTCAAGTTTTAGCAGCAGGTTGTGGAGAACTTTATGCTAAGGCACATGAGAGAGCCGCAATCAAACAAGAAACGCATTTCTCTCATGTACTTTGCCCAAAGTTGAAAAGAACTTTAGTTAGCACTAAGCTACAACATATCATTAACAATCAATATCCAACTTTCAATCAGCAACATTTTAACATGTAACTAGCCTGTTCTTTCTACGTCACGGTACAGTGAACAAGTGGTACTCACTGACCGCGAGGGACGGCGATTATAATCGATTTACACCTGCAGGGTTACCCGAATAACCCGTCACGTACGCCCGTACTCGATGTTGCCTACAACAACCATCACGGACGCCATACGCGACTACCTTTCACCCGTTAGCCAAATATTGAACCGGTCCCATCGTCCCGAGCAAGAGGTCCCTGCACGCGCATCTCTGTGCCGCCAGCTGATTTACACCTCGAGCTCTCAACCTACCCTCTGAACGACGGGCAATGCCTCAACACCCAGCTACCCGAGTTACATCAGTTTCCCGGTTCCCATATAGCCGGTAGGTCTTCGGTACTGTTCTAGCTTGTTCAACAGGCCCGCACACGGCTCGGTCCTCAATCGACACAAGCGGAGCTACAGCACACAGGCCCCAAAGTCCTGCTGCCCTTACTCTCCGCTCGGTCTCATTTTCTTGCCATGTGTTTCATGTGCTATCTCTACCCGAGCAATGTGCCTCTAGCCTATTCTCGCGAGTAGTTCCAACTACTCGACTTGTACCGAATCCTACTCTATCCTAGCAATGCAGTGGCTAACGAGGTTTTCAATCCTAAACCCAACCCATGGTTTTCTTGGCTGTGCAGTTGGGTTTCCAATCAAGACTCTAATGCAACGAACAAAGGGAAACAAGTATGTGCTCAAAACAATAAAATTTGTAAAAAGGTTAATGCAAACCGGGGCTTGCCTTGCTGCTCTTGGTCGTAGGCTAGCTGTTCCTCCGGAGTAACGAAGTCTAGGACTTCGGGTTCCTCCTCGACCTTAGCGACTACATGATAAGAACAATGTATGTATTAATTAAATGCCTTTGTATTAACTTTGAAGTTGTGAAGTCTATAACCCTTACTAGACAGACCTAATGACTGTGAAACTTTTACTGTGGCTTGGTTACAACCTAAACAAAGACTTGGTCAAGTTTTAGTTGCAGCAAAGCTCATTTGAGCCCTCCACAAATAATTATGTCCTTGACCTTAATTGGAACCCTTAGGGTGTTCTAGGGATTTTCATGAGACAAACTATGACTTTCTGAAAACTAGATTTTCAGAGGGTCCTAATGGAGTTGGTCTCACTTAATTTGGAAGTCTCTAACTAAAGATATGAGCTAAACAATTTCAGAGAAAATCCTGAAAATGTTTCTGAACATTTTCTATTTTCTCTGGAACAGTTTTACTAATCACACCATTAGGTGGACTAAATGAGCTCAAATGGATCTGAAATTTTTATGGTAGCTCAATGATATTTTGGTGAACATCTCAGCAAAATTTCAGGATTTTCCGCCAAAGGATTCTCCAGTTAAAATTCCTAACAGTTTAAACATTAAGGAATTAATTCTGGAGAATTAGGGAATTTCATGAAGTGAAACTTGATTTTCTGGAAAGTACTCAGAGAGCTGAATCCAGCAAAATTTGGTTCACTCAATTTGGAGCTTTCTAGCCAAAGTTATAAGGATTTGAAGTTTGAAGGAAATCTGAAAATCGGGGAAAAGTTTAAACTCGCGCGTGGGCCCAGGGGACACGCGTCGCACGCCGAAGCGACAGCACACCGCGGCCCACAAGGCTTTTGCGCGCCAGCACACCCGATCCCGGCCGCAGCCGGATCCCGATTCAAAATATCGGCCGCTGACAGCTGGGGTCCACCCCCTTCTTCAACCTCGCGACACCCGCGCTCCGCCTCCGAGGGACCTCGCCGGAGAGCTCGCCGCTGGCTGCTGTACCGCTCCAAACTTCTTGATTCTGGCCGCCCCTGCCTACTTTTACTTGGGGAACATGATCCGAGGGTCAGCTGCTCATGACAACGGCCGGAGCATGGTCGGCGACGAGCCGCCATATCGGAACGACTTCGGCCATGTCGGCTGATGCCCCTAGTGCCTCAGCTACTTGAGAAACCGGTCGGGGAGCATCAGTGGACCTCAGAGAAGGTCGACATGAACTCGGGGCAGCTCGGGGAAGGCCCGAAATAGGTCCTCACCGTGCGCCCGATACCCCCCGTTCGTTCCGCCATTAGTAGACCTTGAATTACGCCGGGCACAGAGGTTCTCCGGCCCAGAGTTGTGAAGGCAACTTGTGCGTCACCGTGTCTAGCTCGTGTGGGAGTGGCCTGAGGCCCTCTAATCCTTTCTAGAGCACGAATTAAACAGAATCGTACCCGAAGGTCGTTCTGCACACAGAAAGGGGAAAAGTGGAAATTCGCCGCCGGTGAGCAACCACTCGAGCTGTGGCTCGGAGATGAGCAGCACCGGTCACCTGCGCGTCCAAGGGTGTCTTGGCTCGGGCGTGACAACGCCCAGGTTGGGCTGTCCACGAGAGCCCGAGGTGCGGCGGTTTCCAGTTCCGAGTTTGATCTTTCGGCACAGCCGATATCACTCGGTTTCAATCGATTTCTATCAATGGGAAGGATGGAAGATGGTAGCTAGTACCTTGCTGGGACCTTGGAACGGAAAGAAGGAGCTGCGATCGGCTTGATCAAGCAGGAACTCGAGCGGCGGCGATGGCAGTGGGAAAAGCAGTCGCGCACGTCGGTAGCTCGGGAAAATGGTGACTGAAGCACGCCGGGGAGGGAATAAATAGCCCGGCCGGCTGGTCTCCGGCTTGGGGCACGCAGCAGGAGCTGGCGCCGGCTGCCCCCTTCGGTGGCGCGCGCGCACAGCTGCCGGGAACCGACTGAACTGTGTTTCAGTCGGTTTGCTTTGAGGCAGAGGCTGACATGTGGGTCCCACTTCTCTTTTAACCTCTGAAATTTATTCCTAACAGCTGTGGTAAACAGTGAACCCTATTCTACCCTTGGCAATTCAAATTATTCACCCAAGAGCCATTTGAATTGATCAAAGTTCAAATGAGGTTTGGTTTGAATGAATTTCAGCACAAGTGCAGTTTGAAATTCAAATAAAGTTTGAATTTCTCCCCCTTAGCTCATGTCAAGATCAACTCCAAATGGAGTGAAAATTGGTGTGTGAGCTCACAAAAATGTGCTGAGCAAGAATATGCCTTCCACTTTTACATTCAGTGGGTGAAAACAGTTTGAATTTGAATATGGTTTCAAACTGCCCTTTTCCTAACTATACCCAAAATGACCTCAAAAAGGTTTTGAATTTGGGTGGAACTTGGCATGGACATCCTTAGCAAAGTGTAGGAGTCTTCATATGTCCAGCCCGTCTATATCACATGTGGGAAGTACCACTTTTGCAATGTGTGAGTTTGTTCCCTAATGAGCATGTTGATAATTGTTACTTGCTCTTTATTTGTGTTCATCATTCTTCCTCAAATGAGGTGTGTGGTGTGGTGATGAACACTGCAAATGAGTGTCAAAAACTGAGGCCCTTACATTCCTCCCCCCTTAAAAGAATCTCGTCCCGAGATTATAAGGTGAAATGAGAGAGAGGACAGTGGAAAATTACCGAATATGCGACGTGAAAAAGTCGGGGTAGTTAGTGCGAAGGAATTCTTCGCTCTCCCATGTCGCTTCGTCCATGGAGTGATTACTCCATAGAATCTTGTAGAACCACAACGTACGGTTGCGTGTGGTTCGGGCCTTTTCATCAATAATCTGCACCGGTTCCTCCCGATAGGTGAGATCCGGTTGCAGTTCTTTAATGTCTTCCAGCTGGACGGTAGTTGATAGCTTGAGACACTTCCTCAGCTGGGAAATGTGAAAGACGTCGTGCACACCGGAAAGTGCTTCTGGTAATCTTAGCCGGTATGCCACCGATCCACATCTTTCGGTAATCTGGAATGGACCGATGAATCGGGGTGCTAACTTTCCTCTCACCCCAAATCTGTTTACGCCCTTCATTGGAGACACTCGTAGGTATACGTGATCTCCAACTTCGAATTGTAATGGGCGCCTTCTCCGGTCCACATACTGTTTCTGTCGGGATTGAGCGGCTTTTAGGTTCGCTTGAATTAATCGAACCTTTTCTTCCGCGTTGTTGACAAGATCAATCCCGAAGGTAACCCTCTCGCCAGATTCACACCAGTTCAGTGGTGTGCGGCATTTCCTGCCGTATAGCGCCTCGTAGGGCGCCATCTTGATGCTGGCTTGGTACCCATTGTTGTACGAGAACTCGGCTAATGGCAAGTGATCATCCCAATTCTTGCCGTGGTCGATAGCGCAAGCTCGTAGCATGTCTTCTAGGATTTGATTTACCCGCTCCGTTTGCCCATCCGTCTGCGGGTGGTAGGCTGAACTACGGATCAGCTTCGTCCCCAAGGCAGCGTGTAGCTGCTCCCAAAAACGGGACACAAATAAAGTGCCCCGGTCCGATACGATGGTACGGGGTACGCCGTATAAGCATAGGATCCGTGAGATGTACAGTTCAGCGTACTTCTTGGCGTTGTAGTTGGTGTTGACCGGGATGAAATGGGCAACTTTGGTGAGCCGATCGACGATCACCCACACAGAATCATGTTTCTGTAAGGTGGTGGGTAAACCGACGACGAAATCCATGCTCACGTCCTCCCACTTCCAGGCAGGAATGCCCAGTGGTTGCAGCAGTCCCGGTTTCCGCATGTGGTCTGCCTTCACCCGTCGACATGTATCACACTCGGACACGTATTTTGCCGTCTCTCTCTTCATCCGTGTCCACCAAAACTTGCTTCTGAGTTCTTGATACATCTTGTTGCTGCCGGGGTGAATAGAAAACTTTGATAAGTGAGCTTCATCAAAGATTCTCTTCCTTAACTCCGGGTTTCGGGGTACGACGATCCGGTCCTTGAACCATAAGACGCCGTCTCCGTCCTTCCGGAAACATTTCAACTCCCCACTGTCTACACGTCTCCGCAAATGTGACATGCCCTTGTCATTCTTCTGGGCTGCCGCTATCTCTTCACGGATGGTGGGGATCAAAGCTAGGTTGTAGAGAGCTCCATGTGGAATCACATGTAGTGGTGGTTCGCTCTCTTCCAACGGTGTGATGGTCAGATTATTGACGTGTGACTTGCGGCTTAGCGCGTCTGCCACAACGTTTGCCTTGCCCGGATGATAATGGATCTCTATCTCGTAATCCTTTATCAGTTCCAACCATCTTCGTTGCCTCATGTTCAGCTCCTTCTGAGTGAAGATGTACTTGAGGCTTTTGTGGTCGGTATATAAATGTACGAGGTTACCGAGTAGGTAGTGCCTCCACATTTTCAGTGCAAGTACCACGGCAGCGAGATCCAAATCGTGAGTTGGATAATTTTGCTCATGGTTCCTAAGCTGTCGTGATCCATACGCGACCACTCTTCGGTCTTGCATCAGCACACATCCGAGCCCAATGCCGGATGCATCGCAGTACACCTCGAACGGTTTTGTTGTGTCTGGCTGCGCCAAAACCGGTGCTGATGTCAGGTGCTTGACTAAAGCCTTGAATGCTGCTTCACATGCTGGACTCCAAACATATTTGGTAGCCTTCTTCAGCAGCTCTGTCATTGGCCTGGCAATCTTCGAGAAGTTCGGAATGAACCTCCGATAATATCCCGCGAGTCCGAGGAAACTCCGTACCTCATGAACAGTTCTCGGGGATTTCCAATTCAGCACTTGCGTGATTTTGCTCGGGTCCACAGTGATACCCTCCGCTGAGATGATATGCCCGAGGAAAGGCACTTGCGATATCCAAAACTCGCATTTGCTGAACTTTGCGTATAACTTGTGATCCCGCAGCCGTTGCAAGACTATACGCAGATGTTTCTTGTGATCTTCCTCCGACTTGGAGTATACCAGGATGTCGTCGATGAAGACCACGACAAACTTGTCCAGCTCCGGCATGAACACCGAGTTCATTAAATACATGAAGTGAGCTGGAGCATTGGTGAGGCCAAAGGACATGACCAGGTACTCATAAAGTCCGTACCTTGTCGAAAAAGCTGTCTTTGGAATGTCCTCAGCCCTGATCTTAATCTGATGGTACCCGGATCTTAAATCCATCTTGGAAAAGACCTTTGCTTCGACCAACTGATCAAACAACATGTCGATCCGTGGTAACGGGTACTTGTTCTTGATGGTTACGGCATTTAATGGACGGTAGTCCACGCAAAGCCGCAACGTTTCATCCTTCTTTTTGACAAATAATGCCGAACAACCCCATGGCGAGGAGCTCGGCCTAATAAAACCCTTCTCCAGAAGGTCCGTGAGCTGAATCTTCAGTTCCGCCAACTCCTTGGGCGCCATCTTGTACGGCCTTTGGGATATTGGCATGGTTCCCGGTGCAAGTTCAATCTTGAACTCCACCTCTCTATCGGGTGGCATCCCCGGCAAATCATCCGGGAATACATCAGGGAACTCTCGGACCACTGGAATGTCTTCCAATCTGATGGTTGTGGCTTGATAGACACTTGGAAGTTTTATTTCTGGACTGTCCAGAAATAATGAGTGAGAACCGTGCACTTCTGAGTTTAAGTGCACGACTCGGAGGACGGTGTCTAAAACAGCGCCGTGGCGGGTTAACCACGACATCCCTAGGATGACATCGACCTTCTGTCCCTCTAAGATAATGAGAGACGTGGGGTACACTCTACCCGCTAAGCATAATGGTGCTTTGGAGACCATTACGCTTGCTGAAATCTTCCCACCCGGTGAACAAATTAAATATGGACTATCGGTGGGTAGTATCGGCAAGCTGTGTTTAGCAATGAAAGCTTGGCTAATAAAATTATGCGTGGCGCCTGAATCAAATAGTACTATAGCGGGATGCTGGTGGAGTTGGAACATACCCGCAAGGATTGGCTCGCCCTCCGGCACGTCCTCAATGGCAAGCTGGTGGACAGTGCCGGGCCTAGGGTTTGCCCGCCGCGCATTAGTAGGGTTCCGGGGTTGATTCCTCCCCGGAAACTGTGGTACCACTCCGCCGCCTTGCCTCTCCGGGCAACTGCTCGCGAAGTGTCCTGGACGACCACACTTGTAACATGTGGCCGCTGCTGGTGGAGTACTCGGGGGACGAAAGCCCGGCATGCGTTGCGGAGGTGCAAACGCACGCGGCATCACCCGCTGCTGCTGCTGTTGTTGCGGTGGTGCTGGCAGTGCCGGCCGGAATGCCGGTGAAGAATACGGCCGACCGCGGAACGGCATCGACCGCTGTGGTGGCTGCCAGCGCGGACCTGATGGTGGGCGATTCACCATCCGAAACTTCTGAGAAGGACCGCCTCCTTCTCCGCTGCTCTGCGGCGCGCTTCGCTTTCGCTCTGCCGCCGCCAACTCCTTGCCGGAGTCTTCCTGAACAATCGCAGCATCAATTATGTCGTTGAGGCTGCCGCGATTGAACATCGCCAGCTTGTCCTTCAGGAGCGGGTTAAGCCCCTGGTAAAAGTGGTCCCGCCGCTTCTCGTCCGTATCTGCGTGATACGACGCGTAGAGTGCGAGATCGTTGAACGCTCTGGAGTACTCCAGCGCGTTCCGGCTCCCTTGTTGCAGGTGTAGGAATTCCTGCGTCTTCCTCTTCATCAAACCGGGCGGTATATGATAGGCCCGGAGGGCCGTCCGAAACTCCGCCCAGGTCATCACTCGGTCGGTGGGTTGTGAAGCACAAAAGTTGGCCCACCACGCGCTCGCGGATCCTTGGAGCTGCTGGACCGCGAACTGAGTCTTGCGCTGCTCGCTGATTTGGAGCAGCCCGAACTTCATCTCTATGGCGCGGAGCCAGTTGTCCGCGTCAAGTGGTTCATCCGCCCTTGAGAATACAGGGGGATGAGTCGCCAGGAAGTCGGAGTAGGAGCTCTGTTGGCGCTCCTCGCGATCTTGACGTCTCTCTGGGCGAGACGTATTCGCAATTAACGTTTGCAGCAGCTCTGTATGCTGCTGATGTGAACCCGCCATTGCCGCGACAATGTCGGCCAATGTAACCGTTGGCAGTGGCGGTGGCGGTGTTTGCTGTTGCTGTTGCTGCTGCTGTCCCGAGGAGTCCTCGGGAGGCGGTTGGGAGGTCTCTCCCCCTTGGCTAGTACCTCCAACATCAGGGTTGGCACGAGTACGCGTCATTCTGAAATTCAACACAGCAGCAATTAGCACATGTCTTACTCAAAATTCCATAAACAGCAGTAAGTATTGAAGCGACGCATGACTAACTTGCACAACATTCACATATATTGATAAAGCATAAACTTTATACAAGATACATTATTCTCGGACCTCCGAGAAGTCGTGCTCATGCCGTCACTACCTATACATACGCTACTGTCTACACGACATGTCACCGATTACAAAAGTTGGGTTACGCTACCCTAGCTGCCCTACTTGGCAACCGTAACCCCCTACTCGGAGTAGAACTCGACCTCCTGTGGGTCGTCCTCCTCCGGTACCTCTGCTGGTGGCTCGGGGTCTACCACCTCTTCTCCCATTCCAGGTTCTCCCATGGCTGGAAGACCCAAGACTACCGGTACGCCCAATACCGGGGGCACGAGGTCCTGCAATGCATGCACCTCGTCCATAGCTTGGTTGTAGTCCTCTTCCCAGCCTTGTCCTTCCTCAATAGCGTCGTCCCGCTCTTGAGCAAGGTCCTCATTCTGCTGGGTTAGGGTCTGCACCAGCTCTTGCAACGCCGCAATGTCAACACGGCTCTTCTTCTTTGCCTTCTTCAGACGACGCAACTGATTGTGTTGTTCATTCAGTCGCTTGATCGTCGGCAGGAGCACATTGCGGAGTGCACTGTGAGCACTCTCAAAATGATCTCCACGGCTTGTGCTCTCCTTGAGCTTGGTGGCGAGATGCTCCGTATGAACAGCTTGGCTGTCCATCACAGCGTTTCCCGCCCTCATTTGGAGGCTGAGATTTGCCTCCGCGGGGTTGTACCTTGGGCAACTCGGGTTTGTTGCCTCTAGGTACCTCTCTTCCCACACATGCTGAGCTCGTCCCTCCACCGGAACGAGTGCATATGGAGTGTCCTCCATAGCCTGCACGTGTAGTTGGCAGAAACGTGACATAGTGTCACGGGCTGCCACTTGCCACATCCCTTCCGGTTGTCTTCCTCTCACCGTGACGGTGAATGGCACCCAACCGGGTGGCGTAGGCCCTGCAGGAACCTCGACATGGATCGTCCACGTCTTGTTCCCCTCTTCGCCTTCTTCCTTGGCGAAGTATTGCGGCATCTGGTTGTACCCGAAATATTGGAGCATTAGGCACAATGCTCCCGGGTAGCCGCTACGGTCAGAGCAGTGGGAAACTACCCACCCGTTCTCCAACCGTTTATCTGCTGCCATCTGTAAAAATATATTTGAGAAATGTCAAATATTTATTTAAACAGTAAACCATTGAGTTATAACATAAGATATGTCATTGAACCCTTAACACTTGGAAACATAGTTCAAATTTTTAAACAAATTTGACTGCTGATCTGCTGTTCCCATGACAGCCCTGACCAGTTTCCATATCAATCTGATTTAGGCCAGGTTAAAAGCAAAACCAGTTCTGGAGCTCAACATCAAAGTTACAGTTAACTTCAATAGCTTTCCAGAAAGTATTTGGTTGGCCTAAGATCTGCTCTGGTTCAAAAGTTATGAGATGTCAAAGTTAACAGAATTTCTGGAAACAATTGGACAGCACCTCCCTGCCTTAGGTACTGATTTGATCCAAGAATCCCAGTTAATTCTGTTCCTAATCTGACAAAACTTTCTGTTACAAAGTTGTAACCCATCTCATAATCTTTCCAGAACTACCTCATTTCCTATTTTTGGATTTTTAAGCAGGAAGTTATGCTTAATTTACAGAGAGTTTACAGAGAGTCTTTGCTCTGTCCTGTTTTCTGGACAGTTTCAACTCTACTGCATTTTTCGAGTGGTTAAGGGACGAAACACCTCTGGAACTCAACAGAAAAGTTGTAAAGCTCCTCCAAAGCTTTCCAGAAATGTATCATACGACCCCAACCTCGAAAGAACTCAACCTCTAACCTCTGATTACTTCAGCCTTGATTTAGCTGAAAACAGAGTGCTCTGTCCTTAACATCCTATAAGTTGAAAACTTGTTAGCTTTGAATATCCTGTTCAAGGGAAGGAGTTACATCAAGTTTTACTACTTTGGATCAAAACCTTCAAATTTTTAAATGAAGTTGTTCATTTAGTTGGGTGTGACGTTGATGCGTCACCAGATCATGTCGGTACTACGTCCTCACAAAGAAAAACCTATACCGGACTTAGCCGGCTTCGTTAGTTTAGTGGCACTACTCGTCACTCGCACACGGATGCTACACGTCTACCGTTTCGTGGTAAGGCTACCTGCAGAAATTCAACCAATCATCAGACTCGGCTGCACACCGAGCCCGGAATCCATACAGTTGGTACATCCGGCCGTCATCACTCGCCCGGATGTTCTCAAGCCAAACACGCCCTGAGTTACGTGTTCACGTTTCAGACCACGTGACGGGGTCTCCCATGTTGCACCACGCACGCCAGGGACAGACGTTGCTCGAATACCCCAAACGACATGAAGAGTCGTAGAGGATATCAAAGCGGGTCGGGTTACCTGCCACCCGTGGGGCTCCACCCTTCAGCTTGTGCGCACTGGTGGACAGCGCTTACGTGCACCCCCCAAGACATGAACGTCCCGAGATGCACGATTTTCCGACATAACAAATAAGTTAATAAGCCACTTTCTATATACTAATAACATCCTTATACGGGCTACTAACTCGTTCCTCACTGGATTTTTGAAAAAGAAGACCTTTGTACTGTGTTAAACCTCAAGCGAGCTCTGATACCACGCTGACACGACCCCACTGGTCCTGTCGAGCCAGGATCACGCTGAGGGGTGCTGCGTTGCACAGCACCGTATAACACACGTCAAAGGTACAAAGTGGAAGCGGAAGCTTTATTACATAAACAAGTTTATTAACATGTTTACATCAAAATAAGTTTAGTCCACACTCGCGGGCGTAGACTAAGCATCAAGTGCACGTTCAGCCCTCGAACGTGTCCTTGCTAGCACACACGCACACTAACTCTGCGGCGGGCACGACTCCCATTCGACGGGGTTCCCCTCCTGGGGTTCCGTCTCCTCTTCGGGAGTCCCTTCCTCATAGAACCCTGCAAAAGCTTCAAACACAAGCAGTGAGCACGAAGGCTCAGCAAGTCTGACCCGTCTCACCTAAACATGGAACTTCTACATGAGGGTAATGGGTTGCATGAGGTAAAAATCATTTGCAAGGACTCGCCTAATTAGTAGAACCTTACTTTCAAGTTTTAGCAGCAGGTTGTGGAGAACTTTATGCTAAGGCACATGAGAGAGCCGCAATCAAACAAGAAACGCATTTCTCTCATGTACTTTGCCCAAAGTTGAAAAGAACTTTAGTTAGCACTAAGCTACAACATATCATTAACAATCAATATCCAACTTTCAATCAGCAACATTTTAACATGTAACTAGCCTGTTCTTTCTACGTCACGGTACAGTGAACAAGTGGTACTCACTGACCGCGAGGGACGGCGATTATAATAGATTTACACCTGCAGGGTTACCCGAATAACCCGTCACGTACGCCCGTACTCGATGTTGCCTACAACAACCATCACGGACGCCGTACGCGACTACCTTTCACCCGTTAGCCAAATATTGAACCGGTCCCATCGTCCCGAGCAAGAGGTCCCTGCACGCGCATCTCTGTGCCGCCAGCTGATTTACACCTCGAGCTCTCAACCTACCCTCTGAACGACGGGCAATGCCTCAACACCCAGCTACCCGAGTTACATCAGTTTCCCGGTTCCCATATAGCCGGTAGGTCTTCGGTACTGTTCTAGCTTGTTCAACAGGCCCGCACACGGCTCGGTCCTCAATCGACACAAGCGGAGCTACAGCACACAGGCCCCAAAGTCCTGCTGCCCTTACTCTCCGCTCGGTCTCATTTTCTTGCCATGTGTTTCATGTGCTATCTCTACCCGAGCAATGTGCCTCTAGCCTATTCTCGCGAGTAGTTCCAACTACTCGACTTGTACCGAATCCTACTCTATCCTAGCAATGCAGTGGCTAACGAGGTTTTCAATCCTAAACCCAACCCATGGTTTTCTTGGCTGTGCAGTTGGGTTTCCAATCAAGACTCTAATGCAACGAACAAAGGGAAACAAGTATGTGCTCAAAACAATAAAATTTGTAAAAAGGTTAATGCAAACCGGGGCTTGCCTTGCTGCTCTTGGTCGTAGGCTAGCTGTTCCTCCGGAGTAACGAAGTCTAGGACTTCGGGTTCCTCCTCGACCTTAGCGACTACATGATAAGAACAATGTATGTATTAATTAAATGCCTTTGTATTAACTTTGAAGTTGTGAAGTCTATAACCCTTACTAGACAGACCTAATGACTGTGAAACTTTTACTGTGGCTTGGTTACAACCTAAACAAAGACTTGGTCAAGTTTTAGTTGCAGCAAAGCTCATTTGAGCCCTCCACAAATAATTATGTCCTTGACCTTAATTGGAACCCTTAGGGTGTTCTAGGGATTTTCATGAGACAAACTATGACTTTCTGAAAACTAGATTTTCAGAGGGTCCTAATGGAGTTGGTCTCACTTAATTTGGAAGTCTCTAACTAAAGATATGAGCTAAACAATTTCAGAGAAAATCCTGAAAATGTTTCTGAACATTTTCTATTTTCTCTGGAACAGTTTTACTAATCACACCATTAGGTGGACTAAATGAGCTCAAATGGATCTGAAATTTTTATGGTAGCTCAATGATATTTTGGTGAACATCTCAGCAAAATTTCAGGATTTTCCGCCAAAGGATTCTCCATTTAAAATTCCTAACAGTTTAAACATTAAGGAATTAATTCTGGAGAATTAGGGAATTTCATGAAGTGAAACTTGATTTTCTGGAAAGTACTCAGAGAGCTGAATCCAGCAAAATTTGGTTCACTCAATTTGGAGCTTTCTAGCCAAAGTTATAAGGATTTGAAGTTTGAAGGAAATCTGAAAATCGGGGAAAAGTTTAAACTCGCGCGTGGGCCCAGGGGACACGCGTCGCACGCCGAAGCGACAGCACACCGCGGCCCACAAGGCTTTTGCGCGCCAGCACACCCGATCCCGGCCGCAGCCGGATCCCGATTCAAAATATCGGCCGCTGACAGCTGGGGTCCACCCCCTTCTTCAACCTCGCGACACCCGCGCTCCGCCGCCGAGGGACCTCGCCGGAGAGCTCGCCGCTGGCTGCTGTACCGCTCCAAACTTCTTGATTCTGGCCGCCCCTGCCTACTTTTACTTGGGGAACATGATCCGAGGGTCAGCTGCTCATGACAACGGCCGGAGCATGGTCGGCGACGAGCCGCCATATCGGAACGACTTCGGCCATGTCGGCTGATGCCCCTAGTGCCTCAGCTACTTGAGAAACCGGTCGGGGAGCATCAGTGGACCTCAGAGAAGGTCGACATGAACTCGGGGCAGCTCGGGGAAGGCCCGAAATAGGTCCTCACCGTGCGCCCGATACCCCCCGTTCGTTCCGCCATTAGTAGACCTTGAATTACGCCGGGCACAGAGGTTCTCCGGCCCAGAGTTGTGAAGGCAACTTGTGCGTCACCGTGTCTAGCTCGTGTGGGAGTGGCCTGAGGCCCTCTAATCCTTTCTAGAGCACGAATTAAACAAAATCGTACCCGAAGGTCGTTCTGCACACAGAAAGGGGAAAAGTGGAAATTCGCCGCCGGTGAGCAACCACTCGAGCTGTGGCTCGGAGATGAGCAGCACCGGTCACCTGCGCGTCCAAGGGTGTCTTGGCTCGGGCGTGACAACGCCCAGGTTGGGCTGTCCACGAGAGCCCGAGGTGCGGCGGTTTCCAGTTCCGAGTTTGATCTTTCGGCACAGCCGATATCACTCGGTTTCAATCGATTTCTATCAATGGGAAGGATGGAAGATGGTAGCTAGTACCTTGCTGGGACCTTGGAACGGAAAGAAGGAGCTGCGATCGGCTTGATCAAGCAGGAACTCGAGCGGCGGCGATGGCAGTGGGAAAAGCAGTCGCGCACGTCGGTAGCTCGGGAAAATGGTGACTGAAGCACGCCGGGGAGGGAATAAATAGCCCGGCCGGCTGGTCTCCGGCTTGGGGCACGCAGCAGGAGCTGGCGCCGGCTGCCCCCTTCGGTGGCGCGCGCGCACAGCTGCCGGGAACCGACTGAACTGTGTTTCAGTCGGTTTGCTTTGAGGCAGAGGCTGACATGTGGGTCCCACTTCTCTTTTAACCTCTGAAATTTATTCCTAACAGCTGTGGTAAACAGTGAACCCTATTCTACCCTTGGCAATTCAAATTATTCACCCAAGAGCCATTTGAATTGATCAAAGTTCAAATGAGGTTTGGTTTGAATGAATTTCAGCACAAGTGCAGTTTGAAATTCAAATAAAGTTTGAATTTCTCCCCCTTAGCTCATGTCAAGATCAACTCCAAATGGAGTGAAAATTGGTGTGTGAGCTCACAAAAATGTGCTGAGCAAGAATATGCCGTCCACTTTTACATTCAGTGGGTGAAAACAGTTTGAATTTGAATATGGTTTCAAACTGCCCTTTTCCTAACTATACCCAAAATGACCTCAAAAAGGTTTTGAATTTGGGTGGAACTTGGCATGGACATCCTTAGCAAAGTGTAGGAGTCTTCATATGTCCAGCCCGTCTATATCACATGTGGGAAGTACCACTTTTGCAATGTGTGAGTTTGTTCCCTAATGAGCATGTTGATAATTGTTACTTGCTCTTTATTTGTGTTCATCATTCTTCCTCAAATGAGGTGTGTGGTGTGGTGATGAACACTGCAAATGAGTGTCAAAAACTGAGGCCCTTACAACCCACAGGAGGTCGAGTTCTACTCCGAGTAGGAGGTTACTGTTGCCAATTAGGGCAGCCAGGGTAGCGTAACCCAACTTTTGTAATCGGTGACATGTCGTGTAGACAGTAGCGTATGTATAGGTAGTGACGACATGAGCACGAATTCTCGGAGATCCGAGAATAATGTATCTTGTATAAAGTTTATGCTTTATCAATATATGTGAACGTTGTGCAAATTAATCATGTGTCACTTCAATACCTACTGTTGCTTATGGAATTTTAAGTAAGACATGTGCTAATCGCTGCTGTTTTGAATTTCAGAATGACGCGTACTCGTGCCAACCCGGACGTTGGGGGTACCAGTCAAGGGGGAGAGACCTCCCAACCACCTCCCGAGGACTCCTCGGGACAGCAGCAGCAACAGCAACAGCAAACACCGCCACCGCCACAGCCAACGGTTACATTGGCCGACATCGTCGCGGCAATGGCGGGTTCACATCAGCAGCACACAGAGCTGCTGCAATCTTTAATTGTGAATACGTCTCGCCCAGAGAGACGTCAGGATCGTGAGGAGCGCCAACAGAGCTCCTACTCCGACTTTCTGGCGACTCATTCCCCTGTATTCTCAAGGGCGGATGAACCACTTGACGCGGACAACTGGCTCCGCGCCATAGAAATGAAGTTCAGGCTGCTCCAGATCAGCGAGCAGCGCAAGACTCAGTTCGCGGTCCAGCAGCTCCAAGGATCCGCGAGCGCGTGGTGGGCCAACTTCTGTGCTTCACAACCCACCGACCGAGTGATGACCTGGGCGGAGTTCCGGACGGCCTTCAGGGCCTATCATATACCGCCAGATCTGATGAAGAGGAAGACACAGGAGTTCTTACACCTGCAACAAGGGAGCCGGAACGCACTGGAATACTCCAGAGCGTTCAACGATCTCGCGGTCTACGCGTCGTATCATGCTGATACCGACGAGAAGCGGCAGGACCATTTTTACAAGGGGCTTGACCCGCTCCTGACGGACAAGTTGGCGATGTTCAATCGTGGCAGCCTCAACGACATCATTGATGCTGCGATTGTTCAGGAGGACTCCGGCAAGGAGTTGGCGGCGGCAGAGCGAAAGCGAAGCGCGCCGCAGAGCAGCGGAGAAGGAGGCGGTCCTTCTCAGAAGTTTCGGATGGTGAATCGCCCACCATCAGGTCCATGCTGGCAGCCACCACAGCGGTCGATGCCGTTCCGCAGTCGGCCGTATTCTTCGCCGGCATTCCGGCCGGCACTGCCAGTACCACCGCAACAACAACAGCAGCAGCGGGCGATGCCGCGTGCGTTTGCACCTCCGCAACGCATGCCAGGCTTTCATCCACCGAGTACTCCACCAGCAGCGGCCACATGTTACAAGTGTGGTCGTCCAGGACACTTCGCGAGCGGTTGCCCGGAGAGGCAAGGCGGCGGAGTGGCACCAAAGTTTCCGGGGAGGAATCAACCCCGGAACCCTACTAATGCGCGGCGGGCAAACCCTAGGCCCGGCACTGTCCACCAACTTGCCATTGAGGACGTGCCGGAGGGCGAGCCAATCCTTGAGGGTATGTTCCAACTCCACCAGCATCCCGCTATAGTACTGTTTGATTCAGGCGCCACGCATAATTTTATTAGCCAAGCCTTCATTGCTAAACACAGTTTGCCAATACTACCCACCGATAGTCCATATTTAATTTGTTCACCGGGGGGGGGGGGAGATTTCAGCAAGCGTAATGGTCTCCAAAGCACCATTATGATTAGCGGGTAGAGTGTACCCCACGTCTCTCATTATCTTAGAGGGACAGAAGGTCGATGTCATCCTAGGGATGTCGTGGTTAACCCGCCACGGCGCTGTTTTAGACACTGTCCTTCGGGTCGTGCACTTAAACTCAGAAGTGCACGAGTCTCACTCTTTATTTCTGGACAGTCCAGAAATAAAACTTCCAAGTATCTATCAAGCCACAACCATCAGATTGGAAGATATTCCGGTGGTCCGAGAGTTCCCTGACGTATTCCCGGATGATTTGCCGGGGATGCCACCCGATAGAGAGGTGGAGTTCAAGATTGAACTTGCACCGGGAACCATGCCAATATCCCGAAGGCCGTACAAGATGGCGCCCAAGGAATTGGCTGAACTGAAGACTCAGCTCACGGACCTTCTGGAGAAGGGTTTTATTAGGCCGAGCTCCTCGCCATGGGGCTGTTCGGCGTTATTTGTCAAGAAGAAGGATGAGACGTTGCGGCTTTGCGTGGACTATCGTCCGTTAAATGCCGTAACCATCAAGAACAAGTACCCGTTGCCACGGATCGACATGTTGTTTGATCAGTTGGTCGAAGCAAGGATCTTTTCCAAAATGGATTTAAGATCCGGGTACCATCAGATTAAGATAAGGGCTGAGGACATTCTGAAGACAGCTTTCTCGACGAGGTACGGACTTTATGAGTACCTGGTCATGTCCTTTGGCCTCACCAATGCTCCAGCTCACTTCATGTACTTGATGAACTCGGTGTTCATGCCGGAGCTGGACAAGTTTGTCGTGGTCTTCATCGACGACATCCTAGTATATTCCAAGTCGGAGGAAGATCACAAGAAACATCTGCGGATAGTCTTGCAACGGCTGCGGGATCACAAGTTATACGCAAAATTCAGCAAATGCGAGTTTTGGATCTCGCAAGTGCCTTTCCTCGGGCATATCATCTCAGCAGAGGGTATCGCTGTGGACCCGAGCAAGATCACGCAAGTGCTGAATTGGAAATCCCCGAGAACTGTTCACGAGGTACGGAGTTTCCTCGGACTCGCGGGATATTATCGGAGGTTCATCCCGAACTTCTCGAAGATTGCCAAGCCAATGACAGAGCTGCTGAATAAGACTACCAACTATGTTTGGAGTCCAACATGTGAAGCAGCATTCAAGGCTTTAGTCAAGCACCTGACATCAGCACCGGTTTTGGCGCAGCCAGACACAACAAAACCATTCGATGTGTACTGCGATGCATCCGGCATTGGGCTCGGGTGTGTGCTGATGCAAGACTGAAGAGTGGTCGCGTATGGATCACGGCAGCTTAGGAACCATGAGCAAAATTATCCAACTCACGACTTGGAGCTCGCTGCCGTGGTACTTGCACTGAAGATGTGGAGGCACTACCTACTCGGTAACCTCGTACATTTATATACCGACCACAAAAGCCTCAAGTACATATTCACTCAGAAGGAGCTGAACATGAGGCAATGAAGATGGTTAGAACTGATAAAGGATTACGAAATAGAGATCCATTATCATCCGGGCAAAGCAAACGTAGTGGCAGATGCGCTGAGCCGCAAGTCACACGTCAATAATCTGACCATCACACCGTTGGAAGAGAGCGAACCACCACTCCATGTGATTCCACATGGAGCTCTCTACAACCTAGCTTTGATCCCCACCATCTGTGAAGAGATAGCGGCAGCCCAGAAGAATGACAAGGGCATGTCACATTTACGGAGACGTGTAGACAGTGGGGAGTTGAAATGTTTCCGGAAGGACGGAGACGGCGTTCTGTGGTTCAAGGACCGGATCGTCGTACCCCGTAAACCGAAATTACGGAAGAAAATCTTTGATGAGGCTCACTTATCAAAGTTTTCTATTCACCCCGGCAGCAACAAAATGTATCAAGAACTCAGAAGAAAGTTTTGGTGGACACGGATGAAGCGCGAGGTTGCAAAATACGTGTCCGAGTGTGATACATGTCGTAGGATGAAGGCAGACCACATGCGAAAACCGGGACTCCTACAACCACTGGGCATTCCTGCCTGGAAGTGGGAGGACGTGAGCATGGACTTCGTCGTCGGTTTACCCACCACCTTACAGAAACATGATTCGGTGTGGGTAATCGTCGATCGGCTCACCAAAGTTGCCCATTTCATCCCGGTCAACACCAACTACAATGCCAAGAAGTACGCTGAACTGTACATCTCACGGATCCTATGCTTGTACGGTGTACCCCGTACTATCATATCGGATCGGGGCACCTTATTTGTGTCCCGTTTTTGGGAGCAGCTGCACGCTGCCTTGGGGACGAAGCTGATCCGTAGTTCAGCCTACCACCAGCAGACGGATGGACAAACCGAGCGGGTAAATCAGATTCTAGAAGACATGCTACGAGCTTGCGCTATCGACCATGGCAAGAATTGGGATGACCACTTGCCGTTAGCCGAGTTCTCGTACAACAATGGGTACCAAGCCAGCATCAAGATGGCGCCCTACGAGGCACTATACGGAAGAAAATGCCGCACACCGTTGAACTGGTGTGTGTCGGGCGAAAGGGTTACCTTCGGGGTTGACCTTGTCAACAACGCGGAAGAAAAGGTTCGACTAATTCAAGCGAACCTAAAAGCCGCTCAATCCCGTCAGAAGCAGTATGCGGACCGGAGGAGGCGCCATTACAATTCGAAGTTGGAGATCACGTATACCTGCGGGTGTCTCCAATGAAGGGCGTAAACAGATTTTGGGTGAGAGGAAAGTTGGCACCCCGATTCATCGGTCCATTTCAGATTACCGAGAGATGTGGATCAGTGGCATACTGGCTGAAGTTACCAGAAGCACTTTCCGGTGTGCACGACGTCTTTCACATTTCCCAGCTGAGGAAGTGTCTCAAGCTATCAACTACCGTTCAGCTGGAAGACATCGAAGAACTGCAACCGGATCTCACCTATCGGGAGGAACCGGTGCAGATTATTGATGAAAGGGCCCGAACCACACGCAACCGTACGTTGTGGTTCTACAAGGTTCTATGGAGTAATCACTCCATGGACGAAGCGACATGGGAGAGCGAAGAATTCCTTCGCACGAACTACCCCGACTTTTTCACGTCGCATATCCGGTAATTTTCCACCGTCCTCTCTCTCATTTTCACCTTATAATCTCGGGACGAGATTCTTTTAAGGGGGGGAGGAATGTAAGGGCCTCAGTTTTGACACACATTTGCAGTGTTCATCACCACACCACACACCTCATTTGAGGAAGGATGATGAACACAAATGAAGAGCAAGTAACAATTATCAACATGCTCATTAGAGAACAAACTCACACATTGCAAAAGTGGTATTTCTCACATGTGATATAGATGGGCTGGACATATGAAAACTCCTACAATTTACTAAGGATGTCCATGCCAAGTTTCACCCAAATTCAAAACCTTTTTGAGGTCAGTTTGGGTATAGTTAGGAAGAGGGCAGTTTGAAACCATATTCAAATTCAAACTGTTTTTGTCCCATGAATTTAAAAGTGGAGGGCATATTCTTACTCAGCACATTTTTGTGAGCTCACACACCAATTTTCACTCCATTTGGAGTTGATCTTGACATGAGCTAAGGGGGAGAAATTCAAACTTTATTTGAATTTCAAACTGAACTTGTGCTGAAATTCATTCAAACCAAACCTCATTTGAACTTTGATCACTTCAAATGGCTCATGGGTGAATAATTTGAATTGCCAAGGGTAGTATGGGGTTCACTGTTTACAACAGTGATTAGGAGTAAATTTCAGAGGTTAAAACTGGAGGTGGGACCCACATGTCAGCCACTGCTCAGATCAAACCGACTGAGACTTTTTCACTTGGGTCGCCGAGCCGCAGCGGTGATCGCCACCGAGGGCAGCCGCCGCGCCAGCAGCTGCTTGCCCACGCGCGGGCGTGAGGCGGTGCAGAGCCTTCTTAAGGCGCCTGCCCCCCCTCCTCGGCCGAGGCACCGCCGTTCTTCCCCGCAAGAACTCAGCGCCGGCCGAAAACTTCCGCAGCTCGGAATTGATCGGAGAACGCCGATCGCAGCTCCCTCCGTCCACTCCAGAGCCCCAGCAAGGTACTAGAAACCTTCCTCCGTCCTCCCCGTTGCTAGAATTCGGTTGAAACCGATTGATATCGGCTGTGCCGAAAGATCAAATTCGGGACATGGAACAGCCGCACCTCGGGCTCTCGTGGACAGCCCAACCAGGGCGTTGTCACGCCCGAGCCAAGGCACCCTTGGACGCGCGGGTGACCGGTGCTGCTCATCCCCGAGCCACAGCTCGAGTGGTTGCTCACCGGCGGCGAATTTCCACTTTTCCCCTTTCTGTGTGCAGAACGACCTTCGGGTACGATTCTGTTTAATTCGTGCTCTAGAAAGGATTAGAGGGCCTCAAGCCGCTGTCACACGATCTAGACACGGTAACGCACAAGTTGCCTTCACAACTCTGGGCCGGAGAACCTCTGTGCCCGGCGTAATTTGAGGTCTACTAATGGCGGAACGAACGGGCGGCATCGGGCGCACGGTGAGGACCTATTTCGGGCCCTCCCCGAGCTGCCTCGAGCTCATGTCGACCTTCTCTGAGGTCCACTGATGCTCCCCGGCCGATTTCCCAAGTAGTTGAGGTGCTAGGGAACTCAGCCGACATAGCCGAAGTCGTTCCGAGGTGGCGGCTCGTCGCCGACCATGCTCCGGCCATTGTCATGAGCAGCTGACCCTAGAATCCTGTTCCCCGAGTAAAAGTAGGCAGGGGCGGCCAGAATCGAGAAGTTTGGAGCTGTACAGCAGCCGGCGGCGAGCTCTCCGGCGAGATCCCTCGGCGGCGGGGCGTGGGTGTCGCGAGGTTGAAGAAGGGGTGGACCCCAGCTGTCAGCGGGAGATATTTTGAATCGGGATCCGGCTGCGGCCGGGATTGGGTGTGCTGGCACGCAAAATCCTTGTGGGCCGCGGTGTGCTGTCGCCTCGGCGTGCGACGCGTGTCCCCTGGGCCCACGCGCGAGTTTAAACTTTTCCCCCGATTTTCAGAATTCTTCCAAACTTCAAATCCTCATAACTTTGGCTAGAAAGCTCCAAATTGAGTGAACCAAATTTTGCTGGATTCAGCTCTCCGAGTAATTTCCAGAAAATCAAGTGTCACTTCATGAAACTCCTTAATTCTCCAGAATTAAATCCTCAAACTTTAAACTGTTAGGAATTTTAACTGGAGAATCCTGTGGAGGAAAATCCTGAAATTTTGCTGGGATGATCACCAAAATATCCTTGAACTACCATAAAAATTTCAGATCCATTTGAGCTCGTTTAATCCACTTAATGGTGTGATTAGTGAAACTGTTCCAGAGAAAATAGAAAATGTTCAGAAACATTTTCAGAATTTTCTCTGAAATTGTTTAGCTCATATCTTTAGTTAGGAACCCCCAAATTAAGTGAGACCAAATCCATTAGAACCCTCTTAAAGTCTAGTTTTCAGAAAGTCATAGTTTGCTTCATGAAAATTCCTAGAACATCCTAAGAGTTCCAATTAAGGTCAAGGACATAATTAATTGTGGAGGGCTCAATTGAGCTTTGCTGCAACTAAAACTTGAGCAAGTCTCTGTTTAGGTTGTAACCAAGCCACAGTAAAAGTTTCACAGTCATTAGGTCTGTCTAGCAAAGGTTATAAGCTTCACAAGTTCAAACTTAATAAATGCATTTAAATTAATACATGTATGTCTTATATCATGTAGTCGCTAAGGTCGAGGAGGAACCCGAAGTCCTAGACTTCATTACTCCGGAGGAGCAGCTAGCCTACGACCAAGAGCAGCAAGGCAAGCTCCGGTTTGCATTAACCTTTTTACAAATGTTTATTGTTTTGAGCACATCTTTGAATATTGTTCTTTGCATTAGAGTCTTGATTGGAAACCCAACTGCATAGCCAAGAAAACCATGGGTTGGGTTTAGGATTGAAAACCTCGTTAGCCACTGCATTGCTAGGATAGAGTAGATTTCGGTACAAGTCGAGTAGTTGGAACTACTCGTGAGAATAGGCTAGAGGCACATTACTCGGGTAGAGATAGCACATGATATACATGGCAAGAAAGATGAGACCGAGCGGAGAGTAAGGGCAACAGGACTTTGGGGCCTGTGTGCTATAGCTCCGCTTGTGTCGATTGAGGACCGAGCCGTGTGCGGGCCTGTTGAACAAGCTAGAACAGTACCGAAGACCTACCGGCTATATGGGATCCGCGAAACTGATGTAACTCGGGTAGCTGGTTATTGAGGCATTGCCCGTCGTTCAGAGGGTAGGTTGAGAGCTTGAGGTGTAAATCGGCTGGCGGCACGGAGATGCGCGTGCAGAGACCTCTTGCTCGGGACGATGGGACCGGTTCAATATTTGGCTAACGGGTGAAAGGTAGTCGCGTACGGCGTCCGTGATGGTTGGTGTAGGCAACATCGAGTACGAGCGTACGTGACGGGTTGTTCGGGTAACACTGCAGGTATAAATCGATTATAATCGCCGTCCCTCGCGGTCAGTGAGTACCACTTGTTCACTGTACCATGACGTAGAAAGAACAGGCTAGTCACATGTTAAAATGTTGCTGATTGAAAGCTGGACATTGATTGTTAATGATATGCTGTAGCTTAGAGCTAACTAAAGTTCTTTTCAACCTTGGGCAAAGTACATGAGAGAAATGCGTTTCTTGTTTTATTGCGGCTCTCTCATGTGCCCTAGCGTAAGGTTCTCCACAACCTGCTGCTAAAACTTGAAAGTAAGGTTCTACTAATTAGGCGAGTCCTTGCAAATGATTTTTACCCCATGTAACCCATTACCCTCATGTAAAAGTTCCATGTTTAGGTGAGACGGGTCAGACTTGCTGAGCCTTCGTTCTCACTGCTTGTGTTTGAAGCTTTTGCAGGGTTCTATGAGGAAGGGACTCCCGAGGAGGAGACGGAACCCCAGGAGGGGAACCCCGTCGAGTGGGAGTCGTGCACGCCGCAGAGTTAGTGTGTGTGTGTGCTAGCAAGGACACGTTCGAGGGCTGAACGTGCAATTGATGCTTAGTCTACACCCGCGAGTGTAGACTGAACTTATTTTGATGTAAACATGTTCATAAACTTGTTTATGTAATAAAATTTCCGCTTCCGCTTTGTACCTTTGACGTGTGTTATACGGTGCTGTGCAACGCAGCACCCCTCAGCGTGATCCTGGCTCGACAGGACCAATGGGGTCGTGTCACCTAGGGGGAAAGAATTTTACTCCCAAAAACTCTAACTCATGTGTACCTCCTCTATGAGTAGAGTGGAGGGAATTTAAACGCAATTTGAATTCATTTAAAAGGATTCCTATCCAGATTGTATAAATGCATCCAAATGAATTCACCGATGCATTCTCCATGTATCAATGAGCTCATGATCCAAGTTTGGATATTTTTGGAGCCCGTATACGAATTAATCCGAGGAATATTAGAGGGAGAGTTTGAATTCAAACCTGAATTTAAAAACTGAACCAGACATGCTGAAATTTGAAATTTGAGTTTAGATTCAAATTCCTCACAACATGTTTGGTCTACCATCAAATTTTGGTGGAACTCGGACGAAGGCGGTGCGGGAATAGCAAAGTACAGAGGAGGGAGATATTTGGGGGCTGTGGCCCACATGTCATACACACCCCAAAGCAAACTGCCTCTCTTCTGAGTTTTCTTCGGATGAGAGTGCTTGCGCCCCTACCGACGTGCTCAAGCACCAGCTCCTGCTTCCATTCACCAGCTCAGCTTGATCTTCATGCAGCTGGTGCACCAAAGCAAGTTGCCTTTCGCTCACTCAGTGGTTTGCTCCCGTTCGTTTATCTCCCGAGCAGAACAGAACCCACGCTCTCTGTTCCTCTGATCGTCCAAGCCAACCGGACACCCTTTGCCCGTGATTCCAACAGCAAAAAGGTTCGCCAGTGAATGCTCTAGCAAGCTAGCAACCTCACCCTGTGTAACACCCCAAAACCTGTTAAAGAGGGGGATTTAAAATTTTTGGACGTAGTGCATGTGATTAAACAATTCAAACTCAACCTGGAATTTAAATTTGAGTCAAAACAGAAAAGAAAAGGAAAAAGAAAAAGAAAAAAATGGCCACTGGACCGAAACCTGCCTCAGCCGGCCCAACAGCCCGCGGCTGCTTTCCCCCCCTTCCTCTCTCTCTGACGCGCGGGGCCCGTATGTCATCTTCTTCCCCTCCTTCCCCGCGCGCCCCCAACCGCCCCGGTTCTTCCGCGCTGATCGCGCGCCCCTCTCCCGGATTCCTCGCGCACGACCCAACCCTGAATCCCCGGCGCCGTCCTGCACGATCGCGACCAACCCCCGCACCCCCGGCCATGATAAAAACAGATGTCCCCGCCGCCCTCCCCTCGCTCAAGCAGCTTCTCTCTCGGTGAGTACCACCGCCGCTGAGCTTGGAATTCCCCAAGAGCGTCGCCGTTTCCCTCTGTCAAACTGATCTCGTGGCCCCGCAGCACCGCGCACAAGCCGTAGACGCCGACCCCGGAGAGAAACGCCGCCAGAAACAACCATCCCGACGCTTGCCGGTAAGAAGCCGCCGCCGCTCGCCAGTGAAACCTTCAAATTACACGGTTTTGATCCACCCTAATCATCGGTGTGCCATCTCTAGACCCCCGGGAAGCGTCACGACCTGAAAGCTCGAAGGGATCACCGCCCCAACTGCCACTTCGACGAGCACAGCAAGTCGCCGCCGCCTGTCCTCGTCGCGACCGGGTTCCGAGTCCTTCAGGTCTAAGAAATTAGCCTAGGTAAGATCCCCTACCTCCCCTCTGCCGAATTAAGCCTAGAAATCCGAGTCTTAGCATGTGTAGGCGAAGATCCAAGACCTCGCCGGCGAGATCGCCGCCTCCGCAGCCGCGCGCCGCCGTGCGCTATGTTTTCCCCGGTCAGAGCGACGTGGCGCAATGTGATGTTGACACGACCCCACTGGTCCTGTCGAGCCAGGATCACGCTGAGGGGTGCTGCGTTGCACAGCACCGTATAACACACGTCAAAGGTACAAAGCGGAAGCGGAAGCTTTATTACATAAACAAGTTTATTAACATGTTTACATCAAAATAAGTTTAGTCCACACTCGCGGGCGTAGACTAAGCATCAAGTGCACGTTCAGCCCTCGAACGTGTCCTTGCTAGCACACACGCACACTAACTCTGCGGCGGGCACGACTCCCATTCGACGGGGTTCCCCTCCTGGGGTTCCGTCTCCTCTTCGGGAGTCCCTTCCTCATAGAACCCTGCAAAAGCTTCAAACACAAGCAGTGAGCATGAAGGCTCAGCAAGTCTGACCCGTCTCACCTAAACATGGAACTTCTACATGAGGGTAATGGGTTGCATGAGGTAAAAATCATTTGCAAGGACTCGCCTAATTAGTAGAACCTTACTTTCAAGTTTTAGCAGCAGGTTGTGGAGAACTTTATGCTAAGGCACATGAGAGAGCCGCAATCAAACAAGAAACGCATTTCTCTCATGTACTTTGCCCAAAGTTGAAAAGAACTTTAGTTAGCACTAAGCTACAACATATCATTAACAATCAATATCCAACTTTCAATCAGCAACATTTTAACATGTAACTAGCCTGTTCTTTCTACGTCACGGTACAGTGAACAAGTGGTACTCACTGACCGCGAGGGACGGCGATTATAATCGATTTACACCTGCAGGGTTACCCGAATAACCCGTCACGTACGCCCGTACTCGATGTTGCCTACAACAACCATCACGGACGCCGTACGCGACTACCTTTCACCCGTTAGCCAAATATTGAACCGGTCCCATCGTCCCGAGCAAGAGGTCCCTGCACGCGCATCTCTGTGCCGCCAGCTGATTTACACCTCGAGCTCTCAACCTACCCTCTGAACGACGGGCAATGCCTCAACACCCAGCTACCCGAGTTACATCAGTTTCCCGGTTCCCATATAGCCGGTAGGTCTTCGGTACTGTTCTAGCTTGTTCAACAGGCCCGCACACGGCTCGGTCCTCAATCGACACAAGCGGAGCTACAGCACACAGGCCCCAAAGTCCTGCTGCCCTTACTCTCCGCTCGGTCTCATTTTCTTGCCATGTGTTTCATGTGCTATCTCTACCCGAGCAATGTGCCTCTAGCCTATTCTCGCGAGTAGTTCCAACTACTCGACTTGTACCGAATCCTACTCTATCCTAGCAATGCAGTGGCTAACGAGGTTTTCAATCCTAAACCCAACCCATGGTTTTCTTGGCTGTGCAGTTGGGTTTCCAATCAAGACTCTAATGCAACGAACAAAGGGAAACAAGTATGTGCTCAAAACAATAAAATTTGTAAAAAGGTTAATGCAAACCGGGGCTTGCCTTGCTGCTCTTGGTCGTAGGCTAGCTGTTCCTCCGGAGTAACGAAGTCTAGGACTTCGTGTTCCTCCTCGACCTTAGCGACTACATGATAAGAACAATGTATGTATTAATTAAATGCCTTTGTATTAACTTTGAAGTTGTGAAGTCTATAACCCTTACTAGACAGACCTAATGACTGTGAAACTTTTACTGTGGCTTGGTTACAACCTAAACAAAGACTTGGTCAAGTTTTAGTTGCAGCAAAGCTCATTTGAGCCCTCCACAAATAATTATGTCCTTGACCTTAATTGGAACCCTTAGGGTGTTCTAGGGATTTTCATGAGACAAACTATGACTTTCTGAAAACTAGATTTTCAGAGGGTCCTAATGGAGTTGGTCTCACTTAATTTGGAAGTCTCTAACTAAAGATATGAGCTAAACAATTTCAGAGAAAATCCTGAAAATGTTTCTGAACATTTTCTATTTTCTCTGGAACAGTTTTACTAATCACACCATTAGGTGGACTAAATGAGCTCAAATGGATCTGAAATTTTTATGGTAGTTCAAGGATATTTTGGTTAACATCTCAGCAAAATTTCAGGATTTTCCTCCAAAGGATTCTCCAGTTAAAATTCCTAACAGTTTAAACTTTGAGGAATTAATTCTGGAGAACTAAGGAATTTCATGAAGTGAAACTTGATTTTCTGGAAAGTACTCAGAGAGCTGAATCCAGCAAAATTTGGTTCACTCAATTTGGAGCTTTCTAGCCAAAGTTATAAGGATTTGAAGTTTGAAGGAAATCTGAAAATCGGGGAAAAGTTTAAACTCGCGCGTGGGCCCAGGGGACACGCGTCGCACGCCGAAGCGACAGCACACCGCGGCCCACAAGGCTTTTGCGCGCCAGCACACCCGATCCCGGCCGCAGCCGGATCCCGATTCAAAATATCGGCCGCTGACAGCTGGGGTCCACCCCCTTCTTCAACCTCGCGACACCCGCGCTCCGCCGCCGAGGGACCTCGCCGGAGAGCTCGCCGCTGGCTGCTGTACCGCTCCAAACTTCTTGATTCTGGCCGCCCCTGCCTACTTTTACTTGGGGAACATGATCCGAGGGTCAGCTGCTCATGACAACGGCCGGAGCATGGTCGGCGACGAGCCGCCATATCGGAACGACTTCGGCCATGTCGGCTGATGCCCCTAGTGCCTCAGCTACTTGGGAAACCGGTCGGGGAGCATCAGTGGACCTCAGAGAAGGTCGACATGAACTCGGGGCAGCTCGGGGAAGGCCCGAAATAGGTCCTCACCGTGCGCCCGATACCCCCCGTTCGTTCCGCCATTAGTAGACCTTGAATTACGCCGGGCACAGAGGTTCTCCGGCTCAGAGTTGTGAAGGCAACTTGTGCGTCACCGTGTCTAGCTCGTGTGGGAGTGGCCTGAGGCCCTCTAATCCTTTCTAGAGCACGAATTAAACAGAATCGTACCCGAAGGTCGTTCTGCACACAGAAAGGGGAAAAGTGGAAATTCGCCGCCGGTGAGCAACCACTCGAGCTGTGGCTCGGAGATGAGCAGCACCGGTCACCTGCGCGTCCAAGGGTGTCTTGGCTCGGGCGTGACAACGCCCAGGTTGGGCTGTCCACGAGAGCCCGAGGTGCGGCGGTTTCCAGTTCCGAGTTTGATCTTTCGGCACAGCCGATATCACTCGGTTTCAATCGATTTCTATCAATGGGAAGGATGGAAGATGGTAGCTAGTACCTTGCTGGGACCTTGGAACGGAAAGAAGGAGCTGCGATCGGCTTGATCAAGCAGGAACTCGAGCGGCGGCGATGGCAGTGGGAAAAGCAGTCGCGCACGTCGGTAGCTCGGGGAAATGGTGACTGAAGCACGCCGGGGAGGGAATAAATAGCCCGGCCGGCTGGTCTCCGGCTTGGGGCACGCAGCAGGAGCTGGCGCCGGCTGCCCCCTTCGGTGGCGCGCGCGCACAGCTGCCGGGAACCGACTGAACTGTGGTTCAGTCGGTTTGCTTTGAGGCTGAGGCTGACATGTGGGTCCCACTTCTCTTTTAACCTCTGAAATTTATTCCTAACAGCTGTGGTAAACAGTGAACCCTATTCTACCCTTGGCAATTCAAATTATTCACCCAAGAGCCATTTGAATTGATCAAAGTTCAAATGAGGTTTGGTTTGAATGAATTTCAGCACAAGTGCAGTTTGAAATTCAAATAAAGTTTGAATTTCTCCCCCTTAGCTCATGTCAAGATCAACTCCAAATGGAGTGAAAATTGGTGTGTGAGCTCACAAAAATGTGCTGAGCAAGAATATGCCTTCCACTTTTACATTCAGTGGGTGAAAACAGTTTGAATTTGAATATGGTTTCAAACTGCCCTTTTCCTAACTATACCCAAAATGACCTCAAAAAGGTTTTGAATTTGGGTGGAACTTGGCATGGACATCCTTAGCAAAGTGTAGGAGTCTTCATATGTCCAGCCCATCTATATCACATGTGGGAAGTACCACTTTTGCAATGTGTGAGTTTGTTCCCTAATGAGCATGTTGATAATTGTTACTTGCTCTTTATTTGTGTTCATCATTCTTCCTCAAATGAGGTGTGTGGTGTGGTGATGAACACTGCAAATGAGTGTCAAAAACTGAGGCCCTTACATTCCTCCCCCCTTAAAAGAATCTCGTCCCAAGATTATAAGGTGAAATGAGAGAGAGGACAGTGGAAAATTACCGAATATGCGACGTGAAAAAGTCGGGGTAGTTAGTGCGAAGGAATTCTTCGCTCTCCCATGTCGCTTCGTCCATGGAGTGATTACTCCATAGAATCTTGTAGAACCACAACGTACGGTTGCGTGTGGTTCGGGCCTTTTCATCAATAATCTGCACCGGTTCCTCCCGATAGGTGAGATCCGGTTGCAGTTCTTTAATGTCTTCCAGCTGAACGGTAGTTGATAGCTTGAGACACTTCCTCAGCTGGGAAATGTGAAAGACGTCGTGCACACCGGAAAGTGCTTCTGGTAATCTTAGCCGGTATGCCACCGATCCACATCTTTCGGTAATCTGGAATGGACCGATGAATCGGGGTGCTAACTTTCCTCTCACCCCAAATCTGTTTACGCCCTTCATTGGAGACACTCGTAGGTATACGTGATCCCCAACTTCGAATTGTAATGGGCGCCTTCTCCGGTCCGCATACTGTTTCTGTCGGGATTGAGCGGCTTTTAGGTTCGCTTGAATTAATCGAACCTTTTCTTCCGCGTTGTTGACAAGATCAATCCCGAAGGTAACCCTCTCGCCAGATTCACACCAGTTCAGTGGTGTGCGGCATTTCCTGCCGTATAGCGCCTCGTAGGGCGCCATCTTGATGCTGGCTTGGTACCCATTGTTGTACGAGAACTCGGCTAATGGCAAGTGATCATCCCAATTCTTGCCGTGGTCGATAGCGCAAGCTCGTAGCATGTCTTCTAGGATTTGATTTACCCGCTCCGTTTGCCCATCCGTCTGCGGGTGGTAGGCTGAACTACGGATCAGCTTCGTCCCCAGGGCAGCGTGTAGCTGCTCCCAAAAACGGGACACAAATAAAGTGCCCCGGTCCGATACGATGGTACGGGGTACGCCGTATAAGCATAGGATCCGTGAGATGTACAGTTCAGCGTACTTCTTGGCGTTGTAGTTGGTGTTGACCGGGATGAAATGGGCAACTTTGGTGAGCCGATCGACGATCACCCACACAGAATCATGTTTCTGTAAGGTGGTGGGTAAACCGACGACGAAATCCATGCTCACGTCCTCCCACTTCCAGGCAGGAATGCCCAGTGGTTGCAGCAGTCCCGGTTTCCGCATGTGGTCTGCCTTCACCCGTCGACATGTATCACACTCGGACACGTATTTTGCCGTCTCTCGCTTCATCCGTGTCCACCAAAACTTGCTTCTGAGTTCTTGATACATCTTGTTGCTGCCGGGGTGAATAGAAAACTTTGATAAGTGAGCTTCATCAAAGATTCTCTTCCTTAACTCCGGGTTTCGGGGTACGACGATCCGGTCCTTGAACCATAGGACGCCGTCTCCGTCCTTCCGGAAACATTTCAACTCCCCACTGTCTACTCGTCTCCGTAAATGTGACATGCCCTTATCATTCTTCTGGGCTGCCGCTATCTCTTCACGGATGGTGGGGATCAAAGCTAGGTTGTAGAGAGCTCCATGTGGAATCACATGTAGTGGTGGTTCGCTCTCTTCCAACGGTGTGATGGTCAGATTATTGACGTGTGACTTGCGGCTTAGCGCGTCTGCCACAACGTTTGCCTTGCCCGGATGATAATGGATCTCTATCTCGTAATCCTTTATCAGTTCCAACCATCTTCGTTGCCTCATGTTCAGCTCCTTCTGAGTGAAGATGTACTTGAGGCTTTTGTGGTCGGTATATAAATGTACGAGGTTACCGAGTAGGTAGTGCCTCCACATTTTCAGTGCAAGTACCACGGCAGCGAGCTCCAAATCGTGAGTTGGATAATTTTGCTCATGGTTCCTAAGCTGTCGTGATCCATACGCGACCACTCTTCGGTCTTGCATCAGCACACATCCGAGCCCAATGCCGGATGCATCGCAGTACACCTCGAACGGTTTTGTTGTGTCTGGCTGCGCCAAAACCGGTGCTGATGTCAGGTGCTTGACTAAAGCCTTGAATGCTGCTTCACATGCTGGACTCCAAACATATTTGGTAGCCTTCTTCAGCAGCTCTGTCATTGGCCTGGCAATCTTCGAGAAGTTCGGAATGAACCTCCGATAATATCCCGCGAGTCCGAGGAAACTCCGTACCTCATGAAAAGTTCTCGGGGATTTCCAATTCAGCACTTGCGTGATTTTGCTCGGGTCCACAGCGATACCCTCCGCTGAGATGATATGCCCGAGGAAAGGCACTTGCGATATCCAAAACTCGCATTTGCTGAACTTTGCGTATAACTTGTGATCCCGCAGCCGTTGCAAGACTATACGCAGATGTTTCTTGTGATCTTCCTCCGACTTGGAGTATACCAGGATGTCGTCGATGAAGACCACGACAAACTTGTCCAGCTCCGGCATGAACACCGAGTTCATTAAATACATGAAGTGAGCTGGAGCATTGGTGAGGCCAAAGGACATGACCAGGTACTCATAAAGTCCGTACCTTGTCGAAAAAGCTGTCTTTGGAATGTCCTCAGCCCTGATCTTAATCTGATGGTACCCGGATCTTAAATCCATCTTGGAAAAGACCTTTGCTTCGACCAACTGATCAAACAACATGTCGATCCGTGGTAACGGGTACTTGTTCTTGATGGTTACGGCATTTAATGGACGGTAGTCCACGCAAAGCCGCAACGTTTCATCCTTCTTTTTGACAAATAATGCCGAACAACCCCATGGCGAGGAGCTCGGCCTAATAAAACCCTTCTCCAGAAGGTCCGTGAGCTGAATCTTCAGTTCCGCCAACTCCTTGGGCGCCATCTTGTACGGCCTTTGGGATATTGGCATGGTTCCCGGTGCAAGTTCAATCTTGAACTCCACCTCTCTATCGGGTGGCATCCCCGGCAAATCATCCGGGAATACATCAGGGAACTCTCGGACCACTGGAATGTCTTCCAATCTGATGGTTGTGGCTTGATAGACACTTGGAAGTTTTATTTCTGGACTGTCCAGAAATAATGAGTGAGAACCGTGCACTTCTGAGTTTAAGTGCACGACTCGGAGGACGGTGTCTAAAACAGCGCCGTGGCGGGTTAACCACGACATCCCTAGGATGACATCGACCTTCTGTCCCTCTAAGATAATGAGAGACGTGGGGTACACTCTACCCGCTAAGCATAATGGTGCTTTGGAGACCATTACGCTTGCTGAAATCTTCCCACCCGGTGAACAAATTAAATATGGACTATCGGTGGGTAGTATCGGCAAGCTGTGTTTAGCAATGAAAGCTTGGCTAATAAAATTATGCGTGGCGCCTGAATCAAATAGTACTATAGCGGGATGCTGGTGGAGTTGGAACATACCCGCAAGGATTGGCTCGCCCTCCGGCACGTCCTCAATGGCAAGCTGGTGGACAGTGCCGGGCCTAGGGTTTGCCCGCCGCGCATTAGTAGGGTTCCGGGGTTGATTCCTCCCCGGAAACTGTGGTACCACTCCGCCGCCTTGCCTCTCCGGGCAACTGCTCGCGAAGTGTCCTGGACGACCACACTTGTAACATGTGGCCGCTGCTGGTGGAGTACTCGGGGGACGAAAGCCCGGCATGCGTTGCGGAGGTGCAAACGCACGCGGCATCGCCCGCTGCTGCTGTTGTTGTTGCGGTGGTGCTGGCAGTGCCGGCCGGAATGCCGGTGAAGAATACGGCCGACCGCGGAACGGCATCGACCGCTGTGGTGGCTGCCAGCGCGGACCTGATGGTGGGCGATTCACCATCCGAAACTTCTGAGAAGGACCGCCTCCTTCTCCGCTGCTCTGCGGCGCGCTTCGCTTTCGCTCTGCCGCCGCCAACTCCTTGCCGGAGTCTTCCTGAACAATCGCAGCATCAATTATGTCGTTGAGGCTGCCACGATTGAACATCGCCAGCTTGTCCTTCAGGAGCGGGTTAAGCCCCTGGTAAAAGTGGTCCCGCCGCTTCTCGTCCGTATCTGCGTGATACGACGCGTAGAGTGCGAGATCGTTGAACGCTCTGGAGTACTCCAGCGCGTTCCGGCTCCCTTGTTGCAGGTGTAGGAATTCCTGCGTCTTCCTCTTCATCAAACCGGGCGGTATATGATAGGCCCGGAAGGCCGTCCGAAACTCCGCCCAGGTCATCACTCGGTCGGTGGGTTGTGAAGCACAAAAGTTGGCCCACCACGCGCTCGCGGATCCTTGGAGCTGCTGGACCGCGAACTGAGTCTTGCGCTGCTCGCTGATTTGGAGCAGCCCGAACTTCATCTCTATGGCGCGGAGCCAGTTGTCCGCGTCAAGTGGTTCATCCGCCCTTGAGAATACAGGGGGATGAGTCGCCAGGAAGTCGGAGTAGGAGCTCTGTTGGCGCTCCTCGCGATCTTGACGTCTCTCTGGGCGAGACGTATTCGCAATTAACGTTTGCAGCAGCTCTGTATGCTGCTGATGTGAACCCGCCATTGCCGCGACAATGTCGGCCAATGTAACCGTTGGCAGTGGCGGTGGCGGTGTTTGCTGTTGCTGTTGCTGCTGCTGTCCCGAGGAGTCCTCGGGAGGCGGTTGGGAGGTCTCTCCCCCTTGGCTAGTACCTCCAACATCAGGGTTGGCACGAGTACGCGTCATTCTGAAATTCAACACAGCAGCAATTAGCACATGTCTTACTCAAAATTCCATAAACAGCAGTAAGTATTGAAGCGACGCATGACTAACTTGCACAACATTCACATATATTGATAAAGCATAAACTTTATACAAGATACATTATTCTCGGACCTCCGAGAAGTCGTGCTCATGCCGTCACTACCTATACATACGCTACTGTCTACACGACATGTCACCGATTACAAAAGTTGGGTTACGCTACCCTAGCTGCCCTACTTGGCAACCGTAACCCCCTACTCGGAGTAGAACTCGACCTCCTGTGGGTCGTCCTCCTCCGGTACCTCTGCTGGTGGCTCGGGGTCTACCACCTCTTCTCCCATTCCAGGTTCTCCAATGGCTGGAAGACCCAAGACTACCGGTACGCCCAATACCGGGGGCACGAGGTCCTGCAATGCATGCACCTCGTCCATAGCTTGGTTGTAGTCCTCTTCCCAGCCTTGTCCTTCCTCAATAGCGTCGTCCCGCTCTTGAGCAAGGTCCTCATTCTGCTGGGTTAGGGTCTGCACCAGCTCTTGCAACGCCGCAATGTCAACACGGCTCTTCTTCTTTGCCTTCTTCAGACGACGCAACTGATTGTGTTGTTCATTCAGTCGCTTGATCGTCGGAAGGAGCACATTGCGGAGTGCACTGTGAGCACTCTCAAAATGATCTCCACGGCTTGTGCTCTCCTTGAGCTTGGTGGCGAGATGCTCCGTATGAACAGCTTGGCTGTCCATCACAGCGTTTCCCGCCCTCATTTGGAGGCTGAGATTTGCCTCTGCGGGGTTGTACCTTGGGCAACTCGGGTTTGTTGCCTCTAGGTACCTCTCTTCCCACACATGCTGAGCTCATCCCTCCACCGGAACGAGTGCATATGGAGTGCCCTCCATAGCCTGCACGTGTAGTTGGCAGAAACGTGACATAGTGTCACGGGCTGCCACTTGCCACATCCCTTCCGGTTGTCTTCCTCTCACCGTGACGGTGAATGGCACCCAACCGGGTGGCGTAGGCCCTGCAGGAACCTCGACATGGATCGTCCACGTCTTGTTCCCCTCTTCGCCTTCTTCCTTGGCGAAGTATTGCGGCATCTGGTTGTACCCGAAATATTGGAGCATTAGGCACAATGCTCCCGGGTAGCCGCTACGGTCAGAACAGTGGGAAACTACCCACCCGTTCTCCAACCGTTTATCTGCTGCCATCTATAAAAATATATTTGAGAAATGTCAAATATTCATTTGAACAGCAAACCATCAAGTTATAACATAAGATATGTCATTGAACCCCTAAAACTTGGAAACATAGTTCAAATTTTTAAACAAATTTGACTGCTGATCTGCTGTTCCCATGACAGCCCTGACCAGTTTCCATATCAATCTGATTTAGGCCAGGTTAAAAGCAAAACCAATCCTGGAGCTCAACATCAAAGTTAAAGTTAACTTCAATAGCTTTCCAGAAAGTATTTGGTTGGCCTAAGATCTGCTCTGGTTCAAAAGTTATGAGATGTCAAAGTTAACAGAATTTCTGGAAACAATTGGACAGCACCTCCCTGCTTTAGGTACTGATTTGATCCAACAATCCCAGTTAATTCTGTTCCTAATCTGACAAAACTTTCTGTTACAAAGTTGTAACCCATCTCATAATCTTTCCAGAACTACCTCATTTCCTATTTTTGGATTTTTAAGCAGGAAGTTATGCTTAATTTACAGAGAGTTTACAGAGAGTCTTTGCTCTGTCCTGTTTTCTGGACAGTTTCAACTCTACTGCATTTTTCGAGTGGTTAAGGGACGAAACACCTCTGGAACTCAACAGAAAAGTTGTAAAGCTCCTCCAAAGCTTTCCAGAAATGTATCATACTACCCCAACCTCGAAAGAACTCAACCTCTAACCTCTGATTACTTCAGCCTTGATTTAGCTGAAAACAGAGTGCTCTGTCCTTAACATCCTATAAGTTGAAAACTCATTAGCTTTGAATATCCTGTTCAAGGGAAGGAGTTACATCAAGTTTTACTACTTTGGATCAAAACCTTCAAATTTTTTTTAAATGAAGTTGTTCATTTAGTTGGGTGTGACGTTGATGCGTCACCAGATCATGTCGGTACTACGTCCTCACAAAGAAAAACCTATACCGGACTTAGCCGGCTTCGTTAGTTTAGTGGCACTACTCGTCACTCGCACACGGATGTTACACGTCTACCGTTTCGTGGTAAGGCTACCTGCAGAAATTCAACCAATCATCAGACTCGGCTGCACACCGAGCCCGGAATCCATACAGTTGGTACATCCGGCCGTCATCACTCGCCCGGATGTTCTCAAGCCAAACACGCCTTGAGTTACGTGTTCACGTTTCAGACCACGTGACGGGGTCTCCCATGTTGCACCACGCACGCCAGGGACAGACGTTTCTCGAATACCCCAAACGACATGAAGAGTCGTAGAGGATATCAAAGCGGGTCGGGTTACCTGCCACCCGTGGGGCTCCACCCTTCAGCTTGTGCGCACTGGTGGACAGCGCTTACGTGCACCCCCCAAGACATGAACGTCCCGAGATGCACGATTTTCCGACATAACAAATAAGTTAATAAGCCACTTTCTATATACTAATAACATCCTTATACGGGCTACTAACTCGTTCCTCACTGGATTTTTGAAAAAGAAGACCTTTGTACTGTGTTAAACCTCAAGCGAGCTCTGATACCACGCTGACACGACCCCACTGGTCCTGTCGAGCCAGGATCACGCTGAGGGGTGCTGCGTTGCACAGCACCGTATAACACACGTCAAAGGTACAAAGCGGAAGCGGAAGCTTTATTACATAAACAAGTTTATTAACATGTTTACATCAAAATAAGTTTAGTCCACACTCGCGGGCGTAGACTAAGCATCAAGTGCACGTTCAGCCCTCGAACGTGTCCTTGCTAGCACACACGCACACTAACTCTGCGGCGGGCACGACTCCCATTCGACGGGGTTCCCCTCCTGGGGTTCCGTCTCCTCTTCGGGAGTCCCTTCCTCATAGAACCCTGCAAAAGCTTCAAACACAAGCAGTGAGCACGAAGGCTCAGCAAGTCTGACCCGTCTCACCTAAACATGGAACTTCTACATGAGGGTAATGGGTTGCATGAGGTAAAAATCATTTGCAAGGACTCGCCTAATTAGTAGAACCTTACTTTCAAGTTTTAGCAGCAGGTTGTGGAGAACTTTATGCTAAGGCACATGAGAGAGCCGCAATCAAACAAGAAACGCATTTCTCTCATGTACTTTGCCCAAAGTTGAAAAGAACTTTAGTTAGCACTAAGCTACAACATATCATTAACAATCAATATCCAACTTTCAATCAGCAACATTTTAACATGTAACTAGCCTGTTCTTTCTACGTCACGGTACAGTGAACAAGTGGTACTCACTGACCGCGAGGGACGGCGATTATAATCGATTTACACCTGCAGGGTTACCCGAATAACCCGTCACGTACGCCCGTACTCGATGTTGCCTACAACAACCATCACGGACGCCGTACGCGACTACCTTTCACCCGTTAGCCAAATATTGAACCGGTCCCATCGTCCCGAGCAAGAGGTCCCTGCACGCGCATCTCTGTGCCGCCAGCTGATTTACACCTCGAGCTCTCAACCTACCCTCTGAACGACGGGCAATGCCTCAACACCCAGCTACCCGAGTTACATCAGTTTCCCGGTTCCCATATAGCCGGTAGGTCTTCGGTACTGTTCTAGCTTGTTCAACAGGCCCGCACACGGCTCGGTCCTCAATCGACACAAGCGGAGCTACAGCACACAGGCCCCAAAGTCCTGCTGCCCTTACTCTCCGCTCGGTCTCATTTTCTTGCCATGTGTTTCATGTGCTATCTCTACCCGAGCAATGTGCCTCTAGCCTATTCTCGCGAGTAGTTCCAACTACTCGACTTGTACCGAATCCTACTCTATCCTAGCAATGCAGTGGCTAACGAGGTTTTCAATCCTAAACCCAACCCATGGTTTTCTTGGCTGTGCAGTTGGGTTTCCAATCAAGACTCTAATGCAACGAACAAAGGGAAACAAGTATGTGCTCAAAACAATAAAATTTGTAAAAAGGTTAATGCAAACCGGGGCTTGCCTTGCTGCTCTTGGTCGTAGGCTAGCTGTTCCCCCGGAGTAACGAAGTCTAGGACTTCGGGTTCCTCCTCGACCTTAGCGACTACATGATAAGAACAATGTATGTATTAATTAAATGCCTTTGTATTAACTTTGAAGTTGTGAAGTCTATAACCCTTACTAGACAGACCTAATGACTGTGAAACTTTTACTGTGGCTTGGTTACAACCTAAACAAAGACTTGGTCAAGTTTTAGTTGCAGCAAAGCTCATTTGAGCCCTCCACAAATAATTATGTCCTTGACCTTAATTGGAACCCTTAGGGTGTTCTAGGGATTTTCATGAGACAAACTATGACTTTCTGAAAACTAGATTTTCAGAGGGTCCTAATGGAGTTGGTCTCACTTAATTTGGAAGTCTCTAACTAAAGATATGAGCTAAACAATTTCAGAGAAAATCCTGAAAATGTTTCTGAACATTTTCTATTTTCTCTGGAACAGTTTTACTAATCACACCATTAGGTGGACTAAATGAGCTCAAATGGATCTGAAATTTTTATGGTAGTTCAAGGATATTTTGGTGAACATCTCAGCAAAATTTCAGGATTTTCCTCCAAAGGATTCTCCAGTTAAAATTCCTAACAGTTTAAACTTTGAGGAATTAATTCTGGAGAACTAAGGAATTTCATGAAGTGAAACTTGATTTTCTGGAAAGTACTCAGAGAGCTGAATCCAGCAAAATTTGGTTCACTCAATTTGGAGCTTTCTAGCCAAAGTTATAAGGATTTGAAGTTTGAAGGAAATCTGAAAATCGGGGAAAAGTTTAAACTCGCGCGTGGGCCCAGGGGACACGCGTCGCACGCCGAAGCGACAGCACACCGCGGCCCACAAGGCTTTTGCGCGCCAGCACACCCGATCCCGGCCGCAGCCGGATCCCGATTCAAAATATCGGCCGCTGACAGCTGGGGTCCACCCCCTTCTTCAACCTCGCGACACCCGCGCTCCGCCGCCGAGGGACCTCGCCGGAGAGCTCGCCGCTGGCTGCTGTACCGCTCCAAACTTCTTGATTCTGGCCGCCCCTGCCTACTTTTACTTGGGGAACATGATCCGAGGGTCAGCTGCTCATGACAACGGCCGGAGCATGGTCGGCGACGAGCCGCCATATCGGAACGACTTCGGCCATGTCGGCTGATGCCCCTAGTGCCTCAGCTACTTGGGAAACCGGTCGGGGAGCATCAGTGGACCTCAGAGAAGGTCGACATGAACTCGGGGCAGCTCGGGGAAGGCCCGAAATAGGTCCTCACCGTGCGCCCGATACCCCCCGTTCGTTCCGCCATTAGTAGACCTTGAATTACGCCGGGCACAGAGGTTCTCCGGCCCAGAGTTGTGAAGGCAACTTGTGCGTCACCGTGTCTAGCTCGTGTGGGAGTGGCCTGAGGCCCTCTAATCCTTTCTAGAGCACGAATTAAACAGAATCGTACCCGAAGGTCGTTCTGCACACAGAAAGGGGAAAAGTGGAAATTCGCCGCCGGTGAGCAACCACTCGAGCTGTGGCTCGGAGATGAGCAGCACCGGTCACCTGCGCGTCCAAGGGTGTCTTGGCTCGGGCGTGACAACGCCCAGGTTGGGCTGTCCACGAGAGCCCGAGGTGCGGCGGTTTCCAGTTCCGAGTTTGATCTTTCGGCACAGCCGATATCACTCGGTTTCAATCGATTTCTATCAATGGGAAGGATGGAAGATGGTAGCTAGTACCTTGCTGGGACCTTGGAACGGAAAGAAGGAGCTGCGATCGGCTTGATCAAGCAGGAACTCGAGCGGCGGCGATGGCAGTGGGAAAAGCAGTCGCGCACGTCGGTAGCTCGGGGAAATGGTGACTGAAGCACGCCGGGGAGGGAATAAATAGCCCGGCCGGCTGGTCTCCGGCTTGGGGCACGCAGCAGGAGCTGGCGCCGGCTGCCCCCTTCGGTGGCGCGCGCGCACAGCTGCCGGGAACCGACTGAACTGTGGTTCAGTCGGTTTGCTTTGAGGCTGACATGTGGGTCCCACTTCTCTTTTAACCTCTGAAATTTATTCCTAACAGCTGTGGTAAACAGTGAACCCTATTCTACCCTTGGCAATTCAAATTATTCACCCAAGAGCCATTTGAATTGATCAAAGTTCAAATGAGGTTTGGTTTGAATGAATTTCAGCACAAGTGCAGTTTGAAATTCAAATAAAGTTTGAATTTCTCCCCCTTAGCTCATGTCAAGATCAACTCCAAATGGAGTGAAAATTGGTGTGTGAGCTCACAAAAATGTGCTGAGCAAGAATATGCCTTCCACTTTTACATTCAGTGGGTGAAAACAGTTTGAATTTGAATATGGTTTCAAACTGCCCTTTTCCTAACTATACCCAAAATGACCTCAAAAAGGTTTTGAATTTGGGTGGAACTTGGCATGGACATCCTTAGCAAAGTGTAGGAGTCTTCATATGTCCAGCCCATCTATATCACATGTGGGAAGTACCACTTTTGCAATGTGTGAGTTTGTTCCCTAATGAGCATGTTGATAATTGTTACTTGCTCTTTATTTGTGTTCATCATTCTTCCTCAAATGAGGTGTGTGGTGTGGTGATGAACACTGCAAATGAGTGTCAAAAACTGAGGCCCTTACAGATGTGTCCATTTTAAATCGCACGGCAGAAATTAAATGGGCGCCTACCCCTTCGGCGATCTAATCTGGGCCCTCGGTTTTAAATCCGACGACCCACGTTTAAATCACCCGTTCCCGCTGGGAATTTAGCGTGCTACCCCCTGAGGCTTTCAGAAAACACGAGCTAGCCCCTGAAATTTTGGTTCTACCCCCTGGACTTCCTGGAAAATATGCAAACACATTTAGAATGCTGTTTTAGCCCCTGGACATAATAGAAATTAGGAGACTATTTCTGTATTTGAGGTTTAGGCCCCTGGGTATTATAGAAAATAGAATTTTGGGCCCTGTAGGACATGTAAATAAGTTATTTAGACATTTAAATAGGATTTAAATTCATTATAAGTGCAAATAATCAGGTAAAGTCATTTTGAGTTGATCTAGTACTTTGAAAACAATTAGAGTGATCTGAAAACTGGTTTTAGGTGGTAAATCAATTCTGAAAATGCCAAGTTAGTTTATGTTTATTGCTGAAAATCTATTTTAGGCATAAAATAAATCTGAAATGTGTGTAAGTTCAAATTAAATTGCCCTAGCTCTTTGAAAACTTGTAGAACAGTTTGAAATTTGGATTTAGATGGAGAATGAATTCTAAAAAGGCAATTTAGTTTCTGTTTTAATTCCAAAATTCACTTTCAGGAATAGGAATAATTCTGAAAATATGAGAAAATATGCATACCCTTAGGAAATGTCATATAAGGATTATTGAACATAAAGTTTCAATTGGAAAGTTGATTAGGGGATCTGAAAATCCTGTTTAGGGGTGGAATATACATGTTTATGCAAGGATGTAACTAACAAAGTGAAGCAATTTGTATGTATATATGTATGACTTGCATGAGTGTATGTGTGGATGAATGCTTATGGAATGTTGTTTCTTTTGCTATGTGTATTGGCGTGAGTAGAACCAGCCCCAGAGCCGGTTCTCACCTTTCAAGATCAAGACTTTCCATTCCCAGAGCAGCAGGAAGAAGGCAAGTGTCCTTGACCACATTGATCCTATACTAGGATGTGTAGTTAGAATTTAATTGCATTGTCAATTTGGAATATGATACCCAAGCTAGGAAGTTTTCCTAGATTTTCATTATCTTATTTCCTTGTAGCCTGGGTTGGGATTTATTTTATTATGTCATTTATTTATATACCTATGCTTAGCCATGCTTAGAATGGGATAAGTGGGATATGAGATCATCAACTTGTTTACCTTACACTTGAATGAGATAATATGAGTTATGTAGAGGTAGGGATCGAGGCAAGATGGATGCTTTGGTTGGTGCTGTGTGCACGAGACTCGAGTTTGTGTTTAGTGCTTGCCTGGATCCTAAGGACCGGTTCATGGAGCATGTAACCTGGCTTTACCGTGCCAACCACATCCTGAGATGGGGCATCTTGTTCAATTAATTAGGTGTATCTCTGGCATAGTATGGGTGCTTGGATGGTGCGGGGAATAGGTGTCAGCTGGACTACCATATGAACCGCAAGGCTCAAGAGGGGGCCACTGCAGCGGGGTTGGAGCCTCTTGTATGCTGTTAGGGGTGAAACCTCAGTGGGCTCACACTCGTCGGGAATCCCTTTGTAAAGGCCTCGTAGTGATCTCCTGGCTACACACCTCGGAAGTGTGAACGTGGTTCGCGGCCACTAGCATAATGGAGGTTATTTTAGTCCACCCGGCAACGGGGGATGAAATCACTACATGTGGGTACTGTGGTGCAAACTCTGTAGAGTCAAAACTGTCATGACAGCCGTGCTCACTGTCAAGAGCGGCTTGGACTTATTCATGATTAGAGGATGATGAATTGGGAAGTTGAGGATGTTAAGTGGGAAGGTTAACATTGGAGGTGAGACTATGTTTACTTGATATTGATGATGGGTTGAGGGATTGGGACCATTGCACCTGTGTAGTAATGTAGGTGCTTAATAAGCTAAGGTGATAGGTATTAATTGCGTAGTGCTTTAACCATGAGTTCAACCTCTCATTGCTCTAGCCATGCATGACATAACTTTCCCACACTTTCTGAGTACCAACGGTACTCAAGCTTGCTTTTCTGTTGGTTTAAATTGCTGCTCAGGTCAAGGGGATGACGTGGTGTTCAATGACCAAGACTTCGGACCCGAAGAAGGATTCTAGGTTCACGGAGTCCCCCGGGCAACGCCTGTGATGGAGCCCACAAGATTTATATTCCACTGCTGTTTTATTTAAATGTTATGAACATATTGTCGTCCATCGAGACATTATGCTATGTAAGACTTAATTATATCCGAACACTTGGCTTGTAATAAATTGATGCTTCACTATTTGTCATCACATGTATGAGAGAATGATCCTGGCATACATGTGATAATCACTCGGTCGTTCTTCAGAGAAACCGGGTGTGACAGAAGTGGTATCAGAGCCAAGGTTGCCCGTAGGAACGTGGACCTATGTAGAAATGAACGTATTTAAGGACCCTATTTTCTTAAAAACTATTTTACAAAAGTGTTATTTAATGGGGTCACTTTATCCATCTTGCCCCAACTTTTATTCAAAATACATTCTTTATTTAATTCTTATCTAACTTAATTTTAAATGCTTTATGTTTTAGATGGTTCGCATGGTCCGCACCGCCCGCAAGTCCACCGGAGGGAGAGTTCCTGTAGCTGCCCTTGCCTTGAGAGAGGAAAACCGTCCGGTGACGTACCACTCCTACGGGTTGGCAGTTGGGCGCTTGCGCCGTCTTCGGCGTATTATCCACGCTGTCGGCAATGTTGGCAAGCTGATCATACACTACAGCTCCACCAGGACCATCCGTGAGAAGCGGGAAGAATGGAGCTCAGAGATGAGGATTATCCATGAAAACCAGCTGCTCAGGATCCACCGCTCTCCAGCTTGTCGGGCGACTCCGGCTGATGCTCAGAAGAATGTCACCTGTGAGGTCATCACCTGCCAGAGTTACATCAACCGTCACCACCTGGACAGGACTGAGTACATGTATGTCCTCCAGCGTGAGAGTGGCACTGCGGAGTACAAGTACCCGCCAGTGCAGCAGGGGACTTCCCACGAGCACATGGACCTGTGCCTGGAGGATGCAGCTATGCTCAGCACTCGACTGCACGAGTGCCAGCAGGAGCTTCAGGATGTTCGTGACACCCTGAAGGATACTGAGGCGTTGCTTTGCGCCAGCTTGAGGGCGAGAGAAAGAGGAGATGGGAATGAACAGTGTGTCACCGTGAATGACACGTGGACTCCGGACTCCCCAGACCGCCGGGCGGCAAGTGTCGCCGCACTTCTACACCAGCAGTTTCCCCATCTATAGCAGAATCAGAGGGCAGCCGCAATGATGAGGAAGACCCCGACGATCCAGCTCAGTGACACGAGTCATTTAGAGTCATTTCCCTTATTTCAGCAGGTTATCGAGTAGTCGAGTCAATACCCTATTTATTTGTTAATGTTTGGTGTGTGACGTGAGTTGTGGAAGCCATGGGAATTTGTCCACAACCTCGTCTTTAAGTTTGCTTTTGTTTGGTGTGTGAACCCCTATGAATCAATAGTGCATTTATTTCTGCGTGAGACGTGATGCCCAAAGATCTGTGTGAAATCTTCAGAAATTGTCTAAATATTAAGGCCTCAAAAGTTTAAGTTTAAAAAAGCAATTTGGGAAGTTAATGCGTAATGATTTAAGTTAACATTTGGTTGATCATGATATATGGCTGGAAGAGGAAGAGGTCGTGGTGCCAACCCCAACAACAACAACAACGATGAGGTCGCCAATCCTCACCTTTCTGGAGGACAAGACCGGGGTGGTCGCCGTGAAGGAGCTGATTCTATCTACCAAATGATCGAAAATCAGAATCAGCTCATCCAGAGTTTAACTCAAGTGGTGGCCAACTTACACCAAGCTCCACCCCCACAAGTTGCACCACGTCAACCAAGGTTGACTGAGTTTCTGGGAACTCAACCCCCAAAGTTTGCAAGTGCTGCTGAACCTCTGGAGGCAGATGACTGGCTAAAGACCATTGAGAGCAAGATGAGGATCATACAATGCCAAGGGTATGAGAGGGTGCTGTTTGCCTCTCACCAATTGCATGGACCCGCTGCTGATTGGTGGACCGCTTACGTGGCAGCCCATCACGACCCCGAGACCATCACTTGGGAAGAGTTCAAGCGCAGTTTCCGCAACCACTATATACCAAGGGGTGAACTCAAGAACAAGAGAAAGGAGTTCTTGGGACTGCAGCAAGGCAACATGACTGTGAGGGAATACCTCACCAAGTTCACCCAACTATCCCATTATGCACCACGGGACATCGAAACTGATGAGCAGAAACAGGACTGTTTTGTGGAAGGACTTACCATGGAAATGCAATGTGCAATGTCCTCCAACGAATATGAAATTTCCAAAAGATGGTAGACAGAGCATTTGTCATGGAGAGGAAGCTGAAGGCCTTGGAGAATGAAAACAAGAGGAAGACGGGATGGTCACACCAAGCATCAAGCAGCAACACACGTCCACGTCGACCTGCAGGGCACACGAGCCGTGCTGTGGTACCCTACCCGACACCGAGAGGGTACAACCCGAACTTCAGGCCTCCATCAGCACCAGTACCGCCGCAGCGTTGGTTTATACAGCAGCCACGCCCCATTATCAACCTCGACCAGCAGGACAAGGGCCACAGAACCAACCCCAAGATAACAAAGGCCAGGCACCTAAAGTTGGTGTGCAATGCTTCAACTGTGGTGAAGTGGGGCACTACGCTCATAAGTGCCCAAAGAAGAAGCCTATGCAGCCACAACAGCAGAATGTGATGCGAGGACGGGTGAACCACGTGACAATGGAGGAAGCGCAAGAGGCACCTGACGTGGTAATTGGTAAGTTTCCTGCAAATTTACACATTGCAACCCTATTGTTCGATTCTGGTGCTACCCACTCGTTCATTGCTCAAGGGTTTGTTAAGAAGCATGATCTAGCAACAACACAAATGAACCATATGTTAGCAGTGAACTCTCCAGGGGGAGAAATAAGAACAAGAAAAGTGTGTCCCAAGGTGAATCTAGACATTAATGGGGTAGTATTTACTGCAAACCTCATAGTGATAGACTCACATACGATAGATATTATTTTGGGTATGGATTAGTTGACCAAACATGAAGGTATCATCCATTGTTCGACAAGAACGGTGGAACTAACTCACACTAGTGGCACAAAAGTGAAGTTCATAGCCGTGCAAGAACCTAGGAGGGACATTAAACTCAATCAAGTTGAGGTGGAAGTGGAAGAGATAAGGACTATCATGGAATATCCAGACGTTTTTCCGGAGGAGTTGCAAGGTATGCCTCCAGATCGTGAAGTGGAATTCATGATTGAACTAGTACCTAGAACAGCCCCAATATACAAGAGGCCTTATCGGATGGACTCCAAACAGCTGGAAGAGCTCAGAGAACATATAAGAGAATTGACAGAGAAGGGGTATATTCGTCCTAGTTCCTCACCATGGGGAGCTCCAGTGATATTTGTGCCCAAGAACGACAAAACCCAAAGGTTATGCGTAGACTACCGTGCGTTGAATGAAGTAACCATCAAGAACAAGTACCCATTACCCCGCATTGTAGACTTATTTGATCAGTTGAGGGGAGCTTGTGTATTCTCAAAAATTGATCTCAGGTCGGGATATCACCAACTGAAGATAAGGCAAACTGACATTCCAAAGACAGCTTTCATATCTCGGTACGGGCTGTATGAATACACTGTCATGCCGTTCGGGCTAACTAATGCCCCGACGTATTTCATGTATCTCATGAACAAGGTGTTCATGGACTATCTGGACAAATTTGTAGTGGTTTTTATTGATGACATTCTCGTCTACTCCAAAGATGAAGAAGAACATGAGGGACATTTAAGACTGGTGTTGCAAAAGTTGAGAGAACACCAACTATATGCCAACTTGAGCAAGTGTGAGTTTTGGCTGAAGAGAGTTCCTTTCTTAGGACACATAATCTCGGAGGGAGGAATCTCTGTTGATCCTGCCAAGATCGAGGATGTGCAGAAGTGGAAGACCCCTGAAAATGTCGGGGAAATCCGAAGCTTCTTATGATTGGCTGGGTATTATCGACGGTTCATTGAGGGTTTCTCCAAGATCTCGAGACCCCTCACCAAATTGTTAGAGAAGGGAATCACATCCACATGGACACCGGAGTGTGAGACGATTTTCCAAGAGCTGAAGAAAAGATTGACAACAGCCCCAGTGCTAGTTATGCCAGATATGTAGAAGAATTTTTCAGTGTATTGCGATGCATCTGGACATGGGTTGGGATGTGTTCTCATACAAGAGGAGCATGTCGTTGCCTATGCGTCCCGGCAGCTCCGAAAACACGAGAAGAGCTATCCTACGCATGACCTAGAACTAGCTGCAGTGGTCCACGCATTGAAGATTTGGCGGCATTACTTGATTGGAAAGAGGACAGAGATATATACAGATCATAAGAGCTTAAAGTACATTTTCACACAGCAAGATCTCAACCTCAGACAAAGGAGATGGTTAGAGCTAATCAATGACTTTGATGTGGGCATCAACTATCATCCTGGGAAAGCGAACGTCGTGGCTGATGCTTTAAGCCGGAAGATGCATGTCAACATGTTGAGCTTAAAGGACATGCCTATGGAATTGAAGGAAGAAATTGCAAAACTCAATCTATGTCTGGTGAATAGTGGTGAGGCCATCGCCATGGAAGTGGACTCCACATTAGAGCAAGACATACGCAACGGTCAGAAGAATGACGAGAAGATACAAGAAATTAGAGAACTCGTCAAAGAAAATAAAGCCCCCGGGTTCAGATAGGATGAACAAGGTACGGTGTGGCATGGGAAAAGAATCTGTGTGCCTGAGGTGAAGGAGATCCGTGAACTGATTTTGAAGGAGGCTCATGATTCCGACTATTCCATTCATCCTGGGAGTACGAAGATATATCATGACCTCAAGAGCAAATATTGGTGGTATGGCATGAAGCGAGATGTCGCGGAACATGTTGCCCTATGTGACACATGTCAGTTGGTGAAAGCAGAACATCAATGACCCGCGGGACTATTGCAACCACTCAAAGTGCCTGAATGGAAATGGGAAGAAATCGGTATGGACTTCATAGTGGGACTGCCTAGGACGCAATCGGGATATGATTCGATATGGGTCATCATCGACAGGCTAACTAAGGTAGCTCATTTCATCCCCGTGAAAGAAAGCTACAGCGGATCCAAATTGGAAGAATTTCAAGAATCGTGTGTTTTCATGGAGTGCCAAGGAAGATAGTGTTAGATCGAGGGACACAGTTCACTTCAAGGTTCTGGCAGAAGTTACATGAAACCATGGGAACTCATCTGAATTTTAGCTATGCCTATCACCCCAAGACTAACGGGCAGACGGAAAGAACCAGTCAAATCCTTGAGGATATGCTGAGAGCTTGTGCACTCAAGAACAATAGGAGTTGGGATAAGAACTTACCTTATGCAGAGTTCTCCTACAACAACAGTTATCAGGCTAGTATGAAGATGTCACCATTTGAGGCGTTGTATGGGAGGAAGTGTCAAACTCCACTATTTTGGAACCAAACTGGGGAAAGTAAAGTGTTTGGGCCTGAGGTACTACCAGAAGCCGAGGCGAAAGTGAGGGAAATCCGCAACAATTTGAGGATAGCCTAGACCCGACAAAAGAGCTATGCCGATGTACGGAGAAGAGAGCTCGTTTTCAACGTGGGAGACTATGTTTATCTCAAGGTGTCCCCTATCCGAGGGCTTCGCCGATTCAAGGTGAAAGGGAAGCTATCACCTCGATACATCGGACCCTTCCTGATTCTGAAGAGGAAAGGCGAAGTGGCATATCAGCTAGAACTACCGGCTCGCCTATCAGATGTGCACGATGTATTCCATGTGTCACAACTCAAGAAATGTTTAAGAACACCCGAAGAGATGTTACCCATGAATGAGGTGGACGTACGAGAGGATCTTTCTTATGCCGAGCAACCGGTGAAGATTCTGGAGACAATGGAACGCCTCACAAGAAATAAAACAATCTGAATGTGCAAAGTGCAGTGGAAGCATCACTCGCAAGAGAAAGCCAAATGGGAGCGAGAAGATGAGCTCAAGGCACAGTTTCCGGATTTATTTTCCTAGAGTCACCAATCTCGAGGACAAGATTTCTTTTAACGGGGGGTAGAGTTGTAACACCCCAAAACCTGTCAAAGAGGGGAATTTAAAATTTTTGTACGTAGTGCATGTGATGAAACAATTCAAACTCAACCTGGAATTTAAATTTGAATCAAAACAGAAAAGAAAAGGAAAAATAAAAAGAAAAAACGGCCAGTGGGCTGAAACCTGCCTCAGCCGGCCCAACAGCCTGCGGCTGCTTTCCCCCCTCCCTCTCTCTCTGACGCATGGGTCCCATATGTCATCTCCTTCCCCTCCTTCCCCCCGCGCCCCCAACCGCCCCAGTTCTTTCGCGCCGATCGCGCGCCCCGCTCCCGGATTTCTCGTGCACGACCCAACCCTGAATCCCCCGCGCCATCCTGCACGATCGCAACCAACCCCCGCACCCCCGGCCATGATAAAAACAGTGTAAAATCCCCAAAAGTGGTAGCAAGAAAATTCAGCTCATGTACACTTATGTAAAATGAGGGGAATTAAATCTTTGAAGTATAATAAGTGTGAGTTCAAAGTGAGGGTTTAGACTTCCCAAAACTTCCAAACATGGAGATCTAAATGCACAACTTGGATCTTCATAGTCCAAATATTCAACCTTCCAAATTTCAGCTCATTTGGAGGAGTTTTAATATTTGTTTGGGATTAAAAGGAGAAGCCCTCTAATCTTTATTTCAAATTCAGTTTCAAATTCCAATTCCCTCAATTTGAAAATTGTGTTTCACAAATGTGTTCTCCACCTTTGAATGAGCAGCCATGCCAAAAATTGGAAATTTTGGAGCTGGTTTGCTATATTTTTGAGGCAATACAAAGTGGAGAATTCAAACTCCTTTTCAAATTCAAATGATCAAACCCCATTCAAATCCTACACCAGAATTCAAACCATTTGAATTCTGCAAATTCAAACTTAACTTTGGGATGAAGTAAATCTTTTAATGTTGAGTTGCTGGAGGGAAAAATATCAGAAAAGTTTGACTAAACAAAGGGGGAGGTGGGGCCCAATTGTCAGCCACCTAAAGCAAACAACCGACTGTTTTTCCCACTCTCTCTCTGTTCCCGGTTGATCGCGGCGCGACAGCTCCCGGAAAAGCGCTCCCCCCGACGTCCTCACCGAGCCACCGAGCTGGTTCTCGCTGGCCGACGTCGGCGTGCGCGCGTGGGCGATAAGAGCGGCCACCCGAGTACCCCCAGCGCTACTTCTCCTCCTCCTCAGCTCGTGCAGCACCGCGACAGTCTCATTTCCGCTGAACACCGCCGCTCAGCTCTCTCCGATCGACCACAGCCCTCCAAGCTCGATTGCTCGAGCGCTCCACAGCAAAGAGCATCGCAGGGACGTGCTCTAGCCCTTGCCAAAGCCCCTTCGAGGTTTGCCGGTCCGAAGTGCTCGAGAAACGCGGATTGGCGCCAAAGCTTCAAGGTGCCCGGACCTCGCCGTTTCGGCTCTCCGTCGACAGCAGCAACCGGCCACCCTCTCCCCCGACTTCCTATACAAGAAAGGTGCGTGGACATGTCCTGGTCGTGTAGCCGGAGGCCGTTTATCATTTGCTAGGACCGGTAGCGAGAATTTCACCGTTTCCCCAAACGGTACACCGACGGGTAGTGCGCGGTCTAGCCAAAAATTCGTGGTGCACGATCCTTTAGACCTCGAGTAAGCTTGCACAGAGCTTCTCTACTTCCTAGCGCCTCTCCTCGACGAAGAACCAAGCAAAAACATCAAGAAACGAGGGAGCCCTAGCTGTTTTCTTAGTCGCCGGTGCAAAAGCACCTCGGGTCGCCGTGGAGCCCTTGGTTGCCGGCAGTTTCACCGGCGGCCAGGACCCTTACGGGCTCCTACATCACTCACTGATGCTCTAGAGCCCAAGAATCGATCGAATGATAGAGGAATAAGGGTTCCCGACCTCGCCGGAGTTCAAAACTTTGCTGTCACCGGTGCGCGATGGTTTCCGTTGAGCCACGGCCGCCGGCGACCCTCCCACAGTGTTCAGCGCGGTGGAAAAGGGGGGAGCGGCGAGTTTGACGAAGTTTGGACCACGGGAACCCTGTCCCGGCGAGCCTCGCCGGCGTGCGCCGCCGCGGGAGGCACGGGCAGCGCGAGGAAGACGAAGGAGGGCTGGTCCCACCGGTCAGCCTCCAGGTTCGCGCGAGGATCGGTTTGTGGCGCCGGATCTGGTGCGGCTGCGCGGGAATAACCCCGTAGCCCCCTGTGTTGCAAAAATCTGACTGGTCCGAATTAAACCAGTGGGCCCAGCCCAATTATTTGAAGTTTCTATTAGAGAAATAATTCCAGAATTTAGCTGATCTTTGCAAGCCCATAACTTTGTGTAGAAAACTCCAAAAAGAGTGAGGCCAATTTTGTTGGATCCCTAATGAGGAGTACTTCACAGAGAAACCAAATTTTGCCTATGAAAATGCACAGGAATTTCTGTAGAATTGTTTTTAGTAAATCCTTTAGGGATTTATTACAGGAGCAATTCTTTATGAAATATTCCCAAATTTGGTCAGAAAATCCTTCGCATAGTTAGTGACCTCCAGTAAAAATTTGGACTTCATTGGAGGTCATTTGCTAGGTCAAATTACCTTCTCAATTTCAGCCTTTATTTGAAAATTCAAATATAAACAGAAACTGTTCAGCACTTCTGTCCAAACTTCAAAAATTCATATATCTCTGATGGTAGCTCCAAAAATGGTGAAACAAATTCTGTTAGAACCATGGAGACTTACCCTAATCAGATATTCCACCATTAGCTATGTCAAAGCTCCTGAATTGGGCTCAAAATTCAGAGAAGCATTGTACTTGTAGGAATTTTAAAGACTACATTGTGCAATGACATGTCTCCAAATTTGACTCAAATCATCCTTAGAGAGTCTAGTATCCACTGTAAAAATCCCAAAGCTAATTAAGGATTTTAAATAGCAGTAGCTATGAGTAGAAGTCCAATTCTTATAAATCCTTAATACTTATACATGTATTTTATTACATTTCATAATAGTGACCGAAGTTGAGGATACGCCGGAGCCCTTGGACGTCCTCCCACCTGAAGCTGACTTTCCGTTTAACTCGCAACCAGACAAGCCCCGGTTTGCACTTAAGTACCTTTTATAAAGCTTTTTATTTGTATCATTTATGTCTAGGGTGAATGTTTACATTAGAGTTAGAGTGATTGAAACCCCACTTGCATAGCCTCTTTAAATCCTATAAAGGGTTGGGTAGTTTACAAACTCGACGAGTAGAGACTGCCATGCTAATGTTTAGGATGTCGGTAGAAGTCGAGTGGTTGGAAGCTACTCGCGAGATAGTACTTATTACACGGAATGAAAAGAGGTAGAAAATGGCTTAAGTTATGAAAATGAGACCCAGCAGGGGGGATAGGAAGCAGTGAGCAGAGGTCTCACGTGCGTAGCCCTGTTGGCGTCGGTTGAGGACCGTCCGTGTGCGGCCCTGCTGGACAAGTATCGAACAGTACCGGATGCATACTGGCATATGGGAACCAGGAAACCGATGTAATTGGTTAACCTGTGTGTCGAGGCTTACCCAACCGTAAATAGGAGTGGGTTTAGGGTAGCAAGGTGTAAATCTGCCGGTGGGCACAGTCATGCTCCACGCGGGGACCTCCTACCCGTTACGGATGGACCGGTTCGGCATTTGGGTTGTCTTTGAAAGGTTGTTGCATACAACAGAGTAGGAAGGGGTGTGGAATCACACTTCTAAAAGTGGGTGTATGCAACGTGTTATCCGGGTGTGTCTTGATTGCAATCACCGTCCCTCGCGGTTATTTGAGTACCCGCTTGTTCACTGCGCTGTGACGTAGTAAGAAGTGAAATAAGCCAACTGAAAATGCTGGATTGATCTTAATGTCTTGAATACCTTGATTGCTGTAGATATAGAGCTAATTAAGTTTACATTCCACTTTGGGCATCACCACATCGGAGGAAAGTGTTTCTTGTTTGATTGTGGACTTCCGATGTGAGGGCTGCCTAAGGCACATGAATCTGCTGCTATAAAACTGAAAGTAAGGACCAACTTATAGGCGTGTCTTTATTGCAAAATCCTTTCCTATCTTACATACCCTTGTACGTAGAGTTCCATGCCTAGGGTTGACGGTTAAGACTTGCTGAGCCTTCGTGCTCACGGTTGCAATATTTGAGCTGTGTGCAGGTGAGAGTTATGAGGAAGGTTCTGAGGACGAGGCGATGCCCCCGTCGGGGTACACGGCCGAGCTGGAGCCATGCATGCCGCCGTGATCTCCGGATCCATGCTGCTAGTGTGTAGCGTCCCCGGGCTGGACGGCTGCACTTTTGCTTAGTTAGGGTTTGAGAGCAACTATGTATATAACTTCCGCTGTTAATTAGGTTTTGTAAAAAGACTTCCGCTGTTTTATATCAAATAAAAGTTTGTATGTTGTTCTTTATTCCTTTCGTGTGTGCTGTTGGGTGCCGCATTGTCACACCCGGTTTTTCCGAAGAAACAACCAAGTGAATATCACATGTATGCCAGGATCATTTTCTCATACATGTGATGACAAATAGTAAGCATCATTTATTACAAGCCAGGTGTCGAATAGAAATAAGTCTTACATCACAAATGTCTCAATGGACACTAATGCTTCATCACAAGTAAATAAACTAGCAGCGGAATATTATTCTTTAGGGCTCCATCACAGGCGTTGCCCGGGGGTCTTCATGAACCTAAAAACCTTCCTCGGGTCCAAAATCTTGGTCATTATACACCACCTCATTATCTTGACCTGAGCAGCAATATAAACCAACAAATATGCAAGGTTGAGTACCAATGGTACTCAGCAAGTGTGGGAAAATTATATCATGCATGGCTAGAACAAGGAGAGGTTGAACTCATGGTTAAAGCACTACGCAATTAATACCTATCACCTTAGCTTATTAAGCACCTACATTACTACACAGGTGAAATGGTCCCAATCTCCCATCCCATCATCATAACCAAATAACCATAACATCATTTCCAATGTTAAGCTCCCCGCTTAACATCCACAACTCCCAAAAACCTTCACTCCTCTAATCATGAATAAGTCCAGGCCGCTCTTAACCGTGAGCACGGCTGTCAAGACAGTTTTGACTCTGCAGAGTTTGTACCACTGTACCCACAAGTAGTGATTTCATCCCCCGTTGCCGGGTGGACTAAAAGAACCTCCATTATGCCAGTGGCTACGATCCACATTCACACTTCCCAGGTGTGCAGCCAGGAGATCACTACAAAGCCTTTACAAAGGGATTCCCGACGAGCGTGGGCCCACTGAGGTTTCACCCCTAACAGCATACAAGAGGCTCCAACCCCGCTGCAGTGGCCCCCTCTTGAGCCTTGCGGTTCATATGGTAGTCCAGCTGACACCTACTCCCCGCACCATCCAACACACCCATACTACGCCGGGGATACACCTAATTAATTGGCCAAGCTGCCCCATCTCAGCATGTGGTTGGTACTGTAAAGCCGGGTTACATGCTCCATGAACCGGTCCTTAGGATCCAGGCAAGTACTAAACACAAACCCAAGTCTCGTGCACCCAGCACACAACCAAAACATCCAACTTGCCTTGATCCCTACCTCTACATAACTCACCATGTCCCATTCAAGAGTATGGTAATATAAACTGATGATCTCATTTCCCAAATATCCCATTCTAAGCATGGCTAAGCAAATGCATGTAAATAAATGACATGACAAATTAAATCCCAACCCAAGCTACAAGGAAACAAGGTAATGCAATTCTAGGGAAACTTCCTAGCATGGGTTTCATATTTCATTTGACAATGCAAATAATTCTATCTACACATCCTAGCATAGGATCAAAGTGGTCAAGGACACTTGCCTCCTTCTTGCTGCTCTTGAAATGGGTAGTTCTGATCTTGGAAAGGAATAACTTGCTCTTGAACAGGTTCTACTTCATACCATCACACATAGCAAAAGAAAAACAACAATCATAAGACATAGTTCACACTTCTACTTCATACAAACCACACATTCACATTTATAAAAGTTCTTTACCATTATATGTGTTGTGGTTACTTTATGTGTGTTGAGTTGTGGCTTGCATGCACTTTTAACCATGTGTATATGATTCCTACTTTTGTGTCCACCTTTATACTTACATACTATTTATATGGGTTTCCAATAAATTTCTTATATTCAACTACTTCACCTTTTTACTACCAAGTGTGTATGAAAAGTATTTTTCTTCTCCATATGTGCCTTCAGAATTTCTACCAACCCTAACTGAATTCTTTGTATTTTAGAAACTCCATTTATCATTTACTAGTTGCTATATTTTCAGATTTATATTCCTATGCATAATTGTGTATTTTATTATGAAATTAGTAATACACATCATCTAAACAGTATAGGTTCTGGTCCTAAATGATTTAATAACATATTTTGACCTTGGCTTCTGATGTAGACTATTTCATAATTATTTTCCCTATTTTTCTATAACTATTCTTTGCTTAAAAATGTGTCCCTATACTAATAAATGTGAATAATAGATGAAACAGATTCATTTCAGCCCAAAGATATATTTTTATCTCACTCCAAAGTTTTCTAAGTACTGAGAAAGTTTTTAATTAATTTTGACAATTATGTTTGTCCCACTTTTTAATTTTTAAACACTAGTTACATATTCAATTTTCTAAATTAAATACTAAACAGGGCTAAAATAATGAACTCACCCCATTACAGGGTCCATAATATTATTTTGATAATTTCCAGGGGTCTAGCTACACTTATCAGAGGTGTTTTTCCTAATTTCTATTAAGTCCAGGGGCTAAAACTGATTTTTAAATGAATTTACATGATTTTCTGGAGTTCCAGGGGCTAGATCTGAAGTTTCCGGGGCTAGCTCTCAATTCCAGAGAACCCCAGGGGGTAGCACGTAAGAATTCCAGTCTTTATAATGCGGGGCTGACGTGGACCGTCCGATTTTAAACCGACGGCTGAGATTATAACATTGAACCGGTACGCGGGGTTTTAAAGTCTACCGTGCGATTTAAAATAAACGGCGCACAAGCGGCCACGTCGCTCTGATCGAGCGCGGGCGGCGCTGCCGGCGGCGCACGGCGGCGGGAAGCGGCGATCTCGCCGGAAAGTTTCGGATCCTCGAGAATTCTGCCTAAAACTGTGATCTTATGGCATAGATTGGTAGAGGGGAGGTCAGGGATCTCACCTCGGGGGTTTTCTCGAGCTCGGGGGTCCTGGAAAGTGATCGGCGGCGAGGTCCGAGGCAAAACCACGGCGAAGCTCGTCGGCGCTGGGTTTACACCGTAACTCTCCGAGTTTTCTGCACCTGCAAAGTTCCCCGGAGGCGGTGGATCAAGACCAGCGAGTTAGATCAGAGTTTCCGAGCTTAGATCGGCCAGAATTCACCGGCGAAGTCTCGGTGCTCACCGGAGTGAAAATCGGCGATCGCGTGGGAGAAACTGATCGGGGCTGGGGTTTTTATAGCCGGGGGAGGGCGGTGGGTCTGTTGTGATCGAGTTGGAGTCCTCTGGGACCAGAATTCGGGCGGCAGAACGGATTTTCCGATCGGTTAAGATCGCGCGCGCTCGGGGGAAAAGTCCGGGGTCGCGGGGGCTCAGGGTTAGGGATGACAGGTGGGTCCCACCCGTCGGTGAGAGGCAGCACGGCGCGCGCGGGGGCGGGCTGGCGCGGGGGAGACTGGGCCGGCTGGCGGGTTTCGGCCCACTGGCCGGTTTTTTTCCCGTTTCTCTTTTTCTTTTTCCATTTCTTTTCTGTTTTGAGTATAATTTGAATTCCAGTTTGAATTTGAATTTTTGCAAAACATGCAACACGTCCAAAAATTTTTAAATTCCCCCCTGAACATGGTTTAGAGTTTTGAATCAAAATTTGGGGTGTTACAGCTCTACCCCCCTTAAAAGAAATCTCGTCCTCGAGATTGGTGTTTCTAAGAAAACAATTCCGGAAATTGTGCCTTGAGCTCATCTTCCCGTTCCCAGGTAGCTTCCTCTTCTGAGTGATGCTTCCACTGCACCTTGCACATCCGGATTCTTTTATTTCTGGTGAGGCGTTCCATTGTCTCCAAAATCTTGTAGGGTTGCTCGGCATAAGACAAATCTTCAGCTACATCCACTTCATTCATGGGTAACACCTCTTCAGGCGTCCTCAGGCATTTCTTGAGTTGTGACACATGGAATACATCGTGCACGTCCGATAGATGAGCCGGTAACTCTAGTTGGTACGCCACTTCGCCTTTTCTTTCCAAAACTTGAAAGGGTCCTATGTATCGAGGTGACAACTTCCCTTTCACCTTGAACCGACGAAGTCCTCTGATAGGGGACACCTTGAGATAAACATAGTCTCCCACGTTGAAAACGAGCTCTCTTCTTCGTACATCAGCATAACTCTTCTGGCGTGTTTGTGCTATCCTCAAGTTGTTGCGAATCTCCCTCACCTTCGCCTCGGCTTCTTGTAGCACTTCTGGACCAAACACTTTACTTTCTCCTGTTTGGTTCCAAAATAGGGGAGTTCTGCACTTCCTTCCATACAAAGCTTCAAACGGTGACATCTTCATACTAGCTTGATAGCTGTTGTTATAGGAAAACTCCGCATACGGTAAGTTCTTGTCCCAACTCCTATTGTTTTTGAGTCCACATGCCCTTAACATATCTTCAAGGATCTGATTGGTTCTCTCCGTCTGCCCGTCAGTTTGTGGATGATAGGCAGAGCTGAAGTTCAGATGGGTTCCCATGGTTTCATGCAACTTCTGCCAAAACCTCGAGGTGAACTGTGTCCCTCGGTCCGACACTATCTTCTTTGGCACTCCATGGTAACACACAATCCTTGACATGTACAATTCTGCCAACTTGGATCCGCTGTAGCTTTCTTTCACAGGGATGAAATGAGCTACCTTGGTTAGCCTATCAATAATGACCCATATTGAATCATACCCGGATTGGGTCCTAGGCAATCCCACGACAAAATCCATGCTGATTTCTTCCCACTTCCATTCAGGCACTTTGAGTGGTTGCAATAATCCCGCGGGCCGTTGATGTTCAGCTTTCACCAACTGACATGTGTCACATAGGGCAACATGTTCCGCGACATCTCGCTTCATGCCATACCACCAATACCTGCTTTTGAGGTCCTGGTACATCTTCGTACTCCCAGGATGAATGGAATAGTCGGAATCGTGAGCCTCCTTCAAAATTAATTCACGGATCTCTTTTACTTCTGGCACACAGATCCTTTTCCCGTGCCACACCGTTCCTTGTTCATCCTCTCTAAAACCAGGAGCTTTATTTTCCTTGATGAGCTGTCGGATCTCTTGTATCTTCTCATCATTCTTTTGGCCCTCGCGTATGTCTTGCTCGAGTGTGGAGTCCACTTCCATGGCGATGGCTTCACCACTATTTACTAGACATAGATTGAGTCTTATAACCTCGTCCTTCAATTCTGCAGGCATGTCCTTCAAACTCAACTTATTGACCTGCACTTTCCGACTCAAAGCATCGGCCACGACGTTTGCTTTCCCGGGATGATAGTTGATGCCCACATCAAAGTCATTGATTAGCTCTAACCATCTCCTTTGTCTAATGTTGAGATCTGGCTGTGTGAATATGTACTTCAAACTCTTATGATCCGTATATATCTCTGTCCTCTTCCCCATCAAACAGTGCCGCCAAATTTTCAACGCGTGTACCACTGCAGCTAGTTCTAGATCATGTGTAGGATAGTTCTTCTCGTGCTTCCGAAGCTGCCGGGATGCATATGCCACAACATGTCCTTCTTGCATGAGAACACATCCCAACCCATTTCCAGAGGCATCGCAGTACACTGTGAAATTCTTCTGCATATCTGGCATAACCAGCACTGGGGCTGTTGTCAATCTCTTCTTTAGCTCCTGAAAGCTCGTCTGGCACTGGGGTGTCCAGGTGAATGTGATTCCCTTCTCCAACAGTTTAGTGAGAGGTCTCGAGATCTTGGAGAATCCCTCAATAAACCGTCGATAGTATCCAGCCAAGCCCAAAAAGCTTCGAACTTCCCTGACATTTTCAGGGGTCTTCCGCTTCTGGATATCCTCGATTTTGGCGGGATCTACGGAGATTCCTCCCTCCGAGATTATATGTCCTAAAAAGGGAACTCTCTTCAGCCAAAACTCACACTTGCTCAACTTGGCATATAGTTGGTGTTCTCTCAGCCTCTGTAACACCAACCTTAGATGTTTCTCATGTTCTTCTTCATCTTTGGAGAAGACGAGAATATCATCTATGAAAACCACCACAAATTTGTCTAGATATTCCATGAATACCTTGTTCATGAGGTACATAAAATATGCCGGGGCATTGGTTAGCCCGAAAGGCATGATAGTGTATTCATACAGTCCGTACCGAGATACGAAAGCTGTCTTGGGAATATCAGATTGCCTTATCTTGAGTTGGTGGTATCCCAACCTGAGATCAATTTTCGAGAACACACAAGCTCCCCTCAACTGATCAAACAAGTCTTCAATGCGAGGCAATGGGTACTTGTTCTTGATGGTTACCTCATTCAAGGCACGGTAATCCACGCATAACCTTTGGGTTCCGTCTTTCTTGGGCACAAATATCACCGGGGCTCCCCATGGTGAGGAACTAGGGCGAATATACCCCTTCTCCGTCAATTCTCTCAAATGATCCTTGAGCTCCTCTAGCTGCTTGGAGTCCATTCGATAAGGTCTCTTGTATATCGGGGCTGTTCCCGGTACTAGCTCAATTGCGAATTCCACGTCACGGTCGGGGGGCATACCTGGCAACTCCTCCGGAAAAACATTTGGGTATTCCCTGATAGTCCTAATTTCCTCAACTTTCACCTCCACTTGATTTAATTTAATGTCCCTCCTAGGCTCGTGTATCGTAATGAACTTTACTCTTGTGCCACTGGGGTGAGTTAGTTCCACCGTTCTGGTCGAACAATGGATGATTCCTTTATGTTTGGTCAACCAATCCATACCCAAAATAATATCTATCCCTTGTGAATCTATCACTATGAGGTTAGCCGTAAATACTACCCCATTAATGTCTAGGTTCACTTTGGGACACACTTGTCTTGTCCTTATTTCTCCACCTGGAGAGTTTACGGCTAGCATATGGTTCATTTGTGTGGTTGCTAGGTCATACTTCTTAACAAACCCTTGAGCAATGAACGAATGGGTAGCACCAGAATCAAACAGCAGAGTTGCAAGGTGTAAATTGGCAGGAAACTTATCAACTACCACATCGGGTGCCTCTTGTGCTTCCTCCATAGTGACGTGGTTCACCCGTCCTCGCATTACATTCTGCTGTTGTGGCGGCGCAGGCTTCTTCTTCGGGCATTTATGGGCGTAGTGCCCCACTTCACCACACCTGAAACATTGCACCCCAATCTTAGATGCCTGGCCTTTGTTGTCTTGGGGTTGGTTTGGGGGTCCTTGCACTGCTGGTCAAGGTGGATATGCGGGGCGAGGCTGCTGCACAAACTGACGTGGCGGCTGTGCTGGTGTTGCGAGTGGCCTGTAGTTTGGGTTGTACCCTCTTGGTGCTGAATAGGGTACCGCAGCACGGCTCGTCTGCCCCGTAGTTTGCTGCATCATACGTGGGCGGGTGTTGCTCCCTGAGGCTTGATGTGACCATCCCGCCTTCCTCTTATTCTCATTTTCCAGGGCCTTTAGCTTCCTTTCCACCACAAACGCTCTGTCCACCATCTTTTGAAAACTTTCATACTCATTGGAGGACATGGCACACTGCATCTCTGCGGTAAGTCCTTCCACGAAACAATCTTGTTTCTGCTCATCAGTCTCTATGTCTCGTGGAGCATAACGGGATAGTTGAGTAAATTTAGTGAGGTATTCCCTCACCGTCATGTTTCCCTGCTGCAGTCCCAGAAACTCTTTCCTCTTGTTTTTGAGTTCACCTCTTGGGATGTAGTGGTTGCGGAAGCTACGCTTGAACTCTTCCCAAGTGATGTTCTCAGGGTCATGATGGGCGGCCACGTAAGCGGTCCACCAATCAGCAGCAGGTCCATGTAATTGATGAGAGGCAAACAGCACCCTCTCATACCCTTGGCATTGTATTATCCTCATCTTACTTTCAATGGTCTTCAGCCAATCATCTGCCTCCAGAGGTTCAGCAGCACTTGCAAACTTTGGAGGTTGAGTTCCTAGAAACTCACTCAACCTTGGTTGGCGTGGTGCAGCTTGTGGAGGTGGAACTTGATGCAAGTTGGCCACCACTTGAGTCAAGTTCTGGATGAGCTGATTTTGATTCTCCAGCATTTGGTGGAGAGGGTCAACTTCTTCACGGCGACCACCCCGGTCCTGGCCTCCAGAAAGATGAGGGTTGCATGCCTCATCGTTGTTGTTGGCGGGGTTGGCAGCACGTCCTTTTCCTCTTCCGGCCATCTGGCAGAATCAACAAATGTTAATTTGATACCATTTAGTATCATCTTACTACTTTCATTTGTTGGTACTTTGAGGTGTTGAGACTTTGTTAAAATTTTACGAGGGTTTATATCTCACACCAAATAAATGCACTATTATTTCCTGTGGGTTCACACACCAAAGCAAAGCAATCTGAAGACGAGGCTGTGGACAATTGCTCATGGCTTCCACAACTCACGTCACACACCAAGCATCATCACACCATTAACTACGTAACGACTCGACTACTCGACCTCTTGCTAGCTAGGGGAAAGACTCTACACTACTCGTCCTCTTGAGCTGGCTCCTCGGGATCTTCTTCCTCATTTCGGCTACCTTCTGACTCTGCTTTGGGTGGGGAGGCTGCGGGTGGAGAAGTGCGACGACGCCTGATCGCTCGGCGATCCGGGGAGTCAGGAGTCCATGGATCACTCACGGTGACACACAGTTCATTCCCATCTCCTCTTTCTCTCGCCTTTAAGCAAGCTCGCAGCAACGCCTCCGTTTCCTTCAGGGTGTCTCGGACGTCCTGAAGCTCTTGTTGACACTCCTGCAGTCGAGTGCTAAGCATAGCAGCATCCTCCAAGCACAAGTCCATGTGCTCATGGGAAGTCCCTTGCTGCACCGGTGGGTACTTGTACTCCGTGGTATCACTCTCACGTTGGAGGACATACATGTACTCAGTTTTGTCCAAGTGGCGACGATAGATGTGACTCTGGCAGGTGATGGCCTCCCAGGTGACATCTTTCTCCGCATCAACTTGTGTTGCTCGACAAGCTGGAGAGTGGTGAATCTTAAGCAGCTGATTCTTGTGTATAATCCTCATCTCCGAACTCCATTCTTCCCTCTTCTCACGGATGGTCCTGGTGAAGTTATAGTGGATGATTAGCTTGCCCGTGTTGCCGGCGGCTTCGAGCATACGTCGAAGACGGCGCAACAAATCTCCTACTGCCAATCCGTAGGAAAGGTACGTCACTGGACGACTCTCCTCTCTTTCGGCAAGGGCAACTACGGGAACTCTCCCTCCTGTGGACTTACGAGCGGTGCGAATCATGCGAACCATCTAGAACAAAAGAATTTAAAATTAGGTTAGATAAATTCCCAAACAAAAATCCTATTTTGAATGAAAGTTGGGGTAAGATGAAGAAAATGACTCCTTTAATAATACTTTTCCACCCACACTTTGGAAAATAGTTTTTAAGAAAATAGGGCCCTTAAATACGTCCATTTCTACCTAGGTCCACGTTCCTACGGGCAACCTTGGCTCTGATACCACCTCTGTCACACCCGGTTTTTCCGAAGAAACAACCAAGTGAATATCACATGTATGCCAGGATCATTTTCTCATACATGTGATGACAAATAGTAAGCATCATTTATTACAAGCCAGGTGTCGAATAGAAATAAGTCTTACATCGCAAATGTCTCAATGGACACTAATGCTTCATCACAAGTAAATAAACTAGCAGCGGAATATTATTCTTTAGGGCTCCATCACAGGCGTTGCCCGGGGGTCTTCATGAACCTAAAAACCTTCCTCGGGTCCAAAATCTTGGTCATTATACACCACCTCATTATCTTGACCTAAGCAGCAATATAAACCAACTAATATGCAAGGTTGAGTACCAATGGTACTCAGCAAGTGTGGGAAAATTATATCATGCATGGCTAGAACAAGGAGAGGTTGAACTCATGGTTAAAGCACTACGCAATTAATACCTATCACCTTAGCTTATTAAGCACCTACATTACTACACAGGTGAAATGGTCCCAATCTCCCATCCCATCATCATAACCAAATAACCATAACATCATTTCCAATGTTAAGCTCCCCGCTTAACATCCACAATTCCCAAAAACCTTCACTCCTCTAATCATGAATAAGTCCAGGCCGCTCTTAACCGTGAGCACGGCTGTCAAGACAGTTTTGACTCTGCAGAGTTTGTACCACTGTACCCACAAGTAGTGATTTCATCCCCCGTTGCCGGGTGGACTAAAAGAACCTTCATTATGCCAGTGGCTACGATCCACATTCACACTTCCCAGGTGTGCAGCCAGGAGATCACTACAAAGCCTTTACAAAGGGATTCCCGACGAGCGTGGGCCCACTGAGGTTTCACCCCTAACAGCATACAAGAGGCTCCAACCCTGCTGCAGTGGCCCCCTCTTGAGCCTTGCGGTTCATATGGTAGTCCAGCTGACACCTACTCCCCGCACCATCCAACACACCCATACTACGCCGGGGATACACCTAATTAATTGGCCAAGCTGCCCCATCTCAGCATGTGGTTGGCACTGTAAAGCCGGGTTACATGCTCCATGAACCGGTCCTTAGGATCCAGGCAAGTACTAAACACAAACTCAAGTCTCGTGCACCCAGCACACAACCAAAACATCCAACTTGCCTTGATCCCTACCTCTACATAACTCACCATGTCTCATTCAAGAGTATGGTAATATAAACTGATGATCTCATTTCCCAAATATCCCATTCTAAGCATGGCTAAGCAAATGCATGTAAATAAATGACATGACAAATTAAATCCCAACCCAAGCTACAAGGAAACAAGGTAATGCAATTCTAGGGAAACTTCCTAGCATGGGTTTCATATTTCATTTGACAATGCAAATAATTCTATCTACACATCCTAGCATAGGATCAAAGTGGTCAAGGACACTTGCCTCCTTCTTGCTGCTCTTGAAATGGGTAGTTCTGATCTTGGAAAGGAATAACTTGCTCTTGAACAGGTTCTACTTCATACCATCACACATAGCAAAAGAAAAACAACAATCATAAGACATAGTTCACACTTCTACTTCATACAAACCACACATTCACATTTATAAAAGTTCTTTACCATTATATGTGTTGTGGTTACTTTATGTGTGTTGAGTTGTGGCTTGCATGCACTTTTAACCATGTGTATATGATTCCTACTTTTGTGTCCACCTTTATACTTACATACTATTTATATGGGTTTCCAATAAATTTCTTATATTCAACTCCTTCACCTTTTTACTACCAAGTGTGTATGAAAAGTATTTTTCTTCTCCATATGTGCCTTCAGAATTTCTACCAACCCTAACTGAATTATTTGTATTTTAGAAACTCCATTTATCATTTACTAGTTGCTATATTTTCAGATTTATATTCCTATGCATAATTGTGTATTTTATTATGAAATTAGTAATACACATCATCTAAACAGTATAGGTTCTGGTCCTAAATGATTTAATAACATATTTTGACCTTGGCTTCTGATGTAGACTATTTCATAATTATTTTCCCTATTTTTCTATAACTATTCTTTACTTAAAAATGTGTCCCTATACTAATAAATGTGAATAATAGATGAAACAGATTCATTTCAGCCCAAAGATATATTTTTATCTCACTCCAAAGTTTTCTAAGTACTGAGAAAGTTTTTAATTAATTTTGACAATTATGTTTGTCCCACTTTTTAATTTTTAAACACTAGTTACATATTCAATTTTCTAAATTAAATACTAAACAGGGCTAAAATAATGAACTCACCCCATTACAGGGTCCATAATATTATTTTGATAATTTCCAGGGGTCTAGCTACACTTATCAGAGGTGTTTTTCCTAATTTCTATGAAGTCCAGGGGCTAAAACTGATTTTTAAATGAATTTACATGATTTTCTGGAGTTCCATGGGCTAGATCTGAAGTTTCCGGGGCTAGCTCTCAATTCCAGAGAACCCCAGGGGGTAGCACGTAAGAATTCCAGTCTTTATAATGCGGGGCTGATGTGGACCGTCCGATTTTAAACCGACGGCTGAGATTATAACATCGAACCGGTACGCGGGGTTTTAAAGTCTACCGTGCGATTTAAAATAAACGGCGCACAAGCGGCCACGTCGCTCTGATCGAGCGCGGGCGGCGCTGCCGGCGGCGCACGGCGGCGGGAAGCGGCGATCTCGCCGGAAAGTTTCGGATCCTCGAGAATTCTGCCTAAAACTGTGATCTTATGGCATAGATCGGTAGAGGGGAGGTCAGGGATCTCACCTCGGGGGTTTTCTCGAGCTCGGGGGTCCTGGAAAGTGATCGGCGGCGAGGTCCGAGGCAAAACCACGGCGAAGCTCGTCGGCGCTGGGTTTACACCGTAACTCTCCGAGTTTTCTGCACCTGCAAAGTTCCCCGGAGGCGGTGGATCAAGACCAGCGAGTTAGATCAGAGTTTCCGAGCTTAGATCGGCCAGAATTCACCGGCGAAGTCTCGGTGCTCACCGGAGTGAAAATCGGCGATCGCGTGGGAGAAACTGATCGGGGCTGGGGTTTTTATAGCCGGGGGAGGGCGGTGGGTCTGTTGTGATCGAGTTGGAGTCCTCTGGGACCAGAATTCGGGTGCAGAACGGATTTTCCGATCGGTTAAGATCGCGCGCGCTCGGGGGAAAAGTCCGGGGTCGCGGGGGCTCAGGGTTAGGGATGACAGGTGGGTCCCACCCGTCGGTGAGAGGCAGCGCGGCGCGCGCGGGGGCGGGCTGGCGCAGGGGAGACTGGGCCGGCTGGCGGGTTTCGGCCCACTGGCCGGTTTTTTTCCCGTTTCTCTTTTTCTTTTTCCATTTCTTTTCTGTTTTGAGTATAATTTGAATTCCAGTTTGAATTTGAATTTTTGCAAAACATGCAACATGTCCAAAAATTTTTAAATTCCCCCCTGAACATGGTTTAGAGTTTTGAATCAAAATTTGGGGTGTTACACGCATCGCACGGCACCACCCTATGCGGTCCTGGAGTGGGTGAACCACGGGGTGGTCCCCACAAACAGATGTCCCCGCCGCCCTCCCCTTGCTCAAGCAGCTTCTCTCTCGGTGAGTACCGCCGCCTCTGAGCTTGGAATTCCCCAAGAGCGCCGCCATTTCCCTCTGTCAAACCGATCTCATGGCCCTGCAGCACCGCGCACAAGCCGTAGACGCCGACCCCGGAGAGAAACGCCGCCGGAAACCACCATCCCGACGCTTGCCGGTAAGAATTCGTCGCCGCTCGCCAGTGAAACCTTCAAATTACACGGTTTCCATCCACCCTAATCATCGGTGTGCCATCTCTAGACTCCAGGGAAGCGTCATGACCCGAAAGCTTGAAGGGATCTCCACCCCAACTGCCACTTCGACGAGCACAGCAAGTCGCCGCCCCCTGTCCTCGTCGCCGACCGGGTTCCGAGTCCTTCAGGTCTAAGAAATTAGGCTAGGTGAGCTCCCCTACCTCCCCTCTGCCGAATTATGCTTAGAAATCTGAGTCTTAGCGTGTGTAGGTGAAGATCCGAGACCTCGTCGGCGAGATCGTCGCCTCCGCCGCCGTGCGCTATGTTTTCCCCGGTCGGAGCGACATGGCGCAATGTGGCGTGTCCATTTTAAATCGCACGGCAGAAATTAAATGGGTGCCTACCCCTTCAGCGATCTAATCTGGGCCCTCGGTTTTAAATCCGACGGCCCACGTTTAAATCACCTGTTCCCACTGGGAATTTAGCGTGCTACCCCCTGAGGCTTTCAGAAAACACGAGCTAGCCCCTGAAATTTTGGTTCTACCCCCTGGACTTCCTGGAAAATATGCAAACACGTTTAGAATGCTGTTTTAGCCCCTGTACTTAATAGAAATTAGGAGACTATTTCTGTATTTGAGGTTTAGGCCCCTGAGTATTATAGAAAATAGAATTTTGGGCCCTGTAGGACATGTAAATAAGGTATTTAGACATTTAAATAGGATTTAAATTCATTATAAGTGCAAATAATCAGGTAAAGTCATTTTGAGTTGATCTAGTACTTTGAAAACAATTAGAGTGATCTGAAAACTGGTTTTAGGTGGTAAATCAATTCTGAAAATGCCAAGTTAGTTTATGTTTATTGCTGAAAATCTATTTTAGGCATAAAATAAATCTGAAATGTGTGTAAGTTCAAATTAAATTGCCCTAGCTCTTTGAAAACTTGTAGAACAGTTTGAAATTTGGATTTAGATGGAGAATGAATTCTAAAAAGGCAATTTAGTTTCTGTTTTAATTCCAAAATTCACTTTTAGGAATAGGAATAATTCTGAAAATATGAGAAAATATGCATGCCCTTAGGAAATGTCATATAAGGATTATTGAACATAAAGTTTCAATTGGAAAGTTGATTAGGGGATCTGAAAATCCTGTTTAGGGGTGGAATATACATGTTTATGCAAAGATGTAACTAACAAAGTGAAGCAATTTGTATGTATGTATGTATGACTTGCATGAGTGTATGTGTGGATGAATGCTTATGGAATGTTGTTTCTTTTGCTATGTGTATTGCCGTGAATAGAACCAGCCCCAGAGCCGGTTCTCACCTTTCAAGATCAAGACTTTCCACTCCCAGAGCAGCAGGAAGAAGGCAAGTGTCCTTGACCACTTTGATCCTATACTAGGATGTGTAGTTAGAATTTAATTGCATTGTCAATTTGGAATATGATACCTAAGCTAGGAAGTTTCCCTAGATTTTCATTATCTTATTTCCTTGTAGCCTGGGTTGGGATTTATTTTATTATGTCATTTATTTATATACCTATGCTTAGCCATGCTTAGAATGGGATAAGTGGGATATGAGATCATCAACTTGTTTACCTTACTCTTGAATGAGATATTATGAGTTATGTAGAGGTAGGGATCGAGGCAAGTTGGATGCTTTGGTTGGTGCTGTGTGCACGAGACTCGGGTTTGTGTTTAGTGCTTGTTGGATCCTAAGGACCGGTTCATGGAGCATGTAACCTGGCTTTACAGTGCCAACCACATGCTGAGATGGGGCAGCTTGGCCAATTAATTAGGTGTATCTCCGGCGTAGTATGGGTTCTTGGATGGTGCGGGAATAGGTGTCAGCTAGACTACCATATGAACCGCAAGGCTCAAGAGGGGGCCACTGTAGCGGGGTTGGAGCCTCTTGTATGTTGTTAGGGGTGAAACCTCAGTGGGCTCACACTCGTCGGGAATCCCTTTGTAAAGGCCTCGTAGTGATCTCCTGGCTACACACCTCGGAAGTGTGAACGTGGTTCACGGCCACTAGCATAATGGAGGTTCTTTTAGTCCACCCGGCAACGGGGGAAGAAATCACTACATGTGGGTACTGTGGTGCAAACTCTGTAGAGTCAAAACTGTCATGACAGCCGTGCTCACTGTCAAGAGCGGCTTGGACTTATTCATGATTAGAGGATGATGAATTGGGAAGTTGAGGATGTTAAGTGGGAAGGTTAACATTGGAGGTGAGACTATGTTTACTTGATATTGATGATGGGTTGAGGGATTGGGACCATTGCACCTGTGTAGTAATGTAGGTGCTTAATAAGCTAAGGTGATAGGTATTAATTGCGTAGTGCTTTAACCATGAGTTCAACCTCTCCTTGCTCTAGCCATGCATGACATAACTTTCCCACACTTTCTGAGTACCAACGGTACTCAAGCTTGCTTTTCTGTTGGTTTAAATTGCTGCTCAGGTCAAGGGGATGACGTGGTGTTCAATGACCAAGACTTCGGACCCGAAGAAGGATTCTAGGTTCACGGAGTCCCCCGGGCAACGCCTGTGATGGAGCCCACAAGATTTATATTCCGCTGCTGTTTTATCTAAATGTTATGAACATATTATCGTCCATCGAGACATTTTGCTATGTAAGACTTATTTATATCCGAACACTTGGCATGCAATAAATTGATGCTTCACTATTTGTCATCACATGTATGAGAGAATGATCCTGGCATACATGTGATAATCACTCGGTCGTTCTTCAGAGAAACCGGGTGTGACACCCTGGTGATCCATGCTTGCTTGCGCCTAGAAACAGTTCGTTTGCTGCTGCTCCCGAGTTGAAACTGAAGAAACCGGAACTGATCACCGTGTACAGCCCAAACCAGGAGTGATCATGCCCAAGCAAGCCACCTCATTGGTTCATCTAGAAGTCTAGTTGCTCACCTCTGAAGCTCAGCCCTATCCATTGATCACAGAGGGAGAATTTCAAGTTTTTCTCGCGGGCGGCAGAAACTGACCTTGAGGTATGGAATTGCAAAATTCGTCATCAAATCGTGTTTGTTGAGTTTCAAACTTCACACACAGGATGTTAACTGCCTAGCACACCTTCTCCATCGATTTTGGACCATGAAATTGAGTGTATAGTGAGCAATCCGAGTTCTTCTCGAGGGTATGGCGCTGGACCATATCGGGCGCACGGTGCCGGTAGGTTTGGAGCGCTTCCCGGCTTGTTTAGACCTCATGTCGGTCTTCTACATGATCCCCTGGTGCTTTAGAGCCCAAGAACAGACCATTTGGTGGAGAATTCACCATGCACAACCTCGTCGGAGCACTAGGGTTTTCTGTTGCCGGTGCGCCCTATTTTCTGGCGAGTTTCAGCCGCCGGCGACATCACCAACGTGTTCAGCGTGGGGGAAAATGGGGGGGGGGGGGGCGGCCAGAAGGGGGTCCGGAGGTGGCTGGGAAGTGCCTTTCCGGCGACCTTGCTGGAGGGAGCCGCCACTGCCTTGTTTGGCGCGAGGCTGAAGGTTAGGGATGACTAGTGGGACCCACTGTCGGCATTTAAACATTTTCCAGATTTTCCCAATTCTGTTCAAACTTTGGAGAGCCATAACTTTGTGTAGGAGTGTCCAAAAATTGTGAAACAAATTTTGTTAGATTCCTCTCAAAGAGTACTATCCAGAGGTGCAGCCCAATATTTATAAAAATCTCTGGATTTGGCTCATTAGTTCATTTAACAAAAATATTGTATGAATTTTTACAGGAGTTCTGTTTATTGGAAAATTCCCAAATTTGGACAAGAAATACTCCCAAAATTCGTTAAACTCCAGTAAAAATTTCAGAGGCATTGGACCTAATTTGCTTTGTCAAATGATGTGTTCATTCCTTATGTCTCTGAAAATGGGAAAATGAACAGAGACAATTTCAGCTTTTTCCCATTCTTTGTAAAATCCATATCTCCATGTAGGAAACTCCAAAAATGGTAAAACTAATTCATGTGGACTCAGGACATTTTGTAATTCACAAAAATTACTTTGCAGCAGAGGAAAGCTTAATATCTAGAGGGTAAAGGCAGGTTAGTGAAACCCACATAAGGATTTGTTGTGCTCACATGAAGACATTTCATGAGCTCAGTTTTTGCACACTGCCTAAATACCTTCCATAGAGGCTGTGGTTAAATTCTCAGCTTCATTGGACCTCTGGAACTTGAGCTACCATCTTTTAGGTTTAAGTGTTCATATAATGGACTTAATCACATGGTGATTACTAGTATCTCTTTTCACCCTAGCTTTCATCATCTCTAAGGTTGTAGATCCAACAACAGAAACCTTGCTGTTGTTTGTCCTTTTTAGGTGTGAGTTAACTGGTACAACAGTTTTGAATCATTTTCTAAATTTCTTTTGAATACATATGCATAAATCATCTTAATAGCACGTGACGTCGACGTTCGACGAGGACTCGACTCTGCAGCGAGGATCTCCATCTTTTGACGAGTTTGGCGGATTCTTCGGAGGAAGACTAACTCCTAGCTTCTAAACAAACCGTTGAGCAAGACAAGCCCCAGTTTGCATATCGTTACCGTTTTAAATTTTGCTTTACTTTACCTCATGTGTATTAGAGTTGATATTGTGCATTATGTCTAGGATGTTTGAAACCCATTTGCATGGCTATTACATCCCTGAGTAGAAGGTTTAGTGTAGGCTTTGCCTCGTCGTAGATGCTAGGCTAATGTTGTACCTAGCTTGGTAGAAGTCGAGTAGTAAAAAGCTACTCGCGAGAAAGGTCGAGTAATGGAGTTACTCGCGAGAGGTTGATGATAAGAGCACCCTCATGAAAATGAGATGGGGACGGGGATGTTCCTGTAGGATGGAGCGCTCAAGGTTGGTCTCGACCTACAATGGGTGTGACAATGCTTGAGACCACATTTGGCCTGGACCGGGATGGTAAGGCAAATGTGGAGGTTGGTTATAGCCCCATCCGTGTCGGTTAAGGACCGTATGTATGCGGCCCTGCTGGACAAGATTGAGCTGTACCGGATATATATAGTGGGGTATGGGACCCATGAAACCGATGTAACTCGATGGACCGTGATATAGAAACTCATCCTTCACGTGGGAATGACGTTGAGAAGGCGGGAGGTGTAAATCCTTTAGCGGGCAACTTCGACATGTCCGCGTTGAGGACCATCCTGCTCGGCGCGAAACGTTTTTCTATGTCGGGGTGTTATGTGAAAGGTTTATGCATACAACGTAAGAAAGAGCTCTTGAGAGGGTCTTTCGAGGCGGTTGTATGTGTCGTGTATTCCGGGATGTTATTGATTCAAATCACCGTCGCTCGCGGAAGAGGATTGAGCATACTTGCCCACTGCGCCGTGACGTAGTAAGAAGAGGAACTAAGTCTCTTAACTTTCTGTTTATGGATTAATCTTTGTATTGAAACCTTGACTGAATTAGAGATAGTGCCAACTAAAGTTCATTTACACCTCAGGCTAGCAACATCGGGATAAGCGTTTCTTTTTTGATTGTGGACTTCCTGTGTTGTGAGGCGTGAGGATTACTAAAATGAAGGCTATAAGAATCTGAATATAAGGATCAAGTTTAGTCAAGCTTCAGTTTTGCAAATACATGTTCCTATTGTCTTACTACCCTTGCATGTAGAGTTACATGTTTAGGATTGACGGTTAAGTCTTGCTGAGCCTTAGTGCTCACGGTTGCTTCTGAGTTGTTTTGCAGATAGCAGGATGCCTGCTATGAAGAGGGTTGTTCGGTGAGACGACAAACCTCACGGTTCGTTATACTCATTGGAAACCTAGCCGCTGCCTTCTTTGGTGAAGCTAGTAGGAAGCGTTCACGGGCTGAACGACTTCTCTTCGACGTAGTTAGGGTCGAGAGTGAGTAGATTGTCCAGCTAGTTTTACATTCTGCTGCGTGTGTACTTATGTTGTAAAAGATCTTATGTTGAGTAACAAAATGGTTCCGTTATGTTCTTGAGCCTCTTTTCGTACATGCTGTTGGGTGCCGCATCGCACGGCACCGCCCACTGCGATTTCCAGGCCTCACAAAAGTTGAGTGCGACGCCCTCAATTCTGTGGAAAACCATGGAACCGAGACTAATGCATATGTGTGCCTAGGATGTTCATCACACATACACATATATTCCACAAACTGATTTTCAGATTATATATTACCACGAATAACAGAGTTTATTACAATATATCATGAGTCTTGGACTCATGCTCACAGCTGAAGTCTTATTTCTATGCAGCGGAAGTCTTTATTCTAACGCGGAAGGAATTTAGCTAATGCGGAAGCAAATCTAAGCAGAAGTGGCTCCATCTCTACTCCCTCCACAGGCAAGGTTGAGAATAGATCACACGCCTTAATGCTCCACTTGGTCTTCATAGTAGTCTTCTCTTGCTGCTGATGATGAAATAATAATGCAAGTTTGAGTACAATGATGTACTCAGCAAGTGCGGGAAAACATGATATGTAGCTCATAACAAGGTAGGTATAAAAAGGCTTATTTGCAGAAAAGCAGGTTTATGAAACCATGATAAAAAAGCAACTTAACTTTAGATGAATGTAATCCCAGCATGTATTAAATTACCAACATACCTCCATCGCTTTCCATGTTCCACCCGAATATTAACCAACCTCATTCATACTCACGAATACCTCGTATTTGCCACCATCTCACGAATACCTTCACGTATTCGCTACCATCTTACCTCATAAACCACTATGTCTCACACCGAGACCCATCTCGTTACCATGACTCAACAGTCATGCAACCATCTTATCACCCGGACTCAATAGTCCCAAAACCAAACCTTAACCAAAAACAATAACCATAACCAAGTACATTCCCAATAACCATCCCAATAACCATCCCAACTAATCATGGCAGTTTAGCCAGGCGCTCGTGACCGTAAGCTCGGCTATCATGATAGTTTTAGACTCAGCAGAGTTTGTACCTCTTTACCCACAAGTTTGTGATTTCGTCACCCGTCGGCGACTGCAAAACCTCCATTATACCAGTACACAACCGTCGGTGTATGGTCAAGAGATCACAAAATAGCCTTTACAAAGGGGCTACTAGATGTATGGACTCACTAAGGTTTCACCGGCAGGCTAGAATCTCCAATTCTCCCACCCACGGGCCCCCTCTTGTGCCATGCAGTTCCCTCGACTCCCATTCCCCGCGCCTTCCACAGTCCATAACACTCTAGCAACTTACCTAATTACTCAGCTAAGCCGCACCCATACTTGGCCCTGTGGTGGCACTGTTATCGTGGCATGTGCATGCATGAACCGGTCCTTAGATCTACGGCAAGTAAACCACCATCTCATGCTATCTCATTCACAAACCCAGTCTTGCCTAGATCTCCCTCCGATCCATGTTCATTAACATCATCAGTTTCTCATTATCATTACGAGTGCAGTTAGCTAGACACATTTTTCTCGCTTCCCAATCCCCATGGACTCAGCGAAGCATAAAGCAAAAACCATACCCGACTCATAAACTTCCCTGGCGACAAGGGTGGTTTTACCAACACTAGTAAATTCCTATAAAAAGGGTTTCCCATCATGTTCGACTCAGTACACACACCTTTTCGCAAAACAAAACAGTTTCACCCAAAACATAGGATCAATATGGTCAAGGAGCACTTGCCTTGTTCTTGAAGTTCCGGTTGTTCTTGGATCTCAAAACCTGGTTGCTGCAGTCCGTCGTAGACAGCTCGCTGAGCTTGTCCTGCTAGGTAGGATCACGTGAATACAAGATTCACAGCAATCAATATCATACACAAACCTTAAACTAGATGCGATGATGCAGATGCATGCTATCCTATGATTTTTATTAGATTGGTGTGTTCTTGCATGGCTTGCATGGACAGAGGTGTTCGGATCAAAGGTGGACATGGCAATGATCTTGTCTTTAGATAAACCTGATCATCAAGTGATCTGTCCACGAGAAGGCCTCTGTTCGAAAGGAATCAAAGAACAGATGCAAAGAAAACACAACGATGTCGTAAGGTGGTATTGGGGGCCTACCTTACGTTCCTTTCGGTCTTCGAGGTCCTCCTCAGACAGCTGGGTTTATCCTCCGGCGATCTTCCTTACCGCGCTCCGGCGATGGCTTTCTCGGCGAGTTGGGGCTAGGGCTCTAAGTCGTCGGCTCAAGAGTTGGAAAAGAAGTTTGTGGTTTCGGCCAGGGGTTCTGGGTTCTATTTATAATCGGGAAGAGAAGAGTCCTAATCTGATTGTATCCCGAATATGGGTCCTGTTTGAATCTTACAACTTATCTTTGATTATGTGCGGTATCATCGTGGAATTCAGGTCGGTTTCTGTTCCGGTATTTCTTACGTGTACAGATTCCAAAATCGTTTCAGAACCCGTCACCTTCGCGGTGATGAGCTCCGGAAGTTCCACGTGTCCACCGGCCTGGTCTCTTCCTGACATGACCCTACGGTCTTGTCGAGCCAGGATCACGCTGAGGGGTGCTGCGTTGCACAGCACCGTATAACACACGTCAAAAGTACAAAGCGGAAGCGAAATTTTATTACATAAACAGGTTTATGAACGTGTTTACATCAAAATAAGTCCAGTCTACACTCACGAGCGTAGACTACGCATCAAGTCCACGTTCAGCCCTTGAACGTGTCCTTGCTAGCACACATGCACACTAACTCTGCGGCGTGCACGACTCCCTTTCGACGGGGTTCCCCTCCTGGGGTTCCGTCTCCTCTTCGGGAGTCCCTTCCTCATAGAACCCTGCAAAAGCTTCAAACACAAGCAGTGAGCACGAATGCTCAGCAAGTCTGACCCGTCTCACCTAAACATGGAACTTCTACATGAGGGGTGATGGGTACATCAGGCAAAATCATTTGCAAAGGACTCGCCTAATTAGTGGAACCCTACTTTCAGGTTTTAGCAGCAGGTGGTGGAGAACCTTACGCTAAGGCACATGAGAGAGCCACAATCAAACAAGAAACGCATTTCTCTCATGTACTTTGCCCAAAGTTAAAAGGAACTTTAGTTAGCTCTAACTATGGCAAAACATTAACAAACAAGTCCATCTTTCAATCAGCAACATTTTAACATGTAACTAGCCTGTTCTTTCTACGTCACGGTACAGTGAACAAGTGGTACTCGCTGACCACGAGGGACGGTGATTATAATCGAGTTACACCTGCAGAGTTACCTGAACAACCCGTCACGTACGCCCGTACTCGATGTTGCCTACAACAACCATCACGGACGCCGTATGCAACTACCTTTCACCCGTTAGCCAAATGTTGAACCGGTCCAATCGTCCCGAGCAAGAGGTCTCTGCATGCGCATCTCAGTGCCGCCAGCCGATTTACACCTCGAGCTCTCAACCTACCCTATGAACGACCAGCTTTGCCTCAACACCCAGCTACCCGAGTTACATCGGTTCCCCGGTTCCCATATAGCCGGTAGGTCTTCGGTACTGTTCTAGCTTGTTCAACAGGCCCGCACACGGCTCGGTCCTCAATCGACACAAGCGGAGCTACAGCACACAGGCCCCAAAGTCCTGCTGCCCTTACTCTCCGCTTGGTCTCATTTTCTTGCCATGTGTTTCATGTGCTATCACTACCCGAGTCGAGTGCCTCTAGCCTATGCTCGCGAGTAGTTCCAACTACACGACTTGTACCGAATCCTACACTATCTTAGCATCGCAGTAGCTAACAGGGTTTGCAATCCTAAACCCAACCCAAGGTTTTCTTGGCTATGCAAATGGGTTTTCAAACAAGACTCTAATGCAAAGAATAAAGTAATCAAGTATGTGCTCAAAACAATAAAAACATGTAAAAAGGTTAATGCAAACCGGAGCTTGCCTTGCTGCTCTTGGTCGTAGGCTAGATGCTCCTCCGGAGTAACGAAGTCTAGGACTTCAGGTTCCTCCTCAACCTTAGCGACTACATGATATACAAGTATATGTATTAATTTAAATGCATTTGATTGAATTTAAATTTGTGAAGTCTATAACCCTTACTAGACAGACCCAATGACTGTGAAACTTTTACTGGGGCTTGGTTACAACCTAAACAGAGATTTGGTCAAGTTTTAGTTGCAGCAAAGCTCATTTGAGCTCTCCACAATTAATTATGTACTTGACCTTAATTGAAGGCTTTTAGGGTGTTCTAAGGATTTTCATGAAACAAACTATGACTTTATGAAAACTAGATTTTCAGAGGATTATAATGGAGTTGGTCTCACTTAATTTGAAGGTTCCTAGCTAAAGATATGAGCTAAACAATTTCAGAGAAAATTCTGAAAATGTTTCTGGACATTTTCTATTTTCTCTGAAACAGTTTCACTAATCACACCATTAGGTGGATCAAATGAGCTCAACTGGATCTGAAATTTTATGGTAGTTCAGGGATATTTTGGTGAACATTCCGGCAAAATTTCAGGATTTTCCTCCAAAGGATTCTCCAGTTAAAATTCCAAACAGTTTAAACTTTGAGGAATTAATTCTTGAGAAATAAAGGTTTTCATGAAGTGAAACTTGATTTGCTGGAAAGTACTCAGAGAGCTGATTCCAACAAAATTTAGTTCACTCAATTTGGAGCTTTCTAGCCAAAGTTATGAGGATTTGAAGTTTCAATGGAAATCTGAAAATCGGGGAAAAAGTTTAAATCTGCCGGGGCCCGCAGGGACACGTGTTAAGCGCGGAGCCGACAGCACACTGAGGCCCACAGGGTATTTGCGCGCCAGCACACCAGATCCCGGCCGCAGCCCGATCCCGATTTAAAATATCTCCCGCTGACAGCTGGGGTCCACCCCCTTCTCAACCTCCCGCCGCCCGCGATCTGCCGCCAAGGAACCTCGCCAGAGAGCTCGCCGGCAGCTTCTGTGGAGCTTCAAACTTCACGATCTTGGCCGCCCCTACCTACTTTCACTCGGGGAACAGGATTCTGGGGTCAGCTCGTCATGACAATGGCCGGTGCATGGTCGGCGACGAGCCGCCACCTCGGAAAGACTTCGGCCGTGTCGGCTGACTTCCCCAGCACCTCAACTACTCGAGCAACCGGTCGGGAAGCATCAGTGGACCTCAGGGAAGGTCGACATGCGCTTGAGGCAGCTCGGGGGAGGCCCGAAGTAGGTCCTCACCGTGCGCCCGATACCTCCCGCTTGCTCCGCCGTTGGTAAACCTCGAAATACGCCGGTTGCAGAGGTTCTCCGGCAGTAGAGTACGGCCGACTGCGGAAAGGCATCGACCTCTGGGGTGGCTGCCAGCGTGGACCTGATGGTGGGCGATTCACCATCCGAAACATCTAAGAAGGACCACCTCCTTCTCCGCTGCTCTGAGGCGCGCTTCGCTTTCGCTCTGCCGCCGCCAACTCCTTGCCAGAGTCCTCTTGAACAATCGCAGCGTCAATGATGTCGTTGAGGCTGCCGCGATTGAACATCGCCAACTTGTCCTTCAGGAGCGGGTTAAGCCCCTGGTAAAAATGGTCCCGCCGCTTCTCGTCCGTATCTGCGTGATACGACGCGTAGAGCGCGAGATCGTTGAACACCCTGGAGTATTCCAGCGCGTTCCGGCTCCCTTGTTGCAGGTGTAAGAACTCCTGCGTCTTCCTCTTCATCAAACCTGGCGGTATGTGATAGGCCCTAAAGGCCGTCCGGAACTCCGTCCAGGTCATAACTTGGTCGATGGGCTGTGAAGCACAGAAGTTGGCCCACCACGAGCTCGCGGATCCATGGAGCTGCTGGACCGCGAACTGAGTCTTGCGCTGCTCGCTTATCTGGAGCAGCCCGAACTTCATCTCTATTGCGCGGAGCCAGTTGTCCGCGTCAAGAGGTTCATCCGCCCTTGAGAATATAGGGGGATGAGTCGCCAGGAAGTCGGAGTAGGAGCTCTGTTGTCGCTCCTCACGGTCTTGACGTCTCTCTGGGCGAGACGTATTTGCGATTAGAGTCTGCAGCAACTCCGTGTGCTGCTGATGTGAACCCGCCATTGCCGCGACGATGTCGGCCAATCTAACCGTTGGCAGTGGCGGTGGCGGTGTTTGCTGTTGCTGTTGTTGCTGTTGCTGCTGCGGTCCCGAGGAGTCATTGGGAGGCTGATGGGAGGTCTCTCCCCTTGACTAGTACCCCCAACATCCGGGTTGGCACGAGTACGCGTCATTCTGAAATTCAAAACAGCAGCGATTAGCACATGTCATACTCAAAATTCCATATGCAACAGTAGGTATTGAAGTGACACATGAATGATTTTGCACAACATTTACATATATTGATAGAGCATAAACTTTATACAAGATACATTGTTCTCGGTTCTCCAAGAAGTCATGCTCATGTCGTCACTACCTATACATACGCTACTGCATACACGACATGTCACTGATTACAAAAGTTGGGTTACACTACCTTAGCTGCCCTACTTGGCAACTGTAACCCCCTACTCGGAGTAGAACTCGACCTCCTGTGGGTCGTCCTCCTCCGGTACTTCTGCTGGTGGCTCTGGGTCTACCACCTCTTCTCCCATCTCGGGTTCTCCCGTTGCTGGAAGACCCAAGACCACCGGTATGCCCAATACCAGAGGTACGAGGTCCTGCAAAGCATGCACCTCGTCCATAGCCTGGTTGTAGTCCTCTTCCCAGCCTTGCCCTTCCTCAATAGCGTCGTCACGCTCTTGAGCAAGGTCCTCGTTCTGTTGGGTCTGATTCTGTACCAGTTCTTGTAACGCCGCGATGTCGACACGGCTCTTCTTCTTTGCCTTCTTCAGACGATGCAACTGATTGTGCTGTTCATTCAGTCGCTTGATCGTCGGAAGGAGCACATTACAGAGTGCGCTGTGAGCACTCTCGAAACGGACTCCACGGCTCGTGCTCTCCTTGAGCTTTGTGGCGAGATGCTCCGTATGAACAGCTTGGCTGTCCATCACGGCGTTTCCCGCCCTCATCTGGAGGCTAAGGTTTGCCTCCGCGGGGTTGTACCTTGGGCAACCCGGATATGTTGCCTCCCAGTACCTCTCTTCCCACACATGCTGAGCCCGTCCCTCCACCGGAACGAGCGCGTATGGAGTGCCCTCCATAGCCTGCACGTGTAGTTGGTAGAAACGTGACATAGTGTCACGGGCTGCCACTTGCCACATCCCTTCCGGTTGTCTTCCTCTCACCGTGACGGTGAACGGCACCCAACCGGGTGGCGTAGGTCCTGCAGGGACATCGACATGGATTGTCCACGTCTTGTTCCCCTCTTCGCCTTCTTCCTTGGCGAAGTACTGCGGCATCTGGTTATATCCGAAATATTGAAGCATCTGCCTCAATGTTTCCGGATAACCGCTGTGGTGAGAACAGTGGGATACCACCCACCCGTTCTCCAACTGTTTGTCTGCTGTCATCTGTGAAAATATATTTGAGAAATGTCAAATGTTTATTTAAACAGTAAACCGTTGAGTTATAACATAAGACATGTTATTAAACTCACAAAACTTGGAAATACAGTTCAAATTTAAACAAAATTGACTGCTGATCTGCTGTCCACATGACAGCCCTGACCAGTTTCCATTTCAACCTGATTTAGGCCATGTTAAAGGCAAAACCAATTCTGGAGCTCAACATCAAAGTTAAAGATAACCTTAATAGATTTCCAGAAAGTATTTGCTTGGCCTAAGATCTTCCTGGTTGAAAAGTTATGGGATGTCAAATTTAACCGAATTTCTGGAAACAATTGGACAGCACCTCCCTGCTTTAGGTACTGATTTGATCCAAGCATTCCAGTTAATTCTGTTCCTAATCTGACAAAACTTTCTGTTACAAAGTTGTAACCTATCTCATAAGATTTCCAGAAATACCTCATTTTCTATTTTTGGATTTTTAAGCAGGAAGTTATGCTTAATTTACAGAGAGTTTACAGAGAGTCTTTACTCTGTCCTGTTTTCTGGACAGTTTCAACTCTACTGCATTTTTCGAGTGGTTAAGGGATGAAACACCTCTGGACCTCAACAGAAGAGTTGTAAAGCTCTTCCATATATTTCCATAAATGTATCATATGACCCCAACCTCGAAAGAACTCCACCTCTAACCTCTGATTAACTTCAGCCTTGACTCAGCTGAAAACAGAGTGCTCTGTCCTTAACAACCTATAAGTTGAAAACTTGTTAACTTTGAATATCCTGTTCAAGGGAAGGAGTTACATCAAGTTTTACTACTTTGGATCAAAAACTTCAAGTTTTAAATGAAATTGTTCGTTTAATGGGGTGTGACATCGATGTGTCACTAGATCATGTCGGTACTACGTCCTCACAAAGAAAAACCTATACCGGACTTAGCGGGCTTCGTTAATTCAGTGGCACTAAACGTCACTCACACACGGATGCTACACGTCTACCGTTTCGTGGTCAGGCTACCTGCAGAAAACACAATCAATCGTCAGATTCGGCTGCACACCGAGCCTGGAATCCATACAGTGCGTACACCCGGCCATCATCACTCGCCCGGATGTTCTCAAGCCAAACACGCCTTGAGTTACGTGTTCACGTTTCATACCACGTGTCAGGGTCTCCCAAGTTGCACCATGCACGCCAGGGACAGACGTTGCTCTTATACCCCAAATGACATGAAGAGTCGTAGAGGATATCAAAGCGGGTCGGGTTACCTGCCACCCGTGGGGCTCCACCTTTCAGCTTGTGCGCACTGGTGGACAGCGCTTACGTGCACCCCCCAAGACATGAACTTCCCGAGATGCACGATTTTCCGACATAGACAAATAGGATACTATGCCACTTTCTATATGCTAATAACATCCTTATACGGGCTACTAACTCGTTCCTCACTGGATTTTTGAAAAAGATGACCTTTGTAGTGCGTTAAACCTCAAGCGAGCTCTGATAACAGCGCTGACATTACCCCACGGTCTTGTCGAGCCAGAATCACACTGAGGGGTGCTGCGTTGCACAGCACCATAGAACACACGTCAAAGGTACAAAGCGGAAGCGAAATTTTATTACATAAACAGGTTTATGAACATGTTTACATCAAAATAAGTCCAGTCTACACTCATGAGCGTAGACTATGCATCAAGTCCACATTCAGCCCTTGAACGTGTCCTTGCTAGCACACACGCACACTAACTCTGCGGCGTGCACGACTCCCATTCGACGGGGTTCCCCTCCTGGGGTTCCGTCTCCTCTTCGGGAGTCCCTTCCTCATAGAACCCTGCAAAAGCTTTAAACACAAGCAGTGAGCACGAAGGCTCAGCATGTCTGACCCGTCTCACATAAACATGGAACTTCTACATGAGGGGTGATGGGTACATCAGGCAAAATCATTTGCAAATGACTCGCCTAATTAGTGGAACCCTACTTTCAGGTTTTAGCAGCAGGTGGTGGAGAACCTTACGCTAAGGCACATGAGAGAGCCGCTATCAAACAAGAAACGCATTTCTCTCATATACTTTGCCCAAAGTTAAAAGGAACTTTAGTTAGCTCTAACTATGGCAAAACATTAACAAACAAGTCCATCTTTCAATCAGAACATTCTAACATGTAACTAGCCTGTTCTTTCTACGTCACGGTACAGTGAACAAGTGGTACTCACTGACCGCGAGGGACAGCGATTATAATCGATTTACACCTGCAGGGTTACCCGAACAACCCGTCACGTACGCCCGTACTCGATGTTGCCTACAACAACCATCACGGACGCCGTACGCAACTACCTTTCACCCGTTAGCCAAATGTTGAACCGGTCCAATCGTGCCGAGCAAGAGGTCTCTGCACGCGCATCTCAGTGCTGCCAGCCGATTTACACCTCGATGACACGACCCCACTGGTCCTGTCGAGCCAGGATCACGCTGAGGGGTGCTGCGTTGCACAACACCGTATAACACACGTCAAAGGTACAAAGCGGAAGCGGAAGCTTTATTACATAAACAAGTTTATTAACATGTTTACATCAAAATAAGTTTAGTCCACACTCGCGGGCGTAGACTAAGCATCAAGTGCACGTTCAGCCCTCGAACGTGTCCTTGCTAGCACACACGCACACTAACTCTGCGGCGTGCACGACTCCCACTCGACGGGGTTCCCCTCCTGGGGTTCCGTCTCCTCTTCGGGAGTCCCTTCCTCATAGAACCCTGCAAAAGCTTCAAACACAAGCAGTGAGCACGAAGGCTCAGCAAGTCTGACCCGTCTCACCTAAACATGGAACTTCTACATGAGGGTGATGGGTTGCATGAGGTAAAAAATCATTTGCAAGGACTCGCCTAATTAGTAGAACCTTACTTTCAAGTTTTAGCAGCAGGTTGTGGAGAACTTTATGCTAAGGCACATGAGAGAGCCGCAATCAAACAAGAAACGCATTTCTCTCATGTACTTTGCCCAAAGTTGAAAAGAACTTTAGTTAGCACTAAGCTACAACATATCATTAACAATCAATATCCAACTTTCAATCAGCAACATTTTAACATGTAACTAGCCTGTTCTTTCTACGTCACGGTACAGTGAACAAGTGGTACTCACTGACCGCGAGGGACGGCGATTATAATCGATTTACACCTGCAGGGTTACCCGAACAACCCGTCACGTACGCCCGTACTCGATGTTGCCTACAACAACCATCACGGACGCCGTACGCGACTACCTTTCACCCGTTAGCCAAATATTGAACCGGTCCCATCGTCCCGAGCAAGAGGTCCCTGCACGCGCATCTCTGTGCCGCCAGCTGATTTACACCTCGAGCTCTCAACCTACCCTCTGAACGACGGGCAATGCCTCAACACCCAGCTACCCGAGTTACATCAGTTTCCCGGTTCCCATATAGCCGGTAGGTCTTCGGTACTGTTCTAGCTTGTTCAACAGGCCCGCACACGGCTCGGTCCTCAATCGACACAAGCGGAGCTACAGCACACAGGCCCCAAAGTCCTGCTGCCCTTACTCTCCGCTCGGTCTCATTTTCTTGCCATGTGTTTCATGTGCTATCTCTACCCGAGCAATGTGCCTCTAGCCTATTCTCGCGAGTAGTTCCAACTACTCGACTTGTACCGAATCCTACTCTATTCTAGCAATGCAGTGGCTAACGAGGTTTTCAATCCTAAACCCAACCCATGGTTTTCTTGGCTGTGCAGTTGGGTTTCCAATCAAGACTCTAATGCAACGAACAAAGGGAAACAAGTATGTGCTCAAAACAATAAAAATTTGTAAAAAGGTTAATGCAAACCGGGGCTTGCCTTGCTGCTCTTGGTCGTAGGCTAGCTGTTCCTCCGGAGTAACGAAGTCTAGGACTTCGGGTTCCTCCTCGATCTTAGCGACTACATGATAAGAGCAATGTATGTATTAATTTAGAGGCCTTTGTATTAACTTTGAAGTTGTGAAGTCTATAACCCTTACTAGACAGACCTAATGACTGTGAAACTTTTACTGTGGCTTGGTTACAACCTAAACAAAGACTTGGTCAAGTTTTAGTTGCAGCAAAGCTCATTTGAGCCCTCCACAAATAATTATGTCCTTGACCTTAATTGGAACCCTTAGGGTGTTCTAGGGATTTTCATGAGACAAACTATGACTTTCTGAAAACTAGATTTTCAGAGGGTCCTAATGGAGTTGGTCTCACTTAATTTGGAAGTCTCTAACTAAAGATATGAGCTAAACAATTTCAGAGAAAATCCTGAAAATGTTTCTGAACATTTTCTATTTTCTCTGGAACAGTTTTACTAATCACACCATTAGGTGGACTAAATGAGCTCAAATGGATCTGAAATTTTTATGGTAGTTCAAGGATATTTTGGTGAACATCTCAGCAAAATTTCAGGATTTTCCTCCAAAGGATTCTCCAGTTAAAATTCCTAACAGTTTAAACTTTGAGGAATTAATTCTGGAGAACTAAGGAATTTCATGAAGTGAAACTTGATTTTCTGGAAAGTACTCAGAGAGCTGAATCCAGCAAAATTTGGTTCACTCAATTTGGAGCTTTCTAGCCAAAGTTATAAGGATTTGAAGTTTGAAGGAAATCTGAAAATCGGGGAAAAGTTTAAACTCGCGCGTGGGCCCAGGGGACACGCGTCGCACGCCGAAGCGACAGCACACCGCGGCCCACAAGGCTTTTGCGCGCCAGCACACCCGATCCCGGCCGCAGCCGGATCCCGATTCAAAATATCGGCCGCTGACAGCTGGGGTCCACCCCCTTCTTCAACCTCGCGACACCCGCGCTCCGCCGCAGAGGGACCTCGCCGGAGAGCTCGCCGCTGGCTGCTGTACCGCTCCAAACTTCTTGATTCTGGTCGCCCCTGCCTACTTTTACTTGGGGAACATGATCCGAGGGTCAGCTGCTCATGACAACGGCCGGAGCATGGTCGGCGACGAGCCGCCATATCGGAACGACTTCGGCCATGTCGGCTGATGCCCCTAGGGCCTCAGCTACTTGAGAAACCGGTCGGGGAGCATCAGTGGACCTCAGAGAAGGTCGACATGAACTCGGGGCAGCTCGGGGAAGGCCCGAAATAGGTCCTCACCGTGCGCCCGATACCCCCCGTTCGTTCCGCCATTAGTAGACCTTGAATTACGCCGGGCACAGAGGTTCTCCGGCCCAGAGTTGTGAAGGCAACTTGTGCGTCACCGTGTCTAGCTCGTGTGGGAGTGGCCTGAGGCCCTCTAATCCTTTCTAGAGCACGAATTAAACAGAATCGTACCCGAAGGTCGTTCTGCACACAGAAAGGGGAAAAGTGGAAATTCGCCGCCGGTGAGCAACCACTCGAGCTGTGGCTCGGAGATGAGCAGCACCGGTCACCTGCGCGTCCAAGGGTGTCTTGGCTCGGGCGTGACAACGCCCAGGTTGGGCTGTCCACGAGAGCTCGAGGTGCGGCGGTTTCCAGTTCCGAGTTTGATCTTTCGGCACAGCCGATATCACTCGGTTTCAATCGATTTCTATCAATGGGAAGGATGGAGGATGGTTGCTAGTACCTTGCTGGGACCTTGGAACGGAAAGAGGGAGCTGCGATCGGCTTGATCAAGCAGGAACTCGAGCGGCGGCGATGGCAGTGGAAAAAGCAGTCGCGCACGTCGGTAGCTCGGGGAAATGGTGACTGAAGCACGCCGGGGAGGGAATAAATAGCCCGGCCGGCTGGTCTCCGGCTTGGGGCACGCAGCAGGAGCTGGCGCCGGCTGCCCCCTTCGGTGGCGCGCGCGCACAGCTGCCGGGAACCGACTGAACTGTGGTTCAGTCGGTTTGCTTTGAGGCTGAGGCTGACATGTGGGTCCCACTTCTCTTTTAACCTCTGAAATTTATTCCTAACAGCTGTGGTAAACAGTGAACCCTATTCTACCCTTGGCAATTCAAATTATTCACCCAAGAGCCATTTGAATTGATCAAAGTTCAAATGAGGTTTGGTTTGAATGAATTTCAGCACAAGTGCAGTTTGAAATTCAAATAAAGTTTGAATTTCTCCCCCTTAGCTCATGTCAAGATCAACTCCAAATGGAGTGAAAATTGGTGTGTGAGCTCACAAAAATGTGCTGAGCAAGAATATGCCTTCCACTTTTACATTCAGTGGGTGAAAACAGTTTGAATTTGAATATGGTTTCAAACTGCCCTTTTCCTAACTATACCCAAAATGACCTCAAAAAGGTTTTGAATTTGGGTGGAACTTGGCATGGACATCCTTAGCAAAGTGTAGGAGTCTTCATATGTCCAGCCCATCTATATCACATGTGGGAAGTACCACTTTTGCAATGTGTGAGTTTGTTCCCTAATGAGCATGTTGATAATTGTTACTTGCTCTTTATTTGTGTTCATCATTCTTCCTCAAATGAGGTGTGTGGTGTGGTGATGAACACTGCAAATGAGTGTCAAAAACTGAGGCCCTTACATTCCTCCCCCCTTAAAAGAATCTCGTCCCGAGATTATAAGGTGAAATGAGAGAGAGGACAGTGGAAAATTACCGAATATGCGACGTGAAAAAGTCGGGGTAGTTAGTGCGAAGGAATTCTTCGCTCTCCCATGTCGCTTCGTCCATGGAGTGATTACTCCATAGAACCTTGTAGAACCACAACGTACGGTTGCGTGTGGTTCGGGCCTTTTCATCAATAATCTGCACCGGTTCCTCCCGATAGGTGAGATCCGGTTGCAGTTCTTCAATGTCTTCCAGCTGAACGGTAGTTGATAGCTTGAGACACTTCCTCAGCTGGGAAATGTGAAAGACGTCGTGCACACCGGAAAGTGCTTCTGGTAATCTTAGCCGGTATGCCACCGATCCACATCTTTCGGTAATCTGGAATGGACCGATGAATCGGGGTGCTAACTTTCCTCTCACCCCAAATCTGTTTACGCCCTTCATTGGAGACACTCGTAGGTATACGTGATCTCAAACTTCGAATTGTAATGGGCGCCTTCTCCGGTCCGCATACTGTTTCTGTCGGGATTGAGCGGCTTTTAGGTTCGCTTGAATTAATCGAACCTTTTCTTCCGCGTTGTTGACAAGATCAATCCCGAAGGTAACCCTCTCGCCAGATTCACACCAGTTCAGTGGTGTGCGGCATTTCCTGCCGTATAGCGCCTCGTAGGGCGCCATCTTGATGCTGGCTTGGTACCCATTGTTGTACGAGAACTCGGCTAATGGCAAGTGATCATCCCAATTCTTGCCGTGGTCGATAGCGCAAGCTCGTAGCATGTCTTCTAGGATTTGATTTACCCGCTCCGTTTGCCCATCCGTCTGCGGGTGGTAGGCTGAACTACGGATCAGCTTCGTCCCCAAGGCAGCGTGTAGCTGCTCCCAAAAACGGGACACAAATAAAGTGCCCCGGTCCGATACGATGGTACGGGGTACGCCGTATAAGCATAGGATCCGTGAGATGTACAGTTCAGCGTACTTCTTGGCGTTGTAGTTGGTGTTGACCGGGATGAAATGGGCAACTTTGGTGAGCCGATCGACGATCACCCACACAGAATCATGTTTCTGTAAGGTGGTGGGTAAACCGACGACGAAATCCATGCTCACGTCCTCCCACTTCCAGGCAGGAATGCCCAGTGGTTGCAGCAGTCCCGGTTTCCGCATGTGGTCTGCCTTCACCCGTCGACATGTATCACACTCGGACACGTATTTTGCCGTCTCTCGCTTCATCCGTGTCCACCAAAACTTGCTTCTGAGTTCTTGATACATCTTGTTGCTGCCGGGGTGAATAGAAAACTTTGATAAGTGAGCTTCATCAAAGATTCTCTTCCTTAACTCCGGGTTTCGGGGTACGACGATCCGGTCCTTGAACCATAAGACGCCGTCTCCGTCCTTCCGGAAACATTTCAACTCCCCACTGTCTACACGTCTCCGCAAATGTGACATGCCCTTGTCATTCTTCTGGGCTGCCGCTATCTCTTCACGGATGGTGGGGATCAAAGCTAGGTTGTAGAGAGCTCCATGTGGAATCACATGTAGTGGTGGTTCGCTCTCTTCCAACGGTGTGATGGTCAGATTATTGACGTGTGACTTGCGGCTTAGCGCGTCTGCCACAACGTTTGCCTTGCCCGGATGATAATGGATCTCTATCTCGTAATCCTTTATCAGTTCCAACCATCTTCGTTGCCTCATGTTCAGCTCCTTCTGAGTGAAGATGTACTTGAGGCTTTTGTGGTCGGTATATAAATGTACGAGGTTACCGAGTAGGTAGTGTCTCCACATTTTCAGTGCAAGTACCACGGCAGCGAGCTCCAAATCGTGAGTTGGATAATTTTGCTCATGGTTCCTAAGCTGTCGTGATCCATACGCGACCACTCTTCGGTCTTGCATCAGCACACATCCGAGCCCAATGCCGGATGCATCGCAGTACACCTCGAACGGTTTTGTTGTGTCTGGCTGCGCCAAAACCGGTGCTGATGTCAGGTGCTTGACTAAAGCCTTGAATGCTGCTTCACATGCTGGACTCCAAACATATTTGGTAGCCTTCTTCAGCAGCTCTGTCATTGGCCTGGCAATCTTCGAGAAGTTCGGAATGAACCTCCGATAATATCCCGCGAGTCCGAGGAAACTCCGTACCTCATGAACAGTTCTCGGGGATTTCCAATTCAGCACTTGCGTGATTTTGCTCGGGTCCACAGCGATACCCTCCGCTGAGATGATATGCCCGAGGAAAGGCACTTGCGATATCCAAAACTCGCATTTGCTGAACTTTGCGTATAACTTGTGATCCCGCAGCCGTTGCAAGACTATACGCAGATGTTTCTTGTGATCTTCCTCCGACTTGGAGTATACCAGGATGTCGTCGATGAAGACCACGACAAACTTGTCCAGCTCCGGCATGAACACCGAGTTCATTAAATACATGAAGTGAGCTGGAGCATTGGTGAGGCCAAAGGACATGACCAGGTACTCATAAAGTCCGTACCTTGTCGAAAAAGCTGTCTTTGGAATGTCCTCAGCCCTGATCTTAATCTGATGGTACCCGGATCTTAAATCCATCTTGGAAAAGACCTTTGCTTCGACCAACTGATCAAACAACATGTCGATCCGTGGTAACGGGTACTTGTTCTTGATGGTTACGGCATTTAATGGACGGTAGTCCACGCAAAGCCGCAACGTTTCATCCTTCTTTTTGACAAATAATGCCGAACAACCCCATGGCGAGGAGCTCGGCCTAATAAAACCCTTCTCCAGAAGGTCCGTGAGCTGAATCTTCAGTTCCGCCAACTCCTTGGGCGCCATCTTGTACGGCCTTCGGGATATTGGCATGGTTCCCGGTGCAAGTTCAATCTTGAACTCCACCTCTCTATCGGGTGGCATCCCCGGCAAATCATCCGGGAATACATCAGGGAACTCTCGGACCACTGGAATGTCTTCCAATCTGATGGTTGTGGCTTGATAGACACTTGGAAGTTTTATTTCTGGACTGTCCAGAAATAATGAGTGAGAACCGTGCACTTCTGAGTTTAAGTGCACGACTCGGAGGACGGTGTCTAAAACAGCGCCGTGGCGGGTTAACCACGACATCCCTAGGATGACATCGACCTTCTGTCCCTCTAAGATAATGAGAGACGTGGGGTACACTCTACCCGCTAAGCATAATGGTGCTTTGGAGACCATTACGCTTGCTGAAATCTTCCCACCCGGTGAACAAATTAAATATGGACTATCGGTGGGTAGTATCGGCAAGCTGTGTTTAGCAATGAAAGCTTGGCTAATAAAATTATGCGTGGCGCCTGAATCAAATAGTACTATAGCGGGATGCTGGTGGAGTTGGAACATACCCGCAAGGATTGGCTCGCCCTCCGGCACGTCCTCAATGGCAAGCTGGTGGACAGTGCCGGGCCTAGGGTTTGCCCGCCGCGCATTAGTAGGGTTCCGGGGTTGATTCCTCCCCGGAAACTGTGGTACCACTCCGCCGCCTTGCCTCTCCGGGCAACTGCTCGCGAAGTGTCCTGGACGACCACACTTGTAACATGTGGCCGCTGCTGGTGGAGTACTCGGGGGACGAAAGCCCGGCATGCGTTGCGGAGGTGCAAACGCACGCGGCATCGCCCGCTGCTGCTGCTGTTGTTGCGGTGGTACTGGCAGTGCCGGCCGGAATGCCGGTGAAGAATACGGCCGACCGCGGAACGGCATCGACCGCTGTGGTGGCTGCCAGCGCGGACCTGATGGTGGGCGATTCACCATCCGAAACTTCTGAGAAGGACCGCCTCCTTCTCCGCTGCTCTGCGGCGCGCTTCGCTTTCGCTCTGCCGCCGCCAACTCCTTGCCGGAGTCTTCCTGAACAATCGCAGCATCAATTATGTCGTTGAGGCTGCCGCGATTGAACATTGCCAGCTTGTCCTTCAGGAGCGGGTTAAGCCCCTGGTAAAAGTGGTCCCGCCGCTTCTCGTCCGTATCTGCGTGATACGACGCGTAGAGTGCGAGATCGTTGAACGCTCTGGAGTACTCCAGCGCGTTCCGGCTCCCTTGTTGCAGGTGTAGGAATTCCTGCGTCTTCCTCTTCATCAAACCGGGCGGTGAATGGCACCCAACCGGGTGGCGTAGGCCCTGCAGGAACCTCGACATGGATCGTCCACGTCTTGTTCCCCTCTTCGCCTTCTTCCTTGGCGAAGTATTGCGGCATCTGGTTGTACCCGAAATATTGGAGCATTTGCCACAATGCTTCCGGGTAGCCGCTACGGTCAGAGCAGTGGGAAACTACCCACCCGTTCTCCAACCGTTTATCTGCTGCCATCTGTAAAAATATATTTGAGAAATGTCAAATATTTATTTGAACAGCAAACCATCAAGTTATAACATAAGATATGTCATTGAACCCCTAAAACTTGGAAACATAGTTCAAATTTTTAAACAAATTTGACTGCTGATCTGCTGTTCCCATGACAGCCCTGACCAGTTTCCATATCAATCTGATTTAGGCCAGGTTAAAAGCAAAACCAATCCTGGAGCTCAACATCAAAGTTAAAGTTAACTTCAATAGCTTTCCAGAAAGTATTTGGTTGGCCTAAGATCTGCTCTGGTTCAAAAGTTATGAGATGTCAAAGTTAACAGAATTTCTGGAAACAATTGGACAGCACCTCCCTGCTTTAGGTACTGATTTGATCCAACAATCCCAGTTAATTCTGTTCCTAATCTGACAAAACTTTCTGTTACAAAGTTGTAACCCATCTCATAATCTTTCCAGAACTACCTCATTTCCTATTTTTGGATTTTTAAGCAGGAAGTTATGCTTAATTTACAGAGAGTTTACAGAGAGTCTTTGCTCTGTCCTGTTTTCTGGACAGTTTCAACTCTACTGCATTTTTCGAGTGGTTAAGGGACGAAACACCTCTGGAACTCAACAGAAAAGTTGTAAAGCTCCTCCAAAGCTTTCCAGAAATGTATCATACTACCCCAACCTCGAAAGAACTCAACCTCTAACCTCTGATTACTTCAGCCTTGATTTAGCTGAAAACAGAGTGCTCTGTCCTTAACATCCTATAAGTTGAAAACTTATTAGCTTTGAATATCCTGTTCAAGGGAAGGAGTTACATCAAGTTTTACTACTTTGGATCAAAACCTTCAAATTTTTTTAAATGAAGTTGTTCATTTAGTTGGGTGTGAGGTTGATGCGTCACCAGATCATGTCGGTACTACGTCCTCACAAAGAAAAACCTATACCGGACTTAGCCGGCTTCGTTAGTTTAGTGGCACTACTCGTCACTCGCACACGGATGCTACACGTCTACCGTTTCGTGGTAAGGCTACCTGCAGAAATTCAACCAATCATCAGACTCGGCTGCACACCGAGCCCGGAATCCATACAGTTGGTACATCCGGCCGTCATCACTCGCCCGGATGTTCTCAAGCCAAACACGCCTTGAGTTACGTGTTCACGTTTCAGACCACGTGACGGGGTCTCCCATGTTGCACCACGCACGCCAGGGACAGACGTTGCTCGAATACCCCAAACGACATGAAGAGTCGTAGAGGATATCAAAGCGGGTCGGGTTACCTGCCACCCGTGGGGCTCCACCCTTCAGCTTGTGCGCACTGGTGGACAGCGCTTACGTGCACCCCCCAAGACATGAACGTCCCGAGATGCACGATTTTCCGACATAACAAATAAGTTAATAAGCCACTTTCTATATACTAATAACATCCTTATACGGGCTACTAACTCGTTCCTCACTGGATTTTTGAAAAAGAAGACCTTTGTACTGTGTTAAACCTCAAGCGAGCTCTGATACCACGCTGACACGACCCCACTGGTCCTGTCGAGCCAGGATCACGCTGAGGGGTGCTGCGTTGCACAACACCGTATAACACACGTCAAAGGTACAAAGCGGAAGCGGAAGCTTTATTACATAAACAAGTTTATTAACATGTTTACATCAAAATAAGTTTAGTCCACACCCGCGGGCGTAGACTAAGCATCAAGTGCACGTTCAGCCCTCGAACGTGTCCTTGCTAGCACACACGCACACTAACTCTGCGGCGTGCACGACTCCCACTCGACGGGGTTCCCCTCCTGGGGTTCCGTATCCTCTTCGGGAGTCCCTTCCTCATAGAACCCTGCAAAAGCTTCAAACACAAGCAGTGAGCACGAAGGCTCAGCAAGTCTGACCCGTCTCACCTAAACATGGAACTTCTACATGAGGGTGATGGGTTGCATGAGGTAAAAAATCATTTGCAAGGACTCGCCTAATTAGTAGAACCTTACTTTCAAGTTTTAGCAGCAGGTTGTGGAGAACTTTATGCTAAGGCACATGAGAGAGCCGCAATCAAACAAGAAACGCATTTCTCTCATGTACTTTGCCCAAAGTTGAAAAGAACTTTAGTTAGCACTAAGCTACAACATATCATTAACAATCAATATCCAACTTTCAATCAGCAACATTTTAACATGTAACTAGCCTGTTCTTTCTACGTCACGGTACAGTGAACAAGTGGTACTCACTGACCGCGAGGGACGGCGATTATAATCGATTTACACCTGCAGGGTTACCCGAACAACCCGTCACGTACGCCCGTACTCGATGTTGCCTACAACAACCATCACGGACGCCGTACGCGACTACCTTTCACCCGTTAGCCAAATATTGAACCGGTCCCATCGTCCCGAGCAAGAGGTCCCTGCACGCGCATCTCTGTGCCGCCAGCTGATTTACACCTCGAGCTCTCAACCTACCCTCTGAACGACGGGCAATGCCTCAACACCCAGCTACCCGAGTTACATCAGTTTCCCGGTTCCCATATAGCCGGTAGGTCTTCGGTACTGTTCTAGCTTGTTCAACAGGCCCGCACACGGCTCGGTCCTCAATCGACACAAGCGGAGCTACAGCACACAGGCCCCAAAGTCCTGCTGCCCTTACTCTCCGCTCGGTCTCATTTTCTTGCCATGTGTTTCATGTGCTATCTCTACCCGAGCAATGTGCCTCTAGCCTATTCTCGCGAGTAGTTCCAACTACTCGACTTGTACCGAATCCTACTCTATTCTAGCAATGCAGTGGCTAACGAGGTTTTCAATCCTAAACCCAACCCATGGTTTTCTTGGCTGTGCAGTTGGGTTTCCAATCAAGACTCTAATGCAACGAACAAAGGGAAACAAGTATGTGCTCAAAACAATAAAAATTTGTAAAAAGGTTAATGCAAACCGGGGCTTGCCTTGCTGCTCTTGGTCGTAGGCTAGCTGTTCCTCCGGAGTAACGAAGTCTAGGACTTCGGGTTCCTCCTCGATCTTAGCGACTACATGATAAGAGCAATGTATGTATTAATTTAGAGGCCTTTGTATTAACTTTGAAGTTGTGAAGTCTATAACCCTTACTAGACAGACCTAATGACTGTGAAACTTTTACTGTGGCTTGGTTACAACCTAAACAAAGACTTGGTCAAGTTTTAGTTGCAGCAAAGCTCATTTGAGCCCTCCACAAATAATTATGTCCTTGACCTTAATTGGAACCCTTAGGGTGTTCTAGGGATTTTCATGAGACAAACTATGACTTTCTGAAAACTAGATTTTCAGAGGGTCCTAATGGAGTTGGTCTCACTTAATTTGGAAGTCTCTAACTAAAGATATGAGCTAAACAATTTCAGAGAAAATCCTGAAAATGTTTCTGAACATTTTCTATTTTCTCTGGAACAGTTTTACTAATCACACCATTAGGTGGACTAAATGAGCTCAAATGGATCTGAAATTTTTATGGTAGTTCAAGGATATTTTGGTGAACATTTGGTTCACTCAATTTGGAGCTTTCTAGCCAAAGTTATAAGGATTTGAAGTTTGAAGGAAATCTGAAAATCGGGGAAAAGTTTAAACTCGCGCGTGGGCCCAGGGGACACGCGTCGCACGCCGAAGCGACAGCACACCGCGGCCCACAAGGCTTTTGCGCGCCAGCACACCCGATCCCGGCCGCAGCCGGATCCCGATTCAAAATATCGGCCGCTGACAGCTGGGGTCCACCCCCTTCTTCAACCTCGCGACACCCGCGCTCCGCCGCCGAGGGACCTCGCCGGAGAGCTCGCCGCTGGCTGCTGTACCGCTCCAAACTTCTTGATTCTGGTCGCCCCTGCCTACTTTTACTTGGGGAACATGATCCGAGGGTCAGCTGCTCATGACAACGGCCGGAGCATGGTCGGCGACGAGCCGCCATATCGGAACGACTTCGGCCATGTCGGCTGATGCCCCTAGGGCCTCAGCTACTTGAGAAACCGGTCGGGGAGCATCAGTGGACCTCAGAGAAGGTCGACATGAACTCGGGGCAGCTCGGGGAAGGCCCGAAATAGGTCCTCACCGTGCGCCCGATACCCCCCGTTCGTTCCGCCATTAGTAGACCTTGAATTACGCCGGGCACAGAGGTTCTCCGGCCCAGAGTTGTGAAGGCAACTTGTGCGTCACCGTGTCTAGCTCGTGTGGGAGTGGCCTGAGGCCCTCTAATCCTTTCTAGAGCACGAATTAAACAGAATCGTACCCGAAGGTCGTTCTGCACACAGAAAGGGGAAAAGTGGAAATTCGCCGCCGGTGAGCAACCACTCGAGCTGTGGCTCGGAGATGAGCAGCACCGGTCACCTGCGCGTCCAAGGGTGTCTTGGCTCGGGCGTGACAACGCCCAGGTTGGGCTGTCCACGAGAGCTCGAGGTGCGGAGGTTTCCAGTTCCGAGTTTGATCTTTCGGCACAGCCGATATCACTCGGTTTCAATCGATTTCTATCAATGGGAAGGATGGAGGATGGTTGCTAGTACCTTGCTGGGACCTTGGAATGGAAAGAGGGAGCTGCGATCGGCTTGATCAAGCAGGAACTCGAGCGGCGGCGATGGCAGTGGAAAAAGCAGTCGCGCACGTCGGTAGCTCGGGGAAATGGTGACTGAAGCACGCCGGGGAGGGAATAAATAGCCCGGCCGGCTGGTCTCCGGCTTGGGGCACGCAGCAGGAGCTGGCGCCGGCTGCCCCCTTCGGTGGCGCGCGCGCACAGCTGCCGGGAACCGACTGAACTGTGGTTCAGTCGGTTTGCTTTGAGGCTGAGGCTGACATGTGGGTCCCACTTCTCTTTTAACCTCTGAAATTTATTCCTAACAGCTGTGGTAAACAGTGAACCCTATTCTACCCTTGGCAATTCAAATTATTCACCCAAGAGCCATTTGAATTGATCAAAGTTCAAATGAGGTTTGGTTTGAATGAATTTCAGCACAAGTGCAGTTTGAAATTCAAATAAAGTTTGAATTTCTCCCCCTTAGCTCATGTCAAGATCAACTCCAAATGGAGTGAAAATTGGTGTGTGAGCTCACAAAAATGTGCTGAGCAAGAATATGCCTTCCACTTTTACATTCAGTGGGTGAAAACAGTTTGAATTTGAATATGGTTTCAAACTGCCCTTTTCCTAACTATACCCAAAATGACCTCAAAAAGGTTTTGAATTTGGGTGGAACTTGGCATGGACATCCTTAGCAAAGTGTAGGAGTCTTCATATGTCCAGCCCATCTATATCACATGTGGGAAGTACCACTTTTGCAATGTGTGAGTTTGTTCCCTAATGAGCATGTTGATAATTGTTACTTGCTCTTTATTTGTGTTCATCATTCTTCCTCAAATGAGGTGTGTGGTGTGGTGATGAACACTGCAAATGAGTGTCAAAAACTGAGGCCCTTACACTCGAGCTCTCAACCTACCCTCTGAACGACCAGCTATGCCTCAACACCCAGCTACCTGAGTTACATCGGTTTCCCGGTTCCCATATAGCCGGTAGGTCTTCGGTACTGTTCTAGCTTGTTCAACAGGCCCGCACACGGCTCGGTCCTCAATCAACACAAGCGGAGCTACAGCACACAGGCCCGAAAGTCCTGCTGCCCTTACTCTCCACTTGGTCTCATTTTCTTGCCATGTGTTTCATGTGCTATCACTACCCGAGTCGAGTGCCTCTAGCCTATGCTCGCGAGTAGTTCCAACTACTCGACTTGTACCGAATCCTACACTATCTTAGCATGGCAGTAGCTAATGGGGTTAGCAATCCTAAACCCAACCCAAGGTTTTCTTGGCTATGCAATTGGGTTTTGAAACAAGACTCTAATGCAAAGAATAAAGTAATCAAGTATGTGCTCAAAACAATAAAAACTTGTAAAAAGCTTAACGCAAACCGGAGCCTGCCTAGATGCTCTTGGTCGTAGGCTAGCTGCTCCTCCGGAGTAACAATGTCTAGGACTTCGGGTTCCTCCTCAACCTTAGAGACTACATGATATACAAGTATATGTATTAATTTAAATGCATTTGATTGAATTTAAATTTGTGAAGTCTATAACCCTTACTAGACAGACCCAATGACTGTGAAACTTTTACTGGGGCTTGGTTACAACCTAAACAGAGATTTGGTCAAGTTTTAGTTGCAGCAAAGCTCATTTGAGCCCTCCACAATTAATTATGTACTTGACCTTAATTGAAGGCTTTTAGGGTGTTCTAAAGATTTTCATGAAACAAACTATGACTTTCTGAAAACTAGATTTTCAGAGGGTTCTAATGGAGTTGGTCTCACTTAATCTGAAGGTTCCTAGCTAAAGATATGAGCTAAACAATTTCAGAGAAAATTCTGAAAATGTTTCTGGACATTTTCTATTTTCTCTGGAACAGTTTCACTATCACATTATTAGGTGGATCAAATGAGCTCAACTGGATCTGAAATTTTTATGGTAGTTCAGGGATATTTTGGTGAACATTCCGGCAAAATTTCAGGATTTTCATCCAAAGGATTCTCCAGTTAAAATTCCAATTATTTTAAAGTTTGAGGAATTAATTCTGGAGAAATAAAGGTTTTCATGAAGTGAAACTTGATTTGTTGGAAAGTACTCAGAGAGCTGAATCCAACAAAATTTGGTTCACTCGATTTGGAGCTTTCTAGCCAAAGTTATGAGGATTTGAAGTTTGAATGGAAATATTAAAATTGGGGGAAAGTTTAAATCTGCCGGGGCCCGCAGGGACACGTGTTAAGCGCGGAGCCGACAGCACACTAAGGCCCACAGGGTATTTGTGCGCCAGCACACCAGATCCTGGCCGCAGCCCGATCCCGATTTAAAATATCTCCCGCTGACAGCTGGGGTTCACCCCCTTCGTCAACCTCCCGCCGCCCGCGCTCTGCCGCCGAGGAACCTCGCCGGCAGCTTCTGTGGAGCTTCAAACTTCACGATCTTGGCCTCCCCTACCTACTTTCACTCGGGGAACAGGATTCTGGGGTCAGCTCATCATGACAATGGCCGGTGCATGGTCGGCGACGAGCCGCCACCTCGGAAAGACTTCGGCTGTGTCGGCTGACTTCCCCAGCACCTCAACTACTCGAGCAACCGGTCGGGAAGCAGCAGTGGACCTCAGGGAAGGTCGACATGCTTTTGAGGCAGCTCGGGGGAGGCCCTAAGTAGGTCCTCACTATGCGCCCGATACCTCCCGCTTGCTCCGCCGTTGGTAAACCTTGAAATACGCCGGTTGCAGAGGTTCTCCGGCCAAAGGTTGTGAAGGCAACTTGTGCGTTACCGTGTCTAGTTTGTGTGATAGCGGATTGAGGCCCTCTAATCCTTTCTAGAGTAAGAATTCGACGGGACCGCACCCGAAGGTCGTTATGCACACAGAAAGGGGAAAACTGGAAATTCGCCGCCGGTGAGCAAACACTCGGGCTGTGGTTCGGGGGTGAGCAGCACCGGTCACCAGCGCGTCCAAGGGTGCCTTTGCTCGGGCGTGACAACGCCCCGGTTGGGCTGTCCACGGGAGCCCGAAGTGCGGCGGCGTTAGGTCACCGGATTGAACTCTCGGTATAGCCGAGATCGACCGGTTTCAGCTGAATTCTAGCAGCGGGGAAGACAGAGGAAGGTCTCTAGTACCTTGCCGTGGCTCTGGAGGGGACGGAGAGGCGGTGATCGAGCTTCCCTGATCAGCTCCGAGTGATCGGCAGCGATGGCGCGGTTCTGATGCGAGGAAGCAGCATAGTGTGCGGTGATCACTCCGATCAGGGCGGTGGCGTAGATAAGGGGGCGGCGAGGCAGTTCAGCACGTCGGGGCGGCAATCAGGTGGTGTCCCGGTCGCCTCTTCGCCGTGGCGGCTGCTCGGTCTGGCGCAAGAACCCGAGCTGGGTTTTCAGTCGGTTTGATTTGGAGTAGTGGCTGACATGTGGGTCCCACTTACAATTTTAACCTCTGAAATTTACTCCTAATCACTGTTGTAAACAGTGAGCCCCAAAATACCCATGGTGATTCAAATTATTCACCCATGAGCCATTTGAATTGGTTAGAATTCAAATTGGGTTTGGTTTGAATGAATTTCAGCACATGTTCAGTTTGAAATTCAAATAAAGTTTGAATTTGCCCCACTTAGCTCATGTCAAGATCAACTCCAAATGAAGTGAAAATTGGTGGGTGATCTCACAAAAATGTGCTGAATAAGAATATGTCTCCCACTTTTGAATTCATGTGATAAAAACAGTTTGAATTTGAATATGGTTTCAAACTGCCCTCTTTCTACCTATACCCAAAATGATCTCGAAAAGGTTTTGAATTTGGTTGAAACTTGGCATGGACATCCTTAGCAATGTGTAGGAGTTTTCATATGCCTAGCCCTTCTATATCACATGTGGGAAATACCACTTTTGCAATATGTGAGTTTGTTCCCTAATGAGCATGTTGATAGTGGTTACTTGCTCTTATTTGTGTTCATCAACTTACTTCAAATGAGGTGTGTGGTGTGGTGATGAACACTTCGAATAGGTGTCAAAAACTGAGACCCTTACACTTCCTTTCCGCAGAGACGGGCTCCGGTTGTGCCGCGTGTCAAACGAGCAAGACTTCCCTCTTCTTCGGAGGTGAGCTCCGCGTGCGCCACGTATCCAGGCGGTCGGGACCTCCTCTCTTACTCGGAGGTGGCTCCGCGCACGCCACGTGTCAGTGCCGGACCTTTCCTCTCTTCTTTCCTCAGAGACGAGCTCCGAGGTTGACACGTGTCCAACAGTGATCGATTTCCCAAAGATAAGTTCCGGTAGCGACACGTGTTCAATAGAACTGGACCTCTCGGAGGTGAGCTACGAGATCGACACGTATCCCGCGCAACCAGTCCTCTGACTAGCTCCTGGGGCAACACGTGTCCCACAGGGTCGGACCTCTCCCCTTTTTCGGAGATGAGCCCCGAGCCTGCCACGTAGCCTACTTTAGCAGCGGACCTCTCCCCACTTCGCAGGGATGAGCTCCGAACACGCCACGTGGCGAGCGGGCCGCGGAAGTTGTCTTCGGCGCTCTCTGAGAGCTGGATTCGGCTCTTATTGGCTATCCTTTTGATATTTTTCTCTGCTCCTACTTTTCTTAAAATGTTTTCTCTTCATAAACCTAGAACATATGCTGACACCAGAGATGAGGGTGTCACATTGAGAAAGATAAATGTCTGGATGAGACATGAAAAGTGAAGAATCATGATGGAGGTATGTTGATGTTTAAATTGGATATATGTTGGGATTAAATTCACTTAAAGTTAGTTGCTATTTTATCATGTTGTGAAATAAACTTTGCTTTCTGCAATGAGCCTTTTTAATCCTACCTTGCTGTAAGCTACATATCATATTTTCCTGCACTTGCTGAGTATGTTATGTACTCAAACTTGCATTATTACCTCATCATCAGCAACAGGAGAAGAGTACTTCGAGGACCATGTGGAGTACTAGGCGTGTGATCTACCATAAACTTGCCCGTGGTTAAGGAGATGGAGCCGCTTCTGCTGTTTAGTTTGCTTCCACAATAGTTTAGAAGACTTCCGCTGCTAGAATAAGACTTCCGCTGCTAGAATGAATTAGAGATTCATGAGACATTGTAATAAAACCCTATTATTCGTGGTTATATTCTTAATTCAGTTTGTGGATACATGTGTATGTGTGATGAACATACTGGGCACACATATGCATCAGCTCAGTTCCGAGATTTCTCGGAACAGGGGCGTCACACAAGGATGGTTAACAAAACTAGTAAACTCCTATAAAAGGGTGTCCCATCAAGTTGACACAAGCATACGATTTTTCGCAAGCAAAACAGTTTCAAAAACATAGGATCAATATGGTCAAGGGGCACTTGCCTTGTTCCCGTAGTTCGTGTTGCTCAAGCGTCTCGAAGTCCTGGTGCTGTAGCTCCTCGTAGACGGCCTCTTGAGCGTGTCCTTCTACTCATGACCACACACATACAAAATTTACAGCAATCAATTATCATGCACAAACTTTACTCAAGATATAATGAGGTGGATGGATGCAATTCCTATGGTGCAGTTTATAAAATCAGTTTGTACGAGTTCTTGCGTGTTTTAGTAGGCTTCCATAGGGTTTTATGATGATCAAGGCTGCTGGGATCAAGTGTGGAATTGGTTATGTTCTTGACACACTTTGTAGATCAATTCCACCATCAAAAATCGACCAAAACATGGTCTGTCCACACACAGAATTTTCTGCTCGTAGGGGGTGAAGAAAACGGGTGCGTAGAAACAGCGGCGACGTTGTAAGAGGGGTAACGAAGACCTACCTCACTTCTTCCTTGCGGCAGGACCTCCTCCCTTGCAATGGAAGCAGCGGGGGATTTTCTATGGAGAATTATGATGCTGCGGCTAGGGCAGAATGTCAGGGGCTTCTTCTCCAGCGACGGCGAGGCGTGACGGAGCTCGACGGTGGCCAAACTGCAGCAGGGTAGGCGGCGACTTGGCGGCAAGGGAGAGGGGGCGGAGACTTGGCAGCAAGGGAGAGGGGGCGGCGACTTGGCAGCAAGGGAGAGGGAGCGGCCAAAAGAGGGGTGAGGGTGCGGCTAGGGGGGGAGGGTTATATCTATAAGGGGGAAAAGAGCTAGGGTGGCTAGGATTTTAGCAACCCAATTATCCAAGGGCTGAGATTTAATTTTAAAAGAGGTGGGAGCTAGGTGCTGGGATTTTGTTATTTATTTCCACCAATGGCTGAGATTAATTGAAAAATAAAAGGCCACAAAAATCCAACAAGGGGGGGGGGCAGCTAGGTTTCCCCCCCTTTGTTGTGGCCAAGGGGTGCGGCCCATTAGAGTTCCCCCCTAAGTGGTGCGGCCAAATTAGGAGGGAAATCCCCCCCAAATGTGGGGAAAAATCCCCCTAGGGGAATTTCAGGGAATTTCGGGGAAAATCAGGACAATTGGGAAATTAGGGGAGAGGGGAATTTGGGGGATTTGGGGAAAATTTTGGGTGGCCTAATTTGGCAATTTTATTTATTTTTTCTTTTTCTTTTTATTTCTTTTCCTTTTTATTTATTTTCATTATTTTCCATTTCCTTTTATTAGTTTATTAGCTTCTATATTCCTCCCTTTATTTCTTCTTTTTAAATGCTTCTCTATATGAAAAATGTATGCAATGCATGGTAGTGAAATTGAGGTTGTTCCACTAAGGTTTATCTCTAGGATTCTTCTAGAAGCTTTATCTCTAAGGTTTATCTCCAAGATTCTTCTAGAAGCTTTATCTCTAAGGTTTTTCTCCAAGATTCTTCTAGAAGCATTATCTCCAAGATTCTTCTAGAAGCTTTATCTCTAAAATTCTTCTAGAAGCTTTATCTCTAAGGTGCGGCTAGGGGGATTTAATTTAGGGAGGTGCAGCCAGGATTTTGTCCCTTTTCTCTTCTTTTTTTTTATGTGATCTCTACATGAGAATGGATGCAATGCATGATGATAGAAATGAGGGTGTTACAAACCTACCCCCCTTAAAATGAATCTCGCCCTCGAGATTCGAATGTGAAGAAAAGATGAGGGAATTCCGTTTTGAGGTCTTCCCACTCCCATGTAGTTTTGGCTTCCGTGTGATGGCTCTAGTGCACTTTGCGCCAATGGGTTACCTTGTTCCTCGTGACTCTTTCCTTCATGTCCAGGATTTTGATGGGGTGTCCCGCTAGGTCAGATCCTCCAGAAGTTCTAGCTCATCCATTGGTACTTGTTCTTTCGGCACTCTTAGTCACTTCTTGAGCTGAGACACGCGAAATGCGTCGTGCACGTCGGAGAGTTGTGTCGGCAGCTGTAGTTGATATGCTACCTCTCCTTGCTTGCCCACAATCTTGAACGGCCCGATGTAGTGAGGTTCTAGCTTGCCTTTGATGATAAACCGTCGTTGGCCTCGGATAGGCGACACCTTGTGATACACGAAGTCCCCGACTTCAAAGGTCAAACAACTTCGCCTATTGTCTGCATAGCCTTTTTGTCGTGACTGAGTGGCCTTCAGGTTTTCACGTATTGTTAGGACTTACCTCTCGGCGTCCTGCAGCACTTCAGGTTCAGATACTTGGTTTTCTCCCGTCACATTCCAGAACAGGGGTGTTCTACACCGTCTACCGTATAGTACCTCGAAAGGTGACATTTTCAGGCTGGCTTGGTAACCGTTGTTGCATGAGAACTCAGCATACGGCAAGCTCTTGTCCCAACTACGTCCATGTTTCAAGGCACAAGTTCTCAACATGTCCTCTAATATCTGATTCGTCCTCTCGGTTTGCCCGTCGGTTTGTGGGTGATATGCGGAGCTGAAATTCAACTGTGTACCCATGGCTTCAGGCAGCTTCTTCCAGAACCTAGAGGTAAATTGAGAACCTCGATCTGAAACTATCCTCTTCGGAACTCCATGACGACATACTATTTGCTCCATATGCAGCCCGGCTAACTGTGCCACGGTGTACTTGGTCCTAACAGGAATAAAGTGAGCTGATTTCGTCAATCGGTCCACGATAACCCAGATTGAGTCGTAACCCGACTGAGTATGTGGCAACCCGACTATGAAATCCATGCCGATGTCTTCCCACTTCCACTCGGGTACTTTTAATGGCTGCAATAATGTGACACCCGGTTCCGAAAATGAACCAAGTGAATGCATATGTCTGCCCATGATGTTCATCACACATACACATGTATTCCACAAACTGAATTCAGAATATAACCACGTACGAATAATGTTTAAGTACTTTATTACATTGACTCAATGTCTCACTCATAAATGTCTAACATATTTAGCGGCGGAAGAATCTAAACGACAGCGGAAAATAACTAAGACAGCAGGCTACAACTTCAACTCCACATGCATGTTGACGGTAGTTCGCGCGCCTTGTACTCCACATGTTCCTCGAAATATTCTTCTCCTGTTGCTGAAGTATGAGAGGGTAATGCAAGGGTGAGTACATGTCGTACTCAGCAAGTGCTGGAAAGTATGACATGTAGCTTACAACAAGGAAGGCAATAAAAAGGCTCATTGCAGCAAGCAAATTTTATTTCACAAACATGATAAAACAGCAAATATTTCTAGGTGGAATTTATCCCATCATAATCAAGTAATTAAGCAACATTCTCTCATCATAATTCACCATTTATCAAGTCTCATCGAGCCATTAATATTTCTCAAGTTCATCTCATACTCATAAATATTCATAACCATCTCATATTCATAAAACCGAAACCAAACTCATTTTCATGACTCAAAACAGTCCCAAGACCAATTCCAGTGACCATACCCAAATGTCCATCCCAAGTTTTGTCTCTAATCATGGAAGTTGGCCAGGAGCTTGTGACCGGAAGCACGACTATCATGATAGTTTTACGCTCTGCAGAGGTGGCACCACTTTACCCACAAGTTTGTGATTTCATCACCCGTCGGCAACTAGAGAAAATCTCCATTATACCAGTACACAACCGTCGGTGTATGGCCAAGAGATCACAAAATAGCCTTTACAAAGGGGCTACTAGGATGTACGGACCCACTGAGGTTTCACCGGCAGGCTCGAATCTCCATTCTCCCACCCACGGGCCCCCTCTTGTGCCATGCAGTTCCTAGGGCAGTACCTCTCGACTCCCATTCCCCGCGCCATCCAACGGTCCATAACAATCTAGCAACACACCTAATTAGTCAGATAAGACACACCCATATTTGTCCTTGTGGTGGCACTGTTTTCCTGGCATGTGCTCGTATGAACCGGTCATTAGATCTATGGCAAGAAAACCATCATCTCATTCAGCAACATCCACGAACCAATCTTGCCTAGATCTCCCCGATTCCATGCTCATTAACATAAAGTTCTCATCATCATTATTCATATGAGTTCTGTAGCTAACCATGTTTTATTTCAGCTTCCGGTATCCCGTAAGTTAAGCGAAGCAAAAAGGAAAAACGACCATACCCGACTCATCAACTTTCCTGGCGACAAGGATGGTTAACAAAAACTAGTAAACTCCTATAAAAAGGGTGTCTCATCAAATTGACACAAGCATACACGTTTTCACAAACAAAAACAGTTTCAAAACATGGGATCAATATGGTCAAGGGGCACTTGCCTTGCTCCCATGGTTCGTGTTGCTCAAGCGTCTCGAAGTCTTGGTGCTGTAGATCCTCGTATACGGCCTCTTGAGCTTGTCCTTTTACTAACGACCACACACATACAAAATTTACAGCAATCAATCATCATGCACAAACTTTACTCAAGATGCAATGGGGTAGATGAATGCAAATCCTATAGTGCATTTTTATAAAACCAGTTTGTACGTCTTCTTGCATGTTTTAATGGGCTTTCATGGGGTTTTATGATTAACAAGGGTGCTGGGATCAAGTGTGGACGTGGTGATGGTCTTGACACAAGATGTAGATCAATTCCACCATCAAGAATCAATCAAAACATGATCTGTCCACAAGCAAAAGTTTCTGCTCGAAGGGGGCGATGAAAACGGATGCGTAGCAACAGCAGCGACGTGGTAAGAGGGGTGACGGGGACATAACTCTCTTCTTCCTCCTTTCCTCCTTGCAGCTGGACTTCTTCCCTTGCAATGGCAGCAGCTGGGGTTTTTATTTGGAGAAGAATAGGGCTGCGGACAGAGCTTGGCAGGAGGGGTCTTCTTCTCCGTCGACGGTGAGGCGGGCAGAGTTTCGACGACGGCCAAGGCAGCAGCAAAGGGGTGGCGACCAGGGCTTGGCAGAAGGGGGCAACAGACTTGTTTTGGCAGGGATGGCGGCCAGGGAAGGCTGTATTTATAAGGGGGAAGATCTCCTACTCGGTTTGGAGGAGGAGGGGGACTCTATCTCCAAGAGATGCAATCTCCTACTCAGTTTGGAGGAGGAGAAGGACTCTATCTCTAAGAGGTGCGGCCAGCAGGGTGTTTTATCTCCAAAACTTTATCTCTAAGCTCTATTTTTAAGCTTATCTAGAAGCTTTATCTCTAAGGTTCATCTAGAAGCTTTATCTCTAAGGTTTATCTCCAATATTCTTCTAGAAGCTTTATCTCTAAGGTTTATCTCCAAGATTCTTCTAGAAGCTTTATCCCCAAGATTCTTCTAGAAGATTTATCTCTAAAATTCTTCTAGAAGCTTTATCTCTAAGATGCGGCCAGATTTTTATCCCATTTCTCTTCATTTCTATGTTCCTTTCTCCATTTATATATTCCCTTCTCCATTTCAATGGTCCTTTCTACATTTCTATGGTTCTTTCTCCATTTCTATGGTTCTTTCTCCATTTCTACTTCTTTTCAAATGCTTCTCTATATGAAAAATGTATGCAATGCATGATAGCGAAATTGAGGGATGAATCTCGCCCTCGAGATTCAATAGAGTGGAGAAAAGATGGGGGAATTCAACCTTGAGATCTTCTCACGTTCCCATGTAGTTTCAGCTTCCGTGTGATGGCTCCATTGTACCTTGCACCAACGGATTACTTTGTTTCTCGTGACACTTTCCTTTACGTCCAAGATTTTGACGGGGTGTTCCGCTAGGTCAGATCCTCTTGAAGTTCTACCTCATCCATCGGTACTTGTTCTTCCGGTACTCTTAGGCATTTCTTGAGCTGAGATATGTGAAACACGTCGTGTACGTCAAAGAGGTGCGTTGGCAGCTCTAGCTGATAGGCTACCTCTCCTCGCTTGCCCAAAATCTTGAATGGCCCAATATAGCAAGGTGCTAACTTGCCTTTGACATTGAACCGTCATTGGCCTCGGATAGGCGATACCTTAAGATACACGAAGTCTCCCACGTATCGTTTGGACTTGCTTAAGATACCTTAAGATACCTTAAGATCCGCATAACCCTATGGTTGTGACTGAGCGGCCTTCAAGTTTTCACGTATCGTTTGGACTTGCTTTTTGGCATCTTGCAGCACTTCGGGTCCAAATACTTGGCTTTCTCCGGTCTCATTCCAGAACAGCGGTGTTCTACACCGTCTACCATACAATGCTTCGAAGGGTGACATCTTCAATCTGGCTTGGTAGCTGTTGTTGTATGAGAATTCAGCATACGGCAAGCTCTTATCCCAACTATGCCCATGCTTCAAGGCACAAGCTCTTAACATGTCTTCCAAAACCTGATTTGTTCTCTCAGTTTGCCTATCGGTTTGCGGGTGATATGCAGAGCTGAAATTCAACCGTGTACCCATGGCTTCATGCAACTTCTTCTAGAACCTAGAGGTAAATTGAGAACCTTGACCTGAAACTATCCTCTTCGGAACTCCCATGGCGACACACGATTTGCTCCATATACAGCTCGGCTAGTTGGGCGACGGTGTACTTGGTTCTAACAGGAAGGAAGTGGGCTGTTTTCGTCAATCGGTCCACGATAACCCAAATAGAGTCGTAACCCGACTGAGTACGTGGCAGTCCGACTATGAAATCCATGCTGATGTCTTCCCACTTCCACTCAGGTACTTTCAATGGCTGCAACAATCCAGCGGGTCTTTGATGTTCGGCCTTCACTCGTTGGCACGTCTCGCATAGGGCAACATACTCAGCAATGTCCCTTTTCATACCATCCCACCAATAGCAAGTTTTCATGTCCTTGTACATCTTTGTACAGACGGGTTGCATGGAATAAGGCGAGTCATGGGCCTCCTTTAGTATCGTGTCGCGGATGTGCTTCACGTTAGGCAGAAAAATCCTTTTCCCTAACCAAAGCGTGCCTTTCTCATCTTCCTTGAAATCCTTTTCTTTGACTTGTCAGATTCTTTCTCTGATTTCGTTGATTTCCTCATCCGTTGCTAGGCCATCTCATATCTATTGTTCCAGCGTTGAGTTCAGTTCTATCACCTCCATCTCGTTCAAGAATCCGAGATGCAACCGTTCAAACTCCTTACGTAGCTCGGGTGGCAGCTCCCGAACTGTGAGTTGGTGACATGCTCCCTTTCGGCTCAACGCATCAGCTACTACATTGGCCTTTCCGGGGTGATAGTTGATTCCAACATCATAATCCTTGATGAATTCCAACCATCGATGTTGCCTCAAATTCAGATCCGTTTGCGTGAATATATACTTGAGGCTCTTATGATCCGTGTAGATCTCACATCGGTGACCAAGGATGTAATACCTCAAAATCTTCAAGGCATGTACCACGGCTGCAAGTTCCAAGTCGTGTGTGGGGTAATTCAGCTCATGTTTCTTTAGTTGTCTCGATGCATAGGCTACCATTTGTCCTCCTTGCATGAGCACACATCCAAGCTCTTGTCTTCATGCATCACAATATATATCGAAACTCTTGCTCACGTCCGGCAATACCAAAACTGGCACTGTTGTTAATCTCTTCTTGAGTTCCTCAAAGCTTTCTTGACACGCTGGTGTCCACTGAAATGCTTTCCCTTTCATGAGCAACTCAGTCATAGGTTTCGCTATTTTGGAGAATCCTTGATGAACCGGCAGTAGTATCCAGCCATCCCAAGGAAACTCCGAATATCCCTCCCATTCTGCGGTTGATTCCACTTCAAAACATCTCCCACTTTTTCAGGATCAACCAACACTCCTCCTTCGGAGATAATGTGGCCTAATAATGATATCTCCTTTAGCCAAAATTGACACGTGCTGAACTTGGCATACAATTGATGCTCTCGCAGTTTCTGCAACGTCAACCTCATGTGTAATTCATGTTCTTCCTCGCTTTTTGAATATAACATGATGCCGTCGATGAAAACCACAACAAACTTGTTCAAGTACTCCATGAAGACCTTATTCATGAGGTACATAAAGTATGCGGGTGCATTCGTTAACCCAAAAGACATAACGGTATATTTATACGAACCATACCGTATTTGAAATGCAGTCTTGGGTATGTCGGAGGGTTTAATCTTCAGCTGGAAGTATCCCGACCGAAAATCAATCTTGGAGAAAATTCGGGTACCCTTCATTTGATCGAAAAGGTCCTCTATGCGGGGCAGCGGGTATTTATTCTTGATCGTCACATCGTTGAGAGACCTATAGCCTACACATATCTTTTGGGTTCCATCTTTCTTGTCTATGAAGAGCACGGGGGCTCCCCACAGTGATGAGCTTGGGCGAATAAAACCATTTTCTAGCTGCTCCTGAATTTGCTTCTTGAGCTCCACTAATTCATTAGCAGACATCCTATATGGCCTCTTTTCTATAGGTGCAGTTCCGGGTACTAAATCGATGGCAAATTCAATGTCCCGGTCAGGTGGCATACCTGGAAGTTCTTCCGGGAACACATCTGAATATTCTTGAACCACCGGAATGCTTTCCAATGTCACTTCTTCGATGTGGTTCAGCGCTGCCTTCTCGGTTGCCGGTTGGGCTGCATCGAACTCAATACGAGTACCGTGCTCACTCGTCAACTGCACGATCCTCTGAGCACATTGAATCATTCCGCTGTGCTTGCTTAACCAGTCCATTCCAAGTATTATGTCAATCCCTTGGGAATCCAAGACAATAAGGTTGGCAAGAAAGTCTACCCCATTTATTTTAAGGCTTACTTTCGGACATACTATATTAGTCCTCATCTCTCCACCGGGAGAATTAACCAACATAATTTGTTTCATGTGTGATATGGGCAGGTTATACTTGGCAACATACTTGGATGATATGAATGAATGTGATGCTCAGGAATAAAATAAAACAGTGGCTGGGTTGGAGTTGGCAAGAAACATACGAATCACGACGTCCTCAGCTTGTTGTGCTTCCTCAGCGGAGACGTGATTCACATTGCCGCGAGCATAGTTCTGCTGTCCACGGTTACCTTGATTAGATCCTCCATTCGGCCGTGGGTTCTGCTTCAGTGTGTTGCTCGGCTGTCCAAGGACTTTCTTCGGGCACTGACTTGCAAAGTGTCCCACCTCTCAGCATGAAAAAAATTGCCTTGTTGCCCATAACAGCAGGGATGTTGGGCGAGGCTGGTTTTGAGCATAGGCGCCCATGTTGGGATGGGGCGCAGGACGCAAAGGCATACGAGGTGCTTGTATAACAGGATGTTGCTGCAGTGGCTGATTAGGCTGAGGTGGATTTGCATGGTGCAAAGTAGAAGCGGACGAGCCATAATGTGGTGCAGCTGGTGGCATAAAGCGGAGACGTACATTGCTCCCTTGTGGTTGTCTTTGATATGGCATCTTCCTCTTGCCCTCTTCTTCAATCTCACGGATCTTGCTCTCAACCACTATAGCTTTGTCAACGATCTTCTGGAAGTTTGCATAATCATTGTTGAGCAGCTGAACTTGGATCTCATTGTTGAATCCTCTCATGAACAAGTATTGGTTTCTTTGATCCGAGTTGACATCTTCTGGAGCCTACCTTGACAGCTGCGTGAACTTGTTGAGGTACTCATTCACGCTCTTCCTTCCTTGGCAGAGACCTTCAAACTCTTGCCTTTTAAGCATCATGAATCCTGCAGGGACATAGTGAGAGCGGGAACTCTCCTTGAATTCAGCCCAAGTGATACTCTCCTGGTTGACATGAGCATTGCAGAGAGCGTCCCATCAATCAGCGGCTGCTCCCATAAGTTGGTGCGATGCGAAGAGAACTTTCTCCCGATCATTGCACTGAACAATAGCAAGCTTCTTTTCCATAGACTTCAGCCAATCATCAGCCTCCATAAGATCATTGGCTTGTGCAAAAGTAGGCGGCATATTCCTGATAAACTCTCCCAATCTGTTGTGAGCCGGCGGTGGTGGCGGTGGCGGCGGTGGGGGTGCAGGAACAGGGTTAGGAGTGTTGTTGTTGTTGGCCTGCAGCTGACTCAACGTTTGTATCATAGTTCGCATGAGCTGGTTCTGCATAGCCATCAACCGTTCGAGGTTGCTTGCATCAGCCCCGGGGTTAGCATTTTCAGGAACTTCAACATTGCCATCTTCCTGTGGTTCATTGTTACCACGAGCGTTCCTCCTTTGGCGGTTGGAGTTTTCCCTCACCATATGTGAGAGAGTAGAGTAGGAAATAGAATTTTAGATTGATCCCCCTAACTATATGCATCAAGGTGTATGAACTAAGTATCTTATTTTATTAATTTCACCCTATATGAGGATGTGAACACGTGCCAAAGCATCTCACATCTCTCCACTATGTGCGGATGTGGACATTCCCCGAAGCGTCCCATAACTCACATCAGCATACAAACCAAGCAATCATCACAAAATTTCAGCACACCACTCTTATTCAAGCTACTACGATCTAACGTTCCTATCACAGCTTTATTCAATGGATTCCTAAACTTAATCGTGAGAACCGGTGCTGTTCTCGCCGTGTCACGGGGATGGTCCATACATGGGCGCACGCCATGGTGAGTCGGAAGTCCATGTAAGGATAGATGATGCAGGTGCTCCATTTGCTCCTGCGTTGGCACGCGTCTCCTCTTGTTTCTCTAGCAAATACAGCTTCTAGCAGAGGTAACGGATCTCTTCTTGTGCGCTTGCATAGCGGTTTCCTAACTCCACGAGCAACCTCCGAGACTTATCAGCAGCTTGTGGGTTGGAAAGAGCTCCTCCATGGGGTCCAATGATCTCCCTTGTACCACTCTTCCTATACGGGTGCAGCTCAAAAGTAGTGTCTCAAGCTGCTCACGGAAGGCGTAGCACAGTCCGGTGAGTGCATCATGATGAGAGGTTTAGGCCCGATCTTCCGAAAGGTAGGTCAATTGAAGTGGAGATCTCGACGTTGATGATCCGAGGCACTCGAGCAGAACCGAATACCCCTGCAATCACTACACCACTGCTCCGTTGGTTATCAACCGTGCTTCACACGCTTGACCTCGCCAAGAAGGCTATTCCTGCAGGTGCAACCGAGAACACAAGCAAGAACGATGAAGATGCAATCTGAAATTGCGAAATTGGGGTCTCACAAACCGTAGAACGGTTAAAGTGTTTAATCTAAGCAAAACCCATGGAATATGGCCGGAGGCTGCAGTATTTAAAGGCTAGGGTTCGTCCATAAGACCCTTAGACGTGTCCCTAATGGACTCATACGGGATACAAGGCCCAAAAGCCCAATACGGTGGTTCAACACCGGACAGAACTCTGAATTCACTTGTTTCGAAAATTTCGAATGACTCCTGGCGAATTTGATGTGGAACCAGAACCATTGGAAAGTTTATCTTCTCATCTTTCCATGCATACGTAGAATGTCGAAAACGGAGTCCGTATGCATCCTGGGCGTCCGTTTTAAGATAGACTGCTCCTGGACTCCGAGTTGAACTCGAGTCCGAGTTGGCGACTGTTTCCATCAACTTGTGGACGTCCCATCTGGTTGTCCACGTCCCCAAATCCTCCTCCTTTACTTGTTGATCGTGTCCATGGTTCCTAATAACAATTAAATCATTAAATAGCATTCCATTCTCAAACTCACATGGGTAGGAAGTTAGGAACGAGTTCACCTGCTGATTTAGTAACCGTGCTCGTGATCTTGTGATTGGTCCTTGTATATCAATGTGAGTATCCATTGTTGTGATGTCCTCATCACATCCCATGCGGCATCATCGATAGCTTCTGCCCTTGTAGCTCTCCATGTGGGTGCGAAGTGCTGAGTGAGAACCCTACCGTTAGATAGGATGGTTACTTCAGCCTTCCACTCTTCATGTCCGAGACGAGGGACTTTCTTGAGGAGATATTCCGGGTATAAGCTGCTGCAATCCAGAAATTCTTTGATCTCCTTGAATATGTGTCCTCCTTCCATTCCGTCGGACCGGAATTCTTGAACTGAACGGTTGGCCCGTTCATCACCTTCATTCTCAGCCTCAGCAAGGGGTAGCTCCTCTTCGGATTCATCTCCTCCAGACTGTGACACTCTCATTTTTGGTTTCTGCATGTATTCATGCTTCATGTAGAGAAAACATTTTAAAAGAAGTGGGAACAAAGAAAGAATAAAAAAGATAGCCAAAAAGAGCAAAATCCAGTTCACCAAGAGCGCCGAAGACAACTCCCGCGGCCCGCTGGCCACGTGATGCCTTTGGGGCTCATCCCCGCAAAGGGGGAGAGGTCCGACCCTGTGAGACACGTGTTGCCCCCAGAGCTAGCCTCTGCGGAGAAGCGAAGGCAGTTCCGCAGGGCACGTGTCACCTTCGGAGCTAGTCACCGCGGAAATCAGAGGACCAGTCGCGCGGGATACGTGTCGATCTCAGAGCTCACCTCCGAGAAGTCCGGTTCTATTGGACTCATGTCGCCGCCGGAGCTTATCTCCGGGAGGTCCGACACTGTTGGACACGTGTCGACCTCGGAGCTCGTCTCTGAGGAAAAAGGGAGTCCGGCGATACTTGACGCATGGCATTCACGGAGGTCACCTCCGAAGAAAGGGAGATCCGCAATGAATACGTGGCACACCCGGAGCCACCTCCGGAGAGAGGAAAAGTCCGGCACTGACACGTGGCGTGCGCGGAGCCACCTCTGAATAAGAGAGGAGGTCCCGACCGCCAGGATACGTGGCGCATGCGGAGCTCACCTCCAAAGGAGAAGGGAGGTCTCGCTCGATTGACATGTGGCACAACAGGAGCTTGTCTCTGTGGAAAAGGGAAGACCAGGCCCCGGTGGACACGTGGAGCTTCCGGAGCTCATCACCGCGGAGGTAACGAGTTCTGGAGCGGTTTTTGGATTCTGTACGCGTAGAAATATCGATACAGAGAAGAAACCGACCTGAATTCCACAATGTTACCGCACCAAATCAACTAAAGATAAGTTGTTAAGATTCAACGACAATCTGAATAGGACTCTTATTCGGAATACAATCAGATTAGGACTCTTCTTCTCCCGATTATAAATAGAACCCAGAACCTTTGGCCGAAACCACAAACTTCTTTTCCATCTCCTGAGCCGACGACTTAGATCCCTAGCCCCAACTCGCCAAGTAAGCTCATCGCCGGAGTTCAGTCGAGAAAGATCGCCGGAAGGGAGCCCAACGATCTGTTTGATAAGAGAAGGACCCCAAGACCAAGAAGAACGTAAGGTAGGTCTCCAATACCACCTTACGACATCGTCATGTTTTCTTTGCATCTTTTCTTCGATTCCTTTCGAACAGAATCTTTCTCGTGGACAGATCACTTTTTGATCGGGTTGATCTAAAGACAAGGTCATCGCGACGTCCACATTTGATCCGAACAACTCTGTTCATAGTAAAATCCATGCAAACTATGCAAGTACACGTACAAACCGATCTAATAAAACTGATTATAGGATAGCATGCATATGCATCATCGCATCTAGTTAAAGTTTATGCATGATATTGATTGCTGTGAACCTTGTATGTGCGTGATCCTGTATAGAGGGACAAGCTCAGGGAGCTGTCTACGACGAGCTGCAACAACAAGGTTTCGAGATCCAAGAGCAACCGGAACCGCAAGAACATGGCAAGTGCCCCTTGACCATATTGATCCTATGTTTTGGGAAAAACTGTTTTGTTTTGCGAAAAGGTGTGTGTGCTGAGTCAAACATGATGGGAAACCCTTTTATAGGAGTTTACTAGCTTTGGTTAAACCACCCTTGTCGCCAGGGATGTTTATGAGTCGGATATGGTTTTTACTTTTATGCTTCGCTGAGTCCATGGGATTGGGAAGCGAGATAGGTGTATCTAGCTAACTGCACTCGTAACGATAATGAGAAACTGATGCTGTTAATGAACATGGATCGGAGGGAGATCTAGGCAAGTCGGGTTTGTGAATGAGGTAGCCTTAGATGGTGGTTACTTGCCGTAGATCTAAGGACCGGTTCATGCGAGCACATGCCAGGATGACAGTGCCACCACAAGGCCAAGTATCGGTGCGGCTTAGCTGACTAATTAGGTAAGTTGCTAGATTGTTATGGACCGTGGAAGGCGCGTGGAATGGGAGTCGAGTGAGGACTGCCCTGTGAACTGCATGGCACAAGAGGGGGCCCGTGGGTGGGAGAATTGGAGATTCTAGCCTGCCGGTGAAACCTTAGTGAGTCCATACATCTAGTAGCCCCTTTGTAAAGGCTATTTTGTGATCTCCTGGCCATACACCGACGATTGTGTACTGGTATAATGGAGGTTCTGCAGTCGCCGACGGGTGACGAAATCACAAACTTGTGGGTAAAGAGGTGAAAACTCTGCAGAGTCTAAAACTATCATGATAGCCAAGCTTACGGTCACGAGCGCCTGGCCAACTTCCATGATTAGTTGGGACGGTGATTGGATATGGTTATTGGTTATGGTTTGGTTTTGGTTTGGTTTTCGGGACTGTTGAGTCCGGGTGATAAGATGGGTTGCATGACTGTTGAGTCATGGCAACAAGTTTGGTCTCGGTGGGAGACGAAGTTGTTTATGAGATGAAATAGTTGCGAATACGAGATGGTACTCGTGAAATGGTAGCGAATACGAGGAGGTGTTCGTGAGCAAGAATGAGGTTGATTGATGTCTGGTTGTGACATGGAAGGTAATGAACATAATGGAGGTATGATTGGTATTTTAATACATGTTGGGATTACATTCACTTAAAGATGAGTTGCTGTTTTATCATGGTTTTGATAAATAGCTTTGCTTTCTGCAATGAGCCTTTTTATATCTACCTTGTTATGAGATTCATATCATATTTTTCCCGCACTTGCTGAGTACATCATTGTACTCAAACTTGCATTATTTCATCATCAGCAACAGAAGAAGATTACTATGAAGACCAAGTGGAGCATTAGGCGTGTAATCTGTCCTCAACCTTGCCTGTGGGGATGGAGTGTGGGGACCACCCCGTGGTTCACCAACTCCAGGATCGCATAGGGTGGTGCCATGCGATGCGGCACCCAACAGCACACACGAAAAGAATTAAAGAACAACATACAACCTTTTATTTGATATAAAACAGCGGAAGTCTTTTTACAAAACCGATTCATACAGCGGAAGTAATATACATATACGGCCTCTCATCCTAGCTATGCAAAAGTGCAGCCGTCCATCCCGGGAACGCTACACACTAGCAGCATGAAACCGGAGATCACGGCGTGCTCCAGGGCTCCATCTCGGCCGTGTACCCTGACGGGGGCATCGCCTCGTCCTCGGAACCCTCCTCATAGCTCTCACCTGCATACAGCCCAAATATTGCAACCGTGAGCACGATGGCTCAGCAAGTCTTAATCGTCTAGCCTAAGCATGGAACTCTACGTGCAAGGATGTGTAAGGTAGGAAAGGACTTTGCGATAAAGACACGCCTATAAGTTGATCCTTACTTTCAGTATTAAAGCACCAGACTCATATGCCTTAGGCAGCCCTCACATCGGAAGTCCATAATCAAACAAGAAACGCTTCCCTCCGATGTGGTGATGACCAAAGTGGAATATAAACTTAATTAGCTCTATAACTACAGCCTACAAGGTTTCAAGACATTTATAATTCATTGCAGCATATTCATTTGGCTTATTTCACTTCTTACTACGTCACAGCACAGTGAACAAGCGGGTACTCAAATAACCGCGAGGGACGGTGATTGCAATCAAGACACACCCGGATAACACGTCACATACACCCACTTTCAGAAGCATGATTCCACACCCCTTCCTACTCTGTTGTATGCAACAACCTTTCAAAGGCAACCCAAATGCCGAACCGGTCCATCCGTAACGGGCAGGAGGTCCCTGCGTGAGTGTGACTGTGCCCACCGGCAGATTTACACCTTGCTACCCTCAACCCACTCCTATTTACGGTTGGGTAAGCCTCGGCACCCAGGTTAACCAATTACATCGGTTTCCTGGTTCCCATATGCCAGTATGCATCCGGTACTGTTCGATACTTGTCCAGCAGGGCCTCACACGGACGGTCCTCAACCGACACCAACAGGGCTACGCACGTGAGACCTCTGCTCACTGCATCCTATCCCCCCTGCTGGGTCTCATTTTTATAACTCAAGCCATTTTCTACCTCTTTTCATTCCGTGTGATAAGTATTATCTCGCGAGTAGCTTCCAACCACTCTACTTCTACCGAGATCCTAAACATTAGAATGGCATTCTATACTCATCGAGTTTGTAAACTACCCAACCCTCTATAGGATTTAAAAGGCTATGCAAGTGGGGTTTCAATCACCCTAACTCTAATGCATACATTTCAACCTAGACATAAGTGATACAAATGAAAAACTTTATAAAAGGTACTTAAGTGCAAACCGGGACTTGCCTGGTTGCGAGTCAAACGGGAAGTTAGCTTCAGGTGGAAGGACGTCCAAGGGCTCCGGTGCGTCCTCAACTTCGGTTACTAAATGAAATGTAGCAAAATATGTGTATAAGTATTAAGGAGTTATAAGAATTGAACTTCTATTCATAGCTACTGCTATTTAGATTCCTTAATTGGCTTTGGGATTTTTACAGTGGATACTAGACTCTCTAAGGATGATTTGAGCCAAATTTGGAGACATGTCATTGCACAATGTAGCCTTTAAAATTCCTACAAGTACAATGCTTCTCTGAATTGTGAGCCCAAATTAGAAGCTTTGACATAGCTAGTAATGGAAGATCTGAATAGGGTACGTCTCCATGGTTCTAACAAAATTTGTTTCACCATTTTTGGAGCTACCACAGAGAGATATGAATTTTTGAAGTTGGACAGGAGTTCTGAAAAGTTTCTGTTTAAATTGAATTTATAAATAAAGGCTGAACTTCGGAAGGAAGTTTAGCCTAGCAAATGATCTCCAATGAAGCCCAAATTTTTACTGAAGATCTGTAACTATGGCTAGGATTTTCTGCCCAAATTTGGGACTATTTCATAAAGAATTGCTCCTGTAATAAATCCCTAAAGTATTTACTAAAAACAATTCTACAGAAATTCATGGGCATTTTCATAGCCAAAAATTGGTTTCACTGTGAAGTACTCCTCATGAGAAATCCAACAAAATTGGTCTCACTCCTTTTGGAGTTTTCTATACAAAGTTATGGGCTTGTAAAGATCAGCTAATTCCTGGAACTATTTCTCTAATAGAAACTTCAAATAATTCGGCTGGGCCCACGGTTTTAAATAGGACCAGTGAGATTTCGACAACACTGGGGGCTACGGAGTTAACCCGCGCAGCCACAGCCGATCCCGAGCCGCACAGGCCGATCCCCGCGCGTATACGGATTCTGACCGGTGGGACCCGACCCTCCTTCGTCTTCCTCACGCTGCCCGCGCCTCCCGCGGCGGCGCACGCGGGTGAGGCTCGCCGGGACGGGGTTCCCGTGGTCCAAACTTCATCAAACTCGCCGCCTGTGAGTTCTACACCGTGCTGAACACGATGGTGTGGTCGGGAGTCGATGACAACGGCCGGAAAGGTGCTTGCACCGGCGACCATGTCGGCCCTTACTTCGGCGACCTCGTTCTCCCTCAACAGCGGGTCTCTTGGGCTAGGGTCTGCTCTAAAAGCACCAGTGTCACCTGGACAGCATCGACCCATAGCCTGTTCTCGATAAAAACCACCGGAGAGGGGACCTCACTGGCGACCCGAGCCCGCAAAACGCCGGCGGCGACAAAAACTCGGTATCCGGCGTCTCTACTTGATCATTTGAACTGCTAGGACTTCAGAGAGATGCGCAAGCATGTGCTGGAGCTACTCTAAGCTCATCTAGCGCGGACCTACCCCGAGCACAAAGAATTTCTCCGAAGAGTCCTCGGGTTTCTAAAGAACCGCCGGCGCTAAACTTCAAAATACTCGGTGCCGGAGCTAAGAAGGCAGGAACTGGTGGGAGGGAATGAAGAAGGGTTCCTCACGCACCTCAGGGACCTTTTGTTTGATCGGAAGAGGCCGTAAGTCCATCGGGCGACGGTGTGGCGTAGAGACGATCAATACCGGAGCTCCGAAGGAAATTCCAGCTCGTAGGCGCCAACGGCCGGTGCTGGTGTTCACTTGAGGCTTCGGGGAGCAGGAGATAGACCTGGCGCAATGTTCCCGTTGCTCAGCCGCGCGAGATGCACGCCAAGCTCGCCGGGCATCGATGAGCCGAACGGTTCTTCTGCCGGGCGGGGGTTTGAGTTCGCGAGGCTCGAGCAGAGCGTGGAGAGGCTAAGGGGTAATGGGGATGAAGACAGTTACTGCACTCGGCGGTCGCTTTAAGCACCCACGCGCCTGAACCGACGTCGGGACGGCGGGGAAGCAGCTCGGGGCATCGGCCAGCGGGTTTGATCGGGAGCTGGCGCCCGCGCGTTAACAGCTGAGTGAAACAGAGAGTTTTTGCCTCTATGGTGACTGACCAGTGGGCCCCCCTCTCCTCATTTCTCAGTAAATTTTTCCACTGATATTTCTCCACAGCTACTCAACATTAAAGGCTTGACTTCACACCAAAGTTAAGTTTGAATTTACTGAATTCAAATGGTTTGAATTCTGGTGTGAAATTTGGATGTGGTTTGATCAATTGTAACACCCCAAAATCCTGTTAAGAGGGGAATTTAAAAATTTTTGGACGTATTGCATGTATTGCAAAAATTCAAATTCAAACTGGAATTCAAATTAAACTCAAAACAGAAATGAAAAAGAAAAAAAGGAAAAAATAAACCCCCCGGCCAGTGGGCCGAAACCCACCAGCCGGCCCACTCAAACCCCACGCCAAGCCCGCAGCCGCGCGCCCGCGTACCTCTCATAGACAGGCGGGACCCACCTGTCATCCCCAACCCCCGCTCGCGCCGACCCCGGACTGTTCCCCGCGTGTGCGCGATCGTAGCCGACCGGATTTCCGCGTCCTTCAGCTCGACTACCGGTCCCAGAAGGCTCCAACTCGATCTAAACGAACCCGCCGCCCTTTCCCGGCTATATAAACCCCGGCATCTCCCTGTTTTTCCCCATGATCCGCCGTTTTTCCTCCCGGTGAGAACCCGAGCTTCTCCGGCCAATTTCGCTCGATCTTCGCTCGAGATTTCTCGTCTAACGCGCCGATCTTGATCCACCGCCTCCGGGGAACCGCGCAGGTGCAGAAAACCCGGTGGTTTGTGCTTCAAACACAGAGCCGACGAGCCTCGCTGTGAATTCACCTCGGACCTCGTCACCGACCGCTTTCCAGGACCTCCGAGCTCAAGAAAACCCCCGAGGTGAGATCTCCGACATCCCCTCTACCGATCTATGCCATAAAATCACAGTTCTAGGAAGAATTGACGAAGATCCGAAACTCTCCGGCGAGATCGCCGCCGTGCGCCGCCGGGCAGTGCCGCCCGCGCTCGATCAGAGCGACGTGGCCGCTTGTGCGCTGTCTATTTTAAATCGTACGGTAGAATTTAAATCCCCGCGTACCGGTTCGACGTTATAATCTCAGCCGTCTGTTTTAAATTGGACGGTCCACGTCAGCCCCGCGTTATAAAGGCCGTAATTCTTACGCGCTACCCCTGGGGTTCTCGGAAAATACGAGCTAGCCCCAAAAACATCTGATCTAGCCCTGGAACTTCAGAAAATCATGTAAATTCATTTAAAAATCAGTTTTAGCCCCTGGACTTAATAAAAATTAGGAAAACCCCTCTGTTATGTGTAGTTAGACCCCTGGAAATTCTTAAAATAATATAAGACACTGTAGTGGGGTGAGTTTACCTTTTTAACCCTATGTGATATTAAATTTAGGAATTTGAATATGTGATTAGTATTTAAAATTTAAAAGATGGGACAAACACATTGTAAATTCAAATTAAAAACTTTCATAGTACATGGAAAACTTTGGAGTGAGGTAAAAATAGATTTTTGGCTGAAATAAATCTGTTTAATTGATTATTTACATTTATTAGTTATAGGGACACATTTTTAAGTAGAGAATAATTATGAAAATTGATAAAATAAATTTAAATTAGTTCACATCAGAGGAGAAGTTCAAAATAAATTATTTAATATTTTAGAACAAAAACTTATTCTGTTTAGATGAGGTGTCTTACTATTTTCATAATAAAGTTCACATTTAGGCATAGGAAATAAATCTGAAAATATAGCAAGCTAGGTATGAATAACTAGAAAATGATAAATGAAGTTTCTAAAATCCAAAGAATTCAGTTTAGGGTTGGTAAAAGGTCTGAAGACACATATGGAGTAGGAAAATACCTTTCATGCATACTTGGTAGCTAAAATGTGTATCAATTAAATATAAGGGATTTATTTAAATTAGAAATTCATATATAGTATGCCAAAATAAATATAAATACAAAAGTAGAAATCATATGCACATGTTTAAAAGTGCATGTAAGCCAAAATCAACACACATAGAGTAACCACAACACATAGAAATGTGAATGGCTTTCATAAATGTGAATGTGTGGTTTGTATGAAGTGGAAGTGTGAACTATGTCTTATGGATTGTTGTTTTCTTTTGCTATGTGTGATGGTATGAGTAGAACCTGCTCCAGAGCAAGTTCTTCCTTTCCAAGATCAGGACTACCCATTCCCAGAGCAGCAGGAAGAAGGCAAGTGTCCTTGACCACTTTGATCCTATACTAGGATGTGTAGATAGAATTATTTGCATTGTCAATTGAAAATATGAAACCCATGCTAGGATGTTTCCCTAGAATTGCATTACCTTGTTTCCTTGTAGCTTGGGTTGGGATTCATTTTATCTTGTCATTTAAATTATGCATATTCTTAGCCATGCTTAGAATGGGATATTTGGGATATGAGATCATCAGTTTATTTTACCATACTCTTGAATGAGATATTGTGAGTTATGTAGAGGTAGGGATCAAGGCAAGTTGGATGATTTGGTTGGTGCTGGGTGCATGAGACTTGGGTTTGTGTTTAGTACTTGCCTGGATCCTAAGGACCGGTACATGGAGCATGTAACCTGGCTTTACCGTGCCAACCACATGCTGAGATGGGGCAGCTTGGCCAATTAATTAGGTGTATCCCCGGCGTAGTATGGGTGTGTTGGATGGTGCGGGGAATAGGTGTCAGCTGGACTACCATATGAACCGCAAGGCTCAAGAGGGGGCCACTGCAGCGGGGTTGGAGCCTCTTGTATGCTGTTAGGGGTGAAACCTCAGTGGGCCCACGCTCGTCGATAATCCCTTTGTAAAGGCTTCGTAGTGATCTCCTGGCTACACACCTGGGAAGTGTGAATGTGGTTCGTAGCCACTGGCATGATGGAGGTTCTTTTAGTCCACCCGGCAACGGGGGATGAAATCACTACATGTGGGTACAGTGGTGCAAACTCTGCAGAGTCAAAACTGTCATGACAGCCGTGCTCACGGTCAAGAGCGGCTTGGACTTATTCATGATTAGAGGAGTGATGGTTTTGGAAGTTAAGGATGTTAAGCGGGGAGCTTAACATTGAAAATGAGGTTATGGTTTTTTGATTATGATGATGGGATGGGAGATTGGGACCATTTCACCTGTGTAGAAATGTAGGTGCTTAATAACCTAAGGTGGTAGGCAATAATTGCGTAGTGCTTTAACCATGAGTTCAACCTCGTCTTATTCTAGCCATGCATGACATAACTTTCCCACACTTGCTGAGTACCATCGGTACTCAACCTTGCATATTTGTTGGTTTATATTGCTGCTCAGGTCAAGATAATGAAGTGGTGTTTAATGACCAAGACTTTGGATCCGAAGAAGGTTTCTAGGTTCATGGAGTCCCCCGGGCAACGCCTGTGACGGAGCCCACAAGAATAATATTCCGCTGCTATTTTATTTACTTGTTATGAACTTATTATCGTCCATCGAGACATATGCTATGTAAGACTTATTTATATTCGACACCTGGCTTGTAATAAATGATGCTTCACTATTTGTCATCACATGTATGAGAAAATGATCCTGGCATACATGTGATATTCACTCGGTTGTTCTTCAGAAAAACCGGGTGTGACATCAATTGAATTTGAAAAGGAGTTTGAATTCTCCACTTTATATTGCCTCAAAAATATAGCAAACCAGCTCCAAAGTTTCCAATTTTTGGCATGGCTGCTTATTAAAAGGTGGAGAACACATTTGTGAAACGCAAATTTTCAAATTGAGTGAATTGGCATTTGAAACTGAATTTGAAATTCATATTGGAGGGCTTTTTCTTTTAATCCCAAACAAATATGAAAACTCCTCCAAATGAGCTGAAATTTGGAAGGTTAAATATTTGGACTATGGAAATCCGAGCTGTGCATTTAGATCCCCATGTTTGGAAGTTTTGGGCAGTCTAAACCCTCACTTTGAACTTACACCATTAAAATTCAAAGTTTTAATTCCCCTCATTTTTCATAAGTGTACATGAGCTGACTTTTCTTGCTACTACTTTTGGGGATTTTACATCCCTCCCCCCTTAAAAGAATCTCGTTCCGAGATTCCAAAGGAAAAGCAAAGTGGGGAAAAACTTTACCGGGTATAGGATGGTAGCAAGTCCGGATAATACGTTCGTAGATAATCCTCGCTTTCCCTTGTCGCCTCATCAGCGGTATGGTTACTCCACAAGACCTTGTAGAACCATAAAGTCCGGTTTCTTGTGGCACGAGTCTTTTCATCGATGATCCGGATCGGATATTCCGTGTACGTGAGGTCCGGTTGAAGAACTTCTATGTCTTCTGTGTGGATTTCAGCAGAGGGCTTGAGGCACTTCCGCAGCTGAGAGATGTGGAAGACGTTGTGAATGCCTGCGAGCGATGCCGGTAACTCTAGGCGATAGGCCACGGGTCCACATCTTTCGATGACGGCGAACGGGCCAATGAATCGCGGCGCAAGTTTACCCTTCACTCCGAAATGGTGAACTCCCTTCATCGGAGACACACGGACATAAACATGGTCCCCGATGTCGAAGTGGAGAGGACGGCGTCTTTTATCCGCATAGCTTTTCTGACGAGATTGAGCAGCCTTGAGGTTGGCTTGTATTACTCGCACTCAATCTTCAGCCTCATTCACAAGTTTAATGCCGTAGATAACTCGCTCGCCGGACTCGCACCAGTTGAGAGGTGTGTGACATTTCCGGCCGTAGAGACCTTCATACGGCGCCATCTTGATGCTAGCTTGATAGCCATTGTTGTAAGAAAACTCCGCCAACGGCAAATGATCGTCCCAATTCTTTCCATGGTGGATGGCACAAGCGCGTAGCATATCTTCAAGCACTTGATTCACCCGTTCAGTTTGACAATCTGTCTGCGGGTGATACGCGGAGCTTCGGATCAGTTTGGTCCCCAGTGATGCATGCTGCTGTTCCCAGAACCGAGAGACGAACAGCACACCATGATCTGAAATGATGGAGCGGGGAACACCGTGTAAACACAAGATCTTTGCAATGTACAGCTCCGCATATTGCTTGGCCACTGTAACACCCCAAATTTTGATTCAAAACTCTAAACCATGTTCAGAGGGGAATTTAAAAATTTTTGCACGTGTTGCATGTTTTGCAAAAATTCAAATTCAAACTGGAATTCAAATTATACTCAAAACAGAAAAGAAATGGAAAAAGAAAAAGAGAAACGGGAAAAAAACCGGCCAGTGGGCCGAAACCCGCCAGCCGGCCCAGTTTTCCCCGCGCCAGCCCGCCCCCGCGCGCGCCGCGCCGTCTCTCACAGACGGGTGGGACCCGCCTGTCATCCCTAACCCCGCGACCCCGGACTCTCTCCCGCGCGCGCGATCGCAACCGACCGGATTTCCGCGTCCCGCAGCCCGAATTCTGGTCCCAAACGACTCAAACTGGATCGCAACAGACCCACCGCCCTCCCCCGGCTATAAAAACCCCAGCCCCGATCGGTTTTTCCCACGCGATCGCCGATTTTTACTCCGGTGAGCACCGAGACTTCGCCGGTGAATTCTGGCCGATCTAAGCCCGGAAACTCTGATCTAACCTGCTGGTTTTGATCCACCGCCTCCGGGGAACTTTGCAGGTGCAGAAAACTCGGAGAGTTATGGTGTAAACCCAGTGCCGACGAGCTTCGCCGTGGTTTTGCCTCGGACCTCGCCGCCGATCACTTTCCAGGACCCCCGAGCTCGAGAAAACCCCCGAGGTGAGATCCCTGACCTCCCCTCTACCGATCTATGCCATAAGATCACAGTTCTAGGAAGAATTCTCGAGGATCCGAAACTTTCCGGCGAGATCGCCGCTTCCCGCCGCCGTGCGCCGCCGGCAGCGCCGCCCGCGCTCGGTCAGAGCGACGTGGCCGCTTGTGCGCCGTTTATTTTAAATCGCACGGTAGACTTTAAATCCCCGCGTACCGGTTCGATGTTATAATCTCAGCCGTCGGTTTAAAATCGGACGGTCCACGTCAGCCCCGCATTATAAAGACTGGAATTCTTACGTGCTACCCCCTGAGGTTCTCTGAAATTGAGAGCTAGCCCCGGAAACTTCAGATCTAGCCCCTGGAACTCCAGAAAATTATGTAAATTCATTTAAAAATCAGTTTTAGCCCCTGGACTTAATAAAAATTTGGTAAAACACCTCTGATAAGTGTAGCTAGACCCCTGGAAATTATGAAAATAATATTATAGACCCTGTAATGGGGTGAATTCATTATTTTAGCCCTGTTTAGTATTTCATTTAGAAAATTTAATATGTAACTAGTGTTTAAAAATATAAAAAGGGGGACAAACATAATTGTCAAAATTAATTAAAAACTTTCTCAGTACTTAGAAAACTTTGGAGTGAGATAAAAATATATTTTTGGGCTGAAATAAATCTGTTTCATCTATTATTCACATTTATTAGTATATGGACACATTTTAAGTAAAGAATAGCTATAGAAAAATAGGGAAAATACTTATGAAATGGTCTACATCAGAAGCCAAGGTCAAAATATGATTTTAAATTATTTAGGACCAGAACCTATTCTGTTTAGGTGATGTGTATTACTAATTTAATAATAAAATACACAATTATGCATAGTAATATAAATCTGAAAATATAGCAACTAGTAAATGATAAATGGAGTTTTTAAAATCTAAAGAGTTCAGTTTAAGTGTGGTAGAAATTATGAAGGCATATATGGAGAAGAAAAATACTTTTCATACATACTTGGTAGTTTAGTGTAAGGAATTTATTTAAAACTGAAACACACACACACACACACACACATATATATATATATATATATATATATATATATATATATAGTATGTAAGTATAAATATGAACACCAAGGTAGGAATCATCATATACATATAAATAAAAGTGTGTGCAAGCCACAGATCAACACACAAAGTAACCACAACACATATAATGGTGAATGAATTTCATAAATATGAAATGTGTGGTTTGTATGAAGTAGAAGTGTGAACTATGTCTTATGATTGTTGTTTTTCTTTTGCTATGTGTGATGGTATGAAGTAGAACCTATTCAAGAGCAAGTTAACCCTTTCCAAGATCAGGACTACCAATTTCAAGAGCAGCAAGAAGGAGGCAAGTGTCCTTGACCACTTTGATCCTATGCTAGGATGTGTAGATAGAATTATTTGCATTGTCAAATGAAATATGAAACCCATGCTAGGAAAGTTTCCCTACAATTGCATGACCTTGTTTCCTTGAAGCTTGGGTTGGGATTTATTTTACCATGTCATTTATTTCCATGCATATGCTTAGCCATGCTTAGAATGGGATATTTGGGACATGAGAATCATCAGTTTATATTACCATACTCTTGTATGAGACATTGTGAGTTATGTAGAGGTAGGGATCAAGGCAAGTTGGATGTTGTGGTTGTGTGCTGGGTGCACGAGACTTGGGTTTGTGTTTAGTACTTGCCTGGATCCTAAGGACCGGTTCATGGAGCATGTAACCCGGCTTTACAGTGCCAACCACATGCTGAGATGGGGCAGCTTGGCCAATTAATTAGGTGTATCCCCGGCGTAGTATGGGTGTGTTGGATGGTGCGGGGAGTAGGTGTCAGCTGGACTACCATATGAACCGCAAGGCTCAAGAGGGGGCCACTGCAGCGGGGTTGGAGCCTCTTGTATGCTGTTAGGGGTGAAACCTCAGTGGGCCCACGCTCGTCGGGAATCCCTTTGTAAAGGCTTCGTAGTGATCTCCTGGCCGCACACCTGGGAAGTGTGAATGTGGATCGTAGCCACTGGCATAATGGAGGTTCTTTTAGTCCTACCAGCAACGGGGGATGAAATCACTACTTGTGGGTACAGTGGTACAAACTCTGCAGAGTCAAAACTGTCTTGACAGCCGTGCTCACGGTTAAGAGCGGCCTGGACTTATTCATGATTAGAGGAGTGATGGTTTTGGAAGTTAAGCGGGGAGCTTAACATTGGAAATGATGTTATGGTTATTGGATTATGATGATGGGATGGGAGATTGGGACCATTTCACTTGTGTAGTAATGAAGGTGCTTAATAAGCTAAGGTGATAGGTATTAATTGCGTAGTGCTTTAACCATGAGTTCAACCTCTCCTTGTTCTAGCCATGCATGATATAATTTTCCCACACTTGCTGAGTACCATTGGTACTCAACCTTGCATATTTGTTGGTTTATATTGCTGCTCAGGTCAAGATAATGAGGTGGTGTATAATGACCAAGATTTTGGACCCGAGGAAGGTTTTTAGGTTCATGAAGACCCCCGGGCAACGCCTGTGATGGAGCCCTAAAGAATAATATTCCGCTGCTAGTTTATTTACTTGTGAAGAACTTATTATTGTCCATCGAGACATTTACTATGTAAGACTTACTTATATTCGACACCTGTCTTGTAATAAATGATGCTTCACTATTTGTCATCACATGTATGAGAAAATGATCCTGGCATACATGTGATATTCACTTGGTTGTTCTTCGGAAAAACCGGGTGTGACAGCCACGTACTTTGTAAGTACGGGGATAAAATGAGCCGACTTTGTTAGTTGATCGACTATCACCCAACTCGAGTCATGTTTGTGAGATGTGAGAGGTAAACCAACAATGAATTCCATGCTGATATCCTCCCACTTCCACGCTGGAATGTTCAATGGTTGCAGCTGTCCAGCTTTACGCATATGGTCGGCTTTCACACGCCGACACATATCACATTCAGATACGTACTTTGCGATTTCTCTTTTCATCCGTGTCCACCAAAACCTGGTTTTCAGATCTTGGTACATCTTGTTGCTGCCCGGATGAATAGAATACTTGGACAAATGAGCTTCATCCAAGATTTTCTTCCGAAGCTTCATGTCACGGGGTACTACTATACTGTTTCTAAACCACAGAGTGTCGTGTTCATCTCTCCGGAAGCATTTCATTTCGCCATTCTTCATCCTTCTCCGAATGTGCGACATTCCCATGTCTTTCTTCTGTGCTTCCATAACCTCCTCTCGTATTTTAGGGACGAGAGCAAGATTATATAATGCCCCATATGGAACCAAGTACAGACTCGGCTCCTCCTCTTCAGGTGGGGTGATGGACAGATTGTTGCCATGAGATTTGCGGCTCAAGGAGTCGGCAACCACGTTTGCCTTACCGGGATGGTAGTGAATCTGGAAATCATAGTCATTGATCAGTTCTAGCCATCTCCACTGCCGCATATTCAACTCCTTTTGAGTGAATATATACTTCAGACTCTTGTGGTCGGTGTAGAGGTGCACTAAGTTCCCAAGCAAATAGTGCCTCCACATTTTTAGTGCCAACACCACAGCAGGGAGCTCAAGATCATGAGTCGTATAGTGCTGCTCATGGTTACGAAGTTTTCGTGAGCCATAGGCGACCACTCTTCCTCCTTTCATCAATACACATCCAAGCCCAATACCGGACGCATCACAATATATGTCGAAGGGCTTGGTTGTATCCGGTTGAGCTAACACTGGGGCTGTTGTAAGATGCTTCACTAATGCTTGGAAAGCTTCTTCACAAGCTAAGCTCCAAACATATTTGATCCCCTTCTTCAACAGTTCAGTCATCGGCTTAGCAAGCTTGGAGAAGTTGGGTATGAATGTCCAATAATATCCTGCTAACCCGAGGAAACTTCTGACTTCGTGGACTGATGTGGGGGACTTCCATTTCAGCACCTGTACGATTTTGCTTGGATCAACTGCAATGCCTTCTGCAGAAATGATATGACCAAGGAAGGGCACTTGGCTGATCCAAAACTCGCACTTGCTGAACTTAGCATAAAGCTTATGGTCTCTTAATCGTTGAAGCACAATATGCAAGTGCTTGGCGTGTTCCTCTTCAGACTTGGAGTAAACCAAGATGTCATCTATGAACACCACCACAAACATGTCCAACTCCGGCATGAATACTAAGTTCATGAGATACATGAAGTGTGCCGGGGCGTTGGTGAGACCGAAGGATATGACGAGGTATTCATACAACCCATATCTCGTCGAGAAGGCCGTCTTCGGAATATCTTCCGCTCGGATCTTAATCTGATGATATCCGGAGCGAAGATCCATCTTTGAAAATACACTCACACCCACAAGTTGATCGAATAATATATCGATGCGGGCAGTGGATATTTATTCTTGATGGTGACGGCGTTGAGAGGTCGGTAGTCCACACACAACCTCAAGGTTTTATCCTTCTTCTTCACAAACAGCGCCGAGCATCCCCATGGCGAGGAACTCGGTCGAATGAAACCCTTCTTCATTAAATCATTGAGCTGCTCCTTTAATTCAGCTAGCTCATTCGGAGCCATCTTGTATGGTCTCCGTGATATCGGCGTCGTCCCAGGTACAAGTTCAATCTTGAACTCGACATTTCTTTCGGGTGGCATGCCCGGAATATCATCCGGAAAGACATCCGGGTATTCACAGACCACACGAATATCCTCAAGTTTCGTGGCTTCCGTGTTATATGTGGCTGGAGCTTCTTGAACCGAACGGTCAAGAATAAGAACATGTGGTTCATGAAGTGGAGAGTTTAAACGAACCACACGTGGAATGATGTCAACAACAGCACCATGGCGATGTAGCCATGACATTCCTAAACTGACATCAAATTTTTGACTCTCTAACATGATTAGAGAAGTCAGATATAGATTTCCATCCAACTGTAATGGTGCCCTGTAGACTATTCTATCAGCTGTTATTTTCCCACCCAGAGAACATATCAAATATGAATTATTTGTGGGAATGATAGGCAGTTGATATTTCATAACATAAGACTGACTTATGAAATTATGGGTGGCACCGGAGTCAAAAAGTATGACTACGGGATGATCTAAGTAAGAAAATGTACCTGCGAGGACGGGTTCGCCTTCCGGCACGTCTTCGATAGCTAAGTGGTGGACGTTGCCGGGTTTTGGTGCTGGTTTCTTGGGCTGGTTGCGGGGCTGATTAGCACCCCTGATACGGTGCTGCACCCCATACCCTGTCGCAGCTCGGGGCAGTCCCTCGAAATGTGCCCGACACGGCCACACGTGTAGCACATGTAAGGTGTCGGGGTCCCGCCGACTTGAGGACGGAATCCTGGTGCACGCTGCTGAAACTGCGGCGCACGCGGGACCATCCTTTGCTGTTGCCGTTTCTGTGGTGGATACGTTGGTCGGAAGCCCGGCGCATTATATTGTCGACCGCGGAACTGAGGCGGTCGCGCCGGTGGCTGCCATCTCTGACCGGATGGTGAGCGATACACCACGCGGTATTTCTGTGGCGTCCCACCACTGCTGCTCATCAGCGCGCTGTGTTTCCTCTTATCAGAACCGCGCTCGCACTGAGCATTCTCTTGTAGAATCGCGGCATTAACGAGGTCGTTGAATGTGCCGCGATTGCTCTGGGCGAGATGGACCTTCATCTTTGAATTCAGGCCCCAGAAGAAAGCGTTGCGCTTATTGTCTTCCGTCCCCACAAATCCTGGCGCATACTGCGCCAGCCGGTTGAATAACCTGGAGTACTCATGAGCACTCCACTCGCCTTGCCGTAGCGCCAGGAACTCCTGGAGCTTCATTTCCATCACACCGGGAGGTATGTGATAGGCGCGGAACGCCTACCGGAACTCCATCCATGTGACGGCATGGCCAGCCGGTAAGGAGGCGGTGTAATTCGCCCACCAGGTACCGGCTTCTCCTTGAAGCTGTTCCGCTGCATACAGCGCCTTCTGGTGTTCGGTGCATCGCAGCAGCCTGAACTTTGCCTCTAGAGTGCGGATAAAGCTGTCCGCCTCCAAAGGTTCTTCGGCCTCCGTGAATACCGGTGGATGGGTCGCCATGAATTCTGAATATGAACTTTGTTGGGGCCGGTGTTGCCCATTGTCTTGGCGTCCTCCCAGATGGGACGCATTCTGCTGCACCAACATCCGCAGTAACTCGGTTTGCTCGTCACGTGAGCCGAGCACTGCGGCGAGAACCTCCGCAAGATTTCTTGGAAGTTCTGGCGGTGGAGGAGGTGGTTGCTGCTGTGTCGTGGTTTGCTCCGGAGGTGGAGACTCATCACCACGAACTTGACTCGGACCTCCCTCCTCTTGCGTTGAACGTGTCCGCACCATTCTGCATTCACATCATTCAAACGATCAGCACATGTTGGTTTAGCTCATCCAGTCTATACAATAGTAATGCGAGAATGGAATAAACAGTACGCACAACAGTCACACATATGGATAAAGTATAAACTTTATGCAACATATACATCCCTGGACCGTGTCACACGATCGAGTTCCAAAGTACTGAACTTTATGGGTTCAAAGTTCATTTCGACCATCGGGGTCACCACGGGATGTTAAGTGTGTTAGCATGCGTAATTCCTCGCTATTGTACTGGACCCAAACATGTCCTAACTCGAAATGATATGTCAAATGCATAAACTTTTCGACTCCACTCGTTGCTTTACAACAACCGCTGGATATCGAAAGGTGAAACTAAATGTTTTGGTTGAAATACAGAAAAAAAATTCCAGAGAACATTTTGGTCTGCCTTGTTTCTTGACAGTACCTACTCATCTGAAATTTTTGATCCCCTTGGAAGGAGATTTTGTTCTGGAGCTCTAAAGAAAAGTTGTAGAGGACTTCTAAATCTTTCCAGAATGGTATCCCACACCTCCATTGGTTCAACCAATCTTAAGTTATGCCCTGTTCAAGTTCAGAAAAAATTTCTGCTGAAAACAGGGGAGATTGTTCCTAAGTTTTTAAGATTGAACCTATACTCCCAATTGACTCTTAGTTCAATATAGGAGTTTACTAACCCCTAAATGAAATCCTAAACTTCATTTTAACTCTTTTATTTGAAAAACAACCTTTTATGCAGTCTCGGTACTACGTTTCCTCAGCAAAGAAAAATCCTAAACCGGTATTCCGGCATATTCGTGTCCAATGGTGGAACTAAGGACGTCACTCACAAACGGTTTCTACACGTCCTGCACTAACGTGGTTAATGTACCTGCAGCAGAACACACAATAATGGTGCACACAAAGGTTTTAACATTACAGGCAGTTCCATATCATAATAAAAACATACGGTCCGTATCATTGTCATACGGATCGTCCTTGAGTCAAGCCACGTCTCAAGCTACATGGTTGTGTTTTCACACCACACGACGGGGAACCCGAGTAGAGCGCGAACGGGTCGTCACGGTTGGGAATTTTATCAACCCAACGGATACCACCTACTGCCTCATGACCGTTGAGGCACGCCGATGGCGAGCGCTGCGTATGGCCCTTTGAACATTGAACGTTCAAGAGTTGCATACTATCATGTTGCTTACCACACGATGGGGTATTCTCACTTTTGCCTAAAGCACACTGGAGATCAGCGTTTTCATATGCTCTCAGAACCATTTGAGAGGTTTGGAGACTCATATTAACTACCATGCTAAGCCACGGTATATCATTCCATACTATTGCTCGTATGGCGAGCTTACCGCAATTGATCCGCCTGCGGTGGCGTACCTTACCTCTTACCTGACGTCGGAGCGTCGTTACAGAATGTATAACAAATATGTTAGCTTTCCACCATCATAACTAGTACTATCATAGACCTTATGTGGGCTTAAAGACTAATCCTCACTCGACTACTTCTAAGTTTCCAAATTAGGCTCTTTTTGAGCGTGCTATTCCCAATGCGGCTCTGATACCACGTCTATGGGGACCACACCGTAGTTCACCCACTCCAGGATCACATAGGGCGGTGCCGTGCGATGCGGCACCCAACAGCACACACGAAAAGAATTAAAGAACAACATACAACCTTTTATTTGATATAAAACAGCGGAACTCTTTTTACAAAACCTATTCATACAGCGGAAGTAATATACATATACGGCCTCTCATCCTAGCTATGCAAAAGTGCAGCCGCAAAGCCTGGGAACACTACACACTAGCAGCATGAAACCGGAGATCACGGCGTGCTGCAGGGCTCCATCTCGGCCGTGTACCCTGACGGGGGCATCGCCTCGTCCTCGGAACCCTCCTCATAGCTCTCACCTGCATACAGCCCAAATATTGCAACCGTGAGCACGATGGCTCAGCAAGGCTTAATCGTCTAGCCTAAGCATGGAACTCTACGTGCAAGGATGTGTAAGGTAGGAAAGGACTTTGCGATAAAGACACGCCTATAAGTTGATCCTTACTTTCAGTTTTAAAGCAGCAGATTCATATGCCTTAGGCAGCCCTCACATTGGAAGTCCACAATCAAACAAGAAACGCTTCCCTCCGATGTGGTGATGCCCAAAGTGGAATATAAACTTAATTAGCTCTATAACTACAGCCTACAAGGTTTCAAGACATTTATAATTCATTGCAGCATATTCATTTGGCTTATTTCACTTCTTACTACGTCACAGCGCAGTGAACAAGCGGGTACTCAAAAAACCGCGAGGGACGGTGATTGCAATCAAGACACACCCGGATAACACGTCACATACACCCACTTTCAGAAGCGTGATTCCACACCCCTTCCTACTCTGTTGTATGCAACAACCTTTCAAAGGCAACCCAAATGCCGAACCGGTCCATCCGTAACGGGCAGGAGGTCCCCGCGTGGAGCGTAACTGTGCCCACCGGCAGATTTACACCTTGCTACCCTCAACCCACAATTATTTATGGTTGGGTAAGCCTCGGCACCCAGGTTAACCAATTACATCGGTTTCCAGGTTCCCATATGCCAGTATGCATCCGGTACTGTTCGATACTTGTCCAGCAGGGCCTCACACGGACGGTCCTCAACCGACACCAACAGGGCTACACACGTGAGACCTCTGCTCACTGCATCCTATCCCCCTTGCTGGGTCTCATTTTTATAACTCAAGCCATTTTCTACCTCTTTTTCATTCCGTGTGATAAGTATTATCTCGCGAGTAGCTTCCAACCACTCGACTTCTACCGAGATCCTAAACATTAGAATGGCATTCTCTACTCATCGAGTTTGTAAACTACCCAACGTTTTATAGGATTTAAAAGGCTATGCAAGTGGGGTTTCAATCACCCTAACTCTAATGCATACATTTCAACCTAGACATAAGTGATACAAATGAAAAACTTTATAAAATGTACTTAAGTGCAAACCGGGGCTTGCCTCGTTGCGAGTCAAACGGGAAGTTAGCTTCAGGTGGAAGGACATCCAAGGGCTCCGGTGCGTCCTCAACTTCGGTTACTAAATGAAATGTAACAAAATATGTGTATAAGTATTAAGGAGTTATAAGAATTGAACTTCTATTCATAGCTACTTCCATTTAGAGTCCTTAATTGGCTTTAGGATTTTTACAGTGGATACTAGACTCTCTAAGGATGATTTGAGCCAAATTTGGAGACATGTCATTGCACAATGTAGCCTTTAAAATTCCTACAAGTACAATGCTTCTCTGAATTGTGAGCCCAAATTAGGAGCTTTCAATAGCTAGTAATGGATGATCTGATTAGGGTAAGTCTCCATGGTTCTAACAAAATTTGTTTCACCATTTTTGGAGCTACCATCAGAGAGATATGAATTTTTGAAGTTGGACAGGAGTTCTGAAAAGTTTCTGTTTAAATTGAATTTCTAAATAAAGACTGAATTTGGGAAGGCAGTTTAGCCTAGCAAATGATCACCAATGAAGCCCAAATTTTTACTGGAGATCAGTAACTATGGAAAGGATTTTCTGCCCAAATTTGGGACTATTTCATAAAGAATTGCTTCTGTAATAAATCCCTAAAGGATTTACTAAAAACAATTCTACAGAAATTCCTGGGCATTTTCATAGCCAAAAATTGGTTTCTCTGTGAAGTACTCCTCATGAGGAATCCAAAAAATTGGTCTCACTCTTTTGGAGTTTTCTACGCAAAGTTATGGGCTTGTAAAGATCAGCTAATTCCTAGAATTATTTCTCTAATAGAAACTTCAAATAATTGGGCTGGGCCCACGGTTTTAAATCGGACCAGTGAGATTTCGGAAACACTGGGGGCTACGGAGTTAACCCGCGCAGCCACAGCCGATCACGAGCCGCACAGGCTGATCCCCGCGCGTATACAGAGGCTGACCGGTGGGACCCGGCCCTCCTTCGTCTTCCTCGTGCTGCCCGCGCATCCCGCGGCGGCGCATGCCAGCGAGGCTCGCCGGGACGGGGTTCCTGTGGTCCAAACATCATCAAACTCGCCGCCTGTGAGTTCTACACTGTGCTGAACACGATGGTGGGGTCGGGAGTCGATGATAACGGCCGGAAAGGTGCTTGCACCGGCGACCATGTCAGCCCTTACTTCGGCGACCTCGTTCTCCCTCAACAGCGGGTCTCTTGGGCTAGGGTCTGCTCTAAAAGCACCAGTGTCACCTGGACAGCATTGACCCATAGCCCGTTCTCCATGAAAACCACCGCAGAGGGGACCTAACCGGCGACCCGAGCCCGCAAAACGCCGGCGGCGACAAAAACTCGGTATCCGGCCTCTCTACTTGATCATTTGAGCTGCTAGGACTTCGGAGAGATGCGCAAGCATGTGCTGGAGCTACTCTAAGCTCATCTAGCGTGGAGCTACCCCGAGCACAACGAATTTCTCCGAAGAGTCCTCGGGTTTCTAAAGAACCGCCGGCGCCAAATTTCAAAATACTCGGTGCCGGAGCTAAGAAGGCAGGAACTGGTGGGAGGGAATGAAGAACAGTTCCTCACGCACCTCAGGGACCTTTTGTTTGATCAGAAGAGGCCGTAAATCCGTCGGGCGACGGTGTGGCGTAGAGACGATCAATACTGGAGCTCCGAAGCAAATTCCAGCTCGTAGGCGCCAACCGCCGGTGCTGGTGTTCACTTGAGGCTTCGGGGAGCAGGAGAGAGACCTGGCGCAACGTTCCCGTGGCTCAGCCGCGCGAGAGGCACGCCGAGCTCGCCGGGTGTCGATGAGCCGAACGGTTCTTCCGCCGGGCGGGGGTTTGAGTTCGCGAGGCTCTAGCAGAGCGTGGAGAGGCTACGGGGTAATGGGGATGAGGGCAGATACTGCACTCGGCGGTCGCTTTAAGCACCCACACGCCTGAACCGACGTCGGGGCGGCGGGGAAGCAGCTCTGTGGCATCGGCCGGCGGGTTTGATCGGGAGCTGGCGCCCTCGCGTGAACAGCCGAGTGAAACAGAGAGTTTTTGCCTCTATGGTGACTGACCAGTGGGCCCCCTCTCCTCATTTCTCATTAAATTTTTCCACTGATATTTCTCCACGGCTACTCAACATTAAAGGCTTTACTTCACACCAAAGTTAAGTTTGAATTTACTGAATTCAAATGGTTTGAATTCTGGTGTGAAATTTGGATGTGGTTTGATCAATTGAATTTGAAAAGGAGTTTGAATTCTCCACTTTATATTGCCTCAAAAATATAGCAAACCAGCTCCAAAGTTTCCAATTTTTGGCATGGCTGCTTATTAAAAGGTGGAGAACACATTTGTGAAACGCAAATTTTCAAATTGAGGGAATTGGCATTTGAAACTGAATTTGAAATTCAGATTGGAGAGCTTTTACTTTTAATCCCAAAAAAATATGAAAACTCCTCCAAATTAGCTGACATTTGGAAGGTTAAATATTTGTACTATGGAAATCCAAGCTGTGCATTTAGATCCCCATGTTTGGAAGTTTTGGGCAGTCGAAACCCTCACTTTGAACTTACACCATTAAAATTCAAAGTTTTAATTCCCCTCATTTTTCATAAGTGTACATGAGCTGACTTTTCTTGCTACCACTTTTGGGGATTTTACATGGAGTGGAGATGGAGCCACTGCTGCCTAGAATTGCTTCCGTATTAGTTAAATTGCTTCCGAATTAGTTAGAAAACTTCCGCTGCAAAGAAATAAGACTTCCGCTGTGAGCATGAGTCCAAGACTCATGAAACATTGTAATAAACTCTGTTGTCCGTGGTAATATATAATCTGAATTCAGTTTGTGGAACGTATGTGTATGTGTGATGAACATCCTGGGCACACATATGCATCAGTTCTCGGTTCCGTGGTTTTCCACAGAATTGAGGGCGTCACAGATTGATATCAGAGCCACGGGTTGACGGTAGGTTTCACGCTTAGATAGAGGTCACAGATTGGTAGCAGACACAGATTGGTAGCTAAGCCACGCTGACCATAGGATGCATAGATTGGCATTGGAACTATCTTGACATAGGATACAAGCCTAGGAGAAGCCATAGTTGGATCACAGATTTGACATCACCCTAAGCCATATAGGACCCCCATTGAACAAGCCTTGAATAGGAGCTGTGTGAGCCCTTGTGATGATTGTTTGTGAATTGTGTGCTTAGTGTGAGTTGTGGGACGTCTCAAAACGTTGTCCATATCCACACATAAGTACAAAGAGGTGTGAGATGCCTCGGCACTTGTTCACATCCTCATATGGGCTAATATATATAGTCCAACCCACCTTGATGCATATAGTTAAAGGGATCTACCTAACCTTCTAACCTTCTATTCTATTTCATTCTCTCTCACAGATGGTGAGAGGAAACGCCGGCCGAAGGAACGTCCGTGACAACCAAGAGGATGGCCACGATGAAGTTCCTGTTAACCCCGGAGCTGGTGTGAACAACCTGGAACGGTTGATGGCCATGCATAATCAACTTATGCAAACCATGATCCAAACTTTGGGTCAGTTGCAGGCCAACAACAACAACCCCGTTCCGGCACCACCGCCACCACCACCGCCGGCTCATAACATACTGGGTGAGTTCATGAGGACTCGACCACCCACCTTTGCTCAAGCTAACGATCCCATGGAGGCCGACGACTGGTTGAAATCCATGGAGAAGAAGCTTGCCATAGTATAGTGCAATGACCGAGAGAAGGTTCTTTTTGCATCGCACCAACTTATGGGAGCTGCCGCTGACTGGTTGGATGCCCTATGTAACGCTCATGTCGACCCGGAGACGATCACTTGGACTGAGTTCAAGGAGAGTTTCCGCTCTCATTACATCCCTGCTGGTGTAATGATGCTCAAGAGACAGGAGTTTGAAGGTCTCCGCCAAGGACAGAAAAGTGTGAATGAATATCTCAAAAAGTTCACACAACTGTCCTGGTATGCCCCCGAAGATGTCAACTCAGACCAGACGAAGTAATACCTGTTCATGAGAGGGTTGAACAATGAGATCCAGGTTCAGCTCCTCAACAATGACTACGCGAGCTTTCAGAAGCTGGTTGACAAGGCTATAGTGGTTGAAAGCAAGATCCGAGAGATCGAGTGAGAGTGCAAGAGGGAGATGCCATACCAGCCTCAAGGGAGCAATGTACGATCTCGGTACATGCCCCCAGTTGCACCGCAGTATGGATCGACTGCTCCTGCATACCGCCCTAGTCAGCCACCACAGCAACGACCCGTTGCACAAGCACTTCATGTGCCCTTGCCTCCTATACCCCGACCCAACATGGGCGCTCCTGTTCAAAATCCCCGCCCCAACGTACCTGCTGCCGTAGGCAACAGGGCATGCTTTGCATGCGGGGAAACAGGACACTTCGCGAACCAGTGCCCGAGGAGAGGCCCTAGACAGCAAGGCAACGTGCCCAAGCAGAACCGCGACCAAACGGAGGGGACAATCAACAAAACCGTGGACTGCAGAACTATGCTCGCGGCAACGTGAACCATGTCTCTGCTGAGGAAGCACAACAGGCTGAGGACGTCGTAATTGGTATGTTCCTTGCCAACTCCATCCCAGCCACCATCTTATTTGATTCTGGAGCATCACATTCCTTCATATCATCCAAGTATGTTGCCAAGCATAATCTACCCATATCACACCTAAAATGTGCTATGTTAGTTAATTCTCCAGGTGGAGAGATGAGGACTAATATAGTATGTCTGAAAGTAAGCCTTAAAATAAGGGGGTAGACTTCCTTGCCAACCTCATTGTCTTGGATTCCCAAGGGATTGACATAATACTCGGGATGGATTGGTTAAGCAAGCACAACGGGGTAATCCAATTTGCTGAATAAAGCGTGCAGTTAACAAATGAGCACGGTATTCGCGTCGAGTTTGAGTCAGCCCAACAAACAACCGAAAAGGCAATCTTAAACCACGTCGAAGGAGCAACATTGGACAACATTCCAGTGGTTCAAGAATTCTCGGACGTATTTCCAGAGGAGCTTCCAGGTATGCCCCCTAATCGGGACATTGAGTTTTCCATTGATTTGGTACCCGGAACTGCACCCATAGCAAATATACCCTATAGGATGCCCGTCAATGAACTAGTAGAACTCAAGAAGCCAATTCAGGAGCAGTTGGAGAAATGTTTTATACGTCCAAGCTCGTCACCATGGGGAGCTCCTGTGCTCTTCGTAGACAAGAAGGATGGAACCCAAAGGATGTGCGTGGACTATAGGTCTCTCGGCGAGGTGACAATCAAGAACAAATACCCTCTGCCCCGTATAGAGGACCTATTCGACCAAATGAAAGGAGCCCAAGTGTTCTCCAAGATTGATCTTCGGTCAGGATATTTCCAGCTGAAGATTAAGCCCTCCGATATACCCAAGACTGCCTTTCGAACACGGTATGGTTTGTATGAATATACCGTCATGTCTTTTGGGTTAACAAATGCACCCGCATACTTCATGTACCTCATGAACAAGGTTTTCATGGAGTACCTGGATAAGTTTGTCGTGGTTTTCATCGACGTCATTATGGTGTATTCAAAAAGCGAGGAGGAGCATGAAGAACATTTGAAATTGACCTTGCAGAAAATGCGTGAGCATCAATTGTATGCCAAGCTAGACAAGTGTCAATTTTGGATAAAGGAAATATCGTTCCTAGGCCACATTATCTCCGAAGAAGGGGTGTCGGTTGATCCCGGAAAAGTGAGGGATGTTCTGAAGTGGGACCAACCGCAAAACATGAGGGATATTTGGAGTTTTCTTGGGATGGCTGGGTACTACCGACGCTTCATTAAGGACTTCTCTACGATAGCAAAGCCTATGACGGAGTTGCTAACGAAGGGAAAAGCCTTTCAATGGACGCCAGCATGCCAAGAAAGTTTTGAGGAACTCAATAAAAGGCTAACCACAGCGCCGGTTTTGGTATTGCCGGACGTGAGCAAGAGCTTTGACATATACTGTGACGCATCCAAACAAGGGCTCAGATGTGTGCTCATGCAAGAAGGACAAGTGGTAGCCTATGCCTCACAACAATTAAAGAAGCACGAGCTTAATTATCCTACACATGACTTGGAGCTAGCAGCAGTAGTGCATGCATTGAAGATTTGGAGACATTATATCCTTGGTCATCGATGTGAGATCTATACGGATCATAAAAGCCTCAAGTACATATTTACACAAACGGACTTGAATTTGAGGCAACGTCGATGGTTTGAACTCATTAAAGATTACGATGTTGGAATCGACTACCACCCTGGGAAGGCCAATGTAGTAGCTGATGCATTGAGACGGAAGGGAGCATGTCACCAACTCACGGTTCGGGAGCTACCACCCGAACTACGTAAGGAGTTCGAACGGTTACACCTCGGATTCTTGAACAACATGGAAATGATGAAGATACACTCTTCATTGGAGCAAGAGATAAGAGATGGCCAAGCAACGGATGAGGAGATCAAGGAGATCAAGGAAAGGATCTGACAGGGAATAGAGAAGGATTTCAAAGAAGATGAGAAGGGTACGCTTTGGCTAGGAAAAAGGATTTGTGTGCCTAACGTGAAGCACATCCACGACATGATATTAAAAGAGGTACATGATTCACCCGATTCCATACATCCCGGGAGTATCAAAATGTACAAGGACTTGAAGACTTGTTATTGGTGGGATGGTATGAAAAGGGACATAGCCGAATACGTTGCCCTATGCGACACATGCCAACGGGTGAAGGCCGAACATCAAAGACCCACTGGATTGTTGCAACCCTTGAAGGTACCCGAGTGGAAGTGGGAGGATATCAGTATGGATTTCATCGTCGGATTGCAACGTACTCAGTCGGGTTATGACTCCTCTGGGTTATCATGGACCGATTGACGAAAACAGCCCATTTTCTCCCTATAAGGGCCAAGTACAACGTTGCACAATTAGCCGAGTTGTACATGGAGCAGATCGTGTGCCGTCATGGAGTCCCGAGGAGGATAGTCTCAGATCGAGGTTCTCAGTTTACCTGTAGATTCTGGAGGAAGCTGCAGAAAGCTATGGGTACACGACTGGATTTTAGCTCCGCCTATCACCCACAAACCGATGGGTAAACCAAAAGGACAAACCAAATTTTGGAGGACATGTTGAGAGCTTGCGCCTTGAAACGTGGGCGTAGTTGGGATAGTAGTTTACCGTACGCTGAATTCTCCTATAACAACAGCTATCAAGCTAGCTTGAAGATGTCGCCTTTCGAAGCATTGTATGGTAGACGGTGTAGAACGCCACTGTTTTGGAACGAAACCAGAGAGAACTAGGTGTTTGGACCCGAAGTGCTACAAGAAGCTGAAAAGAAAGTCCAAACGATACGGGAGAACTTAAAGGCTGCTCAATCACGACAGAAAGGCTATGCGGACAATAGGCGAAGAAGTTGACCTTCGAAGTAGGAGACTTCGTATACCTTAAGGTATCGCCTATCCGTGGCCAACGACATTTCAACGTCAAAGGCAAGCTAGCACCTCGCTACATCGGACCATTTAAGATTTTGGACAAGCGAGGAGAAGTAGCCTATCAACTAGAGCTCCCAACATATCTCTCCGACATACATGACGTGTTTCATGTATCCCAGTTAAAGAAGTGCTTGAGAGTACCATAGGAGCAAATACCAATGGAAGAGCTTGAACTTCAAGAGGACCTGACTTATGCGGAGCACCCTGTCCGAATTTTGGACGTAAAGGAAAGGGTCACAAGGAACAAAGTGATCCGATGGTGCAAGGTACAATGGAGCCATCACACCGAAGCTGAAGCCACATGGGAGCGTGAAGAAGACATCAAGGCAGAATTTCCTCATCTATTCTCTACCAATGAATCTCCAGGGCGAGATTCAATTCAAGGGGGGTAGATTTGTGACACACTCATTTTTGGTTTCTGCATGTATTCATGCTTCATGTAGAGAAAACATTTTAAAAGAAGTGGGAACAAACAAAGAATCAAAAAGATAGCCAAAACGAGCAAAATCCAGTTCACCAAGAGCGCCGAAGACAACTCCCGCGGCCCGCTGGCCACGTGGCTCCTTTGGAGCTCATCCCCACAAAGGGGGAGAGGTCCGACCCTGTGAGACACGTGTTGCCCCGGAGCTAGCCTCTGCGGAGAAGCGAAGGCAGTTCCGCAGGGCACGTGTCACCTTCGGAGCTAGTCACCGCGGAAATCAGAGGACCAGTCGCGCGGGATACGTGTCGATCTCGGAGCTCACCTCCGAGAGGTCCGGTTCTATTGGACTCATGTCGTCGCCGGAGCTTATCTCCGGGAGGTCCGATGCTGTTGGACACGTGTCGACCTCGGAGCTCGTCTCTGAGGAAAAAGGGAGTCCGGCGCTACTTGACGCATGGCATTCACGGAGCTCACCTCCGAAGAAAGGGATATCCGGAATGGATACGTGGCACACCCGGAGGCACCTCCGGAGAGAGGAAAGGTCCGGCACTGACACGTGGCGTGCGCGGAGCCACCTCCGAATAAGAGAGGAGGTCCTGAACGCCAGGATACCTGGCGCACTCGGAGCTCACCTCCGAAGGAGAGAAGAGGTCTCGCTCGCTTGACACGCGGTACAACCGGAGCTCGTCTCTATGGAAAAGGGGAGACCAGGCCCCGGTGGACACGTGGAGCTTCCGCAGCTCATCACCACGGAGGTAACAAGTTCTGGAGCGGTTTTTGGATTCTGTACGCGTAGCAATATCGATACGGAGAAGAAACCGACCTCAATTCCACAATGTTACTGCACCAAATCAACTAAAGATAAGTTGTTAAGATTCAATGACAATCTTAATAGGACTCTTATCTGGAATACAATCAGATTAGGACTCTTCTTCTCCCGATTATAAATGGAACCCAGAACCTTTGGCCGAAGCCACAAACTTCTTTTCCAACTCCTGAGCCGACGACTTAGAGCCCTAGCCTCAACTCGCCGAGTAAGCCAATCGCCAGAGTTCAGTCGAGAAAAATCGCCAGAAGGGAGCCCAACGATCTGTCTATTCAGAGAAGGACCCTGAGACCAAGAAGAACGTAAGGTAGGTCTCCAATACCACCTTACGACATCGTCGTGTTTTCTTTGCAGCTGTTCTTCGATTTCTTTCTAACAGAAGCTTTCTCATGGACAGATCACTTGTTGATCAGGTTGATCTAAAGACAAGGTCATCGCCATGTCCACATTTGATCCGAACAACTCTGTTGATAGTAAAATCCATGCAAATTATGCAAGCACACGTACAAACCGATCTAATAAAACTGATTATAGGATAGCATGCATATGCATCATCGCATCTAGTTAAAGTTTATGCATGATATTGATTGCTGTGAATCTTGTATGTGTGTGATCCTGTATAGAGGGACAAGCTCAGGGATCTGTCTACGACGAGCTGCAACCAAAAGGTTTCAAGATCCAAGAGCAACCAGAACCGCAAGAACAAGGCAAGTGCCCCTTGACCATATTGATCCTATGTTTTGGAAAAACTGTTTTGTTTTGCAAAAAGGTGTGTGTGCTAAGTCAAACATGATGGGAAACCCTTTTATAGGAGTTTACTAGCTTTGGTTAAACCACCATTGTCGCCAGGGATGTTTATGAGTCGGGTATGGTTTTTACTTTTATGCTTCGCTGAGTCCATGGGATTGGGAAGCGAGATAGGTGTGTCTAGCTAATTGCAATCGTAACGATAATGAGAAACTGATGCTGTTAATGAACATGGATCGGAGGGAGATCTAGGCAAACCGGGTTTGTGAATGAGGTAGTCTGAGATGGTGGTTACCTTCCGTAGATCTAAGGACCGGTTCGTGCGAGCACATGCCAGGATGACAGTGCCACCACAAGGCCAAGTATGGGTGCGGCTTAGCTGACTAATTAGGTAAGTTGCTAGATTGTTATGGACCGTGGAAGGCGCGGGGAATGGGAGTCGAGTGAGGACTGCCCTGGGAACTGCATGGCACAAGAGGGGGTCCGTGGGTGGGAGAATTGGAGATTCTAGCCTGCCGGTGAAAACTTAGTGAGTCCATACATCTAGTAGCCCCTTTGTAAAGGCTATTTTGTGATCTCTTGGCCATACACCGACGGTTGTGTACTGGTATAATGGAGGTTCTGCAATCGCCGACGGGTGACAAAATCACAAACTTGTGAGTAAAGAGGTGCAAACTCTGCAGAGTCTAAAACTATCATGATAGCCGAGCTTACGGTCACAAGCGTCTGGCCATCTTCCATAATTAGTTGGGATGGTGATTGGATATGATTATTGGTTATGGTTTGGTTTTGGTTTGGCTTTCGGGACTTTTGAGTCCGGGTGATAAGATGGTTTGCATGACTGTTGAGTCATGGCAACAAGGTTGGTCTCGGTGGGAGACGAAGTTGTTAATGAGATGAAATGGTAGCAAATACGAGATGGTATTCGTGAAATGGTAGCGAATACGAGGAGGTATTCGTGAGCAAGAATGAGGTTGATTGATGTCTGGTTGTGACATGGAAGGTAATGAACATAATGGAGGTATGATTGGTATTTTAATACATGTTGGGATTACATTCGCTTAAAGATGAGTTGCTGTTTTATCATAGTTTTGATAAATAACTTTGCATTCTGCAATGAGCCTTTTTATACCTACCTTGTTATGAGCTTCATATCATATTTTTCCCACACTTGCTGAGTACATCAATTTACTCAAACTTGCATTATTTCATCATCAGCAACAGGAGAAGATTACTATGAAGACCAAGTGGAGAATTAGGCGTGTAATCTGTCCTCAACCTTGCCTGTGGGGATGGAGTAGAGATGGAGCCACTGCTGCCTAGAATTGCTTCCGCATTAGTTAAATTGTGTCACACCCGGTTTTTCCGAAGAACAACCAAGTGAATATCACATGTATGCCAGGATCATTTTCTCATACATGTGATGACAAATAGTGAAGCATCATTTATTACAAGCCAGGTGTCGAATATAAATAAGTCTTACATCGCAAATGTCTCAATAGACACTAATGCTTCATCACAAGTAAATAAACTAGCAGCGGAATATTATTCTTTAGGGCTCCATCACAGGCGTTGCCCGGGGGTCTTCATGAACCTAAAAGCCTTCCTCGGGTCCAAAATCTTGGCCATTATACACCACCTCATTATCTTGACCTGAGCAGCAATGTAAACCAACAAATATGCAAGGTTGAGTACCAATGGTACTCAGCATGTGTGGGAAATTTTTATCATGCATGGCTAGAACAAGGAGAGGTTGAACTCATGGTTAAAGCACTACGCAATTAATACCTATCACCTTAGCTTATTAAGCACCTACATTACTACACAGGTGAAATGGTCCCAATCTCCCATCCCATCATCATAATCCAATAACCATAACATCATTTCCAATGTTAAGCTCCCCGCTTAACTTCCAAAACCATCATTCCTCTAATCATGAATAAGTCCAGGCCGCTCTTGACCGTGAGCACGGCTGTCAAGACAGTTTTGACTCTGCAGAGTTTGTACCACTGTACCCACAAGTAGTGATTTCATCCCCCGTTGCCGGGTGGACTAAAAGAACCTCCATTATGCCAGTGGCTACGATCCACATTCACACTTCCCAGGTGTGCGGCCAGGAGATCACTACGAAGCCTTTACAAAGGGATTCCTGACGAGCGTGGGCCCACTGAGGTTTCACCCCTAACAGCATACAAGAGGCTCCAACCCCGCTGCAGTGGCCCTCTCTTGAGCCTTGCGGTTCATATGGTAGTCCAGCTGACACCTACTCCCCGCACCATCCAACACACCCATACTACGCCGGGGATACACCTAATTAATTGGCCAAGCTGCCCCATCTCAGCATGTGGTTGGCACTGTAAAGCCGGGTTACATGCTCCATGAACCGGTCCTTAGGATCCAGGCAAGTACTAAACACAAACCCAAGTCTCGTGCACCCAGCACACAACCAAAACATCCAACTTGCCTTGATCCCTACCTCTACATAACTCACAATACCTCATCCAAGAGTATGGTAATATAAACTGATGATCTCATTTCCCAAATATCCCATTCTAAGCATGGCTAAGCAAATGCATGTAAATAAATGACATGACAAAATAAATCCCAACCCAAGCTACAAGGAAACAAGGTAATGCAATTCTAGGGAAACTTCCTAGCATGGGTTTCATATTTAACTTGACAATGCAAATAATTCTATCTACACATCCTAGCATAGGATCAAAGTGGTCAAGGACACTTGCCTCCTTCTTGCTGCTCTTGAAATGGGTAGTCCTGATCTTGGAAAGGAATAACTTGCTCTTGAGCAGGTTCTACATCACACCATCACACATAGCAAAAGAAAAACAACAATACATAAGACATAGTTCACACTTCCACTTCATACAAACCACACATTCATATTTATGAAATTCATTCACCATTATATGTGTTGTGGTTACTCTATGTGTGTTGATCTGTGGCTTGCATACACTTTTATTTATATGTATATGATTCCTACTTTGGTGTTCATATTTATACTTACATACTATATATATATGTGTGTGTGTTTCAGTTTTAAATAAATTCCTTATATTAAGCTACTACACCTTTTTACTACCAAGTATGTATGAAAAGTAATTTTTCTTCTCCATATGTGCCTTCAGAATTTCTACCAACCCTAAACTGAATTCTTTGTATTTTAGAAACTCCATTTATCATTTTCTAGTTGCTATATTTTCAGATTTATTCTCCTATGCATAAATGTGTATTTTATTATGAAATGAGTAATACACATCATCTAAACAGAATAGGTTCTGGTCCTAAATAATTTAATAACATATTTTGACCTTTATCTCTGATGTAAACTAGTTTATAATTATTTTACCTATTTTCTATAACTATTCTTTACTTAAAAATGTGTCCCTATACTAATAAATGTGAATAATAAATGAAACAGATTCATTTCAGCCCAAAGTATATTTTTATCTCACTCCAAAGTTTTCTAAGTACTGAGAAAGCTTTTAATTAATTTTGACAATTATGTTTGTCCCACTTTTTAATTTTTAAACACTAGTTACATATTCAATTTTCTAAATTAAATACTAAACAGGGCTAAAATAATGAACTCACCCCATTACAGGGTCTATAATATTATTTTCATAATTTCCAGGGGTCTAGCTACACTTATCAGAGGTATTTTTCCTAATTTTTATTAAGTCCAGGGGCTAAAACTGATTTTTAAATGAATTTACATGATTTTCTGGAGTTCCAGGGGCTAGATCTGAAATTTCCGGGGCTAGCTCTCAATTCCAGAGAACCCAAGGGGGTAGCACGTAAGAATTCCAGTCTTTATAATGCGGGGCTGACGTGGACCGTCCGATTTTAAACCGACGGCTGAGATTATAACATCGAACCGGTACGCAGGGTTTTAAAGTCTACCGTGCGATTTAAAATAAACGGCGCACAAGCGGCCACGTCGCTTCGATCGAGCGCGGGCGGCGCTGCCGGCGGCGCACGGCGGCGGGAAGCGGCGATCTCGCCAGAAAGTTTCGGATCCTCGAGAATTCTGCCTAGAACTGTGATCTTATGGCCTAGATCGGTAGAGGGGAGGTCAGGGATCTCACCTCGGGGGTTTTCTCGAGCTCGGGGGTCCTGGAAAGTGCTCAGCGGCGAGGTCCGAGGCAAAACCACGGCGAAGCTCGTCGGCGCTGGATTTACACCGTAAGTCTTCGGGTTTTCTGCACCTGCAAAGTTCCCCGGAGGCGGTGGATCAAGATCAGCGAGTTAGATCAGAGTTTCCGAGCTTAGATCGGCCAGAATTCACCGGCGAAGTCTCGGTGCTCACCGGAGTGAAAATCGGTGATCGCGTGAGAAAAACCGATCGGGGCTGGGGTTTTTATAGCCGGGGGAGGGCGGTGGGTCTGTTGCGATCGAGTTTGAGTCATTTGGGACCAGAATTCGGGCTGCGGGACGCGGAAATCCGGTCGGTTGCGATCGCGCGCGCGGGAGAGACTCCGGGGTCGCTGGGTTAGGGATGACAGGCGGGTCCCACCTGTCTGTGAGAGACAGCGTGGCGCGCGCGGGGGCGGGCTGGCGTGGGGAAACTGGGCCGGCTGGCGGGTTTCGGCCCACTGGCCGGTTTTTTCCCGTTTCTCTTTTTCTTTTTCCATTTCTTTTCTGTTTTGAGTATAATTTGAATTCCAGTTTGAATTTGAATTTTTGCAAAACATGCAACACGTCCAAAAATTTCTAAATTCCCCTCTGAACATGGTTTAGGGTTTTGAATCAAAATTTGGGGTGTTACAGCTCTACCCCCCTTAAAAGAAATCTCGTCCTCGAGATTGGTGTTTCTAAGAAAACAATTCCGGAAATTGTGCCTTAAGCTCATCTTCCCGTTCCCAGGTAGCTTCCTCTTCTGAGTGATGCTTCCACTGCACCTTGCACATCCGGATTCTTTTATTTCTGGTGAGGCGTTCCATCGTCTCCAAAATCTTGTATGGTTGCTCGGCATAAGACAAATCCTCAGCTACATCTACTTCATTCATGGGTAACACCTCCTCAGGCGTCCTCAGACATTTCTTGAGTTGTGACACATGGAATACATCGTGTACATCTGATAGATGAACCTGTAACTCTAGTTGGTACGCCACTTTGCCTTTTCTTTCCAAAACTTGAAAGGGTCCGATGTATCGAGGTGACAACTTCCCTTTCACCTTGAACCGACGAAGTCCTCTCATAGGGGACACCTTGAGATAAAGATAGTCTCCCACGTTGAAAACGAGCTCTCTTCTTCGTACATCAGCATAGCTCTTTTGGCATGTTTGTGCTATCCTCAAATTGTTGCGAATCTCCCTCACCTTCGCCTCGGCTTCTTGTAGTACTTCTGGACCAAACACTTTACTTTCTCCTGTTTGGTTCCAAAATAGGGGAGTTCTGCACTTTCTTCCATACAAAGCTTCAAACGGTGACATCTTCATACTAGCTTGATAACTGTTGTTATAGGAAAACTCCGCATACGGTAAGTTCTTGTCCCAACTCCTATTGTTTTTGAGTGCACATGCCCTTAACATATCTTCAAGGATCTGATTGGTTCTCTCCGTCTGCCCGTCAGTTTGGGGATGATAGGCAGAGCTGAAATTCAGATGGGTTCCCATGGTTTCATGCAACTTCTGCCAGAACCTTGAGGTGAACTGTGTCCCTCGATCCGACACAATCTTCTTTGGCACTCCATGGTAACACACGATCCTTGACATGTACAATTCTGCCAATTTGGATCCGCGGTAGCTTTCTTTCACAGGGATGAAATGAGCTACCTTGGTTAGCCTATCAATAATGACCCATATTGAATCATACCCGGATTGGGTCCTAGGCAATCCCACGACAAAATCCATGCTGATTTCTTCCCATTTCCATTCAGGCACTTTGAGTGGTTGCAATAATCCCGCGGGTCGTTGATGTTCTGCTTTCACCAACTGACATGTGTCACATAGGGCAACATGTTCCGCGACATCTCGCTTCATGCCATACCACCAATACCTGCTCTTGAGATCCTGGTACATCTTCGTACTCCCAGGATGAATGGAATAGTCAGAATCGTGAGCCTCCTTCAAAATTAATTCACGGATCTCTTTTACTTCTGGCACACAGATCCTTTTCCCGTGCCACACCGTTCCCTGTTCATCCTCTGTAAAACCAGGAGCTTTATTTTCCTTAATGAGTTGTCTGATCTCTTGTATCTTCTCATCATTCTTTTGGCCCTCGCGTATGTCTTGCTCGAGTGTGGAGTCCACTTCCATGGCGATGGCTTCACCACTATTTACTAGACATAGATTGAGCCTTATAACCTCGTCCTTCAATTCTGCAGGCATGTCCTTTAAGCTCAACTTATTGACCTGCACTTTCCGACTCAAAGCATCGGCCACGACGTTTGCTTTCCCGGGATGATAGTTGATGCCCACATCAAAGTCATTGATTAGCTCTAACCATCTCCTTTGTCTGAGGTTGAGATCTGGCTGTGTGAATATGTACTTCAAACTCTTATGATCCGTATATATTTCTGTCCTCTTCCCCATCAAATAGTGCCGCCAAATTTTCAACGCGTGTACCACTGCAGCTAGTTCTAGGTCATGTGTAGGATAGTTCTTCTCGTGCTTCCGAAGCTGCCGGGATGCATATGCCACGACATGTCCTTCTTGCATGAGAACACATCCCAACCCATTTCCAGAGGCATCGCAGTACACTGTGAAATTCTTCTGCATATCTGGCATAACCAGCACTGGGGCTGTTGTCAATCTCTTCTTTAGCTCTTGAAAGCTCGTCTCGCACTGTGGCGTCCAGGTGAATGTGATTCCCTTTTCCAACAGTTTAGTGAGAGGTCTCGAGATCTTGGAGAATCCCTCAATAAACCGTCGATAGTATCCAGCCAATCCCAAAAAGCTTCGAACTTCCCCGACATTTTCAGGGGTTTTCCACTTCTGGATATCCTCGATTTTGGCGGGATCTACGGAGATTCCTCCCTCCGAGATGATATGTCCTAAAAAGGGAACTCTCTTCAGCCAAATCTCACACTTGCTCAACTTGGCATATAGTTGGTGTTCTCTCAGCCTCTGTAACACCAACCTTAGATGTTTCTCATGTTCTTCTTCATTTTTGGAGAAGATGAGAATATCATCTATGAAAACCACCACAAATTTGTCCAGATATTCCATGAATACCTTGTTCATGAGGTACATGAAATATGCCGGGGCATTGGTTAGCCCAAAAGGCATGACAGTGTATTCATACAGTCCGTACCGAGATACGAAAGCTGTCATGGGAATATCTGATTGCCTTATCTTGAGTTGGTGGTATCCCGACCTGAGATCAATTTTCGAGAACACACAAGCTCCCCTCAACTGATCAAACAAGTCTTCAATGCGGGGTAATGGGTACTTGTTTTTGATGGTTACCTCATTCAAGGCACGGTAATCCACGATAACCTTTGGGTTCCGTCTTTCTTAGGCACAAATATCACCTGAGCTCCCCATGGTGAGGAACTAGGGCGAATATACCCCTTCTCCGTCAATTCTCTCAAATGATCCTTGAGCTCTTCTAGCTGCTTGGAGTCCATTCGATAAGGTCTCTTGCATATCGGGGCTGTTCCCGGTACTAGCTCAATTGCGAATTCCACGTCACGGTCGGGAGGCATACCTGGCAATTCTTCCGGAAAAACATCTGGATATTCCCTGATAGTTCTGATTTCCTCAACTTTCACCTCCACTTGATTTAATTTAATGTCCCTCCTAGGCTCGTGTATTGTTATGAACTTTACTCTGGTGCCACTGGGGTGAGTTAGTTCCACCGTTCTGGTTGAACAATGGATGATTCCTTTATGTTTGGTCAACCAATCCATACCCAAAATAATATCTATCCCTTGTGAATCTATCACTATGAGGTTAGCAGTAAATACTACCCCATTAATGTCTACGCTCACTTTGGGACACACTTGTCTTGTCCTTATTTCTCCACCTGGAGAGTTTACCGCTAGCATATGGTTCATTTGTGTGGTTGCTAGGTCATGCTTCTTAACAAACCCTTGAGCAATGAACGAGTGGGTAGCACCAGAATCAAACAGCAGAGTTGCAAGGTGTAAATTGGCAGGAAACTTACCAACTACCACGTCGGGTGCCTCTTGTGCTTCCTCCATAGTGATGTGGTTCACCCGTCCTCTCACTACATTCTGCTGTTGTGGCGGCGCAGGCTTCTTCTTTGGGCATTTATGGGCGTAGTGCCCCACTTCACCACAGCTGAAACATTGCACCCCAATCTTAGATGCTTGACCTTTGTTGTCTTGGGGTTGGTTTGGGGGTCCTTGCACTGCTGGTCGAGGTGGATATGAGGGGCGAGGCTGCTGCACAAACTGACGTGGCGGCTGTGCTGGTGCTGCGGGAGGCCTGAAGTTCGGGTTGTACCCTCTTGGTGCTGAATAGGGTACGGCAGCACGGCTCGTCTGCCCCGTAGGTTGCTGCATCATACGTGGGCGGGTGTTGCTCCCTGAGGCCTGATGTGACCACCCCGCCTTCCTCTTATTCTCATTTTCCAGGGCCTTTAGCTTCCTTTCCACCACAAATGCTCTGTCCACCATCTTTTGAAAGCTTTCATACTCATTGGAGGACATGGCACACTGCATCTCTGCGGTAAGTCCTTCCACGAAACAATCTTGTTTCTGCTCATCAGTCTCTATGTCTCGTGGAGCATAACGGGATAGTTGAGTAAATTTAGTGAGGTATTCCCTTACCGTCATGTTTCCCTGCTGCAGTCCCAAAAACTCCTTCCTCTTGTTTTTGAGTTCACCTCTTGGGATGTAATGGTTGCGGAAGCTACGCTTGAACTCTTCCCAAGTGATGTTCTCAGGGTCATGATGGGCGGCCACGTAGGCGGTCCACCAATCAGCAGCAGGTCCATGCAATTGATGAGAGGCAAACAACACCCTCTCATACCCTTGGCACTGTATGATCCTCATCTTACTTTCAATGGTCTTCAGCCAATCATCTGCCTCCAGAGGTTCAGCAGCACTTGCAAACTTTGGAGGTTGAGTTCATAGAAACTCACTCAACCTTGGTTGGCGTGGTGCAGCTTGTGGAGGGGGAACTTGATGCAAGTTGGCCACCACTTGAGTCAAGTTCTGGATAAGCTGATTTTGATTCTCCAGCATTTGGTGGAGAGGATCAACTTCTTCACGGCGACCACCCCGGTCCTGGCCTCCAGAAAGATGAGGGTTGCATGCCTCATCGTTGTTGTTGGCGGGGTTGGCAGCACGTCCTTTTCCTCTTCCGGCCATCTGGCAGAATCAACATATGTTAATTTGATATTTTAGTATCATCTTACTACTTTCATTTGTTGGTGCTTTGAGGTGTTGAGGCTTTGTTAAAATTTTACGAGGGTTTATATCTCACACCAAATAAATGCTCTATTATTTCCTATGGGTTCACACACCAAAGCAAAACAATCTGAAGACGAGGCTGTGGACAATTGCTCATGGCTTCCACAACTCACGTCACACACCAAGCATCATCACACCATTAACTACGTAACGACTCGACTACTCGACCTCTTGCTAGCTAGGGGAAAGACTCTACACTACTCGTCCCCTTGAGCTGGCTCCTCGGGATCTTCCTCCTCATTTCGGCTACCTTCTGACTCTGCTTTGGGTGGGGAGGCTGCTGGTGGAGAAGTGCGACGATGCCTGATTGCTCGGCGATCCGGGGAGTCAGGAGTCCATGTATCATTCACGGTGACACACAGTTCATTCCCATCTCCTCTTTCTCTCACCTTTAAGCAAGCTCGCAGCAACGCCTCCGTTTCCTTCAGGGTGTCTCGGACATCCTGAAGCTCTTGTTGACACTCCTGCAATCGAGTGCTGAGCATAGCAGCATCCTCCAAGCACAAGTCCATGTGCTCATGGGAAGTCCCTTGCTGCACCGGTGGGTACTTGTATTCCGTGGTACCACTCTCACGTTGGAGGACATACATGTACTCAGTTTTGTCCAAGTGGCGACGATAGATGTGACTCTGGCAGGTGATGGCCTCCCAGGTGACATCTTTCTCCACGTCAACTTGTGTTGCTCGACAAGCTGGAGAGTGGTGAATCTTAAGCAGTTGATTCTCGTGTATAATCCTCATCTCCGAACTCCATTCTTCCCTCTTCTCACGGATGGTCCTGGTGGAGTTATAGTGGATGATTAGCTTGCCCGTATTGCCGGCGGCTTCGAGCATACGGCGAAGACGGCGCAACAAGTCTCCTACTGCCAATCCGTAGGAAAGGTACGTCACTGGACGACTCTCCTCTCTTTCGGCAAGGGCAACTACGGGTACTCTCCCTCCTGTGGACTTACGAGCGGTGCGAATCATGCGAACCATCTAAAACAAAAGAATTTAAAATTAGGTTAGATAAATTCTCAAACAAAAATCCTATTTTGAATGAAAGTTGGGGTAAGATGAAGAAAATGACTCCTTTAATAACACTTTTCCATCCACACCTTGGAAAATAGTTTTTAAGAAAATAGGGCCCTTAAATACGTCCATTTCTACCTAGGTCCACGTTCCTACGGGCAACCTTGGCTCTGATACCACCTCTGTCACACCCGGTTTTTCCGAAGAACAACCAAGTGAATATCACATGTATGCCAGGATCATTTTCTCATACATGTGATGACAAATAGTGAAGCATCATTTATTACAAGCCAGGTGTCGAATATAAATAAGTCTTACATCGCAAATGTCTCAATAGACACTAATGCTACATCACAAGTAAATAAACTAGCAGCGGAATATTATTCTTTAGGGCCCCATCACAGGCGTTGCCCGGGGGTCTTCATGAACCTAAAAGCCTTCCTCGGGTCCAAAATCTTGGTCATTATACACCACCTCATTATCTTGACCTGAGTAGCAATGTAAACCAACAAATATGCAAGGTTGAGTACCAATGGTACTCAGCAAGTGTGGGAAAATTTTATCATGCATTGCTAGAACAAGGAGAGGTTGAACTCATGGTTAAAGCACTACGCAATTAATACCTATCACCTTAGCTTATTAAGCACCTACATTACTACACAGGTGAAATGGTCCCAATCTCCCATCCCATCATCATAATCCAATAACCATAACATCATTTCCAATGTTAAGCTCCCCGCTTAACTTCCAAAACCATCATTCCTCTAATCATGAATAAGTCCAGGCCGCTCTTGACCGTGAGCACGGCTGTCAAGACAGTTTTGACTCTGCAGAGTTTGTACCACTGTACCCACAAGTAGTGATTTCATCCCCCGTTGCCGGGTGGACTAAAAGAACCTCCATTATGCCAGTGGCTACGATCCACATTCACACTTCCCAGGTGTGCGGCCAGGAGATCACTACGAAGCCTTTACAAAGGGATCCCCGACGAGCGTGGGCCCACTGAGGTTTCACCCCTAACAGCATACAAGAGGCTCCAACCCCGCTGCAGTGGCCCCCTCTTGAGCCTTGCGGTTCATATGGTAGTCCAGCTGACACCTACTCCCCGCACCATCCAACACACCCATACTACGACGGGGATACACCTAATTAATTGGCCAAGCTGCCCCATCTCAGCATGTGGTTGGCACTGTAAAGCCGGGTTACATGCTCCATGAACCGGTCCTTAGGATCCAGGCAAGTACTAAACACAAACCCAAGTCTCGTGCACCCAGCACACAACCAAAACATCCAACTTGCCTTGATCCCTACCTCTACATAACTCACAATACCTCATCCAAGAGTATGGTAATATAAACTGATGATCTCATTTCCCAAATATCCCATTCTAAGCATGGCTAAGCAAATGCATGTAAATAAATGACATGACAAAATAAATCCCAACCCAAGCTACAAGGAAACAAGGTAATGCAATTCTAGGGAAACTTCCTAGCATGGGTTTCATATTTAACTTGACAATGCAAATAATTCTATCTACACATCCTAGCATAGGATCAAAGTGGTCAAGGACACTTGCCTCCTTCTTGCTGCTCTTGAAATGGGTAGTCCTGATCTTGGAAAGGAATAACTTGCTCTTGAGCAGGTTCTACATCACACCATCACACATAGCAAAAGAAAAACAACAATACATAAGACATAGTTCACACTTCCACTTCATACAAACCACACATTCATATTTATGAAATTCATTCACCATTATATGTGTTGTGGTTACTGTATGTGTGTTGATCTGTGGCCTGCATACACTTTTATTTATATGTATATGATTCCTACTTTGGTGTTCATATTTATACTTACATACTATATATATATGTGTGTGTGTGTTTCAGTTTTAAATAAATTCCTTATATTAAGCTACTACACCTTTTTACTACCAAGTATGTATGAAAAGTAATTTTTCTTCTCCATATGTGCCTTCAGAATTTCTACCAACCCTAAACTGAATTCTTTGTATTTTAGAAACTCCATTTATCATTTTGTAGTTGCTATATTTTCAGATTTATTCTCCTATGCATAAATGTGTATTTTATTATGAAATGAGTAATACACATCATCTAAACAGAATAGGTTCTGGTCCTAAATAATTTAATAACATATTTTGACCTTTGCCTCTGATGTAAACTAGTTTATAATTATTTTACCTATTTTCTATAACTATTCTTTACTTAAAAATGTGTCCCTATACTAATAAATGTGAATAATAAATGAAACAGATTCATTTCAGCCCAAAGTATATTTTTATCTCACTCCAAAGTTTTCTAAGTACTGAGAAAGCTTTTAATTAATTTTGACAATTATGTTTGTCCCACTTTTTAATTTTTAAACACTAGTTACATATTCAATTTTCTAAATTAAATACTAAACAGGGCTAAAATAATGAACTCACCCCATTACAGGGTCTATAATATTATTTTCATAATTTCCAGGGGTCTAGCTACACTTATCAGAGGTATTTTTCCTAATTTTTATTAAGTCCAGGGGCTAAAACTGATTTTTAAATGAATTTACATGATTTTCTGGAGTTCCAGGGGCTAGATCTGAAATTTCCGGGGCTAGCTCTCAATTCCAGAGAACCCCAGGGGGTAGCACGTAAGAATTCCAGTCTTTATAATGTGGAGCTGACGTGGACCGTCCGATTTTAAACCGACGGCTGAGATTATAACATCGAACCGGTACGCAGGGTTTTAAAGTTTACCGTGCGATTTAAAATAAACGGCGCACAAGCGGCCACGTCGCTTCGATCGAGCGCGGGCGGCGCTGCCGGCGGCGCACGGCGGCGGGAAGCGGCGATCTCGCCGGAAAGTTTCGGATCCTCGAGAATTCTGCCTAGAACTGTGATCTTATGGCCTAGATCGGTAGAGGGGAGGTCAGGGATCTCACCTCGGGGGTTTTCTCGAGCTCGGGGGTCCTGGAAAGTGCTCAGCGGCGAGGTCCGAGGCAAAACCACGGCGAAGCTCGTCGGCGCTGGATTTACACCGTAAGTCTTCGGGTTTTCTGCACCTGCAAAGTTCCCCGGAGGCGGTGGATCAAGATCAGCGAGTTAGATCAGAGTTTCCGAGCTTAGATCGGCCAGAATTCACCGGCGAAGTCTCGGTGCTCACCGGAGTGAAAATCGGCGACCGCGTGAGAAAAAACGATCGGGGCTGGGGTTTTTATAGCCGGGGGAGGGCGGTGGGTCTGTTGCGATCGAGTTTGAGTCATTTGGGACCAGAATTCAGGCTGCGGGACGCGGAAATCCGGTCGGTTGCGATCGCGCGCGCGGGAGAGAGTCCGGGGTCGCGGGGTTACGGATGACAGGCGGGTCCCACCTGTCTGTGAGAGACAGCGTGGCGCGCGCGGGGGCGGGCTGGCGCGGGGAAACTGGGCCGGCTGGCGGGTTTCGGCCCACTGGCCGGTTTTTTTCCTGTTTCTCTTTTTCTTTTTCCATTTCTTTTCTGTTTTGAGTATAATTTGAATTCCAGTTTGAATTTGAATTTTTGCAAAACATGCAACACGTCCAAAAATTTCTAAATTCCCCTCTGAACATGGTTTAGGGTTTTGAATCAAAATTTGGGGTGTTACAAATTGCTTCCGCATTAGTTAGAAGACTTCCGCTGCATAGAAATAAGACTTCCGCTGTGAGCATGAGTCCAAGACTCATGAAACATTGTAATAAACTCTGTTATTCGTGGTTATATATATTCTGAATTCAGTTTGTGGAACATATGTGTATGTGTGATGAACATCCTGGGCACACATATGCATCTGTTCTCGGTTCCGTGGTTTTCCACAAAATTGAGGGCGTCACACCGACATAGCTTCATGAGGTTCTAACGGGTGTAAGCCCGCGTAAAAGTCCTCATGAGGTGCGTACCAATGCCGTTCCTGTGGATCATCTTCCATGTCGTCTTTGAATGGTTCCACCTCTCCCCCCTCTTACTCATGCATAGATCTATTGACTTCATCTTCATCATGAGGTTCCATCTTCACCTCCTCCCAATATGGTCCATCGGACACCTCAATGGGGTTAAGTGCACTCCCACGGGGTGGTGGACGAGTCCTTATGCGTGCTGTGCTCCTAATCACCGGCATGTATAAATAAGTCATGAGAAACTTTAGGGAAGGAAGAAATAACTCCAAAACTTCAGAATCTATGAAGCAAGGAAGCAAAAATGTTGCTGTCCAAAAGAAGAGAAAAAGAGGGGCCGAAAATAGCACTTTATGGTGGCTGAATTGACATGTAAAGTGCAGCAGCAAGCAATTTTTGAAAATAACAGTTTAAAGTGGTGTTCCTATGTGTTTTAGAGTGTCCATTCTACGTAGGCTTATCTCCTACGGTCAACGTGGCTCTGGTACCAATTTGTGACACCCGGTTCCGAAAATGAACAAAGTGAATGCATATGTGTGCCCAGGATGTTCATCACACATACACATGTATTCCACAAATTAAATTCAGAATATAACCACGTACGAATAATGTTTAAGTACTTTATTACATTGACTCAATGTCTCACCCATGAATATCTAACTTATTTAGCAGCGGAAGAATCTAAACAACAGCGGAAAATAACTAAGACAGCAGGCTCCAACTTCAACTCCACAGGCATGTTGACGGTAGTTCACATGCCTAGTACTCCACATGTTCCTCGAAATATTCTTCTCCTGTTGCTGATGTATGTGCGGGAAATGCAAGTGTGAGTACATGTCGTACTCAGCAAGTGCTGGAAAAGTATGACATGTAGCTTACAACAAGGTAGGCAATAAAAAAGGCTCATTGCAGCAAGCAAATTTTATTTCACAAACATGATAAAACAGCAACTATTTCTAGGTGAAATTTATCCCATAATAATCAAGTAATTCAGCAACATTCTCTCATCATAATTCACCATTTATCAAGTCTCATCCAGCCATTAATCTTTCTCAAGTTCATCTCATACTCATAAATATTCATAACCATCTCATGTTCATATAACCGAAAACGAACTCATTTTCATGACTCAAAACAGTCCCAAAACCAATCCCAATGACCATACCCAAATGTCCATCCCAAGTTTTGCCTCTAATCATGGAAGTTGGCCAGGTGCTTGTGACCGGAAGCACGGCTATCATGATAGTTTTACACTCTGCAGAGGTGGCACCACTTTACCCACAAGTTTGTGATTTCGTCACCCGTCAGCGACTAGAGAGAACCTCCATTATACCAGTACACAACTGTTGGTGTATGTCCAAGAGATCACAAAATATCCTTTACAAAGGGGCTACTAGGATGTACGGACCCACTGTGTAACACCCCCAAATTCATTTCCATGCATACATTTTCATATAGAGAAACATTTTAAAAGAAGTAGAAATGGAGAAAGAATCATAAAAATGGTCGGGAATGGGGAAAAGATAGCTGAAATGGGCCAATTCCAATCTGCCAAAGTGCGCCGTTGATGCTTTCCCCGGCACCATGGGACACATGGCGCCCACGGAGCTCACCTCTGCGGAGGGGGTAAGGTCCGGCACCGCGGGACACGTGGCACCTGGGGAGCTCACCCCTGCGGAAGGGATGAGGTCCGGCCCCGCGGGACACATGGCACCTTCTGAGCTCAGACCTGCGGAAGGGATGAGGCCCGGCGCTGCTGGACACGTGTTGCCCGCGGAGCTCACCTCCGCAGAGGGGGTGAGGTCCGGCACCTGTGGACACGTGTCACCAGCGGAGCTCACCTCCGCAGAGGCGGTGAGGTCCGGCACCGCTGGACACGTGTGGCCCTCGGAGCTCACCTCTGCAGAGGAGGTGAGGTCCGGCCTCGCTGGACACGTGTCGCTCTCGGAGTTCACCTCCACGGAGGGGGTGAGGTCCGGCGCCGCTGGACACATGTCACCCTCGGAGCTCGCCTCTGGGGAGAAGGAAGGCCCGGCTCCGCTGGACACTTGGTGCCCTCGGAGCTCGCCTCTGAGGAGAAGGGAGGCCCGGCCCGCCAGACACGTGGCAGGCACGGGGCTCGCATCTGAGGAGAATGGAGGTCCGACCCCGCTGGACGCGTGGCGTCCTCGGAGCTCGCCTCTGCGGAAGGGGCGAGGTCCGGCTCTACTGGACGCGTGGCAGCCCGGAGATCGCCTCTAAGGAGAGGGGAGGCCCGGCCCCCACCGGACACGTGGCACCTCCGGAGCTCACCACTGAGGAGATGTGAGGTCCTTAGGCGGATTTTTCTCCTGTGCGCGGGAGTGCCCGGTACTAAGGGTACTGACACAGTATCCCCAAGGCTGCCGCACATAACTGAAAAGATAAGTTTGTTAAGATCCAAAACATATTGAATAGGACTCTTATTTGAGCTCCAATTGGAGTAGGACTCTTTTTGTCCCTTATAAATAGAACCCCAAACCCCCCCTTGGCCGTAAACCCTTCCCTTTTTCCCCCTCCCAAGTCGGCGACTTGGAGGCCCTAGCCCCAACTCGCCGAGTTAAACCCCCCCCCTCGCCAGAGTTCAGTCGCCGTTGAGCCCCCGCTGCTGCCATTGCTAGGAGGAAGACCCTGCCACAAAAGGGAAGTGAGGTAGGTCTTTGTTACCCATCTTACAACGTCGTCGCTGTTTCTATGCATCCATTTCTTTGCTCCCTTCGAGCAGAAACTTTTACGTGTGGACAGATCATGTTTTGATCGGTTTTTGACGATGGAATTGATCCAGATATTGAGTCAAGATCATCACCACATCCACACTTGATCCCTACATCCTTGTTCGTCATAAAACTACATGAAAGCCCATTAAAACATGCAAGAACACATACAAACTGGTTTAATAAAACAGCACCATAGGAATTGTAGTCATCTACACCATTGCATCTTGAGTAGAGTTGTGCATGATGTTTGATTGTTGTAAATTTTGTATGTGCGTGGTTGTTAGTAGAAGGACAAGCTCAGGAAGCCATCTACGAAGAACTACAGCGCCAAGACTTCGAGACGCTTGAGCAACAAGAGACACGGGAGCAAGGCAAGTGCCCCTTGACCATATTGATCCTATGTTTTGAAACTGTTTTGTTTGTGAAAACTCGTATGCTTGAGTCAACTTGATGGGACACCCTTTTTGTAGGAGTTTACTAGTTTTGTTAACCATCCTTGTCGCCAGGAAAGTTTATGAGTCGGGTATGGTCATTTTTCCTTTTTGCTTCGCTTAATCCACGGGATACGGGAAGCTGAATTAAAACATGGTTAGCTACTGCACTCGTATGAATAATGATGATGAGAACTTGACGATGTTAATGAGCATGGAATCGGGGTGATCTAGGCAAGCTTGGTTTGTGGATGTTGCTGAATGAGATGGTGGTTTACTTGCCGTAGATCTAAGGACCGGTTCATGTCAGCACACGCCAGGAAAACAGTGCCACCACAAGGTTAAATATGGGTGCGGCTTAGCTGACTAATTAGGTGTGTTGCTAGCTTGTTATGGACCGTGGATGGCGCGGGGAATGGGAGTCAAGAGGGACTGCACTGGGAACTGCATGGCACAAGAGGGGCCCATGGGTGGGAGAATTGGAGATTCGAGCCTGCCGGTGAAACCTCAGTGAGTCCATACATCTAGTAGCCCCTTTGTAAAGGCTATTTTGTGATTTCTTGGCCATACACCGACGGTTGTGTACTGGTATAATGGAGGTTCTGCAGTCGCCGATGGGTGAAGAAATCAAGAACTTGTGGGTAAAGTGGTGCCACCTCTACAGAGTGTAAAACTATCATGATAGCCTTGCTTCCGGTTACAAGCACCTGGCCAACTCACATGATTAGAAGGGAAAACTTGGGATGGATATTTTGTATGGTCATTGGGATTGGTTTTGGAACTGTTTTGAGTCATGAAAATAAGTTTGGCTTCGGTTATTCAAATATGAGATGGTTATGAATGTTCATGAGTATGAGATGAACTTGACAAAGGTTAATTGCTGGTTGAGACTTGATAAATGGTGAATTATGATGGAGAAAATGATGCTGTTTTACTTGGTCATATTGGGATAAATATCACCTAGAAATAGTTGGTGTTTTTATCATGTTGTGAAATAAAATTTGCTTGCTGCAATGAGCCTTTTTATTCCTACCTTGTTGTAAGCTACATGTCATACTTTTTGCTCACTTGCTGAGTACAACATGTACTCACCCTTGCATTATCACATAAACATCAGGAACAGGAGAAGAGTACTTCGAGGACCATGTGGAGTACTAGGTGTGCGAACTACCATCAACATGCCTGTGGAGTTGAAGATGGAGCCGCTGTCATTTAGTTATTTCCTCTGTCGTTTAGAGACTTCCGCTGCAAGAATAAGATAGAAAATCATGAGTGAGACAATTAGTCAATGTAATAAAGTACTCAAACACTATTTATTCGTGGTTATATTCTGAATTCAGTTTGTGGATTACTTGTGTATGTGTGATGAACATCCTGGGCACACATATGCATTAACTTGGTTCTGGTTTCGGGAACTGGGTGTCACAGATTGGTATCAGAGCCACATTGACCGTAGGATGCAAGACTAGGTAGAATGGACACTCTAAAACACATAGGAACACCCCTCTAAACTGCTATTTTCAAAAAAAAAAAAATTGCTTGCTGCTGCACTTTCCTTGTCAACGCAGCCACCACAAGGTGCTATTTTCAGCCCCTCCTTCTCTTTTCTTTTGGAACAACACTTTTTCTTTCTTGCTTCATAGCTTCTGAAGTTTTGGAGCTATTTTCTTCCTTCTCCAAAGTTTCTCATGTCTTATTTAAAGATGCCGGTGATTAGGAGCACCAGCGCCATCTAACCCTACATGGACTGCCGACTCACCATGGCATGCGACCATGTATGGACCACCCCCGTCACACGGCGGGAACAGCACCAGTTCACATGATTAAGTTTAGGATTCCCATTGAATAAGCTGCAATAGGAACGTTTAAATCATAGTAGACTGAATAGGAGTGGTGTGTTGAACTTTTGTGATGATTGCTTGTGTTTGTGTGCTAGTGTAAGTTGTGGGACGCTTCTGCGAAAGTCCACATCCACACATAGTAGAGAGATGTGAGATGCTTCGGCACGTATTCACATCCTCATATAGGCTGAAATTTATAAAAGAAGATATTTAGTTCATACCCTTGATGCATATAGTTGGGGGGATCAATCTAAACTTCTATTCTCTATTCTACTCAACTCTCTCTCATAGATGGTGAGGTAAAACACCAGCCGTCAAAGGAGGAACGTTCTGGTAACCATGAACCATAAGAGGATGGCAACGTTGAAGAACCTGAAAATGCTAACCCCGGGGCTGATACAAACAACCTTGAACGGTTGATGGCCATGCAGAACCAGCTCTTGCAAACTATGATACAAACTTTGGGACAGCTGAAGCCAACAACAACAAGAATCCTAACCCCGTTCCTGCACCCCCACCACCACCACCACCGCCGGCTCACAACAGATTGGGAGAGTTCATGAGGACTCGACCGCCTACTTTTGCACAAGTTAATGATCCCATGGTGGGTGATGATTGGTTGAAATCCATGGAAAAGAAGCTTGCTATTGTTCAGTGCAATGATCGGGAGAAAGTTCTCTTCGCATCACACCAACTTATGGGAGCAGCCGCTGACTGGTGGGACGCTCTTTGTAATACTCATGACAACCAGGAGACTATCACTTAGGCTGAGTTCAAGGAGAGTTTCCACTCTCATTACGTCCCTCTTGGAGTCATGATGCTTAAAAAGCAACAGTTTGAAGGTCTCCGGCAAGGAAATAAGAGCGTGAATGAGTACCTCAACAAGTTCACGAAGCTGTCAAGGTATGCTCCCAAAGACGTCAACTCGGATCAAAGGAAGCAATACTTGTTCATGAGAGGATTGATGTGACACTCTCAATTCTGTAGAACACAGAACCGAGAACTGATGCGTATGTGTGCCCAGGATGTTCATCACACATACACATATCATCCACAAACTTAATTCAGAATATATATTACCACGAATAACAGGGTTTATTACAATATGAGTCTTGGACTCATTCTAGCAGCTGAAGTCTTATCTTAGCAGCAAAAGTCTAAATCTAGCAGTGGAAGTCTTATAACTAATGTGGAAGCAAACTAAGCAGCAGCAGCGGCTCCATCTCTACTCCACGAGCAAGATTGAGGGAGGATCTCACGCCTAATACTCCATGGAGTCTTCATAGTACTCCTCTCCTGTTGCTGATGATGTATGATAATGCAAGTTTGAGTACATGATGTACTCAGCAAGTGCAGGAAAATATGATATGTAGCTTATAACAAGGCAGGTATAAAAAGGCTCATTGCAGAAAGCAAAGTTTATTTCTCAAAACACAATAAAAACAACAACTTAGATTTAAGTGAATGTAATCCCAACATGTATTAACATTAACATACCTCCATTATGATTCATCCCTTTCCATGTCTCAACCAGACATTAATCAACTTTGCTCATGAATACCATCTCGTATTCACTACCATCTCACGAATACCATCTCGTATTCGCTACCATCTCATGAATACCATCTCGTATTCGCTACCATCTAATTCTGTCTCATTCCGAGACCAAATCTCGTTGCCATGACTCAACAGTCATGCAACCAAATCTCATTACCCAGACTCAACAGTCCCGAAAACCAAAACCATAACCAAAAACCATCCCAACTAATCATGTGGGTTGTCCAGGCGCTCGTGACCGTAAGCTCGGTTATCATGATAGTTTTAAGACTCTGCAGAGTTTGTGATTTCGTCACCCGTCGGCGACTGCATAACCTCCATTATACCAGTACACAACCGTCGGTGTATGGCCAAGAGATCACAAGATAGCCTTTACAAAGGGGTTACAAGATGTATGGACTCACTAAGGTCACCGGCAGGCTAGAATCTCCAATTCTCCCACCCACGGGCCCCCTCTTGTGCCATGCAGTTCCCAGGGAACTCCTCACTCGACTCCCATTCCCCGCGCCTTCCACGGTCCATAACAATCTAGCAACTTACCTAATTACTCAGCTAAGCCGCACCCATACTTGGCCTTGTGGTGGCACTGTTATCCTGGCATGAGCTCTTATGAACTGGTCCTTAGATCTACGGCAAGTAACCACCATCTCATGCTACCTCATTCAAAAACCAGGCTTGCCTAGATCTCCCTCCGATTCACATTCATTAACAACATTAGTTTCTCATTATTCTTACGAGTGAAGTTAGCTAGACACATTTATCTCGTTTCCCATATCCCATGGACTCAGCGAAGCATAAAAGCCAAAAACCATACCCGCTCATTAACTGTCCCGGCGACAAGGGTGGTTATCAAAACTAGTAAACTCCTATGAAAGGGTTTCCCATCATATTGACTCAAGCACACACACCTTTTCTCAAACAAAACAATTTTCCAAAATATAGGATCAATATGGTCAAGGGCACTTGCCTTGTTCTTGCGGTTCCTGTTGCTCAAATTCTTGCTGTTGTAGTCCGTCGTAGGTATCTCCCTGAGCTTGTCCTTCTATACGCGATCACGCACATACAATATTCACAGCAATCAATATCATGCATAAACTCTACTTTAAGATGCAATGATGCATATGCAAGTTAATCCTATGATGCAGTTTAGTTTGTACGTGTTCTTGCATGGCTTAAATGGGTTTTACGATGAACAGAGGTGTTCGGATCAAATGTGGACGTGGTGATGATCTTGACTCAAGATCTAGATCAAACCTATCAACAAGTGATCTGTCCACGAAAAAGCTTCTGTTCAAAGGGATCGAAAGAACAGATGCAAAGAAAAACGCGATGATGTCGTAAGGTGGTATTGGAGACCTACCTACGTTCTTCTTGGTCTCGGGGTCCTTCTCCTAGGAAGACAGATTGTCTGGGCTCTCTTCCGGCGATCTCTGGCGACTGAACTCCGGCGAAGGGGTTAGCTCGGTGAGTTGGGGGCTAGGGATTCTAAGTAGTCGGCTTAGAAAGGATGTTATGACCAAGGGGTTGTTCCAGATTCTATTTATAATCGGGAAGAGGAGAGTTCTAATCTGATTGGACATCGAATAAGAGTCCCATTCAAACTGTTTTTGGATCTTAACAACTTATCTTTAGTTGATTTGGTGAGGTAGCAACGTGGAATTCGTGTCGGTTTCCTCCCATACCGGTATTCCCACGCGTACAGAAGCAAAAACCGCTTCAGATCTCGTCACCTTCACGGTGATAAGCTCCGGAGGCTCCACGTGTCCAGCGGGGGCCTGGTCTCCCTTTTCCGCAGAGACGAGCTCCGGTTGTGCCGCATGTCAAGAAGGCGAGACCTCCCACTTCCTCAGAGGTGAGCTCTGCTTGCGCCACGTGTCCTGGCGGGCGGGACCTCCCTTTCTCCAGAGGCGAGCTCTGGGTGCGCCACGTGTCTGGTGGGTCGGGACATCCCTTCTCAACAGAGGCAAGCTACGCGAACGCCACGTGTTAGTTCCGGACCTCCCCTCTCTTCGGGGAGGCTCCGGGGGTGCCACGTGTCAGTGCCGGACCTCCCTTCTCTTCGGAGGTGAGCTCCGAAAGTGCCACGTGTCCTAACAGCGCCAGACATCCTTTCTCCTTAGAGACGAGCTCTGAGGTCAATGTGACACCCTCATTTTCGATTTCTGCATGTATTCATGTTTCATGTAGAAAAACATTTTTAAAATAAATAGAAACAGAAAAGAAATAAAAAGGATAGCCAAAAAGAGCCAATTCAAGTTCACAGAGAGCGCCGAAGACAATACCCGCTGTCCGCTGGCCACGTGGCGCCTTCGGATCTCATCCCCGCAAAGGGGGAGAGGTCCGCCGCTAAACTGGCTACGTGGCAGGCTCGGGGCTCATCCCCGCAAAGGAGGAGAGGTCCAACCCCGTGGGACATGTGTTGCCCCCGGAGCTAGCCTCTGTAGAGGAGCGAGGCCAGTCCCATAGGACACGTGTCGGCTGCGGAGCTAGTCACCGTGGAAAAGAAAGGATCAGCCACACGGGACACGTGTTGCTCTCGGAGCTCACCTCCGAGAGGTCCGGCCCTGCTAGACACTTGTCGCTCTTGGAGCTCACCTCCGAGAAGTCCGGCCCTGCTAGACACGTGTCGCTCTCGGAGCTCGCCTCCGGGAGGTACGGTCCTATTGGACACGTGTCACCTCCGGAGCTCGTCTCTGAGAAGAAAGGAAGTCTGGCGTGGTTAGAACACATGGCACCCCTGGAGCCACCTCCGAAGAAAGGGGAGGTCCGGAATTGACACATGGCACCCCCGGATCCACCTCCGAAGAGAGATGGAGCTCTGGAACTGACACGTGGCGCACACGGAGCTCGCCTCTGGAGAGAGGGAGGTCCCGCCCGCCAGAACGCGTGGCGCACGCGGAGCTCACCTCTGAAGGAGAGGGAGGTCTCGCCCGTTTGACATGCGGCACAACCTGAGCTTGTTTCTGCAGAAAAGGGAGCCCAGGTTTTCGCAGGACACGTGGAGCATCCGGAGCTCATCACCACGGAGGTGACGAGATTTGAAGCAGTTTTGCTTCTGTACGCACGGGAATACCAGTACGGGAGGAAACCGACACGAATTTGTAAAATCCCCAAAAGTGGTAGCAAGAAAATTCAGCTCATGTATACTTATGAAAAATGAGGGGAATTAAAACTTTGAATTATAATGGTGTAATTTCAATGTGAGGGTTTAGACTTCCCAAAACTTCCAAACATGGAGATCTAAATGCACAGCTTGGATCTTCATATTCCAAATATTCACCCTTCCAAATTTCAGCTCATTTCGAGGAATTTTCATATTTGTTTGGGATTAAAAGGAGAAGCCCTCTAATCTGAATTTCAAATTCAGTTTCAAATTCCAATTCCCTCAATTTGAAAATTTGGTTTCACAAATGTGTTCTCCACCTTTGAATGAGCAGCCATGCCAAAAATTGGAAATTTTGGGGCTGGTTTGCTATGTGTTTGGGACAAACCAGAGTGGAGAATTCAAACTCCTTTTCAAATTCAAATGATCAAACCCCATTCAAATTCTACACCAGAATTCAAACCATCTGAATTCAGAAAATTCAAATCTTAACTTTGGGGTGAAGTCAGGCCTTTAATGTTGAGTTGCTGGATGGAAAAATATCAGAAAAAATTGACTAAACAAAGGGGGGAGGTGGAGCCCAATTGTCAGCATCCCAAAGCAAACTAACTGACTGTTTTCCCTCTCTCTCTGTTTTCCCGAGCTGATCACAGCGCGCCAGCTCCTGGGCGACCCGTCGCCTGACGCTTCCACCGAGCTGGTTCCCACTGCCCGACTTCGGCGGGCGCATGGGCGATAAGAGTGGCCGCCCGAGTGCCCCAGCTCTATTTCTCCTCCTCCTCCGCTCGGTTGCCGCGGCTGCTTCGTTCACACCGAACACCTCCGATAGCTCTCTCTCCTGATTGACCACCGCCTGCTGAGCTCGGCTGCTTAGGCCATCCATAGCAAAAAGTAGCGCATGGACGTGCTCTAGCCCTCTCCAAAGTTCCTTCGAGGTTTGCCGATCAGAGCTGCTCAAAAAACACGGATTGGCGCCAAACCTCTGAGGTGCACCGGAACTCGCCGATCGGCTCACTGTCGACAGTCTCCTCCGGCCACCCTCTTCCCCGACTTTCTGTAAAAGAAAGGTGCGTGAGTAGCCCTGGATGGTGTAGCCGCCAGCCGTGTGGCAAATTATTCATCGAGTAGCTCGAATTTCACTGTTTCCCGAACCCTAGTGTAGGAGGACGAGGCTCGGTTCATACCCAAATTCGGGTTGCACGATCAACCACGCCTCGAGCTCACGTGCACATAGCTTCTGCACTCTCTAGCGCCCATCCCCGACAAAGAACCAAAGTAAACCATCAATTGTTGGCCGTGTTCTAGTCAATTTTCGCGCCGCCATGGGAAAACACTTCGGTTCACCGTCGAGCTACACCTTGCACGAGTTTCCACCCACTTTTGTGTGCAAGAACGTGCTCCTCACATCACCCTGATGCTTGCGGTGCTCTCCCCAACCGGAATACTCGCCTGCTACGCGAGAACGACGGTGCCGGGGTGAGGTTTGCCGCTGCCACCGTCGGGGAGATATTTCCGGCCATTTAGCGCCGCCACCGAGCTCACCATAGTGTTCCTCGTCAGATTTTGGGCACAGGCGGCGAGGATTGAGCCGTCTAAGGCATGGGGCAGCCATTCTGGCGACGCACAGTCGCCCCTCCGGCGAGGAGGCCGGCCGGGCGCGAGGTAGAAGAAGGTGAGGGCCTGCCCCACCTGTCAGTGGCACTAGTTAGGCGCCAGATCGATTTGTGGCTCGGGATCTGTTGTGTCTGTGCGGGTTAAACACCGTAGCCCCGGTGTTGCCGAAATCTCACTGGTCCGATTTAAAACAGTGGGCCCAGCCCAATTATTTGAAGTTTCTATTAGGGAAATAATTCCAGGAATTAGCTGATCTTTGCAAGCTCATAACTTTGTGTAGAAAACTCCAAAAGGGTGAGACCAATTTTGTTGGAATCCTCATGAGGAGTACTTCACAGAGAAAACAATTTTAGGCTGTGAAAATGCCCAGGAATTTCTGTAGAATTGTTATTAGTAAATCTTTTAGGGATTTATTACAGGAGCAATTCTTTATGAATTAGTCCCAAATTTGGGAAGAAAATCCTTTCCATAGTAACTGATCTCCAGTAAAAATTTGAGCTTCATGGAAGTTCATTTGCTAGGCTAAACTGCCTTCCCAAGTTCAGCCTTTATTTGGAAATTCAAATTTAAGCAGAAACTTTTCAGAACTCCTGTCCAAACTTCTAAAATTCATATCTCTCTGATGGTAGCTCCAAAAATGGTGAAACAAATTTTGTTAGAACCATGGAGACCTACCCTAATCAGATCTTACATTACTAGCTATGTCAAAGCTCCTGAATTGGGCTCAAAATTCAGAGAAGCATTGTACTTGTAGGAATTTTAAAGACTACATTATGCAATGACATGTCTCCAAATTTGGCAGAAATCATCCTTAGAGAGTCTAGTATCCACTGTAAAAATCCCAAAGCCAATTAAGGATCATAAATAGCAGTAGCTATGAATAGTAGTTCAATTCTTATAAATCCTTAATACTTATACATCTATTTTGCTACATTTCATTTAGTGACCGAAGTTGAGGACGCACCGGAGCCCTTTGACATCCTCCCACCTGAAGCTAACTTCCCGTTTGACTCTCAACCAGGCAAGCCCCAGTTTGCACTTAAGTACCTTTTATAAAATTCTTTATTTGTATCACTTAAGTGTAGGGTGAATGTTTGCATTAGAGTTAAGGTGATTGAAACCCCACTTGCATAACCTTTTAAATCCTATGAAGGGTTGGGTAGCTTACAGAGCCGACGAGTAGACAAGGCCCTGCTAATATGCTTAGGACCTCGGTAGAAGTCGAGTAGTTGAAATCTACTCGCGAGGTAAGGTTTATCACACGGTTTGGTCAGAATAGAAAATGGCTCAAGAGTGGTGAAAATGAGACCCAGCAGGGGGGGGGGGTAGGAAGCAGTGAGCAGAGGTCTCACGTGCGTAGCCCTGTTGGTGTCGATTGAGGACCGAGTCGTGTGCGGGCCTGCTGAACAAGTATCGAACAGTACCGGATGGCATACTGACATAAGCAGGAAATTGATGTAAATGTTTAACCTGGGTGCTGAGGCTTACCCAACCGTAAATAGGAGTGCGTTGAGGGTAGCAAGGTGTAAATCTGCCGGTGGGCACAGTCCTGCCCGTTACGGATGGACCGGTTCGGTGTTTGGGTTGCCTTTGAAAGGTTGTTGCATACAACAGAGTAGGAAGGGGTGTGGAATCACGCTTGTGAAAGTGGGTGTATGCAAAGTGTTGTCCGGGTGTCTCCTGATTGCAATCACCGTCCCTCGCGGTTATTTGAGTACCGCTTGTTCACTGTTTCGTGACGTAGTAAGAAGTGAAGTAAGCCAGTTGAATGATAATATGCTGTGATGATATATTAATGTTTTGGAAACCATGTTTGCTGTAGATGTAGAGCTAATTATGTTTACTTTCTGCTTTGGGCATCACCACATCGGTGGAAAGCGTTTCTTTTTTGATTGTGGACTTCCGATGTGAGGGCTGCCTAAGGGACATGAATTTGCTGCTATAAAACTGAAAGTAAGGATAAACATATAGGCGTGTCTTTGATGCAAAGTCCATTCTCCTATTTTACACATCCCTGCATGTAGAGTTCCATGCCTAGGCTAGACGGTTAAGCCTTGCTGAGCCATCATGCTCATGGTTGCAATATTTGAACTGTATACAGGTGAGAGCTATGAGGAGGGTTCCGAGGATGAGGCGATGCCCCCGTCAGGATACACGGCCGAGCTGGAGCCCTGCACGACGCCGTGATCTCCGGTTAATTGCTGCTACTGTGTAGCGTCCCCGGGCTGGACGGCTGCACTTTTGCATAGTTAGGATAAGAGGCTACTGATGTACATTACTTACGCTGTATTGTTATATTTTGTAAAAGACTTCCGCTGTTTTATGTCAAATAAAAGTTTGTATGTTGTTCTCTAATCTTTTAGTATGTGCTGTTGGGAGCCGCATCGCACGGAACCACCCTATGCGATCCTGGAGTGGGTGAACCACGGGGTGGTCCCCACAGAATTCTACATTGCTACCGCGCCAACCTAAAGATAAGTTGTTAAGATCTAAAAACAATTTGAATAGGACTCTTATTCGAAATACAATCATATTAGGACTCTTCTCTTCCCGATTATAAATAGAACCCAAAACTTTTGGCCGCAACCACGTACTTCTTTTCCACCTCTTGAGCCGACAACTTAGAGCCCTAGCTCCAGCTCGCCGAGTAAGCCCCTTCGCCGGAGTTTGACCACCGATGAGACCGCCGACGAGCCTGGATCACAATAGCCATCGCCGGAGGAGAGCCGACGATCTGTCTTGCTAGGAGAAGGACCCTGAGACCAAGAAGAACGTAAGTTAGGTCTCCAATACAACCTTACGACATCATCGCGGTTTTTTTGCATCTGTTCTTCGATTCCTTTCGAACAGAAGCTTTTTCGTGGACAGATCACTTGTTGATCGGTTTGATCTAAAGTCAAGATCATAACCACGTCCACAATTGATCTTTACACCCCTGTTCATCGTAAAGCCCATTTAAACATACAAGGACACATATAACCGATCTAATAAAAAAACTGCATCATAGGATTTGCATGCATATGCATCATCGCATTTTGTTAAAGTTTGTGCATGGTATTGATTGCTATGAATCTTGTATGTGCGTGATCGCGTATAGAAGGACAAGCTCATGGAGCTGTTTACGACGAGGTGCAACAACAAGGTTTTGAGATCCAAGAACAACAGGAACCGCAAGAACAAGGAAAGTGCCCCTTGACCATATTGATCCTATGTTTTGGAAAACTGTTTTGTTTGCGAAAAGGTGTGTGTGCTTGAGTCAAACATGATGGGAAACCCTTTCATAGGAGTTTACTAGTTTTGTTAGCCACCCTTGTCACCGGGAAAGTTAATGAGTCGGGTATGGTTTTTACTTTTTGCTTTGCTGAGTCCATGGGATATGGGAAGCGAGATAGATGTGTCTAGCTAACTGCACTTGTAAGAATAATGAGAACTGATTTTGTTAATGAAAATGAATTGGAGGGAGATCTAGGTAAGCTTGGTTTGTGAATGAGGTAGGATGAGATGGTGATTTTACTTGCCGTAGATCTAAGGACCGGTTCATGCCAGCATGCCAGGATAACAGTGCCACCACAAGGCCAAGTATGGGTGCGGCTTAGCTGAGTAATTAGGTAAGTTGCTAGATTGTTATAGACCGTGGAAGGCGCAGGGAATGTGAGTCGAGTGAGGACTGCACTGGGAACTGCACGGCACAAGAGGGGGCCCGTGGGTGGGAGATTTGGAGATTCTAGCCTGCTGGTGAAACCTTAATGAGTCCATACATCTAGTAGACCCTTTGTAAAGGCTATTTTGTGATCTCTTGGCCATACACTGACGGTCGTGTACTGGTATAATGGAGGTTTTGCAGTCACTGACGGGTGACGAAATCACAAACTTGTGGGTAAAGTGGTACAAACTCTACAGAGTCTTAAAACTATCATGATAGCCGAGCTTACGGTCACGAGCGCCTGGACAACTCACATGATTAGTTGGGTGGTTTTTGGTTATGGTTTTGATTATGGTTATGGTTTGGTTTTTGGGACCATTGAGTCCGGGTGATAAGATTGGTTGCATGACTGTTGAGTCGTGGCAACGGGATTGGTCTTGGTGTGAGGCGGAATTGTTTATGAGATGAAATGGTAGCGAATACGAGATGGTATTCGTGAGATGGTAGCGAATACGAGAAGGTAATCGTGAGCAAAGGTGAAAAAGATTAATGTCTGGTTGAGACATGGAAAGTGATGAAACATAATGGAGGTATGTTGGTATTTTAATACATGTTGGGATTACATTCACTTAAAGTTAAGTTGTTGTTTTTATCGTGTTTTGAGAAATAAACTTTGCTTTCTGCAATGAGCCTCTTTATACTTTCCTTGCTGTGAGCTACATGTCATATTTTCCCGCACTTGCTGAGTACATCATTGTCCTCAAACTTGCATTATTACTTCATCATCAGCTACATGAGAAGATTACTATGAAGACCAAGTGGAGCCTTAGGCATGTAATCTGTCCTCAACCTTGCCTGTGGGGATGGAGTAGAGATGGAGCCGCTGCTGCTGCTTAGATTGCTTCCGCTGCTAGAATAAAGACTTCCGCTGCTAGATTTAGACTTCCGCTGCTAAGATAGACTTCCACTGCTAGATTAAGTCCAAGACTCATGAGACTTTGTAATAAACCCTGTTATTTGTGGTGATATATATATTCTGAATTCAGATTGTGGAACATATGTATATGTGTGATGAACATCCTGGGCACACATATGCATCAGTTCTCGGTTCTGTGTTCCACAGAATTGAGGGCGTCACAGATTGGTATCAGACCCACGGGTTGACGGTAGGTTATGCGCCTAGATAGAAAACACAAATTGGTATCAACCTGCCACGGGTTGATCGTAGATCACACACCTAGATAGGTCACAGATTGATATTAGAGCTGCCATGACTAGTCACAGATTGGTACCAAGCTACCACAGTCCACTGTAGGTCACAAGCCTAGATTGATAACAGATTGGTAGCTGAACCACGTTGACTGTAGTACGCACCCTAGTAACAGATTGGTATTAGAAGTCACGCTGACCATAGGATGCAAGCCTAGGATGCATAGATTGGCATTGGAACCACCTTGACATAGGATGCAAGCCAAGGAGAAGCCATAGTTGGATCACAGATTGGTATCACCCCAAACCACCTTGACTATAGGGTGAAATCACAGATTGGTATCACCCCAAAAACCCTATAGGACTCCCATTGAATAGAAGCTTGAATAGAAATGGTTGAACTTCTGCGATGATTGTTTCTGATTGTGTGCTTAGTGTGAGTAGTGGGACGTTTCAGCGTTGTCCATATACAAACATAGTAGAAAGAGGTGTGAGATGCCCTGACACTTGTTCACATCCTCATGTGGGCTAACATATATATAGTCCAATCCACCTTGATGCATATAGATAGGGGGGTCCATCTAACCTTTTAACCTCTATTCTATTACATTCTCTCTCACAGATGGTGAGAGGAAACGTCGGCCGCCAAGGAAGGAATGTCCGTGGCAACCAAGAGGATGGCCACCATGAAGTTCCTGTTAACCCCGGAACTGGTGAAAACAACCTGGAACGGTTGATGGCCATGCAGAATCAGCTTATGCAAACCATGATACAAACTTTGGGTCAGCTGCAGGCCAACAACAACAACCCCGTTCCTGCACCACTGCCGCCACCACCGGCTCACAACAGGCTGGGAGAGTTTATGAGGACTCGACCGCCCACCTTTGCTCAAGCTAATGACCCTATGGAGGCCGACGACTGGTTGAAGTCCATGGAGAAGAAGCTTGCCATAGTTCAGTGCAATGACTGAGACAAAGTTCTCTTCGCGTCGCACCAACTTATGGGAGCTGCCGCTGACTGGTGGGATGCCCTTTGTAACGCTCACATCGACCCGGAGACTATCACTTGGACTGAGTTCAAGGAGAGTTTCCGATCTCATTACATCCTTGTTGGTGTAATGATGCTTAAGAGACAGGAGTTCAAAGGTCTCCGCCAAGGACAGAAAAGTATGAATGAGTAACTCAACAAGTTCACACAACTGTCCCGGTATGTCCACGAAAATGTCAACTCGGACCAAAGGAAGCAGTACCTGTTCATGAGAGGGTTGAACAATGAGATCCAGGTTCAACTGCTCAACAATGACTATGCTAACTTCAAGAAGTTAGTTGACAAAGCTATAGTGGTGGAAAGCAAGATCCGAGAGATCGAGCGAAAGGGCAAGAGAAAAATGCCATACCAGCCAAAAGGGAGCAACGTACGACCTCGGTACGTGCCCCCAGCTGCACCGCAGTATGGATCGACCACTCCTGCATACCGCCCTAATCAACCACCACAGAAAAGCCCTGCCATGCAAGCACCTCGTGTGCCTTTGCCTCTAGCACCCCTGCCCAAAACCCCCGCCCCAACGTACCTGCTGCCGTAGGCAACAGGGCATGCTTTGCATGCGGGGAGACATGACACTTCGCGAGCCAGTGCCCGTGCAGAGGTCCTGGATAGCAAGGCAATGTGCCCTAGCAGAACCCGCGGTCGAACGGAGGATCCAATCAAGGAAACCGTGGACAGCAGAACTACGCTCGCTGCAACGTGAACCATGTTTCTGCTGAGGAAGGGCAATAGGCTGAGGACGTCGTGATTGGTATGTTCCTTGCCAACTCCAACCCAGCCACCATTCTATTTGATTCTGGAGCATCACATTCCTTCATATCATCCAAGTATGTTGCCAAGTATAATCTACCCATATCACACTTGAAATATACTATGTTGGTTAATTCTCCTGGTGGAGAGATGAGGACTAATATAGTATGTCCGAAAGTAAACCTTAAAATAAGGGGGGTAGACTTCCTTGCCAACCTCATTGTCTTGGATTCCCAGGGGCTTGACATAATACTCAGAATGGATTAATTAAGCAAGCACAACGGAGTAATCCAATGTGTTGAGAGGAGCGTGCAGTTGACTAACGAGCACGGTACCCGTATCGAGTTTGAGTCAGCCCAACTGACAACCGAGAAGGCCACGTTGAACCACGTCAAAGAAGCAACCTTGGAAAGCATTCCGGTGGTTCAAGAATTCTCGGACGTGTTCCTGGAAGAACTTCCAGGTATGCCACCTGACAGGGACATTGAGTTTTCCATTGACCTAGTACCCGGGAACGCACCTATAGCAAAGAGACCATATAGGACACCCGTCAACGAGCTAGTGGAACTGAAGAAGCAAATCCAGGAGCAGCAAGAGAAGGGTTTTATATGTCCAAGCTCGTCACCATGGGGAGCCCCCGTGCTCATCGTAGACAAGAAGGATGGGACCCAAAGGATGTGCATGGACTATAGGTCTCTTAACGAGGTGACGATCAAGAATAAATACCCTCTGCTCTGTATAGAGGACCTGTTTGATCAGATGAAGGGAGCCCGAGTCTTCTCCAAGATTGATCTTCGGCCGGGATATTTCCAGCTGAAGATTAAGCCCTCTGATATACCGAAGACTGCCTTTTAGACACGGTATGGTTCGTACGAATATACCGTTATGTCTTTTGGGTTAACGAACACACCTGCATACTTCATGTACCTCATGAACAAGGTATTCATGGAGTACATGGATAAGTTCATCGTGGTTTTCATCGATGACATCATGGTGTACTCGAAAAGTGAGGAGGAGCATGAAGAACATTTAAGATTGACATTGCAAAAGCTGCGAGAGCATCAGCTGTATGCCAAGTTCAGCAAATGTCAATTTTGGCTAAAAGAGATATCCTTCCTAGGCCACATCATCTTTGAGGAGGGAGTAACGGTTGATCCCGGAAAAGCGGGAGATGTTCTGAAGTGGAACCAACTGCAAAATGTGAGGGACATTCAGAGTTTTCTTGGGATGGCCGGATACTACCGCCGGTTCATCAAGGACTTCTATAAGATTGCAAAGCCTATGATGGAGTTGCTAACAAAGGGAAAAGCCTTCCAATAGACACCAGCGTGCCAAGAAAGCTTTGAGGAGCTCAAGAAAAGGCTAACCACAGCACCGGTTCTAGTATTACCGGACATAAGCATGAGCTTTGACATATATTGTGACGTATCAAGACAAGGGCTTGGATGTGTGCTCATGCAAGAAGGACAAGTGGTAGCCTATGCCTCACGACAATTGAAGAAGAACGAGCTCAATTACCCCACACATGACTTGGAACTTGCAGCCGTGGTGCATGCATTGAAGATTTGGAGACATTATATCCTTGGTCATCAATGTGAAATCTATACGGATCATAAAAGCCTCAAGTACATATTCACTCAAACTGATTTGAATTTGAGGCAACGTCGATGGTTGGAGCTCATCAAGGATTATGATGTTGGAATTAACTATCACCCCGGAAAGGCCAATGTAGTAGCCGATGCATTGAGCCGGAAGGGAGCATGTCACCAACTCATGGTTCGGGAGCGACCGCCCGAGCTACGAAAGGAGTTCGAACGGTTACATCTCGGATTCTTGAACGAGATGGAAGTGATGGAACTCCACTCTTCGTTGGAACAAGAGATAAGAGATGGCCAAGTTACGGATGAAGAGATCAAGGAGATCAAGGAAAGGATCTGACAAGGAATAGAGAAGGACTTCAAGGAACACGAGAAGGGTACGCTTTGGCTAGGAAAAAGGATTTGTGTGCCTAACGTGAAGCACATCCGCGACATGATATTAAAAGAGGCACATGACTCACCTTATTCCATACATCCCGGAAGTACCAAGATGTACAAGGACCTGAAGACTTGTTATTGGTGGGATGGTATGAAGAGGGACATAGCCGAGTATGTTGCCCTATGCGACACATGCCAATGGGTGAAGGCCGAACATCAAAGACCCGCTGGACTGTTGCAACCCTTGAAGGTACCCGAGTGGAAGTGGGAAGATATCAGTATGGATTTTATCATCGGATTGCCACGTACTCGGTCGGGTTACGACTCCATCTGGGTTATCGTGGACCGATTGACGAAAACCGCTCATTTTCTTCCTTTTAAACCATGTACCGTGTGGCAGATCTAGCCGAGCTGTACATGGAGCAAATCGTGTGCCGTCATGGAGTCCCGAAGACGATAGTCTCAGATCGGGGTTCTCAGTTTACCTCTAGATTTTGGAGGAAGCTGTAGAAAGCTATGGGTACATGACTGGATTTTAGCTCCGCCTACCACCCACAAACCGATGGGCAAACCAAAAGGACAAACCAAATTTTGGAGGACATGTTGAGAGCTTGCACCTTGAAACATGGGTGTAGTTGGGATTGGAGTTTACCGTACGCCGAATTCTCCTATAACAACAGCTATCAAGCTAGCTTGAAGATGTCACCTTTCAAAGCATTGTATGGTAGACGGTGTAGAACGCCATTGTTTTGGAACGAGACCGGAGAGGACCAAGTGTTTGGACCCGGAGTGCTACAAGAGGCTGAAAAGCAAGTCCAAACCATACGGGAGAACTTGAAGGCTGCTCAGTCACGACAGAAAGGCTATGCAGACAATAGGCGAAGGAAGTTGACTTTCAACGTAGGATACTTCGTATACCTTAAGGTATCGCCTATCCGAGGCCAACAACGTTTCAACGTCAAAGGAAAGCTAGCACCTCGCTACATCGGACCATTTATGATTTTGGACAAGCGAGGAGAAGTAGCCTATCAACTAGAGCTCCCAACGCACCTCTCCGACGTGCATGACGTGTTTCATGTATCCCAGCTCAAGAAGTGCTTGAGAGTGCCGGAAGAGCAAGTACCGATGGATGAGCTTGAGCTTCAGCAGAGCACCCTGTCCGAATTTTGGACGTAAAGGAAAGGGTCATAAGGAACAAGGTAATCCGTTGGTGCAAAGTACAATGGAGCTATCACACGGAAGCAGAAGCTACATGGGAGCGTGAGAAGGATACCAAGACAGAGTTTCCTCATCTATTCTCTACTAACGAATCTCGAGGGCGAGATTCAATTTAAGAGGGGTAGATTTGTGACACCCTCATTTTCGATTTCTGCATGTATTCATGTTTCATGTAGAAAAACATTTTTAAATAAATAGAAACAGAAAAGAAATAAAAAAGATAGCCAAAAAGAGCCAATTCCAGTTCACAGAGAGTGCCGAAGACAATACCCGCGGTACGCTGGCCACGTGGCACCTTCGGAGCTCATCCTCGCAAAGGGGGAGAGGTCCCCCACTAAACTGGCTACGTGGCAGGCTCTGGGCTCATCCCTGCAAAGGGGGAGAGGTCCGACCCCGTGGGACACATGTTGCCCCCCGAGCTAGCCTCTGTAGAGGAGCAAGGCCAGTCCCGTAGGACACGTGTCGGCTGCGGAGCTAGTCACCGCGGAAAAGAAAGGACCAGCTGCGCGGGACACGTGTCGCTCTCGGAGCTTGCCTCCGAAAGGTCCGGCCCCGCTAGACACGTGTCGCTCTCGGGGCTCACCTCCGAGAGGTCCGGCCCCGCTAGACACGTGTCGCTCTCGGAGCTCACCTCCGGGAGGTCCAGTCCTATTGGACATGTGTCACCTCCGGAGCTCGTCTCTGAGAAGAAAGGAAGTCTGGCGCTGTTAGGACACATGGCACCCCCGGAGCCACCTCCGAAGAAAGGGGAGGTCCGGAATTGACACATGGCACCCCTGGAGCCACCTCCGAAGAGAGGGGGAGGTCTGGAACTGACACATGGTGCACGCAGATCTCGCCACTGGAGAGAGGGAGGTCCCGCCCGCCAGAACGCGTGGCGCACGCGGAGCTCACCTCTGAAGGAGAGGGAGGTCTCGCCCACCTGACACGCGGCACAACCAGAGCTTGTCTCTGCAGAAAAGGGAGCCTAGGTTTTTGCAGGACACGTGGATCTTCCGGAGCTCATCACCGCGGAGGTGACGAGATTTGAAGCAGTTTTGCTTCTGTACGCACAGGAATACCGGTACGGGAGGAAACCGACACGAATTCCACATTGCTACCGTACCAAATCAACTAAAGAGAAGTTGTTAAGATCTAAAAACGATTTGAATAGGACTCTTATTCGAAATACAATCAGATTAGGACTCTTCTCTTCCCGATTATCAATAGAACCCAAAACCTTTAGCCGCAACCACGTACTTCTTTTCCACCTCCTAAGCCGACAACTTAGAGCCCTAGCCCCAGCTCGCCGAGTAAACCCCTTCGCCGAAGTTTGACCACCGAAGAGACCGCCGACGAGCCTGGATCACAATTGCCATCGCCGGAGGAGAGCCGACGATCTGTCTTGCTATGAGAAGGACCCCAAGACCAAGAAGAACGTAAGGTAGGTCTTCAATATCACCTTACGACATCATCGCGTTTTCTTTGCATCTGTTCTTCGATTCCTTTCGAACAGAAGCTTTTTCATGGACAGATCACTTGTTGAACGGTTTGATCGAAAGTCAAGATCATCACCACGTCCACAATTGATCTTTACACCTCTGTTCATCGTAAAGCCCATGTAAACATACAAGGACACATACAAACGATCTAATAAAAAAACTGCATCATAGGATTTGCATGCATATGCATCATCACATTTGGTTAAAGTTTGTGCATGGTATTGATTGCTATGAATCTTGTATGTGGGTGATCACATATAGAAGGACAAGCTCAGGGAGCTGTTTACGACGAGCTGCAACAACAAGGTTTCGAGATCCAAGAACAACAGGAACCATATTGATCCTATGTTTTGGAAAACTGTTTTGTTTGTGAAAAGGTGTGTATGCTTGAGTCAAACATGATGGGAAACCCTTTCGTAGGAGTTTACTAGTTTTCTTAGCCACCCTTGTCACTGGGAAAGTTAATGAGTCGGGTATGGTTTTTACTTTTTGCTTCGCTGAGTCCATGGGATATGGGAAGCGAGATAGATGTGTCTAGCTAACTGCACTCGTAAGAATAATGAGAAACTGATGTTAATGAACGTGAATCGGAGGAAGATCTAGGCAAGCTTGGTTTGTGAATGAGGTAGGATGAGATGGTGGTTTAATTGCCGTAGATCTAAGGACCGGTTCATGCCAGCCATGCCAGGATAACAGTGCCACCACAAGGCCAAGTATGGGTGCGGCTTAGCTGAGTAATTAGGTAAGTTGCTAGATTGTTATGGACCGTAGAAGGCGTGGGGAATGGGAGTCGAGTGAGGACTGCCCTGGGAACTACATGGCACAAGAGGGGGCCCGTGGGTGGGAGAATTGGAGATTCTAGCCTGCTGGTGAAACCTTAGTGAGTCCATACATCTAGTAGCCCCTTTGTAAAGGCTATTTTGTGATCTCTTGGCCATACACCGACGGTTGTGTACTGGTATAATGGAGGTTCTGCAGTCGCCGACGGGTGACGAAATCACAAACTTGTGCTTAAAGTGGTGCAAACTCTGTAGAGTCTTAAAACTATCATGAAAGCCGAGCTTACTGTCACGAGCGCCTGGACAACTCACATGATTAGTTGGGATGGTTTTTGGTTATGGTTTTGGATATAGTTTTGGTTATGGTTTGGTTTTCGGGACTGTTGAGTCTGGGTGATAAGATTGGTTGCATGACTGTTGAGTCGTGGCAACGAGATTGGTCCCGGTGTGAGACGTAATTATTTATGACATGAAATGGTAGCGAATACGAGATGGTATTTGTGAGATGGTAGCGAATACGAGAAGGTATTTGTGAGAAATGATGAAAAAGATTAATGTCTGGTTGAGACATGGAAAGTGATGAAACATAATGGAGGAATGTTGGTATTTTAATACATGTTGGGATTACATTCACTTAAAGTTAAGTTGTTGTTTTTATCGTGTTTTGAGAAATAAACTTTGCTTTCTGCAATGAGCCTCTTTATACTTTCCTTGCTGTGAGCTACATGTCATATTTTCCCGCACTTGCTGAGTACATCATTGTACTCAAACTTGCATTATTACTTCATCATCAGGTACAGGAGAAGATTACTATGAAGATCAAGTGGAGCCTTAGGCGTGTAATCTGTCCTCACCTTGCCTGTGGGGATGGAGTAGAGATGGAGCCGCTGCTGCTGTTTAGATTGCTTCCGCTGCTAGAATAAAGACTTCCGCTGCTATATTTAGACTTCCGCTGCTAAGATAGACTTCCGCTGCTAGATTGAGTCCAAGACTCATGAGACTTTGTAATAAACCCTGTTATTCATGGTGATATATATATATATATATATATATATATATATATATATATTCTGAATTCAGTTTGTGGAACATATGTATATGTGTGAAGAAAATCCTGGGCACACATATGCATCAGTTCTCGGTTCTGTGTTCCACAGAATTGAGGGCGTCACAGTCGACACTTGTCCAACAGTAAGGAACCTCCCGGAGGTGGGCTCCGGAGGTGACACGTGTCCGATAGTGTCGGACCTCCCGGAGGTGAGCTCCGGAGGTCACATGTGTCCAGTAGGACCGGACCTCTCAGAGACGAGCTCCCAGAGCGACACGTGTCTGGCGGGGCCGGACTTCTCGGTGGTGAGCTCCGAGAGTGACACGTGTCCCGCGCGGCTGATCCTCTCTTTTCCGTGGTGACTAGCTCCGGTTACGACACGTGTCCTGAGGGATTGGCCTCGCTCCTCCGCAGAGGCTAGCTCCAAGGACAACACGTGTTCCACGGAGGTCGGACCTCTCCCACTTTGCGGGGATGAGCCCCGAGCCTGCCACGTAGCCAGTTAGTGGCGGACCTCTCCCCATTTGCGGAGATGAGCTCCGAACACGCCACGTGGCCAGCGAACCGTGGGAATTGTCTTCGGCACTCCCTGTAAACTGGAATTTGCTCTTTTTGGCTAACTTTTTTATTCTTTCTCGGTTTTTCAACTTATTTTAAAAGTGTTTTTCTACAAACATGAATACATGTAGAACCCGAAAATGAGGGTGTCACAAATCTACCCCCCCTTTAATTGAATCTCGCCTTCGAGATTCGTTAGTAGAGAATAGATGAGGAAACTCTGTCTTGACGTCTTCTTCACGCTCCCATGTGGCTTCAGCTTCGGTGTGATGGCTCCATTGTACCTTGCACCAACAGATCACTTTGTTCCTCGTGACCCTTCCCTTTACGTCCAAAATTCGGAAAGGGTGCTCTGGATAGGTCAGGTCCTCTTGAAGTTAAAGTTCATCCATCGGTACTTTCTCTTCCGGCACTCTCAAGAACTTCTTGAGCTGGGATACATGAAACACATCATGTACGTCGGATTGGTGTGCTGGGAGCTCTAGTTGATAGGATACTTCTCCTCGCTTGTCCAAAATTTTGAAGGGTCCGATGTAGGGAGGTGCTAGCTTGCCTTTGACGTTGAAACGTCATTGGCCACAGATAGGCGATACCTTAAGGTACACGAAGTCTCCTACTTCGAAAGTCAACTTCCTTCGCCTATTGTCCGCATAGCCCTTCTATCGTGACTGAGCAGCCTTCAAGTTATCCCGTATGGTTTGGACTTGCTTTTCAGCCTCTTGTAGCACTTCGTGTCCAAACACTTGGTTCTCTCTGGTCTCGTTCCAAAACAACGAAGTTCTACACCGTCTACCGGACATTGCTTCGAAAGGCGACATCTTCAAGCTAGCTTTATAGCTGTTGTTATAGGAGAATCCGGCATACGGCAAGCTCCTATCCCAACTACGCCCATGTTTCAAGACGCAGGCTCTCAACATGTCCTCCAAAATTTGGTTTTTCCTTTCGGTTTGTCCATCAGTCTGCGGGTGGTAGGCGGAGCTAAAATCTAGTCGTGTACTCATAGCTTTCTGCAGCTTCCTCCAAAATCTAGAGGTAAACTGAGAATCCCGATCTGAGACTATCCTCTTCAGGACTCCATGGCGGAACACGATTTGCTCCATGTACAGCTCGGCTAGTTGTGCAACGTTGTACAAGGTCTTAACAGGAAGAAAATGAGCTGTTTTCGTCAATCGGTCCATCATAACCCAGATTGAGTCATAACCCAACCAAGTCCGACGATGAAATCCATACTGATGTCTTCCCATTTCCACTCGGGTACCTTTAAGGGTTGCAACAGTCCAGCGGGTATTTGATGTTCGTCCTTCACCCGTTGGCATGTGTCGCATAGGGCAACATATTCAGCTATGTCCCTCTTCATACCATCCAACCAATAACAAGTATTTAGGTCATTGTACATCTTGGTACTTCCGGGATGTATGGAATAAAGTGAGTCATGTGCCTCCTTTAATATCGTGTCGCGGATGTGCTTCACGTTAGGCACACAAATCCTTTTTCCTAGCCAAAGCATACCCTTCTCGTCTTCCTTGAAGTCCTTCTCTATTCGTTGTTGGATCCTTTCCTTGATCTCCTTGATCTCATCCGTAGCTTGGCCATCCTTTGTCTCTTGTTCCAATGATGAGTGGAGTTCCATCACTTCCATCTCGTTCAAGAATCCGAGATGTAACCGTTCGATCTCCTTTCGTAGCTCGGGTGGTAGCTCCTGAACCGTGAGTTGGTGACATGCTCCCTTCCGGCTCAATGCATCGGCTACTACATTGGCCTTTCCGGGGTGATACTTGATTCCAACATCATAATCCTTGATGAGCTCCAACCATTGACGTTGCCTCAAATTCAAATTCGTTTGGGTGAATATGTACTTGAGGCTTTTATGATCCGTATAGATCTCACATCGATGACCAAGGGTATAATGTCTCCAAATCTTTAATGCATGCACCACGGCTACAAGTTCCAAGTCATGTGTGGGGTAATTGAGGTCGTATTTCTTTAGTTGTCTTGAGGCATAGGCTACCACTTGTCCTTCTTGCATGAGCACACATCCAAGCCCTTGTCTGGATGCATCACAATATATGTCAAAGCTCTTGCTCACGTCCGGCAATACCAAAACCGGCGCTGTCGTTAGCCTTTTCTTGAGCTCCTCAAAGCTTTCTTGGCATGCTGGTGTCAATTGGAAGGCTTTTCCCTTCGTTAGCAACTCCATCATAAGCTTTGCTATCTTAGAGAAGTCCTTGATGAACCTTCGGTAGTATCCAGCCATCCCAAGAAAACTCCGAATATCCCTCACGTTTTGCGGTTGGTTCCACTTCAGAACATCTCTCACTTTTCCGGGATCAACCGATACTCCTTCCTCGGAGATGATGTGGCCTAGGAATGATATCTCCTTTAGCCAAAATTGGCATTTGCTGAACTTGGCATACAACTGATGCTCTCGCAGCTTCTGTAATGTCAATCTCAAGTGTTCTTCATGTTCCTCCTCACTTTTCGAATACATCATGATATCTTCAATGAAAACCACGATGAACTTATCCATGTACTCCATGAAGACCTTGTTCATGAGGTACATGAAGTATGCAGGTGCGTTTGTTAACCCAAAAGACATAACGGTATATTCATACGAACCATACCGTGTCTGAAAGGTAGTGTTGGGTATATCAGAGGGCTTAATCTTCAGCTGGAAATATCCCGACCGAAGATCAATCTTGGAGAAGACTCGTGCTCCCTTCACTTGGTCGAAAAGGTCCTCTATCCGGGGCAGAGGGTATTTGTTCTTGATCGTCACCCTGTTGAGATACCTATAGTCCACGCACATCCTTTGGGTCCCATCCTTCTTGTCTACGAAAAGCACGGGGGGCTCCCCATGGTGACGAGCTTGGCCATATAAAACCCTTATCTTGCTGCTCCTGGATTTGCTTCTTGAGCTCCACTAGTTCATTGACGGGCATCCTATATGGTCTCTTTGCTATAGGTGCGGTTCCGGGTACTAGGTCAATGGAAAACTCGATATCCCGGTCACGTGGCAAACCGGGAAGTTATTCTGGGAACACGTCCGAAAACTCTTGGACCACCGGAATGCTGTCCAGGGTTGCTTCTTCGATGTGGTTCAATGTTGCCTTCTCGGTTGCCGGTTGGTCCGACTCAAACTCGATACGGGTACCGTGCTCGTTGGTCAACTGCACGCTCCTTTCATCACATTGGATTACTCCATTGTGCTTACTTAGCCAATCCATTCCGAGTATTATGTCGAGCCCCTGGGAATCCAAGACAATAGGGTTGGCAAGGAAGTCTACCCCCCTTATTGTAAGGTTTACTTTCGGACATACTATATTAGTCCTCATCTCTCCACCGGGAGAATTAACCAACATAGTATATTTCAAGTGTGATATTGGTAGATTATACTTGGCAACATACTTGGATGATATGAAGGAATGTGATGCTCCAGAATCAAATAGAATGGTGGCTGGGTTGGAGCTGGCAAGGAACATACCAATCACGACGTCCTCAGCCTGCTGCGCTTCCTCAGCAGAAACATGGTTCACGTTGCCGCGAGCGTAGTTCTGCTGTCCACGGTTCCATTGATTGGCTCCTCCATTCGGCCGTGGGTTCTGCTTGGGCACGTTGCCTTGCTGTCCAGGACCTCTGCTCGGGCACTGGCTCGCAAAGTGTCCCGTCTCCCCACATGCAAATCATGCCTTGTTGCCCATGACAGCAGGTACGTTGGGGCGGGGGTTTTGAACAGGAGCGCCCGTGTTTGGACGGGGCGTTGGAGGCAAAGGCACACGAGGTGCTCGCATGGCAGGACGTTGCTCTGGGGGTTGATTAGGGCGAAAAGCAGGAGTAGTCGACCCATACTGTGGTGCAGCTGGGTGCATGTACCGAGGTCGTACGTTGCTCCCTTGTGGCTGGTATGGTATCTTCTTCTTGCCCTCTCGCTCGATCTCTCAGATCTTGCTTTCAACCACTATAGCCTTGTCAACCAGCTTCTGGAAGCTCGCATAGTCATTGTTGAGCAGTTGAACCTTGATCTCATTGTTCAACCCTCTCATGAACAAGTACTGCTTGCCTTGGTCAGAGTTGACATCTTTGGGGGCATACCAGGACAGTTGTGTGAACTTGTTGAGATACTCATTCACGCTTTTCTGTCCTTGGTGGAGACCCTCAAACTCTTGCCTCTTAAGCATCATTACACCAGCAGGGATGTAATGAGATCGGAAACTCTGCTTGAACTCAGTCCAAGTGATCGTCTCCGGGTCGACATGAGCGTTGCACAGGGCATCCCACCAGTCAGCGGCAGCTCCCATGAGTTGGTGCGACGCGAAGAGAACATTCTCTCGGTCATTGCACTGGACGATGGAATGCTTCTTCTTCATGGACTTCAACCAATTGCCGGCCTCCATGGGGTCATTAGCTTGAGCAAAGGTGGGCGGTCGAGTCCTCATGAACTCTCCCAGTCGGTTGTGAGCCGGTGGTGGTGGCGGTGGTGCCGGAAGGGGGTTGTTTTTGTTGGCCTGCAGCTGACCTAAAGTTTGGATCATGGTTTGCATAAGCTGATTCTGCATGGCCATCAACCGTTCCATGTTGTTTTCACCAGCTCCGGGGTTAAGAGAAACTTCATCGTGGCCGTCCTATTGGTTGCCACGGACGTTCCTTCCTTGGCGGCCATCGTTTCCTCTCACCATCTGTGAGAGAGAATGGAATAGAATAGAGGTTAGAAGGTTAGATGGATCCCCCTAACTATATGCATCAAGGTGGATAGACTATATATATATTAGCCCATATGAGGATGTGAACAAGTGTCGAGGCATCTCATACCTCTTTCTACTTATGTGTGGATATGGACAACGCTTGAGACGTCCCACAACTCGCACTAAGCACACAATCACAAGCAATCATCACAATGTTTAGCATACAACTCCTATTCAAGTTTATTCAATGGGAATCCTATAGGGCTTTTGGGGTGATACCAATCTGTGATTTCACCCTATGTCAAGGTGGTTTGGGGTGATACCAATCTGTGATCCAATATATGGCTTCTCCTAGGCTTGCATTCTATGTCAAGGTGGTTCTAATGCCAATCTATACATCCTAGGCTTGCATCCTATGGTCAGCGTGGCTTCTAACACCAATCTGTGATCATTCTAGGTTTTGACCTACAGTCAACCGTGGTAGATTGATACCAATCTGTGGATTGTACTAATCTGTGACTAGGCATGGCAGCTGTAATATCAATCTGTGACCTGTCTAGGTGTGTGACCTACGATCAACCCGTGACAGGTTGATATCAATTTGTATTTTCAATCTAGGCGCGTAATCTACCGTCAACCCGTGGCTTTGATACCAATCTGTGACGCCCTCAATTCTGTAGAACACAGAACCGAGAACTGATGTGTATGTGTGCCCAGGATGTTCATCACACATACACATATCATCCACAAACTGAATTCAGAATATATATTACCACGAATAACAGGGTTTATTACAATATGAGCCTTGGACTCATTCTAGCAGCGGAAGTCTTATCTTAGCAGCGAAAGTCTAAATCTAGCACCGGAAGTCTTCTAACTAATGCGAAAGCAAACTAAGCAGCAGCAGCAGCTCCATCTCTACTCCACAAGCAAGGTTGAGGGAGGATCTCACGCCTAATAATCCACGGGGTCTTCATAGTACTCCTCTCCTGTTGCTGATGATGTATGATAATGCAAGTTTGAGTACATGATGTACTCAGCAAGTGCGGGAAAATATGATATGTAGCTTACAACAAGGCAGGTATAAAAAGGCTCATTGCAGAAAGCAAAGTTTATTTCTCAAAACACGATAAAAACAGCAACTTAGATTTAAGTGAATGTAATGCCAACATGTATTAACATTAACAAACCTCCATTATGATTCATCCCTTTCCATGTCTCAACCAGACATTAATCTACTTTGATCATGAATACCATCTCGTATTCACTACCATCTCTCGAATACCATCTCGTATTCGCTACCATATCAAGAATACCATCTCGTGTTCGCTACCATTGAATTCTGTCTCATTCCGAGACCAAATCTCGTTGCCATGACTCAACAGTCATGCAACAAAATCTCATTACCCGGACTCAACAGTCCCGAAAACTAAAACCATAACCAAACCATAACAAAAAACCATCCCAAAAACCATCCCAATTAATCATGTAGGTTGTCCAGGTGCTCGTGACCGTAAGATCGGCTATCATGATAGTTTTAAGACTGCAGAGTTTGTACCTCTTTACCCACAAGTTTGTGATTTCGTCACCCGTCGGCGACTGCAGAACCTCCATTGTACCAGTACACAACCGTCGGTGTATGGCCAAGAGATCACAAAATAGCCTTTACAAAGGGGTTAATAGATGTATGGACTCACTAAGGTTTCACCGGCAGGCTAGAATCTCGAATTCTCCCACCCACGAGCCCCCTCTTGTGCCATGCAGTTCCCAGGGCAGTCCTCACTCGACTCCAATTCCCCGCGCCTTCCACAGTCCATAACAATATACCAACTTACCTAATTACTCAGCTAAGCCGCACCCATACTTGGCCTTGTAGTGGCACTGTTATCCTGGCATGTGCTTGCATAAACCGGTCCTTAGATCTACGACAAGTAACCACCATCTCATGCTACCTCATTCACAAACCCAGGCTTGCCTAGATCTCCCTCCGATTCACGTTCATTAACAACATCAGTTTCTCATTATTCTTACGAGTGCAGTTAGCTAGACACATCTATGTCGTTTCCCATATCCCATGGACTCAGCGAAGCATAAAAGCCAAAAACCATACCCGACTCATTAAATGTCCCAGCGACAAGGGTGGTTATCAAAAAGAGTAAACTCCTATGAAAGGGTTTCCCATCATACTGACTCAAGCACACACACCTTTTCACAAACAAAACAGTTTTCCAAAATATAGGATCAATATGGTCAAGGGGCACTTGCCTTGTTCTTGCGGTACTGTTGCTCAAATTCTTGCTGTTGTATTCTGTCGTAGGTATCTCTCTGAACTTGTCCTTCTATACGTGATCACGCATATACAATATTCACAGCAATCAATATCATGCACAAACTCTACTTTAATATGCAATGATGCATATGCATGTTAATCCTATGATGCAGTTTAGTTTGTACGTGTTCTTGCACGGCTTTCATGGGTTTTACGATGAACAGAGGTGTTCGGATCAAATGTGGACGTGGTGACGATCTGGACTCAGGATCTAGATCAAACCGATCAACACGTGATCTGTCCACGAAAAAGCTTCTGATCGAAGGGATTGAAAGAACAGATGCAAAGAAAAACGCGATGATGTCGTAAGGTGGTATTGGAGAACTACCTTACGTTCTTCTTGGTCTCGGGGTCCTTCTCCTAGCAAGACAGATTGTCGGGCTCTCTTCCGGCGATCTCTGGCGACTAAACTCCGGCGAAGGGGTTAGCTCGGCGAGTTGGGGGCTAGGGCTTCTAAGTTGTCGGCTTAGAAAGGATGTTACGACCAAGGGGTTGTTTCGGGTTCTATTTATAATCGGGAAAAGAAGAGTTCTAATATGATTGGACTTCGAATAAAAGTCCCATTCAAACTGTTTTTGGATCTTAATAACTTATATTTAGTTGATTTGGTGCGGTAGCAACGTGGAATTTGTGTCGGTTTCCTCCCATACCGATGTTCCCACGCGTACAGAAGCAAAAACCGCTTCAGATCTCGTCACCTTTGTGGTGATAAGCTCCGGAGGCCCCACGTGTCCAGCGGGGGCCTGGTCTCCCTTTTCCGCCAAGACGAGCTCCGTTGTGCCACGTGTCAGGAGGACGAGACCTCCCTCTTCCTCAGAGGTGAGCTCCGCTTGCGCCATGTGTCCTGGCGGGCGGGACCTCCCTCTCTCCAGAGGCAAGCTCCGCGTGCGCCACGTGTCTGTTGGGTTGGGACCTCCCTCTCAACAGAGGCGAGCTCCTTGAATGCCACGTGTCAGTTCTGGACCTCCCCTCTCTTCGGGGTGGCTCCGGGGGTGCCACGTGTTAGTGCCGGACCTCCCTTCTCTTCAGAGTTGAGCTCCGATAGTGCCACGTGTCCTAACTGCGCCAGACTTCCCTTCTCCTCAGAGACGAGCTCCGAGGTCGACACGTGTCCAACAGTAAGGAACCTCCTGGAGGTGGGCTCCGGATTGACACAGGTCTGATAGTGTCGGACCTCCCGGAGGTGACACGTGTCCAGTAGGACCGGACCTCTCAGAGACGAGCTCCGAGAGCGACATGTGTCTGGCGGGGCCGGACATCTCGGTGGTAAGCTCCGAGAGCGACACGTGTCCCGCGTGGCTGATCCTCTCTTTTCCGCGGTGACTAGCTCCAGTGACGACACGTGTCCTACGGGACTGGCCTCGCTCCTCCGCAGAAGCTAGCTCTGGGGGCAACACGTGTTCAACAGAGGTCAGACCTCTCCCCCTATGCGTGGATGAGCCCCGAGCCTGCCATATAGCCAGTTAGCGGCGGACCTCTCCCCATTAGTGGAGATGAGCTCCGAAACCACGTGGCCAGTGAACCGTGGGAATTGTCTTCGGCGCTCCCTGTAAACTGGAATTTGCTTTTTTGGCTAACTTTTTGATTCTTTCTCGGTTTTTCAACTTATTTTAAAAGTGTTTTTCTACATGAAACATGAATACATGCAGAACCCGAAAATGAGGGTATCACAATTGAACAATGAGATCCAAGTTCAGCTGCTCAAAAATGATTATGCGAGCTTCCAGAAGCTCGTTGACAACGCTATAGTGGTTGAGAGCATGATCCGTGAGATCGAGCAAGAGGGCAAGAGGAAGATGCCATACCAGCTACAAGGGAGCAATGTACGTCCCTGTTTCATGCCCCCAGTTGCACCACAGTATGGCTCGTCCGCTTCGACTTTCCGCGCTGCAAATCCACCTCGCCCTAATCAACCATCGCAGCAACGTCCTGTTATGCAAGCACCTAATCAACCATCGCCTTTGCCTACTGCACCCCGTCCCAACATAGGCGCCTATGCTCAAAACCAGCCTCACCCCAACGTTCCTGCTGTTTTGGGCAACAAAGCATGCTTTTCATACGGAGAGGCAGGACACTTTGCAAGTCAATGCCCGAAGAAAGGCCTTGGACAGCCAAGCAACGCGCCCAAGCAGAACCCACGGCCGGACGGAGGAGCTACGCAAGGTAACCATGGGCAGCAGAACTATGCTCGTGGCAACGTGAATCATGTCTCCACTGAGGAAGCACAATAAGCTGAGGACGTCGTGATCGGTATGTTCCTTGCCAACTCCAACCCAGCCACTGTTTTATTTTATTCCGGAGCATCGCATTCATTCATATCATCCAAGTATGTTGCCAAGTATAATCTGCCCATATCACACATGAAACACACTATGTTGGTTAATTCTCCCGGTGGAGAGATGAGGACTAATATAGTATGTCCGAAAGTAAACCATAAAATAGGGGGGGTAGACTTTCTTGCCAACCTTATTATCTTAGATTCCCACGGGATTGATATAATACTTGGAATGGATTGGTTAAGCAAGCACAACGGAGTAATTCAATGTTCTGAGAGGAGCGTGCAGTTGACAAATGAGCACGGTACTCGTATTGAGTTCGAGTCAGCCCAACCGGCAACCGAGAATGCAGCGTTAAACCACGTCGAAGAAGTGTGACACCCTCATTTTCGGCTTCTGCATGTAATCATGTTTCATATTGAAAAACATTTTTTAAAATAAGTTGAAACAGAGAAAATATAAAAAATATAGCCAAAAAGAACAAATTCCAGTTTACAGAGAGTGCCGAAGACAACTCCCGCGGCCCCCTGGCCACGTGGCGCATTCGGAGATCATCTCCGCAAAGGGGGAGAGGTCCGCCGCCAAATTGGCTATGCGGTAGGCTCGGGGCTCATCCCCGCAAAGGGTGAGGTCCGACCCCGTGGGACACGTGTTGCCCCCGGAGCTAGCCTCTGCAGAGGAGCGAGGCCAGTCCTGAAGGACACGTGTCGGCTGCGGAGCTAGTCACCGCGGAAAAGAGTGGACCAGCGCGCGGGACACGTGTTACTCTAGGAGCTCACCTCCGAGAGGTCTGGCCCCGCCAGACACGTGTCACCTTCGGACCTCACCTCCGGGAGGTCCGACGCTGATGGACACAAGTCGACCTTGGAGCTCGTCTCTGATGAGAATGGAAGTCTGGCGCTGTTAGGACACGTGGCACATCCGTAGCCACCTCCGAAGAGAGGGGAGGTCCAGAATTGATTCATGGCACCCCAGGAGCCACCTCCGAAAAGAGGGGGAGGTCCGGAACTGACACGTGGCGTTCACGGAGCCCACCTCTGTTGAGAAGGGTGGTCCAGACCCACCAGACACGTGGCGGACGCGGAGCTCACCTCTGAGGGAGAGGGAGGTCCCGCCCACCAGGATGCGTGGCGCACGCGGAGCTCACCTCTGAAGGAGAGGGAGGTCTTGTCCACCTGACACGCGGCACAACCAGAGCTGGTCTCTGCGGAAAAGGGAGCACAGGTTCCCGCAGGACACGTGGAGCTTCCGGAGCTCACCGCCGCGAAGGTAACGCGATTCTGAAGCGGTTTTTTCTTCTGTACGCGTGGGAATCCCCGGTACTGAGGAAACCTACATGATTTCCACAATGTTACCGCACCGAATAAATCTAAGATAAGTTGTTAAGATCTAAAAACAATTTGAATAGGACTCTTGTTTGAATTCCGATCAGATTAGGATTCTTCTCTTCCCAATTATAAATAGAAAACAAAACCTTTGGCCGCAACCACGAACTTCTTTTCCACCTCCTGAGCCGACAACTTAGAGACCTATCCCCAGCTCGCTGAGTATACCCCTTCGGCGGAGATTGACCACCAGAGAGAGCGCCGAGAAGCCAGAGATGATTACCATCACCGAAGGAGAGCCGACGATCTTTTTTGCTAGGAGGGAGAACCGAAGAACGTAAGGTAGGTCTCCAATACCACCTTACGACATCATTGCGTTTTCTTTGCATCTGTTCTTTGATTCCTTTCGAACAGAAGCTTTTTCATGGACAGATCATGTGTTGATCGGTTTGATCTAAAGTCAAGATCATCGCCACATCCACATTTGATCCGAACATCCCTGTTCATCGTAAAACCATGCAAGCCATGCAGGAACACGTACAACTGATCTAATAAAAACTGCATCATAGGAATTAACATGCATATGCATCATTGCATCTGGTTAAAGTTTGTGCTTAGTATTGATTGTTATGAATCTTGTATGTGCATGATCGCTTATAGAAGGACAATCTCAGGGAGCTGTCTACGACGAGCTGCAACAACAAGGTTTCGAGATCCAAGAGCAAACGGAACCGCAAGAACAAGGCAAGTGTCACTTGACCATGTTGATCCTATGTTTTGGAAAACTGTTTTGTTTGTGAAAAGGTGTATGTGCTGAGTCAAACATGATGGGAAACCCTTTCATAGGAGTTTACTAGTTTTGGTTAAACCACCCTTGTCGCCAGGGAAGTTTATGAGTTGGGTATGGTTTTTACTTTTTGCTTCGCTGAGTCCACGGGATTTCGGGAAGCAAGATAGATGTGTCTAGCTAACTGCACTCGTAATGATAATGAGAACTTAATGTTGTTAATGAACATGGATCGGAGTGAGATCTAGGTAAGCCTGGGTTTGTGAATGAGGTAGAATGAGATGGTAGTTTACTTGCCATAGATCTAAGGACCGGTTCATGCCAACCATACCAGGATAACAGTGCCACCACAAGGCCATGTATGGGTGCGGCTTAGCTGACTAATTAGGTAAGTTGCTAAATTGTTATGGACCGTGGAAGGTGCGGGGAATGGGAGTCGAGTGAGGACTGCACTGGGAACTGCATGGCACAAGAGGGGGGCCCGTAGGTGGGAGAATTGGAGATTCTACCCTGCCGGTGAAACCTTAGTGAGTCCATACATCTAGTAACCCCTTTGTAAAGGCTATTTTGTGATCTCTTGACCATACACCGACGGTTGTGTACTGGTGTAATAGAGGTTCTGCAGTCACCGACGGGTGACAAAATCACAAACTTGTGGGTAAAGTGGTACAAACTCTACAGAGTCTTAAACTATCATGATAGACGAGCATACGGTGACGAGTGCCTGGACAACTCACATGATTAGATGGGATGGTTATTGGGAGGTTATGATTTTTGGTTATGGTTTTGTTTTTCGGGACTGTTGAGTCCGGGTGATAAGATTTGGTTGCATGACTGTTGAGTCATGGCAACTAGATTGGTCTCGGTGTGAGAAATAATTGAATGGTAACGAATACGAGATGGTATTCTAGAGATGGTAGCGAATACGAGATGGTATTCGTGAGATGGTGGCGAATACGAGAAGGTATTCGTGAGCAAAGATAAAGTTGATTAATGTCTAGTTGAGACGTGGACAGTGATGAAACATAATGGAGGTATGTTGGTATTTTAATGCATGTTGGGATTTCATTCACTTAAATTTAAGTTGCTGTTTTATCGTGGTTTTGAGAAATAACTTTGCTTTCCGCAATAAGCCTTTTTATACCTTCCTTGTTGTGAGCAACATATCATATTTTCCCGCACTTGTTGAGTACATCATTGTACTCAAACTTGCATTATTACTTCATCATCAGCAACAGGAGAAGAATACTATGAAGACCATGTGGAGCGTTAAGGCGTGTAATCTGTCCTCAACCTTGCCTGTCGGGATGGAGTAGAGATGGAGCCACTCCTGCTGCTTAGATTGCTTCCGTACTAGAATAAAGACTTCTGCTGCTAGATTAGACTTCCGCTGCTAGAATAGAATAAAGACTTCCGCTGCTAGCATGAGTCCAAGACTCATGAGACATTGTAATAAAACCCATTTATTCATGGTAATATATATTCTGAATTCAGTCTGTGGAACATATGTGTATGTGTGATGAACATCCTGGGCACACATATGCATCAGTTCTCGGGTCCGTGGTTTTCCACAGAATTGAGGGCGTCACAGATTGGTATTAGAGCCACGGTTGACGGCGGGTTACACGCCTAAATAGGAAACACAGATTGGTATCAGAGCCACGGGTTGACGGTAGATTCACGCCTATATAGAAACCAAAGATTGGTATCAACCTACCACGGTTGATCATAGATCACACAAGCCTATATAGAAAACACAAGTTGGCATTAGACATAGATTGGTACGATCCACGGATTGGTGCCAAGCTACCACGGTTGACTGTAGGACACAAACTTAGAATGATAACAGATTGGTAGCTGAGCCACATTGACTGTAGGACGCACCCCCAGTAACAGATTGGAACCACCTTGACATAGGATGCAAGCCTAGGAGAATCCATAGTCGGATCACAAATTGGTATCACCCCAAAGCACCTTGACATAGGGTGAAATCACAGATTGGTATCACCCCAAAAACACTATAGGACCCCCATTGAATAAGCCTTGAATAGGAGTTGTGTGAGCCTTTTGTAATGATTGTTTGTGATTGTGTGCTTAGTGTGAGTTGTGGGACGTCTCAAGCGTTGTCCATATCCACACATAAGTAGAAAGAGGTGTGAGATGCCTCGGCACTTGGTTCACATCCTCATATGGGCTAATATATATACAGTGCATCCACCTTGATGCATATAGTTAGGGGGATCCATCTAAACTTCTAAATCTCTATTCTATCCAATTCCACTTAAGATGGTGAGAGGAAGCGCCGGCCATCAAAGGAGAAACGTCCGCAGTAACCAAGAAGAGGAGGACCACGTCGAAGTTCCTGTTAACCCCGGAGCTGGGGAAAACAACCTAGAACGGTTGATGGCCATGCAGAATCAGCTTATGCAGACCATGATCCAAACTTTGGGTCAACTGCAGGCCAACAACAACAACCCCGTTCCGGCACCACCGCCACCACCACCGGCTCACAACATGCTGGGAGAGTTCATGAGGACTCGACCACCCACTTTTTCACAAGCTAATGACCCCATGGAGGCCGACGATTGGTTGAAGTCCATGGAGAAGAAGCTTGCCATCATCCAGTGCAATGACCGAGAGAAAGTTCTCTTCGCATCGCACCAACTCATGGGAGCTGCCGCTGACTGGTGGGATGCCCTGTGCCATGCTCATGTCGACCCGGAGACGATCACTTGGGCTGAGTTCAAGGAGAGTTTCCGCTCTCATTACATCCCTGCTAGTGTAATGATGCTCAAAAGGTAGGAGTTCGAGGGTCTCCGCCAAGGACAGAAGAGTGTGAATGTAGCCTAGAGGGGGGTGAATAGGCTTTTCGATGCTTTACTGAAACCTGAAACACTTAGTAGGTTTATCAAATACAGGGAAATCGGACTAGTCCGGCAGAGTGCGGACTAGTTCATTTTCTAAACAGAGAAAAATCGGACTAGTCCGGTATTCATGGACTAGAGAGATAAAGATTGATCAATGTTCACTTCTACTACTCTATGCAGCGGAAAAAATTGATAACTTAGATGTATTGCAACAGTGATACAATGAATGACAGGAATCAACTTTGATTCTAATGTTTGAACTTGAATTTCAAAGGATTGATTATACACTAGAAAATGATGAACAATTAATGAACAAGAGTAGGAGACAAGTGTTTATCCTGAGGTTCGATTCCATGAAGGAAATCTATGTCCCCATTGAGGAGTCCACTAAGGACCGGGTCTTCACCAATCCTATCCTCGTCGAATCGCCACAAAGGCCGATTCTCTTCCACTAATCACAAGGGGGAATAAATCGTTCAAGGGGCCTTCTCACAAGTTGAGGGCTCCCCAAGAATTACAATGAATTAACACAACTAAACACACTCAACAGATGAACAATTAACAAACAAGAGTGTGTGAGAGATCAAACCCAAGAGCTCAAGATGTGTAGAACAAGTCTCTCCTTTGATCAATTGCTAATCACCAAAGGATTGATCCTTCTAGGGTTAGAATGTGTGGATAGATGTAAATTTTGGGCTCTTGGGAGGTGTGACGGTGCATGGGGTTGACGAAGTGTGTTGGTATTGCCGTACACCTCTTTTTATAGTAGGATTTCCAATGGTTACGTTAGGGTTTGCGATGTCCGGACTAGTCCGTGGTTGACTCCGGACTAGTCCGATGTGTGGTGTGTAGAAAATCCTAAGTGTTGTGATATATCGGACTAGTCCGTAGTTGTGCGGACTAGTCCGTTTTCTATCCAGAGATATATCGGACTAGTCCGGCTGATATCGGACTAGTCCGTTTTCTGATTAGAAAGAAAATTGGACTAGTCCGGTTGATATCGGACTAGTCCGCACATGCTGAAATTGTGCAGTTAGTTTGATTTTGTAACACCCCAAAACCTGTTAAAGAGGGGAATTTAAAATTTTTGGACGTAATGCATGTGGTGAAACAATTCAAACTCAATCTGGAATTCAAATTTAAATCAAAAAAGAAAAGAAAAAGGAAAAAGAAAAAGAAAAACGGCAAGTGGGCCGAAACCCATCTCAGCCGGCCCAACAGCCCGCGGATGTTTTCTCCCTCCCCCTCTCTCTGACACATGGGGCCCGCATGTCATCTTCCTCCTCCGCACGCGCCCCAACCGCCACCGATCTTCCCGCGCCGATCGCCGCTGCCTCGCCCGATTTCCACGCCCGATCTTCGGCAAAGCGCTTCTGCACATCTAAACCGACCCCCGCCGCCTCTCCTCGTGCCTTTAAACTCCAGAAAACCCCGTCGGTCTCCCCGCATCGCCACGTTTTCCGCTCCGGTGAGAACCGATCGTCCCCCGCCAAAAAAACCTTCGAGTCTCGTTGTTTTTCTCTGATCTAACGGGCTTGTCGTGTTCCACGGCCGCCGGGGAGCCCTGCTGGTGAAGGAAGCAACGAGTCTGAATTCCGACCTCTCCAAGCCCGAGAAACCCCTAGGTGAGCTTCCCCTACCCCTCCGCAGTCGATCCGTGTGAAAAGCTGCAAGTTTTAGCGTGTAGCGGCAAGGAACCGAGGCTGCCCCGGCAAGATCGCCGCCCCCGCCGCTGCGCGCCGCCGCGCGCACGGGCTGGCTCCGGCCAGGGCGACGTGGCCCCCTGAGGCCCATCCATTATAAATTGTGCGGTCCCGAATAGATCTAACCAGTACCGCTTCGCGATCTAATCTCAGCCCTCCGTTTCAAATCCAACAGCCCACGTCAGCCCCACGTTATAAAGGCCGGGAATCTTACGCGCTACCCCCTGGGGATCTCGGAAAACACGAGCTAGCCCCGGAAACTTCTGATCTAGCCCCTGAACCGTGAGAAATTCATGTAAATTCAATTAAAAATCAGTTTTAGCCTCTGGACTTAATAGGAATTAGGAAGACCTCCCTGTTTTGCACACTTAGACCCCTGCAAATTTAGTAAATGAGAAATGGGGCCCCACTGCAGTGTGAGTTTGCACATCAGCCCCTGGGAATTATTAATTTCAGGAAATTGAATATGTGAATAGGATCTAAATTTAAACATAGGTGTAGGTTCAGTTGAATTATTCTAACCCTGTTGAAAATTGATAGAACAATCTGAGGTCTAAATTTGGAGGGGAAATAAACTTTTAAAACTAAATGAGATTGCTGTTTTGTAATTTATCTCTGAAATATACCCTTTAGGCATAAAACAAATTTAAAATGTGGGAAAATAAATCTAAGTAACCAAAAAGGGGTAGGAAAAATTTATAAAGGTTCTGTTTGGGTAATTGGAACAGTAGAAATTTTTGTATGAATTTAGGTTGCTGTTTTATTGGTGGAAATTCATTTTTATACTAGAAAATAATTCTGAAAATGGGTAAAAATACATTTAAATTGATCCTCATCAGAGAGGAAGTCAAAAGATATTTTATTGAACATTTTAGATCAGAACACATTCTGTTTAGGAGATGTATTGTGCTATTTTAGTATTAAAGTTCACTTTTAGGTTTGGAAAATAAATCTGAAAATATAGGAAAATAGGTATACCTAATTAGAAAATGTCAAGTGAGGACCCCAACTCCAAAACTTCAAATTAAAATTTTGTAGAAGATCTGAAAACTTATTTGGAGTTGGAAGTTATCTCTTATACAAATTTTATGCCTAAGAAGTGTATTATCCCATATACAAAATTTGTTCAAATTGGAAATTCATATATAGTGTGCACTTAGAAATCTGAATATTAAAGCTAGAAATAATATATATATTTAAAAGCACATATCTAGGGTAAACACAACACTTAAATATATGTATGACTTTCATATGTATGCATGTGTGGTTTGAATGAGCGGAAATGTGGACTTTGGCTTATGGAATGTTGTTTTCTTTTGCTATGTGTATTGGCATGAGTAGAACCAGCCCCAGAGCAGGTTCTCACCTTTCAAGATCAAGACATTCCATTCCGAGAGTAGCAGGAAGAAGGCAAGTGTCCTTGACCACTTTGATCCTATACTAGGATGTGTAGTTAGAATTTAATTGCATTGTCAATTTAAAATATGATGCCCAAGCTATGAAGTTTCCCTAGATTTTCATTATCTTACTTCTTTGAAGCCTGTGTTGTGATTTATTTTATTATGTCATTCATTTATATTACTTATGCTTAGCCATGCTTAGAATAGGATAAATGGGATGTCAGATCATCAACTTGTTCACCTATCCCTTGAATGAGATATTATGAATTATGTAGAGGTAGGGATCGAGGCAAGTTGGATGCTTTGGTTGGTGCTGTGTGCACGAGACTAGGGTTTGTTTTTAGTGCTTGCCTGGATCCTAAGGACCAGTTCATGGAGCATGTAACCTGGCTTTACCGTGCCAACCACATGCTGAGATGGGGCAGCTTGGCCAATTAATTAGATGCATCCCCGGCGTAGTATGGGTGTTTGGATGGTGCAGGGAATAGGTGTCAGCTGGACTACCATATGAACCGCAAGGCTCAAGAGGGGGCCACTGCAGCGGGGTTGGAGGCTCTTGTATGCTGTTAGGGGTGAAACCTCAGTGGGCCCACACTCGTCGGGAATCCCTTTGTAAAGGCCTCGTGGTGATCTCCTGGCTACACACCTCGGAAGTGTGAACGTGGTTCGTGGTCACTGGCATAATGGAGGTTCTTTTAGTCCACCCGGCAACGGGGGATGAAATCACTACATGTGGGTACAGTGGTGCAAACTCTGCAGAGTCAAAACTGTCATGACAGCCGTGCTCACGGTCAAGAGCGGCTTGGACTTATTCATGATTAGAGGTTGAGGAATTGGGAAGTTGTGGATGTTAAGCGCGGAGCTTAACATTGGAAATGATGTTATGGTTACTTGATGATGGGTTAGGGGATTGGGACCATTTCACCTATGTAGTAATGTAGGTGCTAAATAAGCTAAGGTGATAGGTATTAATTGCGTAGTACTTTAACCATGAGTTCAACCTACCCTTGCTCTAGCCATGCATGATATAACTTTCCCACACTTGCTGAGTACCTACGGTACTCAAGCTTGCTTTTTTGTTGGTTTTAAATTGCTGCTCAGGCCAAGGGAATTACGTGGTGTTTAACGACCAAGACTTCGGACCCGAAGAAGGATTCTAGGCTCACAGAGTCCCTCGGGCAACGCCTGTGATGAAGCTCACAAAGACATATCTTCTGCTGCTGTTTTATTTACATGTTATGAAAATATTATCGTCCATCGAGACGTTATGCTATGTAAGACTTACTTATATTTGAATACTTGACTTGTAATATAATGATGCTTCACTATTTGTCATCACATGTATGAGAAAATGATTCTGGCATACATGTGATATTCACTCGGTTGCTCTTTGGAGAAACCGGGTGTGACAGATTTCTTCCACTTGAGCTCTTGGGGCGTGTTTCTCCAACACACTCTATACTAAGTAATCTAATCTTCTCAGTTCTTGAGCTCTTATCAATTTTGATCCTCCTTCTCCTTTCTTTTTGCGCTTTCTTCTTAATTTCTTTGAGAACCTGCGCTCATTCTCAACAATTTTGTTAGGGTCTCATTTGTTTGTCCTAAATCAACCAAAACCCACAAGGGATGCCTAGATGCACTTTAAATCTCCCCCTTTTTGGTGATTGATGAGAACCAATTGAGATCTCACAAGTATAACAATAAGAATTCAGATTTTCATAAAGTGTGCACATATGAGCTTTGGACAAAATAGGCAAATTAGACATAAGACATATGTGCACTCTTTATGGTGGGGGTGCATAACTATTTGTGTGAGCAATAATTTTGATGTGAATACCATGATGAGCATAGTCATAACATCATCAAGAGTCTCAATCCTTCATAGCAGTTTTAAACATACATCATTAATCAAAAGCATAACATAGTCATCTCACAAAAAGCATAATGCTAACATAAGTCTTACAAAAGCATAATGGTAGTTTAAGTATTAGAACAACATAATAATAGCATAATAGTATAAGTCTTACAAAACTCATTACTCAAGCTAGGACATGAAAAGAAAGACATACGACGTAAGACTCCCCCTCAATATCTCCCCCTTTGGCATCAAGGCACAAAAAAATAAGGAGAGAGGGATCTACTTGCCGTCACCGGCTCACTCCTCGCTGTCGGTCCTTTCTTCATCTTAATCATCAGCCTGAGGAAGAGGAGGAGAGGAACCACTTGTTGTGCCAAAGTAGGCACGCTCTGATGGAGAGAGAAGAGGAAGCTCTGTAAACTCAGATGTAGAGTCCTCTGAGATGACCGGGGATACAATGGGCTCAATCTCTAGTTTTTGGCATATCTCTTTGACATTGGCCTTCATGTATCTCATTTATTTTTTCTTGCCTTGTTCATCTTATGAAGCTTCACCTCAGTTTTGCGGCAAGAACTGAAAATAGCAGCCAAAATCTTCATAACTCCACTAGAGGAACTTTTGTGTGGAGAGGCCCTAGTCTTGGATGAAGGCCTTGCATCTTCTTGAGCTCTCTCTGGATGCTCTTCAGGTGATCCAGGAAAGGAGTCAGCTGAGAGGGAGGCCTGAGGAGGCTTCTGAGGCCTTAGAGCAGTGTGCTCCACATCCTTCACAAACTCAATTCCTGTGACTCTTTCAATCATGAACATCAAGTAAGGTGCATAGCCACAGGAACGGTTTGGTGTGCAGGATATGTTCACCATGTCATTCCAAATATAAATGAAGATATTAAATCTTCTCCTCCTGCTGATTACTTTCATTAAGGTTCTCAAATAACCTTGGACGCTCCCGGCATCTCCATCCTTTGGAGCAATGGTCTTCCGGAGCACTCTGTTAAGAACAATGAAGAAGGGCTTCATGTTCTTGGTTGAGGGAGGGTTGAATGGAAGTCGAGTATCATAGAGAAACTCCATCTTGTCTTTCTCCACAACTCCCATATTGTGAATCACAATCTCATCATTGCCGGTGTCCTCAAGGTGCAGCAGTCTTGCAAACTCAGTGTAGGAAATTGTGTACTTGGATCCATGTGTCATCCAAGTCACTTTGTCTTCTCCATCATGAGCAAAGTGGCAAGTTGAGTAAAACTGGGCAATGATCTCATCATTCCAGTTGTACCTGAAGGAGAGCAGGTCCTTGAGTCCATGTCTCTCTGCAGCCTCTAAGACCTCCTCAAAGGCTTCACAGCTCTTCCTTTCAAAGTACGTCCAGTCGATCCATTGACTTCGGACTACTGGAGTCTTCATTTGGAGGTACATCAAACTGTAGTAGTCCGAGTGAAAGTTGCTCCAAAATCTCAGCTGCCTTTCTGCCGGAGCTATAGGCATCAACCTTCCTCAGGTTCCATGCCACATCACTCCCCTTGCCATTGAAATTCTGCTTCGAGGGATCCCTATTTCCCTGCCTTGGAGCTGTCATCTTGAGGGGACCAATTGGGCCGGAAGCAAGTCCCTTTCAATTGCCCTTGGTTTGGCGTTGAGCCGCCGAGCTAGAACCAGCCACATTTGCTTTTGAAGCTGGTCTCCTTATTGTAACCTTTCGACTCACCCTAGGTGAGGTGAGCGAAGGCTCGGCAGCACGCTCTTTTCTCTTGTTGGAGCGAGACTCCGGAGGATGAGACATTATATCTTGATCCATCTCGGCATTAAAGTCGGAGAGACTCTCATTGGATCCCGACATGATTTCTGACAAGGAAGATAAAGTGGGTATGAATAATCAAGGATGACAAAGGATTGCACTGAATTGACATAAGCTAGGATTTCCCTGATCAGGGACATACCGGACTAGTCCGGTGTTCAGGGTCGGACTAGCCTGGAGCACCGGACTTGTCCGCCCTAATAACAGACTAGTCCGTTATGAGGCTTCTCAAGCCCTAATTTGTTGAAATTTGAGATTATTCAATGCAAATATGATCTAGGGTACATGTAATACATCAATAGAGCATGCATTGACTAAAGGAGCTAAGATATTTGAGCAAAAACAAGGAAAATCGACGGTTCTAGGGTTTGGAGTGAAGTTTACCAAATCCATTGATTCGAAGTGTTGAAGGAGTTCTTGATCCGGACTAGTCCGAGGTCTTTGATCCCTTTGCAGTGGGGATCGATTACCACGGAAATTTGAGAAGTTTTGATGGAGAACTTGCAAATTCACCTTGGGAGCACTTGAGTGAGGTCAGAGAGAGAGAGGGAGGGTTGTGAGGATGAAGAAGATTAGGTTTGAGCCGTCCTTAGGGTTATGGAGGCGAAATACCAGACTAGTCCGGACGATATCGGACTAGTCCGTTTTCCGGTCAGAGAGAAAATCGGACTAGTCCATGGTTGTCCAGACTAGTTCAAACTAACGGACTAAGTGTGGACTAGTCTGCTAGTGCGGACTAGTCCGGGGTGACCACGTGATAGGAGGATGAGTCCCGATCTTCCGAGAGGTAGGGTAAACTTGATTGGGTGGAGATCTCGACGTTGATGATCCAAGGCTCCGAACGAACGAAACCCCGCAATCACTACACCACTGCTCCATTGGTTATCACCTGTGTCACACGAATGATCTCGCCACGAAGGCTAATCCCTGCAAGCGCAATCAAGAACACAAGCAAGAACAGAGAAGTTGCAATCAAAACTGAATTGATCACGAATTTTGGGTCTCACAACCGATGATCGGTGACACTGTTCAATGACAGATTGTAACTAAGCAAAACCCGCCCTAATGTGGTGACGGCTGCTGTATAAAAAGAAGATTAGGGGCGTGCAAGACCCCTGGATGCAACCCTAATGGGCTTCCACACGATACACGGGCCAGCAGCCCAAAAGGCGTTGGCGCAGCACCGGACAGATTCTGGGTGCCCACTTGTTTCGCTGATTCCCGTCAACTTAGAAGGAATTTTTAGGTGGGGCTGGTTCCATTGGAAGCTTTATGAAATCACGGTTCCAACCATATATAGAACGTCCAAATCCAACTCCGTATGTGTCCGGGACGTCAGTTTTGGTGAAGGCAGCTCCTGGAACCCGAGGTGCAGTCGAAGTCGAGTTGTACATGGGCTCCTCCTTGGTGTGCACGTCCTATCTCCTCCTCCTTGACTCCTTGGACTCCTCCCAGCCCTTGCTGGTCCTCTCCATTGTTCCTAATCAATAAAACATGCATGGAAACAAGCCTAAGTTCTGAAAAACAATTGACAAGGTTAGAACGTACCTGGAGATCCAATTGTCGTGCACGTGCTCTAGTGATCAGTCCTTGCATTGTATGCAAAGGAGAGATGTCCTCATCATCCTCCCCCTCTTGAATTGGAGTCGTCCTCGACTCAAGCTCATCTTCCTCACCCAAGTATGGCTTCAAATCTGAAATGTTAAATGTGGGACTAACCCCAAACTCGGGAGGCAACTCAAGTTTATATGCATTGTCATTTATCTTCTCAAGAAATTTAAAAGGTCCAGCAGCACGTGGCATGAGTTTGTACTTTCTCAAATCCGGGAACCTATCTTTTCTCAAATGAACCCACACCAAATCACCGGGTTCCAATTTTACCTCCTTCCTACCTTTACTAGCAGCAATGCGATACTTTTCAATCATTTTTTCAATTTGTAACTTAGTAGTTCCATGCAACTTAAGAATAAATTCAGAACGTTGTGTAGCATCTAAGTTCACAATTTCAGTATGTGGTAAAGGTAGCGAATCAATTGGAGCACGAGGATTGAAACCATAGACTACCATAAACGGACTTAACTTGGTTGTGGAGTGAATAGACCTGTTATAAGCAAACTCAATATGCGGCAAACACTCCTCCCACAACCTCAAATTGTCTTTCAAAACAGCCCGCAACATAGTAGATAAGGTACAATTAACTACCTCCGTTTGCCCATCAGTTTGTGGATGACAAGTACTAGAAAACAGCAACTTTGTTCCCAATTTATACCATAAAGTTCTGCAAAAATGACTCAAAAACTTAGCATCCCTATCAGAAACAATAGTATTGGGAACACCATGCAAACGCACAACCTCATTAAAGAACAAATCAGCAACATGTGAAGCATTATCGGTCTTGTGGCAGGGTATAAAATGAGCCATTTTAGAGAAATGATCAACAACCACAAAGACACTATCCCTCCCCCTCTTTGTTCTAGGCAATACTAAAACAAAGTCAATAGAAATATCCTCCCAAGTTGCACTAGGAACCGGAAGAGGCATATAAAGACCATGTGGGTTAAGTCGAGACTTAGGTTTGTTGCATGTCGTGCAACGTGAAACGTAGTGATCCACATCACACCTCATTCATGGCCAAAATAAGTGAGCTGCCAGCATATCCTCTGTCTTTTTAACACCAAAATGTCCCATCAAACCACCTCCATGCGCTTCCTGCAACAACAAAAGACGAACGGAGCTAGCTGGAACACACAGCTTGTTAGCACAGTAGAGAAGGTGTAAGGGCCTCAGTTTTTGACACTCATTTGCAGTGTTCATCACCACACCACACACCTCATTTGAGGAAGAATGATGAACACAAATAAAGAGCAAGTAACAATTATCAACATGCTCATTAGGGAACAAACTCACACATTGCAAAAGTGGTACTTCCCACATGTGATATAGGTGGGCTGGACATATGAAGACTCCTACACTTTGCTAAGGATGTCCATGCCAAGTTCCACCCAAATTCAAAACCTTTTTGAGGTCATTTTGGGTATAGTTAGGAAGAGGGCAGTTTGAAACCATATTCAAATTCAAACTGTTTTCACCCACTGAATTTAAAAGTGGAGGGCATATTATGGCTCAGCACATTTTTGTGAGCTCACACACCAATTTTCACTCCATTTGGAGTTGATCTTGACATGAGCTAAGGGGGAGAAATTCAAACTTTATTTGAATTTCAAACTGCACTTGTGCTGAAATTCATTCAAACCAAACCTCATTTGAACTTTGATCAATTCAAATGGCTCTTGGGTGAATAATTTGAATTGCCAAGGGTAGAATAGGGTTCACTGTTTACCACAGCTGTTAGGAATAAATTTCAGAGGTTAAAAGAGAAGTGGGACCCACATGTCAGCCTCTGCCTCAAAGCAAACCGACTGAACCACAGTTCAGTCGGTTCCCGGCAGCTGTGCGCGCGCGCCACCGAAGGGGGCAGCCGGCGCCAGCTCCTGCTGCGTGCCCCAAGCCGGAGACCAGCCGGCCGGGCTATTTATTCCCTCCCCGGCGTGCTTCAGTCACCATTTCCCCGAGCTACCGACGTGCGCGACTGCTTTTTCCACTGCCATCGCCGCCGCTCGAGTTCCTGCTTGATCAAGCCGATCGCAGCTCCCTCTTTCCATTCCAAGGTCCCAGCAAGGTACTAGCAACCATCCTCCATCTTCCCATTGATAGAAATCGATTGAAACCGAGTGATATCGGCTGTGCCGAAAGATCTAACTCGGAACTGGAAACCGCCGCACCTCGGGCTCTCGTGGACAGCCCAACCTGGGCGTTGTCACGCCCGAGCCAAGACACCCTTGGACGCGCAGGTGACCGGTGCTGCTCATCTCCGAGCCACAGCTCGAGTGGTTGCTCACCGGCGGCGAATTTCCACTTTTCCCCTTTCTGTGTGCAGAACGACCTTCGGGTACGATTCTGTTTAATTCGTGCTCTAGAAAGGATTAGAGGGCCTCAGGCCACTCCCACACGAGCTAGACACGGTGACGCACAAGTTGCCTTCACAACTCTGGGCCGGAGAACCTCTGTGCCCGGCGTAATTCAAGGTCTACTAATGGCGGAACGAACGGGGGGTATCGGGCGCACGGTGAGGACCTATTTCGGGCCTTCCCCGAGCTGCCCCGAGTTCATGTCGACCTTCTCTGAGGTCCACTGATGCTCCCCGACCGATTTCCCAAGTAGCTGAGGCACTAGGAGCGTCAGCCGACATGGCCGAAGTCGTTCCGATATGGCGGCTCGTCGCCGACCATGCTCCGGCCGTTGTCATGAGCAGCTGACCCTCGGATCATGTTCCCCAAGTAAAAGTAGGCAGGGGCGACCAGAATCAAGAAGTTTGGAGCGGTACAGCAGCCAGCGGCGAGCTCTCCGGCGAGGTCCCTCGGCGGCGGAGCGCGGGTGTCGCGAGGTTGAAGAAGGGGGTGGACCCCAGCTGTCAGCGGCCGATATTTTGAATCGGGATCCGGCTGCGGCCGGGATCGGGTGTGCTGGCGCGCAAAAGCCTTGTGGGCCGCGGTGTGCTGTCGCTTCGGCGTGCGACGCGTGTCCCCTGGGCCCACGCGCGAGTTTAAACTTTTCCCCGATTTTCAGATTTCCTTCAAACTTCAAATCCTTATAACTTTGGCTAGAAAGCTCCAAATTGAGTGAACCAAATTTTGCTGGATTCAGCTCTCTGAGTACTTTCCAGAAAATCAAGTTTCACTTCATGAAATTCCTTAGTTCTCCAGAATTAATTCCTCAAAGTTTAAACTGTTAGGAATTTTAACTGGAGAATCCTTTGGAGGAAAATCCTGAAATTTTGCTGAGATGTTCACCAAAATATCCTTGAACTACCATAAAAATTTCAGATCCATTTGAGCTCATTTAGTCCACCTAATGGTGTGATTAGTAAAACTGTTCCAGAGAAAATAGAAAATGTTCAGAAACATTTTCAGGATTTTCTCTGAAATTGTTTAGCTCATATCTTTAGTTAGAGACTTCCAAATTAAGTGAGACCAACTCCATTAGGACCCTCTGAAAATCTAGTTTTCAGAAAGTCATAGTTTGTCTCATGAAAATCCCTAGAACACCCTAAGGGTTCCAATTAAGGTCAAGGACATAATTATTTGTGGAGGGCTCAAATGAGCTTTGCTGCAACTAAAACTTGACCAAGTCTTTGTTTAGGTTGTAACCAAGCCACAGTAAAAGTTTCACAGTCATTAGGTCTGTCTAGTAAGGGTTATAGACTTCACAACTTCAAAGTTAATACAAAGGCCTCTAAATTAATACATACATTGCTCTTATCATGTAGTCGCTAAGATCGAGGAGGAACCCGAAGTCCTAGACTTCGTTACTCCGGAGGAACAGCTAGCCTACGACCAAGAGCAGCAAGGCAAGCCCCGGTTTGCATTAACCTTTTTACAAATTTTTATTGTTTTGAGCACATACTTGTTTCCCTTTGTTCGTTGCATTAGAGTCTTGATTGGAAACCCAACTGCACAGCCAAGAAAACCATGGGTTGGGTTTAGGATTGAAAACCTCGTTAGCCACTGCATTGCTAGAATAGAGTAGGATTCGGTACAAGTCGAGTAGTTGGAACTACTCGCGAGAATAGGCTAGAGGCACATTGCTCGGGTAGAGATAGCACATGAAACACATGGCAAGAAAATGAGACCGAGCGGAGAGTAAGGGCAGCAGGACTTTGGGGCCTGTGTGCTGTAGCTCCGCTTGTGTCGATTGAGGACCGAGCCGTGTGCGGGCCTGTTGAGCAAGCTAGAACAGTACCGAAGACCTACCGGCTATATGGGAACCGGGAAACTGATGTAACTCGGGTAGCTGGGTGTTGAGGCATTGCCCGTCGTTCAGAGGGTAGGTTGAGAGCTCGAGGTGTAAATCAGCTGGCGGCACAGAGATGCGCGTGCAGGGACCTCTTGCTCGGGACGATGGGACCGGTTCAATATTTGGCTAACGGGTGAAAGGTAGTCGCGTACGGCGTCCGTGATGGTTGTTGTAGGCAACATCGAGTACGGGCGTACGTGACGGGTTGTTCGGGTAACCCTGCAGGTGTAAATCGATTATAATCGCCGTCCCTCGCGGTCAGTGAGTACCACTTGTTCACTGTACCGTGACGTAGAAAGAACAGGCTAGTTACATGTTAAAATGTTGCTGATTGAAAGTTGGATATTGATTGTTAATGATATGTTGTAGCTTAGTGCTAACTAAAGTTCTTTTCAACTTTGGGCAAAGTACATGAGAGAAATGCGTTTCTTGTTTGATTGCGGCTCTCTCATGTGCCTTAGCATAAAGTTCTCCACAACCTGCTGCTAAAACTTGAAAGTAAGGTTCTACTAATTAGGCGAGTCCTTGCAAATGATTTTTACCTCATGCAACCCATTACCCGCATGTAGAAGTTCCATGTTTAGGTGAGACGGGTCAGACTTGCTGAGCCTTCGTGCTCACTGCTTGTGTTTGAAGCTTTTGCAGGGTTCTATGAGGAAGGGACTCCCGAAGAGGAGACGGAACCCCAGGAGGGGAACCCCGTCGAGTGGGAGTCGTGCACGCCGCAGAGTTAGTGTGCGTGTGTGCTAGCAAGGACACGTTCGAGGGCTGAACGTGCACTTGATGCTTAGTCTACGCCCGCGAGTGTGGACTAAACTTATTTTGATGTAAACATGTTAATAAACTTGTTTATGTAATAAAGCTTCCGCTTCCGCTTTGTGCCTTTGACGTGTGTTATACGGTGCTGTGCAACGCAGCACCCCTCAGCGTGATCCTGGCTCGACAGGACCAGTGGGGTCGTGTCAGCGTGGTATCAGAGCTCGCTTGAGGTTTAACACAGTACAAAGGTCTTCTTTTTCAAAAATCCAGTGAGGAACGAGTTAGTAGCCCGTATAAGGATGTTATTAGTATATAGAAAGTGGCTTATTAACTTATTTGTTATGTCGGAAAATCGTGCATCTCGGGACGTTCATGTCTTGGGGGGTGCACGTAAGCGCTGTCCACCAGTGCGCACAAGCTGAAGGGTGGAGCCCCACGGGTGGCAGGTAACCCGACCCGCTTTGATATCCTCTACGACTCTTCATGTCGTTTGGGGTATTCGAGCAACGTCTGTCCCTGGCGTGCGTGGTGCAACATGGGAGACCCCGTCACGTGGTCTGAAACGTGAACACGTAACTCAAGGCGTGTTTGGCTTGAGAACATCCGGGCGAGTGATGACGGCCGGATGTACCAACTGTATGGATTCCGGGCTCGGTGTGCAGCCGAGTCTGATGATTGGTTGAATTTCTGCAGGTAGCCTTACCACGAAACGGTAGACGTGTAACATCCGTGTGCGAGTGACGAGTAGTGCCACTAAACTAACGAAGCCGGCTAAGTCCGGTATAGGTTTTTCTTTGTGAGGACGTAGTACCGACATGATCTGGTGACGCATCAACGTCACACCCAACTAAATGAACAACTTCATTTAAAAAAAATTTGAAGGTTTTGATCCAAAGTAGTAAAACTTGATGTAACTCCTTCCCTTGAACAGGATATTCAAAGCTAATAAGTTTTCAACTTATAGGATGTTAAGGACAGAGCACTCTGTTTTCAGCTAAATCAAGGCTGAAGTAATCAGAGGTTAGAGGTTGAGTTCTTTCGAGGTTGGGGTAGTATGATACATTTCTGGAAAGCTTTGGAGGAGCTTTACAACTTTTCTGTTGAGTTCCAGAGGTGTTTCGTCCCTTAACCACTCGAAAAATGCAGTAGAGTTGAAACTGTCCAGAAAACAGGACAGAGCAAAGACTCTCTGTAAACTCTCTGTAAATTAAGCATAACTTCCTGCTTAAAAATCCAAAAATAGGAAATGAGGTAGTTCTGGAAAGATTATGAGATGGGTTACAACTTTGTAACAGAAAGTTTTGTCAGATTAGGAACAGAATTAACTGGGATTGTTGGATCAAATCAGTACCTAAAGCAGGGAGGTGCTGTCCAATTGTTTCCAGAAATTCTGTTAACTTTGACATCTCATAACTTTTGAACCAGAGCAGATCTTAGGCCAACCAAATACTTTCTGGAAAGCTATTGAAGTTAACTTTAACTTTGATGTTGAGCTCCAGGATTGGTTTTGCTTTTAACCTGGCCTAAATCAGATTGATATGGAAACTGGTCAGGGCTGTCATGGGAACAGCAGATCAGCAGTCAAATTTGTTTAAAAATTTGAACTATGTTTCCAAGTTTTAGGGGTTCAATGACATATCTTATGTTATAACTTGATGGTTTGCTGTTCAAATGAATATTTGACATTTCTCAAATATATTTTTATAGATGGCAGCAGATAAACGGTTGGAGAACGGGTGGGTAGTTTCCCACTGTTCTGACCGTAGCGGCTACCCGGGAGCATTGTGCCTAATGCTCCAATATTTCGGGTACAACCAGATGCCGCAATACTTCGCCAAGGAAGAAGGCGAAGAGGGGAACAAGACGTGGACGATCCATGTCGAGGTTCCTGCAGGGCCTACGCCACCCGGTTGGGTGCCATTCACCGTCACGGTGAGAGGAAGACAACCGGAAGGGATGTGGCAAGTGGCAGCCCGTGACACTATGTCACGTTTCTGCCAACTACACGTGCAGGCTATGGAGGGCACTCCATATGCACTCGTTCCGGTGGAGGGACGAGCTCAGCATGTGTGGGAAGAGAGGTACCTAGAGGCAACAAACCCGAGTTGCCCAAGGTACAACCCCGCAGAGGCAAATCTCAGCCTCCAAATGAGGGCGGGAAACGCTGTGATGGACAGCCAAGCTGTTCATACGGAGCATCTCGCCACCAAGCTCAAGGAGAGCACAAGCCGTGGAGATCATTTTGAGAGTGCTCACAGTGCACTCCGCAATGTGCTCCTTCCGACGATCAAGCGACGGAATGAACAACACAATCAGTTGCGTCGTCTGAAGAAGGCAAAGAAGAAGAGCCGTGTTGACATTGCGGCGTTGCAAGAGCTGGTGCAGACCCTAACCCAGCAGAATGAGGACCTTGCTCAAGAGCGGGACGACGCTATTGAGGAAGGACAAGGCTGGGAAGAGGACTACAACCAAGCTATGGACGAGGTGCATGCATTGCAGGACCTCGTGCCCCCGGTATTGGGCGTACCGGTAGTCTTGGGTCTTCCAGCCATGGGAGAACCTGGAATGGGAGAAGAGGTGGTAGACCCCGAGCCACCAGCAGAGGTACCGGAGGAGGACGACCCACAGGAGGTCGAGTTCTACTCCGAGTAGGGGGTTACGGTTGCCAAGTAGGGCAGCTAGGGTAGCGTAACCCAACTTTTGTAATCGGTGACATGTCGTGTAGACAGTAGCGTATGTATAGGTAGTGACGGCATGAGCACGACTTCTCGGAGGTCCGAGAATAATGTATCTTGTATAAAGTTTATGCTTTATCAATATATGTGAATGTTGTGCAAGTTAGTCATGCGTCGCTTCAATACTTACTGCTGTTTATGGAATTTTGAGTAAGACATGTGCTAATTGCTGCTGTGTTGAATTTCAGAATGACGCGTACTCGTGCCAACCCTGATGTTGGAGGTACTATCCAAGGGGGAGAGACCTCCCAACCGCCTCCCGAGGACTCCTCGGGACAGCAGCAGCAACAGCAACAGCAAACACCGCCACCGCCACTGCCAACGGTTACATTGGCCGACATTGTCGCGGCAATGGCGGGTTCACATCAGCAGCATACAGAGCTGCTGCAAACGTTAATTGCGAATACGTCTCGCCCAGAGAGACGTCAAGATCGTGAGGAGCGCCAACAGAGCTCCTACTCCGACTTCCTGGCGACTCATCCCCCTGTATTCTCAAGGGCGGATGAACCACTTGACGCGGACAACTGGCTCCGCGCCATAGAGATGAAGTTCGGGCTGCTCCAAATCAGCGAGCAGCGCAAGACTCAGTTCGCGGTCCAGCAGCTCCAAGGATCCGCGAGCGCGTGGTGGGCCAACTTTTGTGCTTCACAACCCACCGACCGAGTGATGACCTGGGCGGAGTTTCGGACGGCCTTCCGGGCCTATCATATACCGCCCGGTTTGATGAAGAGGAAGACGCAGGAATTCCTACACCTGCAACAAGGGAGCCGGAACGCGCTGGAGTACTCCAGAGCGTTCAACGATCTCGCACTCTACGCGTCGTATCACGCAGATACGGACGAGAAGCGGCGGGACCACTTTTACCAGGGGCTTAACCCGCTCCTGAAGGACAAGCTGGCGATGTTCAATCACGGCAGCCTCAACGACATAATTGATGCTGCGATTGTTCAGGAAGACTCCGGCAAGGAGTTGGCGGCGGCAGAGCGAAAGCGAAGCGCGCCGAAGAGCAGCGGAGAAGGAGGCGGTCCTTCTCAGAAGTTTCGGATGGTGAATCGCCCACCATCAGGTCCGCGCTGGCAGCCACCACAGCGGTCGATGCCGTTCCGCGGTCGGCCGTATTCGTCACCGGCATTCCGGCCGGCACTGCCAGCACCACCGCAACAACAGCAGCAGCAGCGGGCGATGCCGCGTGCGTTTGCACCTCCGCAACGCATGCCGGGCTTTCGTCCCCCGAGTACTCCACCAGCAGCGGCCACATGTTACAAGTGTGGTCGTCCAGGACACTTCGCGAGCAGTTGCCCGGAGAGGCAAGGCGGCGGAGTGGTACCACAGTTTCCGGGGAGGAATCAACCCCGGAACCCTACTAATGCGCGGCGGGCAAACCCTAGGCCCGGCACTGTCCACCAGCTTGCCATTGAGGACGTGCCGGAGGGCGAGCCAATCCTTGCGGGTATGTTCCAACTCCACCAGCATCCCGCTATAGTACTATTTGATTCAGGCGCCACGCATAATTTTATTAGCCAAGCTTTCATTGCTAAACACAGCTTGCCGATACTACCCACCGATAGTCCATATTTAATTTGTTCACCGGGTGGGAAGATTTCAGCAAGCGTAATGGTCTCCAAAGCACCATTATGCTTAGCGGGTAGAGTGTACCCCACGTCTCTCATTATCTTAGAGGGACAGAAGGTCGATGTCATCCTAGGGATGTCGTGGTTAACCCGCCACGGCGCTGTTTTAGACACCGTCCTCCGAGTCGTGCACTTAAACTCAGAAGTGCACGGTTCTCACTCATTATTTCTGGACAGTCCAGAAATAAAACTTCCAAGTGTCTATCAAGCCACAACCATCAGATTGGAAGACATTCCAGTGGTCCGAGAGTTCCCTGATGTATTCCCGGATGATTTGCCGGGGATGCCACCCGATAGAGAGGTGGAGTTCAAGATTGAACTTGCACCGGGAACCATGCCAATATCCCGAAGGCCGTACAAGATGGCGCCCAAGGAGTTGGCGGAACTGAAGATTCAGCTCACGGACCTTCTGGAGAAGGGTTTTATTAGGCCGAGCTCCTCGCCATGGGGTTGTTCGGCATTATTTGTCAAAAAGAAGGATGAAACGTTGCGGCTTTGCGTGGACTACCGTCCATTAAATGCCGTAACCATCAAGAACAAGTACCCGTTACCACGGATCGACATGTTGTTTGATCAGTTGGTCGAAGCAAAGGTCTTTTCCAAGATGGATTTAAGATCCGGGTACCATCAGATTAAGATCAGGGCTGAGGACATTCCAAAGACAGCTTTTTCGACAAGGTACGGACTTTATGAGTACCTGGTCATGTCCTTTGGCCTCACCAATGCTCCAGCTCACTTCATGTATTTAATGAACTCGGTGTTCATGCCGGAGCTGGACAAGTTTGTCGTGGTCTTCATCGACGACATCCTGGTATACTCCAAGTCGGAGGAAGATCACAAGAAACATCTGCGTATAGTCTTGCAACGGCTGCGGGATCACAAGTTATACGCAAAGTTCAGCAAATGCGAGTTTTGGATATCGCAAGTGCCTTTCCTCGGGCATATCATCTCAGCGGAGGGTATCGCTGTGGACCCGAGCAAAATCACGCAAGTGCTGAATTGGAAATCCCCGAGAACTGTTCATGAGGTACGGAGTTTCCTCGGACTCGCGGGATATTATCGGAGGTTCATTCCGAACTTCTCGAAGATTGCCAGGCCAATGACAGAGCTGCTGAAGAAGGCTACCAAATATGTTTGGAGTCCAGCATGTGAAGCAGCATTCAAGGCTTTAGTCAAGCACCTGACATCAGCACCGGTTTTGGCGCAGCCAGACACAACAAAACCGTTCGAGGTGTACTGCGATGCATCCGGCATTGGGCTCGGATGTGTGCTGATGCAAGACCGAAGAGTGGTCGCGTATGGATCACGACAGCTTAGGAACCATGAGCAAAATTATCCAACTCACGATTTGGAGCTCGCTGCCGTGGTACTTGCACTGAAAATGTGGAGACACTACCTACTCGGTAACCTCGTACATTTATATACCGACCACAAAAGCCTCAAGTACATCTTCACTCAGAAGGAGCTGAACATGAGGCAACGAAGATGGTTGGAACTGATAAAGGATTACGAGATAGAGATCCATTATAATCCGGGCAAGGCAAACGTTGTGGCAGACGCGCTAAGCCGCAAGTCACACGTCAATAATCTGACCATCACACCGTTGGAAGAGAGCGAACCACCACTACATGTGATTCCACATGGAGCTCTCTACAACCTAGCTTTGATCCCCACCATCCGTGAAGAGATAGCGGCAGCCCAGAAGAATGACAAGGGCATGTCACATTTGCGGAGACGTGTAGACAGTGGGGAGTTGAAATGTTTCCGGAAGGACGGAGACGGCGTCTTATGGTTCAAGGACCGGATCGTCGTACCCCGAAACCCGGAGTTAAGGAAGAGAATCTTTGATGAAGCTCACTTATCAAAGTTTTCTATTCACCCCGGCAGCAACAAGATGTATCAAGAACTCAGAAGCAAGTTTTGGTGGACACGGATGAAGCGAGAGACGGCAAAATACGTGTCCGAGTGTGATACATGTCGACGGGTGAAGGCAGACCACATGCGGAAACCGGGACTGCTGCAACCACTGGGCATTCCTGCCTGGAAGTGGGAGGACGTGAGCATGGATTTCGTCGTCGGTTTACCCACCACCTTACAGAAACTTGTTCACCTATCCCTTGAATGAGATATTATGAATTATGTAGAGGTAGGGATCGAGGCAAGTTGGATGCTTTGGTTGGTGCTGTGTGCACGAGACTAGGGTTTGTTTTTAGTGCTTGCCTGGATCCTAAGGACCAGTTCATGGAGCATGTAACCTGGCTTTACCGTGCCAACCACATGCTGAGATGGGGCAGCTTGGCCAATTAATTAGATGCATCCCCGGCGTAGTATGGGTGTTTGGATGGTGCAGGGAATAGGTGTCAGCTGGACTACCATATGAACCGCAAGGCTCAAGAGGGGGCCACTGCAGCGGGGTTGGAGGCTCTTGTATGCTGTTAGGGGTGAAACCTCAGTGGGCCCACACTCGTCGGGAATCCCTTTGTAAAGGCCTCGTGGTGATCTCCTGGCTACACACCTCGGAAGTGTGAACGTGGTTCGTGGTCACTGGCATAATGGAGGTTCTTTTAGTCCACCCGGCAACGGGGGATGAAATCACTACATGTGGGTACAGTGGTGCAAACTCTGCAGAGTCAAAACTGTCATGACAGCCGTGCTCACGGTCAAGAGCGGCTTGGACTTATTCATGATTAGAGGTTGAGGAATTGGGAAGTTGTGGATGTTAAGCGCGGAGCTTAACATTGGAAATGATGTTATGGTTACTTGATGATGGGTTAGGGGATTGGGACCATTTCACCTATGTAGTAATGTAGGTGCTAAATAAGCTAAGGTGATAGGTATTAATTGCGTAGTACTTTAACCATGAGTTCAACCTACCCTTGCTCTAGCCATGCATGATATAACTTTCCCACACTTGCTGAGTACCTACGGTACTCAAGCTTGCTTTTTTGTTGGTTTTAAATTGCTGCTCAGGCCAAGGGAATTACGTGGTGTTTAACGACCAAGACTTCGGACCCGAAGAAGGATTCTAGGCTCACAGAGTCCCTCGGGCAACGCCTGTGATGAAGCTCACAAAGACATATCTTCTGCTGCTGTTTTATTTACATGTTATGAAAATATTATCGTCCATCGAGACGTTATGCTATGTAAGACTTACTTATATTTGAATACTTGACTTGTAATATAATGATGCTTCACTATTTGTCATCACATGTATGAGAAAATGATTCTGGCATACATGTGATATTCACTCGGTTGCTCTTTGGAGAAACCGGGTGTGACAGATTTCTTCCACTTGAGCTCTTGGGGCGTGTTTCTCCAACACACTCTATACTAAGTAATCTAATCTTCTCAGTTCTTGAGCTCTTATCAATTTTGATCCTCCTTCTCCTTTCTTTTTGCGCTTTCTTCTTAATTTCTTTGAGAACCTGCGCTCATTCTCAACAATTTTGTTAGGGTCTCATTTGTTTGTCCTAAATCAACCAAAACCCACAAGGGATGCCTAGATGCACTTTAAATCTCCCCCTTTTTGGTGATTGATGAGAACCAATTGAGATCTCACAAGTATAACAATAAGAATTCAGATTTTCATAAAGTGTGCACATATGAGCTTTGGACAAAATAGGCAAATTAGACATAAGACATATGTGCACTCTTTATGGTGGGGGTGCATAACTATTTGTGTGAGCAATAATTTTGATGTGAATACCATGATGAGCATAGTCATAACATCATCAAGAGTCTCAATCCTTCATAGCAGTTTTAAACATACATCATTAATCAAAAGCATAACATAGTCATCTCACAAAAAGCATAATGCTAACATAAGTCTTACAAAAGCATAATGGTAGTTTAAGTATTAGAACAACATAATAATAGCATAATAGTATAAGTCTTACAAAACTCATTACTCAAGCTAGGACATGAAAAGAAAGACATACGACGTAAGACTCCCCCTCAATATCTCCCCCTTTGGCATCAAGGCACAAAAAAATAAGGAGAGAGGGATCTACTTGCCGTCACCGGCTCACTCCTCGCTGTCGGTCCTTTCTTCATCTTAATCATCAGCCTGAGGAAGAGGAGGAGAGGAACCACTTGTTGTGCCAAAGTAGGCACGCTCTGATGGAGAGAGAAGAGGAAGCTCTGTAAACTCAGATGTAGAGTCCTCTGAGATGACCGGGGATCCAATGGGCTCAATCTCTAGTTTTTGGCATATCTCTTTGACATTGGCCTTCATGTATCTCATTTATTTTTTCTTGCCTTGTTCATCTTATGAAGCTTCACCTCAGTTTTGCGGCAAGAACTGAAAATAGCAGCCAAAATCTTCATAACTCCACTAGAGGAACTTTTGTGTGGAGAGGCCCTAGTCTTGGATGAAGGCCTTGCATCTTCTTGAGCTCTCTCTGGATGCTCTTCAGGTGATCCAGGAAAGGAGTCAGCTGAGAGGGAGGCCTGAGGAGGCTTCTGAGGCCTTAGAGCAGTGTGCTCCACATCCTTCACAAACTCAATTCCTGTGACTCTTTCAATCATGAACATCAAGTAAGGTGCATAGCCACAGGAACGGTTTGGTGTGCAGGATATGTTCACCATGTCATTCCAAATATAAATGAAGATATTAAATCTTCTCCTCCTGCTGATTACTTTCATTAAGGTTCTCAAATAACCTTGGACGCTCCCGGCATCTCCATCCTTTGGAGCAATGGTCTTCCGGAGCACTCTGTTAAGAACAATGAAGAAGGGCTTCATGTTCTTGGTTGAGGGAGGGTTGAATGGAAGTCGAGTATCATAGAGAAACTCCATCTTGTCTTTCTCCACAACTCCCATATTGTGAATCACAATCTCATCATTGCCGGTGTCCTCAAGGTGCAGCAGTCTTGCAAACTCAGTGTAGGAAATTGTGTACTTGGATCCATGTGTCATCCAAGTCACTTTGTCTTCTCCATCATGAGCAAAGTGGCAAGTTGAGTAAAACTGGGCAATGATCTCATCATTCCAGTTGTACCTGAAGGAGAGCAGGTCCTTGAGTCCATGTCTCTCTGCAGCCTCTAAGACCTCCTCAAAGGCTTCACAGCTCTTCCTTTCAAAGTACGTCCAGTCGATCCATTGACTTCGGACTACTGGAGTCTTCATTTGGAGGTACATCAAACTGTAGTAGTCCGAGTGAAAGTTGCTCCAAAATCTCAGCTGCCTTTCTGCCGGAGCTATAGGCATCAACCTTCCTCAGGTTCCATGCCACATCACTCCCCTTGCCATTGAAATTCTGCTTCGAGGGATCCCTATTTCCCTGCCTTGGAGCTGTCATCTTGAGGGGACCAATTGGGCCGGAAGCAAGTCCCTTTCAATTGCCCTTGGTTTGGCGTTGAGCCGCCGAGCTAGAACCAGCCACATTTGCTTTTGAAGCTGGTCTCCTTATTGTAACCTTTCGACTCACCCTAGGTGAGGTGAGCGAAGGCTCGGCAGCACGCTCTTTTCTCTTGTTGGAGCGAGACTCCGGAGGATGAGACATTATATCTTGATCCATCTCGGCATTAAAGTCGGAGAGACTCTCATTGGATCCCGACATGATTTCTGACAAGGAAGATAAAGTGGGTATGAATAATCAAGGATGACAAAGGATTGCACTGAATTGACATAAGCTAGGATTTCCCTGATCAGGGACATACCGGACTAGTCCGGTGTTCAGGGTCGGACTAGCCTGGAGCACCGGACTTGTCCGCCCTAATAACAGACTAGTCCGTTATGAGGCTTCTCAAGCCCTAATTTGTTGAAATTTGAGATTATTCAATGCAAATATGATCTAGGGTACATGTAATACATCAATAGAGCATGCATTGACTAAAGGAGCTAAGATATTTGAGCAAAAACAAGGAAAATCGACGGTTCTAGGGTTTGGAGTGAAGTTTACCAAATCCATTGATTCGAAGTGTTGAAGGAGTTCTTGATCCGGACTAGTCCGAGGTCTTTGATCCCTTTGCAGTGGGGATCGATTACCACGGAAATTTGAGAAGTTTTGATGGAGAACTTGCAAATTCACCTTGGGAGCACTTGAGTGAGGTCAGAGAGAGAGAGGGAGGGTTGTGAGGATGAAGAAGATTAGGTTTGAGCCGTCCTTAGGGTTATGGAGGCGAAATACCAGACTAGTCCGGACGATATCGGACTAGTCCGTTTTCCGGTCAGAGAGAAAATCGGACTAGTCCATGGTTGTCCAGACTAGTTCAAACTAACGGACTAAGTGTGGACTAGTCTGCTAGTGCGGACTAGTCCGGGGTGACCACGTGATAGGAGGATGAGTCCCGATCTTCCGAGAGGTAGGGTAAACTTGATTGGGTGGAGATCTCGACGTTGATGATCCAAGGCTCCGAACGAACGAAACCCCGCAATCACTACACCACTTCTCCATTGGTTATCACCTGTGTCACACGAATGATCTCGCCACGAAGGCTAATCCCTGCAAGCGCAATCAAGAACACAAGCAAGAACAGAGAAGTTGCAATCAAAACTGAATTGATCACGAATTTTGGGTCTCACAACCGATGATCGGTGACACTGTTCAATGACAGATTGTAACTAAGCAAAACCCGCCCTAATGTGGTGACGGCTGCTGTATAAAAAGAAGATTAGGGGCGTGCAAGACCCCTGGATGCAACCCTAATGGGCTTCCACACGATACACGGGCCAGCAGCCCAAAAGGCGTTGGCGCAGCACCGGACAGATTCTGGGTGCCCACTTGTTTCGCTGATTCCCGTCAACTTAGAAGGAATTTTTAGGTGGGGCTGGTTCCATTGGAAGCTTTATGAAATCACGGTTCCAACCATATATAGAACGTCCAAATCCAACTCCGTATGTGTCCGGGACGTCAGTTTTGGTGAAGGCAGCTCCTGGAACCCGAGGTGCAGTCGAAGTCGAGTTGTACATGGGCTCCTCCTTGGTGTGCACGTCCTATCTCCTCCTCCTTGACTCCTTGGACTCCTCCCAGCCCTTGCTGGTCCTCTCCATTGTTCCTAATCAATAAAACATGCATGGAAACAAGCCTAAGTTCTGAAAAACAATTGACAAGGTTAGAACGTACCTGGAGATCCAATTGTCGTGCACGTGCTCTAGTGATCAGTCCTTGCATTGTATGCAAAGGAGAGATGTCCTCATCATCCTCCCCCTCTTGAATTGGAGTCGTCCTCGACTCAAGCTCATCTTCCTCACCCAAGTATGGCTTCAAATCTGAAATGTTAAATGTGGGACTAACCCCAAACTCGGGAGGCAACTCAAGTTTATATGCATTGTCATTTATCTTCTCAAGAAATTTAAAAGGTCCAGCAGCACGTGGCATGAGTTTGTACTTTCTCAAATCCGGGAACCTATCTTTTCTCAAATGAACCCACACCAAATCACCGGGTTCCAATTTTACCTCCTTCCTACCTTTACTAGCAGCAATGCGATACTTTTCAATCATTTTTTCAATTTGTAACTTAGTAGTTCCATGCAACTTAAGAATAAATTCAGAACGTTGTGTAGCATCTAAGTTCACAATTTCAGTATGTGGTAAAGGTAGCGAATCAATTGGAGCACGAGGATTGAAACCATAGACTACCATAAACGGACTTAACTTGGTTGTGGAGTGAATAGACCTGTTATAAGCAAACTCAATATGCGGCAAACACTCCTCCCACAACCTCAAATTGTCTTTCAAAACAGCCCGCAACATAGTAGATAAGGTACAATTAACTACCTCCGTTTGCCCATCAGTTTGTGGATGACAAGTACTAGAAAACAGCAACTTTGTTCCCAATTTATACCATAAAGTTCTGCAAAAATGACTCAAAAACTTAGCATCCCTATCAGAAACAATAGTATTGGGAACACCATGCAAACGCACAACCTCATTAAAGAACAAATCAGCAACATGTGAAGCATTATCGGTCTTGTGGCAGGGTATAAAATGAGCCATTTTAGAGAAATGATCAACAACCACAAAGACACTATCCCTCCCCCTCTTTGTTCTAGGCAATACTAAAACAAAGTCAATAGAAATATCCTCCCAAGTTGCACTAGGAACCGGAAGAGGCATATAAAGACCATGTGGGTTAAGTCGAGACTTAGGTTTGTTGCATGTCGTGCAACGTGAAACGTAGTGATCCACATCACACCTCATTCATGGCCAAAATAAGTGAGCTGCCAGCATATCCTCTGTCTTTTTAACACCAAAATGTCCCATCAAACCACCTCCATGCGCTTCCTGCAACAACAAAAGACGAACGGAGCTAGCTGGAACACACAGCTTGTTAGCACAGTAGAGAAGGTGTAAGGGCCTCAGTTTTTGACACTCATTTGCAGTGTTCATCACCACACCACACACCTCATTTGAGGAAGAATGATGAACACAAATAAAGAGCAAGTAACAATTATCAACATGCTCATTAGGGAACAAACTCACACATTGCAAAAGTGGTACTTCCCACATGTGATATAGGTGGGCTGGACATATGAAGACTCCTACACTTTGCTAAGGATGTCCATGCCAAGTTCCACCCAAATTCAAAACCTTTTTGAGGTCATTTTGGGTATAGTTAGGAAGAGGGCAGTTTGAAACCATATTCAAATTCAAACTGTTTTCACCCACTGAATTTAAAAGTGGAGGGCATATTATGGCTCAGCACATTTTTGTGAGCTCACACACCAATTTTCACTCCATTTGGAGTTGATCTTGACATGAGCTAAGGGGGAGAAATTCAAACTTTATTTGAATTTCAAACTGCACTTGTGCTGAAATTCATTCAAACCAAACCTCATTTGAACTTTGATCAATTCAAATGGCTCTTGGGTGAATAATTTGAATTGCCAAGGGTAGAATAGGGTTCACTGTTTACCACAGCTGTTAGGAATAAATTTCAGAGGTTAAAAGAGAAGTGGGACCCACATGTCAGCCTCTGCCTCAAAGCAAACCGACTGAACCACAGTTCAGTCGGTTCCCGGCAGCTGTGCGCGCGCGCCACCGAAGGGGGCAGCCGGCGCCAGCTCCTGCTGCGTGCCCCAAGCCGGAGACCAGCCGGCCGGGCTATTTATTCCCTCCCCGGCGTGCTTCAGTCACCATTTCCCCGAGCTACCGACGTGCGCGACTGCTTTTTCCACTGCCATCGCCGCCGCTCGAGTTCCTGCTTGATCAAGCCGATCGCAGCTCCCTCTTTCCATTCCAAGGTCCCAGCAAGGTACTAGCAACCATCCTCCATCCTTCCCATTGATAGAAATCGATTGAAACCGAGTGATATCGGCTGTGCCGAAAGATCTAACTCGGAACTGGAAACCGCCGCACCTCGGGCTCTCGTGGACAGCCCAACCTGGGCGTTGTCACGCCCGAGCCAAGACACCCTTGGACGCGCAGGTGACCGGTGCTGCTCATCTCCGAGCCACAGCTCGAGTGGTTGCTCACCGGCGGCGAATTTCCACTTTTCCCCTTTCTGTGTGCAGAACGACCTTCGGGTACGATTCTGTTTAATTCGTGCTCTAGAAAGGATTAGAGGGCCTCAGGCCACTCCCACACGAGCTAGACACGGTGACGCACAAGTTGCCTTCACAACTCTGGGCCGGAGAACCTCTGTGCCCGGCGTAATTCAAGGTCTACTAATGGCGGAACGAACGGGGGGTATCGGGCGCACGGTGAGGACCTATTTCGGGCCTTCCCCGAGCTGCCCCGAGTTCATGTCGACCTTCTCTGAGGTCCACTGATGCTCCCCGACCGATTTCCCAAGTAGCTGAGGCACTAGGAGCGTCAGCCGACATGGCCGAAGTCGTTCCGATATGGCGGCTCGTCGCCGACCATGCTCCGGCCGTTGTCATGAGCAGCTGACCCTCGGATCATGTTCCCCAAGTAAAAGTAGGCAGGGGCGACCAGAATCAAGAAGTTTGGAGCGGTACAGCAGCCAGCGGCGAGCTCTCCGGCGAGGTCCCTCGGCGGCGGAGCGCGGGTGTCGCGAGGTTGAAGAAGGGGGTGGACCCCAGCTGTCAGCGGCCGATATTTTGAATCGGGATCCGGCTGCGGCCGGGATCGGGTGTGCTGGCGCGCAAAAGCCTTGTGGGCCGCGGTGTGCTGTCGCTTCGGCGTGCGACGCGTGTCCCCTGGGCCCACGCGCGAGTTTAAACTTTTCCCCGATTTTCAGATTTCCTTCAAACTTCAAATCCTTATAACTTTGGCTAGAAAGCTCCAAATTGAGTGAACCAAATTTTGCTGGATTCAGCTCTCTGAGTACTTTCCAGAAAATCAAGTTTCACTTCATGAAATTCCTTAGTTCTCCAGAATTAATTCCTCAAAGTTTAAACTGTTAGGAATTTTAACTGGAGAATCCTTTGGAGGAAAATCCTGAAATTTTGCTGAGATGTTCACCAAAATATCCTTGAACTACCATAAAAATTTCAGATCCATTTGAGCTCATTTAGTCCACCTAATGGTGTGATTAGTAAAACTGTTCCAGAGAAAATAGAAAATGTTCAGAAACATTTTCAGGATTTTCTCTGAAATTGTTTAGCTCATATCTTTAGTTAGAGACTTCCAAATTAAGTGAGACCAACTCCATTAGGACCCTCTGAAAATCTAGTTTTCAGAAAGTCATAGTTTGTCTCATGAAAATCCCTAGAACACCCTAAGGGTTCCAATTAAGGTCAAGGACATAATTATTTGTGGAGGGCTCAAATGAGCTTTGCTGCAACTAAAACTTGACCAAGTCTTTGTTTAGGTTGTAACCAAGCCACAGTAAAAGTTTCACAGTCATTAGGTCTGTCTAGTAAGGGTTATAGACTTCACAACTTCAAAGTTAATACAAAGGCCTCTAAATTAATACATACATTGCTCTTATCATGTAGTCGCTAAGATCGAGGAGGAACCCGAAGTCCTAGACTTCGTTACTCCGGAGGAACAGCTAGCCTACGACCAAGAGCAGCAAGGCAAGCCCCGGTTTGCATTAACCTTTTTACAAATTTTTATTGTTTTGAGCACATACTTGTTTCCCTTTGTTCGTTGCATTAGAGTCTTGATTGGAAACCCAACTGCACAGCCAAGAAAACCATGGGTTGGGTTTAGGATTGAAAACCTCGTTAGCCACTGCATTGCTAGAATAGAGTAGGATTCGGTACAAGTCGAGTAGTTGGAACTACTCGCGAGAATAGGCTAGAGGCACATTGCTCGGGTAGAGATAGCACATGAAACACATGGCAAGAAAATGAGACCGAGCGGAGAGTAAGGGCAGCAGGACTTTGGGGCCTGTGTGCTGTAGCTCCGCTTGTGTCGATTGAGGACCGAGCCGTGTGCGGGCCTGTTGAGCAAGCTAGAACAGTACCGAAGACCTACCGGCTATATGGGAACCGGGAAACTGATGTAACTCGGGTAGCTGGGTGTTGAGGCATTGCCCGTCGTTCAGAGGGTAGGTTGAGAGCTCGAGGTGTAAATCAGCTGGCGGCACAGAGATGCGCGTGCAGGGACCTCTTGCTCGGGACGATGGGACCGGTTCAATATTTGGCTAACGGGTGAAAGGTAGTCGCGTACGGCGTCCGTGATGGTTGTTGTAGGCAACATCGAGTACGGGCGTACGTGACGGGTTGTTCGGGTAACCCTGCAGGTGTAAATCGATTATAATCGCCGTCCCTCGCGGTCAGTGAGTACCACTTGTTCACTGTACCGTGACGTAGAAAGAACAGGCTAGTTACATGTTAAAATGTTGCTGATTGAAAGTTGGATATTGATTGTTAATGATATGTTGTAGCTTAGTGCTAACTAAAGTTCTTTTCAACTTTGGGCAAAGTACATGAGAGAAATGCGTTTCTTGTTTGATTGCGGCTCTCTCATGTGCCTTAGCATAAAGTTCTCCACAACCTGCTGCTAAAACTTGAAAGTAAGGTTCTACTAATTAGGCGAGTCCTTGCAAATGATTTTTACCTCATGCAACCCATTACCCGCATGTAGAAGTTCCATGTTTAGGTGAGACGGGTCAGACTTGCTGAGCCTTCGTGCTCACTGCTTGTGTTTGAAGCTTTTGCAGGGTTCTATGAGGAAGGGACTCCCGAAGAGGAGACGGAACCCCAGGAGGGGAACCCCGTCGAGTGGGAGTCGTGCACGCCGCAGAGTTAGTGTGCGTGTGTGCTAGCAAGGACACGTTCGAGGGCTGAACGTGCACTTGATGCTTAGTCTACGCCCGCGAGTGTGGACTAAACTTATTTTGATGTAAACATGTTAATAAACTTGTTTATGTAATAAAGCTTCCGCTTCCGCTTTGTGCCTTTGACGTGTGTTATACGGTGCTGTGCAACGCAGCACCCCTCAGCGTGATCCTGGCTCGACAGGACCAGTGGGGTCGTGTCAGCGTGGTATCAGAGCTCGCTTGAGGTTTAACACAGTACAAAGGTCTTCTTTTTCAAAAATCCAGTGAGGAACGAGTTAGTAGCCCGTATAAGGATGTTATTAGTATATAGAAAGTGGCTTATTAACTTATTTGTTATGTCGGAAAATCGTGCATCTCGGGACGTTCATGTCTTGGGGGGTGCACGTAAGCGCTGTCCACCAGTGCGCACAAGCTGAAGGGTGGAGCCCCACGGGTGGCAGGTAACCCGACCCGCTTTGATATCCTCTACGACTCTTCATGTCGTTTGGGGTATTCGAGCAACGTCTGTCCCTGGCGTGCGTGGTGCAACATGGGAGACCCCGTCACGTGGTCTGAAACGTGAACACGTAACTCAAGGCGTGTTTGGCTTGAGAACATCCGGGCGAGTGATGACGGCCGGATGTACCAACTGTATGGATTCCGGGCTCGGTGTGCAGCCGAGTCTGATGATTGGTTGAATTTCTGCAGGTAGCCTTACCACGAAACGGTAGACGTGTAACATCCGTGTGCGAGTGACGAGTAGTGCCACTAAACTAACGAAGCCGGCTAAGTCCGGTATAGGTTTTTCTTTGTGAGGACGTAGTACCGACATGATCTGGTGACGCATCAACGTCACACCCAACTAAATGAACAACTTCATTTAAAAAAAATTTGAAGGTTTTGATCCAAAGTAGTAAAACTTGATGTAACTCCTTCCCTTGAACAGGATATTCAAAGCTAATAAGTTTTCAACTTATAGGATGTTAAGGACAGAGCACTCTGTTTTCAGCTAAATCAAGGCTGAAGTAATCAGAGGTTAGAGGTTGAGTTCTTTCGAGGTTGGGGTAGTATGATACATTTCTGGAAAGCTTTGGAGGAGCTTTACAACTTTTCTGTTGAGTTCCAGAGGTGTTTCGTCCCTTAACCACTCGAAAAATGCAGTAGAGTTGAAACTGTCCAGAAAACAGGACAGAGCAAAGACTCTCTGTAAACTCTCTGTAAATTAAGCATAACTTCCTGCTTAAAAATCCAAAAATAGGAAATGAGGTAGTTCTGGAAAGATTATGAGATGGGTTACAACTTTGTAACAGAAAGTTTTGTCAGATTAGGAACAGAATTAACTGGGATTGTTGGATCAAATCAGTACCTAAAGCAGGGAGGTGCTGTCCAATTGTTTCCAGAAATTCTGTTAACTTTGACATCTCATAACTTTTGAACCAGAGCAGATCTTAGGCCAACCAAATACTTTCTGGAAAGCTATTGAAGTTAACTTTAACTTTGATGTTGAGCTCCAGGATTGGTTTTGCTTTTAACCTGGCCTAAATCAGATTGATATGGAAACTGGTCAGGGCTGTCATGGGAACAGCAGATCAGCAGTCAAATTTGTTTAAAAATTTGAACTATGTTTCCAAGTTTTAGGGGTTCAATGACATATCTTATGTTATAACTTGATGGTTTGCTGTTCAAATGAATATTTGACATTTCTCAAATATATTTTTATAGATGGCAGCAGATAAACGGTTGGAGAACGGGTGGGTAGTTTCCCACTGTTCTGACCGTAGCGGCTACCCGGGAGCATTGTGCCTAATGCTCCAATATTTCGGGTACAACCAGATGCCGCAATACTTCGCCAAGGAAGAAGGCGAAGAGGGGAACAAGACGTGGACGATCCATGTCGAGGTTCCTGCAGGGCCTACGCCACCCGGTTGGGTGCCATTCACCGTCACGGTGAGAGGAAGACAACCGGAAGGGATGTGGCAAGTGGCAGCCCGTGACACTATGTCACGTTTCTGCCAACTACACGTGCAGGCTATGGAGGGCACTCCATATGCACTCGTTCCGGTGGAGGGACGAGCTCAGCATGTGTGGGAAGAGAGGTACCTAGAGGCAACAAACCCGAGTTGCCCAAGGTACAACCCCGCAGAGGCAAATCTCAGCCTCCAAATGAGGGCGGGAAACGCTGTGATGGACAGCCAAGCTGTTCATACGGAGCATCTCGCCACCAAGCTCAAGGAGAGCACAAGCCGTGGAGATCATTTTGAGAGTGCTCACAGTGCACTCCGCAATGTGCTCCTTCCGACGATCAAGCGACGGAATGAACAACACAATCAGTTGCGTCGTCTGAAGAAGGCAAAGAAGAAGAGCCGTGTTGACATTGCGGCGTTGCAAGAGCTGGTGCAGACCCTAACCCAGCAGAATGAGGACCTTGCTCAAGAGCGGGACGACGCTATTGAGGAAGGACAAGGCTGGGAAGAGGACTACAACCAAGCTATGGACGAGGTGCATGCATTGCAGGACCTCGTGCCCCCGGTATTGGGCGTACCGGTAGTCTTGGGTCTTCCAGCCATGGGAGAACCTGGAATGGGAGAAGAGGTGGTAGACCCCGAGCCACCAGCAGAGGTACCGGAGGAGGACGACCCACAGGAGGTCGAGTTCTACTCCGAGTAGGGGGTTACGGTTGCCAAGTAGGGCAGCTAGGGTAGCGTAACCCAACTTTTGTAATCGGTGACATGTCGTGTAGACAGTAGCGTATGTATAGGTAGTGACGGCATGAGCACGACTTCTCGGAGGTCCGAGAATAATGTATCTTGTATAAAGTTTATGCTTTATCAATATATGTGAATGTTGTGCAAGTTAGTCATGCGTCGCTTCAATACTTACTGCTGTTTATGGAATTTTGAGTAAGACATGTGCTAATTGCTGCTGTGTTGAATTTCAGAATGACGCGTACTCGTGCCAACCCTGATGTTGGAGGTACTATCCAAGGGGGAGAGACCTCCCAACCGCCTCCCGAGGACTCCTCGGGACAGCAGCAGCAACAGCAACAGCAAACACCGCCACCGCCACTGCCAACGGTTACATTGGCCGACATTGTCGCGGCAATGGCGGGTTCACATCAGCAGCATACAGAGCTGCTGCAAACGTTAATTGCGAATACGTCTCGCCCAGAGAGACGTCAAGATCGTGAGGAGCGCCAACAGAGCTCCTACTCCGACTTCCTGGCGACTCATCCCCCTGTATTCTCAAGGGCGGATGAACCACTTGACGCGGACAACTGGCTCCGCGCCATAGAGATGAAGTTCGGGCTGCTCCAAATCAGCGAGCAGCGCAAGACTCAGTTCGCGGTCCAGCAGCTCCAAGGATCCGCGAGCGCGTGGTGGGCCAACTTTTGTGCTTCACAACCCACCGACCGAGTGATGACCTGGGCGGAGTTTCGGACGGCCTTCCGGGCCTATCATATACCGCCCGGTTTGATGAAGAGGAAGACGCAGGAATTCCTACACCTGCAACAAGGGAGCCGGAACGCGCTGGAGTACTCCAGAGCGTTCAACGATCTCGCACTCTACGCGTCGTATCACGCAGATACGGACGAGAAGCGGCGGGACCACTTTTACCAGGGGCTTAACCCGCTCCTGAAGGACAAGCTGGCGATGTTCAATCACGGCAGCCTCAACGACATAATTGATGCTGCGATTGTTCAGGAAGACTCCGGCAAGGAGTTGGCGGCGGCAGAGCGAAAGCGAAGCGCGCCGAAGAGCAGCGGAGAAGGAGGCGGTCCTTCTCAGAAGTTTCGGATGGTGAATCGCCCACCATCAGGTCCGCGCTGGCAGCCACCACAGCGGTCGATGCCGTTCCGCGGTCGGCCGTATTCGTCACCGGCATTCCGGCCGGCACTGCCAGCACCACCGCAACAACAGCAGCAGCAGCGGGCGATGCCGCGTGCGTTTGCACCTCCGCAACGCATGCCGGGCTTTCGTCCCCCGAGTACTCCACCAGCAGCGGCCACATGTTACAAGTGTGGTCGTCCAGGACACTTCGCGAGCAGTTGCCCGGAGAGGCAAGGCGGCGGAGTGGTACCACAGTTTCCGGGGAGGAATCAACCCCGGAACCCTACTAATGCGCGGCGGGCAAACCCTAGGCCCGGCACTGTCCACCAGCTTGCCATTGAGGACGTGCCGGAGGGCGAGCCAATCCTTGCGGGTATGTTCCAACTCCACCAGCATCCCGCTATAGTACTATTTGATTCAGGCGCCACGCATAATTTTATTAGCCAAGCTTTCATTGCTAAACACAGCTTGCCGATACTACCCACCGATAGTCCATATTTAATTTGTTCACCGGGTGGGAAGATTTCAGCAAGCGTAATGGTCTCCAAAGCACCATTATGCTTAGCGGGTAGAGTGTACCCCACGTCTCTCATTATCTTAGAGGGACAGAAGGTCGATGTCATCCTAGGGATGTCGTGGTTAACCCGCCACGGCGCTGTTTTAGACACCGTCCTCCGAGTCGTGCACTTAAACTCAGAAGTGCACGGTTCTCACTCATTATTTCTGGACAGTCCAGAAATAAAACTTCCAAGTGTCTATCAAGCCACAACCATCAGATTGGAAGACATTCCAGTGGTCCGAGAGTTCCCTGATGTATTCCCGGATGATTTGCCGGGGATGCCACCCGATAGAGAGGTGGAGTTCAAGATTGAACTTGCACCGGGAACCATGCCAATATCCCGAAGGCCGTACAAGATGGCGCCCAAGGAGTTGGCGGAACTGAAGATTCAGCTCACGGACCTTCTGGAGAAGGGTTTTATTAGGCCGAGCTCCTCGCCATGGGGTTGTTCGGCATTATTTGTCAAAAAGAAGGATGAAACGTTGCGGCTTTGCGTGGACTACCGTCCATTAAATGCCGTAACCATCAAGAACAAGTACCCGTTACCACGGATCGACATGTTGTTTGATCAGTTGGTCGAAGCAAAGGTCTTTTCCAAGATGGATTTAAGATCCGGGTACCATCAGATTAAGATCAGGGCTGAGGACATTCCAAAGACAGCTTTTTCGACAAGGTACGGACTTTATGAGTACCTGGTCATGTCCTTTGGCCTCACCAATGCTCCAGCTCACTTCATGTATTTAATGAACTCGGTGTTCATGCCGGAGCTGGACAAGTTTGTCGTGGTCTTCATCGACGACATCCTGGTATACTCCAAGTCGGAGGAAGATCACAAGAAACATCTGCGTATAGTCTTGCAACGGCTGCGGGATCACAAGTTATACGCAAAGTTCAGCAAATGCGAGTTTTGGATATCGCAAGTGCCTTTCCTCGGGCATATCATCTCAGCGGAGGGTATCGCTGTGGACCCGAGCAAAATCACGCAAGTGCTGAATTGGAAATCCCCGAGAACTGTTCATGAGGTACGGAGTTTCCTCGGACTCGCGGGATATTATCGGAGGTTCATTCCGAACTTCTCGAAGATTGCCAGGCCAATGACAGAGCTGCTGAAGAAGGCTACCAAATATGTTTGGAGTCCAGCATGTGAAGCAGCATTCAAGGCTTTAGTCAAGCACCTGACATCAGCACCGGTTTTGGCGCAGCCAGACACAACAAAACCGTTCGAGGTGTACTGCGATGCATCCGGCATTGGGCTCGGATGTGTGCTGATGCAAGACCGAAGAGTGGTCGCGTATGGATCACGACAGCTTAGGAACCATGAGCAAAATTATCCAACTCACGATTTGGAGCTCGCTGCCGTGGTACTTGCACTGAAAATGTGGAGACACTACCTACTCGGTAACCTCGTACATTTATATACCGACCACAAAAGCCTCAAGTACATCTTCACTCAGAAGGAGCTGAACATGAGGCAACGAAGATGGTTGGAACTGATAAAGGATTACGAGATAGAGATCCATTATAATCCGGGCAAGGCAAACGTTGTGGCAGACGCGCTAAGCCGCAAGTCACACGTCAATAATCTGACCATCACACCGTTGGAAGAGAGCGAACCACCACTACATGTGATTCCACATGGAGCTCTCTACAACCTAGCTTTGATCCCCACCATCCGTGAAGAGATAGCGGCAGCCCAGAAGAATGACAAGGGCATGTCACATTTGCGGAGACGTGTAGACAGTGGGGAGTTGAAATGTTTCCGGAAGGACGGAGACGGCGTCTTATGGTTCAAGGACCGGATCGTCGTACCCCGAAACCCGGAGTTAAGGAAGAGAATCTTTGATGAAGCTCACTTATCAAAGTTTTCTATTCACCCCGGCAGCAACAAGATGTATCAAGAACTCAGAAGCAAGTTTTGGTGGACACGGATGAAGCGAGAGACGGCAAAATACGTGTCCGAGTGTGATACATGTCGACGGGTGAAGGCAGACCACATGCGGAAACCGGGACTGCTGCAACCACTGGGCATTCCTGCCTGGAAGTGGGAGGACGTGAGCATGGATTTCGTCGTCGGTTTACCCACCACCTTACAGAAACATGATTCTGTGTGGGTGATCGTCGATCGGCTCACCAAAGTTGCCCATTTCATCCCGGTCAACACCAACTACAACGCCAAGAAGTACGCTGAACTGTACATCTCACGGATCCTATGCTTATACGGCGTACCCCGTACCATCGTATCGGACCGGGGCACTTTATTTGTGTCCCGTTTTTGGGAGCAGCTACACGCTGCCTTGGGGACGAAGCTGATCCGTAGTTCAGCCTACCACCCGCAGACGGATGGACAAACTGAGCGGGTGAATCAGATTCTAGAAGACATGCTACGAGCTTGCGCTATCGACCACGGCAAGAATTGGGATGATCACTTGCCATTAGCCGAGTTCTCGTACAACAATGGGTACCAAGCCAGCATCAAGATGGCGCCCTACGAGGCGCTATACGGCAGGAAATGCCGCACACCACTGAACTGGTGTGAATCTGGCGAGAAGGTTACCTTCGGGATTGATCTTGTCAACAACGCGGAAGAAAAGGTTCGATTAATTCAAGCGAACCTAAAAGCCGCTCAATCCCGACAGAAACAGTATGCGGACCGGAGAAGGCGCCCATTACAATTCGAAGTTGGGGACCACGTATATCTACGAGTGTCTCCAATGAAGGGCGTAAACAGATTTGGGGTGAGAGGAAAGTTAGCACCCCGATTCATCGGTCCATTCCAGATTACCGAAAGATGTGGATCGGTGGCATACCGGCTAAGATTACCAGAAGCACTTTCCGGTGTGCACGACGTCTTTCACATTTCCCAGCTGAGGAAGTGTCTCAAGCTATCAACTACCGTTCAGCTGGAAGACATTGAAGAACTGCAACCGGATCTCACCTATCGGGAGGAACCGGTGCAGATTATTGATGAAAAGGCCCGAACCACACGCAACCGTACGTTGTGGTTCTACAAGGTTCTATGGAGTAATCACTCCATGGACGAAGCGACATGGGAGAGCGAAGAATTCCTTCGCACTAACTACCCCGACTTTTTCACGTCGCATATTCGGTAATTTTCCACTGTCCTCTCTCTCATTTCACCTTATAATCTCGGGACGAGATTCTTTTAAGGGGGGAGGAATGTAAGGGCCTCAGTTTTTGACACTCATTTGCAGTGTTCATCACCACACCACACACCTCATTTGAGGAAGAATGATGAACACAAATAAAGAGCAAGTAACAATTATCAACATGCTCATTAGGGAACAAACTCACACATTGCAAAAGTGGTACTTCCCACATGTGATATAGGTGGGCTGGACATATGAAGACTCCTACACTTTGCTAAGGATGTCCATGCCAAGTTCCACCCAAATTCAAAACCTTTTTGAGGTCATTTTGGGTATAGTTAGGAAGAGGGCAGTTTGAAACCATATTCAAATTCAAACTGTTTTCACCCACTGAATTTAAAAGTGGAGGGCATATTCTGGCTCAGCACATTTTTGTGAGCTCACACACCAATTTTCACTCCATTTGGAGTTGATCTTGACATGAGCTAAGGGGGAGAAATTCAAACTTTATTTGAATTTCAAACTGCACTTGTGCTGAAATTCATTCAAACCAAACCTCATTTGAACTTTGATCAATTCAAATGGCTCTTGGGTGAATAATTTGAATTGCCAAGGGTAGAATAGGGTTCACTGTTTACCACAGCTGTTAGGAATAAATTTCAGAGGTTAAAAGAGAAGTGGGACCCACATGTCAGCCTCTGCCTCAAAGCAAACCGACTGAACCACAGTTCAGTCGGTTCCCGGCAGCTGTGCGCGCGCGCCACCGAAGGGGGCAGCCGGCGCCAGCTCCTGCTGCGTGCCCCAAGCCGGAGACCAGCCGGCCGGGCTATTTATTCCCTCCCCGGCGTGCTTCAGTCACCATTTCCCCGAGCTACCGACGTGCGCGACTGCTTTTTCCACTGCCATCGCCGCCGCTCGAGTTCCTGCTTGATCAAGCCGATCGCAGCTCCCTCTTTCCATTCCAAGGTCCCAGCAAGGTACTAGCAACCATCCTCCATCCTTCCCATTGATAGAAATCGATTGAAACCGAGTGATATCGGCTGTGCCGAAAGATCTAACTCGGAACTGGAAACCGCCGCACCTCGGGCTCTCGTGGACAGCCCAACCTGGGCGTTGTCACGCCCGAGCCAAGACACCCTTGGACGCGCAGGTGACCGGTGCTGCTCATCTCCGAGCCACAGCTCGAGTGGTTGCTCACCGGCGGCGAATTTCCACTTTTCCCCTTTCTGTGTGCAGAACGACCTTCGGGTACGATTCTGTTTAATTCGTGCTCTAGAAAGGATTAGAGGGCCTCAGGCCACTCCCACACGAGCTAGACACGGTGACGCACAAGTTGCCTTCACAACTCTGGGCCGGAGAACCTCTGTGCCCGGCGTAATTCAAGGTCTACTAATGGCGGAACGAACGGGGGGTATCGGGCGCACGGTGAGGACCTATTTCGGGCCTTCCCCGAGCTGCCCCGAGTTCATGTCGACCTTCTCTGAGGTCCACTGATGCTCCCCGACCGATTTCCCAAGTAGCTGAGGCACTAGGAGCGTCAGCCGACATGGCCGAAGTCGTTCCGATATGGCGGCTCGTCGCCGACCATGCTCCGGCCGTTGTCATGAGCAGCTGACCCTCGGATCATGTTCCCCAAGTAAAAGTAGGCAGGGGCGACCAGAATCAAGAAGTTTGGAGCGGTACAGCAGCCAGCGGCGAGCTCTCCGGCGAGGTCCCTCGGCGGCGGAGCGCGGGTGTCGCGAGGTTGAAGAAGGGGGTGGACCCCAGCTGTCAGCGGCCGATATTTTGAATCGGGATCCGGCTGCGGCCGGGATCGGGTGTGCTGGCGCGCAAAAGCCTTGTGGGCCGCGGTGTGCTGTCGCTTCGGCGTGCGACGCGTGTCCCCTGGGCCCACGCGCGAGTTTAAACTTTTCCCCGATTTTCAGATTTCCTTCAAACTTCAAATCCTTATAACTTTGGCTAGAAAGCTCCAAATTGAGTGAACCAAATTTTGCTGGATTCAGCTCTCTGAGTACTTTCCAGAAAATCAAGTTTCACTTCATGAAATTCCTTAGTTCTCCAGAATTAATTCCTCAAAGTTTAAACTGTTAGGAATTTTAACTGGAGAATCCTTTGGAGGAAAATCCTGAAATTTTGCTGAGATGTTCACCAAAATATCCTTGAACTACCATAAAAATTTCAGATCCATTTGAGCTCATTTAGTCCACCTAATGGTGTGATTAGTAAAACTGTTCCAGAGAAAATAGAAAATGTTCAGAAACATTTTCAGGATTTTCTCTGAAATTGTTTAGCTCATATCTTTAGTTAGAGACTTCCAAATTAAGTGAGACCAACTCCATTAGGACCCTCTGAAAATCTAGTTTTCAGAAAGTCATAGTTTGTCTCATGAAAATCCCTAGAACACCCTAAGGGTTCCAATTAAGGTCAAGGACATAATTATTTGTGGAGGGCTCAAATGAGCTTTGCTGCAACTAAAACTTGACCAAGTCTTTGTTTAGGTTGTAACCAAGCCACAGTAAAAGTTTCACAGTCATTAGGTCTGTCTAGTAAGGGTTATAGACTTCACAACTTCAAAGTTAATACAAAGGCCTCTAAATTAATACATACATTGCTCTTATCATGTAGTCGCTAAGATCGAGGAGGAACCCGAAGTCCTAGACTTCGTTACTCCGGAGGAACAGCTAGCCTACGACCAAGAGCAGCAAGGCAAGCCCCGGTTTGCATTAACCTTTTTACAAATTTTTATTGTTTTGAGCACATACTTGTTTCCCTTTGTTCGTTGCATTAGAGTCTTGATTGGAAACCCAACTGCACAGCCAAGAAAACCATGGGTTGGGTTTAGGATTGAAAACCTCGTTAGCCACTGCATTGCTAGAATAGAGTAGGATTCGGTACAAGTCGAGTAGTTGGAACTACTCGCGAGAATAGGCTAGAGGCACATTGCTCGGGTAGAGATAGCACATGAAACACATGGCAAGAAAATGAGACCGAGCGGAGAGTAAGGGCAGCAGGACTTTGGGGCCTGTGTGCTGTAGCTCCGCTTGTGTCGATTGAGGACCGAGCCGTGTGCGGGCCTGTTGAGCAAGCTAGAACAGTACCGAAGACCTACCGGCTATATGGGAACCGGGAAACTGATGTAACTCGGGTAGCTGGGTGTTGAGGCATTGCCCGTCGTTCAGAGGGTAGGTTGAGAGCTCGAGGTGTAAATCAGCTGGCGGCACAGAGATGCGCGTGCAGGGACCTCTTGCTCGGGACGATGGGACCGGTTCAATATTTGGCTAACGGGTGAAAGGTAGTCGCGTACGGCGTCCGTGATGGTTGTTGTAGGCAACATCGAGTACGGGCGTACGTGACGGGTTGTTCGGGTAACCCTGCAGGTGTAAATCGATTATAATCGCCGTCCCTCGCGGTCAGTGAGTACCACTTGTTCACTGTACCGTGACGTAGAAAGAACAGGCTAGTTACATGTTAAAATGTTGCTGATTGAAAGTTGGATATTGATTGTTAATGATATGTTGTAGCTTAGTGCTAACTAAAGTTCTTTTCAACTTTGGGCAAAGTACATGAGAGAAATGCATTTCTTGTTTGATTGCGGCTCTCTCATGTGCCTTAGCATAAAGTTCTCCACAACCTGCTGCTAAAACTTGAAAGTAAGGTTCTACTAATTAGGCGAGTCCTTGCAAATGATTTTTACCTCATGCAACCCATTACCCGCATGTAGAAGTTCCATGTTTAGGTGAGACGGGTCAGACTTGCTGAGCCTTCGTGCTCACTGCTTGTGTTTGAAGCTTTTGCAGGGTTCTATGAGGAAGGGACTCCCGAAGAGGAGACGGAACCCCAGGAGGGGAACCCCGTCGAGTGGGAGTCGTGCACGCCGCAGAGTTAGTGTGCGTGTGTGCTAGCAAGGACACGTTCGAGGGCTGAACGTGCACTTGATGCTTAGTCTACGCCCGCGAGTGTGGACTAAACTTATTTTGATGTAAACATGTTAATAAACTTGTTTATGTAATAAAGCTTCCGCTTCCGCTTTGTGCCTTTGACGTGTGTTATACGGTGCTGTGCAACGCAGCACCCCTCAGCGTGATCCTGGCTCGACAGGACCAGTGGGGTCGTGTCAGAAGGCCTTCACGCAGCAGGAATTTTTGCCACGTTCTTCCCTCTCTACAATTTTCAAAGGCATCTTTGAAGTCCAAATCAGTAGTATATAACCTCTTTATGGTTTCCAAACCAAAGATTTTATGAGAAAGTTGGGATAGTATGGTATAACGTCTAGATAAAGCTTCGGCAATCACATTGACTTTCCCTTTCTTATGTTTAATGATGTAAGGAAATGATTCTATGAACTCAATCCATTTAGCATGACGTTTGTTCAGATTAGCTTGTCCTTTAAGATACTTCAAAGACTCATGATCTGAATGTATGACAAATTCTTTAGACCATAGGTAATGTTGCCAAGTTTGCAAGACACGCACTAAAGCATAAAGTTCTTTGTCATATGTAGAATAATTCAACGAAGATCCATGCAATTTTTCACTACAGAAGCAACAGGTTTACCTCCTTGAATTAGCACTCCTCCAATGCCAGTGCCGCTCGCGTCACATTCAACCTCGAAGGTCTTCTCAAAATCAGGAAGTTGCAGCAATGGTGCTTGTGTGAGCTTCGACTTGAGAACATCAAAAGCTTGTTGTTGTGCTGGTCCCCATCGAAACGGCACTCCATGCTTTGTCAACTCATGGAGAGGTGCCGCAATGGTGCTGAAATCCCGCATGAAATGCCGGTAGAAACCTGCGAGACCAAGAAAACTCCGAACCTGTGTGACCGTAATCAGAAGTGGCCAGCTCGTGATGGCAACAATCTTTGCCTCGTCCACCTCAATGCCCTACGAAGTAACAACATACCAAAGAAAAGACACACGATCGATGCAAAAGGTGCACTTCTCAAGGTTACCATATAAACGTGCATTGCGCAAGACATTAAAAACAGCACGCAAATGTTCAAGATGCTCATCATATGACTTGCTGTAAATAAGAATATCATCAAAGTAAACCACCACAAATTTACCAATGAAAGCACGTAAAACCTCATTCATCAACCTCATGAAAGTGTTGGGCGCATTAGTTAACTAAATGGCATGACTAACCATTCATAAAGTCCGAATTTAGTTTTAAAAGCAGTTTTCCATTCATCACCTAAAGCCATACGAATCTGATGATACCCACTACGCAAATCAATCTTGGAGAAAATAACAGAACCACTCAACTCATCAAGCATGTCATCCAATCTAGGAATAGGATAGCGATAACGAATGGTAATGTTATTGATGGCTCTACAATCAATACACATGCGCCAAGTGCCATCTTTTTTGGGAACCAAAAGAACAGGAACAGAACAAGGACTAAGACTCTCACGAATGTACCCGCAGTCCAGAAGATCTTGGAATTGTCGCTGAATTTCCTTAGTCTCGTCGGGGTTGGTCCTTTAGGCAGCACGGTTTGGCAAACTCACCCCTGGAACCAAATCAATCTTGTGCTCAATGCCTCGCACTGGTGGTAATCCAGGCGGTATCTCTGATGGAAAAACATACATATATTCCTGCAAAAGGTCAGCAACAGCAGGTGGCAAGACAATGGATGTATCCTCAATGGAATATAAAGCATGTTTGCACACTAAAGCATAGCAAGTTCCATTAGAGGCATATAAATCATCAAGATCAGATTTAGTTGCAAGAAAAATAGGATTTTTCAACTTAATAGGTTGCTGAATTTCAGAATTGAAAACACCCTTTTGCTTAGCATTATTATTTTTCTCCTTCTCAAATTGTACAATTTCAGTGGGACTCATAGGAAGCAACACAATTTTCTTGCCCTTATGCATGAGAGTATACTTATTAGATCGACCATGGTGAATAGCATCAGTATCAAACTCCCAAGGACGTCCCAACAAAAGAGAACAAGCATCCATAGGTACCACATCAAAATCAGCAAAATCATGATAAGAACCAATGGAAAAATGTATCCTTGCTGTTTGTGTTACCTTAACCTTACCATTGTTGTTAAACCATTGAATGTGATAAGGGTGGGGATGCTCCCGTGTGGTCAAGCCAAGCTTCTTGACCACCTCAACATTCACCAAATTGTTGCAGCTACCACCATCAATGATGGTATGTACACGGCAGTCCTTGACGATGAGAAACATGTTGAAAAGGTTGTGACGTTGGCGGTTGTCGTCCTCTCGAACCGTGGCACTCAAAGCTCGCTGCACAATCAAAGTCCTATAGTTGTTTGTCGCAGATGTACCAAGAACCTCCTCAGCACCATCATCCGAACCTGAAATGTTAGTTGCAATAATATTTCCATCTTCAATATCAGAAGCACTAACATAGCCACCATCAGCAGTGGCAATGATCGCCCGTTTGCTGGGGCAATCTCGTTGCATATGGCCAAGTCCCTGGCAGCGGTGGCACTTGATGTCGGAGCTGCGACTTGTCGATGTGTTGGGTGCAGCCGCCTTTGCTGCAACACCTGGAGGCATCTGGGACTTGCTGTTATCTTGTCCCCGTGATGTAGAAGGTGTGATGCTGCTGCGTACAACACCCGTGGAGGGTGGTGTAGAAGCACGTACGCTCGAGGAGGGCGCTGCTTTGGATGGCACAAGAAATTGTCGTGGCGTGAAGGTGTTGTTCCGCCGCTGCTGTTGGCGACCCTGCACTTCTTTTTCTGCTAACATAGCAAGTTGAAATAAACGTTGAATAGAATGATATTCCTTGTAGTCATCTATGTCCTGGATCTCACGCCGCAAGCCCCCATAAAACCTAACAATTTGGTCCTCCTGATCCTCAACTACCCCACAACGAAGCATACCTTTCTGCAACTCTTGGTAGTACTCTTGGACAGTCATGTCACCCTGATCAAAGCGTTGCAATTTCATAAGAAGATCACGTCTATATGAAGGAGGAACAAACCTAGCGTGCATCTCTTCTTTTAACGCAGCCCATGTCTGTGGTGCATTACGTGTATTGACAAGTTCATTCCACCAAATTATAGCAAAATCTTTAAACTCACTAGTGGCTTGTCTAACTCTATGTCGCTCAGGAACAAGATGAGAGCTAAATTTTTGTTCTACCGTCATCTCCCAATCCAAGTAAGTCTCAGCATTATAAGATCCATAAAATGTTGGAACAGAAAACTTAATCTTAGCATAAGGGTCATTATCTTGTTCAGGAGCATGAGGACGAGGTCTACCTCCCATACCTTGACGATTTCGTCGAGGGCGACGGCGCTGCTGTGCATCAACCTCATCGTTATTGAAGTCATGCTCTGTATCATAGTGAGCATGTGCATCACCACCAAGGATGATAGAGGGTGTAGCTTGTTGGGGAAGACGAGTCTCCATCTCGTCCAACCGTGTGGTCAGACCAGCAACACTTGTATGGAGCCTCTGAAAGGTGGCTGTTGTAGTGGTCTGGTAATTGTTGAAAGCTTCGGTCATTGCCCGCATCATGTCCTTTAGTTCCATATGGGACACGCACTCATCATCTTACGGAGGTGTAGAACCAGAGGTCTTAACCATAGTCTTCTTTCCTGTCATTGATAGTACAAAACAGAAACGAAGACAAAAAGATCGTGAAGAACCCTATTACTACGCTCTCCGAAGTGGGTGGAAAATCGATCAGTAAGATGCGTCTTACCCCGCTCTTACAAAGTTTCTTACCAGAACTGCAGGTGGCCAACGGTGACCGGTGTGAAGCAAGCAGAGAGTGGGTGTGATTGCAAAGGTTACCTGTTCTGCTCGAGAGAAGGTGGAGCTTGGAAGGCTCAAATGCAGTATATGTATGTGGCACACAAGTTAGTAACAGATAACAATGCTGAATAAGTGTCCAAAGAATTTCACCTAGTTACTGGCCTAAGAATGTATTAGAACAGTTGTGGCAACAAGCAAGGACAAGGATGAATGATGATGAACAACAAGGATAATATAAGCAAGTATCCAACACTCACACAGAAATAGCACAACTAGAAAACCCCTTAGCCTCCTGTTTTTGTCTTGAAGCACTAGTAGAAATCAAAATCTTTTTTTTTCTCTTTATTTTTTTTGATATTTTTCTCATCCAGGGGCACAAGAATAGAAACAGCACCAAGTATTAGCTCAAACCGATGAAAGATGAGATCGGCACAAATTCAGGAGCGATTGGAAAAAAACTGGTGCTGGAACTTCGGAGTTCGAAACGAGGGACTTCTTAATTTTTTCTAATTTTTCTGAAAACGCCGTATGTGGACTTTTTCGAGACCTTTCTGGGAGAAAAAATGCGCCACAATCGGAGTTACGAGCGAAAAGTTATGCGCGTCTTAAGGAGGATACCCTGAATCAGGTTTTGGTGGTGGTGGAAACTGCAACAGAAACGAATCGGTGGATGGAATTTTTTTGTAGATTGGTTTTTGTAGATGGCAGCGGATGGAAGAAACAAAACTGAACCAAAACAAATCTAAACCAGCAACCAGACTCAACCTAGGACACAAACTCAGAACTACGGACTCCGAAACTAAATTGTGCAAAAGGTTGAGCGGGGGTTGTAGGTCAGGGAAACTAAAATTTTTTTGTGGCTTTTTGTGGACAATAGGACTGAAACTAAATAAATCCAAAGGGCACACAAGTATACCTCACGGTGAACCTGGAAATCTGATACCAATGGATAGGAGGATGAGTCCTGATCTTCCGAGAGGTAGGGTAAACTTGATTGGGTGGAGATCTCGACGTTGATGATCCAAGGCTCCGAACGAACGAAACCCCGCAATCACTACACCACTGCTCCGTTGGTTATCACCCGTGTCACACGAATGACCTCGCCACGAAGGCTTATCCCTGCAAGCGCAATCAAGAACACAAGCAATAACAGAGAAGTTGCAATCAAAACTGAATTGGTCACGAATTTGGGGTCTCACAACCGATGATCGGTGACACTGTTCAATGACAGATTGTAACTAAGCAACACCCGCCCTAATGTGGTGATGGCTGCTGTATAAAAAGGAGTTTAGGGGCGTGCAAGACCCCTGGACGCAACCGTAATGGGCTTCCACACGATACACGGGCCAGCAGCCCAAAAGGCGGTGGCGCAGCACCGGACAGATTCTGGACGCCGACTTGTTTCACTGATTCCCGTCAACTTAGAAGGAATTTTGAGGTGGGGCTGGTTCCATTGCAAGATTTATGAAATCACGGTTCCAACCATATATAGAACGTCCAAATCTGACTCCGTATGTGTCCGGGACGTCAGTTTTGGTGAAGGCAGCTCCTGGAACCCGAGGTGGAGTCGAAGTCGAGTTGTACTTGGGCTCCTCCTTGGTGTGCACGTCCTATCTCCTCCTCCTTGACTCCTTGGACTCCTCCCAGCCCTTGCTGGTCCTCTTCATTGTTCCTAATCAATAAAACATGCATAAAAACAAGCGTAAGTTCTGAAAAACAATTGACAAGGTTAGAACGTACCTGGAGATCCAATTGTCGTGCACGTGCTCTAGTGATCGGTCCATGCATTGTATGCAAAGGAGAGATGTCCTCATCACCACGGACTAGTCCGTGGTCCCTTGTACAGAAGTGTACAAAACATATATATGTATGTATTCAAGTGTTCGTATTAAGTGATAAGGGACAAAGGCACACAGAAATTCTTGATGAATATGATCAGTAAACATACAACAATCAAGCTATGACCATGATTCACCAAGATCAAGTAACTAAAATAGTTTTTAAGAGGAAAAATAGAGAGAGATGATTTTTCAATATAATTAACATGATTTTGAGGATGGCATACAGGTATGCAAGTTTTCAAGCCACGTTTCGAGCATCAAGGATATTTAGTTCATTTCGGAGCTCACAGAAACGTTTTTCATCAAGTGGCTTGGTAAAGATATCAGCTAGTTGTTTTTCAGTGTTGACATGGGAAATGGCTATGTCTCCTTTCATTGAGTGATCTCTCAAAAACTGATGCCGGATATGTATGTGTTTAGTTCTAGAGTGCTCAACAGGGTTATGGGCAATTTTAATAGCACTCTCATTGTCACAAAGGAGTGGAATACGGCTCATATTGTAACCGTAATCCCTTAGAGTTTGTCGCATCCAAAGGAGTTGTTCACAACAACTCCCGGCTGCAACATACTACGCTTCGGCTGTGGATAGAGCAATTGAATTTTGTTTCTTGGAGGACCAAGAAACTAGGGATCTACCTAAGAATTAGCAAGTACCAGAAGTACTTTTTCTATCTACCTTGCATCTGGCATAATCTGCATCGAAGTATCCAATGAGATTGAATTTTGAACCTTTGGGATACCAAAGACCTAGGTTGGGTGTATGAACTAAATATCTCAAGATCCTTTTAACTGCTGTCAGATGACATTCCTTAGGATTGGATTGAAACCTTGCACAAATACATACACTCAACATGATATCAGGCCTAGATGCACATAAATAGAGCAGGGAGCCAATCATGAAACAATATACCTTTTGATCCACATTTGGTCCGTCTTCATTTAGATCCAAGTATCCATCTGTGGCCATGGGAGTCTTTATGGGCTTTGCTTTGTCCATTCCAAACTTCTTGAGAATGTCTTGAGTGTACTTTGTTTGGCTTATGAACGTCCCGTCCTTTTGTTGCTTCACTTGAAATCCCAAGAAGTAACTCAACTCTCTCATCATGGACATCTCAAATCTATCTGTCATAATCTTGCTAAATTCTTGACAAAAGGATTTGTTAGTTGAACCAAATATAATATCGTCAACATAGATTTGGCAAATGAAGAGATCATCATCAAAGTGTTTAGTAAACAAGGTGTAATCAGCTTTTCCGATCTTGAAGTCATTTTCAATCAAAAAATCTCTAAGGCACTCATACCAAGCTCTAGGAGCTTGTTTAAGGCCATAGAGAGCCTTACGCAGTTTGAACACATAGTCGGGGTGCTCTTGATCTTCAAAATCGGGTGGTTGCTCCACGTACACCTCCTCCTTGATCGGTCCGTTGAGAAAGGCGCTTTTCACATCCATTTGATAAAGCTAGAAATCATGGTGAGTAGCATATGCAAGTAATATACAAATCGATTCAAGCCTAGCTACGGAAGCAAAAGTCTCATCGAAATCCAAACCTTTGACTTGTGAGTACCCTTTTGCCACAAGTCGTGCCTTGTTCCTTGTCACCACTCCATGTTAGTCTTGCTTGTTGCGGAAGACCCATTTAGTGCCGACGACGTTGGGCTTGGGTCTTTCAACAAGCTCCCACACTTCGTTCCTTTTGAAGTTGTTCAATTCTTCTTGCGTCGCCATCACCCAGCTGTAACACCCCAAAATTCTGTTAAGAGGGGAATTTAAAAATTTTTGGACGTATCGCATGTGGTGCAGAAATTCAAATTCAAATTGGAATTTAAATTCAAACCAAAACAGAAAAGAAATGGAAAAAGAAAAATAAAAAGAAAAACCCCACCGGCCAGTGGGCCGAAACCCACCAGCCGGCCCACTCTCCCCGCGACAGACCCGAACCCGCGCCCCTCTCTCCCTCTCACTGACACGCGGGGCCCGCATGTCATCCCCCACCTCCGCGCGCTCGGTCGACCCCGGGACTCTCCTCTCTCCCGAATCCAAACAACCTCCGAAAAACCGCGCCAACAGCCCGAGCTCTGGCCCCGGACGCTGCTATTTAACCAAGCCGATCCTCCGCCGCCTCCCCTCGTGAAATTCCGGCACAGAAACTCGCCGAATTCCCCAGCGCACTCCAATTTTCTCTCCGGTGAGAACCGAAGCTCCGATCACCGTTTTCTCTCGATCCTTGCTCGGGTTTTCTGATCTAACGCACCGATCATGTTCCACCGCCTCCAGGGAGTCACGCAGGTGCAGAAAACTCGGTGTTTTGCACCCTAGACGCAGCTCCGGCAAGCACCGCCGCTATTTCATCTCGGACCTCGCCGCCGACCGCCTTCCAGGACCTCCGAGCTCAAGAAAAACCCCGAGGTGAGATCCCCGACCTCCCCTCTACCATTCTATGCCATGAAATCCAAGTTTTAGGAAGTATAGACGAAAATCCAAAGATCTTCGGCGAGATCGCCGCCTCCCGCCACCGCGCGCCGCCGGGCAGCGCGGGCTGGCTCCGGCCAAGGCGACGTGGCCCCTTGTGCGCCGTCTATTTTAAATCGCACGGTAGAATCAAAACCCGCGCGTACCGGTTCGGCGATCTAATCTGAGCCGTCTATTTTAAATCGGACGGTCCACATCAGCCCCGAATTATAAAGGCCGGGATTCTTATGCGCTACCCCCTGGGGATCTCGGAAAACACGAGCTAGCCCCGGAAACTTCTGATCTAGCCCCTGGAACTTCAGAATTTCGTGTAAATTCATTTAAAAACCATTTTAGCCCCTGGACTTAATAAAAATTAGCAAAACCCCTCTGTTATGTGTAGTTAGACCCCTGGAAATTTGTAAAATAATAAATTAGACCCTGTAGTAGGGAGGATTTACCTTTTTGATCCTATATGATATTAAATTCAGAAATTTGAATCTGTGACTAGGATTTAAATTTAAAAGGTAAGGCAAACATATGTACAAGTTCAAATTTAAACTCTCCTAGCACTTGGAAAACTTTAGAATGAACTAAAAATAGATTTTTGGTTGAAATGAATCTGTCTAATTGTTGTTCATATTTATTAGTTCTAGAAATACCTTTTTAGGCTAGGAAGTTATTCTGAAAACTGAGAAAATAAATTTAAATTAGCTCACATCAGAGGAGAAGTTTAAAAATATATTTTTAATATTTTAGGTCAGAACCTATTCTGTTTAGAAGATATGTCCTACTATTTAATATTAAAACTCACTTTTAGACATACAAGATAAATCTGAAAAATATAGGAAAATAGGTATGCATAAATAGAAAATGATAAATGAAGTCTCCAAATTTAAAAACTTCAGCTTAGGATTTGGTAGAAGATCTGAAAACCTATTTGGAATAGGAAAATACCTCTTATACAAACTTTGTGGCTAAGAAGTGTAATAATTGAATATAAAGAATTTGTTCAAATTGGAATTACATATATAGTGTGCAAATAGAAATCTGAACATAGAAGTTAGAAATAATATACATATGTTTAAAGGTGAATGTAGGCCAAAAATCATCACATGTAGAGTAACCACAACATTTAGAAATGTGAATGACTTTCATAGGTATGTATGTGTGGTTTGTATGAAGTGAAAGTGTGAACTATGTCTTATGGATTGTGTTTTCTTTTGCTATGTGTATTGGCATGAGTAGAACCTGCCCCAGAGCAAGTTCTCCCCTTCCAAGACCAAGACTTTTCATTCCCAGAGCAGCAGGAAGAAGGCAAGTGTACTTGACCACTTTGATCCTTTGCTAGATGTGTAGATAGAATTATTTGCATTGTCAATTGAAATATGAAACCCATGCTAGGAAGTTTCCCTAGAATTGCATTACATTGTTTCCTTGTAGCTTGGGTTGGGATTTATTTTATCATGTCATTTATTCGTATGCTTATGCTTAGCCATGCTTAGAATGGGATAATTGGGATATGAGATCATCAATTTATTTACCTTACTCTTGAATGAGATATTATGAGTTATGTAGAGGTAGGGATCGAGGCAAGTTGGATGATTTGGTTGGTGCTGGGTGCACGAGACTCGGGTTTGTGTTTAGTACTTGCCTGGATCCTAAGGACCGGTTCATGGAGCATGTAACCTAGCTTTACCGTGCCAACCACATGCTGAGATGGGGCAGCTTGGCCAATTAATTAGGTGTATCCCCGGCGTAGTATGGGTGTGTTGGATGGTGTGGGGAGTAGGTGTCAGCTGGACTACCATATGAACCGCAAGGCTCAAGAGGAGGCCACTGCAGCGGGGTTGGAGCCTCTTGTATGCTGTTAGGGGTGAAACCTCAGTGGGCCCACGCTCGTCAGGAATCCCTTTGTAAAGGCTTCGTAGTGATCTCCTAGCTACACACCTGGGAAGTGTGAATGTGGTTCGTAGCCACTGGCACAATGGAGTTTCTTTTAGTCCACCCGGCAAGGGGGGATGAAATCACTACATGTGGATACAGTGGTGCAAACCCTGCAGAGTCAAAACTGTCATGACAGCCGTGCTCACGGTCAAGAGCGGATTGGACTTATTCATGATTAGAGGATAGATGGATTTGGAAGTTGAGGATGTTAAGTCGGGAGCTTGACATTGGATATGATGATAATGGTTACTTGATTTTGATGATGGGTTGGGAGATTGGGACCATTTCACCTGTGTAGTAATGTAGGTGCTTAATAAGCTAAGGTAATAGGTGTTAATTGCATAGTGCTTTAACCATGAGTCAATCCCTCCTTGCTCTAGCCATGCATGACATAACTTTCCCACACTTGCTGAGTACCAACGGTACTCAAACTTGCATATTTGTTGGTTTAAATTGCTGCTCAGGTCAAGGGGATGATGTGGTGTTCAATGACCAATACTTCGGACCCGAAGAAGGATTCTAGGTTCATGGAGTCCCCCGGGCAACGCCTGTGACGGAGCCCACAAGAATAATATTCCGCTGCTATTTTATTTACATGTTATGAACTTATTATCGTCCAACGAGACATATGCTATGTAAGACTTATTTATATTCGACACTTGGCTTGTAATAAATGATGCTTCACTATTTGTCATCATATTTATGAGAAAATGATCCTGGCATACATGTGATATTCACTCGGTTGTTCTTCAGAGAAACCGGGTGTGACAGAAGTGGTATCAGAGCCAAGGTTGCCCGTAGGAACGTGGACCTAGGTAGAAATGGACGTATTTAAGGACTCTATTTTTTAAAAACTATTTTACAAAAGTGTGGGTTGAAGGTGTTATTTAATGGGGTCACTATATTCATCTTACCCCAACTTTTATTCAAAATACAATTTTTGTTTAACTCTTATCTAACTTAATTTTAAATGCTTTATGTTTTAGATGGTTCGCATGATCCGCACCGCCAGCAAGTCCACCGGAGGGAGAGTTTCTGTAGTTGCCCTTGCGCTGAGAGAGGAGAATCGTCCGGTGACGTACCACTCCTACGGGTTGGCAGTAGGAGGTTTGTTGCGCCGTCTACGGCGTATGCTCCACGCCTCCGGTAATACGGGCAAGCTAGTCATACACTACAGCTCCACGCAGACCATCCGTGAGAAGCGGGAAGAATGGAGTTCAGAAATGAGGATTATCAATGAAAATTAGCTGCTCAAGATCCACCACTCTCCGGCTTGTCGAGCGACACAGGTTGATGCCGAGAGGGATGTCACCTGGGAGGCCATCACCTGCCATAGTTACATCTACCGTCGCCACTTGGACAGAACTTAGTACATGTATGTCCTCCAGCGTGAGAGTGGTATCGCGGAGTACAAGTACCCGCCAGTGCAGCAGGGGACTTCCCATGAACACATGGACCTGTGCTTGGAGGATGCTGCTATGCTCAGCACTCGACTGCAGGAGTGTCAGCAGGAGGGACCGAGGCATTGCTTCGCGCCAGCTTGAGGGTGAGATAAAGAGGAGATGGGAATGAACTGTGTCTGACTCCCCAGACCGCCGGGCGAGCAGGCATCGCCGCACTTCTCCACCAGCAGCTTCCCCACCCAAAGCGGAGTCAGAGGGCAGCCACAATAATGAGGAAGATCCTGAGGAGCCAGCTCAGTGATACGAGTCGTGTAGAGTCCTTTCCCTTAGTTCAGCAGGTTATCAAGTAGTCGAGTCAATACCTTAGTTAATGGTGTGCTAATGTTTGGTGTGGGACGTGAGTTGTGGAAGCCATGGGCATTTGTTCGCAACCTCGTCTTTTGGTTGTTTTGCTTTGATGTGTGAACCCCTATGAATTAAGAGTGCATTTATTTTCGCGTGATACGTGAAACCCTCAGAAAGTGTTAATATAATAAGTCCTCAAAAGTTTAAGTTTAAACAAGCAAATTCGGGAAGTTAATACGAAATGCTTTAAATTAACATTTGGTTGATCATGATAGATGGCCGGAAGAGGAAAGGGTCGTGGTGGAAACCCCGCCAACAACAACGATGAGGCCGGCAACCCTCATCTTTCTAGAGGACAAGACAGGGGTGGTCGCCGTGAAGGAGTTGATCCCATCCACCAAATGCTTGAAAATCAGAATCAGCTCATCCAGAGCCTAACTCAAGTGGTGGCCAACTTGCACCAAGTTCCACCTCCACAAGCTGCACCACGCCAACCAAGGTTGGGTGAGTTTCTAGGGACTTAACCTCCAAAGTTTGCAAGTGCTGCTGAACCTCTGGAGGCAGATGATTGGCTAAAGACCATTGAGAGCAAGATGAGGATCATACAATGCCAAGGGTATGAGAGGGTGCTGTTTGCCTCTCACCAATTACACCGACCTGCTGCTGATTGGTGGACCGCTTACGTGGCCGCCCATCAAAACCCTAAGAACATCACTTGGGAAGAGTTCAAGCGTAGTTTCCACAACCATGACATACCCAGGAGTGAACTCAAAAACACGAGAAAGGAGTTCTTGGGGCTGCAGCAAGTAAACATCACGGTGAGGGAATACCTCACTAAATTCACCCAACTATCCCGTTATGCACCACGGGACATCGAGACTAATGAGCAGAAACAGGACTGCTTTGTGGAAGGACTTACAGCGGAAATGCAGTGTGCAATGTCCTCCAACGAGTATGAAAGCTTCCAAAAGATGGTGGACAGAGCATTCGTTGTGGAGAGGAAGCTGAAGGCTTTGGAAAATGAAAACAAGAGGAAGGCGGGATTGTAACACCAAGCCTCGGGTAGCAACACACGCCCACGACTGATGCAGCCACCCGCAGGGCAGACGAGCCGTGCAGTGGTACCCTACTCAGCACCGAGAGGGTACAACCCGAATTTCAGGGCTCCGTCAGCACCAGCACAGCCACAACGTCAGTTTGTACAGCAGCCTCGCCCCACATATCAACCTCGACCAGCAGTACAAGGACCACCGAACCAACCCCAAGACAACAAAGGCCAGGCACCTAAGGTTGGGGTGCAATGCTTCAACAGTGATGAAGTAGGGCACTACGCACATAAGTGCCCAAAGAAGAAGCCCGTGCAGCCTCAACAGCAGAATGTGATGCCAGGACGGGTGAACCACCTGACCATGGAGGAGGCGCAAGAGGCACCCGATGTGGTAGTTGGTAAGTTTCCTGCCAATTTACACATTGCAACCCTGTTGTTCGATTCTGGTGCTACCCACTCGTTCATTGCTCAAGGGTTTGTTAAGAAGCATGATCTAGCAACAACTCAAATGGACCATATGCTAGCAGTAAACTCTCCAGGGGGAGAGATAAGGACAAGACAAGTGTGTCCCAAGGTGAATCTAGACATTAATGGGGTAGTATTTACTGCCAACCTCATAATGATAGATTCACAAGGGATAGATATTATTTTGGGTATGGATTGGTTGACCAAACATAAAGGAATCATCCATTGTTCGACAAGAACGGTGGAACGAACTCACCCTAGTGGCACAAGAGTAAAGTTCATAACCATACAAGAGCCTAGGAGGGGCAATAAACTCAATCAAGTTGAGGTGGAAGTGGAGGAGATCAGGATCATCAGGGAATACCCAGATGTTTTTCCGAAGGAGTTGCCAGGTATGCCCCCCGATCGTGAAGTAGAATTCGTGATTGAGCTAGTGCCTGGAACAGCTCCGATATACAAGAGACCCTATCAGATGGACTCCAAACAGCTGGAAGAACTCAAGGAACATTTGAGAGAATTGACAGAGAAGGGGTACATCCGTCCTAGTTCCTCACCATGGGGAGCTCCAGTGATATTTTTGCCCAAGAAGGACGGAACCCAAAGGTTATGCGTAGACTACCGTGCGTTGAATGAAGTAACCATCAAGAACAAGTACCCATTACCCCGCATTGAAGACTTGTTCGATCAGTTGAGGGGAGCTTGTGTGTTCTCGAAAATTGATCTCAGGTCGGGATACCACCAACTTAAGATAAGACAAAAACTGATATTCCAAAGACAGCTTTCGTACCTCGGTACGGACTGTATGAATACACCGTCATGCCTTTCGGGCTAACTAATGCCCTGGCATACTTCATGTATCTTATGAACAAGGTATTCATGGAATATCTGGACAAATTTGTGGTGGTTTTCATTGATGACATTCTCGTCTTTTCCAAAGATGAAGAAGAACATGAGATGCATTTAAGGTTGGTGTTGCAAAAGCTAAGAGAACACCAACTATATGCCAAGTTGAGCAAGTGTGAGTTTTGGCTGAATAGAGTTCCTTTCTTAGGACATATAATCTCGGAGGGAGGAATCTCTGTAGATTCTGCCAAGATTGAGGATGTACAGAAGTGGAAGACCCTTGAGAATGTCGGGGAAGTTCGAAGCTTCTTAGGATTGGCTGGGTATTATCGACAGTTTATTGAGGGTTTCTCCAAGATCTCGAGACCCCTCACCAAATTGTTAGAGAAGGGAATCACATTCACATGGACACCGCAATGCGAGACGAGTTTTCAAGAATTAAAGAAAAGATTGACAACAACCCCAGTGCTAGTTATGCCAGACATGCAGAAGAACTTTTCGGTGTACTGCGATGCCTCTGGACACGGGTTGGGATGTGTTCCCATGCAAGATGGGCATGTCGTGGCTTATGCGTCCCGGCAGCTCCGGAAACACGAGAAGAACTACCCTACACATGACCTAGAGCTAGCTGTAGTGGCGGATGCTCTAAGCCGGAAAGTGCAGGTCAATAGGTTGAGCTTGAAGGACATGCCTACAGAATTGAAGGAAGAGGTTATAAAACTCAATCTATGTCTGGTGAATAGTGGTGAAGCCATCGCAATGGAAGTGGACTCCACGTTAGAGCAAGACATACGCGATGGTCAAAAGAATGATGAGAAGATACAAGAAATAAGATAACTCATCAAGGATAATAAAGCCCCTAGTTTCAGAGAGGATGAACAAGGTACGGTGTGGCACAGGAAAAGAATCTGTGTGCCTGAAGTGAAGGAGATCCGTGAATTGATTTTGAAGGAGGCTCATGATTCCGACTATTCCATTCATCCTGGGAGTACGAAGATGTACCATGACCTCAAGAGCAGGTATTGGTGGTATGGCATGAAGCGAGATGTCGCGGAACATGTTGCCCTATGTGACACATGTCAGTTGGTGAAAGCAGAACATCAACGACCTGCGGGATTATTGTGACCACTCAAAGTGCCTGAATGGAAATGGGAAGAAATCGGTATGGATTTCATAGTGGGACTACCTAGGACCCAATCAGTATATGATTCGATATGGGTCATCATCGACAGGCTAACCAAGGTAGCTCATTTCATCCCCGTGAAAGAAAGCTACAGCGGATCCAAATTGGCAGAATTATACATATCAAAGATCGTGTGTTTCCATGGAGTGCCAAAGAAAATAGTGTCAGATCGAGGGACACAGTTCACCTCAAGGTTCTAGCAGAAGTTGCATGAAACCATGGGAGCTCATATGAATTTTAGTTCTGCCTATCATCCCCAGACTGATGGACAGACGGAAAGAACTAATCAGATCCTTGAGGATATGTTGAGAGCGTGTGCGCTCAAGAACAACAGGAGTTGGGGTAAGAACTTACCGTATGCAGAGTTCTCCTATAACAACAGCTATCAGGCTAGTATGAAGATGTCACCATTTGAGGCTTTGTATGGGAGAAAGTGCAGAACTCCACTATTTTGGATCCAAACCGGGGAAAGTAAAGTGTTTGGACCCGAGGTACTACAAGAAGCCGAGGCAAAAGTGAGGGAAATTCGCAACAACCTAAGGATAGCACAGACCCGACAAAAGAGTTATGCCGATTTGCGGAGAGGAGAGCTTATTTTCAATGTGGGAGACTATGTTTATCTCAAGGTGTCACCTATCCGAGGACTTCGTCGGTTCAAGGTGAAAGGGAAGTTATCACCTCGATACATTGGACCCTTTCAGGTTCTGGAGAGGAAAGGCGAAGTGGCATATCAACTAGAACTACCGGCCCGCTTATCAGATGTGCACGATGTATTCCATGTGTCACAGCTCAAGAAATGTCTGAGGACGCCTGAAGAGATGTTACCCATGAATGAGGTTGATGTAGGAGAGGATCTGTCTTATGCCGAGCAACCAGTCAAGGTCTTGGAGACAACGGAACGCCTCACAAGAAATAAAAGAATCCGGATGTGCAAGGTGCAGTGGAAGCATCACTCGGAAGAGGAAGCCACATGGGAGCGAGAAGACGAGCTTAAGACACAGTTTCCGGAATTGTTTTCTTAGAACCACCAATCTCGAGGACGAGATTTCTTTTAAGGGGGTAGAGCTGTAACACCCCAAAATTCTGTTAAGAGGGGAATTTAAAAAATTTTGACGTATTGCATGTGGTGCAGAAATTCAAATTCAAATTGGAATTTAAATTCAAACCAAAACAGAAAAGAATTGGAAAAAGAAAAAGAAAAAGAAAAACCCCACCGGCCAGTGGGCCGAAACCCACCAGCCGGCCCACTCTCCCTGCGCCAGCCCCGAACCCGTGCCCCTCTCTCCCTCTCAATGACACGCGGGGCCCGCATGTCATCCCCCACCTCCGCCCGCTCGGCCGACCCCGGGACTCTCCTCTCTCTCGAACCTAAACAACCTCCGAAAAACCGCGCCAACAGCCCAATCTCTGGCCCCGGACGCTGCTATTTAACCAAGTCGATCCTCCGCCGCCTCCTCTCGTGAAATTCCCGCACAGAAACTCGCCGAATTCCCCAGCGCACTCCAATTTTCTCTCCGGTGAGAACCGAAGCTCCGATCACCGTTTTCTCTCGATCCTTGCTCGGGTTTTCTGATCTAACGCGCTGATCATGTTCCACTGCCACCGGGGAGTCACGCTGGTTCAGAAAACTCGGTGTTTGGCACCCTAGACGCAGCTCCAGCAAGCACCGCCGCTATTTCATCTCGGACCTCGCCGCCGACCACCTTCCAGGACCTCCGAGCTCAAGAAAAACCCCGAGGTGAGATCCCCGTCCTCCCCTCTACCGTTCTATGCCATGAAATCCATGTTTTAGGAAGTATAGACGAAAATCCGAAGATCTCCGGCGAGATGGCCGCCTCCCGCCGCCGCGCGCCGCCGGGCAGCGCGGGCTGGCTCCGGCCAAGGCAACGTGGCCCCCTGTGCGCCGTCTATTTTAAATCGCACGGTAGAATCAAAACCCGCGCGTACCGGTTCGGCAATCTAATCTGAGCCATCTATTTTAAATCGGACGGTCCACATCAGCCCCGCATTATAAAGGCTGGGATTCTTACAAGCTACCCCCTGGGGATCTCGGAAAACACGAGCTAGCCCTGGAAACTTCTGATCTAGCCCCTGGAACTTCCGAAATTCATGTAAATTCATTTAAAAACCAGTTTTAACCCCTGGACTTAATAAAAATTAGCAAAACCCCTCTGTTATGTGTAGTTAGACCCCTAGAAATTTGTAAAATAATAAATTAGACCCTGTAGTAGGGAGGATTTACCTTTTTGATCATATATGATATTAAATTCAGAAATTTGAATATGTGACTAGGATTTAAATTTAAAAGGTAAGGCAAACATATGTACAAGTTCAAATTTAAACTCTCCTAGTACTTGGAAAACTTTAGAATGAACTAAAAATAGATTTTTGGTTGAAATGAATCTGTCTAATTGTTGTTCATATTTATTAGTTCTAGAAATACCTATTTAGGCTAGGAAGTAATTCTGAAAACTGATAAAATAAATTTAAATTAGCTCACATCAGAGGAGAAGTTTAAAAATATATTTTTAATATTTTAGGTCAGAACCTATTCTGTTTCGAAGATATGTCCTACTATTTAATATTAAAAGTCACTTTTAGACATAGAAGATAAATCTGAAAAGTATAGGAAAATAGGTATGCATAAATAGAAAATGATAAATAAAGTTTCCAATTTTAAAAACTTCAGCTTAGGATTTGGTTGATGATCTGAAAACCTATTTGTAATATGAAAATACCTCTTATACAAACTTTGTGGCTAAGATGTGTAATAATTGAATATAAAGAATTTGTTCAAATTGGAATTTCATATATAGTGTGCAAATAGAAATCTGAACATAGAAGTTAGAAATAATATACATATGTTTAAAGGTGAATGTAGGCCAAAAATCAACACATTTAGAGTAACCGCAACATTTAGAAATGTGAACTATGTCTTATGGATTGTGTTTTCTTTTGCTATGTGTATTGGCATGAGTAGAACCTGCCCCAGAGCAAGTTCTCCCCTTCCAAGAACAAGACTTTTCATTCCCAGAGCAGCAGGAAGAAGGCAAGTGTCCTTGACCACTTTGATCCTATTATAGGATGTGTAGATAGAATTATTTGCATTGTCAATTCAAATATGAAACCCATGCTAGGAAGTTTCCCTAGAATTGCATTACCTTGTTTCCTTGTAGCTTGGGTTGGGATTTATTTTATCATGTCATTTATTCGTATGCTTATGCTTAGCCATGCTTAGAATGGGATAATTGGGATATGAGATCATCAATTTATTTACCTTACTCTTGAATGAGATATTATGAGTTATGTAGAGGTAGGGATCGAGGCAAGTCGGATGATTTGGTTGGTGCTGGGTGCACGAGACTCGGGTTTGTGTTTAGTACTTGCCTGGATCCTAAGGACCAGTTCATGGAGCATGTAACCTGGCTTTACCGTGCCAACCACATGCTGAGATGGGGCAGCTTGGCCAATTAATTAGGTGTATCCCCGGCGTAGTATGGGTGTGTTGGATGGTGCGGGGAGTAGGTGTCAGCTGGACTACCATATGAACCGCAAGGCTCAAGAGGGGGCCACTGCAGCGGGGTTGGAGCCTCTTGTATGCTGTTAGGGGTGAAACCTCAGTGGGCCCACGCTCCTCGGGAATCCCTTTGTAAAGGCTTCACAGTGATCTCCTGGCTACACACCTGGGAAGTGTGAATGTGGTTCGTAGCCACTGGCATAATGGAGGTTCTTTTAGTCCACCCGACAACGGGGGATGAAATCACTACATGTGGGCACAGTGGTGCAAACTCTACAGAGTCAAAATTGTCATGACATTCGTGCTCACGGTCAAGAGCGGCTTGGACTTATTCATGATTAGAGGATAGATGGATTTGGAAGTTGAGGATGTTAAGCGGGGAGCTTGACATTGGATATGATGATTATGGTTACTTGATTTTGGTGATGGGTTGGGAGATTGGGACCATTTCACCTGCGTTCGGAGCTCATCTCCGCAAAGGGGGAGAGGCCCGCCGCCAAACTGGCTACGTGGCAGGCTCGGGGCTCATCCCAGCAAAGGGCGAGGTCCGACCCCGTGGGACACATGTTGCCCCGGAGCTAGCCTCGGCAGAGGAGCGAGGCCAGTCCCGAAGGACATGTGTCGACTGCGGAGCTAGTCACCGCAGAAAAGAGAGGACCAGCCGCGCGGGACACATGTCGCTCTCGGAGCTCACCTCCGAGAGGTCTGGCCCCGCCAGACACGTGTCACCTTCGGAGCTCACCTCCGGGAGGTCCGACGCTGATGGACACATGTCGACCTCGGAGCTCGTCTCTGAGGAGAAAGGAAGTCTGGCGCTGTTAGGACACGTGGCACATTCGGAGCCACCTCCGAAGAGAGGGGAGGTCCGGAATTGACACATGGCACCCCCGGAGCCACCTCCGAAGAGAGGGGGAGGTCCGGAACTGACACGTGACGTTCGCGGAGCTCGCCTCTGTTGAGAAGGGAGGTCCCGACCCACCAGACACGTGGCGCATGCGGAGCTCACCTCTGAGGGAGAGGGAGGTCCCACCCGCCAGGACGCGTGGCGCCCGTGGAGCTCACCTCTGAAGGAGAGGGAGGTCTCGTCCGCCTGACACGCGGCACAACCAGAGCTGGTCTCTACGGAAAAGGGAGTCCAGGTTCCTGCAGGACACGTGGAGCTTCCGGAGCTCACCATCGCGAAGGTAACGCGATTCTAAAGCGGTTTTTTCTTCTGTACGCATGGGAATCCCCGGTACTGAGGAAACACGATTTCCACAATGTTACCGCACCGAATCAATCAAAGATAAGTTGTTAAGATCTAAAAACAATTTGAACAGGACTCTTGTTCGAATTCCGATCAGATTAGAACTCTTCTCTTCCCAATTATAAATAGAACCCAAGATCTTTGGCCGCAACCACGAACTTCTTTTCCACCTCGTGAGCTGACAAATTAGAGCCCTAGCCCCAGCTAGCCAAGTAAATCCCTTCGCCGGAGATTGACTACCGGAGAGACCGCTGACAAGCCAGAGATGATTGCCATCGCCGAAGGAGAGTCGACGATCTGTTTTGCTAGGAGGGAGGACCTAAGAACGTAAGGTAGGTCTCCAATACCACCTTATGACATCATCGCATTTTCTTTGCATCTGTTCTTTGATTCCTTTCGAACAGAAGCTTTTTCATGGACAGATCACGTGTTGATCGGTTTGATCTAAAGTCAAGATCATTGGCACGTCCACATTTGATCCGAACACCCCTGTTCATCGTAAAACCATGCAAGCCATGCAGGAACACGTACAACTGATCTAATAAAAACTGCATCATAGGAATTAACATGCATATGCATCATCGCATCTGGTTAAAGTTTGTGCTTAGTATTGATTTTTATGAATCTTGTATGTGCGTGATCTCGTATAGAAGGACAAGCTCAGGGAGCTGTCTATGACGAGCTGCAACAACAAGGTTTCGAGATCCAAGAGCAACCGGAACCGCAAGAACAAGGCAAGTGCCCCTTGACCATGTTGATCCTATGTTTTGGAAAACTGTTTTGTTTGCGAAAAGGTGTGTGTGCTGAGTCAAACATGATGGGAAACCCGTTCATAAGAGTTTACTAGTTTTGGTTAAACCACCCTTGTCGCCAGGGAAGTTTATGAGTTGGGTATGGTTTTTACTTTTTGCTTCGCTGAGTCCACGGGATTTTGGGAAGCGAGATAGATGTGTCTACCTAACTGCAATTGTGATGATAATGAGAACTTGATGTTGTTAATTAACATGGATCGGAGGGAGATCTAGGCAAGCCTGGGTTTGTGAATGAGGTAGAATGAGATGGTGGTTTACTTGCCGTAGATCTAAGGACCGGTTCATGCCAGCCATGCCAGGATAACAGTGCCACCACAAGGACAAGTATGGGTGGGGCTTAGCTGAGTAATTAGGTAAGTTGCTAGATTGTTATGGACCGGGGAAGGCGCGGGGAATGGGAGTCGAGTGAGGACCGCCATGGGAACTGCATGGCACAAGAGGGGGCCGTAGGTGGGAGACTTGGAGATTCTAGACTGCCGGTGAAACCTTAGTGAGTCCATACATATAGTAACCCCTTTGTAAAGGCTATTTTGTGATCTCTTGACCATACACCGACGGTTGTGTACTGGTATAATGGAGGTTCTGCAGTCGCCGACGGGTGACGAAATCACAAACTTGTGGGTAAAGTGGTACAAACTCTGCAGAGTCTTAAACTGTCATGATAGTCGAGCTTACGGTCACGAGCGCCTGGACAACTCACATGATTAGATGGGATGGTTATTGGGAGGTTATGGTTTTTGGTTATTGTTTGGTTTTTTGGGACTGTTGAGTCCGGGTGATAAGATTTGGTTGCATGACTATTGAGTCATGGCAACGAGATTGGTCTCGGTGTGAGACAGAATTGAATGGTAACGAATACGAGATGGTATTCGTAAGATGGTAGCAAATACGAGATGGTATTCGTAAGATGGTAGTGAATACGAGATGGTATTCGTGAGATGGTAGCGAATACGAGAAGGTATTCGTGAGCAAAGATAAAGTTGATTAATGTCTGGTTGAGACATGGACAGTGATGAAACATAATGGAGGTATGTTGGTATTTTAATACATGTTGGGATTACATTCACTTAAAGTTAAGTTGCTGTTTTATCGTAGTTTTGAAAAATAACTTTGCTTTCTGCGATAAGCCTTCTTATACCTTCCTTGTTGTGAGCTACATATCATATTTTCCCGCACTCGCTGAGTACATCATTGTACTCCAACTTGTATTATTACTTCATCATCAGCAACAGGAGAAGAATACTATGAAGACCAAGTGGAGCGTTAAGGCGTGTAATCTGTCCTCAACCTTGCCTGTGGGGATGGAGCAGAGATGGAGCCACTGCTGCTGCTTAGATTGCTTCCGCACTAGAATAAAGACTTCCGCTGCTAGACTTAGACTTCCGCTGCTAGAATAGAATAAAGACTTCCGCTGCTAGCATGAGTCCAAGACTCATGAGACATTGTAATAAAACCCTGTTATTCGTGGTAATATATATTCTGAATTTAGTTTGTGAAACATATGTGTATGTGTGATGAACATCTTGGGCACACAGAGCATCAGTTCTCGGTTCCGTGGTTTTCCACAGAATTGAGGGTGTCACAAGAAGCAACATTGGAAAGCATTCTGGTGGTTCAAGAATTTTCAGATGTGTTCCCGGGAGAACTTCCAGGTATGCCACCTGACCGGGACATTGAATTTGTCATTGATTTAGTACCTGGAACTGCACCTATAGCGAAGAGGCCATATAGGATGCCCGTTAATGAACTAGTGCAACTTAAGAAGCAAATTCAGGAGCAGCTAGAAAAGGGTTTTATATGCCCAAGATCATCACCCTGGGGAGCCCCCGTGCTCTTCGTAGACAAGAAGGATGGGACCCAAAGGATGTGTGTGGATTATAGGTCTCTCAATGAGGTGACGATCAAAAATAAATACCTGCTGCCCCGTATAGAGGACCTATTCGACCAAATGAAATGTGCCCAAATTTTCTCCAAGATCGATCTTCGGTCGGGATACTTCCAGCTGAAGATAAAGCCCTCCGACATACCCAAGACTGCATTTCGAACACGGTATGGTTCGTATGAATATACCGTTATGTCTTTTGGGTTAACGAATGCACCCGCATACTTTATGTACCTCATGAATAAGGTCTTCATGGAGTACTTGGACAAGTTCGTCATGGTTTTCATCAATGATATCATGGTGTATTCAAAAAGCGAGGAAGAACATGAAGAAAATTTGAGATTGACATTGCAGAAACTACGAGAGCATCAATTGTATGCCAAGTTCAGCAAGTGTCAATTTTGGCTAAAGGAGATATCGTTCCTAGGCCACATCATCTCCGAGAGAGGAGTATCGGTTGATCCCGAAAAAGTGGGAGATGTTCTGAAGTGGAACCAACCGTAGAACGTGAGAGATATTCAGAGTTTCCTTGGGATGGCTGGCAACTACCGACGGTTCATCAAGCATTTCTCCAAAATAGCGAAGCCTATGACTGAATTGCTAATGAAGGGAAAAGCATTTCAGTGGACACCAGTGTGCCAAGAAAGCTTCGAGGAGCTCAAGAAAAGGCTAACCACAGCGCCAGTTTTTGTATTTCCGGACGTGAGCAAGAGTTTCGATATATATTATGACGCATCAAGACAAGGGCTTGGATGTGTGCTCATGCAAGAAGGACAAGTGTTAGCCTATGCGTCGAGACAACTAAAGAAACACGAGCTAAATTACCCCACACATGACTTGAACTTGCAGCCGTGGTACATGCCTTGAAGATTTGGAGGCATTATATCCTTGGCCACCGATGTGAGATCTATACGGATCACAAAAACTCAAGTATATATTCACGCAAATGGATCTGAATTTGAGGCAACATCGATGGTTGGAACTCATCAAGAATTATGATGTTGGAATCAATTATCACCCCGGAAAGGCCAATGTAGTAGCAGATGCGTTGTGCTGGACGGGAGCATGTCACCAACTCACGGTTCGGGAGCTACCGCCCGAGCTGCGCAAGGAGTTTGAACGGTTACATCTCGGGTTCTTGAACGAGATGGAAGTGATAGAACTCAACTCTTCGCTGGAAAAATATATATGAGATGTCCAAGCAACGGATGAGGAAATCAAGGAAATCAAATAAAGAATCCGACAAGGCATAGAAAAGGATTTCAAGGAAGACGAGAAGGTCACGCTTTGGTTAGGAAAAAGGATTTGTGTGCCTAACGTGAAGCACATCCGTGACACGATATTAAAGGAGGCACATGACTCACCTTATTCCATACATCCCGTCTGTACAAAGATGTACAAGGACCTGAAAACTTGCTATTGGTGGGATGGTACGAAAAGGGACATAGCTGAATATCGTGTTTTGATCGGTTTTTGGCGGTGGAATTGATCTAGATCTTGAGTCAAGATCATCACCATGTCCACACTTGATCCCTACATCCTTGTTTGTCATAAAACCCCATGAAAGCCCATTAAAATATGCAAGAACACGTACAAACTGGTTTTATAAAACAGCACCATAGGTATTGCAGTCATCTACACCATTGCATCTTGAGTAGAGTTGTGCATGATGTTTGATTGCTGTAAATTTTGCATGTGCATGGTCGTGAGTAGAAGGACAAACTCAGGAAGCCATCTACGAAGGACTACAGCGCCAAGACTTCGAGACGCTTGAGCAACAAGAGCCACGGGAGCAAGGCAAGTGCCCCTTGACCATATTGATCCCATGTTTTGAAACTGTTTTGTTTGCAAAAACTCGTATGCTTGAGTCAACTTGATGGGACACCCTTTTTTAGGAGTTTACTAGTTTTGTTAACCATCCTTGTCGCCGGGAAAGTTGATGAGTTGGGTATGGTCGTTTTTCCTTTTTGCTTCGCTTAATCCACGGGATACGGGAAGCTGAATTAAAACATGGTTAGCTACTGCACTCGTATGAATAATGATGATGAGAACTTGATGATGTTAATGAGCATGGAATCCGGGTGATCTAGGCAAGCTTGGTTCGTGGATGTTGCTGAATGAGATGTTGGTTTACTTGCCGTAGATCTAAGGGCCGGTTCATGCCAGCACATGCCAGGAAAACAGTGCCACCACAAGGCCAAATATGGCTGCGGCTTAGCTGACTAATTAGGTGTGTTGCTAGCTTGTTATGGACCGTGGATGGCACGGAGAATGGGAGTCGAGAGGGACTGCCCTGGGAACTGCATGGCACAAGAGGGGGCCCCTGGGTGGGAGATTGGTGATTCGAGCCTACCGGTGAAATCTCAGTGAGTCCATACATCTAATAGCCCATTTGTAAAGGCTATTTTGTGATCTCTTGGCCATACGCCGACGGTTGTGTACTGATATAATGGAGTTTCTGCAGTCGCCGACGGGTGACGAAATCAGGAACTTGTGGGTAAAGTGGTGCCACCTCTGCAGAGTGTAAAACTATCATGATAGCCATACTTCCGGTTACAAGCACCTGGCTAACTCACATGATTAGAAGGGAAAACATGGGATGGATATTTGGTATGGTTATGGTATGGTCATTGGGATTTGTTTTGGAACTGTTTTTAGTCATGAAAAATAAGTTTGGCTTCGGTTATATGAATATGAGATGGTTATGAATGTTCATGAGTATGAGATGAACTTGAGAAAGGTTAATGGCTGGTTGAGACTTGATAAATGGTGAATTATGATGGAGAAAATGTTGCTGTTTTACTTGGTCATATTGGGATAAATATCACCTAGAAATAGTTGATGTTTTTATCATGTTGTGAAATAAAATTTGCTTGCTGCAATGAGCCTTTTTATTCCTCCCTTGCTGTAAGTTACATGTCATACTTTTCCCGCACATGGTGAGTACAACATGTACTCACCCTTGCATTATCACATAAACATCAGCAACAGGAGAACAGTACTTCGAGGACCATGTGCAGTACTAGGCGTGCAAACTACCGTCAACATGCCTGTGGAGTTGAAGATGGAGCCACTGCCATTTAGTTATTTTCGCTGTCGTTTAGAGACTTCCGCTGCAAGAATAAGATAGACAATCATGAGTGAGACAATTAGTCGATGTAATGAAGTACTCAAACACTATTTATTCATGGTTATATTATGAATTCAGTTTGTGGATTACATTTGTATGTGTGATGAACGTCCTGGGCACACATATGCATTAACTTGGTTCTGGTTTCCGGAACCGGATGTCACACACTGAGGTTTCACCGGCAGGCTCGAATCTCCATTCTCCCACCCATGGGCCCCCTCTTGTGCCATGCAGTTCCCAGGGCAGTCCCTCTCGACTCCTATTCCCCGCGCGATCCAACGGTCCATAACAAGCTAGCAACACACCTAATTAGTCAGCTAAGCCGCACCCATATTTGGCCTTGTCGTGGCACTGTTTTCCTGGCATGTGCTCGCATGAACCGGTCCTTAGATCTACGGCAAGCAAAACACTATCTCATTCAGCAACATCCACGAACCAATCTTGCATAGATCTCCCCAATTCCATGCTCATTAACATCATCAAGTTCTCATCATCATTATTCATATGAGTGCAGTAGCTAACCATGTCTTATTTCAGCTCCCGTATCCCGTAAGTTAAGCGAAGCAAAAAGGAAATATAACCATACCCGACTCATCAACTTTCCTGGCGGCAAGGATGGTTAACAAAAATTAGTAAACTCCTATAAAAAGAGTGTCCCATAAAATTGACACAAGCATACACGTTTTCGCAAACAAAAACAGTTTCAAAACATGGGATCGATATGGTCAAGGGACACTTGCCTTGCTCCCGTGGTTCGTGTTGCTCAAGCGTCTCGAAGTCTTGGTGCTGTAGATCCTCCTATACGGCCTCTTGAGCTTGTCCTTCTACTCACGACCACGCACATACAAAATTTACAGCAATCAATCATCATGCACAAACTTTACTCAAGATGCAATGGGGTAGATGAATGCAAATCGTATAGTGCAGTTTTATAAAACCAGTTTGTACGTGTTCTTGCATGTTTTAATGGGCTTTCATAGGGTTTTATGATGAACAAGGGTGCTGGGATCAAGTGTGGACGTGGTGATGATCTTGACACAAGATGTAGATCAATTGCACCATCAAAAATTGATCAAAACATGATATGTCCACACGCAAAAGTTTCTGCTCGAAGGGGGCGATGAAAACGGATGCGTAGCAACAGCAGTGACGTGGTAAGAGGGGTGACGGGGACCTAACTCTCTTCTTCATCCTCTCTTCCTTGCAGCTGGACTTCTTCCATTGCAATGGCAGCAGCTGGGGTTTTTCTTTGGAGAAGAATAGGGCTGTGGCCAGGGCTTGGCAGGATAGGTCTTCTTCTCCGTCGATGGTAAGGCGGGGCAGAGTTTCGACGGCGGCCAAGGCAGCAGCAAAGAGGTGGCGACCAGGGCTTGGCAGCATGGGCAACAGGCTTGTTTTGGCAGGGGTGGCGGCCAGGGAGGACTGTATTTATAAGGGGGAAGATCTCCTACTCAGTTTGGAGAAGGAGAGGGACTCTATCTCCAAGAGATGCAATCTCCTACTCAGTTTGGAGGAGGAGAAGGACTCTATCTCGAAGAGGTGCGTCCAGCAGGGTGTTTTATCTCCAAAACTTTATCTCTATGTTCTATCTTTAAGCTTATCTAGAAGCTTTATCTCTAAGGTTCATCTAGAAGCTTTATCCCTAAGGTTTATCTCCAATATTCTTGTAGAAGCTTTATCTCTAAGGTTTATCTCCAAGATTCTTATAGAAGCTTTATCTCCAAGATTCTTCTAGAAGCTTTATCTCAAAGATTCTTATTGAAGCTTTATCCCCAAGATTCTTCTAGAATATTTATCTCTAAAATTCTTCTAGAAGCTTTATCTCTAAAATTCTTCTAGAAGATTTATCTATAAGATGCGGCCAGGGTTTTATCCCATTTCTCTTCATTTCTATGTTCCTTTCTCCATTTATATATTCCCTTCTCTATTTCTATCGTTCTTTCTCCATTTCTACTTCTTTTTCAAACGCTTCACGTAGGGTGTGTCTTGATTGCAATCACCGTCCCTCGGGGTTATTTAAGTACCCGCTTGATCACTGCGTTGTGACGTAGTAAGAAGTGAAATAAGCCAACTGAAAATGCTGTATTGAACTATTAAATGTCTTGAAACCTTGTATGCTGTAGTTATAGAGCAAATTAATTTTATATTCCACTTCGGGCATCACCACATCGGAGGAAAGCGTTTCTTGTTTGATTGTGGACTTCCGATGTGAGGGCTGCCTAAGGCACATGAATATGCTGCTATAAAAACTGAAAGTAAGGATCAACTTATAGCCGTGTCTTTGTCGCTAATTCCTTTTCCTATCATACACATCCCTGCATCTAGAGTTCCATGCCTAGGCTAGACGGTTAAGCCTTGCTGAGCCATCGTGCTCACGGTTGCAATATTTGAGCTGTATGCAGGTGAGAGATATGAGGAGGGTTCCGAGGATGAGACGATGCCCCCGTCAGGGTACACGGCCGAGATGGAGCCCTGCACGCCGCCGTGATTTCTCCAGTTCCATGCTGCTAGCGTGTAGCGTCCCCGGGCTGGACGGCTGCACTTTTGCATAGTTAGGATGAGAGGCTACTAATGTACATTACTTCCGCTGTATAGTTATATTTTGTAAAAAACTTCCGCTGCTTTATGTCAAATAAAAGTTTGTATGTTGTTCTTTAATCTTTTCGTGTGTGCTGTTGGGTGCCGCATCGCACGGCACCACCCTATGCGTTCCTGGAGTGGGTGAACCACGGGGTGGTCCCCACAGTCGTGGTATCAGAGCCGCATTGGGAATAGCATGCTCGAAAAGAGCCTATTTTGAAAGTTTAGAAGTAGTCGAGTGAGGATTAGTCATTAAGCCCACATAAGGTCTATGATAGTAGTAGATATTGAGGTGGAAAAGCTAACATACTTATTATACATTTTGTAACTATGCTCCGACATCAGGTAAGAGGTAAGGTACGCCACCGCAGGCGGATCAATTGCGGTAACTCGCCATACGAGTAATGGTATGGAAGGTTATACCGTGGCTTGGCATGGTAGTTAATATGAGTCTCTAAACCTCTTCATGGTTCTGAGAGCATATGAAAACGCTGATCTCCAGCGTGCCTTAGGCAAAAGTGAGAATACCGCATCGTGGGGTGAGCAACACGATAGTATGCAACTCTTGAACGTTCAATGTTCAAAGTGCCATACGCAGCGCTCGCCATCGGCGTGCCTCAACGGTCATGAGGCAGTAGGTGGTATCGGTTGGGTTGATAAAATTCCCAACCGCGACGACCCGTTTGCGCTCTACTCGGGTTCCCCGGCGTCTGTTGTGAAAACATGACCATGTACCTTGAGACGTGGACTCAAGGACGATCCTTATGGCAATGATACGGACCGTATGTTTTTATTATGATATGGAACTGCCTGAAATGCCAAAAACCATTGTGTGCACCATTATTGTGTGTTCTTCTGCAGGTACATTAACCACGTTAGTGCATGACGTATAGTAACCGTTTGTGAGTGACGACTTTAGTTCCACCATTTGACACGTATATGCCGGAATACCGGTTTAGGATTTTTCTTTGGTAAGGAAACATAGTACCGAGACTGAATAAAAGTTTATTTTCAAAGAAAAGAGTCAAAATGAAGTTTAGGATTTCATTTAGGGGTTAGTAAACTCCTATATTGAACTAAGAGTCAATTGGGAGTATAGATTCAGTCTCAAAAACTTAGGAATAATCTCCCCTGTTTTCAGCAGAAAATTTTTCTGAACTTGAACAGGGCATAACTTAAGATTGGTTGAACCAATGGAGGTGTGGGATACCATTCTGGAAAGTTTTGGCAATCCTATAAAACTTTTTTGTAGAGCTCCAGAATAAAATCTCCCTCCAATGGGATGAAAATCTCAGATGAGTAGGTACTGCCAAGAAACAGGGCAGACCAAAATGCTCTCTGGAATTTTCTGTATTTCAACCACAACCTCCTGTAGAAAATTTTCCAAGGGTCACGTAAGACACCGTTGGAAAGTGCAGGAAATGTGCTACAACTTTGTTGTTGAACACTAGTCCAGATTCTGCCCCTAAGGTGGTCAAAACTGTTGAATTATCTAGACTGGTCACCTGGACCAGAAGCTGAACAGTGAACACCACGTTAAAGTGTTTCAGCAAAACACTTAGTTTCACAATTCGACGTTCAGTGGCTGTTGTAAAACAGCGAGTTGGAGTCGAAAAGTGTATGCGTTCGACATATCATTTCGAGCGGGTACATGTTTGGGTCCAGTGCAATAGCGAGAAATTATGCATACTAACACACTTAACATCCCGTGGCAACCCCGATGGTCGAAATGAACTTTTAACCCCTAAAGTTCAATACTTTGGAACTCGATCGGGTGACACGTTCCAGGGATGTATATGTTGTATAAAGTTTATACTTTATCCATATGTGTGACTGTTATGCATACTGTTTATTCCATTCTCTCACTACGATTGTATAGACTGGATGAAGTAAACAAACATGTGCTGATCATTTGAATGATCTGAATGCAGAATGGTGCGGACACTTTCAACGCAAGAGGAGGGAGGTCCGAGTCAAGTTCGTGGTGATGAGTCTCCACCTCCGGAGCAGACCACGACGCAGCAGCAACCACCTCCTCCACCACCAGAACTTCCAAGGAATCTTGCGGAGGTTCTCGCCGCAGTGCTCGGCTCACGCGACAAGCAAACCGAGCTGCTGCGGATGTTGGTGCAGCAGAATGCGTTCCATCAGGGAGGACGCCAAGACAATGGGCAACGCCAGCCCTAACAAAGTTCATATTCAGAATTCATGGCGACCCATCCACCGGTCTTCACGGAGGCCGAAGAACCTTTGGAGGCGGACAGCTTTATCCGCACTCTAGAGGCAAAGTTCGGGCTGCTACGATGCACCGAACACCATAAGGCACTGTATGCAGTGCAACAGCTTCAAGGAGAAGCCGGTACATGGTGGGCGAACTACACCGCCTCCTTACCAGCTGGCCATGCCGTCACATGGGCGGAGTTCCGGGAGGCGTTCCGTGCCTATCACATACCTCCCGGTGTGATGGAAATGAAGCTCCAGGAGTTCCTGGCGTTACGGCAAGGCGAGAGGAGTGCTCACGAGTACTCCAGGTTATTCAACCGGCTGGCGCAGTATGCGCCAGGATTTGTGGGGACGGTAGACAACAAGCGCAATGCGTTCTTCCGAGGCCTGAATTCCAAGATGAAGGTCCATCTCGCCCAAAGCAATCGCGGCACATTCAACGACCTCGTTAATGCCGCGATTCTACAAGAGAATGCTCAGCGCGAGCGCGGTTCTGATAAGAGGAAACGCAGCGTGCTGACGAGCAGCAGTGGTGGAACGCCACAAAAATACCACGTGGTGTATCGCTCACCATCCGGTCAGAGATGGCAGCCACCAGCCCGACCGCCCCAGTTTCGCGGTCGACAATATAATGCGCCGGGCTTCCGACCGACATATCCACCACAGCAACAGCAACAGAAACAGCAAAGGATGGTCCCGCGTGCGCCTCAGTTTCAACATCGTGCACCGGGATTCCGTCCTCAAGTCGGCGGAACCCTGACACCTTACACGTGCTACACGTGTGGCCGTGTCGGGCACATTTCGAGGGACTGCCCCGAGCTGCGACAGGGCAGGGGGGCAGCACCGTATCAGGGTGCTAATCAGCCCCGCAACCAGTCCAAGAAACCTACACCAAAACCCGGCAACGTCCATCACTTAGCTATCGAAGACGTGCCGGAAGGCGAACCCGTCCTCGCGGGTACGTTTTCTTACTTAGATCATCCCGTAGTCATACTTTTTGACTCCGGTGCCACCCATAATTTCATAAGTCAGTCTTATGTTACTAAATATCAACTGCCTATCATTCCCACAAATAATTCATATTTGATATGTTCTCCGGGTGGGAAAATAACAGCTGATAGAATGGTCTATAGAGCACCATTACAGTTGGGTGGAAATCTATATCCGACTTCTCTAATCATGTTAGAGAGTCAAAAACTTGATGTCATTTTAGGAATGTCATGGCTACATCGCCATGGTGCTGTTCTTGACATCATTCCACGTGTGGTTCGTTTAAACTCTTCACTTCATGAACCACATGTTCTTATTCTTGACCGTTCGGTTCAGAAAGCCCCAGCCACATATAACACGGAAACCACGAAACTTGAGGATATTCGTGTGGTCCATGAATACCCGGATGTCTTTCCGGATGATCTTCCGAGCATGCCACCCGAAAGGGATGTCGAGTTCAAGATTGAACTTGTACCCGGGACAACACCGATCTCACGGAGACCGTACAAGATGGCTCCGAACGAGCTGGCTGAATTGAAGGAGCAGCTCAAAGACTTGATGAAGAAGAGTTTCATTCGACCGAGTTCCTCGCCATGGGGATGCTCGGCGCTGTTTGTGAAGAAGAAGGATGAAACCTTGAGGTTGTGTGTGTACTACCGACCTCTCAATGCCGTCACCATCAAGAATAAATATCCACTGCCCCGCATCGATATTCTCTTCGATCAACTTGTGGGTGCGAGTGTATTTTCCAAGATGGATCTTCGCTCCAGATATCACCAAATCAAGATCCGAGCGGAGAATATTCCAAAGACGGCCTTCTCGACGAGATATGGGTTGTATGAATACCTCGTCATGTCCTTTGGTCTCACCAACGCCCCGGCACATTTCATGTATCTCATGAATTCAGTGTTCATGCCGGAGTTGGACAAGTTTGTGGTGGTGTTCATAGACGACATCTTGGTTTACTCCAAGTCTGAAGAAGAACACGCCAAGCACTTGCATATCGTGCTTCAACGATTGCGAGACAATAAGCTTTATGCCAAGTTCAGCAAGTGCGAGTTTTGGATCAGCCAAGTGCCATTCCTTGGTCACATTATTTCTGCAGAAGGTATTGCTGTTGATCCAAGCAAGATCGAACAAGTGCTGAAATGGAAATCCCCCACATCAGTCCATGAAGTCAGAAGTTTCCTCGGGTTAGCAGGATATTATCGGAGATTCATACCAAATTTCTCCAAGCTTGCTAAGCCGATGACTGAACTGTTGAAGAAGGAGATCAAATATGTTTGGAGCTCAGCTTGTGAAGAAGCTTTCCAAGCATTAGTGAAGCATCTTACAACAGCCCCGGTGTTAGCTCAACTGGATACAACCAAGCCCTTCGACGTATATTGTGATGCTTCCGGCATCGGGCTTGGCTGTGTATTGATGCAAGATGGAAGAGTGGTCACCTATGGCTCACGTCAGCTTCGTAACCACGAGCATCACTATCCGAGTCATTATCTTGAGCTCGCTGCTGTGGTGTTAGCCTTGAAGATGTGGAGGCACTATCTGCTTGGGAACTTAGTGCACCTCTACACCGACCACGAAAGTCTAAAATATATATTCACTCAAAAGGAGTTGAATATGCGGCAACGGAGATGGCTAGAACTGATCAAAGACTATGAGGTCGAGATTCACTACCATCCCGGTAAGGCAAACTTGGTTGCCGACGCCTTGAGCCGCAAATCTCATGTCAACAATCTGTCCATCGGCCCACTTGAAGAGGAGGAGCCAAGTCTGTACTTGGTTCCATATGGGGCATTGTATAATCTTGCTCTCGTCCCTACAATACGAGAGGAAATTATGGAAGCACAGAATAAAGATGTGGGAATGTCGCACATTCGGAGGAGGATGAAGAATGGTGAAATGAAATGCTTCCGAAGAGATGAACACGGCACTCTATGGTTTAAAGACCGTATATGTCACACCCGGTTTTTCCGAAGAACAACCAAGTGAATATCACATGTATGCCAGGATCATTTTCTCATACATGTGATGACAAATAGTGAAGCATCATTTATTACAAGCCAGGTGTCGAATATAAATAAGTCTTACATAGCGAATGTCTCGATGGACAATAATAAGTTCATCACAAGTAAATAAACTAGCAGCGGAATATTATTCTTGAGGGCTCCGTCACAGGCGTTGCCCGGGGGTCTCCATGAACCTAGAAACCTTCTTCGGGTCCAAAGTCTTGGTCATTATACACCACCTCATTATCTTGACCTGAGCAGCAATATAAACCAACAAATATGCAAGGTTGAGTACCGATGGTACTCAGCAAGTGTGGGAAAATTTTATCATGCATGGCTAGATCAAGGAGAGTTTGAACTCATGGTTAAAGCACTACGCAAACCTATCACCTTAGCTTATTAAGCACCTACATTACTACACAGGTGAAATGGTCCCAATCTCCCATCCCATCATCATAACCAAATCACCATAACATCATTTCCAATGTTAAGCTCCCCGCTTAACATTCTCAACTTCCAAAACCATCATTCCTCTAATCATGAATAAGTCCAAGCCGCTCTTAACCGTGAGCATGGCTGTCATGACAGTTTTGACTCTGCAGAGTTTGTACCACTGTACCCACATGTAGTGATTTCATCCCCCGTTGCCGTGCGGACTAAAAGAACCTCCATTTTTCCAGTGGCTACGAACCACATTCACACTTCCCAGGTGTGTAGCCAGGAGATCACTACGAAGCCTTTACAAAGGGATTCCCGACGAGCGTGGGCCCACTGAGGTTTCACCCCTAACAGCATACAAGAGGCTCCAACCCCGCTGCAGTGGCCCCCTCTTGAGCCTTGCGGTTCATATGGTAGTCCAGCTGACACCTATTCCCCGCACCATCCAACACACCCATACTACGCCGGGGATACACCTAATTAATTGGCCAAGCTGCCCCATCTCAGCATGTGGTTGGCACTGTAAAGCCAGGTTACATGCTCCATGAACCGGTCCTTAGGATCCAGGCAAGTACTAAACACAAACCCGAGTCTCGTGCACCCAGCACACAACCAAAACATCCAACTTGCCTTGATCCCTACCTCTACATAACTCACAATATCTCATTCAAGAGTATGGTAAAATAAACTGATGATCTCATATCCCAAATATCCCATTCTAAGCATGGCTAAGCATATGCATGTAAATAAATGACATAATAAATAAATCCCAACCCAAGCTACAAGGAAACAAGGTAATGCAATTCTAGGGAAACTTCCTAGCATGGGTTTCATATTTCAATTGACAATGCAAATAATTCTATCTACACATCCTAGTATAGGATCAAAGTGGTCAAGGACACTTGCCTCCTTGCTGCTCTTGAAATGGGTAGTCCTGATCTTGGAAAGGAATAACTTGCTCTTGAGCAGGTTCTACATCACACCATCACACATAGCAAAAGAAAAACAACAATCCATAAGACATAGTTCACACTTCCACTTCATACAAACCACACATTCATATTTATGAAAGTCATTCACCATTATATGGGTTGTGGTTACTCCATGTGTGTTGATTTGTGGCTTGCATGCACTTTTGATCATATGTATATGATTCCTACTTTTGTGTTCACATTTATACTTACATGCTATATATATGAGTGTCCAATTTAAATAAACTCCTTATATTCAATTACTACACCTTTTCACTACCAAGTATGTATGAAAAGTATTTTTCTTCTCCATATGTGCCTTTAGAATTTCTACCAACCTTAAACTGAATTCTTTGGATTCTAGAAACTCCATTTATCATTTACTAGTTGCTATATTTTCAGATTTATTTTCTTATGCATAAATGTGTACTTTATTATGAAATTAGTAATGCACATCATCTAAACAGAATAGTTTCTGGTCCTAAATAATTTAATAACATATTTTGACCTTTGCCTCTGATGTAAACTATTTCACAATTATTTTCCCTATTTTCTAAAACTATTCATTACTTAAAAATGTGTCCCTAAATGTGAATAATAAATTAAACAGATTCAATTCAGCCCAAAATATGTTTTTATTTTACTCCAAAGTTTCCTAAACACTGAGAAAGTCTTTAATTAAATTTTGACAATATGTTTGTCCCACTTTTTAATTTTTAAACACTAGCCACATATTCAATTTCCTAAGTTAATTACTAAACAAAGCTAAAAAGGTAAACTCACCCCATTACAGGGTCTATAATATTATTTTCAGAATTTCCAGGGGTCTAGCTACACTTATCAGAGGTGTTTTTCCTAATTTTTATTAAGTCCAGGGGCTAAAACTGATTTTTAAATGAATTTACATGATTTTCTGAAGTTCCAGGGGCTAGATCAGAAGTTTCCGGGGCTAGCTCTTATTTCCCGAGAACCCCAGGGGGTAGCACGTAAGATTTCCAGTCTTTATAACGTGGGGCTGACGTGGACCGTCCGATTTTAAACCGACGGCCGAGATTATAACATTGAACCGGTACGCGGGGGTTTAAACCCTACCGTGCGATTTAAAATAAACGGCGCACAAGCGGCCACGTCGCTCTGATCGAGCGCGGGCGGCGCTGCCGGCGGCGCACGGCGGCGGGAAGCGGCGATCTCGCCGGAGACTTTCGGATCTTCGAGAATTCTTCCTAGAACTGTGATTTTATGGCATAGATCGGTGGAGGGGAGGTCGGGGATCTCACCTCGGGGGTTTTCTTGAGCTCGGAGGTCCTGGAAGGTGATCGGCGACGAGGTCCAAAGTGAAACCACGGCGAGGCTCGTCGGCGCTGTGTTTACACCGCAAGTCACCAAGTTTTCTGCACCTGCAAGGTTCCGCGTAAGCGGTGGATCAAGACCAGCGAGTTAGATCAGAATTTCCGAGCTTAGATCAGCCAGAATTCGCCGGAGAAGTCTCGGTTCTCACCGGAGGAAAAATCGGCGATCGCGTGGGAAAAACAGAACGAGGCCGGGGTTTTTATAGACGGGGGAGGGCGGTGGGTTTGTTTAGATCGAGTGGGAGTCCTCCGGAACCAGAATTCGGCCGGAAATCCGGTCGGTTGCAATCGCGCGCGCGTGGGTGAACAGTCCGAGTTTCGGACGATCGGGGTTAGGGATGACAGGTGGGTCCCGCCTGTCTGAGAGAGAGAGCGCGGGCGCGCGGCTGCGGGCTGGCGCGGGGGCAGGTTGGGCCGGCTGGTGGGTTTCGGCCCACTGGCCGGTTTTTTTTCTGTTTTCTCTTTTTCTTTTTCCATTTCTTTTCTGATTTGAGTTTAATTTGAATTCCAGTTTGAATTTGAATTTTTGCAAAACATGCAACACGTCCAAAAATTTTTAAACTCCCCTCTTAACATGATTTAAGGTTTTGAATCAAAATTTTGGGGTGTTACAGCTCTACCCCCTTAAAAGAAATCTCGTCCTCGAGATTGGTGTTTCTAAGAAAACAATTCCGGAAATTGTGCCTTGAGCTCATCTTCCCGTTCATGCTTCCACTGCACCTTGCACATCCGGATTCTTTTATTTCTGGTGAGGCGTTCCATTGTCTCCAAACTCTTGTATGGTTGCTCGGCATAAGACAAATCCTCAGCTACATCCACTTCATTCATGGGTAACACCTCTTCAGGCGTCCTCAGACATTTCTTGAGTTGTGACACATGGAATACATCGTGCACGTCCGATAGATGAACTAGTAACTCTAGTTGATATGCCACTTCGCCCTTCCTTTCCAAAACTTGAAAGGGTCTGATGTATCGAGGTGACAACTTCCCTTTCACCTTGAACCGACGAAGTCCTCTGATAGGGGACACCTTGAGATAAACATAGTCTCCCACGTTGAAAACGAGCTCTCTTCTTCGTACATCGGCATAGCTCTTTTGGACCAAACACTTCTGTGCTATCCTCAAGTTGTTGCGAATCTCCCTCACCTTCGCCTCGGCTTCTTGTAGCACTTCTGGACCAAACACTTTACTTTCTCCTGTTTGGTTCCAAATTAGGGGAGTTCTGCACTTCCTTCCATACAAAGCTTCAAACGGTGACATCTTCATACTAGCTTGATAGCTGTTGTTATAGGAAAACTCCGCATACGGTAAGTTCTTGTCCCAACTCCTATTGTTTTTGAGTGCACATGCTCTTAACATATCTTCAAGGATCTGATTGGTTCTTTCCGTCTGCCCGTCAGTTTGGGGATGATAGGCAGAGTTGAAGTTCAGATGGGTTCCCATGGTTTCATGCAAGTTCTGCCAAAACCTCGAGGTGAACTGTGTCCCTCGGTCCGACACTATCTTCTTTGGCACTCCATGGTAACACACGATCCTTGACATGTACAATTCTGCCAATTTGGATCCGCTGTAGCTTTCTTTCACGGGGATGAAATGAGCTACCTTGGTTTGCCTATCAATGATGACCCATATTGAATCATACCCGGATTGGGTCCTAGGCAATCCCACGACAAAATCCATGCTGATTTCTTCCCATTTCCATTCAGGCACTTTGAGTGGTTGCAATAATCCCGCGGGTCGTTGATGTTCTGCTTTCACCAACTGACATGTGTCACATAGGGCAACATGTTCCGCAATATCTCGCTTCATGCCATACCACCAATACCTGCTCTTGAGGTCCTTGTACATCTTCGTACTCCCAGGATTAATGGAATAGTCGAAATCGTGAGCCTCCTTCAAAATTAATTCACGGATCTCCTTTACTTCTGGCACACAGATCCTTTTCCCGTGCCACACCGTACCTTGTTCATCCTCTCTGAAACCTTGAGCTTTATTTTCCTTGATGAGTTGCCTGATTTCCTGTATCTTCTCATCATTCTTTTGGCCCTTGTGTATGTCTCGCTCGAGTGTGGAGTCCACTTCCATGGCGATGGCTTCACTACTATTTACTAGACATAGATTGAGCCTTATAACCTCGTCCTTCAATTCTGCAGGCATGTCCTTCAAGCTCAACTTACTGACCTGCACTTTCCGACTCAAAGCATCGGCCACGACGTTTGCTTTCCCGGGATGATAGTTGATGCCCACATCAAAGTCATTGATTAACTCTAGCCATCTCCTTTGTCTGAGGTTGAGGTCTGGCTGTGTGAATATGTACTTCAAACTCTTATGATCCGTATATATCTCTGTCCTCTTCCCCATCAAATAGTGCCGCCAAATTTTCAACGCGTGTACCACTGCGGCTAGTTCTAGGTCATGTGTAGGATAGTTCTTCTCGTGCTTCCGAAGCTGCCGGGATGCATATGCCACGACATGCCCTTCTTGCATGAGAACACATCCCAACCCATTTCCAGAGGCATCGCAGTACACTGTGAAATTCTTCTGCATATCTGGCATAACCAACACTGGGGCTGTTGTCAATCTCTTCTTTAGCTCCTGAAAGCTCGTCTCGCACTGTGGCGTCCAGGTGAATGTGATTCCCTTCTCCAACAGTTTGGTGAGAGGTCTCGAGATCTTGGAGAATCCCTCAATAAACCGTCGATAGTATCCAGCCAATCCCAAAAAGCTTCGAACTTCCCCGACATTTTTAGGGGTCTTCCACTTCTGTATATCCTCGATTTTGGCGGGATCTACGGAGATTCCTCCCTCCGAGATTATATGTCCTAAAAAGGGAACTCTCTTCAGCAAAAACTCACACTTGTTCAACTTGGCATATAGTTGATGTTCTCTCAGCCTCTGCAACACCAACCTTAGATGTTTCTCATGTTCCTCTTCATCTTTGGAGAAGACGAGAATGTCATCTATGAAAACCACCACAAATTTGTCCAGATATTCCATGAATACCTTGTTCATGAGATACATGAAGTATGCCGGTGCATTGGTTAGCCCGAAAGGCATGACAGCGTATTCATACAGTCCGTACCGAGATACGAAAGCTGTCTTGGGAATACCAGATTGCCTTATCTTGAGTTGGTGGTATCCCGACCTGAGATCAATTTTCGAGAACACACAAGCTCCCCTCAACTGATCAAACAAGTCTTCAATGCGAGGCAATGGGTACTTGTTCTTGATGGTTACCTCATTTAAAGCACGGTAATCCACGCATAACCTTTGGGTTCCGTCTTTCTTGGGCACAAATATCACCGGAGCTCCCCATGGTGAGGAACTAGGGCGAATATACCCCTTCTCCGTCAATTCTCTCAAATGATCCTTGAGTTCTTCTAGCTGCTTGGAGTCCATCCGATAAGGTCTCTTGTATATTGGGGCTGTTCCTGGTACTAGCTCAATTGCGAATTCCACTTCACGGTCGGGAGGCATACCTGGCAACTCCTCCGGAAAAACATTTGGATATTCCCTGATAGTCCTGATTTCCTCAACTTTCACCTCCACTTGATTTAATTTAATGTCCCTCCTAGGCTCGTGTATCGTTATGAACTTTACTCTTGTGCCACTAGGGTGAGTTAGTTCCACCGTTCTGGTCGAACAATAGATGATTCCTTTATGTTTAGTCAACCAATCCATACTCAAAATAATATCTATCCCTTGTGAATCTATCACTATGAGGTTAGCAGTAAATACTACTCCATTAATGTCTAGGTTCACTTTGGGACACACTTGTCTTGTCCTTATTTCTCCACCTGGAGAGTTTACAGCTAGCATATGGTTCATTTGTGTGGTTGCTAGGTCATGCTTCTTAATAAACCCTTGAGCAATGAACGAGTGGGTAGCACCAGAATCAAACAGCAGAGTTGCAAGGTGTAAATTGGCAGGAAACTTACCAACTACCACGTCGGGTGCCTCTTGTGCTTCCTCCATAGTGACGTGGTTCACCCGTCCTCTCATTACATTCTGCTGTTGTGGCGGCGCAGGCTTCTTCTTTAGGCATTTATGGGCGTAGTGCTCCACTTCACCACAGCTAAAACATTGCACCCCAATCTTAGATGCCTGGCCTTTGTTGTCTTGGGGTTGGTTTGGGGGTCCTTGCACTGCAGGTCGAGGTGGATATGCGGGGCGAGGCTGCTGCACAAACTGACGTTGCGGCTGTGCTGGTGCTGCGGAAGGCCTGTAGTTTTGGTTGTACCCTCTTGGTGCTGAATAGGGTACCGCAGCACGGCTCGTCTGCCCCGTAGGTTGCTGCATCATACATGAGCGGGTGTTGCTCCCTGAGGCTTGATGTGACCATCCGGCCTTCCTCTTATTTTCATTTTCCAGGGCCTTTAGCTTCCTTTCTACCACGAATGCTCTGTCCACCATCTTTTGGAAGCTTTCATACTCATTTGAGGACATTGCACACTGCATCTCTGCGGTAAGCCCTTCCATGAAACAATCTTGTTTCTGCTCATTAGTCTCTATGTCTCGTGGGGCATAAAGGGATAGTTGAGTAAATTTAGTGAGGTATTCCCTCACCGTCATGTTTCCCTGCTGCAGTCCCAAAAACTCCTTCCTCTTGTTTTTGAGTTCACCTCTTGGGATGTAATGGTTGCAGAAGCTACGCTTGAACTCTTCCCAAGTGATGTTCTCAGGGTCATGATGGGCGGCCACGTAGGCGGTCCACCAATCAGCAGCAGGTCCATGCAATTGATGAGAGGCAAACAACACCCTCTCATACCCTTGGCATTGTATAATCCTCATCTTACTTTCAATGGTCTTCAGCCAATCATCTGCCTCAAGAGGTTCAGCAGCACTTGCAAACTTTGGGGGTTGAGTTCCTAGAAACTCACTCAACCTTGGTTGGCGTGGTGCAGCTTGTGGAGGTGGAACTTGATGCAAGTTGGCCACCACTTGAGTCAAGTTCTGGATGAGCTGATTCTGATTCTCCAGCATTTGGTGGAGGGGATCAACTCCTTCACGGCGACCACCCCAGTCCTGGCCTCCAGAAAGATGAGGGTTGCATGCCTCATCGTTGTTGTTGGCGGGGTTGGCAGCACGTCCTTTTCCTCTTCCGGCCATCTAGCAGAATCAACCAATGTTAATTTGAAATCATTTAGTATCATCTTACTACTTTCATTTTGTTTGTACCTTGAAGTGTTGAGACTTTGTTATACTTTTACGAGGGTTCATATCTCACACCAAATAAATGCACTATTATTTCATGTGGGTTCACACACCAAAGCAAAACAATCTGAAGACGAGGCTGTGGACAATTGCTCATGGCTTCCACAACTCACGTCACACACCAAGCATTAACACACCATTAACCTAACGTAACGACTTGACTATTCGACATCTTGCTAACTAAGGGAAGGACTCTACACTACTCGTTTTCTTGAGCTGGCTCCTCAGGATCTTCCTCATCATTGCGGCTGCCTTCTGACTCTGCTTTGGGTGGGGAGGCTGCTGGTGGAGAAGTGCGACGACGCCTGATCGCTCGGCGATTCGGGGAGTCAGGAGTCCATGTATCATCCGCGGTGACACACAGTTCATTCCCATCTCCTCTTTCCCTCGCCTTTAAGCAGGCTCGCAGCAACGCCTCCGTTTCCTTCAGGGTGTCCCGGACATCCTGAAGCTCTTGTTGACACTCCTGCAGTCGAGTGCTGCACTAGCGGGTACTTGTACTCCGTGGTACCACTCTCACGTTGGAGGACATACATGTACTCAGTTTTGTCCAAGTGGCGACGATAGATGTGACTCTGGCAGGTGATGGCCTCCCAGGTGACATCTTTCTCCGCATCGACCTGTGTTGCCCGACAAGCTGGAGAGTGGTAAATCTTAAGCAGCTGATTTTCGTGTATAATCCTCATCTCTGAGCTCCATTCTTCCCTCTTCTCACGGATGGTCCTGGTGGAGTTATAGTGGATAATTAGCTTGCCCGTATTGTCGGCGGCTTCGAGCATACGCCGAAGACGGCGCAATAAGCCTCCTACTGCCAATCCGTAGGAAAGGTACGTCACCGGACGGCTCTCCTCTCTTTCGGCAAGAGCTACTACGGGAACTCTCCCTCCTGTGGACTTGCGAGCGGTGCGAATCATGCGAACCATCTAAAACAAAAAGAATTTAAAATTAGGTTAGATAAACTCTCAAACAAAAATCCTATTTTGAATGAAAGTTGGGGTAAGATGAAGAAAATGACCCCTTAAATAACACTTTTCAACCCACACCTTGGAAAATAGTTTTTAAGAAAATAGGGCCCTTAAATACGTCCATTTCTACCTAGGTCCACGTTCCTACGGGCAACCTTGGCTCTGATACCACCTCTGTCACACCCGGTTTTTCCAAAGAACAACCAAGTGAATATCACATGTATGCCAGGATCATTTTCTCATACATGTGATGACAAATAGTGAAGCATCATTTATTACAAGCCAGGTGTCGAATATAAATAAGTCTTACATAGTGAATATCTCGATGGACAATAATAAGTTCATCACAAGTAAATAAACTAGCAGCGGAATATTATTCTTGAGGGCTCCGTCATAGGTGTTGCCCGGGGGTCTCCATGAACCTAGAAACCTTCTTCGGGTCCAAAGTCTTGGTCATTATACACCACCTCATTATCTTGACCTGAGCAGCAATATTAACCAACAAATATGCAAGGTTGAGTATCGATGGTACTCAGCAAGTGTGGGAAAATTTTATCATGCATGGCTAGAACAAGGAGAGTTTGAACTCATGGTTAAAGCACTACGCAATTAATACCTATCACCTTAGCTTATTAAGCACCTACATTACTACACAGGTGAAATGGTCCCAATCTCCCATCCCATCATCATAACCAAATCACCATAACATCATTTCCAATGTTAAGCTCCCCGCTTAACATTCTCAACTTCCAAAACCATCATTCCTCTAATCATGAATAAGTCCAAGCCGCTCTTAACCGTGAGCACGGCTGTCATGACAGTTTTGACTCTGCAGAGTTTGTACCACTGTACCCACATGTAGTGATTTCACCCCCCGTTGCCGGGTGGACTAAAAGAACCTCCATTTTGCCAGTGGCTACGAACCACATTCACACTTCCCAGGTGTGTAGCCAGGAGATCACTACGAAGCCTTTACAAAGGGATTCCCGACGAGCGTGGGCCCACTGAGGTTTCACCCCTAACAGCATACAAGAGGCTCCAACCCCGCTGCAGTGGCCCCCTCTTGAGCCTTGCGGTTCATATGGTAGTCCAGCTGACACCTATTCCCCGCACCATCCAACACACCCATACTACGCCGGGGATACACCTAATTAATAGGCCAAGCTGCCCCATCTCAGCATGTGGTTGGCACTGTAAAGCCAGGTTACATGCTCCATGAACCGGTCCTTAGGATTCAGGCAAGTACTAAACACAAACCCGAGTCTCGTGCACCCAGCACACAACCAAAACATCCAACTTGCCTTGATCCCTACCTCTACATAACTCACAATATCTCATTCAAGAGTATGGTAAAATAAACTGATGATCTCATATCCCAAATATCCCATTCTAAGCATGGCTAAGCATATGCATATAAATAAATGACATAATAAATAAATCCCAACACAAGCTACAAGGAAACAAGGTAATGCAATTCTAGGGAAACTTCCTAGCATGGGTTTCATATTTCAATTGACAATGCAAATAATTCTATCTACACATCCTAGTATAGGATCAAAGTGGTCAAGGACACTTGCCTCCTTCTTGCTGCTCTTGAAATGGGTAGTTCTGATCTTGGAAAGGAATAACTTGCTCTTGAGCAGGTTCTACATCACATCATCACACATAGCAAAAGAAAAACAACAATCCATAAGACATAGTTCACACTTCCACTTCATACAAACCACACATTCATATTTATGAAAGTCATTCACCATTATATGGGTTGTGGTTACTCCATGTGTGTTTATTTGTGGCTTGCATGCACTTTTGATCATATGTATATGATTCCTACTTTTGTGTTCACATTTATACTTACATGCTATATATATGAGTTTCCAATTTAAATAAACTCCTTATATTCAATTACTACACCTTTTCACTACCAAGTATGTATGAAAAGTATTTTTCTTCTCCATATGTGCCTTTAGAATTTCTACCAACCTTAAACTGAATTCTTTGGATTCTAGAAACTCCATTTATCATTTACTAGTTGCTATATTTTCAAATTTATTTTCTTATGCATAAATGTGTACTTTATTATGAAATTAGTAATGCACATCATCTAAACAGAATAGTTTCTGGTCCTAAATAATTTAATAACATATTTTGACCTTTGCCTCTGATGTAAACTATTTCACAATTATTTTCCCTATTTTCTAAAACTATTCATTACTTAAAAATGTGTCCCTAAATGTGAATAATAAATTAAACAGATTCAATTCAGCCCAAAATATGTTTTTATTTTATTCCAAAGTTTCCTAAACACTGAGAAAGTCTTTAATTAAAATTTGACAATATGTTTGTCCCACTTTTTAATTTTTAAACACTAGCCACATATTCAATTTCCTAAGTTAATTACTAAACAAAGCTAAAAAGGTAAACTCACCCCATTACAGGGTCTAGAATATTATTTTCAGAATTTCCAGGGGTCTAGCTACACTTATCAAAGGTGTTTTCCTAATTTTTATTAAGTCCAGGGGCTAAAACTGATTTTTAAATGAATTTACTTGATTTCTAAAGTTCCAGGGGCTAGATCAGAAGTTTCTGGGGCTAGCTCTTATTTCCCGAGAACCCCAGGGGGTAGCACGTAAGATTTCCAGTCTTTATAACGCGGGGCTGACGTGGACCGTCCGATTTTAAACCGACGGCCGAGATTATAACATCGAACCAGTACGCGGGGGTTTAAACCCTACCGTGCGATTTATAATAAACGGCGCACAAGCGGCCACGTCGCTCTGATCGAGCGCGGGCGGCGCTGCCGGCGGCGCACGGCGGCGGGAAGCGGCGATCTCGCCGGAGACTTTCGGATCTTCGAGAATTCTTCCTAGAACTGTGATTTTATGGCATAGATCGGTGGAGGGGAGGTCGGGGATCTCACCTCGGGGGTTTTCTTGAGCTCGGAGGTCCTGGAAGGTGATCGGCGACGAGGTCCGAAGTGAAACCACGGCGAGGCTCGTCGGCGCTGTGTTTACACCGCAAGTCACCGAGTTTTCTGCACCTGCAAGGTTCCCCGGAGGCGGTGGATCAAGACCAGCGAGTTAGATCAGAATTTCTGAGCTTAGATCAGCCAGAATTCGCCGGAGAAGTCTCGGTTCTCACCGGAGGAAAAATCGGCGATCGCGTGGGAAAAACAGAACGAGGCCGGGGTTTTTATAGACGGGGGAGGGCGGTGGGTTTGTTTAGATCGAGTGGGAGTCCTCCGGAACCAGAATTCGGCCGGAAATCCGGTCGGTTGCGAACGCGCGCGCGCGGGTGAACAGTCCGAGTTTCGGACGACCGGGGTTAGGGATGACAGGCGGGTCCCGCCTGTCTGAGAGAGAGAGCGCGGGCGCGCGGCTGCGGGCTGGCGCGGGGGCAGGTTGGGCCGGCTGGTGTGTTTCGGCCCACTGGCCGGTTTTTTTCTGTTTTCTCTTTTTCTTTTTCCATTTCTTTTCTGATTTGAGTTTAATTTGAATTCCAGTTTGAATTTGAATTTTTGCAAAACATGCAACACGTCCAAAAATTTTTAAACTCCCCTCTTAACATGATTTAAGGTTTTGAATCAAAATTTTGGGGTGTTACAGTATAGTGGTACCCCGTGACATGAATCTTCAGAAGAAAATCTTGGACGAGGCTCATTTATCCAAGTATTCTATTCATCCGGGCAGCAACAAGATGTACCAGGATCTGAAAACCAGGTTTTGGTGGACACGGATGAAAAGAGAAATCGCAAAGTACGTATCCGAATGTGATACGTGTCGGTGTGTGAATGCCGACCATATGCGTAAAGCCGGACAGCTGCAACCATAGAACATTCCGGCGTGGAAGTGGGAGGATATTAGCATGGATTTCATAGTCGGGTTACCTCTCATGTCTCACAAGCATGACTTGATTTGGGTGATAGTCGATCGACTAACCAAGTCGGCTCATTTAACCCCCTACATACAAAGTATGTGGCCAAGCAATATGCGGAGCTGCATATTGCAAAGATCTTGTGCTTGCACGGTGTTCCCCGCTCCATTATTTCAGATCACGGTGCGCTGTTCGTCTCTCGGTTTTGGGAACAGCTGCACGCGTCATTGGGGACCAAACTGATCCGAAGCTCCGCTTATCACCCGCAGACAGATGGTCAAACTGAACGGGTGAACCAAGTGCTTGAAGACATGCTACGCACTTGTGCCATCCACCACGGCAAGAATTGGGACGATCATTTGCCATTGGCGGAATTTTCTTACAACAATGGCTATCAAGCTAGCATTATGATGGCGCCGTATGAAGCTCTCTACGGCCGGAAATGCCGCACACCTCTCAACTGGTGCGAGTCCGGTGAGCGAGTTATCTACGGCATTGAACTTGTGAATGAAGCTGAAGAACGAGTGCGAGTAATACAAGCCAATCTTAAGGCTGCTCAATCTCGTCAGAAGTGCTATGCGGATAAAAGACGCTGCCCTCTCCACTTCGACATCGGGGACCATGTTTATGTCCGTGTGTCTCCGATGAAGGGAGTTCACCGTTTCGGAGTGAAGGGTAAACTTGTGCCACGGTTCATTGGTCCGTTCACCGTCATTGAAAGATGCGGACCTGTGGCCTATCGCTTGGATTTACCGGCGTCGCTCGCAGGCATTCACAACGTCTTCCACATCTCTCAGCTGAGGAAGTGCCTCAAACCCTCGGCTGAAATCCGCACAGAAGACATAGAAGTTCTTCAAGCGGACCTCACGTATATGGAGTATCCCATCCGGATCATCGATGAAAAGACTCGTGCCACAAGAAACCGGACCTTATGGTTCTACAAGGTCTTGTGGAGTAACCATACTGCTGATGAGGCGACATGGGAAAGCGAGGATTATCTACGAACGCATTATCCGGACTTGCTATCATCATATACCCGGTAAAGTTTTTCCCCACTTTGCTTTTCCTTTGGAATCTCGGGACGAGATTCTTTTAAGGGGGGAGGGATGTAAAATCCCCAAAAGTGGTAGCAAAAAAAATTCAGCTCATGTACACTTATGAAAAATGAGGGGAATTAAAACTTTGAATCATAAATGTGTAAGTTCAAAGTGAGGGTTTAGACTTCCCAAAACTTCCAAACATGGAGATCTAAATGCACAGCTTGGATCTTCATATTCCAAATATTCAACCTTCCAAAATTCAGATCATTTGGAGGAGTTTTCATATTTGTTTGGGATTAAAAAGAAAAGCCCTCTAATCTGAATTTCAAATTCAGTTTCAAATTCCAATTCCCTCAATTTGAGAATTGGGTTTCAAAACTGTGTTCTCCACCTTTGAATGAGCAGCCATGCAAAAAAATGGAAATTTTGGAGCTGGTTTGCTATATTTTGGAGGCAATACAAAGTGGAGAATTCAAACTCCTTTTCAAATTCAATTGATCAAACCACATCCAAATTTCACACCAGAATTCAAACCATTTGAATTCAGTAAATTCAATCTTAACTTTGGTGTGAAGTAAAGCCTTTAATGTTGAGTTGCTGGGGTAAAAATATCAGAGAAAAATTTGATTAAAATAGAGGGAGGTGGGGCCCAACAGTCATCCTCCCAACAGAGCTACCGCCTCTGTTTTCATTGGCTGATCGCCGAGAGGCCGCCAGCTCCCGGCGCGACCCTCTCCCGAGGACGGCACCGCGCCAGCTCCTGCTTCTCGGCTGCGTGATCACCTCCGCGCTATCCCCAGCTGAAGCACCGAAACGTTCTTTTGCCCCCTCGCGCGCTCACCGCTGCTCGGTTTCTTCCGCAAGGGAACCGCCTGACGCCATTGCTGTTCCTCCCTCGCCCACACTTGCCCGAGCTCGGATGATTGAGCCCCAAACAGTAAAAAGAAGCGCAAGAGAGTGCTCCAGCCTCCACCGTTCTTTCCCCTAAGCTTCCTAGCTCGTGCTACGTGCAAACCAGAGATTGGCACCGGCGATCGAGGTGCTCGGCGGAACCACGTTCGGTTCACCGTGGACAGTGCGTTACGGCCAGTTTCACCGCCCCTTCCCTGCACAAGAAAGGTGCCTTGTTGTCCGTAGATCGTGTTACCGAAAGCCTCAGGACGATTGATCAATCGGGTAGTGAGAATTTTGGGTTTTACCAAACCCTAGTTCATAGCAACACCTTTCGGTCTACAATCAAATTCTTCGTGCTGCAATAGCTAGAGCTTATTCTGGTCTAGGATCAGCTTTGTTAGATCCCTGTGATCCTTCTCGCTCAAACGGCGCCGGAAACCATCAAGAACTGAAGGAGTTCTTCGAGTTTTTGTCGCCGCTGGCGTTTTGCGGGCTCGGGTTGCCAGTGAGGTCCCCTCTCCGGTGTTTTTCATGGAGAACGGGCTATGGGTCGATGCTGTCCAGGTGACACTGGTGCTTTTAGAGCAGACCCTAGCCCAAGAGACCCGCTGTTGAGGGAGAACGAGGTCACCGAAGTAAGGGCCAACATGGTCGCCGGTGCAAGCACCTTTCCGGCCGTTGTCATCGACTCCCGAACCCACCATCGTGTTCAGCACGGTGTAGAACTCACAGGCGGCGAGTTTGATGAAGTTTGGACCACGGGAACCCCTTCCCGGCGAGCCTCGCCGGCGTGCACCGCCGCCGGAGGCGCAGGCAGCGCAAGGAAGACGAAAGAGGGCCGGGTCCTACCGGTCAGCCTCCGTATACGCGCGGGGATCGGCCTGTGCGGCTCGGGATCGGCTGTGGCTGCGCGGGTTAACTCCGTAGCCCCCAGTGTTGCCGAAATCTCACTGGTCCGATTGAAAACCGTGGGCCCAGCCCAATTATTTGAAGTTTCTATTAGAGACATAATTCCAGGAATTAGCTAATCTTTACAAGCCCATAACTTTGTGTAGAAAACTCCAAAAATAGTGAGACCAATTTTGTTGGATTCCCCATGAGGAGTACCTCACAGAGAAACTAATTTTAGGCTATGAAAATGCCCAGGAATTTCTGTAGAATTGTTTTTAGTTAATCCTTTGGGGATTTATTACAGGAGCAATTCTTTATGAAATATCCCCAAATTTGGGCAGCATATCCTTTCCATAGTTACTGATCTCCAGTAAAACTTTGGGCTTCATTGGAGATAATTTTCTAGGCTAAACTGCCTTCCCAAGTTAAGCCTTTATTTGGAAATTCAATTTAAACAGAAACTTTTCAGAACTCCTGTCCAACTTCATAAATTCATATCTCTCTGATGGTAGCTCCAAAAATGGTGAAACAAATTTTGTTAGAACCATGGAGACTTACCCTAATCAGATCTTCCATTACTAGCTATGTCAAAGCTCCTAATTTGGGCTCACAATTCAGAGACGCATTGTACTTGTAGGAATTTTAAAGGCTACATTGTGCAATGACCATGTCTCCAAATTTGGATCAAATCATCCTTAGAGAGTCTAGTATCCACTGTAAAAATCCCAAAGCCAATTAAGGATTCTAAATAGCAGTAGCTATGAATAGAAGTTCAATTCTTATAAATCATTAATACTTATACATATATTTTGTTACCTTTTATAATAGTGACCGAAATTGAGGACGCACCGGAGCATTTGGACGTCCTTCCACCTGAAGCTGACTTCTCATTAAACTCGCAACCAGGCAAGCCCCGGTTTGCACTTAAGCACCTTTTATAAAGCTTTTTATTTGTATCACTTATGTCTAGGGTGAATGCTTGCATTAGAGTTAGGGTGATTGAAACCCCACTTGCATAGCCTTTTAAATCCTATAAAAGGTTGGATAGTTTACAAGCTCGACGAGTAGAGAATGCCATGCTAATGTTTAGAATCTCGGTAGCAGTCGAGTAGTTGGAAGCTACTCGCGAGATAGTACTTATCACATGGGATGAAAAGAGGTAGAAAATGGCTTAAGTTGTGAAAATGAGACCCAGCAGGGGGGGGGGATAGGATGCAGTGACCAGAGGTCTCACGTGCTTAGCCCTGTTGGTGTCGGTTGAGGACCGTCCGTGTGCGGCCCTGCTGGACAAGTATCGAACAGTACCGGATGCATACTGGCATATGGGAACCAGGAAACCGATGTAATAGGTTAACCTGGGTGCCGAGGCTTACCCAACCGTAAATAGGAGTGGGTTCAGGGTAGCAAGGTGTAAATCTGCCGGTGGGCACAGTCACGCTCCACGCGGGGACCTCCTGCCCGTTACGGATGGACCGGTTCAGCATTTGGGTTGCCTTTGAAAGGTTGTTGCATACAACAGAGTAGGAAGGGGTGTGGAATCACGCTTCTGAAAGTGGGTGTATGTAACGTGTTATCCGGGTGTGTCTTGATTGCAATCACCGTCCCTCGCGGTTATTTGAGTACCCACTTGTTCACTGCGCTGTGACATAGTAAGAAGTGAAATAAGCCAACTGATAATGCTGGATTGAACTATTAAATGTCTTGAAACCTTGTATGCTGTAGTTATAGAGCAAATTAATTTTATATTCCACTTTGGGCATCACCACATCGGAGGAAAGCGTTTCTTGTTTGATTGTGGACTTCCGATGTGAGGGCTGCCTAAGGCACATGAATCTGCTGCTATAAAAACTGAAAGTAAGGATCAACTTATAGGCGTGTCTTTGTCGCTAGTTCCTTTTCCTATCATACACATCCCTGCATGTAGAGTTCCATGCCTAGGCTAGACGGTTAAGCCTTACTGAGCCATCGTGCTCACGGTTGCAATATTTGAGCTGTATGCAGGTGAGAGCTATGAGGAGGGTTCTGAGGACGAGGTGATGCCCCCATCAGGGTACACGGCCGAGATGGAGCCCTGCACTACGCCGTGATTTCTCCGGTTCCATGCTGCTAGCGTGTAGCGTCCCCTGGCTGGACGGCTGCACTTTTGCATAGTTAGGATGAGAGGCTACTAATGTACATTACTTCCGCTGTATAGTTATATTTTGTAAAAGACTTCCGCCGCTTTATGTCAAATAAAAGTTTGTATGTTGTTCTTTAATCTTTTCGTGTGTGCTGTTGGGTGCCGCATCGCACGGCATCACCCTATGCGATCCTGGAGTGGGTGAACCACGGGGTGGTCCCCACACGGTGGGGGTGCAGGAATGGAGTTAGGATTGTTGTTGTTGTTGGACTGCAGCTGACCCAACGTTTGTATCATAGTTTGCATGAGCTGGTTCTGCATAGCCATCAACCTTTCAAGGTTGCTTGCATCATCCCCGGGGTTGGCATTTTCAGGAACTTCCACATTGCCATCCTCCTGTGGTTGAGCGTTCCTTCGTTGGCGGTTGAAGTTTTCCCTCACCATCTGTGAGAAAGAGAGTAGAGTAGGAAATAGAAATTTAGATTGATCCCCCAACTATATGCATCAAGGTGTATGAACTAAGCAACTTCTTTTGTTAATTTCAGCCTATATGAGGATGTGAACAAGTGCCAAAGCATCTCACATCTCTCCACTATGTGTGGAAGTGGACTTTCGCCGAAGCGTCCCACAACTCACACCAAGCACACAAACACAAACAATCATCATAAAAATTTCTGCACACCACTCTTATTTGACTTACTGGGATCTAGACATTCCTATTACCGCTTATTCAATGGAAAACCTAGACTTAATCGTTAGAACCCGTGCTGTTCTCGCTGTGTGACGGAGGTGTTGGGAAATAGGCAATGCGCTACTCTAGCAATTCGGCCGTATCACCCAGGAAACATGTGAGTAAGGAGGTCATGGATCGTTACCACTAGACGCGCAGCGCAGCGCATCGTAGATGCGCATCGGTGTAGGAGATGTAGACGATCACGTTCTTCTCCTCCTGAATCCTCGTCACAGGAACGTCGTCACGTCACCGTAGCCGATCAGCGCAGCAGTAACAGCAGCGCCTCCACGGAGTCCACACATACATGGAGGAACATCGTGCGTCGGTGTGCTAGCACCGCGCGCGCTGGGGTTTCGGCGTGTGGCCTGTGAGGGGTGGCGGCTAGGGCTGTTACGTGGTGGAGCGATCTGCCCCTAACCCTACCCCTCATATTTATAGGCGCGCTAATAAGCTTTTAGGTCACAGGCCCATTAGTACCCTAATTTCTTATGGATCAAATATCCACCAGGCCTTTATCCGAATTGTTATGATTGCCTCTTGGGCATATCACCAACAATCTTCCACTTGCACTAGAGACAATCATATAGCCAAGTTTTTCAATATTCCATCCCCTTAAGTGTGTGGCCCGTTAGGTTCATGTACAGTCGGTTATGAATGAAAACCGTTTTCAAACACAAGTCAGTAGAGGTAACTAGCAGGACATGCTGACTCCCGAATGTACATAAGATCATATCGGCTGAACCTAGATACATTCACATGCTAATTCCTTTGCCACACGATACCAGTCATGCTCAAGGCGAGATACGTGCCATCCTTGTGATAGCTCGACCATTCACTCGATCGAATAGTGGATTCAATCTATGACTAACTTTTACTCATAATGATTAACTCCTTAATCACTTTGGCAGGGCCATGCACTTTCCAATCCAACTATCTCGAGGGGCCCAGAGATATCTCTCCTGTTATTTAGGAGGGGCAAATCCCATCTTGATCGCACACATCTCATTCCATGCTTCATCATGCACCTGAAGACTATATTTATGACCACCTAGTTACGGAGTATCGTTTGATAGTTTCAAAGTGCACAACTACACATAGTGAGAAAAAATGGCGATCTCAGGTCTAAGAATCTAGCAGATGTATCACTCAAGACCAACTGATGGCACATATGTAAATAACAATCCCAAAAGTGTCTTGAAATGGGTCTATCGAACACCATGTTCACTAACACCATGTTCACTAACATGTGCTATGACACGACCGCACGGTCTTGTCGAGCCAGGATCACGCTGAGGGGTGCTGCGTTGCACAGCACCGAATAACACACATCAAAGGTACAAAGCGGAAGCAAAATGTTATTACATAAACGGGTTTATGAACATTTTTAGTACAAAATATGTTCAGTCTATACTCACTGGCGTAGACTACGCATCAAGTTCACGTTCAGCCCGTGAACGTGTCCTTGCTAGCACACACGCACACTAACACGGCGGCGTGCACGACTCCCACTCGACGGGGTTCCCCTCCTGGGGTTCCGTCTCCTCCTCGGGAGTCCCTTCCTCATAGAACCCTGCAAAAGCTTCAAACACAAGCAGTGAGCACGAAGGCTCAGCAAGACTGACCCGTCTCTCCTAAACATGGAACTTCTACATGAGGGGTGATAGGTACATGAGATAAAACAATTTGCAAAGGACTCGGCTAATTATTGGAACCTTACTTTCAAGTTTTGGCAGCAGGATGTGGAGAACCTTACGCTAAGGCACATGAGAGAGCCGCAATCAAACAAGGCACGCCTTTTTCTCATGTACTTTGCCCAAAGTTGAAAGGAACTTTAATTAGCTATAAACTACAGAAAATCATTAACAATCAAAGTCCATCTTTCAATCAGCAACATTTTAACATGTAACTAGCCTGTTCTTTCTACGTCATGGTACAGTGAACAAGTGGTACTCACTTACCGCGAGGGACGGCGATTATAATTGATTTACACCTGCAGGGTTACCCGAATAACCCGCCACGTATGCCCGTACTCGATGTTGCCTACAGCAACCATCACGGACGCCGTACGCAACCACCTTTCATCCGTTAGCCAAATGTTGAACCGGTCCAATTGTCCCGAGCAAGAGGTCTCTGCACGCGCATCTCAGTGCCACCAGCCGATTTACACCTCAAGCTCTCAACCTACCCTCTGAACGACCAGCTATGCCTCAACACCCAGCTACCCGAGTTACATCGGTTTCCCGGTTCCCATATAGCCGGTAGGTCTTTGGTACTGTTCTAGCTTGTTCAACAGGCCCGCACACGGCTCGGTCCTCAATCGACACAAGTGGAGCTATAGCACACAGGCCCCAAAGTCCTGCTGCCCTTACTTTCCGCTCGGTCTCATTTTTCTTGCCATGTGTTTCATTTGCTATCTTTACCCAAGTGATGTGCCTCTAGCCTATTCTCGCGAGTAGTCCCAACTACTCGACTTGTACCGAGTCCTACTCTATATCTAGCATGGCAGTAGCTAACGGGGTTTTCAATCCTAATCCCAACCCATGGCTTTCTTGGCTATGCATTTGGGTTTTCAAACAAGACTCTAGTGCAAGAAATACTGATACTCAAGTAAGTGCTCAAAACAATAAAACTTTATAAAAAAACGAGTGCAAACCGGAGCTTGCCTTGCTGCTCTTGGTCGTAGGCTAGCTGTTCCTCCGGAGTAATGAAGTCAAGGATTTCAGGTTCCTCCTCGACCTTAGCGACTACACGAGATACAAGTACATGTGTTAATTTAAATGCATTTGATTGAAATTTAAACTTGTGAGGTCGGTAAGTCTCGCTAGGCAGACCCACTGACCCAGAAATTTTTACTGTGGCTTGGTTACAACCTAAACAGAGACTTGGCCAAGTTTTAGTTGCAGCAAAGCTCATTTGATCCCTCCACAATTAGTTATGTACTTGACCTTAATTGGAGGCTTTAGGGTGTTCTAAGGATTTTTATGGAGCAAGCCATGACTTTATGAAAACTAGAGTTTCAGATGGTTCTAATGGAGTTTGTCTCACTTAATTTGAAGGTTCCAAGCTAAAGATATGAGCTAAACAATTTCAGAGAAAATTCTGAAAATGTTTCTGAACATTTTCTATTTTCTCTGGAACAGTTTTATTAATCACACCATTATGTGGATCAAATTAGCTCAAATGGATCTGAAATTTTTATGGTAGTTCGGGGATATTTTGGTGAACATCCCAACAAAATTTCAGAATTTTCCTCCAAGGGATTCTCCAGATAAAATTCCAAACAGTTTAAAATTTGAGGAATTGATTCTGGAGAAATAAGAATTTTCATGAAGTGAAACTTGGTTTGCTGGAAAGTACTCAGAGAGCTGAATCCAACAAAATTTTGCTCACTCGATTTGGATGTTCCTAGCCAAAGTTATGAGAATTTGAAGTTTGAATGAAATCTGAAAATCGGGAAAAGTTTAAATCTGCCGGTGGGTCCACGGGGACACGTGTTGGGCGCTGTGGCGACGGCACACCGGGGTCCACGGAGTTTTCGCGTGCCAGCACATCAGATCCGAGCCGCAGACCGATCCCGATTTAAAATCCGAGCCGCTGACAGCCGGGACCCACCCCCTTCGTCTACCTCCCGACTCCCGCGTTTGGCCGCCGCGACGCCTCGCCGGAGAGCTCGCCGGCAGCCTCGGTGGTGCTCCAAACTTCATGATTCAGGATGCCCCTGCCTAAGTCCACTCGGGGAACATGGTCGGCGACGAGCGGCGGCTTCGGAAGGACTTCGGCTGTGTCGGCCGACCTTCCTAGCACCTCAAAAGATCGAGCGAACGGTCGGGGAGCATCAGTGGACCTTAGGGAAGGTCGACATGAGCCCGAAGCAGCTCGGGAGAAGTCCGAAGTAGTCTCTCACCGTGCGCCCGATGCTTCCCGCATGCTCCGCCGACGGCAGACTTTGAAATACGCCGTGTACAGGGGTTCTTCGGCTAAAGGTTGTGAAGGCAACTTGTGCGCTACTAGGTCTAGTCGGTGTAGGAGCGGATTGAGACTCTCTGTCACACCCGGTTTCTTCGAAGAACAACCGAGTGAATATCACATGTATGCCAGGATCATTTTCTCATACATGTGATGACAAATAGTGAAGCATCATTTATTACAAGCCAGGTGTCGAATATAAATAAGTCTTACATAGCATACGTCTTGATGGACGATAATAAGTTCATAACATGTAACTAAAAACAGCAGCAGAATAAAAATTTTGTGGGCTCCGTCACAGGCGTTGCCCGGGGGATTCCGTGAAAACCTAGAATCCTTCCTCGGGACCAAAGTCTTGGTCATTAAACACCACATCATTCTCTTGACCTGAGCAGCAATATAAACCAACAGAAAAGCAAGTTTGAGTACCGTGGGTACTCAGTAAGTGTGGGAGAGTTATGTCATGCATGGCTAGAGCAAGGAGAGGTTGAACTCATGGTTAAAGCACTACGCAATTATTACCTATCACCTTAGCTTATTAGCACCTACATTACTACACAGGTGAAATGGATCCCAATCCCTCAACCCATCATCATTATCAAGTAAACATAGTCTCATCAACAATGTTAAGCTTCCCGCTTATCATCCACAACTTCCCAATTCATCATCCTCTAATCATGAATAAGTCCAAGCCGCTCTTGACCGTGAGCACGGCTGTCATGACAGTTTTGACTCTACAGAGTTTGCACCACTGTACCCACATGTAGTGATTTCATCCCCCGTTGCCGGGTGGACTAAAAGAACCTCCATTATGCCAGTGGTCGCGAACCACATTCACACTTCCCAGGTGTGTAGCCAGGAGATCACTACGTGGCCTTTACAAAGGGATTCCCGACGAGCATGGGCCCACTGAGGTTTGATCCCTAACAGCATACAAGAGGCTCCAACCCCGCTGCAGTGGCCCCCTGTTGTGCCTTGCGGTTCATATGGTAGTCCAGCTGACACCTTTTCCCCGCACCATCCAAAACACCCATACTACGCCGGGGATACACCTAATTAATTGGCCAAGCTGCCCCATCTCAGCATGTGGTTGGCACGGTAAAGCCAGGTTACATGCTCCATGAACCGGTCCTTAGGATCTAGGCAAGTACTAAACACAAACCCGAGTCTCGTGCACCCAGCACCAACCAAATCATCCAACTTGCCTCGATCCCTACCTCTATATAACTCGTAATATCTCATTCAAGAGTAAGGTAAATAAATTGATGATCTCACATTCCAATTATCCCATTCTAAGCATGGCTAAGCATAAGCATATAAATAAATGACATGATAAAATAAATCCCAACCCAAGCTACAAGGAAACAAGATAATGCAATTCTAGGGAAACTTCCTAGCATGGGTTTCATGTTTCAATAGACAATGCAAATAATTATATCTACATATCCTATTATAGGATCAAAGTGGTCAAGGACACTTGCCTTCTTCCTGCTGCTCTGGGAATGGAAAGTCTTGGTCTTGGAAGGGGAGAACTTGCTCTGGGGCAGGTTCTACTCATGCCATACACATAGCAAAACAACAATCCATAAGCCATATTTCACACTTTCACTCATGCAAAACATACATACATACATACATATGAAAGTCATTCACATTTCTAAGTGTTGTGGTTACACTAGATGTGTTGATTTTAGGCTTACATGCACTTTGAAACATAAATATATTATTTCTAACTTTTGTGTTCAGATTTCTATTTGCACACTATATATAAATTTCCAATTTGAACAATTCCTTTATATTTGATTAATACACTTCTTAGCCACAAAGTTTGGATGAAAGGCAATTCCCTACTCCAAATAGGTTTTCAGATCTTCTACAAAATCCTAAATTGAAGCTTTCGGATTTGGAGAACTCATTTATCATTTTCTAATTTTGCATACATATTTTCCTATATTTTCAGATTTATTTTCTATGCCTAAAGGTGGATTTTAATACTAAATAGTAGGACATATCATCTAAACAGAATAGGTTCTGATCTAAAATATTAAATAATATATTTTTCAACTTCTCCTCTGATGTGAACTAATTTAAATTTATTTTATCAGTTTTCAGAATTATTTCCTAGCCTAAAAATGTGTTTCTAGAACTAATAAATATGAACAACACTTAGGCAGATTTCATTTCAGCCTAAAATATATTTTTAACTCATTCTAAAGTTTTCCAAGTGCTAGGACAGTTTAAATTTGAATTTGCACATGTGTTTGCCTTACCTTTTAAATTTAAATCCTAGTCACATATTCAATTTTCTAAATTTAACATCATATAGGGTCAAAAAGGTAACTCCACTCTACTGCAGGGTCTAATTTACTATTTCCTAAATTTCCAGGGGTCTAACTACACATAACAGAGGGGTTTTCCAAAATTTTTATTAAGTCCAGGGGCTAAAACTGATTTTAAATGAATTTACACGAATTTCTGAAGTTCCAGGGGCTAGATCAGAAGTTTCCGGGGCTAGCTCGTGTTTTCCGAGATCCCCAGGTGGTAGCGCGTAAGAATCCTGACCTTTATAATGCGGGGCTGATGTGGACCGTCCGATTTAAAATAGACGGCTCAGATTAGATCGCCGAACCGGTACACGCGAGTTTTATTTCTACCGTGCGATTTAAAATAGACGGCCCTCAAGGGGCCACGTCGCCCTGGCCGGAGCCAGTCCGCATGCGCGGCGGCGCGTGGCGGCGGGGGCGGCGATCTCACCGGCGCAGCTTCGGTTCCTTGCCACTATACGTTAAAACTTGCAGTTTTTCATATGGATCGACTGTGGAGTGGTAGGGGAGCTCACCTAGGGGTTTCTCGGGCTTGGGGAGGTCGGAATTCGGCTCTGCGACGACGATGGTTGAAGCTGCTCCTCGGTGCTCGTCTGAACCGATGCTAGGGCGCGAAATTTGTCGCTTCCTTCACGTGCAGGGCTCCCTGGGGGCATTGGAGCACAATCAGCACTTTAGATCAGAAAATCCGAGCAAGGATCGAAAGAAAACGGTGATTGAAGCTTCGGTTCTCACCGGAGAGAAGAATGGCCGATCGGGGGTGAAAACTGGGCGATTGTCGGCGTTTAAATAGGCGAGGGAGGGCGGCGGTCTATTGAGATCGAGTTGGGGGCGTCCAGGACCGGAAATCGGGCTGGGGGCGGGTTTCCGGAGGTCAGTTGTGATCGGGCACGAGAGAAGAGTCCGGTGCCGTTGGGGGCGTGCGGGGATGGAGATGACACGCGGGCTCCTCGTGTTAGTGAGAGGGAGAGAGGGGGCACGGGTTCGGGCTGGTGCGGGGGATTGGGCCGGCTGGCTGGTTTCGGCTCACTGGCCGGTTGGGGTTTTTCTTTTTCTTTTTCCTTTTCTTTTCTGTTTTGATTTGAATTTGAATTTCTGCACCACATGCAATACGTCCAAAATTTTTTTAAATTCCCCTCTTTAGAAGGTTTTGGGGTGTTACAGCTCTACCCCCCTTAAAAGAAATCTCATCCTCGAGATTGGTGGTTCTAGGAAAACAATTCCGGAAACTGTGCCTTAAGCTCGTCTTCTCGCTCCCATGTGGCTTCCTCTTCCGAGTGATGCTTCCACTGCACCTTGCACATCCGGATTCTTTTATTTCTGGTGAGGTGTTCCATTGTCTCCAAAACCTTGACCGGTTGCTCGGCATAAGACAGATCCTATCCTACGTCAACCTCATTCATGGGTAACATCTCTTCAGGCGTCCTCAGACATTTCTTGAGTTGTGAAACATGGAATACGTCGTGCACATCCGATAGGCGAGCCGGTAGTTCGAGTTGATATTCCACTTCGCCTTTCCTCTCCAGAATCTGAAAGGGTCTGATGTATCGAGGTGATAACTTCCCTTTCACCTTGAACCGACGAAGTCCTCGGATAGGGGACACCTTGAGATAGATATAGTCCCCCACATTGAAAACGAGCTCTCTTCTCCGTACATCGGCATAGCTCTTTTGTTGGGTATGTGCTATCCTCAAGTTGTTGCAGATTTCCCTCACTTTCGCCTCGGCTTCTTGTAGTACCTCGGGCCCAAACACTTTACTTTCCCCTGTTTGGTTCCAAAATAGTGGAGTTCTGCACTTCCTCCCATACAAAGCCTCTAATGGTGACATCTTCATACTTGCCTGATAGCTGTTGTTATAGGAGAACTCCGCATACGGTAAGATCTTATCCCAACTCCTATTGTTCTTGAGCGCACACGCTCTCAGCATATCCTCAAGGATTTGATTGGTTCTTTCCGTCTGCCCGTCAGTCTAGGGGTGATAGGCGGAACTAAAATTTAGATGAGTTCCCATGGTTTCATGTAACTTCTGCCAGAACCTTGAGGTGAACTGTGTCCCTCAATCTGACACTATCTTCTTTGGCACTCCATGAAAACACACGATCCTTGACATGTACAATTCCGCCAATTTTGATCCGCTGTAGCTTTCTTTCACAAGGATGAAATGAGCTACCTTAGTTAGCCTGTCGATGATGACCCATATCGAATCATATCCCGATTGGGTCCTAGGTAGTCCCACTATGAAGTCCATACCTATTTCTTCCCATTTCCATTCAGGCACTTTGAGTGGTTGCAATAGTCCCGCGGGTCGTTTATGTTCTGCTTTCACCAACTGACATGTGTCACATAGGGCAACATGTTCCGCGACATCTCGCTTCATGCCATACCACCAATATCTGCTCTTGAGGTCATGATACATCTTCGTACTTCCAGGATGAATGGAATAGTCGGAATCATGAGCCTCCTTCAAAATCAATTCACGGATTTCCTTCACCTCAGGCACACAGATTCTTTTCCCGTGCCACACCGTACCTTGTTCATCCTCTTTGAACCCAGGGGCTTTATTTTCTTTGATGAGTTCTCTAATCTCTTGTATCTTCTCGTCATTCTTCTGACCGTTACGTATGTCTTGCTCTAATGTGGAGTCCACTTTCATGGCGATGGCCTCACCACTATTTACCAGACATAGATTGAGTTTTACAACCTCTTCCTTCAATTCTATGGGCATGTCCTTTAAGCTCAACCTATTGACCTGCACCTTCCGGCTTAAAGCATCTGTCACGATGTTCGCTTTCCCAGGATATAGTTGATGCCCACATCAAAGTCGTTGATTAGCTCTAACCATCTCCTTTGTTTGAGGTTGAGATCTGGCTGTGTGAAAATATACTTTAAGCTCTTATGATCCGTATATATCTCTGTCCTCTTCCCCATCAAGTAATGCCGCCAAATTTTCAACGTGTGTACCACTGCAGCTAGCTCTAGGTCATGCGTAGGATAGTTCTTCTTGTGTTTCTGGAGCTGCCGGGACGCATAAGCCATGACATGCCCCTCTTGCATGAGAACACATCCCAACCCGTTTCCAGAGGCATTGCAGTACACCGAAAAGTTCTTGTGCATATCTGGCATAACTAGCACTGGGGCTGTTGTCAATCTTTTCTTCAGCTCTTGAAAACTCGTCTCGCACTGCGGTGTCCATGTGAATGTGATTCCCTTCTCTAACAATTTGGTGAGGGGTCTCGAAATCTTGGAGAAACCCTTGATAAACCGTCGATAATACCCAGCCAATCCTAAGAAGCTTCGAACTTCCCCGACATTTTCAGGGGTCTTCCACTTCTGCACATCCTCGATCTTGGCGGGATCTACGGAGATTCCTCCCTCCGAGATTATATGTCCTAAGAAGGGAACTCTCTTCATCCAAAACTCACACTTGCTCAACTTGGCATATAGTTGGTGTTCTCTCAGCTTTTGCAACACCAACCTTAGATGTCCCTCATATTTTTCTTCATCTTTGGAGAAGACGAGAATGTCATCAATGAAAACCACCACAAATTTGTCCAGATATTCCATGAATACCTTGTTCATGAGATACATGAAGTATGCCGGGGCATTAGTTAGCCCGAAAGGCATGATGGTGTATTCATACAGCCCGTACCGAGATACGAAAGCTGTCTTTGGAATGTCAGTTTGCATTATCTTAAGTTGGTGGTATCCCTACCTGAGATCAATTTTCGAGAACACACAGGCCCCCTTCAACTGATCAAATAAGTCTTCAATGTGGGGTAATGGGTACTTGTTCTTGATGGTTACTTCATTCAACGCACGGTAGTCTACGCATAACCTTTGGGTCCCGTCCTTCTTGGGCACAAATATCACTGGAGCTCCCAATGGTGAGGAACTAGGACGAATCTACCCCTTCTCTGCCAATTCTCGTAAGTGTTCCTTGAGTTCTTCCAGCTGTTTGGAGTCCATCCGATAAGGCCTCTTGTATATTGGAGCTGTTCCAAGCACTAGCTCAATCGCGAATTTCACTTCACGATCGGGGGGCAGACCTGGCAACTCCTCCGGAAAAACGTCTGGATATTCCCTGATGATCCTGATCTCTTCCACTTCCACCTCAACGTGATTGAGTTTAAGGTCCCTCCTAGGTTATTGTACAGTTATGAACTTTACTCTGGTGCCACTAGGGTGAGGTAGTTCCACCGTTCTTGTCGAACAATAGATGATTCCCTTATGTTTGGTCAACCAATCCATACCCAAAATAATATCTATGCCTTGTGAGTCTATCACTACGAGGTTTGCAGTAAATACTACCCCATTAATGTCTAGATTCACCTTGGGACACACTTATCTTGTCCTTATTTCTCCCCCTGGAGAGTTTACTGCTAGCATATGGTTCATTTGTTTGTTGCTAGATCATGCTTCTTAGCAAACCCTTGAGCAATGAACGAGTGGGTAGCACCAGAATCAAATAACAGGGTTGCAATGTGTAAATTGGCAGGAAACTTACCAATCACCACGTCAGGGGCCTCTTGCGCTTCCTCCATGGTCACGTGGTTCACCCGTCCTCGCGTCACATTCTGCTGCTGTGGCTGCATTGTCACACCCGGTTTTTCCGAAGAACAACCAAGTGAATATCACATGTATGCCAGGATCATTTTCTCATACATGTGATGACAAATAGTGAAGCATCATTTATTACAAGCCAGGTGTCGAGTATAAGTAAGTCTTACATAGTAAATGTCTCGATGGACAATAATAAGTTCATCACAAGTAAATAAACTAGCAGCGGAATATTATTCTTTAGGGCTCCATCACAGGCGTTGCCCGGGGTCTTCATGAACCTAAAAACCTTCCTCGGGTCCAAAATCTTGGTCATTATACACCACCTCATTATCTTGACCTGAGCAGCAATATAAACCAACAAATATGCAAGGTTGAGTACCAATGGTACTCAGCAAGTGTGGGAAAATTTTATCATGCACGGCTAGAACAAGGAGAAGTTGAACTCATGGTTAAAGCACTACGCAATTAATACCTATCACCTTAGCTTATTAAGCACCTACATTCCTACACAGGTGAAATGGTCCCAATCTCCCATCCCATCATCATAATCCAATAACCATAATCATCATTTCCAAATGTTAAGCTCCCCGCTTAACTTCCAAAACCATCAATCCTCTAATCATGAATAAGTCCAGGCCGCTCTTAACCGTGAGCACGGCTGTCAAGACAGTTTTAACTCTGCAGAGTTTGTACCACTGTACCCACATGTAGTGATTTCATCCCCCGTTGCCAGGTGGACTAAAAGAACCTCCATTATGCCAGTGGCTACGATCCACATTCACACTTCCCAGGTGTGCGGCCAGGAGATCACTACGAAGCCTTTACAAAGGGATTCCCGACGAGCGTGGGCCCACTGAGGTTTCACCCCTAACAGCATACAAGAGGCTCCAACCCCGCTGCAGTGGCCCCCTCTTGAGCCTTGCGGTTCATATGGTAGTCCAGCTGACACCTACTCCCCGCACCATCCAACACACCCATACTACGCCGGGGATACACCTAATTAATTGGCCAAGCTGCCCCATCTCAGCATGTGGTTGGCACTGTAAAGCCGGGTTACATGCTCCATGAACCGGTCCTTAGGATCCAGGCAAGTATTAAACACAAACCCAAGTCTCGTGCACCCAGCACACAACCAAAACATCCAACTTGCCTTGATCCCTACCTCTACATAACTCACAATAGCTCATTCAAGAGTATGGTATAATAAACTGATGCTCTCATATCCCAAATATCCCATTCTAAGCATGGCTAAGCATATGCTTGTAAATAAATGACATGACAAAATAAATCCCAACCAAAGCTACAAGGAAACAAGGTAATGCAATTCTAGGGAAACTTCCTAGCATGGGTTTCATATTTAACTTGACAAGGCAAATAATTCTATCTACACATCCTAGCATAGGATCAAAGTGGTCAAGGACACTTGCCTCCTTCTTGCTGCTCTTGAAATGGGTAGTCCTGATCTTGGAAAGGAATAACTTGCTCTTGAACAGGTTCTACTTCATACCATCACACATAGCAAAAGAAAAACAACAATCATAAGACATAGTTCACACTTCTACTTCATACAAACCACACATTTCATATTTATGAAATTCATTCACCATTATATGTGTTGTGGTTACTTTGTGTGTTGATCTGTGGCTTGCACACACTTTTATTTATATGTGTATGATTCCTACTTTGGTGTTCATATTTATACTTACATACTATATATATATATATGTATATATGTGTGTGTTTCAGTTTTAAATAAATTCCTTATATTAAACAACCAAGTATGTAAGAAAAGTATTTTTCTTCTCCATATGTGCCTTCATAATTTCTATCAACCCTAAACTGAACTCTTTGAATTTTTTAAAAACTCCATTTATCATTTACTAGTTGCTATATTTTCAGATTTATATTCCTATGTATAATTGTGTATTTTATTATGAAATTAGTAATACACATCATCTAAACAGTATAGGTTTTGGTCCTAAATAATTGAATAACATATTTTGACCTTGGCCTCTGATGTAAACTATTTCATAATTATTTTTCCTATTTTTCTAGAGCTATTCTTTACTTAAAAATGTGTCCCTATACTAATAAATGTGATTAATAAATGAAACAGATTCATTTCAGCCCAAAATATATTTTTATCTCACTCCAAAGTTTTCTAAGCACTGAGAAAGTTTTTAACTTAATTTTGACAATATGTTTGTCCCACTTTTTAATTTTTAAACACTAGTTACATATTCAATTTTCTAAATTAAATACTAAACAGGGCTAAAATAATGAACTCACCCATTACAGGGTCTATAATATTATTTTCATAATTTCCAGGGGTCTAGCTACACTTATCAGAGGTGTTTTTCCTAATTTTTATTAAGTCCAGGGGCTAAAACTGATTTTTAAATGAATTTACATGATTTTCTGGAGTTCCAGGGGCTAGATCTGAAGTTTCCGGGGCTAGCTCTCAATTCCAGAGAACCCCAGGGGGTAGCACGTAAGAATTCCAGTCTTTATAACGCGGGCCTGACGTGGACCGTCCGATTTTAAACCGACGGCTGAGATTATAACATCGAACCGGTACGCGGGGATTTAAAGTCTACCGTGCGATTTAAAATAAACGGCGCACAAGCGGCCACGTCGCTCTGATCGAGCGCGGGCGGCGCTGCCGGCGGCGCACGGCGGCGGGAAGCGGCGATCTCGCCGGAAAGTTTCGGATCCGCGAGAATTCTTCCTAGAACTGTGATCTTATGGCATAGATCGGTAGAGGGGAGGTCAGGGATCTCACCTCGGGGGTTTTCTCGAGCTCGGGGGTCCTGGAAAATGCTCGGCGGCGAGGTCCGAGGCAAAACCACGGCGAAGCTCGTCAGCGCTGGGTTTACACCGTAAGTCTTCGGGTTTTCTGCACCTGCAAAGTTCCCCGGAGGCGGTGGATCAAGACCAGCGAGTTAGATCAGAGTTTCCGAGCTTATATCGGCCAGAATTCACCGGCGAAGTCTCGGTGCTCACCGGAGTGAAAATCGGCGATCGCGTGAGAAAAACCGATCGGGGCTGGGGTTTTTATAGCTGGGGGAGGGCGGTGGGTCGGTTGTGATCGAGTTTGATTCTTTCTGGGACCGGAATTCGGCTGAGGGACGCGTTTTCCAGTCGGTTAAGATCGCGCGCGCTCGGGGGGAAAAGTCCGGGCCGCAGACGCTCGGGGTTAGGGATGACAGGTGGGTCCCACCCGTCTGTGAGAGACAGCGCGGGCGCGCAGGGGCGGGCTGGCGCGGGGAAACTGGGCCGGCTGGCGGGTTTCGGCCCACTGGCCGGTTTTTTCCCGTTTTCTCTTTTTCTTTTTCCATTTCTTTTCTGTTTTGAGTTTAATTTGAATTCCAGTTTGAATTTGAATTTTTGCAAAACATGCAACACGTCCAAAAATTTTTAAATTCCCCTCTGAACAAGGTTTAGGGTTTTGAATCAAAATTTGGGGTGTTACATGCATGGGCTTCTTCTTTGGGCACTTATGGGCGTAGTGCCTTACTTCACCACAGTTGAAGCATTGTACCCCAACTTTAGATGCCTAGCCTTTGTTGTCTTGGGGTTGGTTCGGTGGTCCTTGTACTGCTGGTCTAGGTTGATATGTGGGGCGAGGCTGCTGTACAAACTGACGTTGCGGCTGTGCTGGTGCTGACGGAGGCCTGAAATTCGGGTTGTACCCTCTGGGTGCTGAGTAGGGTACCACAGCACGGCTCGTCTGCCCTGCGGGTTGCTGCATCAGACGTGGGCGTGTGTTGCTACCTGAGGCTTGGTGTGACCATCCCGCCTTCCTCTTGTTTTCATTTTCCAAGGCCTTCAGCTTCCTCTCCACGACAAATGCTCTGTCTACCATCTTTTGGAAGCTTTCATACTCGTTGGAGGACATTGCACACTGCATTTCCATAGTGAGTCCTTCCACAAAACAGTCCTGTTTTTGCTCATCAGTTTCGATATCCCGTGGTGCATAATGGGATAGTTGGGTGAACTTAGTGAGGTATTCCCTCACAGTCATGTTTCCTTGCTGCAGTCCCAAGAACTCCTTTCTCTTGTTTTTTAGTTCACCCCTTGGTATGTAATGGTTGCGGAAACTGCGATTGAACTGTTCCCAAGTGATGTTCTCGGGGTCATGATGGCCTGCCAAGTAAGCGGTTCACCAATCAGCAGCAGGTCCATGCAATTGGTGAGAGGCAAACAACACCCTCTCATACCCTTGGCACTGTATGATCCTCATCTTGCTCTCTATGGTCTTTAACCAGTCATCTGCCTCCAGAGGTTCAGCAGCACTTGCAAACTTTGGGGGTTGAGTCCCCAGAAACTCACTCAACCTTGGTTGGCGTGGTGCAGCTTGTGGGGGTGGAGCTTGGTGCAAGTTGGCCACCACTTGAGTCAAACTCTGGATGAGTTGATTCTGATTTTCAAGCATTTGGTGGATAGGGTCAGCTACTTCACGGCGACCACCCCTGTCTTGTCCTCCAGAAAGATGAGGGTTGCCGGCCTCATCATTGTTGTTGGTGGGGTTGGCACCACGACCCTTTCCTCTTCCAGCCATCTATCATAATCAACCAAATGTTAACTCAAAGCATTAAGTATTAACTTCCCAAATTGCTTGTATAAACCTAAACTTTTGAGGCCTTATTATATTAACATTTTCTGAGGGTTTCACTTAGATTTTTGGGAGTCACGCCTCACGCGAAAATAAATGCACTCTTAATTCATAGGGGTTCACACATCAAAGCAAAGCAACCTAAAGACGAGGTTGTGAACAAATGCCCATGGCTTCCACAACTCACGTCACACACCAAATATTAACACACAAATAACTAAGGTATTGACTCGACTACTCGATAATCTGCTGAAATGAGGGAAAGAACTCTAAACGACTCGTATCACTGAGCTGGCTCTTCGGGGTCTTCCTCATTATTGTGGCTACCCTCTGATTCCGCTTTGGGTGGGGAAGCTGCTGGTGGAGAAGTGCGGCGACGCCTACTCGCCTGGCGGTCTGGGGAGTCAGGAGTCCATGTGTCATTCACGGTGACACACAGTTCATTCCCATCTCCTCTTTCTCTCGCCCTCAAGCTGGCTCAAAGCAATGCCTCAGTCTCCTTCAGGTGTCACGAACATCCTGAAGCTCCTCCTGACACTTCTGCAGTCGAGTGCTGAGCATAGTAGCATCCTCCAAGCACAGGTCCATCTGCTCATGGGAAGTCCCCTGCTGCACTGGCGGGTACTTGTACTCCGCTGTACCACTCTCACGCTGGTGGACATACATGTACTCAGTCCTGTCCAGGTTGCGACGGTTGATGTGACTCTGGCAGGTGATGGCCTCCCAGGTGACATCCTTCTCAGCATCGACCTGTGTCGCTCGACAAGCTGGAGAGCGGTGGATCTTGAGCAGCTGATTTTCATGGATAATCCTCATTTCTGAACTCCATTCTTCCCGCTTCTCACGGATGGTCTGGGTGGATCTGTAGTGTATGATTAGCTTGCCCGTATTGCCGGCAGCGTGGAGCATACGCCGTAGACAGCGCAACAAGCCTCCTACTGCCAACCCGTAGGAGTGGTACGTCACCGGACGGTTCTCCTCTCTTAAGGCAAGGGCAACTACCGAAACTCTCCCTCCGGTGGACTTGCGGGCGGTGCGGATCATGCGAACCATCTAAAACATAAAGCATTTAAAATTAAGTTAGATAAGAGTTAAACAAAACTTGTATTTTGAATAAAAGTTGGGGTAAGATGAATAAAGTGACCCCATTTAATAACACCTTCAACCCACACTTTTGTAAAATAGTTTTAAAGAAATAGGGTCCTTAAATACGTCCATTTCTATCTAGGTCCACGTTCCTACAGGCAACCTTGGCTCTGATACCTTTTCTATCACACCCAGTTTCTCCGAAGAACAATCGAGTGAATATCACATGTATGCCAGGATCATTTTCTCATACATGTGATGACAAATAGTGAAGCATCATTTATTACAAGCCAGGTGTCGAATATAAATAAGTCTTACATAGCATACGTCTTGATGGACGATAATAAGTTCATAACATGTAACTAAAACAGCAGCGGAATATAAATCTTGTGGGCTCCGTCACAGGCGTTGCCCAGGGGACTCCGTGAACCTAGAATCCTTCCTCGGGACCAAAGTCTTGGTCATTAAACACCGCATCATTCTCTTGACCTGAGCAGCAATATAAACCAACAAAAAAGCATGTTTGAGTACCGTGGGTACTCAGCAAGTGTGGGAGAGTTATGTCATGCATGGCTAGAGCAAGGAGAGGTTGAACTCATGGTTAAAGCACTACGCAATTATTACTTATCACCTTAGCTTATTAAGCATCTACATTACAACACAGGTGAAATGGATCCCAATCCCTCAACCCATCATCATTATGAAGTAAACATAGTCTCATCTCCAATGTTAAGCTTCCCGCTTAACATCCACAACTTTCCAATTCATCATCCTCTAATCATGAATAAGTCCAAGCCGCTCTTGACCGTGAGCACGGCTGTCATGACAGTTTTGACTCTGCAGAGTTTGCACCACTGTACCCACATGTAGTGATTTCATCCCCCATTGCCGGGTGGACTAAAAGAACCTACATTATGCCAGCGGCCGTGAACCACATTCACACTTCCCAGGTGTGTAGCCAGGAGATAACTACGTGGCCTTTACAAAGGGATTCCTGACGAGCATGGGCCCACTGAGGTCTCACCCCTAATAGCATACAAGACGCTCCAACCCCGCTGCAGTGGCCCCCTCTTGAGCCTTGCGGTTCATATGGTAGTCCAGCTGACACCTATTCCCGGCACCATCCAAAACACCCATACTACGCCGGGGATACACCTAATTAATTGGCAAAGCTGCCCCATCTCAGCATGTGGTTGGCACGGTAAAGCCAGGTTACATGCTCCATGAACCGGTCCTTAGGATCCAGGCAAGTACTAAACACAAACCCAAGTCTCGTGCACCTAGCACCAACCAAATCATCCAACTTGCCTCGATCCCTACCTCTACATAACTCGTAATATCTCATTCAAGAGTAAGGTAAATAAATTGATGATCTCACATCCCAATTATCCCATTCTAAGCATGGCTAAGCATAAGCATATAAATAAATGACATGATAAAATAAATCCCAACCCAAGCTACAAGGAAACAAGATAATGCAATTCTAGGGAAATTTCCTAGCATGGGTTTCATGTTTCAATTGACAGTGCAAATAATTCTATCTACACATCCTATTATAGGATCAAAGTGGTCAAGGACACTTGCCTTCTTCCTGCTGCTCTGGGAATGGAAAGTCTTTGTCTTGGAAGGGGAGAACATGCTCTGGGGCAGGTTCTACTCATGCCATACACATGGCAAAACAACAATCCATAAGCCATATTTCACACTTTCACTCATGCAAAACATACATACATACATATGAAAGTTATTCACATTTCTATGTGTTGTGGTTACACTAGATGTGTTGATTTTAGGCCTACATGCACTTTGAAACATATATATATATATATATTATTTCTAACTTTTGTGTTCAGATTTCTATTTGCACACTATATATGAATTTCCAATTTGAACAATTCCTTTATATTTGATTAATACACTTCTTAGCCACAAAGTTTGCATGAAAGACAATTCCCTACTCCAAATAGGTTTTCAGATCTTCTACAAAATCCTAAATTGAAGCTTTTGGATTTGGAGAACTCATTTATCATTTTCTAATTATGCATACTTATTTTCCTATATTTTCAGATTTATTTTCTATGCCTAAAGGTGAATTTTAATATTAAATAGTAGGACATATCATCTAAACAGAATAGGTTCTGATCTAAAATATTAAATAATATATTTTTGAACTTCTCCTCTGATGTGAACTAATTTAAATTTATTTTATCAGTTTTCAGAATTATTTCCTAGCCTAAAATGTGTTTCTAGAACTAATAAATATGAACAACACTTAGGCAGATTTCATTTCAGCCTAAAATCTATTTTTAACTTATTCTAAAGTTTTCCAAGTGCTAGGTGAGTTTAAATTTGAATTTGCACATGTGTTTGCCTTACCTTTTAAATTTAAATCCTAGTCACATATTCAATTTTCTGAATTTAAGATCATATAGGGTCAAAAAGGTAAATCCACTCTACTGCAGGGTCTAATTTACTATTTCCTTAATTTCCAGGGGTCTAACTAAGCATAAAAGAGGGGTTTTCCTAATTTTTATTAAGTCCAGGGGCTAAAACTGATTTTTAAATGAATTTACACGAATTTCTGAAGTTCCAGGGGCTAGATCAGAAGTTTAAGGGCTAGCTCATGTTTTCCGAGATCCCCTGGGGGTAGCGCGTAAGAATCCCGGCCTTTATAACGCGGGGCTGATGTGGACCGTCCGATTTAAAATAGACGGCTCAGATTAGATCGCCGAACCGGTACGCGCGGGTTTTATTTCTACCGTGCGATTTAAAATAGATGGCCCTCAAGGGGCCACGTCGCCCTGGCCGGAGCCAGCCCGCGTGCGCGGCGGCGCGCGGCGGCGGGGGCGGCGATCTCACCGGCGCAGCTTCGGTTCCTTGCCTCTATACGTTAAAACTTGCAGTTTTTCACACGGGTCGACTGCGGAGGGGTAGGGGAGCTCACCTAGGGGTTTCTCGGGCTTGGGGAGGTCGGAATTCGGCTCTGCGACGACGATGGTTGAAGCTGCTTCTCGGTGCTCGTCGGAACCGATGCTAGGACGCGAAACTTGTCGCTTCCTTCACGTGCAGGGCTCCCTGGGGGGCGGTGGAGCACGATCAGCGTGTTAGATCAGAAAATCCGAGCAAGGATCGAAAGAAAACGGTGATCGAAGCTTCGGTTCTCACCGGAGAGAAGAACGGCCGATCGGGGGGGGGGGAACAGGGCGATTGTTGGCGTTTAAATAGGCGAGGGAGGGCGGTGGTCTGTTGAGATCGAGTTGGGGGCGTCCGGGACCAGAAATCAGGCTGGGGGCGCGGGTTTCCGGATGTCAGTTGCGATCGGGCGCGAGAGAAGAGTCCGGGGCCGTTGGGGGCGCGTGGGGAAGGAGATGACACGCGGGCCCCACGTGTCAGTGAGAGGGAGAGAGGGGGCGCGGGTTCGGGCTGGCGCGGGGGATTGGGCCGGCTGGCGGGTTTCGGCCCACTGGCAGGTTGGGGTTTTTCTTTTTCTTTTTCCTTTTCTTTTCTGTTTTAATTTGAATTTGAATTCTATTTTGAATTTGAATTTCTGCACCACATGCAATACGTCCAAAAAAATTTTAAATTCCCCTCTTTAGCAGGTTTTGGGGTGTTACACTCTCTAACCCTTCCAAGAGTGTGAATTTGTCAGAATCGCACCCGAAGGTCGGTCTGTACCGAGAAAGGGGGAAAACTGGAAATTCACCGCCGGCGATCAAGCACTCGGGCTGTGGCTCGGGGGTGAGCAGCACCGGTCACCAACGCGTCCGGGGACGCCTTAGCTTGGGTGTGACAACCTCCCGGTTGGGCTGTCCACGGAGTCCGAAGTGCGGCGGGTTTAGGTCTCTGCATGGAACTCTCGGTATAGCCGAGATCAACCGGGTTTTTTTGGATTTATAATGACTGGGAACAAGAAGGAAGACTCCTAGTACCTTGTCGTAGCTCTGGAGGGATCTAGGAGGCTGTGATCGTGGCTCTCCGATCAGTTCCGAGCGGCGGAGGGAGGAATCCCGTTTCTGTGTTCTTGCGAGGGGAAAACGGCGAGGGGGCTTCGGCCGAGGAGTGGGGCGCCTTAAGAAGGGCTCCGAACCGACTTGTGCCCGCGCGTGGCCAAGCAGCTGGTGGCGCGGTGTCCTCCCTCGGTGGCTATCGCTGCTGAAGCCCGAAGACCCGAGTGAGAAAGTCTTCATTCGGTTGATTCACTTCAGTGGCTGACATGTGGGTCCCACTTTCATTTTTAACCCCTGAACTTAACTCCACATCACTGTTGTAAACAGTAAGTCCTAAAATTCCCATGGTGATTTGAATTATTCACCCCTGAGCCATTTGAATTGGTTAGAATTCAAATTGGGTTTGGTTTGACTAAATTTCAGCACATGTTCAGTTTGAAATTCAAATAAAGTTTGAATTTGTTACACTTAGCTCATGTCAAGATCAACTCCAAATGGAGTGAAAATGGGTGTGTGAGCTCACAAAGATGTGCTGAGTAAGAATATGACTCCCACTTTTGAATTCATGGAATAAAAACAGTTCGAATTTGAATTTGAGTTTAAACCACCCTCTTTCTAGTTATACCCAAAAGTACCTCAAAAAGGTTTTGAATTTGGGTGAAACTTGGCATGGACATTACTAGCAAAGTGTAGGAGTTTTTCATATGTCCAGCCCCTAGATGATGCATGTGGGAAATACCACTTTTGGATTTTGTGAGTTTATTCTCTAATGAGCATGTTGATAATGGTTACTTGCTCTTCAAATGTGTTCATCAACTTTCTTCAAATGAGGTGTGTTGTGTGGTGATGAACACTTTAAACATGAGTCAAAAACTGAGGCCTTTACATTCCTCCCCCCTTAAAAGAATCTCGTCCCGAGATTATAAGGTGAAAATGAGAGAGAGAGGACGGTGAAAAATTACCGGATATGCGACGTGAAAAAGTCGGGGTAGTTAGCGCGAAGAAATCCTTCGCTCTCCCATGTCACTTCGTCCATTTAGTGATTACTCCATAGGACTTTGTAGAACTACAACATACGGTTGCGTGTGGTTCGGGCGTTCTCATCAATAACCTGAACCGGTTCCTCCCGATAGGTGAGATTCGGTTTCAGTTCTTCTATGTCCTCCATATGAATGGTAGTTGATAGCTTAAGACACTTCCTCAGCTGGGAAATATGAAAGACGTCGTGCACACCAGAGAGTGCTTCTGGTAATTTCAGCCGGTATGCTACTGATCCACATTTTCGGTAATCTGGAATGGACCGATGAATCGGGGTGCCAACTTTCCTCTCACCCCGAATCTGTTCACGCCCTTCATTGGAGACACATGTAAGTATATGTGATCCCTGACTTCGAATTGTAATGGGAGTCTTCTCCGATCCGCATATTGTTTCTGTCAGGATTGGGCGGCTTTTAGGTTCGTTCGAATCAGCCGAACCTTTTCCTCCGCGTTGTTGACAAGGTCAATCCCGAAGGTAACCCTTTCGCCAGACTCACACCAATTCAATGGTGTGCGGCATTTTCTCCCGTATAGCGCCTCGTAGGGCGCCATGTTGATGCTGTCTTGGTACCCATTGTTGTACGAGAACTCGGCTAACAGCAAGTGATCATCCAAATTCTTGCCGAGGTTGATAGCGCAAGCTCGTAGCATGTCCTCTAGAATCTGATTTACCCGCTGGGTTTGCCCATCCGTCTGCGGGTGGTATGCTGAACTACGGATCAGCTTTGTCCCCAATGCAGCGTGCAGCTGCTCCCAAAAATGGGACACAAATAAAGTGCCCCGGTCCAATATGATAGTACGGGGTACGCCGTACAAGCATAGGATCCGTGAGATGTACAGTTCAGCGTATTTCTTGGCGTTGTAGTTGGTGTTGACCGGGATGAAATGGGCAACTTTGGTGAGACGGTCGACGATTACCCACACAGAATCATGTTTGTGAAAAGTGGTGGGTAAACCGATGATAAAGTCCATGCTCACATCTTCCCACTTCCAGGCAGGAACGCCCAGTGGTTGTAGCAGTCCCGGTTTCCGCATATGATCTGCCTTCACCCTTCGACATGTATCACACTCGGACACGTACTTTGCGATCTCCCGCTTCATCCGTGTCCATCAAAACTTGTTTCTGAGTTCTTGATACATTATGTTGCTGCCGGGGTGAATAGAAAACTTTGACAAGTGAGCCTCGTCAAAAATTTTCTTCCGTAACTCCGGGTTACGGGGTACAACGATCCGGTCCTTGAACCATAGGACGCCGTCTTCGTCTTTCCGGAAACATTTCAGCTCCCCACCATCTACACGTCTCCGCAAATGCGACATGCCCTTGTCATGTTTCTGAGCTGCCGCTATCTCTTCACGGATGTTGGGGATCAAAGCTAGGTTGTAGAGAGCTCCATGTGGAATCACATGCAGTGGTGGTTCGCTCTCTTCCAACAGTGTGATGGTCAGATTATTGACGTGTGACTTGCGACTCAGCACATCTGCCACCATGTTTGCCTTGCCGGGGTGATAATGGATCTCTATTTCGTAATCCTTTATCAATTCTAACCATCTTCGCTGCCTCATGTTCAGCTCCTTCTGAGTGAATATGTACTTGAGTCTCTTGTCGTCGGTATATAAATGTATGAGGTTACCGAGTAGGTAGTGCCTCCACATTTTTAGTGCAAGGACCACGGCAGCGAGCTCCAAGTCGTGAGTTGGATAATTTTGCTCATGGTTTCTAAGCTGTCGTGACCCATATGAGACCACTCTTCGGTCTTGCATCAGCACACATCCAAGCCCAATGCCGGATGCATCGCAGTACACATCGAACGGTTTTGTTGTGTCTGGCTGCGCCAAAACCGGTGCTGATGTTAGGTGCTTGACTAAAGCTTTGAATGCTGCTTCACATGCTGGAATCCAAACATATTTGGTAGCCTTCTTCAGCAGTTCCATCATAGGCTTGGCAATCTTCGAGAAGTTCGGGATGAACCTCAGATAATATACCGCGAGCCCGAGGAAACTCCGTACCTCATGAACAGTTCTCGGGCATTTCCAATTCAGCACTCGTGTGATCTTACTCGGGTCTACAGCGATACCCTCCGCTGAGATGATATGCCCGAGAAAAGGCAGTTGCGATATCCAGAATTCGCACTTGCTGAATTTCGCGTATATCTTGTGATCCCGCAGCCGTTGCAAGACTATACGCAGATGCTTCTTGTGATATTCCTCCGACTTGGAATATACCAATATGTCATTGATGAAGACCACGACAAACTTATCCAGCTCCGGCATGAATACGAGTTCATCAAATACATGAAGTGAGCTGGAGCATTGGTGAGGCCGAAGGACATGACCAGGTACTCATAAAGCCCGTACCTCGTCGAGAAAGCCGTTTTTGGAATATCCTACGCCCGTATCTTAATCTGATGGTACCCGGATCTTAAGTCCATCTTGGAAAAGATCTTTGCTTCGACCAACTGATCAAACAACATGTCGATCCGTGGCCACGGGTACATGTTCTTGATGGTTACAGCGTTTAATGGACGATAATCCATGCAAAGCCGCAACATCTCACCCTTCTTCTTCACAAATAATGCCGAACAGCCCCTTGATGAGGAGCTCGGCCTAATGAAACCCTTCTCCAGCAGGTCCGTCAGCTGGGTCTTCAGTTCAGCCAACTCCTTGGGCGCCATCTTGTATGGCCTTCGGGATATTGGCATGGTTCCCGTTGCAAGTTCAATCTTGAACTCGACCTCTCTATCGGGCGGCATCCCGGGTAAATCCTCCGGGAACACGTCAGGGAACTCTAGGACCACTGGAATATCTTCCAATTTGATGGTTGTGGATTGATAGACACTTGAATGTTTTATTTCTAGACTGTCCAGAAATAAGAAATGAGATTCGTGCACTTCTGAGTTCAATCTTGAACTCGACCTCTCTATCGGGCGGCATCCCGGGTAAATCCTCCGGGAACACGTCAGGGAACTCTAGGACCACTGGAATATCTTCCAATTTGATGGTTGTGGATTGATAGACACTTGAAAGTTTTATTTCTAGACTGTCCAGAAATAAGAAATGAGATTCGTGCACTTCTGAGTTCAAGTGCACAATTTGGAGGACGGTGTCTAAAACAGCGCCGTGGCGGGTTAACCACGACATCCCTAGGTTGACATCGACCTTTTGTCCCTCTAAAATTATGAGAGACGTAGGGTATACTCTACCCTCTAAGCACAATGGCGCTTTTGGGACCATCATGCTTGCTGAAATTTTCCCACCCGGTGAACAGATCACATAAGGACTATCGGTGGGTAGTATTTGCAAGCTATATCTATCAATGAAAGCTTGGCTAACGAAGCTATGTGTGGTGCCTGAATCAAAAATACTATGGCGGGATGCTGGTGGAGTTGGAACATACCCGGAAGGATTGGCTCGCCCTACGGCACGTCCTCTATGGCAAGTTGGTGGACAGTGCCGGGTCTAGGGTTTGCCCGCCGCGCATTAGTGGAATTCCGGGGTTGATTCCTCCCCGGAAGTTCTGGTGCAACTCCACCGCCTTGCCTCTCCGGGCAACTGCTGGCGAAGTGTCCTGGCCGACCACATTTGTAGCATGTGGCCACTGCTTGTCCAGTGCTCGGGGGACGAAAGCTCGGCATACGCTGCTGAGGTGCATATGCACGTGGCATCGCCTGCTGCTTCTGTTGTTGTTGCGGAGGTGGTGCTGGCAGTATTGGCTTGAATGCCGGTGAAGAATACAGCCGACTGTGGAATGGCATCGACCTCTGTGGTGGCTGCCAGCGTGGACCTGATGGTGAGTGATTCACCATCTGAAATTTCTGAGAAGGACCGCCTCCTTCTGCGCTGCTTTGCAGCGCGCTTCGCTTTCTCTCCGCTGCCGCTAACTCCTTGCCGGAGTCCTCCTGAACAATCGCAGCATTAATTATATCGTTGAGGCTGCCGTGATTGAACATCGCCAATTTGTCCTTCAGGAGCGGGTTAAGCCCCTGGTAGAAGTGGTCCCGCCGCTTCTCGTCGGTATCAGCATGATACGATGCGTAGAGCGCGAGATCGTTGAACGCCCTGGAGTATTCCAGCGTGTTCCCACTCCCTTGCTGCAGGTGTAGAAATTCCTGCGTCTTCCTCTTCATGAGACCCGGCGGTATGTGATAGGCCCGGAAGGCCGTCCGGAACTACGCCCAGGTCATAACTCGGTCGGTGGGCTGTGAAGCACAGTAGTTTGCCCACCACGCGCTCACGGATCCCTGGAGCTGCTGGACTGCGAACTAAGTCGTACGCTGCTCACTTATTTGGAGCAGCCCGAACTTCATCTCTATCGTGCGGAGCCAGTTGTCCGCATCGAGGGGTTCATCCGCCCTTGAGAATACCGGGGGATGAGTTGCTAGTAAGTCGGAGTAGGAGCTCTGTTGGCGCTCCTCACGATCTTGACGCCTCTCTGGTCGAGACGTATCGGCAATAAGAATTTGCAGCAACTCCGTGTGCTGCTGATGAGAACCCTCCATTGCCGCAACGATGTCGGCCAATGTAACCGTTGGCGGTGGCGGTGGCGGTGTTTGCTGCTGCTGTTGCTGCTGTCCCGAGGAGTCCTCGGGAGGCTGTTGGGAGGTTTCTCCCCCTTGACTAGAACCCCCAACATCCGGATTGGCACGAGTACGAGTCATTCTGAAATTTAAAACAGCAGCGGTCAGCACATGTCATACTTAAAAGTTCCATATGAAACAGTAGGTATTGAAGTGACACATGAATAATTTGCACAACATTCACATATATTGATAAAGCATGAACTTTATACAAGATACATTATTCTAGGTCTCCGAGAAGTCGTGCTCATGTCATCACTACCTATACATACGCTACTGCCTACACGACATGTCACCGGTTACAAAAGTTTGTGTTACTCCACTCTGGTTGCCCTACTTGGCATTGGTAACCCCCTACTCGGAGTAGAACTCGACCTCCTGTGGGTCGTCCTCCTCTGGTACCTCTGCTGGTGGCTCCGGATCTACAACCTCCTCTCCCATCTCGGGTTCTCCCATTGCTGGAAGACCCAAGACCACCGGTGTGCCCAATACTGGAGGTACGAGGTCATGCAACGCGTGCACCTCATCCATGGCTTGGTTGTAGTCTTCTTCCCAGCCTTGCCCTTCCTCAATAGCGTTGTACCGCTCTTGAGTAAGGACCTCATTCTGCTGAGTCAGAGCCTGACCTGTTCTTGCAGCGACGCGATGTCAACACGGCTTCTCTTTTTCGCCTTCTTCAGACGATGCAACTGATTATGCTGTTTATTCAGTCGCTTGATCATCAGAAGGAGCACATTGCGGAGTGCGCTGGGAGCACTCTCGAAATGGTCTCCACGGCTTGTGCTCTCCTTGAACTTTGCGGCGAGATGCTCCGTATGAACAGTTTGGCTGTCCATCACGGCCTTTCCCGCCCTCATTTGGAGGCTGAGGTTCGCCTCCGCGGGGCTGTACCTTGGTCAACCCGGATCGGCTGCCTCCCGGTACCTCCCTTCCCACACATGATGAGTCCGTCCCTCCACCGGAACGAGCGCGTATGGAGTGCCGTCCATAGCCCTCACGTGTAGTTGGCAGAAACCCGACATGGTCTCGCGGGCTGCCACTTGCCACATCCCTTCCGGTTGTCTACCCCTCACCGTGACGGTGAACGGTGCCAACCAGGTGGCGTAGATCCTGCAGAAACCTTGACATGGATTGTCCACGTCTTGTTCCCCTCCTCGCCTTCTTCCTTGGGGAAGTACTGAGGCATCTGGTTATACCCGAAATATTGAAGCATCTGCCTCAATGCTTCCGGATAGTCGCTGTGGTGAGAACAGTGAGATTCCACCCACCCGTTCTCGAACTGTTTATCCGCTGCCACCTGTAAAAACATATTTGAGAAATATTAAATATTTATTTTAACAGTAAACCATTGAGTTATAACATAAAACATGTCATTGAACTCATAAGATTTGGAATTCTAGTTCAAATTTAAACAAATTTGACTGCTGATCTGCTGTGTAACGTGACAGCCCTGACCAGTTTCCATTTCAACCTGATTTAGGCCATGCTAAAGGCAAAACTAATTCTGGATCTCAACATCAAAGTTAAAGCTAACTTTAATAGTTTTCCATAAAGTATTTTCTTGACCTAAGATCTGTCCTGGTTCAAAAGTTATGAGATGTCGAATTTGATAGAATTTCTGGAGAAGATTGGACAGCACCTCCCTGCTTTAGGTACTGATTTGATCCAAGAATTCCAGTTAATTCTACTCCCAGTCTGACAAAACTTCCTGTTACGAAGTTGTAACCCATCTCATAAGCTTTCCAGAACAACCTCATTTTTTATTTTTAGATTTTTATGCAGGAATTTATGCTCAATTTATAGAGAGTTACAGAGAGTGTTTACTCTGCCCTGTTTTCTGGACAGTTTCAACTCTACTGCATTTTTCGATTGGTTAAGGGATGAAACACATCTGGACCTAAACAGAAGAGTTGTAAAGCTCTTCCAAAGATTTCCAGAAATGTATCATATGACCCCAACCTCGAAATAACTCAACCTCTAACCTCTGATTAACTTCAGCCTTAATTCAGCTGAAAACAGGGGACTCTGTCCTTAGTATCCTATAAGTTGAAAACTTGTTAACTTTGAATATCCTGATTAAGGGAAGGAGTTACATCAAAGTTTTAGTGCTCTGGATTAAAACTTTCAAGTTTTACCATGAAGTTGTTCATTTAGTGGGGTGTGACGTTGATGAGTCACCAAATCATGTCGGTACTACGTCCTCACAAAAAAAACATGTACCGGACTTAGCCGGCTTCGTTAGTTCAGTGGCACTAAATGTCTCTAGCACACGGATACTACACGTGTACCATTTCGTGGTTAGACTAACTGCAGATAATTCACACAATCGTCATACTCGGCTGCACACCGAGCCCGGTATCCATACAGTTCGTACACCCGGCCGTCATCACTCGCCCGGATGTTCTCAAGCCAAACACGCCTTGAGCTACGTGTTCACGTTACTGACCATGTGACAGGGTCTCCCAAATTGCACCACGCACGCCAGGGACAGACGTTGCTCAAATACCCCAAACGACATGAAGAGTCGTACAGGATATCAAAGCGGGTCGGGTTACCTGCCACCCGTGGGGCTCCACCCTTCAGCTTGTGCGCACTGGTGGACAGCGCTTACGTGCACCCCCCCAAGACGTAAAGCGTCCCGAGATGCACGATTTTCCGACATAAGCAAATAGGTTAGTATGCCACTTTCTATACACTAATAACATCCTTATATGGGTTACTAACTCGTTCCTTACTAGATTTTTGGAAAAAGATGACCTTTGTAGTGCGTTAAACCTCAAGCGAGCTCTGATACCAACGCTGACACGACCCCACGGTCTTGTTGAGCTAGGATCACGCTGAGGGGTGCTGCGTTGCACAGCACCAAAAAACACACATCAAAGGTACAAAGCGGAAGCAAAATTTTATTACATAAACGGGTTAATGAACATTTTTACAACAAAATATGTTCAGTCTACACCCACAGGCGTAGACTACGCATCAAGTTCACGTTCAGCCCGTGAATGTGTCCTTGCTAGCACACACACACACTAACACGGCGGCGTGCACGACTCCCACTCGACGGGGTTCCCCTACTGGGTTCTGTCTCCTCCTCAGGAGTCCCTTCCTCATAGAACCCTGCAAAAGCTTCAAACACAAGCAGTGAGTATGAAGGCTCAGCAAGACTGACCCGTCTCTCCTAAACATGGAACTTCTACATGAGGGGTGATAGGCACATGAGATAAAACAATTTGCAAAGGACTCGCCTAATTATTGGAACCGTACTTTCAAGTTTTAGCAGCAGGTTGTGGAGAACCTTAAGCTAAGGCACATGAGAGAGCCGCAATCAAACAAGAAACGCCTTAGTCTCATGTACTTTGCCCAAAGTTGAAAGGAACTTTAATTAGCTCTAAACTACAGCAAATCATTAACAATCAAAGTCCATCTTTCAATCAGCAACATTTTAACATGTAACTAGCCTGTTCTTTCTACGTCACGGTACAGTGAACAAGTGGTACTCACTGACCGCGAGGGACAGCGATTATAATCGATTTACACCTGCAGGGTTACCCGAATAACCCGTCACGTGCGCCCGTACTCGATGTTGCCTACAGCAACCATCACGGACGCTGTACGCAACCACCTTTCACCCGTTAGCCAAATGTTTAACCGATCCAATCGTCCCGAGCAAGAGGTCTCTGCACGCTCATCTCAGTGCCGCCAGCCGATTTACACCTTGAGCTCTCAACCTACCCTCTGAACGACCAGCTATGCCTCAACACCCAGCTACCCGAGTTACATCGGTTTCCTGGTTCTTATATAGCCGGTAGGTCTTCGGTACTGTTCTAGCTTGTTTAACAGGCCCGCACACGGCTCGGTCCTCAATCTACACAAGCGGAGCTATATCACACAGGCCCCAAAGTCCTGCTGCCCTTACTCTCCACTCGGTCTCATCTTTCTTGCCATGTGTTTCATTTGCTATCTTTACCCGAGTGATGTGCCTCTAGCCTATTCTCGCGAGTAGTCCCAACTACTCAACTTGTACCGAATCCTACTCTATCTCTAGCATGGCAGTAGCTAACGGGGTTTTCAATCCTAATCCCATCCCATGGCTTTCTTGGCTATGCATTTGGGTTTTCAAACAAGACTCTAGTGCAAGAAATACTGATACTCAAGTAAGTGCTCAAAAAAATAAAACTTTATAAAAAAAACAAATGCAAACCGGAGCTTGCCATGCTGCTCTTGGTCGTAGGCTAGCTGTTCCTCCGGAGTAATGAAGTCTAGGACTTCAGGTTCCTCCTCGACCTTAGTGACTACACGAGATACAAGTACATGTGTTAATTAAATGCATTTCATTGAAATTTAAACTTGTGAGGTTGGTAAGTCTCGCTAGGCAGACCCACTGACCCTGAAATTTTTACTGTGGCTTGGTTACAACCTAAACAGAGACTTGGCCATGTTTTAGTTGCAGCAAAGCTCATTTGAGCCCTCCACAATTAATTATGTACTTGACCTTAATTTGAGGCTTTAGGGTGTTCTAAGGATTTTCATGGAGCAATCCATGACTTTATGAAAACTAGATTTTCAGATGGTTCTAATGGAGTTGGTCTCACTTAATTTGAACGTTCCTAGCTAAAGATATGAGCTAAACAATTTCAGAGAAAATTCTGAAAATGTTTCTGAACATTTTCTATTTTCTCTGGAACAGTTTTATTAATCACACCATTAGGTAGATCAAATGAGCTCAAATGGATCTGAAATTTCTATTGTAGTTCACGGATATTTTGGTGAACATCCCGGCAAAATTTCAGAATTTTCCTCCAAGGGATTCTCCAGTTAAAATTCCAAACAGTTTAAATTTTGAGGAATTAATTCTGCAGAAATAAGGATTTTCATGAAGTGAAACTTGATTTTCTGTAAATTACTCAGAGAGCTGAATCCAACAAAATTTGGTTCACTCAATTTGGATGTTCCTAGCCAAAGTTATGAGGATTTGAAGTTTGAATAAAATCTGAAAATCGGGAAAAGTTTAAATCTGCCGGTATGTCCATGGGGACACGTGTTGGGCGCTGGGGCGATGGCACACCGAGGTCCACGAAGTTTTTGCGTCCCAGCACACCAGATCCGAGCCGCAGACCAATCCTGATTTAAAATCTGAGCCGCTGACAGCCAGGACCCACCCCCTTCATCTACCTCCCGACTCCCGCGTTCGGCCGCCGCGACGCCTCGCCGGAGAGCTCGCCGGCAGCCTCGATGGTGCTCCAAACTTCATGATTCTGGCCACCCCTGCCTAAGTCCACTCGGGGAACATGGTTCTGGGCTCAGTTCATCATGACAACGGCCGGCACATGATCGGCGACTAGCGGCGGCTTCGGAAGGACTTCGGTCGTGTCGGCCGACCTTCCTAGCACCTCAATCGATCGAGCGAGCGGTCGGGAAGCATCAGTGGACCTCAGGGAAGGTCGACATGAGCTCGAAGCAGCTCGGGAGAGATACGAAGTAGTCTCTCACCGTGCGCCCGATGCTTCCCGCATGCTCCGCCGACGGCAGACTTCGAAATACGCCGTGTACAGGGGTTCTCCGGCTGTGATAGGGGAGGCTGTGATCGTGGCTCTCCGATCAGTTCCGAGCGGCGGAGGGATAAATCCCGGTTCTGTGTTGTTGCGAGGGGAAAACGGCGAGGGGGCTTTGGCCGAGGAGTGGGGCGCCTTAAGAAGGGCTCCGAACCGACTTGTGCCCGCGCGTGGCCAAGCAGCTGGTGGCGCGGTGGCCTCTCTCGGTGGCGATTGCTGCTGAAGCCCGAAGACCAGAGTGAGAAAGTCTTCAGTCGGTTGATTCACTTCAGTGGCTGACATGTGGGTCCCACTTTCATTTTTAACCCCTGAACTTAACTCCACATCACTGTTGTAAACAGTAAGCCCTAAAATGCCCATGCTGATTTGAATTATTCACCCCTGAGCCATTTGAATTGGTTAGAATTCAAATTGGGTTTGGTTTGACTAAATTTTAGCACATGTTCAGTTTGAAATTCAAATAAAGTTTGAATTTGTTACACTTAGCTCATGTCAAGATCAACTCCAAATGGAGTGAAAATGGGTGTGTGAGCTCACAAAAATGTGCTGAGTAAGAATATGCCTCCCACTTTTGAATTCATGGGATAAAACAGTTTGAATTTGAATTTGAGTTCAAACCACCCTCTTTCTAGTTATACCCAAAAGTACCTCAAAAAGGTTTTGAATTTGGGTGAAACTTGGCATGGACATTACTAGCAAAGCGTAGGAGTTTTTCATATGTCCAGCCCCTAGATGATGCATGTAGGAAATACCACTTTTGCATTTTGTGAGTTTATTCTCTAATGAGCATGTTGATAATGGTTACTTGCTCTTCAAATGTGTTCATCAACTTTCTTCAAATGAGGTGTGTTGTGTGCTGATGAACACTTTAAACATGTGTCAAAAACTGAGGCCTTTACATGCTAGTCTGCGTACTATCATTATCTCATATAACGATGTAGACTAGGATCATTTTGAGTAACATTATAATTAACAAAGAGTCTCATGAACAAGTCACATATTTGATGATCAATATGAATAATAGTTACTCAAATAGTACATAAACATAGCTATGACACAAGTATCCCACGTACATACTAGGATCACTGATGTAAGTATCTAATACCCATAGATCTCGTGTGTGCCTCATGCTTTGATTGTGGAAGAGGCTTTGTCAACGGATCTGCCACATTCAAATCTGTATGCTCCTTGCATATATTCACATCACCTCGGTCGATAATCTCTCGAATGAGGTGATAGCATCATAGTATATGTTTGGATCTTTTGTGTGATCTAGGCTCCTTTGCTTGTGCAATGGCTCCATTATTGTCGCAATAGAGATCCACAGGTCCGGACGCACTAGGAACAACACCCAACTCAGAAACAATTTTTCTGATCCAAACAGCTTCCTTTGCAGCTTCAGAAGCTGCAATATATTCCGCCTCTGTCGTTGAATCTGCTACTGTGTCTTGCTTGGAACTTTTCTAGCGCACTGCCCCTCCATTGAGGCAGAACACAAAACCGGATTGCGATCTAGAGTCATCCTTGTCTGTTTGGAAGCTAGCATCGGTGTAACCTCTTACAACGAGCTCTTCTTCACCTCCAAACACTAGGAACACATCCTTAGTTCTTCTCAAGTACTTAAGAATGTTTTTGGCAACTATCCAATGAGCCTCACCATAATCTGGTTGATACCTGCTCGTAACAGTTAGAGCATATGATACATCTTGGCGTGTACACAACATGGCATACATGATAGATCCAATAGCCGACGCATAAGGAATTGCTCTCATCCTCTTTTGCTCATCAGGCGTCGAAGGACACTGACTTTTGCTTAGAGTGATGCCATGTGACATTGGCAAGAAACCTTTCTTAGAATCTTGCATATTGAACCGATTCAATATCTTGTCAATATATGTGTCTTGGTTTAATCTAATTAGCCTTTTAGATCTATCTCTATAGATCTTTATGCCCAAAATGTACGCTGCCTCTCCTAAATCCTTCATTGAGAAACTTTTCCTTAATGAGGATTTAACAACATCTAGTACTGGAATGTCATTTCCGATCAACAATATGTCATCTGCATATAGGACAAGAAATATAAGTGCGCTCCCACTAACTTCTTGTAAATACAAGGTTCTTCTACGTTCTTGATGAAACCAAACCCTTTGACCACTTCATCAAAATGTAGATTCCAACTCCGAGATGCTTGCTTCAATCGATAGATGGACTTTTGAAGTTTGCATATTTTTCTAGCATTTTTAGGATCGCAAAACCCTCAGATTGTGTCATGTACACATCCTCAGTTAGACTCCCATTAAGAAAGGCTGTTTTGACATCCATCTGCCATATTTCATAATCAGAATATGCAGCAATTGCTAGGAGAATCCGAACAGACTTTAGCATAGTGACGGGCGAAAATATTTCATCATAATCAACACCTTGAATTTGTTTGAAACCTTTCGCCACCAATCGTGCTTTATAGATGTGAACTTTTCCATCCATATCAGTCTTTTTCTTGAAAATCCATTTGCAATCGATTGGTCTCACACCATTGATTGGATCAACCAAGTTCCAAACTTGATTCTCATGCATGGATTCTATTTCAGATTCCATGGATCCAAGCCATTTCTCAGAGTCGGGTCCCATTATTGCTTCAGTGTAGGTCACAGGCTCATTATTGTCCAACAATACCATGTCCTGTTGTTCTAGGAGTGTCAACTTTTCAGTTGCACGACGTACCCTTGTAGACCTTCGTGGGGCTGGTGTTTCATCAAGTGGTTGTACAACATCTTGTACATCCTGTATAGGATTAGAGGGTGCCGAAACATTTTCAGGTATTTCTTGAATTTCTTCAAGATGCACCTTGCTCCCACTAACTCCTCTTGAGAGAAACTCTTTCTCCAAGAAGACACCATTGCGAGCAGTAAACACTTTACCCTCCGTTTTATTATAAAAATAATATCCATTGGTTTACTTAGGATATCCCACAAAGAAGCATTTGTCTGATTTGGGAGTAAATTTGCCTGACGTCAAACGTTTGACATAAGCATCACATCCCCAAACTTTGAGGAAAGACAATTCGGGACATTTCCCGGTCCACATCTCATATGGTGTCTTCTCAACAGACTTAGTTGGCACTCTGTTTAGTGTAAACACAGCAGTTTCAAGAGCATAACCCCAAAAGGATAGTGAAAGATCAGTCTGGCTCATCATCGACCTAACCGTGTCTAACAAGGTTTGGTTCCTCCGCTCGAACACCCCATTCCATTGAGGCGTTCCAGCTGGAGTCAACTGTGGAACAATTCCACATTGTTTTAAATGATCATAAAATTCATGGCTCAAATATTCACCCCCACGATCAGATTGTAGAAGTTTAATTGTCTTGCCCAACTGATTTTGTACTTCATTATGAAATTCTTTGAACTTTTCAAAAGATTCAGACTTGTGCCTCATTAGATAGACATATCCTTATCTACTGAATTCATCGGTAAAAGTAATGAAATACTGAAAACCACCTCTAGCTACCGAATTCATTGGTCCATATACATCAGTATGTACAAGTCCCAACAAGTCACTTGCCCTCTCACTTTGACCAGTGAAGGGTGCTTTAGTCATCTTCCCAAGCAAACAAGACTCGCATGTGTCAAGTGATTCAAAATTAAATGAACTTAACAAACAATCATTATGGAGTTTCTCAATGCGTTTCTCATTTATATGACCTAAGCGACAATGCCAAATAAAAGTGGGATTTAGATCATTTCGTCGAGCCCTTTTTGTATTAATGTTATAGACTGTTTTATCCTCAAGATCAAGAACATATAATCCATTCACTAATGGACATTGATCATAGAAAATATTATTATAATAAATAGAACAACATTTGTTCTTTATTATAATCTCATAACCATTAACTTCTTCCAAACATGAAGAAGATATAATGTTCTTGCTCAAAGAAGGAATGCAATAACAATTATTTAATTCCAAAACTAATCCTGAGGGTAATGACAAGTGATAAGTTCCGACAGCTATGACAGCAACATTTGCTCCATTGCCAACCCGAACATCCAACTCACCTTTTGCAAATCTTCTAGTCCCACTTAGAAACTGCAACGATTTGCAAGTGTGAATCATTGATCCGGTATCAAATACCCATGATTCACTAGAAGATGTAGAAAAATTGATTTCTATAACATTTATACCTGAAGTAAAAGTCTCACTCCCTTTCTTCTTCTTATCCTCCAAGTACTTCTTGCAGTTCCTAGACCAATGCCCCTTAGCATGACAGTGAAAGCATTCATCATTAGGAGAAGGGCCTGATTTACCCTTTGGCTTTGAGCTTGAAGGCTCATTGGGAACCTTTCCCTTGCCTTTAGGATGCGTCACCCGCTTCCTCTTTTTATTCTCCTTTTGAACCATCATCACATGAGTGGTGTTTTTATTAATGCTTTTCTTTGCTGTTTTAAGCATCCCATGCAATTCAGCCAACGTTTTCTCCATGCCATTCATTTGATAATTCAATATTTGGCTCATAGCTCGGTGGGAGTGATTGGAGAATAACATCAATAGCCAGGTCATCCTTGAGTTCAGAACCAAGTTTGTCCAAAGTCTCAATGTAACCAATCATCTTGATTACATGGGGGCTGACCGGGCTACCTTCTGCCAACTTGCATGAGAACAAGGACTTTGAGATGTTGTACCTCTCAGCCCTTGCTTGGTTATCAAACATTCCACGTAGTCCCTGAATCATAGAATAAGCATCTGTATGCTCATACTGTTTCTGTAGATCAGGGGACATTGTGGCAAGCATGAGGCAGCTTGCACTAAGCGCATCATCGCAGTGCTTCTCATATGTCCTGCGAGTTTCGGCATTTGCATCATTGGGGAGGTCATTGGGGTATGGTTGCTCAAGAACATACTCAGTTTTCTCTTGCCTGAGAACAATTCTCAGGTTGCGGTACCAATCAATAAAGTTAGCTCCATTGAGATTTTCTTTCTCAAGCACAGATCGCAAATTGAAACCGGAATTGTTACTAGCAGACATGATCTACAATAAATATGCAAGGTTTTAGCACTATGTTATGTACCAATCTTTTATTAACAATTTAATAAAAGACACCACCACTATATGAGCATCGTCCTCCCTCTAACGACATATAGTGGTCCAAGATCCATATTCACTAATTTCTAGTGAGCTTTGGCTTCACTGCTAGAAAATTAGTTACATAGGTATACAACCATTGTTAATCATATCTCTATATGATTCTTGTTTGTTAGGTGACATCCAATGCCCTGGCTCCCAATACTATGCCATAAAGCCCAAAACCGTTTTGATAGCTTTGTTGAGTAAACCAATACTATGCATGTGAATGTCCAACATTCACCCTATTCATTATGATAGATTACGGTATTTTGCTTTGGCAAACCTACCATACAACGATCAAAACAACATAGGTGCAGCTATAGGTAAACGGCATCAAATACTCAGCTTTTCCAAGGAAAGCTATTTTATCATGACAAAACATCCACCATATGAAAAGCATGAAAAGAATAGTAATACATCACAGGCATACGATCATATCATATCTGTGAATAGTATGGCCTTTGGGATCATAGTGGTCTCCATCACCATGGTTCCATCATGATCTACACCGCCATGTCTCGCTTCTTATGGTGATCACCATCGCCATCATGCTTGAGGTTTCTCAATGGATATAAAAGAAGCTGATACATCTAATAGATATCAAATAAATTACATGAGAGATCAGGCATCACAGGGTGACACGCAGGTCGTTATACAATTATGTGACAACCTCAACCCGGTTGTGTTAAATTTGCAAAACGCAGGCTGCATGAATTTTACACACAGATCATCACATCACATTTAGGCCATACCATCCACATCATTCCGTGCAAAAACAAGTTAAGCATAGAACGATTTCTATCGTGAAACAACTTAATGGCGTCACTATAGCACACATGACCGTGATCTGTTGGCTCAATCCGTTAGCTATGTACACTATTAGTCCCGATGGTGATTCCAGCCGGTAGGAACAGGTTGCGCACACAGCAGAGAAGGAGCACGAACTAACCCTTTAGTCATATGATGGCAATCTACTCTAACCAATTCCAAACCCCAAAAGCCAAACAATAAAAATTCATCATATGAACTTGTCTGCAGTAGATCGCATCTAAGATCCAGACCAAAAACTACACAAGTCGGCTCTGATACCACTGTTGGGAAATAGGCGATGCGCTACTCTAACAATTTGACCGTATCACCCAGGACACATGCAAGTAAGGAGGTCATGGATCGTTACCAGTAGACGCGCAGCGCAGCGGATCGTAGATGCGCGTCGGTGTAGGAGAAGTAGACGATCACGTTCGTCTCCTCCTGAATCCTCATCATAGGAACGTCGTCACATCACCGTAGCCGATCAGCGTAGCAGTAACAGCAGCGCCTCCACGGAGTCCACACGTACAGGGAGGAACGCCGTGCATCGGTGTGCTAGCACCGCGCGCGACAGGGGTTTCGGCGTGTGGCCTGTGAGGGGCGACGGCTAGGGCTGTTACGTGGTGGAGTGATCTGCCCCTAACCCTACCCCTCATATTTATAGGCGCGCTAATGGGCTTTTAGGTCACAGGCCCATTAGTACCCTAATTTCTTATGGATCAAATATCCATCAGGCCTTTATCCGAATTGTTATGATTGCCTCTCGGGCATATCACCAACAGGGGGTGGTCCATACATGGCCGCATGCCATGGTGAGTCGGCAGTCCATGTAGGGATAGATGATGCTGGTGCTCCGTTTGCTCCCGCGTTGGCACGAGTCTCCTCTTGTTTTTCCAGCAAGCACAGCTTCTTGCGGAGGTAACGGATCTCTTCTTGTGCGCTTGCATAGCGGTTTCCTAACTCCACGAGAAACTTCTGAGACATGTCAGCAGCTTGTGGGTTGGAAAGAGCCCCTTCATGTGGTCCAATGATCTCCCTTGTACCACTCTTCCGATACGAATGCAGCTCAAATGTAGTGTTCTCAAGCTGCTCACGGAAAGCGTAGCACAGTCCCGTTTGTGCATCCCATGCAGCATCATCAATAGTTTCTGCCCTTGTAGCTATCCATGTGGGTGTGAAGTGCCGGGTGACAACCCTACCGTTACATAGGATGGTTACTTCAGCCTTCCACTATTCATGTCTGAGACGAGGGACTTTCTTGAGGAGATACTCCGGGTATAGGCTGCAGCAATCCAGAAACTCTTTAAGCTCCATGGATATGTGTCCTCCCTCCATCCCGTCGGACCGGAATTCTTGAACTGAACGGTTGGCCCGTTCATTGTGGCACACGGTTCCGAAAACAGAACCAAGTGAATGCAAATGTGTGCCAAGATGTTCATCACACATACACATGTAATCCACAAACTGAATTCAGAATATAACCATGAATGAATAGGGTTTAAGTACTTATTACATCAACTCATTGTCTCACTCATGACTGTCTATCTTATTCTTGCAGCGGAAGGCTCTAAAAGACAGCAGAATATCAATAAAGGCTGAAGGCTCCATCTTCAACTCCACAGGCATGTTGGCGGTAGTTCGCACACCTAGTATTCCACATGGTCCTCGAAGTACTCATCATTTGTAGCTGATGTTTATGTGGTAATGCAAGGGTGAGTACATGTCGTACTCAGCAAGTGCGGGGAAAGTATGACATGTAGCTTACAACAAGGTATGGAATAAAAAGGCTCATTGCAGCAAGCAAATTTTATTTCACAAACATGGTAGAAACAGCAACTAAGTCTAGATAAATTAAATCCCAATATAACCAAGTAATCAGCAACATTCTTTCATCATAATTCACATTTATCAGGTCTCAACCAGCCAATAATCTTTCTCAAGTTCATCTCATACTCGCAAATATTCATAAGCATCTCATATTCATATAACCGAAGCCAAACTTATTTTCATGACTCAAAACAGTCCCAAAACCAATCCCAATGACCATACCATAACCATAACGAATATCCATCCCAAGTTTCCTGTCTAATCATGTGAGTTGGCCAGGTGCTTGTGACCGTAAGCACGGCTATCATGATAGTTTTACACTCTGCAGAGGTGGCACCACTTTACTCACAAGTTCGTGATTTCGTCACCCGTAGGCGACTGCAGAACCTCCATTATAGCAGTATACAACCGTCGGTGTATGGCCAAGAGATCACAAAATAGCCTTTACAAAGGGACTACTAGATGTGTGGACTCGCTGAGGTTTCACCGGCAGGCTCGAATCACCATTCTCCCACCCACGGGCCCCCTCTTGTACCATGCGGTTCCCAGGGAAGTCTCTCTCGACTCCCATTCCCCGCGCCATCCAAGGTCCATAACAAGATAGCAACACACCTAATTAGTCAGCTAAGCCGCACCCATATTTGGCCTTGTGGTGGCACTGTTTTCCTGGCAGGTGCTGGTATGAACCGGTCCTCAGATCTACGGCAAGTAAACCACCATGTCATTCAGCAACATCCACGAACCAAGCTTGCCTAGATCTCCCCCGATTCCATGCTCATTATCACCATTAAGTTCTCATCATCATTATTCATATGAGTGCAGTAGCTAACCATGTTTTAATTCAGCTTCCTGTATCCTGTGGATTAAGCGAAGCAAAAAGGAAAAACGACCATACCCGACTCATCAACTTCCGGGCGACAAGGATGGTTAACAAAACTAGTAAACTCCTATAAAAGGGTGTCCCATTAAGTTGACTCAAGCATACGAGTTTTCGCAAACAAAACAGTTTCAAAACATGGGATCAATATGGTCAAGGGGCACTTGCCTTGCTCCCGTGGCTCTTGTTGCTCAAGCGTCTCAAAGTCTTGGTGCTGTAGTTCTTCGTAGATGGCTTCCTGAGCTTGCCTTCTACTCACGACCACGCACATACAAAATTTACAGCAATCAAACTACATGCACAAACTTTACTCAAGATGCAATGGTGTAGATGAATGCAAATCCTATGGTGCAGTTTTATTAAACCAGTTTGTACGTGTTCTTGCATGTTTTAATGGGCTTTCATGGGGTTTTATGATGAACAAGAATGTAGGGATCAAGTGTGTACGTGGTGATGATCTTGACTCAAGATCTAGATCAATTCCACCGTCAAAAACCGATCAAAACATGATCTGTTCACACGAAAAAGTTTCTGTTCGAAGGGAGCAAAGAAAACGGATGCGTAGAAACAGCGACGACGTCGTAAGATGGGTAACGAAGACCTACCTCACTTCCCTTTGGTGGAAGGGCCTTCCTCCTAGCAATGGCAGCAGCGAAGAATTTTTCTATGGAAGATTAGGGCAGGACAGATCGTCGGCTCTTTTCTGGCGACGGCATGGCGTGACGGGGCTCGTCGGCGGGCTCACCGGTGGGGCTCACCAGCGACTGAACTCTGGCGAGGGGGGGAGGGGGTCCAACTCGGCAATTTGGGGGCTAGGGCCTCCAAGTCGCCGACTTGGGAGGGGTAAAAAGGGGAAGGGGTTGCGGCCAAGGGGGGCGGGGGTTGGGTTCTATTTATAAGGGGGGAGAATCCTACTCTAATTGGAGCAAAATCGTAACAAACTTTTCTCCAATTGATTTGGTGCAGCAGCAATATGGGGGTAATTCTCCAAATGTGGGGAAAATTTGGGGAAATTGTGTCGGTACCCTCAGTACCAGGTACCCCGCGCACAGGAGAAAAACCGCCTAAGGACCTCGCCCCCTCCGCAGGGGTGAGCTACGAAGGCGCCATGTGTCCAGCGGGGCCGGGCCTCCCCTCTCCTCAGAGGCGAGCACCGGGCCTGCCACATGGCCAGCAGAGCCGGGCCTCGCCCCCTCCGCAGGGACAAGCTCCGAGGGTGCCACGTGTCCAGCGGGGCCGAGCCTCCCTTCTCCTCATAGGCGAGCCCCGGGCCTGCCACGTGGCAAGAAGTGCCGGACCTCAACCCCTCCGCAGGGGTGAGCTCCGAGGGCGCCACGTGTCCAGCGGGGCTGGGCCTCCCTTCTCCTCAGAGGCGAGCCTCGGGCCTGCCAAGTGGCCAGCAGTGCCGGACCTCACCCCCTCCGCAGGGGTGAACTCCGAGGGCGCCACGTGTCCAGCATGGCCGGGCCTCCCTTCTCCTCAGAGGCGAGCCCCGGGCCTGCCACGTGGCCAGCAGTGCCGGGCCTCGCCCCCTCCGCCGGGGTGAGCTCCTAGGGCGCCACGTGTCCAGCGGGGCCGGGCCTCCCTCTCCTCAGAGGCGAGCCCCGGGCCTGCCACGTGGCCAGCAGTGCCGGACCTCACCCCCTCCGCAGGGGTGAGCTCCGAGGGTGCCACGTGTCCAGCCGGGCCGGGGGAAGTGTCGACAGCGCACTTTAATAAATTGGAATTGGCTCATTTCAGCTATCTTTTCCCATTCCCCACCATTTTTATTATTCTTTCTTCATTTCTATGGTTCCTTCCTCCATTTCTACTTCTTTTATAATGTTTCTCTATATGAAAAATGTATGCAATGCATGGAAATAAATTTGAGGGTGTTACAAACCTACCCCCCCCCCTTAAATTGAATCTCGCCCTCGAGATTCGATAGAGTAGAGAATAGATGAGGGAATTCTGCCTTGAGGTCTTCCTCATGCTCCCATGTAGTTTCGGCTTCCGTGTGATGGCTCCACTGTACCTTGCACCAACGGATCACTTTGTTCCTCATGACCCTTTCCTTCACATCCGAAATTTTGACGGGGTGCTCCACATAGGTCGGATCCTCTTGAAGCTCGAGCTCATCCATCAGTACTTGTTCTTCCGGTACTCTTAAGCACTTCTTGAGTTGGATATGTGAAACACATCGTGTACGTCGGAGAGGTGCGTTGGCAGCTCTAGTTGATAGGCTACTTCTCCTCGCTTGCCCAAAATCTTAAATAGCCATATGTAGCGAGGTACTAATTTGCCCTTGACGTTGAACCGTCATTGGCCTCGGATAGGCGATACCTTAAGGTACACGAAGTCTCCTACTTCGAAGGTCAATCTTCTTCGCCTATTGTCCGCATAACCTTTTTGTCGTGACTGAGCAGCCTTCAATTTTTCTAGTATCGTTTGGACTTTCTTTTCGGCGTCTTGCAGCACTTCTTGTCCAAACACTTGGCTCTCTCCAGTCTCATTCCAGAACAGCGGCGTTCTACACCGTCTACCATACAATGCTTCAAAAGGTGACGTCTTCAAGCTGGCTTGATAGCTGTTGTTGTATGAGAATTCAGCATACGGCAAGCTCCTATCCCAACTGCGCCCATGTTTCAAGGCGCAGGCTCTCAACATGTCTTCCAAAATTTGATTTGTCCTCTCAGTTTGCCCGTCAGTTTGCGGGTGACAAGAGGAGCTGAAATTCAGCCGTGTACCCATGGCTTCATGCAGCTTCTTCCAGAACCTAGAGGTAAATTGAGAACCCCGATCTGAAACTATCCTCTTCGGAACTCTATGGCGACACACGATTTGCTCCATATACAGCTCGGCTAGTTCTGCAGCGCGGTACGTGGTTCTAACAGGAAGGAAATGGGCTGTTTTCGTCAATCGGTCCACAATAACCAAAATGGAGTCATAACCCGACCGAGTACGTGGCAATCCGACAATGAAATTCATGCTGATGTCTTCCCACTTCCACTCGAGTACTTTCAATGGCTGCAACAGTCCAGCGGGTCTTTGATGTTCGGCCTTCACCCGTTGGCACGTGTCGCATAAGGCAACATATTGAGCTATGTCCCTTTTCATACCATCCCACCAATAGCAAGTTTTCAGGTCCTTGTACATCTTTGTACAGCCGGGATGTATGGAATAAGGTGAGTCATGTGCCTCCTTTAATATCATGTCGCGGATGTGCTTCACATTAGGCACACAAATCTTTTCCCTAACCAAAGCGTGCCCTTATCGTCTTCCTTGAAATCCTTTTCTATGCCTTGTCGGATTCTTTCCTTGATTTCCTCATCCGTTGCTTGGCCATCTCGTATCTTTTGTTCCAGCAAAGAGTTGAGTTCTATCACTTCCATATCGTTCAAGAACCTGAGATGTAACCGTTTGAACTCCTTGCGCAGCTCGGGCGGTAGCTCCCGAACCGTAAGTTGGTGACATGCTCCCTTTTGGCTCAACGCATCAGCTACTACATTGGCCTTTCCGGGGTGATAATTGATTCCAACATCATAATCTTTGATGAGTTTCAACCATCGATGTTGCCTCAAATTCAGATATGTTTGCGTGAATATATACTTGAGGCTTTTGTGATCCATATAGATCTCACATCGGTGGCCAAGGATATAATGCCTCCAAATCTTCAAGGCATGTACCACGGCTGCAAGTTCCAAGTCGTGTGTGGGGTAATTCAGCTCGTGTTTCTTTAGTTGTCTCGACGCATAGGCTACCACTTGTCCATCTTGCATGAGCACACATCCAAGCCCTTGTCTTGATGCGCCACAATATATATCGAAACTCTTGCTAACGTCTGGCAATACCAAAACCGGTGCTGTGGTTAGTCTTTTCTTGAGCTCCTCAAAGCTTTCTTGGCGCACTGGTGTCCACCGAAATGCTTTTCCCTTCATTAGCAATTCAGTCATAGGCTTCGCTATTTTGGAGAAATCCTTGATGAACCGTCAGTAGTATCCAGACATCCCAAGGAAACTCCAAATATCTCTCACATTCTGCGGTTGGTTCCACTTCAGAACATCTCCCACTTTTCCAAGATCAACCGATACTCCTCTCTCGGATATGATGTGGCCTAGTAACGATATCTCCTTTAGCCAAAATTGACACTTGCTGAACTTGGCATATAATTGATGCTCTCGCAGTTTCTGCAATGTCAATCTCAAATGTTCTTAATGTTCTTCCTCGCTTTTTGGATACACCATGATATCGTCGATGAAAACCACGACGAACTTGTCCAAGTACTCCATGAAGACCTTATTCATGAGGTACATAAAGTATGGGGGTGCATTCGTTAACCCAAAAGACATAACGGTATATTCATACGAACCATACCGTGTTCGAAATGCAGTCTTGGGTATGTCAGAGGGATTAATCTTCAGCTGGAAGTATCCCGACCGAAGATCAAATTTGGAGAAAATCCGGGCACCTTTTATTTGGTCGAATAGGTCTTCTATACGGGGCAGCGGGTATTTATTTTTGATTGTCACCTCATTGAGAGACCTATAATCCACACACATCCTTTGGGTCCCATCCTTCTTGTCTATGAAGTGTAAAAGTCCCAAAAACGTGAATGCAAAGAAACGGGAGATTGAACGTCATTGTGTTTCTGGTTCATGAAAAATGGGACTTACAAAAACTTTCTTACATGGGATGGTATACATGAGGTGTAACCACATGGGTTCAAGCATGCCTTTGAATGTGTTGGGCCAAGGTGAAGTTAAACTCATGTGTAATCATACATGTGGATGAGAAAGAATAAAAATATGGTCTTTTGACTCAAATGCTCACCTCAAGTTTCCGCCAAACTTTTGAATGCACATGGGACCTCATGCATTTGAAGTTGAGAAGATTGATGGTGGCAACTTTTTGCTTTTAGAGTGAGCCAAAAAGGAGTGAATTAGGACCATGTTTAAATTTGTGATGAAGTCACAATAAGAAGCCAAAGTTTAAAGTGAACTGGTGAGGTTTAGGCTAGGACCAAAAAGCGACCAAGTATGTGTTATGAGCAAACCAAACTTGGTCACTATATTCCAAAGTGGCCATTTCAAAAATGGAATACAAACTGTGGTTGCAAACATTCTAGGAGCAGCAACCAAATTTAAAAGTTGATTCCATAATGCAAATCCTCGGCCCAAATTTGTGGTAATATAAATTTTCACCACATTGGGAAGTATGTTGGCTAAGAATTTGCAGGAGGACTTTAAATTCGGTTTGATAAAAGGTTCACTTCAAAGAGAAGAAGGCCATTTCCAAACTGAGGATTGCAATCTGTTGGTTCAAAACCCTCATTTACAGGGGCCAACTCGAGAATCAGATGGCCTATTTGAATTCATCAGATCCAAATTATGAGGAAGGCAAATTTTGAGCAAATTTGGAGGTGCTTTGATATGTATATCAAAGAGACTTGTAAATTTCATAGAAATTTGAATTTAAACATGAAACTGAAGTAAAAATTGACCAATTGCCAATGGCCCTTTGAACTTGAGCTCTTCATAGCTGAATTTGCACTATGCCGAAAATTGGAGATCTTTTGGAGGAAAGGAGCTGTGGGACCCACAGGTCAGTGGAAGGAAACTTGCAACTGAAGCAAACCCATTGCTCTGTTCAGACCGAGCCCAAAGCAAACAGCCGCAGCGCGCCACCGAGCTGCTCCGCAAACCAACGTCCCGCTGTTCTCACGGTCAGGGCGCCGAGTGAAGAAAAGATCGTCGGGTGCACCCCCCCCCCTCAGTGGATAAACACTCCTGGTCCTTTCTCTCTTCACTGCACCGAGTTTTCCCGTGACAGTTTCTGCCGCCCTGAGCTCCAGCGTCCCGCCTTGTCGCTACGGCGCAACCCGAGTGTTGACGCCCGGCCGAGTGCACAGGCAGCGTTGCCCGCGCCCCCTCGAGCTTCCTGGATCATTTCCCTGATATGCCGTGGTCGATAACAACGTCGCCGAGCGCATCTCTTGCCGGAAAACGGACCTAGACGCCTCGACACCACAGCGAGCCCTTGCTGCGTTTCACGAGAAACTAGGCCCCGGCAAAGGTCAGTAATCAGCCCCTCGTGCTGTCCCTCCAATTTGGTGCCATCTGGTGGGCGTAGCCGGCCGGAATTTGGTTTTTCTCACCGGCGGGTTCTTCGGGCCGCCGCGCCAAAAATCCGAAAATTAGTCTCCTATAGTTTGTCATTCCCAGTTATGATCTACGGGCATGTTCTGTAGACTCCGACGGTCCTCCTCGTCCAACCGGTGCTTGTTTTCATCAACCTTAGCCGTAGAACGCCGTGTTTTTCACTGCCGTCGGAAAAATCCACCTCGGGCGCACGGTGAGGACCTATTTAGAGCCAGTTCCGATCCAAACCAAGTTCATGTAAAGCATGCCCACGACTCACTGATGCTTTAGGAGAAAACGGCGCAGCGTTTTGTGCGGCACAGCGCCCTAGCGACGTCGCCGGAGTCGCCGCAGCCACTGTCGCCGCCGCACGTAGGGTTCCGGCCATCCTTGATATGAGAGGAGACCGGCAACGTGTTCCTCGCACGAGAATACGTGGGGGCGGCGAAAATCAGTGAGCTCCGAGCACGGGAACCTCCTTCCGGCGAGAGCTCCGGCGAGCTCGGCGGCGGGGGTCGCGCGGGAGCCGGAGGAAGACGAAGGGGGGGTCGGCCCCACTCGTCAGCGGCTGGAGTTAAACGTGCGGATCCTCTGTCACCTCGGATCGGTCTGTGACAACACGGGAATGGTTCTGTGGCCCCGTGTGGCTCAGTTCCAGCAGCTGACACGTGTATGATGGACCCACAGTCAGAGTTTGAACATCTCCCGAATTATTTGGATTTCCAGATTCAGTTCAAAATTTAGAACCTCATAACTTTTGATAGGAAGCTCCAAATTTAGTGATTCTAATTGGGTTGGATTCAGGATGAAAAGCTCTATCCAAATAGGCAACCCAATTTGCACGAAAACCAATAGAAAATCTGGAAAATTCATTAAAGCTTTTCAGCAAAAGAATTTTAGAGGGAGTTTGGTTCATCCAAAAATCCTCAAATTTTGCCAGAATAGTCTATAGGCTATTAGTGCACTCCTGTAAAAGTTTCGGCTCATTTAGAGTTGATTTAGTTAGGATAATTCTGAAATCAAGTTTCTGTGTTCAAATGAATACAGAAACAATTTCAGAGAATTTCCAAACATGGAAATTCAGTTCTGGGCATTCCTTAGCTCCAAAAATCTTAAGAAAATTCATGCATGCTCCCTGAGCTATGTTTGAAATTGTAGTTCACTTGAATTTGCATGAAAGTGCAAATTTATTCAGAATTAATTTCTTTTTGCCTAAATGCTTAGGGAATTATTCTGAGTGATCTACTCAGTGCAAAATTCTAAATTTTGGTCCAGATAACTTTCTTGTGACAAGGAACCCACAAGAAAACTTTCAGATCCATTGGAGTCCTGGATCAGTACTATCCTATTTAACTTCTTAGATAATCAACCCACAAGTGAGGAAACACACATCTCACTTGAGCATAGTACTTTAACCCAAACCCAAACCACTAGCACCAGTGGCATTTTAAATTCATAAACAGAGTTCCAGTTTAAAACCTATCTTTAGCAATTGTTAGCAAAAGTTTTATAATTAAACATGTATGCATATTCATAACGTGTAGTGGTTAAACGTGGAAAAGTGGAGAAGGAGTAAAGCTTGGATCAAGGAACAAGAAGGGCAGTGATTCAACTTCAAGTCATCAGAAACAAACTTCATACATCTCTGACTTTAGTCACCTGCAAAACCAAGGCAAGCTACGGTTTGCATTTAAGTTGTTTTCTAAAGTTTTTTACTTTGTGCACTACTATGGTTCTAAGTTTGTATGTGCATTAGGTCAAGGATGTTTTACACTCCTAATGCATGACCAAATGAACCCTGGAGTTAAGGGTAGAAAGGGTCACCGCTGTAGAATAATGTCGTGCTAAATAGCTTAGGACATACGGTAGAAGACGAGTAGTGGGAATCTACTCGCGAGTTATAGATGGGATTACACGGGTGTAGTTGGAAGTGAGGCAAACTAAAGTTTACATTTCTAAAGATGAGACCGGGCAGGATGGTTAGGCAGCGACAATACGAGGTCTTGGTCGAGTAGCTCTACCTATGTCGGTTAAGGACCGATGCGTGTGCGGCACCCAGGAGCAGGTTTTGAGTTGTGTACCGAATGCTTACTCACATATGGGAACCAGGAAACCGATGTACCAGTTTCACTGGGTTGTAGAGGCATACCACATCATCTCGTTAGACCTATGAGCCTGAGACGGCGCGACCGGTTCTACAGTCTAGTGTCCTGCGAAAGGTTGCCACATACAACGTACTGAAGGACGCCAGATTTGGGTCTTCAGAGGCGGGCGTATGTGTCGAGTTATCCGGGTAGTGTTTGATTCGAATCACCGTCCATTGCGGTTATTGATTACCACTTGCTCCCTGTGTTGTGACGTGGTAATCAAGTTGTTTGGAAATAGTTTGCAAAGTTTTAAATGCTGTTATGCTAAATGGAAAATGCATGAAAACCATGTTTGAAGTAGCGATAGAGCAAACTTAAGTTATTTTCCACCTTGGGATAAGTAACATTGGAATGAAGCATTTCTTGTTTGATTGTGGAGTTCCAATGTTGCTGGGCGCAAGGTCACTACTATTATGGCAAAAATCTGAAAGTTAAGGATGAACTCATAGGCGAGTCTTTTCGCAAATGACATGTTTAAGTCTTAGGTTACTTTCATGTAGAGTTGCATGTCTTAGGAGAGACGGTTAAGTCTTGCTGAGCCTTTGTGCTCACTCTTTCTATATGAGTGGTCTTGCTGGTTAAGACGATGCTCATAAAGAAAGTTGTCCAGTGAGACTCGGAAACGTCCGAGTCGGGTAACACATGGAGGAGCTAGCCGCTGCCATGTCTTCGTGTTGCTAGCGAGAGGAGTCCGCGGGCTGGACCTCTTCTCGAGTGCTTCTTAGATATTCAACGTGAGCTGTTTATAGACTTCCGTTGTAGCTATTTTATGTAAATTATTTGTAAAGGATATTGTAAGCTTCCGCTTTTGATTTATGTAATACAGTGTTCCTTATATGTGTGCTGTTGGGTGCCACATAACACGGCATCACCCAATGCGATTCCCGGGCGAGGTGCCCCGTCCCCGTGATTGAGATCGACGGATCCTGTCAATGTGATATCAGAGCCGCATTGGTAATAGCGCATGGAATAAGGATCGTATTACGACAAAAAATTAGGATACGGTGAGGAAACGGTGATAGGGCCACATAAGGACTATAGTAGTATAGTTACTTAAGTGGCATAACTAACATACTTGTTATAATTCTGAACTTTGATTATGTAACAACGCACCTACGTTCAGGTAAGAATGGTAAGGAACGCCACCGAAAGCTGTTCAATTTCGGTTAGCTCCCCTAACGAGGAATGTGGTTCAGGGATAGGTCTCACAGCTTGGTGTGAGACATTATTATGAAACTCTTGGACTCTTCATGCTCCTGAGTTCATATGAAACGGTGATCCCTAGCATGCATTAGGCAAGTAAGTGGAGACCCCATCGTGTGGTCAGTAACGCGATAGTGTGTTCTTATGGAAATAGCCCAGGGGGACATACGCAGCGCTTGCCATTGGCGTGCCCTGCAGGGCAGTAGGTGGTATCCGTTGGGTTGATAACATTCCCAACTGTGACGACCCGTTCATGATATACTCGGGTTCCTCGTCGTGTGGTGTAAAAACACGATCACGTACCTTGAGACGTGGCTTAACTCAAGGACGGCCGTATGACAATGATACGGGTGTTTGTATTTACTTTCAAATATGGAACTGTCTGAAATGAAACAACCTTTGAGTGCACCACTATTGAGTGTTCTTCTGCAGGTACTAATCACGTACGTATTCCATGTAGTACACGTGTGTGAGAGACCGTCTTAGTGCCACTGATAAATACGTATATGCCGGTGTAATCCGGTTAGGATTTTTCTTTTGGTGAGGCAACGTAGTACCGACATGTTTCTTACGGTGCATCGACACCGTACTACACTTAATAACCTCTTCCCTATTAAGAAATGATCCATGAAATAACTTTCGACTAAAAATGGAAGTTTGAAACAAGTATTAGTTACTGAACTCTTATTTTGAGCTAAGAATCAAATGAGAGCATGACTAGGGGTCAAAGTTTTCAAAAACAGAGTGCTCTGTTTCTGGAAGAAATTCTTGCTGGACTTTAACAGAGCATAACTATGAGTAGCTTGACCCAATTAAGGTGTATGATACAGTTGTGGAAAGATTTTTAAGTGCTATACAACTTCTTGGTAGACCTCCAGAGCAAAATCACATGTTAAGTTGGTGAAAGTCCAGTTGAAGGCAAACTGTTCAGAACCAGGACAGTACCAAAAAACCTTTCTGGACCTTTCTGTTTTTAAGCCATAACTTCCTGTAGAGAAATCCTTAAGGAGCCTATGATACACTGTTGGAAAGGTTTATGAGATATGCAACATTGTTGCAGTTCAGAGTTGGCTCAGATTCTTATTGTATCTTCATATACAATGGTGATAAAGTAGCCACATACAAAGGAGATGCTGGCAAAATTTATCCAGGAATTCTGTCAACTTTGATCAATCATAACTTTTGATCCGGAGATGATCTGAAGGCGTATGAATACTTGTTGGAAAGATGCTGAGGTTAAATCTATCTTTTGTATTCAACTTGAGTTATGAATATGTGGTTCAACGGATCAAAATCTGGATGAGGACAGGAGATTCCGTTCTGTACAACAAAGAGAACGGGTCAAGCCTATCCCACGGGAGTGATTAAACTCGAGGATAATCCGGTGGGACGTGAATATCCAATGTGTTTCTGATGAGTTACCGGGAAATGCTGGTTAACGGGATGTCAATTTCAAGATTGAACTGACGCCGGAAACAACACCGACTTCCCGAAGGCCGTATAAGATGGCACCTAACGAACTGGCGGAGTTGAAAGAGCAACTAAGGGAACTCATGAGCAAAGGTTTTATATGACCAAACTCATCACCTTGGGATTGCTCTACGCTTTTGGCTAAGAAGAACCACGAGACACTAATATTAAGTGTTGATTATCATCCACTCAATGCCGTCATTATAAGGAACAAGTACCCTGCCCCGCGTCGATAGTTCATTTGATCAACTAGTTGGTGCAAGGGTATTCTCGAAGATGGTGGGAGCTCATAAAACAGTATGACATCAAGATCCACTATCATCCAGGAAAAAAGTGAACGCGGTTACCGACACATTTAGTCAGAAAGGCCACGTTCACAACTTGGCGAATGCTGAGTTAGAAGAAGCAAAACCCAGTCTCCATGTCATTCCGTATGGAGTACCTTAAACACTGCTCCCATTCCAGCAATCTGATGAGAGATTGCTGAAGTGCAAATGGGAGACAAGGGTATGTCTCACCTACAGATGGGAATAGACAACGGGGAGATGAGGTGGTTCAGGAAGGACAATGGGGGTACTCTATGGTTTAAGACCGTACAGGTATACCTCGTAAAATGAAGCTCTACAGCCGGAAATGTCGCACACCGCGGAAGTGGTGTGAGTACGGTGAAAGAGTACTGTTCGGGTTGATTTGTCAACAACGCCGATGACCAAGTTCGACAATAGAAGCGAACTTGAAAGCTGTACAATCCTGACAGAAAAGTCACGATGGTTAAAGGCATAGACCGTTGCATTTCGACGGCGGGGAACACGTTGTCTTTGCGTGTCTCCAATGGAAGGAATTCACCGGTCCAAGATATAGGGGAGATTCTGCTCCCCGAGCCTTAGATCCATTTGCTGTCACAGGAGAAGTGCGGACCGTAGCCTACCGGCTGGAACTACCGGCATGTCTTGCTGGTGTTCACGACACAATTCATGTGTCACAGCTAAGGAAGTGCCTTAAAGCTACCATCGCTGTCCGCACAAAAGGAATCTACTAGTGGAAGACGCATCGTGCTTACACCGAGCGACCGGTTCAGACTATCGATGAAAAGGATCTGGAACACCTGGAATTGGATATTAAGATTTTACCAGGTGCTCTTGAGAAATCATACCATGGAAGAAATAACGTGGAGAGCAAATATTACCTCCACATGAACTATCCAGAATGTTTATCGTCGTACCACTTGGCATTACCAAGGGTGGGGGGAATGTAAAAGTCCCAAAAACGTGAATGCAAAGAAACGGGTGATTGAACGTCATTGTGTTTCTGGTTCATGAAAACTGGGACTTACAAAAACTTTCTTACATGGGATGGTATACGTGAGGTACAACCACATGGGTTCAAGCATGCCTTTGAATGTGTTGGGCCAAGGTGAAGTTAAACTCATGTCTAATCATACATGTGCATGAGAAAGAATAAAAATATGGTCTTTGGACTTAAATGCTCACCTCAAGTTGCCGCCAAACTTTTGAATGCACATGGGACCACATGTATTTGAAGTTGAGAAGATTGATGGTGGCAACTTTTTGCTTTTAGGGTGAGCCAAAAAGGAGTGAATTAGGACCATGTTTGAATTTGTGATGAAGTCACAATAAGAAGCCAAAGTTTAAATGAACTGGTGAGGTTTAGGCTAGGACCAAAAAGTCACCAAGTATGTGTTATGAGCAAACTAAACTTGATCACTAAATTCCAAAGTGGCCATTTCAAAAATGGAATACAAACTGTGGTTGCAAACATTCTAGGAGCAGCAACCAAATTTAAAAGTTGATTCCATAATGCAAATCCTCGGCCCAAATTTGTGGTAATATAAATTTTCACCACATTGGGAAGTATGTTGGCTAAGCATTTGCAAGAGGACTTTAAATTCAGTTTGATAAAAGGTTCACTTCAAAGAGAAGAAGGCCATTTCCAAAATGAGGATTTCAAACTGTTGGTTCAAAACCCTCATTTGCAGGGGCCAACTCAAGAATCAGATGGCCTATTTGAATTCATCAGGTCCAAATTATGAGGAAGGCAAATTTTGAGCAAATTTGGAGGTGCTTTGATATGTATATCAAAAAGACTTGTAAATTTCATAGAAATTTGAATTTAAACTTGAAACTGAAGTAAAAATTGACGTATTGCCAATGGGCCTTTGAATTTGAGCTCTTCATAGCTGAATTTGCAATATGCCAAAAATTGGAGATCTTTTGGAGGAGAGGAGCTGTGGGACCCACATGTCAGTGGGAGGAAACTTGCAACTGAAGCAAACCCATTGCTCTGTTCAGACCGAGCCCGTAGCAAACAGCCGCAGCACGCCACCGAGCTGCTCGGCATACCAACGTCCCGCTGTTCTCACGACCAGGGCGCCAAGTGGAGAAAAGATCGTCGGGTGCACCCCCCCTCAGTGGATAAACACTCCCGGTCCTTTCTCTCTTCACTGCACCGAGTTTTCCCGTGACAGTTTCTGCCACCCCGAGCTCCGACGTCCCACCTTGTCGCCACGGCGCAACCCGTGTGTTGACGCCCGGCCGAGTCACAGGCAGCGTCGCCCGCGCCCCCTCGATCTTCCTGGATCATTTCCCCGATGTGCCATGGTTGATAACAATGTCACCGAGCGCATCTCTTGCCGGAAAACGGACCTAGACGCCTCGACACCACAGCGAGCCCTTGCTGCGTTTCACGAGCAACTAGGCCCCGGCAAAGGTCAGTAATCAGCCCCTCGTGCTGTCCCTCCAATTTGGTGCCATCTCGTGATCGTAGCCAGCCGGAATTTTGTTTTTCTCACCGGCGGGTTCTTCGGGCCGCGGCGCCAAAAATCCGAAAATTAGTCTCCTATAGTTAGACGTTCCCAATTACGATCTACGGGCATGTTCTGTCGACTCCGACGGTCCTCCTCGTCCAACTGGTGCTTGTTTTCATCAACCCTAGCCGTAGAACGCCGTGTTTTTCACTGCCGTCGGAAAAATCCACCTCGGGCGCACAGTGGGGACCAATTTAGAGCCGTTTCTGATCCAAACCCAGTCCATGTAAAGCATGCCCACGACTCACTGATGCTTTAGGAGCAAACGGCACAGCGTTTTGTGTGGCACAGCGCCATAGCGACGTCGCTGGAGTCGCCGCAGCCACTGTCGCTGTCGCGCCAAGGGTTCCGGCCATCCTCGATCTGAGAGAACACCGGCAACGTGTTCCTTGCACGAGAATACGTGGGGGTGGCGAAAGTCAGTGAGTTCCGAGCACGGGAACCTCCTTCCGGCAAGAGCTCCGGCGAGCTCGGCGACGGGGGTCGCGCGGGAGCGGGAGGAAGATGAAGGGGGGTCGGCCCCACTCGTCAGCGCCTGGAGTTAAACATGTGGATCCTGTGTGGCCTCGGATCGGTCTGTGACAACGCGGGGACGGTTCTGTGGCCCCGTGTGGCTCAGTTCCAGCAGCTGACACGTGTATGATGGACCCACATTCAGTGTTTGAACATTTCCCGAATTATTTGGATTTACAGATTCAGTTCAAACTTTAGAACCTCATAACTTTTCCTAGGAAGCTCCAAATTTAGTGATTCAAATTGGGTTGGATTCAGGATGAAAAGCTCTATCCAAATAGGCAACCCAATTTGCATGAAAACCAATAGAAAATTCTGGAAAATTCTTTAAACGTTTCAGCAAAAGAATTTTAGAGGGAGTTTGGTTCATCCAAAAATCCTCAAATTTTACCAGAATATTCTATAGGCTATTAGTGCACTCCTGTAAAAATTCAGCTCATTTAGAGTTGATTTAGTTAGGATAATTCTGAAATCAAATTACTGTGTTCAAATGAATACAGAAACAATTTCAGAGAATTTCCAAAACTTGGAAATTCAGTTCTGGGCATTCCTTAGCTCCAAAAATCTTAATAAAATTCATGCATGCTCCCTGAGCTATGTTTGAAATTGTAGTTCACTTGAATTTGCATGAAATGCAAATTTATTCAGAATTAATTTCTTTTTGCCTAAATGCTTAGGGAATTATTCTGAGTGATCTACTTGGTGAAAAATTCTAAATTTTGGTCCAGATAATTTTCTTGTGACAAGGAACTCACAAGAAAATTTTTATCTCCATTGGAGTCCTGGATAAGTACTATCCTATTTAACATCTTAGATAATCAACCCACAAGTGAGGAAACACACATCTCACTTGAGCATAGTACTTTAACCCAAACCCAAACCACTAGCACCAGTGGCATTTTAAATTCTTAAACAGAGTTCCAGTTTTAAACTTATCTTTAGCACTTGTTAGCAAAAGTTTTATAATTAAACATGTATGCATATTCATAACGTGTAGTGATTAAACGTGGAAAAGTGGAGAAGGAGTAAAGGTTGGATCAAGGAACAAGAAGGGCAGTGATTCAGCTTCAAGTCATCAGAAACTAACTTCATACATCTCTGACTTTAGTCATCTGCAAAACCAAGGCAAGCTCCGGTTTGCATTTAAGTTGTTTTCTAAAGTTTTTACTTTGTGCACTACTATGGTTCTAAGTTTGTATGTGTATTAGGTCAAGGATGTTTTATACTCCAAATGCATGACAAAATGAACTCTAGAGTTAAGGGTAGAAAGGGTCACCGCTGTAGAATAATGTCGTGCTAAATAGCTTAGGACATCCGGTAGAAGACGAGTAGTGGGAATCTACTCGCGAGTTATAGACGGGATTACACGGGTGTAGTTGGAAGTGAGGCAAACTATTGTTTACATTTCTAAAGATGAGACTGGGCAGGATGGTTAGGCAGCGACAAGACGAGGTCTTGGTCGAGTAGCTCTGCCTGTGTCGGTTAAGGACCGATGCGTGTGCGGCACCTAGGAGCAGGTATTGAGTTGTGTACCGGATGCTTACTGACATATGGGAACCAGGAAACCGATGTACCAGGTTCACTGGGTTGTAGAGGCATACCACATCGTCTCGTTAGACCTATGAGCCCGAGACGGCGTGACTGGTTCTACAGTCTAGTGTCCTGCAAAAGTTTGCCACATACAACGTAATGAAGGACGCCAGATTTGGGTCTTCAGAAGCGGGCGTACGTGTCGAGTTAACCGGGTAGTGTTTGATTCGAATCACCGTCCATTGCTGTTATTGATTACCGCTTGCTCTCTATGTTGTGACGTAGTAATCAAGTTGGGTGGAAATAGTTTGCAAAGTTTGAAATGCTGTTATGATAAATGGAAATTGCATGAAAATCATGTTTGATGTAGCGATAGAGCAAACTAAAGTTATTTTCCACCTTGGGACAAGTAACATTGGAATGAAGCGTTTCTTTTTTGATTGTGGAGTTCCAATGTTGCTGGGCGCAAGGTCACTGCTATTATGGCAAAAATCTGAAAGTTAAGGATGAACTCATAGGCGAGTCTTTTCGCAAATGACATGTTTAAGTCTTAGGTTACTTTCATGTAGAGTTGCATGTCATAGGAGAGACGGTTAAGTCTTGCTGAGCCTTTGTGCTCACTCTTGCTATATGAGTGGTTTTGCAGGTTAAGACGATGCTCATAAAGAAGGTTGTCCAGTGAGACTCGGAAACGTCCGAGTTGGGTAACACATGGAGGACCTAGCCGCTGCCATGTCTTTGTGTTGCTAGCGAGAGGAGTCCGCAGGCTGGACCTCTTCTCGAGTGCTTCTTAGATATTCGACGTGAGCTGTTTATAGCCTTCCGCTGTAGCTATTTTATGTAAATTATTTGTAAAGGATATTGTAAGCTTCCGCTTTTGATTTATGTAATACAGTGTTCCTTATACGTGTGCTGTTGGGTGCCACATAACACGGCACCACCCAATGCGATTCACGGGCGAGGTGCCCCGTCCCCGTGATCGGGATCGGCGGATCCTGTCATGAAGAGTACGGGGGCTCCCCACGATGACGAGTTTGGGCGTATAAAACCATTTTCTACCTGCTGCTGAATTTGCTTCTTAAGTTCCACTAGTTCATTTGTGGGCATCCTATATGGCCTTTTCGCTGTAGTTGCAGCTCCAGGTACTAAATCAATGGCAAATTCAATGTCCCGGTCAGGTGGCATACCAGGAAGTTCTTCCGGGAACACATCTGAAAATTCTTGAACCACCGGAATGTTTTCCAATGTTGCTTCTTCGACGTGGTTCAACGCTGCCTTCTCGGTTACCGGTTGGGCTGACTCGAACTCAATACGAGTACTGTGCTCATTTGTCAACTGCACGCTCCTCTCAGCATATTGAATTACTCCATTGTGCTTGCTTAACCAATCCATTCCAAGTATTATCTCAATTCCTTGGGAATCCAAGACAATAAGGTTGGCAGGAAAGTCTACCCCCTTATTTTAAGGTTTACTTTCGGACATACTATATTAGTCCTCATCTCTCCACCGGGAGAATTAACCAAAATAGTGTGTTTCATGTGTGATTTGGGCAGATTATACTTGGCAACATACTTGGATGATATGAATGAATGCAATGCTCCGGAATCAAATGAAACAGTGGCTGGGTTGGAGTTGGCAAGGAACATACCAATCGCGACGTCCTCAGCTTGTCGCGCTTCCTCAGCGGAGACACGATTCACATTGCCACGAGCGTAGTTCTGCTGCCTATGGTTACCTTGCGTAGCTCCTCCATTTGGCCGTGAGTTCTGTTTGGTGCGTTGGTCGGCTGTCCAAAGTCTTTCTTCGGGCATTGACTTGTAAAGTGTCCCGCCTCTCCGCATGAAAAGCATGCTTTGTTGCCAAAACAGCAGGAACGTTGGGGCGAGGCTGGTTTTGAGCATAGGCGTCCATGTTGGGATGGGGCGCAGGAGGCAAAGGCATACGAGGTGCCTGCATAACAGGACGTTGTTGCGGTGGTTGATTAGGGCGAGGTGGGTTTGCAGGGTGGAAAGTAGAAGCGGACGAGCCATACTGTGGTGCAGCTGGTGGCATAAACGGGACGTACATTGCTCCCTTGTGGCTGGTATGGCATCTTCCTCTTGCCCTCTTGCTCAATCTCACGGATCTTGCTCTCAACCACTATAGCTTTGTCAACTAGCTTCTGGAAGTTTGCATAATCATTGTTGAGCAGTTGTACTTAGATCTCATTGTTCAATCCTCTCATGAACAAGTATTGCTTCCTTTGATCCGAGTTGACGTCTTCGGGAGCATACCTTGACAGCTGCGTGAACTTGTTGAGGTACTCATTCACGCTCTTCTTTCCTTGGCGGAGACCTTCAAACTCTTGCCTTTTAAGCATCATAACTCCAGCAGGGACGTAGTGAGAGCGGAAACTCTCCTTGAATTCAGCCCAAGTGATTGTCTCCTTGTTGACATGAGCATTGCAGAGAGCGTCCCACCAGTCAGCGGCTGCTCCCATGAGTTGGTGCGATGCGAAGAGAACTTTCTCCTGATCATTTCACTGAACAATGGCAAGCTTCTTTTCCATGGATTTCAACCAATCATCAGCCTCCATGGGATCATTAGCTTGTGCAAAAGTAGGCGGTCGAGTCCTCATGAACTCTGCCAATCTGTTGTGAGCCGGTGGTGGTGGTGGCGGTGGGGGCGCAGGAATGGGGTTAGGATTGTTGTTGTTGTTGGCTTGCAGCTGTCCCAAAGTTTGTATCATAGTTTGCATGAGCTGGTTCTGCATAGCCATCAACCGTTCAAGGTTGTTTGAATCAGCCCCGGGGTTAGCATTTTCAGAAACTTCAATGTTGCCATCCTCTTGTGGTTCAGGGTTGCCACGAACGTTCCTCCTTTGACGGCTGGCATTTTCCCTCATCATCTTTGAGAGAGAGTGGAGTAGAATAATAAATAGAAGTTTAGATTGATCCCCCCAACTATATGCATCAAGGTGTATGAACTAAATATCTTCCTTTATTAATTTCAGCCTATATGAGGATGTGAACACATGCCGAAGCATCTCACATCTCTCCACTATGTGTGAATGTGGACATTCACCGAAGCATCTCACAACTCACACTTGCACACAGACACAACCAATCATCACAAAAGTTCAACACACCACTCCTATTCATGCTACTACAATTTAAACGTTCCTATTACAGCTTATTCAATTGGAGTCCTAAACTTAATCATGTGAACTGGTGCTTTTCCCGCCGTGTGACGGGGGTGGTCCATACATGGGTTCACGCCATGGTGAGTCAGCAGTCCATGTAGAGTTAGAAGGTGCTGGTGCTCCATTCGCTCCCGCGTTGGCGCGAGTCTCCTCTTGTTTCTTCAGCAAATACAGCTTCTTGCGGAGGTAACGGATCTCTTCTTGTGCGCTTGCGTAGCGGTGTCCTAACTCCACGAGCAACCTTTGTGACTTGTCAGCAGCTTGTGGGTTGGAAAAAGCGGTTACATGGGGTCCAATAATCTCCCTTGTGCCACTCTTCCGACACGGGTGCAGCTCAAAAGTGGTACCCTCAAGCTGCTCATGGAAGGCGTAGCACAATCTGGTGAGTGCTTCCCATGCAGCATCATCAGTAGCTTCTGCCCTTGTAGCTCTCCATGTGGGTGTCAAGTGCCCAGTGACAAAACTACTGTTATATAGGATGGTTACGTCAGCCTTCCACTCTTCATGTCCGAGACGAGGGGCTTTCTTGAGGAGATACTCCGGGTATAAGCTGCAGCAATCCAGAAATTCTTTGAGCTCAATGGATGTGTGTCCTCCTTCCAGTCCATCGGACCGAAATTCTTGATCTGAATGATTGGCCCATTCATCACCTTCATTATTGGTCTCAGCAAGGGGTGGCTCCTCCTCGGGTTCATCTTCTCCCTTCATAGCTTCATGAGGCTCCACGGGGTGTAAGCCCGCGTGAAACTCCTCTTGAGGTGCGTACCAATGCCGTTCTTGTGGATCATCTTCCATGTCGTCTTCGAATGGTTCCACCTCTTCCGGATCCTCTTCCTCATGCATATAGCTATTGACTTCATCTTCATCATGAGGTTCCGTCTTCACCTCCTCCCAATATGGTCCATTGGACACCTCAATGGGGTTAATTGCACTCCCACGTGGTGGTGAACGAGTACTTATGCGTGTCGTGCTCCTGATCACCAGCATCTATAAATAGGACATGAGAAACTTTAGCGAAGGAAGAAAATACTTCAAAACTTCAGAATCTATGAAGCAAGAAAGCAAAAATGTTGTTGTCCAAAAGAAGAGAAAAGAGGGGCTGAAAATAGCACTCTGCGGTGGCTGACTTGACAAGAAAAGTGCAGCAGCAAGCAATTTTCGAAAATAGCAGTTTAGAGGGGTGTTCCTATGTGTTTTAAAGTGTTCATTGTACCTAGGCTTGCATCCTACGATCAACGTGGCTCTGATACCAATCTGTGGCACCCGGTTCTGAAAACAGAACAAAGTGAATGCATATGTGTGCCCAGGATGTTCATCACACATACACATGTAATCCACAAACTGAATTCAGAATATAACCACGAATAAATATGGTTTAAGTACTTTATTATATCAACTCATTGTCTCACTCATGAATGTCTATATTCTTGCAGCGGAAGGCTCTAAACGACAGCAGAATATCAATAAAGGCAGCAGGCTCCATCTTTAACTCCACAGGCATGTTGACGGTAGTTCGCACACCTAGTATTCCACATGGTCCTCGAAGTACTCATCTCCTGTGGCTGATGTTTATGTGGTAATGCAAGGGTGAGTACATGTCGTACTCAGCAAGTGCAGAAAAAGTATGACATGTAGCTTACAACAAGGTATGAAATAAAAAGGCTCATTGCAGCAAGCAAATTTTATTTCACAAACATGGTAAAAACAGCAACTAAGTCTAGATGAATTAAATCCCAATATAACCAAGTAATCAGCAACATTATTTCATCATATTCACCATTTATCAGGTCTCAACCAGCCAATAATCTTTCTCAAATTCATCTCATACTCAAAAATATTCATAACCATCTCATATTCATATAACTGAAGCAAAACTTATTTTCATGACTCAAAACAGTCCCAAAACCAATCCCAATGACCATACCATAACCATACCGAATATCCATCCCATGTTTTCCCTTCTAATCATGTGAGTTAGCCAGGTGCTTGTGACCGTAAGCACGGCTATCATGATAGTTTTACACTCTGCAGAGGTGGCACCACTTTACCCACAAGTTCGTGATTTCGTCACCCGTCGGCGACTGCAGAACCTCCATTATACCAGTACACAACCATCGGTGTATGTCCAAGAGATCACAAAATGTAGGATCGAAGTACACGTGTAAAGCTACCAGAGGGGGGTGAATGGTAGATAAAAACTTTTCAGCGGAAGCAACAAAACACCCCTCAGCAGAAAACCGATCTGTTAAAGAAACCATGTGTGCAACTAATCTAAACGTGTTCAACTGTGAAAAAACTATATAGATTGTATAGAATCAAGTCACGAAGACGTCACAACAAGAATCACTAAAATCTGTTGAGAGAAACTCAAGTTACGATCGAAAGATCGAACAAAGGTCAATCTGTCCTACGTGAGAAAAACAGTTCTGAAATACTGCAAAGAAACTCGTGTAGATCAGAAACCAAAAATTTAATGACCGTGGAATTTTCACAGATGATAGATAATCAAGTTTTGAAGACGACCCAAAAAGAATCACATCAATTGGATCTGTAAAACTCGAGTTATGATAAAACCACCGAAGCAAGGTAGTGCTGAACAGAAACTCGACGAGAAAAAACTTGTCTGAAACAAGTCGGACGAACAAGGCACAAAAGTTCCTTTAGAATACGAATTTTATTTATCAAAACACAAGAGGAACAGCGCCAAAGTTGTGCTCTACACGAGCCTTAGCCTCCCTTGCTTATATAACCATCTCTATGGCCAATCCAATTCAAACTAGGACTCCTACTCCTACTTGGATTCAAACTGTAACTTTCCATAAACAAACCATAACCGCCTCAGCCGCAGCCTGAGCGCAAAATACAGCCGGTTAAACCTTTTCAACCATATCTCCACTTCCATATATCTTCACCACGCCTTGGAACCATGTTGCCACGTCCATGCACTCCTTGCACACGTGCAAACACCTTTTAACACCATCCCCGATACATTCATATGCATTGTTCTTGATCCAAACATGCTGCGCGACCTCCCGATCAACTCAACCACAATTCCTCCCGAACTTGGTTGTTGAACCTCATCTTCTCCCTAAGACTAGTTCAATGGATCCCGTCACCAGCCATGTCTTGAACTCAAGCAACACCTGCACATGAATAAACAACCAATACTTCCGAGCACAAATCCACGACTTGACTCTCGTTAATTCCGAAACTACAACATCTTACGTGAGCACCTCACATAAGCATGTTGTACACCATAGCAAAATGATATCAGCCATAACCACCAAAACACACCAAAAACTTAGTAAAATAATACTAAGCAAACTTTCCATAAGAGTAAAGCAAGTTCGAAACATTGCAAGTTAAAAGCAGAACCGTTGCAATCAAGCTCCGAACCTTACCAAAGCTAACCGGACCTTGAAGCTGAGCTTACCAAAGCTAGTCGGACCCAGCGCCGGAGCTTACTAAAGCTTAGTCGGACCTAGCACGGAACTTACCAAAGATAGTCGGACCTAGCACCGGAGCTAGTGAAAACAAGTCGGACCTAGCCAAAATAAGTCAGACCTAGACAAAGCAAGTCGGACCTTACGTCGGACCTTGCCGGAGCTACCCAAAACAAGTTGGACCTATCATCGGACCTTGCAGGAGCTCGGACCTAGAGTCGGACCTTGTTAAAAAGGTGTTTTGGTTGTATTCAAAACTTTTATCGTCAAAGCCAATGTATTCAGCACACATAGGTCTCACAATCTCCCCCTTGATGAATGCATTGGCAACACCACTTAAAATCCAAGCATTGGCTTATTCACATGAAAAGTTTTGAAAACAATTTCTCCCCCTTTGTAAATCAGAAATAAAATGAGAAGAAAAACAAAAATACCAAAAATTCTCCCCTGAGAATAATCGTGCCAAAACACTTGTGAATGTGTGCAATGTGTGATCAATTTCTCCCCCTTTGACAATGTATTCAGCAAGGTACAAAAGAGAAATTTTAATTTGTTATGAGCACATTATAACATATACATATAAAACAAAGCTCATCCAAATCATACTATCAAGTAACTTACACTATCACATCAATGAGATACATAAATAGTGTAAGCCATGCTAGAGATCAAGTGTAATTTTCAATTTAAACAAGTCATGATCTCACAAACTTAACTATTTCAAGACCTGAAAGTATGACACTTGTTGCTGCATTTTATTTAACATTTAAAGCACAAATTTTGATCTTATGACATTTGAAAGAGATTATATGCAGCATCAGCCTTATTCTAACCAACCAAGCCAAGCCTATGTCATTTGACAGTCAGAAGCTTAAGTACATGGTTTTAGTCATACACAACTCCTTTCAAGTTCATATCTACGTGCAATGATAAGCCATCTCAAAAGAAGTGCGATGCATGCATATTCTCTTGATATTTTTGCATTTTTTTATTTGAACATAAAAATTCAACATGTGAGTTGATTACTTGATTGATTCTTTATGATTAAAAGCACTTGTGAGCATGCAACAAGTTCAAAACAGCAAGAATGTTCGACCATGACCAGATTTATTGTAAGTAATTATTCCAATTACTAGACATGGTAAAAACTACAAAATATATAACACGAGTAATGTAGTAAGAACTTTCAGCATGAAAAAGGAATCACAAAGTCATATATGCATGACTATGCTCATATTATTTTAATTTCAGATTCACACATAGACTTCCCAAGTTTCAAAATTCTCCCTCAATTTAAGCCATGAGGATGCATAACCCCTATTTCACTACGAATGTAACAAAAACGTGTGAAATCCAAAGGTTTTGTAAAAATGTCAGCCAATTGTTGTTCAGTATCTACATGGTGAAGCACAATGTTCCCTTTTTCGATATTATCATGGAGAAAGTGATACCTAATGTCAATGTGCTTAGTTCTCGAATATTGCACAGGGTTTTTAGCAATGCAAATGGAACTAGTGTTATCACGAAACAACGGAACACTATCTTGATCAACCCCATAGTCCTCAAGTGTTTGAACAATCCAAAGAATTTTGAACAAGCACTAGCAGCAGCTACATATTCAGATTCGGCTGTGGATTGTGCAACTGAACTTTGTTTTCTAGAGGACCAGGCAACAAGTGAATTACCATGAAAATGACAAGCACCAGAAGTACTTTTCCTATCAATCCTACAACCCCCAAAGTCAGCATCGGAAAAAGCTTTCAAAGTAACGGTTGAGGAAGAAGGAAGAAAAATGCCAAATTCTTGAGTTTCATGTAAGTACCTGAGAATCCTTTTGACGGCTTGACGATGTGAAGCACGTGGGGAGGCTTGAAACCGTGCACAAAGACATACGCTGAATTGTATGCCGGTCATGATGCCGTGAGATACAAAAGTGATCCGATCATGCTTCTATATTCTTTTTGATCAACAGGATCACAATCTTCATCAAGTTCAAGTGTTGTTGCTGTTCCCATTGGTGTCCAAAGAGGCTTGCTTTTGTCCATGTTGAAGCGCCTTAGGAGATCTTTTGTATACTTTGTTCGATGCACAAAGGTACCCTCCTTGGTTTGCAGCCCCAAAAAGTACGTGAGTTCTCCCATCATACTCATCTCAAATTCTGAACTCATCATAGCTGAAAACTTGGACACAAGATCATTAGAAGCACAACCAAAGATAATATCATCCACATACACTTGAACGAATAATGAGTCATTGCCATGCTTAAGCACAAAAAGAGTTTTATGAACCTTGCCCATGGTAAACCCCTTTTCAAGTAAGAGTGTTTTTAACCTATCATACCATGCTCTAGGGGCTTGTTTTGAGACCGTACAAGGATTTGGACAGTTTGTAAACATGATTAGGAAAATTTGGATTTTCAAAACCAGGTGGTTGTTTGACATAAACCTCCTCATCTATGTAGCCATTAAGAAAAGCACTTTTAACATCCATTTGATATAGCTTAAAACCTTTAGATGCTGCAAAAGCTAACAAAATTCTTATGGCTTCTAATCTAGCAACAGGAGCAAAAGTTTCATCAAAATCTAGACCTTCAACTTGTGTGAAACCTTGAGCAACCAACCTAGCCTTATTCCTAACCACAACCCCATCCTCACTTTGTTTATTTTTAAACACCCATTTAGTTCCAATTAAAGTGTGACCTTGAGGTGGAGGTACAAGTTTCCAAACATTATTTCTTTCAAAATTTTCTAACTCTTCTTGCACGACAATAATCCAAGATTCATTAGTGAGTGCGTGTGATATATCTTTGGGTTCAAAAGAAGCAACAAAAGCAGAATGAACATGAGAATTGGGGTCGAAAAAACTGGATCTTGTAACTCGTTCATGCAAGCTTCCAATAATTTGTTGTGGAGGATGACTTTTGAGAATCCGGAGGGGAGTGGGCATTTCAAAAGCTTCTTCTTCTTCATGTTCATCACAAATAGATGAGCTTGTGACGTGAGGAGGATCTGGACCAGCAATGGTGGTCGTCGGTGCTGGCTGTGAATCAAGATCAGGAGCTGGAACAATGTCATTAGCTGCTGAATTTTCGGGCAGCAGCACCACTTCTTCCTCTTCTTTAACGAAAATACTCACCCCCTGAGGATATGGATCCGGACCTGCAATATTTGAACTATTACCTGGGCTATCTTCATAAAAAGAAACCTCACAAGTCTCCACAATTTTGTTAGTATCAAGTAATAGCACACGGTAGCCTCTAGTATGAGATGGATAACCAAGAAACATGTCATCAACAGATCTAGCTTCAAATTTATCAAGATTACCATGTTTCTTAACAAAGCATTTGCAACCAAAGACCCTAAAGTGTGTGACACTAGGCCTATGTCCAAACCTGAGCTCATATGGTGTTTTACCTAGCTTGGCACGCAAGAAAACACGATTTGAGACATAACAAACGGTTGCAATTGCATCAGCCCAAAATGTCCTAGGAGTTTGATATTCATCAAGCATAGTCCTAGCCATCTCAACTAAGGTTCTGTTCTTTCTCTCTACAACACCGTTTTGTTGAGGTACATATGGTGAAGAAAATTGATGATCTATTGCATTTTCAGCACAAAAGTGATCAAACGATTGATTTTTAAATTTGGTTCCATTATCGCTTCTAATTGCTCTTAAAAATCCTGGGTGATCAATTGATAATCTAAGAAATAATGTTCTAAAGTGCTAAAAGCTTCATTCTTAGATGCCATAAAGTAAACCCAAGAGTATCTAGAATATTCATCAACAATCACAAGAAGATACCATTTACCTCTGAAGGATTGAACACGTGAAATCCTACGGTGTCAAGGTGTAAAAGTTGACCCGGTTCAGTTGTCATGGTTATTGTGAGAGGAGCATGTGAACCTGCAACCATCTTAGCATGTCTACAAGAAGAGCACACATTTTCTTTGTCCCCTTTAAGATTAGGCAGCCCACGTATGCGATCAAGAGCACTAACACGCGTGAGATGATCAAAGCCTACGTGACCAAGTCTACGATGCCAAAAATATAAATCTTTGGAATTATTTGCAACTAGACATCTATGCTCATAGGAAGACATATCAAAATCAGCTTTAAAAACTCTTCCAAACCGAGACATGTTAAAAATAAGCTCACTATTTGAACCTACAACTTTGCAGCAGTTTTTATTGAAAATAATTTCCAGATTTTCATCTAGCAATTGTGAAACATAAAGCAAGTTGTATTTCAAATTTTTGACAAGTGCCACATCCTTCAAAGTGTAGTGATAATTTACTCTAACCGAACCCTTAGCAATTATAGGAGTTGAAGAATTATCGGCAAAAGTAACATTCTCTACACGTGACACAAAAGAGAGAGAGGAGAACCATTCTTTGTTACCGGTCATGTGGTGTGAGCAACCTGAATCCACAATCCAAATGTTCTCCTTCCTCAAGCGTGTAACCTACATAGAATGACAATACGTCGATGACTCAATAATGGGGTTTGTTAAAAGGCATTTAGGAATCCAGTACTGAGTCACACGATGTCTAGCAGGAATAACATGTGAAAGCTGAGATAAAACAGCAGGTCTATGAGTAAAAGTTTGAGATTTTTTGTTCTTAACTACTGAACTATGAGGTGTTACTTGTGTAGCACGAAAATCAGTAGCTCCGGAGGCAAAAACAGAAGGTCCGGAGGCAAAAACTGAAGCCGCGGAGGCAAAAACTGAAGCTCCGGAGATAAACTTTGAATATTTCTGACTCATAACAGAAGGTTGCATGTTCCTGACATTCGGTTTAGTATGTGCAGCAAATTTTGCATGAGAGTTATAAGATCTAGCTTGCGTTCTTTCCTTTTTATGTTGTTTAGCTAGTCTATAACAAAAATCTATGACATGACCATCTCTACCATAATAGGTACAATGAAATTTAACTTTGTGTTCATGTCTAGATGGGCATGCAGTATACTTATTTGAACCCGAATGTGACAACACTCCTGCAGATTTAAAAACCACTTATTTTTGTTTAGGAACTGTTTGAATCAAACCACTTTCTAATGATTTTACAATTTTAGGTGGATGTTCCTTGGCATGAGCATGTGAATCAAAACCTAAACCAGTTTTATCATTGCAAGACTTGGAAGAATTCAGCAGCAAGTTTAGGTTCTTATTCCCATTACAAAACCGATCTAATGTCTTATGCATGTTATCAAGTTTATTCGATAGATCAAGGCAATTTTCACATGAAGATTTTCCTTTTAATTTGCAATTGGAACAATATTTAACTTCATGAGAACGTAAAGCATTGTTCAATATAGAAATTTCTTTCATAGCATCTTGTAGATTCATATCAAGATCATCGCAAGTAGAACAATGCAAATCAATTGTAGAACAACAAGCATCTTTCAAGTTTTTATCATTAAGTGCAGCAAGCTTTTTGTTCTTTTCGATTTCAAGTTCAAGTTTATCAAGTGTGGAGGTGTGTGCACTTCTTAGAGAGGACAATTGCTCATATATTAAATCACATGAGGAACAAGAATCATCACTAGGAATCAAGGATTTTAAATGATTAATTTCAGATTCTAGTGATTCAATTTTTACAGCATTGTCCCAAAGCTTTTTGTCCTTTTTCTTAACAATAATAGTGGCACGAGAAATAGCATCAACACATTTCTTCGCAAGTAGGACATACCTCTTTGTTGTCACTGTTGTGTTCTGCATTCTCCATACTTGATTTTGATTTGCCCGCCATGAAGCACAAGTTTGCCAGATCATCTTCATCTTCATCACTTCCAATGTCTAAATCACTCGAGCCAAGTTCTTGAAGTGCGGTGATGAAACTGTTTATCAGTTTGCGTCCTGTAAAACCCTTCTTTTTCTTGTTGGTTTTGCCAAAAGAGGACTTGACTTTATTCTGCTTTTCATCACGGTTAGAAGGACCTGAAAGGTTAGGGCAATCTGTATGAAAGTGTCTTGTCTTAACACATTCAAAGCATCGTTGAGGTCCGGAGCTTCCTCTCCTTCTAGTTCTCACATTTTGCAATGCTTTTGAGAACCTAGTAGAAATAAGTACTAGCTCCTCCTCTGGAAACTCCTCAATCTGTTCCAGGGTTAGTGAAGACAGCAAAGCAAGTGTATTGCCAGATGATTGGCCGGAGCTAGGCATATCATGTTGTGAGACAAATGCAATAGTCTTATTTGGGTTCTTACGTGATATAATGTCAATTTCATGAGTTTTTAGCTTAGAATAAAGCACATCTAATGTAAGAGTACTCATGACAGTGGATTCACGCATGGATGTTACTTTCATCTCCCAAATTGACATGTCTAATGCACTTAGTAATTGCCTAGCATTTTCAGCATCTGAAAAATTGATGGACTCACCAATGGACTCACCGGGTTGCATCTCAAAGCGCATGTATTCTTTCTTAAAAATATCCTGTCTTATCTCCTTGATCATGTTGGATCCTTCGTGGTAGTCACAAAGTGCTCTCCACACATCGTACGCCGATTGGAGGTGTGCAACACGGTCCAAGTCGCTCTGAGTTAGTCCTTGTATGATCAAGTTCTGAGCCTTGTTGTTGTTGTCGACATCTCTCATGTTTGTAGCCATGACTTGATCGTTTTAAGGCACATCGTAAGGCTTGTACACCTTTTCCCATATTACAAAGCCTTGCGCCTGGATGAAAGCTTTCATGCGTGGCTTCCAAACCTGAAAATCAATACCACTAAACACACAAGGTTTGGCGGAGTATTTCTCCATGATGAATAGTCAAAACACGTGCAAATCACAAAGATTAGAGCAACCTGGCTCTGATACCAATTGTAGGATCGAAGTACATGTGTAAAGCTACCAGAGGGGGGTTGAATGGTAGATAAAAACATTTCAGCGGAAGCAAGAAAACACCCCTCAGCAGAAAACCGATCTGTTGAAGAAACCGTGTGTGCGACTAATGTAAACGTGTTCAACTGTGAAAAAACTAGTATAGATTTTATATAATCAAGTCACGAAGACTTCAAAACAAGAACCATGAAAATCCATTAAGAGAAACTCAAGTTACGATCGAAAGATCGAACAAAGGTCAATCTGTCCTACGCGAGAAAAACAGTTCTGGAATACTGCAAAGAAACTCGTGTAGATCAGAAACCACAAATTAAATGACCGTGAATTTTTTACAGATGATAGATAATCAAGTTGTTAAGACAACCCAAAAAGAATCACATCAATTGGATCTGTAAAACTCGAGTTATGATAAAACCACCGAAGCAAGGTAGTGCTGAACAGAAACTCGACGAGAAAAACTTGTCTGAAACAAGTCGGACGAACAAGGCACAAAAGATCCTTTAGAATACGAATTTTATTTATCAAAACACAAGAGGAACAGCCCCAAAGTCGTGCTCTACATGAGCCTTGGCCTCCCTTGCTTATATAACCAGCTCTATGGCCAATCTAATTCAAACTAGGACTCCTACTCCTACTTGGATTCAAACTGTAACTTTCCATAAACAAACCATAACCGCCTCAGCCACAGCCTGAGCGCAAAATCCAGCCGGTTGAACCTTTTCAACCATATCTCCACTTCCATATCTCTTCATCACGCCTTGGAACCATGTTGCCACGTCCATGCACTCCTTGCACACGTGCAAACACCCTGCAACAACGTCCACGATACATTCATATGCATTGTTCTTGATCCAAACATGCTGCGCGACCTCCCGATCAACTCAACCACAATTCCTCCCGAACTTGGTTGTTGAACCTCATCTTCTCCCTAAGACTAGTTCAATAGATCCCGTAACCAGCCATGTCTTGAACTCAAGCAACACCTGCACATGAATAAACAACCAATACTTCCGAGCACAAGTCCTCGACTTGACTCTCGTTAGTTCCGAAACTACAACATCTTACATGAGCACCTCAAATAAGCATGTTGTAAACCATAGCAAAATGATATCAGCCATAACCACCAAAATACACCAAAAACTTAGTCAAATAATACTAAGCAAACTTTCCATAAGAGTAAAGCAAGTTCGAAACATTGCAAGTTAAAAGCAGAACCATTGCAATCAAGCTACGAACCTTACCAAAGCTAACCGGACCTTGAACCGGAGCTTACAAAAGCTAGTCAGACCCAGCGCCGGAGCTTACTAAAGCTTAGTCGGGCCTAGCATGGAACTTACCAAAGCTAGTCGGACCTAGCACCAGAGCTAGCAAAAACAAGTCGAACCTAGCCAAAATAAGTCAAACCTAGACAAAGCAAGTCGGACCTTACGTCGGACCTTGCCAGAGCTACCCAAAACAAGTCGGACCTATCGTCGGACCTTGCAGGAGCTTAGACCTAGAGTCGGACCTTGTTAAAAAGGTGTTTTGGTAGTATTCAAAACTTTTATCGTCAAAGCAAATGTATTCAGCACACATAGGTCTCACACAAAATAGCCTTTACAAAGGGGCTACTAGATGTATAGACTCACTGAGGTTTCACCGGCAGGCTCGAATCACCATTCTCCCACCCACGGGCCCCCTCTTGTGCCATGCAGTTCCCCGGGCAGTCCCTCTCGACTCCCATTCCCCGCGCCATCCACGGTCCATAATAAGCTAGCAACACACCTAATTAGTCAGCTAAGCCGCACCCATATTTGGCCTTGTGGTGGCACTGTTTTCCTAGCATGTGCTGGCATGAACCGGTCCTTAGATCTACGACAAGTAAAACACCATCTCATTCAGCAACATCCACGAACCAAGCTTGCCTAGATCTCCCCCGATTCCATGCTCATTATCATCATCAAGTTCTCATCATCACTATTCTTATGAGTGCAGTAGCTAACCATATTTTAATTCAGCTTCCCGTATCCCGTGGATTAAGCGAAGCAAAAAGGAAAAATGACCATACCCGACTCATCAACTTCCCGGCGACAAGGATGGTTAACAAAATTAGTAAGCTCCTATAAAAGAGTGTCCCATTAAGTTGACTCAAGCATACGAGTTTTCGCAAACAAAACAGTTTCAAAACATGGGATCAATATGGTCAAGGGACACTTGCCTTGCTCCCGTGGCTCTTGTTGCTCAAGCGTCTCGAAGTCTTGGTGCTGTAGTTCTTCGTAGATGGCTTCCTGAGCTTGTCTTTCTACTCACGACCACGCACATACAAAATTTACAGCAATCAAACTACTTGCACAAACTTTACTCAAGATGCAATGGTGTAGATGAATGCAAATCCTATGGTGTTGTTTTATTAAACCAGTTTGTACGTGTTCTTGCATGTTTTAATGGGCTTTCATGGGGTTTTATGATGAACAAGGGTGTAGGGATCAAGTGTGGACGTGGTGATGATCTTGACTCAAGATCTAGATCAATTCAACCGTCAAAAACCAATCAAAACGTGATCTGCCACAAGAAAAGTTTCTGTTCGACGGGAGCGAAGAAAACGGATGCGTAGAAACAGAAACGACGGCGTAATATGGGTAACGAAGACCTACCTGACTTCCCTTTGGTGGCAGGTCCTTCCTCCTAGCAATGGCAGCAGCGGGGTATTTTTTATGGAAGATTAGGGCAGGACAGATCGTCGGCTCTTTTCAGGCGACGGCGAGGCGTGACGGGGCTCGTCAGCGGGCTCACCAGTGGGGCTCACCGGCGACTGAAATCCGGCGAGGGGGGAGGGGGTCCAACTCGGCGAGTTGGGGGCTAGGAACTCCAAGTCACCGACTTGGGAGGGGGGAAAGGGGAAGGGGTTGCGGCCAAGGGGGGGTTTGAGTTCTATTTATAAGGGGGAGGGGAACAGAATCCTACTCTAATTGGAGCAATGAAAAGAATCCAACTCTAATTGGAGCAAAATCCTAACAAACTTTTCCCCAATTGATTTGGTGCGGCAGCATTGTGGGGGAAATTCCCCAAATGTGGGGAAAATTTGGGGAAATTGTGTCGGTACCCTCAGTACCAGGTACCCCCGCGCACAGAAGAAAAACCGCCTAAGGACCTCGCCCCCTCCGCAGGGGTGAGCTCCGATGGCGCCACGTGTCCAGTGGGGCCAGGCCTCCCCTCTCCTCAGAGGCGAGCCCCGGGCCTGCCATGCGGCCAGCAGAGCTGGGCCTCGCCCCCTCCACAGGGGCGAGCTCCGAGGGTGCCACGTGTCCAGCGGGGCCGGGCCTCCCTTCTCCTCAGAGGCGAGCCCCTGGCCTGGCATGTGGCCAGCAGTGCCGGACATCACCCCCTTCGCAGGGGTGAGCTCTGAGGGCGCCACTTGTCCAGCGGAGCTGGGCCTCCCTCTTCTCATAGGCGAGCCCCGGGCCTGCCATGGGGCCAGCAGTGCCGGACCTCACACCCTGCGCAGGGGTGAGCTCCGAGGGTGCCACGTGTCCAGCAGGGCCAGGGGAAGTGTCGACAGTGCACTTCGACAAATTGGAATTGGCTCATTTCAGCTATCTTTTTCCCATTCCCCACCATTTTTATGATTCTTTCCCCATTTCTATGGTTCCTTCCTCCATATCTATTTCTTTTATAATGTTTCTCTATATGAAAAATGTATGCAATGCATGGAAATGAATTTGAGGGTGTTACATTCATCACCTTCATTCTTGGCCTCAGCAGGGGGTGGATCCTCTTCGGATTCATCTCCTTCTGACATAGCTTCATGAGGCTCCGCTGGGTGTAAGCCCGCATGAAATTCCTCCTGAGGTGCGTATCAATGCTGCAGTTCTTGTGTATCATCTTCCATGTCGTCTTCGATTGGTTCCACCTCTTAGGGATCCTCTTCCTCATGCATAGAGCTACTGACTTCATCTTCCTCATGAGGTTGCATCTTCACCTCCTCCCAATATGGTGCATCGGACACCTCAATGGGGTTAAGTGAACTCCCAAGTGGTGGTGGACGAGTCCTTATGCGTGTTGTGCTCCTAGTCACCGGCATCTATAAATAATACATGATAAACTTAATAGAAGGAAAAAATAACTCCAAAAACTTCAGAAGCTATGAAGCGAGAAAGCAAAAGTATTGCTGTCCAAAAGAAGAGAAAAAGATGGGCTGAAAATAGCACTTTGCGGTGGCTGAATTGACAAATAAAGTGCAGCAGCAAGCAATTTTCGAAAATAAAAGTTTAGAGGCGTGTTCCTATGTGTTTTAGAGTGTCCATTCTTCTTAGTCTTGCGTACTACAGTCAACGTGGCTCTGGTACCAATTTGTGACACCCGGTTCCGAAAATTAACCAAGTAAATGCATATGTGTGCCAAGGATGTTCATCACACTTACACATGTATTCCACAAACTGAAATTTAGAATATAACCACGTAAGAATAGTGTTTAAGTACTTTATTACATTGACTCAATGTCTCACTCATGAATATCAAACTTATTCTTGCAGCGGAAGAGTCTAAACGACAGCGGAAAATAACTAAGACAGCAGGCTCCAACTTCAACTCCACAGGCATGTTGACGGTAGTGCGCATGCCTAGTACACTACATGTTCCTTGAAGTACTCTTCTCCTGTAGCTGATGTATATGTGGGAATGCAAGGGTGAGTACATGTCGTACTCAGCAAGTGCGGGAAAAGTATGACATGTAGCTTACAAAAAGGCAGAGAATAAAAAGGTTTATTGCAGCAAATAAATTTTATTCCACAAACATGGTAAAAACAGCAACTATCTCTAGGTTAGTTAAATCCCATAATAACCAAGTAATTCATCAATATTCCTTCATCATAATTCACCATATATCACGTCCCAACCAGCCATTAATCTTTCTCAAGTTCATATCATACTCATAATTATTCATAACCATCTCATTTTCATATAGCCGAAACCAATTCTTTGTCATGACCCAAAACAGTACTAAAACCAATCCCAATGACCATACCATAACCATACTGAATAACCATCCCATGTTTTGCCTCTAATCATGGAAGTTGGCCAGGTGCTTGTAACCGGAAGCACGGCTATCATGATAGTTTTACACTCTGCATAGGTGCCACCACTTTACCAACAAGTTCATGATTTCGTCACCCGTCGGCGACTAGAAAGAAACTCCATTATACCAGTACACAAGCTCTGTGTATGGACAAAAGATCACAAAATAGCCTTTACAAAGGGGCTACTAGAATGTAAGGACCCACTGAGGTTTCGCCGGCAGGCTCAAATCTCCATTCTCCCACCCATGGGCCCCCTCTTGTGCCATACAGTTCCCAGGGCATTCCTTCTCGACTCCCATTCCTCGCACCATCCAACGGTCCATAACAATCTAGCAACACACCTAATTATTCAGCTAAGCCACACCCATATTTGGCCTTGTGGTGGAACTGTTTTTCTGGCATGTTCACGCATGAACCGGTCCTTAGATCCTCTTAGTACCGTGCTCACTCGTTAACTGCACGATCCTCTTAGCACATTGAATCACTCTGTTGTACTTGCTTAACCAGTCCATTCCAAGTATTATATCAATCCCTTGGGAATCCAAGATGATAAGGTTGGCAAAAAAGTCTACCCCCTCATTTTAAGGCTTACATTCAGACATACTATATTAGTCCTCATCTCTCCACCGGGAGAATTAACCAACATAGTTTGTTTCATGTGGGATATGGGCAGGTTATAGTTGGCAACATACTTGGATGATATGAATGAATGCGATGCTCCGGAATCAAATGAAACAGTGGCTGGGTTGGAGATGGCGAGAAACATACCAATCACGATGTCCTCTGCTTGTTGTGATTCCTCAGTGGAGACGTGATTCACATGGCCACGAGCAAAGTTCTTCTGTCCATGGTTGCCTTGTGTTTCTCATCCATTCGGCCATGGGTTTTTCTTAGGTGCATTGCTCGGCTGTCCAAGGTATTTCTTGGGGCACTGATTTGCAAAGTGTCCCATCTTTCGGCATGAAAAGCATGCCTTGCTGCCAATAAGACCAGGAAGGTTGGGGCGAGGCTGGTTTTGAGCATAGGCGCCCATGTTGGGACGGGCCGCAGGTGGCATAGGCAAACGGGGTGCTTGCATGATAGGGCATTGATGTTGTGGCTAATTAGAGTGAGGTGGATTTGCAGGGCGGAAAGCAGAAGCAGACGAGTCATAGTATGGTGTAGTTGGTGGCATGAAGCGGGGGCGTACATTGCTTCCTTGTGGCTGTCCTTGATATGGTATATTTCTATTACCCTATTTTTCAATCTCATGGATCTTGCTCTCCACCACTATAGCTTTGTCGACGAGCTTCTGGAAGTTTGCATAGTCATTGTTGAGCAGCTGGACTTGAATTTCATTGTTCAGTCCTCTCATGAACAGATACTGCTTCCTGTGATCCGAGTTAACGTCCTCTGGAGCATACCTTGACAGTTGTGTGAATTTGTTGAGGTACTCATTCCCGCTCTTCCTCCCTCGCCAAAGGCTTTCAAGCTCCTGCATTTTAAGGATCATGACTCTTTCAGGGACATAGTGAGAGCGGAAACTCTCCTTGAATTCAGCCCAAGTAATTGTCTCCTGGTTGGCATGAGCATTGCTAAGAGAATCCCACCAATCAGCGGATGCTCCCATAAGTTGATGTGATGCGAAGATAATATTCTCTCGACCACTGCATTGAACAATAGCAAGATTCTTCTCAATGGACTTCAGCCAGCCATCGGCCTCCATAGGATCATTAGCTTGTGCAAAAGTAGGTGGCCTAGGCCTCATGAATTCTCCCAATCTGTTGTGAGCCGGCGGTTAGCGTTGTGAGCAGGTGGTGGTGGCAGCATGGAGGTGCAGGAACGGGGTTAGGGTTATTGTTGTTGGCCTGCAGCTGTCCCAACGTTTGTATCATAGTTTGTGTGAGCTGGTTCTGCATATCCATCAAACGTTCAAGGTTGTTTGCATCAGCCCCGAGGTTGACATCCTCAGGAATTTCCACGTTGCCATCCTCATGTGGTTCATTGTTACCACGAGCGTTCCTTTGGTGGCGGTTGGAATTTTCCCTCGGCATCTGTAAGAGATTAGAGTAGGAAATAGAAATTCAGATTGATCCCCCAACTATATGCATTAAGGTGTATGAACTAAGCAACTTCTTATATTAATATCAGCTTATATGAGGATGTGAAAATGCCGAAGCATCTCACATCTCTCTACTACGTGTGGATGTTGACATTTGCCGAAGCGTCCCACAACTAACAGCCAAGCACACAGACACAAGCAATCATCATAAAAAAATTCAGCACACCACACTTATTCAAGCTACTATGATCTAAGCATTTCTTATTGCAACTTTATTCAAGGGGGAACCTAAACTTAATCGTGAGAACTGGTGCTATTCTCGCGATGTGGCGATGGTGGTCCATACATGGGCGTACGCCATGGTGAATCGGCAGTCCATGTAGGGGTAGATGACGCTGGTGCTCCATTTATTCCTGCGTTGGCACGAGTCTCCTCTTGTTTCTCCAGCAAGTACAGCTTCTTGCGGAGGTAGCGAATGCCTTCTTGTGCGTTTGCATACCGGTTTCCCAACTCCATGAGCATCCTCTGAGACTTGTCAGAAGCTTGTGTGTTGGAAAGAGCTCCTCCATGGGGATCCAATGACCTCCCTTGTACCACTCTTCCGATACGGGTGCAGCTCAAAGGTAGTGTTCCAAGCTGCCCACGGAAAGCATAGCATAATATGGTGAGTGAATCCCTTGCAGCATCATAAACAGCTTCTGCCCTTGTAGCTCTCCATGTGGGTGCGAAGTGCCGGGTGACAATCCCACGGTTAGGTAAGATGGTTACTTCAGCCTTACACTCTTCATGTCCGAGACGAGGGACTTTCTTGAAGAGGTACTCTGGGTATAAGCTGCAGCAATCAAGGAACTCTCTCAGCTCCCTGGTTATGTGTCCTCCCTCCATCCCGTTGGATCGGAATTCCTGAGCAGAATGGATGACCCGTTCATCATCTTCATTCTCGGCCTCAGCAGGTAGTGGCTACTCTCTGGATTCTTCTTCTTCCGACGTAGCTTCGTGAGGCTCCTCATGGTGTAAACCCACGTGGTATTCCTCCTGAGGTGCATACCAATGTTGTTCTTCTTGTGGATCATCTTCCATGTCATCTTCGATTCGTTCCACCTCTTTCGGATCCTCTTCCTCATGCATAGAGCTACTGACATCATCTTCATCATGGGGTTCCATCTTCACCTCCTCCCAATAGGTCCATCGCAAACCTTGTGGGGTTAAGTGCGCTCCCAAGGGGTGGTGGACGAGTTCTCATGCGTGATGTGCTCCTAGTGAATGGCATCTATAAATAAGACATGAGAAACTTAGAGAAGAAGGAAATAAATCCAAAATTTCAGTAGCTATGAAGCAAGAAAACAGAGGATGTGGCTGTCCAGAAGAAAGAGGGGCTGAAAATATCACTTTGCGGTGGCTGAGTTGACAAGTAAAGTGCAGCAGCAAGTAAATTTCCAAAATAGCAGTTTAGAGGGGTGTTCCTATGTGTTTTAGAGTGTCAATTCTACCTAGGCTTGCGTCCTACGGTCGACGTGGCTCTGATGCTAATTTGTGACACGTGGTTTGGAAAAATGAACCAAGTGATGTGCATGTGTGCCCATGATGTTCATCACACATACACACGTACATCAAAAACTGAATTTCATAATATAACCACGTACAAATAGTGTTTAAGTACTTTATTATAATAACTCATGTCTCACTCATGAATATCTAACTTATTTTGCAGCGGAAGACTCCAAACGACAGCGGAAAATAACTAAAGACGGTGGGCTCCACTACAACTCTACAGACATGTTGATGGTAGTGCCCAAGCCTAGTACTCCACGTGCTCATCGATGTACTCTTTGATATACTAATTTTATTATAATTTTAGACTTAAATATTGTTCTAACCGTATTTTTATAACTATTTCTATAGTATATATTGCTTTCATTGCACTTTCAGAATTTATTAATGCATTTTTTAAATTTTCACAAATTTCTGAAGTATATATTGTTTTTATTTTGATTTCAGCACTATTATATTGCCAATAATACATTTTCAGTCTATTTCTTTTAATTTCAGAAATATATATTTTTTAGATAATGGAAATTGATTTCCGGCCTCTACAGTGTTGTATACAGCCACAGGAACCTTACATCACATATTACAAATTGCAGCATTCATCGCGGTTGTAAAAGTCTCGTCTAAACTCATAAATAACAAAGTCTATTGTTATTTATCCAACCATTATTGGCGAAAATCTCAAGCGCAATTATTTCCAATGACTTGCTCACCTTATGCAACATGTCTCTCATCATTTCATCCATCTGCAGAAATGCCCAAAATCTCATCCAATATGTTCCTCTGAAAATAGCCTGCAAAAATGAAAAATTTTTGACATTATCAAATATAATATCATTTCTACATCTCCAAATTGCCTAACATATGGCAGCAGCTCCGACCAACAGGAACTTTCTTTTATATTGTAATTATTTAGCCATCTTCGAAGCATATGAAGTACTGATTTTGGAGGGCTTATCCCAGTAGATATATGAACAATTCTCCATATTGCCTTTGCATATTGGCAATCAAATAGGAGATGTTGAATTGTTTCATTGCAATTACAGAAACAACAATGTATATTACCCTTCCAATTCCTCCTCACCAAATTATCTTTTGTTATTGTTACTCCTCTGTCACACCCGGTTTTTCCGAAGAACAACCAAGTGAATATCACATGTATGTCAGGATCATTTTCTCGTACATGTGATGACAAATAGTGAAGCATCATTTATTACAAGCCAGGTGTCGAATATAAATAAGTCTTACATCGCAAATGTCTCAATGGACACTAATGCTTCATCACAAGTAAATAAACTAGCAGCGGAATATTATTCTTTTAGGGCTCCATCACAGGCGTTGCCTGGGGGTCTTCATGAACCTAAAAACCTTCCTGGGGTCCAAAATCTTGGTCATTATACACCACCTCATTATCTTGACCTGAGCAGCATTATAAACCAACAAATATGCAAGGTTGAGTACCAATGGTACTCAGCAAGTGTGGGAAAATTTTATCATGCATGGCTAGAACAAGGAGAGGTTGAACTCATGGTTAAAGCACTACGCAATTAATACCTATCACCTTAGCTTATTAAGCACCTACATTACTACACAGGTGAAATGGTCCCAATCTCCCATCCCATCATTATAATCCAATAATCATAACATCATTACCAATATTAAGCTCCCCGCTTAATTTCCAAAACCATCAATCCTCTAATCATGAATAAGTCCAGGCCGCTCTTAACCGTGAGCACGGCTGTCAAGGCAGTTTTAACTCTGCAGAGTTTGTACCACTGTACCCACATGTAGTAATTTCATCCTCCGTTGCCGGGTGGACTAAAAGAACCTCCATTATGCCAGTGGCTACGATCCACATTCACACTTCCCAGGTGTGTAGCCAGCAGATCACTACGAAGCCTTTACAAAGGGATTCCCGACGAGCTTGGGCCCACTGAGGTTTCACCCCTAACAGCATACAAGAGGCTCCAACCCCGCTGCAGTGGCCCCCTCTTGAGCCTTGCGGTTCATATGGTAGTCCAGCTGACACCTACTCCCCGCACCATCCAACACACCCATACTACGCCGGGGATACACCTAATTAATTGGCCAAGCTGCCCCATCTCAGCATGTGGTTGGCACTGTAAAGCCGGGTTACATGCTCCATGAACCGGTCCTTAGGATCCAGGCAAGTACTAAACACAAACCCAAGTCTCGTGCACCCAGCACACAACCAAAACATTCAACTTGCCTTGATCCCTACCTCTACATAACTCACAATAGCTCATTCAAGAGTATGGTATAATAAACTGATGCTCTCATATCCCAAATATCCCATTCTAAGCATGGCTAAGCATATGCATGTAAATAAATGACATGACAAAATAAATCCCAACCCAAGCTACAAGGAAACAAGGTAATGCAATTCTAGGGAAACTTTCCTAGCATGGGTTTCATATTTCATTTGACAATGCAAATAATTCTATCTACACATCCTAGCATAGGATCAAAGTGGTCAAGGACACTTGCCTCCTTCTTGCTGCTCTTGAAATGGGTAGTCCTGATCTTGGAAAGGAATAACTTGCTCTTGAACAGGTTCTACTTCTTACCATCACACATAGCAAAAGAAAAACAACAATCATAAGACATAGTTCACACTTCTACTTCATACAAACCACACATTTCATATTTATGAAATTCATTCACCATTATATGTGTTGTGGTTACTTTGTGTGTTGATCTGTGGCTTGCACACACTTTTATTTATATGTGTATGATTCGTACTTTGGTGTTCATATTTATACTTACATACTATATATATATATATATATATATATATATATATATATGTATATATGTGTGTGTTTCAGTTTTAAATAAATTCCTTATATTAAACTACCAAGTATGTAAGAAAAGTATTTTTCTTCTCCATATGTGCCTTCATAATTTCTATCAACCCTAAACTGAACTCTTTGAATTTTTAAAAACTCCATTTATCATTTACTAGTTGCTATATTTTCAGATTTATATTCCTATGTATAATTGTGTATTTTATTATGAAATTCGTAATACACATCATCTAAACAGTATAGGTTTTGGTCCTAAATAATTGAATAACATATTTTGACCTTGGCCTCTGATGTAAACTATTTCATAATTATTTTCCCTATTTTTCTAGAGCTATTCTTTACTTAAAAATGTGTCCCTAAATGTGAATAATACATTAAACAGATTCAATTCTGTCCAAAATATGTTTTTATCTCACTCCAAAATTTTCTAAACACTGAGAAAGTCTTTAACTTAATTTTGACAATATGTTTGTCCCACTTTTTAATTTTTAAACACTAGTTACATATTCAATTTCCTAAATTAAATACTAAACAGGGCTAAAATAATGAACTCACCCATTACAGGGTCTATAATATTATTTTCATAATTTCCAGGGGTCTAGCTACACTTATCAGAGGTGTTTTTCCTAATTTTTATTAAGTCCAGGGGCTAAAACTGATTTTTAAATGAATTTACATGATTTTCTGGAGTTCCAGGGGCTAGATCTGAAGTTTCCGGGGCTAGCTCTCAATTCCAGAGAACCCCAGGGGGTAGCACGTAAGAATTCCAGTCTTTATAACGCGGGGCTGACGTGGACCGTCTGATTTTAAACCGACTGCTGAGATTATAACATCGAACCGGTACACGGGGATTTAAAGTCTACCGTGCGATTTAAAATAAACGGCGCACAAGCGGCCACGTCGCTCTGATCGAGCGCGGGCGGCGCTGCCGGCGGCGCACGGCGGCGGGAAGCGGCGATCTCACCGGAAAGTTTCGGATCCGCGAGAATTCTGCCTAGAACTGTGATCTTATGGCATAGATCGGTAGAGGGGAGGTCGGGGATCTCACCTCGGGGGTTTTCTTGAGCTCGGGGGTCCTGGAAAGTGATCGGCAGCGAGGTTCGAGGCAAAACCACGGCGAAGCTCGTCGGCGCTGTGTTTACACCGTAAGTCTCCGAGTTTTCTGCACCTGCAAAGCTCCCCGGAGGCGGTGGATCAAGACCAGCGAGTTAGATCAGAGTTTCCGAGCTTAGATCAGCCAGAATTCACCGGCGAAGTCTCGGTGCTCACCAGAGTAAAAATCGGCGATCGCGTGGGAAAAACCGATCGGGGCTGGGGTTTTTATAGCCGGGGGAGGGCGGTGGGTCAGTTGTGATCGAGTTGGATTTCTTCTGGGACCGAAATTCGGCTGAGGAACGCGGTTTTTCGATCGGTTAAGATCGCGCGCGCGGGAGAGAGTCCGGGGTCGCGGGGTTAGGGATGACAGGTGGGTCCCACCCGTCTGTGAGAGACAGCGCGGGCGCGCGGGGGCGTGCTGGCGCGGGGAAACTGGGCCGGCTGGCGGGTTTCGGCCCACTGGCCGGTTTTTTTCCCGTTTCTCTTTTTCTTTTTTCCATTTCTTTTCTGTTTTGAGTATAATTTGAATTCCAGTTTGAATTTGAATTTTTGCAAAACATGCAACACGTCCAAAAATTTTTAAATTCCCCTCTGAACATGGTTTAGAGTTTTGAATCAAAATTTGGGGTGTTACAGCTCTACCCCCCTTAAAAGAGATCTCGTCCTCGAGATTGGTGTTTCTAAGAAAACAATTCCGGAAATTGTGCCTTGAGCTCATCTTCCCGTTCCCAGGTAGCTTCCTCTTCTGAGTGATGCTTCCACTGCACCTTGCACATCCGGATTCTCTTGTTTCTGGTGAGGCGTTCCATCGTCTCCAAAATCTTGTATGGTTGCTCTGCATAAGACAAATCTTCAGCTACATCCACTTCATTCATGGGTAACACCTCTTCAGGCGTCCTCAGACATTTCTTGAGTTGTGACACATGAAATACATCGTGCACGTCCGATAGATGAACCGGTAACTCTAGTTGGTACGCCACTTTGCCTTTTCTTTCCAAAACTTGAAAGGGTCTGATGTATCGAGGTGACAACTTCCCTTTCACCTTGAACCGACGAAGTCCTCTGATAGGGGACACCTTGAGATAAACATAGTCTCCCACGTTGAAAACGAGTTCTCTTCTTCGTACATCAGCATAACTTTCTGGCGTGTTTGTGCTATCCTCAAGTTGTTGCGAATCTCCCTCACCTTCGCTTCGGCTTCTTGTAGCACTTCTGGACCAAACACTTTACTTTCTCCTGTTTGGTTCCAGAATAGAGGAGTTCTGCACTTCCTTCCATACAAAGCTTCAAACGGTGACATTTTCATACTAGCTTGATAGCTGTTGTTATAGGAAAACTCCGCATACGGTAAGTTCTTGTCCCAACTCCTATTGTTTTTTAGTGCACATGCCCTTAACATATCTTCAAGGATCTGATTGGTTCTCTCCGTCTGCCCGTCAGTTTGGGGATGATAGGCAGAGCTGAAATTCAGATGGGTTCCCATGGTTTCATGCAACTTTTGCCAAAACCTCGAGGTGAACTGTGTCCCTCGGTCCGATACTTTCTTCTTTGGCACTCCATGGTAACATACAATCCTTGACATGTACAATTCTGCCAATTTGGATCCGCTGTAGCTTTCTTTCACAGGGATGAAATGAGCTACCTTGGTTAGCCTATCAATAACGACCCATATTGAATCATACCCGGATTGGGTCCTAGGAAATCCCACGACAAAATCCATGCTGATTTCTTCTCACTTCCATTCAGGCACTTTGAGTGGTTGCAATAATCCCGCGGGTCGTTGATGTTCTGCTTTCACCAACTGACATGTGTCACATAGGGCAACATGTTCCGCGACATCTCGCTTCATGCCATACCACCAATACCTGCTTTTGAGGTCCTGGTACATCTTCGTACTCCCAGGATGAATGGAATAGTCGGAATCGTGAGCCTCCTTCAAAATTAATTCACGGGTCTCTTTTACTTCTGGCACACAGATCCTTTTCCCGTGCCACACCGTTCCCTGTTCATCCTCTCTAAAACCAGGAGCTTTATTTTCCTTAATGAGCTATCTGATCTCTTGTATCTTCTCATCATTCTTTTGGCCCTCGCGTATGTCTTGCTCGAGTGTGGAGTCCACTTCCATGGCGATGGCTTCACCACTATTTACTAGACATAGATTGAGTCTTATAACCTCGTCCTTCAATTCTGCAGGCATGTCCTTCAAACTCAACTTATTGACCTGCACTTTCCGACTCAAAGCATTGGCCACGACGTTTGCTTTCCCAGGATGATAGTTGATGCCCACATCAAAGTCATTGATTAGCTCTAACCATCTCCTTTGTCGGAGATTGAGATCTGGCTGTGTGAATGTGTACTTCAAACTCTTATGATCCGTATATATCTCTGTCCTCTTCCCCATCAAATAGTGCCGCCAAATTTTCAACGCGTGTACCACTGCAGCTAGTTCTAGATCATGTGTAGGATAGTTCTTCTCGTGCTTCCGAAGCTGCCGGGATGCATATGCCACGACATGTCCTTCTTGCATGAGAACACATCCCAACCCATTTCCAGAGGCATCGCAGTACACTGTGAAATTCTTCTGCATATCTGGCATAACCAACACTGGGGCTGTTGTCAATCTCTTCTTTAACTCCTGAAAGCTCGTCTCGCACTGTGGCGTCCAGGTGAATGTGATTCCCTTCTCCAACAGTTTGGTGAGAGGTCTCGAGATCTTGGAGAATCCCTCAATAAACCGTCGATAGTATCCAGCCAATCCCAAAAAGCTTCGAACTTCCCCGACATTTTCAGGGGTTTTCCACTTCTGGATATCCTCGATTTTGGCGGGATCTACGGAGATTCCTCCCTCCGAGATTATATGTCCTAAAAAGGGAACTCTCTTCAGCCAAAACTCACACTTGCTCAACTTGGCATATAGTTGGTGTTCTCTCAGCCTCTGTAACACCAACCTTAGATGTTTCTCATGTTCTTCTTCATTTTTGGAGAAGACGAGAATATCATCTATGAAAACCACCACAAATTTGTCCAGATATTCCATGAATACCTTGTTCATGAGGTACATGAAATATGGCGGGGCATTGGTTAGCCCAAAAGGCATGACAGTGTATTCATACAGTCTGTACCGAGATACGAAAGCTGTCTTGGGAATATCTGATTGCCTTATCTTGAGTTGGTGGTACCCCGACCTGAGATCAATTTTCGAGAACACACAAGCTCCCCTCAACTGATCAAACAAGTCTTCAATGCGGGGTAATGGGTACTTGTTTTTGATGGTTACCTCATTCAAGGCACGGTAATCCACGCATAACCTTTGGGTTCCGTCTTTCTTGGGCACAAATATCACCGGAGCTCCCCATGGTGAGGAACTAGGGCGAATATACCCCTTCTCCGTCAATTCTCTCAAATGATCCTTGAGCTCTTCTAGCTGCTTGGAGTCCATTCGATAAGGTCTCTTGGATATCGGGGCTGTTCCCGGTACTAGCTCAATTGCGAATTCCACGTCACGGTCGGGAGGCATACCTGGCAATTCCTCCGGAAAAACATCTGGATATTCCCTGATAGTCCTGATTTCCTCAACTTTCACCTCCACTTGATTTAATTTAATGTCCCTCCTAGGCTCGTGTATCGTTATGAACTTTACTCTTGTGCCATTGGGGTGAGTTAGTTTCACCGTTCTGGTCGAACAATGGATGATTCCTTTATGTTTGGTCAACCAATCCATACCCAAAATAATATCTATTCCTTGTGAATCTATCACTATGAGGTTAGCCGTAAATACTACCCCATTAATGTCTAGGCTCACTTTGGGACACACTTGTCTTGTCCTTATTTCTCCACCTAGAGAGTTTACCGCTAGCATATGGTTCATTTATGTGGTTGCTAGGTCATGCTTCTTAACAAACCCTTGAGCAATGAACGAGTGGGTAGCACCAGAATCAAACAGCAGAGTTGCAAGGTGTAAATTGGCAGGAAACTTACCAACTACCACGTCGGGTGCCTCTTGTGCTTCCTCCATAGTGACGTGGTTCACCCGTCCTCTCACTACATTCTGCTGTTGTGGCGGCGCAGGCTTCTTCTTTGGGCATTTATGGGCGTAGTGCCCCACTTCACCACAGCTGAAACATTGCACCCCAATCTTAGATGCTGGGCCCTTGTTGTCTTGGGGTTGGTTTGGGGGTCCTTGCACTGCTGGTCGAGGTGGATATGCTGGGCGAGGCTGCTGCACAAACTGACGTGGCGGCTGTGCTGGTGCCGCGGGTGGCCTGTAGTTTGGGTTGTACCCTCTTGGTGCTGAATAGGGTACCGCAGCATGGCTTGTCTGCCCCGTAGGTTGTTGCATCATACGTGGGCGGGTGTTGCTCCCTGAGGCCTGATGTGACCACCCCGCCTTCCTCTTATTCTCATTTTCCAAGGCCTTTAGCTTCCTTTCCACCACAAATGCTCTGTCCACCATCTTTTGAAAGCTTTCATACTCATTGGAGGACATTGCACACTGCATCTCTGCTGTAAGTCCTTCCACGAAACAATCTTGTTTCTGCTCATCAGTCTCTATGTCTCGTGGAGCATAACGGGATAGTTGAGTAAATTTAGTGAGGTATTCCCTCACAGTCATGTTTCCCTGCTGCAGTCCCAAAAATTCCTTCCTCTTGTTTTTGAGTTCACCTCTTGGGATGTAATGGTTGCGGAAGCTACGCTTGAACTCTTCCCAAGTGATGTTCTCAGGGTCATGATGGGCGGCCACGTAGGCGGTCCACCAATCAGCAGCAGGTCCATGCAATTGATGAGAGGCAAACAGCACCCTCTCATACCCTTGGCATTGTATTATCCTCATCTTACTTTCAATGGTATTCAGCCAATCATCTGCCTCCAGAGGTTCAGCAGCACTTGCAAACTTTGGAGGTTGAGTTCCTAGAAACTCACTCAACCTTGGTTGGCGTGGTGCAGCTTGTGGAGGTGGAACTTGATGCAAGTTGGCCACCACTTGAGTCAAGTTCTGGATAAGCTGATTTTGATTCTCCAGCATTTGGTGGAGAGGATCAACTTCTTCACGGCGACCACCCCTGTCCTGGCCTCCAGAAAGATGAGGGTTGGATGCCTCATCATTGTTGTTGGCGGGGTTGGCAGCACGTCCTTTTCCTCTTCCGGCCATCTGGCAGAATCAACAAATGTTAATTTGATATCATTTAGTATCATCTTACTACTTTCATTTGTTGGTGCTTTGAGGTGTTGAGGCTTTGTTAAAATTTTACGAGGGTTTATATCTCACACCAAATAAATGCACTATTATTTCCTGTGGGTTCACACACCAAAGCAAAACAATCTGAAGACGAGGCTGTGGACAATTGCTCATGGCTTCCACAACTCACGTCACACACCAAGCATCATCACACCATTAACTACGTAACGACTCGACTACTCGACCTCTTGCTAGCTAGGGGAAAGACTCTACATTACTCGTCCTCTTGAGCTGGCTCCTCGGGATCTTCCTCCACATTTCGGCTACCTTCTGACTCTGCTTTGGGTGGGGAGGCTGCTGGTGGAGAAGTGCGACGACGCCTGATTGCTCGGCGATCCGGGGAGTCAGGAGTCCATGTAGCATTCACGGTGACACACAGTTCATTCCCATCTCCTCTTTCTCTCGCCTTTAAGCAAGCTCGCAGCAACGCCTCCGTTTCCTTCAGGGTGTCTCGGACATCCTGAAGCTCTTGTTGACACTCCTGCAGTCGAGTGCTGAGCATAGCAGCATCCTCCAAGCACAAGTCCATGTGCTCATGGGAAGTCCCTTGCTGCACCGGTGGGTACTTGTACTGCGTGGTACCACTCTCACGTTGGAGGACATACATGTACTCAGTTTTGTCCAAGTGGCGACGATAGATGTGACTCTGGCAGGTGATGGCCTCCCAGGTGACATCTTTCTCCGCGTCAACTTGTGTTGCTCGACAAGCTGGAGAGTGGTGAATCTTAAGCAGTTGATTCTCGTGTATAATCCTCATCTCCGAACTCCATTCTTCCCTCTTCTCACGGATGGTCCTGGTGGAGTTATAGTGGATGATTAGCTTGCCCGTATTGCCGGCGGCTTCGAGCATACGCCGAAGACGGCGCAACAAATCTCCTACTGCCAATCCATAGGAAAGGTACGTCACTGGACGACTCTCCTCTCTTTCGGCAAGGGCAACTACGGGAACTCTCCCTCCTGTGGACTTACGAGCGGTGCGAATCATGCGAACCATCTAAAACAAAAGAATTTAAAATTAGGTTAGATAAATTCTCAAACAAAAATCCTATTTTGAATGAAAGTTGGGGTAAGATGAAGAAAATGACTCCTTTAATAACACTTTTCCACCCACACCTTGGAAAATAGTTTTTAAGAAAATAGGGCCCTTAACTACGTCCATTTCTACCTAGGTCCACGTTCCTACGGGCAACCTTGGCTCTGATACCACCTCTGTCACACCCGGTTTTTCCGAAGAACAACCAAGTGAATATCACATGTATGCCAGGATCATTTTCTCGTACATGTGATGACAAATAGTGAAGCATCATTTATTACAAGCCAGGTGTCGAATATAAATAAGTCTTACATCGCAAATGTCTCAATGGACACTAATGCTTCATCACAAGTAAATAAACTAGCAGCGGAATATTATTCTTTTAGGGCTCCATCACAGGCGTTGCCCGGGGGTCTTCATGAACCTAAAAACCTTCCTCGGGTCCAAAATCTTGGTCATTATACACCACCTCATTATCTTGACCTGAGCAGCATTATAAACCAACAAATATGCAAGGTTGAGTACCAATGGTACTCAGCAAGTGTGGGAAAATTTTATCATGCATGGCTAGAACAAGGAGAGGTTGAACTCATGGTTAAAGCACTACGCAATTAATACCTATCACCTTAGCTTATTAAGCACCTACATTACTACACAGGTGAAATGGTCCCAATCTCCCATCCCATCATTGTAATCCAATAATCATAACATCATTACCAATGTTAAGCTCCCCGCTTAACTTCCAAAACCATCAATCCTCTAATCATGAATAAGTCCAGGCCGCTCTTAACCGTGAGCACGGCTGTCAAGACAGTTTTAACTATGCAGAGTTTGTACCACTGTACCCACATGTAGTGATTTCATCCCCCGTTGCCGGGTGGACTAAAAGAACCTCCATTATGCCAGTGGCTACGATCCACATTCACACTTCCCAGGTGTGTAGCCAGGAGATCACTACGAAGCCTTTACAAAGGGATTCCCGACGAGCGTGGGCCCACTGAGGTTTCACCCCTAACAGCATACAAGAGGCTCCAACCCCGCTGCAGTGGCCCCCTCTTGAGCCTTGCGGTTCATATGGTAGTCCAGCTGACACCTACTCCCCGCACCATCCAACACACCCATACTACGCCGGGGATACACCTAATTAATTGGCCAAGCTGCCCCATCTCAGCATGTGGTTGGCACTGTAAAGCCGGGTTACATGCTCCATGAACCGGTCCTTAGGATCCAGGCAAGTACTAAACACAAACCCAAGTCTCGTGCACCCAGCACACAACCAAAACATCCAACTTGCATTGATCCCTACCTCTACATAACTCACAATAGCTCATTCAAGAGTATGGTATAATAAACTGATGCTCTCATATCCCAAATATCCCATTCTAAGCATGGCTAAGCATATGCATGTAAATAAATGACATGACAAAATAAATCCCAACCCAAGCTACAAGGAAACAAGGTAATGCAATTCTAGGGAAACTTTCCTAGCATGGGTTTCATATTTCATTTGACAATGCAAATAATTCTATCTACACATCCTAGCATAGGATCAAAGTGGTCAAGGACACTTGCCTCCTTCTTGCTGCTCTTGAAATGGGTAGTCCTGATCTTGGAAAGGAATAACTTGCTCTTGAACAGGTTCTACTTCTTACCATCACACATAGCAAAAGAAAAACAACAATCATAAGACATAGTTCACACTTCTACTTCATACAAACCACACATTTCATATTTATGAAATTCATTCACCATTATATGTGTTGTGGTTACTTTGTGTGTTGATCTGTGGCTTGCACACACTTTTATTTATATGTGTATGATTCCTACTTTGGTGTTCATATTTATACTTACATACTATATATATATATGTATATATGTGTGTGTTTCAGTTTTAAATAAATTCCTTATATTAAACTACCAAGTATGTAAGAAAAATATTTTTCTTCTCCATATGTGCCTTCATAATTTCTATCAACCCTAAACTGAACTCTTTGAATTTTTAAAAACTCCATTTATCATTTACTAGTTGCTATATTTTCAGATTTATATTCCTATGTATAATTGTGTATTTTATTATGAAATTAGTAATACACATCATCTAAACAGTATAGGTTTTGGTCCTAAATAATTGAATAACATATTTTGACCTTGGCCTCTGATGTAAACTATTTCATAATTATTTTCCCTATTTTTCTAGAGCTATTCTTTACTTAAAAATGTGTCCCTAAATGTGAATAATAAATTAAACAGATTCAATTCTGTCCAAAATATGTTTTTATCTCACTCCAAAATTTTCTAAACACTGAGAAAGTCTTTAACTTAATTTTGACAATATGTTTGTCCCACTTTTTAATTTTTAAACACTAGTTACATATTCAATTTCCTAAATTAAATACTAAACAGGGCTAAAATAATGAACTCACCCATTACAGGGTCTATAATATTATTTTCATAATTTCCAGGGGTCTAGCTACACTTATCAGAGGTGTTTTTCCTAATTTTTATTAAGTCCAGGGGCTAAAACTGATTTTTAAATGAATTTACATGATTTTCTGGAGTTCCAGGGGCTAGATCTGAAGTTTCCGGGGCTAGCTCTCAATTCCAGAGAACCCCAGGGGGTAGCACGTAAGAATTCCAGTCTTTATAACGCGGGGCTGACGTGGACCGTCCGATTTTAAAACGACGGCTGAGATTATAACATCGAACCGGTACGCGGGGATTTAAAGTCTACTGTGCGATTTAAAATAAACGGAGCACAAGCGGCCACGTCGCTCTGATCGAGCGCGGGCGGCGCTGCCGGCGGCGCACGGCGGTGGGAAGCGGCGATCTCGCCGGAAAGTTTCGGATCCGCGAGAATTCTGCCTAGAACTGTGATCTTATGGCATAGATCGGTAGAGGGGAGGTCGGGAATCTCACCTCGGGGGTTTTCTTGAGCTCGGGGGTCCTGGAAAGTGATCGGCGGCGAGGTCCGAGGCAAAACCACGGCGAAGCTCGTCAGCGCTTTGTTTACACAGTAAGTCTCCGAGTTTTCTGCACCTGCAAAGCTCCCCGGAGGCGGTGGATCAAGACCAGCGAGTTAGATCAGAGTTTCCGAGCTTAGATCAGCCAGAATTCACCGGCGAAGTCTCGGTGCTCACCGGAGTAAAAATCGGCGATCGCGTGGGAAAAACCGATCGGGGCTGGGGTTTTTATAGCCGGGGGAGGGCGGTGGGTCAGTTGTGATCGAGTTGGATTTCTTCTGGGACCGAAATTCGGCTGAGGAACGCGGTTTTTCGATCGGTTAAGATCGCGCGCGCGGGAGAGAGTCCGGGGTCGCGGGGTTAGGGATGACAGGTGGGTCCCACCCGTCTGTGAGAGACAGCGCGGGCGCGCGGGGGCGGGCTGGCGCGGGGAAACTGGGCCGGCTGGCGGGTTTCGGCCCACTGGCCGGTTTTTTTTTTCCGTTTCTCTTTTTCTTTTTCCATTTCTTTTCTGTTTTGAGTATAATTTGAATTCCAGTTTGAATTTGAATTCAAAACATGCAACACGTCCAAAAATTTTTAAATTCCCCTCTGAACATGGTTTAGAGTTTTGAATCAAAATTTGGGGTGTTACATCCTCTTTGTAAATGCCATAAGAATATTTTTATTTTTGAATTTGGATCCTCCAAATCAGTTTATGCTGAAAATTAATATTTTGATTCATCTGGTGATAATACATTGAATGAACAGTAAATTGTCCACACTTATGTAGGTTCCATGTGAAAATATCTTCAGTTAATCTGATTTGGAGTAATTTTGCTACCAAATCATACCATTTATTGGCTTTTATACCTACCAATGGCCTTCTAAATGATATATTTAGTGGCTCGGAATTCATGACTTCAGCCACTAAGGCATATGGACGGCGTACTATGTTATATAAAGTCAGGTATATATCCTTAAGTGGCTGATGACAGACCCATGAGTCTTCCCAGAATCTTATCTGTGATCCATTTTTGAGATGAAACGAACCACAGTTAATCACCTCCTCTTTTATTTTCATTAAACCCTTCCAAAAATGTGAATCATTGGGTTTAACATGTACTTGTGAGAGTGATTTTGATGTCAGATATTTTTTTCTGAGTAATGTTTGCCATATCCCATCCTCATTGAGCAATTTTATAATCCATTTGCTCAACAAGCATATGTTCTAGGTCTCCAGGTCTATTATTCCAAGTCCACCTTGATCTCTAGGTCAGCATAATATATCCCATTTGGCTAGACGATATCTTTTTTTTTATTTCCATGACAGAAGAATCTAGATCTATATTGATCTAATTTTTTAACTACTGTTTTTAGTATCTCAAAAAATGACATCATAAACATTGGTAAAGCACTAAGTACAGAGTTTAGGAGAACTAATCTTCCTCCATCTAATAAATGCTTTGCTTTCCAACAAGCCTGTTTCTTCACAAAACGATCTTCAATACATCTCCATTCCGTATTGAGTAGCTTTCTATAATGCATTGGAATACTCAAATATTTATATGGGTACTCCCCTGTATTGCATCCAAATAAGTCTATATATTCATTTTCAAATTCCTTTGCTTTTCTAAAGCAAAAGATTTCACTCTTGTGGAGATTAATCTTAAGACCAGATAAATGTTCAAAAGCAGTTAGTAATAATTTCATATTTCTTGCTTCATGTAACCCATGGTCCATAAAAATGATTGTATCATCTGCATATTGCAGGATTTATAATCATTCATCCATGAGGCGTGGGATGATTCCGTTTATTTGTTTGTCATCCTTTGCTCTTTTGATTAATACTACAAGCATGTCTACCATTATATTAAATAAAATAGGTGATATTGGGTCACCTTGGCGTAACCCTTTTTATTGAAAATAATGTCCGATATTATCATTTACTTTGATGGAGACACTGCCTTTTGTAATGAAGTTGTCAATCCGTCTACACCATTTGGGTGTCAAGCCTTTCATCCTTAAGCACTGTTGTAAGAATGACCATTTAACTTTATCATAGGCTTTTTTGAAATCTATTTTGAAAATGACTCCATCAAGTTTCTTCCTATGTAATTCATGTATGATCTCATGTAAAATGATGATACCTTCCGTTATGTTTCTACCCGACATGAATTCCGTCTGTGATGGGTCAGAATACATATATATACTTGTTATAAAGGGAAAACAAGTTTATTTGTGAAACAAGTTTTTGAAAACAAGTTTATTTTATACATTTCTATGATTTTCCAGTAATTATTTATACTAATTTGGTTATTTACATAATTGAAAAATAAGTTTTTATACTGTTCAGGGTCTAATTATAATATTTATATCTATTCTAGGGGCTTAAATGAATTTTACAGTAATGATTTCTTAATATTTTGGAAGTACAGGGGCTTTTAAATTAAATTTATGTGTATTTCCTATTTTCTAATAAGTACAGGGTTCATTTCGTAAAGTTCAGGGCCTATATTAATTCCTCGGAAAACTACAGTGGGTTATTCGTGAAATTCCAATGTTTATAACTTCTTTGAATATGGGCCGTTGGATCCTAAATGGTCAGACCTGATTTAAAACATGCGAAGGAGTATGTTTGTTTTAATCTAGATTGCACACAGAAAATCAAGGCCGAGATTGGGCCACGTCTCCCTAGACTCCACTGGCAGGGGTATGCAGCCGCGACTGGCGGCGGGCTGTGGCTCCCTCACCGGAGTTCTTTGATTCTTGCAAATACTTTGCCATTTCTTGAACTTTCTGCTGGGGCACGTAGAAGAGGAGATGGGGAACTCACCTAGGGCGTTCTCTTGAACCTGAAATGGCCGGAGGGGTGTCGGCGATGAGAGAAGGCGGCGATTTCCGATGAACTTCATCGACATAGTTCTTGGGTATTGCTTCCTCGGCATTTTTTATCGGAAAAGCTTCCTTGTGACCTTCTGAAGATGTAGGAGACGTTAGAACTGAACAATTGAATGGAATTTCAAAAAAATCTTCGGTGACGGGCGGCGGTCTTACCGATTTGATTCGGGAGCGATCGGAGAAGGGAAAATGGTGGTGTTTCGGGCTGTTTAAATAGGTGGCCAACGGGCAGTGTTGGTTGGGGCGCCGACTGGAGAAAAGACACGAGGAATCGAACGCGTCCGAAGCATTATCGCATGTAATTTTCATGGGAGGGAGAAGAGGGTTGCTTCCCTTTGGAGAAGAAGAAACTGACAGCCTGGGTCCACATGTCAGGGAGAAAAAGAGAGAATAAAGGGGGCGGGCTGGCTTAGTTTGCTTGATTGAATTACGGCCCAAAAAAAGATTACTCTTTTCCTTTTCTTTTTTTTCTAGATTGTTCAAAGTTTAAGTTTGATCCCTTTTGAATTTTGCACCCTCTCATATTTGAATTCTCCACTCAAGTGTACATAAAATAAAGTAATTCATTGATTATTGTGTTTTTTTTTAAGTTTTGGGTGTTACAACTCTGCTCCCTTAAAAAGAATATTGGCCTCAAGATTTGGAAATTCTTAAGAAAATAAATTAGGAAATTGTGACTTGAGTTCGTCTTCTATTTCCCATGTAGCTTCTGCTTCAGAGTGATATTTCCACTGTACTTTGCACATACACACTTTCTTGTTTCTTGTAATGTGTTCCGTTGTCTCAAGAATTTCAACTGGATACTCGGTATATGAAAGGTCTTCTTGTACATCCAGCTCATCCATTGGCAATTGTTCTTCTGGTGTTCTTAAACACTTCTTGAGTTGTGATACATGGAACACATCGTGTACATCCATTAAACGAGAAGGTAATTCCCAATGATATGCAACTTCTCCTTTGCGTTCCAGTATCTTGAATGGTCCGATATACCAAGATGCTAGCTTTCCTTTTACCTTGAATCAACGAAGTCCTCTCATTGGTGATACTTTAAGGTATATGTATTCTCCTACTTCAAAGATCAATTCTCATCGTCTTGTATCTGCATAGCTCTTCTATCTGGATTGAGCTGTCTTTAGATTATTGCGGATTTCTTTCACTTTTGTTTCAGCATCTCTTAACACCTCTGGCTCAAATACTTGACTCTCTCCTGTTTGATCCCAAAACGGAGGAATTCTGCATTTTCTTCCTTACAATGCCTCAAATGGAGAAATTTTCATGTTGGCTGGTAACTATTATTTTAAGAGAATTTCGCATATGGTAAATTCTTGTCCCAGCTTCTACTATTCTTGAGTGCACAAGCTCTAAGCATATCCTCAAGAATTTGATTTGTCCTCTCACCGTCCGTCAGTTTGTGGATGATATGCTGAGCTAAAGCTTAAAAGAGTTCCCATGGACTCATGCAATTATGCCAGAATCGTGAAGTAAATTGTGTACCTCGATCTGACACTATTTTCTTCGGCACACCATGTAAACATACTATTCTGGACATGTTTAATTCTGCTAACTTTGATCCATTATAATTTTCTTTCACTGGTATGAAATGGGCAACCTTAGTTAATCTATCAACTATTACCATATTGAATCATAACTAGATTGAGTCCTAGGCAAACCAACTATAAAATCCATTCCTATTGCTTCCCATTTCCATTCAGGTATCTTAAGTGATTGTAACAATCCTGCAGGTTTTGATGTCCTTCTTTTACTAGTTGACATGTGTCGCATAACGCCACATGTTCTGCAACATCCCTCTTCATTCCATACCACCAATATATACTCTTAAGATCCTGATACATTTTAGTGTTCCAGGATGGATAGAATAATGATAATCATGGGCCTCTTTTAGGATTAACTCTCGTATCTCTTTGATATCTGGTACACATTCTCTTCCCATGCCATAATGTACCTTGTTCATGTTCTCTAAATCCTGGAGCTTTGGTTTCTTTGATTAATCTTTTGATCTTTTTGTATATTCTCATCATTCTGCTGGCCGTTCTAAATATCTTGTTCTAATGTTGAATCTACTTCCATTATGACTACCTCATTGTTATTTACCAACCTTAGATTAAGTCTTGCAAATTCTTTACAATGTTGAGTCTATATATTACTCATTATCAATATATTGACATGAGCATTTCTGCTTAATGCATCTGCAATTACATTAGCTTTTCTTCGAAGGTAATTGATTTCCACATCAAAATCATTGATGAACTCTATCCATCTTCGTTGCCGGATATTTAGATCCGGTTGTATGAATATATACTTCAAACTCTTATGACTTGTATAGATTTCTGTCTCTTACCCATTAAATAGTGTCTCCATAGCTTCAGTGCATGTACTACTGCTGCTAACTCTAGATCATGTGTAGGATAGTTCTTCTCATGTTTTTAAAGTTGTCTTGAGGCATATGCAATAACATGCCCATCTTGCATAAGAACACATCCCAATCCTTGCCCTGAAGCATCGCAGTAAACAAAAAATTCCTTCTCCATATTTGGCACAACCAAGACTGGAGCCATTGTTAACTTCTCCTTTAATTCTTGGAAACTTGATTCACACTCAGGTGTCCATATGAAAGCAGCTTCTAACTCTAACATTTTAGTAAGTGGCTTTGCAATCTTTAAAAACCCTTCAATAAATCTTCTATAATTTTCCCCCAATCCTAAGAAACTTCGGATTTCTCTGACATTCTCTAGCGTCTTCCACTTTTGAACATCGGCTATTTTATTTGGGTTCACATATATTCCTCGTTGAGATATAATGTCCTAGAAATGCAACTTTCTTTAGCTAGAATTCACACTTGCTGAGTTTGGCATATAGTTGATGTTCTCTTAGCTTCTGCAGTACCAATCTCAAATGTTTCTCATGCTCCTCCTCATTTGTTGAGAAAATTAGAATATCATCAATGAACACCACTACAAATTTGTCCAAATATTTCATTAATACCTTATTCATAAGATACATGAGTATGTTGGAGAATTTGTCAATCCAAAAAGCATGACTGTATATTCATATAGTTCATACCTAGAGACGATGGTTGTCTTTGGAATATCTGATTCTCTTATTTTCAATTGATGATATCCTGAACGGAGGTCAATTATGGAGAATACACATGCACCATTTAGCTGATCAAACAAATCTTTAATGCATGGTAAAGGTTACATGTTTTTAATGGTCACTTCATTAAGTGCACGGTAATCTACACATAATCTTTTAGTTCCGTCCTTCTTTGGTACAAATATAACCGGAGCTCCCCATGGTGAGGAACTTGTACGAATATACCCTTTTCCTTACAACTCTCGGATATGTTCCTTGAGTTCTGCTAGTTGTTGGATATCCAATTTTTGTGAGGACTCGATGGTCTCAACATTCCAGGATCTCGCTGAGGGGTGTTGCGATAGACAACACCAGATAACACACGTCAAAGACATTAAGTAGAAGCTAAATTTTATTACATAAACTTGTTTAGAAACATAATTACATCACAATATCGTTATAGTCTACACTCACGGGCATAGACTATGAAAAAGAGTTCACGTTCAGCCTATGAACGTGTCCTCACTAGAACACACGCACCCTCAAACACGGCGGCGTGCATGGCTCCCATTCTACGGTGGTTCCCTCCGGGGGACCCGTCTCCTCCTCAAGAGCCTCTTCTTCCTCATAACACCTTGCAAACACTTCAACAGCAAGCAGTGAGCACGAAGGCTCAGCAAGACTGATCCATCACCGCTAAACATGCAACTCTACATGCTGGAAAGACTAGGTATACAGTGGAAAAAAACTTTGCACAAAGACTCGCCTAATTAGTTGACTCTTACTTTCAAGTTTTAGCCTCAAGTGAGTGGAAAACCTTGTGCTAAGCCACATAGGAAGTCCACCATCAAACAAGAAATGCATTCCTCCTATGTGCCCAGCCTAAGGTTGAAAAGAACTTTGATTTGCTCTAATCTAAAGAACTTCATCAACAATCAACGTAAGACTTCCAAACAGCAACTTTTATTCATGACATCTAGCCTGTTCTTTTTACGTCATGGTACGGTGAACAAGTGGTACCCACTGACCGTGAGGGACGACAATTATAATCGATTTACACCTGCAGGGTTACCCGAATAACATGTCACGTACGCCCGTACTCGATATTGTCTACAACAACTATCTCGGACGTCGTACGCAACCACCTTTCACTCGTTAGCCAAGTGTTGAACAGGTCCTATCATCCCGAGCAGGAGGTCCCTACGTGGAGCAATCTATGTGCCCTGTAGCGGATTAACACCTTGCTTCTCTCAACCATACCCTTTGGACAACAAGTAATGCCTCAACATCCAGCTACTCGAATTACATCGGTTTCCCGGTTCCCATATAGCCGGTATGTCTTCGGTACAGTTCTAGCTTATTCAACAGGCCTGCACATGGCTCGGTCCTCAACCGACACAAGCAGTGCTACGGCAACACAGGCCCCAACGTCCTGCTGCTCCTACTCTTTGTTCGGTCTCATTTTCACGTCACATGATTCATTGTCTATCTCAACCCAAGTGGTGTGCTTCTAGGCCTATTCTTGCAAGTAGTTCTAACTACTCGACTTGTATCGAATCCTATACGGTTGTAAGCATTGCTATGGCTACTCGAGGTTCAAAATCTAGACTCAACCCCCTGGTTATCTTGGCAATGTAAGTGGGTTTCAAATCAAGGCTCTAATGCACAAAACATATAACTCATAAAGTACGTGATAAAGATAAGACATTGAAATTAAGGTTAATGCAAACCGGAGTTTGCCTTGATGCTGGTTGTCAACTAAAGATTCTTCCAGAGGGATACAATCCAAAATCTCCGGGGCTTGTTCAATTTTGGCAACTACATGAAATGGAAATGAACAATGTATGTCAATTTAAATGCATCTGTGTTGAACTGAAGATGGAAAGACAATTACGCTAGCTAGACAGAACTTTCTGACTCTGAAATTTACTGTGGCTTGGTGACAACTCAAAAAGAGATTGGCCAAATTTCATTTGAATCAGAGCTCATTTGGGCCCTGCGCAAACAAATGTATAATAGGCAATAATTAAAGCTTCTAATGTTTTCTAGGGGTTTTCATGGAGCAAGCCATTAGTTTTTGGGAAACAGAGTTTATGATGGTTCTAATGGAATTAGTTTTATGTTATTTGAAGAATCCTAGGGAAAGTTATGAGCTAATGAAGTTTGAGAAAATTCTGAAAAAAATTTCTGTACATTTTTCTATTTTCTCTGGGCAGTTCACTTAATCCCACAATTAAGTGGACTAAATGAACTCGGTTTAATCTGAAATTTTTCATGTGACTCAAGGATATTAAAATGCACATCTTGGGCAAGTTTTAGAATTTTCCACAAAGTGGATCTGCAGTTAAAATCCCCAACAGTTTAAATTTGAGGGAATTAATTCTGAGAAATTAATGTGTTTCAAGGACTGAAACTTGTTTTGCTGAAAAGTAATCGGAGAGCGGAATTAAACAAAATTTGATTCACTGATTTGGACATTCCTAGCAAAAGTTATGGGCTTCTATAGTTTTGGAGGGAAAAATAAAAAATCAAACCCAAATGTTTAAACTACTGACACTGGGGCCCATGCCACAGTGTCTTCATCTACCTCCCGCCAGCGCCCGAGTGCGCGCTGAACCGCGGCAGTGTGGTGACTCGTTCTTGGCCTACAGTGGATGATTTTTGACACGGTTTCTTCCTACACCTTCCTTGGATCGTGGTACACACGCAGGACATCATCTTACCCCTCGGAATCACCGGAAAATCCGTCGGCAACAGCAGCGGCGGAGTTAAGCTCAGGTCCGACGGTGATAGCATGACTCGGCAGTCAACACGACCAACCGAAGGGTCGTACAGCACCACTGAGGCATGGGGAAGCTAACCATGGTCCTCTCTTGGCCGGAGATTGCCGGGAAGATGGACCTCACCGGCGACCTGAGGCTTTTTCACCAGCGGCGGTGAAAACTCGGTGCTACGCTCACCGGCTGGATAAAATTGGCTAAGATTGGATCTGGGTAACCGTTAGATGCTATCCTGGCTCTAGCTAAACCCGAAGATCTGATTATCGAGTGATAGGGTTGAATTTCTGGTTTTGGTTCTCGCGGTTCTATACGGCGGCCGAAGGCAAAAGTGAAATTCCGGCTCACCGGCATTGAGCTAGCTTAACCGGGTCTAGGAGGATGAACTAGGGTCGGTTGCTAACCTCGGTGACCATTTGTTTGAGCTGGATAAGCTGTGCTTCGTCCTGGCATCGAGAAGTTCCACTGGCGATTTCGGTCGGAGTCGAGGAAGAAGCTAGCGGAGGCACACCTTAGAGGAGGCCGGGAATCCTGTGCCAAGGCGTCGAAGACATTGAGGGAGTTCAGGCGATCCGGTTTATGGCCTCAGCTCGCCGTGAAAGCTTCTGGTTCTGGCGGTTGACGGTGAGGGGTGAGCTCGGTCGAGCGGCGAGTGTGTGGCGTGATGTTTCTGTGCGAAGGCGTCTGGACTCAGATGAAACGGTCCTGTGGAGGCTCGGGCGCGAGGATAAGAGGGCGTGGGAGCTGCTCGGTGGCCCGAGGAAGCAAGCAGCTGCTGGCCGAGGTGTTCTCACCGTGGCGCTCGTGCTGTTGCGCGCAAGAAACCGAGCACGGCGCTGTGGAGTCGGTTCATCTCGATGTGTGGCTGACAGGGGGTCCCACCTCCACAGTTTTGTCCTCAAAAATTCAATTTCTCACTGTTTCAAATTTAGGTGACCCTTCTGTCTTTTAATCTTGATCAAACCACAAAATTGGGATTTGTTTTTTTAGGGAATGAAGTTGTAGAAGTGGTTTGAATGGATTTGCAGCAAATGTGCAATTTGAAATTAAAATTTAGGTTGAATTTGCTCCAAATAGCTCGTGTCAAGATCAAACCTAAATGGGATGAAATTTGGTGGAGGAGCTTATAAAAAAGTGCTGAGTGTGAATATGAATCTCTCTTTTGAATTACTGTGATGGAAGTAGTTTGAATTTGAATTTGAGTTCAAACTAGCCCTTTTAATAATTGTATCCAAAAGTACCTCAAAAAGGTTTGGATTTGCATGAAACTTGCATGAGCATTCCTAACAAAATTTAGGAGATATTTGTGAGCTCGGCCTCTAAAGAGTTTGTAAAGGCCTCAGTTTTTGGACACATATTTAAAGTGTTCATCACCACACACACACCTCATTTGAAGAAAGTTGATGAACACATTTGAAGAGCAAGTAACCACCATAAACATGCTCATGAGAGAATAAACTCACATATTGCAAAAGTGGTATTCCCACATGTAATATATAGGGTCTGGGCATATGAAAAACTCCTACACATTGCTAGGAATGTCCATGCCAAGTTTCACCCAAATTCAAAACCTTTTGAGGTCATTTTGGGCATAGCTAGGAAGAGGGCAGTTTGAAACTACATTCAAATTCAAACTGTTTTATCCCATGAATGTCACACCCGGTTTTTCCAAAGAAACAACCAAGTGAATATCACATGTATGCCAGGATCATTTTCTCATACATGTGATGACAAATAGTGAAGCATCATTGATTACAAGCCAGGTGTCGAATATAAATAAGTCTTGCATCGCAAATGTCTCAATGGACACTAATGCTTCATCACAAGTAAATAAACTAGCAGCGGAATATTATTCTTTTAGGGCTCCATCACAGGCGTTGCCCGGGGGTCTTCATGAACCTAAAAACCTTCCTCGGGTCCAAAATCTTGGTCATTATACACCACCTCATTATCTTGATCTGAGCAGCAATATAAACCAACAAATATGCAAGGTTGAGTACCAATGGTACTCAGCAAGTGTGGGAAAATTATATCATGCATGGCTAGAACAAGGAGAGGTTGAACTCATGGTTAAAGCACTACGCAATTAATACCTATCACCTTAGCTTATTAAGCACTTACATTACTACACAGGTGAAATGGTCCCAATATCCCATCCCATCATCATAATCCAATAACCATAACATCATTTCCAATGTTAAGCTCCCCGCTTAACATCCACAACTCCCAAAAACCTTCACTCCTCTAATCATGAATAAGTCCAGGCCGCTCTTAACCGTGAGCACGGCTGTCAAGACAGTTTTTGACTCTGCAGAGTTTGTACCACTGTACCCACAAGTAGTGATTTCATCCCCCGTTGCCGGGTGGACTAAAAGAACCTCCATTATGCCAGTGGCTACGATCCACATTCACACTTCCCAGGTGTGCGGCCAGGAGATCACTACGAAGCCTTTACAAAGGGATTCCTGACGAGCGTGGGCCCACTGAGGTTTCACCCCTAACAGCATACAAGAGGCTCCAACCCCGCTGCAGTGGCCCCCTCTTGAGCCTTGCGGTTCATATGGTAGTCCAGCTGACACCTACTCCCCGCACCATCCAACACACCCATACTACGCCGGGGATACACCTAATTAATTGGCCAAGCTGCCCCATCTCAGCATGTGGTTGGCACTGTAAAGCTGGGTTACATGCTCCATGAACCGGTCCTTAGGATCCAGGCAAGTACTAAACACAAACCCAAGTCTCGTGCACCCAGCACACAACCAAAACATCCAACTTGCCTTGATCCCTACCTCTACATAACTCACAATGTCTCATTCAAGAGTATGGTAATATAAACTGATGATCTCATGTCCCAAATATCCCATTCTAAGCATGGCTAAGCATATGCATGTAAATAAATGACATGGTAAAATAAATCCCAACCCAAGCTACAAGGAAACAAGGTAATGCAATTCTAGGGAAACTTTCCTAGCATGGGTTTCATATTTCATTTGACAATGCAAATAATTCTATCTACACATCCTAGCATAGGATCAAAGTGGTCAAGGACACTTGCCTCCTTCTTGCTGCTCTTGAAATGGGTATTCCTGGTCTTGGAAATGAATAACTTGTTCTTGAACAGGTTCTACTTCATACCATCACACATAGCAAAAGAAAAATAACAATCCATAAGACATAGTTCACACTTACACTTCATACAAACCACACATTCACATTTATGAAATTCATTCACCATTATATGTGTTGTGTTTCAGTTTTAAATAAATTCCTTATATTAAACTACTACACCTTTTTACTACCAAATGTGTATGAAAAGCATTTTTCTTCTCCATATGTGCCTTCAGAATTTCTACCAACTCTAAACTAAATTCTTTGTATTTTAGAAACTCCATTTATCATTTACTAGTTGCTATATTTTCAGATTTATATTCCTATGCATAATTGTGTATTTCATTATGAAATTAGTAATATACATCACCTAAACAGTATAGGTTCTGGTCCTAAATAATTTAATAACATATTTTGACCTTGGCTTCTGATGTAGACTATTTCATAATTATTTTCCCTATTTTTCTATAACTATTATTTACTTAAAAATGTGTCCCTAAATGTGAATAATAGATGAAACAGATTTATTTCAACCCAAAAATATATTTTTATCTCACTCCAAAGTTTTCTAAGTACTGAGAAAGTTTTTAATTAATTTTGACAATTATGTTTGTCCCACTTTTTAATTTTTAAACACTAGTTACATATTCAATTTTCTAAATTAATTACTAAACAGGGTTAAAATAATGAATTCACCCCATTACAGGGTCTATAATATTATTTTTATAATTTCCAGGGGTCTAGCTACATTTATCAGAGGTGTTTTTCCTAATTTCTATTAAGTCCAGGGGCTAAAACTGATTTTTAAATGAATTTACATGATTTTCTGGAGTTCCAGGGGCTAGATCTGAAGTTTCCGGGGCTAGCTCTCAATTCCAGAGAACCCCAGGGGGTAGCACGTAAGAATTCCAGTCTTTATAACGCGGGGCTGACGTGGACCGTCCGATATTAAACCGACGGCTGAGATTATAACATCGAACCGGTACGTGGAGTTTTAAAGTCTACCGTGTGATTTAAAATAAACGGCGCACAAGCGGCCACGTCGCTCTGACCGAGCGCGGGCGGCGCTGCCGGCGGCGCACGGCGGCGGGAAGCGGCGATCTCGCCGGAAAGTTTCGGATCCTCAAGAATTCTGCCTAAAACTGTGATCTTATGGCCTAGACCGGTAGAGGGGAGGTCAGGGATCTCACCTCGGGGGTTTTCTCGAGCTCGGGGGTCCTGGAAAGTGATCGGCGGCGAGGTCCGAGGCAAAACCACGGCGAAGCTCGTCGGCGCTGGATTTACACCGTAACTCTCCGAGTTTTCTGCACCTGCAAAGTTCCCCGGAGGCGGTGGATCAAGACCAGCGAGTTAGATCAGAGTTTCCGAGCTTAGATCGGCCAGAATTCACCGGCGAAGTCTCGGTGCTCACCGGAGTAAAAATCGGCGATCGCGTGGGAAAAACTGATCGGAGCTGGGGTTTTTATAGCCGGGGAAGGGCGGTGGGTCTGTTGCGATCGAGTTTGAGTCGTTTGGGACCAGAATTCGGGCTGCGGGACGCGGAAATCCGGTCGGTTGCGATCGCGCGCGCGGGAGAGAGTCCGGGATCGCGGTGTTAGGGATGACAGGCGGGTCCCACCCGTCTGTGAGAGACGGCGTGGCGCGCGCGGGGGCTGGCTGGCGCGGGGAAGCTGGGCCGGCTGGCGGTTTCGGCCCACGTGCGGTTTTTTTTCCTGTTTTCTCTTTTTCTTTTTCCATTTCTTTTCTGTTTTGAGTCTAATTTGAATTTGAATTTTGCAAAACATGCAACACGTCCAAAAAATTTTAAATTACCCTCTGAACATGATTTAGAGTTTTGAAGCAAAAATTTGGGGTGTTACAGCTCTACCCCCCTTAAAAGAAATCTTGTCCTCGAGATTGGTGTTTCTAAGAAAACAATTCCGGAAATTGTGCTTTAAGCTCATCTTCCCGTTCCCAGGTGGCTTCCTCTTCTGAGTGATGCTTCCACTGCACCTTGCACATCCGGATTCTCTTGTTTCTGGTGAGACGTTCCATTGTCTCCAAAATCTTGTATGGTTGCTCGGCATAAGACAAATCTTCAGCTACATCCACTTCATTCATGGGTAACACCTCCTCAGGCGTCCTCAGACATTTCTTGAGTTGTGACACATGGAATACATAGTGCACATCCGATAGATGAACCGGTAACTCTAGTTGGTACGCCACTTCGCCTTTCCTTTCCAAAACCTGGAAGGGTCCGATGTGTCGAGGTGACAACTTCCCTTTCACCTTGAACCGACGAAGTCCTCTGATAGGGGACACCTTGAGATAAACATAGTCTCCCACGTTGAAAACGAGCTCTCTTCTTCGTACATCGGCATAGCTCTTTTGGTGTGTTTGTGCTATCCTCAAGTTGTTGCGAATCTCCCTCACCTTCGCCTCGGCTTCTTGTAGCACTTCTGGACCAAACACTTTACTTTCTCCTGTTTGGTTCCAAAATAGGGGAGTTCTGCACTTCCTTCCATACAAAGCTTCAAACGGTGACATCTTCATACTAGCTTCATAGCTGTTGTTATAGGAAAACTCCGCATACGGTAAGTTCTTGTCCCAACTCCTATTGTTTTTTAGTGCACACGCCCTTAACATATCTTCAAGGATCTGATTGGTTCTCTCCGTCTGCCCGTCAGTTTGGGGATGATAGGCAGAGCTGAAATTCAGATGGGTTCCCATGGTTTCATGCAACTTCTGCCAAAACCTCGAGGTGAACTGTGTCCCTCGGTCCGACACTATCTTCTTTGGCACTCCATGGTAACACACAATCCTTGACATGTACAACTCTGCCAATTTGGATCCGCTGTAGCTTTCTTTCACAGGAATGAAATGAGCTACCTTGGTTAGCCTATCAATAATGACCCATATTGAATCATACCCGGATTGGGTCCTAGACAATCCCACGACAAAATCCATGCTGATTTCTTCCCACTTCCATTCAGGTACTTTGAGTGGTTGCAATAATCCCGCGGGTCGTTGATGTTCTGCTTTCACCAACTGACATGTGTCACATAGGGCAACATGTTCCGCGACATCTCGCTTCATGCCATACCACCAATACCTGCTCTTGAGATCCTGGTACATCTTCGTACTCCCAGGATAAATGGAATAGTCGGAATCGTGAGCCTCCTTTAAAATCAATTCACGGATCTCCTTTACTTCAGGCACACAGATCCTTTTCCCGTGCCACACCGTTCCTTGTTCATCCTCTCTAAAACCAGGAGCTTTATTTTCCTTGATGAGCTGTCGGATCTCTTGTATCTTCTCATCATTCTTTTGGCCCTCGCGTATGTCTCGCTCGAGTGTGGAGTCCACTTCCATGGCGATGGCTTCACCACTATTTACTAGACATAGATTGAGTCTTATAACCTCGTCCTTCAATTCTGCAGGCATGTCCTTCAAACTCAAGTTATTGACCTGCACTTTCCGACTCAAAGCATCGGCCACGACGTTTGCTTTCCCAGGATGATAGTTGATGCCCACATCAAAGTCATTGATTAGCTCTAACCATCTCCTTTGTCGGAGATTGAGATCTGGCTGTGTGAATATGTACTTCAAACTCTTATGATCCGTATATATCTCTGTCCTCTTCCCCATCAAATAGTGCCGCCAAATTTTCAACGCGTGTACCACTGCGGCTAGTTCTAGGTCATGTGTAGGATAGTTCTTCTCATGCTTCCGAAGCTGCCGGGATGCATATGCCACGACATGTCCTTCTTGCATGAGAACACATCCCAACCCATTTCCAGAGGCATCGCAGTACACTGTGAAATTCTTCTGCATATCTGGCATAACCAGCACTGGGGCTGTGGTCAATCTCTTCTTTAGCTCCTGAAAGCTCGTATCGAACTGTGGCGTCCAGGTGAATGTGATTCCCTTTTCCAACAATTTGGTGAGAGGTCTCGAGATCTTGGAAAATCCCTCAATAAACCGTCGATAGTATCCAGCCAATCCCAAAAAGCTTAAAACTTCCCCGACATTTTCAGGGGTTTTCCACTTCTGGATATCCTCGATTTTGGCGGGATCTACGGAGATTCCCCCCTCCGAGATTATATGTCCTAAAAAGGGAACTCTTTTCAGCCAAAACTCACACTTACTCAACTTGGCATATAGTTGGTGTTCCCTCAACCTCTGCAACACCAACCTTAGATGTTTCTCATGTTCTTCTTCATCTTTGGAGAAGACGAGAATATCATCTATGAAAACCACCACAAATTTGTCCAGATATTCCATGAATACCTTGTTCATGAGGTACATGAAATATGCCGGGGCATTGGTTAGCCCGAAAGGCATGACAGTGTATTCATACAGTCCGTACCGAGATACGAAAGCTGTCTTGGGAATATCAGATTGCCTTATCTTGAGTTGGTGGTATCCCGACCTGAGATCAATTTTCGAGAACACACAAGCTCCCCTCAACTGATCAAACAAGTCTTCAATGCAAGGCAATGGGTACTTGTTCTTGATGGTTACCTCATTCAAAGCACGGTAATCCACGCATAACCTTTGGGTTCCGTCTTTCTTGGGCACAAATATCACCGGAGCTCCCCATGGTGAGGAACTAGGGCGAATATACCCCTTCTCCGTCAATTCTCTCAAATGATCCTTGAGCTCTTCTAGCTGCTTGGAGTCCATTCGATAAGGTCTCTTGTATATCGGGGCTGTTCCCGGTACTAGCTCAATTGCGAATTCCACGTCACGGTCGGGAGGCATACCTGGCAATTCCTCCGGAAAAACATCTGGATATTCCCTGATAGTCCTGATTTCCTCAACTTTCACCTCCACTTGATTTAATTTAATGTCCCTCCTAGGCTCGTGTATCGTTATGAACTTTACTCTTGTGCCATTGGGGTGAGTTAGTTTCAACGTTCTGGTCGAACAATGGATGATTCCTTTATGTTTGGTCAACCAATCCATACCCAAAATAATATCTATCCCTTGTGAATCTATCACTATGAGGTTAGCCGTAAATACTACCCCATTAATGTCTAGGCTCACTTTGGGACACACTTGTCTTGTCCTTATTTCTCCACCTAGAGAGTTTACCGCTAGCATATGGTTCATTTATGTGGTTGCTAGGTCATGCTTCTTAACAAACCCTTGAGCAATGAACGAGTGGGTAGCACCAGAATCAAACAGCAGAGTTGCAAGGTGTAAATTGGCAGGAAACTTACCAACTACCACGTCGGGTGCCTCTTGTGCTTCCTCCATAGTGAGTTGGTTCACCCGTCCTCTCATTACATTCTGCTGTTGTGGCGGCGCAGGCTTCTTCTTCGGGCATTTATGGGCGTAGTGCCCCACTTCACCACAGCTGAAACATTGCACCCCAATCTTAGATGCCTGGCCTTTGTTGTCTTGGGGTTGGTTTGGGGGTCCTTGCACTGCTGGTCGAGGTGGATATGCGGGGCGAGGCTGCTGCACATACTGACGTTGCGGCTGCACTGGTGCTGCGGGAGGCCTGTAGTTTGGGTTGTACCCTCTTGGTGCTGAATAGGGTACCGCAGCACGGTTCGTTTGCCCCGTAGGTTGCTGCATCATACGTGGGCGGGTGTTGCTCCCTGAGGCTTGATGTGACCATCCCGCCTTCCTCTTTTTCTCATTTTCCAGGGCCTTTAGCTTCCTTTCCACCACAAACGCTCCGTCCACCATCTTTTGAAAACTTTCATACTCATTGGAGGACATGGCACACTGCATCTCTGCGGTAAGTCCTTCCACGAAACAATCTTGTTTCTGCTCATCAGTCTCTATGTCTCGTGGAGCATAACGGGATAGTTGAGTAAATTTAGTGAGGTATTCCCTCACAGTCATGTTTCCCTGCTGCAGTCCCAGAAACTCTTTCCTCTTGTTTTTGAGTTCACCTCTTGGGATGTAGTGGTTGCGGAAGCTACGCTTGAACTCTTCCCAAGTGATGTTCTCAGGGTCATAAAGGGCGGCCACGTAGGCGGTCCACCAATCAGCAGCAGGTCCATGCAATTGATGAGAGGCAAACAGCACCCTCTCATACCCTTGGCATTGTATAATCCTCATCTTACTTTCAATGGTCTTCAGCCAATCATCTGCCTCCAGCGGTTCAGCAGCACTTGCAAACTTTGGAAGTTGAGTTCCTAGAAACTCACTCAACCTTTGTTGGCGTGGTGCAGCTTGTGTAGGTGGAACTTGATGCAAGTTGGCCACCACTTGAGTCAAGTTCTGGATGAGCTGATTTTGATTCTCCAGCATTTGGTGGAGAGGATCAACTTCTTCACGGCGACCACCCCGGTCCTGGCCTCCAGAAAGATGAGGGTTGCATGCCTCATCATTGTTGTTGGCGGGGTTGGCAGCACGTCCTTTTCCTCTTCCGGCCATCTGGGAGAATCAATCAAATGTTAATTTGATACCATTTAGTATCATCTTACTACTTTCATTTGTTGGTACTTTGAGGTGTTGAGGCTTTGTTAAAATTTTACGAGGGTTTATATCTCACACCAAATAAATGCACTATTATTTCCTGTGGGTTTACACACCAAAGCAAAACAATCTGAAGACGAGGCTGTGGACAATTGCTCATGGCTTCCACAACTCACGTCACACACCAAGCATTATCACACCATTAACTACGTAACGACTCGACTACTCGACCTCTTGCTAGCTAAGCGAAAGACTCTACACTACTCGTCCTCTTGAGCTGGCTCCTCGGGGTCTTCCTCCTCATTTCGGCTACCTTCTGACTCTTCTTTGGGTGGGGAGGCTGCTGGTGGAGAAGTGCGACGACGCCTGATTGCTCGGCGATCCGGGGAGTCAGGAGTCCATGGATCACTCACGGTGACACACAGTTCATTCCCATCTCCTCTTTCTCTCGCCTTTAAGCAAGCTCGCAGCAACGCCTCCGTTTCCTTCAGGGTGTCTCGGACATCCTGAAGCTCTTGTTGACACTCCTGCAGTCGAGTGCTGAGCATAGCAGCATCCTCCAAGCACAAGTCCATGTGCTCATGGGAAGTCCCTTGCTGCACCGGTGGGTACTTGTACTCCGTGGTACCACTCTCACGTTGGAGGACATACATGTATTCAGTTTTGTCCAAGTGGCGACGATAGATGTGACTCTGGCAGGTGATGGCCTCCCAGGTGACATCTTTCTCCGCGTCAACTTGTGTTGCTCGACAAGCTGGAGAGTGGTGAATCTTAAGCAGCTGATTCTCGTGTATAATCCTCATCTCCGAACTCCATTCTTCCCTCTTCTCACGGATGGTCCTGGTGGAGTTATAGTGGATGATTAGCTTGCCCGTATTGCCGGCGGCTTCGAGCATACGCCGAAGACGGCGCAACAAATCTCCTACTGCCAATCCATAGGAAAGGTACGTCACTGGACGACTCTCCTCTCTTTCGGCAAGGGCAACTACGGGAACTCTCCCTCCTGTGGACTTACGAGCGGTGCGAATCATGCGAACCATCTAAAAACAAAAGAATTTAAAATTAGGTTAGATAAATTCCCAAACAAAAATCCTATTTTGAATGAAAGTCGGGGTAAGATGAAGAAAATGACTCCTTTAATAACACTTTTCCACCCACACTTTGGAAAATAGTTTTTAAGAAAATAGGGCCCTTAAATACGTCCATTTCTACCTAGGTCCACGTTCCTACGGGCAACCTTGGCTCTGATACCACCTCTGTCACACCCGGTTTTTCCGAAGAAACAACCAAATGAATATCACATGTATGCCAGGATCATTTTCTCATACATGTGATGACAAATAGTGAAGCATCATTGATTAAAGCCAGGTGTCGAATATAAATAAGTCTTACATCGCAAATGTCTCAATGGACACTAATGCTTCATCACAAGTAAATAAACTAGCAGCGGAATATTATTCTTTTAGGGCTCCATCACAGGCGTTGCCCGGGGGTCTTCATGAACCTAAAAACCTTCCTCGGGTCCAAAATCTTGGTCATAATACACCACCTCATTATCTTGACCTGAGCAGCAATATAAACCAACAAATATGCAAGGTTGAGTACCAATGGTACTCAGCAAGTGTGGGAAAATTATATCATGCATGGCTAGAACAAGGAGAGGTTGAACTCATGGTTAAAGCACTACGCAATTAATACCTATCACCTTAGCTTATTAAGCACTTAAATTACTACACAGGTGAAATGGTCCCAATCTCCCATCCCATCATCATAATCCAATAACCATAACATCATTTCCAATGTTAAGCTCCCCGCTTAACATCCACAACTCCCAAAAACCTTCACTCCTCTAATCATGAATAAGTCCAGGCCGCTCTTAACCGTGAGCACGGCTGTCAAGACAGTTTTTGACTCTGCAGAGTTTGTACCACTGTACCCACAAGTAGTGATTTCATCCCCCGTTGCCGGGTGGACTAAAAGAACCTCCATTATGCCAGTGGCTACGATCCACATTCACACTTCCCAGGTGTGCGGCCAGGAGATCACTACGAAGCCTTTACAAAGGGATTCCCGACGAGCGTGGGCCCACTGAGGTTTCACCCCTAACAGCATACAAGAGGCTCCAACCCCGCTGCAGTGGCCCCCTCTTGAGCCTTGCGGTTCATATGGTAGTCCAGCTGACACCTACTCCCCGCACCATCCAACACACCCATACTACGCCGGGGATACACCTAATTAATTGGCCAAGCTGCCCCATCTCAGCATGTGGTTGGCACTGTAAAGCTGGGTTACATGCTCCATGAACCGGTCCTTAGGATCCAGGGAAGTACTAAACACAAACCCAAGTCTCGTGCACCCAGCACACAACCAAAACATCCAACTTGCCTTGATCCCTACCTCTACATAACTCACAATGTCTCATTCAAGAGTATGGTAATATAAACTGATGATCTCATGTCCCAAATATCCCATTCTAAGCATGGCTAAGCATATGCATGTAAATAAATGACATGGTAAAATAAATCCCAACCCAAGCTACAAGGAAACAAGGTAATGCAATTCTAGGGAAACTTTCCTAGCATGGGTTTCATATTTCATTTGACAATGCAAATAATTCTATCTACACATCCTAGCATAGGATCAAAGTGGTCAAGGACACTTGCCTCCTTCTTGCTGCTCTTGAAATGGGTATTCCTGGTCTTGGAAATGAATAACTTGTTCTTGAACAGGTTCTACTTCATACCATCACACATAGCAAAAGAAAAATAACAATCCATAAGACATAGTTCACACTTACACTTCATACAAACCACACATTCACATTTATGAAATTAATTCACCATTATATGTGTTGTGTTTCAGTTTTAAATAAATTCCTTATATTAAACTACTACACCTTTTTACTACCAAATGTGTATGAAAAGCATTTTTCTTCTCCATATGTGCCTTCAGAATTTCTACCAACTCTAAACTAAATTCTTTGTATTTTAGAAACTCCATTTATCATTTACTAGTTGCTATATTTTCAGATTTATATTCCTATGCATAATTGTGTATTTCATTATGAAATTAGTAATATACATCACCTAAACAGTATAGGTTCTGGTCCTAAATAATTTAATAACATATTTTGACCTTGGCTTCTGATGTAGACTATTTCATAATTATTTTCCCTATTTTTCTATAACTATTATTTACTTAAAAATGTGTCCCTAAATGTGAATAATAGATGAAACAGATTTATTTCAACCCAAAAATATATTTTTATCTCACTCCAAAGTTTTCTAAGTACTGAGAAAGTTTTTAATTAATTTTGACAATTATGTTTGTCCCACTTTTTAATTTTTAAACACTAGTTACATATTCAATTTTCTAAATTAATTACTAAACAGGGTTAAAATAATGAATTCACCCAATTACAGGGTCTATAATATTATTTTTATAATTTCCAGGGGTCTAGCTACATTTATCAGAGGTGTTTTTCCTAATTTCTATTAAGTCCAGGGGCTAAAACTGATTTTTAAATGAATTTACATGATTTTCTGGAGTTCCAGGGGCTAGATCTGAAGTTTCCGGGGCTAGCTCTCAATTCCAGAGAACCCCAGGGGGTAGCACGTAAGAATTCCAGTCTTTATAACGCGGGGCTGACGTGGACCGTCCGATATTAAACCGACGGCTGAGATTATAACATCGAACCGGTACGCGGGATTTTAAAGTCTACCGTGCGATTTAAAATAAACGGCGCACAAGCGGCCACGTCGCTCTGACCGAGCGCGGGCGGCGCTGGCGGCGGCGCACGGCGGCGGGAAGCGGCGATCTCGCCGGAAAGTTTCGGATCCTCGAGAATTCTGCCTAAAACTGTGATCTTATGGCCTAGACCGGTAGAGGGGAGGTCAGGGATCTCACCTCGGGGGTTTTCTCGAGCTCGGGGGTCCTGGAAAGTGATCGGCGGCGATGTCCGAGGCAAAACCACGGCGAAGCTCGTCGGCGCTGGATTTACACCGTAACTCTCCGAGTTTTCTGCACCTGCAAAGTTCCCCGGAGGCGGTGGATCAAGACCAGGGAGTTAGATCAGAGTTTCCGAGCTTAGATCGGCCAGAATTCACCGGCGAAGTCTCGGTGCTCACCGGAGTAAAAATCGGCGATCGCGTGGGCAAAACTGATCGGAGCTGGGGTTTTTATAGCCGGGGAAGGGCGGTGGGTCTGTTGCGATCAAGTTTGAGTCGTTTGGGACCAGAATTCGGGCTGCGGGACGCGGAAATCCGGTCGGTTGCGATCGCGCGCGCGGGAGAGAGTCCGGGGTCGCGGGGTTAGGGATGACAGGTGGGTCCCACCCGTCTGTGAGAGACGGCGCGGCGCGCGCGGGGGCGGGCTGGCGCGGGGAAGCTGGGCCGGCTGGCGGTTTTGGCCCACGTGCGGTTTTTTTTCCCGTTTTCTCTTTTTCTTTTTCCATTTCTTTTCTGTTTTGAGTCTAATTTGAATTTGAATTTTGCAAAACATGCAACACGTCCAAAAATTTTTAAATTACCCTCTGAACATGATTTAGAGTTTTGAAGCAAAAATTTGGGGTGTTACAATGAATTCAAAAGTGAGAGACATATTCTTACCCAGCACATTTTTGTGGGCTCACACACCAATTTTCACTCCATTTGGAGTTCATCTTGACATGAGCTAAGTGGGGCAAATTCAAACTTTATTTGAATTTCAAACTGAACATGTGCTGAAATTTATCCAAACCAAATCCAATTTGAATTCTAACCAATTCAAATGGCTCAAAGGTTGTTAATTCAAATCACCAGGGGCTTTGTGGGAACTACTGTTTACAACAGTAAATTGGAGTTAAGTTGTGGGACCCACATGTCATAGAGATAAGAGGGAAGACTTGCACACAAAGTCACAGCCTCGGTGGGAAATTCCACCGAGCAGCTGCCGGCTGTGCCACAGAGAAGGAACCATTGCCACCAGCTGCTTCCCCCTTCGTGCGCTTGCGCCCAGAGCGGCCTTCTCGTGTCCCCACGCGACCGTCACCGCCTCAGCCCGAGCGAAGACCGGTTGCTTTTATCTCCTCGCGGGCGACAACGAGCAGCGCCATTTTTCTTCTTCCGAGCTCTGGGTCGATCGGGAAAACGAAGAAAACAATCGCACCCTCGTTCCCCCGAGTTGCTAGGCAGCACGCTGAGCTCAAGCACCACCCTCCCAACGCCTGAACCACGGGGTTTCTGCTCCCGTTCCCGTGATCAACGACGACCGCCGCGACTGAGCTGAAGAACGGCGATCGGTCTCACGTGGACATTGTTCCACAGGGGCTTTCACGGTCCAGAGAGAGCGGCAACAGGAGCGCGCGACCATCGTGTTGCTCTCCTCCAAGTCTTGAAGCAAACCATGAAGAATCCGCTACGAATTTCCAGATTTTGCTCCGGCGGTTTTAAACCGAGCTTCCGGTACGGATTCTTCAAATTCCCGCTCTATGATCCTTCTGAAGTTATCAAATCTTGCACATAGGCGCTGGACTAGCCGGCGATCAATTTCCTGTCTGCATCCGTGGTATGAAACCGACTAGGAGTGACGAATTTTGAGCTTGATCGAGAACGTTCATGGCGGCCACGATCGGTCACACAGTGCCAACCAACTTGCCACCATCTTTGAACACCTTTGAAACCTTGTCAAGCTTCCTAGAGGTGTACTGATGCTGTAGAACTGATTGTTCGAGGTCTGGGCGGGTTAGAACCCACGGCCGATGGCGCCGAACCTCAACCGAGGCCGCCGCAGGTCGCCGGGTTATTTCCGGTCACCGCCAGCTCGAACTGACACCACAGACGTGTTCCTCGACGTCGATAACCCCCTGGCGGCGAGTTTCAGACCGTGCGATGGCCGGCAGCGACAATCCGGTGAGCTCCGGGTCTGCTCCGGCGAGGGGAGGCGGCGCGGGCGCGATGGCGCATCGGGAGGAAGAAGAAGACGCGGCGCCCGGCCGTCAGCGACTTAAAAATTCAAATCAGGAACGGGTGCGGCTGGGATCCGTTGTGCTGGCGCGCAGAAACCCCGGTGTGCCGACGCCTCAGTGCACAACACGTGTCCCCGTGGCCCACCCGCAGGTTTAAACTTTCCCTGATTTTCAGATTTCATTCAAACTTCAAATCCTCATAACTTGGACTAGGAAACTCCAAATCGAGTGAACCAAATTTAGTTGGATTCAGCTCTCTGAGCACTTTCCAGCAAATCAAGTTTCACTTCATGAAAATCCTTAATTCTCCAGAATTAATTCCTCAAATTCTAAACTGTTTGGAATTCTAACTGGAGAATCCTTTGGAGGAAAATTCTGAAATTTTTCTGGGATGTTCACCAAAATATCCCTGAACTACCATAAACATTTCAGATCCATTTGAGCTCATTTAATCGACCTAATGGTGTGATTAGTGAAACTGTTCTAGAGAAAATAGACTATGTTCAGAAACATTTTCAGAATTTTCTCTGAAATTTTTTAGCTCATATCTTTAGCTAGGAACCTTCCAATTAAGTGAGACCAACTCCATTAGAACCGTCTGAAAATCTAGTTTTCAGAAAGTCATAGTTTGCTTCATGAAAATCCTTAGAACACCCTAAAAGCCTTCAATTAAGGTCAAGTACGTAATTAATTGTGGAGGGCTCAAATGAGCTTTGCTGCAACCAAAACCTGACCAAGTCTGTGTTTAGGTTGTAGCCAAGCCACAGTAAAAGTTTCCAGTCATTGGGTCTGTCTAGTAAGACTTATAGACTTCACAAGTCTAAATTCAATCAAATGCATTTAAATTAATACATATACTTGTATATCATGTAGTCGCTAAGGTCGAGGAGGAACCCGAGGTCCTAGACTTCGTTACTACGGAGGAGCAGCTAGCATACAACCAAGAGCAGCAAGGCAAGCTCCGGTTTGCATTAACCATTTTACAAATTTTTATTGTTTTGAGCATTTACTTGAGTATTATGATTCCTTGCATTAGAGTCTTGTTTGGAAACCCAGTTGCATAGCCAGGAAAACCATGGGTTGCGTTTAGGATTGCAAACCCCGTTAGCTACTGCGAAGCTAAGTTAGGGTAGGAATCGGTACAAGTCGAGTAGTTGGAACTACTCGCGAGCATAGGCTACAGGCACTCGACTCGGGTAGAGATAGCACATGATACACATGGCAAGAAAAATGAGACCGAGCGGGGAGTAAGGGCAGCAGGACTTTGGGGCCTGTGTGCTATAGCTCCGTTTGTGTCGATTGAGGACCGAGCCGTGTGCGGGCCTGTTGAACAAGCTAGAACAGTACCGAAGACCGACCGGACATATGGGAACCGGGAAACCGGTGTAACTCGGGTAGCTGGGTGTTGAGGAATAGCTGGTCGTTCAGAGGGTAGGTTGAGAGCTCAAGGTGTAAATCGGCTGGCGGCACTGAGATGCGCATGCAGAGACCTCTTTCTCGGGACGATTGGACCGGTTCCACATTTGGCTAACGGGTGAAAGGTAGTCGCGTATGGCGTCCGTGATGGTTGTTGTTGGAAACATCAAGTACGGGCGTACGTGACGGGTTGTTCGGGTAACCCTGCAGGTGTAAATCGATTATAATCGCCGTCCCTCGCGGTCAGTGAGTACCACTTGTTCACTGTACCGTGACGTAGAAAGAACAGGCTAGTTGCATGTAAAATGTTGCTGATTGAAAGATGGACTTGATTGCTAATGATTTGCTGTAGTTTAGAGCTAACTAAAGTTCTTTTCAACTTTGGGCAAAGTACATGAGAGAAATGCGTTTCTTGTTTGATTGCGGCTCTCTCATGTGCCTTAGCGTAAGGTTCTCCACAATCTGCTGCTAAAACTTGAAAGTAAGGTTCCACTAATTAGGCGAGTCCTTGCAAATGATTTTTACCTCATGTAACCTATCAATCCCTTATGTATAAGTTCCATGTTTAGGAGAGACGGGTCAGTCTTGCTGAGCCTTCGTGCTCACTTCTTGTGTTTGAAGCTTTTGTAGGGTTCTATGAGGGAGGGAATCACGAGGAGGAGACGAAACCCCAGGAGGGGAACCCCGCCGAGTGGGGGTCGTGCACGCCACCGTGTTAGTGTGCGTGTGTGCTAGCAAGGACACGTTCACGGGCTGAACGTGAACTTGATGCATAGTCTACACCCGTGAGTGTAGACTGGACCTATTTTGATGTAAAAATGTTCATAAACCACTTTATGTAATAAAAGTTTTGCTTCCGCTTTGTACCTTTGATGTGTGTTATCCGGTGATGTGCAACGCAGTACCCCTCAGCGTGATCCTTGCTCGACAAGACCATGGGGTCGTGTCAGCGTTGGTATCAGAGCTCGCTTGAGGTTTAACGCACTAAAAAGGTCATATTTTTCAAAAATCCAGTGAGGAACGAGTTAGTAGCCCATATAAGGATGTTATTAGTGTATAGAAAGTGGCATATTAACCTATTTGCTTATGTCAGGAAATCGTGCATCTCGGGACGTTTATGTCATGGGGGGTGAACGTAAGCGCTGTCCACCAGTGCGCACAAGCTGAAGGGTGGAGCCCTACGGGTGGCAGGTAACCCGACCCGCATTGATATCCTCTACGACTCTTCATGTCGTTTGGGGTATTCGAGTAACGTCTGTCCCCGGCGTGCGTGGTGCAATTTGGGAGACCCCGTCACGTGGTCTGAAACGTGAACACGTAACTCAAGGCATGTTTGGCTTGAGAACATCCGGGCGAGTGATGACGGCCGGGTTTACGAACTGTATGGATACCGGGCTCGGTGTGCAACCGAGTCTGACGATTGTATGAGTTATCTGCAGGTAGTCTAACCACGAAACGGTAGACATGTAGCATCCGTGTGCGAGTGACGTTTAGTGCCACTGAATTAACGAAGCCGGCCAAGTCCGGTATAGGTTTTTCTTTGTGAGGACGTAGTACCGACATGATCTGCTGATGCATCGACGTCACACTCCACTAAATGAACAACTTCATTGTAAAACTCGAAAGTTTTAACCAGGAGCATTAAAACTTTGCTGTAACCTCTTCCCTTAATCAGGAGATTCAAGTTAACAAGTTTTCAACTTATAGGTTGCTAAGGACAGAGCACTCTGTTTTCAGCTGAACTAAGGCTGAAGTTAATCATACGTTAGAGATTGAGTTCTTTCGAGGTTGGGGTCATATGATACATTTCTGGAAATCTTTGGAAGATTTTTACAACTTTTCTGTGGAGGTCCAGCGGTGTTTCATCCCTTAACCAAACGAAAAATGCAGTAGAGTTGAAACTGTCCAGAAAACAGGGCAGGGCAAAGACTCTCGGTAAACTCTCTGTAAATTGAGTATAACATCCTGCATAAAAATCCAAAAATAGAAAATGAGGTAGTTCTGGAAAGCTTATGAGATGGGTTACAACTTTGTAACAGAAAGTTTTGTCAGATTGGGGGTAGAATTAACTGGAATTCTTGGATCAAATCAGTGCCTAAAGCAGGGAGGTGCTGTCCAATTTTCTCCAAAAATTCTGTTAACTTTGACCACTCATAACTTTTGAACCAGGACAGATATTAGGCCAAGCAAATACTTTATGGAAACTATTGAAGTTATCTTTAACTTTGATGTTGAGTCCAGAATTGGTTCTGCCTTTAGTATGGCTTAAATAAGGTTGTAATGAAAACTGGTCAGGGCTGTCATGCAGACAGCAGATCAGCAGTCAAATTTGTTTAAATTTGAACTATGTTTCCAAGTTTTATGGGTTCAATGACATGTCTTATGTTATAACTCAATAGTTTACTGTTTAAATAAATATTTGATATTTATCAAATATATTTTTACAGATGACAGCAGATAAACAGTTGGAGAACGGGTGGGTGGTGTCCCACTGTTCTCACCGCAGCGGCTATCCGGAAGCATTGAGGAAGATGCTTCAATATTTCGGGTACAACCAGATGCTGCAGTACTTCGCCAAGGAAGAAGGCGAGGAGGGGAACAAGGCGTGGACAATCCATGTCGAAATTCCTGCAGGACCTACGCCACCCGGTTGGGTGCCGTTCACCATCACGGTGAGAGGTAGACAACTGGAAGGGATGTGGCAAGTGGCAGCCCGTGACTCCATGTCACGTTTCTGCCAACTACACGTGAAGGCTATGGAGGGCACTCCATACACGCTCGTTCCGGTGGAGGGACGGGCTCATCATGTGTGGGAAGGAAGGTACCGTGAGGCAGCCGATCCGGGTTGCCCAAGGTACAGCCCCGCGGAGGAAAACCTTAGCCTCCAGATGAGGGCGGGAAACGCCGTGATGGACAGCCAAGCTGTTCATACGGAGCATCTCGCCGCAAAGCTCAAGGAGAGCACAAGCCGTGGAGACCATTTCGAGAGTGCTCACAGCGCACTCCGCAATGTGCTCCTTCCGATGATCAAGCAACTAAATGAACAACATAATCAGTTGCATCGTCTGATGAAGGCGAAGAAGAAAAGCCGTGTCGACATCGCGGCGTTGCAAGAGCTGGTGCAGACTCTAACCCAGCATAATGAGGATCTTGCTCAAGAGCAGGATGACGCTATTGAGGAAGGGCAAGGCTGGGAAGAGGATTACAACCAAGCCATGGACGAGGTGCATGCATTGCAGGACCCTGTACCTCCGGTATTGGGCATACCGGTGGTCTTGGGTCTTCCAGCAATGGGAGAACCCGAGATGGGAGAAGAGGTGGTAGATCCGGAGCCACCAGCAGAGGTACCGGAGGAGGACGACCCGCAGGAGGTTGAATTCTACTCCGAGTAGGGGGTTTCAGTTGCCAAGTAGGGCAGCTAGGGTAGTGTAACCCAACTTTTGTAATCGGTGACATGTCGTGTAGGCAGTAGCGTGTGTATAGGTAGTGACGACATGAGCACGACTTCTCGGAGACCCGAGAATAATGTATCTTGTATAAAGTTTATGCTTTATCAATATATGTGAATGTTGTGCAAATTATTCCTGTGTCACTTCAATACCTACTGTTGCATATGGAATTTTAAGTATGACATGTGCTAATCGCTGCTGTTTTGAATTTCAGAATAACTCGTACTCGTGCGAACCCAGACGTTGGGGGTACTAGCCAAGGGGGAGAGACCTCCCCACCGCCTCCCGAGGACTCCTCAGGACAGCAGCAGCAACAGCGACAGCAAACACCGCCACCGCCACTGCCACCGGTTACATTGGCCGACATCGTTGCGGCAATGGCGGGTTCGCATCAGCAGCACACCGAGTTGCTGCAAACTCTCATCGCTAATACGTTTCGCCCAGAGAGACGTCAAGGCCGTGAGGAGCGTCAACAGAGCTCCTACTCCGACTTCCTAGCGACTCATCCCCCGGTATTCTCGAGGGCGGATGAACCTCTCGACGCGGACAACTGGCTCCGCGCAATAGAGATGAAGTTCGGGCTGCTCCAGATAAGTGAGCAGTGCAAGACTCAGTTCGCGGTCCAGCAGCTCCAAGGATCCGCGAGCGCGTGGTGGGAAAACTTCTGTGCTTCACAGCCCACCGACCGAGTTATGACCTGGGCGTAGTTCCGGACGGCCTTCAGGGCCTATCACATACCGCCAGGTCTGATGAAGAGGAAGATGCAGGAATTCTTACACCTGCAACAAGGGAGCCGGAACGCGGTGGAATACTCCAGGGCGTTCAATGATCTCGCGATCTATGCGTCGTATCATGCCGATACTGACGAGAAGCGGCGGGACCACTTTTACCAGGGGCTTAACCTGCTCCTGAAGGACAAGCTAGTGATATTCAATCGCGGCAGCCTCAACGACATCATTGATGCTGCGATTGTTCAGGAGGACTCCGGCAAGGAGTTAGCGGCGGCGGAGAGAAAGCGAAGCGTGCCGCAAAGGAGCGGAGAAGGAGGCGGTCCTTCTCAGAAATTTCAGATGGTGAATCACCCACCATCAGGTCCACGCTGGCAGCCACCACAGAGGCCGATGCCGTTCCGCAGTCGGCCGTATTCTTCACCGGCATTCAGGCCAGCACTGCCAGCACCACCTCCACAACAACAACAGCAGCAGCAGACGATGCCGCGTGCGTATGCACCTCAGCAACGCATGCCGGGCTTTTGTCCCCCGAGCACCGCACAAGCAGCGGCCACATGTTACAAGTGTGGTCGTCCAGGACACTTCGCCAGCAGTTGCCCGGAGAGGCAAGGCGGCGGAGTTGCAGCGCAGTTTCCGGGGAGGAATCAACCCCGGAAACCTACTAATGCATGGCGGGCAAACCCTAGGCCCGGCACTGTCCACCAGCTTGCCATAGAGGACGTGCCGGAGGGTGAGCCAATCCTTGCCGGTATGTTCCAACTCCACCAGCATCCCGCCATAGTATTGTTTGATTCAGGTGCCACGCATAGCTTCATTAGCCAAGCTTTCATTGATAAATATAGCTTGCAAATACTACCCACCGATAGTCCTTATGTGATCTGTTCACTGGGTGGGAAAATTTCAGCAAGCATGATGGTCCCAAAAGCGCCATTGTGCTTAGAGGGTAGAGTATACCCTACGTCTCTCATAATTTTAGAGGAACAAAAGGTCGATGTCATCTTAGGGATGTCGTGGTTAACCCGCCACGGCGCTGTTTTAGACACCGTCCTCCGAGTTGTGCACTTGAACTCCGAAGTGCACGAGTCTCATTCCTTATTTCTGGACAGTCCAGAAATAAAGCTTCCAAGTGTCTATCAATCCACAACCATCAGACTGGAAGATATTCCAGTGGTCCAAGAGTTCCCTGACGTGTTCCCGGATGATTTACCGGGGATGCCACCCGATAGAGAGGTGGAGTTCAAGATTGAACTTGCACCGGGGACCATGCCAATATCCCGAAGACCGTACAAGATGGCGCCCAAGGAATTGGCTGAGGTGAAGACTCAGCTAACGGACCTCCTGGAGAAGGGTTTTATTAGGCCGAGCTCCTCGCCATGGGGCTGTTCGGCATTATTTGTAAAGAAGAAAGATGAGAGGTTGCGGCTTTGCGTGGACTATCGTCCATTAAATGCTGTAACCATAAAAAACAAGTACCCGTTGCCACGGATCGACATGTTGTTTGATCAGTTGGTCGAAGCAAAGATCTTTTCCAAGATGGACTTAAGATCCGGGTACCATCAGATTAAGATACGGGCTGACGATATTCCGAAGACGGCTTTCTCGACGAGGTACGGACTTTATGAGTACCTGGTCATGTCCTTCGGCCTCACCAATGCTCCAGCTCACTTCATGTATTTGATGAACTCGGTATTCATGCTGGAGCTGAACAAGTTTGTCGTGGTCTTCATCGACGACATACTGGTATATTCCAAGTCGGAGGAAGATCTGCGTATAGTCTTGCAACGGCTGCGGGATCACAAGCTATACGCGAAATTCAGCAAATGCGAGTTCTGGATATGTTTGGAGTCCAGCTTGTGAAGCAGCATTCAAGGCTTTAGTCAAGCACCTAACATCAGCACCGGTTTTGGCGCAGCCAGACACAACAAAACCGTTCAATGTGTACTGCAATGCATCCGGAATTGGGCTGAGATGTGTGCTGATGCAAGACCGAAGAGTGGTCGCGTATGGATCACAGCAGCTCAGGAATCATGAGAAAAATTATCCAACTCATGACTTGGAGCTCGCTGCCGTGGTACTCGCACTCAAAATGTGGAGGCACTACCTACTCGGTAACCTCGTACATTTATATACCGACCACAAGAGCCTCAAGTACATATTCACTCAGAAGGAGCTGAACATGAGGCAGCGAAGATGGTTACAGTTGATAAAGGATTACGAAATAGAGATCCTTGACCGGGGTTAGATTCGTTTTGGGGTGGCGGATAATGGTTTGGTATGTAAGTACTATTGTTTGGTAGGTTTGAATTGTGTGGCCAGGGGTATTGGTTACGGTTCCAGTGGTCTTCAGGTGAGTTGACAAAACTACCCCTATGCGAAAAGAATGAATCTGATGAAGCTGTTCCTCCGCTAGAATAAGGGGGGCATGATCGCTGATTTGACCGGGCAGACCAGATGAGCGAGATTGATTGAAAGTGCTGTTTACCGGGAAAAGCTATTATGTAAGACATGCTTTGCTAGATTCGATCAGCCCGGCAAGGCAAACGTAGTGGCAGATGCGCTAAGCCGCAAGTCACACGTCAACAACCTGACCATCACACCGTTGGAAGAGAGCGTACCACCACTGCATGTGATTCCACATAGAGCTCTCTACAACTTAGCTTTGATCCCCACCATCCGTGAAGAGATAGCGGCAGCCCAGAAAAATGACAAGGGCATGTCACATTTGCGGAGACGCATATACAGTGGGGAGCTGAAATGTTTCCAGAAAGACGGAGACGGCGTCCTATGGTTCAAGGACCGGATTGTCGTACCCCGTAACCCGGAGTTACGGAAGAAAATCTTTGATGAGGCTCACTTGTCAAAGTTTTCTATTCACCCCGGCAGCAAAAAAATGTATCAAGAACTCAGAAGCAAGTTTTGGTGGACACGGATGAAGCGGGAGATCGCATAGTACGTGTCCGAGTGTGATACATGTCGAAGGGTGAAGGCAGATCATATGCGGAAGCCAGGACTGCTGCAACCACTAGGCGTTCCTGCCTGGAAATGGGAGGATGTGAGCATGGACTCCATCGTCGGTTTACCCACCACCTTTCAGAAGCATGATTCTGTGTGGGTGATCGTCGACCGGCTCAGCAAAGTTGCCCATTTCATCCCGGTCAACACCAACTACAACACCAAGAAGTACGCTGAACTGTACATCTCATGGATCCTATGCTTGTACGGCATACCCCGTACCATCATATCGGACCGGGGCACTTTTTTTGTGTCCCGTTTTTGGGAGCAGCTACACGCTGCCTTGGGGACGAAGCTGATCCGTAGTTCAGCGTACCACCCGCAGACGGATGGGCAAACCGAGCGGGTAAATCAGATCTTAGAAGACATGCTACGAGCTTGCGCTATCAACAACGACAAGAATTGGGATGACCACTTGCCGTTAGCCGAGTTCTTGTACAACAATGGGTACCAAGCCAGCATCCAGATGGCGCCTTATGAGGCGCTATATGGAAGAAAATGCCGCACACCATTGAACTGGTGTGAGTCTGGCGAAAGGGTTACCTTCGGGATTGACCTTGTCAACAACGCGGAAGAGAAGGTTCGTCTGATTCAAGCGAACCTAAAAGCCGCCCAATCCCGACAGAAACAGTATGCGGACCGGAGAAGACGCCCACTACAATTCAAAGTCAGGGATCACGTATATCTACGGGTATCTCCAATGAAGGGCGTAAACAGATTTGGGGTGAGAGGAAAGTTGGCACCCCGATTCATCGGTCCATTCCAGATTACCGAAAGATGTGGATCGGTAGCATACCGGCTGAAATTACCAGAAGCACTTTCCGGTGTGCACGACGTTTTTCACATTTCCCAGCTGAGGAAGTGTCTCAAGCTATCTACTACCGTTCAGCTGGAGGACATTGAAGAACTGCAACCGGATCTCACCTATCGGGAGGAACCGGTTCAGATTATTGATGAGAAGGCCCGAACCACACGCAACCGTACGTTGTGGTTCTACAAGGTTCTATGGAGTAATCACTCTGTGGACGAAGCGACATGGGAGAGCGAAGGATTTCTTCGCGCTAACTACCCCTACTTTTTCACGTCGCATCTCCGTTAATTTTCCACCGTCCTCTCTCTCATTTTCACCTTATAATCTCGGGACGAGATTCTTTTAAGGGGGGAGGAATGTAAAGGCCTCAGTTTTTGGACACATATTTAAAGTGTTCATCACCACACACACCTCATTTGAAGAAAGTTGATGAACACATTTGAAGAGCATGTAACCACCATCAACATGCTCATGAGAGAATAAACTCACATATTGCAAAAGTGGTATTTCCCACATGTAATATATAGGGTATGGGCATATGAAAAACTCCTACACGTTGCTAGGAATATCCATGCCAAATTTCACCCAAATTCAAAACCTTTTGAGGTCATTTTTGGCATAGCTAGAAAGAGGGCAGATTGAAACTACATTCAAATTCAAACTGTTTTATCCCATGAATTCAAAAGTGGGAGACATATTCTTACCCAGCACATTTTTGTGATCTCACACACCAATTTTCACTCCATTTGGAGTTGATCTTGACATGAGCTAAGTGGGGCAAATTCAAACTTTATTTGAATTTCAAACTGAACATGTGCTGAAATTTATCAAAACCAAATCCAATTTGAATTCTAACCAATTCAAATGGCTCAAAGGTTGATAATTCAAATCACCAGGGGCTTTGTGGGAACTACTGTTTACAACAGTAAATTGGAGTTAAGTTCAGAGGTTAAAATTGAGGGTGGGACCCACATGTCATAGAGATAAGAGGGAAGACTTGCACACAAAGTCACAGCCTCGGTGGGAAATTCCACCGAGCAGCTGCCGGCTGTGCCACCGAGAAGGAACCGGCGCCACCAGCTGCTTCCCCCTTCGTGCGCTGGCGCCCAGGGCGGCCTTCTCGTGTCCCCACGCGACCGTCACCGCCTCAGCCCGAGTGAAGACCGGTTGCTTTTATCTCCTCGCAGGCGACAATGAGCAGCGCCATTTTTCTTCTTCCGAGCTCTCGGTCGATCGGGAAAACGAAGAAAACAATCGCACCCTCATTCCCCCGAGTTGCTAGGCAGCACGCTGAGCTCAAGCACCACCCTCCCAATGCCTGAACCACCTGGTTTCGGCTCCCGTTCCCGTGATCAACGACGACCGCCGCAACAGAGCGGAAGAACGGCGATCGGTCTCACGTGGACAGCGTTCCACAGAGGCTTTCACGGTCCAGCGAGAGCGGCAACAGGAGCGCGCGACCATCGTGTTGCTCTCCTGCATGTCTTGAGGCAAACCGTGAAGAATCCGCTACGAATTTCCAGATTTTGCTCCGGCGGTCTTAAACTGAGCTTCCGGTACGGATTCTTCGAATTCCCGCTCTATGATCCTTCTTAAGTTATCAAATCTTGCACATAGGCGCTGGACTAGCTGGTGATCAATTTCCTGTCTGCATCCGTGGTATGAAACCGACTAGGAGTGATGAATTTTGAGCTTGATCGAGGACGTTCATGGCGGGCACGATCGGTCACACGGTGCCGAGCAACTTGCCGCCATCTTTGAACACCTTTGAAACCTTGTCAAGCTTCCTAGAGGGGTACTGATGCTGTAGAACTGATTGTTCGAGGTCTGGGCGGGTTAGAACCCACGGCCGACGGCGCCGAACCTCAACCGAGGCTGCCGCACGTCGCCGAGTTATTTCCGGTCACCGCCAGCTCGAACTGACACCACAGACGTGTTCCTCGATGTCGATAACCCCCTGGCTGCGAGTTTCAGATCGTGCGATGTCCGGCAGCGACAATCCGGCGAGCTCCGGGTCTGCTCCGGCGAGGGGAGGCGGCGCGGGCGCGATGGCGCGTCGGGAGGAAGAAGAAGACGTGGGGCCCGGCCATCAGCGACTTAAAAATTCAAATCGGGATCGGGTACGGCTGGGATCCATTGTGCTGGTGCGCAGGAACCCCATAGACCCCGGTGTGCCGAAGCCTCAGTGCGCAACACGTATCCTCGTGGCCCACCCGCAGGTTTAAACTTTTCCCTGATTTTCAGATTTCGTTCAAACTTCAAATCCTCATAACTTGGGCTAGGAAACTCCAAATCGAGTGAACCAAATTTTGTTGGATTCAGATCTCTGAGAACTTTCCAGCAAATCAAGTTTCACTTCATGAAAATCCTTAATTCTCCAAAATTAATTCCTCAAATTTTAAACTGTTTGGAATTTTAACTGAAGAATCCTTTGGAGGAAAATTCTAAAATTTTTCTGGGATGTTTACCAAAATATCCCTGAACTACCATAAAAATTTCAGATCCATTTGAGCTCATTTAATCCACCTAATTGTGTGATAGTGAAACTGTTCCAGAGAAAATAGAAAATGTTCAGAAACATTTTCAGAATTTTCTCTGAAATTGTTTAGCTCATATCTTTAGCTAGGAACCATCAAATTAAGTGCGACCAACTCCATTAGAACCCTCTGAAAATCTAGTTTTCAGAAAGTCATAGTTTGTTTCATGAAAATCCTTACAACACCCTAAAATCCTTCAATTAAGGTCAAGTACGTAATTAATTGTGGAGGGCTCAAATAAGCTTTTCTGCAACCAAAACTTGACCAAGTCTGTGTTTAGGTTGTAACCAAGCCACAGTAAAAGTTTCAGTCATTGGGTCTGTCTAGTGAGGGTTATAGACTTCACAAGTCTAAATTCAATCAAATGCATTTAAATTATTACATATACATGTATATCATGTAGTCGCTAAGGTCGAGGAGGAACCCGAGGTCCTAGACTTCGTTACTCTGGAGGAGCAGCTAGCCTACAACCAAGAGCAGCAAGGCAAGCTCCGGTTTGCATTTAACCGTTTTACAAATTTTTATTGTTTTGAGCACTTACTTGAGTATTATGATTCCTTGCATTAGAGTCTTGTTTGGAAACCCAGTTGCATAGCCAGGAAAACCATGAGTTGGGTTTAGAATTGCAAACCCCGTTAGCTACTGGGAAGCTAAGTTAGGGTAGGAATCGGTACAAGTCGAGTAGTTGGAACTACTCGCGAGCATAGGCTAGAGGCACTCGACTCGGGTAGAGATAGCACTTGATACACATGGCAAGAAAAATGAGACCGAGCAGGGAGTAAGGGCAGCAGGACTTTGGAGCCTGTGTGCTATAGCTCCGTTTGTGTCGATTGAGGACCGAGCCGTGTGCGGGCTTGTTGAACAAGCTAGAACAGTACTGAAGACCTACCGGATATATGGGAACCGGGAAACCGATGTAACTCGGGTAGCTGGGTGTTGAGGCATAACTGGTCGTTCAGAGGGTAGGTTGAGAGCTCGAGGTGTAAATCGGCTGGCGGCATTGAGATGCGCGTGCAGAGACCTCTTGCTCGGGACGATTGGACCGGTTCAACATTTGGCTAACGGATGAAAGGTAGTCGTGTACGGCGTCCGTGATGGTTGTTGTAGGCAACATCAAGTATGGGCGTACGTTACGGGTTGTTCGGGTAACCCTGTAGGTGTAAATCGATTATAATTGCCGTCCCACGCAGTCAGTGAGTACCACTTGTTCACTGTACCATGACGTAGAAAGAACAGGCTAGTTGCATGTTAAAATGTTGCTGATTGAAGGATGGACTTGATTGCTAATGATTTGCTGTAGCTTAGAGCTAACTAAAGTTCTTTTCAACTTTGGGCAAAGTACATGAGAGAAATGCGTTTCTTGTTTGATTGCGGCTCTCTCATGTGCCTTAGCGTAAGGTTCTCCACAATCTGCTGCTTAAACTTGAAAGTAAGGTTCCACTAATTAGGCGAGTCCTTGCAAATGATTTTTACCTCATGTAACCTATCAATCCCTCATGTATAAGTTCCATGTTTAGGAGAGACGGGTCAGTCTTGCTGAGCCTTCGTGCTCACTGCTTGTGTTTGAAGCTTTTGCAGGGTTCTATGAGGGAGGGACTCCCGAGGAGGAGATGGAACCCCAGGAGGGGAACCCCGTCAAGTGGGAGTCGTGCACGCCGCCGTGTTAGTGTGCGTGTGTGCCAGCAAGGACACGTTCATGGGCTGAACGTGAACTTGATGCGTAGTCTACACCCGTGAGTGTAGACTGGACCTATTTTTATGTAAAAATGTTCATAAACCACTTTATGTAATAAAAGTTTTGCTTTCGCTTTGTACCTTTGATGTGTGTTATCCGGTGCTGTGCAACGCAGCACCCCTCAGCGTGATCCTGGCTAGTAAAGAATGTGCGGTCGTGTCAGAGTTCATGTAGAAAATATCACTTTCGGATTGTGTGAGTTCATCTTCTAATCACTCTATCAATGGTGGTTACTTGCTCTTCAATTGTGTTCATGTGATTACCACAAATGAGCTGTGGTGTGTGGTGTGTTGAACACATTTAGCAAGCCCAAAACCTTGGTCCTTAACAATTTTATATGGTCTTTTGTATATTGGAGCAGTACCAGGTACAAATTCAATAATAAACTCTACCTCTCGATCCGGTGGCATACCTAGTAAATCTTTAGGAAAAACATCTGGAAATTCCTTAATAACTTTTATATATTCAATATCTATCTCTGTCTTGTTTAGTTGAATATTCCGAGATGGTACTTGGGTGGATGTAAACTCAACCTTGGTGCCATCGGTATGAGTTAATTCTACGGTTCTTGTTGAATAATGAATTACTCCCTCAAATTTGTCAACCAATCAATTCGCAGGATTATGTCTATCCCTTGTGATTCTATCACAATGAGATTTGCAGGAAATTCCACTTCATTTATTTCTAAGCTCACTTTAGGACATACTTGTCTTGCCCTTAATGCTCCTCCAGGTGAATTTACTACTAACACTCGATTCATGTATGCAGTAGATAAATTGTGCCTTGTTATAAATTCTCTAGCTATAAATGAGTGAGCTGCACCAAAATCAAACAAAATTGTAGAAGGGTGGAATCGGCAGAAAACATACAAATAACCATATCTGGTGCATCCTGAGCTTCTTCAGTGGTCACATGGTTCACCTTACCCGTACAGGGTTGGATTGCTGAGACAGCTTCTTATTTAGGCATCTATTTGCGTATTGTCCAGCATCTCCACAATTATAGCATTGTCCTGTGATTTTGTCAACCTGTGCTTTGTTGTTTTTCTGTGCATTTTCTTGGTTTTATCCTGCGGAACAAGGTTGAAAAGCAGGACATTGTTGTTGCACAAGTTGCCGCTGTTGCTGAGGTTGGAAGGTTGGGTTCCTTGCGGAAGGATTGTAGTTCCTTTGCATCTGATTTGGAACCACTGGACGGTTCATTATTCCAGCCAGCGGTGATGTGAAGCGAGGCCGACTGTTGCGGCCTGAAGACTGACCTTGCCAAGTCATCTTCCTCTTTCTGTCTTCACTCAACTATTGTCTTTTCTTTTCTTTTCTACTATAAATGCCTTGTCAACTAACTTCTAGAAATTAGCATAGTCATTGAATGGCATGGCATATTGTATTACTTTGTTCAGTCCCTCCATGTAGCAATCTTGTTTCTTCTCGTCCGTGTCAATGTCTCCTGGTGCGTAGCGTGATAGTTGTGTGAACTTGGTAAGAAACTCTCGCATAGACATGCTCCCTTGCTTCAAAGAGATAAATTCCTTACGCTTGTTCTTAATTTCACCAGCTGGTACGTAGTGGTTGCAGAAAGCTTGCCTGAATTCATCCCATGAAATATTCTTTGGGTATGTGTCGGCTGCTGTGACAGCGGTCCACCAATCTGCTGTAGGTCTTGATAACTGGTGAGAGGCAAAGAGCACCCTCTCACGTCCTTGGCATTGCACAATCTGCAGCTTGCTTTCAACGGTCTTAAGCCAATCATTTGCGTTCAAAGGTTCTGTTGCACTAGCAGACCTTGGAGGCTGAGTATTGACAAATTCACTCAATCTTGGCTGACGTTGTGCATTCTATGGTGGTGGTGGTTGCTGCAGATTGGCCACCACTTGCATCAAGTTTTGGAGGAGTTGATTTTGCACATTCATCATCTGTTGTAGTGCTTCTGCATCTCCTCTGCGTGCTACTCTATGCTGCCATTCTAGAAGGGGAAAGCTTACAGCATCATTGTTATCGTTTGCCACATTTCTTCTTCTTCTGCCTGCCATCTATTGTAAATAACTATATTTAATTTTCTTAGATATGAGTAGATATATACATACTTGTATGTATATAAATTAATATGGATATAAAATTATTAGTTTAAACATAATATGTATATGCATCAAGGTTTCAATATATACACTGAACGAGGTTGTGAACAGATGCCCAAGGCTTTCACAACTCACGTTACACACAATTAAACATAAACAACAATCACACACTAAGTCTTATTTTACAATGCCAACATGCTACTACTCGAAATATTACATAGTTAGGGACACCAATCCTAAACGACTTCTAATATGTATTCCTTCTCGTGAGGGTCCTGGTCTTCGTTCTCTGGGGAACTAGCCTCGGACTCAGCTCTGGGTGGCTCAGGTGGTGGCAGGGAATCACGAGGGCGCTTGGCTGTCCTACGGCCTGGAGAGTCAGGAGTCCAGGTGTCGTCATCTGAAACGTAGAGATCATTGCCCTCTCCATCCCTCATCCTCACGTATCCACGAAGTATAGCCTATGTTTTCTTCAAGAGGTCACATATATCATGGAGCTCCTGCTGACAATCATGTAGCCTAGTGCTTAGGCTAACTCTGTCAACAAGCATTAAATCCATCTATGAGCCTGTGCAACCCTCCTAGAGTGGCTCATGTGTGAATTCGGCCATGCCACTCTGTCGTTGTGGAGCATACATGTACTTTGTTCCTTCAAGTCATCCACGGTTGATATAACTCTGGCAAGTAATTGCCTCCCATGTGGCATCCTTTTATGTTTCTTCCATGGTGGATCTCTATGCGGGTGAGTTGTGTATCTTAAGCAGCTTGTCGTCATGGTAGATTCTCGCTTCTGACTTCCATTACTCGCGTTTTGCGTGAGAAACTCTGGTAGTGTTGTAGTACATCACCAACTTGCCAGTGTAACCAACATGGCGAAGAAGAAGCCGAAGGCGCTGCACCATGCCTCCAGTGGATCCTCCGTGAGTGTGGTACGCCGTGGGGTATCCACATCCTCAGCAGTACATGCAGCCAATTGGTGTAGAGGAACACTTCCTCCGGTGGTCTTACGGGCTGTACGTCATGTGCGAGCTATCTGTTTCGTGCAAAATTTTAATTAAGTTAGAAGAATAAATGAAATGATATGTCTTTGAAATAGATGATACTAGACCATAATAAGTAACTAAATAAACATTTTCCTTCTAAAAGCTTTTGTAAAATAGTTTTGCTAAAATATTAAGGTTTTATTTCGTCCATTTTTAACTAGGCTTGCGTCCTACAGGCAATCTTGGCTCTGATATCACTTTGTCACACCCAGTTTTCCATAAAGGACAACTAAGTGAATCTCGCATGTATGCTAGGTTTTGTTCTTTCATACATGTGTTGGCAATAGTGATATCATAATAAATGCAAGCCAAATTTAACGTGTAATAGAATATTACAAATAAGCCATCAATAGACTAAATAAAAGTACTATTACTCTAATGACACAACAGCGAAAGTCAACAACGTGGTGCTCCATCACAGGCGTTGCCCGGGGGAACGACCAGCCTAGTACAACTCTTCTAGAAGGAAATCTTCCTCGTTTTGCTCTAATTCATCATCGTATCCTATGGAGCATTTAAAATACAACAACAGCGTGTTTGAGTAGCAATGGTACTCAGCAAGTGTAGGGAAGTAATGATAAGTAGGCTAATATCAAGGAAGGTTGTATCAATTTGAGCACTAAGCATTAATCCTAACTCCTTAGCTTTAATTAGCAACCTATACTACCAAGCGATTATAAAACCACCATCTTCATTATTGAATCATTAATGTTAGATTACACCATCTAACATCCTTTTCTAATTCTTTTCCATGTTTCTCTAATCATGGACAAGTCCAAGTCGCTCTAATCCTGAGCACGGTTGTCATGACAGTTTGGTTGTGTGCAGAGATTGTACCACTTTACCCACAAGTCATGACTTTGTCCCTTATTGCTAGGTGGACTAAAATCTCCCTTATATCCATTGTTGCAAGCCACATTACGCACTATAACACCCCAAAATCTGTTAAGAGGGGAATTTAAAAAAATTTTGGATGTACTGCATGTGGTGCAGAAATTCAAATTCAAATTGGAATTCAAATTCAAATCAAAACAGAAAAGAAAAGGAAAAAGAAAAAAAGAAAAAGAAAACCCAACTGGCCAGTGGGCCGAAACCCGCCAGCCGGCCCACTATTTCCCCGCGCCAGCCCACAACCGCGCGCCCTCTCTTCCTCTCAATGACACGCGGGGCCCGCGTGTCATCTCCTACCTCCCGCTCACGCCAACCGACCGGACTTTTCCTCGCGCCCGATCGCAACGAACTCTGGAAACCCGCGTCCCCAGCCCGAATTTCGGTGCCGGACGTCTCCAACTCGATCCCAACAGACCGCCGCCCTCCCCCTCGTCTATATGAACGTCGACATCGCCCTAATTTCCCCCACGATCGGCTGTTTTTCCTCCCGGTGAGAACTGAAGCTTCTCCCGCCGTTTTCCTTCAATCCTAGCTCGGATTTCCTGATCTAACGCACTGATCATGTTCCACCGCCTCCGGGGAATCTCGCAGGTGAAGGAAATCCGGTGTTTTGCGCGCTAGACACAGCTCCGACGAGCACCGCCGCATTTTCAACTCGGAACTCGCCGCCGACCGCCTTCTAGGGCCTCCGAGCTCAAGAAAAACCCTGAGGTGAGATCCCCGACCTCCCCTCTACCGTTCTATGCCATGAAATCCAAGTTTTAGTAAGTATAGACGAAAATCCGAAGATCTCCGGCGAGACCGCTGCCTCCCACCGCCACGCGCCGCCGGGCAGCACGGGCTGGCTCCGGCCAGGGCGACGTCGCCCCTTGAGGGCCGTCTATTTTAAATCGCACGGTAGAATTAAAACCCGCGCGTACCGGTTCGATGATCTAATCTGAGCCGTCCACTTTAAATCGGACGGTCCACATCAGCCCCGCGTTATAAAGGCCGGGATTCTTACGCGCTACCCCCTGGGGATCTCGGAAAACATGAGCTAGCCCCGGAAACTTCTGATCTAGCCCCTGGAACTTCAGAAATTCGTGTAAATTCATTTAAAAATCAGTTTTAACCCCTGGACTTAATAAAAATTAGGAAAACCCCTCTGTTATGTGTAGTTAGACCCCTGAAAATTTATGAAATAATAAATTAGACCCTGTGGCAGGGTGGATTTACCTTTTTGACCCTATATGATATTAAATTCAGAAATTTGAATATGTGATTAGGATTTAAATTTAAAAAGGTGAGGCAAACACATTGTAAATTCAAATTTAAAACTCTCCTAACACTTGGAAAACTTTAGAATGAGTTAAAAATAGATTTTAAGCTGAAATGAATCTTTCTAACTGATTGTTCACATTTATTAGTTATAGGGACACTTTTTAGGCTAGGAAAATAATTCTGAAAATTGGTAAAATAAATGTAAATTAATTCACATCAGAGGAGAAGTTCAAAAATATATTATTTAATATTTTAGATCAGAACCTATTCTGTTTAGATGATATGTCCTACTATTTAATATTAAAACTCACTTTTAGGCATAGAAGATAAATCTGAAAAATATAGGAAAATAGGTATGCATAATTAGAAAATGATAAATGAAGTCTCCAAATCCCAAAACTTCAGTTTAGGATTTGGTAGAAGATCTGAAAACCTATTTGGAGTAGGAAAATACCTTTTATACAAACTTTGTGGCTAAGAAGTGTAATAATTAAATATGAAGAATTTTTCAAATTGGAACTTCATATATAGTGTGCAAATAGAAATCTGAATACAGAAGTTAGAAATCATATACATATGTTTAAAAGTGCATGAGGGCCAAAAATAAACACATGTAGAGTAACCACAACACTTAGAAATGAGAATGACTTTCATAGGTATGTATGTGTGGTTTGTATGAAGTGAAAGTGTGAACCATGTCTTATGGATTGTTGTTTTCTTTTGCTATGTGTATTGGCATGAGTAGAACCTGCCCCAGAGCAAGTTCTCCCCTTCCAAGACCAAGACTTTCCATTCCCAAAGCAGCAGGAAGAAGGCAAGTGTCATTGACCACTTTGATCCTATACTAGGATATGTAGATAGAATTATTTGCATTGTCAATTGAAATATGAAACCAATGCTAGGAAGTTTCCCTAGAATTGCATTACCTTGTTTCCTTGTAGCTGGGGTTGGGATTTATTTTATCATGTCATTCATTCGTATTACTTATGCTTAGCCATGCCTAGAATGGGATAAGTGGGATATGAGATCATCATTTTATTTACCTTACTCTTGAATGAGATATTATGAGATATGTAGAGGTAGAGATCGAGGCAAGTTGGATGAATTGGTTGGTGTTGGGTGCACGAGACTCGGGTTTGTGTTTAGTAGTTGCCTGGATCCTAAGGACCGGTTCATGGAGCATGTAACCTAGCTTTACTGTGCCAACCACATGCTGAGATGGGGTAGCTTGGCCAGTTAATTAGGTGTATCCCCGGTGTAGTATGGGTGTGTTGGATGGTGCGGGAAATAGGTGTCAGCTGGACTACCATATGAACCGCAAGGCTCAAGAGGGGGCCACTGCAGCGGGGTTGGAGCCTCTTGTATGCTGTTAGGGGTGAAACCTCAGTGGGCCTACGCTCGTCGGGAATCCCTTTGTAAAGGCTTCGTAGTGATCTCCTGGCTACACACCTAGGAAGTGTGAATTTATTTCGTGGACACTGGCATAATAAAGGTTCTTTTAGTCCACCCGGCAACGGGGGATGAAATCACTACATGTGGGTACAGTGGTGCAAACTCTGCAGAGTCAAAACTGTCATGACAACCGTGCTCACGGTCAAGAGCGGCTTGGGCTTATTCATGATTAGAGGATGATGGCTTTGGAAGTTGAGGATGTTAAGCGGGGAGCTTAACATTGGAATTGATGTTGTGGTTATTTAATTCTGATGATGGGTTGGAGATTTGGGACCATTTCACCTATGTAATAATGTAGGTGCTTAATAAGCTAAGATGATAGGTATTAATTGCGTAGTGCTTTAACCATGAGTTCAACCTCTCCTTGTTCTGGCCATGCATGACATAACTTTCCCACACTTGTTGAGTACCAACGGTACTGAAACTTGCATATTTGTTGGTTTAAATTGCTGCTCAGGTCAAGGGGATGAGGTGGTGTTCAATGACCAAGACTTCGGACCCGAAGAAGGATTCTAGGTTCATGGAGTCCCCCTCGGGCAACTCCTGTGACGGAGCCCACAAGAATAATATTCCGCTGCTATTTTATTTACATGTTATGAACTTATTATCGTCCATCGAGACATATGCTTTGTAAGACATATTTATATTCGACACCTGGCTTGTAATAAATGATGCTTCACTATTTGTCATCACATGTATGAGAAAATGATCTTGGCATACATGTGATATTCACTCGGTTGTTCTTCGGAGAAATCGGGTGTGACAGGAATGGTATCAGAGCTAAGGTTGCCCGTAGGAACGTGGACCTAGGTAGAAATGGACGTATTTAAGGACCCTATTTTCTTAAAAACTATTTTACAAAGATGTGGGTTGAAAAGTGTTATTTAATGGGTCACTTTATTTACCTTGCCCCAATTTTATTCAAAATACAATTTTTATTTAAATCTTATCTAACTTAATTTTAAATGATTTATGTTTTAGATGGTTCGCATGATACGCACCGCCCGCAAGTCCACCGGAGGGAGAGTTCCTGTAGTTGCCCTTGCCCTAAGAGAGGAGAATCGTCCGGTGACGTACCACTCCTACGGACTGGCAGTAGGAGGCTTGTTGCGCCGTCTACGGCGTATGCTCCACTCTGCCGGCAAGACGGGCAAGCTAATCATACACTACAGCTCCACCCGGACCATCCGTGAGAAGCGGGAAGAATGGAGTTCAGAAATGAGGATTATCCATGAAGATCAGCTGCTCAAGATCCACCGCTCTCCAGCTTGTCAAGCGACACAGGTTGATGCCGAGAGGGATGTCACCTGGGAGGCCATCACCTGCCAGAGTTACATCTACCGTCGCCACCTGGACAGAACTGAGTACATGTATGTCCTTCAGCGTGAGAGTGGTACCGTGGAGTACAAGTACCCGCCAGTGCAGCAGGGGACTTCCCATGAGCACATGGACCTGTGCTTGGAGGATGCTGCTATGCTCAGCACTCGACTGCAGGAGTGTCAGTAGGAGCTTCAGGATGTTTGTGACACCCTGAAGGAGACCGAGGCATTGCTTCGCGCCAGCTTGAGGGCGAGAGAAAGAGGAGATGGGAATGAACTGTGTGTCACCATGAATGACACATGGACTCCTGACTCCCCAGACCGCCGGGCAAGCAGGCGTCACTGCACTTCTCCACCAACAGCTTCCCCACCCAAAGCAGAGTGAGAGGGCAGCCGCAATAATGAGGAAGATCCCGAGGAGCCAGATCAGTGATACGAGTCGTGTAGAGTCCTTTCCCTTAGTTCAGCAGGTTATCGAGTAGTCGAGTCAATACTTTAGTTAATGGTGTGTTAATGTTTAGTGTGTGACGTGATTGTGGAAGCCATGGGCATTTGTCCGCAACCTCGTCTTTAGGTTGCTTTGCTTTGATGTGTGAACCCCTATGAATTAAGAGTGCATTTATTTTCGCATGAGACGTGAAACCCTCAGAAAATGTTGATATAATAAGACCTCAAGAGTTTAAGTTTAAACAAGCAAATTGGGAATTTAATATGAAATGTTCTAAATTAACATTTGGTTGATCATGATAGATGGCCGGAAGAGGAAAGGGTCGTGGTGCCAACCCCACCAACAACAACGATGAGGCCGGCAACCCTCATCTTTCTGGAGGACAAGACAGGGGTGGTCGCCGTGAAGGAGTTGATCCCATCCACCAAATGCTTGAAAATCAGAATCAACTCATCCAGAGCCTAACTCAAGTGCTGGCCAACTTGCACCAAGTTCCACCTCCACAAGCTGCACCACGCCAACCAAGGTTGAGTGAGTTTCTAGGGACTCAATCTCCAAAGTTTGCAAGTGCTGCTGAACCTCTGGAGGCAGATGATTGGCTAAAGACCATTGAGAGAAAGATGAGGATCATACAATGCCAAGGGTATGAGAGGGTGCTGTTTGCCTGTCACCAATTGCATGGACCTGATTGGTGGACCGCTTACGTGGTCGCCCATCATGACCCTGAGAACATCACTTGGGAAGAGTTCAAGCGCAGTTTCCGCAACCATTACATACCAAGGGGTGAACTCAAAAACAAGAGAAAGGAGTTCTTGGGGCTGCAGCAAGGAAACATGACTGTGAGGGAATACCTCACTAAATTCACCCAACTATCCCGTTATGCACCACGGGACATCGAGACTGATGAGCAGAAACAGGACTGCTTTGCGGAAGGACTTACTGCGGAAATGCAGTAAGCAATGTCGTCCAACGAGTATGAAAGTTTCCAAAAGATGGTGGACAGAGCATTTGCTGTGGAGAGGAAGCTGAAGGCCTTGGAAAATGAAAACAAGAGGAAGGCGGGATGGTCACACCAAGCCTCGGGTAGCAACACACGCCCACGACTGATGCAACCAACCGCAGGGCAGACGAGCCATGCTGTGGTACCCTACTCAGCACCCAGAGGGTACAACCCAAATTTCAGGCCTCCATAAGCACCGGCACAGCTGCAGCGTCAGTTTGTACAGCAGCCTCATCCCACATATCAACCTCAACCAGCAGTGCAAGGACCACAGAACCAACCCCAAGACAACAAAGGCCAGACACCTAAGGTCAGGGTGCAATGCTTCAATTGTGGTGAGGTGGGGCACTACGCTTATAAGTGCCCAAAGAAGAAGCCCATGCAGCCACAACAGCAGTATGTGATGCAAGGACGCGTGAACCACGTGACCGTGGAGGAGGCGCAAGAGGCACCTGACGTGGTAGTTGGTAAGTTTCCTGCCAATTTACACATTGGAATCCTGTTGTTCGATTCTGGTGCTACCCACTCGTTCACTGCTCAAGGGTTTGTTACGAAGCATGATCTAGCAACAACACAAATGAACCATATGCTAGCAGTAAACTCTCCAGGGGGATAAATAAGGACAAGACAAGTGTGTCCCAAGGTGAATCTAGACATTAATGGGGTGGTATTTACTGCAAACCTCATAGTGATAGACTCACAAGGGATAGATATTATTTTGGGTATGGATTGGTTGACCAAACACAAAGGAATCATCCATTGTTTGACAAGAACGGTGGAACTAACTCACCCTAGTGGCTCAAGAGTAAATTCATAACCATACAAGAGTCTAGGAGGGACATTAAACTCAATCAAGTTGAGGTGGAAGTGGAGGAGATCAGGATCATCAGGGAATATCCCGATGTTTTTCCGGAGGAGTTGCCAGGTATGCCCCCCGATCGTGAAGTGGAATTCGCGATTGAGCTAGTGCCTGGAACAGCTCCGATATACAAGAGACCCTATCGGATGGACTCCAAACAGCTGGAAGAACTCAAGGAACATTTGAGAGAATTGACCGAGAAGAGGTACATCCGTCCTAGTTCCTCACCATGGGGAGCTCCAGTAATATTTGTGCCCAAGAAGGACGGGACCCAAAGGTTATGCGTAGACTACCGTGCGTTGAATGAAGTAACCATCAAGAACAAGTACCCGTTACCCCTCATTGAAGACTTGTTTGATCAGTTGAGGGGAGCTTGTGTGTTCTCGAAAATTGATCTCAGGTCGGGATACCACCAACTTAAGATAAGGCAAACTGATATCCCAAGACAGTTTTCGTATCTCGGTACGGGCTGTATGAATACATCGTCATGCCTTTCAGGCTAACTAATGCCCCGACATACTTCATGTATCTCATGAACAAGGTATTCATGGAATATCTGGACAAATTTGTGGTGGTTTTCATTGATGACATTCTCGTCTTCTCCAAAGATGAAGAAGAACATGAGGAACATCTACGGTTGGTGTTGCAAAAGCTGAGAGAACACCAACTATATGCCAAGTTGAGCAGTGTGAGTTTTGGTTGAAGAGAGTTCCCTTCTTAGGACATATAATCTCAGAGGGAGGAATCTCCGTAGATCCAGCCAAGATCGAGGATGTACAGATGTGGAAGACCCCTGAGAATGTCGGGGAAGTTCGGAGCTTCTAAGGATTGGCTGGGTATTATCGACGGTTTATTGAGGGTTTTTCCAAGATTTCGAGACCCCTCACCAAATTGTTGGAGAAGGGAATCACATTCACATGGACACCGGAGTGCGAGACGAGTTTTTATGAACTGAAGAAAAGATTGACAACAGCCCCAGTGCTAGTTATGCCAGATATGCAGAAGAACTTTTCGGTGTACTATGATGCCTCTGGAAACGGGTTGGGTTGTGTTCTCATGCAAGAGGGGCATGTTGTGGCTTATGCGTCCCGGCAGCTCCGGAAACACGAGAAGAACTATCCTACGCATGACCTAGAGCTAGCCGCAGTGGTATACACATTGAAGATTTGGCGGCATTACTTGATGGGAAAGAGGACAGAGATATATACGGATCATAAGAGCTTAAATTATATTTTCACACAGCCAGATCTCAACCTCAGAAAAAGAGCTAATCCACAACTTTGATGTGGGCATCAACTATCATCCTGCAAAAGCGAACGTCATGCAGATGCTTTAAGCCGGAAGGTGCAGGTCAATAGGTTGAGCTTGAAGGACATGCCTATAGAATTGAAGGAAGAGGTTATAAAACTGAATCTATGTCTGGTGAATAGTGGTGAAGCCATCGCCATGGAAGTGGACTCCACATTAGATCAAGATATACGCAACGGTCAAAAGACTGATGAGAAGATACAAGAAATAAAAGAACTTATCAAGGATAATAAAGCCCCTGGTTTCAGAGAGGATGAACAAGGTACGGTGTGGCACGGGAATAGAATCTGTGTGCCTGAGGTGAAGGAGATCCGTGAATTGATTTTGAAGGAAGCTCATGATTCTGACTATTCCATTCATCCTGGGAGTACGAAGATGTATCATGACCTCAAGAGCAGGTATTGGTGGTATGGCATGAAGCGAGATGTTGCGGAACATGTTGCCCTATGTGACACATGTCAGTTGGTGAAAGCAGAACATCAACGACCCGCGGGATTATTGCAACCACTCAAAGTGCCTGAATGGAAATGGGAAGAAATCGGTATGGATTTCATAGTGGGACTACCCAGGACCCAATCGTTATATGATTCAATATGGATCATCATCGACAGGCTAACCAAGGTAGCTCATTTCATCCCCGTGAAAGAAAGCTACAGCGGATCCAAATTGGCAGAATTATACATGTCAAGGATCGTGTGTTTCGATGGAGTGCCAAAGAAGATAGTGTCAGCTCGAGGGACACAGTTCACCTCAAGGTTCTGGCAGAAGTTACATGAAACCATGGGAACCCATCTAAATTTCAGTTATGCCTATCACCCCCAGACTGACGGGTAGACGGAAAGAACCAATCAGATCCTTGAGGATATGCTGAGAGCGTGTGCGCTTAAGAACAATAGGAGTTGGGATAAGAACTTACCATATACGGAGTTCTCTTATAACAACAACTATCAGGCTAGTATGAAGATGTCACCATTTGAGGCCTTGTATGGGAGGAAGTGCAGAACTCCCCTATTTTGGAACCAAACAGGGGAAAGTAAAGTGTTTGGGCCCGAAGTACTACAAGAAGCCGAGGCGAAAGTGAGGGAAATCCGCAACAACTTGAGGATAGCACACACACGACAAAAGAGCTATGCCGATGTACGGAGAAGAGCGCTCGTTTTGAACGTGGGGGACTATGCCTACCTCAAGGTGTCCCCTATCCGAGGACTTCGTCGGTTCAAGGTAAAAGGGAAGTTATCACCTCGATACATCGGACCCTTTCAGGTTCTGGAGAGGAAAGGCGAAGTGGCATATCAACTAAAACTACCGGCTCGCTTATCGGATGTGCACGATATATTCCATGTGTCACAGCTCAAGAAATGTCTGAGGACGCCTGAAGAGATGTTACCCATGAATGAGGTTGACGTAGGAGAGGATCTGTCTTATGCCGAGCAACCGGTCAACATTTTGGAGACAATGGAACGCCTCACAAGAAATAAAAGAATCCGGATGTGCAAGGTGCAGTGGAAGCATCACTCGGAAGAGGAAGCCAAAGGAAGCGAGAAGACGAGCTTCAGGCACAATTTCCGGAATTGTTTTCCTAGAACCACCAATCTCGAGGACGAGATTTCTTTTAAGGGGGGTAGATCTGTAACACCCCAAAATCTGTTAAGAGGGGAATTTTAAAAATTTTGGACGTACTGCATGTGGTGCAGAAATTCAAATTCAAATTGGAATTCAAATTCAAATCAAAACAGAAAAGAAAAGGAAAAAGAAAAAAAATAAAAAGAAAACCCAACCGGCCAGTGGGTCGAAACCCGCCAGCCGGCCCACTATTTTCCCGCGCGCCCTCTCTTCCTCTCACTGACAGGCGGGGCCCGCGTGTCATCTCCTACCTCCCACTCGCGCCAACCAACTGAACTTTTCCCCGCGCCCGATCGCAACGAACTATGGAAACCCGCGTCCCCAGCCCGAATTTCGGTCCCGGACGTCTCCAACTCGATCCCAACAGACCGCCGCCCTCCCCCTCGCCTATATAAACGTCGACATCGCCCTGTTTTCCCCCACGATCAGCTGTTTTTCCTCCCGGTGAGAACCGAAGCTTCTCCCGTTGTTTTCCTTCGATCCTAGCTCGGATTTCCTGATCCAACGTGCTGATCATGTTCCACCGCCTCCGGGGAATCTCGTAGGTGAAGGAAATCTGGTGTTTTGCGCTCTAGACACAGCTCCGACGAGCACCGCCGTGTTTTCACCTCGGACCTCGCTGACGACCGCCTTCCAGAGCCTCCGAGCTCAAGAAAAACCCCGAGGTGAGATCCCCGACCTCCCCTCTACCGTTCTATGCCATGAAATCCAAGTTTTAGGAAGTATAGACGAAAATTCGAAGATCTCTGGCGAGATCGCCGCCTCCCGCCGCCGCGCGCCTCCGGGCAGCGCGGGCTGGCTCCGGCCAGGGCGACGTGGCCCCTTGAGGGCCGTCTATTTTAAATGGCACGGCAGAATAAAACCCACGCGTACAGGTTCGATGATCTAATCTGAGCCGTCCACTTTAAATCGGATGGTCCACATCAGCCCCGCGTTATAAAGGCTGGGATTCTTACGCGCTACCCCCTGGGTATCTCGGAAAACATGAGCTAGCCCCAGAAACTTCTGATCTAGCCCCTGGAACTTCAGAAATTCGTGTAAATTCATTTAAAAATCAGTTTTAGCCCCTGGACTTTTAATAAAAATTAGGAAACCCCCTCTGTTATGTGTAGTTAGACCCCTGGAAATTTATGAAATAATAAATTAGACCCTGTGGTTGGGTGGATTTACCTTTTTGACCCTATATGATATTAAATTCAGAAATTTGAATATGTGATTAGGATTTAAATTTAAAAAGGTGAGGCAAACACATTGTAAATTCAAATTTAAAACTCTCCTAACACTTGGAAAACTTTAGAATGAGTTAAAAATATATTTTAAGCTGAAATGAATCTGTCTAATTGATTGTTCACATTTATTAGTTATAGGGACACATTTTTAGGTTAGGAAAATAATTCTGAAAATTGGTAAAATAAATTTAAATTAGTTCACATCAGAGGAGAAGTTCAAAAATATATTATTTAATATTTAAATCAGAACCTATTCTGTTTAGATGGTATGTCCTACTATTTAATATTAAAACTCACTTTTAGGCATAGAAGATAAATCTGAAAAATATAGGAAAATAGGTATGCATAATTAGAAAATGATAAATGAAGTCTCCAAATCCCAAAACTTCCGTTTAGGATTCGGTAGAAGATCTGAAAACCTATTTGGAGTAGGAAAATACCTTTTATACAAACTTTGTGGCTAAAAGTGTAATAATTAAATATAAATAATTTATTCAAATTGGAACTTCATATATAGTGTGCAAATAGAAATCTGAATACATAAGTTAGAAATCATATACATATGTTTAAAAGTGCATGAAGGCCAAAAATCAACACATGTAGAGTAACCACAACACTTAGAAATGAGAATGACTTTCATAGGTATGTATGTGTGGTTTGTATGAAGTGAAAGTGTGAACCATGTCTTATGGATTGTTGTTTTCTTTTGCTATGTGTATTGGCATGAGTAGAACCTGCCCCAGAGCAAGTTCTCCCCTTCCAAGACCAAGACTTTCCATTCCCAGAGCAGCAGGAAGAAGGCAAGTGTCCTTGGCCACTTTGATCCTATACTAGGATGTGTAGATAGAATTATTTGCATTGTCAATTGAAATATGAAACCCATGCTAGGAAGTTTCCCTAGAATTGCATTACCTTGTTTCCTTGTAGCTGGGGTTGGGATTTATTTTATCATGTCATTCATTCATATTACTTATGCTTAGCCATCCCTAGAATGGGATAAGTGGGATATGAGATCATCAATTTATTTACCTTACTCTTGAATGAGATATTATGAGATATGTAGAGCTAGGGATCGAGGCAAGTTGGATGAATTGGTTGGTGCTGGGTGCACGGGACTCGGGTTTGTGTTTAGTACTTGCCTGGATCCTAAGGATCGGTTCATGGAGCATGTAACCTGGCTTTACTTACCGTGCCAACCACTTGCCGAGATGTATTAATTAGGTGTATCCCCGGCGTAGTATGGGTGTGTTGGATGGTGCGGGGAATAGGTGTCAGTTGGACTACCATATGAACTGCAAGGCTCAAGAGGGGGCCACTGCAGCGGGGTTGGAGCATCTTGTATGCTGTTAGGGGTGAAACCTCAGTGGGCCCACACTCGTCGGGAATCCCTTTGTAAAGGCTTCGTAGTGATCTCCTGGCTACACACCTGGGAAGTGTGAATGTGGTTCGTGGCCACTGGCATAATGGAGGTTCTTTTAGTCCACCCGGCAACGGGGGATGAAATCACTACATGTGGGTACAGTGGTGCAAACTCTGCAGAGTCAAAACTGTCATGACAGCCGTGCTCAAGGTCAAGAGCGGCTTGGACTTATTCATGATTAGAGGATGATGGTTTTGGAAGTTGAGGATGTTAAGCGGGGAGCTTAACATTGGAATTGATGTTATGGTTATTTGATTCTGATGATGCGTTGGGAGATTTGGGACCATTTCACATGTGTAGTAATGTAGGTCCTTAATAAGCTAAGGTGATATGTACTAATTGCGTAGTGCTTTAACCATGAGTTCAACCTCTCCTTGTTCTGGCCATGCATGACATAACTTTCCCACACTTGCTGAGTACCAACGGTACTCAAACTTGCATATTTGTTGGTTTAAATTTCTGCTCAGGTCAAGGGGATGAGGTGGTGTTCAATGACCAAGACTTCGGACCTGAAGAAGGATTCTAGGTTCATGGAGTCCCCTCGGGCAACTCCTGTGACAGAGCCCACAAGAATAATATTCCGCTGCTATTTTATTTACATGTTATGAACTTATTATCGTCCATCGAGACGTATGCTTTGTAAGACATATTTATATTCGACACCTGGCTTGTAATAAATGATGCTTCACTATTTGTCATCACATGTATGAGAAAATGATCCTGGCATACATGTGATATTCACTCGGTTGTTCTTCGGAGAAATCGGGTGTGACACACACTTCCTTTGTTGTGCGATCAGGAGATCACTATGAGGCCTTTACAAAGGTTCTACCGATAAGTACAAGACCTCTAAGGTTTCACCGCCGCAGTTCCCAGGTACACCCTCCCCTACAGAAGCCCCCTCTTAAGCCTTTGTGGTTCTTAGCGTAGTCCAACTGACTCCCGTTCCCCGCATCATCCAAAAACTCATACTATACCGGCAAAACACCTAATTAATTGGCCAAGCTGCCCAATCTCAGTCTTGTGGTGGCACTGTAAAGTTGAGATAATTGTTCCATGAACCGGTCCTTAGAATCTAAGACGGGCACTTATCACAATCTCGAGTCTCATGCACAAAGCACCATGCCCATTCAACAGTCCGTCTAGATTCCTATGTCTCCGACACATTCTTGTGTCATATATATCTCAATATGACAACAATAACTATGTTTCAATTCATATTCTAAATTGTAACCATAACTAAACACATAAAACGACAACTACCTATTCTATTTAAATCCCACCATGGTTTCTAGGAATAACATGGAACAAAAGTAGTGAAACATCCTAATTTGAGTTTCATATTAAAGACAACAAGCAAATAATATAACTAATCTTCCTAGGTTAGTATCAAAGTGGTCAAGAAACACTTGCCTTCGATTTGCTGCTCAGAGATGTCAAATTCTTATTTTTGAAGATTAGTAATTTTCTCTTGTGATGGTTCTATCCTTGTATATACACACAAAACAATGCAAAAACACACAATAAGAAACATGGCAATCATTGCAAACTTACAAGTATAGGGCCATATTCATTTATTATTCATGAATTTCTAATGTATTTTACTTATATACATATGATTATACATTGTTTCATTTGTTATTGAGAATAAAATGGTAATAACATGATATATATGTATTTATATTTAATTTTTGTTGTGATAAAACATTTATTTCTAACTTTATTGCAATTTATAATAACTTTTAGAGTGTATATATGTATATATACTAATTTTGTTATAATTTCAGACCTAAATATTGTTCTAAAAGTATTTTAATAACTATTTCTAAAGTATATATTGCTTTTATTGCATTTTCAGAATTTCTTTATGCATTTTAGATAATTTTCCAAAAAATTCTAAAGTATATATTGTTTTTATTTTGATTGCAGCATTATTATATTACCTCGAATACATTTTCAGCCTATGAAATTAATTTTTTTAATTTCACAATATATATACTTGTTAAAATGTGAAAACAAGTTTATTTTATACCTTTTATGGTTTTCTAGTAATTATTTATACTACTTTGGTTATTTATATAATTAAAATAAGTTTTTATACTGTTTAGGGTCTAATTATAATATTTATAACTATTCTAGGGGCTTAAATGGATTTTACAGTAATGAGTTCTTAATATTTTGGATGAACAAGGCCTAGCTTTTAAATTAAATTTAATTGTATTTCCTATTTTCTGATAAGTACAAGGTTCATTTTGTAAAGTTTAGGGCCTATATTAATTCCTCAATAAACTATAGGGGTTATTTGTGAAATTCCCAACCTTTATAACTTCTTTGAATATGGGTTGTTGATCCTAAATGGTCGGCCCTGATTTAAAACATGCCAAGGGGTATGTTTGTTTTTATCTAGACCACACACAGAAAATCAAAGGCCGAGATTGGGCCACGTCGCCCTGGACTCCGCCGGCGAGGCTATGCAGCGTCGACCGGCGGCGAGCGGCGGCTCCCTCGCCGGAATTCGTCGATTCTTGCAAATACTTGACCATTTCTTGAACTTTCTACTCGGGCACATAGAAGAGGCGATGGGTAACTCACCTAGGGCGTTCTCTTGAACCCGAAATGGCTCGAGGGGTGTCGGCGACGAGAGAAGGCAGTGGTCGCCAGTGAACTTCGTCGGCAGAGTTCTTGGGTATCTGTTCCTTGGCGTTTTTCATCGGAAAATCTTCCGTGTGACCTTGTGAAGATGTAGGAGACATTAGAACGGAACAATTGAATGAAATTTTAAAAAATCTTTGTTGAGGGGCGGCGGCCTTACCGATTTGATTCAGGAGCGGTTAGAGAAGGGAAAACGGTGGGGTTTAGGGCTGTTTAAATAGGTGACCAACGGGCGGAGGTGGTTGGGGCACTGACTGGAGAAAAGACATGAGGAATTGGACGCGTCTGAAGCATTATCGCATGTGGTTTTCATGGGAGAGAGAGAAGACAGTTGCTGCCCTTTGGAGAAGAAGAAACTGACAGCCTGGGTCCACATGTCAGTTAGAAAAAGAGAGAAGAAAGGGGACGGGCTGGCTTGGGCTGCTTGATTGAATTTTGGCCCAAAACAAGTTTACTCTTTTCCTTTTCTTTTTCCAGTTTGTTGCAAGTTTAAATTTGATCCCTTTTGAATTATGTGCTCTCTCATATTTGTATTCTCAACTCAAGTGTACATAAAATAATGTAATTCATTTATTCCTCTGTTTTTTTGGAAGTTTTTGGTGTTACAACTCTACCCCCCTTAAAAAGAATCTCGACCTCAAGATTTGGAAACCCTTAAGAAAATAAATCAGGGAATTGTGACTTGAGTTCGTCTTCTCTTTCCCATGTAGCTTCTGCTCCAGAGTGATGTTTCCACTGTACTTTTCACATACGCACTTTCTTGTTTCTTGTAATGTGTTTCGTTGTCTCAAGAATTTTAATTGGATACTAGGTATATGAAAGGTCTTCTTGTACATCATGCTCATCCATTGGCAATTCTTCTCTAGTGCTCTTAAACACTTCTTGATCTTTGATACATGGAACACATCGTGTACATCCGATAAATGAGAAGGTAATTCCAAATGATATGCAACTTCTCCTTCACGTTCCATTATCTTGAATAGTCCGATATACCGAGGTGCTAGTTTTCCTTTTACCTTAAATCGACGAAGTCCTCTCATTGGTGATATTTTAAGATATACGTACTCTCCTACGTCAGAGATCAATTATTGTGATCTCGTATCTGCATAGCTCTGCTGTCTGGTTTGAGCTGTCTTTAGATTATTGCGGATTTCTTTCACTTGGGTGGATGTAAACTCAACCTTGGTGCCATCGGTATGAGTTAATTCTACGGTTCTTGTTGAACAATGAATTACTCCCTCAAATTTGTCAACCAATCAATTCGCAAGATTATGTCTATCCCTTGTGATTCTATCACAATGAGATTTGCAAGAAATTCCACTTCATTTACTTCTAACCTCACTTTATGATATACTTGTCTTGCCCTTAATGGTCCTCCAGGTGAATTTACTACTAACACTCGATTCATGTATGCAGTAGGTAAATTGTGCCTCGTTATAAATTCTTTAGCTATAAATGAGTGAGCTGCACCAAAATCAAACAAAATTGTAGAAGGGTGGGAATCGGCAGAAAACATACAAATAACCATATCTGGTGCATCCTGAGCTTCTTCAATGGTCACATGGTTCACCTTACCCGTACAGGGTTGGATTGCTGAGACAGCTTCTTATTTAGGCATCTATTTGCATATAAATTGTCCAGCATCTCCACAATTATAGCATTGTCCTGTGATTTTGTCAACCTGTGCTTTGTTGTTTTACTGTGCATTTTGTTGGTTTGATCCTGCGGAACAAGGTTGAAAATCAGGACATTGTTGGTGCACAAGTTACCGCTGTTGCTGAGGTTGGAAGGTTGGGTTCCTTGCGGCAAGATTGTAGTTCCTTTGCATCTGATTTGCAACCACTGGACGGTTCATTATTCCAGCCAGCGGTGATGTGAAGCGAGGCCGACTGTTGCTGCCTGAAGACTGACCTTGCCAAGTCATCTTCCTCTTTCTGTCTTCACTCAACTATTGTCTTTTCTTTTCTACTATAAATGCCTTGTCAACTAACTTCTAGAAATTAGCATAGTCATTGGATGGTATGGCATATTGTATTACTTTGTTCAGTCCCTCCATGTAGCAATCTTGTTTCTTCTCATCCGTGTCTATGTCTCCTGGTGCGTAGCGTGATAGTTGTGTGAACTTGGTAAGAAACTCTCGCATAGACATGCTCCCTTGCTTCAAAGAGATAAATTCCTTACGCTTGTTCTTAATTTCACCAGCTGGTACGTAGTGGTTGCGGAAAGCTTGCTTGAATTCATCCCATGAAATATTCTTTGGGTATGTGTGGGCTGCTGTGAAAGCGGTCCACCAATCTGCTGTAGGTCTTGAGAACTGGTGAGAGGCAAAGAGCACCCTCTCACGTCCTTGGCATTGCACAATCTGCAGCTTGCTTTCAATGGTGTTAAGCCAATCATTTGCGTCCAAAGGTTCTGTTGCACTAGCAGTCCTTGGAGGCTGAGTATTGACAAATTCACTCAATCTTGGCTGACGTTGTGCATTCTGTGGTGGTGGTGGTTGCTGCAGATTGGCCACCACTTGCATCAAGTTTCGGAGGAGTTGATTTTGCACATTCATCATCTGTTGTAGTGCTTCTGCATCTCCTCTGCATGCTACTCTATGCTGCCATTTTAGAAGGGGAAATCTTACAGCATCATTGTTATCGTTTGCCACATTTCTTCTTCTTCTGCCTGCCATCTATTGTAAATAAATATATTTAATTTTCTTAGATATGAGTAGATATATACATACTTGTATGTATATGAATTAATATGGATATAAAATTATTAGTTTAAACATAATATTTATATGCATCAAGGTTTCAATATATACACTAAACGAGGTTGTGAACAGATGCCCAAGGCTTTCACAACTCACGTTACACACAATTAAAAATAAACAACAATCACACACTAAGTCTTATTTTACAATGCCAACATGCTACTACTCGAAATATTACATAGTTAGGGGCACCAATCCTAAACGACTTCTAATATGTATTCCTTCTCGTGAGGGTCCTGGTCTTCGTTCTCTGGGGAACTAGCCTCGGACTCAGCTCTGGGTGGCTCAGGTGGAGGCAGGGAGTCACGAGGGCGCTTGGCTGTCCTACGGCCTGGAGAGTCAGGAGTCCAGGTGTCGTCATCTGAAACGTAGAGATCATTGCCCTCTCCATCCCTCATCCTCGTGTATCCATGAAGTATAGCCTATGTTTTCTTCAAGATGTCACATATATCATGAAGCTCCTGCTGACAATCATGTAGCCTAGTGCTGAGGCTCTGTCATCAAGCATTAAATCCATCTATGAGCCTGTGCAACCCTCCTAGAGTGGCTCATGTGTGAATTCGGCCGTGCCACTCTGTCGCTGTGGAGCATACATGTTCTTTGTTCCTTCAAGTCATCCACGGTTGATATAACTCTGGCAAGTAATTGCCTCCCATGTGGCATCCTTTTCTGTTTGTTCCATGGTGGATCTCCATGCTGGTGAGTTGTGTATCTTAAGCTGCTTGTCGTCATGGTAGATTCTCGCTTCTGACTTCCATTACTCGCGTTTTGCGTGAGAAACTCTGGTAGTGTTGTAGTACATCACCAACTTGCCAGTGTAACCAACATGGCGAAGAAGAAGCCGAAGGCGCTGCACCATGCCTCCAGTGGATCCTCCGTGAGTGTGGTACGTCGTGGGGTATACACATCCTCTGCGGTACGTGCAGCCAACTGGTGTCGAGGAACACTTCCTCCGGTGGTCTTACGGGTTGTACGTCATGTGCGAGCTATCTGTTTCGTGCAAAATTTTAATTAAGTTAGAAGAATAAATGAAATGATATGTCTTTGAAATAGATGAGACTAGACCATAATAAGTAACTAAATAAACATTTTCCTTCTAAAAGCTTTTGTAAAATAGTTTTGCTAAAATATTAAGGTTTTATTTCGTCCATTTCTAACTAGGCTTGCGTCCTACAGGAAAACTTGGCTCTGATATCACTTTGTCACACCCGGTTTTCCATAAAGGACAACTAAGTGAATCTCGCATGTATGCTAGGTTTTGTTCTTTCATAAATGTGTTGGCAATAGTGATATCATAATAAATGCAAGCCAAATTTAACGTGTAATAGAATATTACAAATAAGCCATCAATAGACAAAATAAAAGTACTATTACTCTAATGACACAACAGCGAAAGTCAACAACGTGGTGCTCCATCACAGGCGTTGCCCGGGGGTTCCACCAGCCTAGTACAACTCTTCTAGAATGAAATCTTCCTCGTTGTGCTCTAATTCATCATCGTATCCTAAGGAGCATTTAAAATACAACAACAGCGTGTTTGAGTACCAATGGTACTCAGCAAGTGTAGGGAAGTAATGATAAGTAGGCTAATATCAAGGAAGGTTGTATCAAGTTGAGCACTAAGCATTAATCCTAATTCCTTAGCTTTAATTAGCAACCTATACTACCAAGCGATTATAAAACCACCATCTTCATTGTTGAATCATTAATGTTAGATTACACCATCTAACATTTCTAATTCTTTTCCATGTTTCTCTAATCATGGACAAGTCCAAGTCACTCTAATCCTGAGCACGGCTGTCATGACAGTTTGGTTCTGTGCAGAGATTGTACCACTTTACCCACAAGTCATGACTTTGTCCCTTATTTCTAGGTGGACTAAAATCTCCCTTATATCCGTTCTTGCAAGCCACATTACGCACTTCCTTTGTTGTGCGATCAGGAGATCACTATGAGGCCTTTACAAAGGGTCTACCGATAAGTACAAGCCCTCTAAGGTTTCACCGCCGCAGTTCCCAGGTACACCCTCCCCTACAGAAGCCCCCTCATAAGCCTTTGTGGTTCCCAGGGTAGTCCAACTGACTCCCATTCCCCGCATCATCCAAAAACTCATACTATACCGGCAAAACACCTAATTAATTGGCCAAGCTGCCCAATCTCAGTCTTGTGGTGGCACTGTGAAGTTGAGATAACTGTTCTATGAACCGGTCCTTAGAATCTAAGACGGGCACTTCTAACAATCTCGAGTCTCATGCACAAAGCACCATGCCCATTCAACAGTCCATCTAGATTCCTATGTCTATGACACATTCTTGTGTCATATATATCTCAATATGACAATAATAACTATGTTTCAATTCATATTCTAAATTGTAACAATAACTAAACACATAAAACGACAACTACCTATTCTATTTAAATCCCACCATGGTTTCAAGGAATAACATGGAACAAAAGTAGTGAAACATCCTAATTTGAGTTTCATATTAAAGACAACATGCAAATAATATAACTAATCTTCCTAGATTAGTATCGAAGTGGTCAAGAAACACTTGCCTTCGATTTGCTGCTCAGAGATGTCAAAATCTTATTTTTGAAGATTATTAATTTTCTCTTGTGATGGTTCTATCCTTGTATATACACACAAAACAATGCAAAAACACACAATAAGAAACATGGCAATCATTGCAAACTTACAAGTATAGGGCCATATTCATTTATCATTCATGAATTTCTAATGTATTTTACTTATATACATATGATTATACATTGTTTCATTTGTTATTGAGAATAAAATTGTTAATAACATGATATATATATATATATATATATATGTATTTATATTTAATTTTTGTTGTGATAAAACATTTATTTCTAACTTTATTGCAATTTATAATAACTTTTAGAGTGTATATATGTATATATACTAATTTTGTAATAATTTCAGACCTAAATATTGTTCTAAAAGTATTTTAATAAGTATTTCTAAAGTATATATTGCTTTTATTGCATTTTCAGAATTTATTTATGCATTTTAGATAATTTTCAAAAAAATTATAAAGTATATATTGTCTTTATTTTGATTGCAGCATTATTATATTATCTCGAATACATTTTCAGCCTACAAAATTAATTTTTTTAATTTCACAATATATATACTTGTTAAAATGTGAAAACAAGTTTATTTTATAAATTTTATGGTTTTCTAGTAATTATTTATACTAAATTGGTTATTTACATAATTAAAATAAGTTTTTATACTGTTTAGGGTCTAATTATAATATTTATAACTATTCTAGGGGCTCAAATGGATTTTACAGTAATGATTTCTTAATATTTTGGATGTAAAAGGCCTAGCTTTTAAATTAAATCTAATTGTATTTCCTATTTTCTGATAAGTACAAGGTTCATTTTGTAAAGTTTAGGTCCTATATTAATTCCTCGAAAAACTATAGGGATTATTGGTGAAATTCCCAACCTTTATAACTTCTTTGAATATGGGTTGTTGATCCTTAATGGTCGGCCCTGATTTAAAACATGCCAAGGGGTATGTTTGTTTTTATCTAGACCACACACAGAAAATCAAAGGCCGAGATTGGGCCACGTCGCCCTGGACTCCGCCGGCGAGGCTATGCAGCGTCGACCGGCGGCGAGCGGCGGCTCCCTCGCGCGGAATTCGTCGATTCTTGCAAATACGTGACCATTTCTTGAACTTTCTACTCGGGCACATAGAAGAGGCAATGGGTAACTCACCTAGGGCGTTCTCTTGAATCCGAAATGGCTCGAGGGGTGTCCGCGACGAGAGAAGGCGGTGGTCGCCAGTGAACTTCGTCGGCAGAGTTCTTGGGTATCGGTTCCTTGGCGTTTTTCATCGGAAAATCTTCCGTGTGACCTTGTGAAGATGTAGGAGACATTAGAATGGAACAATTGAATGGAATTTCAAAAACTCTCTGTTGAGGGGCGGCGACCTTACCGATTTGATTCAGGAGCGGTCAGAGAAAGGAAAACAGTGGGGTTTAGGGCTGTTTAAATAGGTGACCAATGGGCGGAGGTGGTTGGGGAACTGACTGGAGAAAAGACATGAGGAATTGGACGCGTCTGAAGCATTATCGCATGTGGTTTTCATGGGAGAGAGAAGACGGTTGCTGCCCTTGGGAGAAGAAGAAACTGACAGCCTGGGTCCACATGTCAGTGAGAAAAAGAGAGAAGAAAGGGGGCGGGTTGGCTTAGGCTGCTTGATTGAATTTTGGCCCAAAACAAGTTTACTCTTTTCCTTTTCTTTTTCCAGTTTGTTGCAAGTTTAAATTTGATCCCGTTTGAATTATGTGTTCTCTCATATTTGTATTCTCCACTCAAGTGTACATAAAATAATGTAATTCATTTATTCTTCTATCTTTTTTGGAATTTTTTGGTGTTACAACTCTACCCCCCTTAAAAAGAATCTCCACCTCAAGATTTGGAAACCCTTAAGAAAATAAATTAGGGAATTGTGACTTGAGTTCGTCTTCTCTTTCCCATGTAGCTTCTGCTCCAGAGTGATGTTTCCACTTTACTTTTCACATACGCACTTTCTTGTTTTTTGTAATGTGTTTCGTTGTCTCAAGAATTTTAATTGGATACTATGTATATGAAAGGTCTTCTTGTACATCATGCTCATCCATTGGCAATTCTTCTTCTAGTGCTCTTAAGCACTTCTTGGTCTTTGATACATGGAACACATCGTGTACATCCGATAAACAAGAAGGTAATTCCAAATGATATGCAACTTCTCCTTTGCGTTCCATTATCTTGAATGGTCCGATATACCGAGGTGCTAGTTTTCCTTTTACCTTAAATCGACGAAGTCCTCTCAATGGTGATAGTTTAACATATACGTACTCTCCTACATCAGAGATCAATTATTGTGATCTCGTATCTGCATAGCTCTGCTGTCTGGTTTGAGCTGTCTTTAGATTATTGCGGATTTCTTTCACTTTTGTTTCAACATCTCTTAACACCTCTGGCCATCAAAATATTTGACTCTCTTCTGTTTGATCCCAAAATAGAGGAGTTCTACATTTTCTTCCATATAATGCGTCAAATGGAGACATTTTCATGCTAGCCTGGTAACTATTATTGTAAGCGAATTCCGCATAGTGTAAATTCTTGTCGCAGCTTATACTATTCTCGAGTTCACATGCGCTAAGCATATCCTCAAGAATTTTATTTGTCCTTTCCGTCTGTCTGTCAGTTTGTGGAATATATGCTGAGCTGAAATTTAAATGAGTTCCAATGGACTCAAGCAATTTTTGCCAGAATCTTGAAGTAAATTGTGTACATCAATGCGACACTATTTTCTAGGACACACCATGTAAACGTACTATTCTGGACATGTATAATTCTGCTAACTTTGATCCATTATAATTTTCTTTCACTGGTACGAAATGGGTAACCTTAGTTAATCTATCAACTATTACCCATATTGAATCAAACTATATTGAGTCCTAGGCAAACCAACTATAAAATCCATTCCTGTTTATTACCATTTCCAATCAGGTATCTTAAGTGGTTGTAACAATCCTGCAGTTTTTTATGTTCTGCTTTTACTGGATGACATGTGTAGCATAACGCCACATGTTCTACAATATCTCCCTTCATATCATACCACTAATACCTACTCTTAAGATCCTGATACATTTTAGTGCTCCCAGAATGGATAGAATAATCAGAATCATGGGCCTCTTTTAGGATTAACTCTCAATTCTCTTTGATATCTGGTACACATATTCTCTTCCCATGCCATATTGTATCTTGTTCCTCTTCTCTAAATCTTGGAGCTTTGTTTTTTATTAATCTTTTGATTTCTTGTATCTTCTCGTCATTCTGTTGGTCGTTCCGAATATCTAGTTCTAATGTTGAATCTACTTCCATTTTAACTATCTCATTGTTATTGACCAGACTTAAATTAAGTCTTGCAAATTCATTACAAAGTTGAGGTTGTAGATTACTCATTGTCAATATATTGACATGAGCATTTCCGGTTAATGCATCTACAATTACATTAGCTTTTCATAGATGGTAATGGATTCCCACATCAAAATCATTGATGAACTCCAACCATCTTTGTTGCCGAAGATTTGGATCCGGTTGTGTGAAGATATATTTCAAACTCTTATGATCTGTTTAGATTTTTGTTCTCTTTCCCATTAAATAGTGTCTATATAGCTTCAGTGCATGTACTACTACTGCTAACTCTAGATCATGTGTAGGATAGTTCTTCCCATGTTTTCAAAGTTGTCTTGAGGCATATGCAATAACATGCCCATCATGCATAAGAACACATCCCAATCCTTGCTCTGAAGCATCTCAGTAAACAGAAAATTCCTTCTCCATATCTGGCATAACCAAGACTGGAACCGACGTTAACTTCGCCTTTAATTCTTGGAAACTTGATTCACACTTAGGTGTCCATATGAAAGCAGCTCCGTTCTCTAACATTTTAGTAAGCGGCTTTGCAATCTTTGAAAACCCTTTAATAAATCTTCTATAATATCTTTCTATAATATCTAGCCAATCCTAAGAAACTTCAGATTTCTCCGGCATTCTCTGGCATCTTCCACTTTTGAAAATCAGCTATTTTATCTGGTTCCAGGGATATCCTCCTTGAGATATAATATGTCCTAGAAATGCAACTTTCTTTAGCCAGAATTCACACTTGATGAGTTTGACATATAGTAATGTTCTCTTAGCTTCTGTAATACCAATCTCAAATGTTTCTCATGCTCCTCCTCATTCTTTGAGAAAAATAAAATATCATCAATGAAGACCACTACAAATTTGTCCAAATATTTTATGAATACCTTATTCTTAAGATACGTGAAATATCGTATATTCATATAGTCCACACCTAGAGACAAAGGCTGTCTTTGGAATATCTGATTATGCAATAACATGCCCATCTTGTATAAGAACACATCCCAATCCTTGCCTTGAAGCATCGCAGTAAATAGAAATTTCCTTCTCCATATTTGGGACAACCAAGACAGGAGCCGTTGTTAACTTCTCCTTTAGTTCTTGGAAACCTTATTCACACTTAGGTGTCCATATGAAAGCAGCTTGTAACTCTAACATTTTAGTAAGTGGCTTTGCAATCTTTAAAAACCCTTCAATAAATCTTCTATAATATCCCGCCAATCGTAAGAAACTTCGGATTTCTCTGACATTCTCTAGCGTCTTCCACTTTTGAACATCGTCTATTTTATTTGGGTTCACATATATTCCTCCTTGATATATAATGTCCTAGAAATGCAACTTTTTTTAGCTAGAATTCACACTTGCTGAGTTTGGCATATAGTTGATGTTCTCTTAGCTTCTGCAATACCAATCTCAAATGTTTCTCATGCTCCTCCTCATTCTTCGAGAAAATTAGAATATCATCAATGAACACCACTACAAATTTATCCAAATATTTCATTAATACCTTATTCATAAGATACATGAGTATGCTGGAGCATTTGTCAATCCAAAAGGCATGACTGTATATTTATATAGTTCATACCTAGAGACAATGGTTGTCTTTGGAATATTTGATTCTCTTATTTTCAATTGATGATATCCTGAACGGAGGTCAATCTTGGAGAATAAACATGCACCTCTTAGCTGATCAAACAAATCTTCAAAGCTTGGCAAAGGGTATGTCACACCCGGTTTCTCCGAAGAACAACCGAGTGAATATCACATGTATGCCAGGATCATTTTCTCACACATGTGATGACAAATAGTGAAGCATCATTTATTACAAGCCAGGTGTCGAATATAAATAAGTCTTACATAGCAAATGTCTCGATGGACAATAATAAGTTCATCACAAGTAAATAAACTAGCAGCGGAATAATTATTCTTGTGGGCTCTGTCACAGGCGTTGCCCGCGGGACTCCATGAACCTAGAAGCCTTCTTCGGGTCCAAAGTCTTGATCATTAAACACCACATTATTCTCTTGACCTGAGTAGCAATATAAACCAACAAATATGCAAGGTTCAGTACCGATGGTACTCAGCAAGTGTGGGAAAGTAATGTCATGCATGGCTAGAACAAGGGGAGGTTGAACTCTTGGTTAAAGCACTACGCAATTATTGCCTACCACCTTAGCTTATTAAGCACCTACATTACTACACAGGTGAAATGGTCCCAATCTCCCATCCCCTCATCATAATCAAATAACCATAACATCATTTCCAATGTTAAGCTCCCCGCTTAACATCCTCAACTTCCAAAACCATCAATCCTCTAATCATGAATAACTCCAAGCCGCTCTTGACCGTGAGCACGGCTGTCATGACAGTTTTGACTCTGCAGAGTTTGCACCACTGTACCCACATGTAGTGATTTCATTCCCCGTTGCCGGGTGGACTAAAAGAACCTCCATTATGCCAGTGGCTACGAACCACATTAACACTTCCCAGGTGTGTAGCCAGGAGATCACTACGAAGCCTTTACAAAGGGATTCCCGACGAGCGTGGGCCCACTGAGGTTTCACCCCTAACAGCATACAAGAGGCTCCAACCCCGCTGCAGTGGCCCCCTCTTGAGCCTTGCAGTTCATATGGTAGTCCAGCTGACACCTATTCCCCGCACCATCCAACACACCCATACTACGCCTGGGATACACCTAATTAATTGGCCAAGCTGCCCCATCTCAGCATGTGGTTGGCACGGTAAAGCCAGGTTACATGCTCCATGAACCGGTCCTTAGGATCCAGGCAAGTACTAAACACAAACCCGAGTCTCGTGCACCCAGCACACAACCAAAACATCCAACTTGCCTTGATCCCTACCTCTACATAACTCACAATATCTCATTTAAGAGTATTGTAAAATAAACTGATGATCTTATATCCCAAATATCCAATTCTAAGCATGGCTAAGCATATGCATAATAATAAATGACATGATAAAATAAATCCCAATCCCAAGCTACAAGGGAACAAGGTAATACAATTCTAGGGAAACTTCCTAGCATGGGTTTCATATTTCAATTGACAATGCAAATAATTCTAGCTACACATCCTAGCATAGGATCAAAGTGGTCAAGGACACTTGCCTCCTTCCTGCTGCTCTTGAAATTGGTAGTCCTGATCTTGGAAAGGAATAACTTGCTCTTGAGCAGGTTCTACATCATACCATCACACATAGCAAAAGAAAAACAACAATCCATAAGACATAGTTCACACTTCCACTTCATACAAACCACACATTCATATTTATGAAAGGCATTCACCATTATATGTGTTGTGGTTACTCTATGTGTGTTGATTTGTGGCTTGCATGCACTTTTAATCATGTGTATATGATTTCTACTTTTGTGTTCACATTAATACTTACATACTATATATATGAGTTTCCAATTTAAATAAATTCCTTATATTCAATTACTACACCTTTTAGCTACCAAGTATGCATGAAAGTTATTTTCCTTCTCCATATGTGTCTTCAGAATTTCTACCAACTCTAAACTGAATTCTTTGGATTTTAGAACTCCATTTATCATTTACTAGTTGCTATATTTTCAGATTTATTTCCTATGCCTAAACGTGAACTTTATTATGAAAATAACAAGACACATCATCTAAACAGAATATGTTCTGATCTAAAATATTTATTTAATATATTTTAGACCTTTTTCTCTGATGTAAACTATTTTACAATTATTTTCCCTATTTTTTAGAACTATTCTTTACTTAAAAATGTGTCCCTAAATGTGAATAATAAATTAAATAGAATCACTTCAGCCCAAAATATATTTTTATCTCACTCCAAAGTTTTCTAAATACTGAGAAAGTTTTTAATTTAATTTTGACAATATGTTTGTCCCACTTTTTAAATTTTAAACACTAGCCACATATTCAATTTCCAAAATTAAATATTAAACAGGGCTAAAAAGGTAAACTCACCCCACTACAGGGTCTATAATATTATTTTAACAATTTTCAGGGGTCTAGCTATACATAACAGAGGAGTTTTTCCTAATTTTTATTAAGTCCAGGGGCTAAAACTGATTTTTATATGAATTTACATGATTTTCTGAAGTTCTAGGGGCTAGATCAGAAGTTTCCGGGGCTAGCTCTTATTTCCCGAGAACCCCAGGGGGTAGCACGTAAGATTTCCAGTCTTTATAACGCGGGGCTGACGTGAAAATTCCGATTTAAAACAGACGGCTGACATTATAACGTCGAACGGTCACGCGGAGATTTAAATTCTACCGTGCGATTTAAAATAGACGGCGCACAAGCGGCCACGTCGCTCTGATCGAGCGCGGGCGGCGCTGCCCAGCGGCGCACGGCGGCGGGAAGCGGCGATCTCGCCGGAGAGTTTCGGATCTTCGTAAATTCTTCCTAGAACTGTGATTTTATGGCATAGATCGGTGGAGGGGAGGTCAGGGATCTCACCTCGGGGGTTTTCTTGAGCTCGGAGGTCCTGGAAGGCGATTGGCGACGAGGTCCGAAGTGAAACCACGACGAGGCTCGTCGGCGCTGTGTTTGAACCGCAAGTCACCGAGTTTTCTGCACCTGCAGGGTTCCCCGGAGGCGGTGGATCAAGACCAGCGAGTTAGATCGGAATTTCCGAGCTTAGATCGGCTAGAATTCGCCGGAGAAGGCTCGGGTTCTCACCGGAGTAAAAACGGCGGATCGCGTGGGAAAAACAGAACGAGGCCGGGGTTTTTATAGACGGGGGAGGGCGGCGGGTTTGTTTAGATCAAGTGGGAGTCCTCCGGAACCAGAATTCGGCCGGAAATCCGGTCGTCTGCGATCGCGCGCGCGGGTGAACAGTCCGAGTTTCGGACGATAGGGGGTTAGGGATGACAGGTGGGTCCCACCTGTCTGAGAGAGAGAGCGCCGGCGCGCGGCTGCGGGCTGGCGCGGGGGCAGGGTGGGCCGGCTGGTGGGTTTCGGCCCACTGGCCGGTTTTTTTCTATTTTCCTTTTCCTTTTTCTATTTCTTTTCTGTTTTGAGTTTAATTTGAATTCCTGTTTGAATTTGAATTATTGCAAAACATGCAATATGTCCAAAAATTTTTAAATTCTCCTCTTAACATGATTTAGGGTCTTAACAAGATTTTTGGGGTGTTACAGTTCTACCCCCCTTAAAAGAAATCTCGTCCTCGAGATTGGTGGTTCTAAGAAAACAATTCCGGAAATTGTGCCTTGAGCTCGTCTTCCCGCTCCCAAGTGGCTTCCTCTTCTGAATGATGCTTCCACTGCACCTTGCACATCCGGATTCTTTTATTTCTGGTGATGCGTTCCATTGTCTCCAAAATCTTGTGTGGTTGCTCGGCATAAGACAAATCCTCAGCTACGTCCACTTCATTCATGGGTAACACCTCTTCAGGCGTCCTCAGTCATTTCTTGAGTTGTGACACATGGAATACATCGTGCACATCCGATAGACGAGCCGGTAATTCTAGTTGATACGCCACTTCGCCTTTCCTTTCCAAAACTTGAAATGGTCCGATGTATCGAGGTGACAACTTCCCTTTCACCTTGAACCGACAAAGTCCTCTGATAGGGGACACCTTGAGATAGACATAGTCTCCCACGTTGAAAACGAGCTCTCTTCTTCGTACATCGGCATACCTCTTTTGGCGTGTCTGTGCTCTCCTCAAATTGTTGCGAATTTCCCTCACCTTCGCCTCGGCTTCTTGTAGTACTTCTGGACCAAACACTTTACTTTCCCCTGTTTGGTTCCAAAATAGGGGAGTTCTGCACTTCCTCCCGTACAAGGCTTCAAAAGGTGACATCTTCATACTAGCTTGATAGCTGTTGTTTTAGGAAAACTCCGCATACGGTAAGTTCTTGTCCCAACTCCTATTGTTTTTTAGTGCACATGCTCTCAGCATATCTTCAAGGATCTGATTGGTTCTCTCCGTCTGCCCGTCAGTTTGGGGATGATAGGCAGAGCTGAAATTTATATGGGTTCCCATGGTTTCATGCAACTTCTGCCAAAACCTCAAGGTGAACTGTGTCCCTCGGTCCGATACTATCTTCTTCGGCACTCCATGGTAACACACGATCCTTGACATGTATAACTCCGCCAATTTGGATCCACTGCAGCTTTCCTTTACGGGGATGAAGTGAGCTACCTTGGTTAGCCTATCAATGATGACCCATATCGAATCATACCCTGATTGGGTCCTAGGCAATCCCACGATGAAATCCATGCTGATTTCTTCCCATTTCCATTCAAGCACTTTGAGTGGTTGCAATAATCCCGCGGGTCGTTGATGTTTTGCTTTCACCAACTGACATGTGTCACATAAGGCAACATGTTCCGCGACATCGTGCTTCATGCCATACCACCAATACCTGCTCTTGAGGTCCTGGTACATCTTCGTACTCCCAGGATGAATGGAATAGTCGGAATCGTGAGCCTCCTTCAAAATCAATTCACGGATCTCCTTTACTTCAGGCACACAGATCCTTTTCCCGTGCCACATCGTACCTTGTTCATCCTCTCTGAAACAAGGGGCTTTATTTTCCTTGATGAGATGTCTGATCTCTTGTATCTTCTCGTCATTCTTTTGACCCTCGCGTATGTCTCGCTCTAGTGTGGAGTCCACTTCCATGGCGATGGCTTCACCACTATTCACAAGGCATAGATTGAGCCTTATAACCTCGTCCTTCAATTCTGCAGGCATGTCCTTCAAGCTCAACTTATTGACCTGCACTTTCCGACTTAGAGCATCGGACACGACGTTTGCTTTCCCAGGATGATAGTTGATGCCCACATCGAAGTCATTGATTAGCTCTAACCATCTCCTTTGTTTGAGGTTGAGATCTGGTTGTGTGAAAATGTACTTCAAACTCTTATGATCTGTATATATCCCTGTCCTCTTTCCCATCAAATAGTGCCGCCAAATTTTCAACGCGTGTACCACTGCGGCTAGTTCTAGGTCATGTGTAGGATAGTTTTTCTCGTGCTTCCAAAGCTGCCGGGATGCATAAGCCACGACATGCCCTTCTTGCATAAGGACACATCCCAACCCGTTTCCAGAGGCATCGCAGTACACCGTGAAATTCTTCTGCATATCTAGCATAACCAAAACTGGGGCTGTTGTCAATCTTTTCTTTAGCTCCTGAAAACTCGTCTCGCACTGTGGCGTCCATGTGAATGTGATTCCCTTCTCCAACAGTTTGGTGAGGGGTCTCGAGATCTTAGAGAATCCCTCAATAAACCGTCGATAGTATCCAGCCAATCCCAAGAAGCTTCGAACTTCCCCGAAATTTTCAGGGGTCTTCCACTTCTGTATATCCTCGATTTTGGCAGGATCCACGGAGATTCCTCCCTCCGAGATTATATGTCCTAAGAAGGGAACTCTTTTCAGCCAAAACTCACACTTGCTCAACTTGGCATATAGTTGGTGTTCTCTCAGCCTTTGCAACACCAACCTTAGATGTTTCTCATGTTCTTCTTCATCTTTGGAGAAGACGAGAATGTCATCTATGAAAACCATCACAAATTTGTCCAGATATTCCATGAATACCTTGTTCATGAGATACATGAAGTATGCCGGGGCATTAGTTAGCCCGAAAGGCATGACAGTGTATTCATACAGTCCGTACCGAGATACGAAAGCTGTCTTGGGAACATCAGATTGCCTTATCTTGAGTTGGTGGTATCCCGACCTGAGATCAATTTTCGAGAACACACAAGCTCCCCTCAACTGATCAAACAAGTCTTCAATGCGGGGTAATGGGTACTTGTTCTTGATGGTTACCTCATTCAAGGCACGGTAATCCACGCATAACCTTTGGGTTCCTTCCTTCTTGGGCACAAATATCAACGGAGCTCCCCATGGTGAGGAACTAGGACGAATATACCCCTTCTCCGTCAATTCTCTTAAATGATCCTTGAGTTCTTCTAGCTGCTTGGAGTCCATCCGATAAGGTCTCTTGTATATCGGGGCTGTTCCAGGTACTAGCTCAATTGCGAATTCCACTTCACGATCGGGAGGCATACCTGGCAACTCCTCTGGAAAAACATCTAGATATTCCCTGATGGTCCTGATTTCCTCAACTTTCACCTCAACTTGATTTAATTTAATGTCCCTCCCAGGCTCGTGTATTGTTATGAACTTTACTCTTGTGCCACTAGGGTGAGTTAGTTCCACCGTTCTGGTCGAACAATGGATGATTCCTTTATGTGTTGTCAACCAATCCATACCCAAGATAATATCTATCCCTTGTGAATCTATCACTATGAGGTTAGCAGTAAATACCACCCCATTAATATCTAGGTTCACTTTGGGACACACTTGTCTTGTCCTTATTTCTCCACCTGGAGAGTTTACGGCTAGCATATGGTTCATTTGTGTGGTTGCTAGGTCATTCTTCTTAACAAACCCTTGAGCAATAAACGAGTGGGTAGCACCAGAATCAAACAGCAGGGTTGCAAGGTGTAAATTGGCAGAAAACTTACCAACTTCCACGTCGGGTGCCTCTTGTGCTTCCTCCATAGTGACGTGGTTCACCCGTCCTCTCATCACATTCTGCTGTTGTGGCTGCGTGGGCTTCTTCTTTGGGCACTTATGGGCATAGTGCCCCACTTCACCACAGCTAAAACATTGCACCCCAACCTTAGGTGCCTGGCCTTTGTTGTCTTGGGGTTGGTTTGGAGGTCCCTGTACTGCTGGTCGAGGTGGATATGCGGGGCGAGGCTGCTGTACAAACTGACATTGTGGCTGTGCTGGTGCTGCAGGAGGCCTGTAGTTCGGGTTGTACCCTCTTGGTGCTGAGTAGGGTACCGCAGCACGGTTCGTCTGCCCTGCGGGTTGCAGCATCAGACGTGGGCGGGTGTTGCTTCCTGAGGCTTGATGTGACCACCCGGCCTTCCTCTTATTCTCATTTTCCAAGGCCTTTAGCTTCCTTTCTACCACAAATGCTCTGTCCACCATCTTTTGGAAGCTTTCATACTCATTTGAGGACATTGCACACTGCATCTCTGCGGTAAGTCCCTCCACGAAACAATCTTGTTTCTGCTCATCAGTCTCTATGTCCCGTGGGGCATAGCGGGATAGTTGGGTAAATTTAGTGAGGTATTCCCTCACCGTCATGTTTCCCTGCTGCAGTCCCAAGAAGTCCTTCCTCTTGTTTTTGAGTTCACCTCGTGGGATGTAATGGTTGAGGAAGCTACGCTTGCACTCTTCCCAAGTGATGTTCTCAGGGTCATGATGGGCAGCCACGTAGGCGGTCCACCAATCAGCAGCAGGTCCATGCAATAGATGAGAGGCAAACAGCACCCTCTCATACCCTTGGCACTGTATGATCCTCATCTTGCGCTCAATGGTCTTAAGCCAATCATCTGCCTCCAGAGGTTCAGCAGCACTTGCAAACTTCGGAGGTTGAGTTCCTAGAAACTCACTCAACCTTGGTTGGCGTGGTGCAGCTTGTGGAGGTGGAACTTGATGCAAGTTGGCTACCACTTGAGTCAAGTTCTGGATGAGCTGATTCTGATTCTCCAGCATTTGGTGGAGGGGATCAACTCCTTCACGGCGACCACCCCGATCCTGGCCTCCAGAAAGATGAGGGTTGCATGCCTCATCGTTGTTGTTGGCGGGGTTGGCAGCACGTCCTTTTCCTCTTCCGGCCATCTGACAGAATCAACCAATGTTAATTTGAAAGCATTTAGTATCATCTTACTACTTTCATTTGTTTGTACTTTTGAAGTGTTGAGGCTCTGTTATACTTTTCTGAGGGTTTATTTCTCACACAAAAATAGATGCAATATTATTTCATGTGGGTTCACACACCAAATCAAAACAATCTAAAGACGAGGCTGTGGACAATTGCTCATGGCTTCCACAACTCACGTCACACACCAAGCATTAACACACCATTAACTTAACGTACCGACTCGACTATTCGACATCTTGCTAACTAAGGGAAAGACTCTACACTACTCGTTTTCTTGAGCTGGCTCCTCGAGATCTTCCTCATCATTTCGGCTGCCTTCTGACTCTGCTTTGGGCGGGGAGGCTGCTGGTGGAGAAGTGCGATGACGCCTGATCGCTCGGCAATCTGGGGAGTCAGGAGTCCATGTATCATTCACGGTGACACACAGTTCATTCCAATCTCCTCTTTCTCTCGCCCTCAAGCAGGCTCGAAGCAACGCCTCGGTTTCCTTCAGGGTGTCACGAACATCCTGAAGCTCCTGCTGACACTCCTGCAGTCGAGTGCTGAGCATAGCAGCATCCTCCAAGCACAAGTCCATGTGCTCATGGGACGTCCCTTGCTGCACTGGCGGGTACTTGTACTCCGTGGTACCACTCTCACGCTGGAGGACATACATGTACTCAGTCCTATCCAGGTGGCGACGATAGATGTGACTCTGGCAGGTGATGGCCTCCAAGGTGACATCCTTCTCCGCATCGACCTGTGTCGCTCTACAGGCTAGAGAGCGGTGGATCTTAAGCAGCTGATTTTCGTGTATAATCCTCATGTCTGAACTCCATTCTTCCCTCTTCTCACGAATGGTCCTGGTGGAGTTATAGTGGATGATTAGCTTGCCCGTATTGCCGGTGGCTTCGAGCATATGTCGAAGACAGCGCAACAAGCCTCCTACTGCCAATCCGTAGGAAAGGTACGTCACCGGACGGCTCTCCTCTCTTTGGGCAAGGGCAACTACGGGAACTCTCCCTCCTATGTACTTGCGAGCGGTGCGAATCATGCGAACCATCTAAGACAAAAAGAATTTAAACTTAGGTTAGATAAACTCTTAAACAAAAATCCTATTTTGAATGAAAATTGGGGTAAGATGAAGAAAGTGACTCATTAAATAACACTTTTCAACATACACCTTGTAAAAATAGTTTTTAAGAAAATAAGGCCCTTAAATACGTCCATTTCTACCTGGGTCCACGTTCCTACGGGCAACCTTGGCTCTGATACCACTTCGGTCACACCCGGTTTCTCCGAAGAACAACCGAGTGAATATCACATGTATGCCAGGATCATTTTCTCACACATGTGCTGACAAATAGTGAAGCATCATTTATTACAAGCCAGGTGTCGAATATAAATAAGTCTTACATAGCAAATGTCTCGATGGACAATAATAAGTTCATCACAAGTAAATAAACTAGCAGCGGAATAATTATTCTTGTGGGCTCCGTCACAGGCGTTGCCCGGGGACTCCATGAACCTAGAAGCCTTCTTCGGGTCCAAAGTCTTGATCATTAAACACAACATCATTCTCTTGACCTGAGTAGCAATATAAACCAACAAATATGCAAGGTTGAGTACCGATGGTACTCAGCAAGTGTGGGAAAGTAATGTCATGCATGGCTAGAACAAGGGGAGGTTGAACTCATGGTTAAAGCACTACGCAATTATTGCCTACCACCTTAGCTTATTAAGCACCTACATTACTACACAGGTGAAATGGTCCCAATCTCCCATCCCCTCATCATAATCAAATAACCATAACATCATTTCCAATGTTAAGCTCCCTGCTTAACATCCTCAACTTCCAAAACCATCAATCCTCTAATCATCAATAAGTCTAAGCCGCTCTTGACCATGAGCACGGCTGTCATGACAGCTTTGACTCTGCAGAGTTTGCACCACTGTACCCACATGTAGTGATTTCATCCCCCGTTGCCGGGTGGACTAAAAGAACCTCCATTATGCCAGTGGCTACGAACCACATTCACACTTCCCAGGTGTGTAGCCAGGAGATCACTACGAAGCCTTTAGAAAGGGATTCTCGACGAGCGTGGGCCCACTGAGGTTTCACCCCTAACAACATTCAAGAGGCTCCAACCCCGCTGCAGTGGCCCCCTCTTGAGCCTTGTGGTTCATATGGTAGTCCAGCTGACACCTATTCCCCGCACCATTCAACACACTCATACTACGCCGGGGATACACTTAATTAATTGGCCAAGCTTCCCCATCTCAGCATGTGGTTGGCACGGTAAAGCCAGGTTACATGCTCCATGAACCGGTCCTTAGGATCCAGGCAAGTACTAAATACAAACCCGAGTCTCGTGCACCCAGCACACAACCATAACATCCAACTTGCCTTGATCCCTACCTCTACATAACTCACAATATCTCATTTAAGAGTATGGTAAAATAAACTGATGATCTTATATCCCAAATATCCCATTCCAAGCATGGCTAAGTATATGCATAATAATAAATGACATGATAAAATAAATCCCAATCCCAAGCTACAAGGGAACAAGCTAATACAATTCTAGGGAAACTTCCTAGCATGGGTTTCATATTTCAATTGACAATGCAAATAATTCTAGCTACACATCCTAGCATAGGATCAAAGTGGTCAAGGACACTTGCCTCCTTCCTGCTGCTCTTGAAATGGGTAGTCCTGATCTTGGAAACGAATAACTTGCTCTTGAGCAGGTTCTACATCATACCATCACACATAGCAAAAGAAAAACAACAATCCATAAGACATAGTTCACACTTCCACTTCATACAAACCACACATTCATATTTATGAAAGTCATTCACCATTATATGTGTTGTGGTTACTCTATGTGTGTTGATTTGTGGCTTGCATGCACTTTTAATCATGTGTATATGATTCCTACTTTTGTGTTCACATTTATACTTACATACTATATATATGAGTTTCCAATTTAAATAAATTCCTTATATTCAATTACTACACCTTTTAGCTACCAAGTATGCATGAAAGTTATTTTCTTTCTCCATATGTGTCTTCAGAATTTCTACCAACCCTAAACTGAATTCTTTGGATTTTAGAACTCCATTTATCATTTACTAGTTGCTATATTTTCAGATTTATTTCCTATGCCTAAACGTGAACTTTATTATGAAAACAAGACACATCATCTAAACAGAATAGGTTCTGATCTAAAATATTTATTAATATATTTTAGACCTTTTCCTCTGATGTAAACTATTTTACAATTATTTTCCCTGTTTTCCAGAACTATTCTTTACTTAAAAATGTGTCCCTAAATGTGAATAATAAATTAAACAGATTCACTTCAGCCCAAAATATATTTTTATCTCACTCCAAAGTTTTCTAAATACTGAGAAAGTTTTTAATTTAATTTTGACAATATGTTTGTCCCACTTTTTAAATTTTAAACACTAGCCACATATTCAATTTCCAAAATTAAATATTAAACAGGGCTGAAAAGGTAAACTCACCCCACTACAGGGTCTATATTATTATTTTAACAATTTTCAGGGGTCTAGCTATACATAACAGAGGAGTTTTTCCTAATTTTTATTAAGTCTAGGGGATAAAACTGATTTTTAAATGAATTTACATGATTTTCTAAAGTTCCAGGGACTTGATCAGAAGCTTCCAGGGCTAGCTCTTATTTCCCGAGAACCCCAGGGGGTAGCACGTAAGATTTCCAGTCTTTATAACGCGGGGCTGACGTGGACCGTCTGATTTAAAACAGACGGCTGAGATTATAACGTCGAACCGGTACGCGGGGATTTAAATTCTACCGTGTGATTTAAAATAGATGGCGCACAAGCGGCCACGTCGCTCTGATCAAGCGCGGGCGGTGCTGCCCGGCGGCGCGGCGGCGGGAAGCGGCGATCTCGCCGGAGAGTTTCGGATCTTCGTAAATTCTTCCTAGAACTGTGATTTTATGGCATAGATCGGTGGAGGGGAGGTCAGGGATATCACCTCGGGGGTTTTCTTGAGCTCGGAGGTCCTGGAAGGCGATCGGCGACGAGGTCCGAAGTGAAACCACGGCGATGCTCGTCGGCACTGTGTTTGAACCGCGAGTCACCGAGTTTTCTGCACCTACAGGGTTCCCCGGAGGCGGTGGATCAATACCAGCGAGTTAGATCGGAATTTCCGAGCTTAGATCGGCTAGAATTCGCCGGAGAAGGCTCGGGTTCTCACCGGAGTAAAAACGGCGGATCGCGTAGGAAAAACAGAACGAGGCTGGGGTTTTTATAGACGGGGGAGGGTGGCGGGTTTGTTTAGATCGAGTGGGAGTCCTCCGGAACCAAAATTCGGCCGGAAATCCGGTCGGTTGCGATCGCGCGCGCGGCGGTGAACAGTCCGAGTTTCGGACGATCGGGGGTTAGGGATGACAGGTGGGTCCCACCTGTCTGAGAGAGAGAGCGCGGCCGCGCGGCTGCGGGCTGGCGCGGTGGCAGGGTGGGATGGCTGGTGGGTTTCGGCCCACTGGCCGTTTTTTTTCTGTTTTCCTTTTTCTTTTTCTATTTCATTTCTGTTTTGAGTTTAATTTGAATTCCAGTTTGAATTTGAATTATTGCAAAACATGCAATACGTCCAAAAAATTTTAAATTCCCCTTTTAACATGATTTAGGGTCTTAACAAGATTTTTGGGGTGTTACAGGGTACTTGTTTTTAATGATCACTTCATTAAGTGCATGGTAATCTACACATAACCTTTTAGTTCCGTCCTTATTGGGTACAAATATGGCCGAAGCTCCCCATGGTAAGGAACTAGGACAGATATACCCTTTTCTGACAACTCTCAAATATGTTCCTTGAGTTATGCTAGTTGTTGGGTATCCATTCTATATGGTCTTTTGTATATTGGAGCAGTACAAGGTACTATAAACTCTACTTCTTAATCCGGTGACATACATGGTAAATCTTGAGGAAAAACATATGGAAATTCCTTAATAACTTTTATATCTTCAATAGCTATATCTGTCTTGTTGAGTTGAATATTCCCAGATGGTAATTGGGTGGATGTAAACTCAACCTTGGTGCCACACGTATGAGTTAATTCCACAGTTCTTGTTGAACAATGAATTACTCCCTCAAACTTTGTCAACCAATCCAGTACCAATATTATGTCTACACCTTGTGATTCTATCACAATGAGATTTGCAAGAAATTCCACTCCATTTATTTCTAGGCTTACTTTTGGGACATACTTGTATTGCCTTAATTCTTCTCTAGGAGAATTTACTACTAACACTCGATTCATGTATGCAGTAGATAATTTGTGCCTCGTTATAAATTCTCTAACTATAAATGAGAGATTTGCACCAGAATCAAACAAAATTGCAGCAGGGTGGGAATTGGTGGAAAACATACCAAGCATCACATCTATTGCATCCTGAGATTCTTCAATGGCCACATGGTTTACCTTACCCCGTACAGGGTTGGATTGCTGAGACGGTATCTTATTTGGGCATTTATTGGTGTAATGTCCAGCATCTCCAGAATTATAGCATTGTCCTATGACATTAGCAACATGTGCTTTGTTGTTTTGCTATGCATTTTGTTGGTTTGATCCTGCAGAACGAGGTTGAAAAGCAGGACGTTGTTGTTGCACCTGTTGCCGTTGTTGCTGAGGTTGGAAGGTTGGGTTCCTTGCAGCATGAATGTAGTTCCTTTGCATCTGATTTGGACCCATTGGACGGTTCATGATTCCAAGCGGCGGTGATGCGAAGCGAGGCCGAGTGTTGCTGCCTGAAGACTGACCTTGCCAAGTCATCTTCCTCTTTCTGTCTTCACCCAACTCTTGTTTTTTCTTTTCTACTGTAAATGCCTTGTCAACTAACTTCTGGAAATTAGCATAGTCATTGGATGACATGGCATACTGTATTCCTTTGTTCAATCCCTCCATTAAGCAATCTTGTTTATTCTCATCCGTGTCTATGTCTCCAGGTGTTTAGCGTGACAGTTGTGTGAACTTGGTAAGATACTCTCGCACACACATGCTCCCTTGCTTCAAAGAGAGAAATTCCTTCTGCTTGTTTGAATTCATCCCAGGAAGTATTCTCTAGGTCTGCGTGGGCTGCAGTGAAAGTGATCCACCAATCTGCTGCGGGTCCTGATAATTGGTGAGAGGCAAAGAGCACCCTCTCACGTCCTTGGCATTGCACAATCTGCAGCTTGCTTTCAACCATCTTAAGCCAATCATCTGCGTCCAAAGGTTCTGTTGCACTAGCAAGCCTTGGAGGCTGAGTGTTGAGAAATTCACCCAATCTTGGCTGACTTTGTGCATTCTGTGGTGGTGGTTGCTGCATATTGGCCACCACTTGCGTCAAGTTCTAGTGGAGTTGATTTTGCACATTCATCATCTGCTGTAGTGCTTCTGCATCTCCTCTGTGTGCTACCCTATGCAGCATCATTGTTATTGTTTGCCACATTTCTTCTTCTTCTGCCTGCCATCTATTGTAAATAACTATATTTAATTTTTCTTGGATATGAGTAGATATATACATACTTGTATGTATATAAATTAATATGGATACAAAATTATTAGTTAAGCATAATATTTATATGCATCAAGGTTTCAATATATACACTAAACGAGGTTGTGAACAGATGCCCAAGGCTTTTACAACTTACGTTACACACAATCAAACATAAACAACAATCACACACTAAGTCTTATTTTACAATGCCAACACCCTACTACTCGAAATATTACCTAGTTAGGGACACCAATCCTAAACGACTTCTAATATGTATTCCCTCTCATGCGGGTCCTAGTCTTCATTCTCTAGAGAACTAGCACCTAACTCAGCTCTGGGTGGCTCAGGTGGTGGCGGTTGTCGAAGTGTTCTCAACAACACTTCCCCTGGTACCACTACTGGAGCAGTCCGTGGAGATTCGTTGTTTGGTGGGGTTAACGTCCCTAGATCAATCGAGCTTGAACAACGGAGATGAGCACCAGCAATTACGTGGTTCGGACCGCCGGAACGTAAAACCCTACGTCCACGGGAGTGTGAGTTGTATTGCTTGATCCTGTGCATGTGAGAGTCTGAGGGTCAGGATCAAAATCCAGAGATCCCCCCTTTTGGAGGCTGCCCGGTCCTTTTATTTCTCAAGGCCGGGTGGTTACACTTAGACCCGAGGCCCGACAGGTGGCCCCGCGGTGATCTGTACTCTATACATGATCTAGGGTGTTAATGGCAACTTGTAGCGTCCACTATCGATGGAGTTAAGGCGCGTCGCCTGACACGCCGGGCACCTCAGACCAAGGAGCGGTTGATGATGGCAGGAGAAGGCCCTGTCTTGTCACCGCATCCTACTCGGTAAGTTGTGCATATCTGTACCGTTACTGCCGTTGTCATGCCTCCACCCTATCCCGTCACTATAGTGACTACCAGGAGTGGGTGGAGGCGTGCGCAGCGTGCCATTCTTCTAGGGAACGTGTGAGTCTTGAATATGGGAGGACCTGATGGTCCCGACATTCTAGGATCTCGTTGAGGGGTGTTGCGACAGACAACACCGGATAACACACAGAACAAGACATAAAGCGGAAGCTAAGTTTTATAAACAAAATACCGTTGTAGTCTACACTCACGGACGTAGACTAAGCAAAAGGTTCACGTTCAGCCCGTGAACGTGTTCGCACTAGCACACAAGCACACTCTAACACAGCGGCGTGCACGGCTCCCATTCGATGGTGGTTCCCTCTGGGGGTCCCGTATCCTCCTCGGGAGCCTCTTCCTCCTCATAACAACCTGCAAACACTTCAACAACAAGCAGTGAGCATGAAGGCTCAGCCAGACTAACCTGTCACCACTAAACATGCAACTCTACATGCTGGAATTTAGGTGTACAAAATGGAAAGTACTTTGCATAAGGACTCGCCTAATTAGTTGACTCCTACTTTCAAGTTTTAGCCTCAAGTTAGTGAGAAACCTTGTGCTCAGCCACATAGTAAGTCCGCAATCAAACAAGAAATGCATTCCTCTTATGTGCCCTGCCTAAGGTTGAAAACAACTTTGATTTGCTCTAATCTAAAGAACTTCATTAACAATCAACGTAAGACTTCCAAACAGCAACTTTTATTCATGACATCTAGCCTGTTCTTTCTACGTCACAGTACAGTGAACAAGTGGTACTCGCTGACCGTGAGGGATGGCGATTATAATCGATTTACACCTGCAGGGTTACCCAAATAACACGTCACGTACGCCCGTACTCGATGTTGCCTACAACAGCCATCCGGGACGTCGTACGCATCCACTTTTCACTCGTTAGCCAAGTGTTGAATCGGTCCTATCATCCCAAGCAAGAGGTCCCTACACGGAGCGACCTACGTGCCCGCTAGTGGATTTACACCTTGCTGCTCTCAACCATCCCCTTTGGACGGCAAGCAATGCCTCAACATATCGCTACCTGAGTTACATCGGTTTCCCGGTTCGCATATAGCCGGTATGTCTTCGGTACAGTTCTAGCTTGTTCAACAGGCCCACACATGGATCGGTCCTCAGCCGACACAAGCAGAGCTATGGTACACAAGCCCCAACGTCCTGCTGCTCCTACTTTCTGCTCACTCTCATTTTCATGTCATATGGTTCATGAGCTATCTCAACCCAAGAGGTGTGCTTCTACGCATATTCTCGCGAGTAGTTCCAACTACTCGACTTGTACCGAATCCTATACCATTTTACCATTGAAGTGGCTAATCGATGTTCAAATCTTAGACTCAAATTCCCTGGTTCTCTTGGCTATGCAGCTGAGTTTTTATTCAAGACTAATGCACAATCAAGTACTAGAAAATCTAAGTTAAGTATTAAAGGAAAAACTTTATAAAACTGAGGTAATGCAAACCGGAGCTTGCTTTGCTACTGGTCGTCGACTAAATATTCTTCCAGAGGGATAAAGCCAGAATCTCCGGGTCTTCTTCGACTTTAGCGACTACACGAAATGGAAATAACAAATGTATGTCAAATTCAAATGCAATGTGTTGAATTGAGATTATGAAGACTATAAATCTAGCTAGACATCATTTCTGACTCTGAAATTTTTATTGTGGTTTGGTGACAACCTAAACAGAGACTTGGCCAAATTTCATTTGAAGCAAAGCTCATTTGAGCCCTGCACAAATAAATGTGGTAAATAGCCATAATTAGATGTTCTAAGGTTTTCTAGGGATTTTCATGAGCAATCCATTACTTTTTAGAAACTAGATTTTAAGATGGTTCTAATGGAATTTGTTTCATGTGATTTGAAGAATCCTATAGAAAGTTATGAGCTAATGAAGTTCAGAGAAAAGTCTGAAAAATGTTTCTGTACATTTTTCCTTTTCTGTGGATCAGCTCACTTGATCACACCATTAGGGGGACTTAATAAACTAGGATGGATCTGAAATTTTTCATGTGACTCAAGGATATTAAATGAACATCCTCGCCAATTTTCAGAATTGTCCACAAAGTGAATCTCCAGTTAAAATTCCCAACAGTTTAAACTTTGGAGAATTAATTCTGAAAAATACTGTGTTTCAAGGACTGAGACTTGTCTTTCTGGAAAGTACTCGGAGAGCTGAACCCAACAAAATTTGGTTCACTAAATTTGGACCATCCTAGCCACAGTTTTGGACTTCTAAAGTTTTGGAGGGAAAACTGAAAAACAGACAGCACAGGAGCGTCTTCAACCTCCCACCAGCGCCCGAGCGCGCGCCGAACGGCGGTACTGTCGCGGCTCGTTTCCGGCCTACAGTGGATGAATTTCGATGAGGTTTCTTCCTACACCCTCCTTGGACCTTGGTACACACGCCGGACAACATCGTGCACCTCGGCATCGCCGGAAAACTCATCGGTGACGGTGGCGGCGGAGCTAGGCTTGGCTCCGAAGGTGATAGCACGTCTCAGCAGCAAACACGACCTACTGAAGGGTCGTACAGCACCACTGGGGCTCGGGGAAGCTAACCTTGGTCCCCTCTTGGCCGGAGATCGCCGGGAAGATAGACATCACCGGTGATCCGAGACGTTTTCACCGGCAGCGGTGAAAACACGGCGCTAAGCTCGCCAGATGGATCATTCTTGCTAAGATTCGACCTAGGTGATTGTTACGTGCCACTCTAGCTTTAGCTAAACCATAAGATCCGATGCTCAAGTGATCGAGGTGAATTTTGGGTTTCGGTTCTCGGGGTTCTATACGGCGGCCGAAGGCAAAAGTGAAATTCCAGCTCACCGGCGTTAAACTAGCTTGACCGGTTCTAGGAGGACAAAGTAGACTCGGTTGCTAACCTTGGTGACCGTTTGTCCGAGCCGGAGAAGCTTCGGTGCAGTCAGGTGATGAAGATTCCTGCCGGCAGTGGTGCTCTGTCCCGAAGAAGAAGATCGCTGGGTACAGCTCGATAGACGCCAAGAATCAACTTGGGGCTGCGTCGAGAACGTTGAGGGAAGTCAGGTGATCCTGTTTGTGGCCTCAGCTCGGTGTGGAAATCTCGGAACTGGCCGGTGGATGGTCAGGTGGTGAGCTCGGTTGAGCGGCGATGGTAAGCAACGTTTATGTGGGAGGGAGCGACGAAGCAGTGTGAAAATGAGGTTTTGCACCCTCAGGCTCGGGGATAAGAGGGTGTGGGGTGCTTCTCGGCGGCCAGGAACCGAGAACAGCTGCTGGCAGCAGCTCCCTGCTGTGACGCACCGAAATCCGTACACTCCAGGATCACAGAGGGTGTTGCCGCATGATGCGACACCTGACAACACACACGATAAGGAAAACATGTATTACAATCAAACTTACTGAATTTATACAAAAGTAGTACAAACCGTCAGTTCACATCTACTTTACAGAGTTTACTGTAACGGAAATTATTTATACAACTCACGCCTACTCCTAACTAGCAAAAGTTTGTTGTCCATCCCTACGGACAACCCACACTAGCTACACCCAACTTCACTGCAGCGTGCACGGCTCCCACACAGCCGTAGTCCCCGCGGAGGATAGCCCTCGCCGGTGAACCCATACTTTGAGTCCATGGGATACTCCTCACCTGCAAACACTCATATCAGCAACCGTGAGCACGATGGCTCAGCAAGTCTTAACCGACTCTCCTACACAAGAAAATTTATATGCAAGTCATACCAAAAGTTGGATGGAAGTTTACAGCAAAGGACACGCCTACAAGTTCACCTTACTTCATATTTTAGCCACAAGTTAAAGGTTCATAAATCAGAAATTTAGTGAGCAATATTTGGTGGCACACATGTTACAATACAATTTATTCATAACAGCAGTAATGCATCACAATCAGCCCATATATTTACTATGTCACGACACAGTGAACAAGTGGTACTCATAACCGTGAGGGAAGGCAAATCGACTCGATATACACCTGCAGGGATACTTGAATAGCACGTCACGTACGCCCATACTCGGAGCTGCACACAGCACGTTCACCCGAAGTCGTACGGAACAACCTTTCACCAAACAGCCCAAACGTCAAACCGGTCGCACCGAAACGAGCAGGAGGTTCCCTACACATCTCTCTATGCTCGTTAGTGGATTTCCACCTTGCTGCACTCGATCTACACCTATAAATCGGTGCGTTATGCCTCGACGCCCGGAGGTATAGGTTACATGGTTTATCGGACCCCATATATCTTATATGCCTTTAGTACATTCAAACTTGTTCAGTGGGGCCGCACACGGATCGGTCCTCAATCGACAAGGGCAGGGCTACATGCACAAGACTTCCTCTTGCTGCGTCCTACGCCCCTATCTAGTCTCATTTTTCTTACTAAGATTATCTCACATCTCGAACCAATCCTGTATGTGGCGATTCCTATACTCGCGGGTAGATTCCAACGACTCGACTTGTTCCGAAGCCTATAAGACATTAAGCAAGGCATATCCTACGGGGGGACTTAAATACTACCCTCACTCTCTTTAGGATAATCTGGTTATGCAGTTAGAGTTTCAATCATCCTACACCTAATGCACATACATACCTCAAGCTAAGTGAATATAAAGCAAAAACTTGATAAAAATTGTTACATTCAAACCGGGACTTGCCTTGTTGCTGCTGGTCAGTGGTTAGAGTCTCCTCCAGAGGTATGAAGTCCAAGATCTCAGGGGTTTCGTCGGTTTCAGTGACTACATGTAATCAAATTAATGATATGTGTCAATTTAATGCAAATATGTTGAATTGACAACTATAAAGACCCTAACTCTAGCTAGATGTGACACCCGGTTCCGAAAATAGAACCAAGTGAATGCATATGTGTGCCCAGGATGTTCATCACACATACACATGTAATCCACAAACTGAATTCATAATATAACCATGAATAAATAGGGTTTAAGCACTTTATTACAATGACTCAATGTCTCACTCATGAATTTCTAACTTATTCTTGCAGCGAAAGACTCTAACGACAGCGGAAATAACTAAATAGCAGGCTCCGATCTTCAACTCCACAGGCATGTTGACGGTAGTCCGCATGCCTAGTACTCCACATGTTCCTCGAAGTACTTATCTACTGTAGCTGATGTTTATGTGATAATGCAAGGGTGAGTACATGTCATACTCAGAAGGTGCGGGAAAAGTATGACATGTAGCTTACAACAAGGTAGACAATAAAAAGGCTCACTGCAGCAAGCAAATTTTATTTCATAAACATGATAAAAACAACAACTATTTCTAGGTGAAATAAGTCCCAATATAACCAAGTAAAACAGCAACATTCTTTCATCATAATTCCACCATTTATCAAGTCTCATCCAGCCATTAATCTTTCTCAAGTTCATCTCATGCTCATAAATATTCATAACCATCTCATATTCATATAGCCAAAGCCAAACTCATTTGTCATGACTCAAAACTGTCCCAAAATAAATCCCAATGACCATACCATAACCATACCGAATAACCATCCCAAGTTTTCCCTCTAATCATGGAAGTTGGCCAGGTGCTTCTGACAGGAAGCACGGCTATCATGGTAGTTTTACACTCTGCAGAGGTGGCACCACTTTACCCACAAGTTCGTGATTTCGTCACCCGTCGGCGACTGCAGAACCCCCATTATACCAGTACATAACCGTCGGTGTATGGTCAAGAGATCACAAAATAGCCTTTACAAAGGGGCTACTAGATGTATGGACTCACAGAGGTTTCACCAGCAGGCTCGAATCACCATTCTCCCACCCACGGGCCCCCTCTTGTGTCATGCAGTTCCCAGGGCAGTCCTCCTCGACTCCCATTCCCCGCACCATCCACGGTCCATAACAAGCTAGCAACACACCTAATTAATCTGCTAAGCCGCACCCATACTTGGCCTTGTGGTGGCACTGTTCTCCTGGCATATTCTCGCATGAACCGGTCCTTAGATCTATGGCAAGTACCACCATCGCATTCAGCAACATTCATGAACCAAGCTTGCCTAGATCTCCCCGATTCCATGCCCACTATCATCATCAAGTTCTCATCGTCATTATTCATATGAGTGCAGTAGCTATACATGTTTTAATTCAGCTTCCCGTATCCCGTAGATTAAGCGAAGCAAAAAGGAAAAACGAACATACCTGACTTGTCAACTTTCCCGACGACAAGGATGGTTAACAAAACAAGTAAACTCTTATAAAAGGGTGTCCCATCAAGTTGACTCAAGCATACACGTTTTCGCAAACAAAACAGTTTCAAAACATGGGATCAATATGGTCAAGGGGCACTTGCCTTGCTCCTGTGGTTCATGCTGTTCGAGCGTCTCGAAGTCTTGGTGCTGTAGATCCTCGTAGACGGCCTCTTGAGCTTGTCCTTCTACTCTCGGTCACGCACATACAAAATTCACAGCAATCAATCATCATGCGCAAACTTTACTCAAGATGCAATGGAGTAGATGGATGGAAATCCTATGGTGCTGTTTTATTAAACCAGTTTGTACGTGTTCTTGAATGTTTTAATGGGCTTTCATGGGGTTTTATGATGAACAAGGGTGTAGGGATCAAGTGTGGACGTGGTGATGATCTTAACTCAAGATCTAGATCAATTTCACTGTCAAAAATCGATCAAAACATGATCTGTCCACACGTAAAAGTTTCTGCTCGAAGGGGGCAAATAAAACGGATGCGTAGAAACCGTGACGACGTCGTAAGATGGGTAACAAAGACCTACATCAATTCCTTTGGTGGCAGGGCCTTCCTCCTAGCAATGGCAGCAGCGGAGAATTTTTTTATGGAAAATTTTGGTAGGACAAATCGTCGGGCTTCTTCTCCGGCTACGGCAGGCTCGACGGGGTTCGACGGCGGCCAAATTCCGGCAAGGGGGGAAACTTGGCGATTTGGAAGCAAGGAAGAGGGCTTGGCAGCAGGGGAGGATGTCCAAAAGAGAGAGGGGTCGGCCAAGGGGGTGGGGGTTATATTTATAAGGGGGAAAAAGAGGAGTCCCACTCCAATTGGAGCTCAAATAAGAGTCCTATTCAATTTTTTTTGGATCTTAATAAACTTATCTCTCGTGGTGCGGCAGCCTTGGGGATTTTATCCCCAAAATGTGGGGAAAATTCCCCTTTTTGTTAATTGGGGAATCTAGAAATTTTGGGGGAAATTTTGGAATGGCTCATTTCAGCTATCTTTTTCCCATTCTCACCATTTCTATGTCACATGTTCCATTTCTCCATTCCCCTCTCCATTTCTATGTCCCATTCTCCATTTCTACATTCCCCCCTCCATTTCTATGTACCATTCTGCATTTATACATTCCCCTATCCATTTCTATGTCCCATTCTCCATTTCTACATTGCCCTTCTCCATTTCTATGCCCCATTCTACATTTCTATATTCCCTTCTCCATTTCTGTGGTTTTTTCTCCATTTCTATGGTTCCTTCCTCCATTTCTATGGTTCTTTCTCCATTTCTATGGTTCCTTCCTCCATTTCTATGGTTCTTTCTCCATTTCTATGGTTCTTTTCTCCATTTCTATGGTTCTTTCTCCATTTCTATTGTTCTTTCTCCATTTCTATATTTCTTTCTCCATTTCTATAGTTCTTTCTCCATTTCTACTTTTCTCTACATAAAAAATGTATGCAATGCATGGAAATGAATTTGAGGGTGTTACAAACCTACCCCCCTTAAACTGAATCTCGCCCTCGAGATTCGATAGAGTGGAGAATAGATGAGGGAATTCTGCCTTGAGATCTTCCTCACGCTCCCATGTAGTTTCGGCTTCCGTGTGATGCTCCACTGTACCTTGCACCAACGGATCACTTTGTTCCTCGTGACCCTTTCCTTCACGTCCAAAATTTTGACAGGGTGCTCCACATAGGTCAGATCCTCCTGAAGCTCGAGCTCATCCATCGGTACTTGTTCTTCTGGTACTCTTAAGCACTTCTTGAGTTGGGATACGTGAAACACATTGTGTACGTCGGAGAGGTATGTTGGCAGCTCTAGTTGATAGGCTACTTCTCCTCGCTTGCCCAAAATATTGAATGGCCCGATCTAGCGAGGTGCTAATTTGCCCTTGACGTTGAACCGTCGTTGGCCTCGTATAGGCGATACCTTAAGATACACGAATTCTCCTACTTCAAAGGTCAATTTTCTTTGCCTATTGTCCGCATAACCTTTTTTGTCGTGACTGAGCAGCCTTGAAATTTTCTCGTATCATTTGGACTTGCTTCTCGGTGTCTTGCAGCACTTCGGTTCCAAACACTTGGCTCTCTCCGGTCTCATTCAAGAACAGCGGCGTTCTACACCTTTTACCATACAATGCTTTGAAAGAGGACATTTTCAATCTGGCTTGGTAGCTGTTGTTGTATGAGAATTCAGCATACGTGTAACACCCCAAAAATCTTGTTAAGACCCTAAATCATGTTAAGAGGGGAATTTAAAAATTTTTGGACGTATTGCATGTTTTGCAATAATTCAAATTCAAACTGGAATTCAAATTAAACTCAAAACAGAAAAGAAATAGAAAAAGAAAAAGGAAAACAGAAAAAACCGGCCAGTGGGCCGAAACCCACCAGCCAGCCCACCCTGCCCCCGCGCCAGCCCGCAGCCGCGCGCCCGCGCTCTCTCTCTCAGACAGGTGGGACCCACCTGTCATCCCTAACCCCCGATCGTCCGAAACTCGGACTGTTCACCCGCGCGCGCGCGATCGCAACCGACCGGATTTCCGGCCGAATTCTGGTTCCGGAGGGCTCCCACACGATCTAAACAAACCCGCCGCCCTCCCCCGTCTATAAAAACCCCGGCCTCGTTCTGTTTTTCCCACGCGATCCGCCGTTTTTACTCCGGTGAGAAACCGAGCCTTCTCCGGCGAATTCTAGCCGATCTAAGCTCGGAAATTCCGATCTAACTCGCTGGTCTTGATCCACCGCCTCCGGGGAACCCTGCAGGTGCAGAAAACTCGGTGACTTGCGGTTCAAACACAGCGCCGACGAGCCTCACCGTGGTTTCAATTCGTACCTCGTCGCCGACCGCCTTCCAGGACCTCCGAGCTCAAGAAAACCCCCGAGGTGAGATCCCCGACCTCTCCTCTACCGATCTATGCCATAAGATCACCGTTCTAGGAAGAATTCTCGAAGATCCGAAAGTCTCCGGCGAGATCACCGCTTCCCGCCGCCGTGCGCCGCCGGGCAGCGCCGCCCGCGCTCGATCAGAGCGACGTGGCCGCTTGTGCGCCGTTTATTTTAAATCGCACGGTAGACTTTAAATCCCCGCGTACCGGTTCAGCGTTATAATCTCAGCCGTTTGTTTTAAATCGGACGGTCCACGTCAGCCCCACGTTATAAAGACTGGAAATCTTACGTGCTACCCCCTGGGGTTCTCGGAAAATAAGAGCTAGCCCCGGAAACTTCTGATCTAGCCCCTGGAACTTCAGAAATTCATGTAAATTCAATTAAAAATCAGTTTTAGCCCCTGGACTTGATAGAAATTAGGAAAAACTCCTCTGTTATGTATAGCTAGACCCCTGAAAATTGTTAAAATAATATTATAGACCCTGTAGTGGGGTGAGTTTACCTTTTTAGCCCTGTTTAATATTTAATTTAGGAAATTGAAATGTGGCTAGTGTTTAAAAATTTAAAAAGTGGGACAAACATATTGTCAAAATTAAATTAAAAACTTTCTCAGTATTTAGAAAACTTTGGAGTGAGATAAAAATATATTTTGGGCTGAAATGAATCTGTTTAATTTATTATATACATTTAGGGACACATTTTTAAGTAAAGAATAGTTCTGGAAAATAGGAAAATAATTGTAAAATAGTTTACATCAGATGAAAAGGTCAAAAATATATTAGTAAATATTTTAGATCAGAACCTATTCTGTTTAGACGAGGTGTCTTGTTATTTTCATAATAAAGTTCACATTTAGGCATAGGAAATAAATCTGAAAATATAGCAAGCTAGGTATAAATAACTAGAAAATGATAAATGAAGTTTCCAAAATCCAAAGAATTCAGTTTAGGGTTGGTAGAAATTCTGAAGACACATATGGAGAAGGAAAATACCTTTCATGCATACTTTGTAGCTAAAAGGTGTAGTAATTGAATATAAGGAATTTATTTAAATTGGAAACTCATATATATAGTATGTAAGTATAAATGTGATCACAAAAGTAGGAACCATATACACATGATTAAAAGTGCATGCAAGCCACAAATCAACACACATAGAGTAACCACAACACATATAATGGTGAAAGACTTTCATAAATATGAATGTGTGGTTTGTATGAAGTGGAAGTTTGAACTATGTCTTATGGATTGTTGTTTTTCTTTTGCTATGTGTGATGGTATGATGTAGAACCTGCTCAAGAGCAAGTTATTCCTTTCCAAGATCAGGACTACCTATTTCAAGAGCAGCAGGAAGGAGGCAAGTGTCCTTGACCACTTTGATCCTATGTTAGGATGTGTAGCTAGAGTTATTTGCATTGTCAATCGAAATATGAAACCCATGCTAGGAAGTTTCCCTAGAATTGCATTACCTTGTTTCCTTGTAGCTTGGGTTGGGATTTATTTTATCATGTCATTTATTATTATGCATATGCTTAGCCATGCTTAGAATGGGATATTTGGGAGATGAGATCATCAGTTTATTCTACCATACTCTTGAATGAGATATTGTGAGTTATGTAGAGGTAGGGATCAAGGCAAGTTGGATGTTTTCGTTGTGTGCTGGGTGCATGAGACTCGGGTTTGTGTTTAGTACTTGCCTGGATCCCAAGGACCGGTTCATGGAGCATGTAACCTGGCTTTACCGTGCCAACCACATGCTGAGATGGGGCAGCTTGGCCAATTAATTAGGTGTATCCTCGGCGTAGTATGGGTGTGTTGGATGGTGCGGGGAATAGGTGTCAGCTGGACTACCATATGAACCACAAGGCTCAAGAGGCGGCCACTGCAGCGGGGTTGGAGCCTCTTGTATGCTGTTAGGGGTGAAACCTCAGTGGGCCCACGCTCGTCGGGAATCCCTTTGTAAAGGCTTCGTAGTGATCTCCTGGCTACACACCTGGGAAGTGTGAATGTGGTTCGTAGCCACTGGCATAATGGAGGTTCTTTTAGTCCACCCGGCAACGGGGGATGAAATCACTACATGTGGGTACAGTGGTACAAAATCTGCAGAGTCAAAACTGTCATGACAGCCGTGCTCACGGTCAAGAGCGGCTTGGACTTATTCATGATTAGAGGATTGATGGTTTTGGAAGTTGTGGATGTTAAGCGGGGAGCTTAACATTGGAAATGATGTTATGGTTATTTGATTATGATGATGGGATCGGAGATTGGGACCATTTCACCTGTGTAGTAATGTAGGTGCTTAATAAGCTAAGGTGATAGGTATTAATTGCGTAGTGCTTTAACCATGAGTTCAACCTCCCCTTGTTATAGCCACGCATGACATAACTTTCCCACACTTGTTGAGTACCATCGGTACTCAACCTTGCATATTTGTTGGTTTATATTGCTGCTCAGGTCAAGATAATGAGGTGGTGTATAATGACCAAGACTTTGGACCCGAAGAAGTTTTCTAGGTTCATGGAGACCCCCGGGCAACGCCTGTGACGGAGCCCTCAAGAATAATATTCCGCTGCTAGTTTATTTACTTGTGATGAATTTTTTATTGTCCAACGAGACATTTGCTATGTAAGACTTATTTATATTCGACACCTGGCTTGTAATAAATGATGCTTCACTATTTGTCATCACATGTATGAGAAAATGATCCTGGCATACATGTGATATTCACTCAGTTGTTCTTCGGAAAAACTGGGTGTGACAGAAGTGGTATCAGAGCCAAGGTTGCCCATAGGAACGTGGACCTAGGTAGAAATGGACGTATTTAAGGGCCTTATTTTCTTAAAAACTATTTTTACAAGGTGTGTGTTGAAAGGTGTTATTTAATGAGTCACTTTCTTCATCTTACCCCAATTTTCATTCAAAATAGGATTTTTGTTTAAAAGTTTATCTAACCTAAGTTTAAATGCTTTTTTCTTTAGATGGTTCGCATGATTCACACCGCTCGCAAGTCCACAGGAGGGAGAGTTCCCGTAGTTGCCCTTGCCGAAAGAGAGGAGAGCCGTCCGGTGACGTACCTTTCCTACGGATTGGCAGTAGGAGGCTTGTTGCGCCATCTTCGACGTATGCTCGAAGCCGCCGGCAATACGGGCAAGCTAATCATCCACTATAACTCCACCAGGACCATCCGTGAGAAGAGGGAAGAATGGAGTTCAGAAATGAGGATTATACACGAAAATCAGCTGCTTAAGATCCACCGCTCTCCAGCTTGTAGAGCGACACAGGTCGTGGCGGAGAAGGATGTCACCTGGGAGGCCATCACCTGCCAGAGTCACATCTATCGTCGCCACCTGGACAGGACTGAGTACATGTATGTCCTCCAGCGTGAGAGTGGTACCACGGAGTACAAGTACCCGCCAGTGCAGCAAGGGACATCCCATGAGCACATGGACTTGTGCTTGGAGGATGCTGCTATGCTCAGTACTCGACTGCTGGAGTGTCAGCAAGAGCTTCAGGATGTCCGGGACACCCTGAAGGAAACGGAGGCGTTGCTGCGAGCCTGCTTAAGGGCGAGAGAAAGAGGAGATGGGAATGAACTGTGTGTCACCGTGAATGATACATGGACTCCTGACTCCCCAGATCGCCCGGCGATCAGGCGTCGTCGCACTTCTCCACCAGCAGCCTCCCCACCCAAAGCAGAGTCAGAAGGCAGCCGAAATGATGAGGAAGATCCCGAGGAGCCAGCTCAAGAAAACGAGTAGTGTAGAGTCCTTCCCTTAGCTAGCAAGATTGTTGAATAGTCGAGTAGTTACGTTAAGTTAATGGTGTGTTAATGCTTGGTGTGTGACGTGAGTTGTGGAAGCCATGAGCAATTGTCCACAGCCTCGTCTTCAGATTGTTTTGTCCTGGTGTGTGAACCCACATGAAATAATATTGCATTCATTTTTGTGTGAGAAATGAACCCTCAGAAAAGTATAACAAAGCTTCAACACTCTAAAGTACAAACAAATGAAAGTAGTAAGATGATACTAAATGCTTTCAAATTAACATTGGTTGATTCTGCCAGATGGCCGGAAGAGGAAAAGGACGTGCTGCCAACCCCGCCAACAACAACGATGAGGCATGCAACCCTCATCTTTCTGGAGGCCAGGATCGGGGTGGTCGCCGTGAAGGAGTGGATCCCCTCCACCAAATGCTGGAGAATCAGAATCAGCTCATCCAGAACTTGACTCAAGTGGTGGCCAACTTGCATCAAGTTCCACCTCCACAAGCTGCACCACGCCAACCAAGGTTGAGTGAGTTTCTAGGAACTCAACCTCCAAAGTTTGCAAGTGCTGCTGAACCTCTGGAGGCAGATGATTGGCTTAAGACCATTGATAGCAAGATGAGGATCATACAGTGCCAAGGGTATGAGAGGGTGCTGTTTGCCTCTCATCAATTGCATGGACCTGCTGCTGATTGGTGGACCACCTACATGGCTGCCCATCGTGATCCTGAGAACATCACTTGGGAAGAGTTCAAGCGTAGCTTCCTCAACCATTACATCCCAAGAGGTGAACTCAAAAACAAGAGGAAGGAGTTTTGGGGACTGCAGCAGAAAAACATGACGGTGAGGGAATACCTCACTAAATTTACTCAACTATCCCGTTATGCCCCATGGGACATAGAGACTGATGAGCAGAAACAAGATTGTTTCGTGGAGGGACTTACCGCAGAGATGCAGTGTGCAATGTCCTCAAATGAGTATGAAAGCTTCCAAAAGATGGTGGACAGAGCATTTGTGGTAGAAAGGAAGCTAAAGGCCTTGGAAAATGAGAATAAGAGGAAGGCCGGGTGGTCACATCAAGCCTCAGGAAGTAACACCCGCCCACGTCTGATGCAGCAACCCGCAGGGCAGACGAACCGTGCTGCGGTACCCTACTCAGCACCAAGAGGGTACAACCCGAACTACAGGCCTCCCGCAGCACCAGCACAGCCACAACGTCAGTTTGTACAGCAGCCTCGCCCCGCATATCCACCTCGACCAGCAGTGCAAGGACCTCCAAACCAACCCCAAGACAACAAAGGCCAGACACCTAAGGTTGGGGTGCAATGTTTTAGCTGTGGTGAAGTGGGGCACGCCCATAAGTGCCCAAAGAAGAAGCCCGCGCAGCCACAACAGCAGAATGTAATGAGAGGACGGGTGAACCACGTCACTATGGAGGAAGCACAAGAGGCACCCGACGTGGTAGTTGGTAAGTTTCCTGCCAATTTACACCTTGCAACCCTGCTGTTTGATTCTGGTGCTACCCACTCGTTTATTGCTCAAGGGTTTGTTAAGAAGCATGGCCTAGCAATGACACAAATGAACCATATGCTAGCCGTAAACTCTCCAGGTGGAGAAATAAGGACAAGACAAGTGTGTCCCAAAGTGAACCTAGACATTAATGGGGTGGTATTTACTGCTAACCTCATAGTGATAGATTCACAAGGGATAGATATTATATTGGGTATGAATTGGTTGACAAAACATAAAGGGATCATCCATTGCTCGACCAGAACAGTGGAACTAACTCACCCTAGTGGCACAAGAGTAAAGTTCATAACAATACACGAGCCTGGGAGGGACATTAAATTAAATCAAGTTGAGGTGAAAGTTGAGGAAATCAGGACCATCAGGGAATATCAAGATGTTTTTCCGGAGGAGTTGCCAGGTATGCCTCCCGATCGTGAAGTGGAATTCGCAATTGAGCTAGTACCTGGAACAGCCCCGATATACAAGAGACCTTATCGGATGGACTCCAAGCAGCTAGAAGAACTCAAGGATCATTTAAGAGAATTGACGGAGAAGGGGTATATTCGTCCTAGTTCCTCACCATGGGGAGCTCCGGTGATATTTGTGCCCAAGAAGGATGGAACCCAAAGGTTATGCATGGATTACCGTGCCTTGAATGAGGTAACCATCAAGAACAAGTACCCATTACCCCTCATTGAAGACTTGTTTGATCAGTTGAGGGGAGCTTGTGTGTTCTCGAAAATTGATCTCAGGTCGGGATACCACCAACTCAAGATAAGGCAATCTGATGTTCCCAAGACAGCTTTCGTATCTCTGTACAGACTGTATGAATACACTGTCATGCCTTTCGAGCTAACTAATGCCCCGGCATACTTCATGTATCTCATGAACAAGGTATTCATGGAATATCTGGACAAATTTGTGGTGGTTTTCATAGATGACATTCTCGTCTTCTCCAACGATGAAGAAGAACATGAGAAACATCTAAGGTTGGTGTTGCAAAGGCTGAGAGAACACCAACTATATGCCAAGTTGAGCAAGTGTGAGTTTTGGCTGAAAAGAGTTCCCATCTTAGGGCATATAATCTCGGAGGGAGGAATCTCTGTGGATCCTGCCAAAATCGAGGATATACAGAAGTGGAAGACCCCTGAAAATGTCGGAGAAGTTTGGAGTTTCTTGGGATTGGCTGGATACTATCGACGATTTATTGAGGGATTCTCTAAGATCTCGAGACCCCTCACCAAACTGTTGGAGAAGGGAATCACATTCACATGGACGCCACAGTGCGAGACGAGTTTTCAGGAGTTAAAGGAAAGATTGACAACAGCCCTAGTGCTGGTTATGCCAGATATGCAGAAGAACTTCACGGTGTACTGCGATGCCTCTGGAAACGGGTTGGGATGTGTTCTCATGCAAGAAGGGCATGTCGTGGCTTATGCATCCCGGCAGCTTCGGAAGCACGAGAAGAACTATCCTACACATGACCTAGAACTAGCCGCAGTGGTACACGCGTTGAAAATTTGGCGGCACTATTTGATGGGAAAGAGGACCGAGATATATACGGATCATAAGAGTTTGAAGTACATATTCACACAGCCAGACCTCAACCTCAGACAAAGGAGATGGTTAGAGCTAATCAAGGACTTTGATGTAGGCATCAACTATCATCCTAGGAAAGCAAACGTCGTGGCCGATGCTTTAAGTCGGAAAGTGCAGGTCAACAAGTTGAGCTTGAAGGACATGCCGACAGAATTGAAGGACGAGGTTATAAGGCTCAATCCATGCCTGGTAAATAGTGGTGAAGCCATCGCCATGGAAGTGATCCACACTCGAGCGAGACATCCGTGAGGGTCAAAAGAATGATGAGAAGATACAAGAGATCAGACAACTCATCAAGGAAAATAAAGCTCCTGGTTTTAGAGAGGATGAACAAGGAACGGTGTGGCACCGGAAAAGAATCTGTGTGCCAGAAGTAAAGGAGATCCGTGAATTGATTTTGAAGGAGGCTCATGATTCAGACTATTCCATTCATCCTGGGAGTACGAAGATGTACCAGGACCTCAAGAGCAGGTATTGGTGGTATGGCATGAAGCGCGATGTCGCGGAACATGTTGCCTTATGTGACACATGTCAGTTGGTGAAAGAAGAACATCAACGACCCGCGGGATTATTGCAACCACTCAAAGTGCCTGAATGGAAATGGGAAGAAATCAGCATGGATTTCATCGTGGGATTGCCTAGGACCCAATCAGGGTATGATTCGATATGGGTCATCATTGATAGGCTAACCAAGGTAGCCCACTTCATCCCCGTAAAGGAAAGCTACAGTGGATCCAAATTGGCGGAGTTATACATGTCAAGGATCGTGTGTTACCATGGAGTGCTGAAGAAGATAGTGTCGGACCGAGGGACACAATTCACTTCGAGGTTTTGGCAGAAGTTGCATGAAACCATGGGAACCCATCTAAATTTCAGCTCTGCCTATCATCCCCAAACGGACGGGCAGACGGAGAGAACCAATTAGATCCTTGAAGATATGCTGAGGGCATGTGCACTGAAAAACAATAGGAGTTGGGACAAGAACTTATCGTATGCGGAGTTTTCCTATAACAGCAGCTATCAAGCTAGTATGAAGATGTCACAGTTTGAAGCCTTGTACGGGAGGAAGTGCAGAACTCCCCTATTTTGGAACCAAACGGGGGAAAGTAAAGTGTTTGGTCCAGAAGTACTACAAGAAGCCGAGGCGAAGGTGAGGGAAATTCGCAACAATTTGAGGATAGCACAGACACGCCAAAAGAGCTATGCCGATGTACGAAGAAGAGAGCTCGTTTTCAACGTGGGAGACTATGTCTATCTCAAGGTGTCCCCTATCAGAGGACTTCGTCGGTTCAAGGTGAAAGGGAAGTTGTCACCTCGATACATCGGACCCTTTCAAGTTCTGGAAAGGAAAGGCGAAGTGGCGTATCAACTAGAATTACCGGCTCGTCTATCGGATGTGCACGATGTATTCCATGTGTCACAACTCAAGAAATGCTTGAGGACGCCTAAAGAGGTGTTACCCATGAATGAAGTGGACGTAGCTGAGGATTTGTCTTATGCCGAGCAACCACACAAGATTTTGGAGACAATGGAACGCATCACCAGAAATAAAAGAATCCGGATGTGCAAGGTGCAGTGGAAGCATCACTCAGAAGAGGAAGCCACCTGGGAGCGGGAAGACGAGCTCAAGGCACAATTTCCGGAATTGTTTTCTTAGAACCACCAATCTTGAGGACGAGATTTCTTTTAAGGGGGGTAGAGCTGTAACACCCCAAAAATCTTGTTAAGACCCTAAATCATGTTAAGAGGGGAATTTAAAATTTTTTGGACGTATTGCATGTTTGCAATAATTCAAATTCAAACTGGAATTCAAATTAAACTCAAAACAGAAAAGAAATATAAAAAGAAAAAGGAAAACAGAAAAAAACCGGCCAGTGGGCCGAAACCCACCAGCCGGCCCACCCTGCCCCCACGCCAGCCCGCAGCCGCGCGCCCGCGCTCTCTCTTTCAGACAGGTCGGACCCACCTATCATCCCTAACCCCCGATCGTCCGAAACTCGGACTGTTCACCCGCGCGCGCGATCGCAACCGACCGGATTTCCGGCCGAATTCTGGTTCCGGAGGACTCCCACTCGATCTAAACAAACCCGCCGCCCTCCCCCGTCTATAAAAACCCCGGCCTCGTTCTTTTTTTTCCCACGCGATCCGCCGTTTTTACTCCGGTGAGAAACCGAGCCTTCTCCGGCGAATTCTAGCCGATCTAAGCTCGGAAATTCCGATCTAACTCGCTGGTCTTGATCCACCGCCTCCGGGGAACCCTGCAGGTGCAGAAAACTCGGTGACTTGCGGTTCAAACACAGCGCCGACGAGCCTCACCGTGGTTTCAATTCGGACCTCGTCGCCGACCGCCTTCCAGGACCTCCGAGCTCAAGAAAACCCCCGAGGTGAGATCCCCGACCTCTCCTCTACCGATCTATGCCATAAGATCACCGTTCTAGGAAGAATTCTCGAAGATCAGAAAGTCTCCGGCGAGATCACCGCTTCTTGCCGCCGTGCGCCGCCGGGCAGCGCCGCCCGCGCTCGATCAGAGCGACGTGGCCGCTTGTGCGCCGTTTATTTTAAATCGCACGGTAGACTTTAAATCCCCACGTACCGGTTCGGCGTTATAATCTCAGCCTTTGTTTTAAATCGGACGGTCCACGTCAGCCCCGCGTTATAAAGACTGGAAATCTTACGTGCTACCCCCTGGGGTTCTCGGAAAATAAGAGCTAGCCCCGGAAACTTCTGATCTAGCCCCTGGAACTTCAGAAATTCATGTAAATTCAATTAAAAATCAGTTTTAGCCCCTGGACTTGATAGAAATTAGGAAAAACTCCTCTGTTATGTATAGCTAGACCCCTGAAAATTGTTAAAATAATATTATAGATCCTGTAGTGGGGTGAGTTTACCTTTTTAGCCCTGTTTAATATTTAATTTACGAAATTGAAATGTGGCTAGTGTTTAAAAATTTAAAAAGTGGGACAAACATATTGTCAAAATTAAATTAAAAACTTTCTCAGTATTTAGAAAACTTTGGAGTGAGATAAAAATATATTTTGGGCTGAAATGAATCTGATTAATTTATTATTCACATTTAGGGACACATTTTTAAGTAAAGAATAGTTCTGGAAAATAGGAAAAATAATTGTAAAATAGTTTACATCAGAGGAAAAGGTCAAAAATATATTAGTAAATATTTCAGATCAGAACCTATTCTGTTTAGATGAGGTGTCTTGTTATTTTCATAATAAAGTTCACATTTAGGCATAGGAAATAAATATGAAAATATAGCAAGCTAGGTATAAATAACTAGAAAATGATAAATGAAGTTTCCAAAATCCAAAGAATTCAGTTTAGGGTTGGTAGAAATTCTGAAGACACATATGGAGAAGGAAAATACCTTTCATGCATACTTGGTAGCTAAAATGTGTAGTAATTGAATATTAAGGAATTTATTTAAATTGGAAACTCATATATATAGTATGTAAGTATAAATGTGAACACAAAAGTAGGAATCATATACACATTATTAAAAGTGCATGCAAGCCACAAATCAACACACATAGAGTAACCACAACACATATAATGGTGAAAGACTTTCATAAATATGAATGTGTGGTTTGTATGAAGTGGAAGTGTGAACTATGTCTTATGGATTGTTGTTTTTCTTTTGCTATGTGTGATGGTATGATGTAGAACCTGCTCAAGAGCAAGTTATTCCTTTCCAAGATCAGGACTACCTATTTCAAGAGCAGCAGGAAGGAGTCAAGTGTCCTTGACCACTTTGATCCTATGTTAGGATGTGTAGCTAGAGTTATTTGCATTGTCAATTGAAATATGAAACCCATGCTAGGAAGTTTCCCTAGAATTGCATTACCTTGTTTGCTTGTAGCTTGGATTGGGATTTATTTTATCATGTCATTTATTATTATGCATATGCTTAGCCATGCTTAAAATGGGATATTTGGGAGATGAGATCATCAGCTTATTCTACCATACTCTTGAATGACATATTGTGAGTTATGTAGAGGTAGGGATCAAGGCAAGTTGGATGTTTTGGTTGTGTGCTGGGTGCACGAGACTCGGGTTTGTGTTTAGTACTTGCCTGGATCCTAAGGACCGGTTCATGGAGCATGTAACCTGGCTTTACCGTGTCAACCACATGCTGAGATGGGGCAGCTTGGCCAATTAATTAGGTGTATCCCCGGCGTAGTATGGGTGTGTTGGATGGTGCGGGGAATAGGTGTCAGCTGGACTACCATATGAACCGCAAGGCTCAAGAGGGGGCCACTGCAGCGGGGGTTGGAGCCTCTTGTATGCTGTTAGGGGTGAAACCTCAGTGGGCCTACGCTCGTCGGGAATCCCTTTGTAAAGGCTTCGTAGTGATCTTCTGGCTACACACCTGGGAAGTGTGAATGTAGTTCGTAGCCACTGGCATAATGGAGGTTCTTTTAGTCCACCCGGCAACGGGGGATGAAATCACTACATGTGGGTACAGTGGTACGAACTCTGCAGAGTCAAAACTGTCATGACAGCCGTGCTCACGGTCAAGAGCGGCTTGGACTTATTCAAGATTAGAGGATTGATGGTTTTGGAAGTTGTGGATGTTAAGCGGGGAGCTTAACATTGGAAATGATGTTATGGTTATTTGATTATGATGATGGGATTGGAGATTGGGACCATTTCACCTGTGTAGTAATGTAGGTGCTTAATAAGCTAAGGTGATAGGTATTAATTGCGTAGTGCTTTAACTATGAGTTCAACCTCCCCTTGTTATAGCCATGCATGACATAACTTTTCCATACTTGCTGAGTACCATCGGTACTCAACCTTGCATATTTGTTGGTTTATATTGCTGCTCAGGTCAAGATAATGAGGTGGTGTATAATGACCAAGACTTTGGACCCGAAGAAGGTTTCTAGGTTCATGGAGTCCCCTGGGCAACGCCTGTGACGGAGCCCTCAAGAATAATATTCCGCTGCTAGTTTATTTACTTGTGATGAACTTTTTATTGTCCAACGAGACTTTTGCTATGTAAGACTTATTTATATTCGACACCTGGCTTGTAATAAATGATGCTTCATTATTTGTCATCACATGTATGAGAAAATGATCCTGGCATACATGTGATATTCACTCGGTTGTTTTTCGGAAAAACCGGGTGTGACAATACGGCAGGCTCCTATCCCAACTGCGCCCATGTTTCAAGGCGCAAGCTCTCAACATGTCTTCTAGAATTTGATTTGTCCTATCAGTTTGCCCGTCGGTTTGTGGGTGATAAGCGGAGCTGAAATTCAGTCGTGTACCCATGGCTTCATGCAGCTTCTTCCAGAACATAGAGGTAAATTGAGAACCCCAATCTGAAAATATCCTCTTCGGAACTCCATGGCGACACACGGTTTGCTCCATATACAGCTCGTATAGTTGTGCAATGCTGTACTTTGTTTGAACAGGAAGGAAATGGGCTGTTTTTGTCAATTGGTCCACGATAACCCAAATAGAGTCATAACCCGATTGAGTATGTGGCAATCCAACGATGAAATCCATGCTGATGTCTTCCCACTCCCACTCGGGTACTTCCAATGGCTGCAACAGTCCAGCGGGTCTTTGATGTTTGCCCTTCACCCGTTGGCACGTATCGCATAAGGCAACATATTCAGCTATGTCCCTTTTCATACCATCCCACCAATAGCAAGTTTTCAGATCCTTGTACATCTTTGTACAGCCGGGGTGTATGGAATAAGGTGAGTCATGTGCCTCCTTTAATATCGTGTCGTGGATGTGCTTCACATTAGGCACACAAATCCTTTTCCCTAACCAAAGCGTGCCTTTCTCGTCTTCCTTGAAATCCTTTTCTATGCCTTGTCGGATTCTTTCCTTGATTTCCTTGATTTCCTCATCCGTTGCTTGGCCATCTCGTATCTCTTGTTCCAGCGAGGAGTTCAGTTCTATCACCTCCATCTCGTTCAATAACCCGAGATGTAACCGTTTGAACTCCTTGCCCAACTCGGGTGGCAGCTCCGGAACCGTGAGTCGGTGACATGCCCCCTTTCGTCTCAACGCATCAGCTACTACATTGGCCTTTACGGGGTGATAGTTGATTCCAACATCATAATCCTTGATGAGTTTCAACCATCAACGTTGCCTCAAATTCAGATCCGTCTGCGTGAATATATACTTGAGGCTTTTGTAATCCGTATAGATCTCACATCGGTGGCAAAGGATATAATATCTTCAAATCTTCAAGGCATGTACTACGGCTGCAAGTTCCAAGTCATGTGTGGGATAATTCAGCTCATGTTTCTTTAGTTTTCTCGACGCATAAGCTACCACTTGTCCTTCTTGCATGAGCAAACATCAAAGCCCTTATCTTGATGCGCCACAATATATGTCGAAGCTCTTGTTCACGTCTGGCAATACCAAAACCGGCGCTGTTGTTAATCTCTTCTTGAGCTCCTCAAAGCTTTCTTGGCACGCTGGTGTCCACTGAAATGCTTTCCCCTTCATTAGCAATTCAGTCATAGACTTCGCTATTTTGGAGAAATAACCGGCAGTAGTATCCAGCCATCCCATGGAAACTCCAAATATATCTCGCATTCTGTGGATGGTTCCAGTTTAGAACATCTCCCACTTTTCCGGGATCAACCGATACTCTTCCCTCGGAGATGATGTGGCCTAGGACCGATATCTCTCCTTTAGCCAAAATTGACACTTGCTGAACTTAGCATACAGTTGATGCTCTCGCAGTTTCTGCAATGTTAACCTCAAGTGTTCTTTGTGTTCTTCCTCGCTTTTCGAAAACGCCATGATATCATCGATGAAAACCACAACGAACATGTCCAAATACTCCATGAAGACCTTATTCATGAGGTACATAAAGTATGCGGGTGTGGCGGACCGGGATCCGCTCATCCAGGATCGCAGAGGGTGGTGCCGCACGATGCGACACCCGATAGCACACGTCATAAGGACACAATATATTACATGGGAAAAACAACTGAACTGTACAAACAGGTACAAACTTCAGTACGAACTATTGTTGATGTTACACAGCGGAAGTCTACTCTATACAACTCACGCCCGCCTATCTAGCAAAAGTCGGTTGCCCAGCCCTAGGGAAACCCATACTAGCTGCACTCCTCAGCTCAGCGTGGCGTGTATACCTCCATCATGTTCCACCTCTTTTCATGTCTCATCAGACATTCATCTTTCCCAACTTTTCCTTATGCTCATGAATACCATCTCGTATTCATTACCATTTCATCTCATATTCAATTTCCATCTCATAACTGAGACCAAAACTCATTATCATGACTCAACAGTCATGAAACCAATCTCATCACTAAGACTCAACAGTCCCGAAACCAAAACCAAAGTCCAAACCAAACCAAACCAATAACCAGACCAAATACCATCCCATCTAATCATGTGAGTTGGCCAGGCGCTTGTGACCGTAAGCTCGGCTGTCATGATAGTTTTACACCCTGCAGAGTTTGCACCACTTTACCCACAAGTTTGTGATTTCTTCACCCGTCGGCGACTGCAGAACCTCCATTATACCAGTACACAACCGTCGGTGTATGGCCAAGAGATCACAAATTAGCCTTTACAAAGGGGTTACTAGATGTATGGACTCACTAAGGTTTCAACAGCAGGCTAGAATCTCCAATTCTCCCACCTACAGACCCCCTCTTGTGCCATGCAGTTCCCAGGGCAGTCCTCTCTCGACTCCCATTCCCCGCGCCTTCCACGGTCCATAACAATCTAGCAACTTACCTAATTAGTCAGCTAAGCTGCACCAATATTTGTCCTTGTGGTGGCACTGTTATCTTGGCATGTGCTGGCATGAACCGGTCCTTAGATCTACGGCAAGTAAACCACCATCTCATTCTACCACATCCACAAACCAAGCTTGCCTAGATCTCCCCCGATTCATGTTCATTATCATCAAGTTCTTATTATCATTATGAGTGCAGTAGCTAGACACATTCTATCGTTTCCCATATCCCGTGGACTCAGCGAAGCAAAAAGCAAAACGACCATACCCGACTCATCAACTTTCCCGGCGACAAGGGTGGTTAACAAAAACTAGTAAACTCTTATGAGAGGGTTTCCCATCAAGTTGACTCAAGCACTCGCAGTTTTCGCAAACAAAACAGTTTCCAAAACATGGGATCAATATGGTCAAGGGGCACTTGCCTTGTTCCTGTGGCTTCTGTTGCTCAGGCGTCTCGAAATCTTGGTGCTGTAGCCCTTCGTAGGTAGCTCCCTGAGCTTGTCCTTTTACTCATGATCATGCACATACAAGATTCACAGCAATCAATTATCATGCACAAACTTTACTCAGGATGCAATGGTGCATATGCATGCTAACCTATGATGCTGTCTTATTTAGATCGGTTTGTATGTGTTCTTGCATGTTTTAATAGGCTTGCATGAGGTTTTACGATGAACAAGGGTGTAAAGATCTAGTGTGGACGTGGTGATGATCTTGACTCAAGATCTAGATCAAACCGATCAACACGTGATCTGTCCACACAAAAGAACTTCTGTTCGAAGAAAAACAGATGCGAAGAAAATCGTGATGATGTCTTAAGGTGGTAACGAACACCTACCTCACTTCTCCTTGGTCTCGGGGTCATCCTCCTAGCAAGACAGATCGTCGGGGATCTCTTCCGGCAACGGTGAGCTCGTCGGCGGTCTCCGGCGAAGGGGTCTAGCTCGGCGAGTTGGAGGCTAGGGCCTCTAAGTCGTCAACTTGGGAATAGATGGTACGGCCAAGGGGTGTTTCGGGTTCTATTTATAATCGGGAAAATAAGAGTCCTAATCTGATTGGATTTTAAATAAGAGTCCTATTCGATTTGTTTTCGATCTTAATAGTTTATCTCTAATCGATTTGATTGCAGTATTCAACATAGAAGAGTTCGTGTCAGTTTCCTCCATACCGGGCACTCGTGCACAGGAGAAAAACTGCTTACGGAACTCGTTCTTCCGCAGGGATAAGATCCGGAGGCTCCATGTGTCCAGCGGGGGCCCTGACGGAGGGTAACCCTCGCCGGTGGACTCGTACTCCGAGTCCGTGTGTGGCTCCTCACCTGAAAAACACTTAAGCAGCAACCGTGAGCATGATGGCTCAACAAGACTTAACCGACTCACCTAGACATGAAACTCTACATGAGGTGTACCATGAACATAGTATAGTAATATTGCAGCAAAGGGACTCGCCTATAAGTTCCTCCTTAATTCATCTTTTAGCAACAAGTTAACAGTTTGGGAATCTGAAATTTAGTAAGCAATATTCGGTGGCACACATGTAGCAATACAATTATATCATGACAGCGATATTGAAGTATAACATTCCATAAATTATCTATGTTAGATGCAGTGAACAAACGGTACTCGTCACCGCGAGGGACGGCAAATCGACTCGATATAAACCTGCAGGGAAACCCAAAGAGCATGTCACGTACGCCCACCCGTGGAGCTGCACAGCACGCTCACTCGGTGTCGTACGGGACAACCTTTCACCCAACAGCCCAAACATCGAACCGGTCGCACCGAAACGAGGAGGAGGTTCCCGACACGGAGCATCTCTCTATGCCCGTTGGCAGATTTCCACCTTGCTGCCCTCAACCTACACCTATAAATCGGTGCGTTATGCCTCGACGCCCGGAGGTTTAGGCTACATCGGTTTATCGGGGCCCATATATCCGATATGCCTTCGGTACGTTCAATACTTGTTCAGCAGGGCCGCACACGGATCTGTCCTCAATCGATACAGACAGGGCTGGGCACACAAGACTTCCTCTTGCTGCGCCCTAGTCCCTGCCTAGTCTCATTTTCATTACTAAAGTGATCTCACATCACTCAACCGAACTCGTGTGTACCAAGCCTAAACTCGCGAGTAGATTCCAACTACTCGACTTATACCGAAGTCCTATGAGTCATTAAGCATAGCCTATCTAATCGAGGTCTTAGACACTACCCTCACTCTTATGGAAAATTTCTGGTCATGCAAGTGGGGTTTTCATCCATCCTACACCTAATGCACATATACACTTCACACTACGTATGTAAACAAAGTAAAACTTTATAAAAGGCTTAATGCAAACCGGGGCTTGCCTTGTTGCTGCTGGTCAGGAGTTAGTCCCGGAAGTAGGAAGTCGAGTACCTCCGGAGCTTCCTCGCCTTCAGCGACTACACGTTAATGAAATACTACATGTTAATGGATATGCGCATAAGTTTATTGTAATGCTTCTGCTATTAGTTCTAGTAACCAGTTTCTAACAACTGGAACTCTGTTCAAGAATTTAAAATGAAACTGGGGCTAGTGGTTTGGGTTTGGACCTAAGCACATGGTTAAGTGCTAAGTGGTTATCCCCCTCTTCCCAATTGATCACCTCAAGTGGTTAAACAGAGCAGGGGTGATCCAGAGCTCCAATGGAGCTGAGAATTTTTGTGTGAGTTCCTTGTCACAAGAAAACCCTCTGGACCAAAAATTAGTACTTTTCATTGAGTGGTTTGCTCAGAATAATTCTCTCAGCAAATAAGCAAAGAAGAATTAATTCTGAGGTAACACCCCTGTTCATGCCCAACTTAATGAACTAAAATTTGAATTATAGCTCCTAAAGTTTGCATGAATTTTCCTAGCATTTTTGGAGCTAAGATCTGCCCAGAACTGAATTTCCAAGTTTTGGAAATTCTCTGAAAATGTTTCTGTATTCAAATGAACACAGCACCTTCAAATCTGAATTGCCCTGGTCAAATCAATTCCAAATGGCCTGAAACTTTTATAGGGGTTCCCTAACATCTTAATGAATATTCTGGCCAAATTAAGGATTTTTGGATGAACCAAAGTCCCTCTAAAATTCTTTTGCTGAAAAGTTTTAAAGAATTTTCCAGAATTAAATAATGGGTTTCATACAAATTGGGCTGCATATTTGGATAGAGCTATGCTAGATGAATCCAACCCAATTTGAATCACTAAATTCGGAGCTTCCTAGCAAAAGTTATGAGGTCCTAAAGTTTGGGGAAATTCTGGAATTTGAATTAACCGGGAAAAGTTCAAATCCCTGACAGCGGGCCCGGCCCCCACGTGTCACCACCTCGGCTACGCCACACGGGGCCACAGGACGGTTCTCCGTGTGGTCACAGCTGATCTGGTGCAACAGAGAATCCCCTTACTGTGTATTGAGCGGCTGACGAGCGGGCCCGGCCGGCTCGTCTTCTTCCTCGCGCCAGCCCCTTTTCCCGCGCCGCCCCCTCGCCGGCACCGCACTGAAGCTCGCCGGACCTGGCTTCCCGGACACCTCTCGGCCGGAAACTTTCCGCCTGTGCCTAACTCGACTCGGAGAACACGCTGGTGCCCTTACCGGAGCTCGGCAATGGCCGGAACTATGCCCGCGGCGGTGGCAGAGCCTCTCTCTACTCCGGAGACGTCGCCCGGGCTACTCAGGGCCTTATGTCTCAAGCGGTTTGCTTCTATAGCTCTGCCGTAACATGCTGAGCACGAATATGAGCTCGGTTGGCCATGAAAATGGCCGGAGCTAGGACCTCACCGTCGACCTAGGCCCGATATCGGCTGTGCTCAGAAAACTTCAAAGAACCGTAACCCTAGCCCATGGTTCTTGCTGTTTTTTGATCCTAGGTGGTCGTGGCAGGGTGTAGAGCGTGTGTGTGGCTCGGTATGCCCGGTGATGAGCTAACTCCCGCGAATTTCCAGATTTGGTATAGCTCGGCCTTAAGAACACCGAAACGTTCCTGGGAGAAATTCTCCCCCGACGGTGCATGAAATGCTGAACGGTAGGGACGAGCAGAACCGGCACCTTATGGCGGTCATTCCTTGTGTTGAGCGTCGGGCACGAGAGCGCCTGGGTTGCTCGGACGCCGGCGATCAGTGGGTGGCGAAACACCGAGTGTGTCGCCGTGTTTGTATGCAGTGGAACAGAGAGGATACGGGGAGGTTCACGCAGCCCAGCGGTGCAACCGAACGCTCTGTAGCCGGCGCTCTCATCCCCCGAGCAGGAGGTGGCGCAGTGGTCGCGTTGGGACGGGGTCGACCCCGTGCGCTGGCGCCCGCAGAAATGTTCGACCGCGTGACTGAGTCGGTTTAACTCCTGTGTGGCTGACCAGTGGGCCCCCTTCTCCCCTCTAATTCTCCCCCCCCTTCTGCTGTAAATATCCCCAGCTACTAAACATTGAATGGGAGACTTAGCCTCCAAGTATTGGTTTGAATTTGAGTTCTCAAATTTAAACTTTGTTGGGTTAAATTTGCTTCATGTTTAAACTGAAATTCAAATTCAGTTTTGAATTCTTGCAAATTTAGCTCTCAACAAGATGCGCTCCAATGGGGATGTAAATTGGTGGGCTTACTCAGAAAAGTGTGCTGAGTTTGAATATGAAGCTAACTTTTGAATTTGAGTGATGAAAGTTTCTGCAATTTGAATTTACATTCAAATTGGCCTCTTTTTCAAAATACCTCCAAAAGTGCCTCAAAAAGTGTTGGATTTACATGAAACTTGGCCTGAACCTTCCCAAGACTTTCTAAGTTCTAGGGGTGAGCTCAACCTCTCATGTTCATGTGTAGAAATCCTACTTTGTGAAAATGAAGGCTTTCCCCTCTAATCTCTCTTTTGATGGAGGTTACTTGCTCTTCACAATATTTCCTAAGATATCCGCAACAAAAACTGTGGTGTTGTGAGGTGAAGAAAATTTTTTGCAAGTCCCTTTTATTGGGCTTTTACGCGGGTGCATTCGTTAACCCAAAAGACATAACGGTATATTCGTACAAACCATACCGTGTTCGAAATGCAGTCTTTGGTATGTCGGAGGGCTTAATCTTCAGATGTAAGTATCCCGACCGAAGATCCATCTTGGAGAAAATTCGGGCACCTTTCATTTGGTCGAACAGGTCCTCTATACGGGGCAGCGGGTATTTATTCTTGATCGTCACCTCATTGAGAGACCTATAATCCACACACATCCTTTGGGTCCCATCCTTCTTGTCTACGAAGAGCACGGGGGCTCCCCATGGTGACAAGCTTGGGCGTATAAAACCCTTTTCTAGCTGCTCCTGAATTTGTTTCTTGAGCTCCACTAGTTCATTAGCGGGCATCCTATACGGCCTCTTCGCTATAGGTGCAGTTCCGGGTACTAAATCAATGGCAAATTCAATGTCCCAGTCAGGTGGCATACCTGGAAGTTCCTCTGGGAACACATCTGAATATTCTTGAACCACCGGAATGCTTTCCAACGTTGCTTCTTCGACGTGGTTCAGCGCTGCCTTCTTGGTTGCCGGTTGGGCTGCCTCAAACTCAATGCAAGTACCGTGCTCACTCGTCAACTGCACGATCCTCTGAGCACATTGAATCATTCCGTTGTGCTTGCTTAACCAGTCCATTACAAGTATTATGTCAATCCCTTGGGAATCTAAGACAATAAGATTGGTGAGAAAGTCTACCCCCCTTATTTTAATGCTTACTCTCGGAATAGAATTCAGAATTGAAAGAAGTGATTTCCCAACTATATGCATCAAGGTGTATGAACTAAGTATCTTCTTTTATTAATTTCAGCCTATATGAGGATGTGAACACGTGCCGAAGCATCTCACATCTCTCCACTATGTGTGGATGTGGACATTCGCCGAAGCGTCCCACAACCCACATCAGCAAACAAACCAAGCTATCATCACAAAAATTCAGCATACCATTCTTATTCAAGCTAAAACGATCTTAACGTTCCTATTACAGCTTTATTCAATGGAAACCTAAACTTAATCGTGAGAACCGGTGTTGCTCTCACCATGTGACGGGGGTGGTCCATACATTAGCGCACACCATGGTGAGTCGGCAGTCCATGTAGGGTTAGATGACGCTGGTGCTCCATTTGCTCCCTCGTTGGCACGGGTCTCCTCTTGTTTCTCCAGCAAATACAGCTTCTTCCGGAGGTAACGGATCTCTTCTTGTGCGCTTTCGTAGCGGTTTCCTAACTCCACGAGCAACCTCTGAGACTTGTCAGCAGCTTGTGGGTTGGAAAGAACTGTTACATGGGGTCCAACGATCTCCCTTGTGCCACTCTTCCGATATGGGTGCAGCTCAAAAGTGGTGCCCTCAAGCTGCTCACGGAAGGCGTAGCACAGTGCGGTGAGTGCATCTCATGCGGCATCATCAATAGCGTCTGCCCTTGTAGCTCTCCATGTGGGTACGAAGTGCCGAGTGACAACCCTACCGTTAGATAGGATGGTTACTTCAGCCTTCCACTCTTCATGTCCGAGACAAGGGAGTTTCTTGAGAAGATATTCCGGATATAGGCTGTAGCAATCCAGAAATTCTTTGAGCTCCCTATATATGTGTCCTCCTTCCATTCCGTCAGACTGAAATTCTTGAACGGAATGGTTGGCCCATTCATCACCTTCATTATTGGTCTCAGCAAGGGGTGGCACCTCTTTGGGTTCATCTCCTCCCGTCATAGCTTCATGAGGCTCCACGGGGTGTAAGCCCGCGTGAAATTCCTCTTGAGGTGCGTACCAATGCCGTTCTTGTGGATCATCCTCCATATCGTCTTCTAATGGAAAATGTGCTGTGTCATTGAGGGGAAGAGCGAGTCTTTCGAAGGCATCTTTCTGACAGAAGAGTGTCCCCTCCATTTGGATACAGTTTCTGATTTTTCGCTAGAATATTTTGGTGCCCGACCCTACTATCATTATGCCTTTGCAATGTTACTTGGTTCAACTCCATTTGTGACCTTCGCTTCAGGGCCTGTCCCTCGGTGTGGTCAGTACTCCATACTGTCGGGCAGCAAAGCTTACACTTGTTCACTTATTATGATGGTTCACCAGGGCCTCTTTCCTCCTCCCTTTTCTGCTCACTCGTAGGGGTCCAGACCCCCACAAAGGGGGAGGGAGTCGACTGAACATCTCAGCCATTGGCGGGAATTTCGCCCGCATCGGATCCCCAATTCTTGTTCACTCAAAAACGAAACCAAAAAATTCTTTTGGGGATTTTTTGGGCTGCTTTCGAGCTCTATACGTTAACACCCCGAAGGGTGACGCACCCCCGAAGGATCACGTTCTACTATCTCCGGTCCGTGGTTCGACCTCCCATAGTGGTCCTTGCTTTTCTTTTTGAAAGCTCCGCAGGGCCAATTTTTCGTACTTGCTCAGTGTGCCCCCCTTTCGTCGAGTGCCCCACCCGGTTCACAGGGCTGTTGGCCTACCAAGCAAGCACTTGCCCAAAGCTCCTGCCGCCTGACAAGCGGGCTCCGCGCTCGTTATCCTGACTGGCTTGCAGTGCCTGGCCTGTTCATACTAACTAACAGTAATGATATTCAAGGTACGTATCTTGACTTAAGGGCGGATAGACCGTCCACCCTGTGCCGCTGCCCACTTCTACTAAGGCTGAGCTTAATAGGAGCAAGAGACTTGGTGGCAACAACCTTATCAGTTCTCATTGCCAAAACATTTGGCATCGTCCTAAACCACCTTTCTTTTCTAACAGATCCTAGTGTACGAAAAAAGGGTTTTCATCAACAGAAATCCGAACCGATTCATATCTGAAGTCCTCTTCAACACAGAAAGGATATAGGATTGGGACCGGGAAGGACATTACCAGAAATTCCTTCAGAACAAGCTCTTCCCTTTTCTGATTGCTTCTTTGGGTCACTTGAGCATCGACTGGGCAAGGTTGGATTCCCTCTACTTCCGGTGGCTACTATTTCATCATTTTTATTCGGAGTTTTATTCTCAGATTCTATCTCAGGGTTTTGCAATCGTTGTAGAAATCCCATTCTCGCTAGGACAACTATCTTGTCCGGAAGAAAAAGAAATACCAAAGTTTCAAAATTTACGATCTATTCATTCCATATTTCCCTTTTTAGAAGACAAATTTTTGCATTTACATTATCTATCACATATAGAAATACCCTATCCTATCCATTTTGAAATCTTGGTTCAACTCCTTGAATACCAGATCCAAGATGTTCCATCTTTGCATTTATTGTAGTTCTTTCTCAACTATTATTCGAACTGGAATAGTCTTATTACTTCAATGAAATCCAGTTTTATTTTTTCAAAAGAAAATAAAAGACTATCTCGATTCCTATATAACTCTTATGTATCAGAATATGAATTTTTCTTGTTGTTTCTTCGTAAACAATCTTCTTGCTTACGATTAACATCTTCTGGAACCTTTCTGGAACGAATCCACTTTTCTATTTACCTTTGATTTAAGGCTTTTATTCCCCTGTGGAGTCGCCTGCTGTACGCCCGTATTTTGGCACCACTTGCCACATCATCATTACTTTGGCCACCTAAGCAACCAAGTAGAAGAAAAAGGGGCAACACAGCCTACGCTTGCTGCTTGCTGGTTTTTCCATCATCCAATCCACAACAAATCGAATGAAACCGCTTCGGATTTCTTTTGATGAAAACCCTTGTTCCCAAACGACTCCGTCGATAAGAGCTCTTGAGAGTCATCAGCCTGTTATCCCCGGCGTACCTTTGATCCGTTGAGCGAGAGCCCTTCCACACGGGACTCCCGGATCACTATGGCCGACTTTCGTCTCTGTTCGACCAGTCGGTCTCACAGTCAGGCAGGCTTTAGAAACTTCTATCTGGCCACCTGAATAAGTTGATCAAACTCTTGGCATACAGATTTTCATTATAGTTGGTATCGGCCTGTCATACTCATCCTCCCCTCGCCCATGAAGTATGATATCCGTTGTAGTGCTTCCAATAGTTAGCGGAGGGTTGGTTTTTTCAGTTCCTTATTTGCCCACCTTCTCTACTCGAAATGGTAACCAGACCTTACAATTCAAATCTATTAGACTAGAGCTCCCCATTTTTAATATACCACCCAACTAGTCACTCATGGGAGGCTTCACTTGTGAACTACGATTCCCGTACTACGTAGTATGGCTGACTTGGCACGGGCCTAAGTGAAAAAGTGAAGTGGTGGGCCTACCCATCCCAACCGGGTATAGGTTCAAATCCTATTGGGCGCAATCTTTTTTCTATCTATTCTTTAAATAACTATACTAAAAAAATAACTATACTAAAAACTAAGAAAACTTTTGTGCATGAATCAAGTGAAAAATCTTTCTCAATGATTCCTCTTCTACTAACACGAGTTATACTAATAAGAGTAGACATGCTATATTTATGTTTGTTCCTGAAGGGAAAACCGTTCAAGCTGTTCCTGAATAGCTTCCTTCAAAAGGATTTCCTCTTGCTCGGTGAATGTCTTGGTAGAAGATATAATTTCTTGGAATTGAGGTTTAGTATCTTTTAGGTGTTTACGTAACTCATCCAGAAAATTCTTTACCTGTTCAATTTCTAACGAATCAAGATATCCTCCCGTTCCGGTATAAATAGTAGCTACCTGCTCTTCCACTGGTAGAGGGTTTGATTGGGATTGTTTAAGCAATTCCCGTAATCGTCGACCCCTTGCCAATTGATTCTGACTTGTTTTATCGAGAGCAGAGGCGAATTGTGCAAAGGCTTGTAACTCTGCGAATTGAGCTAGTTCCAATTTTGATTTGCCAGCTACTTGTTTCATGGCTTTAGTTTGAGCTTCGGATCCTACTCTGGAACAGAAATACCCACATTAATAGCAGGTCGAATTCCGGCATTGAATAGATCCGCAGATAAGAATATTTGTCCATCTGTAATGGAGATTACATTAGTAGGAATATAGGCAGAAACGTCTCCAGATTGAGTCTCCACTATTGGTAAAGCGGTCATACTCCCTTCGCCTAAAAGAGAATTTAATTTAGCGGCTCTTTCTAAAAGGCGTGAATGCAAATAAAAAACATCCCCTGGATAAGCTTCGCGGCCCGGGGGTCTTCTTAATAGAAGGGACATTTGGAGATAAGCTTGTGCCTGTTTGAAGAGATCATCATAAATCATTAAAGTATGCCGTTCGCGGTACATAAAATACTCAGCCAGGGCTGCTCCCGTATAAGGAGCGAGATATTGTAATGTAGCGGGTGAATCCGCCATTTCGGCTACTACAATAGTGTATTCCATGGCCCCCTCTTCTTGGAAAGTAGTTACTACTTGAGCCACGGAGGATGCTCTTTGACCGATAGCTACATAAACACATATTACATCTTGCCCTTTTTGATTGAGAATTATATCTGTGGCTACTGCTGTTTTGCCAGTCTGTCTGTCCCCAATAATTAACTCTCGCTGACCGCGCCCTATGGGGATCATCGAATCGATAGCAATAAGCCCTGTTTGAAGGGGTTCATACACGGAACGTCTGGAAATTATACCTGGAGCAGGAGATTCAATTAATCGAGATTCTGAAGCGGCAATTTCGCCTCTCCCATCAATAGGTTTAGCGAGAGCATTTATAACACGACCCAAGTAAGCCTCGCTCACGGATATCTGAGCAGTTCTTCCTGTTTCTTTTACAAAACTTCCCTCTTGTATCATCAACCCATCGCCCATTAATACAATCCCAACATTTTTGGATTCCAAATTCAGAGCAATACCTCTAGTCCCTTCCGCAAATTCGACTAATTCACCTGACATTATTTCACCAAGACCTATAATACGAGCAATCCCATCCCCCACTTGAACTACGCGACCGATATTCTCAATTCCTACTTTCCTATTATATTGTTCAATATGTTCGCAGAGAATTTTATTAATTTCGTCGACTCGAAGGGTTGCCATTAGTGTTTCTTGAATCTTTTTTTTCGGAAGCAAGGGGAAAAATAATGCCTAAATTCTAAACGAAAGTAGAAGTTCAAGGCCTAAAAAATTTTAATTATCTCTTCCATTCTATGGCCCCTAGAATGCCAATATTAGCACAAATCGTATGGAAATGTAACTCGGTATTCAAACAACTATTCAGAGTTCCTAGAGCTCCTTGTACGGCTTGTTGGAAAACCCGTTGTCGGACCTGATTCAACGCTCTTTGTTTTTCAAAATAAAGGGTTTCATTTTTAGACTTTTCTAATTGTTCCAAACTCATAGAAGTAGCATTAATCAAATTTTATTTTTTGTTCTATCTCAGAGTATCCATTGTAACACCCCAAATTTTGATTCGAACTCTAAACCATGTTCAGAGGGGAATTTAAAAATTTTTGGACGTGTTGCATGTTTTGCAAAAATTCAAATTCAAACTGGAATTCAAATTATACTCAAAACAGAAAAGAAATGGAAAAAGAAAAAGAGAAACGGGAAAAAAACCGGCCAGTGGGCCGAAACCCGCCAGGTGGCCCAGTTTCCCCGCGCCAGCCCGCCCCCGCGCGCCCGCGCTGTCTCTCACAGACGGGTGGGACCCACCTGTCATCCCTAACCCCGCGACCCCGGACTCTCTCCCGCGCGCGCGATCTTAACCGATCGAAAAACCGCGTTCCTCAGCCGAATTCCGGTCCTAGAAGAATCAAACTCGATCACAACCGATCCACCGCCCTCCCCCGGCTATAAAAACCCCAGCCCCGATCGGTTTTTCCCACGCGATCGCCGATTTTTAATCCGGTGAGCACCGAGACTTCGCCGGTGAATTCTGGCTGATCTAAGCTCGGAAACTCTGATCTAACTCGCTGGTCTTGATCCACCGCCTCCGGGGAGCTTTGCAGGTGCAGAAAACTCGGAGACTTACGGTGTAAATCCAGCGCCGACGAGCTTCGCCGTGGTTTTGCCTCGGACCTCGCCGCCGATCACTTTCCAGGACCCCCGAGCTCAAGAAAACCCCCGAGGTGAGATCCCCGACCTCCCCTCTACCGATCTATGCCATAAGATCACAGTTCTAGGCAGAATTCTCGCGGATCCGAAACTTTCCGGCGAGATCGCCGCTTCCCGCCGCCGTGCGCCGCCGGCAGCGCCGCCCGCGCTCGATCAGAGCGACGTGGCCGCTTGTGCGCCGTTTATTTTAAATCGCACGGTAGACTTTAAATCCCCGCGTACCGGTTCGATGTTATAATCTCAGCCGTCGGTTTAAAATCGGACGGTCCACGTCAGCCCCGCGTTATAAAGACTGGATTTCTTACGTGCTACCCCCTGGGGTTCTCTGGAATTGAGAGCTAGCCCCGGAAACTTCAGATCTAGCCCCTGGAACTCCAGAAAATCATGTAAATTCATTTAAAAATCAGTTTTAGCCCCTGGACTTAATAAAAATTAGGAAAAACACCTCTGATAAGTGTAGCTAGACCCCTGGAAATTATGAAAATAATATTATAGACCCTGTAATGGGTGAGTTCATTATTTTAGCCCGGTTTAGTATTTAATTTAGGAAATTGAATATGTAACTAGTGTTTAAAAATTAAAAAGTGGGACAAACATATTGTCAAAATTAAGTTAAAGACTTTCTCAGTGTTTAGAAAATTTTGGAGTGAGATAAAAACATATTTTGGACAGAATTGAATCTGTTTAATTTATTATTCACATTTAGGGACACATTTTTAAGTAAAGAATAGCTCTAGAAAAATAGGGAAAATAATTATGAAATAGTTTACATCAGAGGCCAAGGTCAAAATATGTTATTCAATTATTTAGGACCAAAACCTATACTGTTTAGATGATGTGTATTACTAATTTCATAATAAAATACACAATTATACATAGGAATATAAATCTGAAAATATAGCAACTAGTAAATGATAAATGGAGTTTTTTTAAAAAAAATTCAAAGAGTTAAGTTTAGGGTTGAGAGAAATTATGAAGGCACATATGGAGAAGAAAAATACTTTTCTTACATACTTGGTAGTTTAATATAAGGAATTTATTTAAAACTGAAATACACACATATATACATATATATATATATATAGTATGTAAGTATAAATATGAACACCAAAGTAGGAATCATACACATATAAATAAAAGTGTGTGCAAGCCACAGATCAACACACAAAGTAACCACAACACATATAATGGTGCATGAATTTCATAAATATGAAATGTGTGGTTTGTATGAAGTAGAAGTGTGAACTATGTCTTATGATTGTTGTTTTTCTTTTGCTATGTGTGATGGTATGAAGTAGAACCTGTTCAAGAGCATGTTATTCCTTTCCAAGATCAGGACTACCCATTTCAAGAGCAGCAAGAAGGAGGCAAGTGTCCTTGACCACTTTGATCCTATGCTCGGATGTGTAGATAGAATTATTTGCATTGTCAAATGAAATATGAAACCCATGCTAGGAAAGTTTCCCTAGAATTGCATTACCTTGTTTCCTTGTAGCTTGGGTTGGGATTTATTTTGTCATGTCATTTATTTACATGCATATGCTTGGCCATGCTTAGAATGGGATATTTGGGATATGAGAGCATCAGTTTATTATACCATACTCTTGAATGAGCTATTGTGAGTTATGTAGAGGTAGGGATCAAGGCAAGTTGGATGTTTTGGTTGTGTGCTGGGTGCACGAGACTTGGGTTTGTGTTTAGTACTTACCTGGATCCTAAGGACCGGTTCATGGAGCATGTAACCCGGCTTTACAGTGCCAACCACATGCTGAGATGGGGCAGCTTGGCCAATTAATTAGGTGTATCCCCGGCGTAGTATGGGTGTGTTGGATTGTGCGGGGAGTAGGTGTCAGCTGGACTACCATATGAACCGCAAGGCTCAAGAGGGGGCCACTGCAGCGGGGTTGGAGCCTCTTGTATGCTGTTAGGGGTGAAACCTCAGTGGGCCCACGCTCGTCGGGAATCCCTTTGTAAAGGCTTCGTAGTGATCTCCTGGCTACACACCTGGGAAGTGTGAATGTGGATCGTAGCCACTGGCATAATGGAGGTTCTTTTAGTCCACCCGGCAACGGGGGATGATATCACTACATGTGGGTACAGTGGTACAAACTCTGCAGAGTTAAAACTGTCTTGACAGCCGTGCTCACGGTTAAGAGCGGCCTGGACTTATTCATGATTAGAGAATTGATGGTTTTGGAAGTTAAGCGGGGAGCTTAACATTGGTAATGATGTTATGATTATAGGATTACAATGATGGGATGGGAGATTGGGACCATTTCACCTGTGTAGTAATGTAGGTGCTTAATAAGCTAAGGTGATAGGTATTAATTGCGTAGTGCTTTGACCATGAGTTCAACCTCTCCATGTTCTAGCCATGCATGATATAATTTTCCCACACTTGCTGAGTACCATTGGTACTCAACCTTGCATATTTGTTGGTTTATATTGCTGCTCAGGTCAAGATAATGAGGTGGTGTATAATGACCAAGATTTTGGACGCGAGGAAGGATTTTAGGTTCATGAAGACCCCCGGGCAACGCCTGTGATGGAGCCCTAAAAGAATAATATTCCGCTGCTAGTTTATTTACTTGTGATGAAGCATTAGTGTCCATTGAGACATTTGCGATGTAAGACTTATTTATATTCGACACCTGGCTTGTAATAAATGATGCTTCACTATTTGTCATCACATGTATGAGAAAATGATCCTGGCATACATGTGATATTCACTTGGTTGTTTCTTCGGAAAAAACGGGTGTGACATCCATTCATCCGATACTCATCTGCTTCTAGTTCGACTTTCTGTAATCGAAGCCGAGCTTTTCTGAGTTGTTCAAGGGTCCCTCTACGCAATTCGTCCGAATTTCAAATAGTACTTAGGATCCTCTGTTTTCGATTATCTAATAAATCATTTAATGAAAGTAGATTATCTTGCTCTTACGTTTACAACTTTTATGATCTCTTCCCGAACCAAACATGAATCCTTCGATTCATTTGGCTCTCACGCTCCTTTTTTTCTTTTTTGCTATGTATTATGTTATGGTTATTTCCATATCTTTTTTTATGTAATGAGCCTATCCTCTATCCTCTTTTCTCTTTGTATTTCAATATACCGAAACGTATATAAGACTAGATAAATATTAAGAGGACTCTTCCGACTAGATAAAAATCTATCATGGTCAGCAAAGATGTTTCTTTATTTGTGTTTGCTCTGTTAGTTAACAATTTCATTAAGAAAAACGAAGTAAATAAATGGAAAATGAAAATTGCTAGAATTATTTTTCTTTCCTTAAATCCAAAAAAATTCTATTTTTTTTATACACAGGTCGTCGATTCAGCATTGGAAAAAGGGCAGGGTGCCCCTCTAGTAAATAGTTCAAACCATTTTATCGATATGAGTGTTCTATATCAGATAAATTCTACACTAGCTATTTCCCGTTTAAAGCATTTGGATACTAATAAAGCATTTCGATACTAATATAGTTGTAGAAAGAGTACCCCTTTTTGCCTGGACTTCAAGCAGTTTAGCTTTAACCGTGTTAATGGTCTCACATTATTGGTCTATAGAGAATCAAAGTAAATTTACCAATGAGTTGAATGCTATGGTTCATCCATATGACTTCTGAAGGGTTTGCTTTTGCACATCGAAACCAAAAATTAATCTCGCAGATACATATAATTCAGAAGAATAAGTGAGTGATTCATAAACAGCATCCCTTTCTTTTATCGAGGGTTCTAGCAATTGATATCCTTTCGCAAATAATTGAAATGCAATTTCGTGATCTGGATCTTTAATTATTGGAAACTTATCAAGTTCTTCTGCCAAGACTTGATTAATGAACCTACAAAATCCCTCGAATTGGATCTCACTAAATCCGGGTTCCACCTCTTTCGGATCTTCTTCCTCATGCATAGAGCTATTGACTTCCTCTTCATCATGAGGTTCCATCTTCACCTCCTCCCAATATGGTCCATCGGACACCTCAACGGGGTTAAGTGCACTCCCACGTGGGGGTGGACGAGTCCTTATGCGTGCTGTGCTCCTAATCACCGGCATCTATAAGACATGAGAAACTTTAGAGAAGGATGAAAGTAGCTCCAAAACTTCAGAAGCTATGAATTGAAGCAAGAAAGCAAAAGTGTTTCTTTCCAATAGAAGAGAAAAAGAGGGGCTGAAAATAGCACTTTGCGGTGGCTGAATTGACAAGTAAAAGTGCAGCAAGCAATTTTGGAAAATAGCAGTTTAGAGGGGTGTTCCTATGTGTTTTAGATTGTCCATTCTACCTTGGCTTGCGTCCAACGGTCAACGTGGCTCTGATACCAATGTGTGACACACGGTTCCGAAAATAGAACCAAGTGAATGCATATGTGTGCCCAGGATGTTCATCACACATACACACGTAATCCACAAACTGAAGTCAGAATATAACCACAAATAAATAGGGTTTAAATACTTTATTACAATGACTTGTACCGACTTGTATCGGATCATATACAACTTAACCCTAGCTGAAACTACACGAAGGTAACCAATTCTACCCTTTACCTCCAAGGGTTTGTGGGTCATGCATTTGGGGTATCAATCACCTTGACCTAATGCACAATACATACTAGACCAAAAAAAGTGATACAAAATAAAAATATAACTAACAACTATTAAATGCAAACCGGGGTGTGACACCCGGTTCCAAAAAATGAACCAAGTGAATTCATATGTGTGCCCAGGATGTTCATCACATATACACATATACTCCACAAAACTGAATTCAGAATATAACCATGTACAAATAATGTTTAAGTACTTTATTACAATGACTCAATGTCTCACTCATGAATCTCTAACTTATTCTTGCAGCGGAAGACTCTAAATGACAGCGGAAAATGACTAAAACGATGGGGCTCCACTCCGACTCCACAGGCATGTTGGTGGTAGTGCGCACACCTAGTACTCCACCTGTTCCTCGAAGTATTCTTCTCCTGTAGCTGATGTGTATGTGGGAATGCAACGGTGAGAACATGTCGTACTTAGCAAGTGCGGCAAAAGAATGACATGTAGCTTACAACAAGGTAGGGAATAAAAAGGTTCATTGCAGCAAGTAAATTTTATTTCACAAACATCATAAAAACAGCAACTATTTCTAGGTGAAATAAATCCCAATATAACCAAGTAAAACAGCAACATTCTTTCATTATAATTCCACCATTTATCAAGTCTCATCCAGCCATTAATCTTTCTCAAGTTCATCTCATGCTCATAAATATTCATAACCATCTTATATTCATATAGCTAAAGCCAAACTCATTTGTCATGACTCAAAAGTGTCCCAAAATAAATCCCAATGACCATACCATAACCATACCGAATAACCATCCCATGTTTTCCCTCTAATCATGGAATTTGGCCAGGTGCTTGAGACCGGAAGCGCGGCTATCATGATAGTTTTACACTCTGCAGAGGTGGCACCACTTTACCCACAAGTTCGTGATTTCGTCACCCATCGGCGACTGCAGAATCTCCATTATACCAGTACACAACCGTCGGTGTATGGCCAAGAGATCACAAAATAGCCTTTACAAAGCGGCTACTAGATGTATGGACTCACTGAGGTTTAACCGGCAGGCTCAAATCCCCATTCTCCCACCCACGGGCCCCCTCTTGTGCCATGCAGTTCCCAGGGCAGTCCTCCTCGACTCCCATTCCCCACGCCATCCACGTTCCATAACAAGCTAGCAACACACCTAATTAATCAGCTAAGCCGCACCCATACATGGCCTTGTGGTGGCACTATTTTCCTGGCATATTCTCGCATGAACCGGTCCTTAGATCTCCGGCAAGTACCACCATCTCATTAAGAAACATTCACGAACCAAGCTTACCTAGATCTCCCCGATTCCATGCCCATTATCATCATCAAGTTTTCATCGTCATTATTCATATGAGTGCAGTAGCTATACATGTTTTAATTCAGCTTCCCGTATCCCGTAGATTAAGCGAAGCAAAAAGGAAAAACGACCATATCCGACTCGTCAACTTTCCTGGCGACAAGGATGGTTAACAAAACTAGTAAACTCCTATAAAAGGGTGTCCCATCAAGTTGACTCAAGCATACACGTTTTCGCAAACAAAACAGTTTCAAAACATGGGATCAATATGGTCAACGGGAACTTGCCATGATCCCGTGGTTCTTGCTGTTCAAGCGTCTCGAAGTCTTGGTGCTGTAGATCCTCGTAGAAGGCCTCTTGAGCTTATCCTTCTACTCACGATCACGCACATACAAAAATCACAGCAATCAATCATCATGCACAAACTTTACTCAAGATGCAATGGAGTAGATGGATGCAAATCCTATGGTGCTGTTTTATTAAACCAGTTTGTACATGTTCTTGCATGTTTTAATGGGCTTTCATGGGGTTTTATGATGAACAAGGGTGTAGGGATCAAGTGTGGACGTGGTGATGATCTTGACTCAAGATCTAGATCAATTCCACCATAAAAAATCGATCAAAACGTGATCTGTCCACACGTAAAAGTTTCTGCTCGAAGGGGGCGAAGAAAACGGATGCGTAGAAACAGTGACGACATCGTAAGATGGGTAACGAAGACCTACCTCACATCCTTTTGGTGGCACGGCCTTCCTCCTAGCAATGGCAGCAGCGGAGAATTTTTCTATGGAAAATTTTGGTAGGACAGATCGTCGGGCTTCTTCTCCGGCTATGGCAGGGCTCGACAGGGCTCGACGGCGGCCAAATTCCGGCTAGGGGGGAAACTTGGCGATTTGGCAGCAAGGAAGAGGGCTTGGCAGCAGGGGGGGCGTCCAAAAGAGAGAGGGGTCGGCCAAGGGGGTGGGGGTTATGTTAATAAGGGCGAAAAAGAGGAGTCCTACTCCAATTGGAGCTCAAATAAGAGTCCTATTCAATTTTTTTTTGGATCTTAACAAACTTATCTCTTGTGGTGCGGCAACCTTGGGGATTTTATCCCTAAAATGTGGGGAAAATTCCCTTTTTTGGAAATAGGGGGATTTAGAAATTTTGGGGGAAATTTGGGAATGGCTCATTTCAGCTATCTTTTTCCCATTCCTCACCATTTCTATGTCACTTGTTCCATTTCTCCATTCCCCTCTCCATTTCTATGTCCCATTCTCCATTTCTACATTCCCCTCTCCATTTCTATGTACCATTCTCCATTTATACATTCCCCTCTCCATTTCTATGTCCCATTCTCCATTTCTACATTGCCCTTCTCCTTTTCTATGCCCCGTTTTACATTTCTATATTCCCTTCTCCATTTCTGTGGTTTTTTCTCCATTTCTATGGTTCCTTCCTCCATTTCCATGGTTCCTTCCTCCATTTCTATGGTTCTTTCTCCATTTCTATCGTTCTTTTCTCCATTTGTATGGTTCTTTCTCCATTTCTATAGTTCTTTCTCCATTTCCATAGTTCTTTCTCCATTTCTGTAGTTCTTTCTCCATTTTTATAGTTCTTTCTCTATTTCTACTTCTTTTATAATGTTTCTCTACATGAAAAATGTATGCAATGCATGGAAATGAATTTGAGGGTGTTACACTAGACATCCCCTTCGGCTCTGAATTTTTTACTGTGGCTTGGTGAGAGCCTAACCAGAGACTTCTACACAAAGTTATGGTCTTCCAAAGTTTGGGGAAATTCTTGAAAATCAACTCAAAATTCAGAAGGTTGAAACCAGGCTGGTGGGTCCCAGGGCTACGTATCGGCTTTCAATGAAGCCACACGTTGGTCCACTTAATTTCCAGCGTAGCCACATGAAATCCTGGTGCCACAGCTGATCCCGGGCCCGGTTTTCTCTCACTGCCATGTGGGTCCCGCATCCCTTCTTCTACCTTGCGCTGCCCGCGACCCCCGCGGTGGTGCCTCGCCGGAGAGCTCGCCGCCGGCCGTTCCACTGCACGACCTTCAATGAAACTTGCTGCATGTGCCTAATCCGCATGAGGAACACGTTGGTGCACTCACCAAAGCTCCATGATGGCTGGAATAGTGCTCGCGGCGGTGACAGTGGCCGGGAGCTCATCGGTGATGTCGAAGTTGGTGTTCTCTACACCTTTTTTGATGCGGTTTCCTCTGAGAGCTCCGCTGAGACTTGCTGATCATGAATATGCACCCTGATCCTCATGAAAACAGCCGCAACTAGGACCTCACCGGTGAGGTGCCCTGTTTCCGGCAGCCGACACAAAAAAACTTGTGTAACTATAGTTCTAGTGCATGAAACTTGGTGCTACTTGTGCGAGGAGGTGCGCTAGAGGTTCTAGAGTATATCTAGTGTGCAGATCGAGCGGCAGTTGCCGGTGTGCAACGAATTTTGCCATTGAACGATTGCTAAACCTAATACACGCCGTGGAAAGAAATGAGAAATACTCGTTATACACCGCATGAAACGGCAAACGGTTTTCTTCTACAGCTCCAGCACGATCAGACGCACCTTTTCTTATCCGGTGGCGGTGCGTGTGTCGGTACCCTCAATACCGGGTACCCCCGCGCACAGGGTGAAACTGGCTAAGGACCTCGCCCCTCCGAAGGGGCGAGCTCCGAAGGCGCCATGTGTCCAGCAGGGCCGGAGCTCCCCTCTCCTCAGAGGGTAGCTCCGGGCCTGCCACGTGGCCCAGGAGGCCAGACCTCGCCCCCTCCGCAGGGGTGAGCTCCGAAGGCGCCACGTGTCCAGTAGGGCCGAAGCTCCCCTCTCCTCAGAGAGTAGCTCCGAGCCTGCCACGTGGCCTAGGAAACCGGACCTCGCCCCCTCCGCAGGGGCGAGCTTCGAAGGCTCCACGTGTCCAGTGGGGCCGGACCTCCCCTCTCCTCAGAGGTGAGCTCCGGGCCCGCCATGTGGCCAGCAGAGCCGGACCTCCCCCCTCCGCGTGGGTGAGCTCCGAAGCCTCCACGTGTCCAGTGGGGTCGAGGCTCCCCTCTCCTCAGAGGTGAGCTCCGGGCCCGGCACGTGGCCAGCAGAGCAGCGTTGCCCGCCCGGCGCGGTAGGCAGCAGGAGTAAAGGCGCGCCATGCCTTTACCCTACAAAGCATTCAAGACTCACGCCTTCCCAAGGCGCGGAGGCGCAGCGCACGCTTGTCAAGAGGCACTGTGACCTATCACAGTCAAGACAGGCGCACAGTGTCAGAAGCTGTAGACCATTGAAGGCAGCGACAAGACACGAACAAGACATGCCCTGCCGCCCCTGCCATCACCAACGGCTACAGGCTACACCTAGCATGCGGCATGGGAAGGGCGGCACGACGAGGACCTCAAAGCTAGCACCAAGACTACGTAGCTTGTAGGAAATCACCCCGGGGCCACCTGTCAGGTCCCGAGGCCCACCTTGTAAGCCACCCGAGCCTTGGACTATAAAAGGCTCGGGTAGGCAACGTTACAAGGGGTTCAAACTCTTCAGAGTTCAGCTCCATCTAGGTCATCCACATACTCAAGGAAACCAGTGCTCCGAACACTCCTGTGGACATAGTGTTTTATGCTCTGGCGGCCCGAACCACGTAAATCCCTGTGTCAACCATCTCCTTCCTTCGTTCGCTCCGGCGAGACCCTCGCGAGAGGACTAGCCCCTCCGAAAAAGAACCTCCGCGGGCTGCCCAGAGCAGGCCCAGAGGAAGTGTCGACCGCAGACGCTTCGACATTTGGCGTGCCAGGTAGGGGCTTTTCCCTCTTGCGACGAGTCTTCACCGACGAAGATGTCCAAGCTTCCTTCAGAGGCAAGCTCTTCGTGCTGTCGTTCCTGACGAACACCATCAATCTCAAGATCTTCGGCGGCGTAGAGTGCCACAAAAGAAAGTGCACTAGCCGCCGCAGAAGCACTCCTGGACAGTCCATCTGCTGAAGACGCTCCCCAGGGGGCCACCCAACAGTTGATCCGCAACGTCAACTACCTCGTCGCTACTGCCGCCAACCCTCCGCTGCAGCGGAGACGACACCCTGCTCAACCAGGTGTCTCGCTGTCGCGCACACCAATGGTTGACGGGGAGACGGCAGACTCCCGCTCTACCAGGCTTCCAACGGCGGACGTGAGGATAGAGCTAGAGTGACGTTGCCGGGGAGAAGACGCTCGTGTAACCATCGAGCGACAGCGACAAAGGCGCCACATACAAGAGGCCGACTACAGCATGTCGACCGCCTCAACTCAACCTGGGCCGCAGATGTTCGCCACACAACCTCTGCCCCAGGCATACGCCATGCAGCATATGCAGCAACCATATGTCCTGCAGACGGCGCCCCCGGTATACGGTCCACCAATGCCCATACTGGGGTACACCGTGCCAGCAGCCGTCCAAGGTTCGCGGCACCAAGACCTGCAGCAGTAGCGACCGGGTGTGCGGCCCTTGCGCCCACCTTCGCTTCGCAAGGTGGCCACACAAGTTCCGGCCACACCTGCCGGAGAAGTATGACGGAAGGATCAACCCGGTGGAGCTCCTGCAGGTCTACTCTACTGCCATCCTAGCGGCAGGAGGGGATGAAGCCATCATGGCCAACTACTTCCCCGTCGCCTTGACCAGCCCGGCGCGGTCATGGTTCATGAACCTGCCCCAGGGTTCCATAACTTCCTGGGCGGAGCTATGCGGACAGTTCACGGTGAACTTCAGCAGCTCCAACACGCGTCCCGGCACGGAGCTTGACATCCACGCCGTGCATAAACAACCGGGAGAATCACTGCACTCCTTCATCCAGCGGTTCTCCCAAGTACGCAACACCATCCCCCACATCCCAGATGCATCAGTGGTGGTCGCATTCCGACAGGGTGTGAGGGACAAGAAGATGCTTGAGAAGTTGGCCACCAGGGAGGTGCAAGACATCTGGGAGCTCTTCAGCCTGGCGGGCAAGTGTGCCAGAGCAGAAGAAGGGCATCACTGGCACTCACAGCCAGCCTCCGTAGCCGGAGGACAGCCCAAAGATGGCGGAGTTCAAGCTAAACTCTCGACCACGTCAGACAGTCAAGAGCCAAGCACTGACTGACTTTGTGGTCAGGTGGACGCCACCACCAAGCATCCCAGGGGGGCCCGAAGGTGGAGAACCAGAAACCCGCACACCGTCCTTCACCGAGCCTCAATGGACGTTCTACTCTGATGGCGTGCCGCTCCTCATGCCAACAGGGGAGCGGTTTGGGTACCTTGGACCTATGCCATGTACCGTGCGCCAAAGACACCGTTGCCAACAACCTGTCAGCGAAGGCCTCCACCGGAGCCCCGAGGATCCTTTGAAGGGACGTTGCCGCGACTCACAGCCCAGACTGCCGAACCAGGCAAAGGGGGCAAGATCAGCACCTCGAAGCTGGCGGTCCCGGCGGCCCTGCAGCCATGGTGCTCGCCAAAGGATCGTATGTGCCTTGGGGACTCCGTGCTACCCAGCACCCAAGATCCAGAAGCTCAAGTAGTCCCGATGCATGGACCACGGAGGTCCGGGACTCCTTGAAAGACATCATTCCTGATGAACATGCACTCGCTGAACGGATTGTGCGGATGGCTAAGTGCTACGCGCTGGTATATTTACTGGCGTGGCACCATGGCATCCTATTGTGGTGCATAATCCAGGAGGAAGGCTGCGACCTGCTCGCAGTACTCCACGGAGGTGAGTGCTGGAAACGCTCATCATCCCGCACGCTGATCGGTTAAGCCATCCGGCATGGCTCCTACTGACCGAGAGCCACCTGGACACCGTCAAACCGGTTAGAAGATGCAAGGCATGCCAGGTCCTTGCCGAGCAGACCCACACAACCGGTGCAGACACTGCACCCAGAAACGTCGGGGGATACCGGCTCCTCTACGTCGGGGGCCATCCGGACATCCCAGGGCCGGGTCACGGGAATCACCCTTCTACATGGTATGCGGGGCCGAAGCCATGCTTCCCCCTGAGTTCGCCATGGGGGTCCCCTCGTGTCCGAGCGTACGACGAAGCCACACATGACCCGCTCTGCATGAGAACATCTACCTCGTCGATAAGGCAAGATGGCAAGCAACGCTCTGGATCGCACGGTCCCGGTGGGAGCTCCAGCGCTACCACCGCGGTTCCATGCATGGGAGCACAAGGTAGGCGCTCCAGCCCTACCTTTGTAAGTCCTACCACACTCAGGTTCTCATTTAAATTACGCATTAATTTATATGATCACCTCCCCGCGCTCTAGATAGTGTACGCCCGTCGTACACTCGGCCCTCCTTTATCACTCTCATCCCTAATCGGCATTTGTTATCCTGACTGAAGGAGGTCGTGCTTGAGGTACCTGCCGATGGCCAGGGGGCCTTTCGGACCTCCCCCAGTCAGGTACTGTGACGCCAGTTGGTCACCTCCAGGAAAAACCTATGCCAGTCATGGGGGGTCCAGGGTGCGTAGCCTGCTTTGCCTGGTTCCATACCCAAAGCATACGCACTCTGCCTCTTGTGAGGTCCAAGGTGTGCAGCCTTCTTTACCTGGTTCCGTACCCAAAGCGTGTGCACTCTGCCTCCCCAGCGCTACGGTCTAGTGCTAGGGGTCGGACGGTTGCACCCTGACCTCGGAGGGAGCCGGACCTCCGGTGCCGGGCGCACTGAATTACCCAAGCCCCGTATACCGGTCCAGGAATGTAAGCCAAATAAGACTAAGAGGCTGAGAAAGGAGGACCTCTGTGAGGGGGGCCCGACCCCGATCACAGGGCCATGCCGCCTTGCCCGAGGAATCGCATTGGGTGGTGCCGTGTTATGCGGTACCCAATAGCACACATATAAGGAACACAGTATTACATAAATCAAAAGCGGAAGCTCACAATTATTCTTTGTAAATAATTTACACAAAATAGCTACAGCGGAAGTCTATAAACAGCTCACGATGAATATCTAAGAAGCACTCGAGAAGAGGTCCAGCCCGTGGACTCCTCTTGCTAGCAACACGAAGACATGGCAGCGGCTAGGTCCTCCAAGTGGGACATGACTCGGAAGTTTCCGAGTCTCACCGCACAACCTTCTTTATAGTGTCCATGTTTACCTGCAAAACCACTTATATAACAAGAGTGAGAACAAGGCTCAGCAAGACTTAACCGTCTCTCCTAAAGCATGCAACTCTTCATGAGGGTAACTTAAGACCTAATCCTGTAAATTGCGAAAAGACTCGCCTACGAGTTCATCCTTAACTTTCATGTTTTAGCCATAATAGTAGTGACCTTGCGCCCAGCAACATTGGAACTCCACAATCAAACAAAAAACGCTTCATTCCAATGTTACTTGTCCCAAGGTGAAAAATAACTTTAGTTTGCTCTATCTCTACTTCAAACAAGGTTTTCATGCAATTTCCAATTATCATAACAGCATTTAAAACTTTGCAACTATTTCCACACAACTTGCTTAACTACGTCACAACACAGGGAGCAAGCGGTAATCAATAACCGCGATGGACGGTGATTCGAATCAAACACTACCTGGATAACTCGACACATACGCCCGCCTCTGAAGACCCATCTCTGGCGTCCTTCATTACGTCGTATGTGGCAACCTTTCTCAGGATACTAGACTGTAGAACCGGTCGCGCCGTCTCGGGCTCATAGGTCTAACGAGACGATGTGGTATGCCTCTACAACCCAGTGAACCTGGTACATCGGTTTCCTGATTCCCATATGTCAGTAAGCATCCGGTACACAACTCAATACCTGCTCCTGGCTGCCGCACACGCATCGGTTCTTAACCGACACGGGCAGAGCTACTCGACCAAGACCTCGTCTTATCGCTGCCTAACCATCCTGCCCGGTCTCATATTTGGAAATGTAAACTTTAGTTTGCCCTCTTTTTCCATCTACACCCAGGTAATCCCGTCTATAACTCGCGAGTAGATTCCAACTACTCGTCTTCTACCGGATGCCCTAGTCTATTTAGCATGGCCTTATTCTACAGCGATGACACAATTCTACCCTTGACCTCAGGGTTCATGTTTGGTTATGCAAGTGGAGTATCAAACATCCTTGACCTAATGCACATACAAACTTTGACCAATAGTAGTGAACAAAGGGAAAACTTTAAAAACAACTTAAGTGCAAACCGGGGCTTGCCTTGGTTTTGCAGGTGACTAAAGTCAGATGATTATGAAGTTAGTTGCTGCTGACTTGAAGTTCAACTTCTGCCCTTCTTGCTTCTTGATCCAAGTTTCACCTTTGCTTCTTCAATTCCCACGTTTAATCACTACACGTTATGAATATGTATACATGTTTAATTGTAAAACTTTTTGCTAACAGGTGCTAAGGACAAGTTTTAAAACTGGAACTCTGTTTAAGAATTTAAAATGAAACTGGGGGTGCTGGTTTGGGTGTGTGTCTAAACACTATCATCAAGTGAGGAGTGAGGTTCATCACTTGGGTGGTGATCACCTAATTGGTTGAACAGAACCCTACTGATCCAGGGCTCCAATGGAGCTGAAAATTTTCTTGTGAGTTTCTTGTCACAAGAAAGTCCTTCGGACCAAAATTCAGAATAATTCACTAAGTATATCACCCTGAACAATTCCCTAAGCCTTTAGCCAAACAGGAATTAATTCTGAATAAATTTGCACTTTCATGCAAATACAAGTGAACTACAATTTCATACATAGCTCAGAAAGTATTCCTGAATTTTCCTAGGATTTTTGGAGCTAAGGAATAACTAGAACTGAATTTCCATGTTTTGGAAATTTCCTGAAAATGTTTCTGTATTCATTTGAATACAGAAATTTGGAATCAGAATTACTCTAACGAAATCAACTCCAAATGAGCTGAAACCTTTACAGGAGTCTCCTAATATCCTAAACAATATTCTGGCAAAATTTGGGGATTTTTGGATGAACCAAACTCCCTCTAAAATTCTTTTGCTGAAAAGCTTTAAAGAATTCTCCAGAATTTTATATTAGTTTTTATGCAAATTGAGTTGCATATTTGGATAGTTCTTTTCACCCTGAATCCAACCCAATTTGAATCACTAAATTTGGAGCCTCGTAGCAAAAGTTATGCAGTTCTAAAGTTTGAACTGAATTTGGACTTCAAATTAATCACAGAATTGTTTAAACTCTGACTGTGGGCCCCTCGTACACGTGTCAACTGCGGGAACCCTGCCACACGGGGTCACAGACTCATGCCCGCGTTGTCACAGCTTGATCCGAGGCCACAGAGAATCCCGTATGTTTAACTTCAGCCGCTGATGGGTGGGACCGACCACCTTCGTCTTCCTCCGGCTCCCGCGCGACCCCCGCCGCCGTAGCTCGCCGGAAAACTTCGGAACCCGGTCCTCCGTTCACTTCCCGTGCTAAAACATGCCGTCAGCCCCTAATTTCGTGCGCTGAACACGGGGAGAGGGTTTCCCCACACCGACGTCGGCCCTAACCGAGCTCGCGACGGTGTGGCGGCTTAACCGAGCTTCGGCGACGTAGCGCCGCTGTTCTAGCTCGCCAAAAGCACGAAGGATTAGCGCTACAGCATCAGTGGAAGGTGTAGCTCATCAACGTGTGCTCAATTTTTCTTGGAGAGGCCGCTAGCTATGCTGTCACCGTGCGCCCGAGGTGGTTTTTGCGGCGACAGTGTAAAAATTGGGCTTTCTTCCGCTAGGGTTGATGGAATTGGGCGCTGTTTGTTCGAGGAGGTCCGTAGGAGGCTGAGGATCATGACACCAGCACACAACTGTAAGCCCTCACACCTCGGGGGAGAATTTCCCGGTCTGGAGTCGGCGACCCGAAGAAACCGCCGTGAGTAAACTCAAATTCCGGCTAGGTGGTCCAATGAACTGATCCCCAATTCGGTGGACAGCAAGGAGAGGTGGTAACCAACCTTATTCGTGGCTTTGTTGGGCGTGAAACACCGGAGGGGCTTGGTTTGAAGTCAAGTCACCGAGGTTGGTCCGCCGGGGAAGAACCGACTCGCCGAGGCGATTGCAGCCCGCTGCACCCTCGGAACTGGCTTTGACAGCTTCAGGGATCGTGGGCGACGTTGCTTCCGAGCTTGTCCGAGTGTCCACGGCTTGGGGGGAGGGTTGACGACGGGAGCCCGAGCGTGTGGGCACGGCGGCGGCAAAAGCCCCTGGAAACGGCGCTGTGGCGAGGAGGAGGCTAGCTCGGACGTTTTTTCGGTGCTGTGAGGTGCACGCTCTCGGTGGGAGGACGATAAGGGCGAGGGGAACCAACGTCGAAGCAGCTCGGGAGCTGGCGGTCCCGTGGCTTCGGTGGCGCGCGCGCGTGTTCGGTCCTTCGAGCGAAAACAGTGATCCGGTTTGAGTCGGAACAGAGAGCAATTTGCTTAAGTGCTAAGTCTCTCCCTCTCCTCAATGACAATTGGGTCCCACTCACCTCCTCTCCTAAATATCCCAATTTTTTGGCACATTGTAAACTTCAGCTCAGAGGAACTTAAATCCAAAAGTCATTTGGCAATTTGACAAGTTGTTCCTCAGTTTTGAGTTTAAATTCAAATTTGGATGAAATTTACAAGTTCCTTTGATAATCATATCAAGGCACCTCCAAATTTGCTCAAAATTTGCCTCCTTCATAATTTAGACCTGAGGAATTCAAATATGTCCTCTGATCTTTGAGTTGGCCATTGCAAAGCCCACTTCTCAAACAACAGTTTGAATTTCCTCTTTTGAAACTGCCCTTCTTCTTTTTGAAGTGCACCTCTTAATTCAAACTGAATTCCAGGTTTTATTGCACATGCCAACACTTTTATGAGTAACATAAAAGTTTTTGTAAGTCCCATTTCTTGTATATAAACTCAACTTTATTCATAGCTCAGGTTTTCTATTTACATGTTTTGGGACTTTTACACTCTGAGCAGTGACGGACCTCACCCCTTCAGCAAGGGGTGAGCTCCGAAGCCGGACCTCGTCTCCCTCTCCTCAGAGGCGAGCTCCGATGACCTCCGGACCTCACGCCCTCCGCTGGTCTGAGCTCCGATGCCGGCCCTCGCCCTGTCCTTAGAGGCAACCCCCGATGCCGGACCTCACCCTCTCCTCAGAGGCTGAGCTCCGATGACCTCCGAACCTCATGCCTTCCGCTGACCTGAGCTCCGATGACCTCCGGACCTCACGCCCTCCGATGGCCTGAGCTCCGATGACCTCTGGACCTCACGCCCTCCGCCGGCCTGAGCTCCGATGACTTCCGGACCTCCGCCCCCATAGCAGGGCCGAGCTCCGATGCCAGCACTCGCCCTCTTCTCAGAGGCGATCCCTGATGGCAGACCTCACACTCTCCTCAAAGGCTGAGCTCCGATGACCTTCGGACCTCACGCCCTCCGCTGGCCTGAGCTCCGATGACTTCCAGACCTCCGCCCCCACAGCAGGGACGAGCTCCGATGCCAGCCCTCACAATTTCCTCAGAGGCGAGCCCTGATGCCGGACCTCATGCCCTCTGCTGGCCTGAGCTCCGATGACCTCCGGACCTCACGCCCTCCTTTGGCCTGAGCTCCGATGACCTCCGGACCTCACGCCCACCGCTGGCCTGAGCTCCGATGACCTCCAGACCTCACGCCCTCCGCTAGCCTGAGCTCCGATGACTTCCGGACCTCCGCCCCCACAGCAGGGCCGAGCTCCGATGCCAGACCTCACCCCCTCAGCAGGGGCGACCTCTGATGCCGGTCTTCACCCCCTCCACAAGGGTGAACGCCGAAGCCGGACCTCTACCTCTCCTCAGAAGCGAGCTCCCAAGCCAGACCTCCCCCTTTCACAGGGCTGAGCTCCGATGCCAGGTCTCACCCTCTCCTCAGAGGCTGAGTTCCGAAGCCGTCCAGACCCTACCAGCACAGGGGGTACTCAAGACAAGGAAGTGCACGGTAAGGAGAAGGCCCCACCCCGGGATCGTTACCTCCATCGAGGTGGGCCGGGGGCCACTGTCGGTACCCTCAATACCGGGTACCCCCGCGCACAAGGTGAAACCATCTAAGGACCTCGCCCCTCTGAAGGGGCGAGCTCCGAAGGCGCCATGTGTCCAGCAGGGCCGGAGCTCCCCTCTCCTCAGACGGTAGCTCCGGTCCTGTCACGTGGCCCAGGAGGCCGGACCTCGCCCCCTCCACAGGGGGGAGCTCCGAAGGCTCCACGTGTCCAGCGGGGCCTCCCCTCTCCTCAGAGGTGAGCTCCGGGCCCGCCACGTGGCTAGCATAGCCAGACCTCTCCCCTCCACGGGGGTGAGCTCCAAAGGCTCCATGTGTCCAGCGGGGCCGGGGCTCCCCTCTCCTCAGAGGTGAGCTCCAGGCCCGCCACGTGGCCAGCAGAGCAGCGTTGCCCGCCCGGTGCGGTAGGCAGCGGGAGTAAAGGCGCGCCATGCCTTTACCGTACAAAGTATTCAAGGCGCGGCGCACACCTGTCAGGAGGCACTGTGACCTGTCACAGTCAAGACAAGCGCACAGTGTCAGAAGTTGCAGACCATTGAAGGCAGCGAGAAGACACGGACAAGACATGCCCTGCCGCCCTGCCATCACCAACGGCTACACGCTACACCTAGCCTGCGGCATGGTTAGGGTGGCAGGACGAGGACCTCGAAGCCAGCGCCAAGACTACGTAGCTGGTAGGAAATCACCCCGGGTCCACCTGTCGGGTCCCGGGGCCCACCTTGTAAGCCGCCAGAGCCTTGGACTATAAAAGGCTCGGGTAGGCAACGTTACAAGGGGTTCAAACTCTGCAGAGTTCGGCTCCCTCTAGGTCATCCACATACTCAAGGAAACCAGTGCTCCGAGCACTCCCATGGACGTAGGTTTTACGTTCCGGCGGCCCGAACCACGTAAATCCCTGTGTCAACCATCTCCTTCCTTCGTCCGCTTCAGCGAGACCTGTAAGGGCCTCAGTTTTTGACACTCATTTGCAGTGTTCATCACCACACCACACACCTCATTTGAGGAAGAATGATGAACACAAATAAAGAGCAAGTAACAATTATCAACATGCTCATTAGGGAACAAACTCACACATTGCAAAAGTGGTACTTCCCACATGTGATATAGATGGGCTGGACATATGAAAACTCCTACACTTTGCTAAGGATGTCCATGCCAAGTTCCACCCAAATTCAAAACCTTTTTGAGGTCATTTTGGGTATAGTTAGGAAGAGGGCAGTTTGAAACCATATTCAAATTCAAACTGTTTTCACCCACTGAATTTAAAAGTGGAAGGCATATTCTTGCTCAGCACATTTTTGTGAGCTCACACACCAATTTTCACTCCATTTGGAGTTGATCTTGACATGAGCTAAGGGGGGGAAATTCAAACTTTATTTGAATTTCAAACTGCACTTGTGCTGAAATTCATTCAAACCAAACCTCATTTGAACTTTGATCAATTCAAATGGCTCTTGGGTGAATAATTTGAATTGCCAAGGGTAGAATAGGGTTCACTGTTTACCACAGCTGTTAGGAATAAATTTCAGAGGTTAAAAGAGAAGTGGGACCCACATGTCAGCCTCTGCCTCAATACAAACCGACTGAAACACAGTTCAGTCGGTTCCCGGCAGCTGTGCGCGCGCGCCACCGAAGGGGGCAGCCGGCGCCAGCTCCTGCTGCGTGCCCCGAGCCGGAGACCAACCGGCCGGGCTATTTATTCCCTCCCCGGCGTGCTTCAGTCACCATTTCCTCGAGCTGCCGACGCACGCGACTGCTTTTCCCACTGCCATCACTAGCTCTCGAGTTCCTGCTTGATCAAGCCGATCGCAGCTCCCTCTTTCCATTCCAAGGTCCCAGCAAGGTACTAGCAACCATCCTCCATCCTCCCCATGGCTAGAAGTCGATTGAAACCGAGTGCTATCGGCTGTGCCGAAAGATAAAAATCGGAACTGGAAACCGCCGCACCTCGGGCTCTCGTGGACAGCCCAACCTGGGCGTTGTCACGCCCGAGCCAAGGCACCCTTGGACGCGCAAGTGATCGGTGCTGCTCACCCCCGAGCCACAGCTCGAGTGGTTGCTCACCGGCGGCGAATTTCCACTTGTCCCCTTTTTGTGTGCAGAACGACCTTCGGGTACGATTCTGTTTAATTCGTGCTCTAGAAAGGATTAGAGGGCCTCAGGCCACTCCCACACGAACTAGACACGGTGACGCACAAGTTGCCTTCACAACTCTGGGCCGGAGAACTTCTGTGCCCGGCGTAATTCAAGGTCTACTAATGGCGGAACGCACGGGGGGTATCGGGCGCACGGTGAGGACCTATTTCGGGCCTTCCCCGGGCTGCCCCGAGTTCATGTCAACCCTCTCTGAGGTCCACTGATGCTCCCCGACCGGTTTCCCAAGTAGCTGAGGCACTAGGAGCATCAGCCGACATGGCCGAAGTCGTTCCGATATGGCGGCTCGTCGCCGACCATGCTCCGGCCGTTGTCATGAGCAGCTGACCCTCGGATCATGTTCCCCAAGTAAAAGTAGGCAGGGGCGGCCAGAATCAAGAAGTTTGGAGCGGTACAGCAGCCAGCGGCGAGCTCTCCGGCGAGGTCCCTCGGCGGCGGAGCGCGGGTGTCGCGAGGTTGAAGAAGGGGGTGGACCCCAGCTGTCAGCGGCCGATATTTTGAATCGGGATCCGGCTGCGGCCGGGATCGGGTGTGCTGGCGTGCAAAAGCCTTGTGGGCCGCGGTGTGCTGTCGCTTCGGCGTGCGACGCGTGTCCCCTGGGCCCACGCGCGAGTTTAAACTTTTCCCCGATTTTCAGATTTCCTTCAAACTTCAAATCCTTATAACTTTGGCTAGAAAGCTCCAAATTGAGTGAACCAAATTTTGCTGGATTCAGCTCTCTGAGTACTTTCCAGAAAATCAAGTTTCACTTCATGAAATTCCATAATTCTCCAGAATTAATTCCTTAATGTTTAAACTGTTAGGAATTTTAACTGGAGAATCCTTTGGCGGAAAATCCTGAAATTTTGCTGAGATGTTCACCAAAATATCATTGAGCTACCATAAAAATTTCAGATCCATTTGAGCTCATTTAGTCCACCTAATGGTGTGATTAGTAAAACTGTTCCAGAGAAAATAGAAAATGTTCAGAAACATTTTCAGGATTTTCTCTGAAATTGTTTAGCTCATATCTTTAGTTAGAGACTTCCAAATTAAGTGAGACCAACTCCATTAGAACCCTCTGAAAATCTAGTTTTCAGAAAGTCATAGTTTGTCTCATGAAAATCCCTAGAACACCCTAAGGGTTCCAATTAAGGTCAAGGACATAATTATTTGTGGAGGGCTCAAATGAGCTTTGCTGCAACTAAAACTTGACCAAGTCTTTGTTTAGGTTGTAACCAAGCCACAGTAAAAGTTTCACAGTCATTAGTCTGTCTAGTAAGGGTTATAGGCTTCACAACTTCAAAGTTAATACAAAGGCCTCTAAATTAATACATACATTGTTCTTATCATGTAGTCGCTAAGGTCGAGGAGGAACCCGAAGTCCTAGACTTCGTTACTCCGGAGGAACAGCTAGCCTACAACCAAGAGCAGCAAGGCAAGCCCCGGTTTGCATTAACCTTTTTACAAATTTTATTGTTTTGAGCACATACTTGTTTCCCTTTGTTCGTTGCATTAGAGTCTTGATTGGAAACCCAACTGCACAGCCAAGAAAACCATGGGTTGGGTTTAGGATTGAAAACCTCGTTAGCCACTGCATTGCTAGAATAGAGTAGGATTCGGTACAAGTCGAGTAGTTGGAACTACTCGCGAGAATAGGCTAGAGGCACATTGCTCGGGTAGAGATAGCACATGAAACACATGGCAAGAAAATGAGACCGAGCGGAGAGTAAGGGCAGCAGGACTTTGGGGCCTGTGTGCTGTAGCTCCGCTTGTGTCGATTGAGGACCGAGCCGTGTGCGGGCCTGTTGAACAAGCTAGAACAGTACCGAAGACCTACCGGCTATATGGGAACCGGGAAACTGATGTAACTCGGGTAGCTGGGTGTTGAGGCATTGCCCGTCGTTCAGAGGGTAGGTTGAGAGCTCGAGGTGTAAATCAGCTGGCGGCACAGAGATGCGCGTGCAGGGACCTCTTGCTCGGGACGATGGGACCGGTTCAATATTTGGCTAACGGGTGAAAGGTAGTCGCGTACGGCGTCCGTGATGGTTGTTGTAGGCAACATCGAGTACGGGCGTACGTGACGGGTTGTTCGGGTAACCCTGCAGGTGTAAATCGATTATAATCGCCGTCCCTCGCGGTCAGTGAGTACCACTTGTTCACTGTACCGTGACGTAGAAAGAACAGGCTAGTTACATGTTAAAATGTTGCTGATTGAAAGTTGGATATTGATTGTTAATGATATGTTGTAGCTTAGTGCTAACTAAAGTTCTTTTCAACTTTGGGCAAAGTACATGAGAGAAATGCGTTTCTTGTTTGATTGCGGCTCTCTCATGTGCCTTAGCGTAAGGTTCTCCACAACCTGCTGCTAAAACTTGAAAGTAAGGTTCTACTAATTAGGCGAGTCCTTGCAAATGATTTTTACCTCATGCAACCCATTACCCGCATGTAGAAGTTCCATGTTTAGGTGAGACGGGTCAGACATGCTGAGCCTTCGTGCTCACTGCTTGTGTTTGAAGCTTTTGCAGGGTTCTATGAGGAAGGGACTCCCGAAGAGGAGACGGAACCCCAGGAGGGGAACCCCGTCGAGTGGGAGTCGTGCACGCCGCAGAGTTAGTGTGCGTGTGTGCTAGCAAGGACACGTTCGAGGGCTGAACGTGCACTTGATGCTTAGTCTACGCCCGCGAGTGTGGACTAAACTTATTTTGATGTAAACATGTTAATAAACTTGTTTATGTAATAAAGCTTCCGCTTCCGCTTTGTGCCTTTGACGTGTGTTATACGGTGCTGTGCAACGCAGCACCCCTCAGCGTGATCCTGGCTCGACAGGACCAGTGGGGTCGTGTCAAGACCCTCGCGAGAGGACTAGCCCCTCCAAAAAAGAACCTCCGCGGGCTGCCCAGAGCAGGCCCGAGGGAAGTGTCGACCGCAGACGCTTCGACAGCGTGAAATAGCCAGAATCGGCCGGTCACCGGTGGACAGAGAGAGCGGAGACGAGTTTGTTCACGGAAGACGAAGAACAGCGCGTGACGTGCTAGGTTTCGCTCGGAACTGGAGAGAACAGATGAAGCTGCTCGGTGTTCTGGACTTTGAGCCGATGTTTTCACCGTGAGGTGGAGGGTTGGGGCGTGCGCTGGCCGGACAAGGCTTAGCGACGGTCGCCCGCAAGAAAACGGCTCGGTTGAGTCGGTTCAGTGAAATTTTCTGTCACTGACCAGTGGGTCCCCCTTCCCCTCTTTTAATTCTCAGCTGATATATACCTCATCTACTCACAATTCAATGGTAGACTTCACCACTAAGTCATGAGCTGAATTTGAATTCCTCAAATTTGAGCTGGTTTAGCTAAATTTAATTCACACTTGAATTTGAATTTCAAATTCAGTTTTGAATTAGTTCAAATATAGCTCCCAACAAGATCAACTCCAATGGAGATGAGAATTGGTGGAGTAACTCAGAAAAATGTGCTGAGTTTGAATATAAATCCACTTTTTGAATTGAGATGATGAAAGTAGCTTAAATTTGAATTCGCATTCAAACTAGCCCTTTTACAATTGTATCCAAAAGTACCTCGAAAAGGTTTGGATTTGCATGAAACTTGGCATGAGCATTCCTAAGATTTTTTAGTACCTGATTGTGAGCTCAGCATATCATGTTTATATGTGGGAAATCCTACTTTTGGATTGGTGAGTTTTTTCTTTAATCATCCTATTGATGATGGTTACTTGCTCTTCCAATGTGTTCATGAGATATCTACAAAATGAGCTGTGGTGTGTGGAATGTTATGAACATTTTAGCAAGTGAAACCTAGGTCCTTTACATCCCTCCCCCTTAAAATAATCTTGTCCCGAGATTACAAAAAGAAGAGACAAAGATGTAAGAGTAATTACCCGAGATGAGATGCCCAGAAATCTGGATAATTTGACCGAAGGAAATCTTCGCTCTCCCACATCACTTCCTCAGCGGTGTGGTTGCTCCATAAGATCTTGTAGAACCACAGCGTTAGGTTACGCGTGGTCCTAGTCTTCTCATCAATAATTTCAACCGAATAGTCAGCGTAGGTTAAATCCAGTTGCAACTCGCCTATGTCTTCAGTGGGAATAGCAGCTGTATACTTCAGACATTTTCGGAGTTTTGAGACATGGAAAACATCATGAACACCAGCGAGAGACGCTGATAGTTCCAGTCTATACGCCACTGGTCCGCACTTCTCGGTGACAGCATAAGGTCCGATAAATCGGGGAGCGAGTTTCCCTTCACGCTGAATCGGTGCACGTCCTTCATCAGAGACACACGGAGACAAACGTGTTCTCTGACGTTGAAATGTAGTGGCCTACGCCTCTTATCAGCGTAACTTTTCTGTCGGGATTGGGCAGCTTTCAAGTTCGCTTGAATCACCCGAACTCGCTCTTCGGCGTTGTTCACTAGATCTGTACCGAACGTGACCCTTTCACCGGATTCGCACCAATTCAATGGGGTGCGGCATTTGCGACTGTAAAGAGCTTCATAGGGTGCCATCTTGATACTCGCTTGATAGTCGTTGTTATCTGAGAATTCCGCCAACGGTAGATGATCATCCCAATTGTTACCGTGGTGGATGGCACACACTCTCAGCATGTCTTCTAACACTTGATTCACCCTCTCATTTTGTCCATTGGTCTGAGGGTGATATGCGGAGCTTCTAATCAGTTTGGTACCTAAAGAAGCGTGCAACTGCTCCCAGAAACGAGCCACAAACAGTGCACCTTGATCTGAGATTATTGTCTTGGGTACTTCATGCCAGCATAAAATTTTTGCAATGTACAACTCCGCATACTTGTTAGCATGGTAATTTGTATGCACAGGAATGAAGTGAGCTGACTTAGTTAACCGGGCAACGATTACCCAAATGGAACCATGGTTGCGAAAGGTCATGGGTAATCCCACAATGAAATCCATGCTGACATCTTCCCATTTCCATGCTAAAATTTTCAGGGGTTGCAGCAGCCCTGATTTCCTCATATGATCATCCTTCACTCGTCTAATGTATCACATTCAGATACGTACTTTGCAATTTCCCGCTTCATCCGTGTCCACCAAAATTTACTCTTCAAATCTTGGTACATTTTGTTGCTGCCCGGACTGGAGAACTTAGACAAGTGAGCTTCATCTAGGATCTTCTTTCTCAGCTCCACAGTCTGTGGTACGACTATGCGGTTATTGAATCATAGCGTCCCCTCTTCATCCTTCCGGAAACATGTGATATCACCACTGTATATTCGTTTCCGGAGATGTGCCATGCCTTTGTCAATTTTCTGAGCTGCAATAATATCCTCCCTAGTAGTAGGGATGAGAGCAAGGTTGGACAGTGATCCATGTGGAACCAAGTATAAACTCGGTTCTTCCTCTTCTATCGGTGTAATAGTGAGGTTATGGACGTGTGATTTTTCGACTCAGCGCGTCGGCAACCACATTTTCCTTGCCGGGGTGGTAATGAATCTCAATCTCATAGTCTTTGATTAATTCTAACCACCTCCTTTGCCTCATATTCAGCTCTTTCTGGGTGAAGATATACTTTAAGCTCTTGTGGCCGGTGTGGAGATGCACCAAGTTCCCAAGCAGATAGTGTCTCCACATTTTCAGCACCAATACCACAGCAGCGAGCTCAAGATCATGAGTCGGATAGTGCTGCTCGTGGTTTTGAAGTTGGCGTGAGCCATACGCGACCACCTATCCTTCTTGCATCAACATGCAGCCAAGCCCGATACCGGACGCATCACAATATACGTCGAAAGGCTTGGTCGTATCCGGTTGAGCTAAGACTGGGGCTGTTGTGAGATGCTTCACCAATGCTTGGAACGCTCCTTCACATGTGGAGTTCCAAAAATATTTTGTCCCCTTCTTCAATAATTCAGTCATTGGTTTAGCAAGCTTGGAGAAGCTCAGGATGAACCTCCGGTAATATCCCGCTAAACTGAGGAAGCTTCTGACTTCATGGATAGAAGTGGGGGCTTTCCATTTCAGCAGCTGTTCAATCTTGCTTGGATCAACCGCAATGCCTTCTGCTGATATGATATGTCCCAAAATGGCACTTGGCTGATCCAAAACTCGCATTTGCTGAACATGGCATAGAGCTTATGGTCCCGCAATCGCTGAAGGACGATACACAAGTGTTCAGCGTGTTCTTCTTCTGACATGGACTAAACCAAGATGTCATCTATGAACACCACCACGAACTTGTCCAACTCCGGCATGAACACAGAGTTCATGAGGTTAATGAAATGTGTCGGGGCGTTGGTGAGACCAAAAGACATGACGAGATATTCATATAGCCCATATCCGTCGAGAATGCCGTCTTCGGGATATCCTCCGCCCAGATATTTACTTGATGATACCCGGAGCGAAGGTCCATCTTAGAAAATACACTTGCACCCACAAGTTGATCGAACAGGATATCAATGCGGGGCAGTGGATATTTGTTCTTGATGGTGGCGGCGTTGAGCGGTCGGTAGTCCACACACAACCTCAAGGTTTCATCTTTCTTCTTTACAAACAGCGCCGAGCATCCCCATGGCGAGGAACTCGGTCTAATGAAACCTTTGCTCAACAAATCATTGAGCTGTTCTTTCAATTCAGCCAGCTCATTCGGAGCCATCTTATACGGTCTCTGCGATATTGGTGTAGTCCCGGGTGCAAGTTCAATCTTGAACTCAACATCCTGTTCTGGTGGCATGCCTGGAAGATCATCCGAGAACACATCGGGGTATTCTCGGACTACGGGGATGTCCTCTAACTTGGGAGCTTCAGTATGATAGGCTGCTGAAACTTCCGGGACAGGGCTGTCTAATACGAGTGGATGCGGACAGTGAAGTGGGGAGTTGAGGTGAACCATCCGTGATAAAGTTTCCAGGACAGCGCCATGGTAGCTTAGCCATGACATTCCTAAGATTCCATCTTTCTTCTGTCCCTCAAGGATAATCATAGTAGTGGGATATATCCTCCTACCCAAGCACAGTGGTGCTTTTGGAATCATCATATTTGCTGAAATCTTCCCTCCTGGTGAGCAAATAATATATGAGCACTCGATTGGAAAGACTTGTAGTTGATGCTTAGCCACATATGATGCACTTATGAAGTTGTGGGTTGCTCCAGAATCAAAGAGAATGATGATTGCGTGATCGTTGAGAGTGAACGTACCCGCCAGCATGTTCTATCCTTCCGGAACATTCTCATTGTCGAGGTAATGAACGTTCCGGGTCGCTGACCTCCCTTCTTGTCCGGTGGTCGGCCTCGAGCACCACCCTGATATTGGGCTTGCCGCTGTTTTACTGCCCCTGTGGGCAGTCCTTGGCGATATGGCTGGCCTGGCTACACGTTAAACATGTGTAGCGAGGCGGTCCTCCGTTGACCGGTGGATGGAATCTCGGGGCGCGTTGTTCCTGTGGAAACGCCCGGGGTACCATCTGCTGTTGTTGCTTCTGTTGCGGTCGCGGTGGTGGCATCGGCGGTCAAAATGGGGAGGTCTGATAAGGACGACTACCAAACTGTTGTGGTCGTGCCAGTGGATGCCACTGTTGAACTGATGGTGTCCGATACACCATTCGGTATTTTTCGGGAGCTCCACCCCAAAGACACCTTTGTCCGGGTTCAACTTCGAGCGTGTTGAATGCAACCTGTGAAAGACTAAGGGTAGGTTGTCGAGCAAGGATGCATGCGACTTAACCTTAACGACGATGTCATCGACATACACCTCTACTAGGTCTCGAATGAGGTCCCCAAATGTTTTATGCATGGCACGTACAAAAGTGGAAAGCGCATTCTTAAGACCATAAGGCATGGATACATAGCAAAATAGGCCACCTACTGTTATGAAAGCAGTATGCTCCTCATCTTCAGACATTGGAATTTGGTCGAAACCTGAGTAAGCATCTAGGAAGCATAGTAGATCGCGGCCGGATGTAGAATCCACTATTTGGTCTATGCGAGGGAGAGGAAATGGATCCTTTGGGCATGCCTTATTGAGAGTGGTGTAGTCGATGCACATCCGAAGCTTCCTGCTAGCCTAGGGGACGACAACAGGGTTGGCCAGCCATCATGGATGGTGGACCTCTTAGATGAAGCCTGTGTCGAGTAGCTTCTTAATTTCTTCACGGATGAAGCTCTGCCGCTCAATGGACTGTTTCCAAGGCTTCTATTGTACCGACCGGGCGTCAGGGTAGATCTTCAGATGGTGCTCAATCACTTCCCTGGGGATCCCGGGCATCTGTGACGGTTGCCATGCAAATACATCGACATTAGACCGGAGGATGGTGACGAGCGTGAGTTACTATTTGTCACCTAGATTCCCCGTGATGCGGGTGGTATGGGCAGTTTCAGATCCGATCTGGATGACTTTGACGGGGACGTCCCCGCCGTCTCAGGGCTGCACACGGGGTGCAGATGTTGACCATCGCTGGCGCGTGCTCGGAAGCGGTGTGATGCCCGGTCCCTTAAAACACGGAACCCAGCTGATGCATATGTGTGCTCAGGATGTTTAACAAACATACACATGTAATCAACAAACTGAATTAAAAATTAACCACGAATAATAGGGTTAAATACTTTATTACATCAATCTCTAACTTTTTCTTGCAGCGGAAGTCTCTAACTTATTCTAGCAGCGGAAGTCTCTGAACGATAGCGGAAGCAACTACGGCAGCGGCTCCATCTCCAACTCTACAGGCAAGTTGATGGTAGTCTGCATGCCTAGTACTCCACGTGATCTTCAAAGTACTCTTCTCCTGTTGCTGATGTTTGTATGATAATGCAAGGGTGAGTACATGTCGTACTCAGCAAGTGCAGGAAAAGTATAACATGTAGCTTACAGCAAGGTAGGAATAAAAAGGTTCATTGTAGAAAGCAAAGTTTCTTTCACAAACACTATAAAAACAGCAACTATCATTAAGTGAATTTGATCCCAACATATATTCAATTAAAACCGTAACATACCTCCATCATATTTCACCACTTATCTCTTCCCTTAAACCATTAATCTTTCTCAACATCATCTCATGCTCATGATATCCATAACCATCTCATATTCATAATATCCATAACCATATCATATTCATACCACCATCTCATATTCATATCTTCCGAAACCAAACTCATTGTTACGACTCAACAGTCCCAAAAACCTATCTCATTACCAAGACTCAACAGTCCCGAAACCAATCGCAATGACCAATACCATAACCAAACCAAATAAACATCCCAATAACCATCCCATCTAATCATGTGAGTTGGCCGGGCGCTTGTGACCGTAAGAACGGCTATCATGATAGTTTTACACTCTTAAGAGGTGGCACCACTTTACCCACAAGTTTGTGATTTCGTCACCCGTCGATGACTGCAGAACCTCCATTATATTAGTACACAACCGTCGGTGTATGGCCAAGAGATCACAAAATAGCCTTTACAAAGGGGCTACTAGATGTATGGACTCACTAAGGTTTCACCAGCAGGCTCGAATCACCATTCTCCCACCTACGGGCCCCCTCTTGTGCCATGCAGTTCCCAGGGCAGTCCTCTCTCGACTCCCATTGCCCGCACCTTCCATGGTCCATAACAATCTAGCAACTTACCTAATTATTCAGCTAAGCCGCACCCATATTTGGCCTTGTGGTGGCACTGTTTTCCTGGCATGTGCTGGCATGAACTGGTCATTAGATCTACGGCAAGTTAACCACCATCTCATTCTACCACATCCTCAAACCAAGCTTGCCTAGATCTCCCCCGATTCATTTTCATTATCATCAAGTTCTCATTAACATTATTCATATGAGTGCAGTAGCTAGATACATTCTATCTCGCATCCCATAACCCGTAAGCTAAGCGAAGCAAAAAGAAAAAATGACCATACCCGACTCGTCAACTTTCCCAGCGACAAGGGTGGTTAATCAAACTAGTAAACTCCTATAAAAGGGTTTCCCATCAAGTTGACTCAAGCATACATGTTTTCGCAAACAAAAGAGTTTCCAAAACATGGGATCAATATGGTCAAGGGGCACTTGCCTTGTTCCTGTGGCTTTTGTTGCCCTTGTGTCTCGATGTCTTGGTGCTGTAGTCCTTCGTAAATAGCTCCCTGAGCTTGTCCTTCTACTCTTGATCATGCACATACAAGATTCACAGCAATCAATCATCATGCACAAACTTTACTTAAGATGCAACGGTGTAAATGCATGCTAATCCTATAGTGCAGTTTCATTAATTCAGTTTGTACGTGTTCTTGCATGTTTTAATGGCTTTGCATGGGGTTTTATGATGAACAAGGGTGTAGGGATAAAATGCGGACGTGGTGATGATCTTGTCTCAAGATCTAGATAAAACCGATCAACACGTGATCTGTCCACACGAAAAAGCTTCTGTTCGAAGGGATCGAAGAAACAGATGCGAAGAAAACCGCGATGATGTCGTAAGGTGGTAACCAAGACCTACCTCACTTCTCCTTGGTGTCAGGACCTTCCTCCTAGCAATACAGATCGTCGGCTCTCTTCCGGTGTCGGCGAGCGTGTCGGGGCTCGTCGGCGGTCTCAACAGCGGCTGAACTCCGTCGAAGGGGTTTAACTCGGCGAGTTAGGAGCTAGGGCCTCTAAGTTGTCGGCTTGGGAAGGTGTTATGACCAAGGGGTGTTTCGGGTTCTATTTATAAGGGGAAGAAAAGAGTCCTACTCCGATTGAATTTCAAATAAGAGTCCTATTCAAATTGTTTTGGATCTTAACAACTTATCTCCAATCGATTTGGTTGCAGTATTCAACGCGGAAGAATTCGTGTCAGTTTCCTCAGTATCGGGTACTCGCGTACAGGGGAAAACCGCTTAAGGATCCCGTCCTTACGAAGTGGTGACCTACGGAGGCGCCACGTGTCCAGCGGGGGCCCGGCCTCCCTTTTTCCTCAGGGGCGAGCTCTGGTTGCGCCGCGTGTCAGGCGGACGGGACCTCCCTCTCCCTTAGAGGCAAGCTCCGCGTGCGTCATGCGTCTGGCAGGCAGGACCTCCCCTCTCCTCAGAGCCGAGCTCCGCGTGCGCCATGTGTCAGTGCCGGACCGCCCCTCTCCTCGGAGGTGGGCTCCGGGTGTGCCACGTGTCCAGCAGGGCCAGACCTCCTTTCTCCTCAGAGACGAGCTCTGAGATCACCATGTGTCCAACAGCGTCGAACCTCCCGGAGGTGAGCCCCGAGGTCGACACGTGTCCAGTGGGGCGAACCTCTCCGAGGCGAGCAAAGAGAGCGACATGTGTCCAACAGCGTTGGACCTCCCTTCTTCAGAGGTGAGCTCCGAGGACGACACGTGTCCAGCAGTGTCTGACCTCCCGGAGGTGAGCTCCGAGGGTGACACATGTCCAGCGGGATCGGACCTCTCGGAGGCAAGCTCCGAAGGCTCCACGTGTCCCGCGCAGCAGGGCCTCGCTTCTCCGCAGAGTCTAGATATGGAGGTGACATGTGTCCCACGGGGTCGGACCTCGCTTCACTGCAGAGGCGAGCTTCGCAGGCGACACGTGTCCAGCGGGGCTGGACCTCGCCCCTTCCATAGAGGCGAGCTCCGAGCCTGCCACGTAGCCAGCAGTGTCTGACCACACCCCTTTTGCAGGGATGAGCTCTGAAGGTGCCACGTGGCCGGCGGGCCGCGGGAAGTGTCGACGGCGCTCTCGGTGGATTGGAATTTGCTCTTTTTAGCTATCTTTCACCTGTTCTACTTCTTATAAAATGTTTTCTCTATATGAAATATGTATGCATGCATGAATATGAAATTGAGGGTGTTACAAACCTACCCCCCTTAAACTGAATCTCGCCCTCGAGATTCGTTAGAGTAGAGAATAGATGAGGGAATTCTACCTTGATGTCCTCCTCACGCTCCTATGTAGCTTCGGCTTCCGTGTGATGGCTCCATTGTACCTTGCACCAACGGATCACTTTGTTCCTCGTGACCCTTTCCTTCACGTCCAAAATTTGAACAGGGTGCTCCACGTAGGTCAGATCCTCTTGAAGCTCAAGCTCATCCATTGGTACTTGTTCTTCTGGTACTCTCAAACACTTCTTGAGCTGGGATACATGAAACACGTCATGCACGTCGGAGAGGTGCGCTGGTAGCTCCAGTTGATAGGCTACCTCTCCTCGCTTGTCCAAAATCTTGAATGGTCCGATATAGCGAGGTGCTAACTTGCTTTTGACGTTGAAACGTCGTTGGCCTCGGATAGGCGATACCTTAAGATATACGAAGTCTCCTACTTTGAAAGTCAACTTTCTTCGCCTATTGTCCGCATAACCCTTTTGTCGTGACTGAGCAGCCTTCAAGTTCTCTCGTATTGTTTGGACTTGCTTCTCAGCTTCTTGCAGTACTTCGGGTCCAAACACTTGGTTCTCTCCGGTCTCATTCCAGAACAGCGGCATTCTACACCGTTTACCGTACAATACTTCAAAAGGTGACATCTTCAAGCTGGCTCGATAGCTGTTATTGTATGAGAACTCAACATACGGCAAGCTCCTATCCCAACTACGCCCATGTTTCAAGACGCAGGCTCTCAACATGTCTTCCAAAATTTGGTTTGTCCTCTCGGTTTGCCCGTCGGTCTGCGGGTGGTAAGCGGAGCTAAAATCCAGCCGTGTACCCATAGCCTCATGCAGCTTCTTTGAAAACCTAGAGGTAAATTGGGTACCCCAATCTGAAACTATCCTCTTCGGAACTCCATAACGGCACACGATTTGCTCCATGTATAGCTCGGCTAGTTCTTGGATGCGGTACGTGGTTCTAACAGGAAGAAAATGGGCTGTTTTCGTCAATCGGTCCACAATAACCCAGATGGAGTCGTAACCCGACCGAGTACATGGTAATCCGATGATGAAATCCATGCTCATGTATTCCCACTTCCACTCGAGTACTTTCAATGGTTGCAACAGTCCAGCGAGTCTTTGGTGTTCAACCTTCACCCGTTGGCATGTGTCGCATAAGGCAACATACTCAGCTATGTCCCTTTTCATACCATCCCACCAATAACAAGTTTTCAGGTCGTTGTACACCTTTGTACTGCCGAGATGTATGGAATAAGGTGAGTCATGTGCCTCCTTTAATATCGTGTGGCGGATGTGCTTCACGTTAGGCACACAAATCCTTTTTCCTAACCAAAGCGTACCCTTCTCGTCTTCTTTGAAGTCCTTTTCTATGCCTTGTCGGATTATTTTCTTGATCTCCTTGATTTCCTCATCCGTTGCTTGGCCATCTCGTATCTCTTGTTCCAGCGAGGAGTTTAGTTCTATCACCTCCATCTCGTTCAAGAACCCGAGATGTAACCGTTTGAACTCCTTGCCCAACTCGGATGGCAGCTCCGGAACCGTGAGTCGGTGACATGCTCCCTTTCGGCTCAGTGCATCAGCTACTACATTGGCCTTTTCTGGGGTGATAGTTGATTCCAACATCATAATCCTTGATGAGTTCCAACCATCGACGTTACCTCAAATTCAAACCCGTTTGGGTGAATATGTACTTGAGGCTTTTATGATCCGTATAGATCTCACATCGGTGGCCAAGGATATAATGTCTCCAAATCTTCAAGGCATGTACCACGGCTGCGAGTTCCAAGTCACGTGTGGGGTAATTCAGCTTGTGTTTCTTTAGTTGTCTCGATGCATAGGCTACCACTTGTCCTTCTTGCATGACCACACATCCAAGCCCTTGTCTTGATGCGTCAGAATATATGTCGAAGCTCTTGCTTACGTCCGGTAATACCAAAACCGGCGCTGTGGTTAGCCTTTTCTTGAGCTCCTCGAATCTTTCTTCACACATGGGTGTCCACTGAAATGCTTTTTCCCGTCATTAGCAATTTAGTCATAGGCTTTGCTATTTTGGAGAAATCCTTGATGAACTGGCGATAGTATCCAGCCATCCCCAGGAAACTCCGAATATCCCTCATGTTCTGTGGTTGGTTCCACTTCAGAACATCTCCCACTTTTCCAGGATCAACCGATACGCCTTCCTCGTTGATGATGTGGCCTATGAACGATATCTCCTTTAGCCAAAATTGACACTTGCTGAGCTTGGCATACAATTGATGCTCTCGCAGCTTCTGCAATGTCAATCTCAAATGTTCTTCATGTTCTTCCTCGCTTTTCGAATACACCATGATGTCGTCGATGAAAACCACGACGAACTTGTCCAGGTACTCCATTAAGACCTTATTCATGAGGTACATGAAATATGCGGGTGCATTCGTTAACCCAAAAGACATAACGGTATATTCATACGAACCATACCGTGTTCGAAAGGCAGTCTTGGGCCTGTCAGAGGGCTTAATCTTCAGCTGGAAGTATCCTGACCGAAGATCAATCTTGGAGAAAACTCGAGCACCTTTCATTTGGTCAAACAGGTCCTCTATACGGGGCAGCGGGTATTTATTCTTGATCGTCACCTCATTTAGAGACCTATAATCGACACACATCCTTTGGGTTCCATCCTTCTTGTCCACGAAGAGCACGGGGGCTCCCCATGGTGACGAGCTTGGGCGAATAAAACCCTTTCCTAGCTGCTCCTGAATTTGCTTCTTGAGTTCCACTAGTTCATTAACGGGCATCCTATATGGCCTCTTTGCTATCGGTGCAGTCCCAGGTACTAAATCAATGGCAAACTCAATGCCCCGATCAGGTGGCATACCTGGAAGTTCTTCTGGGAACACGTCCGAAAATTCTTGAACCACCGGAATGCTTTCCAATGTTGTTTCTTCGACGTGGTTCACTGGTTCCTTCTCGGTTCTTGGTTGGGCAGACTCGAACTCAATACGAGTACCGTGCTTGTTTGTCAACTGCACGCTCTTCTTAGCACATTGGATCACTCCGTTGTGCTTGCTTAACCAATCCATTCCAAGTATTATGTCAAGCCCTTGGGAATCTAAGACAATAAGGTTGGCAAGGAAGTCTACAACCCTTATTTTAAGGTTTACTTTCGGACATACTATATAAGTCCTCATCTCTCCACCGGGAGAATTAACCAACATAGTATATTTCAAGTGTGATATAGGTAGATTATACTTGGCAACGTACTTGGATGATACGAATAAATGTGATGCTCCGGAATCAAATAAAACAGTAGCTGGGTTCGAGTTGGCAAGGAAAATACCAATCACAACGTCCTCAGCCTGTTGTGCTTCCTCAGCGGAGACATGATTCACGTTGCCACGAGCATAGTTCTGCTGCCCACGGTTAACTTGATTAGCTCATCTGTTCGGCCGTGGGTTCTTCTTGGGCACGTTGCTTAGTTGTCCAAGGCCTTTCCTCGGGCATTGACTCGCGAAGTGTCCTGTCTCTCCGCATGCAAAGCATGCCTTGTTGCCCAAGACAGCAGGGACGTTGGGACGGGGGTGGTTTTGAGCATAAGCACCCATGTTGGGGCAGGGTGCAGGAGGCAAAGGCACACGAGGTGCTTGCATGATAGGACGTTGCTGCGGTGGTGGATTAGGGTGAAAAGTAGAAGCGGACGAGCCATACTGTGGTCCATCTGGGGGCATAAAACGGGGACGTACATTGCTCCCTTGTGGCTGGTATGGCATCATCCTCTTGCCCTCTTGCTCTATCTCACGGATCTTGCTCTCAACCACTATAGCTTTGTCAACAAGTTTCTGGAAGTTTGCATAGTCATTGTTGAGCAGTTGAACTTGGATCTCATTGTTCAACCCTCTCATGAACAAGTATTGCTTCCTTTGATCCGAGTTGACATCCTCGGGGGCATACCTTGACAGCTGCATGAACTTGTTGAGGTACTCATTCACGCTCTTCTTGCCTTGGCGGAGACCTTCAAACTCTTGCCTTTTTAGCATCATGACTCCAGCAGGGACGTAATGAGAGCGGAAACTCTCCTTGAACTCAGTCCAAGTGATAGTCTCCTTGTTGACATGAGCATTGCAAAGAGCGTCCCACCAGTCAGCGGCTGCTCCCATAAGTTGGTGCGATGCGAAGAGAACTTTCTCTCGATCATTGCACTGAACATTGGTAAGCTTCTTCTCCATGGTTTTCAACCAGTCGTTGGCCTCCATGGGATCATTAGCTTGTGCAAAAGTAGGCGGTCGAGTCCTCATGAACTCTCCCAGTCTATTGTGAGCCGGCGGTGGTGGTGGTGAGGGTGGTGGTGGTACAGGAATGGGGTTAGGATTGTTGTTGTTGGCTTGCAGCTGACCGAAAAGTTTGTATCATAGTTTGCATGAGCTGGCTCTGCATATCCATCAACCGTTCAAGGTTGTTTTCACCAGCCCCGGGTTAGGATTTTCAGAAAATTCAACGTGGTCCTCCTCTTGTGGTTCCTGATTGCCACGGACGTTCCTTCTTTGACGGCCGGCGTTTTCTCTCACCATCTGTGAGAGAGAGTTGGGTAGAGTAGAAGTTAGAAGTTTAGATGGATCCCCCCAACTATATGCATCAAGGTGGATGGACTAAATATATTTACTTTTATATGAGGATGTGAACACATGCCGAAGCATCTCACATCTCTCTACTATGTGTGGATATGGACAATGCTGAAGCGCCCCACAACTCACACTAAGCACACAAACACAAACAATCATCTCAAAAAGTTCAACACACCACTCACTACAGGAAACAGGGCAACATAAGACAGCCAGTATAACATACGACGGCTAACTGTCGTATATAAACTTACATACGACGGTCAGCCGAAGCTGTCGTATATAAGTATATGGCTGTCGTATATAGTTCTTATATACGACAGCCAACCCTAGGCTGTCGTATATAGCAGTTATATACGACAGCCAACCCTAGGCTGTCGTATATAGCAGTTATATACGACAGCCACACCGAGGCTGTCGTAAATAAGCCTTATTTACGACGGCCCATGTTGTGGCCGTCGTAAATAAGGCTTATATACCTGCGGGGGCTCGGGTCGGCGCGGGCATTCACGCCCGCGCCAACCCGAGCCCGAGCCTCCCGCCGCCGCCCGCCCGCCTGCGCCCGGCCGCCGCCCGCCCGCCGCCGCCCCAACCGCCCCCCGGCCGCCGCCCCGGCCTACCACCCGGCCGCCGCCCGCCAGGCGCCGCCCGGCCACCCCCACGGCCGCCCCCCGGCCGCCACCCGGCCGCCGCCAGCCACGCGCCGCCCGGCCGCCCCAGCGGCCGCAGCCCCGACCGCAGCCCCGGCCGCTGCCCCGGCCACCCCCGCCAGCCGGCGCCCCAGCGGCCGAAGCCCCGGCCGCCCCCCGCCCGCCAGCCGGCGCCCCGGCCGCCACCCGCCCGACAGGTGGATAATTTCTTAGCTTTAGATGAATTGATATGCTTAGGTTTAATTATTGCCCATGTTTATTTGAATTGCTAGCTAGGTATTTTTTTAATTGCTTAGAATTGATAAGTTTGTTAACTACGGTAATTATGTTTGTTTAGATGATTTGTTAATTGCTTAGATTATTAATGCATATGAGTTAATAGTTTAATTGATTATTGTTTCGATTGTTTGAGTGTTTAAAAGTACTATATGTACATAAATGGGCTTAGGGCCCGATAAGACCCATTTAGTGGTAACGTATACGTCTACAAAAGGACGATGTGAACAACCTAGGCCGCCTCGCCCTACCACCCCTCCCCCCCCCTCCCGTGGTGTTTGGCCTCCGATCCCCCATCCCCCTCCCCCCCTGCGGCTTAGCCAGCGCTCGGCCGTCGCCCGCCCGCCGCCGCCCCGGCCGCCCCCTCAAGCCGGCGCCCCGGCCTGCCACCCGGCCGCCGCCCACCAGGCGCCGCCCGGCCGCCCCCCCGGCCGCCCCCGGTCGCCCGCCGTCCGCCGCCCCTGCCGCCCCCCACCCGCCAGCCGGCGCCCCGGCCGCCACCCGCCGCCCGCACGCCGCCGCCAGCCGCCGCCCTGGCCACCCCCGACAGCCGGCGCCCCGGCCGCCACCCGCCCGACAGGTGGATAATTTCTTAGCTTTAGATGAATTGATATGCTTAGGTTTAATTATTGCCCATATTTATTTGAATTGCTAGCTAGGTGTTTTTTAATTGCTTAGAATTGATAAGTTTGTTAACCACGGTAATTATGTTTGTTTAGATGAGTTGTTAATTGCTTAGATGATTAATGCATATGAGTTAATAGTTTAATTGATTATTGTTTCGATTGTTTGAGTGTTTAAAAGTACTATATGTACATAAATGGGCTTAGGGCCCGATACAACCCATTTAGTGGTAACATATACATCTACAAAAGCACGATGTGAACAACCTAGGCCGCCTCGCCCTACCCCCCTCCCCCCGCGGCGTTTGGCCTCCGATCCCCCATCCCCCCCCCCCACGGCTTAGCCAGCGCTCGGCCGTCGCCCGCCCGCCGCCGCCCGGCCGCCCCCCCCCCCCCCCGGCTGCCGCCCCGGCCTCCTCCGCCGCGGGACTGTCGATCTGCCGGCACTCGTCGGCCTCCATTGACCGGCTGTCGCGGATCTGCCGGCGCTCAACCTCATACGAACGCAAGATCCTGTGCGCGGGTGCCGCCGCCGCCTCCCTTGTGTGCAAGCGCCGCTGCCGTATTCACCTGCCTTACGCCGGGATCTAAGGCGATGGGACGCCTTACGATCCCCAGGCGTCTTACCGCTTAAGCGATGCCTTAATAACTATGATTCTTTCCTTCTCTCTATTGTTCTTTCCTCTCTCTCTTTGAAATCACTCAAAAATGAAAGATTGACGTAAACCTTTACAATATGCGTCACCCGTTTCGAACCAGCCCGTCTCACACGTGTTACGCATGTGAGGCGTGTAGGTTCGGAATTGTCCCTTTTTGGACAGCCTAGGAGTGACCGAGAGGGCGTGCTTATAATGAGACGCGGGGTTTAGATTTGGACGTAGTTTCGACAGCGTCACCCTAATGTTCTCCGCTGCTCCATTTTTGGATGTGCAGTTAGAGAACAGCGGGGTTATGCTGCCGAAATTTCGTCTGAATCTAGACCTCGTGTCTTGTTATAAGCATGTTCGTCTCGGTCACTCTTGGGTGGGTTTAGGACCTATCCTTTTCAATAGATATAGGTTCATAATATAAATAAATAATAAACTAACTATAAATTCTTTGACTTAAAACTGCAGAGTTAAACATGAGTGAAGACCGTAGTTGGATGTATACCGGTTGGAACAAGGCAACTGGTCACTCAGATGAGTGGTATGCCGGGACAGACGACTTTATTGATCGAGTGTTCTCGTTGTCTATGACCGATAAAGTTCGTTGTCCATGTGCGAAATGCCGGAATACTAAGTTTTTGGACAAAACGACATTGTCATTACACTTGTGCAAAAACGGTTACATGCCATATTATGAGGTCTGGAGTTTCCACGGTGAGTCTGCTCCTCGAGCCGTTCATGTAGATGATGATAATTGTCCAGGGTAGTCTGCCCAGCGAGCCCGAGGGCACCCAGCCTGAGGACACGTCCGGTGACCAGCCTTCTGGGTCACCAGACGTGGTGCCGCAGCGGAGGAGACGCACGAGGAGGAGTAACTTTGTTGGTCCTCCACCTATTCCTAGAGAGCCGGTAATTATTCGTCCGGTTGGAGACAGGTAACACATTACTAAAATATTCATTTCTATTTGTTCTCAAAGACTATGATCTTACTTAATGACTTAACAAACAACTTTTTAGTTCTTGGGAGGACCTCTCGTACGACGGGCAGAAACACCACAGGACGGTGAACGGTTGCATCGGGAACTTAGTGCGTCTGCACTACCCCGGTGCGATTGATGGACGTGCAGCTACGTCGTGGGACGACTACGCGCGCGTTCCTCACCCGGAGAACGACAACCTACAGGGAGTCATGTGGGCAGATTTTTGGGTAAGTAACTTTCATAAATATTTGAAGTTTCAATTCTTTATGTTCCTTCAAAAATTAACATGCGTATATGTCGAACTGTGTTGGCTTCCTACAGCTCAGGTACCGCCTTGAGGACCCGGCTGAGCAGATGGATCACGCCTGCTCCGTGTTCGAAGTAAACGCTCGGAAGCTTGTTATGCAAATGCTTTCGAACGCTCGGAGTCAAGTAGTTAACGACTACTTAAAGCTCCACGACCACGAGGTTGGGTCGTTCAGAGACGCCTCCGACACGTACTTGACGGAGGAGCAATACGCAGAGGTAGGTTGCGTAATCTTTAAATTGTTCATATTAATATTGCTAAGTAACACCTAATGAACTACGCATGTGTGCAGGTTAGTGTCCCTTGGTTACAGGGACGAACTGAAGATTACCGAGCCCTTTGCAGGTATTGGGCTAGCGATGAGTTCATCGCTAAGTCCAAGAAGGCTCGAGATGCCAGAGGGAGCTCAGGGAAGCACGGTATGGGTGTCCAAGGTTTTGTGCGAATGGCTAAACGGATGGTAAGTTTCTTGGTATTTTTTATTATATTCATAATGTACAATTGTTCGTACTAACATATGTTCACAGGAAAAGGAGACCGGCGTGCGACCGAGTGCTACTGCGGTCTATAGGAGAGGTCACGCTGACCCTTCTCAGCCGGAGCAGTGTAGTCAGTACGCAGCGGAGCGCCTGGTAAGTTTCATGACCTCTGAAATTATTTGACACTATATATGTTGTTGAACTTACACAATTTCATTGTTTTTTTAGACTAGGTATGGGCAAGAGGCTGTGAGGATACACGGCGAAGGGTTCGACTGGGAAAACACCCCGAACATCGACCCTCAAGCTGCGTATGCAAGCGGAGGTGGAAAAGCACACGGAAGGTGAATTCATTTACTTTCATTGTTTTCAATTCAAGATTATTTAATTTTACCTTGAATTGATTCGTTTTTTTATGCTTGCTATATTCTCTGGAGTCGTCAACTCTAGGGAGGCACGACCTGCGAGAGGCAGCTCCTCGCAGTCTTCGGCTGCAGGCTCCTCCAGCCGCCGTGTCACCGAGAGAGATCTCGAAGTCATGGCGCTTCGGGAGAGCTTGGCTGTCACACCCGGTTTTTCCGAAGAACAACCAAGTGAATATCACATGTATGCCAGGATCATTTTCTCATACATGTGATGACAAATAGTGAAGCATCATTTATTACAAGCCAGGTGTCGAATATAAGTAAGTCTTACTTAGTAAATGTCTCGATGGACAATAATAAGTTCATCACAAGTAAATAAACTAGCAGCGGAATATTATTCTTTAGGGCTCCATCACAGGCGTTGCCCGGGGTCTTCATGAACCTAAAATCCTTCCTCGGGTCCAAAATCTTGGTCATTATACACCACCTCATTATCTTGACCTGAGCAGCAATATAAACCAACAAATATGCAAGGTTGAGTACCAATGGTACTCAGCAAGTGTGGGAAAATTTTATCATGCATGGCTAGAACAAGGAGAGGTTGAACTCATGGTTAAAGCACTACGCAATTAATACCTATCACCTTAGCTTATTAAGCACCTACATTACTACATAGGTGAAATGGTCCCAAACTCCCATCCCATCATCATAATCCAATAACCATAACATCATTTCCAATGTTAAGCTCCCCGCTTAACTTCCAAAACCATCAATCCTCTAATCATGAATAAGTCCAGGCCGCTCTTAACCGTGAGCACGGCTGTCAAGACAGTTTTAACTCTGCAGAGTTTGTACCACTGTACCCACATGTAGTGATTTCATCCCCCGTTGCCGGGTGGACTAAAAGAACCTCCATTATGCCAGTGGCTACGTTCCACATTCACACTTCCCAGGTGTGCAGCCAGGAGATCACTACGAAGCCTTTACAAAGGGATTCCCGACGAGCGTGGGCCCACTGAGGTTTCACCCCTAACAGCATACAAGAGGCTCCAACCCCGCTGCAGTGGCCCCCTCTTGAGACTTGCGGTTCATATGGTAGTCCAGCTGACACCGACTCCCCGCACCATCCAACACACCCATACTACGCCGGGGATACACCTAATTAATTGGCCAAGCTGCCCCATCTCAGCATGTGGTTGGCACTGTAAAGCCGGGTTACATGCTCCATGAACCGGTCCTTAGGATCCAGGCAAGTACTAAACACAAACCCAAGTCTCGTGCACCCAGCACACAACCAAAACATCCAACTTGCCTTGATCCCTACCTCTACATAACTCACAATAGCTCATTCAAGAGTATGGTATAATAAACTGATGCTCTCATATCCCAAATATCCCATTCTAAGCATGGCTAAGCATATGCATGTAAATAAATGACATGACAAAATAAATCCCAACCCAAGCTTCAAGGAAACAAGGTAATGCAATTCTAGGGAAACTTTCCTAGCATGGGTTTCATATTTCATTTGACAATGCAAATAATTCTATCTACACATCCTAGCATAGGATCAAAGTGGTCAAGGACACTTGCCTCCTTCTTGCTGCTCTTGAAATGGGTAGTCCTGATCTTGGAAAGGAATAACTTGCTCTTGAACAGGTTCTACTTCATACCATCACACATAGCAAAAGAAAAACAACAATCATAAGACATAGTTCACACTTCTACTTCATACAAACCACACATTTCATATTTATGAAATTCATTCACCATTATATGTGTTGTGGTTACTTTGTGTGTTGATCTGTGGCTTGCACACACTTTTATTTATATGTGTATGATTCCTACTTTGGTGTTCATATTTATACTTACATACTATATATATATATATATATATATATATAAATATATATATATATATATATATATATGTGTGTGTGTGTGTGTGTGTGTGTGTGTGTTTCAGTTTTAAATAAATTCCTTACATTAAACTACCAAGTATGTATGAAAAGTATTTTTCTTCTCCATATGTGCCTTCACAATTTCTATCAACCCTAAACTGAACTCTTTGGATTTTAAAAACTCCATTTATCATTTACTAGTTGCTATATTTTCAGATTTATATTCCTATGCATAATTGTGTATTTTATTATGAAACTAGTAATACACATCATCTAAACAGTATAGGTTTTGGTCCTAAATAATTTAATAACATATTTTGACCTTGGCCTCTGATGTAAACTATTTCATAATTATTTTCCCCTTTTTTTCTATAGCTATTCTTTACTTAAAAAAATGTGTCCCTATACTAAATAATGTGAATAATTAAATGAAACAGATTCATTTCAGCCCAAAATATATTTCTATCTCACTCCAAAGTTTCCTAAGTACTGAGAAAGTTTTTAATTAATTTTGACAATTATGTTTGTCCCACTTTTTAATTTTTAAACACTAGTTACATATTCAATTTCCTAAATTAAATACTAAACAGGGCTAAAATAATGAACTCACCCATTACAGGGTCTATAATATTATTTTAATAATTTCCAGGGGTCTAGCTACACTTATTAGAGGTGTTTTTCCTAATTTTATTAAGTCCAGGGGCTAAAACTGATTTTTAAATGAATTTACATGATTTTCTGGAGTTCCAGGGGCTAGATCTGAAGTTTCCGGGGCTAGCTCTCAATTCCAGAGAACCCCAGGGGGTAGCACGTAAGAAATCCAGTCTTTATAACGCGGGGCTGACGTGGACCGTCCGATTTTAAACCGACGGCTGAGATTATAACATCGAACCGGTACGCGGGGTTTTAAAGTCTACCGTGCGATTTAAAATAAACGGCGCACAAGCGGCCACGTCGCTCTGATCGAGCGCAGGCGGCGCTGCCGGCGGCGCACGGCGGCGGGAAGCGGCGATCTCGCCGGAAAGTTTTCGGATCCGCGAGAATTCTGCCTAGAACTGTGATCTTATGGCATAGATCGGTAGAGGGGAGGTCGGGGATCTCACCTCGGGGGTTTTCTTGAGCTCGGGGGTCCTGGAAAGTGATCGGCGGCGAGGTCTGAGGCAAAACCACGGCGAAGCTCATCGGCGCTGTGTTTACACCGTAAGTCTCCGAGTTTTCTGCACCTGCAAAGCTCCCCGGAGGCGGTGGATCAAGACCAGAGAGTTAGATCAGAGTTTCCGAGCTTAGATCAGCCAGAATTCACCGGCGAAGTCTCGGTGCTCACCGGAGTAAAAATCGGTGATCGCGTGGGAAAAACCGATTGGGGCTGGGGTTTTTATAGCCGGGGAAGGGCGGTGGGTCAGTTGTGATCGAGTTTGATTCTTTCTGGGACCGGAATTCGGCTGAGGAACGCGGTTTTTCGATCGGTTAAGATCGCGCGCGCGGGAGAGAGTCCGTTGTCGCGGGGTTGGGGATGACAGGTGGGTCCCACCCGTCTGTGAGAGACAGCGCGGGCGCGCGGGGGCGGGCTGGCGCGGGGAAACTGGGCCGGCTGGCGGGTTTCGGCCCACTGGCCGGTTTTTTTCCGTTTTCTCTTTTTCTTTTTCCATTTCTTTTCTGATTTGAGTTTAATTTGAATTCCAGTTTGAATTTGAAATTTTACAAAACATGCAACACGTCCAAAAATTTTTAAATTCCCCTTTGAACATGGTTTAGGGTTTTGAATCAAAATTTGGGGGTTACAGCTCTACCCCCCTTAAAAGAAATCTCGTCCTCGAGATTGGTGTTTCTAAGAAAACAATTCCGGAAATTGTGCCTTGAGCTCATCTTCCCGTTCCCAGGTGGCTTCCTCTTCTGAGTGATGCTTCCACTGCACCTTGCACATCCGGATTCTCTTGTTTCTGGTGAGGCGTTCCATCGTCTCCAAAATCTTGTATGGTTGCTCGGCATAAGACAAATCTTCAGCTACATCCACTTCATTCATGGGTAACACCTCTTTAGGCGTCCTCAGACATTTCTTGAGTTGTGACACATGAAATACATCGTGCACGTCCGATAGATGAACCGGTAACTCTAGTTGGTACGCCACTTCGCCTTTTCTTTCCAAAACTTGAAAGGGTCTGATGTATCGAGGTGACAACTTCCCTTTCACCTTGAACCGACGAAGTCCTCTGATAGGGGACACCTTGAGATAAACATAGTCTCCCACGTTGAAAACGAGTTCTCTTCTTCGTACATCAGCATAACTCTTCTGGCGTGTTTGTGCTATCCTCAAGTTGTTGCGAATCTCCCTCACCTTCGCTTCGGCTTCTTGTAGCACTTCTGGACCAAACACTTTACTTTCTCCTGTTTGGTTCCAAAATAGGGGAGTTCTGCACTTCCTTCCATACAAAGCTTCAAACGGTGACATCTTCATACTAGCTTGATAACTGTTGTTATAGGAAAACTCCGCATACGGTAAGTTCTTGTCCCAACTCCTATTGTTTTTGAGTGCACATGCCCTTAACATATCTTCAAGGATCTGATTGGTTCTCTCCGTCTGCCCGTCAGTTTGGGGATGATAGGCAGAGCTGAAATTCAGATGGGTTCCCATGGTTTCATGCAACTTTTGCCAAAACCTCGAGGTGAACTGTGTCCCTCGGTCCGACACTATCTTCTTTGGCACTCCATGGTAACACACAATCCTTGACATGTACAATTCTGCCAATTTGGACCCGCTGTAGCTTTCTTTCACAGGGATGAAATGAGCTACCTTGGTTAGCCTATCAATAACGACCCATATTGAATCATACCCGGATTGGGTCCTAGGCAATCCCACGACAAAATCCATGCTGATTTCTTCCCACTTCCATTCAGGCACTTTGAGTCGTTGCAATAATCCCGCGGGTCGTTGATGTTCTGCTTTCACCAACTGACATGTGTCACATAGGGCAACATGTTCTGCGACATCTCGCTTCATGCCATACCACCAATACCTGCTTTTGAGGTCCTGGTACATCTTCGTACTCCCAGGATGAATGGAATAGTCGGAATCGTGAGCCTCCTTCAAAATTAATTCACGGATCTCTTTTACTTCTGGCACACAGATCCTTTTCCCGTGCCACACCGTTCCCTGTTCATCCTCTCTAAAACCAGGAGCTTTATTTTCCTTAATGAGCTGTCTGATCTCTTGTATCTTCTCATCATTCTTTTGGCCCTCGCGTATGTCTTGCTCGAGTGTGGAGTCCACTTCCATGGCGATGGCTTCACCACTATTTACTAGACATAGATTGAGTCTTATAACCTCGTCCTTAAATTCTGCAGGCATGTCCTTCAAGCTCAACTTATTGACCTGCACTTTCCGACTCAAAGCATCGGCCACGACGTTTGCTTTCCCAGGATGATAGTTGATGCCCACATCAAAGTCATTGATTAGCTCTAACCATCTCCTTTGTCGGAGATTGAGATCTGGCTGTGTGAATATGTACTTCAAACTCTTATGATCCGTATATATCTCTGTCCTCTTCCCCATCAAATAGTGCCGCCAAATTTTCAACGCATGTACCACTGCAGCTAGTTCTAGATCATGTGTAGGATAGTTCTTCTCGTGCTTCCGAAGCTGCCGGGATGCATATGCCACGACATGTCCTTCTTGCATGAGAACACATCCCAACCCATTTCCAGAGGCATCGCAGTACACTGTGAAATTCTTCTGCATATCTGGCATAACCAGCACTGGGGCTGTTGTCAATCTCTTTTTTAACTCCTGAAAGCTCGTCTCGCACTGTGGCGTCCAGGTGAATGTGATTCCCTTCTCCAACAGTTTGGTGAGAGGTCTCGAGATCTTGGAGAATCCCTCAATAAACCGTCGATAGTATCCAGCCAATCCCAAAAAGCTTCGAACTTCCCCGACATTTTCAGGGGTTTTCCACTTCTGGATATCCTCGATTTTGGCGGGATCTACGGAGATTCCTCCCTCCGAGATTATATGTCCTAAAAATGGAACTCTCTTCAGCCAAAACTCACACTTGCTCAACTTGGCATATAGTTGGTGTTCTCTCAGCCTCTGTAACACCAACCTTAGATGTTTCTCATGTTCTTCTTCATCTTTGGAGAAGACGAGAATATCATCTATGAAAACCACCCCAAATTTGTCCAGATATTCCATGAATACCTTGTTCATGAGGTACATGAAATATGCCGGGGCATTGGTTAGCCCAAAAGGCATGACAGTGTATTCATACAGTCCGTACCGAGATACGAAAGCTGTCTTGGGAATATCTGATTGCCTTATCTTGAGTTGGTGGTACCCCGACCTGAGATCAATTTTCGAGAACACACAAGCTCCCCTCAACTGATCAAACAAGTCTTCAATGCGGGGTGATGGGTACTTGTTTTTGATGGTTACCTCATTCAAGGAACGGTAATCCACGCATAACCTTTGGGTTCCGTCTTTCTTGGGCACAAATATCACCGGAGCTCCCCATGGTGAGGAACTAGGGCGAATATACCCCTTCTCCGTCAATTCTCTCAAATGATCCTTGAGCTCTTCTAGCTGCTTGGAGTCCATTCGATAAGGTCTCTTGTATATCGGGGCTGTTCCCGGTACTAGCTCAATTGCGAATTCCACGTCACGGTCGGGAGGCATACCTGGCAATTCTTCCGGAAAAACATCTGGATATTCCCTGATAGTCCTGATTTCCTCAACTTTCACCTCCACTTGATTTAATTTAATGTCCCTCCTAGGCTCGTGTATCGTTATGAACTTTACTCGGGTGCCACTGGGGTGAGTTAGTTCCACCGTTCTGGTCGAACAATGGATGATTCCTTTATGTTTGGTCAACCAATCCATACCCAGAATAATATCTATCCCTCATGAATCTATCACTATGAGGTTAGCAGTAAATACCACCCCATTAATGTCTAGGCTCACTTTGGGACACACTTGTCTTGTCCTTATTTCTCCACCTGGAGAGTTTACGGCTAGCATATGGTTCATTTGTGTGGTTGCTAGGTCATACTTCTTAACAAACCCTTGAGCAATGAACGAGTGGGTAGCACCAGAATCAAACAGCAGAGTTGCAAGGAGTAAATTGGCAGGAAACTTACCAACTACCACGTCGGGTGCCTCTTGTGCTTCCTCCATAGTGACATGGTTCACCCGTCCTCTCAATACATTCTGCTGTTGTGGCGGCGCAGGCTTCTTCTTTGGGCATTTATGGGCGTAGTGCCCCACTTCACCACAGCTGAAACATTGCACCCCAATCTTAGATGCTGGGCCCTTGTTGTCTTGGGGTTGGTTTGGGGGTCCTTGTACTGCTGGTCGAGGTGGATATGCGGGGCGAGGCTGCTGTACAAACTGACGTGGTGGCTGTGCTGGTGCTGCGGGTGGTCTGTAGTTTGGGTTGTACCCTCTTGGTGCTGAATAGGGTACCGCAGCACGGCTCGTCTGCCCCGTAGGTTGCTGCATCATACGTGGGCGGGTGTTGCTCCCTGAGGCTTGATGCGACCACCCAGCCTTCCTCTTATTCTCATTTTCCAGGGCCTTTAGCTTTCTTTCCACCACAAATGCTCTGTCCACCATCTTTTGAAAGCTTTCATACTCATTGGAGGACATTGCACACTGCATTTCTGCGGTATGTCCTTCCACGAAACAATCTTGTTTCTGCTCATCAGTCTCTATGTCCCGTGGGGCATAACGGGATAATTGAGTGAATTTAGTGAGGTATTCCCTCACCGTCATGTTTCCCTGCTGCAGTCCCAAAAACTCCTTCCTCTTGTTTTTTAGTTCCCCTCTTGGGATGTAGTGGTTGCGGAAGCTACGCTTGAACTCTTCCCAAGTGATGTTCTCAGGGTCATGATGGGCGGCCACGTAGGCGGTCCACCAATCAGCAGCAGGTCCATGCAATTGATGAGAGGCAAACAGCACCCTCTCATACCCTTGGTATTGTATTATCCTCATCTTACTTTCAATGGTCTTCAGCCAATCGTCTGCCTCCAGAGGTTCAGCAGCACTTGCAAACTTTGGAGGTTGAGTTCCTAGAAACTCACTCAACCTTGGTTGGCGTGGTGCAGCTTGTGGAGGTGGAACTTGATGCAAGTTGGCCACCACTTGAGTCAAGTTCTGGATAAGCTGATTTTGATTCTCCAGCATTTGGTGGAGAGGATCAACTTCTTCACGGCGACCACCCCTGTCCTGGCCTCCAGAAAGATGAGGGTTGCATGCCTCATCATTGTTGTTGGCGGGGTTGGCAGCACGTCCTTTTCCTCTTCCGGCCATCTGGCAGAATCAACAAATGTTAAGTTGATACCATTTAGTATCATCTTACTACTTTCATTTGTTGGTACTTTAAAGGGTTGAGGCTTTGTTAAAATTTTACGAGGGTTTATATCTCACACCAAATAAATGCACTATTATTTCCTGTGGGTTCACACACCAAAGCAAAACAATCTGAAGACGAGGCTGTGGACAACTGCTCATGGCTTCCACAACTCACGTCACACACCAAGCATTATCACACCATTATCTACGTAACGACTCGACTACTCGACCTCTTGCTAGCTAGGGGAAAGACTCTACACTACTCGTCCTCTTGAGCTGGCTCCTCGGGATCTTCCTCCTCATTTCGGCTACCTTCTGACTCTGCTTTGGGTGGGGAGGCTGCTGGTGGAGAAGTGCGACGACGCCTGATTGCTCGGCGATCCGGGGAGTCAGGAGTCCATGTATCATTCACGGTGACACACAGTTCATTCCCATCTCCTCTTTCTCTCGCCTTTAAGCAAGCTCTCAGCAACGCCTCCGTTTCCTTCAGGGTGTCTCGGACATCCTGAAGCTCTTGTTGACACTCCTGCAGTCGAGTGCTGAGCATAGCAGCATCCTCCAAGCACAAGTCCATGTGCTCATGGGAAGTCCCTTGCTGCACCGGTGGGTACTTGTACTCCGTGGTACCACTCTCACGTTGGAGGACATACATGTACTCAGTTTTGTCCAAGTGGCGACGATAGATGTGACTCTGGCAGGTGATGGCCTCCCAGGTGACATCTTTCTCCGCGTCAACTTGTGTTGCTCGACAAGCTGGAGAGTGGTGAATCTTAAGCAGTTGATTCTCGTGTATAATCCTCATCTCCGAACTCCATTCTTCCCTCTTCTCACGGATGGTCCTGGTGGAGTTATAGTGGATGATTAGCTTGCCCGTATTGCCGGCGGCTTCGAGCATACGCCGAAGACGGCGCAACAAATCTCCTACTGCCAATCCATAGGAAAGGTACGTCACTGGACGACTCTTCTCTCTTTCGGCAAGGGCCACTACGGGAACTCTCCCTCCTGTGGACTTACGAGCGGTGCGAATCATGCGAACCATCTAAAACAAAAGAATTTAAAATTAGGTTAGATGAATTCTCAAACAAAAATCCTATTTTGAATGAAAGTTGGGGTAAGATGAAGAAAATGACTCCTTTAATAACACTTTTCCACCCACACCTTGGAAAAATAGTTTTTAAGAAAATAGGGCCCTTAAATACGTCCATTTCTACCTAGGTCCACGTTCCTACGGGCAACCTTGGCTCTGATACCACCTCTGTCACACCCGGTTTTTCCGAATAACAACCAAGTGAATATCACATGTATGCCAGGATCATTTTCTCATACATGTGATGACAAATAGTGAAGCATCATTTATTACAAGCCAGGTGTCGAATATAAGTAAGTCTTACTTAGTAAATGTCTCGATGGACAATAATAAGTTCATCACAAGTAAATAAACTAGCAGCGGAATATTATTCTTTAGGGCTCCATCACAGGCGTTGCCCGGGGTCTTCATGAACCTAAAATCCTTCCTCGGGTCCAAAATCTTGGTCATTATACACCACCTCATTATCTTGACCTGAGCAGCAATATAAACCAACAAATATGCAAGGTTGAGTACCAATGGTACTCAGCAAGTGTGGGAAAATTTTATCATGCATGGCTAGAACAAGGAGAGGTTGAACTCATGGTTAAAGCACTACGCAATTAATACCTATCACCTTAGCTTATTAAGCACCTACATTACTACATAGGTGAAATGGTCCCAAACTCCCATCCCATCATCATAATCCAATAACCATAACATCATTTCCAATGTTAAGCTCCCCGCTTAACTTCCAAAACCATCAATCCTCTAATCATGAATAAGTCCAGGCCGCTCTTAACCGTGAGCACGGCTGTCAAGACAGTTTTAACTCTGCAGAGTTTGTACCACTGTACCCACATGTAGTGATTTCATCCCCCGTTGCCGGGTGGACTAAAAGAACCTCCATTATGCCAGTGGCTACGTTCCACATTCACACTTCCCAGGTGTGCAGCCAGGAGATCACTACGAAGCCTTTACAAAGGGATTCCCGACGAGCGTGGGCCCACTGAGGTTTCACCCCTAACAGCATACAAGAGGCTCCAACCCCGCTGCAGTGGCCCCCTCTTGAGCCTTGCGGTTCATATGGTAGTCCAGCTGACACCTACTCCCCGCACCATCCAACACACCCATACTACGCCGGGGATACACCTAATTAATTGGCCAAGCTGCCCCATCTCAGCATGTGGTTGGCACTGTAAAGCCGGGTTACATGCTCCATGAACCGGTCCTTAGGATCCAGGCAAGTACTAAACACAAACCCAAGTCTCGTGCACCCAGCACACAACCAAAACATCCAACTTACCTTGATCCCTACCTCTACATAACTCACAATAGCTCATTCAAGAGTATGGTATAATAAACTGATGCTCTCATATCCCAAATATCCCATTCTAAGCATGGCTAAGCATATGCATGTAAATAAATGACATGACAAAATAAATCCCAACCCAAGCTTCAAGGAAACAAGGTAATGCAATTCTAGGGAAACTTTCCTAGCATGGGTTTCATATTTCATTTGACAATGCAAATAATTCTATCTACACATCCTAGCATAGGATCAAAGTGGTCAAGGACACTTGCCTCCTTGTTGCTGCTCTTGAAATGGGTAGTCCTGATCTTGGAAAGGAATAACTTGCTCTTGAACAGGTTCTACTTCATACCATCACACATAGCAAAAGAAAAACAACAATCATAAGACATAGTTCACACTTCTACTTCATACAAACCACACATTTCATATTTATGAAATTCATTCACCATTATATGTGTTGTGGTTACTTTGTGTGTTGATCTGTGGCTTGCACACACTTTTATTTATATGTGTATGATTCCTACTTTGGTGTTCATATTTATACTTACATACTATATATATATATATATATATATATATATATGTGTGTGTGTGTGTGTGTGTGTGTGTTTCAGTTTTAAATAAATTCCTTACATTAAACTACCAAGTATGTATGAAAAGTATTTTTCTTCTCCATATGTGCCTTTACAATTTCTATCAACCCTAAACTGAACTCTTTGGATTTTAAAAACTCCATTTATCATTTACTAGTTGCTATATTTTCAGATTTATATTCCTATGCATAATTGTGTATTTTATTATGAAACTAGTAATACACATCATCTAAACAGTATAGGTTTTGGTCCTAAATAATTTAATAACATATTTTGACCTTGGCCTCTGATGTAAACTATTTCATAATTATTTTCCCCTTTTTTTTCTATAGCTATTCTTTACTTAAAAAAATGTGTCCCTATACTAAATAATGTGAATAATTAAATGAAACAGATTCATTTCAGCCCAAAATATATTTCTATCTCACTCCAAAGTTTCCTAAGTACTGAGAAAGTTTTTAATTAATTTTGACAATTATGTTTGTCCCACTTTTTAATTTTTAAACACTAGTTACATATTCAATTTCCTAAATTAAATACTAAACAGGGCTAAAATAATGAACTCACCCATTACAGGGTCTATAATATTATTTTCATAATTTCCAGGGGTCTAGCTACACTTATCAGAGGTGTTTTTCCTAATTTTATTAAGTCCAGGGGCTAAAACTGATTTTTAATTGAATTTACATGATTTTCTGGAGTTCCAGGGGCTAGATCTGAAGTTTCCGGGGCTAGCTCTCAATTCCAGAGAACCCCAGGGGGTAGCACGTAAGAAATCCAGTCTTTATAACGCGGGGCTGACGTGGACCGTCTGATTTTAAACCGACGGCTGAGATTATAACATTGAACCGGTACGCGGGGTTTTAAAGTCTACCGTGCGATTTAAAATAAACGGCGCACAAGCGGCCACGTCGCTCTGATCGAGCGCGGGCGGCGCTGCTGGCGGCGCACGGCGGCGGGAAGCGGCGATCTCGCCGGAAAGTTTTCGGATCCGCGAGAATTCTGCCTAGAACTGTGATCTTATGGCATAGATCGGTAGAGGGGAGGTCGGGGATCTCACCTCGGGGGTTTTCCTGAGCTCGGGGGTCCTGGAAAGTGATCGGCGGCGAGGTCCGAGGCAAAACCACGGCGAAGCTCGTCGGCGCTGTGTTTACACCGTAAGTCTCCGAGTTTTCTGCACCTGCAAAGCTCCCCGGAGGTGGTGGATCAAGACCAGAGAGTTAGATCAGAGTTTCCGAGCTTAGATCAGCCAGAATTCACCGGCGAAGTCTCGGTGCTCACCGGAGTAAAAATTGGCGATCGCGTGGGAAAAACCGATCGGGGCTGGGGTTTTTATAGCCGGGGAAGGGCGGTGGGTCGGTTGTGATCGAGTTTGATTCTTTCTGGGACCGGAATTCGGCTGAGGAACGCGGTTTTTCGATCGGTTAAGATCGCGCGCGCGGGAGAGAGTCCGGGGTCGCGGGGTTGGGGATGACAGGTGGGTCCCACCCGTCTGTGAGAGACAGCGCGGGCGCGCGGGGGCGGGCTGGCGCGGGGAAACTGGGCCGGCTGGCGGGTTTCGGCCCACTGGCCGGTTTTTTTCTGTTTTCTCTTTTTCTTTTTCCATTTCTTTTCTGATTTGAGTTTAGTTTGAATTTGAAATTTTACAAAACATGCAACACGTCCAAAAATTTTTAAATTCCCCTCTGAACATGGTTTAGGGTTTTGAATCAAAGTTTGGGGTGTTACATTGGCTCGGCAGGAGGAGGCCTTGGTGAGAGAGCGAGAGAACAACAGGGCTGCCATGGCGTACCATGCGTCCTATATGGCACAAATGCAAGCGGCAATGGAAGTAAGAAACATACAATTATAGTTTAATTACATTGCATTTCAATTAGTTTTGTAAATTGTAATGTTTGAAATGGCAGGCGCTAGCTCGACAGCAAGGGCAGCAAATCCAGATACCGTTGTGGCAGCCACCTCCGTTCGTGCTGGAGCCGTCGCCACCACAGGAGCAGTTTCCTGGAGTACAGGTATAAAAAGAAAGTTACATTAAGTGGAAGCCCCAACCGCTAAGAATCCTAATGAAACAAGAAAAACAATTATAAACTTGTACATGTCACTTTGTTTCGCAGGGATCAGGGACGGAGGCTCAGACTCCATCGCCACAGCTAAGGGCGCCAGGTTCGCCGCGGCAGGATGACTTCTTCGCTCCCGGAGGTAGTGGAGGGGCTAGTAATCAATAGATTTGTGATTTTGTTTTCATTTGTGTCAGACTTTGTGATTGTCGATGTGTACTATTGCACTTTGTTGTGAGTTTATATATCAAACTGTTTTTTTGTTGTCTTTGTATGTGTAGCTGGCCATCGAGCCAGGTTAGCCGTTTTCTATTTTTTTAAAAAAAATGGAAAAGCTTATATACGACGACCTGTATAATTTATATACAACGGCTGCTATACAGGGCCGTCGTATATAAGCCTAAATTATATACGACGGCGGGCCCTGGCTGTCGTATATAAGGTCTTATATACGACAGCCAGGGCCCAGCGGCTGTCGTATATAAGACCTTATATACGACAGCCAGGGCCCAGCCGTTGTATATAAAGGCTTATATACGACAGCCGCTGGGCCCAGCCGTCGTATATAAAGGCCCTGGTCCACTGGGCCAAGTCCACGAAACCGGCCGTTGTATATAAGCGGCCGTCGTATATATACTGTTATATACGAAGGACCGTCGTATATAACTATATATACGACAAATTATATACGACGACCGCAAACCGTCGTATATAAACAACTGCCGTCATATATAAACTATATACGACGGCTTCGGCTTTATATACGACGGTTTTAGCCATCGTATGTTGACAGGAATCCTGTAGTGACTCCTATTGAAGCTCCTATGGTTTAAACATTCCCTATGGGTTTTAGGGTGTCCATTCTACCTAGGCTTGCATCCTACGGTCAAGGTGGTTCTGATGCCAATTCTATGCATTCTACCAAGGCCTGCATCCTATGGTCAATGTGGCTCTAATGTCATTCTGTGACTAGGCCTGCGTCCTACGGTCAACGTGGCTATAATGCCAATCTGTGACTAAGCTTGCGTCCTACAGTCAACATAGCTCTGATACCAATCTGTGGCGGCTGGTCCCATAGAACACGGAACCCAGATGATGCATATGTGTGCCCAGAATGTTTAACACACATACACATGTAATCCACAAACTAAATTCAGAATGTAACCACGATTAATAGGGTTAAGTACTTTATTACATCAATCTCTAACTTTTTCTTGCAGCGGAAGTCTCTAACTTATTCTAGCAGTGGAAGTCTCTAAACAATAGTGGAAGCAACTATGGCAGCAGCTCCATCTCCAACTCCACAGGCAAGTTGACGGTAGTCTGCACGCCTAGTACTCCACGTGATCTTCGAAGTACTCTTCTCCTGTTGCTGATGTTTGTATGATAATGCAAGGGTGAGTACATGTCGTACTCAGCAAGTGCAGGAAAAGAATGACATGTAGCTTACAGCAAGGTAGTAATAAAAAGGTTCATTGTAGAAAGCAAAGTTTCTTTCACAAACACTATAAAAACAGCAACTATCTTTAAGTGAATTTGATCCCAACATATATTCAATTAAAACCGTAACATACCTCCATCATATTTCACCACTTATCTCTTTCCATTAAACCATTAATCTTTCTCAACATCATCTCATGCTCATGATATCCATAACCATCTCATATTCATAATATCCATAACTATCTCATATTCATACCACCATGTCATATTCATCTCATATTCATATCTTCAAAAACTAAACTCATTGTTACGACTCAACAGTCCCAAAAACCAATCTCATTACCAAGACTCAACAGTCCCAAAACAATCCCAATGACCAATACCATAACCAAACCAAGTAAACATACCAATAACCATCCCATCTAATCATGTGAGTTTGCCAGGCGCTTGTGACCGTAAGCACGACTATCATGATAGTTTTACACTCTTAAGAGGTGGCACCACTTTACCCACAAGTTTTTGATTTTGTCACCCATCGGCGACTGCAGAACCTCCATCATACCAGTACACAACCGGCGGTGTATGGCCAAGAGATCACAAAATAGCCTTTACAAAGGAGCTACTAGATGTATGGACTCACTAAGTTTTCACCAGCAGGCTCGAATCACCATTCTCCCACCTACGGGCCCCCTCTTGTGCCATGCAGTTCCCAAGACAGTCCTCTATTGACTCCCATTCCCTGCGCCTTCCACGGTCCATAACAATCTAGCAACTTACCTAATTAGTCAGCTAAGCCGCACCCATATTTGGCCTTGTGGTGGCACTGTTTTCCTGGCATGTGCTGGCATGAACCGGTCCTTAGATCTACGGCAAGTAAACCACCATCTCATTCTACCATATCCTCAAACCAATCTTACCTTGATCTCCCCCGATTCATGTTCATTATCATCATCAAGTTCTCATTAACATTATTCATATGAGTGCAGTAGCTAGATACCTTCTATCTCGCTTCCCATAACCCGTAAGCTAAGCGAAGCAAAAAGCAAAAACGACCATACCCGACTCATCAACTTTCCCGGCGACAAGGGTGGTTAATCAAACTAGTAAACTCCTATAAAAGGGTTTCCCATCAAGTTGACTCAAGCATACATGTTTTCGCAAATAAAACAGTTTCCAAAACATGGGATCAATATGGTCAAGGGGCACTTGCCTTGTTCCTGTGGCTTTTGTTGCTCTTGTGTCTCGATGTCTTGGTGCTGTAGTCCTTCGTAAATAGCTCCCTGAGCTTGTCCTTCTACTCTCGATCACATAAAACAAGATTCTCAGCAATCAATCATCATGCACAAACTTTACTTAAGATACAACGGTGTAGATGCATGCTAATCCTATAGTGCAATTTAATTAATTCAGTTTGTACGTGTTGTTGCATGTTTTAATGGCTTTGCATGGGGTTTTATGATGAACAAGGGTGTAGGGATCAAATGCGGATGTGGTGATGATCTTTTCTCAAGATCTAGATCAAACCGATCGGCACATGATCTGTCCACACGAAAAAGCTTCTGTTCAAAGGGATCGAAGAAACGGATGCGAAGAAAACCGCGATGATGTCATACGGTGGTAACGAAGACCTATCTCACTTATGCTTGGTGTCAGGACCTTCCTCCTAGCAAGACAGATCGTCGGCTCTCTTCCGGTGACGGTGAGCGTGTCCGGGCTCGTCGGCGGTCTCAACGGCGGCTGAACTCCGACGAAGGGGTTTATCTCAGCGAGTTGGGAGCTAGGGCCTCTAAGTTGTCAGCTTGGGAAGGTGTTACGACCAAGGGGTGTTTCGGGTTCTATTTATAAGGGGAAGAAAAGAGTCCTACTCAGATTGGATTTCAAATAAGAGTCCTATTCAAATTGTTTTGGATCTTAACAACTTATCTCCATTCGATTTGGTTGCAGTATTAAACGCGGAAGATCGTGTCGGTTTCCTCAGTATCGGGTACTCGCGTACAGGGGAAAACCGCTTAAGGATCTCGTCCTTACGCAGTGGTGAGATCCGGAGGCGCCATGTGTCCAGCGAGAGTCGGGCCTCCCTTTTTCCTCAGGGACGAGCTCTGGTTGTGCCGCGTGTCAGGCGGATGGGACCTCCCTCTCCCTAGAGGCAAGCTCCGCGTGCACCACACGTCTGGTGGGCGGGACCTCCCCTCTCCTCAGAGGCGAGCTCCGCATGCACCACGTGTCAGTGCCGGACCTCCCCTCTCCCCGGAGGTGGGCTCCGGGTGTGCCACGTGTCCAGCAGCGCCGGACCTCCTTTCTCCTCAGAAACGAGCTCTGAGATCGCCACGTGTCCAACAGCGTTGAACCTTCTGGAGGTGAGCTCTGAGGTCGACACGTGTCAAGCGGGGCGAACCTCTCGGAGGCAAGCTCCGAGAGTGACACGTGTCCAACAGCGTCGGACCTCCCTTCTCCTCGGAGGTGAGCTCCGAGGATGACACGTGTCCAGCAGTGTCTGACCTCCCAGAGGCGAGCTCCGAGGGTGACACGTGTCCAGCGGGATCGGACCTCTCGGAGGCGAGATCCAAAGGCTCCATGTGTCCCGCGCAGCGGGGCCTCTCTTCTCCACAGAGTCTAGCTCCGGAGGTGACACATGTCCCGCACGGGTCAGACCTCGCTTCCTTACAGAGGCGAGCTCCGCAGGTGACACGTGTCCAGTGGGGCTGGACCTCACCCCTTCCGCAGAGGCGAGCTCCGAGCCTGCCACGTAGCCAGCAGTGCCGGACCTCACCCCTTTTGCAGGGATGAGCTCTGAAGGTGCCACGTGGCCGGCGGGCTGCGGGAAGTGTCGACGGCGCTCTCGGTGGATTGGAATTTGCTCTTTTTAGCTATCTTTCACCTGTTCTACTTCTTCTAAAATGTTTTCTCTATATGAAATATGAATGCATGCATGAATATGAAATTGAGGGTGTTACAAGCGGCCGGCTGGCTTCACCGTAGCCGGAAGCAGCCTCTTGTGCCGCCGCTAGTGCCTGGAGCTTCTCCAGTGCTGAGACGGCGGTGGAGCAGTCTCTGCAGATTTTGAGGACGCCTCCATGCGTCGACATCTTTAAGTCCACATAGCCATAGTGGGCTACAGCCTTGAACCGGTACAGGGCCGGCCTGCCGATGGTGGCTTTGAAGAAGAGGCTGACCTCCGTAATATCAAAGACGATGCTGTCTGTGCGGTAGTTCTCAGACGTCTTGAAAGTCACAGGGAGGGAGATGCTACCGCATAGCCGGATAGGGTCCTGACCCATCCCTGAGAAAGGACACGAGGGGGTGAGCCTGGACATGGGGCTCTGCAGCTTCTTGAAAGTTGCAAGGCTTATTACACTGAAGGACGCCCCACCATCGATCAGCACGTGGTAGAGCTTGACGTTGGCAATGGTGGGGGCGACGAGGAGTGGCAGCTACCCGGCACCCGCCATGTTCTTGGGGCAGTCGGAGGCGTCAAAGCTGATCAGCGTCTCCATCCACTTATTGTGGAGTGCCGGCACGGGGGCAGGTGCAGCTGTAGCTATGGCCCGCCGCAGGGTCTTGACGGCACACTGGGACGTGATGTCCCAGGAACCCCCCTACATCACGTGGAGCATCTTACGACGCTCGTTGTCAGCGCAGGAGTCAGAGTACGAGTGGCCGTAGACGGCCTTAAACGACTGCTTGACGTCCTGATACTCCATCTCCTGCTCCATGCCGGCCTCAGGGTCGGCTTTCTGCTTGCCCTCCCACTGGCAGAAGGGCGCGCCATCTTGGCACTGCCGCTGCTGCTCGCGGAAGCGCTCCACGAGCTTCTTGATCTCCCGAGACCCACTAACGCCGTTGCGTCTGGAGTTGTGCACCGGCACCACTGTCCGTCCTCATGTTGCGGACGCTTATCGGTGCATGGACCACGGCCCCTACCGGCCACTGCAGCAGCTACGGTGGGCGCCTCGGCTAAAGGCTTATCCCTGCCTCCAGCCTTTTTCTTCTTCTTGCTGCTGCCTTGAGCAGCAGCCTCACCGACACTCCCCACCCCAGAGGCAGGTCCTGCGTGCCAGTCTCGGCCCTCCGCGGCCCTGGTGCACTTGTCCACGAGGCTGAAGAGCTCGGAGACGTCTTGCACGTCATGCTTGGCTGATTTCTCGAGCATCTTCTTATCTCTCACACCCTGTCAAAACGCGACGACGACAGAGGCGTTTGAGATGTGGGGGATGCTGTTTCGCACCTGGGAGAACTACTGGATGAATGACCATAGCGACTCCCCCTCGCACTGTAGCATGGCGTGTAGGTCGAGCTTGTTGCCGGGGCGTGTGTAGGAACTCCCAAAGTTGGCTGTGAACCTCCAGCACAACTCTTCCCACGAGGATATGGAGCCTGCCTGATTCCACCTCTAGAATGTTTCCATCGACTGACCTTTTTTTCAATGCTGCTAGTGGCTTCTTAATTCAGGAGGTTCATGAGCCATGACCGTGCAGTGCCAGTAAGGGCCACGGGGAAGTAGTTGGCCATGACGGCCTCATTCCCCCCTACAGCTAGGATGGAGGTGGAGTAGATCTGCAGGAACTCGGTGGGGTTGACAGTCCTGTCGTACTTCTCCGGCAAGTGGGGCCAGAACTTGGGTGGCTAGACCACCATGCGAAGATGTGGGGCGAGCGCTGCATAGCCTCCGCATGCTACCAGATAAGCAGGGGTCTGCGCAACATGGCCTGTGGGTACGGCACTCGGAGTGTCATAATTGTCCTCGAGGTTGCAGCGTCTCTCACGTCGTTCCTCGATGGCGACGTAGCCGTCGTCTCTTACGCGGCGGCGATCGATCTCGGACCTGAGGTCGGCTGTGGCGACCCTGACCGTGGTTGCCGCGCGCGCTGTGGCCGTCTCGCGGGCCACCATCAATGTATGCGACTGCGCCTGTGATGTCTCGGCCCGCTGCCTCCTGTAGGCGGGCATGTTCATGGTGGCAGCGACGAGGTGGTCGACGTCGTTGCGCCACTGCTCTGCAGCCTCCGGGGGAGCATCATCTCCTGGAGGGTTGTGGAGAAGAGCGCGTGCTGTGGAAGCACGCTCTCCAACTTGCTACTGGCGGCGGCGTTGCCACCATGGCGGCAGAAGGCCACCATGTGGTGGCAGCAGTAGCTGCCTCGGGAACGGCAACCGTACGGTTGCCTGCTGGGCCAGAACGACCCGCCCTGGAGTGGGAAGTGGCCTCCTCCTCCTTCCTCTGGAGACAACGACGAGTGGGGCGACAGGAGCCAGGGATCGACTGGATGTTCACCATGGTGGTGATGCTCGGTCGTCTAGAGAGCGTTTAAGCCCCCTACCTGGTGCTCCAAATGATGAAGTGTTCTCAACGACACTTCCCCCGGTACTGCTACTGGAGCAGTCTGTAGAGGTTCGTTGTTTGCTTGGACTAACGTCCCTAGATCAATCGATCTTGAAGAATGCAGATTAATACCAGGATTTACGTGGTTCGTGCCGCCGAAGGGTAAAACCCTACGTCCACGGGAGTTTGAGTTGTATTGCTTGTGCTTGCGCATGTGAGAGTCTGAGTGTAGGGATTGTAATCCAGAGATACCCCCTGTTGGTGGCTGCCCGGTCCTTTTATGTCTCAAGGTCAGACACTTACACTGAGACCCGCGGCCCGACAGGTGGTCCCTTGGTGGTCTGTACCCTATACACGATCTAGGGTGTTAATAGCTACTTGTAGCGTCCAGTGTCGATGGAGTTAAGGCGCTCCGCCTGACACGCTGGGCACCTAAAACTGAGTAGCGGTTGATGATGGTGGTAGAAGGCCCTGCCTTGTCGCCGCATCCTACTTGGTCAGCTATGCAGCCCTTTACCTCTACTGCAGTTGTCACGCGTCACCGCCCTGTCCCGTCACCGTAGTGACTGCCACTCGAGTGGGTGGAGGTGTGTGTTGTGCACCATGCTTCTATGGAACGCGCGAGTCTTGAATGCGTGACTGGACTAGGCATGTTTCTTTAACTCCGGAGGCCCATGGCCCATGACTGGGTGTGGGACACGTGGCAGCACCAGACCTCACCTCAGCGGGGAGGCCAGGTCCGTGGCCGGATGACACGTGGCAGCTCCATACCTCGCCTCGGCGGAGATGCCAGGTCCGGGGCGGAGGACACATGGCAGCTCCGGAGCCCTCCTCGGGGAGACCTGGCCCGGAGCTAGGGGACACGTGGCAGCGCTGGACCTTTCCTCAGCGGGGAGGCCAGGTCCGGGTCCGAGGACACATGGCAGCTCTGGAGCCCTACTCAGCGGGGAGGTCAGTCCCGGAGCCAGAGGACACGTGGCAGCGCCGGGCCTCGCCTCAGCAGGGAGGCCAGGTCCAAGGCCGGAGGGCATGTGGTGGCGCAGAGCCTGCCCCAGCAGGGAGGTGGAATCTGCAGCCTCTTCAAGCCTGCACGGGGGGTACCCGGTCTACAAGGTACCGACAGCGGTGAATCACGAGGGCGCTTGGCTGCCCTGCGGTCTGGAGAGTCAGGAGCCCAAGTGTCATTGTCTGAAACATAGAGATCACTATCTTCTCCATCCCTCATCCTCATGTATCCATGAAGTATAGCCTCTGTTTTCTTCAGAAGGTCACGTACATCCTAAAGCTCTTGCTGACAATCCTGTAGCTTAGTGCTGAGGCTAACTCCATCATCAAGGCTCAAATCCATCTGTGTGCCTGTGCAACCCTCCTGGAGTGGCTTATGTGTGAATTCAGCCGTGCCACTCTGTCGCTGTGGAGCATACATGTACTTTGTTCATTCAAGTCGTCCACGGTGGATGTAACTCTGGCAAGTGATTGCCTCCAATGTGGCATCCTTTTCTACTTCTGCCATGGTGGATTTCTGCCGAGGCCTGGAGGACCGCACATTGGGTGGTGCCGTGCGATGCGGCACCCAACAGCACACGGGTCAAGGAAACATCATATTACATAAACCATTTGCGGAAGCGTACAAAGAGTACTTTACAAATAATTATCTCCAAATAAACTACAGCGGATGACTATAACTCTCACGACTCATCTCTATCTTAGCATCAAAGAAACTGTCCAGCCCGCAGACGTTTCTTACTAGCAACACGAAGAACAAACCGCAGCGGCGAGGATGCTCATGAGTAACTACTCGGAGGTTTCCGAGTCTTATCGGCACCCATTCTCATAAGCATAAAGTCAATACCTGCAAAACAACTAGGATAGTATCCGTGAGTATAAAGCTCAGCAAGACTTAACCGTCAAACCTAGTGATGAAACTCTACATGAGGTATAGACATAAAGTAGGATTGCATAATGCATAATTAAACTTGACTAAAAGTGAATCCTTACTTTCAAGTCTTATTAGCAGCAAATTAATAGTAACCTTAGGAACGCCACATCGGGAGTCCACAATCAAACAAGAAACGCTTTCCCCCGATGTAAATTGCTCACGGTGTAAATTAATCGAGTTTGCTATAACTATTCATAAAAGATACATCACAAAGCTAGTATGAACTTCAAACAATAGTGATTAGTTCCTTTCTCATGCAAGTTCTTACTACGTCATGACTGTGAGAACAAGTATGCTCAATCCTCTTCCGCGAGCGATGGTGATTCGAATAAAAAACACCAGGACTACACGACAGGTACGCCCGTACTCGACGTTGCCTACAGCAACCATCACTGACGTCATACGCGGCAGCCTTTCCCCCGTTTCACCCATGTTGAATTGATCCAATCGCCCCGTACAGTAGCCACCCTCATGGTGCACCTACCGACATGAGATGTAATGAGATTGTTACCCACATACTGCACACCGGCCCTCTCGCCTGAGGCGACCGGAAAAGGCTCAACGCAAGCTTCCCGAGGTACATCGGTTTACTGGGTCCCATATAGCCAGCATGAGTCCGGTACACAACTCAAACTTGCTCAACAGGGCCCCATACGGATCGGTCTTTGACCGACACGGACAGGTCTAACGCACCCAGGCCCCTATGTCCTGCTGCTCCTACAACCTGCCCGGTCTCAACTTCAACTTTCTAACAATATTCTGAACCAATCCCGTATGCCCCTGTTTTCCTGATCATGCGAGTAGCATCTCACCACTCGACTTCTACCAAACCTTACTTAAGCATGGAAGTTCTACACGATGAAGACATCTACCTAATATTCCATGGGTTTATTTGGTCATGCAAGAGGAGTATCAAAGCAACTAGACCTGATGCACATTTCATATCCTAACCAAAATAGTGAATACAAAGTAAAAACTTAAAAGCTGTTAAATGGAAACCGGAGCTTGCCTGTTTTGCAGGGATGTAGTATATATAAGCAGTTAGTGTTGATGTTCCTTGCTGATCACTTCCTTGATTCTCCGGGGTCTGATCCACTTCAATGAATCACTCCTTTGAATCTCCTTCGTTGTGAACCCTATCGAAATGTATATGCACAAATTTTACCATGCAATTCAGGGGATTAAAGGCTTGAATTTGTAAAGAACAGAGGACTGTGTGGAGTGTCTCTGTTGTGCAATGAAATTAAAGGAAGAACCACCTGTCCATAAGAAGTTCCATTAACATGTGCTATGGTTCCTAATGGACATGTGACATGAGCTGAAATGGTTTGAAAGGAACTAAAGATCCTGATCTCCAATGACTTCGAAATTTTTACAGGAAGTCATACACTACACAGAGACTTAGCTTGCCAAATTGCAGCTAAGGTGTATGAAAATTGTGTCTCCCACAATTCCTACAATACTCTTATGTATTTTCCCACATACATAAGCATGGAAAACAAGGACAGGGAGATCTAAGGCTCAACTTGAGCTGATAATTTGCATGTGAGTTCCTGATCACATGATAGCAATTTGATCCAAAATTCAGCCTTGAGTAGTTTCTTCAGAACAATTCCTTAAGCATTTCTACTAAAAGAATTAATTCTGAAGTACTGTGCATTTTCATGCCCAATTCAGTGAACTACAATTTCAAGGATGACTCATAGAGAATGCCTGAATTTTCTCATGATTTTCGGAGCTATGAATTACCTGGAATTGATTTTACAAGTGAGCAACCCTTTTCTGAAAATGTTTCTGGACCACTATGAACACCGCAAATTGTATTTAGCAAATTCCTACTCAAATCATCTTCAAATGACCTGAAAATTTGCTAGAAGGTCAGTAATATCCTAAATAATATTCCAGCAAAATTTTAGTATTTTTGGATGAACCAAACTCCCTCAATAATTTTTTTTCATAAAACCTTCAAAGAATTTGAATCACTCAGTTTGGAGGTTCCTACACAAAGATATGATTTTGCAAAGTTGTGGCAAATTCTGGAATTAATTTGCTATTGGAAATCACTTGGGCCCATGTTTTAAATCCTCAGCCACTGAGATCCAAGCCACACCGGGGCTACACTGTTTTGGTGCGCAGCCACAGGGGATCCCAGAGCCACAGCAGATCCTAATTTTAAACACTCGGTCATGACACGTCGGGCCGCCCCTTTCTCCTTCCTCTCGCCTGCTCTCTCGCGTGCGCACTCTCCAGCTCACCGAACCGAAACTGCTCCTCACCGGCGACCCGTTTCCGGCCATCTCCCGACCGGAGGCTCACCACTAGGGGGTTTGGGAAGTCGAGGAACATGTTGGTAAGGTCTGCTCGGGCTACCGGTGGCTGGAACACTGTCGGCGAAGTGCGGTGGCTACGGGAAGAGTTCGGCACCGTCGGCCAAGGTTTCTAGCCCACCAAACCATCCACTGATCGGATCTACAGCACCCTTGGAGCTTAAGGAAGACCAACATGGCTTCAAAACTGCTCGGGAATGGCTGCAAATAGGTTGTCACCGTGCGCCCGCGGGGTGCCGCCATGGATGCGCTCGGGAAACATCAAAATACGCTGCTCCAAGTCGGTTTCAAGCTAGGGTTGCTAAAGGAAAGATGATCACCGGCTAGTTCGGCCCGTGTGTGCAAAATTTGGTGAGCTAACAACAATTAGGGAGGGTGAATTTTGAGTTCCCATACTGGACGCTCGGGTGGTGCGCGCCGGAGCAAAAACCTCGAATTCGCCAGCGATGATCCATGGCTTGATCCAGGTTTTGGAGGGGAGCAGCACCAAGGTAGGGCGCTCCCGTGGCTGTGCTTGCTCGGGCGTGAAAACCACTGTGGAGACCTGTCCACGTGCGCCCTATTGCCGGCTTGAGTTAGGTAGCCACGGAGGAACAGTTCTAGGGCTGGGGGAATCCAGAACTTGCTAGCTTTCATGCTCAGGAGGTGAAGGACAAGCGTGCCGTGCAGTTTTTCAGCTCGGAGGGGTATTGCCCGCTCGGTTTCATGATCTCCCGGTTGGAACCAAGGCGGCGGCGCTCTGTTCTCGTGTGTTGCTCACAAGGAGGAAGCAAAGGACACTTTGCTCGGTGCAGTGAGGGAAGGATCACACCGAGTGATGCCCACACACTGGTGCTAGCGCTTTGAGAGGAGCGGGAGGTGGCGGCAGCCGCTCTCTCAGTAATGCCCGGTAAAGGCTCCTCGGTGGAGTGTAAACAGAGACATTGCTTCGGTTGCAAGTCCGCAATTAGCTTAATGACATGTGGGTCCTCCACTTTCCTCCTCTCAAAAGATCTCCTCGTGTTAATCCTTTCCATTCCAAAGTTTCAAAGTTTAAAAGTGGACTAGGATTTGAAGTACCCGAATTCAGTTTGAATTTTGGCGTTGCAAACATGAATTCAGTTTGAATTTGTACATGTTTCTATTTAATTCCTTTTTAGCCCACCCTAAAAATGAAAAGTTGGCCACCCTAAATTTTCTAAAATTTCAAAAGTGTAGGGCTGCATGTGTATTCAAAAGTTCGTCCACAACTTGCGGTGGACTTTTGAATTTGAAAATCTGATTTTTAATCCTTCATACAAAAGAGCATTTAAGTCCATATTGGCTCAACACATTCAAATGAACATGTGAGCCTCTTTTTGATGGACATCCTGTCGTACAACTTTGCATGAAGAAAAGTTATAGCAAGTCCCATTTTTCATGAATTTGTAACACATAGACTTTCAAGCCTCAGTTTATTCATATACATTTTTGGGACTTTTACATTCCTCCCCCCTTAAAAGAATCTCGTCCTGAGATTACAAAAGCAGAATGAGACGGGAGAGGTAATTACAAACTGTACAAAGATAAAAGTTCCGGATAATTGGTGCGGAGGTAATCTTCACTTTCCCACGTCGCCTCTTCCACGGTATGATTACTCCACAGCACCTTGTAAAACTTTATTGTCCGGTTCCAGGTTATCCGGGTCTTTTCATCTACAATCTGAACCGGTCGCTCGGTGTAGGTAAGATCCGGTTTCAATTCATTGATTTCTTCGGTGCGTACAGCAGTGGTGAATTTGAGGCATTTCCACAGCTTTGACACATGAAAACGTCATGAACCCCCGCAAGACTTGCCAGTAGTTCCAGCCGGTAGGCTACGGGTCCGCACTTCTCCGTGATAGCAAAAGGATCTATAAAGCGGGGAGCGAGTTTCACCTTTACACCGAACCGGTGAATTCCCTTCATCGGAGATACACGAAGATAAACGTGCTCCCCGACGTCAAAATGCAATGGCCTACGCCTTTGATCAGCGTAGCTCTTCTGTCGGGATTGTGCAGCCTTCAAATTCTCTTGTAACAACCGAACTCGTTCTTCGGCTTCGTTGACAAGATCAACCCCGAACAAAACTCTTTCGCCGGACTCACAGCAATTCAGCAGTATGCGACACCTCCGGCCGTAGAGAGCTTCGTATGGTGCCATTTTGATACTCGCTTGATACCCGTTGTTGTATGAAAACCCCGCCAATGGTAAGTGATCATCCCAATTCTTACCGTGGTGGATGGCACATGCTCTCATCATGTCTCTAGCATTTGGTTCACCCTCTGTGTTTGTCCATCGGTTTGAGGGTGATATGCGGAGCTTCTAATCAGCTTGGTGCCCAACAAGGTGTGCAACTGCTCCTAAAACCGAGCAACAAACAATGCACCTCGATCTGAAATGATGGTCTTCAAGACACCATGTGAGCATATAATTCTGATATACAACTCCGCATATTGCCTTGCTCGATAATGAGTGTTCACCGGTATGAAATGAGCTGATTTCGTCAACCGGTCGATGATCACCCATATCGAGTCATGCTTCCGGGATGTGAGCGGTAATCCGACGATGAAATCCATACTCACATCCTCCCATTTCCATGCCGGTATCTTCAGTGGTTGTAGCGGTCCGGCTTTCCGCATCTGATCAGCCTTGACCCGTCTACATGTATCACACTCGGATACGTACTTAGCAATTTCCCGCTTCATCCGCGTCCACCAAAATTTTTGTTTTAAATCTTGGCACATCTTGTTACTGTCGGGATGAATGGAAAACTTCGACAGGTGGGCTTCATCCAAAATCTTCTTCTGGGGTTTCATCTTACGCGGTACAACTATACGGTTGTTAAACCATAGCATACCGTTCTCATCCTTCCGGAAACACTTCACCTCTCCGTTGTCCAGTCTTCTCCGTATGTGAGACATACCCCTGTCTCTTCTTTGAGCCTCAATAATCTCTTCACGGATTGTTGGAATAAGAGCAAGATTGTAAAGCGCTCCATACGGAATGACACGGAGACTCAGTTCTTCATCTTCCAACTCAGCAACTGCCAAGTTGTGAACGTGGGCTTTCCGACTAAGCGCGTCGGCAACCACGTCGCTTTTCCCAGATGGTAGTGGATCTCGATTTCATAATCTTTTATGAGATCCAACCATCTCCGTTGTCTCATATTCAGCTCCTTCTACGTGAAGATATACTTCAAGCTTTTATGGTCGGTGTAGAGGTGGACAAGATTACCAAGTAAATTGTGGCGGATCGGAATCCGCTCATCCAGGATCGCAGAGGGTGGTGCCGCGCGATGCGACACCCAACAGCACACGTCATAAGAACACAATATATTATATGGGAAAACAAACTGAAACTGTACAAACAGGTACAATACTCAGTTACAAACTATTGTCTTTATTACACAGCGGAAGTCTACATTTCTACACTCACGCCCACCTATCTAGCAAAAGTCGGTTGCCCAGCCCTAGGGCAACCCACACTAGCTGCACGTCTCAGCTCAGCGTGGCGTGTACGGCTTCCACTCAGCCGTGGTCCCAGGCGGAGGGTAACCCTTGCCGGTGGACTCGTACTCTGAGTCCGTGGGTGGCTCCTCACCTGAAAAACACTTAAGCAGCAACCGTGAGCACGAGGGCTCAACAAGGCTTAACCGACTCGCCTAAGCATGAAACTCTACATGAGGTGTACAACGACATAAGATAGCAATGTTGCAGCAAATGGACACGCCTACAAGTTCATCCTTAGTTCATCTTTTAGCAACAGTTCAGGAAGCTGAAATTTAGTAAGCAATATTTGGTGGCACACATGTAGCAATACAATTATATCATAACAGCAATATTGAATCATAGCATTCCATAAATTATCTACGTTACGACGCAGTGAACAAAGCGGTACTCGTCACCGCGAGGGACGGCGAATCGACTCGATATACAACTGCAGGGAACCCAAAGAGAACGTCACGTACGCCCACCCGTGGAGCTGCACAGCATGCTCACTCGATGTCGTACGGGACAACCTTTCACCCAACAACCCGAACGTCGAACCGGTCGAACTGAAACGGACAGGAGGTTCCCTACACGGAGCATCTCTCTATGCCCGTTAGCAGATTTCCACCTTGCTGCCCTCAACCTACACCTATAAATCGGTGTGCTATACCTCGACGTCCGGAGGTTTAGGCTACATCGGCTAATCGGGGCCCATATATCCGATGCCTTCGGTACGTTCAATACTTGCTAAGCAGGGCTGCACACGGATCGGTCCTCAATCGACACGGACAGGGCCACGCACAGAAGACTGCCTCTTGCTGCGCCCTAGCCCCTGCCTAGTCTCATTTTCATTACTAAAGTGATCTCACATCACTCAACCGAACCCGTGTGTCCCAAGCCTATCTCGCGAGTAGATTCCTACTACTTGACTTGTACCGAAGTCCTATGAATTATTAAGCATAGCCTGTCTACTCGAGATCTTAGACACTACCCTCACTCTCATGGAAACATTCTGGTCATGCAAGTGGGGTTCCATTCATCCTATACCTAATGCACATTCATACATCACCCTAAATATTTGAACAAAGCAAAACTTGATAAAATAGTTAATGCAAACCGGGGCTTGCCTTGTTGCTGCTGGTCAGGGGTTAGTTCTTCCTGAAGTAGGAAGTCGAGTACCTCCGGAGCCTCCTCGCCTTCAGCGACTACACGTTAATAAAATACTACATGTTAATGAATATGCACATGAGTTTATGGTAATGCTTCTGCTATTAGTTCTCATAACCAGTTTCTAACAACTGGAACTCTGTTCAAGAATTTAAAATGGAACTGGGGGTTAGTGGTTTGGGTTTGGACCTGAGCACATGATTAAGTGCTAAGTGGCTTTCCCCCTCTTCTATATTAATCCCTCAAGTGGTTCCACAAAACAGGGGTGATCCAGAGCTCCAATGGAGCTGAGAGTTTTTTGTGTGAGTTCCTTGTCACAAGACAACTCTCTGGATCAAAATTTAGCACTTGTCATTGAGTGGTTTGTTCAGAATAATTCTTTTAGCAAATAAGCAAAGAAGAATTAATTCTGAGTGAACACCCCTGTCCATGCACAACTTAGTGAACTACAATTTTCATTAGAGCTCACAGAGTCTGCATGACTTTTCTTAGCATTTTTAGAGCTAAGATTTGCTCAGAACTGAATTTCCAAATTTTGGAAATTCTCTGAAAATGTTTCTGTATTCAAATGAAGACAGCACCTTCAAATTTGAATTTCTCTGATCAAATCAACTCCAAATGGTCTAAACCTTTTACAGGGGTTCACTTACCTCCTAAAGGATATTCTGGCAAAATTTGAGGATTTTTGGATGAACCAATCTCCCTCTATAATTCTTTTGCTGAAAAGTTTAAAGAATTTTCCAGAATTAATTAATGGGTTTCATACAAATTGGGTTGTATATTTGGACAGAGCTAGGAAAGATGAATCCAACCCAATTTGAATCACTAAATTTGGAGCTTAGTAGCAAAAGTTATGAGGTTCTATAGTTTGAACTAAATCTGAAATCCTAAATAAACCGGGGAAAAATTTAAACTCTGACCGTGGGCCCGACACACACGTGTCACCACTTGACCTGAGCCACACGGGGCTACAGACCCCTTCCCGCGCAGTCACACTTGATCCCAGGGGCCGCAGTAGATCTGGATTTTAAACTTCCCGTCGCTGACACATGGGGCCCGCGGATCGTCTTCCTCCTCGCGTTCCCGCACTCGCGCGCCGCCGGGCTCGCCGGAGACACGTTGATACTTGCCGCCCGGCCGACTCTCGAGCTCTCCCTCGCCGCCAGGGCCTAGTTCCACCTGCTGAACATGCTGGCACCCTCTCCCCCGACCGACGGTGGCTCCAACCTAGCCGGCTACGGTGCAGTGTCTCGGCAACCCTTCGGTCACGTCGCCCGGCCAGCTTAGCCCGCCAAAACATCGGTGGTATGGTTCTTCAGCACCGGGGGATCTCAGGGAAGGTCGACAGGGCCATGAAAAAGGCTCGGGGAGATCTCTAACCTAGCTGTCACCGTGAGCCCGACCCTTCCCGCCATATCCGCAGTGGGAAAACCGGAAAATACGCCGGCTACAGCCAAAATCCAGCTAGGGTTGCGAAGTGAACTTGGGCGCCGTCAAGTCTAGCTCCTGTGAGTGCAGTATGATGTTCTCTAAGCAAGTCTACGTCGGAAATTTACGGTTTTTTCTTACCAGAGGGTAGTTCTGCACCGGCTGGAGGTGTTTTGCGAAATTCGCCGGTGATGATCGGTCACTGGTTCTAGGCTTTGGGGTCGAGCAGCGTGGAGCCTAGGCACGTCCAAAACCACTCCTTCTTGGTCGTGACAAGCCCTCTGCTGAGCTTCCAACGGGAGCATCTTTGCTCGGTTCTTCCCGGCTGCCATGAAGAACGCCGTTTGCTCGGTTTGTGGTGGCTCAGCTCGACTGGAACTGGTGCGGGGAGGTCGTGGGAGGTCTGAGGATGTTGTTTTTCTGGGCTGCCGATGCTTGCACGCGAGCTGAGGTCGCTCCCGAAAGGTTTGGCGATGGCGGCGGCGCCTCTGTTCTCTGGCGGTGGGAGCGAGGGAAAACGGGTTTCTCTCGGTGCTGTGGCTCGCTGAGGCACGGCTGAGATAAAGCCCCCACGAGGAGCTCGCCAGCGCGGGAGGGAGGAGCAGGAGGTGGCGCCCGGCGCTTCTCGGTGAGTCACGGTGGAGCCTCGGCTCTGTTCCGAGTGCAACACTTAGCCCCTAAGGCTATTGGTCTTTGTGCAATTTTAACCTCCCCAATGACATGTGGGTCCCATCAGTCAGTCCCCTATCCCTCAAAAGATCTCCAAAAACTTGGCAAGTGATGAATTCAAATGTTTGGGGTTTCCAACTGAGCTACATTTGTATATTTGGGCAAATTCTCCCAAATTCAAATGTATATTTGAATTCTTTGCACATTTGGACCCCTTTTGGGAAAAATGGGTAGCAAACCTTTTCAAAAGTTACTGAAACTTTGCCTACCAACTAATTTGGACCCAAGGAATCCAATGATGCACTTTGATTCTTGTGTTAGCTGCTGCAACCATGAGTTTGAATGCAACAGTTTTGAATCACCCTCTCATGTGTTATCATATGTGTAGAAGGTTTGAACTAATACCCTTTTGATGGAGGTTACTTGCTCTTCACAATTCTTCACAAGATATTCACCACAAAACTGTGGTGTTGTGAGGTGATGAAAAGTTTTTGCAAGTCCCTTTTCTTGGGCTTTTACATCCCTCCCCCCTTAAAAGAATCTCGTCCTGAGATTACAAAAGAAGAGATAGCGATGTAATAGGGACTTACCCGTGCTGAGATGCCATGAACTCCAGGTAATTTGAGCGAAGGAATTCCTCACTCTCCCACGTCGCTTCTTCGGCGGTGTGGTCGCTCCAGAGTATTTTGTAGAACCACAACATTCTGCTACGCGTGGTTCGGGCTTTCTCATCAAGAATTTCCACCGGATACTCATCATATGTCAAATCCGGTTTCAGCTCGCCGGTGTCTTCAGTAGGAACAGCAGCTGTATGCTTTAAACATTTTCGCAGTTGCAAAACTTGGAAAACATCATGGACACCAGCAAGGGATGCCGGTAGCTCCAATCGATACGCCGCTGGTCCGCACTTCTCGGTGATAGCGTAGGGTCCAATGAAACGGGGAGCGAGCTTCCCCTTCACACCGAACCGGTGCACGCCCTTCATCGGAGACACACGGAGGTACACGTGTTCACCAACGTCAAAGTGCAACGGTCTACGCCTCTTATCAGTGTAGCTCTTCTGTCGGGATTGAGCGGCCTTCAAGTTAGCTTGAATCGCCCGAACGCGCTCTTCAGCGTCGTTCACCATATCAATCCCGAATGTGACCCTTTAACCGGACTCGCACCAATTTAATGGGGTGCAGCATTTGCGACCGTAGAGAGCTTTGTAGGGTGCCATCTTGATACTCGCCTGATAGCCGTTGTTGTACAAGAATTCCGCCAACGGCAGTTGATCATCCAAGTTCCTACCGTGGTGGATGGCACATGCTCTCAACATGTCTTCTAATACTTGGTTCACCCTCTCTGTTTGCCCATCTGTTTGAGGGTGATAGGCGGAGCTTCTGATCAGCTTAGTACCCAATGCAGCATGTAGCTGCTCCCAAAAGCGAGATACAAATAATGCACCTCGATCCGAGACGATTGTCTTGGGTACCCCGTATAAGCACAAAATCTTTGCTATGTACAGCTCTGCATGTTTGCCGGCATTGTAACGTGTATTCACCGGGATGAAGTGAGCCGTCTTGGTTAACCGATCAACGATTACCCAAATGGAGTCATGTTTGTTGGAAGTTAGGGGCAATCCCACAATGAAATCCATGCTCACATCTTCCCATTTCCATGCCGGGATCTTCAGGGGTTGCAACAGCCCTGATTTCTTCATGTGATCAGCTTTCACTCGTCGGCACGTATCGCACTCGGATACATACTTCGCTACCTCCCGCTTCATCCGTGTCCACCAAAATTTCTTTTTCAAATCTTGGTACATTTTGTTGCTGCCCGGATGAATGGAGTACTTAGACAAGTGAGCTTCATCGAGGATTTTGTCCTTAACTCCATATCCCGGGGTACGACTATGCGGTGATTGAACCATAGTGTCCCCTCCTCACCCTTCCAGAAACATTTGATCTCCCCGTTGTCTATCCGTCTCCGGAGATGTGCCATGCCTTTGTCAGTCTTCTGAGCTGCAATGATGTCCTCCCTAATAGTAGTGATGAGGGCAAGGTTGTACAACGATCCATAAGGAACCAAGTATAAACTCGGCTCTTCCTCCTCCACCGGTGTAATGGTGAGGTGATGGACATGTGATTTCTGACTCAGTGCATCGGCCACCACATTCGCCTTGCCGGGGTGGTAATGGATCTCAATCTCATAGTCCTTGATTAGTTCTAACCACCTCCGCTGCCTCATATTCAGCTCCTTCTGGGTGAAAATATATTTCAAGCTCTTGTGGTCGATGTAGAGATGCACCAGATTCCCCAGGAGATAGTGCCTCCACATTTTCAGCGCCAAGACCACTGCAGCAAGCTCAAGATCATGAGTGGGATAATGCTGCTCATGGTTCCGAAATTGGCGTGAGCCATATGCGACCACACGTCCTTCCTGCATCAACACGCAGCCGAGACCAATACCGGACGCGTCACAATACACGTCGAAGGGCTTTGTTGTATCCGGCTGAGCTAAGACCGGGGCTGTGGTGAGATGCTTCACCAATGCTCGGAACGCTCCTTCACACGCCGTGTTCCAAACATATTTTGTTCCCTTCTTCAGCAATTCTGTCATTGGCTTAGCGAGCTTGGAGAAACTTGGAATAAATCTCCGATAGTATCCCGCTAACCCGAGGAAGCTTCTGACTTCATGGACTGAAGTGGGAGCTTTCCATTTCAGCACTTGCTCTATCTTGCTTGGGTCAACCGCAATGCCTTCCGCGAAGATGATATGTCCTAAGAACGGCACTTGGCTGATCCAAAACTCACATTTGCTGAACTTGGCGTAGAGCTTGTGGTCTCTCAATCGTTGAAGAACGATCCGCAAGTGTTCGGCATGTTCGACTTCTGTCTTGGAGTAAACCAAGATATCGTTGATGAACACTACCACGAACTTGTCCAGCTCCGGCATGAACACCGAGTTCATGAGATACATGAAATGGGCTGGAGCGTTTGTGAGACCAAAGGACATGACGAGATATTCGTATAAGCCGTATCTCGTTGAGAAAGCCGTCTTCGGGATATCCTCCGCCCGGATCTTGATCTGATGATATCCAGAGCGAAGGTCCATCTTGGAGAACACACTTGCACCCACAAGTTGATCAAACAATATGTCGATGAGGGGCAGTGGGTACTTATTCTTGATGGTGACGGTGTTGAGCGGCCGGTAGTCCACACACAGCCTCAAGGTTTCATCCTTCTTCTTCACGAACAACGCCAAGCATCCCCAAGGCGAGGAACTCGGCGTAATGAAACCCTTGCTCAACAGATCATTGAGCTGTTCTTTCAGGTCAGCCAGCTCATTTGGAGCCATTTTGTATGGCCTCCATGATATGGGCGTAGTCCCGGGTGCAAGTTCAATCTTGAACTCGACGTCCCGCTCAGGTGGCATGCCCGGAAGATCATCCGGGAACACATCAGGATACTCCCGGACTACGGGGATGTCTTCTAACTTGAGAGCTTCAGCATTATCAATTGCTAAAACTTCCCGGACTGGAGTGTCTAACACCATGGAATGCGGACGGTGGAATGGAGAGTTTAAATGAACCGTCCGTGTCCCAGTCTCTAGGACAGCGCCATGGTATTGTAGCCATGACATCCCTAAGATTTCATCAATCTTTTGCCCCATAAGGATTATCAAGGTGGTGGGATATAGTTTCCCCCTAAGCACAGAGGTGCTTTTGGGATCATCATATTTGCGGAGATCTTCCCTCCCGGTGAGCAGATCATATAGGTGCAGTCGGTTGGGAAGATTTGCATTTCGTGCTTAGCCACATAGGATGCACTTATAAAGCTGTGGGTTGCACCAGAATCAAACAGTATGATGATGGCTTGATTGTTGAGAGTAAACGTACCCGCCAGCACTTGTCTCCCTCTGGGGCGTCCTCATTGTCGAGGTTGCGGACGCCCCCAGTCCGCTGACCAACCTTCTTGACCGGAGGTCGGCCTCGAGCACCGCCCTGGAACTGGGCTTGCCCGCTGCTCTGCTGCCCCTGGGGACAGTCCTTCACGAAGTGGCCCGCCTGGCCACAAGTGAAGCAAGTGAAGCGGGGCGGTCCCCCGCTGATCGGTGGACGGAAACCCGGGGCGCGTTGTGGTGGTGGAAACGCCCATGGTACCATCTGCTGCGGCTGCTGCTGCTGTCTTGGTGGTGGCATTGGCGGACGGAACGGAGGTGACTGAAAAGGACGTCCCCCGAACCGTTGAGGTCGCGCCGGTGGGTGCCACTGCTGCCCGGATGGCGTCCGATACACCATCCGGTACTTCTGGGGAGTGCCACCCCCACTGCTAGGTGGAGCGCTGCGCTTCCTCTGCTCAGCTGCCAACTCCCGCTGAGCGTCCTCTTGCATGATCGCGGCATTGACCAGGTCATTGAAAGTGCCGCGATTCCACTGAACGAGATGTGTCTTCATTTCGGGGTGTAATCCCCGATAGAAGTGTTCCCGCTTCTTCTCCTCAGTGGAGATGTAGTCTGACGCATATTGCGCCAGATGGTTGAAGGCATGGGAGTAGTTGTGGGCACTCCTCCCGCCCTGCTTCAGCTCCAAGAATTCTTGGAACTTCCTCTTCACTATTCCGGGAGGAATATGATAGGCGCGGAACGCCTCCTGGAACTCTTCCCATTCTACGGCATGGCCAGCCGGACGTGAGGCAACATAATTCGCCCACCACGCACCAGCGGCACCATGAAGCTGCTGCGCTGCGAACAAAGTCTTTTGCCACTCCGTGCATTGGAGCAGCCCGAACTTGGACTCGATGGTCCGCAGCCAGTTGTCAGCCTCCAGTGGTTCTTCAGCTTCAGTGAACACTGGAGGGTGCGTACTCATGAAGTCCGAGTACGACACCTCACGGGGCTCACGAGGCCCTCTGTCTTGACCCCCCCCCCCCCCCCCCCGCCTGGGACGTATTCTGCACGATCGTGCGGAGCAGGTCGGTCAGCTCCTCACGACCACCCACCAGTGCCGCTATCACATCCGCTAGAGTAAGCGGCGGCGGCGGTGGTGCTGCTGCTGCGGGGTGCTGTCGTGGGCCGGTGGCTGGGAGTCATCACCTCCCTGTTAGCTAGATCCACCAACCTCGTGCGTGGTCCTAGTGTGAACCATCTGCAACCATACGACGATAAACATCAGTCCCGCAACATATTGCATGCAGTCCAAATGAAATAGGTGTAAAAACATAATGACAATAAATTCAAGCGATACATCTCGTACGTAGATAATGTAATAACTTTGCACAAGATACACCATTACCAGACAAAATACAAACTAGTTTAATCCAACTTGATGAACATCCCCTTTGGAAGCTCACCACAACTAGGTTTGGTCACTACGAGACGTCACTATCGCGTTGTCATCACGTATACCACCCTTTTATCTTCTATACGACACAAACATAGTCTCTAGTAAAAGAAACTTGAGTGAGACCTATACTCAAATATTTCACTAGTTGAAGATATCTATTATGAGTATGTTCTACCCCATTGGAAGTACTTAAACCCCCCTTAGGGTACAACAATCTCTCACACGAGTTCAACTGTCATTCCTATGTCAGAATGACCAGTTTCTACATATCCAACATTTTGATCTGGTTCTGGGCATTTTCATGACTCAAACTGAATACCAAAGTTAACGTTAACGTCAGTATCTTTCCAACGAGTATTTACTTGCCCTCAGATCATATCTGGTTAAAACGTTATGGTCATTCAAAGTCAGCAGAATCTCCGGAATAATTTTAACAGCACCTCCTTTGGGAAGTTGCTGTTTTCAACCATGGTTTCCACTGAAATCTGTGCTGAAATTTCAGAAACTTTGAATTACAAGGATGTAACACATCTTCTACCCTTTATAAATATGTATCATATGAAAATTTTAGATTTTTCTACTGGGAGTTATGTTTGAAAAACAGAACAGTCCAGAGAGTATTTCCCTCGGTCCTGGTTCTGGACAGTTTACGTTCCTCTGGGATTTAAGCCATCTTAAGGTGTGTTTCAGCTCTTAAAAATATACAACAAAGTTGTAGAGTACTCAAATAACTTTCCAGAACTATATACCATACCTCCCTGGGCTCAAATACCAGTGATTTATGCCCTGTTGAAGATCAGCAAACTTGCTGCCCCGCAGAGCACTCTGTTTTTCATTCCTTTGGCTATCCGGTCCCACTATCACATTCTTATACCCAACCAGGGCCCTAAATGTTGAACCTAGTGATTTTAATTCCTTGTTATAATTATTTTTCATGCAGATGCCTATGATATCTCGGTACTACATTCCTCACAAAAGAAAATCCTAACCGGATTGTACCGGCATATACGTCTCAAGTGTGGCACTAAACGGTCTCTCGCACACGTTTACTACACGGATACATACGTGGTTGGTACCTGCAGAAGACCACACAATAATAGTGCACTCAATGGTTGTTTTCATTTCAGGCAGGATCATATTTAAAAGTAAATACAAACGCTCATATCATTGACATACGGCCGTCCTTGAGTTAGGTCACGTCTCAAGGTACGTCATCGTGTTTCAACACCACACGACGGGGAACCCGAGTATGTCATGAACGGGTCGTCACGGTTGGGAATGTTATCAACCCAACAGATACCACCTACTACCCTGCAGGGCACGCCGATGGCAAGCGCTGCGTATGCCCCCCTGGGCTACTTCCAGACGAACAAACTCTCGCGTTACTGACCACGCGATGGGGTCTCCACTTACTTGCCTAATGCACGCTAGGGATCAGCGTTTCATATGAACTCAGGAACATGAAGAGTCCAAGAGTTTCATATTTACGTCTCACACCAAGCTGTGAGACCAATCCCTGAACCACGTTCCTCGTCACGTGAGCTAACCGAAATTGAACCGCTTTCGGTGGCGTTCCTTACCATGCTTACCAAGCGTAGGTGCGTCGTTACATAATGAAAATTCAGAATTATAACACATAGGTTAGTCTTTGCCACTTTAAGTAACTATGCTAATATAGTCATTACTTGGGAAACTCCCGAATCCTCACCGTAAACCTAAGTTTTCCCATAATACAGTCCTTAAGTACTGTGCTATCCCCAATGCAGCTCTGATACCAGGCTGTGGCGGACCGGAATCCGCTCATCCAGGATCGCAGAGGGTGGTGCCGCGCGATGCGACACCCGACAGCACACGTCATAAGAACACAATATATTATATGGGAAAACAAACTGAAACTGTACAAACAGGTACAATACTCAGTTACAAACTATTATCTTTATTACACAGCAGAAGTCTACTTTTCTATACTCACGTCCGCCTATCTAGCAAAAGTCGGTTGCCCAGCCCTAGGGCAACCCACACTAGCTGCATGTCTCAGCTCAGCGCGGCATGTACGGCTCCCACTCAGCTGTGGTCCAAGGCGGAGGGTAACCCTCGCGGTGGACTCGTACTCCGAGTCCGTGGGTGGCTCCTCACCTGAAAAACACTTAAGCAGCAACCGTGAGCATGAGGGCTCAACAAGGCTTAACCGACTCGCCTAAGCATGAAACTCTACATGAGGTGTACAACGACATAAGATAGCAATGTTGCAGCAAATGGACACGCCTACAAGTTCATCCTTAGTTCATCTTTTAGCAACAGTTCAGGAAGCTGAAATTTAGTAAGCAATATTTGGTGGCACACATGTAGCAATACAATTATATCATAACATCAATATTTAATCATAGCATTCCATAAATTATCTACGTTACGACGCAGTGAACAAGCGGTACTCGTCACCGTGAGGGACGGAGCATCAACTCGATATACACCTGCAGGGAAACCCAAAGAGCACGTCACGTACGCCCACCCGTGGAGCTGCACAGCATGCTCACTCGATGTCGTACGGGACAACCTTTCACCCAACAACCCGAACGTCGAACCGGTCGCACCGAAACGGACAGGCGGTTCCCTACACGGAGCATCTCTCTATGCCCGTTAGCAGATTTCCACCTTGCTGCCCTCAACCTGCACCTATAAATCGGTGTGCTATGCCTCGACGCCCGGAGGTTTAGGCTACATCGGTTTATCGGGGCCCATATATCCGATATGCCTTCGGTACGTTCAATACTTGCTCAGCAGGGCCGCACACGGATCGGTCCTCAATCGACACGGACAGGGCCGCGCACACAAGACTGCCTCTTGCTGCGCCCTAGCCCCTGCCTAGTCTCATTTTCATTACTAAAGTGATCTCACATCACTCAACTGAACCCGTGTGTCCCAAGCCTGTCTCGCGAGTAGATTTCAACTACTCGACTTGTACGGAAGTCCTATGAATTATTAAGTATAGCCTGTCTACCCGAGATCTTAGACACTACCCTCACTCTCATGGAAACATTCTGGTCATGCAAGTGGGGTTCCATTCATCCTATACCTAATGCACATTCATACATCACCCTAAATATGTGAACAAAGCAAAACTTGATAAAAAAGTTAATGCAAACCGGGGCTTGCCTTGTTGCTGCTGGTCAGGGGTTAGTTCTTCTTCAGGAAGTAGGAAGTCGAGTACCTCCGGAGCCTCCTCGCCTTCAGCGACTACACGTTAATAAAATACTACATGTTAATGAATATGCACACGAGTTTATGGTAATGCTTCTGCTATTAGTTCTCATAACCAGTTTCTAACAACTGGAACTCTGTTCAAGAATTTAAAATGGAACTGGGGGTTAGTGGTTTGGGTTTGGACCTGACCACATGATTAAGTGCTAAGTGGCTTTCCCCCTCTTCTATATTAATCCCTCAAGTGGTTCCACAAAACAGGGGTGATCCAGAGCTCCAATGGAGCTGAGAGTTTTTTGTGTGAGTTCCTTGTCACAAGACAACTCTCTGGATCAAAATTTAGCACTTGTCATTGAGTGGTTTGTTTAGAATAATTCTTTTAGCAATTAAGCAAAGAAGAATTAATTCTGAGGGAACACCCCTGTCCATGCCCAACTTAGAGAACTACAATTTTCATTAGAGCTCACAGAGTCTGCATGACTTGTCTTAGAATTTTTGGAGCTAAGATTTGCTCAGAACTGAATTTCCAAGTTTTGGAAATTCTCTGAAAATGTTTCTGTATTCAAATGAACACAGCACCTTCAAATTTGAATTGCTCTGAACAAATCAACTCCAAATGGTCTGAAACTTTTACAGGGGTTCACTGACCTCCTAAAGGATATTCTGGCAAAATTTGAGCATTTTCGGATTAACCAAACTCCCTCTAAAATTCTTTTGCTGAAAAGATTTAAACACTTTTCCAGAATTAATTAATGTGTTTCATACAAATTGGGTTGTATATTTGGACATAGCTAGGCAAGATAAATCCAACCCAATTTGAATCACTAAATTTGGAGCTTCCTAGCAAAAGTTATGGGGTTCTAAAGTTTGAACTAAATCTGAAATCCTAAATAAACCGAGGAAAAATTTAAACTCTGACCGTGGGCCCGACACACACGTGTCACTGCTGGAGCTGAGCCACACGGGGCTACAGACCCCTTCCCGTGCAGTCACACTTGATCCCGGGGGCCGCAGTATATCTGGGTTTTAAACTTCCCGTCGCTGACACGTGGGGCCCGCGGGTCGTCTTCCTCCTCGCGTTCCGGCACCCGCGCGCCGCCGGGCTCGCCGGAGACACGCTGATACTTGCCGCCCGGCCTACTCTCGAGCTCTCCCTCGCCGCAAGGGCCTAGTTCCACCTGCTGAACATGATGGCACCCTCTCCCCCGACCGGCGGTGGCTCCAACCTAGCCGGCGACGGTGCAGCGGCTCGGCAACCCTTCGATCACGTCGCCCGGCCAGCTTAGCCCGCCAAAACATCGGTGGTATGGTTCTTCAGCACCGGGGGATCTCAGGGAAGGTCGACAGGGCCATGAAAAGGCTCGGGGAGATCTCTAACCTAGTTTTCACCGTGAGCCCGACCCTTCCCGCCATATCCGCAGTGGGAAAACCGGAAAATACGCCGGCTACAGCCAAAATCCAGCTAGGGTTGCGAAGTGAACTTGGGCGCCATCAAGTCTAGCTCCTGTGAGTGCAGTATGATGTGCTCTAAGCAAGTCTACGTCGGGAATTTACAGTTTTCTTACCAGAGGGTAGTTCTGCACTGGCTGGAGGTGTTTTGCGAAATTCGCCGGCGATGATCGGTCACTGGTTCTAGGCTTTGGGGTCGAACAGCGTGGAGCCTAGGCACGTCCAAAACCGCTCCTTCTTGGTTGTGACAAGCCCTCTGCCGAGCTGCCCATGGGAGCACCTTTGCTCGGTTCTTCACGGCTGCCACGAAGAACGCCATTTGCTCGGTTTGTGGTGGCTCAGCTCGACTGGAACTGGTGCAGGGAGGTCGTGGGAGGTCTGAGGATGTTGTTTTGCTGGGCTGCCGATGCTTGCACGCGAGCTGAGGTCGCTCCCAAACGATTTGGTGATGGCGGCGCCGCCTCTGTTCTCTGGCGGTGGGAGCGAGGGAAAACGGGTTTCTCTCGGTGCTGTGGCTCGCTGAGGCACGGCTGAGAGTTAAGGCCCCCACGAGGAGCTCGCCAGCGCGGGAGGGAGGAGCAGGAGGTGGCGCCCGGCGCTGCTCGGTGAGTCACGGTGGAGCCTCGTCTCTGTTCCGAGTGCAACACTTAGCCCCTAAGGCTATTGATCTTTGTGCAATTTTAACCTCCCCAATGACATGTGGGTCCCACCAGTCAGTCCCCTATCCCTCAAAAGATCTCCAAAAACTTGGCAAGTGATGAATTCAAATGTTTGGGGTTTCCAACTGAGCTACATTTGTATAGTTGGGCAAATTCTCCCAAATTCAAATGTATATTTGAATTCTTTGCACGTTTGGATCCCTTTTGGGAAAAATGGGTAGCAAACCTTTTCAAAAATTACTGAAACTTTGCCTACACACTAATTTGGACCCAAGGAATCCAATGATGCACTTTGATTCTTGTGTTAGCTGCTGCAACCATGAGTTTGAATGCAACAGTTTTGAATCACCCTCTCATGTGTTATCATATGTGTAGAAGGTTTGAACTAATACCCTTTTGATGGAGGTTACTTGCTCTTCACAATTCTTCACAAGATATTCACCACAAAACTGTGGTGTTGTGAGGTGATGAAAATTTTTTGCAAGTCCCTTTTCTTGGGCTTTTACATAAATAATGCCTCCACATCTTTAACGCCAACATCACAGAAGCAAGCTCGACATCGTGAGTTGGATAATGCTGCTCGTAGTTTCGCAGTTGACGAGACCCATAGGTGACCACACGCCCTTCTTGCATAAGAACGCAGCCGAGACCGATGCCGCATGCATCACAATAGACATCAAATGGCTTCGTCGTGTCCAGCTGAGCAAGAACTGGAGCTGTTGTGAGATGTTTCACCAGAGTTTTGAATGCGGCTTCACATGCTGCATTCCACACATACTTCATGCCCTTCTTCAGCAGCTCCGTCATTGGTTTAGCAATTTTTTAGAAGCTCGGAATGAACCTCCGATAATACCCTGCTAAACCTAGGAAACTTCGGACCTCGTGGACAGATTTGGGAGATTCCCATTTCAGCACTTGTTCAATTTTGCTAGGGTCCACGGCAATGCTCTCTGCTGAAATAATATGGCCTAGAAAAGGCACTTGATCAATCCAGAATTCACACTTGCTGAACTTGGCGTATAATTTGTGCCCCCTCAACCGTTGTAGCACAATACGCAAATGTTAAGTGTGCTCTTCTTCATATTTTGGGTAAACCAAGATGTCGTCGATGAATACCACGATGAACTTATATAACTCTGGCATGAACACCGAATTCATCAAATACATGAAGTGTGCCAGAGCGTTGGTTGAACCAAATGACATGACGAGGTACTCATAAAGTCCGTATCTCGTCGAGAAAGCTATCTTTGTTTTGTCCTCCGGTCGGATTTTGATTTGATGATATCCCGACCGAAGATCCATCTTCGAAAACACCTTTGCACCCACTAGTTGGTCGAATAAAATGTCCATGCGGGGCAAAGGATACTTGTTCTTTATAGTGACAGCATTTAGAGGACGATAGTCAACACATAGCCTCAGTGTTCCGTCCTTCTTCTTAACGAACAGCGCAGAGAAACCCTAAGGTGAAGAACTTGGTCGTATGAAACCCTTGCTCATGAGTTCATTTAGCTACTCCTTGAACTCCGCTAGTTCGTGGGTAGCACCGGAATCAAAAAGTATAAGCACGGGTATGTCTTTAAGAGTGAACATGCCCGCTAACACCGGTGCTCCCTCCGGTAAATCCTCAATAGCAAGATATTGCACACACCCGGATTGCAATGCTGTTATATTTGCTTGAGCATGTGACGGCACACCACCTGATGATGATGGTTGTCCGCCGTTCAAATACTTCTTCCGGCATTCTTGCATAAAATGCCGAAAATGGTGGCAATAAGAACACAGATATTTCCCTGGTTCTATGCTGACTTGTGGTTGAGAAGTTGATGTACATGGCTGCAGCAATGATGTACCAGAAATCAATCATTGCTGCGGCTGTGGTGGTGCTTCAAGACGTGATTCTTGAGCATGAAATCTGGGATATGTTGATCTTACTGGTGGCTGCCATAGTTCATCGGATGGTGTGTGATACACCACACGGTATTTACGGGGAACAACGGGTGTGTATTCTTGCACATCACTCCGGTCCCTCTTCTCTGGTTGACACTCAAGTGTCGCCTGTTCATGCAGCAGGGCAGCACTGATCAACTCGGTGTAATTGCCTTGATTGAACAAAGCCAACCTACCTTTAATATGGCACTCAGGCCATGGAAAAAGTAGTCACACCTTGCAGCTTCGCTCGTTGCATAGTCAGGAGCATATTGTGCCAAACGGTTAAACCGTTTGACATAATCGAGAACATTCATGTCCCCCTGCTTCAAATTCCTGAATTCCTGCTCTGGGCCTTGATAAAACCCGTAGGAATGTGACGAGCATGGAATGCTTCGCGAAATTCCATCCATTCCACTTGATGGCCTTCCGGAATGGTGGCGAGATAATCGAACCACCAATTTCCGGTGGCTCCATGGAGCTGTTGAGCTGCAAATAATGTCTTCTGATAATCATCGCACTCGAACACTCCAAACTTGGACTCCATAACCCGAAGCCACTGATACGCTTCCACGGGTTCGGTAGCTTCCGTGAAAATGGGCAGTTGAGTCACCAAAAAGTCCAAATAGGCATTCCGAGGTGGAACAACCTGTTGTGCTCGATGAAGCATGCCTTGTTGTACCAAGGCTTGGAGTAGTATTTTATTCTCCTGATTCGAATTGGCCATCTGAGCCATGACATCCGCCCATACCGTTGATGGTGGTGCCCGTGGTGGAGTCGAGTCATCGCCGTCTCGGCGAGAACCTTTAGCCATACTCGGAGAACGAGTACGCACCATACTGCAAAAGGATAATTTTGAGGGGAGTCAAAACTTGATCTCAGCAGTATGTGAAAGTATGTAGAACATGAACATGCTAAAACTTTATGAAAGTATAACAAAAATTCATGTTTACACATCTTCCTAAAGCAAACATAATCAGTCCCCTATTCTGTACAGAACAGACTTTTATGCACTTAATCCAGATTTTGATCCGGTTATCAGCATTTTAATAACTCATGTTGCATAACAAAGTTAAAGTTAACTTCAGTATCTTTCCAACGAGTACTCATATGCCCCTAGATCATTCCTGTATCAAAAGTTATGATTGCTCCAAGTTGACAGAATTTCTGGATAAAATTTGCCAGCATCTCCTCTGAATGTGGCTGTTTTTATCACAGTTGTACATCAAAATATAATACAAGTCTGAACAAACTATGAACAAGAAAATGGTTTCAAATTTCATAACCTTTCAAACGGTGTATCATATGACCCTTAGGAATTTTTCTACAGAGAGTTATAGTCGAAACACAGTAATGTCCAAAGAGGTTTACATCTGTCCTGTTTTCTGAACAGTTTGCATTCAACTGGACATTCAATCAATTTGGCGTGTGATTTTGCTCTGGAGGTCTACATAAAAAGTTGTAGAGCACTTAAAAACCTTTCCAGAACTGTATCATACACCTCCATTGGGTCAATCTACTCATAGTTATGCTCTGTCAAAGTCCAGCAAAAAATTCTGCCAGAACAGAGTACTCTGTTTTTAGATCAAATGAAGCCTAGCAATTCTCTCCTTTGAAGCTTAGTCCAAATGAAGAGCTCAGTAACTAATATGTGTTTTCCAACTTCATTTTTAGTTGAAAGTTAGTCATGAATGATTTCTTCATAGGAAAGAAGTTATCAAGTGTGGTACGGTGGCGATGCACCGTAATACATATGACGGTACTACGTTGCCTCACAAAAGAAAATCCTAACCGGCTTACACCGGCATATACGTATTCTTAGGTGGCACTAAGAAGGTCACTCACAAACATGTTCTACTCGTACTACGGTTTTCATGGTTAGTACCTGCATAAGTCACACACAATCATCAGGTTCGGCTGCACCCGAACACAGTCCCAATACAGTTTTATACACCCATCCGTCATCACTCGCACGGGTGTTCTCAAGCCAAACATGCCTTGAGCTACGTGTTCATGTTACTAACCATGTGATGGGGTCTCCCATACTTGCCCGTAGCACGCCAGGGAAGGGCGTTGCTCAAATACCCCAAACGACATGAAGAGTCGTAGAGGATACCCAAGCTGGCCGGGTTACCTGCCACCCGTGAGGCTCCACCCTTCAGCTTGTGCGCACTGGTGGACAGCGCTTACATGCACCCCCCAAGACATGAAAAGTCCCGAGATGCATGATTTTCCGACATAGACAAATAAGTTAGGTTGCCACCTTCATAATATGCTAATATAGTAGTCCTTATGTGGGCCTAGTACCATTTTCTCACCGTATCCTAACTTTTTATCGTAATATGATCCTCAATCCGTGCGCTATTCCCAATGCAGCTCTGATACCATGCTGCCAGGGCCCGAAGGACCGCACATTGGGTAGTGACGTGCGATGCGGCACCCAACAGCACACGGGTCAAGGAAACATCATATTACATAAACCATTTGCGGAAGCGTACAAAGAGTACTTTACAAATGCTTATCTCAAAATAAACTACAGCGGAATACTATAACTCTCATGACTCATCTCTATCTTAGCATCAAAGAAACTGTCCAGCCCGCGGACGTTTCTTACTAGCAACACGAAGAACAAACCACAGCGGCGAGGATGCTCATGAGTAACCACTCGGAGGTTTCCGAGTCTCATCGGCACCCATTCTCATAAGCATAAAGTCAATACCTGCAAAAAAACTAGGATATTATCCGTGAGTATAAAGCTCATCAGGACTTAACCATCAATCCTAGTGATGAAACTCTACATGAGGTATAGACATAAAGTAGAATAGCATAATGCATAATTAAACTCGACTAAAAGTGAATCCTTACTTTCAAGTCTTATTAGCAGCAAATTAATAGTAACCTTAGGAACGCCACATCGGGAGTCCACAATCAAACAAGAAACGCTTTCCCCCGAAATAAATTGCTCACGGTGTAAATGAATCGAGTTTGCTCTAACTATTCATAAAAGATACATCACAAAGCTAGTATGAACTTCAAACCATAGTGATTAGTTCCTTTCTCATGCAAGTTCTTACTACATCACAACTGTGAGAACAGGTATGCTCAATCCTCTTCCACGAGCGACGGTGATTCGAATAAAAAACACCCGGACTACACGACATGTACGCCTGTACTCGATGTTGCCTACAGCAACCATCACTGACGTCGTACGCGGCAGCCTTTCCCACGTTTCACCCACGTTGAATCAATTCAATTGCCCCGTACAGTAGCCACCCTCATGGTGCACCTACTGACATGAGATGTCATGAGAGTGTTACCCACATACTGCACACAGGCCCTCTCGCCTGAGGCGACCAGAAAAGGCTCAACACAAGCTTCCCGAGGTATATCGGTTTACTGAGTCCCATATAGCCAGCATGAGTACGGTACACAACTCAAACTTGCTCAACAGGGCCGCATACGGATCGGTCCTTGATCGACACGGACAGGTCTAACGCACCCAGGTCCCTATGTCCTGCTGCTCCTACAACCTGCCCGGTCTCAACTTCAACTTGCTAACAATATTCTGAACCAATCCTGTATGCCCCTGTTTTCCTGATCATGCGAGTAGCATCTCACCACTTGACTTCTATCGAAACTTACTTAAGCATGGAAGTTCTAAATGATGAAAGACATCTACCCAATATTCCATGGGTTTATTTGGTCATGCAAGAGGAGTATCAAAGCAACTAGACCTAATGCACATTTCATATCCTAACCAAAATAGTGAATATAAAGTTGTTAAATGCAAACCGGAGATTGCCTGTTTTGCAGGTATGTAGTATATATAAGCAATTAGTGTTGATGTTCTTTTCTGATCACTTTCTTGATTCTCCGGAGTCTAATCCACTTCAATGAATCACTCCTTTGAATCCCCTTCGTTGTGAACCCTATCGAAATGTATATGCACAAATTTTACAATGCAATTCGGGAGGATTAAATACTTGAATTTATAAAGAACAGAGGACTGTGTGGAGTGCTAAGAATGATTTAGTTCCTCTGTTGTGCAAAGCAATTAAAGGAAGAACCACTTGTCCATAAGAAATTCCATTAACATGTGCTATGGTTCCTAATGGACATGTGACATGAGCTGAAATTGTTTGACAAGAACTAAAGATCCTTCAATGACTTCGAAATTTTTACAGGAAGTCATACACTACACAGAGACTTAGCTTGCCATATTACAGCTAAGGTGGATGCAAATTGTGTCTCCCACAATTCCTACAATACTCTTATGTATTTCTCCACATACATAAGCATGGAAAACAAGAACAGGGAGATCTAATGCTCAACATGAGCTGATAATTTGCATGTGAGTTCCTGATCACGTGAAAGCAATTTTATCCAAAATTCAGCCCTTTTACTTGAGTAGTTTCTTCAGAATAATTCCTTAAGCATTTCTACTAAAAGAATTAATTCTGAAGTACTGTGCATTTTCATGCCAAATTAAGTGAACTACAGTTTCAAGGATGACTCATAGAGCATGCCTTAATTTTCTCATCATTTTTGGAGCTATGAATTGCCTAGAAATGGATTTTACAAGTGAGCAACCCTTTTCTGAAAATGTTTCTGGACCACTATGAACACAGCAGTTTGTATTTAGCAAATTCCTTCTCAAATCATCTTCAAATGATCTGAAACTTTGCTAGAAAGTCAATGATATCCTAAAAAATATTCTGGCAAAATTTGAGGATTTTTGGATGAACCAAACTCCCTCAATAATTCTTTTTCAGAAAACTTTCAAATAATGTTCCAGAATTTATTATTGACTTTCATACAAATTGGGGTTCATATTTGGATATATCTTTGCAAAATGAATCCAACTCAATTTGAATCACTCAATTTGGAGGTTCCTACACAAAGATATGATTTTGCAAAGTTGTGGCAAATTCTGGAATTAATTTGCTATTGGATATCACTTGGGCCCACATATTAAATCCTCAGCCACTGAGATCCAAGCCACACCAGGGCTACACTGTTTTGGCATGCAGCCACAGGGGATCCCAGAGCCACAGAAGATCCTAATTTTAAACACTTGGTCGCTGACACGTGGGGCCGCCCCTTTCTCCTTCCTCTCGCCCACTCTCTCGTGCACGCGCTCCAGCTCGCCGGACCAAAACTGCTCCTCGCCGGCGACCCGTTTCCGGCCATCTCCTGACCGGAAGCCCGCTGCAAAGGGATTTGGGAAGTTGAGGAACATCTTGGTAAGGTCTGCTCGGGCTGCCGGTGGCCGGAACACTGTTGGCGATGTGTGGCGGCTACGGTAAGAGTTCGGCACCGTCGGCCAAGGTTTCTAGCCCACCAAACCATCCACTGATCGGCTCTACAGCACCCTTGGAGCTTAGGGAAGACTGACATGGCTTTGAAACTGCTCGGGAACGGCTGCAAATAGGTTGTCACCATGCGCCCGCGGGGTGCCGCCATGGATGCGCTCGGGAAACATCAAAATACGCCGCTCCGAGTCGGTTTCAAGCTAGGGTTGCTAAAGGAAAGATGATCGCCGGCTAGTCCGGCCTGTGTGTGCAAAATTTGGTGAGCTAACAACAATTAGGGTCAGAGAATTTTGAGTTCTCGTACCGGACGTTTGGGTGGTGCACGCCGGAGCAAAAACCTCAAATTCACCAGCGATGATCCACGGCTTGATCCATGTTTTAGAGGGGAGCAGCACCGAGGTAGGGCGCTCCCGTGGCCGTTCTTGCTCGGGCGTGAAAACCGCTGTGGAGATCTGTCCACGTGCGCCCGATCGCCGTCTTGAGTTAGGTTGCCGCGGAGGAACGGTTCTAGGGCTTGGGGAAGCCGAAACTTGCTAGCTTTCGTGCTGAGGAGGTGAAGGACAAGCGTGCCGTGCGGTTTTTCAGCTCGGAGGGGTGTTGCCCACTCGGTTTCACGATCTCCCAGTTGGAACCGAGGTGGCGGCGCTCTGTTCTCATGGGTTGCTCGCGAGGAGGAAGCAAAGGACGCTTTGCTCCGTGCAGTGAGGGAAAGATCACACCTAGATGAAGCCCACACACTGGTGCCAGCACTTTGAGAGGAGCAGGAGGTGGCGGCAACCGCTCTCTCGGTGGCGCCCGGTAAAGGCTCCTCGGTGGAGTGGAAACAGAGGCATTGCTTCGGTTGCAAGTCCACAATTAGCTCAATGACATGTGGGTCCCCCACTTTCCTTGTGACACCCTCATTTTTTATTTCTGCATGTATTCATGTTCCATGTAGAAAAACATTTTTAAAATAAGTTGAAACTGAGAAAGAATAAAAAAGATAGCCAAAAAGAGCCAAATCCAGTTTACAGAGAGCGCCAAGGACAACTCACGTGGCTCGCTGGCCACATGGCGTGTTCGGGGCTCGTCTCCGCAAATGGGGAGAGGTCCGACCCCGTGGGACACGTGTTGCCCCCGGAGCTTGCCTCTGCGGAGAAGCGAGGCCAGTCCCGTAGGACACGTGTCGCCTTCGGAGCTAGTCACTGCGGAAAACAGAGGACCAGCCGCGCGGGACACGTGTCACTCTCCAAGCTCAGCTCCAAGAGGTCCGGTCCTATTGGACACGTGTCACCTCTGGAGCTCACCTCTGGGAGGTCCGACACTACTGGATACGTGTCACCTCCAGAGCTTATCTCCGGGAGGTCTGTGACGCCCTCAATTCTGTGGAAAACCACGGAACCGAGAACTAATGCATATGTGTGCCCAGGATGTTCATCACACATACACATATATTCCACAAACTGAATTCAGAATATATATAACCACGAATAACAGAGTTTATTACAATAGCTCATGAGTCTTGGACTCATGCTCACAGCGGAACTCTTTATTTCTATGCAGCAGAAGTCTTTATTCTAATGCGGAAGCAATTTAACTAATGCGGAAGCAAATCTAAGCAGCGATGACTCCATCTCTATTCCATTCCCACAGGCAAGGTTGAGAACAGATCACACGCCTTAATGCTCCACTTGGTCTTCATAGTAGTCTTCTCCTGCTGCTGATGATGAAATAATAATGCAAGTTTGAGTACAATGGTGTACTCAGCAAGTGCGGGGAAAAAACATGATATGTAGCTCATAACAAGGTAGGTATAAAAAGGCTCATTTGCAGAAAAGCAGATTTATAAAACCATGATAAAACAGCAACTTAACTTTAGATGAATGTAATCCCAGCATGTATTAAATTACCAACATACCTCCATCACTTTCCATGTTCCACCCGAACATTAACCAACTTCATTCTTGCTCACGAATACCTCCTCGTATTCGCTACCATCTCATGAATACCTTCTCGTATTCGCTACCATCTTATCTCATAAACAACTTCGTCTCACACCGAGACCAATCTCGTTGCCATGACTCAACAGTCATGCAACCATTTTGTCACCCAGACTCAACAGTCCCAAAACCAAACCATAACCAAAATCAATAACCATAACCAAAAACCATCCCCCAACTAATCATAACAGTTGGCCAGGCGCTCGTGAACGTAAGCTCGGCTATCACGATAGTTTTAAGAACCCTGCAGAGTTTGCACCTCTTTACCCACAAGTTTGTGATTTCATCACCCATCGGCGACTGCAGAACCTCCATTATACCAGTACACAACCGTCCGTGTATGGTCAAGAGATCACAAAATAGCCTTTACAAAGGGGCTACTAGATGTATGGACTCACTAAGGTTTCACCGGCAGGCTAGAATCTCCAATTCTCCCACCCACGGGCCCCCTCTTGTGCCATGCAGTTCCCAGGGCAGTCCTCACTCGACACCCATTCCCTGCGCCTTCCACAGTCCATAACACTCTAGCAACTTACCTAATTACTCAGCTAAGCCGCACCCATACTTGGCCTTGTGGTGGCACTGTTATCCTGGCATGTGCATGCATGAACTGGTCCTTAGATCTACGGCAAGTAAACCACCATCTCATGCTACCTCATTCACAAACCCAGGCTTGCTTAGATCTCCCTCCGATCCATGTTCAGTAACAACAACAATTTCTCATTATCATTACGAGTGCAGTTAGCTAGACACATCTATCTCGCTTCCCAATCCTGTGGACTCAGCGAAGCATAAAGCAAAAAAAACATTCCCGACTCATAAACATCCCTGGCGACAAGGGTGGTTTAACCAAAGCTAGTAAACTCCTATAAAAGGGTTACCCATCATGTTTGTCTTAGCACATACACCCTTTTGCAAAACAAATCAGTTTTATCCAAAACATAGGATCAATATGGTCAAGGAGCACTTGCCTTGTTCTTGCGGTTCCGATTGTTCTTGGATCTCAAAACCTTGTTGCTATGATTAGTTTTCTTAGATTGGTTTGTACGTGTTCTTGCATGGCTTGCATGGATTTTATGATGAACAGAGGTGTTCGGATCAAAGGTGGACATGGCGATGATCTTGTCTTTAGATCAACCTGATCATCAAGTGATCTGTCCACGAGAAGGCTTCTGTTCGTAGGAACCAAAAAAAACAGATGCAAAGAAAACACAACGATGTCGTAAGGTGGTATCGGAGACATACCTTACGTTCTTCTCGGTCTCGAGGTCCTCCTCAGATCGTTGGGCTTTCCTCCGGCGATCTTCCTTGCCGTGCTTCGGCGATGGTTTACCCGGCGGTATGGGACTAGGGCTCTAAGTCGTCGGCTCAGGAGTTGGAAAATAAGTTTGTGGTTTCGGCCAGAGGTTCTGGATTCTATTTATAATCGGAAAGAGAAGAGTCCTAATCTGATTGTATCCCGAATAAGAGTCCTATTCAGATCGTCGTTGGATCCTAACATCTTATCTTTAGTTGATTTGGTGCGGTAACATTGTGGAATTCAGGTCGGTTTCCTTTACGTACCGGTATTCTTACACGTACAGATTCCAAAATCGCTTCAGAACCCGTCACCTTCGCGGTGATGAGCTCCGGAAGCTCCACGTGTCCACCGGGCCTGGTCTCTCCCTTTCCACAGAGACGGGCTCCGGTTGTGCCGCGTGTCAAACGAGCGAGACCTCCCTTTTCCTTCGGAGGTGAGCTCCGCGTGCGCCACGTATCCTGGCGGTCGGGACCTCCTCTCTTACTCGGAGGTGGCTCCACGCACGCCACGTGTTAGTGCCGGTCTTTCCTTCTTTCCTCAGAGACGTGCTCCAAGGTTGACACGTGTCCAACAGTGTCGGGCCTCCCGGAGATAAGCTCCGGTGACGACATGTGTTTAATGGAACCGGACTTCTCGGAGATGAGCTCCCAGATCGACACATATCCCGCGCGACCAGTCCTTGGATTTCCATGATGACTAGCTCCGGGGGCAACACGTGTCCCACAGGGTCGGACCTCTCCTCCTTTGCCGAGATGAGCCCCGAGCCTGCCACATGGCCAGCTTAGCAGCGGACCTCTCCCCACTTCGCAGGGATGAGCTCCGAACACGCCACGTGGCCAGCGGGCCGCGGAAGTTGTCTTCGGCACTCTTTGTGAACTGGACTCGGCTATTACTGGCTATCTATTTGATAATTTCTCTGTCCCCACTTCTTTAAAAATGTTTTTTCTCTACATGAAATATGAATACATGCAGAAACCAGAGATGAGGGTGTTACAAATCTACCCCCCTTAAATTGAATCTCGCCCTCGAGATTCGTTAGTAGAGAATAGATGGGGAAATTCTGCCTTGATATCCTCTTCACGCTCCCATGTGGCTTTAGCTTCGGTGTGATGGCTCCATTGTACCTTGCACCATCGAATCACCTTGTTCCGGGTGACCCTTTCCTTTACGTCCAAGATTCGGACAGGGTGTTCCGCATAAGTTAGGTCCTCTTGAAGTTCAAGCTCTCCCATTGGTACTTGTTCCTCTGGTACTCTCAAGCACTTCTTGAGCTGGGATACATGAAATACGTCATGTACGTCGGAGAGGTTGGTTGGGAGCTCTAGTTGATAGGATACTTCTCCTCGCTTGTCCAAAATCTTAAATGGTCCAATGTAGCGAGGTGCTAGCATGCCTTTGACGTTGAAACGTCGTTGGCCTCGGATAGGCGATACCTTAAGGTATACGAAGTCTCCTACTTCAAAGGTCAACTTCCTACGCCTATTATCCGCATAGCCTTTCTATTGTGACTGAGCAGCCTTTAAGTTCTCCCGTACCGTTTGGACTTGCTTTTCAGCTTCTTGTAGTACTTTGGGACCAAACACCTGACTCTCTCCGGTCTCGTTCCAAAACAGCGACGTTCTACACCGTCTACCATATAATGCTTCGAAAGGCGACATCTTCAAGCTAGCTTGATAGCTGTTGTTATAGGAGAATTCGGCATACGGTAAACTCCTATCCCAACTACACCCACGTTTCAAGGCGCAAACTCTCAACATGTCCTCCAAAATTTGGTTTGTCCTTTCGGTTCATCCATCAGTTTGTGGGTGATAGGCGGAGATAAAATCAAGTTGTGTACCCATGGCTTTCTACAGCTTCCTCCAGAATCTAGAGGTAAACTGAGAACCTCGATCTGAGACTATCCTCCTCGGAACTCTGTGAAGGCACACGATCTGCTCCATGTACAACTCGTCTAATTGTGCAACGTTGTAATTGGCCCTTACAGGGAGAAAATGGGCGGTTTTCGTCAATCAGTCCACGATAACCCAGATGGAGTCGTAACCCGACTGAGTACGTGGCAATCCGACGATGAAATCCATACTGATGTCTTCCCACTTCCACTCTGGTACCTTCAAAGGTTGCAACAATCCAGCGGGTTTTTGATGTTCGGCCTTCACCCGTTGGCATGTGTCGCATAGGGGCAACATATTCGGCTATATCCCTCTTCATACCATCCCACCAATAACAAGTTTTCAAGTGTTTGTACATTTTGGTATTTCCGGGGTGTATAGAATAGGGTGAATCATGTGCTTCCTTCAATATCATGTCGCGAAGGTGTTTTATGTTAGGCACACAAATCCTTTTCCTAGCCAAAGCGTACCCTTCTCATCTTCTTTGAAATCCTTCTCTATTCCTTGTCGGATTCTTTCCTTGATCTCCTTGATCTCCTCATCCGTTGCTTGGCCATCTCTTATCTCCTGCTCCAATGAGGAGTGGATCTCCATTATTTCCATGTTGTTCAAGAATCCGAGGTGTAACCGTTCGAACTCTTTACGTAGTTCGGGTGGTAGCTCCCGAACCGTGAGTTGGTGACATGCTCCCTTTCGGCTCAATGCATCAGCTACTACATTGGCCTTCCCGGGGTGGTAGTTGATTCCAACATCGTAATCCTTGATGAGTTCCAACCATCGACGTTGCCTCAAATTCAAGTCCGTCTGTGTAAATATGTACTTGAGGCTTTTATGATCTGTATAGATCTCACATCGATGACCAAGGATATAATGTCTCCAAATCTTTAATGCATGCACTACTGCTGCTAGCTCCAAGTCATGTGTAGGATAATTAAGCTCGTGCTTCTTTAATTGTCGTGAGGCATAGGCTACCACTTGTCCTTCTTGCATGAGCACACATCCGAGCCCCTGTCTGGATGCGTCACAATATATGTCAAAGCTCTTGTTTACGTCTGGCAATACCAGAACCGGTGATGTGGTTAGCCTTTTCTTGAGTTCCTCAAAACTTCCTTGGCATGCTGGTGTCCATTGGAAGACCTTTCCCTTTATTAGCAACTCTGTCATAGGCTTTGCTATCTTAAAGAAGTCTTTAATGAAGTGTCAATAGTATCCAGCCATCCCAAGAAAACTCTGAATATCCCTCACGCTCTGCGGTTGGTCCCACTTCAGAACATCTCTCACTTTTCCGGGATCAACCGATACCCCTTACTTGGAGATAATGTGGCCTAGGAAAGATATTTCCTTTAGCCAAAATTGACACTTGTTAAGCTTGGCATACAATTGATGCTCACGCAATTTCTGCAAGGTCAATTTCAAATGTTCTTCATGCTCCTCCTCACTTTTTGAATACACCATAATATCGTCGATGAAAACCACGACGAACTTGTCCAAGTACTCCATGAAAACCTTGTTCATAAGGTACATGAAGTATGCGGGTGCATTTGTTAACCCAAAAGACATGACGGTATATTCATACGAACCATACCGTGTTCGAATGGCAGTCTTGGGTATATCGGAGGGCTTAATCTTCAGCTGGAAATATCCCGACCGAAGATAAATCTTGGAGAACACTCGGGCTCCTTTCATTTGGTCGAACAGGTCCTCTATACCGGGCAGAGGGTATTTGTTCTTGATTGTTATCTCGTTGAGAGACCTATAGTCCACGCACATCCTTTGGGTTCCATCCTTCTTGTCTACGAAGAGCACCGGAGCTCCCCATGGGGACGAGCTTGGACGTATAAAACCCTTCTCCAACTGCTCTTAAATTTGCTTCTTGAGTTCTACCAGTTCATTGGCGGGCATCCTATAGGGTCTCTTGGCTATGGGTGCAGTTCCGGGTACCAAATCTATGGAAATCTCAATGTCCCGGTCAGGTGTCATACCTGGAAGCTCTTCCGGGAACACGTCCAAAAATTCCTGAACCACTGGAATACTGTCCAAGGTTGTTCCTTCGACGTGGTTCAAAATTGCCCTTTCGGTTGTTTGCTGGGCTGACTCAAACTCGACACGAATACCGTGCTTGTTTGTCAACTGCACGCTCCTTTCAGCACATTGGATTACTCCGTTGTGCTTGCTTAACCAATCCATCCCGCGTATTATGTCAATCCCTTGAGAGTCCAAGACAATAAGGTTGGCAAAGAAGTCTACCCCCCTTATTTTAAGGCTTACTTTCGTACATACTATATTAGTCCTCATTGCTTATCCGGGAGAATTTACTAACATAGCACATTCTAAGTGGGATACGGGTAGATGATGTTTGTCAACATATTTGGAGGATATGAAGGAATGTGATGCTCCAGAATCAAATAAGATGGTGGCTGGGTTGGAGTTGGCAAGGAACATACCAATTACAACGTCCTCAGCCTGTTGTGCTTCCTCAGCAGAGACATGGTTCACGTTGCCGCGAGCATATTTCTGCTGTCCACGGTTTCCTTGATTGTCCCCTCCGTTCAGTCGCGGGTTCTGCTTGGGCACGTTGCCTTGCTGTCCAGGGCCTCTCCTCGGGCACTGGTTTGCGAAATGTCCTATTTCTCCGCATGCAAAGCATTCCCTGTTGCCTATGGCAGCAGGTACGTTGGGGCGGGGGTTTTGAACAGGAGCGCCATTGTTAGGTCGGGGCGCAGGAGGCATAGGCACGCGAGGTGCTGGTACAACGAGTTGTTGCTGTGGTGGCTGACCAGGGCGGTATGCAGGAGTGGTTGACCTATACTGTGGTGTGGCTGGGGGCATGTACCGAGGTCATACGTTGCTCCCTTTGGGCTGGTATTGCATCTTCCTCTTGCCTTCTCGCTCGATCTCTTTGATCTTGCTTTCTACCACTATAGACTTGTCAACCAGCTTCTGGAAGCTTACGTAGTCATTGTTGAGAAGCTGAACCCGGATCTCATTGTTCAACCCTCTCATGAACAGGTACTGCTTCCTCTGGTCTGAGTTGACATCCTCGGGGGCATACCGGGACAGTTGCGTGAACTTGTTGAGGTACTCATTCACAGGTCTCTGTCCATGGCGGAGACCTTCAAATTCCTGTCTCTTGAGCATCATTACACCAGCAGGGATATAATGAGAGCGGAAACTCTCCTTGAACTCAGTCCAAGTGATTGTCTCCGGGTTGACATGGGCGTTGCATAGGGCATCCCACCAGTCAGCGGCCGCTCCCATAAGTTGGTGCGACGCAAAGAGAACCTTCTCTTGGTCATTGCACTGACCAATGGCAAGCTTCTTCTCCATGGATTTCGACCAATCATCGGCCTCCATGGGATCACTAGCTTGAGCAAAGGTGGGTGGCCGAGTCCTCATGAACTCTCCCAGTCTGTTGTGAGCCGGCGGTGGTGGTAGCAGTGGTGTCGGAACTGGGTTGTTGTTGGCCTGCAACTGACCCAAAGTTTGGATCATGGTTTGCATAAGCTGGTTTTGCATGGCCATCAACCTTTCCAGGTTGTTCTCGCCAGCTCCGGGATTAACAGGAACTTCATCGTGGTCATCCTCCTGATTGTCACGGATGTTCCTTCGGCCGGCGTTTCCCCTCACCATCTGTGAGAGAGGACGAAATAGAATAGAAGGTTAGGTAGGTCCCTTCAACTATATGCATCAAGGTGAGTTGGATTGTATATATATATACTAGCCCATATGAGGATGTGAACAAGTGCCGAAACATCTCACACCTCTTTATACTTATGTGTGGATATGGACAACGTTTGGGGACGTTCCAAAACTCACACACAATCACAAACAATCATTGCAAGGGCTCATACAACACCAATTCAAGGCTGGTTTCCTATGCCAAGGTAGTTTTAAAGTCAATCTAAGCATCCTAGGGTGCTTCCTTTGGTCAGCGTGGCTTAACTACCAATATGTGTCTAATACCAATCTATGATTCCTATTTAGGTGTGTAACCTACTGTTAACCCGTGGCTCTAATATCAATCTGAGGTTTCTATCTAGGCATGTAACCTACTATTAACCTGTGGCTCTGATACCAATCTGTGACGCCCTCAATTCTGTGGAAAACCACGGAACCGAGAACTAATGCATATGTGTGCCCAGGATGTTCATCACACATACACATATATTCCACAAACTGAATTCAGAATATATATAACCACGAATAACAGAGTTTATTACAATAGCTCATGAGTCTTGCACTCATGCTCACAGTGGAAGTCTTTATTTCTATGCAGCGGAAGTCTTGATTCTAATGCGGAAGCAATTTAACTAATGCGGAAGCAAATCTAAGCAGCGATGACTCCATCTCTATTCCATTCCCACAGGCAAGATTGAGAACAAATCACACGCCTTAATGCTCCACTTGGTCTTCATAGTAGTCTTCTCCTGCTGCTGATGATGAAATAATAATGCAAGTTTAAGTACAATGGTGTACTCAGCAAGTGCGGGAAAAAACATGATATGTAGCTCATAACAAGGTAGGTATAAAAAGGCTCATTTGCAGAAAAGCAGATTTATAAAACATGATAAAACATCAACTTAACTTTAGATGAATGTAATCCCAGCATGTATTAAATTACCAACATACCTCCATCACTTTCCATGTTCCACCCGAACATTAACCAACTTCATTCTTGCTCACGAATATCTCCTCGTATTCGCTACCATCTCATGAATACCTTCTCGTATTCGCTACCATCTTATCTCATAAACAACTTCGTCTCATACTGAGACCAATCTCGTTGCCATGACTCAACAGTCATGCAACCATCTTGTCACCCGGACTCAACAGTCCCAAAACCAAATCATAACCGAAATTAACAACCATAACCAAGAACCATCCCAATAACCATCCCAACTAATCATGGCAGTTGGCCAGGCGCTCATGACCGTAAGCTCGGCTATCATGATAGTTTTAAGAACCCTGCATAGTTTGCACCTCTTGACCCACAAGTTTGTGATTTCGTCACCCGTCGGCGACTGCAGAACCTCCATTATACCAGTACACAACCGTCGGTGTATGGTCAAGAGATCAAAAAATAGCCTTTACAAAGGGGCTACTAGATGTATAGACTCACTAAGGTTTCACCGGCAGGCTAGAATCTCAAATTCTCCCACCCACGGGCCCCCTCTTGTGCCATGCAGTTCCCAGGACAGTCCTCACTCGACTCCCATTCCCTGCTCCTTCCACAGTCCATAACACTCTAGCAACTTACCTAATTACTTAGCTAAGCCGCACCCACACTTGGCCTTGTGGTGGCACTGTTATCCTGCCATGTGCATGCATGAACCGGTCCTTAGATCTACGGCAAGTAAACCACCATCTCATGCTACTTCATTCATAAACCCAGGCTTGCATAGATCTCCCTCCGATCCATGTTCAGTAAAAACAACAATTTCTCATTATCACTACGAGTGCAGTTAGCTAGACACATCTATCTCGCTTCCCAATCCCATGGACTCAGCGAAGCATAAAGCCAAAAAACCATACCCGACTCATAAACATCCCTGGCGACAAGGGTGGTTTAACCAAAGCTAGTAAACTCCTATAAAAGGTTTCCCATCATGTTTGACTTAGCACATACACCCTTTTGCAAAACAAATCAGCTTTACCCCAAACATAGGATCAATATGGTCAAGGAGCACTTGCCTTGTTCTTGCGGTTCCGGTTGTTCTTGGATCTCAAAACCTTGTTGCTGCAGTTCGTCGTAGACAGCCCCCTGAGCTTGTCCTGCTATGTAGGATCACGTGCATGCAAGATTCACAGCAATCAATATCATGCACAATCCTTAAGTTAGATGCGATGATGCATATGCATGCTATCCTATGATTAGTTTTATTAGATTGGTTTGTACGTGTTCTTGCATGGCTTGCATGGATTTTATGATGAACAGAGGTGCTCGGATCAAAGGTGGACGTGGCGATGATCTTGTCTTTAGATCAACCTGATAATCAAGTGATCTGTCCATGAGAAGGCTTCTGTTCGAAGGAACCAAAAAAAAACAGATGCAAAGAAAACACAACGATGTCGTAAGGTGGTATCGGAGACCTACCTTACGTTCTTCTCGGTCTCGAGGTCCTCCTCAGATCGTTGGGCTTTCCTCCGGCGATCTTCCTTGCCGCGCTTCGGCGATGGTTTACCTGGCGGTTTGGGACTAGGGCTCTAAGTCGTCGGCTCAGGAGTTGGAAAAGAAGTTTGTGGTTTCGGCCAGAGGTTCTGGGTTCTATTTATAATCAGGAAGAGAAGAGTCCTAATATGATTGTATCTCGAATAAGAGTCCTATTCAGATCGTCGTTGGATCCTAACATCTTATCTTTAGTTGATTTGGTGCGGTAACATTGTGGATTTCAGGTCGGTTTCCTTTACGTACCGGTATTCTTACACGTACAGATTCCAAAATCGCTTCAGAACCCGTCACCTTCGCGGTGATGAGCTCCGGAAGCTCCATGTGTCCACCGGGCCTGGTCTCTCCCTTTCTGCAGAGACGGGCTCCGGTTGTGCCGCGTGTCAAATGATCGAGACCTCCCTTTTCCTTCGGAGGTGAGCTCCGCGTGCGCCACGTATCCTGGCAGTCGGGACCTCCTCTCTTACTCGGAGGTGGCTCCGCGCATGCCACGTGTTAGTGCCGGTCTTTCCTTCTTTCCTCAGAGACGTGCTCCAAGGTTGACACATGTCCAACACTGTGGGGCCTTCCGGAGATAAGCTCTGGTGACGACATGTGTTTAATGGAACCGGACTTCTCGGAGGTGAGCTTCCAGATCGACACGTATCCCGCGCGACCAGTCCTCGGATTTCCATGATGACTAGCTCCGGGGGCAACACGTGTCCCACAGGGTCGGACCTCTCCTCCTTTGCGGAGATGAGCCCCGAGCCTGCCACGTGGCCAGCTTAGCGGCGGACCTCTCCCCGCTTCGCAGGGATGAGCTCCGAACACGCCACGTGGCCAGCGGGCCGCGGAAGTTTTCTTAGGCGCTCTTTGTGAACTGGATTTGGCTCTTACTGGCTATCTATTTGATAACTTCTCTATCCCCACTTCTTTAAAAATGTTTTTTCTCTACATGAAATAAGAATACATCAGAAAACAGAGATGAGGGTGTTACAAGGTCTGTCACTGTTGGACACGTGTCAACTTCGGAGCTCGTCTCTGGAGAGAGGGGAGGTCCCCGCCCACCAGGACGCGTGGTGCACGCGGAGCTCGTCCGTGGAAAGAGAGGATGTTCCCACCTGCCAGGACGCATGGCGCACGTAGAGCCCGCCTCTGAGAAAGAGGGAGGTCTCGCTCGCTTGACACGCGGCACAACCGGAGCTTGTCTCTGCGGAAAAGGGAGCCCAGGTTCCACAAAACACGTGGAGCTTCCGGAGCTCATCATCGCGGAGGTAACGAGTTCTAAAGCGGTTTTTTCTTCTGTACGCGTGGGAATCCCCGGTACTGAGGAAACCGACAGGATTTCCATAATGTTACCGCACTGAATCAATCTAAGATAAGTTGTTAAGATTCAAAAACCATTTGAATAGGACTCTTATTCGAGATCCAAATAGATTAGAACTCTTCTCTTCCCGATTATAAATAGAGCCCGAAACAAACCCCTTGGTCATAACATCTTCTCTGAGCCGACAACTTAGAAACCCTAGCCCCAAAACTCATCGAGTAAACCCTTTGCCGGAGTTCAGTCGTGGGAGATCGCCGGAAGAGAGCCCCGATGATCTGTCTAGGAGAAGGACCCCGAGACCATGAAGAACGTAAGGTAGGTCTCCAATACCACCTTACGACATCATCACGTTTTCTTTGCATCTGTTCTTCGATTCTTTTCGAACAGAAGCTTTTTCGTGGACAGATCACTTGTTGATCGGTTTCAACTAAGTCAAGATCATCGCCACATTTACAATTGATCTCTACAACTCTGTTCATCGTAAAACCCATGCAAACATACAAGGACACGTACAACCGATCTAATAAGAACTGTATCATAGGAATTACATGCATATGCATCATCACATCTGATTAAAGTTTGTGCATAGTATTGATTGTTGTGAATCTTGTATGTGCATGATCGCGTATAGAAGGACAAGCTCAGGGAGCTGTCTACAACGAGCTGCAACAACAAGGATTCGAGATCCAAGAGCAACCGGAACCGCAAGAACAAGGCAAGTGCCCCTTGACCATATTGATCCTATGTTTTGGGAAACTATTTTGTTTTTGCGAAAAGGTGTGTGTGCTGAGTCAAACATGATGAGGAAACCCTTTTATAGGAGTTAACTAGTTTTGGTTAAACCACCCTTGTCGCTAGGGAAGTTTATGAGTCAGGTATGGTTTTTGCTTTTATGCTTCGCTGAGTCCATAGGATTGGGAAGCGAGATAGATGTGTCTAGCTAACTGCACTCGTAATGATAATGAGAAACTGATGTTGTTAATGAACATGGATTGGAGAAAGATCTAGGCAAGCCTGGGTTTGTGAATGAGGTAGCCTGAGATGGTGGTTACTTGCCGTAGATCTAAGGACCGGTTCATGCGAGCACATGCCAGGATAACAGTGCCACCACAAGGCCAAGTATGGGTGCGTCTTAGCTGACTAATTAGGTAAGTTACTAGATTGTTATGGACTGTGGAAGGCGTGGGGATTGGGAGTCGAGCGAGGACAGCAATGGGAACTGCACGGCACAAGAGGGGCCCGTGGGTGGGACAATTGGAGATTCTAGCCTGCCGGTGAAACCTTAGTGAGTCCATATATCTAGTAGCTCCTTTGTAAAGGTTATTTTGTGCTCTCTTGATCATACACCAACGGTTGCGTACTGGTATAATGGAGGTTCTGCAATCACCGACGGGTGAAGAAATCACAAACTTGTGGGTAAAGTGGTACAAACTCTGCAGAGTCTAAAATTATCATGATAGCCGAGCTTACGGTCACGAGCGCCTGGCCAACTTCCATGATTAGTTGGATGGTTATTTTGGGATGGTTTTGGATAGTTTTAGTTTGGTTTTGGTTTGGTTTTCAGGACTGTTGAGTTCGGGTGAGTAAGATTTGGTTGCATGACTGTTGAGTCATGGCAACGAGATTGGTCTCGGTGTGAGACGGAATTGTTTATGAGATGAAATGGTAGCGAATGCGAGATGGTATTGATGAAATGGTAGCAAATACGAGAATGTATTCATGAGCAAGAATGAAGTTGATTAATGTCTGGTTGGGACATGGAAAGTGATGAACATAATGGAGGTATGATTGGTATTTTAATACATGTTGGGATTACGTTCACTTAAAGTTAAGTTGCTGTTTTATCATGGTTTTGACAAATAACTTTTCTTTCTACAATGAGCCTTTTTATACCTACCTTGTTGTGAGCTACATATCATATTTTCCCGCACTTGCTGAGTACATCATTGTACTCAAACTTGCATTATTATTTCATCATCAGCAACAGGAGAAGATTACTATGAAGACCAGGTGGAGCATTAGGTGTGTAATCTGTCCTCAACCTTGCCTGTGGAGATGGAGTAGAGATGGAGCCGCCGCTGCTGCTTTGATTGCTTCCGAATTAGTTGGAAGACTTCCACTGCTAGAATAAAGACTTCCGCTGTTAGATTAAGACTTCCGCTGTTAGCATGAGTCCAAGACTCATGAGACATTATAATAAAACACTGTTATTCGTGGTAATATATATTCTGAATTCAGTTTATGGAACATATGTGTATGTGTGATGAACATCCTGGGCACACATATGCATCAGTTCTCGGTTTCGTGATTTTCCACAGAATTGAGGGCGTCACAAATTGGTATTAGAGCCACGGGTTGACGGTAGGTTATACGCATGGATAGAAGTCACAAGTTGGTATCAGGCACATATTGGTATCAACATGCCACGGGTTGATCGTAGATCACACAACCTAGATAGGTCATAGATTGATATTAAAGCCGCCATGCCTAGTCACATATTGGTGCAATCCTTGGATTGGTACCAAGCTACCACAGTTGATTGTAGACCACAAGCCTAGAATGATCACAGATTGGTAGCTAAGCCACGCTGACCATAGGATGCAAGCCTAGGATGCATAGATTGGCATTGGAACTACCTTGACATAGGATACAAGCCTAGGAGAAGACATAGTTGGATCACAGATTGGCATCACCCTAAGCCATATAGGACCCCCATGGAATAAAGTCTTGAATAGGAGTTGTGTGAGCCCTTGTGATGATTGTTTGTGATTGTGTGCTTAGTGTGAGTTGTGGGACGTCTCAAGCGTTGTCCGTATCCACACATAAGTAGAAAAGAGGTGTGAGATGCCTCGGCACTTGTTCACATCCTCATATGGGATAATATATATAGTACAATCCACCTTGATGCATATAGTTAGGGGGACCCATCTAACCTTCTAACCTCTATTTTATTTCTTTCTCTCTCGCAGATGGTGAGAGGAAATGTCGGCCGCCAAGGAAGGAACGTCCGTGGCAACCAAGAGGATGGCCACGATGAAGTTCCTGTTAACCCCGGAGCTGGTGAGAACAACCTGGAACGGTTGATGGCCATGCAGAATCAACATATGCAAACCATGGTCCAAACTTTGGGTCAGTTGTAGACCAACAACAACAACCCCGTTCCGGCACCACCGCCACCACCGCCGGCTCATAACAGACTGGGAGAGTTCATGAGGACTCGACCACCCACCTTTTCTCAAGCTAACGACCCCATGGAGGCCGATGACTGGTTGAAATCCATGGAGAAGAAGCTTGCCATAGTGCAGTGCAATGACCGAGAGAAGGTTCCTTTTGCGTCGCACCAACTCATGGGAGCTGCCGTTGACTGGTGGGATGCCCTGTGCAAAGCTCATGTCGACCCGGAGACGATCAATTGGACTGAATTCAAGGAGAGTTTCCGCTCTCATTACATCCCTGCTGGTGTAATGATGCTCAAGAGACAGGAGTTCGAAGGTCTCCGCCAAGGACAGAAAAGTGTGAATGAGTATCTCAACAAGTTCATGCAACTGTCCCGGTACGCCCCCGAAGATGTCAACTCAGACCAACAGAAGCAGTACCTGTTCATGAGAGGGTTGAACAATGAGATCCAGGTTCAGCTCCTCAACAATGACTACACGAGCTTCCAGAAGCTGGTTGACAAGGCTATAGTGGTTGAAAGCAAGATCCGAGAGATCGAGCGAGAAGGCAAGAGGAAGATGCCATACCAGCCACAAGGGAGCAACGCATGACCTCGGTACATGCCCCCATCTGCAACGCATTATGGATCGACCGCTCCTGCATACCGCCCTAGTCAGCCACCACAGCAACGACCCGTTGCACAAGCACCTCATGTGCCTTTTCCTCCTATGCCCCGACCCAACATGGGCGCTCCTGTTCAAAACCCCCGCCCCAATGTACCTGCTGCCGTGGGCATCAGGGCATGCTTTGCATGCGGGGAAACAGGACACTTCGCGAGCCAGTGCCCGAGGAGAGGTCCTGGACAGCAAGGCAACGTGCCCAAGCAGAACCCATGGCCGAACGGAGGAGACAATCAAGGAAACCGTGGACAGCAGTACTATGCTCGCGGCAACGTGAACCATGTCTCTGCTGAGGAAGCACAACAGGCTGAGGACGTCGTAATTGGTATGTTCTTTGCCAACTCCAACCCAGCCACCATTTTATTTGATTCTGGAGCATCACATTCCTTCATATCATCCAAGTATGTTGCCAAGCATAATCTACCCATATCACACTTAAATTGTGCTATGTTGGTTAATTCTCCCGGTGGAGAGATGAGGACTAATATAGTATGTCCGAAAGTAAGCCTTAAAATAAGGGGGGTAGACTTCCTTGCCAACCTCATTGTCTTGGATTCCCAAGGGCTTGACATAATACTCGGGATGGATTGGTTAAGCAAGCACAACGGAGTAATCCAATGTGCTGAAAGGAGTGTGCAGTTGACAAACGAGCACGGTATTCGTATCGAGTTTGAGTCAGCCCAACAAACAACCAATATGGCAAGTTTGAACCACGTCGAAGGAGCAACATTGCACAGCATTCCAGTGGTTCAAGAATTCTCGGACGTGTTTCCAGAAGATCTTCCAGGTATGCCACCTGACTGGGACATTGAGTTTGCCATTGATTTGGTACCCAGAACCGCACCCATAGCAAAGAGACCCTATAGGATGCCCACCAATGAACTAGTGGAACTTAAGAAGCAAATTCAGGAGCAGTTGGAGAAGGGTTTTATACGTCCAAGCTCGTCACCATGGGAGCCCCCATGCTCTTCGTAGACAAGAAGGATGGGACCCAAAGGATGTGCGTGGACTATAGGCCTCTCAACGAGGTGACAATCAAGAACAAATACCCTCTGCCCCGTATAGAAGACCTATTCGACCAAATGAAAGGAGCCCGAGTGTTCTCCAAGATTGATCTTCAGTTGGTATACTTCCAGCTGAAGATTAAGCCCTCCGATATACCCAAGACTGCCTTTCGAACACGGTATGGTTCGTATGAATATACCGTCATGTCTTTTGGGTTAACAAATGCACCCACATAATTCATGTACCTTATGAACAAGGTTTTCATGGAATACTTGGATAAGTTTGTCGTGGTTTTCATCGACGGCATTATGGTGTATTAAAAAAGTGAGGAGCATGAAGAACATTTGAGATTGACCTTGCAGAAAAAGCGCGAGCATCAATTGTATGCCAAGCTTAACAAGTGTCAATTTTGGCTAAAAGAGATATTTTTCCTAGGCCACATTATCTCCGAGGGAGGAGTATCGGTTGATCCCGGAAAAGTGGGATATGTTCTGAAGTGGAACCAACCGCAAAACGTGAAAGATATTCGGAGTTTTCTTGGGATGGCTGGATACTACCGACGCTTCATCAAGGACTTCTCTAAGATAGCAAAACATATGACGGAGTTGCTAACAAAGGGAAAAGCGTTCCAGTGGACATCAGCGTGCCAAGAGAGCTTTGAGGAACTCAAGAAAAGGCTAACCACAGCGCCAGTTTTGGTATTGCCGGACGTAAGCAAGAGCTTTGACATATATTGTGACGCATCGAGACAAGGGCTCGGATGTGTGCTCATGCAAGAAGGACAAGTGGTAGCCTATGCCTCACGACAATTAAAGAAGCATGGGCTTAATTATCCTACACATGACTTGGAGCTAGCAGCAGTAGTGCATGTATTGAAGATTCGGAGACATTATATCCTTGGTCAAGGAACACTTGCCATCAATTTTCTGCTCAGAGATCAAGGAAAGGATCCGACAAGGAATAGAGAAGGATTTCAAGGAAGACGAGAAGGGTACGCTTTGGCTAGGAAAAAGGATTTGTGTGCCTAACGTGAAGCACATCCGCGACATGATATTGAAAGAGGCACATGATTCACCTTATTCCATATATCCCGGAAGTACCAAGATGTACAAGGACCTGAAGACTTGTTATTGGTGGGATGGTATGAAGTGGGACATAGCCGAATATGTTGCCTTATGCGACACATGCCAACGGGTGAAGGCCGAACATCAAAGATCCGATGGATTGTTGCAACCCTTGAAGGTACCCGAGTGGAAGTGGGAAGACATCAGTATGGATTTCATCATCGGGTTGCCATGTACTCAGTCGGGTTACGACTCCATCTGGGTTATCGTGGACCAATTGACGAAAACAGCCCATTTTCTCCCTGTAAGGACAAAGCACAACGTTACACAATCAGCCGATTTGTACATGGAGCAGATCGTGTGCCGTCATGGAGTCCTGAGGAGGATAGTCTCAGGTCGGGGTTCTCAGTTTACCTCTAGATTTTGGAGGAAGCTGCAGGAAGCTATGGGTACACGACTGGATTTTAGCTCCGCTTACCACCCGCAGACCGACGGGCAAACGGAAAGGACAAACCAAATTTTAGAGGACATGTTGAGAGCCTGTGCCTTGAAATATGGACGTAGTTGGGATAGGAGCTTGCTGTACGTGGAATTCTCCTATATCAACAGCTATCAGCCAGCTTGAAGATGTCACCTTTCGAAGCATTATATGGCAGACGGTGCAGAACACCGCTGTTTTGGAATGAGGCTGGAGAAAACCAAGTGTTGGACCCGAAGTGCTACAAGAAGCTGAAAAGCAAGTCCAAACGATACGGGAGAACTTGAAGGCTGCTCAGTCACGACAGAAAGGCTATGTGGACAATAGGCGAAGGAAGTTAACCTTCGAAGTGGGAGACACCGTATACCTTAAGGTATCGCCTATTCATGGCCAATGATGTTTCAACGTCAAAGGCAAGCTAGCACCTCGCTACATCGGACCATTTAAGATTTTAGACAAGCGAGGAGAAGTAGCCTATCAACTAGAGCTCCCAACACACCTCTCCGACGTACATGACGTGTTTCATGTATCCCAGCTCAAGAAGTGCTTGAGAGTACCAGAGGAGCAAATACCAATGGAAGAGCTTGAACTTCAAGAGGACCTGACTTATGCGGAACACCCTGTCCGAATTTTGGACGTAAAGGAAAGGGTCACTAGGAATAAAGTGATCCAATGGTGCAAGGTACAATGGAGCCATCACACCGAAGCTGAAGCCACATGGGAGCGTGAAGAAGACATCAAGGCGAAATTTCCTCATCTATTCTCTACCAACGAATATCGAGGGTGAGATTCAATTTAAGGGGGGTAGATTTGTGACACCCTCATTTGGCGAGATTCAATTTAAGGTGTGTAGATTTGTGACACCATCATCTATGCATATAAACATTTTAAGAAAAGTAGGAACAGAGAAAAATATCAATAGAATAGCCAATAAGAGCCAAATCCAGTTCCAGAGGGCGCCGAAGACAACTTCCGCGGCCCGCTGGCCACGTGGCGTGTCCGGAGCTCATCCCTGCGAAGTGGGGAGAGGTCCGCCGCTAAACTGGCTACGTGGCAGGCTCGGGGCTCATCTCCACAAAAGGGGGAGAGGTCCGACCCTGTGAAGACGCATGTTTCCCTCAGAGCAAGCCTCTACGGAAGAAGCAAAGGCATTTCCGCAGGACACATGTCACCTTCGGAGCTAGTCACCGCGGAAATCAGATGACCCGTCGCGCAGATACGTGTCAATCTCGGAGCTCACCTCCGAGAGGTCCGGTTCTATTGAACACATGTCGCCACTGGAGCTTATCCCCGGGAGGTCCGTCACTGTTGGACACGTGTTAACCTCGGAGCTCGTCTCGGAGAAGAAAGGAAGTCTGGCGCTGGAGCCACCTCCGGAGAGAGGGAAGGTCCGGCACTGACACGTGGTGTGTGCGGAGCCACCTCCGAATAAAGAGGAGGTCCCCGACCGCCAGGATACGTGGCGCACGCGGAGCCCACCTCCGAAGGAGAGGGAGGTCTTGCTTGCTTGACACGCGGCACAACCGGAGCTCGTCTCTGCGGAAAAAGGGGAGACCAGGCCCCGGTGGACACGTGGAGCTTCCGGAGCTCATCACTGAGGAGGTAACGAGTTCTGGAGCGGTTTTTGGATTCTGTACGCATAGAGATACCGGTACGGAGAAGAAACCGACCCGAATTCCACAATGTTACCGCACCAAATAAACTAAAGATAAGTTGTTAAGATTCAACGACAATTTGAATAGGACTCTTATTTGAAGTCCAATCAGATTAGGACTCTTCTCTTCCCGATTATAAATAGAACCCAAAACCTCTGGCCAAAACCACGAACTTCTTTTCCAACTCCTAAGCCGATGACTTAGAGCCCTAGCCCCAACTCGCCGAGTAAACCATCGACGGAGTTCAGAGAGGAAGATCGCCAGAAGAGAGCCCAATGATCTGAGAAGGACCCGAGACCGAGAAGAACGTAAGGTAGGTCTCCAATACCACCTTACGGCATCGTTGTGTTTCTTTGCATCTGTTCTTCGATTCCTTTCGAGCAGAAGCTTTCTCATGGACAGATCAATTGTTGATCGGGTTGACCTAAAGACAAGGTCGTCGCCACGTCCACATCTGATCCAAACACCCCTGTTCATCATAAAGCCAGGCAAGAACAGTACAAACCGATCTAATAAAGCTGATCATAGGATAGCATGCATATGCATCATCGCATCTAGTTAAAATTTGTGCATGATATCGATTGCTGTGAATATTGTATGTGCACGATCCTGTATAGCAGGACAAGCTCAGGGAGCTGTTTACGACGAGCTGCAACAACAAGGTTTCGAGATCCAAGAACAACCAAAACCGCAAGAACAAGGCAAGTGCTCCTTGACCATATTGATCCTATGTTTTGGGAAAAAACTGTTTTGTTTTGCGAAAAGGTGTGTGTGCTGAGTCAAACATGATGGGAAAGCCTTTTATAGGAGTTTACTAGTTTTTGGTTAAACCACCCTTGTCGCCAGGGACGTTTATGAGTCAGGTATGGTTTTTGTTTTATGCTTCGCTGAGTCCACGGGAATTTGGAAACGAGATAGATGTGTCTAGCTAACTGCACTCATAATCATAATGAGAAACTAATGTTATTAATAAACATGGATCGGAGGGAGATCTAGGCAAGACTGGGTTTGTGAATGAGGTAGCATGAGATGGTGGTTTACTTGCCGTAGATCTAAGGACCGGTTCATGCATGCACATGCCAGGATAACAGTGCCACCACAAGGCCAAGTATGGTTGCGGCTTAGCTGAGTAATTAGGTAAGTTGCTAGATTGTTATGGACTGTGGAAGGCGCGGGGAATGGGAGTCGAGTGAGGACTGCCCTAGGAACTGCATGGCACAAGAGGGGGGCCGTGGGTGGGAGAATTGGAGATTGTAGCCTGCCGGTGAAACCTTAGTGAGTCCATACATCTAGTAACCCCTTTGTAAAGGCTATTTTGTGATCTCTTGGCCATACACCGACGGTTGTGTACTGGTATAATGGAGGTTCTGCAGTCGCCGACGGGTGACGAAATCACAAACTTGTGGGTTAAGAGGTGCAAACTCTGCAGAGTTCTTAAAACTATCATGATAGCCGAGCTTACGGTCACGAGCGCCTGGCCAACTACCATGATTAGTTGGGATGGTTATTTGATATGGTTATTGGGATGGTTATTGGTTTGGTTATGGTTTGGTTTTCGGGACTGTTGAGTCCGGGTGATAAGATGGGTTGCATGACTGTTGAGTCATGGCAACAAGGTTGGTCTCGGTGGGAGACGAAGTTGTTCATGAGATGAGATTGTAGCGAATACGAGATGGTATTCGTGAGATGGTAGCGAAAACGAGGAGGTATTCGTGAGCAAGAATGAGGTTGATTGATGACTGGTTATGACAAGGAAAGGTAATGAACATAATGGAGGTATGATTGGTATTTTAATACATGTTGGGATTACATTCACTTAAAGATGAGTTGCTGTTTTATCATGGTTTTTTGATAAATAACTTTGCTTTCTGCAATGAGCCTTTTTATACCTACCTTGTTATGAGCTACATATCATATTTTCCAGCACGTGCTGAGTACATCATTGTACTCAAACTTGCATTATTATTTCATCAGCAGCAGCAGGAGAAGATTTCTATGAAGATCAAGTGGAGCATTAGGCGTGTGATCTGTTCTGAACCTTGCCTGTGGGAACGGAGTAGAGATGGAGCCACTACTGCTTAGAATTGCTTCCGCATTAGAACAAAGACTTCCGCTGCATATAAATAAGACTTCCGCTGTGAGCATGAGTCCAAGACCCATGAGACATTGTAATAAACTCTGTTATTCGTGGATATATATATTCTGAATTCAGTTTGTCAAACATATGTGTATGTGTGATAAACATCCTAGGCACACATATGCATCAGTTCTCGGTTCCGTGGTATTCCACAGAATTGAGGGCGTCACTCTTGTATTATCCGAACTCTCTCTTCGGCTTCATTGACAAAATCAACCCCGAACGTTACTCGTTCACCGGACTCACACCAGTTCAATTGTGTACGGCACTTCCGGCCGTATAGAGCTTCATATGGTACCATTTTGATGGTCGTCTGATATCCGTTGTTTTACGAGAACTCTGCCAACGGTAAGTGATCATCCCAGCTCCTACCGTGGTGGATGGCACATGCTCTTAGCATATCTTCCAGTATTTGATTCACCCTCTCAGTTTGCCCATCAGTTTGAGGGTGATACACGGAGCTTCTAATCGGTTTGGTTCCCAAGGATGTGTGTAGCTGCTCCCAGAAACGGGATACGAATAGTGATCCTCTATCGGACACAATTGTGCGGGGAACTCCATGTAAGCACAAGATCCGTGCTATGTACAGCTCCGCATACTGCTTTGTGTTATACCTTGTATGCACCGGGATTAAGTGTGCTGATTTGGTTAACGGGTCAACGATTACCCAAATAGAATCATGGTTGTGGGAGGTCATCGGCAACCCGACGATGAAGTCCATACTCAAATCTTCCCACTTCCATGCCGGTACTTGCGATGGTGCAACAGGCCTGACTTCTTCACATGGTCGGCCTTGACTCTTCGACATGTATCACACTCTGAAACGTATTTTGCAACTTCACATTTCATACGTGTCCACCAAAACTTCTTCTAGAGATCTTGGACATTTTATTGCTGCCCAGATGAATGGAAAATTTGGACAAATGAGCTTCATCCAAAATTTTCTTCTGTAGTCCCATATCCCGGGGTACTACAATCCGGTCGTTGAACCACAAAGTACCATCCTCGTCCTTACGGAAGCATTTCATCTCTCCGTTGTCTATCCTTCGCCGTATGTGAGACATACTCTTGTCTTTTCATTAAGCTTCAAGATCTCCTCTCGGATGGTAGGAATGAGAGCGAGATTATAGAGAGCTCCATACTGGATGACACGGAGGCTTGGTTCTTCATCATCCATTTCAGCAATACTCAGGTGATGGATATGCGCCTTACGACTGAGCGCATCGGCGACCACATTCGCCTTTCCTAGATGATAATGAATCTCAAGTTCATAGTCTTTATGTGACGCCCTCAATTCTGTTGAAAACCACGGAACCGAGAACTGATGCATATGTGTGCCCAGGATGTTCATCACACATACACATATGTTCCACAAACTGAATCCAGAATATATATGACCACGAATAACAGAGTTTATTACAATGTCTCATGAGTCTCGGACTCATGCTCACAGCGGAAGTCTTAATCTAACAGTGGAAGTCTTTATTCTAATGCGGAAGCAATTCTAAGCAGCAGTGGCTCCATCTCTACTCCATCCCCACAGGCAAGGTTGAGAACAGATTACACGACTAATGCTCCACTTGGTCTTCATAGTAATCTTCTCCTGTTGCTGATGATGAAATAATAATGCAAGTTTGAGTACAATGATGTACTCAGCAAGTGCGGGAAAATATGATATGTAGCTCATAACAAGGTAGGTATAAAAAGGCTCATTGCAGAAAGCAAATTTATTTATCAAAAACCACGATTAAACAGCAACTTATATTTAGGTGAATGTAATCCCAATATGTATTAAAATACCAATCATACCTCCATTATGTTCATTACCTTCCATGTCCCATCCAGACATCAATCAACCTCGTTCTTGCTCACGAATACCTCCTCGTATTCGCTACCATCTCACTAATACCATCTCGTATTCGCTACCATTTCATCTCATAAACAATTTCTGTCTCACACCGTTTAACCTTGTTGCCATGACTCAACAGTCATGCAACCCATCTCATCACCCGGACTCAACAGTCCTGAAAACCAAACCATCCAAAACCATAACGAGTAACCATATCCAATCACCATCCCAACTGATCATGGAAGTTGCCCAGGTGCTCATGACTGTAAGCTCGGCTATCATGATAGTTTTAGGCTCTACAGAGTTTGCACCTCTTTACCCACAAGTTTGTGATTTCGTCACCCGTCGGCGACTGCAGAACCTCCATTATACCAGTACACAACCGTCGGTGTATGGCCAAGAGATCACAAAATAGCCTTTACAAAGGGGCTACTAGATGTATGGACTCACTAAGGTTTCACCGGCAGGCTAGAATCTTCAATTCTCCCACCCACGGGCCCCCTCTTGTGCCATGCAGTTCCCAGGGCAGTCCTCACTCGACTCCCATTCCCTCGTCTTCCACTGTCCATAACAATCTAGCAACTTACCTAATTAGTCAGCTAAGCCGCACCCATACTTGGCCTTGTGGTGGTACTGTTATCCTGGCATGTGCTCGCATGAACCGGTCCTTAGATCTACAGCAAGTAAACCACCATCTCATGCTACCTCATTCACAAACCCAGTCATGCCTAGATATCCCTCCGATCCATGTTCATTAACAACATCAGTTCCTCATTATCATTACGAGTGCAGATAGCTAGACACATCTATCTCGTTTCCCAATCCCATGGACTCAGCGAAGCTTGAAGCAAAAAAAAACCATACCCGACTCATAAACTTCCCTGGCGACAAGGGTGGTTTAACCAAAACTAGTAAACTCCTATAAAAGGGTTTCCCATCATGTTTGACTCAGCACACACACCTTTTCGCAAAACAAAACAGTTTTTTCCCAAAACATAGGATCAATATGGTCAAGGGGCACTTGCCTTGTTCTTGCGGTTTCGGTTGCTCTTGGATATCGAAACCTTGTTGTTGCAGCTCGTCGTAGACAGCTCCCTAAGCTTGTCCTTCTATACAGTATCACGCACATACAAGATTCATAGCAATCAATATCATGCATAAACTTTAACTAGATGTGATGATGCATATGCATGCTATCCTATGATCAGTTTTTATCAGATCAGTTTGTACGTGTTCTTGCATGGCTTGCATGGTTTTATGATGAACAGAGGTGTTCGGATCAAATGTGGACGTGGCGATGATCTTGTCTTTAGATCAACTCGATCAACAAGTGAGCTGTCCACGAGAAAGCTTCTGTTCGAAAGGAATCGAAGAACAGATGCAAAGAAAACACGATGATGTCGTAAGGTGATATTGGAGACCTACCTTACGTTCTTAGTGGTCTCGGGGTCCTTCTCTTAGCAAGACAGATCATTGGGCTCCCTTCCGGCGATCTTCCTCGACTGAACTCCGGCGATGGGCTTACTCTGCGAGTTGGGGCTAGGGCTCTAAGTTGTCGGCTCAGGAGGTGGAAAAGAAGTTCGTGGTTTTCGGCCAAAGGTTATGGGTTCTATTTATAATCGGGAGAAGAAGAGTCCTAATATGATTGTATTTCGAATGAGAGTCCTATTCAGATTATCGTTGAATCTTAACAACTTATCTTGAGTTGATTTGGTGCGGTAACATTGTGGAATTCAGGTCGGTTTCTCCTCCGTACCGATATTTCTACGCGTACAGAATCCAAAAACCGCTCCAAAACTCGTTACCTCCACGGTGATGAGCTCCGGAAGCTCCACATGTCTACCGGGGCCAGGTCTCCCTTTTTCCGCAGAGACGAGCTCCGGTTGTGCCGTGTGTCAAGCGAGCGAGACCTCCCTCTCCTACGGAGGTGAGCTCCGCGTGCGCCACGTATCCTGGCGGTCAGGACCTCCTCTCTATTCGGAGGCGGGCTCCGTGAATGCCACGCGTCAAGTAGCGCCGGACCCCCTTTTTCCTCAGAGACGAGCTCCGAGGTCAACACGTGTCCAACAGTATCAGACCTCCCGAAGATAGGCTCTGGTGGTGACACATGTCCAATAGAACCGGACCTTCTCGGAGGTGAGCTCCGAGATCGACACGTATCCCGCGCAACTGGTCCTCTAATTTCCGCGGTGACTAGCTCCGAAGGTGACATGTGTCCTGTGGAACTGCCTTCGCTTCTCCCCAGAGGCTAGCTCCGGGGGCAACACGTGTCTCACAGGGTCGGACCTCTCCCCCTTTGCGGAGATGAGCCCCAAGCCTGCCACGTAGCCATTTTAGCGGCGGACCTCTCCCCACTTCAGAGGGATGAGCTCCGAACACGCCACGTGGCCAGCGGGCCGCGGGAGTTGTCTTCGGCGCTCTCTGTGAACTGGATTCAGCTCTTTTTGGCTATCTTTTTGATACTTTCTTTGTTCCCACTTCTTTTAAAATGTTTTCTCTACATGAAACATGAATACATGCAGAAACCAGAAATGAGGGTGTCACACTTTAATAAGCTCCAGCCATCTTCGTTGCCTCATGTTCAATTCTTTCTAAGTGAAGATGTACTTCAAGCTCTTGTGGTCGGTGTAGAGGTGTACAAGGTTTCCGAGCAAGTAATGCCTCCACATTTTCAAAACGAGAACCACGGCAGCAAACTCAAGATCATAAGTTGGATAATGCTGCTCAAGATTTCTGAGTTGACGAGATCAATAAGCGACCACTCGTCTTTCTTGCATCAGCACGCAGCCAAGACCGATGCCAGATGCATCGCAATAAACGTCGAATGGCTTCGTCGTATCTGGCTGAGCAAGAACTGGGGCTGTCGTGAGATGCTTCACTAAAGTCTTGAAATCTTGTTCACACGCAGCACCCCACACAAATCTGGTATTCTTTTTCAATAATTCCGTCATCGGTTTAGCGATCTTGGAGAAACCCGGAATGAACCTTCGGTAATAACCCGCTAAACCGAGGAAGCTTCGGATTTCATGCACAGACTTTGATGACTCCCATTTCTGCACTTGGATAATCTTACTCGGATCTACAGCGATGCCCTCCGCTGAAATAATGTGTCCGAGAAAAGGTACTTGATTAATCCAGAATTCACACTTGCTGAATTTTTCATAGAGCTGATGATCTCGCAATCTTTCTAGCATAATATGCAGATGTTCAGCATGTTCTTCCTCTGACTTGGAGTACACCAAGATATTGTCGAATTTATCCAACTCCGGCATGAATACTGAATTCATCAGGTACATAAAGTGTGCCGGGGCGTTGGTCAAACCAAAAGACATAATGAGATACTCATACATCCCGTATCTCGTCGAGAATGCTGTCTTCGGAATATCTTCTGCCCGGATTTTAATCTAGTGATATCCGGGCCGAAGATCCATCTTCGAAAATACCTTCGCACCAACTAATTGATCAAAGAGCATATCAATGTGAGGTAGTGGATACTTGTTCTTGATGGTAACGGCGTTCAAAGGACGATAATCAACACAAATCCATAGTGTTTCGTCCTTCTTCTTGACAAACAATGCTGAGCAACCCCAAGGTGACGAACTCAGTCATATAAAGCCCTTGCTCATTAGGTCATTCAGTTGTGTCTTCAATTCTGCCAGTTCATTGGGTGCCATCTTGTACGGCCTTCGTGATATCGGTGTTGTTCCCGGTATAAGTTCAATCTTGAACTCAATGTCTCGTTCGGGCGGCATGCCCGGTAAATCCTCGGGAAACACATCCGGATACTCACATACCACCGGAATGTCCTCTATCTTAACAGCTTCCGTGTGGTTCACTGTTGCAATCTGTTGCCGTCTGGCGCCAAGAATTAATATATGAAGACCGTGCTGTGGGGAGTTGAACTCAACGGTCCTGGAGCTGATGTTAAGAACCGCCTGGTGGTAATTCAACCACGACATCCCCAAAATGATGTCGATCTTCAGACCCTCAAGAATAATGAGAGTCGTAGGGTATATTCTACCCCCCAAACAAAGAGGTTCTTGGGAGACAACCTCGCTTGCGGTACTGCTGCCCCCGGGCGAAGATATGAGGTATTGCCTCTTTGTATAAACTGTTTGGAGCTGATGTTGAGCCACAAAAGACTGGCGAATGAAATTGTGTGTGGCACCAGAATCAAAGAGAATTAAAACCGATAACTGATTCAGAGAAAACATCCCTGCTAAAGCGGCTTCTCCTTCCGGAACATCATCAATCACATTATAGTGAATGTTGCCCCTTATCTGCCCTCCTGTCTGCAGATTGAGGTACGGATCGTATTGCTGTAAATATGATGATCCGCAGCCTCGAGTTCCCTCCGGACAATACCTAGCATAATGGCCCATACGCCTACAAGTGAAACATGGATGTCTCTCCGGTTCTTCGTTGACTTGTGGTTGGATGCTAGGTACACATGGCTGCAGCGATGGAGCACAAACCACCGTCTGATGCTGCGGCTGTGGAGGTGGTGCAAGTTGTATAACTTGACCAGCAATCAATCTCTGAGGAGTCGATCGTACAGGTGGCCTCCGTCTTTCACCGGGTGGCGTTTGATACACCAAACGGTACTTCTGAGGCACATAACTTGCGCTGGCATGCTCGATCTCACTCATCTTTCTCTTCTCAGCTTGCCACTCAAGTGTTGGCTTCTCTTGGATGAGAGCCACATCGACCATGTCGGTGTAACTGCCGTTATTGTGTACGGACAACTTCTCCTGTAATATGGCACTCAGGCCATGGAAGAATAGGTCACACCGTGCCTCTTCTTTCGCCACATATTCGGGAGCATATTGGGCCAAAAGGTTAAACCTTCGGACATACTCGAGGACACTCATGTCCCTTGCTTCAAGCCCAAAAATTCCTCCCGCTTTGCCTTGATAATACCTAGTGGTATGTGACGAGTACGAAAGGCTTCACAAAATTCACTCCATGGCACTTGATGGTCATCCAGAATAGTGGCAAGATGATCAACCCACCAATTTCGGGCAGCTCCATGGAGTTGCTGAGCGGCAAACTTGGTCTTCTGCACTTCATCACACTCGGATACTCCAAATTTTGACTCCATGACACGAAACCATTGATCTGCTTCCACAGGTTCGGTGGCTTCAGTAAAGATTGGCGGTTGAGTCGCCAAGAATCCAGATAAGCGTTCCGAGGTGGAACGACTTGTTGCGTGTTCTGGAGTACACCTTGCTGTACCAAAGCTTGGAGTAAACGTGTGTGTTCTTGCGTTGCTTCTTGGAGTAGCCTAGTGTTCTCTTGATTAGACTCGACGACTCGAGTCATAAGATCCACCTATCCCGTGTATGGTGGTTCGACGGTGGAATAGAAGCATCACCGCCTTGGCGAGAACTCCTGGCCTTACTCCTAGAGCGAGTACGAACCATACTGCAAAAATGTAGTTGAGATGAGTTAAACAAGAACTCAGCAGTATGTGAGACTAATAGAAACATGAATATGTCAAACTTTATGAAAGCAGTAACAAAATCCATGTTTACACAATTCCTTAGTAGGCATGGCTATCTATCCTATCTGTACAGAACAGACCTTTATGCACTCAAATTGAATAATAAAGATAAAGTTAACTTCAGTATCTTTCCAACTAGTATTCATATGCCTCCAGATCATCTCTGGATTAAAAGTTATGATTTTCCAAAGATGACAGAATTCCTGGATAAAATTTGCCAACATCTCCTTTGTATGTGGCTAATTTTATCACAGATGTATATGTAAATACAATACAAATCTGAACAAACTTTGAACTACAAAAATGTGGCACAATTCATAATCTTTCCAACGGTGTATCATAGGATTCTTAAGGATTTTTCTACAGAAAGTTATGGCTTAAAAACAGAAAAGTTCGGAGAGGTTTTGCTGCTGTCCTGGTTTTGGACAGTTTACATTCCTCTGAACTTTCTACCCATTTACCGGTTGATTTTGCTCTGGAGGTCTACAAAGAAGATGTAGATCACTTGAAAATATTTCCAGAACTGTATCATACACCTTAATTGGGTGAAGCTACTCAGAGTTATGCTCTGTAAAAGTCCAGCAAGAATTCCTGCCTGAAACAGAGCACTCTGTTTTTTTGAAATCTTTGAAGCCTAATATTTCCCTCATTTGAATCTTAGCTCAAAATAAGAGTTCAGTAACTAATATTTGTTTTCAAACTTCCATTTTTAGTTTAAAGTTAGTTCATGAGTCATTTCTTCCAAGAAAAGAGGTTATTAAGTTTAGTACGGCATCGATGCACCGTAAGAAGCATGTCGGTACTACGTAGCCTCATCAAAAGAAAATCCTAACCGGATTATACCGGCATAAACGTTTCACCAGTCACACAAAAACGGTCTCTCGCACACGTATACTACTCGTGATATGTACGTGGTTAGTACCTGCAGAAGAACACTCAATAGTGGTGCACTCAAAGGTTGTTTTCATTTCAGGCAGTTCCATATCATACTAAAAACATACGCCCCGTATCATTTCCATACGGGCCGTCCTTGAGTCAAGCCACGCCTCAAGTTACATGGTCGCATTTTCACACCACACGACGTGAAACCCGAGTAGAGCGCGAACGGGTCGTCACGGTTGGGAATTTTATCAACCCAACAGATACTACCTACTGCCCTGCAGGGCACGCCGATGACAAGCACTGCGTATGTCCTCCTAGGCTATTTCCAGAAGAACACACTATCGTGTTACTGACCACACGATGGGGTCTCCACTTTCTTGCCTAATGCACGCTAGGGATCAGCGTTTCATATGAACTCAGGAACATGAAGAGTTCAAGAGTTTCATATTAACGTCTCACACCAAGCTGTGAGACCTATGCCTGACCCACCTTCCTCGTCAGGGGAGCTAACCAAAATTGATCCGCTTTCGGTTGCGTTCCTTACCATGCTTACCTGAGCGTAGGTGCGTTGTTACATAATCAAAATTCAGAATTATAACAAGTATGTTAGTCATGTCACATTAAGTAACTATACTAATATGGTCCTTATGTGGGCCTAATACCGTTTCCTCACCATATCCTAAGTTTTTGTCATAATACGATCCTTATTCCGTGCGCTATTACCAATGTGGCTCTGATACCACACTGAGACGGCCCTGATGCCACCCGTTCAGTCACGGGGACGAGGCACTCGCCCGGGAATCGCATTGGGTGGTGCCGTGTTATGCGGCACCCAACAGAACACATATAAGGAACAATGTATTACATAAAACAATAGCGGAAGCTTACATGTTTTTCTTTGTAAATAATTTACATCAAGTAACTACAGCGGAAGTCTAAAAACATATCACGTCGAATAACTAAAGAGCACTCGAGATGAAGTCCAGCCCGCGGACTCCTCTCGCTAGCAACACGAAGACAACAGCAGCGGCTGGGTTCTCCATGTGTTACACGACTCGGAAGTCTCTGAGTCTCACCAGACAACCTTCTTCTTAGCATCGGTGTTAACCTGCAAAACCACTTATATAGCAACGTGAGCACATAGGCTCAGAAAGACTGATCCGTATCTCCTAAACAAGAAACTCTACATGGACGACGGTTGTAATTGGGTTAGCTAGATTTGCATAAAGTACTCGCCTAAAGTTGATCTTTAACTTTCAAATTTTAAGCCTCATTGTGCAGACCTTGAGCCGAAAAGCATCGCAACTCCACAATCAAACAAGAAACGCTTTGTTGTGATGCTCCTTGCACAAAGTGAAAGTAAAGTTTAATGAGCCTATCTCTAAATCAATCATGGTTGCAATACAAGTTACATCACAGTCTTATCAAGTTGAAAAGATAAACAGTTCCAGTTGTTACTATGTCAAGACGCAGTGGGCAAGTATGCTCATATAACTGTGAGCGACGGTGATTCAAATCAGTACACACCCGGACTACACGACACGTACACCCGTACTCCGAGTTGTCGGCAGCAACCTCGACTGACATTGTACGCGGCCACCTTTCCTAAGATCTTCCACATTGGACGCAGTCCAACTTCCCCGAGTCCGCAAGCTCCCTCAAGGTACATACATGCAGTGGTATGTTCTTAAGCGAGTTACCTCCTGCTACCCTGACGCCGAAAGCCTAAGGCAGTTGGAAAAGTTCCACTATGGATCTCCCAAGGGACATCAGTTTCCTGGGTCCCATATAGCCAGTATGTGCCCGGTACACAACTCAAACTTGTCCAACATGGCCAAGCACGGACGGGCCTTAACCAACAAAGGCAGGGCTATGCACGCACGGTCCGCAGCCTGCTGCATCTAAACCTCCCTGCCCGGTCTCCTTTTCTTATGTGTGAATTTTCCTCATCATTTCTAATTTTAACCTGTTCCGAGTAAACCAGCCCTAAACTCGCGAGTATCTTCCAACTACTCGACTTCTAACAGACCTTTCCTACTAACATTTAGCGTAGCCAAATCCACTCGAGGAGGTACTATTCTACCCTTTCTCTCTTAGGTATTTCGGGTTATGCAAGTGGGGTTCTCAATATCAACTAGACGTAATGCAATGAAACGATTCAAAACTATGATCTCTAAAAAGGGAAATACTTTATAAAACTGTTCAAATGCAAACCGGGGCTTTCCTGTTTTGCAGGTGACTAAGATTATAATCAGTTAGTGATGATCACTTGGAGCTTGATCACTTGCTTTCCTCCCTCCTTGATCTTCACTCCAATCCCTTCACATATGCTCACGTAGATGCTACACGATATGATCATGCATATGTATTTAATTGAAAAGCTTTTGCTAATAAGGTCTAATGACAGTTTAAAAACTGGAACTCTGTTTAAGAATTTAAAATGACACTGGTGCTAGTGGTTTGGGTTGGGTTTAAACACTATGATCAAATGTTGAGTGCTTTTCCCACTTAAGTGTTGATCACCTTAAGAGATTGCACATAACAGTGGTGATCCAGAGCTCCAATGGAGCTGAAAATTTTCATGTGAGTTCCTTGTCCCAAGAAAGTCATCGGGACAAAAAATCAGCACTGTTTTTGAGTGGCTTATTCAGAACAATTCTCTAAGTATTTAAGCAAAGATGAACTAATTCTGAGGTAAACCCCATGTTCTGTAAGGGCCTCAGTTTTTGACACCCATTTGCAGTGTTCATCCCCACACCACACACCTCATTTGAGGAAAAATGATGAACACAAATAAAGAGCAAGTAACAATTATCAACATGCTCATTAGGGAACAAACTCACACATTGCAAAAGTGGTACTTCCCACATGTGATATAGATGGGCTGGACATATGAAAACTCCTACACTTTGCCAAGGATGTCCATGCCAAGTTTCACCCAAATTCAAAACATTTTTGAGGTCATCTTGGGTGTAGATAGGAAAGGGGCAGTTTGAAAACATATTCAAATTCAAACTGTTTTCACTCACTGAATTTAAAAGTGGAAGGCATATTCTTGCTCAGCACATTTTTGTGAGCTCACACACCAATTTTCACTCCATTTGGAGTTGATCTTGACATGAGCTAAGGGGGAGAAATTCAAACTTTATTTGAATTTCAAACTGCACTTGTGCTGAAATTCATTCAAACCAAACCTCATTTGAACTTTGATCAATTCAAATGGCTCTTGGGTGAATAATTTGAGTTGCCAAGGGTAGAATAGGGTTCACTGTTTACCACAGCTGTTAGGAATAAATTTCAGAGGTTAAAAGAGGAGTGGGACCCACATGTCAGCCTCAGCCTCAAAGCAAACCGACTGAACCACAGTTCAGTCGGTTCCCGGCAGCTGTGCGCGCGCGCCACCGAAGGGGGCAGCCGGCGCCAGCTCCTGCTGCGTGCCCCAAGCCGGAGACCAGACCGCCGGGCTATTTATTCCCTCCCCGGTGTGCTTCAGTCGCCATTCCTCGAGCTGCCGACGCACACGACTTGTTTTTCCACTGCCATCGCCGCCGCTCGAGTTCCTGCTTGATCAAGCCGATCGCAGCTCCCTCTTTCCATTTCAAGGTCCCAGCAAGGTACTAGCAACCATCCTCCATCCTCCCCATTGCTTGAGATCGATTGAAACCGAGTGATATCGGCTGTGCCGAAAGATCAAACTCGGAACTGGAAACCGCCGCACTTCGGGCTCTCGTGGACAGCCCAACCTGGGCGTTATCACGCCCAAGCCAAGGCACCCTTGGACGCGCAGGTGACCGGTGCTGCTCATCCCCGAGCCACAGCTCGAGTGGTTGCTCACCGGCGGCGAATTTCCACTTTTCCCCTTTCTGTGTGCAGAACGACCTTCGGGTACGATTCTGTTTAATTCGTGCTCTAGAAAGGATTAGAGGGCCTCAGGCCACTCCCACACGAGCTAGACACGGTGACGCACAAGTTGCCTTCACAACTCTGAGCCGGAGAACCTCTGTGCCCGGCGTAATTCAAGGTCTACTAATGGCGGAACGAACGGGGGGTATCGGGCGCACGGTGAGGACCTATTTCGGGCCTTCCCCGAGCTGCCCCGAGTTCATGTCGACCTTCTCTGAGGTCCACTGATGCTCCCCGACCGGTTTCCCAAGTAGCTGAGGCACTAGGAGCATCAGCCGACATGGCCGAAGTCGTTCCGATATGGCGGCTCGTCGCCGACCATGCTCCGGCCGTTGTCATGAGCAGCTGACCCTCGGATCATGTTCCCCAAGTAAAAGTAGGCAGGGGCGGCCAGAATCAAGAAGTTTGAAGCTGTACAGCAGCCGGCGGCGAGCTCTCCGGCGAGGTCCCTCGGCGGCGGAGCGCGGGTGTCGCGAGGTTGAAGAAGGGGGTGGACCCCAGCTGTCAGCGGCCGATATTTTGAATCGGGATCCGGCTGCGGCCGGGATCGGGTGTGCTGGCGCGCAAAAGCCTTGTGGGCCGCGGTGTGCTGTCGCTTCGGCGTGCGACGCGTGTCTCCTGGGCCCACGCGCGAGTTTAAACTTTTCCCCGATTTTCAGATTTCCTTCAAACTTCAAATCCTTATAACTTTGGCTAGAAAGCTCCAAATTGAGTGAACCAAATTTTGCTGGATTCAGCTCTTTGAGTACTTTCCAGAAAATCAAGTGTCACTTCATGAGATTCCTTAATTCTCCAGAATTAATTCCTTAAAGTTTAAACTGTTAGGAATTTTAACTGGAGAATCATTTGGAGGAAAATCCTGAAATTTTGCTGAGATGTTCACCAAAATATCCTTGAACTACCATAAAAATTTCAGATCCATTTGAGCTCATTTAGTCCACCTAATGGTGTGATTAGTAAAACTGTTCCAGAGAAAATAGAAAATGTTCAGAAACATTTTCAGGATTTTCTCTGAAATTGTTTAGCTCATATCTTTAGTTAGAGACTTCCAAATTAAGTGAGACCAACTCCATTAGAACCCTCTGAAAATCTAGTTTTCAGAAAGTCATAGGTTGTCTCATGAAAATTCCTAGAACACCCTAAGAGTTCCAATGAAGGTCAAGGACATAATTATTTGTGGAGGGCTCACATGAGCTTTGCTGCAACTAAAACTTGACCAATTCCCTGTTTAGGTTGTAACCAAGCCACAGTAAAAGTTTCACAGTCATTAGGTCTATCTAGCAAAGGTTATAGACTTCACAACTTCGAAGTTAATACAAATGCATCTAAATTAATACATACATTGTTCTTATCATGTAGTCGCTAAGGTCGAGGAGGAACCCGAAGTTCTAGACTTCGTTACTCCGGAGGAACAGCTAGCCTACGACCAAGAGCAGCAAGGCAAGCCCCGGTTTGCATTAACCTTTTTACAAATTTTTATTGTTTTGAGCACATACTTGTTTTCTTTGTTCTTTGCATTAGAGTCTTGATTGGAAACCCAACTGCACAGCCAAGAAAACTATGGGTTGGGTTTAGGATTGCAAACCTCGTTAGCCACTGCATTGCTAGGATAGAGTAGGATTCGGTACAAGTCGAGTAGTTGGAACTACTCGCGAGAATAGGCTAGAGGCACATTGCTCGGGTAGAGATAGCACATGAAACACATGGCAAGAAAATGAGACCGAGCGGAGAGTAAGGGCAGCAGGACTTTGGGGCCTGTGTGCTGTAGCTCCGCTTGTGTCGATTGAGGACCGAGCCGTGTGCGGGCCTGTTGAACAAGCTAGAACAGTACCGAAGACCTACCGGCTATATGGGAACCGGGAAACTGATGTAACTCGGGTAGCTGGGTATTGAGGCATTGCCCGTCGTTCAGAGGGTAGGTTGAGAGCTCGAGGTGTAAATCAGCTGGCGGCACAGAGATGCGCGTGCAGGGACCTCTTGCTCGGGACGATGGGACCGGTTCAATATTTGGCTAACGGGTGAAAGGTAGTCGCGTACGGCGTCCGTGATGGTTGTTGTAGGCAACATCGAGTACGGGCGTACGTGACGGGTTGTTCGGGTAACCCTGCAGGTGTAAATCGATTATAATCGCCGTCCCTCGCGGTCAGTGAGTACCACTTGTTCACTGTACCGTGACGTAGAAAGAACAGGCTAGTTACATGTTAAAATGTTGCTGATTGAAAGATGGACATTGATTGTTAATGATATGCTGTAGCTTAGAGCTAACTAAAGTTCTTTTCAACTTTGGGCAAAGTACATGAGAGAAATGCGTTTCTTGTTTGATTGCGGCTCTCTCATGTACCTTCGCGTAAGGTTCTCCACAACCTGCTGCTAAAACTTGAAAGTAAGGTTCTACTAATTAGGCGAGTCCTTGCAAATGATTTTTACCTCATGCAACCCATCACCCTCATGTAGAAGTTTCATGTTTAGGTGAGACGGGTCAGACTTGCTGAGCCTTCGTGCTCACTGCTTGTGTTTGAAGCTTTTGCAGGGTTCTATGAGGAAGGGACTCCCGAAGAGGAGACGGAACCCCAGGAGGGGAACCCCGTCGAGTGGGAGTCGTGCACGCCGCAGAGTTAGTGTGCGAGTGTGCTAGCAAGGACACGTTCGAGGGCTGAACGTGCACTTGATGCTTAGTCTACGCCCGCGAGTGTGGACTAAACTTATTTTGATGTAAACATGTTAATAAACTTGTTTATGTAATAAAGCTTCCGCTTCCGCTTTGTACCTTTGACGTGTGTTATACGGTGTTGTGCAACGCAGCACCCCTCAGCGTGATCCTGGCTCGACAGGACCAGTGGGGTCGTGTCAGCGTGGTATCAGAGCTCGCTTGAGGTTTAACACAGTACAAAGGTCTTCTTTTTCAAAAATCCAGTGAGGAACGAGTTAGTAGCCCGTATAAGGATGTTATTAGTATATAGAAAGTGGCTTGTTAACCTATTTGTTATGTCGGATAATCGTGCATCTCGGGACGTTCATGTCTTGGGGGGTGCACGTAAGCGCTGTCCACCAGTGCGCACAAGCTGAAGGGTGGAGCCCCACGGGTGGCAGGTAACCCGACCCGCTTTGATATCCTCTACGACTCTTCATGTCGTTTGGGGTATTCGAGCAACGTCTGTCCCTGGCGTGCGTGGTGCAACATGGGAGACCCCGTCACGTGGTCTGAAACGTGAACACGTAACTCAAGGCGTGTTTGGCTTGAGAACATCCGGGCGAGTGATGACGGCCGGGTGTACAAACTGTATGGATTCCGGGCTCGGTGTGCAGCCGAGTCTGATGATTGTTTGAGTTTCTGCAGGTAGCCTTACCACGAAACGGTAGACGTGTAGCATCCGTGTGCGAGTGACGAGTAGTGCCACTGAACTAACGAAGCCGGCTAAATCCGGTATAGGTTTTTCCTTTGTGAGGACGTAGTACCGACATAATCTGGTGACGCCTCGACGTCACACCCAACTAAATGAACAACTTCATTTAAAAACTTGAAGGTTTTGATCCAAAGTAGTAAAACTTGATGTAACTCCTTCCCTTGAACAGGATATTCAAAGTTAATAAATTTTCAACTTATAGGATGTTAAGGACAGAGCACTCTGTTTTCAGCTAAATCAAGGCTGAAGTTAATCAGAGGTTAGAGGTTGAGTTCTTTCGAGGTTGGGATCGTATGATACATTTCTGGAAAGCTTTGGAGGAGCTTTACAACTTTTCTGTTGAGTTCCAGAGGTGTTTCATCCCTTAACCACTCGAAAAATGCAGTAGAGTTGAAACTGTCCAGAAAACAGGACGGAGCAAAGACTCTCTGTAGACTCTCTGTAAATTAAGCATAACTTCCTGCATAAAAATCCAAAAATAGAAAATGAGGTAGTTCTGGAAAGCTTATGAGATGGGTTACAACTTTGTAACAGAAAGTTTTGTCAGATTAGGAACAGAATTAACTGGAATTCTTGGATCAAATCAGTACCTAAGGCAGGGAGGTGCTGTCCAATTGTTTCCAGAAATTCTGTTAACTTTGACATCTCATAACTTTTGAACCAGAGCAGATCTTAGGCCAACCAAATACTTTCTGGAAAGCTATTGAAGTTAACTTTAACTTTGATGTTGAGCTCCAGGACTGGTTTTGCTTTTAACCTGGCCTAAATCAGATTGTTATGGAAACTGGTCAGGGCTGTCATGGGAACAGCAGATCAGCAGTCAAATTTGTTTAAAAATTTGAACTATGTTTCCAAGTGTTAAGGGTTCAATGACATATCTTATGTTATAACTCAATGGTTTACTGTTTAAATAAATATTTGACATTTCTCAAATATATTTTTACAGATGGCAGCAGATAAACGGTTGGAGAACGGGTGGGTAGTTTCCCACTGCTCTGACCGTAGCGGCTACCCGGGAGCATTGTGGCTAATGCTCCAATATTTCGGGTACAACCAGATGCCGCAATACTTCGCCAAGGAAGAAGGCGAAGAGGGGAACAAGACGTGGACGATCCATGTCGAGGTTCCTGCAGGGCCTACGCCACCCGGTTGGGTGCCATTCACCGTCACGGTGAGAGGAAGACAACCGGAAGGGATGTGGCAAGTGGCAGCCCGTGACACTATGTCACGTTTCTGCCAACTACACGTACAGGCTATGGAGGGAACTCCATACGCACTCGTTCCGGTGGAGGGACGAGCTCAGCATGTGTGGGAAGAGAGGTACCTGGAGGCAACAGACCCGAATTGCCCAAGGTACAACCCCGCGGAGGCCAACCTCAGCCTCCAAATGAGGGCGGGAAACGCTGTGATGGACAGCCAAGCTGTTCATACGGAGCATCTCGCCACCAAGCTCAAGGAGAGCACAAGCCGTGGAGATCATTTTGAGAGTGCTCACAGTGCACTCCGCAATGTGCTCCTTCCGACGATCAAGCGACTGAATGAACAACACAATCAGTTGCGTCGTCTGAAGAAGGCAAAGAAGAAGAGCCGTGTTGACATTGCGGCGTTGCAAGAGCTGGTGCAGACCCTAACCCAGCAGAATGAGGACCTTGCTCAAGAGCGGGACGACGCTATTGAGGAAGGACAAGGCTGGGAAGAGGACTACAACCAGGCTATGGACGAGGTGCATGCATTGCAGGACCTCGTGCCCCCGGTATTGGGCGTACCGGTAGTCTTGGGTCTTCCAGCCATGGGAGAACCTGGAATGGGAGAAGAGGTGGTAGACCCCGAGTATTCCACCAGCAGCGGCCACATGTTACAAGTGTGGTCGTCCAGGACACTTCGCGAGCAGTTGCCCGGAGAGGCAAGGCGGCGGAGTGGCACCACAGTTTCCGGGGAGGAATCAACCCCGGAACCCTACTAATGCGCGGCGGGCAAACCCTAGGCCCGGTACTGTTCACCAGCTTGCCATTGAGGACGTGCCGGAGGGCGAGCCAATCCTTGCGGGTATGTTCCAACTCCACCAGCATCCCGCTATAGTACTATTTGATTCAGGCGCCACGCATAATTTTATTAGCCAAGCTTTCATTGCTAAACACAGCTTGCCAATACTACCCACCGATAGTCCATATTTAATTTGTTCACCGGGTGGGAAGATTTCAGCAAGCGTAATGGTCTCCAAAGCACCATTATGCTTAGCGGGTAGAGTGTACCCCACGTCTCTCATTATCTTAGAGGGACAGAAGGTCGATGTCATCCTAGGGATGTCGTGGTTAAACCGCCACGGCGCTGTTTTAGACACCGTCCTCCGAGTCGTGCACTTAAACTCAGGAGTGCACGGTTCTCACTCATTATTTCTGGACAGTCCAGAAATAAAACTTCCAAGTGTCTATCAAGCCACAACCATCAGATTGGAAGACATTCCAGTGGTCCGAGAATTCCCTGATGTATTCCCGGATGATTTGCCGGGGATGCCACCCGATAGAGAGGTGGAGTTCAAGATTGAACTTGCACCGGGAACCATGCCAATATCCCGAAGGCCGTACAAGATGGCGCCCAAGGAGTTGGCTGAACTGAAGACTCAGCTCACGGACCTTCTGGAGAAGGGTTTTATTAGGCCGAGCTCCTCGCCATGGGGCTGTTCGGCATTATTTGTCAAAAAGAAGGATGAAACGTTGCGGCTTTGCGTGGACTACCGTCCATTAAATGCCGTAACCATCAAGAACAAGTACCCGTTGCCACGGATCGACATGTTGTTTGATCAGTTGGTCGAAGCAAAGGTCTTTTCCAAGATGGATTTAAGATCCGGGTACCATCAGATTAAGATCAGGGCTGAGGACATTCCAAAGACAGCTTTTTCGACAAGGTACGGACTTTATGAGTACCTGGTCATGTCCTTTGGCCTCACCAATGCTCCAGCTCACTTCATGTACTTAATGAACTCGGTGTTCATGCCGGAGCTGGACAAGTTTGTCGTGGTCTTCATCGACGACATCCTGGTATATTCCAAGTCGGAGGAAGATCACAAGAAACATCTGCGTATAGTCTTGCAACGGCTGCGGGATCACAAGTTATACGCAAAGTTCAGCAAATGCGAGTTTTGGATATCGCAAGTGCCTTTCCTCGGGCATATCATCTCAGCGGAGGGTATCGCTGTGGACCCGAGCAAAATCACGCAAGTGCTGAATTGGAAATCCCCGAGAACTGTTCATGAGGTACGGAGTTTCCTCGGACTCGCGGGATATTATCGGAGGTTCATTCCGAACTTCTCGAAGATTGCCAAGCCAATGACAGAGCTGCTGAAGAAGGCTACCAAATATGTTTGGAGTCCAGCATGTGAAGCAGCATTCAAGGCTTTAGTCAAGCACCTGACATCAGCACCGGTTTTGGCGCAGCCAGACACAACAAAACCGTTCGATGTGTACTGCGATGCATCCGGCATTGGGCTCGGATGTGTGTTGATGCAAGACCGAAGGGTGGTCGCGTATGGGTCACGGCAGCTTAGGAATCATGAGCAAAATTATCCAACTCACGACTTGGAGCTCGCTGCCGTGGTACTTGCACTGAAAATGTGGAGGCACTACCTACTCGGTAACCTCGTACATTTATATACCGACCACAAAAGCCTCAAGTACATATTCACTCAGAAGGAGCTGAACATGAGGCAACGAAGATGGTTAGAACTGATAAAGGATTACGAGATAGAGATCCATTATCATCCGGGCAAGGCAAACGTTGTGGCAGACGCGCTAAGCCGCAAGTCACACGTCAATAATCTGACCATCACACCGTTGGAAGAGAGCGAACCACCACTACATGTGATTCCACATGGAGCTCTCTACAACCTAGCTTTGATCCCCACCATCCGTGAAGAGATAGCGGCAGCCCAGAAGAATGACAAGGGCATATCACATTTGCGGAGACGTGTAGACAGTGGGGAGTTGAAATGTTTCCGGAAGGACGGAGACGGCGTCCTATGGTTCAAGGACCGGATCGTCGTACCCCGAAACCCGGAGTTACGGAAGAAAATCTTTGATGAGGCTCACTTATCAAAGTTTTCTATTCACCCCGGCAGCAACAAGATGTATCAAGAACTCAGAAGCAAGTTTTGGTGGACACGGATGAAGCGAGAGACTGCAAAATACGTGTCCGAGTGTGATACATGTCGACGGGTGAAGGCAGACCACATGCGGAAACCGGGACTGCTGCAACCACTGGGCATTCCTGCCTGGAAGTGGGAGGACGTGAGCATGGATTTCGTCGTCGGTTTACCCACCACCTTACAGAAACATGATTCTGTGTGGGTGATCGTCGATCGGCTCACCAAAGTTGCCCATTTCATCCCGGTCAACACCAACTACAACGCCAAGAAGTACGCTGAACTGTACATCTCACGGATCCTATGCTTATATGGCGTACCCCGTACCATCGTATCGGACCGGGGCACTTTATTTGTGTCCCGTTTTTGGGAGCAGCTCCACGCTGCCTTGGGGACGAAGCTGATCCGTAGTTCAGCCTACCACCCGCAGACGGATGGGCAAACGGAGCGGGTAAATCAAATCCTAGAAGACATGCTACGAGCTTGCGCTATCGACCACGGCAAGAATTGGGATGATCACTTGCCATTAGCCGAGTTCTCGTACAACAATGGGTACCAAGCCAGCATCAAGATGGCGCCCTACGAGGCGCTATACGGCAGGAGATGCCGCACACCACTGAACTGGTGTGAATCTGGCGAGAGGGTTACCTTCGGGATTGATCTTGTCAACAACGCGGAAGAAAAGGTTCGATTAATTCAAGCGAACCTAAAAGCCGCTCAATCCCGACAGAAACAGTATGCGGACCGGAGGAGGCGCCCATTACAATTCGAAGTTGGAGATCATGTATACCTACGAGTGTCTCCAATGAAGGGCGTAAACAGATTTGGGGTGAGAGGAAAGTTAGCACCCCGATTCATCGGTCCATTCCAGATTACCGAAAGATGTGGATCGGTAGCATACCGGCTAAGATTACCAGAAGCACTTTCCGGTGTGCACGACGTCTTTCACATTTCCCAGCTGAGGAAGTGTCTCAAGCTATCAACTACCGTTCAGCTGGAAGACATTGAAGAACTGCAACCGGATCTCACCTATCGGGAGGAACCGGTGCAGATTATTGATGAAAAGGCCCGAACCACACGCAACCGTACGTTGTGGTTCTACAAGGTTCTATGGAGTAATCACTCCATGGACGAAGCGACATGGGAGAGCGAAGAATTCCTTCGCACTAACTACCCCGACTTTTTCACGTCGCATATTCGGTAATTTTCCACCGTCCTCTCTCTCATTTCACCGTATAATCTCGGGACGAGATTCTTTTAAGGGGGGAGGAATGTAAGGGCCTCAGTTTTTGACACCCATTTGCAGTGTTCATCCCCACACCACACACCTCATTTGAGGAAAAATGATGAACACAAATAAAGAGCAAGTAACAATTATCAACATGCTCATTAGGGAACAAACTCACACATTGCAAAAGTGGTACTTCCCACATGTGATATAGATGGGCTGGACATATGAAAACTCCTACACTTTGCCAAGGATGTCCATGCCAAGTTTCACCCAAATTCAAAACATTTTTGAGGTCATCTTGGGTGTAGATAGGAAAGGGGCAGTTTGAAAACATATTCAAATTCAAACTGTTTTCACTCACTGAATTTAAAAGTGGAAGGCATATTCTTGCTCAGCACATTTTTGTGAGCTCACACACCAATTTTCACTCCATTTGGAGTTGATCTTGACATGAGCTAAGGGGGAGAAATTCAAACTTTATTTGAATTTCAAACTGCACTTGTGCTGAAATTCATTCAAACCAAACCTCATTTGAACTTTGATCAATTCAAATGGCTCTTGGGTGAATAATTTGAGTTGCCAAGGGTAGAATAGGGTTCACTGTTTACCACAGCTGTTAGGAATAAATTTCAGAGGTTAAAAGAGGAGTGGGACCCACATGTCAGCCTCAGCCTCAAAGCAAACCGACTGAACCACAGTTCAGTCGGTTCCCGGCAGCTGTGCGCGCGCGCCACCGAAGGGGGCAGCCGGCGCCAGCTCCTGCTGCGTGCCCCAAGCCGGAGACCAGACCGCCGGGCTATTTATTCCCTCCCCGGTGTGCTTCAGTCGCCATTCCTCGAGCTGCCGACGCACACGACTTGTTTTTCCACTGCCATCGCCGCCGCTCGAGTTCCTGCTTGATCAAGCCGATCGCAGCTCCCTCTTTCCATTTCAAGGTCCCAGCAAGGTACTAGCAACCATCCTCCATCCTCCCCATTGCTTGAGATCGATTGAAACCGAGTGATATCGGCTGTGCCGAAAGATCAAACTCGGAACTGGAAACCGCCGCACTTCGGGCTCTCGTGGACAGCCCAACCTGGGCGTTATCACGCCCAAGCCAAGGCACCCTTGGACGCGCAGGTGACCGGTGCTGCTCATCCCCGAGCCACAGCTCGAGTGGTTGCTCACCGGCGGCGAATTTCCACTTTTCCCCTTTCTGTGTGCAGAACGACCTTCGGGTACGATTCTGTTTAATTCGTGCTCTAGAAAGGATTAGAGGGCCTCAGGCCACTCCCACACGAGCTAGACACGGTGACGCACAAGTTGCCTTCACAACTCTGAGCCGGAGAACCTCTGTGCCCGGCGTAATTCAAGGTCTACTAATGGCGGAACGAACGGGGGGTATCGGGCGCACGGTGAGGACCTATTTCGGGCCTTCCCCGAGCTGCCCCGAGTTCATGTCGACCTTCTCTGAGGTCCACTGATGCTCCCCGACCGGTTTCCCAAGTAGCTGAGGCACTAGGAGCATCAGCCGACATGGCCGAAGTCGTTCCGATATGGCGGCTCGTCGCCGACCATGCTCCGGCCGTTGTCATGAGCAGCTGACCCTCGGATCATGTTCCCCAAGTAAAAGTAGGCAGGGGCGGCCAGAATCAAGAAGTTTGAAGCTGTACAGCAGCCGGCGGCGAGCTCTCCGGCGAGGTCCCTCGGCGGCGGAGCGCGGGTGTCGCGAGGTTGAAGAAGGGGGTGGACCCCAGCTGTCAGCGGCCGATATTTTGAATCGGGATCCGGCTGCGGCCGGGATCGGGTGTGCTGGCGCGCAAAAGCCTTGTGGGCCGCGGTGTGCTGTCGCTTCGGCGTGCGACGCGTGTCTCCTGGGCCCACGCGCGAGTTTAAACTTTTCCCCGATTTTCAGATTTCCTTCAAACTTCAAATCCTTATAACTTTGGCTAGAAAGCTCCAAATTGAGTGAACCAAATTTTGCTGGATTCAGCTCTTTGAGTACTTTCCAGAAAATCAAGTGTCACTTCATGAGATTCCTTAATTCTCCAGAATTAATTCCTTAAAGTTTAAACTGTTAGGAATTTTAACTGGAGAATCATTTGGAGGAAAATCCTGAAATTTTGCTGAGATGTTCACCAAAATATCCTTGAACTACCATAAAAATTTCAGATCCATTTGAGCTCATTTAGTCCACCTAATGGTGTGATTAGTAAAACTGTTCCAGAGAAAATAGAAAATGTTCAGAAACATTTTCAGGATTTTCTCTGAAATTGTTTAGCTCATATCTTTAGTTAGAGACTTCCAAATTAAGTGAGACCAACTCCATTAGAACCCTCTGAAAATCTAGTTTTCAGAAAGTCATAGGTTGTCTCATGAAAATTCCTAGAACACCCTAAGAGTTCCAATGAAGGTCAAGGACATAATTATTTGTGGAGGGCTCACATGAGCTTTGCTGCAACTAAAACTTGACCAATTCCCTGTTTAGGTTGTAACCAAGCCACAGTAAAAGTTTCACAGTCATTAGGTCTATCTAGCAAAGGTTATAGACTTCACAACTTCGAAGTTAATACAAATGCATCTAAATTAATACATACATTGTTCTTATCATGTAGTCGCTAAGGTCGAGGAGGAACCCGAAGTTCTAGACTTCGTTACTCCGGAGGAACAGCTAGCCTACGACCAAGAGCAGCAAGGCAAGCCCCGGTTTGCATTAACCTTTTTACAAATTTTTATTGTTTTGAGCACATACTTGTTTTCTTTGTTCTTTGCATTAGAGTCTTGATTGGAAACCCAACTGCACAGCCAAGAAAACTATGGGTTGGGTTTAGGATTGCAAACCTCGTTAGCCACTGCATTGCTAGGATAGAGTAGGATTCGGTACAAGTCGAGTAGTTGGAACTACTCGCGAGAATAGGCTAGAGGCACATTGCTCGGGTAGAGATAGCACATGAAACACATGGCAAGAAAATGAGACCGAGCGGAGAGTAAGGGCAGCAGGACTTTGGGGCCTGTGTGCTGTAGCTCCGCTTGTGTCGATTGAGGACCGAGCCGTGTGCGGGCCTGTTGAACAAGCTAGAACAGTACCGAAGACCTACCGGCTATATGGGAACCGGGAAACTGATGTAACTCGGGTAGCTGGGTATTGAGGCATTGCCCGTCGTTCAGAGGGTAGGTTGAGAGCTCGAGGTGTAAATCAGCTGGCGGCACAGAGATGCGCGTGCAGGGACCTCTTGCTCGGGACGATGGGACCGGTTCAATATTTGGCTAACGGGTGAAAGGTAGTCGCGTACGGCGTCCGTGATGGTTGTTGTAGGCAACATCGAGTACGGGCGTACGTGACGGGTTGTTCGGGTAACCCTGCAGGTGTAAATCGATTATAATCGCCGTCCCTCGCGGTCAGTGAGTACCACTTGTTCACTGTACCGTGACGTAGAAAGAACAGGCTAGTTACATGTTAAAATGTTGCTGATTGAAAGATGGACATTGATTGTTAATGATATGCTGTAGCTTAGAGCTAACTAAAGTTCTTTTCAACTTTGGGCAAAGTACATGAGAGAAATGCGTTTCTTGTTTGATTGCGGCTCTCTCATGTACCTTCGCGTAAGGTTCTCCACAACCTGCTGCTAAAACTTGAAAGTAAGGTTCTACTAATTAGGCGAGTCCTTGCAAATGATTTTTACCTCATGCAACCCATCACCCTCATGTAGAAGTTTCATGTTTAGGTGAGACGGGTCAGACTTGCTGAGCCTTCGTGCTCACTGCTTGTGTTTGAAGCTTTTGCAGGGTTCTATGAGGAAGGGACTCCCGAAGAGGAGACGGAACCCCAGGAGGGGAACCCCGTCGAGTGGGAGTCGTGCACGCCGCAGAGTTAGTGTGCGAGTGTGCTAGCAAGGACACGTTCGAGGGCTGAACGTGCACTTGATGCTTAGTCTACGCCCGCGAGTGTGGACTAAACTTATTTTGATGTAAACATGTTAATAAACTTGTTTATGTAATAAAGCTTCCGCTTCCGCTTTGTACCTTTGACGTGTGTTATACGGTGTTGTGCAACGCAGCACCCCTCAGCGTGATCCTGGCTCGACAGGACCAGTGGGGTCGTGTCATGTTCATGTCAAACTTAGTGAACTACAATTTCAATTATAGTTCATAGAGTCTGCATGAATTTTCCTAGGATTTTTGGAGCTAAGAATTTCCCAGAACTGAATTTCCAAGTTTTGGAAATTCTCTGAAAATGTTTCTGTATTCATTTGAACACAGCAACTTCAAATCTGAATTTTCCTGATCAAATCAACTCCAAATTAGCTGAAACTTTTACAGGAGTCTGGTAACATCCTAAAAAATATTCTGGCGAAACTTGAGGATTTTTGGATAAACCAAACTCCCTCTAAAATTATTTTACCGAAACAATTTAAAGAATCTTCCAGAATTAATTAATGCCTTTCATACAAATTGGGTTGCATATTTGGATAGAGTTTGTCAATCTGAATCTAACCCAATTTGAATCACTAAATTTGGAGGTTCCTAGCAAAAGTTATGCTCTTCTAAAGTTTGGGGAAAATCTGGGATTTGAATAAATCGTGGAAAAGTTTAAAACTGACAGTGGGACCTGGTGGAACACGTGTCCAGCACTGGAACACGCCACACGGGGCTACAGAGCGGTTTCCCGCATTGCCACAGTTTAATCCGGCACCACAGAGGATCCGGTTCCCCCCTAACTCGTCACTGACACGCGGGCCCAGCTTCACCTTCTCCTACCTCTCGCCCCCACGCGCCCGCGCCGCCGGAGCTCGCCGGAGCTACCCCGAACTCGGTCGTACGGCCACCTCCGGTGCTCAAACTCGCCGCCAGTGTCTAATTCAACTCGAGGAACACACTGGTGCGGTCCTCCCGAGCGGGCAGAGCCTCCAACCTAGCGCCCGACGGTGCGGCGGCTCGGAAGGAGTTCAGCGATGTTACCCCGACACTCTAAGCCCTCCAAGCTTCGGTTTCCAAGCTCTAAAACACAGGTGGATACTCGGGAAGGTCGGCATCTCCGCACACGGGCTCGGGAACGGCTCCAAACTAGAGTTCATCGTGCGCCCGATGCATCCTATCGCGGTAGCCGTCGGAAAAGCTCAGAGCAAGACTTCTACCATGGTTTTCATGCTACGCTTTGTGAAGAAGAAAGATTGCTACGCATGTCTAGATTCTGCGTGTGCAATTTGCAGAGCTCTAAACCATCATAGCACGAGAATTTAAATGATCCTTACCCGTGGGTCCGTTTACACCGGCCGGAAGAACTTTGCAAAATTCATCACCCACGATTCACCTTTTGGCTCAAAGCCTCGGAGGTGAGCTGTGTGGATGTCGTGCGCGTCCAACAGTCCTCTTACTTGGTCGTGAAAGCCTCTCTGTAGGGCTGTCCACGAGAGCACCTCGTCTCCGTTGTGTTCGGCCGCCGTGGAAACTGGGCGTACTCGGTCTTTGGAGGTGGTGCTCATGCTGGAATGGTGCGAGGACGCTGTGGGAGGGTCTGTGGTGTCGATTTGCTGCTCTGCTTGGGCTTGCACACGGGCTACGGTGTGGCCGAAGGATCAAGCGCACAGCGGCAGGGTTTCCGGTCTCGTGTGCGAGGGGGAAAGGACTGCCTCGGTGATAAGGCGAAAGAAAACACGGCAGGGGAGATGAGGATGGGGAGGAGCAGCTCGCCAGCACATGTACGGCAGAGGGACGTCGGTTCCCTGTGTGACTCGGTGTCGCACGGTGAGAACGCCGGTCTGCCAGTTGCTTCGCGTGGGAGGTGAAAAACAGAGACCAACCACTGCTCTCTGAAGATCTTTTTGCAATTTTCAGCTCCCTCTATGACATGTGGGACCCACAGTTCAATCCCTCCTTATCCCTCTCCTAAATATCTCCCAAAATTTTCAAAAGGTGAAATCAAATTGTGGGAGTTTAAATCTGAGGTGCATTTGGATAATTGGTCAAGTTTCATCCAAATCCAAATAGGCATTTGAATTCTTTGCTATTTAAAGTCCATTTTCGAAAATGAGTTGCAAATCATTTCAATAAATCATGAAACTTTGCATACCCCCTAATTTGGACCTAAGGAATTCAAATATGCAATCTGATTTTTATTTTCGCTGCTGCAAATGAGATTTGTAGCACATCAGTTTTGAAATTCATAGTGTTGCTCTCATTTGAATTTTGAGTTGAACAATTTGTTCTAAATCTGCCTTTAGCTTCCTCACACCTATGGGAACTTCCCCTCTTGGTTTTAGACCCCTCTTGGGTTCCAGGTTTTCAAATAACCATTTGAACTGGTGTGAAGAAAGCCCTCATGTAGGTTATCACATGTGGAAAAGTTTTAACAAGTCCCAAATTTCATACATATGAAACCAACTTTTGCAAACAAGAGTTTCTTTGTATTCACATTTTTGGGACCTTTACATATATATGTATATATACTAATTTTATTATAATTTCAGAACTAAATATTTTTCCAAAAGTATTTTCTAACTATTTCTAAAGTATATATTGCTTTTATTGCATTTTAGAATTTATTATGCCTTTTATATAATTTTTACAAATTTTCAGAAGTATATATTGTTTTTATTTTGATTTCAGCATTATTATATTACCAGCTACAATACATTTCATCCTATAAAATTAATTTATTTTAATTTCAGAATATATATACTTGTTAAAATGTGAAGACAAGTTTATTTTATACATTTCTATGATTTTCTAGTAATTATTTATACTACTTTGGTTATTTACATAATAAAAATAAGTTTTCATACTGTTCAGGGTCTAATTATAATATTTATAACTATTCTAGGGGCTTAAATGGATTTTACAGTGCTGATTTCTTAATAATTTGGAAGTACAGGGGCTTTTAAACTAAATTTAAGTGTATTTCCTATTTTCTGATAAGTACAGGGTTCATTTTGTGAAGTTTATGGCCTATATTAATTCCTCAGAAAACTACAGGGGGTTATTCATGAAATTCCCAATGTTTATAACTTCTTTGAATATGGGCCTTTGGATCCGAAATGGTCGGCCCTGATTTAAAACATGCGAATGGGTATGTTTGTTTTAATCTAGACCGCACACAGAAAATCAAAAGCCGAGATTGGGCTACGTTGCCCTGGACTCCGTAGGCAGGGGTATGCGGCGGCGACCGGTGGCTCCCACGCCGGAATTTGTCGATTCTTGCAAATACTTCTCCATTTCTTGAACTTTCTACCCGGGCACGTGGAAGAGAGGTTGGGGAAGTCACCTACGGCATTTTCTTGAACCCAAAATGGCCGAAGGGGTGCCTGTGAAATCCCGAAAAGGGGTAGCAAGAAAATTTTTAACTCATGTACACTTAGGAAAAATGAGGGGAATTAAAACTTTGAATTATAACGGTGAAGGTTCGAAGTGAGGATTCAAACTTCCCAAAACTCCCAAACATGGAGATCTAAATTCATAACTTGGATCTTCATAGTCCAAATATTCACCCTTCCAAATTTAAGCTCATTTGGAGGAGTTTTAATATTTGTTTGGAGTTAAAAGGAAAAGCACTCTATTCTGAATTTCAAATTCAGTTTCAAATTCCAATTCCCCCAATTTATAAATTTGGTTCCACACATGTGTTCTCCACCTTTGAATGAGCAGCCATGCCAAAAATTGGAAACTTTGGAGCTGGTTTGCTATATTTTTGGGATAATCCAAAATGGAGAATTCAAACTCCATTTCAAATTCAAATGATCAATTACAATTCAAACTTTCACACCAGAATTCGAATCCTTTGAATTCAGGAAGTTCAAACTATGACTTTGAGGTGAAGCAAAGCCTTTAAGTTTGAGTAGCTGTGGAGAAATATCAGAGAAAAATTGGAATAAAAGAGAGGGAGGTGGGGCCCAGCAGTCAGCCTCACAACAGAGCCTACCGCCTCTGTTTTCATCGGCCGATCGCCGAGAGGACGCCAGCACCCGGCGAAACCCACTCCCGAGGAATCCACCACGCCACCTCCTGGTTCCTCGATCGCCAGCCGTTTCATTACCCCACGGTCGCAGCAACGAAGTCGGTCTTCATTTCCCTCGGTAGTTCGCCGCTCCCTCCGTTCTCTCCTGCGAGAAACCGCCTCTGTGCCGTTTCTGTTTCCCCCTGGCCCACGCTCGCCCAATCTCGGATGATCGAGCCCCAGGCAGCAAAAAGAAGCGCAAGAGAGTGCTCCAGCTTCCACCGTTCTTTCCCCTAAGCTTCCTACCTCGTGCTACGCACAAACCAAAGATTGGCGCCGGCGATCGGAGGTGCTCGGCGGAACCACGTTCGGTTAACCGTGGACAGCACGCTACGGCGGAACCACGTCTCGGTCTATGATCAGATTCGTCGTGCTGAGATAGCTAGAGCTCATTCTGGTCTAGGAGAAGCTCTGCTAGATCCCTGCGATCCTTCTCGCTCAAACGGTGCCAGAAACCATCAAGGACTGAAGGAGTTATTCGAGTTTTTGTCGCCGCCGGTGTTTTGCAGGCTCGGGTCGCCGCTGAGGTCCCCTCTCTGGTGGTTTTCATGGAGAGCATGCTATGGGTCGAGGTTGTCCATGTGGCACTGGTGCTTTTGGAGCAAACCTTAGCCCAAAAGACCCGCTGTCGAGGGAGAACAAGGTCGCCGAAGTAAGGTCCGACATGGTCGCCGGTGCAAGCACCGTTCCGGCCGTTGTCATCGGCTCCTGACCCCACCATCGTGTTCAGCACGGTGTAGAACTCACAGGCGGCGAGTTTGAGGAAGCTCGGACCGCGGGAACCAAGTCCCGGCGAGCCTCGCCGGTGTGCACCGCCACGGGAGGCGCGGGCAGCGCGAGGAAGACGAAGTGGGGCCGGGTCCCACCGGTCAGCCTCTGTGTACGCGCGGGGGATCGGCCTGTGGCACCGGATCAGGTGCAACTGCATGGGAATAACCCCGTGGCCTCGGTGTTGCCATCATCTGAGTGGATAACGTCGCAGGTGGGGTCCACAGCCAGAGTTTAAACATTTCTTCAATTTTCCGATTCAGTACAAGATTCAAAGGGCCATAACTTTCAGTAGGAATGTCCAAAATTTGTGAAACAAATTTTGTTGGACTCCTATCAATCAGTAATTTGCATAAATGCAAAGAAATTGATCTGGTGATTTCTGGAAATGTCTCCAAAATTCATCAAATTTAAGTCTTTGGGAATTAATTCCAGGAGATCCCTGTTATGGAAATTCTTCAAATTTTGCTAGGAGGTTCCTTGTGATATTACTAATCTCCAGTAAAAATTTGAGCTTCATTAGAGTTTATTTGGTAGGCTAAATTGCCTTCCAAAGTTCAGCCTTTATTGGGAAATTCAAATTTAAACATAAACTTTTCAGAACTCCTGTCCAACTTCAAAAATTCATAAGTCTCTGTTGGTAGCTCCACAAATGGTGAAACAAATTTTGTTAGAACCATGGAGACTTACCCTAATCAGATCTTCTACTATTAGCTATGCCAAAGCTCCTGAATTAGGCTCAAAATTCAGAGAAGCATTGTACTTGTAGGAATTTTAAAGACTACATTGTGCAATGATATTTCTCCAAATTTTGCTCAGATTATCCTTAGAGGGTCTAGTATCCACTGTAAAAATCCCAAAGCCAATTAAGTATTCTAACTAGAAATAGCTATGAATAGAAGTCCAATTCTCATAAATCCTTAATACTTACACATGTATTTTATTACATTTCATAATAGTGACCGAAGTTGAAGACGCACCGGAGCCCTTGGACATCCTTCCACCTGAAGCTAACTTCCCATTTGACTCGCAACCAGGCAAGCCCCGGTTTGCACTTAAGTACCGTTTATAAAGCTTTTTATTTGTATCACTTATGTCTAGGGTGAATGCTTGCATTAGAGTTAGGGTGATTGAAACCCCACTTGCATAGCCTTTTAAATCCTATAAAGGGTTGGGTAGTTTACAAACTCGACGAGTAGAGAATGCCATGCTAATGTTTAGGCTCTCGGTAGAAGTCCAGTGGTTGGAAGCTACCCGCGAGATAGTACTTATCACACGGAATGAGAAGAGGTAGAAAATGGCTTGAATTATGAAAATGAGACCCAGCAGGGGGGATAGGATGCAGTGAGCAGAGGTCTCACGTGCGTAGCCCTGTTGGCGTCGGTTGACGACCGTCCGTGTGCGGCCCTGCTGGACAAGTATCGAACAGTACTGGATGCATACTGGCATATGGGAACCAGGAAACCATTGTAATTGGTTAACCTGGGTGCCGAGGCTTACCCAACCTTAAATAGGAGTGGGTTGAGGATAGCAAGGTGTAAATCTGCCGGTGGGCACAGTCACGATCCACGCGGGGACCTCCTGCCCGTTACGGATGGACCGGTTCGGCATCTGGGTTGCCTTTTGTAACACCCCAAATTTTGATTCAAAACTCTAAACCATGCTCAGAGGGGAATTTAAATTTTTTTGGACGTGTTGCATGTTTTGCAAAAATTCAAATTCAAACTGGAATTCAAATTATACTCAAAACAGAAAAGAAATGGAAAAAGAAAAAGGAAAACGGGAAAAAAACCGGCCAGTGGGCCGAAACCCGCCAGCCGGCCCAGCTACTCCCGCGCCAGCCCGCCCCCGCGCGCGCCGCGCTGCCTCTCACCGACGGGTGGGACCCGCCTGTCATCCCTAACCCCGCGACCCCGGACTCTCTCTCGCGCGCGCGATCGCAACCGATCGGGAAACCCGTCCCCGCTGCCCGAATTCTGGTCCCAAACGACTCAAACTCGATCGCAACAGACCCACCGCCCTCCCCCGGCTATAAAAACCCCAGCTCCGATCAGTTTTTCCCACGCGATCGCCGATTTTTACTCCGGTGAGCACCGAGACTTCGCCGGTGAATTCTGGCCGATCTAAGCTCGGAAACTCTGATCTAACTCGCTGGTCTTGATCCACCGCCTCCGGGGAACTTTGCAGGTGCAGAAAACTCGGAGAGTTACGGTGTAAACACAGCGCCGACGAGCTTCGCCGTGGTTTTGCCTCGGACCTCGCCGCCGATCACTTTCCAGGACCCCCGAGCTCGAGAAAACCCCCGAGGTGAGATCCCTGACCTCCCCTCTACCGATCTACGCCATAAGATCACAGTTCTAGGTAGAATTCTCGCGGATCCGAAACTTTCCGGCGAGTTCGCCGCTTCCCGCCGCCGTGCGCCGCCGGCAGCGCCGCCCGCGCTCGATCAGAGCGACGTGGCAGCTTGTGCGCCGTTTATTTTAAATCGCACGGTAGACTTTAAAACCCCGCGTACCGGTTCGATGTTATAATCTCAGCCGTCGGTTTAAAATCGGACGGTCCACGTCGGCCCCGCGTTATAAAGACTGAAATTCTTACGTGCTACCCCCTGGGGTTCTCTGGAATTGAGAGCTAGCCCCGGAAACTTCAGATCTAGCCCCTGGAACTCCAGAAAATCATGTAAATTCATTTAAAAATCAGTTTTAGCCCCTGGACTTAATAGAAATTAGGAAAAAAACCTCTGATAAGTGTAGCTAGACCCCTGGAAATTATGAAAATAATATTATAGACCCTGTAATGGGGTGAGTTCATTATTTTAACCCTGTTTAGTATTTAATTTAGAAAATTGAATATGTAACTAGTGTTTAAAAATTAAAAAGGGGGACAAACATAATTGTCAAAATTAAGTAAAAACTTTCTCAGTACTTAGAGAATTTTGGAGTGAGATAAAAGTATATTTTTGGGTTGAAATAAATCTGTTTCATCTATTATTCACATTTAGGGACAAATTTTTAAGTAAATAATAGTTATAGAAAAATAGGGAAAATAATTATGAAATGGTCTACATCAGAAGCCAAGGTCAAAAGATGTTATTAAATCATTTAGGACCAGAACCTATTCTGTTTAAATGATGTGTATTACTAGTTTTATAATAAAATACCCAATTATGCATAGGAATATAAATCTGAAAATATAGCAACTAGTAAATGATAAATGGAGTTTTTAAAGTCCAAAGAGTTCAGTTTAGGGTTGATAGAAATTATGAAAGCACATATGGGGAAGAATAATACTTTTCATACACACTTGGTAGTAAAAAGGTGAAGTAGTTGAATATAAGAAATTTATTGGAAACCCATATAAATAATACGTAAGTATAAAGGTGGACACAAAAGTAGGAATCATATACACATGGTTAAAAGTGCATGCAAGCCACAACTCAACACACATAAAGTAACCACAACACATATAATGGTAAAGAACTTTTATAAATATGAATGTGTGGTTTGTATGAAGTAGAAGTGTGAACTATGTCTTATGATTGTTGTTTTTCTTTTGCTATGTGTGATGGTATGAAGTAGAACCTGTTCAAGAGCAAGTTGTTTCTTTTCAAGATCAGGACTACCAATTTCAAGAGCAGCAAGAAGGAGGCAAGTGTCCTTGACCACTTTGATCCTATGCTAGGATGTGTAGATAGAATTATTTGCATTGTCAAATGAAATATGAAACCCATGCTAGGAATGTTTCCCTAGAATTGCATTACCTTGTTTCCTTGTAGCTTGGGTTGGGATTTATTTTGTCATGTCATTTATTTACATGCATATGCTTAGCCATGCTTAGAATGGGATAATTGGGATATGAGATCGTCAGTTTATACTACCATACTCTTGAATGAGACATTGTGAGTTATGTAGAGGTAGGGATCAAGGCAAGTTGGATGTTTTGGTTGTGTGATGGGTGCACGAGACTTGGGTTTGTGTTTAGTACTTGCCTGGATCCTAAGGACCGGTTCATGGAGCATGTAACCCGACTTTACAGTGCCAACCACATGCTGAGATGGGGCAGCTTGGCCAATTAATTAGGTGTATCCCCGGCGTAGTATGGGTGTGTTGGATGGTGCGGGGAGTAGGTGTCAGCTGGACTACCATATGAACCGCAAGGCTCAAGAGGGGGCCACTGCAGCGGGGTTGGAGCCTCTTGTATGCTGTTAGGGGTGAAACCTCAGTGGGCCCACGCTCGTCGGGAATCCCTTTGTAAAGGCTTCGTAGTGATCTCCTGGCTGCACACCTGGGAAGTGTGAATGTGGATCGTAGCCACTGGCATAATGGAGGTTCTTTTAGTCCACCCGGCAACGGGGGATGAAATCACTACTTGTGGGTACAGTGGTACAAACTCTGCAGAGTCAAAACTGTCTTGACAGCCGTGCTCACGGTTAAGAGCGGCCTGGACTTATTCATGATTAGAGGAGTGAAGGTTTTTGGAAGTTGTGGATGTTAAGCGGGGAGCTTAACATTGGAAATGATGTTATGGTTATTTGGTTATGATGATGGGATGGGAGATTGGGACCATTTCACCTGTGTAGTAATGTAGGTGCTTAATAAGCTAAGGTGATAGGTATTAATTGCGTAGTGCTTTAACCATGAGTTCAACCTCTCCTTGTTCTAGCCATGCATGATATAATTTTCCCACACTTGCTGAGTACCATTGGTACTCAACCTTGCATATTTGTTGGTTTATATTGCTGCTCAGGTCAAGATAATGTGGTGGTGTATAATGACCAAGACTTTGGACCCGAGGAAGGATTTTAGGTTCATGAAGACCCCCGGGCAACGCCTGTGATGGAGCCCTAAAAGAATAATATTCCGCTGCTAGTTTATTTACTTGAGATGAACTTATTATTGTCCATCGAGACATTTACTATGTAAGACTTACTTATATTCGACACCTGGCTTGTAATAAATGATGCTTCACTATTTGTCATCACATGTATGAGAAAATGATCCTGGCATACATGTGATATTCACTTGGTTGTTTCTTCGGAAAAACCGGGTGTGACAGAGGTGGTATCAGAGCCAAGGTTGCCCGTAGGAACGTGGACCTAGGTAGAAACGGAAGTATTTAAGGGCCCTATTTTCTTAAAAACTATTTTCCAAGGTGTGGGTTGAAAAGTGTTATTAAAGGAGTCATTTTCTTCATCTTACCCCAACTTTCATTCAAAATAGGATTTTTGTTTGAGATTTTATCTAACCTAATTTTAAATTCTTTTGTTTTAGATGGTTCGCATGATTCGCACTGCTCGTAAGTCCACAGGAGGGAGAGTTCCCGTAGTTGCCCTTGCCGAAAGAGAGGAGAGTCGTCCCGTGACGTACCTTTCCTACGGATTGGCAGTTGGAGATTTGTTGCGCCGTCTTCGACGTATGCTCGAAGCCGCCGGCAATACGGGCAAGCTAATCATCCACTATAACTCCACCAGGACCATCCGTGAGAAGAGGGAAGAATGGAGTTCGGAGATGAGGATTATACCCGAGAAACAGCTGCTTAAGATTCACCACTCTCCAGCTTGTCGAGCAACACAAGTTGACGCGGAGAAAGATGTCACCTGGGAGGCCATCACCTACCAGAGTCACATCTATCGTCGCCACTTGGACAAAACTGAGTACATGTATGTCCTCCAACGTGAGAGTGGTACCACGGAGTACAAGTACCCACCGGTGCAGCAAGGGACTTTCCATGAGCACATGGACTTGTGCTTGGAGGATGCTGCTATGCTCAGCACTCGACTGCAGGAGTGTCAACAAGAGCTTCAGGATGTCCGAGACACCCTGAAGGAAACGGAGGCGTTGCTGCGAGCTTGCTTAAAGGCGAGAGAAAGAGGAGATGGGAATGAACTGTGTGTCACCGTGAGTGATCCATGGACTCCCGACTCCCCGGATCGCCGAGCGATCAGGCGTCGTCGCACTTCTCCACCAGCAGCCTCCCCACCCAAAGCGGAGTCAGAAGGTAGCCGAAATGAGGAGGAAGATCCCGAGGAGCCAGCTCAAGAGGACGAGTAGTGTAGAGTCTTTCCCCTAGCTAGCATAGATAATGCTTGATGTGTGACGTGAGTAGTTACGTAGTTAATGGTGTGATAATGCTTGGTGTGTGACGTGAGTTGTGGAAGCCATGAGCAATTGTCCACAGCCTCATCTTCAGATTGTTTTGCTTTGGTGTGTGAACCCACAGGAAATAATAGTGCATTTATTTGGTGTGAGATATAAACCCTCGTAAAATTTTAACAAAGCCTCAACACCTCAAAGTATCAACAAGTGAAAGTAGTAGGATGATACTAAATGGTATCAAATTAACATTTGATTGATTCTGCCAGATGGCCGGAAGAGGAAAAGGAATTGCTGCCAACCCCGCCAACAACAATGATGAGGCATGCAACCCTCATCTTTCTGAAGGCCAGGACCGGGGTGGTCGCCGTGAAGAAGTTGATCCTCTCCACCAAATGCTGGAGAATCAAAATCAGCTCATCCAGAACTTGACTCAAGTGGTGGCCAACTTGCATCAAGTTCCACCTCCACAAGCGGCACCACGCCAACCAAGGTTGAGTGAGTTTCTAGGAACTCAACCTCCAAAGTTTGCAAGTGCTGCTGAACCTCTGGAGGCAGATGATTGGCTGAAGACCATTGAAAGTAAGATGAGGATAATACAATGCCAAGGGTATGAGAGGGTGCTGTTTGCCTCTCATCAATTGCAGGGACCTGCTGCTGATTGGTGGACCGCCTACGTGGCCGCCCATCATGACCCTGAGAACATCACTTGGGAAGAGTTCAAGCGTAGCTTCCACAACCATTACATCCCAAGAGGTGAACTCAAAAACAAGAGGAAGGAATTTTTGGGACTGCAGCAGGGAAACATGACTGTGAGGGAATACCTCACTAAATTTACGCAACTATCCCGTTATGCTCCACGAGACATAGAGACTGATGAGCAGAAACAAGATTGTTTCGTGGAAGGACTTACCGCAGAGATGCAGTGTGCCATGTCCTCCAATGAGTATGAAAGCTTTCAAAAGATGGTGGACAGAGCATTTGTGGTGGAAAGGAAGCTAAAGGCCCTAGAAAATGAGAATAAGAGGAAGGCGGGGTGGTCACATCAAGCCTCAGGGAGCAACACCCGCCCACGTATGATGCAGCAACCTACGGGGCAGATGAGCCGTGCTGCGGTACCCTATTCAGCACCAAGAGGGTACAACCCAAACTACAGGCCACCCGCAGCACCTGCACAGCCGCCACGTCAGTTTGTGCAGCAGCCTCGCCCCGCATATCCACCTCGACCAGCAGTGCAAGGACCCCCGAACCAACCCCAAGACAACAAAGGCCAAGCACCTAAGGTTGGGGTGCAATGTTTTAGCTGTGGTGAAGTGGGGCACTACGCCCACAAATGCCCAAAGAAGAAGCCCGCGCCGCCACAACAGCAGAATGTATTGAGAGGACGGGTGAACCACGTCACTATGGAGGAAGCACAAGAGGCACCCGACGTGGTAGTTGGTAAGTTTCCTGCCAATTTACACCTTGCAACTCTGCTGTTTGATTCTGGTGCTACCCACTCGTTCATTGCTCAAGGGTTTGTTAAGAAGCATGACCTAGCAACCACACAAATGAACCATATGCTAGCCGTAAACTCTCCAGGTGGAGAAATAAGGACAAGACAAGTGTGTCCCAAAGTGAGCCTAGACATTAATGGGGTAGTATTTACTGCTAATCTCATAGTGATAGATTCACAAGGGATAGATATTATTTTGGGTATGGATTGGTTGACCAAACATAAAGGAATCATCCATTGTTCAACCAGAACGGTGGAACTAACTCACCCCAATGGCACAAGAGTAAAGTTCATAACAATACACGAGCCTAGGAGGGACATTAAATTAAATCAAGTGGAGGTGAAAGTTGAGGAAATCAGGACCATCAGGGAATATCCAGATATTTTTCCGGAGGAGTTGCCAGGTATGCCTCCCGACCGTGACGTGGAGTTCACAATTGAGCTAGTACCGGGAACAACCCCGATATACAAGAGACCTTATCGAATGGACTCCAAGCAGCTAGAAGAGCTCAAGGATCATTTGAGAGAATTGACGGAGAAGGGCTATATTCGCCCTAGTTCCTCACCATGGGGAGCTCCGGTGATATTTGTGCCCAAGAAAGACGGAACCCAAAGGTTATGCGTGGATTACCGTGCCTTGAATGAGGTAACCATCAAGAACAAGTACCCATTACCCCGCATTGAAGACTTGTTTGATCAGTTGAGGGGAGCTTGTGTGTTCTAAAAAATTGATCTCAGGTCGGGGTACCACCAACTCAAGATAAGGCAATCAGATATTCCCAAGACAGATTTCGTATCTCGGTACGGACTGTATGAATACACCGTCATGCCTTTTGGGCTAACCAATGCCCCGGCATATTTCATGTACCTCATGAATAAGGTTTTCATGGAATATCTGGACAAATTTGTGGTGGTTTTCATAGATGATATTCTCGTCTTCTCCAAAGATGAAGAAGAACATGAGAAACATCTAAGGTTGGTGTTACAGAGGCTGAGAGAACACCAACTATATGCCAAATTGAGCAAGTGTGAGTTTTGGCTGAAGAGAGTTCCCTTTTTAGGACATATCATCTCGGAGGGAGGAATCTCCGTAGATCCCGCCAAAATCGAGGATATCCAGAAGTGGAAGACCCTTGAAAATGTCGGGGAAGTTCGAAGCTTTTTGGGATTGGCTGGATACTATCGACGGTTTATTGAGGGATTCTCCAAGATCTCGAGACCTCTCACCAAATTGTTGGAAAAGGGAATCACATTCAACTGGACGCCACAGTGTGATACAAGCTTTAAGGAGCTAAAGAAGAGATTGACAACGGCCCCAGTGCTGGTTATGCCAGATATGCAGAAGAATTTCACAGTGTACTGCGATGCCTCTGGAAATGGGTTGGGATGTGTTCTCATGCAAGAAGGACATGTCGTGGCTTATGCATCCCGGCAGCTTCGGAAGCACGAGAAGAACTATCCTACACATGACCTAGAACTAGCTGCAGTGGTACACGCGTTGAAAATTTGGCGGCACTATTTGATGGGGAAGAGGACAGAGATATATACGGATCATAAGAGTTTGAAGTACATATTCACACAACCAGATCTCAACCTCAGACAAAGGAGATGGTTAGAGCTAATCAATGACTTTGATGTGGGCATCAACTATCATCCCGGGAAAGCAAACGTCGTGGCCGATGCTTTGAGTCGGAAAGTGCAGATCAATAAGTTGAGCTTGAAGGACATGCCTGCAGAATTGAAGGACGAGGTTATAAGACTCAATCTATGTCTAGTAAATAGTGGTGAAGCCATCGCCATGGAAGTGGACTCCACACTCGAGCGAGACATACGCGAGGGCCAAAAGAATGATGAGAAGATACAAGAGATCCGACAGCTCATCAAGGAAAATAAAGCTCCTGGTTTTAGAGAGGATGAACAAGGAACGGTGTGGCACGGGAAAAGGATCTGTGTGCCAGAAGTAAAAGAGATCCGTGAATTAATTTTGAAGGAGGCTCACGATTCTGACTATTCCATTCATCCTGGGAGTACGAAGATGTACCAGGACCTCAAGAGCAGGTATTGGTGGTATGGCATGAAGCGAGATGTCGCGGAACATGTTGCCCTATGTGACACATGTCAGTTGGTGAAAGCTGAACATCAACGACCCGCGGGATTGTTGCAACCACTCAAAGTGCCTGAATGGAAATGGGAAGAAATCAGCATGGATTTCGTCGTGGGATTGCCTAGGATCCAATCAGGGTATGATTCAATATGGGTCATCATTGATAGGCTAACCAAGGTAGCTCATTTCATTCCTATGAAAGAAAGCTACAGCGGATCCAAATTGGCAGAATTGTACATGTCAAGGATTGTGTGTTACCATGGAGTGCCAAAGAAGATAGTGTCGGACCGAGGGACACAGTTCACCTCGAGGTTTTGGCAAAAGCTGCATGAAACCATGGGAACCCATCTGAACTTCAGCTCTGCCTATCATCCCCAAACTGACGGGCAGACGGAGAGAACCAATCAGATCCTTGAAGATATGTTAAGGGCATGTGCACTCAAAAACAATAGGAGTTGGGAGAAGAACTTACCGTATGCGGAGTTTTCCTATAACAACAGCTATCAAGCTAGTATGAAGATGTCACCGTTTGAAGCTTTGTATGGAAGGAAGTGCAGAACTCCCCTATTTTGGAACCAAACAGGAGAAAGTAAAGTGTTTGGTCCAGAAGTGCTACAAGAAGCCGAGGCAAAGGTGAGGGAGATTCGCAACAATTTGAGGATAGCACAAACACGCCAAAAGAGCTATGCCGATGTACGAAGAAGAGAGCTCGTTTTCAACGTGGGAGACTATGTTTATCTCAAGGTGTCCCCTATCAGAGGACTTCGTCGGTTCAAGGTGAAAGGGAAGTTGTCACCTCGATACATCGGACCCTTTCAAGTTTTGGAAAGAAAAGGCGAAGTGGCGTACCCCGCGTACCGGTTCGATGTTATAATCTCAGCCGTCGGTTTAAAATCGGACAGTCCACGTCAGCCCCGCGTTATAAAGACTGAAATTCTTACGTGCTACCCCCTGGGGTTCTCTGGAATTGAGAGCTAGCCCCGGAAACTTCAGATTTAGCCCCTGGAACTCCAGAAAATCATGTAAATTCATTTAAAAATCAGTTTTAGCCCCTGGACTTAATAGAAATTAGGAAAAACACCTCTGATAAGTGTAGCTAGACCCCTGGAAATTATGAAAATAATATTATAGACCCTGTAATGGGGTGAGTTCATTATTTTAACCCTGTTTAGTATTTAATTTAGAAAATTGAATATGTAACTAGTGTTTAAAAATTAAAAAGGGGGACAAACATAATTGTCAAAATTAAGTAAAAACTTTCTCAGTACTTAGAGAATTTTGGAGTGAGATAAAAGTATATTTTTGGGTTGAAATAAATCTGTTTCATCTATTATTCACATTTAGGGACACATTTTTAAGTAAATAATAGTTATAGAAAAATAGGGAAAATAATTATGAAATGGTCTACATCAGAAGCCAAGGTCAAAAGATGTTATTAAATCATTTAGGACCAGAACCTATTCTGTTTAGATGATGTGTATTACTAGTTTTATAATAAAATACCCAATTATGCATAGGAATATAAATCTGAAAATATAGCAACTAGTAAATGATAAATGGAGTTTTTAAAGTCCAAAGAGTTCAGTTTAGGGTTGATAGAAATTATGAAAGCACATATGGGGAAGAATAATACTTTTCATACACACTTGGTAGTAAAAAGGTGAAGTAGTTGAATATAAGAAATTTATTGGAAACCCATATAAATAATACATAAGTATAAAGGTGGACACAAAAGTAGGAATCATATACACATGGTTAAAAGTGCATGCAAGCCACAACTCAACACACATAAAGTAACCACAACACATATAATGGTAAAGAACTTTTATAAATATGAATGTGTGGTTTGTATGAAGTAGAAGTGTGAACTATGTCTTATGATTGTTGTTTTTCTTTTGCTATGTGTGATGGTATGAAGTAGAACCTGTTCAAGAGCAAGTTGTTTCTTTTCAAGATCAGGACTACCAATTTCAAGAGCAGCAAGAAGGAGGCAAGTGTCCTTGACCACTTTGATCCTATGCTAGGATGTGTAGATAGAATTATTTGCATTGTCAAATGAAATATGAAACCCATGCTAGGAAAGTTTCCCTAGAATTGCATTACCTTGTTTCCTTGTAGCTTGGGTTGGGATTTATTTTGTCATGTCATTTATTTACATGCATATGCTTAGCCATGCTTAGAATGGGATAATTGGGATATGAGATCGTCAGTTTATACTACCATACTCTTGAATGAGACATTGTGAGTTATGTAGAGGTAGGGATCAAGGCAAGTTGGATGTTTTGGTTGTGTGCTGGGTGCACGAGACTTGGGTTTGTGTTTAGTACTTGCCTGGATCCTAAGGACCGGTTCATGGAGCATGTAACCCGGCTTTACAGTGCCAACCACATGCTGAGATGGGGCAGCTTGGCCAATTAATTAGGTGTATCCCCGGCGTAGTATGGGTGTGTTGGATGGTGCGGGGAGTAGGTGTCAGCTGGACTACCATATGAACCGCAAGGCTCAAGAGGGGGCCACTGCAGCGGGGTTGGAGCCTCTTGTATGCTGTTAGGGGTGAAACCTCAGTGGGCCCACGCTCGTCGGGAATCCCTTTGTAAAGGCTTCGTAGTGATCTCCTGGCTGCACACCTGGGAAGTGTGAATGTGGATCGTAGCCACTGGCATAATGGAGGTTCTTTTAGTCCACCCGGCAACGGGGGATGAAATCACTACTTGTGGGTACAGTGGTACAAACTCTGCAGAGTCAAAACTGTCTTGACAGCCGTGCTCACGGTTAAGAGCGGCCTGGACTTATTCATGATTAGAGGAGTGAAGGTTTTTGGAAGTTGTGGATGTTAAGCGGGGAGCTTAACATTGGAAATGATGTTATGGTTATTTGGTTATGATGATGGGATGGGAGATTGGGACCATTTCACCTGTGTAGTAATGTAGGTGCTTAATAAGCTAAGGTGATAGGTATTAATTGCGTAGTGCTTTAACCATGAGTTCAACCTCTCCTTGTTCTAGCCATGCATGATATAATTTTCCCACACTTGCTGAGTACCATTGGTACTCAACCTTGCATATTTGTTGGTTTATATTGCTGCTCAGGTCAAGATAATGTGGTGGTGTATAATGACCAAGACTTTGGACCCGAGGAAGGATTTTAGGTTCATGAAGACCCCCGGGCAACGCCTGTGATGGAGCCCTAAAAGAATAATATTCCGCTGCTAGTTTATTTACTTGTGATGAACTTATTATTGTCCATCGAGACATTTACTATGTAAGACTTACTTATATTCGACACCTGGCTTGTAATAAATGATGCTTCACTATTTGTCATCACATGTATGAGAAAATGATCCTGGCATACATGTGATATTCACTTGGTTGTTTCTTCGGAAAAACCGGGTGTGACACCTTTGAAAGGTTGTTGCGTACAACAGAGTAGGAAGGGGTGTGGAATCACGCTTCTGAAAGTGGGTGTAGGTGACGTGTTATCCGGGTGTGTCTTGATTGCAATCACCGTCCCTTGCGGTTATTTGAGTACCCGCTTGTTCACTGCGCTGTGACGTAGTAAGAAGTGAAATAAGCCAACTGAATATGCTGTATCGAACTATTAATGTCTTGAAACCTTGTATGTTGTAGTTATAGAGCTAATTAAGTTTATATTCCACTTTGGGCATCTCCACATCGGAGGAAAGCGTTTCTTGTTTGATTGCGGACTTCCGATGTGAGGGCTGCCTAAGGCTCAATAAACTGTTGCTATAAAACTGAAAGTAAGGATCAACATGTAGGCGTGTCTTTATTGCAAAGTCCTTTTCCTATCTTACATATCCTTGCATGTAGAGTTCCATGCCTAGGGTTGACGGTTAAGACTTGCGTGAGCCTTATTTGAGCTGTGTGCAGGTGAGAGTTATGAGGAAGGTTCCGTGGACGAGGCGATGCCCCCGTCGGGGTACACGGCCGAGCTGGAGCCCTGCACGCCGCCGTGATCTCCGGTTACTTGCTGTTAGTGTGTAGCGTCCCCGGGCTGGACGGCTGAACTTTTGCATAATTAGGATGAGAGGCCACTTATGTATAATGCTTCCGCTGTTAATTAGGTTTTGTAAAAGACTTCCGCTGTTTTATATTAAATAAAAGTTTGTATGTTGTTATTTAATCTTTTCATGGGTGCTGTTGGGTGCCACATCACACGGCACCACCCTATGCAATCCGGGAGTGGGTGAACCACGGGGTGGTCCCCATAGTTGTGGTATCAGAGCCGCATTGGGAATAGCACGCTCGAAAAGAGCCTAATTTGAAAACTTAGAAGTAGTCAAGTGAGGATTACTCGCTAAGCCCATATAAGGTCTATGATAGTAGTAGTTAGTAAGGTGGAAATACTAACATACTTGTTATACATTCTGTAATGATGCTCCGACGTCAGGTAAGAGGTAAGGTACGCCACCGTAGGCGGATCAATTACGGTAACTCTCCATGGGAGAAATAGTATGGAAGGATATACCGTGGCTTGGGACGGTAGTGAATATGAGTCTCTGAACCTCTTCATGGTTCTGAGAGCATATGAAAACGCTGTTCTCCAGCTTGCTTTAGGCAAAAGTGAGAATACCCCATCGTGTGGTAAACAACACAATAGTATGCAACTCTTGAACGTTCAATGTTCAAAGGGCCATACGCAGCGCTCACCATCGGCGTGCCTCAATGGTCATGAGGCAGTAGGTGGTATCCGTTGGGTTGATAAAATTCCCAACCGTGACGACCCGTTCGCGCTCTACTCGGGTTCCCTGTCGTGTGGTGTGAAAACACGACCATGTACCTTGAGACGTGGCTTGACTCAAGGACGATCCGTATGGCAATGATACGGACCGTATGTTTTTACTATTGATATGGAACTGCCTGAAATGTCAAAAACCTTTGTGTGCACCATTATTGTGTGTTCTTCTGCAGGTACATTAACCACGTTAGAGCATGACGTGTAGAAACCGTTTGTGAGTGACGTCTTTAGTTCCACCATTTGACACGTATATGCCGGGATACCGGTTTAGGATTTTTCTTTTGTGAGGAAACACAGTACCGAGACTGCATAAAAGTTTATTTTCAAAGAAAAGAGTCGAAATGAAGTTTAGGATTCCATTTAGGGGGTATTGAACTTCCATATTGAACTAAGAGTCAATTGGAAGTATAAGTTCAATCTCAAAAACTTAGGAACAACCTCCCCTGTTTTCGGCAGAAATTTTGCTAAGCATAAACAGGGCATAACATAGGATTGGTTGAACCAATGGAGGTGTGGGATACCATTCTGGAAAGATTTTGAAGTCCTCTACAACTTTCCTGTAGAGCTCCAGAACAAAATCTCCCTCCAAAGGGATGAAAATCTCAGAAGAGTAGGTACTGTCAAGAAACAGGGCAGACCAAAATGCTCTCTGGAATATTCTATATTTCAACAAAAATATTTAGTTCACCTTTCAAAATCCAGTAGCTGTTGTAAAACAGCGAGTTGGAGTCGAAAAGTTTATGCATGCAACATATCATTTCGAGCGGGTACATGTTTGGGTCCAGTGCAATAGCGAGAAATTATGCATGCTAACACACTTAACATCCCGTGTCAACCCACGATAGTCGAAATGAACTTTTAACCCCTAAAGTTCAATACTTTGCAACTTGATCGGGTGACATGTTCCAGGGATGTATATGTTGTATAAAGTTTATACTTTATCCATATGTGTGACTGTTATGCATACTGTTTATTCCATTCTCGCATTACTATTGTACAGACTGGATGAAATAAACCAACATGTGCTGATCGTTTGAATGGTCTGAATGCAGAATGGTGCGGACACGTTCAACGCAAGAGGAGGTAGGTCTGAGTCAGGTTCGTGGTAATAAGTCTCCACCACCGGAGCAAACCACGACGCAGCAGCAACCACCTCCTCCACCACCAGAACTTCCAAGGAATCTTGCGGAGGTTCTCGCCACAGTGCTCGGCTCGCGCGACGAGCAAACCGAGCTGCTGCGGATGTTGGTGCAGCAGAATGTGTCCCATCCGGGAGGACGCCAAGACAATGGGCAACGCCAGCCCCAGCAAAGTTCTTATTCAGAATCCTGGCGACCCATCCACCGGTCTTTACGGAGGCTGAAGAACCTTTGGAGGCGGAAAGCTTTATCCGCACTCTAGAGGCAAAGTTCGGGCTGCTCCGATGCACCGAACATCAGAAGGCGCTGTATGCAGCGCAACAGCTTCAAGGAGAAGCCGGTACATGGTGGGCAAACTACACCTCCTCCTTACCGGCTGGCCATGCCGTCACATGGATGGAGTTCCGGGAGGCGTTCCGCGCCTATCACATACCTCCCGGGGTTATGGAAAGGAAGCTCCAGGAGTTCCTGGCGCTACGACAAGGCGAGAGGAGTGCTCATGAGTACTCCAGGTTATTCAACCGGCTGGTGCAATATGCGCCAGGATTTATGAGAACGGAAGACGACAAGCGCAACACGTTCTTCCGAGGCCTGAATTCAAAAATGAAGGTCCATCTCGCCCAAAGCAATTGCGGCACATTCAACGACCTCGTTAATGCCGCCATTCTACAAGAGAATGCCCAGCGAGAGCGCGGTTCTGATAAGAGAAAATGCAGCGCATTGGCGAGCAGCAGTGGTGGAACACCACAGAAATACCGCGTGGTGTATCGCTCACCATCCGGTCAGAGATGGCAGCCACCGGCACGACCGCCTCAGTTCTGCGGTCGGCAATATAATGTGCCGGGCTTCCGACCAACGTATCCACCGCAGCAACAGCAGCAGCAAAGGATGGTCCCGCGTGCGCCTCAGTTTCAGCAGCGTGCACCGGAATTCCGTCCTCAAGTCGGCGGGACCCCGACACCTTACACGTGCTTCACGTGTGGCCGTGTCGGGCACATTTCGATGGACTGCCCCGAGCCGCGACCGGGCAGGGGTGCAGCACCATATCAGGGTGCTAATCAGCCCCGTAATCAGCCCAAGAAACCAGCACCAAAACCCGGCAACATCCACCACTTAGCCATCGAAGACGTGCCGGAAGGCGAACCCGTCCTCGCGGGTACGTTTTCTTACTTAGATCATCCCGTAGTCATACTTTTTGACTAATGTGCCACCCACAATTTCATAAGTCAGTCTTATGTTATTAAATATCAACTTCCTATAATTCCCACAAATAGTTCATACTTGATATGCTCTCTGGGTGGGAAAATAACAGCTGATAGAATGGTCTATAGAGCACCATTACAATTGGGTGGGAATCTATATCCGACTTCTCTAATCATGTTAGAGAGTCAGAAACTGGATGTCATTTTAGGAATGTCATGGCTACATCGCCATGGTGCTGTTCTTGACATCATTCCACATGTGGTTCGTTTAAACTCTCCACTTCATGAACCACATGTTCTTATTCTTGACCATTCGGTTCAAGAAGCCCCAGCCACATCTAACACGGAAGCCACAAAACATGAGGATATTCGTGTGGTCCGTGAATACCCGGATGTCTTTCCGGATGACCTTCTGGGCATGCCACCCGAAAGGGATGTCGAGTTCAATATTGAACTTGTACCTGGGACGACACCAATCTCACGGAGACCATACAAGATGGCTCCGAATGAGCTAGCTGAACTGAAGGAGCAGCTCAATGATTTAATGAAGAAGGGTTTCATTCGACCGAGTTCCTCACCATTGGGATGCTCGGCGCTGTTTGTGAATAAGAAGGATGAAACCTTGAGGTTGTGTGTGGACTACCGGCCTCTCAACGCCGTCACCATCAACAATAAATATCCACTGCCCCGCATCGATATCTTATTCGATCAACTTTTGGGTGCGAGTGTATTTTTGAAGATGGATCTTCGCTCCGGATATCACCAAATCAAGATCCGAGCGGAGGATATTCCGAAGACGGCCTTCTCAACGAGATATGGGTTGTATGAATACCTCGTCATGTCCTTTGGTCTCACCAGCGCCCCGGCACACTTCATGTATCTCATGAACTCAGTGTTCATGCAGGAATTGGACAAGTTTGTGGTGGTGTTCATAGACGACATCTTGGTTTACTCCAAGTCTGAATAGGAACACGCCAAGCACTTGCATATCGTGCTTCAACGATTGCTAGACCATAAGCTTTATGCCAAGTTCAGCAAGTGCGAGTTTTGGATCAGCCAAGTGCCATTCCTTGGTCACATTATTTCTGCAGAAGGCATTGCAGTTGATCCAAGCAAGATCGAACAAGTGCTGAAATGGAAGTCCCCCACATCAGTCCATGAAGTCAGGAGTTTCCTCGGGTTAGCAGGATATTATCGGAGATTCATACCGAATTTCTCCAAGCTTGCTAAGCCGATGACTGAACTGTTGAAGAAGGGGGTCAAATTTGTTTGGAGCTCAGCTTGTGAGGAAGCTTTCCAAGCATTAGTGAAGCATCTTACAACAGCCCAGGTGTTAGCTCAACCGGATACAACCAAGCCCTTCGACGTATATTGTGATGCGTCTGGCATCAGGCTTGGCTGTGTATTGATGCAAGGAGGAAGAGTGGTCGCCTATGGCTCACATCAACTTCGTAACCACGAGCAGCACTATCCGACTCATGATCTTGAGCTCGCTGCTGTGGTGTTGGCCTTGAAGATGTGGAGGCACTATTTGCTTGGGAACTTAGTGCACCTCTACACCGACCACAAGAGTTTGAAGTATATCTTCACTCAAAAGGAGTTGAATATGCGGCAACGGAGATAGTTAGAACTGATCAAACACTATGAGATCGAGATTCACTACCACCTCGGTAAGGCAAACATGGTTGCCGATGCCTTAAGACGCAAATCCCATGTCAACAATCTGTCCATCACCCCACTTGAAGAGGAGGAGCCGAGTCTGTACTTGGTTCCATATGGGGCATTGTATAATCTTGCTCTTGTCCCTACAATACAAGAGGAGATTATGGAAGCACAGAAGAAAGACGTGGGAATGTCGCACATTCGAAGGAGGATGAAGAATGGCGAAATGAAATGTTTCCGAAGAGATGAACACGACACTCGATGGTTTAAATACCGTATAGTGGTACCCCGTGACCTGAAGCTTCGGAAGAAAATCTTGGACGAGGCTCATTTGTCCAAGTATTCTATTCATCCGGGCAGCAACAAGATGTACCAGGATCTAAAAACCAGGTTTTGGTGGACACGGATGAAAAGAGAAATCGCGAAGTACGTATCCGAATGTGATACGTGTCGGCGTGTGAAGACCGACCATATGCGTAAAGCCGGACAGCTGCAACCATTGAACATTCCAGCGTGGAAGTGGGAGGATATTAACATGGACTTCATAGTGGGTTACCTCTCACGTCTCACAAGCATGACTCGATTTGGGTGATAGTCGATCGACTAACCAAGTCAGCTCATTTTATCCCCGTACATACAAAGTACGTGGCCAAGCAATATGCGGAGCTGTATATTGCAAAGATCTTGTGCTTGCACGGTGTTCCCCGCTCCATTATTTCAGATCGCGGTGCGCTGTTCGTCTCTCGGGTTTGGGAACAGCTGGACGCATCACTGGGAACCAAACCGATCCGAAGCTCCGCGTATCAACCGCAGACGGATGGTCAAACTGAACGGGTGAATCAAGTGCTTGAAGACATGCTACGCTTGTGCCATCCACCACGGCAAGAATTGGGACGAACATTTGCTGCTGGCGGAGTTTTCTTATAACAATGGCTATCAAGCTAGCATCAAGATGGCGCCGTATGAAGCTCTCTACGACCGGAAATATCGCACACCCCTCAACTGGTGTGAGTTCGGCGAGCGAGTTATCTACGGCATTGAACTTGTGAATGAGGCTGAAGAACGAGTGCGAGTAATACAAGGCAATCTCAAGGTTGCTCAATCTCGTCAAAAGAGCTATGCGGATAAAAGACGCCGCCCTCTCCACTTCGACATCGGGGACCATGTTTATGTTCGTGTGTCTCCGATGAAGGGAGTTCACTGTTTCGGAGTGAAGGGTAAACTTGCGCCGTGGTTCATTGGTCCGTTCGCCGTCATTGAAAGATGCGGACCCTGGCCTATCGCTTGGATTTACCGGCGTCGCTCGCAGGGATTCACAATGTCTTCCATATCTCTCAGCTGAGGAAGTGCCTCAAGCCCTCTGCTGAAATCCGCACTGAAGACATAGAAGTTCTTCAACCGGACCTCACGTACACGGAGTATCCAATCTGGACTATCGATGAAAAGACTCGCGCCACAAGAAACCGAACCTTAAGGTTCTACAAGGTCTTGTGGAGTAACCATACCGCTGATGAGGCGACATGGGAGGGCAAGGACTATCTACGAACATACTATCCGGACTTGCTATCATCATATAACCGGTAAAGTTCCGCTTTGCATGTCTTTTGGAATCTCGGGACGAGATTCTTTTAGGGGGGGAGGGATGTGAAATCCCTAAAAAGTGGTAGCAAGAAAATTTTTAACTCATGTACACTTAGGAAAAATGAGGGGAATTAAAACTTCGAATTATAACGGTGAAGGTTCAAAGTGAGGATTCAAACTTCCCAAAACTCCCAAACATGGAGATCTAAATTCATAACTTGGATCTTCATAGTCCAAATATTCACCCTTCCAAATTTCAGCTCATTTGGAGGAGTTTTAATATTTGCTTGGGATTAAAAGGAAAAGCACTCTATTTTGAATTTCAAATTCAGTTTCAAATTCCAATTCCCCCAATTTACAAATTTGGTTCCACACATGTGTTCTCCACCTTTGAATGAGCAGCCATGCCAAAAATTGGAAACTTTAGAGCTGGTTTGCTATATTTTTGGGATAATCCAAAATGGAGAATTCAAACTCCATTTCAAATTCAAATGATCAATTACAATTCAAACTTTCACACCAGAATTCGAATCCTTTGAATTCAGGAAGTTCAAACTATGACTTTGAGGTGAAGCAAAGCCTTTATGTTTGAGTAGCTGTGGATAAATATCAGAGAAAAATTGGAATAAAAGAGAGGGAGGTGGGGCCCAGCAGTCAGACTCACAACAGAGCCTACCGCCTCTGTTTTCATCGGCCGATCGCCGAGAGGACGCCAGCGCCCGGTGAAACCCACTCCCGAGGACTCAACCGCACCACCTCTTGGTTCCTCGATCGCCAGCCATTTCATTACCCCACGGTCGCAGCAACGAAGTCGGTCTTCATTTCCATCGGTAGCTCGCCGCTCCCTCCGTTCTCTCCCGCGAGAAACCGCCTCTGTGCCGTTTCTGTTTCCCCCTCGCCCACGCTCGCCCAAGCTCAGATGATCGAGCCCCAGGCAGCAAAAAGAAGCGCAAGAGAGTGCTCCAGCTTCCACCGTTCTTTCCCCTAAGCTTCCTAGCTCGTGCTACATGCAAACCAAAGATTGGCGCCGGTGATCGGAGGTGCTCGGCGGAACCACGTTCGGTTAACCGTGGACAGCACGCTACGGCCAGTTTCACCGCCCCTTCCCTGCATAAGAAAGGTGTGTTGTTGTCTGTAGATCGTGAGGCCGAAAGCCTCAGGACAATTGATGAATCGGGTAGTGAGAATTTTAGGTTGTACCAAACCCTAGTTCATAGCAACATCTCTCGGTCTACGATCAAATTCGTCGTGCTGAGATAGCTAGAGCTCATTCTGGTCTAGGAGAAGCTCTCCTATATCCCTGCGATCCTTCTCGCTCAAACGGTGCCAGAAACCATCAAGGACTGAAGGAGTTATTCGAGTTTTTGTTGCCGCCGGTGTTTTGCGGGCTCGGGTCGCCGGTGAGGTCCCCTCTCTGGTGGTTTTCATGGAGAGCAGGCTATGGGTCGAGGTTGTCCATGTGGCACTGGTGCTTTTGGAGCAATCCCTAGCCTGAAAGACCCGCTGTCGAGGGAGAACAAGGTCGCCGAAGTAAGGTTCAAAATGGTCGCCGGTGCAAGCACCGTTCCGGCCGTTGTCATCAGCTCCCGACCCCATCATCATGTTCAGCACGGTGTAGAACTCACAGGCGGTGAGTTTGAGGAAGCTCGGACCGCGGGAACCCCGTCCCGGCGAGCCTCGCTGGCGTTCGCCGCCGTGGGAGGCGCGGGCAGCGCGAGGAAGACGAAGGGCGGCCGGGTCCCACCGGTCAGCCTCTGTGTACGCGTGGGGATCGACCTGTGGCACCGGATCCGGTGCGGCTGCACGGGAATAACCCCGTGGCCTCGGTGTTGCCGTCATCTGAGTGGATGACGTCGAGGGTGGGGTCCACAGCCAGAGTTTAAATATTTCTTCAATTTTCCGATTCAGTACAAGATTCAAAGGGCCATAACTTTCAGTAGGAATGTCCAAAATTTGTGAAACAAATTTTGTTGGACTCCTCTCAATCAGTACTTTGCAGAAATTCAAAAAATTGATCTGGTGATTTCTGGAAATTTCTCCAAAATTCATCAAGGTTAAGTCTTTGGGAATTAATTCCAGTAGATCCCTGTTATGGAAATTCTTCAAATTTTGCTAGGAGGTTCCTTGTGATATTACTAATCTCCAGTAAAAATTTAAGCTTCATTGGAGTTTGTTTGGTAGGCTAAATTGCCTTCCAAAGTTCAGCCTTTATTGGGAAATTCAAATTTTAACAGAAACTTTTCAGAACTCCTGTCCAACTTCAAAAATTCATAAGTCTCTGTTGGTAGCTCCAAAAATGGTGAAACAAATTTTGTTAGAACCATGGAGACATACCCTAATCAGATCTTCCACTATTAGCTATGTCAAAGCTCCTGAATTGAGATCAAAATTCAGAGAAGCATTGTACTTGTAGGAATTTTAAAGACTACATTGTGCAATGACATTTCTCCAAATTTTGCTCAGATTATCCTTAGAGGGTCTAGTATCCACTGTAAAAATCCCAAAGCCAATTAAGGATTCTAAATAGCAATAGCTATGAATAGAAGTCCAATTCTCATAAATCCTTAATACTTATACATGTATTTTATTACATTTCATAATAGTGACCAAAGTTGAAGACGCACCGGAGCCCTTGGACGTCCTTCCACCTGAAGCTAACATCCCGTTTGACTCGCAACCAGGCAAGCCCCGGTTTGCACTTAAGTACCATTTATAAAGCTTTTTATTTGTATCACTTATGTCTAGGGTGAATGCTTGCATTAGAGTTAGGGTGATTGAAACCCCACTTGTATAGCCTTTTAAATCCTATAAAGGGTTGGGTAGTTTACAAACTCGACGAGTAGAGAATGCCATGCTAATGTTTAGGCTCTCGGTAGAAGTCGAGTGGTTGGAAGCTACTCGCGAGATAGTACTTGTCACACGGAATGAGAAGAGGTAGAAAATGAGACCCAGCAGGGGGGATAGGATGCAGTGAGGAGAGGTCTCACGTGCGTAGCCCTGTTGGTGTCGGTTGAGGACCGTCCGTGTGCGGCCCTGCTGGACAAGTATCAAACAGTACCGGATGCATACTGGCATATGGGAACCAGGAAACCGATCTAATTGGTTAACCTGGGTGCCGAGGCTTACCCAACCGTAAATAGTAGTGGGTTGAGGGTAGCAAGGTGTAAATTTGCCTGTGGGCACAGTCACGCTCCACGCGGGGACCTCCTTTCCATTACGGATGGACCGGTTCGTCATTTGGGTTGCCTTTGAAAGGTTGTTGCATACAACAGAGTAGGAAGGGGTGTGGAATCACGCTTCTGAAAGTGGGTGTATGTGACGTGTTATCCGGGTGTGTCTTGATTGCAATCACCGTCCCTCGCGGTTATTTGAGTACCCGCTTGTTCACTGCGCTGTGACGTTATAAGAAGTGAAATAAGCCAACTGAATATTCTGTAATAAACTATTAATGTCTTGAAACCTTGTATGTTTTAGTTATAGATCTAATTAAGTTTATATTCCACTTTGGGCATCTCCACATCGGAGGAAAGCGTTTCTTATTTTATTGTGGACTTCCACTATGAGGGCTGCCTAAGGCCCAATAAACTGTTGCTATAAAACTGAAAGTAAGGATCAACATGTAGGCGTGTCTTTATTGCAAAGTCCTTTTCCTATCTTACATATCCTTGCATGTAGAGTTCCATGCCTAGGGTTGACAGTTAAGACTTGCTGAGCCTTCGTGCTCACGGTTGCAATATTTGAGCTGTGTGCAGGTGAGAGTTATGAGGAAGGTTCCGAGGACGAGGCGATGCCCCCGTCGGGGTACACGGCCGAGCTGGAGCCCTGCACGCCGCCGTGATCTCCGGTTACTTGCTGCTAGTGTGTAGTGTCCCCGGGCTGGACGGCTGCACTTTTGCATAGTTAGGATGAGAGGCCACCTATGTATAATACTTCCGCTGTTAATTAGGTTTTGTAAAAGACTTCCGCTGTTTTATATTAAATAAAAGTTTGTATGTTGTTCTTTAATCTTTTCGTGTGTGCTGTTGGGTGCCGCATCGCACGGCACCACCCTATGCGATCCGGGAGTGGGTGAACCACGGGGTGGTCCCCACAGTGCCGGCAACGAGAGAACGCAGTGATTGCCAGCGAACTTCATCGGTAGAGTTCCTGGGTATTGGTTCCTTGGCGTTTTCCATTGGGAAAGCTTCCTTGTGATATTGTTAAGATGTAGGATACTTAGAACCGAACAATTGAATGGAATTTCAAAAAAATCTTCGGTGAGGGGTGGCGGCCTTACCGATTTGATTCGGGAGCGATCGAAGAAGGGAAAAATGTGGGGTTTAGGCTGTTTAAATAGGTGACCAACATGCGGAGATGGTTGGGGCACCGATTGGAGAAAAGACACGAGGAATCGGGCGCGTCAAAAGCATTATCGCATGTGGTTTTCATGGGAGAGAGAGAAGAGGGTTGCTGCCCTTTGGAGAAGAAGAAACTGACAGCCTGGGTCCACATGTCAGTGAGAAAAAAGGAGAAGAAAGGGGGCGGGCTGGCTTAGGCTGCTTGATTGAATTTCGGCCCAAAACATGTTTACTCTTTTCCTTTTTTTCCAGTTGTTGCAAGTTTAAATTTGATCTCTTTTGAATTGTGAACCCCTCTCATATTTGAATTCTCCACTCAAGTGTACATAAAATAATGTAATTCATTTATTCTTCAGTTTTTGTTTGAAATTTTATGTGTTACACGTCGTCGACCAACTCAAAGATCTCGGAGGCCTAGTTCGCCGAGATGCATGCCAAGAAAGTTCGGATTAGGGTCAGCTTGTGACCGTGAGACATGAAAGTCGGGGTGAGAAACAATACTCACAAAGCCGGACTGGATTTTTCGTTGTAACTCTTTACTGCTTGCAGAGGTGGTAGAGATGAGGATCTAGTCAAGACTGATCCAGGAGAGATTGTCCACCGCTAGCGAGCCATTGCTGCAAAATGTTTTTTATATGTTTTGTGTGATGTGTGGAGAATCCAACCATGGTATTGGTTTACACAAGAAATTAATTGGGTTTTGTATATGAGCTGTGACCGAAGTAGAAACTGACGAGTAGCATATGTAGATGGTAGCTCCTAAGAAAGTTGAGGTCAAGGTGGAGGTGGTCATGGCCATAGAGGAGAATGTTGTTCTAAAATCATCTAAGCAAGCAGACATGTGTACAAGATTAATTATTTCCTACCAAAGAACTCACTGTATGACATGCTGACCACGCAATGGCGACGACAATGTGGTGCTTGGATGTATCAATAAGATGGCCTACTTCAGCCCTTCTACAACATCTCGATGGTGACGTCCTGGAGGTAGTGGTGGACGGTGCTGACTTGGACCATTACCTACGTGATGAGGAGAAACAAGCAAGGGTAACACCAATATTACAACCTAAGATGGTGAAACAATAACTCAACCTCAAGAGGGTCAATGTTTTGGAATCGACGAATGATGGGGCTACACAATTCCAATTAGTTACAAGGTAAAAAAAAGACTTGCAACACTAGACCGTGAAACTCCTATGGTTGATGCACATCTCGACGGCACACTCACCTAGCGCGTGATTGATTGATGCCAAGCTCAACAAAGAAGTACCAGATCTATTTGCAGCAACACTGCACTGAATGTAAAAGCTCAAGAAAGTGAAGGGAAAAGAAATGTTCATCACCTCACAAAACCACAGCTCTTGTGATGGATATCTCATGAAAACTTGTGAAGAGCAAGTAAACACCACCAAAAGGGTGATTAGAGGAGAAAGCCCTAACTTCCAAAAAGTAGGATTTCTACACATAAGCTGACACGATCCCACGGTCTTGTCGAGCCAGGATCACGCTGAGGGGTGCTGCGTTGCACAGCACCGTATAACACAGGTCAAAGGTACAAAGCGGAAGCAAAATTTTATTATATAAACAAGTTTATGAACATGTTTACATCAAAATAAGTTCAGTCTACACTCACGGGCGTAGACTATGCATCAAGTTCACGTTCAGCCCTTGAACGTGTCCTTGCTAGCACACACGCACACTAACTCTGCGGCGTGCACGACTCCTACTCGACGGGGTTCCCCTCCTGGGGTTCCGTCTCCTCCTCGGGAGTCCCTTCCTCATAGAACCCTGCAAAAACTTCAAACGCAAGCAGTGAGCACGAAGGCTCAGCAAGTCTGACCCGTCTCACCTAAACATGGAACTTCTACATGAGGGGTGATGGGTACATGAGGTAAAATCATTTGCAAAGAACTCGCCTAATTAGTAGAACCTTACTTTCAAGTTTTAGCAGCAGGTTGTGGAGAACCTTACGCTAAGGCACATGAGAGAGCCGCAATCAAACAAGAAATGCATTTCTCTCATGTACTTTGCCCAAAGTTGAAAAAAAACTTTAGTTAGCTCTAGACTATAGCAAATCATTAGCAATCAAGTCCATCTTTCAATCAGCAACATTTTAACATGCAACTAGCCTGTTCTTTCTACGTCACGGTACAGTGAACAAGTGGTACTCACTGACCGTGAGGGACGGCGATTATAATCGATTTACACCTGCAGGGTTACCGGAACAACCCGTCACGTACGCCCGTACTCGATGTTGCCTACAACAACCATCACGGACGCCGTACGCAACTACCTTTCGCCCGTCAGCCAAATATTGAACCGGTCCCATCGTCCCGAGCAAGAGGTCTCTGCACGCGCATCTCAGTGCCACCAGCCAATTTATACCTCAAGCTCTCAACCTACCCTCTGAACGACGGACAATGCCTCAATACCCAGCTACCCGAGTTACATCAGTTTCCTGGTTCCCATATAGCCGGTAGGTCTTCGGTACTGTTCTAGCTTGTTCAACAGGCCCGCACACGGCTCGGTCCTCAATCAACACAAGCGGAGCTACAGCACACAGGCCCCAAAGTCCTGCTGCCCTTACCCTCCGCTTGGTCTCATTTTCTTGCCATGTGTTTCATGTGCTATCACTACCCGAGTCGAGTGCCTCTAGCCTATGCTCGCGAGTAGTTCCAACTACTCGACTTGTACCGAATCCTACTCTATCTTAGCATTGCAGTAGATAACAGGGTTTGCCATCCTAAACCCAACCCATGGTTTTCTTGGCTATGCAGTTGGGTTTCCAAACAAGACTCTAATGCAAAGAATAAAGTAATCAAGTATGTGCTCAAAACAATAAAACTTGTAAAAGGTTAATGCAAACCAGAGCTTTCCTTGCTGCTCTTGGTCGTAGGCTAGCTGTTCCTCCGGAGTAACAAAGTCTAGGACTTCGGGTTCCTCCTCGACCTTAGCGACTACATGATAGAAGAAGTACATGTATCAATTTAAATGCATTTGTATTGAGTTTGAAGTTGTGAAGTCTATAACTCTCACTAGACAGACCCAATGACTGTGAAACTTTTACTGTGGCTTGGTTACAACCTAAACAGAGATTTGGTCAAGTTGTAGTTGCAGCAAACCTCATTTGAGCCCTCCACAATTAATTATGTACTTGACCTTAATTGGCACTCTTAGGGTGTTCTAGGGATTTTCATGGAACAAACTATGACTTTCTGAAAACTAGATTTTCAGAGGGTTCTAATGGAGTTGGTCTCACTTAATTTGAAGGTTCCTAACTAAAGATATGAGCTAAACAATTTCAGAGAAAATTCTGAAAATGTTTCTGAACATTTTCTATTTTCTCTGGAACAGTTTCACTAATCACACCATTAGGTGGATCAAATGAGCTCAAATGGATCTGAAATTTTTATGGTAGTTCAGGGATATTTTGGTGAACATTCCAGTAAAATTTTATGATTTTTCTCCAAAGGATTCTCCAATTAAAATTCCAAACAGTTTAAATTTTGAGGAATTAATTCTGGAGAAATAAGGATTTTCATGAAGTGAAACTTGATTTGCTGGAAAGTTCTCAGAGAGATGAATCCAACAAAATTTGGTTCACTCAATTTGGAACTTTCTAGCTAAAGTTATGAGGATTTGAAGTTTGGAAGAATTCTGAAAATCGGGGAAAAGTTTAAACTCGCGAGTGGGCCCCGGGGACACGCGTCGCACGCCGAGGCGACCGCACACTGCGGCCCACAGGGTATTTGCATGCCAGCACACCTGATCCCGGCCATACCCCAATCCCGATTTAAAATATCTGTCGCTGACAGCTGGGGTCCACCCCCTTCTTCATCCTCGCGACGCCCGCGCTCTGCCGCCGGGGGACTTCGCCGGAGAGCTCGCCGGCAGCTTCTGTGGAGCTCCAAACTTCACGATCTCGGCCGCCCCTGCCTACTTTCACTCGGGGAACAGGATTCTGGGGTCAGCTCGTCATGACAACGGCCGGTGCATGGTCGGCGACGAGCCCTAACCCCTGACCAGCAGCAACAAGTCAAGCCCCGGTTTGCATTAACCCGTTTTTCAAAGTTTTTCTTTGTTTACATACTTAGTATGAGGTATCTATATGTGCATTAGGTGTAGGATGGATGAGACCCCAAATGCATAACCAGATTTTCCTATAAGAGTGAGGGTAGTGTCTAAGTCCTCGAGTAGACAGACTATGCTTAATGATTCATAGAACTTCGGTACAAGTCGAGTAGTTGGAATCTACTCGCGAGTTAGGCTTGGGACACATGGGATTGGTTCAAGTGATGTGAGATCACTTTAGTAATGAAAATGAGACTAGGCAGGGGCTAGGGCGCAGCAAGAGGAAGTCTTGTGTGCGCAGCCCTGTCCGTGTCGATTGAGGACCGATCTGTGTGCGGCCCACGCTGATCAAGGTTGAATATACCGAAGGCATATCGGATATATTGTGGCGGACCGGAATCCGCTCATCCAGGATCGCAGAGGGTGGTGCCGCGCGATGCGACACCCGACAGCACACGTCATAAGAACACAATATATTACATGGGAAAAACAGCTGAAACTGTACAAATAAGTACAAACTTCAGTTACAATTATTGTTCTATTACACAGCGGAAGACTACACTAAACAACTACGCCCGCCTATCTAGCAAAAGTCGGTTGCCCCGCCCTAGGGCAACCCACACTAGCTGCACGTCTCAGCTCAGCGCGGCGTGTACGGCTCCCACTCAGCCGTGGTCCCCGACGGAGGGTAACCCTCGCCGGTGGACTCGTACTCCGAGTCCGTGGGTGGCTCCTCACCTGAAAAACACTTAAGCAGCAACCGTGAGCACAAAGGCTCAACAAGGCTTAACCGACTCACCTAAGCATGAAACTCTACATGAGGTGTACAATGGACATAGGATAGTAACATTTCAGCAAAACGACACGCCTACAAGTTCATCCTTAGTTCATCTTTTAGCAACAAGTTAACAGTTCATGAAATCTGAAATTTAGTAAGCAGTATTTGGGGGCACCCATGTAGCAATACAATTATATCAATCAGCATCATTGAATCAACATATTTCATCCATTAGTCTACGTTACGACGCAGTGAACAAGCAGTACTCGTCACCGCGAGGGACGGTGAATCGACTCGATATACACCTGCAGGGAAAACCCAAAGAGCACGTCACGTACGCCCCCCCGTGGAGCTGCACAGCACGCTCACTCGATGTCGTACGGGACAACCTTTCACCCAACAGCCCAAACGTCGAACCGGTCGCACCGAAACGAGCAGGAGGTTCCCCACACGGAGCATCTCTCTATGCCTGTTGGCAGATTTCCACCTTGCTGCCCTCAACCTACACCTATAAATCGGTGTGCTATGCCTCGACACCCGGAGGTTTAGGCTACATCGGTTTATCGGGGCCCATATATCCGATATGCCTTCGGTACGTTCAATACTTGTTCAGCAGGGCCGCACACGGATCGGTCCTCAATCGACACGGGCAGGGCTGCGCCCACAAGACTCTCTCTTGCTGCGCCCTAGCCCCTGCCTAGTCTCATTTTCATTACTAAAGTGATCTCACATCACTCAACCGAACCCGTGTGTCCCCAGCCTATCTCGCGAGTAGATTCCAACTACTCGACTTGTACCGAAGTCCTATGACTCATTAAGCATAGCCTGTCTACTCGAGGTCCTTGACACTACCCTCACTCTTTTAGGAACCTTTGGTTATGCAAGTGGGGTTTCATTCATTCTATACCTAATGCACATACATACTTCATATGACACATGTAAATAAAGTAAAGCTCTTCAAAAGGGTTAATGCAAACCGGGGCTTGCCTTATGTTGCTGCAGGTTTAGTTCTACTTTATAGTCAGTATCTTGGCGATGAGTTAAGCTTCAACTTGCTGCTCTGAGTCAAGTTGTTCGTTGAACTCCTTCGTCGTTTTTCCTACCGATATGAATATGCACAGTTTTAATACGAGAAACTGAATTATAAAACAAATGTGTTTTAGGAACTAAGAATGGCTTAGACCAACTCTAAAGTGAGAGATGAGCTCTGTTATGGACAGAAACAGAGAAGAACTTTAGGTGGGCAGTGGATGTTTGTTGGAGAACTGCAAAGATCTATGTATAATGGACATAAGAAAGGTAGTGGAAGGAACTAGCAGAAAACTAGAGGAGATGATCTCAATTTGCTCTGAAATTTTTACGGTGGACCATATATCATACAGAGGTATGGCTTGCAAAATTTCAGACAAAGTTGATGGAAGATGTGGCCTAGGGAATTTTCTTATTATTTGGATTCTCTGGATTCCTATGGAAATTATACTGTCTTGTCATGCTCCAAATTTGGTTTTTCAGAAACTTGAGAGTCTCATGAGTCCATAGGACTTGGTTTCACCATTTTTGGAGCTTCCTACACAGAGATATGAATTTTCCAAACTTGCTTAAAAGTCTGAAAATGTCTCTGTTTATTTTCCCATTTTTCAGAGACATAGAGGATTCAAACAACATTTGGCCAATCAAATGGAGTCCAATGCCTATGAAATTTTTACTGGAGTTCAAGTATTATAGGATGAATGTTCTGCCCAAATTTGGGAATTTTCCAATTAACAGAACTCCTGTAAAAATTCATACAAGATTTTCCTTAAATGAATTAATGAGCCAAATCCAGGAATTTTCATAAACATTTTGCTGGACCCTTGGATAGTACTCTTTGAGAGGAATCCAACAAAATTTGTTTCACAATTTTTGGACACTCCTACCCAAAGTTATGGCTCTCCAAAGTTTGAACTGAAATAGGAAAATCGGGAAAATGTTTAAATGCTGACAGTGGGTCCCACTCGTCATCCCTAACCTCCAGCCACGCGCCAAAACAGAGCAGCGGCGGCTGCCTCCGGTGAGGTCGCCGTAAATGACCTTCCCGGCCACCTCCGGACCCCCTGCTGGCCGCACCCCCATTTTCCACCCTGCTGAACTCATTGGTGAGGTCGCCGGCGGCTAAAACTCGCCGGAAAACGGTGCGCACCGGCCACAGCTAACCCTAGGGCTCCGGCGAGGTCGTGTGCAGTGATTTCTCCATGAAAAGATCGGTTCTTGGGCTCTATAGCACCATGGGGGATCCCTCATCACCGGCATGAGCTCAAATCGGCCCCAGAATGGCTGCAAATAGGGGCTCATCGGCGACCTAGGGCAAAATTTGGTGCCAGCCCGAAATTCTCAAAGAACAGCCCCAATTCTTGATGATATTCAATGGTTTTTTATCCTAGAGGGGCGTTGGAGAGTCTAGAACATGTTTCCAGCTCGGCACAAGTGATGGTGGACTGAACACGACGAATTTTAAGGATTTGTGCAGCTCGGTTTTATGAATACAGCTGCAGTAAACAGAGAAATTCTTCATCTGTAGTGCATGAAAAGAGGAGGGGTTTTCACCTCAGTGTAGAGCAGTCTGAGGCGCCTCTTTTTGCTGTAGAAGGTTGGGCACGATACAGCCTAGAATGTCCGGGCGCTGATGATCAGTGAGACGTGCCTTGCTCGGACCTGTGAAGGAAGAACGGCGTGGCAGCGACGGGAGGAGGCCGGACACGAGCTGGTGAGAGTTGGAAGGCGTCGAGGGGAGGCCGGCACAGCTCCTAGACTCCTCAGCTGGGCTCCAACCCTCTCAGACGCTGATCAGTGATGAGGCCAGAGAAACAGAAGTGGTTCTTCGGTGGTTCGAGCGTGCGAGCAGGAAGGAATGACTTCGCTGCTGCTTCGTGTGGGAGAGATAAGAGCGAAGAAAAACCCAGCTGAGAGCAGGAGGTGGCGCCCGAAAACTTCGTCCTGAAGTCTGCTGCCGATGTGCTGTCGGGAGCTCGCGCGAGGGAGAAAAACAGAGCCGGTTTACTCCCTGTGTAGCTGACAGATGGGTCCACCTCTCCCCCTTATCCCCCAATTTCTGTTTAAAAATAGCAAACGAGCTCCAAATTTGATAAAATTTGGAGGACAGGCCAAAAGAAATATGAGGAACACAATGGTGCACTCAAATTTGAATTTCGGTGAAGTCGGAATTTGAAACTGAAATTTAAATTCAAATTTGAATTTCCTCCCGTTTAAATTCCAACAAATAGGAAATCCTTTTGAAATGCTCTGAAAATTTGCCGGGCTATTATTGGATGTGTGGAGAACCCAATAATAGCTTTAGATCTCCGTGTTCGGGAATTTTTGCAAGTTCAAGTTTTGACTTGGAGCTCACACCGTTAAATTCAAAAGTCTAAATTCCCTCTCGTTTTCTCGGTGTGACTTGTAGCTCCACTTGCTTGAGTTTTTGGGATTTCACATATATGGGACCCGGTAAACTGATGTAACCTAAACCTCCGGGCGTCGAGGCATAGCGCACCGATGTATAGGTGTAGGTTGAGGGCAGCAAGGTGGAAATCTGCTAACGGGCATAGAGAGATGCTCCGTGTCGGGAACCTCCTGTCCGTTTCGATGCGACCGGTTCGATGTTTGGGCTGTTGGGGGAAAGGTTGTCCCGTACGACATCGAGTGAGCATGCTGTGCAGCTCCACGGGTGGGCGTATGTGACGTGCTCTTCGGGTATCCCTGCAGTTGTATATCGAGTCGATTCGCCATCCCTTGTGGTGAAGAGTACCACTTGGTCACTGAGTCGTGACGTAGGTTAATATATGAAATGTGATGATTCAATATTGCTGTTATGATATAATTGTATTGCTACATGTGTGTCACCAAATATTGCTCACCAAATTTCATATTCATGAACTGTTAACTTGTGGCTAAAAGATGAACTAAGGATGAACTTGTAGGCGTGTCCATTTGCTGAAATTTACCGTCCCATGATCGTTGTACACTACATGTAGAGTTTTATGCCTAGGTGAGTCGGTTAAGTCTTGTTGAGCCATCGTGCTCACGGTTGCTTCTATAAGTGTTTTTCAGGTGAGGAGCATCCCACGGAATCGGGGTACGAGTCCACCTGCAAGGGTTACCCTCTGTCGGGGACCACGGCTGAGTGGGAGCCGTACACGCCACGCTAGCTGAGGAGTGCAGCTAGTGTGGGTTGCCCTAGGGCTGGGCAACCAACTTTTGCTAGATAGACGGGCGTGAGTTGTACAAATTTAGTTTCCGCTGCTGTAATAATAACACTAGTTTGTAACTGAAGTATTGTACTACTTTGTACATTTCAGATGGCTTTTCTATGTAATATAATGTTGTTCTTATGATGTGTGCTGTCGAGTGTCGCATCATGCGGCACCACCCTCTGTGATCCTGGATGAGCGGATTTCGGCTGCCACAGGCTGGTATCAGAGCCGCATTGGGGATAGCACAATAATTAAGGACTGTATTACGGGAAAACTTAGTTTTATGGTGAGGATTCGCTAGTTTGCCCAAGTAAGGACTATACTTGCATAGTTACTTAAAGTGGCAAGACTAACATATCTGTGATAATTCTGAATTTTAATTATGTAACGACGCACCTACGCTCGGGTAAGAATGGTAAGGATTGCCACCGAAAGCGGTTCAATTTCGGTTAGCTCCCTTGATGAGGAACGTGGTTCAGGGATAGGTCTCACAGCTTGGTGTGAGACGTTAATATGAAACTCTTGAACTCTTCATGTTCCTGAGTTCATATGAAACGTTGATCCCTAGCGTGCATTAGGCAAGTAAGTGGAGACCCCATCGCGTGGTCAGTAACGCGAAAGTGTGTTCGTCTGGAAATAGCCCAGGAGGACATACGCAGCGCTTGCCATTGGCGTGCCCTGCAGGGCAGTAGGTGGTATCTGTTGGGGAGATAAAATTCCCAATCGTGACGACCCGTTCGTGCTCTACTCGGGTTCCCCATCGTGTGGTGTTGATACACGATCACGTACCTTGAGACGTGGCTTAACTCAAGGACGGCCTATGGCAATGATACGGGCGTTTGTATTTACTTTCAAATATGGACCTGCCTGAAATGAAAATAATCTTTGAGTGCATCATTATTGGGTGTTTTTCTGCAGGTACTAACCATGTATGTATGCCGTGTAGTATACGTGTGCGGAGACCGTTTAGTGCCACAATTGAGACGTATATGCCGGTATAATCCGGTTAGGATTTCTTTTTGTGAGGAATGTAGTACCGACATATCATAGGCGCGTGCATGAAAGATAATGAAAACAAAGAACTAAAATAACCAAGTTTCAACATTTAGGACCCTGGTTGGGTAGAAAAAAATCAATAATAGATCAGTGTAGATCCAAGGGATTGAAAAACAGAGTGCTCTGTTTTGGGCAGCAAGTTTGCTGAACTTTGACAGGGCATAACTCACAGATTATTTAGCCAATGGGGGTGTGGGATATAGTTCTGGAACGGTATTTAAGTGCTATACAACTTTATTGCAGACTTCCAGAGCTGAATCACATCTTAATCTGGCTGAAATTCCAGTGGCATGTAAATTGTCCAGAACCAGGACAGATTTAAAACACTCTCTGGACTGTTCTATTTTTCAAACATAACTTTCTGTAGAAAAATCTAAAATTTTTATACTATACATCTTTGGAAAGGGTAGGAGATGTGTTACATCTTTGTAATTCAAAGTTTCTGAAATTTCAGCACAGAACTCAGTGGAAACCAGAGTTGAAAACAGCAACTTCCAAAGGAGGTGCTGTTGAAATTCTTCCAGAAATTCTGCTGACTTTGAATTACCATAACTTTTAAACTAGAGCTGATCTGAGGGCAAATAAGTACTCGTTGGAAAGATACTGAAGTTAACTTTAACTTTAGTATTCAGCTTGAGTCAGGAATATGCCCAGAACCGGATCAAAATCTGGAATATGTAGAAACTGGTCATTCTGGCAGAAGGATGACAGTTGAACTCATTTGAGAGAGTGTTGTGCTCTAGGGGGTTTAAGTACTTCCAATGGGGTAGAACATACTCATGAGTGGTTATCTTCAACTAGTGAAAGATTTGAGTATATGTCTTACTCAAGTTTGTTTTGCTAGAGACCATGTTTGTGTCGTATTGAAGATAAAAGGGTAGTATACGTGATGACAAGGCGATTTTAACGTCTCGTAGGACCAAACCTAGTTGAGATGAACTTCCAAAGAGGAAGTCCATCAAATTGGATTTAACTAGCATGTATTTGGTCTGGTAATGGTGTAGCTTGTGCAAAGTTATTACATTATCTGTATACGAGATGTATCACATGTTTTTACTGTCATTATGTTTTACGCCATTTTATTGGACTGCATGAAGTATGTTGTGGGACTGATGTTTATTGTCGTATGGTTGCAGATGGTTTGCACTCAGACCACGCATGAGATTGGTGGCTCTAGCCAGCAGGGGGGTTATGACTCCCAGCCACCTGCCTACGACAGCACCCCGCAGCAACAACCACCACCGCCACCTCCGCTTACGCTGGCGGATGCGATTGCGGCACTGGTGGGTGGTCGTGAGGAGCAGACCGACCTGCTCCGCACGATCGTGCAGAATATGTCCCAGGCAGGGGGCGTCAAGAGAGGGGGCCTCATGAGCCCCATGTTGTGACATACTCGGATTTCATGAGTACGCACCCTCCGGTGTTCACAGAAGCAGCAGAACCCCTGGAGGCCGACAACTGGCTACGGACAATTGAGTCCAAGTTCGGGATGCCCCAATGTACGGAGTGGCAGAAGACTCTGTTCGCGGCGCAGCAGCTTCACGGTGCCGCTGGTGCGTGGTGGGTGAATTATGTCGCCTCACTGCCAGCTGGCCATGCCGTGGGGTGGGAAGAATTCTGGGAGGCGTTCCACGCCTACCATATCCCTCCCGGGATAATGAAGCGGATGTTCCAAGAGTTCTTGGAGCTTAAGCAGGGCAGGAGGAGTGCCCACGACTACTCCCGTGCCTTCAACCATCTGGGGCAATAAGCGTCGGATTACGTCTCCACCGAGGAGAAGAAGCAGGAGCACTTCTATCGAAGATTACATCCCGAGATGAAGACGCATCTCGTCCAATGCAATCGCGGCACCTTATACGATCTCGTTAATGCCACGATCATGCAAGAAGACACTCAGCGAGAATTGGTGGCTGAGCAGCGAAAGCGCAGCACTCCACCCAGCAGTGGGGGTGGAGCTCCCCATAAATACCGCATGGTGTATCGAACACCACCGGGTCAGCTGTGGAATCCACCGGCGCGACCTCCACAGTTGAGGGGGTCATTCTTTTCAGTCACCCCCATTCAGACCACCAATGCCACCACCACGACCGCAACAACATCAGCAGATGGCACTCCCGGCGTTTCCACCGCCACAACGCGCCCTGGGATTCCGTCCGCCGATCAGCGGAGGACCGCCCCGCTACACTTGTTTTACGTGTGGCCAGGCAGGCCATTTCTCGAAGGACTGTCCCCTTGGGCAGCAGAGCAGCGGGAAAGCCCAGTTCCAGGGCGGTGCTCAAGGCCGACCTCCGGTCAAGAAGGTTGGTCAGCAAACCGGGGGCGTTCGCAACCTCGACAATGAGGACGCCCCAGAGGGAGACAACGTGCTGGCGGGTATGTTTACTCTCAACGATCAAGCAATCATCATATTATTTGATTCGGGTGCAACCCACAGTTTCATAAGTGCATCCTATGTGGCTAAGCATCAAATGCGAGTCTTCCCAACCGATTGCTCATATATGATCTGCTCACCGGGAGGGAAGATTTCAGAAAATATGATGATTCCAAAAGCACCTCTGTGCTAAGGTGGGAAGATATATTCCACCACCTTGATAGTCCTTACGGGGCAAAAGTTTGATGCAATCTTAGGGATGTCATGGTTACGTTACCATGGCGCTGTCCTGGACACTCGGACACGGACGGTTCATTTGCATTCTCCATTCCCCCGTCCGCATTCCATGGTGTTAGACAATCTTGTATAGGAAGTTTCAGCAATTAATAATACTGAAGCTCTCAAGTTAGAGGACATCCCCATAGTCCAGGAGTACCCCGACGTGTTTCTGGATGATCTTACGGGCATGCCACCTGAGCGGGATGTCGAGTTCAAGATTGAGCTTGCACCCGGGACGACCCCCATCTCAAGGAGACCCTACAAAATGGCTCCGAACGAGCTGGCTGAATTGAAAGCACAGCTCAATGATTTGTTGAGCAAAGGTTTCATTAGGCCGAGTTCCTCGCCTTGGGGATGCTCGGTGCTATTTGTAAAGAAGAATTATGAAACCTTGAGGCTGTGTGTGGACTACCGGCCGCTCAACGCCGTCACCATCAAGAACAAGTACCCACTGCCCCGCATTGACATCCTGTTTGATCAGCTTGTGGGTGCAAGTGTGTTCTCCAATATGGACCTTCGCTATGGATATCATCAAATAAAAATCTGGGCGGAGGATATCCCGAAGACGGCCTTCTCGACGAGATATGGTTTATATGAGTGTCTCGTCATGTCTTTTGGTCTCATGAAATCTCCGGCACATTTCATGTATCTCATGAACTCGGTGTTCATGCCGGAGCTGGACAAGTTCGTTGTGGTTTTCATTGATGATATCTTGGTTTACTCCAAGACAGAAGCAGAACACGCCGAACACTTGAGAATCTTTCTTCAACAATTGAGGGACCACGAGCTCTACGCCAAGTTCAGCAAGTGTGAGTTTTGGATCAGCCAGGTGCCATTTTGGGACATATCATCTCAGTGGAAGGCATTGCGGTTGACCCAAGCAAAATCGAGCAGGTGCTGAAATGGAAAGCTCCCACTTCAGTCCATGAAGTCAGAAGCTTGCTCGGCTTAGCGGGATATTACCGGAGATTCATTCCAAGCTTCTCCAAGCTTGCGAAGCCGATGACAGAATTGTTGAAAAAGGTAACAAAGTATGTTTGGAACTCAGAATGTGAAGGAGCGTTCCAAGCATTAGTGAAGCATCTCACAACAGCCCCGCTCTTAGCTCAACCGGATACAATGAAGCCCTTCGACGTGTATTGTGATGCGTCAGGTATCGGGCTCGGCTGCGTGTTGATGCAGGAAGGACGTGTGGTCGCATATGGCTCACGCCGACTTTGAAACCATGAGCAGCACTATCTGACTCATGATCTTGATCTTACTGCTGTGGTTTTGGCGTTGAAGATGTGGAGGCACTATCTCCTGGGGAACTTGGTGCATCTCTACACCGACCACAAGAGCCTGAAGTATATTTTCACCCAGAAGGAGCTGAATATGAGGCAAAGGAGGTGGTTAGAGCTAATCAAAGACTATGAAATTGAGATTCATTACCACCCCAGCAAGGCGAATGTGGTTTCCGACGCGCTGAGTCAGAAATCACATGTCCATAACCTCACCATAGCACCGGTGGAGGAAGAAGAGCCAAGTTTATACTTGGTTCCTTATGGATCGCTCTACAACCTTGCCCTCATCCCCACCATTAGGGAGGAGATCATTGCAGCTCAGAAAGTTGATAAGGGCATGGCACATCTCCGGAGACAGATAGACAACGGGGAAATCAAATGTTTCCGGAAAGATGATGAGGGGACGCTGTGGTTCAATGACCGCATAGTCGTACCCCGGGATATGGAGCTGAGAAAAAAGATTTTTGATGAAGCTCACTTGTCTAAATACTCCATTCATCCGGGCAGCAACAAAATGTACCAAGATTTGAAAAAGAAATTTTGGTGGACACGGATGAAGCGGGAAGTGGCTAAGTACGTATCCGAGTGTCATACGTGTAGACGAGTGAAAGCTGATCATATGAGGAAATCAGGGCTGCTGCAACCCCTGAAAATCCCAGCATGGAAGTGGGAAGATGTGAGCATGGATTTCATTGTGGGATTACCCCTGACTTCCAAACAACATGATTCAATTTGGGTGATCATTGACCGGTTAACCAAGTCGGCTCACTTCATTCCCGTGCATACACATTTCCATGCCAACAGATATGCGGAGTTGTATATTGCAAGAATCCTGTGCTTGCATGGAGTACCCAAGACATAGTCTCATACCGAGGGTCACTATTTGTGTATCGTTTCTGGGAGCAGTTGCACGCTGCTTTGGGTACTAAGCTGATTAGAAGCTCCGCCTATCACCCTCAGACAGATGGTCAAACAGAGAGGGTGAACCAAGTACTAGAAGACATGTTGAGAGCGTGTGCCATCCACCATGGTAGAAACTGGTATGATCATCTACCGTTCGCGGAATTCTCGTACAACAATGGCTATCAAGCGAGTATCAAGATGGCACCCTATGAAGCTCTCTACGGTCGTAAATGCCGCACTCCATTAAATTGGTGCGAGTCTGGTGAAAGGGTCACATTCGGGGTTGATGTGGTGAACGACGCCGAACAGCGCGTTCGGATGATTCAAGCCAACTTGAAGGCCGCTCAATCCTGACATAAAAGCTATGCTGATAAGAGGCGTAGGCCGCTGCACTTTGACGTCAGGGAGCACGTGTACCTCCGTGTATCTCTGATGAAAGGCGTGCACCGGTTCGGCGTGAAGGGGAAACTCGCTCCCCGTTTCATTGGACCTTATGCCATCACCGAGAAGTGTGGACCGGTAGCGTATAGACTGGAACTACCGGCATCTCTTGCTGGTGTTCACAACGTTTTCCATGTTTCACAACTGCGAAAGTGTCTGAAGTATACCGCTGCTGTTCCCACCGAAGACATCGGCGGGCTGCAACCGGATTTGACATATGATGAATATCCGGTGTCAATTCTTGATGAGAAGGCCCGGACCACACATAGCCGAACGTTGTGGTTTACAAGATACTCTGGAGCAACCACACCGCCGAAGAAGCGACGTGGGAGAGCGAGGAATTTCTTCGCTCAAACTACCCGGAGTTCATGGCATCTCATCACAGGTGAGTTCTTGTTACATCATTGTCTCTTCCTTTATAATCTCGGGACGCGATTCTTTTAAGGGGGGAGGGATGTAAAAGCCCAAGAAAGTGAAGGGCAAAGAATTGTTCATCACCTCACAAAACCACAGCTCTTGTGATGGATATCTCATGAAAACTTGTGAAGAGCAAGTAAACACCATCAAAAGGGTGATTAGAGGGGAAAGCCCTAACTTCCAAAAAGTAGGATTTTTACACATAAGCACGAAAGGTTTAGCTCACCCCTAGATCTTATATATTTTTGGGAAGGCTCAGGCCAAATTTCATGCAAATCCAATACTTTTTGAGGCACTTCTAGAGGCATTTGCAAAAGGGGCCAATTTGAATGCAAATTCAAATTGCAGCGACTTTCATCACTTGAATTCAAAAGTTGACTTCATATTCAAACTCAGCACATTTTTCTGAGTTAGTCCACCAATTTTCATCCCCATTGGAATTCATCTTGTCGGGGGCTAAATTTGCAATAATTCAAAACTGAATTTGAATTTCAGTTCAAATGTGCAGAAAATTTAGCCAAACAAATTTCAAATTGGGGAAATCAAATTCAAACAATGACTTGGAGGTTAAGTCTCTCATTCAATTGTGAGTATCTGGGATCTTTTCGGTGAAAACAGAAACGAAAAATTGGAAAAGAAATTAGAGGGGGGAAGGGCCCACTGGTCAGTGACTGTGCTCAGAGAGAAACCGACTCGGTGGTCGTCGGTCAGCTGCCGGGGCTGTTGCCGCCTCACGGCCTCACCAGAGTGCGTCTGGATCAGCTCGTGCCCCCCTTCCTGATCACCACGTACACGGCACAACCAGATTCCGCTGCCTCCCTCGCCTGCGCCGCTCTGCTCAGCTCCCGCACGCGCGAAAAACCGGCAGCGGTGACCGCACCTTCGAACCTCGGCACGCACCGGTGCTGATCATCGATCGCTCGTGGTCCCTACAGAAGAAAGGAGTGCCAAGTGTGCTCTATCTGTTCCCCATTCTGCACCAGCGAGCTGCACTCGGTTGTGCGCGATGTAAGCCGTCGAAGTCGAGAAACCGGAAGGAACCGGGGGAGCTGTGCTTCAGCTCACCGTCGACAGCCCTATCCGGCCATCTTCGCCGACCGTGTAATACACAGGAAAGGTGCGTGGGGATCCATAGATGGTGTAGCCACAAACCATTCGGCAAATAATCCATCTGGTAGCAAGAATTTTAGAAAGTCCCGAACCCTAGTGCAACTGACCGAATTCGGCAAAAACCGAAAATTCGGCTTACACGCTGAATCAATGGTCAAGCTGGCTCGTAAGTAGCTTCTACACCTCATAGCGTCCCTCCTCGAGGAAGAACTGAGCACATCCGTCCAGAAATGGCTGAGTTATAGCAGTTTCCATAGCCGCTGGTGCAAATACGGCTTGGGTCGCCGTCGAGAGTGGGTTTGCAGGCATTTTTAGCTTCCGAGGCTGCTCACGTCGGGTTCCTCGTGACCCACTGGTGCTCCCCAAGCAAACCGTGACTCTTTTCATGCCTCAGAGAGCGAGAACGACCTCGCCGGAGTCCTAACCTCTGCGGTTGATGTCGCACGGCCGTTTCCGGTCACCGCCGGTGAGCTCCGACCCCCGAGGCGAGTTCCACGTGGCGAGATAGGGCTAGGCGGCGAGTTCTAGCGCTGGGGGCGGTCGGGAAGTCAGTTCCGGCGAACCTCGCCGGGGTGCACCACCGCCGAACTCGCGGGCGCGCGAGAGGAGAAAGAAGGCCGGTGGTGGGGCCCACTCGCAGAGTTTAAACATTTCTGGAATTTTCCAGTTTTAGTTCAAACTTCAATTGCATATAACTTCTACTAGGAAGCTCCAAATTCAGTGAACCAAAATTTTATGAACTCAGCTTTTTGAGTACTTTCCAGCAACACAAGTTTCAGCTCATGAAACTTAATAATTTTCCCGAATTAATTCCCTAAAATTTAAACTGTTAGAAATTCTATCTGAAGAATTACTTTATGAAAAATTCTAAAATTTGGCTGTGAGGTTCTTTGGAAAATCCTTGAGTCACGGTAACATTTTCAGACGCATCCAAGTTCATTTAGTCACCCTAATGGTGTGATTAAATGAACTGCCCTGAGAAAATAGAAAAATGTCCAGAAACATTTTCAGATTTTCTCAAATCTTGTTTAGGGCATAGCTTCATCTATAATTCTTCAAAATACATGAAACCAATTCCATTAGAACCATCTTAAATTCTAGTTTCCAGAAAGTAATGGTTGAAGCCATGAAAACCCCTGGAATTCCTTAGAGGTTCTAATATTGACCAAATAGGCTTTTATTTGTACAAGGCTCAAATGAACTTTGTTTCAAATGAAACTTGGTCAAGACTCTGTTTGGGACCCTACCACGCCACCATAAAAATTTCTGAACCAAAGGGGAGGGCTAGCTAGGGTTATAGTAATTATTTATTCAGTTCTACACACTGCATTTGAATTGACATAGTATATCGTTGACGTGTAGTCGCTGAAGACGAGGAAACTCCGGAAGTGCTCGACTTCCTTCTTCCGGACGAAGCCCTAACCCCTGACCAGCATTAACCCATTTTTCAAAGTTTTGCTTTGTTTACATACTTAGTATGATGTATCTATATGTGCGTTAGGTGTAGGATGGATGAGACCCCAAATGCATAACCAGATTTTCCTATAAGAGTGAGGGTAGTGTCTAAGTCCTCGAGTAGACAGGCTATGCTTAATGATTCATAGAACTTCGGTACAAGTCAAGTAGTTGAAAACTACTCGCGAGTTAGGCTTGGGATACACGGGATTGGTTTGAGTGATGTGAGATCACTTTAGTAATGAAAATGAGATTAGGCAGGCGCTAAGGCGCAGCAAGAGGAAGTCTTGTGTGCGCAGCCCTGTCCATGTCGATTGAGGACCGATCCGTGTGCGGCCCACGCTGATCAAGGTTGAACGTACCGAAGGCATATCGGATATATGGGCCCCGGTAAACTGATGTAAGCTAAATCTCCGGGCGTCGAGGCATAGAACACAGATTTATAGGTGTAGGTTGAGGGCAGCAAGGTGGAAATCTGCTAAAGGGCATAGAGAGATGCTCCGTGTAGGGAACCTCCTGTCTGTTTCGGTGCGACCGGTTCGACGTTTGGGCTGTTGGGTGAAAGGTTGTCCCGTACGACATCGAGTGAGCGTGCTGTGCAGCTCCACGGGTGGGCGTACGTGACGTGCTCTTCGGGTATCCCTGCAGGTGTATATCGAGTCGATTCGCCGTCCCTCACGGTGAAGAGTACCACTTGGTCACTAAGTCGTGACGTAGGTTAATATATGAAATGTGATGATTCAGTATTGCTGTTATGATATAATTGTATTGCTACATGTGTGCCACCAAATATTGCTCACTAAATTTCATATTCAAGAACTGTTAACTTGTGGCTAAAAGATGAACTAAGGATGAACTTGTAGGCGTGTCCATTTTCTGAAATTTACCGTCCCATGATCGTTGTACACTACATGTAGAGTTTCATGCCTAGGTGACTCGGTTAAGTCTTGTTGAGCCATCGTGCTCACGGTTGCTGCTATAAGTGTTTTTCAGGTGAGGAGCATCCCACGGACTTGGGGTACGAGTCCACCGGCAAGGGTTACCCTCCGTCGGGGTCTACGGCGTAGTGGGAGCCGTACACACCGCGCTGAGCTGAGGAGTGCAGCTAGTGTGGGTTGCCCTAGGGCTGGGCAACTAACTTTTGCTAGATAGACGGGCGTGAGTTGTACAAATTTAGTTTCCGCTGCTGTAATAATAACACTAATTTGTAACTGAAGTATTGTACTTCTTTGTACATTTCAGTTGGCTTTTCTATGTAATACAATGTTGTTCTTATGATGTGTGCTGTTGGCTGTCGCATCATGCGGCACCACCCTCCGTGATCCTGGATGAGCGGATTCCGGTCCGCCACACTTAAGTGATCAGGCAGCGATCAAATCAACCGAATGGTCAGAAAAACAAACTATGAGGGCATTGCCCTGTGCAGATATCGAGGTCTCCCAGGGCGACACGATGCGGGAAGCAAACACTACAAGAAACACTGCCATTTATGAAGGCCAGTGTTATTTACAACGGTTCTAGGGTTGGCCATTGTAAGTAATATTATTTACGACGACCATGTTCAATCATCGTAAATAAGTTATTTACGACGACCTAACCTAGACCGTCGTAAATATCAGCTTACTTACGACGGCCCTAGCTCGACCGTCGTAAATAATCTTATTTACGACATTCTGCCCAAGGGCCATCGAAATAAGCCTCTTATAATTATTCGCGTGCGGGCCGCCTGCGCCTCCTCGCCCCCCCCCCCCCCCCCCCGCCACTGCACGCCCGGCCGCCCACGCCGCCCGTTCGCCGGCCACCGCCGAGCCGGCCTTACCCCGGAGCCAGCCGCCCCCGAGGCCGCGGCGCCCTTGCTGCCCGCCCGCGGTACGCCGCCGCTGCATGCACCGAGTCGGCCGCCCCGTCGCCGCCGGCCACCGTGCCAACTCAATTTCTTATTAATTATTGCTTGTCTAAGATTAAAAATTTGTGTAGTTCATTAAGTAGTTATGTTTAAGGGGGTAAATATTTAGTAAATAAGTACTTTATTATGTAGGTACTTTTATTGTTAATTATTTAGTTTTTTGTTTATTTAGTTGATTATTTAGTTAGTGAATAATGTAAGTAAATTATTTAGTAAATTAAGTAAAATAAGTAGTTCATTATGTAGTTACTTTTATTGTGTAGTTACTTTATTGTTAATTAGTTTAGTTTTTTTGTTTATTTAGTTGATTATTTAGTTGTTTTTTAGTTGATCATTTATTTAGTTATTTAACTTAGTTGTTAAATTACTTCATTATTTGTTGTTAGTGATCTAGTTTACAATTATCTGTAACTTAATTATCTATTATTAATTACTTAGTTTATAATTGTTTGTTTAGTAGCTTAATTTAGATGATTATTTAGTAGTTTAATTGGTTGAGTAACTGATTGAATAGAAAATTGATTGTTAATATTTACCTTATGACAGTTAACTATATACACCGTCGTGAGAGCATGTAGTACGATAATTATTAGTAGGACAACCGTCGAGCTGGGCTTGGAGGTGAACAGTGCCGTTACTGACGCGAAGGGCTTGTTGGAACACGGTGGTGTACAAGAGACATATACTAGCCATCTCCTAACTTTCCCCTCTCTATCTCTATTTCTTTTCTCAGTCTCTCATTGGAACACATGAAATCCATCCTAAATATGGAGAGGAGGCGGTGAAGATTCACGACGAAGAATACAATTGGCAGAATGCACCAATCGATGTCAACACCGTGTATGTGAGCGGTGGCGAAAAGCCCATGGCCGATGAGATGTTAGCTATGTTTATTTTTGTCGAATCGGGCTACATTATCTTACTCTTAATCTTTTTTGTAGTTCTACCATTTTCGATGGAGTGATTGACTCGAAGGAGGCAAGGCATTCAAGGGGATTCTCCTCGCAGTCTTCGTCCGCTGGACCCAGCCAGTGGATGTTGCAGAGTGATATAGAGTTTCAAAGTGTCCAAAATGAGCTACGCCTAACACGGGAGAAGCTCCAGGAGCAAGCAGCCCTATTGAAAGACACACAAGAGTATCAAGCCAGCTACAATGCACAGATACAAGCAGTGATACAGGTAATAACTTAAAATACAGACCAACCATATCATTTCATTACTATTCATCTGATAATGTTTTGCTATCACTGGCCTTAGCCTAGCAGAACAGGCAGCAGGTTCCCATTCTCTCATGGCATCCTGCGATGCAGCCACCGGTGTCGGCGCAGCCACAGGTGCCTTCTTTAGCGGCACAGGTAAGCAACATTTCATCAAAACAACAGAAATTCGAATACTATAGCAAATTGATACAAAATTAGTCAAACATAGCAAAACTTAGCTGTAATTGTTCAAACGTAGCCAAACATAGCCATAATTGCTCAAACATAGCCAAACTTAGCCATAATTGCTCAAACATAGTCAAACTTAGTCATAATTGCTCAAACATATCCAAACTTAGCCAAACTTAGCCATAATTGCTCAAACATAGCCATAATCGCTCTAACTACAATTTTACATCATAGGGATCGGCGGCGGAGGCTCAGACTCCATCGCCGGAGCTACTGGGATCTAGAGCACGACGTGAGGACCACATTTCGGTCTCCGGAGGTAGCGGACGTGGGAGTGTGTAGCGTCGTGCCTTTTATATTTGAAACTATTGTAATGTGAACCATTTGTCATGTATATATCTGTTTTTGTATTTGCCTGTGAGCTGTCCATCGTGCCAAGTTAGTATTTTTCTATTTTTTAAATGAAATCCCTTGTTTACATTGGCCTGGAGGTGGCCGTCGTAAATAAGTCTAAGTTAATTACGACGGCCTGGAGTTGGCCATCGTAAATAAGCCTGTGTTATTTATGACAGCCAGTTCTTTGCCGTAGTAAATAAGCTTTCAGAGTGTGCCAGCTGGCACGTCTCCATAAGTTACAACGGCCGGCCCAGACTTATGACTCCATATGGCTTAATTACGACGGTTTCGGCCGTCGTAAATGGTCGTGTTTCCTGTAGTGAAAAGGCCTAGGTGTTTAACCTTAAACTCATGATTCCAAGATAGAATTGGATATGTAATTGGGTGATGGATATATGAATTTTGCTTCTCTGTCTGTATATATAGAGTACACACGACTAATACATATGACATTCTATCTACATACTAAATATACTTATGATATATTTGACAATCTATCTAGTCTATCAATTATACTTTAAGTAGATATATGTCAGCCTATCTAATCTGCCAAATATAATATAACAATGTAGATGCAAGATTAATGACAGAACTATTACAGTTTGTTATTTACATGGACAATCATTTGTTACACAAGACACTTTCATATTTAGCCATTCGCAAAGATGTAAACTCTAGTCATTTCCATGCTTAAAAGTCTAAAAACAATTGTTGTAACAACGTTGGCATAGCTGAATACTGTGTGATACCATGTGCACTATTGCATACAAACATATCAAAATCATTAATGATACATGCTTTACACTTTAAGTTCTCTTTGGAGGATATTGAAGACACTTCAAAATAAAATTATTTGTTATATACACATAAAAAGAAAAAAAGAATTACTGGTTCAGTGGTAGACATGATTGAGTCAAGTGTATATTTAAATCACTCAAATGGTAGATGAAAAATCCTTAAATTTATTTAACACAATATGTTGCAGATAAATTTAATAATGTATGACAAGATTTACATGATAACAAAGATTAATACATTGGATTAATGGTTGTAGTTGATACTTTGGCTAAAACAAACATTGGGAAATTTTTTAATGCTAAGAATACACTTTTACCCTTGTAATTGGATTATAAGGCAGCCAGAGAAACAATACAAAAAATTTTATATATTATCTAACTAATACTATTATTTAAATTCATTATTATATAATACATTTTTTGTAGAATGTAAGCATTTTTTGGCCATTAGTCTTACAATTGTCCTGATTTATATTTTGATATGTTTACATTTTAGGGCAAAGCCAACATATAATATTTGAAAACCATAATACTTTTCCATCAATCCTCACTTATCTCTTGTTCTTTTCTCATCATGAAAGATGAAACTTTCTTTTCTCAATGCAATTATTACAAGTTGATTTGATATATTTGACTCATATGACATGGGCTCTATCAATGCAGAGATATTATCAATCCACTCTTTTCCCTATATATTGCACCGATAAATATCATATAAAATATCTCGACAATATAAGGCTCCATGCCCAACGCTTCAATGGATGTAGTACGTTTCTCAATTCATCCTAAAAATATCATGCTAAATATTTTCATCTCCCCATGCTCATAATTGAACCAATGAGGAAGGGGAGTGGTAGATATGGGCTTTTACATAAGGCCCTTTGGCAGTGCTCCCCACTCCTGATTCTCGGCATGAATTAGAGGAGCTCTACCAAACAGCGATTTGTGTCGGTGTTTTTACCACCGGCTAGTAATTGAACGCTTCGCGTCATATGTCCGAGTGGCTAGATAATAAATACAATGATTTATACTGATTCAGATAACATGTCCTACGTCTACTCTAGGGGTTCGTCGGCCTTATATTAGCTCAGGCGGCTCAGGGAACCATGTTTACAAGTGAGGCTTGCTCGTATGCGAGAGCGGATAGAAAGCCTAAGTGTTGTGTGCGTGTGAGCGTTTCACCGTGTGAGGGGACGTTTTGGGCCTCTTCCTTTATAGCCCAGACGCCTATACCTACCCGCCGGCTTCTCATAATTGGGACGGGGGTTTACATTTTGTGTCAGCGTCTAAAGCGGCCCAAAGCGATGCAGGAGTGATGAGTACACCTGCTCCCATCTAGTATACGGTCTGTCTACTTTTGTCCCTGTACACCCATCGAGCGGGTTGGAATGGGTGGTGATGATGGCACAGCATCATGCTTGTCTTGTCGCGCGTGGCCTCCCTCTCCGTCTTGAATTCCTTCTGTCACTTCAGTATTTAAGCATCCCATCTGCCTCCAGTCTAGGCTCTAGCCCGGATCGCCCTTTCCTCCGGCCTTGTCGGCTGGGGTTGAAGGTCGTAGGTCGCTTCTTTCCTTATGGTCGGCTGCTTCCTTGGGATGAGACTTCCTAGCAACATCATCCTAAATTCGTAGCGCAGGCAGGGGCCTGCGTAGCCATGTGTCTCCATGCGATTGGTTAGCCGGTTGCCTCTTGGGTACCCAGGGTACAGTACCCCGTCAGTAGCCCCCGGGCCTTCAGCCGAATTCCTTCTGAATTGGCCGGAGGCATATTTCTGCGTACGACGGAGGTCCTGAAAAGATAAGAGAAAATGGAAGTTGCACTACAGCAATACAACTCACTTACGATGGCCAAGTTATTTACGACGGCTAGTCATCGTAAGTAATCTAACTTAGACGATCGTTGTGGGCCGTCGTAAGTAAACTAACTTACGATGGCCTTGGGCCCATGGCCATCATAAGTTACATGTAACTTACGACGGACATAACCTAAGCCGTCGTAAGTTAACAGCCGTCGTAAGTTGCGGGTTTTAACCGCCGCCCCTGCCCAGGCTCGGGCTCATTCAGCCTGAGCCCGCACCGCCGCCACCGAGATCTGCCGCCGCCACCGCATCGTGCCTCCACGTGCCGCCCCACACTTTCCCGGCCACACCGCCGCCCTGCGCCGCCCCGCTGCCCAAGCCACCCGGCGCCGCCGCCCCACGCTCCCCCAGCCGCCCCGCTGGCCCTGTACGCCTCCCCATGCCGCCCCGCCGCCCGAGCCGCCCGGCGCCGCCGCCCCGCGCTCCTCCGGCTGCCCCACCGCCCAGCGCCGCACCTGCGCACCTCCCCACGCTGCCCCGCCGCCTGCGCCGCCCCGGTGCTGCCGTCCCTCGCTCCCCCAGCCACGACGCCGCTCGACCCCAAGCCCGCCCAGCTTCGCCGCCACTTCGAGGTACGTTTTATTTAGTAATTAATTTAGTTAATTTAGTTTGTTTAATACTTAATTTAGTTTATATAGTTCATTTAGTAATTAATTTAGTTCATCTAGTAAGTAACTTAGTTCATTTATTTCATTTAGTAATTAATTTAGTTAATTTAGTAAGTAATTTAGTTCATTTAGTTCTTAATTTAGATTTTTAATTAATTAGCTTAGTTAATGATTTAATTTATTACTTAATTAGATTGCTTAATTTTGGTTTAGTTGACTATTAAATTAGTTCAATATTTCTTTTAAAAGTTTTAGTTAGTTGATAGTTAAGTTACAAATTTTAATTTAATTTAATTGCTTGGTATCAATATATAAATAAACTGGATTCGGGCCAACTCAGCATATATGGCCCGACACGGGCCATTTAAAGGTCAATGGACATGGCCATGTCCGCCGCCGAGACAACCGTCGAGAATCGTGTGGTTTCGATCAAGAAGCGCCGTTGGTGCCATGGCCATGGCCGCCGCCGCCGTAGCCAACTAGTTTAGCGCTTCTTAGGTTTCTGTGAAGCCAACCGATCAGGTTCCAAGATTGTTTGTCCATCTATGTAGGAGAACAAGATCATTGGAGTTCCTCCGCCGCCCGACGCCATCGTCGAGTACTCTATGGCCATTTTTAGCCCTAATCACCCTCGTTCTTTCCTCCTCTATATCGTTCTTACCTCTCTCTCGTAAATCACTCTAAAATGTAAGATTAACATAACCTATACAATATGCGTCACCTTCGGACCGGCTCGTCTCACATGCGTTACGCATGTGAGGCGTGTAGGTTAAGAATTGTCCCTTTTTGGACAGTTTGGGAGTGGCCGAGGGGGCGTTCTTATGACGAGACGTGGGATCTGGATTCGGACGAGATTTCAACAATGTACCCCTAATGTTCTCCGCTGCACCATTATCGGGCGTGCAGTTGGAGAACAGCGGGGTTATGCTGCCAAAATTTCCTCTGGATCCGGACCCTGCGGCTCGTTATAAGCACGCTCCTCTCGGTCACTCTTGGGTGGGTTTAGGACCTATCCCTTCCAATAGATGTAAAGTGAATGTAATTTCTCTGGCTTTAAATTGCAGAGTAAAACATGGGTGAAGAGCGCAGTTGGATGTATACTGGTTGCAAGAGCAGATCTGGGGGTCACTCAGATGAGTGGTTCGCCAAGACAGGTGCTTTTGTAGATCAAGCATTTTCATTGTCAAATACTGATAAGGTGTGGTGCCCATGTACGAAATGCCGGAATACTAAGTTTTTGGACAAAGTGGAACTTTCGATACATTTGTGTCAAAACGGTTACATGCCATGGTATGAGGTCTGGACCTTTCACGGCGAGACAACTTCTAAAGCTGTACAAGAAGTGGAAGAGGACAATGATGATAACACAAGGGATGATAGGATGGATGAGATGCTAGAAGCTATACAACCAGACCTTATAGAGGATCCACCTACAACGAAGGTTGAAGCGTTCTTCGAGCTTCTCAAAGCTTCAGAACAGCCGCTGCATGAAAACACGGAAGTGACCCTCCTCACTTTCTTGACTAGACTTATGGCAATTAAGTCTAAGTATTTTTTTCTAATAACTGTTACAATGACCTCATCAAATTGATCAGCGATATCCTTCCACAGCCCCATAAAGTGACTAAAGATATGTATCACGTGAAGAAATTGCTTTCGGGTCTCGGTATGAAATATTAGAAGATTGATGTGTGTCTAGACAACTGCATGCTTTTCTAAAAAGAACATGCCAAAGAGAATAAATATTTAAAATGTGGTGAATTGAGGTATGTCGAAGTCGTTAATGAAGATGGTGAAAATGTGACGACAGAAGTCGCATGTAAGCAGCTTCGATACTTACCCGTGACACCTCGGTTGAAGTGTTTGTTTCTTTCGGAAAAAAAACTGACAGACGCATGAGATGGCACAAAGAAGGTGTACGTCAGAACAAAAAAATCATGACGCACCCGTCCGACGGTGAGGCATGGAATGCTCTGGACCGGTTTGATTCAGATTTCAGCCGTGATGCGAGAAATGTTCGGATTGGGTTGGCGACAGATGGATTCTCGCCGTGTACAATCTACCACCGGCCCTCTGTATGAAGTATGAGTTCATGTTAGCCTCATCATATCTGGGTAGGATCATCCTAGGTCACATCTCCGTGATGTTGAAACCGCTGATCGAAGAATTGAAAATGTTGTGGACAGGAGTCGAAGTGTACGACAATTATAAGAAGCAGCGATTCAAGCTTCGAGCTGCTTATTTGTGGTCCATCCATGATTTTCCAGCATATGGCAAGTTTTCTAGATGGAGCACTCACGCTCGTTTGACTTATCTAATATGTGCTTCTGACACTGATTGTTTTTGACTTACTCATGGAGGAAAGATATGTTACTTCGATTGTCATAGACATTGGTTTACTTCGACTCACATGTTTAGGCAACAGATGAATGTATTCAGAAAGGACACCGTTGTCACTAAAGGACCACCGAAATGTCTTAACAGGTCGGAAATATCTGATATGTTGGATAAATTGTTGCTAGATAAAGATCGTCCTGGATATTTTCTTAGTTTCGGAGATGATCACAATTGGACTCATATATGTGGACTATGGGAGCTACCATATGTGAAGTCATTGATACTAATGCACAATATTGATGTCATGCATCAAGAGCGTAACATGGGGGAATGTATCATAAGCACATGCATGAACATGACGTGCAAAACGAAAGACAATATAAAGGCTCGAAAGGATTAGGCTAAGCTTTGTAACCATCCAACTCTTGAGCTTTCTTAAAGTGGTGGTAAACCACGTGCTTCCTTCTGTCTTCGACCCAAAGAAAAGAAAGAACCCCTAAAATGGTTGAAAAGTTTGAAATTCCCAGATGGTTACGTAGCTAGTCTGAAATGAGCTATGAATGTGATCACGGGAAAACTCACTGGGTTGAAGAGTCGTGATTATCACATAATCTTGGAAAGACTTCTACCTGTTATGTTTCTGGGCTATTTTGATAATGCGGTGTGGATGGTGCTAGCCGAGCTTAGCCACTTCTATAGATAGCTCTGTGCTAAAGAAATCATGGTAGAGATGATGAGTAAGTTGGAGGAGATACCGGTATTATTATGTAAGATGGAAAAGATTTTTCCTCCAGGCTTCTTCAATCCAATGCAACATCTCCTTATTCATCTTCCATATGAAGCTGAAATGTGTGGTCCCATGAAGTTGATGAGGTTTACCAAGAAAAAGAGTTACCAGACTCGTTCATCGTCGATCCTGGTGTAGGACTTGATGACTTGGTTAAAGACGCTCAAGATGTCGAGACTTATGATATGCGGAAACAAAAATGAAATCTAGTCCAGACTCTCAGAAAAGAAGATCGATGGTCTGGTTTAAGGAGTAGGGTACATGATCGTGCCGTTGATGATTTTTGAAATTGATGAAGTAATGTTTTCTTCACTAACTTATCTTGAATTTTGTATATTATCTTAGGGCATGTTTGGTACAGCTTCTGAACCAGTTTTTTATAAAAATAAGCTGCGGGTATACCAAACAGTCAGCTTCTCCAGCAGCTTATTAGTTCAGCTGCTTCTCGGAATGAACTAAAAGCAGGATATAAGTTTAAGCTGATGTTCACCAACTTTTCGGACAAGCTGTTTTTTTAACAAGTTTAAGCCGTGCCAAACAGGGCCTTAGTATATTTATCAATTACTTCTTACATCAGGATGTCGTTGTCAAATAGAAAGAGGAAGGGGAGGAAGGGGGTGAGAGGGTTCCTCATCCAGCCCCGGGACTTGGTCTTCTCAGGTACCTTGTGAGGTGCGAGCAGACGCTCTCAGCTGATGAGGCACCTTCCAGACTTTTTGGACCGAGTTCTGGCCTTTCAGCGCACGGAGGTAAATTTCATTTGCCAATCACTTTATTTGAAATTCCATTTATCAATTATTTTTTTCTTATGAATCATTTATTTTTGTAGTCCGACTCAGAAGAGCCAGAGGTTGGGGCTACCCAGCCCTCGGAGCCGGCTACGCAGTCCTCGGAGCCGGCGAGCGTGGATCCTTTGGGATCCAGTGGTGACCAGCCGTCCGGGTCACCGGACATGGTGCCGCCAAAGGGGCGATGGACAAGGAGGACGCACTTTGCTGCTCCTCCTTCTATTCCTCGTGAGCGGATCACTATTCGTCCACTCGGAGACAGGTAAACAAATTGTATAGTATTAAATATTGAATGTTGTCTACCGATACAAATAAGTTAATAAATTTTGTAGATCTTGGCACGATTGTTCGTTCGCGGGCCAGGGATACCACTGGCATGTTAAAGGTGTCATCAGGGCTTTAGTGCGGTTGCACTATCCTAGTGTCATCAACGGTGTCCCTACTTTGTCGTTTGACGACTATGCTCATGTCCCTCACGTGGTCCACGACACCCTTCAGGGGGGCGTGTGGAACGATTTTATTGTAAGTTTAAATGTTTGCATTTTCCACTCATTTAAATTGTTAATGCGGATTAATTAAATTTTTGTTTTCTTAAAGCTGTGGTACCAGCTAGAGGACTCGAGCGAAAGCGTAATGGATCATGCGACTGCCGTGTTCCACAACAATGCTCGTAGGCTCGTGGTGCAGGCGTTGTCGTACGCTCGCATCTAGGACATCAACAAGTACAACAAGTGGCATCAGCAGCAGCAGCAAGGGGGTCCGTTTAGGAAGGGCTCGACACGGCGCGGGAGGTGAAGAAGATACACGGTGAAGGCTACGATTGGGAAAACGCGCCAATCGAACCTAGAGCCATGTACGCAAGCGACGGCGGGAAGGCCCATGGACGGTGAGTTGGTCAACTGTTTCATTTTTTAAACTTCCTTCTTCTACTTATTATTTTTCTATATTTTGTAGGTTTGCCATTTTCGATGGAGTTATCGACTCGAGGGCAGCGCGACCTATGAGAGGCACTCCATCGACGGAGGCTTCGTCCGTTGGGCCGTCGAGTGGCATCTCTCATAGAGGGACTTGGAGTTCCGTGCCATGGAGGATAGGCTTGCGCAGACCCAAGAGGAGCTCGACAGGACGAGGGCCGTCTAGGAGTACCAGGCCAACCTGATGGGCCAGATGCAGGCAGCGGTGGAGGTAAGTAATCTAAATTACTGTATTTTAAATTTTTAGCATTTCAAGAATAAACATGTGTTCTAATATGTTGCAATGACAGGCCTTAGCTCGACAGAATGGCCAGGAGCTCACATTTCCTGCATGGCCGCAGCCGCCATAGGCACTCTCGTTACAGCCTCCCCTAGCACAGGTACCCCCAGCACTGTGTAAATCTTTAATACTATTTAATAGAGAGAGGGGGGAGATAGTGAAAGAGATAGAGGGATGGGGAGAGGGAGAGATAGTGAAAGAGATAGAGGGATGGGGAGAGGGAGAGAGAGAGAGTGGGGGAAGAGAGAGAGAGGGATAGAGAGAGAGTGTGTGTGTGTGTGTGAAAGAGGGGAGAGAGAGGTATGGAGAGAGAGTGAAAGAGGAGTATAGAGAGTGAAATAGAGAGAGAGAAGGGAGAGGGGGTGGGGCGAGGCACAACGAGAGCGAGAGAGAGAATAAAGGAGAGGGAGAAGGGAGAGGCGGATGGGGTGACGGACAACGAGAGTGAGAGAAAGAGGGGGTGGTAAGAGGGAGAGAGAGGGAAAGAGAGGAATAGGAGGGGAGAGATACATGTCTAACTTTTATTTACTTTGCAAGGTTCACTGACGGAGTGACACGACCCCACTGGTCCTGTCGAGCCAGGATCACGCTGAGGGGTGCTGCGTTGCACAGCACCGTATAACACACGTCAAAGGCACAAAGCGGAAGCGGAAGCTTTATTACATAAACAAGTTTATTAACATGTTTACATCAAAATAAGTTTAGTCCACACTCGCGGGCGTAGACTAAGCATCAAGTGCACGTTCAGCCCTCGAACGTGTCCTTGCTAGCACACACGCACACTAACTCTGCGGCGTGCACGACTCCCACTCGACGGGGTTCCCCTCCTGGGGTTCCGTCTCCTCTTCGGGAGTCCCTTCCTCATAGAACCCTGCAAAAGCTTCAAACACAAGCAGTGAGCACGAAGGCTCAGCAAGTCTGACCCGTCTCACCTAAACATGGAACTTCTACATGCGGGTAATGGGTTGCATGAGGTAAAAATCATTTGCAAGGACTCGCCTAATTAGTAGAACCTTACTTTCAAGTTTTAGCAGCAGGTTGTGGAGAACCTTACGCTAAGGCACATGAGAGAGCCGCAATCAAACAAGAAACGCATTTCTCTCATGTACTTTGCCCAAAGTTGAAAAGAACTTTAGTTAGCACTAAGCTACAACATATCATTAACAATCAATATCCAACTTTCAATCAGCAACATTTTAACATGTAACTAGCCTGTTCTTTCTACGTCACGGTACAGTGAACAAGTGGTACTCACTGACCGCGAGGGACGGCGATTATAATCGATTTACACCTGCAGGGTTACCCGAACAACCCGTCACGTACGCCCGTACTCGATGTTGCCTACAACAACCATCACGGACGCCGTACGCGACTACCTTTCACCCGTTAGCCAAATATTGAACCGGTCCCATCGTCCCGAGCAAGAGGTCCCTGCACGCGCATCTCTGTGCCGCCAGCTGATTTACACCTCGAGCTCTCAACCTACCCTCTGAACGACGGGCAATGCCTCAACACCCAGCTACCCGAGTTACATCAGTTTCCCGGTTCCCATATAGCCGGTAGGTCTTCGGTACTGTTCTAGCTTGTTCAACAGGCCCGCACACGGCTCGGTCCTCAATCGACACAAGCGGAGCTACAGCACACAGGCCCCAAAGTCCTGCTGCCCTTACTCTCCGCTCGGTCTCATTTTCTTGCCATGTGTTTCATGTGCTATCTCTACCCGAGCAATGTGCCTCTAGCCTATTCTCGCGAGTAGTTCCAACTACTCGACTTGTACCGAATCCTACTCTATTCTAGCAATGCAGTGTCTAACGAGGTTTTCAATCCTAAACCCAACCCATGGTTTTCTTGGCTGTGCAGTTGGGTTTCCAATCAAGACTCTAATGCAACGAACAAAGGGAAACAAGTATGTGCTCAAAACAATAAAATTTGTAAAAAGGTTAATGCAAACCGGGGCTTGCCTTGCTGCTCTTGGTCGTAGGCTAGCTGTTCCTCCGGAGTAACGAAGTCTAGGACTTCGGGTTCCTCCTCGATCTTAGCGACTACATGATAAGAACAATGTATGTATTAATTTAGAGGCCTTTGTATTAACTTTGAAGTTGTGAAGCCTATAACCCTTACTAGACAGACCTAATGACTGTGAAACTTTTACTGTGGCTTGGTTACAACCTAAACAAAGACTTGGTCAAGTTTTAGTTGCAGCAAAGCTCATTTGAGCCCTCCACAAATAATTATGTCCTTGACCTTAATTGGAACCCTTAGGGTGTTCTAGGGATTTTCATGAGACAAACTATGACTTTCTGAAAACTAGATTTTCAGAGGGTTCTAACGGAGTTGGTCTCACTTAATTTGGAAGTCTCTAACTAAAGATATGAGCTAAACAATTTCAGAGAAAATCCTGAAAATGTTTCTGAACATTTTCTATTTTCTCTGGAACAGTTTTACTAATCACACCATTAGGTGGACTAAATGAGCTCAAATGGATCTGAAATTTTTATGGTAGCTCAATGATATTTTGGTGAACATCTCAGCAAAATTTCAGGATTTTCCGCCAAAGGATTCTCCAGTTAAAATTCCTAACAGTTTAAACATTAAGGAATTAATTCTGGAGAATTAGGGAATTTCATGAAGTGAAACTTGATTTTCTGGAAAGTACTAAGAGAGCTGAATCCAGCAAAATTTGGTTCACTCAATTTGGAGCTTTCTAGCCAAAGTTATAAGGATTTGAAGTTTGAAGGAAATCTGAAAATCGGGGAAAAGTTTAAACTCGCGCGTGGGCCCAGGGGACACGCGTCGCACGCCGAAGCGACAGCACACCGCGGCCCACAAGGCTTTTGCGCGCCAGCACACCCGATCCCGGCCGCAGCCGGATCCCGATTCAAAATATCGGCCGCTGACAGCTGGGGTCCACCCCCTTCTTCAACCTCGCGACACCCGCGCTCCGCCGCCGAGGGACCTCGCCGGAGAGCTCGCCGCTGGCTGCTGTACCGCTCCAAACTTCTTGATTCTGGCCGCCCCTGCCTACTTTTACTTGGGGAACATGATCCGAGGGTCAGCTGCTCATGACAACGGCCGGAGCATGGTCGGCGACGAGCCGCCATATCGGAACGACTTCGGCCATGTCGGCTGATGCTCCTAGTGCCTCAGCTACTTGGGAAACCGGTCGGGGAGCATCAGTGGACCTCAGAGAGGGTTGACATGAACTCGGGGCAGCTCGGGGAAGGCCCGAAATAGGTCCTCACCGTGCGCCCGATACCCCCCGTTCGTTCCGCCATTAGTAGACCTTGAATTACGCCGGGCACAGAGGTTCTCCGGCCCAGAGTTGTGAAGGCAACTTGTGCGGCACCGTGTCTAGCTCGTGTGGGAGTGGCCTGAGGCCCTCTAATCCTTTCTAGAGCACGAATTAAACAGAATCGTACCCGAAGGTCGTTCTGCACACAGACAGGGGACAAGTGGAAATTCGCCGCCGGTGAGCAACCACTCGAGCTGTGGCTCGGGGGTGAGCAGCACCGATCACTTGCGCGTCCAAGGGTGCCTTGGCTCGGGCGTGACAACGCCCAGGTTGGGCTGTCCACGAGAGCCCGAGGTGCGGCGGTTTCCAGTTCCGATTTTTATCTTTCGGCACAGCCGATAGCACTCGGTTTCAATCGACTTCTAGCCATGGGGAGGATGGAGGATGGTTGCTAGTACCTTGCTGGGACCTTGGAATGGAAAGAGGGGGCTGCGATCGGCTTGATCAAGCAGGAACTCGAGCGGCGGCGATGGCAGTGGAAAAACAAGTCGTGTGCGTCGGCAGCTCGAGGAAATGGTGACTGAAGCACGCCGGGGAGGGAATAAATAGCCCGGCCGGTTGGTCTCCGGCTCGGGGCACGCAGCAGGAGCTGGCGCCGGCTGCCCCCTTCGGTGGCGCGCGCGCACAGCTGCCGGGAACCGACTGAACTGTGTTTCAGTCGGTTTGTATTGAGGCAGAGGCTGACATGTGGGTCCCACTTCTCTTTTAACCTCTGAAATTTATTCCTAACAGCTGTGGTAAACAGTGAACCCTATTCTACCCTTGGCAATTCAAATTATTCACCCAAGAGCCATTTGAATTGATCAAAGTTCAAATGAGGTTTGGTTTGAATGAATTTCAGCACAAGTGCAGTTTGAAATTCAAATAAAGTTTGAATTTCTCCCCCTTAGCTCATGTCAAGATCAACTCCAAATGGAGTGAAAATTGGTGTGTGAGCTCACAAAAATGTGCTGAGCAAGAATATGCCTTCCACTTTTAAATTCAGTGGGTGAAAACAGTTTGAATTTGAATATGGTTTCAAACTGCCCTCTTCCTAACTATACCCAAAATGACCTCAAAAAGGTTTTGAATTTGGGTGGAACTTGGCATGGACATCCTTAGCAAAGTGTAGGAGTTTTCATATGTCCAGCCCATCTATATCACATGTGGGAAGTACCACTTTTGCAATGTGTGAGTTTGTTCCCTAATGAGCATGTTGATAATTGTTACTTGCTCTTTATTTGTGTTCATCATTCTTCCTCAAATGAGGTGTGTGGTGTGGTGATGAACACTGCAAATGAGTGTCAAAAACTGAGGCCCTTACATTCCTCCCCCCTTAAAAGAATCTCGTCCCGAGATTATAAGGTGAAATGAGAGAGAGGACGGTGGAAAATTACCGAATATGCGACGTGAAAAAGTCGGGGTAGTTAGTGCGAAGGAATTCTTCGCTCTCCCATGTCGCTTCGTCCATGGAGTGATTACTCCATAGAACCTTGTAGAACCACAACGTACGGTTGCGTGTGGTTCGGGCCTTTTCATCAATAATCTGCACCGGTTCCTCCCGATAGGTGAGATCCGGTTGCAGTTCTTCAATGTCTTCCAGCTGAACGGTAGTTGATAGCTTGAGACACTTCCTCAGCTGGGAAATGTGAAAGACGTCGTGCACACCGGAAAGTGCTTCTGGTAATCTTAGCCGGTATGCCACCGATCCACATCTTTCGGTAATCTGGAATGGACCGATGAATCGGGGTGCTAACTTTCCTCTTACCCCAAATCTGTTTACGCCCTTCATTGGAGACACTCGTAGGTATACGTGATCTCCAACTTCGAATTGTAATGGGCGCCTCCTCCGGTCCGCATACTGTTTCTGTCGGGATTGAGCGGCTTTTAGGTTCGCTTGAATTAATCGAACCTTTTCTTCCGCGTTGTTGACAAGATCAATCCCGAAGGTAACCCTCTCGCCAGATTCACACCAGTTCAGTGGTGTGCGGCATTCCCTGCCGTATAGCGCCTCGTAGGGCGCCATCTTGATGCTGGCTTGGTACCCATTGTTGTACGAGAACTCGGCTAATGGCAAGTGATCATCCCAATTCTTGCCGTGGTCGATAGCGCAAGCTCGTAGCATGTCTTCTAGGATTTGATTTACCCGCTCCGTTTGCCCATCCGTCTGCGGGTGGTAGGCTGAACTACGGATCAGCTTCGTCCCCAGGGCAGCGTGTAGCTGCTCCCAAAAACGGGACACAAATAAAGTGCCCCGGTCCGATACTATGGTACGGGGTACGCCGTATAAGCATAGGATCCGTGAGATGTACAGTTCAGCGTACTTCTTGGCGTTGTAGTTGGTGTTGACCGGGATGAAATGGGCAACTTTGGTGAGCCGATCGACGATCACCCACACAGAATCATGTTTCTGTAAGGTGGTGGGTAAACCGACGACGAAATCCATGCTCACGTCCTCCCACTTCCAGGCAGGAATGCCCAGTGGTTGCAGCAGTCCCGGTTTCCGCATGTGGTCTGCCTTCACCCGTCGACATGTATCACACTCGGACACGTATTTTGCCGTCTCTCGCTTCATCCGTGTCCACCAAAACTTGCTTCTGAGTTCTTGATACATCTTGTTGCTGCCGGGGTGAATAGAAAACTTTGATAAGTGAGCTTCATCAAAGATTCTCTTCCTTAACTCCGGGTTTCGGGGTACGACGATCCGGTCCTTGAACCATAAGACGCCGTCTCCGTCCTTCCGGAAACATTTCAACTCCCCACTGTCTACACGTCTCCGCAAATGTGACATGCCCTTGTCATTCTTCTGGGCTGCCGCTATCTCTTCACGGATGGTGGGGATCAAAGCTAGGTTGTAGAGAGCTCCATGTGGAATCACATGTAGTGGTGGTTCGCTCTCTTCCAACGGTGTGATGGTCAGATTATTGACGTGTGACTTGCGGCTTAGCGCGTCTGCCACAACGTTTGCCTTGCCCGGATGATAATGGATCTCTATCTCGTAATCCTTTATCAGTTCCAACCATCTTCGTTGCCTCATGTTCAGCTCCTTCTGAGTGAAGATGTACTTGAGGCTTTTGTGGTCGGTATATAAATGTACGAGGTTACCGAGTAGGTAGTGCCTCCACATTTTCAGTGCAAGTACCACGGCAGCGAGCTCCAAATCGTGAGTTGGATAATTTTGCTCATGGTTCCTAAGCTGTCGTGATCCATACGCGACCACTCTTCGGTCTTGCATCAGCACACATCCGAGCCCAATGCCGGATGCATCGCAGTACACATCGAACGGTTTTGTTGTGTCTGGCTGCGCCAAAACCGGTGCTGATGTTAGGTGTTTGACTAAAGCCTTGAATGCTGCTTCACATGCTGGACTCCAAACATATTTGGTAGCCTTCTTCAGCAGTTCTGTCATTGGCCTGGCAATCTTCGAGAAGTTCGGAATGAACCTCCGATAATATCCCGCGAGTCCGAGGAAACTCCGTACCTCATGAACAGTTCTCGGGGATTTCCAATTCAGCACTTGCGTGATTTTGCTCGGGTCCACAGCGATACCCTCCGCTGAGATGATATGCCCGAGGAAAGGCACTTGCGATATCCAAAACTCGCATTTGCTGAACTTTGCGTATAACTTGTGATCCCGCAGCCGTTGCAAGACTATACGCAGATGTTTCTTGTGATCTTCCTCCGACTTGGAGTATACCAGGATGTCGTCGATGAAGACCACGACAAACTTGTCCAGCTCCGGCATGAACACCGAGTTCATTAAATACATGAAGTGAGCTGGAGCATTGGTGAGGCCAAAGGACATGACCAGGTACTCATAAAGTCCGTACCTTGTCGAAAAAGCTGTCTTTGGAATGTCCTCAGCCCTGATCTTAATCTGATGGTACCCGGATCTTAAATCCATCTTGGAAAAGACCTTTGCTTCAACCAACTGATCAAACAACATGTCGATCCGTGGCAACGGGTACTTGTTCTTGATGGTTACGGCATTTAATGGACGGTAGTCCACGCAAAGCCGCAACGTTTCATCCTTCTTTTTGACAAATAATGCCGAACAGCCCCATGGCGAGGAGCTCGGCCTAATAAAACCCTTCTCCAGAAGGTCCGTGAGCTGAGTCTTCAGTTCCGCCAACTCCTTGGGCGCCATCTTGTACGGCCTTCGGGATATTGGCATGGTTCCCGGTGCAAGTTCAATCTTGAACTCCACCTCTCTATCGGGTGGCATCCCCGGCAAATCATCCGGGAATACATCAGGGAATTCTCGGACCACTGGAATGTCTTCCAATCTGATGGTTGTGGCTTGATAGACACTTGGAAGTTTTATTTCTGGACTGTCCAGAAATAATGAGTGAGAACCGTGCACTCCTGAGTTTAAGTGCACGACTCGGAGGACGGTGTCTAAAACAGCGCCGTGGCGGGTTAACCACGACATCCCTAGGATTACATCGACCTTCTGTCCCTCTAAGATAATGAGAGACGTAGGGTACACTCTACCCGCTAAGCATAATGGTGCTTTGGAGACCATTACGCTTGCTGAAATCTTCCCACCCGGTGAACAAATTAAATATGGACTATCGGTGGGTAGTATTGGCAAGCTGTGTTTAGCAATGAAAGCTTGGCTAATAAAATTATGCGTGGCGCCTGAATCAAATAGTACTATAGCGGGATGCTGGTGGAGTTGGAACATACCCGCAAGGATTGGCTCGCCCTCCGGCACGTCCTCAATGGCAAGCTGGTGGACAGTGCCGGGCCTAGGGTTTGCCCGCCGCGCATTAGTAGGGTTCCGGGGTTGATTCCTCCCCGGAAACTGTGGTACCACTCCGCCGCCTTGCCTCTCCGGGCAACTGCTCGCGAAGTGTCCTGGACGACCACACTTGTAACATGTGGCCGCTGCTGGTGGAGTACTTGGTGGACGAAAGCCCGGCATGCGTTGCGGAGGTGCAAACGCACGCGGCATCGCCCGCTGCTGCTGCTGTTGTTGCGGTGGTGCTGGCAGTGCCGGCCGGAATGCCGGTGAAGAATACGGCCGACCGCGGAACGGCATCGACCGCTGTGGTGGCTGCCAGCGCGGACCTGATGGTGGGCGATTCACCATCCGAAACTTCTGAGAAGGACCGCCTCCTTCTCCGCTGCTCTGCGGCGCGCTTCGCTTTCGCTCTGCCGCCGCCAACTCCTTGCCGGAGTCTTCCTGAACAATCGCAGCATCAATTATGTCGTTAAGGCTGCCGCGATTGAACATCGCCAGCTTGTCCTTCAGGAGCGGGTTAAGCCCCTGGTAAAAGTGGTCCCGCCGCTTCTCGTCCGTATCTGCGTGATACGACGCGTAGAGTGCGAGATCGTTGAACGCTCTGGAGTACTCCAGCGCGTTCCGGCTCCCTTGTTGCAGGTGTAGGAATTCCTGCGTCTTCCTCTTCATCAAACCGGGCGGTATATGATAGGCCCGGAAGGCCGTCCGAAACTCCGCCCAGGTCATCACTCGGTCGGTGGGTTGTGAAGCACAAAAGTTAGCCCACCACGCGCTCGCGGATCCTTGGAGCTGCTGGACCGCGAACTGAGTCTTGCGCTGCTCGCTGATTTGGAGCAGCCCGAACTTCATCTCTATGGCGCGGAGCCAGTTGTCCGCGTCAAGTGGTTCATCCGCCCTTGAGAATACAGGGGGATGAGTCGCCAGGAATCGGAGTAGGAGCTCTGTTGGCGCTCCTCACGATCTTGACGTCTCTCTGGGCGAGACGTATTCGCAATTAACGTTTGCAGTAGCTCTGTATGCTGCTGATGTGAACCCGCCATTGCCGCGACAATGTCGGCCAATGTAACCGTTGGCAGTGGCGGTGGCGGTGTTTGCTGTTGCTGTTGCTGCTGCTGTCCCGAGGAGTCCTCGGGAGGCGGTTGGGAGGTCTCTCCCCCTTGGCTAGTACCTCCAACATCAGGGTTGGCACGAGTACGCGTCATTCTGAAATTCAACACAGCAGCAATTAGCACATGTCTTACTCAAAATTCCATAAACAGCAGTAAGTATTGAAGCGACGCATGACTAACTTGCACAACATTCACATATATTGATAAAGCATAAACTTTATACAAGATACATTATTCTCGGATCTCCGAGAAGTCGTGCTCATGTCGTCACTACCTATACATACGCTACTGTCTACCCGACATGTCACCGATTACAAAAGTTGGGTTACGCTACCCTAGCTGCCCTACTTGGCAACCGTAACCCCCTACTCGGAGTAGAACTCGACCTCCTGTGGGTCGTCCTCCTCCGGTACCTCAGCCGGTGGCTCTGGATCTACCACCTCTTCTCCCATTCCGGGTTCTCCCATGGCTGGAAGACCCAAGACTACCGGTACGCCCAATACCGGGGGCACGAGGTCCTGCAATGCATGCACCTCGTCCATAGCCTGGTTGTAGTCCTCTTCCCAGCCTTGTCCTTCCTCAATAGCGTCGTCCCGCTCTTGAGCAAGGTCCTCATTCTGCTGGGTTAGGGTCTGCACCAGCTCTTGCAACGCCGCAATGTCAACACGGCTCTTCTTCTTTGCCTTCTTCAGACGACGCAACTGATTGTGTTGTTCATTCAGTCGCTTGATCGTCGGAAGGAGCACATTGCGGAGTGCACTGTGAGCACTCTCAAAATGATCTCCACGGCTTGTGCTCTCCTTGAGCTTGGTGGCGAGATGCTCCGTATGAACAGCTTGGCTGTCCATCACAGCGTTTCCCGCCCTCATTTGGAGGCTGAGATTTGCCTCCGCGGGGTTGTACCTTGGGCAACTCGGGTTTGTTGCCTCTAGGTACCTCTCTTCCCACACATGCTGAGCTCGTCCCTCCACCGGAACGAGTGCGTATGGAGTTCCCTCCATAGCCTGCACGTGTAGTTGGCAGAAACGTGACATAGTGTCACGGGCTGCCACTTGCCACATCCCTTCCGGTTGTCTTCCTCTCACCGTGACGGTGAATGGCACCCAACCGGGTGGCGTAGGCCCTGCAGGAACCTCGACATGGATCGTCCACGTCTTGTTCCCCTCTTCACCTTCTTCCTTGGCGAAGTATTGCGGCATCTGGTTGTACCCGAAATATTGGAGCATTAGCCACAATGCTCCCGGGTAGCCGCTACGGTCAGAGCAGTGGGAAACTACCCACCCGTTCTCCAACCGTTTACCTGCTGCCATCTGTAAAAATATATTTGAGAAATGTCAAATATTTATTTAAACAGTAAACCATTGAGTTATAACATAAGATATGTCATTGAACCCTTAACACTTGGAAACATAGTTCAAATTTTTAAACAAATTTGACTGCTGATCTGCTGTTCCCATGACAGCCCTGACCAGTTTCCATATCAATCTGATTTAGGCCAGGTTAAAAGCAAAACCAGTCCTGGAGCTCAACATCAAAGTTAAATTTAACTTCAATAGCTTTCCAGAAAGTATTTGGTTGGCCTAAGATCTGCTCTGGTTCAAAAGTTATGAGATGTCAAAGTTAACAGAATTTCTGGAAACAATTGGACAGCACCTCCCTGCCTTAGGTACTGATTTGATCCAAGAATCCCAGTTAATTCTGTTCCTAATCTGACAAAACTTTCTGTTACAAAGTTGTAACCCCTCTCATAATCTTTCCAGAACTACCTCATTTCCTATTTTTGGATTTTTAAGCAGGAAGTTATGCTTAATTTACAGAGAGTCTACAGAGAGTCTTTGCTCTGTCCTGTTTTCTGGACAGTTTCAACTCCGTTGCATTTTTCGAGTGGTTAAGGGATGAAACACCTCTGGAACTTAACAGAAAAGTTGTAAAGCTCCTCCAAAGCTTTCCAGAAATGTATCATACGACCCCAACCTCGAAAGAACTCAACCTCTAACCTCTGATTACTTCAGCCTTGATTTAGCTGAAAACAGAGTGCTCTGTCCTTAACATCCTATAAGTTGAAAACTTATTAGCTTTGAATATCCTGTTCAAGGGAAGGAGTTACATCAAGTTTTACTACTTTGGATCAAAACCTTCAAATTTTTAAATGAAGTTGTTCATTTAGTTGGGTGTGACGTCGATGCGTCACCAGATCATGTCGGTACTACGTCCTCACAAAGAAAAACCTATACCGGACTTAGCCGGCTTCGTTAGTTTAGTGGCACTACTCGTCACTCGCACACGGATGCTACACGTCTACCGTTTCGTGGTAAGGCTACCTGCAGAAATTCAACCAATCATCAGACTCGGCTGCACACCGAGCCTGGAATCCATACAGTTGGTACATCCGGCCGTCATCACTCGCCCGGATGTTCTCAAGCCAAACACGCCCTGAGTTACGTGTTCACGTTTCAGACCACGTGACGGGGTCTCCCATGTTGCACCACGCACGCCAGGGACAGACGTTGCTCGAATACCCCAAACGACATGAAGAGTCGTAGAGGATATCAAAGCGGGTCGGGTTACCTGCCACCCGTGGGGCTCCACCCTTCAGCTTGTGCGCACTGGTGGACAGCGCTTACGTGCACCCCCCAAGACATGAACGTCCCGAGATGCACGATTTTCCGACATAACAAATAAGTTAATAAGCCACTTTCTATATACTAATAACATCCTTATACGGGCTACTAACTCGTTCCTCACTGGATTTTTGAAAAAGAAGACCTTTGTACTGTGTTAAACCTCAAGCGAGCTCTGATACCACGCTGACACGACCCCACTGGTCCTGTCGAGCCAGGATCACGCTGAGGGGTGCTGCGTTGCACAGCACCGTATAACACACGTCAAAGGCACAAAGCGGAAGCGGAAGCTTTATTACATAAACAAGTTTATTAACATGTTTACATCAAAATAAGTTTAGTCCACACTCGCGGGCGTAGACTAAGCATCAAGTGCACGTTCAGCCCTCGAACGTGTCCTTGCTAGCACACACGCACACTAACTCTGCGGCGTGCACGACTCCCACTCGACGGGGTTCCCCTCCTGGGGTTCCGTCTCCTCTTCGGGAGTCCCTTCCTCATAGAACCCTGCAAAAGCTTCAAACACAAGCAGTGAGCACGAAGGCTCAGCAAGTCTGACCCGTCTCACCTAAACATGGAACTTCTACATGCGGGTAATGGGTTGCATGAGGTAAAAATCATTTGCAAGGACTCGCCTAATTAGTAGAACCTTACTTTCAAGTTTTAGCAGCAGGTTGTGGAGAACCTTACGCTAAGGCACATGAGAGAGCCGCAATCAAACAAGAAACGCATTTCTCTCATGTACTTTGCCCAAAGTTGAAAAGAACTTTAGTTAGCACTAAGCTACAACATATCATTAACAATCAATATCCAACTTTCAATCAGCAACATTTTAACATGTAACTAGCCTGTTCTTTCTACGTCACGGTACAGTGAACAAGTGGTACTCACTGACCGCGAGGGACGGCGATTATAATCGATTTACACCTGCAGGGTTACCCGAACAACCCGTCACGTACGCCCGTACTCGATGTTGCCTACAACAACCATCACGGACGCCGTACGCGACTACCTTTCACCCGTTAGCCAAATATTGAACCGGTCCCATCGTCCCGAGCAAGAGGTCCCTGCACGCGCATCTCTGTGCCGCCAGCTGATTTACACCTCGAGCTCTCAACCTACCCTCTGAACGACGGGCAATGCCTCAACACCCAGCTACCCGAGTTACATCAGTTTCCCGGTTCCCATATAGCCGGTAGGTCTTCGGTACTGTTCTAGCTTGTTCAACAGGCCCGCACACGGCTCGGTCCTCAATCGACACAAGCGGAGCTACAGCACACAGGCCCCAAAGTCCTGCTGCCCTTACTCTCCGCTCGGTCTCATTTTCTTGCCATGTGTTTCATGTGCTATCTCTACCCGAGCAATGTGCCTCTAGCCTATTCTCGCGAGTAGTTCCAACTACTCGACTTGTACCGAATCCTACTCTATTCTAGCAATGCAGTGGCTAACGAGGTTTTCAATCCTAAACCCAACCCATGGTTTTCTTGGCTGTGCAGTTGGGTTTCCAATCAAGACTCTAATGCAACGAACAAAGGGAAACAAGTATGTGCTCAAAACAATAAAATTTGTAAAAAGGTTAATGCAAACCGGGGCTTGCCTTGCTGCTCTTGGTCGTAGGCTAGCTGTTCCTCCGGAGTAACGAAGTCTAGGACTTCGGGTTCCTCCTCGATCTTAGCGACTACATGATAAGAACAATGTATGTATTAATTTAGAGGCCTTTGTATTAACTTTGAAGTTGTGAAGCCTATAACCCTTACTAGACAGACCTAATGACTGTGAAACTTTTACTGTGGCTTGGTTACAACCTAAACAAAGACTTGGTCAAGTTTTAGTTGCAGCAAAGCTCATTTGAGCCCTCCACAAATAATTATGTCCTTGACCTTAATTGGAACCCTTAGGGTGTTCTAGGGATTTTCATGAGACAAACTATGACTTTCTGAAAACTAGATTTTCAGAGGGTTCTAATGGAGTTGGTCTCACTTAATTTGGAAGTCTCTAACTAAAGATATGAGCTAAACAATTTCAGAGAAAATCCTGAAAATGTTTCTGAACATTTTCTATTTTCTCTGGAACAGTTTTACTAATCACACCATTAGGTGGACTAAATGAGCTCAAATGGATCTGAAATTTTTATGGTAGCTCAATGATATTTTGGTGAACATCTCAGCAAAATTTCAGGATTTTCCGCCAAAGGATTCTCCAGTTAAAATTCCTAACAGTTTAAACATTAAGGAATTAATTCTGGAGAATTAGGGAATTTCATGAAGTGAAACTTGATTTTCTGGAAAGTACTCAGAGAGCTGAATCCAGCAAAATTTGGTTCACTCAATTTGGAGCTTTCTAGCCAAAGTTATAAGGATTTGAAGTTTGAAGGAAATCTGAAAATCGGGGAAAAGTTTAAACTCGCGGGTGGGCCCAGGGGACACGCGTCGCACGCCGAAGCGACAGCACACCGCGGCCCACAAGGCTTTTGCGCGCCAGCACACCCGATCCCGGCCGCAGCCGGATCCCGATTCAAAATATCGGCCGCTGACAGCTGGGGTCCACCCCCTTCTTCAACCTCGCGACACCCGCGCTCCGCCGCCGAGGGACCTCGCCGGAGAGCTCGCCGCTGGCTGCTGTACCGCTCCAAACTTCTTGATTCTGGCCGCCCCTGCCTACTTTTACTTGGGGAACATGATCCGAGGGTCAGCTGCTCATGACAACGGCCGGAGCATGGTCGGCGACGAGCCGCCATATCGGAACGACTTCGGCCATGTCGGCTGATGCTCCTAGTGCCTCAGCTACTTGGGAAACCGGTCGGGGAGCATCAGTGGACCTCAGAGAGGGTTGACATGAACTCGGGGCAGCTCGGGGAAGGCCCGAAATAGGTCCTCACCGTGCGCCCGATACCCCCCGTTCGTTCCGCCATTAGTAGACCTTGAATTACGCCGGGCACAGAGGTTCTCCGGCCCAGAGTTGTGAAGGCAACTTGTGCGGCACCGTGTCTAGCTCGTGTGGGAGTGGCCTGAGGCCCTCTAATCCTTTCTAGAGCACGAATTAAACAGAATCGTACCCGAAGGTCGTTCTGCACACAGACAGGGGACAAGTGGAAATTCGCCGCCGGTGAGCAACCACTCGAGCTGTGGCTCGGGGGTGAGCAGCACCGATCACTTGCGCGTCCAAGGGTGCCTTGGCTCGGGCGTGACAACGCCCAGGTTGGGCTGTCCACGAGAGCCCGAGGTGCGGCGGTTTCCAGTTCCGATTTTTATCTTTCGGCACAGCCGATAGCACTCGGTTTCAATCGACTTCTAGCCATGGGGAGGATGGAGGATGGTTGCTAGTACCTTGCTGGGACCTTGGAATGGAAAGAGGGGGCTGCGATCGGCTTGATCAAGCAGGAACTCGAGTGGCGGCGATGGCAGTGGAAAAACAAGTCGTGTGCGTCGGCAGCTCGAGGAAATGGTGACTGAAGCACGCCGGGGAGGGAATAAATAGCCCGGCCGGTTGGTCTCCGGCTCGGGGCACGCAGCAGGAGCTGGCGCCGGCTGCCCCCTTCGGTGGCGCGCGCGCACAGCTGCCGGGAACCGACTGAACTGTGTTTCAGTCGGTTTGTATTGAGGCAGAGGCTGACATGTGGGTCCCACTTCTCTTTTAACCTCTGAAATTTATTCCTAACAGCTGTGGTAAACAGTGAACCCTATTCTACCCTTGGCAATTCAAATTATTCACCCAAGAGCCATTTGAATTGATCAAAGTTCAAATGAGGTTTGGTTTGAATGAATTTCAGCACAAGTGCAGTTTGAAATTCAAATAAAGTTTGAATTTCTCCCCCTTAGCTCATGTCAAGATCAACTCCAAATGGAGTGAAAATTGGTGTGTGAGCTCACAAAAATGTGCTGAGCAAGAATATGCCTTCCACTTTTAAATTCAGTGGGTGAAAACAGTTTGAATTTGAATATGGTTTCAAACTGCCCTCTTCCTAACTATACCCAAAATGACCTCAAAAAGGTTTTGAATTTGGGTGGAACTTGGCATGGACATCCTTAGCAAAGTGTAGGAGTTTTCATATGTCCAGCCCATCTATATCACATGTGGGAAGTACCACTTTTGCAATGTGTGAGTTTGTTCCCTAATGAGCATGTTGATAATTGTTACTTGCTCTTTATTTGTGTTCATCATTCTTCCTCAAATGAGGTGTGTGGTGTGGTGATGAACACTGCAAATGAGTGTCAAAAACTGAGGCCCTTACACGGAGGCGCAGACTCCATCTCCGCAGGTACCGGCACCGGAAGGGACGCGCAAAGACGACGTTCACGGCTCTGGAGGTAGTTGTGAGGGGAGTGTGTAGCCATTAGGTGTTTTTAGATTTCTTTGGACTTCATGAATGAACCGTCGATTGTGTATTGTGTTGTTTGTCTGTGTTATACAACTGTGTGATTTGTCTCGGCTTGCAACTGTGCCAGGGCAGCTAGTTTCTGTTTTTTTTTAAATATTAAAACCATAACTTACGATGGCCTGGCTAACTTACGACAGCTGCTGTAGCCGTCGTAAGTAAGTCCAAGTAACTTACGACGGCCAGGCTCAGGCCGTCGTAAGGCCCTGCCCACCATATGGCCCAGGCGGTTACATACGACGGCTACGGGCCGCCATCGTAAGTTGCATAACTTACGACGGTGGCCGTCGTAAGTAACATAACTTATGACCAAATCCTCATGACAGCTACAAACCATCGTAATTAGGCGTAAACCATCGTAATTAAGCTAATTATGACGGTTTAGACCTTACTTACGACGGCATTGGCCGTTGTAAGTGAGTCGTATTGCTGCAGTGTTGTGTGAGATCAATGTTTCGTTTGGGTTCATGGCTACATCCGAGCTAAAAATCTCGGGCGTCAAGCCCATCATGACTTTGAGTCACTCGATAGCCCCTGAACCCTCCCTTTGCGGCTTGGGCTTGGTTTGTTTAGCGAATCCGCTTCGCTCGCCATCTGCAAACCGTTCACGGGCTTAGAGGGGTTGAGCCGAACGAGAAATTACCTCGATAGTCAAATTCCTGGGCTTGGTGAGCTGCCTAACGGGTTAATCCAAGTGGAACCTCACTTCCTTTCCACAAGGGTTGGAGAATCAGGTTTACCTGATCTAGGTTTGATGCCCGCCTTCCATAAGATCCCTCTTGGTACACTCATGCGGATCCCAGGCGGTTCATGGGACCGGGCAACTCGATGCCGACCTTCGGGTGATTACCAGGAGTCGCCAAGATAAGACTTGGATATCAGACTTAGATAAGTCGGCTGCGTCGGAGCTCCCAAGTGATCCATTGATAGCCACCTTGCATCGGTTGTCCCTTGCTCGGGTTCATTCTGGGCGGTCCTTTCGACCTGCATGTCAGGTAGACCTTAGAACCTAAAACCTTGATCGGACCCTGAAAGTGGGCCATAAAAACTTACCTACTTATCTGGGCCTTTGATTCGTATGGCCCGTTGACGTCACGTCAAGGGTAGGCGAGGGGGCGTGGAGGAGAGGTGGTTTTGAAAGAGGAAAAGGTGGCGCGCGACTCTTCAAATCATTGTGAATATCGAAGGGGCGGATTTGTCCGTGTCCCGAGGTCTCGAGAGGCGTGATGCCACTCTACGGACGTGAGGCGTTGCTGCAGGGCGCATGCGTCCGTGGGCCTGTCGTCTTTACCTGTTGCTATCGTGCGCTGGCTATATAAACGGCCCTTTGGGGCACAGGTCTTCATGCCAGTGGTTTCCTCTTCCGCTCCAGCCTTCTCACGCTCCAGCGCGAGTTAGGAGAATATTTGAAGGAGGAAATATGTGGTTCTCCCTTCTATCGAGCCTTGCTTTGAACTATGACGGTGTTCCTTCTAGGTCCGGATGCTGATCGCCGACTCCTTGATCCCGATGGGCGGTGGCGCCTTTGTCCTGCCACTGCTGAAGTTTGTGGATAACTGACATCAAGACCGGCTTCATCTCCACGATGAAGGCCCGGTGCTTCCGTTCCTCGCGGGATGGCCGTCCGTCGTTCGGGGCTAGCGGTGCTTGGACTTTATGGAGGCATACAAGCAGTGAGTCATCGTAGTCCAGATGCGAATCGAAGTGTTACAAGCAGAGGGGATGACCGAAGGCAAGCAAACTTGCAAGAACGCTGCCCGGGGGTAAGTGAACTTTCAAGAACACTGAATTGAGGATGTTTCCTGTAATCATCAATTTTCTTACTGACATCAACCATCCTCCTATAAGCCTTTGTTCGGCCATCTGCCCTTCTCCCTTTTATTGTGAATGCACTGGCCCCTTGTGGCTCTTCTAATGAAGAAAAGTGGAATACTTCCTTGTAATGCAAATGTACTAGCCCTTCGTGGCTCTTCTAATGAAGAAAAGCAGAAAATTTTTCTACGCGCTTGAGATTTTTCCTTTGCGTTGTGTTTTTAGGTTGTAGATTTGAGAACTTTTGCAATTTTATTCGGGGAGTGTAAACACTGGGTCAGAAAAAACAGTACGTCAATTTTGTTCCTGCACTTCGCTCGATCTGTAGCTCCGAGAACTTTCGCAGTTCTAGCCGTAGGTTGCAAAGCGCGAAGGAAGTACTTAGAAAATTTTTGTAAGTGCCTTAAGGGTAGCAGACCCTGAGTGGCACGTGGTAGCCGAGCTGGTAGGCGCACATTGTGGCACTTGAGTCGCGCGGATCTGCCTGGGCTCTGACCATTCGAGGTTGAGGGCATCACCCTATTTGACAAAAAGACGTGCCCGGGCTTGAGCTCAGGAGGCAGGGCCCTACTTTTCGTGGAAGTAAAAAATTCAAAAATAGGACGAGGACACTTATGTTTTGGCTTCTCACTCACTTCTTTTCGCTCGAATGTCAGGGTCGGTAAAACCGTCTAAAGTGTTCGATGTTTCAGGCCTTGGGGAAGATGTTCCCGTCGGCATCCTTTAGTCGGTACACTCCGGGACGTAAGACGTCTGCCACCATGTATGGGCCTTCTTACGGGGAGGATAGCTTGTGCTTGTCCTTGTTGGTTTGGATTCTTCGGAGGACCAGATCGCCAACCTAGAAGACTTGGGGTTGGACCCGTCGAGAATGGTAGCGGCGAATGCCTGTTGTTACTTTGCCACTCTTAGGAGGGCGACGTCACAATCTTCGTCTGGTTGGTCGACGGAGTCCTGCCTTGTTATTTTTTCAGACCAGGTTTCGTCATAGGCTTTCGTTCGGGGAGAGTCGTATTCGAGCTCAATTGGGAGGACCGCTTCCGACCCATAAGTCATGAAAAAAGGCGTGAAGCCGGTCATCCAGTTGGGTGTGGTGCGGAGGCTCCATAGGGCGGAGGGTAGTTTGGCAACCCATTGCTCGGCGGACTTATTGAGTTGATCAAAGATGCGAGGTTTGATCCCTTGCAGGATCATGCCGTCGGCTGATTCGACTTGCTCGTTGGTTCAGGGGTGAGCCACCGAAGACTAGTCAATCCAGATGTTTAATTCGTCACAGAATTCCAGATATCTCTTCCTAGCGAATTGTGTTCCATTGTCGGTGATGATGAATTGGGCACCCTGAAACGGTACACAATGTTCTAGAAAAAAAACTTGCCACTTGTTCGGATTTCACAGAGACAAAAGGCTTTGCTTCTATCCACTTCATGAACTTGTTGATGGCTACGAGGAGAACGGTGAAGCCCCCGAGCGCCTTCTTGAAGGGTCCAAGGAGGTCAAGCCCCCAAACGGTGAAAGGCCATGTGATGGGGATGGTCTGGAGGTCTTGCACCGGCACGTGCATCTGCCGGGCAAAGTACTGGCAACCCTGCAGGCGCGCATGATCTGTTGGGCGTCACTGACTGTGCTCAGCCAGAAGAAGCTCTGACGGTACTCCTTTCCGACCAAGGAGCAGGGCGCGGCGTGGTGACCGCAGAAGCCTTTGTGAATGTCGAGGAGGAGTGCCCGCCCTTGGTCATTCGAGATGCATCGCTGGAGGATACCCGTGACGTTGCACCGAAAAAGCTCGTCGCCAACGATGATGAAGGAATTAGCTCTCCGAGCGAGGCATCAGGCTTCGGTTTCTTCGGCCGGGAGCTCATCGTGTTTAAGATACTTGATAAAGGGTGCCTCCCAGCCTTGCTCAGTCGCGAGGATGGAGGAGTTGGGAAAAGGGTCATCCTTACCCTAGTCCTCCTTGATCCGGGGCTCCTCTCACACTCGGGAGCTTGTATCATCTTCTTCGGCTCAAACAGACAGGGATGTCTTCTACAAAGACACCGGAAGGAGGGGTCTCCCAACTTGAGTCCACTTTGGCTAGAAGGTCGGCCATCTCGTTGTCCTATCTAGGAACGTGATGGAGATCGAGCCCTTCAAATCAATCTTGGAGCCTTTGGACCTCGCAGCAGTACGCGGTCATGCGCTGGTCGTGGCAGCTCGATTCGTTCATGACTTGGTTGATGATGATCTCAGAGTCCCCTCACATGTAGAGTCACCGAGCACCGATTCCAATGGCCATCTTGAGTCCGTTGAGGAGTGCCTCATATTCAGCAACGTTGTTGGTCACTTTGAAGTGGAGCCGCCACGCGCATCGCAGTTGGTCCCCTTCGGGGGATATGAGTAACGCTCTGGCCCCGGCCCCGTTGAGGGTTAACGACCCATCTAAATACATCGTCTAGTATTTTGGCGCAGTTGGCTCGATGGCGGTTTCGGTCTCTGTCCACTTGGCAACAAAGTCAGCCAAGAACTGCCATTTAACCGTCATGCGCGGTATGTACGATATGTCAAGACCCATGAGCTCAAGGGCCCACTTGGCGATCCCGCCCGTGGCGTTGCGGTTGCTTATGATCGTACCGAACCCATGCGCCGTCACTACTTTTATGGAGTGACACTCAAAGTAGTGAAGTAGCTTGTGTTTCGTTTTCAGGATCGCATACACAAGCTTTTGTACATAGGGGTAAAGGACCTCACAGTCGGTCAGAGCTTTACTTACAAAGTAAACCGTCCTCTGGACCGACTGGATATGCTCGGGCTCCTCCCTTTCTACCACTAAGGCAGTGCTAATTACCTGGCTAGTTGCTGCTATGTAGAGGAGGAGAGGCTCGCCTTGCCTGGGTGAGGCCAGCGCGAGAGGACTGGTGAGGAAGGTCTTCAGTCTGTTGAAGGCTGCTTGTGCTTCCTCTGTCCATCTAAAGGGCTCAGATTTCAGTTGGAGCCGGTAAAGCGGTAGGCCTCGCTCTCCGAGTCGGGAGAAAACGGCTTAATACCGCGAGGCATCCCATCAATTTTTGTACCCCATTGACGTTGTGGATGGCCCCCATGCTGGTGATGGCGGTTATCTTCTCGGGGTTAGTTTCGATGCCAAGTTCTTTGATGATGAACCGGAGCAACTTGCCTCTCGGCATGCCAAAAACGCACTTCTTTGGGTTCAACTTGATGCCGTATCTTCGAAGGTTTGTGAATGTTTCTTTGAGGTCGGCGATGAGGTTGTTCGCTCGTTTGGACTTCAACACGATATAGTCCACATAGACTTCTAGGTTCCACCCAATCTGCGACTGTAAGCACATTTGCAAGCAGCGTTGGTGCGTGGTCCCCGTGTTTTTGACCCGGAACGACATTCTGACGTAGTAGTAGGAGCCGAAGGGAGTGATGAACACGGTTGCCAGCTGTTCCTCCTCACTGAAAGTGATCTGGTGGTAGCCAGAATACAGGTCTAGAAAGCTCAGGGATTCACTCTCTGAGGTTAGATCGATCACTTGATCGATCCTTGGAAGCGGGAAAGGATCTTTGGGACATGCCTTGTTGAGACTGGTGTAATCCACACACATCCTCCATTTCCCGGTCTTCTTCCTTACGAGGACGGAATTAGCCAGCCACTCAGGATGCTGCACCTCCTTAATGAAGCCGACTACTAGGAGCTTGGCGATTTCCTCACCGATGGCTCGAAGTTTTTCTTTGTCGAAGCATTGGAGCTTCTGCTTCACGAGCTTGGGGCCCGGCCTGATGTTGAGTGTGTGCTCGGTGACTTCTCTCGGGATGCCTGGCAAGTTGGAGGATTGCCAGGCAAAAACATCCTGATTCGTGAATAGGAAGTTGACGAGCACGCTTTCCTATTTCACGTAGAAGACGGCGCCAAACCGCACGGTCTTAGCTGAATCCTCTGGGTCAACCTGAATGACCTTTGTGTCTTCCGCAGGCATGAAAGCTCCCGAAGCTGAGGTTCGGTTGAAGTCAGGCTGGCTGCCCCTGATCACTTGAGACAGCTCAAAAAGCTCGGCCGCCGCCACGGTCGTGGATGCCTGTTCGCAACTGCACTGCTCACATAGGAGAGCTTGTCTGAACTTGGCGCCTATGGTGGTGACGTCATGCGGGCCCGACATCATTAGCTTGAGGTAGGTTTAATTGGGGACGGCCATAAACTTGGTGTGGCACGGCCACCCCAGAATTGTGTGGTAGGCTTCATTAAGGTCCGCTACCTCGAATGTGAGCGTCTCGTTGCAGAAGTTAGTTGTGTCCCCGAAAGTAATGGGGAGGTCGATTTGCCCAAGGAGTCATTTGCTTCCCCGGGACGACCCCATGAAAGGGCGCCTGGGTCGGCCCTAGCCAGGTTCGGGCAATCTCCATTGCGTCGAGTGTCCCGGCGTATAAGATGTTGAGGCTGGTCCCACAGTCCATGAGTACCTTCTTCGGGCGCTTGGGCCCAACAATCGGGTCTATGACCAGAGGAAAATGCCTGGCTGCGGGATGTGGTCGGGATGATCTGACCTGTCAAATGTGATGGCGATCTCGTGCCACCGTAAGTAGGCCAGGATCATGGGCTCGTCAGTGTTGACCTCTCGAGCCGTCATTTTCCGTCTCCAGCGGTTTTGCCGAGCACGGGCCCCACCAAAAATCATAAGGCAACCAGTCGGCTCGGGGTAGGTGGCCTCCTCCTCCTGCTCTGTGGCCATTTGCATGAATTTTTTACCTTTGTTGCTTGGGGGATCCGGCCGTTTTCCCAAAAATCATTTCAGGAGGACGCAATCTTTGAGGGCGTGCTTGACTGAGAGGGTGAGATTGGTGCACGGTCTCTCTAGCAACTTCTCAAAGTGATCAGTCTGCGTCCAGGCCGGCCTCCGGTCTTCATGCTGTTCGGCCGTCATGACCGAGTCCGAGTACACCTTGGTCCGCTGTCACCATTCGCTGATGTTGACCCTCCTCCACCCCTCATTGTCTTGGTGAGGCGTTGTGTCTCTTCTTGGGTCGGGTATTTTCGGCGTCGCCTGGTCGCATGATGCCCCAGCCGCCTCCTCTCTCATGACATGGTTGGAGGTGACATCAACCAGGTCCTTCAAGTTTTCGGCTTCGTGCATTCAAACTCGTGCTCCAGGGACCAGCATAGCCTTTTTCCAGAGGCCCGGGCCGTGGAACGTCTTGGCTCCGGCTCCGATCCTCGTCGTCGTCGTTGCGTCCTCCTCAGCGCGGTTGTCACCGATGCTTGGGACATGGTTCCATGGCCTCCTCCTCGGCTCCCCTGCAGCTGTGCATGATCGAGCATCGGGCCGCACGAAGGGGTGAAGAAGACGGGTTTCTTGGCCTGGCCTGGTACATGGACTTGTGGGGTCTCCGTGGTGCTCCCATCATGCTCGCGAGGGCCGCCATGGGTTAATCTCCCTCGTCGCCGAGCGGGTGATCCCTCAGCGGGATGCGCTGTGACCTTCCCCAGCAAGGAGCAGAGGCTCTGATACATTTGTCATGCCTCTGGCTTGGTAGGTTCCAGAAGGAAGCGTGCCATGACGTCTGCAGTCTCCATGCTCTGACTTAGCCGCTCGAATCGAGAGGGGTTGGGCGTGCTAATGACGGTGTTCTTCCTGGCTTGGCAGCCATGCGCTCACGCGCCGCCACCGCAAGGACGGTGGCTGCCCGGCGTCTTGAATGCTGCCTCGTCCACGTCTAGCCTCGCCGTCTCTGCCCCGATGTACGATCGAAGAGCACGTGAAAAGCTACCAGAGGGGGGTGAATGGTAGATTAAAACTTTTTATGCGGAAGCTACAAAAAAACTCTTGGCAGAAAATCGATCTGATAAAGAAACCATGTGTGCGACTGCTTCGACGTGTTAAAACGTTACCAAACTAGTGACAATTATATATAATCAAGTCAATAAGCCACTGCAACAAGAATCACGTAAAAACACTAAGTAAAACTTGAGTTATGATCATAAGACTAGACGAAGATCAATCTGTTCTACCCGATTTTAAAAACAGATCTGCAATGCTGCAAAGAAACTTGTGTAGATCAAAAACCACAAATCCAATAACCGTGAAATTTTCACAGTTTATATATAATAGAGTTGTGAAGACAACCCAAATAGAATCACGTCAACTGAATCAGTAAAACGTAATCTATGTTTGAAATACCGAAGCAACATCGGTCTGTCCAGAAACTCACCGAGGAAAAACTTGTCTGAAACAAGTCGGACGAACAAGGCACCAAAGCTCCTCTAAACTACAAAATTTATTGATCAAAACTTAAGAGAAGCAGCCACAAGTTGTGATATCCACAAGCCTTAGCCTCCCTTGCTTATATAACCAGCCCTAAGGCTAACCCAATTCAAACTAGGACTCCTACTCCTACTTGGATTCAAACTCTAACTTTCTAAAACTGCTCAAGACTCTTCTATACACAGATAGAAGCAATATTAAGACTTACAAACATCTTAGGAATGTCCCAAACATTACTAAAACAACTCTACTTCGTGCATAACACGAAATCCTATTATAACCAACTCGAAACTTTCTATAAACGAACCATAACCTCCTCAGCCGCAGCCTGAGCGCAAAATCCAGCCGGTTGAACCTATTCAACCATATCTTCACTTTCATATCTCTTCACCACTCCTTGGAACAACGTAGTCAAGTCCATGCATCCATTGCATACGTGCAAACACTTTCCAAAACGTTCACAACAACTTCATATGCATTGTTCTTGGCCCAAACATGCTGAGTGACCTCCCGATCAGCTCAACGACAATTCCTCTCATACTTGGTTGTTGAACCTCATCTTCTCCCTAAGACTAGTTCAAGGATCTCCATCACCAGCCATGTCTTGACCTCAAGAAACACCTGCACATGAAAAAACATCCACTTTTTTTTTAGCACAAGTCCGCGACTTGACTCCCGTTAGCTCGAAAACCACAACACCTTACATGAGCACCTCACATAAGCATGTTGCAAACCATTGCAATGTATTAACCACCATAATCAGCTATAAAACATCAAAAACTTAGTAAGAGAATACTAAGCAAACATTCCATAAGCCAAGAAGCAAGTTTAAAGCATTGCAAGTTAAAAACAGAGTGGTTGAAAATTAAGCACTATGAAAACAGCTGCTCTGCAGTGACAGTTACTCCTGAAATGCAATGAGAAAGTTCAGACAATCCGAAGCGGGTATTTTGGCAATATTCAAAACTTTGAATGTAAATCCTCACTTTTATTCTAGTTGCCAATGTATTCAGCACACATAGATCTCACAATCTCCACCTTGATGAATGCATTGGCAACACCACTTAGAATCCGAACATTGGCTCATTCACATGAAAAAGTTTTGAAAGCAAATTTCTTCCTCTTTTTGAAATAAAAAATCAAATGAGAAAGAAAATTCAAACAATAGGTTACATATTTCTCCCCCTTTGAAATGTATTCAGTAAGGTTCAACAGAGAAATTTCAATTTATTATGAGCATAATATGACATGTACATATAAAACAAAGCTCATCCAAGTCATACTTTCAAGTAACTGACACTATCACATCAATGAGATACATAAAGTAGTGTAAGCCATGCTAGAGATCAAGTGTAATTTTTCAATTTAAGAAAGTCATGATCTCACAAACTTAATTATTTCAAAACCTGAAAGCATGACACATGTTGCCGCATTTTTCATTATCTTTTAAAGCACAAGTTCAGATCATATGACATTCGCAAGAGATTATATGCCGCATCAGCCTTATTCTAACCAACCAAGTCAAGCCTATGTCATTTGACAATCAAAAGCTTAAGGACATGGTTTTAGTCATACACAACTTCTTTCAAGTTCATATCTAAGTTCAATGATAAGCCATCTCAAAAGAAGAAGTGTGATGCACGCATATTCTCTTGATTTTATCTGATTTTTTATTTGATCATAAAAGCTCAACATCTGGATAATTGATTGATTAATTTTTCATTATTAAAAGCACTTGTGAGCATGCAACAAGTTCAAATTAGCAAGAAAGTTTGATAATGATCAGATTTAGTGTAAGTAATTACTCCAATTACTAGTCATGGCAAAAATACAAAATGTACAACACGAGTAATGTAGTAAGAACTTTCAGCATGTAAAAGGAATCACAAAGTCATATATGTACAAAATACTTTGCTCATAGTATTTTAAAATCAGATTCACACATAGACTTCCCATGTTTCAAAACTGCCCCTCAATTTAAGCCATGAGGATGCATAACCCCTATTTCACTATGAATGAAACAAAAACGAGTGAAATCCAAGGGTTTTGTAAAAATGTCAGCCAATTGTTGTTCGGTATCTACATGGTGAAGCACAATGTTTCCTTTTTCAACATTATCGCGGAGAAAGTGATACCTAATGTCAATGTGCTTTGTTCTAGAATGTTGCACGGTGTTTTTAGCAATGCAAATGGCACTAGTGTTATCACAAAACAGTGGAACACTATTTAGATCAACCACATAGTCCTAAGTGTTTGAACAATCCAAAGAATTTGTGACCAAGCGCTAGCAGCAGCTACATATTCAGATTCGGCGTGGATTGTGCAACTGAATTTTGTTTTCTAGAAGACCAAGCAACAAGTGAATTACCATAAAAATGACAAGCACCCGAAGTACTTTTCCTATAAATCCTACAACCCCCAAAATCAGCATCCGAAAAAGCTTTCAATGTAACGGTTGAGGAAGAAGGAAGAAAAATGCCAAATTCTTGAGTTCCACGTGAGTACCTGAGAATCCTTTTGATGGCTTGACGATGTGAAGCACATGGGGAAGCTTGAAATCGTGCACAAAGATATACGCTGAATTGTATGTACGGTCTTGATGCCGTGAGATACAAAAGTGACCCGATCATGCTTCGATATTATTTTTGATCCACAGGTTCACCATCTTCGTCAAATTCAAGTGTTGTTGTTGTTCCCATTGGTGTCCAAAGAGGCTTGCTTTTGTCCATGTTGAAGCGCTTAAGGAGGTTTTTCGTATACTTCGTTTGATGCACAAAAGTTCCTTCCTTGGTTTGCTTGATTTGCAGCCCGAAAAAGTATGTGAGTTATCCATCATACTCATTTCAAATTCCGAACTCATTATAGCTTAAAACTTGGAGACAAGATCAAGAGAAGCACAACCAAAGATAATATCATCCACATACACTTGAACGAATAGTGAGTCATTGCCATGCTTAATAACAAAAATAGTTTTATCAACCTTGCCCATGGTAAACCCCTTTTCAAGTAAAAATGTTTCTAACCTATCATACCATGCTCTAGTGGCTTGTTTAAGACCAAACAAAGATTTGGACAGTTTGTAAACATGATTAGGAAAATTTGGATTTTCAAAACCTGGTGGTTGCTTAACATAAACCTCCTCATATATGTAGCCATTAAGAAAAGCACTTTTAACATCCATTTGATATAACTTGAAACCTTTAGATGCAGCAAATGCTAACAAAATTCTTATGACTTCTAATCTAGTACGGGAGCAAAAGTTTCATCAAAATCTAAACATTTAACTTTGGTGAAACCTTGAGCAACCAACCTAGCCTTATTCCTAATCACAACCCCGTCATCACTTTGTTTATTTTTAAACACCCATTTAGTCCCAATTAAAGTGTGACCTTGAGGTGGAGGTACAAGTTTCCAAACATTCTTTCTTTCAAAATTTTCTAACTCTTCTTGCATGGAAATAATCCAAGATTCATTAGTGAGTGCGCGTGATATATTTTTGGGTTCAAAAGAAGCAACAAAAGCAGAATGAGCATGAGGGTTTGGATCGCAAAACCTGGACCATGTGACCCGTTCGTGCAAGCTTCCAATAATTTGTTGTGGAGGATCGCGGAGGGGAGTAGACACTTCACAAGCTCCTTCTTCTTCATGTTCATCACAAATCGAAGAACTTGTGGCTTGAGGAAGATCTGGCCAGCAGTAGTGGTCATTGGTGCTGATTGTGGAGTGCGATCAAGAGCTGGAACGTCATTGTTTATTTCTGAAATTTTGGGCAGCAGCTCCACTCCTTCATCTTCAATGAAAATACTCCCCCCCTGCGGATATGCATCTTGTTCTGCAGTAGTAGAACTAGTACCTGGGCTATATTCATTAAAAGAAACTTCACAAGTCTCCACAATTTTATTAGTGTCAAGTAAAAGCACATGATAGCCTCTAGTATGAGATGGATAACCAAGAAACATGCCATCAACAGATCTAGTTTCAAATATATCTAGATTACCATGTTTCTTAACAAAGCATTTGCAGCCAAAGACCCTAAGATGTGTGACACTGGGCCTATGTCCAAACCGAAGCTCATATGGTGTTTTTCCTAGCTTAGCTCTCAAGAAAACACGGTTTGAAACATAACAAGCTGTTGCAATTCCATCTGCATCACACCCGGTTTTTCCGAAGAACGACCGAGTGACTCCCACATGTATGCCAGGATCATTTTCTCATACATGTGACGACAAAGAGTGAAGCATCATTATATTACAAGCCAAGTGTTCGAATATAAATAAGTCTTACATAACGTCTCGATGGACGATAACATGTTCACAACATAGAAATAAATAAACAGCGGAAGATAAGTCTTGTGGGCTCCGTCATAGGCGTTGCCCGAGGGACTCCGTGAACCTAGAATCCTTCTTCGGGTCCGAAGTCTTGGTCAGTACACCACGTCGTTCCCTTGGCCTGAGCAGAAATTTAAAACCAACAGAAAAGCAAGCTTGAGTACCGTAGGTACTCAACAAGTGTGGGAAAGTTGTGTCATGCATGGCTAGAGCAAGGAGAGGTTGAACTCATGGTTAAAGCACTACGCAATTAATACCTATCACCTTAGCTTATTAAGCACCTACATTACTACATAGGTGAAATGGTCCCGATCCCCTAACCCATCATAATTATCAAGTAACCATAACATCATTTCCAATGTTAAGCTCCCCGCTTAACATTCTCAACTTCCCAATTCATCATCCTCTAATCATGAATAAGTCCAAGCCGCTCTTGACCGTGAGCACGGCTGTCATGACAGTTTTGACTCTGCAGAGTTTGCACCATTGTACCCACATGTAGTGATTTCATCCGCCGTTGCCGGGTGGACTAAAAGAACCTCTATTATGCCAGTGTCCGCGAACCACGTTCACACTTCCGAGGTGTGTAGCTAGGAGATCACTACGAGGCCTTTACAAAGGGATTCCCGATGAGTGTGGGCCCACTGAGGTTTCACCCCTAACAGCATCCAAGAGGCTCCAACCCCGCTGCAGTGGCCCCCTCTTGAGCCTTGCGGTTCATATGGTAGTCCAGCTGACACCTATTCCGCCGCACCAACCAAACACCCATACTACGCCGGGGATGCACCAAATTAATTGGCCAAGCTGCCCCATCTCAGCATGTGGTTGGCACGGTAAAGCCAGGTTACATGCTCCATGGACCGGTCCTTAGGATCCAGGCAAGCACTAAACACAAACCCATGTCTCGTGTACACAGCACCAACCAAAGCATCCAACTTGCCTAGATCCCTACCTCTACCTAATCCACAATATTCCATTCAAGGGGTAAAATAATCAAGGTGATGACCTCATTTCCCATTTATCCCATTCTAAGCATGGCTAAGCATGAGTATTATAAATGAATGACAAAATAAAATCACTCCCAACCCAGGCTACAAGGAAGTAAGATAATAAAAATCTAGGGAAACTTCCTAGCATGGGTTCCATATTTCAATTGACAATGCAAATAATTCTAACTACACATCTAGTATAGGGTCAAAGTGGTCAAGGACACTTGCCTTCTTCCTGCTGCTCTGGGAATGGAAAATCTTGATCTTGAAAGGTGAGAACCTGCTCTGGGGCTGGTTCTACTCATGCCAATACACACATAGCAAAAGAAAACCACACTCCATAAGCAATAGTCCACACATACATTCATGCAAGTCATACATGCATACCCATTTAAAGTCATACACATAATTAAGTGTTGTGTTTACCCTAGATAGGTTGCTCCTATGCATACATGCACTTTTAAACATATATTTTACTTTTAAATTTAATATTTCAGATTTCTAAGTGCACCCTATATATGAATTTCCAATTTGAACAAATTTTCTATATGATATAATACATTTATTAGCCACAAAATTTGCATGACAGATAATTTCCTACTCCAAATAGGTTTTCAGGTCTTCTACACAATCTTAACTTGTTTTTTGGATTGGGGACCTCATTTGCCATTTTCCAATTATGTATACCTATTTTCCTCTATTTTCATATTTATTTTCCCTACCAAAAGTGTACTCCAATACTAAGATAGCAAAATATATCACCTAAACAGAATATGTTCTGATCTAAAATGTCCAATAAAATATCGTTTGACTTCCTCTCTGATGGGATCAATTTAAATTTATTTTTACCTATTTTCAGAATTATTTTCTAGCCTAAAAATGAATTTCCAGCAATAAAACAGCAACCTAAATTCCTACAAAAATTTCTACTGTTCCAATTACCTAAACAGAACCTTTATAAATTTTCCCTACCCCTTTTTGGTTACTTAGATTTATTTTTTCCACATATTTAAATTTGTTTTATGCCTAAAGGGTACATATTCAGAAATAAATAGCAAAACAGCAATCTCTTTTAAATTTCAAAGTCTATTTCCCCTCTAAATTCAACTTCAGATTATTCTACCAGTTTACAACAGGGTTAGAATAATTCAAACTGAATTTATACCCATGTTTGAATTTAAACCATACTTAATTTGCTTGAATTTATAAATTTGATATTCCACAGGGTTGAAATTCAAATTCTATACTGTTGCAGGGTCAAATTTATATTTTCCAAAAACTTTAGGGGTCAATGCATCATTCACAGAGGGTTTTTCCTAATTTTTATTAAGTCCAGGGGCAAAAACTGATTTTTAAATGCATTTACATGAATTCCAGAGAGCCCAGGTGCTAGATCAGAAGGTTTCAGGGGTTAGCTATTCTTTTCTAACAAATCCAGGGGGTAGCGCGCAAGATTCCCAGCCTTTATAATGCGGGGCTGATGTGGGCCGTCCGATTTTAAATGGAGGGCCGAGATTAGATCGCGAAGGGCTACGGGGGGTTCTGTTTTCATCCGCCCGATTTAAAATGGACGGGCCGCAGAGGCCACGTCGCCCTGGCCGGGTGCGGGCGGCGCTGCCCGGCGGTGCGCGGTAGCGGGAGGCGGCGATCTCGCCGGAGAGTTTCGGGTTTTCGTCTACACTCGCTAAAACTCAGATTTCTTGGCATAGAACGGAAGAGGGGAGGTAGGGGGTCTCACCTTGGGGGTTTTCTTGAGCTCGGAGGCCCTGGAAGTCGGTCGGCGACGACGTCCGAGGGGGAAGCTCGGCGGTGCTCACCGGAGCTGTGGCTAGAGCGCAAAACACGGTGCCTTCTTCACCTGCAAGACTCCCTGGGGGCGGTGGCACACACTACACGCGTTAGATCGGAGAAAACGTGAGAAATTCGAAGGAAAACGGCGATGGGAGCTTCGGTCCTCACCGGAAACTGAGGCGAGTCGATCGGGGAGAAAAAGGGACGGACCTCGGTGTTTAAATGGGCGAGGGGGCGAGTGGGGTTCGTGCTGCACTGAGAGGGGGCCATAGATCGTGGGCGCGGCGGCGAAATCAGAAGGAAGGGTGCGTGTAAAAGTCCCAAAACTTGTAAATAGAAAACTTAAGCTATGAATAAAGTTGAGTTTATATACAAGAAATGGGACTTACAAAAACTTTTGTTTACTCATGAAAGTGTTGGCATGTGCAATAAAACTTTGAATTCAGTTTGAATTAAGAGGGTCACTTCAAAAAGAAGAAGGGCATTTTCAAAAGAGGAAATTCAAACTGTTGTTTAAGAAGTTGTATTTGCATTGGCCAACTAAAGCATCAGAGGGCATAATTGAATTCTTCAGGTTCAAATTATGGGGAAGGCAAACTTTGGGCAAATTTGGAAGTGCTTTGATAGGTACATCAAAGGGGCTTGTAAATTTATTCCAAATTTGAAATTTAAATTTGAAACTGTGGCGCAACTTGTCAAATGGCCAAATGGCTTTTGAATTGGGATCACTCATAGCTGAATTTGCAATGTGTCAAAATTTGGAAATCTTTTGGGGCAGAAAGGAGCTGTGGGCCCCAATTGCATTGAGAGGGGAGATAAAAACTTAGCACCTAAGGCTTTGCTCTCGGGTAGACACGAGCTCGATCAACGCACGGGGCGCCACCGAGGCTACCCCGAAGCCACCGCCTCACCCCCCCTCTCGCACTGGCGACCAGCTTACCAGCCCCCTTGCCCTCGGCATGATCCTTCCCCTCTGAACCGAGCAAACTGTGTTTCTTCTCTCCTCCTCGCGCCCAATAAACACCGAGCTCGCCGCCGCCTCGGTTCTGACCGGGGACACATGCAAATCCAGCGCACAGCACCGTCTGAACCGCAAAACGGCAAGGCCTGATCGCCCTCCACTCCCTCAGCACAAGAGCAGCCCAAATTACGGGTCCCCTAGCCAGAAAATGGCTCCTCCACGGCGACTTGAAACGAAACCGACGTCGGGCTCTCGTGGGCAGCTCACCACCGTGGGTTTCACGCTCAAGCAGCGATGCTCAGAGGTGCGCCGTACCGCCGTTGTGCTTCTCCCCGGAGCTCAGCTCAAACGGTGATCCTCAGTGACAGAATTCGAAGTTTTTCCTTTGGAGCACGACCATGGACCCTCTGGTAAAGATTTCTCAAATTCGCGATTAATTTTCACTTAGTGGTCACCAACTCGTGCACAAAGGGTCTAGGCTTAACGGCGGTCCGATCCCCTTCACAACCTTAGCTAGAAACCCCGTGTTTGCGGCTAATTCCGAGCTTTCCAATCGGCGGCCATGGCGGGAACGCGCGGGCGCACGGTGACAACCGGATTGCCGCCGTTTCCGAGCCACGTTGAGGCCTTGCCGAGCTAGCCTGTCCTTCACTGGTGCTTTAGAGCAAATCCCCCGAGCCTTTGGCAGGTTAGGGTGCTCGGGCCACGGCGCCGAAGCTGTACCGAGGGGTGTGCACATCGCCGACCGATTTCCGGTCACCGGTAGCCCGAGATCACCGCACCATTGAATTCCTCGTAGCTGGAAACCCCCAGGTGGCAAGTACCGAGCCGAGAGGCGGCCGGGAAGCCGGGTCCGGCGAGCTCCGATGAAGTTCCGACGAGGGCGCGGGAAAAGAAACCGGTCCGAGGAAGAAGACGACCGGCGGGTCCCACGTGTCAGCGACGAAAAAATTTAAACTGCTGATCGGCTGTGGCCCCGGGATCCTTTGCGACAGCACGGGAAGTGATACTGTGGCCCCGTGTGGTCTGTCCCAGCGCATGACACGTGGTCCCCTGGACCCACCCACCCGCAGCATTTAAACATTTACCGATTTATTTGGATTTCAGATTCAGTCCAAACTTTAGAACCCCATAACTTTTGCTAGGAAGCTCCAAATTTAGTGATTCAAATTGGGTTGGATTCAGGATGAAGAGCCCTATCCAAATATGCAACCCAATTGGTAAGAAAATCAATAGAAAATTCTGGAAAATTCTTTAAAACTTTTCAGAAAAAAGAATTTTAAAGGGGGTTTGGTTCATCCAAAAATTCCCAAATTTTGCCAGGATATTCTTTAGGATGTTAGGAAAGTCCTGTAAAAGTTTCAGCTCATTTGGGGTTGATTGAGTCAGGGTAATTCTGGTTTCAATTTTCTGTATTCAAATAAATACAGAAACATTTTCAGAGAATTGCCAAAACTTGGAAATTCGGTTCTGGGCATTTCTTAGCTCCAAAAATGCTAGGAAAATTCATGAATGCTCCCTGAGCTATGTATGAAATTGTAGTTCACTTTAATTTGCATGAAAGTGCAAATTTATTCAGAATTAATTTCTCTTTGCCTAAATGCTTAGGGAATTGTTCTGGGTGATCTACTTAGTGAAATATTCTGAATTTTGGTCCCGAGGACTTTGTTGTGACAAGGAACTCACAAGAAAATTTCCAGCTCCATTGGAGCCCTGGATCAGTAGTGTTCTGTTCAACCAATTAGGTGATCACCACCCAAGTGATGAACCTCCCTTCTCACTTGATGCTAGTGCTTAAACACACACCCAAACCACTAGCACCAGTTTCATTTTAAATTCTTAAACACAGTTCCAGTTTTGAACTTGTCTTTAGAACTTGTTAGCAAAAGTTTTATAATTAAACATGTATACCTATTCGTAACGTGTAGTGATTAAACGTGGGAAAGGGAAGGAGGAGTTAAGCTTGGATCAAGGAGCAAGAAGGGCAGGAATTGAACTTGAAGTCACCAGCAACTAACTTCATATCATCTGACTTTAGTCACCTGAAAAACCAAGGCAAGCCCCGGTTTGCACTTAAGTTGTTTTTAAAGTTTTCCTTTGTTCACTACTATTGGTCAAAGTTTATATGTGCACTAGGTCAAGGATGTTTTATACTCCACTTGCATAACCAAACATGAACCCTGATGTCAAGGGTAGAAATGTGTCATCGCTGTAGAATAAGGCCGTGCTAAATAGGCTAAGACATCCGGTAGAAGTTGAGTAGTTGGAATCTACTCGCGAGTTATAGACGGGATTACACGGGTGTAGTCGAAAATGAGGCAAACTAAAGTTTACATTTGTAAAGATGAGACCGGGCAGGATGGTTAGGCAGCGACAAGATGAGGTCTTGGTCGAGTACCTCTGCCTGTGTCGGTTAAGGACGGATGCGTGTGCGGCACCCAGGAGCAGGTATTGAGTTGTGTACCGGATGCTTACTGACATATGGGAACCAGGAAACCCATGTACCAGGTTCACTGGATTGTAGAGGCATACCACATCGTCTCGTTAGACCTATGAGCCCGAGACGGCGCGACCGGTTCTACAGTCTAGTGTCCTGTGAAAGGTTGCCACATACGATGTAATGAAGGATGCCAGAGTTGGGTCTTCAGAGGCGGGCGTATGTGTCGAGTTATCCGGGTAGTGTTTGATTCGAATCACCGCCCATCGTGGTTATTGATTACCGCTTGCTCCCTATGTTGTGACGTAGTAATCAAGTTGTGTGGAAATAGTTTGTAAAGTTTTAAATGCTGTTATGATAATTGTAAATTGCATGAAAACCATGTTTGAAGTAGAGATAGAGCAAACTAAAGTCATTTTCCACCTTGGGACAAGTAACATTGGAATGAAGTGTTTCTTGTTTGATTGTGGAGTTCCAATGTTGCTGGGTGCAAGGTCACTACTATTATGTCTAAAAATCTGAAAGTTAAGGATGAACTCGTAGGCGAGTCTTTTCGCAAATTACAGGATTAGGTTTTACGTTACCCTCATGTAGAGTTGCATGCTTTAGGAGAGACGGTTAAGTCTTGCTGGGCCTTTGCGCTCACTCTTGCTATATGAGTGGTTTTGCATGTTAATACGACGCTATAAAGAAGGTTGTCCGGTGAGACTCGGAAACGTCCGAGTCATGTTACACATGGAGGACCTAGCCGCTGTCATGTCCTCGTGTTGCTAGCGAGGAGAGTCCGCGGGCTGGATCTCTTCTCGAATGCTTCTTAGATATTCGTCGTGAGCTGTTTATAGACTTCCGCTGTAGTTAATTTATGTAAATTATTTACAAAGAACAATTGTAAGCTTCCGCTTTTGATTTATGTAATACAGGGTTCCTTATATGTGTGCTGTTCGGTGCCACATAACACGGCACCACCCAATGCGATTCCCGGGCAAGGTGCCCCATCCCCATGACTGAGCGGGGCGGCGGGGTCCTCTCAGCATGGTATCAGAGCCGCATTGGTAATATCGCACAGAGTAAGGATCGTATTATGATAAAAACTTACGGTGAGGAAACGGTACTAGGCCCACATAAGGACTATAGTAGTATAGTTACTTAAAGTGGCATCGCTAACTTACTTGTTAAAATTCTGAATTTTGATTATGTAACGACACACCTACGCTCAGGTAAACATGGTAAGGAATGCCACCGAAAGCGGTTCAATTTCGGTTAGCTCCCCTGACGAGGAATGTGGTTCAGGGTTAGATCTCACAGCTTGGTGTGAGATGTTAATATGAAACTCTTGGACTCTTCATGTTCCTGAGTTCATATGAAACGCTGATCCCTAGCGTGCATTAGACAAGTAAGTGGAGACCCCATCGTGTGGTCAGTAATGCGATAGTGTGTTCGTCTGGAAGTAGCCCAGGAGGACATACGCAACGCTTGCCATCGGCATGCCCTGCAGGGCAGTAGGTGGTATCCGTTGGGTTGATAACATTCCCAACCGTGACGACCCGTTCATGGTATACTCGGGTTCCCCGTCGTGTGGTGTAGAAACACGATCACGTACCTTGAGACATGGCTTAACTCATGGATGGCCATATGGCAATGATACGGGCGTTTGTATTTACTTTCAAATATGGAACTGCCTGAAATGAAAACAACCTTTGAGTGCACCTCTATTGAGTGTTCTTCTGCAGGTACTAACCATGTACGTATCCCGTGTAGAACACGTGTGTGAGAGACAGTTTTAGTGCCACTGATAAAACGGATATGCCGGTATAATCCGGTTTAGGATTTTCTTTTGGTGAGGCTACGTAGTACCGACATGTGTCTTACGGTGCTTCGACACCATACTACACTTAATAATCCTCTTCCCTATGAAGAAATGATTCATGATATAACTTTCAACTAAAAATGGAAGTTTGAAACAAATATTAGTTACTAAACTCTTATTTTGAGCTAAGATTCAAATGAGAGTATAACTAGGTGTCAAAGTTTTCAAAAACAGAGTGCTCTGTTTCTGGTAGAAATTCTTGCTGGACTTTAACAGAACATAACTATGAGTAGATTTAACCAATTAAGGTGTATGATACAGTTCTGGAAAGATTTCCAAGTGCTCTACAACTTCTTTGTAGACCTCCAGAGCAAGGTCACACGTTAAGTTGGTAAAAAGTCCAGTTAAAGGCAAACTGTTCAGAACCAGGACAGTACCAAGAACCTCTCTGGACCTTTCTGTTTTTAAGCCATAACTTACTGTAGAAAAATCCTTAAGGAGCATATAAGTACTCGTTGGAAAGATACTGAAGTTTATTAAAACTTTGGTATTGAACTCAAGTCAAGGATCTGTAGATAACTTGAGTAAATTTTGGAGTTTGTGTGAACTGGTCAGGGTAGTCCCACTGATTAGTTAGCGTACTTAAGATTTGTTTAAACATGAATGTGGTTATGCTTTCATAAAGTTCATGACATGTTCATGTTTTACTTATCTTTACTTACTACTGAGATAGAATTTTGATTGACTCAAAATTTTGTTTCGTGCAGTATGGTACGCACACATCCTCAAATGGAGATTGGAGGTTCAAGTCGAGGTGGGAATGACTCGACTTCATCACAAGAGCCATCGCCAACCGGATTGGCTGAAATTATGGCGAAGATGAATGAAACTCTTCAAACTCTAGTTCAGCAAGGCATAAATCGAGAAGCTCAACATCACATGCCAACCCAGAGCACGTATCTGAATTTCTTGGCGACACAACCGCTGGTATTCTCTGAGGCGGCTGACCATTGTGAAGCAAATCACTGGTTACGTGTCATTGAGTCCAAGTTTGGGTTGATCCAATGTGATGAATTCTCGAAGACTCTATATGCCGCTCAGCAGCTTCACGGTTTTGCTGGAGCATGGTGGGCAGAATACCTTGCTGTCCAACCAGCAGGGCATCGTGTCACATGTGTGGAGTTCCAGGCTGCATTTCGTGCCCGTTTCATCCCTGCGGGCATAATGCAAACAAGCCACGATGAATTCTGGAACCTAAAGCAAGGTGACATGAGTGTTATTGAGTATGCGAAGGAATTCAATCGCTTAGCTCAATATGTCCCTGACTATGTGAAGTCACCAGCCATGAAGGGTTATCACTTTTACCGAGGGCTGACCGCTAGGCTGCGATGTGAATTGGCTCAAGTTAGCCAAGAGAATTTTGATGAGTTTGTGATCTGTGCTATCACTCAGGAATATTATTCCAATCTCTACCTCAAATAAAAGAGGGAGAGGGACTCATCACAGGAGGAATGCAATCATCTACCTCAGAAGTATCGGTTGGTGATCCGTTCACCTTCCGGTTGAGAGATTCCACAAGAGGTGCAATCATTCTGGGAGTGTGATGACTCTTCTACTCTACAGAGGTCTCATTCACCTCCACCGCAGCAGCAAATTATTTCTCATGCACCTCAGTATCAACAAAGTGCACCAGAATATTATTGCCCTCAAGAGGTTGAAGATGAACAAGGTGATCTCTCAGCTGAACCAAGTGCTTCCCCACTTCACGTTGACAATGAGCTCAACGTCAATGAAGCAACTGAACCAAGCAGCAACATTGTATCTGCGGGTCCAGTTCTGAAGAGTGATCTTGGACAGCCAAGAAAAGCCATGTCCAAAGTGGGAACAGTCAATTATGTGTCAGTCGATGATCTGCCAAAGGGAGGACCTGTTCTTGCCGGCAGGTTCACCTTAAATGAAGTGCAGGTTGTCATTTTATTCGACTCTGGTGCAACACATAACTTTATTAGCAGGGCGACAGTGATTAGGGATCAGATCTCCACAACTATCACAAAAGGTTCTTACCTTAATCATTCGCCAGGTGGAGACATATGAACTAATGAAGTCGTTTCCAGAGCACCAATTTGTTTGTGTGGAAAAATTTATCCTACCATCCTCATTATTCTTGAAGACCAAGGAATCAATGCCATATTGGGAATATCATGGTTGACCTTCCATAAGGCTGTTCTGGACAACGAGAACAGGAGTGTTCACTTGGACTCTCCACTTCACGGACGTCAAACATTGTACCTTGGCAAAGCGGTTTCCAAAGACCCGGAAGTATGTAATGCCGAGGCTTGCAAGTTACATGACATTCCGGTAGTCCGTGAATATCTGGACGTGTTTCCCGAAGATCTTCCAGGCTTACCATCTTAGCGCGAGGTGGAATTCAAAATAGAGTTGATGCCGGGAACCACGCCGATCTCTCGGACACCATACAAAATGGCTCCAAATGAATTAGCTGAGCTGAAGGAGCATATCAAAGATCTGATGGACAAGGGGTTCATTCATCCAAGTTCATCACCATGGGGTTGCTCGGCTTTATTTGTGAAGAAGAAGGATGAGACGCTGAGACTATGCGTCGATTATCGTCCTTTAAATGCTGTGACAATAAAGAACAAGTATCCACTACCACGAATTGATATCCTCTTTGATCAGCTAGTGGGTGCTAAAGTGTTCTCCAAGATGGAATTAAGGTCGGGATATCATCAAATCAAGATTCGAGCGGAAGATATCCCGAAAACAGCATTCTCGACAAGATATGGACTCTATGAGTATCTTGTCATGTCATTTTGGTTCACCAATGCTCCGGCTCACTTTATGTACCTTATGAACTCGGTGTTCATGCCGGAGCTGGATCAGTTCGTCGTGGTATTCATCGACGACATCTTGGTCTATTCCAAATCTTAAGAGGAACACGCTAAACATTTGCATATTGTGCTCCAACGACTGAGAGATCACAAACTCTATGCAAAGTTTAGTAAATGTGAATTCTGGATCAACCAAGTGCCATTTCTTGGACATATTATTTCAGCAGAAGGCATTGCTGTTGATCCAAGCAAGATTGAGTAAGTGCTGAAGTGGAAGTCTCCAACATCAGTCCATGAAGTTCGTAGCTTCTGGGTTTGGCGGGATATTATCGGAGGTTCATCCCGGGCTTCTCAAAAATCTCCAAACCTATGACGTAGCTACTGAAGAAGGGCATCAGATATGATTGGAGCAAGCCATGTGAGGAAGCTTTTCAAGCGTTGGTGAAACACCTCACAACAGCCCCGGTTCTAGCTCAACCGGATACAACCAAGCCTTTTGATGTTTATTGTGATGCATCTGGCATCGGGCTTGGTTGTGTACTCATGCAAGGAGGACGCGTGGTCGCGTATGGATCACGGCAATTACGGAATCATGAGCAACATTATCCAACTCATGATCTCGAGCTTGCCACCGTGGTATTAGCTTTGAAGATGTGGAGACTTTACCTATTGGGAAATCTTGTTCATATCTACACCGACCACAAAAGTTTGAAGTACATATTCACTCAGAAAGAGTTGAATATGCGGCAACAGCGATGGTTGGAGCTGATCAAGGACTATGAGATTGAAATTCATTATCATCTGGGCAAGGCAAATGTGGTTGCCGATGCACTCAGCCGAAAGTCTCATATTCATAATCTGACCATTATGCCAATAGAAGAGGAAGAACCAAGTCTCTACTTGGTTCCATATGGAGCTCTACATAATCTAGCTCTCATACCCACAACAAGAGAGAAGATCATGGAAGCTCAAAAGAAAGATAAGGGCATGGCTCATATCAAAAGGAGGTTGAAGAACGGGGAGATGAAGTGTTTCCGGTTAGATGATGATGACACCCTATGGTTCAATGACCGGATAGTCGTACCCCGTGATATGAGGCTGCGGAAGAAAATTTTGGATGAGGCTCACTTATCCAAATTTTCTATTCACCCGGGCAGCAATAAAATGTACCAAGACCTCCGGAAGAAGTTTTGGTGGACACGTATGAAACGTGAAGTTGCAAAATACGTTTCAGAATGTGATACGTGTCGAAGAATTAAGGCCGACCACGTGAAGAAGTAGGGCCTGCTGCAACCGCTGCAAATACCGGCATGGAAGTGGGAAGACTTGAGTACGGATTTCATCGTTGGGTTGCCGATGACCTCCCACCACCATGACTCGATTTGGATAATCATGGACCGGTTGACCAAATCGGCACACTTCATCCCTGTGCATACCAGATACACTGCCAAGCAGTATGCGGAGTTATACGTAGCACGGATCTTTGCCTACATGGAGTTCCCCGGACGATCATCTCTGATCGAGGCGCGTTGTTTGTTTCTCGTTTCTGGGAGCAGCTACACGCATCCTTGGGAACCAAATTGATTCGAAGCTCCGCGTATCACCCTCAAACCGATGGGCAAACTGAGAGGGTGAATCAAATACTTGAAGATATGCTGAGAGCATGTGCCATCCATCACAGTAAGAGCTGGGATGATCACTTACCGTTGGTAGAGTTCTCATATAACAACGGGTATCAATCAAGTATCAAAATGGCACCTTATGAAGCTCTCTACGGCCGGAAGTGCCGCACACCCTTGAACTTGTGTGAATCCAGCGAGAGAGTTATTTACGGGATTGATCTCGTAAATGAAGCAGAAGAGCGGGTGAGGCTTATTCAGGAAAATCTTAAAGTCGCTCAGTCCAGACAAAAGAGCTATGAGGATAAGAGGCGTCGTCCTCTGGAATTTCAAGTTGGGGACCACGTATACCTCCGCGTATCTCCTATGAAGGGTATTCACAGATTCGGAGTGAAAGAAAAATTATCTCCACGTTTTATCGGTCCCTTCGTCATCATTGAAAGATGTGGAACCGTGGCATACCGTTTGGAGCTGCCGGCAGCCTTAGCCGTAGTTCATAACGTCTTCCACATATCTCAGTTGTGGAGGTGTTTGAAAGTTCCAACGGAGATCCTCACGGAGGGCATAATATATTTGAAGCCGGACCTTACGTATGTTGAGCGACCAACCCGGATAATTGATGAGAAGACTCGCGAAACAAGAAATCGGACGTTGTGATTTTTCAAAGTGCTATGGGAAAATCACACGTCCGAGGAAGATACATGGGAAAGCGAGGAGTATTTGCAACGCAATCATCCGGAGTTGTTAGAGGCTTATGTTGAGTAGTTGTCCTCTCCACGTTGTCCTTAATCATGAATCTCGGGACAAGATTCTTTTTAAGGGGGGAGGAATGTAAACGTCCCAAAACTTGTAAATAGAAAACTTGAGCTATGAACAAAGTTGAGTTTATATACAAGAAATGGGACTTACAAAAACTTTTGTTTACTCATGAATGTGTAGGCATGTGCAATAAAACTTTGAATTCAGTTTGAATTAAGAGGGTCACTTCAAAAAGAAGAAGGGCATTTTCAAAAGAGGAAATTCAAACTGTTGTTTAAGAAGTTGTATTTGCAATGGCCAACTGAAGCATCAGAGGGCATAATTGAATTCTTCAGGTTCAAATTATGGGGAAGGCAAACTTTGGGCAAATTTGGAAGTCCTTTGATAGGTATATCAAAGGGGCTTGTAAATTTATTCCAAATTTGAAATTTAAATTTGAAACTGTGGCTCAACTTGTCAAATGGCCAAATGGCTTTTGAATTTGGATCCCTCATAGCTGAATTTGCAATGTGTCAAAATTTGGAGATCTTTTGGGGCAGAGAGGCGCTGTGGGCCCCAATTGTCATTGAGAGGGGAGATAAAAACATAGCACCTAAGGCTTTGCTCTCGGGTAGACACGAGCTCGATCAACGCACGGGGCGCCACCGAGGCTACCCCGAAGCCACCGCCTCACCCCCCCCTCTCGCGCTGGCAACCAGCTTACCAGCCCCCTTGCCCTCAGCGTGATCCTTCCCCTCTGAACCGAGCAAACTGTGTTTCTCCTCTCCTCCTCGCGCCGATAAACACCAAGCTCGCCGCCGCCTCGGTTCTGACCGGGGACGCATGCAAACCCAGCGCACAGCACCGTCTGAACCGCAAAACGGCAAGGCCTGATCGCCCTCCACTCCCTCAGCACAAGAGCAGCCCAAATTACGGGTCCCCTAGCCAGAAAACGGCTCCTCCGTGGCGACTTGAAACGAAACCGACGTCGGGCTCTCGTGGGCAGCTCACCACCATGGCTTTCACGCTCAAGCAGCGATGCTCAGAGGTGCGCCGTACCGCCGTGGTGCTTCTCCCTGGAGCTCAGCTCAAACGGTGATCCTCAGTGACAGAATTTGAAGTTTTTCCTCCGGAGCACGACCACGGATCCTCTGGTAAAGATTTCTCAAATTCGCGATTAATTTGCACTTAGAGGTCACCAACTCGTGCACAAAGGGTCTAGGCTTAACGGCGGTCCGATCCCCTTCACAACCTTAGCTAGAAACCCCGTGTTAGCGGCTAATTCCGAGCTTTCCGATCAGCGGCCATGGCGGGAACGCGCGCGCGCACGGTGACAACTGGATTGCCACTGTTTCCGAGCCACGTTGAGGCCTTGCCGAGCTAGCCTGTCCTTCACTGGTGCTTTAGAGCAAATCCCCCGAGCCTTTGGTGGGTTAGGGTGCTCGGGCCACGGCGTCGAAGCTGTACCAATGGGTGCGCACGTCGCCGACCGATTTCCGGTCATCGGCAACCCGAGATCACCGCACCATTGAATTCCTTGTAGCTGGAAACCCCCAGGCAGAAAATACCGAGCCGAGAGGCGGCCGGGAAGCCGGTTCCGGCGAGCTCCGATGAAGTTCCGACGAGGGGGTGGCGCGGGAAAAGAAACCGGTCCGAGGAAGAAGACGACCGGCGGGTCCCACGTGTCAGCGACGGAAAAATTTAAAATGCTGATCGGCTGTGGCCCCGGGATCCTTTGCGACAGCGCGGGAAGTGATACTGTGGCCCCTTGTGGTCTGTCCCAGCGCATGACACGTGGTCCCTGGACCCACCCACAGGATTTAAACATTTACCGATTTATTTGGATTTCAGATTCAGTCCAAACTTTAGAACCCCATAACTTTTGCTATGAAGCTCCAAATTTAGTGATTCAAATTGGGTTGGATTCAGGATGAAGAGCCCTATCCAAATATGCAACCCAATTGGTAATAAAATCAATAGAAAATTCTGGAAAATTATTTAAAGCATTTCAGCAAAAGAATTTTAAAGGGGGTTTGGTCCATCCAAAAATTCCCAAATTTTGCCAGGATATTCTTTAGGATGTTAGGAAACTCCTGTAAATGTTTCAGCTCATTTGGGGTTGATTGAGTCAGGGTAATTCTGGTTTCAAGTTTCTGTATTCAAATAAATGCAGAAACATTTTCAGAGAATTGCCAAAACATGGAAATTCAGTTCTGGGCATTCCTTAGCTCCAAAAATGCTAGGAAAATTCATGCATGCTTCCTGAGCTATGTATGAAATTGTAGTTCACTTGAATTTGCATGAAAGTGCAAATTTACTCAGAATTAATTCCTCTTTGCCTAAATGCTTAGGGAATCGTTCTGGGTGATCTACTTAGTGAAATATTCTGAATTTTGGTCCCGAGGACTTTGTTGTGACAAGGAACTCACAAGAAAATTTCCAGCTCCATTGGAGCCCTGGATCAGTAGTGTTCTGTTCAACCAATTAGGTGATCACCACCCAAGTGATGAACCTCCCTTCTCACTTGATGCTAGTGCTTAAACACACACCCAAACCACTAGCACCAGTTTCATTTTAAATTCTTAAACAGAGTTCCAGTTTTGAACTTGTTAGCAAAAGTTTTATAATTAAACATGTATACCTATTCGTAACGTGTAGTGATTAAACGTGGGAAAGGAAAGGGGGAGTTAAGCTTGGATCAAGGAGCAAGAAGGGCAGGAATTGAACTTCAAGTCACCAGCAACTAACTTCATATCATCTGACTTTAGTCACCTGCAAAACAAAGGCAAGCCCCGGTTTGCACTTAAGTTGTTTTAAAGTTTACTATTGGTCAAAGTTTGTATGTGCACTAGGTCAAGGATGTTTTATACTCCACTTGCATAACCAAACATGAACCCTTAGGTCAAGGGTAGAAATGTGTCATCGCTGTAGAATAAGGCTGTGCTAAATAGGCGAAGACATCCGGTAGAAGTCGAGTAGTTGGAATCTACTCACGAGTTATAGACGGGATTACACGGGTGTAGTCGAAAATGAGGCAAACTAAAGTTTACATTTGTAAAGATGAGACCGGGCAGGATGGTTAGGCAGCGACAAGACGAGGTCTTGGTCGAGTAGCTCTGCCTTGTCGGTTAAGGACCGATGCGTGTGCGGCACCCAGGAGCAGGTATTGAGTTGTGTACCGGATGCTTACTGACATATGGGAACCAGGAAACCCATGTACCAAGTTCACTGGATTGTAGAGGCATACCACATCGTATCGTTAGACCTATGAGCCCGATACGGCGCGACCGGTTCTACAGTCTAGTGTCCTGCGAAAGGTTGCCACATACGACGTAATGAAGGACGCCAGAGTTGGGTCTTCAGAGGCGGGCGTATGTGTCGAGTTATCCGGGTAGTGTTTGATTCAAATCACCGTCCGTCGTGGTTATTGATTACCGCTTGCTCTCTGTGTTGTGACGTAGTAATCAAGTTGTGTGGAAATAGTTTGCAAAGTTTTAAATGCTGTTATGATAATTGTAAATTGCATGAAAACTATGTTTGAAGTAGAGATAGAGCAAATTAAAGTCATTTTCCACCATGGGACAAGTAACATTGGAATGAAGCGTTTCTTGTTTGATTGTGGAGTTCCAATGTTGCTGGGCGCAAGGTCACTACTATTATGGCTAAAAATCTGAAAGTTAAGGATGAACTCGTAGGCGAGTCTTTTCGCAAATTACAGGATTAGGTTTTACGTTACCCTCATGTAGAGTTGCATGCTTTAGGAGAGACGGTTAAGTCTTTCTGAGCCTTTGTGCTCACTCTTGCTATATGAGTGGTTTTGCAGGTTAATACGACGCTGTAAAGAAGGTTGTCCGGTGAGACTCGGAAACGTCCGAGTCATGTTACACATGGAGGACCTAGCCGCTGCCATGTCCTCGTGTTGCTAGCAAGGAGAGTCCGCGGGCTTGATCTCTTCTCGAATGCTTCTTAGATATTCGTCGTGACCTGTTTATAGACTTCCGTTGTAGTTAATTTATGTAAATTATTTACAAAGAACAATTGTAAGCTTCCGCTTTTGATTGATGTAATACAGGGTTCCTTATATGTGTGCTGTTCGGTGCCGCATAACACGGCACCACCCAATGCGATTCCCGGGCAAGGTGCCCCATCCCAGTGACTGAGCGGGACGGCGGGGTCCCCTCAGTGCGGCGGTTGCTCAGAGGCGGGAAAAGAGGGGGCGGCGGTTGGAAGAAGAAGGTGCCGACAGGTGTGTCCCGCATAGCAGAGAGAGGAGAGGGGGGAAATGGGTCGCGGGTTGCTGGGCCAGCTGGCAGGTTTCGGCCCATTGGCCATTTTTATTTTTTCCTTTCTTTTTTCTTTTTCTATTTTTGCTTCAAATTTGAATTCCGGTTTGAATTTGAAATTTCCTCCAACACGCATCACGTCCAATAAATTTGAATTCATATTTTGCCACATTTTGGGGTGTTACAACTCTACCCCCCTTAAAAGAAATCTCGTCCTCGAGATTGGTGACTCTAGGGGAACAGATCCGGAATCTGTGCCTTGAGCTCGTCTTCTCGCTCCCATGTGGCTTCTGCTTCCGAGTGGTGCTTCCACTGCACTTTGCACATTCGGATTCTTTTATTCCTTGTGATGCGTTCCATCGTCTCCAAGATCTTGACCGGCTGCTCGGCATATGAAAGGTCTTCTTGTACGTCCACCTCATTCATGGGTAACCTCTCTTCGAGTGTTCTTAAGCATTTCTTGAGTTGTGATACATGGAACACGTCGTGCACATCCGATAGGCGAGCCGGTAATTCCAACTGATATGCAACTTCACCTTTCCTCTCTAGAATCTGGAAAGGTCCGATGTATCGAGGTGATAGTTTCCCTTTCACTTTGAATCGACGAAGTCCTCTGATAGGAGACACCTTGAGATAGGCATAGTCCCCTACGTTGAAAATGAGCTCTCTTCTTCGTATATCGGCGTAGCTCTTCTGTCGGGTCTGATCTATTCTCAAGTTGTTGCGGATTTCCCTCACTTTCGCCTCGGCTTCTTGTAGTACCTCTGGCCCAAACACCTTGCTCTCCCCAGTTTGATTCCAAAACAATGGAGTTCAGCACTTCCTCCCATACAACGGCTCAAATGGTGACATCTTCATACTAGCCTGGTAGCTGTTGTTATAGGAGAACTCCGCATACGGTAAGTTCTTATCCCAACTCCTACTATTTTTTAGTGCACAAGCTCTCAGCATATCCTCAAGGATCTGATTGGTTCTTTCGGTCTGCCCGTCGGTCTGTGGATGGTACGCAGAACTAAAATTCAAATGAGTCCCCATGGTCTCATGTAACTTCTGCCAAAACCTTGAGGTGAACTGTGTCCCTCGATCTGACACTATCTTTTTCGGCACTCCATGAAAACTCACGATTCTTGACATGTACAATTCTGCCAATTTGGATCCGTTGTAGCTTTCTTTCACGGGGATGAAATGAGCTACCTTAGTCAGTCTGTTGATTATGACCCATATCGAATCATATCCCGATTGGGTCCTAGGCAGTCCCACGATGAAGTCCATACCTATTTCTTCCCATTTCTATTCGGGCACTTTGAGTGGTTGCAACAGTCCCGCGGGTCGTTGGTGTTCTGCTTTCACCAACTGACATGTGTCACATAGGGCAACATGCTCCGCAACATCCCGCTTCATGCCATACCACCAATATCTGTTTTTGAGGTCATGATACATCTTCGTACTCCAAGGGTGAATGGAATAGTCTGAATCATGAGCCTCCTCAAAATTAGTTCACGGATCTCTACCTCAAGCACACAGATTCTTTTCCCATGCCACACCGTACCTAGTTCATCCTCTCTAAACCCAGGAGCTTTATTCTCTTTGATGAGTTCTCTGATTTCTTGTATCTTCTCGTCATTCTTCTGACCGTTGCGTATGTCTTGCTCTAATGTGGAGTCCACTTCCATGGCGATGGCCTCACTACTATTCACCAGACATAGATTGAGTTTTGCAATTTCCTCCCTCAATTCCGTAGGTGTGTCATCTAAGCTCAACATGTTGATATGCACGTTCCGGCTTAAAGCATCTGCCACGACGTTCGCTTTCCCAGGATGATAGTTGATACCCACATCAAAGTCGTTGATTAGCTCTAACCGTCTCCTTTGTCTGAGGTTTAGATCTGGCTATGTAAAAATGTACTTTAAGCTCTTATGATCTGTGTATATCTCTGTCCTCTTTCCCATCAAGTAATGCCTCCAAAGCTTCAATGCGTGGACCACTGCGGCTAGCTCTAGGTCATGCGCAGGATAGTTCTTCTCGTGTTTTTGAAGCTGCCGGGACGCATAGGCAACGACATGCCCCTCTTGCATGAGAACACATCCCAACCCGTGTCCAGAAGCATCACAATATACCGAAAAATTCTTCTGCATGTCTGGCATAACTAGAACTGGGGCTGTTGTCAATCTTTTCTTCAGCTCTTGGAAACTTGCCTCACACTCTGGAGTCCACGTGAATGTGATTCCCTTCTCTAGCAATTTTGTGAGGGGTCTTGAGATCTTGGAGAAGCCCTCAATGAATCGTCGATAGTACCCAGCCAATCCTAAGAAGCTCTGGATCTCCCCGACATTTTCAGGGGTTTTCCACTTCTGCACATCCACAATCTTGGCGGGATCCACGGAGATTCCTCCTTCCGAGATTATATGTCCTAAGAAGGGAACTCTCTTCAGCCAAAACTCACATTTGCTTAGCTTGGCATATAGTTGGTGTTCTCTCAACTTTTGCAACACCGGTCTTAGATGATTCTCGTGTTCTTCTTCATCTTTGGAGAAGATGAGAATGTCATCAATGAAAACCACCACAAATTTGTCCAAATATTCCATGAATACCTTGATCATGAGATACATGAAGTACGCCGGGGCATTAGTTAGTCCAAACGGCATGACGGTGTATTCATACAACCCGTACCGAGATACGAAGGTTGTCTTGGGAATGTCGGTTGGCCTTATCTACAGTTGGTGATATCCCGACCTGAGATCGATTTTTGAGAATATACAAGCCCCTCTCAACTGATCAAATAGGTCTTCAATGCGAGGTAATGGATACTTGTTCTTGATGGTTACCTCATTCAACGCACCGTAGTCTATGCATAGCCTTTTGGTTCCATCCTTCTTGGGCACAAATATCACTGGAGCTCCCCATGGTGAGGAACTAGGGCGAATAAACCCTTTCTTTGTCAATTCCTGGATATGTTCTTTGAGCTCTTCTAGTTGTTTAGAATCCATCCGGTAAGGCCTCTTGTATATCGGGGCGATTCCAGGCATTAGTTCAATCGCGAACTCCACTTCACGATCTGGGGGCATACCTAGCAACTCTTCAGGAAAAACGTCCGGATATTCCTTGATAACCATTATCTCTTCCACTTCCACTTCCACTTGATTGAGTTTAATGTCCCTCTTAGTTTCTTGTACGGCTATGAACTTCACTTTTGTGCCACTAGTGTGAGTTAGTTCCACCGTTCTAGTCGAACAATGGATGATGCCTTTATGTTTGGTCAACCAATCCATACCCAAAATAATATCTATCCCTTGTGAGTTTATCACTATGAGGTTTGCAGTAAATACTACCCCATTAATGTCTAGATTCACTTTGGGGCACACTTGTCTTGTTCTTATTTCTCCCCCTGGAGAGTTCACTGCTAATATATGATTCATTTATGTTGTTGCTAGATCATGCTCCTTAACAAATCCTTGAGCAATGAACGAGTGGGTAGCACCAGAATCGAACAAAATGATTGCAATATGTAAATTTGCAGGGAACTTACTAATTACCACATCAGGTGCCTCCTGTGCTTCTTCCATGGTCATGTGGTTCACCCGTCCTCGCATCATATTCTGCTGCTGTGGCTGCATAGGCTTCTTGTTTGGGCACTTGTGAGCGTAGTGCCCCACTTCACCACAGTTGAATCATTGCACCCGAACTTTAGGTGACTGGCCTTTGTTGTCTTGGGGTGGGTTCTGTGACCCTTGTCCTGCTGATCGAGGTTGATAAGTGGGGCGTGGCTGCTGTAACACCCCAAAAATCTTGTTAAGACCCTAAATCATGTTAAGAGGGGAATTTAAAAATCTTTGGACGTGTTGCATGTTTTGCAACAATTTAAATTCAAACTGGAATTCAATTTAAATTCAAAACAGAAAAGAAATAGAAAAAGAAAAAGGAAAATAGAAAAAAACCGGCCAGTGGGCCGAAACCCACCAGCCGGCCCACCCTGCCCCCGCGCCAGCCCGCAGCCACGCGCCCGCGCTCTCTCTCTCAGACAGGTGGGACCCACCTGTCATCCCTAACCCCCGATCGTCCGAAACTCGGACTGTTCACCCGCGCGCGCGATCGCAACCGACCGGATTTCCGGCCGAATTCTGGTTCCGGAGGACTCCCACTCGATCTAAACAAACCCGCCGCCCTCCCCCGTCTATAAAAACCCCGGCCTCGTTCTGTTTTTCCCACGCGATCCGCCGTTTTTACTCCGGTGAGAAATCGAGCCTTCTCCGGCGAATTCTAGCCGATCTAAGCTCGGAAATTCCGATCTAACTCGCTGGTCTTGATCCACCGCCTCCGGGGAACCCTGCAGGTGCAGAAAACTCGGTGACTTGCGGTTCAAACACAACGCCGACGAGCCTCGCCGTGGTTTCAATTCGGACCTCGTCGCCGACCGCCTTCCAGGACCTCCGAGCTCAAGAAAACCCCCGAGGTGAGATCCCCGACCTCCCCTCTGCCGATCTATGCCATAAGATCACAGTTCTAGAAAGAATTCTCGAAGATCCAAAAGTCTCCGGCGAGATCGCCGCTTCCCGCCGCCGTGCGCCGCCGGGCAGCGCCGCCCGCGCTCGGTTAGAGCGACGTGGCCGTTTGTGCGCCGTCTATTTTAAATCGCACGGTAGACTTTAAATCCACGCGTACCGGTTCGACGTTATAATCTCAGCCGTTTGTTTTAAATCGGATGGTCCACGTCAGTCCCGCGTTATAAAGACTGGAAATCTTACGTGCTACCCCCTGGGGTTCTCGGAAAATAAGAGCTAGCCCCGGAAACTTCTGATCTAGCCCCTGGAACTTCAGAAATTCATGTAAATTCAATTAAAAATCAGTTTTAGCCCCTGGACTTGATAGAAATTAGGAAAAACTCCTCTGTTATGTATAGCTAGACCCCTGAAAATTGTTAAAATAATATTATAGACCCTGTAGTGGGGTGAGTTTACCTTTTTAGCCCTGTTTAATATTTAATTTAGGAAATTGAATATGTGGCTAGTGTTTAAAATTTAAAAAGTGGGACAAACATATTGTCAAAATTCAATTAAAAACTTTCTCAGTATTTAGAAAACTTTGGAGTGAGATTAAAAACATAATTTGGGCTGAAGTGAATCTGTTTAATTTATTATTCACATTTAGGGACACATTTTTAAGTAAAGAATAGTTCTGGAAACTAGGGAAAATAATTGTAAAATAGTTTACATCAGAGGAAAAGGTCAAAAATATATTAGTAAATATTTTAGATCAGAACCTATTCTGTTTAGATGATGTGTCTTGTTATTTTCATAATAAAGTTCACATTTAGGCATAGGAAATAAATCTGAAAATATAGCAACTAGTAAATGATAAATGGAGTTCTAAAATCCAAAGAATTCAGTTTAGGGTTGGTAGAAATTCTGAAGACACATATGGAGAAGGAAAATACCTTTCATGCATACTTGGTAGCTAAAAGGTGTAGTAATTGAATATAACGAATATATTTAAATTGGAAACTCATATATATAGTATGTAAGTATAAATGTGAACACAAAAGTAGGAATCATATACACATGATTAAAAGTGCATGCAATCCACAAATCAACACACATAGAGTAACCACAACACATATAATGGTGAATGACTTTCATAAATATGAATGTGTGGTTTGTATGAAGTGGAAGTGTGAACTATGTCTTATGGATTGTTGTTTTTCTTTTGCTATGTGTGATGGTATGATGTAGAACCTGCTCAAGAGCAAGTTATTCCTTTCCAAGACCAGGACTACCCATTTCAAGAGCAGCAGGAAGGAGCCAAGTGTCCTTGACCACTTTGATCGTATGTTAGGATGTGTAGCTAGAGTTATTTGCATTGTCAATTGAAATATGAAACCCATGCTAGGAAGTTTCCCTAGAATTGCATTACCTTGTTTCCTTGTAGCTTGGGTTGGGATTTATTTTATCATGTCATTTATTATTATGCATATGCTTAGCCATGCTTAGAATGGGATATTTGGGAGATGAGATCATCAGTTTATTCTACCATACTCTTGAATGAGATATTGTGAGTTATGTAGAGGTAGGGATCAAGGCAAGTTGGATGTTTTGGTTGTGTGCTGGGTGCACGAGACTCGGGTTTGTGTTTAGTACTTGCCTGGATCCTAAGGACCGGTTCATGGAGCATGTAACCTGGCTTTACCGTGCCAACCACATGCTGAGATGGGGCAGCTTGGCCAATTAATTAGGTGTATCCCCGGCGTAGTATGGGTGTGTTGGATGGTGCGGGGAATAGGTGTCAGCTGGACTACCATATGAACCGCAAGGCTCAAGAGGGGGCCACTGCAGCGGGGTTGGAGCCTCTTGTATGCTGTTAGGGGTGAAACCTCAGTGGGCCCACGCTCGTCGGGAATCCCTTTGTAAAGGCTTCGTAGTGATCTCCTGGCTACACACCTGGGAAGTGTGAATGTGGTTCGTAGCCACTGGCATAATGGAGGTTCTTTTAGTCCACCCGGCAACGGGGGATGAAATCACTACATGTGGGTACAGTGGTGCAAACTCTGCAGAGTCAAAACTGTCATGACAGCCGTGCTCATGGTCAAGAGCGGCTTGGACTGATTCATGATTAGAGGATTGATGGTTTTGGAAGTCGTGGATGTTAAGCGGGGAGCTTAACATTGGAAATGATGTTATGGTTATTGGATTATGATGATGGGATGGGAGATTGGGACCATTTCACCTATGTAGTAATGTAGGTGCTTAATAAGCTAAGGTGATAGGTATTAATTGCGTAGTGCTTTAGCCATGAGTTCAACCTCTCCTTGTTCTAGCCATGCATGATATAATTTTCCCACACTTGCTGAGTACCATTGGTACTCAACCTTGCATATTTTGTTGGTTTATATTGCTGCTCAGGTCAAGATAATGAGGTGGTGTATAATGACCAAGACTTTGGACCCGAAGAAGGTTTCTAGGTTCATGGAGACCCCCGGGCAACGCCTGTGATGGAGCCCACAAGAATAATTATTCCGCTGCTAGTTTATTTACTTGTGATGAACTTATTATTGTCCATCGAGACATTTGCTATGTAAGACTTATTTATATTCGACACCTGGCTTGTAATAAATGATGCTTCACTATTTGTCATCACATGTATGATAAAATGATCCTGGCATACATGTGATATTCACTCGGTTGTTCTTCGGAGAAACCGGGTGTGACAGAAGTGGTATCAGAGCCAAGGTTGCCCGTAGGAACGTGGACCTAGGTAGAAATGGACGTATTTAAGGGCCTTATTTTCTTAAAAACTATTTTTACAAGGTGTGTGTTGAAAAGTGTTATTCAATAAGTCACTTTCTCCATCTTACCCCAATTTTCATTCAAAATAGGATTTTTGTTTAAGAGTTTATCTAACCTAAGTTTAAGTTCTTTTTGTTTTACATGGTTCGCATGATTCGCACCGCTCGCAAGTCCACAGGAGGGAGAGTTCCCGTAGTTGCCCCTGACGAAAGAGAGGAGAGCCGTCCGGTGACGTACCTTTCCTACGGATTGGCAGTAGGAGGCTTGTTGCGCCGTCTTCGACATATGCTCGAAGCCGCCGGCAATACGGGCAAGCTAATCATCCACTATAACTCCACCAGGACCATCCGTGAGAAGAGGGAAGAATGGAGTTCAGAGATGAGGATTATACACGAAAATCAGCTGCTTAAGATCCACCGCTCTCCAGCTTGTAGAGCGACACAGGTCGAGGCGGAGAAGGATGTCACCTGGGAGGCCATCACCTGCCAGAGTCACATCTATCGTCGCCACCTGGACAGGACTGAGTACATGTATGTCCTCCAGCGTGAGAGTGGTACCACGGAGTACAAGTACCCGCCAGTGCAGCAAGGGACATCCCATGAGCACATGGACTTGTGCTTGGAGGATACTGCTATGCTCAGCACTCGACTGCAGGAGTGTCAGCAAGAGCTTCAGGATGTCCGGGACACCCTGAAGGAAACGGAGGCGTTGCTGCGAGCCTGCTTGAGGGCGAGAGAAAGAGGAGATGGGAATGAACTGTGTGTCACCATGAATGATACATGGACTCCTGACTCCCCAGATCGCCGAGCGATCAGGCGTCGTCGCACTTCTCCACCAGCAGCCTCCCCACCCAAAGCAGAGTCAGAAGGCAGCCGAATATATGAGGAAGATCCCGAGGAGCCTGCTCAAGAAAACGAGTAGTGTAGAGTCCTTCCCTTAGTTAGCAAGATGTCGAATAGTCGAGTCGTTACGTTAAGTTAATGGTGTGTTAATGCTTGGTGTGTGACGTGATTTGTGGAAGCCATGAGCAATTGTCCACAACCTCGTCTTTAGATTGTTTTGCTTTGGTGTGTGAACCCACATGAAATAATAGTGCATTTATTTTTGTGTGAGAAATGAACCCTCCGAAAAGTATAACAAAGCCTCAACACTTCAAAGTACAAACAAATGAAAGTAGTAAGATGATACTAAATGCTTTCAAATTAACATTGGTTGATTCTGCCAGATGGCCGGAAGAGGAAAAGGACGTGCTGCCAACCCCGCCAACAACAACGATGAGGCATTCAACCCTCATCTTTCTGGAGGCCAGGACCGGGGTGGTCGCCGTGAAGGAGTGGATCCCCACCACCAAATGCTGGAGAATCAGAATCAGCTCATCCAGAACTTGACTCAAGTGGTGGCCAACTTGCATTAAGTTCCACCTCCACAAGCTGCACCACGCCAACCAAGGTTGAGTGAGTTTCTAGGAACTCAACCTCCGAAGTTTGCAAGTGCTGCTGAACCTCTGGAGGTAGATGATTGGCTTAAGACCATTGAGAGCAAGATGAGGATCATACAGTGTCAAGGGTATGAGAGGGTGTTGTTTGCCTCTCATCAATTGCATGGACTTGCTGCTGATTGGTGGACCGCCTACGTGGCTGCCCATCATGACCCTGAGAACATCACTTGGGAAGAGCTCAAGCGTAGCTTCCGCAACCATTACATCCCAAGAGGTGAACTCAAAAACAAGAGGAAGGAGTTTTTGGGACTGCAGCAGGGAAACATGACGGTGAGGGAATACCTCACTAAATTTACTCAACTATCCCGTTATGCCCCACGGGACATAGAGACTGATGAGCAGAAACAAGACTGTTTCGTAGAGGGACTTACCGCCGAAATGCAGTGTGTGATGTCCTCAAATGAGTATGAAAGCTTCCAAAAGATGGTGGACAGAGCATTTGTGGTGGAAAGGAAGCTGAAGGCCTTGGAAAATGAAACAAGAGGAAGGCCGGGTGGTCACATCAAGCCTCAGGGAGCAACACCCGCCCACGTCTGATGCAGCAACCTACAGGGCAGACGAACCGTGCTGCGGTACCCTACTCAGCACCAAGAGGGTACAACCCGAACTACAGGCCTCCCGCAGCACCAGCACAGCCACAACGTCAGTTTGTACAGCAGCCTCGCCCCGCATATCCACCTCGACCAGCAGTACAGGGACCTCCAAACCAACCCCAAGACAACAAAGGCCAGGCACCTAAGGTTGGGGTGCAATGTTTTAGCTGCGGTGAAGTGGGGCACCACGCCCATAAATGCCCAAAGAAGAAGCCCACGCAGCTACAACAGCAGAATGTAATGAGAGGACGGGTGAACCACGTCACTATGGAGGAAGCACAAGAGGCACCCGACGTGGTAGTTTGTAAGTTTCCTGCCAATTTACACCTTGCAACCCTGCTGTTTGATTCTGGTGCTACCCATTCGTTTATTGCTCAAGGGTTTGTTAAGAAGCATGACCTAGCAACCACACAAATGAACCATATGCTAGCCGTAAACTCTCCAGGTGGAGAAATGAACCATATGCTAGCCGTAAACAGCTATCAGCCAGCTTGAAGATGTCACCTTTCGAAGCATTATATGGCAGACGGTGCAGAACACCGCTGTTTTGGAATGAGGCTGGAGAAAACCAAGTGTTTGGACCCGAAGTGCTACAAGAAGCTGAAAAGCAAGTCCAAACGATACGGGAGAACTTGAAGGCTGCGTGTCGATCTCGGAGCTCACCTCCGAGAGGTCCGGTTCTATTGAACACATGTCGCCACCGGAGCTTATCTTCGGGAGGTCCGTCACTGTTGGACACGTGTTAACCTCGGAGCTCGTCTCGGAGAAGAAAGGAAGTCTGGCGCTGGAGCCACCTCCGGAGAGAGGGAAGGTCCGGCACTGACACGTGGTGTGCGCGGAGCCACCTCCGAATAAAGAGGAGGTCCCCGACCGCCAGGATACGTGGCGCACGCGGAGCCCACCTCCGAAGGAGAGGGAGGTCTTGCTTGCTTGACACGCGGCACAACCGGAGCTCGTCTCTGCGGAAAAAGGGGAGACCAGGCCCCGGTGGACACGTGGAGCTTCCGGAGCTCATCACTGAGGAGGTAACGAGTTCTGGAGCGGTTTTTGGATTCTGTACGCGTAGAGATACCGGTACGGAGAAGAAACCGACCCGAATTCCACAATGTTACCGCACCAAATCAACTAAAGATAAGTTGTTAAGATTCAACGACAATTTGAATAGGACTCTTATTTGAAGTCCAATCAGATTAGGACTCTTCTCTTCTCGATTATAAATAGAACCCAGAACCTCTGGCCGAAACCACGAACTTCTTTTCCAACTCCTAAACCGATGACTTAGAGCCCTAGCCCCAACTCGCCGAGTAAACCATCGACGGAGTTCAGAGAGGAAGATCGCCGTAAGAGTGCCCAACGATCTGAGAAGGACCCGAGACCGAGAAGAACGTAAGGTAGGTCTCCAATACCACCTTACGGCATCGTTGTGTTTCTTTGCATCCGTTCTTCGATTCCTTTCGAGCAGAAGCTTTCTCATGGACAGATCAATTGTTGATCGGGTTGACCTAAAGACAAGGTTGTCGCCACGTCCACATCTGATCCAAACACCCCTGTTCATCATAAAGCCATGCAATAACAGTACAAACCGATCTAATAAAGCTGATCATAGGATACCATGCATATGCATCATCGCATCTAGTTAAAATTTGTGCATGATATTGATTGCTGTGAATATTGTATGTGCACGATCCTGTATAGCAGGACAAGCTCAGGGAGCTGTTTACGACGAGCTGCAACAACAAGGTTTCGAGATCCAAGAACAACCAGAACCGCAAGAATAAGGCAAGTGCTCCTTGACCATATTGATCTTATGTTTTGGGAAAAACTGTTTTGTTTTGCGAAAAGGTGTGTGTGCTGAGTCAAACATGATGGGAAAGCCTTTTATAGGAGTTTACTAGATTTTGGTTAAACCACCCTTGTCGCCAGGGACGTTTATGAGTCAGGTATGGTTTTTGTTTTGTGCTTCGCTGAGTCCATGGGAATTTGGAAACGAGATAGATGTGTCTAGCTAACTGCACTCATAATGATAATGAGAAACTAATGTTGTTAATAAACATGGATCGGAGGGAGATCTAGGCAAGACTGGGTTTGTGAATGAGGTAGCATGAGATGGTGGTTTACTTGCCGTAGATCTAAGGACCGGTTCATGCATGCACATGCCAGGATAACAGTGCCACCACAAGGCCAAGTATGGGTGCGGCTTAGCTGAGTAATTAGGTAAGTTGCTAGATTGTTATGGACTGTGGAAGGCGCGGGGAATGGGAGTCGAGTGAGGACTGCCCTGGGAACTGCATGGCACAAGAGGGGGCCCGTGGGTGGGAGAATTGGAGATTGTAGCCTGCCGGTGAAACCTTAGTGAGTCCATACATCTAGTAACCCCTTTGTAAAGGCTATTTTGTGATCTCTTGGCCATACACCGACGGTTGTGTACTGGTATAATGGAGGTTCTGCAGTCGCCGACGGGTGACGAAATCACAAACTTGTGGGTTAAGAGGTGCAAACTCTGCAGAGTTCTTAAAACTATCATGATAGCCGAGCTTACGGTCACGAGCGCCTGGCCAACTACCATGATTAGTTGGGATGGTTATTTGATATGGTTATTGGATATGGTTATTGGGATGGTTATTGGTTTGGTTATGGTTTGGTTTTCTGGACTGTTGAGTCCGGGTGATAAGATGGGTTGCATGACTGTTGAGTCATGGCAACAATGTTGGTCTCGGTGGGAGACGAAGTTGTTCATGAGATGAGATGGTAGCGAATACGAGATGGTATTCGTGAGATGGTAGCGAATACGAGGAGGTATTCGTGAGCAAGAATGAGGTTGATTGATGACTGGTTATGACAAGGAAAGGTAATGAACATAATGGAGGTATGATTGGTATTTTAATACATGTTGGGATTACATTCACTTAAAGATGAGTTGCTGTTTTATCATGGTTTTTTGATAAATAACTTTGCTTTCTGCAATGAGCCTTTTTATACCTACCTTGTTATGAGCTACATATCATATTTTCCCGCACGTGCTGAGTACATCATTGTACTCAAACTTGCATTATTATTTCATCATCAGCAGCAGGAGAAGATTTCTATGAAGATCAAGTGGAGCATTAGGCATGTGATCTGTTCTGAACCTTGCCTGTGGGAACGGAGTAGAGATGGAGCCACTACTGCTTAGAATTGCTTCCGCGTTAGAACAAAGACTTCCGCTGCATAGAAATAAGACTTCCGCTGTGAGCATGAGTCCAAGACCCATGAGACATTGTAATAAACTCTGTTATTCGTGGATATATATATTCTGAATTCAGTTTGTCGAACATATGTGTATGTGTGATAAACATCCTAGGCACACATATGCATCAGTTCTCGGTTCCGTGGTATTCCACAGAATTGAGGGCGTCACACTTGTATTATCCGAACTCTCTCTTCGGCTTCATTGACAAGATCAACCCCGAACGTTACTCGTTCACCGGACTCACACCAGTTCAATTGTGTACGGCACTTCCGGCCATATAGAGCTTCATATGGTACCATTTTGATGGTCGTCTGATATCCGTTGTTTTACGAGAACTCTGCCAACGGTAAGTGATCATCCTAGCTCCTACCGTGGTGGATGGCACATGCTCTTAGCATATCTTTCAGTATTTGATTCACCCTCTCATTTTGCCCATCAGTTTGAGGGTGATACGCGGAGCTTCTAATCGGTTTGGTTCCCAAGGATGTGTGTAGCTGCTCCCAGAAACGGGATACGAACAGTGATCCTCTATCGGACACAATTGTGCGGGGAACTCCATGTAAGCACAAGATCCGTGCTATGTACAGCTCCACATACTGCTTTGCGTTATACCTTGTATGCACCGGGATTAAGTGTGCTGATTTGGTTAACGGGTCAACGATTACCCAAATCGAATCATGGTTGTGGGAGGTCATCGGCAACCCGACGATGAAGTCTATACTCAAATCTTCCCACTTCCATGCCGGTACTTGCGATGGTGCAACAGGCCTGACTTCTTCACATGGTCGGCCTTGACTCTTCGACATGTATCACACTCTGAAACGTATTTTGCAACTTCACATTTCATACGTGTCCACCAAAACTTCTTCTAGAGATTTTGGACATTTTATTGCTGCCCGGATGAATGGAAAATTTGGACAAATGAGCTTCATCCAAAATTTTCTTCCATAGTCCCATATCCCGGGGTACTACAATCCGGTCGTTGAACCACAAAGTACCATCCTCGTCCTTACGGAAGCATTTCATCTCTCCGTTGTCTATCCTTCGCCGTATGTGAGACATACTCTTGTCTTTTCGTTAAGCTTCAAGATCTCCTCTCGGATGGTAGGAATGAGAGGGAGATTATAGAGAGCTCCATACGGGATGACACGGAGGCTTGGTTCTTCATCATCCATTTCAGCAATACAAAGGTGATGGATATGCACCTTACGACTGAGCGCATCGGCGACCACATTCGCCTTTCCTGGATGATAATGAATCTCAAGTTCATAGTCTTTATGTGACGCCCTCAATTATGTTGAAAACCACAGAACCGAGAACTGATGCATATGTGTGCCCAGGATGTTCATCACACATACACATATGTTCCACAAACTGAATTCAGAATATATATGACCACGAATAACAGAGTTTATTACAATGTCTCATGAGTCTCGGACTCATGCTCACAGCAGAAGTCTTAATCTAACAGCGGAAGTCTTTATTCTAATGCGGAAGCAATTCTAAGCAGCAGTGGCTCCATCTCTACCCCATCCCCACAGGCAAGGTTGAGAACAGATTACACGCCTAATGCTCCACTTGGTCTTCATAGTAATCTTCTCCTGTTGCTGATGATGAAATAATAATGCAAGTTTGAGTACAATGATGTACTCAGCAAGTGCGGGAAAATATGATATGTAGCTCATAACAAGGTAGGTATAAAAAGGCTCGTTGCAGAAAGCAAATTTATTTATCAAAAACCACGATTAAACAGCAACTTATATTTAGGTGAATGTAATACCAATATGTATTAAAATACCAATCATACCTCCATTGTGTTCATTACCTTCCATGTCCCATCCAGACATCAATCAACCTCGTTCTTGCTCACGAATACCTCCTCGTATTTGCTACCATCTCACTAATACCATCTCGTATTCGCTACCATTTCATCTCATAAACAATTTCTGTCTCACACCGTTTAACCTTGTTGCCATGACTCAACAGTCATGCAACCCATCTCATCACCCGGACTCAACAGTCCTGAAAACCAAACCATCCAAAACCATAACCAATAACCATATCCAATCACCATCCCAACTGATCATGGAAGTTGCCCAGGTGCTCATGACCGTAAGCTCGGCTATCATGATAGTTTTAGGCTCTGCAGAGTTTGCACCTCTTTACCCACAAGTTTGTGATTTTGTCACCCGTCGGCGACTGCAGAACCTCCATTATACCAGTACAAAACCGTCGGTGTATGGCCAAGAGATCACAAAATAGCCATTACAAAGGGGCTACTAGATGTATGGACTCACTAAGGTTTCACCGGCAGGCTAGAATCTCCAATTCTCCCACCCACGGGCCCCCTCTTGTGCCATGCAGTTCCCAGGGCAGTCCTCACTCGACTCCCATTCCCTGCGCCTTCCACGGTCCATAACAATCTAGCAACTTACCTAATTAGTCAGCTAAGCCGCACCCATACTTGGCCTTGTGGTGGTACTGTTATCCTGGCATGTGCTCGCATGAACCAGTCCTTAGATCTACAGCAAGTAAACCACCATCTCATGCTACCTCATTCACAAACCCAGTCATGCCTATATCTCCCTCCGATCCATGTTCATTAACAACATCAGTTCCTCATTATCATTACGAGTGCAGATAGCTAGACACATCTATCTCGTTTCCCAATCCCATGGACTCAGCGAAGCTTGAAGCAAAAAAAAACCATACCCGACTCATAAACTTCCCTGGCGACAAGGGTGGTTTAACCAAAACTAGTAAACTCCTATAAAAGGGTTTCCCATCATGTTTGACTCAGCACACACACCTTTTCGCAAAACAAAACAGTTTCTTCCCAAAACATAGGATCAATATGGTCAAGGGGCACTTGCCTTGTTCTTGCGGTTCCGGTTGCTCTTGGATCTCGAAACCTTGTTGTTGCAGCTCGTCGTAGACAGCTCCCTGAGCTTGTCCTTCTATACAGTATCACGCACATACAAGATTCATAGAAATCAATATCATGCATAAACTTTAACTAGATGTGATGATGCATATGCATGCTATCCTATGATCAGTTTTTATCAGATCAGTTTGTACGTGTTCTTGCATGGCTTGCATGGTTTTATGATGAACAGAGGTGTTCAGATCAAATGTGGACGTGGCGATAGATCTTGTCTTTAGATCAACTCGATCAACAAGTGATCTGTCCACGAGAAAGCTTCTGTTCGAAAGGAATCGAAGAACAGATGCAAAGAAAACACGATGATGTCGTAAGGTGATATTGGAGACCTACCTTACGTTCTTAGTGGTCTCGGGGTCCTTCTCTTAGAAATACAGATCGTTGGGCTCCCTTCCGGCGATCTTCCTCGACTGAACTCCGGCGATGGGCTTACTCTGCGAGTTGGGGCTAGGGCTCTAAGTTGTCGGCTCAGGAGGTGGAAAAGAAGTTCGTGGTTTTCGGCCAAAGGTTCTGGGTTCTATTTATAATCGGGAGAAGAAGAGTCCTAATATGATTGTATTTCAAATAAGAGTCCTATTCAGATTATCGTTGTATCTTAAAAACTTATCTTGAGTTGATTTGGTGCGGTAACATTGTGGAATTCAGGTCGGTTTCTCCTCCGTACCGATATTTCTACGCGTACAGAATCCAAAAACCGCTCCAAAACTCGTTACCTCCGCGGTGATGAGCTCCGGAAGCTCCACGTGTCTACCGGGGCCAGGTCTCCCTTTTTCCGCAGAGACGAGCTCCGGTTGTGCCGTGTGTCAAGCGAGCGAGACCTCCCTCTCCTTCGGAGGTGAGCTCCGCGTGCGCCACGTATCCTGGCGGTCAGGACCTCCTCTCTATTCGGAGGCGGGCTCCGTGAATGCCACGCGTCAAGTAGCGCCGGACCCCCTTTTTCCTCAGAGACGAGCTCCGAGGTCAACACGTGTCCAACAGTGTCAGACCTCCCGGAGATAGGCTCTGGTGGTGACACGTGTCCAATAGAACCGGACCTTCTCGGAGGTGAGCTCCGAGATCGACACGTATCCCGCGCAACTGGTCCTCTAATTTCCGCGGTGACTAGCTCCGAAGGTGACATGTGTCCTGTGGAACTGCCTTCGCTTCTCCCCAGAGGCTAGCTCCGGGGGCAACACGTGTCTCACAGGGTCGGACCTCTCCCCCTTTGCGGAGATGAGCCCCAAGCCTGCCACGTAGCCATTTTAGCGGCGGACCTCTCCCCACTTCAGAGGGATGAGCTCCGAACACGCCACGTGGCCAGCGGGCCGCGGGAGTTGTCTTCGGCGCTCTCTGTGAACTGGATTCAGCTCTTTTTGGCTATCTTTTTGATACTTTCTCTGTTCCCACTTCTTTTAAAATGTTTTCTCTACATGAAACATGAATACATGCAGAAACCAGAAATGAGGGTGTCACACTTTAATGAGCTCCAGCCATCTCCGTTGCCTCATGTTCAATTCTTTCTAAGTGAAGATGTACTTCAAACTCTTGTGGTCGGTGTAGAGGTGTACAAGGTTTCCGAGCAAGTAATGCCTCCACATTTTCAAAGCGAGAACCACGGCAGCAAACTCAAGATCATGAGTTGGATAATGCTGCTCATGATTTCGGAGTTGACGAGATCCATAAGCGACCACTCGTCTTTCTTGCATCAGCACGCAGCCAAGACCGATGCCAGATGCATCGCAATAAACGTCGAATGGCTTCGTCGTATCTGGCTGAGCAAGAACTGGGGCTGTCGTGAGATGCTTCACTAAAGTCTTGAAATCTTGTTCACACGCAGCACCCCACGCAAATCTGGTATTCTTTTTCAATAATTCCGTCATCGGTTTAGCGATCTTGGAGAAACCCGGAATGAACCTTCGGTAATAACCCGCTAAACCGAGGAAGCTTCGGATTTCATGCACAGACTTTGGTGACTCCCATTTCTGCACTTGGATAATCTTACTCTGATCTACAGCGATGCCCTCCGCTGAAATAATGTGTCTGAGAAAAGGTACTTGATTAATCCAGAATTCACACTTGCTGAATTTTGCATAGAGCTGATGATCTCGCAATCTTTCTAACACAATATGCAGTTGTTCAGCATGTTCTTCCTCTGACTTGGAGTACACCAAGATATTGTCGATGAAGACAACGACAAATTTATCCAACTCCGGCATGAATACTGAATTCATCAGGTACATAAAGTGTGCCGGGGCGTTGGTCAAACCAAAAGACATAATGAGATACTCATACATCCCGTATCTCGTCGAGAATGCTGTCTTCGGAATATCTTCTGCCCGGATTTTAATCTACTGATATCCGGACCGAAGATCCATCTTCGAAAATACCTTCGCACCAACTAATTGATCAAAGAGCATATCAATGCGAGGTAGTGGATACTTGTTCTTGATGGTAACGGCGTACAAAGGACGATAATCAACACAAAGCCATAGTGTTTCGTCCTTCTTCTTGACAAACAATGCTGAACAACCCCAAGGTGACGAACTCAGTCATATAAAGCCCTTGCTCATTAGGTCATTCAGTTGTGTCTTCAATTCTGCCAGTTCATTGGGTGCCATCTTGTACGGCCTTCGTGATATCGGTGTTGTTCCCGGTATAAGTTCAATCTTGAACTCAACGTCTCGTTCGGGCGGCATGTCCGGTAAATCCTCGGGAAACACATCCGGATACTCACATACCACCGGAATGTCCTCTATCTTAACAGCTTCCGTGTGGTTCACTGTTGCAATCTGTTGCCGTCTGGCGCCAATAATTAATATATGAAGATTGTGCTGTGGGGAGTTGAACTCAACGGTCCTGGAGCTGATGTTAAGAACCGCCTGGTGGTAATTCAACCACGACATCCCCAAAATGATGTCGATCTTCAGACCCTCAAGAATAATGAGAGTCGTAGGGTATATTCTACCCCCCAAACAAAGAGGTGCTCGGGAGACAACCTCGCTTGCGGTACTGCTGCCCCCGGGCGAAGATATGAGGTATTGCCTCTTTGTATAAACTGTTTGAAGCTGATGTTGAGCCACAAAAGACTGGCGATGAAATTGTGTGTGGCACCAGAATCAAAGAGAATTAAAACTGATAACTGATTCAGAGAAAACATCCCTGCTAAAGCGGCTTCTCCTTCCGGAACATCATCAATCACAGTATAGTGAATGTTGCCCCTTATCTGCCCTCCTGTCTGCAGATTGAGGTACGGATCGTATTGTTGTAAATATGATGATCCGCAGCCTCGAGTTCCCTCCGGACAATACCTAGCATAATGGCCCATACGCCTACAAGTGAAACATGGATGTCTCTCCGGTTCTTCATTGACTTGTGGTTGGATGCTAGGTACACATGGCTGCAGCGATGGAGCACAAACCACCGTCTGATGCTGCGGCTGTGGAGGTGGTGCAAGTTGTATAACTTGACCAGCAATCAATCTCTGAGGAGTCGATCGTACAGGTGGCCTCCGTCTTTCACCGGGTGGCGTTTGATACACCAAACGGTACTTCTGAGGCACATAACTTGCGCTGGCAAGCTCGATCTCACTCATCTTTCTCTTCTCAGCTTGCCACTCAAGTGTTGGCTTCTCTTGGATGAGAGCCACATCGACCATGTCGGTGTAACTGCCGTTATTGTGTACGGACAACTTCTCCTGTAATATGGCACTCAGGCCATGGAAGAATAGGCCACACCGTGCCTCTTCTTTCACCACATATTCGGGAGCATATTGGGCCAAAAGGTTAAACCTTCGGACATACTCGAGGACACTCATGTCCCTTGCTTCAAGCCCAAAAATTCCTCCTGCTTTGCCTTGATAATACCTAGTGGTATGTGACGAGTACGAAAGGCTTCACAAAATTCACTCCATGGCACTTGATGGTCATCCGGAATGGTGGCAAGATGATCAACCCACCAATTTCGGGCAGCTCCATGGAGTTGCTGAGCGGCAAACTTGGTCTTCTGCACTTCATCACACTCGGATACTCCAAATTTTGATTCCATGACACGAAGCCATTGATCTGCTTCCACAGGTTCGGTGGCTTCAGTAAAGATTGGCGGTTGAGTCGCCAAGAAATCCAGATAAGCGTTCCGAGGTGGAACGACTTGTTGCGTGTTCTGGAGTACGCCTTGCTGTACCAAAGCTTGGAGTAAACGTGTGTGTTCTTGCGTTGCTTCTTGGAGTAGCCTAGTGTTCTCTTGATTAGACTCGACGACTCGAGTCATAAGATCCACCTATCCCGTGTATGGTGGTTCGACGGTGGAATAGAAGCATCACCGCATTGGCGAGAACTCCTGGCCTTACTCCTAGAGCGAGTACGAAACATACTGCAAAAATGTAGTTGAGATGAGTTAAACAAGAACTCAGCAGTATGTGAGACTAATAGAAACATGAATATGTCAAACTTTATGAAAGCAGTAACGAAATCCATGTTTACACAATTCCTTAGTAGGCATGGCTATCTATCCTATCTGTACAGAACAGACCTTTATGCACTATTTCCAGATTTTTATCTGGTTAAACGCATTTTCATAACTCAAATTGAATAATAAAGATAAAGTTAACTTCAGTATCTTTCCAACTAGTATTCATATGCCTCCAGATCATCTCTGGATTAAAAGTTATGATTTTCCAAAGATGACAGAATTCCTGGATAAAATTTGCCAACATCTCCTTTGTATGTGGCTAATTTTATCACAGATGTATATGTAAATACAGTACTAATCTGAACAAACTTTGAACTACAAAAATATGGCACAATTCATAACCTTTCCAACGGTGTATCATAGGATTCTTAAGGATTTTTCTACAGAAAGTTATGGCTTAAAAACAGAAAAGTTCGGAGAGGTTTTGCTGCTGTCCTGGTTTTGGACAGTTTACCTTCCTCTGAACTTTCTACCCATTTACCGGTTGATTTTGCTCTGGAGGTCTACAAAGAAGTTGTAGATCACTTGAAAATCTTTCCTGAACCGTATCATACACCTTAATTGGGTGAAGCTACTCAGAGTTATGCTCTGTAAAAGTCCAGCAAGAATTCCTGCCTGAAACAGAGCACTCTGTTTTTTTGAAATCTTTGAAGCCTAATATTTCCCTCATTTGAATCTTAGCTCAAAATAAGAGTTCAGTAACTAATATTTGTTTTCAAACTTCCATTTTTAGTTTAAAGTTAGTTCATGAGTCATTTCTTCCAAGAAAAGAGGTTATTAAGTTTAGTACGGCATCGATGCACCGTAAGAAGCATGTCGGTACTACGTAGCCTCATCAAAAGAAAATCCTAACCGGATTATACGGGCATAAACGTTTCACCAGTCGCACAAAAACGGTCTCTCGCACACGTATACTACTCGGGATACGTACGTGGTTAGTACCTGCAGAAGAACACTGAATAGTGGTGCACTCAAAGGTTGTTTTCATTTCAGGCAGTTCCATATCATACTAAAAACATACGCCTTGTACCATTTCCATACGCGCCGTCCTTGAGTCAAGCCACGCCTCAAGGTACATGGTCGCATTTTCACACCACATGACGGGAAACCCGAGTAGAGCGCGAACGGGTCGTCACGGTTGGGAATTTTATCAACCCAACAGATACCACCTACTGCCCTGCAGGGCACGCCGATGACAAGCGCTGCGTATGTCCTCCTAGGCTATTTCCAGAAGAACACACTATCGTGTTATGACCACACGATGGGGTCTCCACTTTCTTGCCTAATGCACGCTAGGGATCAGCGTTTCATATGATCTCAGGAACATGAAGAGTTCAAGAGTTTCATATTAACATCTCACACCAAGCTGTGAGACCTATGCCTGACCCACCTTCCTCGTCAGGGGAGCTAACCAAAATTGATCCGCTTTCGGTTGCGTTCCTTACCATGCTTACCTGAGCGTAGGTGCGTTGTTACATAATCAAAATTCAGAATTATAACAAGTATGTTAGTCATGTCACATTAAGTAACTATACTAATATGGTCTTTATGTGGGCCTAATACCGTTTCCTCACCATATCCTAAGTTTTTGTCATAATACGGTCCTTATTCCGTGCGCTATTACCAATGCGGCTCTGATACCACACTGAGACGGCCCTGATGCCGCCCGTTCAGTCACGGGGACGAGGCACTCGCCCGGGAATCGCATTGGGTGGTGCCGTGTTATGTGGCACCCAACAGAACACATATAAGGAACAATGTATTACATAAAACAATAGCGGAAGCTTACATGTTTTTCTTTGCAAATAATTTACATCAAGTAACTACAGCGGAAGTCTAAAAACATCTCACGTCAAATAACTAAAGAGCACTCGAGATGAAGCCCAGCCCGCGGACTCCTCTCGCTAGCAACACGAAGACAACAGCAGCGGCTGGGTTCTCCATGTGTTACACGACTCGGGAGTCTCTGAGTCTCACCAGACAACCTTCTTCTTAGCATCGGTGTTAACCTGCAAAACCACTTATATAGCAAGCGTGAGCACATAGGCTCAGAAAGACTGATCCGTATCTCCTAAACAAGAAACTCTACATGGACGACGGTTGTAATTGGGTTAGCTAGATTTGCATAAAGTACTCGCCTAAAGTTGATCCTTAACTTTCAAATTTTAAGCCTCATTGTGCAGACCTTGAGCCGAAAAGCATCGCAACTCCACAATCAAACAAGAAACGCTTTGTTGTGATGCTCCTTGCACAAAGTGAAAGTAAAGTTTAATGAGCCTATCTCTAAATCAATCATGGTTGCAATACAAGTTACATCACAGTCTTATCAAGTTGAAAAGATAAACAGTTCCAGTTGTTACTACGTCAAGACACAGTGGGCAAGTATGCTAATATAACTGTGAGCGACGGTGATTCAAATCAGTACACACCTGGACTACACGACACGTACACCCGTACTCCGAGTTGTCGGCAGCAACCTCAACTGACGTTGTACGCGGCCACCTTTCCTAAGATCTTCCACATTGGACGCAGTCCAACTGCCCCGAGTCCGCAAGCTCCCTCAAGGTACATACACGCAGTGGTATGTTCTTAAGCGAGTTACCTCCTGCTTCCCTGACGCCGAAAGCCTAAGGCAGTTGGAAAAGTTCCATATGGATCTCCCACGGCACATCAGTTTCCTGGGTCCCATATAGCCAGTATGTGCCCGGTACACAACTCAAACTTGTCCAACAGGGCCAAGCACGGACGGGCCTTAACTAACACAGGCAGGGCTATGCACGCACGGTCCGCAGCCTGCTGCATCTAAACCTCCCTGCCCGGTCTCCTTTTCTTATGTGTGAATTTTCCTCATCATTTCTAATTTTAACCTGTTCCGAGTAAACCAGCCCTAAACTCACGAGTATCTTCCAACTACTCGACTTCTAACAGACCTTTCCTACTAACATTTAGCGTAGCCAAATCCACTCGAGGAGGTACTATTCTACCCTTTCTCTCTTAGGTATTTCGGGTTATGCAAGTGGGGTTCTCAATATCAACTAGACGTAATGCAATGAAACGATTCAAAACTATGATCTCTAAAAAGGGAAATACTTTATAAAACTGTTCAAATGCAAACCGGGGCTTGCCTGTTTTGCAGGTGACTAAGATTATAATCAGTTAGTGACGATCACTTGGAGCTTGATCACTTGCTTTCCTCCCTCCTTGATCTTCACTCCAATCCCTTCACATGTGCTCACGTAGATGCTACACGATATGATCATGCATATGTATTTAATTGAAAAGCTTTTGCTAATAAGGTCTAATGACAGTTTAAAAACTGGAACTCTGTTTAAGAATTTAAAATGACACTGGTGCTAGTGGTTTGGGTTGGGTTTAAACACTATGATCAAATGTTGACTGCTTTTCCCACTTAAGTGTTGATCACCTTAAGAGGTTGCACATAACAGTGGTGATCCAGAGCTCCAATGGAGCTGAAAATTTTCATGTGAGTTCCTTGTCCCAAGAAAGTCATCGGGACCAAAAATCAGCACTGTTTTTGAGTGGCTTATTCAGAACAATTCTCTAAGTATTTAAGCAAAGATGAATTAATTCTGAGGTAAACCCCATGTTCATGTCAAACTTAGTGAACTACAATTTCAATTATAGTTCATAGAGTCTGCATGAAGTTTCCTAGGATTTTTGGAGCTAAGAATTTCCCAGAACTGAATTTCCATGTTTTGGAAATTCTCTGAAAATGTTTCTGTATTCATTTGAACACAGCAACTTCAAATCTGAATTTTCCTGATCAAATCAACTCCAAATTAGCTGAAACTTTTACAGGAATCTGGTAGCATCCTAGAAAATATTCTGGCAAAACTTGAGGATTTTTGGATAAACCAAACTCCCTCTAAAATTATTTTTCCGAAAAGATTTAAAGAATCTTCCAGAATTAATTAATGCCTTTCACACAAATTGGGTTGCATATTTGGATAGAGTTTGTCAATCTAAATCTAACCCAATTTGAATCACTAAATTTGGAGGTTCCTAGCAAAAGTTATGCTCTTCTAAAGTTTGGGGAAAATCTGGGATTTGAATAAATCGTGGAAAAGTTTAAAACTGACTGTGGGACCTGGTGGAACACGTGTCCAGCACTGGAACACGCCACACGGGGCTACAGAGCTGTTTCCCGCATTGCCACAGTTTAATCCGGTGCCACAGAGGATCCGGTTCCCCCCTCACTCGTCACTGACATGCGGGCCCAGCTTCACCTTCTCCTACCTCTCGCCCCCACGCGCCCGCGCCGCCGGAGCTCGCCGGAGCTACCCCGAACTCGGTCGTCCGGCCACCTCCGGTGCTCAAACTCGCCGCCAGTGCCTAATTCAACTCGAGGAACACACTGGTGCGGTCCTCCCGAGCGGGCAGAGCCTCCAACCTAGCGCCCGACGGTGCGGCGGCTCGGAAGGAGTTCAGCGATGTTACCCCGACGCTCTAAGCCCTCCAAGCTTCAGTTTCCAAGCTCTAAAACACAGGTGGATACTCGGGAAGGTCGGCATGTCCGCACACGGGCTCGGGAACGGCTCCGAACTAGAGTTCATCATGCGCCCGATGCATCCTATCGCGGTAGCCGTCGGAAAAGCTCAGAGCAAGACTTCTACCATGGTTTTCATGCTATGGTTTGTGAAGAAGAAAGATTGCTACGCATGTCTAGATTCTGTGTGTGCAATTTGCAGAGCTCTAAACCATCATAGCGCGAGAATTTAAATGATCCTTACCCGCAGGTCCGTTTACACCGGCCAGAAGAACTTTGCAAAATTCATCACCGACGATTCACCTTTTCGCTCAAAGCCTCGGAGGTGAGCTGTGTGGATGTCGTGCGCGTCCAACAGTCCTCTTACTTGGTCGTGAAAGCCTCTCTGTACGGCTGTCCACGAGAGCACCTCGTCTCCGTTGTGTTCGGCCGCCGTGGAAACTGGGCGTACTCGGTCTTTGGAGGTGGAGCTCACGCTGGAATGGTGCGAGGACGCTGTGGGAGGGTATGTGGTGTCGATTTGCTGCTCTGCTTGGGCTTGCACACGGGCTACGGTGTGGCCGAAGGATCGAGCGCACAGCGGCAGGGTTTCCGGTCTCGTGTGCGAGGGGGAAAGGACTGCCTCGGTGATAAGGCGAAAGAAAACACGGCAGGGGAGATGAGGATGGGGAGGAGCAGCTCGCCAGCACATGTACGGCAGAGGGACGTCGGTTCCCTGTGTGACTCGGTGTCGCACGGTGAGAACGCCGGTCTGCCAGTTGCTTCGCGTGGGAGGTGAAAAACAGAGACCAACCACTGCTCTCTGAAGATCTTTTTGCAATTTTCAGCTCCCTCTATGACATGTGGGACCCACAGTTCAATCCCTCCTTATCCCTCTCCTAAATATCTCCCAAAATTTTCAAAAGGTGAAATCAAATTGTGGGAGTTCAAATCTGAGGTGCATTTGGATAATTGGTCAAGTTTCATCCAAATCGAAATAGGCATTTGAATTCTTTGCTATTTAAAGTCCATTTTCGAAAATGAGTTGCAAATCATTTCAATAAATCATGAAACTTTGCATACCCCCTAATTTGGACCTAAGGAATTCAAATATGCAATCTGATTTTTATTTTTGCTGCTGCAAATGATATTTGTAGCACATCAGTTTTGAAATTCATAGTGTTGCTCTCATTTGAATTTTGAGTTGAACAATTTGTTCTAAATCTGCCTTTAGCTTCCTCACACCTATGGGAACTTCCCCTCTTGGTTTTAGACCCCTCTTGGGTTCCAAGTTTTCAAATAACCATTTGAACTTGTGTGAAGAAAGCCCTCATGTAGGTTATCACATGTAGAAAAGTTTTAACAAGTCCCAAATTTCATACATATGAAACCAACTTTTGCAAACAAGAGTTTCTTTGTATTCACATTTTTGGGACCTTTATATATATATATATATATATATATATATATGTATATATACTAATTTTATTATAATTTCAGAACTAAATATTTTTCCAAAAGTATTTTCTAACTATTTCTAAAGTATATATTGCTTTTATTGCATTTTTAGAATTTATTATGCATTTTATATAATTTTTACAAATTTTCAGAAGTATATATTGTTTTTATTTTGATTTCAGCATTATTATATTACCAGCTACAATACATTTCAGCCTATAAAATTAATTTATTTTAATTTCAGAATATATATATACTTGTTAAAATGTGAAGACAAGTTTATTTTATACATTTCTATGATTTTCTAGTAATTATTTATACTACTTTGGTTATTTACATAATAAAAATAAGTTTTCATACTGTTCAGGGTCTAATTATAATATTTATAACTATTCTAGGGGCTTCAATGGATTTTACAGTGCTGATTTCTTAATAATTTGGAAGTACAGGGGCTTTTAAACTAAATTTAAGTGTATTTCCTATTTTCTGATAAGTACAGGGTTCATTTTGTGAAGTTTATGGCCTATATTAATTCCTCGGAAAACTACAGGGGGTTATTCGTGAAATTCCCAATGTTTATAACTTCTTTGAATATGGGCCTTTGGATCCGAAATGGTCGGCCCTGATTTAAAACATGCGAATGGGTATGTTTGTTTTAATCTAGACCGCACACAGAAAATCAAAAGCCGAGATTTGGCCACGTTGCCCTGGACTCCGTAGGCAGGGATATGCGGCGGTGACCGGTGGCTCCCACGCCGGAATTCGTCGATTCTTGCAAATACTTCTCCATTTCTTGAACTTTCTACTCGGGCACGTGGAAGAGACGTTGGGAAAGTCACCTACGGCATTTTCTTGAACCCAAAATGGCCGAAGGGGTGCCTGTGAAATCCCTAAAAAGTGATAGCAAGAAAATTTTTAACTCATGTACACTTAGGAAAAATGAGGGGAATTAAAACTTTGAATTATAACGGTGAAGGTTCGAAGTGAGGATTCAAACTTTCCAAAACTCCCAAACATGGAGATCTAAATTCATAACTTGGATCTTCATAGTCCAAATATTCACCCTTCCAAATTTAAGCTCATTTGGAGGAGTTTTAATATTTGTTTGGAGTTAAAAGGAAAAGCACTCTATTCTGAATTTCAAATTCAGTTTCAAATTCCAATTCCCCCAATTTACAAATTTGGTTCCACACATGTGTTCTCCACCTTTGAATGAGCAGCCATGCCAAAAATTGGAAACTTTGGAGCTGGTTTGCTATACTATTGGGATAATCCAAAATGGAGAATTCAAACTCCATTTCAAATTCAAATGATCAATTACAATTCAAACTTTCACACCAGAATTCGAATCCTTTGAATTCAGGAAGTTCAAACTATGACTTTGAGGTGAAGCAAAGCCTTTAAGTTTGAGTAGCTGTGGAGAAATATCAGAAAAAAATTGGAATAAAAGAGAGGGAGGTGGGGCCCAGCAGTCAGCCTCACAACAGAGCCTACCGCCTCTGTTTTCATCGGCCGATCGCCGAGAGGACGCCAGCGCCCGGCGAAACCCACTCCCGAGGACTCCACCACGCCACCTCCTGGTTCCTCGATCGCCAGCCGTTTCATTACCCCACGGTCGCAGCAACGAAGTCGGTCTTCATTTCCCTCGGTAGCTCGCCGCTCCCTCCGTTCTCTCCTGCGAGAAACCGCCTCCGTGCCGTTTCTGTTTCCCCCTGGCCCACGCTCGCCCAATCTCGGATGATCGAGCCCCAGGCAGCAAAAAGAAGCGCAAGAGAGTGCTCCAGCTTCCACCGTTCTTTCCCCTAAGCTTCCTACCTCGTGCTACGTGCAAACCAAAGATTGGCGCCGGCGATCGGAGGTGCTCGGCGGAACCACGTTCGGTTAACCGTGGACAGCACGCTACGGGGGAACCACGTCTCGGTCTATGATCAAATTCGTCGTGCTGAGATAGCTAGAGCTCATTCTGGTCTAGGAGAAGCTCTGCTAGATCCCTGCGATCCTTCTCGCTCAAACGGTGCCAGAAACCATCAAGGACTGAAGGAGTTATTCGAGTTTTTGTCGCCGCCGGCGTTTTGCGGGCTTGGGTCGCCGCTGAGGTCCCCTCTCTGGTGGTTTTCATGGAGAGCGTGCTATGGGTCGAGGTTGTCCATGTGGCACTTGTGCTTTTGGAGCAAACCTTAGCCCAAAAGACCCGCTGTCGAGGGAAAACAAGGTGGCCGAAGTAAGGTCCGACATGGTCGCCGGTGCAAGCACCGTTCCGGCCGTTGTCATCGGCTCCTGACCCCACCATCGTGTTCAGCACGGTGTAGAACTCACAGGCGGCGAGTTTGAGGAACCTCGGACCGCGGGAACCCCGTCCCAGCGAGCCTCGCCGGCGTGCGCCGCCGCGGGAGGCGCGGGCAGCGCGAGGAAGACGAAGTGGGGCCGGGTCCCACGGCTCAGCCTCTGTGTACGCGCGGGGATCGGCCTGTGGCACCGGATCCGGTGCGGCTGCGTGGGAATAACCCCGTGGCCTCGGTGTTGCCATCATCTGAGTGGATAACGTCGCAGGTGGGGTCCACAGCCAGAGTTTAAACATTTCTTCAATTTTCCGATTCAGTACAAGATTCAAAGGGCCATAACTTTCAGTAGGAATGTCCAAAATTTGTGAAACAAATTTTGTTGGACTCCTATCAATCAGTAATTTGCATAAATGCAAAGAAATTGATCTGGTGATTCCTGGAAATGTCTCCAAAATTCATCAAATTTAAGTCTTTGGGAATTAATTCAAGGAGATCCCTGTTATGGAAATTTTTCAAATTTTGCTAGGAGGTTCCTTGTGATATTACTAATCTCCAGTAAAAATTTGAGCTTCATTAGAGTTTATTTGGTAGGCTAAATTGACTTCCAAAGTTCAGCCTTTATTGGGAAATTCAAATTTAAACATAAACTTTTCAGAACTCCTGTCCAACTTCAAAAAATCATAGGTCTCTGTTGGTAGCTCCACAAATGGTGAAACAAATTTTTTTAGAACCATGGAGACTTACCCTAATCAGATCTTCCACTATTAGCTATGCCAAAGCTCCTGAATTAGGCTCAAAATTCAGAGAAGCATTGTACTTGTAGGAATTTTAAAGACTACATTGTGCAATGACATTTCTCCAAATTTTGCTCAGATTATCCTTAGAGGGTCTAGTATCCACTGTAAAAATCCCAAAGCCAATTAAGGATTCTAAATAGAAATAGCTATGAATAGAAGTCCAATTCTCATAATTCCTTAATACTTACACATGTATTTTATTACATTTCATAATAGTGACCGAAGTTGAAGACGCACCGGAGCCCTTGGACATCCTTCCACCTGAAGCTAACTTCCCGTTTGACTCGCAACCAGGCAAGCCCCGGTTTTCACTTAAGTACCGTTTATAAAGCTTTTTATTTGTATCACTTATGTCTAGGGTGAATGCTTGCATTAGAGTTAGGGTGATTGAAACCCCACTTGCATAGCCTTTTAAATCCTATAAAGGGTTGGGTAGTTTACAAACTCGACGAGTAGAGAATGCCATGCTAATTTTTAGGCTCTCGGTAGAAGTCCAGTGGTTGGAAGCTACTCGCAAGATAGTACTTATCACACAGAATGAGAAGAGGTAGAAAATGGCTTGAATTATGAAAATGAGACCCAGCAGGGGGGATAGGATGCAGTGAGCAGAGGTCTCACGTGCGTAGCCCTGTTGGCGTCGGTTGATGACCGTCTGTGTGCGGCCCTGCTGGACAAGTATCAAACAGTACTGGATGCATACTGGCATATGGGAACCAGGAAACCATTGTAATTGGTTAACCTGGGTGCCGAGGCTTACCCAACCTTAAATAGGAGTGGGTTGAGGGTAGCAAGGTATAAATCTGCCGGTGGGCACAGTAACGCTCCACGTGGGGACCTCCTTCCCGTTACAGATGGACCGGTTCGGCATTTGGGTTGCCTTTGAAAGGTTGTTGCGTACAACAGAGTAGGAAGGGGTGTGGAATCACGCTTCTGAAAGTGGGTGTATGTGACGTGTTATCCGGGTATGTCTTGATTGCAATCACCATCCCTTGCGGTTATTTGAGTACCCGCTTGTTCACTGCGCTGCGACGTAGTAAGAAGTGAAATAAGCCAACTGAATATGCTGTATTGAACTATTAATGTCTTGAAACCTTGTATGTTGTAGTTATAGAGCTAATTAAGTTTATATTCCACTTTGGGCATCTCCACATCGGAGGAAAGCGTTTCTTGTTTGATTGTGGACTTCCGATGTGAGGGCTGCCTAAGGCCCAATAAACTGTTGCTATAAAACTGAAAGTAAGGATCAACATGTAGGCGTGTCTTTATTGCAAAGTCCTTTTCCTATCTTACATATCCTTGCATGTAGAGTTCCATGCCTAGGGTTGACGGTTAAGACTTGCTGAGCCTTCGTGCTCACGGTTGCAATATTTGAGCTGTGTGCAGGTGAGAGTTATGAGGAAGGTTCCGTGGACGAGGCGATGCCCCCGTCAGGGTACACGGCCGAGCTGGAGCCCTGCACGCCACCGTGATCTCCGGTTACTTGCTGTTAGTGTGTAGCGTCCCCGGGCTGGACGGCTGAACTTTTGCATATTTAGGATGAGAGGCCACTTATGTATAATGCTTCCGCTGTTAATTAGGTTTTGTAAAAGACTTACGCTGTTTTATATTAAATAAAAGTTTGTATGTTGTTATTTAATCTTTTCATGTGTGCTGTTGGGTGCCACATCGCCCGGCACCACCCTTTGCAATCCGGGAGTGGGTGAACCACGGGGTGGTCCCCACAGTCGTGGTATCAGAGCCGCATTGGGAATAGCATGCTCGAAAAGAGCCTAATTTGAAAACTTAGAAGTAGTTAAGTGAGGATTACTCGCTAAGTCCATATAAGGTCTATGATAGTAGTAGTTAGTAAGGTGGAAATACTAACATACTTGTTATACATTCTGTAATGATGCTCCGACGTCAGGTAAGAGGTAAGGTACGCCACCGTAGGCGGATCAATTACGGTAACTCTCCATGGGAGAAATAGTATGGAAGGATATACCGTGGCTTAGGACGGTAGTGAATATGAGTCTCTGAACCTCTTCATGGTTATGAGAGCATATGAAAACGCTGTTCTCCAGCTTGCTTTAGGCAAAAGTGAGAATACCCCATCATGTGGTAAACAACACAATAGTATGCAACTCTTGAACGTTCAATGTTCAAAGGGCCATACGCAGCGCTCACCATCGGCGTGCCTCAATGGTCATGAGGCAGTAGGTGGTATCCGTTGGGTTGATAAAATTTCCAACCGTGACGACCCGTTCGCGCTCTACTCGGGTTCCCCGTCGTGTGGGGTGAAAACACGACCATGTACCTTGAGACGTGGCTTGACTCAAGGACGATCCGTATGGCAATGATACGGACCATATGTTTTTACTATGATATGGAACTGCCTCAAATGTCAAAAACCTTTGTGTTCACCATTATTGTGTGTTCTTCAGCAGGTACATTAATCACGTTAGCGCATGACGTGTAGAAACCGTTTGTGAGTGACGTCTTTAGTTCCACCATTTGACACGTATATGCCGGGATACCGGTTTAGGATTTTTCTTAGGTGAGGAAACATAGTACCGAGACTGCATAAAAGTTTATTTTCAAAGAAAAGAGTCAAAATGAAGTTTAGGATTCCATTTAGGGGGTATTGAACTTCCATATTGAACTAAGAGTCAATTGGAAGTATAAGTTCAATCTCAAAAACTTAGGAACAACCTCCCCTGTTTTTGGCAGAAATTTTGCTAAGCATAAACAGGGCATAACTTAGGATTGGTTGAACCAATGGAGGTGTGGGATACCATTCTGGAAAGATTTTGAAGTCCTCTACAACTTCCCTTTAGAGCTCCAGAACAAAATCTGCCTCCAAAGGGATGAAAATCTCAGAAGAGTAGGTACTGTCAAGAAACAGGGCAGACCAAAATGCTCTCTGGAATATTCTATATTTCAACAAAAAATATTTAGTTCACCTTTCAAAATCCAGTAGCTGTTGTAAAACAGCGAGTTGGAGTCGAAAAGTTTATGCATGCAACATATCATTTCGAGCGGGTACATGTTTGGGTCCAGTGCAATAGCGAGAAATTATGCATGCTAACACACTTAACATCCCGTGTCAACCCACGATGGTCGAAATGAACTTTTAACCCCTAAAGTTCAATACTTTGCAACTTGATCGGGTGACACGTTCCAGGGATGTATATGTTGTATAAAGTTTATACTTTATCCATATGTGTGACTGTTATGCATACTGTTTATTCCATTCTCGCATTACTATTGTACAGACTGGATGAAATAAACCAACATGTGCTGATCGTTTGAATGGTATGAATGCAGAATGGTGCGGACACGCTCAACGCAAGAGGAGGGAGGTCTGAGTCAGGTTCGTGGTGATAAGTCTCCACCACCGGAGCAAACCACGACGCAGCAGCAACCACCTCCTCCACCACCAGAACTTCCAAGGAATCTTGCGGAGGTTCTCGCCACAGTGCTCGGCTCGCGCGACGAGCAAACGGAGCTGCTGCGGATGTTGGTGCAGCAGAATGTGTCCCATCCGGGAGGACGCCAAGACAATGGGCAACGCCAGCCCCAGCAAAGTTCTTATTCAGAATTCCTGGCGACCCATCCACCGGTCTTTACGGAGGCTGAAGAACCTTTGGAGGCGAAAAGCTTTATCCGCACTCTAGAGGCAAAGTTCGGGCTGCTCCGATGCACCGAACATCAGAAGGCGCTGTATGCAGCGCAACAGCTTCAAGGAGAAGCCGGTACATGGTGGGCAAACTACACCTCCTCCTTACCGGCTGGCCATGCCGTCACATGGACGGAGTTCCGGGAGGCGTTCCGCGCCTATCACATACCTCCCGGGGTTATGGAAAGGAAGCTCCAGGAGTTCCTGGCGCTACGACAAGGCGAGAGGACTGCTCATGAGTACTCCAGGTTATTCAACCGGCTGGCGCAATATGCGCCAGGATTTATGAGAACGGAAGACGACAAGCGCAACGCGTTCTTCCGGGGCCTGAATTCAAAAATGAAGGTCCATCTCGCCCAAAGCAATTGCGGCATATTCAACGACCTCGTTAATGCCGCCATTCTACAAGAGAATGCCCAGCGCGAGCGTGGTTCTGATAAGAGAAAATGCAGCGCATTGGCGAGCAGCAGTGGTGGAACACCACAGAAATACCGCGTGGTGTATCGCTCACCATCCGGTCAGAGATGGCAGCCACCGGCACGACCGCCTCAGTTCTGCGGTCGGCAATATAATGCGCCGGGCTTCCGACCAACGTATCCACCACAGCAACAGCAGCAGCAAAGGATGGTCCCGCGTGCGCCTCAGTTTCAGCAGCGTGCACCGGGATTCCGTCCTCAAGTCAGCAGGACCCCGACACCTTACACGTGCTTCACGTGTGGCCGTGTCGGGCACATTTCGATGGACTGCCCTGAGCCGCGACCGGGCAGGGGTGCAGCACCATATCAGGGTGCTAATCAGCCCCGTAATCAGCCCAAGAAACCAGCACCAAAACCCGGCAACGTCCACCACTTAGCCATCGAAGACGTGCCGGAAGGCGAACCCGTCCTCGTGGGTACGTTTTCTTACTTAGATCATCCTGTAGTCATACTTTTTGACTAAGGTGCCACCCACAATTTCATAAGTCAGCCTTATGTTATTAAATATCAACTTCCTATAATTCCCACAAATAGTTCATACTTGATATGCTCTCTGGTTGGGAAAATAACAGCTGATAGAATGGTCTATAGAGCACCATTACAATTGGGTGGGAATCTATATCCGACTTCTCTAATCATGTTAGAGAGTCAGAAACTGGATGTCATTTTAGGAATGTCATGGCTACATCGCCATGGTGCTGTTCTTGACATCATTCCACATGTGGTTCGTTTAAACTCTCCACTTCATGAACCACATGTTCTTATTCTTGACCATTCGGTTCAAGAAGCCCCAGCCACATATAACACGGAAGCCACAAAACATGAGGATATTCGTGTGGTCCGTGAATACCCGGATGTCTTTCCGGATGACCTTCCGGGCATGCCACCCGAAAGGGATGTCGAGTTCAAGATTGAAATTGTACCTGGGACGACACCAATCTCACGGAGACCATACAAGATGGCTCCGAATGAGCTAGCTGAACTGAAGGAGCAGCTCAATGATTTAATGAAGAAGGGTTTCATTCGACCGAGTTCCTCACCATGGGGATGCTCGGCGCTGTTTGTGAAGAAGAAGGATGAAACCTTGAGGTTGTGTGTGGACTACCGGCCTCTCAACGCCGTCACCATCAAGAATAAATATCCACTGCCCCGCATCGATATCTTATTCGATCAACTTGTGGGTGCGAGTGTATTTTCGAAGATGGATCTTCGCTCCGGATATCACCAAATCAAGATCCGAGCGGAGGATATTCCGAAGACGGCCTTCTCAACAAGATATGGGTTGTATGAATACTTCGTCATGTCCTTTGGTCTCACCAGCGCCCCGGCACACTTCATGTATCTCATGAACTCAGTGTTCATGCCGGAGTTGGACAAGTTTGTGGTGGTGTTCATAGACGACATCTTGGTTTACTCCAAGTCTGAAGAGGAACACGCCAAGCACTTGCATATCGTGCTTCAACGATTGCTAGACCATAAGCTTTGTGCCAAGTTCAGCAAGTGCGAGTTTTGGATCAGCCAAGTGCCATTCCTTGGTCACATTATTTCTGCAGAAGGCATTGCAGTTGATCCAAGCAAGATTGAACAAGTGCTGAAATGGAAGTCCCCCACATCAGTCCATGAAGTCAGGAGTTTCCTCGGGTTAGCAGGATATTATCGGAGATTCATACCGAATTTCTCCAAGCTTGCTAAGCCGATGACTGAACTGTTGAAGAAGGGGGTCAAATTTGTTTGGAGCTCAGCTTGTGAGGAAGCTTTCCAAGCATTAGTGAAGCATCTTACAACAGCCCCGGTGTTAGCTCAACCGGATACAACCAAGCCCTTCGACGTATATTGTGATGCGTCTGGCATCAGGCTTGGCTGTGTATTGATGCGAGGAGGAAGAGTGGTCGCCTATGGCTCACGTCAACTTTGTAACCACGAGCAGCACTATCCGACTCATGATCTTGAGCTCGCTGCTGTGGTGTTGGCCTTGAAGATGTGGAGGCACTATTTGCTTGGGAACTTAGTGCACCTCTACACCGACCACAAGAGTTTGAAGTATATCTTCACTCAAAAGGAGTTGAATATGCGGCAACGGAAATGGTTAGAACTGATCAAAGACTATGAGATCGAGATTCACTACCACCCCGGTAAGGCAAACATGGTTGCCGATGCCTTAAGACGCAAATCCCATGTCAACAATCTGTCCATCACCCCACTTGAAGAGGAGGAGCCGAGTATGTACTTGGTTCCATATGGGGCATTGTATAATCTTGCTCTTGTCCCTACAATACAAGAGGAGATTATGGAAGCACAGAAGAAAGACGTGGGAATGTCGCACATTCAGGGGAGGATGAAGAATGGCGAAATGAAATGCTTCTGAAGAGATGAACACGACACTCGATGGTTTAAATACCGTATAGTGGTACCCCGTGACCTGAAGCTTCGGAAGAAAATCTTGGATGAGGCTCATTTGTCCAAGTATTCTATTCATCCGGGCAGCAACAAGATGTACCAGGATCTAAAAACCAGGTTTTGGTGGACACGGATGAAAAGAGAAATCGCAAAGTACGTATCCGAATGTGATACGTGTCGGCCTGTGAAGACCGACCATATGCGTAAAGCCGGACAGCTGCAACCATTGAACATTCCGGCGTGGAAGTGAGATGCTATTATCATGGACTTCATAGTGGGTTACCTCTCACGTCTCACAAGCATGACTCGATTTGGGTGATAGTCGATCGACTAACCAAGTCAGCTCATTTTATCCCCGTACATACAAAGTGCGTGGCCAAGCAATATGCGGAGCTGTATATTGCAAAGATCTTGTGCTTGCACGGTGTTCCCCGCTCCATTATTTCAGATCGCGGTGCGCTGTTCGTCTCTCGATTTTGGGAACAGCTGGACGCATCACTGGGAACCAAACCGATCCGAAGCTCCGCGTATCACCCGCAGACGGATGGTCAAACTGAACAGGTGAATCAAGTGCTTGAAGACATGCTACGCGCTTGTGCCATCCACCACGGCAAGAATTGGGACGAACATTTGCCGCTGGCGGAGTTTTCTTATAACAATGGCTATCAAGCTAGCATCAAGATGGCGCCGTATGAAGCTCTCTACGACCGGAAATGTCGCACACCCCTCAACTGGTGTGAGTTCGGCGAGCGAGTTATCTACGGCATTGAACTTGTGAATGAGGCTGAAGAACGAGTGCGAGTAATACAAGCCAATCTCAAGGCTGCTCAATCTCGTCAGAAGAGCTATGTGGATAAAAGACGCCGCCCTCTCCACTTCGACATCGGGGACCTTGTTTATGTTCGTGTGTCTCCGATGAAGGGAGTTCACCATTTCGGAGTGAAGGGTAAACTTGCGCCGCGGTTCATTGGTCCGTTCGCCGTCATTGAAAGATGCGGACCCTGGCCTATCGCTTGGATTTACCGGCGTCGCTCGCAGGGATTCACAATGTCTTCCATATCTCTCAGCTGAGGAAGTGGCTCAAGCCCTTTGCTGAAATCCGCACTGAAGACATAGAAGTTCTTCAACCGGACCTCACGTACACGGAGTGTCCAATCTGGATTATCGATAAAAAGACTCGCGCCACAAGAAATTGGACCTTAAGGTTCTACAAGGTCTTGTGGAGTAACCATACCGCTGATGAGGCGACATGGGAGGGCAAGGACTATCTACGAACATACTATCCGGACTTGCTATCATCATATAACCGGTAAAGTTCCGCTTTGCATGTCTTTTGGAATCTCGGGACGAGATTCTTTTAGGGGGGGAGGGATGTGAAATCCCTAAAAAGTGGTAGCAAGAAAATTTTTAACTCATGTACACTTAGGAAAAATGAGGGGAATTAAAACTTCGAATTATAACGGTGAAGGTTCAAAGTGAGGATTCAAACTTCCCAAAACTCCCAAACATGGAGATCTAAATTCATCACTTGGATCTTCATAGTCCAAATATTCACCCTTCCAAATTTCAGCTCGTTTGGAGGAGTTTTAATATTTGCTTGGGATTAAAAGGAAAAGCACTCTATTTTGAATTTCAAATTCAGATTCAAATTCCAATTCCCCCAATTTACAAATTTGGTTCCACACATGTGTTCTCCATCTTTGAATGAGCAGCCATGCCAAAAATTGGAAACTTTGGAGCTGGTTTGTTATATTTTTGGGATAATCCAAAATGGAGAATTCAAACTCCATTTCAAATTCAAATGATCAATTACAATTCAAACTTTCACACCAGAATTCGAATCCTTTGAATTCAGGAAGTTCAAACTATGACTTTGAGGTGAAGCAAAGCCTTTAAGTTTGAGTAGCTGTGGAGAAATATCAGAGAAAAATTGGAATAAAAGAGAGGGAGGTGGGGCCCAGCACTCAGACTCACAACAGAGCCTACCGCCTCTGTTTTCATCGGCCGATCGCCGAGAGGACGCCAGCGCCCGGCGAAAGCCACTACCGAGGACTCCACCGCACCACCTCTTGGTTCCTCGATCGCCAGCCGTTTCATTGCCCCACGGTCGCAGCAACGAAGTCGGTCTTCATTTCCATCGGTAGCTCGCCGCTCCCTCCGTTCTCTCCCGCGAGAAACCGCCTCTGTGCCGTTTCTGTTTCCCCCTCGCCCACGCTCGCCCAAGCTCAGATGATTGAGCCCCAGGCAGCAAAAAGAAGCGCAAGAGAGTGCTCCAGCTTCCACCGTTCTTTCCCCTAAGCTTCCTAGCTCGTGCTACGCGCAAACCAAAGATTGGCGCCGGCGATCGGAGGTGCTCGACGGAACCACGTTTGGTTAACCGTGGACAGCATGCTACGGCCAGTTTCACCGCCCCTTCCCTGCATAAGAAAGGTGTGTTGTTGTCTGTAGATCGTGATGCCGAAAGCCTCAGGACAATTGATGAATCGGGTAGTGTGAATTTTAGGTTGTACCAAATCCTAGTTCATAGCAACATCTCTCGGTCTATGATCAAATTCGTCGTGCTGAGATAGCTAGAGCTCATTCTGGTCTAGGAGAAGCTCTCCTATATCCCTGCGATCCTTCTCGCTCAAACGGTGCCAGAAACCATCAAGGACTGAAGGAGTTATTCGAGTTTTTGTCGCCGCCGGTGTTTTGCGGGCTCGGGTCGCCGGTGAGGTCCCCTCTCTGGTGGTTTTCATGGAGATCAGGCTATGGGTCGAGGTTGTCCATGTGGCACTGGTGCTTTTCGAGCAATCCCTAGCCCGAAAGACCGCTGTCGAGGGAGAACAAGGTCGCCGAAGTAAGGTCCGACATGGTCGCCGGTGCAAGCACCGTTCCGGCCGTTGTCATCAGCTCCCGACCCCATCATCGTGTTCAGCACGGTGTAGAACTCACAGGCGGTGAGTTTGAGGAAGCTCGGACCGCGGGAACCCCGTCCCGGCGAGCCTCGCCGGCATTCGCCGCCGCGGGAGGCGCGGGCAGCGCGAGGAAGACGAAGGGTGGCCGGTCCCACCGGTCAGCCTCTGTGTACGCGCGGGGATCGACCTGTGGCACCGGATCCGGTGCGGCTGCGCGGGAATAACCCCGTGGCCTCGGTGTTACCGTCATCTGAGTGGATAACGTCGAGGGTGGGGTCCACAGCCAGAGTTTAAACATTTCTTCAATTTTCCGATTCAGTACAAGATTCAAAGGGCCATAACTTTCAGTAGGAATGTCCAAAATTTGTGAAACAAATTTTGTTGGACTCCTCTCAATCAGTACTTTGCAGAAATGCAAAAAATTGATCTGGTGATTTCTGGAAATTTCTCCAAAATTCATCAAGGTTAAGTCTTTGGGAATTAATTCCAGTAGATCCCTGTTATGGAAATTCTTCAAACTTTGCTAGGAGGTTCCTTGTGATATTACTAATCTCCAGTAAAGATTTGAGCTTCATTGGAGTTTACTTGGTAGGCTAAATTGCCTTCCAAAGTTCATCCTTTATTGGGAAATTCAAATTTTAACAGAAACTTTTCAGAACTCCTGTCCAACTTCAAAAATTCATAAGTCTCTGTTGGTAGCTCCAAAAATGGTGAAACAAATTTTGTTAGAACCATGGAGACTTACCCTAATCAGATCTTCCACTATTAGCTATGTCAAAGCTCCTGAATTAAGCTCAAAATTCAGAGAAGCATTGTACTTGTAGGAATTTTAAAGACTACATTGTGCAATGACATTTCTCCAAATTTTGCTCAGATTATCCTTAGAGGGTCTTGTATCCACTGTAAAAATCCCAAAGCCAATTAAGGATTCTAAATAGCAATAGCTATGAATAGAAGTCCAATTCTCATAAATCCTTAATACTTATACATGTATTTTATTACATTTCATAATAGTGACCGAAGTTGAAGACGCACCGGAGCCCTTGGACGTCCTTCCACCTGAAGCTAACTTCCCGTTTGACTCGCAACCAGGCAAGCCCCGGTTTGCAATTAAGTACCGTTTATAAAGCTTTTTATTTGTATCACTTATGTCTAGGGTGAATGCTTGCATTAGAGTTAGGGTGATTGAAACCCCACTTGCATAGCCTTTTAAATCCTATAAAGGGTTGGGTAGTTTACAAACTCGACGAGTAGAGAATGCCATGCTAATGTTTAGGCTCTCGGTAGAAGTCGAGTGGTTGGAAGCTACTCGCGAGATAGTACTTGTCACACGGAATGAGAAGAGGTAGAAAATGAGACCCAGCAGGGGGGATAGGATGCAGTGAGGAGAGGTCTCACGTGCGTAGCCCTGTTGGTGTCGGTTGAGGACCGTCCGTGTGCGGCCCTGCTGGACAAGTATCAAACAGTACCGGATGCATACTGGCATATGGGAACCAGGAAACCGATCTAATTGGTTAACCTGGGTGCCGAGGCTTACCCAACCATAAATAGTAGTGGGTTGAGGGTAGCAAGGTGTAAATTTGCCGGTGGGCACAGTCACGCTCCACGCGGGGACCTCCTGTCCATTACGGATGGACCGGTTCGTCATTTGGGTTGCCTTTGAAAGGTTGTTGCATACAACAGAGTAGGAAGGGGTGTGGAATCACGCTTCTGAAAGTGGGTGTATGTGACGTGTTATCCGGGTGTGTCTTGATTGCAATCACCGTCCCTCGCGGTTATTTGAGTACCCGCTTGTTCACTGCGTTGTGACGTTATAAGAAGTGAAATAAGCCAACTGAATATGCTGTAATTAACTATTAATGTCTTGAAACCTTGTATGTTGTAGTTATAGAGCTAATTAAGTTTATATTCCACTTTGGGCATCTCCACATCGGAGGAAAGCGTTTCTTGTTTCATTGTGGACTTCCACTATGAGGGCTGCCTAAGGCCCAATAAACTGTTGCTATAAAACTGAAAGTAAGGATCAACATGTAGGCGTGTCTTTATTGCAAAGTCCTTTTCCAATCTTACATATCCTTGCATGTAGAGTTCCATGCCTAGGGTTGACAGTTAAGACTTGCTGAGCCTTCGTGCTCACGGTTGCAATATTTGAGCTGTGTGCAGGTGAGAGTTATGAGGAAGGTTCTGAGGACGAGGCGATGCCCCCGTCGGGGTACACGGCCGAGCTGGAGCCCTGCACGCCGCCGTGATCTCCAGTTACTTGCTGCTAGTGTGTAGCGTCCCCGGGCTGGACGGCTGCACTTTTGCATAGTTAGGATGAGAGGCCACCTATGTATAATACTTCTGCTGTTAATTAGGTTTTGTAAAAGACTTCCGCTGTTTTATATTAAATAAAAGTTTGTATGTTGTTCTTTAATCTTTTCGTGTGTGCTGTTGGGTGCCGCATCGCACGGCACCACCCTATGCGATCCGGGAGTGGGTGAACCACGGGGTGGTCCCCACAGTGCCGGCAACGAGAGAACGCAGTGATTGCCAGCGAACTTCGTCGGTAGAGTTCCTGGGTATTGGTTCCTTGGCGTTTTCCATTGGGAAAGCTTCCTTGTGATATTGTTAAGATGTAGGATACTTAGAACCGAACAATTGAATGGAATTTCACAAAAATCTTCGGTGAGGGGTGGCGGCCTTACCGATTTGATTCGGGAGCGATCGAAGAAGGGAAAAATGTGGGGTTTAGGCTGTTTAAATAGGTGACCAACATGCGGAGATGGTTGGGGCACCGATTGGAGAAAAGACACGAGGAATCAGGCGCGTCAAAAGAATTATCGCATGTGGTTTTCATGGGAGAGAGAGAAGAGGGTTGCTGCCCTTTGGAGAAGAATAAACTGACAGCCTGGGTCCACATGTCAGTGAGAAAAAAGGAGAAGAAAGGGGGCGGGCTGGCTTGGGCTGCTTGATTGAATTTTGGCCCAAAACATGTTTACTCTTTTCCTTTTTTCCAGTTGTTGCAAGTTTAAATTTGATATCTTTTGAATTATGAACCCCTCTCATATTTGAATTCTCCACTCAAGTGTACAAAAAATAATGTAATTCATTTATTCTTCAGTTTTTGTTTGAAATTTTATGTGTTACACGTCGTCGACCAACTCAAAGATCTCGGAGGCCTAGTTCGCCGAGATGCATGCCAAGAAAGTTCGGATTAGGGTCAGCTTGTGACCGTGAGACATGAAAGTCGGGATGAGAAACAATACTCACAAAGCCGGACTGGATTTTTCGTTGTAACTTTTTACTGCTTGCAGAGGTGGTAGAGATGAGGATCTGGTCAAGACTGATCCAGGAGAGATTGTCCACCGCTAGCGAGCCATTGCTTCAAAATGTTTTTTTATATGTTTTGTGTGATGTGTGGAGAATCCAACCATGGTATTGGTTTACACAAGAAATTAATTGGATTTTGTATATGAGCTGTGACCGAAGTAGAAACTGACGAGTAGCATATGTAGATGGTAGCTCCTAAGAAAGTTGAGGTCAAGGTGGAGGTGGTCATGGCCATAGAGGAGAATGTTGTTCTAAAATCATCTAAGCAAGCAGACATGTGTACAAGATTAATTATTTCCTACCAAAGAACTCACTGTATGACATGCTGACCACGCAATGGCGACGACAATGTGGTGCTTGGATGTATCAATAAGATGGCCTACTTCATCCCATCTACAACATCTCGATGGTGACGTCCTGGAGGTAGTGGTGGACGGTGCTGACTTGGACCATTACCTACGTGATGAGGAGAAACAAGCAAGGGTAACGCCAACATTACAACCTAAGATGGTGAAACAATAACTCAACCTCAAGAGGGTCAATGTTTTGGAATCGACGAACGATGGGGCTACACAATTCCAATTAGTGACAAGGTAAAAATAAAGACTTGCAACACTAGACCGTGAAACTCCTATGGTTGATGCACATCTCGACGGCACACTCACCTAGTGCGTGATTGATTGATGCCAAGCTCAACAAAGAAGTACCAGATCTATTTGCAGCAACACCGCACTGAATGTAAAAGCTCAAGAAAGTGAAGGGAAAAGAAATGTTCATCACCTCACAAAACCACAGCTCTTGTGATGGATATCTCATGAAAACTTGTGAAGAGCAAGTAAATACCATCAAAAGGGTGATTAGAGGAGAAAGCCCTAACTTCCAAAAAGTAGGATTTCTACACATAAGCTGACACGATCCTACGGTCTTGTCGAGCCAGGATCACGCTGAGGGGTGCTGCGTTGCACAGCACCGTATAACACAGGTCAAAGGTACAAAGCGGAAGCGAAATTTTATTACATAAACAAGTTTATGAACATGTTTACATCAAAATAAGTTCAGTCTACACTCACGGGCGTAGACTACGCATCAAGTTCACGTTCAGCCCTTGAACGTGTCCTTGCTAGCACACACGCACACTAACTCTGCGGCGTGCACGACTCCCACTCGACAGGGTTCCCCTCCTGGGGTTCCGTCTCCTCCTCGGGAGTCCCTTCCTCATAGAACCCTGCAAAAACTTCAAACACAAGCAGTGAGCACGAAGGCTCAGCAAGTCTGACCCGTCTCACCTAAACATGGAACTTCTACATGAGGGGTGATGGGTACATGAGGTAAAATCATTTGCAAAGAACTCGCCTAATTAGTAGAACCTTACTTTCAAGTTTTAGCAGCAGGTTGTGGAGAACCTTACGCTAAGGCACATGAGAGAGCCGCAATCAAACAAGAAATGCATTTCTCTCATGTACTTTGCCCGAAGTTGAAAAGAACTTTAGTTAGCTCTAGACTATAGCAAATCATTAGCAATCAAGTCCATCTTTCAATCAGCAACATTTTAACATGCAACTAGCCTGTTCTTTCTACGTCACGGTACAGTGAACAAGTGGTACTCACTGACCGCGAGGGACGGCGATTATAATCGATTTACACCTGCAGGGTTACCGGAACAACCCGTCACGTACGCCCATACTCGATGTTGCCTACAACAACCATCACGGACGCCGTACGCAACTACCTTTCGCCCGTCAGCCAAATATTGAACCGGTCCCATCGTCCCGAGCAAGAGGTCTCTGCACGCGCATCTCAGTGCCACGGACGATTTATACCTCAAGCTCTCAACCTACCCTCTGAACGACGGACAATGCCTCAATACCCAGCTACCCGAGTTACATCAGTTTCCCGGTTCCCATATAGCCGGTAGGTCTTCGGTACTGTTCTAGCTTGTTCAACAGGCCCGCACACGGCTCGGTCCTCAATCGACACAAGCGGAGCTACAGCACACAGGCCCCAAAGTCCTGCTGCCCTTACCCTCCGCTTGGTCTCATTTTCTTGCCATGTGTTTCATGTGCTATCACTACCCGAGTCGAGTGCCTCTAGCCTATGCTCGCGAGTAGTTCCAACTACTCGACTTGTACCGAATCCTACTCTATCTTAGCATTGCAGTAGCTAACGGGGTTTGCCATCCTAAACCCAACCCATGGTTTTCTTGGCTATGCAGTTGGGTTTCCAAACAAGACTCTAATGCAAAGAATAAAGTAATCAAGTATGTGCTCAAAACAATAAAACTTGTAAAAGGTTAATGCAAACCGGAGCTTTCCTTTCTGCTCTTGGTCGTAGGCTAGCTGTTCCTCCGGAGTAACAAAGTCTAGGACTTCGGGTTCCTCCTCGACCTTAGCGACTACATGATAGAAGAAGTACATGTATCAATTTAAATGCATTTGTATTGAGTTTGAAGTTGTGAAGTCTATAACTCTCACTAGACAGACCCAATGACTGTGAAACTTTTACTGTGGCTTGGTTACAACCTAAACAGAGATTTGGTCAAGTTGTAGTTGCAGCAAACCTCATTTGAGCCCTCCACAATTAATTATGTACTTGACCTTAATTGGCACTCTTAGGGTGTTCTAAGCATTTTCATGGAACAAACTATGACTTTCTGAAAACTAGATTTTCAGAGGGTTCTAATGGAGTTGGTCTCACTTAATTTGAAGGTTCCTAACTAAAGATATGAGCTAAACAATTTCAGAGAAAATTCTGAAAATGTTTCTGAACATTTTCTATTTTCTGTGGAACAGTTTCACTAATCATACCATTAGGTGGATCAAATGAGCTCAAATGGATCTGAAATTTTTATGGTAGTTCAGGGTTATTTTGGTGAACATTCCAGAAAAATTTTAGGATTTTCCTCCAAAGGATTCTCCAACTAAAATTCCAAACAGTTTAAATTTTGAGGAATTAATTCTGGAGAAATAAGGATTTTCATGAAGTGAAACTTGATTTGCTGGAAAGTGCTCAGAGCGATGAATCCAACAAAATTTGGTTCACTCAATTTGGAGCTTTCTAGCCAAAGTTATGAGGATTTGAAGTTTGGAAGAATTCTGAAAATTGGGGAAAAGTTTAAACTCGTGAGTGGGCCCCGGGGACACGCGTCGCACGCCGAGGCGACCGCACACTGCGGCCCACAGGGTCTTTGCGTGCCAGCACACCCGATCCCGGCCACACCCCAATCCCGATTTAAAATATCTGTCGCTGACAGCTGGGGTCCACCCCCTTCTTCAACCTCGCGACGCCTGCGCTTTGCCGCCGGGGGACTTCGCCGGAGAGCTCGCCGGCAGCTTCTGTGGAGCTCCAAACTTCACGATCTCGGCCGCCCCTGCCTACTTTCACTCGGGGAACAGGATTCTGGGGTCAGCTCGTCATGACAACGGCCGGTGCATGGTCGGCGACGAGCCGCCATCTCGGAACGACTTCGGCCGTGTCGGCTGACTTCCCTAGCACCTCAACTACGCGAGCAACCGGTCGGGAAGCATCAGTGGACCTCAGGGAAGGTCGACATGAGCTTGAGGCAGCTCGGGGAAGGCCCGAAGTAGGTCCTCACCGTGCGCCCGATACCTCCCGCTTGTTCCGCCGTTGGTAAACCTCGAATTACGCCGGTTGCAGAGGTTCTCCGGCCAAAGGTTGTGAAGGCAACTTGTGCGTTACTGTGTCTAGTTTGTGTGAGAGCGGATTAAGGCCCTCTAATCCTTTCTAGAGTACGAATTCAACGGAACCGCACCCGAAGGTCGTTCTGCACACAGAAAGGGGAAAACTGGAAATTCGCCGCCGGTGAGCAACCACTCGGGCTGTGGCTCGGGGGTGAGCAGCACCGGTCACCAGCGCGTCCAAGGGTGCCCTGGCTCGGGCGTGACAACGCTCCGGTTGGGCGGTCCACGGGAGCCCGAGGTGCGGCGGTTTTAAGTCACCGAATTGATCTTTCGGCATAGCCAAGATCAATCGGTTTCAGCTGAGCTTTAGCAACGGGGAGGAAGGAGAAGAGTTCCTAGTACCTTGCCGTAGCTCGAGAGGGGACGGAAAGGCTGTGATCGGCGCTCTCCGATCGATTCCGAGCTGCGGAAGGAGTTTGCCGGCGCTGAGTTCTTGCGGGGGAAGAAACGGGCGAGGCTTCGGCCAAGGAGGGGGGAACACGCCTTAAGAAGGCTCTGAACCGCCTCACGCCCGCGCGTGGCCAAGCAGCTGCTGGCGCGGCGGCTTCCCTCGGTGCCGATCGCAGCGGCGGCTCGGCGACCCGAGTGAGAAAAGTCTCAGTCGGTTGATTCTTCTCTGTGGCTGACATGTGGGACCCACCTGGGGTTTTAACCTCTGAAATTCACTCCTAATTACTGTTGTAAACAGTGAGCCCCAAAATACCCATGGTGATTCAAATTATTCACCCATGAGCCATTTGAATTGAGTAGAATTCAAATTGGGTTTTGTTTGAATGAATTTCAGCACAAGTTCAGTTTTGAATTCAAATAAAGTTTGAATTTGTCCCACTTAGCTCATGTCAAGATCAACTCCAAATGGAGTGAAAATTGGTGTGTGAGCTCATAAAAATGTTCTGAATAAGGATATGCCTCCCACTTTTAAATTCATGGGCTAAAAACAGTTTGAATTTGAATATGGTTTCAAACTGCCCTCTTTCTAACTATACCCAAAATGACCTCAAAAAGGTTTTGAATTTGGGTGAAACTTGGCATGGACATCCTTAGCAATGTGTAGGAGTTTTCATATGTCCAGCCCACCTATATCACATGTGGGAAATACCACTTTTGCAATATGTGAGTTTGTTCTCTAATGAGCATGTTGATGGTGATTACTTGCTCTTCATTTGTGTTCATCAACTTACTTCAAATGAGGTGTGTGGTGTGGTGATGAACACTTTAAGTAGGTGTCAAAAACTGAAGCCCTTACATAAGCATGAAAGGTTTAGCTCACCCCTAGATCTTATATATTCTTGGGAAGGCTCAGGCCAAATTTCATGCAAATCCAATATTTTTGAGGCACTTTTGGAGGCATTTGCAACAGGGGCCAATTTGAATGCAAATTCAAATTGCAGCCACTTTCATCACTTGAATTCAAGAGTTCACTTCATATTCAAAATCAGCACATTTTTCTGAGTTAGTCCACCAATTTTCATCCCCATTGGAATTCAGCTTGTCGGGAGCTAAATTTGCAATAATTCAAAACTGAATTTGAATTTCAGTTCAAATGTGCAGCAAATTTAGCCAAACAAATTTCAAATTGGGGAAATCAAATTCAAACAATTACTTAGAGGTTAAGTGTCTCATTCAATTGTGAGTAGCTGGGATCTTTTCAGTGAAAACAGAAATGAAAAATTGGAAAAGAAATTAGAGGGGGGAAGGGCCCACTGGTCAGTGACTGTGCTCAGAGAGAAACTGACTCGGTGGTCGTCGGTCAGCCGCCGGGGCTGTTGCCGCCTCGCCAGTACGCGTCTGGATCAGCTCGTGCCCCCCTCCCGATCACCACGTACACGAAACAAACAGATTTTGCTGCCTCCCTCGCCTGCGCCGCTCTGCTCAGCTCCTGCACGCGCGAAAAACCGGCAGCGGCGACCGCACCTTCGAACCTCGGCGCGCACCGGTGCTGATCATCGATCGATCGTGGTCCCTGCAGCAAAAAAAAGTGCCAAGGTGTGCTCTTGCTGTTCCCCGTGCTGCACCAGCCAGCTGCACTCGGTTGTGCGCGGTGTAAGCCGTCGAAGTCGAGAAACCGGAAGGAACCGGGGGAGCTGTGCTTCGACTAACCGTCGACAGCCCCATCTGGCCATCTTCGCCGACCACGTACTACACAAGAAAGGTGCATGGGGATCCCTAGATGGTGTGGCCGCAAACCATTCGGCAAATAATCCATCTGGTAGTAAGAATTTTAGATAGTCCCGAACCCTATTGCAACTGACCGAGTTCGGCAAAAACCAAAAATTCGGCTTACACGCTGAATCAATGGTAAAGCCAGCTCGCAAGTAGCTTCTAAACCTCCTAGCGTCCCTCCTCGAGGAAGAACTGAGCACAACCGTCCAGAAATGGCCGAGTTATAGCAGTTTCCATAGCCGCCGGTGCAAACACGGCCCGGGTCTCTGTCGAGAGTGGGTTTGCAGGCATTTTTAGCTTCCGAGGCTGCTCACGTCAGGTTCCTCGTGACCCACTGGCTCTCCCCGAGCAAACCATGACTTTTTTCATGCCTCAGAGAGCGATAACGACCTCGCCGGAGCCCTAACCTTCGCGGTTGACGTCGCACGGCCGTTTTCGGTCACCGCCGGCGAGCTCTGGCCCCCGAGGTGAGTTCCACGTGGCGAGATAGGGCTAGGGGGCCAGTTCTAGCGCTAGGGGCGGTCGGGATGTCAGTTCTGGCGAACCTTGCCAGGGTGCACCGCCGCCGAACTCGCGGGCGCGCGCGAGGAGGTAGAAAGCGGGTGGTGGGGCCCACCAGCAGAGTTTAAACATTTCTGGGATTTTCCAGTTTTAGTTCAAACTTCAATTACATATAACTTCTGCTAGGAAGCTACAACTTCAGTGAACCAAATTTTTCTGAACTCAGCTTTTTGATTACTTTCCAGCAACACAAGTTTCAGCTCATGAAACTTAATAATTTTCCAGAACTAATTCCCTAAAGTTTAAACTGTTAGGAATTTTATCTGAAGAATTTCTTTATGAAAAATTCTAAAATTTGGCTGGGAGGTTCACTGGAGAATAATTGAGTCACAGTAAAATTTTCAGACCCATCCAAGTTCATTTAGTCCCCCTAATTGTGTGATTAAGTGAACTGCCCTGAGAAAATAGAAAAAATGTCCAGAAACATTTTCAGATTTTCTCAAATCTTGTTTAGGGCATAACTTCATCTAGAATTCTTCAAATGACATGAAACCAATTCCATTAGAACCATCTTAAATTCAAGTTTCCAGAAAGTAATGGTTGAAGCCATGAAAACCCCTGAAATTCCTTAGAGGTTCTAATATTGACCAAATAGGCTTTTATTTGTACAAGGCTCAAATGAACTTTGTTTCAAATGAAACTTGGTCAAGACTCTGTTTTGGACCCTACCACGCCACCATAAAAATATATGAACCAAAGGGGAGGGCTAGCTACGGTTATAGTAATTATTTATTCAGTTCTACACACTGCATTTGAATTGGCATATAGTATATCGTTGACGTGTAGTAGCTGAAGGCGAGGAAACTCCGGAAGTGCTCGACTTCCTTCTTCCGGACGAAGCCCTAACCCCTGACCAGCAGCAACAAGTCAAGCCCCAGTTTGCATTAACCCGTTTTTCAAAGTTTTTCTTTGTTTACATACTTAGTATGAGGTATCTATATGTGCATTAGGTGTAGGATGGATGAGACCCCAAATGCATAACCAGATTTTCCTATAAGAGTGAGGGTAGTGTCTAAGTCCTCGAGTAGACAGACTATGCTTAATGATTCATAGAACTTCGGTACAAGTTGAGTAGTTGGAATCTACTCGCGAGTTAGGCTTGGGACACACGGGATTGGTTCGAGTGATGTGAGATCACTTTAGTAATGAAAATGAGACTAGGCAGGGGCTAGGGCGCAGCAAGAGGAAGTCTTGTGTGCACAGCCCTGTCCGTGTCGATTGAGGACCGATCTGTGTGCGGCCCACGCTGATCAAGGTTGAACGTACCGAAGGCATATCGGATATATGAGACCCGGTAAACTGATGTAACCTAAACCTCCGGGCATCGAGGAATAGCACACAGATGTATAGGTGTAGGTTGAGGGCAGCAAGGTGGAAATCTGCTAACGGGCATAGAGAGATGCTCCGTGTCGGGAACCTCCTGTCCGTTTCAGTGCGACCGGTTCGATGTTTGGGCTGTTGGGGGAAAGGTTGTCCCGTACGACATCGAGTGAGCATTCTGTGCAGCTCCACGGGTGGGCGTACGTGACGTTCTCTTCGGGTATCCCTGCAGTTGTATATCGAGTCGATTCGCCATCCCTTGTGGTGAAGAGTACCACTTGGTCACTGAGTCGTGACGTAGGTTAATATATGAAATGTGATGATTCAATATTGCTGTTATGATATAATTGTATTGCTACATGTTTGTCACCAAATATTGCTCACTAAATTTCATATTCATGAACTGTTAACTTGTGGCTAAAAGATGAACTAAGGATGAACTTGTAGGCGTGTCCATTTGCTGAAATTTACCGTCCCATGATCGTTGTACACTACATGTAGAGTTTCATGCCTAGGTGAGTCGGTTAAGTCTTGTTGAGCCATCGTGCTCACGGTTGCTTCTATAAGTGTTTTTCAGGTGAGGAGCATCCCACGGAATCGGGGTACGAGTCCACCGGCAAGGGTTACCCTCTGTCGGGGACCACGGCTGAGTGGCAGCCGTACACGCCACGCTAGCTGAGGAGTGCAGCTAGTGTGGGTTGCCCTAGGGCTGGGCAACCAACATTTGCTAGATAGACGGGCGTGAGTTGTACAAATTTAGTTTCCGCTGCTGTAATAATAACACTAGTTTGTAACTGAAGTATTGTACTACTTAGTACATTTCAGATGGCTTTTCTATGTAATATAATGTTGTTCTTATGATGTGTGCTGTCGGGTGTCGCATCATGCGGCACCACCCTCTGTGATCCTGGATGAGCGGATTTCGGCTGCCACAGGCTGGTATCAGAGCCGCATTGGGGATAGCACAATAATTAAGGACTGTATTACGGGAAAACTTAGTTTTATGGTGAGGATTCGCTAGTTTGCCCAAGTAAGGATTATACTTGCATAGTTACTTAAAGTGGCAAGACTAACATATCTGTGATAATTCTGAATTTTAATTATGTAACGACGCACCTACGCTCAGGTAAGAATGGTAAGGAACGCCACCGAAAGCGGTTCAATTTCGGTTAGCTCCCTTGATGAGGAACGTGGTTCAGGGATAGGTCTCACAGCTTGGTGTGAGACGTTAATATGAAACTCTTGAACTCTTCATGTTCCTGAGTTCATATGAAACGTTGATCCCTAGCGTGCATTAGGCAAGTAAGTGGAGACCCCATCGCGTGGTCAGTAACGCGAAAGTGTGTTCGTCTGGAAATAGCCCAGGAGGACATACGCAGCGCTTTCCATTGGCGTGCCCTGCAGGGCAGTAGGTGGTATCTGTTGGGGTGATAAAATTCCCAATCGTGACGACCCGTTCGCGCTCTACTCGGGTTCCCCATCGTGTGGTGTTGATACACGATCACGTACCTTGAGACGTGGCTTAACTCAAGGACGGCCTATGGCAATGATACGGGCGTTTGTATTTACTTTCAAATATGGACCTGCCTGAAATGAAAATAACCTTTGAGTGCATCATTATTGGGTGTTTTTGTGCAGGTACTAACCACGTATGTATGCCGTGTAGTATACGTGTGCGGAGACCGTTTAGTGCCACAATTGAGACGTATATGCCGGTATAATCCGGTTAGGATTTCTTTTTGTGAGGAATGTAGTACCGACATATCATAGGCACGTGCACGAAATATAATGAAAACAAAGAACTAAAATCACCAAGTGCATGAAATATAATGAAAACAAAGAACTAAAATCACCAAGTTTCAACATTTAGGACCCGGGTTGGGTAGAAAAAAATTCAATAATAGATCAGTGTAGATCCAAGGGATTGAAAAACAGAGTGCTCTGTTTTGGGCAGTAAGTTTGCTGAACTTTGACAGGGCATAACTCACAGATTATTTAGCCAATCGGGGTGTGGGATATAGTTCTGGAACGGTATTTAAGTGCTATACAACTTTATTGTAGACTTCCAGAGCTGAATCACATCTTAATCAGGCTGAAATTCCAGCGGCATGTAAATTGTCCAGAACCAGGACAGATTTAAAACACTCTCTGGACTGTTCTGTTTTTCAAACATAACTTTCTGTAGAAAAATCTAAAATTTTTATATTATACATCTTTGGAAAGGGTAGGAGATGTGTTACATCTTTGTAATTCAAAGTTTCTGAAATTTCAGCACAGAACTCAGTGGAAACCAGAGTTGAAAACAGCAACTTCCAAAGGAGGTGCTGTTGAAATTCTTCCAGAAATTCTGCTGACTTTGAATTACCATAACTTTTAAACTAGAGAGTATCTGAGGGCAAATAAGTACTCGTTGGAAAGATACTGAAGTTAACTTTAACTTTAGTATTCAGCTTGAGTCAGGAATATGCCCAGCACCGGATCAAAATCTGGAATATGTAGAAACTGGTCATTCTGGCAGAAGGATGACAGTTGAACTCATTTGAGAGAGTGTTGTGCTCTAGGGGTTTAAGTACTTCCAATGGGGTAGAACATACTCATGAGTGGTTATCTTCAACTAGTGAAAGATTTGAGTATATGTCTTACTCAAGTTTGTTTTGCTAGAGACCATGTTTGTGTCGTATTGAAGATAAAAGGGTAGTATACGTGATGACAAGGCGATTTTAACGTCTCGTAGGACCAAACCTAGTTGAGATGAACTTCCAAAGAGGAAGTCCATCAAATTGGATTTAACTAGCGTGTATTTGGTCTGGTAATGGTGTAGCTTGTGCAAAGTTATTACATTATCTGTATACGAGATGTATCACATATTTTTACTGTCATTATGTTTTACGCCATTTTATTGGACTGCATGAAGTATGTTGCGGGACTGATGTTTATTGTCGTATGGTTGCAGATGGTTTGCACTCGGACCACGCATGAGATTGGTGGCTCTAGCCAGCAGGGGGGTTATGACTCCCAGCCACCTGCCTACGACAGCACCCCGCAGCAACAACCACCACCGCCACCTCCGCTTACGCTGGCGGATGCGATTGCGGCACTGGTGGGTGGTCGTGAGGAGCAGACCGACCTGCTCCGCACGATCGTGCAGAATACGTCCCAGGCAGGGGGCATCAAGAGAGGGGGCCTCGTGAGCCCCATGTTGTGACATACTCGGATTTCATGAGTACGCACCATCCGGTGTTCACAGAAGCACCAGAACCCCTGGAGGCCGGCAACTGGCTACGGACAATTGAGTCCAAGTTCGGGATGCCTCAATGTACGGAGTGGCAAAAGACTCTGTTCGCGGCGCAGCAGCTTCACGGTGCCGCTGGTGCGTGGTGGGTGAATTATGTCGCCTCACTGCCAGCTGGCCATGCCGTGGGGTGGGAAGAATTCTGGGAGGCGTTCCACGCCTACCATATCCCTCCCGGGATAATGAAGCGGATGTTCCAAGAGTTCTTGGAGCTGAAGCAGGGCAGGAGGAGTTCCCACGACTACTCCCGTGCCTTCAACCATCTGGCGCAATATGCGTCGGATTACGTCTCCACCGAGGAGAAGAAGCGGGAGCACTTCTATCGGAGATTACATCCCGAGATGAAGACGCATCTCGTCCAATGCAATCGCGGCACCTTCTACGATCTCGTTAATGCCACGATCATGCAAGAAGACGCTCAGCGAGAATTGGTGGCTGAGCAGCGAAAGCGCAGCACTCCACCCAGCAGTGGGGGTGGAGCTCCCCATAAATACCGCATGGTGTATCGAACACCATCCGGTCAGCTGTGGAATCCACCGGCGCGACCTCCACAGTTCAGGGGGTCATTCTTTTCAGTCACCCCCATTCAGACCACCAATGCCACCACCACGACCGCAACAACATCAGCAGATGGCACTCCGGGCGTTTCCACCGCCACAACGCGCCCCGGGATTCCGTCCGCTGATCAGCGGAGGACCGCCCCGCTACACTTGTTTTACGTGTGGCCAGGCAGGCCATTTCTCGAAGGACTGTCCCCTTGGGCAGCAGAGCAGCGGGCAAGCCCAGTTCCAGGGCGGTGCTCAAGGCCGACCTCCGGTCAAGAAGGTTGGTCAGCAAACCGGGGGCGTTCGCAACCTCGACAATGAGGACGCCCCAGAGGGAGACAACGTGCTGGCGGGTATGTTTACTCTCAACGATCAAGCAATCATCATATTATTTGATTCGGGTGCAACCCACAGTTTCATAAGTGCATCCTATGTGGCTAAGCATCAAATGCGAGTCTTCCCAACCAACTGCTCATATATGATCTGCTCACCGGGAGGGAAGATTTCAGAAAATATGATGATTCCAAAAGCACCTCTGTGCTAAGGTGGGAAGATATATTCCACCACCTTGATAGTCCTTACGGGGCAAAAGTTTGATGCAATCTTAGGGATGTCATGGTTACGTTACCATGGCGCTGTCCTGGACACTCGGACACGGATGGTTCATTTGCATTCTCCATTCCACCGTCCACATTCCATGGTGTTAGACCATCCTGTATAGGAAGTTTCAGCAATTAATAATACTGAAGCTCTCAAGTTAGAGGACATCCCCATAGTCTGGGAGTACCCCGACGTGTTTCCGGATGATCTTACGGGCATGCCACCTGAGCGGGATGTCGAGTTCAAGATTGAGCTTGCACCCGGGATGACCCCCATCTCAAGGAGACCCTACAAAATGGCTCCGAACGAGCTGGCTGAATTGAAAGCACAGCTCAATGATTTGTTGAGCAAAGGTTTCATTAGGCCGAGTTCCTCGCCTTGGGGATGCTCGGTGCTATTTGTAAAGAAGAAGGATGAAACCTTGAGGCTGTGTGTGGACTACCGGCCGCTCAACGCCGTCACCATCAAGAACAAGTACCCACTGCCCCGCATTGACATCCTGTTTGATCAGCTTGTGGGTGCAAGTGTGTTCTCTAAGATGGACCTTCACTATGGATATCATCAAATAAAAATCCGGGCGGAGGATATCCCGAAGACGGCCTTCTCGACGAGATATGGTTTATATGAGTGTCTCGTCATGTCTTTTGGTCTCACGAAATCTCTGGCACATTTCATGTATCTCATGAACTCGGTGTTCATGCCGGAGCTGGACAAGTTCGTTGTGGTTTTCATTGATGATATCTTGGTTTACTCCAAGACAGAAGCAGAACACGCCGAACACTTGAGAATCTTTCTTCAACAATTGAGGGACCACAAGCTCTACGCCAAGTTCAGCAAGTGTGAGTTTTGGATCAGCCAGGTGCCATTTTGGGACATATCATCTCAGCGGAAGGCATTGCGGTTGACCCAAGCAAAATCGAGCAGGTGCTGAAATGGAAAGCTCCCACTTCAGTCCATGAAGTCAGAAGCTTCCTCGGCTTAGCGGGATATTACCGGAGATTCATTCCAAGCTTCTCCAAGCTTGCGAAGCCGATGACAGAATTGTTGAAAAAGGTAACAAAGTATGTTTGGAACTCAGAATGTGAAGGAGCGTTCCAAGCATTAGTGAAGCATCTCACAACAGCCCCAGTCTTAGCTCAACCGGATACAACGAAGCCCTTCGACGTGTATTGTGATGCGTCCGGTATCGGGCTCGGCTGCGTGTTGATGCAGGAAGGACGTGTGGTCGCATATGGCTCACGCCGACTTTGAAACCATGAGCAGCACTATCTGACTCATGATCTTGAGCTTACTGCTGTGGTTTTGGCGTTGAAGATGTGGAGGCACTATCTCCTGGGGAACTTGGTGCATCTCTACACCGACCACAAGAGCCTGAAGTATATTTTCACCCAGAAGGAGCTGAATATGAAGCAAAGGAGGTGGTTAGAGTTAATCAAAGACTATGAAATTGAGATTCATTACCACCCCAGCAAGGCGAATGTGGTTGCCGACGCGCTGAGTCAGAAATCACATGTCCATAACCTCACCATAGCACCGGTAGAGGAAGAAGAGCCGAGTTTATACTTGGTTCCTTATGGATCGCTCTACAACCTTGCCCTCATCCCTACCATTAGGGAGGAGATCATTGCAGCTCATAAAGTTGATAAGGGCATGGCACATCTCCGGAGACAGATAGACAACGGGGAAATCAAATGTTTCCGGAAAGATGATGAGGGGACGCTGTGGTTCAATGACCGGATAGTCGTACCCCGGGATATGGAGCTGAGAAAAAAGATTTTTGATGAAGCTCACTTGTCTAAATACTCCATTCATCCGGGCAGCAACAAAATGTACCAAGATTTGAAAAAGAAATTTTGGTGGACACGGATGAAGCGGAAAGTGGCTAAGTACGTATCCGAGTGTCATACGTGTAGACGAGTGAAAGCTGATCATATGAGGAAATCAGGGCTGCTGCAACCCCTGAAAATCCCAGCATGGAAGTGGGAAGATGTGAGCATGGATTTCATTGTGGGATTACCCCTGACTTCCAAACAACATGATTCAATTTGGGTGATCATTGACCGGTTAACCAAGTCGGCTCACTTCATTCCCGTGCATACACATTTCCATGCCAACATATATGCGGAGTTGTATATTGCAAGAATCCTGTGCTTGCATGGAGTGCCCAAGACATAGTCTCATACCGAGGGTCACTATTTGTATATCGTTTCTGGGAGCAGTTGCACGCTGCTTTGGGTACTAAGCTGATTAGAAGCTCCGCCTATCACCCTCAGACAGATGGTCAAACTGAGAGTGTGAACCAAGTACTAGAAGACATGTTGAGAGCGTGTGCCATCCACCACGGTAGAAACTGGTATGATCATCTACAGTTCGCGGAATTCTCGTACAACAATGGCTATCAAGTGAGTATCAAGATGGCACCCTATGAAGCTCTCTACGGTCGTAAATGCCGCACTCCATTAAATTGGTGCGAGTCTGGTGAAAGGGTCACATTCGGGGTTGATGTGGTGAACGACGCCGAAGAGCGCGTTCGGATGATTCAAGCCAACTTGAAGGCCGCTCAATCCCGACATAAAAGCTATGCTGATAAGAGGCGTAGGCCGCTGCACTTTGACGTCAGGGAGCACGTGTACCTCCGTGTATCTCCGATGAAAGGCGTGCACCGGTTCGGCGTGAAGGGGAAACTCGCTCCCCGTTTCATTGGACCTTATGCCATCACCGAGAAGTGTGGACCGGTGGCGTATAGACTGGAACTACCGGCATCTCTTGCTGGTGTTCACAACGTTTTCCATGTTTCACAACTGCGAAAATGTCTGAAGTATACAGCTGCTGTTCCCACCGAAGACATCGGTGGGCTGCAACCGGATTTGACATATGATGAATATCCGGTGTCAATTCTTGATGAGAAGGCCCGGACCACACATAGCCGAACGTTGTGGTTCTGCAAGATACTGTGGAGCAACCACACCGCCGAAGAAGCGACGTGGGAGAGCGAGGAATTTCTTCGCTCAAACTACCCGGAGTTCATGGCATCTCATCACGGGTGAGTTCTTGTTACATCATTGTCTCTTCCTTTATAATCTCGGGACGTGATTATTTTAAGGGGGGAGGGATGTAAAAGCCCAAGAAAGTGAAGGGCAAAGGAATGTTCATCACCTCACAAAACCACAGCTCTTGTGATGGATATCTCATGAAAACTTGTGAAGAGCAAGTAAACACCATCAAAAGGGTGATTAGAGGGGAATGCCCTAACTTCCAAAAAGTAGGATTTCTACACATAAGCATGAAAGGTTTAGCTCACCCCTAGATCTTATATATTTTTGGGAAGGCTCAGGCCAAATTTCATGCAAATCCAATACTTTTTGAGGCACTTTTGGAGGCATTTGCAAAAGGGGCCAATTTGAATGCAAATTCAAATTGCAGCCACTTTCATCACTTGAATTCAAAAGTTGACTTCATATTCAAACTCAGCACATTTTTCTGAGTTAGTCCACCAATTTTCATCCCCATTGGAATTCATCTTGTCGGGGGCTAAATTTGCAATAATTCAAAACTGAATTTGAATTTCAGTTCAAATGTGCAGCAAATTTAGCCAAACAAATTTCAAATTGGGGAAATCAAATTCAAACAATGACTTGGAGGTTAAGTCTCTCATTCAATTGTGAGTATCTGGGATCTTTTCGGTGAAAACAGAAATGAAAAATTGGAAAAGAAATTAGAGGGGGGAAGGGCCCACTGGTCAGTGACTGTGCTCAGAGAGAAACCGACTCGGTGGTCGTCGGTCAGCCGCCGGGGCTGTTGCCGCCTCACGGCCTCACCAGCGTGCGTCTGGATCAGCTCGTGCCCCCCTTCCTGATCACCACGTACACGGCACAACCAGATTTCGCTGCCTCCCTCGCCTGCGCCGCTCTGCTCAGCTCCCGCACGCGCGAAAAACCGGCAGTGGTGACCGCACCTTCAAACCTCGGCACGCACCGGTGCTGATCATCGATCGCTCCTGGTCCCTGCAGAAAAAAGGAGTACCAAGTGTGCTCTATCTGTTCCCCGTTCTGCACCAGCGAGCTGCACTCGGTTGTGCGCGATGTAAGCCGTCGAAGTCGAGAAACCGGAAGGAACCGGCGGAGCTGTGCTTCAGCTCACCGTCGACAGCCCTATCCGGCCATCTTCGCCGACCGTGTAATACACAGGAAAGGTGCGTGGGGATCCATAGATGGTGTAGCCACAAACCATTCGGCAAATAATCCATCTGGTAGCAAGAATTTTAGAAAGTCCCGAACCCTAGTGCAACTGACCGAATTCGGCAAAAACCGAAAATTCGGCTTACACGCTGAATCAATGGTCAAGCTAGCTCGTAAGTAGCTTCTACACCTCCTAGCGTCCCTCCTCGAGGAAGAACTGAGCACATCCGTCCAGAAATGGCCGAGTTATAGCAGTTTCCATAGCCGCTGGTGCAAATACGGCTTGGGTCGCCGTCGAGAGTGGGTTAGCAGGCATTTTTAGCTTCCGAGGCTGCTCATGTCAGGTTCCTCGTGACCCACTGGTGCTCCCCAAGAAAACCGTGACTCTTTTCATGCCTCAGAGAGCGAGAATGACCTCGCCGGAGTCCTAACCTCTGCGGTTGACGTCGCACGGCCGTTTCCGGTCACCGCCGGTGAGCTCCGACCCCCGAGGCGAGTTCCACGTGGCGAGATAGGGCTAGGCGGCGAGTTCTAGCGCTGGGGGCGGTCGGGAAGTCAGTTCCCGCGAACCTCGCCGGGGTGCACCACTGCCGAACTCGCGGGCGCGCGAGAGGAGGAAGAAGGCCGGTGGTGGGGCCCACTCGCAGAGTTTAAACATTTCTGGAATTTTCCAGTTTTAGTTCTAACTTCAATTGCATATAACTTCTACTAGGAAGCTCCAAATTCAGTGAACCAAAATTTTCTGAACTCAGATTTTTGAGTACTTTCCAGCAACACAAGTTTCAGCTCATGAAACTTAATAATTTTCCAGAATTAATTCCCTAAAATTTAAACTGTTAGGAATTTTATCTGAAGAATTACTTTATGAAAAATTCTAAAATTTGGCTGGGAGGTTCTTTGGAAAATCCTGGAGTCACAGTAAAATTTTCGGACGCATCCAAGTTCATTTAGTCGCCCTAATGGTGTGATTAAATGAACAGCCCTGAGAAAATAGAAAAATGTCCAGAAACATTTTCAGATTTTCTCAAATCTTGTTTAGGGCATAACTTCATCTATAATTCTTCAAAATACATGAAACCAATTCCATTAGAACCATCTTAAATTCTAGTTTCCAGAAAGTAATGGTTGAAGCCATGAAAACCCCTGGAATTCCTTAGAGGTTCTAATATTGACCAAATAGGCTTTTATTTGTACAAGGCTCAAATGAACTTTGTTTCAAATGAAACTTGGTCAAGACTCTGTTTAGGACCCTACCACGCCAACATAAAAATTTCTGAACCAAAGGGGAGGGCTAGCTAGGGTTATAGTAATTATTTATTCAGTTCTACACACTGCATTTGAATTGACATAGTATATTGTTGACGTGTAGTCGCTGAAGACGAGGAAACTCCGGAAGTGCTCGACTTCCTTCTTCCGGACGAAGCCCTAACCCCTGACCAGCAGCAACAAGGCAAGCCCCGGTTTGCATTAACCCATTTTTCAAAGTTTTGCTTTGTTTACATACTTAGTATGAGGTATCTATATGTGCATTAGGTGTAGGATGGATGAGACCCCAAATGCATAACCATATTTTCCTATAAGAGTGAGGGTAGTGTCTAATTCCTCGAGTAGACAGGCTATGCTTAATGATTCATAGAACTTCGGTACAAGTCATGTAGTTGAAATCTACTCGCGAGTTAGGCTTGGGATACACGGGATTGGTTTGAGTGATGTGAGATCACTTTAGTAATGAAAATGAGATTAGGCAGGGGCTAAGGCGCAGCAAGAGGAAGTCTTGTGTGCGCAGCCCTGTCCATGTCGATTGAGGACCGATCCGTGTGCGGCCCACGCTGATCAAGGTTGAACGTACAGAAGGCATATCGGATATATGGGCCCCGGTAAACTGATGTAAGCTAAATCTCCGGGCGTCGAGGCATAGCACACAGATTTATAGGTGTAGGTTGAGGGCAGCAAGGTGGAAATCTGCTAAAGGGCATAGAGAGATGCTCCGTGTAGGGAACCTCCTGTCCGTTTCGGTGCGACCGGTTCGACGTTTGGGCTGTTGGGTGAAAGGTTGTCCCGTACGACATCGAGTGAGCGTGCTGTGCAGCTCCACGGGTGGGCGTACGTGATGTGCTCTTCGGGTATCCCTGCAGGTGTATATCGAGTCGATTCGCCGTCCCTCACGGTGAAGAGTACCACTTGGTCACTGAGTCGTGACGTAGGTTAATATATGAAATGTGATGATTCAATATTGCTGTTATGATATAATTGTATTGCTACATGTGTGCCACCAAATATTGCTCACTAAATTTCATATTCATGAACTGTTAACTTGTGGCTAAAAGATGAACTAAGGATGAACTTGTAGGCATGTCCATTTGCTGAAATTTACCGTCCCATGATCGTTGTACACTACATGTAGAGTTTCATGCCTAGGTGACTCGGTTAAGTCTTGTTGAGCCATCGTGCTCACGGTTGCTGCTATAAGTGTTTTTCAGGTGAGGAGCATCCCACGGACTCGGGGTACGAGTCCACCGGCGAGGGTTACCCTCCGTCGGGGTCTACGGCGTAGTGGGAGCCGTACACCCCGCGCTGAGCTGAGGAGTGCAGCTAGTGTGGGTTGCCCTAGGGCTGGGCAACTAACTTTTGCTAGATAGACGGGCGTGAGTTGTACAAATTTAGTTTCCACTGCTGTAATAATAACACTAGTTTGTAACTGAAGTATTGTACTTTTTTGTACATTTCAGTTGGCTTTTCTATGTAATACAATGTTGTTCTTATGGTGTGTGCTGTTGGCTGTCGCATCATGCGGCACCATCCTCTGTGATCCTGGATGAGCGGATTCCGGTCCGCCACACTGAAGTGATCAGGCAGCGATCAAATCAACCGAATGGTCAGAAAAACAAACTATGAGGGCATTGCCCTGTGCAGATATCGAGGTCTCCCAGGGCGACACGATGAGGGAAGCAAACACTAAAAGAAACACTGCCATTTACGAAGGCCAGTGTTATTTACAACGGTTCTAGGGTTGGCCATTGTAAGTAATATTATTTACGACGACCATGTTCAATCATCGTAAATAAGTTATTTACGACGACCTAACCTAGACCATCGTAAATATCAGCTTACTTACGACGGCCCTAGCTCGACCGTCGTAAATAATCTTATTTACGACGTTCTGCCCAAGGGCCATCAAAATAAGCCTCTTATAATTATTTGCGTGCGGGCCGCCTGCGCCTCCTCGCCCCCCCCCCCCCCCCCCCCGCCACTGCACGCCCGGCCGCCCACGCCGCCCGCTCGCCGGCCGCCGCCGAGCCGGCCCTGCCCCTGAGCCAGCCGCCCCCGAGGCCGCGGCGCCCTTGCTGCCCGCCCGCGGCACACCGCCGCTGCATGCACCGAGCCGGCCGCCCCGTCGCCGCCGGCCACCGTGCCAACTCATTTTCTTATTAATTATTGCTTGTCTAAGATTAAAAATTTGTGTAGTTCATTAAGTAGTTATGTTTAAGGGGGTAAATATTTAGTAAATAAGTACTTTATTATGTAGGTACTTTTATTGTTAATTATTTAGTTTTTTGTTTATTTAGTTGATTATTTAGTTAGTGAATAATGTAAGTAAATTAGTTAGTAAATTAAGTAAAATAAGTAGTTTATTATGTAGTTACTTTTATTGTGTAGTTACTTTATTGTTAATTAGTTTAGTTTTTTGTTTATTTAGTTGATTATTTAGTTGTTTTTTTAGTTGATCATTTATTTAGTTATTTAACTTAGTTGTTAAATTGCTTCATTATTTGTTGTTAGTGATCTAGTTTACAATTATCTGTAACTTAATTATCTATTATTAATTACTTAGTTTATAATTGTTTGTTTAGTAGCTTAATTTAGATGATTATTTAGTAGTTTAATTGGTTGAGTAACTGATTGAATAGAAAATTGATTGTTAATATTTACCTTATGACAGTTAACTATATACACCATCGTGAGAGCATGTAGTACGATAATTATTAGTAGGACAACCGTCGAGCTGGGCTTGGAGGTGAACAGTGCCGTTACTGACGCGAAGGGCTTGTTGGAACACGGCGGTGTACAAGAGACATATACTAGCCATCTCCTAACTTTTCCCTCTCTATCTCTATTTCTTTTCTCTGTCTCTCATTGGAACACATGAAATCCATCCTAAATATGGAGAGGAGGCGGTGAAGATTCACGACGAAGAATACAATTGGCAGAATGCACCAATCGATGTCAACACCGTGTATGTGAGCGGTGGCGAAAAAGCCCATGGCCGATGAGATGTTAGCTATGTTTATTTTTGTCGAATCGGGCTACATTATCTTACTCTTAATCTTTTTTGTAGTTCTACCATTTTCGATGGAGTGATTGACTCGAAGGAGGCAAGGCATTCAAGGGGATTGTCCTCGCAGTCTTCGTCCGCTGGACCCAGCCAGTGGATGTTGCAGAGTGATATAGAGTTTCAAAGTGTCCAAAATGAGCTACACCTAACACGGGAGAAGCTCCAGGAGCAAGCAGCCCTATTGAAAGACACACAAGAGTATCAAGCCAGCTATAATGCACAGATACAAGCAGTGATACAGGTAATAACTTAAAATACAGACCAACCATATCATTTCATTACTATTCATCTGATAATGTTTTGCTATCACTGGCCTTAGCCTAGCAGAACAGGCAGCAGGTTCCCATTCTCTCATGGCATCCGCCGATGCAGCCACTGGTGTCGGCGCAGCCACAGGTGCCTTCTTTAGCGGCACAGGTAAGCAACATTTCATCAAAACAACATAAATTCGAATACTATAGCAAATTGATACAAAATTAGTCAAACAAAGCCAAACTTAGCCGTAATTGTTCAAACGTAGCCAAACATAGCCATAATTGCTCAAACATAGCCAAACTTAGCCATAATTGCTCAAACATAGTCAAACTTAGTCATAATTGCTCAAACATATCCAAACTTAGCCAAACTTAGCCATAATTGCTCAAACATAGCAATAATCGCTCTAACTACAATTTTACATCATAGGGATCGGCGGCGGAGGCTCAGACTCCATCGCCGGAGCTACTGGGATCTAGAGCACGACGTGAGGACCACATTTCGGTCTCCGGAGGTAGCGGACGTGGGAGTTTGTAGCGTCGTGCCTTTTATATTTGAAACTATTGTAATGTGAACCATTTGTCATGTATATATCTGTTTTTGTATTTGCCTGTGAGCTGTCCATCGTGCCAAGTTAGTATTTTTCTATTTTTTAAATGAAATTCCTTATTTACATTGGCCTAGAGGTGGCCGTCGTAAATAAGCCTAAGTTAATTATGACGGCCTGGAGTTGGCCATCGTAAATAAGCCTGTGTTATTTATGACAGCCAGTTCTTTGCCGTAGTAAATAAGCTTTCAGAGTGTGCCAGCTGGCACGTCTCCATAAGTTACAACGGCCGGCCCAGACTTATGACTCCATATGGCTTAATTACAACGGTTTCGGCCGTCGTAAATAGCCGTGTTTCCTGTAGTAAAAAGGCCTAGGTGTTTAACCTAAAACTCATGATTCCAAGATAGAATTGGATATGTAATTGGGTGATGGATGTATGAATTGTGCTTCTCTGTCCGTATATATAGAGTACACACGACTAATACTTATGACATTCTATCTACATACTAAATATACTTATGATATATTTGGCAATCTATCTAGTCTATCAATTATACTTTAAGTAGATATATGTTAGCCTATCTAATCTGCCAAATATAATATAACAATGTAGATGCAAGATTAATGACAGAACTAGTACAGTTTGTTATTTACATGGACAATCATTTGTTACACAAGACACTTTCTTATTTAGCCATTCGCAAAGATGTAAACTCTAGTCATTTCCATGCTTAAAAGTCTAAAAACAATTGTTGTAACAACGTTGGCATAGCTGAATACTGTGTGATACCATGTGCACTATTGCATACAAACATATCAAGATCATTAATGATACATGCTTTACACTTTATATTCTCTTTGGAGGATATTGAAGACACTTCAAAATAAAATTATTTGTTATATACACATAAAAAGAAAAAAAGAATTACTGGTTCAGTGGTAGACATGATTGAGTCAAGTGTATATTTAAATCACTCAAATGGTAGATGAAAAATCCTTAAATTTATTTAACACAATATGTTGCAGATAAATTTAATAATGTATGACAAGATTTACACGATAACAAAGATTAATACATTGGATTAATGGTTGTAGTTGATACTTTGGCTAAAACAAACATTGGGAAATTTTTTAATGCTAAGAATACACTTTTACCCTTGTAATTGGATTATAAGGCAGCCATAGAAACAATACAAACAATTTTATATATTATCTAACTAATACTATTATTTAAATTCATTATTATATAATAAATTTTTTGTAGAATGTAAGCATTTTTTGGCCATTAGTCTTACAATTGTCCTGATTTATATTTTGATATGTTTAGATTTTAGGGCAAAGCCAACATATAATATTTGAAAACCATAATACTTTTCCATCAATCCTCACTTATCTCTTGTTCTTTTCTCATCATGAAAGATGAAACTTTCTTTTCTCAATGCAATTATTACAAGTTGATTTGATATATGTGACTCATATGACATGGGCTCCATCAATGCAGAGATATTATCAATCCACTCTTTTCCCAATATATTGCACAAATAAATATCATATAAAATATCTCGACAATATAAGGCTCCATGCCCAACGCTTCAATGGATGTAGTACGTTTCTCAATTCATCCTAAAAATATCATGCTAAATATTTTCATCTGCCCATGCTCATAATTGAACCAATGAGGAAGGGGAGTGGTAGATATGGGCTTTTACATAAGGCCCTTTGGCAGTGCTCCCCACTCCTAATTCTCGGCGTGAATTAGAGGAGCTCTACCAAACAGCGATTTGTGTCGGTGTTTTTACCACCGGCTAGTAATTGAACGCTTCGCGTCTTATGTCCGAGTGGCTAGATAATAAATACAATGATTTATACTGATTCAGATAACGTGTCCTACGTCTACTCTAGGGGTTCGTCGGCCTTATATTAGCTCAGGCGGCTGAGGGAACCATGTTTACAAGTGAGGCTTGCTCGTATGCGAGAGCGGATAGAAAGCCTAAGTGTTGTGTGCGTGTGAGCGTTTCGCCGTGTGAGGGGACGTTTTGGGCCTCTTCCTTTATAGCCCAGACGCCTATACCTACCCGCCGGCTCCTGATAATTGGGACGGGGGTTTACGTTTTGTGTCAGCATCTAAAGCGGCCCAAAGCGATGCAGGAGTGATGAGTACACCTGCTCCCATCTAGTATACGGTCTGTCTACTTTTGTCCCTGTACACCCATCGAGCGGGTTGGAATGGGTGGTGATGATGGCACAGCATCGTGCTTGTCTTGTCGCGCGTGGCCTCCCTCTCCGTCTTGAATTCCTTCTGTCACTTCAGTATTTAAGCATCCCGTCTGCCTCCAGTCTAGGCTCTAGCCCGGATCGCCCTTTCCTCCGGCCTTGTCGGCTGGGCTTGAAGGTCGTACGTCGCTTCTTTCCTTATGGTCAGCTGCTTCCTTGGGATGAGACTTCCTAGCAACATCATCCTAAATTCGTAGCGCAGGCAGGGGCCCGCGTAGCCATGTGTCTCCATGCGATTGGTTAGCCGGTTGCCTCTTGGGTACCCAGGGTACAGTACCCCGTCAGTAGCCCCCGGGCCTTCAGCCGAATTCCTTCTGAATTGGCCGGAGGCATATTTCTGCGTACGACGGAGGTCCTGAAAAGATAAGAGAAAATGGAAGTTGCACTACAGCAATACAACTCACTTACGATGGCCAAGTTATTTACGACGGCTAGTCGTCGTAAGTAATCTAACTTAAGACGATCGTTGTGGGCCGTCGTAAGTAAACTAACTTACGATGGCCTTGGGCCCATGGCTATCATAAGTTACATGTAACTTACGACGGACATAACCTACGCCGTCGTAAGTTAACAGCCGTCGTAAGTTGTGGCTTTTAACCGCCGCCCCTGCCCAGGCTCGGGCTCATTCAGCCTGAGCCCGCACCGCCGCCACCGAGATCTGCCGCCGCCGCCGCATCGTGCCTCCACGTGCCACCCCACACTTTCCCGGCCGCACCGCCGCCCTGCGCTGCCCCGCTGCCCGAGCCACCCGGCGCCTCCGCCCCACGCTCCCCCGGCCGCCCCGCTGGCCCTGTACGCCTCCCCATGCCGCCCGGCGCCGCCGCCCGCGCTCCTCCGGCTGCCCCACCGCCCAGCGCCGCACCTGCGCACCTCCCCACGCCGCCCCGTCGCCTGCGCCGCCCCGGTGCTGCCGTCCCTCGCTCCCCCAGCCACGTCGCCGCTCGACCCCAAGCCCACCCAGCTTCGCCGCCACTTCGAGGTATGTTTTATTTAGTAATTAATTTAGTTAATTTAGTTTGTTTAATACTTAATTTAGTTTATATAGTTCATTTAGTAATTAATTTAGTTCATCTAGTAAGTAACTTAGTTCATTTATTTCATTTAGTAATTAATTTAGTTAATTTAGTAAGTAATTTAGTTCATTTAGTTCTTAATTTAGATTTTTAATTAATTAGCTTAGTTAATGATTTAATTTATTACTTAATTAGATTGCTTAATTTTGGTTTAGTTGACTATTAAATTAGTTTAATATTTCTTTTAAAATTTTTAGTTAGTTGATAGTTAAGTTACAAATTTTAATTTAATTTAATTGCTTGGTATCAATATATAAATAAACTGGATTCGGGCCAACTCAGCATATATGGCCCGACACGGGCCATTTAAAGGTCAATGGACATGGCCATGTCCGCCACCGAGACAACCGTCGAGAATCGTGTGGTTTCGATCAAGAAGCGCCATTGGTGCCATGGCCATGGCCGCCGCCGCCGTAGCCAACTAGTTTAGCGCTTCTTAGGTTTCTGTGAAGCCAACCGATCAGGTCCCAAGATTTTTTGTCCATCTATGTAGGAGAACAAGATCATCGGAGTTCCTCCGTCGCCCGACGCCATCGTCGAGTACTCTATGGCCATTTTTAGCCCTAATCACCCTCGTTCTTTCCTCCTCTCTATCGTTCTTACCTCTCTCTCGTAAATCACTCTAAAATGTAAGATTAACGTAACCTATACAATATGCGTCACCTTCGGACCGGCTCATTTCACATGCGTTACGCATGTGAGGCGTGTAGGTTAAGAATTGTCCCTTTTTGGACAGTTTGGGAGTGGCCGAGGGGGCGTTCTTATGACGAGACATGGGATCTGGATTCGGACGAGATTTCAACGATGTAACCGTAATGTTCTCCGCTGCACCATTATCGGGTGTGCAGTTGGAGAACAGCGGGGTTATGCTGCCAAAATTTCCTCTGGATCCGGACCCTGCGGCTCGTTATAAGCACGCTCTCTCGGTCACTCTTGGGTGGGTTTAGGACCTATCCCTTCCAATAGATGTAAAGTGAACGTAATTTCTCTGGCTTTATATTGCAGAGTAAAACATGGGTGAAGACCGCAGTTGGATGTATACTGGTTGCAAGAGCAGATCTGGGGGTCACTCAGATGAGTGGTTCGCCAAGACAGGTGCTTTTGTAGATCGAGCATTTTCATTGTCAAATACCGATAAGATGTGGTGCCCATGTACGAAATGCCGGAATACCAAGTTTTTGGACAAAGTGGAACTTTTGATACATTTGTGTCAAAACGGTTGCATGCCACGGTATGAGGTCTGGACCTTTCACGGCGAGACAACTTCTAAAGCTGTACAAGAAGTGGAAGAGGACAATGATGATAACACAAGGGATGATAGGATGGATGAGATGCTAGAAGCTATACAACCAGACCTTATAGAGGATCCACCTACAACGTAGGTTGAAGCGTTCTTCGAGCTTCTCAAAGCTTCAAAACAGCCGCTGCATGAAAACACGGAAGTGACTCTCCTCACTTTCTTGACTAGACTTATGACAATTAAGTATAAGTATTTTTTTCTAATAACTGTTACAACGACCTCATCAAATTGATCAGCGATATCCTTCCACAGCCCCATAAAGTGACTAAAGATATGTATCACGTGAAGAAATTGCTTTCGGGTCTCGGTATGAAATATTAGAAGATTGACGTGTGTCCAGACAACTGCATGCTTTTCTAAAAAGAACATGCCAAAGAGAATAAATATTTAAAATGTGGTGAATTGAGGTATGTCGAAGTCGTTAATGAAGATGGTGAAAATGTGACGACGAAAGTCGCATGTAAGCAGCTTCGATACTTACCCGTGACACCTCGGTTGAAGTGTTTGTTTCTTTCGGAAAAAAACTGACAGACGCATGAGATGGCACAAAGAAGGTGTACGTCAGAACAAAAAAGTCATGACGCACCCGTCCGACGGTGAAGCATGGAATGCTCTGGACCGGTTTGATTCAGATTTCAGCCGTGATGCGAGAAATGTTCGGATTGGGTTGGCGACAGATGGATTCTCGCCGTGTACAATCTACCACCGGCCCTCTGTATGAAGTATGAGTTCATGTTAGCTTCATCATATCTGGGTAGGATCATCCTAGGTCACATCTCCGTGATGTTGAAACCGCTGATCGAAGAATTGAAAATGTTGTGGACAGGAGTCGAAGCGTACGACAATTATAAGAAGCAGCGATTCAAGCTTCGAGCTGCTTATTTGTGGTCCATCCATGATTTTCCAGCGTATGGCAAGTTTTCTAGATAGAGCACTCACGCTCGTTTGACTTATCCGATATGTGCTTCTGACACTGATTGTTTTTGACTTACTCATGGAGGAAAGATATGTTACTTCGATTGTCATAGACATTGGTTTACTTCGACTCACATGTTTAGGCAACAGAGGAATGTATTCAGAAAGGACACCGTTGTCACTAAAGGACCACCGAAATGTCTTAACAGGTCGGAAATATCTGATATGTTGGATAAATTGTTGCTAGATAAAGATCGTCCTGGATATTTTCTTAGTTTCGGAGATGATCACAATTGGACTCATATATGTGGACTATGGGAGCTACCATATGTGAAGTCATTGATACTAATGCACAATATTGATGTCATGCATCAAGAGCGTAACATGGGGGAATGTATCATAAGCACATGCATGAACATGACGTGCAAAACGAAAGACAATATAAAGGCTCGAAAGGATTAGGCTAAGCTTTGTAACCATCAAACTCTTGAGCTTTCTTAAAGTGGTGGTAAACCACGTGCTTCCTTCTGTCTTCGACCCAAAGAAAAGAAAGAACCCCTCAAATGGTTGAAAAGTTTGAAATTCCCAGATGGTTACGCAGCTAGTCTGAAACGAGCTATGAATGTGATCACCGGAAAACTCACTGGGTTGAAGAGTCATGATTATCACATAATCTTGGAAAGACTTCTACCTGTTATGTTTCGGGGCTATTTTGATAATGCGGTGTGGAAGGTGCTAGCCGAGCTTAGCCACTTCTATAGTAGCTCTGTGCTAAAGAAATCATGGTAGAGATGACGAGTAAGTTGGAGGAGATACTGGTATTATTATGTAAGATGGAAAAGATTTTTCCTCCAGGCTTCTTCAATCCAATGCAACATCTCCTTATTCATCTTCCATATGAAGCTAAAATGTGTGGTCCCATGAAGTTGATGAGGTTTACCAAGAAAAAGAGTTACCAGACTCGTTCATCGTCGATCCTGGTGTAGGACTTGATGACTTGGTTAAAGACGCTCAAGATGCCGAGACTTATGATATGCGGAAACAAAAATGAAATCTAGTCCAGACTCTCAGAAAAGAAGATCGATGGTCTGGTTTAAGGAGTAGGGTACATGATCGTGCCGTATATGATTTTTGAAATTGATGAAGTAATGTTTTCTTCACTAACTTATCTTGAATTTTGTATATTATCTTAGGGCATGTTTGGTACAGCTTCTGAACCAGCTTTTTTATAAAAATAAGCTGCGGGTATACCAAACAGTCAGCTTCTCCAGCAGCTTATTAGTTCAGCTGCTTCTCGGAATGAACTAAAAGCAGGATATAAGTTTAAGCTGATGTTCACCAGCTTTTCAGACAAGCTGTTTTTTTTTAACAAGTTTAAGCCGTGCCAAACAGGGCCTTAGTATATTTATCAATTACTTCTTACATCAGGATGTCGTTGTCAAATAGAAAGAGGAAGGGGAGGAAGGGGGTGAGAGGGTTCCTCATCCAGCCCCGGGACTTGGTCTTCTCAGGTACCTTGTGAGGTGTGAGCAGACGCTCTCAGCTGATGAGGCACCTTCCAGACTTTTTGGACCGAGTTTTGGCCTTTCAGCGCACGGAGGTAAATTTCATTTGCCAATCACTTTATTTGAAATTCCATTTATCAATTATTTTTTCTTATGAATCATTTATTTTTGTAGTCCGACTCAGAGTCTTCTGAGTCGGAGCCAGAGGTTGGGGCTACGCAGCCCTCGGAGCCGGCTACGCAGTCCTCGGAGCCGGCGAGCGTGGATCCTTTGGGCTCCAGTGGTGACCAGCCGTCCGGGTCACCGGACATGGTGCCGCCAAAGGGGCGGTGGACAAGGAGGACCAACTTTGCTTCTCCTCCTTCTATTCCTCGTGAGCGGATCACTATTCGTCCACTCGGAGACAGGTAAACAAATTGTATAGTATTAAATATTGAATGTTGTCTACCGATACAAATAAGTTAATAAATTTTGTAGATCTTGGCACGATTGTTCATTCGCGGGCCAGGGATACCACTGGCATGTTAAAGGTGCCATCAGGGCTTTAGTGCGGTTGCACTATCCTGGTGTCATCAACGGTGTCCCTACTTTGTCGTTTGACGACTACGCTCATGTCCCTCACGTGGTCCACGGCACCCTTCAGGGGGGCGTGTGGAACGATTTTATTGTAAGTTTAAATGTTTGCATTTTCCACTCATTTAAATTGTTAATGCGGATTAATTAAATTTTTGTTTTCTTAAAGCTGTGGTACCAGCTAGAGGACTCGAGCGAGAGCGTGATGGATCATGCGACTGCCGTGTTCCACAACAATGCTTGTAGGCTCGTGGTGCAGGCGTTGTCGTACGCTCGCATCTAGGACATCAACAAGTACAACAAGTGGCATCAGCAGCAGCAGCAAGGGGGTCCGTTTCGGAAGGGCTCGACACGGCGCGGGAGGTGAAGAATATACACGGTGAAGGCTATGATTGGGAAAACGCGCCAATCGAGCCTAGAGCCGTGTACGCAAGCGGCGGCGGGAAGGCCCATGGACGGTGAGTTGGTCAACTGTTTCATTTTTTAAACTTCCTTCTTCTACTTATTATTTTTCTATGTTTTGTAGGTTTGCCATTTTCGATGGAGTTATCGACTCGAGGGCAGCGTGACCTACGAGAGGCACTCCATCGACGGAGGCTTCGTCTGTTGGGCCGTCGAGTGCCATCTCTCATAGAGGGACTTGGAGTTCCGTGCCATGGAGGATAGGCTTGCGCAGACCCAAGAGGAGCTCAACAGGACGAGGGCCGTCCAGGAGTATCAGGCCAACCTGATGGGCCAGATGCAGGCAGCGGTGGAGGTAAGTAATCTAAATTACTGTATTTTAAATTTTTAGCATTTCAAGAATAAACATGTGTTCTAATATGTTGCAATGACAGGCCTTAGCTCGACAGAATGGCCAGGAGCTCACATTTCCTGCATGGCCGCAGCCACCATAGGCGCCCTCGTTACAGCCTCCCCTAGCACAGGTACCCCCGGCACTGTGTAAATCTTTAATACTATTTAATAGAGAGAGGGAGGAGATAGTGAAAGAAATAGAGGGATGGGGAGAGGGAGAGATAGTGAAAGAGATAGAGGGATGGGGAGAGGGAGAGAGAGAGTGGGGCAAGAGAGAGGGATAGAGAGAGAGTGTGTGTGTGTGTGAAAGAGGGGAGAGAGAGGTATGGAGAGAGAGTGAAAGAGGAGTATAGAGAGTGAAATAGAGAGAGAGAAGGGAGAGGTGGTGGGGCGAGGGACAACGAGAGCGAGAGAGAGAATAAAGGAGAGGGAGAAGGGAGAGGCGGATGGGGTGACGGACAACGAGAGCGAGATAAAGAGGGGGGTGGTAAGAGGGAGAGAGAGGGAAAGAGAGGAATAGGAGGGGAGAGATACATGTCTAACTTTTATTTACTTTGCAAGGTTGACCGACGGAGGCGCAGACTCCATCTCCGCAGCTACCGGCACTGGAAGGGACGCGCGAAGACGACGTTCACGGCTCTGGAGGTAGTTGTGAAGGGAGTGTGTAGCCGTTAGGTGTTTTTAGATTTCTTTGGACTTCATGAATGAACCGTCGATTGTGTATTGTGTTGTTTGTCTGTGTTATATAACTGTGTGATTTGTCTCGGCTTGCAACTGTGCCAGGGCAGCTAGTTTCTGTTTTTTTAAAAAATATTAAAACCATAACTTACGATGGCCTGGCTAACTTACGACAGCTGCTGTAGCCTTCGTAAGTAAGTCCATGTAACTTACGACGGCCAGGCTCAGGCCATCGTAAGGCCCTGCCCACCATGTGGCCCAGGCGGTTACATACGACGGCTACGGGCCGCCATCGTAAGTTGCATAACTTACGACGGTGGCCGTCGTAAGTAACATAACTTATGACCAAATCCTCACGACAGCTACAAACCATCGTAATTAGGCGTAAACCGTCGTAATTAAGCTAATTATGACGGTTTATACCTTACTTACGACGGCATTGGCCATTGTAAGTGAGTCGTATTGCTGCAGTGTTGTGTGAGATCAATGTTTCGTTTGGGTTCATGGCTACGTCCGAGCTAAAAATCTCGGGCGTCGAGCCCATCATGACTTTGAGTCGCTCGATAGCCCCTGAACCCTCCCTTTGCGGGTTGGGCTTGGTTTGTTTAGCGAATCTGCTTCGCTCGCCATCTGCAAACCGTTCACGGGCTTAGAGGGGTTGAGCCGAACGAGAAATTACCTCGATAGTAAAATTCCTGGGCTTGGTGAGCTGCCTAATGGGTTAATCCAAGTGGAACCTCGCTGCCTTTCCACAAGGGTTGGAGAATCAGGTTTACCTGATCTAGGCTCGATGCCCGCCTTCCATAAGATCCCTCTTGGTACACTCATGCGGATCCCAGGCGGTTCGTGGGACCGGGCAACTCGATGCCGACCTTCGGGTGGTTACCAGGAGTCGCCAAGATAAGACTTGGATATCAGACTTAGATAAGTCGGCTGCATCGGAGCTCCCAAGTGATCCATTGATAGCCACCTTGCATCGGTTGTCCCTTGCTCGGGTTCATTCTGGGCGGTCCTTTTGACCTGCATGTCAGGTAGACCATAGAACCCAAAACCTTGATCGGACCCTGAAAGTGGGCCATAAAAACTTACCTACTTATCTGGGCCTTTAATTCGTATGGCCCGTTGACGTCACGTCAAGGGTAGGCGAGGGGGCGTGGAGGAGAGGCGGTTTTGAAAGAGGAAAAGGCGGCTCGCGACTCTTCAAATCATTGTGAATATCGAAGGGGCGGATTTGTCCGTGTCCCGAGGTCTCGAGAGGCGTGATGCCACTCTACGGACGGGAGGCGTTGCTGCAGGGCACATGCGTCCGTGGGCCCAGCGTCTTTACCTGTTGCTGTCGTGCGCTGGCTATATAAACGGCCCTTTGGGGCACAGGTCTTCATGCCAGTGTTTTCCTCTTCCGCTCCAGCCTTCTCACGCTCCAGCGCGAGTTAGGAGAATATTTGAAGGAGGAAATATGTGGTTCTCCCTTCTATCGAGCCTTGCTTTGAACTATGACAGTGTTCCTTCTAGGTGCGGACGCTGATCGCCGACTCCTTGATCCCGATGGGCGGTGGCGCCTTTGTCCTGCCACTGCTGATGTTTGTGGATAACTGACATCAAGACCGGCTTCATCTCCACGATGAAGGGCCGGTGCTTCCGTTCCTCGCGGGATGGCCGTCCGTCGTTCGGGGCTAGCAGTGCTTGGACTTTATGGAGGCATACAAGCAGTGAGTCATCGTAGTCCAGATGCGAATCGAAGTGTTACAAGCAGAGGGGATGACCAAAGGCAAGCGAACTTGCAAGAACGCTGCCCGGGGGTAAGTGAACTTTCAAGAACACTGAATTGAGGATGTTTCCTGTAATCATCAATTTTCTTACTTACATCAACCATCCTCCTATAAGCCTTTGTTCGGTCATCTGCCCTTCTCCCTTGTATTGTGAATGCACTGGCCCCTTGTGGCTCTTCTAATGAAGAAAAGTGGAATACTTCCTTGTAATGCAAATGTACTAGCCCTTCGTGGCTCTTCTAATGAAGAAAAGCAGAAAATTTTTCTACGCGCATGAGATTTTTCCTTTACGTTGTGTTTTTAGGTTGTAGCTTTGAGAACTTTTGCAACTTTATTCGGGGAGCGTAAACACTGGGTCAGAAAAAACAGTACGTCAATTTTGTTCCTGCACTTCGCTCGATCTGTAGCTCCGAGAACTTTCGCAGTTCTAGCCGTAGGTTGCAAAGCGCGAAGGAAGTACTTAGAAAATTTTTGTAAGTGCCTTAAGGGTAGCAGACCCTGAGTGGCACGTGGTAGCCGAGCTGGTAGGCGCACATTGTGGCACTTGAGTCGCGCGGATCTGCCTGGGCTCTGACCATTCGAGGTTGAGGGCATCACCCTATTTGACAAAAAGACGTGCCCGGGCTTGAGCTCGGGAGGCAGGGCCCTACTTTTCGTGGAAGTAAAAAATTAAAAAATAGGACGAGGACACTTATGTTTTGGCTTCTCACTCACTTCTTTTCGCTCGAATGTCAGGGTCGGTAAAACCGTCTAAAGTGTTCGATGTTTCAGGCCTTGGGGAAGATGTTCCCGTCGGCATCCTTTAGTCGGTACACTCCGGGACGTAAGACGTCTTCCACCATGTATGGGCCTTCTCACGGGGAGGATAGCTTGTGCTTGTCCTTGTTGGTTTGGATTCTTCGGAGGACCAGATCGCCAACCTAGAAGGCTTGGGGTTGGACCCGTCGAGAATGGTAGCGGCGAATGTCTGTTGTTACTTTGCCACTCTTAGGAGGGCGACGTCACGATCATCGTCTGGTTGGTCGACGGGGTCCTGCCTTGTTATTTTTTCAGACCAGGTTTCGTCATAGGCTTTCGTTCGGGGAGAGTCGTATTCGAGCTCGATTGGGTGGTCCGCTTCCGACCCATAAGTCATGAAAAAAGGCATGAAGCCGGTCATCCAGTTGGGTGTGGTGCGGAGGCTCCAGAGGGCGGAGGGTAGTTTGGCAACCCATTGCTCGGCGGACTTATTGAGTTGATCAAAGATGCGAGGTTTGATCCCTTGCAGGATCATGCCATCGGCTGATTCGACTTGCTCGTTGGTTCAGGGGTGAGCCACCGAAGACTAGTCAATCCAGATGTTTAATTCGTCACAGAATTCCAGATATCTCTTCCTAGCGAATTGTGTTCCATTGTCAGTGATGACGGAATTGGGCACCCTGAAACGGTACACAATGTTCTAGAAAAAAAACTTGCCACTTGTTCGGATTTCACAGAGACAAAAGGCTTTGCTTCTATCCACTTCGTGAACTTGTTGATGGCTACGAGGAGAACGGTGAAGCCCCCGAGCGCCTTCTTAAAGGGTCCAAGGAGGTCAAGCCCCCAAATGGTGAAAGGCCACGTGATGGGGATGGTATGCAGGTCTTGCACCGGCACGTGCATCTGCCTGGCAAAGTACTGGCAACCCTGCAGGCGCGCATGATCTGTTGGGCGTCACTGACTGCGCTCAGCCAGAAGAAGCTCTGACGGTACTCCTTTCCGACCAAGGAGCAGGGCGCGGCGTGGTGACCGCAGAAGCCTTTGTGAATGTCGAGGAGGAGTGCCCGCCCTTGGTCATTCGAGATGCATCGCTGGAGGATACCCGTGACGTTGCACCGAAAAAGCTCGTCGCCAACGATGACGAAGGAATTAGCTCTCCGAGCGAGGCATCAGGCTTCGGTTTCTTCGGCCGGGAGCTCATCGTGTTTAAGATACTTGATGAAGGGTGCCTCCCAGCCTTGCTCAGTCGCGAGGATGGAGGAGTTGGGAAAAGGGTCAGCCTTACCCTAGTCCTCCTTGATCCGGGGCTCCTCTCACACTCGGGAGCTTGTATCATCTTCTTCGGCTCAAACAGACAGGGATGTCTTCTACAAAGACACCGGAAGGAGGGGTCTCCCAACTTGAGTCAACTTTGGCTAGAAGGTCGGCCGTCTCGTTGTCCTATCTAGGAACGTGATGGAGATCGAGCCCTTCAAATCAATCTTGGAGCCTTTGGACCTCGCAGCAGTACCCGGTCATGCGCTGGTCGTGGCAGCTCGATTCGTTCATGACTTGGTTGATGATGATCTCAGAGTCCCCTCACACGTAGAGTCGCCGAGCACCGATTCCAATGGCCGTCTTGAGTCCGTTGAGGAGTGCCTCATATTCAGCAACGTTGTTGGTCGCTTTGAAGTGGAGCCGCCACGCGCATCGCAGTTGGTCCCCTTCGGGGGATATGAGTAACGCTCTGGCCCCGGCCCCGTTGAGGGTTAACGACCCATCTAAATACATCGTCTAGTATTTTGGCGCAGTTGGCTCGATGGCGGTTTTGGTCTCCGTCCACTTGGCAACAAAGTCAGCCAGGAACTGCCATTTAACCGTCATGCGCGGTATGTACGATATGTCAAGACCCATGAGCTCAAGGGCCCACTTGGCGATCCCGCCTGTGGCGTTGCGGTTGCTGATGATCGTACCGAGCCCATGCGCCGTCACTACTTTTATGGAGTGACACTCAAAGTAGTGAAGTAGCTTGTGTTTCGTTTTCAGGATCGCATACACAAGCTTTTGTACATAGGGGTAAAGGACCTCACAGTCGGTCAGAGCTTTACTTACAAAGTAAACCGTCCTCTGGACCGACTGGATATGCTCGGGCTCCTCCCTTTCTACCACTAAGGCAGTGCTAACTACTTGGCTAGTTGCTGCTATGTAGAGGAGGAGAGGCTCGCCTTGCCTGGGTGAGGCCAGCGCGAGAGGACTGGTGAGGAAGGTCTTCAGTCTGTTGAAGGCTGCTTGTGCTTCCTCTGTCCATCTAAAGGGCTCAGATTTCAGTTGGAGCCGGTAAAGCGGTAGGCCTCGCTCTCCGAGTCGGGAGAAACCGGCTTAATACCGTGAGGCATCCCATCAATTTTTGTACCCCATTGACGTTGTGGATGGCCCCCATGCTGGTGATGGCGGTTATCTTCTCGGGGTTAGCTTCGATGCCAAGTTCTTTGATGATGAACCGGAGCAACTTGCCTCTCGGCATGCCAAAAACGCACTTCTTTGGGTTCAACTTGATGCCGTATCTTCGAAGGTTTGTGAATGTTTCTTTGAGGTCGGCGATGAGGTTGTTCGCTCGTTTGGACTTGAACACGATATAGTCCACATAGACTTCTAGGTTCCACCGAATCTGCGACTGTAAGCACATTTGTATGCAGCGCTGGTGCGTGGTCCCCGTGTTTTTGACCCCGAACGACATTCTGACGTAGTAGTAGGAGCCGAAGGGAGTGATGAACACGGCTGCCAGCTGTTCCTCATCACTGAATGTGATCTGGTGGTAGACAGAATACGCGTCTAGAAAGCTCAGGGATTCGCTCTCTGAGGTTAGATCGATCACTTGATCGATCCTTGGCAGCGGGAAAGGATCTTTGGGACATGTCTTGTTGAGACTGGTGTAATCCACACACATCCTCCATTTCCCGGTCTTCTTCCTTACGAGGACGGAATTAGCCAGCCACTCAGGATGCTGCACCTCCTTAATGAAGCCGACTACTAGGAGCTTGGCGATTTCCTCACCGATGGCTCGAAGTTTTTATTTGTCGAAGCATTGGAGCTTCTGCTTCACGAGCTTGGGGCCCGGCCTGATGTTGAGTGTGTGCTCGGTGACTTCTCTCAGGATGCCTGGCAAGTTGGAGGATTGCCAGGCAAAAACATCCTGATTCGTGAATAGGAAGTCGACGAGCACGTTTTCCTATTTCACGTAGAAGACGGCGCCAAACCGCACGGTCTTAGCTGAATCCTCTGGGTCGACCTGAATGACCTTTGTGTCTTCCGCAGGCATGAAAGCTCCCGAAGCTGAGGTTCGGGTGAAGTCAGACTGGCTGCCCCTGATCACTTGAGACAGCTCAAAAAGCTCGGCCGCCGCCACGGCCGTGGATGCCTGTTCGCAACTGCACTGCTCACATAGGAGAGCTTGTCTGAACTTGGCGCCTATGGTGATGACGTCGTGCGCGCCCGACATCATTAGCTTGAGGTAGGTTTAATTGGGGACGTGTCACACCCGGTTTTTCCGAAGAACAACCAAGTGAATATCACATGTATGCCAGGATCATTTTCTCATACATGTGATGACAAATAGTGAAGCATCATTTATTACAAGCCAGGTGTCGAATATAAGTAAGTCTTACATAGTAAATGTCTCGATGGACAATAATAAGTTCATCACAAGTAAATAAACTAGCAGCGGAATATTATTCTTTAGGGCTCCATCACAGGCGTTGCCCCGGGGGTCTTCATGAACCTAAAATCCTTCCTCGGGTCCAAAATCTTGGTCATTATACACCACCTCATTATCTTGACCTGAGCAGCAATATAAACCAACAAATATGCAAGGTTGAGTACCAATGGTACTCAGCAAGTGTGGGAAAATTTTATCATGCATGGCTAGAACAAGGAGAGGTTGAACTCATGGTTAAAGCACTACGCAATTAATACCTATCACCTTAGCTTATTAAGCACCTACATTACTACACAGGTGAAATGGTCCAAATCTCCCAACCCATTATCATAATCCAATAACCATAACATCATTTCCAATGTTAAGCTCCCCGCTTAACTTCCAAAACCATCAATCCTCTAATCATGAATAAGTCCAGGCCGCTCTTAACCGTGAGCACGACTGTCAAGACAGTTTTAACTCTGCAGAGTTTGTACCACTGTACCCACATGTAGTGATTTCATCCCCCGTTGCCGGGTGGACTAAAAGAACCTCCATTATGCCAGTGGCTACGATCCACATTCACACTTCCCAGGTGTGCAGCCAGGAGATCACTACGAAGCCTTTACAAAGGGATTCCCGACGAGCGTGGGCCCACTGAGGTTTCACCCCTAACAGCATACAAGAGGCTCCAACCCCGCTGCAGTGGCCCCCTCTTGAGCCTTGCGGTTCATATGGTAGTCCAGCTGACACCTACTCCCCGCACCATCCAACACACCCATACTACGCCGGGGATACACCTAATTAATTGGCCAAGCTGCCCCATCTCAGCATGTGGTTGGCACTGTAAAGCCGGGTTACATGCTCCATGAACCGGTCCTTAGGATCCAGGCAAGTACTAAACACAAACCCAAGTCTCGTGCACCCAGCACACAACCAAAACATCCAACTTGCCTTGATCCCTACCTCTACATAACTCACAATGTCTCATTCAAGAGTATGGTAATATAAACTGATGATTTCATGTCCCAAACATCCCATTCTAAGCATGGCTAAGCATATGCATGGAAATAAATGACATGACCAAATAAATCCCAACCCAAGCTACAAGGAAACAAGGTAACGCAATTCTAGGGAAACTTCCTAGCATGGGTTTCATATTTAACTTGACAATGCAAATAATTCTATCTACACATCCTAGCATAGGATCAAAGTGGTCAAGGACACTTGCCTCCTTCTTGCTGCTCTTGAAATGGGTAGTCCTGATCTTGGAAAGGAATAACTTGCTCTTGAACAGGTTCTACTTCATACCATCACACATAGCAAAAGAAAAACAACAATCATAAGACATAGTTCACACTTCTACTTCATACAAACCACACATTTCATATTTATGAAATTCATTCACCATTATATGTGTTGTGGTTACTTTGTGTGTTGATCTGTGGCTTGCACACACTTTTATTTATATGTGTATCATTCCTACTTTGGTGTTCATATTTATACTTACATACTATATATATATATATATATATATATATATATATATATATATATATATATATATATATATATATATATATATATATGTGTGTGTGTGTGTGTTTCAGTTTTAAATAAATTCCTTATATTAAACTACCAAGTATGTAAGAAAAGTATTTTTCTTCTCCATATGTGCCTTCATAATTTCTATCAACCATAAACTGAACTCTTTGAATTTTTAAAAACTCCATTTATCATTTACTAGTTGCTATATTTTCAGATTTATATTCCTATGTATAATTGTGTATTTTATTATGAAATTAGTAATACACATCATCTAAACAGTATAGGTTTTGGTCCTAAATAACTGAATAACATATTTTGACCTTGGCCTCTGATGTAAACTATTTCATAATTATTTTCCCTATTTTTCTAGAGCTATTCTTTCCTTAAAAATGTGTCCCTAAATGTGAATAATAAATTAAACAGATTCAATTCTGTCCAAAATATGTTTTTATCTCACTCCAAAATTTTCTAAACACTGAGAAAGTCTTTAACTTAATTTTGACAATATGTTTGTCCCACTTTTTAATTTTTAAACACTAGTTACATATTCAATTTCCTAAATTAAATACTAAACAGGGCTAAAATAATGAACTCACCCATTACAGGGTCTATAATATTATTTTCATAATTTCCAGGGGTCTAGCTACACTTATCAGAGGTATTTTTCCTAATTTTTATTAAGTCCAGGGGCTAAAACTGATTTTTAAATGAATTTACATGATTTTCTGGAGTTCCAGGGGCTAGATCTGAAGTTTCCGGGGCTAGCTCTTATTTCCAGAGAACCCCAGGGGGTAGCACGTAAGAATTCCAGTCTTTATAATGCGGGGCTGACGTGGACCGTCCGATTTTAAACCGACGGCTGAGATTATAACATCAAACCGGTACGCAGGGTTTTAAAGTCTACCGTGCGATTTAAAATAAACGGCGCACAAGCGGCCACGTCGCTCTGATCGAGCGCGGGCGGCGCTGCCGGCGGCGGGAAGCGGCGATCTCGCCGGAAAGTTTCGGATCCTCGAGAATTCTGCCTAAAACTGTGATCTTATGGCCTAGACCGGTAGAGGGGAGGTCAGGGATCTCACCTCGGGGGGTTTTCTCGAGCTCGGGGGTCCTGGAAAATGCTCGGCGGCGAGGTCCGAGGCAAAACTACGGCGAAGCTCGTCGGCGCTGGATTTACACCGTAAGTCTCCGAGTTTTCTGCACCTGCAAAGTTCCCCGGAGGCGGCGGATCAAGACCAGCGAGTTAGATCAGAGTTTCCCAGCTTAGATCGGCCAGAATTCACCGGCGAAGTCTCGGTGCTCACCGGAGTAAAAATCGGCGATCGCGTGGGAAAAACCGATCGGGGCTGGGGTTTTTATAGCCGGGGGAGGGCGGTGGGTCTGTTGCGATCAAGTTTGATTCTTTCTGGGACCGGAATTCGGCTGAGGGACGCGTTTTCCAGTCGGTTAAGATCGCGCGCGCTCGGGGGGGGGGGGGGGAAGTCCGGGCCGCAGACGCTCGGGGTTAGGGATGACAGGTGGGTCCCACCTGTCTGTGTGAGAGAGCGCGGGCGCGCGGGGGCGGGCTGGCGCGGGGAAAACTGGGCCGGCTGGCGGGTTTCGGCCCACTGGCCGGTTTTTTCCCGTTTCTCTTTTTCTTTTTCCATTTCTTTTCTGTTTTGAGTATAAATTGAATTCCAGTTTGAATTTGAATTTTTGCAAAACATGCAACACGTCCAAAAATTTTTAAATTCCCCTCTGAACATGGTTTAGAGTTTTGAATCAAAATTTGGGGTGTTACAGGACGGTCATAAACTTGGTGTGGCACGGCCACCCCAGAATGGTGTGGTAGGCTTCATTAAGGTCCGCTACCTCGAATGTGAGCGTCTTGTTGCAGAAGTTGGTTGTGTCCCCGAAAGTAATGGGGAGGTCGATTTGCCCCAGGAGTCATTTGCTTCCCCGGGACGACCCCATGAAAGGGCGCCTGGGTCGGCCCTAGCCAGGTTCGGGCAATCTCCATTGCGTCGAGTGTCCCAGCGTATAAGATGTTGAGGCTGGTCCCACCGTCCATGAGTACCTTCTTTGGGCGCTTGGGCCCAACGATCGGGTCTATGACCAGAGGAAAATGCCTGGCTGCGGGATGTGGTCGGGATGATCCGACCTGTCAAATGTGATGGCGATCTCATACCACCGTAATTAGGCCAGGATCATGGGCTCGGCAGTGTTGACCTCTCGAGCCGTCATTTTCCGTCTCCAGCGGTTTTGCCGAGCACGGGCCCCGCCAAAAATCATAAGGCAACCAGTCGGCTCGGGGTAGGTGGCCTCCTCCTCCTGCTCTGTGGCCATTTGCATGGATTTTTTACCTTTGTTGCTTGGGGGATCCGGCCCTTTTCCCAAAAATCGTTTCAGGAGGACACAATCTTTGAGGGCGTGCTTGACTGAGAGGGTGAGATTGGTGCACGGTCTCTCTAGCAACTTCTCAAAGTGATCAGTCTGCGTCCAGGCCGGCCTCCGGTCTTCATGCTGTTCGGCCGTCATGACCGAGTCCGAGTACACCTTGGTCCACTGTCACCGTTCGCTGATGTTGACCCTCCTCCACCCCTCATTCTCTTGGTGAGGCGTTGTGTCTCTTCTTGGGTCGGGTATTTTCGGCGTCGCCTGGTCGCACGATGCCCCAGACGCCTCCTCTCTCGTGACATGGTTGGAGGTGACATCAACCAGGTCCTTCAAGTTTTCAGCTTCGTGCATTCAAACTCGTGCTCCAGGGACAAGCATAGCCTTTTTCCAGAGGCCCGGGCCGTGGAACGTGTTGGCTCCGGCTCCGATCCTCGTCGTCGTCGTTGCGTCCTCCTCGGCGCGGTTGTCGCCGATTCTTGGGACACGGTTCCATGGCATCCTCCTCGGCTCCCCTGCAGCTGTGCATGATCGAGCATCGGGCCGCACGAAGGGGTGAACAAGACGGGTTTCTTCGCCTGGCCTGGTACATGGACTTGTGGGGTCTCCGTGGTGCTTCCATCATGCTCGCGAGGGCCGCCATGGGTTAATGTCCCTCGTCGCCGAGCGGGTGATCCCTCAGCGGGATGCGCTGTGACCATCCCCAGCAAGGAGCAGAGGCTCTGATACATTCGTCATGCCTCTGGCTTGGTATGTTCCAGAAGGAAGCGTGCCATGACGTCTGCAGTCTCCATGTTCTGACTTAGCCGCTCGAACCGAGAGGGGTTGGGCATGCTAATGACGGTGTTCTTCCTGGCTTGGCGGCCATGCGCTCACGCGCCGCCACCGCGAGGACGGCGGCTGCCTGGCGTCTTGAACGCTGCCTCGTACACGTCTAGCCTCGCCGTCTCTGCCCCGATGTAGGATCGAAGAGCACGTGAAAAGCTACCAGAGGGGGGTGAATGGTAGATTAAAACATTTTATGCGGAAGCTACAAAAGAACTCTTGGCAGAAAATCGATCTGATAAAGAAACCATGTGTGCAACTGTTTCGACGTGTTAAAACGTTACCAAACTAGTGACAATTATATATAATCAAGTCAATAAGCCACTGCAACAAGAATCACGTAAAAACACTAAGTAGAACTTGAGTTATGATCAAAAGACTAGACGAAGATCAATCTGTTCTACCCGATTTTAAAAACAGATCTGCAATGCTGCAAAGAAACTTGTGTAGATCAAAAACCACAAATCTAATAACCGTGAAATTTTCACAGTTGATATATAATAGTGTTGTGAAGACAACCCAAATAGAATCACATCAACTGAATCAGTAAAACGTAATCTATGATCGAAATACCGAAGCAACATCGGTCTGTCCAGAAACTCACCGAGGAAAAACTTGTCTGAAACAAGTCGGACGAACAAGGCACCAAAGCTCCTATAAACTACAAAATTTATTGATCAAAACTTAAGAGAAGCAGCCACAAGTTGTGCTCTCCACAAGCCTTAGCCTCCCTTGCTTATATAACCAGCCCTAAGGCTAACCCAATTTAAACTAGGACTCCTACTCCTACTTGGATTCAAACTCTAACTTTCTAAAACTGCTCAAGACTCTTCTATACGCAGATAGAAGCAATATTAAGACTTACAAACATCTTAGGAATGTCCCAAACATTACTAAAACAACTATACTTCGTGCATAACACGAAATCCTATTATAACCAACTCGAAACTTTCTATAAACGAACCATAACCTCCTCAGCCGCAGCCTGAGCGCAAAATCCAGCCGGTTGAACCTATTCAACCATATTTTCACTTTCATATCTCTTCACCACGCCTTGGAACAACGTAGTCACGTCCATGAATCCCTTGCATACGTGCAAACACTTTCCATAACGTTCACAACAACTTCATATGCATTGTTCTTGGCCCAAACATGCTGAGTGACCTCCCGATCAGCTCAACGACAATTCCTCTCAAACTTGGTTGTTGAACCTCATCTTCTCCCTAAGACTAGTTCAAGGATCTCCATCACCAGCCATGTCTTGACCTCAAGAAACACCTGCACATGAAAAAACATCCACTTTTTTTTAGCACAAGTCCGCGACTTGACTCCCGTTAGCTCGAAAACCACAACACCTTACATGAGCACCTCACATAAGCATGTTGCAAACCATTGCAATGTATTAACCACCATAATCAGCTATAAGACATCAAAAACTTAGTAAGAGAATACTAAACAAACATTCCATAAGCCAAGAAGCGAGTTTAAAGCATTGCAAGTTAAAAACAGAGTGGTTGAAAATTAAGCACTATGAAAACAGCTGCTCTGCAGTGACAGTTACTCCTGAAATGCAATGAGAAAGTTCAGACAATCCGAAGCGGGTATTTTGGCAATATTCAAAACTTTGAATGTAAATCCTCACTTTTATTCTAGTTGCCAATGTATTCAGCACACATAGATCTCACAATCTCCACCTTGATGAATGCATTGGCAACATCACTTAGAATCCGAACATTGGCTCATTCACATGAAAAAGTTTTGAAAGCAAATTTCTCCCTCTTTCTGAAATAAAAAATCAAATGAGAAAGAAAATTCAAACAATAGGTTACATATTTCTCCCCCTTTGAAATGTATTCAGTAAGGTTCAAAAGAGAAATTTCAATTTATTATGAGCATAATATGACATGTACATATAAAACAAAGCTCATCCAAGTCATACTTTCAAGTAACTGACACTATCACATCAATGAGATACATAAAGTAGTGTAAGCCATGCTAGAGATTAAGTGTAATTTTTCAATTTAAGAAAGTCATGATCTCACAAACTTAATTATTTCAAAACCTGAAAGCATGACACATGTTGCCGCATTTTTCATTATCTTTTAAAGCACAAGTTCAGATCATATGACATTCACAAGAGATTATATGCCGCATCAGCCTTATTCTAACCAACCAAGTCAAGCCTATGTCATTTGACAATCAAAAGCTTAAGGACATGGTTTTAGTCATACACAACTTCTTTCAAGTTCATATCTAAGTTCAATGATAAGCCATCTCAAAATAAGAAGTGCGATGCACGCATATTCTCTTGATTTTATCTGATTTTTTATTTGATCATAAAAGCTCAACATCTGGATAATTGATTGATTAATTTTTCATTATTAAAAGCACTTGTGAGCATGCAACAAGTTCAAAATAGCAAGAAAGTTTGATAATGATCAGATTTAGTGTAAGTAATTACTCCAATTACTAGTCATGGCAAAAATACAAAATGTACAACACGAGTAATGTAGTAAGAACTTTCAGCATGTAAAAGGAATCACAAAGTCATATATGTACAAAATACTTTGCTCATAGTATTTTAAAATCAGATTCACACATAGACTTCCCATGTTTCAAAACTGCCCCTCAATTTAAGCCATGAGGATGCATAACCCCTATTTCACTACGAATGAAACAAAAACGAGTGAAATCCAAGGGTTTTGTAAAAATGTCAGCCAATTGTTGTTCGGTATCTACATGGTGAAGCACAATGTTTCCTTTTTCAACGTTATCGTGGATAAAGTGATACCTAATGTCAATGTGCTTTGTTCTAGAATATTGCACGGGGTTTTTAGCAATGCGAATGGCACTAGTTATCACAAAACAGTGGAACACTATTTAGATCAACCACATAGTCCTATGTGTTTGAACAATCCAAAGAATTTGTGACCAAGCGCTAGCAGCAGCTACATATTCAGATTCGGCGTGGATTGTGCAACTGAATTTTGTTTTCTAGAAGACCAAGCAACAAGTGAATTACCATAAAAATGACAAGCACCCGAAGTACTTTTCCTATAAATCCTACAACCCCCAAAATCAGCATCCGGAAAAAGCTTTCAATGTAACGGTTGAGGAAGAAGGAAGAAAATGCCAAATTCTTGAGTTCCACGTGAGTACCTGAGAATCCTTTCGATGGCTTGACGATGTGAAGCACATGGGGAAGCTTGAAATCGTGCACAAAGATATACGCTGAATTGTATGTACGGTCTTGATGCCGTGAGATACAAAAGTGACCCGATCATGCTTCGATATTATTTTTGATCCACAGGTTCACCATCTTCGTCAAATTCAAGTGTTGTTGTTGTTCCCATTGGTGTCCAAAGAGGCTTGCTTTTGTCCATGTTGAAGCGCTTAAGGAGGTTTTTCGTATACTTCGTTTGATGCACAAAAGTTCCTTCCTTGGTTTGCTTGATTTGCAGCCCGAAAAAGTATGTGAGTTATCCCATCATACTCATTTCAAATTCCGAACTCATTATAGCTTAAAACTTGGAGACAATATCAAGAGAAGCACAACCAAAGATAATATCATCCACATACACTTGAACGAATAGTGAGTCATTGCCATGCTTAATAACAAAAATAGTTTTATCAACCTTGCCCATGGTAAACCCCTTTTCAAGTAAAAATGTTTCTAACCTATCATACCATGCTCTAGTGGCTTGTTTAAGACAAAACAAAGATTTGGACAGTTTGTAAACATGATTAGGAAAATTTGGATTTTCAAAACATGGTGGTTGCTTAACATAAACCTCCTCATATATGTAGCCATTAAGAAAAGCACTTTTAACATCCATTTGATATAACTTGAAACCTTTAGATGCAGCAAATGCTAACAAAATTCTTATGACTTCTAATCTAGTACGGGAGCAAAAGTTTCATCAAAATCTAAACGTTTAACTTTGGTGAAACCTTGAGCAACCAACCTAGCCTTATTCCTAATCACAACCCCGTCATCACTTTGTTTATTTTTAAACACCCATTTAGTCCCAATTAAAGTGTGACCTTGAGGTGGAGGTACAAGTTTCCAAACATTATTTCTTTCAAAATTTTCTAACTCTTCTTGCATGTAAATAATCCAAGATTCATTAGTGAATGTGCGTGATATATTTTTGGGTTCAAAAGAAGCAACAAAAGCAGAATGAGCATGAGGGTTTGGATCGCAAAACTGGACCATGTGACCCGTTCGTGCAAGCTTCCAATAATTTGTTGTGGAGGATCGCGGAGGGGAGTAGACACTTCACAAGCTCCTTCTTCTTCATGTTCATCACAAATCGAAGAACTTGTGGCTTGAGGAAGATCTGGCCAGCAGTAGTGGTCATTGGTGCTGATTGTGGAGTGCGATCAAGACCTGGAACGTCATTGTTTATTTCTGAAATTTCGGGCAGCAGCTCCACTCCTTCATCTTCAATGAAAATACTCTCCCCCTGCGGATATGCATCTTGTTCTGCAGTAGTAGAACTAGTACCTGGGCTATATTCATTAAAAGAAACTTCACAAGTCTCCACAATTTTATTAGTGTCAAGTAAAAGCACACGATAGCCTCTAGTATGAGATGGATAACCAAGAAACATGCCATCAACAGATCTAGTTTCAAATATATTTAGATTACCATGTTTCTTAACAAAGCATTTGCACCAAAGACCCTAAGATGTGTGACACTGGGCCTATGTCCAAACCGAAGCTCATATGGTGTTTTTCCTAGCTTAGCTCTCAAGAAAACACGGTTTGAAACATAACAAGCTGTTGCAATTCCATCTGCGTCACACCCGGTTTTTCCGAAGAACGACCGAGTGACTCCCACATGTATGCCAGGATCATTTTCTCATACATGTGACGACAAAGAGTGAAGCATCATTATATTACAAGCCAAGTGTTCGAATATAAATAAGTCTTACATAACGTCTCGATGTACGATAACATGTTCACAACATAGAAATAAACAAACAGCGGAAGATAAGTCTTGTGGGCTCCGTCACAGGCGTTGCCCGAGGGACTCCGTGAACCTAGAATCCTTCTTCGGGTCCGAAGTCTTGGTCAGTACACCACGTCGTTCCCTTGGCCTGAGCAGAAATTTAAAACCAACAGAAAAGCAAGCTTGAGTACCGTAGGTACTCAACAAGTGTGGGAAAGTTGTGTCATGCATGGCTAGAGCAAGGAGAGGTTGAACTCATGGTTAAAGCACTACGCAATTAATACCTATCACCTTAGCTTATTAAGCACCTACATTACTACATAGGTGAAATGGTCCCGATCCCCTAACCCATCATAATTATCAACTAACCATAACATCATTTCCAATCATAAGCTCCCCGCTTAACATTCTCAACTTCCCAATTCATCATCCTCTAATCATGAATAAGTCCAAGCCGCTCTTGACAGTTTTGACTCTGCAGAGTTTGCACCATTGTACCCACATGTAGTGATTTCATCCGCCGTTGCCGGGTGGACTAAAAGAACCTCTATTATGCCAGTGTCCGCGAACCACGTTCACACTTCCGAGGTGTGTAGCTAGGAGATCACTACGAGGCCTTTACAAAGGGATTCCCGACGAGTGTGGGCTCACTGAGGTTTCACCCCTAACAGCATCCAAGAGGCTCCAACCCCGCTGCAGTGGCCCCCTCTTGAGCCTTGCGGTTCATATGGTAGTCCAGCTGACACCTATTCCGCCGCACCAACCAAACACCCATACTACGCCGGGGATGCACCTAATTAATTGGCCAAGCTGCCCCATCTCAGCATGTGGTTGGCACGGTAAAGCCAGGTTACATGCTCCATGGACCGGTCCTTAGGATCCAGGCAAGCACTAAACACAAACCCATGTCTCGTGCACACATCACCAACCAAAGCATCCAACATGCCTAGATCCCTACCTCTACCTAATCCACAATATTCCATTCAAGGGGTAAAATAATCAAGGTGATGACCTCATTTCCCATTTATCCCATTCTAAGCATGGCTAAGCATGAGTATTATAAATGAATGACAAAATAAAATCACTCCCAACCTAGGCTACAAGGAAGTAAGACAATGAAAATCTAGGGAAACTTCCTAGCATGGGTTCCATATTTCAATTGACAATGCAAATAATTCTAACTACACATCTAGTATAGGGTCAAAGTGGTCAAGGACACTTGCCTTCTTCCTGCTGCTCTGGGAATGGAAAGTCTTGATCTTGAAAGGTGAGAACCTGCTATGGGGCTGGTTCTACTCATGCCAATACACACATAGCAAAAGAAAACCACACTCCATAAGCAATAGTCCACACATACATTCATGCAAGTCATACATGCATACCCATTTAAAGTCATACACATAATTAAGTGTTGTGTTTACCCTAGATAGGTTGCTCCTATGCATACATGCACTTTTAAACATATATTTTACTTTTAAATTTAATATTTCAGATTTCTAAGTGCACCCTATATATGAATTTCCAATTTGAACAAATTTTCTATATGAGATAAAACATTTATTAGCCACAAAATTTGCATGACAGATAATTTCCTACTCCAAATAGGTTTTCTGGTCTTCTACACAATCTTAACTTGAAGTTTTGGATTTGGGGACCTCATTTGCCATTTTCCAATTATGTATACCTATTTTCCTCTATTTTCATATTTATTTTCCCTACCAAAAGTGTACTCCAATACTAAAATAGCAAAATATATCACCTAAACAGAATATGTTCTGATCTAAAATGTCCAATAAAATATCTTTTGAGTTCCTCTCTGATGGGATCAATTTAAATTTATTTTTACTTATTTTCAGAATTATTTTCTAGCCTAAAAATGAATTTCCAGCAATAAAACAGCAACCTAAATTCCTACAAAAATTTCTACTGTTCCAATTACCTAAACAGAACCTTTATAAATTTTCCCTACCCCTTTTTGGTTACTTAGATTTATTTTTTCCACATATTTAAATTTGTTTTATGCCTAAAGGGTACATATTCAGAAATAAATAGCAAAACAGCAATCTCTTTTAAATTTCAAAGTCTATTTCCCCTCTAAATTCAACTTCAGATTATTCTACCAGTTTCCAACAGGGTTAGAATAATTCAAACTGAATTTATACCCATGTTTGAATTTAAACCATACTTAATTTGCTTGAATTTATAAATTTGATATTCCACAGGGTTGAAATTCAAATTCTATACTGTTGCAGGGTCAAAATTATATTTTCCAAAAACTTTAGGGATCAATGCATCATTCACAGAGGGCTTTTCCTAATTTTTATTAAGTCCAGGGGCAAAAACTGATTTTTAAATGCATTTACATGAATTCCAGAGAGCCTAGGTGCTAGATCAGAAGGTTTCAGGGGTTAGCTATTCTTTTCTAACAAATCCAGGGGGTAGCGCGCAAGATTCCCAGCCTTTATAATGCGGGGCTGATGTTGGCCGTCCGATTTTAAATGGAGGGCCGAGATTAGATCGCGAAGGGCTACGGGGGGTTATGTTTTCATCCGCCCGATTTAAAATGGACGGGTCGCAGAGGGCCACGTCGCCCTGGCCGGGTGCGGGCGGCGCTGCCCGGCGGCGCGCGGTGGCGGGAGGCGGCGATCTCGCCGGAGAGTTTCGGTTTTTCGTCTACACTCGCTAAAACTCGGATTTCTTGGCATAGAACGGAAGAGGGGAGGTAGGGGGTCTCACCTTGGGGGTTTTCTTGAGCTCGGAGGCCCTGGAAGTCGGTCGGCGACGAGGTCCGAGGGGGAAGCTCGGCGGTGCTCATCGGAGCTGTGCCTAGAGCGCAAAACACGGTGCCTTCTTCACCTGCAAGACTCCCCGGGGGCTGTGGCACACACTACATGCGTTAGATCGGAGAAAACGTGAGAAATTCGAAGGAAAACGGCGATGGGAGCTTCGGTCCTCACCGGAAACTGAGGCGAGTCGATCGGGGAGAAAAAGGGACGGACCTCGGTGTTTAAATGGGCGAGGGGGTGAGTGGGGTTCGTGCTGCACTGAGAGGGGGCCATAGATCGTGGGCGCGGCGGCGAAATCGGAAGGAAGGGTGCGTGTAAAAGTCCCAAAACTTGTAAATAGAAAACTTAAGCTATGAATAAAGTTGAGTTTATATACAAGAAATGGGACTTACAAAAACTTTTGTTTACTCATGAAAGTGTTGGCATGTGCAATAAAACTTTGAATTCAGTTTGAATTAAGAGGGTCACTTTAAAAAGAAGAAGGGCATTTTCAAAAGAGGAAATTCAAACTGTTGTTTAAGAAGTTGTATTTGCATTGGCCAACTGAAGCATCAGAGGGCATAATTGAATTCTTCAGGTTCAAATTATGGGGAAGGCAAACTTTGGGCAAATTTGGAAGTGCTTTGATAGGTTCATCAAAGGGGCTTGTAAATTTATTCCAAATTTGAAATTTAAATTTGAAACTGTGGCACAACTTGTCAAATGGCCAAATGGCTTTTGAATTTGGATCCCTCATAGCTGAATTTGCAATGTGTCAAAATTTGGAAATCTTTTGGGGCAGAAAGGAGCTGTGGGCCCCAATTGTCATTGAGAGGGGAGATAAAAACTTAGCACCTAAGGCTTTGCTCTCGGGTAGACACGAGCTCGATCAATGCACGGGGCGCCACCGAGGCTACCCCGAAGCCACCGCCTCACCCCCCTCTCGCGCTGGTGACCAGCTTACCAGCCCCCTTGCCCTCGGCATGATCCTTCCCCTCTGAACCGAGCAAACTGTGTTTCTCCTCTCCTCCTCGCGCCCGATAAACACCGAGCTCGCCGCCGCCTCGGTTCTGACCGGGGACGCATGTAAACCCAGCGCAAAGCACCGTCTGAACCGCAAAACGGCAAGGCCTGATCGCCCTCCACTCCCTCAGCACAAGAGCAGCCCAAATTACGGGTCCCCTAGCCAGAAAACGGCTCCTCCGTGGCGACTTGAAACGAAACCGACGTCGGGCTCTCGTGGGCAGCTCACCACCATGGCTTTCACGCTCAAGCAGTGATGCTCAGAGGTGCGCCGTACCGCCGTGGTGCTTCTCCCCGGAGCTCAGCTCAAACGGTGATCCTCAGTGACAGAATTTGAAGTTTTTCCTCCGGAGCACGACCACGGACCCTCTGGTAAAGATTTCTCAAATTCGCGATTAATTTGCACTTAGAGGTCACCAACTCGTGCACAAAGTGTCTAGGCTTAACGGCGGTCCGATCCCCTTCACAACCTTAGCTAGAAACCCCGTGTTAGCGGCTAATTCCGAGCTTTCCGATCAGCGGCCATGGCGGGAACGCGCGGGCGCACGGTGACAACCGGATCGCCACCGTTTCCGAGCCACATTGAGGCCTTGCCGAGCTAGCCTGTCCTTCACTGGTGCTTTAGAGCAAATCCCCCGAGCCTTTGGCGGGTTAGGGTGCTCGGGCCACGGCGTCGAAGCCGTACCGATGGGTGCGCACGTCGCCAACCGATTTCCGGTCACCGGCAGCCCGAGATCACCGCACCATTGAATTCCTCGTAGCTGGAAACCCCCAGGCGGAAAATACCGAGCCGAGAGGCGGCCGGGAAGCCGGTTCCGGCGAGCTCCGATGAAGTTCCGACGAGGGGGTGGCGCGGGAAAAGAAACCGGTCCGAGGAAGAAGACGACCGGCGGGTCCCACGTGTCAGCGACGGAAAAATTTTAAATGCTGATCGGCTGTGGCCCCGGGATCCTTTGCGACAGCGCGGGAAGTGATACTGTGGCCCCTTGTGGTCTGTCCCAGCGCATGATACGTGGTCCCTGGACCCACCCACAGGATTTAAACATTTACCGATTTTTTTGGATTTCAGATTCAGTCCAAACTTTAGAACCCCATAACTTTTGCTAGGAAGCTCCAAATTTAGTGATTCAAATTGGGTTGGATTCATGATGAAGAGCCCTATCCAGATATGCAACCCAATTGGTAATAAAATCAATAGAAAAGTCTGGAAAATTATTTAAAGCATTTCAGCAAAAGAATTTTAAAGGGGGTTTGGTCCATCCAAAAATTCCCAAATTTTTCCAGGATATTCTTTAGGATGTTAGGAAACTCCTGTAAATGTTTCAGCTCATTTGGGGTTGATTGAGTCAGGGTAATTCAGGTTTCAAATTTCTGTATTCAAATAAATGCAGAAACATTTTCAGAGAATTGCCAAAACTTGGAAATTCAGTTCTGGGCATTCCTTAGCTCCAAAAATGCTAGGAAAATTCATGCATGCTTCCTGAGCTATGTATGAAATTCTAGTTCACTTGAATTTGCATGAAAGTGCAAATTTATTCAGAATTAATTCCTCTTTGTCTAAATGCTTAGGGAATCGTTCTGGGTGATCTACTTAGTGAAATATTCTGAATTTTGGTCCCGAGGACTTTGTTGTGACAAGGAACTCACAAGAAAATTTCCAGCTCCATTGGAGCCCTGGATCAGTAGTGTTCTGTTCAACCAATTAGGTGATCACCACCCAAGTGATGAACCTCCCTTCTCACTTGATGCTAGTGCTTAAACACACACCCAAACCACTAGCACCAGTTTCATTTTAAATTCTTAAACAGAGTTCCAGTTTTGAACTTGTTAGAAAAAGTTTTATAATTAAACATGTATACCTATTCGTAACATGTAGTGATTAAACATGGGAAAGGAAAGGGGGAGTTAAGCTTGGATCAAGGAGCAAGAAGGGCAGGAATTGAACTTCAAGTCACCAGCAACTAACTTCATATCATCTGACTTTAGTCACCTGCAAAACAAAGGCAAGCCCCAGTTTGCACTTAAGTTGTTTTTAAAGTTTACTATTGGTCAAAGTTTGTATGTGCACTAGGTCAAGGATGTTTTATACTCCACTTGCATAACCAAACATGAACCCTAAGGTCAAGGGTAGAAATGTGTCATCGCTGTAGAATAAGGCTGTGCTAAATAGGCTAAGACATCCGGTAGAAGTCGAGTAGTTGGAATCTACTCGCGAGTTATAGACGGGATTACACGGGTGTAGTCGAAAATGAGGCAAACTAAAGTTTACATTTGTAAAGATGAGACCGGGCAGGATGGTTAGGCAGCGACAAGACGAGGTCTTGGTCGAGTAGCTCTGCCTTGTCGGTTAAGGACCGATGCGTGTGCGGCACCCAGGAGCAGGTATTGAATTGTGTACCGGATGCTTACTGACATATGGGAACCAGGAAACCCATGTACTAAGTTCACTGGATTGTAGAGGCATACCACATCGTCTCGTTAGACCTATGAGCCCGATACGGCGCGACCGGTTCTATAGTCTAGTGTCCTGCGAAAGGTTGCCACATACGACGTAATGAAGGACGCCAGAGTTGGGTATTTAGAGGTGGGCGTATGTCGAGTTATCCGGGTAGTGTTTGATTCGAATCACCGTCCATCGTGGTTATTGATTACCGCTTGCTCTCTGTGTTGTGACGTAGTAATCAAGTTGTGTGGAAATAGTTTTCAAAGTTTTAAATGCTGTTATGATAATTGTAAATTGCATGAAAACTATGTTTGAAGTAGAGATAGAGCAAATTAAAGTCATTTTCCACCATGGGACAAGTAACATTGGAATGAAGCGTTTCTTGTTTGATTGGGGAGTTCCAATGTTGCTGGGCGCAAGGTCACTACTATTATGGCTAAAAATCTGAAAGTTAAGGATGAACTCGTAGGCGAGTCTTTTCACAAATTACAGGATTAGGTTTTACGTTACCCTCATGTAGAGTTGCATGCTTTAGGAGAGACGGTTAAGTCTTTCTGAGCCTTTTTGCTCACTCTTGCTATATGAGTGGTTTTGCAGGTTAATACGATGCTGTAAAGAAGGTTGTCCGGTGAGACTCAGAAACGTCCGAGTCATGTTACACATGGAGGACCTAGCCGCTGCCATGTCCTCGTGTTGCTAGCGAGGAGAGTCCGCGGGCTTGATCTCTTCTCGAATGCTTCTTAGATATTTGTCGTGAGCTGTTTATAGACTTCCGTTGTAGTTAATTTATGTAAATTATTTACAAAGAACAATTGTAAGCTTCCGCTTTTGATTGATGTAATACAGGGTTCCTTATATGTGTGCTGTTCGGTGCCGCATAACATGGCACCACCCGATGCGATTCCCGGGCAAGGTGCCCCATCCCAGTGACTGAGCGGGACGGCAGGGTCCCCTCAGTGCGGCGGTTGCTCAGAGGCGAGAAAAGAGGGGGCGGCGGTTGGAAGAAGAAGGTGCCGACAGGTGGGTCCCGCATAGCAGAGAGAGGAGAGGGGGGAAATGGGTCGCGGGTTGCTGGGCCGGCTGGCAGGTTTGGGCCCATTGGCCATTTTTCTTTTTTCCTTTCCTTTTCCTTTTTCTATTTTTGCTTCAAATTTGAATTCCGGTTTGAATTTGAAATTTCCTCCAACATGCATCACGTCCAATAAATTTGAATTCATATTTTGCCATATTTTGGGGTGTTACAACTCTACCCCCCTTAAAAGAAATCTCGTCCTCGAGATTGGTGACTCTAGGGGAACAGATCCGGAAACTGTGCCTTGAGATCGTCTTCTCGCTCCCATGTGGCTTCTGCTTCCGAGTGGTGCTTCCACTACACTTTGCACATTCGGATTCTTTTATTCTTTGTGATGCGTTCCATCGTCTCCAAGATCTTGACCGGCTGCTCGGCATATGAAAGGTCTTCTTGTACGTCCACCTCATTCATGGGTAACCTTTCTTCGGGTGTTCTTAAGCATTTCTTGAGTTGTGATACATGGAACACGTCGTGCACATCCGATAGGCGAGCCGGTAATTCCAACTGATATGCAACTTCACCTTTCCTCTCTAGAATCTGGAAAGGTGCGATGTATCGAGGTGATAGTTTCCCTTTCACTTTGAATCGACGAAGTCCTCTGATAGGAGACACCTTGAGATAGGCATAGTCCCCTACGTTGAAAATGAGCTCTCTTCTTCGTATATCGGCGTAGCTCTTCTGTCGGGTCTGATCTATTCTCATGTTGTTGCGGATTTCCCTCACTTTGGCCTCGGCTTCTTGTAGTACCTCTGGCCCAAACACCTTGCTCTCCCCAGTTTGATTCCAAAACAATGGAGTTCTGCACTTCCTCCCATACAACGCCTCAAATGGTGACATCTTCATACTAGCCTGGTAGCTGTTGTTATAGGAGAACTCCGCATACGGTAAGTTCTTATCCCAACTCCTATTGTTTTTTAGTGCACAAGCTCTCAGCATATCGTCAAGGATCTGATTGGTTCTTTCGGTCTGCCCGTCGGTCTGTGGATGGTACGCAGAACTAAAATTCAAATGAGTCCCCATGGTCTCATGTAACTTCTGCCGAAACCTTGAGGTGAACTGTGTCCCTCGATCTGACACTATCTTTTTCGGCACTCCATGAAAACACACGATTCTTGACATGTGCAATTCTGCCAATTTGGATCCGCTGTAGCTTTCTTTCACGGGGATGAAATGAGCTACCTTAGTCAGTCTGTCGATTATGACCCATATCGAATCATATCCCGATTGGGTCCTAGGCAGTCCCACGATGAAGTCCATACCTATTTCTTCCCATTTCTATTCGGGCACTTTGAGTGGCTGCAACAGTCCCGCGGGTCGTTGGTGTTCTGCTTTCACCAACTGACATGTGTCACATAGGGCAACATGCTCCGCAACATCCCACTTCATGCCATACCACCAATATCTGTTTTTGAGGTCATGATACATCTTCGTATTCCCAGGGTGAATGGAATAGTCTGAATCATGAGCCTCCTCAAAATTAGTTCACGGATCTCAACCTCAGGCACACAGATTGTTTTCCCATGCCACACCGTACCTAGTTCATCCTCTCTAAACCCAGGATCTTTATTCTCTTTGATGAGTTCTCTGATTTCTTGTATCTTCTCGTCATTCTTCTGACCGTTGCGTATGTCTTGCTCTAATGTGGAGTCCACTTCCATGGCGATGGCCTCACTACTATTCACCAGACATAGATTGAGTTTTGCAATTTCCTCCCTCAATTCCGTAGGTGTATCATCTAAGCTCAACATGTTGATATGCACGTTCCGGCTCAAAGCATCTGCCACGACGTTCGCTTTCCCAGGATGATAGTTGATACCCACATCAAAGTCGTTGATTAGCTCTAACCGTCTCCTTTGTCTGAGGTTGAGATCTGGCTGTGTAAAAATGTACTTTAAGCTCTTATGATCTGTGTATATCTCTGTCCTCTTTCCCATCAAGTAATGCCTCCAAAGCTTCAATGCGTGGACCACTGCGGCTAGCTCTAGGTCATGCGCAGGATAGTTCTTCTCGTGTTTTTGAAGCTACCGGGACGCATAGGCAATGACATGCCCCTCTTGCATGAGAACACATCCCAACCCGTGTCCAGAAGCATTACAATATACCGAAAAATTCTTCTGCATGTCTGGCATAACTAGCACTCGGGCTGTTGTCAATCTTTTCTTCAGCTCTTGGAAACTTGCCTCACACTCCGGAGTCCACGTGAATGTGATTCCCTTCTCTAGCAATTTTGTGAGGGGTCTTGAGATCTTGGAGAAGCCCTCAATGAATCGTCGATAGTACCCAGCCAATCCTAAGAAGCTCCGGATCTCCCCGACATTTTCAGGGGTTTTCCACTTCTGCACATCCACAATCTTGGCGGGATCCACGGAGATTCCTCCTTCCGAGATTATATGTCCTAAGAAGGGAACTCTCTTCAGCCAAAACTCGCATTTGCTTAGCTTGGCATATAGTTGGTGTTCTCTCAACTTTTGCAACACCAGTCTTAGATGATTCTCGTGTTCTTCTTCATCTTTGGAGAAGATGAGAATGTCATCAATGAAAACCACCACAAATTTGTCCAAATATTCCATGAATACCTTGTTCATGAGATACATGAAGTACGCCGGGGCATTAGTTAGCCCGAACGGCATGACGGTGTATTCATACAACCCGTACCGAGATACGAAGGCTGTCTTGGGAATGTCGGTTGGCCTTATCTACAGTTGGTGATATCCCGACCTGAGATCGATTTTTGAGAATATACAAGCCCCTCTCAACTGATCAAATAGGTCTTCAATGCGAGGTAATGGGTACTTGTTCTTGATGGTTACCTCATTCAACGCACGGTAGTCTACGCATAGCCTTTGGGTTCCATCCTTCTTGGGCACAAATATCACTGGAGCTCCCCATGGTGAGGAACTAGGGCGAATAAAGCCTTTCTCTGTCAATTCCTGGATATGTTCTTTGAGATCTTCTAGTTGTTTAGAATCCATCCGGTAAGGCCTCTTGTATATCGGGGCGGTTCCAGGCATTAGTTCAATCGCGAACTCCACTTCACGATCTGGGGGCATACCTGGCAACTCTTCAGGAAAAACGTCCGGATATTCCTTGATAACCATTATCTCTTCCACTTCCACTTCCACTTGATTGAGTTTAATGTCCCTCTTAGTTTCTTGTACGGCTATGAACTTCACTTTTGTGCCACTAGTGTGAGTTAGTTCCACCGTTCTAGTCGAACAATGGATGATGCCTTTATGTTTGGTCAACCAATCCATACCCAAAACAATATATATCCCTTGTGATTTTATCACTATGAGGTTTGCAGTAAATACTACCCCATTAATGTCTAGATTCACTTTGGGACACACTTGTCTTGTTCTTATTTCTCCCCCTGGAGAGTTCACTGCTAATATATGATTCATTTATGTTGTTGCTAGATCATGCTCCTTAACAAATCCTTGAGCAATGAACGAGTGGGTAGCACCAGAATCGAATAAAATGGTTGCAATATGTAAATTTGCAGGGAACTTACTAATTACCACATCAGGTGCCTCCTGTGCTTCTTCCATGGTCATGTGGTTCACCCGTCCTCGCATCATATTCTGCTGCTGTGGCTGCATAGGCTTCTTCTTGGGGCACTTGTGAGCGTAGTGCCCCACTTCACCACAGTTGAAGCATTGCACCCCAACATTAGGTGACTGGCCTTTGTTGTTTTGGAGTGGGTTCTGTGACCCTTGTCCTGCTGATCAAGGTTGATAAGTGGGGCGTGGCTGCTGTAACACCCCAAAAATCTTGTTAAGACCCTAAAACATGTTAAGAGGGGAATTTAAAATTTTTTGGACGTGTTGCATGTTTTGCAACAATTTAAATTCAAACTGGAATTCAATTTAAATTCAAAACAGAAAAGAAATAGAAAAAGAAAAAGGAAAACAGAAAAAAACCGGGCAGTGGGCCGAAACCCACCAGCCGGCCCACCCTGTCCCCGCGCCAGCCCGCAGCCGCGCACCCGCGCTCTCTCTCTCAGACAGGTGGGACAAACCTGTCATCCCTAACCCCCGATCGTCCGAAACTCAAACTGTTCACCCGCGCGCGCGATCGCAACCGACCGGATTTCCGGCCGAATTCTGGTTCCGAGGACTCCCACTCGATCTAAACAAACCCGCCGCCCTCCCCCGTCTATAAAAACCCCGTCCTCGTTCTGTTTTTCCCTTGCGATCCGCCGTTTTTACTCCGGTGAGAAACCGAGCCTTCTCCGGCGAATTCTAGCCGATCTAAGCTCGGAAATTCCGATCTAACTCGCTGGTCTTGATCCACCGCCTCCGGGGAACCCTGCAGGTGCAGAAAACTCGGTGACTTGCGGTTCAAACACAGTGCCGACGAGCCTCGCCGTGGTTTCAATTCGGACCTCGTCGCCGACCGCCTTCCAGAACCTCCGAGCTCAAGAAAACCCCCGAGGTGAGATCCCCGACCTCCCCTCTGCCGATCTATGCCATAAGATCACAGTTCTAGTAAGAATTCTCGAAGATCCGAAAGTCTCCGGCGAGATCGCCACTTCCCGCCTCCGTGCACCGCCGGGCAGCGCCGCTCGCGCTCGGTTAGAGCGACGTGGCCGCTTGTGCGCCGTCTATTTTAAATCGCACGGTAGACTTTAAATCCCCGCGTACCGGTTCGACGTTATAATCTCAGCTGTTTGTTTTAAATCGGACGATCCACGTCAGTCCCGCGTTATAAAGACTGGAAATCTTACGTGCTACCCCCTAGGGTTCTCGGAAAATAAGAGCTAGCCCGGAAACTTCTGATCTAGCCCCTGGAACTTCAGAAATTCATGTAAATTCAATTAAAAATCAGTTTTAGCCCCTGGACTTGATAGAAATTAGGAAAAACTCCTCTGTTATGTATAGCTAGACCCCTGAAAATTATTAAAATAATATTATAGACCCTGTAGTGGGGTGAGTTTACCTTTTTAGCCCTGTTTAATATTTAATTTAGGAAATTGAATATGTGGCTAGTGTTTAAAATTTAAAAAGTGGGACAAACATATTGTCAAAATTCATTTAAAAACTTTCTCAGTATTTAGAAAACTTTGGAGTGAGATAAAAACATATTTTGGGCTGAAGTGAATCTGTTTAATTTATTATTCACATTTAGGGACACATTTTTAAGTAAAGAATAGTTCTAGAAAATAGGGAAAATAATTGTAAAATAGTTTACATCAGAGGAAAAGGTCAAAAATATATTAGTAAATATTTTAGATCAGAACCTATTCTGTTTAGATGATGTGTCTTGTTATTTTCATAATAAAGTTCACATATAGGCATAGGAAATAAATCTGAAAATATAGCAACTAGTAAATGATAAATGGAGTTCTAAAATCCAAAGAATTCAGTTTAGGGTTGGTAGAAATTCTGAAGACACATATGGAGAAGGAAAATACCTTTCATGCATGCTTGGTAGCTAAAAGGTGTAGTAATTGAATATAAGGAATTTATTTAAATTAGAAACTCATATATATAGTATGTAAGTATAAATGTGAACACAAAAGTAGGAATCATATACACATGATTAAAAGTGTATGCAAGCCACAAATCAACACACATAGAGTAACCACAACACATATAATGGTGAATGACTTTCATAAATAGGAATGTGTGGTTTGTATGAAGTGGAAGTGTGAACTATGTCTTATGGATTGTTGTTTTTCTTTTGCTATGTGTGATGGTAAGATGTAGAACCTGCTCAAGAGCAAGTTATTCCTTTCCAAGACCAGGACTACCCATTTCAAGAGCAGCAGGAAGGAGGCAAGTGTCCTTGACCACTTTGATCCTATGTTAGGATGTGTAGCTAGAGTTATTTGCATTGTCAATTGAAATATGAAACCCATGCTAGGAAGTTTCCCTAGAATTGCATTACCTTGTTTCCTTGTAGCTTGGGTTGGGATTTATTTTATCATGTCATTTATTATTATGCATATGCTTAGCCATGCTTAGAATGGGATATTTGGGAGATGAGATCATCAGTTTATTCTACCATACTCTTGAATGAGATATTGTGAGTTATGTAGAGGTAGGGATCAAGGCAAGTTGGATGTTTTGGTTGTGTGTTAGGTGCACGAGACTCGGGTTTGTGTTTTGTACTTGCCTGGATCCTAAGGACCGGTTCATGGAGCATGTAACCTGGCTTTACCGTGCCAACCACATGCTGAGATGGGGCAGCTTGGCCAATTAATTAGGTGTATCCCCGGTGTAGTATGGGTGTGTTGGATGGTGCGGGGAATAGGTGTCAGCTGGACTACCATATGAACCGCAAGGCTCAAGAGGGGGCCACTGCAGCGGGGTTGGAGCCTCTTGTATGCTGTTAGGGGTGAAACCTCAGTGGGCCCACGCTCGTCAGGAATCCCTTTGTAAAGGCTTCGTAGTGATCTCCTGGCTACACACCTGGGAAGTGTGAATGTGGTTCGTAGCCACTGGCATAATGGAGGTTCTTTTAGTCCACCCGGCAACGGGGGATGAAATCACTACATGTGGGTACAGTGGTGCAAACTCTGCAGAGTCAAAACTGTCATGACAGCCGTGCTCACGGTCAAGAGCGGCTTGGACTGATTCATGATTAGAGGATTGATGGTTTTGGAAGTTGTGGATGTTAAGCGGGGAGCTTAACATTGGAAATGATGTTATGGTTATTGGATTATGATGATGGGATGGGAGATTGGGACCATTTCACCTGTGTAGTAATGTAGGTGCTTAATAAGCTAAGGTGATAGGTATTAATTGCGTAGTGCTTTAGCCATGAGTTCAACCTCTCCTTGTTCTAGCCATGCATGATATAATTTTCCCACACTTGCTGAGTACCATTGGTACTCAACCTTGCATATTTTGTTGGTTTATATTGCTGCTCAGGTCAAGATAATGAGGTGGTGTATAATGACCAAGACTTTGGACCCGAAGAAGGTTTCTAGGTTCATGGAGACCCCCGGGCAACGCCTGTGACGGAGCCCACAAGAATAATTATTCCGCTGCTAGTTTATTTACTTGTGATGAACTTATTATTGTCCATCGAGACATTTGCTATGTAAGACTTATTTATATTCGACACCTGGCTTGTAATAAATGATGCTTCACTATTTGTCATCACATGTATGATAAAATGATCCTGGCATACATGTGATATTCACTCGGTTGTTCTTCGGAGAAACCGGGTGTGATAGAAGTGGTATCATAGCCAAGGTTGCCCGTAGGAACGTGGACCTAGGTAGAAATGGACGTATTTAAGGGCCTTATTTTCTTAAAAACTATTTTTACAAGGTGTGTGTTGAAAAGTGTTATTCAATAAGTCACTTTCTCCATCTTACCCCAATTTTCATTCAAAATAGGATTTTTGTTTAAGAGTTTATCTAGCCTAAGTTTAAATTCTTTTTGTTTTAGATGGTTCGCATGATTCGCACCGCTCGCAAGTCCACAGGAGGGAGAGTTCCCGTAGTTGCCCTTGCCGAAAGAGAGGAGAGCCGTCCGGTGATGTACCTTTCCTACGGATTGGCAGTAGGAGGCTTGTTGCGCCGTCTTCGACGTATGCTCGAAGCCGCCGGCAATACGGGCAAGCTAATCATCCACTATAACTCCACCAGGACCATCCGTGAGAAGAAGGAAGAATGGAGTTCAGAGATGAGGACTATACACGAAAATCAGCTGCTTAAGATCCACCGCTCTCCAGCTTGTAGAGCGACGCAGGTCGAGGCGGAGAAGGATGTCACCTGGGAGGCCATCACCTGCCAGAGTCACATCTATCGTCGCCACCTGGACAGGACTGAGTACATGTATGTCCTCCAGCGTGAGAGTGGTACCACGGAGTACAAGTACCCGCCAGTGCAGCAAGGGACATCCCATGAGCACATGGACTTGTGCTTGGAGGATGCTGCTATGCTCAGCACTCGACTGCAGGAGTGTCAGCAAGAGCTTCAGGATGTCCGGGACACCCTGAAGGAAACGGAGGCGTTGCTGCGAGCCTGCTTGAGGGCGAGAGAAAGAGGAGATGGGAATGAACTGTGTGTCACCGTGAATGATACATGGACTCCTGACTCCCCAGATCGCCGAGCGATCAGGCGTCGTCGCACTTCTCCACCAGCAGCCTCCCCACCCAAAGCAGAGTCAGAAGGCAGCCGAAATGATGAGGAAGATCCCGAGGAGCCTGCTCAAGAAAACGAGTAGTGTAGAGTCCTTCCCTTAGTTAGCAAGATGTTGAATAGTCAAGTCGTTACGTTAAGTTAATGGTGTGTTAATGCTTGGTGTGTGACGTGAGTTGTGGAAGCCATGAGCAATTGTCCACAGCCTCGTCTTTAGATTGTTTTGCTTTGGTGTGTGAACCCACATGAAATAATAGTGCATTTATTTTTGTGTGAGAAATGAACCCTCCGAAAAGTATAACAAAGCCTCAACACTTCAAAGTACAAACAAATGAAAGTAGTAAGATGATACTAAATGCTTTCAAATTAACATTGATTGATTCTGCCAGATGGCCGGAAGAGGAAAAGGACGTGCTGCCAACCCCGCCAACAACAACGATGAGGCATGCAACCCTCATCTTTCTGGAGGCCAGGACCGGGGTGGTCGCCGTGAAGGAGTGGATCCCCTCCACCAAATGCTGGAGAATCAGAATCAGCTCATCCAGAACATGACTCAAGTGGTGGCCAACTTGCATCAAGTTCCACCTCCACAAGCTGCACCACGCCAACCAAGGTTGAGTGAGTTTCTAGGAACTCAACCTCCGAAGTTTGCAAGTGCTGCTGAACCTCTGCAGGCAGATGATTGGCTTAAGACCATTGAGAGCAAGATGAGGATCATACAGTGCCAAGGGTATGAGAGGGTGTTGTTTGCCTCTCATCAATTGCATGGACCTGCTGCTGATTGGTGGACCGCCTACGTGGCTGCCCATCATGACCCTGAGAACATCACTTGGGAAGAGTTCAAGCGTAGCTTCCGCAACCATTACATCCCAAGAGGTGAACTCAAAAACAAGAGGAAGGAGTTTTTGGGACTGCAGCAGGGAAACATGACGGTGAGGGAATACCTCACTAAATTTACTCAACTATCCCGTTATGCCCCACGGGACATAGAGACTGATGAGCAGAAACAAGACTGTTTCATAGAGGGACTTACCGCTGAAATGCAGTGTGCGATGTCCTCAAATGAGTATGAAAGCATCTAAAAGATGGTGGACAGAGCATTTGTGGTGGAAAGGAAGCTGAAGGCCTTGGAAAATGAGAACAAGAGGAAGGCCGGGTGGTCACATCAAGCCTCAGGGAGCAACACCCGCCCACGTCTGATGCAGCAACCTACAGGGCAGACGAACCGTGCTGCGGTACCCTACTCAGCACCAAGAGGGTACAACCCGAACTACAGGCCTCCCGCAGCACCAGCACAGCCACAACGTCAGTTTGTACAGCAGCCTCGCCCCGAATATCCACCTCGACCAGCAGTACAGGGACCTCCAAACCAACCCCAAGACAACAAAGGCCAGGCACCTAAGGTTGGGGTGCAATATTTTAGCTGCGGTGAAGTGGGGCACTACGCCCATAAATGCCCAAAGAAGAAGCCCGCGCAGCCACAACAGCAGAATGTAATGAGAGGACGGGTGAACCACGTCACTATGGAGGAAGAACAAGAGGCACCCGACGTGGTAGTTGGTAAGTTTCCTGCCAATTTACACCTTGCAACCCTGCTGTTTGATTCTGGTGCTACCCACTCGTTTATTGCTCAAGGGTTTGTTAAGAAGCATGACCTAGCAACCACACAAATGAACCACATGCTAGCCGTAAACTCTCCAGGTGGAGAAATAAGGACAAGACAAGTGTGTACCAAAGTGAACCTAGACATTAATGGGGTGGTATTTACTGTTAACCTCATAGTGATAGATTCACAAGGGATAGATATTATCTTGGGTATGGATTGGTTGACAAAACATAAAGGGATCATCCATTGTTCGACCAGAACGGTGGAACTAACTCACCCTAGTGGCACAAGAGTAAAGTTCATAACAATACACGAGCCTGGGAGGGACATTAAATTAAATCAAGTTGAGGTGAAAGTTGAGGAAATCAGGGCCATCAGGGAATATCCAGATGTTTTCCCGGAGGAGTTGCCAGGTATGCCTCCCGATCGTGAAGTGGAATTCGCAATTGAGCTAGTACCTGGAACAGCCCCTATATACAAGAGACCTTATCGGATGGACTCCAAGCAGCTAGAAGAACTCAAGGATCATTTAAGAGAATTGACGGAGAAGGGGTATATTCGTCCTAGTTCCTCACCATGGGGAGCTCCGGTGATATTTGTGCCCAAGAAGGACAGAACCCAAAGGTTATGCGTGGATTACCGTGCCTTTAATGAGGTAACCATCAAGAACAATTGCCCATTACCCCGCATTGAAGACTTGTTTGATCAGTTGAGGGGAGCATGTGTGTTCTCGAAAATTGATCTCAGGTCGGGATACCACCAACTTAAGATAAGGCAATCTGATGTTCCCAAGACAGCTTTCGTATCTCGGTACGGACTGTATGAATACACTGTCATGCCTTTCGGGCTAACTAATGCCCCGACATACTTCATGTATCTCATAAACACGGTATTCATGGAATATCTAGACAAATTTGTGGTGATTTTCATAGATGACATTCTCGTCTTCTCCAAAGATGAAGAAGAACATGAGAAACATCTAAGGTTGGTGTTACAGAGGTTGAGAGAACACCAACTACATGCCAAGTTGAGCAAGTGTGAGTTTTGGCTGAAAAGAGTTCCCTTCTTAGGACATATAATCTCGGAGGAAGGAATCTCCGTGGATCCTGCCAAAATCGAGGATATACAGAAGTGGAAGACCCCTGAAAATGTCGGGGAAGTTTGGAGTTTCTCGGGATTGGCTGGATACTATCGACGGTTTATTGAGGGATTCTCTAAGATCTCGAGACCCCTCACCAAACTGTTGGAGAAGGGAATCACATTCACATGGACGCCACAGTGCGAGACAAGTTTTCAGGAGTTAAAGGAAAGATTGACAACAGCCCCAGTGCTGGTTATGCCAGATATGCAGAAGAACTTCACGGTGTACTGCGATGCCTCTGGAAACGGGTTGGGATGTGTTCTCATGCAAGAAGGGCATGTCGTGGCTTATGCATCCCGGCAGCTTCGGAAGCACGAGAAGAACTATCCTACACATAACCTAGAACTAGCCGCAGTGGTACACGCATTGAAAATTTGGCGGCACTATTTGATGGGGAAGAGGACCGAGATATATACGGATCATAAGAGTTTGAAGTACATATTCACACAGCCAGACCTCAACCTCAGAAAAGGAGATGGTTAGAGCTAATCAAGGACTTTGATGTAGGCATCAACTATCATCCTGGGAAAGCAAACGTCATGGCCGATGCTTTAAGTCGGAAAGTGCAGGTCAATAAGTTGAGCTTGAAGGACATGTCTGCAGAATTGAAGGACGAGGTTATAAGGCTCGATCTATGCTTTGTGAATAGTGGTGAAGCCATCGCCATGGAAGTGGACTCCACACTAGAGCGAGACATACGCGAGGGTCAAAAGAATGACGAGAAGATACGAGAGATCAGACAACTCATCAAGGAAAATAAAGCTCCTGGTTTTAGAGAGGATGAACAAGGAACGGTGTGGCACGGGAAAAGAATCTGTGTGCCAGAAGTGAAGGAGATCCGTGAATTGATTTTGAAGGAGGCTCATGATTCTGACTATTCCATTCATCCTGGGAGTACGAAGATGTACCAGGACCCCAAGAGCAGGTATTGGTGGTATGACATGAAGCGCGATGTCGCGGAACATGTTTCCTTATGTAACACATGTCAGTTGGTGAAAGCAGAACATTAACGACCCGCGGGATTATTGCAACCACTCAAAGTGCCTGAATGGAAATGGGAAGAAATCAGCATGGATTTCATCGTGGGATTGCCTAGGACCCAATCAGGATATGATTCAATATGGGTCATCATCGACAGGCTAACCAAGGTGGCTCATTTCATCCCCGTGAAAGAAAGCTACAGCGGATTCAGATTGGCAGAATTGTACATGTCAAGGATCGTGTGTTACCATGGAATGCCAAAGAAGATTGTGTCGGATCGAGGGACACAGTTCACCTCAAGGTTCTGGCAGAAGTTGCATGAAACCATGGGAACCCATCTGAATTTTAGCTCTGCCTATCATCCCCAAACTGACGGGCAGACGGAGAGAACCAATCAGATCCTTGAAGATATGCTGAGGGCATGTGCACTCAAAAACAATAGGAGTTGGGACAAGAATTACCGTATGCGGAGTTTTCCTATAACAACAGCTATCAAGCTAGTATGAAGATGTCACCGTTTGAAGCTTTATACGGAAGGAAGTGCAGAACTCCCCTATTTTGGAACCAAACGGGGGAAAGTAAAGTGTTTGGTCCAGAAGTACTACAAGAAGCCGAGGCGAAGGTGAGGGAAATTCACAACAATTTGAGGATAGCACAGACACGCCAAAAGAGCTATGCCGATGTACGAAGAAGAGAGCTCGTTTTCAACGTGGGAGACTATGTCTATCTCAAGGTGTCCCCTATCAGAGGACTTCGTCAGTTCAAGGTGAAAGGGAAGTTGTCACCTTGATACATCGGACCCTTTCAAGTTCTGGAAAGGAAGGGCGAAGTGGCGTATCAACTAGAGTTACCGGCTCGTCTATCGGATGTGCACGATGTGTTCCATGTATCACAACTCAAGAAATGCATGAGGACGCCTGAGGAGGCGTTACCCATGAATGAAGTGGACGTAGTTGAGGATTTGTCTTATGCCGAGCAACCATACAAGATTTTGGAGACAATGGAACGCCTCACTAGAAATAAAAGAATCCGGATGTGCAAGGTGCAGTGGAAGCATCACTCAGAAGAGGAAGCCACCTGGGAGCGGGAAGATGAGCTCAAGGCACAATTTCCGGAATTGTTTTCTTAGAACCATCAATCTCGAGGACGAGATTTCTTTTAAGGGGGGTAGAGCTGTAACACCCCAAAAATCTTGTTAAGACACTAAATCATGTTAAGAGGGGAATTTAAAAATTTTTGGACGTGTTGCATGTTTTGCAACAATTTAAATTCAAACTGGAATTCAATTTAAATTCAAAACAGAAAAGAAATAGAAAAAAGAAAAAGGAAAACAGAAAAAAACCGGCCAGTGGGCCGAAACCCACCAGCCGGCCCACCCTGCCCCCGCGCCAGCCCGCAGCCGCGCGCGCGCGCTCTCTCTCTCAGACAGGTGGGACCCACCTGTCATCCCTAACCCCCGATCATCCGAAACTCGGACTGTTCACCCGCGTGCGCGATAGCAACCGACCGGATTTCCGGCCGAATTCTGGTTCCGGAGGACTCCCACTCGATCTAAACAAACCCGCCACCCTCCCCCGTCTATAAAAACCCCGGCCTCGTTCTGTTTTTCCCACGCGATCCGCCGTTTTTACTCCGGTGAGAAACCGAGCCTTCTCCGGCGAATTCTAGCCGATCTAAGCTCGGAAATTCCGATCTAACTCGCTGGTCTTGATCCACCGCCTCCGGGGAACCCTGCAGGTGCAGAAAACTCGGTGACATGCGGTTCAAGCACAGCGCCGACGAGCCTCGCCGTGGTTTCAATTCGGACCTCGTCGCCGAACACCTTCCAGGACCTCCGAGCTCAAGAAAACCCCCGAGGTGAGATCCCCGACCTCCCCTCTGCCGATCTATGCCATAAGATCACAGTTCTAGGAAGAATTCTCGAAGATCCGAAAGTCTCCGGCGAGATCGCCGCTTCCCGCCGCCGGGCGTCGCCGCCCGCGCTCGGTTAGAGCGACCTGGCCGCTTGTGCGCCGTCTATTTTAAATCGCACGGTAGACTTTAAATCCCCGCGTACCGGTTCGACGTTATAATCTCAGCCGTTTGTTTTAAATCGGACGGTCCACGTCAGCCCCATGTTATAAAGACTGGAAATCTTACGTGCTACCCCCTGGGGTTCTCGGAAAATATGAGCTAGCCCCGGAAACTTCTGATCTAGCCCCTGGAACTTCAGAAATTCATGTAAATTCAATTAAGAATCAGTTTTAGCCCCTGGACTTGATAGAAATTAGGAAAAACTCCTCTGTTATGTATAGCTAGACCCCTGAAAATTGTTAAAATAATATTATAGACCCTGTAGTGGGGTGAGTTTACCTTTTTAGCCCTGTTTAATATTTAATTTAGGAAATTGAATATGTGGCTAGTGTTTAAAATTTAAAAAGTGGGACAAACATATTGTCAAAATTCAATTAAAAAATTTCTCAGTATTTAGAAAACTTTGGAATGAGATAAAAACATATTTTGGGCTGAAGTGAATCTGTTTAATTTATTATTCACATTTAGGGACACATTTTTAAGTAAAGAATAGTTCTGGAAAATAGGGAAAATAATTGTAAAATAGTTTACATCAGAGGAAAAGATCAAAAATATATTAGTAAATATTTTAGATCAAAACCTATTCTGTTTAGATGATGTGTCTTGTTATTTTCATAATAAAGTTCACATTTAGGCATAGGAAATAAATCTGAAAATATAGCAACTAGTAAATGATAAATGGAGTTCTAAAATCCAAAGAATTCAGTTTAGGGTTGGTAGAAATTCTGAAGACACATATGGAGAAGGAAAATACCTTTCATGCACACTTGGTAGCTAAAAGGTGTAGTAATTGAATATAAGGAATTTATTTAAATTTGAAACTCATATATATAGTATGTAAGTATAAATGTGAACACAAAAGTAGGAATCATATACACATGATTAAAAGTGCATGCAAGCCACAAATCAACACACATAGAGTAACCACAGCATATATAATGGTGAATGACTTTCATAAATATGAATGTGTGGTTTGTATGAAGTGGAAGTGTGAACTATGTCTTATGGATTGTTGTTTTTCTTTTGCTATGTGTGATGGTATGATGTAGAACCTGCTCAAGAGCATGTTATTCCTTTCCAAGACCAGGACTACCCATTTCAAGAGCAGCAGGAAGGAGGCAAGTGTCCTTGACCACTTTGATCCTATGTTAGGATGTGTAGCTAGAGTTATTTGCATTGTCAATTGAAATATGAAACCCATGCTAGGAAGTTTCCCTAGAATTGCATTACCTTGTTTCCTTGTAGCTTGGGTTGGGATTTATTTTATCATGTCATTTATTATTATGCATATGCTTAGCCATGCTTAGAATGAGATATTTGGGAGATGAGATCATGAGTTTATTCTACCATACTCTTGAATGAGATATTGTGAGTTATGTAGAGGTAGGGATCAAGGCAAGTTGGATGTTTTGGTTGTGTGCTGGGAGCACGAGACTCGGGTTTGTGTTTAGTAATTGCCTGGATCCTAAGGACCGGTTCATGGAGCATGTAACCTGGCTTTACCGTGCCAACCACATGTTGAGATGGGGCAGCTTGGCCAATTAATTAGGTGTATCCTCGGCGTAGTATGGGTGTGTTGGATGGTGCGGGGAATAGGTGTCAGCTGGACTACCATATGAACCGCAAGGCTCAAGAGGGGGCCACTGCAGCGGGGTTGGAGCCTCTTGTATGCTGTTAGGGGTGAAACCTCAGTGGGCCCACACTCGTCGGGACTCCCTTTGTAAAGGCTTCGTAGTGATCTCCTGGCTACACACCTGGGAAGTGTGAATGTGGTTCGTAGCCACTGGCATAATGGAGGTTCTTTTAGTCCACCCGGCAACGGGGGATGAAATCACTACATGTGGGTACAGTGGTGCAAACTCTGCAGAGTCAAAACTGTCATGACAGTCGTGCTCACGGTCAAGAACGGCTTGGACTGATTCATGATTAGAGGATTGATGGTTTTGGAAGTTGTGGATGTTAAGCGGGGAGCTTAACATTGGAAATGAGGTTATGGTTATTGGATTATGATGATGGGATGGGAGATTGGGACCATTTCACCTGTGTAGTAATGTAGGTGCTTAATAAGCTAAGGTGATAGGTATTAATTGCGTAGTGCTTTAGCCATGAGTTCAACCTCTCCTTGTTCTAACCATGCATGATATAATTTTCCCACACTTGCTGAGTACCATTGGTACTCAACCTTGCATATTTTGTTGGTTTATATTGCTGCTCAGGTCAAGATAATGAGGTGGTGTATAATGACCAAGACTTTGGACCCGAAGAAGATTTCTAGGTTCATGGAGACCTCCGGGCAACGCCTGTGACGGAGCCCACAAGAATAATTATTCCACTGCTAGTTTATTTACTTGTGATGAACTTATTATTGTCCATCGAGACATTTGCTATGTAAGACTTATTTATATTCGACACCTGGCTTGTAATAAATGATGCTTCACTATTTGTCATCACATGTATGAGAAAATGATCCTGGCATACATGTGATATTCACTCGGTTGTTCTTCGGAGAAACCGGGTGTGACAGCTGCTGCACAAACTGACGCTGCCTCTGTACTGGTGCTGATGGAGGCCTGAAGTTCGGGTTGTACCCTCTCGGTATTGAGTAGGGTACTACCACACGGCTCGTCTGCCCTGCAGGCTGCTGCATCAGACGTGGATGTGTGTTGCTGCTTGATGCTTGGTGTGACCATCCCATCTTCCTCTTGTTTTCATTCTCCAAGGCCTTCAGCTTCCTCTCCACAACAAACGCCCTGTCCACCATCTTTTGGAAACTTTCATATTCGTTGGAGGACATTGCACATTGCATTTCCATAGTGAGCCCTTCCACAAAGCAGTCCTGTTTCTGCTCATCAGTTTCAATGTCCCGCGGTGCATAATGGGACAGTTGGGTGAACTTTGTGAGATACTCCCTCACTGTCATGTTGCCCTGTCGCAGTCCCAAAAACTCCTTCCTCTTGTTCTTGAGTTCTCCCCTTGGTATGTAGTGGTTTCAGAAACTGCGCTTGAACTCTTCCCAAGTTATGTTCTCAGGGTCGTGATGGCTGCCACGTAAGCGGTCCACCAATCAGCAGCGGGTCCATGCAATTGATGAGAGGCAAACACCACCCTCTCATATCCTTGGCATTGTATGATCCTCATCTTCTTCTCAATGGTCTTGAGCCAATCATCCGCCTCCAGAGGTTCAGCAGCACTTGCAAACTTTGGGGGTTGAGTTCCCAGAAACTCACTCAACCTTGGTTGACGTGGTGCAGCCTGCGGGGGTGGAGCTTGGTGTAAATTGGCCACCACTTGGGTCAAATTCTGGATGAGCTGATTTTGATTGTCGATCATTTGGTAGATAGGATCAGCTCCTCCTCGGCGACCACCTCTGCCTTGCCATCCAGGAAAGTGAGGATTGGCAGCCTCATTGTTGTTGTTGTTGTTGTTGTTGGGGTTGGCACCACAACCTCTTCCTCTTCCGGCCATCTATTATGATTAATCAAATGTCAACTTAATCATTACGCATTAATTTCCCACATTGCTTGTATAAACTTAAACTTTTGAGACATTAAAATTTAGACAATTTCTGAAAATCTCGCATAGACTCTTAGGCACCATGTGTCATACAAAAACAAATGCAACTATTGATTCATAAGGTTTCACACACAAAAGCAAATGCAATCATAAAGACGAGGTTGTGGACAAGTGCCAATGGCTCCCACAACTCACGTCACACACCAAACATTAACAAGCAATAGATAGGTTCTTGACTCGACTACTCGATAACATGCTGAGATAAGGGAAATAACTCTAAACGACTCGTATCACTGAGCTGGATCGTCGGGGTCTTCCTCATCATTGCGGCTGCCCTCAGACTCCGCTCTAGGTGGGGAAGCTGCTGGTGGAGAAGTGCGGCGACGCTTGTTCGCCCGGCGGTCTGGAGAGTCAGGAGTCCATGTGTCATTCTCCGTGACACACAGTTCGTTCCCATCTCCTCTCACCCTCGCCCTCAAGCTGGCGCGAAGCAACGCCTCAGTCTCCTTCAGGGTGTCATGGACATCCTGAAGCTCCTGCTGGCACTCCTGCAGTCGAGTGCTGAGCATAGCTGCATCCTCCAAGCACAGGTCCATGTGCTCATGAGAAGTCCCCTGCTGCACCGGCGGGTACTTGTACTCCGCGGTGCCACTCTCATACTGGAGGACATACATGTACTCAGTCCTGTCCCGGTGGCCACGGTTGATGTAACTCTGGCAGGTGATGGCCTCCCAGGTGACATCCTTCTCAGCATCGGCCTGAGTCGCCCGACAAGCTGGAGAGCGGTGGATCTTGAGCAGCTTGTTGTCATGGATGATCCTCATCTCTAAGCTCCATTCTTCACGCTTTTCACGAATGGTCCTGGTGGAGTTGTAGTGTATGATCAGCTTGCCCACGTTGCCGGCGGTGTGAAGCATACGCCGAAGACGGCGCAACAAGCCTCCCACTGCCAACACGTAGGAGTGGTACGTCACCGGGCGGTTTTCCTCCCTCAAGGCAAGTGCAGCTATAGGAACTCTCCTTCCGGTGGACTTACGAGCGGTGCGGACCATGCGAACCATCTAAAACATAAAACATTTAAAATCAAGTTAGACGATAATCAAATAAATACTGTATTTTGAACAAAAGTTGAGGCAAGATGAACAAATAAAATAAAGGAAGAACATTAATTAACACTTTTACCCCACACCTTTTGTAAAATAGTTTTTAAAAACATAAGGTCCTTAAATACGTCCATTTCTACCTAGGTCCACGTTCCTACGGACAACCTGGCTCTGATACCACTTCTGTCACACCCGGTTTTTTCGAAGAACGACCGAGTGACTCCCACATGTATGCCAGGATCATTTTCTCTTACATGTGATGACAAAGAGTGAAACATCATTATATTACAAGCCAAGTGTTCGAATATAAATAAGTCTTACATAACGTCTTGATGGACGATAACATGTTCACAACATAGAAATAAACAAACAGCGGAAGATAAGTCTTGTGGGCTCCGTCACAGGCGTTGCCCGGGGGACTCCGTGAACCTAGAATCCTTCTTCGGGTCCGAAGTCTTGGTCATTGTACACCACGTCGTTCTCTTGGCCTGAGCAGCAATTTAAAACCAACAGAAAAGCAAGCTTGAGTACCGTAGGTACTCAGCAAGTGTGGGAAAGTTATGTCATGCATGGCTAGAGCAAGGAGAGGTTGAACTTATGGTTAAAGCACTATGCAATTAATACCTATCACCTTAGCTTATTAAGCACCTACATTACTACATAGGTGAAATGGTCTCAATCCCCTAACCCATCATTATTAAGTAACCATAACATCATTTCCAATGTTAAGCTCCCCGCTAAACATTCTCAACTTCCCAATTCATCATCCTCCAATCATGAATAAGTCCAAGCCGCTCTTGACCGTGAGCACGGCTGTCATGACAGTTTTGACTCTGCAGAGTTTGCACCACTGTACCCACATGTAGTGATTTCATCCCCCGTTGCCGGGTGGACTAAAAGAACCTCCATTATGCTAGTGGCCGCGAACTACGTTCACACTTCCGAGGTGTGTAGCCAGGAGATCACTACGAGGCCTTTACAAAGGGATTCCCGACGAGTGTGGGCCCACTAAGGTTTCACCCCTAACAGCATCCAAGAGTCTCCAACCGCGCTGCAGTGGCCCCCTCTTGAGCCTTTCGGTTCATATGCTAGTCCAGCTGACACCTATTCCCCCGCACCAACCAAACACCCATACTACGCCGGGGATGCACCTAATTAATTGGCCAAGCTGCCCCATCTCAGCATGTGGTTGGCACGGTAAAGCCAGGTAACATGCTCCATGAACCGGTCCTTAGGATCCAGGCAAGCACTAAACACAAACCCATGTCTCGTGCACACAACACCAACCAAAGCATCCAACTTGCCTAGATCCCTACCTCTACATAATCCACAATATTCCATTCAAGGGGTAAAATAATCAAGGTGATGACCTCATATCCCATTTATCCCATTCTAAGCATGGCTAAGCATGAGTATTATAAATGAATGACAAAATAAAATCACCCCCAACCCAGGCTACAAAGAAGTAAGATAATGAAAATCTAGGGAAACTTCCTAGCATGGGTTCCATATCTCAATTGACAATGCAAATAATTCTAACTACACATCTAGTATAGGGTCAAAGTGGTCAAGGACACTTGCCTTCTTCCTGCTGCTCCGGGAATGGAAAGTCTTGATCTTGAAAGGTGAGAACCTGCTCTGGTGCTCGTTCTACTCATGCCAATACACACATAGAAAAAGAAAACCACACTCCATAAGCAATAGTCCACAAATACATTCATGCAAGTCATACATGCATACCCATTTAAAGTCGTACACATAATTAAGTGTCGTGTTTACCCTAGATAGGTTGATCCTATGCATACATGCACTTTTAAACATATATTTTACTTTTAACACTAATATTCAGATTTCTAAGTGCACCCTATATATGAATTTCCAATTTGAACAAATTTTCTATATGAGATAATACATTTATTGGCCACAAAATTTGCATGACAGATAATTTCCTACTCCAAATAGGTTTTCAGGTCTTCTACACAATCTTAACTTGAAGTTTTGGATTTGGGGACCTCATTTGCCATTTTCCAATTATGTATACCTATTTTCCTCTATTTTCATATTTATTTTCCCTACCAAAAGTGTACTCCAATACTAAAATAGCAAAATTTATCACCTAAAAAGAATATGTTCTGATCTAAAATGTCCAATAAAATATCTTTTGACTTCCTCTCTGATGGGATCAATTTAAATTTATTTTTACCTATTTTCAGAATTATTTTCTAGCCTAAAAATGAATTTCCAGCAATAAAACAGCAACCTAAATTCCTACAAAAATTTTCACTGTTCCAATTACCTAAACAGAACCTTTATAAATTTTCCCTACCCCTTTTTGGTTACTTAGATTTATTTTTTTCCACATATTTTAAATTTGTTTTATGCCTAAAGGGTACATATTCATAAATAAATAGCAAAACAGTAATCTCTTTTAAATTTCAAAGTCTATTTCCCCTCTAAATTTAACTTCAGATTATTCTACCAGTTTCCAACAGGATTAGAATAATTCAAACTGAATTTATACCCATGTTTGAATTTAAACCATACTTAATTTGCTTGAATTTATAAATTTGATATTCCACAGGGTTGAAATTCAAATTCTATACTGTTGCAGGGTCAAAATTATATTTTCCAAAAACTTTAGGGGTCAATGCATCATTCACATAGGGTTTTTCCTAATTTTTATTAAGTCCAGGGGGCAAAAACTGATTTTTAAATGCATTTACATGAATTCCAGAGAGCCCAGGGCCTAGATCAGAAGGTTTCAGGGGCTAGCTATTCTTTTCTAACAAATCCAGGGGGTAGCGCGCAAGATTCCTAGCCTTTATAATGCAGGGCTGATGTGGGCCGTGCGATTTTAAATGGAGGGCCGAGATTAGATCGTGAAGGGTTACGCGGGGGTTCTGTTTTCATCCGCCCGATTTAAAATGGACGGGCCACAGAGGGCCACGTCGCCCTGGCCGGGTGCGGGCAGCGGGAGGCGGCGATCTCACCGGAGAGTTTCGGGTTTTCGTCTACACTCGCTAAAACTCGGATTTCTTGGCATAGAACGGAAGAGGGGAGGTAGGGGGTCTCACCTCGGGGGTTTTCTTGAGCTCGGAGGCCCTGGAAGTCGGTCGGCGATGAGGTACGAGGGGGAAGCTCGGCGGTGCTCACCGGAGCTGTGGCTAGAGCGCAAAACACGGTGCCTTCTTCACCTGCAAGACTCCCCGGCGGCGGTGGCACACACTACACGCGTTAGATCGGTGAAAACGGGAGAAGTTCAAAGGAAAACGGCGATGGGAGCTTCGGTCCTCACCGGAAACTGAGGCGAGTCGATCGTGGAGAAAAAGGAACGGACCTCGGTGTTTAAATTGGCGAGGGGGCGGCGGGGGCGAGCGGGGTTCGTGCTGCACCAAGAGGGGGCTGTAGATCATGGGGGCGGCGGTGAAATCGGAAGGAAGGGTGCGGCGGTTGCTTGGAGGTGGGAAAAGAGAGGGCGGCGGTTGGAAGAAGAAGGTGCCGACAGGTGGGTCCCACACGGCAGAGAGAGGAGAGGGGGGGAAATGGGTCGTGGGTTGCTGGGCCGGCTGGCGGGTTTCGGCCCATTGGCCATTTTCTTTTTCCTTTCCTTTTTCTTTTTCTGTTTTTGCTTCAAATTTGAATTCCGGTTTGAAATTTGAAATTTCCTCCAACATGCATCACGTCCAATAAATTTGAATTCATATTTTGCCACATTTTGGGGTGTTACAATCTGCCCAAAATTTTCTAGGAGTTTGGTATTCATCAAGCATAGTCCTAGTCATCTCAACTAAGGTTCTGTTCTTTCTCTCTACAACACCGTTTTATTGAGGTACATATGGTGAAGAAAATTGATGATCTATTCCTTTTTCAGCACAAAAGTGATCAAAAGATTGATTTTTAAATTTGGTTCCGTTATCACTTCTAATTGCTTTTAAAGATCCTGGCTGGTCAATTGATAATCTAAGAAATAAAGTTCTAAAGTGACTAAAAGCTTCATTCTTAGATGCCATAAAGTAAACCCAAGAGTATCTAGAATAATCATCAACTATCACAAGCACATACCATTTACCTCCAAAAGATTGAACACGTGAAGGACCTACGGTGTCAAGATGTAAAAGTTATCCCGGTTCAGTTGTCATGGTCATTGTGAGAGGAGGATGTGAACCTGCAACCATCTTAGCATGTCTACAAGAAGAGCACACAATATCGTTGTCCCCTTTAAGCTTAGGTAGCCCACATATGCGATCAGGATCACTAACGCGTGTGAGGTGATCAAAGCCTACGTGACCAAGTCTACGATGACAAAAATGTAAGTCCTTTGAATCATTAGCAACTAGAAACCTATGCTTAAAAGTTGACATATCAAAATCAGCTTTAAAAACTCTTCCAATCCTAGACATGTTAAAAAAAACTCACATTTTGAATCTACAACCTTGCAGCAATTTTTAGTGAAGTTAACTTCTAGATTTTCATCTAGCAATTGTGAAACGTAAAGCAAGTTGTATTTCAAATTTTTAACAAGTGTCACATCCTTCAAAGTGCAGTGTTTATTTATTCTAACAAAACCCTTAGCAATTATAGGGGTTGAAGAATTATCGGCAAAAGTAACATTTTCTACACGTGACAAAAAAGAGAGAGGAGAACCATTCTTTGTTACCGGTCATGTGGCATGAGCAACCTGAATCGACAATCCAAATGTTCTCCTTCCTCAAGCGTGTAACCTACATAGCAGCACAATACGTCGATGACTCAATACTGGGGTTAGTCAAAAGCCATTTAGGAATCCAGTACTGAGTCACATGACGTCCAGCAGGAATAGCACGCGAAAGCTGAGAAAATACAGTAGGTTTATGAGCCAAATTTTGAGAATTCTTGTTCCCAACTACTGATTTATGAAGTGTATTATGTGTAGCACGAAAAACAGTAGGTTTAGGAGCAATCTTTGCATTTTTATGACTCATTACAGCAGGTTGCATGTTCCTAACATTGGATTTAGCATGTACAACATGTTTTGCTCGGTTGTTATATGATCTAGCAGTCAATCTTTCCTTTTCATGTTGTTTAGCTAGTCTATAACAAAAATCTATGACATGACCATCTCTACCACAGTATGTACAATGAAAAGTAACCTTATGTTCATGTCTAGATGAGCAAGCAACATGTTTATTAGAAACCGAATGAGACAACAGCCCTGCAGATTTGAAAACCACTTCTTTTTGTTTAGGGACTGTTTGAATCAAACCATTTCCTAATGACTTTACAATTTTAGGTGGATGTGCTTTAGCATGAGCATGAGAATCAAAACCTAAACCAGTTTTGTCATTGCAAGACTTAGATGAATTCAGCAGCAAGTTTAGGTTCTTATTTGCACAACAAAACCGTTCTAGTGTCCTATGCATGTCATCAAGTTTCTTGGACAAGTCTAGACAGTTTTCGCATGAAGTTTCTCCTTTTAGTTTGCAATTAAAAAAGAATTAACTTCATGAACACGTAAAGCATTGTTCAAAGCAAAAATTTCATCCGTAGCATCATGTAGTTTCTTATTAAGATTATCACAGCTAGAACAATGCAAATAAATTGTAGAACAACTAGCATCTTTCATGTTTTTATCATTAAGTGCAGCAAGCTTTTTGTTCTTTTCAATTTCAAGTTCAAGTCTATCAAATGTGGAGGTGTGCACACTTATTAAAGAGGGCAATTGTTCATAAATCAGATCACAAGATGAGCAAGAATCATCACTAGGAATAGAAGTGTTTAAACGTTTAATTTCAGATTCTAGTGATTCAATTTTAACATTACCTTCCTTAAGTTTTTGTCCTTTTTCTTAAGTATGGTAGTGGCACGATAAATAGCATCAAACAATTTGTCGTGAGAGGGATTTACCTCCTCATTGTCGCTGATTTCTTTGTCTTCCTCCGAGCTTGAACTTGATTTGCTTGCCATGAAACACGCATTTGCCACGGCGTCTTCATCTTCATCACTTCCAATATCAACGTCGCTCGAGCAATACTCTTGAATTGCAGAGAAAATTTTATCCATCACTTGACGCTGAGTGAAACCCTTCTTTTTATTGTTGTAGTTGGCAGAGGAGTGCTTCGTCCTTGTTAGTTTTTCATCACAGAAAGTAGGACCTGAATGGTTAGTGCAATGTGTACGAAAATGTCCTGTTTTACCACATTCGAAGCATCGATGAGATTTGCCACTTCCTCTCCTTCTTCTTCTCACATTTTGTAATGCTTTTGAGAACCGAGTAGAGAAAAATACTAGCTCCTCCTCCTGAAACTCTTCAATTTGTTCAAGGTTTAGAGAGGACAACAAGGAAAGTGTACCACAAGATGAAGAATTGCTAGAACTAGGCATATCATGTTGTGAAACAAAAGGAAGAGACTTATAGGGATTCTTACGTGAGATTATGTCAATTTCATGAGTTTTCAATTTAGAATATAGCACATCTAAAGTAAGTGTACTCAGGACAGTAGATTCACAATAGATGTAACTTTCATCTTCCAAATTGATATGTCTAATGCACATAACAATTGCCTAGCATTTTTAGCATCGGAAACATTAACATTGACACTACGCAAGTTGCTGAGAATTTTATTAAAGTGAGCAAATAAATCATCGATGGACTCACCTGGTTGCATCTCAAAGCGCATATATTCTTTCTTGAACATATCTTGCCTTACCTCCTTGATCGTGTTGGATCCTTCATGATAGTCACAAAGTGTTTAGAGCATCACGGCTCTGATACCAATTGTAGGATCGAAGAGCACGTGAAAATCTATCAGAGGGGGTGAATGGTAGATTAAAACATTTTATGCGGAAGCTACAAAAAAAAAACTCTTGGCAGAAAATCGATCTGATAAAGAAACCATGTGTGTGACTGTTTTTGACGTGTTCAAACGTGACTAAACTAGTGGAGATTATAGAGAATCAAGTGACGAAGACACTTCAACAAGAATCATGTGAAAACACTAAGTAGAACTTGAGTTATGATCAAAAGACTAACGAAGATCAATCTGTTCTACCCGATTTTAAAAACAGATCTGCAATGCTGCAAAGAAACTCGTGTAGATAAAAAAACCACAAATCCAATGACCGTGAAATTTTTACAGATGATAGATAATTAAATTGTGAATACAACCCAAAAAGAATCACGTCAACTGTATCAGCAAAACGTTGGTCTGTCCAGAAATTCGCCGAGGAAAAACTTGTCTGAAACAAGTCAGACGAACAAGGCACCAAAGCTCCTCTAAACTACGAATTTTATTGATCAGAACTTAATAGAAGTCGAAACAAGTAATGCTCTCCACGAGCCTTGGCATCCCTTGCTTATATAACCAGCCCTAAGGTCAACCCAATTCAAACTAGGACTCCTACTCCTACATGGATTCAAACTCTCACTTTCCAAAACTACTAAAGACTCTTCTATACGCATGTCGGAGTGTGAGCTGCGACACTCCTCCTGACCTGCTACGGGAGCAGCCCGCGGAGGTTCTTTATATGGAGGGGCTTGGCGTCCCTAGCACGATCCGGCTCGAGAGAGCGGGTGAACACCGAGATTTACGTAGTTAGGGCCACCGGAGCGTAAAACCCTATGTCCACGGGAGTGTTTGTTGTATTGCTTGCGCGTATGAGTGTGGGAGTTGCAGGGTTGCGAACCCTCTGTTGGGTGGACATCCTGATCCTTTTATAGCCCAAGGCCGGGTGGCCCCGAACCTGTATGAACCCTATATACATGATCTAGGGTTTTCACTACCCTTAGTAGAGTAGTCGGTGGGGAGTTAAGCCTCGCCGCCTGGCGCGCTACGCGCCCCTGTCCGTGTGGCAGGTGAAGACGCGTCTTGTCGCCGCGTCTTCTCGCTATGTTGTGCGGCTCTGTGCCATTGGATGGCACTATACTGTTATCACGCCTCACCGCCTTGTCTTGTCTCCGTAATGGCAAACGGGCGGAGGACGGAGGCATGCACCGCGCACCATGCTTCCCGGGCAGGCGCGAGCCTTGAATAAATGACCTGACAGTGCACTTCCTCCTTGACTTCGTCAACCCACAGCCCACGACAGATCGTGGGGCACGTGGTGGCTATGGAGCTCTCCTTCGTGGATTCGAAGCCGGGATACACGTGGAAGCTCCGTACCTCGCCTCAGCGGGAAGGCTTGGTCCAGGGCCAAGGGCGTGTGTCGGCTCCAGAGCCCCCCTTAGCAGGGAGGAGGTTTAGAGCCCACCGACACGTGGCAGCTCCAGACCTCACCTCAGCGGGGAGGCTTGGTCCGGGGCTAAGGGAACATGTCGGCTACGAAGCGCTCCTCAGCAGGGAGGAGGTTTAGAGCCTACCAACACGTGGCAGCTTCGGACCTCACCTCAGTGGGGAGGCTCGGACCGGAGCCAAGGGCACGTGTCGGCTCCGGAACCCTCCTTAGCAGGGAGGAGGTTCAGAGCCCACGGACACGTGGCAGCTCCGGACCTCACGTGAGCGGGGAGGCTCGGACCGGAACCAGGGGCACGTGTGGGCTTCATAGCCCAAGCGCACGTGGCAGCCCCGGGGCTGACGTCGGGACAAGGGCACGTGGCTACGTTGGCGCCCGCCTCAGAGGGGAGGCGAGGCCCGAACTGTCTTTTTCCCTCTATGCGGGGGTACCTGGTCTGCAGGGTACCGACATTGGCCCCCAGGCCCATCTCGGGGGAGGAAATGAGCCTGCGGGTGGGGCCTTCATCTTTTCCGCGTGGTGGTTTTTGAACCTGCACTTTGGAGCTGAAGTGTTGGCGAGATTTTAGCGTAGTGGTTGTACCTGGGAGGCGAAAAGGCTGCACGTATGTGATATCCTAGCTCCCGGATTAATAGGATTGATAGAGTACTCATACCATCAAGGTATACCTTCTTTTACAGAAGCCCACCAGCAAAGAACTCCAGGGTTAAGCGTGCTTGGCCCGAAGAAATTTGGGGATGGGTAACCGACCGGTAATTCTTCCCAGGTGCGCACAAGTGAGGACAAAGTGCACAGAAAAGACTAGTGTTGGTATGTGGGGCTAGTCTATGATTCTAGAGAGCCGCCACAAATGGTATCAGAGCCGACTCTCGCAGTTTCACGGGTGCGTACGGGTCAGTGAGAAGGATACGGTAGCGTATAGGTCAGGGACATGGGTACGTACGCATGACGCGCGGGTCCTCTATGTGGAACACGGTATGGTACGTATGCTCCTAACAGGACGTACGGTGTGTGTATGCCAGTACTGAACGTACGGACGTGGCTAAGAGGGGACGTTCCTATCTTGGTATTGACCGACGAGTACGTTGGTCTTCTAAGGGGGTGAATTGTGTGATATCCTAGCTCTCGGCTTAATAGGATTGATAGAGTAATCATACCATCAATGTATATCTTCTTTTTTGAAAGCCCACCTGCAAAGGACCCCAGGGTTAAGCGTGCTTGGCCAGGGGAAATTTGCGGATGGGTGACCGACCGGGAAGTCTTCCCGGGTGCGCACGAGTGAGGACAAAGTGCGCAGAAAAAACTAGTGTTGGTATTAGGAGCTAGGATTGAATTTTCTACAATTTATCCCACCAGCAGCCCACAACTATTTGCCATTTTTCCACGTTTTTCTTTATTTCAGAATTAGCTAGTCCTTGTAAAATACATAGTAAATTGTAGAAAATTCAGAAAAATGTGAAACAAGTTTTGTTAGCTTCCTAATAATCGGATCTAAACAACGGAACACAAAAAATCAATATGTTCATGCAGTGTGGAATTATTATGAATTTTAGATGATTAATATATAAAAAATACCTTAAATATATCTCCAAAAATCATAATATTTTGCACACATGTTCACCTATAGTATACCTATTTTCAGAACAAATTTAGCTCCATGATTCTGTGTAGTTAATTAGAAACTAATTTAATAGTATCTTTCCTCATTTTAATCATGATAAATTATTTATTGGATGAAAAACTCTGACATTTTCTCAATACCTTCCTGAACAATGTAGTAACCTACATTAAAACTTGTAAGATCATTCTCATAGCAGAATTGTTACAGTTTTAGTGTGAAGATATATTTCCATTATTAGTTGTTTTGTTAATCATTGGTCTAGTGTGATAAAACTAATTTAGATTATATCGTTATGTAAACACCAAAATATGACCTCTGACCCTGACATTGGTCTAGTGATAATTCTGCATTGCTCGACGTTCACATAAAGTTCTACTATATGATGTTATTGTCATATCAATTATTATTGAAATAGAAGTTATTTATCTTTTACAAGAAAAGGGTATGCCCAATAAAAATTCAATTTTGTTACGTTATTACCCTCTGAAAAGCTGTTGTAAATTAACTACATGACCATAATATTAAGCTTCTCTTCATAACACTTTAATTTCTATCACATTACATAATCATATGTGCATTGCATTACATTTCAACATAGGAAACGACAGTGGCGACACGGTGATTGTAGGTGCTGTGGCAACATTGGAGACTAATCCAACCATTCCTTTTGAGTGTGCTCCAAATCCACAAGCTCAAGGCAAGCCCCGGTGCACTCCCAAGTTTTTCAAAAAATTTCCTTTACTATCACATGATTGTATGTCGTGTATTGTGCATTACATATATAATTTGATTGAAACTCCAGCTGCATGTGACCTAAAAATAATCCTATTATGTGTTGTTTTAGATTGATACCGCTACAGGAAACCCGATCATTTGCGATGGCCATGGCCGTCGCAAATAAGTGAAAAACCATCGTAATCTAATTGCGATGGTTTCACTTATTTGCGACGGTCTCCGACCATCGCTCGTATTTTGTGGCAATTTAGTTTATTTGTGACGTCCACCGTCGCAAATAACGTTGTTTGCGATGGCTTCGGCCTGCCGTCGCAAATAAGTTTCTGGGTCCAGCAGATGGGCCCGACAAGACAATTTGCGACAGCAGGCTGTGACCGTCGCAAATAAGAACCTATTTGCGATGGCCGTATTAAGGCCGTCGCAAATAACATAGGCTAATTTGCAACGGCAGTAACCTTATTTGCGATGGTACAATATAAAAGCCGTCGTAATTAATGTTTTTTATTTTTTTAAAAAAACAGAACATTCTGCACAGCTCGATGGCCAGAAACACGATAGAGACAAAATATATAACAGCAGCAGCAAATGTGTCTCGTAATAGTCACAAACGCATATCTAAAAGACAATTTATAACATCTCAATCGATCACAACACAAAAGTGTCTCGCATCTCATCACAACAATAGAAAAAGAAAGAATAGAGTCTATCCGCTAGCACTCACTACCTCCAGAGCCGCTAACGTCCTCGCCGCGCGTCAGTCCAGGTGCCCGTATAGACGGCGACGGAGTTTGAGCCTCCGTCGCCCATCCCTGCAACACATAGAAGTTGTTCGACATATGGATTAGTTTAGAACTTTGTTTTTTACTAAAATTGATTAAACAAGCTAGAATTGATCATATTGAACCTAATTTAGTTAATTTGAGTTACATTTGCTATGTCTGATTATTTAAGACTAAGTAAGACTACAATAGCTAAGTTGAATTAGATTTATCTACATTTGATGAATTAAGACTAAGTAAGAACATTTTTTATTCCTTGAAAACCCAGAGAAATATGCATCGGCGGCGGTAGCTCCAGTTCTGGCGGTGGAATTGGCGGTGTCAGTGGAGGTAGCTCGAGGTGCAACCCCTGGGCTATGCAGCCTTGAAAGAAACTATGTCATTGCAAACGTTACAGGTTATTACATATTATTAAGAATGCGATAAATTTAAATTACTTTAACTTACCGTCATCGCCTGCCGTTGCATCTCCATCGTCTGCCGCATCTGCTCCATGCAGGCTCGCTGGTAGGAGATGGTGGCCTCCATCGCCTCCCTCTGTGCCTCCATCGCCGCCTCGTACTGCTCGTGACTCTCCTGGACCTGACGGGCGAGAGTCTCCACCTGCGAGACACGGCGACTCGGGCCTGCCGATGAAGACTGTGTGGAGCCGCCTCTCACAGGTCTCGCCGCCCTCGAGTCAACAACTCCGTTGAATATAGGACCATATAAAAAAAAGAATCAGTAATATGTAATTGAAATATCTTGAATATTTTAAATTGAAAACGATTAAATGACTTATGAACTCACCTTTCGTGGGCTTTTCCACCTTTGCTTGCATACGCAGCTTGAGGATCGATCGGTTCATGTTCCCAATCAAAATCTGCGCCATGTATCCTCCTAGCCCCCTCCCCATACCTAGCCTAAAAAACAAGAAAACCGTGTAAGTTCATCGATCCATATAGTTATATTTACTATGAATGATTTCTACACTTACCAACCGCTCGGCTGCGGACTGACTGCACCCCTAGGGCTGAGAAGGGTCCATGTGACCTCTCTTCCAGATCTCAGCAGGGTCGACGACACCCCCGTCTCGCGCTCTTGTCAATACGTGTTAGTACGAACAGTATATTATGAATATATAAACATAAGTTAGATACACTTACCATCCGTTGAGCTAAATGCAAGTGGTTATCATGGCCGTGTTTGTGCTTCTCCTCGACCCCTCTGCACCCTTGAGCCCTCTAGGACTTAGCCTTAAACTCATCGCTAGCACAGTACCGACAAAGGGCCCGGTATGCGTCGGACCGATCCCGCAACCAGCTCACGTGGCCCTGCATATAGTTGTAGGTCTTTAAAAATACCATTGATGCATCTGCCCCATGCTCAGAAAAATATTTACTACACCCTACGTACCTGCGTGTACTCTTCCAACGTCAGATGCCTCTCGCTCTCCTGCCGGAAGTGTAGCACGTGGTGCTGGTTCACCTTCAAGTGCTCATTGATAACTTGAATACGAGCGTTCGACAAAGCTTGCCGAACCGCCTTCACAGCGTCGACGTAAAACACTTTCCTCGCATCCTCAAACATGTGTGGGTCGCCCGGGTCCTCTAAAATATACCTTTCCTGTGATCAACAATATATTGAGGAGATGTACATTAAAAGAGTTTAAGAGTTAAAACTTAGAAACTTTATTTAGCATACTTACCATAAAATCGGCCCATACGGCCTCCTGAACATTGTCGTGCTCCTGGTGATGGGTGCGTGCGTAATCCTCCCATGAAGTAGCAGTCACCCCGTCGATGACCCTGGGATAGTGCAAACGCACTAAGGACCCGAGGACACCATTCACCGGTCTATGGTGTCTCTCACCGGTGAAAGACGCATCGTACCAACCGCTGCAAGATATTTATTAATTCATTACTTAAGTAACAAAAATAAACAAGAATTGAACACTACAATTTTATTACCTATCTCCAACCGGACGAATCATGATCCTCTGTGAAGGGACTGCAGGAGGACTAACAAAGTGAGTCCTCCTCGTCCTCCGCGTATGTTGGGGCACCACGTCTGGTGACCCAGAAGGCTCCTCACCAGTCGAGTTTAAGGGCTCAACCGAAGGCTCGCCAGCCAAGGGCTGGCTGGCCGAGGGCTGGCTCACCGAAGGGTAGCCAAGCTCAACTGGCGCCATAGCCACTGAGTCAGTCGGTGAGGACTACAACATTCAAATGATTCGTAAGTATGTTTAATTGCAAATTTAATTTGAAGAATTTGTCAAAGAATAGTGAAATTTACCTGTGTGGACTGCTGTGATAAAGCCCTAGAGCTGCTCCGAACGTACCCCAGCAGCTGAGAGTATCTGCTCCCGGTCGACGAGGCACCAGCGAAAGCTTCCTCAGCTCTAGAGGGGAAGAACCCCCTCGTTGGATGCATCTTCTTACTCTTCTTTGACACCATCCTGTTTTACTAGATAATCAATGCAAATAAGATATACAAAATTCATGTTACTAGCTAAAAGAAAACGTTACTTGTAATCACTTTCAAAATTCATCAACATCATTATCATGTGCCCTACTCCTTAAACCAGTCCAACGATCTTCCATCATGACCTGTTTTAATCTCCATTTTTGCATATCATCTGTCTCTACATCTTCAACATCTCCAACTAATTGATCGAGTCCTGCACCCGGCTCGACGGTAAAAGTGTCTGGCAACTCTTCTTCTTGGTGCACTGAGCTTTGTGCATGGATAAGGTAGATAATACACTTGCTCCACGTCACCAATTATGGCTTGGAGACTTTATTTGCGATGGTTACCGTTGCGGTTCGCCTCCGTGCCATCTCAAAGCCGCAGCGTATGCCGCTCACCGAGGCCGCCGCCGCGTAGTCAGGAGCGGCCTCGGGGTGTGTCAGTCGGGGCCGGGTATATCCCGTTTAGGGTTGGCTGTCGCAATTTATTTTACTGGCGACGGCTTTTTCTTTGGCCGTCGCAAATAGGACTTTATACGAGCATTGGCCTAGTATGTGCCTGACTACGCCTAGGTATATATTACTTTGGGTTACCCGTACCCGCTAGATAAAATCTGTACCCAAGCTCGTACCCATTACCCGCAACACTTTAGCACATAACAGAATATGTTCAACACATAACATAAACATAAGCACACAAAATAACATGTTCAACACATAATACAAACATAAATTAGCACAATTGACAAATGAAAGACGGCCGTCGCAAACGGAAGGCGGGCGCGGCGGGAGGTGGCGACATCCGCGGGTGCGGTGGGAGGCAGCGCGGCGGCGGGAGGTGGTGGGCGCGGCGCGGCAGCGGGAGGCGGTGGGCGCGGCGGCGTGAGGTGGCGGGGAGCAGCGGCGGGAGGCGGTGGCCGCGGTGGGGCACGGTGGCGAGAGGGGCGCGCGCGCGGCGGGAGGTGACGCGGCGGAGCGCGGCGGGGCAGTCGTCACAAATCAATTAACTATAAACCAAATTAAACTATAAACACCCTAATTACTTAACTAACTACAAGAAAACAATTTAATTGCCAAATTAATTACATATTACTCTAAAACAACATTAAATTAACTATACTCTAACCAAATCTAACTAATAACAAGAAAAAAATGAAAAAAAATGCATTTAGATGGAGGAGGTTATCGAGAGGCGGCGGGAGGCGGGCGCGGTGGGAGACGGCGGCGGTTGCGGCGGGAGACGGCATGCGCGGCGCGGCAGCGGGCTGTGGGAAACTGAACGCAGGGGCGGTCGGGCGTGGACGGCAGGAGGTGGGCGGCGGCGCAGCGGGAGGTGGGCGGCGGCCAGCGGGAGGCGGGCGGCGGGCCGCAGGAGGCGGTAGGTGGGGCACGGCGGAGCACGGCGGAAGGCGGCGGCACGGCATGGGAGGCGGGCGCGGTGGCGGCGGCGGCGAGCGTTGTGTGAGTTGGGATGGCGCTCGGTCAGGTATATTAGGTTAATTTGCGACGGCTTCGTTAATTGCGACGGCTTTTTCTTCGACTGTGGCAAATAGGCATTTAATTGTGACGGATCTTTAATTTGCGACGGCCACAGGTCTGGCCGTCGCAAATGAATGTCTATTGCGATGGCTCCAGTCGTAGCCATCGCAAATAGGGTCCTATTTGCGATGGCTTGTTTTCTTGGGGTTAGCCGTCGCAATTTACTTTATTTGCAACGGGTGACTGTCACAAATAATTTTAGCCATCACAGATGATCGGGTTTCCTGTAGTGTACTAATGCCTCGTTATGCTGTGCTTAACATTTCTAGCTATCGGTAGAAGTCGAGCAGATTGGAAACCGTTCGCGAGTTGTAGGGTGCTTGAAATATTATCTCATTATTACTTATAGGTTTGTTCATGGTATTAAAATGGAGACCGAGCAAAGAGAAGTTAGGGTGCAACAAGACATGGTCTTGTGTGCGGTAGCTTTGCTCGTGTCGGTTGAGGATCAAATCGAATGTGGCTTAGTTGATCAAGTTTGAATTGTACTAATCACATAGTAGTTATATGGGAACTAGCAAACTGGTGTAACTCAATGACAATGATTGTTGGACATTAAACTCCCCTCTTTGGATTCATGTGGGAGAGCATGGCTAAGGTGCTCGGGAGGGGAGATTTGAATCAATTCTAATTGTGTTGTTGTGAAAGGTTGTCACGTACGACTCCACGGAACGGCATACGTGACGTGTGATTGGGTTTCTCCTGCAGGATATAAATCGATTTAAATCACCGTTCCTCACGGCTAATTAGTACACTTGTGATCTCGTCACATCGTAGTAAGAAATGAGCAAATGATTATTTATATGATGCTGAATTGTTTTAATATTGTATGCAAATCATGCGTAAATTAGTATAGGTTAGCACACCTTTATGTTTTCAATGGACCCACGTAACTTGGCTAAAACATGAAGATAATGATCGATATCCTAATATTGTTTCAGCAAATAAAAATCAGCCCCTTGAGCCTTGCATGGTCTAGAAATCGATTACGGAGAACCGAAAATTTGACGGGTAAGTCTTACTGAGTATTAGTTGCTCAGGCTTTATGGATTAATTTTTTGTTACAGATGATTATCAAGGAAGCTTTTGTGATTGTTGTGGCAAGATGGTGGTGGGAGGGTGAACCCCCGTCGGAAGGGGCAGTCGAGTGGGTTCCCGCCTCTCCATCGCACGACCCGTGAAGGATGAAGCGTGCCTATGGGCTGACATGCTTCGGATTAGGCTAATGGCGTTGAGTGCTAGAACGCTTCCGCATATTTTGTATAAACACGCTTTATTTTGATGTCATATGACACTATGGACTTGAACTATTGCAAGACATTAACTATGTTCATGTAATATAAGTACCTTGCCTATGTTGTACTATTAGGTCATTTGCTTGCCAAACTAACACCCGATGATCCTGGAATGACGAGTCGTCCCGTAATTCGGGTGGTTCTATCACAACGTCCTTGGCGTAGTGGGCGTACTCGACGGCCGAAGCGGCAGCACGTCATCGACCTAATGGACGCGTGTCTGCTCTCGACTGGCTGGTCGTGGCGACGTGCTCGAGGGGTTGCCCCAGGGTATTTATCCGGCAGCCCTCGGGTCGACCGCTGCAGTTCCACCATGCCGCTTTTCTCGTGGACCGCGGGACATTCCCGAGACGTTACCCGCCTGGCCCCCAGCATCTGACAGGTGGACCTAGGTCCCATCCGTCATTGGGGCGGTGGACCTTGCGCGGCGATGGAATCCCAGACGTCGCGCCTGTTGCCCTGCCAGAGGTTGCGGACATAGAAAAGGAAGCCTTCCAGAGAAGGATGGTCCCTTCCTGCCTTTTGCGATCTTCGTCCTCCTTCTGCGTGCTCGAAGCCTCCGCTCCCCAGCGCTCTCATCTTTCTCGCACCACCATGTCTTCCGGCCTTCACTCTTCTAGGCTCCGCAGCAATGGCGACATCACACTTGTGAGCCACCTGCTCGGCTGGCAGTCAGCCACATTCAACAGAATGATCCGTCACGGGGAGGTCCAACGGACCGACATGCAACCCGGCTAGAGATGGCAATGGATATCCATTACCCGCATACCCGCGGATATACGACCCGATGGGTACGGGTTTGGGTAGAAATTTATATCTGCGGGTATGGGTTCGGGTAATGGACAAATCCCAATGGATAGTTTTTACTGGATAAGAAAATGTCATATCTATATCCGCTTACCCGTACCTGAATATTAACATGTGGGTTTCATGTAACATGTTGATTAATAATAAATTAAATTTCCATTATCATATAAAAAAGAAATTATTATTGTAGGCATTAATTTGTGAATATTTAGATCTAGCAATATTATGTATTTTTTGTCACTATTTGATCATGAACATTGGTTAATTAGATCTAACAAGGTTATGTGTTGAAGACTTGAAGTGTTGCAGAAATCTTACTATTTTGTTAAAGGATTTCGGGTAACAGATATGCCCGCGGGTAAAAAAATATCCGTGGGTAATGGATACGGATAAAGTTTTTTGCCCGCTGCGGGTAACGGGTACGGGTTCGGATACGGATTTTGTCCAGTGGGTATGGGTAAATGAGGACAATATCCGCAGATATTTTACCCGTTGCCATCCCTAAACCCGGCGAGGTGGTTCTGTTCACCTCGTACGTGTTGTCCAGGTTTGCGCTCCCGATGTCGTCCTTCCTCCTCACCCTACTGAAGGTGTATGGGCTCCAGCTGCAGCACCTCACGCCGCGCGCCCATGCTCTGGTGGCCGTCTTCGTCTACTTCTGCAAGATGTTCGTGTGCGTGCGGCCTTCGATGCGGCTCTTCAGGGCGTTCTTCTCCTTGAGGGCTTCGGGAGAAGCACAAGTCACCTGGGGGCTTACTACTTCCAGCACCGAGGGAGGAGCTCCGCGCCCTACATCGCGCCCTTCACTCCCGACAAGTGGGAGCACTTGAGGGAGGACTGGGTGATCGCCCAGACTGACGTCCATGACCGCCTGGAGCTGACCGGTGGCCCGCCGATGGCCGAGGTGGCCGTTGGGGACAAGATCCCCGACCTGCAGGACGCCTACACGCCGATGCTGGAGAGGATCAAGTACTTGGCCGAGGAAGGCCTGACCTCGTTGATGGTCTTGGCTGACTTCCTGTCCTGCAGGATTGCCCCTCTCCAGCAGCGCGTCCGGCCCGCCTGGCAGTACACCGGGCAGGGCGACGTGACCTGGTTGGCGCGCAAAGCAGGATCATCGCCGGATCGGGAGGTGCTGGGAACGATACTGTAGAAGCTCTCCTGTGAGCCAATCTCCGACTACACCATCACCCCGCTGGCGAGCTGTCAGCCCGTCCACCTCAACCCGCAAGCACGGTCGAGGCTTCTGAAGGAACTGCCGACGCTGGTCGACAACGATGTCGCAGTGCAGCAGGGTCGGCGATGCCTCGCGGGGCATAGAGATCCTCGGAGCGGATAGCGCCGGTGGCCAGGTGGGGCTTGTGCCGAACTCACTCCCAAACAGAGGGAAGGAGTCGGATGGTAGATCCGCTCCTGTGGAGCGCCCTCATTCACTGCCCAAGGATGCCCCAGAGTCGAGTAGGGCGCCGAAGAGGAAGCTGGTCCGTTCCGACGGAATCTCCATCTCGGGCCCCCAGACGAGGGGTTCCCAGGCTTCCCGCGGTCTTGCACCGGGCTCGGCGACTGGCGCTGGATGCAGCTCTGGAGCTGCTGCTGCTGGAGCAGCCCCGGCGGCCACAGGAAGGGTGGCTGGCGCTGCTCGATCTTCAAGGAGGACCCCCGACGTTCCCTCGTGGCAAAATAAGCCCTCGGGCGTGTCCCCGGCTCAGAAGTCATCGTCAGGGAAGGCTCTAGAAGTGGCGTCGGTGACGACAAGGGTTCCAGCAGCGCCATTGGCTCCTCAGCTGTCAAGGGTGGCCCCAACACAGGGCGCATATACGGTGTCGGGATCCTCAGCAGGGAAGGCTCTTGCTACGCCGTCTTCGGCGACAAATACCCCTGAGGTTCCGCCTGCTCCGAAGCCGACAGAAGCGACCTCAACACTGGCGGGAGCGAGTGGCTTGAGCCCTCCTCGTAAGAAGTTCCGCGTGGGGTGGAACCTCCAGGTACGGCTCAACCTTTCTGTCCAAGTTGTGTACTGAGCATCTGGATGGCGTAGTTGAGCTTTGATGTTTCTTCTTGCAGTGGTCCTCGATAGAGAACCCCTCCTCCTCATCCGCAGCAGCAGTTTGGGAGCCGGAGCTCCTTCTTCGCCAAAGCTCCAATGCCGGTGGCAGTGCCTGAGCCTGCACCTGGGGCGGCTTCGGATGTTAGCACCCGGGCCCCCGAGGCCAGCCAACTGGCAGGCGTGGACGCCTCTGGTAGCAGCGCGGCTGTTGCTGAGCGAGCTGCTAGCCCTCACCCTCTTCCTCCGCAGGATACCATGGTGGTAGCCTCACGGGAAGATAGAGAGCCGGAGGGTGTCGAGGCAGTCTCTCGCCTGGCGATGCCGAAGGCTGTCCTGCTCCCTAGGGCTGTGAGAGCAGTCTGCTCTAGCCTAGACCAGATGCAGGACGTGCTCGAGCAGGAGTGGGCCGAGCTAAGGTCTTAGCGGGAGTGCCTCTGGGACTGGGACGACATACTGAAGGCGTGGGTCCAGTCCTCCAGGGAAAAGGCGCAGGCTCGGGAGGAGCAGCATGAGGCGCGAGAGGAGGCCCTCGAGGAGAAGGAGGCCGTCATCACCAACCTCCACAAGAATGCGGTGAGCCTCCTGGCTGAGGCCAAGGGCCTCCATGCTACCGCCAATGCACTCTCATGGGTCTAATGGAGCTCCGAGAGATGCTCCTTTGTCAGGAGAAGGAGGCGAAGGCATGGGAGAGGGAGCTCTCCGATCGTGTGGCCGCTCATGAGGAGGAGCGGGGGCGCCTGAAGAAACAGCTTCAAGGCATCTACGACCGGGAGCTTGCCGCTTCAGCCAGGGAGACTGACCTGGACGAGCGGACCGCATGGCTGGCCACCAAGGAGCAGTCCCTGTCTGCTATGGAGCAGGATCTGGCCGCCTAGGAGAAGGAGCTGGCGAGGAGGAGTTCAGCGGGGGAGCTGGCTTCTTCCGCCATGGTGGTCGAAGACCTGCGGGCTTCTCGTGCCGCTGAGGCAGAGAAGGTCTGGGACTTCCTCGGCTGCGTGGAAGCGGCGCTGGAACCCTTTGGCTTTGGCCCCTTGCGCTCCAGTGGTCTGGCCCAGGAGGTGAGCCAGGTGCTCCCTGCCCTGGACTCGGTCGGGGAGAAGCTCCTGACGTTGGAGAACGTCATGGGGGCGCAACTGGAGGCCGAAGGCAAGGCTCTGGCCTAGCAGGTGGCAGAGCATGTGCTCTCCTGCCTTCGGAGCTGTGACCCCAACATCTCCCTGGAACCTGTGGCGCAGGACCACAACGCAAAGCTGTCAGGGGCGGCCAAGTCCGCTGTGGAGGAGGTCTCCTGACTTGTAGCCGCTAGGTTCCAGCACGGATAGCTCCTAGGTCTCCCGCTCGCCTTGTATCCTCCTTTGTGTGTTGGAGCTCTGCAGGTTAATAAAGACTCTTATGCGTCAAGTCTTGTGTTGTCTTGAGTTGTTGGTGTATACTTCGAACCCTTGGCAGCGCAAAGGTCCGGAATGACTTAGCCGAGGTAGGTAGCTCTTTGCCGATTTCCCGAGCTTGTTCCTCCCGGTCCTTAGCAGCGTAAGGACCCAGAGCGCTCCGGCAGTGTGGCTAACACACCTCTCAGGGCCTTGGCAGCGCAAGGACTTGAGGGGACCTCGGCCAGTGTCTTCAGCTTGTTGTAGTCAAAGCTCTGAGTCTTCTGCTTGGTGCTGCAGCGGTCCGACGTCCTGCCCGCATGGTCCACCATGATGGCCCCTGGTAGGTGTGGCCCTTGAGTTGGGGTGCACCTACCAAGTAGACTGGAGGAGGCAGGATGTCAGCATCGGTCCTGGGAGTTCCGGGATGCCAAAGACCTGTTCGGACCTGCAGACATGGCAAAAGAAAGGGAGTAGCCATGCTCTCTGGCCAGCCTTTCCTGTTGTTAGTTTTGCTGCGGCTTACGGTCCGCAGCTGAGCTGCGGGGCCTGGGTAATTCAATGTGGGTCGCCCAGGCTATCGTTAAGCCTTGCCCAGGGGTATGAGCCCTCCGGTTCCCCGGTATTGAGCTGTAGCACTGGAGAGGCAGAGTGTGCACGCTTGGGGTACAGAACCAGGCAAAGCATCCTACACACCCTGGACCTCCCGCTGGCATAAGCCTTTCGGCAAAGGGACCATTCGGCACCATAGGGCCCCCAGGCAATGAGACAACCAAAGGGTCCTAATTTATGATTCAAACTTTACTCAGGGGTACGGGCCGTCCGGTTCCTCAGTACTGAGCTGTAGCGCTGAATAGGCAGGGTGCGCACGCTTGGGGTAGAACCAGGCAAAGCAGGCTACACACCCTGGACCTCTCGCTGGCGTAAGCCTTTCGGGGGAGGGACCATTCGGCGCCATAGGGCCCCCGAGCAACGAGCCAACCACAGGACCCCATGTACACCACAGCTACCTCAAGCAGACCCGCCTGTAGAAGGATAGCACAGCTCCTACTAAAGATAGAGAAGGAAAAGGGCAGCTGGCCATACGGCCGAAGCAGTATGGAAAGAAAGCACAAAAAATAAAGGGGGTGATGTCCGTGGTCCGGTTACTTTTTTGTCCATAGGCGTGTACCTTCCGGTCCCCAGTACTCAGTTGTAGCGCAGGGGAGGCAGTCCGGCAGGCTTAGGGTACGGAACCAGGCTAAGCGGGCTGCACGTCCTGGACCTCCCGCAGACGTTAACCTTTCAGCTAGAGGACCTTCCAGTGCCACGGGACCTAGGAAAAGTGTGTAGGACAGGCTACGGACATGTCATTTGCAATTGATATGCATGAGTGAGCATAAATAGTAAAGAGTACGCAGGGTAGTCAATTATTTTCTCATTTCAGGCTTACTTCATAGGAGGAGACAGGCTGTACAAGAAGGCAGCGACACACTCCGGATGACAAGAGTAGCAGGACTCCTCTGGATCTTAGCTGTTCTAAGCGTTGTTCCTAGACTCTATGACACCCTTTCAGAGAAAAAAGAATCCTACCGCTGCGCTAAGGATAGAACTTATGGAGGCGTTATATGTTCCATGGATTGGGTAGAGGTACCCTATTATCCATGGCTAGGCGGACGCACCTGGGGCAGCATACTTGTGTTGCTCGGAAGAGACTCTCCCATATGGGGGAGGGTTTGTCATCCCTTCTCGATAAAGTATTCGCTGAAGCACCAGGTGGCCCCACCTTGGGCTGTCTACTCCGCGTGTACCACTGCTGATATCGCCGGAGCGTTTGGCGGTGTAGCGTGTTTTGAGCAGCCGCTAACATCATTTCCTCGTTGACGAGGTCGATATCTTCACGCCAAATCTGGTCCTGCATGGCTTCTCAGTATGCTCGGACGTGGGATGAGCCCATGGTGGTTTCCGGGGGGAGGGCGGCCTCGACCCCTACACAAGTGTAAGAGGGTGTTTCCCTTGTCGCACGACAGGGGGAGACATCTGGTTAGACGTGGAGCGCCTTGCGTCACTCATTTTTGGCACTGGAGTCAAGGTCGGAGTGGCCGTATACGGCTTTCAACGTCCTCTCAGCTTCTTGATACTCCATCTCCTGCTCAGCGTTGGCCTCTCAGGTTTGGCCTTTTGTTTGCCCTCCCACGGGCGGGAGGGTGTGCCGTTTTGATGTGGCCGCTGTTGTTGCAGCTCACGGAAGCGCTCCGCAAGCTTCTTAATCTCATGGCAGTCGCTGGTGCCATGACGGTTGGAGTTGTACACCAGGCACCCCTGGCCGTCATCGCTGGTAGACAACGGTCGTGGACGCTTGTCCGTGCCCGGGGCTCAGCCCCCACCGGCCGCTGCAAGGGCCGCAGTGGGTGCCCCGGCCAGAGGCTTGTTCATGCCTCCGGTCTTGTTCTTCTTACAGCTGCACGGAGCAGCAGCTTCTCCGGCACTCCCTGCCTCGGAGGCAGGTCGTGAGTGCCAGTCTCGACCTTTTGCCGCCCTGGCGCACTTGTTGGCCAGGCTGAAGAGCTCAGAGACGTCCTGGGCGTCGTCCATGGCAAACTTCTCGAGCATCTTCTTGTCACGGATGCCCTACCGGAAGGTGACGACGATGGAGGCGTTGGAGATGTGAGCGATGGTGTTCATAACCTGGGAGAACCGCTGGATGAAGAATGGCAGCGACTCCCCATCGCGCTGACGCACGGTGTGGAGGTCGGGCTCGATGCCGGGGCGCGTGTAGGAACTCCCGAAGTTGGCTGTGAATCTCCAGCACAACTCTTCCCGGGACGTGATGGAGACTGGGGGAAGGTTCATGAGCCATGACCGGGTTGTGCCGGTCAGGGGCACGGGGAAGTAGTTGGCCATGACGGCCTCGTCCCCTCCTGCAGCAAGGATGGAGGTGGAATAGATCTGCAGGAACTCGGCGGAGTTGACCGTCCCATCATATTTCTCTGGCAAGTGGGGCCGGAACATGGGTGGCCATACCACCATGCGAAGGTGTGGGTCGAGCGCCATGCAGCCCCCGACTGCTCCTGGGGAGGAAGGGGCTTGCGGGGCGCGTCCCGCTGGTACGACGCTCGGAGAGCCGTACTCTCCTTTGAGGTTGCGACGCCTCTCTCGGCGTTGCTCAATGGCGATATGACCATCCTCGCTTGCGTGGCAACGGTTTAGCTCGACCCTGAGGTCTGTTGTGGCCGTCGCGCAACTGGGCCAGCGAGGGTTCTGCCCGCTGTCTCCTGTAGGCAGGAGAGTTCATGGCGGCAGCGACGAGGTGGTTGACGTCATGTCACCACTCCTTTGCCGCCTTGGGGGTGGCGCCCTCTCCAGGAGGGTTGTGGAGCAGGGCGCGTGCTGCGGCCAACGCGCTCTCCGGGCTCGGTCATGGTGGTACTGTCACCACCGTCGGAATAGAGGGCCACCAGGAGGAAGCAACCACTGGCGGTGTGAGCACCGAGGGCACGCCGACCATGCGGTCGCCAGCCCGTCCTGACTTGGGCACCGTGAGCACCGTAGGCATACCGACCGTCAGGTTGCCGGCTCAGCCGGATTTGGGCGCCATGGACGCACCGACCATCTTTTCGTCAGGCGGGCCAGACTTGCCCGCCCTGGAGCGGTTGGTGGCTTCGTCGTCTCCTGCTTGGAGACGACAGAGAGTTGGCGAGAAGGCTCACCATGGTCACCTAGAGACCGCGAAAAGCCCCCTACCTAGCACACCAAATGTCGGAGTGTGAGCTTCAATACTCTTCCTGACCTGCTACAGGAGCAGCCCACGGAGGTTTTTTGTTTGGAGGGGCTTGGCGTCCCTAGCGCGATCTGGCTCGAGAGCGCGGGTGAACACCAAGATTTACGTGGTTCGTGCCGGAGGAGCGTAATACCCTCTGTTGGGTGGACACTGTAACACCCTCAAATTCATTTCCATGCATTGCATGCATTTTTCATATAGAGAAACATTATAAAAGAAGTAGAAATGGTGGAAGGAACCATAGAAATGGAGAAAGAATCATAAAAATGGTGGGGAATGGGAAAAAGATAGCTGAAATGAGCCAATTCCAATTTGTCGAAGTGCGCTGTCGACACTTCCCCCGGCCCCGCTGGACACGTGGCACCCTCGGAGCTCACCCCTGTGGAGGGGGTGAGGTCCGGCACTGCTGGCCACATGGCAGGCCCCGGGCTCGCCTCTGAGGAGAGGGAGGCCTGGCCCCGCTGGACACATGGCGCCCTCGGAGCTCACCCCTGCGGAGGGGGTGAGGTCCGGCACTGCTGGCCACGTGGCAGGCCCGGGGCTTGCCTCTAAGGAGAGGGAGGCCTGGCCCCGCTGGACACGTGGCACCCTCGGAGCTCACCCCTGCGGAGGGGGGTGAGGTCCGGCACTGCTGGCCACGTGGCAGGCCCGGGGCTCTCCTCTGAGGAGAAGGGAGGCCTGGCCCCGCTGGACACGTGGCGCCCTCGGAGCTCACCTCTGCGGAGGGGGTGAGGTCCGGCACTGCTGGCCACGTGGCAGGCCCGGGGCTTGCTTCTGAGGAGAGGGAGGCCCGGCCCCGCTGGACACGTGGCGCCCTCGGAGCTCACCCCTGCGGAGGGGGTGAGGTCCGGCACTGCTGGCCACGTGGCAGGCCCGAGGCTCGCCTCTGAGGAGAAGGGAGGCCCGGCCCCGCTGGACACATGGCACCCTCGGAGCTCGCCCCTGCGGAGGGGGCGAGGCCCGGGGTTCACCTCTGAGGAGAGGGGAGGCCCGGCCCTGCTGGACACGTGGCGCCTTTGGAGCTCACCCCTGCGGAGGGGGCGAGGTCCTTAGGCGGTTTTTTCTCCTGTGGGCGGGGGTACCCGGTACTGAGGGTACCTACACAATTTCCAGAAATTTTCCCCACATTTGGGGAATTTCCCCCACATTGCTGCCACACCAGATCAATTGGGAAAAAGTTTGGTTTGTTATGATTTAGCTCTAATTAGAGTAGGATTCTTCCCCCCCCCCCCCCCCTTATAAATAGAACCCAAACCCCCCCTCCTTGGCCGCAACCCCTTTCCCTTTTTCCCCCTCTCAAGTCGGTGACTTGGAGGCCCTAGCCCCCAACTCGCCGAGTTGGACCCCCCCTCACCAGAGTTCAGTCGCTGGTGAGCCCCACCGGTAAGCCCGCCGACGAGCCCCGTCACGCCTCGCCGTCGCTGGAAAAGAGCCGATGATCTGTCCTGCCCTAGTCTTCCATAGAAAAATTCCCCGCTGCTACCATTGCCAGGAGGAAGGCCCTGCCACCAAAGGGAAGTGAGGTAGGTCTTCATTACCCATCTTACGACATCGTCGCTGTTTCTACGCATCCATTTTCTTTGCTCCCTTCAAACAGAAACTTTTTCGTGTGGACAGATCACGTTTTGATCGGTTTTTGATGGTGGAATTGATCTAGATCTTGAGTCAAGATCATCACCACGTCCACACTTGATCCCTACACCCTTGTTCATCATAAAACCCCATGAAAGCCCATTAAAACATGCAAGGACACGTACAAACTGGTTTAATAAAACAGCACCATAGGATTTGCATTCATATACACCATTGCATCTTGAGTAAAGTTTGTGCATGATGTTTGATTGCTGTAAATTTTGTATGTGTGTGGTCGTGAGTAGAAGGACAAGCTCAGGAAGCCATTTACGAAGAACTACAGCACCAAGACTTCGAGATGCTTGAGCAACAAGAGCCACGGGAGCAAGGCAAGTGCCCCTTGACCATATTGATCCCATGTTTTGAAACTGTTTTGTTTGCGAAAACTCGTATGCTTGAGTCAACTTGATGGGACACCCTTTTATAGGAGTTTACTAGTATTGTTAACCATCCTTGTCACCGGGAAGTTGATGAGTCGGGTATGGTCATCTTTCCTTTTTGCTTCGCTTAATCTACCGAATACGGGAAGCTGAAATTAAACATGGTTAGCTACTGCACTCATATGAATAATGATAATGAGAACTTGATGATGATAATGAGCACGGAATCGGGGGAGATCTAGGCAAGCTTGGTTCGTGGATGTTGCTGAATGAGATGGTGGTTTACTTGCCATAGATCTAAGAACCGGTTCATGCTAGCACATGCCAGGAAAACAGTGCCACCACAAGGCCAAATATGGGTGCGGCTTAGCTGACTAATTAGGTGTGTTGCTAGCTTGTTATGGACCGGGGATGGTGCAGGGAATGGGAGTCGAGAGGGACTGCCCTGGGAACTGCATGGCACAAGAGGGGGCCCGTGGGTGGGAGAATCGTGATTCGAGCCTGCTGGTGAAACCTCAGTGAGTCCATACATCTAGTAGCCCCTTTGTAAAGGCTATTTTGTGATCTCTTGGCCATACACCGACGGTTGTGTACTGGTATAATGGAGGTTTTGAAGTTGCCGACGGGTGACGAAATCACAAACTTGTGGGTAAAGTGGTGTCACCTCTGCAGAGTGTAAAATTATCATGATAGCCGTGCTTCCGGTCACAAGCACCTGTCCAACTCTCATGATTAGAGGGAAAACGTGGGATGGATGTTCGGTATGGTTATGGTATGGGATTGGTTTTGGGACTGTTTTGAGTCATGAAAACGAGTTTAGTTTCAGTTATACGAATATGAGATGGTTATGAATGTTTATGAAATGAACTTGAGAAAGGTTAATGGATGGTTGAGACTTGATAAATGGTGAATTTTGATGGAGAAAATGATGCTGAATTACTTGGTCATGTTGGGATAAATATCACTTAGAAATAGTTACTGTTTTTATCATGTTGTGAAAAAAAATTGCTTGCTACAATGAGCCTTTTTATTCCTACCTTGTTGTAAGCTACATGTCATACTTTTCCCGCACTTGCTGAGTACGACATGTACTCACCCTTGCATTACCACATAAACATCAGCTACAGGAGAAGAGTACTTCGAGGACCATGTGGAGTACTAGGCATGCGAACTACCGTCAACATGCCTGTGGAGTTGAAGATGGAGCCGCTGCTACTTAGTTATTTCCGCTGTCGTTTAGAGACTTCCGTTGCAAGAATATGTTAGAGATTCATGAGTGAGACAATGAGTCGATGTAATAAAGTACTTAAACCCTATTTATTCGTGGTTATATTCTGAATTCAGTTTGTGGATTACATGTGTATGTGTGATGAACATCCTGGGCACACATATGCATTAACTTGGTTCTGTTTACGGAACCGGGTGTCACAGACACCCCGGTCCTTTTATAGCCCAGGCCAGGGAGGTGACAGTGAGGCTTGGGGCCCGAAAGGTGGCCCCGAAGCTATATGAACCCTATACATGATCTAGGATTTTCACTACCCTGAGTAGAGTAGTCGGTGGGGAGTTAAGTCTCGCCTCCTGGCCCATTGAGCGCCCCTGTCTATGTGGCAGGTGATGATGAAGACGTCGTCTTGTCGCCACGTCTTCTCGCTCTATTGTGCGGCTCTGTGCCTTTGGGCGGCACTGTATCACTGTCACGCCTCGCCACCCTGTCTTGTCACAATAATGGCGAACGGGCGGAGAACGGAGGCGTGCACTGTGGGCCATGCTTATGGGGAAGGTGCGAGTCTTTAATGCACGACCTGATAGTGCACTTCCTCCTTGACTTCATCAACACACGGCCCACAACAGATCATGGGGCATGTGGTGGCTCCGGAGCTCTCCTTGGTTGATTCGGAGCGGGGATACACGTGGAAGCTCCGGACCTCACCTCAGTGGGGAGACTTGGTCCGGGGCCAAGGGCACGTGTCGGCTCCAGAGCCCTCCTCGGCAGGGAGGAGGTTTGGAGCCCACCGACATGTGGCAGCTCCGGACCTCACCTCAGCAGGGAGACTCGGACCGGAGCCAAGTGCATGTGTCGTCTCTGAAGCCCTCCTCAACACGGAGAATGTTTAGAGCCACCCGACACGTGGCAGCTCCGGACCTCACCTCAGCGGGGAGGCTCGGACCGGAGCCAAAGGCACGTGTCAGCTCCAAAGCCCTCTTCAGTAGGGAGGAGGTTCAGAGCCCACCAACACATGGCAGCTCCGGACATCACCTCAGCGGGGAGGCTCGGACCGGAACCAGGGGCACGTGTGGGCTTCATAGCCCAGGCACACGTGCCAGCCCCGGGGATGACCTCGGGGCCAAGGTCACGTGGCTACGTTGGCGCCCTCCTTAGCGGGGAGGTGAGGCGCGGGCTGTCTTTTTCCCTCCACGGGGGGGGGGGGGGTACTCGGTCTGCAGGGTACTGACAACGCATATAGAAGCAATCTTAAAACTTCCAGACACCTTAGGAACGTCCCAAACATTCCTAAAACAACTCTACTTCGTACCTAACACTAAATCCTATTATAACCAACTCGAAACTTTCCATAAACGAACCATAACCGCCTCAGCCGCAGCCTGAGCGCAAAATCCAGCCGGTCGAACCTTTTCAACAATATCTTCACTTCCATATCTCTTCACCACGCCTTGGAACAATGTAGCCACGTCCATGCACCCCTTGCATACGTGCAAACACTTTCTAAAACATTCACAACAGCTTCATATGCATTGTTCTTGACCACAACATGCTGCGTGACCTCCCGATTAGCTCAACCACAATTCCTCCCGAACTTGATTGTTGAATCTCATCTTCTCCCTAAGACTAGTTCAAGGATCTCCATCACCAGCCATGTCTTGACCTCAAGCAACACCTGCACATGAACAAACATCCACTTTTTTCGAGCACAAGTCCGCAACTAGACTTACGTTAGTCCGGAAACCACAACACCTTACATGAGCACCTCATATAAGCATGTTGCAAATCATAGCAATGTATTAACCACCATAATCAGCCATAAAACATCAAAAACTTAGTAAGAGAATACTAAGCAAACATTCCATAAGCCAAGAAGCAAGTTCAAAACATTGCAAGTTAAAAACAGAGTGGTTGAAAATTAAACACTATGAAAACAACTGTTATGCAGTGACAGTTACTCCTGAAATGCAATGAGAAAGTTCGGACAATCTGAAGCGGGTATTTCGGCAATATTCGAAATATTGAATGTAAATCATCACTTTTATTCTAATTGCCAATGTATTCAGGACACATAGATCTCACAGCCGAGTATGTCGTGGCGCATCTCGAGCTGTTCGGTCGGTTTCAACGCGACCGCCGGCTCCCAATTGTGGATTGGGCGTAAAGCCTGCCATCGCATTGGGGCAGGCAAAGGTGTGATATAAGCAGGAGGAGTGACTAGAGAGTCATAGCCAGTTTCTGTGATGCAGCGTTCACCGAGGGGATGATGGTCCTCGTCGGACATGGTGTCGGTGCTGTAGTCACAGCCGGTCATGTCCTCCAGGATGGGAAAAGGGATGATGGTGCTTTGTCGATCATGCCCCAGAAGTTTCCTTCAGGGGCGCAGTTGACGACATCGATGGGTGCGTCGTACATCAGTCGTAGGATGCCACCGTCGTCAGCACCAAACTCCAGGCTTCCAAAACGGAAAGCCTGGCGGGGCGTGAAGGTGACATCAGCTTCGAGACTGTTGTCGGGGGCGGTGACAAACTCGAGGCTGCCGAAACAGAGCTTCTCGCCGATGTGGAAGCTTGAGATCATGATAGCCATCACAAAAGAAAACGAAAAAGCGAAGCGGCCCCGTACCTGGCGCGCCAACTGTCGGTGTTTTTACCACCGGCTAGTAATCGAATGCTTCACGTCTTATGTACGGATGGCAAGCTAATATAGACAATGATTTATACGGAATCGGACAACGTGTCCTACGTTCAGTCTAGGGGGTTTGTCAGCATTGTATTAGCTCAGGCGGTTAAGGGAATCGTGTTTACAAGTGAGGCTTGCTCGCGTGCAAGAGTGGAGAGAAAGCCAAAGTGTTGTGTGCGTGTGAGCCATTTCGCCGTGCGAGGGGAGGTCCCGGGCCTCCCATTTTATAGCCTGGACGTCTATACCTACCCGCTGGCTCCTCATAAGTGTGGCGGGGGTTTACATGGTGTGTAAATGCCAAAAGCGGCCCAAAGTGGTGCAGGAGCGATGAGTACACCTGCTCTCGTCTAGTATATAGTCTACGTCTACATTCCTTCCTTGTACACCCGTATTGAGAGGGATGGGACGGGTGGTGATGATGGCTCGGCATCGTGCTTTTCTTGTCACACGTGGCCTTCCACTCCATTTTGAATTCCTTCTGTCGTTCTATCACGTTGGTATTTAAGCCTCCCGCCTGCCTCCGGTCCAGCCTCTAGCCCGGATCGCCCTTTCCTCTGGCCTTGTCGGCCGGGCTTGAAGGTTGGACGTCGCTTCTTTCCTTGGGGTCGGCTGCTTCCTTTGGGTCGGACTTCCTGGCAACGACATCCTAAGTTTGTAGTGCAGGTCGGGGCCCGCACAACCACATGTATCAGCGCGATTGGTTAGCCGGTCACCTCTTGGGTACCCGAGGTACGTTACCCCGTCAATCTGAATACCTAATTTACGGCTGAATCAGGTAAACCAATTATTATTTTTGTGAAGGGGTTGCGAATCCAAAAAAACTGCTCTCCTCGGTCTCACAACAGCTTCTCAACCAACCAAATACAAACATCTCACTATAGTTTTTTATGTATTTACCCACAAATCCCATTGTGAGCGCCCGGCCCGGGAATCGCAGTGGGTGGTGCCGTGCGATGCGGCACCCAACAGCATGCACGAAAAGACGATAAGAACATAACGGAACCATTTTGTTACTCAAGATAATTTCTTTTACAACATAAAGTACACGCGCAGCGGAAATTAACATTTTCTGGACAAACTACTCACTCTCGACCCTAACTACGCCGAAGAGAAGCCGTTCAGCCCGTGAACGCTTCCTACTAGCTTCACCAAAGAAAGGCAGCGGCTAGGTTTCCGATGAGTTGAACAAACTGTGAGGTTCATCGTCTCACCGAACAACCCTCTTCATAGCAGGCATCCTGCTACCTGCAAAAACAACTCAGAAGCAACCGTGAGCACTAAGGCTCAACAAGACTTACCCGTCACTCCTAAACATGCAACTCTACATGCAGGGGTAGTGAAAGAGTAGGCATAGGAATTTGCAAAATGCATCTTGACTAAACTTGATCCTTATATTCAGATTCTTATAGCCTTCATTTTAGTGGTCCTCACGCCTCACAACATCGGAAGTCCACAATCAAACAAGAAACGCTTATCCCGATGTTGCTAGCCTAAGGTAGAAATGAAATTTAGTTGGCTCTATAACTACTTCAGTCAAGGTTCCAATACAGTGATTAATCCACAAACAGCAAGTTAAGAGACTTAGTTTCTCTTCTTACTAAGTCACGGCGCAGTGGGCAAGTATGCTCAATCCTCTTCCGCGAGCGACGGTGATTCGAATCAATAACAACCCGGAATACACGACACATACACCCGCCTCAAAAGACTCTCTCAAGAGCTCTTTCTTACGTTGTATGCAGCAACCTTTCACACGACACCCCGACATAGAAAAACGCTTCGCGCTGAGCAGGATGGTCCTCTACGCGGACACGTCGAAGTTGCCCGCTAAAGGATTTACACCTCCCGCCTTCTAAACGCCATTCCCACGCGAAGGATGAGTTTCTATATCACGGTCCATCGAGTTACATCGGTTTCATGGGTCCCATACCCCACTATATATCCGGTACAGCTCAATCTTGTCCAGCAGGGCCGCATACATACGGTCCTTAACCGACACGGACGGGGCTACAACCAACCTCCACATTTGCCTTACCATCCCGGTCCAGGCCAAATGTGGTCTCAAGCATTGTCACACCCATCGCAGGTCGAGACCAACCTTGAGTGCTCCATCCTACAGGAACATCCCCGTCCCCATCTCATATTCATGAGGGTGCTCTTATCCTTTATATCTCGCGAGTAACTCCATTACTCGAACTTTCTCGCGAGTAGCTTTTTACTACTCGACTTCTACCGAGCTAGCTACAATATTAGCCTAGCATCTACAACGAGGCAAAGCCTACACTAAACCTTCTAATGAGGGATGTAATAGGCATGCAAGTGGGTTTCAATCATCCTAGACATAATGCACTCAAGTCTAATAAACATGATGTGAAGTAAAGTAAAATTTAAAACGGTAACGATATGCAAACCGGGGCTTGCCTTGCTCAACGGTTTTGTAAGAAGCTAGGAGTTAGTCTTCCTCCGGAGAATCCGCCAAACTCGTCACGAGATGGAGATCCTCGCTGTAGAGTCGAGTCCTCGTCGAACGTCGACGTCACGTGAGCTATTAAGATGATTTATGCACATGTATTCACAAGCAATTTAGAAAATGATTCAAAACTGTTGTTGTACAAGTTAACTCACGCATAAGAGAGATAAACAACAGCAAGGTTTCTGTTGTTGGATCTACAACCTTAGAGATGATGAAAGCTAGGGTGAAAAGAGATACTAATAATCACCATGTGATTAAGTCCATTATATGAACACTTAAACCTAAAAGATGGTAGCTCAAGTTCCACAGGTCCAATGAAGCTGAGAATTTAACTACAGCCTCTATGGAAGGTATTCAGGCAGTGTGCAAAAATTGAGCTCATGAAATGGCTTCATGTGAGCACAACAAATCATTATGTGGTTTTCACTAATCTGCCTTTACCCCCTAGATATTAAGCTTTCCTATGCTGCAAAGTAGACTTTTTGTGACGTACAAAATATCCTGAGTCCATAGGAATCGGTTTTACCATTTTTGGAGTTTCCTACATGGAGATATGGATTTTTCAAAGAATGGTGAAAAGCTGAAATTGTCTCTGTTGATTTTCCTATTTTTCAGAGACATAAGGAATGAACACATTATTTGACCAAGCAAATTAGGTCCAATGCCTCTGAAATTTTTACTGGAGTTCAAGGAATTTTGGAAGAATATCCTGTCAAAATTTTGGAATTTTCCAATAAACAGAACTCCTGTAAAAATTCATACAAGGTTTTATTTAAATGAATTAATGAGCCAAATCCAGGGATTATCATAAACATTGGCCTGCACCCCTGGATAGTACTATTTGAGAGGAATCCAACAAAATTTGTTTCACAATTTTTGGACACTCCTACACAAAGTTATGGCTCTCCAAAGTTTGAACTAAAGTGGGAAAATCTGGAAAATGTTTAAATGCTGACAGTGGGTCCCACCTGTCATCCCTAACCTCCAGACTCGCGCCCAACAGGGCAGTGGCGGCCCACTCCGGCGAGATTGCCGGAAAGCAAGTTCCCAGCCACCTCCAGACCCCCTGCTGGCCGCCCCCCATATTTCCCCACGCTGAACACGTTGGTGAGGTCGCCGGCGGCTGAAACTCGCCGGAAAACAGGGCACACCGGTCACAGCAAACCCTAGAGCTCCGGAGAGGTCTTGCACGGTGAATTCTCCACCAAATGGTTGGTTCTTGGGCTCTATAGCACCAGGGGATCATGTAGAAGACCGACATGAGGTCTAAACCAGCTGGAGAGTGCTCTAAACCCATCGGCACCGTGCGCCCGATAGGGTCCAGCGGCATACCCTCTAAAAGAGCTCGGATTGCTCACTCTACACTCAATTTCTTGGTCTAAAATCGATGGAGGAGGTGTGCTAGGCAGTTAACATCCTGTGTGTGAAGTTTGAGACCCAACAAACACGAATTGAGGACGAATTTTACAATTCCTTACCTCATGGTCCGTTTCTGCCGCCCGGGAGAAAAACTTGAAATTCTCCCTCTGTGATCAATGGCTGGGGCTGAGCTTTGGAGGTGAGCAACTAGACTTTTTGGTGCACATATGGGGTGGCTTGCTTGGGCGTGATCCCTTCTGGTTTGGGCTGTCCACGGTGATCAGTTTCGGTCCTCCGACGTGCAACACGGGAGCAGCAGAAACTTTTCTGTTTCTGGGCGCCGGTGAGCTCGGGACGGCGGAGGGAAGTTGACAGCCGGCTAGAGCACTCAGGGGCGAAGCTTTTTGCTGTGGAGACCTCAAGCTTCTGGTGGCTAGGTGGCTGGGTAATCGGGAGAAGAAAATGGGCGCTGGTTGTGTTCTGCTCGGGAGAGAAACCCACGGGAGCGAGGCAGAGCAGGAGAAGAGTGGAACTTCGCCTGTGCAGCCTTCGGGGGAAGATAAGGGCACCGGAGAGGAGGAGGTGGCACCGAAGATCGTCGTGTGCGATCGGCTGCCGAGAGCTGTCGCACGCTCAGCCATCGGTGGAGTCGGTTTGCACTTTTGTGAGACTGACCAGTGGGGTCCACAGCCACAATTCTCCCTCTTATCCCCCATTTCGATTTAAAATAGCAAATGAGCTCCAATTGTGATCAAACTTGGAGGATAGGCTAAAAGAATTATGAGGAACTGAAATCTGAAATCAGATTTTGAAATTGAGTATGTTTGGTTCAAAATTCAAATTTAAGTTTGAATTTGAACGTGCCCTCATTTAATCCTCGGAATAAATAGTATATGAAACCTAAAATTCTCCAAATTTGAAACTTAGGCTCTTGAATACATGAGAAATGCATCTATGCTCTCACATATGGGCCTTTGTACAATCTGAATAGGAATCCTTTCAAAAGGATTCAAATTGCATTTAAATTTCCTCCACTCTACTCATAGAGAAGGTGCACATGAGTTAGAGTTTTTGGAAGTCTAATTCTTTCTCCTAGGTTAACATGTGTTGAGCATGGGCTAGAGGAAATTTTAACTCCCTCACATGTCCATTTGTGTGTTCGTCATTTCATGTGACACAATTATAGCCTTTGATCGCCTTAACTTTGTTTCATAAGTTGAAATCAAACTTTACAAAAGTTAGGGCTGTTACATTCCTCCCCCCTTAAAAGAATCTCGTCCCGAGATTACAAAAAGAAAGAAGAAGGGAGAATGACTCCTGGACATATGGTACAAACAAGTCTGGAAAATTTAAACAGAGAAATTCCTCGCTTTCCCACGTAGCTTCATCAGCGGTGTGGTTGCTCCACAAGATTTTGTAAAATCGCAATGTCCGATTTCTTGTGGCGCGAGTCTTCTCGTCAATAGTCTGTATCGGATACTCAGAATAGGTGAGATCCGGTTGAAGATCCTCAATGTTCTCCATATGAACCGCGGTCGGGTACTTAAGACATTTCCGCAGTTGAGAGACATGGAAAACATTGTGAATACCCGAAAGTGACGCCTGTAGCTCCAGACGATAGGCCACGGGTCCGCATACCTCAGTGACAGCAAACGGCCCGATGAATCGCGGAGCAAGCTTTCCCTTCACTCCGAAACGATGAACTGTAACACCCCAAATTTTTATTCAAAACTCTAAACCATGTTCAGAGGGGAATTTAAAAATTTTTGGACGTGTTGCATGTTTTGCAAAAATTCAAATTCAAACTGGAATTCAAATTATACTCAAAACAGAAAAGAAATGGAAAAAGAAAAAGAAAAACAGGAAAAAAACCGGCCAGTGGGCCGAAACCCGCCAGCCGGCCCAGTTTCCCCGCGCCAGCCCGCCCCCGCGCGCGCCGCGCTGTCTCTCACAGACAGGTGGGACCCACCTGTCATCCCTAACCCCGCGACCCCGGACTCTCTCCCGCGCGCGCGATCGCAACCGACCGGATTTCCGCGTCCCGCAGCCCGAATTCTGGTCCCAAACAACTCAAACTCGATCGCAACAGACCCACCGCCCTCCCCCGGCTATAAAAACCCCAGCCCCGATCGGTTTTTCCCACGCGATCGCCGATTTTTACTCCGGTGAGCACCGAGACTTCGCCGGTGAATTTTGGCCGATCTAAGCTCGGAAACTCTGATCTAACTCGCTGGTCTTGATCCACCGCCTCCGGGGAACTTTGCAGGTGCAGAAAACTCGGAGAGTTACGGTGTAAACCCAGCACCGACGAGCTTCGCCGTTGTTTTGCCTCGGACCTTGCCGCCGAGCACTTTCCAGGACCCCCGAGCTCGAGAAAACCCCCGAGGTGAGATCCCTGACCTCCCCTCTACCGATCTATGCCATAAAATCACAGTTTTAGGCAGAATTCTCGAGGATCCGAAACTTTCCGGCGAGATCGCCGCTTCCCGCCGCCGTGCGCCGCCGGCAGCGCCGCCCGCGCTCGATCAGAGCGACGTGGCCGCTTGTGCGCCGTTTATTTTAAATCGCACGGTAGACTTTAAATCCCCGCGTACCGGTTCGATGTTATAATCTCAGCCGTCAGTTTAAAATCGGACGGTCCACGTCAGCCCCGCATTATAAAGACTGGAATTCTTACGTGCTACCCCCTGGGGTTCTCTGGAATTGAGAGCTAGCCCCGGAAACTTCAGATCTAGCCCCTGGAACTCCAGAAAATCATGTAAATTCATTTAAAAATCAGTTTTAGCCCCTGGACTTAATAAAAATTAGGAAAAACACCTCTGATAAGTGTAGCTAGACCCCTGGAAATTATGAAAATAATATTATAGACCCTGTAATGGGTGAGTTCATTATTTTAGCCCTGTTTAGTATTTAATTTAGGAAATTGAATATGTAACTAGTGTTTAAAAATTAAAAAGTGGGACAAACAAATTGTCAAAATTAATTAAAAACTTTCTCAGTACTTAGAAAACTTTGGAGTGAGATAAAAATCTATTTTTGGGCCGAAATAAATCTGTTTCATCTATTATTCACATTTATTAGTATAGGGACACATTTTTAAGTAAATAATAGTTATAGAAAAATAGGGAAAATAATTATGAAATAGTCTACATCAGAAGCCAAGGTCAAAATATGTTATTAAATTATTTAGGACCAAAACCTATACTGTTTAGATGATGTGTGTTACTAGTTTCATAATAAAATACACAATTATGCATAGGAATATAAATCTGAAAATATAGCAACTAGTAAATGATAAATGGAGTTTCTAAAATACAAAGAATTCAGTTTAGGGTTGATAGAAATTGTGAAGGCACATATGGAGAAGAAAATTACTTTTCATACATACTTGGTAGTTTAATGAAAGGAATTTATTTAAAACTGAAACACACACACATATATATATATATATATATATATATATATATATATAGTATGTAAGTATAAATATGAACACCAAAGTAGGAATCATACACATATAAATAAAAGTGTGTGCAAGCCACAGATCAACACACAAAGTAACCACAACACATATAATGGTGAATGAATTTCATAAATATGAAATGTGTGGTTTGTATGAAGTAGAAGTGTGAACTATGTCTTATGATTGTTGTTTTTCTTTTGCTATGTGTGATGGTATGAAGTAGAACCTGTTCAAGAGCAAGTTATTCCTTTCCAAGATCAGGACTACCCATTTCAAGAGCAGCAAGAAGGAGGCAAGTGTCCTTGACCACTTTGATCCTATGCTAGGATGTGTAGATAGAATTATTTGCATTGTCAAATGAAATATGAAACCCATGCTAGGAAAGTTTCCCTAGAATTGCATTACCTTGCTTCCTTGTAGCTTGGGTTGGGATTTATTATGTCATGTCATTTATATACATGCATATGCTTAGCCATGCTTAGAATGGGATATTTGGGATATGAGATCATCAGTTTATTTTACCATACTCTTGAATGAGCTATTGTGAGTTATGTAGAGGTAGGGATCAAGGCAAGTTGGATGTTTTGGTTGTGTGCTGGGTGCACGAGACTTGGGTTTGTGTTTAGTACTTGCCTGGATCCTAAGGACCGGTTCATGGAGCATGTAACCCGGCTTTACAGTGCCAACCACATGCTGAGATGGGGCAGCTTGGCCAATTAATTAGGTGTATCCCCGGCGTAGTATGGGTGTGTTGGATGGTGCGGGGAGTAGGTGTCAGCTGGACTACCATATGAACCGCAAGGCTCAAGAGGGGGCCACTGCAGCGGGGTTGGAGCCTCTTGTATGCTGTTAGGGGTGAAACCTCAGTGGGCCCACGCTCGTCGGGAATCCCTTTGTAAAGGCTTCGTAGTGATCTCCTGGCCGCACACCTGGGAAGTGTGAACGTGGATCGTAGCCACTGGCATAATGGAGGTTCTTTTAGTCCACCCGGCAACGGGGGATGAAATCACTACTTGTGGGTACAGTGGTACAAACTCTGCAGAGTCAAAACTGTCTTGACAGCCGTGCTCACGGTTAAGAGCGGCCTGGACTTATTCATGATTAGAGGATTGATGGTTTTGGAAGTTAAGCGGGGAGCTTAACATTTGGAAATGATGATTATGGTTATTGGATTATGATGATGGGATGGGAGATTGGGACCATTTCACCTGTGTAGTAATGTAGGTGCTTAATAAGCTAAGGTGATAGGTATTAATTGCGTAGTGCTTTAACCATGAGTTCAACCTCTCCTTGTTCTAGCCATGCATGATATAATTTTCCCACACTTGCTGAGTACCATTGGTACTCAACCTTGCATATTTGTTGGTTTATATTGCTGCTCAGGTCAAGATAATGAGGTGGTGTATAATGACCAAGATTTTGGACCCGAGGAAGGCTTTTAGGTTCATGAAGACCCCCGGGCAATGCCTGTGATGGAGCCCTAAAGAATAATATTCCGCTGCTAGTTTATTTACTTGTGATGAACTTATTATTGTCCATCGAGACATTTACTATGTAAGACTTACTTATATTCGACACCTGGCTTGTAATAAATGATGCTTCACTATTTGTCATCACATGTATGAGAAAATGATCCTAGCATACATGTGATATTCACTTGGTTGTTTCTTCGGAAAAACCGGGTGTGACAGAGGTGGTATCAGAGCCAAGGTTGCCCGTAGGAACGTGGACCTAGGTAGAAATGGACGTATTTAAGGGCCCTATTTTCTTAAAAACTATTTTCCAAGGTGTGGATGGAAAAGTGTTATTAAAGGAGTCATTTTCTTCATCTTACCCCAACTTTCATTCAAAATAGGATTTTTGTTTGAGAATTTATCTAACCTAATTTTAAATTCTTTTGTTTTAGATGGTTCGCATGATTCGCACCGCTCGTAAGTCCACAGGAGGGAGAGTTCCCGTAGTTGCCCTTGCCGAAAGAGAGGAGAGTCGTCCAGTGACGTACCTTTCCTATGGATTGGCAGTAGGAGATTTGGTGCGCCGTCTTCGGCGTATGCTCGAAGCCGCCGGCAATACGGGCAAGCTAATCATCCACTATAACTCCACCAGGACCATCCGTGAGAAGAGGGAAGAATGGAGTTCGGAGATGAGGATTATACACGAGAATCAACTGCTTAAGATTCACCACTCTCCAGCTTGTCGAGCAACACAAGTTGACGCGGAGAAAGATGTCACCTGGGAGGCCATCACCTGCCAGAGTTACATCTATCGTCGCCACTTGGACAAAACTGAGTACATGTATGTCCTCCAACGTGAGAGTGGTACCACGGAGTACAAGTACCCACCGGTGCAGCAAGGGACTTCCCATGAGCACATGGACTTGTGCTTGGAGGATGATGCTATGCTCAGCACTCGACTGCAGGAGTGTCAACAAGAGCTTCAGGATGTCCGAGACACCCTGAAGGAAACGGAGGCGTTGCTGCGAGCTTGCTTAAAGGCGAGAGAAAGAGGAGATGGGAATGAACTGTGTGTCACCGTGAATGATACATGGACTCCTGACTCCCCGGATCGCCGAGCAATCAGGCGTCGTCGCACTTCTCCACCAGCAGCCTCCCCACCCAAAGCAGAGTCAGAAGGTAGCCGAAATGAGGAGGAAGATCCCGAGGAGCCAGCTCAAGAGGACGAGTAGTGTAGAGTCTTTCCCCTAGCTAGCAAGAGGTCGAGTAGTCAAGTCGTTACGTAGTTAATGGTGTGATGATTGCATGGACCTGCTGCTGATTGGTGGACCGCCTACGTGGCCGCCCATCATGACCCTGAGAACATCACTTGGGAAGAGTTCAAGCGTAGCTTCCGCAACCATTACATCCCAAGAGGTGAACTCAAAAACAAGAGGAAGGAATTTTTGGGACTGCAGCAGGGAAACATGACTGTGAGGGAATACCTCACTAAATTTACTCAACTATCCCGTTATGCTCCACGAGACATAGAGACTGATGAGCAGAAACAAGATTGTTTCGTGGAAGGACTTACCGCAGAGATGCAGTGTGCAATGTCCTCCAATGAGTATGAAAGCTTTCAAAAGATGGTGGACAGAGCATTTGTGGTGGAAAGGAAACTAAAGGCCTTGGAAAATGAGAATAAGAGGAAGGCGGGGTGGTCACATCAGGCCTCAGGGAGCAACACCCGCCCACGTATGATGCAACAACCTACGGGGCAGACAAGCCGTGCTGCGGTACCCTATTCAGCACCAAGAGGGTACAACCCAAACTACAGGCCACCCGCGGCACCAGCACAGCCGCCACGTCAGTTTGTGCAGCAGCCTCGCCCCGCATATCCACCTCGACCAGCAGTGCAAGGACCCCCGAACCAACCCCAAGACAACAAAGGCCAAGCACCTAAGGTTGGGGTGCAATGTTTTAGCTGTGGTGAAGTGGGGCACTATGCCCATAAGTGCCCAAAGAAGAAGCCCGCGCAGCCACAACAGCAGAATGTAATGAGAGGACGGGTGAACCACGTCACTATGGAGGAAGCACAAGAGGCACCCGACGTGGTAGTTGGTAAGTTTCCTGCCAATTTACACCTTGCAACTCTGCTGTTTGATTCTGGTGCTACCCACTCGTTCATTGCTCAAGGGTTTGTTAAGAAGTATGACCTAGCAACCACACAAATGAACCATATGCTAGCCGTAAACTCTCCAGGTGGAGAAATAAGGACAAGACAAGTGTGTCCCAAAGTGAGCCTAGACATTAATGGGGTAGTATTTACTGCTAACCTCATAGTGATAGATTCACGAGGGATAGATATTATTTTGGGTATGGATTGGTTGACCAAACATAAAGGAATCATCCATTGTTCGACCAGAACGGTGGAACTAACTCACCCCAATGGCACAAGAGTAAAGTTCATAACGATACACGAGCCTAGGAGGGACATCAAATTAAATCAAGTGGAGGTGAAAGTTGAGGAAATCAGGACTATCAGGGAATATCCAGATGTTTTTCCGGAGGAATTACTAGGTATGCCTCCCGACCGTGACGTGGAATTCGCAATTGAGCTAGTACCGGGAACAGCCCCGATATACAAGAGACCTTATCGAATGGACTCCAAGCAGCTAGAAGAGCTCAAGGATCATTTGAGAGAATTGACGGAGAAGGGGTATGTTCGCCCTAGTTCCTCACCATGGGGAGCTCCGGTGATATTTGTGGCCAAGAAAGACGGAACCCAAAGGTTATGCATGGATTACCGTGCCTTGAATGAGGTAACCATTAAGAACAAGTACCCATTACCCCGCATTGAAGACTTGTTTGATCAGTTAAGGGGAGCTTGTGTGTTCTCGAAAATTGATCTCAGGTCGGGGTACCACCAACTCAAGATAAGGCAATCAGATATTCCCAAGACAGCTTTCGTATCTCGGTACGGACTGTATGAATACACTGTCATGCCTTTTGGGCTAACCAATGCCCCGGCATATTTCATGTACCTCATGAACAAGGTATTCATGGAATATCTGGACAAATTTGTGGTGGTTTTCATAGATGATATTCTCGTCTTCTCCAAAGATGAAGAAGAACATGAGAAACATCTAAGGTTGGTGTTACAGAGGCTGAGAGAACACCAACTATATGCCAAGTTGAGCAAGTGTGAGTTTTGGCTGAAGAAAGTTCCCTTTTTAGGACATATAATCTCGGAGGGAGGAATCTCCGTAGATCCCGCCAAAATCGAGGATATCCAGAAGTGGAAAACCCCTGAAAATGTCGGGGAAGTTCGAAGCTTTTTGGGATTGGCTGGATACTATCGACGGTTTATTGAGGGGTTCTCCAAGATCTCGAGACCTCTCACTAAACTGTTGGAGAAGGGAATCACATTCACCTGGACGCCACAGTGCGAGACGAGCTTTCAAGAGCTAAAGAAGAGATTGACAACAGCCCCTGTGTTGGTTATGCCAGATATGCAGAAGAATTTCACAGTGTACTGCGATGCCTCTGGAAATGGGTTGGGATGTGTTCTCATGCAAGAAGGACATGTCGTGGCATATGCATCCCGGCAGCTTCGGAAGCACGAGAAGAACTATCCTACACATGATCTAGAACTAGCTGCAGTGGTACACGCGTTGAAAATTTGGCGGCACTATTTGATGGGGAAGAGGACAGAGATATATACGGATCATAAGAGTTTGAAGTACATATTCACACAGCCAGATCTCAATCTCCGACAAAGGAGATGGTTAGAGCTAATCAATGACTTTGATGTGGGCATCAACTATCATCCCGGGAAAGCAAACGTCGTGGCCGATGCTTTGAGTCGGAAAGTGCAGGTCAATAAGTTGAGCTTGAAGGACATGCCCGCAGAATTGAAGGACGAGGTTATAAGGCTCAATCTATGTCTAGTAAATAGTGGTGAAGCCATCGCCATGGAAGTGGACTCCACACTCGAGCAAGACATACGCGAGGGCCAAAAGAATGATGAGAAGATACAAGATATCAGACAGCTCATTAAGGAAAATAAAGCTCCTGGTTTTAGAGAGGATGAACAGGGAACGGTGTGGCACGGGAAAAGGATCTGTGTGCCAGAAGTAAAGGAGATCCGTGAATTAATTTTGAAGGAGGCTCACGATTCTGACTATTCCATTCATCCTGGGAGTACGAAGATGTACCAGGACCTCAAGAGCAGGTATTGGTGGTATGGCATGAAGCGAGATGTCGCGGAACATGTTGCCCTATGTGACACATGTCAGTTGATGAAAGCAGAACATCAACGACCCGCAGGATTATTGCAACCACTCAAAGTGCCTGAATGGAAGTGGGAAGAAATCAGCATGGATTTTGTCGTGGGATTGCCTAGGACCCAATCCGGGTATGATTCAATATGGGTCATTATTGATCGGCTAACCAAGGTAGCTCATTTCATTCCCGTGAAAGAAAGCTACAGCGGATCCAAATTGGCAGAATTGTACATGTCAAGGATCGTGTGTTACCATGGAGTGCCAAAGAAGATAGTGTCGGACCGAGGGACACAGTTCACTTCGAGGTTTTGGCAGAAGTTGCATGAAACCATGGGAACCCATCTGAACTTCAGCTCTGCCTATCATCCCCAAACTGACGGGCAGACGGAGAGAACAATCAGATCCTTGAAGATATGTTAAGGGCATGTGCACTCAAAAACAATAGGAGTTGGGACAAGAACTTACCGTATGCGGAGTTTTCCTATAACAACAGCTATCAAGCTAGTATGAAAATGTCACCGTTTGAAGCTTTGTATGGAAGGAAGTGCAGAACTCCTCTATTCTGGAACCAAACAGGAGAAAGTAAAGTGTTTGGTCCAGAAGTGCTACAAGAAGCCGAGGCGAAGGTGAGGGAGATTCGCAACAACTTGAGGATAGCACAAACACGCCAGAAGAGTTATGCTGATGTACGAAGAAGAGAACTCGTTTTCAACGTGGGAGACTATGTTTGTCTCAAGGTGTCCCCTATCAGAGGACTTCGTCGGTTCAAGGTGAAAGGGAAGTTGTCACCTCGATACATCGGACCCTTTCAAGTTTTGGAAAGAAAAGGCGAAGTGGCGTACCAACTAGAGTTACCGGTTCATCTATCGGACGTGCACGATGTATTTCATGTGTCACAACTCAAGAAATGTCTGAGGACGCCTGAAGAGGTGTTACCCATGAATGAAGTGGATGTAGCTGAAGATTTGTCTTATGCCAAGCAACCATACAAGATTTTGGAGACGATGGAACGCCTCACCAGAAATAAAAGAATCCGGATGTGCAAGGTGCAGTGGAAGCATCACTCCGAAGAGGAAGCCACCTGGGAACGGGAAGATGAGCTCAAGGCACAATTTCCGGAATTGTTTTCTTAGAAACACCAATCTCGAGGACGAGATTTCTTTTAAGGGGGGTAGAGCTGTAACACCCCAAATTTTGATTCAAAACTCTAAACCATGTTCAGAGGGGAATTTAAAAATTTTTGGACGTGTTGCATGTTTTGCAAAAATTCAAATTCAAACTGGAATTCAAATTATACTCAAAACAGAAAAGAAATGGAAAAAGAAAAAGAGAAACGGGAAAAAAACCGGCCAGTGGGCCGAAACCCGCCAGCCGGCCCAGTTTCCCCGCGCCAGCCCGCTCCCGCGCGCGCCGCGCTGTCTCTCACAGACAGGTGGGACCCACCTGTCATCCCTAACCCCGCGACCCCGGACTCTCTCCCGCGCGCGCGATCGCAACCGACCGGATTTCCGCGTCCCGCAGCCCGAATTCTGGTCCCAAACGACTCAAACTCGATCGCAACAGACCCACCGCCCTCCCCCGGCTATAAAAACCCCAGCCCCGATCGGTTTTTCCCACGCGATCTCCGATTTTTACTCCGGTGAGCACCGAGACTTCGCCGGTGAATTTTGGCCGATCTAAGCTCGGAAACTCTGATCTAACTCGCTGGTCTTGATCCACCGCCTCCGGGGAACTTTGCAGGTGCAGAAAACTCGGAGAGTTACGGTGTAAACCCAGCGCCGACGAGCTTCGCCGTGGTTTTGCCTCGGACCTCGCCGCCGAGCACTTTCCAGGACCCCCGAGCTCGAGAAAACCCCCGAGGTGAGATCCCTGACCTTCCCTCTACCGATCTATGCCATAAGATCACAGTTTTAGGCAGAATTCTCGAGGATCCGAAACTTTTCGGCGAGATCGCCGATTCCCGCCGCCGTGCGCCGCCGGCAGCGCCGCCCGCGCTCGATCAGAGCGACGTGGCCGCTTGTGCGCCGTTTATTTTAAATCACACGGTAGACTTTAAATCCCCGCGTACCGGTTCGATGTTATAATCTCAGCCGTCGGTTTAAAATCGGACGGTCCACGTCAGCCCCGCATTATAAAGACTGGAATTCTTACGTGCTACCCCCTGGGGTTCTTTGGAATTGAGAGCTAGCCCCGGAAACTTCAGATCTAGCCCCTGGAACTCCAGAAAATCATGTAAATTCATTTAAAAATCAGTTTTAGCCCCTGGACTTAATAAAAATTAGGAAAAACACCTCTGATAAGTGTAGCTAGACCCCTGGAAATTATGAAAATAATATTATAGACCCTGTAATGGGTGAGTTCATTATTTTAGCCCTGTTTAGTATTTAATTTAGGAAATTGAATATGTAACTAGTGTTTAAAAATTAAAAAGTGGGACAAACAAATTGTCAAAATTAATTAAAAACTTTCTCAGTACTTAGAAAACTTTGGAGTGAGATAAAAATCTATTTTTGGGCTGAAATAAATCTGTTTCATCTATTATTCACATTTATTAGTATAGGGACACATTTTTAAGTAAATAATAGTTATAGAAAAATAGGGAAAATAATTATGAAATAGGCTATGACACGACCCCACTGGTCCTGTCGAGCCAGGATCACGCTGAGGGGTGCTGCGTTGCACAGCACCGTATAACACACGTCAAAGGCACAAAGCGGAAGCGGAAGCTTTATTACATAAACAAGTTTATTAACATGTTTACATCAAAATAAGTTTAGTCCACACTCGCGGGCGTAGACTAAGCATCAAGTGCACGTTCAGCCCTCGAACGTGTCCTTGCTAGCACACACGCACACTAACTCTGCGGCGTGCACGACTCCCACTCGACGGGGTTCCCCTCCTGGGGTTCCGTCTCCTCTTCGGGAGTCCCTTCCTCATAGAACCCTGCAAAAGCTTCAAACACAAGCAGTGAGCACGAAGGCTCAGCAAGTCTGACCCGTCTCACCTAAACATGGAACTTCTACATGCGGGTAATGGGTTGCATGAGGTAAAAATCATTTGCAAGGACTCGCCTAATTAGTAGAACCTTACTTTCAAGTTTTAGCAGCAGGTTGTGGAGAACCTTACGCTAAGGCACATGAGAGAGCCGCAATCAAACAAGAAACGCATTTCTCTCATGTACTTTGCCCAAAGTTGAAAAGAACTTTAGTTAGCACTAAGCTACAACATATCATTAACAATCAATATCCAACTTTCAATCAGCAACATTTTAACATGTAACTAGCCTGTTCTTTCTACGTCACGGTACAGTGAACAAGTGGTACTCACTGACCGCGAGGGACGGCGATTATAATCGATTTACACCTGCAGGGTTACCCGAACAACCCGTCACGTACGCCCGTACTCGATGTTGCCTACAACAACCATCACGGACGCCGTACGCGACTACCTTTCACCCGTTAGCCAAATATTGAACCGGTCCCATCGTCCCGAGCAAGAGGTCCCTGCACGCGCATCTCTGTGCCGCCAGCTGATTTACACCTCGAGCTCTCAACCTACCCTCTGAACGACGGGCAATGCCTCAACACCCAGCTACCCGAGTTACATCAGTTTCCCGGTTCCCATATAGCCGGTAGGTCTTCGGTACTGTTCTAGCTTGTTCAACAGGCCCGCACACGGCTCGGTCCTCAATCGACACAAGCGGAGCTACAGCACACAGGCCCCAAAGTCCTGCTGCCCTTACTCTCCGCTCGGTCTCATTTTCTTGCCATGTGTTTCATGTGCTATCTCTACCCGAGCAATGTGCCTCTAGCCTATTCTCGCGAGTAGTTCCAACTACTCGACTTGTACCGAATCCTACTCTATTCTAGCAATGCAGTGGCTAACGAGGTTTTCAATCCTAAACCCAACCCATGGTTTTCTTGGCTGTGCAGTTGGGTTTCCAATCAAGACTCTAATGCAACGAACAAAGGGAAACAAGTATGTGCTCAAAACAATAAAATTTGTAAAAAGGTTAATGCAAACCGGGGCTTGCCTTGCTGCTCTTGGTCGTAGGCTAGCTGTTCCTCCGGAGTAACGAAGTCTAGGACTTCGGGTTCCTCCTCGATCTTAGCGACTACATGATAAGAACAATGTATGTATTAATTTAGAGGCCTTTGTATTAACTTTGAAGTTGTGAAGCCTATAACCCTTACTAGACAGACCTAATGACTGTGAAACTTTTACTGTGGCTTGGTTACAACCTAAACAAAGACTTGGTCAAGTTTTAGTTGCAGCAAAGCTCATTTGAGCCCTCCACAAATAATTATGTCCTTGACCTTAATTGGAACCCTTAGGGTGTTCTAGGGATTTTCATGAGACAAACTATGACTTTCTGAAAACTAGATTTTCAGAGGGTTCTAATGGAGTTGGTCTCACTTAATTTGGAAGTCTCTAACTAAAGATATGAGCTAAACAATTTCAGAGAAAATCCTGAAAATGTTTCTGAACATTTTCTATTTTCTCTGGAACAGTTTTACTAATCACACCATTAGGTGGACTAAATGAGCTCAAATGGATCTGAAATTTTTATGGTAGCTCAATGATATTTTGGTGAACATCTCAGCAAAATTTCAGGATTTTCCGCCAAAGGATTCTCCAGTTAAAATTCCTAACAGTTTAAACATTAAGGAATTAATTCTGGAGAATTAGGGAATTTCTTGAAGTGAAACTTGATTTTCTGGAAAGTACTCAGAGAGCTGAATCCAGCAAAATTTGGTTCACTCAATTTGGAGCTTTCTAGCCAAAGTTATAAGGATTTGAAGTTTGAAGGAAATCTGAAAATCGGGGAAAAGTTTAAACTCGCGCGTGGGCCCAGGGGACACGCGTCGCACGCCGAAGCGACAGCACACCGCGGCCCACAAGGCTTTTGCGCGCCAGCACACCCGATCCCGGCCGCAGCCGGATCCCGATTCAAAATATCGGCCGCTGACAGCTGGGGTCCACCCCCTTCTTCAACCTCGCGACACCCGCGCTCCGCCGCCGAGGGACCTCGCCGGAGAGCTCGCCGCTGGCTGCTGTACCGCTCCAAACTTCTTGATTCTGGCCGCCCCTGCCTACTTTTACTTGGGGAACATGATCCGAGGGTCAGCTGCTCATGACAACGGCCGGAGCATGGTCGGCGACGAGCCGCCATATCGGAACGACTTCGGCCATGTCGGCTGATGCTCCTAGTGCCTCAGCTACTTGGGAAACCGGTCGGGGAGCATCAGTGGACCTCAGAGAGGGTTGACATGAAATCGGGGCAGCCCGGGGAAAGCCCGAAATAGGTCCTCACCGTGCGCCCGATACCCCCCGTGCGTTCCGCCATTAGTAGACCTTGAATTACGCCGGGCACAGAAGTTCTCCGGCCCAGAGTTGTGAAGGCAACTTGTGCGTCACCGTGTCTAGTTCGTGTGGGAGTGGCCTGAGGCCCTCTAATCCTTTCTAGAGCACGAATTAAACAGAATCGTACCCGAAGGTCGTTCTGCACACAGAAAGGGGACAAGTGGAAATTCGCCGCCGGTGAGCAACCACTCGAGCTGTGGCTCGGGGGTGAGCAGCACCGATCACTTGCGCGTCCAAGGGTGCCTTGGCTCGGGCGTGACAACGCCCAGGTTGGGCTGTCCACGAGAGCCCGAGGTGCGGCGGTTTCCAGTTCCGATTTTTATCTTTCGGCACAGCCGATAGCACTCGGTTTCAATCGACTTCTAGCCATGGGGAGGATGGAGGATGGTTGCTAGTACCTTGCTGGGACCTTGGAATGGAAAGAGGGAGCTGCGATCGGCTTGATCAAGCAGGAACTCGAGCGCTAGTGATGGCAGTGGGAAAAGCAGTCGCGTGCGTCGGCAGCTCGAGGAAATGGTGACTGAAGCACGCCGGGGAGGGAATAAATAGCCCGGCCGGTTGGTCTCCGGCTCAGGGCACGCAGCAGGAGCTGGCGCCGGCTGCCCCCTTCGGTGGCGCGCGCGCACAGCTGCCGGGAACCGACTGAACTGTGTTTCAGTCGGTTTGTATTGAGGCAGAGGCTGACATGTGGGTCCCACTTCTCTTTTAACCTCTGAAATTTATTCCTAACAGCTGTGGTAAACAGTGAACCCTATTCTACCCTTGGCAATTCAAATTATTCACCCAAGAGCCATTTGAATTGATCAAAGTTCAAATGAGGTTTGGTTTGAATGAATTTCAGCACAAGTGCAGTTTGAAATTCAAATAAAGTTTGAATTTCTCCCCCTTAGCTCATGTCAAGATCAACTCCAAATGGAGTGAAAATTGGTGTGTGAGCTCACAAAAATGTGCTGAGCAAGAATATGCCTTCCACTTTTAAATTCAGTGGGTGAAAACAGTTTGAATTTGAATATGGTTTCAAACTGCCCTCTTCCTAACTATACCCAAAATGACCTCAAAAAGGTTTTGAATTTGGGTGGAACTTGGCATGGACATCCTTAGCAAAGTGTAGGAGTTTTCATATGTCCAGCCCATCTATATCACATGTGGGAAGTACCACTTTTGCAATGTGTGAGTTTGTTCCCTAATGAGCATGTTGATAATTGTTACTTGCTCTTTATTTGTGTTCATCATTCTTCCTCAAATGAGGTGTGTGGTGTGGTGATGAACACTGCAAATGAGTGTCAAAAACTGAGGCCCTTACAGTCTACATCAGAAGCCAAGGTCAAAATATGTTATTAAATTATTTAGGACCAAAACCTATACTGTTTAGATGATGTGTGTTACTAGTTTCATAATAAAATACACAATTATGCATAGGAATATAAATCTGAAAATATAGCAACTAGTAAATGATAAATGGAGTTTCTAAAATACAAAGAATTCAGTTTAGGGTTGATAGAAATTGTGAAGGCACATATGGAGAAGAAAAATACTTTTCATACATACTTGGTAGTTTAATGAAAGGAATTTATTTAAAACTGAAACACACACATATATATATATATATATATAGTATGTAAGTATAAATATGAACACCAAAGTAGGAATCATACACATATAAATAAAAGTGTGTGCAAGCCACAGATCAACACACAAAGTAACCACAACACATATAATGGTGAATGAATTTCATAAATATGAAATGTGTGGTTTGTATGAAGTAGAAGTTGTAAGGGCCTCAGTTTTTGACACTCATTTGCAGTGTTCATCACCACACCACACACCTCATTTGAGGAAGAATGATGAACACAAATAAAGAGCAAGTAACAATTATCAACATGCTCATTAGGGAACAAACTCACACATTGCAAAAGTGGTACTTCCCACATGTGATATAGATGGGCTGGACATATGAAAACTCCTACACTTTGCTAAGGATGTCCATGCCAAGTTCCACCCAAATTCAAAACCTTTTTGAGGTCATTTTGGGTATAGTTAGGAAGAGGGCAGTTTGAAACCATATTCAAATTCAAACTGTTTTCACCCACTGAATTTAAAAGTGGAAGGCATATTCTTGCTCAGCACATTTTTGTGAGCTCACACACCAATTTTCACTCCATTTGGAGTTGATCTTGACATGAGCTAAGGGGGAGAAATTCAAACTTTATTTGAATTTCAAACTGCACTTGTGCTGAAATTCATTCAAACCAAACCTCATTTGAACTTTGATCAATTCAAATGGCTCTTGGGTGAATAATTTGAATTGCCAAGGGTAGAATAGGGTTCACTGTTTACCACAGCTGTTAGGAATAAATTTCAGAGGTTAAAAGAGAAGTGGGACCCACATGTCAGCCTCTGCCTCAATACAAACCGACTGAAACACAGTTCAGTCGGTTCCCGGCAGCTGTGCGCGCGCGCCACCGAAGGGGGCAGCCGGCGCCAGCTCCTGCTGCGTGCCCCGAGCCGGAGACCAACCGGCCGGGCTATTTATTCCCTCCCCGGCGTGCTTCAGTCACCATTTCCTCGAGCTGCCGACGCACGCGACTGCTTTTCCCACTGCCATCACTAGCGCTCGAGTTCCTGCTTGATCAAGCCGATCGCAGCTCCCTCTTTCCATTCCAAGGTCCCAGCAAGGTACTAGCAACCATCCTCCATCCTCCCCATGGCTAGAAGTCGATTGAAACCGAGTGCTATCGGCTGTGCCGAAAGATAAAAATCGGAACTGGAAACCGCCGCACCTCGGGCTCTCGTGGACAGCCCAACCTGGGCGTTGTCACGCCCGAGCCAAGGCACCCTTGGACGCGCAAGTGATCGGTGCTGCTCACCCCCGAGCCACAGCTCGAGTGGTTGCTCACCGGCGGCGAATTTCCACTTGTCCCCTTTCTGTGTGCAGAACGACCTTCGGGTACGATTCTGTTTAATTCGTGCTCTAGAAAGGATTAGAGGGCCTCAGGCCACTCCCACACGAACTAGACACGGTGACGCACAAGTTGCCTTCACAACTCTGGGCCGGAGAACTTCTGTGCCCGGCGTAATTCAAGGTCTACTAATGGCGGAACGCACGGGGGGTATCGGGCGCACGGTGAGGACCTATTTCGGGCCTTCCCCGGGCTGCCCCGAGTTCATGTCAACCCTCTCTGAGGTCCACTGATGCTCCCCGACCGGTTTCCCAAGTAGCTGAGGCACTAGGAGCATCAGCCGACATGGCCGAAGTCGTTCCGATATGGCGGCTCGTCGCCGACCATGCTCCGGCCGTTGTCATGAGCAGCTGACCCTCGGATCATGTTCCCCAAGTAAAAGTAGGCAGGGGCGGCCAGAATCAAGAAGTTTGGAGCGGTACAGCAGCCAGCGGCGAGCTCTCCGGCGAGGTCCCTCGGCGGCGGAGCGCGGGTGTCGCGAGGTTGAAGAAGGGGGTGGACCCCAGCTGTCAGCGGCCGATATTTTGAATCGGGATCCGGCTGCGGCCGGGATCGGGTGTGCTGGCGCGCAAAAGCCTTGTGGGCCGCGGTGTGCTGTCGCTTCGGCGTGCGACGCGTGTCCCCTGGGCCCACGCGCGAGTTTAAACTTTTCCCCGATTTTCAGATTTCCTTCAAACTTCAAATCCTTATAACTTTGGCTAGAAAGCTCCAAATTGAGTGAACCAAATTTTGCTGGATTCAGCTCTCTGAGTACTTTCCAGAAAATCAAGTTTCACTTCATGAAATTCCCTAATTCTCCAGAATTAATTCCTTAATGTTTAAACTGTTAGGAATTTTAACTGGAGAATCCTTTGGCGGAAAATCCTGAAATTTTGCTGAGATGTTCACCAAAATATCATTGAGCTACCATAAAAATTTCAGATCCATTTGAGCTCATTTAGTCCACCTAATGGTGTGATTAGTAAAACTGTTCCAGAGAAAATAGAAAATGTTCAGAAACATTTTCAGGATTTTCTCTGAAATTGTTTAGCTCATATCTTTAGTTAGAGACTTCCAAATTAAGTGAGACCAACTCCATTAGAACCCTCTGAAAATCTAGTTTTCAGAAAGTCATAGTTTGTCTCATGAAAATCCCTAGAACACCCTAAGGGTTCCAATTAAGGTCAAGGACATAATTATTTGTGGAGGGCTCAAATGAGCTTTGCTGCAACTAAAACTTGACCAAGTCTTTGTTTAGGTTGTAACCAAGCCACAGTAAAAGTTTCACAGTCATTAGGTCTGTCTAGTAAGGGTTATAGGCTTCACAACTTCAAAGTTAATACAAAGGCCTCTAAATTAATACATACATTGTTCTTATCATGTAGTCGCTAAGGTCGAGGAGGAACCCGAAGTCCTAGACTTCGTTACTCCGGAGGAACAGCTAGCCTACGACCAAGAGCAGCAAGGCAAGCCCCGGTTTGCATTAACCTGTTTACAAATTTTATTGTTTTGAGCACATACTTGTTTCCCTTTGTTCGTTGCATTAGAGTCTTGATTGGAAACCCAACTGCACAGCCAAGAAAACCATGGGTTGGGTTTAGGATCGAAAACCTCGTTAGCCACTGCATTGCTAGAATAGAGTAGGATTCGGTACAAGTCGAGTAGTTGGAACTACTCGCGAGAATAGGCTAGAGGCACATTGCTCGGGTAGAGATAGCACATGAAACACATGGCAAGAAAATGAGACCGAGCGGAGAGTAAGGGCAGCAGGACTTTGGGGCCTGTGTGCTGTAGCTCCGCTTGTGTCGATTGAGGACCGAGCCGTGTGCGGGCCTGTTGAACAAGCTAGAACAGTACCGAAGACCTACCGGCTATATGGGAACCGGGAAACTGATGTAACTCGGGTAGCTGGGTGTTGAGGCATTGCCCGTCGTTCAGAGGGTAGGTTGAGAGCTCGAGGTGTAAATCAGCTGGCGGCACAGAGATGCGCGTGCAGGGACCTCTTGCTCGGGACGATGGGACCGGTTCAATATTTGGCTAACGGGTGAAAGGTAGTCGCGTACGGCGTCCGTGATGGTTGTTGTAGGCAACATCGAGTACGGGCGTACGTGACGGGTTGTTCGGGTAACCCTGCAGGTGTAAATCGATTATAATCGCCGTCCCTCGCGGTCAGTGAGTACCACTTGTTCACTGTACCGTGACGTAGAAAGAACAGGCTAGTTACATGTTAAAATGTTGCTGATTGAAAGTTGGATATTGATTGTTAATGATATGTTGTAGCTTAGTGCTAACTAAAGTTCTTTTCAACTTTGGGCAAAGTACATGAAAGAAATGCGTTTCTTGTTTGATTGCGGCTCTCTCATGTGCCTTAGCATAAAGTTCTCCACAACCTGCTGCTAAAACTTGAAAGTAAGGTTCTACTAATTAGGCGAGTCCTTGCAAATGATTTTTTTTTTACCTCATGCAACCCATCACCCTCATGTAGAAGTTCCATGTTTAGGTGAGACGGGTCAGACTTGCTGAGCCTTCGTGCTCACTGCTTGTGTTTGAAGCTTTTGCAGGGTTCTATGAGGAAGGGACTCCCGAAGAGGAGACGGAACCCCAGGAGGGGAACCCCGTCGAGTGGGAGTCATGCACGCCGCAGAGTTAGTGTGCGTGTGTGCTAGCAAGGACACGTTCGAGGGCTGAACGTGCACTTGATGCTTAGTCTACGCCCGCGAGTGTGGACTAAACTTATTTTGATGTAAACATGTTAATAAACTTGTTTATGTAATAAAGCTTCCGCTTCCGCTTTGTACCTTTGACGTGTGTTACACGGTGCTGTGCAATGCAGCACCCCTCAGCGTGATCCTGGCTCGACAGGACCAGTGGGGTCGTGTCAGCGTGGTATCAGAGCTCGCTTGAGGTTTAACACAGTACAAAGGTCTTCTTTTTCAAAAATCCAGTGAGGAACGAGTTAGTAGCCCGTATAAGGATGTTATTAGTATATAGAAAGTGGCTTATTAACTTATTTGTTATGTCGGAAAATCGTGCATCTCGGGACGTTCATGTCTTGGGGGGTGCACGTAAGCGCTGTCCACCAGTGCGCACAAGCTGAAGGGTGGAGCCCCACGGGTGGCAGGTAACCCGACCCGCTTTGATATCCTCTACGACTCTTCATGTCGTTTGGGGTATTCGAGCAACGTCTGTCCCTGGCGTGCGTGGTGCAACATGGGAGACCCCGTCACGTGGTCTGAAACGTGAACACGTAACTCAGGGCGTGTTTGGCTTGAGAACATCCGGGCGAGTGATGACGGCCGGATGTACCAACTGTATGGATTCCGGGCTCGGTGTGCAGCCGAGTCTGATGATTGGTTGAATTTCTGCAGGTAGCCTTACCACGAAACGGTAGACGTGTAGCATCCGTGTGCGAGTGACGAGTAGTGCCACTAAACTAACGAAGCCGGCTAAGTCCGGTATAGGTTTTTCTTTGTGAGGACGTAGTACCGACATGATCTGGTGACGCATCGACGTCACACCCAACTAAATGAACAACTTCATTTAAAAATTTGAAGGTTTTGATCCAAAGTAGTAAAACTTGATGTAACTCCTTCCCTTGAACAGGATATTCAAAGCTAATAAGTTTTCAACTTATAGGATGTTAAGGACAGAGCACTCTGTTTTCAGCTAAATCAAGGCTGAAGTAATCAGAGGTTAGAGGTTGAGTTCTTTCGAGGTTGGGGTCGTATGATACATTTCTGGAAAGCTTTGGAGGAGCTTTACAACTTTTCTGTTAAGTTCCAGAGGTGTTTCATCCCTTAACCACTCGAAAAATGCAACGGAGTTGAAACTGTCCAGAAAACAGGACAGAGCAAAGACTCTCTGTAGACTCTCTGTAAATTAAGCATAACTTCCTGCTTAAAAATCCAAAAATAGGAAATGAGGTAGTTCTGGAAAGATTATGAGAGGGGTTACAACTTTGTAACAGAAAGTTTTGTCAGATTAGGAACAGAATTAACTGGGATTCTTGGATCAAATCAGTACCTAAGGCAGGGAGGTGCTGTCCAATTGTTTCCAGAAATTCTGTTAACTTTGACATCTCATAACTTTTGAACCAGAGCAGATCTTAGGCCAACCAAATACTTTCTGGAAAGCTATTGATGTTAACTTTAACTTTGATGTTGAGCTCCAGGACTGGTTTTGCTTTTAACCTGGCCTAAATCAGATTGATATGGAAACTGGTCAGGGCTGTCATGGGAACAGCAGATCAGTAGTCAAATTTGTTTAAAAATTTGAACTATGTTTCCAAGTGTTAAGGGTTCAATGACATATCTTATGTTATAACTCAATGGTTTACTGTTTAAATAAATATTTGACATTTCTCAAATATATTTTTACAGATGGCAGCAGGTAAACGGTTGGAGAACGGGTGGGTAGTTTCCCACTGCTCTGACCGTAGCGGCTACCCGGGAGCATTGTGGCTAATGCTCCAATATTTCGGGTACAACCAGATGCCGCAATACTTCGCCAAGGAAGAAGGTGAAGAGGGGAACAAGACGTGGACGATCCATGTCGAGGTTCCTGCAGGGCCTACGCCACCCGGTTGGGTGCCATTCACCGTCACGGTGAGAGGAAGACAACCGGAAGGGATGTGGCAAGTGGCAGCCCGTGACACTATGTCACGTTTCTGCCAACTACACGTGCAGGCTATGGAGGGAACTCCATACGCACTCGTTCCGGTGGAGGGACGAGCTCAGCATGTGTGGGAAGAGAGGTACCTAGAGGCAACAAACCCGAGTTGCCCAAGGTACAACCCCGCGGAGGCAAATCTCAGCCTCCAAATGAGGGCGGGAAACGCTGTGATGGACAGCCAAGCTGTTCATACGGAGCATCTCGCCACCAAGCTCAAGGAGAGCACAAGCCGTGGAGATCATTTTGAGAGTGCTCACAGTGCACTCCGCAATGTGCTCCTTCCGACGATCAAGCGACTGAATGAACAACACAATCAGTTGCGTCATCTGAAGAAGGCAAAGAAGAAGAGCCGTGTTGACATTGCGGCGTTGCAAGAGCTGGTGCAGACCCTAACCCAGCAGAATGAGGACCTTGCTCAAGAGCGGGACGACGCTATTGAGGAAGGACAAGGCTGGGAAGAGGACTACAACCAGGCTATGGACGAGGTGCATGCATTGCAGGACCTCGTGCCCCCGGTATTGGGCGTACCGGTAGTCTTGGGTCTTCCAGCCATGGGAGAACCCGTAATGGGAGAAGAGGTGGTAGATCCAGAGCCACCGGCTGAGGTACCGGAGGAGGACGACCCACAGGAGGTCGAGTTCTACTCCGAGTAGGGGGTTACGGTTGCCAAGTAGGGCAGCTAGGGTAGCGTAACCCAACTTTTGTAATCGGTGACATGTCGGGTAGACAGTAGCGTATGTATAGGTAGTGACGACATGAGCACGACTTCTCGGAGATCCGAGAATAATGTATCTTGTATAAAGTTTATGCTTTATCAATATATGTGAATGTTGTGCAAGTTAGTCATGCGTCGCTTCAATACTTACTGCTGTTTATGGAATTTTGAGTAAGACATGTGCTAATTGCTGCTGTGTTGAATTTCAGAATGACGCGTACTCGTGCCAACCCTGATGTTGGAGGTACTAGCCAAGGGGGAGAGACCTCCCAACCGCCTCCCGAGGACTCCTCGGGACAGCAGCAGCAACAGTAACAGCAAACACCGCCACCGCCACTGCCAACGGTTACATTGGCCGACATTGTCGCGGCAATGGCGGGTTCACATCAGCAGCATACAGAGCTACTGCAAACGTTAATTGCGAATACGTCTCGCCCAGAGAGACGTCAAGATCGTGAGGAGCGCCAACAGAGCTCCTACTCCGACTTCCTGGCGACTCATCCCCCTGTATTCTCAAGGGCGGATGAACCACTTGACGCGGACAACTGGCTCCGCGCCATAGAGATGAAGTTCGGGCTGCTCCAAATCAGCGAGCAGCGCAAGACTCAGTTCGCGGTCCAGCAGCTCCAAGGATCCGCGAGTGCGTGGTGGGCTAACTTTTGTGCTTCACAACCCACCGACCGAGTGATGACCTGGGCGGAGTTTCGGACGGCCTTCCGGGCCTATCATATACCGCCCGGTTTGATGAAGAGGAAGACGCAGGAATTCCTACACCTGCAACAAGGGAGCCGGAACGCGCTGGAGTACTCCAGAGCGTTCAACGATCTCGCACTCTACGCGTCGTATCACGCAGATACGGACGAGAAGCGGCGGGACCACTTTTACCAGGGGCTTAACCCGCTCCTGAAGGACAAGCTGGCGATGTTCAATCGCGGCAGCCTTAACGACATAATTGATGCTGCGATTGTTCAGGAAGACTCCGGCAAGGAGTTGGCGGCGGCAGAGCGAAAGCGAAGCGCGCCGCAGAGCAGCGGAGAAGGAGGCGGTCCTTCTCAGAAGTTTCGGATGGTGAATCGCCCACCATCAGGTCCGCGCTGGCAGCCACCACAGCGGTCGATGCCGTTCCGCGGTCGGCCGTATTCGTCACCGGCATTCCGGCCGGCACTGCCAGCACTACCGCAACAACAGCAGCAGCAGCGGGCGATGCCGCGTGCGTTTGCACCTCCGCAACGCATGCCGGGCTTTCGTCCACCAAGTACTCCACCAGCAGCGGCCACATGTTACAAGTGTGGTCGTCCAGGACACTTCGCGAGCAGTTGCCCGGAGAGGCAAGGCGGCGGAGTGGTACCACAGTTTCCGGGGAGGAATCAACCCCGGAACCCTACTAATGCGCGGCGGGCAAACCCTAGGCCCGGCACTGTCCACCAGCTTGCCATTGAGGACGTGCCGGAGGGCGAGCCAATCCTTGCGGGTATGTTCCAACTCCACCAGCATCCCGCTATAGTACTATTTGATTCAGGCGCCACGCATAATTTTATTAGCCAAGCTTTCATTGCTAAACACAGCTTGCCAATACTACCCACCGATAGTCCATATTTAATTTGTTCACCGGGTGGGAAGATTTCAGCAAGCGTAATGGTCTCCAAAGCACCATTATGCTTAGCGGGTAGAGTGTACCCTACGTCTCTCATTATCTTAGAGGGACAGAAGGTCGATGTCATCCTAGGGATGTCGTGGTTAACCCGCCACGGCGCTGTTTTAGACACCGTCCTCCGAGTCGTGCACTTAAACTCAGGAGTGCACGGTTCTCACTCATTATTTCTGGACAGTCCAGAAATAAAACTTCCAAGTGTCTATCAAGCCACAACCATCAGATTGGAAGACATTCCAGTGGTCCGAGAATTCCCTGATGTATTCCCGGATGATTTGCCGGGGATGCCACCCGATAGAGAGGTGGAGTTCAAGATTGAACTTGCACCGGGAACCATGCCAATATCCCGAAGGCCGTACAAGATGGCGCCCAAGGAGTTGGCGGAACTGAAGACTCAGCTCACGGACCTTCTGGAGAAGGGTTTTATTAGGCCGAGCTCCTCGCCATGGGGCTGTTCGGCATTATTTGTCAAAAAGAAGGATGAAACGTTGCGGCTTTGCGTGGACTACCGTCCATTAAATGCCGTAACCATCAAGAACAAGTACCCGTTGCCACGGATCGACATGTTGTTTGATCAGTTGGTTGAAGCAAAGGTCTTTTCCAAGATGGATTTAAGATCCGGGTACCATCAGATTAAGATCAGGGCTGAGGACATTCCAAAGACAGCTTTTTCGACAAGGTACGGACTTTATGAGTACCTGGTCATGTCCTTTGGCCTCACCAATGCTCCAGCTCACTTCATGTATTTAATGAACTCGGTGTTCATGCCGGAGCTGGACAAGTTTGTCGTGGTCTTCATCGACGACATCCTGGTATACTCCAAGTCGGAGGAAGATCACAAGAAACATCTGCGTATAGTCTTGCAACGGCTGCGGGATCACAAGTTATACGCAAAGTTCAGCAAATGCGAGTTTTGGATATCGCAAGTGCCTTTCCTCGGGCATATCATCTCAGCGGAGGGTATCGCTGTGGACCCGAGCAAAATCACGCAAGTGCTGAATTGGAAATCCCCGAGAACTGTTCATGAGGTACGGAGTTTCCTCGGACTCGCGGGATATTATCGGAGGTTCATTCCGAACTTCTCGAAGATTGCCAGGCCAATGACAGAACTGCTGAAGAAGGCTACCAAATATGTTTGGAGTCCAGCATGTGAAGCAGCATTCAAGGCTTTAGTCAAACACCTAACATCAGCACCGGTTTTGGCGCAGCCAGACACAACAAAACCGTTCGATGTGTACTGCGATGCATCCGGCATTGGGCTCGGATGTGTGCTGATGCAAGACCGAAGAGTGGTCGCGTATGGATCACGACAGCTTAGGAACCATGAGCAAAATTATCCAACTCACGATTTGGAGCTCGCTGCCGTGGTACTTGCACTGAAAATGTGGAGGCACTACCTACTCGGTAACCTCGTACATTTATATACCGACCACAAAAGCCTCAAGTACATCTTCACTCAGAAGGAGCTGAACATGAGGCAACGAAGATGGTTGGAACTGATAAAGGATTACGAGATAGAGATCCATTATCATCCGGGCAAGGCAAACGTTGTGGCAGACGCGCTAAGCCGCAAGTCACACGTCAATAATCTGACCATCACACCGTTGGAAGAGAGCGAACCACCACTACATGTGATTCCACATGGAGCTCTCTACAACCTAGCTTTGATCCCCACCATCCGTGAAGAGATAGCGGCAGCCCAGAAGAATGACAAGGGCATGTCACATTTGCGGAGACGTGTAGACAGTGGGGAGTTGAAATGTTTCCGGAAGGACGGAGACGGCGTCTTATGGTTCAAGGACCGGATCGTCGTACCCCGAAACCCGGAGTTAAGGAAGAGAATCTTTGATGAAGCTCACTTATCAAAGTTTTCTATTCACCCCGGCAGCAACAAGATGTATCAAGAACTCAGAAGCAAGTTTTGGTGGACACGGATGAAGCGAGAGACGGCAAAATACGTGTCCGAGTGTGATACATGTCGACGGGTGAAGGCAGACCACATGCGGAAACCGGGACTGCTGCAACCACTGGGCATTCCTGCCTGGAAGTGGGAGGACGTGAGCATGGATTTCGTCGTCGGTTTACCCACCACCTTACAGAAACATGATTCTGTGTGGGTGATCGTCGATCGGCTCACCAAAGTTGCCCATTTCATCCCAGTCAACACCAACTATAACGCCAAGAAGTACGCTGAACTGTACATCTCACGGATCCTATGCTTATACGGCGTACCCCGTACCATCGTATCGGACCGGGGCACTTTATTTGTGTCCCGTTTTTGGGAGCAGCTACACGCTGCCCTGGGGACGAAGCTGATCCGTAGTTCAGCCTACCACCCGCAGACGGATGGGCAAACGGAGCGGGTAAATCAAATCCTAGAAGACATGCTACGAGCTTGCGCTATCGACCACGGCAAGAATTGGGATGATCACTTGCCATTAGCCGAGTTCTCGTACAACAATGGGTACCAAGCCAGCATCAAGATGGCGCCCTACGAGGCGCTATACGGCAGGGAATGCCGCACACCACTGAACTGGTGTGAATCTGGCGAGAGGGTTACCTTCGGGATTGATCTTGTCAACAACGCGGAAGAAAAGGTTCGATTAATTCAAGCGAACCTAAAAGCCGCTCAATCCCGACAGAAACAGTATGCGGACCGGAGGAGGCGCCCATTACAATTCGAAGTTGGAGATCACGTATACCTACGAGTGTCTCCAATGAAGGGCGTAAACAGATTTGGGGTAAGAGGAAAGTTAGCACCCCGATTCATCGGTCCATTCCAGATTACCGAAAGATGTGGATCGGTGGCATACCGGCTAAGATTACCAGAAGCACTTTCCGGTGTGCACGACGTCTTTCACATTTCCCAGCTGAGGAAGTGTCTCAAGCTATCAACTACCGTTCAGCTGGAAGACATTGAAGAACTGCAACCGGATCTCACCTATCGGGAGGAACCGGTGCAGATTATTGATGAAAAGGCCCGAACCACACGCAACCGTACGTTGTGGTTCTACAAGGTTCTATGGAGTAATCACTCCATGGACGAAGCGACATGGGAGAGCGAAGAATTCCTTCGCACTAACTACCCCGACTTTTTCACGTCGCATATTCGGTAATTTTCCACCGTCCTCTCTCTCATTTCACCTTATAATCTCGGGACGAGATTCTTTTAAGGGGGGAGGAATGTAAGGGCCTCAGTTTTTGACACTCATTTGCAGTGTTCATCACCACACCACACACCTCATTTGAGGAAGAATGATGAACACAAATAAAGAGCAAGTAACAATTATCAACATGCTCATTAGGGAACAAACTCACACATTGCAAAAGTGGTACTTCCCACATGTGATATAGATGGGCTGGACATATGAAAACTCCTACACTTTGCTAAGGATGTCCATGCCAAGTTCCACCCAAATTCAAAACCTTTTTGAGGTCATTTTGGGTATAGTTAGGAAGAGGGCAGTTTGAAACCATATTCAAATTCAAACTGTTTTCACCCACTGAATTTAAAAGTGGAAGGCATATTCTTGCTCAGCACATTTTTGTGAGCTCACACACCAATTTTCACTCCATTTGGAGTTGATCTTGACATGAGCTAAGGGGGAGAAATTCAAACTTTATTTGAATTTCAAACTGCACTTGTGCTGAAATTCATTCAAACCAAACCTCATTTGAACTTTGATCAATTCAAATGGCTCTTGGGTGAATAATTTGAATTGCCAAGGGTAGAATAGGGTTCACTGTTTACCACAGCTGTTAGGAATAAATTTCAGAGGTTAAAAGAGAAGTGGGACCCACATGTCAGCCTCTGCCTCAATACAAACCGACTGAAACACAGTTCAGTCGGTTCCCGGCAGCTGTGCGCGCGCGCCACCGAAGGGGGCAGCCGGCGCCAGCTCCTGCTGCGTGCCCCGAGCCGGAGACCAACCGGCCGGGCTATTTATTCCCTCCCCGGCGTGCTTCAGTCACCATTTCCTCGAGCTGCCGACGCACGCGACTGCTTTTCCCACTGCCATCACTAGCGCTCGAGTTCCTGCTTGATCAAGCCGATCGCAGCTCCCTCTTTCCATTCCAAGGTCCCAGCAAGGTACTAGCAACCATCCTCCATCCTCCCCATGGCTAGAAGTCGATTGAAACCGAGTGCTATCGGCTGTGCCGAAAGATAAAAATCGGAACTGGAAACCGCCGCACCTCGGGCTCTCGTGGACAGCCCAACCTGGGCGTTGTCACGCCCGAGCCAAGGCACCCTTGGACGCGCAAGTGATCGGTGCTGCTCACCCCCGAGCCACAGCTCGAGTGGTTGCTCACCGGCGGCGAATTTCCACTTGTCCCCTTTCTGTGTGCAGAACGACCTTCGGGTACGATTCTGTTTAATTCGTGCTCTAGAAAGGATTAGAGGGCCTCAGGCCACTCCCACACGAACTAGACACGGTGACGCACAAGTTGCCTTCACAACTCTGGGCCGGAGAACTTCTGTGCCCGGCGTAATTCAAGGTCTACTAATGGCGGAACGCACGGGGGGTATCGGGCGCACGGTGAGGACCTATTTCGGGCCTTCCCCGGGCTGCCCCGAGTTCATGTCAACCCTCTCTGAGGTCCACTGATGCTCCCCGACCGGTTTCCCAAGTAGCTGAGGCACTAGGAGCATCAGCCGACATGGCCGAAGTCGTTCCGATATGGCGGCTCGTCGCCGACCATGCTCCGGCCGTTGTCATGAGCAGCTGACCCTCGGATCATGTTCCCCAAGTAAAAGTAGGCAGGGGCGGCCAGAATCAAGAAGTTTGGAGCGGTACAGCAGCCAGCGGCGAGCTCTCCGGCGAGGTCCCTCGGCGGTGGAGCGCGGGTGTCGCGAGGTTGAAGAAGGGGGTGGACCCCAGCTGTCAGCGGCCGATATTTTGAATCGGGATCCGGCTGCGGCCGGGATCGGGTGTGCTGGCGCGCAAAAGCATTGTGGGCCGCGGTGTGCTGTCGCTTCGGCGTGCGACGCGTGTCCCCTGGGCCCACGCGCGAGTTTAAACTTTTCCCCGATTTTCAGATTTCCTTCAAACTTCAAATCCTTATAACTTTGGCTAGAAAGCTCCAAATTGAGTGAACCAAATTTTGCTGGATTCAGCTCTCTGAGTACTTTCCAGAAAATCAAGTTTCACTTCATGAAATTCCCTAATTCTCCAGAATTAATTCCTTAATGTTTAAACTGTTAGGAATTTTAACTGGAGAATCCTTTGGCGGAAAATCCTGAAATTTTGCTGAGATGTTCACCAAAATATCATTGAGCTACCATAAAAATTTCAGATCCATTTGAGCTCATTTAGTCCACCTAATGGTGTGATTAGTAAAACTGTTCCAGAGAAAATAGAAAATGTTCAGAAACATTTTCAGGATTTTCTCTGAAATTGTTTAGCTCATATCTTTAGTTAGAGACTTCCAAATTAAGTGAGACCAACTCCATTAGAACCCTCTGAAAATCTAGTTTTCAGAAAGTCATAGTTTGTCTCATGAAAATCCCTAGAACACCCTAAGGGTTCCAATTAAGGTCAAGGACATAATTATTTGTGGAGGGCTCAAATGAGCTTTGCTGCAACTAAAACTTGACCAAGTCTTTGTTTAGGTTGTAACCAAGCCACAGTAAAAGTTTCACAGTCATTAGGTCTGTCTAGTAAGGGTTATAGGCTTCACAACTTCAAAGTTAATACAAAGGCCTCTAAATTAATACATACATTGTTCTTATCATGTAGTCGCTAAGGTCGAGGAGGAACCCGAAGTCCTAGACTTCGTTACTCCGGAGGAACAGCTAGCCTACGACCAAGAGCAGCAAGGCAAGCCCCGGTTTGCATTAACCTGTTTACAAATTTTATTGTTTTGAGCACATACTTGTTTCCCTTTGTTCGTTGCATTAGAGTCTTGATTGGAAACCCAACTGCACAGCCAAGAAAACCATGGGTTGGGTTTAGGATCGAAAACCTCGTTAGCCACTGCATTGCTAGAATAGAGTAGGATTCGGTACAAGTCGAGTAGTTGGAACTACTCGCGAGAATAGGCTAGAGGCACATTGCTCGGGTAGAGATAGCACATGAAACACATGGCAAGAAAATGAGACCGAGCGGAGAGTAAGGGCAGCAGGACTTTGGGGCCTGTGTGCTGTAGCTCCGCTTGTGTCGATTGAGGACCGAGCCGTGTGCGGGCCTGTTGAACAAGCTAGAACAGTACCGAAGACCTACCGGCTATATGGGAACCGGGAAACTGATGTAACTCGGGTAGCTGGGTGTTGAGGCATTGCCCGTCGTTCAGAGGGTAGGTTGAGAGCTCGAGGTGTAAATCAGCTGGCGGCACAGAGATGCGCGTGCAGGGACCTCTTGCTCGGGACGATGGGACCGGTTCAATATTTGGCTAACGGGTGAAAGGTAGTCGCGTACGGCGTCCGTGATGGTTGTTGTAGGCAACATCGAGTACGGGCGTACGTGACGGGTTGTTCGGGTAACCCTGCAGGTGTAAATCGATTATAATCGCCGTCCCTCGCGGTCAGTGAGTACCACTTGTTCACTGTACCGTGACGTAGAAAGAACAGGCTAGTTACATGTTAAAATGTTGCTGATTGAAAGTTGGATATTGATTGTTAATGATATGTTGTAGCTTAGTGCTAACTAAAGTTCTTTTCAACTTTGGGCAAAGTACATGAGAGAAATGCGTTTCTTGTTTGATTGCGGCTCTCTCATGTGCCTTAGCATAAAGTTCTCCACAACCTGCTGCTAAAACTTGAAAGTAAGGTTCTACTAATTAGGCGAGTCCTTGCAAATGATTTTTTTTTTTACCTCATGCAACCCATCACCCTCATGTAGAAGTTCCATGTTTAGGTGAGACGGGTCAGACTTGCTGAGCCTTCGTGCTCACTGCTTGTGTTTGAAGCTTTTGCAGGGTTCTATGAGGAAGGGACTCCCGAAGAGGAGACGGAACCCCAGGAGGGGAACCCCGTCGAGTGGGAGTCATGCACGCCGCAGAGTTAGTGTGCGTGTGTGCTAGCAAGGACACGTTCGAGGGCTGAACGTGCACTTGATGCTTAGTCTACGCCCGCGAGTGTGGACTAAACTTATTTTGATGTAAACATGTTAATAAACTTGTTTATGTAATAAAGCTTCCGCTTCCGCTTTGTACCTTTGACGTGTGTTACACGGTGCTGTGCAATGCAGCACCCCTCAGCGTGATCCTGGCTCGACAGGACCAGTGAGGTCGTGTCAGAAGTGTGAACTATGTCTTATGATTGTTGTTTTTCTTTTGCTATGTGTGATGGTATGAAGTAGAACCTGTTCAAGAGCAAGTTATTCCTTTCCAAGATCAGGACTACCCATTTCAAGAGCAGCAAGAAGGAGGCAAGTGTCCTTGACCACTTTGATCCTATGCTAGGATGTGTAGATAGAATTATTTGCATTGTCAAATGAAATATGAAACCCATGCTAGGAAAGTTTCCCTAGAATTGCATTACCTTGCTTCCTTGTAGCTTGGGTTGGGATTTATTATGTCATGTCATTTATATACATGCATATGCTTAGCCATGCTTAGAATGGGATATTTGGGATATGAGATCATCAGTTTATTTTACCATACTCTTGAATGAGCTATTGTGAGTTATGTAGAGGTAGGGATCAAGGCAAGTTGGATGTTTTGGTTGTGTGCTGGGTGCACGAGACTTGGGTTTGTGTTTAGTACTTGCCTGGATCCTAAGGACCGGTTCATGGAGCATGTAACCCGGCTTTACAGTGCCAACCACATGCTGAGATGGGGCAGCTTGGCCAATTAATTAGGTGTATCCCCGGCGTAGTATGGGTGTGTTGGATGGTGCGGGGAGTAGGTGTCAGCTGGACTACCATATGAACCGCAAGGCTCAAGAGGGGGCCACTGCAGCGGGGTTGGAGCCTCTTGTATGCTGTTAGGGGTGAAACCTCAGTGGGCCCACGCTCGTCGGGAATCCCTTTGTAAAGGCTTCGTAGTGATCTCCTGGCCGCACACCTGGGAAGTGTGAACGTGGATCGTAGCCACTGGCATAATGGAGGTTCTTTTAGTCCACCCGGCAACGGGGGATGAAATCACTACTTGTGGGTACAGTGGTACAAACTCTGCAGAGTCAAAACTGTCTTGACAGCCGTGCTCACGGTTAAGAGCGGCCTGGACTTATTCATGATTAGAGGATTGATGGTTTTGGAAGTTAAGCGGGGAGCTTAACATTTGGAAATGATGATTATGGTTATTGGATTATGATGATGGGATGGGAGATTGGGACCATTTCACCTGTGTAGTAATGTAGGTGCTTAATAAGCTAAGGTGATAGGTATGAATTGCGTAGTGCTTTAACCATGAGTTCAACCTCTCCTTGTTCTAGCCATGCATGATATAATTTTCCCACACTTGCTGAGTACCATTGGTACTCAACCTTGCATATTTGTTGGTTTATATTGCTGCTCAGGTCAAGATAATGAGGTGGTGTATAATGACCAAGATTTTGGACCCGAGGAAGGCTTTTAGGTTCATGAAGACCCCCGGGCAACGCCTGTGATGGAGCCCTAAAGAATAATATTCCGCTGCTAGTTTATTTACTTGTGATGAACTTATTATTGTCCATCGAGACATTTACTATGTAAGACTTACTTATATTCGACACCTGGCTTGTAATAAATGATGCTTCACTATTTGTCATCACATGTATGAGAAAATGATCCTGGCATACATGTGATATTCACTTGGTTGTTTCTTCGGAAAAACCGGGTGTGACATGAACTCCTTTCATCGGAGAGACACGAAGATAAATATGGTCCCCGATGTCGAAGTGAAGAGGTCGACGTCTTTTGTCTGCATAACTTTTCTGCCGAGATTGAGCAGCCTTTAAGTTGGCTTGAATCACTCGCACTCGTTCCTCGGCTTCATTCACAAGATCAATCCCGTATACTACTCTCTCGCCGGACTCACACCAATTCAGTGGTGTGCGGCACTTCCGGCCATAAAGAGCTTCTTACGGGGCCATTTTGATGCTGGATTGATAACCGTTGTTATATGAGAATTCTGCTAATGGTAGATGGTCATCCCAATTCTTCCCATGATTGATGACACATGCCCGTAGCATATCCTCTAGAATCTGATTTATCCTCTCCGTTTGACCATCAGTTTGCGGATGATACGCTGAACTCCGAATTAACTTGGTTCCCAAGGAAGCATGCAGTTGCTCCCAAAATCTGGATACGAACAACGCACCCCGATCAGACACGATGGTGCGGGGAACCCCGTGTAAACACACGATTCTTGAGATGAACAGCTCCGCATACTTCTTTGCCACATATTTTGTATGGACTGGAATAAAATGTGCTGTCTTGGTCAAACGATCGACGATTACCCAAATAGAATCATGCTTGTTGCTGGTCATGGGTAAACCAACGATGAAGTCCATACTTATGTCTTCCCACTTCCATGCTGGAACCTTCAGCGGTTGAAGTGGTCCGACTTTCCTCATATGGTCGGCTTTAACCCGCCGACACATATCACACTCGGATACGTACTTCGCAATCTCTCTCTTCATCCGTGTCCACCAGAACTTAGATTTTAAGTCCTGATACATCTTGTTGCTTCCTGGATGAATGGAGTACTTGGATAAATGCACTTCATCCAATATCTTCCTCCGCAATTTCATGTTCCGGGGTACAACTATACGGTTGTTAAACCATAGAGTACCATCTTCATCCTTGCGGAACATCTCCAATTCACCGCTGTCCACTCTCCTTCGGATATGAGACATACCCCTGTCTCTCTTCTGAGCCTCTACAATCTCATCTCGGATTGTAGGAATAAGAGCGAGGTTGAACAGCGATCCATAGGGAACTAAGTGCAGGCTTGGTTCTCCTTCGTGTGCAGAAATGGCTAAATGGTGAACATGGGCTTTCCGACTAAGTGCGTCGGCAACCACATTCGCTTTGCCCGGATGGTAATGAATTTCAAGTTCATAGTCCTTGATCAATTCTAGCCATCTTCGCTGCCTCATATTCAGTTCTTTCTGTGTGAAGATGTACTTCAAGCTTTTGTGGTCAGTGTAGAGATGTACTACATTGCCTAGTAGATAATGTCTCCACATTTTCAATGCTAAGACCACTGCAGCCAGTTCAAGGTCATGCGTCGGGTAATTCTGCTCATGACCCCTTAGTTGTCAGGATCCATACGCGACCACACGTCCTTCTTGCATCAACACACAACCCAAACCAATGCCGGATGCATCACAATAGACATCAAACGGCTTTGTAGTGTCCGGCTGGGCCAAAACTGGAGCTGTAGTGAGATACTTCACTAAAGTTTGAAAAGCTTGTTCGCATGAATTGCTCCAATCATACTTGGTGCTTTTCTTCAACAGCTCCGTCATAGGTTTAGCGACTTTGGAGAAGTTTGGAATGAATCTCCAGTAATAACCCGCTAAACCTAGGAAACTTCTCACTTCATGAACAGATGTTGGAGATTTCCAATTCAGCACTTGCTCGATTTTACTTGGGTCCACAGCGATGCCTTCCGCTGAAATTATATGCCCAAGAAACGGCACTTTGCTGATCCAAAACTCACATTTACTGAACTTTGCATAAAGTTTGTGATATCTCAAGCGTTGGAGTACAATACGCAAATGTTCAGCGTGTTCTTCTTCTGACTTTGAATAGACCAAGATGTCGTCGATGAAAACCACGACGAACTTGTCTAACTCCGGCATAAACACAGAGTTCATGAGATACATAAAGTGAGCCGGAGCATTGGTCAACCCAAAGGACATGACAAGATATTCATAAAGACCATATCTTGTTGAGAACGCCGTCTTAGGTACGTCTTCTGCCCGAATTTTTATCTGGTGATACCCGGACCGAAGATCCATCTTGGAAAATACCTTAGCACCCACTAGTTGATCGAACAAAATATCGATGCGTGGTAGTGGATACTTATTCTTGATAGTGACAGCATTCAGTGGACGATAATCTACGCATAGTCTTAAAGTCTCGTCCTTCTTCTTCACGAAGTGTGCGGAACAGCCCCAAGGTGATGAACTTGGGCGTATAAAACCTTTGTCCATGAGGTCATTAAGCTGCTCCTTCAATTCTGCTAGCTCCTTCGGTGCCATTTTATATGGTCGCCGAGAAATAGGTGTTGTTCCCGGTGCTAGTTCAATCTTGAACTCTACATCATGTTCGGGCGGCATGCCCGGCAAGTCTTCGGGAAACACATCTGGATATTCACATACCACTGGAATATCCTCAAGTTTAGGAGCTTCAATCTGATGCACTGCTGCAACTTGTTGTGATGGATCCACAAGATTCAATGTGTTGCAACCGTGTATTGGGGAATTCAGTTGGACAGTTCGAGAGCTGATGTCAAAGATAGCTCCATAATGTGTCAACCATGACATCCCCAAGATAATATCAATCCTTTGGCCTTTGAGTATGATAAGGCTTGCAGGATAGATATTTCCACCCAAACATAAAGGTGCCTGTGAGACCATTTCATCTGTTGATATCTTGCCTCCGGGTGAGCTGATATGAAATGGATGCTTAACTGTGCTAAATGGAAGATAATTCTTCGGCACATAGTCTCTGCTAATAAAATTGTGGGTGGCTCCGGAATCAAATAACACGAAAGTGGGCTGATCATGTAAAGTGAACATGCCCGCCAAAACTGGTTCGCCTTTTGCAATGTCCTCAATAGCAGTATAATTAAACCTGCCAGCTTTTGAAAGATTCTTCTGTGAAGGTTCGCGACGCTGATCTGAGCATGGACGAGGCAACACACGAGTGTGACTCTGCTCAGCACCACGACGGTTTCGTGTTGTAGAAATCTTCAGCTCTCTACTAACACGAGGTGGAGATAACTCGTGCGTAGCTGTTTGCGGTAGGGTTGCACGAATAATTTCTGTCCGCTGCTGTTGAGGTGGAGGCTCATAAGTGATCAACTCCAGCCGTGGTTGTGAGAGTTGCACAACAGGCTGAATTTGTTTCCTAACTGGCGAGTAATACCGCACTCGATAGTTCGGACGAACCTCGATGTCACTGTCCGGCGGTATACTTCTTTTCAGTTCCGCTTTGCAACGAAGATGCATGTCTTCCTTAATGATAGTGGCATTTACCAACTCATTGTAAATACCGTTATTGAACAAGGTCACTTGTTCCTTAAGTTCGACATTCAAACCTCGGAAGAAATAGTTGCACTTCAACACTTCCGAGTCAACCATATGAGTTGCGTATTGCATCAAGTCTTCAAACTCCTTGAAGTACTCGTACGCACTCCTTTCTCCTTGCTTTAATTCCAGAAAGTCTTGATACTTTGTTCGAAGAATTCCTGAACAAACGTGACGTGCCCGGAAAACATCCCGGAATTCATCCCACGTCACTCGATGACCTTCAGGAAGAGTAGCAATGTACTCCGCCCACCAGGCTCCAGCGGCTCCGTGGAGTTGTTGAGCGGCAAATAGAGTCTTCTGATATTCATCGCACTCAAGCATATCAAACTTGGCTTCGATACATTGGAGCCAATGAGCCGACTCCAACGGTTTTTTCGCTTCCGAGAAAACCGGTGGTTGTCTTGCTAGAAAATCCAGATAGGTGCTTGGCAGGGAATTTTGCTGTAGTGTCTCCTGTCGTATGCTTTGTCGCACCAACAGATCCAGAGACTCAGCCATCTTAGCCAAGATTCCCGCCAATCCGGTTGATGATATCGTCACTTCTTGTCGTGGCGAATTACTTTCGCCGTGACTCGACTCACCAACCTCACTCCTGGAATGAGCACGATCCATGCTGCAAGAGTGAGCAATTTACGGTTAAAATTCAAAGTTTAAACTCAACTTGAATTGAAAACATAACCGTAAAAGCATCACATCAATATTGCAACATTACATAAGCTAACTAGGGTTTCGACAATTCTGTAATCTATCAAACGTGAGCAAGTTTGTCCAAACCCTTAATTCCAACAGTAGGACAAACTGAGAAATAACTCAAGAACATGTTATGGAGCTTAGAGAAGTCTAAAACATCCATGTCCACAACAAGTCTCAAGTTACATAGGCAATAAGCACTACTCTGTTCAGAATGACCAATAGGTCTTAATCCCAGAATTTGAATATGAAAATGGCAATTTCATGTCTCAAGTTGAATATTAAAGTTATAGTTAACTTCAATATCTTTTCAACTAGTATTCATTTGCCTTCATATCGGTTCTGGATCAAAAGTTGTGATATTTCAAAGTCGACAGAAATCTGGAACAATTTTGACAGCACCTCCTTTAAAAGTGGCTGTTTTGTCCGCAAGATTTCATACAATTAAACTCCAAATCTGGAGAAACTTTGAACTACAAAGTCATAGCATATATCACAAGCTTTCTAACGCTGTATTACTTGACCCTTATAAAATTACAACAGAAAGTTATGGTCGAAATACAGAAATTTCCAGAGAGCAATTTGTGCCTGCCCTGTTTTTGGACAGTTCACACTCATCTGAGAATTTCATCAATTTGGAGGGTGATTCTGGTCTGGAGTTCTAATGAAGAGTTGTATAATACTTCAATAGATTTCCAGAAATGTATCACTCACCTCCATTGGTTCAACCAAACAAAAATTATGCCCTGTTCAACTTCAGCAAAGATTCTGCCGGAAACAGGGGAGGTTTATTCCTAAGTCTTTGTGAATAAATCTATACTCCCAATTGACTCTTAGTTCAATATAGGAGTTCATCACCCACTAATAGAATCCTAGACTCCAAATTTACCCTTTTTATTTTCAAACCTTCATTTTCATGCAGTTCAAAACACATCACGGTACTACGTTGCCTCACCAAATTAAAATCCTAACCGGCTTTATACCGGCTTATACGTCTCAAGTGGTGGCACTAAAACGATCACTCACAAACGTTTTCTACACGACATGTTCTAACGTGGTTAAGGTACCTGCAGAAAATCACTCAATAATGATGCACACATTGGTTTATCATTTCAGGCAGGTCCATATCATAGTAAAAACATACGCCCCGTATCATTGCCATACGGGCCGTCCTTGAGTCAAGCCACGTCTCAAGGTACATGATCGGGTTATTCACCACCCGACGGGGGCTCCACACCTTTGCAGTAAAGCACACCAGTGGAATAGCGCTTTTGTATGCCTCATAGGACATGAAGAGTCCTAAAGAACACACTTCGTGTTACAAACCACACGATGGGGTCTCCTCCTCTTGCCCCTGGGTTTGCGCACTGGAGGCTAGTGCCATTCATATGTCTCTAAGACATGAAGAGTCTTAGAAAACATATTCACTTCCCGTCCATTGCTGAACAGAACATCCCACACTACTTTCCTCGTATGGGTGAGCTAACCGAAATTGATCCGCTTTCGGTGGCGTTCCTTACCATTCTTACCTCCACGTAGGTGCGTCGTTACCGAATTTAAATACTGAAGAGTAACACACTGTTAGCTTGCCACCTTAGATAACTATGCTAATAATACTCCTTATGTGGGCATACTATACGTTCCTCACTCGTATACCCCTAAGTTTTAAAAAATAGACCCTTTTCATGCGTGTTATTCCCAATGCGGCTCTGATACCACGTCTGTGAGCGCCCGGCCCGGGAATCGCAGTGGGTGGTGCCGTGCGATGCGGCACCCAACAGAATGCACGAAAAGACGATAAGAACATAACGGAACCATTTTGTTACTCAAGATAATTTCTTTTACAACATAAAGTACACGCGCAGCGGAAATTAACATTTGCTGGACAAACTACTCACTCTCGACCCTAACTACGCCGAAGAGAAGCCGTTCAGCCCGTGAACGCTTCCTACTAGCTTCACCAAAGAAAGGCAGCGGCTAGGTTTCCGATGAGTTGAACAAACTGTGAGGTTCATCGTCTCACCGAACAACCCTCTTCATAGCAGGCATCCTGCTACCTGCAAAAACAACTCAGAAGCAACCGTGAGCACTAAGGCTCAACAAGACTTACCCGTCACTCCTAAACATGCAACTCTACATGCAGGGGTAGTAAAAGAGTAGGCATAGGAATTTGCAAAATGCATCTTGACTAAACTTGATCCTTATATTCAGATTCTTATAGCCTTCATTTTAGTGGTCCTCACGCCTCACAACATCGGAAGTCCACAATCAAACAAGAAACGCTTATCCGGATGTTGCTAGCCTAAGGTGGAAATGAAATTTAGTTGGCTCTATAACTACTTCAGTCAAGGTTCCAATACAGTGATTAATCCACAAACAGCAAGTTAAGAGACTTAGTTTCTCTTCTTACTAAGTCACGGCGCAGTGGGCAAGTATGCTCAATCCTCTTCCGCGAGCGACGGTAATTCGAATCAATAACAACCCGGAATACACGACACATACACCCGCCTCGAAAGACTCTCTCAAGAGCTATTTCTTACGTTGTATGAAGCAACCTTTCACACGACACCCCGACATAGAAAAACGCTTCACGCCGAGCAGGATGGTCCTCTACGCGGACACGTCGAAGTTGCCCGCTAAAGGATTTACACCTCCCGCCTTCTCAACGCCGTTCCCACGCGAAGGATGAGTTTCTATATCATGGTCCATCGAGTTACATCAGTTTCATGGGTCCCATACCCCACTATATATCCAGTACAGCTCAATCTTGTCCAGCAGGGCCGCATACATACGGTCCTTAACCGACACGGACGGGGCTACAACCAACCTCCATATTTTCCTTACCATCCCGGTCCAGGCCAAATGTGGTCTCAAGCATTGTCACACCCATCGCAGGTCGAGACCAACCTTGAGCGCTCCATCCTACAGGAACATCCCCGTCCCCATCTCATATTCATGAGGGTGCTCTTATCCTTTATATCTCGCGAGTAACTCCATTACTCGAACTTTCTCGCGAGTAGCTTTTTACTACTCGACTTCAACCGAGCTAGCTACAATATTAGCCTAGCATCTACAACGAGGCAAATCCTACACTAAACCTTCTAATGAGGGATGTAATAGGCATGCAAGTGGGTTTCAATCATCCTAGACATAATGCACTCAAGTCTAATAAACATGATGTGAAGTAAAGTAAAATTTAAAACGGTAACGATATGCAAACCGGGGCTTGCCTTGCTCAACGGTTTTGTTAGAAGCTAGGAGTTAGTCTTCCTCCGGAGAATCCGCCAAACTCGTCACGAGATGGAGATCCTCGCTGTAGAGTCGAGTCCTCGTCGAACGTCGACGTCACGTGAGCTATTAAGATGATTTATGCACATGTATTCACAAGCAATTTCGAAAATGATTCAAAACTGTTGTTGTACAAGTTAACTCACGCATAAGAGAGATAAACAACAGCAAGGTTTCTGTTGTTGGATCTACAACCTTAGAGATGATGAAAGCTAGGGTGAAAAGAGATACTAATAATCACCATGTGATTAAGTCCATTATATGAACACTTAAACCTAAAAGATGGTAGCTCAAGTTCCAGAGGTCCAATGAAGCTGAGAATTTAACCACAGCCTCTATGGAAGGTATTCAGGCAGTGTGCGAAAATTGAGCTCATGAAATGACTTCATGTGAGCACAACAAATCCTTATGTGGTTTTCACTAATCTGCCTTTACCCCCTAGATATTAAGCTTTCCTATGCTGCAAAGTAGACTTTTTGTGAAGTACAAAATGTCCTGAGTCCATAGGAATTGGTTTTACCATTTTTGGAGTTTCCTACATGGAGATATGGATTTTTCAAAGAATGGTGAAAAGCTGAAATTGTCTCTGTTTATTTTCCTATTTTTCAGAGACATAAGGAATGAACACATTATTTGACCAAGCAACTTAGGTCCAATGCCTCTGAAATTTTTACTGGTGTTCAAGTAATTTTGGGAGAATGTCCTGTCAAAATTTGGGAATTTTCCAATAAACAGAACTCCTGTAAAAATTCATACAAGGTTTTATTTAAATGAATTAATGAGCCAAATCCAAGGATTTTCATAAACATTGGCCTTCACCCCTGGATAGTACTCGTTTAGAGGAATCCAACAAAATTTGTTTCACAATTTTTGGACACTCCTACACAAAGTTATGGCTCTTCAAAGTTTGAACTAAAGTGGGAAAATCTGGAAAATGTTTAAATGCTGACAGTGGGTCCCACCTGTCATCCCTAACCTCCAGACTCGCGCCCAACAGGGCAGTGGCGGCCCACTCCGGCGAGGTTGCCGGAAAGCAAGTTCCCAGCCACCTCCAGACCCCCTGCTGGCCGCCCCCCATATTTCCCCACGCTGAACATGTTGGTGAGGTCGCCGGCGGCTGAAACTCGCCGGAAAACAGGGAGCACCGGTCACAGCAAACCCTAGAGCTCCGGCGAGGTCTTGCACGGTGAATTCTCCACCAAATGGTTGGTTCTTGGGCTCTACAGCACCAGGGGATCATGTAGAATACCGGCATGAGGTCTAAACCAGATGGAGAGTGCTCTAAACCCATCGGCACCGTGCGCCCGATAGGGTCCAGCGGCATACCCTCTAAAAGAGCTCGGATTGCTCACTCTACACTCAATTTCTTGGTCTAAAATCGATGGAGGAGGTGTGCTAGGCAGTTAACATCCTGTGTGTGAAGTTTGAGACCCAACAAACACGAATTGAGGACGAATTTTACAATTCCTTACCTCATGGTCCATTTCTGCCGCCCGGGAGAAAAACTTGAAATTCTCCCTCTGTGATCAATGGCTGGGGCTGAGCTTTGGAGGTGAGCAACTAGACTTGTTGGTGCACATATGGGGTGGCTTGCTTGGGCGTGATCCCTTCTGGTTTGGGCTGTCCACGGTGATCAGTTTCGGTCCTCCGACGTGCAACACGGGAGCAGCAGAAACTTTTCTGTTTCTGGGCGCCGGTGAGCTCGGGACGGCGGAGGGAAGTTGACAGCCGGCTAGAGCACTCAGGGGCGAAGCTTTTTGCTGTGGAGACCTCAAGATTCTGGTGGCTAGGTGGCTGGGTAATCGGGAGAAGAAAATGGGCGCTGGTTGTGTTCTGCTCGGGAGAGAAACCCACGGGAGAGGCAGAGCAGGAGAAGAGTGGAACTTCGCCTGTGCAGCCTTCGGGGGAAGATAAGGGCACCGGAGAGGAGGAGGTGGCACCGAAGATCGTCGTGTGCGATCGGCTGCCGAGAGCTGTCGCACGCTCAGCCATCGGTGGAGTCGGTTTGCACTTTTGTGAGACTGACCAGTGGGGTCCACAGCCACAATTCTCCCTCTTATCCCCCATTTCGATTTAAAATAGCAAATGAGCTCCAATTGTGATCAAACTTGGAGTATAGGCTAAAAGAATTATGAGGAACTCAAATCTGAAATCCGATTTTGAAATTGAGTATGTTTGGTTCAAAATTCAAATTTAAGTTTGAATTTGAACGTGCCCTCATTTAATCCTCGGAATAAATAGTATATGAAACCTAAAATTCTCCAAATTTGAAACTTAGGCTCTTGAATACATGAGAAATGCATATATGCTCTCACATATGGGCCTTTGTACAATCTGAATAGGAATCCTTTCAAAAGGATTCAAATTGCATTTAAATTTCCTCTACTCTACTCATAGAGAAGGTGCACATGAGTTAGAGTTTTTGGAAGTCTAATTCTTTCTCCTAGGTTAACATGTGTTGAGCATGAGCTAGAGGAAATTTTAACTCCCTCACATGTCCATTTGTGTGTTCGTCATTTCATGTGACACAATTATAGCCTTTGATCGCCTTAACTTTGTTTCATAAGTTGAAATCAAACTTTACAAAAGTTAGGGCTGTTACACCCATGTAACGGGCCCGAAACTGCACCCCCGCCACACCACCCACACCCTCCCCTGTCAAGAAGCAAATGCCCGAATCCTCTCGCTTTCCTTCCATAGCGACTGCGGCGCTGCTAGGGTTTCCTCGTGGGTGCCGTCAAATCCTTGCCACCACCGGTGAACCAAGTTGTCGCCATCACTTCCTGACCCCCGCCTCCATTCTCGGCCACAGCAGGTGCAGCCCGTTCTGTCGGCAGTTGCAGCCCTCCTCCAGAGCCGGATCCAGTTGCCCCAGAGTTAGGTCATCATGGAGCACAACAATCCGGACACCGACAAGATGATGCCCCCTTGTCACCAGCTTTTTTCTCAAGATATTTTGTTAACGATCTGTTATTTGCTCTTGTTCTTTATCACTTTGTTCTCACTAGTCAACCATGGGTTTAGTAAAAATGAACCATGGGGTTACTAAGAATAGATTTGACTATTTCATTTCAGACCCGTGACAAAAATTGTAATCATTCGTCAACATATGCTTATTCTCAAACTGAAGTCCATATCTATGTTCCACATGCTCAAGAAGGTTGAATTTCTTAGACCAAATATTGGGGTTCTTGGATCATGTTTCCTAATAGCCTGTTATTTCCTACAAAGAATGTTGAGCACTCAAATCTAGATCGTTTTATGCACTCAATTCCAGATCCTTTTACTGCATGTTTATTCATCTTGCTCAAAATGGTTGTTCCTATGAGTTCATTCATGATTAATCAATAATTACTTGGAGCTATGACTAGATGTAACATTTTTGGACAACAAGATGGCTGGTAAAAAGTGATAATGCTGATTGGAACGAGAAAACACTAGAATAGTTTGTGAATTATTTGCAGAACAAGTGATGACACACAATCGTTCTAGTACCCACTTGAACGGGATTTGGTATTAAAATATGATGCACAAGGAGAGGACAATGTGGGACCCGGGAGGTTCTGACATTCCAGGAATCACGTTGGGTGGTGTAGTGATATGCGACACCCAACAACATACACAAAAAGAATCATAAAATATACAAAGTCTTTTATTTCTTAATATAATCTTGTTACAACATAATGTACATAAGAGTGTACATAAGCAGTGGAATATACATAAACATGCTCTCTTGAACCTAACTATGCAGAAAGGAAGCCATCCAGCCCGCGGACGCTTCCCACTAGCGACTGAACATACAGCAGCGGCAAGGTTTCCGGTGATTTTATACAACCTGAAGGTTGTGATATCTCACGGAATCACCTTCATCATAAGCATGTGCATATATAGTTGCAAAACAACTAATAAAGAAAAGGTGAGCACCGGTCTCAGCAAGACTTATCCGTCATGACTAACCATGAAACTCTATATGCTGACACAACTAAACTATGGATATTGAAAGTTTTGCATAAAAGACTCACCTACAAGTTGGTCCTTAATTGCATATGTATAGCAGCAGATTAATATCCTTATGCGGAACAACATCGTAAATCCATAAATGAAACAAGAAACGCTTCATTATGATGTTGTTTGACTAAGGTGGAAATAAGTTTAATTTGCACTACTCTACTTCATACAAGTTTGCAATACATAAGATTAATCAATTCAGCATCTATAATAAGTTCCAACTACTCTTTATTACTACGTCAAGACTCAGTGTCCAAGTATACTCAAATAACCGCGAGCGACGGTGATTGCAATTAGTAGATACCTGGACTGCATGACACATAAGTCCATCCCCGAGTTGCATAGCACACTCGACGATGTTGCACGTGACCACCTTTCCCAAGCTCACCCATATTGGTCACAGTTCAATCACCTGAACAGAAAACTCCCTCAAGGTACATCTCCGCTGTGAAATGTTCTTGAGCGAGTTACCTCATGATGCACTAAAGTCGATAACCTAAGCCAATCAAAAAAGTTTCAACATGAATCTCACAAGGTACATCGGTTTCCTGGGTCCCATATAGCCAGTATGTACCTGATACAATTCAAACTTGTCCAACAGGGTCAAGCACGGTATGGGCCTTAATCGACCCAGGCAGGCCTACGCACACAGGACCTCGTCATGTTGCTTCCTATCCGCACCTGCCCGATCTCCATTTTTATTTAATGAATTCTCCTCACACTTCCACTCATAGTCTCATACCGTTAAGAATCTAAGCCCTAGTCTCGCAAGTAGATTCCAACTACTCGACTTCTACCGGTCCTTCCAACAGAACATTAAGCCTAGCCTAAAGACACTACAAGGTGCTCTTCTAACCCATACTCTCCTAGGAATAATATGGTCATGAACTTGGGTTTTATATCAACTAGACCTAATGCACAATATCATCTCAAACATATAGTGTATACAAATGAAAACTTTGTAAACAGTTCTTAAATGCAAGTCGGGGCTTGCCTTGCTACTAAAGACTGTTAGAAGCTCGCTGATCCAAATGTTGATAGATTAGATCGACAGGTTGCTGCTCCAAATGGGGCTCCTCGTATGTCTCCTTCATCGTGAGCACTATCGTGATGAACATGCACAAGTTTACAATGTAAATTAGAAAAGAACCAGAGGAAATGATTTATGACTCAAGACTTATTAAGGCTAAGCAAGAATACAGGGTTGGTCTCTGTGGTGTATATGGAATAGAAGAAAATCCATTAAGACTTGGTATAAAGTTCAATATGTTATATAGTGGACATATTGAAATCAACTTCCTATTGTGTAGGATCAACAGGTATATTAGGGCTGTAACTTTTACAGTGGCTTTCTAAGATCCAATAGGCACAACTAACAAAGTTTCAGAGATAACCAAGGAATACTTTGGTCGCCAAAATTCTCTAGAGTTTTCTGCTCTCTGAATTAACAGAAGAATCTTGGGGCTATGACATAATGCAAAATTGACTTTTCAGTAAGTACATGTTTTATGGAGTCTAGGAAAATTGGTTTTATAATTTTCTAAGCTTGCTATTGGGATATATTGATTTTACAAGTGTGGCATTTCCTGAAAAAGGTTTCTGTTTTTTTAATTTTCAGAGACATAGAGGATGGAAACATGAACTCCGTCTATGTTGTAATGGCATAGCCAATCCCAAGCTCGGGTAAAGGAGGAGGGGTTGTGATAGGCTTCGCGAGCCAACAACTACACCTAGCCATTCTAATGTAAATGAAACCCAATAGAAATTCATTGGGGGCGTAACCCTCTTAGCGACGCGCCATATCGGAACCCGGGTATGGTGTTAAGTGGGCAAGGGCCGGTTCTCCACTGCCTTAGTGGCGCGCCATATCGGAACCCAGATATGGTGTTAAATGGGGAAGGGCCGGATCACCAAAACCTTAGTGGCGCGCTACATCATTGCCTGGATGTAGTGATAAGTGAGCAAGGGTCTTTGCATCTTACTCGACGGGTGCAAAGCGTAAGGAAGCTAGCCGAGGAACATAAATTTCGGGTGGGTAGTTGGAATGTAGGATCCTTGATGGGGAAATTATGTGAGTTAGTTTATTTTGCCATTAGGGGACGAGTAAATATCCTTTGTGTACAAGAGACTAGATGGGTGGATCAAAAGGCGAGAGAAGTGGATGAATACCGGTTTCAAGCTTTGGTATTCTGGATCGGCTGGGACTAGGAATGGCGTAGGTGTTCTAATAGATAAGAGTCTTAAGGATGGAGTAGTGGATGTTCGAAGACGAGGGGATAGGATCATCTTAATCAAGATATTTATTGGGGACATTGTCTTGAACGTCATTAGTGCTTATGCCCCACAAGTTGTGCTCAACATGAGTGCTAAGAGGCAATTTTGAAAGGACTTGGAGGATATGGTTAGTAGTGTACCGATAACCAAGAAACTCCTCATAGGAGGAGATCTCAATGGTCATGCGGGTAAAACAAACGTAGGATTTGAGAGAGTACATGGAGGCTTTGGATGCGGCGATAGAAATCAAGAGGGTAAGGACATCCTAGACTTTGTCATAGCCTATGATCTGTTGGTAGATAACACCCTCTTTAGGAAGAGGCAATCTCACCTAGTGACCTTTAGTAGTGCCCAACACTCTAGCCAAATTGACTTTGTCCTCACTAGGAGAAGGGATAGACGGGAGTGTCTAGATTGTAAGGTGATCCCCGGGGAGTGTGTTGTGACACAACATAAGCTTGTGGTACTTGACTTTCACTTTCACACATGTTCTTTGCGGGACAAATGTGTCAAAATGACAAGAACAAAGTGGTGGAAGTTGAAAGGGGAATCACAAGAATCCTTTAAAAATAGGGTGATCACAGAAGGACCCTAGGCAGAAAATGGAGATGCAGATAGTATGTGGGTGAAGATGACAACTTGCATTAGGAAGGTACCTAGTGAGGTGTTCGGTGTGACCAAAGGAATGAAACTTGTAGATAAAGACACTTGGTGATGGAATGAGGATGTACAAAAGGCCCCCATTAATGAGAAGGAGTGTTACAAGAGTTGGCATCATGATAGAAGCGCAAGCAACATGCTGAAGTACAAAGAGGCCAAGAAAATTGCAAGGTGGACTGTGAGTAAAGCAAGAGGACAGGCATGTGATGAGTTATATGAGAGACTAGAGACAAAAGAAGGTGAAAAGGAAATATACAAGATAGCAAAAGTTCGCGAGAGAAAGATGAGGGATTTCAATCAAGTTAAATGCATCAAAGGTGAGACTGACCGCATTCTAGTGAAGGATGAAGAAATTAAGAATAGATAGAATGATTACTTTAATGGGTTATTCAATGATGGGAATTGGAGCACTATGGTTGAGTTGGATGATGTAAAGGTCCCAAAATTGAATAAAAAGGGACTAAAGTTTGAACACCATTTGGTTTCAGGTTATGAAAATTTGGACTTGTTTAAATTTTTCCACATGTGATGACACACATGAGTGTCCCACCACTCTAGCCTAGGATTAATTGAGTGTTGGGGGACAAAGTTATTTTAAAACCCATGTGTAAGCTCTCATGTGCAAGGGGAAATGAAATTCAGATTTTTAAACTCAAATTGTTCAAACTCAAATTTTGAATGAGGGCAACAATAGGAATGCAAACTGTTGTGATCAAAACCTCATTTGCAGCAGCCAGACCAAAAATCAGGTTTCATATTTGAATTTTTTAGGTCGAAATTAGAGGGTAGGCAAAGTCTCATGAATTTTTGAAGATATTTGCTACCCATTTTTCCAATTAGACCTAAATGTACAATGAATTCAAATACATATTTGAATTTGGATGAATTGTGCCCAATTATCCAAAGGCAGTTCAGTTTTCAACTCCACACAATTGACTTTCATCATTTGAAAACTTTGGAGATGTTTTGGAGGGATAAGGGGGAGAGTGGGACCCACTTGTCATATGCACCCAAATATCTGAAACTGAGTCGGTTCTCTCTGTTCCACTCGCTGGTCATCGAGACAGAGCCGAGGCAGCTCCGGGCAACACCGAGGGGGCAACAGAGACACCTCCCCAGCAGCTGAAGCTCCTCCGTGGATTGTTCAGCGTGATCAGCGGCTCAAGCCGTGTCTCTCGTTGCTCAAGAACAGAACAGTGATGCCCTCTATCTCTCTCACACAGAACAGAACACCTCCAGCGCCGCCATCTCGGGTTCCCTCGGGAGGTGGCTGTGCTCACTCGAACAGCACCCGGTGAGGAGAAAAATGGCACCCTGTGATCGTCTACTACCTCTTGGACGCACCACCGAGCGTGCTAAGCCCTCCCTCTGCCGAGCACACCGTTACCTAGCGGTGGCTGAGAGAAACCGACGGAGAGGTCTCACGTGGACAGCTCTACAGAGAGCTTCTCATGACCATTAGCCGCCGTTCCCGAGCCGTTTTGAGGTTATGTCGAGCTTCCTCATGGTTCACTGGTACTGTAGCACCGTTTCACCGAGTTTTTCATGCGCTAGGTCGACCGGCCGACGCCGCCGAAGGTGTACCGAGCCGCCGCACCGTCGCTAGCCATAGTAGTTTGGGGACCACCCCATGGTTCACCCGCTCCAAGATCGCAGAGGGTGGTGCTGTGCGATGCGGTACCCAACAGCACACAAGAAAAGAATATGAACAACATACAAACTTTTATTTGATATAAAACAGCGGAAGTCTTTTACAGAACATATTTATACAGCAGAAGTATTCTTTATAACTACTCTCTCATCCTAACTAAGCAAAAGTGTAGCCATCCAGCCCGGGGACGCTACACACTAGCAGCACTGAAACGATGATCACGGTGGCGTGCAGGGCTCCAGCTCGGCCGTGTACCCTGACGGGGGCACTGCCTCGTCCTCGGACCTCTCCTCATAACTCTCACCTGCACACAGCTCAAATATTGCAACCGTGAGCACGATGGCTCAGCAAGGCTTAACTGACACCCTAGTCATGGAACTCTACATGCAGGGATGTGTAATATGGGAAAAGACTTTGCAATAAAGGCACGCCTACATGTTGATCCTCTTTCAGTTTTATAGCAACAGTTTCATGTGCCTTAGGCAGCCCTCACATCGGAAGTCCACAATCAAACAAGAAACGCTTTCCTCCGATGTGGTGATGCCCAAAGTGGAAAATAAACTTAATTAGTTCTACATCTACAACAGACATGGTTTCCAAACAGTAATAGTTCATCACAGCATCATATCATTCATCTGGATTATTTCACTTCTTACTATGTCACAGAACAGTGAACAAGCGGTACTCAAATAACCGCGAGGGACGGTGATTGCAATCAGGAGACACCCGGACAACACGTCACATACACCCACTTTCAGCAGTGTGGTGCTTCACACCTTCCTACTCTGTTTTATGCAACAACCTTTCAAAGGCAACCCAAATGCCGAACCGGTCCATCTGTAGCGGGCAGGAGGTCCCCGCGTGGAGCGTGTCTGTGCCCACCGGCAGATTTGCACCTTGCTACCCTCAACCCACTCCTATAAAACGGTTGGGTAAGCCTCGGCACCCAGGTTAACCAATTACATCGGTTTCCTGCTTATGTCAATATGCCATCTGGTACTGTTTGATACTTGTTCAGCAGGCCCGCACACGACTCGGTCCTCAATCGACACCAACAGGGCTACGCACATGAGACCTCCGCTCACTGCCTCCTATCCCCCCTGCTGGCTCTCAATTTCACAACTCTTAAGCCAATTTATATTCTTTTCCATACCATGTGATAAAACCTTACCTCGCGAGTAGATTCCAACTACTCGACTTCTACCGAGATCCTAAGCATATTAGCATGACATTCGCTACTTGTCGAGTCTGTAACTACCCAACCCTTCATAGTATTTAAAGTCATGCAAGTGGGGTTTCAAACACCCTAACTCTAATGCAACCATTTCACCCTAGACATAAGTGATACAAAAGAAAACTTTGCAAAAGTTAATTAAATGCAAACCGGGGCTTGCCTGGTTGCAATTCAAAGGAGAAGTTAGCGTCTGGTGGGAGGACGTCCAATGGCTCCGGCGTATCCTCAACTTCGGTCACTATATGAAATGTAGCAAAATATATGTATAAGTGCTAAGGAATTATAAGAATTCAACTTCTACTCATAGCTACTGCTATTTAGGATCCTTAATTGGCTTTGGGATTTTTCCAGTGGATACTAGACTCTCTACGGATGATCTGAGCCAAATTTGGAGAAATTTCATTGAACCTTGTGGTCTCCAAAATTCCCACAAGTCCAAGCCTTCTCTGAATTTTGAGTCCAAATCCGACGTTTTGACATGGCTAACAGTGGAAGATATAATTAGGGTAGGTCTCCATGGTTCTAACAAAATTTGTTTAACCATTTTTGCAGCTACCAACAGAGAGATATGAATTTTTGAAGTTAGACAAGAATTCTGAAAAGTTTCTGTTTAGAATTTGAATTTTTCCAAATAAAGGCTGAACTTCGGAAGACAATTTAGCCTAGAAAATTAACTCCAATGAAGCTCAAATTTTTACAGGATATCACTAATATTATGAGAAATCTTCTAGCTAAATTTGAAGAAATTCCATAATAGGTATCTTCTGGAATTAATTTCCAAAGATTTAAATTTGATGAATTTTGGAGAAATTTCCAGAGATCTTCAGTTAAATTTATTTGCATTTATGAAAATTACTCACTGAGAGAAATTCAACAAAATTTATTTCACAAATTTTGTACATCCTTACAGAAAGTTATGGAGATATGAAGTTTGAACCATTTTTTTGGAAATCAATTCTATGATTTTTAGCTAATTTATTTAACCCTGAGACAACCTACTGATTAAGCCCTCTAAATCAGCTCCAAAAATCCTAAAATTTTTACTGGAGATCGGGAACTATGAAAAGCACTGGCTGACAAAAATTGGGAATTTTTCATTGAGAATCCTTCCTGGAATTAATCCCTAAAGGATTTACTAAAACATTGCACAGAAACTACTGGGCATTTTCATAGCAAGCACTTTGTTTCTATGCAAAGTACATCTTATTAGGAATCCAACAAAATTTGTCTCACTAATTTTGGAGCTTTCTACCCAAAGTTATGGATTTTTCAAGTTTCACTAACTTTCTGTTTGAATTTTACAGAGCGCTCAACATGGGGCCCACTTGTCAGGTCTTTCTTCAACCTCCCGCCAGAGAACACGCGTGCACACCGGCGCAGATCGTGGCGCAGCTCGTTCTCCCTCATTTCTCCACCGTTTTTGCTCCGGTTTCGACCTACACGACCGTGAGGACGTGGCGCAGCTGCCGGGCAAGGTCTCACCTCATGAAAACAGCCGAAAACAGGTCGGCACCGGCGGCAGCGCTCGGCGGCACGGCATCGACACGTTTTGGCGTATCCCAAGCTTCTCCCGACGAGATAAGTTGCCCTAAAGCATCCCTAGTGGTCGTGGAACATGGAACGCATGCCAAACCTTGCAGCAAACGGCCGGAAAAGGGTGTTCACCGGAGGACCGACCCGTTTTTGCCGCCGGCGGCGATTTCTCATCGCCGGGGCGTGTGGTGGACGATTTGCTGGCGTGGGAGGGCGCTAGGATGGTGTGATGCTATGGCTTGAACCGAATGAAGAACGATCAAGCATGTTGGAAGAATTTTCCGGTTTGGTTTTGATCGGTTCTTCATGTGTACCAGCGCCAAAAAACAAATTCCGGCGAGCCGGCGACGGGGAAGAGCAAGGGGACTGCGGTAGCATGATCTACACACATTGGCGCACCTTAGGGAGGTGTTGGTCGTGCGGGAGAGGCGTTGGACCGGCCAGAAGGCAGGGAGCAGTGATGGCGACGTCGTGCTGCACCGAGGGGAAAAAGTTGGCTCGGCACCGGCCGGAGGACGATGGACACAAGCTGGGGAGGCGCGGATGACGTCCAGTGGAGGCCGGCGCACCTCCTAGTCGGCTCAGCTGGGCGCCCCAATGGCTATAGGTTGATCGGGGATGAAGAGCAGAGGGTGGCGTTTTCCAGTCTTCTGTGCGAGCGTGTGAGCGAGCTTCTGCGCGTTGGAGTGGCCGAGCAGGGAAAAGAGGAATTGGGTTGTTCCGCTTCGAAGGTTATCGTGCAGCCAAAGGAAACCGCCTCGGTGAGCAAGCACAGAGGCAGCTCGGTGGAGAGTGTGGCGCCTCGGTGTCGAGCTCACACAGTAGCAAACTCAAATGTTGCCTCTGTTCCACTGACCTGCGGGTCCCACTGAAGTCCCTCCCTCCAAACAACAGTGGCTTCAAAATTCAAATTCAAAATTTGCCGCAATTTTCTGCAAACTGAATTTGATTAACTTGGAGTTAACCCTCTGTGGTATTCAAAATTTTAAATCTGGCGCTCTCGGTTCAGTTCCTTGTGTGGGGGAAATAATGTAAAAGTCCCAAAAACATGTAAATGGAAAACTTGAGCTATGAATAAAGTTGAGTTTAAATCCAAGAAATGGGACTTGCAAAAACTTTTGTTAATCATATAAGTGTTGGCATGTGCAATAGGACCTTAAACTCAGTTTGAACCAAAAGGTTCACTTCAAAGAGAAGAGAGCCATTTTCAAAAAGGAAAAATCCAAACTGTTGTTTAAGAAGTGGTATTTGCAATGGCCAACTCAAAAATCAGATGGCATATTTGAATTCCTCAGGTCCAAATTATGAGGGAGCCAAGTTTTGAGAAAATTTAGAGGTGCTTTGATATGAGTATCAAAGCGGCCTATGAATTTCTTTGAAATTTGAATTTAAATTTGAACTGAAGAAAACCATGTCAAAATGCCAAACAGCTTTTGAATCTGAGCTCTTCAGGATTTAAATTTGCATTGTGCCAAATTTGAGAGATATTTGTGGGCAAGTTGGAGGGATAAGAAGGAGGGTGGTCCCACTGGTCAGTGATCCACTGAAGACTTAAACCCGAAGCAATTCTCTCCGTTTCGCTCGAAGCGCCGAACGCAGCACGCGCGCCACCGAGGAAGCGTTGACGCCAGCTCCCGAGCAGCTTCAGAGGCGGTTTCCCTCGCCCTTATCAGCCTCCCACTGAGCGAACGTCGCCCCACACAACCGCCTCCCACTACTACCGACGCTATCCCGTGCCCTCCTCGCCGAGTTGCTGCCGCACGGACGAAACCACGCAGTTCATCGGCGCCCGGCCGGCCCGACGAGTCCCACGCCGCGCTGAGCCATTCCACAGCATCGCCAGCCCTCACTGAACGTGGCTGACGCAAGGCACCGGTGCTAAACCCACGGGAAAACTTGGCATCGAGCTCAGTTTGTCTCCACGGCACCGAGTGAAGCCGCCGTTGCAAGAATCCATCGCCCGGACACCACAGAGCCTCTTCCCTCGAGTTGCAAAAGCAAAAAGGTTCGCCGATACCCCTACTCGCTTCACCGCAACCCCGGCTGCCTGTCATGGACGGTGCTCACCGGAATTTCATTTTTGCCGTCGACATGCAATAATAACCGAGGGGAGAAAACCGGCAAATTCGTCTCACACGTCGAACCACTCCACACACAACGTAGCATACACCTTCTATACCTCCGTGCGCGCCCATAGGATCAAGAACCCACCGAGAACCATCGAGCAAAGTCGCTGTTATCGAGTTTTTTGATTTTCGCCGGATTTTGACCCAGGCCGACGGTGAGGCCATACTCCCGGCGAGCTTCAGCGAGATTGGGGGTTGGATCCATGTTCTCCTTGGTGCAGTGGTGCTGTACGAGCAAACGGCGACGTGTTTAGTGCGGTATAACGCCCTAGCGACATCGCCGGAGATCCCACAGCCACTGTCGTCGTCGCACCTAGGTTTCCGGATGTCGTCGGTCTGAGATAAGCCCGGCAACGTGTTCCTCGCACGAGAATACGTGGGGGCGGTGAGAACCAGCAAGCTCCGAGCACCGGAACCCACTCCCGGCGAGATCTCCGGCGAGCTCGGCGGCGCAGGAGCGCAGGCTGCTGGAGGAAGACGAAGACGGGGCTGGCCCACGTGTCAGTCTCTGTTACGAGGAGTTAGCTCTTCTGTGGCCTCGGATTGGTCTGTGACAATGCAGGAAAAACTATGTGGCCCGTATGGCTCGGGTTCCAGCGGTCGACACGTGACCCTGTGGCCACAGTCAGAGTTTAAACAATTCCCGATTAATTTGAATTCCAAATTCGGTTCAAACTTTAGAACCTCATAACTTTTGCTAGGAAGATCCAAAATTAGTGATTCAAATTGGGCTGGATTCAGGATGAAAAACTCTATACAAATATGCCAACCAATTTGTATGAAAATCAATAGAACATTCTGGAAAATTCTTTAAAGTCTTTCATCAAAAGAATTTTAGAGGGAGTTTGGTTCATCCAAAAATTCTCAAATTTTTCCAGAATATTCTTTAGGATGATAGGGAACTCCTGCAAAAGTTTCAGCTCATTTGGAGCTGATTTAGTGAAGATTCTTATGAAATCAAGTTTCTGTGTTCAAATGCATACAGAAACAATTTCAGAGAATTTCCAAAACTTGGAAATTCAGTTCTGGGCATTCTTTAGCCCCAAATATCCTAGGAAAATTCATGCAGGCTCCCTGAGCTATGTATGAAATTGTAGATCACTTAAATCTGCATGAAAGTGTAAATTTATTCAGAATTAATTCCTTTTTGCCTAAGTTCTTAGGGAATTGTTCTGAATTATTTGTTCACTGAAATATTCTGAATTTTGGTCCAGATGACTTTCTTGTGACAAGGAACTTACGAGAAAATTTTCAGCTCCATTGGAGCCCTGGATCAGTACTATTATGTTCAACTCCCTTAGGTGAGCACCACCCAAGTGATAAACCCCACTTATCACTTGATTATAGTACTTTAGCCCAAACCCAAACCACTAGTACCAGTGTTATTTTAAATTCTTAAACAGGGTTCCAGTTTTGAAGACTTGTCTTTAGAACTTGTTAGTAAGAGTTTTATAACTAAACATATATGCATATTAATGTCGGTAGGAAATACGACGAAGGAGGTCAACGAGCAACTTGACTCGGAGCAACAAGTTGAGGCTTAACTCATCGCCAAGCTACTGACTATAAAGTAGAACTAAACCTACAGCAACATAAGGCAAGCCCCGGTTTGAATATCGTTACCGTTTTAAATTTTGCTTTACTTCACCTCATGGTTATTAGACTTGATATTGTGCATTATGTCTAGGATGATTGAAACCCACTTGCATGGCTATTACGTCCCTGAGTAGAAGGATAGTGTAGGCTTTGCCTCGTCGTAGATGCTAGGCTAATGTTGTAGCTAGCCCGGTAGAAGTCGAGTAGTAAAAAGCTACTCGCGAGCAAGTTCGAGTAATGGAGTTACTCGCGAGAGGTTGATAATAAGAGCACCCTCATGAAAATGAGATGGGGACGGGGATGTTCCTGTAGGATGGAGCGCTCAAGGTTGGTCTCGACCTGTGATGGGTGTGACAATGCTTGAGACCACATTTGGCCTGGACCGGGATGGTAAGGCAAATGTGGAGGTTGGTTGTAGCCTCGTCCGTGTCGGTTAAGGACCGTATGTATGTGGCCCTGCTGGACAAGATTGAGCTGTACCGGATATATAGTGGGGTATGGGACCCATGAAACCGATGTAACTTGATGGACCATGATATAGAAACTCATCCTTCGCGTGGGAATGGCGTTGAGAAGGCGGGAGGTGTAAATCCTTTAGTGGGCAACTTCGACGTGTCCGCGTAGAGGACCATCCTGCTCGGCGCGAAGCGTTTTTCTATGTCGGGGTGTCGTGTGAAAGGTTGCTGCATACAACGTAAGAAAGAGCTCTTGAGAGAGTCTTTCGAGGCGGGTGTATGTGTCGTGTATTCCGGGTTGTTATTGATTCGATTCACCGTCGCTCGCGGAAGAGGATTGAGCATACTTGCCCACTGCGCCGTGACTTAGTAAGGAGAGGAACTAAGTCTCTTAACTTGCTGTTTGTGGATTAATCACTGTATTGGAACCTTGACTGAAGTAGATATAGAGCCAACTAAATTTCATTTCCACCTTAGGCTAGCAACATCGGGATAAGCGTTTCTTGTTTGATTGTGGACTTCCGATGTTGTAAGGCGTGAGGACCACTAAAATGAAGGATATAAGAATCTGAATATAAGGATCAAGTTTAGTCAAGCTGCATTTTGCAAATTCCTGTTCCTACTATCTTACTACCCCTGCATTTAGAGTTACATGTTTAGGAGTGACGACAAACCTCACGGTTCGTTCAACTCATCGGAAACCTAGCCGCTGCCTTTCTTTGGTGAAGCTAGTAGGAAGCGTTCACGGGCTGAACGACTTCTCTTCGGCGTAGTTAGGGTCGAGAGTGAGTAGATTGTCCAGCAAAATTTAATTCCCGCTGCGTGTGTACATTATGTTGTAAAAAAAATTATCTTGAGTAACAAAATGGTTTTGTTATGTTCCTACGCCTCTTTTCGTGCATGCCGTTGGGTGCTGCATCGCACGGCACCACCCACTGCGATTCCGGGGCGTGGCTCCCTCACAGCATGGTATCAGAGCCGCATTAGGAATGACACGCATGAGAATAGCATATTTTCGAAAACTTAGAGGTATACGAGTGAGTAACGTATAGTATGCCCACATAAGGAGTATTATTAGAATAGTTACTTAAGGTGGCAAGCTAACAATGTGTTAATCATTCAGCATTTCAATTCCGTAACGACGCACCTACGTGTAGGTAAGAATGGTAAGAAAAGCCACCAAAAGCGGATCAATTTCGGTTAGCTCTCCCATACGAGGAAAGTAGTGTGGGATGTCCCGTTCAGCAATGGACGGGAAGTGAATATGTTTTCTAAGACTCTTCATGTCTTAGAGACATATGAATGGCACTAGCCTCCAGTGCGCAAACCTAGGGGCAAGAGGAGGAGACCCCATCGTGTGGTTTGTAACATGAAGTGTGTTCTTTAGTACTCTTCATGCCCTATGAGGCATTCAAAAGCGCTGTTCCACCGGTGTGCTTTATTGCAAAGGTGTGGAGCCCCCGTCGGGTGGTGAATAACCCGATCATGTACCTTGAGACGTGGCTTGACTCAAGGACGGCCCGTATGGCAATGATACGGGGCGTATGTTTTTACTATGATATGGACCTGCCTGAAATGATACACCAATGTGTGCATCATTATTGAGTGGTTTTCTGCAGGTACCTTAACCACGTTAGAATATGTCGTGTAGAAAACAATTGTGAGGGATCGTTTTAGTGCCACCACTTGAGACGTATATGCCGGTATAAAGCCGGTTAGGATTTTAATTTGGTGAGGAGACATAGTACCGTGATGTGTTTTGAACTGCATGAAAAAGAAGGTTTGAAAAGAAAAAGAGTAAGTTTGGAGTCTAGGATTATATTAGGGGGTAATGAACTCCTATATTGAACTAAGAGTCAATTGAGAGTATAGATTTATTCACAAAGACTTAGGAATAATATCCCCTGTTTTCAGCAGAATTCTGCTGAAGTTGAACAGGACATAACTTTTGTTTGGTTGAACCTATGGAGGTGAGTGATACATTTCTGGAAATCTATTGAAGTCTTCTACAACTCTTCAGTAGAACTCCAGATCCGAATCACCCTCCAAACGGATGAAATTCTCAGAGGAGTGTGAACTGCCCAAAAACAGGGCAGGCACAAATTGCTCTCTGGAAATTTATGTATTTCGACCAAAACTTTCTGTAGAAACATTCCTAAGGGTCAAGTAATACACTGTTGGAAAGATTGTGATATATGCTATGACTTTGTAGTTCGAAGTTTCTCCAGATTTGGAGTTTAATTGTATGAAATCTTGCGGACAAAACAGCCACTTCTAAAGGAGGTGCTGTCAAAATTGTTCCAGATTTCTGTTAACTTTGAAATATCACAACTTTTTATCCAGAACTGATATGAAGGCAAATGAATACTTATTAGAAAGATATTGAAGTTAACTATAACTTTGATATTCAACTTGAGACATGAAATTGCCATTTTCATATTCAAATTCTGGGGTTAAGACCAATTGGTCATTCTGAACAGAGTAGTGCTGATTGCCTATGTTAACTTAGGACTTGTTGTGGACAGGGATGTTTTAGACTTCTCTAAGCTCCATAACATGTTCCTGAGTTATTTTTCAGTTTGGCCTACTAATGGAATTAAGGGATTGGACAAACTTGCTCACGTTTGATAGATTTCAGAATTGCCGAAACCCGGGTTAGATTGTGTAGTGCTGCAATATCTATGTGATGCTTTTACGGTTATGTTTTCAATTCAAGTTGAGTTTAAACTTTGAATTTTAACCATAAATTGCTCACTCTTGCAGCATGGATCATGCTTATTCCAGGAGTGAGGTTGGTGAGTCGAGTCACGGCGAAAGTAATTCGCCACGACAAGAAGTGCCGACATCATCAGCCGGATTGGCGGAAATCTTGGCAAAGATGGCTGAGTCTCTGGATCTGTTGGTGCGACAAAGCATACGACAGGAGACACTACAGCAAAATCCCCCGCCAAGCACTTATCTGGATTTCTTAGCAAGACAACCACCGGTTTTCTCGGAAGCGAAAGAACCGTTGAAGTCGGCTAATTGGCTTCAATGTATTGAAGCCAAATTCGATATGCTTGAGTGCGATGAATATCAGAAGACTCTATTTGCCGCTCAACAACTCCACGGAGCAGCTGGAGCTTGGTGGGCAGAGTACATCGCTACTATTCCTAAAGGTCATCGCGTGACGTGGGATGAATTCCGGACTGTTTTTCGGGCACGTCACATTTGTTCGGGAATTCTACAAATAAAGTATCAAGACTTTTTGGAATTAAAGCAAGGAGAAAGGAGTGCGTACGAGTACTTCAAAGAGTTTGAAGACATGATGCAATACGCCACTCATATGGTAGACTCGGAAGAGTTGAAGTGCGACTATTTCTTCCGAGGTTTGAATGTCGAACTTCAGGAACAAGTGACTTTGTTCAATAACGGTATTTACAATGAGTTGGTAAATGCCGCTATCATTAAAGAATACATGCATCTCCGATGTGAAGCGGAGTTGAAAAGAAGTATACCACCAGACCACGATATCGAGGTTCGTACGAACTATCGAGTGCGGTATTACTCGCCAGTTAGGCAACAAATTCAGCCTGTGGTGCAACTCTCACAACCACGGCTGAAGATGATCACTTATGAGCCTCCACCTCAACAGCAGCGGTCAGAAATTATTCGTGCAACCCTACCGAAACCAGCTACGCACGAATTATATTCACCTCGTGTTAGTAGAGAGCTGAGGATTTCTACAACACGAAACCGTCGTGGTGCTGAGCAGAGTCACACTCATATGTTGTCTTGTCAATGCTCAGATCAGCATCATAAACCTTCAAAGAATCTTTCAAAAGCTTGCAGGGTTAATTATACTGCTATTGAGGACATTGCTAAAGGCAAACCAGTTTTGGCGGGCATGTTCACTTTACATGAACAGCCCACTTTCATTTTGTTTGATTCCAGAGCCACCCACAATTTTATTAGCAGAGACTATGTGCTGAAGAATAATCTTCCATTTAGCACAATTAAGCATCCGTTTCATATCAGCTCACCCGGAGGCAAGATATCAACAGATGAGATGGTCTCTCGGGCACCTTTATGTTTGGGTGGAAACATCTATCCTGCGAGCCTTATCATACTTAAAGGCCAAAGGATTGATATTATCTTGGGGATGTCATGGTTGACACATTATGGAGCTATCTTTGACATCAGCTCTCGGACTGTCCAACTGAATTCCCCAATACATGGTTGCAACATATCGAATCTTGTGGATCCATCATAATGTGTTGCAGCAGTGCATCAGATTGAATCTCCTAAGCTTGAGGATATTCCAGTGGTATGTGAATATCCAGATGTGTTTCCCGAGGACTTGCCGGGCATGCCGCCCAAACGTGATGTTGAGTTCAAGATTGAACTTGCACCGGGAACAACACCTATTTCTCGGCGACCATATAAAATGGCACCAAAGGAGCTAGCAGAATTGAAGGAGCAGCTTAATGACCTCATGGACAAAGATTTTATACACCCAAGTTCATCACCTTGGGGCTGTTCCACAATCTTCGTGAAGAAGAAGGACGAGACTTTGAGACTATGCGTAGATTATCGTCCACTGAATGCTGTCACTATCAAGAATAAGTATCCACTACCGCGCATCTATATTTTGTTCGATCAACTAGTGGGTGCTAAGGTATTTTCCAAGATGGATCTTCGGTCCGGGTATCATGTAACACCCCAAAACCTGTTAAGAGGGGAATTTAAAAAATTTTGGACGTATTGCATGTGGTGCTGAAATTCAAATTCAAATTGGAATTCAAATTCAACTCAAAACAGAAAAGAAAAAGAAAAAGAAAAAACAAAACCACCGGCCAGTGGGCCGAAACCCACCAGCCGGCCCACCCGCCCCCGCGCCAGCCCGCAGCCACGCGCTCCCCTCTCCCTCTCACTGACACGCGGGGCCGGCGTGTCATCCCTCACCTCCCGCTCGCACCAACAGCCGGACTCTTCCGCGCGCGCCCGATCGTCACCGACTCCGGAATTCCGCGTCCCCAGCCCGACTCCCGGTCCCGGACGACTCCGGCTCGATCTAAACAGACACGCCACCCTCCCTCATCTATATAAACGCTGGCATCTTCCCGTTTTCCCCCACGATCGGCTGTTTTTCCTCCTGGTGAGAACCGAAGCTCCGATCACCGTTTTCTCTCGATCCCTGCTCGGATTTTCCGATCTAACGCGCCGATCGTGTTCCACCGCCTCCGGGGAATCACGCAGGTGCAGAAGACTCAGTGGTTTGCGTTATAGGCACAGCTCCGACGAGCACCGCAGCGATTCCATCTCGGACCTCGTCGCCGACCGCCTTACAGGACCTCCGAGCTCAAGAAAACCCCGAGGTGAGATCCCCGACCTCCCCTCTACCGATCTATGGCATGAAATCCCAGTTCTAAGAAAAATAGACGAAGATCCGAAGTTTTCCGCCGAGATCACCGCATCCCGCCGCCGCGCGCCGCCGGGCAGCGCCGCCCGCGCACGGTCAGAGCGACGTGGCCGCTTCTGCGCCGTCTATTTTAAATCACACGGTAGAATTAAAACCCGCGCGTACCGGTTCGGCAATCTAATCTCAGCCGTCTATTTTAAATCAGACGGTCCACATCAGCCCCACGTTATAAAGGCTGAGATTCTTACGCGCTACCCCCTGGGGATCTCAGAAAACACGAGCTAGCCCCAGAAACTTCTGATCTAGCCCCTGGAACTTCAGAAATTCATGTAAATTCATTTAAAAATCAGTTTTAGCCCCTGGACTTAATAAAAATTAGGAAAACCCCTCTGTTATGTGTAGTTAGACCCCTGGAAATTTATAAAATAATATAATAGACCCTGTAGTGGGGTGAGTTTACCTTTTTAACCCTATATGATATTAAATTCAGAAAATTGAATATGTGATTAGGATTTAAATTTAAAAGGTGAGACAAACACATTGTAAATTCAAATTTAAACTCTTCTAGCACTTGGAAAACTTTAGAATGAGTTAAAAGTAGATTTTAAGCTGAAATGAATCTGTTTAATTGATTGTTCACATTTATTAGTATAGGGACACATTTTCAGGTTAGGAAATAATTCTGAAAATTGGTAAAATAAATTTAAATTAGTTCACATCAGAGGAGAAGTTCCAAAATATATTATTTAATATTTTAGATCAGAACCTATTCTGTTTAGATGATATGCCCTACTATTTAATATTAAAACTCACTTTTAGGCATAGAAAATAAATCTGGAAAATATAGGAAAATAGGTATGCATAACTAGAAAATGATAAATGAAGTTTCCAAATCCAAAGATTTCAGTTTAGGATTTGGTAGAAGATCTGATAGCCCATTTGGAGTAGGAAAATACCTTCCATGCAAACTTGGTAGTTAAGAAGTATATTAATTAAATATAAAGAATTTATTCAAATTGAAAATTCATATATAGTGTGCAAACAGAAATCTGAAATACAAAAGTTAGAAATCATATACATATGTTTAAAAGTGCATGAAGGCTAAAAATCAACACAGCTAGAGTGAACACAACACTTAGAAATGTGAATGACTATCATATGTATGTATGTGTGTAGTGAAAGTGTGAACTATGTCTTATGGATCGTTGTTTTCTTTTGCTATGTGTGTTGGCATGAGTAGAACCTGCCCCAGAGCAAGTTCTTCCCTTCCAAGATCAGGACTATCCATTCCCAGAGCAGCAGGAAGAAGGCAAGTGTCCTTGACCACTTTGATCCTATACTAGGATATGTAGGTAGAATTATTTGCATTGTCAATTGAAATATAAACATGCTAGGAAGTTTCCCTAGAATTGCATTATCTTATTTCCTTGCAGCTTGGGTTGGGATTTGTTTCATTATGTCAATCATTCATATTACTTATGCTTAGCCATGCTTAGAACGGGATAATTGGGATATGAAGTCATCAATTTGTTTACCTTACTCTTGAATGAGATATTATGAGTTATGTAGAGGTAGGGATCGAGGCAAGTTGGATGATTTGGTTGGTGCAAGGTGCACGAGACTCGGGTTTGTGTTTAGTACTTGCCTGGATCCTAAGGACCGGTTCATGGAGCATGTAACCTGGCTTTACCGTGCCAACCACATGCTGAGATGGGGCAGCTTGGCCAATTAATTAGGTGTATCCCCGGCGTAGTATGGGTGTGTTGGATGGTGCGGGGAACAGGTGTCAGCTGGACTACCGTATGAACCGCAAGGATCAAGAGGGGGCCACTGCAGCGGGGTTGGAGCCTCTTGTATGCTGTTAGGGGTGAAACCTCAGTGGGCCCACGCTCGTCGGGAATCCCTTTGTAAAGGTTTCATAGTGATCTCCTGGCTACACACCTGGGAAGTGTGAATGTGGTTCGTAGCCACTGGCATAATGGAAGTTCTTTTAGTCCACCCGGCAACGGAGGATGAAATCACTACATGTGGGTACAGTGGTGCAAACTCTGCAGAGTCAAAATTGTCATGACAGCCGTGCTCACGGTCAAGAGCGGCTTGGACTTATTCATGATTAGAGGATTGATGGCTTTGGAAGTTGAGGATGTTAAGCGGGGAGCTTAACATTGGTATTGATGTTATGGTTAATTGATTATGATGATGGGTTGGGAGATTGGGACCATTTCACCTGTGTAGTAATGTAGATTCTTAATAAGCTAAGGTGGTAGGTAATAATTGTGTAGTGCTTTAACCATGAGTTTAACCTCTTCTTGCTCTAGCCATGCATGACATAACTTTCCCACACTTGCTGAGTACCAACGGTACTCAACCTTGCATATTTGTTGGTTTAAATTGCTGCTCAGGTCAACGGGATGATGTGGTGTTTAATGACCAAGACTTCGGACCCAAAGAAGGATTCTAGATTCATGGAGTCCCCCGGGCAACACCTGTGACGGAGCCCACAAGAATAATATTCCGCTGCTATTTTATTTACATGTTATGAACTTATTATCGTCCATCGAGACGTATGCTATGTAAGACTTATTTATATTCGAACACTTGGCTTTTAATAAATGATGTTTCACTATTTGTCATCACATGTATGAGAAAATGATCCTGGCATACATGTGATATTCACTCGGTTGTTCTTCGGAGAAACCGGGTGTGACAGAAGTGGTATCAGAGCCAAGGTTGCCCGTAGGAACGTGGACCTAGGTAGAAATGGATGTATTTAAGGACCCTATTTTCTTAAAAACTATTTTACAAAGGTGTGGGTTGAAAAGTGTTATTTAATGGGGTCACCTTATTCATCTTACCCAAACTTTTATTCAAAATAGGATTTCTGTTTAAAATCTTATCTAACTTAATTTTAAATGCTTTATGTTTTAGATGGTTCGCATGATCCGCACCGTCCGCAAGTCCACCGGAGGGAGAGTTCCCGTAGTTGCCCTTGCCCTAAGAGAGGAGGACCGTACGGTGACGTATCTCTCCTACGGATTGGCAGTAAGAGGCTTGTTGCGCCGTCTTCGACGCATGCTCCAAGCCGCCGGCAATACGGGCAAGCTAATCATACACTACAGCTCCACCCGGACCATCCGTGAGAAGCGGGAAGAATGGAGTTCAGAAATAAGGATTATCCATGAAAATCAGCTGCTCAAGATCCACCGCTCTCCAGCTTGTCGAGCGACACAGGTTGATGCCGAGAAGGATGTCACCTGGGAGGCCATCACCTGCCAGAGTCACATCTATCGTCGCCACCTGGACAGGACTGAGTACATGTATGTCCTCCAGCGTGAGAGTGGTACAACGGAGTACAAGTACCCGCTAGTGCAGCAGGGGACTTCCCATGAGCACATGGACCTGTGCTTGGAGGATGCTGCTATGCTCAGCACTCGACTGAAGGAGTGCCAGCAGGAGCTTCAGGATGTTCGTGACACCCTGAAGGAGACTAAGGCGTTGCTTCGAGCCAGCTTGAGGGCGAGAGAAAGAGGAGATGGGAATGAACTGTGTGTCACCGTGAATGACACATGGACTCCTGACTCCCCAGATCATCGGGCAAGCAGGCGTCACCGCACTTCTCCACCAGCAGCTTCCCCACCAAAAGCGGAGTCCGAGGGCAGCCGCAATAACGAGGAAGATCCCGAGGAGCCAGCTCAGTGATATGAGTAGTGTAGAGTCCTTTCCCTTAGTTCAGTAGGTTATCGAGTAGTCAAGTCGTTACCTTAGTTAATGGTGTGTTAATGCTTGGTGTGTGACGTGAGCTGTGGAAGCCATGGGCAATTGTCCACAACCTCATCTTCAGGTTGTTTTGCTTTGATGTGTGAACCCCTATGAATTAAGAGTGCATCTATTTTCGCGTAAGACATGAAACTCTCAGAAAATATAAATGAAATAAGGGCTCAAAATTTTAAAGTCTAAACAAGCAAATTGGGAAGTTAATACGTAATGCTTTAAGTTAACATCTGGTTGATCATGATAGATGGCCGGAAGAGGAAATGGTCGTGCTGCCAACCCCACCAACAACAACGATGAGGCCGACAACCCTCATCTTTCTGGAGGACAAGACAGGGGTGGTCGCCATGAAGGAGTTGATCCCATCCACCAAATGCTTGAAAATCAGAATCAGCTCATCCAGAGCCTAACTCAAGTGGTGGCCAACTTGCACCAAGCTCCACCTCCACAAGCTGCACCACGCCAACCGAGGTTGAGTGAGTTTCTAGGGACTCAACCTCCAAAGTTTGCAAGTGCTGCTGAACCCCTGGAGGCAGATGATTGGCTAAAGACCATTGAGAGCAAGATGAGGATCATACAATGCCAAGGGTATGAGAGGGTGCTGTTTGCCTCTCACCAATTGCATGGACCTGCTGCTGATTGGTGGACCGCTTACGTGGCCGCCCATCATGACCCTGAGAACATCACTTGGGAAGAGTTCAAGCGTAGTTTCCGCAACCATTACATACCAAGGGGTGAACTCAAAAACAAGAGAACGGAGTTCTTGCGACTGCAGCAAGGAAACATGACTGTGAGGGAATACCTCACTAAATTCACCCAACTATCCAGTTATGCACCACGGGACATAGAGACTGATGAGCAGAAACAGGACTGATTTGTGGAAGGACTTACAGCGGAAATGCAGTGTGCAATGTCCTCCAACGAGTATGAAAGCTTCCAAAAGATGGTGGATAGAGGATTTGTTGTGGAAAGGAAGCTTAAGGCCTTGGAAAATGAAAACAAGAGGAAGGCGGGATGGTCACACCAAGCCTCGGGTAGCAACACGCGCCCACGTCTGATGCAGCAACCCGCAGGGCAGACGAGTCGTGCTGCAATACCCTACTCAGCACCCAGAGGGTACAACCCGAACTTCAGGCCTCCGTCAGCACCAGCACAGCCACAACGTCAGTTTGTACAGCAGCCTCGCCCCACATATCAACCTCGACCAGCAGTACAAGGACCCCCAAACCAACCCCAAGACAACAAAGACCAGGCACCTAAGGTAGGGGTGCAATGCTTTAACTGTGGTGAAGTGGGGAACTACGCCCATAAGTGCCCAAAGAAGAAGCCCGTGCAGCCGCAACAGCAGAATGTAATGCGAGGACGGGTGAACCACGTCACCATGGAGGAGGCGCAAGAGGCACCCGACGTGGTAATTGGTAAGTTTCCTGCCAATTTACACATTGCAACCCTGTTGTTTGATTCTGGTGCTACCCACTCGTTCATTGCTCAAGGGTTTGTTAAGAAGCATGACCTAGCAACCACACGAATGAACCATATGCTAGCAGTAAACTCTCCAGGGGGAGAAATAAGGACAAGACAAGTGTGTCCCAAGGTGAATCTAGACATTAATGGGGTAGTATTTACTGCCAACCTCATAGTGATAGATTCACAAGGGATAGATATTATTTTGGGCATGGATTGGTTGACCAAACATAAAGGAATCATCCATTGTTCGACCAGAACGGTGGAACTAACTCACCCTAGTGGCACAAGAGTAAAGTTCATAACAATACAAGAGCCTAGGAGGGACATTAAATTAAATCAAGTTGAGGTGGAAGTGGAGGAGATCAGGATCATCAGGGAATATCCAGATGTTTTTTCGGAGGAGTTGCCAGGTATGCCCCCCGATCGAGAAGTGGAATTCGCGATTGAGCTAGTGCCTGGAACAGCTCCGATATACAAGAGACCTTATCGGATGGACTCCAAGCAGCTGGAAGAACTCAAGGATCATTTAAGAGAATTGACAGGGACGGGGTACATTCGTCCTAGTTCCTAACCATGGGGAGCTCTAGTGATACTTGTTACCAAGAAGGATGGAACCCAAAGGTTATGCATGGACTACCGTGCGTTGAATGAGGTAACCATCAAGAACAAGTACCCATTACCCCGCATTGAAGACTTGTTTGATCAGTTGAGGGGAGCTTGTGTGTTCTCGAAAATTGATCTCAGGTCGGGATACCACCAACTTAAGATAAGGCAAACTGATATTCCAAAGACAGCTTTCGTATCTCGGTACGGACTGTATGAATGCACCGTCATGCCTTTTGGGCTAACTAATGCCATGGCATACTTCATGTATCTCATGAACAAGGTATTCATGGAATATCTGGACAAATTTGTGGTGGTTTTCATTGATGACATTCTCGTCTTCTCCAAAGATGAAGAAGAACATGAGAAACATCTAAGGTTGGTGTTGCAAAAGCTGAGAGAACACCAACTATATGCCAAGTTGAGCAAGTGTGAGTTTTGGCTAAAGAGAGTTCCCTTCTTAGGACATATAATCTCGGAGGGAGGAATCTTCGTAGATCCCGCCAAAATCGAGGATGTACAGAAGTGGAAGGCCCCTGAAAATGTCAGGGAAGTTCGAAGCTTCTTGGGATTGGCTGGGTATTATCGACGGTTTATCGAGGGTTTCTCCAAGATCTCGAGACCCCTCACCAAACTGTTGGAGAAGGGAATCACATTCACATGGACGCCGCAGTGCGAGACGAGTTTCCAGGAATTAAAGAAAAGATTGACAACAGCCCCAGTGCTAGTTATGCCAGATATGCAGAAGAACTTTTCGGTGTACTGCGATGCCTCTGGAAACGGGTTGGGATGTGTTCTCATGCAAGAGGGGCATGTCGTGGCTTACGCGTCCCGGCAGCTCCGGAAACACGAGAAGAACTATCCTACACATGACCTAGAGCTAGCTGCAATAGTACACGCGTTGAAGATTTGGCGGCATTACTTGATGGGGAAGAGGACAGAAATATATACGGATCATAAGAGCTTAAAGTACATTTTCACACAACCAGATCTCAACCTCAGACAAAGAAGATGGTTAGAGCTAATCAACGACTTTGATGTGGGCATCAACTATCATCCCGGGAAAGTGAACGTCGTGGCAGATGCTTTAAGCCGGAAGGTGCATGTCAATAGGTTGAGCTTGAAGGACATGCCTACATAATTGAAGGAAGAGGTTATAAAACTCAACCTATGTCTGGTGAATAGCGGTGAAGCCATTGCCATGGAAGTGGACTCCACATTAGAGGAAGACATCCGCAATGGTCAAAAGAATGATGAGAAGATACAAGAAATCCGACAACTCATCAAGGAAAATAGAGCCCCTGGTTTCAGAGAGGATCAACAAGGTACGGTGTGGCACGGGAAAAGAATCTGTGTGCCTGAAGTAAAGGAGATCCGTGAATAGATTTTACAGGAGGCTCATGATTCCGACTATTCCATTCATCCTGGGAGTAAGAAGATGTACCATGACCTCAAGAGAAGGTATTGGTGGTATGGCATGAAGCGAGATGTCGCGGAACATGTTGCCCTATGTGACACATGTCAGTTGGTGAAAGCAGAACATCAACGACCCGCGAGATTATTGCAACCACTTAAAGTGCCTGAATGGAAATGGGAAGAAATCGGTATGGATTTCATAGTGGGATTACCCAGGACCCAATCAGGATATGATTCGATATGGGTCATCATTGACACGCTAACCAAGGTAGCTCATTTCATCCCTGTGAAAGAAAGCTACAACGGATCCAAATTGGCAGAATTATACATGTCAAGGATCGTGTGTTTCCCTGGAGTGCCAAAGAAGATAGTGTCAGATCGAGGGACACAGTTCACCTCAAGGTTCTGGCAGAAGTTACATGAAACCATGGGAACTCATCTGAACTTTAGTTCTGCCTATCATCCACAGACTGACGGACAGACGGAAAGAACCAATCAGATCCTTGAGGACATGTTGAGAGCGTGTGCACTCAAAAATAATCGGAGTTGGGATAAGAACCTACCGTATGTGGAGTTCTCCTATAACAACAGCTATCAGGCTAGTATGAAGATGTCACCATTTGAAGCTTTGTATGGGAGAAGGTGCAGAACCCCACTATTTTGGAACCAAGCTGGGGAAAGTAAAGTGTTTGGACCCGATGTACTACAAGATGCCGAGGCGAAAGTGAGAGAAATCCGCAACAACTTGAGGATAGCACAAACACGACAAAAGAGTTATGCCGATGTACGGAGAAGAGAGCTCGTTTTCAACGTGGGGGACTATGTCTACCTCAAAGTGTCCCCTATTCGAGGACTTCGTCGGTTCAAGGTGAAAGGGAAGTTATCACCTCGATACATCGGACCCTTTCAAGTTCTGGAGAGGAAAGGCGAAGTGGCATATCAACTAGAATTACCGGCTCGCCTATCGGACGTGCATGATGTATTCCATGTGTCACAGCTCAAGAAATGCCTAAGGACGCCTGAAGAGATGTTACCCATGAACGAGGTTGACGTAGCTGAGGATCTGTCTTATGCTGAGCAACCGTTCAAGATTTTGGAGACAATGGAACGCCTCACAAGAAATAAAAGAATCCGGATGTGCAAGGTGTAGTGGAAGCATCACTCGGAAGAGGAAGCCACATGGGAGCGAGAAGACGAGCTTAAGGCACAGTTTCCGGAATTGTTTTCCTAGAACCACCAATCTCGAGGACGAGATTTTTTTTAGGGGGGTAGAGCTGTAACACCCCAAAACCTGTTAAGAGGGGAATTTAAAAATTTTTGGACGTATTGCATGTGGTGCCGAAATTCAAATTGGAATTCAAATTCAACTCAAAACAGAAAAGAAAAAGAAAAAAAAACCCGGCCAGTGGGCTGAAACCCACCAGCCGGCCCACCTGCCCCCGCGCCAGCCCGCAGCCGCGCGCTCCCCTCTCCCTCTCACTGACATGCGGGGCCCGCGTGTCATCCCTCACCCCCCGCTCGCGCCAACAGCCGGACTCTTCCGCGCGCGCCTGATCGTAACCGACTCCGGAATTCCACGTCCCCAGCCCGACTCCCGGTACCGGACGACTCCGGCTCGATGTAAACAGACATGCCGCCCTCCCTCGTATATATAAACGCCGGCATCGTCCCATTTTCCCTCACGATCGGTTGTTTTTCCTCCCGGTAAGAACCGAAGCTCCGATCACCGTTTTCTCTCGATCCCTGCTCGGATTTTCCGATCTAACGCGCCGATCGTGTTCCACCACCTCCGGGGAATCACACAGGTGCAGAAGACTCAGTGGTTTGCGTTATAGGCACAGCTCTGACGAGCACCGCAGCGATTCCATCTCGTACCTCGTCGCTGACCGCCTTCCAGGACCTCCGAGCTCAAGAAAAACCCCGAGGTGAGATCCCTGACCTCCCCTCTAGCGATCTATGGCATGAAATCCCAGTTCTAGGAAGAATAGACGAAGATCCGAAGTTTTCCGGCGAGATCGCCGCCTCCTGCCGCCGTGCGCCGCCGGGCAGCGCCGCCCGCGCACGGTCAGAGCGACGTGGCCGCTTATGCGCCGTCTATTTTAAATCGCATGGTAGAACTAAAACCCGCGCGTACCGGTTCGGCGATCTAATCTCAGCCGTCTATTTTAAATCAGACGGTCCACATCAGCCCCGCGTTATAAAGGCCGGGATTCTTACGCGCTACCCCCTGGGGATCTCGGAAAACATGAGCTAGCCCCGGAAACTTCTGATCTAGCCCCTGGAACTTCAGAAATTCATATAAATTCATTTAAAAATCAGTTTTAGCCCCTAGACTTAATAAAAATTAGAAAAACCCCTCTGTTATGTGTAGTTAGACCCCTGGAAATTTATAAAATAATATAATAGACCCTGTAGTGGGGTGAGTTTACCTTTTTAACCCTATATGATATTAAATTCAGAAAATTGAATATGTGATTAGGATTTAAATTTAAAAGGTGAGACAAACACATTGTAAATTCAAATTTAAACTCTTCTAGCACTTGGAAAACTTTAGAATGAGTTAAAAGTAGATTTTAAGCTGAAATGAATCTGTTTAATTGATTGTTCACATTTATTAGTATAGGGACACATTTTCAGGTTAGGAAATAATTCTGAAAATTGGTAAAATAAATTTAAATTAGTTCACATCAGAGGAGAAGTTCCAAAATATATTATTTAATATTTTAGATCAGAACCTATTTGTTTAGATGATATGCCCTACTATTTAATATTAAAACTCACTTTTAGGCATAGAAAATAAATCTGAAAAATATAGGAAAATAGGTATGCATAACTAGAAAATGATAAATGAAGTTTCCAAATCCAAAGATTTCAGTTTAGGATTTGGTAGAAGATATGAAAGCCCATTTGGAGTAGGAAAATACCTTCCATGCAAACTTGGTAGTGAAGAAGTATATTAATTAAATATAAAGAATTTATTCAAATTGAAAATTCATATATAGTGTGCAAACAGAAATCTGAAATACAAAAGTTAGAAATCATATACATATGTTTAAAAGTGCATGAAGGCTAGAAATCAACACAGCTAGAGTGAACACAACACTTAGAAATGTGAATGACTATCATATGTATGTATGTGTGGAGTGAAAGTGTGAACTATGAATTATGGATTGTTGTTTTATTTTGCTATGTGTGTTGGCATGAGTAGAACCTGCCCCAGAGCAAGTTCCTCCCTTCCAAGATCAGGACTATCCATTCCCAGAGCAGCAGGAAGAAGGCAAGTGTCCTTGACCACTTTGATCCTATACTAGGATGTGTAGGTAGAATTATTTGCATTGTCAATTGAAATATGAAACCCATGCTAGGAAGTTTCCCTAGAATTGCATTATCTTGTTTCCTTGCAGCTTGGGTTGGGATTTGTTTCATTATGTCAATCATTCATATTACTTATGCTTAGCCATGCTTAGAACGGGATAATTGGGATATGAAGTCATCAATTTGTTTACCTTACTCTTGAATGAGATATTATGAGTTATGTAGAGGTAGGGATCGAGGCAAGTTGGATGATTTGGTTGGTGCTGGGTGCACGAGACTCGGGTTTGTGTTTAATACTTGCCTGGATCCTAAGGACCGGTTCATGGAGCATGTAACCTGGCTTTACCGTGCCAACCACATGCTGAGATGGGGCAGCTTGGCCAATTAATTAGGTGTATCCCCGGCGTAGTATGGGTGTGTTGGATGGTGCGGGGAATAGGTGTCAGCTGGACTACCGTATGAACCGCAAGGCTCAAGAGGGGGCCACTGCAGCGGGGTTGGAGCCTCTTGTATGCTGTTAGGGGTGAAACCTCAGTGGGCCCACGCTCGTCGGGAATCCCTTTGTAAAGTCTTCGTAGTGATCTCCTGGCTACACACCTGGGAAGTGTGAATGTGGTTCGTAGCCACTGGCATAATGGAGGTTCTTTTAGTCCACCCGGCAACGGGGGATGAAATCACTACATGTGGGTACAGTGGTGCAAACTCTGCAGAATCAAAACTGTCATGACAGCCGTGCTCACGGTCAAGAGCGGCTTGGACTTATTCATGATTAGAGGATTGATGGCTTTGGAAGTTGAGGATGTTAAGCGGGGAGCTTAACATTGGTATTGATGTTATGGTTAATTGATTATGATGATGGGTTGGGAGATTGGGACCATTTCACCTGTGTAGTAATGTAGGTGCTTAATAAGCTAAGGTGGTAGGTAATAATTGCGTAGTGCTTTAACCATGAGTTTAACCTCTTCTTCCTCTAGCCATGCATGACATAACTTTCCCACACTTGCTGAGTATCAACGGTACTCAACCTTGCATATTTGTTGGTTTAAATTGCTGCTCAGGTCAAGGGGATGATGTGGTGTTTAATGACCAAGACTTTGGACCCGAAGAAGGATTCTAGATTCATGGAGTCCCCCGGTCAACGCCTGTGACGGAGCCCACAAGAATAATATTCTGCTGCTATTTTATTTACATGTTATGAACTTATTATCGTCCATCGAGACGTATGCTATGTAAGACTTATTTATATTCGAACACCTGGCTTGTAATAAATGATGCTTCACTATTTGTCATCACATGTATGAGAAAATGATCCTGGCATACATGTGATATTCACTCGGTTGTTCTTCGGAGAAACCGGGTGTGACATATCACCAGATAAAAATCCGGGCAGAAGATGTACCTAAGACGGCGTTCTCAACAAGATATGGTGTTTATGAATATCTTGTCATGTCCTTTGGGTTGACCAATGCTCTGGCTCATTTTATGTATCTCATGAACTCTGTGTTCATGCCGGAGTTAGACAAGTTCGTCGTGGTTTTCATCGACGATATTTTGGTCTATTCAACGTCAGAAGAAGAACATGCTGAACATTTGCGTATTCTACTCCAACGCTTGAGAGATCACAAGCTATATGCAAAGTTCAGTAAATTTGAGTTTTGGATCAGCAAAGTGCCGTTTCTTGGGCATATTATTTCAGCGGAAGGCATCGCTGTGGACCCAAGTAAAATCGAGCAAGTGCTGAATTGGAAATCTCCAACATCTGTTCATGAAGTGCGGAGTTTCCTATGTTTAGCAGGTTATTACCGGAGATTCATTCCAAACTTCTCCAAAGTCGCTAAACCTATGACGGAGCTGTTGAAGAAAAGCACCAAGTATGATTGGAGTAGTTCTTGTGAACAAGCTTTTCAAACTTTAGTGAAGCATCTCACTACAGCTCCAGTTTGGGCCCAGCCGGACACAACGAAGCCGTTTGATGTTTATTGTGATGCATCCGGCATTGGTTTGGGTTGTGTGTTGATGCAAGAAGGACGTGTGGTCGCGTATAGATCCCGACAACTCAGGGGTCATGAGCAGAATTACCCGATGCACGACCTTGAACTAGCTGCAGTGGTCCTTGCATTGAAAATGTGGAGACATTATTTACTAGGCAATCTAGTACATCTCTACACCGACCACAAAAGCTTGAAGTACATCTTCACACAAAAAGAACTGAATATGAGGCAGCGAAGATGGCTAGAATTGATCAAGGACTATGAACTTGAAATTCATTACCATCCGGGTAAAGCGATGTGGTTGCCAACGCACTTAGTCGGAAAGCCCACATTCACCATTTATCCATGGCTGCACATGAAGAAGGAGAACCAAGCCTGCGCTTAGTTCCCTATGGATCGCTGTTCAACCTCGCACTTATTCCTACAATCCGAGATGAGATTGTAGAGGCTCAGAAGAGAGACAGAGGTATGTCTCACATCCGGAGGAGAGTGGACAGCGGTGAATTGAAGATGTTCCGCAAGGATAAAGAGGGTACTCTATGGTTTAACAACCGAATAGTTGTACCCCGGAATATGAAATTGCGGAGGAAGATTGGATGAAGCGCATGTATCCAAGTACTCCATTCATCCGGGAAGCAACAAGATGTACCAGGACTTAAAATCTAAGTTCTGGTGGACACGAATGAAAAGAGAGATTGCGAAGTACGTATCCGAGTGTGATACGTCTCGGCGGTTTAAAGCCGACCTTATGAGGAAAGCCGGACCACTTCAACCGCTGAAGGTTCCAGCATGGAAGTGGGAAGACATAAGTATGGACTTCATTGTCGGTTTACCCATGACCAGCAACAAGCATGATTCTATTTGGGTAATCGTCGATCGTTTGACCAAGACAGCACATTTTATTCCAGTCCATACAAAATATGTGGCAAAGAAGTATGTGAAGCTGTTCATCTCGAGGATCGTGTGTTTACACGGGGTTCCCCGCACCATCGTTTCTGATCGAAGTGCGTTATTCGTATCCTGATTTTGGGAGCAACTGCATGCTTCCTTGGGAACCAAGTTAATTCGGAGTTCAGCGTATCATCCGCAAACTGATGGTCAAATGGAGAGGATAAATCAGATTCTGGAGGATATGCTACAGGCATGTGTTATCAATCATGGGAAGAATTGGGATGACCATCTACCGTTAGCAGAATTCTCATATAATAACGGTTATCAATCCAGCATCAAGATGGCCCCATATGAAGCTCTTTATGGCCGGAAGTGCCGCACACCACTGAATTGGTGTGAATCCGGCGAGAGAGTGGTCTACGGGATTGATCTTGTGAATGAAGCCGAGGAACGAGTGCGAGTGATTCAAGCCAATTTAAAGTCTGCTCAATCTCGGCAGAAAAGCTATGCAGACAAAAGACGTCGACCTCTTCACTTCGACATCGGGGACCATGTTTATCTTCGTGTCTCTCCGATTAAAGGAGTTCATCGTTTTGGAGTGAAGGGAAAGCTTGCTCCACGATTCATCGGGCCGTTTGCTGTCACTGAAATATGCGGACCCGTGGCCTATCGTCTGGGGCTACCGGCATCACTTTCGGGTATTCGCAATGTTTTCCACGTCTATCAGCTACGGAAGTGTCTTAAGTACCCAACCGCAGTTCATATGGATAACATTGAGGATCTTCAACCGGATCTTACTTATTCTGAGTATCCGATACAGATTATCGACGAGAAGACTCGCGCCACAAGAAATCGGACATTGCGATTTTACAAAGTCTTGTGGAACAACCACACCGCTGATGAAGCTACGTGGGAAAGCGAGGAGTACTTGCAACGCAATCATCCGGAGTTATTAGAGGCTTATGTTCAGTAGTCATCCTCCCCGCTTTGTCCCTATTCATGAATCTCGGGACGATATTCTCTTTAAGGGGGGAGGAATGTAAAAGTAACAAAAACTTCTAAATGGAAAACTTGAGATATGAATAAAGTTGAGTTTAAATCCAAGAAATGGGACTTGCAAAAACTTTTGTTAATCATATAAGTGTTGGCATGTGCAATAGGACCTTAAACTCAGTTTGAATCAAAAGGTTCACTTCAAAGAGAAGAGAGCCATTTTCAAAAAGGAAAAAATCCAAACTGTTGTTTAAGAAGTGGTATTTGCAATGGCCAACTCAAAAATCAGATGGAATATTTGAATTCCTCAGGTCCAAATTATGAGGGAGCCAAATTTTGAGAAAATTTAGAGGTGCTTTGATATGAGTATCAAAGGGGCCTATGAATTTCTTTGAAATTTGAATTTAAATTTGAACTGAAGAAAACCATGTCAAAATGCCAAACAGCTTTTGAATCTAAGCTCTTCAGGATTTAAATTTGCATTGTGTCAAATTTGAGGGATATTTGTGGGCAAGTTGGAGGGATAAGAAGGAGGGTGGTCCCACTGGTCAGTGATCCACTGAAGACTTAAACCCGAAGCAATTCTCTCTGTTTCGCTCGAAGCGCCGAACGCAGCACGCACGCCACCGAGGCAGCGTTGCCGCCAGCTCCCAAGCAGCTTCAGAGGCGGTTTCCCTCGCCCTTATCAGCCTCCCACTGAGCGAACGTCGCCCCACACAACCGCCTCCCACTACTACCGACGCTATCCCGTGCCCTCCTCGCCGAGTTGCTGCCGCACGGACGAAACCACGCAGTTCATCAGCGCCCGGCCGGCCCGACGAGTCCCACGCCGCGCTGAGCCTTTCCACAGCATCGCCAGCCCTCACTGAATGTGGCCGACGCAAGGCACCGGTGCTAAACCCACGGGAAACCTCGGCATCGAGCTCAGTTTGTCTCCACGGCACCGAGTGAAGCCGCCATTGCAAGAATCCGTCGCCCGACCACCACAGAGCCTCTTCCCTCGAGTTGTAAAAGCAAAAAGGTTCGCCGATACCCCTACTCGCTTCACCGCAACCCCGGCTGCCTGTCATGGGCGTTGCTCACCGGAATTTCATTTTTTTGCCGTCGACATGCAATAATAACCGAGGGGAGAAAACCAGCAAATTCGTCTCACACGTCAAACCACTCCACACACAACGTAGCATACACCTTCTATACCTCCGTGCGCGCCCATAGGATCAAGAACCACCGAGAACCATCGAGCAAAGCTGCTGTTAATCGAGTTTTTCGATTTTCGCCAGATTTTGACCCAGCCCGATCGTGAGGTCATACTCCCGGCGAGTTTCAGCGAGATCGGGGGTTGGATTCGTGTTCTCCTTGGTGCAGTGGTGCTGTACGAGCAAACGGCGACATGTTTAGTGCGGTATAGCGCCCTAGCGACATCGCCGGAGATCCCACAGCCACTGTCGCCGTCGCACCTTGGTTTCCGGCCGTCGTCGGTCTGAGATAAGCCCGGCAACGTGTTCCTCGCACGAGAATACGTAGGGGCGGCGAGAACCAGCAAGCTCCGAGCACCGGAACCCACTCCCGGCGAGAGCTCTGGCGAGCTCGGCGGCGCGGGCTGCTGGAGGAAGACGAAGACGGGGGCTGGCCCACGTGTCAGTCTCTGTTACGAGGAGTTAGCTCTTCTGTGGCCTCAGATCGGTCTGTGACAACGCTGGAAAAACTCTGTGGCCCGTGTGGCTCGGGTTCCAGCGGTCGACACATGGCCCTGTGGCCGCAGTCAGAGTTTAAACAATTCCCGATTAATTTGAATTCCAAATTCGGTTCAAACTTTAGAACCTCATAACTTTTCCTAGGAAGATCCAAAATTAGTGATTCAAATTGGGTTGGATTCAGGATGAAAAACTCTATCCAAATATGCCAACCAATTTGTATGAAAATCAATAGAACATTCTGGAAAATTATTTAAATCCTTTCAGCAAAAGAATTTTAGAGGGAGTTTGGTTCATCCAAAAATCCTCAAATTTTGCCAGAATATTCTATAGGATTATAGGGAACTCCTGTAAAAGTTTCAACTCATTTGGAGCTGATTTAGTCAATATGCTTATGAAATCAAGTTTCTATGTTCAAATGCATACAGAAACAATTTCAGAAAATTTCCAAAACTTGGAAATTCAGTTCTGGGCATTCTTTAGCCCCAAAAATCCTAGGAAAATTCATGCAGGCTCCCTGAGATATGTATGAAATTGTAGATCACTTAAATCTGCATGAAAGTGTAAATGTATTCAGAATTAATTCCTTTTTGCCTAAGTGCTTAGGGATTTGTTCTGAATGATTTGTTCACTGAAATATTCTGAATTTTGGTCCAGATGACTTTCTTGTGACAAGGAACTTACGAGAAAATTTTCAGCTCCATTGGAGCCCTGGATCAGTACTATTCTGTTCAACTCCCTTAGGTGAGCACCACCCAAGTGATAAACCCCATGTATCACTTGATCATAGTACTTTAGCCCAAACCCAAACCACTAGCACCAGTGCTATTTTAAATTCTTAAACAGGGTTCCAGTTTTGAAAACTTGTCTTTAGAACTTGTTAGTAAGAGTTTTATAACTAAACATATATGCATATTAATGTCGGTAGGAAATACGACGAAGGAGGTCAACGAGCAACTTGACTCGGAGCAACAAGTTGAGGCTTAACTCATCACCAAGCTACTGACTATAAAGTAGAACTAAACCTACAGCAACATAAGGCAAGTCCCGGTTTGCATATCGTTACCGTTTTAAATTTTGCTTTACTTCACCTCATGGTTATTAGACTTGATATTGTGCATTATGTCTAGGATGATTGAAACCCACTTGCATGGCTATTACGTCCCTGAGTAGAAGTCGTAGATGCTAGGCTAATGTTGTAGCTAGCCCGGTAGAAGTCGAGTAGTAAAAAGCTACTCGCGAGCAAGTTCGAGTAATGGAGTTACTCGCGAGAGGTTGATGATAAGAGCACCCTCATGAAAATGAGATGGGGACGGGGATGTTCCTGTAGGATGGAGCGCTCAAGGTTGGTCTCGACCTGCGATGGGTGTGACAATGCTTGAGACCACATTTGGCCTGGACCGGGATGGTAAGGCAAATGTGGAGGTTGGTTGTAGCCTCGTCCGTGTCGGTTAAGGACCGTATGTATTCGGCCCTGCTGGACAAGATTGAGCTGTACCGGATATATAGTGGGGTATGGAACCCATGAAACCGATGTAACTCGATGGACCGTGATATAGAAACTCATCCTTCGCGTGGGAATGACGTTGAGAAGGCGGGAGGTGTAAATCCTTTAGCGGGCAACTTCGACGTGTCCGCGTAGAGGACCATCCTGCTCGGCGCGAAGCGTTTTTCTATGTCAGGGTGTCGTGTGAAAGGTTGCTGCATACAACGTAAGAAAGAGCTCTTGAGAGAGTCTTTCGAGGTGGGTGTATGTGTCGTGTATTCCAGGTTGTTATTGATTCGAATCACCATCGCTCGCGGAAGAGGATTGAGCATACTTGCCCACTGCGCCGTGACTTAGTAAAGAGAGGAACTAAGTCTCTTAACTTGCTGTTTGTGGATTGATCACTGTATTGGAACCTTGACTGAAGTAGATATGGAGCCAACTAAATTTCATTTCCACCTTAGGCTAGCAACATCGGGATAAGCGTTTCTTGTTTGATTGTGGAATTCCGATGTTGTGAGGCGTGAGGACCACTAAAATGAAGGCTATAAGAATCTGAATATAAGGATCAAGTTTAGTCAAGCTGCATTTTGCAAATTCCTGTTCCTACTATCTTACTACCCCTGCATTTAGAGTTACATGTTTAGGAGTGACGGTTAAGTCTTGTTGAGCCTTAGTGCTCACGGTTGTTTCTGAGTTGTTTTTGCAGGTAGCAGGATGCCTGCTATGAAGAGGGTTGTTCGGTGAGACGATGAACCTCACGGTTTGTTCAACTCATCGGAAACCTAGCCGCTGCCTTTCTTTGTTGAAGCTAGTAGGAAGCGTTCACGGGCTGAACGACTTCTCTTCGGCGTAGTTAGGGTCGAGAGTGAGTAGATTGTCCAGCAAATTTTAATTTCCGCTACGTGTGTACATTATGTTGTAAAAGAAATTATCTTGAGTAACAAAATGGTTTTGTTATGTTCCTACGCCTCTTTTCGTGCATGCCGTTGGGTGCTGCATCGCACGGCACCACCCACTGAAATTCCCGGGTGTGGCTCCCTTACAGATAACGCCCAGGGTTGCTGTTTTTGTGAGCAAAAGATCATGCCGGAAGCTACTCAATCCCATTAGCTGGTTGCCAGCGCGACGGAAGCACTGAGGAGGTGGCCTCCGCTTGCAGCTCGGTTGGTGAGTGAGAGAATCACGCCGTGAGGTGTTGAAGCCACGAGCAGGTTGCCAGCTCGATGCAAGAAGCTGGAGGTGGCTGCCCTCGTTGGCGCTCTGAGGAGGCTCGGGTGGTATTCGACACCGAACAGAGGAAGACTTCGGGAGCAAGTTGAAGTGGCCCAATGACATGTGGGGTCTACCCCCTTACTCTCTTCTTATCCTCTAAATGTCTCCAAAAGATCTTCATTCGAGTGAATCCCCTCAATCTGATATTTCGGAAGTTTAAACATGGGAAGAAATTTGAATAAACCAAATTCAGTGTGAAGTTCACATTCATTTTGAATTCAGCTCACATTTGGAAATGGTCATATTTAACTCCTTTTTAGCCCACCCTGAAATCAGGATGTGGCCACCATGAATTTCCTCGAATTCAATGTTATGAGTTCAAATCTGAATTTTTGACTCCCCTTACACATGAAAACTTTACACATGGTGTTAATCCAACCTTGGCTTAGCACATTTCAAATGAATGTGAGAGCTCGTTTAGTTGGATACCCATGTGCCTCATCACGTGTATAAAATTTTTTGTAAGTCCCATTTTCATGCATTCCAAACACAAAAGGGAATCAACATTCACTTTATTGACTTTGCATTTTTGGGACTTTTATATTCCTCCCCCCTTAAAAGAATCTCGTCCCGAGATTCCATCGAGAAGGGGAAAGTAGGGAATGTTATCGGTAACATGACGATAACACACCGAATGAATATAACGATCTTCTGGCTTTTTCATAGTGCTTCCATTGACGGTATGACCAGTCCGTAAAACTCTGTAGAACCATATCGACCGGGTCGATTGGCTGGGTTCTTTACTGTCCTAATCTTGACTTCACTTCCTCTTTTCTCTTGAGACTTCACAATAGCCGTGTAGCGTGAAAAACCAGCTACTAGTTCTAGCTCCTAGTCTTGTTCACTTAAATCTTGCAATTCTGGCGAGCATTTGTGTGTGTGCATGGAGAAAACGTAGAAACTACATCTTTCTCGTTGATGACGGATCTTGTATCTGAACTTTGATTACTTGAATACATAATTCCCTCTTGTCTCTTGATGATGTCATACTTCGGTGTATAGCCCATTGGTTATCAATGCTTTAGTTTACTTGGATGCACTCCTCCCCCCTTAAGTTCCAATGTAGGAAATTGAAAACTTAATCCATAATCTTCTTATGGGAAGTTAATGCATAACCATAGCCTTCCAGAGCTATATCACACAGCCTTTAGTAACAAGGTATACCTGAAGTTAGGGTCCAACAATAGCAAGGTACAGAAACTGAATCATCTTCTGTTCGATGGTTCAAAATACTAAGTTATCATGTAAATCTGTTGTGGGAGTGAACAGAAAAGTTGGAGAATACTTCCATATCTTTCCAACGGGTATTTATTTTCCTTCAACTAAGTTCTAGATCAAAAGCTATGAGCTTCTAAAGTTGACAGAAATTCTGGAGGAATTTCAGCAGCACCTCCCCTGTAAGTGCTCACTTAGAGTCAACTTCTCCATACAGTTAGAAACGTATATGGACCAAAATCATAATTACAAAGTTGAAGAACAATTCATAAGCTTTCTATAATTGTAATATTTCCCATTTTACAACTCTTATACAGGAAGTTATAAGCAAAACCCCAATCAGTACAGAAACTATGCACAGACTTTGGGTACTCTGGACAGTTTCACTTGTACTGCGAATTTCACCTCTTTACAGGGGGTTCTGTCCTAGGGTTGAACATAAACATTGTAAAGAACTTCCCAGGCTTTCTAAAAATGTATTTATATGGCCCCTTTGCATTCCTGGATCAAAAGATATGATGGTTCAAAGTTAACAGAATTTCTGGCAGAATTTTGACAGCACCTCCCCAGAGGTACCTAGTTTCAATCCACAATTCCAATTAATTCTGCTCCAGTTTTGGCAAAACTTTGAATTAAAAAGTTGTAGCATATCTCATTCCCTTTCCAGAAATGTATCATAATGCCCTTAAAAAATTTCTGCAAGAAGCTATGGTCGAATTACTAAAATTTCCAGAGAGCATTTTTGGGCTGCCCAGTTTTTGGACAGTGCATACTCATCTGAGATTTTCATCCATTTGGAGGGAGATTTTTGTTCTGGAGTTCTAAAGAACAGTTGTACAAGACTTCAAAACCTTTCCATAATGGTATCACACACCTCCATTGGTTCAACCAATCCTAACTTATACCCTGTTTAAGTTCAGCAAAAATTCTGCCAAAAACAGGGGAAGTTGTTCCTAAGTCTTTGGAAATGAATCTACACTCCCAATTGACTCTTAGTTCAATATAGGAGTTTGATAACCCCTAAATGGAATCCTAAATTTCATTTTGACTCTTCTTTTAAAAAATATCCTTTTATGCATTCTCGGTACTACGTTTCCTCACCAAAGAAAAATTCTAAGTCGGTATACCGGCATAAACGTGTCAAATGGTGGAACTAAGAATGTCACTCACAAACGGTTTCTAAACGTCATGCACTAACTTGGTTAATGTACCTGCAGAAGAACACACAATAATGGTGCACACAAAGGTTTTAACATTTCAGAAAGTTCCATATCATAATAAAAACATACGGTCGGTATCATTGCCATATGGATCGTCCTTGGGTCAAGCCACGTCTCAAGGTACATGGTCGTATTTTCACACCACATAATAGGGAACCCGAGTAGAGCGCGAATGGGTCGTCACGGTTGGGAATTTTATCAACCCAATGGATACCACCTACTGCCTCATGACAGTTGAGGCACGCCGATGGCGAGCGCCGCGTATGGCCCTTTGAAAATTGAACGTTCAAGAGTTGCATACTATGGTGTTGCTTACCACACGATGGGGTATTCTCACTTTTGCCTAAAGCACGCTGGAGATCAGCGTTTTCATATGCTCTCAGAACCATGAGAGGTTCAGGTACTCATATTGACTACCGTGCCAAGCCGCGGTATACCATTCCATACTATTGCTCGTATGGCGAGCTTACAGCAATTGGTCCGCCTGCGGTGGCGTACCTTACCTCTTACCTGACGTCAGAGCGTCGTTACAGAATGTATAAAAAGTATGTTAGCATTTCCACCATAATATCTACTACTATCATAGACCTCATGTGGGCTTAATGACTAATCCTCACTCGACTACTTCTAAATTTTTAAAATAGGCTCTTTTCGAGCGTGCTATTCCCAATATGCCTCTGATACCACGCCTGTGGGGACCACCCCATGGTTCACCCACTCCAAGATCGCAGAGGGTGGTGCCGTGCGATGCGGCACCCAACAGCACACAAGAAAAGAATATGAACAACATACAAACTTTTATTTGATATAAAACAGCGGAAGTCTTTTACAAAATATAATTATACAGCGGAAGTATTCTTTATAACTACTCTCTCATCCTACTAAACAAAAGTGTAGCCGTCCAGCCCGGGGACGCTACACACTAGCAGCACTGAAACGATGATCACGGCGGCGTGCAGGGCTCCAGCTCGGCCGTGTACCCCGACGGAGGGCACCGCCTCGTCCTCGGACCTCTCCTCATAACTCTCACCTGCACACAGCTCAAATATTGCAACCGTGAGCACGATGGCTCAGCAAGGCTTAACCGACACCCTAGTCATGGAACTCTACATGCAGGGATGTGTAATATGGGAAAAGACTTTGCAATAAAGACATGCCTACATGTTGATCCTTACTTTCAGTTTTATGGCAACAGTTTCATGTGCCCTAGGCAGCCCTCACATCGGAAGTCCACAATCAAACAAGAAATGCTTTCCTCCGATGTGGTGATGCCCAAAGTGGAAAATAAACTTAATTAGCTCTACATCTACAACAGACATGGTTTCCAAACAGTAATAGTTCATCACAGCATCATATCATTCATCTGGCTTATTTCACTTCTTACTACGTCACAGAACAGTGAACAAGCGGTACTCAAATAACCGCGAGGGACGGTGATTGCAATCAGGAGACACCCGGACAACACGTCACATACACCCACTTTCAGCAGTGCGGTGCTTCACACCTTCCTACTCTGTTGTATGCAACAACCTTTCAAAGGCAACCCAAATGCTGAACCGGTCTATCCGTAACGGGCAGGAGGTCCCCGCGTGGAGTGTGTCTGTGCCCACCGGCAGATTTACACCTTGCTACCCTCAACCCACTCCTATAAAACGGTTGGGTAAGCCTCGGCATCCAGGTTAACCAATTACATCGGTTTTCTGCTTATGTCAGTATGCCATCCGGTACTGTTCGATACTTGTTCAGCAGGCCCGCACACGACTCGGTTCTCAATCAACACCAACAGGGCTACGCACGTGAGACCTCCGCTCACTGACTCCTATCCCCCCTGCTGGGTCTCAGTTTCACAACTCTTAAGCCAATTTCTATTCTTTTCCATACCATGTGATAAAACCTTACCTCGCGAGTAGATTCCAACTACTCGACTTCTACCGAGATCCTAAGCATATTAGCATGGCATTCGCTACTCGTCGAGTCTGTAACTACCCAACCCTTCATAGGATTTAAAGTCATGCAAGTGTGGTTTCAAGCACCCTAACTCTAATTCAACCATTTCACCCTATACATAAGTGATACAAAAGAAAACTTTGCAAAAGATAATTAAATGCAAATTGGGGCTTGCCTGGTTGCGTCAAGTTAACTTCAATATCTTTCCAACGAGTATTCACATGCCTCTATATCACTTCAGCCAGAAGATTCCTCATGATATTAGTGATCTCCTGTAAAAATTTGAGCTTCATTGGAGTTCATTTGCTAGGCTAAATTGTCTTCCAAAGTTCAGCCTTTATTTGGAAAAATTCAGATTCTAAACAGAAACTTTTCAGAACTCCTGTCTAACTTCAAAAATTCATATATCTCTGTTGGTAGCTCCAAAAATGGTGAAACAAATTTTGTTGGAACCATGGAGACCTACCCTAATTAGATCTTCCACTGTTAGCCATGTCAAAACTTCAGATTTGGGTTCAAAATTGAGAGAAGGGTTGGACTTGTGGGAATTTTGGAGACCACAAGGTTCAATGAAATTTCCCAAATTTGGCTCAGATCATCCTTAGAGAGTCTAGTATCCACTGGAAAAATCCCAAAGCCAATTAAGAATCCTAAATAGCAGTAGCTATGAATAGAAGTTGAATTCTTATAATTCCTTAGCACTTATACATATATTTTGCTACATTTCATATAGTGACTGAAGTTGAGGTACGCCGGAGCCGTTGGACGTCCTCCCACCAGACGCTAACTTCTCCTTTAACTTTGATATTCAACTTGAGTTATGAAAATGCTTTTAACTGGATCAAAATCTGGATTTAGTGCATCAAGGTCTGTTCTGTACAGAAGAGGGAAAATGAGTGATATCATGCAGGCTAGCACAAGTTATGTGCCCCAAAAGTACCGGTTGGTGTTCTGAACGCCATTCGGTGAAATATGGAGGCCCCTGTATGATTAACTCCTCAGAGGTTGATTGCTGGTCAAGTATATCAACTTGCACCACCTCCACAACAGCAGCATCAGACGGTGGTTTGTGCTCCACCGCTGCAGCTATATGTATCTAACTTCCAACCACAAGTTAGCGAAGAGCTGGAGAGACATCCGTGCTCCATTTATGGTCGGACGGGCCATTATGCTAGGTATTGTCGGGAGAAAATTCAAGGTTGCGGGTCATCATACTTTCAATGTTCAGACCCGTACCTATATCTGCAGAAAAGGGGGCAGACAAGGGGCAACATTCACTACACAGTGAGTGATGATGTTGTCACACCCGGTTTTTCCGAAGAAACAACCAAGTGAATATCACATGTATGCCAGGATCATTCTCTCATACATGTGATGACAAATAGTGAAGCATCATTTATTACAAGCCAGGTGTCGAATATAAATAAGTCTTACATCGCAAATGTCTCAATGGACACTAATGCTTCATCACAAGTAAATAAACTAGCAGCGGAATATTATTCTTTTAGGGCTCCATCATAGGCGTTGCCCGGGGGTCTCCATGAACCTAGAAACCTTCTTCGGGTCCAAAGTCTTGGTCATTATACACCACCTCATTATCTTGACCTGAGCAGCAATATAAACCAACAAAAATGCAAGGTTGAGTACCAATGGTACTCAGCAAGTGTGGGAAAATTATATCATGCATGGCTAGCACAAGGAGAGATTGAACTCATGGTTGAAGCACTACGCAATTAATACCTATCACCTTAGCTTATTAAGCACCTACATTACTACACAGGTGAAATGGTCCCAATCTCCCATCCATCATCATAATCTAATAACCATAACATCATTTCAAATGTTAAGCTCCCCGCTTAACATCCACAACTTCCAAAAACCTTCACTCCTCTAATCATGAATAAGTCCAGGCCGCTCTTAACCGTGAGCACGGCTGTCAAGACAGTTTTGACTCTGCAGAGTTTGTACCACTGTACCCACATGTAGTGATTTCATCCCCCGTTGCCGGGTGGACTAAAAGAACCTCCATTATGCCAGTGGCTACGATCCACATTCACACTTCCCAGGTGTGCAGCCAGGAGATCACTACGAAGCCTTTACAAAGGGATTCCCGACGAGCGTGGGCCCACTGAGGTTTCACCCCTAACAGCATACAAGAGGCTCCAACCCCGCTGCAGTGGCCCCCTCTTGAGCCTTGCGGTTCATATGGTAGTCCAGCTGACACCTATTCCCCGCACCATCAAACACACCCATACTACGCCGGGGATACACCTAATTAATTGGCCAAGCTGCCCCATCTCAGCACGTGGTTGGCACTGTAAAGCCAGGTTACATGCTCCATGAACTGGTCCTTAGGATCCAGGCAAGTACTAAACACAAACCCGAGTCTCGTGCACCCAGCACACAACCAAAACATCCAACTTGCCTTGATCCCTACCTCTACATAACTCATAATATCTCATTCAAGAGTATGGTAAAAATAAATTGATGATCTCATATCCCAAATATCCCATTCTAAGCATGGCTAAGCATATGCATAATAATAAATGACATGATAAAATAAATCCCAACCCAAGCTACAAGGAAACAAGGTGATGCAATTCTAAGGAAACTTCCTAGCATGGGTTTCATATTTAACTTGACAATGCAAATAATTCTATCTACACATCCTAGCATAGGATCAAAGTGGTCAAGGACACTTGCCTCCTTCTTGCTGCTCTTGAAATGGGTAGTCCTGATCTTGGAAAGGAATAACTTGCTCTTGAACAGGTTCTACTTCATACCATCACACATAGCAAAAGAAAAACAACAATCATAAGACATAGTTCACACTTCTTACTTCATACAAACCACACATTCATATTTATGAAATTCATTCACCATTATATGTGTTGTGGTTACTTTGTGTGTTGATCTGTGGCTTGCACACACTTTTATTTATATGTGTATGATTCCTACTTTGGTGTTCATATTTATACTTACATACTATATATATATACATATGTGTGTGTTTCAGTTTTAAATAAATTCCTTATATTAAACTACCAAGTATGTAATAAAAGTATTTTTCTTCTCCATATGTGCCTTCATAATTTCTATCAACCCTAAACTGAACTCTTTGAATTTTAAAAACTCCATTTATCATTTACTAGTTGCTATATTTTCAGATTTATATTCCTATGCATAATTGTGTATTTTTTTATGAAATTAGTAATACACATCATCTAAACAGTATAGGTTTTGGTCCTAAATAATTGAATAACATATTTTGACCTTGGCCTCTGATGTAAACTATTCCATAATTATTTTCCCTATTTTTCTATAGCTATTCTTTACTTAAAAATGTGTCCCTATACTAAATAATGTGATTAATAAATGAAACAGATTCATTTCAGCCCAAAATATATTTTTATCTCACTCCAAAGTTTTTTAAGTACTGAGAAAGCTTTTAATTAATTTTGACAATTATGTTTGTCCCACTTTTTAATTTTTAAACACTAGTTACATATTCAATTTTCTAAATTAAATACTAAACAGGGCTAAAATAATGAACTCACCCCATTACAGGGTCTATAATATTATTTTCATAATTTCCAGGGGTCTAGCTACACTTATCAGAGGTGTTTTTCCTAATTTCTATTAAGTCCAGGGGCTAAAACTGATTTTTAAATGAATTTACATGATTTTCTGGAGTTCCAGGGGCTAGATCAGAAGTTTCCGGGGCTAGCTCTTATTTCCCGAGAACCCCAGGGGGTAGCACGTAAGATTTCCAGTCTTTATAACGCGGGGCTGACGTGGACCGTCCGATTTTAAACCGACGGCTGAGATTATAACATCGAACCGGTACGCGGGGTTTTAAAGTCTACCGTGCGATTTAAAATAAACGGCGCACAAGCGGCCACGTCGCTCTGATCGAGCGCGGGCGGCGCTGCCGGCGGCGCACGGCGGCGGGAAGCGGCGATCTCGCTGGAAAGTTTCGGATCCTCGAGAATTCTGCCTAGAACTGTGATCTTATGGCATAGATCGGTAGAGGGGAGGTCAGGGATCTCACCTCGGGGGTTTTCTCGAGCTCGGGGGTCCTGGAAAGTGATCGGCGGCGAGGTCCGAGGCAAAACCACGGCGAAGCTCGTCGGCGCTGTGTTTACACCGTAATTCTCCGAGTTTTCTGCACCTGCAAAGCTCCCCGGAGGCGGTGGATCAAGACCAGCGAGTTAGATCAGAGTTTCCGAGCTTAGATCGGCCAGAATTCACCGGTGAAGTCTCGGTGCTCACCGGAGTAAAAATCGGCGATCGCGTGGGAAAAACCGATCGGGGCTGGGGTTTTTATAGCCGGGGAAGGGCGGTGGGTCAGTTGTGATCGAGTTTGATTCTTCTGGGACCGGAATTCGGGCTGAGGGACGCGGTATTCCGATCGGTTAAGATTGCGCGCGCGCGGGAGAGTCCGGGGTCGCGGGGTTAGGGATGACAGGTGGGTCCCACCTGTCTGTGAGGGATAGCGCGGGCGCGCGGCTGCGGGCTGGCGCGGGGGGAAACTGGGCCGGCTGGCGGGTTTCGGCCCACTGGCCGGTTTTTTCCCGTTTTCTCTTTTTCTCTTTCCATTTCTTTTCTGTTTTGAGTCTAATTTGAATTCCAGTTTGAATTTGAATTTTTGCAAAACATGCAACACGTCCAAAAATTTTTAAATTCCCCTCTGAACATGGTTTAGGGTTTTGAATCAAAATTTGGGGTGTTACAGCTCTACCCCCCTTAAAAGAAATCTCGTCCTCGAGATTGGTGTTTCTAAGAAAACAATTCCGGAAATTGTGCCTTGAGCTCATCTTCCCGTTCCCAGGTGGCTTCCTCTTCTGAGTGATGCTTCCACTGCACCTTGCACATCCGGATTCTCTTGTTTCTGGTGAGGCGTTCCATCGTCTCCAAAATCTTGTATGGTTGCTCGGCATAAGACAAATCTTCAGCTACATTCACTTCATTCATGGGTAACACCTCTTCAGGCGTCCTCAGGCATTTCTTGAGTTGTGACACATGGAATACGTCGTGCACGTCTGATAGATGAACCGGTAACTCTAGTTGGTACGCCACTTCGCCTTTTCTTTCCAAAACTTGAAAGGGTCCGATGTATCGAGGTGACAACTTCCCTTTCACCTTGAACCGACGAAGTCCTCTGATAGGGGACACCTTGAGATAAACATAGTCTCCCACGTTGAAAACGAGCTCTCTTCTTCGTACATCGGCATAGCTCTTTTGGCGTGTTTGTGCTATCCTCAAGTTGTTGTGAATCTCCCTCACCTTCGCCTCGGCTTCTTGTAGTACTTCTGGACCAAACACTTTACTTTCTCCTGTTTGGTTCCAAAATAGGGGAGTTCTGCACTTCCTTCCATACAAAGCTTCAAACGGTGACATCTTCATACTAGCTTGATAGCTGTTGTTATAGGAAAACTCCACATACGGTAAGTTCTTGTCCCAACTCCTATTGTTTTTGAGTGCACATGCCCTTAACATATCTTCAAGGATCTGATTTGTTCTCTCCGTCTGCCCGTCAGTTTGGGGATGATAGGCAGAGCTGAAGTTCAGATGGGTTCCCATGGTTTCATGCAACTTCTGCCAAAAACCTCGAGGTGAACTGTGTCCCTCGGTCCGACACTATCTTCTTTGGCACTCCATGGTAACACACAATCCTTGACATGTACAATTCTGCCAATTTGGATCCGCTGTAGCTTTCTTTCACAGGAATGAAATGAGCTACCTTGGTTAGCCTATCAATAATGACCCATATTGAATCATACCCGGATTGGGTCCTAGGCAATCCCACGACAAAATCCATGCTGATTTCTTCCCACTTCCATTCAGGCACTTTGAGTGGTTGCAATAATCCCGCGGGTCGTTGATGTTCGGCTTTCACCAACTGACATGTGTCACATAGGGCAACATGTTCCGCGACATCTCGCTTCATGCCATACCACCAATACCTGCTCTTGAGGTCCTGGTACATCTTCGTACTCCCAGGATGAATGGAATAGTCAGAATCGTGAGCCTCCTTCAAAATTAATTCACGGATCTCCTTTACTTCTAGCACACAGATCCTTTTCCCGTGCCACACCGTTCCTTGTTCATCCTCTCTAAAACCAGGAGCTTTATTTTCCTTGATGAGCTGTCTGATCTCTTGTATCTTCTCATCATTCTTTTGGCCCTCGCGTATGTCTTGCTCGAGTGTGGAGTCCACTTCCATGGCGATGGCTTCACCACTATTTACTAGACATAGATTGAGCCTTATAACCTGGTCAATTCTCCCAAATGATCCTTGAGCTCTTCTAGCTGCTTGGAGTCCATGCGATAAGGTCTCTTGTATATCGGGGCTGTTCCCGGTACTAGCTCAATTGCGAATTCCACGTCACGGTCGGGAGGCATACCTGGCAATTCCTCCGGAAAAACATCCGGATATTCCCTGACAGTCCTGATTTCCTCAACTTTCACCTCCACTTGATTTAATTTTATGTCCCTCCTAGGCTCGTGTATTGTTATGAACTTTACTCTGGTGCCACTGGGGTGAGTTAATTCCACCGTTCTGGTCGAACAATGGATGATTCCTTTATGTTTGGTCAACCAATCCATACCCAAAATAATATCTATCCCTTTTGAATCTATCACTATGAGGTTAGCCCTAAATACTACCCCATTAATGTCTAGGTCCACTTTGGGACACACTTGTCTTGTCCTTATTTCTCCACCTGGAGAGTTTACCGCTAGCATATGGTTCATTTGGGTGGTTGCTAGGTCATACTTCTTAACAAACCCTTGAGCAATGAACGAGTGGGTAGCACCCGAATCAAACAGCAGAGTTGCAAGGTGTAAATTGGCAGGAAACTTACCAACTACCACGTCGGGTGCCTCTTGTGCTTCCTCCATAGTGACGTGGTTCACCCGTCCTCTCATTACATTCTGCTGCTGTGGCTGCGTGGGCTTCTTCTTTGGACACTTATGGGCGTAGTGCCCCACTTCACCACAGCTGAAACATTGCACCCCAATCTTAGATGCTTGGCCCTTGTTGTCTTGGGGTTGGTTTGGGGGTCCTTGTACTGCTGGTCGAGGTGGATATGTGGGGCGAGGCTGCTGCGCAAACTGACGTTGCGGCTGTGCTGGTACTGCGGGAGGCCTGTAGTTTGGGTTGTACCCTCTTGGTGCTGAATAGGGTACCGCAGCACGGCTCGTCTGCCCCGTAGGTTGCTGCATCATACGTGGGCGGGTGTTGCTCCCTGAGGCTTGATGTGACCACCCAGCCTTCCTCTTATTCTCATTTTCCAGGGCCTTTAGCTTCCTTTCCACCACAAATGCTCTGTCCACCATCTTTTGAAAGCTTTCATACTCATTTGAGGACATTGCACACTGCATTTCTGCGGTAAGCCCTTCCACGAAACAATCTTGTTTCTGCTCATCAGTCTCTATGTCCCGTGGGGCATAACGGGATAGTTGAGTGAATTTAGTGAGGTATTCCCTCACCGTCATGTTTCCCTGCTGCAGTCCCAAAAACTCCTTCCTCTTGTTTTTTAGTTCACCTCTTAGGATGTAATGGTTGCGGAAGCTACGCTTGAACTCTTCCCAAGTGATGCTCTCAGGGTCATGATGGGCGGCCACGTAGGCGGTCCACCAATCAGCAGCAGGTCCATGCAATTGATGAGAGGCAAACAGCACCCTCTCATACCCTTGGCACTGTATGATCCTCATCTTACTTTCAATGGTCTTCAGCCAATCATCTGCCTCCAGGGGTTCAGCAGCACTTGCAAACTTTGGAGGTTGGGTTCCTAGAAACTCACTCAACCTTGGTTGGCGTGGTGCAGCTTGTGGAGGTGGAACTTGATGCAAGTTGGCCACCACTTGAGTCAAGTTCTGGATGAGCTGATTTTGATTCTCCAGCATTTGGTGGAGAGGATCAACTTCTTCACGGCGACCACCCCGGTCCTGGCCTCCAGAAAGATGAGGGTTGCATGCCTCATCATTGTTGTTGGCGGGGTTGGCAGCACGTCCTTTTCCTCTTCCGGCCATCTGGCAGAATCAACCAATGTTAATTTGAAAGCATTTAGTATCATCTTACTACTTTCACTTGTTTGTACTTTGAAGTATTGAGGCTTTGTTAAAATTTTACGAGGGTTTACATCTCACACCAAATAAATGCACTATTATTTCCTGTGGGTTCACACACCAAAGCAAAACAATCTGAAGACGAGGCTGTGGACAATTGCTCATGGCTTCCACAACTCACGTCACACACCAAGCATTATCACACCATTAACTACGTAACGACTCGACTACTCGACCTCTTGTTAGCTAGGGGAAAGACTCTACACTACTCGTCCTCTTGAGCTGGCTCCTCGGGATCTTCCTCCTCATTTCGGCTACCTTCTGACTCTGCTTTGGGTAGGGAGGCTGCTGGTGGAGAAGTGCGACGACGCCTGATTGCTCGGCGATCCGGGGCGTCAGGAGTCCATGTATCATTCACAGTGACACACAGTTCATTCCCATCTCCTCTTTCTCTCGCCTTTAAGCAAGCTCGCAGCAACGCCTCCGTTTCCTTCAGGGTGTCTCGGACATCCTGAAGTTCTTGTTGACACTCCTGCAGTCGAGTGCTGAGCATAGCAGCATCCTCCAAACACAAGTCCATATGCTCATGGGAAGTCCCTTGCTGCACCGGTGGGTACTTGTATTCCGTGGTACCACTCTCACGTTGGAGGACATACATGTACTCAGTTTTGTCCAAGTGGCGACGATAGATGTGACTCTGGTAGGTGATGGCCTCCCAGGTGACATCTTTCTCCGCGTCAACTTGTGTTGCTCGGCAAGCTGGAGAGTGGTGAATCTTAAGCAGCTGATTCTCGTGTATAATCCTCATCTCCGAACTCCATTCTTCCCTCTTCTCACGAATGGTCCTGGTGGAGTTATAGTGGATGATTAGCTTGCCTGTATTGCCTGCGGCTTCGAGCATACGTCGAAGACGGCGCAACAAGTCTCCTACTGCCAATCCGTAGGAAAGGTACGTCACTGGACGACTCTCCTCTCTTTCGGCAAGGGCAACTACGGGAACTCTCCCTCCTGTGGACTTACGGGCGGTGCGAATCATGCGAACCATCTAAAACAAAAGAATTTAAAATTAGGTTAGATAAATTCTCAAACAAAAATCCTATTTTGAATGAAAGTTGGGGTAAGATGAAGAAAATGACTCCTTTAATAACACTCTTCAACCCACACCTTGGAAAATAGTTTTTAAGAAAATAGGGCCCTTAAATACGTCCATTTCTACCTAGGTCCACGTTCTACGGGCAACCTTGGCTCTGATACCACCTCTGTCACACCCGGTTTTTCCGAAGAAACAACCAAGTGAATATCACATGTATGCCAGGATCATTCTCTCATACATGTGATGACAAATAGTGAAGCATCATTTATTACAAGCCAGGTGTCGAATATAAATAAGTCTTACATCGCAAATGTCTCAATGGACACTAATGCTTCATCACAAGTAAATAAACTAGCAGCGGAATATTATTCTTTTAGGGCTCCATCATAGGCGTTGCCCGGGGGTCTCCATGAACCTAGAAACCTTCTTCGGGTCCAAAGTCTTGGTCATTATACACCACCTAATTATCTTGACCTGAGCAGCAATATAAACCAACAAAAATGCAAGGTTGAGTACCAATGGTACTCAGCAAGTGTGGGAAAATTATATCATGCATGGCTAGCACAAGGAGAGATTGAACTCATGGTTGAAGCACTACGCAATTAATACCTATCACCTTAGCTTATTAAGCACCTACATTACTACACAGGTGAAATGGTCCCAATCTCCCATCCATCATCATAATCTAATAACCATAACATCATTTCAAATGTTAAGCTCCCCGCTTAACATCCACAACTTCCAAAAACCTTCACTCCTCTAATCATGAATAAGTCCAGGTCGCTCTTAACCGTGAGCACGGCTGTCAAGACAGTTTTGACTCTGCAGAGTTTGTACCACTGTACCCACATGTAGTGATTTCATCCCCCGTTGCCGTGTGGACTAAAAGAACCTCCATTATGCCAGTGGCTACGATCCACATTCACACTTCCCAGGTGTGCAGCCAGGAGATCACTACGAAGCCTTTACAAAGGGATTCCCAACGAGCGTGGGCCCACTGAGGTTTCACACCTAACAGCATACAAGAGGCTCCAACCCCGCTGCAGTGGCCCCCTCTTGAGCCTTGCGGTTCATATGGTAGTCCAGCTGACACCTATTCCCAGCACCATCCAACACACCCATACTACGCCGGGGATACACCTAATTAATTGGCCAAGCTGCCCCATCTCAGCACGTGGTTGGCACTGTAAAGCCAGGTTACATGCTCCATGAACCGGTCCTTAGGATCCAGGCAAGTACTAAACACAAACCCGAGTCTCGTGCACCCAGCACACAACCAAAACATCCAACTTGCCTTGATCCCTACCTCTACATAACTCATAATATCTCATTCAAGAGTATGGTAAAAATAAATTGATGATCTCATATCCCAAATATCCCATTCTAAGCATGGCTAAGCATATGCATAATAATAAATGACATGATAAAATAAATCCCAACCCAAGCTACAAGGAAACAAGGTGATGCAATTCTAGGGAAACTTCCTAGCATGGGTTTCATATTTAACTTGACAATGCAAATAATTCTATCTACACATCCTAGCATAGGATCAAAGTGGTCAAGGACACTTGCCTACTTCTTGCTGCTCTTGAAATGGGTAGTCCTGATCTTGGAAAGGAATAACTTGCTCTTGAACAGGTTCTACTTCATACCATCACACATAGCAAAAGAAAAACAACAATCATAAGACATAGTTCACACTTCTTACTTCATACAAACCACACATTCATATTTATGAAATTCATTCACCATTATATGTGTTGTGGTTACTTTGTGTGTTGATCTGTGGCTTGCACACACTTTTATTTATATGTGTATGATTCCTACTTTGGTGTTCATATTTATACTTACATACTATATATATATACATATGTGTGTGTTTCAGTTTTAAATAAATTCCTTATATTAAACTACCAAGTATGTAATAAAAGTATTTTTCTTCTCCATATGTGCCTTCATAATTTCTATCAACCCTAAACTGAACTCTTTGAATTTTAAAAACTCCATTTATCATTTACTAGTTGCTATATTTTCAGATTTATATTCCTATGCATAATTGTGTATTTTTTTTATGAAATTAGTAATACACATCATCTAAACAGTATAGGTTTTGGTCCTAAATAATTGAATAACATATTTTGACCTTGGCCTCTGATGTAAACTATTCCATAATTATTTTCCCTATTTTTCTATAGCTATTCTTTACTTAAAAATGTGTCCCTATACTAAATAATGTGATTAATAAATGAAACAGATTCATTTCAGCCCAAAATATATTTTTATCTCACTCCAAAGTTTTCTAAGTACTGAGAAAGCTTTTAATTAATTTTGACAATTATGTTTGTCCCACTTTTTAATTTTTAAACACTAGTTACATATTGAATTTTCTAAATTAAATACTAAACAGGGCTAAAATAATGAACTCACCCCATTACAGGGTCTATAATATTATTTTCATAATTTCCAGGGGTCTAGCTACACTTATCAGAGGTGTTTTTCCTAATTTCTATTAAGTCCAGGGGCTAAAACTGATTTTTAAATGAATTTACATGATTTTCTGGAGTTCCAGGGGCTAGATCAGAAGTTTCCGGGGCTAGCTCTTATTTCCCGAGAACCCCAGGGGGTAGCACGTAAGATTTCCAGTCTTTATAACGCGGGGCTGACGTGGACCGTCCGATTTTAAACCGACGGCTGAGATTATAACATCGAACCGGTACGCGGGGTTTTAAAGTCTACCGTGCGATTTAAAATAAACGGCGCACAAGCGGCCACGTCGCTCTGATCGAGCGCGGGCGGCGCTGCCGGCGGCGCACGGCGGCGGGAAGCGGCGATCTCGCCGGAAAGTTTCGGATCCTCGAGAATTCTGCCTAGAACTGTGATCTTATGGCATAGATTGGTAGAGGGGAGGTCAGGGATCTCACCTCGGGGGTTTTCTCGAGCTCGGGGGTCTGGAAAGTGATCGGCGGCGAGGTCCGAGGCAAAACCACGGCGAAGCTCGTCGGCGCTGTGTTTACACCGTAATTCTCCGAGTTTTCTGCACCTGCAAAGCTCCCCGGAGGCGGTGGATCAAGACCAGCGAGTTAGATCAGAGTTTCCGAGCTTAGATCGGCCAGAATTCACCGGTGAAGTCTCGGTGCTCACCGGAGTAAAAATCGGCGATCGCGTGGGAAAAACCAATCGGGGCTGGGGTTTTTATAGCCGGAGAAGGGCGGTGGGTCAGTTGTGATCGAGTTTGATTCTTCTGGGACCGGAATTCGGGCTGAGGGACGCGGTATTCCGATCGGTTAAGATTGCGCGCGCGCGGGAGAGTCCGGGGTCGCGGGGTTAGGGATGACAGGTGGGTCCCACCTGTCTGTGAGGGATAGCGCGGGCGCGCGGTGACACGACCCCACTGGTCCTGTCGAGCCAGGATCACGCTGAGGGGTGCTGCGTTACACAACACCGTATAACACACGTCAAAGGTACAAAGCGGAAGCGGAAGCTTTATTACATAAACAAGTTTATTAACATGTTTACATCAAAATAAGTTTAGTCCACACTCGCGGGCGTAGACTAAGCATCAAGTGCACGTTCAGCCCTCGAACGTGTCCTTGCTAGCACACTCGCACACTAACTCTGCGGCGTGCACGACTCCCACTCGACGGGGTTCCCCTCCTGGGGTTCCGTCTCCTCTTCGGGAGTCCCTTCCTCATAGAACCCTGCAAAAGCTTCAAACACAAGCAGTGAGCACGAAGGCTCAGCAAGTCTGACCCGTCTCACCTAAACATGAAACTTCTACATGAGGGTGATGGGTTGCATGAGGTAAAAATCATTTGCAAGGACTCGCCTAATTAGTAGAACCTTACTTTCAAGTTTTAGCAGCAGGTTGTGGAGAACCTTACGCGAAGGTACATGAGAGAGCCGCAATCAAACAAGAAACGCATTTCTCTCATGTACTTTGCCCAAAGTTGAAAAGAACTTTAGTTAGCTCTAAGCTACAGCATATCATTAACAATCAATGTCCATCTTTCAATCAGCAACATTTTAACATGTAACTAGCCTGTTCTTTCTACGTCACGGTACAGTGAACAAGTGGTACTCACTGACCGCGAGGGACGGCGATTATAATCGATTTACACCTGCAGGGATCACCCGAACAACCCGTCACGTACGCCCGTACTCGATGTTGCCTACAACAACCATCACGGACGCCGTACGCGACTACCTTTCACCCGTTAGCCAAATATTGAACCGGTCCCATCGTCCCGAGCAAGAGGTCCCTGCACGCGCATCTCTGTGCCGCCAGCTGATTTACACCTCGAGCTCTCAACCTACCCTCTGAACGACGGGCAATGCCTCAACACCCAGCTACCCGAGTTACATCAGTTTCCCGGTTCCCATATAGCCGGTAGGTCTTCGGTACTGTTCTAGCTTGTTCAACAGGCCCGCACACGGCTCGGTCCTCAATCGACACAAGCGGAGCTACAGCACACAGGCCCCAAAGTCCTGCTGCCCTTACTCTCCGCTCGGTCTCATTTTCTTGCCATGTGTTTCATGTGCTATCTCTACCCGAGCAATGTGCCTCTAGCCTATTCTCGCGAGTAGTTCCAACTACTCGACTTGTACCGAATCCTACTCTATCCTAGCAATGCAGTGGCTAACGAGGTTTGCAATCCTAAACCCAACCCATAGTTTTCTTGGCTGTGCAGTTGGGTTTCCAATCAAGACTCTAATGCAAAGAACAAAGAAAACAAGTATGTGCTCAAAACAATAAAAATTTGTAAAAAGGTTAATGCAAACCGGGGCTTGCCTTGCTGCTCTTGGTCGTAGGCTAGCTGTTCCTCCGGAGTAACGAAGTCTAGAACTTCGGGTTCCTCCTCGACCTTAGCGACTACATGATAAGAACAATGTATGTATTAATTTAGATGCATTTGTATTAACTTCGAAGTTGTGAAGTCTATAACCTTTGCTAGATAGACCTAATGACTGTGAAACTTTTACTGTGGCTTGGTTACAACCTAAACAGAGACTTGGTCAAGTTTTAGTTGCAGCAAAGCTCATTTGAGCCCTCCACAAATAATTATGTCCTTGACCTTAATTAAAGGCTTTTAGGGTGTTCTAGGTATTTTCATGAAACAAACTATGACTTTCTGAAAACTAGATTTTCAGAGGGTTCTAATGGAATTGGTCTCACTTAATTTGGAAGTCTCTAACTAAAGATATGAGCTAAACAATTTCAGAGAAAATTCTGAAAATGTTTCTGAACATTTTCTATTTTCTCTGGAACAGTTTTACTAATCACACCATTAGGTGGACTAAATGAGCTCAAATGGATCTGAAATTTTTATGGTAGTTCAAGGATATTTTGGTGAACATCTCAGCAAAATTTCAGGATTTTCCTCCAAATGATTCTCCAGTTAAAATTCCTAACAGTTTAAACTTTAAGGAATTAATTCTGGAGAATTAAGGAATCTCATGAAGTGACACTTGATTTTCTGGAAAGTACTCAAAGAGCTGAATCCAGCAAAATTTGGTTCACTCAATTTGGAGCTTTCTAGCCAAAGTTATAAGGATTTGAAGTTTGAAGGAAATCTGAAAATCGGGGAAAAGTTCAAACTCGCGCGTGGGCCCAGGGGACACGCGTCGCACGCCGAAACGACAGCACACCGCGGCCCACAAGGCTTTTGCGCGCCAGCACACCCGATCCCGGCCGCAGCCGGATCCCGATTCAAAATATCGGCCGCTGACAGCTGGGGTCCACCCCCTTCTTCAACCTCGCGACACCCGCGCTCCGCCGCCGAGGGACCTCGCCGGAGAGCTCGCCGCCGGCTGCTGTACAGCTTCAAACTTCTTGATTCTGGCCGCCCCTGCCTACTTTTACTTGGGGAACATGATCCGAGGGTCAGCTGCTCATGACAACGGCCGGAGCATGGTCGGCGACGAGCCGCCATATCGGAACGACTTCGGCCATGACGGCTGACGCTCCTAGTACCTCAGCTACTTGGGAAATCGGTCGGGGAGCATCAGTGGACCTCAGAGAAGGTCGACATGAGCTCGAGGCAGCTCGGGGAAGGCCCGAAATAGGTCCTCACCGTGCGCCCGATACCCCCCGTGCGTTCCGCCATCAGTAGACCTTGAATTACGCCGGGCACAGAAGTCCTCCGGCCCAGAGTTGTGAAGGCAACTTGTGCGTCACCGTGTCTAGTTCGTGTGGGAGTGGCCTGGGGCCCTCTAATCCTTTCTAGAGCACGAATTAAACAGAATCGTACCCGAGGGTCGTTCTGCACACAGAAAGGGGAAAAGTGGAAATTCGCCGCCGGTGAGCAACCACTCGAGCTGTGGCTCGGGGATGAGCAGCACCGATCACTTGCGCGTCCAAGGGTGCCTTGGCTCGGGCGTGACAACGCCCAGGTTGGGCTGTCCACGAGAGCCCGAGGTGCGGCGGTTTCCAGTTCCGAGTTTGATCTTTCGGCACAGCCGATATCACTCGGTTTCAATCGATTTCTATCAATGGAAAGGATGGAGGATGGTTGCTAGTACCTTGCTGGGACCTTGGAATGGACAGAGGAAGCTGCGATCAGCTCGATCCAGCAGGAACTCGAGCGCCGGTGATGGCAGTGGAGAAATGGATCGTGCACGTCGGCAGCTCGGGGAATGGCGACTGAAGCACGCCGGGGAGGGAATAAATAGGCCGGTCGGCCGGTCTCCGGCTTGGGGCACGCAGCAGGAGCTGGCGCCGGCTGCCCCCTTCGGTGGCGCGCGCGCACAGCTGCCGGGAACCGACTGAACTGTGGTTCAGTCGGTTTGCTTTGAGGCTGAGGCTGACATGTGGGTCCCACTCCTCTTTTAACCTCTGAAATTTATTCCTAACAGCTGTGGTAAACAGTGAACCCTATTCTACCCTTGGCAACTCAAATTATTCACCCAAGAGCCATTTGAATTGATCAAAGTTCAAATGAGGTTTGGTTTGAATGAATTTCAGCACAAGTGCAGTTTGAAATTCAAATAAAGTTTGAATTTCTCCCCCTTAGCTCATGTCAAGATCAACTCCAAATGGAGTGAAAATTGGTGTGTGAGCTCACAAAAATGTGCTGAGCAAGAATATGCCTTCCACTTTTAAATTCAGTGAGTGAAAACAGTTTGAATTTGAATATGTTTTCAAACTGCCCCTTTCCTATCTACACCCAAGATGACCTCAAAAATGTTTTGAATTTGGGTGAAACTTGGCATGGACATCCTTGGCAAAGTGTAGGAGTTTTCATATGTCCAGCCCATCTATATCACATGTGGGAAGTACCACTTTTGCAATGTGTGAGTTTGTTCCCTAATGAGCATGTTGATAATTGTTACTTGCTCTTTATTTGTGTTCATCATTTTTCCTCAAATGAGGTGTGTGGTGTGGTGATGAACACTGCAAATGAGTGTCAAAAACTGAGGCCCTTACATTCCTCCCCCCTTAAAAGAATCTCGTCCCGAGATTATACGGTGAAATGAGAGAGAGGACGGTGGAAAATTACCGAATATGCGACGTGAAAAAGTCGGGGTAGTTAGTGCGAAGGAATTCTTCGCTCTCCCATGTCGCTTCGTCCATGGAGTGATTACTCCATAGAACCTTGTAGAACCACAACGTACGGTTGCGTGTGGTTCGGGCCTTTTCATCAATAATCTGCACCGGTTCCTCCCGATAGGTGAGATCCGGTTGCAGTTCTTCAATGTCTTCCAGCTGAACGGTAGTTGATAGCTTGAGACACTTCCTCAGCTGGGAAATGTGAAAGACGTCGTGCACACCGGAAAGTGCTTCTGGTAATCTTAGCCGGTATGCTACCGATCCACATCTTTCGGTAATCTGGAATGGACCGATGAATCGGGGTGCTAACTTTCCTCTCACCCCAAATCTGTTTACGCCCTTCATTGGAGACACTCGTAGGTATACATGATCTCCAACTTCGAATTGTAATGGGCGCCTCCTCCGGTCCGCATACTGTTTCTGTCGGGATTGAGCGGCTTTTAGGTTCGCTTGAATTAATCGAACCTTTTCTTCCGCGTTGTTGACAAGATCAATCCCGAAGGTAACCCTCTCGCCAGATTCACACCAGTTCAGTGGTGTGCGGCATCTCCTGCCGTATAGCGCCTCGTAGGGCGCCATCTTGATGCTGGCTTGGTACCCATTGTTGTACGAGAACTCGGCTAATGGCAAGTGATCATCCCAATTCTTGCCGTGGTCGATAGCGCAAGCTCGTAGCATGTCTTCTAGGATTTGATTTACCCGCTCCGTTTGCCCATCCGTCTGCGGGTGGTAGGCTGAACTACGGATCAGCTTCGTCCCCAAGGCAGCGTGGAGCTGCTCCCAAAAACGGGACACAAATAAAGTGCCCCGGTCCGATACGATGGTACGGGGTACGCCATATAAGCATAGGATCCGTGAGATGTACAGTTCAGCGTACTTCTTGGCGTTGTAGTTGGTGTTGACCGGGATGAAATGGGCAACTTTGGTGAGCCGATCGACGATCACCCACACAGAATCATGTTTCTGTAAGGTGGTGGGTAAACCGACGACGAAATCCATGCTCACGTCCTCCCACTTCCAGGCAGGAATGCCCAGTGGTTGCAGCAGTCCCGGTTTCCGCATGTGGTCTGCCTTCACCCGTCGACATGTATCACACTCGGACACGTATTTTGCAGTCTCTCGCTTCATCCGTGTCCACCAAAACTTGCTTCTGAGTTCTTGATACATCTTGTTGCTGCCGGGGTGAATAGAAAACTTTGATAAGTGAGCCTCATCAAAGATTTTCTTCCGTAACTCCGGGTTTCGGGGTACGACGATCCGGTCCTTGAACCATAGGACGCCGTCTCCGTCCTTCCGGAAACATTTCAACTCCCCACTGTCTACACGTCTCCGCAAATGTGACATGCCCTTGTCATTCTTCTGGGCTGCCGCTATCTCTTCACGGATGGTGGGGATCAAAGCTAGGTTGTAGAGAGCTCCATGTGGAATCACATGTAGTGGTGGTTCGCTCTCTTCCAACGGTGTGATGGTCAGATTATTGACGTGTGACTTGCGGCTTAGCGCGTCTGCCACAACGTTTGCCTTGCCCGGATGATAATGGATCTCTATCTCGTAATCCTTTATCAGTTCTAACCATCTTCGTTGCCTCATGTTCAGCTCCTTCTGAGTGAATATGTACTTGAGGCTTTTGTGGTCGGTATATAAATGTACGAGGTTACCGAGTAGGTAGTGCCTCCACATTTTCAGTGCAAGTACCACGGCAGCGAGCTCCAAGTCGTGAGTTGGATAATTTTGCTCATGATTCCTAAGCTGCCGTGACCCATACGCGACCACCCTTCGGTCTTGCATCAACACACATCCGAGCCCAATGCCGGATGCATCGCAGTACACATCGAACGGTTTTGTTGTGTCTGGCTGCGCCAAAACCGGTGCTGATGTCAGGTGCTTGACTAAAGCCTTGAATGCTGCTTCACATGCTGGACTCCAAACATATTTGGTAGCCTTCTTCAGCAGCTCTGTCATTGGCTTGGCAATCTTCGAGAAGTTCGGAATGAACCTCCGATAATATCCCGCGAGTCCGAGGAAACTCCGTACCTCATGAACAGTTCTCGGGGATTTCCAATTCAGCACTTGCGTGATTTTGCTCGGGTCCACAGCGATACCCTCCGCTGAGATGATATGCCCGAGGAAAGGCACTTGCGATATCCAAAACTCGCATTTGCTGAACTTTGCGTATAACTTGTGATCCCGCAGCCGTTGCAAGACTATACGCAGATGTTTCTTGTGATCTTCCTCCGACTTGGAATATACCAGGATGTCGTCGATGAAGACCACGACAAACTTGTCCAGCTCCGGCATGAACACCGAGTTCATTAAGTACATGAAGTGAGCTGGAGCATTGGTGAGGCCAAAGGACATGACCAGGTACTCATAAAGTCCGTACCTTGTCGAAAAAGCTGTCTTTGGAATGTCCTCAGCCCTGATCTTAATCTGATGGTACCCGGATCTTAAATCCATCTTGGAAAAGACCTTTGCTTCGACCAACTGATCAAACAACATGTCGATCCGTGGCAACGGGTACTTGTTCTTGATGGTTACGGCATTTAATGGACGGTAGTCCACGCAAAGCCGCAACGTTTCATCCTTCTTTTTGACAAATAATGCCGAACAGCCCCATGGCGAGGAGCTCGGCCTAATAAAACCCTTCTCCAGAAGGTCCGTGAGCTGAGTCTTCAGTTCAGCCAACTCCTTGGGCGCCATCTTGTACGGCCTTCGGGATATTGGCATGGTTCCCGGTGCAAGTTCAATCTTGAACTCCACCTCTCTATCGGGTGGCATCCCCGGCAAATCATCCGGGAATACATCAGGGAATTCTCGGACCACTGGAATGTCTTCCAATCTGATGGTTGTGGCTTGATAGACACTTGGAAGTTTTATTTCTGGACTGTCCAGAAATAATGAGTGAGAACCGTGCACTTCTGAGTTTAAGTGCACGACTCGAAGGACGGTGTCTAAAACAGCGCCGTGGCGGTTTAACCACGACATCCCTAGGATGACATCGACCTTCTGTCCCTCTAAGATAATGAGAGACGTGGGGTACACTCTACCTGCTAAGCATAATGGTGCTTTGGAGACCATTACGCTTGCTGAAATCTTCCCACCCGGTGAACAAATTAAATATGGACTATCGGTGGGTAGTATTGGCAAGCTGTGTTTAGCAATGAAAGCTTGGCTAATAAAATTATGCGTGGCGCCTGAATCAAATAGTACTATAGCGGGATGCTGGTGGAGTTGGAACATACCCGCAAGGATTGGCTCGCCCTCCGGCACGTCCTCAATGGCAAGCTGGTGGACAGTACCGGGCCTAGGGTTTGCCCGCCGCGCATTAGTAGGGTTCCGGGGTTGATTCCTCCCCGGAAACTGTGGTGCCACTCCGCCGCCTTGCCTCTCCGGGCAACTGCTCGCGAAGTGTCCTGGACGACCACACTTGTAACATGTGGCCGCTGCTGGTGGAATACTCGGGGTCTACCACCTCTTCTCCCATTCCAGGTTCTCCCATGGCTGGAAGACCCAAGACTACCGGTACGCCCAATACCGGGGGCACGAGGTCCTGCAATGCATGCACCTCGTCCATAGCCTGGTTGTAGTCCTCTTCCCAGCCTTGTCCTTCCTCAATAGCGTCGTCCCGCTCTTGAGCAAGGTCCTCATTCTGCTGGGTTAGGGTCTGCACCAGCTCTTGCAACGCCGCAATGTCAACACGGCTCTTCTTCTTTGCCTTCTTCAGACGACGCAACTGATTGTGTTGTTCATTCAGTCGCTTGATCGTCGGAAGGAGCACATTGCGGAGTGCACTGTGAGCACTCTCAAAATGATCTCCACGGCTTGTGCTCTCCTTGAGCTTGGTGGCGAGATGCTCCGTATGAACAGCTTGGCTGTCCATCACAGCGTTTCCCGCCCTCATTTGGAGGCTGAGATTTGCCTCCGCGGGGTTGTACCTTGGGCAACTCGGGTTTGTTGCCTCTAGGTACCTCTCTTCCCACACATGCTGAGCTCGTCCCTCCACCGGAACGAGTGCGTATGGAGTTCCCTCCATAGCCTGTACGTGTAGTTGGCAGAAACGTGACATAGTGTCACGGGCTGCCACTTGCCACATCCCTTCCGGTTGTCTTCCTCTCACCGTGACGGTGAATGGCACCCAACCGGGTGGCGTAGGCCCTGCAGGAACCTCGACATGGATCGTCCACGTCTTGTTCCCCTCTTCGCCTTCTTCCTTGGCGAAGTATTGCGGCATCTGGTTGTACCCGAAATATTGGAGCATTAGCCACAATGCTCCCGGGTAGCCGCTACGGTCAGAGCAGTGGGAAACTACCCACCCGTTCTCCAACCGTTTATCTGCTGCCATCTGTAAAAATATATTTGAGAAATGTCAAATATTTATTTAAACAGTAAACCATTGAGTTATAACATAAGATATGTCATTGAACCCTTAACACTTGGAAACATAGTTCAAATTTTTAAACAAATTTGACTGCTGATCTGCTGTTCCCATGACAGCCCTGACCAGTTTCCATAACAATCTGATTTAGGCCAGGTTAAAAGCAAAACCAGTCCTGGAGCTCAACATCAAAGTTAAAGTTAACTTCAATAGCTTTCCAGAAAGTATTTGGTTGGCCTAAGATCTGCTCTGGTTCAAAAGTTATGAGATGTCAAAGTTAACAGAATTTCTGGAAACAATTGGACAGCACCTCCCTGCCTTAGGTACTGATTTGATCCAAGAATTCCAGTTAATTCTGTTCCTAATCTGACAAAACTTTCTGTTACAAAGTTGTAACCCATCTCATAAGCTTTCCAGAACTACCTCATTTTCTATTTTTGGATTTTTATGCAGGAAGTTATGCTTAATTTACAGAGAGTCTACAGAGAGTCTTTGCTCCGTCCTGTTTTCTGGACAGTTTCAACTCTACTGCATTTTTCGAGTGGTTAAGGGATGAAACACCTCTGGAACTCAACAGAAAAGTTGTAAAGCTCCTCCAAAGCTTTCCAGAAATGTATCATACGATCCCAACCTCGAAAGAACTCAACCTCTAACCTCTGATTAACTTCAGCCTTGATTTAGCTGAAAACAGAGTGCTCTGTCCTTAACATCCTATAAGTTGAAAACTTATTAACTTTGAATATCCTGTTCAAGGGAAGGAGTTACATCAAGTTTTACTACTTTGGATCAAACCTTCAAGTTTTTAAATGAAGTTGTTCATTTAGTTGGGTGTGACGTCGAGGCGTCACCAGATCATGTCGGTACTACGTCCTCACAAAGGAAAAACCTATACCGGATTTAGCCGGCTTCGTTAGTTCAGTGGCACTACTCGTCACTCGCACACGGATGCTACACGTCTACCGTTTCGTGGTAAGGCTACCTGCAGAAACTCAAACAATCATCAGACTCGGCTGCACACCGAGCCCGGAATCCATACAGTTTGTACACCCGGCCGTCATCACTCGCCCGGATGTTCTCAAGCCAAACACGCCTTGAGTTACGTGTTCACGTTTCAGACCACGTGACGGGGTCTCCCATGTTGCACCACGCACGCCAGGGACAGACGTTGCTCGAATACCCCAAACGACATGAAGAGTCGTAGAGGATATCAAAGCGGGTCGGGTTACCTGCCACCCGTGGGGCTCCACCCTTCAGCTTGTGCGCACTGGTGGACAGCGCTTACGTGCACCCCCCAAGACATGAACGTCCCGAGATGCACGATTATCCGACATAACAAATAGGTTAACAAGCCACTTTCTATATACTAATAACATCCTTATACGGGCTACTAACTCGTTCCTCACTGGATTTTTGAAAAAGAAGACCTTTGTACTGTGTTAAACCTCAAGCGAGCTCTGATACCACGCTGACACGACCCCACTGGTCCTGTCGAGCCAGGATCACGCTGAGGGGTGCTGCGTTACACAACACCGTATAACACACGTCAAAGGTACAAAGCGGAAGCGGAAGCTTTATTACATAAACAAGTTTATTAACATGTTTACATCAAAATAAGTTTAGTCCACACTCGCGGGCGTAGACTAAGCATCAAGTGCACGTTCAGCCCTCGAACGTGTCCTTGCTAGCACACTCGCACACTAACTCTGCGGCGTGCACGACTCCCACTCGACGGGGTTCCCCTCCTGGGGTTCCGTCTCCTCTTCGGGAGTCCCTTCCTCATAGAACCCTGCAAAAGCTTCAAACACAAGCAGTGAGCACGAAGGCTCAGCAAGTCTGACCCGTCTCACCTAAACATGAAACTTCTACATGAGGGTGATGGGTTGCATGAGGTAAAAATCATTTGCAAGGACTCGCCTAATTAGTAGAACCTTACTTTCAAGTTTTAGCAGCAGGTTGTGGAGAACCTTACGCGAAGGTACATGAGAGAGCCGCAATCAAACAAGAAACGCATTTCTCTCATGTACTTTGCCCAAAGTTGAAAAGAACTTTAGTTAGCTCTAAGCTACAGCATATCATTAACAATCAATGTCCATCTTTCAATCAGCAACATTTTAACATGTAACTAGCCTGTTCTTTCTACGTCACGGTACAGTGAACAAGTGGTACTCACTGACCGCGAGGGACGGCGATTATAATCGATTTACACCTGCAGGGATCACCCGAACAACCCGTCACGTACGCCCGTACTCGATGTTGCCTACAACAACCATCACGGACGCCGTACGCGACTACCTTTCACCCGTTAGCCAAATATTGAACCGGTCCCATCGTCCCGAGCAAGAGGTCCCTGCACGCGCATCTCTGTGCCGCCAGCTGATTTACACCTCGAGCTCTCAACCTACCCTCTGAACGACGGGCAATGCCTCAACACCCAGCTACCCGAGTTACATCAGTTTCCCGGTTCCCATATAGCCGGTAGGTCTTCGGTACTGTTCTAGCTTGTTCAACAGGCCCGCACACGGCTCGGTCCTCAATCGACACAAGCGGAGCTACAGCACACAGGCCCCAAAGTCCTGCTGCCCTTACTCTCCGCTCGGTCTCATTTTCTTGCCATGTGTTTCATGTGCTATCTCTACCCGAGCAATGTGCCTCTAGCCTATTCTCGCGAGTAGTTCCAACTACTCGACTTGTACCGAATCCTACTCTATCCTAGCAATGCAGTGGCTAACGAGGTTTGCAATCCTAAACCCAACCCATAGTTTTCTTGGCTGTGCAGTTGGGTTTCCAATCAAGACTCTAATGCAAAGAACAAAGAAAACAAGTATGTGCTCAAAACAATAAAAATTTGTAAAAAGGTTAATGCAAACCGGGGCTTGCCTTGCTGCTCTTGGTCGTAGGCTAGCTGTTCCTCCGGAGTAACGAAGTCTAGAACTTCGGGTTCCTCCTCGACCTTAGCGACTACATGATAAGAACAATGTATGTATTAATTTAGATGCATTTGTATTAACTTCGAAGTTGTGAAGTCTATAACCTTTGCTAGATAGACCTAATGACTGTGAAACTTTTACTGTGGCTTGGTTACAACCTAAACAGAGACTTGGTCAAGTTTTAGTTGCAGCAAAGCTCATTTGAGCCCTCCACAAATAATTATGTCCTTGACCTTAATTAAAGGCTTTTAGGGTGTTCTAGGTATTTTCATGAAACAAACTATGACTTTCTGAAAACTAGATTTTCAGAGGGTTCTAATGGAATTGGTCTCACTTAATTTGGAAGTCTCTAACTAAAGATATGAGCTAAACAATTTCAGAGAAAATTCTGAAAATGTTTCTGAACATTTTCTATTTTCTCTGGAACAGTTTTACTAATCACACCATTAGGTGGACTAAATGAGCTCAAATGGATCTGAAATTTTTATGGTAGTTCAAGGATATTTTGGTGAACATCTCAGCAAAATTTCAGGATTTTCCTCCAAATGATTCTCCAGTTAAAATTCCTAACAGTTTAAACTTTAAGGAATTAATTCTGGAGAATTAAGGAATCTCATGAAGTGACACTTGATTTTCTGGAAAGTACTCAAAGAGCTGAATCCAGCAAAATTTGGTTCACTCAATTTGGAGCTTTCTAGCCAAAGTTATAAGGATTTGAAGTTTGAAGGAAATCTGAAAATCGGGGAAAAGTTCAAACTCGCGCGTGGGCCCAGGGGACACGCGTCGCACGCCGAAACGACAGCACACCGCGGCCCACAAGGCTTTTGCGCGCCAGCACACCCGATCCCGGCCGCAGCCGGATCCCGATTCAAAATATCGGCCGCTGACAGCTGGGGTCCACCCCCTTCTTCAACCTCGCGACACCCGCGCTCCGCCGCCGAGGGACCTCGCCGGAGAGCTCGCCGCCGGCTGCTGTACAGCTTCAAACTTCTTGATTCTGGCCGCCCCTGCCTACTTTTACTTGGGGAACATGATCCGAGGGTCAGCTGCTCATGACAACGGCCGGAGCATGGTCGGCGACGAGCCGCCATATCGGAACGACTTCGGCCATGACGGCTGACGCTCCTAGTACCTCAGCTACTTGGGAAATCGGTCGGGGAGCATCAGTGGACCTCAGAGAAGGTCGACATGAGCTCGAGGCAGCTCGGGGAAGGCCCGAAATAGGTCCTCACCGTGCGCCCGATACCCCCCGTGCGTTCCGCCATCAGTAGACCTTGAATTACGCCGGGCACAGAAGTCCTCCGGCCCAGAGTTGTGAAGGCAACTTGTGCGTCACCGTGTCTAGTTCGTGTGGGAGTGGCCTGAGGCCCTCTAATCCTTTCTAGAGCACGAATTAAACAGAATCGTACCCGAGGGTCGTTCTGCACACAGAAAGGGGAAAAGTGGAAATTCGCCGCCGGTGAGCAACCACTCGAGCTGTGGCTCGGGGATGAGCAGCACCGATCACTTGCGCGTCCAAGGGTGCCTTGGCTCGGGCGTGACAACGCCCAGGTTGGGCTGTCCACGAGAGCCCGAGGTGCGGCGGTTTCCAGTTCCGAGTTTGATCTTTCGGCACAGCCGATATCACTCGGTTTCAATCGATTTCTATCAATGGAAAGGATGGAGGATGGTTGCTAGTACCTTGCTGGGACCTTGGAATGGACAGAGGAAGCTGCGATCAGCTCGATCCAGCAGGAACTCGAGCGCCGGTGATGGCAGTGGAGAAATGGATCGTGCACGTCGGCAGCTCGGGGAATGGCGACTGAAGCACGCCGGGGAGGGAATAAATAGGCCGGTCGGCCGGTCTCCGGCTTGGGGCACGCAGCAGGAGCTGGCGCCGGCTGCCCCCTTCGGTGGCGCGCGCGCACAGCTGCCGGGAACCGACTGAACTGTGGTTCAGTCGGTTTGCTTTGAGGCTGAGGCTGACATGTGGGTCCCACTCCTCTTTTAACCTCTGAAATTTATTCCTAACAGCTGTGGTAAACAGTGAACCCTATTCTACCCTTGGCAACTCAAATTATTCACCCAAGAGCCATTTGAATTGATCAAAGTTCAAATGAGGTTTGGTTTGAATGAATTTCAGCACAAGTGCAGTTTGAAATTCAAATAAAGTTTGAATTTCTCCCCCTTAGCTCATGTCAAGATCAACTCCAAATGGAGTGAAAATTGGTGTGTGAGCTCACAAAAATGTGCTGAGCAAGAATATGCCTTCCACTTTTAAATTCAGTGAGTGAAAACAGTTTGAATTTGAATATGTTTTCAAACTGCCCCTTTCCTATCTACACCCAAGATGACCTCAAAAATGTTTTGAATTTGGGTGAAACTTGGCATGGACATCCTTGGCAAAGTGTAGGAGTTTTCATATGTCCAGCCCATCTATATCACATGTGGGAAGTACCACTTTTGCAATGTGTGAGTTTGTTCCCTAATGAGCATGTTGATAATTGTTACTTGCTCTTTATTTGTGTTCATCATTTTTCCTCAAATGAGGTGTGTGGTGTGGTGATGAACACTGCAAATGAGTGTCAAAAACTGAGGCCCTTACACGCGGCTGCGGGCTGGCGCGGGGGGAAACTGGGCCGGCTGGCGGGTTTCGGCCCACTGGCCGGTTTTTTCCCGTTTTCTCTTTTTCTTTTTCCATTTCTTTTCTGTTTTGAGTCTAATTTGAATTCCAGTTTGAATTTGAATTTTTGCAAAACATGCAACACGTCCAAAAAATTTTAAATTCCCCTCTGAACATGGTTTAGGGTTTTGAATCAAAATTTGGGGTGTTACAGATGTTTCGGAAGGAGAAGCCGCGTTAGCATAGATGTTTTCTCTGAATTAGCTACCGGTATTAATTCTCTTCGACTCCGGTGCCACACCTAGGTTTGTTAGTCAATCTTTTGTGGCTCCACATCAGCTCCAAATTACTTTTACAAAGAGATAATACCTCATATCTTCGCCAGGGAAGCATTACAGCAAGTGATGTTGTCTTCCGAGCACCTCTTTGTTTGCGGGTTAGACTATAACCCATGTCCCTCCTTATTCTTGGGGTCTAAAGATCGATATTATTTTGGGGATGTCGTGGTTGAGTTACCACAATGCGGTTCTCAACAGCAGTGTTCGAACCGTTAAGCTCAACACCCCACAGCACGGCCTCATACATTATTTCTGGGCGCCAGTCGGCAACAAATTGCAATATTGAACCACTCGGAAACTGTTAAGATATAGGACAGTCCGGTGGTACGTGAATTTCAGGATGTGTTTCCCAATTGTTTACCGGGCATACCTCCCGAACGGGACGTAGACTTCAAAATTGAACTTGCGCTGGGAACACCACTGAGTTCACGAAGACCGTACAATATGGCACCCAATGAATGGGCGGAGTGGAAAACACCGCTGAATGACCTTATGAGCAAAGGTGAAATTGCCTAGAGGGGGGTGAATAGGCTAAAATTCCTGAAATGACTTGATTAAACGAGATTATAACAGAGGGGTCGGACTAGTCTGGCTCAGGGGTGGACTATTCCGATCAACCTGCTAGAAAAGCCTAAAAGGCCGAACTAGTCTGTCTCAGGGGCAGACTAGTCCGGTCAGACTGCTGAAAAGCCTAAACTTGATTTTTATGGGTTTTTCTTCAGATTTTAGTTTAATGAAATGCAAATAAACTATCTAGCAATCTAATATAACAAATATGATAAAGTATTGAGGTGGATTGCAAGATTGTAACCTGAAATATTATAAGAGCGAAATGATCGAATGAACCCTAAGCAATTCTAATGATCAATGAAATGTAAGTGCAAAATGACACGAAGATTTTTGCCCGAGGTTCGATTCCACTGAGGAATCTATGTCCCTGTTGGGGAGTCCACAAAGGACCGGGTCTAACAACCCTTCCCTCACCAAGTCGCCACTAAGGCCAACCCGGTTCTTCACTATCTCAAGGGTGAACTTACAAAGTGTTGGGGCTGCTCACAATCTGAGGCTCCCACTTGATCACGTCCACAAAACTCCACCAATCTTACAAGCCACAGGTCACACCAAGTGCACGAGATCACTCCGAGATCCTTAAACGCGAAGTTCTTCCTTCTCCTCTCCTCACACACCCAAATCCACTCAAGAATTGGTTCTAGAGGGTGAGTAGGCAAGAGAGAAGGCTTAGGGGGGCTCTAGAATCGCTGTGGCGGCGCTAGGGTTCTAGATTTCTCTAAATGAAGTCGGGGCATCTCCTTTTATAGAAGTTCCGAAGCCAACCATTGCCACCTACCGAAAGTCTGGACTAGTCCGCCTCAAAACGAACTAGTGTGATATCTCACTGGAACTATTTGTCCGGGTGAGAACGGACAAGTCTGGAGGACCCGGACTAGTCCGGCCACTAAGGCGGACAAGTCTGGTCTACCAAGACTTAGTCGTGGGAGCTCTCATCTCACACCCATACGGACTAGTCCGCCTTAGAACGGACTAGCCCGAACTCACACAGGAACTCTTAGTCCGTGTGAAAACAGACAATTCTAGCTAGCCCGGACTAGTCCGACCACTGAGGTGGATAAGTTCGGTCTACCAGGACTTAGCCCCAAAAACACTCTCACCAAGAGAGAAACGGACTAGTCCATCCCAAAATGGACATGTCCGATCTCAGTCAGACTCTCAGTCCGCCCCAAAATGGACTAAGTCGTAGGACTTCTGGACTAGTCCGGCCTCTTCCTCGGACAAGTCCGGCCTGCCCAACTTTACCTCTCCAACTCTCTCCACTAAGGATTTGACACTTCTAATGCTCTGAGCTCTCTTCTATTATCTCAATGCACTTGACACACACACTCTTTCTTTTACACGGCTAGCCTACTAAAGACTCAAGTGAACCCCTAATTTCTACTCTTCGAGTCTTTGACGCCGTTCTTCATCTTTTTTCTTTTTTGAGAGTTTAGGTGTACGCCTTGGAAATGTATTGTGCTTATGATCATCTCAGCTCATTAGTCTCTTAATTTGTCGTCATCAATCATCCAAAACCCACGGGGGTGCCTAGATGCACTTACAATCTCCCCCTTTTTGGTGATTGATGACAACACATCAAGTTTCAACATAAGAGGTAAAAAATTTATTTTTATAACAAGTGTACGCATGCAAAACTCCACCTAAATGTATGCAAGAGTAAAAGAGGGGAGTTGGCATACATTCACATGTTATGGTGGGGTGCCTACGTGTTGTGCTAAAAAAATGTGATCAGACAATAAGCATAAAACAGCCATAAAATCCAACACGTAGTGTTACACAAAAGATAGTCATGCATAAAACATAAAACATAGATAGCCATGTCCAAAGATCTATTACAAGATAGTCATGTCCAAAAGATCTACTACCAGATAGTCATGTCCAAAAGATCTATTACAAGACTAGAAGATGATAAAAAAATAGGACATCCTTTTCACATTTCTCCCCCTTTGGCATCAAGGCACCAAAAAGGAAAAGAGGGGAGAAGATACGCCTAAGACTACTCGTCATCTTCTTTGTCTTCTTCTTCATCGCCATTTTCATCGCTCTCCGTAGCCTCCGTATCCTCTTCTTCTTCGTCGGCGGTGGTGGATGGAGGCACGGCCTTGGAAGAGCTTCCATCTTCCCTGAACTGGGCGAGCTCATCAGCGGTGAACTCTGGATATGGAGTGAGTTCCCCATCACTCTCCTCATGGGGAGACATGGGTACCTCAAGCTTGTCACACACGGCCTTGAGGTACTTCTCCTGACGCCTCTCGTCGAGTCCGGACCTCCACATGCCGACAGGAGGCGAAAAGTGCGTTGAAGCACTTGAAGAATCCGCTCATGGACTGCGGAGTAGGAGATGATGGGGGAGCCGCTGAGCTAGAAGGGGCCGCTGAGCTGGACGGAGGTTGAGCATTTTTCCTCTTTGAGGGTTCTGGCACAATGGGGGGTAGCTGAGGACAGAGAGGTCGATGAGTGACATCCTTGACAAATACTATCCCCGACACCTTCTCAATTAGGCACATGATGTACGGTGCATAACCACATGAGCGGTTGGGAGTGTGAGAGGTGTTGAAGATGTCATCACAAATGTGCTCAACAAGGTTGAACTTCTCTTCACTACCTATCAAGAGGAGGAGATGTCTTAAGTTTCCTTGAATTACCCCTGCATCTCCATCCTTGGGGGCAATGGTCCTCATCAGAATCCGGTTGAGGATGCTATAGAACGGCTTGATGTTCCTAGCAAACCCGGCCTCATAGGGAACATGACTAGGATACATATAGTCAAGCTGGCCCCTGTCCACTGCCTTGAGATTGAAAATGATAATCTCATGATCCAAGTGCTCCTCAAGGCCAAGTATCTGTGCAAACCTCTCATAGGTGACTGAGTACTGCTCTCCATGAGTCATCCAGGTGATTTTTCGGTCACCGTAGGTGGAGAAGTACACAGTGGTGTAGAACTGCACAATTACCTCAATGTTCTAGTCATACTTGAAGCTCATGATTTCCTTGATTCCATGGTGCTCTGCGGCTTCAATCACTGCATCAAAAGCTTTGTGCTCCCTTTTGGCCATGTAGTCCCAATCTACCCATTGAGCTTGAGTGACTGGGGTCTTCATTTTTAGGTACACCAAGCGGTAGTAATCACAGTGAAAGTCACACCAAAACCTAGGGTCGGCTGTGTGCTTCTCATAGTCATAGACTTTATCCATCCTCAGCCTTGTCGCCTTTTCAGCCCCCTTTTTTTAATACAAATGCCGGATTGTTAGGCTTCCGGTTTGGATCTCTAGCAGGGGCAGCCATCTTTAAGGGGCCGATGGGCTTCGGTTGGCCTTTCTCTCTGATTTTTATCCCTCCTACTCTGTTTGTTAGTGCTGTGGCAGTTGCCTTTTTGTTCTTGGGCTCCTCGGGAAGTGGAGCCTTACCCTTCTTTGGATCACGAGGAACCCTACCCTCGGATTCCTTTTCCTTCTCCTTTTCCCGCTCTTTATCTCCCAAGGTGACCAGCCTCTTTCTCTTGGGCTCTGAGGCACTAGCAGCTTGGGAGCTTTGGGCTTCACGTTCAGCCCTTTTCTTTCTCCATTGATCCTTCAAGGATTCTTCAACGTCTTGGGCAATGTGTGCCTCTTCGTCGAGATCATGCTTCTTCTTTGTTCTTGCTTCTCGACGGACAGCTTCTTTAGCCGCTTGGGCCTCCTTTGCTGTCCTTTCTTCGGCAACGCGTCGATGAAGGGCTTGTCAAGCCTCCTCGATCGTGGGACTTGGAAGGGGAGAGCTTTGGTCGGAGTTTGACATATTTCCTGAGAGATAGGAGATTAGAGGTCAAGAAAGTGGAATATTGCAAGAGAATTCACTAAAAATGGCTAAAGTTGGAGTTTGTTCTGTGTAAACCGGACTTGTCTGTTAGAAGGACTAGACTAGTCAGCTCGAGAACGGAATTGTCCGCCCAAAACCGGACTAGTCCGGGTTATACAGGAAGAACCCTAACCCTAACAACGTTTTTGCAAAAACTTCGGATTAAGTTGCAATACTCCTAGGCTATGATCGCATCGACACTAGGAACAACATTTGTGAAGAGGTTTCTAGCAAAAGACCTAAGAATGAAGAAAAGGAAGGATTTTGGTTAGGTCAAGAATACCTTTTGAAATCTTCAAATGTGATGAATTTGGAGTCAAAACTTGAGCAACGAAGCCCGGATAAGGGTTTCCGCACTCCTTAGGTCTCCAACCCATGGATTGGACGAGATTTTTAGTGGAGGAAAGAAAAAATCACCAATTTGTGGGCGCTTCCTTCTTGAGAGAGGATGTGAGCGGACTAGTCTGTGAAGAGAGAAGTCTGGCTGCCCCTGGGAGGTTAAGTCCCCAGGGGTTGGACAAGTCCGGTTGGCGGACCAGAGCTGGACTTCTCTGGGGCCGGAATTGTCCGGCCTCCCCAGGCGGACTAGTCTGGTTTGGACTTGTCCGCTGCGAAGTCTGACCCTGCCACGTGGCCACTGCCGGGGTGAGCCCCGAAGGCACCACGTTCCAGTGAGGTCAGGCCTCCCCTCTCCTCAGAGGCGAGCTCCAAGGGCGCCATGTGTCCGGTGGGGCCAGACCTCCCCTCTCCTCAGAGGCGAGCTCCGAGGGCACCATGCGTCCGGCAGGGCCGGACCTTCCCTCTCCTCAGAGGCGAGCTCCCGTGGCGACACGTGTCCAGCGGACCAGGGCCTCTCCTTAGAGGTGAGCTCCGGTGGCGACATGTGTCCAGCGGGCCCGGACCTCTCCTCTCCTCAGAGGCAGCTCTGGTGGTGACACGTGTCCCGCGGGACCGGACCTCATCCCTTCCACAGGGGTGAGCTCCAGTGGCAACACGTGTCCCGCGGGACTGGAGCTCATCCCTTCCACAGGGGTGAGCTCCGGTGGCGACACGTGTCCCGTGGGGCCGGACCTCATCCCTTCCACAGGGGTGAGCTCCGGTGGCGACACGTGTCCCGCGGGGCGAGACCTCATCCCTTTCACAGGGGTGAACTCCGGTGATGTCACGTGTCCCGCGGGACCGGACCTCATCCCTTCCATAGGGGTGAGCTCTGAAGTCAACACGTGTCTAGCGGGGCCGGACTAGTCCGGCTTGTTGTCCGGATAAGTCCTGTTGGCGGACCAGAGCCGGACTTCTCTGGGGCCGGACTTGTCCGGCCTCCCAGGCGGACTAGTCCAGCTACAAGCTGAAGTTCATATAATTTGAGTTTTAGCTCAAGAATATGATCCTTTTGGACAAGTTCTTGCAAATATCTTTGGCAAACATGGTCAGTAAGCATACATCAAACAAATAATGACCATATTTGACAAAGAGTCCTTTTGAACATAGTTTTCATAGAGTAAGAGAGATTAGGGTAGTATGTTGAAAACATGCATTTTTTGAAGTTTATAAACAACCAACAAATACATGTGCACACTTCAAGCAACATTTCGGAAATCTAGAATATTTAGTTCAATCCTTAGGTCACAAAAGAGTTTCTCATCAAGGGGTTTTGTGAAGATGTCCGCCAATTGCTTCTCACTCCTACCATGAGAGATAATGACATCTCTCTTGATAAAGTGATCTCTCAGGAAATGGTGACGGATATCAATATGTTTGGTTCTAGAATGCTCCACGGGATTGTGAGCAATCTTGATGGCACTCTCATTGTCACATAGGAGTGGAATATGGCTCAAAGTGTAACCATAGTCCCTAAGAGTTTGTCGCATACATAGGAGTTGTGCATAACAACTCCCGGCTGCAACGTACTCCGCTTCAGCTGTGGATAAGGCAATGGAGTTTTGTTTCTTTGAAGATCACGAAACCAAAGACCTACCAAGAAATTGACAAGTCCCTGACGTGCTCTTCCTATCTACCTTACAACCGGCATAATCGGCATCGGAGTATCCAATGAGATTGAACTTGGATCCCTTGGGATACCAAAGTCCTAGGTTAGGAGTGTGAACCAAATATCTAAGAATCTGCTTAACAGCCATCAAGTGGCACTCCTTAGGAGCGGCTTGGAACCGTGCACACATACACACACTAAGCATTATGTCGAGCCTAGATGCACAAAGGTAAAGAAAAGAGCCTATCATGGAACAAAATACATTTTGGTCCACACTTGTACCATCTTCATTAAGGTCAAGATGTCCGTTGGTTCCCATGGGAGTCTTGATGGGTTTGGCTTTGTCCATGTCGAACCTTTTAAGTATGTCTTGATTATACTTGGTTTGACTTGTGAACGTTCCTTCCTTGAGTTGTTTGACTTGGAATTCTAGGAAGAACTTCAATTCCCCCATCATTGACATCTCGAACCTTTCAGTCATTATCTTTGAAAACTCATCACAAAAATCTTTGTTAGTAGAACCAATAAAAATGTCATCGACATATATTTGGCACATGAATAAATCATCGTTAAAATGCTTAGTGAAGAGTGTATAGTCAGCTTTTCCTATCCTAAAACCATTTTTAATAAGAAAATCTCTAAGACACTCATACCAAGCTCTAGAAGCTTGTTTGAGGCCATAGAGGGATTTCCGAAGTTTAAAGACATGGTTAGGATACTTATCGTCCTCAAATCCGGGTGGTTGCTCCACGTACACTTCCTCCTTGATTGGACCGTTGAGGAAAGCGCTTTTCACATCCATTTGGTATAGATTGAAATCATGGTGAGTTGCAAAAACAAGCAAGATACGAATTGATTCAAGCCTAGCTACGGGAGCAAAAGTTTCATCATAATCCAAACCTTCTACTTGTGCATATCCCTTTGCAACAAGTCTTGCCTTGTTTCTTGTTACAACCCCATACTCGTCTTGCTTGTTGCGGGATACCCACTTGGTTCCCACAACATTTGCGTTGGGTCGTTTCATAAGATCCCACACTTGATTTCTTTCAAAATTATTGAGTTCCTCTTGCATGGCCACCACACAATCCGGATCTTGTAGTGCTTCTTCTACCTTGCGGGGCTCCAAAGAGGAAACAAAAGAGTAATGTTCACAAAAATTAGCCATTCGAGAGCGAGTGGTCACCCCTTTGGAGATATCTCCTAGTATGTTGTCGACGGGATGATCCCGTTGAACACTTTGGTGCACTCTTGGATGAGGTGGTTGAACTCTTTGATCTTCATCTTCATTGTCACTCTTTTCTTCGTCTCCCCCTTGATCCAATCCTCTATCTTGACTTTGATCGTTTTGATCTTGTTGAGGTTGGTCTTGCTCATCTTGAGCTTGATCATGGGAGGGAGACATATTTTCGTTTGTTGGATGATCATTTGAGTCTTGAGGATGTTCTTGAGGAAAAATTTCTCCAAGTGCCATCCTTTTAAGTGCTTCTTGTGGAGCCTCTTCTTTATCTAGCACACTTTGATCAACTTGCTCCACTTGGGAGCCATTAGTCTCATCAAACACTACGTCTCTCGCTATTTCAACAATTCCGTAAGTTTTGGTTAAAACACGATAGGCGTAGGTGTTTGAGTCATAACCAAGCAAGAAACCTTCATCGGACTTTGAGGCAAACTTCGAAGTCCTAAGCTTCTTGGTGAGAATATAACACTTGCTCCCAAAGACACGAAAATAAGAGATGTTTGGTTTTTTACCGGTTAGAAGTTCGTAAGACGTCTTCTTCAAAAGTCGATGAAGATACAACCGGTTTATGGCATGGAAAGCGGTATTAACCGCTTCCGCCCAAAACTGGTCCGACGTCTTATACTCATCAAGCATGGTTCCTGCCATCTCAGTTAGAGTTCTATTCTTCCTCTCAGCAACCCCATTTTGTTGAGGGGAGTAGGGGGCTGAAAACTCATGCTTGATGCCTTCTTCATCCAAGCATTCTTCCACTTGAGTGTTCTTAAACTCAGTGCCGTTATCGCTCCTTATGTTCTTAATTCTTAAGTAGAACTCATTTTGAGCTCTTCTCAAGAATTTCTTGAGCACACCTTGAGTTTCTCCTTTGTCATGCAAAAAGAACACCCAAGTGAAACGAGAATAATCATCTACAACAACAAGACCATATTTGTTACCGCCGATGCTTATGTAGGCGATTGGGCCAAAGAGGTCCATGTGAAGTAGCTCCAAGGGTCTTGTGGTCGTCATGACATTTTTGGATGGATATTGAGCTCCAACTTGCTTTCCGGCTTGACAAGCACTACATGGCCTATCCTTATCAAAAACAACATTCTTCAAGCCTCGAATGTGTTCTCCCTTGAGAAGTTTTTGCAAGTTCCTCATCCCAACATGGGCTAGCCTTCTATGCCACAGCCATCCCATGTTGGTCTTCGCCATTAAGCACATGTCAAGTTGAGCTTTATCCGTGGTGAAATCCACAAGGTAAAGCTTTACCTTGAGTACGCCCTTAAAGGTGATTGAGTCATTGCTTCTTCTCAAGACAGTCACACCCTCGTTAGTGAACATACAATTATAACCTTTATCACATAACTGGGATATGGATAGAAGGTTATAATCAAGGGAGTAAACATGCAAAACATTTGAAAGAGTATGATGGGGAGAGATAGCAATTTTACCGGTGCCAAGGATTTTCCCTTGGCTATTGTCCCCAAAGTATATTCCTTCACTTGGATCTTCGTTTTCCTCATATTCCACAAGCATCTTTCTCTCTCCGGTCATATGGTTTGTGCATCCACTGTCGAGCACCCATTTTGATCCACCGGATGAGTATGCCTATAAAATAGAGTTATGCCTTACCTTTTGGTACCCAAGCGGAGTTAGGTCCTTTCATATTAGTCAAGAGGCTCTTGGGCACCCACACACAAGGTTTTGGACTCTTGCAGAGTGGCCCAACATACCTAGCATAGATCTTTCCTAATTTGTTTCTCAATAAAACATATGAGACATCAAAATCATGGAACAAAGGATGAGATTTACTTTTAGGCATGTTAGATGAGTTTGCAATGTTCTTTACATTTTCTTTGTTGGATGAACCTTCCTTGACAAATACAATCAAGTTTTTCCCTTCTTGGGAGTTTTAGCATGTTGCCTCCACTCTCGAGAATAGCCAAGACCATCTTTGACATGTGGAGGTCTTACATTGGTATATGAACTTCGTGCATATGCCACTTTTTCCTTGTCAAAGATACCACCTTTTGGTGATTGCTTGTTTTGTGGCAACTTAATTTCATATTTGAGTATTAGGATTAAGTTTGAGCACTTGCATGTTTGAGTTGCTTCGGGAGATTTCTTTGAGGAGGGTGAAATCATAGAGGAATAAGGTGCATTGATCATGAGAGACTCAACTTGTGTTTCAAGGATCTTGTTGACTTTTTTCAAGTTAACAATTTCATCCTTGAGCATAACAGTTGTGTCTTCAAGATTTGAGCAAGTTTCCTTGCTCAAAGCAAGTTCACGCTCAAGTGCCTTGCTTCTTTCCCTTTCAACCTCAAGAAGCTCTTCAAGCTCATGACATCTCTCCTTTTCAAGGATGAGCATGTCTTCTTGACGGTTGATGAGTTCATCTTCTCAAAGATTTCTTCCGACAAGAATCTCATCTTTTTCAAGGTGCTCCTACTTAGATCCCTAAGCATGGATTCATTATCACTACTACTATCAAAGCTATCAAGTGAAGAGGTAGAGGAGGATGGTTTAGATTTAACCTTCCTTCTTCCCTCCTTAGCCATGAGACATGTAGACTTGAAGCCTTCAATGTTTGGGAAGAGCTTGCTCCTTCCAATGGCAAGTGTTGCCACTTTCTCTTCATCCTCGGAGGATGAGTCTTCGTTTGAGTCCCATTCTTTCCCAAGGTGAGCATGTCCTGATGGCTTCTTCTTCTTGAAGAATTTCTTCTCTTGAGACTTGCCATCTTTCTTCTTCTTACTCTCTTCATATGGACAATCCACAATGAAGTGTCCATATTCACCACAGTTGTAGCATGCTCTTTTCGTCTTGGGCTTGGACCTTTTCTTGTTCTTGTTCTCATAATGGTTACCCCACTTCCTTCTTCTCATCATCCTCTTGAACTTGTTTATGAAGAGCGCCTCTTCTTCATCGGTTTTAAGGACCTCATCATCACTTGCTTCGAAGTTTTGTAATGAGGATGTTGCTTTGAAAGCAACATCTTTCTTCTTTGAGGAGGCGAGCCTTTGGAGGTCGCTGTAGAACATGGCTTCCTTCTCCATCATCTCGTTGTTGATGATTCTTCCAAGCACTTCCTCCGGGTTCATTTGAGCATATCCCGGGCTCTCACAGATCAAGAAGCAAAGAGCGATGTTTCGAGGCATGAATGCCCGAAGCATCCTCTTCACCACCTCATGATCCGTCCATTGGGTGCATCCATAAGATCGGATATTGTTGACGAGGACCTTGAGACGGTTGTACATGTCTTAAGGGGACTCACCATCCATGATGGTGAACCTCCCAAGCTCTCCTTCAATCATCTCGATCTTGGCTTCCCTAATGACTCGATTTCCTTCATGCGTTGTCTTGAGTGTGTCCCATATGTCTTTGGCCACCTCCAATCCATCGACTCGGTTGAACTCTTCTTGAGTCAAGGATGAGGTGATCACCCCATCTGCTTGAGCCTTGCGATGAAGTAGAATGGCTTGCTACGGGGTAACGTCTTCTTCATTTCTTTGAAGATGGACACCTGTTAGGACAATTTGCCACAAGCTAGGGTTTTAAGGATATTAGATGCATCTTCATATTATGCTTTCACATTGAGTAATCATTTCCATCGAATTGATGAGGTTTGCCAAGAGGAATAGATAAGTAGTGATTGTTGGAAGTTAATCGTTCATAGTTGAAAGAATATTGGGAGTAGTCCGGTTGACCACTCCTTTCTTGATCCTTCGACTTCTTCTTCTCTTTACTTGAGTGACCTAGCTTCTCGCAAAGTCGTGCCTTGAGCTGGCAAACTTCTTCATCGTCACTCCAGTGGTCTTGCAGCACATCCGTGTTCTTTTTCCTGTCATATGTGTTGTCACCTTGTGACGTCGACGGAATCTCGTATCCCTCCACTTCGGCCATCTCCTCTCCGAGTGGTTAGACTCTTGATGGAGAGACCTGCTCTGATACCAATTGAAATTTCCTAGAGGGAGTGAATAGGCTAAAATTCTTGAAATGACTTAATTAAACGAGATTAGAACACAGGGGCCGGACTAGTCTGGCTCACGGGTGGACTAGTCCGATCAACCTGCTGGAAAAGCCTAAAAGGTCGGACTAGTCTGTCTCAGGGGCGAACTAGTCCGGTCAGACTGCTGAAAATACTAAACTTGATTTTTATGGGTTTTTCTTCAGATTTTAGTTTAACGAAATGCAGATAAACTATCTTGCAATCTAGTATAACAAATATGACAAAGTATTGAGGTGGATTGCAAGATTGTAACCTGAAATATTATAAGAGCGAAATGATCGAATGAACCCTAAGCAATTCTAATGATCAATAAAATGTAAGTGCAAAATGACACGAAGATTTTTGCCCGAGGTTTGATTTCACTCAGGAATCTATGTCCCTATTGAGGAGTCCACAAAGGACCGGGTTTAACAATCCTTCCCTCACCAAGTCGCCACTAAGGCCAACCCGGTTCTTCACTATCTCAAGGGTGAAATTACAAAGTGTTGGGGCTGCTCACAATCTCAGGCTCCCACTTGATCACGTCCACAAAACTCCACCAATCTTACAAGCCACAGGTCACACCAAGTGCATGAGATCACTCCGAGAACCGTAAATGCGAAGTTCTTCCTTCTCCTCTCCTCACACACCCAAATCCACTCAAGAATTGGTTCTAGAGGGTGAGTAGGCAAGAGAGAAGGTTTAGGGGGGGCTCTAGGATCGCTGTGGCGGCGCTAGGGTTCTAGGTTTCTCTAAATGAAGTCGGGGCATCTCCTTTTATAGAAGTCCCGAAGCCAACCGTTTCCACCTACCGAAAGTCCGGACTACTCCGCCTCACACCGGACTAGTACGATCTCACACAGGAACTATTTTTCCGGGTGAGAACGGACAAGTCTGGAGGACCCGGACTAGTCTGGCCACTAAGGTGGACAAGTCCGGTCTACCAAGACTTAGCCGTGGGAGCTCTCATCTCACACCCATACGGACTAGTCCGCCTTAGAATGGACTAGCCTGAACTCACACAGGAACTCTTAGTCCATGTGAAAACAGACAATTCTGGCTAGCCCGGACTAGTCCGACCACTGAGGCGTATAAGTCCGATCTACCAGGACTTAGCCCCAAAAACACTCTCACCAAGAGAGAAACGGACTAGTCCGTCTCAAAACGGACATGTCCGATCTTAGTCAGGAACTCTCAGTCCGCCCCAAAACGGACTAAGCCGTAGGACTTCTGGACTAGTCCGGCCTCTTCCCCGGACAAGTCCGGCCTGCCCAACTTTACCTCTCTATCTATCCCACTAAGGATTTGACACTTCTAACGCTTTGAGCTCTCTTCTATGATCTCAATGCACTTGACACACACACTCTTTCTTTTAGACGGCTAGCGTACTAAAGACTCAAGTAAAACCCTAATTTCTACTCTTCGAGTCTTCGACGCCATTCTTCATCTTTTTCCTTTTTTGAGAGTTTAGGTGTCCGCCTTGGAAATGTCCTGTGCTTATGATCATATCAGCTCATTAGTCTCTTAATTTGTCGTCATCAATCATCCAAAACCTACGGGGGTGCCTAGATGCACTTACAAAAGGTGTTGTATGACGGCGTTCATCACCTTGGGGTTGTTTAGCATTGTTTGTAAAGAAGAGGGACGAAACACTACGGCTTAGTGTTGATTTTCGTCCGCTTAACATTGTGACAATCAAGAACAAGTACCCGTTACCACAGATCAACATTGTTTGATCAGTTGGTCAAAGCAAAGATCTTTTCTAAGATTTACTTAAGATCAGGGTACCATTAGATTGAAATACGGGCTGAGGATATTTCGAAGACAGCTTTTCAACGAGGTACGGGCTTTATGAGTACCTTGTCAAGTTCCTTGGTCTCACCAAAGCTCCCGCTCAGTTCATGTACTTAATGAACTCGGTATTCATGCCGGAGCTGCACCAGTTTGTCATGGTCTTCATCGGCGACCTACTGGTTTAGTCCAAGTCGGAGGAGTAACACGCAAAGCATCTGCGTATACTCTTGCAACGGCTGCGAGATCACCAACTATACGCAAAATTAAGCAAGTGCGAATTCTGGATTTCGCAAGTGCCTTTTCTTGGGCATATTATCTCAGCGGATGGCATCGCTGTAGATCAGAGTAAGATCACAAAAGTGCTGAATCGGAAGTCCCCGAGGACTGTTCATGAAGTACGGAGTTTCCTCGGACTCGCGGGATATTATCAGAGGTTCATTCCGAACTTCTCAAAGATTGCCAAGCCTATGACAGAGCTGCTGAAAAAGGCTACCAATTATATTTGGAGTCCAGCATGCGAAGCAGCGTTCAAGGCATTAGTGAAGCACCTAACATCAGTACCGGTTTTGGTGCAGCCAGACACAATAAAACCGTTCGATGTGTACTGCGATGCGTCCGGCATTGGGATCAGATGTGTGCTGATGCAAGACCGAAGGGTGGTCGTGTATGGATCACGGGAACTCAGGAATCAGGAGAAACACTATCCGACTCATGACTTAGACCTCGCTTCTGTGGTACTCGCACTCGAGATGTGGAGGAACTACCTACTCGTTAACCTCGTACATTTATATACCGACCACAAGAGCCTCAAGTACATATTCACTCAGGAGTGGAACATGAGGCAGCAAAGATGGTTGGAGTTGATAAAGGATTACGAAATAGAGATCCATTATCACCCCGGCAAGGCTACCGTGGTGGTGAATGCAAGAGTCGCAAGTCACACGTTCATAATCTAACCATCACCCCGTTGGAAGAGAACGAGCCACCATTACGTGTGGTTCCCCGTAGAGCTCTCTAAAAATTAGCTTTTATCCCCACCATCCGTGAAGAAAGGGTGGCAGTCCAGGAACATGACATGGGCATGTCACATTTGCGGAGACATGTAGACAGTGGGGATCTGAAATGTTTCCAGAAAGACGGAGACGGCGTCCTATGGTTCAAGGACCGGATAGTCATACCCCGTAACCCGTAGTTACGGAATAAAATGCCGCACACCCCTGAATTGGTGTGAGTTTGGCAAAAGGGTCACCTTCGGGATTGATCTTGTCAATAATGCGGAAGCAAAGGTTCGGCTGATTCAAGCGAACTTAAAAGCGGCTCAATCCCGACAGAAACAGTATGCGGAACGGCGAAAACGTCCTTTGCAATTTGAAGCTGGGGATCACGTGTATCTACGTGTATCTCCGATAAAGGGCGTGAACAGATTCGGGGTGAGAGGAAAGTCCGCACCCCGATTCATCGGTCCATTCCAGGTTTTGGAAAGATGTGACTCCGTTGCATACCAGGTGAAATTACCATCGATATTCACCGGTGTGTACGACATATTCCACATTTCTCAGCTGAGGAAGTGCCTCAAGTGTTCAACCACCATTCAGCTGGGGAATATCGAGGAACTGAAACCAGATCTCACACATCAGGAGGGACTGGTTCAGATCATCGACATAAAGGGCCAAACCACACGCGACCATACGTTGTGGTTCTATAAAGTTTTATGGAGTGGTTACTCCAAGGTTGAAGCGACATGGGAGAACGAAGGATTTCTTCGCGCCAATTATCCTGACTTTTGACGTCACACATTCTAAAATTTTTCCACCATCCTCTCCCTCATTTTTACTTTGTAAACTTGGGACGAGATTCCTTTTAAGGGGGGGGGAATGTAAAGGTCCCAAAATTTTGAATAAAAAGGGACTGAAGTTTGAACACCATTTGGTTTCAAGTTATGAAAATTTGGACTAGTTTTAATTTTTCCACATGCGATGACATGAATTATCCAAAGTCAGTTCAGTTTTCAACTCCACACAATTGAATTTCATCATTTGCAAACTTTGGAGATACTTTGGAGGGATAAGGAGGAGAGTGGGACAAACTTGTCATATGCACCCAAATATCTGAAACTGAGTCGGTTCTCTCTGTTCCACTCGCTGGTCACTCTAGGATCGAAGAGCACGTGAAAAGCTACCAGAGGGAGGGTAAATGGTAGATTAAAACTTTTCGCAGCGGAAACAACAAAAACCGCTCAGCAAAAAATCAATTGGTTAAAAAAACCGTGTGTGCAAGTATTTTCAAACGTGTTCAACCGTGACAAATCAAGTAGAGAGGTAGAGAATCAAGTCACGGATCTAATGCAACAAGAATCACTTGAAAACACGAAGTAAAACTTGAGATACGATCAAAACATTAAACGAAGATCAATCTGTTCTACCCGATATAAAACAGATCTGCAACGCTGCAAAGAAACTCGTGTATCTCAAAAACTACAGATCCGAAGATCGTTAAAATTTCACATATGATAGACAATTGAGTTGTGAAGACAACCCAAAAAGAATCACGTCAATCGGATCTGTAAAACTCGAGTTATGAACGAAACACCGAAGCAACGTCGGTCTGTCCAGAAACTCGGCGAGAAAGACTTGACGAAAAACAAGTCGGATGAACAAGACACAAAATCTCCTCGAAACTATGAACTTTATTCAATAGAAACACAAGAGGAACAGCCCAAAGTTCTCTACCCACGAGAGCTCTGGCCTCTCTTGCTTTTATAGCCAGCCCTCAGGCTAAACAATCCAATCTAGGACTCCTACTCCTAATTGGACTCGTATCCTAACTTACCATAACTGCTCAGGACTCTCCTATTCGCAGATAGAAGCAATCGTGAGACTTCCAAACACCTTAAGAACGTCCTAAACATTCCTAAAACAACTCAACTTCGTGCCTAGCACGAAATCCTATCATAACCAACTCAAATCTTCCATATTTGAGCCATATCCGACTCAGCCTCAGCCTGAGTACGCAATCCAGCCGGTTGGACCTTTCCGACCAATTCTTTACGTCCACTTCTCTTCATCACGCCTTGGAACAATGTTGCCACGTCCATGCACTCTTTGCACACGTGCAAACACCTTCCAACAACGTACACGCAACCTTCATATGCACTGCCCTTGATCCAAACATGCTGCGCGACCTCCCGATCAACTCAACCACAGCTCCTCCCGAACTTGGTTGTTGGAACCTCATCTCCTCCCTGAGACTAGTCCAAGGATCCCGTCACCAGCCATGTCTTGAAATCAAGCAACACCTGCACATGAATAAACAACCAATTCTTCCGAGCACAAGTCCTCGACTTGACTCATGCTAGTTCGAAAACCACAACACCTTACATGAGTACGTCACATAAGCATGTTGCAAACCATATTAAATAATAACAGCCATAACCACCAAAACACACCAAAAACTTAGCAAATTAATACTAAGCAAAACTTCCCATAAAGCAAGTTTGAAACATTGCGAGTTAAAAGCAAAAACAAGACGCTGCAGTTCTACGAGTTGAACTTCACGGGAGCTCCCTAAAAAACAAGCTCCGGACCTCACAGAAGCTCTCCGGACCTTGCGTCGGACCTTGCCAACACTTGGCGGACCTAACAAAGAACTTGTCGGACCTTGCCACAGAAGAATGTTTTGGCAATATTCAAAACTTTGAATGTTAATGCTAACTTTTATCCTAATTGCCAATGTATTCAGCACACATAGGTCTCACAATCTCCCCCTGATGAATGCATTGGCAACACCAATTAAAATCCGAACATTGGCTTATGAAAAGTTTTGAAAAGCTTTGAAAACTCATTTCTCCCCCTCTATTAATTTCTCCCCATTTTTTTTAAAATTAGAGAAGGAAGAAAGTGTATAACATATGCAAAGTGTAAAAAAAATCTCTCCTTATACATATTTCTCCCCCTTTGACAATGTATTCAGCAAGGTTCAAAAGAGAAATTTTTAAATGTTATGAGCATATTATAACATATACATACAAAACAAAGCTCATCCAAGTCATACTATCAGGTTACTTACACTATCACATCAATGAGATACACAAAGTAGTGTAAGCCATGCTAGAGATCAAATGTATTTTTCAGTTTAAGCAAGTCATGATCTCCCTTACTCAACTATTTCAAAACCTGAGAACATGACACTTGTTGCTGCATTTTTATTATTCATAATAATTTAAGGCACAAAGTTGATCATATGATATTTGCAAGAGATTATATGCCGCATCAGCCTTATTCTAACCAACCAAGCCAAGCCTGTGTCATTTGACAATCAGAAGCTTAAGGACATGGTTTTAGTCATACACAATTCCTTCCAAGTTCATATCTTAGTGCAATGATAAGCAATCTCAAACGAAGAAGTGCGATGCATGCATATTCTCTTGATCTTTTCTCAATTTTTATTTGAAAACTCAACATGTGAGCTGATCACTTGATTATTTTTTTATGATTAAAAGCACTTGTGAGCATGCAACAAGTTCAAAACAGCAAGAAAGTTCGATCATGACCAGATTTATTGTAAGTAATTATTCCAATTACTAGTCATGGCAAAAACTACAAAATGTATAACATGAGTAATGTAGTAAGAACTTTCAGCCTGTAAAAGGAATCACAAAGTCATATATGTATGAAATACTATGCTCATATTATTTTAGTTTCAGATTCACACATAGACTTTCAAAGTTTCAAAAACTCCCCCTCAATTTAAGCCATGAGGATGCATAACCCGTATTTCACTACGAATGAAACAAAAACGAGTGAAATCCAAAGGTTTTGTAAAAATATCAGCCAATTGTTGTTCGGTATCGACATGGTGAAGCACAATGTTTCCTTTTTCAACATTATCACGAAGAAAGTGATACCTAATGTCAATGTGCTTAGTTCTAGAGTGTTTCACAGGGTTTTTAGCAATACAAATTGCACTAGTGTTATCACAAAACAGTGGAACACTATCTAAATCAACCCCATAGTCCTTAAGTGTTTGAACAATCCAAAGAATTTGTGAGCAAGCGCTAGCCGCAGCTACAAATTCAGATTCGGCCGTGGATTGTGCAACTGAACTTTGTTTTCTAGAGGACCAAGCAACAAGTGAATTACCAAGAAAATGACAAGCACCCGAAGTACTTTTCCTATCAATCCTACAACTCCCAAAATCAGCATCCGAAAAAGCTTTCAAAGAAACGGTTGAGGAAGAAGGAAGAAAAATGTCAAATTCTTGAGTTCCATGTAGGTACCTGAGAATCCTTTTGATGGCTTGGCGATGTGAAGCACATGGAGAAGCTTGAAAACATGCACAAAGACATACGCTGAATTTTATGTCTGGTCTTGATGCCGTGAGATACAAAAGTGATCCAATCATACTTCTGTATTCTTTTTTATCGACCGAGTCACCATATTTGTCAAGTTCAAGTGTTGTTGCTGTTCCCATTGGTGTCCGAAGAGGCTTGCATTTGTCCATGTTGAAGCGCTTAAGAAGGTCCTTTGTATACTTAGTTTGATGCACAAAAGTTCCTTCTTTTGTTTGCTTGATTTGCAGCCCCAAAAAGTATGTTAGTTCTCCCATCATACTCATCTCAAATTCTGAACTCATCATAGCTGAAAACTTGGACACGAGATCATGAGAAGCACAACCAAAGATAATATCATCCACATACACTTGAATGAATAATGAGTCATTGCCATGCTTAAGTACAAAAAGAGTTTTATCAACCTTGCCCATGGTAAACCCCTTTTCAAGTTAGAATGTTTTTAACCTATCATACCATGCTCTAGGGGCTTGTTTTAGACCGTACAAGGCTTTGGACAGTTTGTAAACATGATTAGGAAAATTTGGATTTTCAAAACCCGGTGGCTGGTTAACATAAACCTCCTCCTCTATGTAGCCATTAAGAAAAGCACTTTTAACATCCATTTGATATAATTTGAAACCTTTAGATGCAGCAAATGCTAATAAAATTCTTATAGCTTCTAATCTAGCAATAGGAGCAAATGTTTCATCAAAATCTAGACCTTCAATTTGAGTGAAACCTTGAGCAACCAACCTAGCTTTATTCATAACCACAACCCTGTCCTCACTTTGCTTATTTTTAAATACCCATTTAGTTCCAATTAATGTGTGACCTTGAGGTAGAGGTACAAGTTTCCAAACATTATTTCTTTCAAAATTTTCTAACTCTTCTTGCATGGCATTAATCCAAGATTCATTAGTGAGTGTGTGTGATATATCCTTGGGTTCAAAAGAAGCAACAAAAGCAGAATGAGCATGAGAGTTTGGATCGCAAAACCTGGACCGAGTGACTCGTTCATGCAAGCTTCCAATGATTTGTTGTGGAGGATGACTTTTGAGTACTCGGAGGGGAGTAGACACTTCACAAGCACCTTCTTCTTCATGTTCGGACCTTTGATTAGGAGAGCTTGTTGATTGAGGAAGGTCCGAACCAGCAGTAGTGACTGTTGGTGCTGGTTGTGGTGCAAAATCAGCAGCTTGATCGTTATTTACTTCCGAGTTTTCGGGCAGCAGCACCACTTCTTCATCTTCTTCAATAAAAATACTCTCCCCCTGCGGATATGGATCCGGACCTGCAATATCGGAGCTAGTACTTGGGCTAGCTTCGTCAAAAGAAACCTCGCAAGTCTCCACAATTTTGTTAGTGTCAAGTAAAAGCATACGGTAGCCTCTAGTATGAGATGGATAACCAAGAAACATGCCATCAACAGATCTAGCTTCAAATTTATCAAGATTACCATGTTTCTTAACAAAGCATTTGCAACCAAAAACCCTAAAGTGTGTAACACTAGGCCTATGTCCAAACCGGAGCTCATATGGGGTTTTTCCAAGCTTAGCACGCAAGAAAACACGATTTGAGACATAACAAGCGGTTGCAATTGCATCAGCCCAAAATTTCCTAGGAGTTTGATATTCATCAAGCATAGTCCTAGCCATCTCAACTAAGGTCCTGTTCTTTCTTTCTACGACACCATTTTGTTGTGGTACATAGGGTGAAGAGTATTGATGATCTATTCCATTTTCAGCACAAAAGTGATCAAAGGATTGGTTTTTAAATTCAGTTCCGTTATCACTTCTAATTGCTTTTAATGATCCTGGGTGATCAATAGATAATCTAAGAAATAAAGTTCTAAAATGACTAAAAGCTTCATTCTTAGATGCCATAAAATAAACCCAAGAATATCTGGAATAATCATCAACAATCACAAGCACATACCATTTACCTCCGAAGGATTGAACACGTGCCGGACCTACTGTGTCAAGATGTAAAAGTTGTCCTGGTTCAGCTGTCATAGTCATTGTGAGAGGAGCATGTGAACCTGCAACAAATTTAGCATGTCTACAAGAAGAGCACACAATATCATTGTCCTTTTTAAGCTTCGGCAGCCCACGTATGCGATCGAGAGCACTAACACGAGTGAGATGATCAAAGCCTATGTGACCAAGTCTACGATGCCAAAAATATAGATCCTTTGTATCATTAGCAACTAGACACCGATGCTTAGAAGTTGACAAATCAAAATCAGCTTTAAAAACTCTTCCAAACCTAGACATGTTAAACAAAAGCTCACCTTTTGAATCTACAACCTTGCAGCAATTTTTAGCAAAGCTAACCTCTAGATTTTCATCTAGCAATTGTGAAACTGAAAGTAAGTTGTATTTCAAATTTTTAACAAGTGCCACATCTTTCAAAGTGTAGAGATTGTTTACTCTAACCGAACCTTTAGCAATTATGGGAGTAGAAGAGTTATCGGCGAAAGTAACATTTTCTACACGTGACACAAAAGAGAGAGAGGAGAACCATTCTTTGTTACCGGTCATGTGGCGTGAGCAACCTGAATCCACAATCCAAATGTTCTCCTTCCTCAAACGTGAAACCTACACAGCAGCACAATACGTCGATGACTCAATACTGGGGTTAGTTAAAAGACTTTTAGGAATCCAGTACTGAGTCACACGACGTCCAGCAGGAATAACACGAGAAAGCTGAGAAGGTACAGCAGGTTTATGAGCCAAACATCGAAAATTTTTGTTCCCAACTACTGACTTAGAAGATGTGTTATATGTAGCACAAAAAACAGTAGGTCCGGGTGCAAGTTTTTGACTCATTACAGCAGGTTGCAAGCTCCGAACATTCGGTCTAACATATTTTGCTTGGTTGTTATGTGATCTAGCAAGTATTCTTTGTTTCTTATCGTGTTTAGCTAGTCTATAACAAAAATCCATGACATGACCATCTCTACCACAGTAGGTACAATGAAAAATAACCTTATTATCATGTCTAGATGAGCAAGCAACACGTTTATTAGAACCCGAATGGGACAGTACTCCTGCAGATTTGAAAATCACCTCTTTTTGTCTAGGAGCTGTTTGAATCAAACCGCTTCCTAATGACTTTACAACTTTAGGTGGGTGTGCCTTAGCATGAGCATGAAAATTAAAACCTAAACCAGTTTTATCATTACAAGACTTGGAAGAATTCAGCAGCAAGTTTAGGTTCTTATTTGCATTAGAAAACCGATCTAGTGTCCTATGCATGTCATCAAGTTTATTGGACAGATCAAAGCAGTTTTCACATGAAGTTTTTCCTTTTAGTTTGCAATTTGAACAATATTTAACTTCATGCACACGTAAAGCATTGTTCAAAATAGAAATCTCATTCATAACATCATTTAGTTTCTTATTCAGATCATCACATGAAAAACAATGCAAATCAATTGTAGAACAACAAGCATCTTTCAAATTTTTATCATTAAGTGCAGCAAGCTCTTTGTTCTTTTCAATTTCAAGTTCAAGTTTATCAAGTGTAGATGCGTGTGCACTTCTTAAAGAGGATAATTGTTCATAAATTAAATCACATGAGGAACAAGAATCATCACTAGGAATCAAAGTTTTTAAACGATTAATTTCAGATTCTAGTGATTCAATTTTAACAGCATTGTTCCTAAGTTTTTTATCCTTTTTCTTTAATATAACAGTGGCACGAGAAATAGCATCACACATTTCTTCGTAAGTGGGACATACCTCTTCATCGTCGCTGTTGTGTTCTGCCTCCTCGGAGCTTGAACTTTACTTGCTCGCCATGCAGCACATATTTGCCATAGCTTCTTCATCTTCATCACTACCGGTGTCCACATCACTTGAGCCGAAATCTTGAAGTGCAGAGATCATACTATGCACTATGTTGCGCATTGATAAATCTTTCTTCTTATTCTTTGCAAACGATTTCTTCGGCCTTGTTTGCTTTTCTTCACGTGAAGTCGGACCTGAAATGTTAGGGCACTCCGTACGAAAATGTCCTGTCTTACCACATTCAAAACATCGTTGAGGTCCGGAGCTTCCTCTCCTTCTAGTTCTCACATTTTGCAATGCTTTTGAGAACCGAGTAGAGATGAGTGCAAGCTCCTCCTCTGGAAACTCTTCAATCTGTTCAAGGGTTCGAGAGGACAGCAAAGAGAGTGCACCACTAGATGATGATTGACTAGAACTAGACATGTCACGTTGCGAAACAAATGCAATAGACTTGTTGGGGTTTTACGTGAGATGATGTCCATTTCATGAGTTTTCAATTTAGAATAAAGCACGTCTAAAGTAAGAGAACTCATGACAGTAGATTCACGAACAGATGTAACTTTCATCTCCCAAATTGACATATCTAATGCTCCTAACAATTGTCTAGCATTTTCAGCATCTGAAAAGTTAACATTGACACTACGCAAGTTGCTGAGAATTTTATTAAAGCAAGCAAAAAGGTCGTCAATTGACTCACCGGGTTGCATCTCAAAACGCATGTATTCTTTCTTGAACATATCTTGCCTTACCTCCTTGATCGTATTGGATCCTTCATGGTAGTCACAAAGAGCTTTCCAAACATCATATGCAGATCGGAGGTGTGCAACACGGTTGAAGTCGCTTTGAGTCAATCCTTGGATGATCAAGTTGCGAGCCTTGTTGTTGTTGTCAACATCTCTCATGTTCGCAGCCGAAACTTGATCGTTGGGTGGTACATCGAAGTTCCGGTAGACCTTTTCCCATATGGCGAAGCCTTGCGCCTGTATGTAGGCCTCCATCCGCGCCTTCCAAACCTGAAAATCGATGCCATTGAACACACAAGGTTTTGCGGAGTACTTCTCCATGATGGTTAGTCAAAACACGTGCAAATCACAAAGATTAGAGCACCTTGGCTCTGATACCAATTGTAGGATCGAAGAGCACGTGAAAAGCTACCAGAAGGGGGTGAAATGGTAGATTAAAACTTTTCACAGCGGAAACAACAAAAACCCATCAGCAAAAAATCAATCGGTTAAAGAAATCGTGTGTGCAAGTGTTTTCAAACGTGTTCAACCGTGACAAATCAAGTAGAGAGGTAGAGAATCAAGTCACGGATCTAATGCAACAAGAATCACTTGAAAACACGAAGTAAAACTTGAGATACGATCAAAACATTAAACGAAGATCAATCTGTTCTACCCGATATAAAACATATCTGCAACGCTGCAAAGAAACTCGAGTATCTCAAAAACTACAGATCTGAAGCTCGTGAAAATTTCACAGATGATATATAATTGAGTTGTTAAGACAACCCAAAAAGAATCACGTCAATCGGATCCGTAAAACTCGAGTTATGAACGAAACACCGAAGGAACATCGGTCTGTCCAGAAACTCGGCGAGAAAGACTTGACGAAAAACAAGTCGGACGAACAAGGCACAAAAGCTCCTTGAAACTATGAACTTTATTCAATAGAAACACAAGAGGAACAGGCCAAAGTTCTCTACCCATGAGAGCTCTGGCCTCCCTTGCTTTTATAGCCAGCCCTCAGGCTAAACAATCCAATCTAGGACTCCTACTCCTAATTGGACTCGTATCCTAACTTACCATAACTGCTCAGGACTCTGCTATTCGTAGATAGAAGCAATCGTGAGACTTCCAAACACCTTAGGAACGTCCTAAACATTCCTAAAACAACTCAACTTCGTGCCTAGCACGAAATCCTATCATAACCAACTCAAATCTTCCATATTTGAGCCATATCCGACTCAGCCTCAGCCTGAGTACGCAATCCAGCCGGTTGGACCTTTCCGACCAATTCTTTACGTCCACTTCTCTTCATCACGCCTTGGAACAATGTTGCCACGTCCATGCAATCCTTGCACACGTGCAAACACCTTCCAACGACGTACACGCAACCTTCATATGCACTGCCCTTGATCCAAACATGCTGTGCAACCTCCCGATCAACTCAACCACAGCTCCTCCCGAACTTGGTTGTTGGAACCTCATCTCCTCCCTGAGACTAGTCCAAGGATCCCGTCACCAGCCATGTCTTGAACTCAAGCAATACCTGCACATGAATAAACAACCAATTCTTCCGAGCACAAGTCCTCGACTTGACTCACGTTAGTTCGAAAACCACAACACCTTACATGAGCACGTCACATAAGCATGTTGCAAACCATATCAAATAATAACAGCCATAACCACCAAAACACACCAAAAGATTAGCAAATTAATACTAAGCAAACCTTCCCATAAAGCAAGTTTGAAACATTGCGAGTTAAAAGCAAAAACAAGACGCTGCAGTTCTACGAGTTGAACTTCACGGGAGCTCCCTAAAAACAAGCTCCGGACCTCACAGAAGCTCTCCGGACCTTGCAGGAGCTCTCCGGACCTTGCGTCGGACCTTGCCAACACTTGGCGGACCTAACAAAGAACTTGTCGGACCTTGCCACAGAAGAATGTTTTGGCAATATTCAAAACTTTGAATGTTAATGCTAACTTTTATCCTAATTGCCAATGTATTCAGCACACATAGGTCTCACAGTCACCGAGACAGAGCCGAGGCAGCTCCGGGCGACACCGAGGGGGCAACAGAGACACCTCCCGAGCAGCTGAAGCTCCTCCATGGATTGTTCAGCGTGATCAGCAGCTCAAGCCGTGTCTCTCGTTGCTCACGAACATAACACCGACGCCCTCTATCTCTCTCACACAGAACAGAACACCTCCGGCGCCACCATCTTGGGTTCCCTCGGGAGGTGGCTGTGCTCACTCGAACAGCGCCCGGTGAGGAGAAAAACGGTACTCTGTGATCGTCTACTACCTCTTGGACGCACCACCGAGTGTGCTAAGCCCTCCCTCTGCCGAGCACACCGTTACCTAGCGGTGGCTGAGAGAAACCGACGGAGAGGTCTCACGTGGACAGCTCTACAGAGAGCTTCTCATGCCCGAGCAAGAGCATCCTCGGACGCGCTAGGACCCTGTGATGCTCACCTCCGAAGCTCAAGTCATGACATGGACAACCGAGTGCGAATTCGAGAAAGTTTCTCCGGCGAGCGCAAACCGACCTTCCGGTACAATACTCTCAAATTCGATCTCAATTCTCATTCTTAGGTCACCAAATCTTGCACACAGGACCGAAAGTAGTCGGTGATCATTTTCTCTTCACAACCCTACCTGGGAAACGCATGTAGACCGCACAAATTCTAGGTTTTCCGAGCTCAAACGTGCAGGAGGTCTTGGGTGCACGGTGAAACACCATTAGCCGCCGTTCCCAAGCCGTTTTGAGGTTATGTTGAGCTTCCTCATGGTTCACTGGTACTGTAGCGCCATTTCACCAAGATTTTGGTGCCCTAGGTCGACCGGCCGACGCCGCCAAAGGTGTACCAAGCCGCCGCACCATCGCTAGCCACAGTAGAGGCCTTGCCGGCTCGGGGAAGTCTCACCATTGTGATCATCGTGACGAGTTAGGCTCTGGCGGCGAGCAGGGGCTCGGGAGGAGGTCGGGAGACCGATTGCCGCGGAGCTCCGGCGAGGGGGCGGCGCGGGCGTGGGAATTGAACTGAGGTTGAAGAAGGGTTCGGCGGGCCCCAACAATCTTTGAGAGAGAAATAAAAGAACCGATCCTCTGTGGCTGTTGGATCCGGTGTGACTGCGCGTCTAGGACTGTGTAGCCCCGTGTGTCTTTGTTTCAGCAAGTGACATGTAGCCCAGACCCACAGTCAGCGTTTAAACATTTCTAGAATTTCCATATTTCGGTTTGAACTTTGGAGAGCCATAACATTGTGTAGGAATGTACAAAAATTGTCAAATAAATTTTGTTGGATTCCTCTCAGATAGTACTATTCAGGGGTACAGCTCAATAATTATGAAAATCCCTGGATTTGGCTCATAAATTCATATAAGTAAAACCTTGTAGGAATTTTTCCAGGAGTTCTATATATTGGAAATTTCCCAAATTTGGGCAGGAGTTCTATAAACGCTTGAACTCCAGTAAAAAATTTAGAGGCATTGGACCTCATTTGCTTGGCCGAATGTGGTGTTAATTCCTTATGTCTCTGAAAATTGGAAAATAGAACAGAGCTCATTTTCAGATTTTCCCCAATTCTTGTAAAGGTCATATCTTTGTGTAGGAACATCCAAATTTAGTGATTCAAATTGGTTTAGATTCAGATTGAAATACTCTATCTAAATATGCAATCCAATGTGAATGAAAGTCAATAATTAATTCTGGAAAATTCTTTGAAGCTTATCAGTGAAAGAATTTTAGAGGGGTTTTGGTTTATCCAAAAATCCTCAAAATTTGCCGGAATAATCCTTAGGATGTTATTGAACTACTGTAAAAATTTCAGATCCTTTAGAGTTAAATTGTGTGGGAGAATTCAGATTTTAAAGTACTGTGTTCAAATGAATACAGAGACTTCTCAGAAATTGTCCCAGAGTTGGGAAAAATCATTTCTGGGCAATTCTTAGCTTCAAAAATCTTACGAAAATTCATGCAGATTCTATGAACTATAATTGAGATTATAGTCCACTAAGTTGGGCATGAACATATGAGTTAATTCAGAATTAATTTCTTTTTGCTTAATTGCTTAGGGAATTGTTCTGAATAAAGCACTCAATGAAAAGTGTTCATTTTTGGTCCAGAACATTTTCATATGACCATGAATTCACATGCAGACTTTCAGCTCAAATTGAGCCTTGGATCTTCCTGTCCTTGTTCTCCAATCTTATGTATATGAGAAAACCATAGGGATTAGTGGGGAAATTATGGGAGACCCAATTTCCTTCCACTTTAGCTGCAATTTGGCAAGCTAAGTCTCTGTGTAGTATAGGACTTCCTGTAAAAATTTCGAAGTCATTGGAGATCAGGATCTGTAATTCTACCCAAATCATTCTAGCAACTTATATGTTTATTAGGAACTTAGCTAGGGATGTAATGAAACCTCTAAGGTAGATTTAGTTCCTTTGAGTTCTTTGCACAACAGAGGCAACAACATCATCTTAGAATCTCCACACAGCCTCTGTTTTTGAGAAGTTTTAATCTCTAAAGTCTTTAAATTGCATTATAAAAGATTATGCATATACATGTCGATAGGGTTCACGACGGAGGAGTTCGACAGAGTCATCATCCCTTGACGTGTGGATCAGTTGAGGAAATTCAGAAAGATCAAGGGATTGAGGATCACTAACTTCTATTATATACTACTACCCTGCAAAACAGGTAAGCTCCGGTTTGCATTAACCATTTTTACAAATTTTACTGTTTTGAGAACTTACTTTGAGCAACCGCTTAAATTTTGCAGTAGAGTCTTGTTTGAAAACCCAAATGCATAGCCAAGAAAACCCTGGATTGGGCTTAGGTTTGTAAACCTCGATTAGCTACTGCAATGCTAAGATAGTGTAGGATTCGGTACAAGTCGAGTAGTTGGAACTGCTCGCGAGATTAGGCTAGGGGCACACTACTCGGGTAAAGATAGCAAATGGAACACATGGCAAGAAAAATGAGACCGAGCGGAGAGTAAGGGCAGCAGGACGTTGGCGCCTGGGTGTCATAGCTCCGCTTGTGTCGATTGAGGATCGAGCCGTGTGCGGGCCTGTTGAACAAGCTAGAACAATACCGAAGACCTACCAGATATATGGGAACCGGGAAACCGATGTAATTCGGGTAGATGGGTGTTGAGACATTGCTTGTCGCCCGGAGGGTAGGTTGAGAGCTTGAGGTGTAAATCGGATGGTGACACTGCGGATGCGCGCGCAGAGACCTCTTGCTCGGGACGATAGGACCGGTTCAACATTTGGCTGACGGATGAAAGGTGGTTGCGTACGACGTCCGTGATGGTTGCTATAGGCAACATCGAGTACGGGCGTATGTGACGGGTTATTCGGGTAACCCTGCAGGTGTAAATCGATTATAATTGCAGTCTCTTGCGGTCAGTGAGTACCACTTGTTCGCTGTATCATGACGTAGAAAGAACAGGCTAGAGTCATGTAAAAGTTGCTGATTGAAAGCTATACCTTGATTGTTAATGACTTTCTGTAGTTTAGAGCTAATTAAAGTTCTTTCCGACCTTGGGCAAAGTACATGAGAGAAATGTGTTTCTTGTTTGATTGTGGCTCTCTCATGTGCCTTAGCGTGAGGTTCTCCACAAATTGCTGCTAAAACTTGAAAGTAAGAGCCAACTAAATAGGCGTGTCTTTTGCAAATTACCTTCCTATTACACATTGCAATTCGAGCATGTAGAGTTACATGTTTAGGTGAGACGGGTCAGACTTGCTGAGTCTATGTGCTCACGCTTGCTATAAGAATGGTTTTGCAGGTTAACTTTGGTGCTTATGAGAAGGTTGTCCGGTGCGACTCGGAGACTCCCGAGTCGTTTTACACATGGAGGACCCAGCCGCTGCCGTATGACTTTGTGTTGCTAGCGAGAAGAGTCCGCAGGCTGGATATCTTCTCGAGTGCTTAGTAGATATGAAACATGAGAATAATTAGTCTTCCGCTGTAGATATTTGATGTAAAGTATTTACAAAGAACATTTGTAAGCTTCCGCTTTTGATTTATGTAATACATGTTTCTTTATATGTGTGCTGTGGGTGCTGCGTATCACGGCACCACCCAACGCGATTCCCAGGTGAGTGGCACGACCCTGTGATGTAACACCCCAAATTTTTAGTCAAAACCCAAATTTGGATTCAAAACCCTAAACCATGTTCAGAGGGGAATTTAGAATTTTTTGGACGTGTTGCATGGTTTGCAAAAATTCAAATTCAAACTGGAATTCAAATTATACCCAAAACAGAAAAGAAATGGAAAAAGAAAAAGGAAATCGGGAAAAAAAACTGGCCAGTGGGCCGAAACAGCCAGCCGGCCCAGAAAACCCCGCGCCAGCCCGCCCCCGCGCGCGCCGCGCTGCCCCTCGCTGACGGGTGGGACCCACATGTCATCCCTAACCCCGCGACCCCGGACTCTCTCCCGCGCGCGCGATCGCAACCGATCGGGAAATCGCGTCCCGCAGCCGAATTCCGGTCCCAGCGGACTCCAGCTCGATCACAACAGACCCACCGCCCTCCCCCGGCTATAAAAACCACCGATCCGATCAGTTTTCCTCACGCGATCGCCGATTTTCACTCCGGTGAGCACCGAGACTTCGCCGGTGAATTCTGGCCGATCTAAGCTCGGAAACTCTGATCTAACTCGCTGGTTTTGATCCACCGCCTCCGGGGAACTTTGCAGGTGCAGAAAACCCGAAGACTTACGGTGTAAACTCAGCGCCGACGAGCTTCGCCGTGGTTTTGCCTCGGACCTCGCCGCCGAGCACTTTCCAGGACCCCCGAGCTCGAGAAAACCCCCGAGGTGAGATCCCTGACCTCCCCTCTACCGATCTAGGCCCTAAGATCACAGTTCTAGGCAGAATTCTCGAGGATCCGAAAGTTTCCGGCGAGATCGCCGCTTCCCGCCGCCGTGCGCCGCCGGCAGCGCCGCTCGCTCTCGATCAGAGCGACGTGGCCGCTTGTGCGCCGTTTATTTTAAATCGCACGGTAGACTTTAAATCCCTGCGTACCGGTTCGATGTTATAATCTCAGCCGTCGGTTTAAAATCGGATGGTCCACGTCGACCCCGCGTTATAAAGGCTGGAGTTCTTACGTGCTACCCCCTGGGGTTCTCTGGAATTGAGAGCTAGCCCCGGAAACTTCAGATCTAGCCCCTGGAACTTCAGAAAATCATGTAAATTCATTTAAAAATCAGTTTTAGCCCCTGGACTTAATAGAAATTAAGAAAAACACCTCGGTTAAGTGTAGCTAGACCCCTGGAAATTATGAAAATAATATTATAGACCCTGTGATGGGTGAGTTTACTTTTTAACCCTGTTTAGTATTTAAATTAGAAAATTGAATATGTAACTAGCGTTTAAAAATTAAAAAGTGGGACAAACATAATTGTCAAAATTAATTAAAAACTTTCTCAGTACTTAGAAAACTTTGGAGTGAGATAAAAATATATTTTTGGGCTGATATGAATCTGTTTCATTAATCACATTATTTAGATTAGGGACACATTTTTAAAGTAAAGGATAGTTATAGAAAAATAGGGAAAAATAATTATGAAATAGTATACAACATAAGTCATGGTCAAAATATGATTTTAAATTATTTAGGACCAGAACCTAATCTGTTTAGGTGATGTGTATTACTAATTTAATAATAAAATATACAATTATGCATAGGAATATAAATCTGAACATATAGAAACTAGTAAATGATAAATGGAGTTTCTAAAATACAAAGAATTCAGTTTAGGGTTGATAGAAGTTGTGAAGGCACATTGTAGGCAAGTATAAATGTGAACACAAAAGTAGGAATCATATATACATGGTTAAAAGTGCATGCAAGACACAACTTAACACCTATAAAGTAACCACGACACATATAAGGGTGAATGAATTTCATAAATAAGAAATGTGTGGTTTGTATGAAGTAGAAGTGTGAACTATGTCTTATGATTGTTGTTTTTCTTTTGTTATGTGTGATGGTATGAAGTAGAACCTGTTCAAGAGCAAGTTATTTCTTTCCAAGATCAAGACTACTCATTCCAAGAGCAGCAAGAAGGAGGCAAGTGTCCTTGACCACTTTGATCCTATGCTAGGATGTGTAGATAGAATTATTTGCATTGTCAAATGAAATATGAAACCCATGCTAGGAAAGTTTCCCTAGAATTGCATTACCTTGTTTCCTTGAAGCTTGGGTTGGGATTTATTTTACCATGTCATTTATTTCCATGCATATGCTTAGCCATGCTTAGAATGGGTTATTTGGGACATGAGATCATCAGTTTATATTACCATACTCTTGAATGAGACATTGTGAGTTATGTAGAGGTAGGGATCAAGGCAAGTTGGATGTTTTGGTTGTGTGCTGGGTGCACGAGACTCGGGTTTGTGTATTGTACTTGCCTGGATCCTAAGGACCGGTTCATGGAGCATGTAACCCGGCTTTACAGTGCCAACCACATGCTGAGATGGGGCAGCTTGGCCAATTAATTAGGTGTATCCCCGGCGTAGTATGGGTGTGTTGGATGGTGCGGGGAGTAGGTGTCAGCTGGACTACCATATGAACCGCAAGGCTCAAGAGGGGGCCACTGCAGCGGGGTTGGAGCCTCTTGTATGCTGTTAGGGGTGAAACCTCAGTGGGCCCACGCTCGTCGGGAATCCCTTTGTAAAGGCTTTGTAGTGATCTCTTGGCCGCACACCTGGGAAGTGTGAATGTGGAACGTAGCCACTGGCATAATGGAGGTTCTTTTAGTCCACCCGGCAACGGTGGATGAAATCACTACTTGTGGGTACAGTGGTACAAACTCTGCAGAGTCAAAACTGTCTTGACAGCCGTGCTCACGGTTAAGAGCGGCCTGGACTTATTCATGATTAGAGGATTGTTGGTTTAGGAAGTTAAGCGGGGAGCTTAACATTGGAAATGATGTTATGGTTATTTGGTTATGATGATGGGATGGGAGATTGGGACCATTTCACCTGTGTAGTAATGTAGGTGCTTAATAAGCTAAGGTGATAGGTATTAATTGCGTAGTGCTTTAACCATGAGTTCAACCTCTCCTTGTTCTAGCCATGCATGATATAATTTTCCCACACTTGCTGAGTACCATTGGTACTCAACCTTGCATATTTGTTGGTTTATATTGCTGCTCAGGTCAAGATAATGAGGTGGTGTATAATGACCAAGATTTTGGACCCGAGGAAGGATTCTAGGTTCATGAAGACCCCCGGGCGACGCCTGTGATGGAGCCCTAAAAGAATAATATTTCGCTGCTAGTTTATTTACTTGTGATGAACTTATTATTGTCCATCGAGACATTTACTATGTAAGACTTACTTATATTCGACACCTGGCTTGTAATAAATGATGCTTCACTATTTGTCATCACATGTATGAGAAAATGATCCTGGCATACATGTGATATTCACTTGGTTGTTTCTTCAGAAAAACCGGGTGTGACAGAGGTGGTATCAGAGCCAAGGTTGCCCGTAGGAACGTGGACCTAGGTAGAAATGGACGTATTTAAGGGCCCTATTTTCTTAAAAACTATTTTTCAAGGTGTGGGTGGAAAAGTGTTATTAAAGGAGTCATTTTCTTCATCTTACCCCAACTTTCATTCAAAATAGGATTTTTGTTTGAGATTTCATCTAACCTAATTTTAAATTCTTTTGTTTTAGATGGTTCGTATGATTCGCACCGCTCGTAAGTCCACAGGAGGGAGAGTTCCCGTAGTGGCCCTTGCCGAAAGAGAGGAGAGTCGTCCCGTGACGTACCTTTCCTACGGATTGGCAGTTGGAGATTTGTTGCGCCGTCTTCGACGTATGCTCGAAGCCGCCGGCAATACGGGCAAGCTAATCATCCACTATAACTCCACCAGGACCATCCGTGAGAAGAGGGAAGAATGGAGTTCGGAGATGAGGATTATACACGAGAATCAGCTGCTGAAGATCCACCATTCTCCAGCTTGTCGAGCAACACAAGTTGACGCGGAGAGAGATGTCACCTGGGAGGCCATCACCTGCCAGAGTCACATCTATCGTCGCCACTTGGACAAAAGTGAGTACATGTATGTCCTCCAACGTGAGAGTGGTACCACGGAGTACAAGTACCCACCGGTGCAGCAAGGGACTTCCCATGAGCACATGGACTTGTGCTTGGAGGATGCTGCTATGCTCAGCACTCGACTGCAGGAGTGTCAACAAGAGCTTCAGGATGTCCGAGACACCCTAAAGGAAACGGAGGCGTTGCTGCGAGCTTGCTTAAAGGCGAGAGAAAGAGGAGATGGGAATGAACTGTGTGTCACCGTGAGTGATCCATGGACTCCTGACTCCCCGGATCGCCGAGCAATCAGGCGTCGTCGCACTTCTCCACCAGCAGCCTCCCCATCCAAAGCAGAGTCAGAAGGTAGCCGAAATGAGGAGGAAGATCCCGAGGAGCCAGCTCAAGAGGACGAGTAGTGTAGAGTCTTTCCCCTAGCTAGCAAGAGGTCGAGTAGTCGAGTCGTGACGTAGTTAATGGTGTGATAATGCTTGGTGTGTGACGTGAGTTGTGGAAGCCATGAGCAATTGTCCACAGCCTCGTCTTCAGATTGTTTTTCTTTGGTGTAGGAAATAATAGTGCATTTATTTGATGTGAGATATAAACCCTCGTAAAATTTTAACAAAGCCTCAACACCTCAAAGTACCAACAAATGAAGGTAGTAAGATGATACTAAATGGTATCAAATTAACATTTGTTGATTCTGCCAGATGGCCGGAAGAGGGAAAGGACGTGCTGCCAACCCCGCCAACAACAACGATGAGGCATGCAACCCTCATCTTTCTGAAGGCCAGGATAGGGGTGGTCGCCGTGAAGAAGTTGATCCTCTCCACCAAATGCTGGAGAATCAAAATCAGCTTATCCAGAACTTGACTCAAGTGGTGGCCAACTTGCATCAAGTTCCACCTCCACAAGCTGCACCACGCCAACCAAGGTTGAGTGAGTTTCTAGGAACTCAACCTCCAAAGTTTGCAAGTGCTGCTGAACCTCTGGAGGCAGATGATTGGCTGAAGACTATTGAAAGCAAGATGAGGATCATACAATGCCAAGGGTATGAGAGGGTGCTGTTTGCCTCTCATCAATTGCAGGGACCTGCTGCTGATTGGTGGACCGCCTACGTGGCCGCCCATCATGACCCTGAGAACATCACTTGGGAAGAGTTCAAGCGTAGCTTCCGCAACCACTACATCCCAAGAGGTGAACTCAAAAACAAGAGGAAAGAGTTTCTGGGACTGCAGCAGGGAAACATGACGGTGAGGGAATACCTCACTAAATTTACTCAACTATCCCGTTATGCTCCACGAGACATAGAGACTGATGAGCAGAAACAAGATTGTTTCATGGAAGGGCTTACCGCAGAGATGCAGTGTGCCATGTCCTCCAATGAGTATGAAAGTTTTCAAAAGATGGTGGACAGAGCATTTGTGGTAGAAAGGAAGCTAAAGGCCCTAGAAAATGAGAATAAGAGGAAGGCCGGGTGGTCACAACAAGCCTCAGGGAGCAACACTCGCCCACGTATGATGCAGCAACCTACGGGGCAGATGAGCCGTGCTGCGGTACCCTATTCAGCACCAAGAGGGTACAACCCAAACTACAGGCCTCCCGCAGCATCTGCACAGCCGCCACGTCAGTTTGTGCAGCAGCCTCGCCCTGCATATCCACCTCGACCAGCAATGCAAGGACCCCAAAACCCACCCCAAGACAACAAGGGTCAAGCATCTAAGGTTGGGGTGCAATGTTTCAACTGTGGTGAAGTGGGGCACTACGCCCATAAATGCCCGAAGAAGAAGCCTGCGCCGCCACAACAGCAGAATGTAGTGAGAGGACGGGTGAACCACGTCACCCTGGAGGAAGCACAAGAGGCACCCGACGTGGTAGTTGGTAAGTTTCCTGCCAATTTAGACCTTGCAACTCTGCTGTTTGATTCTGGTGCTACCCACTCGTTCATTGCTCAAGGATTTGTTAAGAAGCATGACCTAGCAACCACACAAATGAACCATATGTTAGCCGTAAACTCTCCAGGTGGAGAAATAAGGACAAGACAAGTGTGTCCCAAAGTGAGCCTAGACATTAATGGGGTAGTATTTACTGCTAACCTCATAGTGATAGATTCACAAGGGATAGATATTATTTTGGGTATGGATTGGTTGACCAAACATAAAGGAATCATCCATTGTTCGAACAGAACGGTGGAACTAACTCACCCCAGTGGTACCAAGGTAAAGTTCATAACGATACACGAGCCTAGGAGGGACATTAAATTAAATCAAGTGGAGGTGAAAGTTGAGGAAATCAGGACTATCAGGGAATATCCAGATGTTTTTCCGGAGGAATTGCCAGGAATGCCTCCCGACCGTGACGTGGAATTCGCAATTGAGCTAGTACCGGGAACAGCCCCGATATACAAGAGACCTTATCGAATGGACTCCAAGCAGCTAGAAGAGCTCAAGGATCATTTGAGAGAACTGACGGAGAAGGGGTATGTTCGCCCTAGTTCCTCACCATGGGGAGCTCCGGTGATATTTGTGCCTAAGAAAGACGGAACCCAAAGGTTATGCGTGGATTACCGTGCCTTGAATGAGGTAACCGTCAAGAACAAATACCCATTGCCCCGCATTGAAGACTTGTTCGATCAGTTGAGAGGAGCTTGTGTGTTCTCAAAAATTGATCTCAGGTCGGGGTACCACCAACTCAAGATAAGGGAATCTGATATTCCCAAGACAGCTTTCGTATCTCGGTACGGACTGTATGAATACATTGTCATGCCTTTCGGGCTAACCAATGCCCCGGCATATTTCATGTACCTCATGAACAAGGTATTCATGGAATATCTGGACAAATTTGTGGTGGTTTTCATAGATGATATTCTCGTCTTCTCCAAAGATGAAGAAGAACATGAGAAACATCTAAGGTTGGTGTTACAAAGGCTGAGAGAACACCAACTATATGCCAAGTTGAGCAAGTGTGAGTTTTGGCTGAAGAGAGTTTCCTTTTTAGGACATATCATCTCGGAGGGAGGAATCTCCGTAGATCCCGCCAAAATCGAAGATATCCAGAAGTGCAAAACCCCTGAAAATGTCGGGGAAGTTCGAAGCTTTTTGGGATTGGCTGGATACTATCGACGGTTTATTGAGGGATTCTCCAAGATCTCGAGACCTCTCACCAAACTGTTGGAAAAGGGAATCACATTCACCTGGACGCCACAGTGCGATACGAGCTTTCAGGAGCTAAAGAAGAGATTGACAACAGCCCCAGTGTTGGTTATGCCAGATATGCAGAAGAATTTCACAGTGTACTGCGATGCCTCTGGAAATGGGTTGGGATGTGTTCTCATGCAAGAAGGACATGTCGTGGCATATGCATCCCGGCAGCTTCGGAAGCACGAGAAGAACTATCCTACACATGACCTAGAACTAGCTGCAGTGGTACACGCGTTGAAAATTTGGCGGCACTATTTGATGGGGAAGAGGACAGAAATATATACGGATCATAAGAGTTTGAAGTACATATTCACACAGCCAGATCTCAACCTCCGACAAAGGAGATGGTTAGAGCTAATCAATGACTTTGATGTGGGCATCAACTATCATCCCGGGAAAGCAAACGTCGTGGCCGATGCTTTGAGTCGGAAAGTGCAGGTCAATAAGTTGAGTTTGAAGGACATGCCTGCAGAATTGAAGGACGAGGTTATAAGACTCAATCTATGTCTAGTAAATAGTGGTGAAGCCATTGCCATGGAAGTGGACTCCACACTCGAGCGAGACATACGCGAGGGCCAAAAGAATGATGAGAAGATACAAGAGATCCGACAGCTCATCAAGGAAAATAAAGCTCCTGGTTTTAGAGAGGATGAACGAGGAACGGTGTGGCACGGGAAAAGGATCTGTGTGCCAGAAGTAAAGGAGATCCGTGAATTAATTTTGAAGGAGGCTCACGATTCTGACTATTCCATTCATCCTGGGAGTACGAAGATGTACCAGGACCTCAAAAGCAGGTATTGGTGGTATGGCATGAAGCGAGATGTCGCGGAACATGTTGCCCTATGTGACACATGTCAGTTGGTGAAAGCAGAACATCAACGACCCGCGGGATTATTGCAACCACTCAAAGTACCTGAATGGAAGTGGGAAGAAATCAGCATGGATTTTATCGTGGGATTGCCTAGGACCCAATTCGGGTATGATTCCATATGGGTCATTATTGATAGGCTAACCAAGGTAGCTCATTTCATCCCTGTGAAAGAAAGCTACAGTGGATCTAAATTGGCAGAATTGTACATGTCAAGGATCGTGTGTTACCATGGAGTGCCAAAGAATATAGTGTCGGACCGAGGGACACAGTTCACCTCGAGGTTTTGGCAGAAGTTGCATGAAACCATGGGAACCCATCTGAATTTCAGCTCTGCCTATCATCCCCAAACTGACGGGCAGACGGAGAGAACCAATCAGATCCTTGAAGATATGTTAAGGGCATGTGCACTCAAAAACAATATGAGCTGGGACAAGAATTTACCGTATGCGGAGTTTTTCTATAACAACAGTTATCAAGCTAGTATGAAGATGTCACCTTTTGAAGCTTTGTATGGAAGGAAGTGTAGAACTCCTCTATTTTGGAACCAAACAGGAGAAAGTAAAGTGTTTGGTCCAGAAGTGCTACAAGAAGCCGAGGCGAAGGTGAGGGAGATTCGCAACAATTTGAGGATAGCACAAACACGCCAGAAGAGTTATGCTGATGTACGAAGAAGAGAACTCGTTTTCAACGTGGGAGACTATGTTTATCTCAAGGTGTCCCCTATCAGAGGACTTCGTCGGTTCAAGGTGAAAGGGAAGTTGTCACCTCGATACATCGGACCCTTTCAGGTGTTGGAAAGGAAAGGCGAAGTGGCGTACCAACTAGAGTTACCGGCTCATCTATCGGACGTGCACGATGTATTCCATGTGTCACAACTCAAGAAATGCCTGAGGACGCCTAAAGAGGTGTTACCCATGAATGAAGTGGATGTAGCTGAAGATTTGTCTTATGCCGAGCAACCATACAAGATTTTGGAGACAATGGAACGCCTCACCAGAAACAAGAGAATCCGGATGTGCAAGGTGCAGTGGAAGCATCACTCAGAAGAGGAAGCTACCTGGGAACGGGAAGATGAGCTCAAGGCGCAATTTCCGGAATTGTTTTCTTAGAAACACCAATCTCGAGGACGAGATTTCTTTTAAGGGGGGTAGAGCTGTAACACCCCAAATTTTTAGTCAAAACCCAAATTTGGATTCAAAACCCTAAACCATGTTCAGAGGGGAATTTAGAAATTTTTGGACGTGCTGCATGGTTTGCGAAAATTCAAATTCAAACTGGAATTCAAATTATACCCAAAACAGAAAAGAAATGGAAAAAGAAAAAGGAAATCGAGAAAAAAACTGGCCAGTGGGCCGAAACAGCCAGCCGGCCCAGCAAACCCCGCGCCAGCCCGCCCCCGCGCGCGCCGCGCTGCCCCTCGCTGACGGGTGGGACCCACATGTCATCCCTAACCCCTCGACCCCGGACTCTCTCCCGCGCGCGCGATCGCAACCGATCGGGAAATCGCGTCCCGCAGCCGAATTCCGGTCCCAGCGGACTCCAGCTCGATCACAACAGACCCACCGTCCTCCCCCGGCTATAAAAACCACCGATCCGATCAGTTTTCCTCACGCGATCGCCGATTTTCACTCCGGTGAGCACCGAGACTTCGCCGGTGAATTCTGGCCGATCTAAGCTCGGAAACTCTGATCTAACTCGCTGGTTTTGATCCACCGCCTCCGGGGAACTTTGCAGGTGCAGAAAACCCGAAGACTTACGGTGTAAACTCAGCGCCGACGAGCTTCGCCGTGGTTTTGCCTCGGACCTCGCCGCCGAGCACTTTCCAGGACCCCCGAGCTCGAGAAAACCCCCGAGGTGAGATCCCTGACCTCCCCTCTACCGATCTAGGCCCTAAGATCACAGTTCTAGGCAGAATTCTCGAGGATCCGAAAGTTTCCGGCGAGATCGCCGCTTCCTGCCGCCGTGCGCCGCCGGCAGCGCCGCCCGCTCTCGATCAGAGCGACGTGGCCGCTTGTGCGCCGTTTATTTTAAATCGCACGGTAGACTTTAAATCCCCGCGTACCGGTTCGATGTTATAATCTCAGCCGTCGGTTTAAAATCGGACGGTCCACGTCGACCCCGCGTTATAAAGGCTGGAGTTCTTACGTGCTACCCCCTGGGGTTCTCTGGAATTGAGAGCTAGCCCCGGAAACTTCAGATCTAGCCCCTGGAACTTCAGAAAATCATGTAAATTCATTTAAAAATCAGTTTTAGCCCCTGGACTTAATAGAAATTAAGAAAAACACCTCGGTTAAGTGTAGCTAGACCCCTGGAAATTATGAAAATAATATTATAGACCCTGTGATGGGTGAGTTTACTTTTTAACCCTGTTTAGTATTTAAATTAGAAAATTGAATATGTAACTAGTGTTTAAAAATTAAAAAGTGGGACAAACATAATTGTCAAAATTAATTAAAAACTTTCTCAGTACTTAGAAAACTTTGGAGTGAGATAAAAATATATTTTTGGGCTGATATGAATCTGTTTCATTAATCACATTATTTAGATTAGGGACACATTTTTAAAGTAAAGGATAGTTATAGAAAAATTGGGAAAAATAATTATGAAATAGTATACAACATAAGCCATGGTCAAAATATGATTTTAAATTATTTAGGACCAGAACCTAATCTGTTTAGGTGATGTGTATTACTAATTTAATAATAAAATATACAATTATGCATAGGAATATAAATCTGAACATATAGAAACTAGTAAATGATAAATGGAGTTTCTAAAATACAAAGAATTCAGTTTAGGGTTGATAGAAGTTGTGAAGGCACATTGTAGGCAAGTATAAATGTGAACACAAAAGTAGGAATCATATATACATGGTTAAAAGTGCATGCAAGACACAACTTAACACCTATAAAGTAACCACGACACATATAAGGGTGAATGAATTTCATAAATAAGAAATGTGTGGTTTGTATGAAGTAGAAGTGTGAACTATGTCTTATGATTGTTGTTTTTCTTTTGTTATGTGTGATGGTATGAAGTAGAACCTGTTCAAGAGCAAGTTATTTCTTTCCAAGATCAAGACTACTCATTCCAAGAGCAGCAAGAAGGAGTCAAGTGTCCTTGACCACTTTGATCCTATGCTAGGATGTGTAGATAGAATTATTTGCATTGTCAAATGAAATATGAAACCCATGCTAGGAAAGTTTCCCTAGAATTGCATTACCTTGTTTCCTTGAAGCTTGGGTTGGGATTTATTTTACCATGTCATTTATTTCCATGCATATGCTTAGCCATGCTTAGAATGGGTTATTTGGGACATGAGATCATCAGTTTATATTACCATACTCTTGAATGAGACATTGTGAGTTATGTAGAGGTAGGGATCAAGGCAAGTTGGATGTTTTGGTTGTGTGCTGGGTGCACGAGACTTGGGTTTGTGTATTGTACTTGCCTGGATCCTAAGGACCGGTTCATGGAGCATGTAACCCGGCTTTACAGTGCCAACCACATGCTGAGATGGGGCAGCTTGGCCAATTAATTAGGTGTATCCCCGGCGTAGTATGGGTGTGTTGGATGGTGCGGGGAGTAGGTGTCAGCTGGACTACCATATGAACCGCAAGGCTCAAGAGGGGGCCACTGCAGCGGGGTTGGAGCCTCTTGTATGCTGTTAGGGGTGAAACCTCAGTGGGCCCACGCTCGTCGGGAATCCCTTTGTAAAGGCTTTGTAGTGATCTCTTGGCCGCACACCTGGGAAGTGTGAATGTGGAACGTAGCCACTGGCATAATGGAGGTTATTTTAGTCCACCCGGCAACGGGGGATGAAATCACTACTTGTGGGTACAGTGGTACAAACTCTGCAGAGTCAAAACTGTCTTGACAGCCGTGCTCACGGTTAAGAGCGGCCTGGACTTATTCATGATTAGAGGATTGTTGGTTTAGGAAGTTAAGCGGGGAGCTTAACATTGGAAATGATGTTATGGTTATTTGGTTATGATGATGGGATGGGAGATTGGGACCATTTCACCTGTGTAGTAATGTAGGTGCTTAATAAGCTAAGGTGATAGGTATTAATTGCGTAGTGCTTTAACCATGAGTTCAACCTCTCCTTGTTCTAGCCATGCATGATATTATTTTCCCACACTTGCTGAGTACCATTGGTACTCAACCTTGCATATTTGTTGGTTTATATTGCTGCTCAGGTCAAGATAATGAGGTGGTGTATAATGACCAAGATTTTGGACCCGAGGAAGGATTCTAGGTTCATGAAGACCCCCGGGCAACGCCTGTGATGGAGCCCTAAAAGAATAATATTCCGCTGCTAGTTTATTTACTTGTGATGAACTTATTATTGTCCATCGAGACATTTACTATGTAAGACTTACTTATATTCGACACCTGGCTTGTAATAAATGATGCTTCACTATTTGTCATCACATGTATGAGAAAATGATCCTGGCATACATGTGATATTCGCTTGGTTGTTTCTTCGGAAAAACCGGGTGTGACACTATTGAAGTTAGCTTTAACTTTGATGTGGAGCGCCAGAATTAGTTTTGAATTTAGCATGGTCTAAATCATATGACAGTGGATAGATAATTGGAGAACGGGTGGGTGGTATCCCACTGTTCTCAACGCAGCGGTTATCCGGAAGTGTTAAAGCAAATACTTCAACATTTCGGGTACGTGGAGACGCCGCAGTACCTTGCCAAGGAATAAGTCGAGGAGGGGAACAAGACGTGGATCATCCATGTCGAAGTTCCTGCAGGACCTACGCCACCCGGTTGGGCACCGTTCACCGTCACGGTGCGAGGCAGACAGCCGGAGGAAATGTGGCAAGTGGCAGCCCGCGGTACCATGTGGCGTTTCTGCCAACTACACGTGAGAGCTATGGAGGGCACTCCATATGCACCGGTCCCGGTGGAGGGGCAAGCTAAGCACGTGTGGAGGGAAAGGTACTTGGAGGCAACAGATCCAGGTTGCCCAAGGTACAACCCGGTGGAGGCGAACCTCAGCCTCCAGTTGAAGGCAGGAAAGGCCGTGATGGACAGCCAAATTGTTCATACGGATTGTCTTGCCATGAAGCTCAAGGAGAGCACCAGCCGTGGAGACCATTTCGAGAGTGCTCACAAGGCACTCCGTAATGTTCTCCTTCTGATGATAAAGCGACTGAACGGACAACATAATCAGTTGCATCGTCTGAAGAAGACGAAAAAGAAAAGCCGCGTCGACATCATGGCTTTACAACAGCAAGTGCAGGCCTTTACCCAGCAGAATGAGGCCCTCACTCAAGAGCGTGATGACGCTATTGAGGAGGGGCAGGGCTGGGAAGAGGACTACAACTAATCCATGGACGAGGTGCATGCGTTGCAAGACCTCGTACCTCCGGTAGTGGGCCTACCGATGGTAGGTGCCGTACCTGTGGTTCTGGGTATCCCGGCGATGGAGGAACCTGGACCAGAAGAGGAGGTCATGGACTCGGAGCCACCAGCAGAGATAGAGGAGGAGGACCCACAGGAGGACGAGTTCTACTCCAAGTAGTGGGTTACCATTGCCAAGTAGGGCAGTGAGGGTGGTGTATAAAAACTTTTGTAATCGGTGACATGTCATGTCAACAGTAGTATATGTATAAGTAGTGACGACATGAGCACGACTTTTCGGAGACCTGGAATATTGTATCTTGTATAAAGTTTATGCTTTATCAATATATGTGAATGTTGTGCAATTTTATTCATGTGTCACTTCAATACCTACTGTTTTATATGGAATTTTAAGAATGACATGTGCTGATCATTGCTGTTTTGAATTTCATAATGACTCGCACTCGTGCCAACCCGGACGTTGGGGGTTCTAGTCAGGGGGAGATGCCCCCCAACAGCCTCCCGAGGATTCCTCGGGACAACAAAAGCAACAATCGCCACCGCCACCGCCAACGGTTACATTGGCCAACATCATTGCGGCTATGGCGGGTTCTCATCAGCAGCACACGGAGTTGCTGCAGACCTTAATTGCAAATACGTCTAGATCGGAGAGGCGTCAAGACCGTGAGGAGCGCCAACAAAGATCCTACTCTGACTTTCTGGCTACTCATCCCCCGGTATTCTCAAGGGAGGATGAACCCCTCGATGCGGACAACTAGCTCCGCACGATGGAGATGAAGTTTGGGCTGCTCCAAGTGAGTGAGCAGCACAAGACTCAGTTCGCGGCCCAACAGCTTCAAGGGTCCGCGAGCGCTTGGTGGGTGAACTTCTGTGCCTCGCAACCCACCGAGCGAGTTATGACTTGGGCGGAGTTCCGGATGGCCTTCAGGGCCTATCACATACCGCTGGTTCTTATGAAAAGGAAGATGCAGGAGTTCCTTCGCCTGCAGCAAGGAAGCAGGAATGCGCTGGAATACTCCAGGGCATTCAATGATCTCGCACTTTACGCTTCATATCACGCCGATAATGACGAGAAGCGGCGGGATCATTTTTACCAGGGGCTTAACCCGCTCCTGGAGGACAAGCTAGCAATGTTCAACCACAGCAGCCTCAACGACATTATTGATGCTGCGATTGTTTAGGAGGACTCTGGCAAGGAGTTAGCGGCGGTGGCGAAGAAGAGAAGCGCGCCGTAGAGCAGCGTAGAGGGAGGTGGTCCTTCTCAGAAATACCGGATGGTGTATCGCTCACCATAGGGTCAACGCTGGCAGCCACCACAGAGGCCGATGCCATTCCGCAGTCGGCCATATTCTCCACCGGCGTTCAGGGCGGCACCACTAGCACCACCTCCGCAGCAACAACAACAGCAGCGGGCAATGCCGCGTGCGTTTGCACCTCAGCAGCGCATGCCGGGCTTTCGTCCCCCAAGCACGGGTCAGTCGTCAACCGCATGCTTCAAATGCGGTCGCCCAGGACACTTCGCCAACAACTGTCCTGCGAGGCAAGGTGGCAGAGTGGCACAACAATTTCTGAGGAGGAATCAGCCCCGGAACCCCATTAATGCGCAGCAGACAAATCCTAAGCCTCGCATCATCCACCAACTCGCCATAGAGGACGTGCCAGAGGGGGAGCCAATCCTTGCAAGTATGTTCCAACTCCACCAGCATCCCGCCACCGGGTGGGAAAATTTCAGCAAGCATGATGGTTTCCAAAGCACCATTATGCTTAGCGGGTAGAGTATACTGATGTGGACATCACTCCTGCAGATATACACAACACTCACATGGTAGACATGCAAGGTCCAATTACTAGTGCTCGAGCACGAAAATTGAATTTAGAGGTGAGCTCGTTCCTGAACAATTCTTTATATGTGAATTTTGACAGTATGTTGCTACCTAATGGGTTAATTATGATTAGGAACCATGGAGAGGACATGGAGATACATGGAGAGGGGTTTGGAGGCGTGGAGGGCCAGAAAATACACCAACAAGAAGTTAGAGACCGAGCCCAACTCAAACTCGAGTCCAACTCAGGCCCAGGAACAGTCCACCTTAAAATGGATTCACAGGAGGCATACGGACTCTGTTTTTGACGTTCTACATATGCACGGAAAGATGAGAGGATAAACTTTCCAATGGAACTGGCCCCACGTCAAAATTCACTCAGAGTCGACGGGACACTTCGAAACAATATAAAGTTTAGAGTCTGTCAGGGTGTTGCATCACCTAGTTGGGCCATTGGGCCTTGTATCGAGTCCAAGTCCATTATGTACGTGTCTTAGGGTTAGGTCACGACCCCAGCACCTCCCTGGTCGTCCTCCACCTCCTTTATACCCCCTAGCCGCCGTCACAAACAGCTGGGTTTTGCTTAGTTACAATCTGTCATTGAACAGTTCGCCGATCATCGGTTGTGACACCCCAAATTCGTGATCAATTCAGTTTTGATTGCAACTTCTCTGTTCTTGCTTGTGTTCTTGGTTGCACTTGCACGGATAAGCCTTCGTGGCGAGGTCATTTGTGTGACACGGGTGATAACCAACGGAGCAGTGGTGTAGTGATTGTGGGGTTTCGTTCGTTCGGAGCCTTGGATCATCAACGTCGAGATCTCCACCCAATCAAGTTTACCCTACCTCTGGGAAGATCGGGACTCATCCTCCTATCAATCGCGACCCTGCACTTCTTTTTCTGCTAACATAGCAAGTTGAAATAAACATTGAGTAGAATGATATTCCTTGTAGTCAACTATGTCCTGGATCTCACGCCGCAAACCCACATAAAACCTTACAATTTGGTCTTCCTGATCCTCAACTACCCCACAACGAAGCATACCTTTCTGCAACTCTTGGTAGTACTCTTGGACAGTCATGTCACCCTGATCAAAGCGTTGCAATTTCTTAAGAAGATCACGTCTATATGAAGGAGAAACAAACCTAGCGCGCATCTCTTCTTTTAACGCAGCCCATGTCTGTGGTGCATTACGTGTATTGACAAGTTCATTCCACCAAATTATAGCAAAAACTTTAAACTCACTAGTGGCTTGTCTAACTCTATGTCGCTCAGGAACAAGATGATACTCTCATGCATAAGGGCAAGAAAATTGTGTTGCTTCCTATGAGTCCCATTGAAATTGTACAATTTGAGCAGGAGAAAAAGAATAAGTCGTCTCCCAATCCAAGTAAGTCTCAGCATCATAAGATCCATAAAATGTTGGAATAGAAAACTTAATCTTAGCATAAGGATCATTATCTTGTTCAGCAGCACGAGGAAGAGGTCTACCTCCCATACCTTGACGATTTCGTCGAGGGCGACGGCGCTGCTGTGCATCAACCTCATCGTTATTGAAGTCATCCTCTATATCGTAGTGAGCATGTGCATCACCATCAAGGATGATAGAGGGTGTAGCTTGTTGGGGAAGACGAGTCTCCATCTCGTCCAATCGTGTGGTCAGACCAGCAACACTTGTATGGAGCCTCTGAAAGGTAGCTGTTGTAGTGGTCTGGTAATTGTTGAAAACTTCGGTCATTGCCCTCATCATGTCCTTTAGTTCCATATGGGACACACACTCATCATCATCCAGAGGTGTAGAACCAGAGGTCTTATCCATAGGCTTCTTTCCTGTCATTGCTAGTACAAAACGGAAACGAAGACAAAAAGATCATTAAGAACTCTATTACTACGCTCTCCGAAGTGGGTGGAAAATCGATCAGTAAGATGCGTCTTACCCCGCTCTTACAAGTTTCTTACCAGCACTGCAGCTGGCCAACGGTGACCGGTGTGAAGCAAGCAGAGAGTGGGTGTGATTGCAAAGGTTACCTGTTCTACTCGAGAGAAGGTGGAGCTTGGAAGGCTCAAATGCAGTATATGTATGTGGCACATAAGTTAGTAACAGATAGCAATGCTGAATAAGTGTCCAAAGAATTTCACCTAGTTGCTGGCCTAAGAATGTATTAGAACAGTTGTGGCAACAAGCAAGGGCAAGGATGAATGATGATGAACAACAAGGATAATATCAGCAAGTATCCAGCACTCACACAGAAATAGCACAACTAGAAAACCCCTTAGCCTCCTGTTTTTGTCTTGAAGCACTAGTAGAAATAAAAATCTTTTTCTTTCTCTTTATTTGTTTGATATTTTTTTCTCAACCAAGGGCACAAAAATAGAAACAACACCAAGTATTAGCTCAAACCGATGAAAGATGAGATCGGCACAAATTCAGGAGCGATTGGAAAAACTGGTGCTGAAACTTCGGAGTTCGAAACGAGGGCCTTCTTAATTTTTTTGTAATTTTTTTTTGAAAACACTGTATGTGGACTTTTTCGACACCTTTCTGGGAAAAAAATGCGCCTCAATCGGAGTTACGAGCAAAAAGTTATGCCCGTTTTAAGGAGGATACCCCGAATCAGGTTTTGATGGTGGTGGAAACTGCAACAGAAACGAATCGGTGGATGGAATTTTTTTTGTGGATGGCAGCGGATGGAAGAAACAAAACTGAACCAAAACAAATCTAAACCAGCAACCAGACTCAACCTAGGACAAGAACTCAGAACTACGGACTCCGAAACTAAATTGTGCAAAAGGTTGAGCGGGGTTTGTAGGTTAGGGAAACTAAATTTTTTTTGTGGCTTTTTGTGGATGATAGGACTGAAACAAAATAAATCTAAAGAGCACACGAGTATACCTCACAGTGAACCTGGAAATCTGATACCAATCGATAGGAGGATGAGTCCCGATCTTCCGAGAGGTAGGGTAAACTTGATTGGGTGGAGATCTCGACGTTGATGATCCAAGGCTCCGAACGAACGAAACCCCGCAATCACTACACCACTGCTCCGTTGGTTATCACCCGTGTCACACGAATGACCTCGCCACGAAGGCTTATCCGTGCAAGCTCAACCAAGAACACAAGCAAGAATAGAGAAGTTGCAATCAAAACTGAATTGATCACGAATTTGGGGTCTCACAACCGATGATCGGCGAACTGTTCAATGACAGATTGTAACTAAGCAAAACCCAGCTGTTTGTGACGGTGTCTAGGGGGTATAAAGGAGGTGGAGGACGACCAGGGGGGTGCTGGGGTCGTGACAAACTCTAAACTTTATATTGTTTCGAAGTTTCCTGTCGACTTCAAGTTAATTATGACGTGGGGCCAGTTCCATTGGAAAGTTTATCCTCTCAGCTTTCCGTGCATATGTAGAACGTCAAAAACGGAGTCCGTATGCCTCCTGTGCATCCATTTTAAGGTGGACTGTTCCTAGGCCTGAGTTGGACTCGAGTTTGAGTTGGGCTCGGTCTCTAACTTCTTGTTGGTGTATTTTCTGGCCCTCCACGCCTACAAACCCTTCTCCATGTATCTCCATGTCCTCTCCATGGTTCCTAATCATAATTAATCCATTAGGTAGCAACATACTCTCAAAATTCACATATAAAGAATTGTTCAGGAACGAGCTCACCTCTAAATTCAATTTTCGTGCTCGAGCTCTAATAATTGGACCTTGCATGAATACCATGTGAGTGGTATGTATATCTGCAGGAGTGATGTCCATATCATATACCCTACGTCTCTCTTAGCTTTAGAGGGACAGAAGGTCGATGTCATCATAGGAATGTCATGGTTAACCCGCCACGGTGCTGTTTTAGACACCGTCCTCCGAGTCGTGCATCTACACTCAGAAATGCACGAGTCACATTCATTATTTCTGGACAGTCCAGAAATAAAACTTCCAAGTGTATATTGATCCACCACCGTCGGATTGGAAGACATTCCAGTAGTCCGTGAGTTCCCTGACATGTTCCCGGATGATTTACCGGGTATGCCGCCCGACCGAGAGGTGGAGTTCAAGATTGGACTTGCACCGGGAACTATGCCAATATCCCGAAGGCCGTACAATATGGCACCAAAGGAATTGGCAGAACTGAAGACGCAGTTAATGGACCTGCTGGAGAAGGGTTTTATTAGGCCAAGCTCCTCGCCATGGGGCTGTTCGGCATTATTTGTTAAGAAGAAGGATGAGACGTTATGGTTTGCGTGGACTATCGTCCACTAAACGCTGTAACCATCAAGAACAAGCACGAGTTGCCATGGATCGACATGTTGTTTGATCAGTTGGTCGAAGCAAAGATGTTCTCCAAAATGGACTTAAGATCCGGGTACCATCAGATTAAGATACGGGCTGAGGATATCCCAATGATGGCTTTCTCGACAAGGTACGGACTTTATGAGTACCTGGTCATGTCCTTCGGCCTCACCAACGCTCCATATCACTTCATTTACTTGATGAACTCGGTATTCATGCCGGAGCTGGACAAGTTTGTCATGGTCTTCATCGACGATATATTGGTATATTCTAAGTCAGAGGAAGAACACGCGAAGCATCTGCGTATAGTCTTGCAACGGCTGCGGGATCACAAACTATACGCGAAATTCAGCAAGTGCGCGTTCTGGATATTGCAAGTGCCATTTCTCAGGCATATTATCTCAGCGGAGGGCATTTTTGTGGACCCGAGTAAGATCACACAAGTGCTGAATTGGAAGTCCCCAGGAACTGTTTACGAGGTACGGAGTTTCCTCTGACTCGTGGGATATTATCGGAGGTTCATTACGAACTTCTCAAAAATTGCCAAGCCTATTACCGAGCTGCTGAATAAAGCTACCAAATATGTTTGGAGTCCAGCATGTGAAGCAGCATTCAAGACATTAGTGAAGCACTTAACATCAGCACCAGTTTTGGCGCAGCCAGACACAACAAAATCGTTCGATGTGTACTGCGATGCATCCGGCATTGGGCTCGGATGTGTGCTGATGCAAGACTGAAGGGTGGTCGCGTATGGATCATGGCAGCTCAGGAACCATGAGCAAAATGTAGGATCGAAGAGCACGTGAAAAGCTACCAGAGGGGTGTGAATGGTAGATTAAAACTTTTCGCAGCGGAAACAACAAAAACCCCTCAGCAAAAAATCAATCGGTTAAAGAAACCATGTGTGCAAGTGTTTTCAAACGTGTTCAACCGTGACAAACCAAGTAGAGAGGTAGATAATCAAGTCACGGATCTAATGCAACAAGAATAACTTGAAAACACGAAGTAAAACTTGAGATACGATTTCTACCCGATATAAAACAGATCAGCAACGCTGCAAAGAAACTCGTGTATCTCAAAAACTACAGATCTGAAGCTCGTGAAAATTTCACAGATGATATATAATTGAGTTGTGAAGACAATCCAAAAAGAATCACGTCAATCGGATCTGTAAAACTCAAGTTATGAACGAAACACCAAAGCAACGTTGGTCTGTCCAGAAACTCGGCGAGAAATACTTGACGAAAAACAAATCGGACGAACAAGGCACAAAAGCTCCTCGAAACTATGAACTTTATTCAATAGAAACACAGGAGGAACAGACCAAAGTTCTCTCCCCACGAGAGCTCTGGCCTCCCTTGCTTTTATAGCCAGCCCTCAGGCTAATCAATCCAATCTAGGACTCCTACTCCTAATTGGACTCGTATCCTAACTTACCATAACTGCTCAGGACTCTCCTATTCGCAGATAGAAGCAAACGTGAGACTTCCAAACATCTTAGGAACGTCCTAAACATTCCTAAAACAACTCAACTTCGTGCCTAGCACGAAATCCTATCGTAACCAACTCAAATCTTCCATATTTGAGCCATATCCGACTCAGCCTCAGCCTGAGTACGTAATCCAGCCGGTTGGACCTTTCCGACCAATTCTTTACGTCCACTTCTCTTCATCACGCCTTGGAACAATGTTTCCACGTCCATGCACTCCTTGCACACGTGCAAACACCTTCCAACGACGTACACGCAACCTTCATATGCACTGCACTTGATCCAAACATGCTGCGCGACCTCCCGATCAACTCAACCACAGCTCCTCCCGAACTTGGTTGTTGGAACCTCATCTCCTCCTTGAGACTAGTCCAAGGATCCCGTCACCAGCCATATCTTGAACTAAAGCAACACCTGCACATGAATAAAAAACCAATTCTTCCGAGCACAAGTCCTCGACTTGACTCACGTTAGTTCGAAAACCACAACACCTTACATGAGCACGTCACATAAGCATGTTGCAAACCATATCAAATGATAACAGCCATAACCACCAAAACACACCAAAAACTTAGCAAACTAATACTAAGCAAACCTTCCCATAAAGCAAGTTTGAAACGTTGCGAGTTAAAAGCAAAAACAAGACGCTGCAGTTCTACGAGTTGAACTTCACGGGAGCTCCCTAAAAACAAGCTCCGGACCTCACATAAGCTCTCCGGACCTTGCAGGAGCTCTCCGGACCTTGCGTCGGACCTTGCCAACACTTGGCGGACCTAACAAAGAACTTGTCGGACCTTGCCACAGAAGAATGTTTTGGCAATATTCAAAACTTTGAATGTTAATGCTAACTTTTATCCTAATTGCCAATGTATTTAGCACACATAGGTCTCACAATCTCCCCCTTGATGAATGCATTGGCAACACCAATTAAAATCCGAACATTGGCTTATGAAAAGTTTTGAAAAGCTTTGAAAACTCATTTCTCCCCCTTTATTAATTTCTCCCCATTTTTTAAAATCAGAGAAGGAAGAAAGTGTATAACATATGCAAAGTGTAAAAAAAATCTCTCCTTATACATATTTCTCCCCCTTTGACAATGTCTTCAGCAAGGTTCAAAAGAGAAATTTTTAAATGTTATGAGCATATTATAACATATACATACAAAACAAAGTTCATCAAAGTCATACTATCAGGTTACTTACACTATCACATCAATGAGATACATAAAGTAGTGTAAGCCATGCTAGAGATCAAATGTATTTTTCAGTTTAAGCAAGTCATGATCTCCCTTACTCAACTATTTCAAAATCTGAAAACATGACACTTGTTGCTGCATTTTTATTATTCATAATCATTTAAGGCACAAAGTTGATTATATGATATTTGCAAGAGATTATATGCCGCATCAGCCTTATTCTAACCAACCAAGCCAAGCCTATGTCATTTGACAATCAGAAGCTTAAGGACATGGTTTTAGTCATACACAATTCCTTCCAAGTTCATATCTTAGTGCAATGATAAGCAATCTCAAAAGAAGAAGTGCGATGCATTCATATTCTCTTGATCTTTTCTTAATTTTTTATTTGAAAACTCAACATGTGAGCTGATCACTTGATTAATTTTTTATGATTAAAAGCACTTGTAAGCACGCAACAAGTTCAAAACAGCAAGAAAGTTCGATCATGACCAGATTTAGTGTAAGTAATTATTCCAATTACTAGTCATGGCAAAAACTACAAAATGTATAACATGAGTAATGTAGTATGAACTTTCAGCCTGTAAAAGTAATCACAAAGTCATATATGTATGAAATACTATGCTCATATTATTTTAGTTTCAGATTCACACATAGACTTTCAAAGTTTCAAAAACTCCCCCTCAATTTAAGCCATGAGGATGCATAACCCCTATTTCACTATGAATGAAACAAAAACGAGTGAAATCCAAAGGTTTTGTAAAAATATCAACCAATTGTTGTTCGGTATCGACATGGTGAAGCACAATGTTTCCTTTTTCAACATTATCACGAAGAAAGTGATACCTAATGTCAATGTGCTTAGTTCTAGAATGTTTCATGGGGTTTTTAGCAATACAAATTGCACTAGTTTATCACAAAACAGTGGAACACTATCTAAATCAACCCCATAGTCCTTAAGTGTTTGAACAATCCAAAGAATTTGTGAGCAAGCGCTAGCCGCAGCTACATATTCAGATTCGGCCGTAGATTGTGCAACTGAACTTTGTTTTCTAGAGGACCAAGCAACAAGTGAATTACCAAGAAAATGACAAGCACCCGAAGTACTTTTCCTATCAATCCTACAACCCCCAAAATCAGCATCTGAAAAAGCTTTCAAAGAAACGGTTGAGGAAGAAGGAAGAAAAATGCCAAATTCTTGAGTTCCATGTAGGTACCTGAGAATCCTTTTGATGGCTTGGCGATGTGAAGCACGTGGAGAAGCTTGAAAACATGCACAAAGACATACGCTGAATTGTATGTCCGGTCTTGACGCCGTGAGATACAAAAGTGATCCAATCATACTTCTGTATTCTTTTTTATCGACCGGGTCACCATCTTCGTCAAGTTCAAGTGTTGTTGCTGTTCCCATTGGTGTCCGAAGAGGCTTGCATTTGTCCATGTTCAAGCGCTTAAGAAGGTCCTTTTTATACTTAGTTTGATGCACAAAAGTTCCTTCTTTTGTTTGCTTGATTTGCAGCCCCAAAAAGTATGTGAGTTCTCCCATCATACTCATCTCAAATTCTGAACTCATCATAGCTGAAAACTTGGACACGAGATCATGAGAAGCACAACAAAAGATAATATCATCCACATACACTTGAACGAATAATGAGTCATTGCCATGCTTAAGTACAAAAAGAGTTTTATCAACCTTGCCCATGGTAAACCCCTTTTCAAGTAAGAATGTTTTTAACCTATCATACCATGCTCTAGGGCCTTGTTTTAGACCGTACAAGGCTTTGGACAGTTTGTAAACATGATTAGGAAAATTTGGATTTTCAAAACCCGGTGGCTGCTTAACATAAACCTCCTCCTCTATGTAGCCATTAAGAAAAGCACTTTTAACATCCATTTGATATAACTTGAAACCTTTAGATGCAGCAAATGCTAATAAAATTCTTATAGCTTCTAATGTAGCAACAGGAGCAAATGTTTCATCAAAATCTAGACCTTCAATTTGAGTGAAACCTTGAGCAACCAACCTAGCTTTATTTCTAACCACAACTCCATCCTCACTTTTCTTATTTTTAAATACCCATTTAGTTCCAATTAATGTGTGACCTTGAGGTGGAGGTAAAAGTTTCCAAACATTATTTCTTTCAAAATTTTCTAACTCTTCTTGCATGGCATTAATCCAAGATTCATTAGTGAGTGCGTGTGATATATCCTTGGGTTCAAAAGAAGCAACAAAAGCAGAATGAGCATGAGAGTTTGGATCGCAAAACCTGGACCGAGTGACTCGTTCATGCAAGCTTCCAATGATTTGTTGTGGAGGATGACTTTTGAGTACTCGGAGGGGAGTAGACACTTCACAAGCACCTTCTTCTTCATGTTTGGACCTTTGATTAGGAGAGCTTGTTGATTGAGGAAGGTCCGAACCAGCAGTAGTGACTGTTGGTGCTGGTTGTGGTGCAAAATCAGCAGCTTGATCGTTATTTACTTCCAAGTTTTCGGGCAGCAGCACCACTTCTTCATCTTCTTCAATAAAAATACTCTCCCCCTGCGGATATGGATCCGGACCTGCAATATTGGAGCTAGTACTTGGACTATCTTCATCAAAAGAAACCTCGCAAGTCTCCACAATTTTGTTAGTGTCAAGTAAAAGCACACGGTAGCCTCTAGTATGAGATGGATAACCAAGAAACATGCCATCAACAGATCTAGCTTCAAATTTATCAAGATTACCATGTTTCTTAACAAAGCATTTGCAACCAAAGACCCTAAAGTGTGTAACACTAGGCCTATGTCCAAACCGGAGCTCATATGGGGTTTTTCCAAACTTAGCACGCAAGAAAACACAATTTGAGACATAACAAGCGGTTGCAATTGCATCAGCCCAAAATTTCCTAGGAGTTTGATATTCATCAAGTATAGTCCTAGCCATCTCAACTAAGGTCCTGTTCTTTCTTTCTACGACACCATTTTGTTGTGGTACATAGGGTGAAGAGTATTGATGATCTATTCCATTTTCAGCACAAAAGTGATCAAAGGATTGGTTTTTAAATTCAGTTCCGTTATCACTTCTAATTGCTTTTAATGATCCTGGGTGATCAATAGATAGTCTAAGAAATAAAGTTCTAAAATGACTAAAAGCTTCATTCTTAGATGCTATAAAATAAACCCAAGAATATCTGGAATAATCATCAACAATCACAAGCACATACCATTTACCTCCGAAGGATTGAACACGTGTCGGACCTACTGTGTCAAGATGTAAAAGTTGTCCCGGTTCAGCTGTCATGGTCATTGTGAGAGGAGCATGTGAACCTGCAACAAACTTAGCATGTCTACAAGAAGAGCACACAATATCATTGTCCTTTTTAAGCTTCGGCAGCCCATGTATGCGATCGAGAGCACTAACACGAGTGAGATGATCAAAGCCTATGTAACCAAGTCTACGATGCCAAAAATATAGATCCTTTGTATCATTAGCAACTAGACACCGATGCTTAGAAGTTGACAAATCAAAATCAGCTTTAAAAACTCTTCCAAACCTAGACATGTTAAACAAAAGCTCACCTTTTGAATCTACAACCTTGCAGTAATTTTTAGCAAAGCTAACCTCTAGATTTTCATCTAGCAATTGTGAAACCGAAAGCAAGTTGTATTTCAAATTTTTAACAGGTGCCACATCTTTCAAAGTGTAGTGATTGTTTACTCTAATCGAACCTTTAGCAATTATGGGAGTAGAAGAGTTATCGGCGAAAGTAACATTTTCTACACGTGACACAAAAGAGAGAGAGGAGAACCATTCTTTGTTACTGGTTATGTGGCGTGAGCAACCTGAATCCATAATCCAAATGTTCTCCTTCCTCAAACGTGAAACCTACACAGCAGCACAATACGTCGATGACTCAATACTGGGGTTAGTTAAAAGACTTTTAGGAATCCAGTACTGAGTCACACGACGTCCAGCAGGAATAACACGCGAAAGCTGAGAAGGTACAGCAGGTTTATGAGCCAAACATCGAAAATTTTTGTTCCCAACTACTGACTTAGAAGATGTGTTATATGTAGAACAAAAAACAGTTGGTCCAGGAGCAAGTTTTTGACTCATTACAGCAGGTTGCAAGCTCCGAACATTCGGTCTAGCAGATTTTGCTTAGTTGTTATGTGATCTAGCAAGTATTCTTTGTTTCTTATCGTGTTTAGCTAGTCTATAACAAAAATCCATGACATGACCATCTCTACCACAGCAGGTACAATGAAAAATAACCTTATTATCATGTCCAGATGAGCAAGCAACACGTTTATTAGAACCCGAATGGGACAGTACTCCTGCAGATTTGAAAATCACCTCTTTTGGTCTAGGAGCTGTTTGAATCAAACCGCTTCCTAATGACTTTACAACTTTAGGTGGGTGTGCCTTAGCATGAGCATGAGAATTAAAACCTAAACCAGTTTTATCATTACAAGACTTGGAAGAATTCAGCAGCAAGTTTAGGTTCTTATTTGCATTAGAAAACCGATCTAGTGTCCTATGCATGTCATCAAGTTTATTGGACAGATCAAAGCAGTTTTCACATGAAGTTTTTCCTTTTAGTTTGCAATTTGAACAATATTTAACTTCATGCACACGTAAAGCATTGTTCAAAATAGAAATCTCATTCATAGCATCATTTAGTTTCTTATTCAGATCATCACATGAAGAACAATGCAAATCAATTGTAGAACAACAAGCATCTTTCAAATTTTTATCATTAAGTGCAGCAAGCTCTTTGTTCTTTTCAATTTCAAGTTCAAGTTTATCAAGTGTAGATGTGTGTGCACTTCTTAAAGAGGATAATTGTTCATAAATTAAATCACATGAGGAACAAGAATCATCACTAGGAATCAAAGTTTTTAAACGATTAATTTCAGATTCTAGTGATTCAATTTTAACAGCATTGTTCCTAAGTTTTTCATCCTTTTTCTTTAATATAACAGTGGCACGAGAAATAGCATCACACATTTCTTCGCAAGTGGGACATACCTCTTCATCGTCGCTGTTGTGTTCTGCCTCCTCGGAGCTTGAACTTGACTTGCTCGCCATGCAGCACATATTTGCCATAGCTTCTTCATCTTCATCACTACCGGTGTCCACATCACTTGAGCCGAAATCTTGAAGTGCAGAGATCATACAATGCACTATGTTGCGCATTGATAAATCTTTCTTCTTCTTATTCTTTGCAAACGATTTCTTCAGCCTTGTTTGCTTTTCTTCACGTGAAGTCGGACCTGAAATGTTAGGGCACTCCGTACGAAAATGTCCTGTCTTACCACATTCAAAACATCGTTGAGGTCCGGAGCTTCCTCTCCTTCTAGTTCTCACAGTTTGCAATGCTTTTGAGAACCGAGTAGAGATGAGTGCAAGCCCCTCCTCTGGAAACTCTTCAATCTGTTCAAGGGTTAGAGAGGACAGCAAAGAGAGTGCACCACTAGATGATGATTGACTAGAACTAGACATGTCACGTTGCGAAACAAATGCAATAGACTTGTTGGGGTTTTTACATGAGATGATGTCAATTTCATGAGTTTTCAGTTTAGAATAAAGCACGTCTAAAGTAAGAGAACTCATGACAGTAGATTCACGAATAGATGTTACTTTCATCTCCCAAATTGACATATCTAATGCTCCTAATAATTGTATAGCATTTTCAGCATCTGAAAAGTTAACATTGACACTACGCAAGTTGCTGAGAATTTTATTAAAGCGAGCAAAAATGTCGTCAATTGACTCACCGGATTGCATCTCAAAACGCATGTATTCTTTCTTGAACATATCTTTCCTTACCTACTTGATCGTATTGGATCCTTCATGGTAGTCACAAAGAGCTTTCCAAACATCATATGCAGATCGGAGGTGTGCAACACAGTCGAAGTCGCTTTGAGGCAATCCTTGGATGATCAAGTTGCGAGCCTTGTTGTTGTTGTCAACATCTCTCATGTTCGCAGCCGTAACTTGATCGTTGGGTGGTACATCGAAGTTCCGGTAGACCTTTTCCCATATGGCGAAGCCTTGCGCCTGTATGTAGGCCTCCATCCGCGCCTTCCAAACCTGAAAATCGATGTCATTGAACACACAAGGTTTTGCGGAGTACTTCTCCATGATGGTTAGACAAAACACGTGCAAATCACAAAGATTAGAGCACCTTGGCTCTGATACCAATTGTAGGATTGAAGAGCACTTGAAAAGCTACCAGAGGGGGGTGAATGGTAGATTAAAACTTTTCGCAGCGGAAACAACAAAAACCCCTCAGCAAAAAATCAATCGGTTAAAGAAACCATGTGTGCAAGTGTTTTCAAACGTGTTCAACCATGACAAAACAAGTAGAGAGGTAGAGAATCAAGTCACGGATCTAATGCAACAAGAATCACTTGAAAACACGAAGTAAAACTTGAGATACGATCAAAACATTAAACGAAGATCAATCTGTTCTACCCGATATAAAACAGATCAGCAACGCTGCAAAGAAACTCGTGTATCTCAAAAACTACAGATCCGAAGCTCGTGAAAATTTCACAGATGATAGATAATGGAGTTGTGAAGACAACCCAAAAAGAATCACGTCAATCGGATCTGTAAAACTCGAGTTATAAACGAAACACCCAAGCAACGTCGGTCTGTCCAGAAACTCGGCGAGAAAGACTTGACGAAAAACAAATCGGACGAACAAGGCACAAAAGCTCCTCGAAACTATGAACTTTATTCAATGGAAACACAAGAGGAACAGACCAAAGTTCTCTCCACACCAGAGCTCTGGCCTCCCTTGCTTTTATAGCAAGCCCTCAGGCTAATCAATCCAATCTAGGACTCCTACTCCTAATTGGACTCGTATCCTAACTTACCATAACTGCTCAGGACTCTCCTATTCGTAGATAGAAGCAATCGTGAGACTTCCAAACACCTTAGGAACGTCCTAAACATTCCTAAAACAACTCAACATCATGCCTAGCACGAAATCCTATCATAACCAACTCAAATCTTCCATATTTGAGCCATATCCGACTCGGCCTCAGCCTGAGTACACAATCCAGCTGGTTGGACCTTTCCGACCAATTCTTTACGTCCACTTCTCTTCATCACGCCTTGGAACAATGTTGCCACGTCCATGGACTCCTTGCACACGTGCAAACACCTTCCAACGACGTACACGCAACCTTCATATGCACTGCCCTTGATCCAAACATGCTGCGCGACCTCCCGATCAACTCAATCACAGCTCCTCCCGAACTTGGTTGTTGGAACCTCATCTCCTCCCTGAGACTAGTCCAAGGATCCCGTCACCAGCCATGTCTTGAACTAAAGCAACACCTGCACTTGAATAAACAACCAATTCTTCCGAGCACAAGTCCTCGACTTGACTCACGTTAGTTCGAAAACCACAACACCTTACATGAGCACGTCACATAAGCATGTTGCAAACCATATCAAATGATAACATCCATAACCACCAAAACACACCAAAAACTTAGCAAATTAATACTAAGCAAACCTTCCTATAGAGCAAGTTTGAAACGTTGCGAGTTAAAAGCAAAAACAAGACGCTGCAGTTCTACGAGTTGAACTTCACGGGAGCTCCCTAAAAATAAGCTCCGGACCTCACAGAAGCTCTCCGGACCCTGCAGGAGCTCTCTGGACCTTGCGTTGGACCTTGCCAACACTTGGCGGACCTAACAAAGAACTTGTCGGACCTTGCCACAGAAGAATGTTTTGGCAATATTCAAAACATTGAATGTTAATGCTAACTTTTATCCTAATTGCCAATGTATTCAACACATAGGTCTCACACAAAATTATCTAACTCATTGCTTAGATCTCGCTGCCATGGTACTCGCACTAAACATGTGGAGGCACTACCTACTCTGTAATCTCGTGCATTTGTATACTGACCACAAGAGCCTCAAGTACATATTCACTCAGAAGGAGCTGAACATGAGGCAACAAAGATGGTTGGAATTGATATAGGATTACGAAAAAGAGATCCATTATCACCCTTGCAAGGCAAACGTAGTGGCGATGCGCTGAGTTGTAAGTCACACGTCAACAATCTGACCATCACACCATTGGAAGAGAGCGAGCCACCATTGCATGTGATTCCACCTGGAGCTCTCTACAACTTAGCTTTGATCCCCACCATCCGTGAAGAAATAGCGGCAGCTCAGAAACATGACAAGGGCATGTCGCATTTGCAGAGACGTGTAGACAGTGGGGAGCTAAAATGTTTCCGGAAAGATGGAGATGGCGTCCTATGGTTCAAGGACCAGATCATCGTACCCCGTAACCCGGAGTTACGGAAGAAAATCTTTGATGAGGCTCACTTGTTAAAGTTTTCTATTCACCCCGGCAGCAACAAGATGTATCAAGAACTCAAAAACAAGTTTTGGTGGGATAAAGCGGGAGATCGCAAAGTACGTGTCCGAGTGTGATACATGTCGATGGATGAAGGCAAACCACATGAAGAAACTGGGACTGCTACAACCACTGGGCGTTCCTTTCTGGAAGTGGGAAGACGTGAGCATGGACTTCATCGTCGGTTTACCCACCACCTTTCAGAAGCATGATTCAGTGTGGGTGATCGTCGACCGGCTCACCAAAGTTGCCCATTTTATCACGGTCAATACCAACTACAACGCCAAGAAGTATGCTGAATTGTACATCTCACGGATCCTATGCTTATATGGCGTACCCCGCACCATCATTTTGGATTTGGGAACTTTATTTGTGTCTCGTTTTTGGGAGCAGCTGCATGCTTCCTTGGGGACGAAGCTGATATGTAGTTCAGCCTACCACCCGCAGACGGACGGGCAAACCGAGCAGGTAAATCAGATTCTAGAAGATATGCTACGAGCTTGTGCTATCAACCACGGTAAGAATTGGGATGATCACTCACCATTAGCCGAGTTCTCGTACAACAATGGGTACCAAGCCAGCATCAAGATGGCGCCCTATGAGGCGCTATACGGGAGAAAATGCCGCACACCACTGAATTGGTGTGAGTCTTGCAAAAGGGTCACCTTCGGGATTCATCTTGTCAACAATGCGGAGGAAAATGTTCGGCTGATTCAAGCGAACCTAAAAGCCGCCCAATCCCGACAAAAACAGTATAAGGACCGGAGAAGATGCCCGTTACAATTCGATGTAGGAGATCACGTGTATCTACGTGTGTCTCCAATGAAGGCCGTGAATAGATTCGGGGTGAGAGGAAAGTTGGCACCCCGATTCATCGGTCCATTCCAGATTACAGAAAGATGTGGATCAGTAGCTTACCCGCTGGAATTACCAGAAACATTTTCCGTTGTGCATGACGTCTTTCACATATCTCAGCCGAGGAAGTGTCTTAAGCTATCAACTACCGTTCAGCTAGGGGATATTGAAGAACTGAAACCGGATCTCACTTATCGAGAGGAACCGGTTCAGATAATTGATGAAAAGGCCCGAACCACATGCAACCGTACGTTGTGGTTCTACAAGGTTCTATAGAGTAATCACTCCGTAGACGAAGCGACATGGGAGAGCGAAGGTTTTCTTCGCGCTAACTACCCCGACTTTTTCACGTCGCACATACGGTAACTTTCCACCATCCTCTCTCTCATTTTTCACCTTATAATCTCGGGACGAGATTGTTTTAGGGGGGGGAATGAAAGGGCCTAAGTTTTTGCACACATTCAAAGTGTTCATCACACCACCCACACCTCATTTTAGGAAAACTTATGAATACCTTTGAAGAGCAAGTAAGCACCATGAACATGGTCATTAGAGGATAAATTCACAAAATGCAAAAGTGGCATTTCCCACATGCATCTTATAGGGGCTGAGCATATGAAAAACTCATACATTTTTCTAGGAATGCTCATGCCAAATTTCACCCAAATCCAAAACCTTTTTGAGGTATTTTTGGGTATAACTAGAAAGAGGCTAGTTTCAACTCAAATTCAAACTTCTTTCATTCCATCAATTCAAAAGTGGGATTCATTCACACCCAGCACATTTTTGTGAGCTCACACACCAATTTTCACTCCATTTGGAGTTAATCTTGACATGAGCTATTGTGGCTAAATTCAAAACAAATTTGAATTTCGGATTCACATTTGCTGCAAATTTGATCAAATCAACTCACACTTTGAATTATTCAAAGTCAATTGGCCATTTTGAACTTTGATCAACTTACAAGGGGTAGGAAGGTCTCTACTGTTTTGAGCAATGGGGAAAATTGAATTTTAGAGGTTAAAAGGGGCAGTGGGACCCAGTGGTAGTGACACAACGAGAGGGAACGAGTTTCAACCTCCGCTCTGTTTTCCGGGCCGCAGCTACGGACGCCACGGCGGGAGCGAGGGCGCCACCAGCTGCTTCCGTTTTCCCCATGCTGGAACGGTCACCCGGCCCTTATCTCCGCAGCCGAGCGCCACAGTCCAAGTTCTTCACCCTCTCATCGCCGCTCACGAGCTCAATTGTCGGCTCCCGCGAAAACACACCCGAACGCCGCCACTCTCCTTTCCTGATCCCTCACGCTAGCTAAGCCTCGGTTGCTCGAGCTGTATACATAAAAAAAGCTTTGCCCACATGTGCTCTACCGTGCTATCACCACCACTCCGACGTTGTGAGCTGCTGTTAGCCACCAATTGAGTAACAGCGCCACACGTCCGAAGCCAACCGGCAGAACCTGAAGCGGCTCGCCGTGGACAGCACGCTACAGCCATCCTCGCCTCCACTTCTCTACACAAGAAAGGTGCGTCACCGTGTGTAGAAGGTATAGCCGAAAGCCGTTTGGCATATGATCAATCATATAATGTCACACCCGGTTTCTCCGAAGAACACCCGAGTGAATATCACATGTATGCCAGGATCATTTTCTCATACATGTGATGACAAATAGTGAAGCATCATTTATTACAAGCCAGGTGTCGAATATAAATAAGTCTTACATAGCAAATGTCTCAATGGACAATAATAAGTTCATCACAAGTAAATAAACTAGCAGCGGAATAATTATTCTTGTGGGCTCCGTCACAGGCGCTGCCGGGGGGTCTCCATGAACCTAGAAACCTTCTTCGGGTCCAAAGTCTTAGTCATTATACACCACCTCATTATCTTGACCTGAGCAGCAATATAAACCAACAAAATATGCAAGGTTGAGTACCAATGGTACTCAGCAAGTGTGGGAAAATTATATCATGCATAGCTAGAACAAGGAGAGGTTGAACTCATGGCTAAAGCACTACGCAATTAATACCTATCACCTTAGCTTATTAAGCACCTACATTACTACACAGGTGAAATGGTCCCAATCTCCCATCCCATCATCATAATCCAATAATCATAACATCATTTCCAATGTTAAGCTCCCCGCTTAACATCCACAACTTCCAAAACCATCAATCCTCTAATCATGAATAAGTTCAAGCCGCTCTTGACCGTGAGCACAGCTGTCATGACAGTTTTGACTCTACAGAGTTTGCACCACAGTACCCACATGTAGTGATTTCATCCCAAATTGCCGGGTGGACTAAAAGAACCTCCATTATGCCAGTGGCTACGAACCACATTCACACTTCCCAGGTGTGTAGCCAGGAGATCACTACGAAGCCTTTACAAAGGGATTCCCGACGAGCATGGGCCCACTGAGGTTTCACCCCTAACAGCATACAAGAGGCTCCAACCCCGCTGCAGTGGCCCCCTCTTGAGCCTTGTAGTTCATATGGTAGTCCAGCTGACACCTATTCCCCGCACCATCCAACACACCCATACTACGCCGGGGATACACCTAATTAATTGGCCAAGCTGCCCCATCTCAGCATGTGGTTGGCACGTTAAAGCCAGGTTACATGCTCCATGAACCGGTCCTTAGGATCCGGGCAAGTACTAAACACAAACCCGAGTCTCGTGCACCCAGCACACAACCAAAACATCCAACTTGCCTTGATCCCTACCTCTACATAACTCACAATATCTCATTTAAGAGTATGGTAGAATAAACTGATGATCTTATATCCCAAATATCCCATTCTAAGCATGGCTAAGCATATGCATAATAATAAATGACATGATAAAATAAATCCCAATCCCAAGCTACAAGGGAACAAGGTAATGCAATTCTAGGGAAACTTCCTAGCATGGGTTTCATATTTCAATTGACAATGCAAATAATTCTAGCTACACATCCTAGCATAGGATCAAAGTGGTCAAGGACACTTGCCTCCTTCCTGCTGCTCTTGAAATAGGTAGTCCTGATCTTGGAAAGGAATAACTTGCTCTTGAGCAGGTTCTAGATCATACCATCACACATAGCAAAAGAAAAACAACAATCCATAAGACATAGTTCACACTTCCACTTCATACAAACCACACATTCATATTTATGAAAGTCTTTCACCATTATATGTGTTGTGGTTACTCTATGTGTGTTGATTTGTGGCTTGCATGCACTTTTAATCATGTGTATATGATTCCTACTTTTGTGTTCACATTTATACTTACATACTATATATATGAGTTTCCAATTTAAATAAATTCCTTATATTCAATTACTACACCTTTTAGCTACCAAGTATGCATGAAAGGTATTTTCCTTCTCCATATGTGTCTTCAGAATTTCTACCAACCCTAAACTGAATTCTTTGGATTTTGGAAACTTCATTTATCATTTTCTAGTTATTTATACCTAGCTTGCTATATTTTCAGATTTATTTCCAATGCCTAAATGTGAACTTTATTATGAAAATAACAAGACACCTCATCTAAACAGAATAGATTCTGATCTAAAATATTTACTAATATATTTTTGACCTTTTCCTCTGATGTAAACTATTTTACAATTATTTTCCCTATTTTCCAGAACTATTCTTTACTTAAAAATGTGACCCTAAATGTGAATAATAAATTAAACAGATTCATTTCAGCCCAAAATATATTTTTATCTCACTCCAAAGTTTTCTAAACACTGAGAAAGTTTTTAATTTAATTTTGACAATATGTTTGTCCCACGTTTTAAATTTTTAAACACTAGCCACATTTCAATTTCCTAAATAAAATATTAAACAGGGCTAAAAAGGTAATCTCACCCCACTACAGGGTCTATAATATTATTTTAACAATTTTCAGGGGTCTAGCTATACATAACAGAGGGGTTTTTCCTAATTTTTATTAAGTCCAGGGGCTAAAACTGATTTTTAAATGAATTTACATGATTTTCTGAAGTTCCAGGGGCTAGATCAGAAGTTTCCGGGGCTAGCTCTTATTTCCCGAGAACCCCAGGGGGTAGCACGTAAGATTTCCAGTCTTTATAACGCGGGGCTGACGTGGACCGTCCGATTGAAAACAGACGGCTGAGATTATAACATTGAACCGGTACGCGGGGATTTAAACTCTACCGTGCGATTTAAAATAAACGGCGCACAAGCGGCCACGTCGCTCTGATCGAGCGCGGGCGGCGCTGCCCGGTTGCGCACGGCGGCGGGAGGCGGTGATCTCGCCGGAGACTTTCGGATCTTCGAGAATTCTTCCTAGAACGGTGATCTTATGGCATAGATCGGTAGAGGAGAGGTCGGGGATCTCACCTCGGGGGTTTTCTTGAACTCGTAGGTCCTGGAAGGCGGTCGGCGACGAGGTCCGAATTGAAACCACGGCAAGGCTCGGCGGCGCTATGTTTGAACCACAAGTCACCGAGTTTTCTGCACCTGCAGGGTTCCCCGGAGGCGGTGGATCAAGACCAGCGAGTTAGATCGGAATTTCCGAGCTTAAATCGGCTAGAATTCGCCGGAGAAGGCTCGGTTTCTCACCGGAGTAAAAATGGCGGATCTTGTGGGAAAAACAGAACGAGGCCGGGGTTTTTATAGATGGGGTAGGGCGGCGGGTTGGTTTAGATCGAGCTGGAGTCTTCGGGGTCCGGAAATTGGCTGGGATACGCGAGAATTCCCGATCGGTTTTGATTCGGGTGAGAGAGTCCCGGCCGATCGCGGCGCGGACGCGAGGAAGAAGAAAGCTGGCGGGCCCCGCCTGTCAGTGGGAGGAAGGGGCGCGCGCGCGGCCTCGGGCTGGCGCGGAGCAGGGTGGGCCGGCTGGTGGGTTTCGGCCCACTGGCCGGTTTTTTTCTGTTTTCCTTTTTCTTTTTCTATTTCTTTTCTGTTTTGAGTTTAATTTGAATTCCAGTTTGAATTTGAATTATTGCAAAACATGCAATACGTCCAAAAATTTTTAAATTCCTCTCTTAACATGATTTAGGGTCTTAACAAGATTTTTGGGGTGTTACAGCTCAACCCCCTTAAAAGAAATCTCGTCCTCGAGATTGGTGGTTCTAAGAAAACAATTTCGGAAATTGTGCCTTGAGCTCGTCTTCCCGCTCCCAGGTGGCTTCCTCTTCTGAATGATGCTTCCACTGCACCTTGCACATCAGGATTCTTTTATTTTTGGTGATGCGTTGCATTGTCTCCAAAATCTTGTGTGATTGCTCGGCATAAGACAAATCCTCAGCTACATCCACTTCATTCATGGGTAACACCTCTTCAGGCATCCTCAGACATTTCTTGAGTTGTGACACATGGGATACATCGTGCACATCCGATAGACGAGCCGGTAATTCTAGTTGATACGCCACTTCGCCTTTCCTTTCTAGAACTTGAAAGGGTCCGATGTATCGAGGTGACAACTTACCTTTCACCTAGAACCGACGAAGTCCTCTGATAGGGGACACCTTGAGATAGACATAGTCTCCCACGTTGAAAACGAGCTCTCTTCTTCGTACATCGGCATAGCTCTTTTGGCGTGTCTGTGCTATCCTCAAATTGTTGCGAATTTCCCTCACCTTCGCCTCGGCTTCTTGTAGTACTTCTGGACCAAACACTTTACTTTCCCCTGTTTGGTTCCAAAATAGGGGAGTTCTGCACTTCCTCCCGTACAAGGCTTCAAACGGTGACATCTTCATACTAGCTTGATAGCTGTTGTTATAGGAAAACTCCGCATACGGTAAGTTCTTGTCCCAACTCCTATTGTTTTTGAGTGCACATGCCCTCAGCATATCTTCAAGGATCTGATTGGTTCTCTCCGTCTGCCCGTCCGTTTGGGGATGATAGGCAGAGCTGAAATTTAGATGGGTTCCCATGGATTCATGCAACTTCTGCCAAAACCTCGAGGTGAACTGTGTCCCTCGGTCCGACACTTTCTTCTTCGGCACTCCATGGTAACACACGATCCTTGACATGTATAACTCCGCCAATTTGGATCCACTGTAGCTTTCCTTTACGGGGATGAAGTGGGCTACCTTGGTTAGCCTATCAATGATGACCCATATCGAATCATACCCTGATTGGGTCCTAGGAAATCCCACGATGAAATCCATGCTGATTTCTTCCCATTTCTATTCAGGCACTTTGAGTGGTTGCAATAATCCCGCGGGTCGTTGATGTTCTGCTTTCACCAACTGACATGTGTCACATGAGGCAACATGTTCCGCGACATCGCGCTTCATGCCATACCACCAATACCTGCTCTTGAGGTCCTGGTACATCTTCGTACTCCCAGGATGAATGGAATAGTCAGAATCATGAGCCTCCTTCAAAATCAATTCACTGATCTCCTTTACTTCTGGCACACAGATTCTTTTCCCGTGCCACACCGTTCCTTGTTCATCCTCTCTAAAACCAGGAGCTTTATTTTCCTTGATGAGTTGTCTGATCTCTTGTATCTTCGCATCATTCTTTTGACCCTCGCGGATGTCTCGCTCGAGGGTGGAATCCACTTCCATGGCGATGGCTTCACCACTATTTACCAGGCATAGATTGAGCCTTATAACCTCGTCCTTCAATTCTGTCGGCATGTCCTTCAAGCTGAACTTCTTGACCTACACTTTCCGACTTAAAGCATCGGCAACAACGTTTGCTTTCCCAGGATGATAGTTGATGCCTACATCAAAGTCCTTGATTAGCTCTAACCATCTCCTTTGTCTGAGGTTGAGGTCTGGCTGTGTGAATATGTACTTCAAACTCTTATGATCCGTATATATCTCGGTCCTCTTCCCCATCAAATAATGCCGCCAAATTTTCAACGCGTGTACCACTGCGGCTAGTTCTAGGTCATGTGTAGGATAGTTCTTCTCGTGCTTCCGAAGCTGCCGGGATGCATAAGCCACGACATGCCCTTCTTGCATGAGAACACATCCCAACCCGTTTCCAGAGGCATCGCAGTACACCGTGAAGTTCTTCTGCATATCTGGCATAACCAGCACTGGGGCTGTTGTCAATCTTTCCTTTAACTCCTGAAAACTCGTCTCGCACTGTGGCGTCCATGTGAATGTGATTCCCTTCTCCAACAGTTTGGTGAGGGGTCTCGAGATCTTAGAGAATCCCTCAATAAACCGTCGATAGTATCCAGCCAATCCCAAGAAACTCCGAACTTTCCCGACATTTTCAGGGGTCTTCCACTTCTGTATATCCTCGATTTTGGCAGGATCCACGGAGATTCCTCCCTCCGAGATTATATGTCCTAAGAAGGGAACTCTTTTCAGCCAAAACTCACACTTGCTCAAGTTGGCATATAGTTGGTGTTCTCTCAGCCTTTGCAACACCAACCATAGATGTTTCTCATGTTCTTCTTCATTTTGGAGAAGATGAGAATGTCATCTATGAAAACCACCACAAATTTATCCAGATATTCCATGAATACCTTGTTCATGAGATACATGAAGTATGCCGGGGCATTAGTTAGCCCGAAAGGCATGACAGTGTATTCATACAGTCCGTACCGAGATACGAAAGCTGTCTTGGGAACATCAGATTGCCTTATCTTGAGTTGGTGGTATCCCGACCTGAGATCAATTTTCGAGAACACACAAGCTCCCCTCAACTGATCAAACAAGTATTAAATGCGGGGTAATGGGTACTTGTTCTTAATGGTTACCTCATTCAAGGCACGGTAATCCACGCATAACCTTTGGGTTCCGTCCTTCTTGGGCACAAATATCACCAGAGCTCCCCATGGTGAGGAACTAGGACGAATATACCCCTTCTCCGTCAATTCTCTTAAATGATCCTTGAGTTCTTCTAGCTGCTTGGAGTCCATCTGATAAGGTCTCTTGTATATTGGGGCTGTTCCAGGTACTAGCTCAATTGCGAATTCCACTTCACGATCGGGAGGCATACCTGGCAACTCCTCCGGAAAAACATCTGGATATTCCCTGATGGTCCTAATTTCCTCAACTTTCACCTCAACTTGATTTAATTTAATGTCCCTCCCAGGCTCGTGTATTGTTATGAACTTTACTCTTGTGCCACTAGGGTGAGTTAGTTCCACCGTTCTGGTCGAACAATGGATGATCCCTTTATGTTTTGTCAACCAATCCATACCCAAGATAATATCTATCCCTTGTGAATCTATCACTATGAGGTTAGCAGTAAATACCACCCCATTAATGTCTAGGTTCACTTTGGGACACAATTGTCTTGTCCTTATTTCTCCACCTGGAGAGTTTACGGCTAGCATATGGTTCATTTATGTGGTTGCTAGGTCATACTTCTTAACAAACCCTTGAGCAATAAACGAGTGGGTAGCACCAGAATCAAACAACAGGGTTGCAAGGTGTAAATTGGCAGGAAACTTACCAACTACCACGTCGGGTGCCTCTTGTGCTTCCTCCATAGTGACATGGTTCACCCGTCCTCTCATTACATTCTGCTGTTGTGGCTGCGCGGGCTTCTTCTTTGGGCACTTATTGGCGTAGTGCCCCCCTTCACCACAGCTAAAACATTGCACCCCAACCTTAGGTGCCTGGCCTTTGTTGTCTTGGTGTTGGTTTGGGGGTCCTTGCACTGCTGGTCGAGGTGGATATGCTGGGCGAGGCTGCTGTACAAACTGACGTTGTGGCTGTTTTGGTGCTGCGGGAGGCCTGTAGTTCGGGTTGTACCCTCTTGGTGCTGAGTAGGGTACGCAGCACGGTTCGTCTGCCCTGCGGGTTGCTGCATCAGACGTGGGCGGGTGTTGCTTCCTGAGGCTTGATGTGACCACCCGGCCTTCCTCTTGTTCTCATTTTCCAAGGCCTTCAGCTTCCTTTCTACCACAAATGCTCTGTCCACCATCTTTTGGAAGCTTTCATACTCATTTGAGGACATTGCACACTGCATCTCTGCGGTAAGTCCCTCCATGAAACAATCTTGTTTCTGCTCATCAGTCTCTATGTCCCGTGGGGCATAACGGGATAGTTGAGTAAATTTAGTGAGGTATTCCCTCACCGTCATGTTTCCCTGCTGCAGTCCCAAAAACTCCTTCCTCTTGTTTTTCAGTTCACCTCTTGGTATGTAATGGTTGCGGAAGCTACGCTTGAACTCTTCCCAAGTGATGTTCTCAGGGTCATGATGGGCAGCCACATAGGCGGTCCACCAATCAGCAGCAGGTCCATGCAATTGATGAGAGGCAAACAACACCCTCTCATACCCTTGGCACTGTATGATCCTCATCTTGCTCTCAATGGTCATAAGCCAATCATCTGCCTCCAGAGGTTCAGCAGCACTTGCAAACTTTGGAGGTTGAGTTCCTAGAAACTCACTCAGCCTTGGTTGGCGTGGTGCAGCTTGTGGAGGTGGAACTTGATGCAAGTTGGCCACCACTTGAGTCAAGTTCTGGATGAGCTGATTCTGATTCTTCAGCATTTGGTGGAGGGGATCCACTCCTTCGCGCCGACCACGCCGGTCCTGGCCTCCAGAAAGATGAGGGTTGCATGCCTCATCGTTGTTGTTGGCGGGGTTGGCAGCACGTCCTTTTCCTCTTCCGGCCATCTGGCAGAATCAACCAATGTTAATTTGAAAGCATTTAGTATCATCTTACTACTTTCATTTGTTTGTACTTTTGAAGTGTTGAGGCTTTGTTATACTTTTCTGAGGGTTTATTTCTCACACAAAAATAGATGCAATATTATTTCATGTGGGTTCACACACCAAAGCAAAACAATCTAAAGACGAGGCTGTGGACAATTGCTCATGGCTTCCACAACTCACGTCACACACCAAGCATTAACACACCATTAACTTAACGTAACAACTCGACTATTCGACATGTTACTAACTAAGGGAAAGACTCTACACTACTCGTTTTCTTGAGCTGGCTCCTCGGGATCTTCCTCATCATTTCGGCTGCCTTCTGACTCTGCTTTGGGTGGGGAGGCTGCTGGTGGAGAAGTGTGACGATGCCTGGTCGCTCGGTGATCCGGGGAGTCAGGAGTCCATGTATCATTCACTGTGACACACAGTTCATTCCCATCTCCTCTTTCTCTCGCCCCTAAGCAGGCTCGCAGCAACGCCTCCGTTTCCTTCTGGGTGTCCCGGACATCCTGAAGCTCTTGCTGACACTCCTGCAGTCGAGTGCTGAGCATAGCAGCATCCTCCAAGCACAAGTCCATGTGCTCATGGGATGTCCCTTGCTGCACTGGCGGGTACTTGTACTCCGTGGTACCACTCTCACGCTGGAGGACATACATGTACTCAGTCCTGTCCAGGTGGCGACGATAGATGTGACTCTGGCAGGTGATGGCCTCCCAGGTGACATCCTTCTCTACCTCGACCTGTGTCGCTCTACCAGCTAGAGAGCGATGGATCTTAAGCAGCTGATTTTCGTGTATAATCCTCATCTCTGAACTCCATTCTTCCATCTTCTTACGGATGGTCCTGGTGGAGTTATAGTGGATGATTAGCTTGCCCGTATTGCCGGCGGCTTCAAGCATACGTCGAAGACGGCGCAACAAGCCTCCTACTGCCAATCCGTAGGAAAGGTACGTCACCGGACGACTCTCCTCTCTCTTGGCAAGGGCAACTATGGGAACTCTCCCTCCTGTGGACTTGCGAGCAGTGCGAATCATGCGAACCATCTAAAACAAAAAGAATTTAAACTTAGGTTAGATAAACTCTTAAACAAAAATCCTATTTTGAATGAAAATTGGGGTAAGATGGAGAAAGTGACTTATTGAATAACACTTTTCAACACACACCTTGTAAAAATAGTTTGTAAAAAATAAGGCCCTTAAATACATCCATTTCTACCTAGGTCCACGTTCCAACGGGCAACCTTGGCTCTGATACCACTTCTGTCACACCCGGTTTCTCCGAAGAACAACCAAGTGAATATCACATGTATGCCAGGATCATTTTCTCATACATGTGATGACAAATAGTGAAACATCATTTATTACAAGCCAGGTGTCGAATATAAATAAGTCTTACATAGCAAATGTCTCGATGGACAATAATACGTTCATCACAAGTAAATAAACTAGCAGCGGAATAATTATTCTTGTGGGCTCCGTCACAGGCGTTGCCCGGGGGTCTCCATGAACCTAGAAACCTTCTTCGGGTCCAAAGTCTTGGTCATTATACACCACCTCATTGTCTTGACCTGAGCAGCAATATAAACCAACAAAATATGCAAGGTTGAGTACCAATGGTACTCAGCAAGTGTGGGAAAATTATATCATGCATGGCTAGAACAAGGAGAGGTTGAACTCATGGCTAAAGCACTACGCAATTAATACCTACCACCTTAGCTTATTAAGCACCTACATTACTACACAGGTGAAATGGTCCCAATCTCCCATCCCATCATCATAATACAATAACCATAACATCATTTCCAATGTTAAGCTCCCCGCCTAACATCCACAACTTCCAAAACCATCAATCCTCTAATCATGAATAAGTCCAAGCCGCTCTTGACCGTGAGCACGGCTGTCATGACAGTTTTGACTCTGCAGAGTTTGCACCAGTACACCCACATGTAGTGATTTCATCCCCCGTTGCCGGGTGGACTAAAAGAACCTCCATTATGCCAGTGGCTACGAACCACATTCACACTTCCCAGGTGTGTAGCCAGGAGATCACTACGAAGCCTTTACAAAGGGATTTCCGACGAGCGTGGGCCCACTGAGGTTTCACCCCTAACAGCATACAAGAGGCTCCAACCCCGCTGCAGTGGCCCCCTCTTGAGCCTTGCGGTTCATATGGTAGTCCAGCTGACACCTATTCCCCGCACCATCCAACACACCCATACTACGCCGGGGATACACCTAATTAATTGGCCAAGCTGCCCCATCTCAGCATGTGGTTGGCACGGTAAAGCCAGGTCACATGCTCCATGAACCGGTCCTTAGGATCCAGGCAAGTACTAAACACAAACCCGAGTCTCGTGCACCCAGCACACAACCAAAACATCCAACTTGCCTTGATCCCTACCTCTACATAACTCACAATATCTCATTTAAGAGTATGGTAAAATAAACTGATGATCTTATATCCCAAATATCCCATTCTAAGCATGGCTAAGCATATGCATAATAATAAATGACATGATAAAATAAATCCCAATCCCAAGCTACAAGGGAACAAGGTAATGCAATTCTAGGGAAACTTCCTAGCATGGGTTTCATATTTCAATTGACAATGCAAATAATTCTAGCTACACATCCTAGCATAGGATCAAAGTGGTCAAGGACACTTGCCTCCTTCCTACTGCTCTTGAAATAGGTAGTCCTGATCTTGGAAAGGAATAACTTGCTCTTGAGAAGGTTCTACATCATACCATCACACATAGCAAAAGAAAAACAACAATCCATAAGACATAGTTCACACTTCCACTTCATACAAACCACACATTCATATTTATGAAAGTCTTTCACCATTATATGTGTTGTGGTTACTCTATGTGTGTTGATTTGTGGCTTGCATGCACTTTTAATCATGTGTATATGATTCCTACTTTTGTGTTCACATTTATACTTACATACTATATATATGAGTTTCCAATTTAAATAAATTCCTTATATTAAATTACTACACCTTTTAGCTACCAAGTATGCATGAAAGGTATTTTCCTTCTCCATATGTGTCTTCAGAATTTCTACCAACGCTAAACTGAATTCTTTGGATTTTGGAAACTTAATTTATCATTTTCTAGTTATTTATACCTAGCTTGCTATATTTTCAGATTTATTTCCTATGCCTAAATGTGAACTTTATTATGAAAATAACAAGACACTCATCTAAACAGAATAGGTTCTGATCTAAAATATTTACTAATATATTTTTGACCTTTTCCTCTGATGTAAACTATTTTACAATTATTTTCCCTATTTTTCAGAACTATTCTTTACTTAAAAATGTGTCCCTAAATGTGAATAAAAAATTAAACAGATTCATTTCAGCCCAAAATATATTTTTATCTCACTCCAAAGTTTTCTAAATACTGAGAAAGTTTTTAATTTAATTTTGACAATATGTTTGTCCCACGTTTTAAAATTTTAAACACTAGCCACATTTCAATTTCCTAAATTAAATATTAAACAGGGCTAAAAAGGTAAACTCACCCCACTACAGGGTCTATAATATTATTTTAACAATTTTCAGGGGTCTAGCTATACATAACAGAGGGTTTTTTCCTAATTTTTATTAAGTCCAGGGGCTAAAACTGATTTTTAAATGAATTTACATGATTTTCTGAAGTTCCAGGGGCTAGATCAGAAGTTTCCGGGGCTAGCTCTTATTTCCCGAGAACCCCAGGGGGTAGCACGTAAGATTTCCAGTCTTTATAACGCGGGGCTGACGTGGACCGTCCGATTTAAAACAGACGGCTGAGATTATAACATTGAACCGGTACGCGAGGATTTAAACTCTACCGTGCGATTTAAAATAAACGGCGCACAAGCGGCCACGTCGCTCTGATCGAGCGCGGGCGGCGGTGCCCGGCGGCGCACGGCGGCGGGAGGCGGTGATCTCGCCGGAGACTTTCGGATCTTCGAGAATTCTTCCTAGAACGTTGATCTTATGGCATATATCGGTAGAGGAGAGGTCGGGGATCTCACCTCGGGGGTTTTCTTGAACTCGGAGGTCCTGGAAGACGGTCGGCGACGAGGTCCGAATTGAAACCACGGCGAGGCTCGTCGGCGCTGTGTTTGAACCGCAAGTCACCGAGTTTTCTGCACCTGCAGGGTTCCCCGGAGGCGGTGGATCAAGACCAGCGAGTTAGATCGGAATTTCCGAGCTTAGATCGGCTAGAATTCGCCGGAGAAGGCTCGGTTTCTCACCGGAGTAAAAATGGCGGATCTCGTGGGAAAAACAGAACGAGGCCGGGGTTTTTATAGACGGGGGAGGGCGGCGGGTTGGTTTAGATTGAGCTGGAGTCTTCGGGGTGCGGAAATCGGCTGGGATACGCGAGAATTCCGGATCGGTTTTGATTCGGGTGAGAGAGTCCCGGCCGATCGTGGCGCCGGCGCGAGGAAGAACAAAGCTGGCAGGCCCCGCCTGTCAGTGGGAGGAAGGGGCGCGTGCGCGGCCTCGGGCTGGCGCGGAGCAGGGTGGGCCGGCTGGTGGGTTTCGGCCCACCGGCCGGTTTTTTCTGTTTTTCTTTTTCTATTTCTTTTCTGTTTTGAGTTTAATTTGAATTCCAGTTTGAATTTGAATTATTGCAAAACATGCAATACGTCCAAAAATTTTTAAATTCCCCTCTTAACATGATTTAGGGTCTTCACAAGATTTTTGGGGTGTTACATATAACGAGAATTTCCAAATATACCGAAAGCTAGTTCATGTGGCCCGAGCACACCTTAAACCGAAATTCGGATTCCACGCACTCATGTTAGTTGAACCTGTTGGCCAGTAGGTTCTACACATGCTAGCGCACACGCTCGAGGAAGAAGCAAGGGAAACCATTGAGGATCGGCCGTGATATGGCCGTTTTCCTCGCCGCCGATGCAAAACACCTCGGCTCACTGTCGAGAGTATGTTTGCCGCCGTTTCTAGCTTCCAAAAGGTCTCATTTCATGTTCCTCATGCTCCACTGATGCTCTCCGAGCAATTTCTGACATGTTTGGTGCCATGTAGCACGAGACTGACCTCGCCAGAACCCTAGGTTCCGCTGTCACCGGTGCACACGTGTTTCCGGTGATCGCCGGCGGTCGGCGAGCCCGCAGATGAGTTCACGAGATCGGAAAACGGGGAGGCGGCGAGTTTCGGCCTGAGGGGTGGACGTGAACTTGGTTCCGGCGAGTCTCACTGGAGGGCTCCGCTGGAGGACTCTGTTGGGGCGAGGTTGAAGAAGCTCTGCATCATGGGACCCACTGGCAGAAGTTTAAACTTTTCCCGATTTTCAGATTTAGTTAGTTCATACTTCAAACCCACATAAATTTGGCTAGGAAACTCCAAATCGAGTGAACCAAAATTTGTTGGATTCAGCTCTATGGGTACTTTCCAACAAATCAAGTTTCACTTTATGAAGATCCTTATTTCTCCAGAATTAATTCTTCAAATTTCCAATTGTTTAGAATTTTAATTGGAGAACCCTTTGGAAGAAAATTCTGATATTTTGCCAGGATGTTCACCATAATATTCTTGAGCTACCATAAAATGTTTAAATCCATTTGAGCTAATTTTATCCACTTAATGGTGTGATTAATAAAACTGTTGCTGAGAAAATGGAAAATGTCAAGAAACATTTTCAGATTTTCTCTGAAATTGTTTAGCTCATATATTTGGCTAGGTGTCTTCAAATTAAGTGAAACCAACTCCATTAGAACCCTCTAAAAATCTAGTTTCCAGAAAGTCATGGCTTGCTCCATGAAAATACCTAGAACACCCTAAGAGCTCCAATGGGGGCCAAATACATAATTATTTGCGGAGGGCTCAAATGAGCTTTGCTGCAAATGAAGTTTGGCCAAGTCTCTGTGTAGGTTATACCCAAACCACAGTAAAAATTTCAGAGTCATTGGGCCTGTCAAGCAATACTTATAGTCTTAACAAATTCAACTTTAAATTCAAATGCATTCAAATTGATAAATACATGTATTTATCTCATGTAGTCGCTAAGGTTGAGGAGGAGACCGAAGTCTTAGACTTCATCACTGCAGAGGAACAGCTAGCCTACGAACAACAGCAGCAAGGCAAGCTCCGGTTTGCATTAGCCTTTTATAAACTTTATTGTTTGGGAACTTACATTGTGTATCCACCTTATTTCTGCATTAGAGTCTTGTTTGAAAACCCAAATGCATAGCCAAGAAAACCCTGGTTTGGGCTTAGGTTTTTAAACCTCTATTAGCCACTGCAATGTTAAGATAGTGTAGGATTTGGTACAAGTCGAGTAGTTGGAACTGCTCCCGAGAATAGGCTAGAGGCACACCACTTGGGTAAAGATAGCAAATGGAACACGTGGCCAGAAAAATGAGACCGAGCGGAGATTAAGGGCAGCAGGACGTTGGGGCCTGGGTGCCATAGCTCCGCTTGTGTCGATTGAGGACCGAGCCATGTGAGGGCCTGTTGAACAAGCTAGAACAGTACCGAAGACATACTGGATATATGGGAACCGGGAAACCGATGTAATTCGGGTAGCTGCGTGAGGCATTGCTTGTCATCCAGAGGGTATGTTGAGAGCTTGAGGTGTAAATCGGCTAGCGGCACTGCGGATGCGTGCGCAGAGACCTCTTGCTCGGGATGATAGGATCGGTTCAACATTTGGCTGACGGATGAAAGGTGGTTGCGTATGACGTCCGTGGTAGTTTCTGTAGGCAACATCGAGTACGGGCGTACGTGATGGGTTATTCGGGTAACCCTGCAGGTGTAAATCGATTATAATCACCGTCCCTCGCGGTCAGTGAGTACCACTTGTTCACTGTACCATGACAGGCTAGATACATGTTAAAAGTTTGCTGATTTGAAGGATGGACCTTGATTGCTAATGAAGTGCTATAGTGTGACACCCTCATTTCTGGTTTCTACATATATTCATGTTTCATGTAGAGAAAACATTTTAAAAGAAGTTGGAACAGAGAAAAATATCAAAAAGATAGCCAATAAGAGCCGAATCCAGTTTCCTGAGAGCGCCGAAGACAACTTCGCAGCCCGTTGGCCACGTGGCGTGTTCGGAGCTCATCCCTGTGGAGTGGGGAGAGGTCCGCCGCTAAATTGGCTACATGGTAGGCCCAGGGCTCATCTCCGGAAAGGGGGAGAGGTCCGACCCTGTGGGACACGTTTTGCCCCTAGAGCTAGCCTCTATGGAAGAAGCAAAGGCAGTTCCGCAGAACACATGTCACCTTCGGAGCTAGTCACCGCAGAAATCAGACAACCCGTCGCGCGGGATACGTGTCGATCTCGGAGATCACCCCTGAGAAGTCCGGTTCTATTGGACATTTGTCGCCTCCGGAGCTTATCTCCGGGAGGTCCGTCACTGTTGGACACGTGTTTATCTCGAAGCTCGTCTCTGAGGAAAAAGGAAAGTCCGGCGCTACTTGACGCGTGGCATTCACGGAGCTCACCTCCGAAGAGAGGGAGGTCCGGAATGGATACGTGGCACACCCGGAGCCACCTCCGGAGAGAGGAAAGGTCCGGCACTGACACGTGGCATGCGCGGAGCCACCTCCGAATAGAGAGGAGGTCCCGACTGCCAGGATACGTGGCGCACGCGGAGCTCACGTACGAAAGAGAAGGGAGGTCTCGCTCGCTTGACACGTGGAACAAACGGAGCTCGTCTCTACGGAAAGGGAGAAACCAGGCCCAGTGGACACGTTGAGCTTCCGGAGCTCATCACCGCGGGGGTAACGAGTTTTGGAACGGTTTTGGATTCTGTACGCATAGAAATATCGGTACAGAGAAGAAACCGACCTGAATTCCACAATGTTACCGCACCAAATCAACTAAAGATAAGATGTTAAGATTCAGCGACGATCTGAATAGGACTCTTATTCGTAATACAATCAGATTAGGACTCTTCTTCTCGCGATTATAAATAGAACCAAGAACCCTTGGCCGAAACCACGAACTTATTTTCCAACTCCTGAGCCGACGACTTAGAACCCTAACTCACCGAGTAAGCCATCGCCGGAGTTCAGCGAGGAAGATCGCCGGAAGAGAGCCCCAACGATCTGTCTGATCAGAGAAGGACCCCGAGACCGAGAAGAACGTAAGGTAGGTCTCCAATACCACCTTACGACATCGTTGTTTTTGCTTTGCATCTGTTCTTCGATTCCTTTCGAACAGAAGCTTTCTCGTGGACAGATCACTTGTTGATCGGGTTGATCTAAAGACAAGGTCATCGCCACGTCCACATCTGATCCGAACACCTCTTTTCATCATAAAACCGTGCAAGAACACGTACAAACCGACCTAATAAAACTAAACTGATTATAGGATAGCATGCATATGCATCAACGCATATAGTTAAAGTTTTTGCATGGTATTGATTGTTATGAATATTGTATGTGCGTGATCCTGTATAGAAGGACAAGCTCAGGGAGCTGTCTACGACGAGCTGCAACAACAAGGTTTCGAGATCCAAGAGCAACCGGAACCGCAAGAACAGGGCAAGTGCCCCTTGACCATATTGATCCTATGTTTTGGAAAAACTGTTTTGTTTTGTGAAAAGGCGTGTGTGCTGAGTCAAACATGATGGGAAACCCTTTATAGGAGTTTACTAGTTTTTGGTTAACCCACCCTTGTCGCCGGGGAAGTTTATGAGTCGGGTATGGTTTTATTTTTAAGCTTCACTGAGTCCATGGGATTGGGAGGCGAGATAGATGTGTCTAGCTAACTGCACTCATAATGATAATGAGAAACTGATGTTGGTAATAAACATGGATCGGAGGGAGATCTAGGCAAGACTGGGTTTGTGAATGAGGTAGCATGAGATGGTGGTTTACTTGCCGTAGATCTAAGGACCGGTTCATGCGAGCACATGCCAGGATAACAGTGCCACCACAAGGCCAAGTACAGGTGCGGCTTAGCTGACTAATTAGGTAAGTTGCTAGATTTTCATGGACCGTGAAAGGCGCGGGGAATGGGAGTCGAGGGAGGACTGCCCTGGGAACTGCATGGCACAAGAGAGGGCCCGTGGGTGGGAGAATTGGAGATTCTAGCCTGCCGTTGAAACCTTAGTGAGTCCATACATCTAGTAGACCCTTTGTAAAGGCTATTTTGTGATCTCTTGGCCATACACCGACGGTTGTGTACTGGTATAATGGAGGTTCTGCAGTCGCCGACGGGTGACGAAATCACAAACTTGTGGGTAAAGAGGTGCAAACTCTGCAGAGTCTAAACTATCATGATAGCCGAGCTTACGGTCACGAGCGCCTGGTCAACTTCCATGATTAGTTGGGATGGTTATTGTATATGGTTATTGGTTATGGTTTGGTTTTGGTTTGGTTTTTTGGACTGTTGAGTCCGGGTGGTAAGATGGGTTGCATGACTGTTGAGTCATGGCAACAAGGTTAGTCTCGGTGGGAGACGACGTTTTTTATGAGATGAAATGGTAGCGAATACGAGATGGTATTCGTGAGATGGTAGCGAATACGAGGAGGTATTCGTAAGCAAGAAAGAGGTTGATTGATGACTGGTTGTGACATGGAAGGTAATGAGCATAATGGAGGTATGATTGGTATTTTAATACATGTTGGGATTACATTCACTTAAAGATGAGTTGCTGTTTTATCATGGTTTTGATAAATAACTTTGCTTTCTGCAATGAGCCTTTTTGTACCTACCTTGTTATGAGCTTCATATCATATTTTCCAGCAATTGCTGAGTACATCATTGTACTCAAACTTGCATTATTATTTCATCATCAGCAACAGGAGAAGATTACTATGATAACAAAGTGGAGCATTAGGCGTGTGATCTGTTCTCATCTTTGTCTGTGGGGATGGAGTAGGGATGGAGCCGCTACTGCTTAGAATTGCTTCCAAACTAGTTAGAAGACTTCCGCTGCATAGAAATAAGACTTCCGCTGTTAGATTAAGACTTCTGCCGTGAGCATGAGTCCAAGACTCATGAAACATTGTAATAAACTCTGTTATTCGTGGTTATATATATATATTCTGAATTCAGTTTGTGGAATATATGTGTATGTGTGATGAATATCCTGGGCACACATATACATCAGTTCTCGGTTCCGTGGTTTTCCACAGAATTGAGGGCGTCACATATAATTTGGAGCTAATTAAAGTTCTTTTCGACCTTGAGCAAAGTACATGAGAGAAATGCGTTTCTTGTTTGATTGCGTCCCTCTCATGTGCCTTAGCGTGAGATTCTCCACAACTTTCTGCTAAAACTTGAAAGTAAGGTTCAACTACTTAGGTGAGTCCTTTGCAACTTATTTTTTCCCATTTACCCTGTAATCCATCATGTAGAAGTTTCATATATTGGAAAGACGGGTCAGACTTGCTGAGCCATCGTGCTCACTGCTTGTGTTTGAAGCTTTTGCAGGGTGTTATGAGGAGGAGACTCCCGAGGAGGAGACGGGCCCCCAAGAGGGAAACCCCGTCGAGTGGGAGTCGTGCATGTTGCCGTGTTAGTGTGTGTGTGTGCTAGCAGGGACACGTTCACGGGCTGAACATGAACTTGGTGCATAGTCTACGCCCGTGAGTGTAGACTGAACATATTTTATTGTAAAAATGTTCATAAACCCTTTTATGTAATAAAACTTTGCTTCCGCTTTGTATCTTTATGTGCGTTATCCGGTGCTGTGCAACGCAGCACCCCTCAGCGTGATCCTGGCTCGACGAGGCCGTGAGGCCCTGTCATACTCACTGACCGCGAGGGACGGCGATTATAATCTATTTACACCAGCAGGGTTACCCGAATAAAATATCACGTACGCCCGTACTCGATGTTGCCTACAGCAACCATCCGGGACATCGTACACAACCACCTTTCACTCGTTAGCCAAGTGTTGAACCGGTCCTATCGTCCCGAGCAGGAGGTCACTGCGTGGAGCAACCTACGTGCCAGCTAGCGGATTTACACCTTGCTGCTCTCAACCAACCCCTTTGGACAACAAGCATTGCCTCAACATATCGCTACCCGAATTACATCGGTTTCCCGGTTCCCATATAGTCGGTATGTCTTCGGTACAGTTCTAGCTTGTTCAACAGGCCCGCACAAGGCTCGGTCCTCAACCGACACAAGCAGAGCTATGGCACACAGGCCCAACGTCCTGCTGCCCTTACTCTCTGCTCGGTCTCATTTTCATGCCATATGGTTCATCGTCTATCTCTATACCGAGTAGTGTGCTTCTAAGCCTATTCTCGCGAGTAGATCCAACTACTCGACTTGTACCGAATCCTATACCATTTGAGCATTGCAGTGGCTACTCGAGGTTCAAATCTTAGACGCGAAATCCCTGGTTATCTTGGCTATGCAAGTGGGTTTCAATTCAAGACTCTAATGCACATAACATGTATTCATAAAGTAAGTGAGAAAAGTAAAACTTTGTAAACAAGGTTAATGCAAACCGGAGCTTGCCTTACGGCTGGTCATCGACTAAAGGTTCTTCCGGAGGGATAAAGTCCAGAATCTCCGGGTCTTCTTCGACCTTAGCGACTTCATGAAATGAAAATAACAAATGCATGTCAAATTCAAATGCAATGCGACAGCACTTCAGACTCTGAAATTTTTAGTGGCTTGGTGACAACCTAAACAGAGACTTGGCCAAATTTCATTTAAAACAAAGCTCATTTGAGCCCTGCACAAATAAATGTGTAAATGGCCATAATTAGAGGTTCTAGGGTTTTCTAGGGATTTTCATGGAGCAAGCGATTACTTTTTGAAAACTAGAGTTTATGATGGTTCTAATGGAATTGGTTTCATGATATTTGAAGAATGCTAGGGAAATTTATGAGCTAATGAAGTTTGAGAAAATTCTGAAAAATGTTTCTGTACATCTTTCATTTTCTCAGGGGCAGTTCAACTAATCACACCATTAAGTGGACTAAATGAACTCGGATGGATCTAAAATTTTTCATGTGGCTCAAGGATATTAAATTGAACAGCCTTTCAAAATTTCTGAATTTTCCATGAAGGGAATCTCCAGTTAAAATTCCCAATGTTTTAAAATTGAGGGAATTAATTCCGGAGAAATAAAGACTTTCATAAGTGAAACTTGTTTTGCTGGAAAGTACTCATAGAGCTGAATCTAATAAAATTTGGTTCACTAAATTTGGACAATCCTAGCCAAAGTTATGGGCTTGTAAAATTTTGGAGGGAAAACTGAAAAAGAAACTCGAATTGTTTAAACAGCTGACCACCGGGGCCCACCGCACAGTAGTGTCTTCAACCTGCCGCCAGCACCCGAGCGTGCGCTGAACGGCAGTACTTTTGTGATTTGTTCCCAGACTACAGTGGATGAATTTCGATGCGGTTTCTTCCTACACCCTCCTTGGACCGTGGTACACACGCCGGACAACCTTGTGCACCTCAGCATCACCATAAAACTCATCGGCGACGACGGTGGCGGAATTCGGTTTGGTTCCGACAGTGAGACCTCAGCTTGGCAGCGAACACGACCAAATAAGGGGTCGTACAGCACTACTGGAGCACGGGAAGCTAACCTTGCCCTCCTCTTGACCGGAGATCACCGGGAAGATGGACTTCACCGGTGACCCAAGGCGTTTTCACCGGTGGGGGTGAAAAATCGGCGCTACGCTCACCGGCTGGATCATTCTCGCTATGATTTGACCTAGGTGATCGTGGATGCTACCTTAGCTATAGCTAAACCATATGATCCGATGATCAAGTGATCGGGTTGAATTTCTGGTTTTGGTTCTCTCTTTTCTACACGGCGACCGAAAGCAAAAATGAAATTTCGGCTCACTGGCGTTGAACTAGCTCAACGGTGTCCAGTAGTATGAACTAGGGTGGGTTGCTAACCTCTGTGATCGATTGTTCGAGCTTGAACAGGTATGTTTCGGCCATACGATGAAAACTCCCGCTAGCAACTTTACTCGGGGTTGAGGAAGAAGATGGCGGTGGCACGGCTCAGAGGTTGCCGGGAATCCTGTGCCAAGGAATTGAGGACGTTGAGGGAAGTCAGGTGATCCCGTTTGTGGCCTCTGCTCACCGTGAAAGCCTCTGGTTCGGCCAGTCGACGGTGATGAGTGGAGCTCGAGTGTGCGGTGAGGGTGTGCGCGGTTTCTGTGCGAGAGGGCGTCGAAGCAGTGGAGAAATGGTCCTTGGCCGTCGGTTGCTCATAAAAATATGTTTAGTATGAATATGAATCCCTCTTTTGAATTCATGTGATGGAAGTAGTTTGAATTTGAATTAAAGTTCAAACTAGTCGTTTTAATGATTGTATCCAAAAGTACCTCAAAAATTTTTGAATTTGAATGAAACGTGGCATGAGCATTCCCAAGAAAAGTTTAAAAGGTATTTGTGAGCTCAGCCCCTTATGCCGACATGTGAGAAATTCCTCTTTCCAATTTTTGTGAGTTCATCTTCTAATTATCTATTGACAATGGTTACTTGCTCTTCAAACGTGTTCATGTGTTTACCACAATTGAGCTTTGGTGTGTGTGATGAAGAACACTTTTAGCAAGTGAAAAACTTGGGCCCTTACATTCCTCCCCCCTTAAAAGAATCTCGTCCCAAGATTATAAGGTGAAAATGTGAGAGAGCACGATGGAGAATTACCATATGTGGAACGTTAAGAATTCCGGATAATTAGTGCGAAGAAACTCCTCACATTCCCATGTCGCTTATCCGCGGAGTGATTGCTCCATAAAACTTTATAGAATCACAACGTTCATTTGCGTATGGTTCGGGCCTTTTAATTGATGATCTGAACTGGTTCCTCCCGATACGTGAGATCCGGTCTCAGTTCCTCGATATCCCCCAGCAAGCCTTTACCCTCCGGCATGTATCACAGTCGGACACATATTTAGTGATCTCCCACTTAATTCATGTCCAACAAATTTTGCTTTTGAGCTCCTGATACATCTTGTTGTTGCCGGGGTGAATAGAAAACTTTGACAAGTGAGCCTCGTCAAAAATTTTCTTCCTCAATTCTGGGTTACAGGGTACGACTATTCTGTTTTTGAACCACAGAACACCATCTCCGTCCTTCCGGAAACAATTCAGCTCCCCGTTGTCTACACGTCTCCGCAAATGCGACATTCCCTTGTCATTTTCTGGGCTGCCGCTATTTCTTCACGGATGGTGGGGATAAGAGCTAAGTTGTAGAGAGATCCATGTGAAACCACATACAAGGTTGGCTCGCTCTCTTCCAACAGTGCGATGGTCAGATTATAAACGTGTGACTTGCGTCTCAGCGCATCCACCACAACGTTTACCTTGCCGGGATGATAATGGATCTCTATTTCGTAATCCTTTATCAACTCTAACCATCTTCTTCGCCTCATGTTCAGCTCATTCTGAGTGAAGATGTACTTGAGGCTCTTGTGGTCGGTATATAGATGTATGAGGTTACCAAGTGTAACAGCCCTGACTTTTGTAAAGTTTGGTTTCAACTTATGAAACAAAGTTAAGGCGAAGAAAGGCTATATTTGTGTCACATAAAATGTAGAACACACAAATGGACATGTGAGGGAGTAAAACTTGTCTCTAGCCCATACTCAACTCATGTTAAACTAGGGAAAAGAATTTACTCTCTAAAATGGCACTCATGTGCACATACTCAATATGTAGAGGATGGAGGGAAAATTTTAAACACCATTTTGAATCTTTTCAAAGGATTCATGTTCAGTTTGTCCAGCGGCCTATATGAGAGATCACAGAGGCCTTCCTCATATATTCAAGAGCCTATGTTTCAAATTTGGAGAAGTTTAGGTTTCATATACTATTTCTTCCGATGAATTAATGAGGGAGAGTGCAAAGTCAAATTTGAATTTGAAAACTGTACCAAACGTGCTCAATTTTGAAATCTGATTTCGGATTCGAGTTCCTCATAATTTTTTTGATCTACCATCCAATTTTTGTTGAATTTGGACGAAGGAGGTGCGGGAAAATTAAAGCATGGAGGGGGGAGATATTTGGCGGCTGTGGCCCACATGTCATACACGCATGTAACCAAACCGACTCAGTTTTCTCTCTCGGGTGCACATGAGCTCGACAGCGCGCCGGCGCCACCCCCGCCTGAGGCCTCAAGTTCCAGCTCCTGCTTCCACTCATGAGCTCGGTCTGATCTTTTCCACATCGAGTGCAACGAAGCTTCTTCGCTTTCCCTTGCTCACTCGGCTCTCTGTTTTCAACCCGAGAAGAACAGCAGCCGCTCTGCTTCTCCTGATCGCCAGCCACCAACCGAACTCCCTTTGCCCGAGCTCCCCACAGAAAAAAGCTTCGTGCACGAGTGCTCTAGCCATCTAGCAACTTTACTCCGCTGTCCCGAGCTCACTTGCGCCTAGAAACGGTAGGCCCGAACCAAGGGTGATCATGCCCAAGCAAGCCAACCCATCGGTGCACCTACAACCCTAGTTGCTCACTTCCGAAGCTCAGCCCTAGCCATTGATCACAGAGGGAGAATTTTGAGGTTTCCTTCCGGCCGGCACAACTTGACCCGAGGTGAGGAATTTCTGAAATTCATCCTCAATTCATGTTGGTTGTGTTTCAAACTTCACACACGGGATCTTAACTACCTAGCACACCTCCTCCATCAATTTTCGACCGAGAAATTAAGTGTAGAGCAAGGAATCCGAGTTCTTTTCAAAGGAGTATCGCCGGACCACGTCGGGCGCACGGTGCCAATGGGTTTGGAGAGCTCCCCGGATCGTTTAAACCCCATGTCGACCTTCTACACGATCCCCTGGTGCTCTAGAGCGAGGAACCCAATCATTTGGTGAAAAAACGAGCCGTTGCAACCTCGCCGGAACCCTAGTTCTTGCTGTCATCGGTGCGCACTGTTTTCCGGTGAGCTTCGGCCGCCGGCGACCTCACCAACATGTTCAGAGTGGTGGAAAATCGGGGGGGGGGGGGGGGGCCAGCAGGGGGTTGGGAGGTGGCCGGGAAGGGCCTTTCCGGCGACCCTCGCTGGAGGGCGCCGCCACTGTCCTGTTTGGCGCGAGGTTGAAGGTTAGGGATGACAGGTGGGACCCACGGGCAGGTTTTAAACATTTCCAGATTTTCACCAATTCAGTCAAAACTTTGGAGAGCCATAACTTTGTTGGATTCCTCTCAAAGAGTACTATCCAGGGGTACAGTCCAATGTTTATGAAAATCCCAGGATTTGGCTCATTAATTCATTTAAGGAAAATCTTGTAGGACAGGAGTTCTATTTATTGGAAAACTCCCAAATTCGGGCAGGCCATTCTTCCAAAATTCTTGAACTCCAGTAAAAATTTCAGAGCCATTGGACCTCATTTGCTTGGTCAAATGATGTGTTCATTCCTTATGTCTCTGAAAAATGGGAAAAATGAACAGAGACATTTTCAGCTTTTCCCCAATCTTTGTAAAATTCATAGCTCCATGTAGGAAACTCCAAAAATGGTAAAACCAATTCCTATAGAATCAGGACATTTTGTACTTCACAAAAAGTCTACTTTGCAGCATAGGAAAGCTTAATATCTAGGGGTTAAAGGCATATTAGTGAAAATCACATAAGGAATTATTGTGATCACCTTGAGCCATGTCATGAGCTCAATTTTTGCGCACTGCCTAAATACCTTCCATAGAAGCTGCGGTTAAATTTTCAGCTTCATTGGACCTATGGAACTTGAGCTACCATCCTTTAGGTTTAAGTGTTCATATAATGGACTTAATCACATGGTGATTACTAGTATCCCTTTTCACCTAGCTTTCATCACCTCTAAGGTTCTAGATCCAACAACAGAAACCTTGCTGTTGTTTATCCCTCTTATGTGTGAGTTAACTTGTACAACAGCTTTGAATCATTTCCAAAATTGCTTTTAAATACATGTGCATAAATCATCTTAATAGCTCACGTGACGTCAACGTTCGACGAGGACTCGACTCCGCAGCGAGGATCTCCATCTCGTGACGAGTTGGGTGGATTCTCCAAAGGAAGACTAACTCCTAGCTTCTAACAAAACCGTTGAGCAAGGCAAGCCCCGGTTTGCATATAAGTACCGTATTTAAATTTTGCTTTACTTCACCTCATGCTTACTAGTCTTGATATTGTGCATTATGTCTAGGATGATTGAAACCCACTTGCATGGCTATTACATCCCTGAGTAGAAGGTTTAGTGTAGGCGTTGCCTCGTTGTAGATGCTAGGCTAATGTTGTAGCTTGCTCGGTAGAAGTCGAGTAGTAAAAAGCTACTCGCGAGAAAGGTCAAGTAATGGAGTTACTCGCGAGAGGTTAATGATAAGAGCACTCTCATGAAAAATGAGATGGGGACGTGTAGTTCCTGTAGGATGGAGCGCTCAAGGTTGGTCTTGACCTGCGATGGGTGTGACAATGCTTGAGACCACAATGGGCCTGGGCCGGGATGGTAAGGCCAATGTGGAGGTTGGGTTGTAGCCCCGTCCACATCGGTTAAGCACCACGTGTATGCGGCCCTGCTGGACAAGATTGAGCTGTACCGGATATATAGTGGGGTATGGGACCCATGAAACCAATGTAACTCGATGGACCGTGATATAGAAACTCATCCTTCGCGTGGGAATGGCGTTGAGAAGGCGGGATGTGTTAATCCTTTAGCGGGCAACTTCGACGTGTCCGCGTAGAGGACCATCCTGCTCGGCGCGAAACGTTTTTCTATGTCAGGGTGTCGTGTGAAAGGTTGCTGCATACAACGTAAGAAAGAGCTCTTGAGAGAGCATTTCGAGGTGGGTGTATGTGTCGTGTATTCCGGGTTGTTATTGATTCGAATCACTGTCGCTCGCGGAAGAGAATTGAGCATACTTGCCCACTGTGCCGTGACATAGTAAGAAGAGGAACTAAGTCTCTTAACATGCTGCTCGTGGATTAATCATTGTATTGGAACCTTGACTGAATTAGATATAGCTCCAACTAAAGTTCATTTCCACCTTAGGCTAGCAACATCAGGATAAATGTTTCTTGTTTGATTGTGGACTTCCGGTGTTGTGAGGCGTGAGGACCACGAAAATGAAGGCTATAAGAATCTGAAATTAAGGATCAAGTTTAGTCAAGCTGCATTTTGCAAATTCATGTTCCTACTGTCTTACTACCCATGCATGTAGAGTTACATGTTTAGGATTGACGGTTAAGACTAGCTGAGCATTAGTGCTCACGGTTGCTTCTGAGTTGTTTTTGCAGGTAGCAGGATGCCTTCTATGAAGAGGGTTGTTCAGTGAGACGACGAACCTTCCGGTTCCTTCAACTCATCGGCAACCTATCCGCTGCCTTTCTTTGGTGAAGCTAGTAGGAAGCGTTCACGGACTGAACGCTTTCTCTTCGGCGTAGTTAGGGTCGAGAGTGAGTAGATATCCAGCTAGTTTTAATTTCCGCTGCGTATGTACATTATATTGTAAAAGATCTTATGTTGACTAATAAAATGGTTTCATATGTTCTTAAGTTTCTTTTCATGCATATTGTTGGGTGTCGCATCGCACGGCACCACCCAGTGCGATTCCTGGGTCCTGACAGCATGGTATCAGAGCCGCATTGGGAATAGCACGCATGAAAAGAGCATTTTTTCAAAAACTTGGAAGTGTACGAGTGAGGAACGTATAGTATGCCCACATAAGGAGTATTAATAGCATAGTTGCTTAAGGTGGCAGGCTAACAGTGTGTTATTCTTCCGTATTTCAATTCTGTAACGAGCACCTACGTGTAGGTAAGCATGGTAAGGAACGCCACCGAAAGCGGATCAATTTCGGTTAGCTCCCCCATATGAGGAAAGTAGTGTGGGATGTCCCGTTCAGCAATGGATGGGAAGTGAATATGTTTTCTAAGACTCTTTATGTCTTAGAGACATATGAAATGCACTAGCCTCTAGTGTGCAAACCCAGGGGCAAGAGGAGGAGACGCGTTCGTGTGGTTTGTAACACGAAGTATGTTCTCTAGGACCCTTCATGTCCTATGAGGCTTACGAAAGCTCTGTTCCACCGGTGTGCTTTATTGCAAAGTTGTGGAGCCCCCGTCGGGTGGTGAATAACCTGATCAGGGACCTTGAGACGTGGTTTGAATCAAGGACGGCCCGTATGGCAATGATATGGGGTATATGTTTTTACTATGATATGGACCTACCTGAAATGATAAAACCATTGTGTGCATCATTATTGAGTGGTTTTCTGCAGGTACCTTAACCAAGAGTAAAACATGGCGTTTAGAAAATGTTTGTGAGTGATCGTTTTAGTGCCACCACTTGAGACGTATATGCCGGTATAAATCCGGTTAGGATTTTGATTTGGTGAGGAAACATAGTACCATATGTGTTTTGAACTGCATGAAAAAGAAGGTTTGAAAAGAAAATGAGTATATTTGGAGTCTAGGGTTATATTAGGGGGTAATGAACTCCTATATTGAACAAAGAGTCAATTGGGAGTACAGATTTATTCACAAAGACTTAGGAATAACCTCCCCGGTTTTTGGCAGAATTTTTGCTGAAGTTGATCAGGACATAACTTTTGTTTGGTTGAACCAATGGAAGTGAGTGACACATTTCTGGAAAGCTGTTGAAGTCTTCTACAACTCTTCGGTATAATGCCAGATCAGAATCACCCTCCAAATGGATGAAATTCTCAGAGGAGTGTGAACTTCCCAAAAACAGGGCAGGCACAAATTGCTCTCTGGAAATTTCTGTATTTCGACCATAACTTTCTGTAGAAAAATTCCTAATGTACAAGTAATACACCGTTGGAAAGGTTACGATATGTGCTACGACTTTGTAGTTCAAAGTTTCTCCAGATTTGGAGTCAAATTATATGAAATCTTGCGGACAAAACAGACACTTTTAAAGGAGGTGCTGTCAAAATTGTTCCAGATTTCTGTTAACATTGAAATATCAAGCTTTTGATCCAGAACTGATATGAAGGAAAATGAATACTCCTTGGAAATATATTGAAGCTAACTATAACTTTGATATTCAACTTGAGTCATGAAATTGCCATTTCCATATTCAAATTCTGGGATTAAGACCTATTGGTCATTTTGAACAGAGTAGTGCTTATTGCCATTTAGCTTGAGACTTGTTGTGGAAAGGGATGTCTTAGACTTCTCTAAGTTCCTTAACAGGTCTTGAGTTATTTTTCAGTTTGTCCTACTGTTGGAATTAAGGGTTTGGACATACATGTTAAAGTTTGGTAGATTTCAGAATTGTCAAAACCCTGGTTAGCTTGTGTAATGCTGCAATATTGATGTGATGCTTTTACGGTTATGTTTTCAATTCAAGTCGAGTTTAAACTTTGAATTTTAACCGTAAATTGCTCACTCTTGCAGTATGGATCACACTCATTCCATGAGTGAGGATGGTGAGTCGAGTCACGGCGAAAGTAATTCGCCACGGCAAGAAGTGCCGACATCATCAACCGGATTGGCGGAAATCGTGGCAAGGATGGCTGAGTCTTTGGATCTGTTGGTGCGACAAAGCATACGATAGCAGACACTACAGCAAAATATCCCGCCAAGCACTAATCTGGATATTCTAGCAAGACAACCACCGATTTTCTCCGAAGCGAAAGAACCGTTGGAGTTGGCTCATTGGCTCCAATGTATTGAAGCCAAGTTTGATATGCTAGAGTGCAATAAATATCAAAAGACTCTATTTGCTGCTGAACAACTCCACGGAGCTGCTGGAGCTTGGTGGGCGGAGTACATCGCTACTCTGCCTGAAGGTTATCGTGTGACGTGGGATGAATTCCAGGATGCTTTCCGGGCACGTCACATTTGTTCGGGAATTCTACGAACAAAGTATCAAACCGAAATTGATCCGCTTTCGGTGGCGTTCCTTACCATTCTTACCAGAACGTAGGTGCGTCGTTACAGAATCAAAATTCAGAATTATAACACATAAGTTAGTTCTGCCACTTTAAGTAACTATACTACTATAGTCCTTATGTGGGCCTAATATCGTTTCCTCACCGTATCCTAAGTTTTTGTCGTAATACAATCCTTATTCCATGTGCTATTACCAATGCGGCTCTGATACCACGCTGTGAGGACCCCGCCGTCCCGATCACTCACGGGGATGGGACACCTCGCCCGGGAATCGTATTGGGTGGTGCCGTGTGATGCGGCACCCAACAGCACACATAATAAAGCATCATATTACATAAAACAAGCGGAAGCTTACAAAGTGTTGATTTTACAAATACTTCTCAAAATAAACTACAGCGGAAGACTATTACAACTCACGTCTCATACCTAGGCTAAGCATCAGAGAAGGTGTCCAGCCCGCGTACCCTTCTCGCTAGCAACACTGTCATAATAGCAGCGGCAGGGGTTGCCATGAGTTCACCACTCGGGAAGTTCCGAGTCTCATTGGGCACCCGTACATCTCAGCGTACAGTTATTACCTGCAAAACAACTTATGTAGTATCTGTGAGCACGAAGCTCAGCAAGACTGACCCGTCACCCTAGCCATGAAACTCTACATGATAGAAATAGAGGGCTGATTACATAGGTTTGCACAAACGATGAATTTGAGCTAAAGGAGAGTCCTTACTTCGAGTTTTAGGCAACTTTTATAGCCCTCGCGCAACCTACATCGAGATTCCACAATCAAACAAGAAACGCTTCATCTCGATGTCACTTGCCCGAGGTGAAAGTAACTTTAGTGAGCTACCCTAGACTCATACTGGTCTTGCGCCATCAACGTCGAGACTCCACAATCAAACAAGAAACGCTTTGCCTCGACGCTTCTAGCCCAAGGTGGAAATTAAATTTAGTGAAGTGTTGATCGTTCCTCATCTCCATTATGAGGATTACCCACGAAGCATATTAAATATTTCCCGGTTTATTACTACGTCACGACTCAGTGTACAAGTATGCTCACTACCGCGAGCGACGGTGATTGCAATCAAAAACACCCGGCTGACACGACACGTACACCCGTACTCGACGTTGCACACAGCAACCGTCACTGACGCCGTATGTGGCCACCTTTCACACGACACCCAAATGTCGAACCGGTCCCACCGACTGGGATTAAGTCTCTCTACGGCAAACCCTGGTAGAGCCGACTTCTCTATCCTTTCAGCATCGGCATCAGACGGTGAGGTATGCCTCGACACCCAGGTTAACATGTTACATCTGTTTCCTGGGTCCCATATTGCCAGTATGCATCCGGTACACATCTCAAACTTGTCCAGCGGGGCCGCACATGAGAACGGGCCTTAATCGACTCAGACATAGACTAGGCTCACAGTACCACGTCCTTGACCTTCCATCCACTGCCCGGTCTCCATTCCCAACTATGAGGATCAATTCCCAAATATTCCGATTGATCCCCCTTAACCCCGTTTCACGAGTAGGAATCTGCCCACTTGAGTTATGCCTCTTTTAATCCACTTTTGTTGAGATCAGAAGTTATATTTAATTGATAACATATCCTACATTAAACTCCTGGGTTTTCTGGGTCATGCATTTGGAGTTTCATACCATCTAGACGTAATGCAATAAATAAAATGCTAGACGTATGAAGTGAATACAAATAACAACATGTAAATTTGATGCAAACCGGGGCTTGCCTTGGTTTTGCAGGTGACATTATATATATATGCAGTTAGTGAAGATCACTTGGTGCTTGATCAACCTCTTTCCTCCTTCCTTGATTTCTACCCCGATGACTCCAACTCCTCCACGTAGATACTACATGTGATGAACATGCATATATGTTTAATTGTAAAACTTTTCTACAAGTTATAACAACAAGTTTCAAAACTGGAACTCTGTTCAAGAATTTAAGGTGACACTGGTGCTAGTGGTTTAGGTTTGGATCTAAACACATGATTAAGTGCTAAGTGGTTTTCCCCCTCTTCTATTTTGATCACCTAAAGGGGTTAAAAGCACTGGGGTGATCCAGGGCTCCAATGGAGCTGAGGATTTTCATGTGTGTTCCTTGTTACAAGAAAACACTCTGGACCAAAAATTAGCACTTTTTATGGAGTGGTTTGTTCAGAATAATTTTCCAAGCAATTAAGCAAAGAAGAATTTATTCTGAAATCACACCCATGTTCATGCAAAATTTAGTGAACTACAATTTCAATTATAGCTCATAGAGTTTGCATGAATTTTCCTAGCATTTTTGGAGCTAAGAACTTCCCAGAACTGAATTTCCAATTTTTGGAAATTCTCTGAAAGTGTTTATGTATTCAATTGAATACAGTACCTTCAAATCTAAATTTCCCTGATCAAATCAACTCAAATTGAGCTGAAACTTTTACAGGGGTTCACTAACACCCTAAAGACTATGCTGGCAAAATTTGAGGATTTTTGGATTAACCAAACTCCCTCTAAAACTCTTTTGCTAAAAAGATTTAAACAATTTTACAGAATTAAATAAAGGGTTTCATACAAATTGGGTTTCATATTTGGATAGTACTATATCAGAGGAATCCAACAAAATTTATTTCACAATTTTTGGATTCTCTTACCCAAAGTTATAGCTATTCAAAGTTTGAACTGAAAATTGAAATTCTCCAAAATGTTCAAATGCTGGCAGTGGGTCCAGTGGACAGGTGTCACGTGTCGGGGCAAGCCACACGGGGCTACTGATTATTTTCCGTGCCACCACACGTGATCCCCGCGCCACAGCCGATCAGAACTTCGACTCCCAGTCGCTGACAGGCGGGACCCGCCGGGTCGTCTTCTACCTCCGGCCCCCGCGCTCACGCGCCGCCGGGCTCGCTGGAGTTCGACGGATTCCGGCCTGCCGGTGATCCCCCGAGCCCTCCCTCGCTGCTGGGGCCTTATTTCACGTGTTGAACACGATGGAACCCTCTTCCCCGGCCGGCGATGGCTCTAACCTAGCTGGCCACGGCGCGGCGGCTCTGGACCGGTTCGGCAACGTCGCCCGGTCATCCTAGCCTGCCCAGACATCGGTGGAACGGTGCTACAGCACCAGTGGACTATGGGGATGCTCGACCTAGCATCAAAACTGCTCGGGACTGGCGGCTAATGGTGTCTCACCGTGCACCCGAAACCTCCTCCGCGTTTGAGGTCGGAAATTCTGGATTTCATGCGGTCTATGTGCATCTTTCCAACTAGGGTTGTGAAGGAATACTGATCGCCGGTTAGTGGCGGTCCTGTGTGCAAGGTTTCACGGCCTAAGAACGAGAGGGACGATCGAATTTGGTATTACCGTATCAGAAGGTCGGATGGTGCCCGACGGCGATCTTTTCCCAAATTCGAGCCCGGTAGGTCATCTCATGGCTTGAGCTTCGGGGACGAGCATCAGGGGCTCCCAGCGCATCCGAGGGTGCTCTAGCTCGGGCCTGAGAAGCTCTCGGTGGGGCTGTCCACATGAGACCAGCTCCGGTTCTCCGCCGGACAGCTCTGTTTCTTGGCGCCGTTTGCCGAATTGTGCGCGCCACAGGCTAGGGCCTTCGGTGTTGCGGGGCTGGTGTGGTAGAGCAGGAGCAGGCGCTGCTTTTCTGTACTGCCGGCACGCACAACCGAGGCTTGGTTGGGGCTGGCGATCGGGGAGAAAGGAGTGAGGCGGTGAGCGCCGGTTGCTGTTTGCGCGCGAGAGGAACAGCCAGCGTGCGATGAAAATGAAGATGGCAACGTGCTGCAGCTGGTCCCGGGGTAAAGATCAGGTCGGCGCTAGCTGGAGCAGGAGGTGGAGCCTCGGTCGACGGGGGCGGTCGCTCGGTGTCGCCCGCGGGTGAAACCTCGGTGGAGTGAGGAACAGAGAAAAAGACTTAAGGGTTAAGTCTACTCATTCCTATGACATGTGGGCCCCACAATTCAGTACCTATTTTCCTCAAAATATCTCCAAAGTTTGACAATTATCCAACCCAATTGTTTGAAAGTTGGAAACTGAGCTCATTTGAATAGTTTGGAAAATTTCCATCCAAATTCAAATGTTTATTTGAATTCTTTGCACATTTGACTCCATTTGTAAAATTGGGTAGCAAACCTTTTCAAAAATTAATGAAACTTTGCCTCCCCACTAATTTGGACCTAAGGAATCCAAATATGCCACTTGATTCTTGTGTTAGCTGCTGCAAACAATAGTTTGGACACAATAGTTTTGAATTTCCATTGTGTCCTCCCCTCACTTGAAGTTTGAATCTACATTTAGTTCATCACTGATTTTTAAACCCTTCCATCGCACTTGAGCTCTTCATTTCTGTGGTTTTAATCCACATGAGGTCCATCCATGCAATAGCCCTAAGTTTGTTTAGAAGAATCTCACCTATGTTATCATATGTGGGAAAAAGTTTCAACTAAGCCCCTTTTTCATACACATGACTCCAACATTTGTGCAAACTCATGTTTCTTTGTATTCACATTTTGGGACCTTTACACTATCCTATGGAAGTAATTAAACTCGAGGATAGTCCGGTGGGACGTGAATATTCAATGTGTCTCCGATGAGTTACCGAGCAATGCCGGCTAACGCGACGTCAAGTTCAAGATTGAACTGAAGCCGGAAACAACACCAATTTCACGAAGGCTGTATAAGATGGCACCCAATGAACTAGCGGAGTTGAAGGAGCAACTAAGTGAACTTATGAGCAAAGGTTTTATACAACCTAGCTCCTCACCTTGGGGTTGCTCTGCGCTGTTCGTTAAGAAGAACGATGAGACACTAAGATTAGGTGTTGATTATCGTTCGCTCAATGCTGTCATTTTAAAGAATAAGGACCCTGCCCCGCATCGATGATTTAACTGATCAACTAGTTGATGCCAGGGTATTCTCGAAGATGGTTGGGGCTCATAAGACATTATGACATCAAGATCCATTGCCATCCGGGAAATGTGAAAGTGGTTGCCGACGTGTCAGTTGGAAGAAACAACGTTCACAACTTGGCAATTGCTGAGTTGGAAGAAGAGGAACCAAGTCTCTGTGTCAATCCGTAGGGAGTACTTTGTAACACTGCTCCCATTCCAAGAATCTGTGGAAAGATTGCTGAAGTGTGGAGGAGATACAAAGGTAGGTCTCACCTACAGATGGGAATAAACAACGGAGAGATGAGGTGGTTCAGGAAGGACAATGAGGGTACTCTATGGTTTAAGGACCGTACAGTTATACCTCGTAAGAGGAAGCTCTACAGCCGGAAATGTCGCAAACACGGAAGTGGTGTGAGTATGGTGCAAGAGTACTGTTCGGGGTGGATTTGTCAACGAAGCCGATGACCGAGTTCGGGCGGTAGAAGTGGACTTGGAGGCTGTGCAATTCCGACAGAAAAGTCACGATGGCCAAAGGCATAGACCGTTGCATTTCGACGGAGGAGAACACGCTGTCTTTGCGTGTCTCCAATGAAAGGAGTTCACCGGTCCGATGTAAAGGGGGGAATCTTACTCCCCGTACCTTAAATCCATTTGTTATCACGGAGATGTGTGGAACCGTAACTTACCGGCTGGAACTACCGGTAAGCCTTGCTGATGTTCAGGACATATTTCATATGTCACAGCTACGGAGGTACTTTAAAACTACCATCGCTGTCCACACCGAAGAACTTGACTAGTTGAAGCCGGATCGTACCTACACCAAACGACCGGTTCAGACTATCGATGAGAAGAATCCGGAACACCTGGAATTGGATATTAAGATTTTACCAGGTGCTGTGGAGTAATCGTACCACGTAAGAAACAACGGGGCAAGCAAAGATTACCTCTGCATGAACTATCCAGAATTTTTATCATCGTACTGCTTGGCATTACCTCTCCCGTCTCGTTCTCCTATTGGAATCTCGGGATGAGATTCTTTTTAAGAGGGGGGGGGAATGTAAAAGTCCAAAAAACGTGAATGCAAAGAAACGGATGATGGAACGTCATTGTGTTTCTGTTAATGAAAAATGGGACTTACAAAAACTTTCTTACATGGGATGGTATACATGAGGTGCAACCACATGGGTTCAAGCATGCCTTTGAAGGTGTTGGACCAAGGTGGAGTTAAACTCATGTGCAATCATACATGTACATGAGAAAGAACAAAAATAAGGTCTTTAGTCTCAAAGGCTCATCTCAAATTGCTGCCAAACTTTTGTATACACATGGAGCCTCATACATTTGAATTGAGGAGAATGTGGTGGCAACTTTCTGATTTGATGGTGAGCCAAAAGGGAATGGACTATGATCATGTTGAGTTCATGCTGAATTCAAACATGTTAAAAAAGGGAATGACTTGAGTTATGTCACATAAAATGTTAAACTCAAACATGGATATGTGGGAAGAGCAAAAATCTTCTTTAACTCCTGTTAAACACATGTTAACCCGGGAAAGGATTTCACTCCCAAAAAGCTAACTCATATGCACATTCTCTATGAGTAGAGGGGAGGGAAGTTTAAACCCCATTTTTGAACCCTTGCAAAGCATTCATGTTCAGATGGTCCAAAAGCATATATATGAGATGACCATTGCAGTCCTCATATATTGAAGAGCTTAAGTTCCAAAATGGGAGGGATTTTAAGCTCATATACCATTGGTTCAAAGCGTTATTTGAGATCACCTTCAAATTCAAATTTGAGGGGCATGGTCCAAAACTGAACTTGTGAGGTTCAGCTTGGGACCAAGATTGATCAAGCATGGGCTAGGAGCAAACCAAAGTGTTTCACCCAAATTCAGATGGGTCATCACCAAAGAGGACTTAAATATTCAGTTTGAAGCAAATGGTTCCCTTCAAGGAAAAGAAGGCCATTTCCAAAGAGAAATTCAAACTGTTTTTTAAGAAGTTGTATTTGCAATGGTCAACTGAATAATCAGAGGGCATAATTGAATTCTTCAGGTCCAAATTATGAGGGAGGCAAATTTTGGGAAAATTTGGAGGTTCTTTGATATTAGTATCAAAGGGCTTATGAATTTCCTTCAAATTTGAACTGAAGAACACCAAGTCAAAATTCCAAACAACTTTTGAATCTGAGCTCTTCAGAATGTAAATTTGCTTTGTGCCAAAGTTTAGAAGATCTTTTAGGAACAGGGGTGGACCCACTTGCCATTGAGCCATATAGACTTACTCCTTAAGTCTTATGTTCAGTGGGGCCCAGTTGTATGTGAGAGGGAACCCGGACTCTGTTTCTCCTCTGCCGAGCGCGCGACAGCAGCAGCACCCCGGCACCAGCTCCCGAGCAGCTTCAGAGGCGGTTCCCCTCGCCCTTATCAATCTCCAACGAGAGCACAGCGCCTCACATGACCACCTCACGCCACTGCCATTTTTACCACCCGCCTCTCTCGTCGAGCTCCTGCCGCACGGAGAAAAATTCTTGGAGCACCGGCGCCCGGATGCCTCAGCAGCTTCCACGCCGAGCTAAGCCCCCCCACAGCACCGCCGGACCTCCCTCAGCATGGCAGAAGCAAGAACCGGGCGCTAGCCCTGTCGGAACGTCGGCATCGAGCTCTGTTCTCCTCTACAGCACCGAAGGAAGCCGCCGCGACGAGATCACGTCGCCCGGCCACCACAGAACATCTCCCATCGAGTTGCAAAATCAAAAAGGTGCGCCTGTAACTCTTCTTGCTTCACAGCAACGCCGGCAGCGTGTCACAGACCGTGCTCGCCGGAATTTGGCTTTTCCCGCGGACATACAATATGAACCGGGAGTAGAGAATCGGGAAATTAGGGGAGCACGGTGCACCACTCATCACGATACCTAGCAACCCAGTTGTAGACATCCGTGCGGGCACGTGGGATCAATAACTAGGGAGAACCGTTGAGGAAAACCTCAGTTCTTCGAGTTTTTCCAGTTTTCCCCGAAATCGCCCTAGGTCGCATGGTGAGCCCCTAGTTGCTGACGTTTCTCACGAGATCAGAGCCCTGGACGTTGCTCCCTAGGTCGTGGCAATGCTGTAGGAGCTAACCGGAGCAAGGTTGGAGCATTACAGTGCCCTAGCGACGTCGCCGAAGATGCCGCAGCTACTGTTACCGTCGCACCTAGGTTTCCGGCCATTGTCGATCTGAGATAAGCCCGGCAACGTGTTCTTCGCACGAGAATACGTGAGGCAGCGAGGACAAGCAAGTTCTGAGCACCGGAGACCCCTCCCGGCGAGAACTCCGGCGAGCTCGGCGGCGCGGGGAGCGCGGGCTGCTGGAGGAAGACGAAGACGGGGGCTGGCCCACGTGTCAGTCTCTGTTACGAGGGGTTAGATCTTCTGTGGCCTCGGATCTGTCTGTGACAACACGGGAATAACTCTGTGGTCCATGTGGCTCGGGTCGCAGCAGTCGACACGTGGCCCTGTGGCCCACAGTCAGAGTTTGAATAATTCTCGGTTTAATTTGAATTCCAAATTCAGTTCAAACTTTAGAACTGCATAACTTTTGCTAGGAAGATCCAAAATTAGTGATTCAAATTGGGTTGGATTCAGGATAAAAAACTCTATCTAAATATGCCACCCAATTTTTCTAAAAATCAATAGAAAATTCTGAAAAATTCTTTAAAGCTTTTCAGCAAAAGAATTTTAGAGGGAGTTTGGTTTATCCAAAAATCCCCAAATTTTGCCAGGATATTCTTTATGACGTTAGGGAACTCCTGTAAAAGTTTCAGCTCATTTGAGGTTGATTTAATCAGGGTAATTCTGATTTCAAGATTCTTTATTCAAATGAATACAGAAACATTTTCAGAAAATTTCCAAAACATGGAATTTCCAAAATCCTAGGAAAATTCAGGCATACTCTCTGAGCTATGTTTGAAATCGTAGTTCACTTGAATTTGTATGAAAGTTCAAATTTAGTTAGAGTTAATTTCGTTTTGCCTAAATGCTTAGGGAATTGTTCTGGGTGATCTACTTAGTGAAACATTCTGAATTTTGGTCCAGAGGACTTTTCTGTGACAAGGAACTAACATGCAAACTTTCAGCTCCATTGGAGCTCCAGATCACCACTGTCCTGTTCAACCTATTTAGATAAGTAGCACACAAGTGATGAAATGTAATTATCACTTGATCATGTTGCTTCACCCAAACGAAACCACCAGCCCCAGTGTCATTTTAAATTCTTAAACAGAGTTCCAGTTTCAAACTTGTCTCTAGAACTTGTTAGCAAAAGTTTTACAATTAAACATATGTGCATGTTCATAACGTGTAGTGATTAAACGTGGAAGAGTGGAAGAGAAGTGAGGCTTGAATCAAGAAGCAAGAAGGCAGTGATTCAACTTCAAGTCATCAACAACTAACTTCATATTATCTGACTTTAGTCACCTGCAAAACCAAGGCAAGCTCCGGTTTGCATTTAAGTTAACTATAAAGTTTTTACTTTATTCACATTTATGGTATAGAGTTTGTATGTGCATTAGGTCCAGGATGTTTTACACTCCAAATGCATGACCAAATGAACCCTGGAGTTGAGGGTAGAAAAGGGTCTCCCCTGTAGAAGAATGCCGTGCTAAATAGCTTAGGACATCTGGTAGAAGTCGAGTAGTTGGATTCTACTCGCGAGTTATAGACGGGATTACCTGGGTGTAGATGGAAAAAGAGAGCAAGCTAAAGTTTACATTTTCAAAGATGAGACCGGGCAGGATGGTTAGGCAGTGACAAGACGAGGTCTTGGTCGAGTATCTCTGCCTGTGTCGGTTAAGGACCGATGCGTGTGCGGCACCCAGGAGCAGGTATTTTGTTGTGTACCAGATGCTTACTGACATATGGGAACCAGGAAACTGATGTACCAGGTTCACTGGATTGTAGAGGCATACCACATCGCCTCGTTAGACCTATGAGCCCGAGACGGCGCGACCGGTTCTATAGTATAGTGTCCTGCGAAAGGTTGCCACATACGACGTAATGAAGGACGCCAGAGTTGGGTCTTCAGAGGCGGGCGTATGTGTCAAGTTATCCAGGTAATGTTTGATTCGAATCACCGTCCATCTCGGTTATTGATTACCGCTTGCTCCCTGTGTTGTGACGTAGTAATCAAGTTGTGTGGAAATAGTTTGCAAAGTTTTAAATGCTGTTATGGTAATTGTAAATTTCATGAAAACCATGTTTGAAGTAGAGATAGAGCAAACTAAAGTTATTTTCCACCTTGGGACAAGTAACATTGGAATGAAGTGTTTCTTGTTTCATTGTGGAGTTCCAATGTTGCTGGGCGCAAGGTCCCTACTATAATGGCTAAAATCTGAAAGTTAAGGATTAACTCGTAGGCGAGTCTTTTCACAAATTACAGGATTAGGTCTTAAGTTACCCTCATGTAGAGTTTCATGCTTTAGGAGAGACGGGTAAGTCTTGCTGAGCCTTTGTGCTCACTCTTGCTATATAAGTGGTTTTGCAGGTAAACCTCGACGCTATAAAGAAGGTTGTCCGGTGAGACTCTAGAACTTCAGAGTCATGTCACACTTGGAGAACCTAGCCGCTGCCATGTCTTCGTGTTGCTAGCGAGAGGAGTCCGCGGGCTGGACCTCTTCTCGAGTGCTTCTTAGATATTCAACGTGAGCTGTTGTAGACTTCCGCTGTAGCTATTTTATGTAAAGTATTTACAAAGAACATTCGTAAACTTCCGCTTTTGATTTATGTAATACATTGTTCCTGATATGTGTGCTATTGGGTGCCGCATAACACGGCACCACCCAATGCGATCCCCGGGCGAGGTGCCCCGTCCCCGTGACGGAGGTCGGGCCCTCGTCAGTGTCGGTCTCTGCTGAAAGCGCACCGGATCTGCTGTGGCACTGGGATCCTATGCGACTGCGCGGATGACTCTGCGGACCCCCGTATGGGTTAGCTGAGATACTGACACGTAGCCGGGGACCCCACCCGGAAGTTTAAACTTTATTTGAATTTTCAGATTTGGTCCAAACTTTAAATACATAAAACTTTTGCTAGGAAGCTCCAAATTCAGTGAACCAAATTTTGCTGAAATCCGAATTTTATGTACTTTCTAGCAATAGAAATTTCAGCTCATGAAACTTAATAGTTTTCCATAATTAAATCCCTAAAGTTCCAACTGTTAGGAATTTTATCTGGAGGATTACTTTATGAAAAATTCTGAAATTTGGCTAGGAGGTTCATTGAAAAATCCTTGAGTCACAGTAAAATTTTCAGACTCATCCAAGTTCATTTAGTCCCCTAATGGTGTGATTAAGTGAACTGCCCTGAGAAAATAGAAAAATGTACAGAAACATTTTTCAGATTTTCCAAATCTTGTTTAGGGCATAACTTCCTGTAGAATTCTTCAAATGACATGAAACCAATTCCATTAGAACCATCTCAAATTCTAGTTTCCAGAAAGTAATGGTTGGAGCCATGAAAACCCCTGGAATTCCTTAGAAGCTCTAATATTGACCAAATAGATTTTTATTTGTACAAGGCTCAAATGAACCTTGGTTCAAATAAACTTGGTCAAGACTCTGGTTAGGACCTTCAGAACCAAAGGGGAGGGCTAGCTAGAGCTATAATAATTACTTATTCAAGGTTAAACATTGCAATTGAATTGACATGTAGTATCTCATTAACGTGTAGTCGCTGAAGGCGAGGAGACTCTGGAAGTGCTCGACTTCCTTCTTCTGGACGAAGCTTTAACCACTGACCAGCAGCAACAAGGCAAGCCCCGGTTTGCATTAACCTTTTTATAAAGTTTTGCTTTGTTTACATGTCTAGTGTGAAGTATGAATGTGCATTAGGTGTAAGATGGATGGAACCCCACTTGCATAACCAGAATTGGCCTATAAGAGTGAGGGTAGTGTCTAAGACCTCGACTAGACAGGCTATGCTTAATGATTCATAGGACTTCGGTACAAGTCGAGTAGTTGGAATCTACTCGCGAGTTTAGGCTTGGTACACGCACGATTGGTTCGAGTGATGTGAGATCACTTTAGTAATGAAAATGAGACTAGGCAGGGGCTAGGGCGCAGCAAGAGGAAGTCTTTTGTGTGCAGCCCTGTCCGTGTCGATTGAGGACCGATCCGTGTGCGGCCCTGCTGAACAAGTATTGAACGTACCGAAGGCATATCGGATATATGGGCCCCGATAAATTGATGTAACCTGTACCTCCGGGCGTCAAGGCATAACGCACCGATTTATAAGTGTAGGCTGAGGGCAGCAAGGTGGAAATCTGCTAACGGACATAGAGAGATGCTCCGTGTAGGGAACCTCCTGCTTGTTTCAGTGCGACCGGTTCGACGTTTGGGCTGTTGGGTGAAAGGTTGTCCCGTACGACATCGAGTGAGCATGCTGTGCAGCTCCATGCGTGGGCGTACGTGACGTGCTCTTTGGGTATCCCTGCAGGTGTATATCGAGACGATTTGCCATCCCTCGTGGCGACAAGTACCGCTTGTTCACTGCGTCGTAACGTAGATAAATCATGAAATTTTATGATTCAACTCTGCTGACATGTATAATTGTATTGCTACCTGTGTGCCACCAAATATTGCTTACTAAAGTTCTTATTCATGAACTGTTAACTTGGGGCTAAAAAATGAACTAAGGATGGACTTGTAGGCGTATCCATATGCTGAAATTACTATCCCATGTTCGTGTAAACTGCATGTAGAGTTTCATGCCTAGGTGAGTCGGTTAAGTCTTGTTGAGCCATCGTGCTCATGGTTGCTTCTTAAGTGTTTTTCAGGTGAGGAGCCACCCACGGACTCGGGTTACGAGTCCACCGGCGAGGGTTACCCTCCATCGGGGACCACGGCTGAGTGGGAGCCGTACACGCCGCGCTGAGCTGAGGAGTGCAGCTAGTGTGGGTTGCCCTAGTGCTGGGCAACCGACTTTTCCTAGATAGGTGGGCGTTAGTTTTACAAATCAAACTTCCGCTGTGTAGTATGAATTTTAGTTTGTAACTGAGTATTGTACCAGTTTGTACAGTTTCAGTTGGTTTTCTATGTAATACAACGTATCCTTATGACGTGTGCTATCGGGTGTCGCATCGTGCGGCACCATCCTCTACGATCCTGGATGAGCGGATTCCGGTCCACCACATTAATCGTGAGAACCGGTGCTGTTCTCGCCATGCGACGGGGGTGGTCTATACATGGGCGCACGCCATGGTGAGTTGGCAGTCCATGTAGGGATATATGACAGTGGTGCAGCTTCTTGTGGGGGTAATAGATCTCTTGTTGTGCGCTTGCATAGAAGTTTCCTAACTCCACGAGCAACCTCTGATACTTATCAGCAGCTTGTGGGTTGGAAAGATCTCCTTCATGGGGTCCGATGATCTCCTTTGTACCACTGCTCCGATACGGGTGCAGCCCAAAGGTAGTGTTCTCAAGCTGCTCACGGAAGGCGTAGCACAGTCCGGTGAGTGCATCCGATACAGCATCATCGATAGCTTCTGCCCTTGTAGCTCTTCATGTGGGTGCGAAGTGCCGTGTTACAACTATACTGTTAGATAGGATGGTTACCTCAACCTTCCACTCTTCATGTCCGAGACGAGGGACTTTCTTGAGGAGATACTCCGGATATAAGCTGCAGCAATCCAGAAACTCTCTAAGCTCCTTGGATATGTGTCCTCCTTCCATCCCGTCGGACCGGAATTCTTGAACTAAACAGTTGGCCTGTTCATCACCTTCATTCTCGGCCTCAGCAGAGAGTGGCTCCTCTTCGGATCCATCTCCTTCCGACATAGCTTCATGAGGCTCCACTGGGTGTAAACCCATGTGAAACTCCACCTGAGATGCATACAAATGCTGTTTTTCTTGCGGATCGTCTTCCATGTCATCTTCGATTAGTTCTACCTCTTCCGGATCCTCTTCCTCATGCATAGAGCTACTGACCTCATCTTCCTCATGGGGTTCCATCTTCACCTCCTCCCAATATGATCCATCAGACATCTCAATGGGGTTAAGTGCACTCCCAAGTAGTGGTGGACGATTCCTTATGCGTGCTGTGCTCCTAGTCACCGACATCTATAAATAACACATGAGAAACTTTAGAGAAGAATAAAATAACTCCAAAATTTCAGAAGCTATGAAGCAAGAAAACAAGAGTGTTTCTGTCCAAAATAAAAGAAAACGAGGGGCTGAAAATATCACTTTGCGGTGGCCGAATTGACAAGTGAAGTGGAGCAGCAAGAAATTTTCGAAAATAGAAGTTTAGAGGGGTGTTCCTATGTGTTTAGAGTGTCTATTCTACCTAGGCTTGCATCCTACGGTCAACGTGGATGTAATACTAATTTGTGACACCCTGTCCCAAAAATGAACCAAGTGAATGCATATGTGTGCCCAGGATGTTCATCACACATACACATGTATTCCACAAACTGAATTCAGAGTATAACCACATACGAATAATTTTTAAGTACTTTATTACATTGACTCAATGTATCACTCATGAATGTCTAACTTATTCTTGCAGCGGAGGACTCTAACGACAGCGGAAAAGACTAAAACAGCAGGCTCCAACTTCAACTCTACAGGCATGTTGACGGTAGTGCGCACACCTAGTACTCATGTTCCTCGAAGTACTATTATCCTATAGCTGATGTATATGTGCGAATGCAAGGGTGAGTACATGTCGTTCTCAGTAAGTGCGGGAAAAAGTATGACATGTATCTTACAACAGGGTAGGCAATAAAAAAGTTCATTGCAGCAAGCTAATTTTATTTCACAAACATGGTAAAAATAGCAACTATTTCTAGGTGAGTTTAATCCCATCATAACCAAGAAATTCATCAACAATCCTTCATCATAATTCACCATTTATCAAGTCTCAACCAGCCATTAATCTTTCTCAAGTTCATCTCATACTCATAAATATTTATAACCATTTCATATTCATGTAACCGAAACCGAACTCATTTTCATGACCCAAAACAGCCCTGAAACCAATCCCAATGACCGTACCACAACCATCCTGAATAAACATCCCATGTTTTGCCTCTAATCATGGATGTTGACCAGGTGCTTGTAACCGGAAGCACGGCTATCATGATAGTTTTACACTCTACAGAGGTGGCACCACTTTACCCACAAGTTCGTGATTTTGTCACCCATCGCGACAGAAAAGAACCTCCATTATACCAGTACACAACCATCGGTGTATGGCCAAGATATCACAAAATAGCCTTTACAAAGGAGCTACTAGGATGTACGGACCCACTGAGGTTTCACCGGCAGGCTCAAATCTCCATTCTCCCACCCACGGGCCCCCTCTTGTACCATGCAGTTCCCAGGGCAGTCCCTCTTGACTCCCATCCCCACGCCATCCAATGGTCCATAACAAGCTAGCAACACATCTAATTAGTCAGCTAAGCCGCACCCATATTTGGCCTTGTGGTGGCACTGTTTTCCTGGCATGTGCTCGCATGAACCGATCCTTAGATCTATGGCAAGCAAACCACCATCTCATTCAGCAACATCCATGAAAAAAGATTGCCTAGATCTCCCTGATTCCATGCTCATCAACATCATCAAGTTCTAATCGTTATTAATAGCATTAGTGCAGTAGCTAACAAGTTTTATTTCAGCTTCCCGTATCCCGTAAGTTAAGCGAAGCAAAAAGAAAAAACGACCATACCCAACTCATCAACTTTCCCGGCAACAAGGATGGTTAAAAAAACTAGTTAACTCCTATAAAAGGGTGTCCCATCAAGTTGACACAAGCATATGAGTTTTCTAAAGCAAAATAGTGAGGGGGACCCCGACCCGTATCACGGGGCCGTGCCGCTCGCCCGGGAATCGCATTGGGTGGTGTCGTGTTATGCAGCACCCAACAGCACACATATAAGGAAAACTGTATTACATAATTCAAAAGCAGAATCTTACAAATGTTCTCTGTAAATAATTTACATAAAATAGCTACAGCGGAAGTCTATAAACAGCTCACATCGAATAACTAATGAGCACTCGAGAAGAGGTTGGAGCCATGAAAATCCCTGGAAATCCCTAGAGTCCCTACTATTGACGAAATAGGCTTTTATTTGTACAAGGCTCAAATGAACTTTGTTTCAAATGAAACTTGGTCAAGACTCTGGTTAGGACCCTACCGAGCCACCATAAAAATTTCAGAGCCAAAAGGGAGGGCTATCTAGAGTTATGGTAATTACTTATTCAGTTCTAAACATTACAGTTAACTTGACATATAGTATATCGTTTACGTGTAGATGCTGAAAGCGAGGAAACCCCGGAAGTGCTCAACTTCCTTCTTCCGGACGAAGCCCTAACCACTTACCAGCAGCAACAAGGCAAGCCCCGGTTTACATTAACCAATTTTACAAAGTTTTGCTTTATGAATACTTAGTATGTGGTATGGATGTGCATTAGGTGAGGATGGATGAAACCCAAGTGCATAACCAGATTTTCCAACATGAGTGAGGGTAGTGTCTACATCCTCGAGTAGACAGGCTATGCTTAATGATTAGTAGAACTTCGGGACAAGTCGAGTAGTTGGAATCTACTCGCGAGTTAGGCTTGGGACACACGGGATTGGTTCGAGTGATGTGAGATCACTTTAGTAATGAAAATGAGACTAGACAAGGGCTATGGCGCAACAAGAGGAAGTCTTGTGTGCGCAGCCCTGTACGTTTCCATTGAGGACCAATCCGTGTGCTGCCCACGCTGATGAAGTTTGAACGTACGGAAGGCATATCGGATATATGGGCCCCAGTAAACCGATGTAACCTAAACCTCCGGGCATCGAGGCATAGCACACCGATTTATAGGTGTAGGTTGAGGGCAGAAAGGTGGAAATCTGCTAATGGGCATAGAGAGATGCTCCGTGTAGGGAACCTCCTGTCTGTTTCGATGCGACCGGTTCGATGTTTGGGCTGTTGGGTGAAAGATTCTCCCGTACGACATCGAGTGAGCGTGCTGTGCAGCTCCACGGGTGGGTGTACGTGACGTGCTCTTCGGGTATCCCTGCAGGTGTATATCGAGTTGATTCGCCGTCCCTCGCGGTGATGAGTATCACTTGGTCACTGGGTCATGACGTAGGTTAAAATATGAAATGTGATGATTCAATATTGCTGTTATGAAAAAAAATTGTATTGCTACATGTGTGCCACCAAATATTGCTCACTAAATTTCATATTCATGAACTGATAACTTGGAGATAAAAGATGAACTAAGGATGAACTTGTAGGCGTGTCCGTTTGCTGAAATTTACCATCCCATGTTCGTTGTAAACTGCAAGTAGAGTTTCATGCCTAGGTGAGTCAGTTAAGTCTTGTTGAGCCATCGTGCTCACGGTTGCTGCTATAAGTGTTTTCAGGTGAGGAGTACCCCACGGACTCGGGTTACAAGTCCACCGGCGAGGGCTACCCTGCGTCGGGGACCACGGTTGAGTGGGAACCATACATGCTGCGCTGAGCTGAGGAGTGCAGCTAGTGTGGGTTGCCCTAGGGCTGGGCAACCGACTTTTTCTAGGTAGATGGACGTGAGTTGTACAAACTTAGTTTCCGCTGCTGTAATCTAAACACTAGTTTGTAACTGAAGTCTTGTACTACTTTGTACATTTCAGTTGGTTTTCTATGTAATACAATATCGTTCTTATGATGTGTGCTTTTGGGTGTCGCATCGTGCGGCACCACCTTCTGTGATCCTGGATGAGCGGATCCCGGTCCGCCACAGGCTGGTATCAGAGCCGCATTGGGGATAGCACACTAATTAAGGACTGTATTACGGGAAAACTTAGGTTTACGGTGAGGTTTCGCTAGTTTGCCCAAGTAAGGACTATACTAGCATAGTTACTTAAAGTGGCAATACTAACATATGTGTTATAATTATGAATTCTAATTATGTAACGACGCACCTACGCTCAGGTAAATATGGTAAGGAACGTCACCGAAAGCAGTTCAGTTTCGGTTAGCTCCCCTGACGAGGAATGTAGTTCAGGGATATGTCTCACAGCTTGGTGTGAGACGTCAATATGAAACTCTCGGACTCTTCATGTTCCTGAGTTCATATGAAACGCTGATCCCTAGTGTGCATTAGGCAAGCAAGTGGAGACCCCATTGTGTGGTCAGTAACGCGATAGTGTGTTCGTCTGGAAATAGCCCAGGAGGACATACGCAGCGCTTGCCATCATCGTGCCCTACAGGGCAGTAGGTGGTATCTGTTGGATTGATAAAATTCTCAACCATGACGACCCTTTCGCGCTCTACTCGGGTTCCCCGTCGTGTGGTGTTGAAACACGATCACATACCTTGAGACATGGCTTAACTCAAGGACGGCCGTATGGCAATGATACGGGCGTTTGTATTTACTCTTAAATATGGACCTGACTGAAATGAAAATAACCTTTGAGTGCATTTGGGTGTTTTTATGCAGGTACTAACCACATATGTATCACGTGTAGTATACGTGTGCGAGCGACCGTTTAGTGCCACAATTGAGACGTATATGCCGGTATAATCAGGTTAGGATTTTCTTTTTGTGAGGAACGTAGTACCGACATATAATAGGCATGTGCATGAAAAATAATGATAACAAGGAACTAAAATCACCAATTTTCAACAGTTAGGACCCTGGGGGTAGAAAAATTTAATAGTTCATCAGTGTAGTTCCAAAGGATTGAAAAACAGAGTGCTCTGTTTTGGGCAGCAAGCTTGCTGAACTTTGATAGAGCATAACTCACAGATTATTTAACCAATGGGGGTGTGGGATATAGTTCTGGAAAGGTGTTTAAGCACTCTACAACTTTGTTATAGACTCCCAGAGCTGAATCACACCTTAAGATGGCTTAAATCCCAGAGGAATGTAAACTGTCCAGAACAAGGACAGATTTAAAACACTCTCTGGACCGTTCGGTTTTTCAAGCATAACTTCTTATAGAAAAATCTAAAATTTTTATATCATACATATTTGGAAAGGGTAGGAGATGTGTTACATCTTTGTAATTCAAAGTTTCTGCAATTACAGCACGGAATTCAGTGAAAATGGGAGCTGAAAATAGCAACTTCCAAAGGAGGTGCTGTTGAAATTCTTCCAGAAGTTCTGTTGACTTTGAATTACTATAACCTTTTAACCAGAGCTGATCTGAGGGCAAATAAATACTCGTTGGAGATATACTGAAGTTAAATTTAACTTTGGTATTCAGCTTGAGACATGAAAATGCTCAAAACCAGATCAAAATCTGGGATATGTAGAAACTGATCATTCTGGCAGAGGGATGACAGTTGAACTCACTTGAGAGTGTTGTACCCTAGGGGGTTTAAGTACTTCCATCAGGGTAGGACATACTCATGAGTAGTTATCTTCAACTAGTGAAAGATTTGAGTATATGTCCTGCTCAAGTTTCTTTTTCTAGAGACCATGTTTGTGTCGTATTGAAGATAAACGGGTAGTATACGTGATGACAAAGCAATATTAACGTCTCGTAGTGACCAAACCTAGTTGAGATGAACTTCCAAAGAGGAAGTCCGTCAATTTGGATTTAACTAGTTTATATTTGGTCTGGTAATGGTGTAGCTTGTGTTAAGTTATTACATTATCTGTATACGAGATGTGTCGCATGCTTTACAGTCATTATGTTTACGCCTATTTTATAGGACTGCAAGATGTATGCTGCGGGACTGATGTTTATTGTCGTATGCTTGCAGATGGTTCACACTCGGACCATGCATGAGATCGGTGGCTCTTGCCAGCAGGGGGTGATGACTCCCAGCCACCTGCCTACGACAGCACCCCGCAGCAACAACCACCACCGCCGCCTCCGCTTGCCCTAGCGGATGTGATAGCGGCACTGGTGGGGAATCGGAAGGTGCAGACCGATCTGCTCCGCACGATCATGCAGAATACGTCCCAGGCGGGGGGGGGGGGGGCGTCAAGAGAGGAGGCCTCGTGAGCCCCATGTTGTGACATACTCGGACTTCATGAGTACGCACCCTCCAGTGTTCACTGAAGCAGCAGAACCCCTGGAGGTCGACAACTGGCTGTGGACAATTGAGTCCAAGTTCGGGCTGCTCCAATGTACGGAGCGGCAGAAGACTTTGTTCGCGGCGCAGAAGCTTCACGGTGCCGCTGGTGTGTGGTGGGCGAACTATGTCGCCTCACTGCCGTCTGGCCATGCCGTGGAGTGGGAAGAATTGCGGGAGGCGTTCCGCGCCTACCATATCCCTCCTGGGATAATGAAGCAGAAGTTCCAACAGTTCTTGGAGCTGAAGCAGGGCGGGAGGAGTGCCCACGACTACTCCCGTGCTTTCAACCATCTGGCGCAGTATGTGTCAGATTATGTCTCCACCGAGGAGAAGAAGCGAGAGCACTTCTATCAGCGATTACATCCTGAGATGAAGACGCATCTTGTCCAATGCAATCGCAGCACGTTCAATGATCTAGTCAACGCCGCGATCTTGCAAGAGGATGCTCAGCGGGAGTTGGCGGCTGAGCAATGGAAGCGCAGCACTCCACCCAGCAGTGGGGGTGGAGCTCCTCAGAAATACCGCATGGTGTATCGGAGACCATCCGGTCAGCAGTGGCGTCCACCAGCGCAATCTCAGCAGTTTGGGAGACGTTGGTTTCAGCCAACCCCATTCCGACCGCCTATGCCACCAACGCGACCGCAACAACAGCAGCAGCAGCTGATGGTACCCCGGGCGTTTCCACCGCCACAACTCGCCCCGGGTTTCCGTCCGCCAATCAGCGGAGGACCGCCTCGCTACACTTTCTTTACGTGTGGCCAGGCGGGCCATTTCTCGAAGGACTGTCCCCAGGGGCAGCAGAGCAGCGGGCAAGCCCAGTATCAGGGCGGTGCTCGAGGCCGACCTCCGGTCAAGAAGGTTTGTCAGCAAACTGGGGGCGTTCGCAACCTCGACAATGAGGACGCCCCAGAGGGAGACAATGTGCTGGCAGGTACTTTCACTCTCAATGATCAAGCAATCATCATATTATTTGATTCGGGTGCAACCCACAGTTTCATAAGTGGATCCTATGTGGCTAAGCATCAAATGCAAGTCTTCCCAACCGACTGCTCATATATGATCTGCTCACCGGGAGGGAAGATTTCAGCAAATATGATGTTCCAAAAGCACCTCTGTTCTTAGGTGGGAAGATATATCCCACCACCTTGATAATCCTTACGGGGAAAAAGATTGATGCAACCTTAGGGATGTCATGGTTACACTACCATGGCGCTGTCCTGGGACACTCGGACACGGACGGTTCATTTGAATTCTCCATTCCACCGTCCGCATTCCATGGTGTTGGACAATCCTGTCCAGGAAGTTTCAGCAATTAATAATACTGAAGCTCTCAAGTTAGAGGACATCCCCGTATTCCGGGAATACCCCGACGTGTTTCCGGATGATCTACCGGGCATGCCACCTGAGAGGGATGTCGAGTTCAAGATTGAGCTTGCACCCGGGACTACTCCTATATCACGGAGACCATACAAAATGGCTCCGAATGAGCTGGCTGAATTGAAAGAACAGCTCAATGATCTGTTGAGCAAAGGTTTCGTTAGACCGAGTTCCTCGCCTTGGGGATGCTCGGCGCTGTTCATCAAGAAGAAGGCTGAAACCTTGAGGCTGTGTGTGGATTACCGGCCGCTCAACGCCGTCACCATAAAGAACAAATACCCACTGCCCCGCATTGACATCCTGTTTGATCAGATTGTGGGTGTAAGTGTGTTCTCCAAGATGGACCTTCGCTCTGGATGTCATCAAATAAAAATCCGGGCAGAGGATATCCCGAAGACGGCCTTCTCGACGAGATATGTTTTTTATAAATATCTTGTCATGTCTTTTGGTCTCACCAATGCTCCAGAACATTTCATTTATCTCATGAACTTGGTGTTCATGCCGGAGATGGACAAGTTCGTTGTGGTGTTCATCGATGATATCTTGGTTTACTCCAAGACAGAAGCAGAACACGCCGAACACTTGAGAATCATTCTTCAACGACTGCGGGACCATAATATATATGCCAAGTTCAGAAAATGTGAGTTTTGGATCAGCCAAGTGCCATTTTTGGGACATATCATCTCAGCGGAAGGCATTTCGGTTGACCCAAGCAAAATTGAGCAAGTGCTGAAATGGAAATCCCCCACTTCTGTCCATGAAGTCAGAAGTTTCCTCGGCTTAGCGGGATATTACCGGATATTCATTCCAAGCTTCTCCAAGCTTGCTAAGCCGATGACAGAATTGTTGAAAAAGGGAACAAAGTATGTTTGGCACTCAGCATGTGAAGGAGCGTTCCAAGCATTGGTGAAGCATCTCACAACAGCCCCGGTCTTAGCTCAACCGGATACGACCAAGCCCTTCGACGTGTATTGTGATGCGTCCGGCATTGGGCTCGGCTGCGTGTTGATGCAGGAAGGACGTGTGGTCGCATATGGTTCACGCCAACTCCGATATCCTGAGCAACATTATCCGACTCATGATCTTGAGCTCGCTGCAGTGGTTTTGGCGCTGAAAATGTGGAGGCACTATCTCCTAGGGGATTTGGTGCATCTCTACACCGACCACAAGAGCTTGAAGTATATTTTCACCCAGAAGGAGCTGAATATGAGGCAAAGGAGGTGGTTAGAACTAATAAAAGATTATGATATTGAGATTCATTACCACCCCGGCAAGGCGAATGTGGTTGCCGACGCGCTGAGTCGGAAATCACATGTCCATAACCTCACCATTACACCGGTGGAGGACAAAGAGCCGAGTTTATACTTGGTTCCTTATGGGTCATTCTACAACCTTTCTCTCATCCCTACCATTAGGGAGGAGATTATTGCAGCTCAGAAAGTGGACAAGGGTATGGCACATCTCCGGAGACGGATAGACAACGGGGAAATCAAATGTTTCTAGAAAGGTGATGAGGGGACGCTGTGGTTCAGTGACCGCATAGTCGTACCCCAGAATATAGAGCTGAGAAAGAAGATTCTTGATGAAGCTCACTTGTCTAAATACTCCATTCATCCGGGAAGCAACAAATTGTACAAGGACTTGAAAAAGAAATTTTGGTGGACATGGATGAAGCGAGAAGTGGCTATGTACGTATCCGAGTGTGATACGTGTAGACGAGTGAAAGCGGATCATATGAGAAAATCAGGACTGTTGCAACCCCTGAAAATTCCAGCATGGAAGTGGGAAGATGTGAGCATGGATTTTGTTGTGGGATTACCCCTGACTTCCAACAAGCATGATTCCATTTGGGTAATCGTTGACCGGTTAACCAAGTCGACTCACTTCATTCCCGTGCATACACATTTCCATGCCAACAGATATGTGGAGTTGTATATTGCAAGAATCCTATGCTGGCATGGAGTACCCAAGACCATAGTCTCAGACCGAGGGGCACTATTTGTATCTCGTTTCTGGGAGCAGTTGCACGCTGATTTGGGGTACTAAGCTGATTAGAAGCCCCGCCTATCACCCTCAGACAGATGGACAGACCGAGAGGGTGAACCAAGTACTAGAAGACATGTTGACAGCGTGTGCCATCCACCATGGTGGAAACTGGGATGATTATCTACCGTTGGCGGAATTATCGTACAACAATGGCTATCAAGCGAGTATCAAGATTGCACCCTATGAGGCTCTCTACAGTCGCAAATGCTGCACCCCATTGAACTGGTGCGAGTCCGTTGAAAGGGTCACATTCGGGGTTGATGTGGTGAACGACACCGAAGAGCGTGTTCGGATGATTCAAGCCAACTGGAAGGACGCTCAATCCTGACAGAAAAGCTATGCTGATAAGAGGCGTAGGCCGCTGCACTTTAACGTCGGGGAACACTTGTATCTCCGTGTATCTTTGATGAAAGCCGTGCACCGGTTTGGCGTGAAGGGGGGACTCGCGCCCCGATTCATTGGACCCTATGCTATCACCGAGAAGTGTGGACCAGCGGCGTATAGACTTGAGCTACCGGCATCTCTCGCTGGTGTGCACGACGTTTTCCATGTTTCCCAACTATGAAAATGTCTGAAGTATATGGCTGCTGTTCCCACTGAAGACATCGGCGAGCTGCAACCGGATTTGACGTGTGCTAAATATCTGGTGGCAATTATTGATGAGAAGGCTCGAACCACGCGTAGCCGAAAGCTGTGGTTCTACAAGATACTGTGGAGTAACCACACCGCCGAAGAAGCGATGTGGGAGAGCGAGGACTTCCTTCCCTCAAACTACCAGGATTTCATGGCATCTCATCATGGGTAATCTCCTCTTACATCGTCGTCTCTTCTTTTATAATCTCGGGATGAGATTCTTTTAAGGGGGAGGGATGTAAAAGCCCAAGAAAGTGACTTGCAAAAGTGATCATTTCATCACCTCACAACACCACAGTTCATTTTATGGATAGCTCATGAACACTTGTGAAGAGCAAGTAAACACCGTCAAAAGGGGTGATTAGAGGGGAAAGCCCTAATTTCAAAAAGTAGGAGTCATACACATAAACATGAAAGGTTGTGCTCACCCCTAGACCTTAAATATTGTCGGGAAGGCTCAGGCCAAGTTTCATGCAAATCCAAGACTTTTTGAGGCAATTTTGTAGACATTTGTAAAAAGGACCAATTTGAATGCAAATTCAAATTGCAGCCACTTTCATTACTTGAATTCAAAATTTGACTTCACATTCAAACTCAGAACATTTTTCTGAGTTAGTTCACCAATTTCCATCCTCATTGGAGTTCATCTTGTCAGGAGCTAAATTTGCATTAATTCAAAACTGAATTTGAATTTCAGTTCAAATGTGCAGCAAATTTAGCCAAACCAGTTTCAAATTGAGGAAATCAAATTCAAACAATGACTTGGAGGCTAAGTCTCTCACTCAATTGTGAGTTTCTGGGATCTTTTCAGTGGAAACAGAAATGAAAAATTGGAAAAGAAATTAATAGGGGAGGGACCCACTGATCAGTGACTGTACTCAGAGGGAAACCGACTCTCTTACCGTCGGTCGGCCGCCGGGGCTGTTTCCGCCTCACTGCCTCGATCACACGCATGCCTGAGCTCGTACTGATCAGCTCGTGCCTCCTCCCGATCACCACGTACACGGCGCAAAAGGATTTCGCTTGCCTCTGCCGCCTGCGCCGCTCTGCTCAGCTCCCACGCGCGCGAAAAACAGCAGCGGCGACCGCACCTTCAAGCCTCGGCGCACACCAGTGACGATCATCGATTGCTCGTGGTCTCTGCAGCAAAAAGGAGCGCCAAGGTGTGCTCTAGCTGTTCCCCGTGCTGCACCAGAGAGTTGCACTCGGATGTGTGCGGTTTACGCCGTCGAAGTCAATAAACCGGAAGGGACCGGCGGAGATGTGCTTCGGTTCGCCGTCGACAGCCCAATCCGGCCATCTTCTCCGACCACATGCTACACAATAAAGGTTTGTGGGGATCCCTAGATGGTGTAGCCGCAAACCATTCGGCAAATAATCCATCGGGTAGCAAGAATTGTACAAAGTCCCGAACTCTAGTGCAACGGACCGAGTTCGGCAAAAACCAAAAATTCGGCTTAAACGTTGAATCAATGTCAAGCTAGCTCACAAGTAGCTCCTACACCTCCTAGTGTCCCTCCTCGAGGAAGAACTGAGCACAACCATCCAGAAATGGCCGAGTTATAGCAGTTTCCATAGCCGCCGGTGCAAACACGGTTCGTGTCGCCGTCGAGAGTGGGTTTGCAGGCACTTCTAGCTTCCAAGGCTTCTCACGTCAGGCTCCTCGTGATCCACTGGTGCTCCCGAGTAAACCGTGACCTCTTTTATGCCTCAGAGAGCAAGAACGACCTTGCCGGAGCCCTAGCCTCCACGGTTGACGTCGCATGGCCATTTCCGGTCACCGCCGGCGGGCTCCGACCCCCGAGGCAAGTTCCACGTGGCGAGATAGGGCTAGGCGGCCAGTTCTAGCGCTGGGGGCGGTCAGGAATTCCCTTCCCGCTAACCTCACCGGAGTGCGCCGCCGCCAAACACTCGGGCGAGCGTGAGGAGGAAGAAGGCGGATGGTGGGGCCCACCCGCAGAGTTTAAATATTTCTGGGATTTTCCAGTTTAGTTCAAACTTTAATTTGATATAACTTTTGCTAGGAAGCTCCAAATTTAGTGAAATAAATTTTGCTGAATTCAGCTTTTTGAGTACTTTCCAGCAACACAAATTTCAGCTCATGAAACTTAATGGTTTTCCAGAATTAATTCCCTAAAATTTAAACTGTTAGGAATTTTATCTGGAGAATTACTTTATGAAAAAATTCTGAAATTGGGCTGAGAGGTTCATTGGAAAATCCTTGAGTCTCAGTAAAATGTTCAGACCCATCCCAGTTCATTTAGTCCCCCTAATTGTGTGATTAAGTGAACTGCCCAGAGGAAATAGAAAAATGTACAGAAACATTTTTCAGATTTTCTCAAATCTTGTTTAGGGCATAACTTCATCTAGAATTTTTCAAATGACATGAAACCAATTCCATTATAACTATCTCAAACTCTAGTTTCTAGAAAGTAATTGTTGGAGCCATGAAAATCCCTGGAAATCCCTAGAGTCCCTACTAATGACCAAATAGGATTTTATTTGTACATGGCTCAAATGAACTTTGTTTCAACAAACTTGGTCAAGACTCCGGTTAGGTTCCTACCAAGCCACCATAAAAATTTCAGAGCCAAAGGGGAGGGCTAGCTAGAGTTATGGTAATTACTTATTCAGTTCTAAACATTGCAGTTAAGTTGACATATAGTATATCGTTTACGTGTAGTCGCTGAAGGCGAGGAGACCGCGGAAGTGCTCGACTTCCTTCTTCCGGACGAAGTGCTAACCACTGACCAGCAGCAACAAGGCAAGCCCCGGTTTACATTAACCAATTTTACAAAGTTTTGCTTTATAAATACTTAGTATGTGGTATGGATGTGCATTAGGTGTAGGATGGATGAAACCCAAGTGAATAATCAGATTTTTTCACATGAGTGAGGGTAGTGTCTATGTCCTCGAGTGGACAGGCTATTCTTAATGATTCGTAGAACTTCGGTACAAGTCGAGTAGTTGGAATCTAGTCGCGAGTTAGGCTTGGGACACACGGGATTGGTTCGAGTGATGTGAGATCACTTTAGTAATGAAAATGAGACTAGACAGGGGCTAGGGCGCAGCAAGAGGAAGTCTTGTGTGCGCAGCCCTGTCCGTGTCGATTGAGGACCGATCCGTGTGTGGCCCATGCTGATCAAGTTTGAATGTACTGAAGGCATATCGGATATATGGGCCCCGGTAAACTGATGTAACCTAAACCTCCGGGCGTCGAGGCATAGCACACCGATTTATAGGTGTAGGATGAGCGCAGCAAGGTGGAAATCTGCTAACGGGCATAGAGAGATGCTCCGTGTGGGGAACCTCCTGTCCGTTTCGGTGCGACCGGTTCGACGTTTGGGCTGTTGGGTGAAAGGTTGTCCCGTACGACATCGAGTGAGCGTGCTGTGCAGCTCCACGGGTGGGCGTATGTGACGTGCTCTTCGGGTATCCCTGCAGGTGTATATCGAGTCGATTCGCCGTCCCTCACGGTGATGAGTACCACTTGGTCACTGAGTCGTCACGTAGGTTAATATATGAAATGTGATGATTTAATATTGCTGTTATGAAAAAAGTTGTATTGCTACATTTGTGCCACCAAATATTGCTCACTAAATTTCATATTCATGAACTGATAACTTGTGGCTAAAAGATGAACTAAGGATGAACTTGTAGGTGTGTCTGTTTACTGAAATTTACCATCCCATGTTCATTGTAAACTGCATGTAGAGTTTCATGCCTTGGTGAGTCGGTTAAGTCTTGTTGAGCCATCGTGCTCACGGTTGCTGCTATAAGTGTTTTTCAGGTGAGGATTACCCCACGGACTCGGGTTACGAGTCCACCGGCGAGGGCTACCCTCCATCGGGGACCACGGTTGAGTGGGAACCGTGCACGCCACGCTGAGCTGAGGAGTGCAGCTAGTGTGGGTTGCCCTAGGGCTGGGCAACCGACTTTTGCTAGATAGATGGGCGTGAGTTGTACAAACTTAGTTTCCGCTGCTGTAATCTAAACACTAGTTTGTAACTGAAGTCTTGTACTTTTTTGTACATTTCAGTTGGTTTTCTATGTAATACAGTGTCAATATTATGATGTGTGCTGTCATGGAAATGAAACCCAATAGAAATTCGTTGCGGCGTAACCCTCTTAGCGACGTTCCATATAGGAACCTGGGTATGGTGTTAAGTGGGCAAGGGCCAGGTCGCTACCGCCTTAGTGGCGCGCCATATCGGAACCCGGATATGGTGTTAAATGAGCAAGGGCCGGATCGCCATTACCTTAGTGGCGCGCTACATCATCGCCCGGATGTAGTGATAAGTGAGCAAGGGTCTTTGCATCTTACTCGACGGGTGCAAAGCGTAAGGAAGCTAGCCAAGGAACATAGATTTCGGGTGGGTAGTTGGAATGTAGGATCCTTGACGGGGAAGCTACGTGAGTTAGTAGATGGTGCCATTAGGAGACGAGTAAATATCCTTTGTGTACAAGAGACTAGATGGGCGGGTCAAAAGGCGAGAGAAGTCGAGAATACCGGTTTCAAGCTTTGGTATTCTGGTTCGGCTGGGACTAGGAATGGCGTAGGTGTTCTAATAGATAAGAGTCTTAAGGATGGAGTAGTGGATGTTCGAAGACAAGGGGATATGATCATCTTAATCAAGATAGTAATTGGGGACATTGTCTTGAACGTCATTAGTGCTTATGCCCCACAAGTTGGGCTCAACATGAGTGCTAAGAGGCAATTTTGGGAGGACTTGGAGGATATGGTTAGTAGTGTACCGATAACCGAGAAACTCCTCATAGGGGGAGATCTCAATGGTCATGTGGGTGCAAACTAACCAAGGATTTGAGGGAGTACATGGAGGTTTTGGATGCGGCGATAGAAATCAAGAGGGTAAGGACATCCTAGGCTTTGCCGTAGCCTATGATCTGTTGATAGCTAACACCCTCTTTAGGAAGAGGCAATCTCACCTAGTGACCTTTAGTAGTGCCCAACACTCTAGCCAGATTGATTTTGTCCTCACTAGGAGAAAGGATAGATGGGAGTGTCTAGATTGTAAGGTGATCCTGGGGGAGTGTGTTGTGACACAACATAAGCTTGTGGCAGCTGACTTTCGCTTCCATACATGTTCTTTGCGGGACAAAGGTGTCAAAATCACAAGAACAAAGTGGTGGAAGTTGAAGGGAGAATCACAAGAATCCTTTAAAAATAGGGTGATCACAAAAGGACCCTGGACAGAAAATGGAGATGCACATAGTATGTGGATGAAGATAGCAACTTGCATTAGGAAGGTAGCTAGTGAGGTGTTCGGTGTGACAAAGGGAAAGAAACTTGTAGATAAAGACACTTGGTGGTGGAATGAGGATGTACAAAAGGCCATTAAGGAGAAGAAGGAGTGTTACAAGAGTTGGCATAATGATAGAAGCGCAAGCAACATGCTTAAGTACAAAGAGGCTAAGAAGAATGCAAGGCGGGTTGTGAGTAAGGCAAGAGGACAGGCCTATGATAAGTTATATGAGAGACTAGGGACAAAAGAAGGTGAAAAGGATACATACAAGGTAGAAAAATCCGCGAGAGAAAGATGAGGGATCTCAATCATGTTAAATGCATCAAAAATGAGACTGACCGCATTCTAGTGAAGGATGAAGAGATTATGAATAGATGGCGTGATTACTTTAATGGGCTATTCAATGATGGGAATGGGAGCACTATGGTTGAGTTGGATGACTCCTTTGATGACTCCAACAGGCGGTTCGTGCGGAGGATACAAGAATTTGAGGTTAAGGAGGCCTTAAAAAGGATGAAAGGAGGAAAGGCCCTCGGCCCTGACGATGTCCCTATTGAGGTGTGGAAATGTCATGGGGACGTCGCAATAGTATGGCTCACAAAGCTATTCAACCACATTTTTCGGTCAAACAAGATGCCTGAAGAATGGAGGAAAAGTATATTAGTACCTATCTTCAAAAATAAAGGAGATATTCAAAGTTGTACTAATTATCGAGGTATTAAGCTTATGAGTCATACTATGAAGCTTTGGGAGAGAGTGATTGAACACCGCATGAGGAAAGTGACCAATGTAACTAAAAACCAGTTTGGTTTTATGCCTGGGAGGTCTACAATGGAGGCGATTTTCTTGCTTCGTCAGCTTATGGAGAGATATAGGGAGTAGAAGAAGGACTTGCATATGGTGTTCATCGACTTGGAGAAGGCGTACGACAAGATACCAAGGTCAGTCATGTGGTGGGCACTAGAGAAACATAAAGTGCCAACAAAGTACATTACCCTTATCAAGGATATGTACAATAATGTTAGGACAAGTGTGCGCATAAGTGATAGTGAGACTGATGCATTTCCTATCACGGTAGGACTACATCAAGGATCAGCTTTGAGCCCATACATCTTTTCCTTGGTGATGGATGAGGTGTCGAAGGATATACAAGGGGATATCCCTTGGTACATGCTCTTTGCTGATGATGTAGTGCTGGTAGATGAAACTAGAGATGGTGTTGATAAGAAATTAGAGTTATGGAGACAAACCTTAGAGTCCAAGGGGTTTAGACTTAGTAGGACCAAAACCGAGTATATGAGGTGTGAATTTAGTTGTGTTGGTCGTGAAGAGGTAAATGTTAGTCTACAAGGACAAATACTACCTAGAAGGGACTCTTTCCGATACTTAGGATATTGATGAGGATGTTTGCCACAGGATCAAGGTAGGGTGGATGAAATGGCGACAAGCCTCTGGAATCCTATGTGATAGGAAAGTCCCACAAAAGCTAAAAGGAAAGTTCTATAGGACGGTGATCAGACCCGCGATGCTCTATGGGGCGGAATGTTGGCCAACTAAATGGCAACATGTCCAACAAATGAGTGTCGCAGAGATGCGCATGCTACGGTGGATGTGCGGGCACACGAGAAGAGACCGAATAAGGAATGAGGCGATTCGTGATAAGGTAGGGGTGGCGCCGATTGAAGAGAAGTTAGTCCCACATCGACTTAGGTGGTTTGGACATATCCAACGGAGACCTCCAGAAGCACCGGTTAACAGTGGGATTTTAAGAGGTAGAGAAAATATTAGGAAGGGTAGAGGACGACCAAGGTTGACCTGGGAGGAGGCGGTAAAACGAGATTTGAGAGATTGGAATGTATCCAGAGACTTAGCTCATGATAGGACCGCATGGAAAGTAGCAATTCATGTGCCAGAATCGTAGTCTTGTTTTTTTCTTTTTTTTCTTTTTTCTTTTCTCTTCTTCTTTTCCTTTTGTCTTATTTCTTTTCTCTTTTCTCTTTTTCCTTTTTCTTTTTTTTTTCTTTTTTTTCTCTTTTTTCTTTTTTTTTCTTTTTTCCTTGTTCTTATATCTCTTTCTCTCTTTTACTTCATTGATATTGGGTTTCAGGTCTAGCCGACCCAATAGGCTTGGGGTAAAGGCTTGGTTGTTGTTGCTGTTGTTGTTGTTGTGCTGTCGGGTGTCGCATCGTGCGGCACCACCCTCTGTGATCCTGGATGAGCGGATCCCGGTCCGCCACAGTTAAGCAACATGATCAAGTGATAAGTGCATTTCATCACTTGTGTGTTACTCATCTAAATAGGTTGAACAGAACAGTGGTGGTCCAGAGCTCCAATGGAGCTGAAAATTTTCTTGTGAGTTCCTTGTCACAATAAAGTAATCTGGACCAAAATTTAGAATTTTTCAATGAGTAAATCGCTCAGAACAATTCCCTAAGAATTTTGGCAAAAAGGAACTAATTCTGAATAAATTTTCCCTTTCATGCAAATTCAAGTGAACAACACTTTCAAACATATCTCAGGTAGCATGCATGAATTTGCCTGGGATTTTGGGAACTAGGAATTGCCCAGAACTGAATTTCCAAGTTTTGGAAATTCTCTGGAACTGTTTCTGTATTCATTTGAATACAGAAACTTGAACTCAGAATTCTCCTAACCAAATCAACTCTAAAACAGCTGAAACTTTTACAGGAGTTCACTAAAACCCTAAAGAATATTCTGGCAAAATTTAAGGATTTCGAATGAACCAAACTCCCTCTAAAATTCTTTTGCTGAAATCTTTAAAGAATTTTCCAGAAATAAATAATGACTTTCATACAAATTGGGTTGCACATTTGGATAGAGTTTTCAATCTGAATCCAACCAAATTTGAATCATTAAATTTGGAGTTTCCTACATCAATATATAACCTTTACAAGAACTGGTGAGAAACTGAAAATGGCTCTATTCTATTTTTCCAATTTTCAGAGGCATAAGGATTAAACACCACATTTGGCCAAGCAAATTAGGTTAAATGCCACTGAAATTGTTACTGGAGTTCAAGTATATTTGGAAGGATCTCCTGCCCAAATTTGGGAATTTTCCAATACACGTAACTCCTGGAAAAATTCTTACAATATTTTCCTTATATGAATTAATGAGCCAAATCCATGGATTTTCATAATTATTGGGCTGCACCCCTGGATAGTACTCTCTGATAGGAATCCAACAAAATTTGTTTGACAATTTTTGGACCTTCCTACACAAAGTTATGGCTCTTCAAAGTTTAAAACGAACTCGACAAATTCTGGAAATGTTTAAACTCAGCTGTGGGCCCCACACGTCAGCTCATCTCCTTCCTCGCGCCAAACAGAGGGCAGCTGCGGCGTGCTCCGGTGGGGGCCACCGGAACCAACTTTCTGGCCACCCCCCGGCCTCCAACTTGCCGCCCCCACTAATTTGGCATGCTGAACTCGATGGCACGATCTCCGGCAGACGGCGATGCCCGGAGAGGGGTGCGCGACGGCGGCAGTGTGCCACTAGGGTTCCGGCTAGGTCAACCGAGCCCAATACTTCACCAAACTCTCGGATTTTTGTCTCTAGAGCACCAGTGGACGGTGTAGAAGCTAGTAAGGGCCTCTAACGCCAGTGAAACGGCCGGCAACCGGTGGCTCCACGGTGACCCGTGGTGCTTTTGCACCGGCGGCTAAGAAAACGGCTAGAGTTTCCTCATTTTTTGATGCTTTCGCTCGGTTATTCTTTGAGGACGGCCGCTAGGACGTGTAGAAGCTGTGTGTAAGCTTGCTCGAGCTTTGGTGGACCGTGCAACTCGAATTTTAGGGTAGACCGAGCCCTACCCGCATGCACTAGGTTTCAGAAACATGAGAAATTCTCCACGCTCGGTTGATCATTCTCTATACGGATTGCAGCTACACAATCTAGGGAATATGGCGCACCTTTTTCGTGCAGAGAAGGTGTCGCGGACCGGAATCCGCTCATCCAGGATCACACAGGATGGTGCCGCACGATGCGACACCCGACAGCACACATCATAAGGATACATTGTATTACATAGAAAACCAACTGAAATGTACAAAGTAGTACACTACTCAGTTACAAACTAGTGTCTCTATTACATAGCGGATGTCTAATTTGTACAACTCATGCCCGCCTATCTAGCAAAAGTCGGTTGCCCAGCCCTAGGGCAACCCACACTAGCTGCACTTCTCAGCTCAGCGTGGCGTGTACGGCTCCCACTCCGCCGTGGTCCCCGACAGAGGGTAACCCTCGCCGGTGGACTCATAACCCTAGTCCGTGGGTGACTCCTCACCTGAAAAACACTTAAGCAGCAACCATGAGCACGATGGCTCAACAAGACTTAACCGACTCGCCTAGTCATGGAACTCTACATGTAGTGAACAATGAACATGGGACGGTCTAATTGCAGCAAACGTACACGCCTACAAGTTCATCTGATATGCCTTCGGTACGTTCAATACTTGTTCAGCAGGGCCGCACACGGATCGATCCTCAATCGACACAGACAGGGCTGCGCACACAAGACATCCTCTTGTTGCGCCCTAACCCCTGCCTATCTCATTTTCATTACTAAAGTGATCTTGCATCACTCAACCGAACCCGTGTGTCCCAAGCCTATCTCGCGAGTAGATTCCAACTACTCGACTTGTACCAAAGTCCTATGAATCATTAAGCATAGCATGTCTACTCGCGGTCTTAGACACTACCCTCACTCTTGTAGGAAAGTTCTGGTTATGCAAGTGGGGTTCCATCCATCCTACACCTAATGCACACCTATACCTCACGCTAGATATGTAAACAAAGCAAAACTTAAAAAAAAGGTTAATGCAAACTGGGGCTTGCCTTGTTGCTGCTGGTCAGTGGTTAGGTCTTCATTCGGAAGAAGGAAGTCGAGCAGTTCCGGAGTCTCCTCGCCTTCAGCGACTATACGTTAACGAGATATTACATGTCATTTTAATTGCAATGTGTAAACTTGAATAAGTAATTACTATAACTCTAGCTAGACCTCCCCTTTGGCTCTGAAATTTTTATGGTGGCTTTGTAAGGTCCTAACCAGAGTCTTAACCAAGTTTCATTTGAACCATGGTTCATTTGAGCCTTGTACAAATAAAAACCTATTTGGTCAATATTAGAGCCTCTATGTAATTCCAGGGGTTTTCATGGCTCCAACCATTACTTTCTGGAAACTAGAAATTGAGATGGTTCTAATGGAACTGGTTTCATGTCAGTTGAAGAATTGGAGGGGAAGTTGTGCCCTAAACAAGTTTTGAGAAAATCTGAAAAATGTTTCTGTACATTTTTCTATTTTCTCAGGGAAGTTAACTTAATCACACCATTAGGGGGACTAAATGAACTTGTATGAGTCTGAAAATTTTACTGCGACTCCAGGATTTTCCAATGAACCTCTCAGCCAAATTTCAGAATTTTTCATAAAGTAATTCTCCAGATAAAATTCCTAACAGTTTGAATTTTAGGGATTTAATTTTTTAAAACTATTAACTTTCATGAGCTGAAATTTGTATTGCTGGAATGTACTCAAAATTCTGAGTTCATCAAAATTTGGTTCACTAAATTTGGAGCTTCCTATCCAAAGTTATGAATTTCTAAAGTTTGGGCTGATGCCTGAATTATTTTCCTACAGAAAATCCTTTCCCGCGCTTAATCCGAGGCTGACAGCAGGGCCCGCCCGGTTTAATTTAAACTAACTGACACGACCCCACGGTCTTGTCGAGCCAGGATGACGCTGAGGGCTGCTGCGTTGCACAGCACCGGATAACACACATCAAAGGTACAAAGCGGAAGCAAAGTTTTATTACATAAAGGGGTTTATGAACATTTTTACAACAAAATACGTTCAGTCTATACTCACGGGCGTAGACTACGCATCAAGTTCACGTTCAGCCCGTGAACGTGTCCTTGCTAGCACACACGCACACTAACACGGCGGTGTGCACGACTCCCACTCGACGGGGTTCCCCTCCTGGGGTTCCGTCTCCTCCTCGGGAGTCCCTTCCTCATAGAACCCTGCAAAAGCTTCAAACACAAGCAGTGAGCACGAAGGCTCAGCAATACTGACCTGTCTCTCCTAAACATGGAACTTCTACATGAGGGTTGATAGGTTACATGAGGTAGAAATCATTTGCAGGGACTCGCCTAATTACTGGAACCTTACTTTCATGTTTTAGCAGCAGGTTGTGGAGAACCTTACGCTAAGGCACATGAGAGAGCCGCAATCAGACAAGAAACGCATTTCTCTCATGTACTTTTTCCCAAAGTTGAAAAGAACTTTAGTTAGCTCTAAACTACAACACATCATTAGCAATCAAAGTCCATATTTCAATCATCAACATTTTAACATGTAACTAGCCTGTTCTTTCTACGTCACGGTACAGTGAACAAGTGGTACTCACTGACCGCGAGGGACGGCGATTATAATCGATTTACAACTGCAGGGTTACCCGAACAACCTGTCACGTATGCCCGTACTCGATGTTGCCTACAACAACCATCACGGACGCCGTACGCAACCACCTTTCACCCGTTAGCCAAATGTTTAACCGGTCCAATCGTCCCGAGCAAGAGGTCTCTGCACGTACATCTCCGTGCCGCCATCCGATGTACACCTCGAGATCTCAACCTACCCTCTGAACAACCAGCTATGCCTCAACACCCAGCTACCCGAGTTACATCGGTTTCCCGGTTCCCATATAGCCGGTAGGTCTTTGGTACTGTTCTAGCTTGTTCATTAGGCCCGCACACGGCTCGGTCCTCAATCGACACAAACAGAGCTATAGCACACAGGCCCCAAAGTCCTGCTGCCCTTACTCTCCGCTCGGTCTCATTGTTTTCTTGCCATGTGTATCATGTGCTATCTCTACCCGAGTTGAGTGCCTCTAGCCTATGCTCGCGAGTAGTTCCAACTACTTAACTTGTACCGAATCCTACCCTAACTTAGCTTTGCAGTAGCTAACGGAGTTTTGCAATCCTAAACCCAACCCATGGTTTTCTTGGTTATGCAATTGGGTTTTCAAACAAGACTCTAATGCAAGAATTTACGATACTCAAGTAAGTGCTCAAAACAATAAAAATTTGTAAAAGGTTAATGCAAACCGGAGCTTGCCTTGCTGCTCTTGGTCGTAGGCTAGCTGCTCCTCTGGAGTAACAAAGTCTAGGACTTCGGGTTCCTCCTCGACCTTAGCGACTACATGATAGAAGAAGTACATGTATTAATTAAATGCATTTGAATTAAATTTTAAACTTGTGAACCTTCTATGTCTCACCAGACAGACTCAATGACTCTGAAATTTTTATGGTGGCTTGGTTACCACCTAAACAGAGACTTAGTGAAGTTTTAGTTGCAGCAAAGCTCATTTGAGCTCCCCACAAATAATTATGTCCTTGACCTTAATTGGAGCTCTTAGGTTATTCTAGGGGTTTTCATGGAGCAAGCCATGAATTTATGAAAACTAGATTTTCAGAGGGTTCTAATGGAGTTGGTCTCACTTAATTTGAAGGTTCCTAGCTAAAGATATGAGCTAAACAATTTCAGGGAAAATTCTGAAAATGTTTCTGAACATTTTCTATTTTCTCTGGAGTAGTTTCACTAATCACACCATTAGGTGGATCAAAGAAGCTCAAATGGATCTGAAATTTCTATGGTAGTTCAGGGATATTTTGGTAAACATCCCAGCAAAATTTCAGAATTTCCCCCAAGGGATTCTCCAGTTAAAATTCCAAACAGTTTAAACTTTGAGGAATTAATTCTGGAGACTTAAGGATTTTCATGACGTGAAACTTGATTTGTTGGAAAGTACTCAGAGAGCTGAACCCAACAAAATTTGGTTCACTCGATTTGGAGCTTCCTAGCACAAGTTATGAGGATTTGAAGTTTGATTGAAATCTGAAAATCGGGGAAAAGTTTAAATCTGCCGGTGGGCCACGGGGACACGTGTTGCGCGCTGAGGCGTCGGTACACCGGGGTCTACGGGATTTTTGCGCTCCAGCACACCGGATCCGAGCCGCAGCCCGATCCCGATTTAAAATATCTGCCGCTGACGGCTGGGGTCCACCCCCTTCGTCTACCTCCCGCCGCCCGCGCTCTGCCGCCGGGGTACCTCGCCGGAGAGCTCGCCGGCAGCCTCTGTGGAGCTCCAAGCTTCACGATTCCGGCCGCCCCTGCCTATTTTCACTCGGGTAACACGATTCCGGGCTCAGCTCGTCATGAAAATGGCCGGCACATGGTCGGCGACGAGCATCAGCCTCGGGAGAACTTCGGCCGTGTTGCCCGTCCTCCCTAGCACCTCACCCGATCAAGCTAAGGGTCATCGAGCATCAGTGGACCATAGGAAAGGTCGACGTGAGCTTCACGGAGCTCAGGAAGGGCTGTGTTGGGCTGTCACCGTGCGACCTAGGCAGGAAATCGGGATTTCTACTAAAACTTGAAGAACAGCGGTTTCCCTTCATGGTTCTTCATGGTTCTTGCTCCTATGGACTCGTACGGACAACTGGAAGTGATCCTCTCAATGAGAGGATGAGTGATGCAGTGTGGCTTACGAATTTCTCTGATCGGTACCGACTCCTCTTTTGCACACCGTCACGAAAACATGAAATTCCGGCCTGAGCAGTGTTTCTCACGCCGTCGGAGCTTGCGGTAATGAAAGAGGGAGTGAAGGAGAACCTCTTTGCTGTTCACAGCTCAGTGATCGGTGGGCTGTGGTGGCTGGAAGGATGGTTCCCGCAGCGGCGGCTCGAGCTGAACTGGCAGAGAAAGGATCGCTGCGGGGGAGCTCGGGGAAGACTGCGCAGCGTCTAGAACCAATGCGAGGGTGCTGAAGATGGCTTGGCGCACCCAGTGCTAGTCTCAGATTGCCGGGAGGGTCACTGGATCGGCCGGGCGATGTGGAACCGAAAGTTCACTCGGCGGTGAGGAGTTTCAGTCTGTTGCGCGAGAGCGCGTCGGGGTAGGGATGGGGAGCACCGGCGGCTGCTCGGACGCCCAGATAAGGCCCCCGAGAGTCGGTTCAGCGACCGTGGCGGCAAGCAGGTGGTGGCGCGGCGGCCTCCCCTCGGTGGCGCTCCCGGGAGAAGCTCGGGGACCCGAGTACTGAAAGTCCACTCGGTTGATTTCCTTCAGTGGCTGACCAGTGGGTCCCACCCTCACTTTTAACCCCTGAAATTAACTCCCGTTCACTGTTGTAAACAGTAAGCCCCAAAATGCCCATGGTGATTTGAATTATTCACCCCTGAGCTATTTGAATTAGTTAGAATTCAAATTGGGTTTGGTTTAAATCAATTTCAGCACATGTTCAGTTTGAAATTCAAACAAAGTTTGAATTTGCTCCACTTAGCTCATGTCAAGATCAACTTCAAATGGAGTGAAAATTGGTGTGTGAGCTCACAAAAATGTGCTGAGTAAGAATATGCCTCCCATTTTTGAATTTATTGGATCAAAACAGTTTGAATTTGCATTTGAGTTCAAACTGCCCTCCTCCTAGCTATACCCCAAAAGTACCTTAAAAGGTTTTGAATTTGGGTCAAACTTGGCATGGACATTCCTAGCAATTTGTAGGAGTTTTTCATATGCCCAGCCCCTATATATTACATGTGGGAAATACCACTTTTGCAATATGTGAGTTTGTTCTCTAATGAGTATGTTGATGGTGGTTACTTGCTCTTCAAATGTGTTCATCAACTTGCTTCAAATGAGGTGTGTGTGTGTGGTGATGAACACTTCAAGCATGTGTCAAAACTGAGTCCCTTACATTCCTTCCCCCTTAAAAGAATCTCATCCCGAGATTACAAGGTGAAAATGAGAGAGAGGACGGTGGAAAATAACCGGATATGCGACGTGAAAAAGTCGGGGTAGTTAGCGCGAAGAAATCCTTCGCTCTCCCTTGTCGCTTCATCCATGGAGTGATTACTCCATAGAACTTTGTAGAACCACAACGTACGGTTGTGCGTGGTTCGGGCCTTCTCATCAATGATTTGAGCCGGTTCCTCCCGATAGGTGAGATCCGGTTGCAATTCTTCAATGTCCTCCAGCTAAACGGTAGTGGATAGCTTAGGACACTTCCTCTGCTGGGCAATGTGAAAGACGTCGTGCACACCGGAAAGTTCTTCTGGTAATTTTAGCCAGTATGCTACTGATCCACATCTTTCGGTAATCTGGAATGGACCGATGAATCGGGGTGCTAACTTTCCTCTCACCCCAAATCTGTTTTTGCCCTTCATTGGAGACACACGTAGATATAAGTGATCCCCGACTTCGAACTGTAATGGGCATCTTCTCCGGTCCGCATACTGTTTCTGACAGGATTGGGCGGCTTTTAGGTTCGCTTGAATTAGTTGAACCTTTTCTTCCGTGTTGTTGACAAGGTCAATGCTGAAGGTAACCCTTTCGCCAGACTCACACCAATTCAGTGGTGTGCGGCATTTCCTCCCGTATAGCGCTTCGTAAGGCGCCATCTTGATGCTGGCTTGGTACCCATTGTTATACGAGAACTCGGCTAACGGCAAGTGATCATCCCAATTCTTGCCGTGGTTGATAGCGCAAGCTCGTAGCATGTCTTCTAAGATCTGATTGACCCGCTCGGTTTGCCCATCCGTCTGCGGGTGGTACGCTGAACTACAGATCAGCTTTGTCCCCAAGGCAGCGTGTAGCTCCTCCCAAAAACGGGACACAAATAAAGTGCCCCGATCAGATATGATGGTACGGGGTACGCCGTACAAGCATAGGATCCGTGAGATGTACAGTTCAGCGTACATCTTGGCGTTGTAGTTGGTGTTGACCGGGACTAAATGGGCAACTTTGGTGAGCCGGTCGAAGATCACCCACACAGAATCATGTTTCTAAAAGGTGGTGGGTAACCCGACGATGAAGTCCATGCTCACATCCTCCCACTTCCAGGAAGGAACGCCCAGTGGTTGTAGCAGTCCCGGTTTCCGCATATGATCTGCTTTCGCTCTTCGACATGTATCGCACTCGGACACGTACTTTGCAATCTCCCGCTTCATCCGTGTCCACCAAAACTTGCGTCTGAGTTCTTGATACATTTTGTTGCTGCTGGGGTGAATAGAAAATTTTGATAAGTGAGCCTCATCAAAAATTTTCTTCCGTAGCTCCGGGTTATGGGGTACGACGATTCGGTCCTTGAACCATAGGACGCCGTCTCCGTCCTTCCGGAAACATTTCAGCTCCCCACTGTCTACACGTCTCCGCAAATGCGACATGCCCTTGTCATGTTTCTGAGCTGCCACTATCTCTTCACGGATGGTGGGGATCAAAGCTAGGTTGTAGAGAGTTCCGTGTGGAATCACATGTAGTGTGGTTCGCTCTCTTCAAACCGTGTGATGGTCAGATTGTTGACGTGTGACTTGAGACTCAGCGCATCTTCCACTACGTTTTCCTTGCCCGGATGATAATGAATCTCTATTTCGTAATCCTTTATCAGTTCTAACCATCTTTGCTGCCTCATGTTCAGCTCTTTCTGAGTGAATATGTACTTGAGGCTTTTGTGGTCGGTATATAGATGTACGAGGTTACCGAGTAGGTAGTGCCTCCACATTTTCAGTGCAAGTACCACGGCAGCGAGCTCCAATTCATGGGTTGGATAATTCTGCTCATGGTTTCTAAGCTGCCGTGATCCAAACGCGACCACTCTTCGGTCTTGCATCAGCACACATCCGAGCCCAATGCCAAATGCATTGCAGTACACATCGAACGGTTTTGTTGTGTCTGGCTGCGCCAAAACGGGTGCTGATGTTTGGTGCTTGACTAAAGCCTTGATTGCTGCTTCACATGTTGGACTCCAAACATATTTGGTAGCCTTCTTCAGCAGCTCCGTCATAGGCTTGGCAATCTTCGAGAAGTTCGGAATGAACCTCCGATAATATACCGCGAGTCCGAGGAAACTCCGTACCTCGTGAAAAGTTCTCGGGGATTTCCAATTCAGCACTTGAGTGATCTTGCTCGGGTCTACAGCGATACCCTCCGCTGAGATGATATGCCTGAGAAAAGGCACTTGCGATATCCAGAACTCGCATTTGCTGAATTTCGCGTATAGCTTGTGATCCCGCAGCCGTTGCAAGACTATACGCAGATGTTTCTTGTGATCTTCCTCCGACTTGGAATATACTAGGATGTCGTCGATGAAGACCACGACAAACTTGTCCAGCTCCGGCATGAACACCGAGTTCATTAAGTACATGAAGTGAGCTGGAGCATTGGTGAGGCCGAAGGACATGACCAGGTACTCATAACGTCCATACCTCGTCGAGAAAGCCGTCTTCGGAATGTCCACAGCCCTTATCTTAATCTGATGGTACCCGGATCTTAAGTCCATCTTGGAAAAGATCTTTGCTTCGACCAACTGATCAAACAACATGTCGATCCGTGGCAACGGGTACTTGTTCTTGATGGTTACGGTATTTAATGGACGATAGTCCACGCAAAGCCGCAACGTCTCATCCTTCTTCTTTACAAAAAATGCCGAACATCCCCATGGGGAGGAGCTCGGCCTAATAAAACCCTTCTCCAGGAGGTCCGTGAGCTGAGTCTTCAGTTCAGCCAACTCCTTGGGCGCCATCTTGTACGGCCTTCGGGATATTGGCATGGTTCCCGGTGCAAGTTCAATCTTGAACTCCACCTCTCTATCGGGCGGCATCCCCGGTAAATCATCCGGGAACACGTCAGGGAACTCTCGGACCACTGGAATATCTTCCAATCTGATAGTGGTGGACTGATAGACGCTTGGAAGTTTTATTTCTGGACTGTCCAGAAATAAGGAATGGGACTCGTGCACTTCTGAGTTCAAGTGCACAACTCGGAGGACGGTGTCTAAAACAGCGCCGTGGCGGGTTAACCACGACATCCCTAAGATGACATCAACCTTTTGTCCCTCTAAAATTATGAGAGACGTAGGGTATACTCTACCCTCCAAGCACAATGGTGCTTTTGGGACCATCATGCTTGCCGAAATTCTCCCACCCGGTGAACAGATCACATAAGGACTATCGGTGGGTAGTATTTGCAAGCTATATTTATCAATGAAAGCTTGGCTAATGAAGCTATGCGTGGCGCCTGAATAAAACAATACTATGGCGGGATGCTGGTGGAGTTGGAACATACCCGCAAGGATTGGCTCACCCTCCGGCACATCCTCTATGGCAAGCTGGTGGACAGTGCCGAGCCTAGGGTTTGCCCGCCGCGCATTGGTAGGGTTCCGGGGCTGATTCCTCCCCGGAAATTGCGGTGCAACTCTGCCGCCTTGCCTCTCCGGGCAACTGCTGGTGAAGTGTCCTGGACGACCACACTTGTAACATGTGGCCGGTGCTTGTGCGGTGCTCGGGGGACGAAATCCCGGCATGCGTTGCTGAGGTGCATACGCATGCGGCATCGTCCGCTGCTGCTGTTGTTGTTGCGGAGGTGGTACTGGCAGTGCTGTTGTTGTTGCTGGTTTTGTTGTTGCGGAGGCGGTACGGCCGACTGCGGAACGGCATCGACCTCTGTGGTGGCTGCCAGCCTGGACCTGATGGTGGGCGATTCACCATCCGAAATTTCTGGGAGGGACCGCCTCCCTCTCCGCTGCTTTGCGGCACGCTTCGCTTTCTCTCCGCCGCCGCTAACTCCTTGCCGGAGTCCTCCTGAACAATGGCAGCATCAATGATGTCGTTGGGGCTGCCGCGATTGAACATCGCCAATTTGTCCTTCAGGAGCGGGTTAAGCCCCTGGTAAAAGTGGTCCCGCCGGTTCTTGTCAGTATCGGCATGATATGACGCATAGAGCGCGAGATCATTGAACGCCCTGGAGTACTCCAGTGTGTTCCGGCAACCTTGTTGCAGGTGTAAGAACTCCTGCGTCTTTCTCTTCATCAAACCTGGCGGTATGTGATAGGCCCTGAAGGCCGTCCGGAACTCCGCCCAGGTCATAACTCGGTCGGTGGGCTGTGAAGCACAGAAGTTTGCCCACCACGTGCTCGCGGATCCTTGGAGCTGCTGGACCACGAACTGAGTCTTGCGCTGCTCACTTATATGGAGCAGCCCGAACTTCATCTCTATTGCGCGGAGCCAATTGTCCGCGTCGAGAGGTTCATCCGCCCTTGCGAATACCGGGGGATGAGTCGCTAGGAAGTCGGAGTAGGAGCTCTGTTGACGGTCCTCATGGTCTTGACGTCTCTCTGGGCGAGATGTATTAGCGATGAGAGTTTGCAGCAACTTCGTGTGCTGCTGATGCGAACCCGCCATTGCCACGACGATGTCGGCCAATGTAACCGTTGGCAGTGACGGTGGCGGTGTTTGCTGTTGCTGTTGCTGCTGTTGCTGCTGCTGTCCCGAGGAGTCCTCGGGAGGCTGTTGGGAGGTCTCTCCCCCTTGGCTAGTACCCCCAACGTCCGGGTTGGCACGAGTACGAGTCATTCTGAAACTCAAAACAGCAGCGATTAGCACATATCATACTTAAAATTCCATATGCAGCAGTAGGTATTGAAGTGACACATGAATAATTTGCACAACATTCACATATATTGATAAAGCATAAACTTTATACAAGATACATTATTCTCGGGTCTCCGAGAAGTCATGCAAATGCCGTCACTACCTACACATACGCTACTGCCTACACGACATGTCACCGATTACAAAAGTTTGGGTCATACTACCCTGGTTGCCCTACATGGCAACAGTAACCCCTACTCGGAGTAGAACTCGACCTCCTGCGGGTCGTCCTCCTCCGGTACCTCTGCTGGTGGCTCTGGATCTACCACCTCTCCTCTCATGTCGGGTTCTCTCATTGCTGGAAGACCCAAGACCACCGGTATGCCCAATACCGGAGGTACAAGGTCCTGCAATGCATGCACCTCGTCCATGGCCTGGTTGTAGTCTTCTTCCCAGCCTTGCCCTTCCTCAATAGCATCGTCCTGCTTTGAGCAAGGTCCTCATTCTGCTTGGTTAGAGTCTGCACCAGCTCTTGCAATGCCGCGATGTCGACACGGCTTTTTTTCTTCGCCTTCTTCAGACAATGCAACTGATTATGTTGTTCGTTCAGTCGCTTGATCGTTGGAAGGAGCACATTGCGGAGTGCGCTGTGAGCACTCTTGAAATGGTCTCCACGGCTTGTACTCTCCTTGAGCCTTGCGGTGAGATGCTCCGTATGAACAGCTTGACTGTCCATCACGGCCTTTCCGCCCTCATTTGGAGGCTAAGGTTTGCCTCCACGGGGCTGTACCTCGGGCAACCCGGGTCGGCTGCCTCCCGGTACGTTCCTTCCCACACATGATGAGCCCGTCCCTCCACCGGAACGAGCGCGTATGGAGTGCCCTCCATCGCTCTCACGTGTAGCTGGCAAAAACGTGACATGGTGTCACGGGCTGCCACTTGCCACATCCCTTCCTGTTGTCGTGACGGTGAACGGCACCCAACCTGGTGGCGTAGGTCCTGCAGGGACTTCGACATGGATTGTCCACGTCTTGTTCCCCTCCTTGCTTTCTTCCTTGGCGAAGTACCGCGGCATCTGGTTGTACCCGAAATATTGAAGCATCTGCCTCAATGCTTCCGGATAGCCACTGCGGTGAGAACAGTGGGACACCACCCACCCGTTCTCTAACTGTTTATCTGCTGTCATCTGTAAAAATATATTTGAGAAATGTCAAATATTTATTTAAACAGTAAACCATTGAGTTATAACATAAGACATGTCATTGAACCCATAAAACTTGGAAACATAGTCCAAATTTAACCAGATTTGATTGCTGATCTGCTGTTCAACATGACAGCCCTGACCAGTTTCTATTTCAACCTGATTTAGGCCATGTTAAAAGCAAAACCAATTCTGGAGCTCAACATCAAAGTTAAAACTGTCTTCAATAGCTCTCCAGAAAGTATTTGATTGGCCTAAGATCTGTCCTGGTTCAAAAGTTATGAGAGGTCAAAGTTAACATAATTTCTGGAGAAAATTGGACAGCACCTCCCTGCTTTAGGTACTGTTTTGATCCAAGAATTCCAGTTAATTCTGCTCCCAATCTGACAAAACTTTCTGTTACAAAGTTGTAACCCATCTCATAAGTTTCCAGAACTACCTCATTTTCTATTTTTGGATTTTTATGCAGGAGGTTATACCCAATTTACAGAGAGTTTAATGAGAGTCTTTGCTCTGCCCTGTTTTCTGGACTGTTTCAACTCTACTGCATTTTTCGATTGGTTAAGGGATGACACACCCCTGGACCACAACAGAAGAGTTGTAAAGATCTTCAAGAGCTTTCCAGAAATGTATCATATGACCCCAACCTCGAAATAACACATTCTCGAACCTCTGATTAACTTCAGCCTTAATTCAGCTGAAAACAGAGTGCTCTGTCCTTAGCAACCTATATGTTGAAAACTTGTTAACTTTGAATCTCCTGATTAAGGGAAGAGGTTACAGCAAAGTTTTAATGCTCCAGGTTAAAACTTTCATGTTTTACAATGAATTTGTTCATTTAGTGGGGTGTGACATCGATGTGTCACCAGATCATGTCGGTACTACGTCCTAACAAAGAAAAACCTATACCGGACTTAGCCGGCTTCGTTAATTTGGTGGCACTAAACGTCACTCACACACAGATGCTACACGTCTACCGTTTCGTGGTTAGACTACCTGCAGAAACTCAAACAATCATCAGACTCGGCTGCACACCGAGCCCGGTATCCATACAGTTCGTACACCCGGCCGTCATCACTCGCCCGGATGTTCTCAAGCCAAACACGCCTTGAGTTACGTGTTCACGTTTCAGACCACGTGATTGGGTCTCCCAATTTGCACCACGCACGCCAGGGATAGACGTTGCTCGAATACCCCAAACGACATGAAGAGTCGTAGAGGATATCAAAGCGGGTCGGGTTACCTGCCACCCGTGGGGCTCCACCCTTCAGCTTGTGCGCACTGGTGGACAGCGCTTACATGCACCCCTCAAGACATAAACGTCCCGAGATACACGATTTTCTGACATAGACAAATAAGTTAGTATGCCACTTTCTATACACTAATAACATCCTTATATGGGCTACTAACTCGTTCCTCACTGGATTTTTGAAAAGGATGTCCTTTGTAGTGCGCTATACCTCAAGCGAGCTCTGATACCATGCTGACACGACCCCACGGTCTTGTCGAGCCAGGATCACGCTGAGGGGTGCCGCGTTGCACAGCACCGGATAACACACATCAAAGGTACAAAGCGGAAGCAATGTTTTATTACATAAAGGGGTTTATGAACATTTTTAGTTGTACCTTTGATGTTTGTTATCCGGTGCTGTGCAACGCAGCACCCCTCAGCGTGATCCTGGCTCGACAAGACCGTGGGGTCGTGTCACTAACCGCGCTCGCGCGCGCTTAACTCAGCGGCTGACACGTGGGGCCCGCGCCTTCGTCTACCTCCCGACGCTGCCGCCTGAGCTGCCGGAGCTCCGGCGAGGTCTGCATTCCCAGTGATCTAGCTCGCCGGTGATGGTGAGACTCGCCGCCCCCACATAATTTCGGATGCTGAACACGCTGGACACCATGCCGCCGCCTAACCGCTGTAGATTGCCAGCGATGAGCTCTATGCCTCTGTGCTACCTCGGCAACGCGTTCCCGCCCTCCTGACCACCCCCTTCGCGCGCTAATCGCATCACCACGCTCAGGGAGACCTCGGGAAGCTCGGCATGACCTCGGTTGGGCCTTAAACGCCCGGCAACCTAGACCTCACCGGCGACCCTCCCTTCCGCTGAACTGTTACCGGTGAAACTAGGGTTTGGAATGGTTGCTCCTGCGGTTTTCTGCTCGGAAAGACGCGCACGGGTGTCTAGAACGTGTGTGAGCTGCAGCTCGACCGGCGGTTGCTCCGGTGCGATGAATTTCGCCGATGACCGATTGCTAACCCTAAGGTGCACCGTTGGGGAAAACTCAGAATTCTCCCTCTACCCTGCATGACACGGTGAACGGTTTCCTCCACAGCTTCCTCACACGCGGGCACACCTTTTCTTCTCTGGTGGTGGCGCGTGATACCGCCGGGATCGGCCGGTCGTCGGTGATCAGAGAACGGCGGCAACAGCTCGTGAGCAGAGCCAGTTCTTCTCGCGCGGTGAGAGCTGGGTTTACTCGGAAACGAAGAGAATGGATGGGGTAGCTTGTGTTCTGGACTTTGTAGCCGCATTTTTCACCGTGAGGTGGCGGTAATCGATCGCGCTGTTGGCCCTCCGAGCACCCGTCGGTCGCCGTGGCCCCAGGTTGAGTTGGTTCAGTGAAGCTGGGAGACTGACCAGTGGGTCCCATCCCTCCCTCAATTTCCTTTTCCAAATTTTTACTGCAAAGATCCCAGCTACTCACCATTAACTGTGACACTTAATCCCCAAGTCACAGTTTGAATTTGGTTTCCCAAATGTGAAATTTGTTTGGCTAAATTTGCTTCACATTTGAACTAAAATTCAAATTCAGTTTTGAATTATTGCAAATTTAGCTCCCGACAATATGAACTCCGATGGGAATGAAAATTTGTGGACTAACTCAGAAAAATGTGCTGAGTTTGAATATGAATCCAACTTTTGAATTCAAGTGATGAAAGTTGCTGCAATTTGAATTTACATTCAAATTGGCCCCTTTTTGAATTGTCCTTAAAAGTGCCTCAAAAAGTGTTGGCTTTGCATGAAATTTGGCCTGAGCCTACCCAAGACTATTTAAGGTCTAGGGTGAGCTCAACCTTGCATGTTCATGTGTAGAAATCCTACTTTGTGAAAGTTAGGGCTTTCCCCTCTAATCACCCTTTTGATGGAGGTTACTTGCTCTTCACCAATCTTCACAAGATATCCACAACAAAAGCTGTCGTGTTGTGAGGTAATGAAAAGTTTTTGCAAGTCCCTTTTCTTGGGTTTTTACATCCCTCCCCCTTAAAGGAATCTCATCCCGAGATTACAAAAGAAGAGACAGCGATGTACTAGGAACTTACCTGTGCTGAGACACCATGAACTCTGGGTAATTTGAGCGAAGGAATTCCTCGCTCTCCCAAGTCACTTCTTCGGCAGTGTGGTTACTCCAGAGTATATTGTAGAACCACAACGTTCGGCTACGTGTGGTCCGGGCTTTCTCATCAATAATTGCCACCGGATATTCATCATACGTCAAATCCGGTTGCAACTCGCCGATGTCTTCGGTAGGAACAACAGCTGTATGCTTCAGACATTTTCGCAGTTGTGAAACATGGAAAACGTCGTGAACACCAGCAAGAGATGCCAGTAGCTCCAGTCTATACGCTGCTGGTCCACACTTCTCGGTGATAGCTTAGGGTCCAATGAAACGGGGAGCGTGTTTCCCCTTCACGCCGAACTGGTGCACGCCTTTCATCGGAGACACACGGAGGTACACGTGTTCCCCGACGTCAAAGTGCAGCGGTCTACGCCTCTTATCAGCGGAGCTTTTCTGTCGGGATTGAGTGGCCTTCAAGTTGGCTTCAATCATCCGAACGCGCTCTTCGGCGTCTTTCACCACATCAACCCCGAATGTGACCCTTTCACCGGACTCACGTAAGTTTAATGGGGTGCGGCATTTGCGCCCGTAGAGAGCTTCATAGGGTGTCATCTTGATATTCTCTTGATAGCGGTTATTGTACGAGAATTCCGCCAACGGTAGGTGATTATCCCAGTTCCTACCGTGGTGGATGGCACATGCTCTCAACATGTATTTCAGTACTTGATTTACCCTCTCTGTTTGGCCATCTGTCTGAAGGTGATAGGCGGAGCTCCTAAGCATCTTAGTACCCAAAGCAGCGTGCAACTGCTCCCAGAAACGAGATACAAAAAGTGCCCCTCGGTCGGAGACTATGGTCTTGGGTACTCCGTGCAAGCATAGGATTCTTGCAATATATAACTCCACAACTCTGTTGGCATGGAAATGTGTATGCACAGGAATGAAGTGAGCCAACTTGGTTAACCGGTCAACGATCATCCAAATTGAATCATGTCTGTTGGAAGTCAGAGGTAATCCCACAATGAAATCCATGCTCACATCTTCCCACTTCCATGCTGGAATTTTCAGGGGTTGCAGCAGTCCTGATTTTCTCATGTGATCAGCCTTCACTCGCCTACACGTATCACACTCGGATACGTACTTAGCCACTTCCCGCTTCATCCGTGTCCACCAAAATTTCTTTTTCAAATCCTGGTACATTTTGTTGCTGCCCGGATGAATGGAGTATTTAGACAAGTGAGCTTCATCAAGGATATTTTTCCTCTGCTCCATATCCCGGGGTACGACTATGCGGTCATTGAATCACAGCGTCCCCTCATCATCTTTCCGGAAACATTTGATTTCCCCATTGTCTATCCGTCTCTGGAGATGTGCCATACCCTTATCAATCTTCTGGGCTGCAATAATGTCCTCCCTAATAGTAGGGATGAGAGCAAGGTTGTAGAGCGATTCATAAGGAACCACGTATAAGCTCGGCTCTTCCTCCTCCATCGGTGTAATGGTGAGGTTATGGACATGTGATTTGTGACTCAGCGCGTCGGCAACCACATTCGCCTTGCCAGGGTGGTAATGAATCTCCATCTCATAGTATTTGATTAGTTCTAACCACCTCCTTTGCCTCATGTTCAGCTCCTTCTGGGTGAAAATATACTTCAAGCTCTTGTGGTTGGTGTATAGATGCACCAAATTCCCCAGGAGATAGTGCCTCCACATTTTTAACGCCAGCACCACAGCAGCAAGCTCAAGATCATGAGTTGGATAATGCTGCTCATGGTTCCGAAGTTGGCGTGAGCCATATGCGACCACACATCCTTCCTGCATCAACACGCAGCCGAGCCCGATGCCGGACGCATCACAATACACGTCGAAGGGCTTAGTTGTATCCGGTTGAGCTAAGACCGGGGCTGTTGTGAGATGCTTTACTAATGCTTGGAATGCTCTTTCACACGTCGTGTTCCAAACATATTTTGTCCCCTTCTTCAGCAACTCTGTCATCGGATTAGCAAGCTTGGAGAAGCTTGGAATGAATCTCTGATAGTATCCCGCTAAGCCGAGGAAGCTTCTGACTTCATAGACCGAAGTGGGAGCCTTCATTTCAGCACTTGCTCTATTTTGCTTGGGTCAACCGCAATACCTTCCGCTGAGATAATATGTCCCAGAAATGGCACTTGGCTGATCCAAAACTCACACTTGCTAAACTTGGCGTAGAGTTTGTGGTCATGCAATCGTTAAAGAACGATCCTCAAGTGTTCGGCGTGTTCTGCTTCTGTCTTGGAGTAAACCAAGATATCATCAATGAACACCACCACGAACTTATCCAGCTCCGGCATGAACACCGGGTTCATGAGATACATGAAATGTGCTGGAGCATTAGTGAGACCAAAAGACATGACGAGATATTCATATAAGCCATATCTCGTTGAGAAGGCCGTCTTCGGGATATCCTCCGCCCGGATCTTTATCTGATGGTATCCAGAGCGAAGGTCCATCTTGGAAAATACACTTGCACCCACAAGTTGATCAAACAAAATGTCAATGCGGGGCAGTGGGTACTTATTCTTGATGGTGACGGCGTTGAGCGGCCGGTAGTCCACACACAGCCTCAAGGTTTCATCCTTTTTCTTCACGAACAGCGCCGAGCATCCCCAAGGCGAGGAACTCGGCCTAATGAAACCTTTGCTCAACAGATCATTGAGCTGTTCTTTCAGTTCAGCCAGCTCGTTCGGAGCCATCTTGTATGGTCTCCGGGAGACAGGAGTAGTCCTGGGTGCAAGATCAATCTTGAACTCGACATCCCGCTCAGGTGGCATGCCCGGAAGATCATCCGGGAACACGTCGGGGTATTCCCGTCTGTGATAAAGTTTCAAGGACAGCGCCATGGTAGCTTAGCCATGGCATTCCTAAGATTGCATCAATCTTCTGCCCCTCAAGAATAATCATAGTGGTGGGATATATCTTCCCACCTAAGCACGATGGTGCTTTTGGAACCATCATTGTTGCTGAAATATTTCCTCCCGGTGAGCAGATCATATAAGAACACTCAGTTGGAAAGGCTTCTAGTTGATGCTTAACCACATATGATGCACTTATAAAGTTGTGGGTTGCACCAGAATCAAATAATATGATGATGGCTTGATCGTTGAGAGTGAACGTACCCGCCAGCATGTTGTCTCCCTCTGGGGCGTCCTCATTGTCGAGGTTGCGAATGCCCCCAGTCCGCTGACCACCCTTCTTGACCGGAGGTCGGCCTCGAGCACCGCTCTGGAACTAAGCTTGCCCGCTGCTCTGCTGCGCCTGGGGACAGTCCTTCGCGAAATGGCCCGCCTGGCCACACGTGAAACAAGTGTAGCGGGGCGGTCCTCCGCTGGTTGGCGGACGGAAACCCGGGGCGCGTTGTGGCGGTGGAAACACCCGGGGTGCCATCTGCTGCTGCTGCTGTTGTTGCGGTCGTGGTGGTGGCATCGGCGGTCGGAACGGGGGTGCCTGGAAAGAACGACCCCCGAACTGTTGAGGTCGCGCCGGTGGATGCCACTGCTGTCCGGATGGTGTCAGATACACCATGTGGTACTTCTAGGGAGCGCCACCCCCACTGCTGGGTGGAGTGCTGCGCTTCCGCTGCTCAGCCACCAGTTCTCGCTGAGCGTCTTCTTGCATAATCGTGGCATTGACGAGGACGTTGAAGGTGCCGCGATTCCATTGAACGAGATGCGTCTTCATCTCGGGGTGTAACCCCCGATAGAAGTGCTCCCGCTTCTTCTCCTCGATGGAGATGTAGTCTGACGCATATTGCGCCAGATAGTTGACGGCACGGGAGTAGTCATGGGCACTCCTCCCACCCTGCTTCAGCTCCAAGAATTCTTGGAACTTCTGCTTCATGATCCCGGGAGGGATATGGTAGGCGCGGAACGCCTCCTGGAATTCTTCCCACTCCACAGCATGGCCAGCCGGACGTTAGGCGACATAATTCGCCCACCACGCACCAGCGGCACCGTGAAGCTGCTGCGCCGCGAACAGAGTCTTTTGCCACTCTGTACATTGGAGCAGCCCAAACTTGGACTCGATTGTCCGCAGCTAGTTGTCGGCCTCCAGTGGCTCTGTGGCTTCTGTGAACACCGGAGGGTGCGTACTCATGAAGTCCGAGTACGTCACATCACGGGGCTCACGAGGCCCCCTCTCTTGACGCCCCCCCCCCCCCCCCCCCCGCTTGGGACGTATTCTGCACGATCGCGCGGAGCAGGTCGGTCTGCTCCTCACGACCACCCACCAGTGCTGCTATCGCATCCACTAGGGTGAGCGGAGACGGTGGTGGTGGTTGCTGCTGCGGGGTGCTGTAGTAGGCAGGTGGCTGGGAGTCATCGCCTCCCTGCTGGCTAGAGCCACCAACCTCGTGCGTGGTCCAAGTGCGAACCATCTGCAACCATACGACAATAAACATCAGTCCCGCAACATATTGCATGCAGTCCAATAAAATAGGCGTAAAACATAATGACCTTAAAACACGCGATACATCTCGTATACGGATAATGTAATAACTTTGCACAAGCTACACCATTACCAGACCAAATACAAGCTAGTTAAATCCAACTTGATGAACCTCCTCTTTGGAAGCTCACCACAACTAGGTTTGGTCACTACGAGACGTTACTATCGCTTTGTCATCACGTATACCACTCTTTTTTCTTCAATACGACACAATCATGGCCTCTAGCAAAAGAAACTTGAGTAAGGCATATACTCACTCTTTTACTAGTTGAAGATAACCACTCACGAGTATGTTCTACCCCATTGGAAGTACTTAAACCCCTTAGGGTACAACAATCTCCCAAATGAGTTCAACTGTCATTCCTCTGTCAGAATGACCAGTTTCTACATATCTAAGATTTTGATCTGGTTCTGGGAATTTTCTTGACTCAAGTTGAATACCAAAGTTAAATTTAACTTCAGTATATTTCCAACGAGTATTTATTTGCCCTCAGATCAGCTTTGGTTAAAAAGTTATGGTAATTCAAGTTTAACAGAATTTCTGAAAGAATTTCAACAGCACCTCCTTTGGGAAGTTGCTGTTTTCAACTCATATTTCCACTGAATTCCGTGCTGCAAATACAAACACTTTGAATTACAAAGATGTAACACATCTCCTACCCTTTCTAAATATGTATGATATGACAATTTTAGATTTTTCAATAGTATGTTATGCTTGAAAAACAGACCAGTCCAGAGAGTGTTTTGAATCTGTCCTGGTTCTGGACAGTTTACATCCCTCTGGAATTTAAGCCCTCTTAAGGTGTAATTCAGCTCTGGAAGTCTACAACAAAGTTGTGGAGTGCTTAAACACCTTTCCAGAACTATATCCCACACCTCCATTGGCTAAATAATCTGTGAGTTATGCCCTGTCAAAGTTCAGCAAACTTGCTGCCCAAAACAAAGCACTCTGTTTTTCAATCCTTTGGAACTACACTAATGAACTATCAATTTTTTCTGCCCAACCAGGGTCTTAATTGTTGAAACTTAGTGATTTTAATTCCTTGTTATCATTATTTTCCATGCACATGCCTATGATATGTCGGTACTACGTTCCTCACAAAAGAAAATCCTAACCAAATTATACCGGCATATACGTCTCAGTTGTGGCACTAAACGGGCTCTCGCACACTTATACTACACGAGATACATACGTGGTTAGTACCTGCAGAATACCACACAATAATGATGCACTCAATGGTTGTTTCCATTTCAGGCAGGACCATATTTAAAAGTAAATACAAGCGCCCGCATCATTTTCATACGGCCGTCCTTGAGTTAAGTCACGTCTCAAGGTACGTGATCGTGTTTCAACACCACACGACGGGGAACCCGAGTATATCATGAACGGGTCGTCACGGTTGGGAATGTTGTCAACCCAACGGATATCACCTACTGCCCTGCAGGGCACGCCGATGTCAAGCGCTGCATATGTCCTCCTGCGCTATTTCCAGATGAACACACTCTCGCGTTACTGACCACGCGATGGGGTCTCCACTTACTTGCCTAATGCACGCTAGGGATCAGCATTTCATATGAACTCAGGAACATGAAGAGTCCAAGAGTTTCATATTGACGTCTCACACCAAGCTGTGAGACCTATCACTGAACCACGTTCCTCGTAAGGGGAGCTAACCGAAATTGAACCGCTTTCGGTGGCGTTCCTTACCATTCATAGCAGAGCGTAGGTGTGTCGTTACATAATTAAAATTCAGAATTATAACACATATGTTAGTCTTGCCACTTTAAGTAACTATGATATTATAGTCCTTACTTGGGCAAACTACCGAATCCTCACCGTAAACCTATGTTTTCCCGTAATACAGTCCTTAATCAATGTGCTATCCCCAATGCAGCTCTGATACTAGCCTGTGGCGGACCGGAATCCGCTAATCCAGGATCACAGAGGGTGGTGACGCACGATGCGACACCCGACAGCACACATCATAAGGATACATTGTATTACATAGAAAACCAACTGAAATGTACAAAGTAGTACACTACTCAGTTATAAACTAGTGTCTCTATTACACAGCGGAAGTCTAATTTGTACAACTCACGCCCGCCTATCTAGCAAAAGTCGGTTGCCCAGCCCTAGGGCAACCCACACTAGCTGCACTCCTCAGCTCAGCGCGGTGTGTACGGCTCCCACTCAGCCGTGGTCCCCGACGGAGGGTAACCCTCGCCGGTGGACTCGTAACCCGAGTCCGTGGGTGGATCCTCACCTGAAAAACACTTAAGCAGCAACCGTGAGCATGATGGCTTAACAAGACTTAACCGACTCACCTAGGCATGGAACTCTACATGTAGTGAACAATGAACATGGCACGGTCTAATTGCAGCAAACGGACACGCCTACAAGTTCATCCTTATTTCATCTTTTAGCCACAAGTTAACAGTTCATGAATCTGAAATTCAGTAAGCAATAATTGGTGGCACACAGATAACAATACAATTATATCATAACAGCAATATTGACTCATCACATTTCATACATTAGCCTACGTCATGACTCAGTGACAAAGTGGTACTCTTCACCGCGAGAGACGGCGAATCGACTCGATATACACCTGCAGGGAGACCCAAAGAGCACGTCACATACGCCCACCCGAGGAGCTGCACAGCACGCTCACTCGATGCCGTACGGGACAACCTTTAACCCAACAGCCCAAACATCGAACCGGTCGCACCGAAACGAGCAGGAGGTTCCCTACACGGAGCATCTCTCTATGCCCGTTAACAGATTTCCACCTTGCTTCCCTCAGCCTACACCTATAAATCGATGTGTTATGCCTCGACTCCCGGAGGTTTAGGTTACATCGGTTTATCGGGGCCCATATATCTGATATGCCTTCGGTACGTAAAAACTTGATCAGCGTGGGCCGCACACGGATCGGTCCTCAATCAACAAGGAAAGGGATGCGCACACAAGACTTCCTCTTGCTGCGCCCCAGCCCCTGCCTAGTCTTCTTTTTCATTACTAAAGTGATCTCACATCACTCAAACCAATCCCGTGTGTCCCAAGCCTAAACTCGTGAGTAGATTCCAACTACTCGACTTGTACCGAAGTCCTATCAATCATTAATCATAGCATGTCTACTCGAGGTCTTAGACACTACCCTCACTCTTGTAGGAAAGTTCTGGTTATGCAAGTGGGGTTCCATCCATCCTACACCTAATGCACACCCATACCTCACACTAGATATGTAAACAAAGCAAAACTTAAAAAAAAAGGTTAATGCAAACCAGGGCTTGCCTTGTTGCTGCTGGTCAGTGGTTAGGTCTTCGTCCAGAAGAAGGAAGTCGAGCACTTCCGGAGTCTCCTCGCCTTCAGAGACTATACGTTAACGAGATATTACATGTCTTTTTAATTGCAATGTGTAAACTTGAATAAGTAATTACTATAACTCTAGCTAGCCCTCCCCTTTCGCTCTGAATTTTTTATGGTGGCTTGGTAAGGTCCTAACCAGAGTCTTAGCCAAGTTTCATTTGAACCAACGTTCATTCGAGCCTTGTACAAATAAAAACCTATATGGTCAATATTAGAGCCTCTATGTAATTCCAGGGGTTTTCATTACTCCAACCATTACTTTCTGGAAACTAGAAATTGAGATGGTTCCAATGGAACTGGTTTCATGTCATTTGAAGAATTCTAGAGGAAGTTGTGCCCTAAACAAGATTTGAGAAAATCTGAAAAATGTTTCTGTACATTTTTCTATTTTCTCAGGGCAGTTCAGTTAATCACACCATTAAGGGGACTGAATTAACTTGGATGAGTCTGAAAATTTTACCGTGATTCCAGGATTTTCCAATGAACCTCTCAGCCAAATTTCAGAATTTTTCATAAAGTAATTCTCCAGATAAAATTCCAAACATTTTGAATTTTGGGGATTTAATTCTGGAAAACTATTAACTTTCATGAGCTGAAATTTGTATTGCTGGAAAGTACTCAAAATTCTGAGTTCAGCAAAATTTGGTTCACTGAATTTGGAGCTTCCTAACCAAGTTATGAATTTCTAAAGTTTGGGCTGATCCCTGAATTATTTTCCTACAGAAAATCCTTTCCGTGCTTAATCCGAGGCTGACTGCGGGGCCCGCCCGGTTTAATTTAAAATAACCGCGCTTGCGCGCGCTTAATTCAGCGGCTGACACGTGGGGCCCGCGCCTTCGTCTACCTCCCGATGAACTCCGATGGGAATGAAAATTTGTGGACTAACTCAGAAAAATGTGCTGAGTTTGAATATGAAGCCAACTTTTGAATTCAAGTGATGAAAGTTGCTGCAATTTGAATTTACGTTCAAATTGGCCCCTTTTTGAATTGTCTCCAAAAGTGCCTCAAAATGTGTTGGCTTTGCATGAAATTTGGCCTGAGCCAACCCAAGACTATTTAAGGTATAGGGTGAGCTCAACCTTGCATGTTCATGTGTAGAAATCCTACTTTGTGAAACTTAGGGCTTCCCCTCTAATCACCCTTTTGATGGAGGTTACTTGCTCTTCACCAATCTTCACAAGATATCCACAACAAAAGCTGTGCTGTTGTGAGGTGATGAAAAGTTTTTGCATGTCCCTTTTCTTGGGCTTTTACAGAAGGGACGGTGAAGAGGCCCGTAGCTCGCTGTCCATGGTGACCCGAGTTGAACTCCTGCCGGGGAGCTTCGGTTCTTCGTGCCAATTGCTGATTTGCGCACACCACGAGCTAGGAACGTCAGAGTTGTGGGGATAGCATGGTAGAGCACACATTGGCGCTGCTTTCCTGTGTAGCAAGCGTGAGCAACCGAGGCTTGGTTGGGGGCCGGCGATCTGGAGAAGCAGAGCGCGGTGGTGAGCTGCTGGTTCTGTTCTTGCACGAGGAGACCACCGAGAGGCGCGAGCGTGTGAGGGAGGCAAACGTGTTTCAGTGCGCTCGGTGTGCAACGATCAGGCCGACCACGAGTATAAGCAGGAGGTGGAACTCGGGAGGTGGCGCGAAGCAGTTCGGTGTCACCCGGGAGGAACTCCTCGGTGGAGTGAGGAACAGAGAGGGATGACTTAGGGTGCAAGTCTAATTAGCCCTATGACTTGTGGGTCCCACTGTCCTCCTTATCACCGCAAATTTTCTCACAAATATCTCCTTATTTGGTAAGTACTAAATTCCAATATGTGGAGCTCAAATTTTGGAATTCATTTGGAGATATGGCAAAGTTTCATCCAAGTTCAAAATTGAATTTGAATTCAAATTCCCTTTTATGTCCAATTGCAAAGACTTAGCCAAACACTTCCAAATGTGGTCAAAATTTGTATTCCCACAATTTGGAGCTGAGGTTTTCAAATGTGGACTCAACTTTTAAATTTAGTTGCTGCAAATATAAACTTTGCACCAACAGTTTGAAAGTCTCTTTTGTGTTGACCCATTTGAATTTGGGTCAAAATTTTGGTTTGCTCCTAGCCCATGCTTGATCACTCTTGGTCCTAATCTTAACCTCACAAGTTCAGTTTGAATTTGCCCCTTAATTTGAATTCAGCACAAATTCAAACATGAGCATAATTCACTCCTTTTTAGCTCACCCTAAAAGTATAAAGTTGCCAACATAAATCTCCTCACTTTCAAATGTATGAGGTTCCACGTGTATTCAAAAGTTTGGTGGAAATTTGAGGTGAGCATTTGAGTCTAAAGATCTTCTTTTTATTCTTTCTCAAACACATGTATGATTAACGCATGAGTTTACTCCATCTTGGTCCAACAAGTTCACATGAATGCTTGAACCCGTGTTGTTGAACCCCACGTATACCATCCCGTGTAAGAAAGTTTTTGTAAGTCCCATTTTCCATGAATCCAAAGCACAATGATGTTCAAACATCCGTTTCTTTACATTCACATTTTCAGGACTTTTACACCCCCCCCCCCTTAAAAGGAATCTCGTCCCGAGATTCCAAAAGAAGAACGAGACGGGAGAGGTAATTCCAAGTTGTTCGACGATAAAAGTTCCGGATAGTTCATCAATAGGTAATCTTTACTTTCCATGTTGTTTCCTCCATGGTATGATTACTCCACAGCACCTTGTACAATCCTAATGTCCGGTTCCAGGTGTTCCGGATCCTTCCATCAATAGTCTGAACCGGTCACTCGACGTACCTAAGGTCCGGTCTCCACTCGTCGATTTCTTCGGTGCGGACAGCAATGGTAACTTCAAGGCACTTCCATAGCTGTGACACATGAAATATGTCGTGAACACCAGCAAGGCTTGCTGGTAGTTCCAGCCGGTAGGCTATGGGTCCACACTTCTCCGTGATAGCAAATGGACCTAAAGCTCGGGGAGCAAAAATCTCCCCTTTACATCGGACCGGTGAATTCCTTTCATCGGAGACACGCGAAGACAAACGTGTTCTTCGCCGTCGAAATGCAACAGCCTACGCCTTTAACCATCGTAGCCTTTCTGTCGGGATTGTGCAGCCATCAAGTTCGCTTGTATTAACCGAACTCGGTCATCATATTTGTTGAATAAATCAACCCTGAACAGTACTCTTCCGCTGTACTCACACCACTTACGCGGTGTGCGACATTCCCGACCGTAGAACTTCATCTTACGAGGTATAACTATATGGTTTTTAAACCATAGAGTACCCTCATTGTCCTTCCTGAACCACCTCATCTCTCCGTTGTCAATTCTTCTCCATATGTGAGACATACCCTTGTCTCTCCTTTGAACATCAGCAATCTTTCCTCAGATTGTTGGAATGAGAGCAATGTTATAGAGTACTCCATACGGAAGGACTCGGAGACTGGGTTTTCCTTCTTCTAACTCAGCAATCGCCAAGTGTGAACGTGGGCTTTCCGACTAAACGTGATGACAACCACTCTCACTTTTCCCAGATGATAGTAGATGTTATTTCCTAATCTTTTCTGAGCTCCAACCATCTTCGAGAATACCCTTGCACCAACTAGTTGATCGAATAAACTATTGATGCGTGGCATGGTATTTGCTCTTTATGGTGACGGCATTGAGCGAACAATAATCAACACTTAATCGTAGTGTCTCGTCGTTCTTCTTAACGAACAGTGCAGAGCAATCCCAAGGTGATGAGCTTGGTCATATAAAACATTTTCTCATGGAATCACATAGTCGCTCCTTCAACTACGCTAGTTTATTGGGTGCCATCTTATACGGCCTTCATGAAATTGGTGCTGTTTCCGGCGTCGGTTCAATCTTGAACTTGATGTCCCATTAACCGGAATGCCCGGTAACTCATTGGAAACACATCAGATATTCACGTCCCACCGGACTATCCTCGATTTTAATCACTTCCGTGGGGTAGGCCTAATCCGTTCTCTTTGCTGTACCGAACAGACTCTACTGTCCTCACCCAGATTTTAATCCGTTTAACAGCATTTTCATAACTCAAGTTGAATACAAAAGTTAAAGTTAACTTCAGTATCTTTCCAATGAGTACTCTTATGCCTTCAGATCATCTCTGGATCAAAGGTTATGATTGCTCAAAGTTGACAGAATTCCTGGATAAAATTTGCCAGCATCTCCTTTGTATGTGGCTATCTTCATCACAGTTGTATATGCAATTACATTAAGAATCTGAGCAAGCTTTGAACTACAACAATGTTTCACATTTCATAACCTTTCTAATGGTGTATCATAGGCTCCTTAAGGATTTTTATACCGAAAGTTATGGCTTAAAAACAAAAAGGTCCAGAGAGGTTTTTCCGCTGTCCTGGTTCTGAACAGTTTGCCATCAACTGGATTTTTCACCAACTTAACTTGTGGTTTGGCTCTAGAGATCTACAAAGAGGTTGTAGAGAACATGAAAATATTTCCAGAACTGTATCATACACCTTAATTGGTTAAATCTACTCAGAGGTATGCTCTGTTAAAGTCCAGCAAGAATTTTTGCCAGAAAACAGAGCACTCTGATTTTGAAATCCTTGAAGCCTAAACATTCTCTCATTTGAATCAGCTCAAAATAAGAGTTCAGTAACTAATATTTGTTTCAAACTTTCATTTTTAGTTGAAAGTTAGTTCATGAATCATTTCTTCATAGGGAAGAGGTTATTAAGTGTAGTACGGTGTCGATGCACCGTAAGAAACATGTCGGTACTACATAACCTTACAAAAAGGAAAATCCTAACCGGATTATACCGGCATATCCGTATTATCAGTGACACTAAGACCGTCACTCGCAAACGTGTGCTACTCGGAATACATACGTGGTTAGTACCTGCAGAAGAACACTCAATAGTGAGGCACTCAATGGTTGTTCTCATTTCATGCAGGTCCATATTTGAAAGTAAATACATACGCCTGTATCATTGCCATAGCGCCGTCCTTGAGTTAAGCCACGTCTCAAGGTACGTGATCGTGTTTTTACACCACACGACGGGGAACCCGAGTGTCATGTCCCACGTGAAGAAAAAAAAACTGCTTCCTAGCCCATTCGCGTCGCTTGCTCGTGCGTAACCGCCGCGCACCCGGCCATCCTCACCGCGCTTGGGTGTGATCACACCACAGCCCCTGCCCTTGTTCTTCTATTTAAACAACTAGAGGACCCCCTTTGCAATAAGAGTCCACCACTCGTGCCACTTTCTGTCGCTGCCGATTGCTGCCTGCCGCACATAACCGTTGCACACTCATCTCCAACTGTTTTCAGACTGTGTGTCACTTCGGTAAGTGCCGCTACCAATTTCAATCGCCTCGTCGAATTCCTTCGTCTTTTCCCTCTTTGATCATCCCATCAACTTTGGTTCATCGTATAGAAATTCTGCGGCAACTATTCATCGAGGAATCATGATTCGAGAGCTACATTGAAGAAAATCAATGATCGCCACCGCCCCTCGCCGTCACCAAAACATTTCAGGGTTGTTTAGATCGAACAAACCACACTAGGTGAGTTTCTTGTGTTTCCTTCCTTTGAATTTGGTAGAAAAAGTTGAGAATTAGTGAATTTTTCCGTGTGCTCGCGTTTCTTCGTCAAGACAGTCGTTGACGCCGCCGAGCAACATCGCGCGCCTCTATTGGTCATGGTCAGGACGACGTGGCCCTCTCGGAGTCGTTGGATTAAGAACAAGCCCAAAAACTAGTTGTTGATCTTCAACGGCAAATTTTGACATTTCTGAGCAGCAAGAAAAAGGCTAGTGTTCCTTGACCACTTTGTTCCTATTCTAGGATGATTAGTTAGATTATTTGCATGATGTTTTTAATATGAAACCCAGTTTAGTATGTTTCTCTAGTTTTATTTCTTTATCATTCCTTGCAAAACCATGAAGGAATTTAGTTAGGGTATGTGAGTTGTCATTTTATGTGCTTAGCCATGCTTAAGATATAGAAAATGAATGAAACATACTTGATACTTGTCTTGTGGTATTTATGAGACACACAAGAATGTGTCGTAGTGATAGCAATCTAGACAGGCTGGTTGTTTTGGAAGGTGCTTCGTGCACGAGACTCGGTATAGTGTTAGTGCATGTCTTAGATTCTAAGGACCGGTTCATGGAACAGTTAACCCGATTTTACAGTGCCACCACAAGACTGAGATGGGGCAGCTTGGCCAATTAATTAGCAGTTTGCCGGTATAGTATGAGTGTTTGGATGGCGCGGGGAATGGGAGTTCATTTTTGACTGCCCTGGGAACTGCAAGGCTCAAGAGGGGGCTTCTGCAGGGGAGGGTTTGCTCCCAGGAACTGAAGCGGTGAAACCTCAGTGGGCTTGTACTTGCCGGTAGACCCTTTGTAAATGCCATATAGTGATCTCCTGATCACACACCAAAGGAAGTGTGTAATGTGGCTTGCAACCATGGATATCGGGGAGGTTCTTAGTCCACCTGGCAACAGGGGATGAAATCACTACTTGTGGGTAAAGTGGTACAATCTCTGCAGAGAACCAAACTGTCATGACAGTCGTGCTCACGGTCAAGAGCGGCTTGGACTTGTCCATGATTAGAGAAACATGGATGTGAGTTGAAAGAGGTTGTTGGGTGGTGTAACCTAACATTAATGACTTAATTATGAAGTTGGTGGGATTATCACTTAGTAATATAGGTTGCTAATCAAAGCTAAGGGTTAGGATTAATGCATAGTGCTTAACCATGTTAGCCTTTCCTTGCTATTAGCCTTCATAACATTCTTTCCTACACTTGCTGAGTACCTTTGATATTCAAACTTGCTTTTGTTGGATATCATATGCTGCTCAGATGCAAATGAATATATAGACTTCGATGAGGAGGACTTTGATCTCGAAGAGTTATTCTAGGTTGGCGAAACCCGCGGGCAACGCCTGTGGAACTGGAGCACCACGCTAGAGTCTTCCGCTGTCATGTTATTAGTGTACTAATACTCTTATTTGATATTTTATGTCTTATGATGTAATATTACGTTGTATTATAAACTTGGCTTGTAATACAATGATATTTCACTCTTGTCGGCACATGTATGAATCAACTGATTCTGGCATACATGTGAGAATGCGCTCGGATGTTCCTTACAGAAAACCGGGTGTGACAAAGTGGTATCAGAGCCAAGGTTGCCCGTAGGACGCGATCCTAGTGAGAAATGAACGTAATAAATATTTTACTATTTTAATAAAAATATATTTAAAATGCCTTTTTTTACTAGTTGATATTTTTTCTAGTCCAACCTCATCTAGCTTCCCATAATCTTTTTCTTCTTTTTCTAACTTTGTTATTTTTCAGATCAACAAAATTTTTATTTTTGAAGATTAACGTATAAAGACAACTTGAAAAGAGAAGAAGACTTTTGAAGAAATTTATTCACCACTTTCTTAGGTCCCATTTTGATTAGCGAGTGAAATCATTGCCTTGGTTATAACGAGTTATAGAAAAAAACGTTGGTTGATGTATTGCAATCCAGTGCGGTTTTTTTAAGGGGAGGTAGCCTATCGCATTTTAACACTTATTTTTAAGCACGATTAGATAATCGATACGATAGATCATCACCGATGAAGACAACGTAAAAAAAGTTGACATAGAAGGCTCTCACACATGAAGATTAAGATCCACTAATTAACAGGAAGGAAGCTCGGAGGCTCTAAAGATCGCCACAAAGCTATGATGATATATGCTTGCTTGTGTGTGGTGTGTATACTAGGTTAGTAAGCTTATATCTCCTTCACCATATCAAAAACGTTTTTTTGCACTTAACAATCATCGTAGCCACAAATAGTTTGATTATAATTGTCTTGTCCTAATCATACGAGTTTTAATTACGTCTTTCTTGTTGCATATCTTAATGAAACCATTTTGCTCAGCCAATATTTCAAAACTCTAAACCTTCCGAATCTCGGGACGAGATTCCATTTAAGGCGGGTAGTTTGTGATGTCCCATGTGAAGAAAAAAAACAACTGCTCCCTAGCCCATTCGCGTCGCTTGCTCGTGCGTAACCACCGCGCGTCCGGCCGTCCTCACCGCGCTTGCATGTGATCACACAACATCCCCTGCCCTTGTTCTTATATTTAAACAACTAGAGGACCCCCATTGCAATAAGAGTCCACCGCTCGTGCCGCTTTCCATCGCTGCCGATTGCTGCCAGCCGCACATCACCGTTGCACACTCATCTCCGACTGTTTTCAGACTGTGTGTCACTTCGGTAAGATTTTCCTTGATCTCCTCTTCGTTTTTCCCCAAATTTCCTCTCACTCGCTTGCGCCAATTTTTATCAGTAAGTGCCGCTACCAATTTCAATCGCCCCGTTGAATTCCTTCATCTTTTCCCTCTTTGATCATCCCATCAACTTTGGTTCATCGTATAGAAATTCTGCGGCAACTATTCATCGAGGAATCGTGATTCAAGCATTACATTGAAGAAAATCAACGATCGCCACCGCCCCTCGCCGTCACCAAAACATTTCAGGGTTTTTTAGATCGAACAAACCACACTAGGTGAGTTTCTTGTGTTTCCTTCCTTTGAATTTGGTAGAAAAAGTTGAGAATTAGTGAATTTTTCCGTGTGCTCGCGTTTCTTTGGCAAGATAGTCGTTGACGCCGCCGAGCAACATCGCGCGCCTCTGTTGGTCATGGTCAGGACGACGTGGCCCTCTCAGAGTCATTGGATTAAGAACAAGCCCCAAAACTAGTTGTTGATCTTCAACGGCAAATTTTGACATTTCTGAGCAGCAAGAAAAAGGCAAGTGTTCCTTGACCACTTTGTTCCTATTCTAGGATGATTAGATAGATTATTTGCATGGTGTTTTCAAAATGAAAGTGAATGAAACATACTTGACACTTGTCTTGTGGTATTTATGAGACACACAAGAATGTGTCATAGTGATAGGAATCTAGACAGGCTGGTTGTTTTGGATGGTGCTTCGTGCACGAGACTCGGGATAGTGTTAGTGCCTGTCTTAGATTCTAAGGACCGGTTCAAGGAACAGTTAACCCGGCTTTACAGTGCCACCACAAGACTAAGATGGGGCAGCTTGGCCAATTAATTAGCAGTTTGCCGGTATAGTATGAGTGTTTGGATGGTGCGGGGAACGGGAGACCATTTTTGACTGCCCTGGGAACTGCAAGGCTCAAGAGGGGGCTTCTGCAGGGGAGGGTTTACTCCCAGGAACTGCAGCGGTGAAACCTCAGTGGGCTTGTACTTGCCGGTAGACCCTTTGTAAAGGCCATGTAGTGATCTCCTGATCGCACACCAAAGGAAGTGTGTAATGTAGCTTGCAACCACGGATATCGGGGAGGTTCTTAGTCCACCTGGCAACAGGGGATGAAATCACTACTTGTGGGTAAAGTGGTACAATCTCTGCAGAGAACCAAACTGTCATGACAGCCGTGCTCACGGTCAAGAGCGGCTTGGACTTGTCCATGATTAGAGAAACATGGATATGAGTTGAAAGAGGTTGTTGGGTGGTGTAACCTAACATTAATGACTTAATTATGAAGTTGGTGGAATTATCACTTAGTAAGATAGGTTGCTAATCAAAGCTAAGTGTTAGGATTAATGCATAGTGCTTAACCATGTTAGCCTTTCCTTGCTATTAGACTTCATAACATTCTTTCCTACACTTGCTGAGTACCTTTGGTACTCAAACTTGCTTTTGTTGGATATCATATGCTGCTCAGGTGCAAATGAAGATATAGACTTCGATGAGGAGGAATTTGATCCCGAAGAGTTGTTCTAGGTTGGCGAAACCCCCGGGCAATGTGTGGAACTGGAGCACCACGCTAGAGTCTTCCGCTGTCATGTTATTAGTGTACTAATACCCTTATTTGATGTTTTATGTCTTATGATGTAATATTACGTTGTATGATAAACTTGGCTTGTAATACAATGATATTTCACTATTGTCGGCACATGTATGAATCAACTGATCCTGGCATACATGTGAGAATACGCTCGGATGTTCCTTATGGAAAACCGGGTGTGACACCGAGTAGAACGCGAATGGGTCGTCACGGTTGGGAATTTTATCAACCCAACAGATTCCACCTACTGCCCTGCAGGGCACGCCGATGGCAAGCACTGCGTATGTCCTCCTAGACTATTTCCAGAAGAACACACTATCTTGTTACCGACCACATGATGGGGTTTCCACTTTCTTGCCTAATGCACGGCAGGGACCAGCGTTTCATATGAACTCAGGAACATGAAGAGTTCAAGAGTTTCATATTAACGTCTCACACAAAGCTGTGAGACCTATCCCTGAATCACGTTCCTCGTCAGGGGAGCTAACCGAAAATGAACCGCTTCCGGTGCCGTTTTTTACCATTCTTACCTGAGTGTAGGTGCGGCATTACATAATTAAAATTCAGAATTATAATAAGTATGTTAGTCATGCCACTTTAAGTAACTATACTACTATAGTCCTTATGTGGGCCTAATACCGTTTCCTCACCGTATCCTAAGTTTTTGTCATAATACGATCATTATTCCGTGTGCTATTACCAATGAGCTCTGATACCACGCTGAGAGGGACCCGACCCATATCACGGGGCTGTGCCGCTCGCCCGGGAATCGCATTGGGTGGTGCCGTGTTATGCGGCACCCAACAGCACACAAATAAGGAAAACTGTATTATATAAATCAAAAGTGGAATCTTACAAATGTTCTTTGTAAATAATTTACATAAAATAGCTACAGCGGAAGTCTATAAACAGCTCACGTCGAATAACTAATGAACACTCAAGAAGAGGTCCAGCCTGCGGACTCCTCTCGCTAGCAACACGAAGACATTGCAGCGGCTGGGTTCTCCATGTGTTACATGAATCGGAAGTCTCCGAGTCTCACCGGACAACCTTCTTCATAAGCGTCTATGTTAACCTGCAAAACCACTCATATAGCAAGAGTGAGCACAACGTCTCAGCAAGAATTAACCGTCTCTCCTAAAGCATGCAACTCTACATGAAAGTAACTTAAGGCCTAAACATGTATGTTGCAAAAAGACTCGCCTACAAGTTCATCCTTAACTTTCAGATTTTAGCCATAATAGTAGTTGTAACACCCCAAAATCTTTTAAGAGGGGAATTTAAATTTTTTTGGATGTATTGCATGTGGTGCAGAAATTCAAATTCAAATTGGAATTCAAATTCAAATCAAAACAGAAAAGAAAAGGAAAAAGAAAAAGAAAAAGAAAACCCAACCGGCCAGTGGGCCGAAACCCACCAGCCGGCCCACCATTTCCCCGCGCCAGCCCACAGCCGCGCGCCCCTCTCTTCCTCTCACTGACACGCGGGGCCCGCATGTCATCCCCCAACTCTCGCGCGCTCGGCCGACCCCGGGACTCTCCTCTCTCCCGAATCCAAACAACCTCTGAAAAACCGCACCAACAGCCCGATCTTCGGCCCCGGACGCTGCTATATAACCCAGTCGATCCTCCGCTGCCTCCCCTTGTGAAATTCCCACACCGAAACTCGCCGAATTCCCCAGCGCACTCCAATTTTCTCTCCGGTGAGAACCGAAGCTCCGATCACCGTTTACTCTCGATCCTTGCTCGGGTTTTCTGATATAACGTGCCGATCATGTTCCACCGCCTCAGGGGAATCACGCAGGTGCAGAAACTCGGTGTTTTGCACCCTAGACGCAGCTCCGGCGAACACCGCCGCTATTTCATCTCGGACCTCGCCGCCGACCGTCTTCCAGGACCTCCGAGCTCAAGAAAAACCCCGAGGTGAGATCCCCGACCTCCCCTCTACCGTTCTGTGCCATGAAATCTAAGTTTTAGGAGGTATAGACGAAGATCCGAAGTTCTCTGGCTAGATCGCCGCCTCCCGCTGCCGGGCAGCGCCGCCCGCGCACGGCCAGAGCGACGTGGCCCCCTGAGGACCGTCCATTTTAAATCGTCTGGTTCCTATTAGATCTTACCCGTACCGCTTCGTGTTATAATCTCAGCCGTCTGTTTTAAATCGGACGGTCCACGTCGGCCCCTCATTACAAAGGTCGGGATTCTTACGCGCTACCCCCTGGGGATCTCGGAAAACACGAGCTAGCCCCAGAAACTTCTGATCTATCCCCTAGAACTTTAGAAATTCGTGTAAATTCATTTAAAAATCAGTTTTAGCCCCTGGACTTAATAAAAATTAGGAAAACCCCTCTGTTATGTGTAGTTAGACCCCTGGAAATTTATGAAATAATAAATTAGACCCTGTAGTAGGGTGGATTTACCTTTTGACCCTATATGATATTAAATTCAGAAATTTGAATATGTGATTAGGATTTAAATTTAAAAGGTGAGGCAAATACATTGTAAATTCAAATTTAAACTCTCCTAGCACTTGGAAAACTTTAGAATGAGTTAAAAATAGATTTTAAGCTGAAATGAATCTGTCTAATTGATTGTTCACATTTATTAGTTATAGGGACACATTTTTAGGCTAGGAAATAATTCTGAAAACTGATAAAATAAATTTAAATTAGTTCACATGAGAGGAGAAGTTCAAAAATATATTATTTAATATTTTAAATCAGAACCTATTCTGTTTATATGATATGTCTTACTATTTAATATTCAAACTCACTTTTATGCATAGAAAATAAATCTGAAAAATATAGGAAAATAGGTATGCATAATTATAAAATGATAAATGAAGTCTCAAAATCCAAAAACTTCAGTTTAGGATTTGGTAGAAGATCTGAAAACCTATTTGGAGTAGGAAATTACCTTCCATGCAAACTTGGTAGTTAAGAAGTATATTAATTAAAGAATTTGTTCAAATTGAAAATTCATATATGGTGTGCAAACAGAAATCTGAATACAAAAGTTAGAAATCATATACATATGTTTAAAAGTGCATGTAGGCTAAAAATCAACACATCTAGAGTAACCACAACACTTAGAAATGTGAATGACTTTCATAGATATGTATGTGTGGTTTGTATGAAGTGAAAGTGTGAACTATGTCTTATGGATTGTTGTTTTCTTTTGCTATGTGTGTTGGCATGAGTAGAACCTGCCCCAGAGCAAGTTCTCCCTTTCCAAGACCAAGACTTTCCATTCTCAGAGCAGCAGGAAGAAGGCAAGTGTCCTTGACAACTTTGATCCTATACTAGGATGTGTAGATAGAATTATTTGCATTGTCAATTGAAATATGGAACCCATGCTAGGAAGTTTCCCTAGAATTGCATTATCTTGTTTCCTTGTAGCTTGGGTTGGGATTTGTTTTATTATGTCATTCATTCATATTACTTATGCTTAGCCATGCTTAGAATGGGATAATTGGGACATGAGATCATCAATTTATTTACCTTACTCTTGAATGAGATATTGTGAGTTATGTAGAGGTAGGGATCGAGGCAAGTTGGATGATTTAGTTGGTGCTGGGTGCACGAGACTCGGGTTTGTGTTTAGTACTTGCCTGGATCCTAAGGACCGGTTCATGGAGCATGTAACATGGCTTTACCGTGCCAACCACATGTTGAGATGGGGCAGCTTGGCCAATTAATTAGGTGTATCCCCGGCGTAGTATGGGTGTGTTGGATGGTGCGGGGAATAGGTGTCAGCTGGACTACCATATGAACCGCAAGGCTCAAGAGGGGGCCACTGCAGCGGGGTTGGAGCCTCTTGTATGCTGTTAGGGGTGAAACCTCAGTGGGCCCACGCTCGTCGGGAATCCCTTTGTAAAGGCCTTGTAGTGATCTCCTGGCTACACACCTGGGAAGTGTGAACGTGGTTTTCGGCCACTGGCATAATGGAGGTTCTTTTAGTTCACCCGGCAACGGGGGATGAAATCACTACATGTGGGTACAGTGGTGCAAACTCTGCAGAGTCAAAACTGTCATGACAGCCGTGCTCACGGTCAAGAGCGGCTTGGACTTATTCATGATTAGAGGATGATGAATTTGGAAGTTGAGGATGTTAAGCGGGGAGCTTGACATTGGATATGATGTTATGGTTATTTGATTTTGATGAATGGGTTGGGAGATTGGGACTATTTCACCTGTGTAGTAAGGTAGGTTCTTAATAAGCTAAGGTGATAGGTATTAATTAAGTAGTGCTTTAGCCATGAGTTCAACCTCTCCTTGCTCTAGCCATGCATGACATAACTTTCCCACACTTGCTGAGTACCCATGGTACTCAAACTTGCTTTTCTGTTGGTTTATATTGCTGCTCAGGTCAAGAGAATGATGTGGTGTTCAATGACCAAGACTTTGGTCCTGAAGAAGGATTCTAGGATCACGGAGTCCCCCGGGCAACGCCTGTGACGGAGCCCACAAGATTTATATTCCACTGTTGTTTTACTTACATGTCATGAACTTATTATCATCCATCGAGACATATGCTATGTAAGACTTATTTATATTCAACACCTGGCTTGTAATAAATGATGCTTCACTATTTGTCGTCACATGTACGAGAGAATGATCCTGGCATACATTTGGTATTCACTCGGTTGTTCTTCGGAGAAACCGGGTGTGATAGAAGTGGTATTAGAGCCAATGTTGCCCGTAGGAACGTGGACCTAGGTACAAATGGACGTATTTAAGGACCCTATTTTCTTAAAAACTATTTTACAAAGGTGTAGGTTGAAAAGTGTTATTTAATGGGGTCACTTTATTCATCTTACCCCAACTTTTATTCAAAATAGGATTTTTGTTTAAAATCTTATCTAACTTAATTTTAAATGCTTTATGTTTTAGATGGTTCGCATGATCCGCACAGCCCGCAAGTCCACCGGAGGGAGAGTTCCCGTAGTTGCCCTTGCCCTGAGAGAGGAGAACCGTCCGGTGACGTACCTCTCCTACGGATTGGTAGTAGTAGGCTTGTTGCGCCGTCTACGACGTATGCTCCACGCCGCCGGCAATACGGGCAAGCTAATCATACACTACAGCTCCACCCGGACCATCCGTAAGAAGCGGGAAGAATGGAGTTCAGAAATGAGGATTATCCATGAAAATCAGCTGCTCAAGATCCACCGCTCTCCAGCTTATCGAGCGACACAGGTCGATGCGGAGAAGGATGTCACCTGGGAGGCCATCACCTGCCAGAGTCACATCTACCGTCGTCACCTGGACAGGACTGAGTACATATATGTCCTCCAGCGTGAGAGTGGTACAACGGAGTACAAGTACCCGCCAGTGCAGCAGGGGACTTCCCATGAGCACATGGACCTGTGCTTGGAGGATGCTGCTATGCTCAGCACTCGACTGCAGGAGTGCCAGCAGGAGCTTCAGGATGTTCGTGACACCTTGAAGGGGACTGAGGCGTTGCTTTGAGCCAGCTTGAGGGCGATAGAAAGAGGAGATGGGAATGAACTGTGTGTCACCGTGAATGACACATGGACTCCTGACTCCCAAGACCGCCAGGCGAGCAGGCGTCACCACACTTCTCCACCAGCAGCTTCCCCACCCAAAGCGGAGTCAGAGGGCAGCAGCAATAATGAGGAAGATCCCGAGGAGCCAGCTCAGTGATACGAGTCGTGTAGAGTCCTTTCCCTTAGTTCAGCAGGTTATCGAGTAGTCGAGTTGGTACCTTAGTTAATGATGTGTTAATGTTTGGTGTGTGACGTGAGTTTTGGAAGACATGGGCATTTGTCCACAACCTCGTCTTCAGGTTGTTTTGCTTTGATGTGTGAACCCCTACGAATTAAGAGTGCATTTATTTTCGCGTGAGACATGAAACCCTCAGAAAATATAAATATAGTAAGGTCTCAAAATTTTAAAGTTTAAACAAGCAAATTGGGAAGTTAGTATGTAATGCTTTAAATTGACATTTGATTGATCATGATAGATGGCCGGAAGAGGAAAGGGGCGTGGTGCCAACCCCGCCAACAACAACGATGAGGCCGGCAACCCTCATCTTTCTGGAGGACAAGACATGGGTGGTCGCCGTGAAGGAGTTGATCCCATCCACCAAATGCTTGAAAATCAGAATCAGCTCATCCAGAGCCTAACTCAAGTGGTGGCCAACTTGCATCAAGTTCCACCTCCACAAGCTGCACCACGCCAACCAAGGTTGAGTTAGTTCCTAGGGACTCAACCTCCAAAGTTTGAAAGTGCTGCTGAACCTCTGGAGGCAGATGATTGGCTAAAGACCATTGAGAGCAAGATGAGGATCATACAATGCCAAGGGTATGAGAGGGTGCTGTTTGCCTCTCACCAATTGCATGGACCTGCTGCTGATTGGTGGACCGCTTATGTGGCCTCCCATCATGACCCTGAGAACATCACTTGGGAAGAGTGCAAGCGTAGTTTCCGCAACCATTACATACCAAGGGGTGAACTCAAAAACAAGAGAAACGAGTTCTTGGGGCTGCAGCAAGGAAACATGACTGTGAGGGAATACCTCACTAAATTCACCCAACTATCCCGTTATGCACCACGAGACATCGAGACTGATGAGCAGAAACAGGACTGCTTTGTGGAAGGACTTACAGCGGAAATGCAGTGTGCAATGTCCTCCAACGAGTATGAAAGCTTCCAAAAGATGGTGGACAGAGCATTTGTTGTGGAGAGGAAGCTGAAGGCATTGGAAAATGAAAACAAGAGGAAGGCGGGATGGTCACACCAAGCCTCGGGTAGCAACACACGCCCACGTCTGATGCAGCAACCCACAGGGCAGACGAGCCGTGCTGTGGTACCCTACTCAGCACCGAGAGGGTACAACACGAACTTCAGGCCTCCGTCAGCACCAGCACAGCCACAACGTCAGTTTGTACAGAAGCCTCGCCCCATGTATCAACCTCGACCAGCAGTACAAGGACCCCCCAAACCAACCCCAAGACAACAAAGGCCAGGCACCTAAGGTTGGGGTGCAATGCTTTAACTGTGGTGAAGTGGGGCACTACGCCCATAAGTGCCCAAAGAAGAAGCCTGTGCAGCCGCAACAGCAGAATGTGATGCGAGGACGGGTGAACCACGTGACCATGGAGGAGGCGCAACAGGCACCCGAAGTGGTAGTTGGTAAGTTTCCTGCCAATTTACACATTGCAACCTTGTTGTTTGATTCTGGTACTACCCACTCGTTCATTGCTCAAGGGTTTGTTAAGAAGCATGATCTAGCAACAACTCAAATGGACCACGTGCTAGCAGTAAACTCTCCAGGTGGAGAAATAAGGACAAGACAAGTGTGTCCCAAGGTGAATCTAGACATTAATGGGGTAGTATTTACTGCAAACCTCATAGTGATAGATTCACCAGGGATAGATATTATTTTGGGAATGGATTGGTTGACCAAACATAAAGGAATCATCCATTGTTCAACAAGAACGGTGGAACTAACTCATCCTAGTGGCACCAGAGTAGAGTTCATAACCATACAAGAGCCTAGGAGGGACATTAAACTCAATCAAGTTGAGGTGGATGTGGAGGAGATCAGGATTATCATGGAATATCCAGACGTTTTTCCGGAGGAGTTGCCAGGTATGCCTCCCGATCGTGAAGTGGAATTCACGATTGAGCTAGTGCCTGGAACGGCAACGATATACAAGATACCTTATCGGATGGACTCCAAACAGCTGGAAGAACTCAAGGAACATTTAAGAGAATCGACAGAGAAGGAGTACATTCGTCCTAGTTCCTCACCATGGGGAGCTCCAGTGTTATTTGTGCCCAAGAAGGACGGAACCCAAAGGTTATGCGTAGACTACCGTGCGTTGAATGAAGTAACCATCAAGAACAAGTACCCATTACCCCGCATTGAAGACTTGTTTGATCAGTTGAGGGGAGCTTGTGTGTTCTCGAAAATTGATCTCAGGTCGGTATACCACCAACTTAAGATAAGGCAAACAGATATTCCAAAGACAACTTTCGTATCTCGGTACGGACTGTATTAATACACCGTCATGCCTTTCGGGCTAACTAATGCCCCGGCATATTTCATGTATCTCATGAACAAGGTATTCATGGAATATCTGGACAAATTTGTGGTGGTTTTCATTGATAACATTCTTGTCTTCTCCAAAGATAAAGAAGAACATGAGGAACATCTAAGGTTGGTGTTGCAAAAGCTGAGAGAACACCAACTATATGCCAAGTTGAGCAAGTGTGAGTTTTGGTTGAAGAGAGTTCCCTTCTTAGGACATATAATCTCGGAGGGAGGAATCTCCGTAGATCCCGCCAAGATCGAGGATGTACAGAAGTGGAAGACCCCTGAGAATGTCGGGGAAGTTTGAAGCTTCTTAGAATTGGCTGGGTATTATCGACGGTTTATCGAGGGTTTCTCCAAGATTTCGAGACCCTCACAAAATTGTTGGAGAAGGGAATCACATTCACATGGACACCGCAGTGCGAGACGAGTTTTCAGGAACTGAAGAAAAGATTGACAACAGCCCCATTGCTAGTTATGCCAGATATGCAGAAGAACTTTTCGGTGTACCGCGATGCCTCTGGAAACGGGTTGGGATGTGTTCTCATGCAAGAGGGGCATGTCGTGGCTTATGCGTCCCGGCAGCTCCAGAAACACGAGAAGAACTATCCTACACATGACCTAGAGTTACCTGCAGTGGTACACGCGTTGAAGATTTGGCGGCATTACTTGATGAGCAAGAGGACAAAGATATATACGGATCATAAGAGCTTAAAGTATATTTTCACACAGCCAGATCTCAACCTTAGACAAAGGAGATGGTTAGAGATGATCAACGACTTTGATGTGGGCATCAACTATCATCCTGGAAAAGCGAACGTCGTGGCAAATACTTTAAGTCCGAAGGTGCAGGTCAATAGGTTGAGCTTGAAGGACATGCCTGCAGAATTGAAGGAAGATGTTATAAAACTCAATCTATGTCTGGTGAATAGTGGGGAGGCCATCGCCATGGAGGTGGACTCCACATTAGAGAAAGACATCCACAATGGTCAGAAGAATGACGAGAAGATACAAGAGATTAGAGAACTTATCAAGGAAAATGAAGCCCCTGGGTTCAGAGAGGATGAACAAGGTACGGTGTGGCACGGGAAAAGAATCTGTGTGCCTGAAGTGAAGGAGATCCGTGAATTGATTTTGAAGGAGGCTCATGATTTTGACTATTCCATTCATCCTGGGAGTACGAAGATGTACCATGACCTCAATAGCAGGTATTGGTGGTATGGCATGAAGCGAGATGTCGCGGAACGTGTTGCCCTATGTGACACATGTCAGTTGGTGAAAGCAAAACATCAACGACCCGCGGGATTATTGCAACCACTCAAAGTGCCTGAATGGAAATGGGAGGAAATCGGTATGGATTTCATAGTGGGACTGCCTAGGACCCAATCGGGATATGATTCGATATGGGTCATCATGGACAGGATAACCAAAGTAGCTCATTTCATCCCCGTGAAAGAAAGCTACAACGGATCCAAATTGGCAGAATTATACATGTCAAGGATCGTGTGTTTCCATGGAGTGCCAAAGAAGATAGTGTCAGATCGAGAGACACAGTTCACTTCAAGGTTCTGGCAGAAGTTGCATGAAACCATGGGGACTCATCTGAATTTTAGTTCTGCCTATCATCCCCAGACTGACGGGCAGACGGAAAGAACCAATCAGATCCTTGAGGATATACTGAGAGCATGTGCGCTCAAAAACAATAGGAGTTGGGATAAGAACTTACCGTATGCGGAGTTCTCCTATAACAACAGCTATCAGGCTAGTTTGAAGATGTCACCATTTGAGGCTTTGTATGGGAGGAAGTGCAGAACTCCCCTATTTTGGAACCAAACGGGGGAAAGTAAAGTGTTTGGACCCGAGGTACTACAAGAAGCCGAGGCGAAAGTGAGGGAAATTCGCAACAACCTGAGGATAGCAAAGACCCGACAAAAGAGCTATGCCGATATACGGAGAAGAGAGCTCGTTTTCAACGTGGGGGACTATGTCTATCTTAAGGTGTCCCCTATCCGAGGACTTCGTCGGTTCAAGGTGAAAGGGAAGTTATCACCTCGATACATCAGACCCTTTCAGATTCTAGAGAGGAAAGGCGAAGTGGCATATCAACTAGAACTACCGGCTCGCCTATCGGATGTGCATGATGTATTCCATGTGTCACAGCTCAAGAAATGTCTAAGGACGCCTGAAGAGATGTTACCCATGAATGAGGTTGATGTACGAGAGGATCTGTCTTATGCCGAGCAACCGGTCAAGATTTTGGAGACAATGGAACGCCTCACAAGAAATAAAAGAATCCGGATGTGCAAGGTGCAGTGGAAGCATCACTCGGAAGAGGAAGCCACATGGGAGCGAGAAGACGAGATTAATGCAAAGTTTCCGGAATTGTTTTCCTAGAACCACCAATCTCGAGGACGAGATTTCTTTTAAGGGGGGTAGAGCTGTAACACCCCAAAATCTCTTAAGAGGGGAATTTAAAAAATTTTGGACGTATTGCATGTGGTGCAAAAATTCAAATTCAAATTGGAATTCAAATTCAAATCAAAACAGAAAAGAAAAGGAAAAAGAAAAAGAAAACCCAACCAGCCAGTGGGCCGAAACCCACCAGCCGGCCCTCCATTTCCCCGCGCCAGCCCACAGCCGCGCGCCCCTCTCTTCCTCTCACTGACACGCGGGGCCCGCATGTCATCCCCCACCTCTCGTGCGCTCGGCCGACCCCGGGACTTTCCTCTCTCCCGAATCCAAACAACCTCCGAAAAACCGCGCCAACAGCCCGATCTTCTGCCCCGGACGCTGCTATATAATCTAGTCGATCCTCCGCCGCCTCCCCTCATGAAATTCCCACACCGAAACTAGCCGAATTCCCCAGCGCACTCCAATTTTCTCTCCGGTGAGAACCGAAGCTCCGATCACCGTTTACTCTCGATCTTTGCTCGGGTTTTCTGATCTAACGCGCCGATCATGTTCCACCGCCTCCGAGGAATCACGCAGGTGCAGAAAACTCGGTGTTTTGCACCCTAGACGCAGCTCCGGCGAGCACCGCCGCTATTTCATCTCGGACCTCGCCGCCGACCGTCTTCCAGGACCTCCGAGCTCAAGAAAAACCCCGAGGTGAGATCCCCGACCTCCCCTCTACCGTTCTGTGCCATGAAATCCAAATTTTAGGAGGTATAGACGAAGATCCGAAGTTCTCCGGCGAGATCGCCGCCTCCCGCCGCCGCGCGCCGCCGGGCAGCGCCGCCTGCGCACGGCCAGGGCGACGTGGCCCCCTGAGGCCCGTCCATTTTAAATCGTGCCGTTCCTATTAGATCTAACCTGTACCGCTTCGCGTTATAATCTCAGCCGTCTGTTTTAAATCGGACGGTCCATGTCAGCCCCGCAATATAAAGGCCGGGATTCTTACGCGCTACCCCCTATGGATCTCAGAAAACACGAGCTAGCCCCGGAAACTTCTGATCTAGCCCCTGGAACTTTGGAAATTTGTGTAAATTCATTTAAAAATCAGTTTTAGCCCCTGGACTTAATAAAAATTAGGAAAACCTCTGTTATGTGTAGTTAGACCCCTGGAAATTTATGAAATAATAAATTAGACCCTGTAGTAGGGTGGATTTACCTTTTGGCCCTATATGATATTAAATTCAGAAATTTGAATATGTGATTAGGATTTAAATTTAATAGGTGAGGCAAATACATTGTAAATTCAAATTTAAACTCTCCTAGCACTTGGAAAACTTTAGAATGAGTTAAAAATAGATTTTAAGCTGAAATGAATCTGTCTAATTGATTGTTCACATTTATTAGTTATAGGGACACATTTTTAGGCTAGGAAATAATTCTGAAAACTGATAAAATAAATTTAAATTAGTTCACATCAGAGGAGAAGTTCAAAAATATATTATTTAATATTTTAGATCAGAACCTATTCTGTTTAGATGATATGTCTTACTATTTAATATTCAAACTCACTTTTATGCATAGAAAATAAATCTGAAAAATATAGGAAAATAGGTATGCATAATTATAAAATGATAAATGAAGTCTCCAAATCCAAAAACTTCAGTTTAGGATTTGGTAGAAGATCTGAAAACCTATTTGGAGTAGGAAATTACCTTCCATGCAAACCTGGTAGTTAAGAAGTATATTAATTAAAGAATTTGTTCAAATTGAAAATTCATATATAGTATGCAAACAGAAATCTGAATACAAAAGTTAGAAATCATATACATATGTTTAAAAGTGCATGTAGGCTAAAAATCAACACATCTAGAGTAACCATAACACTTAGAAATGTGAATGACTTTCATAGATATGTATGTGTGGTTTGTATGAAGTGAAAGTGTGAACTATGTCTTATGGATTGTTGTTTTCTTTTGCTATGTGTGTTGGCATGAGTAGAACCTGCCCCAGAGCAAGTTCTCCCTTTCCAAGACCAAGACTTTCCATTCTCAGAGCAGCAGGAAGAAGGCAAGTGTCCTTGACAACTTTGATCCTATACTAGGATGTGTAGATAGAATTATTTGCATTGTCAATTGAAATATGGAACCCATGCTAGGAAGTTTCCCTAGAATTGCATTATCTTGTTTCCTTGTAGCTTGGGTTGGGATTTGTTTTATTATGTCATGCATTCATATTACTTATGCTTAGCCATGCTTAGAATGGGATAATTGGGACATGAGATCATCAATTTATTTACCTTACTCTTGAATGAGATATTGTGAGTTAGAGGTAGGGATCGAGGCAAGTTGGATGATTTGGTTGGTGCTGGGTGCACGAGACTCGGGTTTGTGTTTAGTACTTGCCTGGATCCTAAGGACCGGTTCATGGAGCATGTAATCTGGCTTTACCGTGCCAACCACATGCTGAGATGGGGCAGCTTGGCCAATTAATTAGGTGTATCCCCGGCGTAGTATGGGTGTGTTGGATGGTGCGGGGAATAGGTGTCAGCTGGACTACCGTTCTAACGGCAAGGCTCAAGAGGGGGCCACTGCAGCGGGGTTGGAGCCTCTTGTATGCTGTTAGGGGTGAAACCTCAGTGGGCCCACGCTCGTCGGGAATCCCTTTGTAAAGGCCACGTAGTGATCTCCTGGCTACACACCTGGGAAGTGTGAACGTGGTTCACGGCCACTGGCATAATGGAGGTTCTTTTAGTCCACCCGGCAACGGGGGATGAAATCACTACATGTGGGTACAGTGGTGCAAACTCTGCAGAGTCAAAACTATCATGACAGCCGTGCTCACGGTCAAGAGCGGCTTGGACTTATTCATGATTAGAGGATGATGAATTTGGAAGTTGAGGATGTTAAGCGGGGAGCTTGACATTGGATATGATGTTATGGTTATTTGATTTTATGAATGGGTTGGGAGATTGGGACTATTTCACCTGTGTAGTAAGGTAGGTGCTTAATAAGCTAAGGTGATTGGTATTAATTGCGTAGTTCTTTAGCCATGAGTTCAACCTCTCCTTGCTCTAGTCATGCATGACATAACTTTCCCACACTTGCTGAGTACCCATGGTACTCAAACTTGCTTTTCTGTTGGGTTCTATTGCTGCTCAGGTCAAGAGAATGATGTGGTGTTCAATGACCAAGACTTTGGTCCTGAAGAAGGATTCTAGGATCACGGAGTCCCCCGGGCAACGCCTGTGACGGAGCCCACAAGATTTATATTCCGCTGCTGTTTTATTTACATGTCATGAACTTATTATTGTCCATCGAGACATATGCTATGTAAGACTTATTTATATTCAACACCTGGCTTGTAATAAATGATGCTTCACTATTTGTTGTCACATGTATGAGAGAATGATCCTGGCATACATGTGGTATTCACTCAGTTGTTCTTCGGAGAAACCGGGTGTGACAGTAGTGACCTTGCGCTTAGCAACATTGGAACTCCACAATCAAACAAGAAACGCTTCATTCCAATGTCACTTGTCCCAAGGTGTAAATTAACTTTAGTTTGCTCTATCACTACTTCATACATGGTTTTCATGCAATTCCAATTACCATAGCAGCAATTAAATCTTTCAAACTGTTCTCACACAACTTGCTTACTACGTCACAACACAGTGAGCAAGCGGTACTCATAACCACGAGGGACGGTGATTCGAATTAAACACTGCCCGGATAACTCGACACATACGCCCGGCTCTGAAGACCCAAATCTGGCGTCCTTCATTACGTCGTATTTGGTAACCTTTCGCAGGACACCCAACTGTAGAACCGGTCGCGCTGTCTCGGGCTCATAGGTCTAACGAGACGATGTGGTATGCCTCTACAATCCAGTTAACCTGGTACATCAGTTTCCTGGGTCCCATATAGCAGTAAGCATCCGGTACACAACTCAATACTTGCTCAGCGGGGCTGCACAGGCTTCCGTCCTTAACAGACACAGGCAGAGCTAATCCACCAAGACCTCGTCTTGTCGCTGCCTAGCGCTCCTGCCCGGTCTTATCTTTGGAAACATAAACTTTAGTTTGCCTCTTTAAACCATTCATGTGTAATCCCGAACTATAACTCGCGAGTAGATTCCAACTACTGAACTTCTACCGGATGTCATACCCAATTTAGCACGGCAACCTTCGACAGTGGAGAAATTCTTCTACCCTTGACTCCAGGGTTCATTTGGTCATGCATTTGGAGTATAATGCATACTTGACATAATGCACATACAAACTCTAACAATTGTAGTGAACAAAGTAAAAACTTTATAAGCAACTTAAATGCAAACCGGAGCTTGCCTTGGTTTTGAAGGTGAGTAAAGTCAGATAATTATGAAGTTAATTGCTGATGACTTGAAGCTTAATCACTGCCCTTCTTGCTTCTTGATCCAAGCTTCACTTCTCCTCCACATTTCCATGTTTAATCACTACACGTTATGAACATGCATATGTGTTTTAATTGTAAAGCTTTTACTAACAAGTTATAAAGACAAGTTTAAAACTATTACTCTGATTAAGAATTTAAAATGACATTGGTGCTAGTGGTTTGGGATTAGGTTAAGCAACATGATCAAGTGATAAGTGCATTTCATCACTTGTGTGTTACTCATCTAAATAGGTTGAACAGAACAACGGTGATCCAGAGCTCTAATGGAGCTGAAAATTTTCTTGTGAGTTCCTTGTCACAAGAAAGTAATCTGGACCAAAATTTATAATTTTTAATGAGTAGATAACTCAGAACAATTCCCTAAGAATTTAGGAAAAAAGGAATATATTCTGAAAGAATTTGCCCTTTCATGCAAATTCAGGTGAACCACACTTTAAAACATAGCTCAGGTAGCATGCATGAATTTGCCTGGGATTTTTGGAACTAGGAATTGCCCAGAACTGAATTTCTAAGTTTTGGAAATTCTCTGGAATTGTTTCTGTATTCATTTGAACACAGAAATTTGAACTTAGAATTCTCCTAACCAATACAACTCCAAAAGAGCTGAAAATTTTACAGGAGTTCACTAAAACCCTAGAGAATATTCTGGCCAAATTTGAGGATTTTTGGATGAACCAATCTCCCTCTAAAATTCTTTTGCTGAAAAGATTTAAAGAATTTTCCAGAAATAAACAATGACTTTTATACAAATTGGGTTGCACATTGGATAGGGTTTTTCAATCTGAATCCAACCCAATTTGAATTACTAAATTTGGAGTTTCCTACATCAAGATATAACCTTCACAAGAACTGGTAAGAAACTGAAAATGGCCCTATTCTATTTTTCCAATTTTCAGAGACATGAGGATTTAACACCACATTTGGCCAAGCAAATGAGGTTCAATGCCTCTGAAATTTTTACTGGAGTTCATGTATATTTGGAAGGATCTCCTGCCCGAATATGGGAATTTTCCAATACACATAACTCCTGGAAAAATTCCTACAATATTTTTTATATGAATTAATGAGCCAAATCCAGGGATTTTCATAATTATTGGGCTGCACCGCTGGATAGTACTCTCTGAGAGGAATCCAAAAAAATTGTTTGGCAATTTTTGGACCTTCCTACACAAATTCTGTAAATGTTTAAACTCGGCTGCAGGCCCCAAACGTCAGCTCATCTTCTTCCTCGAGCCAAACAAGGGGCAGCGGCGGCGTGCTCCGGTGAGGGCCGCCTGAACCAACTTTCCGGCCACCCCTCATCCTCCAACTTGCCGCCCCCACTAATTTGGCATGCTGAACTCGATGGCACAGTCTCCGGCAGCTGGTGATGCCCGGAGAGGGGTGCGCGACGGCGGCAGTGTGCCACTAGGGTTCTGGGAAGGTCATCCGAGCCCAATACTTCACCAAACTCTCGGATTTTTGTCTCTAGAGCACCAATGGACGGTGTAGAAGCTAGTAAGGGCCTCTAACGCCGGTGAAACGGCCGGCAACCGGGGCTCCATGGCGACCAGAGGTGCTTTTGCACCGACGGCTAAGAAAACGGCTAAAATTTCCTCATTTCTTGATGTTTTCGATAGGTTCTTCTTCGAGGACGGCCGCTAGAATGTGTAGAAGCTGTGTGCAAGCTTGCTCGAGCTTTGGTGGACCGAGCAACTCAAATTTTGGGGTAGACCGAGCCCTACCCGCATGCACTAGGTTTTGGAAACATAGGAAATTCTCCACGCTAGGTCGATCATTCTCTATACAGACTGCAGCTACACGATCTAGGGAATATGGCACACCTTTTTTGTGTAGAGAAGGGACGGTGAAGAGGCCCGTAGCTCGCTATCCATGGTGAACCGAGTTCAACTCCCGCCGGGGAGCTTCGGTTCTTCACGCCAATTGCTGATTTGCACGCACCACGAGCTAGGAACGTCAGAGTTGTGGGGCTAGCGTGGTAGAGCACACACTGGCGCTGCTTTCCTGTGTGGCAAGCGCGAGCAACCGAGGCTCGGTTGGGGGCCGGCGATCGGGAGAAGCAGAGCACGTTGGTGAGCTGCTGGTTTCCGTGCTTGCACAAGGAGACCACCGAGATGTAACACCCCAAAAATCTTGTTAAGACCCTAAATCATGTTAAGAGGGGAATTTAAATTTTTTTGGATGTATTGCATGTTTTGCAATAATTCAAATTCAAACTGGAATTCAAATTAAACTCAAAACAGAAAAGAAATAGAAAAAGAAAAAGGAAAACAGAAAAAAAAACGGCCAGTGGGCCGAAACCCCGCCGCCCTCCCCCGTCTATAAAAACCCCGGCCTCGTTCTGTTTTTCCCACGCGATCCGCCGTTTTTACTCCGTTGAGAACCCGAGCCTTCTCGCTGGTCTTGATCCACCGCCTCCGGGGAACCCTGCAGGTGCAGAAAACTCGGTGACTTGTGGTTCAAACACAGCGGCGACGAGCCTCGCCGTGGTTTCACTTCGGACCTCGTCGCCGATCGCCTTCCAGGACCTCCGAGCTCAAGAAAACCCCCGAGGTGAGATCCCTGACCTCCCCTCCACCGATCTATGCCATAAAATCACAGTTCTAGGAAGAATTTATGAAGATTCGAAACTCTCCGGCGAGATCGCCGCTTCCCGCCGCCGTGCGCCGCCGGGCAGCGCCGCCCGCGCTCGATCAGAGCGACGTGGCCGCTTGTGCGCCGTCTATTTTAAATCGCACGGTAGAATTTAAATCCCCGCGTACCGGTTCGACGTTATAATCTCAGCCGTCTGTTTTAAATCGGACGGTCCACGTCAGCCACGCGTTATAAAGACTGGAAATCTTACGTGCTACCCCCTGGGGTTCTCGGGAAATAAGAGCTAGCCCCGGAAACTTCTGATCTAGCCCCTGGAACTTCAGAAAATCATGTAGATTCATTTAAAATCAGTTCTAGCCCCTGGACTTAATAAAAATTAGGAAAAACTTCTCTGTTATGTATAGCTAGACCCCTGAAAATTGTTAAAATAATATTATAGACCCTGTAGTGGGGTGAGTTTACCTTTTTAGCCCTGTTTAATATTTAATTTTGGAAATTGAATATGTGGCTAGTGTTTAAAATTTAAAAAGTGGGACAAACATATTGTCAAAATTAAATTAAAAACTTTCTCTGTATTTAGAAAACTTTGGAGTGAGATAAAAATATATTTTGGGCTGAAGTGAATCTGTTTAATTTATTATTCACATTTAGGGACACATTTTTAAGTAAAGAATAGTTCTGGAAAATAGGGAAAATAATTGTAAAATAGTTTACATCAGAGGAAAAGGTCTAAAATATATTAATAAATATTTTAGATCAGAACCTATTCTGTTTAGATGATGTGTCTTGTTATTTTCATAATAAAGTTCACGTTTAGGCATAGGAAATAAATCTGAAAATATAGCAACTAGTAAATGACAAATGGAGTTCTAAAATCCAAAGAATTCAGTTTAGGGTTGGTAGAAATTCTGAATACACATATGGAGAAGGAAAATAACTTTCATGCATACTTGGTAGCTAAAAGGTGTAGTAATTGAATATAAGGAATTTATTTAAATTGGAAACTCATATATATAGTATGTAAGTATAAATGTGAACACAAAAGTAGGAATCATATACACATGATTAAAAGTGCATGCAAGCCACAAATCAACACACATAGAGTAACCACAACAAATATAATGGTGAATGACTTTCAAAAATATGAATGTGTGGTTTGTATGAAGTGGATGTGTGAACTATGTATTATGGATTGTTGTTTTTCTTTTGCAATGTGTGATGGTATGATGTAGAACCTGCTCAATAGCAGTTATTCCTTTCCAAGATCAGGGCTACCCATTTCAAGAGCAGCAGGAAGGAGGCAAGTGTCCTTGACCACTTTGATCCTATGCTAGGATGTGTAGCTAGAATTATTTGCATTGTCAATTGAAATATGAAACCCATGCTAGGAAGTTTCACTAGAATTGTATTACCTTGTTCCCTTGTAGCTTGGGATTGGGATTTATTTTATCGTGTCATTTATTATTATGCATATGCTTAGCCATGCTTAGAATGGGATATTTGGGATATAAGATCATCAGTTTATTTTACCATACTCTTAAATGAGATATTGTGAGTTATGTAGAGGTAGGGATCAAGGCAAGTTGGATGTTTTGGTTGTGTGCTGGGTGCACGAGACTCGGGTTTGTGTTTAGTACTTGCCTGGATCCTAAGGACCGGTTCATGGAGCATGTAACCTGGCTTTACCGTGCAAACCATATGCTGAGATGGGGCAGCTTGGCCAATTAATTAGGTGTATCCCCGGCGTAGTATGGGTGTGTTGGATGGTGCGGGGAATAGGTGTCAGCTGGACTATCATATGAACCGCAAGGCTCAAGAGGGGGCCACTGCAGCAGGGTTGGAGCCTCTTGTATGCTGTTAGGGGTGAAACCTCAGTGGGCCCATGCTCGTCGGGAATCCCTTTGTAAAGGCATCGTAGTGATCTCCTGGCTACACACCTGGGAAGTGTGAATGTGGTTCGTAGCCACTAGCATAATGGAGGTTCTTTTAGTCCACCCAACAACGGGGGATGAAATCACTACATGTGGGTACAGTGGTGCAAACTCCGCAGAATCAAAACTGTCATGACAGCCGTGCTCACGGTCAAGAGCGGCTTGGACTTATTCATGATTAGAGGATTGATGGTTTTGGAAGTTGAGGATGTTAAGCGGGGAGCTTAACATTGGAAATGATGTTATGGTTATTTGATTATGATGAGGGGATGGGAGATTGGGACCATTTCACCTGTGTAGTAATGTAGGTGCTTAATAAGCTAAGGTGGTAGGCAATAATTGCGTAGTGCTTTAACCATGAGTTCAACCTCCCCTTGTTCTAGCCATGCATGACATTACATTCCCACACTTGCTGAGTACCATCGGTACTCAACCTTGCATATTTTCGTGTATATTGCTACTCAGGTCAAGAGAATGATGTGGTGTTTAATGATCAAGACTTTGGAACCGTAGAATGCTTCTAGGTTCATGGAGTCCCCCGGGCAACGCCTGTGACGGAGCCCACAAGAATAATTATTCCGCTGCTAGTTTATTTACTTGTGATGAACTTATTATTGTCTATCGAGACATTTGCTATGTAAGACTTATTTATATTCGACACCTGGCTTGTAATAAATGATGCTTCACTATTTGTCATCACATGTATGAGAAAATGATCCTGGCATACATGTGATATTCACTCGGTTGTTCTTCGGAGAAACCGGGTGTGACAGAAGTGGTATCAGAGCCAAGGTTGCCCGTAGGAACGTGGACCTAGGTAGAAATGGACGTATTTAAGGGCCTTATTTTCTTAAAAAATATTTTACAAGATGTGTGTTGAAAAGTGTTATTTAATGAGTCACTTTCTTCATCTTACCCCAATTTTCATTCAAAATAGGATTTTTGTTTAAGAGTTTATCTAACCTAAGTTTAAATTCTTTTTGTTTTAGATAGTTCGCATGATTCGCACCGCTCGCAAGTCCACAGGAGGGAGAGTTCCCGTAGTTGCCCTTGCCCAAAGAGAGGAGAGCCGTCCGGTGATGTACCTTTCCTACGGATTGGCAGTAGGAGGCTTGTTGCGCCGTCTTCGACGTATGCTCGAAGCCACCGGCAATACGGGCAAGCTAATCATCCACTATAACTCCACTAGGACCATTTGTGAGAAGAGGGAAGAATGGAGTTCAGAGATGAGGATTATACACGAAAATCAGCTGCTTAAGATCCACCGCTCTCCAGCCTATAGAGCGACACAGGTCGATGCGGAGAAGGATGTCACCTGGGAGGCCATCACCTGCCAGAGTCACATCTATCGTCGCCACCTGGACAGGACTGAGTACATGTATATCCTCCAGCGTGAGAGTGGTACCACGGAGTACAAGTACCCGCCAGTGCAGCAAGGGACTTCCCATGAGCACATGGACTTGTGCTTGGAGGATGCTCCTATGCTCAGCACTCGACTGCAGGAGTGTCAGCAGGAGCTTCAGGATGTTCGTGACACCCTGAAGGAAACCGAGGCGTTGCGTCGAGCCTGCTTGAGGGCGAGAGAAAGAGGAGATGGGAATGAACTGTGTGTCACCGTGAATGATACATGGACTCCTGACTCCCTAGATCGCCGAGCGATCAGGCGTCGTCGCACTTCTCCACCAGCAGCCTCCCCGCCCAAAGCAGAGTCAGAAGGCAGCCGAAATGATGAGGAAGATCTCGAGGAGCCAGCTCAAGAAAACGAGTAGTGTAGAGTCTTTCCCTTAGTTAGCAAGATGTCGAATAGTCGAGTCGGTACGTTAAGTTAATGGTGTGTTAATGCTTGGTGTGTGACGTGAGTTGTGGAAGCCATGAGCAATTGTCCACAGCCACATCTTTAGATTGTTTTGCTTTGGTGTGTGAACCCACATGAAATAATATTGCATCTATTTTTGTGTGAGAAATAAACCCTCAGAAAAGTATAACAAAGCCTCAACACTTCAAAAGTACAAACAAATGAAAGTAGTAAGATGATACTAAATGCTTTCAAATTAACATTGGTTGATTCTGTCAGATGGCCGGAAGAGGAAAAGGACGTGCTGCCAACCCCGCCAACAACAACGATAAGGCATGCAACCCTCATCTTTCTAGAGGCTAGGACCGGGGTGGTCGCCGTGAAGGAGTTGATCCCCTCCACCAAATGCTGGAGAATCAGAATCAGCTCATCCAGAACTTGACTGAAGTGGTGGCCAACTTGCATCAAGTTCCACCTCCACAAGCTGCACCACGCCAACCAAGGTTGAGTGAGTTTCTAGGAACTCAACCTCCGAAGTTTGCAAGTGCTGCTGAACCTCTGGAGGCAGATGATTGGCTTAAGACCATTGAGAGCAAGATGAGGATCATACAGTGCCAAGGGTATGAGAGGGTGCTGTTTGCCTCTCATCAATTGCATGGACCTGCTGCTGATTGGTGGACCGCCTACGTGGCTGCCCATCATGACCCTGAGAACATCACTTGGGAAGAGTTCAAGCGTAGCTTCCGCAACCATTACATCCCACGAGGTGAACTCAAAAACAAGAGGAAGGAGTTTTTGGGACTGCAGTAGGGAAACATGACGGTGAGGGAATACCTCACTAAATTTACTCAACTATCCCGCTATGCCCCACGGGATATAGAGACTGATGAGTAGAAACAAGATTCTTTCGTGGAGGGACTTACCGCAGAGATGCAGTGTGCAATGTCCTCAAATGAGTATGAAAGCTTCCAAAAGATGGTGGACAGAGCATTTGTGGTAGAAAGGAAGCTAAAGGCCTTGGAAAATGAGAATAAGAGGAAGGCCGGGTGGTCACATCAAGCCTCAGGAAGCAACACCCGCCCACGTCTGATGCAGCAACCCGCAGGGCAGACGAACCATGCTGCGGTACCCTACTCAGCACCAAGAGGGTACAACCCGAACTACAGGCCTCCCGCAGCGCCAGCACAGCCACAACGTCAGTTTGTACAGCAGCCTCGCTCCGCATATCCACCTCGACCAGCAGTACAGGGACCTCCAAACCAACCCCAAGACAACAAAGGCCAGGCACCTAAGGTTGGGGTGCAATGTTTTAGCTGTGGTGAAGTGGGGCACTATGCCCATAAGTGCCCAAAGAAGAAGCCCACGCAGCCACAACAGCAGAATGTGATGAGAGGACGGGTGAACCACGTCACTATGGAGGAAGCACAAGAGGCATCCGACGTGGTAGTTGGTAAGTTTCCTGCCAATTTACACCTTGCAACCCTGATGTTTGATTCTGGTGCTACCCACTCGTTTATTGCTCAAGGGTTTGTTAAGAAGCATGACCTAGCAACCACACAAATGAACCATATGCTAGCCATAAACTCTCCCGGTGGAGAAATAAGGACAAGACAAGTGTGTCCCAAAGTGAACCTAGACATTAATGGGGTGGTATTTACTGCTAACCTCATAGTGATAGATTCACAAGGGATGGATATTATCTTGGGTATGGATTGGTTGACAAAACATAAAGGAATCATCCATTGTTCGACCAGAACGGTGGAACTACCTCACCCTAGTGGCACAAGAGTAAAGTTCATAACAATACACGAGCCTGGGAGGGACATTAAATTAAATCAAGTTGAGGTGAAAGTTGAGGAAATCTGGACCATCAGGGAATATCCAGATGTTTTTCCGGAGGAGTTGCCAGGTATGCCTCCCGATCGTGAAGTGGAATTCGCAATTGAGCTAGTACCTGGAACAGCCCCGATATACAAGAGACCTTATCGGATGGACTCCAAACAGCTATAAGAACTCAAGGATCATTTAAGAGAATTGACGGAGAAGGGGTATATTCGTCCTAGTTCCTCACCAAGGGGAGCTCTGGTGATATTTGTGCCCAAGAAGGACGGAACCCAAAGGTTATGCGTGGATTACCATGCCTTGAATGAGGTAACCATCAAGAACAAGTACCCATTACCCCGCATTGAAGACTTGTTTGATCAGTTGAGGGGAGCTTGTGTGTTCTCAAAAATTGATCTCAGGTCGGGATACCACCAACTCAAGATAAGGCAATCTGATGTTCCCAAGACAGCTTTCGTATCTCGGTACAGACTGTATGAATACACTGTCATGCCTTTCGGGCTAACTAATGCCCCGGCATACTTCATGTATCTAATGAACAAGGTATTCATGGAATATCTGGACAAATTTGTGGTGGTTTTCATAGATGACATTCTCGTCTTCTCCAAAGATGAAGAAGAACATGAGAAACATCTAAGGTTGGTGTTGCAAAGGCTGAGAGAACACCAACTATATGCCAAGTTGAGCAAGTGTGAGTTTTGGCTGAAAAGAGTTCCCTTCTTAGGACATATAATCTCGGAGGGAGGAATCTCTGTGGATCCTGCCAAAATCGAGGATATACAGAAGTGGAAGACCCCTGAAAATGTCGGGGAAGTTCAAAGCTTCTTGGGATTGGCTGGATACTATCGACGGTTTATTGAGGGATTCTCTAAGATCTCGAGACCCCTCACCAAACTGTTGAAGAAGGGAATCACATTCACATGGATTCCACAGTGCGAGACGAGTTTTCTGGAGCTAAAGAAAAGATTCACAACAGCCCCAGTGTTGGTTATGTCAGATATGCAGAAGAATTTCACGGTGTACTGCGATGCCTCTGGAAACGGGTTGGGATGTGTTCTCATGCAAGAAGGGCATGTCGTGGCATATGCATCCCGACAGCTTCGGAAGCACGAGAAGAACTATCCTACACATGACCTAGAACTAGCCGCAGTGGTACACGCGTTGAAAAATTGGCGGCACTATTTGATGGGGAAGAGGACCGAGATATATACGGATCATAAGAGTTTGAAGTACATATTCACACAGCCAGACCTCAACTTCAGACAAAGGAGATGGTTAGAGCTAATCAAGGACTTTGATGTAGGCATCAACTATCATCCTGGGAAAGCAAACGTCGTGGCCGATGCTTTAAGTCGGAAAATGCAGGTCAACAAGTTGAGCTTGAAGGACATGCCTACAGAATTGAAGGACGAGGTTATAAGGCTCAATCTATGCCCGGTAAATAGTGGTGAAGCCATCACCATGGAAGTGGATTCCACACTCGAGCGAGACATCCGCGAGGGTCAAAAGAATGACGAGAAGATACAAGAGATCAGACAACTCATAAAGGAAAATAAAGCTCCTGGTTTTAGAGAGGATGAACAAGGAAACGTATGGCACGGGAAAAGAATCTGTGTGCCAGAAGTAAAGGAGATCCGTGAATTGATTTTGAAGGAGGCTCATGATTCTGACTATTCCATTCATCCTGGGAGTACGAAGATGTACCAGGACCTCAAGAGCAGGTATTGGTGGTATGGCATGAAGCGCGATGTCGCGGAACATGTTGCCTTATGTGACACATGTCAGTTGGTGAAAGCAGAACATCAACGACCCGCGGGATTATTGCAACCACTCAAAGTGCCTGAATGGAAATGGGAAGAAATCAGCATGGATTTCATCGTGGGATTGCCTAGGACCCAATCAGGGTATGATTCGATATCGGTCATCATTGATAGGCTAACTAAGGTAGCTCACTTCATCCCCATAAAGGAAAGCTACAGTGGATCCAAATTGGCGGAGTTATACATGTCAAGGATCGTGTGTTACCATGGAGTGCCGAAGAAGATAGTGTCGGACCGAGGGACACAGTTCACCTCGAGGTTTTGGCAGAAGTTGCATGAAACCATGGGAACCCATCTAAATTTCAGCTCTGCCTATCATCCCCAAACTGACGGGCAGACGGAGAGAACCAATCAGATCCTTGAAGATATGCTGAGGGCATGTGCACTCAAAAACAATAGGAGTTGGGACAAGAACTTACCGTATGCGGAGTTTTCCTATAACAACAGCTATCAAGCTAGTATGAAGATGTCACCGTTTGAAGCCTTGTACGGGAGGAAGTGCAGAACTCCCCTATTTTGGAACCAAACAGGGGAAAGTAAATTGTTTGGTCCAGAAGTACTACAAGAAGCCGAGGCGAAGGTGAGGGAAATTCGCAACAATTTGAGGATAGCACAGACACGCCAAAAGAGCTATGCCGATGTACGAAGAAGAGAGCTCGTTTTCAACGTGGGAGACTATGTCTATCTCAAGGTGTCCCCTATCAGAGGACTTCGTCGGTTCAAGGTGAAAGGGAAATTGTCACCTCGATACATCGGATCCTTTCAAGTTCTGGAAAGGAAAGGCGAAGTGGCGTATCAACTAGAATTACCGGCTCGTCTATCGGATGTGCACGATGTATTCCATGTGTCACAAGTCAAGAAATGCCTGAGGACGCCTGAAGAGGTGTTACCCATGAATGAAGTGGACGTAGCTGAAGATTTGTCTTATGCCGAGCAACCACACAAGATTTTGGAGACAATGGAACGCATCACCAGAAATAAAAGAATCCGGATGTGCAAGGTGCAGTGGAAGCATCATTCAGAAGAGGAAGCCACCTGGGAGCGGGAAGACGAGCTCAAGGCACAATTTCCGGAATTGTTTTCTTAGAACCACCAATCTCGAGGATGAGATTTCTTTTAAGGGGGGTAGAGCTGTAACACCCCAAAAATCTTGTTAAGACCCTAAATCATGTTAAGAGGGGAATTTAAAAATTTTTGGACGTATTGCATGTTTTGCAATAATTCAAATTCAAACTGAAATTCAAATTAAACTCAAAACAGAAAAGAAATAGAAAAAGAAAAAGAAAAACAGAAAAAACCGTCCAGTGGGCCGAAACCACCAGCCGGCCCACCCTGCCCCCGCGCTAGCCCGCAGCCGTGCACCCACGCTCTCTCTCTCAGACAGGTGGGACCCACCTGTCATCCCTAACCCCCGATCGTCCGAAACTCGGACTATTCACCCGCGCGCGCTCGATCGCAACCAACCGGATTTCCGGCCGAATTCTGGTTCCGGAGGACTCCCACTCGATCTAAACAAACCCGCCACCCTCCCCCGTCTATAAAAACCCCGGCCTCGTTCTGTTTTTCCCACGCGATCCGCCGTTTTTACTCCGGTGAGAACCCGAGCCTTCTCCGGCGAATTCTAGCCGATCTAAGCTCGGAAATTCTGATCTAACTCGCTGGTCTTGATCCACCACCTCCGGGGAACCCTGCAGGTGCAGAAAACTCGGTGACTTGCGGTTCAGACACAGCGCTGACGAGCCTCGCCGTGGTTTCACTTTGGACCTCGTCGCCGATCGCCTTCCAGGACCTCCGAGCTCAAGAAAACCCCCGAGGTGAGATCCCTGACCTCTCCTCCACCGATCTATGCCATAAAATCACAGTTCTAGGAAGAATTTACGAAGATCCGAAACTCTCCGGCGAGATCGCCGCTTCCCGCCGCCGTGTGCCGCCGGGCAGCGCCGCTCGCGCTCGATCAGAGCGACGTGGCCGCTTGTGCGCCGTCTATTTTAAATCGCACGGTAGAATTTAAATCCCCGCGTACCGGTTCGACGTTATAATCTCAGCCGTCTGTTTTAAATCGGACGGTCCACGTCAGCCCCGCGTTATAAAGACTGGAAATCTTACGTGCTACCCCTTGGGGTTCTCGGGAAATAAGAGCTAGCCCCGGAAACTTCTGATCTAGCCCCTGGAACTTCAGAAAATCATGTAAATTCATTTAAAAATCAGTTTTAGCCCTTGGACTTAATAAAAATTAGGAAAAACTCCTCTGTTATGTATAGCTAGACCCCTGAAAATTGTTAAAATAATATTATAGACCCTGTAGTGGGGTGAGTTTACCTTTTTAGCCCTGTTTAATATTTAATTTTGGAAATTGAATATGTGGCTAGTGTTTAAAATTTAAAAAGTGGGACAAACATATTGTCAAAATTAAATTAAAAAATTTCTCAGTATTTAGAAAACTTTGGAGTGAGATAAAAATATATTTTGGGCTGAAGTGAATCTGTTCAATTTATTATTCACATTTAGGGACACATTTTTAAGTAAAGAATAGTTCTGGAAAATAGGGAAAATAATTGTAAAATAGTTTACATCAGAGGAAAAGGTATAAAATATATTAATAAATATTTTAGATCAGAACCTATTCTGTTTAGATGATGTGTCTTGTTATTTTCATAATAAAGTTTACGTGTAGGCATAGGAAATAAATCTGAAAATATAGCAACTAGTAAATGATAAATGGAGTTCTAAAATGGAAAGAATTCAGTTTAGGGTTGGTAGAAATTCTAAAGACACATATGGAGAAGGAAAGTAACTTTCATGCATACTTGGTAGCTAAAAGGTGTAGTAATTGAATATAAGGAATTTATTTAAATTGGAAACTCATATATATAGTATGTAAGTATAAATGTGAACACAAAAGTAGGAATCATATACACATGATTAAAAGTGCATGCAAGCCACAAATCAACACACATAGAGTAACCACAACACATATAATGGTGAATGACTTTCATAAATATGAATGTGTGGTTTGTATGAAGTGGAAGTGTGAACTATGTCTTATGGATTGTTGTTTTTCTTTTGCTATGTGTGATGGTATGATGTAGAACCTGCTCAAGAGCAAGTTATTCCTTTCCAAGATCAGGACTACCCATTTCAAGAGCAGCAGGAAGGAGGCAAGTGTCCTTGACCACTTTGATCCTATGCTAGGATGTGTAGCTAGAATTATTTGCATTGTCAATTGAAATATGAAACCCATGCTAGGAAGTTTCCCTAGAATTGTATTACCTTGTTCCCTTGTAGCTTGGGATTGGGATTTATTTTATCATGTCATTTATTATTATGCATATGCGTAGCCATGCTTAGAATGGGATCTTTGGGATATAAGATCATCAGTTTATTTTACCATACTCTTAAATGAGATATTGTGAGTTATGTAGAGGTAGGGATCAAGGAAAGTTTGATGTTTTGGTTGTGTGCTGGGTGCACGAGACTCGGATTTGTGTTTAGTACTTGCCTGGATCCTAAGGACCGGTTCATGGAGCATGTAACCTGGCTTTACCGTGCCAACCACATGCTGAGGTGGGGCAGCTTGGCCAATTAATGAGGTGTATCCCCGGCGTAGTATGGGTGTGTTGGATGGTGCGGGGAATAGGTGTCAACTGGACTACCATATGAACCACAAGGCTCAAGAAGGGGCCACTGCAGTGGGGTTGGAGCCTCTTGTATGCTGTAAGGGGTGAAACCTCAGTTGGCCCACACTCGTCGGGAATCCCTTTGTAAAGGCTTCGTAGTGATTTCCTGGCTACACACCTGGGAAGTGTGAATGTGGTTCGTAGCCACTGGCATAATGGAGGTTCTTTTAGTCTACCCGGCAACGGGGGATGAAATCACTACATGTGGGTACAGTGGTGCAAACTCTGCAGAGTCAAAACTGTCATGACAGCCGTGCTCACGGTCAAGAGCGGCTTGGACTTATTCATGATTAGAGGATTGATGGTTTTTAAGTTGAGGATGTTAAGCGGGGAGCTTAACATTGGAAATGATGTTATGGTTATTTGATTATGATGAGGGGATGGGAGATTGGGACCATTTCACCTGTGTAGTAATGTAGGTGCTTAATAAGCTAAGGTGGTAGGCAATAATTGCGTAGTGCTTTAACCATGAGTTCAACCTCCCCTTGTTCTAGCCATGCATGACATTACTTTCCCACACTTGCTGAGTACCATCGGTACTCAACCTTGCATATTTGTTGGTTTATATTGCTACTCAGGTCAAGAGAATGATGTGGTGTTTAATGATCAAGACTTTGGACCCGAAGAAGGCTTCTAGGTTCATGGAGTCCCCCGGGCAACGCCTGTGACGGAGCCTACAAGAATAATTATTCCGCTGCTAGTTTATTTACTTGTGATGAACTTATTATTGTCCATCGAGACATTTGCTATGTAAGACTTTTTTATATTCGACACCTGGCTTGTAATAAATGATGCTTCACTATTTGTCATCACATGTATGAGAAAATGATCCTGGCATACATGTGATATTCACTCGGTTGTTCTTCGGAGAAACCGGGTGTGACACGAGAGGCGCGAGCCAGTGAGGGAGGAAAACGTGCTTCAGTGTGCTCGGTGTGTAACGATCAGGCCGAGCACGAATGTAAGCAGGAGATGGAACTCGGGAGGTGGCACGAAGCAGTTCGGTGTCGCCCGGGAGGAACTCCTCTGTGGAGTGAAGGACAGAGAGGGATGAGTTAGGGTGCAAGTCTAATTAGCCCTATGACATGTGGGCCCCACTTTCCCCCTTATCCCCTCAAATTTTCTCACAAATATCTCCTCATTTTGGTAAGTACTAAATTCCAATATGTGGAGCTCAAATTTGGGAATTCATTTGGACATATGGCAAAGTTTAATCCAAGTTCAAATTTGAATTTGAATTCAAATTCCCTTTTATGTCCAATTGCAAAAACCTAGCCAAACACTTCCAAATGTGGTCAAAATTTGTATTCCCACAAATTTGGAGCTTAGGTTTTCAAATGTGGACTCAACTTTTAAATTTAGTTGCTGCAAATATAAACTTTGCACCAACAGTTTGAAAGCCTCTTTTGTGATGACCCATTTGAATTTGGGTGAAAACATTGGTTTGCTCCTAGACCATGCTTGATCACTCTTGGTCCTAATCTGAACCTCAGAAGTTCAGTTTGAATTTGCCCCTTAATTTGAATTCAGCACAAATTCAAACAAGAGCATAATTCACTCCTTTTTAGCTCCCCTAAAAGTAGAAAGTTGCCACCATAAATCTCCTCACTTTCAAATGTACGAGGTTTCACGTGTATTCAAAAGTTCAGTGGAAATTTGAGGTGAGCGTTTGAGTCTAAAGATCTTCTTTTTATTCTTTCTCAAACACATGTATGATTTACGCATGAGTTTACTCCACCTTGGTCCAACACTTTCAGATGAATGCTTGAACCCGTGTTGTTGAACCCCACGTATACCATCCCATGTATGAAAGTTTTTGTAAGTCCCATTTTCCATAAAGCAGAAGCACAATGATGTTCAAACATCCGTTTCTTTACATTCACGTTTTTTGGACTTTTACAAATAGTTTCAATAACATAGGATAAATATGGTCAAGGGCACTTGCCTTGCTCCCGCGGTTCGTGTTGCTCAAGAGTCTCGAAGTCTTGGTTCTGTAGATCCTTGTAGACGGCCTCTTGAGCGGTCCCTTCTACTCACGACCAGGCACACACAAATTTACAGCAATCAATTATCATGCACAAACTTTACACAGATGCAATGAATGCAATTCCTATGGTGCAGTTTTATAAAACAAGTTTGTACGTGTTCTTGCATGTTTTAGTAGGATTTCATGGTGTTTTATGGTGATCAAGGTTGCTGGGATCAATTGTGGACGTGGTGATGATCTTGACACAAGGTGTAGATCAATTCCACCGTCAAAAATTGACCAAAACATGGCCTGTCCGCACGCAGAATTTTCTGCTCGAAGGGGGCGAAGAAAACGGGTGCGTATAAACAGCGGTGTAAGGGTCTCAGTTTTTGACACATGATTGAAGTGACATCACCACACACACCTCATTTGAAGCAAGTTGATAAACACATTTGAAGAGCAAGTAACCACCATCAACATGCTCATTAGAGAACAAACTCACATATTGCAAAAGTGGTATTTCCCACATGTGATATACAGGGGCTGGGCATATGAAAACCCCTACACAGTGATAGGAATGTCCATGCCAAGTTTCACCCATATTCAAAACCTTTTTGAGGTCATTTTGGGTATAGCTAGAAAGAGGGTAGTTTGAACTCAAATTCAAATTCAAACTGATTTTATCCCATGAATCCAAAAGTGGGAGGCATATTCTTGCTCAGCACATTTTTGTGAGCTCACATACCAATTCTCACTCCATTTGGAGTTAAGCTTGACATGAGTTAAATGTAGCAAATTCAAACCTTATATGAATTTCAAACTACATGTGTGCTGAAATTTAGTCAAACCCAAACCAATTTGAATTCTACCCCATTCGAATGGCTCAGGGGCAGATAATTCAAATACTTGAGGTTAGTTTGGTCTCTACTGTTTTGAGCAGTAGAGCAAAGTTAATTTTAGAGGTTAAAACCCCGGGTGGGACCCACATGTCAGCCACTGAGGCAAAAGAAACCGACCGAGAGGTCAGCTCGGGTACTCGTGTGCGCTGCAGCGACCGCCACGGCGAAGAAACGGCGAGGACAGCAGCTGCTTGCCGCCCTCGGCCGGTGAACCGCCTCGCAGGGTCCTTATCTACGCGCCCGAGCGATCGCAGGGGGTCTTCACCGCTGCCTCGACGCGTTTCCACCCAGAAAGCCGAAGCTCCTCACCGCTCGGTTGAATTTTTGGTTCCTCATCGCCAGGTCGATCCAGTGATCCTCCCAGCGATCGGAGACCATCACCAGGTGCGCCAAGCCATCTTCGACACCCTCGCGTCGGTTCCAGGCTCGGAGCAGTCCTCCCCGAGCTCCACCGCGGCGATCCTTCCTCTGCCGGTTCAGCTCGAGCCGTCGCTGCGGGAACCATCCTTCCGGCCACCACAGACCACCGATCACCAAGCTGTGAACAGTAAAGAGGTTCGCCTTCAGTCCCTCTTTCATTCCCGCAAGCTCCGGTGGCCTGACAAACACTGCTCAGGACGGAATTTCGTGTTTTCGCGACGATGTGCAAAAGTGGAGTCGGCACCGATCAGAGAAATTCGTAAGACACACTGCATCACTCATCCACTCATGGAGAGGATCACTTCTAGTAGCCCGTACGAGTCCATAGGAGCAGGAACCACGAAGAACCATGGAGGGAAACCGCTGTTCTTCAAGTTTTAGTAGAAATCCTGATTTCCTGCCTAGGTCGCACGGCGACAGCCCAACACAGCCCTTCCCGAGCTCCATGGAGCTCATGTCGACCTTTCCTATGGTCCACTGATGCTTGATGACCCTTAGCTCGATCGGGTGAGGTGCTAGGGAGGATGGGCAACACGGCCGAAGTTCTCCCGAGGCTGCTGCTCGTCGCCGACCATGTGCCAGCCATTTTCGTGACGAGCTGAGCTCGGAATCGTGTTCCCTGAGTGAAAATAGGTAGGGGCGGCCGGAATCATGAAGCTTGGAGCTCCACAGAGGCTGCCGGTGAGCTCTCCGGCGAGGTACCCCGGCGGCAGAGCGCGGGCGGCAGAAGGTAGACGAAGGGGGTGGACCCTAGCCGTCAGCGGCAGATATTTTTAATCGGGATCGGGCTGCGGCTCGGATCTGGTGTGCTGGCGCGCAAAAACCTTGTAGACCCCGGTATACCGACGCCTCAGCGCGCAACACGTGTCCCCGTGGCCCACCGGCAGATTTAAACTTTTCCCCGATTTTCAGATTTCATTCAAACTTCAAATCCTCATAACTTTGGCTAGGAAGCTCCAAATCGAGTGAACCAAATTTTGTTGGATTCAGCTCTCTGAGAACATTCCAGCAAATCAAGTTCCACTTCATAAAAATCCTTATTTGTCCAGAATTAATTTCTCAAATTTTAAACTATTTGGAATTTTAACTGGAGAATCCCTAGGGGTGAAATTCTGAAATTTTGCTGGGATGTTCACCATAATATCCCTAACTACCATAAAAATTTCAGCTCCATTTGAGCTCATTTGATCCACCTAATGGTGTGATTGGTGAAACTGTTCCAGGGAAAATAGAAAATGTTCAGAAACATTTTCAGAATTTTCTCTGAATTTGTTTAGCTCATATCTTTAGCTAGGAACCTTCCAATTAAGTGTGACCAATTCCATTAGAACCCTCTGAAAATCTAGTTTTCAGAAAGTCATGGCTTGTTCCATGAAAATCCCTAGAGCAACCTAAGAGTTCCAATTAAGGTCAAGGACATAATTAATTGTGGAGGGCTCAAATGAGCTTTGCTGCAACTAAAACTTGACCAAGCCTCTGTTTAGGTTGTAACCAAGCCACAGTAAAAGTTTCACAGTCTTTGGGTCTGTCTAGAGAGACTTAGAAGGTTCACAAGTTTAAAACTCAATTCAAATGCATTAAATTAATACATGTACTTCTTGTATCATGTAGTCGCTAAGGTCGAGGATGAACCCAAAGTCCTAGACTTCGTTACTCCGGAGGAGCAGCTAGCCTACGACCAATAGCAACAAGGCAAGCTCCGGTTTGCATTAACCTTTTTACAAATTTTTATTGTTTTAAGCACATACTTGAATACTATTATTCCTTGCATTAGAGTCTTGTTTGGAAACCCAATTGCATAGCCAAGAAAACCATGGATTGGGTTTAGGATTGAAAACCCCGTTAGATACTGCACAGGTAAGTTAGGGTAGGACTCGGTACAAGTCTAGTAGTTGGAACTACTAGCGAGCATAGGCTAGAGATACTCGACTCGGGTAGAGATAGCACATGATACACATGGCAAGAAAGATGAGACCGAGCGGAGAGTAAGGGCAGCAGGACTTTGGGGCCTGGGTGCTATAGCTCCGCTTGTGTCGATTGAGGACCGAGCCGTGTGCGGGCCTGTTGAACAAGCTAGAACAGTACCGAAGACCTACCGGCTATATGGGAACCGGGAAACCGATGTAACTCGGGTAGCTGGGTGTTGAGGCATAGCTGGTCGTTCAGAGGGTTGGTTGAGAGCTCGAGGGGTAAATCGGCTGGCGGCACTGAGATGCGCGTGCAGAGACCTCTTTCTCGGGATGATTGGACCGGTTCAACATTTGGCTAACGGGTGAAAGGTGGTTGCGTACGGCGTCCGGGATGGTTGTTGTAGGCAGTATCGAGTACGGGCGTACGTGACGGGTTATTCAGGTAACCCTGCAGGTGTAAATCGATTATAATCGCCGTCCCTCGCGGTCAGTGAGTACCACTTGTTCACTGTACCGTGACGTAGAAAGAACAAGCTAGTTACATGTTAAAATGTTGCTGATTGAAAGATGGACTTGATTGTTAATGATTGTTGTAGTTTAGAGCTAATTAAAGTTCCTTTCAACTATGGGCAAAGTACATGATAGAAATGCGTTTCTTGTTTGATTGCGGCTCTCTCATGTGCCTTAGCGTAAGGTTCCTCACAATTTGCTGCTAAAACTTGAAAGTAAGGTTCCACTAATTAGGCGAGTCCTTGCAACTGATTTTAGCTCCTGTACCTATCATTCCTCATGTAGAAGTTTCATGTTTAGGCGAAACGGGCCAGACTTGCTGAGCCTTCGTGCTCACTGCTTGTTTTTGAAGCTTTTGCAGGGTTCTATGAGGAAGGGACTCCCGAGGAGGAGACGGAACCCCAGGAGGGGAACCCCGTTGAGTGGGAGTCGTGCATGCCGCCGTGTTAGTGTGCGTGCGTGCTAGCAAAGACACGTTCACGGGCTGAACGTGAACTTGATGCATAGTCTACGCCCGTGAGTGTAGACTGGACCTATTTTGATGTAAAAATGTTCATAAACCACTTTATGTAATAAAAGTGTTGCTTCCGCTTTGTACCTTTTGATGTGTGTTATTCGGTGCTGTGCAACGCAGCACCCCTCAGCGTGATCCTGGCTCGACAAGACCGTGGGGTCGTGTCAGCGTTGGTATCAGAGCTCGCTTGGGGCTTAACGCACTACAAAGGTCATCCTTTTCAAAAATCCAATGAGGAACGAGTTAGTAGAACATATAAGGATGTTATTAGTGTATAGAAAGTGGCATACTAACATATTTGTTTATGTCGGAAAATTGTGTATCTCGGGACGTTTATGTCTTGGGGGGTGCACGTAAGCGCTGTCCACCAGTGCGCACAAGCTGAAGGGTGGAGCCCCACGGGTGGCAGGTAACCCGACCCGCTTTAGTATCCTCTACGACTCTTCATGTCGTTTGGGGCATTCGAGCAACGTCTGTCCCTGGCGTGCGTGGTGCAATTTGGGAGACCCCGTCACGTGGTCAGTAACGTGAACACGTAGCTCAAGGCGTGTTTGGCTTGAGAACATCCGGGCGAGTGATGACGACCGGGTGTACGGACTGTATGGATACCGGGCTCGGTGTGCAGCCGAGTCTGATGATTGTTTGAGTTTTCTGCAAGTAGTCTGACCACGAAACAGTAGCTGTGTAGCATCCGTGTGTGAGTGACGTTTAGTGCCACTGAACTAACGAAGCCGGCTAAGTCTGGTATAGGTTTTTCTTTGTGAGGACGTAGTACCGACATGATCTGGTGACGCATCGACGTCACACCCCACTAAATGAACCAATTCATTGAAAAACTTGAAAGTTTTAGTCTGGAGCATTAAAACTTTGCTATAACCTCTTCCCTTAATCAGGATATTCAAAGTTAACAAGTTTTCAACTAATAGGTTGTTAAGGACAGAGCACTCTGTTTTCAGCTGAATCAAGGCTGAAGTTAATCAGAGGTTATAGGTTGAGTTCTTTCGAGGTTGGGGTCATATGATACATTTCTGGAAAGATTTGGAAGAGTTTTACAACTTTTCTGTGGAGGTCCAGATGTGTTTTTGTGAGACCTATGTGTGCTGAATACATTGGCAATTAGGATAAAAGTTAGCATTAACATTCAAAGTTTTGAATATTGCCAAAACATTCTTCTGTGGCAAGGTCCGACAAGTTCTTTGTTAGGTCCGCCAAGTGTTGGCAAGGTCCGACGCAAGGTCCGGAGAGCTCCTGCAAGGTCCAGAGAGCTTCTGTGAGGTCCGAAGCTTGTTTTTAGGGAGCTCCCGTGAAGTTCAACTCGTAGAACTGCAGCGTCATGTTTTTGCTTTTAACTCGCAATGTTTCAAACTTGCTTTATGGGAAGGTTTGATAGTATTAATTTGCTAAGTTTTTGGTGTGTTTTGGTGGTTATGGCTGTTATCATTTGATATGGTTTGCAACATGCTTATGTGACGTGCTCATGTAAGGTGTTGTGGTTTTCGAACTAGCGTGAGTCAAGTCGAGGACTTGTGCTCGGAAGAATTGGTTGTTTATTCATTTGCAGGTGTTGCTTGAGTTCAAGACACGGCTCGTGACGGGATTCTTGGACTAGTCTCAGGGAGGAGATGAGGTTCCAACAACTAAGTCCGGGAGGAGCTGTGGTTGAGTTGATCGAGAGGTCGCGCAGCATGTTTGGATCAAGGGCAGTGCATATGAAGGTTGCTTGTACGTCGTTGGATGGTGTTTGCACGTGTGCAAGGAGTGCATGGATGTGGCAACATTGTTCCAAGGCGTGATGAAGAGAAGTGGACGTAAAGAATTGGTCGGAAAGGTCCAACCGGCTGGATTGCGTACTCAGGCTGAGGCTGAGTCGGATATGGCTCAAATATGGAAGATTTGAGTTGGTTATGATAGGATTTCGTGCTAGGCATGAGGTTGAGTTGTTTTAGGAATGTTTAGGACGTTCCTAAGGTGTTTGGAAGTCTCACGATTGCTTCTATCTGCGAATAGGAGAGTCCTGAGCAGTTATGGTAAGTTAGGATACGAGTCCAATTAGGAGTAGGAGTCCTAGATTGGATTGTTTAGCCTGAGGGCTGACTATAAAAGCAAGGGAGGCCAGAGCTCTCATGGGTAGAGAACTTTGGGCTGTTCCTCTTGTGTTTCTATTGAATAAAGTTCATATTTCGAGGAGCTTTTGTGCCTTGTTCGTCCGACTTGTTTTTCGTCAAGTCTTTCTCGCCGAGTTTCTGGACAGACCGACGTTGCTTCGGTGTTTCATTCATAACTCGAGTTTTACAGATCCGATTGACGTGATTCTCTTTGGGTTGTCTTCACAACTCAATTATCTATCATCTGTGAAATTTTAACGAGCTTCGGATCTGTAGTTTTTGATATACACGAGTTTCTTTGCAGCGTTGAAGATCTGTTTTATATCGGGTAGAACAGATTGATCTTCGTTTAATGTTTTGATCGTATCTCAAGTTTTACTTCGTGTTTTCTAGTGATTCTTGTTGCATTAGATCTGTGACTTGATTCTCTACCTCTCTACTTGATTTGTCACGGTTGAACACGTTTGAAAACACTTGCACACACGGTTTCTTTAACCGATTGATTTTTTGCTGAGGGGTTTTTGTTGTTTCCGCTGCGAAAAGTTTTAATCTACCATTCACCCCCCCTCTGGTAGCTTTTCATGTGCTCTTCGAACTACAATTGGTATCAGAGCCAAGGTGCTCTAATCTTTGTGATTTCCACGTGTTTTGACTAACCATCATGGAGAAGTACTCCGCAAAACCTTGTGTGTTCAATGGCATCGATTTTCAGGTTTGGAAGGCGGGGATGGAGGCCTACATACAGGCGCAAGGCTTCGCCATATGGGAAAAGGTCTACCGGAACTTCGATGTACCACCCAACGATCAAGTTACGGCTGCGAACATGAGAGATGTTGACAACAACAACAAGGCTCGCAACTTGATCATCCAAGGATTGACTCAAAGCGACTTCGACCGTGTTGCACACCTCCGATCTGCATATGATGTTTGGAAAGCTCTTTGTGACTACCATGAAGGATCCATTACGATCAAGGAGGTAAGGCAAGATATGTTCAAGAAAGAATGCATGCGTTTTGAGATGCAACCCGGTGAGTCAATTGACGACCTTTTTGCTCGCTTTAATAAAATCCTCAGCAACTTGCGTAGTGTCAATGTTAACTTTTCAGATGCTGAAAATGCTAGACAATTGTTAGGAGCATTAGATATGTCAATTTGGGAGATGAAAGTTACATCTATTCGTGAATCTACTGTCATGAGTTCTCTTACTTTAGACGTGCTTTATTCTAAATTGAAAACTCATGAAATTGACATCATCTCACGTAAAAACCCCAACAAGTCTATTGCATTTGTTTCGCAACGTGACATGTCTAGTTCTAGTCAATCATCATCTAGTGGTGCACTCTCTTTGCTGTCCTCTCTAACCCTTGAACAGATTGAAGAGTTTCCAGAGGAGGAGCTTGCACTCATCTCTACTCGGTTCTCAAAAGCATTGCAAAATGTGAGAACTAGAAGGAGAGGAAGCTCCGGACCTCAACGATGTTTTGAATGTGGTAAGACAGAACATTTTCGTACGGAGTGCCCTAACCTTTCAGGTCCGACTTCACGTGAAGAAAAGCAAACAAGGCCGAAGAAATCGTTTGCAAAGAATAAGAAGAAGAAAGATTTATCAATGCGCAACATAGTGCATAGTATGATCTCTGCACTTCAAGATTTCGGCTCAAGTGATGTGGACACCGGTACTGATGAAGATGAAGAAGCTATGGCAAATATGTGCTGCATGGCGAGCAAATCAAGTTCAAGCTCCGAGGAGGCAGAACACAACAGCGACGATGAAGAGGTATGTACCACTTGCGAAGAAATATGTGATGCTATTTCTCGTGCCACTATTATATTAAAGAAAAAGGATAAAAAACTTAGGAACAATGCTGTTAAAATTGAATCACTAGAATCTGAAATTAACCGTTTAAAAACTTTGATTCCTAGTGATGATTTTTGTTCCTCATGTGATTTGATTTATGAACAATTATCCTCTTTAAGAAGTGCACACGCATCTACACTTGATAAACTTGAACTTGAAATTGAAAAGAACAAAGAGCTTGCTGCACTTAATGATAAAAATTTGAAAGATGCTTGTTGTTCTACAATTGATTTGCATTGTTCTTCATGTGATGATCTGAATAAGAAACTAATTGATGCTATGAATGAGATTCTTTTTTGAACAATGCTTTACGTGTGCATGAAGTTAAATATTATTCAAATTGCAAACTAAAAGGAAAAACTTCATGTGAAAACTGCTTTGATCTGTCCAATAAACTTGATGACATGCATAGGACACTAGATCGGTTTTCTAATGCAAATAAGAAGCTAAACTTGCTGCTGAATTCTTCCAAGTCTTGTAATGATAAAACTGGTTTAGGTTTTAATTCTCATGCTCATGCTAAGGCACACGCACCTAAAGTTGTAAAGTCATTAGGAAGCGGTTTGATTCAAACAGCTCCTAGACAAAAAGAGGTGATTTTCAAATCTGCAGGAGTACTGTCCCATTCGGGTTCTAATAAACGTGTTTCTTGCTCATCTAGACATGATAATAAGGTTATTTTTCATTGTACCTACTGTAGTAGAGATGGTCATGTCATGGATTTTTGTTATAGACTAGCTAAACACGATAAGAAACAAAGAATACTTGCTAGATCACATAACAACCAAGCAAAATCTGCTAGACCGAATGTTCGGAGCTTGCAACCTGCTGTAATGAGTCAAAAACTTGCTCCCGGACCTACTGTTTTTTGTGCTACATATAACACATCTTCTAAGTCAGTAGTTGGGAACAAAAATTTTCGATGTTTGGCTCATAAACCAGCTGTACCTTCTCAGCTTTCGCGTGTTATTCCTGCTGGACGTCGTGTGACTCAGTACTGGATTCCTAAAAGTCTTTTAACTAACCCCAGTATTGAGTCATCGACGTATTGTGATGCTGTGTAGGTTTCACGTTTGAGGAAGGAGAACATTTGGATTGTGGATTCAGGTTGCTCACGCCACATGACCGGTAACAAAGAATGGTTCTCCTCTCTCTCTTTTGTGTCACGTGTAGAAAATGTTACTTTCGCCGATAACTCTTCTACTCCCATAATTGCTAAAGGTTCGGTTAGAGTAAACAATCTCTACACTTTGAAAGATGTGGCACTTGTTAAAAATTTGAAATACAACTTGCTTTCGGTTTCACAATTGCTAGATGAAAATCCAGATGTTAGCTTTGCTAAAAATTGCTGCAAGGTTGTAGATTCAAAAGGTGAGCTTTTGTTTAACATGTCTAGGTTTGGAAGAGTTTTTAAAGCTGATTTTGATTTGTCAACTTCTAAGTATCGGTGTCTAGTTGCTAATGATACAAAGGATCTATATTTTTGGCATCGTAGACTTGGTCACATAGGCTTTGATCATCTCACTCGTGTTAGTGCTCTCGATCGCATACGTGGGCTGCCGAAGCTTAAAAAGGACAATGATATTGTGTGCTCTTCTTGTAGACATGCTAAGTTTGTTGCAGGTTCACATGCTCCTCTCACAATGGCCATGACAGCTGAACCGGGACAACTTTTACATCTTGACACAGTAGGTCCGGCACGTGTTCAATCCTTCGGAGGTAAATGGTATGTGGTTGTGATTGTTGATGATTATTCCAGATATTCTTGGGTTTATTTTATGGCATTTAAGAATGAAGCTTTTAGTCATTTTAGAACTTTATTTCTTAGATTATCTATTGATCACCCAGGATCATTAAAAGCAATTAGAAGTGATAACGGAACTGAATTTAAAAACCAATCCTTTGATCACTTTTGTGCTGAAAATGGAATAGATCATCAATACTCTTCACCCTATGTACCACAACAAAATGGTGTCGTAGAAAGAAAGAACAGGACCTTAATTGAGATGGCTAGGATTATGCTTGATGAATATCAAACTCCTAGGAAATTTTGGGCTGATGCAATTGCAACCGCTTGTTATGTCTCAAATCGTGTTTTCTTGCGTGCTAAGCTTAGAAAAACCCCATATGAGCTCCGGTTTGGACATAGGCCTAGTGTTACACACTTTAGGGTTTTTGGTTGCAAATGCTTTGTTAAGAAACATGGTGATCTTGATAAATTTGAAGCTAGATCTGTTGATGGCATGTTTCTTGGTTATCCATCTCATACTAGAGGCTACCGTGTGCTTTTACTTGACACTAACAAAATTGTGGAGACTTGCGAGGTTTCTTTTGATGAAGCTAGCCCAAGTACTAGCTCCAATATTGCAGGTCCGGATCCATATACACAGGGGGAGAGTATTTTTATTGAAGAAGATGAAGAAGTGGTGCTGCTGCCCGAAAACTCGGAAGTAAATAACGATCAAGCTGCTGATTTTGCACCACAACCAGCACCAACAGTCACTACTGCTGGTTCGGACCTTCCTCAATCAACAAGCTCTCCTAATCAAAGGTCCAAACATGAAGAAGAAGGTGCTTGTGAAGTGTCTACTCCCCTCCGAGTACTCAAAAGTCATCCTCCACAACAAATCATTGGAAGCTTGCATGAACGAGTCACTCGGTCCAGGTTTTGCGATCCAAACTCTCATGCTCATTCTGCTTTTGTTGCTTCTTTTGAACCCAAGGATATATCACACGCACTCACTAATGAATCTTGGATTAATGCCATGCAAGAAGAGTTAGAAAATTTTGAAAGAAATAATGTTTGGAAACTTATACCTCCACCTCAAAATCACACATTAATTGGAACTAAATGGGTATTTAAAAATAAGCAAAGTGAGGATGGGGTTGTGGTTAGGAATAAAGCTAGGTTGGTTGCTCAAGGTTTCACTCAAATTGAAGGTCTATATTTTGATGAAACATTTGCTCCTGTTGCTAGATTAGAAGCTATAAGAATTTTATTAGCATTTGCTGCATCTAAAGGTTTCAAGTTATATCAAATGGATGTTAAAAGTGCTTTTCTTAATGGCTACATAGAGGAGGAGGTTTATGTTAAGCAGCCACCGCGTTTTGAAAATCCAAATTTTCCTAATCATGTTTACAAACTGTCCAAAGCCTTGTACGGTCTAAAACAAGCCCCTAAAGCATGGTATGATAGGTTAAAAACATTCTTACTTGAAAAGGGGTTTACCATGGGCAAGGTTGATAAAACTCTTTTTGTACTTAAGCATGGCAATGACTCATTATTCGTTCAAGTGTATGTGGATGATATTATCTTTGGTTGTGCTTCTCATGATCTCGTGTCCAAGTTTTCAGCTATGATGACTTCAGAATTTGAGATGAGTATGATGGGAGAACTCATATACTTTTGGGGGCTGCAAATCAAGCAAACAAAAGAAGGAACTTTTGTGCATCAAACTAAGTATACAAAGGACCTTCTTAAGTGCTTCAACATGGACAAATGCAATCCTCTTCGGACACCAATGGGAACAGCAACAACACTTGAACTTGACGAAGATGGTGACCCGGCCGATAAAAAAGAATACAGAAGTATGATTGGATCACTTTTGTATCACACAGTGTCAAGACCAGACATACAATTCAGCATATGTCTTTGTGCACGTTTTTAAGCTTCTCCACGTGCTTCACATTGCCAAGCCATCAAAAGGATTCTCAGGTACCTACATGGAACTCAAGAATTTGTCATTTTTCTTCCTTCTTCCTCAACTGTTTCTTTGAAAGCTTTTTCAGATGCTGATTTTGGGAGCTGTAGGATTGATAGGAAAAGTACTTCGGGTGCTTGTCATTTTCTTGGTAATTCACTTGTTGCTTGGTCCTCTAGAAAACAAAGTTCAGTTGCACAATCCACGGCCAAATCTGAATATGTAGCTGCGGCTAGCGCTTGCTCACAAATTCTTTGGATTGTTCAAACACTTAAGGACTATGGGGTTGATTTAGATAGTGTTCCACTGTTTTGTGATAACACTAGTGCAATTTGTATTGCTAAAAACCCCGTGAAACACTCTAGAACTAAGCACATTGACATTAGGTATCACTTTCTTCGTGATAATGTTGAAAAAGGAAACATTGTGCTTCACCATGTCGATACCGAACAACAATTGGCTGATATTTTTACAAAACCTTTGGATTTCACTCGTTTTTGTTTCGTTCGTAGTGAAATAGGGGTTATGCATCCTCATGGCTTAAATTGAGGTGGAGTTTTTGAAACTTTGAAAGTCTATGTGTGAATCTGAAACTAAAATAATATGAGCATAGTATTTCATACATATATGACTTTGTGATTCCTTTTACAGGCTGAAAGTTCTTACTATATTACTCATGTTATACATTTTGTAGTTTTTACCATAACTAGTAATTGGAATAATTACTTACACTAAATCTGGTCATGACCGAACTTTCTTGCTCTTTTGAACTTGTTGCATGCTCACAAGTGCTTTTAATCATAAAAAATTAATCAAGTGATCAGCTCACATGTTGAGTTTTCAAATAAAAAGTTGAGAAAAGATCAAGAGAATATGCATGCATCGAACTTCTTCTTTTGAGATTGCTTATCATTGCACTAAGATATGAATTGGAAGGAATTGTGTATGACTAAAACCATGTCCTTAAGCTTCTGATTGTCAAATGACATAGGCTTGGCTTGGTTGGTTAGAATAAGGCTGATGCGGCATATAATCTCTTGCAAATATCATATGATCAACTTTGTGCCTTAAATGATTATGAATAATAAAAATGCAGCAACAAGTGTCATGTTTTCAGGTTTTGAAATAGTTGAGTAAGGGAGATCATGACTTGCTTAAACTGAAAAATACATTTGATCTCTAGCATGGCTTACACTGCTTTATGTATCTCATTGATGTGATAGGGTAAGTAACCTGATAGTATGACTTGGATGAGCTTTGTTTTGTATGTATATGTTATAATATGCTCATAAAATTTAAAAATTTCTCTTTTGAACCTTGCTGAATACATTGTCAAAGGGGGAGAAATATGTATAAGGAGAGATTTTTTTTACACTTTGCATATGTTATACACTTTCTTCCTTCTCTGATTTTAAGAAATGGGGAGAAATTAATAAAGGGGGAGAAATGAGTTTTCAAAGCTTTTCAAAACTTTTCATAAGCCAATGTTCAGATTTTAATTGGTGTTGCCAATGCATTCATCAAGGGGGAGATTGTGAGACCTATGTGTGCTGAATACATTGGCAATTAGGATAAAAGTTAGCATTAACATTCAAAGTTTTGAATATTGCCAAAATATTCTTATGTGGCAAGGTCCGACAAGTTCTTTGTTAGGTCCGCCAAGTGTTGGCAAGGTCCGACGCAAGGTCCGGAGAGCTCCTGCAAGGTCCGGAGAGCTTCTGTGAGGTCCGGAGCTTGTTTTTAGGGAGCTCCCGTGAAGTTCAACTCGTAGAACTGCAGCGTCTTGTTTTTGCTTTTAACTCGCAATATTTCGAACTTGCTTTATGGGAAGGTTTGCTTAGTATTAATTTGCTAAGTTTTTGGTGTGTTTTGGTGGTTATGGCTGTTATCATTTGATATGGTTTGAAACATGCTTATGTGACGTGCTCATGTAAGGTGTTGTGGTTTTCGAACTAACGTGAGTCAAGTCGAGGACTTGTGCTCGGAAGAATTGGTTGTTTATTCATGTGCAGGTGTTGCTTGAGTTCAATACATGGCTGGTGACGGGATCCTTGGACTAGTCTCAGGGAGGAGATGAGGTTCCAACAACCAAGTTCGGGAGGAGCTGTGGTTGAGTTGATCGGGAGGTCGCGCAGCATGTTTGGATCAAGGGCAGTGCATATGAAGGTTGTGTGTACGTCGTTGGAAGGTGTTTGCACGTGTGCAAGGAGTGCATGGACGTGGCGACATTGTTCCAAGGCGTGATGAAGAGAAGTGGACGTAAAGAATTGGTCGGAAAGGTCCAACCGGCTGGATTGCGTACTCAGGCTGAGGCTGAGTCGGATATGTCTCAAATATGGAAGATTTGAGTTGGTTATGATAGGATTTCGTGCTAGGCACGAAGTTGAGTTGTTTTAGGAATGTTTAGGACGTTCCTAAGGTGTTTGGAAGTCTCATGATTGCTTCTATCTGCGAATAGGAGAGTCCTGAGTAGTTATGGTAAGTTAGGATACGAGTCCAATTAGGAGTAGGAGTCCTAGATTAGATTGTTTAGCCTGTGGGCTGGCTATAAAAGCAAGGGAGGCCAGAGCTCTCGTGGGTAGAGAACTTTGGGCTGTTCCTCTTGTGTTTCTATTGAATAAAGTTCATATTTCGAGGAGCTTTTGTGCCTTGTTCATCCGACTTGTTCTTCGTCAAGTCTTTCTCGCCGAGTTTCTGGACAGACCAACGTTGCTTTGGTGTTTCATTCATAACTCGAGTTTTACATATCCGATTGACGTGATTCTTTTTGAGTTGTCTTCACAACTCAATTATCTATCATCTGTGAAATTTTCACGAGCTTCGGATCTGTAGTTTTTGACATACACGAGTTTCTTTGCAGCGTTGCAGATCTGTTTTATATCGGGTAGAACAGATTGATCTTCGTTTAATGTTTTGATCGTATCTCAAGTTTTACTTCGTGTTTTCAAGTGATTCTTGTTGCTCTACCTCTCTACTTGATTTGTCACGGTTGAACACGTTTGAAAACACTTGCACACACGGTTCTTTAACCGATTGATTTTTTGCTGAGGGGTTTTTGTTGTTTCCGCAGCGAAAAGTTTTAATCTACCATTCAACCCCCTCTGGTAGCTTTTCACGTGCTCTTCGATCCTACAGTTTCATCCGTTAACCAATCGAAAAATACAGTAGAGTTGAAACTGTCCAGAAAGAGGGCAGAGCAAAGACTCTCTGTAAACTCTCTATAAATTGAGCATAACTTCCTGCATAAAAATCCAAAAATAGAAAATGAGGTAGTTATGGAAAGCTTATGAGATGGGTTACAACTTTTTAACAGAAAGTTGTGTCGGATTGGGAGCAGAATTAACTGGAATTCTTGGATCAAATCAGTACCTAAAGCAGGTAGGTGCTGTCCAATCTTCTCCAGAAATTCTGTTAACTTTGACATCTCATAACTTTTGAACCAAGACAGATCTTATGCCAAGAAAATACTTTCTGGAAAGCTATTTAAGCTAGCTTAAACTTTCATGTTGAGCTCAAGAATTGGTTTTGTGTTTAGCATCGCCTAAATCAGGTTGAAATTGAAACTAGTCAGGGCTGTCATGATGGACAGCAGATCAGCAGTCAAATTTGTTTAAATTTGAACTATGTTTCCAAGTTTTATGGGTTCAATGACATGTTTTGTGTTATAACTCAATGGTTTACTGTTCAAATAAATATTTGACATTTCTCAAATATATTTTTACAGATGACAGCGGATAAACAGTTCGAGAATGGGTGGGTGGAGTCTCACTGTTCTCACCACAGCGGCTATCCAGAAGCATTAAGGCAGATGCTTCAATATTTCGTGTACAACCAGATGCCGCAGTACTTCGCCAAGGAAGAAGGCGAGGAGGGGAACAAGACGTGGACAATCCATGTCGAGGTTCCTGCAGGACCTACGCCACCCGGGTGGGCGCCGTTCACCGTCACGGTGAGAGGTAGACAACCCGAGGGAAGGTGGCAAGTGGCAGCCCGAGACACCATGTCACGTTTCTGCAAGCTACACATGAGAGCGATGGAGGGCACTTCATACGCACTCGTTCCGGTGGAGGGACGGGCTCATCATGTGTGGGAAGGGAGGTACCGGGAGGCAGCCGATCCGGGTTGCCCAAGGTACAACCCCGCGGAGGCGAACCTCAGCCTCCAAATGAGGGCGGGAAAGGCCGTGATGGACAGCCAAGCTGTTCATACAGAGCATCTCGCCGCAAAGCTCCAGGAAAGCGCAAGCCGTGGAGATCATTTCGAGAGTGCTCACAACGCACTTCACAATGTGCTCCTTCCGACGATCAAGCGACTGAACGACCGACATAATCAGTTGCATCGTCTGAAGAAGGCGAAGAAGAAAAGCCGTGTTGACATCGCAGTGTTGCAAGAGCTGGTGCAGACTTTAACCCAGCAGAATTAGGACCTTACTCAAGAGCAGGACGACGCTATTGAGGAAGGGCAAGGCTTGGAAGAAGACTACAACCAGGCTATGGACGAGGTGCATGCATTGCAGGACCTCGTACCTCCGGTATTGGGCATACCGGTGGTCTTGGGTCTTCCGGCAATGGGAGAACCTGAGATGGGAGAAGAGGTAGTAGATCCGGAACCACCAGCAGAGGTACCGGAGGAGGACGACCCACAGGAGGTCGAGTTCTACTCCGAGTAGGGGGTTACAGTTGCCAAGTAGGGCAGCTAGAGTAGTGTAACCCAACTTTTGTAATCGGTGACATGTCGTGCATGCAGTAGCGTATGTATAGGTAGTGACGACATGAGCACGACTTCTCGGAGACCCGAGAATAATGTATCTTATATAAAGTTTATGCTTTATCAATATATGTGAATGTTGTGCAAATTATTCATGTGTCACTTCAATACCTAGTGTTGCATATGGAATTTTAAGTATGACATGTGCTAATCGCTGCTGTTTTGAATTTCAGAATGACTCGTACTCGTGCCAACTCGGACGTTGGGGGTACTAGCCAAGGGGGAGAGACCTCCCAACAGCCTCCCGAGGACTCCTCGGGACAGCAGCAGCAACAGCAACAGCAAACACCGCCACCGCCACTGCCAACGGTTACATTGGCCGACATCGTCGCGGCAGTGGCGGGTTCTCATCAGCAGCACACGGAGTTGCTGCAAACTCTCATCACCAATACGTCTCGCCCTGAGAGATGTCAAGATCGTGAGAAGCGTCAACAGAGCTCCTACTCCGACTTCCTAGCGACTCATCCCCCGGTATTCTCAAGGGCGGATGAACCCCTTGATGCGGACAACTGGCTCCGCACGATAGAGATGAAGTTCGGGCTGCTCCAACTAAGTGAGCAGCGCAAGAGTTAATTCGCGGTCCAACAGCTCCAGGGATCCGCTAGTGCATGGTGGGCAAACTTTTGTGCTTCACAGCCCACCAACCGAGTTATGACCTGGGCGGAGTTCCGGACGGCCTTCAAGGCCTATCACATACCGCCGGGTCTGATGAAGAGGAAGACGCAGGAGTTTCTACACTGCAGCAAGGGAGCCGGAACGTGCTGGAATACTCCAGGGCGTTCAACGATCTCACGCTCTATGCGTCGTATCACGCCAATACCGACGAGAAGCGGCAGGACCACTTTTACCAGGGGCTTAACCCGCTCCTGAAGGACAAATTGGCGATGTTCAATCGCGGCAGCCTCAACGACATCATTGATGCTGCGATTGTCCAGGAGGACTCCGGCAAGGAGTTAGCGGCGGCGGAGAGAAAGCGAAGCGCGCCGCAAAGTAGCGGAGAAGGAGGCGGTCCTTCTCAGAAGTTTCGGATGGTGAATCGCCCACCATCAGGTCCACGCTGGCAGCCACCACAGAGGTTGATGCCGTTCCGCAGTCGGCCATATTCTTCACCGGCATTCAGGCCGGCACTACCAGTACCACCTCCGCAACAACAACAGCAGCAGCGGGCGATGCCACGTGCATATGCACCTCAGCAGCGCATGCCGGACTTTCGTCCCCCGAGCACCGCACAGGCAGCGGCCACATGCTACAAATGTGGTCGGCCTGGACGGTTCGCCAGCAGTTGTCCGGAGAGGCAAGGCGGCGGAGTTGCACCGCAGTTTCCGGGGAGGAATCAACCCCGGAACCCTACTAATGCACGGAGGGCAAACCGGAGGGTGAGCCAATTCTTGCGGGTATGTTCCAACTCCACCAGCATCCCGCCATAGTATTGTTTGATTCAGGCGCCACACGCATAGCTTCATTAGCCAAGCTTTCATTGATAAATATAGCTTGCAAATACTACCCACTGATAGTCCTTATGTGATCTGTTCACCGGGTGGGAAAATTTCAGCAAGCATGATGGTTCCAAAAGCGCCATTATGCTTAGCGGGTATAGTATACCCTACGTCTCTCATAATCTTAGAGGGACAAAAGGTCGATGTCATCTTAGGGATGTCGTGGTTAACCCGCCATGGCGCTGTTTTAGACACTGTCCTCCGCATTGTGCACTTAAACTCAGAAGTACACGAATCTCACTCCTTATTTCTGGACAATCCAGAAATAAAACTTCCAAGTGTCTATCAATTCGCAACCATCAGATTGGAAGATATTTCAGTGGTCCGAGAGTTCCCTGACGTGTTCCCGGACGATTTCCCGGGGATGCCGCCCGATAGAGAGGTGGAGTTCAAGATTGAACTTGCACCGGGAACCATGCCAATATACCGAAGGCCGTACAAGATGGCGCCCAAGGAGTTGGCTGAACTGAAGACTCAGCTCACAGACCTCCTGGAGAAGGGCTTTATTAGGCCGAGCTCCTCGCCATGGGGCTGTTCGGCATTATTTGTAAAGAAGAAGGATGAGACGTTGCGGCTTTGCATGGACTATAGTCCATTAAACGCCGTAACCATCAAGAACATGTACCCGTTGCCACGGATCGACATGTTGTTTGATCAGTTGGTCGAAGCAAGGACCTTTTCCAAGATGGACTTAAGATCCGGGTACCATCAGATTAAGATAAGGGCTGAGGATATTCCGAAGACGGCTTTCTCGACGACGTACGGACTTTATGAGTACCTGGTCATGTCCTTCGGCCTCACCAATGCTCCAGCTCACTTCATGTATCTAATGAACTCGGTATTCATGCCGGAGCTGGACAAGTTTGTCGTGGTCTTCATCGACGACATACTGGTATATTCCAAGTCGGAGGAAGATCACAAGAAGCATCTACGTATAGTCTTGCAACGGCTGCGGGATCACAAGCTATACGCGAAATTCAGCAAGTGCGAATTCTGGATATCGCAAGTGCCTTTTCTCGGGCATATCATCTCAGAGGAGGGTATCGCTGTAGACCCGAGTAAGATCACAAAAGTGCTGAACTGGAAATCCCCGAGGACTGTTCACGAGGTACGGAGTTTCCTCGGACTCGCGGGATATTATCGGAGATTCATTCCGAACTTCTCGAAGATTGCCAGGCCTATGACAGCTGCTGAAGAAGGCTACCAAATATGTTTGGAGTCCAGCGTGTGAAGCAGCATTCAAGGCTTTAGTCAAACACCTGACATCAGCACCGGTTTTGGCACAGCCAGACACAACAAAACCATTCGATGTGTACTGCGATGCATCCGGCATTGGGCTCGGATGTGTGCTGATGCAAGACCGAAGAGTGATCGCGTATGGATCATGGCAGCTTAGAAACCATGAGCAGAATTATCCAACCCACGACTTGGAGCTCGCTGCCGTGGTACATGCACTGAAAATGTGGAGGCACTACCTACTCGGTAACCTCGTACATTTATATACCAACCACAAGAGCCTCAAGTACATATTCACTCAGAAGGAGCTGAACATGAGGCAGCGAAGATGGTTAGAATTGATAAAGGATTACGAAATAGAGATCCATTATCACCCCGGCAAGGCAAACGTAGTGGCAGATGCGCTGAGCCGCAAGTCACACGTCAACAATCTGACCATCACACTGTTGGAAGAGAGCGAACCAGCACTGCATGTGATTCCACATGGAGCTCTCTACAACTTAGCTTTGATCCCCACCATCCGTGAAGAGATAGTGGAAGCTCAGAAACATGACAAGGGCATGTCACATTTGCGGAGACGTGTAGACAGTGGGGAGCTGAAATGTTTCCGGAAGGACGGAGACGCCGTTCTATGGTTCAAGGACCGGATCGTCGTACCCTGTAACCCAGAGTTACGTAAGAAAATTTTGGATGAGGCTCACTTATCAAAATTTTCTATTCACCCCGGCAGCAACAAAATGTATCAAGGACTCAGAAGCAAGTTTTGGTGGACACGGATGAAGCGGGAGGTCGCAAAGTACGTGTCCGAGTGTGATACATGTCAAAGGGTGAAGGTGGAACATATGCGGAAACCGGGACTGCTACAACCACTGGGCGTTCCTTCCTGGAAGTGGGAGGATGTGAGCATGGACTTCATCGTTGGTTTACCCACCACCTTTCAGAAACATGATTCTGTGTGGGTGATCATCGACCGGCTCACCAAAGTTGCCCATTTCATCCTGGTCAACACCAACTACAACGCCAAGAAGTACGCTGAACTGTACATCTCACGGATCCTATGCTTGTACGGCGTACCCTGTACCATCATATCGGACCGGGGCACTTTATTTGTGTCCCGTTTTTGGGAGCAGCTACATGCTGCATTGGGGACGAAGCTGATCAGTAGTTCAGCATACCACCCGCAGACGGATGGGCAAACCGAGCGGGTAAATCAGATCCTAGAAGACATGCTACGAGCTTGCGCTATCAACCATGGCAAGAATTGGGATGATCACTTGCCGTTAGCCGAGTTCTCGTACAACCATGGGTACCAAGACAGCATCAAAATGGCGCCTTATGAGGTGCTATACGGGAGGAAATGCCGCACACCACTGAATTGTTGTGAGTCTGGCGAAAGGGTCACCTTCGGGATTGACCTTGTCAACAACGCGGAAGAAAAGGTTCGACTGATTCAAGCGAACCTAAACGCCGCCCAATCCCATCAGAAACAGTATGCGGACCGGAGAAGACGCCCATTACAATTCGAAGTCGGGGATCACGTATATCTACGTGTGTCTCCAATGAAGGGCGTAAACAGATTTCGGGTGAGAGGAAAGTTGGCACCCCGATTCATCGGTCCATTCCAGATTACCGAAAGATGTGGATCAGTAGCATACCGGCTGAGATTACGAGAAGCACTTTCTGGTGTGCACGACGTCTTTCATATTTCCCAGCTGAGGAAGTGTCTCAAGTTATCAACTACCATTCAGCTGGAGGACATTGAAGAACTGCAACCGGATCTCACCTATCGGGAGGAGCCGGTTCAGATCATTGACGAAAAGGCCTGAACCACACGCAACCGCACGTTGTGGTTCTACAAAGTTCTATGGAGTAGTCACTCCGTGGACGAAGTGACATGGGAGAGCGAAGGATTTCTTCGCGCTAACTACCCCGACTTTTTCACGTCGCATATCCGGTAATTCTCCACCGTCCTCTCTCTCATTTTCACCTTATAATCTCGGGACGAGATTCTTTTAAGGGGGGGGGGAATGTAAGGGCCTCAGTTTTTTACACATGTTTGAAGTAACATCACCACACACACACCTCATTTGAAGCAAGTTGATAAACACATTTGAAGAGCAAGTAACCACCATCAACATGATCATTAGAAAACAAACTCACATATTGCAAAAGTGGTATTTCCCACATGTGATATACAGAGGCTGGGCATATGAAAACTCCTGCACAGTGCTAGGAATGTCCATGCCAAGTTTCACCCAAATTCAAAACCTTTTTGAGGTCATTTTGGGTATAGCTAGAAAGAGGGTAGTTTGAACTCAAATTCAAATTCAAACTGATTTTATCCCATGAATTCAAAAGTGGGAGGCATATTCTTGCTCAGCACATTTTTGTGAGCTCACATACCAATTCTCACTCCATTTGGAGTTGAGCTTGACATGAGTTAAATGTAGCAAATTCAAACCTTATTTGAATTTCAAACTACATGTGTGCTGAAATTTAGTCCAACCTGAACCAATTTGAATTCTACCCCATTCAAATGGCTCAGGGAAGATAATTCAAATACTTGAGGTTAGTTTGGTCTCTACTGTTTATAGCAGTAGAGCAAAGTTAATTTCAGAGGTTAAAACCCCGGGTGAGACCCACATGTCAGCCACTGAGGCAAAAGAAACCGACTGAGAGCTCAGCTCAGGTACTCGCGCGCGCTGCAGCGACCGCCATGGCAAAGAAACGGCGAGGACAGCAGCTGCTTGCCGCCCTCGGCCGGTGAACCGCCTCGCAGGGTCCTTATCTACACGCCCGAGCGATCGCAGGGGGTCTTCACCGCTGCCTCGATGCGTTTCCACCCAGAAAGCCGAAGCTCCTCACCGCTCGGTTGAATTTTTGGTTCCTCATCGCCCGGTCGATCCAGTGATCCTCCCGGCGATCAGAGACCAGCACCAGGTGCGCCAAGCCATCTTCGACACCCTCGCGTCGGTTCCAGCCTCGGAGCAGTCCTTCCCGAGCTCCACCGCGGCGATCCTTCCTCTGCCGGTTCAGCTCGAGCCGCCGCTGAGGGAACCATCCTTGCGACCACCACAGCCCACCGATCACCGACCTGTGAACAGCAAAGAGGTTTTCCTTCAGTCCCTCTTTCATTCCCGCAAGCTCCGGCGGTGTGACAAACACTGCTCAGGCCGGAATTTCGTGTTTTCGCGACGGTGTGCAAAAGTGGAGTCGGCACCGATCACATAAATTCGTAAGCCACACTGCATCACTCATCCTCTCATGGAGAGGATCACTTCTAGTTGCCCGTACGAGTCCATAGGAGCAGGAACCACGAAGAACCATGGAGGGATACCGCTGTTCTTCAAGGTTTAGTAGAAATCCTGATTTCCGGCCTAGGTCGCACGGCGACAGCCCAACACAGCCCTTCCCGAGCTCCGTGGAGCTCATGTCAACCTTTCCTATGGTCCACTGATGCTCGACGACCCTTAGCTCGATCGGGTGAGGTGCTAGGGAGGACGGGCGACATGGCGGAAGTTCTCCCTAGGCTGCTGCTCGTCGCCGACAATGTGCCGGCCATTTTCGTGACGAGCTGAGCCCGGAATCGTGTTCCCCGAGTGAAAATAGGCAGGGGTGGCCGGAATCATGAAGCTTGGAGCTCCACAGAGGCTGCCGGCGAGCTCTCCGGCGAGGAACCCCGGCGGCAGAGCGCGGGCGGCGGGAGGTAGACGAAGGGGGTGGACCTCAGCCGTCAGCGGCAGATATTTCAAATCGGGATCGGGCTGCGGCTCGGATCCGGTGTGCTGGCACGCAAAAACCATGTAGACCCCGGTGTGCCGACGCCTCAGCGCGCAACACGTGTCCCTGTGGCCCACCAGCAGATTTAAACTTTTCCCCAATTTTCAGATTTCATTCGAACTTCAAATTCTCATAACTTTGGCTAGGAAGCTCCAATTCGAGTGAACCAAATTTTGTTAGATTCAGCTCTCTGAGAACATTTCATCAAATCAAGTTTCACTTCATAAAAATCCTTATTTCTCCATAATTAACTCCTCAAAGTTTAAAATGTTTGGAATTTTAACTGGAGAATCCTTTGGGGGAAAATTCTGAAATTTTGCTGGGATGTTCACCAAAATATACCTGAACTACCATAAAGATTTCAGCTCCATTTGAGCTCATTTGATCCACCTAATGATGTGATTAGTAAAACTGTCCCAGGGAAAATAGAAAATGTTCAGAAACATTTTCAGAATTTTCTCTGAAATTGTTTAGCTCATATCTTTAGCTAGGAACCTTCCAATTAAGTGAGACCAATTCCATTAGAATCCTCTGAAAATCTAGTTTTCAGAAATTCATGGCTTGTTCCATGAAAATCCCTAGAGCACCCTAAGAGTTCCAATTAAGGTCAAGGACATAATTAATTGTGGAGGGCTCAAATGAGCTTTGCTGCAACTAAAACTTGACCAAGCCTCTGTTTAGGTTGTAACCAAGCCACAGTAAAAGTTTCAGTCTTTGGGTCTGTCTAGTGAGACTTAGATGGTTCACAAGTTTAAAACTCAATTCAAATGCATTAAATTAAGACATGTACTTCTTGTATCATGTAGTCGCTAAGGTCGAGGAGGAACCCGAAGTCCTAGACTTCGTTACTCCGGAGGAGCAGCTAGCCTACGACCAAGAGCAACAAGACAAGCTCCGGTTTGCATTAACATTTTTACAATTTTTTATTGTTTTGAGCACATACTTGAATACTATTATTCCTTGCATTAGAGTCTTGTTTGGAAACCCAATTGCATCGCCAAGAAAACCATGGATTGGGTTTAGGATTGCAAACCCCGTTAGCTACTGCACAGCTAAGTCAGGGTAGAACTCGGTACAAGTCGAGTAGTTGGAACTACACGCGAGCATAGGCTAGAGGCACTCGACTCGGGGAGAGATAGCACATGATACACGTGGTAAGAAAGATGAGACCGAGCGGAGAGTAAGGGCAGCAGGACTTTGGGGCCTGGGTGCTATAGCTCCACTTGTGTCGATTGAGTACCGAGCCGTGTGCGGGCCTGTTGAACAAGCTAGAACAGTACCGAAGACCTACCGGCTATATGGGAACTGGGAAACCGATGTAACTCGGGTAGCTGGGTGTTGAGGCATAGCTGGTCGTTCAGAGGGTTGGTTGAGAGCTCGAGGGGTAAATCGGCTGGCGGCACTGAGATGCGCGTGCAGAGACCTCTTGCTCGGGACGATTGGACCGGTTCAACATTTGGCTAACGGGTGAAAGGTGGTTGCGTACGGCGTCCGGGAAGGTTGTTGTAGGCAGCATCGAGTACGGGCGTACGTGACGGGTTATTCGGGTAACCCTGCAGGTGTAAATCGATTATAATCGCCGCCCCCTCGCGGTCAGTGAGTACCACTTGTTCACTGTACCGTGACGTAGAAAGAACAGGCTAGTTACATGTTAAAATGTTGCTGATTGAAAGATGGACATGATTGTTAATGATTGCTGTAGTTTAGAGCTAATTAAAGTTCCTTTCAACTTTGGGCAAAGTACATGAGAGAAATGCATTTGTTGTTTGATTGCGGCTCTCTCATGTGCCTTAGCGTAAGGTTCCCCACAATTTTCTGCTAAAACTTGAAAGTAAGGTTCCACTAGTTAGGCGAGTCCTTGCAACTGATTTTACCTCCTGTACCTATCATTTCTCATGTAGAAGTTCCATGTTTAGGTGAGACGGGTCAGACATGCTGAGCCTTCGTGCTCACTGCTTGTGTTTGAAGCTTTTGCAGGGTTCTATGAGGAAGGGACTCCCGAGGAGGAGACGGAACCCCAGGAGGGGAACCCCGTCAAGTGGGAGTCGTGCACGCCGCCATGTTAGTGTGCGTGCGTGCTAGCAAGGACACGTTCACGGGCTGAACATGAACTTGATGCATAGTCTACGCCCGTGAGTGTAGACTGGACTTATTTTGATGTAAAAATGTTCATAAACCACTTTATGTAATAAAAGTTTTGCTTCCGCTTTGTACCTTTGATGTGTGTCATTCGGTGCTGTGCAACGCAGCACCCCTCAGCGTGATCCTGGCTCGACAAGACCGTGGGGTCTTGTCAAGCGGCGACGCTGTAAGAGGGGTAACGAAGACCTACCTCACTTCTTCATTGCGGCAGGGCCTCGCTCCAAGCAATGGCAGCAGCGGAGGATTTTCCGCGGAGAATTATGGGGTTGCGGGTAGGTCATAACGTCGGGGGCTTCTTTTCCGACGACGGCGAGGCGTGACGGGGCTCGACGGCGGCCAAATTCCGGCAAAGGAGGGGGGGACTCAGCGACTTGGCAGCAAGGGGGCGCAACTTGGCAGCAGGGGGGCGGCGGCCAAAAGAGGCAAAGGGGTGGGCTAGTTGGGGGGATTATATTTATAAGGGGGAACAAAAGAGTCCTAGAGGTGAGGGACAAAGGAGTCCTAGAGGTCGGGGACAAAAGAGTCCTAGAGGCCGGGGACAAAAGAGTCCTAGAGGTGGGGGAGACAAAAGAGTTCTAGAGGTGGAAGAGTCAAAAGAGTCCTAGAGGTAGGGGAGACAACAGAGTCCTAGAGGTGGGGGACTAGGGTTCCCCCCCTAATGGGCTGCGGCCAATTTGGGGGAAAATCCCCCCAAATGTGGGGGAAATTACCCCTAGGGAAATTTTCCGGAATTTTGGAAAAATCAGGAAATTTGGGAAAAATTTGGGAAGTTAGGAGAGAGGGGAATTTGGGGAAAAATTGGGTGGGCCAATTTGGCTATTTTATTTATTTTTCTTTTTATTTTCATTTCTTTTCCATTCCTATTTATTTTCATTATTTTCCATTTATATTCCCTTTTATTATTTTATTTGCTTCTATATTCCTCTCTTTATTTCTTCTTCTTTTAAATGATTTTCTATATGGAAAATGTATGCAATGCATGGTAGTGAAATTGAGGGTGTTACGCCGGAGGAGAAACCGTGCTTCACGTGCGGTTATTTTGGTCACATCAGCAGAAGGTGTCCAGAAAGGATACGGCACAGAGGAAATACACCAGAGCAGGGTATAACTCAATCCCGTGCTCAGCTCAAAGAAACAGCACCAAAATCCGGGTGCATCTATCATACAGCTCTAGAGGATGTGCCTGAAGGTGCACCGGTTATAGCGGGGATGTTCACACTCAACCAACTACCCATGATGATTTTATTCAACTCTGGAGCCTCACATGATTTCATCAACAGATTATTTGTGTGCAAAGCTGAGCTCTCCACCACTACAGCAAAAGATCACTACCTTATCAGCTCACCTGGTGGAAACATATCTGACAATGATGTAGTGGTCAAAGCACCTCTGTGCTTAGGTAGGAAACTGTACCCCACAACCCTCATTGTGTTAGAATGGCAGAAGATCGATGTAATATTAGGAATGGCGTGGTTGAACTACCACGGGGCTGTTCTTGACATTGGTCCACGGATTGTTCGCTTGGACTCTCCATTCTACGGTCTTCATACACTCATGCTTGAAGACGTGGATTCTGAAATTCCAGCAGCGTACCACAGTGTGGCCATGAAACTGGAGGATATTCCAGTGGTCCGTGAGTACGCAGATGTGTTTCCCGACGATCTTCCAGGGATGTCGTGTGAGTGAGACGTGGTATTCAAAATCGAGTTAGCACAGGGAACCACACCGATATCTCGGAGGCCGTACAAAATGTCTCCAAAAGAATTAGCTGAACTGAAATAGCAGCTAAAAGATTTAATGGACAAAGGATTCATCGGGCCAAGCTCATCACCATGCGGCTGTTCGGCCCTCTTTGTGAAGAAAAAGGATGAATCGCTACGGTTATGTGTGGACAATCGGCCGTTGAATGCAGTGACGATAAAAAAAATATCCACCACCACGGATTGATATATTGTTAGATCAACTGGTGGGTGCCGAAGTATTCTCCAAGATGGACTTGAGGTCCAGTTATCATCAAATAAAGATAAGAGCGGAGGATATACCGAAGACAGCATCCTCGACTAGATACGTACTCTATGAGTATCTAGTCATGTCTTTCGATCTGATGAATGCACCCGCACATTTCATGTACCTCATGAATTCTGTATTCATGCCAGAGTTGGATCAGTTCGTCGTGGTATTCATTGACGATATTCTCATATACTCCAAACTGGAGGAAGAGCATGTTAAACATCTCCACATTGTGCTCCAATTATTGCGAGAACATAAGTTGTATGCCAAATTCAGCAAGTGTGAATTTTGGATCAGCAAAGTACCATATTAGACCACATTATTTCAGAGGAGGGTGTGCCTGTAGATCCAACCAAAGTTGAGCAAGTCTCGAAGTGGGAGTCTCCAACATCCGTTTATCAAATCCGCAGTTTTCTAGGACTAGCGGGTTACTACCGGAGATTTATTCCCAGCTTCTTGAAGGTTGCTAAGCCCATGACAGAATTGTTGAAGAAGAGCAGCAAGTATGTATGGACGGAGGCCTGTGAAGAGGCATTTCAAACACTGAAGAAACATCTCACAACAGCACCGGTTTTAGCTCAACCGGATACAACAAAGCCGTTCGATGTTTATTGTGATGCCTCAGACATTAGACTTGGCCGCGTACTAATGCAAGATAGATGCGTGATCGCGTATGAATCTTGTCAACTATGCAACCACAAGCAGCACTATCCCACTCATGACCTAGAACTCGCTGCAGTAGTGCTCACGTTAAAAATGTGGAGGCACTACTTACTCGGAAATTTAGTGCACCTCTACACCGATCATAAGAGACTCAAGTATATATTCACCCAAAAGGATATCAATATGAGGCAGCGTACATGGTTGGAATTAATAAAAGATTATGAACTTGAGATCCATTACCATACGGGCAAAGCAAACATGGTGGCCGATGCGGCTCAGTGCAAGTCGCACGTAAATAACTTGTCGGTTATTCCGGATGAGGAAAAAGAACCAAGCTTGAGAGTGATTCCATACAGGCCATTGTATAATCTTGATTTTGTGCCTACCATTAGAGAGGAGATTGTACGAGCTCAAAAGAGAGATAAAGGAATGCGGAAAATATGGGCAAGAATAAAAAAAGATAAAATGAAATGTTTCCGAGACGATGATCAAGGTGTGTTATGGTTTAACAACCGTATTGTGGTACCCCGGAACATGAAGCTAAGGAAGAAAATCCTGGATGAAGCCCATATGTACAAGTACTCAACACATCCAGGAAGCAATAAGATGTATCAAGACCTCAAAACAAAATTTTGGTGGACTCGGATGAAGCGAGAAATTGCCAAGTGCGTATCCGAGTGTGATACATGTCGGCGAGTCAAAGCTGATCACATAAAGAAAGTGGTAATGCTGCAACCATTAAGTATTCCGGCGTGGAAGTGGGGGACATCAGAATAGACTTTATTGTTGGATTACCTCTAACATTCAGAAAGCATGACTCCATTTGGGTGATTGTTGATCGGTTAACAAAATCAGCCCACTTCATCCCAGTGAATACGAGATTTCTGACTAAGCAATATGTAGAGTTGTATCTCTCAAGAATTGTGTGCTTACACGGAGTCCCCAAAACCATCATATCTGACCAAGGGTCTATATTCGTTGCTCATTTCTAGGAGCAATTACATGAATCTCTGGGAACAAGGTTACTTAGAAGCCAACGACATCTGTCATGTCTCGCAACAGAGGAAATGTTCGAAGGAGCCAACGGAGGTTCTCTCAGGAGACATGGAAATATTACAACCATATCTCGCCTACATCGAGAAACCGGTACAAACTCTCGACGAAAAGGCTCGTGAAACAAGGCATCGATCATTGCGGTTTTACAAGGTTTTGTGGAATAACCACACCGATGACGAAGCTACATTGGAAAGCGAGGATTTTCTTTGGATGAATTTCCCGGAACTATTATCGTGCTATAACCGGTAACATTCTTCTTCCATCTCATTCTTTTTACTAATTGTGGGACGAGATTCTTTTAAGAAGGGAGGATAGTAAAGTCCCCAATTTAAGCATGCCTAGTTTTACTGTAGGGTTTCAATCCATACAGTCCAATTCAATATACTTAGGTTTCGAATTAAAAAATTCTGCTACATGAAATAGAGGAGATCTAGTCAAAAAGGAATTAAACCACAACCTTTTAAATTTGAGCAGAAGAGTTTCAAATGTGACCACCAGAGAAGGTTAACCCGATCAATTCAAATTCAGTTTTTGGAATTTAATGCAAACTTTCAATTTAAATTGGGAGCTACTGTTATTAGTGGGGGGAGACTTTGGCGGGCCCCGTAGGTCAGTGGAACAGAGGCCACATCGAAGTTCTTATCTCTGTGAGCATGACACCGAGGGGGAGAGAGCTCCACCGAGCTGCTTGAGACTTGCTCCCGAAGGCAGTCACTTCCTGCGTGGTTGATTGATAGCCATAGAAGCTGCACAACTCAAGTTTTCTTCTCTGCTCATACATTCAACTGAAGTTTCACTCCTCTGCTCGAACGCTCGGCCGAAAGAAAACACCGTGCAACAGCTCCCGCTCTCTGCTACCTCAGCACCGATCGGTCCTGACAGGTTTTGGCACCCAGTTGATCTGTCCAGTGTCTGCGCCGGCGACATCTCGACGCTTTCGAACCCTCCTCAGCCCATGCCTGGCTTCCATCCGACACGGCCGAACCATTTTCTTCGTCCTCAACTCGGACCGAACCCGCCTCACGGTACTAAGTTGTCCGATCGACTCGAAGCTTCCCCGGCGTGACCAAAATGACTTAAAGGTGCGCCATGACATCTAGATCGTTCTTCTGGACCCCCCTTGCACTTTCCCATTGCTGGCTAGCTGGAATTCATGATTTGGCGTCGGAGTACCTGATGAACCGACAAAACTGGAATCTGAAAATTCTTCCAAACCATGTGATCATCCGTTCTTCGGTTCAAGCTATAGCATCCCACAACCCTAGAGACCCCCACGGCCAAAGCCTGAAGGAACCCCCCCCCCTTCTACGCCCCAGGAATTGAGAAATCGCCACCACCGGCCAAAACGGCTCAGCTCACCGTCGAGCTCCCATTTGCGGACGTTTCCGGCTCGGGTTAGGGGTAGAATCATGTTTCCCGACCTCTAGTGATGGTGTACGGCAAATTTTCTCGGTGAATTTTGTTCGGGACACGGGGGTCCTTGTCGGCGCCGTGCCTCCAACCGCTGCCGCTGGTGCCGATTGTTTTCCGGCCTTTTTCATGCAGGGAAAGCATGCCCGGCAGCTGCGCCACAATTGAGGAGCGCGTAGGGCAAAAACGGAGCAAATTTGTTGGAAAAATGTGTAAAAGCCCAAGATTTCACTTGCTAGATTGTTCATCACATCACCACACCACAGCTCATCTTGTGGAAGTCTCATGAACATTTGTGAAGAGCATGTAATCACTGTCAAGAGGATAATTAGATGGAAAACTCACAAATCCAAAAGTAGGATTTCACACATGTAAACATGAGGGGCTGCTCTCTCCATTAGGCCCTAAACCTTCTTAGGAATGCTCAGGCCAAATTTCATGCAAATTTGAACCCTTTTTAGGCACTTTTGGATACAATTGAAAAAAGGGCTAATTTGAATGCAAATTCAAATTTCAACTACATTCATCACTTGGATTCAAAAGTTGACTTCACATTCAAACTCAGAACATTTTTCTGAGTTACTCCACCAATTTTCATCCTCATTGGAGTTCATCTTGTCGGGAGCTATATTTGAACTAATTCAAAACTGAATTTGAAATTCAAATTCAGGTGTGAACCAAATTTGGCAAACTCAGCTCAAATTTGAAGAATTCAAATTTATCTCATGACTTGGGGATAAAGTCTAACATTTAAGTGTGAGTAGATGAGGGAAATATCGGCGATCAAAATTTAAAATTACTGGTCAGTGACCCCTATAGACTTGCAAACAAAGTCTTCGGTGCTCTCTTCCACTCTGGTCAGCTGACGTTCTCCGAGAGCTACCGAGCCTCCACACGACAGCCAGCTCACAGTGTTTCATTGTGATGGCCACCAGCTCAGGTGCCTGCTTAGACTTCAGCCAATCTTTTGCTTGGACACCGACTCAATTCGTCTTTTGTTTCCTCCTCGCGAGCAAGATCCGAGAACAGCCGCCCCCATTTTGGTGATCGTCGGGAGATAGTTAAACCTCGCACACAACCCCCCTCCAAGCCGCAAAACAGCACCGGTTGATCACTCCACTCCTCGGCGCGAAAACCAGCAAGGTTTGGCCTTCCTCATCCGAGCACACCGTATTCACAGGTCGGCCGAAAACAATCGAGGGGAGGTGCTTCCGTGGACAGCTCAACCTATAGTTTGTCACGGCTAAGCAGCGGCACCCTTGGGCACGCCAAGACCTCATGCTGCTCTCCTCCAAGTCTTAACCCGAACCGTGGCTCGCTGATGACGAATTTTGGATTCTTTCTTCGGCAGGTGCACACCGAGTAACCGGCACGAAATCTCCAAATTCTTGTTCAGCTTTCATTCTTAGGTCACCAAATCTTGCACACAGGAGCTAGGGTAGTCGGCGACCAAATTCTCTGTTCAAACCTAGCTTCAAACTGACTGTGTGCGAGCTATTTCGAGGTTTCCTGAGCTCAAACGCCACGGCACCTCTAGAGCGCACGGTGAGAAACCATTTTGAGGCTTTTCTGAGCTAGTTTGGGTATATGACGATCTTCCCCGAGGTTCACTGGTGCTGTAACATCGTTTAACCGAGCTTTTGGTCAGCAAGGACAATGGGCTGACGCCGCCGGAGGCATCCCGAGGCCACCACATGTCGCCGACTAGGTTCCGGGCACCTAGAGCCTGCGAGGGCCCAACCGGCCTCGACTAGCCCGGATCACGCTTAGGGATGCTACGTTGCACAGCACCGGATAACACACATAAAAGGTACAAAGCAGAAGCAAAGTTTTATTACATACAAGAGTTTATAAACATGTTTACAACAAAATACATTCAGTACACACTCACGGGCGTAGACTAAGCAAAAGAGTTCACGTTCAGCCTGTGAACGTGTTCCCACTAGCACGCACACACACTAACACGGCAGCGTGCATGACTCCGATTCGATGGGGTTGCCCTCTTGGGGGTCCGTCTCCTCCTCTGGAGTCTCCTCCTCATAATACCCTGAAAAAGCTTCAAACACAAGCAGTGAGCACGATGGCTCAGCAAGACTCACCCGTCTTTCCTATGCATGAAACTTCTACATGCTGGATTACAGTGTAAATAGGAATGTAAGTTGCAAAGGACACACCTAAATAGTTAAACCTTACTTTCAAATTTTAGCAGCATTTTGTGGAGAACCTCATACTAAGACACATAAGAGAGCCGCAATCAAACAAGAAACACATTTCTCTCATGTGCTTTGCCCAAGGTTGAAAGAATTTTAATTTGCGCTAAACTACAACAGATCATTAGCAACTAAAGTATAGCTTTCAATCAGCAACTATTAACATGACTCTATCCTCTTCTTTCTACGTCATGGTACAGTGAAAAGTGGTACTCACTGACAGTAAGGGACGGCAGTTATAATTGACTTACACCTGCAGGGTTACCCAAATAACCCGTCACGTACGCCCGTACTCGATGTTGCCTACATCAACCATCACGGACGTCGTACGCGACTACCTTTCATCCGTGCCAAATGTTGAACCGGTCCAATCGTCCCGAGCAAGAGGTCTCTGCGCGCGCATCCGCAGTTCCGCCGGCCGATTTACACCTCAAGCTCTCAACTTACCCTCTGAACGACGAGCTATGCCTCAGCACCTAGCTACCCGAATTACATCGGTTTCCCGGTTCTCATATATCCGGTAGGTATTCGGTACTGTTCTAGCTTGATTAACAGGCCCGCACATGGCTCGGTCCTCAATCGACACAAGCAGCTATGGAACCCAGGCCCCGATGTCATGCTGCCCTTACTCTCCGCTCGGTCTCATTTTTCTTGCCATGTGTTCCATTTGCTATCTCTAACCGAGTGGTGTGCCTCTAGCCTATTCTCGCGAGCAGTTCCAACTACTCGACTTTTACGAATCCTACACTATCTCAGCATTGCAGTGGGTACTAGAGGTTTAAAAACCTAAGCCCAAAACCAGGGTTTTCATGGCTATGCATTTGGATTTTCAATCAAGACTCTAATGCATAATCAAAGTGGATACTCAAAGTAAGTTCTCAAAACAATAAAATTTATAAAACGGCTAATGCAAACCGGAGCGTGCCTTGCTGCTGTTGGTCATAGACTAGCTGTTGCTCCGGAGTTATGAAGTCTAAGACTTCTGGCTCCTCCTCAACCTTAGCGACTACATGAGACAAATACAATATATCAATTTAAATGCATATGAGTTGAGAATTAATATTATTAAGACAACAGGTACCGCTATACAGGCCCAATGACTATGAAATTTTTACCGTGGTTTGGATATGACCTAAATAGAAACTTGACCAAATTTCATTTGCAGCAAAGCTCATTTGAGCCCTCAACAAATAAATGTGTATTTGCCCTTAATTGGAGCTCTTACGATGTTCTAGGGATTTTCATAGAGTAAGCCATGACTTTCTGGAAACTAGATTTTCAGACAGTTCTAATGGAATTAGTTTCACCTAATTCGAAGATTCCTAGCCAAATATATGAGTTAAATAAGTTCAGAGAGAATCTGAAAAATGTTTCTGGACATTTTTCTTTTTCTCTGGAACAGTTTCATTAATCACACCATTAGGTGGATCAAATGAGCTAAAATGGATCTGAAATTTTTATGGTACTTCAGGAATATTATTATGAACATCCTGGCCAAATTTCAGAATTTTCCACTAAAGGGTTCTCCAGTTAAAATTCTAAACAGTTTAAATTTTGAAGAATTAATTCTGGAGAAAAAAGATTTTAATGAAGTGAAACTTTATTTGTTGGAAAGTACTCAGAGAGCTGAATTCAACAAAATTTAATTCACTCGTTTTGGAGTTTCCTAGCCAAAGTTATGTGGGTTTTAAGTTTGAACTAGAAACTGAAAATCGGGGAAAGTTTAATCTCCTGCCGGTGGGACCGAGGCAACGTGGCGCCATTTGGGAGAAGGACACACGGGTTCACAAAGTTATAACGCACAGCCACACTTTGATCCGGGTTCACAGAAGATCCGGTCCGGCTCAACACAGTGGCTGACGTGTGGGACCCAAACCCATCTTCTTCCTGCCCTCGCTCCCGCGCGCGACCGCGCCCCACCTCGCCGGAACTTGCTCCTCCGGCCACCTTCTGCGCTCTAGCTCACCGCTAGGCTCTAACCCAACACGAGGAGCACTTCAGTGAAGTTTCCCCGCGCCGGCCGTGGCTCCTACCTAGCTTGTGACAACACAGCGGCTCACACCGACTCCGGCGACGTCACCCGCCACCTCTAGCCCGCCAAACCCTGAGTTTTCGAGCTCTACAGCACCGGTGTGACATGTAGATGCTCGACTTGAACTCAGTTTAGCTCGGGAGAGGTCCTAAGTGAGCTCGCACCGTGCGCCGAAGGTTTTCGCGCTAAGGTTGCAAAGGAAGGTTGTTCACTACTGAGTCTAGCTCGTGTAGGTGCAGTTTGAGGATATCTAAATTATTATGTGGTGAGAATTAGGAAAATCCGCACCCGAACGTCGGTCTACACTGAATGGAAGGAAAATACAAAATTCGTCGCCGGTGATCGACCACTCGGGCTACGGTTTGGAGGTGAGCAACACGAAGTCCTAACACATCTCGGGATGCCTTAGCTTGGTCGTGACAAGTTCCTGTTAGGGCTGTCCACGCGAGCCTGAGGTGCGGAAGGACCTTAGTTCACAAGAAAAGTTTTCGGTCTTGGTCGGGAAAAGCCGGACTCGGCTGGTTCTTGTGACGGGGAGGTAGGAGGAGAGGCTATAGTACAGTTTCGCAGCTCAGACGCGCTGGTTTCACAGAGTGTTTGCCGGCGGTCGACTGCTCGAAGGGAAACGGCAGGGCGGCTCTGTTCGTGCGCGCGAGGGGAAAGAAAAATCGAGTTGCTGCTGCTCGTGAGGCAAAAGATCGTCGCGTGGGTTGAAGTAACCGAGCAAATCCCCAGCGTGTGCGGGAAGCAGGAGCTGGCGCCGACTTCAGCTTGGTGCCGCGCGCTGCCTCAGCCTGAGAACCCGAGCACCAGTGTTTCAGTCAGTTTGCTCAATTGTGACGTTGACAAGAGGGCCCCACCCCCTAGTTTTAACCTTAAACTTCAATTTTCCACTGCTCTTAATCTTTGTGACCTGCATGCCCTTGTACATTTGAATAATTCTCCCAATGCCCATTTGGATTTGAATCATTCAAATTGTGGAGTGTTTGAAATATATCTACAGCACATATGTAGTTTGAAATTCAAATTGAACTTATATTTGCTTAATTTAGCTCATGTTAAGATCAACTCCAAATGGAGTAAAAATTGGGGTGTGAGGTCACACAAATGTGCTGAGTGTGAATATGAATCCCACTTTTGAATTCATGGGATGAAAGGAGTTTGAATTTGAATTTAAGTTCAAACTAGCCTTTTTCTAGTTGTACCCAAAAACACCTCAAAAGGTTTTGGATTTGGGTGAAATTTGGCATGAGCATTCCTAGCAAGGTCAGCCAATATATGATTCATGTGGGAAATACCACTTCTGCATTTTGTCAGTTTATCACCTAATGACTATGTTGATGGTGTTTACTTGCTCTTCAAAGATGTTCATAAAACTTCCTCAAATGAGGGTTGTGTGGTGTGATGAACACTTTGAGTGTATGCAAAACTTGAGCCCTTACAGAGCCCAAGCCGCCCCCAACAACGACTTCCCCGAGGTCTAAAACCTAGAGGCGGCAAGTACCAGCCCCGGAGACAGCCGGGAACGCCGTTCCGGCGGACCTCGCCAGCGCGCGCAGCCACCCGAGTCTTCTGGCGTGAGGTGGAAGATGACCGAGGGGTGGGGCCCGCGGTCTGAGTTTTAAACATTTCCAATATTTTCAGACTTTAGTTCAAATTTCAAATGCCCATAACTTTTGCTAGGATGGTGCAAATTGAGTGAACCAAATTTTGTTGGATTCAGCCCTTCGATTACTTTTGAGCAAAATAAGTTTCAGTTCATGTAATTCATTATTTTTCCAGAATTAATTCCCTAAATTTAAACTGTTGGGAATTTTATCTGGAGATTTGCTTTATGGAAAATTCTGAAATTTGGCTAGAATGTTCATTTGAAAATCCTTGAGTCATATTTAAATTTCAGATCCATCCAAGTTCATTTAGTCCCTCTAATGGTGTGATTAAGTGAACTGCCCTGAGAAAATAGAAAAATGTACTGAAACATTTTTCATAATTTTCTAAAATCTTGATTAGGGCATAACTTTCTCTAGGAGTCTTCAAATTACATGAAACCAACTCCATTAGAACCATCTCAAACTCTAGTTTCCATAAAGTAATGGTTTGATCCATGAAAATCCCTGGAAATCCTTAGAAGCTCTAGTAATAACCATTTAGACTTTTATTTGTGCAGAGCTCAAATGAGTTTTGTTTCAAATGGAATTTGGTCAAGTCTCTGGTTAGGTTCTTACCAAGCCACAGTAAAAATTCAGAGCTAAATGGGATGTATAGCTAGAGTTATAGTCTTTATATGCTAAATTTAACACATTTGCATTTAATTTGACATATCGTTAAATTGATTACGTGTACTCGCTGAATGCAAGGAGACCCCGGAGATTTTGGACTTCATACCTCCGGAGGAGACACTAACCCCTGACCCGAAGCAACAAGGCAAGCCCCGGATTGCATTTAACAAGTTTTATCAAGTTTTGCTTTATACTCACATAGCTTGAAGTATATATGTGCATTAGGTGTAGGATGATTGACACTCCACATGCATAACCATTTTATTCCAAAGGGAGTGAGCGTAGTATCTAAGTCCTCGAGTAGATCATGCTTTGCTTAATGTTTATAGACTTTGGTACAAGTCGAGTACTTAAAATCTACTCGCGAGTATAGGGTTCGTCACACACGGGATTGGTTAGAGATGTGAGACAACTTTAGTAAGAAAAATGAGACTAGGCAGGGGCAAGGACGCAGCAAGAGGAAGTCCTGTGTGCGTAGCCCTGACCGTGTCGACTGAGGACCAATCCGTGTGCGGCCCCGCTGAACAAGTTTGAATGTACCGAAGGCATATCGGATATATGGGGTCCGATAAACTGATGTAACCTATACCTCCGGGCGTCGAGGCATAACGCACCAATTTATAGGTGTAGGGTGAGGGCAGCAAGGTGGAAATCCGCTAACGGGCATAGAGAGATGCTCCATGTAGGGAACCTCCTGTCCGTTTGGGTGTGAATGGTTCGATATTTGGGCAGTTTGGTGAAAGATTGTTCCGTACGACATCGAGGGAGCGTGTTGTGTAGCTCCGCGGATGGGCGTATGCGACGTGCTATTCGGGTATCCCTGCAGGTGTATAATCAGTCGATTCGCCGTCCCTCGCGGTTATGAATACCGCTTGTTCACTGTGTCGTGACATAGGTAAAAATATGGAATGTTGTGATTCAATACTGCTGATATGAATAACTTGTATTGCTACATGTGTACCACCAAATATTGCTCACTAAATTTCAGATTAATGAACCGTTAACTTGTTGCCAAAAGATGAATTAAGGATGAACCTGTAGGCATGTCCTTTTCTGCAAATTGCCTCCCTACCTTTGTTGTGACCTGCATGTAGAGTTTCCTGTGTAGGAGAGTCGGTTAAGACTTGCTGAGCCGTTGTGCTCACGGTTGCTGCTATAAGTGTTTGCAGGTGAGGAGTACCCCACGGACTAGGAGTATGAGTCCACCGGTGAGGGCTACCCTCCGTCGGGGACTACGGCTTTGTGGAAGCCGTACACGCCACGTTGAGGCTGAGTGGAGCTAGTGTGGCTTTGTAAAATTCCCAAAAAGTGGTAGCAAGAAAAATTCAGCTCATGTACACTTAGGAAAAATGAGGGGAATTAAAACTTTGAATTATAACGGTGTGAGTTCAAAGTTGTGAATCAAACTTCCCAAAAACTTCCAAACATGGAGATTTAAATGCACAGCTTGGATCTTCATAGTCCAAATATTCACCCTTCCAAATTTTAGCTCATTTGGAGGAGTTTCAATATTTGTTTGGGATTAAAAGGAGAAGCCCTCTAATCTGAATTTCAAATTCAGTTTGAAATTCCAACTCCGTCAATTTGCAAATTTGGTTCCACAAATGTGTTCTCCACAATTGAATGGGCATCCATGCCAAAAATTGGAAACTTTGGAGCTTGTTTGCTATGTTTTTGGGGCAATACAAAATGGAGAATTCAAACTCCATTTCAAATTCCAATGGTCAAATACAATTCAAACTTTCACACCAGAATTCAAATCATTTGAATTCAGAAAGTTTAAACCATGACTTGGTGTGAAAGTTTAGCCTTAAATGTTGAGGTGCTGGGGTAAAAATATCTGTGGAAAGTAATTGAGAAATTAGAGGTGGTGGGACCCTTTGTCAGCCACACATGCAACACAACCGACTGTTTTTGCTTCTCTCGGGTGATCACGGCGCGCCACCGAGCTGCACTGCTTGCCACCAAGTTGCTTGCCTCGCTTGCTCCCGATGTCAGCTCGTGGGTGATCAAGGCAGCAGCACCAAGTGCATTTCTTCTCTTCTCCACGTTCCAACCGAAGCGTTCCTCAGCTCCTCGCTCGAGCGCTCACGGGAGAAACCAGCAACCCTCAGTGCTCGCTGTTCAGCAGCCTTCCACCACCCCTAGCACCGGTTGAGCCACCCAGGAGCTGCGCCGGCGCCTCCTCAACATGCTCCACCGCTCCTCAGCTCATCCCCGAGCTCCCCTCGCTGTTCCCGAGCTATTCTTCACCGGGAGAAGACAGAGCACGCCGACCCTCACTGCTCCTCGCTTTCCAGCCGCTCCAACGCCTCTCCCGCACGTCCAACACCTCTCTAAGGTGCGACAAGGTGTGTAGGTCATGCTACAGCAGTCCCCTTGCCCTTCCCCGTTGCTGTCTCGCCGGAATTTGAGTTTTGGCGCCGGTACACGTGAAGAACCAGCCCAAACCAAAACTGTAAATTCATCCAACGTGGTTGATCATCGGTTCTACAATTCAAGCCACAGAAACTAGTGATCCTAGCGCCCTCCCACGCCAAAGCACCCATCAAACCGTCCACCACACGCCCCCGGGCGACGAGAAATCGCCGGCGGCGGCAAAAACGGGTTGGTCCTCCGGTGAACCCTAATTTCCGGCCGTTTGCTGCAAGGTTTAGCATGCGTTCCATGCTCCCCGATCACAGTTGATGCTTTAGGGCAAGGTAGCTCGCCGGGGGAAGCTTCGGACACGCCAGAACGCGTTGATGCCGAGCTCCCGAGCCGCCCCACCGGTGCCGACCTGTTTCCGGCCGTTTTCATGCGCCGAAACCTTCCCGGCAGCTGCGCCATGTTCCCAGGAGCATGTAGGGCGAAACTGGAGCTAATTTGGTGGAGAAATGAGGGAGAACGAGCCATGCCACGATCTGAGCTGGATGCACGTGCGTTCTCTGGCGGGATGTTGAAGAAAGACCTGACGAGTGGGCCCCCTGTTAAGTCTCTGTGTAGGTTTCAAACAGAGAGCTATTCATGTTTGAAAAAATACATAAATTTGGATAAAAAGATCCAAAATTAGTGAGATAAATTTTGTTGGAATCCTCATGAGGAGTACTTCACAGAGGAATAAATTTCTTGCTATGAAAATGCCCAGGAATTTCTGAAGAATTGTTTTTAGTAAATATTTTAGGGATTTATTACAGGAGCAATTATTTATGAAATATTCCCAAATTTGGGCAGCTTGCCCTTTTCATAGTAACTGATCTCCAGTAGTAATTTGAGCTTCATTGGAGTTCATTTGGTAGTCTAAATGGCCTTCCAAAGTTCAGCCTTTATTTGGAAATTCAAATATAAACAGATACTTTTCAGAACTCCTGTCCAACTTCAAAAATTCATATCTCTCTGATGGTAGCTCCAAAAATGGTGAAACAAATTTTTTTAGAACCATGGAGACTTACCCTAATCAGATCTTCCACTGTTAGCTACGTCAAAGCTCCTGAATTGGGCTCAAAATTCAGAGAAGCATTGTACTTGTAGGAATTTTAAAGACTACATTGTGCAATGACATGTCTCCAAATTTGGCTCAAATCATCCTTAGAGAGTCTAGTATCTACTGTAAAAATCCCAAAGCCAATTAAGGATCCTAAATAGCAGTAGCTATGAATAGGTATTCAATTCTTATAAGTCCTTAATACTTATACATATATTTTGTTACCTTTCATATTAGTGACCGAAGTTGAGGACGCACCGGAGCCCTTGGACGTCCTCCCACAAGAAGCTGACTTCCCATTTAAGTCGCAACCAGGCAAGCCCCGGTTTGCACTTAAGTAACTTTTATAAAGCTTTCCATTTGTATCACCTATGTCTAGGGTGAATGCTTGCCTTAGAGTTAGGGTGATTGAAACCCTAGTTGCATAACCTTTAAATCCTATGGAGAGTTGGGTAGTTTACATACTCGATGAGTAAAGAATGCCATGCTAATGTTTAGGATCTCGGTAGAAGTCGAGTGGTTTGAAGCTACTTGCGAGATAGTACTTATCACACAGGATGAGAAGAGGTAGAAAATGGCATGAATTGTAAAAATGAGATCCTGCAGGGGGGATAGGATGCAGTGAGCAGAGGTCTCACGTGTGTAGCCCTGTTGGTGTCGGTTGAGGACCGTCCGTGTGCGGCCCTTCTGGACAAGTATCGAACAGTACCGGATGCATACTGGCATATGGGAGCCAGGAAACTAATGTAATTGGTTAACCTGGGTGCCGAGGCTTACCCAACCGTAAATAGGAGTGGGTTGAGGGTAGCAAGGTGTAAATCTGCCAGTGGGCACAGTCACGCTCCATGCGGGGACCTCCTTCCCGTTACGGATGGACCGGTTCACCATTTGGCTGCCTTTGAAAGGTTGTCGCATACAACAGAGTAGGAAGCGGTGTGGAATCACGCTTCTGAAAGTGGGTGTATGTGACGTGTTATCCGGGTGTGTCTTGATTGCAATCACCGTCCCTCGCGGTTATTTGAGTTCACTGCGCTGTGACGTAGTAAGAAGTGAAATAAGCCAACTGAAAATGTTGTATTGATCTATTAATGTCTTGAATACCTTGATTCCTGTAGTTATAGAGCTAATTAAGTTTATATTCCACTTTGGGCATCACCACATCGGAGGAAAGTGTTTCTTGCTTGATTGTTGACTTCCGATGTGAGGGCTGCCTAAGTCTCATTAACCTGTTGCTATAAAACTGAAAATAAGGATCAACATGTAGGCGTGTCTTTATTGCAAAGTCCTTTTCCTATCTTACACATCCCTGCATGTAGAGTTCCATGCCTAGGGTTGACGGTTAAGACTTGCTGAGCCTTCGTGCTCACGGTTGCAATATTCGAGCTGTGTGCAGGTGAGAGTTATGAGGAGGGATCCAAGAACGAGGCGATGCCCCCGTCGGGGTACACGGCCGAGCTGGAGCCCTGCACGACGCCGTGACCTCCGGTTCCATGTTGCTAGTGTGTAGCATCGCCGGGCTGGACAGCTACACTTTTTCATAGTTGGGATGAAAGGGTGTTAATAAAGAATACTTCCGCTGTATAGTTATATTTTGTAAAAGACTTCCGCTGTTTTATATCAAATAAAAAGTTGTATGTTGTTCTTTATTCTTTTCGTGTGTGATGTTGGGTGACGCATCGCATGGCACCACCCTATGCGATCCTGGAGTGGGTGAACCACGGGGTGGTCCCCACAGACATGGTATCAGAGCCGCATTGGGAATAGCACACTCGAAAAGAGCCTATTTTAAAAACTTAGAAGTAGTCGAGTGAGGATTAGTCACTAAGCCCACATAAGGTCTATGATAGTAGTAGTTACTAAGGTGGAAATGCAAACATATTTGTTATACATTCTGTAACGACGCTCCGACATCAGGTGAGAGGTAAGGTACGCCACCGCAGGCGGATCAATTGCGGTAACTCCCCATACGAGTAAAGGTGTGGAAGGATATACCGTGGCTTGGCACGGTAGTGAATATGAGTCTCTGAACCTTTTTCCATGGTTCTGAGAGCATATGAAAACGCTGATCTCCAGCGTGCTTTAGGCAAAAGTGAGAATACCTCATCATGTGGTAAGCAACACGATAGTATGCAACTCTTGAACGTTCAATGTTCCAAGGGCCATATGCAGTGCTTGCCATCGGCGTGCCTCAACGGTCATGAGGCAGTAGGTGGTATCCGTTGGGTTGATAAAATTCCCAACCGTGACGACCTGTTCGCGCTCTATCGGGTTCCCCGTCGTGTGGTGTGAAAACACGACCACGTACCTTGAGACGTGGCTTGACTCAAGGATGATCCGTATGGCAATGATACTGACCGTATGTCTTTATTATGATATGGAACTGCCTGGAATGTCAAAAACCTTTGTGTGCACAATTATTGTGTGTTCTTCTGCAGGTACATTAACCATGTTAGCGCATGACGTGTAGAAAAACGTCTTTAGTTCCACCATTTGACACGTATAAGCCGGAATACCGGTTTAGGATTTTTCTTTGGTGAGGAAACATAGTACCGACTGCATAAAACTTTATTTTCAAAGAAAAGAATCACACTGAAGTTTAGGAATTCAGTTAGGGGTTAGTAAAGTCGTATATTGAACTAAAAGTCAATTGGGAGTATAGATTCAATCTCAAAAACATAGGAATAATCTCCCCTGTTTTCGGCAGAAAATTTGCTGAATTTGAACATGGCATAACTTAAGATTGGTTGAACCAATGGAGGTGTGGGATACCATTCTGGAAAGGTTTTGAAGTCCTCTACAACTTTTCTGTGGAGCTCCAGAACAAAATATCCCTTCAATGGGATGAAAATCTCAGGAGAGTAAGTACTGTCCAGAAACAGGGCAGACCAAAAATGCTCTCTGAAAATTTTATGTATTTCAACCACAACTTCCTGTAGAAAAATTTCTAAGGGTCAAGGAAGACACCGTTGGAAAGTGCAGGAAATGTGCTACAACTTTTAATGTTGTTGAACACTAGTCCAGATTTTGCCTCTATAGAAGTCAAAACTGTTGAATTATCTAGACTGGTCAGCTGGACCAAAAGCTGGACAAGGCACCATGTTGAAAAATTTCAACCAAACAACTAGGTTTCACCTTTCGATATCCAGCGGCAGTTGTAAAACAGCTAGTTGGAGTCAAAAAGTTTATGCATTCAACATATAATTTCGAGTTAGTACATGTTTGAGTCCAGTACAATAGCGAGGAATTACGCATGCTAACACACTTAACATCCCGTGGTGACCCCGATGGTCGAAATGAACTTTTAACCCATAAAGTTCAATACTTTGGAACTCGATCGTATGACACGGTCCAGTGATGTATATGTTGCATAAAGTTTATATTTTATCCATATGTGTGACTGTTATGCGTACTGTTTATCCCATTCTCGCATTACTATTGTAAAGACTGGATGAGCTAAGCTCACATGTGCTGATCGTTTGAATGGTATGAATGCAGAATGGTGCGGACATGTTCAACGCAAGAGGAGGGAAGTCCGAGTCAAGTTCGTGGTGATGAGTCTCCACCTCCGAAGCAGACCACGACGCAACAGCAACCACCTCCTCCACAACCAGAACTTCCAAGGAATCTTGCGGAGGTTCTCGCCTCAGTGCTCGGCTCGCGTGACGAGCAAACCGAGCTGCTGCGGATGTTGGTCCAGCAGAATGCGTCCCATCAGGGAGGATGCCAAGACAATGGGCAACGCCAGCCCCAACAAAGTTCATATTCAGAATTCATGGCGACCCATCCACCGGTCTTCACGGAGGCCGAAGAACCTTTGGAGCCGGACAGCTTTATCCGCACTCTGGAGGCGAAGTTCGGGCTCCTACGTTGCACCGAACATCAGAAGGCGCTGTACGCAGCGCAACAGCTTCAAGGAGAAGCCAGTACCTGGTGGGCGAACTACACCGCCTCCTTACCGGCTGGCCATGCCGTCACATGGACGGAGTTCCGGAGGCGTTCCGCGCCTATCACATACCACCCGGGGTCATGGAAATGAAGCTCCAGGAGTTTCTGGCGCTACGACAGGATGAGAGGAGTGCTCACGAGTACTCCAGGCTATTCAACCGGCTGGCGCAGTATGCGCCAGGATTTGTGGGGACGGAAGACAACAAGCACAATACGTTCTTCCGGGGCCTGAATTCCAAGATGAAGGTCCATCTCGCCCAGAGCAATCACGGCACATTCAACGACCTAGTTAATGCTGCGATTCTACAGGAGAATGCTCACCGTGAGCGCGGTTCTGACAAGAGTAAACGCAGCACGCTGATGAGCAGCAGTGGTGGAACGCCACAAAAATACCGCGTGGTGTATCGCTCACCATCCGGTCAGAGATGGCAGCCACCGGCGCGACCGCCCCAGTTCCGTGGTCGACAATATAATGCGCCGGGCTTCCGACCAACGTATCCACCACAGCAACAGCAGCAGCAAAGGATGGTCCCGCGTGTGCCGCAGTTTCAGCAGCGTGCACCGGGATTCCGTCGTCAAGTCGGCGGGACCCCGACACCTTACACGTGCTTCACGTGTGGCCGTGTCGGGCACCTTTCGAGGGACTGCCCCGAGCCGCGGCAGGGCAGGGGTGCAGCATCATATCAGGGTGCTAATCAGCCCAAGAAACCAGCATCAAAACCTGGCAACGTCCACCACTTGGCCATCGAAGACGTGCCGGAAGACGAACCCGTCCTCGCGGGTACGTTCTCTTACCTAGATCATCCCGTAGTCATACTTTTTGACTCCGGTGCCAACCATAATTTCATAAGTATGTCTTATGTTATTAAACATCAACTGCCTATCATTCCCACAAATAATTCATATTTGATATGTTCTCCGGGTGGGAAAATAACAGCTGATAGAATGGTCTATAGAGCACCATTACAGTTAGGTGGGAATCTAAATCCGACTTCTCTGATCATGTTAGAGAGTCCAAAACTTGATGTCATTTTAGGAATGTCATGGCTACATCACCATGGTGCTGTTCTTGACATCATTCCACGTGTGGTTCGTTTAAACTCTCCACTCCATGAACCACATGTTCTTATTCTTGACCGTTCAGTTCAAGAAGCTCCAGCCACATATAACACGGAAGCCACAAAACTTGAGGATATTTGTGTGGTCCGTTAATACCCAGATGTTTTTCCGGATGATCTCCCGGGCATGCCACCCGAAAGGGATGTCGAGTTCAAGATTGAACTTGTACCTGGGACGACACCGATCTCACGGAGACCGTACAAGATGGCTCCGAATGAGCTGGCTGAACTAAAGGAGCAGCTCAATGACTTAATGAAGAAGGGTTTCATTTGACCGAGTTCCTCGCCATGGGGATGCTCGGCGCTGTTTGTGAAGAAAAAGGATGAAACCTTGAGGTTGTGTGTTGACTACCGGCCTCTCAATGCCGTCACCATCAAGAATAAATATCCACTGCCCCGCATCAATATCTTATTTGATCAACTTGTGGGTGCAAGTGTATTTTCAAAGATGGATCTTCGCTCCGGATATCATCAAATCAAGATCCGGGCGGAAGATATTCCAAAGACGGCCTTCTCAACGAGATATGGATTATATGAGTACCTCGTCATGTCCTTTGGTTTCACCAACGCCCTGGCACACTTCATGTATCTCATGAACTCAGTGTTCATACCGGAGTTGGACAAGTTTGTGGTGGTGTTCATAGACGACATCTTGGTTTACTCCAAGTCTGAAGAAGAACACGCCAAACACATGCATATCGTACTTCAACGATTAAGAGACCATAAGCTTTATGCCAAGTTCAGCAAGTGCGAGTTTTGGATCAGCCAAGTGCCATTCCTTGGTCACATTATTTCTGCAGAAGGTATTGCAGTTAATCCAAGCAAAATCGAACAAGTGCTGAAATGGAAATCCCCCGCATCAGTCAATGAAGTCAGAAGTTTCCTCGGGTTAGCAGGATATTACCGGAGATTCATACCGAACTTCTCCAAGCTTGCTAAGCCGATGACTGAACTGTTTAAGAAGGGAATCAAATATGTTTGGAGCTCAGCTTGTGAAGAAGCTTTCCAAGCATTAGTGAAGCATCTTACAACAGCCCCGGTGTTAGCTCAACCGGATACAACCAAGCCCTTCGACGTATATTGTGATGTGTCCGGTATTGGGCTTGGCTGTGTATTGATGCAAGGAGGAAGAGTGGTCGCCTATGGCTCACGTCAACTTCGTAACTATGAGCAGCACTATCCGACTCATGATCTTGAGCTCGCTGCTGTGGTGTTGGCATTAAAAATGTGGAGGCACTATTTGCTTGGGAACTTAGTGCACCTCTACACTGACCAAAAGAGTCTGAAGTATATATTCACTCAAAAGGAGTTGAATATGCGGCAACTGAGATGGCTAGAACTGATCAAAGACTATGAGATCGAGATTCACTACCATCCCGGTAAGGCAAGCGTGGTTGCCGACGCCTTGAGCCGCAAATCTCATGTCAACAATCTGTCCATCACCTCACCTGAAGAGGAGGAGCCGAGTCTGTACTTGGTTCCATATGGGGCACTATATAACCTTGCTCTCGTCCCTACAATATGAGAGGAGATTATGGAAGCGCAGAAGAAAGACATGGGAATGTCGCACATTCGGAGAAGGATGAAGAATGGCGAAATGAAATACTTCCGGAGAGATGAACAGACACTCTATGGTTTAAAGACCGTATAGTGGTATCCCGTGACATGAAGCTTCGGAGGAAAATCTTGGACGAAGCTCATTTGTCCAAGTATTCTATTCATCCGGGCAGCAACAAGATGTACCAAGATCTGAAAACAAGGTTTTGGTGGACACGGATGAAAAGAGAAATCGCAAAGTACGTATCCGAATGTGATACGTGTCGGCGGGTGAAGGCCGACCATATGCGTAAAGCCGGATAGCTGCAACCATTGAACATCACAGTGTGGAAGTGGGAGGATATCAGCAAGGATTTCATTGTTGGTTTACCTCTCACGTATCACAAACATGACTCGATTTGGGTGATAGTCGATCGACTAACCAAGTCGGCTCATTCCATTCCCGTACATACAAGTTACGTGGCCAAGCAATATGCGGAAATTTATATTGTAAGAATTTTATGCTTGCACGGTGTTCCCCGCTCCATTATTTCAGATCGCGGTGCGCTGTTCGTCTCTCGGTTTGGGAACAGCTGCACGCATCATTGGGGACCAAACTGATCCGAAGCTCCACATATCACCCACAGACGGATGGTCAAACTGAACGGATGAACCAAGTGTTGGAAGACATGCTGCGCGCTTGTGCCATCCACCACGGCAAGAATTGGGACGATCATTTTCCGTTGGCGGAGTTTTCTTACAACAATGGGTATCAAGCTAGCATCAAGATGGCACCGTATGAAGCTCTCTATGGCCGGAAATGTCGCACACCTCTCAACAGGTGCGAGTCTTGCGAGTGAGTTATCTACGGCATTGAACTTGTGAATGAGGCTGAAGAACGAGTGTGAGTAATACAAGCCAATCTTAAGGCTGCTCAATCTCATCAGAAAAGCTATGCGGATAAAAGACGCCGTCCTCTCCACTTCGACATCGGGGACCATGTTTATGTCTGTGTGTCTCCGATGAAGGGAGTTCATCGTTTCGGAGTGAAGGGTAAACTTGCGGCGCGGTTCATTGGTCCGTTCGCCGTCGTTGAAAGATGCCGGACCTTGGCCTATCGCTTGGATCTACCGGCGTCGCTTGCAGGTATTCACAATGTCTTCCATATCTCTCAACTGAGGAAATGCCTCAAACCCTCAGCTGAAATCCGCACTGAAGACATAGAAGTTCTTCAACCGGACCTCACGTACACGGAGTATCCGATCCGGATTATCGATGAAAAGACTCGCGCCACAAGAAACTGGACCTTATGGTTCTACAAGGTCTTGTGGAGCCACCATACCGCGGATGAGGCAACATGGGAAAACGAGGACTATCTCCGAACATATTATCCGGACTTGCTATCATCGTATACCTTGTAAAGTTTTCCCCACTTTGCATTTCATTTGGAATCTCGGGACGAGTTTCTTTTTAAGGGGTAGGGATGTAAAATCCCCAAAAAGTGGTAGCAAGAAAAATTCAGCTCATGTACACATAGGAAAAATGAGGGGAATTAAAACTTTGAATTATAACGGTGTGAGTTCAAAGTTGTGAATCAAACTTCCCAAAAACTTACAAAAATGGAGATCTAAATGCACAGCTTGGATCTTCATAGTCCAAATATTCACCCTTCCAAATTTTAGCTCATTTGGAGGATTTTCAATATTTGTTTGGGATTAAAAGGAGAAGCCCTCTAATCTGAATTTCAAATTCAGTTTCAAATTCCAACTCCCTCAATATGCAAATTTGGTTTCAGAAATGTGTTCTCCACATTTGAATGGGCATCCATGCCAAAAATTGGAAACTTTGGAGCTGGTTTGCTATGTTTTTGGGACAATACAAAATGGAGAATTCAAACTCCATTTCAAATGCAAATGGTCAAATACAATTCAAACTTTCACACCAGAATTCAAATAATTTGAATTCAGAAAGTTTAAACCATGACTTGGTGTGAAAGTTTAGCCTTAAATGTTGAGTTGCTGGGGTAAAAATATCTGTGGAAAGTAATTGAGAAATTAGAGGTCGTGGGACCCCTTTGTCAGCCACACAAGCAACACAACCGACTGTTTTTGCTTCTCTCGGGTGATCACGGCGCACCACCGAGCTGCACTGCTTGCAACTGAGCTGCTTGCCTCGCTTGCTCCCGAAGTCAGCTTGTGGGTGATCAAGGCAGCAGCACAAGTGCATTTCTTCTCTTCTCCACGTTCCAACCGAAGCGTTCCTCAGCTCCTCGCTCGAGCGCTCACGGGAGAAACCAGCAAACCTCGGTGCTCGCTGTTCAGCAGCCTTCCACCACCCCTAGCACCGGTTGAGCCACCCAGGAGCTGTGCCGGCGCCTCCTCAACATGCTCGACCGCTCCTCAGCTCATCCCCGAGCTCCCCTCGCTGTGCCCGAGCTATTCTTCACCGGGAAAAGACAGAGCACGCCGACCCTCACTGCTCCTCGCGTTCCAGCCGCTCCAACGCCTCTCCCGCATGTCCAACAGCTCCCTAAGGTGCGCCAAGGTGTGTAGGTCGTGCTACCGCAGTCCCCATGCCCTTCCCCGTCGCTGTCTCGCCGGAATTTGAGTTTTGGCGCCGGTACACGTGAAGAACCGCCCCAAACCAAAACTGTAAATTCATCCAACGTTGTTGATCATCGGTTCTACAATTCAAGCCACAGAAACTAGTGATCCTAGTGCCCTCCCACACCAAAGCACGCATCAAACCACCCACCACACGCCCTGGGCGACGAGAAATCGCCGGCGGCGGCGAAAACGGGTCGGTCCTCCGGTGAACCCTAATTTCCGGCCGTTTGCTGCAAGGTTTAGCATGCGTTCCATGCTCCCCGATCACTGGTGATTCTTTAGGGCAAGGTAGCTCACCGGGGGGAGCTTCGGACACGCCAGAACGCGTTGATGCCAAGCTCCCGAGCCGCCCCACCGGTGCCGACCTGTTTCCGGCCGTTTTCATGCGCGGAAACCTTGTCTGGCAGCTGTGCCATGTTCCCAGGAGCATGTAGGGCGAAACCGGAGCTAATTTGGTGGATAAATGAGGGAGAACGAGCCATGCCATGATCTGAGTTGGGTGCACGCGTGTTCTCTGGCGGGAGGTTGAAGAAAGACCTGCCGAGTGGGCCACCCCTGTTAAGTCTCTGTGTAGGTTTCAAACAGAGAGCTATTCAAGTTTGAAAAATACATAACTTTAGGTAGAAAGCTCCAAAATTAGTGAGACAAATTTTGTTGGAATACTCATGAGGAGTACTTCACAGAAGAACAAATTTCTTGCTATGAAAATGCCCAGGAATTTCCGTAGAATTGTTTTTAGTAAATATTTTAGGGATTTATTACAGGAGCAATTCTTTATGAAATATTCCCAAATTTGGGAAGCTAGCCCTTTTCATAGTAACTGATCTCCAGTAAAAATTTGAGCTTCATTGGAGTTCATTTGGTAGGCTAAATTGCCTTCCAAAGTTCAGCATTTATTTGGAAATTCAAATATAAACAGAAACTTTTCAGAACTCCCGTCCAACTTCAAAAATTCATATCTCTCTGATGGTAGCTCCAAAAATGGTGAAACAAATTTTTTTTAGAACCATGGAGACTTACCCTAATCAGATATTCCACTGTTAGCTATGTCAAAGCTCCTGAATTGGGCTCAAAATTAAGAGAAGCAATGTACTTGTAGGAATTTTAACGACTACATTGTGCAATGACATGTCACCAAATTTGGCTCAAATCATCCTTAGAGAGTCTAGTATCTACTGTAAAAATACCAAAGCCAATTAAGGATCCTAAATAGCAGTAGCTATGAATAGGAGTTCAATTCTTATAAGTCCTTAATACTTATACATATATTTTGTTACCTTTCATATTAGTGACCGAAGTTGAGGACGCACCGGAGCCCTTGGACGTCCTCCCACCAGAAGCTGACTTCCCCTTTAACTCGCAACCAGGCAAGCCCCGGTTTGCACTTAAGTAACTTTTATAAAGCTTTTCATTTGTGTCACCTATGTCTAGGGTGAATGCTTGCATTAGAGTTAGGGTGATTGAAACCCCAGTTGCATAACCTTTAAATCCTATGGAGGGTTGGGTAGTTTACAGACTCGGCGAGTAGAGAATGCCATGCTAATGTTTAGGATCTCGGTAGGAGTCATGTGGTTGAAAGCTACTCGCGAGATAGTACTTATCACACGGGATGAGAAGAGGTAGAAAATGGCATGAATTGTAACAATGAGACCCAGCAGGGGGGATAGGATGCAGTGAGAAGAGGTCTCACGTGCGTAGCCCTGTTGGTGTTGGTTGAGGACCGTCCGTGTGCGGCCCTGCTGGACATGTATCGAACAGTACCGGATGCATACTGGCATATGGGAACCAAGAAACCGATGTAATTGGTTAACCTGGGTGCCGAGGCTTACCCAACCGTAAATAGGAGTGGGTTGAGGGTAACAAGGTGTAAATCTGCCGGTGGGCACAGTCATGCTCCACGCGGGGACCTCCTGCCCATTACGGATGGACCGGTTCGGCATTTGGGTTGCCTTTGAAAGGTTGTCGCATACAACAAAGTAGGAAGGGGTGTGGAATCACGCTTCTGAAAGTGAGTGTATGTGACATATTATCCGGGTGTGTCTTGATTGCAATCACCGTCCCTCGCGGTTATTTGAGTACCCCCTTGTTCACTGCGCTGTGACGTAGTAAGAAGTGAAATAAGCCAACTGAAAATGCTGTATTGATCTATTAATGTCTTGAATACCTTTATTTCTGTAGTTATAGAGCTAATTAAGTTTATAATCCACTTTGGGCATCACCACATCGGAGGAAAGCGTTTCTTGCTTGATTGTGGACTTCCGATGTGAGGGCTGCCTAAGTCTCATTAACCTGTTGCTATAAAACTGAAAATAAGGATCAACATGTAGGTGTGTCTTTATTGCAAAGTCATTTTCCTATCTTACACATCTCTGCATGTAGAGTTCCATGCCTAGGGTTGATGGTTAAGACTTGCTGAGCCTTCGTGCTCACGGTTGCAATATTTGAGCTGTGTGCAGGTGAGAGTTATGAGGAGGATCCGAGGACGAGGCGATGCCCCCGTCGGGGTACACGGCCGAGCTGGAGCCCTGCACGCCGCCGTGATCTCCGATTCGATGCTGCTAGTGTGTAGCGTCCCCGGGCTGGACAGCTACACTTTTGCATAGTTAGAATGAAAGGGTGTTAATAAACAATACTTCCGCTGTATAGTTATATTTTGTAGAAGACTTCCGCTGTTTTATATCAAATAAAAAGTTGTGTGTTGTTCTTTATTCTTTTGGTGTGTGCTGTTGGGTGCCGCATCGCACGGCACCACCCTATGCGATCCTGGAGTGGGTGAACCACAGGGTGGTCCCCACAGGCTTGTCCGTAGGGCCGGACAACCAACTTTTGCTAGTTAGGTGTTGGCGTGAGTTGTACAAATACTTTCCGCTGCTGTAGACTCTGTACAGGAGTTGTAACTGAAGATTGTACTACTTTTGCACAAATTCATCATGTTTTAATGTAATACTATGTTAAATTATTGTGTGTGCTGTCGGGTGTCGCATCGTGCGGCACCACCATCTGTGATCCTGGGATGTACGGATTTTGGTCCGTCACAGGCTGGCATAGAGCCGCTTATTGGATAGCACACTAAATAAGGACAATATTACTGGAAAACTTATGATTACGGTGAGGATTCGCTAGTATGCCCAAATAAGGATTATATTAGTATAGTTACTTAAAGTGGCATGACTAACCTACTTGTTATAATTCTGAATTTTGATTATGTAACAACGCACCTACACTCAGGTAAACATGGTAAAGAACGCAACCGAAAGCGCATCAATTTTGGTTAGCTCCCCTGACGAGGAAAGTGGTTCAGGGTATAGGTCTCACAGCTTGGTGTGAGACGTCAATATGAAACTCTTGAACTCTTCATGTTCCTGAGTTCATATGAAACGCTGGTCTCTGGCGTGCATTAGGCAAGAAAGTGGAAACCACATCGTGTGATCGGTAACGCGATAGTGTGTTCTTCTGGAAATAGCCTAGGAGGACATACGCAACTCTTGCCATCGGCGTGCCCTGCAGGGCAGTAGGTGGTAACCGTTGGGTTGATAAAATTCCCAACCGTGATGACCCGTTCATGCTCTGCTCAGGTTCACCGTCGTGTGGTGTGAAAACGCGACCATGTACCTTGAGACGTGACTTGACTCAAGGACGGCCCGTATGGAAATGATATGGACCTGCCTGAAATGACAAAAACCTTTGAGTGCATCATTACTGAGTGTTCTTCTGCAGGTACTAACCACGCACGTATTCTGTGTAGTACACGTTTGCGGGAGACCGTGTTAGTGCCACAGTTGAGTCGTATATGCTGGTATAATTCGGTTAGGATTTTCCATTTGGTGAGGAACGTAGTACAGACATGTAATAATCATGATTGCATTAAAAACAAATTTGAAAAGCAACTAAGATAACCAAGTTTAATTTCTTAGGATTATAGTTTTGAAGAGAAAGTCCAATAATTTAGTAATGCAGCTTAAGGAACTTAAAAAACCGAGTCCTCTGTTTTTGGCAGCAAGTTGCTGAACTTTAACAGAGCATAACTCAGAGGTTACTTGGCCACTGGAGGTGTGGGATATAGTTCCGGAAAGACGTTTAAGTGCTCTACAACTTTGTTGTAGACTTCCAGAACAGAATCACACATCAAACTTGTTGAAATTCCGGAGGATTGTAAACTGTCCAGAACCTGGACAGATTCAAAACACTCTCTGGACTGTTCTGTTTTTCAAGCATAACATCCTCTAGAGAAATCTAAAATAATCATATGATACTTTCTTGGAATGTTTAGGAGGTGTGTTACATCTTTGTAATTCAACATTTTTGCAGTTGCAGTACGGAATTCAGTGGAATCATGAGTTGTAAACAGCAACTTTCAAAGGAGGTGCCGTTGAAATTCTTCCAGAAATTCTGTGACTTTGAATTATCACAACTTTTTAACCAGAGCTGATCTGGGGGAAAATAAATACTCATTGGAAATATACTGAAGTTAACTTGAACTTTGGTATTCCACTTGAGTTATGAAAATGCAAAGTACCATGTCAAAATCTGGGATGGGTAGAAATTGGTCATTTTGGGCAGAGGAATGAACAGTTGAACTCATTGGAGAGATTGTTGTACCTATTGGGGTTTTATTACACCCAATGGGGTAGGACATACTCATGAGTTTTTATATTTAACTAGTGAAAGATTTGAGTATATTACCTACTCAAGTTCTTTTTGCTAGATACCATGTTTGGGTCGTATTGAAGATAAAGTGTAGTATACGTGATGACAAAGCGATAATAACGTCTCGTAGTGACCAAATCTAGTTGAGATGAACCTCCAAAGAGGAAGTCCGTCAATTTGGATTTCACTAATTTGTATTTGGTCTGGTAATGGTGTAGCATGTGCAAAGTTATTACACTATCTATGTACGAGACGTCTCGCATGTTTACTGTCATAATGTATACCACTATTTTATGGACTGCCTAGAGTATGCTATGGGGCTAATGTTATTGTTGTTATGGTTGCAGATGGTTCGTACCAGGACCACGCACGAGGTCAGGGGCTCGAGTCAGCAAGTGGGTGATGACTCCCAGCCACCTGCCTACGACAACAACCCGCAGCAACAACGACCACCGCCGCCTATGCTTACACTAGCGGATGTGATCTCGGCGCTGGTGGGCTCTTGTGAGGAGCAGAACGACCTGCTCCGCACGATTGGGCAGAATACGCTCCAGGCAGGGACGCGTCAAGAGAGGGGGCCTCGTGAGCCCCACATCACTAAGTACTCGGATTTCATGAGTACGCATCCTCCAGTGTTCACTGAAGCGGTGGAACCACTTGAGGCCGACAACTAGCTGCGGACGATCGAGTCCAAGTTCGGGCTGCTCTAATGCATGGAGCGGCAGAAGACTCTCTTCGCGACACAGAAGCTTCACAGTGCCGCTGGTGCGTGGTGGGCGAACTATCTTGCCTCACTACCTGCTGGACATGCTGTGGAGTGGGCAGAATTCTGGTAGGCATTCCGCGCCTATCATATACCTCCCAGGATGATGAAGAGGAAGTTCCAAGAGTTCCTGGAACTAAAGCAAGGCGTGAGGAGTGCCCATGACTACTCCTGCGTGTACAACCATCTGGCGCAGTTCGCGTCGGATTACATTTCCACCAAGGAGAGGAAGCGCGAGCAGTTTTATCGGGGTTTAAATCCCGAGATGAAGACTCACCTCACGCAACGCAATCACGACACCTTTAACGACCTCGTCAATGACGCGATTCTGCAAGAGGATGCTCAGCGGGAATTTGCGGCTGAGCAGCGGAATCGCAGCGCTCCAACGAGCAGCGGGGATGGAGCTCTTCAAAAATATTGAATGGTGTATCGGACACCATCTGGTCAGCAGTGGCATCCACCGGCACAACCTAAACAGTTTGGGGGTCGTCCTTATCAGTCACCCCCGTTCCGACCCGCCATGCCATTGCCGCGTCCGCAACAGTAGCATATGGTAACCCGGGTGTTTCAACAGCCACAACACGCTCCGGGATTCCGTCCGCCGGTCAGCGGAGGACCACCTCGCTACACATGCTATACGTGTGGCCAGGCGGGTCATTTCTCGAAGGACTGTCGACAGGTGCAGCAAAGCAGTGGGCAAGCCCAATATCAGGGCGGTGCTCGAGGCTGACCAATGGTTAAGAAGGGAGGTCGGCGACCCGGGGGGCGTTTGTTACCTTGACAATGAGGACACCCTGGAAGGAGAGAACGTGCTGATGGGTACGTTCACTAACAACGAGCGTGCAATCATCATTTTATTTGATTCTGGTGCAACCCACAACTTTTCATAAGTGCATCATATGTGGTTAAGCATCAACTGCAAGTCTTTTCAACCGAGTGCTCATATATGATTTGCTCACCGGGAGGGAAAATTTCAGCAAATGTGATGATTCCAAAAGCACCGTTGTGCTTAGGTGGGAGAATATATCCCACTACTATTATTATTCTTGAGGGGCAGAAGATTGATGCAATGTTAGGAATGTCATGGCTAAGTTACCATGGCGCTGTCCTGGAAACTTTATCACGGAAGGTTCACCTCAACTCTCCACTCCACCGTCCGCATTCACTCATACTAGACAACCCTGTCACGGAAGTTTCAGCCGCCTATCATACTGAAGCTCCCAAGTGAGAGGACATCCCCGTAGTCTGAGAATACCCCGATGTGTTCCCGGATGATCTCCCGGGCAGGCCATTGAAAGGGACGTGAAGTTCAAGATTGAACTTGCACCCGGGACTACAACAATATTGCGGAGACCGTATAAGATGGCTCTGAATGAGCTGGCTGAGTTGAAGCAACAGCTCAATGACTTGTTGAGCAAGGGTTTCATTAGACCGAGTTCCTCACCATGGGGATGCTCGGCGCTGTTCGTAAAAAAGGAAGATGAAACCTTGAGGTTGTGTGTAGATTGCCGACCGCTCTACGCTGTCACCATTAAGAACAAATATCCACTGCCCCGCATTGACATCCTGTTTGATCTACTTGTGGGTGCAAGTGTGTTTTCAAAGATGGACCTTCGCTCCGGGTATCATCAAATAAAGATCCAGGTAGAAGATATCCCGAAGACGGCATTCTCGACGAGATATGGACTATATGAATATCTCGTCATGCATTTTAGTCTGACCAACGCCCCGGCACATTTCATGTACCTCATGAACTCGGTGTTCATGCCGGAGTTAGACAAGTTTGTGGTGGTGTTCATTGATAACATCTTGGCTTACTCCAAGATGGAAGAAGAACACAGCGAACACTTACTATCATCCTTCAACGATTGAGGGACCATAAACTCTATGCCAACTTCAGCAAATGCGAGTTGTGGATCAACTAAGTGACATTTTTGGGACATATCATCTCAGCGGAAGGCATTGCGGTTGATCCTAGCAAAATTGAACAAGTGCTGAAATGGAAAGCCCCTACTTCTGTCCATGAAGTCAGAAGCTTCCTTGGGTTAGCGGGATATTACCGGAGGTTCATCCCGAGCTTCTCCAAGCTTGCTAAGCCGATGACTGAATTATTGTAGGAGGGGACAAAATATGTTTGGAACTCAGCATGTGAAGGAGCGTTCCAAGCATTGGTGAGGCATCTCACAACAGCCCCGCTGTTAGCTCAGCCGGATACGACTAAGCCTTTCGATGTATATTGTGATACATCCAGTATCGGGCTTGGCTGTGTGTTGATGCAAGAAGGACGGGTGGTCGCGTATGGCTCAGCCAACAGCGAAACACCGAGCGGCACTATCCGACTCATGATCTTGAGCTCGCTGCTGTGGTATTGGTGCTAAAATTTGGATGCACTATCTTCACCCAAAAAGAGCTGAATATGAGACAAAGGAGGTGGTTAGAATTAATCAAATACTATGAGATTGAGATTCATTAACACCACGGCAAGGCAAATGTGGTTGCCAACGCGCTGAGTCGGAAATCACATGTCCATAACCTTACCATTACACTGATGGAAGAGGAAGAACTGATTTTATACTTCTACACCCTTGCTCCCATCCCTACTATTAGGGAGGATATTATTGCAGCTCTGAAGATTGACAAAGGCATGGCACATCTCCTTAAACTAATAGACAGCGGAGATATAAAATGCTTCCAGAAGGATGAAGAGGGGACGCTATGATTCAATGACCGCATAGTCATACCCTGGAATATGGAGCTGAGAAAGAAGATCCTTGATGAAGCTCACTTGTCTAAGTTCTCCATTCATCTGGGCAGCAACAAAATGTACTAAGATTTGAAGAGTAAATTTTGGTGGACACGGATGAAGCGGGAAATTGCAAAATACGTATCCGAGTGTGATACGTGTAGGTGAGTGAAGGCGGATCACATGAGGAAGTCAGGGCTACTGCAACCGCTGAAAAGTCCAGCATGGAAATAGGATGATGTGAGCATGGATTTCATTGTGGGATTACCCATGACTTTTAACAACCATGATTCCATTTGGGTAATCATTGACCGGCTAACCAAGTCGGCTCATTTCATTCCCGTGCATACAAATTACCATGCTAGCAAGTATGTGGAGTTGTACATTGCAAAAATCCTGTGCTTGCACGGGGTACCCACGACCATAATCTCCGATCGAGGTGCACTGTTTGTGGCCGCTTCTGGGAACAGTTGCACGCTGCTTTGGGGACCAAACTGATTAGAAGCTCCGGCTAGCACCCTCAGACAGATGGGCAAACTGAGAGGGTGAATCAAGTATTAGAAGACATGCTGAGAGCGTGTGCCATCAACCATGGTAGCAATTGGGATGATCATCTATCATTGGCGGAATTCTCGTATAACAACGGCTATCAAGCGAGTATCAATATGGCACCCTATGAGGCTCTCTATGGTCGCAAATGCTGCACCCCATTGAATTGGTGCGAGTCCGGTGAAAGAGTCACGTTCGGGATTGATCTAGTGAACGACGCCGAAGAGCGAGTTTGGGTAATTCAAGCAAACATGAAAGCCGCCCAATCCTGACAGAAAAGTTACGCTGATAAGAGGCGTAGGCCACTGCACTTCGACATCGAGGAACACGTGTACCTCCGTGTGTCTCCGGTGAATGGCGTGCACCGATTCAGTGTGAAGAGGAAACTCGCTCCCCGATTTATTGGACCCTATGCCATCACCGAGAAGTGCGTACCAGTGTCGTATAGACTGGAACTACCGGCATCTCTCGCTGGTATTCACGATGTTTTCCATGTTTCACAACTCCGGAAATGTCTAAAGTATACAGCTGTTATTCCCACTGAAGACATCGGCGAGTTGCAACCGGATCTAACCTATGCTGAATATCCGGTGGAAATTATTGATGAGAAGGCTCGAACCACGCGTAACCGAATTCTGTGGTTCTATAAGATCTTATGGAGCAACCACACCGCTGAGGAAGCGCCGTGAGAGAGTGAATATTTCCTTCGCTCAAACTACCCAGATTTCATGGCATCTCATCACGGGTAATTCCTCTTACGTCTTTGTCTCTTCTTTTTGTAATCTCAGGACAAGATTCTTTTAAGGGGGGAGGGATGTAAAATCCAAAGATTTCACTTGCTAGAGTGTTCATCACATCACCACACCACAGCTCATCTTGTGGAAGTCTCAGGCATTTGTGAAAAGCAAGGAATCACTATCAAGAGGATAATTAGATGAAAAACACACAAATCCAAAAGTAGGATTTCACACATGTAAACATGAGGGGCTGAGCTCTCCATTAGGCCCTAAACCTTCATAGGAATAATCAGGCCAAGTTTAATGCAAATTCAAACCCTTTTTAGGCACTTTTGGATATTACAAAAAGGGGTAATTTGAATATAAATTCAAATTTCAGCTACTTTCATCTCTTGGATTCAAATGGTGACTTCACATTAAGACCAGCACATTTTTCTGAGTTAATCCACCAATTTTCATTCTCATTGGAGTTCATCTTGTTGGGTGCTATATTTGAACTAATTCAAAACTGAATTTTAAATTCAAATTCAGGTGTGAACCAAATTTGGCTGACCCAGCTCAAATTTGAGGAATTCAAATTTAACTCATGACTTGGGGATAAAGTCTAACATTTAAGTGTGAGTAGATGAGGGAAATATCGGTGATCAAAAATAGAAAATTACTGGAGGTAGGACCCACTGGTCAGTGACCCCTACAGACTTCCAAACGAAGTCTTCGGTACTCTGTTCCACTCAGGTCAGCCGACATTCTCCGAGAACTACCGAGCCTCCACGAGACAGCCAGCTCCCGGCGTGTCATCATGCTGTCCACCAGCTCAGGCGCCTACTTAGACTTCAGTTGATCTTTTGCTTGGACACTGGCTCAATTCGTCTTTCGTTTCCTCCTCACGAGCAACAACCAAGAACAGCCGCCGCCATTTTGGTGATCGTCGGGAGATAGCTAAAACTCACACACAACCACCCTCGAAGCCGCAAAACGGCACCGGTTGATCACTCCACTCCTCCTCGGCGCGAAAACCAGCAAGGTTCAGCCTTCCTCACCCGAGCACACCGTATTCACACATCGGCCGAAAACAATGGAGGAAAGGTGCTTCCGTGGACAGCTCAACCTAGAGTTTGTCACGGCCAAGCAACGGCACCCTTGGGCACACCAAGACCCCGTGTTGCTCTCCTCCATGTCTTAACCCGAACAGTGGCTCGCCGACGACGAATTTTTAATTCATTCTCCGGCGGTTGCAAACCGAGTAACCAGCACGAAATCTCCAAATTCTTGTTCAACTTTCGCTCTTAGGTCACCAAATCTTGCACACAGGAGCTAGGGTAGTCGGCGACCAAATTCTCTGTTTAAACCTAGCTTGAAACCGACTGTGCGCAAGCTATTTCGAGGTTTCCCGAGCTCAAACGCCGCGGCACCTCTAGGGCGCACGGTGAAAAACCATTTTGAGGCTTTTCCGAGCTAGTCTGGGTATACGACGATCTTCCCCGAGGTTCACTGTTTCTGTAGCGCCGTTTAACCGAACTTTTGGACAAACCATTTTGAACGACGCTGAAGAGCGAGTTCGGGTAATTCAAGCAAACTTGAAGGCCACCCAATCCTGACAGAAAAGTTACGCTGATAAGAGGCCTAGGCCACTGCACTTTGATGTCGGGGAACACTTGTACCTCCGTGTGTCTCCGATGAAAGAAGTGAACCAATTCGGCGTGAAGGGGAAACTCGCTCCCCTATTTATTGGACCCTATGCCATCACCGAGAAGTGCGGACCGGTGGCGTATAGACTGGAACTACCGGCATCTCTCACTGGTGTTCACGATGTTTTCCATGTTTCACAACTCCGGAAAAGTCTAAAGTATACAGCTGCTGTTCCCACTGAAGACATCAGCGAGTTGCAACCGGATTTAACCTATGCTGAATATCCGGTGGAAATTATTGATGAGAAGGCTCGGACCACGCGTAATCAAATGCTGTGGTTCTATAAGATCTTATGGAGCAACCACACTGCTGATGAAGCAACTTGGGAGAGTGATGATTTCCTTCGCTCAAACTACCCAGATTACATGGCATCTCATCACGGGTAATTCCTCTTACGTCTTCGTCTCTTCTTTTTGTAATCTCGGGACGAGATTCTTTTAAGGGGGGAGGGATGTAAAAGCCATAGATTTCACTTGCTAGATGTTCATCACATCACCACACCACAGATCATCTTGTGGAAGTCTCATGAACATTTATGAAGAGCAAGTAATCATCATAAAGAAGATAATTAGATGAAAAACACACAAATCCAAAAGTAGGATTTCACATATGTAAACATGAGGGGCTGAGCTCTCCACTAGACCCTAAACCTTCATAGGAATAATCAGGACAAGTTTCATGCAAATTCTAACCCTTTTTAGCTACATTCATCAATTGGATTCAAAAGGTGACTTCACATTAAAACGCAGCACATTTTTCTGTGTTACTCCACCAATTTTCATCCTCATTGGAGTTCATCTTGTCGGGAGCTATATTTGAACTAATTCAAAACTGAATTCGAAATTCAAATTCGGGTGTGAACCAAATTTGGCTGACCCAGCTCAAATTTAAGGAATTCAAATTTAACTCATGGGGATGAAGTCTAACATTTAAGTTTGAGTAGATGAGGGAAGTATCGGTGATCAAAAATAGAAAATTACTGGAGGTAGGACCCACTGGTCAGTGACCCCTATAGACTTGCAAACGAAGTCTTCGGTGCTCTATTCCACTTGGGTCAGCCGATGTTCTCCGAGAGCTACCGAGCCTCCACGTGACATCCAGTTCCCGGCGATTCATCGTGCTTGCCACCAGATCAGGCGCCTGCTTAGACTTCAGCTGATCTTTTGCTTGGACACCGACTCAATTCGTCTTTCGTTTCCTCCTTGCGAGCAAGAACCAAGAACAGCCACCGCCATTTCGGTGATCATCGGGAGATAACTAAAACTCGCACACAATTGCCCTCCAAGCCGCAAAACGGCACCGGTTGATCACTCCACTCCTCCTCGGCACGAAAACCAGCAAGGTTGGGCCTTCATCACCGAGCACACCGTATTCACACGTTGGCCGAAAACAATCGAGGAAAGGTGCTTCTGTGCACAGCTCAACCTAGAGTTTGTCATGGCGAAGCAACGGCACCCTTGGGCATGCCAAGACCCCGTGCTGCTCTTCTCCAAGTCTTAACCCGAACCGTGGCTCGCCGACGACAAACCTTTGATTCTTTCACCGTCGGTTACAAACTGAGTAACCGGCATGAAATCTCTAAATTCTCGTTCAAATTTCATCCTTAGGTCACCAAATGTTGCACACTAGAGCTAGGGTAGTCGGCAACCAAATTCTCTGTTCAAACCTAGCTTGAAACCAACTGTGCGTGAGCTATTTTGAGGTTTCCCGAGCTCAAACGCCACGGCACCTCTAGGGCGCAGTGACAAACCATTTTGAGGCTCTTCCGAGCTAGTTCAGGTATACGACGATCTTTCCCAAGGTTCACTGGTACTGTAGCGCCGTTTAACCGAGCTTTTGGACAGCTAGAACAATGGGGTGAGGTCGCTGGAGGCTTCCTGAAGCCACCGCACTAGGTTCCGGCCACCTAGAGCCCGAGCCGCCCCCACCAAGATGTTCCCTGAGGTCTAAAACCTAGAGGCGGCGAGTACCAGCCCCGGAGACGGCCGGGAACGCTGTTCCGGCGGACCTCGCCGCCGCGTGCCGCCACAGAGTGCTCTGGCGCGAGGTGGAAGATGACCTAGGGGTGAGGCCCGTGGTCAGAGTTTTAAACATTTCCAATATTTTCAGATTTTAGTTCAAACTTCAAATGCCCATAGCTTTTGCTAGGATGGTCCAAATTGAGCGAACCAAATTTTGTTGGATTCAGCTCTTCGAGTACTTTCCAGCAAAATAAGTTTCAGTTCATGTAACTCATTATTTTTCCAGAACTAATTCCCTATATTTTATACTATTGGGAATTTTATCTGGAGATTTGCTTTATGGAAATTCTGAAATTTGGCTAGGATGTTCTTTTGAAAATCCTGAGTCACATGAAAAATTTCAGATCCATCCAAATTTCAGAATTTTCTCAAATCTTGATTAGTGCATAACTTTCTCTAGGATCTTTCAAATTACATGAAACCAACTCCATTAGAATCATCTCAAACTCTAGTTTCCAGAAAGTAATGTTTTTATCCATGAAAATCCCTGGAAATCCTTAGAAGCTATAGTAATGACCATTTAGACTTTTATTTGTGCAGAGCTCAAATGAGCTTTGATTCAAATGGAATTTGGTAAAGTCTCTGGTTAGGTTCTTAACAGGCCACAGTAAACAATTCAGAGATAAATTGGATGTCTATCTAGAGTTATAGTTTTATATGCTAAATTTAACATATTTGCATTTAATTTGACATATCGTTAAATTGATTACGTGTAGTCGCTGAACGTGAGGAGACCCCGGAGATTTTGAACTTCATACATCCGGAGGAGACACTAACCCCTGACCAGCAGAAACAAAGCAAGCCCCGGTTTGCATTTAACAAGTTTTATCAAGTTTTGCTTTATACTCACTTAGCTTATAGTATTTATGTGCATTAGGTGTAGGATGATTGACACTCCACATTCATAACCAGTTTATTCCAAAGGGAGTAAGGGTAGTATCAAAGTCCACGAGTAGATCATGCTTTGCTTAATGTTTATAGACTTCGGTACAAGTCGAGTAGTTGGAATCTACTCGCGAGTATAGGGTTCGTCACACACGGGATTTGTTAGAGATGTGAGACAACTTTAGTAATAAAAATGTGAATAGGCAGGGGCTAGGATGCAGCAAGAGGAAGTCTTGGGTGCGCAGCCCTTTCCGTGTCGATTGAGGACCGATCCGTGTGCGTCCCTGCTGAACAAGTTTGAATGTACCGAAGGCATATCGGATATATGGGGTCCGATAAACTGATGTAACCTATACCTCCGGGCGTCAAGGCATAACGCACTGATTTATAGGTGTAGGTTGAGGGCAGCAAGGTGGAAATCCGCTAACGGGCATAGAGAGATGCTCCGTGTAGGGAACCTCCTGTCCGTTTTGGTGCGACCGGTTCTATGTTTGGGCAGTTTGGTGAAAGGTTGTTCCGCACGACATCGAGTGAGTGTGCTGTGAAGCTCCGTGGATGGCCGTACCTGACATGCTATTCAGATATCCCTCTCGGTTATGAGTACCGCTTGTTCACTGTGTCATGACGTAGGTAAAAATACAGAATGTTGTGATTCAATATTGCTGATATGAATAACTTGTATTGCTACATGTATGCCACCAAACATTGCTCACTAAATTTCAGATTCATAAACCGTTAACTTGTTGCTAAAATATGAATTAAAGATGAACTTGTAGGCGTGTCCTTTGCTGCAAATTGCAATCCTACCTTTGTTATGACCTGCATGTAGAGTTTCCTGTGTAGGAGAGTCAGTTAAGACTTGCTGAGCAATCATGCTCACGGTTGCTGCTATAAGTGTTTGCAGGTGATTAGTACCCTACGGACTAGGAGTACGAGTCCATCGGCGAGGGCTACCCTCCGTCGGGGACTACGGCTGTGTGGGAGCCGTACACGCTGTGTTGAGGCTGAGTGGAGCTAGTGTGGGTTGTCGTAGGGCCGGACAACCAACTTTTGCTATTTAGGTGTTGGTGTAAGTTTGTAAGGGCTCAAGTTTTGCATACACTCAAAGTGTTCATCACACCACACACCCTTCATTTGAGGATGTTTTACGAACATCTTTGAAGAGCATGTAAACACCATCAACATAGTCATTAGATGATAAACTCACAAAATGCAAAAGTAGTACTTCCCACATGCAACATATAGGGGATGAGCATATGAAAACTTCTACACCTTGCTAGGAATGCTCAGGCCAAATTTCACCCAAATCAAAAACCTTTTGATATATTTTTTGGTATAATTAGAATGAGGCTAGTTTGAACTTAAATTTAAATTCAAACTCCTTCCACTCCAATAATTCAAAAGTGGGATTCATATTCACACTCAGCACATTTTTGTGAGCTCACACACCAATTTCCACTACATTTTGAGTTGATCTTGACATGAGCTATTTTTGCTAAATTAAAAATCAAATTTGAATTTCAGTTTCATATGTGCTGCAAATGCAATCAAACCAATTCTACAATTTGATCACTTTACAAAACAAATTCCAATTTGGATAATTAATCAAATAACCAAGGTTATTCAGGTCCCTACTGTTTTGAGCAGTGGGAAAATTAAATTTTGGAGGTTAAACTTTGGAAGTGGGGCCCACTTGTCAGTCACTCATTTGAGCAAACCGACTGAAGAACGAGTGCTCGGTTTCTTGGGCTGCAGCTGAGCGCGCCACCGAGCCACAGCGCCGGCCAGCAGCTGCTTCGCTCTTACGCGCTGGAAGCCACCACTCGGCATCCTTACCCGTCGCCCGAACCCTCTCTTGGATATTTCACCCATCACAGTCCCATTGCTTCGTTCTCGCACAAAAGGAACGCGCCGCTTGCCGAAGCCCTCTGCTCCACCGTCGCCCGGTCGAGTCAGTGGCTGTCACGCCGAGCTGAGGCCGCAACCAAGGTCGCCGACACTTCCTCGACGTCCTCGTACTGGTTCCAGCCCGTGACCGATCTTCTTTGAGCCTCACCGCACCGTTTATTCTTCCTCGGTTCAAACCGAGCCGCCGCAACGGGAACACCTCGTCCGGCCACCACAGCCTGCCGTTCCCCGAGCTGTGAACAGCAAATAAGTTCATCCAAGTCTCCTCTTCCATTACTGCATTTCATTGTTTTGCGCCGGTGTACAAAAGAGGCCGCCGGACCACTTCGCAAAATTCGTGCTACACACAGCACCCCTGACAGGGAGCGACACCCGGTCACGGGGCTGTGCCACATGACCGGGAATCACATTGGGTGGTGCCGTGATATGAGGCACCCAACAGCACATATATAAGGAAACAGGTATTACATAAATCAATAGCGGAAGCTTACAAATGTTCTTTGTAAATAATTTACATCAAATAACTACAGCGGAAGACTAGTTTATCTCACGTTTCATATCTACTATGCACTCGAGAAGAGATCCAGACCGCGGACTCTTCTCGCTAGCAACACGAAGTCATACGGCAGCGGCCGGGTTCTCCACGTGTTAAACAACTCGGGAGTCTACGAGTCTCACCAGACAACCTTTTCTTAAGCACCGAAGTTAACCTGCAAAACCACTCATATAGCAAGCATGAGCACATAGGCTCAACAAGACTGACCCGTCTCACCTAAACATGTAACTCTAGATGCTAGAATTGCAATGTGAAATAGGAAGGTAAGTTAAAGACTCGCCTAAGTAGTTGAACCTTACTATCAAGTTTTAGCAACAAGTTGTGGAGAACCTCACGCTAAGGCACATGAGAGAGCCACAATCAAACAAGAAACGCATTTCTCTCATGTACTTTGCTCAAGGTTGAAAAGAACTTTAATTAGCTCTAAACTATAGCACTTCATTAGCAATCAAGGTCCATCCTTCAAATCAGCAAACTTTTAACAAGTGGTACAGTGAACAAGTGGTACTCACTGACCGCGAGGGACGGTGATTATAATCGATTTACACCTGCAGGGTTACCCGAATAACCCGTCACGTACGCCCGTACTCAATGTTGCCTACAGCAACCATCACGGACGTCGTACACAATCACCTTTCATCCGTCAGCCAAATGTTGAACCGGTCCTATCGTCCCGAGCAAGAGGTCTCTGCCCGCACATCTGCAGTGCCGCCAGCGGATTTACACCTCAAGCTCTCAACCTACCCTCTAGACGAAAAGCAATGCCTCAACACCCAGGTACCCGAATTACATCTGTTTCCCGGTTCCCATATATCCGGTAGGTTTTTGGTACTGTTCTAGCTTGTTCAATAGGCCCGCACAAGGCTCGGTCCTCAATCGACACAAGAGGAGCTATGGCACCCAGGCCCCAACGTCGTGCTGCCCTTACTCTCCGCTCGGTCTCATTTTTCTGGCCATGTGTTCCATTTGCTATCTTTAACCGAGTAGTGTGCCTCTATCCTATTCTCGCGAGCAGTTCCAACTACTCGACTTGTACCAAATCCTACACTATCTTAGCATTGCAGTGGCTAATCAAGATTTAAAAAACTAAGCCCAAACCAGGGTTTTCATGGCTATGCATTTGGGTTTTCAAACAAGACTCTAATGCAGAAATAAGGCGGATACGCAATGTAAGTTCTCAAAAGAATAAAATTTATAAAAGGCTAATGCAAACTGGAGCTTGCCTGTTTTGCAGGGTAGTTGCATATAATAGCAGTTATTGGTCTTCGATCCCTTGATCCTTCTGAACTTGCTTAACTGATCCACACGTCAAGGGATGGCTCCGTCAAACTCCTCCGTCCTGAACCTCGACATGTATATGCATAATCTTTTATAATGCAATTTAAAGACTTTAAGAGACTAAAACTTCTTAAGACGGAGGCTGTGTGGAAATTCTAGGCTTATGTTGTTGCCTCTGTTGTGCAAAGAACTCAAGGAAACTAAACCTGCCTTAGAGGTGTAATTACATCCCTAGTTATGTTTTGAATGACATATAAGATGAGCTCTAATGATTTGGAGATAACTAAAGATCCTGATCTCCAATGACTTCGAAATTTTTACCTGAAGTCATACACTACACAGGGACTTAGCTTGCCAAATTGCAGCTAAAGTGGAAGGAAATTGGGAACTCTACAATTCCCACACTAACCCCCATGTTGTTTTCACATACAATAGAATGGAGAACAAGGAAAGGAAGAAGCAAGGCTCAATTTGAGCTGAAAATTGGTATGTGAATTCCTGGTAGCATGAAAGTGTTCTGGACCAAAAATGAACACTTTTCATTGAGTGTTTTATTCAGAACTATTCCCTGAGCAATTAAGCAAAAAGAAATTAATTCTGAAGTAACTCACATGTTCATGCCCAAATTAGTGAACTACATTTTCAATTATAGTTCATATAGTCTTCATGAATTTTCCTAGGATTTTTGGCTTTAATAATTGCCCAGAAATGATTTTTCCAACTCTGGGATATTTTTCTGAAAAGTCTTTGTATTCATTTGAACACAGTACATTGAAATCTGAATTCTTCCACACAATTCAACTCGAAATAATCTGAAATATTTACAGAAGTTCAATAACGTCCTAAGGATTATTCTGTCAAGATTTGAGGATTTTTGGATAAACCAAAGCCCCTCTAAAATTCTTTTACTGATAAGCTTAATTTTTTTCCAGAATTAATTATTGACTTTCATTCAAATTGGGTTGCATATTTTGATAGAGTATTCCAATCTGAATCTAACCCAATTTGAATCACTAAATTTGGATATTCCTACACAAAGATATGATTTTTACCAGAATTGGGGAAAACTGAAAATGGCTCTGTTCTATTTTTCCAATTTTCAGAGACATAAGGAATTAACACACATTTGGCCAAGCAAATTAGGTCCAATGACTATTAAATTTTTACTTGAGTTCAAGTATATTTGTAAGGATATCCTGCCCAAATTTGGGAATTTTCCAAAACACATAACTCCTGGAAAAATTCCTACATGGTTTTCCTTATATGAATTGATGAGCCAAATCCAGGGATTTTCATAAATATTGTGCTGCACCCCTGGATACTACTCTCTTATAGGAATCCAACAAAATTTATTTGACAATTTTTGGACAATCCTACACAAAGTTGGGGTTCTCCAAAGTTCAAACTGAAATCTGGAAATTCTGAAATGTTTAAACACCTGCCAGTGGGTTCCACCCGACAGTGTGCTTCTTCAACCTCGCGCCAGAGACCCAAGCGGCGGCGCCCTCCGGCGAGGGTCACCGGAATACACTTTCCGGCCACCTACCAACCTCACACTCCCCCCCTTAATTTGAGGCGCTCAACTCTGCTAGAGGGTCGCCGGCGGCTGAGGTTCAACGGAAAGTAGCACGCACCGGTCACAGCGAGAGTTAGGGCTCCAGCGAGGTCGGGTTTTTTAATTTCTTCATCAAATGATCAGCTCTCGGGCTCTAGAGCAACCGGGAAACGTGTAGAAGCTAGACATGGAAACCAAATCCGCCGGGTAGCTCTCCAAACCCATCGGCACCATGCGACCGACGTGGTCCGCATGTTTTCCCGCGGCAAGAACGAGGAATTCTCGGACTACCCTTAATTTCTCGACCTAGAATCTATGGAGGAGGTGCTCTATATAGTGAGGAACTTGTGTGCAAAGTTTGAATCACAACCATCAAGAGTTGACACTGAATTTCGCAAACTCTTACCTCCGGGTCGGTTTGTGCCGCCCGGGAGGAATTCTCAAAATTCTCCTCCGAGGAGTAATGGCTTGGGCTGAGCTTCGGAGAGGAGTAGCTAGGGTCACCGGTACACCGATGGGTAAGCTTGCTTGAGCTTGATCCCCCTCGGTGTGGGCTGTCCACGGCGACCGAGCTCGAGTTTCCTTCGGCTTCCCTCGGCGCACAGCCGAAACTTCAAATTCCCGCGCACAAATGAGTATGGGTCCATGGAAGAAAAGTGCTAGCTGGCTAGAGAACGGGTTGGCGCTGCTCTTTTCTGTGGGGCGCTCGAGCATCCGGTGCTCGGGTGCTACGGCGTGGTCGGGAGCACTGGGAGCGGCCGGTTGTTCTCTGCGTGCGGAAGAGGAACAGAGGTCGAGTGAGCGAGGGAGAAACAAAGTTCGGTTGTGCTTCATGCGTGGAATCGAAAACTGAACTGCATTTAGATAATTGGGCAAATTTCATCCAAATTCAAATATGTATTTGAATTCATTGTACATTTAAGTCCATTTGGAAAAATGGATAGCAAAACATTTCAAAAATTCATGAAACTTTGCATACCCACTAATTTGGACATAAGGAATTCAAATATGAAGCTTGATTTTTGGTTTGGCTGCTGCAAATGAGGTTTTGGGCACAACAGTTTGCATTCCTATTGTTGCCCTCATTTGAAATTTGAGTTGAGCAATTTGAGTTTAAAAATCTGAATTTCATTCCCCCTTGCACATGAGAGCTTACACATGGGTTTTAAATTAACTTTGTCCCCCAACACTCATTTGATCCTAGGCTAGAGTGGTGGGACACTCATGTGTGTCAACACATGTGGAAAAATTTAAACAAGTCCAAATTTTCATAAACTTGAAACCAAATTGTGTTAAAACTTCAGGCCCTTTGTATTCAAAATTTTGGGACCTTTACAACCATTCATCACCTAACTTAGAGAACTACTTCTAGACGTCTGTGCGAGTCTATAGGATCAGAAACTTCGGAGAACCATTGGGTATAGCCACTGTTCTCTGAGTTTTGCTAGTGTTTCCGATTTCTGACCTAGGTCACACAGTGACATACTAGTTGGGGCCGTTTCTGAGCTCATTTGAGTTCACGACGACCTTCCCTAGGGTGCACTGATGCTCTACGACCTTTTGCTCGATCATTTGGGGTGCTAGGAAGCCCGGCCGACACGGCCGAATTTCTTCTGAGGCTGCCGCTCGTCGCCGGCCATACTCCGGTCGTTTTCATGTCGAGCCAAGGACAGCACCGTGTTCCTCGTACGGGATTAGGAAGACACGGCAAAAATCTCAAAGTTTGGCACACGGCAGAGCCCCTCCGGCGAGCACTCTGGCGAGGGGGGTGGCAGCCGAGCGAGGGATGGCGGGAGGTTGAAGAAGACCCTGGCCCAACGCGTCAGCGATTAGATATTTAAAACAGGTATCAATTGCTGCTCCGGATCGTCTGTGTCTGTGCGCGTAAAACTCCGTGGCGCCGTGTGTCAGACGCTGAGGAGCCGACACGTAGCCCTGGGCCCACGAGCAGGGATTTAAACTTTTCCCGATTTTCAGATTCTAGTTCAACCTTCAAACCCATATAACTTTGACTAGGAAACTTCAAATCAAGTGAACCAAATTTTGTTGGATTAAGCTCTCTGAGTACTTTACAACAGATCAAGTTTCACTTCATGAAAACCTTTATTTATCCAGAATTAATTCTTCAAATTTAAATTGTTTTGAATTTTAACTGGAGAACCCTTTAGTGGAAAATTCTGTGATTTGGCAAAGATGTTCAACATAATATCTCTGAGCCACCATAAAAATTTCAGATCCATTTGAGCTCATTTGATCCACCTAATGGTGTGATTAATAAAACTGTTCCAGAGAATAAAAATGTCCAGAAACATTTTTCAGATTTTCTCTGAACTTTTTTAGCTCATATCTTTGGCTAGGAATCTTCAAATTAGGTGAAACCAATCCCATTAGAACCCTCTGAAAATATAGTTTCCAGATAGTCATGGCTTGCTCCATGAAAATCCATAGAACACCCTAAGAGCTCCAATTAAGCCAAATACACATTTATTTTGTGAAGTTTCTATTTAGGTTGTATCGAAACCACAGTAAAAATTTCAGAGTCATTGGGCCCGTCTAGCAATACCTATTGTCGGTACCCACGATATGGGGTACACCCGCGCACAGGGGAAAATGCCTAAGGATCTCGCCCTTCTCCGCAGGGAGAGCTCCGAAGGCGCCACGTGTCCAGCGGCGCCGGACCTCCCTCTCCTCAGAGGAGAGCTCCGGGCCCGCCACATGGCCAGCGGCAGCAGGACCTCCCCCCTCCGTGGGGAGAGCTCCGAAGGCGCCACGTGTCCCACGGGACCGGACCTCCCCCTCCACAGAGGAGAGCTCCGGGCCCTCCACGTGGCCGACAGAAGCCGGACCTCCCCCCTCCGCGGGGAGAGGTCCGAAGGCTCCACGTGTCCCGCGGGACCGGACCTCCCTCTCCTCAGAGGAGAGCTCCGGGCCCGCCACGTGTCCAGCAGGACAGCGCTGCCTGCCCCCACGCGGTAGGCAGCAGGCGTAAAGACGCACCATACCTTGCTCGTACAAGGTATTCAAGGCCCGCGCCTTCCCAAGACGCGGAGACGCGGAGCACGCCTCTGTCAGGTGCCGTTGCGCCCAGTCGCATCGCAGACTGGCGCGCAGTGTCAGAACCTGCCAGCCAATAAACACAACGACAAGACATCCCCTGCCGCCCCCGCCGTCATCAACCACTGCGACTAGCATGCGGCATGGGCAGGGCGGCAGAACGAAGACTCGGAAGCCTTCACCAGAGACAACTACCGACATAACTGCGGATACGATAGTCGGAAGGAAATCTCCCCAGGACCACCTGTCGGGTCCCGGGCCCCCCTTGTAAGCTACACAAGCCTTGGACTATAAGAGGCTCGGGTAGGCAACGTTAGCAAGGGTTCGCACTCCAGCAACTCGCACCCTAGACATAACTCACCCTCAAGCTCAGGACTCCGGTTCTGAGCAACAAGCAATACAGCGAGCACCTCTGCTCACCGTGGACGTAGGGTTTTACGCTCCGGCGGCCCGAACCACGTAAAACTCGCCATGTGAAGCTTCTCCCTCACTTGTCCCTTACGCTGAAGCTCTCCGCAAGTGACTAGCCCCTCCGAAAAAGAACCTCCGCGGGCTGCCCAGAGCAGGTCCGGGGGAAGTGTCGACCACACACTTTGACACCTATAGTCTTAATAATATTAACTCTAAACTCATATGCATTTAAATTGATATATATATGTATTTGTCTCATGTAGTCGCTAAGGTTGAGGAGGAGCCAGAAGTCTTAGACTTCATAACTCTGGAGGAACAGCTAGCCTACGACCAACAGCAGCAAGGCAAGCTCCGGTTTGCATTAGCCATTTTATAAATTTTATTGTTTTGAGAACTTACTTTGAGTATCCACTTCCTTTATGCATTAGAATCTTGTTTGAAAACCCAAATGCATAGCCATGAAAACACTGGTTTTGGGCTTAGGTTTTTAACCCTCGAGTATCCACTGCAATGCTAAGATAGTGTAGGACTCGGTACAAGTCGAGTAGTTGGAACTACTCACGAGAATAGGCTAGAGGCACACTACTCGGTTAGAGATAGCAAATGGAACACATGGCAAGAAAAATGAGACCGAGCGGAGAGTAAGGGCAGCAGGACGTTGGGGCCTAGGTGCCATAGCTCCACTTGTGTCGATTGAGGACCGAGCCGTGTGCGGGCCTGTTGAACAAGCTAGAACAGTACCGAAGACCTACTAGATATATGGGAACCGGGAAACCGAAGTAACTCGGGTAGCTAGGTGTTGAGGAATTGCTTGTCGTCCAGAGTGTAGGTTGAGAGCTTGAGTTGTAAATTGGCCGGCGGCACTGCGCACGCAGAGACCTCTTGCTCGGGACGATAGGACCGGTTCAACATTTGGCTGACGGATGAAAGGTGGTTGCATACGATGTCCGTTATGATTGCTGTAGGCAACCTCGAGTGCGGGAGTACGTGACAGGTTATTCGGGTAACCCTGCAGGTGTAAATCGATTATAATCTCTATCCCCCACGGTCAGTGAGTACCACTTGTTCACTGTACCGTGACATAGAAAGAACAGGCTAGAGTCGTGTTAAAAGTTGCTAATTGAAAGCTATACCTTGGTTGCTAATGATCTGTTGTAGTTTAGAGCAAATTAAAGTTCTTTTCAACCTTGGGCAAAGCACATGAGAGAAATGTGTTTCTTGCTTGATTGCGGCTCTCTTATGTGTCTTAGTGTGAGGTTCTCCACAACTTGCTGCTAAAACTTGAATGTAAGGTTCAACTATTTAGGCGTGTCCTTTGCAACTTACATTCCCATTTACACTGTAATCCAGTATGTAGAAGTTTCATGTGTAGGAAAGACGGGTGAGTCTTGCTGAGTCATCATGCTCACTGCTTGTGTTTGAAGCTTTTTCAGGGTGTTATGAGGAGGAGACTCCCAAAGAGGAGACGGAACCCCAAGAGAGCAACCCCGATGAATGGGAGTCATACACGCCGCCGTATTAGTGTGTGTGTGTGTGTGCTAGTGGGAATACGTTCATGGGCTGAACGTGAACTCTTTTGCTTAGTCTACGCCGTGAGTGTAGACTCAACTTATTTTGTTGTAAACATGTTCAAAAACAGCTCATTGTAATAAAACTTTTTCTTCCGCTTTGTACCTTTTATGTGTTATTCGGTGCTGTGCAATGCAGCACCCCTCAGCGTGATCCGGGCTAGTCGAGGCCAGTTGGGCCCTCGCAGAGTTGTACAAATACTTTCCCCGTCTGTAGATTCTGTACAGGAGTTGTAACTGAAGATTGTACTACTTTTGTACAAATTCAGCATGTTTTAATGTAATACTATGTTTCCTTATCGTGTGTGCTGTCGTGTGTCGCATCGTGCGGCACCACCCTCTGTGATCCTGGGATGTACGGATTTCAGTCTGTCACATAACGGAGGAGAACGGGGCGTGCCATCCTCTGTTCCAATGCGCGCGAGCTGTGCCCCAAGGTTGATGGAGAACCGACAGGGGGGGGGGGGGGCACTGTCAGCCTGTAGGAGTCTCTGTGCAAAATAAAAACAGAAGGTTGTTTAAATTTTTCAAAACCATAAATCGGTGTAGAAAATTCCAAAAATAGTGACCAAAACTTTGCTACGATCCTTAGAAGGAGTACTTTACAGAGAAAAAAATTCTAGCTATGAAAATGCCTTGGAATTTCTGTAGAATTCTTTTTACTTAATCCTTTGGAGATTAATTCCAGGAATATGGTGTAATGAAATATTCACATTTTTAGTCAGAGAATTCTTCTCCTAGTTCTTGAGCTCCAGTAAAAATCTTAGGATTTTTGTAGATGAGTATGAGGGCTTAATCAGTAGGTTTTCGCAGGTTTAATTAAATCAGCTAAAAAGCACAGAAGAAAATTTCCAGAAAAACAAAATAAACTTTAACAGGCAATTCTAGCCAGCAGAAGACTTGGAAAAAATTTGAAACAAATTTTCCTAGAAACCTTAGGTCCATTCTTCTCAAGATATCACCTTATTCCATATGAGAAGGTCTGGTTTATTTGCTGTAAATCAATTTAGGTTAAATTTTCCAAGAATTTTGTGGCCATCTCCTTCCTAAGAAACTTCTGAAAATTTTACCATAAACCTATAATGAGTTTAGAAAGCACCTGTAAAAATTTAACCTTAGATTCCTCAGTTTTCATCTATTTTGCTTCTATAGTTATACATCACATTAATTCGTAATGTGACGCATCGTTATTTGATCATTTCGGTAGAGGGAATTCTCGTGAAGACTTCCGAGGCACCTGACTTGCTTCTATTCACAGAAACTTTAGACGGGATCAACAATATGGCAAGCCCCGGTTTGCATCCAAATTTACAAGTTTTTATTTGTATACACTTTATATTGTCTAGAATAATAGTTTTGCATTACGGCTAGGTTTGTATGACACTCCACATGCATGACCCAATAAATCCCTGGAGTTTTATTTAGAGTAGGTTTTCACTTAATTTATAACTGCTGTGATCAAGTTAAGAAAAGTGGATTAAAAGAGGCATAACTCGAGTAGGCTGTTTCTTACTCGTGAAAGGGATTAAGGGGGATCAATATAAAGAGTTGCGAATTGATCCACTTAATTGGGAAATGGAGACCGGGCAGTATGGATGGAAGGCTCAAGGACGTGGTCCTGTGAACCTAGTCTCTGTCTGAGTCGATTAAGGCCCGTTCTCGTGTGCGGCCGTGCTGGACAAGTTTGATCTTGTTCCGGATACATACTGTCTATATGGGACCCAGGAAACCGATGTAACATGTTAACCTGGGTGTCAAGGAAATCCCCACTGTCTTATGAAGATGGTGAAAGGAGAGAGAAGTCGGCTATACGAGGGTTTACCGTAGTGAGACTCCAAGTCGGTGGGACCGGTTCGACATTTGGGTGTCGTGTGAAAGGTTGCCACATAGGACATTGAGGGGATTGGTTGATCACCTGTCTCGGACGGGCGTATGTGTCATGTCATCTGGGTGTCTTTTATTCAAATAACTATTGCTCGCGGTAGTGAGCATACTTGCTCTCGGTGTCATGACATAGTAAGAAGCTGGGAGAAAAGGAATATGCTTCGTGATTAATCCTCATGTTGGAGATGAGGGATGATAACTACTTTCACTAAATTTACTTTCTACTTTGAGCTAGTGGCGTCGAGACAAAGCGTTTCTTGTTTGATTGTGGAGTCTCGACGTTGATGGCGCAAGTTATTTATTGGTCTAGGGTAGCTCACTAAATTTACCTTCTCCTCGGGCAAGTAGCATCGAGATGAAGCATTTCTTGTTTGATTGTGGAGTCTCGATGTAAATTGTGTGAGGATTTTAAAAGTTGCTTAAAACTGGAAGTAAGAACTCTCTGTTAGCTCAAGTTCATCTTTTATGCAAACTTCTTTATTCAGCCCTCTATTTCCAGCATTTAGAGTTCCATGTGTAGGGTTTTCGGTTAAGTCCTGCTGAGCATAAGATCACGGTTTGTTGATCCATTGTTTTGCAGGTAACGTTGCATAATGCAACGTTAGAGAGGAAGGGAGATCCGAGAGGGGCAGCACCCAATGAGGGGTTTGAGTCTCACTTGGAACCCTGCACGCCGCCGTGTTTGGGTGTAATGCTAGTGTGGAGCATCCATGGGCAGGATGGCTTCCTTTTGCTTAGCATAGGCTATAGTTTGTGAGTTGTATTATTATCTTCCGCTGCAATGTACACCTGTACATTATTTATAAAATGAGATAATAATATGTATGGAAGACATATATTGTTGTGTATGTGTGTTTTTAGGATGTGTGCTGTTAGGCGCCGCATCGCACGGCACCACCCAATGCGATTCCTGGACTGTCGGGGCAGTGGTCCCCACATCACACGTACATAATATGACCATCACCCTGTTGGAAGAGAGCGAACCACCTTTCTATGTGATCCCCATATGGAGCTCTCTACAACTTAGCTCTTATCACCACCATCCTTGAAGAGATAGAGGCAGCCCAGAAAAATGACAAGGGTATGTCGCATTTGCGGAGACGTGTAGACAGTGGGGAGCTGAAATGTTTTCGGAAGGTCGGTGACGGTGTCCTGTGGTTCAAAAACAGGATAGTCATACCCCGTAAGCCGGAATTGAGGAAGAAAATTCTTGACGAGGCTCACTTGTCAAAGTTTTCTATTCACCCTGGCAGCAACAAGATGTATCAGGAACTCAGCGGAAAATTTCGGAGATCACTAAATATGTGTCCGAGTCTGATACATGCTGGAGAGTTAAGGCTGACCACATAAGGAAACCGGGATTGCTACGACCGATAGGCATTCCGGCCTGGAATTGGCAGGACGTGAGCATGGATTTCATTGTCGGCTTACCCGCCACATTTTAGAAACATGATTCAGTGTGGATGATCGTCGACCGGCACAAAAAATCTGCCCATTTTGTCCCGGTCAATACCAACTACAACGCCAAGAAAAATTCTTTGCTGTACATCTCATTGACTCTTTGCTTATACGGCGCACCCCACACTATTAACTCGGATCGGGGCACTTTATTTGTGTCTCGTTTTTGGGAGCAGTTACATGCTGCATTTGGTACAAAACTGATCCGTAGTTCAGCGTACCACCGGCAGACGGATGGGCAAACTGAGCGCGTAAATCAAATCCTGGAAGATATGTTATGGGCTTGTGCTATCAACCACGGTAAGAATTGGGATGATCACTTACCGTTAGCCAAGTTCTCGTATAATAATGGGTACCAGGCCAGCATCAAGATGGCACTTTACGAGACACTATACGGGGGGATGTGCCAGCTCTGGGGCTGTTCTCAGTGGGAAGGCAGCTCGGAGCTTGAGGACACATGGTAGTTCTAGACTTTGCCCAGCAGGGAGGCTTGGGACCGGAGCCTTAGGGCATGCGTTGGCTCCGGAGCTCTAGAGCACGTGACAGCCCCAAAGTTAACCTAGGGTCCTTGTCCACGTGACTTACCCGTATGCAACTGATATGCCTGAGGAAGCACAAACTGTAAAGGGGATATGCCTGCGCCCGCATGCGTGCTCCGGAGCTTCCCACAGCTGGGTGATGGCTCCGTGCTAAGCGACGTGTGGCAGCTCCGGGTTTCACCACAGCAGGTAGGCTCTGGTCCAGAGCCCAGGGCACATGTCCGATCTAGAGCTGTCCTCAATCGGGGAGGAGCCTCGGTGCTGTGGGACAGATGGCAGCTCCGTACCTCACCTCAGCGGGAAGGTTCGAACCGGAGCCCGGAGCACGTATCAGCACCGGAGCCCTCTTCAGCGGGGAGGCGGCTCGGAGCCGGAGGACACGTGTCATTCCCGAATCTCACCTCAGCGGGGAGGCTTAAGCCGGAGTCCGGGGCACGTGTCAGCGCCGGAGCTGTCCTGAGCGGGGAGGCGGCTCGGAGCCATGGGACACGTGGAAGCTACGGACCTCCCCTCAGCGGGGCGGCTCAGGTCAGAGCCCAGGTCACGAGTCTGCTTCAGAGCTCATGAACACCCCAAAAATCTTGTTAAGACCCTAAATCATGTTAAGAGGGGAATTTAAAATTTTTTGGACGTATTGCATGTTTTGCAATAATTCAAATTCAAACTGGAATTCAAAATAAACTCAAAACAGAAAAGAAATAGAAAAAGAAAAAGGAAAACAGAAAAAAACCGGCCAGTGGGCCGAAACCCACCAGCCGGCCCACCCTGCCCCCGCACCAGCCCGCAGCTGCGCGCCCGCGCTCTCTCTCTCAGACAGGTGGGACCCACCTGTCATCCCTAACCCCTGATCGTCCGAAACTCGGACTGTTCACACGCGCGCGCGCGCGATCGCACCCGACCGGATTTCCGGCCGAATTCTGGTTCCGGAAGACTCCCACTCGATCTAAACAAACCCGCCGCCCTCCCCCGTCTATAAAAACCCCGGCCTCGTTCTGTTTTTCCCACGCGATCCGCCGTTTTTACTCCGGTGCAGAAAACTCGGTGACTTGCGGTTCAAACACAGCGCCGACGAGCCTCGCCGTGGTTTCAATTCGGACCTCGTCGCCGACCGCCTTCCAGGACCTCCGAGCTCAAGAAAACCCCCGAGGTGAGATCCCCGACCTCTCCTCTACCGATCTATGCCATAAGATCACCGTTCTAGGAAGAATTCTCGAAGATCCGAAAGTCTCCGGCGAGATCACCGCCTCCCGCCGCCGTGCGCCGCAGGGCAGCGCCGCCCGCGCTCGATCAGAGCGACGTGGCCGCTTGTGCGCCATTTATTTTAAATCGCACGGTAAATCCCCGCGTACCGGTTCGATGTTATAATCTCAGCCGTCTGTTTTAAATCGGACGGTCCACGTCAGCCCCGCGTTATAAAGACTGGAAATCTTACGTGCTACCCCCTGGGGTTCTCGGAAAATAAGAGCTAGCCCCGGAAACTTCTGATCTAGCCCCTGGAACTTCAGAAAATCATGTAAATTCATTTAAAAATCAGTTTTAGCCCCTAGACTTAATAAAAATTAGGAAAAAACCCTCTGTTATGTATAGCTAGACCCCTGAAAATTGTTAAAATAATATTATAGACCCTGTAGTGGGGTGAGTTTACCTTTTTAGCCCTGTTTAATATTTAATTTAGGAAATTGAAATGTGGCTAGTGTTTAAAAATTTAAAAAGTAGGACAAACATATTGTCAAAATTAAATTAAAAACTTTCTCAGTATTTAGAAAACTTTGGAGTGAGATAAAAATATATATTGGGCTGATGTGAATCTGTTTAATTTATTATTCACATTTAGGGACACATTTTTAAGTAAAGAATAGTTCGGGAAAATAGGAAAATAATTGTAAAATAGTTTACATCAGAGGAAAAGGTCAAAAATATATTAGTAAATATTTTAGATCAGAACCTATTCTGTTTAGATGAGGTGTCTTGTTATTTTCATAATAAAGTTCACATTTAGGCATAGGAAATAAATATGAAAATATAGCAAGCTAGGTATAAATAACTAGAAAATGATAAATGAAGTTTCCAAAATCCAAAGAATTCAGTTTAGGGTTGGTAGAAATTCTGAAGACACATATGGAGAAGGAAAATACCTTTCATGCATACTTGGTAGCTAAAAGGTATAGTAATTGAATATGAGCAATTTATTTAAATTGGAAACTCATATATATAGTATGTAAGTATAAATGTGAACACAAAAGTAGGAATCATATACACGTGAATTAAAGTGCATGCAAGCCACAAATCAACACACATAGAGTAACCACAACACATATAATGGTGAAAGACTTTCATAAATATGAATGTGTGGTTTGTATGAAGTGGAAGTGTGAACTATGTCTTATGGATTGTTGTTTTTCTTTTGCTATGTGTGATGGTATGATGTAGAACCTGCTCAAGAGCAAGTTATTCCTTTCCAAGATCAGGACTACCTATTTCAAGAGCAGCAGGAAGGAGGCAAGTGTCCTTGACCACTTTGATCCTATGTTAGGATGTGTAGCTAGAGTTATTTGCATTGTCAATTGAAATATGAAACCCATGCTAGGAAGTTTCCCTAGAATTGCATTACCTTGTTTCCTTGTAGCTTGGGTTGGGATTTATTTTATCATGTCATTTATTATTATGCACATGCTTAGCCATGCTTAGAATGGGATATTTGGGAGATGAGATCATCAGTTTATTCTACCATACTCTTGAATGAGATATTGTGAGTTATGTAGAGGTAGGGATCAAGGCAAGTTGGATGTTTTGGTTGTGTGCTGGGTGCACGAGACTCGGGTTTGTGTTTAGTACTTGCCTGGATCCTAAGGACCGGTTCATGGAGCATGTAACCTAGCTTTACCGTGCCAACCACATGCTGAGATGGGGCAGCTTGGCCAATTAATTAGGTGTATCCCCGGCGTAGTATGGGTGTGTTGGATGGTGCGGGGAATAAGTGTCAGCTGGACTACCATATGAACCGCAAGGCTCAAGAGGGGGCCACTGCAGCGGGGTTGGAGCCTCTTGTATGCTGTTAGGGGTGAAACCTCAGTGGGCCCACGGTCGTCGGGAATCCCTTTGTAAAGGCTTCGTAGTGATCTCCTGGCTACACACCTGGGAAGTGTGAATGTGGTTCGTAGCCACTGGCATAATGGAGGTTCTTTTAGTCCACCCGGCAACGGGGGATGAAATCACTACATGTGGGTTCAGTGGTGCAAACTCTGCAGAGTCAAAACTGTCATGACAGCCTTGCTCACGGTCAAGAGCGGCTTGGACTTATTCATGATTAGAGGATTGATGGTTTTGGAAGTTGAGGATGTTAAGCGGGGAGCTTAACATTGGAAATGATGTTATGGTTATTTGATTATGATGAGGGGATGGGTGATTGGGACCATTTCACCTGTGTAGTAATGTAGGTGCTTAATAAGCTAAGGTGGTAGGCAATAATTGCGTAGTGCTTTAACCATGAGTTCAACCTCCCCTTGTTCTAGCCATGCATGACATTACTTTCCCACACTTGCTGAGTACCATCGGTACTCAACCTTGCATATTTATTGGTTTATATTGCTACTCAGGTCAAGAAAATGATGTGGTGTTTAATGATCAAGACTTTGGACCCGAAGAAGGCTTCTAGGTTCATGGAGTCCCCCGGGCAACGCCTGTGACGGAGCCCACAAGAATAATTATTCTGCTGCTAGTTTATTTACTTGTGATGAACTTATTATTGTCCATCGAGACATTTGCTATGTAAGACTTATTTATATTTGACACCTGGCTTGTAATAAATGATGCTTCACTATTTGTCATCACATGTATGAGAAAATGATCCTGGCATACATGTGATATTCACTCGGTTGTTCTTCGGAGAAACCGGGTGTGACAGAAGTGGTATCAGAGCCAAGGTTGCCCGTAGGAACGTGGATCTAGGTAGAAATGGACGTATTTAAGGGCCTTATTTTCTTAAAAAACTATTTTTTACAAGGTGTGTGTTGAAAAGTGTTATTCAATAAGTCACTTTCTCCATCTTACCCCAATTTTCATTCAAAATAGGATTTTTGTTTAAGAGTTTATCTAACCTAAGTTTAAATTCTTTTTGTTTTAGATGGTTCGCATGATTCGCACCGCTCGCAAGTCCATAGGAGGGAGAGTTCCCGTAGTTGCCCTTGCCGAAAGAGAGGAGAGCCGTCCGGTGACGTACCTTTCCTACGGATTGGCAGTAGGAGGCTTGTTGCGCCGTCTTCGACGTATGCTCGAAGCCGCCGGCAATACGGGCAAGCTAATCATATAACTCCACCAGGACCATCCGTGAGAAGAGGGAAGAATGGAGTTCAGAGATGAGGATTATACACGAAAATCAGCTGCTTAAGATCCACCGCTCTCCAGCTTGTAGAGCGACACAGGTCGAGGCGGAGAAGGATGTCACCTGGGAGGCCATCACCTGCCAGAGTCACATCTATCGTCGCCATCTGGACAGGACTGAGTACATGTATGTCCTCCAGCGTGAGAGTGGTACCACGGAGTACAAGTACCCGCCAGTGCAGCAAGGGACATCCCATGAGCACATGGACTTGTGCTTGGAGGATGATGCTATGCTCAGCACTCAGACTCCAGGAGTGTCAGCAAGAGCTTCAGGATGTCTGGGACACCCTGAAGGAAACGGAGGCATTGTTGCGAGCCTGCTTGAGGGCGAGAGAAAGAGGAGATGGGAATGAACTGTGTGTCACCGTGAATGATACATCGACTCCTGACTCCCCAGATCGCCGAGCGATCAGGCGTCGTCACACTTCTCCACCAGCAGCCTCCCCACCCAAAGCAGAGTCAGAAGGCAGCCAAAATGATGAGGAAGATCCCGAGGAGCCTGCTCAAGAAAACGAGTAGTGTAGAGTCCTTCCATTAGTTAGCAAGATGTCGAATAGTCGAGTCGTTACGTTAAGTTAATGGTGTGTTAATGCTTGGTGTGTGACGTGAGTTGTGGAAGCCATGAGCAATTGTCCACAGCCTCGTCTTTAGATTGTTTTGCTTTGGTGTGTGAACCCACATGAAATAATAGTGCATTTATTTTTGTGTGAGAAATGAACCCTCCAAAAAGTATAACAAAGCCTCAACACTTCAAAGTACAAACAAATGAAAGTAGTAAGATGATACTAAATGCTTTCAAATTAACATTGGTTGATTCTGCCAGATGGCCGAAAGAGGAAAAGGACGTGCTGGCAACCCCGCCAACAACAACGATGAGGCATGCAACCCTCAACTTTCTGGAGGCCAGGACCGGGGTGGTCGCCATGAAGGAGTGGATCCCCTCCACCAAATGCTGGAGAATCAGAATCGGCTCATCCAGAACTTGACTCAAGTGGTGGCCAACTTGCATCAAGTTCCACCTCCACAAGCTGCACCACACCAACCAAGGTTGAGTGAGTTTCTAGGAACTCAACCTCCGAAGTTTGCAAGTGCTGCTGAACCTCTGGAGGCAGATGATTGTCTTAAGACCATTGAGAGCAAGATGAGGATCATACAGTGCCAAGGGTATGAGAGGGTGTTGTTTGCCTCTCATCAATTGCATGGACCTGCTTCTTATTGGTGGACCGCCTACGTGGTTGCCCATCATGACCCTGAGAACATCACTTGGGAATAGTTCAAGCGTAGCTTCCGCAACCATTACATCCCAAGAGGTGAACTCAAAAACAAGAGGAAGGAGTTTTTGGGACTGCAGCAGGGAAACATGACGGTGAGGGAATACCTCACTAAATTTACTCAACTATCCCGTTATGCCCCACGGGACATAGAGACTGATGAGCAGAAACAAGACTGTTTCGTGGAGGGACTTACCGCCGAAATGCAGTGTGCGATGTCCTCAAATGAGTATGAAAGCTTCCAAAAGATGGTGGACAGAGCATTTGTGGTGGAAAGGAAGCTGAAGGCCTTGGAAAATGAGAACAAGAGGAAGGCCGGGTGGTCACATCAAGCCTTAGGGAGCAACACCTGCCCACGTCTGATGCAGCAACCTACAGGGCAGACGAACCGTGCTGCGGTACCCTACTCAGCACCAAGAGGGTACAATCCGAACTACAGGCCTCCCGCAGCACCAGCACAGCCACAACGTCAGTTTGTACAGCAGCCTCGCCCCACATATCCACCTCGACCAGCAGTACAGGGACCTCCAAACCAACCCCAAGACAACAAAGGCCAGGCACCTAAGGTTGGGGTGCAATGTTTTAGCTGCGGTGAAGTGGGGCACTACGCCCATAAATGCCCAAAGAAGAAGCCCGCACAGCCACAACAGCAGAATGTGATGCGAGGACGGGTGAACCATGTCACTAAGGAGGAAGCGCAAGAGGCACCCGACGTGGTAGTTGGTAAGTTTCCTGCCAATTTACACCTTGCAACCCTGCTGTTTGATTCTGGTGCTACCCACTCGTTTATTGCTCAAGGGTTTGTTAAGAAGCATGACCTAGCAACCACAGAAATGAACCATATGCTAGCCGTAAACTCTCCATGTGGAGAAATAAGGACAAGACAAGTGTGTCCCAAAGTGAACCTAGACATTAATGGGGTGGTATTTACTGCTAACCTCATAGTGATAGATTCACAAGGGATAGATATTATATTGGGTATGGATTGGTTGACAAAACATAAAGGGATCATCCATTGTTCGACCAGAACGGTGGAACTAACTCACCCTAGTGGCACAAGAGTAAAGTTCATAACAATACACGATCCTAGGAGGGACATTAAATTAAATCAAGTTGAGGTGAAAGTTGAGGAAATCAGGACCATCAGGGAATATCCAGATATTTTTCTGGAGGAGTTGCCAGGTATGCCTCCCGATCGTGAAGTGGAATTCGCAATTGAGCTAGTACCTGGAACAGCCCCGATATACAAGAGACCTTATCGGATGGACTACAAGCAGCTAGAAGAACTCAAGGATCATTTAAGAGAATTGACGGAGAAGGGGTATATTCATCCTAGTTCCTCACCATGGGGAGCTCTGGTGATATTTGTGCCCAAGAAGGACGGAACCCAAAGGTTATGCGTGGATTACCGTGCCTTGAATGAGGTAACCATCAAGAACAAGTACCCATTACCCCGCATTGAAGACTTGTTTGATCAGTTGAGGGGAGCTTGTGTGTTCTCGAAAATTGATCTCAGGTCGGGATACCACCAACTCAAGATAAGGCAATCTGATGTTCCCAAGACAGCTTTCGTATCTCGGTACGGACTGTATGAATACACTGTCATGCCTTTCGGGCTAACTAATGCCCCGGCATACTTCATGTATCTTATGAACAAGGTATTCATGGAATATCTGGACAAATTTGTGGTGGTTTTCATAGATGACATTCTCGTCTTCTCCAAAGATGAAGAAGAACATGAGAAACATCTAAGGTTGGTGTTGAAAAGGCTGAGAGAACACCAACTATATGCCAAGTTGAGCAAGTGTGAGTTTTGGCTGAAAAGAGTTCCCTTCTTAGGACATATAATCTCGGAGGGAGGAATCTCCGTAGGTCCTGCCAAAATCGAGGATATACAGAAGTGGAAGACCCCTGAAAATGTCAGGGAAGTTCGAAGCTTCTTGGGATTGGCTGGATACTATCGACGGTTTATTGAGGGATTCTCTAAGATCTCGAGACCCCTCACCAAACTGTTGGAGAAGGGAATCACATTCACATGGACGCCACAGTGCAAGACGAGTTTTCAGGAGTTAAAGGAAAGATTAACAACAACCCCAGTGCTGGTTATGCCAGATATGCAGAAGAACTTCACGGTGTACTGCGATGCCTCTGGAAACGGGTTGGGATGTGTTCTCATGCAAGAAGGGCATGTCGTGGCTTATGCATCCCGGCAGCTTCGGAAGCACGAGAAGAACTATCCTACACATGACCTAGAACTAGCCGCAGTGGTACATGCGTTGAAAATTTGGCGGCACTATTTGATGGGGAAGAGGACCAAGATATATACGGATCATAAGAGTTTGAAGTACATATTCACACAGCTAGACCTCAACCTCAGACAAAGGAGATGGTTAGAGCTAATCAAGGACTTTGATGTAGGCATCAACTATCATCCTGGGAAAGCAAACGTCGTGGCCGATGCTTTAAGTCGGAAAGTGCAGGTTAACAAGTTGAGCTTGAAGGACATGCCGACAGAATTGAAGGACGAGGTTATAAGGCTCAATCTATGCCTGGTAAATAGTGGTGAAGCCATCGCCATGGAAGTGGATTCCACACTCAAGCGAGACATCCGCGAGGGTCAAAAGAATGACGAGAAGATACAAGAGATCAGACAACTCATCAAGGAAAATAAAGCTCCTGGTTTTAGAGAGGATGAACAAGGAACGGTGTGGCACGGGAAAAGAATCTGTGTGCCAGAAGTAAAGGAGATCCGTGAATTGATTTTGAAGGAGGCTCATGATTCTGACTATTCCATTCATCCTAGGAGTACGAAGATGTACCAGGACCTCAAGAGCAGGTATTGGTGGTATGGCATGAAGCGCGATATCACGGAACATGTTGCCTTATGTGACACATGTCAGTTGGTGAAAGCAGAACATCAACGACCCGCGGGATTATTGCAACCACTCAAAGTGCCTGAATGTAAATGGGAAGAAATATGCATGGATTTCATCGTGGGATTGCCTAGGACCCAATCAGGGTATGATTCGATATGGGTCATCATTGATAGGCTAACCAAGGTAGCCCACTTCATCCCCGTAAAGGAAAGCTAAAGTGGATCCAAATTGGCGGAGTTATACATGTCAAGGATCGTGTGTTACCATGGAGTGCCGAAGAAGATAGTGTCGGACCGAGGGACCATGTAAGTATAAATGTGAACACAAAAGTAGGAATCATATACACATGATTAAAAGTGCATGCAAGCCACAAATCAACACACATAGAGTAACCACAACACATATAATGGTGAAAGACTTTCATAAATATGAATGTGTGGTTTGTATGAAGTGGAAGTGTGAACTATGTCTTATGGATTGTTGTTTTTCTTTTGCTATGTGTGATGGTATGATGTAGAACCTGCTCAAGAGCAAGTTATTCCTTTCCAAGATCAGGACTACCTATTTCAAGAGCAGCAGGAAGGAGGCAAGTGTCCTTGACCACTTTGATCCTATGTTAGGATGAGTAGCTAGAGTTATTTGCATTGTCAATTGAAATATGAAACCCATGCTAGGAAGTTTCCCTAGAATTGCATTACCTTGTTTCCTTGTAGCTTGGGTTGGGATTTATTTTATCATGTCATTTATTATTATGCATATGCTTAGCCATGCTTAGAATGGGATATTTGGGAGATGAGATCATCAGTTTATTCTACCATACTCTTGAATGAGATATTGTGAGTTATGTAGAGGTAGGGATCAAGGCAAGTTGGATGTTTTGGTTGTGTGCTGGGTGCACGAGACTCGGGTTTGTGTTTAGTACTTGCCTGGATCCTAAGGACCGGTTCATGGAGCATGTAACGTGGCTTTACCGTGCCAACCACATGCTGAGATGGGGCAGCTTGGCCAATTAATTAGGTGTATCCCCGGCATAGTATGGGTGTGTTGGATGGTGCAGGGAATAGGTGTCAGCTGGACTACCATATGAACCGCAAGGCTCAAGAGGGGGCCACTGCAGCGTGGTTGGAGCCTCTTGTATGCTGTTAGGGGTGAAACCTCAGTGGGCCCATGGTCGTCGGGAATCCCTTTGTAAAGGCTTCGTAGTGATCTCCTGGCTACACACCTGGGAAGTGTGAATTCGGTTCGTAGCCACTGGCATAATGGAGGTTCTTTTAGTCCACCCGGCAACGTGGGATGAAATCACTACATGTGGGTACAGTGGTGCAAACTCTGCAGAGTCAAAACTGTCATGACAGCCGTGCTCATGGTCAAGAGCGGCTTGGACTTATTCATGATTAGAGGATTGATGGTTTTGGAAGTTGAGGATGTTAAGCGGGGAGCTTAACATTGGAAATGATGTTATGGTTATTTGATTATGATGAGGGGATGGGAGATTGTGACCATTTCACCTGTGTAGTAATGTAGGTGCTTAATAAACTAAGGTGGTTGGCAATAATTGCGTAGTGCTTTAACCATGAGTTCAACCTCCCCTTGTTCTAGCCATGCATGACATTACTTTCCCACACTTGCTGAGTACCATCAGTACTCAACCTTGCATATTTGTTGATTTATATTGCTACTCAGGTCAAGAGAATGATGTAGTGTTTAATGATCAAGACTTTGGACCCGAAGAAGGCTTCTAGGTTCATGGAGTCCCCCGGGCAACGCCTGTGACGGAGCCCACAAGAATAATTATTCCGCTGCTAGTTTATTTACTTGTGATGAACTTATTATTGCACTCAAAGTACCTGAATGGAAATGGGAAGAAATCAGTATGGATTTCATAGTGGGACTATCTAGGACCAAATCAGGATATGATTCGATATGGGTCATCATTGACAGGCTAACCAAGGTAGCTCATTTCATCCCTGTGAAAGAAAGCTACAGCGGATCCAAATTGGCAGAATTATACATGTCAAGGATCGTGTGTTTCCATGGAGTGCCAAAGAAGATAGTGTCAGATCGAGGGACACAGTTCACCTCAAGGTTCTGGCAGAAGTTGCATGAAACCATGGGAACTCATCTGAATTTTAGTTCTACCTATCATCCCCAGACTGACGGACAAACGGAAAGAACCAATCAGATCCTTGAGGACGTGCTGAGAGCGTGTGCACTCAAAAACAATCGGAGTTGGGATAAGAACTTACCGTATGCGGAGTTCTCCTATAACAATAGCTATCAGGCTAGTATGAAGATGTCACCGTTTGAAGCTTTGTATGGGAGAAAGTGCAGAACCCCACTATTTTGGAACCAAACGGGGGAAAGTAAAGTGTTTGGACCCGAGGTACTACAAGAAGCCGAGGCGAAAGTGAGGGAAATCCGCCACAACTTGAGGATAGCACAGGCACGACAAAAGAGCTATGCCGATGTACGGAGAAGATAGCTCGTTTTCAACGTGGGGGACTATGTCTACCTCAAGGTGTCCCCTATTCGAGGACTTCATCGGTTCAAGGTGAAAGGGAAGTTATCACCTCGATACATCGGACCGTTTCAAGTTCTGGAGAGGAAAAGCGAAGTGGCATATCAACTAGAACTACCGGCTCGCCTATCAGATGTGCACGATGTATTCCATGTGTCACAGCTCAAGAAATGTCTGAGGACGCCTGAAGAGATGTTACCCATGAATGAGGTTGACGTAGCTGAGGACCTGTCTTATGCCGAGCAACCATTCAAGATTTTGGAGACAATGGAACGCCTCACAAGAAATAAAGGAATTCGGATGTGCAAGGTGCAGTGGAAGCATCACTCGAAAAAGGAAGCCACATGGGAGCGAGAAGACGAGCTTAAGGCACAGTTTCCGGAATTGTTTTCCTAGAACCACCAATCTCGAGGACGAGATTGTTTTTAGGGGGGTAGAGCTGTAACACCCCAAAACCTGTTAAGAGGGGAATTTAAAATTTTTTGGCCGTATTGCATGTGGTGCAGAAATTCAAATTGGAATTCAAATTAAAATCAAAACAGAAAAGAAAAAGAAAAAGAAAAAAAAACAAAACCCCTGGCCAGTGGGCCGAAACCCACCAGCCGGCCCACCCGCCCCCACGCTAGCCCGCAGCCTCGCGCTCCTCTCTCTTTCTCACTGACACGCGGGACCCGCGGTCATCTTCTTCCTCACGCGATCGCGCCAACCGCCGGGACTCCTCCGCGCGCCGAATCCAAACCACCCTGGATACCCGCGTTTCCCCAGCCGAATTCTGGTCCCGGACGACTCAAACTCGTTCACAACCGACACGCCACCCTCCCCCATCTATATAAACACCGGCGTCGCCCCGTTTTCCCCACCTGATCAGCTGTTTTTCCTCCCGGTGAAAACCGAAGCTCCAATCACCGTTTTCTCTCGATCTTTGCTCGGGTTTTCTGATCTAACACACCGATCCTGTTCCACCGCCTCTGGGGAATCAAGCAGGTGCAGAAAACTCGGTAGATTTCGCCCCAGACACAGCGCCGACGAGCATCGCCGCGATTCCATCTCAGACCTCGTCGCCGACCGCCTTCCAGGGCCTCCGAGCTCAAGAAAAACCCCGAGGTGAGATCCCCGACCTTCCCTCTACCGATCTATGACATGAAATCCCAGTTTTAGGAGGAATAGACGAAGATCCGAAGTTTTCCGGTGAGATCGCCGCCTCCCGCCGTCGCGCGCCGCCGGACAGCGTCGCCCGCGCACGGTCAGAGCGACGTGTCCGCTTATGCGCCGTCTATCTTAAATCGCACGGTAGAATTAAAACCCGCGCGTACCGGTTCGGCGATCTAATCTGAGCCGTCTGTTTGAAATCGGACGGTCCACATCAGCCCAGCATTATAAAGGCCGGGATTCTTACGCACTACCCCCTGGTGATCTCGGAAAACACGAGCTAGCCCCGGAAACTTCTGATCTAGCCCCTGGAACTTCAGAAATTCATGTAAATTCATTTAAAAATCAGTTTTAGTCCCTGGACTTAATAAAAAATAGGAAAACCCCTCTGTTATGTGTAGCTAGACCCCTGGAAATTTATGAAATAATATAATAGACCCTGCAGTAGAAGTGGATTTACCTTTTTGACCCTATATGGTATTAAATTTAGAAATTTGAATATGTGACTAGGATTTAAATTTAAAAGGAAAGGCAAACACATGTGCAAATTCAAGTTTGAACTCTCCTAGCACTTGGAAAACTTTAGAATGAACTAAAAATAGATTTTAGGCTGAAATGAAATCTGCTTAAGTGTTGTTCATATTTATTAGTTCTAGAAACACATTTTTAGGCTAGGAAATAATTCTGAAAACTGATAAAATAAATTTAATTTAGTTCACATCAGAGGAGAAGTTCAAATGTATATTATTTAATATTTTAGATCAGAACCTATTCTGTTTAGATGATAAGTCCTACTATTTAAAATTTAAAACTCACTTTTAGGCATAGAAAATAAATCTTGAAAATATAGGAAAATAGGTATGCACAATTAGAAAATGATAAATGAAGTCTCCAAATCCAAAGACTTCAATTTAGGATTTGGTAGAAGATCTGAAAACCCACTTGGAGTAGGAAATTACCTTCCATGCAAACTTGGTAGCTAAAGAGTGTATTAATTGAATATAAAGAATTTGTTTAAATTGGAAATTCATATATAGTGTGCAAATAAAAATCTGAATACAAAAGTTAGAAATCATATACATATGTTTAAAAGTGCATGTAGGCCAAAAATCAACACATGTAAAGTAACCCCAACACCTAGAAATGTGAATGACTTTCATAGGTATGTATGTGTGGTTTGCATGAAGTGAAAGTGTGAACTATGTCTTATGTATTGTTGTTTTGTTTTGCTATGTGTATTGGCATGAGTAGAACCTGCCCCAGAGCAAGTTCTCCCCTTCCAGGACCAGGACTTTCCATTCCCAGAGCAGCAGGAAGAAGGCAAGTGTCCTTGACCACTTTGATCCTATACTAGGATGTGTAGATAGAATTATTTGCATTGTCAATTGAAATATGAAACCCATGCTAGGAAGTTTCCCTAGAGTTGCATTACCTTGTTTCCTTGTAGCTTGGGTTGGGATTTATTTTATCATGTCATTTATTTATATGCTTATGCTTAGCCATGCTTAGAATGGGATAAGTGGGATATGGGATCATCAACTGTTTACCTTACTCTTGAATGATATATTATGAGTTATGTAGAGGTAGTGATCGAGGCAAGTTGGATGATTTGGTTGGTGCTATGTGCACGAGACTCGGGTTTGTGTTTAGTACTTGCCTGGATCCTAAGGACCGGTTCATGGAGCATGTAACCTGGCTTTACCGTGCCAACCACATGTTGAGATGGGGCAGCTTGGCCAATTAATTAGGTGTATCCCCGGCGTAGTATGGGTGTGTTGGATGGTGCGGGGAGTGGGTGTCAGCTGGACTACCATATGAACCGCAAGGCTCAAGAGGGGGCCACTGCAGCGGGGTTGGAGCCTCTTGTATGCTGTTAGGGGTGAAACCTCAGTGGGCCCACACTCGTCGGGAATCCCTTTGTAAAGGCTTCGTAGTGATCTCCTGGCTACACACCTGGGAAGTGTGAATGTGGTTCGTGGCCACTGGCATAATGGAGGTTCTTTTAGTCCACCCGGCAACGGGGGATGAAATCACTACATGTGGGTACAGTGGTGCAAACTCTGCAGAGTCAAAACTGTCATGACAGCCGTGCTCACGGTCAAGAGCGGCTTGGACTTATTCATGATTAGAGGATGATGACTTTGGATGTTGAGGATGTTAAGCGGGGAGCTTAACATTGGAAATGAGACTATGTTTACTTGATTTTGATGATGGGTTTGGAGATTGGGACCATTTCACCTGTGTAGTAATGTAGGTGATTATTAAGCTAAGGTAATAGGTATTAATTGCGTAGTGCTTTGACCATGAGTTCAACCTCTCCTTGTTCTAGCCATGCATGACATAACTTTCCACACTTGCTGAGTACCAATGGTACTCAAACTTGCATATTTGTTGGTTTAAATTGCTGCTCAGGTCAAGGGGATGAGGTGGTGTTCAATGACCAAGACTTCGGACCCGAAGAAGGATTCTAGGTTCATGGAGTCCCCCGGGCAACGCCTGTGACGGAGCCCACAAGAATAATATTCCGCTGCTGTTTTATTTATATGTCATGAACTTATTATCGTCCATCGAGACGTATGCTATGTAAGACTTATTTATATTCGACACCTGGCTTGTAATAAATGATGCATCACTATTTGTCATCACATGTATGAGAAAATGATCCTGTCATACATGTGATATTCACTCGGTTGTTCTTCGGAGAAACCGGGTGTGATAGGCTGCTGCTTGGCCAGTGCTTGGGGGATGAAAGCCCGGCATGCACTATTGAGGTGCATACGCATGCGGCATCGCCCGCTGTTGTTGTTGTTGTTGCTGCAGAGGTGGTACTGGCAGTGCCGGCCGGAATGGCGGTGGAGAATATAGCCGACTGCGGAATGGCATTGGCCTCTGTGGTGGCTGCCAGCGTGGACCCGATGGTGGCCGATTCACCATCCGGTATTTTTAAGAAGGACTGCCTCCTTCTCCGCTGCTTTGCAGCGCGCTTCGCTTCCTTTCTGCCGCTGCTAACTCCTTGCCGGAGTCCTCCTGAACAATCGCAGCATCAATAATGTCATTGAGGCTGCCGCGACTGAACATCGCCAGCTTGTCCTTCAGGAGCGGGTTAAGCCCCTGGTAAAAATGATACCGCCACTTCTCGTCGGTATCGGCGTGATACGAAGCATAGAGCGCAAGATCATTGAACGCCCTGGAGTATTCCAGCACGTTCTGTCTCCCTTGCTGCAGGCGTAAGAACTCCTGCGTCTTTCTCTTCATGAGACCCGGCGGTATGTGATAGGCCCTGAAGGCCGTCCGGAATTCCGCCCAGGTCATAACTCGCTCGGTGGGCTGCGAAGCACAGTAATTCGCCCACCACGCGCTTGCGGATCCCTCGAGCTGTTGGACCGCGAACTGAGTCTTGCGCTGCTCACTCACTTGGAGCAGCCCGAACTTCATCTCCATCGTGCGGAGCCAGTTGTCCGCATCGAGGGGTTCATCTGCCCTTGAGAATACCGGGGGATGAGTAGCCAGAAAATCGGAGTAGGAGCTCTGTTGGCGCTCCTCACGATCTTGACGCCTCTCTGATTGAGGCGTATAAGCAATGAGGGTCTGCAGCAACTCCGTGTGCTGCTGATGAGAGCCCGCCATTGCTGCCACGATGTCCGCCAATGTAACCGTTGGCGGTGGGGGTGGCGGTTGTTGCTGTTGCTGTCCCGAGTAATCTTTGGGAGGGTGTTGGGAGGTTTCTCCCCCCTGACTGGAACCCCAATGTCGGGGTTGGCACAAGTGCGAGTCATTCTGAAATTCAAAACAGCAGCGATCAGCACATGTCATACTTAAAATTCCATATGAAACAGTAGGTATTTGAAGTGACGCATGAATAATTTGCACAACATTCACATTTATTGATAAAGCATAAACTTTATACAAGATACATTATTCTCGGGCCTTCGAGACGTCGTGCTCATGTCGTCACTACCTGTACATACACTACTGTCTACACGACATGTCACCGATTACCAAAGTTTTTGTTACATCACCCTTGCTGCCCTTCACGGCAACAGTAACCTCCTACTCGGAGTAAAATTCAACCTCCTGTGGGTCGTCCTCCTCCGCTACCTCTGCTGGTGGCTCTGGGTCCATAACCTCCTCTTCCGGTTTTGGTTCTCCCATTGCCCGAAGACCCAAAACCACGGGTACGGCACCTACCACCGGTATGCCCATTACCGGAGGTACGAGGTCCTGCAACGTGTGCACCTCGTCCATGGCCTGGTTATAGTCCTCCTCCCAGCCTTGCCCCTCCTCAATAGCGTCATCCAGCTCTTGAGTAAGGACCTCGTTCTGCTGGGTCAGATCCTGCACCTGTTGTTGCAAAGCCGTGATGTCGACACGGCTCTTCTTCTTTGCCTTCTTTAAGCGATGCAACTGATTATGTTGTTTGTTCAGTCGCTTTATCGTCAGAAGGAGAACATTGCGGAGTGCGCTGTGAGCACTCTCGAAATGATCTCCACGGCTGTTGCTCTCCTTGAGCTTCACAGTGAGACATTCCGTATGAACAGCTTGGCTGTCCATCACGGCCTTTCCTGCCCTTAATTGGAGGCTGAGGTTTGCCTCCGTGTGGTTGCACCTTGGGCAACCCGGATCTGTTGCCTCCATGTACCTTTCTCCCCACACATGATTAGCTCGTCCCTCCACCGGAACGAGCGCGTATGGAGTGCCCTCCATAGCTCTCACGTGTAGTTGGCAGAAACATGACATGGTGTCGCGGGCTGCCGCTTGCCACATTTCCTCCGGCTGTCTGCCTCTCGCTGTGACAGTGAACGGCACCCAACCGGGTGGCGTAGGTCCTGCAGGAACTTCGACATGGATCATCCACGTCTTGTTCCCCTCCTCGCCTTCTTCCCTGGCGAGGTACTGCGGCATCTCAACATACCCGAAATATTGAAGCATTTGCCTCAACACTTCCGGGTAACCGCTGCGGTGAGAACAGTGGGACACCACCCAACCGTTCTTCAATTGTTTATCTGCTGTCATCTGTAAAAACATATTTGAGAAATGTCAAATATTTATTTGAACAGTAAACCATTGAGTTATAACATAAAACATGTCATTGAATTCATAAGACTTGGAAACATAGTTCAAACTTGAACAAATTTGACTGCTGATCTGCTGTCCACTATGACAGCCCTGACAAGTTTCCATTTCAACCTGATTTAGACCATGCTAAAGGCAAAAATAATTCTGTAGCTCAACATCAAAGTTAAAGTTAACTTCAAAAGATTTCCAGAAAGTATTTGCTTGGCCTAAGATCTGTCTTGGTTCAAAAGTTATGAGATGTCAAAGAACTTCAGTTAATTCTACACCAAATTTGACAAAGCATTCTGTTACAAAGTTGTAACCCATCTCTCAAAATTTTCAGAACTACCTCATTTTCTATTTTTGGATTTTTATGCAGGAAGTTATGCTCAATTTACAGAGATTTACAGAGAGTGTTTGCTCTGCCCTGTTTTCTGGACAGTTTGAACTCTACTGCATTTTTTGATTGATTAAGGGATGAAACACCTATGGACCTCAACAGAAAAGTTGTAAAGCTCTTCCAAATATTTCCAGAAATGTATCATATGACCCCAACCTCGAAATAAATCAACCTCTAGCCTCTGATTAACTTCAGCCTTAATTCAGCTGAAAACAGGGGACTCTGTCCTTAGTATCCTATAAGTTGAAAACTTGTTAACTTTGAATATCCTGATTAAGGGAAGGAGTTACATCAAGTTTTAGTGCTATGGATTAAAACTTTCAAGTTTTACAATGCAGTTGCTCATTTAGTGGGGTGTGACGTCGATGCGTCACCAGATCATGTCGGTACTACGTCCTCACAAAGAAAAACCTATACCGTACTTAGCCGGCTTCGTTAGTTCAGTGGCACTAAACGTCTCTCACACACGGATGCTACACGCCTACCATTTCATGGTTAGACTACCCGCAAATAACTCATACAATTGTCAGACTCGTCTGCACACTGAGCCCGGTATCCATACAGTTCATACACCCGGCCGTCATCACTCGCCCGGATGTTCTCAAGTCAAAAACACCTTGAGCTACGTGTTCACGTTACGGACCACGTGACGGGGTCTCCCAAATTGCCCAAAGCACGCTAGGGACAGACGTTGCTCGAATACCCCAAACGACATGAAGAGTCGTAGAGGATATTAAAGCGGGTCGGGTTACCTGCCACCTGTGGGGCTCCACCCTTCAGCTTGTGTGCACTGGTGGACAGCGCTTACGTGCACACCCAAGACATAAAGCGTCCCGAGATGCACGATTTTCTGACATAAGCAAATAGGTTAGTATGTCACTTTCTATACACTAATAACATCCTTATATGGGCTACTAACTCATTCCTCACTGGATTTTTGAAAAAGATGACCTTTGTAGTGCGTTAAACCTCAAGCGAGCTCTGATACCACGCTGACGCGACCCCACGGTCTTGTCGAGCCAGGATCTCGCTGAGGGGTGCTGCGTTGCACAACACTGGATAACGCACATCAAAGATACAAATAGGAAGCAAAGTTTTATTACATAAACAGGTTTATGAACATTTGTACAACAAAATATGCTCCGTCTACACTCACGGGCGTAGACTACGCATCAAGTTCACGTTCAGCCCGTGAACGTGTCCCCGCTAGCACGCACACACACTAACACGGCGGCGTGTATGACTCCCACTCGACGGGGTTTCCCTCCTGGGGTTCCGTCTCCTCCTCGGGAGTCCCTTCCTCATAAACCCCTGCAAAAGGTTCAAACTCAAGCAGTGAGCACGATGGCTCAGCAAGACTGACCCGTCTCTCCTATACATGAAACTTCTACATGAAGGGTGATAGGTTACATGAGGTAAAATAAGTTGCAAAGGACTCGCCTAATTAGTGGAACCTTACTTTCAAGTTTTAGCAGAAAGTCGTGGAGAACCTTACGCTAAGGAACATGAGAGAGCCACAATCAAACAAAAAACGCATTTACCTCATGTACTTTGCCCAAAGTTGAAAAGAACTTTAATTAGCTCTAAACTACAACAAGACATTAACAAGCAAAGTATATCTTTCAAATCAGCAAACTTTTAACATGTATCTAGCCTGTTCTTTCTACTCACGGTACAGTGAACAAGTGGTACTCACTGACTGCGAGGGACAGCGATTATAATCGATTTACACCTGCAGGGTTACCCGAATAACCCGTCACGTACGCCCGTACTCGATGTTGCCTACAGCAACCATCACGGACGTCGTACGCAACCACCTTTCACCCGTCAGCCAAATGTTGAACCGGTCCAATCGTCCCGAGCAAGAGGTCTCTGCGCGCGCATTCACAGTGCTGCCAGCCGATTTACACCTCGAGCTCTCAACCTACTCTCTGAACGACCAGCTATGCCTCAACACCCAGCTACCCGAGTTGCATCGGTTTCCCGGTTCCCATATAGCCGGTAGGTCTTCGGTACTGTTCTAGCTTGTTCAATAGGCCCGCACATGGCTCGGTCCTCAATCAACACAAGCGGAGCTATAGCACCCAGGCCCCAAAGTCCTGCTGCCCTTACTCTCCGCTCGGTCTCATTTTTCTTGCCATGTGTTTTATTTGCTATCTTTACCCGAGTCGAGTGCCTCTAGCCTATCCTTGCGAGTAGTTCCAACTACTCGACTTGTACCAAATCCTACTCTATATTAGCATTGCAGTATCTAAACGGGGTTTTCAATCCTAATCCCAACCCATGGTTTTCTTGGCTATGCAATTGGGTTTCAAACAAGACTCTAATGCAAGAAGTAAGTGGTGCTCAAAGTAAGTTCTTTAAAACAATAAAAATTTATAAAAAGGGTTAATGCAAACCGGAGCTTGCCTTGCTGCTCTTGGTCGTAGGCCAGCTGCTCTTCTGGAGTGACGAAGTCTAAGACTTCGGGTTCCTCCTCAACCTTAGCGACTACATGAGATAACATGTATATGTATCAATTTAAATGCATTTGAATTTAATTTAAACTTGTGAATACTATAAGTCTTATTAGACAGATCCAATGACTCTGAAATTTTTACTCTGGTCTGGTTACAACCAAAACAGAGACTTGGCCAAGTTTTATTTGCAGCAAAGCTCATTTGAGCTCTCCACAAATAATTATGTACTTGACCTTAATTGGAGCTCCTAGGGTGTTCTATGGATTTTCATGGAGCAACCCATAACTTTATGAAAACTAGATTTTCAGAGGGTTCTAATAGAGTTGGTCTCACTGAATTTTAAGATTCCTAGCTAAAGATATGAGCTAAACAATTTCAGTGAAATTCTGAAAATGTTTCTGGACATTTTCTATTTTCTCTGGAACAGTTTTATTAATCACACAATTAGGTGAATCGAATGAGCTCAAATGGATCTGAAATTTCTATGGTAGCTCAGGGACACTTTGGTGAACATCCCAGAAAAAATTCAGAAAATTCCTCCAAAGGGTTCTCCAGTTAAAATTCTAAACATTTTAAATTTTGAAGAATTAATTCTGGAGAACTAAGGATTTTCATGAAGTGAAACTTGATTTTTTGGAAAGTACTCAAAGAGCTGAATCCAACAAAATTTATTTCACATTATTTGGAGTTTCCTGGCCAATGTTATGTGGGTTTGAAGTTTGAACTAAATCTGAAAATCGGGAAATGTTTAAAACACTGCACATGGGTCCCACGCACAGTGCCTTCGTCTACCACCCGCCAGCGCCCGAGCGCGCGACGTCCAGTGTCGGTGGCGCGGTTTGTTCTCGGCCGCTACTGCCTAATTCTCGACGCGGTTTCATCCTACATGATCTTTGGAGCACGGCGCACACGTCGGGCACCTTCTCGGAACTCGACATCGCCGGAAACCTAGTCGGTGACGGTGGGGGTGGAAGATGAGCTCGGGTCCGACTGCGCTAGCTCGTCTCAGCGGTGAATACGATCAGCTAATGGGTCGCAAAGCACCACTGGGGGACGGCGAAGCTAACCCTGCCCTACTCTTGGCCGGTGACCGCCGGGAAAGTAGACTTCACTGGCGACCCGAGCTATTTTCACCGGCGATGGCCAAACTCCGGTGCTCGGCTCACTAGGTTGATCATCACCGCTAGGATTTGGCTGAGGTGACCGCAAGGTGCTACTCTAGCTTCAGCTCGACCAGGATTTCCGGTGATCAAGTGATCGAGGTGAATTTCGAGTTTTGGTTCTCGGTGTTCTTTGCTGCGATCATCGGGAAAGTTGAAATTCTGGGTAACCAGTGCTAAGAGGGACCTAGGGAGTTCAGGGAGAGCTACTAGACTTGGATGCTAACCTCAGAGACATGTTGGTCACGCTGGAGAAGCTTTGCGCTGCTCGGGCGACGGCGTCGAGTCGGAGGAGCTCTCGGGTTGACAGAGCGATGGAAGATCGGCTCGGACAAGCTTCACTGAAGCTGATCACGAGCAGCTGAGGGCTGTAACACGTCGAGCAAGGGCCGGCGGTGCCGTTTGTGGCCTCAGCTCGCGGTGGAAGGGACTGTGATGGTCAGTCGACGGCGAGGTGATGCGGCAGGGCTGTGCAGCGATCAGTTCGGTGTTCTCGGCGCTGGAAACGTCGAGGCAGTGGGAAAGTGAGCTGCTGCCGGCGGCAGCTCGCAGCTAAATAGCTGGGGACGTCGGTTTGGGGCGGTGGTCGGTGACCAGAAGGTGGCAGTGGTGGGAAAACGCCGTGGCGCTTGCATGGTCACGCGCAGGAACCGAGCTGCGGTGACTTCAGTTGGTTTGAACACTGGTGAGGCTGACATGTGGGTCCCACCAGTTTTAACATCTGAAATTGAATTTTCCCCACTGCTCTAAACAGTAGAGACCCAATTAACCTTGGTCATTTGAATTATCTACCCTTTGGCCATTTGAATTTAATAGAATTCAAATTGGGGTTTGTTTAAATCTATTTTTGGCACATATGCACTTTGAAATTCAAATAAAGTTTGAAATTGCTAAACTTAGCTCATGTCAAGATCAACTCAAATGGAGTGAAAATTGGTGTGTGAGCTCATAAAAATGTGCTGAGTAAGAATATGCCTCCCACTTTTGAATTCATGGGGTGGAAATAGTTTGAATTTGAATTTGAGTTCAAACCACCCTCTATCTAGTTATACCCAAAAGGACTTCAAAAAGGTCTTGAATTTGGGTAAAATTTGGCATGGACACTCCTAGTAAGGTGTAGGAGTTTTTCATATGCCCAGCCCCTATACGATGCATGTGGGAAATACCACTTTTGCATTTTGTGAGTTTATTCTCTAACGAGCATGTTGATGGTGTTTACTTGCTCTTCAAATGTATTCATCAAGTTACTTCAAATGAAGTGTGTGTGTGGTGATGGACACTTTGAATATGTGCCCAAAAACTTAGGCCCTTACAGAATTGATCTAGATCTCATGTCAAGATCATCACCACGTCCACACTTGATCCCAGCACCCTTGTTCATCATAAAACCACATGAAAATATACAAGAACACGTACAAACTGGTTTTATAAAACTGTACTATAGGGATTGCATTCATCTACCCCATCGCATCTTGAGTAAAGTTTGTGCATGATGATTGATTGCTATAAATTTTGTATGTGTGTGGTCGTAAGTAGAAGGTAAATCTCAAGATGCCGTCTACGAGGAACTACAGCACCAAGACTTCGAGATGCTTGAACAACATGAACCACGGGAGCAAGGCAAGTGCCCCTTGACCATATTGATCCCATGTTTTTGAAACTATTTTGCTTGCGAAAAATCATATGCTTGAGTCAACTTGATGGGACACCTTTTTATAGGAGTTTACTAGTTTTGTTAACCATCCTTGTCGCCGGGAAAGTTGATGAGTCGGGTATGGTCGTTTTTACTTTTTAATTTGCTTAACTCTTGGGATACGGGAAACTGAAATAAAAAAGGTTAGCTACTGCACTCATATGAATAAAGATTATGATAACTTGATAATGATAATGATCATGGAATCGGGGAGATCTAGGCAAGCTTGGTTCATGGATGTTGCTGATTGAGATAGTGGTTTACTCGGCGTAGATCTAAGGACCGGTTCATGCGAGCACATGCCAGGAATACAGTGCCACCACAAGGCCAAATATGGGTGCGGCTTAGCTGACTAATTAGGTGTGTTGCTAGCTTGTTATGGAACGTTGGATGGCGCGAGGAATGGGAGTCGAGAGGGACTTCCCTGAGAACTGCATGGCACAAGAGGGGGCCCGTGGGTGGGAGAATGGAGATTCGAGCCTGCCGGTGAAACCTCAGTGGGTCCGTACATCCTAGTACCCCTTTGTAAAGGCTATTTTGTGATCTCTTGGCCATACACCGACGGTTGTGTACTGGCCTCATGGAGGTTCTCTTAGTCGCCGACGGGTGACGAAATCACGAACTTGTGGGTAAAGTGGTGCCACCTCTGCAGAGTGTAAAACTATCATGATAGCCGTGCTTCCGGTCACAAGCACCTGGCCAACTTCCATGATTAGAGGCAAAACATGGGATGGATATTTGGGTATGGTCATTGGGATTGGTTTTGGGACTGTTTTGAGTCATGGAATTGAGTTTGGTTTCGGTTATATGAATATGAGATGGTTATGAATATTTATGAGTATGAGATGAACTTGAGAAATATTATTAGCTGGTTGAAGCATGATAAATGGTGAATTATGATGAAAAAATGTTGCTGGATTACTTGGTTATGATGGGATTGAACTCATCTATAAATAGTTGTTGTTTTTACCATGTTTGTGAAATAAAATTTGCTTGCTGCAATGAGCCTTTTTATTCCCTACCTTGTTGTAAGCTACATGTCATACTTTTCCCGCACTTGCAGAGTACAACATGTACTCACCCTTGCATTCCCACATATACATCAGCTACAGGAGAAGAATACTTCTTTGAGGAATATGTGGAGTACTAGGCGTGCGCACTACCGTCAACATGCCTGTGGAGTTGAAGTTGGAGCATGCTGTCTTTATTGATTTTCCGCTGTCGTTTAGAGTCTTCTACTGCAAGAATAAGATAGATATTCATGAGTGAGACATTGAGTCATTGTAATAAAGTACTTAAACACTATTTATTCATGGTTATATTATGAATTCAGTTTGTGGATTACATGTGTATGTGTGATGAACATCCTGGGCACACATATGCATTCACTCGGTTCTACTTTCGGAACCGTGTGTCACAAATTGGTATCAGAGCCACGTTGACCGTAGGACGCAAGCCTAGGTAGAATGGACACTGTAAAACACATAGAAACACCCCTCTAAACTGCTATTTTTGAAATCTGCTTGCTGCTGCACTCTACTTGTCAACTCAGCCCCCGCAAAGTGCTATTTTCAGCCCCTTTTCTTCTTTTCTTTTGGACAGCCACACCCACTGTCTTCTTGCCTAATAGCTTCTGAAGTTTTGGAGTTATTTCCTCCTTCTCTAAAGTTTCTCATGTCTTATTTATAGATGCCGGTGATCAGGAGCATAACACGCATAAGAACTCGTCCACCACCGCGTGGGAGTGCACTTAACCCCATTGAGGTGTCCGATGGAACATAATGGGAGGAGGTGAAGATGGAACCTCATGATGAAGATGAAGTCAATAGCTCTATGCATGAGGAAGAGGACGCAGAAGAGGTGGAACCATTCGATCCACAAGAACAATATTGGTACGCACCTCAGGAGGAGTTACACGCGGGCTTACACCTCTTGGAGCCTCATGAAGCTATGTCGGAAGGAGATGATTCCGAAGAGGAGTCACCCCCTGCTGAGGCCGAAAATGAAGGTGATGAACGGGCCAACCGTTCAGTTCAAGAATTCCGTTCCGACGGAATGGAAGGAGGACACATATCCAAGGAGCTCCAAGAATTTCTAGATTGTTGCAGCTTATACCTGGAATATCTTCTCAAGAAAGTCCCTCGTCTCGGACATGAAGAGTGGAAGGCTGAAGTAACCATCCTATCTAACGGTAGGGTTGTCACTCGGCACTTTGCACCCACATGGAGAGCTACAAGGGCAGAAGCTATTGATGATGCCGCATGGGATGCACTCATCGGACTGTGCTACGCCTTCCGTGAGCAGCTTGAGAACACTACCGTACCGGAAGAGTGGTACAAGGGAGATCATTGGACCCCATGAAGGAGCTCATTCCAACCCACAAGCTGCTGACAAGTCTCAGAAGTTGCTCGTGGAGTTAGGAAACTACTATGCATGCGCACAAGAAGAGATCCGTTACCTCCGCAAGAAGTTGTACTTGCTGAAAAACAAGAGGAGACTCGTGCCAACACGGGAGCAAATGGATCACCAGCGTCATCTATCCCTACATGGACTGCCGACTCACCATGGCGTGTGCCCATGTATGGACCACCCCCGTCACATGGCGAGAACAACACCTGTTCTCACGATTAAGTTTAGGTTTTCCATTGAATAAGCTGTAATAGGAACGTTTAGATCGTAGTATGTCAAATAAGAGTGGTGTGCAGAAATTTTTTTATGATGATTGCTTGTGTTTGTGTGCTTGGTGTGAGTTGTGGGATGCTTCGGCGAATGTCCACATCCACACATAGTGAAGAGATGTGAGATGCTTCGGCACTTGTTCATATCCTCATATAGGCTGATATTAATAAAGGAGTTGCTTAGTCTCATATACCTTGATGCATATAGTTGGGAAATCTCATCTTTCAATTCTGAATTCTATTCCGAGAGTAAGCTTTAAAATAAGGGGGTAGAATTTCTTGCCTACCTTATCGTCTTGGATTCCCAAGGGATTGACATAATACTTGGAATGGATAGGTTAAGCAAGCACAACGGAGTGATTCAATGTGCTCAGAGGATCGTGCAGTTGACGAGTGAGCACGGTACTCGTATCGAGTTCGAGGCAGCCCAACCTGCAACCGAGAAGGCAGTGCTAAACCACATCGAAGAAGCGACATTGGAAAGCATTCCGGTGGTTCAAGAATATTCAGATGTGTTCCCGGAAGAACTTCCAGGTATGCTACCTGACCGAGATATTGAATTTGCCATTGATTTAGTACCCGGAACTGCACCTATAGCAAAGAGTCCATATAGGATGCCTGCTAATAAATTAGTGGAGCTCAAGAAGCGAATTCAGGAGCAGCTAGAAAAGGGTTTTATACGCCCAAGCTCGTCACCGTGGGGAGCCCCCGTGCTCTTCGTAGACAAGAAAGATGGGACCCAAAGGATGTGTGTGGACTATAGGTCTCTCAACGAAGTGATGATCAAGAATAAATACCCACTGCCCCGTATAGAGGACCTGTTTGATAAAATGAAAGGTGCCCGAATTTTCTCCAAGATTGATCTTCGGTTGGGATACTTCCAGCTGAAGAAGCCCTCCGACATACCCAAGACTGCATTTTAAACAAGGTATGGTTCATGTGAGTATACCGTTATGTCTTTTTGGTTAACGAATGCACCCGCATACTTTATGTACCTCATGAGTAAGGTCTTCATGGAGTACTTGGACAAGTTCGTTGTGGTTTTCATCGATGATATCATGGTGTATTCAAAGAGTGAGGAAGAATACGAGGAACACTTGAGGTTAACATTGCAGAAACAGCGAGAGCATCAATTGTATGCCAGGTTCAGCAAGTGTCAGTTTTGGCTAAAGGAGATATCGTTCCTAGGCCACATCATCTCCGAGGGAGGAGTATCGATTGACCCCGGAAAAGTGGGAGATGTTCTGAAGTGGAACCAACCGCAGAATGTGAGGGATATTTGGAGTTTCCTTGGAATGGCTGGATACTACTGGCGGTTCATCAAGGATTTCTCCAAAATAGCAAAGCCTATGACGGAATTGTTGATGAAGGGGAAAGCATTTCAGTGGACACCAGTGTGTCAAGAAAGCTTTAAGGAGCTAAAGAAGAGATTAACCACAGCGCCGGTTTTGATATTGCCGGACGTGAGCAAGAGCTTCGATATATATTGTGACGCATCAAGACAAGGTCTTGGATGTGTGCTTATGCAAGGAGGACAAGTGGTAGCCTATGCATCGATACAACTAAAGAAATATGAGCTGAATTATCCCATACACGACCTGGAACTTGCAGCCGTGGTACATGCCTTGAAGACTTGGAGGCATTACATCCTTGGCCACCGATGTGAGATCTATAGGGATCACAAAAGTCTCAAGTATATATTCACGCAAACGGATCTGAATTTGAGGAAACGTCAATGGTTGGAACTCATCAAGGATTATGATGTTGGAATTAACTATCACCCCAGAAAGGCAATGTAGTAGCTGATGCGTCGAGCCGAAAAGAAGCATGTCATCACCTCACGGTTCGGGAGCTGCCACCCGAGCTACGTAAGGAGTTTGAACGGTTACGTCTCGGGTTCTTGAACGAGATGGAGGTGATAGAACTGAACTCAACTCTGGAACAAGAGATACGAGATGGCCAAGCAACGGATGAGGAAATCAAGGAAAGAATCCGACAAGGCATATAAAAAAATTCCAAGGAAGACGAGAATGGTACGCTTTGGTTAGGGAAAAGTATTTGTGTGCCTAACGTGAAGCTCATCCGCGACACGATACTAAAGGGGGCACATGACTCACCATATTCCATACATCCCGGTTGTACAAAGATGTACAAGGACCTGAAAACTTGCTATTGGTGGGATGGTATAAAAGGGACATTGCTGAATATGTTGCCCTATGCGACACGTGCCAACGAGTGAAGGCCAAACATCAAAGACCCGCTGGATTGTTTGTAACACCCAAAATCCTGTTAAGAGGGGAATTTAAAAATTTTTGGAAGTATTGCATGGGCTGCAGAAATTCAAACTTAGTTGGAATTCAAATTCAAATTCAAACCAGAAAAGAAATGGAAAAAGAAAAAGAAAAACAGAAAAAACCGGCCAGTGGGCCGAAACCCACCAGCCGGCCCACCCCATCCTGCGCCAGCCCACAGCCGCGCGCCCTCCTTCTTCCCACTGACACACGGGGCCCGCCAACCTTTCTTCCTCCTCGCGCTCGCGCCCGCGCTCGGCCGGACTCTTCTCACCCCGAATCAAAACCGCCCCGGATCCTCGCGTATCCCAGCCGAATTTCGTCCGTGGGCGACGCAAACTCGATCACAACCAAACGCCGCCCTCCCCCGTCTATAAAAACCCCGGCATCGTCCCGTTTCCCCCCATGATCCGCCGATTTTCTCTCCGGTGAGAACCCGGGCCCCTCCGGCAAATTCTGCTCGATCTACGCTCGGGAATTCTGATCTAACTCGCTGGTCTTGATCCATCGCCTCCGGGGAACCTTGCAGGTGCTGAAAACTCGGTGATTTGCGGTTCAAACACAGCGCCGACGAGCCTCGCCGTGAATTCACCTCGGACCTCGTCGCCGATCGCTTTTCGGGACCTCCGAGCTCAAGAAAACCCCCGAGGTGAGATCCCCGACCTCCCCTCTACCGATCTATGCCATAAAAACACAGTTCTAGGAAGAATTTACGAAGATCCGAAACTCTCCGGCGAGATCGCCGCCTCCCACCGCCGTGCACCGCCGGGCAGCGCCACCCGTGCTCGATCAGAGCGACGTGGCCGCTTGTGCGCCGTTTATTTTAAATCGCACGATAGAGTTTAAATCCCCGCGTACCGGTCGATGTTATAATCTCAGCCGTCTGTTTTAAATCGGACGGTCCACGTCAGCCCCGCGTTATAAAGACTGGAACTCTTACGCGCTACCCCCTGGGGTTCTCGGAAAATAAGAGCTAGCCCCGGAAACTTCTGATCTAGCCCCTGGAAGTTCAGAAAATCATGTAAATTCATTTAAAAATCAGTTTTGACCACTGGACTTAATAAAAATTAGGAAAAACCCCTCTGTTATGTGTAGCTAGACCCCTGAAAATTCTTAAAATAATATTATAGACCCTGTAGTGGAGTGAGTTTACCTTTTTAACCCTAGTTGATATTAAAGTTAGGAATTTGAATATGTGGCTAGTATTTAAAATTTAAAAGGTGGGACAAACATATTGTCAAAGACAAACTAAAAACTTTCCCAGTACTTAGAAAACCTTGGAGTGAGATAAAAATAGATTTTTGGCTGAAATGAATCTGTTTAATTGATTAATCACATTTATTGGTTATAGGGACACATTTTTAAGTATAGAATAATTCTGAAAATTAGTAAAATAAATGTAAAATAGTTCACATCAGAAGAGAAGTTCAAAATATATTATTTAATATTTTAGACCCAAAACCTATTCTGTTTAGATGAGGTGTCTTACTATTTTCATAATAAAGTGCACATTTAGGCATAGGAAATAAATCTGAAAATATAGCAAACTAGGTATAAATAACTAGAAAATGACAAATGAAGTTTAGGGTTGGTAGAAGGTTTGAAGAAACATATGGAGTAGGAAAATACCTTTCATGCATATTTGGTAGCTAAAAGATGTAGTAATTGAATATAAGGAATTTATTTAAATTGGAAACTCATATATATAGTATGCAAGCATAAATATGAATACAAAAGTAGAAATCATATACACATGTTTAAAAGTGCATGTAAGCCAAAAATCAACACACATAGAGTAACCACAACACATAGAATTTGTGAATGGCTTTCATAAATGTGAATGTGTGGTTTATATGAAGTGGAAGTGTGAACTATGTCTTATAGATTGTTGATTTTCTTTTGCTATGTGTGATGGTATGATGTAGAACCTGCTCCAGAGCAAGTTCTTCGTTTCCAAGATCAGGACTACCCATTCCAAGAGCAGCAGGAAGGAGGCAAGTGTCCTTGACCACTTTGATCCTATACTAGGATGTGTAGATAGAATTATTTGCATTGTCAATTGAAAAATATGAAACCCATGCTAGGATGTTTCCCTAGAATTGCATTACCTTGTAGCTTGGGTTGGGATTCATTTTATCATGTCATTTATTATTATGCATATGCTTAGCCATGCTTAGAATGGGATATTTGGGATATGAGATCATCAGTTTATATTACCATACTCTTGAATGAGATATTGTGGGTTATGTAGAGGTAGGGATCAAGGCAAGTTGGATGTTTTGGTTGGTGCTGGGTGCACGAGACTCGGGTTTGTGTTTAGTACTTGCCTAGATCCTAAGGACCGGTTCATGGAGCATGTAACCTGGCTTTACCGTGCCAACCACATGCTGAGATGGGGCAGCTTGGACAATTAATTAGGTGTATCCCCGGCGTAGTATGGGTATGTTGGATGGTGCGGGGAATAGGTATCAGCTGGACTACCATATGAACCGCAAGGCTCAAGAGGGGGCCACTGCAGCGGGGTTGGAGCCTCTTGTATGCTATTAGAGGAGAAACCTCAGTGGGCCCACGCTCGTCGGGAATCCCTATGTAAAGACTTCGTAGTGATCGCCTGGCTACACACCTGGGAAGTGTGAATGTGGTTCATAGCCACTGGCATAATGGAGGTTCTTTTAGTCCACCCGACAACGGGGGATGAAATCACTACATGTGGGTACAGTGGTGCAAACTCTGCAGAGTCAAAACTGTCATGACAACCGTGCTCACGGTCAAGAGCGGCTTGGACTTATTCATGATTAGAGTATGATGACCTTGGAGGTTGTGGATGTTAAGCGGGGAGCTTAACATTGGAAATGATGTTATGATTATTTGATTATGATGATGGGATGGGAGTTTGGGACCATTTCACCTATGTAGTAATGTAGGTGCTTAATAAGCTAAGGTGATAGGTATTGATTGCGTAGTGCTTTAACCATGAGTTCAACCTCTCCTTGCTCTAGCCATGCATGACATAACTTTCCCACACTTGCTGAGTACCATTGGTACTCAACCTTGCATATTTGTTGGTTTATATTGCTGCTCAGGTCAAGAAAAAGAGGTGGTGTATAATGATTAAGACTTTGGACCAGAAGAAGGTTTCTAGGTTCATGGAGTCCCCCGGGCAACGCCTGTGATGGAGCCCTCAAGAATAATATTCCGCTGCTGGTTTATTTACTTGTGATGAACTTATTATTGTCCAGCAAGACATTTGCTATGTAAGACTTATTTATATTCGACACCTGGCTTATAATAAATGATGCTTCACTATTTGTCATCACATGTATGAGAAAATGATCCTGGCATACATGTGATATTCACTTGGTCGTTCTTCAGAAAAACCGGGTGTGACAAGAAGTGGTATCAGAGCCAAGGTTGCCCGTAGGAACGTGGACCTAGGTAGAAATGGACGTATTTAAGGGCCCTATTTTCTTAAAAACTATTTTACAAAGGTGTGGGTTGAAAAGTGTTATTTAATGGGGTCACTTTCTTCATCTTACCCCAACTTTCATTCAAAATAGGATTTTTGTTTAAAAGTTTATCTAACCTAAGTTTAAATGCTTTCTGTTTTAGATGGTTCGCGTGATTCGCACCGCTTGCAAGTCCACAGGAGGGAGAGTTCCCGTAGTTGCCCTTGCCCAAAGAGAGGAGAGCCGTCCGGTGACGTACCTTTCCTACGGATTGGCAGTAGGAGGCTTGTTACGCCATCTTCGACGTATGCTCCAAGCCGCCGGCAATACGGGCAAGATAATCATACACTACAGCTCCAATTGGACCATCCGTGAGAAGCGGGAAGAATGGAGTTCAGAGATGAGGATTATCCACGAAAATAAGCTGCTCAAGATCCACCGCTCTCCAGCTTGTCGAGTGACACAGGTCGATGCGGAGAAGGATGTCACCTGGGAGGCCATCACCTGCCAGAGTCACATCTATCGTCGCCACCTGGGCAGGACTGAGTACATGTATGTCCTCCAGCGTGAGAGTGGTACCACGGAGTACAAGTACCCACCAGTGCAGCAAGGGACTTCCCATGAGCACATGGAATTGTGCTTGGAGGATGCTGCTATGCTCAGCACTCGACTGCAGGAGTGTCAGCAAGAGCTTCAGGATGTTCGGGACACCCTGAAGGAAACGGAGGCGTTGCTGCGAGCCTGCTTGAGGGCGAGAGAAAGAGGAGATGGAAATGAACTGTGTGTCACCGTGAATAATACATGGACTCCTGACTCCCCAGATCGCCGGGCGATCAGGCGTCGTCGTACTTCTCCAATAGCAGCCTCCCCACCCAAAGCGGAGTCAGAAGGCAGCCGCAATAATAAGGAAGATCCCGAGGAGCCAGCTCAGTGATACGAGTAGTGTAGAGTTTTTTTCCTTAGTTAGCAAGATGTCGAATAGTCGAGTCGTTACGTTAGTTAATGGTGTGTTAATGCTTGGTGTGTGACGTGAGTTGTGGAAGCCATGAGCAATTGTCCACAGCCTCGTCTTCAGATTGTTTTGCTTTGGTGTGTGAACCCACATGAAATAATAGTGCATTTATTTTTGTATGAGACATGAACCCTTAGAAAAGTATAACAAAGCTTCAACACTTCAAAGTACAAACAAGTGAAAGTAGTGAGATAATACGTAATACATTAAATTAACATTTGGTTGATCATGCTAGATGGCCGGAAGAGGAAAAGGTCGCGCTGCCAACCCCGCCACCAACAACGATGAGGCCTGCAACCCTCATCTTTCAGGAGGGCAAGACAGGGGTGCTCGCCGTGAAGGAGTTGATCCCCTCCACCAAATGCTTGAGAATCAAAATCAGCTCATCCAGAATGTGACTCAAGTGGTGGCCAACTTGCATCAAGTTCCACCCCCACAAGCTGCACCACGCCAACCAAGGTTGAGTGAGTTTCTGGGAACTCAACCTCCGAAGTTTGCAAGTGCTACTGAACCTCTGGAGGCGGATGATTGGCTAAAGACCATTGAAAGCAAGATGAGGATCATACAGTGCCAAGGGTATGAGAGGGTGCTGTTTGCCTCTCATCAATTGCATGGACCTGCTGCTGATTGGTGGACCGCCTACGTGGCCGCCCATCATGACCCTGAGAACATCACTTGGGAAGTGTTCAAGCGTAGCCTCCGCAACCATTACATACCAAGGGGTGAACTAAAAAACAAGAGGAAGGAGTTTTTGGGGTTGCAGCAAGGTAACATGACGGTGAGGGAATACCTCACTAAATTTACTCAACTCTCCCGTTATGCCCCACGGGACATAGAGACTGATGAGCAGAAACAGGATTGTTTTGTGGAAGGACTTACCGCAGAAATGCAGTGTGCAATGTCCTCCAACGAGTATGAAAGCTTCCAAAAGATGGTGGACAGAGCATTTGTGGTAGAAAGGAAGCTGAAGGCCTTGGAAAATGAAAACAAGAGGAAGGCCGGGTGGTCACACCAAGCCTCCGGGAGCAACACCCGCCCACGTCTGATGCAGCAACCCGCAGGGCAGACGAACCGTGCTGCGGTACCCTACTCAGCACCACGAGGGTACAACCCGAACTACAGGCCTCCGGCAGCACCAATACAGCCACAACGTCAGTTCGTACAGCAGCCTCGCCCTACATATCAACCTCGACCAGCAGTGCAAGGACCACCAAACGAACCCCAAGACAGCAAAGGCCAGGCACCTAAGGTTGGGGTGCAATGTTTCAACTGTGTTGAAGTGGGGCACTACGCCCATAAGTGCACAAAGAAGAAGCCCATGCAGCCACAACAGCAGAACTTAATGAGAGGACGGGTGAACCACGTCACCATGGAGCAAGCGCAAGAGGCACCTGACGTGGTAGTTGGTAAGTTTCCTGCAAATTTACACATTGCAACTCTGCTGTTTGATTCTGGTGCTACCCACTCGTTCATTGCTCAAGGGTTTGTTAAGAAGCATGATCTAGCAACAACACAAATGAATCATATGCTAGCAGTAAACTCTCCAGGTGGAGAAATGAGGACAAGACAAGTGTGTCCCAAGGTGAATCTAGACATTAATGGGGTAGTATTTACTGCCAACCTCATAGTGATAGATTCCCAAGGGATCGATATTATTTTGGGCATGGACTGGTTGACCAAACATAAAGGAATCATCCATTGTTCGACCAGAACGGTGGAACTAACGCACCCTAGTGCCACAACAGTAAAGATTATAACAATACAAGAGACTAGGAGAGACATTAAATGTAACACCCCAAAATCTTGTTAAGAGGTGAATTTAAAATTTTTTGGACGTGTTGCATGTTTTGCAACAATTTAAATGCAAACTGGAATTCAATTTAAACTCAAAACAGAAAAGAAATAGAAAAAGAAAAAGGAAAACAGAAAAAAAACCGGCCAGTGGGCCGAAACCCACCAGCCGGCCCACCCTGCTCCGCGCCAGCCCGCGGCCGCGCGCGCCCCTTCCTCCTACTGACAGGCGGGGCCCGCCAGCTTTCTTCTTCCACAGGCCCGCGCCGCGATCGGTCGGGACTCTCTCACCCGAATCAAAACCGATTGGGAATTCTCGCGTATCCCAGCCGATTTCCGGACCCCGAAGACTCCAGCTCGATCTAAACCAACCCGCCGCCCTCCCCCGTCTATAAAAACCCCGGCCTTGTCCCGTTTTTTCCACACGATCCGCCGATTTTCTCTCCGGTGAAATCCGAGCTTCTCCGGCAAATTCTGGCCGATCTACGCTCGGAAATTCCGATCTAACTCGCTGGTCTTGATCCACCGCCTCCGGGGAACCTTGCAGGTGCAGAAAACTCGGTGAATTGCGGTTCAAACACAGCGCCGACGAGCCTCGCCGTGAATTCACCTCGGACCTCGTCGCCGACCGCCTTCCAGGACCTCCGAGCTCAAGAAAACCCCCGAGGTGAGATCCCCGACCTCCCCTCCACCGATCTATGCCATAAAATCACAGTTTTAGGAAGAATTCCCGAATATCCAAAACTCTCCGGCGAGATCGCCGCCTCCCGCCACCGGGCAGCGCCGCCCGCGCTCGATCAGAGCGACGTGGCCGCTTGTGCGCCGTCTATTTTAAATCGCACGGTAGACTTTAAATCCCCGCGTACCGGTTCGACGTTATAATCTCAGCCGTCTGTTTTAAATCGGACGGTCCACGTCAGCCCCGCGTTATAAAGACTGGAAATCTTTCGTGCTACCACCTGGGGTTCTCGGGAAATAAGAGCTAGCCCCGAAACCTTTTGATCTAGCCCCTGGAACTTCAGAAAATCATGTAAATTCATTTAAAAATCAGTTTTAGCCCCTGGACTTAATAAAAATTAGGAAAAACCCCTCTGTTATGTGTAGCTAAACCCCTGAAAATTGTTAAAATAATATTATAGACCCTGCAGAGGGGTGAGTTCACCTTTTTAACCCTGTTTGATATTTACTTTAGGAAATTGAATATGTGGCTAGGATGTAAAATTTAAAAAGTGGGACAAACATATTGTCAAAATTAAATTAAAAACTTTCTCAGTACTTAGAAAACTTTGGAGTGTGGTAAAAATAGATTTTGGGCTTAAATGAATCTGTTTAATTTATTATTCACATTTATTAGTTATAGGGACACATTTTTAAGTGAAGAATAGTTCTGAAAATTAGGAAAATAAATGTAAAAAAGTTTACATCAGAGGAAAAGGTCAAAAATATGTTATTAAATATTTTAGATCAGAACCTATTCTGTTTATATGATGTGTCTTGTTATTTTCATAATAAAGTTCACATTTAGGCATAGGAAATAAATCTGAAAATATAGCAACTAGTAAATGATAAATGGAGTTTCTAAAATCCAAAGAATTCAGTTTAGGGTTGGTAGAAATTCTGAAGACACATATGGAGAAGGAAAATACCTTTCATGCATACTTGGTAGCTAAAAGGTGTAGTAATTGAATATAAGGAAAATTATTGGAAACTCATATATAAATTATGCAAGCATAAATGTGAATACAAAAGTAGGGATCATATACACATGATTAAAAGTGCATGTAAGCCAAAGGTCAACACACATAGAGTAAACACAACACATAGAAGTTGTGAATGGCTTTGTTACATGTGAATGTGTGGTGTGTATGAAGTGGAAGTCTGAACCATGTCGTATGAATTGTTGTTTTTCTTTTGCTATGTGTGATGGTATGATGTAGAACCTGCTCAAGAGCAAGTTATTCCTTTCCAAGATCAGAACTACCCATTTCAAGAGCAGCAGGAAGGAGGCAAGTGTCCTTGACCACTTTGATCCTATGCTAGGATGTGTAGATAGAATTATCTGCATTGTCAAATGAAATATGAAACCCATGTTAGGAAGTTTCCCTAGAATTGCATCACCTTGTTACCTTGTAGCTTGGGTTGGGATTTATTTTATCATGTCATTTATTATTATGCATATGCTTAGCCATGCTTAGAATGGGATATTTGGAACATGAGATCATCAGTTTATTTTGCCCTACTCTTGAATGAGATATTGTGAGTTATGTAGAGGTAGGGATCAAGGCAAGTTGGATGTTTTGGTTGTGTGCTGGGTGCACGAGACTTGGGTTTGTGTTTAGTACTTGCCTGGATCCTAAGGACCGGTTCATGGAGCATGTAACCTGGCTTTACCGTGCCAACCACATGCTGAGATGGGGCAGCTTGGCCAATTAATTAGGTGTATCCCCGGCGTAGTATGGGTGTGTTGGATGGTGCAGGAAGTAGGTGTCAGCTGGACTACCATATGAACCGCAAGGCTCAAGAGGGGGCCACTGCAGCGGGGTTGGAGCCTCTTGTATGCTGTTAGGGGTGAAACCTCAGTGGGCCCATGCTCGTCGGGAATCCCTTTGTAAAGGCTTCGTAGTGATCTCCTGGCTACACACCTGGGAAGTGTGGATGTGGTTCGTAGCCACTGGGATAATGGAGGTTCTTCTAGTCCACCCGGCAACGGGGGATGAAATCTACATGTGGGTACAGTGGTACAAACTCTGAAGAATCCAAACTGTCATGACAGTCGTGCTCACGGTCAAGAGCGGCTTGGACTTATTCATGATTAGAGGAGTGATGGTTTTGGAAGTTTTGAATGTTAAGCGGGGAGCTTAACATTGGAAATGATGTTATGGTTATTTGATTATGATGATGGGATGGGAGATTGGGACCATTTCACCAGTGTAGTAATGTAGGTGCTTAATAAGCTAAGGTGGTAGGTATTAATTGCGTAGTGCTTTAACCATGAGTTCAACCTCCCCTTGTTCTAGCCATGCATGACATAACTTTCCCACACTTGCTGAGTACCATCGGTACTCAACCTTGCATATTTGTTGGTTTATATTGCTGCTCAGGTCAAGATAATGAGGTGGTGTATAATGATCAAGACTTTGGACCAGAAGAAGGTTTCTAGGTTCATGGAGACCCCCGGGCAACGCCTGTGATGGAGCCCACGAGAATAATTGTTCCGCTGCTAGTTTATTTACTTGTGATGAACATATTATTGTCCATCGATACATTTGCTATGTAAAACTTATTTATATTCGACACCTGGCTTGTAATAAATGATGCTTCACTATTTGTCATCACATGTATGAGAAAATGATCCTGACATACATGTGATATTCACTTGGTTGTTCTTCGGAAAAACCGGGTGTGACAGAAGTGGTATCAGAGCCAAGGTTGCCCGTCGGAACGTGGACCTAAGTAGAAATGGACGTATTTAAGGGCCCTATTTTCTTAAAAAAACTATTTTTACAAGGTGTGTGTTGAAAAGTGTTATTTAATGAGTCACTTTCTACATCTTACCTCAACTTTCATTCAAAATAGGATTCTTGTTTAAAAAGTTTATTTAACCTAAGTTTAAATGTTTTCTGTTTTAGATGGTTCGCATGATTCGCACCGCTCGCAAGTCCACAAGAGGGAGAGTTCCCGTAGTTGCCCTTGCCGAAAGAGAGGAGAGTCGTCCGGTGAGGTACCTTTCCTACAGATTGGCAGTAGGAGGCTTGTTGCGCCATCTTCGACGTATGCTCGAAGCCGCCGGCAATACGGGCAAGCCAATCATCTACTATAACTTCACCAGGACCATCCGTGAGAAGAGGGAAGAATGGAGTTCAGATATGAGGATTATACAGGAAAATCAGCTGCTTAAGATCCACCGCTCTCCAGCTTGTAGAGCGACACAGGTCGATGCGGAGAAGGATGTCACCTGTGAGGCCATCACCTGCCAGAGTCACATCTATCGTCGACACCTGGACAAGACTGAGTACATGTATGTCCTCCAGCGCGAGAGTGGTACATCGGAGTATAAGTACCCGCCAGTGCAGCAAGGGACTTCCCAGGAGCACATGGATTTGTGCTTAGAGGATGCTGCTATGCTTAGCACTCGATTGCAGGAGTGTCAGCAGGAGCTTCAGGATGTTCGTGACACCCTGAAGGAAACCGAGGCGTTACTTCGAGCCTGCTTGAGGGCGAGAGAAAGAGGAGATGGGAATGAACTGTGTATCACCTTGAATGATACATGGACTCCTGACTCCCCAGATCGCCGAGCGATCAGGCGTCGTCGCACTTCGCCACCAGCAGCCTCCCCACCCAAAGCAGAGTCAGAAGGCAGCCGAAATGATGAGGAAGATCCCGAGGAGCCAGCTCAAGAAAACGAGTAGCGTAGATCCTTTCCCTTAAATTAGAAGGATGTCGAGTAGTCGAGTCGTTACGTTAGTTAATGGTGTGTTAATGCTTGGTGTGTGACGTGAGTTGTGGAAGCCATGAGCAATTGTCCACAGCCTCGTCTTCAGATTGTCTTGCTTTGGTGTGTAAACCCACATGAAATAATATTGCATTTATTTTTGTGTGAGATATGAAACCTCAGAAAAGTATAACCAAGCTTCAACACTTCAAAGTACAAACTAGTGAAAGTAATGAGACAATACGTAATACGTTAAATTAACATTTGGTTGATCATGCTAGATGGCCGGAAGAGGAAAAGGTCGTGCTGCCAACCCCGCCAACAACAACGATGAGGCCGGTAACCCTCATCTTTCTGGAGGCCAAGACAGGGGTGGACGCCATGAAGGAGTTGATCCCCTCCACCAAATGCTAGAGAATCAAAATCAGCTCATCCAGAACTTGACTCAAGTGGTGGCCAACTTGCATCAAGTTCCTCCTCCACAAGCTGCACCACGCCAACAAAAGTTGAGTGAGTTTCTAGGAACTCAACATCCAAAGTTTGCAAGTGCTGCTGAACCTCTGGAGGCAGATGATTGGCTAAAGACCATTGAAAGCAAGATGAGGATCATACAGTGCCAAGGGTATGAGAGGGTGTTGTTTGCCTCTCATCAATTGCATGGACCTGCTGCTGATTGGTGGACCGTCTACGTGGCTGCCCATCATGACCCTGAGAACATCACTTGGGAAGAGTTCAAGCGTAGCTTCCGCAACCATTACATACCAAGGGGTGAACTCAAAAACAAGAGTAAGGAGTTTTTGGGGCTGCAGCAGGGAAACATGACGGTGAGGGAATACCTCACTAAATTTACTCAACTATCCCGTTATGCCCCACGAGACATAGAGACTGATGAGCAGAAACAAGATTGTTTCGTGGAAGGGCTTACCGCAGAAATGCAATGTGCAATGTCCTCAAATGAGTATGAAAGCTTCCAAAAGATGATGGACAGAGCATTTGTGGTGGAAAGGAAGCTGAAGGCCTTGGAAAATGAGAACAAGAGGAAGGCCGGGTGGTGACACCAAGCCTCAGGGAGCAACACTCGCCCACGTCTGATGCAGCAACCTGCAGGGCAGACGAACCGTGCTGCGGTACCCTACTCAACACCAAGAGGGTACAACCCGAACTACAGGCATCCCGCAGCACTAGCACAGCCACAACGTCAGTTTGTACAGCAGCCTCGCCCCGCATATCCACCTCGACCAGCAGTGCAAGGACCTCCAAACCAACCCCAAGACAATAAAGGCCAGGCACCTAAGGTTGGGGTGCAATGTTTTAGCTGTGGTGAAGTGGGGCACTACGCCCATAAGTGCCCAAAGAAGAAGCCCAAGCAGCCACAACAACAGAATGTAATGAGAGGACGGGTGAACCACGTCACTATGGAGGAAGCACAAGAGGCACCCGACGTGGTAGTTGGTAAGTTTCCTGCCAATTTACACATTGCAACCCTGCTGTTTGATTCTGGTGCTACCCACTCGTTCATTGCTCAAGGGTTTGTTAAGAAGCATGACCTAGCAACAACACAGATGAACCATATGCTAGCCGTAAACTCTCCAGGTGGAGAAATAAGGACAAGACAAGTGTGTCCCAAAGTGAACCTAGACATTAATGGGGTAGTATTTACTGCTAACCTCATAGTGATAGATTCACAAGGGATAGATATTATTTTGGGTATGGATTGGTTGACCAAACATAAAGGAATCATCCATTGTTCGACCAGAACGGTGGAGCTAACTCACCCTAGTGGCATAAGAGTAAAGTTCATAACAATACACGAGCCTAGGAGGGACATTAAATTAAATCAAGTTGAGGTGAAAGTTGAGGAGATCAGGACCATCAGGGAATATCCAGATGTTTTTCCGGAGGATTTGCCAGGTATGCCTCCCGATCGTAAAGTGGAATTCGCAATTGAGCTAGTGCCTGGAACAGCTCCGATATACAAGAGACCTTATCGGATGGACTCCAAGCAGCTGGGAGAACTCAAGGATCACTTGAGAGTATTGACAGAGAAGGGGTATATTTGCCCTAGTTCCTCACCATGGGGAGCTCCAGTCATATTTGGCCCAAGAAGGATGGAACCCAGAGATTATGCGTGGACTACCGTGCCTTGAATGAGGTAACCATCAAGAACAAGTACCCATTACCCCGCATTGAAGACTTGTTTGATCAGTTGAGGGGAGCTTGTTTGTTCTCGAAAATTGATCTCAGGTCGGGATACCACCAACTTAAGATAAGGCAATCTGATATTCCCATGACAGCTTTCGTATCTCGGTACGGATTGTATGAATACACTGTTATGCCTTTTGGGCTAACTAATGCCCCGGCATACTTCATGTATCTCATGAACAAGGTATTCATGGAATATCTGGACAAATTTGTGGTGGTTTTCATAGATGACATTCTCGTCTTCTCCAAAGATGAATAAGAACATGAGAAACATCTAAGATTGGTGTTGCAGAGGCTGAGAGAACACCAACTATATGCCAAGTTGAGCAAGTGTGAGTTTTGGCTGAAGAGAGTTCCCTTCTTAGGACATATCATCTCGGAGGGAGTAATCTCCGTGGATCCCGCCAAAATCGAGGATATACACAAGTGGAAGACCCCTGAAAATATCGGGGAAGATCGAAGCTTCTTGGGATTGGCTGGATACTATCGACGGTTTATTGAGGGATTCTCCAAGATCTCGAGACCCCTCACCAAACTGTTGGAGAAGGGAATCACATTCACATGGACGTCGCAGTGCGAGACGAGTTTTCAGGAGTTAAAGAAGAGATTGACAACAGCCCCAGTGCTAGTTATGCCAGATATGTAGAAGAACTTTACGATGTACTGTGATGCCTCCGGAAACGGGTTCGGATGTGTTCTCATGCAAGAAGGGCATGTCGTGGCTTATGCATCCCGGCAGCTCCGGAAGCACGAGAAGAACTATCCTACACATGACCTAGAGCTAGCCGCAGTGGTACACGCGTTGAAAATTTGGCGGCACTACTTGATGGGGAAGAGGACAGAGATATATATATGGATCATAAGAGTTTAAAGTACATTTTCACACAGCCAGATCTCAACCTCAGACAAAGGAGATGGTTAGAGCTAATCTATGACTTTGATGTGGGCATCAACTATCATCCTGGGAAAGCAATCGTCGTGGCAGATGCTTTAAGTCGGAAAGTGCAGGTCAATAAGTTGAGCTTGAAGGACATGCCTGCAGAATTGAAGGACGAGGTTATAAGGCTCAATCTATGCCTTGTGAATAGTGGTGAAGCCATCGCCATGGAAGTGGACTCCACACTAGAGCGAGACATATGCGAGGGTCAAGAGAATGACGAGAAGATACAAGAGATCAGACAACTCATCAAGGAAAATAAAGCTCCTGGTTTTAGAGAGGATGAACAAGGTACGGTGTGGCACGGGAAAAGAATCTGTGTGCCTGAAGTAAAAGAGATTCGTGAATTGATTTTGAAGGAGGCTCACGATTTCGACTATTCCATCCATCCTGGGAGTACGAAGATGTACCAGGACCTCAAGAGCAGGTATTGGTGGTATGGCATGAAGCGAGATGTCGCGGAACATGTTGCCCTATGTGACACATGTCAGTTGGTGAAAGCAGAACATCAACGACCCGCGGGATTATTGCAACCACTCAAAGTGCCTGAATGGAAATGGGAAGAAATCGGTATGGATTTCATAGTGGGATTGCCTAGGACCCAATCAGGATATGATTCAATATGGGTCATCATCGATAGGCTAACCAAGGTAGCTCACTTCATCCCTGTGAAGGAAAGCTACAGTGGATCCAAATTGGCAGAGTTGTACATGTCAAGGATCGTGTGTTACCATGGAGTGCCAAAGAAGATTGTGTCGGACCGAGGGACACAGTTCACCTCAAGGTTCTGGCAGAAGTTGCATGAAACCATGGGAACCCATCTGAATTTCAGCTCTGCCTATCATCCCCAAACTGACGGGCAGACGGAAAGGACCAATAAGATTCTCGAGGATATGCTGAGAGCGTGTGCACTCAAAAACGATCGGAGTTGGGATAAGAACTTACCGTATGCGGAGTTTTCCTATAACAACAGCTATCAGGCTAGTATGAAGATGTCACCGTTCGAAGCTTTGTATGGGAGGAAGTGCAGAACTCCATTATTTTGGAACCAAACAGGGGAAAGTAAAGTGTTTGGTCCCGAAGTACTACAAGAAGCCGAGGCGAAAGTGAGGGAAATTCGTAACAACTTGAGGATAGCACAAACACGGCAAAAGAGCTATGCCGATGTACGGAGAAGAGAGCTCGTTTTCAACGTGGGAGACTATGTTTATCTCAAGGTGTCCCCTATCCGAGGACTTCATCGATTCAAGGTGAGAGGGAAGTTGTCACCTCGATACATCGAACCCTTTCAAGTGCTGGAGAGGAAAGGCAAAGTGGCGTATCAACTAGAATTACCGGCTCGCCTATCAGATGTGCACGATGTATTCAATGTGTCACAGCTCAAGAAATGTCTGAGAACGCCTGAAGAGGTGTTACCCATGAATGAGGTGGGCGTAGCTGAGGATTTGTCTTATGCCGAGCAACCAATCAAGATTTTGGAGACAATGGAACGCCTCACCAGAAATAAAAGAATTCGGATGTGCAAGGTGCAGTGGAAGCATCACTCGGAAGAGGAGGCCACATGGGAGCGAGAAGATGAGCTTAAGGCACAATTTCCGGAATTGTTTTCTTAGACACACCAATCTCGAGGACGAGGTTTCTTTTAAGGTGGGTAGAGCTGTAACACCCCAAAAAATCCTGTTAAGAGGGGAATTTAAAAATTTTTGGACGTATTGCATGGGCTGCAGAAATTCAAACTTAGTTGGAATTCAAATTCAAATTCAAACCAGAAAAGAAATAGAAAAAGAAAAACAGAAAAAAACCGGCAAGTGGGCCAAAACCCACCAGCCGGCCCACCCCATCCCGCGCCAGCCCGGAGCCGCTCGCCCCCCTTCTTCCCACTAACACGCGGGGCCCGCCAACCTTTCTTCCTCCTCGCGCTCGCGCACGCGCTCGGCCGGACTCTTCTCACCCCGAATCAAAACCGCCCCGGATCCTCGCGTATCCCAGCCGAATTTCGTCCGTGGGCGACGCAAACTCGATCACAACCGAACGCCACCCTCCCACGTCTATAAAAACCCCGGCATCGTCCCGTTTTCCCCCACGATCCGCCGATTTTCTCTCCGGTGAGAACCCGAGCCCCTCCGGCGAATTCTGCTCGATCTACGCTCGGGAATTATGATCTAACTCGCTGGTCTTGATCCACCGCCTCCGGGGAACCTTGCAGGTGCCGAAAACTCGGTGATTTGCGGTTCAAACACAGCGCCGATGAGCCTCGACGTGAATTCACATCTGACCTCGTCGCCGATCGCTTTTCGGGACCTCCAAGCTCAAGAAAACCCCCGAGGTGTGATCCCCGACCTCCCCTCTACCGATCTATGCCATAAAATCACAGTTCTAGGAAGAATTTACGAAGATCCGAAACTCTCCGGCGAGATCGCCGCCTCCCGCCGCCGTGCGCCGCCGGGCAGCGCCGCCCGCGCTCGATCAGAGCGACGTGGCCGCTTGTGCGCCATTTATTTTAAATCGCACGGTAGAGTTTAAATCCCCGCATACCGGTTCGATGTTATAATCTCAGCCGTCTGTTTTAAATCGGACGGTCCATGTCAGCCCTGCGTTATAAAGACTGGAATTCTTACGCTTTACCCCCTGGGGTTCTCGGAAAATAAGAGCTAGCCCCGGAAACTTCTGATCTAGCCCCTGGAAGTTCAGAAAATCATGTAAATTCATTTAAAAATCAGTTTTGACCCCTGGACTTAATAAAAATTAGGAAAAACCCCTCTGTTATGTGTAGCTAGACCCCTGAAATTTCTTAAAATAATATTATAGACCCTGTAGTGGGGTGAGTTTACCTTTTTAACCCTAGTTGATATTAAAGTTAGGAATTTGAATATGTGGCTAGTATTTAAAATTTAAAAGGTGGGACAAACATATTGTCAAAGACAAACTAAAACCTTTCCCAGTACTTAGAAAACCTTGGAGTGAGATAAAAATAGATTTTTGGCTGAAATGAATCTGTTTAATTGATTAATCACATTTATTGGTTATAGGGACACATTTTTAAGTATAGAATAATTCTGAAAATTTGTAAAATAAATGTAAAATAGTTCACATCAGAAGAGAAGTTCAAAAATATATTATTTAATATTTTAGACCCAAAACCTATTCTGTTTAGATGAGGTGTCTTACTATTTTCATAATAAAGTGCACATTTAGGCATAGGAAATAAATCTGAAAATATAGCAAACTAGGTATAAATAACTAGAAAATGATAAATGAAGTTTCCAAAATCCAAAGAATTCAGTTTAGGGTTGGTAGAAGGTTTGAAGACACATATGGAGTAGGAAAATACCTTTCATGCATACTTGGTAGCTAAAAGATGTAGTAATTGAATATAAGGAATTTATTTAAATTGGAAACTCATATATATTGTATGCAAGCATAAATATGAATACAAAAGTAGAAATCATATACACATGTTTAAAAGTGCATGCAAGTCAAAAATCAACACACATAGAGTAACCACAACACATAGAATTTGTGAATGGTTTTCATAAATGTGAATGTGTGGTTTATATGAAGTGGAAGTGTGAACTATGTCTTATGGATTGTCGATTTTCTTTTGCTATGTGTGATGGTATGATGTAGAACCTGCTCCAGAGCAAGTTCTTCCTTTCCAAGATCAGGACTACCATTCCAAGAGCAGCAGGAAGGAGGCAAGTGTCCTTGACCACTTTGATCCTATACTAGGATGTGTAGATAGAATTATTTGCATTATCAATTGAAAAATATGAAACCCATGCTAGGATGTTTCCCAAGAATTGCATTACCTTGTTTCCTTGTAGCTTGGGTTGGGATTCATTTTATCATGTCATTTATTATTATGCATATGCTTAGCCATGCTTAGAATGGGATATTTGGGATATGAGATCATCAGTTTTATATTACCATACTCTTGAATGAGATATTGTGACTTATGTAGAGGTAGGGATCAAGGCAAGTTGGATGTTTTGGTTGGTGCTGGGTGCACGAGACTCAGGTTTGTGTTTAGTACTTGCCTGGATCCTAAGGACCGGTTCATGGAGCATGTAACCTGGCTTTACCGTGCCAGCCACATGCTAAGATCGGGCAGCTTGGCCAATTAATTAGGTGTATCCCGGGCGTTGTATGGGTGTGTTGGATGGTGCGGGGAATAGGTGTCAGCTGGACTACCATATGAACCGCAAGGCTCAAGAGGGGGCCACTGCAGCGGGGGTGGAGCCTCTTGTATGCTGTTAGGGGTGAAACCTCAGTGGGCCCACGCTCGTCGGGAATCCCTTTGTAAAGGCTTCATAGTGATCTCCTGGCTACACACCTGGGAAGTGTGAATGTAGTTCGTAGCCACTGGCATAATGGAGGTTCTTTTAGTCCACCCGGCAACGGGGGATGAAATCACTACATGTGGGTACAGTGGTGCAAACTCTGCAGAGTCAAAACTGTCATGACAGTCGTGCTCACGGTCAAGAGCGGCTTGGACTTATTCATGATTAGAGTATGATGACCTTGGAGGTTGTGGATGTTAAGCGGGGAGCTTAACATTGGAAATGATGTTATGGTTATTTGATTTTGATGATGGGATGGGTGTTTGGGACCATTTCACCTGTGTAGTAATGTAGGTGCTTAATAAGCTAAGGTGATAGGTATTGATTGCGTAGTGCTTTAACCATGAGTTCAACCTCTCCTTGCTCTAGCCATGCATGACGTAACTTTCCCACACTTGCTGAGTACCATTGGTACTCAACCTTGCATATTTGTTGGTTTATATTGCTGCTCAGGTCAAGAAAATGAGGTGGTGTATAATGATCAATACTTTGGACCCGAAGAAGGTTTCTAGGTTCATGGAGTCCCCCGGGCAACGCCTGTGACGAAGCCCTCAAGAATAATATTCCGCTGCTAGTTTATTTACTTGTGATGAACTTATTATTGTCCAGCAAGACATTTGCTATGTAAGACTTATTTATATTCGACACCTGGCTTGTAATAAATGATGCTTCACTATTTGTCATCACATGTATGAGAAAATGATCCTGGCATATATGTGATATTCACTTGGTTGTTCTTCGGAAAAACCGGGTGTGACATTGTTGCAGCCATTAAAAGTACCCGAGTGGAAGTGGGAGGACATCAGCATGGATTTCATAGTCGGATTGCCACGTACTCAGTCGGGCTACGATTCTATTTGGGTTATCGTGGACCGATTGACGAAAACAGCCCATTTCCTTCCTGTTAGAACCAAGTACACCATCGCACAACTAGCCGAGCTGTATATGAAGCAAATCGTGTGTCGTCATGGAGTTCCGAAGAGGATAATTTCAGATCAAGGTTCTCAATTTACCTCTAGGTTCTGGAAGAAGCTGCATGAAGCCATGGGTACACAGTTGAATTTCAGCTCTGCTTATCATACGCAAACCGACGGGCAGACTGGGAGAAGAAATTAAATTTTGGAACATGTTGAGAGCTTGCGCCTTGAAACATGTGCGTAGTTGCGATAAGAGCTTGCCGTATGCTGAATTCTCATACAACAACAGCTATCGAGCCAGCTTGAAGATGTCACCTTTTGAAGCATTGTATGGTAGACGGTGTAGGACACCGCTGTTCTGGAATGAGACCGGAGAAAGCCAAGTATTCGAACCCAAAGTGCTGCAAGATTACGAAAAGCACGTCCAAACGATACGTGAAAACTTGAAGGCCGCTCAGTCACGACAAAAGGATTATGCGGAGAATAGGCAAAGAAGATTGACCTTCGAAGTTGGAGACTTCGTGTATCTTAAGGTGTCGCATATCCGAGGCCAATGACGGTTCAACGTCAAAGGCAAGTTAGCACATCGCTACATCGGGCCGTTCAAGATTTTGAGCAAGCGAGGAGAAGTAGCCTATCAACTAGAGCCGCCAACGCACCTCTCCGACGTATTTCACGTATCCCAACTCAAGAAGTGCTTAAGAGTACCAGAAAAACAAGTACCGGTTGATGAACTAGAGCTTCAAGAGGATCTGACCTACGTTGAACACCCCGTCAAAATCTTGGACATGAACGAGAGGGTCACGAGAAAAAAAGTGAACGGTTGGTGCAAGGTAGACTTCGGACCCGAAGAAGGATTCTAGGTTCATCAGGTCCCCCGGGCAACGCGTATGACGGAGCCCAAAAGAATAATATTCCGCTGCTATTTTATGAACTTATTATCGTCCATCGAGACATATGCTATGTAAGACTTATTTGTATTTGACACCTGGCTTGTAATAAATGATGCTTCACTATTTGTCATCACATGTATGAGAAAATAATCCTGGCATACATGTGATATTCACACAGTTGTTCTTCGGAGAAACCAGGTGTGACAGAAGTGGTATCAGAGCCAAGGTTGCCCGTAGGAACGTGGACCTAGGTAGAAATGGACGTATTTATGGACCCTATTTTCTTAAAAACTATTTTTACAAAGGTGTGGGTTGAAAAGTGTTATTTAATGGGGTCACTTTATTCATCTTACCCAACTTTTATTCAAAATAGGATTTTTGTTTAAAATCTTATCTAACTTAAGTTTAAATGCTTTATGTTTTAGATGGTTCGCATGATCCGTACCGCTCGCAAGTCCACCGGAGGGAGAGTTCCCGTAGTTGCCCTTGCCCTGAGAGAGGAGAATCGTCCGGTGACGTACCTCTCCTACGGATTGGCAGTAGGAGGCTTGTTGTGCCGTCTTCGACGTATGCTCCAAGCCGCCGGCAATACGGGCAAGCTAATCATACACTATAGCTCCACCCGAACCATCCGTGAGAAGCGGGATGAATGGAGTTCGGAAATGAGGATTATCCATGAAAATCAGCTGCTTAAGATCCACCGCTCTCTAGCTTATCGAGCGACACAGGTCGATGCGGAGAAGGATGTCACCTGGGAGGCCATCACCTACCAGAGTCACATGTACCGTCGCCACCTGGACAGGACTCAGTACATGTATGTTCTCCAGCGTGAGAGTGGTACGACGGAGTACAAGTACCTGCCAGTGCAGCAGGGGACTTCCCATGAGAACATGGACCTGTGTTTGGAGGATGCTGCTATGCTCAGCGCTCGACTGCAGGAGTGTCAGCAGGAGCTACAGGATGTTCGTGACACCCTGAAGGAGACTGAGGCGTTACTTCGAGCCAGCTTGAGGGCGAGAGAAAGAGGAGATGGGAATGAACTGTATGTCACCGTGAATGACACATGGACTCCTGACTCCCCAGATCGCCGGGCAAGCAGGCGTCGCCGCACTTCTCCACCAGCAGCTTCCCCATCCAAAGCAGAGTTAGAGGGCAGCCGCAATAATGAGGAATATCCCGAGGAGCCAGCTCAGTGATACAAGTAGTGTAGAGTCCTTTCCCTTAGTTTAGCAGATGTCGAGTAGTCGAGTCGTTACCTTAGTTAATGGTGTGATTATGTTTGGTGTGTGACGTGAGTTGTGGAAGCCATGGGCAATTGTCCACAACCTCGTCTTCAGGATTGTTTTGCTTTGAAGTGTGAACCCCTATGAATTAAGAGTGCATTTATTTCCACGTAAGACGTGAGACTCTCAGAAAATGTTAATATAATAAGACCCCATGAATTTTAAGTTTAAACAAGCAAATTGGGAAGTTAATACGTAATGCTTTAAATTGACATTTGGTTGATCATGATAGATGACCGGAAGAGGAAAGGATCGTGGTGCCAACCCCGCCAACAACAACGATGAAGCCGGCAACCCTCACCTTTCTGGAGGGCTAGACAGGGGTGGTTGTCGGGAAGGAGTTGATCCCATCCACCAAATGCTTAAAAATCAGAATCAGCTCATCTAGAGCCTGACTCATGTGGTGGCCAACTTGCACCAAGCTCCACGTCCACAAGCTGCACCACGCCAACCAAGTTTGAGTAAGTTTCTAGAAACTCAACCTCCCAAGTTTGCAAGTGCTGCTGAACCTCTGGAGGCAGATGATTGGCTAAAGACCATTGAGAGCAAGATGAGGATCATACAATGCCAAGGATATGAGAGGGTGCTGTTTGCCTCTCACCAATTGCATGGACCTGCTACTGATTGGTGGACCGCTTACGTGGCCGCCCATCATGACCCTGAGAACATCACTTGGGAAGAGTTCAAGCGTAGCTTCCGCGACCATTATATACCAAGGGGTGAACTTAAAAACAAGATAAAGGAGGTCTTGGGCTGCAGCAAGGAAACATGACGGTGAGGGAATACCTCACTAAATTCACCCAACTATCCCGTTATGCACCATGGGACATAGAGACTGAATAGCAGAAATAGGACTGCTTTGTGGAAGGACTTACAGCGGAAATGCAGTGTGCAATGTCCTCCAACGAGTATGAAAGTTTCCAAAAGATGGTGGACAGGGCATTTGTTGTAGAAAGAAAGCTGAAGGCCATGGAAAATGAAAACAAGAGGAAGGCGGGATGGTCACACCAAGCCTCGGGTAGCAACACCCACCCACATCTGATGCAGCAGCCCGCAGGGCAGACGAGCCGTGCTGCAGTACCCTACTCCGCACCGAGAGGGTACAACCCGAACTTCAGGCCTCCGTCAGCACCAACACAGCCACAACGTCAGTTTGTACAGCAGCCTCGCCCCACATATCAACCTCGACCAGCAGTACAAGGACCCCCAAACCAACCCCAAGACAACAAAGGCCAGGCACCTAAGGTTGGGGTGCAATGCTTTAACTGTGGTGAAGTGGGGCACTATGCCCATAAGTGCCCAAAGAAGAAGCCCGTGCAGCCGCAACAGCAGAATGTGATGCGAGGACGGGTGAACCACGTGACCATGGAGGAAGCGCAAGAGGCACCCGACATGGTAGTTGGTAAGTTTCCTACCAATTTACACATTGCAACACTGTTGTTCGATTCTGGTGCTACCCACTCGTTCATTGCCCAAGGGTTTGTTAAGAAGCATGATCTAGCAACAACACAAATGAACCATATGCTAGCAGTAAACTCTCCAGGTGGAGAAATAAGGACAAGACAAGTGTGTCCCAAGATGAATCTAGACATTAATGGGGTAGTATTTACTGCCAACCTCATAGTGATAGATTCACAAGGGATAGATATTATTTTGGGCATGGATTGGTTGACCAAACATAAGGGAATCATCCATTGTTTGACCAGAACGGTGGAACTAACTCACCCTAGTGGCACAAGAGTAAAGTTCATAACAATACAAGAGCCTAGGAGGGACATTAAATTAAATCAAGTTGAGTTGAAAGTGGAGGAGATCAGGATTATCAGGGAATATCCAGACGTTTTTCCGGAGGAGTTGCCAGGTATGCCTCCCGATCATGAAGTGGAGTTTGCGATCGAGCTAGTGCCTGGAACATCTCAGATATACAAGAGACCTTATCGGATGGACTCCAAGCAGCTGGGAGAACTCAAGGATCATTTAAGAGAATTGACAGGGAAGGGGTACATTCGTCCTAGTTCCTCACCATGGGGATCTCCAATGATATTTGTGCCCAAGAAGGACGGAACCCAAAGGTTATGCGTAGACTACCGTGCCTTGAATGAAGTAACCATCAAGAACAGGTACCCATTACCCCGCATTGAAGACTTGTTTGATCAGTTGAGGGGAGCTTGTGTGTTCTCGAAAATTGATCTCAGGTCAGGATACCACCAACTTAAGAGAAGGCAAACTGATATTCCAAAAACAGCTTTCGTATCTCGGTACGGACTGTATGAATACACCGTCATGCCTTTCGGGCTAACTAATGCCCCGACATACTTCATGTATCTTATGAACAAGGTATTCATGGAATATCTAGACAAATTTGTGGTGGTTTTCATAGATGACATTCTCGTCTTCTCCAAAGATGAAGAAGAACATGAGAAATATCTAAGGTTGGTGTTGCAGAAGCTGAGAGAACACCAACTATATGCCAAATTGAGCAAGTGTGAGTTTTGGCTGAAGAGAGTTCCCTTCTTAGGACATATAATCTCGGAGGGAGGAATCTCCGTAGATCCCGCCAAGATCGAGGATGTACAGAAGTGGAAGACCCCTGAGAATGTAGGGGAAGTTCGAAGCTTCTTAGGATTGGCTGGGTATTATCGACGGTTTATTGAGGGTTTCTCCAAGATCTCGAGACCCCTCACCAAACTGTTGGAGAAGGGAATCACTTTCACATGGACGCCGGAGTGCGAGACGAGTTTCCAGGAACTGAAGAAAAGGTTGACAACAGCCCCAATGCTAGTTATGCCAGATATGCAGAGGAACTTTTCGGTGTACTGCGATGCCTCTGGAAACGGGTTGGGATGTGTTCTCATGCAAGAAGAGCATATTGTGGCTTATGCATCTCGGCAGCTCCGGAAACACGAGAAGAACTATCCTACACATGACCTAGAACTAGCCGCAGTGGTACACGCGTTGAAAATTTTGCGGCACTACTTGATGGGGAAGAGGACAGAGATATATACGGACCATAAGAGCTTAAAGTACATTTTCACACAGCCAGATCTCAACCTCGGACAAAGGAGATGGTTAGAGCTAATCAACGACTTTGATGTGGGCATCAACTATCATCCTGGGAAAGCGAACGTTGTGGCGGATGCTCTAAGATGGAAAGTGCAGGTCCATAGGTTGAGCTTGAAGGACCTGCCTACAGAATTGAAGGAAGAGGCTATAAAACTCAATCTATGTCTGGTGAATAGTGGTGAGGCCATCGCCATGGAAGTGGACTCCACATTAGAGAAAGACATCCGAAATGGTAAGAAGAATGACGAGAAGATACAAGAGATTAGAGAACTCATCAAGGATAATAGAGCCCCTGGTTTCAAAGAGGATGAACAAGGTACGGTCTGGCACAGGAAAAGAATCTGTGTGCCTGAAGTGAAGGAGATCCGTGAATTGATTTTGAAGGAGGCTCATGATTCTGACTATTCCATTCATCCTGGGAGTACGAAGATGTATCATGACCTCAAGAGCAGATATTGGTGGTATGGCATGAAGCGAGATGTCGCGGAACATGTTGCCCAATGTGACACATGTCAGTTGGTGAAAGCAGAACATCAACGACCCGCGGGATTATTGCAACCACTCAAAGTACCTGAATGGAAATGGGAAGAAATCGGTATGGATTTCATAGTGGGACTACCCAGGACCCAATCAGGATATGATTCGATATGGGTCATCATCGACAGGCTAACCAAGGTAGCTCATTTCATTCCCGTAAAAGAAAGCTACAGCGGATCAAAATTGGCGGAGTTGTACATGTCAAGGATCGTGTGTTACCATGGAGTGCCAAAGAAGATAGTGTCAGATCGAGGGACACAGTTCACCTCAAGGTTCTGGCAGAAGTTACATGAAACCATGGGAACTCATCTGAACTTTAGTTCTGCCTATCATCCCCAAACTGACTGGCAGACGGAAAGAACAAATCAGATCCTTGAGGATATGCTGAGAGCGTGTGCACTCAAAAACAATCGGAGTTGGGATAAGGACTTACCGTATGCGGAGTTCTCCTATAACAACAGCTATCAGGCTAGTATGAAGATGTCACCATTTGAGGCTTTGTATGAGAGGAAGTGCAGAACTCCACTATTTTGGAACCAAACAGGGGAAAGTAAAGTGTTTGGGCCCGAGGTAATACAAGAAGCCGAGGCGAAAGTGAGGGAAATCCACAACAACTTGAGGATAGCACAAACACGACAAAAGAGCTATGCCGATGTATGGAGACGAGAGCTCGTTTTCAACGTGGGAGACTATGTCTATCTCAAGGTGTCCCCTATCCGAGGACTTCGTCGGTTCAAGGTGAAAGGGAAGTTATCACCCCGATACATCGGACCCTTTCAAGTTCTGGAGAGGAAAGGCGAAGTGGCATATCAACTAGAACTGCCGTCTCGTCTATCAGATGTGCATGACGTATTCCATGTGTCAAAGCTCAAGAAATGTCTGAGGACGCCTGAAGAGATGTTACCCATGAATGAGGTTGACGTAGCTGAGGACATGTCTTATGCCGAGCAACCATTCTAGATTTTGGAGACAATGGAACGCCTCACAAGAAATAAAAGAATTCGGATGTGCAAGGTGCAGTGGAAGCATCACTCAGAAGAGGAAGCCACATGGGAGCGAGAAGACGAGCTTAAGGCACAGTTTCCAGAATTGTTTTCCTAGATCCACCAATCTCGAGGACAAGATTTTTTTAGTGGGGGAAGAGCTGTAACACCCCAAAACCTGTTAAGAGGGGAATTTAAAAATTTTTGGACATATTGCATGTGGTGCAGAAATTCAAAATCAAATTGGAATTCAAATTCAAATCAAAACAGAAAAGAAAAAGAAAAAGAAAAAGAAAAAAAATAAAACCCGCGGCCAGTAGGGCGAAACCCACCAGCCGGCCCACCCGCGCCCGCGCCAGCCCGCAGCCGCGCGCTCCCCTCTCTTTCTCACTGACACGCGGGGCCTGCGGTCATCGTCTTCCTCGCGTGATCGCGCAAACCGCTGGGACTCCTCCGCGCGCCGAATCCAAACCACCCCGGAAACCCGCGTTTCCCCAGCCGAATTCTGGTCCCGGACGACTCAAACTCGATCACAACCGGCACGCCGCCCTCCCCCGTCTATATAAACGCCGGCGTCGCCCCGTTTTCCCCATCCGATCAGCTGTTTTTCCTCCCGGTGAGAACCGAAGCTCCGATCACCGTTTTCTCTCGATCTTTGCTCGGGTTTTCTGATCTAACACGCCGATCCTGTTCCACCGCCTCCGGGGAATCACGCAGGTGCAGAAAACTTGGTAGATTTCGCCCCAGACACAGCGCCTACGAGCATCGCCGCGATTCCATCTCGGACCTCATCGCCGACCGCCTTGCAGGGCCTCCGAGCTCAAGAAAAACCCCGAGGTGAGATCCCCGACCTCCCCTCTACCGATCTATGCCATGAAATCCCAGTTTTAGGAGGAATAGACGAAGATCCAAAGTTTTCCGGCGAGATCGCCGCCTCTCGCCCCCGCGCGCCGCTGGACAGCGCCGCCCGCGCACGGTCAGAGCGACGTGGCCGCTTATGCGCCGTCTATTTTAAATCGCACGGTAGAATTAAAACCCGGACGTACCGGTTCGGCGATCTAATCTGAGCCGTCTATTTTAAATCGGACGGTCCACATCAGCCCCGCATTATAAAGTCCGGGATTCTTACGCGCTACCCCCTGGGGATCTCGGAAAATACGAGCTAGCCCCAGAAACTTCTGATCTAGCCCCTGGAACTTCAGAAATTCATGTAAATTCAATTAAAAATCAGTTTTAGCCCCTGGAATTAATAAAAATTAGCAAAACCCCTCTGTTATGCATAGTTAGACCCCTGGAAATTTGTAAAATAATAAATTAGACCCTATAGTAGGGTGAACTTATCTTTTTGACCCTATATGGTATTAAGTTTAGAAATTTGAATGTGTGACTAGGATTTAAATTTAAAAGGAAAGACAAAACACATGTGCTAATTCAAGTTTAAACTCTACTAACACTTGGAAAACTTTAGAATGAACTAAAAATAAATTTTAGGCTGAAATGAAATCTGTTTGGGTGTTGTTCATATTTATTAGTTCTAGGAACACATTTTTAGGTTAATAAATAATTCTGAAAATTGGTAAAATAAATTTAAATTAGTTCACATCAGAGGAGAAGTTCAAAACATATTATTTAATATATTAGATCAGAACCTATTCTGTTTAGATGTTATTCCCTACTATTTAATATTTAAAACTCACTTTTAGGCATAGAAAATAAATCTGGAAAATAAAGGAAAAATAGGTATGCATAATTAGAAAATGATAAATGAAGTCTCCAAATCCAAAGATTTCAGTTTGGGATTTGGTAGAAGGTTTAAAAAAACCACTTGAAACAGGAAATTACCTTCCATGCAATCTTGGTAGCTAAAGAGTGTGTTAATTTAATATAAAGAATTTGTTTAGAATTGAAACTCATATATATAGTGTGCAAATAAAAATCTGAATACAAAAGTTAGAAATCATATATATATGTTTAAAAGTGCATGTAGGCCAAAAATCAACACATGTAGAGTAACCCCAATACTTAGAAATGTGAATGACTTTCATAGGTATGTATGTGTGTTTTGCATGAAGTGAAAGTGTGAACTATGTCTTATGGATTGTTGTTTTCTTTTGCTATGTGTGTTGGCATGAATAGAACCTGCCCCAGAGCAAGTTCTTCCTTCCAAGACCAAGACTTTCCATTCCCAGAGCAGCAGGAAGAAGGCAAGTGTCCTTGACCACTTTGATCCTATACTTGGATGTGTAGATAGAATTATTTGCATTGTCAATTGAAATATGAAACCCATGCTAGGAAGTTTCCCTAGAATTGCATTACCTTGTTTTCCTTGTAGCTTGGGTTGGGATTTGCTTTATTATATCATTCATTCATATTACTTATACTTAGTCATGCTTAGAATGGGATAAGTGGGATATGATATCATCAACTTGTTTACCTTATTCTTGAATGAGATATTATGAGTTATGTAGAGGTAGGGATCAAGGCAAGTTGGATGATTTGGTTGGTGCTGGTTGCACGAGACTCGGGTTTGTGTTTAGTACTTGCCTGGATCCTAAGGATCGGTTCATGGAGCATGTAACCTGGCTTTACCGTGCCAACCACATGCTGAGATGGGGCAGCTTGGCCAATTAATTAGGTGTATCCCCGGCGTAGTATGGGTGTGTTGGATGGTGCGGGGAATAGGTGTCATCTGGACTACCATATGAACCGCAAGGCTCAAGAGGGGGCCACTCAGCGGGGTTGGAGTCTCTTGTATGCTGTTAGGGGTGAAACCTCAGTGGGCCCACGCTCGTCGGGAATCCCTTTGTAAAGGCTTCGTAGTGATCTCCTGGCTACACACCTGGGAAGTGTGAATGTGGTTCATAGCCACTGGCATAATGGAGGTTCTTTTAGTCCACCCGGCAACGGGGGATGAAATCACTACATGTGGGTACAGTGGTGCAAACTCTGCAGAGTCAAAATATGTCATGACAGCCGTGCTCACGGTCAAGAGCGGCTTCGACTTATTCATGATTAGAGGATGATGACCTTGGAGGTTGTGGATGTTAAGCGGGGAGCTTAACATTGGAAATGATGTTATGGTTGTTTGATTATGATGATGGGATGGGAGATTGGGACCATTTCACCTGTGTAGTAATGTAGGTGCTTAATAAGCTAAGGTGGTAGGCAATAACTGCGTAGTGCTTTAACCATGAGTTCAACCTCTCCTTGTTCTAGCCATGCATGACATAACTTTCCCACACTTGCTGAGTACCAACGGTACTCAACCTTGCATATTTGTTGGTTTAAATTGCTGCTCAGGTCAAGGGGATGATGTGGTGTTCAATGACCAAGACTTCGGACCCGAAGAAGGATTCTAGGTTCATGAGGTCCCCCGGGCAACGCCTGTGACGGAGCCCACAAGAATAATATTTCGCTGCTATTTTATGAACTCATTATCGTCCATCGAGACATATGCTATGTAAGACTTATTTATATTCGACACCTGGCTTGTAATAAATGATGCTTCACTATTTGTCATCACATGTATGAGAAAATGATCCTGGCATACATGTGATATTCACTCGGTTGTTCTTCGGAGAAACCGGGTGTGAAAAGGAATCAGTAGTTTGCCCAAGTAAGGACTATATTAGCATAGTTACTTAAAGTGGCAAGCCTAACATATGTGTTATAATTCTGAATTTTAATTATGTAACAACGCACCTACACTCTGGTAAGAATGGTAAGGAACACCACCGAAAGCGGTTCAATTTCGGTTAGCTCCCCGGACGAGGAACGTGGTTCAGGGCTAGGTCTCACAGCTTGGTGTGACACGTCAATATGAAACTCTTGGACTCTTCATGTTCCTGAGTTCATATGAAATGCTGATCCCTAGCGTGCATTAGGCAAGTAAGTGGAGACCCCATCGCGTGATCAGTAACGCGGGAGTGTGTTCATCTGGACGTAGCCCAGGGGGACATACGCAGCGCTTGCCATCGGCGTGCCCTGCAGGGCAGTAGGTGGTATTTGTTGGGTTGATAACATTCCCAACCGTGATGACCCGTTCATGACATACTCGGGTTACCCGTCGTGTGGTGTTGAAACACGATCACGTACCTTGAGACGTGGCCTAACTCAAGGACGGCCGTATGACAATGATATGGGCGTTTGTATTTACTTTCAAGTATGGAACTGCCAGAAATGAAAAACCATTGCGTGCATCATTATTGTGTGGTCTTCTGCAGGTACTAACCACGTATGTATCCGTGTAGAAAACGTGTGCGAGAGACCGTTTAGTGCCACACTTGAGACGTATATGCTGGTATAATCCGGTTAGGATTTTCTTTTGTGAGGAACGTAGTACCGAGATATCATAGGCATATGCATGATAAATAATGATAACAAGGAATTAAAATCACTAGGTTCAACATTTAGGACCCTGGTTGGGTAGAAAAATTGGAGGGTGATGAGTGTAGTTCCAAAAGACTGAAAAACAGAGTGCTCTGTTTTTGGCAGCAAGTTTGCCGATCTTCAACAGGGCATAACTCACAGGTCTTTTAGCCCAGGGAGGTGTGGTATATAGTTCGGGAAAGGTATTTGAGTACCCTACAACTTTGTTGTAGACTTTCAGAGCTGAAACACACCTTAAGATGGCTTAAATCCCAGAGGAATGTAAACTGTCCAGAATCAGGACAGAGTTAAACACTCTCTGGACTGTTCCGTTTCTCAAACATAACTCCCAGTAGAAAAAACTAAAATTGTGATATGATACATATTTAGAAAGGGTAGAATATGTGTTACATCTGCAATTCAAGTTTCTGAAATTTCAGCACATATTTCAGTGGAAACCAGAGTTGAAAACAGTAACTTCCCAAGGGAGGTGCTGTTAAAATTCTTCCAGAAATTCTGCTGACTTTGAATTACCATAACGTTTTAACAAGAGCTGATCTGAGGGCAAATAAGTACTCGTTGGAAAGATACTGAAGTTAACTTTAACTTTGGTAGTCAGCTTGAGTCATGAAATGCCCAGAACCAGATCAAAATCTCGGATATGTAGAAACTGGTCATTCTGACAGAGGAATGACAGTTGAATTCATGTGAGAGATTGTGGTACCCTAGAGGGGGTTTGAATACTTCCAATAAGGTAGAACATACTTATGAGAGGTTATCTTCAACTAGTGAAAGATTTGAGTATAGGACTCACTCAAGTTTCTTTTGCTAGAGGCCATGTTTGTGTCGTATTGAAGGTAAAAGGGTGGTATACGTGATGACAACACGATAGTAACGTCTCGTAGTGAACAAACCTAGTTGTGGTGAGCTTCCAAAGAGGAGGTTCATCAAGTTGGATTAAACTAGCTTGTATTTGGTCTGGTAATGGTGTAGCTTGTGCAAAGTTATTACATTATCTACATACGAGATGTATCGCATGTTTTGTTGTCATTATGTTTTTACGCCTATTCCATTTGACTGCATTGAAATATGTTGCGAGACTGATGTTTATTGTCGTATGGTTGCAGATGGTTCGCACTAGGACCGCGCACGAGGTTGGTGGCTCTAGCCAACAGGGAGGCGATGACTCCCAGCCACCGGCCTATGACAGCACCCCGCAGCAGCAACCACCGCCGCCGCCTCCGCTTACTCGGATGTGATAGCGGCACTGGTGGGGGGTCGTGAGGAGCATACCGACCTGCTCCGCACGATCGTGCAGAATACGTCCCAGGCGGGGGACGTCAAGAGAGGGGGCCCCGTGAGCCCCGTGAGGTGTCGTACTCGGACTTCATGAGTACGCACCCTCCAGTGTTCACAGAAGCTGAAGAACCACTGGAGGCCGACAACTGGCTGCGGACCATCGAGTCTAAGTTCGGGCTGCTCCAATGCACGGAGCGGCAAAAGACACTGTTCGCAGCGAGAAACTTCACGGTGCCGCTGGTGCGTGGTGGGCGAACTTTGTAGCCTCACGGCCGGCTGGTCATGCCGTGGAATGGGAAGAGTTCCGGGAGGCGTTTCGCGCCTATCATATTCCTCCCGGGATAATGAAGAGGAAGTTCCAAGAATTTTTGGAACTGAAACAGGGCGGGAGGAGTGCCCATGACTACTCCCGTGCCTTCAACCACCTGGCGCAATATGCGTCAGACTACGTCTCCACCGAGGAGAAGAAGCGGGAGCACTTCTATCGGGGGTTACACCCCGAAATGAAGACGCATCTCGTGCAATGGAATTGGGGCACCTTCAACGACATCGTCAATGCCACGATCATGCAAGAGGACGCTCAGCAGGAGTTGGCAGCTGAGCAGCAGAAGCGCAGCGCTCCACCCAGCAGCGGGGGTGGCGCTCCTTAGAAGTACCACATGGTGTATCGGACACCATCCGGGCAGTAGTGGCGTCCACCGGCGCGGCCTCAACAGTTCGGGGGGGGGGGACGTTCTTTCCAAGCACCCCCTTTCCGACCGCCGATGCCACCACCGAGACAGCAGCAGCAGCAGCAGACGGCACCCCGTGTGTTTCCACCGCCACAACACGCCCCGGGTTTCCGTCCACCGATCAGTGGAGGACGGCCCCGTTTCACTTGCTTCACGTGTGGCCAGGCGGGCCACTTCGCGAAGGACTGTCCCCAGGGGCAGCAGAGCAGCGGGCAAGCCCAGTTCCATGGCGGTGCTCGAGGCCGACCTCCAGTCAAGAAGGTTGGTCAGCGGACTGGGGGCATCCGCAACCTCGACAATGAGGACGCCCCAGAGGGAGACAACGTGCTGGTGGGTACGTTCACTCTCAACAATCAAGCTATCATCATATTGTTCGATTCGGGTGCAACCCACAGTTTTATAAGTGCATCCTATGTGGCTAAGCATCAAATGCAAGTCTTCCCAACCGACTGCACCTATATGATCTGCTCACCGGAAGGGAATATTTCAGCAAATATGATGATTCCAAAGGCACCTCTGTGCTTAGGTGGGAAACTATAGCCCACAACCTTGATAATCCTTACGGGGCAAAAGATTGATGCAATCTTAGGGATGTCAAGGGTACAATACCATGGCGCTGTCCTAGAGACTCGGACATGAACGGTTCATTTAAACTCTCCATTCCACCGTCCGCATTCTATGGTGTTAGAAACTCCAGTCCGGGAAGTTTCAGCAATTAATAATGCTGAAGCTCTCAAGTTAGAGGACATCCCCGTAGTCCGGGAGTACCCCGACGTGTTCCCGGATGATCTTCCAGGCATGCCACCTGAGCGGGATGTCGAGTTCAAGATTGAACTTGCACCCGGGACTACGCCCATATCACGGAGACCATACAATATGGCTCCGAACGAGCTGGCTGAATTAAAAGAACAGCTCAATGATCTGTTGAGCAAAGGTTTCATTAGGCCGAGTTCCTCGCCTTGGGGATGCTCGGCGCTATTTGTGAAGAAGAAGGATGAAACCTTGAGGCTGTGTGTGGACTACCGGCCGCTCAACGCCTTCACCATCAAGACTATGTACCCACTGCCCCGCATTGACATATTTTTTGATCAACTTGTGGGTGCAAGTGTGTTCTCCAAGATGGACCTTCGCTCTAGATATCATCAAATAAAGAACCGGGCGGAGGATATCCCGAAGACGGCTTTCTCGACGAGATATGGATTATATGAATATCTCGTCATGTCTTTTGGTCTCACAAATGCTCCAGCCCATTTCATTTATCTCATGAACTCGGTGTTCATGCGGGACCTGGACAAGTTCGTGGTAGTGTTCATCGATGATATCCTGGTTTACTCCAAGACAGAAGCCGAACATGCCGAACACTTGAGGATTGTTCTTCAATGATTGCGAGACCACAAGCTCTACGCCATGTTCAACAAATGTGAGTTTTGGATCAGCCAAGTGCCATTCTTGGGACATATCATCTCCGCAGAAGGCATTGCGGTTGACCCAAGCAAGATAGAGCAAGTGCTGAAATGGAAAGCTCCCACTTCAGTTCATGAAGTCAGAATCTTTCTCGGGTTAGCGGGATACTATCGGAGATTCATTCCAAATTTCTCCAAGCTCGCTAAGCCAATGACAGAATTGCTGAAGAAGGGAACAAAATATGTTTGGAACACGGCGTGTGAAGGAGCGTTCCAGGCATTAGTGAAGCATCTCACAACAGCCCCGGTCTTCGCTCAACCGGATACAACCAAGCCCTTCGACGTGTATTGTGATGCGTCCGGTATTGGGTTCGGCTGCGTGTTGATGCAGGAAAGACGTGTGGTCGCATATGGCTCACGCCAACTTCAGAACCATGAGCAGCACTATCCGAGTCATGATCTTGAGCTTGCTGCTGTGGTTTTGGCGCTAAAAATGTGGATGCACTATCTCCTGGGGAATTTGGTGCACCTCTACACCGACCACAAGTGCTTGAAATACATTTTCATCCAGAAGGAGCTGAACATGAGGCAAAGGAGGTGGTTAGAACTAATCAAAGATTATGAAATTGAGATTCATTACCACCCCAGCAAGCCGAATGTGGTTGCCGACGCACTGAGTCAGAAATCACATGTCCATAACCTCACCATTACACCGGTGGAGGAGGAAGAGCCGAGTTTATACTTGGTTCCTTATGGGTCGCTTTACAACCTTGCCCTCATCCGTACCATTAGGGAGGATATCATTGCAGCTCAGAAGATTGATAAGGGCATGGCACATCTCTGGAGACGGATAGACAACGGGGAGATCAAGTGTTTCTGGAAAGATGATGAGGGGACACTATGGTTCAATGACCGCATAGTCGTACCCCGGGATATGGAACTGAGGAGAAAGATCCTCGATGAAGCTCACTTGTCTAAGTACTCCATTCATCCGGGCAGCAACAAAATGTACCAGGATTTGAAAAAGAAATTCTGGTGGACACGGATGAAGCGGGAGGTAGCTAAGTACGTATTCGAGTGCGATACGTGTAGAAGAGTGAAGGCTGATCATATGAGAAAATCAGGGCTGCTGCAACCCCTGAAAACCCCAGCATGGAAATGGGAGGTTGTGAGCATGGATTTCATTGTGGGATTACCCCTGACTTCCAACAAGCATGATTCCATTTGGGTGATCGTTGACCGGTTAACCAAGACGGCTCACTTCATCCCGGTGCATACACGTTACAATGCCGGTAAATATGCGGAGCTGTACATAGCAAAGATTCTATGCTTATATGGGGTACCCAAGACCATCGTCTCGGATCGAGGTGCATTATTTGTATCTCGCTTTTGGGAACAGCTACATGCTGCTCTGGGTACTAAGCTGATTAGAAGCTCTGCCTATCAGACAGATGGCCAAACAGAGAGGGTGAACCAAGTACTAGAAGACATTTTGAGAGCATGTTCCATCCACCACGGTAGGAACTGGGATGATCACCTACCGTTGGCAGAATTCTCGTACAATAACGGCTATAAGGCGAGTATCAAGATGGCACCCTATGATGCTCTCTACGGTCGCAAGTGTCGCACCCCATTAAACTGGGGCGAGTCCGGTGAAAGGGTCACATTCGGGGTTGATGTGGTGAACGACGCCGAAGAGCGCGTTCGGACGATTCAAGCCAACTTAAAGGCCGCTCAATCCCGGCAGAAGATCTACGCTGATAAGAGGCGTAGACCGCTGCACTTTGACATTGGGGAACACGTGTACCTCCATGTGTCTCTGATAAAAGGCGTGCACCGGTTCGGTGTGAAGGGGAAGCTCGCTCCCCGTTTTATTAGACCCTGTGCTATCACCGAGAAGTGTGGACCAGCGTCGTATAGGCTGCAGCTACCGGCGTATCTTGCTGGTGTCCATGACGTTTTCCATGTTTCACAACTGTGAAAATGTCTGATACATACAGCTGCTGTTCCTACCGAAGACATCAGCGAGTTGCAACCGGATTTGACATATGATGAATATCCGGTGGCGATTATTGAGGAGAAAGCTCGGACCACGCGTAGCCAAACGTTGTGGTTCTACAAAGTACTCCGGAGCAACCACAACGCCGAAGAAGCGACGTGGGAGAGCGAGGAATTCCTTCGCTCAAATTACCCGGAGTTCATGGCATCTCAACACGGGTAAATCCCTATTACATTGCTGTCTCTTCCTTTGTAATCTCGGGACGAGATTCTTTTAAGGGGGGAGGGATGTAAAAGTCCAAGAAAAGGGACTTGCAAAAAATTTTCATTACCTCGCAACACCACAGTTTTTGTTGTGGATATCTTGTGAAGAATTGTGAAGAGCAAGTAACCGCCATCAAAAGAGTAATTAGAGGGGAAAGCCCTAACTTTCTCAAAGTAGGATTTCTACACATGAACCTGAGAGGTTGAGCTCACCCCTAGAACTTAAAAAGTCTTGGGAAGGTTCAGGCCAAATTTCATGCAATTCCAACACTTTTTGAGGCACTTTTGGAGGCATTTGAGAAAGAGGCCAATTTGAATGTAAATTCAAATTGCAGCAGCTTTGATCACTCAAATTCAAAAGTTAGCTTCATATTCAAACTCAGCACATTTTTCTGAGTTATTCCACCAATTTTCATCCCCATTGGAGTTCATCTTGTCGGGAGCCAAATTTGCAACAATTCAAAACTGAATTTGAATTTCAGTTTAAATGTGAAGCAAAGTTGGTCAAACAAATTTCAAATGGAGAACCCAAATTCAAACTGTGACTTGGTGGCAAAGTCTAGCATTAAATGTTTAGTAGCTTGGATATTTGCAGCAGAAGGGGGAGAAAGAATTAGAGGGGAGAAGAGGGCCCACTTTTCAGTAGACTTAGCACAGAAGCATACTCAGCCGACTCTCTCTCGACCGAGCACGCTCGCCAGCCAGCCACGGCGTCGGTGCCCGACAGCCTCAGCCGGACAGCTCCTTCTTCGGCGTGGGAGGTGGCACAGCAGGTGTCGCGCCCTCCACCGCCCTCAGTGGCCTATAAAAGGCACGAGACTGCCGGCGAGTTTCTGTTTTCGCGAGTTTCCGCAACCAGCCGCCTAATCGCCCGAGCTCCGATCATTTGCCACCCGAGCTGTGATCATCCTCCGGCCTCGACGTCCATAGGAAAGTGGAGCGCTAGCTTGTCCTCGAGACCACCGTGCAAACCGTTCCAAGGTTCGACCTTTGTGCGCGGAGAATTTTCCAGTTTAGGGCGGGGAGCTCATTTCGGGACCCGATTAGGTTTAGGAGAAATTCGGGAAGATTGTTGGGTGGGAGGTCGAACGGAGCTGTGAGAGAGCATCTAGAGGTTCTTGTGATCCTTCTCGATCAAAACCCGGAAGGAAACCACCGCCGGAACCCTAGGTTCACCATAGAACAGTTTGGAGAAAGAGGGGGTCACCGGTGAGGTCCGGGTTGCCGGCCGTTTCGGTTCCAACCGAGGTCATGCCGAGCTTCCCGAGGTCCCCCTGAACGTGGTGACGCGATTAGCGCGCGAAGGAGATGGTCAGGAGGGCGGGAACACGTTGCCGAGGTAGCACAGAGGCATGGAGCTCGTCGCCGGTGAGCTACGACGGTTAGCCGGCTGCGGCAGGGTGTCCAGCGTGTTCAGCATCCGAAATTATGTGGGGGCGGTGAGTCTCACCATCGCCGGCGAGCTAGATCGCCGGGAACGCCGACCTCGCCGGAGCTCCAGCGGCTCGGGGCATCGGCGTCAGGAGGTAGACGAAGGGCGGGGTCCCACGTGTCATCCGCTGCGCTAATCGCGCGCGAGCGCGTGGTTAGTTCAAATTAAACGGGTGGGCCCCGCTGTCAGCCTCTGATTTAGCGCGGGAGAGGATTCTCTGTAGGAAAATAATTCAGGGATCAGCCCAAACATTAGAAATTTATAACTTTGTGTAGGAAGCTCCAAATTCAGCGAACCAAATTTTGCTGAACTCAGGATGGTGAGTACTTTCCAGCAATACAAATTTCAGCTCATGAAAGTTAATAGTTTTCCAGAATTAAATCCCTAAAATTTAAACTGTTGGGAAATTTATCTGGAGAATTACTTCATGAAAAATTCTGAAATTTGGCTGAGAGGTTCATTGAAAATCCTTGAGTCACAGTAAAAATTTTCAGACTCATCCAGGTTCATTTAGTACCCCTGATGGGGTGATTAAGAGAACTGCCCTGAGAAAATAGAAAAATGTACAGAAACATTTTTCAGATTTTCTCAAATCTTGTTTAGGGCATAACTCCCTCTAAAATTCCTCAAATGACATGAAACCAATTCCATTAGAACCATTTTAAATTCTAGTTTCCAGAAAGTAATGGTTGGAGCCATGAAAACCCCTGGAATTACTTAGAGGCTCAATTATTGACCAAATAGGCTTTTATTTGTACAAGGCTCAAATGAACTTTGTTTCAAATGAAACCTGGTCAAGACTCTGGTTAGGACCCTACCAAGCCACCATAAAAGTTTCAGAACAAAAGGGGAGTGTTAGCTAAAGTTATTAGTAAATACTTATTCAAGTTTACACATTGCATTTGAATTGACATGTAGTATATCATTAACGTGTAGTCGCTGAAGGCAAGCAGACTCCGGAAGTACTTGACTTCCTCCTTCCGGACGAAGACCTAACCCCTGACCAGCAGCAACAAGGCAAGCCCCGGTTTGCATTAACCTCTTTCATAAAGTTTTGCTTTGTTCACATGTCTAGTGTGAAGTATCAATGTGCATTAGGTACAGGATGGATGGAACCCCACTTGCATAACCCAAAAGTTTCCTATAACAGTGAGGGTAGTGTCTAAGACCTCGAGTAGACAGGCTATGCTTAGTGATTCATAGGACTTCGGTACAAGTCGAGTAGTTAGAATCTACTCGCAAGTTAGGCTTGGGACACATGGGTTTGGTTCGAGTGATGTGAGATCACTTTGGTAATGAAAATGAGACTAGGCAGGGGCTAGGGCGCAGCAAGAGGAAGTCTTGTGTGCGCAGCCCTGTCCGTGTCAATTGAGGACGGATCCGTGTGCGGCCCTGCTGAGCAAGTATTGAACGTACCGAAGGCATATCGGATATATGGGCCCCGATAAACCGATGTAACCTAAACCTCCGGACGTCGAGGCATAACACACTGATTTATAGGTGTAGGTTGAGGGCAGAAAGGTAGAAATCCGCTAACGGGCATAGAGAGATGCTCCGTGTAGGGAACCTCCTGCTCGTTTCGGTGCGACCGGTTCGACGTTTGGGCTGTTGGGTGAAAGGTTGTCCCGTACGACATCAAGTGAGCGTGCTGTGCAGCTCCACGGGTGGCGTACATGACGTGCTCTTTGGATTTCGCTGCAGGTGTATATCGAGTCGATTCGCCGTCCCTCGCGGTGATGAGTACCGCTTGTTCACTGCGCCGTAACGTAGATAATTTATGGAATGTTATGATTCAATTCTACTGTATGATATAATTGTATTGTTACATGTGTGCCACCAAATATTGCTTACTAAATTTCAGATTCATAAACTTCTAACTTGTGGCTAAAAGGTGAACTAAGGATAAACTATAGGCGTGTCCGTTTGCTGAAATTTACCATCCCATGTTCATTGTATTCCACATGTAGAGTTTCCTGCCTAGGTGACTCGGTTAAGTCTTGTTGAGCCATCGTGCTCACAGTTGCTGCTTAAGTGTTTTTCTGGTGAGGAGCCACCCACGAACTCGGGTTACGAGTCCACCGGCGAGGGTTACCCTCCGTCAGGGACCATGGCTAAGTGGGAGCCGTACACGCCGTGCCGAGCTGAGGAGTGCAGCTAGTGTGGGTTGCCCTAGGGCTGGGTAACCAACTTTTGCTAGATATGCGGGCGTGAGTTGTACAAAGTAGACTTCCGCTGTGTAATATAAACACTAGTTTGTAACTGAGTATTGTACCAGTTTGTACAGTTTCAGTTTGTTCTCCTATGTAATACAATGTATCTTTATGATGTGTGCTGTCGGGTGTCGCATCGTGCGGCACCACCCTCTGCGATCCTGGATGAGCGGATTCCGGTCCGCCACACAAGCCATGCAAAAACACGTACAAACTGATCTAATAAAAACAGCACCATAGGATTAGCATGCATATGCACCATTGAATCTTGAGTAAAGTTTGTGCATGATGATTGATCTATGTAAATCTTGTATATGCGTGATCGTGAGTAGAAGGACAATCTCAGGGAGCTATCTACGACGAGATAAACCAACAAGACTTCGAGATCCGTGAGCAACAGAAGCCGCAGGAACAAGGCAAGTGCCCCTTGACCATATTGATCCCATGTTTTTGGAAACTGTTTTGTTTGCGAAAACTGTGTATGCTAAGTCAACTTGATGGGAAAACCTTTTATAGGAGTTTACTAGTTTTGTTAACCACCCTTGCCGCCAGGGAAGTTTATGAGTCGGGTATGGTCGTTTTTCTTTTCTGCTTCACTTATCTACTGGATATGGGAAGCGATAGAATGAGTCTAGCTACTGCACACATAATGTTAATGAGAACTTGATGATAATGAACATGAATCGGGGCAGATCTAGGCAAGCTTGGTCCGTGGATGTGGTAGAATGAGATGGTGGTTACGTGCCGTAGATCTAATGACCGGTTCATGCGAGAACATGCTAGGAATACAGTGCCACCACAAGGCCAAGTATGGGTGCGGCTTAGCTGACTAATTAGGTAAGTTGCTAGATTGTTATGGACCGTGGAAGGCTTGGGGAAATGGGAGTCAAGAGAGGACTGCCCTGGGAACTGCATGGCACAAGAGGGGGCCCGTAGGTGGGAGAATGGTGATTCAAGCCTGCTAGTGAAACCTTAGTGAGTCCATACATCTAGTATCCCCTTTGTAAAGGCTATTTTGTGATCTCTTGGCCATACACCGATGGTTGTGTACTGGTATAATTGAGGTTCTGCAGTCGCCGACAGGTGACGAAATCACAAACTTGTGGGTAAAGTGGTGCAAACTCTGCAGGGTATAAAACTATCATGATAGCCGTGCTTCCGGTCACAAGCACCTGGCCAACTTCCATGATTAGATGGGATGGTTATTGGGATGGTATTTGGTCTGGTTATTGGTTTGGACTTTGGTTTTGGTTTCGGAACTGTTGAGTCTTAGTTATGAGATTGGTTTCATGACAGTTGAGTCATGATAATGAGCTTTGGTCTCGGTTATGAGATGGAAATTGAATATGAGATGAAATGGTAAGGAATACGAGATGGTATTCATGAGCATAAGAAAAAGTTGAGGAAGATGAATGTCTGATGAGACATGAAAAGAGGTGGAACATGATGGAGGTATGTTGATGTTTTAATTGGATAAATATTGGGATTACATTCACTTAAAGCTAGTTGCTGTTTTTATCATGTTTTGTGAAATAAAAACTTTGTTTCCACAATGAGCCTTTTATACCTACATTGTTGTGAGCTACATAACATATTTTCCCGCACTTGTTGAGTACGTCATGTACTCAAACTTGCATTATTACTTCATCATCAGCAACAGGAGAAGAGTACTTCAAAGACCATGTGGAGTACTAGGCGTGTGATCCAACGTCAACTTGCCTGTGGAGTAGGAGATGGAGCCGCTGCTGCTGTTTAGTTTTGCTTCCGCAATAGATTAGAAGACTTCCGCTGCTAGCATAAGACTTCCGCTGCTAGAATGAATTAGAGATTCATGATACATTGTAATAAAACCCTATTATTCGTGGTTATATTCTAAATTCAGTTTGTGGATACATGTGTATGTGTGATGAACATCCTTGGCACACATATGCATCAGCTATGGTTCTGTGGTGTTCTACGGAATCCTGGCGTCACATATTGGTATCAGAGCTACCACGTTGACTGTAGGACGCACCCCTAGTAACAGATTGGCATTAGAAGCCACAGTTGACTGTAGGTCACAAGCCTAGATAGAAATCACAGATTGGTAGTAGAAGCCACGCTGACATAGGATGCAAGCCTAGGCCTAGTCACAGATTGGCATTAGAACCCCTTGACCGTAGGATGCAAGCCTAGGAGAAGTCACAGATTGATCACAGATTGGTATCCTAGGTATCACCCCAAACCACATTGACTATAGGACGAAGTCACAGATTGGTATCACCCTAGAAACACATAGCACTCCCATTGAATAAGCTTGAATGGGGGTTGTGTGAAACTTTTGTGATGATTGCATGTGATTGTGTGCTTAGTGTGAGTTGTGGGACGTTTCAGCGTTGTCCATATCCACACATAGTAGAGAGTTGTGAGATGCTTCGGCATGTGTCACATCCTCATATAGATTGATATATAGTTTATACCCTTGATGCATATAGCTGGAGGGAATCCATCTAAACTTCTAACTTCTATTCTATCCAACTCCCTCTCACAGATGGTGAGAGAAAACGTCAGCCGACTGTAACACCCCAAATTTTGATTCAAAACTCTAAACCATGTTCAGAGGGGAATTTAAAAATTTTTGGACGTGTTGCATGTTTTGCAAAAATTCAAATTCAAACTGGAATTCAAATTATACTCAAAACAAAAAAGAAATGGAAAAAGAAAAAGAGAAACGGGAAAAAAACCGGCCAGTGGGCCGAAACCCGCCAGCCGGCCCAGTTTCCCCACGCCAGCCCGCCCCCGCGCGCCCGCGCTGTCTCTCACAAACGGGTGGGACCCACCTGTCATCCCCAACCTCGCTCGCGCCGACCCCGGACTTTTCCTCCCGAGCGCGCGCGATCTTAACCGCCCGGAAACCGCGTCCCTCAGCCCGAATTCTGATCCCGGAAGACTCAAACTCGATCACAACCAACTCACCGCCCTCCCCCGGCTATAAAAACCCCAGCCCCGATCAGTTTTTCCCACGCGATCGCCGATTTTTACTCCGGTGAGCACCGAGACTTCGCCGGTGAATTCTGGCTGATCTAAGCTCGGAAACTCTGATCTAACTCGCTGGTCTTGATCCACCGCCTCCGGGGAGCTTTGCAGGTGCAGAAAACTCGGAGAGTTACGGTGTAAACCCAGCGCCGACGAGCTTCGCCGTGGTTTTGCCTCGGACCTCGCCGCCGATCACTTTCCAGGACCCCCGAGCTCGAGAAAAACCCCGAGGTGAGATCCCCGACCTCCCCTCTACCGATCTATGCCATAAGATCACAGTTCTAGGCAGAATTCTCGCGGATCCGAAACTTTCCGGCGAGATCGCCGCTTCCCGCCGCCGTGCGCCGCCGGCAGCGCCGCCCGCGCTCGATCAGAGCGACGTGGCCGCTTGTGCGCCGTTTATTTTAAATCGCACGGTAGACTTTAAATCCCCGCGTACCGGTTCGATGTTATAATCTCAGCCGTCGGTTTAAAATCGGACGGTCCACGTCAGCCCCGCGTTATAAAGACTGGAATTCTTACGTGCTACCCCCTGGGGTTCTCTGGAATTGAGAGCTAGCCCCGGAAACTTCAGATCTAGCCCCTGGAACTCCAGAAAATCATGTAAATTCATTTAAAAATCAGTTTTAACCCCTGGACTTAATAGAAATTAGGAAAAACACCTCTGATAAGTGTAGCTAGACCCCTGGAAATTATGAAAATAATATTATAGACCCTGTAATGGGGTGAATTCATTATTTTAGCCCTGTTTAGTATTTAATTTAGAAAATTGAATATGTAACTAGTGTTTAAAAATTAAAAAGGGGGACAAACATAATTGTCAAAATTAATTAAAAACTTTCTCAGAACTTAGAAAACTTTGGAGTGAGATAGAAATATATTTTTGGGCTGAAATAAATCTGTTTCATCTATTATTCACATTTATTAGTAAAGGGACACATTTTTAAGTAAATAATAGTTATAGACAAATGGGAAAATAATTATGAAATAGTCTACATCAGAAGCCAAGGTCAAAATATGTTATTAAATTATTTAGGACCAAAACCTATACTGTTTAGATTATGTGTGTTACTAGTTTCATAATAAAATACACAATTATGCATAGGAATATAAATCTGAAAATATAGCAACTAGTAAATGATAAATGGAGTTTCTAAAATACAAAGAATTCAGTTTAGGGTTGATAGAAATTATGAAGGCACATATGGAGAAGAAAAATACTTTTCTTACATACTTGGTAGTTTAATATAAGGAATTTATTTAAAACTGAAACACACACATATATACATGTATATATATATATAGTATGTAAGTATAAATATGAACACCAAAGTAGGAATCATACACATATAAATAAAAGTGTGTGCAAGCCACAGATCAACACACAAAGTAACCACAACACATATAATGGTGAATGAATTTCATAAATATGAAATCTGTGGTTTGTATGAAGTAGAAGTGTGAACTATGTCTTATGATTGTTGTTTTTCTTTTGCTATGTGTGATGGTATGAAGTAGAACCTGTTCAAGAGCAAGTTATTTCTTTCCAAGATCAGGACTACCCATTCCAAGAGCAGCAAGAAGGAGGCAAGTGTCCTTGACCACTTTGATCCTATGCTAGGATGTGTAGATAGAATTATTTGCATTGTCAAATGAAATATGAAACCCATGCTAGGAAAGTTTCCCTAGAATTGCATTACCTTGTTTCCTTGTAGCTTGGGTTGGGATTTATTTTGTCATGTCATTTATTTACATGCATATGCTTAGCCATGCTTAGAATGGGATATTTGGGATATGAGAGCATCAGTTTATTATACCATACTCTTGAATGAGCTATTGTGAGTTATGTAGAGGTAGGGATCAAGGCAAGTTGGATGTTTTGGTTGTGTGCTGGGTGCACGAGACTTGGGTTTGTGTTTAGTACTTGCCTGGATCCTAAGGACCGGTTCATGGAGCATGTAACCCGGCTTTACAGTGCCAACCACATGCTGAGATGGGGCAGCTTGGCCAATTAATTAGGTGTATCCCCGGCGTAGTATGGGTGTGTTGGATGGTGCGGGGAGTAGGTGTCAGCTGGACTACCATATGAACCGCAAGGCTCAAGAGGGGGCCACTGCAGCGGGGTTGGAGCCTCTTGTATGCTGTTAGGGGTGAAACCTCAGTGGGCCCACGCTCGTCGGGAATCCCTTTGTAAAGGCTTCGTAGTGATCTCCTGGCCGCACACCTGGGAAGTGTGAATGTGGATCGTAGCCACTGGCATAATGGAGGTTCTTTTAGTCCACCCGGCAACGGTGGATGAAATCACTACTTGTGGGTACAGTGGTACAAACTCTGCAGAGTCAAAACTGTCTTGACAGCCGTGCTCACGGTTAAGAGCGGCCTGGACTTATTCATGATTAGAGGATTGATGGTTTTGGAAGTTAAGCGGGGAGCTTAACATTGGAAATGATGTTATGGTTATTGGATTATGATGATGGGATGGGAGTTTGGGACCATTTCACCTGTGTAGTAATGTAGGTGCTTAATAAGCTAAGGTGATAGGTATTAATTGCGTAGTGCTTTAACCATGAGTTCAACCTCTCCTTGTTCTAGCCATGCATGATAAAATTTTCCCACACTTGCTGAGTACCATTGGTACTCAACCTTGCATATTTGTTGGTTTATATTGCTGCTCAGGTCAAGATAATGAGGTGGTGTATAATGACCAAGATTTTGGACCCGAGGAAGGTTTTTAGGTTCATGAAGACCCCCGGGCAACGCCTGTGATGGAGCCCTAAAGAATAATATTCCGCTGCTAGTTTATTTACTTGTGATGAAGCATTGGTGTCCATTGAGACATTTGCAATGTAAGACTTATTTATATTCGACACCTGGCTTGTAATAAATGATGCTTCACTATTTGTCATCACATGTATGAGAAAATGATCCTGGCATACATGTGATATTCACTTGGTTGTTCTTCGGAAAAACCGGGTGTGACAGAGGTGGTATCAGAGCCAAGGTTGCCCGTAGGAACGTGGACCTAGGTAGAAATGGACGTATTTAAGGGCCCTGTTTTCTTAAAAACTATTTTTCCAAGTTGTGGGTGGAAAAGTGTTATTAAAGGAGTCATTTTCTTCATCTTACCCCAACTTTCATTCAAAATAGGATTTTTGTTTGAGAATTCATCTAACCTAATTTTAAATTCTTTTGTTTTAAATGGTTCGCATGATTCGCACCGCTCGTAAGTCCACAGGAGGGAGAGTTCCCGTAGTTGCCCTTGCCGAAAGAGAGGAGAGTCGTCCAGTGATGTACCTTTCCTATGGATTGGCAGTAGGAGATTTGTTGCGCCGTCTTCGGCGTATGCTCGAAGCCGCCGGCAATACGGGCAAGCTAATCATCCACTATAACTCCACCAGGACCATCCGTGAGAAGAGGGAAGAATGGAGTTCGGAGATGAGGATTATACACGAGAATCAACTGCTTAATATTCACCACTCTCCAGCTTGTCGAGCAACACAAGTTGACGCGGAGAAAGATGTCACCTGGGAGGCCATCACCTGCCAGAGTCACATCTATCGTCGCCACTTGGACAAAACTGAGTACATGTATGTCCTCCAACGTGAGAGTGGTACCACGGAGTACAAGTACCCACCGGTGCAGCAAGGGACTTCCCATGAGCACATGGACTTGTGCTTGGAGGATGCTGCTATGCTCAGCACTCGACTGCAGGAGTGTCAACAAGAGCTTCAGGATGTCCGAGACACCCTGAAGGAAACGGAGGCGTTGCTGCGAGCTTGCTTAAAGGCGAGAGAAAGAGGAGATGGGAATGAACTGTGTGTCACCGTGAATGATACATGGACTCCTGACTCCCCGGATCGCCGAGCAATCAGGCGTCGTCGCACTTCTCCACCAGCAGCCTCCCCACCCAAAGCAGAGTCAGAAGGTAGCCGAAATGAGGAGGAAGATCCCGAGGAGCCAGCTCAAGAGGACGAGTAGTGTAGATTCTTTCCCCTAGCTAGCAAGAGGTCGAGTAGTCGAGTCGTTACGTAGATAATGGTGTGATAATGCTTGGTGTGTGACGTGAGTTGTGGAAGCCATGAGCAGTTGTCCACAGCCTCGTCTTCAGATTGTTTTGCTTTGGTGTCTGAACCCACAGGAAATAATAGTGCATTTATTTGGTGTGAGATATAAACCCTCGTAAAATTTTAACAAAGCCTCAACCCCTTAAAGTACCAACAAATGAAAGTAGTAAGATGATACTAAATGGTATCAACTTAACATTTGTTGATTCTGCCAGATGGCCGGAAGAGGAAAAGGACGTGCTGCCAACCCCACCAACAACAATGATGAGGCATGCAACCCTCATCTTTCTGGAGGCCAGGACAGGGGTGGTCGCCGTGAAGAAGTTGATCCTCTCCACCAAATGCTGGAGAATCAAAATCAGCTTATCCAGAACTTGACTCAAGTGGTGGCCAACTTGCATCAAGTTCCACCTCCACAAGCTGCACCACGCCAACCAAGGTTGAGTGAGTTTCTAGGAACTCAACCTCCAAAGTTTGCAAGTGCTGCTGAACCTCTGGAGGCAGATGATTGGCTGAAGACCATTGAAAGTAAGATGAGGATAATACAATGCCAAGGGTATGAGAGGGTGCTGTTTGCCTCTCATCAATTGCATGGACCTGCTGCTGATTGGTGGACCGCCTACGTGGCCGCCCATCATTACCCTGAGAACATCACTTGGGAAGAGTTCAAGTGTAGCTTCCGCAACCATTACATCCCAAGAGGTGAACTCAAAAACAAGAGGAAGGAATTTTTGGGACTGCAGCAGGGAAACATGACTGTGAGGGAATACCTCACTAAATTTACTCAACTATCCCGTTATGCTCCACGAGACATAGAGACTGATGAGCAGAAACAGGATTGTTTCGTGGAAGGACTTACCGCAGAGATGCAGTGTGCAATGTCCTTCAATGAGTATGAAAGCTTTCAAAAGATGGTGGACAGAGCATTTGTGGTGGAAAGGAAGCTAAAGGCCTTGGAAAATGAGAATAAGAGGAAGGCGGGGTGGTCACATCAGGCCTCAGGGAGCAACACCCGCCCACGTATGATGCAACAACCTACGGGGCAGACGAGCCGTGCTGCGGTACCCTATTCAGCACCAAGAGGGTACAACCCAAACTACAGGCCTCCCGCAGCACCAGCACAGCCGCCACGTCAGTTTGTGCAGCAGCCTCGCCCCGCATATCCACCTCGACCAGCAGTGCAAGGACCCCCAAACCAACCCCAAGACAACAAGGGCCAGGCATCTAAGATTGGGGTGCAATGTTTCAGCTGTGGAGAAGTGGGGCACTACGCCCATAAGTGTCCAAAGAAGAAGCCCACGCCGCCACAACAGCAGAATGTATTGAGAGGACGGGTGAACCATGTCACTATGGAGGAAGCACAAGAGGCACCCGACGTGGTAGTTGGTAAGTTTCCTGCCAATTTACACCTTGCAACTCTGCTGTTTGATTCTGGTGCTACCCACTCGTTCATTGCTCAAGGGTTTGTTAAGAAGCATGACCTAGCAACCACACAAATGAACCATATGCTAGCGTTAAACTCTCCAGGTGGAGAAATAAGGACAAGACAAGTGTGTCCCAAAGTGAGCCTAGACATTAATGGGGTAGTATTTACTGCTAACCTCATAGTGATAGATTCACGAGGGATAGATATTATTCTGGGTATGGATTGGTTGATCAAACATAAAGGAATCATCCATTGTTCGACCAGAACGGTGGAACTAACTCACCCCAGTGGCACCCGAGTAAAGTTCATAACGATACACGAGCCTAGGAGGGACATTAAATTAAATCAAGTGGAGGTGAAAGTTGAGGAAATCAGGACTATCAGGGAATATCCAGATGTTTTTCCGGAAGAATTGCCCGGTATGCCTTTCGACCGTGACGTGGAATTCGCAATTGAGCTAGTACCGGGAACAGCCCCGATATACAAGAGACCTTATCGAATGGACTCCAAGCAGCTAGAAGAGCTCAAGGATCATTTGAGAGAATTGACGGAGAAGGGGTATGTTCGCCCTAGTTCCTCAGCATGGGGAGCTCCGGTGATATTTGTGCCCAAGAAAGACGGAACCCAAAGGTTATGCGTGGATTACCGTGCCTTGAATGAGGTAACCATCAAAAACAAGTACCCATTACCCGCATTGAAGACTTGTTTGATCAGTTGAGGGGAGCTTGTGTGTTCTCGAAAATTGATCTCAGGTCGGGGTACCACCAACTCAAGATAAGGCAATCAGATATTCCCAAGACAGCTTTCATATCTCGGTACGGACTGTATGAATACACTGTCATGCCTTTTGGGCTAACCAATGCCCCGGCGTATTTCATGTACCTCATGAACAAGGTATTCATGGAATATCTGGACAAATTTGTGGTGGTTTTCATAGATGATATTCTCGTCTTCTCCAAAAATGAAGAAGAACATGAGAAACATCTAAGGTTGGTGTTACAGAGGCTGAGAGAACACCAACTGTATGCCAAGTTGAGCAAGTGTGAGTTTTGGCTGAAGAGAATTCCCTTTTTAAGACATATAATCTCGGAGGGAGGAATCTCCGTAGATCCCGCCAAAATCAAAGATATCCAGAAGTGGAAAACCCCTGAAAATGTCGGGGAAGTTCGAAGCTTTTTGGGATTGGCTGGATACTATCGACGGTTTATTGAGGGATTCTCCAAGATCTCGAGACCTCTCACCAAACTGTTGGAGAAGGGAATCACATTCACCTGGACGCCACAGTGCGAGACGAGCTTTCAGGAGTTAAAGAAGAGATTGACAACAGCCCCAGTGTTGGTTATGCCAGATATGCAGAAGAATTTCACAGTGTACTGCGATGCCTCTGGAAATGGGTTGGGATGTGTTCTCATGCAAGAAGGACATGTCGTGGCATATGCATCCCGGCAGCTTCGGAAGCACGAGAAGAACTATCCTACACATGATCTAGAACTAGCTGCAGTGGTACACGCGTTGAAAATTTGGCGGCACTATTTGATGGGGAAGAGGACCGAGATATATACGGATCATAAGAGTTTGAAGTACATATTCACACAGCCAGATCTCAATCTCCGACAAAGGAGATGGTTAGAGCTAATCAATGACTTTGATGTGGGCATCAACTATCATCCTGGGAAAGCAAACGTCGTGGCCGATGCTTTGAGTCGGAAAGTGCAGGTCAATAAGTTGAGTTTGAAGGACATGCCTGCAGAATTGAAGGACGAGGTTATAAGACTCAATCTATGTCTAGTAAATAGTGGTGAAGCCATCGCCATGGAAGTGGACTCCACACTCGAGCAAGACATACGCGAGGGCCAAAAGAATGATGAGAAGATACAAGAGATCAGACAGCTCATTAAGGAAAATAAAGCTCCTGGTTTTAGAGAGGATGAACAGGGAACGGTGTGGCACGGGAAAAGGATCTGTGTGCCAGAAGTAAAAGAGATCCGTGAATTAATTTTGAAGGAGGCTCACGATTCTGACTATTCCATTCATCCTGGGAGTACGAAGATGTACCAGGACCTCAAGAGCAGGTATTGGTGGTATGGCATGAAGCGAGATGTCGCGGAACATGTTGCCCTATGTGACACATGTCAGTTGGTGAAAGCAGAACATCAACGACCCACGGGATTATTGCAACCACTTAAAGTACCTGAATGGAAATGGGAAGAAATCAGCATGGATTTTGTCGTGGGATTGCCTAGGACCCAATCCGGGTATGATTCAATATGGGTCATTATTGATAGGCTAACCAAGGTAGCTCATTTCATCCCTGTGAAAGAAAGCTACAGCGGATTCAAATTGGCAGAATTGTACATGTCAAGGATTGTGTGTTACCATGGAATGCCAAAGAAGATAGTGTCGGACCGAGGGACACAGTTCACCTCGAGGTTTTGGCAGAAGTTGCATGAAACATGGGAACCCATCTGAATTTCAGCTCTGCCTATCATCCCCAAACTGACGGGCAGACGGAGAGAACCAATCAGATCCTTGAAGATATGTTAAGGGCATGTGCACTCAAAAACAATAGGAGTTGGGACAAGAACTTACCGTATGCGGAGTTTTCCTATAACAACAGTTATCAAGCTAGTATGAAGATGTCACCGTTTGAAGCTTTGTATGGAAGGAAGTGCAGAACTCCCCTATTTTGGAACCAAACAGGAGAAAGTAAAGTGTTTGGTCCAGAAGTGCTACAAGAAGCCGAAGCGAAGGTGAGGGAGATTCGCAACAACTTGAGGATAGCACAAACACGCCAGAAGAGTTATGCTGATGTACGAAGAAGAGAACTCGTTTTCAACGTGGGAGACTATGTTTATCTCAAGGTGTCCCCTATCAGAGGACTTCGTCGGTTCAAGGTGAAAGGGAAGTTGTCACCTCGATACATCGGACCCTTTAAAGTTTTGGAAAGGAAAGGCGAAGTGGCGTACCAACTAGAGTTACCGGTTCATCTATCGGACGTGCACGATGTATTCCATGTGTCACAACTCAAGAAATGTCTGAGGACGCCTGAAGAGGTGTTACCCGTGAATGAAGTGGATGTAGCTGAGGATTTGTCTTATGCCGAGCAACCATACAAGATTTTGGAGACGATGGAACGCCTCACCAGAAACAAGAGAATCCGGATGTGCAAGGTGCAGTGGAAGCATCACTCAGAAGAGGAAGCTACCTGGGAACGGGAAGATGAGCTCAAGGCACAATTTCCGGAATTGTTTTCTTAGAAACAACAATCTCGAGGACGAGATTTCTTTTAAGGGGGGTAGAGCTGTAACACCCCAAATTTTGATTCAAAACTCTAAACCATGTTCAGAGGGGAATTTAAAAATTTTTGGACGTGTTGCATGTTTTGCAAAAATTCAAATTCAAACTGGAATTCAAATTATACTCAAAACAGAAAAGAAATGGAAAAAGAAAAAGAGAAACGAGAAAAAAACCGGCCAGTGGGCCGAAACCCGCCAGCCGGCCCAGTTTCCCCGCGCCAGCCTGCCCCCTCGCGCCCGCGCTGTCTCTCACAGACGGGTGGGACCCACCGGTCATCCCCAACCTCGCTCGCGCCGACCCCGGACATTTCCTCCCGAGCGCGCGCGATCTTAACCGCCCGGAAACCGCATCCCTCAGCCCGAATTCTGATCCCGGAAGACTCAAACTCGATCACAACCAACTCACCGCCCTCCCCCGGCTATAAAAACCCCAGCCCCGATCAGTTTTTCCCACGCGATCGCCGATTTTTACTCCGGTGAGCACCGAGACTTCGCCGGTGAATTCTGGCTGATCTAAGCTCGGAAACTCTGATCTAACTTGCTGGTCTTGATCCACCGCCTCCGGGGAGCTTTGCAGGTGCAGAAAACTCGGAGAGTTACGGTGTAAACCCAGCGCCGACGAGCTTCGCCGTGGTTTTGCCTCGGACCTCGCCGCCGATCACTTTCCAGGACCCCCGAGCTCGAGAAAAACCCCGAGGTGAGATCCCCGACCTCCCCTCTACCGATCTATGCCATAAGATCACAGTTCTAGGCAGAATTCTCGCGGATCCAAAACTTTCCGGCGAGATCGCCGCTTCCCGCCGCCGTGCGCCGCCGGCAGCGCCGCTCGCGCTCGATCAGAGCGACGTGGCCGCTTGTGCGCCGTTTATTTTAAATCGCACGGTAGACTTTAAATCCCCGCGTACCGGTTCGATGTTATAATCTCAGCCGTCGGTTTAAAATCGGACGGTCCACGTCAGCCCCGCGTTATAAAGACTGGAATTCTTACGTGCTACCCCCTGGGGTTCTCTGGAATTGAGAGCTAGCCCCGGAAACTTCAGATCTAGCCCCTGGAACTCCAGAAAATCATGTAAATTCATTTAAAAATCAGTTTTAACCCCTGGACTTAATAGAAATTAGGAAAAACACCTATGATAAGTGTAGCTAGACCCCTGGAAATTATGAAAATAATATTATAGACCCTGTAATGGGGTGAATTCATTATTTTAGCCCTGTTTAGTATTTAATTTAGAAAATTGAATATGTAACTAGTGTTTAAAAATTAAAAAGGGGGACAAACATAATTGTCAAAATTAATTAAAAACTTTCTCAGAACTTAGAAAACTTTGGAGTGAGATAGAAATATATTTTTGGGCTGAAATAAATCTGTTTCATCTATTATTCACATTTATTAGTAAAGGGACACATTTTTAAGTAAATAATAGTTATAGAAAAATAGGGAAAATAATTATGAAATAGTCTACATCAGAAGCCAAGGTCAAAATATGTTATTAAATTATTTAGGACCAAAACCTATACTGTTTAGATGATGTGTGTTACTAGTTTCATAATAAAATACACAATTATGCATAGGAATATAAATCTGAAAATATAGCAACTAGTAAATGATAAATGGAGTTTCTAAAATACAAAGAATTCAGTTTAGGGTTGATAGAAATTATGAAGGCACATATGGAGAAGAAAAATACTTTTCTTACATACTTGGTAGTTTAATATAAGGAATTTATTTAAAACTGAAACACACACATATATACATGTATATATATATATATAGTATGTAAGTATAAATATGAACACCAAAGTAGGAATCATACACATATAAATAAAAGTGTGTGCAAGCCACAGATCAACACACAAAGTAACCACAACACATATAATGGTGAATGAATTTCATAAATATGAAATCTGTGGTTTGTATGAAGTAGAAGTGTGAACTATGTCTTATGATTGTTGTTTTTCTTTTGCTATGTGTGATGGTATGAAGTAGAACCTGTTCAAGAGCAAGTTATTTCTTTCCAAGATCAGGACTACCCATTCCAAGAGCAGCAAGAAGGAGGCAAGTGTCCTTGACCACTTTGATCCTATGCTAGGATGTGTAGATAGAATTATTTGCATTGTCAAATGAAATATGAAACCCATGCTAGGAAAGTTTCCCTAGAATTGCATTACCTTGTTTCCTTGTAGCTTGGGTTGGGATTTATTTTGTCATGTCATTTATTTACATGCATATGCTTAGCCCTGCTTAGAATGGGATATTTGGGATATGAGAGCATCAGTTTATTATACCATACTCTTGAATGAGCTATTGTGAGTTATGTAGAGGTAGGGATCAAGGCAAGTTGGATGTTTTGGTTGTGTGCTGGGTGCACGAGACTTGGGTTTGTGTTTAGTACTTGCCTGGATCCTAAGGACCGGTTCATGGAGCATGTAACCCGGCTTTACAGTGCCAACCACATGCTGAGATGGGGCAGCTTGGCCAATTAATTAGGTGTATCCCCGGCGTAGTATGGGTGTGTTGGATGGTGCGGGGAGTAGGTGTCAGCTGGACTACCATATGAACCGCAAGGCTCAAGAGGGGGCCACTGCAGCGGGGTTGGAGCCTCTTGTATGCTGTTAGGGGTGAAACCTCAGTGGGCCCACGCTCGTCGGGAATCCCTTTGTAAAGGCTTCGTAGTGATCTCCTGGCCGCACACCTGGGAAGTGTGAATGTGGATCGTAGCCACTGGCATAATGGAGGTTCTTTTAGTCCACCCGGCAACGGGGGATGAAATCACTACTTGTGGGTACAGTGGTACAAACTCTGCAGAGTCAAAACTGTCTTGACAGCCGTGCTCACGGTTAAGAGCGGCCTGGACTTATTCATGATTAGAGCATTGATGGTTTTGGAAGTTAAGCGGGGAGCTTAACATTGGAAATGATGTTATGGTTATTGGATTATGATGATGGGATGGGAGTTTGGGACCATTTCACCTGTGTAGTAATGTAGGTGCTTAATAAGCTAAGGTGATAGGTATTAATTGCGTAGTGCTTTAACCATGAGTTCAACCTCTCCTTGTTCTAGCCATGCATGATAAAATTTCCCACACTTGCTGAGTACCATTGGTACTCAACCTTGCATATTTGTTGGTTTATATTGCTGCTCAGGTCAAGATAATGAGGTGTGTATAATGACCAAGATTTTGGACCCGAGGAAGGTTTTTAGGTTCATGAAGACCCCCGGGCAACGCCTGTGATGGAGCCCTAAAGAATAATATTCTGCTGCTAGTTTATTTACTTGTGATGAAGCATTGGTGTCCATTGAGACATTTGCAATGTAAGACTTATTTATATTCGACACCTGGCTTGTAATAAATGATGCTTCACTATTTGTCATCACATGTATGAGAAAATGATCCTGGCATACATGTGATATTCACTTGGTTGTTCTTCGGAAAAACCGGGTGTGACACCGACAAAGGAGGAACGTCCGTGGCAACCAAGAGGATGACCACATCGAAGTTCCTGAGAATGTCAACCCCGAGGCTGGTGGAAACAACCTTGAAAGGTTGATGGCTATGCAGAATCAGCTCATGCAAACCATGATCCAAACTTTGGGTCAGCTGCAAGCCAACAACAACAACCCCGTTCCTGCACCACCACCACCACCACCGCCGGCTCACAACCGACTAGGAGAGTTCATGAGGACTAGACCGCCTACTTTTGCACAAGCTAGTGATCCCATGGAGGCGAAGCAGTACTTGTTCATGAGAGGGTTTAACAATGAGATCCAGGTTCAGCTCCTCAACAATGACTATGCGAGCTTCCAGAAGCTAGTTGACAAAGCCATAGTGGTTGAGAGCAAGACCCGAGAGATCGAGCAAGAGAGCAAAAGAAAGATGCCATACCAGCCACAAGGGAGCAACGTACGACCTCGGTACATGCCCCCAGCTGCACCACAGTATGGATCGTCTACTTCTACTTTTCACCCTAATCAACCACCGCAGCAACGCCCTGTCATGCAAGCACCCCGTGTGCCTTTGCCTTCTGCGCCTCGTCCTAACATGGGCGCCTATGCTCAAAACCCCCGCCCCAACGTCCCCGCTGTCTTGGGCAACAAGGCATGCTTTGCATGCGGCGAAACGGGACACTTTGCAAGTCAGTGCCCGAGGAAAGTTTCTGGACAACCAAGCAACACGCCCAAGCAGAACCCACGGCCAAATGGAGGAGCTACGCAAGGTAACCGTGGACAGCAGAACTACGCTAATGGCAACGTGAACCATGTCTCTGATGAGGAAGCGCAACAGGCTGAGGACATTGTGATTGGTATGTTCCTTGCCAACTGCAACCCAGCCACCATTTTATTTGATTCCGGAGCATCGCATTCATTCATATCATCCAAGTATGTTGCCAAGTATAATATACCCATATCACACTTGAAATATTCTATGTTGGTTAATTCTCCCGGTGGAGAGATGAGGACTAATATAGTATGTCCAAGGGTAAAACTTAAAATAAGGGGGGTAGACTTCCTTGCCAACCTTATTGTCTTGGATTGCCAAGGGCTTGACATAATACTCGGAATGGATTGGTTAAGCAAGCACAACGGAGTAATCCAATGTGCTGAGAGGAGCGTGCAGTTGACAAACAAGCACGGTACTCGTATCGAGTTTGAGTCAGCCCAACCGGCAACCGAGAAGGCAACGTTGAGCTACGTTGAAGAAGCAACATTGGATAGCATTCCGGTGGTTCAAGAATTTTCAGACGTGTTCCTGGAAGAACTCCCATGTATGCCACCTGACCGGGACATCGAGTTTTCCATTGACTTGGTACCTGGAATTGCACCTATAGCAAAGAGACCGTATAGGATGCCCATTAATGAACTAGTGGAGCTCAAGAAGCAAATTCAGGAGCAGCTAGAGAAGGGTTTTATACGTCCAAGCTCGTCACCATGGGGAGCCTTCGTGCTCTTCGTAGACAAGAAGGATGGGACCCAAAGGATGTGCGTGGACTATAGGTCTCTCAATGAGGTGACAATCAAGAACAAGTACCCTCTGCCCCGTATAGAGGACCTGTTCGACCAGATGAAAGGTGCCCGAGTTTTCTCTAAAATTGATCTTCGGTCGGGATACTTCCAGCTGAAGATTAAGCCCTCCGACATACCCAAGACTTCCTTTCAAACACGGTATGGTTCGTATGAATATACCGTTATGTATTTTGGGTTAACGAATGCACTCGCATATTTCATGTACCTCATGAACAAGGTCTTCATGGAGTACTTAAACAAGTTCGTCGTGGTTTTCATCGACGATATCATGGTGTATTCAATAAGTGAGGAAGAACATGAAAAACACTTGAGATTGACATTGCAGAAGCTGCGAGGGCATCAATTGTATGCCAAGCTCAGCAAATGTCAATTTTGGCTAAAGGAGATATCATTCCTAGCCCACATCATCTCCGAGGAAGGAGTATCGGTTGATCCCGGAAAAGTGGGAGATGTTCTGAAGTGGAACCAACCACAGAACGTGAGGGATATTCGGAGTTTCCTTGGGATGGCTGGATACTACCGCCGGTTCATCAAGGATTTCTCCAAGATAGCGAAGCCCATGACTGAATTGCTAATGAAGGGAAAAGAATTTCAGTGGGCACAAGCCTGCCAAGAAATCTTCGAGGAGCTCAAGAAAAGGCTAACTACAGCACCGGTTCTGGTATTGCCAGACGTTAGCAAGAGCTTTGACATATATCGTGATGCATCAAGACAAGGGCTTGGATGTGTGCTCATGCAAGAAGGACAAGTGGTAGCCTATGCGTCAAGACAACTAAAGAAACACGAGCTGAATTACCCCACACATGTCTTGGAACTCGCAGCCATGGTACATGCCTTGAAGATTTGAAGACATTATATCCTTGGCCACCAATGTGAGATCTATACGGATCACAAAAGCCTCAAGTACATATTCACCCAAACGGATTTGAATTTGAGGCAACGTCAATGGTTGGAACTCATCAAGGATTATGATGTTGGAATCAACTACCACCCCGGCAAGGCCAATGTAGTAGCTGATGCATTGAGCTGAAAGGGAGCATGTCACCAACTCACGGTTCGGGAGCTACTGCCCGAGCTGCAAAAGGAGTTCGAACGGTTACATCTCGGTTTCTTGAACGAGATGGAAGTAATGGAACTCAACTCTTTGTTGGAACAAGAGATAAGAGATGTCCAAGCGACGGATGAGGAAATCAAGAAGATCAAGGAAAGAATCCGACAAGGCATGGAAAAGGACTTCAAGGAAGACGAGAGGGGTACGCTTTGGCTAGGGAAAAGGATTTGTGTGCCTAACATGAAGCACATCCGCGACACGATATTAAAGGAGGCACATGATTCACCTTATTCCATACATCCCGGCAGTACAAAGATGTACAAGGACTTGAAAACTTGTTACTGGTGGGATGGTATGAAAAGGGACATAGCTGAGTATGTTGCCCTATGCGACACATGCCAACGGGTGAGGCCGAACATCAAAGACCCGCTGGACTGTTGCAACCATTGAAAGTACCCGAGTGGAAGTGGGAGGACATCAGTATGGATTTCATAGTCAGATTGCCATGTACTCAGTCGGGTTACGACTCCATCTGGGTTATTGTGGACCGATTGTCAAAAACAGCTCATTTTCTTCCTGTTAAGACCAAGTACAACGTTGCACAACTAGCCGAGCTGTATATGGAGCAAATCATGTGCCGCCATGGAGTCACGAAGAGGATAGTCTCAGATGGGGGTTCTCAGTTTACCTCTAGGTTCTGGAGGAAGCTGCATGAGGCTATGGGTACACGACTGGATTTTAGCTCGCTTATCACCCGCAAACCGATGGGCAAACTGAGAGGACCAACCAAATTTTGGAAGACATGTTGAGAGCCTGTGCATTGAAACATGGACGTAGTTGGGGTAGGAGCTTGCCGTATGCAGAGTTCTCATACAATAACAGCTACCAAGCCAGTTTGAAGATGTCACCTTTCGAAGCATTGTATGGTATACGGTGTAGAACACCGTTGTTTTGGAACGAGACCGGAGAGAACCAAGTGTTTGGACCAGAAGTGCTGCAAGAGGCTGAGAAGCAAGTACAAACGATACGGGAGAACTTGAAGGCCGCTCAGTCACGCCAAAAGGGCCATGCGGACAATAGGCGAAGAAAGTTGACCTTCGAAGTAGGAGACTTCGTATACCTTAAGGTATCGCCTATCCGAGGCCAACGATGTTTCAACGTCAAAGGCAAGCTAGCACCTCGCTATATCGGGCCATTTAAGATTTTGGGCAAGCGAGGAGAGGTAGCCTATCAACTAGAGCTCCCGATGCACCTCTCCGACGTGCATGACGTGTTTCACGTATCCCAGCTCAAGAAGTGCTTGAGAGTACCGGAAGAGCAAGTACCGATGGAAGAGCTCGAACTTCAAGAGGATCTAACCTATGTAGAGCACCCTGTCTGAATTTTGGATGTGAAGGAAAGGGTCACGAGGAACAAAGTGATCCGTTGGTGCAAAGTACAATGGAGCCATCACATGGAAGCCGAAGCTACATGGGAACGTGAGGAAGACATCAAGGCAGAATTCCCTTATCTATTCTCCACTCTATCGAATCTTGAGGGCGAGATTCAATTTAAGGGGGTATATTTGTAACACCCTCAATTTCGTAATCATGCATGCATTCATATTTCATGTAGAAAAACATTTTTAAAATAAGTAGAAACAGAGAAGGAATCAAAAAAATAGCTAAAAAGAGTTAGTTCCAGTTCGCCGGGGAGCGTTGTAGACACTTCCCACGGCCTGCTGGCCACGTGGCGTGTTTGGAACTCATCCCTGCATAGTGGGGAGAGGTCCGGCACCACCAGACAGGTGGCAGGCTCGGAGTTAGCCTCTGTGGAAGGGGCAAGGTCCGACCCGCAGGACGCATGTTGCCTTTGGGGCTTGTCTCTGCGGAGAAGCGAAGTCCAGCCCTGCAGGACACGTGTCGCCACAGGAGCTAGTCGCTGCGGGGAAGTAAGGCCCAACCCGCAAGACACGTGTCGCTCTCAGAACTCACTTCCGAGATGTCCGACACCATGGGACACGTGTCACCTTCGGAGCTCGCCTCCGGGAGGTCCGACACTACCGGACACGTGTCACCTCCGGAGCTCACCTCCGGGAGGTCCGACGCTGATGGACACATGTCGATCTCGGAGCTCGTCTCTAAGGAGAAAGGAAGATTTGGTGCTGCTTGACACGTGGCACTCCCGGAGCTCACCTCCGAAGAGAGGGGAGGTCCGGCACTGACACGTGGCATTCGCGGAGCTCGCCTCTGAGGGAGAGGGAGGTCCCGCCTGCCAGGACACGTGGCGCACGCGTAGATCACGTCCAAGGAGAGGGGAGGTCCCGCCTGTTTGACACGCGGCACAACCGGAGCCTGCCTCTGCAGAAAAGAGAGGCCCGGCCTCTGCTGGACACGTGGAGCCTCTGGAGTTCATCACCGCGGAGGTGACGAGATCTTAAGCGGTTTTTCTTCTGTACGCGTGGGCATACCTGATATGGGAGGAAACCAACACGATTTCCACGATTGATACCGCACCAAATCGATTGGAGATAAGTTGTTAAAATTCGAAAACGATTTGAATAGGACTCTTATTTGAAATCCAATCAGATTAGGACTCTTCTTTTCCCGGTTATAAATAGAACCCGAAACACCCCTTGGCCGTACCATCTATTCCCAAGTCAACGACTTAGAGGCCCTAGCTCCCAACTCGTCGAGTTCATTCCCTTCACCGGAGTTCAGTCGCCGGAGACCGCCGACGAGCTCGCCGTCGACGGAAGAGAGCCCCGACGATCTGTCTTGCTAGGAGGAAGACCCCGAGACCAAGGAGAAGTGAGGTAGGTCTTCGTTACCACCTTACGACATCATCACGGTTTTCTTCGCATCTGTTTTTCTTCGAAAAAAAGCTGTTTTGTGTGGACAGGTCATGTGTTGATCGGTTTAATCTAGATCTTGAGTCAAGATCATCACCACGTCCACACTTGATCTTTACACCTCTGTTCATCGTAAAAATCCATGCAAACCCATGGAAGCCATGCAAAAACACGTACAAACTGATCTAATAAAAACAGCACCGTATGATTAGCATGCATATGCACCATTGCATCTTGAGTAAAGTTTGTGCATGATGATTGATCTCTGTAAATCTTGTATATGTGTGATCGTGAGTAGAAGGACAAGCTCAGGGAGCTATCTACAACGAGCTACAACAACAAGACTTCGGGATCTGTGAGCAACAGAAGCCGCAGGAACAAGGCAAGTGCCCCTTGATCATATTGATCCCATGTTTTTGGAAACTATTTTGTTTGCGAAAACTGTGTATGCTGAGTCAACTTGATGGGAAAACCTTTATAGGAGTTTACTAGTTTTGTTAACCACCCTTGTCGCCAGGGAAGTTTATGAGTCGGATATGGTCGTTTTTCTTTTCTGCTTCGCTAATCTAATGGATATGGGAAGCGATAGAATGAGTCTAGCTACTGCACACATAATGTTAATGAGAACTTGATGATAATGAACATGAATCGGGGGAGATCTAGGCAAGCTTGGTTCGTGGATGTGGTAGAATGAGATGGTGGTTACTTGCTGTAGATCTAAGGACCGGTTCATGCGAGCACATGCCAGGAATACAGTGCCACCACAAGGCCAATTATGGGTGCGGCTTAGCTGACTAATTAGGTAAGTTGCTAAATTGTTATGGACCGTGGAAGGCGCGTGGAATGGGAGTCGAGAGAGGACTGCCCTGGGAACTGCATGTCACAAGAGGGGACCCATAGGTGGGAGAATGGTGATTCGAGCCTGCTGGTGAAACCTTAGTGAGTCCATACATCTAGTAACCCCTTTGTAAAGGCTATTTTGTGATCTCTTGGCCATACACCGACGGTTGTGTACTGGTATAATGGAGGTTCTGCAGTCGCCGACGGGTGACGAAATCACAAACTTATGGGTAAAGTGGTGCAAACTCTGGAGGGTATAAAACTATCATGATAGCCGTGCTTCCGGTCACAAGCACCTGGCCAACTTCCATGATTAGATGGGATGGTTATTGGGATGATGATTGGGATGGTATTTGGTCTGGTTATTGGTTTGGACTTTGGTTTTGGTTTCGGAACTGTTGAGTCTTAGTGATGAGATTGGTTTCATGACTGTTGAGTCATGATAATGAGCTTTGGTCTCGGTTATGAGATGAAAATTGAATGTGAGATGAAATGGTAATGGATACAAGATGGTATTCATGAGCATAAGAAAAAGTTGAGGAAGATGAATGTCTGATGAGACATGAAAAGAGGTGGAACATGATGGAGGTATGTTGATGTTTTAATTGGATAAATGTTGGGATTACATTCACTTAAAGCTAGTTGCTGTTTTTATCTTGTTTTGTGAAATAAACTTTGCTTTCCGCAATGAGCCTTTTATACCTACCTTGCTGTGAGCTACATAACATATTTTCCCGCACTTGCTGAGTACGTCATGTACTCAAACTTGCATTATTACTTCATCATCAGCAACAGGAGAAGAGTACTTCAAAGATTATGTGGAGTACTAGGCGTGTGATCCACCGTCGACTTGCCTGTGGAGTAGGAGATGGAGCCGCTGCTGCTGTTTAGTTTTGCTTCCGCAATAGCTGTCACACCCGGTTTTTCCGAAGAAACAACCAAGTGAATATCACATGTATGCCAGGATCATTTTCTCATACATGTGATGACAAATAGTGAAGCATCATTTATTACAAGCCAGGTGTCGAATATAAGTAAGTCTTACATAGTAAATGTCTCGATGGACAATAATAAGTTCATCACAAGTAAATAAACTAGCAGCGGAATATTATTCTTTAGGGCTCCATCACAGGCGTTGCCCGGGGGTCTTCATGAACCTAAAAACCTTCCTCGGGTCCAAAATCTTGGTCATTATACACCACCTCATTATCTTGACCTGAGCAGCAATATAAACCAACAAATATGCAAGGTTGAGTACCAATGGTACTCAGCAAGTGTGGGAAAATTATATCATGCATGGCTAGAACAAGGAGAGGTTGAACTCATGGTTAAAGCACTACGCAATTAATACCTATCACCTTAGCTTATTAAGCACCTACATTACTACACAGGTGAAATGGTCCCAATCTCCCAACCCATTATCATAATCCAATAACCATAACATCATTTCCAATGTTAAGCTCCCCGCTTAACTTCCAAAACCATTAATCCCCTAATCATGAATAAGTCCAGGCCGCTCTTGACCGTGAGCACGGCTGTCAAGACAGTTTTGACTCTGCAGAGTTTGTACCACTGTACCCACAAGTAGTGATTTCATCCCCCGTTGCCGGGTGGACTAAAAGAACCTCCATTATGCCAGTGGCTACGATCCACATTCACACTTCCCAGGTGTGCGGCCAGGAGATCACTACGAAGCCTTTACAAAGGGATTCCCGACGAGCGTGGGCCCACTGAGGTTTCACCCCTAACAGCATACAAGAGGCTCCAACCCCGCTGCAGTGGCCCCCTCTTGAGCCTTGCGGTTCATATGGTAGTCCAGCTGACACCTACTCCCCGCACCATCCAACACACCCATACTACGCCGGGGATACACCTAATTAATTGGCCAAGCTGCCCCATCTCAGCATGTGGTTGGCACTGTAAAGCCGGGTTACATGCTCCATGAACCGGTCCTTAGGATCCAGGCAAGTACTAAACACAAACCCAAGTCTCGTGCACCCAGCACACAACCAAAACATCCAACTTGCCTTGATCCCTACCTCTACATAACTCACAATACCTCATCCAAGAGTATGGTAATATAAACTGATGATCTCATTTCCCAAATATCCCATTCTAAGCATGGCTAAGCAAATGCATGTAAATAAATGACATGACAAAATAAATCCCAACCCAAGCTACAAGGAAACAAGGTAATGCAATTCTAGTGAAACTTCCTAGCATGGGTTTCATATTTAACTTGACAATGCAAATAATTCTATCTACACATCCTAGCATAGGATCAAAGTGGTCGAGGACACTTGCCTCCTTCTTGCTGCTCTTGAAATGGGTAGTCCTGATCTTGGAAAGGAATAACTTGCTCTTGAGCAGGTTCTACATCACACCATCACACATAGCAAAAGAAAAACAACAATACATAAGACATAGTTCACACTTCCACTTCATACAAACCACACATTCATATTTATGAAATTCATTCACCATTATATGTGTTGTGGTTACTCTATGTGTGTTGATCTGTGGCTTGCATACACTTTTATTTATATGTATATGATTCATACTTTGGTGTTTATATTTATACTTGCATACTATATATATATATGTGTGTGTGTTTCAGTTTTAAATAAATTCCTTATATTAAGCTACTACACCTTTTCACTACCAAGTATGTATGAAAAGTAATTTTTCTTCTCCATATGTGCCTTCAGAATTTCTACCGACCCTAAACTGAATTCTTTGTATTTTAGAAACTCCATTTATCATTTTCTAGTTGCTATATTTTCAGATTTATTCTCCTATGCATAAATGTGTATTTTATTATGAAATGAGTAATACACATCATCTAAACAGAATAGGTTCTGGTCCTAAATAATTTAATAACATATTTTGACTTTTGCCTCTGATGTAAACTAGTTTATAATTATTTTACCTATTTTCTATAACTATTCTTTACTTAAAAATGTGTCCCTATACTAATAAATGTGAATAATAAATGAAATAGATTCATTTCAGCCCAAAGTATATTTTTATCTCACTCCAAAGTTTTCTAAGTACTGAGAAAGCTTTTAATTAATTTTGACAATTATGTTTGTCCCACTTTTTAATTTTTAAACACTAGTTACATATTCAATTTTCTAAATTAAATACTAAACAGGGCTAAAATAATGAACTCACCCCATTACAGGGTCTATAATATTATTTTCATAATTTCCAGGGGTCTAGCTACACTTATCAGAGGTATTTTTCCTAATTTTTATTAAGTCCAGGGGCTAAAACTGATTTTTAAATGAATTTACATGATTTTCTGGAGTTCCAGGGGCTAGATCTGAAATTTCCGGGGCTAGCTCTCAATTCCAGAGAACCCCAGGGGGTAGCACGTAAGAATTCTAGTCTTTATAATGCGGGGCTGACGTGGACCGTCCGATTTTAAACCGATAGCTGAGATTATAACATCGAACCGGTACGCAGGGTTTTAAAGTCTACCGTGCGATTTAAAATAAACGGCGCACAAGCGGCCACGTCGCTTCGATCGAGCGCGGGCGGCGCTGCCGGCGGCGCACGGCGGCGGGAAGTGGCGATCTCGCCGGAAAGTTTCGGATCCTCGAGAATTCTGCCTAGAACTGTGATCTTATGGCCTAGATCGGTAGAGGGGAGGTCAGGGATCTCACCTCGGGGGTTTCCTCGAGCTCGGGGGTCCTAGAAAGTGCTCAGCGGCGAGGTCCGAGGCAAAACCACGGCGAAGCTCGTCGGCGCTGGATTTACACCGTAAGTCTTCGGGTTTTCTGCACCTGCAAAGTTCCCCGGAGGCGGTGGATCAAGATCAGCGAGTTAGATCAGAGTTTCCGAGCTTAGATCGTCCAGAATTCACCGGCGAAGTCTCGGTGCTCACCGGAGTGAAAATCGGAGATCGCGTGAGAAATACCGATCGGGGCTGGGGTTTTTATAGCCGGGGGAGGGCGGTGGGTCTGTTGCAATCGAGTTTGAGTCATTTGGGACCATAATTCGGGCTGCGGGACGCGGAAATCCGGTCGGTTGCGATCGCGCGCGCGGGAGAGAGTCCGGGGTCGCGGGGTTAGGGATGACAGGCGGGTCCCACCTGTCTGTGAGAGACAGCGTGGCGTGCGCGGGGGCGGGCTGGCGCGGGGAAACTGGGCCGGCTGGCGGGTTTCGGCCCACTGGCCGGTTTTTTCCCCGTTTCTCTTTTTCTTTTTCCATTTCTTTTCTGTTTTGAGTATAATTTGAATTCCAGTTTGAATTTGAATTTTTGCAAAACATGCAACACGTCCAAAAATTTCTAAATTCCCCTCTGAACATGGTTTAGGGTTTTGAATCAAAATTTGGGGTGTTACAGCTCTACCCCCCTTAAAAGAAATCTCGTCCTCGAGATTGGTGTTTCTAAGAAAACAATTCCGGAAATTGTGCCTTAAGCTCATCTTCCCGTTCCCAGGTAGCTTCCTCTTCTGAGTGATGCTTCCACTGCACCTTGCACATCCGGATTCTTTTATTTCTGGTGAGGCGTTCCATCGTCTCCAAAATCTTGTATGGTTGCTCGGCATAAGACAAATCCTCAGCTACATCTACTTCATTCATGGGTAACACCTCCTCAGGCGTCCTCAGACATTTCTTGAGTTGTGACACATGGAATACATCGTGTACATCTGATAGATGAACCGGTAACTCTAGTTGGTATGCCACTTCGCCTTTTCTTTCCAAAACTTGAAAGGGTCCGATGTATCGAGGTGACAACTTCCCTTTCACCTTGAACCGACGAAGTCCTCTGATAGGGGACACCTTGAGATAAACATAGTCTCCCACGTTGAAAACGAGCTCTTTTCTTCGTACATCAGCATAGCTCTTTTGGCGTGTTTGTGCTATCCTCAAATTGTTGCGAATCTCCCTCACCTTCACCTCGGCTTCTTGTAGTACTTCTGGACCAAACACTTTACTTTCTCCTGTTTGGTTCCAAAATAGGGGAGTTCTGCACTTTCTTCCATACAAAGCTTCAAACGGTGACATCTTCATACTAGCTTGATAACTGTTGTTATAGGAAAACTCTGCATACGGTAAGTTCTTGTCCCAACTCCTATTGTTTGTGAGTGCACATGCCCTTAACATATCTTCAAGGATCTGATTGGTTCTCTCTGTCTGCCCATCAGTTTGGGGATGATAGGCAGAGCTGAAATTCAGATGGGTTCCCATGGTTTCATGCAACTTCTGCCAGAACCTTGAGGTGAACTGTTTCCCTCGATCCGACACAATCTTCTTTGGCACTCCATGGTAACACACGATCCTTGACATGTACAATTCTGCCAATTTGGATCCGCTGTAGCTTTCTTTCACAGGGATGAAATGAGCTACCTTGGTTAGCCTATCAATAATGACCCATATTGAATCATACCCGGATTGGGTCCTAGGCAATCCCACGACAAAATCCATGCTGATTTCTTCCCATTTCCATTCAGGCACTTTGAGTGGTTGCAGCAATCCCGCGGGTCATTGATGTTCTGCTTTCACCAACTGACATGTGTCACATAGGGCAACATGTTTCGCGACATCTCGCTTCATGCCATACCACCAATACCTGCTCTTGAGATCCTGGTACATCTTCGTACTCCCAGGATGAATGGAATAGTCAGAATCGTGCGCCTCCTTCAAAATTAATTCACGGATCTCTTTTACTTCTGGCACACAGATCCTTTTCCCGTGCCACACCGTTCCCTGTTCACCCTCTCTAAAACCAGGAGCTTTATTTTCCTTAATGAGTTGTCTGATCTCTTGTATCTTCTCATCATTCTTTTGGCCCTCGCGTATGTCTTGCTCGAGTGTGGAGTCCACTTCCATGGCGATGGCTTCACCACTATTTACTAGACATAGATTGAGCCTTACAACCTCGTCCTTCAATTCTGCAGGCATGTCCTTTAAGCTCAACTTATTGACCTGCACTTTCCGACTCAAAGCATCGGCCACGACATTTGCTTTCCCGGGATGATAGTTGATGCCCACATCAAAGTCATTGATTAGCTCTAACCATCTCCTTTGTCTGAGGTTGAGATCTGGCTGTGTGAATATGTACTTCAAACTCTTATGATCCGTATATATTTCTGTCCTCTTCCCCATCAAATAGTGCCGCCAAATTTTCAACGCGTGTACCACTGCAGCTAGTTCTAGGTCATGTGTAGGATAGTTCTTCTCGTGCTTCCGAAGCTGCCGGGATGCATAAGCCACGACATGTCCTTCTTGCATGAGAACACATCCCAACCCATTTCCAGAGGCATCGCAGTACACTGTGAAATTCTTCTGCATTCTGGCATAACCAGCACTGGGGCTGTTGTCAATCTCTTCTTTAGCTCCTGAAAGCTCGTCTCGCACTGTGGCGTCCAGGTGAATGTGATTCCCTTTTCCAACAGTTTAGTGAGAGGTCTCGAGATCTTGGAGAATCCCTCAATAAACCGTCGATAGTATCCAGCCAATCCCAAAAAGCTTCGAACTTCCCCGACATTTTCAGGGGTTTTCCACTTCTGGATATCCTCGATTTTGGCGGGATCTACGGAGATTCCTCCCTCCGAGATGATATGTCCTAAAAAGGGAACTCTCTTCAGCCAAATCTCACACTTGCTCAACTTGGCATATAGTTGGTGTTCTCTCAGCCTCTGTAACACCAACCTTAGATGTTTCTCATGTTCTTCTTCATTTTTGGAGAAGACGAGAATATCATATATGAAAACCACCACAAATTTGTCCAGATATTCCATGAATACCTTGTTCATGAGGTACATGAAATATGCCGGGGCATTGGTTAGCCCAAAAGGCATGACAGTGTATTCATACAGTCCGTACCGAGATACGAAAGCTGTCTTGGGAATATCTGATTGCCTTATCTTGAGTTGGTGGTATCCCGACCTGAGATCAATTTTCGAGAACACACAAGCTCCCCTCAACTGATCAAACAAGTCTTCAATGCGGGGTAATGGGTACTTGTTTTTGATGGTTACCTCATTCAAGGCACGGTAATCCACGCATAACCTTTGGGTTCCGTCTTTCTTAGGCACAAATATCACCGGAGCTCCCCATGGTGAGGAACTAGGGCGAATATACCCCTTCTCCGTCAATTCTCTCAAATGATCCTTGAGCTCTTCTATCTGTTGGAGTCCATTCGATAAGGTCTCTTGTATATCGGGGCTGTTCCCGGTACTAGCTCAATTGCGAATTCCACGTCACGGTCGGGAGGCATACCTGGCAATTCTTCCGGAAAAACATCTGGATATTCCCTGATAGTTCTGATTTCCTCAACTTTCACCTCCACTTGATTTAATTTAATGTCCCTCCTAGGCTCGTGTATTGTTATGAACTTTACTCTGGTGCCACTGGGGTGAGTTAGTTCCACCGTTCTGGTTGAACAATGGATGATTCCTTTATGTTTGGTCAACCAATCCATACCCAAAATAATATCTATCCCTTGTGAATCTATCACTATGAGGTTAGCAGTAAATACTACCCCATTAATGTCTAGGCTCACTTTGGGACACACTTGTCTTGTCCTTATTTCTCCACCTGGAGAGTTTACCGCTAGCATATGGTTCATTTGTGTGGTTGCTAGGTCATGCTTCTTAACAAACCCTTGAGCAACGAACGAGTGGGTAGCACCAAAATCAAACAGCAGAGTTGCAAGGTGTAAATTGGCAGGAAACTTACCAACTACCACGTCGGGTGCCTCTTGTGCTTCCTCCATAGTGACGTGGTTCACCCGTCCTCTCACTACATTCTGCTGTTGTGGCGGCGCAGGCTTCTTCTTTGGGCATTTATGGGCGTAGTGCCCCACTTCACCACAGCTGAAACATTGCACCCCAATCTTAGATGCTTGGCCCTTGTTGTCTTGGGGTTGGTTTGGGGGTCCTTGCACTGCTGGTCGAGGTGGATATGCGGGGCGAGGCTGCTGCACAAACTGACGTGGCGGCTGTGCTGGTGCTGCGGGAGGCCTGAAGTTCGGGTTGTACCCTCTTTGTGCTGAATAGGGTACGGCAGCACGGCTCGTCTGCCCCGTAGGTTGCTGCATCATACGTGGGCGGGTGTTGCTCCCTGAGGCCTGATGTGACCACCCCGCCTTCCTCTTATTCTCATTTTCCAGGGCCTTTAGCTTCCTTTCCACCACAAATGCTCTGTCCACCATCTTTTGAAAGCTTTCATACTCATTGGAGGACATGGCACACTGCATCTCTGCGGTAAGTCCTTCCACGAAACAATCTTGTTTCTGCTCATCAATCTCTATGTCTCGTGGAGCATAACGGGATAGTTGAGTAAATTTAGTGAGGTATTCCCTCACCATCATGTTTCCCTGCTGCAGTCCCAAAAACTCCTTCCTCTTGTTTTTGAGTTCACCTCTTGGGATGTAATGGTTGCGGAAGCTACGCTTGAACTCTTCCCAAGTGATGTTCTCAGGGTCATGATGGGCGGCCACGTAGGCGGTCCACCAATCAGCAGCAGGTCCATGCAATTGATGAGAGGCAAACAACACCCTCTCATACCCTTGGCACTGTATGATCCTCATCTTACTTTCAATGGTCTTCAGCAATCATCTGCCTCCAGAGGTTCAGCAGCACTTGCAAACTTTGGAGGTTGAGTTCCTAGAAACTCACTCAACCTTGGTTGGCGTGGTGCAGCTTGTGGAGGGGGAACTTGATGCAAGTTGGCCACCACTTGAGTCAAGTTCTGGATAAGCTGATTTTGATTCTCCAGCATTTGGTGGAGAGGATCAACTTCTTCACGGCGACCACCCCGGTCCTGGCCTCCAGAAAGATGAGGGTTGCATGCCTCATCGTTGTTGTTGGCGGGGTTGGCAGCACGTCCTTTTCCTCTTCCGGCCATCTGGCAGAATCAACATATGTTAATTTGATATCATTTAGTATCATCTTACTACTTTCATTTGTTGGTGCTTTGAGGTGTTGAGGCTTTGTTAAAATTTTACGAGGGTTTATATCTCACACCAAATAAATGCTCTATTATTTCCTATGGGTTCACACACCAAAGCAAAACAATCTGAAGACGAGGCTGTGGACAATTGCTCATGGCTTCCACAGCTCACGTCACACACCAAGCATCATCACACCATTAACTACGTAACGACTCGACTACTCGGCCTCTTGCTAGCTAGGGGAAAGACTCTACACTACTCGGCCCCTTGAGCTGGCTCCTCGGGATCTTCCTCCTCATTTCGGCTACCTTCTGACTCTGCTTTGGGTGGGGAGGCTGCTGGTGGAGAAGTGCGACGACGCCTGATTGCTCGGCGATCCGGGGAGTCAGGAGTCCATGTATCATTCACGGTGACACACAGTTCATTCCCATCTCCTCTTTCTCTCGCCTTTAAGCAAGCTCGCAGCAACGCCTCCGTTTCCTTCAGGGTGTCTCGGACATCCTGAAGCTCTTGTTGACACTCCTGCAGTCGAGTGCTGAGCATAGCAGCATCCTCCAAGCACAAGTCCATGTGCTCATGGGAAGTCCCTTGCTGCACCGGTGGGTACTTGTATTCCGTGGTACCACTCTCACGTTGGAGGACATACATGTACTCAGTTTTGTCCAAGTGACGACGATACATGTGACTCTGGCAGGTGATGGCCTCCCAGGTGACATCTTTCTCCGCGTCAACTTGTGTTTCTCGACAAGCTGGAGAGTGGTGAATCTTAAGCAGTTGATTCTCGTGTATAATCCTCATCTCCGAACTCCATTCTTCCCTCTTCTCACGGATGGTTCTGGTGGAGTTATAGTGGATGATTAGCTTGCCCGTATTGCCGGCGGCTTCGAGCATACGGCGAAGACGGCGCAACAAGTCTCCTACTGCCAATCCGTAGGAAAGGTACGTCACTGGACGACTCTCCTCTCTTTCGGCAAGGGCAACTACGGGAACTCTCCCTCCTGTGGACTTACGAGCGGTGCGAATCATGCGAACCATCTAAAACAAAAGAATTTAAAATTAGGTTAGATAAATTCTCAAATAAAAATCCTATTTTGAATGAAAGTTGGGGTAAGATGAAGAAAATGACTCCTTTAATAACACTTTTCCACCCACACCTTGGAAAATAGTTTTTAAGAAAATAGGGCCCTTAAATACGTCCATTTCTACCTAGGTCCATGTTCCTACGGGCAACCTTGGCTCTGATACCACCTCTGTCACACCCGGTTTTTCCGAAGAAACAACCAAGTGAATATCACATGTATGCCAGGATCATTTTCTCATACATGTGATGACAAATAGTGAAGCATCATTTATTACAAGCCAGGTGTCGAATATAAGTAAGTCCTACATAGTAAATGTCTCGATGGACAATAATAAGTTCATCACAAGTAAATAAACTAGCAGCGGAATATTATTCTTTAGGGCTCCATCACAGGCGTTGCCCGGGGGTCTTCATGAACCTAAAAACCTTCCTCGGGTCCAAAATCTTGGTCATTATACACCACCTCATTATCTTGACCTGAGCAGCAATATAAACCAACAAATATGCAAGGTTGAGTACCAATGGTACTCAGCAAGTGTGGGAAAATTATATCATGCATGGCTAGAACAAGGAGAGGTTGAACTCATGGTTAAAGCACTACGCAATTAATACCTATCACCTTAGCTTATTAAGCACCTACATTACTACACAGGTGAAATGGTCCCAATCTCCCAACCCATCATCATAATCCAATAACCATAACATCATTTCCAATGTTAAGCTCCCCGCTTAACTTCCAAAACCATTAATCCCCTAATCATGAATAAGTCCAGGCCGCTCTTGACCGTGAGCACGGCTGTCAAGACAGTTTTGACTCTGTAGAGTTTGTACCACTGTACCCACAAGTAGTGATTTCATCCCCCGTTGCCGGGTGGACTAAAAGAACCTCCATTATGCCAGTGGCTACGATCCACATTCACACTTCCCAGGTGTGCAGCCAGGAGATCACTACGAAGCCTTTACAAAGGGATTCCCGACGAGCGTGGGCCCACTGAGGTTTCACCCCTAACAGCATACAAGAGGCTCCAACCCCGCTGCAGTGGCCCCCTCTTGAGCCTTGCGGTTCATATGGTAGTCCAGCTGACACCTACTCCCCGCACCATCCAACACACCCATACTACGCCGGGGATACACCTAATTAATTGGCCAAGCTGCCCCATCTCAGCATGTGGTTGGCACTGTAAAGCTGGGTTACATGCTCCATGAACCGGTCCTTAGGATCCAGGCAAGTACTAAACACAAACCCAAGTCTCGTGCACCCAGCACACAACCAAAACATCCAACTTGCCTTGATCCCTACCTCTACATAACTCACAATACCTCATCCAAGAGTATGGTAATATAAACTGATGATCTCATTTCCCAAATATCCCATTCTAAGCATGGCTAAGCAAATGCATGTAAATAAATGACATGACAAAATAAATCCCAACCCAAGCTACAAGGAAACAAGGTAATGCAATTCTAGGGAAACTTCCTAGCATGGGTTTCATATTTAACTTGACAATGCAAATAATTCTATCTACACATCCTAGCATAGGATCAAAGTGGTCAAGGACACTTGCCTCCTTCTTGCTGCTCTTGAAATGGGTAGTCCTGATCTTGGAAAGGAATAACTTGCTCTTGAGCAGGTTCTACATCACACCATCACACATAGCAAAAGAAAAACAACAATACATAAGACATAGTTCACACTTCCACTTCATACAAACCACACATTCATATTTATGAAATTCATTCACCATTATATGTGTTGTGGTTACTCTATGTGTGTTGATCTGTGGCTTGCATACACTTTTATTTATATGTATATGATTCCTACTTTGGTGTTTATATTTATACTTACATACTATATATATATATATGTGTGTGTGTTTCAGTTTTAAATAAATTCCTTTATTAAGCTACTACACCTTTTCACTACCAAGTATGTATGAAAAGTAATTTTTCTTCTCCATATGTGCCTTCAGAATTTCTACCAACCCTAAACTGAATTCTTTGTATTTTAGAAACTCCATTTATCATTTTCTAGTTGCTATATTTTCAGATTTATTCTCCTATGCATAAATGTGTATTTTATTATGAAATGAGTAATACACATCATCTAAACAGAATAGGTTCTGGTCCTAAATAATTTAATAACATATTTTGACCTTTGCCTCTGATGTAAACAAGTTTATAATTATTTTACCTATTTTCTATAACTATTCTTTACTTAAAAATGTGTCCCTATACTAATAAATGTGAATAATAAATGAAACAGATTCATTTCAGCCCAAAGTATATTTTTATCTCACTCCAAAGTTTTCTAAGTACTGAGAAAGCTTTTAATTAATTTTGACAATTATGTTTGTCCCACTTTTTAATTTTTAAACACTAGTTACATATTCAATTTTCTAAATTAAATACTAAACAGGGCTAAAATAATGAACTCACCCCATTACAGGGTCTATAATATTATTTTCATAATTTCCAGGGGTCTAGCTACACTTATCAGAGGTATTTTTCCTAATTTTTATTAAGTCCAGGGGCTAAAACTGATTTTTAAATGAATTTACATGATTTTCTGGAGTTCCAGGGGCTAGATCTGAAATTTCCGGGGCTAGCTCTCAATTCCAGAGAACCCCAGGGGGTAGCACGTAAGAATTCCAGTCTTTATAATGCGGGGCTGACGTGGACCGTCTGATTTTAAACCGACGGCTGAGATTATAACATCGAACCGGTACGCAGGGTTTTAAAGTCTACCGTGCGATTTAAAATAAACGGCGCACAAGCGGCCACGTCGCTTCGATCGAGCGCGGGCGGCGCTGCCGGCGGCGCACGGCGGCGGGAAGCGGCGATCTCGCCGGAAAGTTTCGGATCCTCGAGAATTCTGCCTATAACTGTGATCTTATGGCCTAGATCGGTAGAGGGGAGGTCAGGGATCTCACCTCGGGGGTTTTCTCGAGCTCGGGGGTCCTGGAAAGTGCTCAGCGGCGAGGTCCGAGGCAAAACCACGGCGAAGCTCGTCGGCGCTGGATTTACATCGTAAGTCTTCGGGTTTTCTGCACCTGCAAAGTTCCCCGGAGGCGGTGGATCAAGATCAGCGAGTTAGATCAGAGTTTCCGAGCTTAGATCGGCCAGAATTCACCGGCGAAGTCTCGGTGCTCACCGGAGTGAAAATCGGCGATCGCGTGAGAAAAACCGATCGGGGCTGGGGTTTTTATAGCCGGGGGAGGGCGGTGGGTCTGTTGCGATCGAGTTTGAGTTATTTGGGACCAGAATTCGGGCTGCGGGACGCGGAAATCCGGTCGGTTGCGATCGCGCGCGCGGGAGAGAGTCCGGGGTCGCGGGGTTAGGGATGACAGGCGGGTCCCACCTGTCTGTGAGAGACAGCGTGGCGCGCGCGGGGGCGGGCTGGCGCGGGGAAACTGGGCCGGCTGGCGGGTTTCGGCCCACTGGCCGGTTTTTTTCCCGTTTCTCTTTTTCTTTTTCCATTTCTTTTCTGTTTTGAGTATAATTTGAATTCCAGTTTGAATTTGAATTTTTGCAAAACATGCAACACGTCCAAAAATTTCTAAATTCCCCTCTGAACATGGTTTAGGGTTTTGAATCAAAATTTGGGGTGTTACAATAGCTTAGAAGACTTCCGCTGCTAGAATAAGACTTCCGCTGCTAGAATGAATTAGAGATTCATGAGACATTGTAATAAAACCCTATTATTCATGGTTATATTCTGAATTCAGTTTGTGGATACATGTGTATGTGTGGTGAACATCCTGGGTACACATATGCATCAGATAGGGTTCCGTGGTGTTCTACGGAATCAGGGCGTCACACCTTTCAAGGTTGAAGATGCCCTACAAGATCCGGATTGGGTGATGGAAATGCAAGAGGAGCTTAACAACTTCAAAAAAAACAATGTGTGGGAGCTTGTGGAAAGACCAAATGCAAACATAGTAGGCACCAAGTGGGTCTTTCGCAACAAGCAAGATGAGCATGGAGTATTAACAAGAAACAAAGCTATACTTTTGGCCAAGGGATACTCACAAGTCGAAGGTTTGGACTTCGATGAAACCTTTGCTCATGTAGCTAGACTTGAATCAATTCGTATATTATTAGCCTATGCTACTCACAATGATTTCAAGTTGTACCAAATGGACGTGAAAAGCGCCTTCCTCAATGAACCAATCAAGGAGGAAGTGTATGTGGAGCAACCACCTAGGTTTGAAGACGATAAGTATCCGAACCATGTTTTTAGGCTTCACAAAGCTCTCTACAGCCTCAAACAAGCTCCTGGAGCTTGGTATGAGTGTCTTAGAGATTTCCTCATTGACAATGGTTTTAGGATAGGAAAGGCCGACTACACACTTTTCACGAAAAACTTAGACAATGACTTATTTGTGTGCCAAATTTATGTCGATGACATAATATTTTGTTCTACTAATAAATCTTTTTGTGAAGAGTTTAGCAAAATCATGACGGAGAGGTTTGAGATGTCGATGATGGGAGAACTGAAGTCCTTTCTAGGTTTCCAAGTGAAACAACTGAAGGAAGGAACATTGATATGTCAAACAATGTACACTCAAGACAAACTTAATAAGTTTGACATGGAGAAGGCCAAGCCTATCAAAACGCCAATGGCAACAAACGGAAACCTCGACCTCAACCAAGATAGCCCTAGCATGGATCAAAAGGTATATCATTCCATGATTCGATCCCTTATTTATCTTTGTGCATCTAGGCACGATATTATGTTAAGTATATGCATGTGTGCAAGGTTTCAAGCCACGCCTAAAGAGTGTCATCTAACACCCGTAAAGAGAATCTTGTGCTATCTAGTTCATGCACCTAACCTAGGGTTGTGGTATCCTAAAGGGTGCAAATTCAATCTCATCAGATACTCCAATGTCGATTATGCTGGATGCAAAGTGGATAGAAAAAGTACCTCAGACACCTATCAATTTTTGGGAAGGTCCCTGGTGTCATGGTCATCCAAGAAACAAAATTCCATTGCCCTATCCACAACCAAAGCGGAGTATGTTGCAGCCGGGAGTTATTGTGCACAACTTCTTTGGATGTGACAAACTCTAAGAGACTATGGTCTCAATGTGAACCATAAACTCCTATGCGACAATGAGAGTGCTATTAAGATTGCCCACAACACTATTTGAACACTCTATAACCAAACATATTGATATCCGACATCATTTCCTGAGAGATCACTCAAAAAAGGGAAATATAGTCATTTCACATGTTAGAACCAAAAAACAACTAGCCGATATTTTCACCAAACCACTTCATGAAATACACTTTTGCGAACTTAGGAATGAGCTAAATATCCTTGACTCCCGGAATGTGGCTTTAAATGTTGCACATCTGTTTGTCAAGTGTCTAATCTCTTCAAAACTGAGCATGCTTTTTCAAAAACTATCTCTCTCAAATTTCTATCAAATTATTTTTTATTATCACCTTCTTGAATCATGGCCATTGTATGATTGTTTGTGTGCTCTACTGGTCATGTTCATTTAGAATACTTGTGAAAAATTAGTCAACATAGATCAATTCCTACATATCTCCTCATATATATAAGAGTGTGATGTCAAGGGCTGGACTAATCCGCCCGAGGGGCCGGACAAGTCTGGGGTGCTTGACAAGTCCGACTAGGCTTAGACAAACCTACATCGGACTAGTCCACTCCTGACCGGACTAGTCTGCACGATCATATAAGTCCGGACCTGGTCCGGTGACCGGACTTGTCCGGTATCTACGACTGGACTAGTCCGGACAGTTGGGACATAACCCAACCGCCGGGGGGTGGGCGAGACCCACTTCACTCGTCACACATCTAAACACGCGCCCACGCTAAAAACTCGCCCACATTGACGATTTTTGAGTATTTCCACAAAAAACTTCAAAGGATCCGAGTCCTCTACCCTTTGAAACCTCGGGAAGTCGATCTTCGGACTTCTCCGCACTTTGATCCGGCGATTTCATCAAATTTGGGAAATCAAGATGTGTTCTTGAGGCAAAACCTAATCTTCTAAAATCTCTCAATTCTAGGATGTTTCTTCCATAAACTAGGATGTCTAGTGCTTCATAATCTTCATGTGCCTCTTCCCTAGGATTATTGCAAACTATTGATCGAATTTGTAGAAAATCCGCTTAGTTAGGGTTTAACCCCAGGCAGTCCGGACTAGTCCATACAAAAGGCGGACAAGTCCGTTCCTGATCGGACTAGTCCGATTAGGGACCGGACAAGTCCGGCCAAACCTTGAGTTAACCCCTAACTTAGTGTTTTTGCTACACCTCTGTCGCGATAATCTTTTGCTCTCAACTCACATCCTTGCTCATTCATTCTTCCAGCTTGTCTCAAAACGACAACTTTCCACCCCTCCCCGACCCGGAGCACGAAGCAACTCAACAAGAGCTCTATCGTCGTCGTGAGGAGGAGGACGCTGCACTTGCGCAAGAGCTCGCTCGTCGTGAAGCTCAAACCAAGAAGCGACACGAAAGAGAGGTAGCTCAAGCTCAAGCTGAAGAAGAGCTTTCTAGTCGAAGGAAAAGGATAGTTTCTTTAGGTGAAAAGGAAAGGGCCCAAGCGGCTGACAAAGGAAAGAGACCCATGAATGAAGAAGAAGGGGAAAAGAGAAAAGGCAAAGCGCTGGTTCAGAAGGTGCCCGTCAAAAAGGCAGCACCAAGGAGAAGGGCACCTGCTAGCGGGGGAATTTTCATATGAGACCGTCCCATGGGCTCAAGTGATCCCACACAGGGTCCCATTGGGCCCTTGGTCATGACACCTCCCATGAACAATCCCAGTCGACAACCAGAGCTTTCAAGCAACATCTTTCATGGGAAGGGTTCTAAAAAGGCGAGGAGATTTAGGGAAAAGGATCACTACAAGTATGAGAAGGCCATATCAGATCATCACTTTTGGTGTGAATTCCACTGCGACTACAATCACCTAGACTACTTGAAGATGAAGACACCAGTGGTTGATGCTCAGTGGGTTGATTGGCCCTATATGGAAAAGAAAAATCATCAAGCCTTTAACGCAGTTATACAAGCGGCTGAGCATCACGGTCTGAAGGACCTTCTAGCTTTCCAATAAGACTGGAACACAAAGGTGGTGGCTCAGTTTTATACCACGTGCTATTTCTCCACCTTTGGAGATTGAAAGATCTCATGGATGACGGAAGGAGTCCAATACTCCGTCCTCTATAGTGAGTTTGCACGGGTTCTTGGCCTCGAGGAGTTCTTGAGCTATGGTCTGACCATTCACAACTCACGGCGATAGACTTGGGGGAAATGGAGTTCATGTATGAGGTTGGCTTTTATAACCCCCCTACAACCAAAGTTCTCCATCCATTCTTTAGTGTGCTCAATCAGATCTTGAGAAAAACCTTAGCACCTAAAGACGGGGATGCGGGGATGATCCAGGGCCACCTTTGCCATCTGTTGAAGCTAATTTGTGATGATGAAAAACTCAATGTGTTTGACTACATCTACAATGACGTCTTCAACATATCCCACACCCCCAATCGCTCATGTGGTTATGCTCCTTTTATCATGTGCCTCATTGAGAAGGTGTCAGGACTGAAGTTTGTAAAGGATGTCAAGCATAGACCCCTTCACCCTCAAATTCCTCCTATTGTGACTGGTGGAGCTTCTAGGAGGAGTGCCCCTGATGCACCTCCTCCTCCAGCCGCTCCTGCCTCTTCCTCTTCCGGAGACTCCTCCAATGCCATCTTAAAGTTCTTGAGGTCTATCTTCAGATCTTGCCGAAAAGTGGAAGTCAAAACGCAGAAAATAGCTAAAAGGCAAGAAAAGTACTTGAAGAAGCTCTGTGAGAAGGCGTACATTGCTATGTCTCCGGAGGCTCCCGACAACAAGGAGATCACACCCTTCCCGGATCTCACGGCAGCTAAGGTTGTATTCCTTGGTGGTGATTCCTCTAGTGTTGCTCCTGCCGTCGAGAAAGAGGATGGCCAAGATGATGAGGAGGACGATGAAGAAGCAACCCAAAGCGACAAATATCGCGGGGAGTAGAGTGAGAGCGATGACGACTAGACTTAAACTCTCGTTTTTTCCTTTTTGGTGTCTTGATGTCAAAGGGGAAGAGATTGAGGGGGAGTAATGAGTAACTATGTCCATCTCTTAAGTTGTAATGTTACTACACTTTCGTATTTGGGTTGTAACAACTTTATGCTATGCTACTCGTATGTGTGATGATCCTTAATTTTAATGCTATGCTACTCGTATGTGTGATGATCCTTAATTTTAATGATGTCCTACTCGTATGTGTGACGATCCTTAATTTCAATTTCAGGTGCATGTTTCACATATAATTATCACATCTCAACATTTGCATCACACGTAGGCACCCCACCATAACACACTACTCTAATAAGACTCCCATATAGTTCACTCTCGTGCATTGCCTTTATTGCAGATTATTCATGCACATATTTAGGGGGAGCTTCTTATACACGTGTGTGTTATGAAAACCAACTCATTTACATTTTTATCAAAACCTCAAGGTGTTGTCATCAAATCACCAAAAGGGGGGAGATTGAAAGTGCATCTAGGCTAATCCCCCATGGGTTTTGATGATTAATGACAATACTTAAGGGACTAATGAGCATTGCAAGTGTGAGTACAGGTGATTAAGAAATCTACAAATATGAATACACTCAAAAAGGAAAAGAGAAGAAAAAGGCAAATGTACAAGAGAGTAGAATTTAGACTTTTAAATTCTTTTGTGTTGGGTTTAGCCTTTGAGTATGAGTGTGATCATAGAGTAAAGTGATGAGAATCATCTAAGAGCTCATAGTCTGAGTTTAGGTTGAGTAGAGTGAAGAATTGGGATAGCCCTGGGAATAGGGCCGGACTTGTCCGGGCTGGTAGGCCAGACAAGTCCGGTACATCGGACTGATCCGATGTAGAACGGAACAAGAGGTTTTGTGTGAGTTTAGACTTGTCCGTGGTGGAAGGCCGGACTAGTCCGAAGGATCAGACTAATACGATATAGAACGGAACAAGAGTTTCTGTGTGAGTTCGGACTTGTTCGTCTGGGGACGGACTAGTCCGTGGGAAAAGAGTCTGAGCTCTTTAGAAGCTAAGTCCTGAAGGACCGGACTAGTCCACAGGCTCAGACCAGTCCGTTTCAAACCGGAACAGGAGGTTCTGTGTGAGATCGGACTTGTCCTCTGTGTCTCGGACTAGTCCATTTGGGACTTGGAAATAGCTGAAGAGACAAAGTCTTGGATGGTCGGACTTTTCCGCCCTGGAGGCCGGACTTGACCGGTGGACCAGACTTGTCCGTTCTCAATTGGAACAATAGTTTCTGTGTGAGATCAGACTAGTCCGTTGTGGAACGGACTAGTCTGTAGAATGTGACCGTTTAGTTGGTAGAATCTGACCGTTTAGTAGGTGAAGGGTGATGTCATCGGTCCTCGTAGTCCGGACTAGTCCAGAGTTAAAGGGTAGACTAGTCCGGACTTTTGCTGTTGGCAACTGCTAGTTTCCGGGACCTCTATATAAAGGCGTTGCACGTGCCTCAAAGGAAGGAACAAGCACCCTAACACCGAAATAGCCTTGCTAGAGCTTTTCTAGTCCCCTCTTTTCAAATTCTTGGAGCCCTAAGTGTGTTTTTGAGGGTTTGTGAGTTTTGGGAAGAGAAGAAGAAGGGGAGTGTGCACCATAGAGCTCTTTGTTGATTCTCTAGCACTAAGTGAGAAGTGTGCTATTGAGGGCATTGGTTTGTAAGTGCTTTGAGCTGAGTTCTCGTGGGGGCCTTAAGTTGTGAGTTGCCCCATGATTTATTGTGAAGCATTTGTGACATTGTGGAACAACAAGCCAACCTTGGTGGTGGCTTGGTGAGGAAAAGGTTGAGAGCAACCTGGTCCTTGGTGGACTCCTCAACGTGGACGTAGGCTTCTTTGTGGAGCTGAACCACGGGATAAATCTTGTGTTCTTGCCTTGTTGAGCTAAAACTCTCTGTGACCGGACTAGTCCGCCCTCAGGACCGGACTAGTCTGTACTCTGTGAAATAATTATTTTTATTAAGCCGTATTTCAGATTTTCCGCCTATTCACACCCTCTAGGCAACTTTCACTTTGGTATTTCCCATGTTATATGGTGCAATGCATATGCACATGGTATGGTGCAAATGATGCATATGTACGATGCAAAATGGTGCATATGTATGGTGCAAACAAGGTGTTGTGCACGATAGGTTGCACATTTCTCACTGCTTTTCAATATGTATGGTGCATCACCTTTTATATTTTGAGCAAGAGTTAATACTACAATTCAAACACTATTAAGAATCATCTAAACTTTTGCAAAGTACAAATACTTGGTCATGAAAGGTGCTAAACAAGGATTACCACTTTCACGCTGTGACCAAGTTCAATGGAATTATGTCAAATGTTTGACAAGATGGTGGGGAAATATTACATGGAAACTTAGCTACAATACGTTGGCTGTACCTTCTCCCTTTTTATAAGTCTTCACCTAACCTCCTGATAATAGGGGGCATGTCAAAAGAGGCACGATGGTTCAGTGTAAAGAATGAACTACTAGTCCTAGCTCCCAGTTAGGACATCATCATACTGGGTTGAGGTTACTTGAGTTGTCACAAATTGTGACTTGCTAAATATTCTTCTTCTGTTAACTCTTGCGATTATGGTGAGCCTTTGTGTGTGCGTGGTGAAGACATTGAAACTATCATCTTTCCTAATGATGACGGATCTTGTACTTAAATTTTGATTACTTGAAGGTGTAATTCCCTCCTGTTTCTTAGTGATGTCATACTTTGTTGTATAACAAATGGTTGATCCATGCTTTGGTTTACTTGGATGTACTCCTCCCTCCTTAAGTTCCAAAGTAGGATATCGAGGACTTAATCCATAATATTTTTATGGGAAGGTAATGCACAACCCTAGCCTCCTAGAGCGGAAACTACACCAATTTTGATTGCCGAGAGGGTTGATGTTGTGGTATATCTTCATCTCTAGGGATGGTCTTGTACATGACCACCTTCTGTAGTTGAAGTCGACAATGATACTATGGAGAGTACTAGGATCATGTTATGAACTTCTGAGAGTATAAAAACACTCCTACTTACAACAAGTCATCCGGTGCTTGACCGATCAGCTTCCCGACAACTCGGTTCACAACTGACCTGTCTGCACTAAAAAATTCATAGCAGCAGAATTAAGACAAGAGGAGAATACCAAAGTTCTGGATAACTTCAGTATCCTTCTAAAGGTTATTTATGTGACTCCATATCAGTTCAGGTTCAAAAGATATGAAGTTTGAAAGTTGATAGAAATTAAGGGAGAATTAGGGCAGTACCCCACCGAGAGGTACCCGTTTTGATTCAACTTTTACATACAGTTAAAAATCCAGTTTGTCAAGACTCACAACTACAAAGTTGTAGAATAACTCACCAGATTTTCAGAAATGTATCACACAACCTTTGAAAAAATGTAGACAGGAAGTGATGGTCCAAAAACTAAAAAGTACAGAAACTGAACCAGCTTCTGTTCTAGGATATAAAATCCTAATTTAACTTGTGAATCTGTTGTGGGAATGAACAGAAAAGTTGGAGAAGACTTTCATATATTTTCAATGAGTATTTATTTTCACTCAACTAAGTTCTAGATCGAAAGTTATGAGATTTTAGAGTGGACATAAATTCTGGAAGAATTTCAGCAGCACCTCCCCTGTAAGTGCTCACTTTGAGTCAACTTCTCCATACAGTTAGAAACATATATGGACCAAAATCATAATTTCAAAGTTGAAGAACAATTTATAATCTTTCTAGATTTTTTAAGATTCTCCCATTTTACAACTTTTATACAGGAAGTTTTAAGCAAAACTCCAATCAGTACAGAAACTATGCACAGCCTTTGGGTACTCTGGACAATTTCACTTGTACTGCGAATTTCACCTCTTTACAGAAGGATTCTGCCCTGAGGTTGAACAGAAACATTTTAAAGAACTTCACAAGCTTTTCAAAATGTATTTATATTACCTCTTTGCATTTCTGTATCGAAATATATGATTGTTCAGATTTAACAGAATTTCTGGCAGGATTTTGACAGCACCTCCCCAGAGGTACCTAGTTTGAATCCACAATTCCAGTTAATTCTTCTCCAGTTTTGGCAAAACTTTGAATTACAAAGTTGTAGCATATCTCATGCCCTTTCCCCATTTGCTGCTGAGCAGTGGTGCAACAACGTCGACCACATGGTCGTTGCCGCGCTCAACTCGCTAGCGGCTGCAGGGGGCCGGGGGCCGCGCACCGCCAAGCGCCCGTGACAGCAGCCCGACAGCGATGGCAGCGACCAGCGGTGCCCAGTCCACAACTCCAAACGGCACAGTGCCAGTGAGTGCCGGGATATACAGAAGCTAGCAGGGCGCTTCCGAGAACTCCGACAGCAGCGCCAGGATAGCGCGCCCTTTCACCAGCGGGGGGGCAAGCAAAGAGCTGACCCAGAGGTCAGCAATGGTCAGGAGACGGAGTACCAGGGTGCCGAGAGGTTGAAGGCCGTCTATGACCACGGAGAGGGCTCTGACCCTGGCCACATCCCGGATGGGTGTCAAAAGACGCTTCATGTGATGTCCAGGGGGGTCATGGGACACCACGTCCCGACGAGACGTCAAGACCCTCCGACGAGAGGTCATGGCAGTATCGCCTACCCCCAAGCCGGCTCTCTACCGCAAGTGGATGGATACGGAGATCAGCTTCACCGCCTCCGACTACCTGAAGAACATGGCGGGAGCCAAGCAGCTACCGCTCATCGTCTCCCTGACCATAGCTAACGTGAAGCTCTACAACATGCTGGTCGATGGAGGAGCGAGCCTCAACCTCATCAGTCTTGCAGCCTTCCAAAAACTGCAGATCCCCATGGGAAAGCTGGCCCCGTCGCGCCCATTCTATGGAATGGGCCCAGGGTCCATTCTCCCACGCGGTAGCATCTCCATCCCGGTGACATTCGGGACGCCTGAGAACTACTGCACCAAGAGCGTCGTCTTCGACGTTGCGGAGGTCAAGCTCCCCTTCAACGCCATCCTCGGTGGGGCGGCGTTGTACCAGTTCATGGCCGTAGCTCTTTACAGCTACCTAGCACTAAAGATGCCGACCCCGAGTGGCGTCCTCAGAGTCCGAGCAGATCGGGCCGCCGGAGTCGCAGCGCTGGAGAAGCTCCAGGCTCTGGCAGCTTTAAAGGTGGAGGCCTCCGGGAGTGTTGGCACAAGCAAGGAGCCACCCAGCACACGACAGCGTGGCTCATCCTCTGTGCCCCGCATACAACCTTCGGGTGAGGAGGAGGTCCCGGTCAAGGTTATCCAGGTAGGCGAGGATGCTGCCGAGACCACCCGCATTGCGGGAAACTTGGGTAGCAAATAGGAACTCGCGCTCATCACCTTCTCCAAGCTAATGTTAATGTATTTGCTTGGCAACCATCGCAAATGCCCGGGATCCCCGGGAAGGTGATCGAGCACCATCTGAAGATCCACCCCGATGCTAAGCCGGTGATGCAGAAGCCTCAGAAGCAGTCCGTCGAGCGGCAGAACTTCATTCATGAAGAAATCAAGAAGCTACTCGATGCCGGTTTCATCCGTGAAGTCCACCACCCAAGATGGCGCCTGGCCAACCCCGTCATGGTACCCAAGGCTGGTGGGAAGCTAGGGGTGTTCATCAACTACACTAGTCTAAACAAGGAATGCCCTAAAGACCCCTTTCCCCTCCCACGAATTGATCAAATTGTAGATTCTACTTCTGGCAGTGATCTGTTGTGCATCCTGGATGCTTATTCCGGTTTTCATCAAATACCGATGTCTAAGGAAGATGAAGAGCACACTGTTTTTATAACAGTAGGCGGACTTTATTGTTATATCTATATGCCTTATGGTCTTAAAAATGTCTTGCCCACCTTTGGGCGTGCCAGGCATAAGACATTCGGGGATCTACTAAGGGATTTAGTGAAAGTGTACGTTGATGACATCGTGGTGAAAGTCAAGTCGCATACATCTCTGTTGGACAACTTAGCCTTAGTCTTTGATAAGCTAGGCACAACTTGGACCAAGTTAAACCCGGATAAGTGCGTATTCAGAGTTCCTGCCGGGAAGCTCCTCAGTTTCCTAGTCTCGCACTGAGGAATTGAAGCTAACCCCGACAAGATCAAGGCTATAGATGATGATGCGACCACCCACCCGAGTCAAGGACGTCCAGAAGCTTACGGGATGCCAGGCCGCACTCAGTCGGTTCATCTCCTGACTAGCAGAGCGTGCTCTCCCGTTCTTTAAGCTTTTGCGGAAGTCCGGACCCTTTGTCTGGACTGAAGAAGCCAACAAGGCGTTCCAAGAGCTGAAGCAGTACCTCACCTCACTACCGATCATGGTCGCCCCAGAGCCGGGTGAGCACCTGCTGCTCTATACTTCCGCAGAGGAAGAAGTTGTTAGTATGGTCCTGGTCTCTGAACATCCAGAACCTGAGCGACTCCAAGCACCAAGCAAAGAGCCTACTGCTGGTCGCGAGTCTTAGAACCCGGGCCCCACAGGGGAGCTTGGCGTAACTCCGGCCCAGGATGTTCCCGGGTCCTAGCTCCTGGTGGCTGGACACCAAGACCAAGAAGCTGTAGACCTTCTGCAAATGGAGGAAGATGTTCCAGACCCCTCTGTGATGAGTGGTTTAGGCCCGATCTTCTGAAAGGTAGGTCGATTGAAGTGGAGATCTCGACGTTGATGATCCGAGGCACTCGAGCAGACCCGAATTACCCCTGCAATCACTACACCGCTGCTCCGTTGGTTATCAATCGTGCTTCACACGCTTGACCTCGCCAAGAAGGCTATCCCTGCAGGTGCAAACGAGAACACAAGCAAGAACGATGCAGATGCAATCTGAAATTGCAAATTTGGGGTCTCACAAACCGTAGAACGGCGAGATTGTTTAATCTAAGCAAAACCCAACAAATTTGGCCAGAGGCTACAATATTTAAAGGCTAGGGTTCTGCCATAAGACCCTTAGATGCGTCCCTTATGGACTCATACGGGATACAAGGCCCAAAAGCCCAATACGGTGGTGCAGCACCGGACAGAACTCTGAATTCGACTTGTTTCGGCAATTCCCAATGTCTCCTGGCGAATTTTAATGTGGGAACAGAACCATTGGAAACTTTATCTTCTCATCTTTCCATGCATATGTAGAACGCCGAAAACGGAGTCCCTATGCATCCTGGGCGTCCGTTTTAAGATGGACTGCTCCTGGACTCCGAGTTAAACTCGAGTCCGAGTTGGCAACTGTTTCCATCAACTTGTGTACGTCCCATCTGGTTCTCCACGTCCTCAAATCCTCCTCCCTTTACTTGTTGATCATGTCCATGGTTCCTAATAACAATTAAATCATTAAATAGCAATCCATTCTCAAACTCACATGGGTAGGAAGTTAGGAACGAGTTCACCTGCTGATTTAGTAACCGTGCTCGTGCTCTTGTGATTGGTCCTTGTATATCAATGTGAGTATCCACTGTTGTGATGTCCTCATCATCCTTCCCCTCTTGAATCGGAGTCGTCCTCGACTCAAGATCATCTTCTTCTCCCAAGTATGGTCGTAAATCTGAAATGTTAAATGTGGGACTAACCCCAAAATCGGGAGGCAACTCAAGCTTATATGCATTGTCATTGATCTTTTAAACAATCTTATAAGGACCAGCAGCTAGTGGCATAAGTTTAGATTTTCTCAATGAGGGAATCGTTCTTTTCTCAAATGTAGCCATACCAAGTCCCCTGGTTCAAGTTTTACTTCTTTTCTACCTTTACTACCAGAAATTCTATACTTCTCATTCATCCTTTCAATATTTTTCTTTATAGTTTCATGCATTTTAAGAATGAATTCAGATCGTTGTGTAGCATCCAAATTTATAGTTTCAGAAGGAGGCAAAGGTAATAAATCAATAGGAGCACGGGGATTTAAACCATACACTACCTGGAATGGGCTTACCTTTGTAGTAGAGTGAACTGACCTGTTGTAAACAAATTCTATATGTGGTAAACAATCCTCCCAACCCTTTAAATTTGTTTTTAAAACAGCACGCAACATAGTGGATAGAGTACGATTTACTACCTCAGTTTATCTATCGGTTTGTGGGTGACATGTGGTTGAAAAAAGCAGCTTGGTTCCCAATTTATACCACAAAGTTCTCCAAAAATGACTTAAAAATTTTGCATCACGATCAGAAACAATGGTATTTGGCACACCATGTAAACGAATAATTTCCGTCATAAACAAATCAGTAATGTGTGAGGCATTATCATTCTTAAGAAAAGGTATATAATGTGCCATTTTGGAGAAATGATCAACAACCACAAAAATACTATCCCTCCCCCTCTTAGTCCTAGGCAATCCCAAAACAAAATCCATGGAAATATCCTGCCAAGGTACACTAGGAACAGGAAGAGGCATATAAAGACCATGTGGGTTAAGTCGAGACTTAGCTTTATTGCAAGTAGTGCATTGTGACACGTAGCGCTCGACATCACGTCTCATCTTTAGCCAAAAGAAGTGTGTGGCCAGCACGTCCTCGGTTTTCTTCACTCCAAAATGTCCCATCAAACCTCCTCCATGTGCTTCCTGCAAAAGTAATAGGCAAACGGAACTAGCAGGAACACATAGCTTGTTAGCACGATAGAGGAGGCCTTCCCGTAGTACATATTTATTCCAATTTCTTCCTTCTCTATAATTTTCAAAGGCATCTTTGAAGTCCAAATCAGTAGGATATAATCCTTTTATTGTTTCCAAACCAAATATTTTATGATCAAGTTGGGACAGCATGGTGTAACGTCTAGATAATGCATCTGCAATAACATTCTCCTTCCCTTTCTTATGCTTAATGATGTATGGAAACGATTCTATGGACTCAATCCATTTAGCATGTCGTTTATTCAGATTGGTTTGACACTTAAGATACTTCAAAGATTCATGATCGGAATGTATGACGAACTCCTTAGACCAAAGGTAATGTTGCCAAGTTTGTAGAACTCGCACTAAGGCATATAATTCCTTATAATAAGTAGAATAATTTAGAGAAGGACCATGCAATTTTTCATTAAAGAATGCAACGGGTTTACCTCCTTGTATGAGAACATCTCCAATACCAATGCCTCTTGCATCATATTCTAGCTCAAATGTCTTGTCAAAATCAGGTAGTTGTAGCAATGGTGCTTGTGTAAGCTTTGATTTGAGAACATCAAAAGATTGTTGCTGCTGTTCGCCCCATCGAAACTGCACTCCCTTCTTTGTCAGTTCATGGAGAGGTGCTGCAATGGTGCTGAAATCCCGCACAAAGCATCGATAAAAACCTGCAAGACCAAGAAAACTATGCACCTGCGTGACGGTCGATGGAGTTGGCCAGCTAGTGATCGCCACAATTTTTGCCTCATCCATCTCAATTCCCTGCGATGAAATGACATATCCAAGAAATGAAACTTGATTGGTGCAAAAGATGCACTTTTCGAGGTTGCCAAACAAACGTGCATCTCTCAAGACACTGAAAACAACACGTAAATGATTAAGATGTTCTTCAGATGACTTGATGTAAATGAGGATATCATCAAAGTAAACCACCACAAGTTTTTCAATAAAAGCACGTAAAACCTCATTCATTAATCGCATAAAAGTGCTAGGTGCATTAGTTAAACCAAAAGGCATGACTAACCACTCATAAAGTCCAAACTTGGTTTTAAATGCAGTTTTCCATTCATCTCCTAGTGCCATTCTAATTTGGTGGTAACCACTACGCAAGTCAATTTTTGTGAAAATAATAGCACCACTCAATTCATCAAGCATGTCATCTAAGTGAGGAATAGGATAATGATATCGAATGGTGATGTTATTAATCGCTCTACAATCAACACACATGCGTCAGCTACCATCTTTCTTAGGAACCAAAAGAACAGGAACAGAACAAGGACTAAGGCTTTCTCGAATATACCCGCGGTTCAAAAGATCTTGAACTTGTCGCTGAATTTCCCTTGTCTCTTCTGGATTCGCCCTGTACGCCGCACGATTTGGCAAAGTTTCCCCTGGAATCAAGTCGATCTTATGTTCAATGCCCCTCATAGGTGGTAATCCAGGGGGTATCTCGGGGGGAAACACATCCGCAAAATCCTGCAAAAGGTTAGCAACAGCAGGGGCAATGAAATGGACACTTCATGAAGTGAAAACATGGCTTATTTGCATACTAAAGCATAGTACATCCCCTTGGTATTAAATAAATCAGCAAGGTAAGATTTAGTTGTGAGCAACGAAGGTGATTTTAACTTAATTACTTGCTATTTTCAGAGTCTAGTGATTTTGTTGCCTTATTATCACATGTTTTACTTTTCTCCAAATGCACAATTTCAGCAGGAGTCATAGGAAGCAAAGTGATTTTCTTTCCTTTATTAGTTCTACCATGATGGATAGCATCCGTATCAAATTCCCAAGGACGTCCCAACAAAAGAGAACAAGCATCTATAGGTACGACATCAAAATCGGCAAAATCATGGTAAGAACCTATCGAAAAGTGTACTCTCGCTGTTTGTGTTACCCTAACATTACCGCTGTTGTTGAACCACTGAATGTGGTATGGATGAGGGTGTGCTCTTGTTGTCGACCAAGGTTTCTTGACCACATCCTTGTTCACCAAGTTATTGCAGCTGCCTCCATCAATTATAGTGTGCACACGACAGTCCTTGACGATGAGAAACATGTGAAAAATATTGTGTCGTTGTAGCTTGTCATCCGCCTCAACTTTGGAGCTCAAAGCATGCTGCACAATTATGCTTCTATAATTTTCCGTTGCTGCAGTACCAAGTACCTCTTCATCTGTGCTATAGTGGTCATCTTTTGGTCCTGCAACGTTAGTAGCAAGAGAATATTCATCTTCAACATCCGAAGTACTATCATACCCGCCATCATCTCGTGCTATGTATGTTCGTTTGCTAGGGCAATCTTTCATCACATGACCAACTCCCTTGCAGCAGTGACACTTAATGTCGGAAGTTTGACTTGTGGAAGGAGTGGAAGACGTAGGCTTGAATGGTGTCATCTTGCTGCCCTCCGGCGCGCGAGGAAAAGGAGCAGTAGGTGAAGTTCGTTGGCCACCATTGGATGGTGTAGTGGCTGTACAAAAACTCGAAGATGGTGCTGTTTTGGATGGTGTAGATGTCGAACGCGGTGTGAAGGTTCTCCTCATGCGTTGTTGCTGCTGCTGTTGGCTGCCCTGCAATTCTTTTTCTGCCAACATAGTCAGCTGAAATAATCTGTTAACAGTATCATATTCCTTATAATCAACAATGTCCTGAATTTCATGCCTCAACCCCCCACAAAAATGAGCTATTTTATCATACATGTCCTCTACTACCCCACAGCGCAACATACCCTTTTGTAACTCTTGATAATACTCCTCTACGGACATGTTACCTTGGTCTAAGCGCTGCAATTTTTGTGAAGGTCCCGCTGAAAAGGAGGAACAAAACGAACATGCATAGCTTCCTTTAATCTATCACATGTTGGAGGATCAGTTCTGGTTTTAACAAGTTCATTCCACCATATGATGGCAAAATCCTTAAACTCACTAGTGGCTTGACAAACTCTATGTTGTTCGGGAACAAGGTGGGCATTAAATTTCTGCTCTACTGTCATCTCTCAATCAAGATATGCCTCAGCATCATAAGCACCAGAAAAAGAGGGTATAGTAAATTTGACTTTAGCAAAAGGATCATCAAGAGGGCAATTAAAATTGTTATGACAATCATTGTAATTATAATGATTATTACCTCCCATACCTCGTAGATAAAGTGGAAGTCGTGGTTGATTGTTATGATCTTTCATATTATAAGCACCATCTTCACGTTCCCCAGCGAGAGGCAGCCGCGCCTCAAGAGTATCCATCCAAACAACAAGATCAGCAAGTTGGCGATTCAAGGTCGTCAATGACGCCTCTATTGATGCGTGGGTTTTGGTGAACGTATCTGTCATTTCCCTCATCATGTCACACAACTCAGCATGTTGAACACATTCATCATCCCTTTTATATTCTGCCATTGTTAGTAGTAAATAAAAGACAACAAAAAGATGTTATCCCTATCAACTACAAAGGATAGTGGCAATGTGAAAAGTGGAAGGAAGGAAACAATCTCTCTCTCTCAAGCATCTTACCACGTTCTTACAAGTGTTCTTACCGACACAGCAGGTGGTAAATAGTGGACGGTGAGAACCAATGAAGCATGGAGTGGTTGCAAAGGTACCTCTTCTGCTCAAGAGGAAAAGTGGAGCTTGGATGGCACAATATGGTGGCTAATAAGCAAAAATCGTTAACAGCAAAACAAAGTTGAATAAGTATTCAATGTAGGAACTGTTGCTGGTTAACAAGTGTTCTAAGCCTAGCACAACACAAGGCAGTAGAAAGGCAAATAGAAGATCAGGAAGATATAACCAACAAGTACAGCACAAGTGTATAGGCCAATTGTTTTCAAGTGTGTGATGTCAATGCTTTAATATATGTGCTCTCTTCACTATTTTTTCTTTTTTAATATTTTTTTCTGATATTTTTTTGTTTACTTGGGAGTACAAAAATAGGAATCACACAACTTTGCAGCTCAATTGGATGTAAGATCTGGCCTACAGAAAATCAGTAAGATTCTTTAAAATTCGGGCTTAAACTTCGGAGGCCGGATAGTCTATCTTCTGAGGGGAATTTTGCCAAACAAATTTTCCCGAACACGGCAAAGCAGTGAAAAATCGGTTGTGAAATTTTGAGTATATCAATTTGAAAAAAAAATCGCCCGATTTTGAGTTAGTATGCAAAAGTTATGGCCGTTTTAAGGTAGGCTACCCAAGTTACTGTTTTTTTATGTTGAATCAAACTCGGTTTTGAAAAAGATCTCGCAATAGGATGTGAAAAACAATTGGAATTTAGCAACGACGACTGATGGGATGTTGTGTGATGAATCAAGGAGGACTGGCACAATGGTTTGTCACCTGTTCTAGGGCTGGCGATGCGGGAGTTCGCGCAAGGCGGCTAGCTAGGGCAAACCGATGATCTTGGTGGATCGGTTTGTTGTTTAGGGATTGTGGAATAGGTGAGCAGCAAGAAAAACAAGGAAGAAAAACGATAACTATGACCCAAAAACACAAAGCTAAACTAGCAACAAGACTCGACCACATGAATGCAAACTCCACAATGCAAACTGAAAAACGAAACTTGCAGGCACTATGGTCTAGGAATTGGTAAACACGATATGTTTTTTTGTGGCTTTTTCTGTGAACTCTAGGTATGAAAAATAAAAACTATTATAGTGGTAAATCAAAGTACCTCACGGGCAACCTGAAATCTGATACCAATTGATGAGTGGTTTAGGCCCGATCATCCGAAAGATAGGTCGATTGAAGTGGAGATCTCGACGTTGATGATCCGAGGCACTCGAGCAGACCCGAATTACCCTGCAATCACTACACCGCTGCTCCGTTGGTTATCAACCGTGCTTCACACGCTTGACCTCACCAAGAAGGCTATCCCTGCAGGTGCAAACGAGAACACAAGCAAGAACGATGAAGATGCAATCTGAAATTGCGAATTTGGGGTCTCACAAACTGTAGAACGGCGAGATTGTTTAATCTAAGCAAAATCCAATGGATTTGGCCGGTGGCTACAGTATATAAAGGCTAGGGTTTGGCCATAAGACACTTAGACGCGTCCCTCATGGACTCATACGGGATACAAGGCCCAAAAGCCCAATACGGTGGTGCTGCACCGGACAGAACTCTGAATTTGACTTGTTTCGACAATTCCCAATGACTCCTCATGAATTTTAATGTGGGACCAGAACCATTAGAAAGTTTATCTTCTCATCTTTCCATGCATTTGTATAACATCAAAAACAGAGTCCGTATGCATCCTGGGCATCTGTTTTAAGATGGACTGCTCCTGCACTCCGAGTTCAACTCGAGTCCGAGTTGGCGACTGTTTCCATCAACTTGTGGACGTCCAATCTGGTTCTCCACGTCCCCAAATCCTCCTCGCTTTACTTGTTGATCATGTACATGGTTCCTAATAACAATTAAATCATTAAGTAGCAATCCATTCTCAAACTCACATGGGTAGGAAGTTAGGAACGAGTTCACCTGCTGATTTAGTAACCGTGCTCGTGCTCTTGTGATTGGTCCTTGTATATCAATGTGAGTATCCACTGTTGTGATGTCCTCATCACTCTGGATGGGTCCGGACCACCCAGCGACCGATTTACTACATGAGCAAGGTCGTCCATGATACCAACATGGTATTCGGAGGTCCACAAGTTGCTCTATGCAGTGCTGATCGCGTCAAGGAAGCTTCGCCACTACTTCCAAGCTCACAAGGTCTCGGTGGTGACGACCTACCCACTGAATGCGGTGCTCCATAGCCCCAACGCAATGAGGAACATAGCAAATGTAACACCCCAAAATCCTGTTAAGAGGGGTTTAAAAAATTTTGGACGTATTGCATGGGCTTCAGAAATTCAAACTTAGTTGGAATTCAAATTCAAACAAGAAAAGAAATGGAAAAAGAAAAAGAAAACAGAAAAAAAAAACCGGCCAGTGGGCTGAAACCCACCAGCCGGCCCACCCCATCCCGCGCCAGCCCGCAGCCGCGCCCCCCCCTTCTTCCCACTGACACGCGGGGCCTGCCAACCTTTCTTCCTCCTCGCGCTCGCGCCCGCGCTCGGCCGGACTCTTCTCACCCCGAATCGAAACCACCCCGGATACCCGCGTATCCCAGCTGAATTTCGGTTCTGGACGACTCCAGCTCGATCACAACCGAACGCCGCCCTCCCCTGGCTATATAAACACCGGCATCGTCCCGATTTTCACCCGCGATCGGCTGTTTTTCCTCCCGGTGAGAACCGAAGCTCCGATCACCGTTTTCTCTCGATCTTTGCTCGGGTTCTCTGATCTAACGCGCCAATCGTGTTCCACTGCCTCCGGGGAATCACGCAGGTGCAGAAAACTCGGTGGTTTGCGCTTCAAACACAGTGCCGACGAGCATCGCCGTGAATTCACCTCGGACCTCGTCGCCGACCGCCTTCCAGGACCTCCGAGCTCAAGAAAAACCCCGAGGTGAGATCCCCGACCTCCCCTCTCCCGATCTATGCCATGAAATCCCAGTTTTAGGAAGAATTGATGAAGATCCGAAGTTTTCCGGCGAGATCGCCGCCTCCCGCCACCACGCGCCGCCGGGCAGCGCCGCCCGCGCTCGGTCAGAGCGACGTGGTCGCTTGTGCGCCGTCTATTTTAAATCGTACGGTGGAATTGAAATCACCGCGTACCGGTTCGACGTTATAATCTGAGCCGTCTATTTTAAATCGGACGGACCACATCAGCCCCACGTTATAAAGATCGGGATTCTTACGCGCTACCCCCTGGGGATCTCGGAAAATATGAGCTAGCCCCGGAAACTTCTGATCTAGCCCCTGGAACTTCAGAAATTCATGTAAATTCAATTAAAAATCAGTTTTAGCCCCTGGACTTAATAAAAATTAGCAAAACCCCTCTGTTATGCATAGTTAGGCCCCTGAAAATTCTTAAAATAATAAATTAGACCCTGTAGTAGGATGAACTTACCTTTTTAACCCTATATGATATTCAATTTAGAAATTTGAATGTGGGACTAGGATTTAAATTCAAAAGGAAATACAAAAACATTGTAAATTCAAGTTTAAACTCTACTAACACATGGAAAACTTTAGAATGAACTAAAAATAAAATTTAGGCTGAAATGAAATTTGTTTGGGTGTGTTCATGTTTATTAGTTCTAGGAACACATTTTTAGGTTAATAAATAATTTTGAAAATGGGTAAAACAGATTTAAATTAGTTCACATCAGAGGAGAAGTTCAAAAATATATTATTTAATATTTTATATCAGAACCTATTCTGTTTAGATGAGGTGTCTTAATATTTTCATAATAAAGTTCACATTTAGGCATAGGAAATAAATCTGAAAATATAGCAACTAGGTATGCATAACTAGAAAATGATAAATGAAGTTTCCAAATCCAAAGATTTCAGTTTAGGATTTGGTAGAGGATCTGAAAACCCATTTGAAGTAGGAAAATACCTTTCATGCATAAATTGGTAGCTAAGATGTGTATCAATGGAATATAAGGAATTTGTTCAAATTTGAAATTCATATATAGTGTGCAAACAGAAATCTGAATACCAAAAGTTAGAAATCATATGCACATGTTTAAAAGTGCATGTAAGCCCAAAAATCAACACACATAGAGTAACCACAACACTTATGTCACACCCGGTTTTTCCGAAGAACAACCAAGTGAATATCACATGTATGCCAGGATCATTTTCTCATACATGTGATGACAAATAGTGAAGCATCATTTATTACAAGCCAGGTGTCGAATATAAGTAAGTCTTACATAGTAAATGTCTCGATGGACAATAATAAGTTCTTCACAAGTAAATAAACTAGCAGCAGAATATTATTCTTTAGGGCTCCATCACAGGCGTTGCCCGGGGGTCTTCATGAACCTAAACCTTCCTCGGGTCCAAAATCTTGGTCATTATACACCACCTCATTATCTTGACCTGAGCAGCAATATAAACCAACAAATATGCAAGGTTGAGTACCAATGGTACTCAGCAAGTGTGGGAAAATTATATCATGCATGGCTAGAACAAGGAGAGGTTGAACTCATGGTTAAAGCACTACGCAATTAATACCTATCACCTTAGCTTATTAAGCACCTTCATTACTACACAAGTGAAATGGTCCCAATCTCCCATCCCATCATCATAATCCAATAACCATAACATCATTTCCAATGTTAAGCTCCCCGCTTAACTTCCAAAACCATCACTCCTCTAATCATGAATAAGTCCAGGCCGCTCTTAACCGCGAGCACGGCTGTCAAGACAGTTTTGACTCTGCAGAGTTTGTACCACTGTACCCACAAGTAGTGATTTCATCCCTCGTTGCCGGGTGGACTAAAAGAACCTCCATTATGCCAGTGGCTACGTTCCACATTCACACTTCCCAGGTGTGCGGCCAGGAGATCACTACGAAGCCTTTACAAAGGGATTCCCGACGACCGTGGGCCCACTGAGGTTTCACCCCTAACAGCATACAAGAGGCTCCAACCCCGCTGCAGTGGCCCCCTCTTGAGCCTTGCGGTTCATATGGTAGTCCAGCTGACACCTATTCCCCGCACCATCCAACACACCCATACTACGCCGGGGATACACCTAATTAATTGGCCAAGCTGCCCCATCTCAGCATGTGGTTGGCACTGTAAAGCCGGGTTACATGCTCCATGAACCGGTCCTTAGGATCCAGGCAAGTACTAAACACAAACCCAAGTCTCGTGCACCCAGCACACAACCAAAACATCCAACTTGCCTTGATCCCTACCTCTACATAACTCACAATGTCTCATTCAAGAGTATGGTAATATAAACTGATGATTCTCATGTCCCAAATATGCCATTCTAAGCATGGCTAAGCATATGCATGGAAATAAATGACATGGTAAAATAAATCCCAACCCAAGCTTCAAGGAAACAAGGTCATGCAATTCTAGGGAAACTTTCCTAGCATGGGTTTCATATTTCATTTGACAATGCAAATAATTCTATCTACACATCCTAGCATAGGATCAAAGTGGTCAAGGACACTTGCCTCCTTCTTGCTGCTCTTGAAATTGGTAGTCCTGATCTTGGAAAGGGTTAACTTGCTCTTGAACAGGTTCTACTTCATACCATCACACATAGCAAAAGAAAAACAACAATCATAAGACATAGTTCACACTTCTACTTCATACAAACCGCACATTCATATTTATGAAATTCTTTACCATTATATGTGTTGTGGTTACTTTATGTGTGTTAAGTTGTGGCTTGCATGCACTTTTAACCATGTATATATGATTCCTACTTTTGTGTCCACATTTATACTTACATACTATTTATATGGGTTTCCAATAAATTTCTTATATTCAACTACTACACCTTTTTACTACCAAGTATGTAAGAAAAGTATTTTTCTTCTCCTTATGTGCCTTCATAATTTCTATCAACCCTAAACTGAATTCTTTGTATTTTAGAAACTCCATTTATCATTTACTAGTTGCTATATTTTCAGATTTATATTCCTATGCATAATTGTGTATTTTATTATAAAATTAGTAATACACATCATCTAAACAGTATAGGTTCTGATCCTAAATAATTTAATAACATATTTTAACCTTGGCCTCTGATGTAAACTATTTCATAATTATTTTCCCTATTTTTCTATAACTATTCTTTACTTAAAAATGTGTCCCTATACTAATAAATGTGAATAATAGTTGAAACAGATTCATTTCAGCCAAAAAATATATTTTTATCTCACTCCAAAGTTTCCTAAGTACTGAGAAAGTTTTTAATTAACTTTGACAATTATGTTTGTCCCTACTTTTTAATTTTTAAACACTAGTTACATATTCAATTTTGTAAATTAAATACTAAACAGGGCTAAAATAATGAACTCACCCATTACAGGGTCTATAATATTATTTTCATAATTTCCAGGGGTCTAGCTACACTTATTAGAGGTGTTTTTCCTAATTTTTATTAAGTCCAGGGGCTAAAACTGATTTTTAAATGAATTTACATGATTTTCTGGAGTTCCAGGGGCTAGATCTAAAGTTTCCGGGGCTAGCTCTCAATTCCAGAGAACCCCAGGGGGTAGCACGTAAGAATTCCAGTCTTTATAATGCGGGGCTGACGTGGACCGTCCGATTTTAAACCGACGGCTGAGATTATAACATCGAACCGGTACGCGGGGTTTTAAAGTCTACCGTGCGATTTAAAATAAACGGCGCACAAGCGGCCACGTCGCTCCGATCGAGCGCGGACGGCGCTGCCGGCGGCGCACGGCGGCGGGAAGCGGCGATCTCGCCGGAAAGTTTCGGATCCTCGAGAATTCTGCCTAGAACTGTGATCTTATGGCCTAGATCGGTAGAGGGGAGGTCAGGGATCTCACCTCGGGGGTTTTCTCGAGTTCGGGGGTCCTGGAAAGTGATCGGCGGCGAGGTCCGAGGCAAAACCACAGCGAAGCTCATCGGCGCTGGATTTACACCGTAAGTCTTCGGGTTTTCTGCACCTGCAAAGTTCCCCGGAGGCGGTGGATCAAGACCAGCGAGTTAGATCAGAGTTTCCGAGCTTAGATCGGCCAGAATTCACCGGCGAAGTCTCGGTGCTCACCGGAGTGAAAATCGGCGATCGCGTGAGAAAAACCGATCAGGGCTGGGGTTTTTATAGCCGGGGGAGGGCGGTGGGTCTGTTGCGATCGAGTTTGAGTCGTTTGGGACCAGAATTCGGGCTGCGGGACGCGGAAATCCGGTCGGTTGCGATCGCGCGCGCGGGAGAGAGTCCGGGGTCGCGGGGTTAGGGATGACATGTGGGTCCCACCTGTCTGTGAGAGACAGCGCGGCGCGCGCGGGGCGGGCTGGCGCGGGGAAAACTGGGCCGGCTGGCGGGTTTCGGCCCACTGGCCGGTTTTTTTCCCGTTTCTCTTTTTCTTTTTCCATTTCTTTTCTGTTTTGAGTATAATTTGAATTCCAGTTTGAATTTGAATTTTTGCAAAACATGCAACACGTCCAAAAATTTTTAAATTCCCCTCTGAACATGGTTTAGAGTTTTGAATCAAAATTTGGGGTGTTACAGCTCTACCCCCCTTAAAAGAAATCTCGTCCTCGAGATTGGTGTTTCTAAGAAAACAATTCCGGAAATTGTGCCTTAAGCTCATCTTCCCGTTCCCAGGTGGCTTCCTCTTCTGAGTGATGCTTCCACTGCACCTTGCACATCCGGATTCTTTTATTTCTGGTGAGGCGTTCCATCGTCTCCAAAATCTTGTATGGTTGCTCGGCATAAGACAAATCCTCAGCTACATCCACTTCATTCATGGGTAACACCTCTGCAGGCGTCCTCAGACATTTCTTGAGTTGTGACACATGGAATACATCGTGCACATCCGATAGATGAACCGGTAACTCTAGTTGGTACGCCACTTCGCCTTTCCTTTCCAAAACTTGAAAGGGTCCGATGTATCGAGGTGACAACTTCCCTTTCACCTTGAACCGACGAAGCCCTCTGATAGGGGACACCTTGAGATAAACATAATCTCCCACGTTGAAAATGAGGTCTCTTCTTCGTACATCAGCATAACTCTTCTGGCGGGTTTGTGCTATCCTCAAGTTGTTGCGAATCTCCCTCACCTTCGCCTCGGCTTCTTGTAGCACTTCTGGATCAAACACTTTACTTTCTCCTGTTTGGTTCCAAAATAGGGGAGTTCTGCACTTCCTTCCATACAAAGCTTCAAACGGTGACATCTTCATACTAGCTTGATAGCTGTTGTTATAGGAAAACTCCGCATACGGTAAGTTCTTGTCCCAACTCCTATTGTTTTTGAGTGCACATGCCCTTAACATATCTTCAAGGATCTGATTGGTTCTCTCCGTCTGCCCGTCAGTTTGGGGATGATAGGCAGAGCTGAAATTCAGATGGGTTCCCATGGTTTCATGCAACTTTTGCCAAAACCTCGAGGTGAACTGTGTCCCTCGATCCGACACAATCTTCTTTGGCACTCCATGGTAACACACGATCCTTGACATGTACAACTCTGCCAATTTGGATCCGCTGTAGCTTTCTTTCACAGGAATGAAATGAGCTACCTTGGTTAGCCGATCAATAATGACCCATATTGAATCATACCCGGATTGGGTCCTAGGCAATCCCACTACAAAATCCATGCTGATTCCTTCCCACTTCCATTCAGGTACTTTAAGTGGTTGCAATAATCCCGCGGGTCGTTGATGTTCTGCTTTCACCAACTGACATGTGTCACATAGGGAAACATGTTCCGCGACATCTCGCTTCATGCCATACCACCAATACCTGCTCTTGAGGTCCTGGTACATCTTCGTACTCCCAGGATGAATGGAATAGTCGGAATCGTGAGCCTCCTTCAAAATTAATTCACGGATCTCTTTTACTTCTGGCACACAGATCCTTTTCCCGTGCCACACCGTTCCTTGTTCATCCTCTCTAAAACCAGGAGCTTTATTTTCCTTGATAAGTTGTCTGATCTCTTGTATCTTCTCATCATTCTTTTGGCCCTCGCGTATGTCTTGCTCGAGTGTGGAGTCCACTTCCATGGCGATGGCTTCACCACTATTTACTAGACATAGATTGAGTCTTATAACCTCGTCCTTCAATTCTGCAGGCATGTCCTTCAAACTCAACTTATTGACCTGCACTTTCCGACTCAAAGCATCGGCCACGACGTTTGCTTTCCCGGGATGATAGTTGATGCCCACATCAAAGTCATTGATTAGCTCTAACCATCTCCTTTGTCTGAGGTTGAGATCTGGTTGTGTGAATATGTACTTCAAACTCTTATGATCCGTATATATCTCGGTCCTCTTCCCCATCAAATAGTGCCTCCAAATTTTCAACGCGTGTACCACTGCAGCTAGTTCTAGATCATGTGTAGGATAGTTCTTCTCGTGCTTCCGAAGCTGCCGGGATGCATATGCCACGACATGTCCTTCTTGCATGAGAACACATCCCAACCCATTTCCAGAGGCATCGCAGTACACTGTGAAATTCTTCTGCATATCTGGCATAACCAACACTGGGGCTGTTGTCAATCTCTTCTTTGGCTCCTGAAAGCTCGTCTCGCACTGTGGCGTCCAGGTGAATGTGATTCCCTTCTCCAACAGTTTGGTGAGAGGTCTCGAGATCTTGGAGAATCCCTCAATAAACCGTCGATAGTATCCAGCCAATCCCAAAAAGCTTCGAACTTCCCCGACATTTTCAAGGGTTTTCCATTTCTGGATATCTTCGATTTTGGCGGGATCTACGGAGATTCCTCCCTCCGAGATGATATGTCCTAAAAAGGGAACTCTCTTCAGCCAAAACTCACACTTGCTCAACTTGGCATATAGTTGGTGTTCTCTCAGCCTCTGTAACACCAACCTTAGATGTTTCTCATGTTCTTCTTCATCTTTGGAGAAGATGAGAATATCATCTATGAAAACCACCACAAATTTGTCCAGATATTCCATGAATACCTTGTTCATGAGGTACATGAAATATGTCGGGGCATTGGTTAGCCCGAAAGGCATGACAGTGTATTCATACAGTCCGTACCGAGATACGAAAGCTGTCTTGGGAATATCAGATTGCCTTATCTTGAGTTGGTGGTATCCCGACCTGAGATCAATTTTCGAGAACACACAAGCTCCCCTCAACTGATCAAACAAGTCTTCAATGCGGGGTAATGGGTACTTGTTTTTGATGGTTACCTCATTCAAGGCACGGTAATCCATGCATAACCTTTGGGTTCCATCTTTCTTGGGCACAAATATCACCGGAGCTCCCCATGGTGAGGAACTAGGGCGAATATACCCCTTCTCCGTCAATTCTCTCAAATGATCCTTGAGCTCTTCTAGCTGCTTGGAGTCCATTCGATAAGGTCTTTTGTATATCGGGGCTGTTCCCGGTACTAGCTCAATTGCGAATTCCACGTCACGGTCGGGAGGCATACCTGGCAATTCCTCCGGAAAAACATCCGGATATTCCCTGATAGTCCTGATTTCCTCAACTTTCACCTCCACTTGATTTAATTTAATGTCCCTCCTAGGCTCGTGTATCGTTATGAACTTTACTCTTGTGCCATTGGGGTGAGTTAGTTCCACCGTTCTGGTCGAACAATGGATGATTCCTTTATGTTTGGTCAACCAATCCATACCCAAAATAATATCTATCCCTTGTGAATCTATCACTATGAGGTTAGCAGTAAATACTACCCCATTAATGTCTAGGCTCACTTTGGGACACACTTGTCTTGTCCTTATTTCTCCACCTGGAGAGTTTACCGCTAGCATATGGTTCATTTGTGTGGTTGCTAGGTCATGCTTCTTAACAAACCCTTGAGCAATGAACGAGTGGGTAGCACCAGAATCAAACAGCAGAGTTGCAAGGTGTAAATTAGCAGGGAACTTACCAACCACCACGTCGGGTGCCTCTTGTGCTTCCTCCATAGTGACGTGGTTCACCCGTCCTCTCACTACATTCTGCTGTTGTGGCGGCGCAGGCTTCTTCTTTGGGCATTTATGGGCGTAGTGCCCCACTTCACCACAGCTGAAACATTGCACCCCAATCTTAGATGCTTGGCCCTTGTTGTCTTGGGGTTGGTTTGGGGGTCCTTGCACTGCTGGTCGAGGTGGATATGCGGGACGAGGCTGCTGCACAAACTGACGTGGCGGCTGTGCTGGTGCCGCGGGTGGCCTGTAGTTTGGGTTGTACCCTCTTGGTGCTGAATAGGGTACCACAGCACGGCTTGTCTGCCCCGTAGGTTGCTGCATCATACGTGGGCGGGTGTTGCTCCCTGAGGCCTGATGTGACCATCCCGCCTTCCTCTTATTCTCATTTTCCAGGGCCTTTAGCTTCCTTTCCACCACAAACGCTCTGTCCACCATCTTTTGAAAGCTTTCATACTCATTGGAGGACATTGCACACTGCATCTCTGCGGTAAGTCCTTCCACGAAACAATCTTGTTTCTGCTCATCGGTCTCTATGTCTCGTGGAGCATAACGGGATAGCTGAGTAAATTTAGTGAGGTATTCCCTCACAGTCTTGTTTCCCTGCTGCAGTCCCAAAAATTCCTTCCTCTTGTTTTTGAGTTCACCTCTTGGGATGTAATGGTTGCGGAAGCTACGCTTGAACTCTTCCCAAGTGATGTTCTCAGGGTCATGATGGGCGGCCACGTAGGCGGTCCACCAATTAGCAGCAGGTCCATGCAATTCATGAGAAGCAAACAGCACCCTCTCATACCCTTGGCACTGTATGATCCTCATCTTACTTTCAATGGTCTTCAGCCAATCATCTGCCTCCAGAGGTTCAGAAGCACTTGCAAACTTTGGAGGTTGAGTTCCTAGAAACTCACTCAACCTTGGTTGGCGTGGTGCAGCTTGTGGAGGTGGAACTTGATGCAAGTTGGCCACCACTTGAGTCAAGTTCTGGATAAGCTGATTTTGATTCTCCAGCATTTGGTGGAGAGGATCAACTTCTTCACGGCGACCACCCCGGTCCTGGCCTCCAGAAAGATGAGGGTTGCATGCCTCATCATTGTTGTTGGCGGGGTTGGCAGCACGTCCTTTTCTTCTTCCGGCCATCTGGCAGAATCAACAAATGTTAATTTGATACCATTTAGTATCATCTTACTACTTTCATTTGTTGGTACCTTGAGGTGTTGAGGCTTTGTTAAAATTTTACGAGGGTTTATATCTCACACCAAATAAATGCACTATTATTTCCTGTGGGTTCACACACCAAAGCAAAACAATCTGAAGACGAGGCTGTGGACAATTGCTCATGGCTTCCACAACTCACGTCACACACCAAGCATTATCACACCATTAACTACGTAACGACTCGACTACTCGACCTCTTGCTAGCTAGGGGAAAGACTCTACACTACTCGTCCTCTTGAGCTGGCTCCTCGGGATCTTCCTCCTCATTTCGGCTACCTTCTGACTCTGCTTTGGGTGGGGAGGCTGCTGGTGGAGAAGTGCGACGACGCTTGATCGCTCGGCGATCCGGGGAGTCAGGAGTCCATGTATCATTCTCGGTGACACACAGTTCATTCCCATCTCCTCTTTCTCTCGCCTTTAAGTAAGCTCGCAGCAACGCCTCCGTTTCCTTCAGGGTGTCTCGGACATCCTGAAGCTCTTGTTGACACTCCTGCAGTCGAGTGCTGAGCATAGCAGCATCCTCCAAGCACAAGTCCATGTGCTCATGGGAAGTCTCTTGCTGCACCGGTGGATACTTGTACTCCGTGGTACCACTCTCACGTTGGAGGACATACATGTACTCAGTTTTGTCCAAGTGACGACGATAGATGTGACTCTGGCAGGTGATGGCCTCCCAGGTGACATCTTTCTCCGCGTCAACTTGTGTTGCTCGACAAGCTGGAGAATGGTGAATCTTAAGCAGCTGATTTTTGTGTATAATCCTCATCTCCGAACTCCATTCTTCCCTCTTCTCACGGATGGTTCTAGTGGAGTTATAGTGGATGATTAGCTTGCCCGTATTGCCGGCGGCTTCGAGCATACGCCGAAGACGGCGCAACAAATCTCCTACTGCCAATCCATAGGAAAGGTACGTTACTGGACGACTCTCCTCTCTTTTGGCAAGGGCAACTACGGGAACTCTCCCTCCTGTGGACTTACGAGCGGTGCGAATCATGCGAACCATCTAAAACAAAAGAATTTAAAATTAGGTTAGATAAATTCTCAAATAAAAATCCTATTTTGAATGAAAGTTGGGGTAAGATGAAGAAAATGACTCCTTTAATAACACTTTTCCACCCACACCTTGGAAAATAGTTTTTAAGAAAATAGGGCCCTTAACTACGTCCATTTCTACCTAGGTCCACGTTCCTACGGGCAACCTTGGCTCTGATACCACCTCTGCCACACCCGGTTTTTCCGAAGAACAACCAAGTGAATATCACATGTATGCCAGGATCATTTTCTCATACATGTGATGACAAATAGTGAAGCATCATTTATTACAAGCCAGGTGTCGAATATAAGTAAGTCTTACATAGTAAATGTCTCGATGGACAATAATAAGTTCTTCACAAGTAAATAAACTAGCAGCGGAATATTATTCTTTAGGGCTCCATCACAGGCGTTGCCCGGGGGTCTTCATGAACCTAAAAACCTTCCTCGGGTCCAAAATCTTGGTCATTATACACCACCTCATTATCTTGACCTGAGCAGCAATATAAACCAACAAATATGCAAGGTTGAGTACCAATGGTACTCAGCAAGTGTGGGAAAATTATATCATGCATCGCTAGAACAAGGAGAGGTTGAACTCATGGTTAAAGCACTACGCAATTAATACCTATCACCTTAGCTTATTAAGCACCTTCATTACTACACAACTGAAATGGTCCCAATCTCCCATCCCATCATCATAATCCAATAACCATAACATCATTTCCAATGTTAAGCTCCCCGCTTAACTTCCAAAACCATCACTCCTCTAATCATGAATAAGTCCAGGCCGCTCTTAACCGTGAGCACGGCTGTCAAGACAGTTTTGACTCTGCAGAGTTTGTACCACTGTACCCACAAGTAGTGATTTCATCCCCCGTTGCCGGGTGGACTAAAAGAACCTCCATTATGCCAGTGGCTACGTTCCACATTCACACTTCCCAGGTGTGCGGCCAGGAGATCACTACGAAGCCTTTACAAAGGGATTCCCGACGAGCGTGGGCCCACTGAGGTTTCACCCCTAACAGCATACAAGAGGCTCCAACCCCGCTGCAGTGGCCCCCTCTTGAGCCTTGCGGTTCATATGGTAGTCCAGCTGACACCTATTCCCCGCACCATCCAACACACCCATACTACGCCGGGGATACACCTAATTAATTGGCCAAGCTGCCCCATCTCAGCATGTGGTTGGCACTGTAAAGCCGGGTTACATGCTCCATGAACCGGTCCTTAGGATCCAGGCAAGTACTAAACACAAACCCAAGTCTCGTGCACCCAGCACACAACCAAAACATCCAACTTGCCTTGATCCCTACCTCTACATAACTCACAATGTCTCATTCAAGAGTATGGTAATATAAACTGATGATTCTCATGTCCCAAATATCCCATTCTAAGCATGGCTAAGCATATGCATGGAAATAAATGACATGGTAAAATAAATCCCAACCCAATCTTCAAGGAAACAAGGTCATGCAATTCTAGGGAAACTTTCCTAGCATGGGTTTCATATTTCATTTGACAATGCAAATAATTCTATCTACACATCCTAGCATAGGATCAAAGTGGTCAAGGACACTTGCCTCCTTCTTGCTGCTCTGGGAATGGATAGTCCTGATCTTGGAAGGGAAAAACTTGCTCCGGGGCAGGTTCTATTCATGCCAACACACATAACAAAAGAAAACAACAATCCATAAGACATAGTTCACACTTTCACTTCATACAACCACACATTCACATCTATGTAAGTCATTCACATTTCTAAGTTGTAACACCCCAAATTTTGATTCAAAACTCTAAACCATGTTCAGAGGGGAATTTAAAAATTTTTGGATGTGTTGCATGTTTTGCAAAAATTCAAATTCAAACTGGAATTCAAATTATACTCAAAACAGAAAGGAAATGGAAAAAGAAAAAGAGAAACGGGAAAAAAACCGGCCAGTGGGCCGAAACCCGCCAGTCGGCCCAGTTTTCCCCGCGCCAGCCTGCCCCGCGCGCGCCGCGCTGTGTCTCACAGACAGGTGGGACCCACATGTCATCCCTAACCCCGCGACCCCGGACTCTCTCCCGCGCGCGCGATCGCAACCGACCAGATTTCCGCGTCCCGCAGCCCGAATTCTGGTCCCAAACGACTCAAACTCGATCGCAACAGACCCACCGCCTTCCCCCGGCTATAAAAACCCCAGCCCTGATCGGTTTTTATAGCCGGGGGAGGGCGGTGGGTCTGTTGCGATCGAGTTTGAGTCGTTTGGGACCAGAATTCGGGCTGCGGGACGCGGAAATCCGGTCGGTTGCGATCGCGCGCGCGGGAGAGAGTCCGGGGTCGCGGGGTTAGGGATGACATGTGGGTCCCACCTGTCTGTGAGAGACAGCGCGGCGCGCGCGGGGCGGGCTGGCGCGGGGAAAACTGGGCCGGCTGGCGGGTTTCGGCCCACTGGCCGGTTTTTTTCCCGTTTCTCTTTTTCTTTTTCCATTTCTTTTCTGTTTTGAGTATAATTTGAATTCCAGTTTGAATTTGAATTTTTGCAAAACATGCAACACGTCCAAAAATTTTTAAATTCCCCTCTGAACATGGTTTTGAGTTTTGAATCAAAATTTGGGGTGTTACAACTTAGAAATGTGAATGACTTACATAGATGTGAATGTGTGGTTGTATGAAGTGAAAGTGTGAACTATGTCTTATGGATTGTTGTTTTCTTTTGTTATGTGTGTTGGCATGAATAGAACCTGCCCCGGAGCAAGTTTTTCCCTTCCAAGATCAGGACTATCCATTCCCAGAGCAGCAGGAAGAAGGCAAGTGTCCTTGACCACTTTGATCCTATGCTAGGATGTGTAGATAGAATTATTTGCATTGTCGAATGAAATATGAAACCCATGCTAGGAAGTTTCCCTAGAATTGCATTATCTTGTTTCCTTGTAGCTTGGGTTGGGATTTATTTTATCATGTCATTTATTTACATGCTTATGCTTAGCCATGCTTAGAATGGGATATTTGGATATGAGATCATGAGTTTATTTTACCATACTCTTGAATGAGATATTGTGAGTTATGTAGAGGTAAGGATAAGGCAAGTTGGATGTTTTGGTTGGTGCTGGGTGCACGAGACTCGGGTTTGTGTTTAGTACTTGCCTGGATCATAAGGACCGGTTCATGGAGCATGTAACTTGGCTTTACCGTGCCAACCACATGTTGAGATGGGGCAGCTTGGCCAATTAATTAGGTGTATCCCCGGCGTAGTATGGGTGTGTTGGATGGTGTAGGGAATAGGTGTCAGCTGGACTACCACATGAACCGCAAGGCTCAAGAGGGGGCCACTGCAGCGGGATTGGAGCCTCTTGTATGCTGTTAGGGGTGAAACCTCAGTGGGCCCATGCTTGTCGGGAATCCCTTTGTAAAGGCTTCGTAGTGATCTCCTGGCTACACACCTGGGAAGTGTGAATGTGGTTCGTAGCCACTGGCATTATGGAGGTTCTTTTAGTCCACCCGGCAACGGGGGATGAAATCACTACATTTGGGTATAGTGGTGCAAACTCTGCAGAGTCAAAACTGTCATGACAGCCCTGCTCACGGTCAAGAGCGGCTTGGACTTATTCATGATTAGAGTATGATGACCTTGGAGGTTGTGGATGTTAAGCGGGGAGCTTAACATTGGAAATGATGTTATGGTTATTTGATTATGATGATGGGATGGGAGTTTGGGACCATTTCACCTGTGTAGTAATGTATGTTCTTAATAAGCTAAGGTGATAGGTATTAATTGCGTAGTGCTTTAACCCTTAGTTCAACCTCTCCTTGTTCTAGCCGTGCATGAAATAACTTTCCCACACTTGTTGAGTACCATTGGTACTCAACCTTGCATATTTGTTGGTTTATATTGTTGCTCAGGTCAAGATAATGAGGTGGTGTATAATGATCAAGACTTTGGACCCGAAGAAGATTTCTAGGTTCATGGAGTCCCCCGGGCAACGCCTGTGACGGAGCCCTCAAGAATAATATTCCGCTGCTAGTTTATTTACTTGTGATGAAGTTACTATTATCCATCGAGACATTTGCTATGTAAGACTTGTTTATATTCGACACCTAGCTTGTAATAAATGATGTTTCACTATTTGTCATCACATGTATAAGTAAATGATCCTGGCATACATGTGATATTCACTCGGTTGTTCTTCGGAAAAACCGGGTGTGACAGCAAAGTGGGCAGCTGAGCTGGTGGAGTTCGACCTCGACTTCTTACTGTGCCACGCCGTCAAGAGCCAGGCACTTGCGGATTTCGTGGCGGAATGGACTCCGCCTCCATGCCATCTAGGGGGTCAAGACTACGGCGACTCAGAGCCCAGGCCTCTGGTGCTCACAGGACCCCACTAGACACTCTACTTCGATGGCTCCTCGCGAAAGCAAGGAGCCGGAGCGGAGGTCCTGCTCATCTCACCAACGGGAGAGCAGTTCAAGTACATGGTGCACCTCAACTTCAAAGCTACAAATAACATGGCACAGTATGAAGCCGTCATATTTGGGATGAGTATTGCCCTGTCCCTGGGCGTGCATCAGATGCTAGTTAAAGGAGACTCTCAGCTTGTGATGTGGACATCACTCCTGCATATATACACAACACTCACATGGTAGACATGCAAGGTCCAATTACTGGAGCTCGAGCACGACAATTGAATTTAGAGGTGAGCTAGTTCCTGAACAGTTCTTTATATGTGAATTTTGAGAGTATGTTGCTACCTAATGGATTAATTATGATTAGGAACCATGGAGAGGACCTGGAGATACATGGAGAAGGGTTTGGAGGTGTGGAGGACCAGAAAATATGCCAACAAGAAGTTAGAGACCGAGCCCAACTCAAACTCGAGCCCAACTCGGGCACAGGAGCAGTCCAACTTAAAATGGATGCACAGGAGGCATACGGACTCCGTTGTTGATGTTCTACATATGCACGGAAAGCTGAGAGGATAAACTTTCCAATGGAGCTGGCCCCACGTAAAAATTCTCTCGGAGTCGACAGGAAACTTCGAAACAATATAAAGTTTAGAGTCTGTCAGGGTGTTGCATCACCTAGTTGGGCCATTGGGCCTTGTATCGAGTCCAAGTCCATTATGTACGTGTCTTAGGGTTAGGTCACGACCCCAGCACCCACCTGGTCATCCTCCACCTCCTTTATACCCCCTAGCCACCATCACAAACAGCTGAGTTTTGCTTAGTTACAATCTGTCATTGAACAGTGTCACCGATCATCGGTTGTGAGACCCCAAATTCATGATCAATTCAGTTTTGATTGCAACTTCTCTGTTCTTGCTTGTGTTCTTGATTGCACTTGCATGGATAAGCCTTCGTGGCGAGGTCATTCGTGTGACACGGGTAATAACCAACGGAGCAGTAGTGTAGTGATTGCGGGGTTTCGTTCGTTCGGAGCCTTGGATCATCAACGCCGAGATCTCCACCCAATCAAGTTTATCCAACCTCTCGGAAGATCGGGACTCATCCTCCTATCAATTGGTATCAGATTTCCAGGTTCACCGTGAGGTATACTTGTGTGCCCTTTAGATTTATTTTGTTTCATTCCTATCGTCCACAAAAAGCCACAAAAAAAATTTAGTTTCCCTGACCTACAACCCCTGCTCAACATTTTGCACAATTTAGTTTCGGAGTCCGTAGTTCTGAGTTTGTTTCCTAGGTTGAATCTGATTGCTGGTTTATATTTGTTTTGGTTCAGTTTTGTTTCTCCCATCCGCTGCCATCTACAAAAAACCAATCTACAAAAAAATTCCATCCACCGATTCGTTTCTATTGCAGTTTTCACCACCACCAAAACCTGATTCCGGGGTATCCTCCTTAAAACGGGCATAACTTTTCGCTCGTAACTCCGATTGAGGCGCATTTTTTTCCTAGGAAGGTCTCGAAAAAGTCCACATACGGCATTTTCAAAAAAAATAAAAAAAATTAAGAAGGCCCTCGTTTCAACTCCGAAGTTTCAGCACCAGTTTTTCCAATCGCTCCTGAATTTGTGCCGATCTCATCTTTCATCGGTTTGAGCTAATACTTGGTGTTGTTTCTATTCTTGTGCCCCTGGTTGAGAAAAAAAATATCAAAAAAAGAGAAAAAAAATTTTGATTTCTACTAGTGCTTCAAGACAAAAACAGGAGGCTAAGGGGTGTGCTATTTCTGTGCGAGTGCTGGATACTTGCTGATATTATCCTTGTTGTTCATCATCATTCATCCTTGTCCTTACCTGTTGCCACAACTGTTCTAATACATTCTTAGGCCAGCAACTAGGTGAAATTCTTTGGACACTTATTCAGCATTGCTATCTGTTACTAACTTGTGTGCCACATACATATACTGCATTTGAGCCTTCCAAGCTCCATCTTCTCTCGAGCAGAACAGGTAACCTTTGCAATCACACCCACTCTCTGCTTGCTTCACACCGGTCACCGTTGGCCACCTGCAGTGCTGGTAAGAAACTTGTAAGAGCGGGGTAAGACGCATCTTACTGATCGATTTTCCACCCACTTCGGAGAGCGTAGTAATAGGGTTCTTCACGATCTTTTTGTCTTCATTTATATTTTGTACTAACAATGACAGGAAAGAAGCCTATGGATAAGACCTCTGGTTCTACACCTCCGGATGATGATGAGTGTGTGTCCCATATGGAACTAAAGGACATGATGTGGGCAATGACTGAAGCTTTCAACAATTACCAGACCACTACAACAACCACCTTTCAGAGGCTCCATACAAGTGTTGCTGGTCTGACCACACGGTTGGACGAGATGGAGACTCGTCTTCCCCAACAAGCTACACCCTCTATCATCCTTGATGGTGATGCACATGCTCACTACGACACATAGGATGACTTCAATAACGATGAGGTTGATGCACAGCAGCGTCGTTGCCCTCGAAGAAATCGTCAAGGTATGGGAGGTAGACCTCGTCCTCATGCTTCTGAACAAGATAATGATCCTTATGCTAAGATTAAGTTTTCTATTCCAACATTTTATGGATCTTATGATTCTGAGACTTATTTGGATTGGGAGATGACGGTAGAACAAAAATTTAGCTCTCGTCTTGTTCCTGAGCGACATAGAGTTAGACAAGCCACTAGTGAGTTTAAAGATTTTGCTATAATTTGGTGGAATGAACTTGTCAATACACGTAATGCACCACAGACATGGGCTGCGTTAAAAGAAGAGATGCACGCTAGGTTTGTTCCTCCTTCATATAGACGTGATCTTCTTAAGAAATTGCAACGCTTTGATCAGGGTGACATGACTGTCCAAGAGTACTACCAAGAGTTGCAGAAAGGTATGCTTCGTTGTGGGGTAGTTGAGGATCAGGAAGACCAAATTGTTAGGTTTTATGGGGGCTTGCGGCGTGAGATCCAGGACATAGTTGACTACAAGGAATATCATTCTATTCAACGTTTATTTCAACTTGCTATGTTAGCAGAAAAAGAAGTGCAGGGTCGCCAACAGCAGCGGCGGAACAACACTTTCACGCCACGACAATTTCCGGTGCTATCCAAAGCAGCGCCCTCCTCGAGCGTACGTGCTTCTACACCACTCTCCACGGGTGTTGTACGCAGTAGCATAGCACCTTCTACATCACGGGGACAAGATAACAGCAAGTCCCAGATGCCTCCAGGTGTTGCAGCAAAGGCGGCTGCACCCAACACTTCGACAAGTCGCAGCTCCGACATCAAGTGCCACCGCCGCCAGGGACTTGGCCATATGCAACGAGATTGCCCCAGCAAACGGGCGATCATTGCCACTGCTGATGGTGGGTATATTAGTGCTTCTGATATTGAAGATGAAAATATCATTGCAACTAACATTTCAGGTTCGGATGATGGTGCTGAGGAGGTTCTTTGTACATCTGTGACAAACAACTATAGGACTTTGATTGTGCAGCGAGCTTTGAGTGCCACGGTTCGAGAGGATGACAACCGCCAACGTCACAACCTTTTCAACATGTTTCTCGTCGTCAAGGACTGCCGTGTACATACCATCATTGATGGTGGTAGCTGCAACAATTTGGTGAATGTTGAGGTGGTCAAGAAGCTTGGCTCGACCACACGGGAGCATCCACACCCTTATCACATTCAATGGTTTAACAACAATGGTAAGGTTAAGGCAACACAAACAGCAAGGATACATTTTTCCATTGGTTCTTATCATGATTTTGCTGATCTTGATGTGGTACCTATGGATGCTTGTTCTCTTTTGTTGGGACGTCCTTGGGAGTTTGATATTGATGTTATTCACCATGGTCGATCTAATAAGTATACTTTCATGCATAAGGGCAAGAAAATTGTGTTTATTCCTATGAGTCCCACTGAAATTGTACAATTTGAGCAGGAGAAAAAGAATAATGCTAAGCAAAAGGGTGTTTTCAATTCTGAAATTCAGCAATCTATTAAGTTGAAAAATCCTATTTTCCTTGCAAATAAATCTGATCTTGATGATTTATGTGCCTCTAATGGAACTTGCTATGCTTTAGTGTGCAAACATGCTTTATATTCCATTGAGGATACATCCATTGTCTTACCACCTGCTGTTGCTAACCTTTTGCAGGAATATATGGATGTTTTTCCATCAGAGATACCCTCCGGATTACCACCTGTGCGAGGCATTGAGCACAAGATTGATTTGGTTCTAGGGGCAAGCTTGCCAAACCGTGCTACCTACAGGACCAACCCCGACGAGACTAAAGAAATTCAGCGACAAGTCCAAGATCTTCTGGACCGCGGGTACATTCGTGAGAGTCTTAGTCCTTGTTCTGTTTCTGTTCTTTTGGTTCCAAAAAAAGATGGCACTTGGTGCATGTGTGTTGATTGTAGAGCCATCAATAACATTACCATTCGTTATCGCTATCCTATTCCTAGATTGGATGACATGCTTGATGATTTGAGTGGTTCTGTTATTTTCTCCAAGATTAATTTGCGTAGTGGGTATCATTAGATTCGTATGGCTTTAGGTGATGAATGGAAAACTGCTTTTAAAACTAAATTCAGACTTTATGAATGGTTAGTCATGCCATTTGGTTTAACTAATGCGCCCAGCACTTTCATGAGGTTGATGAATGAGGTTTTACGTGCTTTCATTGGTAAATTTGTGGTGGTTTACTTTGATGATATCCTTATTTACAGCAAGTCATATGATGAGCATCTTGAACATTTGTGTGCTGTTTTTAATGTCTTGCGCGATGCACGTTTATATGGTAACCTTGAGAAGTGCACCTTTTGCAACGATCGTGTGTCTTTTCTTGGTTATGTTGTTACTTTGCAGGGCATTGAGGTGGACGAGGCAAAGATTGTTGCCATCACGAGCTGGCCACTTCCGACTATGGTGACACAGGTTTGGAGTTTTCTTGGTCTCGCAGGTTTCTACCGGCGTTTTGTGCGGGATTTCAGCACCATTGCGGCACCTCTCCACGAGTTGACAAAGCATGGAGTGCCGTTTCGATGGGGACCAGCAAAACAACAAGCTTTTGATGTTCTCAAGTCGAAGCTCACACAAGCACCATTGCTGCAACTTCCTGATTTTGAGAAGACCTTCAAGCTTGAATGTGACGCGAGCGGCATTGGCATTGGAGGAGTGCTAATTTAAGGAGGTAAACCTGTTGCCTTCTTTAGTGAAAAATTGCATGGGCCTTCGCTGAATTATTCTACATATGACAAAGAACTTTATGCTTTAGTGTGTGTCTTGCAAACTTGGCAACATTACTTATGGTCTAAAGAATTTGTCATACATTCAGATCATGAGTCTTTGAAGTATCTTAAAGGACAAGCTAATCTGAACAAATGTCATGCTAAATGGATTGAGTTCATAGAATCATTTCCTTACATCATTAAACATTCGATGCTTTATCTAGACGTTATACCATACTATCCCAACTTTCTCATAAAATCATTGGTTTGGAAACCATAAAGAGGTTATATGCTACTGATTTGCACTTCAAAGATGCCTTTGGAAATTGTAGAGAGGGAAGAACGTGGCAAAAATTCCTGCTACGTGAAGGCCTTCTCTACCGTGCTAACAAGTTGTGTGTTCCAGCTAGCTCCGTTCGTCTTTTGTTGTTGCAAGAAGCGCATGGAGGTGGTTTTATGGGACATTTTGGTGTTAAAAAGACAGAGGATGTGTTGGCCGCTCACTTCTTTTGGCCACGAATGAGGCGTGATGTGGAGCGCTACGTTTCACGTTGCACGACATGCAACAAAGCTAAGTCTCGGCTTAACCCACATGGTCTTTATATGCCTCTTCCGGTTCCTAGTGCACCTTGGGAGGATATTTCTATTGACTTTGTTTTAGGATTGCCTAGAACAAAGAGGGCGAGGGATAGTGTCTTTGTGGTTGTTGATCATTTCTCTAAAATGGCTCATTTTATACCCTGCCACAAGACCGATAATGCTTCACATGTTGCTGATTTGTTCTTTAATGAGGTTGTGCATTTGCATGGTGTTCCCAATACTATTGTTTCTGATAGGGATGCTAAGTTTTTGAGTCACTTTTGGAACTTTATGGTATAAATTGGGAACAAAGTTGCTGTTTTCTACTACTTGTCATCCACAAACTGATGGGCAAACGGAGGTAGTTAATCGTACCTTATCTACTATGTTGTGGGCTATTTTGAAAGACAATTTGAGATTGTGGGAGGAGTGTTTGCAACATATTGAGTTTGCTTATAACAGGTCTATTCACTCCACAACCAAGTTAAGTCCGTTTATGGTAGTCTATGGTTTCAATCCTCGTGCTCCAATTGATTTGCTACCTTTACCACATACTGAAATTGTGAACTTAGATGCTACACGACGTTCTGAATTTATTCTTAAGTTGCATGAAACTACTAAGTTACAAATTGAAAAAATGAATGAAAAGTATCGCATTGCTGCTAGTAAAGGTAGGAAGGAGGTAAAATTGGAACCCGGTGATTTGGTGTGGGTTCATTTGAGAAAAGATAGGTTCCTGGATTTGAGAAAGTCCAAACTCATGCCACGTGCTGCTGGACCTTTTAAGGTTCTTGAGAAGATAAATGACAATGCATATAAACTTGAGTTGCCTCCCGAGTTTGGGGTTAGTCCCACATTTAACATTTCAGATTTGAAACCATACTTGGGAGAAGAAGATGAGCTTGAGCCGAGGACGACTCCAATGCAAGAGGGGGAGGATGATGTTGGACATCACACCTGCATATATACACAACACTCACATAGTAGACATGCAAGGTCCAATTACTAGAGCTCGAGCACGACAATTGAATTTAGAGGTGAGCTCGTTCCTGAACAGTTCTTTATATGTGAATTTTGAGAGTATGTTGCTAACTAATGGATTAATTATGATTAGGAACCATGGGGAGGACATGGAGATACATGGAGAGGGGTTTGGAGGCGTGGAGGACCAGAAAATACGCCAACAAGAAGTTAGAGACCGAGCCCAACTCAAACTCGAGCCCAACTCGGGCCTAGGAGCAGTCCACCTTAAAATGGATGCACAGGAGGCATACGGACTCCGTTTTTGACGTTCTACATATGCAGGGAAAGCTGAGAGGATAAACTTTCCAATGGATCTGTCCCCATATCGAAATTCCCTTGGAGTCGACGTTTTTGATGTTCTACATACCACGCTTTGTCCCGCACGCTGGTCGGTAAAGCCTTCCGCTGGTCGACAGCTTTCCTGGATGCCGTCGAGCTGGTCAAGAGATGCAAGGCGTGTCAGTTCCATGCCAAGCAGATCCTGAGGCCATTTGCAGTATGGGGGCTGGACATCCTGAGGCCATTCCCCATGGCCGTTGGAGGGTACCGGTACCTCTATGTCGCCGTAGACAAGTTCACCAAGTGGCCGGAAGCAACCCCTGTAGTCACCATCAACAAGCAGTCCGCAGTAAAATTCATCAAGGTTCAGGGTCCCGCACAGGATTATCACTGACAACGGGACCCAGTTCACCAGTGCAACATTCCAAGAATACTGTGAGGACCTTGGTATCCAGGTCTGCTATGCTTCCGTTGCTCACCCAGAGAGCAACGAACAGGTTGAGAGAGCCAATGCTGAGATACTCAGGGGCCTCAGGACGCGTACTTATGCTGGCCTGGAAAAGCATGGCACCAACTGAATTGACGAACTTCCGTCCGAACTATGGGCCAGCCGGACATCACCCAGCCGAGCCACAGGGGAGACTCCTTTCTTCTTGTTCTACGGAGCTGAGGCTGTCCTCCCTCCAGAGATTACCTTGGGCTCCCCTCGTGTCAAGGCATATGACAAAGCCACACAGGACCAGGCCCGGCGTGAAGATCTCGAGCTCGTCGACGAGCACAGATGGCAGGCTGCAATCCAGAACGCACGATACCACCAGGCACTCCGGCGCTACCACCAGCGGTCCATGCGGAGCAGAGAGCTGCAGGTTGATGACCTCGTGCTCCGACGAATACTTACCCGGGAGGGGTCCAACAAGCTTTCTCCCCATTGGGAAGGTCCCTTCAAGGTGACACAAGTATGCCGACTAGGATGCGTCCGCCTGGCGATGGAGGATGGAGACCCAATTCCAAATCCTTGGAACATCGAGCACCTCCGCAAGTTCTACCCGTAGCTTAGGGTAAGGAGGTTTTCCCCTGTACTATGATCAGCCAAACTCCGGGGGACCCAGCTACCCCTGCCATTCCGGAGTAAGTCATTCAGACTCCTGTACAGCCTGACTCCTCGTATGTACCACCATTATAAAAGAAATTATAGCCTTCCTTTCAAGCTTGTGTATATTTTTCCATACCCCTCGACGTGTACATAGTTGTGTTTCTCTGTCTCGCCCTTGGCAAAAGTTGTGCTACACGGCGGAAACGTCGGAAGCACCTGTGATTGTCTCCGGACCCCCTTGGTTACCTTCCTGGTCGGGTTCGGTGGTGCCGACACGGCGTCTCTCCTCTCCAGAGGGCCTGGCCAACGGGGGGCCTAGGGTGTGTAACCTGCTTAGCTTGTCCTGCGCCCTAAGCGCGCACACTCTGCCCCTTCAGTGCAGCACCCAAGTGCTGGGGGTCCGGACGGAACACCATCTCAGGAAGGATAATAACCAGGGTCCGGGCACTTCTGCACCAAATTGACAAGGTTGCGTAGCTCAAGCTGAGGACCATAATCCATAATAAGGCCATCGAGCAGAGAAAATACAACTGCACGACACAGGACTCCAATCCGTGAGGTTGGAACCTCAGCTTCCCTAGGGGGGCACTCGCGGACCCCCCAAGTCCGGAGTCTCCTGAAGGGTCCAAAACTGGTTTCTTGTGCTTTTTGGCAGGTGTCCCCAATCACTTGGGCACACCTGCGAGGGGGCCATCACGACTGGTAAAGCCAAGCAAGATGCCAGGACCCCTGCGACATGCAAGAAGGAAGAGGGTACACATATACAGTAAGCAACAAGGAAGATCAACCACTTTGGCAAATCAGAGAGCTCCCGGTTCTTGCGGCATCAAGGACCAGGAAGCCTCGCGGAAGCCAAAAGTGGTTCTGCCTTCCGGACCCTGCCCGAAGGACGAGAGGCCAAAAAATGTCTTCCGTTCACCAGAACAGGAATACAAAACAAGACGCAAAAGATAAGATACAAAAGCCGGGGCCCGCCTAGGACTCGCCCATGTTACGCCTAAACCGCCAGGCAACGAGAGCTCCTAGGTCTTCGACCACAGACCAGGCTGCCACCTCCCTTGCAGTGACGGGGCCTTGGATGACTGGCTCCAGGAAACACTGGGGTCCCAGCTTCGGAAGCAGGTCAACACATGTGTCGCCACCTCCTTAGCCAGGCTTTTCCCTCCATCTCCAGCAAGTCGACGACAACGTCTTCCAACGCTGCCATATTTGAGCCTGCAGAGTCAAGTGCAGGGAGCACTTGGCTCATCTTCTGCGAAGGCTCGCCGACACGCACCGGGCTGAAGCCAAAGGGCACCAGTGCTGACTCAGCACGGCCCAGGAGGTCCAAGAGTTGCTGGACCTCCGTCGTGCGCGAGGCCCGAAGATTCTGAAGCTCACGACGTGCCGCTGCCAGGGCTACTGCGTCGCTGTGAGACCTTTGTGTGCTGAATACATTGGCTATGATGATAAAAGTTTTGAATTCTGCCAAAACATTCTTTTTGTCAAGGTCCGTCTCTAGGTCCGAGCTACGACACGATCCGACGTCAGGTCCGACTTGCTATGGCTAGGTCCGACATGCGTTTGGTTAGCTCCGGCGGTAGGTCCGACTAGCTTTGGTAAGTTCCAGTGCTAGGTTCTGCTAGCTTTGGTAAGCTCCGGCTCAAGGTCCGGTTAGCTCTGACAAGGTCCGGAGCTAAATCGCAATGGTTTTGTTTTTACCATGCAAATGTTTCGAATTTTCTTTACATCTATGGAAAGTTTGCTTAGTATTCTTTTACTAAGTTTTTGAAGTGTTATGGTTGTTTATGGTGGTTAACATTTTGCTATGGTTTGCAACATGCTTATGTGAGGTGTTCACATAAGGTGTTGTGGTTTTCGGAACTAACGTGAGTCAAGTCGCGGACTTGTGCTCGAAAGTATTGGTTGCTTATTCATGCAGGTGTTGCTTGAGTTCAAGATATGGCTGGTGACGGGATTTATTGAACTATTCTTAGGGAGAAGATGAGGTTCAACAACCAAATTCGGGAGGAACTGTGGTTGAGTTGATCGGGAGGTCGCGCATCATGTTTCGATCAAGAACAATGCATATGAAGGTATCGTGGACGTCATTGGAAGGTGTTTGCACATGTGCAAGGAGTGCATGGACGTGGCAATATGGTTCCAAGACGTGATGAAGAGATGTGGACGTAAATAATTGGTAGGAAAGGTCCAACCGGCTAGATTGTGGACTCAAGCTGCGGCTGAGTCGGTTATGGCTCAAATATGGAAAGATTTGAGTTGGTTATGATAGGATTTCTTGTGGGACATGAAGTTGAGTTGTTTTAGGAATGTGGGATACGTTCCTAAGGTGTTTGGAAGTCTTAAGATTTCTTCTATCTGCGTATAGAAGAATCTTGAGCAGTTATGGAAAGTTTCGATTCAGAAACTGAGTAGGATTAGAGTCCTAGTTTGAATTGGGTTGGCCTCCGGGCTGGTTATATAAGCAAGGGAGGCTAGAGCTCGTGGTAAGACGACCTTGGGCTGTTCCTCTTATGTTTTGATCAATAAAATTCGTAATTCAGAGGAGCTTTTGTGCCTTGCTCGTCCGACTTGTTTTTGTCAAGTCTTTCTCATAGAGTTTCTAGACAGCACGACAGTGCTTCGGTGTTTTGATCATAAATCGAGTTTTACAATCCAATTGACGTGATTCCTTTTGGGTTGTCTTTAAAACTTGATTATCTAACATCTGTGAAAATTTCACGGTCCTTGGATTTGTAGTTTCTGATCTACACGAGTTTCTTTGCAGTGTTGCAGATCTGGTTTTTACTCGAGTACAACAGATTGACCCTCGTGTGATCTTTCGATCGTAACTTGAGTTTTTCTTGACGGATTTCCGTGATTCTTTTTGTTGTGTCTTTGTGACTTGATTCTCTATAAAATATACCACTTTTGTCACAGTTGAACACCTTTATATCAGTCGCATACCTTGTTTCTTTAACATATCATTTTCTGCCAAGGGGGTTTTTATTGCTTCCGCTAAAAAGTTTAAATCTACCATTCACCCCCCTCTGGTAGCTTTTCACGTGCTCTTTGATCCTACAATTGGGATCAGAGCCACGGTGCTCTAATCTTTGTGATTTTCACGTGTTTTGACTAATCATCATGGAGAAATACTCCGCAAAACCTTGTGTGTTCAGTGGCATTGATTTTCGGGTTTGGAAGGCACGAATGGAGGCTTTCATCTAGGTGCAAGGCTTCGCAATATGGGAAAAGGTGTACAAGCCTTATGGCATGCCGCCAAATGATCAAGTCATGGCTACGAACATGAGAGATGTCGACAACAACAACAAAGCACGAAACTTGATCATAGAAGGATTAATTCAAAGTGACTTCGAGCGTGTTGCACACCTTCGATCTGCATACGATGTGTGGAAAGCACTTTGTGACTACCACGAAGGATCCAACACGATCAAGGAGGTAAGACAAGATATGTTCAAGAAAGAATACATGCGCTTCGAGATGCAATCCGGTGATTAAATCGATGACCTCTTTGCTCGCTTCAATAAAATTCTCAGCAACTTGCGTAGTGTCAACGTTAATTTTTTAGATGCTGAAAATGCTAGGCAATTACTAAGTGCATTAGACATGTCAATTTGGGAGATGAAAGTTACATCTATTCGTGAATCTACTGTCATGAGTACACTTACATTAGATGTGCTATATTCTAAGTTAAAAACTCATGAAATTGACATAATATCACGTAAGAACCCCAACAAGTCTCTTGCATTTGTTTCACAACGTGACATGCCTAGCTCTAGTCAATCTTCATCATGTGGTACACTTTGTTGTCCTCTCTAACCCTTGAACAGATTGAAGAGTTTCCAGAGGAAGAACTTGCACTCATCTCTACTCGGTTCTCAAAAGCATTGCAAAATGTGAGAACTAGAAGGAGAGGAAGTGCCGGATCTCAACGATGCTTCGAATGTGGTAAGGCAGGACATTTTCGTACGGATTGCCCTAACCTTTCAGGTCCTACTTCCTGTGATGAAAAGCAAACTAGGACAAAGCACTCCTCTGCAAACGATAAGAAAAAGGAGAAGGATTTTATAGGACGCTAATTGGTAAATAGTTTTATCTCCGCACTTCAAGAACTTGGCTCGAGCGATGTGGACATCAGAAGTGATGAAGATGATTTGGCAAACTTATGCTTCATGGCGGACAAGTCAAGTTCAAGTATGGAGGAGGCAGAACACAACAGCGACAATGAAGAGGTATGTCCTACTTGAGAAGAAATGTGTGATGCTATTTCTCGTGCCATTGTTATTGTTAAGAAAAAGGACAAAAAGCTTAGGGACAATGCTGTTAAAATTGAGTCACTAGAATCTGAAATTAATCGTTAGAAATCTTTGATTCTAGTGATGATTCTTGTTCCTCATGTGATTTAATATATGAACAATTGTCCTCTCTAAGAAGTGCACATACCTCCACACTTGATAAACTTGAGTTAGAGATTGAAAAGAACAGAGAGCTTGCTGCACTTAATGATAAAAACTTGAAAGATGCTTGTTGTTCTACAATTGATTTGCATTGTTCTACTTGTGATGATCTTAATAAGAAATTACAAGATGCCATGAATGAAATTTCTATATTAAACAATGCTTTATGTTCTGATGAAGTTAAGTATTGTTCCAATTGCAAACTAAAAAGAAAAACTTCATGTCAAAACTTCCTAGACTTGTCTAAGAAACTTGATGACAAGAATAGGACACTAGAGCGGTTTTATAATGGGAATAAGAATCTGAACTTGCTGTTGAATACTTCTAAATCTTGCAGTGATAAAACTTGTTTAGGTTTTGATTCCCATGCTCATGCTAAAGCACATCCACCTAAAATTGTAAAGTCATGTCACACCCGGTTTCTCCGAAGAACAACCGAGTGAATATCACATGTATGCCAGGATCATTTTCTCATACACGTGATGACAAATAGTGAAGCATCATTTATTACAAGCCAGGTGTCGAAGATAAATAAGTCTTACATAGCACACGTCTCGATGGACGATAATAAGTTCATAATATGTAAATAAAACAGCAGCGGAATATAAATCTTGTGGGCTCCGTCACAGGCGTTGCCCGGGGGGGGAGGCTTCCGTGAACCTAGAATCCTTCTTCAGGACCAAAGTCTTGGTCATTGAACACCACATCATTCTCTTGACCTGAGCAACAATATAAACCAACAGAAAAGCAAGTTTGAGTACCATTGGTACTCAGCAAGTGTGGGAAAGTTATGTCATGCATGGCTAGAACAAGGAGAGGTTAGACTCATGGTTAAAGCACTATGCAATTATTACCTATCACCTTAGCTTATTAAACACCTACATTACTACACAGGTGAAATGGATCCCAATCTCTCAACCCATCATCATTATCAAGTAACCATAACAACATATCCCATGTTAAGCTCCCCGCTTAACATCCTCAACTTCCAAATTCATCATTCTCTAATCATGAATAAGTCCAAGCCGCTCTTGACCGTGAGCACGGCTGTCATGATAGTTTTGACTCTGCAGAGTTTGCACCACTGTACCAACATGTAGTGATTTCATCCCCCGTTGCTGAGTGGACTAAAAGAACCTCCATTATGCCAGTAGCCACAAACCACATTCACACTTCCCAGGTGTGTAGCCAGAAGATCACTACGAAGCCTTTACAAAGGGATTCCCGACGAGCGTGGGCCCACTGAGGTTTCACCCCTAACAACATACAAGAGGCTCCAACCCCGCTGCAGTGGCCCCCTCTTGAGCCTTGCGGTTCATATGGTAGTCCAGCTGACACCTATTCCCCGTACCATCCAACACACCCATACTACGCCGGGGATACACCTAATTAATTGGCCAAGCTGCCCCATCTCAGCATGTGGTTGGCACAGTAAAGCCAGGTTACATGCTCCATGAACCGGTCCTTAGGATCCAGGCAAGTACTAAACACAAACCCGAGTCTCGTGCACCCAGCACCAACCAAATCATCCAACTTTCCTCGATCTCTACCTCTACATAACTCATAATATCTCATTCAAGAGTAAGGTAAATAAATTGATGATCTCATATCCCAATGATCCCATTCTAAGCATGGCTAAGCATAAGCATATAAGTAAATGACATGATAAAATAAATCCCAACCCAAGCTACAAGGAAACAAGGTAATGCAATTCTAGGGAAACTTCCTAGCATGGGTTTCATATTTCAATTGACAATGCAATAAATTCTATCTACACATCCTATTATAGGATCAAAGTGGTCAAGGACACTTGCCTTCTTCCTGCTGCTCTGAGAATGGAAAGTCTTGTTCTTGGAAGGGGAGAACTTGCTCTGGGGCAGGTTCTACTCATGCCATATACATAGCAAAAGAAAACAACAATCCATAAGACATAGTTCACACTTTCACTTCATACAAACCACACATACATACCTATGAAAGTCATTCTCATTTCTAGGTGTTGTGGTTACTCTACATGTGTTGATTTTTGGCCTTCATGCACTTTTAAACATATGTATATGATTTCTAACTTCTGTATTCAGATTTCTATTTGCACACTATATATGAAGTTCCAATTTGAACAAATTCTTTATATTTAATTATTACTCTTCTTAGCCACAAAGTTTGTATAAAAGATATTTCCCTACTCCAAATAAGTTTTCAGATCCTCTACAAAATCCTAAGTTGAAGTTTTTGAGTTTGGAGACCTCATTTATCATTTTCTAATTATACATACCTATTTTTCTATATTTACAGATTTATTTTCTATGCCTAAAAGTGAACTTTACTATTAAAATAGTAAGACATATCATATAAACAGAATAGGTTCTGATCTAAAATGTTCAATAATATATTTTTGAACTTCCTCTCTGATGTGAAACAATTTAAATTTATTTTACTAGTTTTTAGAATTATTTCCTAGACTAAAATGTGTCTCTAGAGAAAATAAAAATGAGCAACACTTAGGCAGATTTCATTTCAGCGTAAAATCTATTTTTAACTCATTCTAAAGTTTTCCAAGTGCTAGGAGAGTTTAAATTTGAATTTGCACATGTGTTTGCTTTACCCTTTAAATTTAAATCCTAGTCACATATCCAAATTTCTGAATTTAATATCATATAGGGTCAAAAAGGTAAATCCACCCTACTACAGGGTCTAATTTATTATTTTACAAATTTCCAGTGGTCCAACTACACATAACAGAGGGGTTTTGCTAATTTTTATTAAGTCCAGGGGCCAAAACTGATTTTTAAATGAATTTACACGAATTTCTGAAGTTCCAGGGGCTAGATCAGAAGTTTCCGGGGCTAGCTCGTGTTTTCCGAGATCCCCAGGGGGTAGCGCGTAAGAATCCCGGCCTTTATAACGCGGGGCTGACGTGGACCATCCGATTTAAAATAGACGGCTCAGATTAGATCGCCGAACCAGTACGCGTGGGTTTTATCTCTACCGTGCGATTTAAAATAGACGGCGCACAAGAGGACACGTAGCTCCTGGCCGGATTTCGGCCACGCGCGCGGCGGCGCACGACGGCAGAGGCGCGATCTCGCCGGCGAGGTCACGGATCTTCATCTACAGAAGCTAACACCCGCCCTTTTTGGTAGCAAACGACAGAGGGGAGGTAGGGGAGCTCACCTAGGCTAATTTCTTAGGCCTGAAAGACTCGGAACCCGGTCGGTGACGAGGACAGGCGGCGGCGGCTTGCAGTGCTCGTCGAAGTGGCTATTGGGGCGGTGATCCCTTCGAGTTCTAGGGTCATGACGCTTCACTGGGGTCTAGAGATGGCACACCGATGATTAGGATGGATCGGAACCGTATAATTCGGAAGTTTCACCGGCGAGCGGCGGCGGTACTCACCGACGAGCGTCGGGATGGTCGTTTCCGGCGGCGTTTCCCTCCGGGGTCGGTGTCTACAGCTTGTGCGCGGTGCTGCGGGGTCACGAGATTGGTTTGACAGAGGGAGACGGCGACGCTCTTGGGAAATTCCGAGCTCAACGGCGGCGGCGCTCACCGGGAGAAAACTGCTCGTGCGAGGGGAGGGCGGCGGGTTCATCTGTTTATTATCAGGGCCAGCGACGCGGGGGTTTGTTGCAATCGAGCTGGCCGGTGCGAGGAATTCTGTGTCGGGTCGAGCGCGAAGAATCCGGGAGCGTCGGGTGTGATTTGCGCGGGGCAAAAGTCCGGGCCGTTGGGGGCGCGCGGGGAAGAAGATGACATGCGGGCCCCACGTGTCAGTGAGAGTGAGAGAGAGGGGCGAGGGTTTGGGGCTCGCGCGGGGAGATTGGGCCGGCTGGCGGGTTCCGGCCCACTAGCCAGCTGGGTTTTTCTTTTTCCTTTTCTTTTCTGTTTTGATTTGAATTTGAATTCCAGTTTGAATTTAAATTTCTGCACCACATGCAATACGTCCAAAAATTTTTAAATTCCCCTCTTTAGCAGATTTTAGGTTGTTACAGCTCTACCCCCCTTAAAAGAAATCTCATCCTCGAGATTGGTGGTTCTAGGAAAACAATTCCGAAAACTGTGCCTTAAGCTCGTCTTCTCGCTCCCATGTGGCTTCCTCTTCCGAGTGATGCTTCCACTGTACCTTGCACATCCGGATTCTTTTATTTCTTGTGAGGCGTTCCATTGTCTCCAAAATCTTGACCGGTTGCTCGACATAAGACAGATCTTCTCCTACGTCAATCTCATTCATTGGTAACATCTCTTCAGGTGTCCTCAAGACATTTCTTTAGCTGTGACACATGGAATACATCGTGCACATCCGATAGGCGAGCCGGTAGTTCTAGTTGATATGCCACTTCGCCTTTCCTCTCCAGAACCTGAAAGGGTCCGATGTATCGAGGTGATAACTTCCCTTTCACCTTGAACCGGCGAAGTCCTCAGATAGGGGACACCTTGAGATAAACATAGTCCCCCACGTTGAAAACGAGCTCCCTTCTCCGTACATCGGCATAGCTCTTTTGTCGTGTTTGTGCTATCCTCAAGTTGTTGCGGATTTCCCTCACTTTCGCCTCGACTTCTTGTAGTACCTCGGGCCCAAACACTTTACTTTCCCCTGTTTGGTTCCAAAATAGTGGAGTTCTGCACTTCCTCCCATACAAAGCCTCAAATGGTGACATCTTCATACTAGCCTGATAGCTGTTGTTATAGGAGAACTCCGCATACGGTAAGTTCTTATCCCAACTCCTATTATTCTTGAGCACACACTCTCTCAGCATATCCTCAAGGATCTGATTGGTTCTTTCTGTCTGTCCGTCAGTCTGGGGATGATAGGCAGAACTAAAATTTAGATGAGTTCCCATGGTTTCATGTAACTTCTGCCAGAAACTTGAGGTGAACTATGTCCCTCGATCTGACACTGTCTTCTTTGGCACTCCATGGAAACACACGATCCTTGACATGTATAATTCTGCCAATTTGGATCCGTTGTAGCTTTATTTCACGGGGATGAAATGAGCTACCTTGGTTAGCCTGTCGATGATGACCCATATCGAATCATATCCTGATTGGGTCCTAGGCAGTCCCACTATGAAATCCATACCTATTTCTTCCCATTTCCATTCAGGCACTTTGAGTGGTTGCAATAATCCCGCGGGTCGTTGATGTTCTGCTTTCACCAACTGACATGTGTCACATAGGGCAACATGTTCCGCGACATCTCGCTTCATGCCATACCACCAATACCTGCTCTTAAGGTCATGATACATCTTCGTACTCCCAGGATGAATGGAATAGTCGGAATCATGAGCCTCCTTCAAAATCAATTCACGGATCTCTTTCACTTCAGGCACACAGATTTTTTTCCCGTGCCACACCGTACCTTGTTCATCCTTTCTGAAACCAGGGGCTTTATTATCCTTGATGAGTTCTCTGATTTCTTGTATCTTCTCATCATTCTTTTGACCGTTGCGTATATCTTGCTCTAATGTGGAGTCCACTTCCATGGCGATGGCTTCACCACTATTCACCAAACATATATTGAGTTTTACAACCTCTTCCTTCAGATCTGTAGGTATGTCCTTTAAGCTCAGCCTATTGACCTGCACCTTCCGGCTTAAAGCATCTGCTATGACGTTCGCTTTCCCAGGATGATAGTTGATGCCCACATCAAAGTCATTGATTAGCTCTAACCATCTCCTTTGTCTGAGGTTGAGATCTGGCTGTGTGAAAATATACTTTAAGCTCTTATGATCCGTATATATCTCTATCCTCTTCCCCATCAAGTAATGCCGCCAAATCTTTGTAAGGGCCTCAGTTTTTGACACCCATTTGTAGTGTTCATCCCCACACCACACACCTCATTTGAAGAAGAATGATGAACACAAATGAAGAGCAAGTAACAATTATCAACATGCTCATTAGGGAACAAACTTACACATTGCAAAAGTGGTATTTCCCACATGTGATATAGATGGGCTGAACATAGGAAAAACTCCTACACTTTGCTAAGGATGTCCATGCCAAGTTTCACCCAAATTCAAAACCTTTTTGAGGTCATCTTGGGTATAGATAGGAAGGGGGCAGTTTGAAAACATATTCAAATTCAAACTGTTTTTATACCATGAATTTGAAAGTGGAAGGCATATTCTTACTCAGCACATTTTTGTGAGCTCACACACCAATTTTCACTCCATTTGGAGTTGATCTTGACATGAGCTAAGGGGGAGAAATTCAAACTTTATTTGAATTTCAAACTGAACTTGTGCTGAAATTCATTCAAACCAAACCTCATTTGAACTTTGATCAATTCAAATGGCTCATGGGGGAATAATTTGAATTGCCAAGGGTAGTATGGGGTTCACTGTTTACAACAGTGATTAAAAGTAAATTTCAGAGGTTAAAAGGAGGGGTGGGACCCACATGTCAGCCTCTACTTCAACACAAACCGACTGAGACTTTTCACTCGGGTCGCCGAGCCGCAGCGGTGATCGCCACCGAGGCCAGCCACCGCGCCACCAGCTGCTTGCCCACGCGTGGGCATGAGGCGGTGCAGAGTCTTCTTAAGGCGCCTGCCCCCCTCCTCGGCCGAGGTACCGACGTGTTTTCCCGCAAGAACCCAGCACCGGCCGAAAGTTTCCGCAGTTCGGACTTGATCGGAGAACGCCGATCGCAGCTCCCTCCTTCCACTCCAGAGTCCCAGCAAGGTACTAGAGACCTTCCTCCATCCTCCCCGTTGCTAGAATTCGGTTGAAACCGAGTGATATCGGCTGTGCCGAAAGATCAAACTCGGAACTTGGAACCGCCGCACCTCGGGCTCTCGTGGACAGCCCACCCTGGGCGTTGTCACGCCCGAGCCAAGGCACCCTTGGACGCGCGGGTGACCGGTGCTGCTCATCCCCGAGCCACAGCTCGAGTGGTTGCTCACCGGCGGCGAATTTCCACTTTTCCCCTTTCTGTGTGCAGAACGACCTTCGGGTACGATTCTGTTTAATTCGTGCTCTATAAAGGATTAGAGGGCCTCAGGCCACTCCCACACGAGCTAGACACGGTAACGCACAAGTTGCCTTCACAACTCTGGGCCGGAGAACCTCTTTGCCTGGCATAATTTAAGGTCTACTAATGGCAGAACGAACGGGGGTATCGGGCGCACGGTGAGGACCTATTTCGGGCTTTCCCCCAGCTGCCTCGAGCTCATGTCGACCTTCTCTGAGGTCCACTGATGCTCCCCGACCGATTTCCCAAGTAGCTGAGGTGCTAGGAGAGTCAGCCGACATGGCCGAAGTCATTCCGATATGGCGGCTCGTCGCCGACCATGCTCCGGCCGTTGTCATGAGCAGCTGACCCTCGGATCCTGTTCCCCAAGTAAAAGTAGGCAGGGGCGGCCAGAATCAAGAAGTTTGGAGCTGTACAGCAGCCGGCGGCAAGCCCTCCGGCGAGGTCCCTCGGCGGCGGGGCGCGGGTGTCGCGAGGTTGAAGAAGGGGGTGGACCCCAGCTGTCAGCGGCCGATATTTTGAATCGGGATCCGGCTGCGGCCGGGATCGGGAGTGCTGGCGCGCAAAATCCTTGTGGGCCGCGGTGTGCCATCGCCTAGGCGTGCGACGCGTGTACCCTGGGCCCACGCGCGAGTTTAAACTTTTCCCCGATTTTCAGATTTCCTTCAAACTTCAAATCCTTATAACTTTGGCTAGAAAGCTCCAAATTGAGTGAACCAAATTTTGCTGGATTCAGCTCTCTGAGTACTTTCCAGCAAATCAAGTTTCACTTCATGAAATTCCTTAATTCTCCAGAATTAATTCCTTAAAGTTTAAACTGTTAGGAATTTTAACTGGAGAATCCTTTGGAGGAAAATCCTGAAATTTTGCTGAGATGTTCCCCAAAATATCCTTGAACTACCATAAAAAATTTAGATCCATTTGAGCTCATTTAGTCCACCTGATGATGTGATTAATAAAACTGTTCCAGAGAAAATAGAAAATGTTCAGAAACATTTTCAGAATTTTCTCTGAAATTGTTTAGCTCATATCTTTAGTTAGGGACTTCCAAATTAAGTGGGACCAACTCCATTAGAACCCTCTGAAAATCTAGTTTTCAGAAAGTCATAGTTTGTCTCATGAAAATTCCTAGAACACCCTAAGAGTTCCAATTAAGGTCAAGGACATAATTATTTGTGGAGGGCTCAAATGAGCTTTGCTGCAACTAAAACTTGACCAAGTCTCTGTTTAGGTTGTAACCAAGCCACAGTAAAAGTTTCACAGTCATTAGGTCTATCTAGCAAAGGTTATAGACTTCACAACTTCAAACTTAATACAAATGCATTAAATTAATACATGTATTGTTTCTATCATGTAGTCGCTAAGGTCGAGGAGGAACCCGAAGTCCTAGACTTCGTTACTCCGGAGGAACAGCTAGCCTATGACCAAGAGCAGCAAGGCAAGCTCCGGTTTGTATTAACCTTTTTACAAATTTTTATTGTTTTGAGCACATACTTGTTTCCTTTGTTCTGTGCATTAGAGTCTTGTTTGGAAATCCAGCTGCATAGCCAAGAGAACCATGGGTTGGGTTTAGGATTGCAAACCTCGTTAGCCACTGCATTGCTAGGATAGAGTAGGATTCGGTACAAGTCGAGTAGTTGGAACTACTCGCGAGAATAGGCTAGAGGCACATTGCTCGGGTAGAGATAGCACATGATACACATGGCAAGAAAATGAGACCGAGCGGAGAGTAAGGGCAGCAGGACTTTGGGGCCTGTGTGCTGTAGCTCCGCTTGTGTCGATTGAGGACCGAGCCGTGTGCGGGCCTGTTGAACAAGCTAGAACAGTACCGAAGACCTACCGGCTATATGGGAACCGGGAAACTGATGTAACTCGGGTAGCTGGGTATTGAGGCATTGCCCGTCGTTCAGAGGGTAGGTTGAGAGCTCGAGGTGTAAATCGGCTGGCGGCACGGAGATGCGCGTGCAGAGACCTCTTGCTCGGGACGATGGGACCGGTTCAATATTTGGCTGACGGGTGAAAGGTAGTCGCGTACGGCGTCCGTGATGGTTGTTGTAGGCAACATCGAGTACGGGCGTACGTGACGGGTTGTTCGGGTAACCCTGCAGGTGTAAATCGATTATAATCGCCGTCCCTCGCGGTCAGTGAGTACCACTTGTTCACTGTACCGTGACGTAGAAAGAACAGGCTAGTTACATGTTAAAATGTTGCTGATTGAAAGCTGGACATTGATTGTTAATGATATGCTGTAGCTTAGAGCTAATTAAAGTTCTTTTCAACTTTGGGCAAAGTACATGAGAGAAATGTGTTTCTTGTTTGATTGCGGCTCTCTCATGTGCCTTAGCGTAAGGTTCTCCACAACCTGCTGCTAAAACTTGAAAGTAAGGTTCCACTAATTAGGCGAGTCCTTGCAAATGATTTTTACCTCATGCAATCCATTACCCTCATGTAGAAGTTCCATGTTTAGGTGAGACGGGTCAGACTTGCTGAGCCTTCGTGCTCACTGCTTGTGTTTGAAGCTTTTGCAGGGTTCTATGAGGAAGGGACTCCCGAAGAGGAGACGGAACCCCAGGAGGGGAACCCCGTCGAGTGGGAGTCGTGCACGCCGCAGAGTTAGTGTGCGTGTGTGCTAGCAAGGACACGTTCGAGGGCTGAACGTGCACTTGATGCTTAGTCTACGCCCGCGAGTGTAGACCGAACTTATTTTGATGTAAACATGTTCATAAACTTGTTTATGTAATGAAACTTCCGCTTCCGCTTTGCACCTTTGACGTGTGTTATACGGTGCTGTGCAACGCAGCACCCCTCAGCGTGATCCTGGCTCGACAGGACCAATGGGGTCGTGTCAGCGTGGTATCAGAGCTCGCTTGAGGTTTAACACAGTACAAAGGTCTTCTTTTTCAAAAATCCAGTGAAGAACGAGTTAGTAGCCCGTATAAGGATGTTATTAGTATATAGGAAGTGGCTTAGTAACCTAATTGTTATGTCGGAAAATCGTGCATCTCGGGACGTTCATGTCTTGGGGGTGCACGTAAGCGCTGTCCACCAGTGCGCACAAGCTGAAGGGTGGAGCCCCACGGGTGGCAGGTAACCCGACCCGCTTTAGTATCCTCTACGACTCTTCATGTCGTTTGGGGTATTCGAGCAACGTCTGTCCCTGGCGTGCGTGGTGCAATATGGGAGACCCCGTCACGTGGTCTGAAACGTGAACACGTAACTCAAGGCGTGGTTGGCTTGAGAACATCCGGGCGAGTGATGACGGTCGGGTGTACTAACTGTATGTATTCCGGGCTCGGTGTGCAGCCGAGTCTGATGATTGTTTGAGTTTCTGCAGGTAGCCTTACCACGAAACGGTAGACGTGTAGCATCCGTGTGCGAGTGACGAGTAGTGCCACTGAACTAACGAAGCCGGCTAAGTCCGGTATAGTTTTTTTTTTCCTTTGTGAGGACGTAGTACCGACATAATCTGGTGACGCCTCGACGTCACATCCAATTAAATGAACAACTTCATTTAAAAACTTGAAGGTTTTGATCCAAAGTAGTAAAACTTGATGTAACTCCTTTCCTCGAACAGGATATTCAAAGTTAACAAGTTTTCAACTTATAGGATGTTAAGGACAGAGCACTCTGTTTTCAGCTGAATCAAGGCTGAGGTTAATCAGAGGTTAGAGGTTGAGTTCTTTCGAGGTTGGGGTCGTATGATACATTTCTGGAGAGCGTCGGAAGAGCTTTACAACTCTTCTGTTGAGGTCCAGAGGTGTCTCATCCCTTAACCACTTGAAAAAATGCAGTGGAGTTGAAACTGTCCAGAAAACAGGACAGGGTAAAGACTCTCTGTAGACTCTCTATAAATTAAGCATAACTTCCTGCATAAAAATCCAAAAATAGAAAATGAGGTAGTTATGGAAAGCTTATGAGATGGGTTACGACTTTGTAACAGAAAGTTTTGTCAGATTGGGAACAGAATTAACTGGGATTCTTGGATCAATTCAGTACCTAAAGCAGGGAGGTGCTGTCCAATTGATTCCAGAAATTCTGTTAACTTTGACATCTCATAACTTCTGAACCAGGACAGATCTTAGGCCAACCAAATACTTTCTGGAAAGCTATTGAAGTTAACTTTAACTTTGATGTTGAGCTCCAGAATTGGTTTTGCCTTTAACATGGCCTAAATCGGGTTGATGTGGAAACTGGTCAGGGCTGTCATGGGAACAGCAGATCAGCAGTCAAATTTGTTTAAAAATTTGAACTATGTTTCCAATTGTTATGGGTTCAATGACATATCTTATGTTATAACTCAATGGTTTACTGTTTAAATAAATATTTGACATTTCTCAAATATATTTTTACAGATGGCAGCAGATAAACGGTTGGAGAACGGGTGGGTAGTTTCCCACTGTTCTGACGGTAGCGGCTACCCGGAAGCATTGTGGCAAATGCTCCAATATTTCGGGTACAACCAGATGCCGCAATACTTCGCCAAGGAAGAAGGCGAAGAGGGGGACAAGACGTGGACGATCCATGTCGAGGTTCCCGCAGGACCTACACCATCCGGTTGGGTGCCATTCACCGTCACGGTGACAGGAAGACAACCGGAAGGGATGTGGCAAGTGGCAGCCCGTGACACTATGTCACGTTTCTGCCAACTACACGTGCAGGCTATGGAGGGAACTCCATACGCACTCGTTCCGGTGGAAGGACGAGCTCAGCATGTGTGGGAAGAAAGGTACCTGGAGGCAACAGACCCGACTTGCCCAAGGTACAACCCCGCGGAGGCAAACCTCAGCCTCCAAATGAGGGCGGGAAACGCTGTGATGGACAGCCAAGCTGTTCATACGGAGCATCTCGCCACCAAGCTCAAGGAGAGCACATGCCGCGGAGATCAATTCGAGGGTGCTCACAGCGCACTCCGCAATGTGCTCCTTCCGACGATCAAGCGACTGAATGAACAACACAATCAGTTGCGTCGTCTGAAGAAGGCAAAGAAGAAGGCCCGTGTTGACATCGCGGCGTTACAAGAGCTGGTGCAGACCCTAACCCAGCAGAATGAGGACCTTGCTCAGGAGCGGGACGACGCTATTGAGGAAGGACAAGGCTGGGAAGAGGACTACAACCAGGCTATGGACGAGGTGCATGCATTGCAGGACCTCGTGCCCCCGGTATTGGGCGTACCGGTAGTCTTGGGTCTTCCAGCCATGGGAGAACCCGGAATGGGAGAAGAGGTGGTAGACCCCGAGCCACCAGCCAAGGTACCGGAGGAGGACGATCCACAGGAGGTCGAGTTCTACTCCGAGTAGGGGGTTACGGTTGCCAAGTAGGGCAGCTTGGGTAGCGTAACCCAACTTTTGTAATCGGTGACATGTCGGGTAGACAGTAGCGTATGTATAGGTAGTGACGACATGAGCACGACTTCTCGGAGACCCGAGAATAATGTATCTTGTATAAAGTTTGTGCTTTATCAATATATGTGAATGTTGTGCAAGTTAATCATGCGTCGCTTCGATACCTACTGCTGTTTATGGAATTTTGAGTAAGACATGTGCTAATTTCTGCTGTGTTGAATTTCAGAATGACGCGTACTCGTGCCAACCCTGACGTTGGAGGTACTAGCCAAGGGGGAGAGACCTCCCAACCACCTCCCGAGGACTCCTCGGGACAGCAACAGCAGCAGCAACAGCAAACACCGCCACCGCCACTACCAACGGTTACATTGGCCGACATTGTCGCGGCAATGGCGGGCTCGCATCAGCAGCACACAGAGTTGCTGCAGACTCTCATCGCCAATACGTCTCGCCCAGAGAGACGTCAAGATCGTGAGGAGCGCCAACAGAGCTCCTACTCCGAATTCCTGGCGACTCATCCCCCTGTATTCTCAAGGGCGGATGAACCACTTGACGCGGACAACTGGCTCCGCGCCATAGAGATGAAATTCGGGCTGCTCCAAATCAGCGAGCAGCGCAAGACTCAGTTCGCGGTCCAGCAGCTCCAAGGATCCGCGAGCGCGTGGTGGGCCAACTTCTGTGCTTCACAGCCCACCGATCGGGTGATGACCTGGGCGGAGTTCCGGACGGCCTTCAGGGCCTATCATATACCGCCCGGTTTGATGAAGAGAAAGACGCAGGAATTCCTACACCTGCAACAAGGGAGCCGGAACGCGCTGGAATATTCAAGGGCGTTTAACGATCTCGCGCTCTACGCGTCGTGTCACGCAGATACGGACGAGAAGCGGCGGGACCATTTTTACCAGGGGCTTAACCCGCTCCTGAAGGACAAGTTGGCAATGTTCAATCGCGGCAGCCTCAACGACATCATTGATGCTGCGATTGTTCAGGAGGACTCCGGCAAGGAGTTGGCGGCGGCAGAGCGAAAGAGAAGCGCGCCGCAGAGCAGCGGAGAAGGAGGTGGTCCTTCTCAGAAGTTTCGGATGGTGAATCGCCCACCATCAGGTCCACGCTGGCAACCACCACAGCGGTCGATGCCGTTCCGCAGTCGACCGTACTCTTCACCGGCATTCCGGCCGGCACTGCCAGTACCACCGCAACAACAACAGCAGCAACGGGCGATGCCGCGTGCATTTGCACCTCAGCAACGCATGCCGGGCTTTCGTCCACCGAGTACTCCATCAGCAGCGGCCACATGTTACAAGTGTGGTCGCCTAGGACACTTCGCGAGCAGTTGCCCGGAGAGGCAAGGCGGCGGAGTGGCACCGCAGTTTCCGAGGAGGAATCAACCCCGGAACCCTACTAATGCGCGGCGGGCAAACCCTAGGCCCGGCACTGTCCACCAGCTTGCCATTGAGGACGTGCCGGAGGGCGAGCCAATCCTTGCGGGTATGTTCCAACTCCACCAGCATCCCGCTATAGTACTGTTTGATTCAGGCGCCACGCATAATTTTATTAGCCAAGCTTTCATTGCTAAACACAGTTTGCCAATACTACCCACCGATAGTCCATATTTAATTTGCTCACCGGGTGGGAAGATTTCAGCAAGCGTAATGGTCTCCAAAGCACCATTATGCTTGGCGGGTAGAGTGTACCCCACGTCTCTCATTATCTTAGAGGGACAGAAGGTCGATGTCATCCTAGGGATGTCGTGGTTAACCCGCCACGGCGCTGTTTTAGACACCGTCCTTCGAGTCGTGCACTTAAACTCAGAAGTGCACGGGTCTCACTCATTATTTCTGGACAGTCCAGAAATAAAACTTCCAAGTGTCTATCAGTCCACAACTATCAGATTGGAAGATATCCCAGTAGTCCGAGAGTTCCTTGATGTATTCCCGGACGATTTGCCGGGGATGCCACCCGATAGAGAGGTGGAGTTCAAGATTGAACTTGCACCGGGAACCATGCCAATATCCCGAAGGCCGTACAAGATGGCGCCCAAGGAGTTGGCTGAACTGAAGACTCAGCTCACGGACCTTCTGGAGAAGGGTTTTATTAGGCCGAGCTCCTCGCCATGGGGCTGTTCGGCATTATTTGTCAAAAAGAAGGATGAAACGTTGCGGCTTTGCATGGACTACCGTCCATTAAATGCCGTAACCATCAAGAACAAGTACCCTTTGCCACGGATCGACATGTTGTTTGATCAGTTGGTCGAAGCAAAGATCTTTTCCAAGATGGATTTAAGATCCGGGTACCATCAGATTAAGATAAGGGCGGAGGACATCCCAAAGACAGCTTTCTCGACAAGGTACGGACTTTATGAGTACCTGGTCATGTCCTTTGGCCTCACCAATGCTCCAGCTCACTTCATGTACTTAATGAACTCGGTGTTCATGCCGGAGCTGGACAAGTTTGTCGTGGTCTTCATCGACGACATCCTGGTATATTCCAAGTCGGAGGAAGATCACAAGAAACATCTGCGTATAGTCTTGCAACGGCTGCGGGGTCACAAGTTATACGCAAAGTTCAGCAAATGCGAGTTTTGGATATCGCAAGTGCCTTTCCTCGGGCATATCATCTCAGCGGAGGGTATCGCTGTGGACCCGAGCAAGATCACGCAAGTGCTGAATTGGAAATCCCCGAGAACTGTTCATGAGGTACGGAGTTTCCTCGGACTCGCGGGGTATTATCGGAGGTTCATTCCGAACTTCTCGAAGATTGCCAAGCCAATGACAGAGCTGCTGAAGAAGGCTACCAAATATGTTTGGAGTCCAGCATGTGAAGCAGCATTCAAGGCTTTAGTCAAGCACCTGACATCAGCACCGGTTTTGGCGCAGCCAGACACAACAAAACCGTTCGATGTGTACTGCGATGCATCCGGCATTGGGCTCGGATGTGTGCTGATGCAAGACCGAAGAGTGGTCGCGTATGGATCACGGCAGCTTAGGAACCATGAGCAAAATTATCCAACTCACGACTTGGAGCTCGCTGCCGTGGTACTTGCACTGAAGATGTGGAGGCACTACCTACTCGGTAACCTCGTACATTTATATACCGACCACAAAAGCCTCAAGTACATATTCACTCAGAAGGAGCTGAACATGAGGCAACGAAGATGGTTAGAACTGATAAAGGATTACGAGATAGAGATCCATTATCATCCGGGTAAGGCAAACGTTGTGGCGGACGCGCTAAGCCGCAAGTCACACGTCAATAATCTGACCATCACACTGTTGGAAGAGAGCGAACCACCACTACATGTGATTCCACACGGAGCTCTCTACAACCTAACTTTGATCCCCACCATCCGTGAAGAGATAGCGGCAGCCCAGAAGAATGACAAGGGCATGTCACATTTGCGGAGACGTGTAGACAGTGGGGAGTTAAAATGTTTCCGGAAGGACGGAGACGGCGTCCTATGGTTCAAGGACCGGATTGTCGTACCCCAAAACCCGGAGCTACGGAAGAAAATCTTTGATGAGGCTCACTTATCAAAATTTTCTATTCACCCCGGCAGCAACAAAATGTATCAAGAACTCAGAAGAAAGTTTTGGTGGACACGGATGAAGCGAGAGACTGCAAAATACGTGTCCGAGTGTGATACATGTCGAAGGGTGAAGGCGGACCACATGCGGAAACCGGGACTGCTGCAACCACTGGGCATTCCTGCCTGGAAGTGGGAGGACGTGAGCATGGATTTCGTCGTCGGTTTACCCACCACCTTACAGAAACATGATTCGGTGTGGGTGATCGTCGATCGGCTCACCAAAGTTGCCCATTTCATCCCGGTCAACACCAACTACAACGCCAAGAAGTACGCTGAACTGTACATCTCACGGATCCTATGCTTATATGGCGTACCCCGTACCATCATATCGGACCGGGGCACTTTATTTGTGTCCCGTTTTTGGGAGCAGCTACACGCTGCCTTGGGGACGAAGCTGATCCGTAGTTCGGCCTACCACCCGCAGACGGATGGACAAACTGAGCGGGTAAATTAAATCCTAGAAGACATGCTACGAGCTTGCGCTATCGACCACGGCAAGAATTGGGATGATCACTTGCCGTTAGCCGAGTTCTCGTACAACAATGGGTACCATGCCAGCATCAGGATAGCGCCCTATGAGGCGCTATACGGCAGGAAATGCCGCACACCACTGAACTGGTGTGAGTCTGGCGAGAGGGTTACCTTCGGGATTGACCTTGTCAACGACGCGGAAGAAAAGGTTCGACTGATTCAAGCAAACCTAAGAGCTGCTCAATCCCGACAAAAACAGTATGCGGACCGGAGAAGGCGCCCATTACAATTCGAAGTTGGAGATCACGTATATCTACGGGTGTCTCCAATGAAGGGTGTAAACAGATTTGGGGTGAGAGGAAAGTTGGCACCCCGATTCATCGGTCCATTCCAGATTACCGAAAGATGTGGATCGGTGGCATACCGGCTGAAATTACCAGAAGCACTTTCCGGTGTGCACGACGTCTTTCACATTTCCCAGCTGAGGAAGTGTCTCAAGCTATCAACTACCGTTCAGCTGGAAGGCATTGAAGAACTGCAACCGGATCTCACCTATCGGGAGGAACCGGTGCAGATTATTGATGAGAAGGCCCGAACCACACGCAACCGTACGTTGTGGTTCTACAAGGTTCTGTGGAGTAATCACTCCGTGGACGAAGCGACATGGGAGAGCGAAGAATTCCTTCGTACTAACTACCCCGATTTTCTCACGTCGCATATCCGGTAATTTTCCACCGTCCTCTCTCTCATTTTCACCTTATAATCTCGGGACGAGATTCTTTTAAGGGGGGAGGAATGTAAGGGCCTCAGTTTTTGACACCCATTTGTAGTGTTCATCCCCACACCACACACCTCATTTGAAGAAGAATGATGAACACAAATGAAGAGCAAGTAACAATTATCAACATGCTCATTAGGGAACAAACTTACACATTGCAAAAGTGGTATTTCCCACATGTGATATAGATGGGCTGGACATAGGAAAAACTCCTACACTTTGCTAAGGATGTCCATGCCAGGTTTCACCCAAATTCAAAACCTTTTTGAGGTCATCTTGGGTATAGATAGGAAGGGGGCAGTTTGAAAACATATTCAAATTCAAACTGTTTTTATACCATGAATTTGAAAGTGGAAGGCATATTCTTACTCAGCACATTTTTGTGAGCTCGCACACCAATTTTCACTCCATTTGGAGTTGATCTTGACATGAGCTAAGGGGGAGAAATTCAAACTTTATTTGAATTTCAAACTGAACTTGTGCTGAAATTCATTCAAACCAAACCTCATTTGAACTTTGATCAATTCAAATGGCTCATGGGGGAATAATTTGAATTGCCAAGGGTAGTATGGGGTTCACTGTTTACAACAGTGATTAGAAGTAAATTTCAGCGGTTAAAAGGAGGGGTGGGACCCACATGTCAGCCTCTACTTCAACACAAACCGACTGAGACTTTTCACTCGGGTCGCCGAGCCGCAGCGGTGATCGCAACCGAGGCCAGCCACCGCGCCACCAGCTGCTTGCCCACGCGCGGGCATGAGGCGGTGCAGAGCCTTCTTAAGGCGCCTGCCCCCCTCCTCGGCCGAGGTACCGACGTGTTTTCCCGCAAGAACCCAGCACCGGCCGAAAGTTTCCGCAGTTCGGACTTGATCGGAGAACGCCGATCGCAGCTCCCTCCTTCCACTCCAGAGACCCAGCAAGGTACTAGAGACCTTCCTCCATCCTCCCCGTTGCTAGAATTCGGTTGAAACCGAGTGATATCGGCTGTGCCGAAAGATCAAACTCGGAACTTGGAACCGCCGCACCTCGGGCTCTCGTGGACAGCCCACCCTGGGCGTTGTCACGCCCGAGCCAAGGCACCCTTGGACGCGCGGGTGACCGGTGCTGCTCATCCCCGAGCCACAGCTCGAGTGGTTGCTCACCGGCGGCGAATTTCCACTTTTCCCCTTTCTGTGTGCAGAACGACCTTCGGGTACGATTCTGTTTAATTCGTGCTCTAGAAAGGATTAGAGGGCCTCAGGCCACTCCCACACGAGCTAGACACGGTAACGCACAAGTTGCCTTCACAACTCTGGGCCGGAGAACCTCTGTGCCCGGCGTAATTTAAGGTCTACTAATGGCGGAACGAACGGGGGGTATCGGGCGCACGGTGAGGACCTATTTCGGGCTTTCCCCGAGCTGCCTCGAGCTCATGTCGACCTTCTCTGAGGTCCACTGATGCTCCCCGACCGATTTCCCAAGTAGCTGAGGTGCTAGGAGAGTCAGCCGACATGGCCGAAGTCATTCCGATATGGCGGCTCGTCGCCGACCATGCTCCGGCCGTTGTCATGAGCAGCTGACCCTCGGATCCTGTTCCCCAAGTAAAAGTAGGCAAGGGCGGCCAGAATCAAGAAGTTTGGAGCTGTACAGCAGCCGGCGGCGAGCCCTCCGGCGAGGTCCCTCGGCGGCGGGGCGCGGGTGTCGCGAGGTTGAAGAAGGGGGTGGACCCCAGCTGTCAGCGGCCGATATTTTGAATCGGGATCCGTCTGCGGCCGGGATCGGGAGTGCTGGCGCGCAAAATCCTTGTGGGCCGCGGTGTGCCATCGCCTAGGCGTGCGACGCGTGTACCCTGGGCCCACGCGCGAGTTTAAACTTTTCCCCGATTTTCAGATTTCCTTCAAACTTCAAATCCTTATAACTTTGGCTAGAAAGCTCCAAATTGAGTGAACCAAATTTTGCTGGATTCAGCTCTCTGAGTACTTTCCAGCAAATCAAGTTTCACTTCATGAAATTCCTTAATTCTCCAGAATTAATTCCTTAAAGTTTAAATTGTTAGGAATTTTAACTGGAGAATCCTTTGGAGGAAAATCCTGAAATTTTTCTGAGATGTTCCCCAAAATATCCTTGAACTACCATAAAAATTTCAGATCCATTTGAGCTCATTTAGTCCACCTGATGGTGTGATTAGTAAAACTGTTCCAGAGAAAATAGAAAATGTTCAGAAACATTTTCAGAATTTTCTCTGAAATTGTTTAGCTCATATCTTTAGTTAGGGACTTCCAAATTAAGTGGGACCAACTCCATTAGAACCCTCTGAAAATCTAGTTTTCAGAAAGTCATAGTTTGTCTCATGAAAATTCCTAGAACACCCTAAGAGTTCCAATTAAGGTCAAGGACATAATTATTTGTGGAGGGCTCAAATGAGCTTTGCTGCAACTAAAACTTGACCAAGTCTCTGTTTAGGTTGTAACCAAGCCACAGTAAAAGTTTCACAGTCATTAGGTCTATCTAGCAAAGGTTATAGACTTCACAACTTCAAACTTAATACAAATGCATTAAATTAATACATGTATTGTTTCTATCATGTAGTCGCTAAGGTCGAGGAGGAACCCGATGTCCTAGACTTCGTTACTCCGGAGGAACAGCTAGCCTATGACCAAGAGCAGCAAGGCAAGCTCCGGTTTGCATTAACCTTTTTACAAATTTTTATTGTTTTGAGCACATACTTGTTTCCTTTGTTCTGTGCATTAGAGTCTTGTTTGGAAATCCAGCTGCATAGCCAAGAGAACCATGGGTTGGGTTTAGGATTGCAAACCTCGTTAGCCACTGCATTGCTAGGATAGAGTAGGATTCGGTACAAGTCGAGTAGTTGGAACTACTCGCGAGAATAGGCTAGAGGCACATTGCTCGGGTAGAGATAGCACATGATACACATGGCAAGAAAATGAGACCGAGCGGAGAGTAAGGGCAGCAGGACTTTGGGGCCTGTGTGCTGTAGCTCCTCTTGTGTCGATTGAGGACCGAGCCGTGTGCGGGCCTGTTGAACAAGCTAGAACAGTACCGAAGACCTACCGGCTATATGGGAACCGGGAAACTGATGTAACTCGGGTAGCTGGGTATTGAGGCATTGCCCGTCGTTCAGAGGGTAGGTTGAGAGCTCGAGGTGTAAATCGGCTGGCGGCACGGAGATGCGCGTGCAGAGACCTCTTGCTCGGGACGATGGGACCGGTTCAATATTTGGCTGACGGGTGAAAGGTAGTCGCGTACGGCGTCCGTGATGGTTGTTGTAGGCAACATCGAGTACGGGCGTACGTGACGGGTTGTTCGGGTAACCCTGCAGGTGTAAATCGATTATAATCGCCGTCCCTCGCGGTCAGTGAGTACCACTTGTTCACTGTACCGTGACGTAGAAAGAACAGGCTAGTTACATGTTAAAATGTTGCTGATTGAAAGCTGGACATTGATTGTTAATGATATGCTGTAGCTTAGAGCTAATTAAAGTTCTTTTCAACTTTGGGCAAAGTACATGAGAGAAATGCGTTTCTTGTTTGATTGCGGCTCTCTCATGTGCCTTAGCGTAAGGTTCTCCACAACCTGCTGCTAAAACTTGAAAGTAAGGTTCCACTAATTAGGCGAGTCCTTGCAAATGATTTTTACCTCATGCAACCCATTACCCTCATGTAGAAGTTCCATGTTTAGGTGAGACGGGTCAGACTTGCTGAGCCTTCGTGCTCACTGCTTGTGTTTGAAGCTTTTGCAGGGTTCTATGAGGAAGGGACTCCCGAAGAGGAGACGGAACCCCAGGAGGGGAACCCCGTCGAGTGGGAGTCGTGCACGCCGCAGAGTTAGTGTGCGTGTGTGCTAGCAAGGACACGTTCGAGGGCTGAACGTGCACTTGATGCTTAGTCTACGCCCGCGAGTGTAGACCGAACTTATTTTGATGTAAACATGTTCATAAACTTGTTTATGTAATGAAACCTCCGCTTCCGCTTTGCACCTTTGACGTGTGTTATACGGTGCTGTGCAACGCAGCACCCCTCAGCGTGATCCTAGCTCGACAGGACCAATGGGGTCGTGTCAATCTTCATCACGTGTACTAGTACGGCTAGCTCTAGGTCATGCGTAGGATAGTTCTTCTCGTGTTTCCGGAGCTGCCGGGACGCATAAGCCATGACATGCCCCTCTTGCATGAGAACACATCCCAACCCATTTCCAGAGGCATCGCAGTACACCGAAAAGTTCTTCTGCATACCTGGCATAACTAGCACTGGGGCTGTTGTCAGTCTTTTCTTCAGCTCTTGAAAACTCGTCTCACACTACGGTGTCCATGTGAATGCGATTCCCTTCTCTAACAATTTGGTGAGGGGTCTCGAAATCTTGGAGAAACCCTCGATAAACCGTCGATAATACCCAGCCAATCCTAAGAAGCTTCGAACTTCCCCGACATTCTCAGGGGTCTTCCACTTCTGTACATCCTCGATCTTGGCGGGATCTATGGAGATTCCTGCCTTCGAAATTATATGTCCTAAGAAGGGGACTCTCTTCAGCCAAAACTCACACTTGCTCAACTTTGCATATAGTTGGTGTTCTCTCAGCTTTTGCAACACCAACCTTAGATGTTTTTCATGTTCTTCTTCATCTTTGGAGAAGACGAGAATGTCATCTATGAAAACCACCACAAATTTGTCCAGATATTCCATGAATACCTTGTTCATGAGATACATGAAGTATGCCGGGGCATTAGTTAGCCCGAAAGGCACTGTAACACCCCAAAATCTTGTTAAGACCCTAAATCCTGTTAAGAGGGGAATTTAAAATTTTTTGGATGTGTTGCATGTTTGCAACAATTTAAATTCAAACTGGAATTCAATTTAAACTCAAAACAGAAAAGAAATAGAAAAAGAAAAAAAGAAAACAGAAAAAAACCGGCCAGTGGGCCGAAACCCACCAGCCGGCCCACCCTTCCCCCCCCCCCCCCCCCCCCCCCCCGCGCCAGCCCGCAGCCGCGCGCCCACGCTCTCTCTCTCAGACAGGTGGGACCCACCTGTCATCCCTAACCCCCGATCGTCCGAAACTCGGACTGTTCACCCGCGCGCGCGCGATCACAACCGACCGGATTTCCGGCCGAATTCTGGTTCCGGAGGACTCCCACTCGATCTAAACAAACCACCGCCCTCCCCCGTCTATAAAAACCCCGGCCTAGTCCTGTTTTTCTCACGCGATCTGCTGTTTTTACTCCGGTGAGAACCCGAGCCTTCTCCGGCGAATTCTGGCCGATCTACGCTCGGAAATTCCGATCAAACTCGCTGGTCTTGATCCACCACCTCCGGGGAACCCTGCAGGTGCAGAAAACTCGGTGACTTGCGGTTCAAACACAGCGCCGACGAGCCTCGCCGTGGTTTCGCTTCGGACCTCGTCGCCGATCGCTTTCCAGGACCTCCGAGCTCAAGAAAACCCCCGAGGTGAGATCCCCGACCTCCCCTCCACCGATCTATGCCATAAAATCACAGTTCTAGGAAGAATTTACGAAGATCCGAAACTCTCCGGCGAGTTCTCCGCCTCCCGCCGCCGTACGCCGCCGGGCAGCGCCGCCCGCGCTCGATCAGAGCGACGTGGCCGCTTGTGCGCCGTTTATTTTAAATCGCACGGTTGAGTTTAAATCCCCGCGTACCGGTTCGACGTTATAATCTCAGCCGTCTGTTTTAAATCGGACGGTCCACGTCAGCCCCGCGTTATAAAGACTGGAAATCTTACGTGCTACCCCCTGGGGTTCTCGGGAAATAAGAGCTAGCCCCAGAAACTTCTGATCTAGCCCCTGGAACTTCAGGAAATCATGTAAATTCATTTAAAAATCAGGTTTAGCCCTGGACTTAATAAAAATTAGGAAAAACTCCTCTGTTATGAGTAGTTAGACCCCTGAAAATTGTTAAAATAATATTATAGACCCTGTAGTGGGGTGAGTTTACCTTTTTAACCCTGTTTGATATTTAATTTAGGAAATTGAATATGTGACTAGTATTTAAAATTTAAAAAGTGGGACAAAAACATATTGTAAAAATTAAATTAAAAACTTTCTCAGTACTTAGAAAACTTTGGAGTGAGATAAAAATATATTTTGGGCTGAAATGAATCTGTTTAATTTATTATTCACTTTTATTAGTTATAGGGACACATTTTTAAGTAAAGAATAGTTCTGAAAATAGGGAAAATAAATGTAAAATAGTTTACATCAGAGGAAAAGGTCAAAAATATATTAGTAAATATTTTAGATCAGAACCTATTCTGTTTAGATGATGTGTCTTGTTATTTTCATAATAAAGTTCACATTTAGGCATAGGAAATAAATCTGAAAATTTAGCAACTAGTAAATGATAAATGAAGTTTCTAAAATCCAAAGAATTCAGTTTAGGGTTGGTAGAAATTCTGAAGACACATATGGAGTAGGAAAATACCTTTTATGCATACTTGGTAGCTAAAAGGTGTAGTAATTAAATATAAGGAATTTATTTAAATTGGAAACTCATATATAAAGTATGCAAGCATAAATGTGAATACTAAAGTAGGAATCATATACACATGATTAAAAGTGCATGTAAGCCACAAATCAACACATATAGAGTAACCACAACACATATAATTGTGAATGACTTTCATAAATGTGAATGTGTGGTTTGTATGAAGTGGAAGTGTGAACTATGTCTTATGGATTGTTGTTTTTCTTTTGCTATGTGTGATGGTATGATGTAGAACCTGCTCCAGAGCAAGTTCTTCCTTTCCAAGATCAGGACTACCCATTTCAAGAGCAGCAGGAAGGAGGCAAGTGTCCTTGACCACTTTGATCCTATACTAGGATGTGTAGATATAATTATTTGCATTGTCAATTGAAAATATGAAACCCATGCTAGGAAGTTTCCTTAGAATTGCATTACCTTGTTTCCTTGTAGCTTGGGTTGGGATTTATTTTATCATGTCATTCATTATTATGCATATGCTTAGCCATGCTTAGAATGGGATATTTGGGATATGAGATCATCAGTATATTTTACCATACTCTTGAATGAGATGTTGTGAGTTATGTAGAGGTAGGGATCAAGGCAAGTTGTATGTTTTGGTTGGTGCTGGGTGCACGAGACTCGGGTTTGTGTTTAGTGCTTGCCTAGATTCTAAGGACCGGTTCATGGAGCATGTAACCTGGCTTTACCGTGCCAACCACATGCTGAGATGGGGCAGCTTGGCCAATTAATTAGGTGTATCCCCGGCGTAGTATGGGTGTGTTGGATGGTGCGGGGAATAGGTGTCAGCTGGACTACCATATGAACCGCAAGGCTCAAGAGGGGGCCACTACAGCGGGGTTGGAGCCTCTTGTATGCTGTTAGGGGTGAAACCTCAGTGGGCCCATGCTCGTCGGGAATACCTTTGTAAAGGCTTCGTAGTGATCTCCTGGCTACACACCTGGGAAGTGTGAATGTGGTTCGTAGCCACTGGCATAATGGAGGTTCTTTTAGTCCACCCGGCAACGGGGGATGAAATCACTACATGTGGGTACAGTGGTACAAACTTTGCAGAGTCAAAACTGTCATGACAGCCGTGCTCACGGTCAAGAGCGGCTTGGACTTATTCATGATTAGAGGATGATGGCTTTGGAAGTTGTGGGTGTTAAGCGGGGAGCTTAACATTGGAAATGATGTTATGGTTATTTGGGATGAGAGATTGGGACCATTTCACCTGTGTAGTAATGTAGGTGCTTAATAAGCTAAGGTGATAGGTATTAATTGCATAGTGCTTTAACCATGAGTTCAACCTCTCCTTGTTCTAGCCATGCATGACATAACTTTCCCACACTTGCTGAGTACCATCGGTACTCAACCTTGCATATTTTGTTGGTTTATATTGCTACTCAGGTCAAGATAATGAGGTGGTGTATAGTGACCAAGACTTTGGAACCGAAGAAGGTTTCTAGGTTCATGGAGACCCCCGGGCAGCGCCTGTGACGGAGCCCTCAAGAATAATATTCCGCTGCTAGTTTATTTACTTGTGATGAACTTATTATTGTTCATCGAGACATTTGCTATGTAAGACTTATTTATATTCGACACCTTGCTTGTAATAAATGATGCTTCACTATTTATCATCACATGTATGAGAAAATGATCCTGGCATACATGTGATATTCACTTGGTTGTTCTTCGGAAAAACCGGGTGTGACAGGCATGATGGTGTATTCATACAGTCCGTACCGAGATACGAAAGCTGTCTTTGGAATATCAGTTTGCCTTATCTTAAGTTGGTTGTATCCCGACCGGAGATCAATTTTCGAGAACACACAAGCTCCCCTCAACTGATCAAACAAGTCTTCAATGCGAGGTAATGGGTACTTGTTCTTGATGGTTACTTCATTCAACGCACGGTAGTCTACGCATAACCTTTGGGTTCCGTCCTTCTTGGGCACAAATATCACTGGAGCTCCCCATGGTGAGGAACTAGGACGAATGTACCCCTTCTCTGTCAATTCTCTTAAATGTTCATTGAGTTCTTCCAGTTGTTTGGAGTCCATCCGATAGGGCCTCTTGTATATTGGAGCTGTTCCAGGCACTAGCTTAATCGCGAATTCCACTTCACGATCGGGGGGCATACCTGGCAACTCCTCCGGAAAAACATCAGGATATTCCCTGATGATCCTGATCTCTTCCACTTCCACATCAACTGATTGAGTTTAATGTCCCTCCTAGGCTCTTGTATGGTTATGAACTTTACTCTTGTGCCACTAGGGTGAGTTAGTTCCACAGTTCTTGTCGAACAATGGATGATTCCTTTGTGTTTGGTCAACCAATCCATATCCTAAATAATATCTATCCCTTGTGAGTCTATCACTATGAGATTTGCAGTAAATACTACCCCATTAATTTCTAGATTCACCTTGGGACACACTTGTCTTGTCCTTATCTCTCCCCCTGGAGAGTTTACTGCTAGCATATGGTTCATTTGTGCTGTTGCTAGACCATGCTTCTTAACAAACTCTTGAGCAATGAATGAGTGGGTAGCACCAAAATCGAACAACAGGGTTGCAATGTGTAAATTGGCAGGAAACTTACCAACTACCACGTCAGGTGCCTCTTGCGCCTCCTCCATGGTCACGTGGTTCACCCGTCCTCGCATCACATTCTGCTGTTGTGGCTGCATGGGCTTCTTCTTTGGGCACTTATGGGCGTAGTGCCCCACTTCACCACAGTTGAAGCATTGCACCCCAACCATAGGTGTCTGGCCTTTGTTGTCTTGGGGTTGGTTCTGTGGTCCTTGCACTGTTGGTCGAGGTTGATATGTGGGATGAGGCTGCTGTACAAACTGACGCTGCGGCTGTGCCGGTGCTGATGGAGGCCTGAAATTTGGGTTGTACCCTCTGGGTGCTGAGTAGGGTACCACAGCACGGCTCGTCTGCCCTGCGGGTAGTTGTATCAGTCGTGGGCGTGTGTTGCTACCCGAGGCTTGGTGTGACCATCCCGCCTTCCTCTTGTTTTCAGTTTCCATGGCCTTCAGCTTCCTCTCCACAACAAATGCTCTTTTGGAAACTTTCATACTCGTTGGAGGACATTGCACACTGCATTTCCGCAGTAAGTCCTTCCACAAAGCAGTCCTGTTTCTGCTCATCAGTCTTGATGTCCCGTGGTGCATAACGGGATAGTTGGGTGAATTTAGTGAGGTATTCCCTCACAGTCATGTTTCCTTGCTGCAGCCCCAAAAACTCCTTTCTCTTGTTTTTGAGTTCACCCCTTGGTATGTAATGGTTGCGGAAACTGCACTTGAACTCTTCCCGAGTGATGTTCTCAGGGTCATGATGGGCTGCTACGTAAGCGGTCCACCAATCAGCAGCAGGTCCATGCAATTGGTGAGAGGCAAACAGCACCCTCTCATACCCTTGGCATTGTATGATCCTCATCTTGCTCTCAATGGTCTTTAGCCAGTCATCTGCCTCCAGAGGTTCAGCAGCACTTGCAAACTTTTGAGGTTGAGTCCCTAGAAACTCACTCAACCTTGGTTGCCGTGGTGCAGCTTGTGGGGGTGGAGCTTGGTGAAAGTTGGCCACCACTTGAGTTACGCTCTGGATGAGCTGATTCTGGTTTTCAAGCATCTGGTGGGTAGGATCAGCTCCTTCACGGCGACCACCCCTGTCTTGTCCTCCAAAAAGATGAGGGTTGCCGGCCTCATCGTTGTTGTTGGCGGGGTTGGCACCACGACCCTTTCCTCTTCCGGCCATCTATAATGATCAACCAAATGTTAATTTAAAGCATTACGTATTAACTTCCCAATTTGCTTGTTTTAAACTTAAACTTTTGAGGCCTTATTATGTTAACATTTTCTCAAGGTTTCACGTCTCACGCAAAAATAGATGCACTCTTAATTCATAGGGGTTCACACATCAAAGCAAAGCAACCTAAAGACGAGGTTGTGGACAAAGGCCAATGGCTTCCACAACTCACGTCACACACCAAACATTAACACACAATTAACTAAGGTATTGACTCGACTACTCGATAACCTGCTGGACTAAGGGAAAGGACTCTACACAACTCGTATCACTGAGCTGGCTCCTCGGGATCTTCCTCATTATTGCAGCTGCCCTCTGACTCCGCTTTGGGTGGGGAAGCTTCTGGTGGAGAAGTGCGGCGACGCCTGCTCGCCCGGTGATCTGGGGAGTCAGGAGTCCATGTGTCATTCACGGTGACACACAGTTCATTCCCATCTCCTCTTTTTCTCGCCCTCAAGCTGGCTCGAAGCAATGCCTCGGTCTCCTTCAGGGTGTCACGAACATCCTGAAGCTCCTGCTGACACTCCTGCAGTCGAGTGCTGAACATAGCAGCATCCTCCAAGCACAGGTCCATGTCCTCATGGGAAGTCCCCTGCTGCACTAGCGGGTACTTGTACTCCGCTGTACCACTCACACGCTGGAGGACATACATGTACTCAGTCCTGTCCAGGTGGCGACGGTAGATGTAACTCTGGCAGGTGATGGCCTCCCAGGTGACATCCTTCTCGGCATCAACCTGTGTCGCTCGACAAGCTGGAGAGCGGTGGATCTTGAGCAGCTGATTTTCATGGATAATCCTCATTTCTGAACTCCATTCTTCCTGCTTCTCACGGATGGTCCGGGTGGAGCTGTAGTGTATGGTTAGCTTGCCCGTATTGCCGGCGGCTTGGAGCATACGTTGAAGACGGCGCAACAAGCCTCCTACCGCCAATCCGTAGGAGTGGTACGTCACCGGACGATTCTCCTCTCTTAGGGCGAGGGCAACTACAAGAACTCTCCCTCCGGTGGACTTGCGGGCGGTGCGGATCATACGAACCATCTAAAACATAAAGCATTTAGAATTAAGTTAGATAAGAGTTTAAACAAAAATTGTATTTTGAATAAAATTTGGGGTAAGATGAATAAAGTGACCCCATTAAATAACACCTTCAACCCACACTTTTGTAAAATAGTTTTTAAGAAAATAGGGTCCTTAAATATGTCCATTTCTATCTAGGTCCACGTTCCTACGGGCAACCTTGGCTCTGATACCACTTCTGTCACACCCGGTTTCTCCGAAGAACAACCGAGTGAATATCACATGTATACCAAGATCATTTTCTCATACATGTGATGACAAATAGTGAAGCATCATTTATTACAAGCTAGGTGTCGAAGATAAATAAGTCTTACATAGCATACGTCTCGATGGACGATAATAAGTTCATAATATGTAAATAAAACAGTAGCGGAATATAAATCTTATGGGCTCCGTCACAGGCGTTGCCCGGGGGGGCTTCCGTGGACCTAGAATCCTTCTTCAGGACCAAAGTCTTGGTCATTGAACACCACATCATTCTCTTGACCTGAGAAGCAATATAAACAAACAGAAAAGCAAGTTTGAGTACCATTGGTACTCAGCAAGTGTGGGAAAGTTATGTCATGCATGGTTAGAACAAGGAGAGGTTAGACTCATGGTTAAAGCACTATGCAATTATTACCTATCACCTTAGCTTATTAAGCACCTATATTACTACACAGGTGAAATGGATCTCAATCCCTCAACCCATCATCATTATCAAGTAACCATAACAACATATCCCATGTCAAGCCCCCCGCTTAACATCCTCAACTTCCAAACTCATCATCCTCTAATCATGAATAAGTCCAAGCCGCTCTTGACCGTGAGCACGGCTGTCATGACAGTTTTGACTCTGCAGAGTTTGCACCACTATGCCCACATGTAGTGATTTCATCTCCCGTTGCCGGGTGGACTAAAAGAACCTCCATTATGCCAGTGGCCACGAACCACATTCACACTTCCCAGGTGTGTAGCCAGGAGATCACTACAAAGCCTTTACAAATGGATTCCCGACGAGCGTGGGCCCACTAAGGTTTCACCCCTAACAGCATACAAGAGGCTCCAACCCCGCTGCAGTGGCCCCCTCTTGAGCCTTGCGGTTCATATGGTAGTCCAGCTGACACCTATTCCCCGCACCATCCAACACACCCATACTACGCCGGGGATACACCTAATTAATTGGCCAAGCTGCCCCATCTCAGCATGTGGTTGGCACGGTAAAGCCAGGTTACATGCTCCATGAACCGGTCCTTAGGATCCAGGCAAGTACTAAACACAAACCCGAGTCTCGTGCACCCAGCACCAACCAAATCATCCAACTTGCCTCGATCCCTACCTCTACATAACTCATAACATCTCATTCAAGAGTAAGGTAGATAAATTGATGATCTCATATCCCAAATATCCCATTCTAAGCATGGCTAAGCATAAGCATATAAATAAATGACATGATAAAATAAATCCCAACCCAAGCTACGAGGAAACAAGATAATGCAATTCTAGGGAAACTTCCAAGCATGGGTTTCATATTTCAATTTGACAATGCAAATAATTCTATCTACACATCCTAGTATAGGAACAAAGTGGTCAAGGACACTTGCCTTCTTCCAGCTGCTCTGGGAATGGATAGTCCTGATCTTGGAAAGGAAGAACTTGCTCTGGAGCAGGTTCTACTCATACCATCACATAGCAAAAGAAAACAACAATCCATAAGACATAAAACAAACCACACATACATACCTATGAAAGTAATTCTCATTTCTAGGTGTTGTGGTTACTCTACATGTGTTGATTTTTGGCCTTCATGCACTTTTAAACATATGTATATGATTTCTAACTTCTGTATTCAGATTTCTATTTGCACACTATATATGAAGTTCCAGTTTGAACAAATTCTTTATATTTAATTATTACTCTTCTTAGCCACAACATTTGTATAAAAGGTATTTCCCTACTCCAAATAAGTTTTCAGATCCTCTACAAAATCCTAAGTTGAAGTTTTTGAGTTTGGAGACCTCATTTATCATTTTCTAATTATATATACCTATTTTCCTATATTTAGAGATTTATTTTCTATGCCTAAAAGTGAACTTTACTATTAAAATAGTAAGACATATCATATAAACAGAATAGGTTCTGATCTAAAATGTTCAATAATATATTTTTGAACTTCCTCTCTGATGTGAAACAATTTAAATTTATTTTACTAGTTTTTAGAATTATTTCCTAGACTAAAATGTGTCTCTAGAGAAAATAAAAATGAGCAACACTTAGGCAGATTTCATTTCAGCCTAAAATCTATTTTTAACTCATTTTAAAGTTTTCCATGTGCTAGGAGAGTTTAAATTTGAATTTGCACATGTGTTTGCTTTACCCTTTAAATTTAAATCCTAGTCACATATCCAAATTTCTGAATTTAATATCATATAGGGTCAAAAAGGTAAATCCACCCTACTACAGGGTCTAATTTATTATTTTACAAATTTCCAGGGGTCTAACTACACATAATAGACGGGTTTTGCTAATTTTTATTAAGTCCAGGGGCTAAAACTGATTTTTAAATGAATTTACATGAATTTCTGAAGTTCCAGGGGCTAGATTAGAAGTTTCCGGGGCTAGCTCGTGTTTTCCGAGATCCCCAGGGGGTAGCGTGTAAGAATCCTGGCCTTTATAACGCAGGGCTGACGTGGACCGTTCGATTTAAAATAGACGGCTCAGATTAGATCGTCGAACCGGTACGCGTGGGTTTTATCTCTACCGTGCGATTTAAAATAGACGGTGTACAAGAGGACACGTAGCTCCTGGCCGGAGTTCGGCCCCGCGCGCGGCAGCGCACGGCGGCAGAGGCGCGATCTCGCCGGCGAGGTCACGGATCTTCATCTACAGACGCTAACACCCGCCCTTTTTGGTAGCAAACGACAGAGGGGAGGTAGGGGAGCTCACCTAGGCTAATTTCTTAGGCCTGAAAGACTCGGAACCCGGTCGGCGACGAGGACAGGCGGCGACGGCTTGCGGTGCTCGTCGAAGTGGCCGTTGGGGCGGTGATCCCTTCGAGTTCTAGGGTCATGACGCTTCACTTGGGTCTAGAGATGGCACACCGATGATTAGGATGGATCGGAACCGTGTAATTCGGAAGTTTCACCGGCGAGCGGCGGCGGTACTCACCGGCGAGCGTCGGGATGGTCGTTTCCGGCGGCGTTTCCTGCCGGGGTCGGTGTCTACAGCTTGTGCGCAGTGCTGTGGGGTCACGAGATTGGTTTGACAGAGGGAGACGGCGACGCTCTTGGGAAATTCCGAGCTCAACGGCGGCGGCGCTCACCGGGAGAAAACTGCTCATGCGAGGGGAGGGTGGCGGGTTCATCTGTTTTTTATCAGGGCCAGGGACACGGGGGTTTGTTGCGATCGAGCTGGCCGGCGCGAGGAATTCGGTGTCGGGTCGAGGGCGAAGAATCCGGGAGCATCGGGTGTGATCGGCGCGGGGGAAAAGTCCGCGCCGTTGGGGGCGCGCGAGGAAGAAGATGACATGCGGGCCCCGCGTGTCAGTGAGAGTGAGAGAGAGGGGCGCCGGTTTGGGGCTGGCGCGGGGAGATTGGGCTGGCTGGCGGGTTTCGGCCCACTGGCCGGCTGGGGTTTTCTTTTTCCTTTTCTTTTCTGTTTTGATTTGAATTTGAATTCCAGTTTGAATTTAAATTTCTGCACCACATGCAATACGTCCAAAATTTTTTAAATTCCCCTCTTTAGCAGATTTTGGGGTGTTACAAGTCATTAGGAAGTGGTTTGATTAAAACAGTTCCTAAACAAAAATAAGTGGTTTTTAAATCTACAGGAGTGTTGTCTCATTCGGTTTCAAATAAACATGTTGTCTGCTCATCTAGATATGAACATAAAGTTAAATTTAATTGTACCTACTATGGTAGAGATGGGCATGTCATAGATTTTTGTTATAGACTAGCTAAGCAACAGAAAAAGGAAAGAATGATTGCTAGATCACATAACAACTGTGCAAAATCTATTGCGTGTGTTGAACCGAATGTTAGGAATATGCAACCTGCTGTAATGAGTCAAAAATATGCAAAGTTTGCTTCCAGACCTACAGTTTTTAGTGCTACTCATGTAACACCTCGTAGGTCAGTAGTTGGGTATAAAAATCCTCAAACTTTGGCTCATAAACCTGCTGTTTTATCTCAGCCTTTGCGTGTTACTTCTGCTGGACGTCGTGTGACTCAGTACTGGATTCCTAAATGCCTTTTGACTAACCCTAGTATTAAGTCATCGACCGTATTGTACTTCTATGTAGGTTACATGCTTGAGGAAGGAGAACATTTGGATTGTGGATTCAAGATGCTCACGCAACATGACTGGTAACAAAGAATGGTTCTCCTCCCTCTCTTTTGTGTCACATGTAGAAAATGTTACTTTTGCCCATATATCTTCAACTCCTATAATTGCTAAGGGTTCGGTTAGACTAAATAATCACTACACTTTAAAAGATGTGGCACTTGTTAAAATTTGAAATACAACTTGCTTTCTGTTTCACAATTGCTAGATGAAAATCTATAAATTATTTTCACTAACAATTGTTGCAAGGTTGTAGATTTAAATAGTGAGCTCATTTTTAATATGTCTCGGTTTGGAAGAGTTTTTAAAGATGATTCTGATATGTCATCCTATAAGCATAGATATCTAGTTGCTAATGATTCAAAATACTTACATTTTTTGCATCGTAGACTTGGTCACGTAGGCTTTGATCATCTCACACGTGTTAGTGCTCTTAATCGCATACATGGGCTGCCTAAGCTTAAAGGGGACAAAGATGGTTGCAGGTCCACATGCTCCTCTCACAATTAACATGACAACTTAACCGGGTCAACTTTTGCACCTTGACACCGTAGGACCTTCACGTGTTCAATCCTTCGGAGCTAAATGATATGTTCTTGTGATTGTTGATGACTATTCTAGATACTCTTCGGTTTATTTTATGGCATCTAAGAATGAAAATTTTAGTCACTTTAGAACCTTATTTCTTAGATTGTCAATTGATCACACAGGATCTTTAAAAGCAATTAGAAGTGATAATGGAACCGAATTTAAAAATCAATCGTTTGATCACTTTTGTGCTGAAAATGGAATAGATCATCAATTTTCTTCACCATATGTACCTCAACAAAATGGTGTTGTAGAGAGAAAGAACAGAACCTTAGTTGAGATTGCTAGGACTATGCTTGATGAATATCAAACTTCTAGAAAATTTTGGGCTGATGCAATCGCAACTGCTTGTTATGTCTCAAATCGTGTTTTCTTGTGTGCTAAGCTAGGTAAAACATCATATGAACTTCGGTTTGGACATAGGCCTAGTGTCACACACTTTCGGGTATTTGGTTGCAAATGCTTTGTTAAGAAACATGGTAATCTTGATAAATTTGAATCTAGATCCGTTGATGGTATGTTTCTTGGTTACCCATCTCATACTAGAGGCTACCGTGTGCTTTTACATGACACTAACAAATTATGGAGACTTGTGAGGTTTCTTTTGATGAAGCTAGCCCAGGTACTAGCTCTAATATTGCAGGACCAGACCCATATCCACAGGGGGAGAGTATTTTCATCGAAAAAGATGAAGAAGTGATGCTGCTGCCCGAAAATTCAGGAGCTAATGACATTGTTCCAGCTCCTAATTTCGATTCACAACCAGCACCGACGACCACTATTGCTGGTCCAGGTTGTCCTCAAGTCATAAGTTCTTCAATTTATGATGAACATGAAGAAGAAGGAGCTTGTGAATTGTCTACTCCCCTCCGGGTCCTTAAAAGTCATCCTCCACAACAAATTTTGTGATCCAAACTCTCACGCTCATTCTGCATTTGTTGCTTCTTTTGAACCCAAAGATATATCACACGTACTCACTAATGAATCTTGGATTATTGCCACGCAGGAAGAGTTAGAAAATTTTGAAAGAAATAATGTTTGGGAACTTGTACCTCCACCTCAACGTCACACTCTAATCGGAACTAAATGGGTGTTTCAAAATAAACAAAGTGAGGATGGGGTTGTGGTTAGGAATAAGGCTAGGTTGGTTGCTCAAGGTTTCACACAAGTTGAAGGACTAGATTTTCATGAAACTTTTGCTCCTGTTGCTAGATTAGAAGCCATAAGAATTTTGTTAGCATTTGCTGCATCTAAAGGTTTCAAGTTATATCAAATGGATGTTAAAAGTGCTTTTCTTAATGTCTACATAGATGAGGAGGTTTATGTCAAGCAACCACCGGGTTTTGAAAATCCAAATTTTCCTAATCATGTTTACAAATTATCCAAAGCCTTGTATGGTCTTAAACAAGCCCCTAGAGCATGGTATGGTATGATAGGTTAAAAACATCCTTACTTGAAAAGGGGTTTACCATGGGCAAGGTTGATAAAAACTCTTTTTGTGCTTAAGCATGGCAATGACTCATTATTCGTTCAAGTGTATGTGGATGATATTATCTTTGGTTGTGCTTCTCATGATCTTGTGTCCAAGTTTTAAGCTATGATGAGTTTAGAATTTGAGATGAGTATGATGGGAGAACTCACATACTTTTTGCGGCTGCAAATCAAGCAAACCAAGGAGGGTACTTTGTGTTATACTTTGGCAAGCTTCGGCTCAAGGTCCGGTTAGCTTTGGCAAGGTCCGGAGCTAAATCGCAATGGTCTATTTTTACCATGCAAATGTTTCAAACTTGCTTTACATATATGGAAAGTTTACTTAGTATTCATTTACTAAGTTTTTGAAGTGTTATGGCTGTTTATGGTGGTTAACATTTTGCTATGATTTGCAACATGCTTATGTGAGGTGTTCACGTAAGGTGTTGTGGTTTTCGGAACTAACGTGAGTCAAGTCGCAGACTTGTGCTCGAAAGTATTGGTTGTTTATTCATGTGCAGGTATTTCTTGAGTTCAATATATGGCTGGTGACGGAATTTATTGAACTAGTCTTAGGGAGAAGATGAGGTTCAACAACCAAGTTACGGAGCAATTGTGGTTGAGTTGATCGGGAGGTCACACAGCATGTTTGGATCAAGAACAATGCATATGAAGGTATCGTGGACGTCGTTGGAAGGTGTTTGCACGTGTGCAAGGAGTGCATGGACATGGCAACATGGTTCCAAGGCGTGATGAAGAGATGTGGACGTAAAGAATTGGTAGGAAAGGTCCAACCGGCTGGATTATGGACTCAGGCTGCGGCTGAGTCGATTATGGCTCAAATATGGAAAGATTTGGGTTGGTTATGATAGGATTTCGTGTGGGATATGAAGTTGAGTTGTTTTAGGAATGTGGGATACGTTCCTAAGGTGTTTCGAAGTCTTAAGATTGCTTCTATCTGCATATAGAAGAGTCTTGAGCAGTTATGGAAAGTTTCAATTCAGAAACTGAGTAGTATTAGAGTCCTAGTTTTAATTGGGTTGGCCTCCGGGCTGGTTATATAAGCAAGGGAGGCTAGAGGTCGTGGTAAGACGACCTTGGGCTGTTCCTCTTATGTTTTGATCAATAAAATTCATAATTCATAGGAGCTTTTGTGACTTGTTCGTCCGACTTGTTTTTGTCAAGTCTTTCTCGTCGAGTTTCTGGACAGCGTGACAGTGCTTAGGTATTTTGAACATAACTCGAGTTTTACAGATCCAATTGACGTGATTCTTTTTGGTTTGTCTTCACAACTTGATTATCTATCATCTATGAAAAATTCACAGTCATTGGATTTGTAGTTTATGATATACACTAGTTTATTTGCAGTGTTGCAGATCTGGTTTTTACTCGAGTAGAACAGATTGACCCTCGTCTGATCTTTCGATCATAACTTGAGTTTTTCTTGACGAATTTCCTTGATTCTTGTTGTCGTGTCTTCGTGACTTGATTCTATATAATATATACCACTTTTGTCATGGTTGAACACATTTAGATCAGTCGCATACATGGTTTATTTAACATATCAATTTTCTGCCAAGGGGGTTTTTGTTGCTTCCGCTAAAAAGTTTAAATCTACCATTCACCCCCTCTGGTAGCTTTTCACGTTCTCTTCGATCCTACAGTCGCACTCAGAGAGTCTTCTCTCCTCGGCATGCGGGCGCGGCGCTGCAGTCCCTCCTCGCGGAACGAAACGTCGAACTCTGCAGCCAGGAGGTCCTGGCGCTCCTTCATCTGCCTATCCCGCTCCTTATTCAGAGAAGCCTGCTGGCGGTCCAAGTCGTCAGCCCGAGACTTCAGCTCGGCCTGCTCCCGCTGCAAGCACGATGAAGCCTACTCCTCCTTCGCCGCTAGCTTGCGCTCGCCTACGGCGTCCTCACGGCGAGTCAGCAATAGCCACAACCTCTCTAGGGAGGCAAGGCGGCTGTTGGCTGTCTTGTGGGCCTCCTTGGCTTCTGCCCAGAGCTTCTTGGACTGCTCGTCCAGCTGATCGACCAAGTCCCACTGCCGGTTGGTCAGTTTTTGCTCCTCCCGCAGACGAGCCTCCTTCACCTCCAACCTCCTCTGTGTCTCACGGGTCCGGAGCTTGAGCAGCCTTTCCCAACCAATGAGGCGCTCCTCCTGCTAGATGGCTCCCTGCTCCTGGTCCAGCGACAGTTGAACCCGACGGAGACTTGCCTGAGCCAAAGCCGTGGCCTCAGACAAAGGGACCCGCTCGACGCGTGTCGGGGCCTCTTGGGCATCGTCCTCCGGGATGTCGACGGCCGCCGGAGTAGGCACCAGTACGCAGAGCCCCAGGGAAGTTTTGGCTTGGTCCTCGGAAGGAGGCAAGTGAGCTCCTGGCTGGGGAGCGCTATCCTACGGGGTAGGAGCTGCGGCATCCGATGCGCCCTCATTGGTGGCAGGAGCAGGCTCGTCGCCGTAATCTGGTGGAGCCTCACCAGCCACGGTTGGCCCGGAATCTGGCACCGGAGCCTGGATAGGTGAAGGATCCTGGTGGGGCCCCCTGCGCCAGGGGCCGCCGGAGGGACATCTGCAGAAGAGGTAGGCGGCGTGGATGTCGCTGGAGGGTCCGCACCCTTGTCTAGAGCAATCCCAGAGGCTGCCGGCGGATCGCTGGATTCCACAGGCACCGGAGCGCTCCCAGGAGCACCTGTGGATGGAGCCCTGCCTAGAGAACAGAGGTCAGCAGACAACCTCAAAGCATAGAAAAAGAGGGAAGCAGCAAGGGTTGACCTCGGATAATCTACCTAGGGCCGGCGAAGTCCCATGAAGCGGCTCGGAGACGCTTTCTCGGGCCTCCAGAGCCACCAGAACCTCCAGCTGCAGCCAGCCTCTTCGCCGGCTGCGCAGGTGCTGGAGCTGCAGGAGTTCCCTCTGCGGGCGTGGATGCAGTACCGACCATGCTACTTCTGGCCTCACCCCCCAGAACAACCTCGGATGCGCTTGGGGCCACCGCGGGCGTCACAGGGCTAGATGTAGAGAAGAAGCTCCCATCTGCGTGAGTCAGCCTCCGCTTCTTCCCAGGAGAGCTAGGCAGAGGGCCGCTGGCGCCTTCCCCCTTCCCTTGTCCAGGATTGGGGTGGAGGAAGTCGGAGCTGCCGAACCCGGCATGACAATACTTGAAGCAGCCAAGGCCGGATCGGAGGGAGCTGCCCTCCCGTCACTCGCTCCGGTCACCCCGGGGATTGATATTCCTCAGGAAGCATCGCCAACCTGCCGAGGAGTGATGTCGATGTCGTCCAGTGTCGGCATCGTCCTCAGGAGCTGCGATCTCAGCTCCTGGTCCATGAAGATGGGCAGGCACAGCGCCGGAGGGATGATGAGATCGTCGGGATCTGGGCCAGTTCCAACATCAGCACATATCGTCCCCAACAAAGCGTCCAGGAGCTCCATCCTCAGGTTGGTCCCAGGACCATGCTCCAGGCGAGTGGAGTCATTATCGCCGGTGTACATCCAGGCCGCGCAGCAACGACTCTGAAGGGGAGCAATGTGCCGGCCCAGGAAGTCGGCCAACACCATCAGCAAGGACAACCCCTGGTCCACAAGGAACTTAAATCTCGCCAGCACGGGGGAGTAGGCACTCTCAAGGTGCGGCGTCTTCTCCTGGTCGGTTCGCGTGGTCGAAGGAGAAGTGAGCAGATCCAGCCGGTCGTAGATGTCGGTCTTCACAATAACCCAGTCATCCCTCCAGTTCTCCCACTTGCTAGAGGAGAAGGGAGAGATATACGTCGCCACGGACTAGGTGTGGTGCTGAAAGTAGTAGGCACCCAGGAAGCTGACCGACTCCTCCCCGACGACCGTAGGACGAAGAACGCTCGGAACAGCAGCACCGACGGCCGCACCCCCATGAATATCTCACAGAAGTAGACGAAGATCGACACCAACACGAGAGAGTGCGGTGTCAAGTACTGAAGTTGAAGCCCGTAGGACTCCAGCAGGGTCAGGAAGAAGGAAGAAGCGGGGAAGGTGATCCCCGCCAGTATGTACCCGAGGAAGACGACGACTTCACCAGAATCAAGGCCTACGAGTGGGAGGGATTCGCAGCGAACCCTCCCATCATACTAAGGTGCTTGCCAGCCAATCAGGTGCCTCACGTTGCTAGCACTTTGGAGACGAGACTCTTGGAGGTTCGACGCCATTGGAGCAGGAAGGGAAAGCAAGGAGACGAAGCGCAAGGGAACAAATGAAGGAGAAAGCTCCTGCCGGCAGCAGAGGGTCTCTTTATTTGCCCCAGACCCTTCAAAAACCGCCAATCGCGACGTGCCCAATATAACCGCGCCCGCATCAGCTGAATCGCCAAGAGCAGGAGCACCGGGCCCGCAAGGCAGACAGTATGGGTAGAGGGCACCGCGGTTATGATGGGAAAAAGCGGTTCCCCGATAAAGCCTGACAAGAGGAAGAGCAGGGGTCGTACAGGGAACCGTCGCAAGTAATGCGGCAGTTGCATGCGACGTGCGCCTCCCATGACCCTCCGGTGATGGAGAGGCGCCTGTCCAGGAAGGCAGAGAAGTCTCTTCGACCGAGGGGAAGCAACCTCTTAGTCTCCCAGGTACGGCCGTTCACCTACTACGTGAAAATCTCGCCACCACTTCAATTCCCAAAATCGCAAGTTCAAAACCACCATGTGGAAGAGATAGGGGCCCCACCTGCAGGCTCAATACGTCCCCCGAGATGGGCCTGGGGGCCACTGTCGGTACGCTGTAGACCGGGTACCCCCGCGTAATTAATAAAAAACAACCTGGGCTCCGCCCTTCCAACATAGGCGGGCCCCCCGGTGTAAGTCACGTGCCCTGGGCCCCATGGGCAGTCCCGGGGTCACCACGTGTCTTCAGGCCATGAGCCTGACTACCGGTCGAGGGTGGCTCGGGAGCCGCCATGTGTCCAGTAGTGCTAGACCCCATCTTCCACCAAGGAGGGCTCCAGCGCTGCCACGTGCCTGGAACCTCCGAGCCACACCCTCCGCCAGAGAGAGCTCTGGAGGTGCCACAAGCCCTGCGGCTCCGGGTCCGACCTCCAGCATGGGAGGTCTCCGGTGCTGCCACGTGGGCAACGACTCCAGGCGTACCTTCCCCCAAGGAAGGCTCTGGAGGTGTCATGTGTCCTGCGGCCCCGAGCCCGAGCTACAGCATGGGAGGGCTCCGGTGCTGCCACGTGTCCAACGACTCCGGACCACCCACTACTCCACAAGGCAGCACCGGTGGAGACGCGTGTCCGGGGGTCCAGCCGCTCGGACATTACACCGGCGAGCAACGGGCAGATGACCAAGGAGTAAAGAGGAAGGTACGCTGTCAGGCCGAGCATTCAAGGCTCGCGCCTTCCCCAGAAGCATGGCGCACGTTGCATGCCTCCGTGCCCCGTCTGCGCACCATTACGGTGAAAGACAAGGCGGCGAGGCGTGACCGCACAACAGTGCCACCCAACGGCACAGAGCTGCCTAGTAGAGCAGGGAGACGCGGCGACAAGACGGGGACTTCATCATCACCGGTCACCCGGTCAGAGGCGCCCAGCGTGTCAGGTTGCACGCCTTAACTCCACCGACAGTGACAATACATATAGCTGTAAATGCCTATAGCTCATGTATAGGAGACAGATAGCCGCGGAGCCACCTGTCGGGCCCCGGGCCACCTTGTAACTGCCCCGGCCTTGGGCTATAAAAGGACCCGGGCAGCCTCCGGGCAAGGGGTTCGCAACCCAGCTGACTCACACACTCATACGCAAGCAATACAGCAAACACACCCGTGGACTTAGGGTATTACGCTCTGGCGGCCCGAACCACGTAAATTCTCGTGTCCCTCTCGCCATTGTGCTCCGCCCTTCGAGTTCCACTAGCTCCTCCGAAACAGAACCTCTACGGGCTGCTTCTGAGCAAAGCGGGGGAAGTGTCGTAGGAAAACACTTCGACGGATGCAATCTTCTCAGAAGACGGTAAAATCAGTGGGAGTTTGGTGTCTAAAGACACTAACTTTAAAAAGAAGTGGTGCATGTAACCAATCATATTTTCATGCCTTGTCATTTTTGTGTCAACAATGCGAGATATTGTTATCACAATACATGTGGTTGATTCTTCATCATTAGTGCATAATAATAATGAAGAGTGATAACAACCTCATTTAGATTATAATTAGCTAACAAACGTGTTAAGGTATTTAAATTGAGGATGATCCCAACTTATTTGAATAAGCTATGAGTGATTATCACTCATTCCAGTGATTTAAGAATTATTAGTTTCGTAAGGAGCCAAATCAGTAGATTTTAATGGGTCTACAAGAGTAAACGTGACTCCAAAGAAAATATTGAAATATTTAAGGTAGGAATAATGACATTAGTGACACATTATACTGGGGGTATGTAAGGAAGATATTTATCAATAGGGATCTATATGAGAGTGTCTACATGACTCAACCTAAGAGTTTTGTCATGGAAAGGATGGAAAATATGAGTTATTGATGAAGAAAATCTACTTATGGATTAAAGTAAGTGTCTAAGTATTGATCTCTATAAAAGTATAAGAAGATTTGGGTTTTATAAAATGATGTGGGACAAATACATTTACAATGAGTTTAAAAGAGGGATTTATTTTCCTTTTCTTAGCGCGTGTATGACACGACTTTTATAAGTAGTAATGTAGATCTACCATTAGAGATAAGTGTTGTGTCTTTAGATATTTGAATAAAGATCTTGGTGATGTTTCCTATTGTTGGGAATTGAGATTCATCGAGATATAGTTGTGACCCCCTCATTTTTGGTTTCTGCATGTATTCATGTTTCATGTAGAGAAAACATTTTTAAAGAAGTGGGAACAGAGAAAGAATAAAAAAGATAGCCAAAAAGAGCAAAATCCAGTTCACCAAGAGCATCGAAGATAACTCCCGCGGCCCGCTGGCCACGTGGCGCCTTCGGGGCTCATCTCTGCAAATGAGGAGAGGTCCACCGCTAAACCGGCTACGTGGCAGGCTCAGGGCTCATCCCCGCAAAAGGGGGAGAGGTCCGACCCCGTGGGACATGTGTTGCCCCCAGAGCTAGCCTCTGCGGAGAAGCGAGGCCAGCCCGCAGGACACGTGTCACTTTCGGAGCTAGTCACCGGGAAATCAGAGGACCAGTCGCGAAGGATACGTCTCGATCTCAGAGCTTACCTCCGAGAGGTATGTCACTGTTGGACACGTGTCAACCTCGGAGCTCGTCTCTGAGAAGAGAGGGAAGGTCCAGCACTGACACGTGGCATGTGCGGAGCCACCTCCGAATACAGAGGAGGTCCCGACCACCAGGATACGTGGTGCACGTGGAGCTCACCTCCGAAGGAGAGGGAGGTCTCGCTTGCTTGTCACGCGGCACAACCGGAGCTCGTCTCTGCGGAAAAGGGGAGACCAGGCTCCGGTGGACACGTGGAGCTTCCGGAGCTCATCACCGCGGAGGTAACGAATTCTGGAGCGGTTTTTGCTTCCGTACGCGTGGGAATACTGGTACGGGAGGAAACCGACACGAATTCCACAATGTTACCGCACCAAATCAACTAGAGATAAGTTGTTAAGATTCAATGACAATTTGAATAGGACTCTTATTCAATGTCCAATCAGATTAGAACTCTTTCTTCCCGATTATAAATAGAACCTAGAACCTTTGGCGAAACCACAAACTTCTTTTCCACCTCGTGAGACGACGACATAGAGCCCTAGCCCAGCTCACCGAATAAACCCTTCGCCGGAGTTCAGTCAAGGAAGATCGCCGGAAGAGAGCCCCTACGATATGTCTTGCTAAGAGAAGGACCTCGAGACTAAGAAGAACATAAGAAGGACAAGCTCAGGGAGTCGTTTGCGATGAGCTGCCACAACAAGGTTTCGAGATCCAAGAGCAACCAAAACCGCAAGAACAAGGCAAGTGCCTCTTGACCATATTGATCCTATGTTTTGGAAAAAACTGTTTTGTTTTGCGAAAAAGGTGTGTGTGCTGAGTCAAAATGATGGGAAACCCTTTTATAGGAGTTTACTAGTTTTGGTTAAACCACCCTTGTCACCAGGGAAGTTATGAGTCGGGTATGGTTTTTACTTTTATGATTCGCTGAGTCCATGGGATATGGGAAGCAAGATAGATGTGTCTAGCTAACTGCACTCGTAATGATAATGAGAAACTGATGTTGTTAATGAACATGGATCGGAGGGAAATCTAGGCAAGCCTGGGTTTGTGAATGAGGTAGAAAGAGATGGTGGTTTACTTGCCGTAGATATAAGCACCGGTTCATGCGAGCACATGCCAGGATAACAGTGCCACCACAAGGCTAAGTATGGGTGCGGCTTAGCTGAGTAATTAGGTAAGTTTCTAGATTGTTATGGACCGTGGAAGGCGTGGGGAATGGGAGTCAAGTGAGGACTGCCCTGGGAACTGCATGGCACAAGAGGGGGCCCGTGGGTGGGAGAATTGGAGATTCTAGCCTACCGGTGAAACCTTAGTGAGTCCATTCATCTAGTAGCCCCTTTGTAAAGGCTATTTTGTGATCTCTTGGCTATACACCGACGGTGGTGTACTGGTATAATGGAGGTTCTGCAGTCACCGACGGGTGACGAAATCACAAACTTGTGGGTAAAGAGGTGCAAACTCTGCAGAGTCTAAAACTATCATGATAGCCGAGCTTACGGTCACGAGCGCCTGGCCAACTTCCATGATTAGTTGGGATGGTTATTGGCTATGGTTATTGTTTATGGTTTTGGATGGTTTGGTTTTCGGGACTGTTGAGTCCGGGTGATAAGATTAGTTGCATGACAGTTGAGTCACGGCAACAAGATTGGTCTCGGTGTGAGACGGAATTGTTTATGAAATAGAATGGTAGCGAATACGAGATGGTATTCGTGAGATGGCAGCGAATACAAGAAGGTATTCGTGAGCAAGAATGAGGTTGATTAATGTCCGGTTGGGACATGGAAGGTAATGAACATAACGGAGGTATGTTGGTATTTTAATACATGTTGGGATTAAGATCACTTAAAGTCAAGTTGCTGTTTTATTGTGGTTTTGATAAATAACTTTGCTTTCTGCAATGAGCCTTTTTATACCTACCTTGTTGTGAGCTACATATCATATTTTCCCGCACTTGCTGAGTACATCATTGTACTCAAACTTGCATTATTATTTCATCATCAGCAACAGGAGAAGATTACTATGAAGACCAAGTGGAGCATTAGGCGTGTAATCTGTCCTCAACCTTGCCTGTGGGGATGAAGTAGAGATGGAGCCGCTGCTGCTTAGATTGCTTCCGCACTAGTTAGAAAACTTCCGCTGCACAGAAATAAAGACTTCTGCTGTTAGATTAAAACTTCCACTGTGAGCATGAGTCCAAGACTCATGAAACCTTGTAATAAACTCTGTTATTCGTGGTTATATATATTCTGAATTCAGTTTGTGGATGATGTGTATATGTTTGATTAACATCCTGGGCACACATATGCATTAGTTCTTGGTTTCGTGGTTTTCCACAGAATTGAGGGCGTCACAGATTGGTATCATAGCCACGGGTTGACGGTAGGTTATACGCTTAGATAGGTCACGGATTGGTAGCTAAGCCACGCTGATCATATGATGCAAGCATAGGATGCATAGATTGGCCTTGAAACTACTTTGACATAGGATACAAGCCTAGGAAAGGCCATAGTTGGATCACAGATTGGCAACACCCTAAGCCATATAGGACCCCCATTAAACAAGCCTTGACTAGGAGTTGTATGAGCCCTTGTGATGATTGTTTGTGATTGTGTGCTTAGTGTGAGTTGTGGGACGTCTCAAAACGTTGTCCATATCCACACATAAGTAGAAACAGGTGTGAGATGCCTCGGCACTTGTTCACATCCTCATATGGGCTGACATATATAGTCCAATCCACCTTGATGCATATAGTTAGGAGGATCCAGCCGCACCACAGTATGGATCGACCGCTCCTGCATACCGCCCTAGTCAGCCACCACAGCAACTACCCGTTGCACAAGCACCTCGTGTGCCCTTGCCTCCTGTGCCCCGACCCAACATGGGCGCTCCTGTTCAAAACCCCCGCCCCAACGTACCTGCTGCCATGGGCAACAGGGCATGCTTTGCATGCGGGGAAACAGGACACTTCGTGAGCCAGTGCCCGAGGAGAGGTCCTGGACAGCAAGGCAACGTGCCCAAGCAGAACCCACGGCTGAACGGAGGGGACAATCAAGGGAACCGTGGACAGCAGAACTATGCTCGTGGCAACGTGAACCATGTCTCTGCCGAGGAAGCACAACAGGCTGAGGACGTCGTAATTGGTATGTTTTTTGCCAACTCCAATCCAGCCACCATCTTATTTAATTCTGGAGCATCACACTCCTTCATATCATCCAAGTATGTTGCCAAGCATAATCTACCCATATCACACTTGAGTTGTACTATGTTGGTTAATTCTCCCGGTGGAGAGATGAGGACTAATATAGTATGTCTGAAATTAAGCCTTAAAATAAGGGGGGTAGACTTCCTTACCGACCTCATTGTCTTGGATTCCCAAGGGCTTGACATAATACTCAGGATGGATTGGTTAAGCAAGCACAACGGAGTAATACAATGTGCTGAGAGGAGCGTGCAGTTGACAAACGAGCACGGTATTCGTATCGAGTTTGAGTCAGCCCAACAAACAACCAAGAAGGCAATTTTGAACCACGTCGAAGGAGCAACATTGGACAGCATTCCAGTGGTTCAAGAATTCTCGAACATGTTCCCGGAAGAGCTTCCAGGTATGCCACCTGACCGGGACATTGAGTTTGCCATTGATTTGGTACCCAGAAGTGCACCCATAGCAAAGAGACCCTATAGGATGCCCACCAATGAACTAGTGGAACTCAAGAAGCAAATTCAGGAGCAGTTGGAGAAGGGTTTTATACATCCAAGCTCGTCACCATGGGGAGCTCCTGTGCTCTTCGTAGACAAGAAGGATGGGATCCAAAGGATGTGCGTGGACTATAGGTCTCCCAATGAGGTGAAAATCAAGAACAAATACCCTCTGCCCCGTATAGAGGACTTATTCGACCAAATGAAAGGAGCCCGAGTGTTCTCCAAGATTGATCTTCGGTCGGGATACTTCCAGCTGAAGATTAAGCCCTCCGATATACCCAAGACTGCCTTTCGAACACGGTATGGTTCGTATGAATATACCGTCATGTCTTTTAGGTTAACAAATGCACCCGCATACTTCATGTACCTTATGAACAAGGTTTTCATGGAGTACTTGGATAAGTTCGTCGTAGTTTTTATCGACGACATTATGGTGTATTCAAAAAGTGAGGAGGAGCATGAAGAACATTTGAGATTGACCTTGCAGAAAATGCACGAGCATCAATTGTATGCCAAGCTTAACAAGTGTCAATTTTAGCTAAAGGAGATATCGTTCCTAGGCCACATTATCTCCAAGGAAGGAGTATCGGTTGATCCCGGAAAAGTGGGAGATGTTCTAAAGTGGAACCAACCGCAAAACGTGAGGGATATTCAGAGTTTTCTTGGGATGGCTGGATACTACCGACGCTTAATCAAGGACTTCTCTAAGATAGCAAAGCCTATGACGGAGTTGCTAACGAAGGGAAAAGCGTTCCAGTGGACATCAGTGTGCCAAGAGAGCTTTGAGGAACTTAAGAAAAGGCTAACCACAGCGCCGGTTTTCGTATTGTCAGACGTAAGAAAGAGCTTCGACATATATTGTGACGCATCCAGACAAGGGCTCGGATGTGTGCTCATGCAAGAAGGACAAGTGGTAGCCTATGCCTCACGACAATTAAAGAGGCACGAGCTTAATTATCCTACACATGACTTGGAGCTAGCAGCAGTAGTGCATGCATTGAAGATTTGGAGACATTATATCCTTGGTCATTGATGTGAGATCTATAGGGATCATAAAAGCCTCAAGTACATATTTACACAAACGGACTTGAATTTGAGGCAACGTCGATGGTTGGAACTCCTCAAGGATTACGATGTTGGAATCAACTACCACCCTGGGAGGGCCAATGTAGTAGCCGATGCATTGAGCCGGAAGGGAGCATGTCACCAACTCACGGTTCGGGAGCTACCAACAGAACTACGTAAGGAGTTTGAACGGTTACACCTCAGATTCTTGAACAACATGGAAGTGATGGAAATCCACTCTTCATTGGAGCAAGAGATAAGAGATGGCCAAGCAACGGATGAGGAGATTAAGGAGATCAAGGAAAGGATCCGACAAGGAATAGAGAAGGATTTCAAAGAAGATGAGAAGGGTACGCTTTGGCTAGGAAAAAGGATTTGTGAGCCTAACGTAAAGCACATTCGCGACATGATATTAAAAGAGGCACATGATTCACCTTATTCCATACATACCGAAAGTACCAAAATGTACAAGGACTTGAAGACTTGTTATTGGTGGGATGGTATGAAAAGGGACATAGCTGAATATGTTGCCCTATGCGACACATGCCAACGGGTGAAGGCCGAACATCAAAGACCCGCTGGATTGTTGCAACCCTTGAAGGTACCCGAGTGGTAATGGGAGGACATCAGTATGGATTTCATCGTCGGATTGCCACGTACATAGTCGGGTTATGATTCCAGCTGGGTTATCGTAGACTGATTGACGAAAACAGCCCATTTTCTCACTGTAAGGGCCAAGTACAACGTTGCACAATTAGCCGAGTTGTACATGGAGCAGATCGTGTGCCGTCATGGAGTCCCGAAGAGGATAGTCTCAGATGGGGGTTCAAGCTAGAACTCACTTAGAAGGTCAGGAAACACCGCTGTTTTGGAATGAAACCAGAGAGAACCAGGTGTTTGGACCCGAAGTACTGCAGGAAGCTGAAAAGCAAGTCCAAACGATATGGGAGAACTTAAAGGCTGCTCAGTCACGACAGAAAGGCTATGCGAACAATAGGCGAAGGAAGTTGACTTTCGAAGTAGGAGACTTTGTATACCTTAAGGTATCGCCTATCTGAGGCCAACGACGTTTCAACATCAAAGGCAAGCTAGCACGTTGCTACATCGGACCACTTAAGATTCTGGACAAGCGAGGAGAAGTAGCCTATCAACTAGAGCTCCCAACATATCTCTCTGACGTACATGACGTGTTTCATGTATCCCAGCTCAAGAAGTGTTTCAGAGTACCAGAGGAGCAAGTACCAATGGAAGAGCTTGAACTTCAAGAGGACCTGACTTATACGGAGCACCCTGTCCAAATTTTGGACGTAAGGGAAAGGGTCACAAGGAACAAAGTGATTTGATGGTGCAAGGTACAATGGAGCCATCACACCGAAGCTGAAGCCACATCGGAGCGTGAAGAAGACATCAAGGCAGAATTCCCCCATCTATTATCTACTAACGAATCTCAAGGGCGAGATTCAATTTAAGGGGGGTAGATTTGTGACACCCTCATTTTTTGTTTCTGCATGTATTCATGTTTCATGTAGAGAAAACATTTTTAAAGAAGTGGGAAAAGAGAAAGAATAAAAAAGATAGCCAAAAAGAGCAAAATCCAGTTCACCAAGAGCACCGAAGACAACTCCCGTGGCCCGCTGGCCACATGGCGCCTTCGGAGCTCATCTCCGCAAATGAGGAGAGGTCCACCGATTAACCGGCTACGTGGCAGGCTCGGGGCTCATCCTCACAAAAGGGGGAGAGGTCCGACCCCGTGGGACACGTGTTGCCCCCAGAGCTACCCTCTGCGGAGAAGCGAGGCCAGCCCCCAGGACACATGTCACCTTCGGAGCTAGTCATCATGGAAATCAGAGGACCAGTCGCGAAGGATACGTGTCGATCTCGGAGCTCAACTCCGAGAGGTCCGTCACTGTTAGACACGTGTAAACCTCGGAGCTCGTCTCTGAGAAGAGAGGGAAGGTCCGGCACTGACACGTGGCATGCACGGAGCCACCTCCGAATAGAGAGGAGGTCCCGACCGCCAGGACACGTGGCGCACGCGGAGCTCACCTTCGAAGGAGAGGGAGGTCTCGCTCCACTTGACACGCGGCACAACCGGAGCTCGTCTCTGCGGAAAAGGGGAGACCAGACCCCGGTGGACAAGTGGAGCTTCCGGAGCTCATCACCACGGAGGTAACGAATTCTGGAGCGGTTTTTGCTTCCGTACGTGTGGGGAACACCGGTACGGGAGGAAACCGACATGAATTCCACAATGTTACCGCACCAAATCAGCTAAAGTTAAGTTGTTAAGATTCAATGACAATTTGAATAGGACTCTTATTCAAAGTCCAATCAGATTAGAACTCTTTCTTCCCCATTATAAATAGAACCCAGAACCTTTGGCGAAACCACGGACTTCTTTTCCACCTCCTGAGACGACGACTTAGAGCCCTAGCCCAGCTCGCCGAATAAACCCTTCGCCGGAGTTTAGTCGAGGAAGATCGCCGGAAGAGAGCCCCTACGATCTGTCTTGCTAAGAGAAGGACCTCGAGACTAAGAAGAACATAAGAAGGACAAGCTCAGGGAGCCGTTTACGACGAGCTGCCACAACAAGGTTTCGAGATCCAAGAGCAACTGGAACCGCAAGCACAAGGCAAGTGCCCTTGATCATATTGATCCTATGTTTTGGAAAAACTGTTTTTTTTTTGTGAAAAGGTGTGTGTGCTGAGTCAAAAATGATGGGAAACCCTTTTATAGGAGTTTACTAGTTTTGGTTAAACTACCCTTGTCACCAGGGAAGTTATGATTCGGGTATGGTTTTTTACTTTTATGCTTCGCTGAGTCCATGGGATATGGGAAGCGTCATAGATGTGTCTAGCTAACTGCACTCGTAATGATAATGAGAAACTGATGTTATTAATGAACATGGATTGGAGGGAGATCTAGGCAAGCCTGGGTTTGTGAATGAGGTAGAAAGAGATGGTAGTTTACTTGCCGTAGATCTAAGGACCGGTTCATGCGAGCACATGCCAGGATAACAGTGCCACCACAAGGCCAAGTATGGGTGCGGCTTAGCTGAGTAATTAGGTAAATTGCGAGATTGTTATGGACCGTGGAAGGCGCGGGTTATGGGAGTCGAGTGAGGACTGCCCTTGGAACTGCATGGCACAAGAGGGGGCCCGTGGGTGGGAGAATTGGAGATTCTAGCCTGCCGGTGAAACCTTAGTGAGTCCATACATCTAGTAGCCCCTTTGTAAAGGCTATTTTGTGATCTCTTGGCTATACACCGACGATTGTGTACTGGTATAATGGAGGTTCTGAAGTCGCCGACGGGTGACGAAATCACAAACTTGTGGGTAAAGAGGTGCAAACTTTGCAGAGTCTAAAACTATCATGATAGCCGAGCTTACGGTCACGAGCGCCTGGCCAACTTCCATGATTAGTTGGGATGGTTATTGGCTATGGTTATTGGTTATGGTTTTAGATGGTTTGGTTTTGGTTTGGTTTTCGGGACTGTTGAGTCCGGGTGATAAGATTAGTTGCATGACTGTTGAGTCACGGCAACAAGATTGGTCTCGGTGTGAGACGGAATTGTTTATGAAATAGAATGGTAGCGAATACGAGATGGTATTCGTGAGATGGTAGCAAATACGAGAAGGTATTCGTGAGCAAGAATGAGGTTGATTAATGTCCGGATGGGACATGGAAGGTAATGAACATAACGGAGGTATGTTGGTATTTTAATACATGTTGGGATTAAGATCACTTAAAGTCAAGTTGCTGTTTTATTGTGGTTTTGATAAATAACTTTACTTTCTGCAATGAGCCTTTTTATACCTACCTTGTTGTGAGCTACATATTATATTTTCCCACACTTGTTGAGTACATCATTGTACTCACACTTGCATTATTATTTCATCATCAGCAACAGGAGAAGATTACTATGAAGACCAAGTGGAGCATTAGGCGTGTAATCTGTCCTCAACCTTGCCTGTGGGGATGAAGTAGAGATGGAGCCACTGCTGCTTAGATTGCTTCCGCACTAGTTAGAAAACTTCCACTGCATAGAAATAAAGACTTCCGCTGTTAGATTAAAACTTCCGCTGTGAGCATGAGTCCAAGACTCATGAAACCTTGTAATAAACTATGTTATTCGTGGTTATATATATTCTGAATTCAGTTTGTGGATGATGTGTATATGTGTGATGAACATCCTGGGCACACATATGCATCAGTTCTCGGTTCCGTGATTTTCCACAGAATTGAGGGTGTCACAATAGTAAGGGACATTAGAACAATCACGTAATGCATATCTACAATAATTGTAAGGAAGTGTATTATGCATGAATATAAGTTCTTGCCTGCTCTAATGGTCAAGGTGATAAGTTTGAGAACCAATAAGAGATCGGTCAAATAAAAATTGGTTTCATATGCTTTTGTTGTCGGAAGTTTAAAGTTTGCTCAAGTAATAACTCACCTTGACGTAGTTTAAGTAACAGGGATGTTGTTCGCATAAGTAATCCAATCCAGATATAGATTACTGGAATGGAGGTAAGAATGTCTTACAGTTTTGCAAGTGACTACGGCCTCATGATAAGTTGAGTAAGAATTGATGCCCATGAGATAATTGGGCTATTAAGACTTAGTTTTTGCGAGATGTGTAGTAAATCCATATCAGTTGTTAACACTCGCGGTTGGAGCTTTATTGTGGAAAACCTCCAAACAAGTGGTCACTGCATCATGAATGATGCATACCAATTTTGTATTATGTATGTGGCCACCGAGCAGGCACAACAAATATTATACTCAGTTTAAGAGTGGTTGACGACGTTAAAACCACATAAGTTGTTTTACTCCTAAAGCAACGAGTCAAATGTTCTGCTAAACACATTGACATTAAGTTATACGTTGTGAAGGATAAAATCCAGAATCATGTTATTAGTATTGAGCACATAAGTGTCAAGCAAATGCTTGTGGATCCACATAACAAAGGCTTACCACCCAGTGTGTTTGGAGGACACATAGCTAGCATGGGTTTAAGGTAAAGTCTATGATCTCGAGATACTAAGGGGCCAGACTAAGAGTAAGGTTTATTTCTGAATGCAAGATATATTATGGTCATCAAGTCAGATAAGGCGTAACAGGCTATCTTGATGCGACGTGCTCTATATATCGAACGTGAAGAAGTAGACACTAAGTTCTGTTGTTAAGAAAGTGTATACTTAGTTTAAATTTAAAAGATATAAGTTAGCTCTTGATCTCTGGAGATCACGGGGGAGAGGTTGATCTCTAACCGGGCTTGGTCAATGTGACCAAGTCCAGCCTATTAGAAGCCCTGAACAGGGCACTTACCTTCTAATAGTTGTGACCCCCTCTCACCCTAAGCACTATATAAGGGAGGCATGCCACCAACGTAGCAGCTCGTTCAAACTCATTCCATACCGATCACTCAGGCGCAGCAGTGAGGGGAAGGCCCCAGCAACAGCAAGTCCTTCGTCGTCGCATCCGGCCACCGTTGTCGCCACCGCGGGGACTCGTCACTGCATCGATTCGTCACTGCATTGAGCTCGTCACTGCAACTACTGTCATCATCATCAAGCCTAAAGGTACACATATCAGATCGATAATTTTACACTCTAATTACCCACTAGATCAGGCCATTAGTGATTGAGAAATTTAACAAAGCCGTCAGCGATGGAGGGGACAAGATGAACTATTGGTCCGCAACCTCCATGTGAGAATGAAGATGAGCATAAAAGAATCTGCTGATGATACAATATGATGACAACAAGCGATCTAACCATGCGGAGGATCGGTGCAAAAAACAGAACCGCAATACCTTCACTAAAGATATCCAAAACGACGCTGCAGTGAGTATGCGACACCAAAGAAGTCACCAACATCCATCGATAACTGGATCAGGTTTTCACTTAAGCATTTGGCGAAGCCCACTTACGAATCATGCCATTGCTCATGCATCTGTTATTAGTCTACATCTCATATGACCGTCATCATGGTTCGGGAGGAATGACCGAGCGACAAGAGCGAACACAAGACCCTGAATCTGATCTCGTATTTGCAACTTAAGCGTGGAGGATATATGACCCCTCCAGGGATACGGCTACCGCCAATGTGCGATGCGCAACTTTGATCTGCGTTGGTAGTGGCGGTCAGTGGTTGTGACTTGTCGGACGGATGGCATCCTACCCGCCCCACACTGTGCTGAGCACCGAATCAACTGAAGCAGCATCGTGTAAGTCAAAACAGGTGGTGGAACCGCTGGTCAAGGCTGGGCGTCACTCCCTCCGGTGAGAAATCTACGGTGAAATTGCGGACACACGGCGGAGGAGGGCACCGCTGGCCTGTGGGGAAGCAGGGGAGGTGGGCACCCCATGATCCTTACCGCCCTGGATCTCACCTCCAAGGATGATCGGGGAGGAAGACGTGAGCTCCGCAGAGGCCGCTCTGTGGGCGTTCTTGGAGGACGAGCAGCGTCGACGCGACGCCATGCTGCCCATGGGGCTGCCGTGCGGATCGTGGACACGTTGCATTGCACGGTGTGGAGCCTGGCACGCCGCTGCTATGGGCGGGCCTCAGCCCCTCACACCCCTGGCGAAGAATCATTTTGGTCAGAAATTCCACTTCTATTTCTTCCGAGATGGAGATCATTTACAGGAGATGTAGCCACCTAGCCAACGGAGATCAGATTCTAATCCGTGCTTTTTTATTGTAGTCACTAGGTTCTAATGATTAAATAAAGCGTTACTACTCCCAGGAGGAGATACCCAGCAGATTACTAACGTTCTCAAGATTACATCAGTAAATTGTTCAATCATACATGATAATATTGTTGCCAAGACTTCCACGTAGACCAACAGATCAAGTACACTCCAAAAAAGATACTGAGACCATATCATCGGTTCTCACCCCCGCAATCCTGGTGATCATATTAGATAACATGAAGCAAACCGGAACCCTCGCGTCACACCATTTTTCAGGCAAAAAATTGAGAAAGGGAGTAGAACTATATAATGGTTTATTATTTTATCAGCTTTCAGATGACTGTGGATTCAAATATGAATATCTATCTCATTTGCAATATAGCAGTTCACTCACACTTACAAATTAAAAATAACACGGGCAAAAGGTGTAGGGCCACTTATTCAACGTGTCTAGGAATGGAGAATTTCTAGACAAACCTATAGACATTCCCGCGATAGGCGAAGGCAGACAAAGGACCCCGAAGAACCAGCAAGGGGAGCCGAGAGGTGAACAAGACACGAACGACTTCACAAGGGAGGCGAAGCCGTCATGGGATTAGCAAAGCCCACCCTTATGGAACATTCCTATGGTCAACATTGTAAACTTCCCTGTAGGGGCACATTTATAATCATATACATAAACTGACTCTTGATCTCCTCTAACAATGGGCAAGAGTCAGGTTCTGTTTGGAACAAGGGATTTTCATAGGATTTCTGAAATAATTGAATTCCCCTGGAAAGGATCCGCAACAACACATTTGGAACTTAGGAAAACAACTTTCCTTAATAGAGAAAAGGAAGCAAATCCTTTGTATTTCATGGAAAACAAACACTCCATGTAAAATTCCTAAAAAGTGGTAGCAAGAAATTCAGTACGTTTACACTTAGGAAAAATGAGGGAAATTAAAACTTTGAATTTTAACGGTGTGAGTTCAAAGTGAGGATTCAAACTTCTCAAAAACTTCCAAACGTGGAGATCTGAATTCATAACTTGGATCTTCATATGTCAAATATTCGACCTTCCAAATTTCAGCTCACTTGGAGGGGTTCTAATATTTGTTTGGGATTAAAAGAGGAAGCCCTCGAATCTGAATTTAAATTTCAGTTTCAAATCCCAACTTCCTTAATTTGCAAATTTGGTTCCACAAATGTGTTCTCCACATTTGAGTTAGCAGCCATGCCAAAATTCAGAAATATTTGAGTTGGTTTGCTATGCTTTTGGAACAAATGAAAAAGGGGAAGATTCAAATTTAAATTCAAACAACCAAAATCAGTTCAAGTTCCACACTAGAATCCAAGTCATTTGAGTTCAAAGATTTCAAACCATGAATTTGAGGTGAAGCAAAGCTTTTAATTGTGAGTAGCTGTGGAAAAAAATTGATTTAGAAATGAGGGGATGGGGTCCACATGTCAGCCACTCACAGAAGCAAACCGACCCAGTTTTGCCTTCGGTCGAGCAGCGAGGGGGCGCCAGCGCCGGCTGCAACCCGCTCCCGAGAACTTCACCGCGGCACCTCCTGTTTTTCTCGGCCGCTTGATCATCTCTGCACACCACAGCTGCAGCACCGAAATTCTCTTTTGCCTCTCTCGCTCACTGCTCCCTCCGCTCTTTCCCGGGAAGAACACACACCGGCGCCGTGTTCTCTGTTCGGGTTGCCCATGACCGGCCGAACTCCAGCTGCTCGAGCTCCCAACGCAAGAAAGCAGCGCCACGACGTGCTCTATCGATCTACCATATCCACACCACGGTTGCTTGCTCGTAGTAGCCATAAAAGGACAATCGTTGACGAGTGCCGTAGTGAACCGGCGGAGCACCGTTCGGCCTCACCGTCGCCAACATGCTACGGCCTTCGTCATCTCCGGTTCCCTGTATCAAAAAGGTGCGCGTGACAGCCTAAATGGTGTAGCCGAAAACTGTTCTTCATTTGGTTCCGTGGGTAGCGAGAATTTTGGGTTGTACCAAACCCTAGTTCATAGCGACGCCCTTCGGTCTACGACCAAATTCATCGTGCAGCAGTAGCTAGAGCTCATTCTGGTCTAGGAGAAGCTTTGCTAGACCGCTACGGTCCTTCTCACTCAAACGGCGCTCGAAACCATCAAGGACCGGAGGAGTTCTTCGAGTTTTTGTCGCTGCCATTGTTTTGCGGGCTCGGGTCGCCGGTGAGACCCCATCTCCGGTGGTGTCACACCCGGTTTTTCCGAAGAACAACCAAGTGAATATCACATGTATGCCAGGATCATTTTCTCATACGTGTGATGACAAATAGTGAAGCATCATTTATTACAAGCCAGGTGTCGAATATAATAAGTCTTACATAGCAATTGTCTCGATGGACAATAATAAGGTCATCACAAGTAAATAAACTAGCACCGGAATATTATTCTTGAGGGCTCCGTCACAGGTGTTGCCCGGGGGTCTCCATGAACCTAGAAACCTTCTTCGGGTCCAAAGTCTTGGTCATTATACACCACCTCATTATCTTGACCTGAGCAGCAATATAAACCAACAAAATATGCAAGGTTGAGTACCGATGGTACTCAGCAAGTGTGGGAAAGTTATGTCATGCATGGCTAGAACAAGGAGAGGTTGAACTCATGGTTAAAGCACTATGCAATTAATACCTATCACCTTAGCTTATTAAGCACCTACATTACTACACAGGTGAAATGGTTCCAAACTCCCATCCCATCATCATAATCAAATAACCATAACATGATTTCCAATGTTAAGCTCCCCGCTTAACATCCACCACTTCCCAAAAACATCACTCCTCTAATCATGAATAAGTCCAAGCCGCTCTTGACCGTGAGCACGGCTGTCATGACAGTTTTGACTCTGCAGAGTTTGCACCACTGTACCCACATGTAGTGATTTCATCCCCCGTCGCCGGGTGGACTAAAAGAACCTCCATTATGCCAGTGGCTATGAACCACATTCACACTTCCCAGGTGTGTAGCCAGGAGATCACTACGAAGCCTTTACAAAGGGATTCCCGACGAGCGTGGGCCCACTGAGGTTTCACCCCTAACAGCATACAAGAGGCTCCAACCCCGCTGCAGTGGCCCCCTCTTGAGCCTTGCGGTTCATATGGTAGTCCAGCTGACACCTATTCCCCGCACCATCCAACACACCCATACTACACCGGGGATACACCTAATTAATTGGCCAAGCTGCCCCATCTCAGCTTGTGGTTGGCACGGTAAAGCCAGGTTACATGCTCCATGAACCGGTCCTTAGGATCCAGGCAAGTACTAAACACAAACCCGAGTCTCGTGCACCCAGCACACAACCAAAACATCCAACTTGCCTTGATCCCTACCTCTACATAACTCACAATATCGCATTCAAGAGTATGGTAAAATAAACTGATGATCTCATATCCCAAATATCCCATTCTAATCATGGCTAAGCATATGCATAATAATAAATGACATGATAAAATAAATCCCAACCCAAGCTACAAGGAAACAAGGTAATGCAATTCTAGGGAAACTTCCTAGCATGGGTTTCATATTTCATTTGACAATGCAAATAATTCTACCTACACATCCTAGCATAGGATCAAAGTGGTCAAGGACACTTGCCTCCTTTTTGCTGCTCTTGAAATGGGTAGTCCTGATCTTGGAAAGGAATAACTTGCTCTGGAGCAGGTTCTACACCATACCATCACACATAGCAAAAGAAAAACAACAATCCATAAGACATAGTTCACACTTCCATTTCATACAAACCACACATTCACATTTATGAAAGTCATTCACAATTATATGTGTTGTGGTTACTCTATATGTGTTGATTTGTGGCTTACATGCACTTTTAATCATGCGTATATGATTCCTACTTTAGTATTCACATTTATGCTTGCATACTTTATATATAAGTTTCCAATTTAAATAAATTCCTTATATTTAATTACTACACCTTTTAGCTACCAAGTATGCATAAAAGGTATTTTCCTACTCCATCTGTGTCTTCAGAATTTCTACCAACCCTAAACTGAATTCTTTGGATTTTAGAAACTTCATTTATCATTTACTAGTTGCTATATTTTTAGATTTATTTCCTATGCCTAAATGTGAACTTTATTATGAGAATAACAAGACACGTCATCTAAACAGAATAGGTTCTGATCTAAAATATTTACTAATATATTTTTGACCTTTTCCTCTGATGTAAACTATTTTACATTTATTTTCCCTATTTTCAGAACTATTCTTTACTTAAAAATGTGTCCCTATAACTAATAAAAGTGAATAATAAATTAAACAGATTCATTTCAGCCCAAAATATATTTTTATCTCACTCCAAAGTTTTCTAAGTACTGAGAAAGTTTTTAATTTAATTTTGACAATATGTTTGTCCCACTTTTTAAATTTTAAATACTAGTCACATATTCAATTTCCTAAATTAAATATCAAACAGTGTTAAAAAGGTAAACTCACCCCCTACAGGGTCTATAATATTATTTTAACAATTTTCAGGGGTCTAGCTACTCATAACAGAGGAGTTTTTCCTAATTTTTATTAAGTCCAGGGCTAAAACTGATTTTTAAATGAATTTACATGATTTTCTGAAGTTCCAGGGGCTAGATCAGAAGTTTCCGGGGCTAGCTCTTATTTCCCGAGAACCCCAGGGGGTAGCACGTAAGATTTCCGGTCTTTATAACGTGGGGCTGACGTGGACCGTCCGATTTAAAACAGACGGCTGAGATTATAACGCCGAACCGGTACGCGGGGATTTAAAGTCTACCGTGCGATTTAAAATAGACGGCGCACAAGCGGCCACGTCACTCTGATCGAGCGCGGGCGGCGCTGCCCGACGGTGCACGGCGGCGGGAAGCGGCGATCTCGCCGGAGATTTTCGGATCTTCGAGAATTCTTCCTAGAACTGTGATTTTGTGGCATAGATCGGTGGAGGGGAGGTCGGGGATCTCACCTCGGGGATTTTCTTGAGCTCGGAGGTCCTGGAAAGCGGTCGGCGACGAGGTCCGAAGTGAAACCACGGCGAGGCTCGTCGGCGCTGTGTTTGAACCGCAAGTCACCGAGTTTTCTGCACCTGCAGGGTTCCCCGGAGGTGGTGGATCAAGACCAGCGAGTTAGATCGGAACTTCCGAGCGTAGATCGGCCAGAATTCGCCGGAGAAGGCTCGGGTTCTCACCGGAGTAAAAACAGCAGATCGCGTGAGTAAAACGGGACAAGGTCGGGGTTTTTATAGACAGGGGAGGGCGGCGGGTTGGTTTAGATCGAGCTGGAGTCTTTGGTGTCCGGAAATCGGCTGGGATACGCGAGAATTCCCGATCGGTTTTGATTCGGGTGAGAGAGTCCCGGTCGATCGCGGCGCGGGCGCGAGGAAGAAGAAAGGCTGGCGGGCCCCGCCTGTCAGTGGGAGGAAGGGGGCGCGCGCGGCTGCGGGCTGGCGCAGAGCAGGGTGGGCCGCTGGCCGGTTTTTTTCTGTTTTCCTTTTTCTTTTTCTATTTCTTTTCTGTTTTGAGTTTAAATTGAACTCCAGTTTGAATTTAAATTGTTGCAAAACATGCAACACGTCCAAAAAATTTTAAATTCCCCTCTTAACAGAATTTTGGGGTGTTACAGGTGGTTTTCATGGAGGGTGGGCAAGAGGTCAAAGTTGTCCATGCTTCACTGGTGCTGTTGGAGCAAACTCTAGCCCGAATGACCCACTGCCGAGTGAGAATGAGGTCGCCGAAGTGGAGTTCGACATGGCCGCCGGTGCGAGCATTGTTCCGACCGTTGTCATCTGCCCCCGACCCCACCATCGTGTTCAGCACGGTGTAAAACTCATAGGCGGCAAGTTGGGTGAAGGTTGGACCACGGGAACCCCGTCCCGGCGAGCCTCACCGCAGTGTGCCGCCGCGGGATGCGCGGGCAGCACGAGGTCGACGAAGGAGGGCCGGGTCCCACTGGTCAGCCTCTGTCTCCGCGCGAGGATCTGCGTGTGGCACCGGATCGGGTGCGGCTGCGCGGGAAATAACCCTGTGGTCTCGGTGTTGCCGTCATCTGAGTGGATAGCGCCACGGGTAGGGCCCACAACCAGAGTTGAAACATTTCCTCACTTTTCAGATTTAGTGCAAACTTCAAATGACCATAACATTCAGTAGGAATGTCCAAAATTTGTGAAACAAATTTTGTTAGATTCATCTCAGTCAGTACTTTGCAGAAATTCAAAGAATTTGATCTGAAGATCTATGGAATTTTCTCCAAAATTCGTCAAATATAAATTTTTGGGAATTAATTGTGGAAGATCCCTATTATGGAATTCCCTCAAATTTGGACATAAGATTTCTCATGATATAAGTGATATCCTGTAAAACTTTTAGCTTCATTGAAGTTCATTTGCTATGCTAAATTGTCTTCTGAAGTAAAGCCATTATTTGGAAATTTAAATTCTAAACAGAAACTTTTCAGCACTCCTGTCCAACTTCAAAAATTCATATCTCCCTGTAGGTAGCTCCAAAAATGGTGAATAGAGACCTGCTCTAATTAGATCTTTCACTGTTAGCCATGTGAAAACTTTAGATTTGGGATCAAAATTCAGAGAAGCCTTGGACTTGTGGGAATTTTGGAGACCACAAGATTCAATATAATTTCTCCAAGTTTTGCTCAGGTCATCCTTAGAGAGTCTAGTATCCACTGAAATATCTCAAGTCAATTTAAGAAACCTAAACAGCAGTAGCTATTAAGAGGAGTTCATCTCTTATATAACACTAGCACTTATACATATATTTTGCTACATTTCATATAGTGACCAAGGTTGAGGACACCCCGGAGCCGTTGGACATCCTCCCACCAGACGCTGACTTTCCGTTTAACTCGCCAACAGGCAAGCCCCGGTTTGCATTTAATTACCTTTTGCAAAGTTTTCATTTGTATCACTTATGTCTAGGTTGAATGTTTGCATTAGAGTTAAGGTGATTGAAACCCCACTTGCATGACTTTAAATCCTATGAAGGGTTGGGTATTTTACAAACTCGACGAGTAGAGAATGCCATGCTAATGTTCTTAGTATCCTGGTAGAAGTCGAGTAGTTGGAATCTACTCGTGAGGTGAGGTGTTATCACACAGTATGGAAAGAGTAGAGAATGACTTAAGAATATGAAAATGAGACCTAGCAGGGGGGATAGGATGCAGTGAGCGGAGGTCTCACGTGCGTAGCCCTGTTGGTGTCGATTGAGGACCGAGTCGTATGCGGGCCTGATGAACAAGTATCGAACAGTACCGGATGGCATACTGACATAAACAAGAAACCGATGTAATTGGTTAACCTGGATGTCGAGGCTTACCCAACCGTTTTATAGGAGTGGGTTGAGGGTAGCAAGGTGTAAATATGCTGGTGGGCACAGTCACGCTCCACGCAGGGACTTCCTGCCCGTTACGGATGGACCGCTTTGGCATTTGGGTTTCCTTTGAAAGGTGGTTGCATACAACAGAGTAGGAAGGTGTGTGGCACCACACTTCTGAAAATGGGTGTATGTGACGTGTTGTCCGAGTGTCTCCTGATTGCAATCACGTCCCTCATGGTTATTTGAGTACCGCTTGTTCACTGTTATGTGATGTAATAAGAAGTGAAAGAAGCCAGATGAATGGTATTATACTGTGTTGAACTATTAATGTTTTAAAATCATGTCTGTTGTAGATGTAGAGCTAATTAAGTTTATCTTCCACTTTGGGCATCACCACATCGGAGAAAAGCGTTTCTTGTTTTATTGTGGACTTCCAATGTGAGGGCTGTCTAAGGCTCATTAAATTGCTGCTATAAAACTGAAAGTAAGGATTAACATGTAGACATGTCTTTATTGCAAAGTCTTGTTCCTATATTATGTGACAGCTCTCTAGGATCATAGACTGGCCCCACATACCACCACTCGTCTTTTCTATGCACTTTGTCCTCACTCGTGCGCACCTAGAAAAACTTCCCGTTCGGTCACCCATCCCCAAATTCCTCCGGGCCAAGCACGCTTAACCCCGGAGTCCTTTGCAGGTGGGCTTCCGGAAAAGAAGGTATACCTTGATTATATGAGTACTCTATCAATCCTATTAAGCCGAGAGTCAGTATATCACACAATCCATCCCCCTTAGAAGACCAACTGTAAAAGCCCCGAAATGCATATGAATAGACCAAGGTTGGAATTCATATGTGTGATAAAGTTATGAAAAATAGGACTTGTTAAAACTTTTTCTTCCACATGTGAGAACACACATGAGAGCTCTCTTCACACAAGTTCAAATAATTGTTTGAAAACTTGGAAATCAAGAGGAGCCTAAAACCAAGATGGGAAGTTCCCATATGTGTGAGAAAGCTAAAGTCAGATTTGGAACAAATTTGTTCAACTCAAAATTTAAATGAGAGCAACACAATGAATTTCAAAATTGTGGTGCTAAAAATCTCATTTGCTGCAGCCAAATTAAAAATCAGATTTCATATTTGAATTCCTTAGGTCCAAATTAATGGGTATGCAGAGTTTCATGATTTGTTGAATTGTTTTGCAACTCATTATCCAAAATGGACGTTAAATTGCAAAGAATTCAAATACCCATTTGAATTTGGATGAAACTTGTCCAATTATCCAAATGCACCTCAGATTTGAACTCCCACGATTTGATTTTACCATTTGCAAATTTTGAGAGATATTTTAGAGGATAAGAGGGAGCTGTGGTGGGGCCCACATGTTATTGAGCTGAAATGAGAAACTTGCACACAAAGCAAATCACAAAGGCTCTGTTTTCTCCACTTCCACGGGGGGGGGGGGGGGGGGGGGGGGGGGGCTGCACCCTGGTGCCACCGAGATCGGCTGGTCACCTCCTGCTCCCCTCCTCCAGATGCTGGCATCCCGTGAATGGCTCCTTCGTTTTCAATGTGATCCTCTCCCCGGACCGAAGCAAAGCCCAATTGCTTTCTCCTCCTTGCAAGAAAACCCGACCACAGCGTTGTCCCTCACCGCCGTGCCTCGGGAGCCACTGGTGGGCCAAGAAAACTCGTGGCCACTCTCCTCAGAAGCTGCTAAACAGCACCCTACGGCCGTTGCTCACCTCCCCGGCCCAAAAGTGAGCGAGTTCCGGCGTTCCCGAGCCCTCAAACGACCACTTCGTGGCGACCTCAAAAGAACCGGCGGTCGGCTTCACGTGGACAGTGCTCCACAGAAGTTTTCAAGCCCGATCAAGCACGGCCACAGGAGCATGCTTCTGTGGTGCTGCTCTCACCCAAAACTTGGAGCAAACCATGGAGTGTAGCTGGCGGATTTGAAGATTTCGCTCCGGCGGCTTCGACTCGAGCATCCGGTACGGGAATCAAAAATTCTCCACTTCTATTCGTTCTTAGCGCGTCAAAGTTTGCACGTAGGAGCTGGACTAGCCGTCGATCATATTCTCTTTAGCATCCGTGGCATGAAACTAACTGGGAACAACGGATTTTGAGGTCTACCGAACACTTCTTCGGCGGGACCGATCGGGCGCACGGTGCCGGCCCATTTACCGCCGTTTCCGAGCTAGTTTGAGGTCATGCCGAGCCTTGCGATCATCCACTGATGCTGTAGAGCTCATTGGTTGAGTGTTTGGCGGGCTAGAACCCATGGCCAACGGCGCCGAAGGGCAACAGAGGCTGTCACACGTCACTGGCTCCGGTCAACGGCAGCCCTAGAACGCCTTACCATCATGTTCCCCAGCCTCCATAACCCCCTGGCAGCGAGTTTCAGCTCGGGCGGTGGCCGGAAGCGGCGATCCGGCGAGCTGCAGTTCGCTCCGGCGAGGTGGAGGCGGCGCGCGCGCGAGGGAGCGGCGGGAGGAAGAATAAACCGGGTGGCCCACGCGTCAGCGGCTAAAAGAATTTAAATTGGGGATCTGATTGTGGGCCATATCCGGTGTGCTGGCGTGCCAAATTGCTGCAGTCCGGTGTGGCCCATTTCTGATTGGTTAGGATTTAAATAGCGGGCCCAGTCAAATTTCAGTGGGGAAAATAATTCCAGAGTTTGCCACAATTTTGGAAAATCATATCTCTTTGTAGAAACCTCCAAATTAAGTGATTCCAATTCGGTTGGATTCATTTTTCAGAGTTTTATCCAAATATGAACTTAGATTTGTATGAAAGTCAATATATAATTCTGGAAAATTCTTTGAAGTTTTTCTGAAAAAGAATTATTGAGGGAGTTTGGTTTATCCAAAAATCCTCAAATTTTGCCAGATTAATCTTTAGCATATTGTTGACCTTCTAGCAAATATTCAGCTCATTTGAGTATCATTTGAGTAGGAATTTGCTAAATACAAATTTCTGTGTTCATAAGGGTCCAGAAACATTTTCAGAAAATGTTTCCCACTTGTAAAATCCATTCTGGGCAATCCATAGCTCAAAAAATAATAGGACAATATAGGCAATCTCTCTGAGACATACTTGATATTGCAGTTCACTTAATTGGGCATGAAAATGCACATTACTTCAGAATTTATTCTTTTGAGTAGAAATGTTTAAAGAATTGTTCTGGAAGAACTACTCATGTAAAAGGGCTGAATTTTGGAAAAATTTACTTTCATGTGACCAGGAACTCACATGTAAATTATCAGCTTAAGTTGAGCATTAGAACTCCCTGTTCTTATTCTCCATACTTATGTATAGGTGGAAATACATAAGAGACTTTGTGAGAATTATGGAGAACACAATTTGACTCCACATTAGCTGCAATTTGGCAAGATAAATCTCTAGGTAGGATAGAACCTGCTGTAAAAGTTTTGAAGCCACTGAAGTTCTTGTTCTTCAGTTGCATTCAAATCCTTTCAGCTCATCTTTTATGATCATTAGGCAAAATTAGATAGTGTATAGTTAAGACACTAAGACCAAGTGGGTTTATTCTAGTTTTTATGCACAACAGAGGCAAACCCAGCCATTCTTGGATTTTCCACACAACCTCTGTTCCTAAGAAATAAAGTCTTAACTTCTCTCCATTGCATTCTATAAAAATTGTGCATATACATTTCATTAGGATTCACGACGAAGGGGATTCAAAGGAGTGATTCATTGAAGTGGATCAAACTCCAGAGAATCAAGGGTTGATCAGCAAGGATCACTAACTGCTTATATACTACTACCCTGCAAAACAGGCAAGCCCCGGTTTGTACTTAAGTACCTTTTATAAAGCTTTACATTTGTATCACTTATGTCTAGGTTGAAATGTATGCATTAGAGTTAGGGTGATTGAAACCCCACTTGCATAGCCTTTTTAACTCCTATAAAGGGTTGGGTAGTTTACAAACTCGACAAGTAGAGAATGCCATGCTAATGTTTAGGATCTCGGTAGAAGTCGAGTGGTTGGAAGCTACTCACGAGATAAACTGTGGCTCAATAAAGTTTCTTGTTTGATTGTGGACTTCCGATGTGAGGGCTGTCTAAGGCTCAATAAACTTTTGCTATAAAACTAAAAGTAAGGATCAACATGTAGGCGTGTCTTTATTGCAAAGTTCTTTTTCCTATCTTACACATCCTTACATGTAGAGTTCCATGCCTAGGGTTGTCGGTTAAGCCTTGCTGAGATATCGTGCTCACGGTTGCAATATTTGAGCTATGTGCAGGTGAGAATTATGAGGAAGTTTCCGAGGACAGGACGATGCCCCCGTCGGGGTACATGGCCAAGCTGGAGCCCTGCACGCCGCCGTGATCTCCGGTTACTTGCTACTAGTATGTAGCGTCCCCAGGCTGGACGGCTGCACTTTTGCATAGTTAGGATGAGTGGACATCTATGTATAATATTTCCGTTGTTAATTAAGTTTGTAAAAGACTTCCACTGTTTTATATCAAATAAAAGTTTGTATGTTGTTGTTTAATTCTTTTCGTGTGTGCTGTTGGGTGCCGCATTGCACGGCACCACCCTATGCAATCCTGGAGTGGGTGAACCATGGGGTGGTCCCCACACCGACGTCCTCGTCGGTCAACGCCAAGATAGGAACGTCCCCTCTTAGCCACGTCCGTACGTTCTGGCATACGCATACCGTACGTCCTGTTAGCAGCATATGTACCATACTGTGTCCCACACAGAGGACCCACGCATCATGCATACGTACCCATGTCCCTGACCCGTATGCTACCGTATCCTTCTTACTAATCCTTACGCACCCGTGAAACTGCGAGGGTCGGCTCTGATACCATTTGTGACAGCTCTCTAGGATCATAGACTGGCTCCACATACCACCACTCGTCTTTTCTACGCACTTTGTCCTCAGTCGTGCGCACCTAGGAAAACTTCCCAGTTGGTCACCCAACCCCAAATTCCTCTGGGCCAAGCATGCTTAACCCCGTAGTTTTTTGCAGGTGGGCTTCCCGAAAAGAAGGTATACCTTGATTATATGAGTACTCTATCAATCCTATTAAGCCAGGAGTCAGGATATCACATATTACACATCCCTGTATGTAGAGTTCCATGACTAGGGTTGTCGGTTAAGCCTTGCTGAGCCATCATGCTCACGGTTGCAATATTTGAGCTGTTTGCAGGTGAGAGTTATGAGGAAGGGTCCGAGGATGAGGCGATGCCCCCGTCGGGGTACACGGCCGAGCTGGAGCCCTGCACGCCGCCGTGATCTACGGTTCTATGTTGCTAGTGTGTAGCGTCCCCGGACTGGATAGCTGCACTTTTGCTTAGTTAGGATGAGTGAGTAGTTATGTATAAGACTTCCGCTGTATAAATAAGTTTGTAAAAGACTTCCGCTGTGTTTTTATGAAAAATAAATGTTTGTATGTTGTTCTTAATGTTTTATTGTGTGTTGTTAGGTGCCGCATTGCACAGCACCACCCTCTGCGATCCTGGAGTGGGTGAACCATGGGGTGGTCCCCACAGACGTGGTATCAGAGCCGCATTGGGACTAGCACGCTCGAAAATAGCCTATTTTGAAAACTTAGAAGTAGTCGAGTGAGAATTAGTCACTATGCCCACATAAGGTCTATTATAGTAGTAGATATTATGGTGGAAATGCTAACATACTTTTTATACATTCTGTAACGACGCTCTGACGTGAGGTAAGTGGTAAGGTACGCCACCTGTCACACCCGGTTTCAACGAAGAACAACCGAGTGAATATCACATGTATGCCAGGATCATTTTCTCATACATGTGATTACAAATAGTGAATCATCATTTACTACAAGCCAGGTGTCGAATATAAATAAGTCTTACATAGCATATGTCTCGATGGACGATAATAAGTTCATAACATGTAAATAAAATAGCATCAGAATATTATTCTTATGGGCTCCGTCACAGGCATTGCCTGGGGGACTCCATGAATCTAAAATCCTTCTTCGGGTCTGAAGTCTTGTTCATTAAACACCACATCATCCCCTTGACCTGAGCAGCAATTTAAACCAACAGATATGCAAGTTTGAGTACCGTTGGTACTCAGCAAGTGTGGGAAAGTTATGTCATGCATGGCTAGAGCAAGGAGAGGTTGAACTCATGGTTAGAGCACTACGCAATTATTACCTACCACCTTAGCTTATTAAGCACCTACATTACTACACAGGTGAAATGGTCCCAATCTCCCAACCCATCATCATAATCAATTAACCATAACATCAATACCAATGTTAAGCTCCCCGCTTAACATCCTCAACTTCCAAAGCCATAATTCCTCTAATCATGAATAAGTCCAAGCCGCTCTTGACCGTGAGCACGGCTGTCATGACAGTTTTGACTCTGCAGAGTTTGCACCACTGTACCCACATGTAGTGATTTCATCCCCTGTTGCCGGGTGGACTAAAAGAACCTCCATTATGCCAGTGGCTACGAACCACATTCACACTTCCCAGGTGTGTAGCCAGGAGATCACTACGAAGCCTTTACAAACGGATTCCCGACGAGCGTGGGCCCACTGAGGTTTCACCCATAACAGCATACAAGAGGCTCCAACCCCGCTGCAGTGGCCCCCTCTTGAGCCTTGCGGTTCATATGGTAGTCCAGCTGACACCCACTCCCCGCACCATCCAACACACCCATACTACGCCGGGGATACACCTAATTAATTGGCCAAGCTGCCCCATCTCAGCATGTGGTTGGCACGGTAAAGCCAGGTTAAATGCTCCATGAACTGGTCCTTAGGATCCAGGCAAGTACTAAACACTAACCCAAGTCTTGTGCACCCAGCACCAACCAAATCATCCAACTTCCCTTGATCCCTACCTCTACATAACTCATAATATCTCATTCAAGAGTAAGGTAAATAAATTGACGATCTCATACCCCAATTATCCCATTCTAAGCATGGCTAAGCATAAACATATAAATAAATGACATGATAAAATAAATCCCAACCCAAGCTACAAGGAAACAAGATAATACAATTATAGGAAAACTTCCTAGCATGGGTTTCATATTTCAATTGACAATGCAAATAATTCTATCTACACATCCTAGCATAGGATCAAAGTGGTCAAGGACACTTGCCTTCTTCCTGCTGCTCTGGGAATGGATAGTCCTGATCTTGGAAGGAAAGAACTTGCTCTGGGGTAGGTTCTACTCATGCCAACACACATAGCAAAAAGAAAACAACAATCCATAAGACATAGTTCACACTTTCACTTCATACAAACCACACATTCACACCTATGAAAGTCATTCACATTTCTAGGTATTGTGGTTACTCTATGTGTGTTGATTTTTGGCTTACATGCACTTTTAAACATGTGTATATGATTTCTAAGTTTTGTATTTCACATTTCTGTTTGCACACTATATATGAATTTTCATTTTGAATAAATTCTTTATATTTAATTAATATACTTCTTAACTACCAAGTTTGCATGGAAGGTATTTTTCTACTCCAAATGGGCTTTCAGATCTTCTACCAAATCCTAAACTGAAATCTTTGGATTTGGAAACTTCATTTATCATTTTCTAGTTATGCATACCTATTTTCCTATATCTTCCATATTTATTTTCTATGCCTAAAAGTGAGTTTTAATATTAAATAGTAGGGCATATCATCTAAACAGAATAGGTTCTGATCTAAAATATTAATTAATATATTTTGGAACTTCTCCTCTGATGTGATCTAATTTAAATTTATTTTACCAATTTTCAGAATTATTTCCTAACCTGAAAATGTGTCCCTATACTAATAAATATGAACAATCAATTAAACAGATTCATTTCAGCTTAAAATATACTTTTAACTCATTCTAAAGTTTTCCAAGTGCTAGAAGAGTTTAAATTTGAATTTACAATGTGTTTGTCTCACCTTTTAAATTTTAAATCCTAATCACATATTCAAATTCCTAAATTTAATATCATATAGGGTTAAAAAGGTAAACTCACCCCACTACAGGGTCTATTATATTATTTCATAAATTTCCAGGGGTCTAACTACACATAACATAGGGGTTTTGCTAATTTTTATTAAGTCCAGGGGCTAAAACTAATTTTTAATTGAATTTACATGAATTTCTGAAGTTCCAGGGGCTAGATCAGAAATTTCCGGGGCTAGCTCGTGTTTTCCGAGATCCCCAGGGGTAGCGCGTAAGAATCCCGGCCTTTATAATGCAGGGCTGATGTGGACCGTCCGATTTAAAATAGACGGCCGAGATTAGATCGACGAACCGGTACGCGCGGGTTTTAATTCTACCGTGCGATTTAAAATAGACGGCGCTATCCTCAAGTTGTTGCGGATTTCCCTCACTTTTGCCTCGGCATCTTGTAGTACCTCAGGTCCAACACTTTACTTTCCCTGGCTTGGTTCCAAAATAGTGGGGTTCTGCACCTTCTCCCATACAAAGCTTCAAACGGTGACATCTTCATACTAGCCTGATAGCTGTTGTTATAGGAGAACTCCGCATACGGTAGGTTCTTATCCCAACTCCGATTGTTTTTGAGTGCACACGCTCTCAACATGTCCTCAAGGATCTGATTGGTTCTTTCCGTCTGTCCGTCGGTCTGGGGATGATAGGCAGAACTAAAGTTCAGATGAGTTCCCATGGTTTCATGTAACTTCTGCCAGAACCTTGAGGTGAACTGTGTCCCTCGATCTGACACTATCTTCTTTGGCACTCCATGGAAACACACAATCCTTGACATGTATAATTCTGCCAATTTGGATCCGCTGTAGCTTTCTTTCATAGGGATGAAATGAGCTACCTTGGTTAGCCTGTCAATGATGACCCATATCGAATCATATCCTGATTGGGTCCTGGGTAATCCCACTATGAAATCCATACCGATTTCTTCCCATTTCCATTCAGGCACTTTAAGTGGTTGCAATAATCCCGCGGGTCGTTGATGTTCTCCTTTCACCAACTGACATGTGTCACATAGGGCAACATGTTCCGCGACATCTCGCTTCATGCCATACCACCAATACCTGCTCTTGAGGTCATGGTACATCTTCGTACTCCCAGGATGAATGGAATAGTCAGAATCATGAGCCTCCTTCAAAATCAATTCACGGATCTCCTTCACTTCAGGCACACAGATTCTTTTCCCATGCCACATCGTACCTTGTTCATCCTCTCTAAAACCAGGGGCTCTATTTTCCTTGATGAGTTGTCGGATTTCTTATATCTTCTCATAATTCTTTTGACCATTGCGGATGTCTTCCTCTAATGTGGAGTCCACTTCCATGGCGATGGCTTCACCGCTATTCACCAGACATAGGTTGAGTTTTATAACCTGTTCCTTCAATTCTGTAGGCATGTCCTTCAAGCTCAACCTATTGACCTGCACCTTCCGGCTTAAAGCATCTGCCACGACATTCGCTTTCCCGGGATGATAGTTGATGCCCACATCAAAGTCGTTGATTAGCTCTAACCATCTTCTTTGTCTGAGATTAAGATCTGGCCGTGTGAAAATGTACTTTAAGCTCTTACGATCCGTATATATTTCTGTCCTCTTCCCCATCAAGTAATGCCACCAAATCTTCAACGCGTGTACTACTGCAGCTAGCTCTAGGTCATGTGTAGGATAGTTCTTCTCGTGTTTCCGGAGCTGCCGGGACGCGTAAGCCACGACATGCCCCTCTTGCATGAGAACACATCCCAACCCATTTCCAGAGGCATCGCAGTACACCGAAAATTTCTTCTGCATATCTGGCATAACTAGCACTGGGGCTGTTGTCAATCTTTTCTTTAATTCCTGGAAACTCGTCTCGCACTGCGGCGTCCATGTGAATGTGATTCCCTTCTCCAACAGTTTGGTGAGGGGTCTCGAGATCTTGGAGAAACCCTTGATAACCGTCGATAATACCCAGCCAATCCCAAGAAGCTTCGAACTTCCCCGACATTCTCAGGGGTCTTCCACTTCTGTACATCCTCGATTTTGGCGGGATCTACGGAGATTCCTCCCTCCGAGATTATATGTCCTAAGAAGGGAACTCTCTTTAGCCAAAACTCACACTTGCTCAACTTGGCATATAGTTGGTGTTCTCTCAGCTTTTGCCACACCAACCTTAGATGTTTCTCATGTTCTTCTTCATCTTTGGAGAAGACGAGAATGTCATCAATGAAAACCACCACAAATTTGTCCAGATATTCCATGAATACCTTGTTCATGAGATACATGAAGTATGACGGGGCATTAGTTAGCCCGAAAGGCATGACGGTGTATTCATACAGTCCGTACCGAGATACGAAAGCTGTCTTTGGAATATCAGTTTGCCTTATCTTAAGTTGGTGGTATCCCAATCTGAGATCACTTCTCGAGAACACACAAGCTCCCCTCAACTGATCAAACAAGTCTTCAATGCAGGGTAATGGGTACTTGTTTTTGATGGTTACCTCATTCAACGCACGGTAGTCCATGCATAACCTTTGGGTTCCGTCCTTCTTGGGCACAAATATCACTGGAGCTCCCCATGGTGAGGAACTAGGATGAATGTACCCCTTCCCTGTCAATTCTCTTAAATGATCCTTGAGTTCTTCCAGCTGCTTGGAGTCCATCCGATAAGGTCTCTTGTATATCGGAGCTATTCCAGGCACTAGCTCAATCGCGAATTCCACTTCTCGATCGGGGGGCATACCTGGCAACTCCTCCGGAAAAACATCTGGATATTCCCTGATGATCCTGATCTCCTCCACTTCCACCTCGACTTGATTTAATTTAATGTCCATCCTAGGCTCTTGTATTGTTATAAACTTTACTCTTGTGCCACTAGGGTGAGTTAGTTCCACCGTTCTGGTCGAACAATGGATGATTCCTTTATGTTTGGTCAACCAATCCATGCCCCAAAATAATATCTTTCCCTTGTGAATCTATCACTATGAGGTTGGCAGTACGACCCTTTCCTCTTCCAGCCATCTATCATGATCAACCAGATTTGCTTGTTTTAAACTTAAACCCATGGTGTCTTATTATATTAACATTTTCCGAGGGTTTCATGCGAAACTAAATGCACTCTTGACTCGTAGGGGTTCACACATCAAAGCAAAACAACCTGAAGACGAGGTTGTAGACAAATTCCCATGGCTTCCACACTCACGTCACACACCAAACATTAACGCACCATTAACTAAGGTATTGACTCAACTACTCGATAACCTGCTGAACTATGGGAAAGGACTCTACACTACTCGTATCACTGAGCTGGCTCCTCGGGATCTTCCTCATTATTGCGGCTGCCCTCTGACTCCGCTTTGGGTGGGGAAGCTGCTGGTGGGGAAGTGCGGCGACGCTTGCTTGCCCGGCGATCTGGGGAGTCAGGAGTCCATGTGTCATTCACGGTGACACACAGTTCATTCCCATCTCCTCTTTCTCTCGCCCTCAAGCTGGCTCGAAGCAACGCCTCAGTCTCCTTCAGGGTGTCACGAACATCCCGAAGCTCCTGATGGCACTCCTGCAGTCGAGTGTTGAGCATAGCAGCATCCTCCAAGCGCAAGTCCATGTGCGCATGGGAAGTCCCTTGCTGCACTGGCGGGTACTTGTACTCCGTTGTACCACTCTCACGCTGGAGGACATACATGTACTCAGTCCTGTCCAGGTGGCGACGGTAGATGTGACTCTGGCAGGTGATTGCCTCCCAGGTGACATCCTTCTTCGCATCGACCTGTGTCGCTCGACAAGCTGGAGAGCGGTGGATCTTGAGCAGCTGATTTTCATGGATAATCCTCATTTCTGAACTCCACTCTTTCCGCATCTCACGGATGGTTCGGGTGGAGCTGTAGTGTATGATTAGCTTGCCCGTATTGCCGGCGGCTTGGAGCATGCGTCGAAGACGGCGCAACAAGCCTCCTACTGCCAATCCGTAGGAGAGATACGTCACCGGACGGTCCTCCTCTCTCAGGGCAAGGGCAACTACGGGAACTCTCCCTCTGGTGGACTTGCGGGCGGTGCGGGTCATGCGAACCATCTAAAACATAAAGCATTTAAAATTAAGTTAGATAAGATTTTAAACAGAAATCCTATTTTGAATAAAAGTTAGGGTAAGATGAATAAGGTGACCCCATTAAATAACAATTTTCAACCCACACCTTTGTAAAATAGTTTTTAAGAAAATAGGGTCCTTAAATACGTCCATTTCTACCTAGGTCCACGTTCCTACGGGCAACCTTGGCTCTGATACCACTTCGCTCTGATCGTGCGCCGGCGGCGCTGCCCGGCGGCGCGCGGCGGCGGGAGGCGGCGATCTCGCCGGAAAACTTCGGATCTTCGTCTATTCTCCCTAAAACTGGGATTTCATGGCATAGATCGTTAGAGGGGAGGTCGGGGATCTCACCTCGGGGTTTTTCTTGAGCTCGGAGGTCCTGGAAGGCGGTCGGCGATGAGGTCCGAGATGGAATCGCTGCGGTGCTCGTCGGAGCTGTGCCTGTAACGCAAACCACTGAGTCTTCTGCACCTGCGTTATTCCCCGGAGGCGGTGGAACACGATCGGCGCGTTAGATCGGAAAATTTCGAGCAGGGATCGAGAGAAAACGGTGATCGGAGCTTCGGTTCTCACCGGGAGGAAAAACAGCCGATCGTGGGGGAAAACAGGACGATGCCAGCATTTATATAGACGTGGGAGGGCGGCGTGTCTGTTTAGATCGAGTCGGAGTCGTCCGGGACCGGGAGTCGGGCTGGGGGCGCGGAATTCCGGAGTCGGTTACGAACGGGCGCGCGGAAGAGTCCGGCTGTTGGCGCGAGCAGGAGGTGAGGGATGACACGCGGGCCCCGCGTGTCAGTGAGAGGGAGAGGGGAGCGCGCGGCTGCGGGCTGGCGCGGGGGCGGGTGGGCCGGCTGGTGGGTTTTCGGCCCACTGGCCGGGGTTTTGTTTTTTCTTTTTCTTTTTCTTTTCTGTTTTGAGTTGAATTTGAATTCCAATTTGAATTTGAATTTCGGTACCACATGCAATACGTCCAAAATTTTTTAAATTCCCCTCTTAACAGGTAATGGGTGTTACACCACCGCAGGCGGATCAATTGCGGTAAGCTCGCCATACGAGCAATGGTATGGAATTGTTTACCATGGCTTGGTATGGTAGTTAATATGAGTCTCTGGACCTCTCCATGGTTCTGAGAGCATATGAAAAACGCTGATCTCCAGCTTGCTTTAGGCAAAAGCGAGAATACCCCATCGTGTGGTAAGCAACACGATAGTATGCATCTCTTGAATGTTCAATGTTCAAAGGGCCATAAGCAGCGTTCGCCATCGGGGTGCCTCAACGGTCATGAGGCAGTAGGGGGTATCTGTTGGGTTGATAAAATTCCCAACCGTGATGACCCGTTCGCGCTCTACTCGGGTTACCCGTCGTGTGGTGTGAAAACACGACCATGTACCTTGAGACGTGGCTTGACTCAAGGACGATCCGTATGGAAATGATATGGACTGTATGTTTTTACTATGATATGGAACTGCCTGCAATGTCAAAACCTTTGTGTGCACCATTATTGTGTGGTCTTCTGCAGGTACATTAACCACGTTAGCACATGATGTGTAGAAATCGTTTGTGAGTGACGGCTTTAGTTCCACCATTTGACACGTATATGCCAGAATACCGGCTTAGGATTTTTCTTTGGTGAAGAAATGTAGTATCGAGATGAGTATCAGTTGCATAAAAAGGATATTTTCAATGAAAGGAGTCAAAATGAAGTTTAGAATTCCATTTAGGGGTTATTTAACTCCCATGTTGAACTAAGATTCAATTGGGAGTATAGATTCATGTCCAAAGACTTAGGAATAACCTCCCCTGTTTCGGCAGAATTGTTGCTGAACTTAGACAGGGTGAAAAATTATGATTGGTTGAACCATTGGAAGTGTGTGATACCATTCTGGAAAGGTTTTGAAGCCTTTTACAACTTTTCTGTAGAACTCCAGAACAAAATCTCCTTCTAAATGGGTGAAAATCTCAGATGAGTATGCACTGTCCAGAAACAAGGCAGCTCAAAAATGCTCTCTGGAATTTTCTGTATTTCAACCACAACTTCTTGTAGAAAAATTTCTAAGAGTCAAGTAAGATATCGTTGCAAAGTGTAGGGAATGAGCTACAACTTTGTAGTTCAGTGTTTTCCAAGATTGGGGGCAGAAATAGTAGGAATTTTGTGAAGAAAACAGCCACTTGCAAAGGAGGTGCTGTCAAAATTCCTGAGAAAATTCTGTCAACTTGTATAAATCATAACTCATAAACTAGAAAGGATACAGAGGCAAATAAATATAATCTGGATTCCTTTTTGAGTCTACTACAACTTTATTGTTGAACTCGAGCCCAGATTTTGCCTCCAAGGGGGGCAAAACAGTTAAATTCTTCCCACTGGTCTGCTGGACAAGAAGCTGGAGAGAGAACACCATGTTGAAGTTTTTCAACCAAAACATTTAGTTCCACATTTCGATGTCCAGCGGCTGTTGTAAAACAGCGAGTTGGAGTCGAAAAGTTTATGCATTCGACATATCACTTCGAGCAAGGACATGTTTGAGTCCAGTACAATAGCGAGGATTTACGCAGGCTAACACACTTAAACATCCCGTGGTGACCCACGATGGTCGAAATGAACTTTTAATCCATAAAGTTCATTACCTTGGAACTCGATTATGGTGACATGATCCAGGGATGTGTATGTTGTATAAAGTTTACACTTTATCCATATGTGTGAATGTTATGCGTATTAATTATTCCATTCTCGCACTACTATTGTATAGACTGGATGAAGTCATCAAACATGTGCTGATCGTTTGAATCTTATGAATGCAGAATGGTGCGTACACGTTCAACACAAGAGGAGGGAGGTCCAAGTCAGGTTCATGGTGATGAGTCTCCACCTTCGGAGCAAACCACAACGCAGCAGCAACCACCTCCTCCACCGCCAGAACTTCCAAGAAATCTTGCGGAGGTTCTCGCTGCAGTACTCGGCTCGTGCGACGAGCAAACCGAGTTGCTGCGGATGCTGGTGCAACAAAATGCGCCCCGTCCAGAAGGACGTCAAGACAATGGGCAACACCGGCCCCAACAAAGTTCATATTCGGACTTCCTGGTGACCCATCCACCGGTCTTTACAGAGGCCGAAGAGCCTTTGGAGGCGGAAAGCTTCATCCGCACTCTCGAGATGAAGTTCAGTTTACTACGGTGCACCAAACACCAGAAGGCGCTGTACGCAGCACAACAGCTTCAAGGGGAAGCCGGTACATGGTGGGCGAATTACATCGCCTCCTTACCGGCTGGCCATGCTATCACATGGACGGAGTTCCGGGAGGTGTTTCACGCCTATCATATACCTCCCGGTGTTATGGAGAGGAAGCTCCAGGAGTTTCTGGAGCTGAAACAAGGCGAGAGGAGTGCTCATGAGTACTCCAGACCATTCAACCGGCAGGTGCAGTATGCGCCAGGATTTGTGGGAACAGAGCAAGAGAAGCGAAACGCATTCTTCCAGGGTCTGAATTCTAAAATGAAGGTCTATCTCGCCCAAAGCAATCGCGGCACATTCAACGACCTTGTTAATGCCACGATTTTGCAAGAAAATGCTCAGCGTGAGCGCAGTTCTGATAAGAGGAAACACAGCACGCTGACGAGCAGCAGTGGTGGGGCACCACAAAAATACCGCGTGGTGTATCGCTCACCATCCGGTCAGAGATGGCAGCCACCGGCGCGACCGCCTCAGTTTCGTGGTCGACAATATAATGCGCCAAGCTTCTGACCGTCGTATCCACCACAGCAACAGCAGCAGCAAAGGATGGTCCCGTGTGCGCCTCAGTTTCAACCGCGAGCACCGGGTTTCCGTCCTCAATTCGGAGGGACCCCGACACCTTACACGTGTTTCACGTGTGGCCGTGTCGGGCATATTGCGAAGGACTGCCCCGAGCAGCGACAGGGCAGGGGTGCAGCATCGTATCAGGGTTCAAATAAGCCCTGCAACCAGCCCAAGAAACCAGCACAAAAACTCGGCAACGTCCACCACTTAGCCATCGAAGACGTGCCGTAAGGTGAACCCGTCCTCGCGGGTACATTTTTTTTATTTAGATCATCCCGTAGTCATACTTTTTGACTCCGCTGCCACCCATAATTTCATAAGTCAATCTTATGCTATTAAATATCAATTGCTTATCATTCTCAGAAATAGTTCATACTTGATATGCTCTCCGGGTGGGAAAATAACAGCTGATAGGATGGTCTATAGAGCACCATTACAATTGGGTGGGAAGCTATACCCGACTTCTCTAATCATGTTAGAGAGTCAAAAACTTGATGCCATTTTAGGAATGTCATGGCTACATCGCCATGGTGCTGTTCTTGACATCATTCCACGTGTAGTTCGTTTAAACTCTCCACTTCATGAACCACATGTTCTTATTCTTGACCGTTCGGTTCAAGAAGCTCCAGCCACATATAACACGGAAGCCACAAAACTTGAAAATATTTGTGTGGTCCGTGAATACCCGGATGTCTTTCCGGATGTCTTTCCGGATGATCTCCCAGGCATGCCACCCGAAATGGATGTCGAGTTCAAGATTGAACTTGTACCCAGGACGAAACCGATATCACAGAGACTACAAGATGGCTCTAGATGAGCTAGCTGAATTGAAGGATCAGCTCAATGATCTGATGAGTAAGGGTTTCATTTGACAGAGTTCCTCACCATGGGGATGCTCGGTGCTGTTTGTGAAAAAGAAGGATGAAACCTTGAGCTTGTGTGTGGACTACCGACCTCTCAACGCCGTCACTATGAAGAATAAATATCCACTGCCCCGCATCGATATTCTATTCGATCAACTCGTGGGTGCGAGTGTATTTTCAATGATGGATCTTCGATCCGGATATCATCAAATAAAGATCCGAGCAGAAGATATTCCAAAGACGGTCTTCTCGACGAGATATGGGCTGTATGAATACCTCATCATGTCTTTTGGTCTCACCAACGCCCCGGCCCATTTCATGTATCTCATGAACTCAGTGTTCATGCCGGAGTTGGACAAGTTCGTTGTGGTGTTTATCGACGACATCTTGGTTTATTCCAAGTATGAAGAAGAACACGCCGAACACTTGCATATCGTGCTCCAACGATTGCGAGACCATAAGCTTTATGCCAAGTTCAGCAAGTGCGAGTTTTGTATCAGCCAAGTGCCATTTCTTGGTCATATTATTTCTGCGGAAGGCATTGCGGTTGATCCAAGCAAAATCGAACAAGTGCTGAAATGGAAGTTCCCCACATCTGTCCATGAAGTCAGGAGTTTCCTCGGTTTAGCGGGATATTATTGGAGATTCATACTGAACTTCTCCAAGCTTGCTAAGACGATGACTGAATTGATGAAGAAGGGGATCAAATATGTTTGGAGCTCAGCGTGTGAAGGATCTTTCCAAGCAATGGTGAAGCATCTTACAACAGCCCTGTAACACCCCAAAACCTGCTAAAGAGGGGAATTTAAAAAATTTTGGACGTAATGCATGTGATAAAGCAATTCAAATTCAAACTGGAATTCAAATTCAAATCAAAACAGAAAAAGAAAAGGAAAAGGAAAAAGAAAAACGGCTAGTGGGCCGAAACCGCTCAGCCGGCCCAAGACCGCGCGCCAGCCAGCCCAAACCCGCGCCCCCCCTCTCTTCCTCTCTCTGACGCGCGGGGCCCGCCCATCATCTTCTTCCCCCGCGCGCCCCAACCGACCCTGGCCCTCTCTCGCGCCCGATCAAAACCAACCCCCCAGAACCCGCGCTCCCAGCCCCGATTCTCAGTCCCGGGCACCCCAGCGTGATCTCGACAGACCCGCCGCCCTCCCTCGCCCATTTATACGCCGACGATCGCCTTTGTTTCCTCCCCGATCGACTCGCTTCAGTACAGGTGAGACCGAGACCCTCTCTGCCGTTTTCTCCCAACCTTCGCCCGATTGCTCTGATCTAACGGGCATGTTACGTTCCACCGCCGCCGGGGAGCCCTGCAGGTGAAGGAAACGACGTGTCTTGCGCCCCAACAGTCGCTTTGACGAGCACTGAGTTCCATTGCCGGACTTCGACGCCGCCGACTGACTTCCAGGGCCTCCGAGTGCAGGAAAACCCCTAGGTGAGCATCCCCTACCCCTCCGCAGCTGATCCGTGCAAAAAAGATGTGACTTCTAGCGTGTAGCGGCAAAAACCGAGGCTGCGCCGGCGAGATCGCCGCCCCCGCCGTCGCGCGCGCGGGCTGGCTCCGACCAGGGCGACGTGGCCCCTTGAGGGTCGTCTATTTTAAATCACACGGTAGAAATTAAATCAACGCGTACCGCTTCGGCAATCTAATCTGAGCCGTCTGTTTTAAATCGAACGGCCCACGTCAGCCCCGCATTATAAAGGTCGGGATTCTTACGCGCTACCCCCTGGGGATCTCGGAAAACACGAGCTAGCCCCGGAAACTTCTGATCTAGCCCCTAGACCTTCAAAAATTTATGTAAATTCATTTAAAACTCATTTTTAGCCCCTGTACTTAATAAAATTAGGAAAACCCCTCTGTTATGTGTAATTAGGCCCCTGAAAATTTAGAAAATAGTAAATTAAACCCTGTAGTAGGGTGGATTTGCCTTTTAGACCCTATAGGATATTAAATTTAGAAATTTGAACATGTGACTATGATTTAAATTTAAATGGTGATGCAAACACATGTGCAAATATAAATTTAAACTCTCCTAGCACTTGGAAAACTTTAGAATGAGTTAAAAATAGATTTTAGGCCGAAATGAAATCTGCCTAAGTGTTGCTCATTTTTATTATCTCTAGAGACACATTTTAGGCTAGGAAATAATTCTAAAAACTAGTAAAATAAATTTAAACTGTTTCACATCAGAGAGGAAGTTCAAAAATATTTTATTGAACATTTTAGATCAGAACCTATTCTGTTTAGATGATATGCCTTACTATTTTAATATTAAAATTCACTTTTAGGCATAGAAAATAAATCTGAAAATATAGGAAAATCAGTATGCATAATTAGGAAATGATAAATGAGGTCTCCAAATCCAAAAACTTCAATTTAGGATTTTGTAGAAGATCTGAAAACCTATTTGGAGTAGGAAATTATCTTTCATGCAAACTTTGTGGCTAAGAAGTGTATTAATTAAATATAAAGAATTTGTTCAAATTGGAAATTCATATATAGTGTGCAAATAGAAATCTGAATACAAAAGTTAGAAATAATATATATATGTTTAAAAGTGCATGTAGGCCTAAAATCAACACATCTAGGGTAACCACAACACTTAGAAATGTGAATGACTTTCATATGTATGTATGTGTGGTTTGCATGAAGTGAAAGTGTGGACTATGGCTTATGGATTGTTGTTTTCTTTTGCTATGTGTATTGGCATGAGTAGAACCTGCCCCAGAGCAAGTTCTCCCTTTCCAAGACCAAGACTTTCCATTCCCAGAGCAGCAGGAAGAAGGCAAGTGTCCTTGACCACTTTGATCCTATACTAGGATGTGTAGTTAGAATTTAATTGCATGGTCAAGTTGGAATATGATACCCATGCTAGGAAGTTTCCCTAGAATTGCATTATCTTGTTTCCTTGTAGCTTGGGTTGGGATTTATTTTATTATATTATTTATTTACATACTTATGCTTAGCCATGCTTAGAATGGGATAAGTGGGACATGAGATCATCAACTTATTTACCTTACTCTTGAATGAGACATTATGAGTTATGTAGAGGTAGGGATCGAGGCAAGTTGGATGATTTGGTTGGTGTTGGGTGCACGAGACTCGGGTTTGTTTTTAGTACTTGCCTGGATCCTAAGGACCGGTTCATGGAGCATGTAACCTGGCTTTACCGTGCCAACCACATGCTGAGATGGGGCAGCTTGGCCAATTAATTAGGTGTATCCCCGGCGTAGTATGGTTGTTTGGATGGTGCGGGAAAATAGGTGTCAGCTGGACTACCATATGAACCGCAAGGCTCAAGAGGGGGCCACTGCAGCGGGATTGGAGCCTCTTGTATGCTGTTAGGGGTGAAACCTCAGTGGGCCCACGCTCGTCGGGAATCCCATTGTAAAGGCTTCGTAGTGATCTCCTGGCTATACACCTGGGAAGTGTGAATGTGGTTCGCGGCCACTGGCATAATGGAGGTTCTTTTAGTCCACCCGGCAACGGGGGATGAAATCACTACATGTGGGTACAGTGGTGCAAACTCTGCAGAGTCAAAACTGTCATGACAGCCGTGCTCACGGTCAAGAGCGTCTTGGACTTATTCATGATTAGAGGATGATGAATTGAGAAGTTGTGGATGTTAAGCGGGAAGCTTAACATTGGAGATGAGACTATGTTTACTTGACATTGATGATGGGTTGAGGGATTGGGACCATTTCACCTGTGTAGTAATGTAGGTGCTTAATAAGCTAAGGTGATAGGTAATAATTGCGTAGTGCTTTAACCATGAGTTCAACCTCTCCTTGCTCTAAGCCATGCATGACATAACTTTCCCACACTTGCTGAGTACCCACGGTACCCAAACTTGCTTTTCTATTGGTTTATATTGCTGCTCAGGTTAAGGGGATGATGTGGTTTTCAATGACCAAGACTTTGGTCCCGAAGAAGGATTCTAGGTTCACGGAGTCCCCGGGCAACGCCTGTGACGGAGCCCACAAGATTTATATTCCGCTGTCGTTTTATTTACATGTTATGAATTTATTATCGTCCATCGAGACGTATGCTATGTAAGACTTATTTATATTCGAACACCTGGCTTGTAGTATGATGATGCTTCACTATTTGTCATCACATGTATGAGAAAATGATCCTGGCATACATGTGATATTCACTCGGTTGCTCTTTAGAGAAGTCGGGTGTGACAAACCCTGGTGTTAGCTCAACCAGATACAACCAAGACCTTCAACGTATATTGTGATGTGTCCGGTACCGGGCTTTGCTGTGTGTTGATGCAAGGAGGAAGAGTGGTCGCCTATGGCTCATGTCAACTTTGTAACCATGAGCAGCACTATCCGACTCATGATCTTGAGCTCGCTGCTGTGGTATTGGCATTGAAAATGTGGAGGCACTATTTACTTGGGAACTTAGTGCACCTCTACGCCGACCACAAGAGTCTGAAATATATATTCCCTCAAAAGGAGTTGAATATGCGGCAACGGAGATGACTATAACTGATCAAAGACTATGAGATCGAGATTCACTACCATCCCGGTAAGGCAATCGTGGTTGCTGATGCCTTAAGCCGTAAATCTCACGTCAACCACCTGTCCATCACCCCACTTGAAGAGGGGGATCCGAGTTTGTACTTGGTTCCATATGGGGCATTATATAATCTAGCTCTCGTCCCTACCATACGAGAGGAGATTATGGAAGCTCAGAAGGACGACATCGGAATGTCGCACAGTCGGAGAAGAATGAAGAGTGGTGAAATGAAATGTTTCCTAAGGGATGAACACGGTACTCTATGGTTTAAAGACCGTATAGTGGTACCCCGTGACATGAAGCTTCGGAAGAAAATCTTGGATGAAGCTCATTTGTCCAAGTATTCTATTCATCCAGGCAGCAACATGATGTACCAAGATCTGAAACCAGGTTTTGGTGGACCTGGATGAAAAGAGAAATCGTAAAGTATGTATCCGAATGCGATACGTGTCGACGGGTGAAAGCCTACCATATGCGTAAAGCCGGACAGCTGCAACCATTGAACATTCCGGCGTGGAAGTGGGAGGATATCAGCATGGACTTCATAGTCAGGTTACCTCTCACGTCTCACAAGCATGGCTCGATTTGGGTGATAGTCGATCGACTAACCAAGTCGGCCCATTTTATTCCCGTGCATACAAGTTACGTGGCCAAGAAATATGTGGAGCTGTATATTTCAAGGATTTTGTGCTTGCACGGTGTTCCCCGCACAATTATTTCAGATCGCTGTGCGCTGTTCGTTGCTTGGTTTTTGGAAACAGCTGCACGCATCATTGGGGACCAAACTGATCCGAAGCTCCACGTATCACCTGCAGATGGATGGTCAAACTGAACGGGTGAATCAAGTGTTTGAAGACATGCTACGCGCTTGTGCCATCCACCACGGTAAAAACTGGGACGATCATTTGCCGTTGGTAGAGTTTTCATATAACAATGGCTATCAAGCTAGCATAAAAATGGCGACGTATGAAGCTCTCTGCGGCCGGAAATGTCGCACACCACTCAACTGGTGTGAGTCCAGCGAGCGAGTGGTATATGGCATCAAACTTGTGAATGAGGCTGAAGAACGAGTGCGAGTAATACAAGCCAACCTCAAGGCTGCTCAATATCGTCAGAAGAGCTATGCGGATAAAAGACGCCGCCCTCTCCACATCGACATCGGGGACCATGTTTATGTTCGTGTGTCTCCGATGAAGGGAGTTCATCGTTTCAGAGTAAAGGGCAAACTTGCGTCGCGATTCATCGGTCCTTTCGCCGTCACTGAAAAATGCGGACCTGTCGCCTATCTGAATGTAGCCTACAGGGGGGTGAATAGGCTTTTTGATGCTTTATTGAAACCTGAAACACTTAGTAGGTTTATCAAATACAGGGAAATCGGACTAGTCCGGTAGGGTGCGGAATAGTCCGTTTTCTAAATAGAGAAAAATCGGACTAGTCCGATACCGTGTGGACTAGTCCGGTATTCGTGGACTAGAGAGACCAAGATTGAACAATGTTCACTTCTAGTACTCTATGCAGCGGAAATAAATTGATGACTTAGGTGTATTGCAACAGAGATACAGTGAATGACAGGAATCAACTTTGATTCTAATGTTTGAACGTGAATTTCAAGGGATTGATTATAGACTAGAAAATGATGAACAATTAATAAACAAGAGTAGGGATCGATTCCACGAAGGAAATCTACGTCCCTGTTGAGGAGTCCACTAAGGACCGGGTCTTCACCAACCCTATCCTCGTCGAATCGCCACAAAGGCCAATTCTCTTCCACTAATCAAAAGTGGGAATAAATCGTTCAAGGGGCCTTCTCACAAGTTGAGGGCTCCCCAAGAATTACAATGAGTTATCACAACCAAACACACTCAATGGATGAACAATTAACAAACAAGAGTTGAGAGGGCCCAACCCCGATCACGGGGCCGTGCCGGCTCGCCCAGGGATCGCATTGGGTGGTGCCGTGTTATGCGGCACCCAACAGCACATATATAACGAACAATGTATTACATAAATCAAAGCGAAAGCTTACAACTGTTCTTTGTAAATACTTTACATAAAATAGCTACAGCGGAAGTCTATAACCAGCTCACGTTGAATATCTAAGAAGCACTCAAGAAGAGGTCCAGCCCGTGGACTCCTCTCGCTAGCAACACGAAGACATGGCGGCGGCTAGGTTCTCCAAGTGTGACATGACTTGGAAGTTCCCGAGTCTCACCGGATAATCTTCTTTATAGCGTCGAGGTTTACCTGCAAAACCACTTATATAGCAAGAATGAGCACAAAGGCTCAGCAAGACTTAACCGTATCTCCTAAGACATGAAACTCTAAATGAAAGTAACCTAAGACTTAAACCTGTCATTTGCGAAAAGACTCGCCTACGAGTTCATCCTTAACTTTCAGATTTTAGCCATAATAATAGTGACCTTTCGCCCAGCAATATTGGAACTCCACAATCAAACAAGAAACGCTTCATTCCAATGTCACTTGTCCCAAGGTGGAAATTAACTTTAATTTGCTCATTTCTCTACTTCAAACAAGGTTTTCATGCAACTTAACATAATCATAGCAGCAATTATACTTTTGCAAACTGTTACCACACAAGTTAATTACTACGTCACAACGTGGGAGCAAGCGGTACTCAATAACCGCGAGGGACGGTGATTCGAATCAAACACTACCTGGATAACTCGACACATACGCCCGCCTCTGAAGACCCAACTCTGGCGTCCTTCATTACGTCGTATGTGGCAACCTTTCTCAGGACACTAAACTGTAGAACCGGTCGCGCTGTCTCAGGCTCATAGGTCTAACGAGACGATGTGGTATGCCTCTACAATCCAGTGAACCTGGTACATCGGTTTCCTGGTTCCCATATATCAGTAAGCATCCGGTACACAACTCAATACTTGCTCCTGGACGCGGCATACGCATCGGTCCTTAACCGACACAGGCAGAGCTACTCGACCAAGACCTCGTCTTGTCACTGCCTAACCCCTCTGCCCGGTCTCATCTTTAGAAATGTAAACTTTAGTTTGCTCCCCTTCCCAACCACACTTATGATATTCTGAAATATAGCTCGCGAGTAGATTCCAACTACTCGTCTTCTACCAGATGCCCTAGTCTATTTAGCATGGCCTTATTCTACAGCGATGACACAATTCTACCCTTGACCTCAGGGTTCATGTTTGGTTATGCAAGTGGAGTATAAAACATCCTTGACCTAATGCACATACAAACTTTGACCAATAGTAGTGAACAAAAGGGAAACTTTAAAAACAACTTAAATGCAGACCGGGTCTTGCCTTGGTTTTGCAGGTAACTAGGTTCAGATGATATGAAGTTAGTTGCTGCTGACTTGAAGTTAATCCCTGCCCCTTGATCCAAACTTCACCTTCTTCTTCACTTCCCACGTTTAATCACTACACGTTATGAATATGTACACATGTTTAATTACAAAACTTCTGCTAACAAGTTCTAAAGATAAGTTTAAAACTGGAACTCTGTTTAAGAATTTAAAATGACACTGGTGCTAGTGGGTTGGTTTGGGTGAGGCAACATGATCAAGTGATGAGTACATTTCCTCACTTGTGTGCTACACATCTAAATAGGTTGAACAGGATAGTGGTGATCCAGAGCTCCAATGGAGCTGAAACTTTTTATGTAAGTTCCTTGTCACAAGAAAGTCCTCTGGACAAAAATTCAGAATATTTCACTAGGTGGATCACCCAGAACAATTCCCTAAGCATTTAGGCAAAAAGGAATTAATTCTGAATAAATTTGCACTTTCATGCAAATTCAAGTAAGTCATTTCCCTCACTCTGTGACAATTGGGGCCCACAGATCCTCTCAGCCCCAAAAGATCTCCAAATTTTGACACATTGTAAATTCATCTATGAAGGATCCAAATTCAAAAGCCATTTTGCCATTTGACAATTTGTGCCACAGTTTCAAGTTTAAATTCAAATTTGGATGAAATTTACAAGTTCCTTTGACATTCGTATCAAAGCCCCTCCAAATTTGCTCAAAACTTGGCTCCCTCATAATTTGGACCTGAGGAATTCAAATGTGTCCTCTGATCTTTGAGTTGGCCATTGCAAATACAACTTCTCAAACAACAGTTTGAATTTCCTCTTTTGAAAATGCCCTTCTTCCTTTTGAAGTGACCCTCTTAATTCACACTGAATTCAAAGTTTTATTGCACATGCCAACACTTTCATGAGTAAAAGTTTTTGTAAGTCCCACTTCTTGTATATAAACTCAACTTTATTCATAGCTCAAGTTTTCTATTAACAAGTTTTGTGACTTTTACATTCCTCCCCCCTTAAAAAGAATCTCGTCCCGAGATTCATGATTAATGACAATGTGGAGAGAACAACTACTCAACATACACCTCTAACAACTCCGGATGATTGCGTTGCAAATACTCCTCGCTTTCCCATGTAGCTTCCTCGGACGTGTGATTTTCCCATAGCACTTTGAAAAATCGCAACGTCCGATTTCTTGTTTCGCAAGTCTTTTCATCAATTATCCGGGTTGGATGTTCAACATAAGTAAGGTCCGGCTTCAAATCTGCTAAGCCTTCCGTGAGAACCTCCGTTGGAACTTTTAAACATTTCTGCAACTGAGATATGTGGAAGACGTTATGAACTCTGGCTAAGGCTGCCGGTAGCTCCAAATGGTATGCTACGGGTCCACACCTTTCAATGATGACGAAGGGACCGATGAAATGCGGAGCTAATTTTCCTTTCACCCCGAATCGGTGAATGCCCTTCATAGGAGATACGCGGAGGTATACGTGGTCCCCAACATGGAAATCCAGAGGACGACGTCTCTTATCCGCATAACTCTTTTGTCTGGACTGAGCGGCTTTCAGATTTGCTTGAATAAGCCTTACCCGCTCTTCAGCTTCATTTACGAGATCAACCCCGTAAATCACTCTCTCGCCAGATTCACACCAGTTCAAGGGTGTGCGGCACTTCCGGCCGTAGAGAGCTTCATACGGTGCCATTTTGATGCTCGCTTGATACCCATTGTTATAAGCGAATTCTGCCAACGGTAGATGATCGTCCCATGCCTTACCGTGGTGAATGGCACATGCTCGAAGCATATCTTCGAGAACTTGATTCACCCTCTCCGTTTGTCCATCGGTTTGAGGGTGATATGCAGAGCTTCTAATCAATTTGGTTCCTAGTAAGGCATGCAGCTGCTCCCAGAAACGAGCAACGAACAACGCGCCTCGATCGGAGATGATCGTCCCGGGAACCTCATGTAGGCATAGTATTCTTGCAATATATAGCTCCGCATACTTCTTGGCATGGTATCCCGTATGCACTGGGATGAAATGAGCTGACTTGGTTAACCGATCCACAATTTCCCAAACCGAGGCATGCTTATTAGCCGTGAGAGGTAGTCCAACAATAAAGTCCATACTAATATCCTCCCACTTCCATGCCGGGACACTTAGCGGTTGTAGGGTTCCCTCCTTCTTCATGTGGTCGGCTTTAACTCGCCGACGCGTATCACATTCTGATACGTATTTAGCAACCTCTCTCTTCATCCGGGTCCACCAAAACTTGGTCTTCAGTTCTTGGTACATCTTGTTGCTGCCCAGATGAATAGAAAATTTGGATAAGTGAGCCTCATCCAAAATTTTCTTCCGCAGCCTCATATCACGGGGTACGACTATCCGGTCCTTGAACCATAGGGTGTCGTCATCATCTAACCGGAAACATTTCATCTCCCCGTTCTTCAATCTCCTTCTGATAAGAGCCATGCCCTTGTCTTTCTTTTGAGCTTCCATGACCTCCTCTCTTATTGTAGGTATGAGAGCCAGATTATGCAAAGCTCCATATGGAACCAAGTAAAGACCTGGTTCTTCCTCTTCCATCGGCGTAATGATCAGGTTATGAATATGAGACTTCCAGCTGAGTGCATCGGCAACCACATTTGTCTTGCCCGGATGATAATGAATTTCAATCTCATTGTCCTTGATCAGCTCCAACCATCGCCGTTGTCGCATATTCAACTCTTTCTAAGTGAATATGTACTTCAAACTTTTGTGGTCGGTGTAGAGATGAACAAGATTTCCCAATAGGTAATGTCTCCACATCTTCAAAGCTAATACCACAGCAGCGAGTTCGAGATCATGAGTTGGGTAATGTTGCTCATGATTCCGTAATTGCCGTGATCCATAGGCGACCACACGTCCTCCTTGCATTAGTACGCAACCAAGCCCGACGCTAGATGCATCACAATAAACATCAAAGGGCTTGGTTGTATCCGGTTGAGCTAGAACCGGGGCTGTTGTGAGGTGTTTCACCAACGCTTGAAAAGCTTCCTCACATGGCTTGCTCCAATCATATTTGATGCCCTTTTTCAGTAGCTCAGTCATAGGTTTGGAGATTTTTGAGAAGCTCGGGATGAACCTCCGGTAATATCCCGCCAAACCCAAGAAGCTACGAACTTCATGAACTGATGTTGGAGACTTCCACTTCAGCACTTGTTCAATCTTGCTTGGATCAACAGCCATGCCTTCCGCTGAAATAATATGTCCAAGAAACGGCACTTGGTTGATCCAGAATTCACATTTACTAAATTTTGCATAGAGCTTGTGATCTCTCAAGTGTTGAAGCACAATATGCAAATGTTTAGCGTGTTCCTCTTCAGATTTGGAATAGACCAAGATGTCGTTGATGAATACCACGACGAACTGATCCAGCTCTGGCATGAATACCGAGTTCATAAGGTACATAAAGTGAGCCGGAGCATTGGTCAACCCAAATGACATGACAAGATACTCATAGAGTCCATATCTTGTCGAGAATGCTGTTTTCGGGATATCTTCCGCTCGAATCTTGATTTGATGATATCCCGACCTTAAGTCCATCTTGGAGAAGACTTTAGCATCCACTAGCTGATCGAAGAGGATATCAATTCGTGGTAGTGGATACTTGTTCTTTATTGTCACAGCATTTAAAGGACGATAATCAATGCATAGCCTCAGCGTCTCATCCTTCTTCTTCACAAACAAGGCTGAGCAACCCCATGGTGATGAACTTGGACGAATAAACCCCTTGTCCATCAGATCTTTGAGTTGCTCCCTCAGCTCGGCTAATTCATTCAGAGCCATTTTATATGGTCTCCGAGAGATCGGCGTGGCTCCCGGCATCAAATCTATTTTGAACTCCACCTCGCGCTCAGGTGGTAGGCCTGGAAGATCTTCGGGAAACACGTCCGGATATTCACGGACTACCGGAATGTCTTCTAACTTGCACGCCTCGGCATTACATACTTCCGGATCTTTGGAAACCGCTTCGCCGAGATACAATGTTTGACGTCCGTGAAGTGGAGAGTCCAAGTGAACACTCCTGTTCTCGATGTCCAGAACAGCCTTATGGAAGGTCAACCATGATATTCCCAATATGGCATTGATTCCCTGGTCTTCGAGAATGATGAGGGTGGTAGGATAAATTTTTTCCATCCAACCAAAGTGGTGCTCGAGAAACGACTTCATTAGTTGAGATGTCTCCACCTGGCGAATGAATAAGGTAAGAACCTTTTGTGACAGTTGTGGAGATCTGCTCCTGAATCACCATTGCCCTGCTAATGAAGTTATGTGTCGCACCAGAGTCGAATAAAATGACAACCGGCTTGTCATTTAAGGTGAACCTGCCGGCAAGAACAGGTCCTCCCTTTGGCAGATCATCGACTGACACATAATTAACTGTCCCCACTTTGGACATAGCTTTTCTTGGCTGTCCAAGATCACTCTTTGGCGCTGGACCCGCAGACACAATGTTGCTGCTCGGTTCAGTTGCTTCATTGACGTTGAGCTCATTGTCAACGTGAAGTGGGACAGCACTTGGTTCAGCTGAGACATCAACTTGTTCCTCTTCAACCTCTTGAGGGCAATAATATTCTAGTGCACTTTGTTGATACTGAGGTGCAGGAGAAACAAGTTGCTGCTGCGGTGGAGGTGAATAATACCTCTGTGGAGTAGAAGATTCGTCACACTCCCAGAATGATTGCACTTCTTGTGGAATCTCTCGACCGGAAGGTGAACGGATTACCAACCGATACTTCTGAGGCAGACGATTGTCTTCATCCTGTGATGAGTCCCTCTCCCTCTTTTCTTTGAGGTAGATATTGGAATAATATTCTTGAGCGATAGCACAGCTCACAAACTCATCAAAATTCTCTTGGCTAACTTGAGCCAATTCACATCGCAGCCTAGCGGTCAGCCCTCGGTAGAAATGATAACCCTTCATGGCTGGTGACTTCACATAGTCAGGGACATATTGAGCTAAGCGATTGAAATCCTTCGCATACTCAATAACACTCATGTCCAAGAATTCATCATGGCTTGTTTGCATTATGCCCGCAGGGATGAAACGAGCACGAAATGCAGCCTGGAACTCCGCCCATGTGACACGATGCCCTGCTGGTTGGACAGCAATGCATTCTGCCCACCATGCTCCAGCAAAGCCGTGAAGCTGCTGAGCGGCATATAGAGTCTTCGAGAATTCATCACATCGGATCGACCAAAACTTGGACTCAATGACACGTAACCAGTGATTTGCTTCACAATGGTCAGCCGCCTCGGAGAATACCGGCGGTTGTGTCGCCAAGAAATCCAGATACGTGCTCTGGGTTGGCATGTGACGTTGAGCTTCTCGATTTATGCCTTGCTGAACTAGAGTTTGGAGGGTTTCATTCATCTTCGCCATAATTCAGTCAATCCGGTTGGCGATGGCTCTTGTGATGAAGTCGAGTCACTCCCACCTTGACTTGAACCTCCAATCTCCATTTGAGGATGTGTGCGTACCATACTGCACGAAACAAAATTTTGAGTCAATCAAAATTCTATCTCAGTAGTAAGTAAAGATAAGTAAAATATGAACATGTCATGAACTTTATGAAAGCATAACCACATTCATGTTTAACCAAATATTAAGTACGCTAACTAATCAGCGGGACTACCCTGACCAGTTCACACAAACTCCAAAGTTTACTCAAGTTATCTACAGATTCTTAACTTGAGTTCAATACCAAAGTTTTAGTATACTTCAGTATCTTTCCAACGAGTACTCATAGGCTCCTTAAAGATTTTTCTAAGGAAGTTATGGCTTAAAAACAGAAAGGTCCAGAGAGGTTTTGCTACTGTCCTGGTTCTGAACAGTTTGCCTTCCACTGGACTTTTCACCAACTTAACGTGTGATTTTGCTCTGGAGGTCTACAAAGAAATTGTAGAGGACTTGAAAATCTTTCCAGAACTGTATCATACACCTTATTTGGGTCAAGCTATAAAGTCCAGCAAGAATTCCTGCCAGAAACAGAGCACTCTGTTTTTGAAAACTTTGACACCTAGTTATACTCTCATTTGAGTCTTTGCTCAAAATAAGAGTTCAGTAACTAATATTTGTTTCAAACTTCTATTTTTAGTTGCAAGTTAGTCCATGAATCATTTCTTCATAGGGAATAGGTTATTAAGTGTAGTACGGTGTCGATGCACCGTAATAACATGTCGGTACTACATTGCCTCACCAAAGAAAATCCTACGCCGGATCATACCGGCATATACGTATTATCAGTGGCACTAAGACGGTCTCTCGCACACGTGGACTACAAGGGATGTGGTTAGTACCTGCAGAAGAACACGCAATAGTGGTGCACTCAAAGGTTGTTTCATTTCAGGCAGTTCCACAATTGAAAGTAAATACAAACGCCCGTATCATTGCCATACGGCCATCCTTGAGTTAAGCCACGTCTCAAGGTACGTGATCGTGTTTCAACACCACACGACGGGGAACCCGAGTATGTCATGAACGGGTCGTAACGGTTGGGAATGTTATCAGCCCAACAGATACCACCTACTGCCCTGCAGGGCACGCCGATGGCAAGCGCTGCGTATGTCCTCCTGGGCTATTTCCAGACGAACACACTATCATGTTACTGACCGCACGATGGGGTCTCCACTTACTTGCCTAATGCACGCTAGGGATCAGCGTTTCATATGAACTCAGAAACATGAAGAGTCCAAGAGTTTCATATTAACATCTCACACCAAGCTGTGAGATCTAGCCCTGAACCACTTTCCTCGTCAGGGGAGAAACCAAAATTGAACCGCTTTCGGTGGCGTTCCTTACCATTCTTACCTGAACGTAGGTGCGTTATTACATAATCAAAATTTAGAATTATAACAAGTAAGTTAGTTATGTCACTTTAAGTAACTATACTACTATAGTCCTTATGTGGGCCTAATACCGTTTCCTCGTTTTTGTCGTAATACGATCCTTATTCCGTGCGCTATTACCAATGCGGCTCTGATACCATGCTGAGAGGGCCCGACCTCGATCACGGGGCCGTGCTGCCTCGCCCGGGGATCGCATTGGGTGGTGCCGTGTTATGCGGCACCCAACAGCACATATATAAGGAACAATGTATTATATAAATCAAAGCGGAAGCTTACAACTGTTCTTTGCAAATACTTTACATAAAATAGCTACAGAGGAAGTCTATAACCAGCTCACGTTGAATATCTAAGAAGCACTCGAGAAGAGGTCCAGCCCGCGGACTCCTCTCGCTAGCAACACGAAGACATGGCGGGGGCTAGGTTCTCCGAGTGTGACATGACTCAGAAGTTCCCGAGTCTCACCGGATAACCTTCTTTATGGCGTCGAGGTTTACCTGCAAAACCACTTATATAGCAAGAGTGAGCACAAAGGCTCAGCAAGACTTAACCGTCTCTCCTAAGACATGAACTCTAAATGAAAGTAACCTAAGACTTAAACATGTCATTTGCGAAAAGACTCGCCTACGAGTTCATCCTTAACTTTCAGATTTTAGCCACAATAATAGTGACCTTGCGCCCAGCAACATTGGAACTCCACAATCAAACAAGAAACGCTTCATTCCAATGTCACTTGTCCCAAGGTGGAAGTTAACTTTAATTTGCTCATTTCTCTACTTCAAACAAGGTTTTCATGCAACTTAACATAATCATAGCAGCAATTACACTTTTGCAAACTGTTACCACACAAGTTAATTACTACGTCACAACATGGGAGCAAGCGGTACTCAATAACCGCGAGGGATGGTGTTTCGAATCAAACACTACCCGGATAACTCGACACATATGCCCGCCTCTGAAGACCCAACTCTGGCGTCCTTCATTACGTCGTATGTGGCAACCTTTCTCAGGACACTAAACTGTAGAACCGGTCGCGCCGCCTCGGGCTCATAGGTCTAACGAGACGATGTGGTATGCCTCTACAATCCAGTGAACCTGGTACATCGGTTTCCTGGTTCCCATATATCAGTAAGCATCCGGTACACAACTCAATACTTGCTCCTGGACGCGGCATACGCATTGGTCCTTAACCGACACAGGCAGAGCTACTCGACCAAGACCTTGTCTTGTCGCTGCCTAACCCCTCTGCCCGGTCTCATCTTTAGAAATGTAAACTTTAGTTTGCTCCCCTTCCCAACCACACTTATGATATTCTGAACTATAGCTCGCGAGTAGATTCCAACTACTCGTCTTCTACCGGATGCCCTAGTCTATTTAGCATGGCCTTATTCTACAGCGATGACACAATTCTACCCTTGACCTCAGGGTTCATGTTTGGTTATGCAAGTGGAGTATAAAACATCCTTGACCTAATGCACATACAAACTTTGACCAATAGTAGTGAACAAAAGGAAAACTTTAAAAACAACTTAAATGCAAACCGGGGCTTGCCTTGGTTTTGCAGGTAACTAGAGTCAGATGATATGAAGTTAGTTGCTGCTGACTTGAAGTTAATCCCTGCCCCATGATCCAAGCTTCACCTTCTTCTTCACTTCCCACGTTTAATCACTACACGTTATGAATATGTATACATGTTTAATTACAAAACTTCTGCTAACAAGTTATAAAGACAAGTTTAAAACTGGAACTCCGTTTAAGAATTTAAAATGACACTGGTGCTAGTGGGTTGGTTTGGGTGAGGCAACATGATCAAGTGATGAGTACATTTCCTCACTTGTGTGCTACACATCTAAATAGGTTGAAAAGGATAGTGGTGATACAGAGCTCCAATGGAGCTGAAACTTTTTATGTGAGTTCCTTGTCACAAGAAAGTCCTCTGGACCAAAATTTAGAATATTTCACTAAGTGGATAAATCCAGAACAATTCCCTAAGCATTTAGGCAAAAAGGAATTAATTCTGAATAAATTTGCACTTTCATGCAAATTCAAGTGAACTAAAATTTCAAATTCAAGTGAACTAAAATTCAAGTGAATACAGAAACTTCAAATGAGAACTACCCAACACAAATCAACTCTAAATGAGCTGAAACTTTTACAGGAGTCTCCTAATATCATAGAAAATATCCTGGCAAAATTTGGGAACTTTTGGATAAACCAAACTCCCTCAAAAATTCTTTTGCTGAAAAGCTTTAAAGAATTTTCCAGAATGTTCTATTGTTTTTCATGCAAATTGGGTTGCATATTTGGATAGATCTTGTCAAGATGAATCTAACCAAATTTGAATCATCCAATTTGGAGTTTCCTTGCACATGTTATGAATTTCCAAACATTGTTTGAAATCTGGAATTAATTTCCTACAGCAAATCTAACTGGACCCACTGTTTAAAGGCGGCCAATAGAATGCGAGGACACACGGGTTTACACAGTTATTCGCCCATAGTCACAAACGATCCGCAGACACAGGGGATCCCGTTTAAATTCTCGGCGGCTGACAGGTGGGACCACCACCTTCTTCAACCTCCGGCTCCCCCTCTTTCCCGCGCCCGCGCTCCCTCGCCGGCAGGAAATCCCCCACTCGGTTCCCCCTGTTCCCCGGCCGTCTCCCGGCCCAAAGTCCACCGCCTGGGGGTTTTGGAAGGCGGGAAAACCATTTCCGGGGTCAGTGTGGGCTGTGGAGGACCGCAAGTTGTCGGGTGATGGGCGGAAGCCTCGGTCCATGTCCGGCGACGTCGGCTGGCTTCCCTACCGGCCCAAATTCGCAGCTTTCTTGCTCTAGAGCACCAGTGACTCATGAAACAGGTCGTCATGCAAGCAACAGAGCTCGGAGACGCCCCTAACTACCAAGTCACCGTGCGTCCTAGCTCGAAAACTGGCGGCCGAAGCTAAAACTCGATGAACACCGTCAAGGCTCTATGATTCTTTCGGATTTTTTATGTCAGTGACTCACAAGGGGGGGTCTCTATCCCATCCCATGATCAGCATGAGCAAAGGATAGCTGTTGATCACGAATTTTGGGAAATCCCCCACCCACGGCTTATGGCCACCTTGTCGGTTTTCTGGAAATTTCCGGGGCTACCGTGGATGAATTGCTTAGGGTTTTTGGCCACGTGAAGAGAAGGGAGTGGCGCACCTTTTCGCTGTTCAACCCTTGGTGTGACACGGCCTGTATCACCGAGGCGTTGAGGAGGCACGGCGGTGGCTTGAACCGAAGCTCCACGGCAACTTCTTGCTGTGAACCGCGCACACGGGCTAGTTGATGGGTTTGGGTAGCTCGAGGAGGATCAGTGGGGTCTTGCACACGCTGCCACGAGCTCAGACGGCCGTGCAAGGGGCGAGCGGCGCCCAGCGAGGATCAGCGCTGAGGTTCGGTCGAGCGGCAAGAAAAATTCCCGGGGATGATGCTGTGGCGTGGAAGGGGCGTGACTCGGACGGGTTCTCGGTGCGGTGAGGTGTGCACTCGGTGGGAGACCGATAAGGGCGCGTGGAACCGACGTTGAAGCAGCTCGGTAGGTGCTTCCGGGTCCTCGGTCGGCAGCACATGGCAGCTTGCGGGAGAAGGGTAACGCTCGGGTGTGAGCTCGCATGTGTGAACCGAGAACAGAGCTGACTTAGGCAGTAAGTCATTTCCCTCACTCTATGACAAATGGGGCCCACAGCTCCTCTCAGCCCCAAAAACTCTCCAAATTTTGACACATTGTAAATTCATCTATGAAGGATCCAAATTCAAAAGCCATTTTGCCATTAGACAATTTGTGCCACAGTTTCACGTTTAAATTCAAATTTGGATGAAATTTACAAGTTCCTTTGACATTCATATCAAAGCCCCTCCAAATTTGCTCAAAACTTGGGTCCCTCATAATTTGGACCTGAGGAATTCAAATGTGTCCTCTGATCTTTGAGTTGGCCATTGCAAATACAACTTCTCAAACAACAGTTTGAATTTCCTCTTTTGAAAATGCCCTTCTTCCTTTTGAAGTGACCCTCTTAATTCACACTGAATTCAAAGTTTTATTGCACATGCCAACACTTTCATGAGTATACAAAAGTTTTTGTAAGTCCCACTTCTTGTATATAAACTCAACTTTATTCATAGCTCAAGTTTTCTATTAACAAGTTTTGGGACTTTTACAAGAGTGTGCGAGAGATCAAACCCAACAGCTCAAGATGTGTAGAACAAGTCTCTCCTTTGATCAAGTGCTAATCCCCAAAGAATTAATCCTTTTTGAGTTAGAATGTGTGGAGAGATGTGAATTTTGGGCTCTTGGGAGGTGTGACGGCACAGAGGTTTGAAGAGATTTGTTGGTATGGCCGTACACCTCTTTTTATAGTAGGGTTTCCAATGGTTACGTTAGGGTTTGCGATGTCCGGACTAGTCCTTGGTTGACTTCGAACTAGTTCGGTGTGCGGTGTGTAGATAACCCTAAGTGTTGTGATATATCGGACTAGTCTGTAGTAGTGCAGACTAGTCCGTTTTCTATCCAGAGACAAAATCGGACTTGTCCGGCTGATATCGGACTAGTCCATTTTCTGGTCAGAAAGAAAATCGGACTAGTACGGTTGATATCGGACTAGTCCGCACTTGCTGAAATTGTGCAGTTAGTTTGATTTCTTCCACTTGAGCTCTTGGGGTGTGTTTCTCCAACACACTCTATACTAAGTATTTTAATATTTTCAGCTCCTGAGCTATTATCAATTTGGATCCTCCTTCTCCTTTCTTTTTGCGCTTTCTTCCTGATTTCTTTTAGGAACCTGCGCTCATCTCAACAATTTTGTTAGGGTCTCATTTGTTTGTCATAAATCAACCAAAACCCACAAGGGATGCCTAGATGCACTTTCAATCTCCCCCTTTTTGGTGATTGATGACAACCAATTGAGATCTCACAAATATGACAATAAGAATTCAGATTTTCATAAAGTGTGCACATATGAGCTTTGGACAAAATAGGCAAAGTAGACATATGTGCAATCTTTATGGTGGGGTGTAGAACTATGTGTGTGAGCAATAATTTTGATGTGAATAACATAATGAGCATAGTCATAACATCATCAAGAGTCTCAATCCTTCATAGCAGTTTTAAACATACATCATTAATCAAAAGCATAACATAGTCATCTCACAAAAAGCATAATGCTAACATAAGTCTTACAACAGCATAATAATAGCATAATAGTATAAGTCTTACAAAACTCATTACTCAAGCTAGGACATAAAAAGAAAGACCTACGACCTAAGACTCCCCCTCAATCTCTCCCCCTTTAGCATCAAGGCACCAAAAAGAAGGAGAGGAGGGATCTACTTGTCGTCACCGGCTCACTCCTTGCTCTCGGTCCTTTCTTCATCTTCATCATCAGCCTGAGGAAGAGGAGGAGAGGAACCACTTGTTGTGCCAAAGTAGGCGCACTCTGATGGAGAGAGAGGAGGAAGCTCTGTAAACTCAGATGCGGAGTCCTCTGAGATGACCGGGGATCCAATGGGCTCAATCTCTAGTTTTTGGCATATCTCTTTGACATTGGCTTTCATGTATCTCATTTCATCTTTTCTTGCCTTGTTCATCTTATGAAGCTTCACCTCAGTTTTGCGGCAAGAACTAAAAATAGCAGCCAAAATCTTCATAACTCCACTAGAGGAACTTTTGTGTGGAGAGGCCCTGGTCTTGGATGAAGGCCTTGCATTTTCTTGAGCTCTCTCTGGATGCTCTTCAGGTGATCCAGGAGAGGAGGCAGCTGGGAGGGAGGCCTGAGGAGGCTTCTGAGGCCTTAGAGCAGTGTGCTCCACATCCTTCACGAACTCAATTCCTGTGACTCTTTGAATCATGAACATCAAGTAAGGTGCATATCCACAGGAACGGTTTGGTGTGCAGGATATGTTCACCATGTCATTCCAAATATAATCAAAGATATTAAATCTTCTCCTCCTGCTGATTACTTTCATCAAGGTTCTCAAATAACCTTGGACGCTCTCGGCATCTCCATCATTTGGAGCAATGGTCTTCCAGAGCACTCTGTTGAGAACAATGAAGAAGGGCTTCATGTTCTTGGTTGAGGTAGGGTTGAATGGAAGTCGAGTATCATAGAGAAACTCCATCTTGTCCTTCTCCACAACTCCCAGATTGTGAATCACAATCTCATCATTGTCGGTGTCCTCAAGGTGCAGCAGTCTGGCAAACTCAGTGTAGGAAATTGTGTACTTGGATCCATGTGTCATCTAAGTCATTGTCTTCTCCATCATGAGCAAAGTAGCAAGTTCAACAAAACTGGGCAATGATCTCATCATTCCAGTTGTACATGAAGGCGAGCAGGTCCTTGAGTCCATGTCTCTCTGCAGCCCCTATGACCTCCTCAAAGGCTTCACAGCTCTTCCTTTCAAAGTATGTCCAGTCGATCCATTGACTTCGGGCCACTGGAGTCTTCATTTGGAGGTACACCGAACTGTAGTAGTCCGAGTGAAAGTTGCTCCAAAATCTCTTGTCGGCTGCCTTTTTGCCGGAGCTATAGGCATCAACCTTCCTCAGGTTCCATGCCACATCACTCCCCTTGCCGTTGAACTTTTCCTCCGAGGGATCCCTATGTCTCTGCCTTGGAGCTGTCATCTTGAGGGGACCAATCGGTCCGAAAGAAAGCCCCTTTCCCTTGCCCTTGGTTTGGCGTTGAGCCGCCAAGCTAGAACCAGCCACATTTGCTTTCGAAGCTGGTCTCTTCATTGTAACCTTTCGACTCACCCTAGGTAGGGTGAGCGAAGGCTCGGCAGCACGCTCTTTTCTCTTGTTGGAGCGAGACTCCGGAGAATGATACATTATATCTTGATCCATCTCGGCCTCAAAGTTGGAGAGACTCTCATTTGATCCCGACATGATTTCAGACAAGGAAGATAAAGTGGGTATGAATAATCAAGGATGACAAAGGATTGCACTGAATTAACATAAGCTAGGATTTCCCTGATCAGGGGCATACCGGACTAGTCCGGTGTTCAGGGTCGGACTAGTCCGGAGCACCGGACTTGTCCGCTCTAACAACGGACTAGTCCGGTGTTCAGGGTCAGACTAGTCCAGAGCACCGGACTTGTCCGCTCTAATAACGGACTAGTCCGTTATGAGGCTGCTCAAGCCCTAATTTGTTGAAATTTGAGATTATTCAATGCAAATGTGATCTAGGGTACATGGAATACATCAATAGAGCATGCATTGACTAAAGGAGCTAAGATATTTGAGCAAAAAAAGGAAAATCTAAGATTCTAGGGTTTGGAGTGAAGTTTACCAAATCCTTCGATTCGAAGTGTTGAAGGAGTTCTTGATCTGGACTAGTCCGAAGTTTTCTATCCCTTTGCAATGGGGATCGATTCCCACGGAAATTTGAGAAGTTTTGATGGAGAACTTGCAAATTCACCTTGGGGCACTTGAGTGAGGAGAGAGAGAGAGAGAGAGAGAGGAGAGTTGTGAGGATGAAGAAGATTAGGTTTGAGCCGTCCTTAGGGTTATGGAGGCGAAATATCGGACTAGTCCGGACCATATCGGACTAGTACGTTTTCTGGTCAGAGAGAAAATCGGACTAGTCCGTGGTGGTCCGGACTAGTCCGGTCTAACGGACTAAGTGCGGACTAGTCTACCGGTGCGGACTAGTCCGGGGTGACCACCTTGTACAGAAGTGTACAAAACATATATATGTATGTATTCAAATGTTCCTATTAAGTGATAAGGGACAAAGGTACACAGAAATTCTTGATGAATATGATCAGTAAACATACAACAATCAAGCTATGACCATGATTCACCAAGATCAAGTAACTAACATAGTTTTTAGGAGGAAAATAGAGAGAGATGATTTTTCAACATAATTAACATGATTTTGAGGATGGCATATAGATATGCAAGTTTTCAAGCCACGTTTTGAGCATCAAGGATATTTAGTTCATTTCGGAGCTCACAAAAACGTTTTTCATCAAGTGGCTTGGTAAAGATATCGGCTAGTTATTTTTCAGTATTGATATGGGAAATGGCTATGTCTCCTTTCATTGAGTGATCTCTCAAAAAATGATGCCGGATATCTACGTGTTTATTTCTGGAGTGCTCAACAGGGTTATGGGCATTTTTAATAGCACTCTCATTGTCACAAAGGAGTGTAATACGGCTCATATTGTAACCGTAATCCTTTAGAGTTTGTCGCATCCAAAGGAGTTATGCACACCAACTCCCGGCTGCAACATACTCCGCTTCAGCTGTGGATAGAGCAATTGAATTTTGTTTCTTGGAGGACCAAGAAACTAGGGATCTACCTAGGAATTGGCAAGTACTAGAAGTACTTTTTCTATCTACCTTGCATCCGGCATAATCTGCATCGGAGTATCCAATGAGATTGAATTTTGAACCTTTGGGATACCAAAGGCCTAGGTTGGGTGTATGAACTAAATATCTCAAGATCCTTTTAACGGCTGTCAGATAACATTCCTTAGGATTGGCTTGAAATCTTGCACACAAACATACACTCAACATGATATCAGGCCTAGATGCACATAAATAGAGTAGGGATCTAATCATGGAACGATATACCTTTTGATCCACATTTGGTCCGTCTTCATTGAGATCCAGGTGTCCATTTGTCGCCATGAGAGTCTTTATTGGCTTTGCTTTGTCCATTCCAAACTTCTTGAGAATGTCTTGAGTGTACTTTGTTTGGCTTATGAATGTCCCGTCCTTTTGTTGCTTCACTTGGAATCCCAAGAAGTACCTCAACTCTCCCATCATGGACCTCTCAAATCTATCTATCATAATCTTGCTAAATTCTGGACAAAAGGATTTGTTAGTTGAACTAAATATAATATCATCAACATAGATTTGGCAAATGAAGAGATCATCATCAAAGTGTTTAGTAAACAAGGTGTAATCAGCTTTTCCGATCTTGAAGTCATTTTCAATCAAAAAATCTCTAAGGCACTCATACCAAGCTCTAGGAGCTTGTTTGAGGCCATAGAGAGCCTTACGCAGTTTGAACACATAGTCGGGGTGCTCTTGATCTTCAAAACCGGGTGGTTGCTCCACGTACACCTCCTCCTTGATCGGTCCGTTGAGAAAGGCGCTTTTCACATCCATTTGATAAAGCTTGAAATCGTGGTGAGTAGCATATGCAAGTAATATACGAATCGATTCAAGCCTAGCTACGGGAGAAAAAGTCTCATCGAAATCCAAACCTTCGACTTGTGAGTACCCTTTTGCCACAAGTCGTGCCTTCTTCCTTGTCACCACTCCATGTTCGTCTTGCTTGTTCCAGAAGACCCATTTAGTGCCGACGACGTTGGACTTGGGTCTTTCAACCATCTCCCACACTTCGTTCCTTTTGAAGTTGTTCAATTCTTCTTGCATCGCCATCACCTAGTCCGGATCTTTTAATGCATCCTCAACCCTGTATGGTTCCAAAGAAGATACAAAGGAATAGCGTTCACAAAAATTAGCTATGCGAGATCGAGTTATTACTCCATTTCGGATGTCACCGATTATGTTGTCAACGGGTGATCTCTTTGGATGCTTTGGTGTACTCTTGGATGTGGCACTTGTGGTCTAGAATCTTCATCATTATCTTCTTATCCCCCTGGATAGTTGCTCTCATTGATGTTTTGGTCTTCTTGATTTTCTTGAGGTTGATCTTGTATGGAAGCTCCCCCTTGATCATTTTCCTCCATCTGTGGTTCATTTTCTTCATTCACATTTGAAGTTGGCACTTGTGGTCGAACATCGCCAAATGCCATTCTTCTCAATGCTTTACACGGAGCTTCTTCTTGATCTAGCACACACTGATCAACTTGCTCTTCTTAAGAGCCGTTAGTTTCATCGAACACTACGTCACGTGCAACTTCAACAAGTCCGGAGGTTTTGTTGAAGACACGATAAGCGTAGGAGTTCGAATCATAGCCAAGTAAGAAACCTTCATCGGACTTCCAAGCAAACTTCGAGGCCCTTGGCTTCTTATTTAAAATATAACATTTTGAACCAAAAACTCGAAAATATGAAATGTTTGGCTTGTTACCCGTGAGTAATTCATAAGAGGTTTTCTTGAGCAACCGATGAAGATATAGTCGATTTATGGTGTGACAAGCGGTGTTAACCACTTCAGCCCAAAACCTGTCTGAAGTATTGTATTCATCGAGCATTGTTATTGTCATCTCAATGAGAGTTCTGTTCTTCCTTTCGGCTACTCCGTTTTGTTGTCACACACGGTTTCTCCGAAGAACAACCGAGTGAATATCACATGTATGCCAGGGTCATTTTCTCATACATGTGATGACAAATAGTGAAGCATCATTTATTACAAGCCAGGTGTCGAATATAAATAAGTCTTACATAGCATATGTCTCGATGGACGATAATAAGTTCATAACAAGTAAATAAAATAGCAGCGGAATATTATTCTTGTGAGCTCCGTCACAGGCGTTGCCCGGGGGACTCCATGAACCTAGAATCCTTCTTCGGGTCCGAAGTCTTGGTCATTGAACACCACATCATTCTCTTGACCTGAGCAGCAATATAAACCAACAAATATGCAAGTTTGAGTACCATTGGTACTCAGCAAGTGTGGGAAAGTTATGTCATGCATGGCTAGAACAAGGAGAGGTTGGACTCATGGTTAAAGCACTACGTAATTAATACCTATTACCTTAGCTTATTAAGCACCTACATTACTACATAGGTGAAATGGTCGCAAGCTCCCGTACCCTCATCATAATCAAATAACCATAACATCATTTCCAATGTTAAGCTCCCCGCTTAACATTCACAACTTCCAAAACCATCACGCCTCTAATCATGAATAAGTCCAAGCCGCTCTTGACCGTGAGCACGGCTGTCATGACAGTTTTGACTCTGTAGAGTTTGTACCACTGTACCCACATGTAGTGATTTCACCCCCCCCGTTGCCGGGTGGACTAAAAGAACCTCCATTATGCCAGTGGCTATGAACCACATTCACACTTCCCAGGTGTGTAGCCAGGAGATCACTACGAAGCCTTTACAAAGGGATTCCCGACGAGCGTGGGCCCACTGAGGTTTCACCCCTAACAGCATACAGGAGGCTCCAACCCCGCTGCAGTGGCCCCCTCTTGAGCCTTGCGGTTCATATGGTAGTCCAGCTGACACCTATTCCCCGCACCATCCAACACACCCATACTACGCCGGGGATACACCTAATTAATTGGCCAAGCTGCCCCATCTCAGCATGTGGTTGGCACTGTAAAGCCAGGTTACATGCTCCATGAACCGGTCCTTAGGATCCAGGCAAGTACTAAACACAAACCCGAGTCTCGTGCACCCAGCACACAACCAAAACATCCAACTTGCCTTGATCCCTACCTCTACATAACTCACAATATCTCGTTCAAGAGTATGGTAAAATAAACTGATGATCTCATATCCCAATTATCCCATTCTAAGCATGGCTAAGCATATGCATAATAATAAATGACATGATAAAATAAATCCCAACCCAAGCTACAAGGAAACAAGGTAATGCAATTCTAGGGAAACTTCCTAGCATGGGTTTCATATTAATCTTGACAATGCAAATAATTCTATCTACACAACCTAGCATAGGATCAAAGTGGTCAAGGACACTTGCCTCCTTCCTGCTGCTCTTGAAATGGGTAGTCCTGGTCTTGGAAAGGAATAACTTGCTCTTGAGCAGGTTCTACATCATACCATCACACATAGCGAAAGAAAAACAACAATCATAAGACATAGTTCACACCTCTACTTCATGCAAACCACACATTCACATTTATGAAAGTTCTTCACCATTATATGTGTTGTGGTTACTTTATGTGTGTTGAGTTTTGGCTTGCATGCACTTTTAATCATGTGTATATGATTCCTACTTTTGTGTTCACATTTATACTTACATACTATATATATGAGTTTCCAATAAATTTCTTATATTCAACTACTACACCTTTTCACTACCAAGTATGTATGAAAAGTATTTTTCTTCCCCATATGTGCCTTCATAATTTCTACCAACCCTAAACTGAACTCTTTGGATTTTAAAAACTCCATTTATCATTTACTAGTTGCTATATTTTCAGATTTATATTCCTATGCATAATTGTGTACTTTATTATGAAATTAGTAATACACATCATCTAAACAGAATAGGTTCTGGTCCTAAATAATTTAATAACATATTTTGACCTTTGCCTCTGATGTAAACTATTTCATAATTATTTTCCCTATTTTCTAAAACTATTTATTACTTAAAAATGTGTCCCTAATTGTGAATAATAAATTAAACAGATTCAATTCAGTCCAAAATATGTTTTTATCTCACTCCAAAATTTCCTAAACACTGAGAAAGTCTTTAACTTAATTTTGACAATATGTTTGTCCCACTTTTTAATTTTTAAACACTAGTTACATATTCAATTTCCTAAATTAAATACTAAACAGGGCTAAAAAGATAAACTCACCCCGTTACAGGGTCTATAATATTATTTTCAGAATTTCCAGGGGTCTAGCTACCCTTATCAGAGGTGTTTTTCCTAATTTTTATTAAGCCCAGGGGCTAAAACTGATTTTTAAATGAATTTACATGATTTTCTGGAGTTCCAGGGGCTAGATCAGAAGTTTCCGGGGCTAGCTCTTATTTCCCGAGAACCCCAGGGGGTAGCACGTAAGATTTCCAGTCTTTATAACGCGGGGCTGACATGGACCGTCCGATTTTAAACCGACGGCTGAGATTATAACGCCGAACCGGTACGCGGGGGTTTATACCCTACCGTGCGATTTAAAATAAACGGCGCACAAGCGGCCACGTCGCTCTGATCGAGCGCGGGCGGCGCTGCCGGCGGCGCACGGCGGCGGGAAGCGGCGATCTCGCCAGAAACTTTCGGATCCTCGAGAATTCTGCCTAGAACTGTGATCTTATGGCATAGATCGGTAGAGGGGAGGTCGGGGATCTCACCTCGGGGGTTTTCTTGAGCTCGGAGGTCCTGGAAGGTGATCGGCGGCAAGGTCCAAGGCAAAACCACGGCGAAGCTCGTCGGCGCTGTGTTTACACCGCAAGTCACCGAGTTTTCTGCACCTGCAAGGTTCCCCGGAGGCGGTGGATCAAGACCAGCGAGTTAGATCGGAGTTTTCGAGCTTAGATCGGCCAGAATTCACCGGAGAAGTCTCGGTTCTCACCGGAGTAAAAATCGGCGATCGCGTGGGAAAAACAGAACGAGGCCGGGGTTTTTATAGACGGGGAATGGCGGCGGGGTGGTTTAGATCATGTCCGCGTCGGCTACGAACAGAATTCAGCGGGGTTTACGTCGAAATCCCGATCGGTTTCGATTCGGGCGCGGGGGAGTTCGGCGCGGCGCGAGGTAGACGAAGATCGGTGGGTCCCGCCTGTCAGTGTGAGAGAGCGCGGGCACGCGGCTGCGGGCTGGCGCGGGGTAAGTTGGGCCGGCTGGTGGGTTTCGGCCCACTGGCCATTTTTTTTCTGTTTTCTCTTTTTCTTTTTCCATTTCTTTTCTGATTTGAGTTTAATTTGAATTCCAGTTTGAATTTGAATTTTTGCAAAACATGCAACACGTCCAAAAATTTTTAAATTCCCCTCTTAACATGATTTAAGGTTTTGAATCAAAATTTTGGGGTGTTACAGCTCTACCCCCCTTAAAAGAAATCTCGTCCTCGAGATTGGTGTTTCTAAGAAAACAATTCCGGAAATTGTGCCTTGAGCTCATCTTCCCGCTCCCAGGTGGCTTCCTCTTCTGAGTGATGCTTCCACTGCACCTTGCACATCCGGATTCTTTTATTTCTGATGAGGCGTTCCATTGTCTCCAAAATCTTGTATGGTTGCTCGGCATAAGACAAATCCTCAGCTACATCCACTTCATTCATGGGTAACACCTCTTCAGGCGTCCTCAGACATTTCTTGAGTTGTGACACATGGAATACATCGTGCACATCCGATAGATGAACCGGTAACTCTAGTTGATACGCCACTTCGCCTTTCCTTTCTAAAACTTGAAAGGGTCCGATGTATCGAGGTGACAACTTCCCTTTCACCTTGAATCGACGAAGTCCTCTGATAGGGGACACCTTGAGATAAACATAGTCTCCCACGTTGAAAACGAGCTCTCTTCTTCGTACATCAGCATAACTCTTTTGGCGTGTCTGTGCTATCCTCAAGTTGTTGCGAATCTCCCTCACCTTCGCCTCGGCTTCTTGTAGCACTTCTGGACCAAACACTTTACTTTCTCCTGTTTGGTTCCAAAATAGGGGAGTTCTGCACTTCCTTCCATACAAAGCTTCAAACGGTGACATCTTCATACTAGCTTGATAGCTGTTGTTATAGGAAAACTCCGCATACGGTAAATTCTTGTCCCAACTCCTATTGTTTTTGAGTGCACATGCCCTTAACATATCTTCAAGGATCTGATTGGTTCTCTCCGTCTGCCCGTCAGTTTGGGGATGATAGGCAGAGCTGAAGTTCAGATGGGTTCCCATGGTTTCATGCAACTTCTGCCAAAACCTCGAGGTGAACTGTGTCCCTCGGTCCGACACAATCTTCTTTGGCACACCATGGTAACACACGATCCTTGACATGTACAACTCTGCCAATTTGGATCCGCTGTAGCTTTCTTTCACGGGGATGAAATGAGCTACCTTGGTTAGCCTGTCAATGTTGACCCATACCGAATCATATCCTGATAGGTTTCTAGGCAATCCCACGATGAAATCCATGCTGATTTCTTCCCATTTCCATTCAGGCACTTTGAGTGGTTGCAATAATCCCGCAGGTCATTGATGTTCTGCTTTCATCAACTGACATGTGTCACATAGGGCAACATGTTCCGCGACATCTCGCTTCATGCCATACCACCAATACCTGCCCTTGAGGTCCTGGTACATCTTCGTACTCCCAGGATGAATGGAATAGTCGGAATCGTGAGCCTCCTTCAAAATCAATTCACGGATCTCCTTTACTTCAGGCACACAGATTCTTTTCCCGTGCCATACCGTCCCTTGTTCATCCTCTCTGAAACCTGGAGCTTTATCTTCCTTGATGAGTTGCCTGATTTCTTGTATCTTCTCATCATTCTTTTGTCCCTCACGTATGTCTCGCTCGAGTGTGGAGTCCACTTCCATGGCGATGGCTTCACCACTATTTACTAGACATAGATTGAGCCTTATAACCTCGTCCTTCAATTCTGCAGGCATGTCCTTGAAGCTTAACTTATTGACCTGCACTTTCCGACTCAAAGCATCAGCCACGACGTTTGCTTTCCCAGGATGATAGTTGATGCCCACATCAAAGTCATTGATTAACTCTAACCATCTCCTTTCTCTGAGGTTGAGATCTGGCTGTGTGAAAATGTACTTCAAACTCTTATGATCCGTATATATCTCTGTCCTCTTCCCCATCAAATAGTGTCGCCAAATTTTCAACGCGTGTACCACTGCGGCTAGTTCTAGGTCATGTGTAGGATAGTTTTTCTTGTGCTTCTGAAGCTGCCGGGATGCATAAGCCACGACATGTCCTTCTTGCATGAGAACACATCCCAACCCATTTCCAGAGGCATCGCAGTACACTGTGAAATTCTTCTGCATATCTGGCATAACCAACACTGGGGCTGTTGTCAATCTCTTCTTTAGCTCCTGAAAGCTCGTCTCGCACTGTGGCGTCCAGGTGAATGTGATTCCCTTCGCCAACAGTTTAGTGAGAGGTCTCGAGATCTTGGAGAATCCCTCAATAAACCGTCGATAGTATCCAGCCAATCCCAAGAAGCTTCGAACTTCCCCGACATTTTCAGGGGTCTTCCACTTCTGTATATCCTCGATTTTGGCGGGATCTACGGAGATTCCTCCCTCCAAGATTATATGTCCTAAAAAGGGAACTCTCTTCAGCCAAAACTCACACTTACTCAACTCGGCATATAGTTGGTGTTCTCTCAGCCTCTGCAACACCAACCTTAGATGTTTCTCATGTTCTTCTTCATCTTTGGAGAAGACGAGAATGTCATCTATGAAAACCACCACAAATTTGTCCAGATATTCCATGAATACCTTGTTCATGAGATACATGAAGTATGCTGGGGCATTGGTTAGCCCGAAAGGCATGACAGTGTATTCATACAGTCCGTACCGAGATACGAAAGTTGTCTTGGGAATATCAGATTGCCTTATCTTGAGTTGGTGGTATCCCGACCTGAGATCAATTTTCGAGAACACACAAGCTCCCCTCAACTGATCAAACAAGTCTTCAATGCGAGGCAATGGGTACTTGTTCTTGATGGTTACCTCATTCAAAGCACGGTAATCCACGCATAACCTTTGGGTTCCGTCTTTCTTGGGCACAAATATCACCGGAGCTCCCCATGGTGAGGAACTAGGGCGAATATACCCCTTCTTCGTCAATTCTCTCAAATGATCCTTGAGTTCTTCTAGCTGCTTGGAGTCCATCCGATAAGGTCTCTTGTATATCGGGGCTGTTCCCGGTGCTAGCTCAATTGCGAATTCCACTTCACGGTCGGGAGGCATACCTGGCAACTCCTCCGGAAAAACATCTGGATATTCCCTGATAGTCCTGATTTCCTCAACTTTCACCTCAACTTGATTTAATTTAATGTCCCTCCTAGGCTCGTGTATCGTTATGAACTTTACTCTTGTGCCACTAGGGTGAGTTAGTTCCACCGTTCTGGTCAAACAATGGATGATTCCTTTATGTTTGGTCAACCAATCCATACCCAAAATAATATCTATCCCTTGTGAATCTATCACTATGAGGTTAGCAGTAAATACTACCCCATTAATGTCTAGGTTCACTTTGGGACACACTTGTTTTGTCCTTATTTCTCCACCTGGAGACTTTACAGCTAGCATATGGTTCATTTGTGTGGTTGCTAGGTCATGCTTCTTAACAAACCCTTGAGCAATGAACGAGTGGGTAGCACCAGAATCAAACAGCAGGGTTGCAAGGTGTAAATTGGCAGGAAACTTACCAACTACCACGTCGGGTGCCTCTTGTGCTTCCTCCATAGTGACGTGGTTCACCCGTCCTCTCATTACATTCTGCTGTTGTGGCGGCGCAGGCTTCTTCTTTGGGCATTTATGGGCGTAGTGCCCCACTTCACCACAGCTAAAACATTGCACCCCAATCTTAGATGCCTGGCCTTTGTTGTCTTGGGGTTGGTTTGGGGGTCCTTGCACTGCTGGTCGAGGTGGATATGCGGGGCGAGGCTGCTGCACAAACTGACGTTGCGGCTGTGCTGGTGCTGCGGGAGGCCTGTAGTTTGGGTTGTACCCTCTTGGTGCTGAATAGGGTACCGCAGCACGGCTCGTCTACCCTGTAGGTTGCTGCATCATACGTGGGCGGGTGTTGCTTCCTGAGGCTTGATGTGACCACCCGGCCATCCTCTTATTCTCATTTTCCAAGGCCTTTAGCTTCCTTTCTACCACAAATGCTCTGTCCACCATCTTTTGGAAGCTTTCATACTCATTTGAGGACATTGCACACTGCATCTCTGCGGTAAGTCCTTCCACGAAACAATCTTGTTTCTGCTCCTCAGTCTCTATGTCTCGTGGGGCATAACGGGATAGTTGAGTAAATTTAGTGAGGTATTCCCTCACCGTCATGTTTCCCTGCTGCAGTCCCAAAAACTCCTTCCTCTTGTTTTTGAGTTCACCTCTTGGGATGTAATGGTTGCGGAAGCTACGTTTGAACTCTTCCCAAGTGATGTTCTCAGGGTCATGATGGGCGGCCACGTAGGCGGTCCACCAATCAGCAGCAGGTCCATGCAATTGATGAGAGGCAAACAGCACCCTTTCATACCCTTGGCACTGTATGATCCTCATCTTACTTTCAATGGTCTTCAGCCAATCATCTGCCTCCAGAGGTTCAGCAGCACTTGCAAACTTCGGAGGTTGAGTTCCTAGAAACTCACTCAACCTTGGTTGGCGTGGTGCAGCTTGTGGAGGTGGAACTTGATGCAAGTTGGCCACCACTTGAGTCAAGTTCTGGATGAGCTGATTCTGATTCTCCAGCATTTGGTGGAGGGGATCAACTCCTTCACGGCGACCACCCCGGTCCTGGCCTCCAGAAAGATGAGGGTTGCATGCCTCATCGTTGTTGTTGGCGGGGTTGGCAGCACGTCCTTTTCCTCTTCCGGCCATCTGGCAGAAGCAACCAATGTTAATTTGAAAGCATTTAGTATCATCTTACTACTTTCATTTGTTTGTACTTTGAAGTGTTGAAGCTTTGTTATACTTTTCTGAGGGTTCATTTCTCACACAAAAATGAAGGTAATATTATTTCCTGTGGGTTCACACACCAAAGCAAAACAATCTGAAGACGAGGCTGTGGACAATTGCTCATGGCTTCCACAACTCACGTCACACACCAAGCATTAACATACCCTTAACTTAACGTAACGACTCGACTATTCGGCATCTTGCTAAATAAGGGAAAGACTCTACACTACTCGTTTTCTTGAGCTGGCTCCTCGGGATCTTCCTCATCATTTCGGCTGCCTTCTGACTCTGCTTTGGGTGGGGAGGCTGCTGGTGGAGAAGTGCGACGACGCCTGATCGCTCGGTGATCTGGGGAGTCAGGAGTCCATGTATCATTCACGGTGACACACAGTTCATTCCCATCTCCTCTTTCTCTCGCCCTCAAACAGGCTCGCAGCAACGCCTCCGTTTCCTTCAGGGTGTCCCGGACATCCTGAAGCACTTGTTGACACTCCTGCAGTCGAGTGCTGAGCATAGAAGCATCTTCCAAGCACAAGTCCATGTGCTCATGGGAAGTCCCTTGCTGCACCGGCGGGTACTTGTACTCCGTGGTACCACTCTCACGTTGGAGGACATACATGTACTCAGTTTTGTCCAAGTGGCGACGATAGATGTGACTCTGGCAGGTGATGGCCTCCCAGGTGACATCTTTCTCCGCATCGACCTGTGTCGCTCGACAAGCTGGAGAGTGGTGAATCTTAAGCAGCTGATTTTCGTGTATAATCCTCATCTCTGAACTCCATTCTTCCCTCTTCTCACGAATGGTCCTGGTGGAGTTATAGTGGATGATTAACTTGCCCGTGTTGCCGGCGGCTTCGAGCATACGCCGAAGACGGTGCAATAAGCCTCCTACTGCCAATCCGTAGGAAAGGTACGTCACCGGACGGCTCTCCTCCCTCTCGGCAAGGGCAACTACGGGAACTCTCCCTCTTGTGGACTTGTGAGCGGTGCGAATCATACGAACCATCTAAAACAAAAAGAATTTAAAATTAGGTTAGATAAAATTTTAAACAAAAATCCTATTTTGAATAAAAGTTGGGGTAAGATGAAGAAAGTGACCCCATTAAATAACACTTTTCAACCCACACCTTGTAAAATAGTTTTTAAGAAAATAGGGTCCTTAAATACGTCCATTTCTACCTAGGTCCACGTTCCTACGGGCAACCTTGGCTCTGATACCACTTCTGTCACACCCGGTTTCTCCGAAGAACAACCGAGTGAATATCACATGTATGCCAGGGTCATTTTCTCATACATGTGATGACAAATAGTGAAGCATCATTTATTACAAGCCAGGTGTCGAATATAAATAAGTCTTACATAGCATATGTCTCGATGGACGATAATAAGTTCATAACAAGTAAATAAAATAGCAGCGGAATATTATTCTTGTGATCTCCGTCACAGGCGTTGCCCGGGGGACTCCATGAACCTAGAATCCTTCTTCGGGTCCGAAGTCTTGGTCATTGAACACCACATCATTCTCTTGACCTGAGCAGCAATATAAACCAACAAATATGCAAGTTTGAGTACCATTGGTACTCAGCAAGTGTGGGAAAGTTATGTCATGCATGGCTAGAAGAAGGAGAGGTTGGACTCATGGTTAAAGCACTACGCAATTAATACCTATTACCTTAGCTTATTAAGCACCTACATTACTACATAGGTGAAATGGTCCCAAGCTCCCGTACCCTCATCATAATCAAATAACCATAACATCATTTCCAATGTTAAGCTCCCCGCTTAACATTCACAACTTCCAAAACCATCACGCCTCTAATCATGAATAAGTCCAAGCCGCTCTTGACCGTAAGCACGGCTGTCATGACAGTTTTGACTCTGCAGAGTTTGTACCACTGTACCCACATGTAGTAATTTCATCCCCCGTTGCCGGGTGGACTAAAAGAACCTCCATTATGCCAGTGGCTACGAACCACATTCACACTTCCCAGGTGTCTAGCCAGGAGATCACTATGAAGCCTTTACAAAGGGATTCCCGACGAGCGTGGGCCCACTGAGGTTTCACCCCTAACAGCATACAGGAGGCTCCAACCCCGCTGCAGTGGCCCCCTCTTGAGCCTTGCGGTTGATATGGTAGTCCAGCTGACACCTATTCCCCGCACCATACAACACACCCATACTACGCCGGGGATACACCTAATTAATTGGCCAAGCTGCCCCATCTCAGCATGTGGTTGGCACTGTAAAGCCAGGTTACATGCTCCATGAACCGGTCCTTAGGATCCAGGCAAGTACTAAACACAAACCCGAGTCTCGTGCACCCAACACACAACCAAAACATCCAACTTGCCTTGATCCCTACCTCTACATAACTCACAATATCTCGTTCAAGAGTATGGTAAAATAAACTGATGATCTCATATCCCAATTATCCCATTCTAAGCATGGCTAAGCATATGCATAATAATAAATGACATGATAAAATAAATCCCAACCCAAGCTACAAGGAAACAAGGTAATGCAATTCTAGGGAAACTTCCTAGCATGGGTTTCATATTAATCTTGACAATGCAAATAATTCTATCTACACATCCTAGCATAGGATCAAAGTGGTCAAGGACACTTGCCTCCTTCCTGCTGCTCTTGAAATGGGTAGTCCTGGTCTTGGAAAGGAATAACTTGCTCTTGAGCAGGTTCTACATCATACCATCACACATAGCGAAAGAAAAACAACAATCATAAGACATAGTTCACACTTCTACTTCATGCAAACCACACATTCACATTTATGAAAGTTCTTCACCATTATATGTGTTGTGGTTACTTTATGTGTGTTGAGTTGTGGCTTGCATGCACTTTTAATCATGTGTATATGATTCCTACTTTTGTGTTCACATTTATACTTACATACTATATATATAAGTTTCCAATAAATTTCTTATATTCAACTACTACACCTTTTCACTACCAAGTATGTATGAAAAGTATTTTTCTTCCCCATATGTGCCTTCATAATTTCTACCAACCCTAAACTGAACTCTTTGGATTTTAAAAACTCCATTTATCATTTACTAGTTGCTATATTTTTAGATTTATATTCCTATGCATAATTGTGTACTTTATTATGAAATTAGTAATACACATCATCTAAACAGAATAGGTTCTGGTCCTAAATAATTTAATAACATATTTTGACCTTTGCCTCTGATGTAAACTATTTCATAATTATTTTCCCTATTTTCTAAAACTATTTATTACTTAAAAATGTGTCCCTAATTGTGAATAATAAATTAAACAGATTCAATTCAGTCCAAAATATGTTTTTATCTCACTCCAAAATTTCCTAAACACTGAGAAAGTCTTTAACTTAATTTTGACAATATGTTTGTCCCACTTTTTAATTTTTAAACACTAGTTACATATTCAATTTCCTAAATTAAATACTAAACAGGACTAAAAAGATAAACTCACCCCATTACAGGGTCTATAATATTATTTTCAGAATTTCCAGGGGTCTAGCTACACTTATCAGAGGTGTTTTTCCTAATTTTTATTAAGTCCAGGGGCTAAAACTGATTTTTTAAATGAATTTACATGATTTTCTGGAGTTCCAGGGGCTAGATCAGAAGTTTTCGGGGCTAGCTCTTATTTCCCGAGAACCCCAGGGGGTAGCACGTAAGATTTCCAGTCTTTATAACGCGGGGCTGACGTGGACCGTCCGATTTTAAACCGACGGCTGAGATTATAACGCCGAACCGGTACGCGGGGGTTTAAACCCTACCGTGCGATTTAAAATAAACGGCGCACAAGCGGCCACGTCGCTCTGATCTAGCGCGGGCGGCGCTGCCGGTGGCGCACGGCGGCGGGAAGCGGCGATCTCGCCGGAAACTTTTGGATCCTCTAGAATTCTGCCTAGAACTGTGATCTTATGGCATAGATCGGTAGAGGGGAGGTCGGGGATCTCACCTCGGGGGTTTTCTTGAGCTCGGAGGTCCTGGAAGGTGATCGGCGGCGAGGTCCGAGGCAAAACCACGGCGAAGCTCGTCGGCGCTGTGTTTACACCGCAAGTCACCGAGTTTTCTGCACCTGCAAGGTTCCCCGGAGGCGGTGGATCAAGACCAGCGAGTTAGATCGGAGTTTCCGAGCTTAGATCGGCCAGAATTCACCGGAGAAGTCTCCGTTCTCACCGGAGTAAAAATCGGCGATCGCGTGGGAAAAACAGAACGAGGCCGGGGTTTTTATAGACGGGGAAGGGCGGCGGGGTGGTTTAGATCATGTCCGCGTCGGCTACGAACAGAATTCAGCGGGGTTTACGTCGAAATCCCGATCGGTTTCGATTCGGGCGCGGGGGAGTTCGGCGCGGCGCGAGGTAGACGAAGATCGGTGGGTCCCGCCTGTCAGTGTGAGAGAGCGCGGGCGCGCGGCTGCGGGCTGGCGCGGGGTAAGTTGGGCCGGCTGGTGGGTTTCGGCCCACTGGCTGGTTTTTTTCTGTTTTCTCTTTTTCTTTTTCCATTTCTTTTCTGATTTGAGTTTAATTTGAATTCCAGTTTGAATTTGAATTTTTGCAAAACATGCAACACGTCCAAAAATTTTTAAATTCCCCTCTTAACATGATTTAAGGTTTTGAATCAAAATTTTGGGGTGTTACATTTGTTGAGGAGTATATGGTGCTGAAAATTCGTGCATTATTCCTTCTTCATCTAGATACTCCTCAACTTGGGTGTTCTTGAATTATGTCCCATTGTCACTTCGTATGTTCTTGATCTTCAATGAGAATTCATTTTTGGCATGCTTGATGAACTTCTTGAGGGTTCCTTTTGTTTCTGTCTTATTATGCAAAAAGAAAACCCACGTGAAGCGTGAAAAATCATCAACAATGACTAGACCATATTTATTACCGCTGATGCTTATGTAAGCAATTGGACCGAATAGGCCCATGTGGAGGAGCTCAAGCGGTCTTGTTGTAGTCATGACATTCTTCGTGAGATAGGGTGTTCCTACTTGCTTCCGTGCTTGGCACGCTCTACACAGCCTGTCTTTCTCAAAAACAACATCCTTTAAACCTCGGATGTGATCGCCTTTGAGGAGTTTTTGAAGATTCCTCATACCAACATGTGCTAGCCGTCTATGCCACAGCCAAACCATGTTGGTCTTTGCAATCAACCATGTGTCAAGTTCGGCTTTGTCTTTGTTGAATTCAACTAGATAAAGTTTTCCCTTCAACACACCCTTGAATGCAATTGAGTTATCACTCCTTCTAAAGACAGTCACACCCTCATTAGTGAATAAGCAATTATAACCCTTGTCACATAATTGAGATATGGACAAAAGGTTATAATCCAAGGAGTCAACGTGTAAAACATGAGAGAGAGTATGTTGTGATGAAATTGCAATTTTACCGGTACCAAGCACTCTTCCTTGACTATTATCTAATGAGTCAACGTGTAAAACATGAGAGAAATTGCATCCACTATCTAGCACCCATTTTGCTCCACCGGATGAATAAGTCTGCAAAAACAATTTATGCCTTGGTCTTAGGTACCCAAGCTTGCTTGGGTCCTTTGAGATTAGTCACAGGTGATTTGGGCATCCACACATGAGACTTGGTATTCCCATGGCATGGCCCAACATATTTAGCATAAACTCTTCCAAGATTACTTTTCATAAGTACATATGAAGCATCAAAGGTTCTAAATAGAAGTTGTTGTTCATATGTGTTCACATTGTTAAATTTATCAACATTACTAAGCTTTGTAGCTTGAGAAGAGTTTCCCTTAAAAAAGGCAATGCAACCCTTGTTATTCTTGTGGCTTCCAGCGTTTTGCTTTTCACCATTAAAATATCCAATGCCATATTTGACATTTGGAGGTCTTGTGACCGAGTATGCACTGCGTGCATACTTGATCTTCTCCTTGTCAAATATGCCACTTTTAGAAGATTGCTTGTCCTTTGTAAAGTTTGGCTTTTTCTTCATGTTAGTGTCACTTTTGACGTAGGGACAAGTAAAACTTGTTTTAGACTTTATGTATTGAGAAGGTGAGCTAGAAGTTGATGAAGAACCACTTTGCTTGATTGACTCAACTTGTCCCTCAAGGATCTTGTTAACTTTGGTTAAGTTAGCAAGTTCATCCTTGATGGTGGTGTTTGAGTCTTTTAACTTCAAGCAAGCTTCCTTGCTTGAAGCTAATTCAAGCTCTAGTGATTTATTTTTTTCCTTTTCAAGTTCAAGAAGCTTTTCAATCTCAAGATATTCCTCCTTTTGGGAGATGATCATATCTTCCTGACGATTGACTAACTTCTCCATATCAACAAGCTTATCAAGTAGAAATTTCATTTTAACAGCTGTCTTTTTGTCTAAACCCCTAAGCATATATTCATCTTCATCACTGCTATCATCCTCAATAGAATTATCACTATCACTAGTAAAAGAATGCGAGAAGGAAGATTTAGTTGGTACCTTTCGTTTACCTTCCTTTGCCATTAGACAAGTGTTGTCGGTGTCCTTCCATGCGCCCATGGTTGGGAAGAGAGTGGATTTCTTAGTAGTCTTCTTTATGGCTATGGTGGCCATCTCCTCTTCTTCTTCGTATGAAGATTCATCATTGGAGTCCCACTCCTTCCCTACATGCACTTGATCATATTGCTTCTTCTTCTTGAACATTTTCGTTGGTTGATGCTTGTTGTCTTTTGTCTTCTTGTTTTCATCATGTGGACAATCTACTATGAAGTGGTCGTATTCTCCGCAGTTATAGCACGCCCGTCTCATCTTGGGTCTTTGTTTGTCCCTTTGTCTTCCTTCATTTGAGCTGCTACCCTTTCTTCTTCTCATCATTTTCTTGAACTTCTTCATGAACAGGATCATGTCTTCTTCATCGATATCACTACTTTCATCATCGTTGTTGTCTTCTCCATAAGATTCTCGAGCTTCCTTTGATACGGGTTTACAAGTTGACTTCAAAGCAACTCCTTTCTTCTTTGCCGAGGTGAGATTGGCAATTTCTTTAACATGCTTGGCTTGCTTCTCCATCATCTCAAAGTTGATGATCTTGCCAAGAAGTTCGTCTGGGGTCATCTTCCGGTACCGGGGCTTTCTCTAATCATAGAGCAAAGAGTTACGTTGCGAGGCATGAATGCTCAGAGAATCAACTTCACAACCTCATGATCATTCCACTTTTTGCTGCCATAAGCTCAGACTTTGTTGATAAGATTCTTCAGTCGATTGTACATATCTTTTGGTGATTCATCTTCTTCTATCGCAAATCTTCCCAATTCACCTTCAATCATTTCTATCTTGGCTTCGCGTACGTGACGATCACCTTCATGTGCGGTTTGTAGTGTGTCCCATATTTCCTTGGCAATTTCGATTCCATCCACCTTGGTGAACCCGTCTCGACTTACTGATGACGTGATCACAGCTGCAGCTTGAGCATTCCGATGAATGGCTTGTTCTTGGCTTGGGGTCAGCTCTTCATCATCATCCGGGATATCTATCCCTGTACACACTATATGCCACAAACTTGGGTTAAGAGATATAAGGTGCATTTTCATGTTTTGTCTCCACATTGAATAATCATTGCCATCAAAGTAAGGTGCTTTCTCTAGGGGAATTGATAAGTAATGATTATTATTAGAATTCAAAAGCTCATAATCAAAAGTATATCGGGAGTAGTCTGTGTGACTACCCTCTTTCTTCTTCTTTTCATCATCGGTGTTCTTCTTCCCTTTTGGAGAGATTTCCTTCTTCCCTAGAAGAGCCTTGAGTTGGAGCACCTCCTCATCGTCATCCTCACTGTCTTGAATGGCGTCGAGTAGCTTCTTTAGCTTTTGAGTCCTTTCATCATTACTCTTTTCGTCGTCGATCTTGTGTATATCCTTGACATCCATATCGTCTCTTCGAGCGGTGAGTCTCTTTTGAAGAGTTTGGCTCTGATACCAATTGAATGTAGCCTAGAGGGGCGGTGAATAGGCTTTTCTATGCTTTATTGAAACCTGAAACACTTAGTAGGTTTATCAAATACAAGGAAATCGGACTAGTCTGGTAGGGTGCGGGCTAGTCCGTTTTCTAAACAAAGAAAAATCGGACTAGTCCGGTACCATGCGGACTAGTCCGGTATTCGTGAACTAGAGAGACCAAGATTGATCAATGTTCACTTCTAGTACTCTATGCAGCGGAAATAAATTGATGACTGGTGTATTGCAATAGTGATACAGTGAATGACAGGAATCAACTTTGATTCTAATGTTTGAATGTGAATTTCAAGGGATTGATTATACACTAGAAAATGATGAATAATTAATAAACAAGAGTAGGAGACAAGTGTTTATCCCGAGGTTTCATTCCACGAAGGAAATCTACGTCCCCGTTGAGGAGTCCACTAAGGACCGGGTCTTCACCAACCCTATCCTCGTCAAATTGCCACAAAGGCCGATTATCTTCCACTAATCACAAGGGGGAATAAATCATTCAAGGGGCCTTCTCACAAGTTGAGGACTCCCCAAGAATTACAATAAGTTATCACAACCAAACACACTCAACAGATGAACAATTAACAAACAAGAGTGTGCGAGAGATCAAACTCAAGAGCTCAAGATGTGTAGAACAAGTCTCTCCTTTGATCAATTGCTAATCCCCAAAGAATTAATCCTTTTTGGGTTAGAATATGTGGAGAGATGTGAATTTTGGGCTCTTGGGAGGTGTGATGGGGCAGAGGGTTGAAGAGATGTGTTGGTATGACCGTACACCTCTTTTTATAGTAGGGTTTCCAATGGTTACGTTAGGGTTTGCGATGTCCGGACTAGTCCGTGGTTGACTCCGGACTAGTCCGGTATGCGGTGTGTAGATAACCCTAAGTGTTGTGATATATCGGACTAGTCCGTAGTAGTGCCGACTAGTCCATTTTCTATCCAGAGACAAAATCGGACTTGTCCGGCTGATATTGTACTATTCCGTTTTCTGGTCAGAAAGAAAATCGGACTAGTCCGCACATGCTGAAATTGTGCAGTTAGTTTGATTTCTTCCACTTGAGCTCTTGGGGTGTGTTTCTCCAACACACTCTATACTAAGTATTTTAATATTTTCAGCTCCTGAGCTCTTATCAGTTTGGATCCTCCTTCTCCTTTCTTTTTGCGCTTTCTTCCTGATTTCTTTTAAGAACTTGCGCTCATCTCAACAATTTTGTTAGGGTCTCATTTGTTTGTCATAAGTCAACCAAAACTCACAAGGGATGCCTAGATGCACTTTCAATCTCCCCCTTTTTGGTGATTGATGACAACCAATTGAGATCTCACAAATATGAAAATAAGAATTCAGATTTTCATAAAGTGTGCACATATGAGGTTTGGACAAAATAGACAAAGTAGACATAAGACATATGTGCACTCTTTATGGTGGGGTGTAGAACTATGTGTGTGAGCAATAATTTTGATATGAATAACATAATGAGCATAGTCATAACATCATCAAGAGTCTCAATCCTTCATAGCAGTTTTAAACATACATCATTTATCAAAAGCATAAAATAGTCATCTCACAAAAAGCATAATGCTAACATAAGTCTTACAACAGCATAATAATAGCATAATAGTTTAAGTCTTACAAAACTTATTACTCAAGCTAGGACATGAAAAGAAAGACCTACGTCCTAAGACTCCCCCTGAATCTCTCCCCCTTTGGTATCAAGGCACCAAAAAGAAGGAGAGGAGGGATCTACTTGTCGTCACCGGCTCACTCCTCACTGTCGGTCCTCTCTTCATCTTCATCATCAGCCTGAGGAAGAGGAGGAGAGGAACCACTTGTCGTGCCTGTGACGCCCTCAATTTTGTGAAAAACCACGGAACCGAGAACTGATGCATATGTGTGCCCAGGATGTTCATCACACATATACACATCATCCACAAACTGAATTTTAGAATATATATGACCATGAATAACAGAGTTTATTACAATGTCTCATGAGTCTTGGACTCATGCTCACAGCGGAAGTCTTTATTCTAACAGCGGAAGTCTTTATTCTAATGTGGAAGCAATCTAAGCAGCAGCAGCTCCATCTCTACTCCATCCCCACAGGCAAGGTTGAGGACAGATTACACGCCTAATGCTCCACCTGGTCTTCATAGTAATCTTCTCCTGTTGCTGATGATGAAATAATAATGCAAGTTTGAGTATAATGATGTACTCAGCAAGTGCGGGAAAATATGATATGTAGCTCACAACAAGGTAGGTATAAAAAGGCTCATTGCAGAAAGAAAAGTTATTTACCAAAACCATGATAAAACAGTAACTTATCTTTAAGCGAATGTAATCCCAATATGTATTAAAATACCAATCATACCTCCATTATGTTCATTACCTTGCATGTCCCAACCAGACATTAATCAACCTCATTCTTGCTCACGAATACCTTCTCGTATTCACTACCATCTCACGAATATCATCTTGTATTCGCTACCATTCCATCTTATAAACAATTTTGTCACACCGAGACCAACCTCGTTGTCATGACTCATCAGTCATGCAACCCATCTTGTCACCCGGACTCAACAGTCCCGAAAACAAAACCAAAACCAAACCATCCAAAACCATAACCAATAACCATCCCAACTAATCATGGAAGTTGGCCAGGCGCTCGTGACCGTAAGCTCGGCTATCATGATAGTTTTAGACTCTGCAGAGTTTGCACCCCTTTACCCACAAGTTTGTGATTTCGTCACCCGTCGGCGACTGCAGAACCTCCATTATACCAGTACACAACCGTCGGTGTATGGCCAAGAGATCACAAAATAGCCTTTACAAAGGGGTTACTAGATGTATGGACTCACTAAGTTTTCACCGGCAGGCTAGAATCTCCAATTCTCCCACCCACAGGCCCCCTCTTGTGGCATGCAGTTCCCAGGGCAGTCCTCACTCGACTCCCATTCCCCGCGCCGTCCACGGTCCATAACAATCTAGCAACTTACCTAATTAATCAGCTAAGCCGCACCCATACTTGGCCTTGTGGTGGCACTGTTATCCTGGCATGTGCTCGCATGAACCAGTCCTTAGATCTAAGGCAAGTAAACCACCATCTCTTTCTACCTCATTCACAAACCCAAGCTTGCCTAGATCTCCCTTCGATCCATGTTCATTAACAACCTCAGTTTCTCATAAATCTCACGAGTGCAGTTAGCTAGACATATCCATCTTGCTTCCCAATCCCATGGACTCAGCGAAGCATAAAATTAAAACCATACCCGACTCATAAACATCCCTGGCGACAAGGGTGGTTTAACCAAAACTAGTAAACTCCTATAAAAGGGTTTCCCATCATGTTTGACTAAGCACACACACACACCTTTTCGCAAAACAAAACAGTTTCCCAAAACATAGGATCAATATAGTCAAGGGGCACTTGCCTTGTTCTGACTGTTCCGGTTGCTAAAAATCTTGTAGTTGTAGTCCGTCGTAGGTAGCTCCCTGAGCTTGTCCTTCTATACATGATCACGCACATACAAGATTTACAACAATCAATATCATGCACAAACTTTAACTAGATGTGATTATGCTTATGCATGTTAATCCTATGATGCAGTTTAGTTTGTATGTGTTCTTGCATGGCTTGCATGGGTTTTATGATGAACAGAGTTGTAGAGATCAATTGTGGACGTAGCGATGATCTTGTCTTTAAATCGATCAACAAGTGATCTGTCCACGAAAAAGCTTCTGTTCGAAAGGAATCAAAGAACAGATGCAAAGAAAACGCGATGATGTCGTAAGGTAGTATTGGAGACCTACCTTACGTTCTTCTTGGTCTCGGGGTCCTTCTCTTAGCAATACAGATCATTGGGGCTCTCTTTCGGCGATCTTCCTCGACTGAACGCCGACAAAAGGTTTATTCGGCGAGTTGGGGCTAGGGCTCTAAGTCGTCAGCTCAGGAGTTAGAAAAGAAGTTCGTGGTTTTGGCCAAAGGTTCTGGGTTATATTTATAATCGGGAAGAAAGAGTTCTAATCTAATTGGACTTCGAATAAGAGTGTAGGATCGAAGAGCACGTGAAAAGCTACCAGAGGGGGGTGAATGGTAGATTAAAACTTTTTGCAGCGGAAACAACAAAAACCACTCAGCAAAAAATCAATCGGTTAAGGAAACCGTGTGTGCAAGTGTTTTCAAACGTGTTCAACCGTGACAAATCAAGTAGAGAGGTAGAGAATCAATTCACGAATCTAATGCAACAAGAATCACTGGAAAACACGAAGTAAAACTTGAGATACGATCAAAACATTAAACGAAGATCAATCTGTTCTACCCGATATAAAACAGATCTGCAACGCTGCAAATAAACTCGTGTATCTCAAAAACTACAGATCTGAAGCTCGTGAAAATTTCACAGATGATATATAATTGAGTTGTGAAGACAACCCAAAAAGAATCACATCAATCAGATCTGTGAAACTCGAGTTATGAACGAAACACCTAAGCAACGTCGGTCTGTCCAGAAACTTGGCGAGAAAGACTTGACTCACGTTAGTTTGAAAACCACAACTCCTTACATGAGCACGTCACATAAGCATGTTGCAAACTATATCAAATGATAACAGCCATAACCACTAAAACACACCAAAAACTTAGCAAATTAATACTAAGCAAACCTTCCCATAAAGCAAGTTTGAAACATTGCGAGTTAAAAGCAAAAACAAGACGCTGCAGTTCTACGAGTTGAACTTCACGGGAGCTCCCTAAAAACAAGCTCCGGACCTCACAGAAGCTCTCCGGACCTTGCGTCGGACCTTACCAACACTTGGCGGACCTAACAAAGAACTTGTCAGACCTTGCCACAGAAGAATGTTTTGGCAATATTAAAAACTTTGAATGTTAATGCTAACTTTTATCCTAATTGCCAATGTATTCAGCACACATAGGTCTCACAATCTCCCCCTTGATGAATGCATTGGCAACACCAATTAAAATCCGAACATTGGCTTATGAAAAGTTTTGAAAAGCTTTGAAAACTCATTTCTCCCCCTTTATTAATTTCTCCCCATTTTTTAAAATCAGAGAAGGAAGAAAGTGTATAACATATGCAAAGTGTAAAGAAAATCTCTCCTTATACATATTCCTCCCCCTTTGACAATGTATTCAGCAAGGTTCAAAAGAGAAATTTTTAAATCTTATGAGCATATTATAACATATACATACAAAACAAAGCTCATCCAAGTCATACTATCAGGTTACTTACACTATCACATCAATGAGATACATAAAGTAGTGTAAGCCATGCTAGAGATCAAATGTGTTTTTCAGTTTAAGCAAGTCATGATCTCCCTTACTCAACTATTTCAAAACCTGAAAACATGACACTTGTTGCTGCATTTTTATTATTCATAATCATTTAAGGCACAAAGTTGATCATATGATATTTGCAAGAGATTATATGCCGCATCAGCCTTATTCTAACCAACCAAGCCAAGCCTATGTCATTTGACAATCAGAAGCTTAAGGACATGGTTTTAGTCATACACAATTCCTTCCAAGTTCATATCTTAGTGCAATGATAAGCAATCTCAAAAGAAGAAGTGCGATGCATGCATATTCTCTTGATTTTTTCTCAATTTTTTATTTGAAAACTCAACATGTGAGCTGATCACTTGATTAATTTTTTATGATTACAAGCACTTGTGAGCACGCAACAAGTTCAAAACAGCAAGAAAGTTCGATCATGACCAGATTTAGTGTAAGTAATTATTCCAATTACTAGTCATGGCAAAAACTACAAAATGTATAACATGAGTAATGTAGTAAGAACTTTCAGCCTGTAAAAGGAATCACGAAGTCATATATGTATGAAATACTATGCTCATATTATTTTAGTTTCAGATTCACACATAGACTTTCAAAGTTTCAAAAACTCCCCCTCAATTTAAGCCATGAGGATGCATAACCCCTATTTCACTACGAATGAAACAAAAACGAGTGAAATCCAAAGGTTTTGTAAAAATATCAGCCAATTGTTGTTCGGTATCGACATGGTGAAGCACAATGTTTCCTTTTTCAACATTATCATGAAGAAAGTGATACCTAATGTCAATGTGCTTAGTTCTAGAGTGTTTCACGGGGTTTTTAGCAATATAAATTGCACTAGTGTTATCACAAAACAGTGGAACACTATCTAAATCAACCCCATAGTCCTTAAGTGTTTGAACAATCCAAAGAATTTGTGAGCAAGCGCTAGCCGCAGCTACATATTCAGATTCGGCCGTGGATTGTGCAACTGAACTTTGTTTTCTAGAGGACCAAGCAACAAGTGAATTACCAAGAAAATGACAAGCACCCGAAGTACTTTTCCTATCAATCCTACAACCCCCGAAATCAGCATCCGAAATAACTTTCAAAGAAACGGTTGAGGAAGAAGGAAGAAAAATGCCAAATTCTTGAGTTCCATGTAGGTACCTGAGAATTCTTTTGATGGCTTGGCGATGTGAAGCACGTGGAGAAGCTTGAAAACGTGCACAAAGACATACGCTGAATTGTACGTCCGGTCTTGACGCCGTGAGATACAAAAGTGATCCAATCATACTTCTGTATTCTTTTTTATCGACCGGGTCACCATCTTCGTCAAGTTCAAGTGTTGTTGCTGTTCCCATTGGTGTCCGAAGAGGCTTGCATTTGTCCATGTTGAAGCGCTTAAGAAGGTCCTTTGTATACTTAATTTGATGCACAAAAGTTCCTTCTTTTGTTTGCTTGATTTGCAGCCCCAAAAAGTATGTGAGTTCTCCCATCATACTCATCTCAAATTCTGAACTCATCATAGCTGAAAACTTGGACACGAGATCATGAGAAGCACAACCAAAGATAATATCATTCACATACACTTGAATGAATAATGATTCATTGCCATGCTTAAGTACAAAAAGAGTTTTATCAACCTTGCCCATGGTAAACCCCTTTTTAAGTAAGAATGTTTTTAACCTATCATACCATGCTCTAGGGGCTTGTTTTAGACCGTACAAGGCTTTGGACAGTTTGTAAACATGATTAAGAAAATTTGGATTTTCAAAACCCGGTGGCTGCTTAACATAAACCTCCTCCTCTATGTAGCCATTAAGAAAAGCACTTTTAACATCCATTTGATATAACTTGAAACCTTTAGATGCAGCAAATGCTAATAAAATTCTTATAGCTTCTAATCTAGCAACAGGAGCAAATATTTCATCAAAATCTAGACCTTCAATTTGAGTGAAACCTTGAGCAACCAACCTAGCTTTATTCCTAACCATAACCCCATCCTCACTTTGCTTATTTTTAAATACCCATTTAGTTCCAATTAATGTGTGACCTTGAGGTGGAGGTACAAGTTTCCAAACATTATTTCTTTCAAAATTTTCTAACTCTTCTTGCATGGCATTAATCCAAGATTCATTAGTGAGTGTGTGTGATATATCCTTGGGTTCAAAAGAAGCAACAAAAGCAGAATGAGCATGAGAGTTTGGATCGCAAAACCTGGACCGAGTGACTCGTTCATGCAAGCTTCCAATGATTTGTTGTGGAGGATGACTTTTGAGTACTCGGAGGGGAGTAGACACTTCACAATCACCTTCTTCTTCATGTTCGGACCTTTGATTAGGAGAGCTTGTTGATTGAGGAAGGTCCGAACCAGCAGTAGTGACTGTTGCTGCTGGTTGTGGTGCAAAATCAGCAGCTTGATCGTTATTTACTTCCGAGTTTTCGGGCAGCAGCACCACTTCTTCATCTTCTTCAATAAAAATACTCTCCCCCTGCGGATATGGATCCGGACCTGCAATATCGGAGCTAGTACTTGGGCTAGATTCATCAAAGAAACCTGCAAGTCTCCACAATTTTGTTAGTGTCAAGTAAAAGCACACGGTAGGCTCTAGTATGAGATGGATAACCAAGAAACATGCCATCAACAGATCTAGCTTCAAATTTATCAAGATTACCATGTTTCTTAACAAAGCATTTGCAACCAAAAACCCTAAAGTGTGTAACACTAGGCCTATGTCCAAACCGGAGCTCATATGGGGTTTTTCCAAGCTTAGCACGCAAGAAAACACGATTTGAGACATAACAAGCGGTTGCAATTGCATCAGCCCAAAATTTCCTAGGAGTTTGATATTCATCAAGCATAGTCCTAGCCATCTCAACTAAGGTCCTGTTCTTTCTTTCTACGACACCATTTTGTTGTGGTACATAGGGTGAAGAGTATTGATGATCTATTCCATTTTCAGCACAAAAGTGATCAAAGGATTGGTTTTTAAATTCAGTTCCGTTATCACTTCTAATTGCTTTTAATGATACTGGGTGATCAATAGATAATCTAAGAAATAAAGTTCTAAAATGATTAAAAGCTTCATTCTTAGATGCCATAAAATAAACCCAAGAATATCTAGAATAATCATCAACAATAACAAGCACATACCATTTACCTCCGAAGGATTGAACACGTGCCGGACCTACTGTGTCAAGATGTAAAAGTTGTCCCGGTTCAGCTGTCATGGTCATTGTGAGGGGAGCATGTGAACCTGCAACAAACTTAGCATGTCTACAAGAAGAGCACACAATATCATTGTCCTTTTTAAGCTTCGGCAGCCCACGTATGCGATCGAGAGCACTAACACGAGTGAGATGATCAAAGCCACTGTGACCAAGTCTATGATGCCAAAAATATAGATCCTTTGTATCATTAGCAACTAGACACAGATGCTTATAAGTTGACAAATCAAAATCAGCTTTAAAAACTCTTCCAAACCTAGACATGTTAAACAAAAGCTCACCTTTTGAATCTACAACCTTGCAGCAATTTTTAGCAAAGCTAACCTCTAGATTTTCATCTAGCAATTGTGAAACCGAAAGCAAGTTGTATTTCAAATTTTTAACAAGTGCCACATCTTTCAAAGTGTAGAGATTGTTTACTCTAACCGGACCTTTAGCAATTATGGGAGTAGAAGAGTTATCGGCGAAAGTAACATTTTCTACACGTGACACAAAAGAGAGAGAGGAGAACCATTCTTTGTTACCGGTCATGTGGCGTGAGCAACCTGAATCCACAATCCAAATGTTTTCCTTCCTCAAACGTGAAACCTACACAGCAGCACAATACGTCGATGACTCAATACTGGGGTTAGTTAAAATACTTTTAGGAATCCAGTACTGAGTCACACGACGTCCAGCAGGAATAACACGCGAAAGCTGAGAAGGTACAACAGGTTTATGAGCCAAACATCGAAAATTTTTGTTCCCAACTACTGACTTAGAAAATGTGTTATATGTAGCACAAAAAACAGTAGGTCCGGGAGCAAGTTTTTGACTCATTACAGCAGGTTGCAAGCTCCGAACATTCGGTCTAGCAGATTTTGCTTGGTTGTTATGTGATCTAGAAAGTATTCTTTGTTTCTTATCGTGTTTAGCTAGTCTATAACAAAAATCCATGACATGACCATCTCTACCACAGTAGGTACAATGAAAAATAACCTTATTATCATGTCTAGATGAGCAAGCAACACGTTTATTAGAACCCGAATGGGACAGTACTCCTGCAGATTTGAAAATCACCTCTTTTTGTCTAGGAGCTGTTTGAATCAAACCGCTTCCTAATGACTTTACAACTTTAGGTGGGTGTGCCTTAGCATGAGCATGAGAATTAAAACCTAAACCAGTTTTATCATTACAAGACTTGGAAGAATTCAGCAGCAAGTTTAGGTTCTTATTTGCATTAGAAAACCGATCTAGTGTCCTATGCATGTCATCAAGTTTATTGGACAGATCAAAGCAGTTTTCACATGAAGTTTTTCCTTTTAGTTTGCAATTTGAACAATATTTAACTTCATGCACACGTAAAGCATTGTTCAAAATAGAAATCTCATTCATAGCATCATTTAGTTTCTTATTCAGATCATCACATGAAGAACAATGCAAATCAATTGTAGAACAACAAGCATCTTTCAAATTTTTATCATTAAGTGCAGCAAGCTCTTTGTTCTTTTCAATTTCAAGTTCAAGTTTATCAAGTGTAGATGCGTGTGCACTTCTTAAAGAGGATAATTGTTCATAAATCAAATCACATGAGGAACAAGAATCATCACTAGAAATCAAAGTTTTTAAATGATTAATTTCAGATTCTAGTGATTCAATTTTAACAGCATTGTTCCTAAGTTTTTTATACTTTTTCTTTAATATAACAGTGGCACGAGAAATAGCATCACACATTTGTTCGCAAGTGGGACATACCTCTTCATCGCCGCTGTTGTGTTCTGTCTCCTCGGAGCTTGAACTTGACTTGCTCGTCATGCAGCACATATTTGCCATAGCTTCTTCATCTTCATCACTACCGGTGTCCACATCACTTGAGCCGAAATCTTGAAGTGCAGAGATCATATGTAACACCCCAAATTTTGATTCAAAACTCTAAACCATGCTCAGAGGGGAATTTAAAAATTTTTGGACGTGTTGCATGTTTTGCAAAAATTCAAATTCAAACTGGAATTCAAATTATACTCAAAACAGAAAAGAAATGGAAAAAGAAAAAGGAAAACGGGAAAAAAACCGGCCAGTGGGCCGAAACCCGCCAGCCGGCCCAGCTACTCCCGCGCCAGCCCGCCCCCGCGCGCGCCGCGCTGCCTCTCACCGACGGGTGGGACCCGCCTGTCATCCCTAACCCCGCGACCCCGGACTCTCTCTCGCGCGCGCGATCGCAACCGATCGGGAAACCCGTCCCCGCAGCCAGAATTCTGGTCCCAAACGACTCAAACTCGATCGCAACAGACCCACCGCCCTCCCCCGGCTATAAAAACTCCCGATCCGATCAGTTTTTCCCACGCGATCGCCAATTTTTACTCCGGTGAGCACCGAGACTTCGCCGGTGAATTCTGGCCGATCTAAGCTCGGAAACTCTGATCTAACTCGCTGGTCTTGATCCACCGCCTCCGGGGAACTTTGCAGGTACAGAAAACCCGAAGACTTACGGTGTAAACCCAGCGCCGACGAGCTTCGCCGTGGTTTTGCCTCGGACCTCGCCGCCGATCACTTTCCAGGACCCCCGAGCTCGAGAAAACCCCCGAGGTGAGATCCCTGACCTCCCCTCTACCGATCTACGCCATAAGATCACAGTTCTAGGTAGAATTCTCGCGGATCCGAAACTTTCCGGCGAGTTCGCCGCTTCCCGCCGCCGTGCGCCGCCGGCAGCGCCGCCCGCGCTCGGTCAGAGCGACGTGGCCGCTTGTGCGCCGTTTATTTTAAATCGCACGGTAGACTTTAAAACCCCGCGTACCGGTTCGATGTTATAATCTCAGCCGTCGGTTTAATATCGGACGGTCCACGTCAGCCCCGCGTTATAAAGACTGGAATTCTTACGTGCTACCCCCTGGGGTTCTCTGGAATTGAGAGCTAGCCCCGGAAACTTCAGATCTAGCCCCTGGAACTCCAGAAAATCATGTAAATTCATTTAAAAATCAGTTTTAGCCCCTGGACTTAATAGAAATTAGGAAAAACACCTCTGATAAATGTAGCTAGACCCCTGGAAATTATAAAAATAATATTATAGACCCTGTAATGGGGTGAATTCATTATTTTAACCCTGTTTAGTAATTAATTTAGAAAATTGAATATGTAACTAGTGTTTAAAAATTAAAAAGTGGGACAAACATAATTGGCAAAATTAATTAAAGACTTTCTCAGTACTTAGAAAACTTTGGAGTGAGGTAAAAATATATTTTTGGACTGAAATGAATCTGTTTCATTTAATTATTCACATTATTTAGTATAAGGACACATTTTTAAGTAAAGAATAGTTATAGAAAAATAGGGAAAATAATTATGAAATAGTCTACATCAGAAGCCAAGGTCAAAATATGATTTTAAATTATTTAGGACCAGAACCTATTCTGTTTAGGTGATGTGTATTACTAATTTAATAATAAAATACACAATTATGCATAGGAATATAAATCTGAAAATATAGCAACTAGTAAATGATAAATGGAGTTTCTAAAATCCAAAGAGTTCAGTTTAGGGTTGATAGAAGTTGTGAAGGCACATATGGAGAAGAAAAATACTTTCTATACATACTTGGTAGTTTAATGTAAGGAATTTATTTAAAACTGAAACACAACACATATAATGGTGAATGAATTTCATAAATATGAATGTGTGGTTTGTATGAAGTAGAGGTGTGAACTATGTCTTATGATTGTTGTTTTTCTTTTGCCATGTGTGATGGTATGAAGTAGAACCTGTTCAAGAACAAGTTATTCATTTCCAAGATCAGGACTACCCATTTCAAGAGCAGCAAGAAGGAGGCAAGTGTCCTTGACCACTTTGATCCTATGCTAGGATGTGTAGATAGAATTATTTGCATTGTCAAATTAAATATGAAACCCATGCTAGGAAAGTTTCCCTAGAATTGCATTACCTTGTTTTCCTTGTAGCTTGTGTTGGGATTTATTTTACAATGTCATTTATTTACATGCATATGCTTAGCCATGCTTAGAATGGGATATTTGGGACATGAGATCATCAGTTTATTATACCATACTCTTGAATGAGCTATTGGGAGTTATGTAGAGGTAGGGATCAAGGCAAGTTGGATGTTTTGGTTGTGTGCTGGGTGCACGAGACTTGGGTTTGTGTTTAGTACTTGCCTGGATCCTAAGGACCGGTTCATGGAGCATGTAACCCGGCTTTACAGTGCCAACCACATGCTGAGATGGGGCAGCTTGGCCAATTAATTAGGTGTATCCCCGGCGTAGTATGGGTGTGTTGGATGGTGCGGGGAGTAGGTGTCAGCTGGACTACCATATGAACCGCAAGGCTCAAGAGGGGGCCACTGCAGCGGGGTTGGAGCCTCTTGTATGCTGTTAGGGGTGAAACCTCAGTGGGCCCACGCTCGTCGGGAATCCCTTTGTAAAGGCTTCGTAGTGATCTCCTGGCTACACACCTGGGAAGTGTGAATGTGGATCGTAGCCACTGGCATAATGGAGGTTCTTTTAGTCCACCCGGCAACGGGGGATGAAATCACTACTTGTGGGTACAGTGGTACAAACTCTGCAGAGTCAAAACTGTCTTGACAGCCGTGCTCACGGTTAAGAGCGGCCTGGACTTATTCATGATTAGAGGATTGATGGTTTTGGAAGTTAAGCGGGGAGCTTAACATTGGAAATGATGTTATGGTTATTGGATTATGATGATGGGATGGGAGATTGGGACCATTTCACCTGTGTAGTAATGTAGGTGCTTAATAAGCTAAGGTGATAGGTATTAATTGCGTAGTGCTTTAACCCTGAGTTCAATCTCTCCTTGTGCTAGCCATGCATGATATAATTTTCCCACACTTGCTGAGTACCATTGGTACTCAACCTTGCATTTTTGTTGGTTTATATTGCTGCTCAGGTCAAGATAATGAGGTGGTGTATAATGACCAAGACTTTGGACCCGAAGAAGGTTTCTAGGTTCATGGAGAGCCCCCGGGCAACGCCTGTGATGGAGCCCTAAAAGAATAATATTCCGCTGCTAGTTTATTTACTTGTGATGAACTTATTATTGTCCATCGAGACATTTACTATGTAAGACTTACTTATATTCGACACCTGGCTTGTAATAAATGATGCTTCACTATTTGTCATCACATGTATGAGAAAATGATCCTGGCATACATGTGATATTCACTTGGTTGTTTCTTCGGAAAAACCGGGTGTGACAGAGGTGGTATCAGAGCCAAGGTTGCCCGTAGGAACGTGGACCTAGGTAGAAATGGACGTATTTAAGGGCCCTATTTTCTTAAAAACTATTTTCCAAGGTGTGGGTTGAAAAGTGTTATTAAAGGAGTCATTTTGGTGTGAGATATAAACCCTCGTAAAATTTTAACAAAGCCTCAACACCTCAAAGTACCAACAAATGAAAGTAGTAAGATGATACTAAATGGTATCAAATTAACATTTGATTGATTCTGCCAGATGGCCGGAAGAGGAAAAGGACGTGCTGCCAACCCCGCCAACAACAATGATGAGGCATGCAACCCTCATCTTTCTGGAGGCCAGGACCGGGGTGGTCGCCGTGAAGAAGTTGATCCTCTCCACCAAATGCTGGAGAATCAAAATCAGCTCATCCAGAACTTGACTCAAGTGGTGGCCAACTTGCATCAAGTTCCACCTACACAAGCTGCACCACGCCAACCAAGGTTGAGTGAGTTTCTAGGAACTCAACCTCCAAAGTTTGCAAGTGCTGCTGAACCTCTAGAGGCAGATGATTGGCTGAAGACCATTGAAAGTAAGATGAGGATAATACAATGCCAAGGGTATGAGAGGGTGCTGTTTGCCTCTCATCAATTGAATGGACCTGCTGCTGATTGGTGGACCGCCTACGTGGCTGCCCATCATGACCCTGAGAACATCACTTGGGAAGAGTTCAAGCGTAGCTTCCGCAACCACTACATCCCAAGGGGTGAACTCAAAAACAAGAGGAAAGAGTTTCTGGGACTGCAGCAGGGAAACATGACGGTGAGGGAATACCTCACTAAATTTACTCAACTATCCCGTTATGCTCCACGAGACATAGAGAATGATGAGCAGAAACAAGATTGTTTCGTGGAAGGACTTACCGCAGAGATGCAGTGTGCCATGTCCTCCAATGAGTATGAAAGTTTTCAAAAGATGGTGGACAGAGCATTTGTGGTGGAAAGGAAGCTAAAGGCCCTGGAAAATGAGAATAAGAGGAAGGCGGGATGGTCACATCAGGCCTCAGGGAGCAACACCCGCCCACGTATGATGCAGCAACCTACGGGGCAGATGAGCCGTGCTGCGGTACCCTATTCAGCACCAAGAGGGTACAACCCAAACTACAGGCCACCCGCAGCACCTGCACAGCCGCCACGTCAGTTTGTGCAGCAGCCTCGCCCCGCATATCCACCTCGACCAGCAGTGCAAGGACCCCCGAACCAACCCCAAGACAACAAAGGCCAAGCACCTAAGGTTGGGGTGCAATGTTTTAGCTGTGGTGAAGTGGGGCACTACGCCCACAAATGCCCAAAGAAGAAGCCCGCGCCGCCACAACAGCAGAATGTATTGAGAGGACGGGTGAACCACGTCACTATGGAGGAAGCACAAGAGGCACCCGACGTGGTAGTTGGTAAGTTTCCTGCCAATTTACACCTTGCAACTCTGCTGTTTGATTCTGGTGCTACCCACTCGTTCATTGCTCAAGGGTTTGTTAAGAAGCATGACCTAGCAACCACACAAATGAACCATATGCTAGCCGTAAACTCTCCAGGTGGAGAAATAAGGACAAGACAAGTGTGTCCCAATGTGAGCCTAGACATTAATGGGGTAGTATTTACTGCTAACCTCATAGTGATAGATTCACAAGGGATAGATATTATTTTGGGTATGGATTGGTTGACCAAACATAAAGGAATCATCCATTGTTCAACCAGAACGGTGGAACTAACTCACCCCAATGGCACAAGAGTAAAGTTCATAACAATACACGAGCCTAGGAGGGACATTAAATTAAATCAAGTGGAGGTGAAAGTTGAGGAAATCAGGACCATCAGGGAATATCCAGATATTTTTCCGGAGGAGTTGCCAGGTATGCCTCCCGACCGTGACGTGGAGTTCGCAATTGAGCTAGTACCGGGAACAGCCCCGATATACAAGAGACCTTATCGAATGGACTCCAAGCAGCTAGAAGAGCTCAAGGATCATTTGAGAGAATTGACGGAGAAGGGGTATATTCGCCCTAGTTACTCACCATGGGGAGCTCCGGTGATATTTGTGCCCAAGAAAGACGGAACCCAAAGGTTATGCATGGATTACCGTGCCTTGAATGAGGTAACCATCAAGAACAAGTACCCATTACCCCGCATTGAAGACTTGTTTGATCAGTTGAGGGGAGCTTGTGTGTTCTCGAAAATTGATCTCAGGTCGGGGTACCACCAACTCAAGATAAGGCAATATGATATTCCCAAGACAGCTTTCGTATCTCGGTACGGACTGTATGAATACACTGTCATGCCTTTCGGGCTAACCAATGCCCCGGCATATTTCATGTACCTCATGAACAAGGTATTCATGGAATATCTGGACAAATTTGTGGTGGTTTTCATAGATGATATTCTCGTCTTCTCCAAAAATGAAGAAGAACATGAGAAACATCTAAGGTTGGTGTTACAGAGGTTGAGGGAACACCAACTATATGCCAAGTTGAGTAAGTGTGAGTTTTGGCTGAAAAGAGTTCCCTTTTTAGGACATATAATCTCGGAGGGAGGAATCTCCGTAGATCCCGCCAAAATCGAGGATATCCAGAAGTGGAAGACCCCTAAAAATGTCGGGGAAGTTCGAAGCTTTTTGGGATTGGCTGGATACTATCGACGGTTTATTGAGGGATTCTCCAAGATCTCGAGACCTCTCACTAAACTGTTGGAGAAGGGAATCACATTCACCTGGACACCCCAGTGCGAGACGAGCTTTCAGGAGCTGAAGAAGAGATTGACAACAGCCCCAGTGCTGGTTATGCCAGATATGCAGAAGAATTTCACAGTGTACTGCGATGCCTCTGGAAATGGGTTGGGATGTGTTCTCATGCAAGAAGGACATGTCGTGGCTTATGCATCCCGGCAGCTTCGGAAGCACGAGAAAGACTATCCTACACATGACCTAGAACTAGCTGCAGTGGTACACGCGTTGAAAATTTGGCGGCACTATTTGATGGGGAAGAGGACAGAGGTATATACGGATCATAAGAGTTTGAAGTACATATTCACACAGCCAGATCTCAACCTCAGACAAAGGAGATGGTTAGAGCTAATCAATGACTTTGATGTGGGCATCAACTATCATCCCGGGAAAGCAAACGTCGTGGCTGATGCTTTGAGTCGGAAAGTGCAGGTCAATAAGTTGAGCTTGAAGGACATGCCTGCAGAATTGAAGGACGAGGTTATAAGGCTCAATCTATGTCTAGTAAATAGTAGTGAAGCCATCGCCATGGAAGTGGACTCCACACTCGAGCGAGACATACGCGAGGGCCAAAAGAATGATGAGAAGATACAAGAGATCCGACAGCTCATCAAGGAAAATAAAGCTCCTGGTTTTAGAGAGGATGAACAAGGAACGGTGTGGCACGGGAAAAGGATCTGTGTGCCAGAAGTAAAAGAGATCCGTGAATTAATTTTGAAGGAGGCTCACGATTCCGACTATTCCATTCATCCTGGGAGTACGAAGATGTACCAGGACCTCAAGAGCAGGTATTGGTGGTATGGCATGAAGCGAGATGTCGCGGAACATGTTGCCCTATGTGACACATGTCAGTTGGTGAAAGCTGAACATCAACGACCCGCGGGATTGTTGCAACCACTCAAAGTGCCTGAATGGAAATGGGAAGAAATCAGCATGGATTTCGTCGTGGGATTGCCTAGGACCCAATCAGGGTATGATTCAATATGGGTCATCATTGATAGGCTAACCAAGGTAGCTCATTTCATTCCTGTGAAAGAAAGCTACAGCGGATCCAAATTGGCAGAATTGTACATGTCAAGGATTGTGTGTTACCATGGAGTGCCAAAGAAGATAGTGTCGGACCGAGGGACACAGTTCACCTCGAGGTTTTGGCAAAAGCTGCATGAAACCATGGGAACCCATCTGAACTTCAGCTCTGCCTATCATCCCCAAACTGACGGGCAGACGGAGAGAACCAATCAGATCCTTGAAGATATGTTAAAGGCATGTGCACTCAAAAACAATAGGAGTTGGGACAAGAACTTACCGTATGCGGAGTTTTCCTATAACAACAGTTATCAAGCTAGTATGAAGATGTCACCGTTTGAAGCTTTGTATGGAAGGAAGTGCAGAACTCCCCTATTTTGGAACCAAACAGGAGAAAGTAAAGTGTTTGGTCCAGAAGTGCTACAAGAATCCGAGGCAAAGGTGAGGGAGATTCGCAACAATTTGAGGATAGCACAAACACGCCAAAAGAGCTATGCCGATGTACGAAGAAGAGAGCTCGTTTTTAACGTGGGAGACTATGTTTATCTCAAGGTGTCCCCTATCAGAGGACTTCGTCGGTTCAAGGTAAAAGGGAAGTTGTCACCTCGATACATCGGACCCTTTCAAGTTTTGGAAAGAAAAGGCGAAGTGGCGTACCAACTAGAGTTACCGGTTCATCTATCGGACGTGCACGATGTATTCCATGTGTCACAACTCAAGAAATGTCTGAGGACGCCTGAGGAGGTATTACCCATGAATGAAGTGGATGTAGCTGAAGATTTGTCTTATGCCGAGCAACCATACAAGATTTTGGAGACAATGGAACGCCTCACCAGAAACAAGAGAATCCGGATGTGCAAGGTGCAGTGGAAGCATCACTCAGAAGAGGAAGCTACCTGGGAAAGGGAAGATGAGCTCAAGGCACAATTTCCGGAATTGTTTTCTTAGAAACACCAATCTCGAGGACGAGATATCTTTTAAGGGGGGTAGAGTTGTAACACCCCAAATTTTGATTCAAAACTCTAAACCATGCTCAGAGGGGAATTTAAAAATTTTTGGACGTGTTGCATGTTTTGCAAAAATTCAAATTCAAACTGGAATTCAAATTATACTCAAAACAGAAAAGAAATGGAAAAAGAAAAAGGAAAACGGGAAAAAAACCGGCCAGTGGGCCGAAACCCGCCAGCCGGCCCAGCTACTCCCGCGCCAGCCCGCCCCCGCGCGCGCCGCGCTGCCTCTCACCGACGGGTGGGACCCGCCTGTCATCCCTAACCCCGCGACCCCGGACTCTCTCTCGCGCGCGCGATCGCAACCGATCGGGAAACCCGTCCCCGCAGCCCGAATTCTGGTCCCAAACGACTCAAACTCGATCGCAACAGACCCACCGCCCTCCCCCGGCTATAAAAACTCCCGATCCGATCAGTTTTTCCCACGCGATCGCCGATTTTTACTCCGGTGAGCACCGAGACTTCGCCGGTGAATTCTGGCCGATCTAAGCTCGGAAACTCTGATCTAACTCGCTGGTCTTGATCCACCGCCTCCAGGGAACTTTGCAGGTACAGAAAACCCGAAGACTTACGGTGTAAACCCAGCGCCGACGAGCTTCGCCGTGGTTTTGCCTCGGACCTCGCCGCCGATCACTTTCCAGGACCCCCGAGCTCGAGAAAACCCCCGAGGTGAGATCCCTGACCTCCCCTCTACCGATCTACGCCATAAGATCACAGTTCTAGGTAGAATTCTCGCGGATCCGAAACTTTCCGGCGAGTTCGCCGCTTCCCGCCGCCGTGCGCCGCCGGCAGCGCCGCCCGCGCTCGGTCAGAGCGACGTGGCCGCTTGTGCGCCGTTTATTTTAAATCGCACGGTAGACTTTAAAACCCCGCGTACCGGTTCGATGTTATAATCTCAGCCGTCGGTTTAATATCGGACGGTCCACGTCAGCCCCTCGTTATAAAGACTGGAATTCTTACGTGCTACCCCCTGGGGTTCTCTTGAATTGAGAGCTAGCCCCAGAAACTTCAGATCTAGCCCCTGGAACTCCAGAAAATCATGTAAATTCATTTAAAAATCAGTTTTAGCCCCTGGACTTAATAGAAATTAGGAAAAACACCTCTGATAAATGTAGCTAGACCCCTGGAAATTATAAAAATAATATTATAGACCCTGTAATGGGGTGAATTCATTATTTTAACCCTGTTTAGTAATTAATTTAGAAAATTGAATATGTAACTAGTGTTTAAAAATTAAAAAGTGGGACAAACATAATTGGCAAAATTAATTAAAGACTTTCTCAGTACTTAGAAAACTTTGGAGTGAGGTAAAAATATATTTTTGGACTGAAATGAATCTGTTTCATTTAATTATTCACATTATTTAGTATAAGGACACATTTTTAAGTAAAGAATAGTTATAGAAAAATAGGGAAAATAATTATGAAATAGTCTACATCAGAAGCCAAGGTCAAAATATGATTTTAAATTATTTAGGACCAGAACCTATTCTGTTTAGGTGATGTGTATTACTAATTTAATAATAAAATACACAATTATGCATAGGAATATAAATCTGAAAATATAGCAACTAGTAAATGATAAATGGAGTTTCTAAAATCCAAAGAGTTCAGTTTAGGGTTGATAGAAGTTGTGAAGGCACATATGGAGAAGAAAAATACTTTCTATACATACTTGGTAGTTTAATGTAAGGAATTTATTTAAAACTGAAACACAACACATATAATGGTGAATGAATTTCATAAATATGAATGTGTGGTTTGTATGAAGTAGAGGTGTGAACTATGTCTTATGATTGTTGTTTTTCTTTTGCCATGTGTGATGGTATGAAGTAGAACCTGTTCAAGAACAAGTTATTCATTTCCAAGATCAGGACTACCCATTTCAAGAGCAGCAAGAAGGAGGCAAGTGTCCTTGACCACTTTGATCCTATGCTAGGATGTGTAGATAGAATTATTTGCATTGTCAAATTAAATATGAAACCCATGCTAGGAAAGTTTCCCTAGAATTGCATTACCTTGTTTTCCTTGTAGCTTGTGTTGGGATTTATTTTACCATGTCATTTATTTACATGCATATGCTTAGCCATGCTTAGAATGGGATATTTGGGACATGAGATCATCAGTTTATTATACCATACTCTTGAATGAGCTATTGGGAGTTATGTAGAGGTAGGGATCAAGGCAAGTTGGATGTTTTGGTTGTGTGCTGGGTGCACGAGACTTGGGTTTGTGTTTAGTACTTGCCTGGATCCTAAGGACCGGTTCATCGAGCATGTAACCCGACTTTACAGTGCCAACAACATGCTGAGATGGGGCAGCTTGGCCAATTAATTAGGTGTATCCCCGGCGTAGTATGGGTGTGTTGGATGGTGCGGGGAGTAGGTGTCAGCTGGACTACCATATGAACCGCAAGGCTCAAGAGGGGGCCACTGCAGCGGGGTTGGAGTCTCTTGTATGTTGTTAGGGGTGAAACCTCAGTGGGCCCACGCTCGTCGGGAATCCCTTTGTAAAGGCTTCGTAGTGATCTCCTGGCTACACACCTGGGAAGTGTGAATGTGGATCGTAGCCACTGGCATAATGGAGGTTCTTTTAGTCCACCCGGCAACGGGGGATGAAATCACTACTTGTGGGTACAGTGGTACAAACTCTGCAGAGTCAAAACTGTCTTGACAGCCGTGCTCACGGTTAAGAGCGGCCTGGACTTATTCATGATTAGAGGATTGATGGTTTTGGAAGTTAAGCGGGGAGCTTAACATTGGAAACGATGTTATGGTTATTGGATTATGATGATGGGATGGGAGATTGGGACCATTTCACCTGTGTAGTAATGTAGGTGCTTAATAAGCTAAGGTGATAGATATTAATTGCGTAGTGCTTTAACCCTGAGTTCAATCTCTCCTTGTGCTAGCCATGCATGATATAATTTTCCCACACTTGCTGAGTACCATTGGTACTCAACCTTGCATTTTTGTTGGTTTATATTGCTGCTCAGGTCAAGATAATGAGGTGGTGTATAATGACCAAGACTTTGGACCCGAAGAAGGTTTCTAGGTTCATGGAGAGCCCCCGGGCAACGCCTGTGATGGAGCCCTAAAAGAATAATATTCCGCTGCTAGTTTATTTACTTGTGATGAACTTATTATTGTCCATCGAGACATTTACTATGTAAGACTTACTTATATTCGACACCTGGCTTGTAATAAATGATGCTTCACTATTTGTCATCACATGTATGAGAAAATGATCCTGGCATACATGTGATATTCACTTGGTTGTTTCTTCGGAAAAACCGGGTGTGACATCATACTATGCACTATGTTGCGCATTGATAAATCTTTCTTCTTCTTATTCTTTGCAAACGATTTCTTCGGCCTTGTTTGCTTTTCTTCACGTGAAGTCGGACCTGAAAGGTTAGGGCACTCCGTACGAAAATGTCCTGTCTTACCACATTCAAAACATCGTTGAGGTCCGGAGCTTCCTCTCCTTCTAGTTCTCACATTTTGCAATGCTTTTGAGAACCGAGTAGAGATGAGTGCAAGCTCCTCCTCTGGAAACTCTTCAATCTGTTCAAGGGTTAGAGAGGACAGCAAAGAGAGTGCACCACTAGATGATGATCGACTAGAACTAGACATGTCACATTGCGAAACAAATGCAATAGACTTGTTGGGGTTTTACGTGAGATGATGTCAATTTCATGAGTTTTCAATTTAGAATAAAGCATGTCTAAAGTAAGAGAACTCATGACAGTAGATTCACGAATAGATGTAACTTTCATCTCCCAAATTGGCATATCTAATGCTCCTAACAATTGTCTAGCATTTTCAGCATCTGAAAAGTTAACATTGACACTACGCAAGTTGCTGAGAATTTTATTAAAGCGAGCAAAAAGGTCGTCAATTGACTCACCGGGTTGCATCTCAAAACGCATGTATTCTTTCTTGAACATATCTTGCCTTACCTCCTTGATCGTATTGGATCCTTCATGATAGTCACAAAGAGCTTTCCAAACATCATATGCAGATCGGAGGTGTGCAACACGGTCGAAGTCGCTTTGAGTCAATCCTTAGATGATCAAGTTGCAAGCCTTGTTGTTGTTGTCAACATCTCTCATGTTCGCAGCCGTAACTTGATCGTTGGGTGGTACATCGAAGTTCTGGTAGACCTTTTCCCATATGGCGAAGCCTTGCGCCTGTATGTAGGCCTCCATCCGCGCCTTCCAAACTTGAAAATCGATACCATTGAACACACAAGGTTTTGCGGAGTACTTCTCCATGATGGTTAGTCAAAACACGTGCAAATCACAAAGATTAGAGCACCTTGGCTCTGATACCAATTGTAGGATCGAAGAGCACGTGAAAAGCTACCAGAGGGGGGTGAAATGGTAGATTAAAACTTGTCGCAGCGGAAACAACAAAAACCCCTCAGCAAAAAATCAATCGGTTAAAGAAACCGTGTGTGCAAGTGTTTTCAAACGTGTTCAACCGTGAAAAATCAAGTAGAGAGGTAGAGAATCAAGTCACAGATCTAATGCAACAAGAATCACTTGAAAACACGAAGTAAAACTTGAGATACGATCAAAACATTAAACGAAGATCAATCTGTTCTACCCGATATAAAACAGATCTGCAACGCTGCAAAGAAACTCGTGTATCTCAAAAAGTACAGATCCGAAGCTCGTGAAAATTTCACAGATGATAGATAATTGAGTTGTGAAGACAACCCAAAAATAATCACGTCAATCGGATCCGTAAAACTCGAGTTATGAACGAAACTCCGAAGCAACATCGGTCTGTCCAGAAACTCGGCGAGAAAGACGACGAAAAACAAGTCGGACGAACAAGGTACAAAAGCTCCTCGAAACTATGAACTTTATTCAATAGAAACACAAGAGGAACAGCCCAAAGTTCTCTACCATGATCTCTGGCCTCCCTTGCTTATATAACCAGCTCTATGGCCAATCCAATTCAAACTAGGACTCCTACTGCTACTTGGATTCAAACTGTAACTTTCCAATACTGCTCAAGACTCTTCTATACTGTAACACCCCAAATTTTGATTCAAAACTCTAAACCATGCTCAGAGGGGAATTTAAAAATTTTTGGACGTGTTGCATGTTTTGCAAAAATTCAAATTCAAACTGGAATTCAAATTATACTCAAAACAGAAAAGAAATGGAAAAAGAAAAAGGAAAACGGGAAAAAAACCGGCCAGTGGGCCGAAACCCGCCAGCCGGCCCAGCTACTCCCGCGCCAGCCCGCCCCCGCGCGCGCCGCGCTGCCTCTCACCGACGGGTGGGACCCGCCTGTCATCCCTAACCCCGCGACCCCGGACTCTCTCTCGCGCGCGCGATCGCAACCGATCGGGAAACCCGTCCCCACAGCCCGAATTCTGGTCCCAAACGACTCAAACTCGATCGCAACAGACCCACCGCCCTCCCCCAGCTATAAAAACCCCAGCTCCGATCAGTTTTTCCCACGCGATCGCCGATTTTTACTCCGGTGAGCACCGAGACTTCGCCGGTGAATTCTGGCCGATCTAAGCTCGGAAACTCTGATCTAACTCGCTGGTCTTGATCCACCGCCTCCGGGGAACTTTGCAGGTGCAGAAAACTCGGAGAGTTACGGTGTAAACACAGCGCCGACGAGCTTCGCCGTGGTTTTGCCTCGGACCTCGCCGCCGATTACTTTCCAGGACCCCCGAGCTCGAGAAAACCCTCGAGGTGAGATCCCCGACCTTCCCTCTACCGGTCTAGGCCATAAGATCACAGTTTTAGGCAGAATTCTCGAGGACCCGAAACTTTCCGGCGAGATCGCCGCTTCCCGCCGCCGTGCGCCGCCGGCAGCGCCGCCCGCGCTCGGTCAGAGCGACGTGGCCGCTTGTGCGCCGTTTATTTTAAATCGCACGGTAGACTTTAAAACCCCGCGTACCGGTTCGATGTTATAATCTCAGCCGTCGGTTTAAAATCGGACGGTCCATGTCAGCCCCGCGTTATAAAGACTGGAATTCTTACGTGCTACCCCTTGGGGTTCTCTGGAATTGAGAGCTAGCCCCGGAAACTTCAGATCTAGCCCCTGGAACTCCAGAAAATCATGTAAATTCATTTAAAAATCAGTTTCAGCCCCTGGACTTAATAAAAATTAGGAAAAACACCTCTGATAAGTGTAGCTAGACCCCTGGAAATTATGAAAATAATATTATAGACCCTGTAATGGGGTGAATTCATTATTTTAGCCCTGTTTAGTATTTAATTTAGAAAATTGAATATGTAACTAGTGTTTAAAAATTAAAAAGGGGGACAAACATAATTGTCAAAATTAATTAAAAACTTTCTCAGTACTTAGAAAACTTTGGAGTGAGATAAAAATATATTTTTGGGCTGAAATAAATCTGTTTCATCTATTATTCACATTTATTAGTATAGGGACACATTTTTAAGTAAAGAATAGTTATAGAAAAATAGGGAAAATAATTATGAAATGGTCTACATCAGAAGCCAAGGTCAAAAGATGTTATTAAATCATTTAGGACCAGAACCTATTCTGTTTAGATGATGTGTATTACTAGTTTTATAATAAAATACCCAATTATGCATAGGAATATAACTGAAAATATAGCAACTAGTAAATGATAAATGGAGTTTTTAAAGTCCAAAGAGTTCAGTTTAGGGTTGATAGAAATTATGAAAGCACATATGGGGAAGAATAATACTTTTCATACACACTTGGTAGTAAAAAGGTGAAGTAGTTGAATATAAGAAATTTATTGGAAACCCATATAAATAATACGTAAGTATAAAGGTGGACACAAAAGTAGGAATCATATACACATGGTTAAAAGTGCATGCAAGCCACAACTCAACACACATAAAGTAACCACAACACATATAATGGTAAAGAACTTTTATAAATATGAATGTGTGGTTTGTATGAAGTAGAAGTGTGAACTATGTCTTATGATTGTTGTTTTTCTTTTGCTATGTGTGATGGTATGAAGTAGAACCTGTTCAAGAGCAAGTTATTTCTTTTCAAGATCAGGACTACCAATTTCAAGAGCAGCAAGAAGGAGGCAAGTGTCCTTGACCACTTTGATCCTATGCTAGGATGTGTAGATAGAATTATTTGCATTGTCAAATGAAATATGAAACCCATGCTAGGAAAGTTTCCCTAGAATTGCATTACCTTGTTTCCTTGTAGCTTGGGTTGGGATTTAATTTGTCATGTCATTTATTTACATGCATTTGCTTAGCCATGCTTAGAATGGGATATTTGGGAAATGAGATCATCAGTTTATATTACCATACTCTTGAATGAGATATTGTGAGTTATGTAGAGGTAGGGATCAAGGCAAGTTGGATGTTTTGGTTGTGTGCTGGGTGCACGAGACTTGGGTTTGTGTTTAGTACTTGCCTGGATCCTAAGGACCGGTTCATGGAGCATGTAACCCGGCTTTACAGTGCCAACCACATGCTGAGATGGGGCAGCTTAGCCAATTAATTAGGTGTATCCCCGGCGTAGTATGGGTGTGTTGGATGGTGCGGGGAGTAGGTGTCAGCTGGACTACCATATGAACCGCAAGGCTCAAGAGGGGGCCACTGCAGCGGGGTTGGAGCCTCTTGTATGCTGTTAGGGGTGAAACCTCAGTGGGCCCACGCTCGTCGGGAATCCCTTTGTAAAGGCTTCGTAGTGATCTCTTGGCCGCACACCTGGGAAGTGTGAATGTGGATCGTAGCCACTGGCATAATGGAGGTTCTTTTAGTCCACCCGGCAACGGGGGATGAAATCACTACTTGTGGGTACAGTGGTACAAACCCTGCAGAGTTAAAACTGTCTTGACAGCCGTGCTCATGGTTAAGAGCGGCCTGGACTTATTCATGATTAGAGGATTGATGGTTTTGGAAGTTAAGCGGGGAGCTTAACATTGGAAATGATGTTATGGTTATTGGATTATGATGATGGGATGGGAGATTGGGACCATTTCACCTGTGTAGTAATGTAAGTGCTTAATAAGCTAAGGTGATAGGTATTAATTGCGTAGTGCTTTAACCATGAGTTCAACCTCTCCTTGTTCTAGCCATGCATGATATAATTTTCCCACACTTGCTGAGTACCATTGGTACTCAGCCTTGCATATTTGTTGGTTTATATTGCTGCTCAGGTCAAGATAATGAGGTGGTGTATAATGACCAAGATTTTGGACCCGAGGAAGGTTTTTAGGTTCATGAAGACCCCCGGGCAACGCCTGTGATGGAGCCCTAAAAGAATAATATTCCGCTGCTAGTTTATTTACTTGTGATGAAGCATTAGTGTCCATCGAGACATTTGCGATGTAAGACTTATTTATATTCGACACCTGGCTTGTAATCAATAATGCTTCACTATTTGTCATCACATGTATGAGAAAATGATCCTGGCATACATGTGATATTCACTTGGTTGTTTCTTCGGAAAAACCGGGTGTGACAGAGGTGGTATCAGAGCCAAGGTTGCCCGTAGGAACGTCGACCTAGGTAGAAATGGACGTATTTAAGGGCCCTATTTTCTTAAAAATTATTTTCCAAGGTGTGGGTTGAAAAGTGTTATTAAAGGAGTCATTTTCTTCATCTTACCCCAACTTTCATTCAAAATAGGATTTTTGTTTGAGATTTTATCTAACCTAATTTTAAATTCTTTTGTTTTAGATGGTTCGCATGATTCGCACCGCTCGTAAGTCCACAGGAGGGAGAGTTCCCATAGTTGCCCTTGCCGAAAGAGAGGAGAGTCGTCTAGTGACGTACCTTTCCTATGGATTGGCAGTAGGAGATTTGTTGCGCCGTCTTCGACGTATGCTTGAAGCCGCCGGCAATACGGGCAAGCTTATCATCCACTATAACTCCACCAGGACCATCCGTGAGAAGAGGGAAGAATGGAGTTCGGAGATGAGGATTATACACGAGAATCAGCTGCTTAAGATTCACCACTCTCCAGCTTGTCGAGCAACACAAGTTGACGCGGAGAAAGATGTCACCTGGGAGGCCATCACCTGCCAGAGTCACATCTATCGTCGCCACTTGGACAAAACTGAGTACATGTATGTCCTCCAACGTGAGAGTGGTACCACGGAGTACAAGTACCCACCGGTGCAGCAAGGGACTTCCCATGAGCACATGGACTTGTGCTTGGAGGATGCTGCTATGCTCAGCACTCGACTGCAGGAGTGTCAACAAGAGCTTCAGGATGTCCGAGACACCCTGAAGGAAACGGAGGCGTTGCTGCGAGCTTGCTTAAAGGCGAGAGAAAGAGGAGATGGGAATGAACTGTGTGTCACTGTGAGTGATCCATGGACTCCTGACTCCCCGAATCGCCGAGCGATCAGGCGTCGTCGCACTTCTCCACCAGCAGCCTCCCCACCCAAAGCGGAGTCAGAAGGTAGCCGAAATGAGGAAGAAGATCCCGAGGAGCCAGCTCAAGAGGACGAGTAGTGTACAGTCTTTCCCCTAGCTAGCAAGAGGTCGAGTAGTCGAGTCGTTACGTAGTTAATGGTGTGATAATGCTTGGTGTGTGACGTGAGTTGTGGAAGCCATGAGCAATTGTCCACAGCCTCGTCTTCAGATTGTTTTGCTTTGGTGTGTGAACCCACAGGAAATAATAGTGCATTTATTTGGTGTGAGATATAAACCCTCGTAAAATTTTAACAAAGCCTCAACACTTCAAAGTACAAACAAATGAAAGTAGTAAGATGATACTAAATGGTATCAAATTAACATTTGTTGATTCTGCCAGATGGCCGGAAGAGGAAAAGGACGTGCTGCCAACCCTGCCAACAACAACGATGAGGCATGCAACCCTCATCTTTCTGGAGGCCAGGACAGGGGTGGTCGCCGTGAAGAAGTTGATCCTCTCCACCAAATGCTGGAGAATCAAAATCAGCTTATCCAGAACTTGACTCAATTGGTGGCCAACTTGCATCAAGTTCCACCTCCACAAGCTGCACCACGCCAACCAAGGTTGAGTGAGTTTCTAGGAACTCAACCTCCAAAGTTTGCAAGTGCTGCTGAACCTCTGGAGGCAGATGATTGGCTGAAGACTATTGAAAGCAAGATGAGGATCATACAATGCCAAGGGTATGAGAGGGTGCTGTTTGCCTCTCATCAATTGCAGGGACCTGCTGCTGATTGGTGGACCGCCTATGTGGCCGCCCATCATGACCCTGAGAACATCACTTGGGAAGAGTTCAAGCGTAGCTTCCGCAACCATTACATCCCAAGAGGTGAACTCAAAAACAAGAGGAAGGAGTTTCTGGGACTGCAGCAGGGAAACATGACGGTGAGGGAATACCTCACTAAATTTACTCAACTATCCTTTTATGCTCCACGAGACATAGAGACTGATGAGCAGAAACAAGATTGTTTCGTGGAAGGACTTACCGCTGAGATGCAGTGTGCAATGTCCTCCAATGAGTATGAAAGCTTTCAAAAGATGGTGGACAGAGCATTTGTGGTGGAAAGGAAGCTAAAGGTCCTAGAAAATGAGAATAAGAGGAAGGCGGGGTGGTCACATCAAGCCTCAGGGAGCAACACCCGCCCACGTATGATGCAGCAACCCACGGGGCAGATGAGTCGTGCTGCGGTACCCTATTCAGCACCAAGAGGGTACAACCCAAACTACAGGCCACCCGCAGCACCTGCACAGCCGCCACGTCAGTTTGTGCAGCAGTCTCGCCCCGCATATCCACCTCGACCAGCAGTGCAAGGACCCCCGAACCAACCCCAAGACAACAAAGGCCAAGCACCTAAGGGTGGGGTGCAATGTTTTAGCAGTGGTGAAGTGGGGCACTACGCCCACAAATGCCCAAAGAAGAAGCCCGCGCCGCCACAACAGCAGAATGTATTGAGAGGACGGGTGAACCACGTCACTATGGAGGAAGCACAAGAGGCACCCGACGTGGTAGTTGGTAAGTTTCCTGCCAATTTACGCCTTGCAACTCTGCTGTTTGATTCTGGTGCTACCCACTCGTTCATTGCTCAAGGGTTTGTTAAGAAGCATGACCTAGCAACCACACAAATGAACCATATGCTAGCCGTAAACTCTCCAGGTGGAGAAATAAGGACAAGACAAGTGTGTCCCAAAGTGAGCCTAGACATTAATGGGGTAGTATTTACTGCTAACCTCATAGTGATAGATTCACGAGGGATAGATATTATTTTGGGTATGGATTGGTTGACCAAACATAAAGGAATCATCCATTGTTCGACCAGAACGGTGGAACTAACAAACCCCAGTGGTACCAAAGTAAAGTTCATAACGATACACGAGCCTAGGAGGGACATTAAATTAAATCAAGTGGAGGTGAAAGTTGAGGAAATCAGGACTATCAGGGAATATCCAGATGTTTTCCCGGAGGAATTGCCAGGAATGCCTCCCGACCGTGACGTGGAATTCGCGATTGAGCTAGTACCGGGAACAGCCCCGATATACAAGAGACCTTATCGAATGGACTCCAAGCAGTTAGAAGAGCTCAAGGATCATTTGAGAGAATTGACGGAGAAGGGGTATATTCGCCCTAGTTCCTCACCATGGGGAGCTCCGGTGATATTTGTGCCCAAGAAAGACGGAACCCAAAGGTTATGCGTGGATTACCGTGCCTTGAATGAGGTAACCATCAAGAACAAGTACCCATTACCCCGCATTGAAGACTTGTTTGATCAGTTGAGGGGAGCTTGTGTGTTCTCAAAAATTGATCTCAGGTCGGGGTACCACCAACTCAAGATAAGGCAATCAGATATTCCCAAGACAGCTTTCGTATCTCGGTACGGACTGTATGAATACACTGTCATGCCTTTCGGGCTAACCAATGCCCCGGCATATTTCATGTACCTCATGAACAAGGTATTCATGGAATATCTGGATAAATTTGTGGTGGTTTTCATAGATGATATTCTCGTCTTCTCCAAAGATGAAGAAGAACATGAGAAACATCTAAGGTTGGTGTTACAGAGGCTGAGAGAACACCAACTATATGCCAAGTTGAGCAAGTGTGAGTTTTGGCTGAAGAGAGTTCCCTTTTTAGGACATATCATCTCGGAGGGAGGAATCTCCGTAGATCCCACCAAAATCGAGGATATCCAGAAGTGGAAGACCCCTGAAAATGTCGGGGAAGTTCGAAGCTTTTTGGGATTGGCTGGATACTATCGACGGTTTATTGAGGGATTCTCCAAGATCTCGAGACATCTCACCAAACTGTTGGAAAAGGGAATCGCATTCACCTGGACGCCACAGTGTGAGACGAGCTTTCAGGAGCTAAAGAAGAGATTGACAACAGCCCCAGTGCTGGTTATGCCAGATATGCAGAAGAATTTCACAGTGTACTGCGATGCCTCTGGAAATGGGTTGGGATGTGTTCTCATGCAAGAAGGACATGTCGTGGCATATGCATCCCGGCAGCTTCGGAAGCACGAGAAGAACTATCCTACACATGACCTAGAACTAGCTGCAGTGGTACACGCGTTGAAAATTTGGTGGCACTATTTGATGGGGAAGAGGACAGAGATATATACGGATCGTAAGAGTTTGAAGTACATATTCACACAGCCAGATCTCAACCTCAGACAAAGGAGATGGTTAGAGCTAATCCATGACTTTGATGTAGGCATCAACTATCATCCCGGGAAAGCAAACGTCGTGGCCGATGCTTTGAGTCGGAAAGTGCAGGTCAATAAGTTGAGCTTGAAGGACATGCCTGCAGAATTGAAGGACGAGGTTATAAGGCTCAATCTATGTCTAGTAAATAGTAGTGAAGCCATCGCCATGGAAGTGGACTCCACACTCGAGCGAGACATACGCGAGGGCCAAAAGAATGATGAGAAGATACAAGAGATCCGACAGCTCATCAAGGAAAATAAAGCTCCTGGTTTTAGAGAGGATGAACAAGGAACGGTGTGGCACGGGAAAAGGATCTGCGTGCCAGAAGTAAAAGAGATCCGTGAATTAATTTTGAAGGAGGCTCACGATTCCGACTATTCCATTCATCCTGGGAGTACAAAGATGTACCAGGACCTCAAGAGCAGGTATTGGTGGTATGGCATGAAGCGAGATGTCGCGGAACATGTTGCCCTATGTGACACATGTCAGTTGGTGAAAGCAGAACATTAACGACCCGCGGGATTGCTGCAACCACTCAAAGTACCTGAATGGAAGTGGGAAGAAATCAGCATGGATTTTGTCGTGGGATTGCCTAGGACCCAATCCGGGTATGATTCAATATGGGTCATTATTGATAGGCTAACCAAGGTAGCTCATTTCATTCCTGTGAAAGAAAGCTACAGCGGATCCAAATTGGCAGAATTGTACATGTCAAGGATCGTGTGTTACCATGGAGTGCCAAAGAAGATAGTGTCGGATCGAGGGACACAGTTCACCTCGAGGTTTTGGCAGAAGTTGCATGAAACCATGGGAACCCATCTGAACTTCAGCTCTGCCTATCATCCCCAAACTGACGGGCAGACGGAGAGAACCAATCAGATCCTTGAAGATATGTTAAGGGCATGTGCACTCAAAAACAATAGGAGTTGGGACAAGAACCTACCATATGCGGAGTTTTCCTATAACAACAGTTATCAAGCTAGTATGAAGATGTCACCGTTTGAAGCGTTGTATGGAAGGAAGTGCAGAACTCCCCTATTTTGGAACCAAACAGGAGAAAGTAAAGTGTTTGGTCCAGAAGTGCTACAAGAAGCCGAGGCAAAGGTGAGGGAGATTCGCAACAATTTGAGGATAGCACAAACACGCCAAAAGAGCTATGCCGATGTACGAAGAAGAGAGCTCGTTTTCAACGTGGGAGACTATGTTTATCTCAAGGTGTCCCCTATCAGAGAACTTCGTCGGTTCAAGGTGAAAGGGAAGCTGTCAGCTCGATACATCGGACCCTTCCAGGTTTTGGAAAGGAAAGGCGAAGTGGCGTACCAACTAGAGTTACCGGTTCATCTATCGGACGTGCACGATGTATTCCATGTGTCACAACTCAAGAAATGTCTGAGGACGCCTGAGGAGGTATTACCCATGAATGAAGTGGATGTAGCTGAAGATTTGTCTTATGCCGAGCAACCATACAAGATTTTGGAGACAATGGAACGCCTCACCAGAAACAAGAGAATCCGGATGTGCAAGGTGCAGTGGAAGCATCACTCAGAAGAGGAAGCTACCTGGGAAAGGGAAGATGAGCTCAAGGCACAATTTCCGGAATTGTTTTCTTAGAAACACCAATCTCGAGGACGAGATTTCTTTTAAGGGGGGTAGAGTTGTAACACCCCAAATTTTGATTCAAAACTCTAAACCATGCTCAGAGGGGAATTTAAAAATTTTTGGACGTGTTGCATGTTTTGCAAAAATTCAAATTCAAACTGGAATTCAAATTATACTCAAAACAGAAAAGAAATGGAAAAAGAAAAAGGAAAACGGGAAAAAAACCGGCCAGTGGGCCGAAACCCGCCAGCCGGCCCAGCTACTCCCGCGCCAGCCCGCCCCCGCGCGCGCCGCGCTGCCTCTCACCGACGGGTGGGACCCGCCTGTCATCCCTAACCCCGCGACCCCGGACTCTCTCTCGCGCGCGCGATCGCAACCGATCGGGAAACCCGTCCCCACAGCCCGAATTCTGGTCCCAAACGACTCAAACTCGATCGCAACAGACCCACCGCCCTCCCCCGGCTATAAAAACCCCAGCTCCGATCAGTTTTTCCCACGCGATCGCCGATTTTTACTCCGGTGAGCACCGAGACTTCGCCGGTGAATTCTGGCCGATCTAAGCTCGGAAACTCTGATCTAACTCGCTGGTCTTGATCCACCGCCTCCGGGGAACTTTGCAGGTGCAGAAAACTCGGAGAGTTACGGTGTAAACACAGCGCCGACGAGCTTCGCCGTGGTTTTGCCTCGGACCTCGCCGCCGATTACTTTCCAGGACCCCCGAGCTTGAGAAAACCCCCGAGGTGAGATCCCCGACCTTCCCTCTACCGGTCTAGGCCATAAGATCACAGTTTTAGGCAGAATTCTCGAGGATCCAAAACTTTCCGGCGAGATCGCCGCTTCCCGCCGCCGTGCGCCGCCGGCAGCGCCGCCCGCGCTCGGTCAGAGCGACGTGGCCGCTTGTGCGCCGTTTATTTTAAATCACACGGTAGACTTTAAAACCCCGCGTACCGGTTCGATGTTATAATCTCAGCCGTCAGTTTAAAATCGGACGGTCCACGTCAGCCCCGCGTTATAAAGACTGGAATTCTTACGTGCTACCCCCTGGGGTTCTCTGGAATTGAGAGCTAGCCCCGGAAACTTCAGATCTAGCCCCTGGAACTCCAGAAAATCATGTAAATTCATTTAAAAATCAGTTTTAGCCCCTGGACTTAATAAAAATTAGGAAAAACACCTCTGATAAGTGTAGCTAGACCCCTGGAAATTATGAAAATAATATTATAGACCCTGTAATGGGGTGAATTCATTATTTTAGCCCTGTTTAGTATTTAATTTAGAAAATTGAATATGTAACTAGTGTTTAAGAATTAAAAAGGGGGACAAACATAATTGTCAAAATTAATTAAAAACTTTCTCAGTACTTAGAAAACTTTGGAGTGAGATAAAAATATATTTTTGGGCTGAAATAAATCTGTTTCATCTATTATTCACATTTATTAGTATAGGGACACATTTTTAAGTAAAGAATAGTTATAGAAAAATAGGGAAAATAATTATGAAATGGTCTACATCAGAAGCCAAGGTCAAAAGATGTTATTAAATCATTTAGGACCAGAACCTATTCTGTTTAGATGATGTGTATTACTAGTTTTATAATAAAATACCCAATTATGCATAGAAATATAAATCTGAAAATATAGCAACTAGTAAATGATAAATGGAGTTTTTAAAGTCCAAAGAGTTCAGTTAAGGGTTGATAGAAATTATGAAAGCACATATGGGGAAGAATAATACTTTTCATACACACTTGGTAGTAAAAAGGTGAAGTAGTTGAATATAAGAAATTTATTGGAAACCCATATAAATAATACGTAAGTATAAAGGTGGACACAAAAGTAGGAATCATATACACATGGTTAAAAGTGCATGCAAGCCACAACTCAACACACATAAAGTAACCACAACACATATAATGGTAAAGAACTTTTATAAATATGAATGTGTGGTTTGTATGAAGTAGAAGTGTGAACTATGTCTTATGATTGTTGTTTTTCTTTTGCTATGTGTGATGGTATGAAGTAGAACCGATTCAAGAGCAAGTTATTTCTTTTCAAGATCAGGACTACCAATTTCAAGAGCAGCAAGAAGGAGGCAAGTGTCCTTGACCACTTTGATCCTATGCTAGGATGTGTAGATAGAATTATTTGCATTGTCAAATGAAATATGAAACCCATGCTAGGAAAGTTTCCCTAGAATTGCATTACCTTGTTTCCTTGTAGCTTGGATTGGGATTTAATTTGTCATGTCATTTATTTACATGCATTTGCTTAGCCATGCTTAGAATGGGATATTTGGGAAATGAGATCATCAGTTTATATTACCATACTCTTGAATGAGATATTGTGAGTTATGTAGAGGTAGGGATCAAGGCAAGTTGGATGTTTTGGTTGTGTGCTGGGTGCACGAGACTTGGGTTTGTGTTTAGTACTTGCCTGGATCCTAAGGACCGGTTCATGGAGCATGTAACCCGGCTTTACAGTGCCAACCACATGCTGAGATGGGGCAGCTTAGCCAATTAATTAGGTGTATCCCCGGCGTAGTATGGGTGTGTTGGATGGTGCGGGGAGTAGGTGTCAGCTGGACTACCATATGAACCGCAAGGCTCAAGAGGGGGCCACTGCAGCGGGGTTGGAGCCTCTTGTATGATGTTAGGGGTGAAACCTCAGTGGGCCCACGCTCGTCGGGAATCCCTTTGTAAATGCTTCGTAGTGATCTCTTGGCCGCACACCTGGAAAGTGTGAATGTGGATCGTAGCCACTGGCATAATGGAGGTTCTTTTAGTCCACCCGGCAACGGGGGATGAAATCACTACTTGTGGGTACAGTGGTACAAACCCTGCAGAGTTAAAACTGTCTTGACAGCCGTGCTCACGGTTAAGAGCGGCCTGGACTTATTCATGATTAGAGGATTGATGGTTTTGGAAGTTAAGCGGGGAGCTTAACATTGGAAATGATGTTATGGTTATTGGATTATGATGATGGGATGGGAGATTGGGACCATTTCACCTGTGTAGTAATGTAAGTGCTTAATAAGCTAAGGTGATAGGTATTAATTGCGTAGTGCTTTAACCATGAGTTCAACCTCTCCTTGTTCTAGCCATGCATGATATAATTTTCCCACACTTGCTGAGTACCATTGGTACTCAACCTTGCATATTTGTTGGTTTATATTGCTGCTCAGGTCAAGATAATGAGGTGGTGTATAATGACCAAGATTTTGGACCCGAGGAAGGTTTTTAGGTTCATGAAGACCCCCGGGCAACGCCTGTGATGGAGCCCTAAAAGAATAATATTCCGCTGCTAGTTTATTTACTTGTGATGAAGCATTAGTGTCCATCGAGACATTTGCGATGTAAGACTTATTTATATTCGACACCTGGCTTGTAATCAATGATGCTTCACTATTTGTCATCACATGTATGAGAAAATGATCCTGGCATACATGTGATATTCACTTGGTTGTTTCTTCGGAAAAACCGGGTGTGACATATACGCAGATAGAAGCAATCTTAAGACTTCCAAACACCTTAGAAACGTCCCAAACATTCCTAAAACAACTCAAATTCGTGACCCACACGAAATCCTATCATAACCAACTCAAAACTTTCCATATTTGAGTCAAACACGACTCAGCCGCAGCCTGAGTCCATAACCTAGTCGGTTGGACCTTTTCGACCAATTCTTTACGTCCACTTCTCTTCATCACGCCTTGGAACAATGTTGCCACGTCCATGCACTCCTTGCACACGTGCAAACACCTTCCAACGACGTATACACAACCTTCATATGCACTGCCCTTGATCCAAACATGCTGCGCGACCTCCCGATCAACTCAACCACAGCTCCTCCCGAACTTGCTTGTTGGAACCTCATCTCCTCCCTGAGACTAGTCCAAGGATCCCGTCACCAGCCATGTCTTGAACTCAAGCAACACCTGCACATGAATAAACAACCAATTCTTCCGAGCACAAGTCCTCGACTTGACTCACGTTAGTTCGAAAACCACAACTCCTTACATGAGCACGTCACATAAGCATGTTGCAAACCATATCAAATGATACAGCCATAATCACCAAAACACACCAAAAACTTAGCAAATTAATACTAAGAAAACCTTCCCATAAAGCAAGTTTGAAACATTGCGAGTTAAAAGCAAAAACAAGACGCTGCAGTTCTACGAGTTGAACTTCACGGGAGCTCCCTAAAAACAAGCTCCGGACCTCACAGAAGCTCTCCGGACCTTGTAGGAGCCCTCCGGACCTTGCGTCGGACCTTGCCAACACTTGGCGGACCTAACAAAGAACTTGTCGGACCTTGCCACAGAAGAATGTTTTGGCAATATTCAAAACTTTGAATGTTAATGCTAACTTTTATCCTAATTGCCAATGTATTCAGCACACATAGGTCTCACAAAGAGTCCTATTCAAATTGCCGTTGAATCTTAACAACTTATATTTAGTTGATTTGGTGCGGTAACATTGTGGAATTCATGTCGGTTTCCTCCCATACCGGTATTCCCATGCGTACAGAAGCAAAAACCGCTCCAGAATTCGTTACCTCCGTGGTGATGAGCTCCGTAAGCTCCACGTGTCCACCTAGGCCAGGTCTCCCCTTTTCCGCATAGACGAGCTCCGGTTGTGCCGCGTGTCAAGCGAGCAAGACCTCCGTCTCCTTTGGAGTTGAGCTCCGCGTGCGCCACGTATCCTGGCGGTCGGACCTCCTCTCTATTCGGAGGTGGCTCCGCGCATGCCACGTGTCAGTGCCGGACCTTCCCTCTCTCCAGAGGTGGCTCCGGGTGTGCCACGTATCCTACCAGTGCCAGACTTCCTTTCTTCTCAGAGACGAGCTCCGAGGTTGAGAGTTGTCCAACAGCGACGTACCTCCCGGAGATAAGCTCCGGTGGCGACACGTGTCTAATAGAACCGGACCTCTCGGATTTCCGCACGACTGGTCCTCTGATTTCCGCGGTGACTAGCTACGAAGGTGACACGTGTCCTGCGGGACTGCCTTCGCTTCTCCGCAGAGGCTAGCTCCGAGGGCAACACGTGTCCCACAGGGTCGGACCTCTCCCCCTTTGTGGAGATGAGCCCCGAGCCTGCCACGTAGCCAACGAGCCGCGGGACTTGTCTTCGGTGCTCTCTGTACACTGGAATTTGCTTCTTTTGGCTAACTTCTTTGATTCTTCTCGGTTTCAACTTATTTGAAAAGTGTTTTTCTATATGAAACATGAATACATGCAAAAAACAAAAAAAATGAGGGTGTCACAAATCTACCCCCCTTAAATTAAATCTCGCCCTCGAGATTCGTTAGTAGAGAATAGATGAGGGAATTCTGCCTTGATGTCTTCTTCACGCTCCCATGTGGCTTCAGCTTCGGTGTGATGGCTCCATTGTACCTTGCACCATCGGATCACTTTGTTCCTTGTGACCCTTTCCTTTACGTCAAAATTCGGACAGGGTGCTCCGCATAAGTCAGGTCCTATTGAAGTTCAAGCTCTTCCATTGGTACTTGCTCCTCTGGTACTCTAAGCACTTCTTGAGCTGGGATACATGAAACACGTCATGTACGTCTGAGGGATATGTTGGGAGCTCTATTTGATAGGCTACTTCTCCTCGCTTGTCCAAAATCTTAAATGGTCCGATGTAGCGAGGTGCTAGCTTGCCTTTGACGTTGAAACGTCGTTGGCCACGGATAGGTGATACCTTAAGGTATACGAAGTCTCCTACTTCGAAAGTCAACTTCCTTCGCCTATTATCCGCATAGCCTTTCTGTCGTGACTGAGCAGCCTTTAAGTTCTCCCGTATCGTTTGGACTTGCTTTTCAGCTTCTTGTAGCACTTCGGGTCCAAACACCTGGTTTTCTCCTGTCTCGTTCCAGAACAGCGGCGTTCTACACCGCCTACCATACAATGCTTCGAAAGGCGACATCTTCAAGCTAGCTTGATAGCTGTTGTTATAGGAGAATTCAGCGTACGGTAAACTCCTATCCCAACTACGCCCACGTTTCAAGGCGCAAGCTCTCAACATGTCTTTCAAAATTTGGTTTGTCCTTTCGGTTTGTCCATCGGTTTGTGGGTGATAGGCGGAGCTAAAATCCAGTCGTGTACCCATAGCTTTCTGCAGCTTTCTCCAAAATATAGAGGTAAACTAAGAACCTCGAGCTGAGACTATCCTCCTCGGGACTCCATGACGGCACACGATCTGCTCCATGTACAACTCGGCAAATTGTGCAATGTTGTACTTGGCCCTTACAGGGAGAAAATGGGTTGTTTTCGTTAATCGGTCCATGATAACCCAGATGGAGTCATAACCCGACTGAGTACGTGGCAATCCGACGATAAAATCCATGCTGATGTCTTCCCACTTCCACTTGGGTACCTTCAAGGGTTGCAACAATCCAGCGGGTCTTTGATGTTCGGCCTTCACCCGTTGGCATGTGTCGCATAGGGCAATGTATTCGGCTATGTCCCTTTTCATACCATCCCACCAATAACAAGTCTTCAAGTCCTTGTACATTTGGTACTTCCAGGATGTATGAAATAGGGTGAATCATGTGCCTCTTTTAATATCATGTCGCGGATGTGCTTCATGTTAGGCACACAAATCCTTTTTCCTAGCCAAAGCGTACCCTTCTCATCTTCTTTGAAACCCTTCTCTATTCCTTGTCGGATCCTTTCCTTGATATCCTTGATCTCCTCATCCGTTGCTTGGTCATCTCTTATCTCTTGCTCCAATGAAGAGTGGATCTCGATCACTTCCATCTTGTTCAAGAATCCGAGGTGTAACCGTTCGAACTCCTTGCGTAGTTCAGGTGGTAGCTCCCGAACCGTGAGTAGGTGACATGCTCCCTTCCGGCTCAATACATCAGCTACTACATTGGCCCTCCCAGGGTGGTAGTTGATTCCAACTTCGTAATCCTTGATGAGTTCCAACCATCGACGTTGCCTCAAATTCAAGTCCGTTTGTGTAAATATGTACTTGAGGCTTTTATGATCCGTATAGATCTCGCATCGATGACCAAGGATATAATGTCTCCAAATCTTCAATGCATGCACTACTGCTGCTTGCTCCAAGTCATGTGTAGGATAATTAAGCTCGTGCTTCTTTAATTGTCATGAGGCATAGGCTACCACTTGTCCTCCTTGCATGAGCACACATCCGAGCCCTTGTCTGGATGCGTCACAATATATGTCAAAGCTCTTGCTCACGTCCGGCAATACCAAAACCAGTGATGTGGTTAGCCTTTTCTTGAGTTCCTCAAAACTTTCTTGGCATGCTGGTGTCCATTGGAAGGCTTTTCACTTCGTTAGCAACTCCGTCATAGGCTTTGCTATCTTAGAGAAGTCTTTAATGAAGCGTCGGTAGTATCCAACCATCCCAAGAAAACTCCGAATGCCCTTCACGTTTTGCGGTTGGTTCCACTTCAAAACATCTCCCACTTTCCTAGGATCAACCGATACTCCTTCCTTGGAGATAATGTGGCCTAGGAATGATATCTCCTTTAGCCAAAATTGACACTTGTTAAGCTTGGCATACAATTGATGCTCACGCATTTTCTGCAAGATCAATTTCAAATGTTCTTCATGCTCCTCCTCACTTTTTAAATACACCATAATGTCGTCGATGAAAACCACGACGAACTTATCCAAGTACTCCATGAAAACCTTGTTCATAAGGTACATGAAGTACGCGGGTGCATTTGTTAACCCAAAAGACATGACGGCATATTCATATGAACCATACCGTGTTCGAAAGGCAGTCTTGGGTATATCAGAGGGCTTAATCTTCAGCTGGAAGTATCCCGACCGAAGATCAATCTTGGAGAACACTCGGGCTCCATTCATTTGGTCGAATAGGTCTTCTATACGGGGCAGAGGGTATTTGTTCTTGATTGTCACCTCGTTGAGAGACCTATAGTCCACGCACATCCTTTGGGTCCCATCCTTCTTGTCTACGAAGAGCACGGGGGCTCCCCATGGTGACGAGCAGGGACGTATAAAACCCTTCTCCAACTGCTCCTGAATTTGCTTCTTGAGTTTCACTAGTTCATTGACGGGTATCCTATAGGGTCTCTTTGCTATGGGTGCAGTTCCGGGTACCAAGTCAATGGCAAACTCAATGTCCCGGTCAGGTGGCATACCTGGAAGCTCCTCTGGAAACACATCCATGAAGTCCTGAACCACTGGAATGCTGTCCAATGTTGCTCCTTCGACGTGGTTCAAAATTGCCCTTTCGGTTGTTCGTTGGGCTGACTCAAACTCGACACGAATACCGTGCTCGTTTGTCAACTGCACGCTTCTTTCAGCACATTGGATTACCCCGTTGTGCTTGCTTAACCAATCCATCCCGAGTATTATGTCAAGCCCTTGGGAATCCAAGACAATGAGGTCGGCAAGGAAGTCTACCCCCCTTATTTTAAGGCTTAGTTTCGAACATACTATACTAGTCCTCATCTCTCCACCGGGAGAATTAACTAACATAGCACATTTTAAGTGTGATATGGGTAGATTATGCTTGGCAACATACTTGGATGATATGAAGGAATGCGATGCTCTAGAATCAAATAAAATTGTGGCTGGGTTGGAATTGGCAAGGAACATACCAATTACGACGTCCTCAGCCTGTTGTGCTTCCTCAGCAGAGACATGGTTCACGTTGCCGCGAGCATAGTACTGCTGTCCACTGTTTCCTTGATTGTCCCCTCCGTTCAGTTGCGGGTTCTGCTTGGGCACATTGCCTTGCTGTCCAGGGCCTCTCCTCGGGCACTGGCTTGCGAAGTGTCATGTTCCCCCGCATGCAAAGCATGCCCTGTTGCCTACGGCAGCAGGTATGTTGGGGCGGGGGTTTTGAACAGGAGTGCCCATGTTGGGTCAGGGCACAGGAGGCAAAGACACACGAGGTGCTTGTGCAACGGGTCGTTGTTGTGGTGGCTGATTAGGGCGGTATGCAGGAGCGGTCGATCCATACTGCGGTGCAGCTGGGGGCATGTACCGAGGTCGTACATTGCTCCCTTGAGGCGGGTATGGCATCTTCCTCTTGCACTCTCGCTCGATCTCTCGGATCTTGCTTCCAACTACTATAGCCTTGTCAACCAGCTTGTGGAAGCTCGCGTAGTCATTGTTGAGGAGCTGAACCTGGATCTCATTGTTCAACCCTCTCATGAACAGGTACTGCTTCCTTTGGTCCGAGTTGACGTCTTCGGGGGCGTATCGGGACAATTGCGTGAACTTGTTGAGATACTCATTCACGCTTCTTTGTCCTTGGAGGAGACCTTCAAACTCCTATCTCTTGAGCATCATTACACCAGCGCGGATGTAATGAGAGCGGAAACTCTCCTTGAACTCAGTCCAAGTGATCGTCTCCGGGTCGACATGAGCGTTGCATAGGGCATCCCACCAGTCAGCGGCAGCTCCCATGAGTTGGTGCGACGCAAAAAGAACCTTCTCTCGGTCATTGCACTGTACTAGGCAAGCTTCTTTTCTATGGATTTCAACCAGTCGTCGGCCTCCATGGGGTCGTTAGCTTGAGCAATGGTGGGTGGTCGAGTCCTCATGAACTCTCCCAATCTGTTATGAGCCGGCGGTGGTGGTGGCGGTGGTGCCGGAACGGGGTTGTTGTTGTTGGCCTGCAACTGACCCAAAGTTTGGATCATGGTTTGCATAAGTTGATTCGGCATGGCCATCAACCGTTCCAGGTTGTTCTCACTAGCTCCGGGGTTAACAGGAACTTCATCATGGCCATCCTCTTGGTTATCACCGATGTTCCTCCGGCTGGCATTTCCTCTCACCATCTGTGAGAGAGAACGAAATAGAATAGAAGGTTAGAAGGTTAGATAGATCCCCCCAACTATATGCATCAAGGTGGATTGGACTATATATATCAGCCCATATGAGGATGTGAATAAGTGCCGAGGCATCTCACACCTCTTTCTACTTAGATATGGAAAACATTTTGAGACGTCCCACAACTCACACTAAGCACACAATAATAAACAATCATCGCAAGGGCTCATACAACTCCTAGTCAAGGCTTGTTCAATGGGGGTCCTATATGGCCTAGGGTGTTGCCAATCTGTGATCCAATTATGGCCTTTCCTAGGCTTATATCCTATGTCAAGGTAGTTTCAAGGCCAATCTATGCATCCTAGGCTTGCATCCTATGGTCAGCGTGGCTTAGCTACCAATCTGTGTCTAATACTAATCTGTGACCTATCTAAGCGTGTAACCTACCGTCAACCCGTGGCTCTGATACCAGTCTGTGACGCAATCAATTCTGTGGAAAACCACGGAACCGAGAACTGATGCATATGTGTGCCCAGAATGTTCATCACACATATACACATCATCCACAAACTGAATTTCAGAATATATATGACCACGAATAACAGATTTTATTACAATGTCTCATGAGTCTTGGACTCATGCTCACAGCGAAAGTCTTTATTCTAACAGCGGAGGTCTTTATTCTAACGCGGAAGCAATCTAAGCAGCAGCAGCTCCATCTCTACTCCATCCCCATAGGCAAGGTTGAGGACAGATTACACGCCTAATGCTCCACCTGGTCTTCATAGTAATCTTCTCCTGTTGCTGATGATGAAATAATAATGCAAGTTTGAGTACAATGATGTACTCAGCAAGTGTGGGAAAATATGATATGTAGCTCACAACAAGGTAGGTATAAAAAGGCTCATTGCAGAAAGCAAAGTTATTTATCAAAATCATGATAAAAAAGCAACTTATCTTTAAGCGAATGTAATCCCAATATGTATTAAAATACTAATCATACCTCCATTATGTTCATTACCTTCCATGTCCCAACGAGACATTAATCAACCTCATTATTGCTCACGAATACCTTCTCGTATTTGCTACCATCTCACGAATACCATCTCGTATTCGCTACCATTTCATCTTATAAATAATTTTGTCTCACACCGAGACCAACCTCGTTGTCATGACTCATCAGTCATGCAACCCATCTTGTCACCCAGACTCAACAGTCCCGAAAACAAAACCAAAACCAAACCATCCAAAACCATAACCAATAACCATCCCAACTAATAATGGAAGTTGGCCAGGCGCTCGTGACCGTAAGCTCGGCTATCATGAAAGTTTTAGAGTCTGCAGAGTTTGCACCTCTTTACCCACAAGTTTGTGATTTCGTCACCCATCGGCGACTACAGAACCTCCATTATACCAGTACAAAACCGTTGGTGTATGGCCAAGAGATCACAAAATAGCCTTTACAAAGGGGTTACTAGATGTATGGACTCACTAAGGTTTCACCGGCAGGCTAGAATCTCCAATTCTCCCACCCATGGGCCCCCTCTTGTGCCATGTAGTTCCCAGGGCAATCCTCACTCGACTTCCATTCTCCTCGCCTTCCACGGTCCATAACAATCTAGCAACTTACCTAATTAGTTAGCTAAGTCGCACCCATACTTGGCCTTGTGGTGGCACTGTTATCCTGGCATGTGCTCGTATGAACCGGTCCTTAGATCTGCGGCAAGTAAACCACCATCTCTTTCTACCTCATTCACAAACCCAAGCTTGCCTAGATCTCCCTCCAATCCATGTTCAATAACAACCTCAGTTTCTCATAAATCTCACGAGTGCAGTTAGCTAGACACATCCATCTCGCTTCCCAATCCCATGGACTCAGCGAAGCATAAAATTAAAACCATACCCGACTCATAAACATCCCTGGCGACAAGGGTGGTTTAACCAAAACTAGTAAACTCCTATAAAAGGGTTTCCCATCATGTTTGACTCAACACACACACACCTTTTCGCAAAACAAAACAGTTTCCCAAAACATAGGATCAATATGGTCAAGGGGCACTTGCCTTGTTCTGACTGTTCCGGTTGCTCAAAATCTTGTCGTTGTACTCCGTCGTAGGTAGCTCCCTGAGCTTGTCCTTCTATACATGATCACGCACACACAAGATTCACAACAATCAATATCATGCACAAACTTTAACTAGATGCGATGATGCTTATGCATGTTAATCCTATGATGCAGTTTAGTTTGTACGTGTTCTTGCATGGCTTGCATGGGTTTTATGATGAACAGAGTTATAGAGATCAATTGTGGACGTAGCGATGATCTTGTCTTTAAATCGATCAACAAGTGATCTATCCACGAAAAAGCTTCTGTTCGAAAGGAATCGAAGAACAGATGCAAAGAAAACGTGATCATGTCGTAAGGTAGTATTGGAGACCTACCTTACGTTCTTCTTGGTCTCTGGGTCCTTCTCTTAGCAATACAGATCGTTGGGCTCTCTTCCGGTGATCTTCCTCGACTGAACGCCGGCGAAGGGTTTATTCGGCGAGTTGGGGCTAGGGCTCTAAGTCGTCGACTCAGGAGTTGGAAAAGAAGTTTGTGGTTTCGGCCAAAGGTTCTCGGTTCTATTTATAATCGGGAAGAAAGAGTTCTAATCTAATTGGACTTTGAATAAGAGTCCTATTCAAATTGCCATTGAATCTTAACAACTTATCTTTAGTTGATTTGGTGCGGTAACATTGTGGAATTCGTGTCGGTTTCCTCCCATACTGGTATTCCCACGCGTACAGAAGCAAAAACCGCTCCAGAATTCGTTACCTCCATGGTGATGAGCTCCGGAAGCTCCACGTGTCCACCGGGGCCTGGTCTCCCCTTTTCCGTAGAGCCGAGCTCCGGTTGTGCCGCGTGTCAAGCGAGCGAGACCTCCCTCTCCTTTGGAGGTGAGCTCCGCGTGCGCCACGTATCCTTGCGGTCGGGACCTCCTCTCTATTCGGAGGTGGCTCCGCGCACGCCACGTGTCAGTGCCGGACCTTCCCTCTCTCCGGAGGTGGCTCCGGGTGTGCCACGTATCCTACTAGTGCCAGACTTCCTTTCTTCTCAGAGACGAGCTCCGAGGTTGACACGTGTCCAACAGTGACGTACCTCCCGGAGATAAGCTCCGGTGGCGACACGTGTCCAATAGAACCGGACCTCTCAGAGGTGAGCTCGGAGATCGACATGTATCCCGCGTGACTGGTCCTCTAATTTCCGCGGTGACTAGCTTCGAAGGTGACACGTGTCCTGCGGGACTGCCTTCGCTTCTCCGCAGAGGCTAGCTCCAGGGACAACACGTGTCCCACAGGGTCAGACCTCTCCCCCTTTGCGGAGATGAGCCCCGAGCTTACCACGTAGCCAGCGAGCCACGGGAGTTGTCTTCGGCACTCTCTGTACAGTGGAATTTGCTTCTTTTGGCTAACTTCTTTGATTCTTCTCGGTTTCAACTTATTTTAAAAGTGTTTTTCTACATGAAACATGAATACATGCAGAACCCAAAAAAAATAAGGGTGTCACAGTGCCAAAGTAGGCGCGCTCTGATGGAGAGAGAGGAGGAAGCTCTATAAACTCAGATGCAGAGTCCTCCGAGATGATCGGGGATCCAATGGGCTCAATCTCTAGTTTTTGGCATATCTCTTTGACATTGGCCTTCATGTATCTCATTTCATCTTTTCTTGCCTTGTTCATCTTATGAAGCTTCACCTCAGTTTTGCAGCAAGAACTGAAAATAGCAGCCAAAATCTTCAAAACTCCACTAGAGGAACTTTTGTGTGGAGAGGCCCTGGTCTTGGATGAAGGCCTTGCATCTTCTTGAGATCTCTCTGGATGCTATTTAGGTGATCCAGGAGAGGAGGCAGCTGGGAGGGAGGCCTGAGGAGGCTTCTGAGGCCTTAGAGCAGTGTGCTCCACATCCTTCACGAACTCAATTCCTGTGACTCTTTGAATCATGAACATCAAGTAAGGTGCATATCCACAGGAACGGTTTGGTGTGCAGGATATGTTCACCATGTCATTCCAAATATAATCAAAGATATTAAATCTTCTCCTCCTGCTGATTACTTTCATCAAGGTTCTCAAATAATCTTGGACGCTCCCGGCATCTCAATCCTTTGGAGCAATGGTCTTCCGGAGCACTCTGTTGAGAACAATGAAGAAAGGCTTCATGTTCTTGGTTGAGGGAGGTTTGAATGGAAGTCGAGTATCATAGAGAAACTCCATCTTGGCCTTCTCCACAACTCCCAGATTGCGAATCACAATCTCATTATTGCTGGTGTCCTCAAGGTGCAGCAGTCTGGCAAACTCAGTGTAGGAAATTGTGTACTTGGACCCATGTGTCATCCAAGTCATTTTGTCTTCTCCATCATGAGCAAAGTGGCAATTTGAATAAAACTGGGCAATGATCTCATCATTCCAGTTGTACCTGAAGGCGAGCAGGTCCTTGAGTCCATGTCTCTCTGCAGCCCCTATGACCTCCTCAAAGGCTTCACAGCTCTTCCTTTCAAAGTATGTTCAGTCGATCCATTGACTTCGGACCACTGGAGTCTTCATTTGGAGGTACACCGAACTGTAGTAGTCCGAGTGAAAGTTGCTCCAAAATCTCTTGTCGGCTGCCTTTTTGCCGGAGCTATAGGCATCAACCTTCCTCAGGTTCTATGCCACATCACTCCCCTTGCCATTGAACTTTTCCTCCGAGGGATCCCTATGTCCCTGCCTTGGAGCTGTCATCTTGAGGGGACCAATCGGTCCGGAAGCAAGCCCATTTCCCTTGCCCTTGGTTTGGTGTTGAGCCGCCGAGCTAGACCCAGCCACATTTGCTTTTGAAGCTGGTCTCTTGATTGTAACCTTTTGACTCACCCTAGGTGGGGTGAGCGAAGGCTCAGCAGCACGCTCTTTTCTCTTGTTGGAGCGAGACTCCGGAGAATGAGACATTATATCTTGATCCATCGCGGCCTCAAAGTCGGAGAGACTCTCATTTGATCCCGACATGATTTCTGACAAGGAAGATAAAGTGGGTATGAATAATCAAGGATGACAAAGGATTGCACTGAATTGGCATAAGCCAGGATTTCCCTGATCAGAGGCATACCGGACTAGTCCGGTGTTCAGGGTCGGACTAGTCCGGAGCACCGGACTTGTCCGCCCTAATATCGGACTAGTCAGTTATGAGGCTGCTCAAGCCCTAATTTGTTGAAATTTGAGATTATTTAATGCAAATGTGATCTAGGGTACATGGAATACATCAATGGAGCATGCATTGACTAAAAAAGGAGCTAAGATATTTGAGAAAAAACAAAGAAAATCAAAGGTTCTAGGGTTTGGAGTGAAGTTTACCAAATCCTTCGATTCGAAGTGTTGAAGGAGTTCTTGATCCGGACTAGTCTGGGGTTTTTTATCCCTTTGCAGTGGGGATCGATTCCCACGGAAATTTGAGAAGTTTTGATGGAGAACTCGCAAACTCACCTTGGGAGCACTTGAGAGAGAGAGAGAGAGAGAGAGAGAGAGAGAGAGAGAGAGAGAGGAGAGAGTTGTGAGGATGAAGAAGATTAAGGTATGAGCCGTCCTTAGGGTTATGGAGGCGAAATATCGGACTAGTCCGGACCATATCGGACTAGTCCGTTTTCTGATCAGAGAGAAAATCGGACTAGTCCGTGGTGGTCCGGCCTAGTCCGGTCTAACGGACTAAGTGCGGACTAGTCTGCCAGTGCGGACTAGTCCGAGGTGGCCACGGACTAGTCCATGATCCCTTGTACAGAAGTGTACAATATATATATATATATATATATATATATATATATATATATATATATATATATATATATATACAAAATATATATATATATATATGTATACAGAAGCTGCAACCCGCTCCCGAGGACTTCACCGCGCCACCTCCTGTTTTTCTCGGCCGCTTGATCACCTCTGCACACCACAGCTGCAGCACCGAAATTCTCTTTTGCCTCTCTCGCTCGCTCACCGCTCCCTCCGCTCTTTCCCGGGAAGAACACACACCGGCGCCACGTTCTCTGTTCGGGTTGCCCACGACAGGCCGAATTCCGGTTGCTCGAGCTCCCAATGCAAGAAATAAGTGCCACGACGTGCTATATCGATCTACCATATCCACAGCACGGTTGCTTGCTCGTAGTAGCCATAAATGGACAATCATTGCCGAGTGCCGAAGTGAACCGGCAGAGCACTGTTCGGCCTCACCGTCGCCAGCACGCTACGGCCTTCATCATCTCCGGTTCCTTGTACAAAAAAGGTGCGCGTGACAGCCTAGATGGTGTAGCCGAAAACTGTTCTTCATTTGGTTCTGTGGATAGCGAGAATTTTGGGTTTTACCAAACCCTAGTTCATAGCGACGCCCTTCGGTCTACGACCAAATTCGTCGCGCAGCAGTAGCTGGAGCTCATTCTGGTCTAGGAGAAGCTTTTCTAGATCGCTACGGTCCTTCTCGCTATAACGGCGCTCGAAACCATCAAGGACCGGAGGAGTTCTTCGAGTTTTTTCGCCGTCGTTGTTTTGTGGGCTCGGGTCGCCAGTGAGGTCCCATCTCCGGTGGTTTTCATGGAGAGTGGGCTAGAGGTCAAAGTTGTCCATGCTTCACTGGTGCTGTTGGAGGAAACCCTAGCCCGAATGACCCACTGCCGAGTGAGAACGAGGTCGCCAAAGTGGAGTTCGACATGGCCGCCAGTGCGAACACTGTTCCTTCCGTTGTCATCCGCCCCGACCCCACCATCGTGCACAGCCAGTGTAAAACTCACAGGCGGCAAGTTGGGTGAAGGTTGGAGCACGGGAACCCCGTCCCGGCGAGCCTCGCCGGAGTGCGCCACCGCGGGATGCGCCGGCAGCGCGAGGTAGACGAAGGAGGGTCGGGTCCCACTGGTCAGCCTCTGTCTCCATGCGGGTACCTGAGTGTGGCACCGGATCACGTGCGGCTGCGCGGGAAATAACCCTGTGGCCTCGGTGTTGCTGTCATCTGAGTGGATAGCGCCACGGGTGGGGCCCACAACCAGAGCTTAAACATTTCCTCATTTTTCAGATTTAGTGCAAACTTCAAATGACCATAACTTTAAGTAGGAATGTCCAAAATTTGTGAAACAAATTTTGTTGGATTCCTCTCAGTCAGTACTTTGCATAAATGCAAAGAATTTGATCTGAAGATATGTGGAATTTTCTACAAAATTCATCAAATATAAAATTTTGGGAATTAATTCCAGAAGATCCCTGTTATGGAATTCCCTTAAATTTGGCCAGAAGATTCCTCATGACATTCGTGATCTCCAGTAAAATTTTGAGATTCATTGGAGTTCACTTGCTATGCTAAATTGTCTTCCAAAGTTCAGTCATTATTTAGAAATTCAAATCCTAAACAGAAACTTTTCAGCACTCCTGTCCAACTTCAAAAATTCATATCTCCCTGTAGGTAGCTCCAAAAACGGTGAAACAAATTTTGTTAGAACCATAGAGACCTGCTCTAATTAGATCTTCCACTGTTAGCCATGTAAGATCTTCAGATTTGGGATAAAAATTCAGAGAATCTTTGGACTTGTGGGAATTTTGGAGACCACAAGATTCAATGGAATTTCTCCAAATTTTGCTCAGATCATCCTTAGAGAGTCTAGTATCCACTGGAGAAATCCCAAGTAAATTTAAGAAACCTAAACAGCAGTAGCTAGTAAGAGGAGTTCATCTCTTATATAACACTAGCACTTATACATATATTTTGCTACATTTCATATAGTGACCGAAGTTGAGGACACCCCGGAGCCGTTGGACGTCCTCCCACCAGACGCTGACTTTCCGTTTAACTCGCAACCAGGCAAGCCCCGGTTTGCATTTAATTACCTTTTGCAAAGTTTTCATTTGTATCACTTATGTCTAGGCTGAATGTTTGCATTAGAGTTAAGGTGATTGAAACCCCACTTGCATGACTTTAAAGCCTATGAAGGGTTGGGTAGTTTACAAACTCGACGAGTAGAGAATGCCATGCTAATGTTCGTAGGATATCGGTAGAAGTCGAGTAGTTGGAATCTACTCACGAGGTGAGGTGTTATCACACGGTATGGAAAAAGTAGAGAATGGCTTAAGAATGTAAAAATGAGACCTAGCAGGGGGGATAGGATGCAATGAGCGGAGGTCTCACGTGCATAGCCCTGTTGGTGTCGATTGAGGACCGAGTCGTATGCGGTCCTGATGAACAAGTATCGAACAGTACCGGATGGCATACTGACATAAGCAGGAAACTGATGTAATTGGTTAACCTGGGTGCAGAGGCTTACCTAGTCGTTTTATAGGAGTGGGTTGAGGGTAGCAAGGTGTAAATCTGCCGGTGGGCATAGTCACGCTCCACGCGGGGACCTCCTGCCCGTTACGGATGGACCGGTTCGGTAATTGGGTTTCCTTTGAAAGGTGGTTGCATACAACAGAGTAGGAAGGCGTGTGGCACCACACTTCTGAAAGTGGGTGTATGTGACGTGTTGTCCAGGTGTCTCCTGATTGCAATCACGGTCCCTTGCGGTTATTTGAGTACCACTTGTTTACTGTTCTGTGACGTAGTAAGAAGTGAAAGAAGCGAGATGAATGATATTATGCTGTGCTGAACTATTAATGTTTTGAAACCATGTCTGCTGTAGATATAGATCTAATTAAGTTTATCTTCCACTTTGGGCATCACCACATCGGAGGAAAGTGTTTCTTGTTTTATTGTGGACTTCCAATGTGAGGGCTGCCTAAGGCTCATTAAATTGCTGCTATAAAACTGAAAGTAAGGATTAACATGTAGACGTGTCTTTATTGCAAAGTCTTGTTCCTATATTACACATCCCTGCATGTAGAGTTCCATGACTAGGGTTGTCGGTTAAGCCTTGCTGAGTCATCATGCTCACGGTTGCAATATTTGAGCTGTGTGCAGGTGAGAGTTATGAGGAAGGGTCCGAGGACGAGGCAATGCCCCCGTCGAGGTACACGGCCGAGCTGGAGCCCTGCACGCCGCCGTGATCTACGGTTGTATGTTGCTAGTGTGTAGCGTCCCCGGACTGTATAGCTGCACTTTTGCTTAGTTAGGATGAGAGACTAGTTATGTATAAGACTTCCGCTGTATAAATAAGTTTGTAAAAGACTTTCGCTGTGTTTTTATGAAAAATAAAAGTTTGTATGTTGTTCTTAATCTTTTCTTGTGTGCTGTTGGGTGCCGCATCGCATGGCACCACACTCTGCGATCCCGGAGTGGGTGAACCATGGGGTGGTCCCCACACTCCAATCCAGCCATAGGAAACACTCGATTCAGTCGCCTCTATCTCTCTTTTCCTCTCTCCCTCCTGCCATGGTTGTGAGCTAATAATCCTTATGTACTAGATGCTTTGAGGTTGGCAAATATCATTTAGGAATAAAGCTACCTATGAATGAATAGATAGTTCATGGTGGCCAACCTTAGAGTATGTGGTTAAATAAACTTTGCCTCCATTGATCCTGAAATATAAGTTGTATAATTATTCAATCCAAAATTTAACTCTAATATTTTTTTATTTTCCAATTCCCGTGTTATAAATTTCTGCAATCCAAACAACAAAAGTTTTCATTCCCTTTCTTTTCAATTCCTGTAGTTTTCTAACATTTCTCATTTTTGTGTTTTCTCTGTTCCTACGTTTTTTCTTGTCTCTACATTTTTTCACTACTGCATTTCAGAGAGGCCCTCTATGTAATAGATTATGGTTTTTGAGGAATTAAATAGTGATTCATTATCATTGTTTTATTTTTTCCTTCCACTTTTTTGAGGGTTTTAACCATAATATTTGGTGCTGACCGTGGGCCGAACCCTGGCAGAGACAAAAATCAAAAAGTTCAGTTGAGGAGGCTACAACACGGGAAGTAAACACATAGCGTGATGTGGCCACACCACCAGGAGCACCCATATGTTCCAAAGCACCGGGAGTGGAGCATCTGGGGGCACCGAAGATGAAAACAACCAAGACGGCAGGGACTAGGGGTGGGCGTGGTAAACTTTAAACCGTAACACGTAAAATCAAACTGGGCTGCCTTTATTTTTTCATACCATATTAACTGAACTAACTGATTTAACTGAAATTTTAACCCATATTACCCCGTAACCTATAAAAATAAAGCTCAATAGCACTAATCTTCATCCTCATCGAATTTTTTCTCTTAGCAAAACCAAACTTAATAATCTTCATCCATCACCGTCACATATATGTCATTTTTATATATTTATTGCTAATTTTATGTGTTTATTGTCATTTTTTCCAATAAATTATATTACACATTAAAATGTGGCTAACTGCAAAACCTAGAAAACTCAAATCCTAAAATGTTCCTCATCTCATTCAAAAAAGCAGTAGAATTGGGGGCAGACACAAAACAACCTTAGCAAAAGAACTTGTAATGACAAATGGAAGGAACATCCAAAACCTAGTCCACATCACTGCCTCCAGAGTAGTTGAGTCATGGCTGAAAATGATAACGTTCCTAGTCAGAGCGAGTTTACCAAGGAAAATTGCAGGTGAAATAACCAATATCATCCATTATATTTAGTGTATTGCTCAATTGGATCCTTGAGCCAGTTTAGTCCCTCGACTTTGATTTTTATTTCAAATTCATTTCTGATCTAAGGTGGCAGTCCATGTTGCATGTTCAATCATCAAAATTATTTTATGGTGAGTTATCTACACGACTATTCAAGCGTATAAGTATGTATATGTGATGTAAATGATAAATGCATAGGTATTATCTTGTTCACTAACATTTTTGTTATTTTTTATTAAATTTGACAATAACGTATCTCATGGATATGATTAAAAATACGTCAGATAACGATTTAATGGTTACTCTAGTTTTGTCCTAATAGAGATTTTATTTTAAAAGTGTTAAAAGTCTAATATTATAGTATAAATATGGGTTTATCGCACCTAAGAGACAAATCTCACTGACTGGACATGCCGATGTGGACTGTCACCTCAACTTAGAGATGAATTGAAGTTAAAACTAAACTTTGGAGACTAAATTGCCCCCTTCAAAGTTCAAGGATGAAATTGAGCTTATGACTGAATATTAGGAACATATTTGATAATTTTGCCAAAATTGTATGTGCGAACAATAAGAGGGAGAAACCCTTCGACAGTATATGAAGAGATTCATGTATGTAGAAAGTAAAGCAAGATACATCGAAGCATCAGGGTCGGCTCTGGGACTAGGTGGGAGGGGCGACCGCCTAGGGCCCAGGCTGGTTAGGGTCCATTACTAACTATTGTTGTATGTTACCTTAAAAAAAGTAAGTACAGTTTAAGAACCTAGATCTTGCTCTGCTCAAGGCCTCTAACATAGAAATAAATTTCTACAGCCGATATCGATGTATGTGTGATGTCCTGTAGGTGATCAATCCCAAATCCCAAAATTTGTTTTACAAGGAGCTCAGGTGCCGACTCCATTTGTTTTTAGATTGGATTTCTTTTTCCTTTCTGTTCACGGGGATCCGGCCCGGCTCATCTCTTTACTTTTTTTATTCTTTCTGTTTATCCTCATCCCCTTGTTGCTGATTTACACGTGATGGATGGCTGCCTCCAAGTTGTCTGATTTTGATTTCTTGGTAAGTCGAGATCAGTGTAATTTCTTGAAAAAATGATGTATGTGGCTTGAGGCGTTTACAGTGATGAATTTGTCAGAAATAGAAGCATTTGATTTGCTTGAAGTTCGTGTTCGTCGTTTTGCTGTGAATTTCATCACTTGTTCGTCAAAGTCTAAAAAATCATATGTGCCTATCTCTGTTTGTTATGTTAAAATTTTTGTTGTGTTTGAAATTTGCATTGAAGTTGAAACCAAGCAAATTGGAAGATCTGAGGATTAAGTATTGAAGGTAGTTAAGTGGTTAGTTGTGAAGATTAGTTTTCGGACAATTAATTTTATTATGGTTGTTGTTGTAATTATCTCTTCATTTAGCTCCTTTTTTGTCTATATGATGGTGGTTTTCGTTGTAATATGATATTTCTGAAGTGTTTAATACTTATTATTATAGGTACTAAATTAATAACGTGGGTTTAGACACTTTATAAGTAAAAAGAAAAGAATATATATATATATATATATATATATATATATATATATATATATATATATATATATATAGCCCATACAATTGGCTTCGCTCTAGGGCCCTCCAAAAGATAGAGGCGGCACTGCGAAGCGTCTACGGTCATCGACGCAATTACGAAAGGGCTTTCATCAGATACTTTCCGTTCAGCATTAAAGAAACAGGCCAAAAACTAGTGTTTGACCTGATGGAAAAATTTGAGAAATAAGCAAGAGCTGATGACGAGGGCCACAAGAAAAGGGAAGACGAGACAAAATCCAAGAACGAGAAGCCCTGGGAAGTAAAGCGATCAAGAGAAAGTCATGACCGAAGCAGTACACGAAGGCAAGAAGGAAAGCAGCTAGCGAGTGCACTTGGTAGAAAAGGATGATGAAAGGAGCAACGAAAAGAAAAAAAAAAGAGATGATAGCAAACAAAATGAAAGGAGTAGTCATCATCAGCAAAGCAACATGGGTGAACGTAGCTCAGCATGGAGGGCCGCGAAGTGGTGGCTCAAAACCCGTGTATTACGAATGACTGATTCTGCTGCACATTCTGCATCTCATTGCGCGCCTTAGGCCGCACAAGAACCGCTCAAACACCTCAGGGAATTGGGTCAGGTCTTACACTGACCGTCTCAGCAAAAGGGTTGAACTCCTGATCAAGACTTACCAGGATGTAAGAGAACATCATCATCGTTGAGCGGCTTCCCAGCAGCCCTATCTCGTCTTCAAAGCTTTTCATCTTGTTGAAGTAGGTTGCAGCCGTCATCTCACCTTCAATGCAAAGATGGTGTATTGTTCACTCTAGTGGTGACCATTTAAAGATGGGGCTGAAGCCCGCTATTATAATGTGGTGAACCTGGTCCCCACTTATTCCCGCCATTGGAAATGATCTACTCGTGGGCGGCGTAGATTTTTTTTAGATAATGGATAATCCGACCTTCCCCTCCGGAGAGGTTATGGTCTTTTTATTACATCAAATAATACACAGTTAAACAGGCGCTAATATCTGCAGTGACTACTTAAACATCCCCAAATTATTAATAAATCATTCTATTACTGAATCTCCATCCAAATTGGGTGAAGATCTGCATCACGGTGGCTTGCACAGCATTACACGCCATCTTTAAGAGCTTGACCTTGTTGTCACACTTTCGTAGCAACGCCCACGTACGACACCAGTATGTGGTCCTGAAAAGTATCTGCATATAAATTTTAATGGGATGTTTATCAAATACTATATCATTCTTGCTCAACCATATTGCCCAACACAATGTTGTAGCTGCAACCACAATCACTAGTCTTTGGCTAGGTTTAAACGAGTCTAACCATGAATTAAATAAGTTTGAAACAGAAGTAGGAGATGTAACATTGAATGTAATATCAAAAGTTCTCCATATAAATCTAGCATAATGACAATAAAAAAATAAGTGTTGAATAGTTTGTTTATGCATGCAGAAAACACATTTCTTATCTCCCTTCCAATTCCTTCATATTAAATTGTCTTTTGTTAATACTACTCCTCGATTTAGGTACCACATAAAAAATTTTATTTTCAACGGCAGCTTTGCTCTCCATAACTAGCTAATCCTACTCACAATTCCGCTAGACATCAGAGCCTTATACATCATAATAGAATAAATACCGTTTCGATGAAGGTTCCACCTGAAGGTATCTTCTGTTTCATTTAACGTAACATTCAGAATCGTGGCCACTAGTCTATTCCATCTCCTTAAATTATTATCAATCAAACCGCGTCTGAAGGAAATATTTAAGGGAATGGTACTAAACACATGTGCCAGGTATCATGTTTACGTCTAGCAATATTGTATAAGTCTGGATATTTATGTTTTAGGGTAAAGTTTCCTAGCCATCTATCCTCCCAAAATCTTGTTATTTTACCATTATTCACTTGAAATTTCCCGTAACACAAAAACTTATCTCTCACTTTCAAGAGACTACACCAGGAATGTGAGTCGCGTGCTCTATGTTGTATGTGGCCGAAAGCCTTGTTTTCAAAATACTTTCTTCTTAAAACCTTTTGCCAGATGCCATCTACGTTGATTAATTTAAACAACCATTTGCCTAATAAGCTTTGGTTTTGAATGTCTAAATTCAGAACCCCATCATTTTATAGATCACGTCGGCAAAATACCCACCACTGAAAAGAGAATGATTTCTAATGGTAGAGAATAACGATGTCACAACACTCCCACTGGTGAAGTCATTTCTAGTGGTGGTCCATGACATTATTGAGCCTACCACTAGAGTGGCCAACTACTAGTGGCGGTCAGTGATGTCAGCGCATGCCACTAGAGTGTCATTTCCATGACAGGTGATGCTAATGTTAGCATGTCCATTATTGATGCGTCTACCTATAAAATATTCAAGTCGTTGAGTTGCTCGGGTTTAGACAGTCTTCGAGCTGTTCTTGGACATTGTGTCCGTGCGAGGGTTGGAAAAAATTATAAAATGAGGGGGGGGGGTCTTGATCTCTTTTTTAGGATTTATCTCCAAGAGGTAAATCCAGATCATTCCTTGAATTCTTTTGGTGTTTAGAGGCGAATTAAATTCTTAAATTGTGGTTGAATGATTATAAAGGGTTTGCATGTTGTTCGAAAAAATAGCATAATTTGTCAATTCGTCAAGTCATTGTCACCTGTAATGCACATAGGTAAAACCACATTTAAAACCGTTTTATAAGGTTATTTAGACGGTTCTAGATAGTTTAGTGGCAAAACATTTGGTTTTGTAGGTGGGGGAGTCAAGTAGACAATTATTTCTTATTTCTTGCTTTTATTTTAAGTTACTTATGAGAAAGAGAATCTGCGTAGCGCTTAGCCCACGTGTAGGATGGACACGTGTATTCATACAGAGCACCTTTCTTACGTTTTTATCCTAGCTGTATAAAAGAGTTAACACGTGGATGCTATCGTTGGAACAATAATGATTATATTTTGACCCTCATCCAGTTAAACTTATATGCTCGCAACTCCATTTCATTTCTTGGTTGTCACCTTCCCATTCATTTTGCCTATAAACAGGATGAAAGCCAGCCCACCCTTGGCCCCTTGATCTGAAAGCTTCTCAGCCCCAACTACTCTGATTAAGTCCCCTTTGTTTGGTTCCGTACAGATCCAGCTCTTACCAACACACACTAGCGCTCGTGTAGCCTATAGCAGAGCTGTTTGGCCTTCGATACTCAAATGATCAGGGAGCTAGTATTTCCGACTCCACCGTCTGTTTGGCTTTCCAGACACAAATGTTTGGGGAGCTGATGGGGCTATAATTCTGACTCCACTGGCTCCCATGAGCCAAATGCACAGCAATACTATAGCGTCGCGCTACACCGGGGCAAAACCAATGGGACTCTAAACTGATTAATTGAGCTCGTACTTTTGGATCCACAACGCCACCAACTTTTTGACACTATTGGCATCTATGCTCAAACAATGTTTTATCGTATCCACAACATCAGCAAGATAACAGTTAGAAAAGTTATATCTATTTTCTTCTGATTTACTAGTCCTATGCGGAAATGGGGCTTCGATACTGCTAGCGTATTTTTATGCTGAATTACCACACTTTCATATCTTTATATCTTTATAACAGTTTGCAAAGTTACAAGTATTTGATGCTTATAATGTGTTTTACTTAGAAATATCATTAAGAGATCCATACTTCTGCTGTAACTTCTGTTATGCCATTTAAGACATACAGAACTAACATCAGAACATTGACTAGGGAAAAACCAAACTCCACTGATACGAACTGAATATCTATAATTCTATATCAACAAAATATCCAATATAATGCAAATAAATTAAGGAACTCAATATTGACACGCGAATCTGGTCTCCGCCACACTTTCTGAGGGTTGAATTCCTTACTGCATTAAGTACAACAAAGCTCCATCTGTCATAGCAGGTACAGCTAGAGTTCGATGTCTGGCGAAGTCGTTGCAAGCAGGTCCATAGTCTTTCCCATCTTCCCTGGACGTGGAGCCCAAAAGATTGTAGTCAAATAGAAATTAGAAAACACACATATCCATCTTAATTTGATGCTACGACATTGATAAACAAAAAAGTCAGTATGAAAAGTTGAGAAAGTTGAAGCATAAACTCCCAAGAGAAAAGTTGAGTGAAATCAAGGACAGATTTTGCTTCAAGGCATGGTAGGCCTCAAGTGAAAAATAGTAGTGCCACAAACATGTTCAGAAAGATACTAGGTCGCTTGATTTCAATTCACAACAGGTTATTGTGTCCTATTATAAGCACAGATCCACTTTTGCAGTATCAAGATGATAAAAAGAAGGAAACTCTGTGTTCTCATACAGAGCCTAAGAACAAAAGCATAGTGCTGATACTTACAACAACAACTAAGCCTTTGTCCCAAGCACATTAGATTAGGCTGATACTTACATGACATTATTACCTATGAAGTATATAGCCATCCATCATCCTCTTCGCGCAGCAGCAGCAGGTGCCCTTTGTGCTCCTGCTTGTCCCTGCCCTGCAGCTTGCTCTTCCGGTATGTTAGCTGCCGCCGTAACAGCATTCATGACAATAAGACCCAGCGGAATGATGTACATCCACTGCAAAGCAACAGGCAGTAGGATCAGAGGGAAAAGCACGAAGTAAGAACTTGCGCTACAGTGATACCAAAGAAAAGTTGATAAAAACACATAAGCCGGAGTTGAATGTGTATTAAGACATGAAGAGCCATAGACACCACCAGAAAGCATGATAGAAATATAGAAAATAAATAGAGCAGTTACTCACGTATTTAACCCAGAAAGACTTCTCTGGTGGTTTCATCACTTCACCAAGTCCATTCTCAACTTCAATTAACTGATCTGCAAATGACGGAGTTCTGCAAGCAAACGACTTTGTAAGAATATAATGACACGGAGTGCATACAAGGAGGTGCGGAAGAAGTGCACACGAAGTGACAGCGTTATTGACTGAAACACTTTTCAGGCACACTGTTTGCGTGCATGAACAGTAACCACGTGTAGCGGAGTAGGCACAAGAGAATAGGAGATCTCTATCCCTATCGATCAGTTGTACCTGATTAGAGCAACTCCAGCAGTCACCCCAATACCCTATCACCAGAGTTAGTATGGGGACTGTCCCAATGATTCTCAGGACTATCCGGGGAGGAGCTTTAACGGTCACCTGAAAATTCATCCCTAATAGACCATCACATCAGCAGGACCCACAGGCCACCAAGCCCCTTCCCCATCTCTTTTCCTGCTCGTTCTCTCACTGTCGCTGACCACAAGACCCCCCCCCCCTTCATCCCAAACCCACGGTCCCTCAAGATCCTGACCAACTCTTAGTTTCTCCTACTTTGGTGAGCTAGAGCACCGACGTCAGTGTGAGAGGACGAGCATCAGAGCCTACCATCCAAATGGCGCCAAACCTTGACTCAGGCTTGGGGGCTGTTACTGAAATGTTGAAATGTCCACACGAATAAATAACTATTATTTGGGGAGGCTCGGATCGTCCGCGAGCTCAACGAGTCGGTGCACCAAGCTTGGCTCGCCATCGAAGCCCAGTTTCTCGGCAACCGTGAGGTGCTTTATCTTGATGCTCAATTCCGTGTCTTTCAGCAGGGCGACCTCAACGTCAACGACTATTGTTGACGGATGAAAAATATGGCTGACGCCCTGCGTGCCCTCAGCAAAGATATGTCCAACCATGCTCTTGCTCTCAACCTTCTACAAGGCTTGAACAAGAACTACGACCACCTCAAGACCTTCATCAAGCGGACCATGCCCTTCTCCTTCAACAACGTTTGGAATGACGTACTCCCTGAGGAGATCACTCTCGAGTCCGCGGGACACGCCGACGCGGCAACCGCATTCTACGGTTCTTCCTCCAACCAGAAGCAACAGTGCGCCTCGAGTATGGCACCCCTGAACCCCGGCGCCACCCCATCTACTGGTCAGCCCGCCGCGCCCAACACCACCTCAGGCGGCCATGGCAAAGGGCGTTGCCGTGGACACGACGGCAGCAGCCTTGGCCGTGGCCGTGGACGCGGTGGCAACTCCTCCACTGGTGGCGGCCAGGGCACTTGGCCCTCCTACAACCCTTGGACCGGCCACATCACCATGTGGCTCAAGCCCAGCGAACAGGGGGGGTCCAGCAGTCGGCTTTCTTCACCGGCCAAGGCTTCAACAACGCCCCCTACAGCCTCGTGGGCCCCCCCTTCACGACACCCCAACCAGAGCAGCCAGCACCGCAGCCATGGACGCAGTGGACGGGCTCTTGGGACCAGCAGTCGTTGGCTAACTCATTTAGCACGATGTCGCTGACCGCGCCCCACCCGTGGTGACCGACTGGGTGGCTGACTCCGACGCATCCAATCACCACGTCCGACCCCAGTAAAATCTCTACTTTTCACCCACCCAACTCTGTGTCTCCTCCTCCTATCGTTGTTGGTAACTGGTCCATTTTGCCCGTCTCCACAGTATGAGACTCGGTTCTTCCGGGCCCGTTCTCATCAGCATGAGTCTCGGTTCTTCACCACTGATGATCTTTGTTCCATGAAGTTTGACCCGAAGGATCTGGCTACCAAGAATGTGATCCTCGGGTGTAATAGACTAATAGTAATGGTCCGCTCTACAACATGCACCTCTTGTCCTGGATTAGATCACCTCTCACTCGTGCATTGACTACCGTGTCATCCTCCACGTGCCATCGTCGTTTTGGTCACCCCGACTCGGACACGTTGTCTGAATTGGCTTGTTACTCCGCCATCACATATAATAAAAGCGCCGACCCCTCGCGAGCCAGCTCGGTCGCCAAACTAGGTTGCCATTTGTTTCATCTGCATTCCGCACCACACAAAAATTTGAAGTCGTGCATTGCGATTTACGGACATCTCCTGTTTTAAGCATTTCAGATTGTAAATATTATTTGGTGGTTCCGAATGATTTTACACATTTTTTTGGACTTTTCCTTTGCGGGGCAATTCTGACACCTTCACTACTTTATCACATTTCTTCTCTTTTATGTCCACTCAGTTCGAGTGCACCATCAAAAGCCTCCAAAGCGACAAATTTGACAACGCCACCATACGGATCATCCTTCTCACTCATGGCGTCACCTTCCACATTCTAGAGTGCAGTTGTGTCCTTCCCGAAAGTGTGTTTAGGGTGGAAGTGTCTCTCCATCCTAATTAGTGTTACCGTGATCTAGAAAACGAGATTAGAGGGTGATTGTTAGATATAATCCCATTTTTCTAGAGTAATTAGTGTTAGAGTCCAAATCAAGAGTTAGAGATAGAACCTAAGTCTATCTCTAAATTAGAGTAGGAGTCTAGGTAGTATTAGACTAGGAGTCTATTGTAATTAGAGCTATATATACAATTGAAAGGAAACAAGTCTCACATTGTTCCAAAGGGGGGGGTTACATATATATAGGGTACACACAGTCTAACATCCCCCCGCAGTCGAAACTCTGGCTGCGACAGATGTTGAGACAAGACAACAACATACTTCTTACATAAGGGAACATAAACACACTCTAATAAGACCTCCTCGCAGTCACAACATCTAGCCGTGGCAGATGTTGACACTGAACCAAAAGACCCTACATACATCAGTAAACACACACTCTAACAACTTCCCGCGGAGAACACTGTAGAAGAGACAACTCACGCTCCCAAGCGGTGGCGAGGACGGAGTGGGCCGCAAACACCTCGCCATGAGGGGCACGACCGGTAGAGATGGCCCAAGCGCGCGTGGCGAAGGGCGGCGACGCATACGAAAGGCTAGCGGTGCGGAGTAGGAGGAACGCGCGTGGCAAAGGCCGGCAACGCAGGGTAGGAGGGATGCACGCGGCGAAGGCCGACGACGTGGGGTAGGAAGGCAGGGACGCGCGCGGAAGGCCGGCAGCGCGGGATAGGAGGGCAAGGACACGGTCGGAAGGCCGACAGCGTGGGATAGGAGGGCAGGACGCGCGCGGAAGGCCGGCAACGCGGGGTTGGAGGAGGGACGCGCGCAGAAGGCTGGCAGTGCGGAGTAGGAGGAAGTGGGACGAGCGCGGCGGAGGCCAGCGCCGCGGGGTAGGAGGGCAGGGACGCGCGCAGAAGGCCGGCAGCGTGGGGTAGGAGGGCAAGGACGCGGGCGAAAGGCCGGCAACGCGGGATAGGAGGACAGGGACGCGCGCGAAAAGCCGGCAACGCGGGGTTGGAGGAGGGACGCGTGCGGAAGGCCGGCAGCGTGGGGTAGGAGGAAGAGGGACGCTCGTGGCGGAGGCCGACGGCACGAGGTAGGAGGGCAGGGACGCGCGGAAGGCCGACAGCGTGGGGTAGGAGGAAGAGGGACGCACGCGGAAGGCCGGCAACACGGGATGAGAAGGGTGAAGACGCCGCGGCCATGGGGTGGAGTGGGGCGCTGCTGCAGCCACGGGGAGGAGCGGAGGCATGGCGGTCAGGAGAGGCTTAGCGATTGTGACCATGGGAGGCGCGGCGGCGGCGGCCATTAGAGGAAGGAAGGGGAGCCGACGATGGTGGACACGAAGATGGCCGATAGCTGCCACACGTTGCACGGCACGCCGGAGGGCGCCGGGATAAACCAGATGAGGACCCGTCGCGATAGTGGCCAGCAGCGACTTGACGACCGCGCCCTTCAGCGGCGGCGGCGACGCGGGAGGGAAAAAGGAGAGGGAGGGGAGGCGGGGGTGGAGGCGCTGGCCGAGGTGGTGGCAGGTGAGCGGCGACGCCGCAATGGAGGCGGCCATAGCAGCGGAGGAGCTGCCTCTCCCGGCGGCCAGAGACGCAACGACGGCGGATCCGGTCGTGCTGAGGCCGGGGAAGCCGGCGGCGAGGAGGGCGGCAGCGGATCCGGCCGCGCCGGGGCCGGGGAAGCTACCGAGGCGCGGGGCGGGCCTGGTGGAGGCGCGAGGCGGGCCGCCGCATGCTCGCCGGCCGGCAGCAGCCTGAGGGCAAGGTGGCGGCGCATGCTCAGGGCCATTCCGCGGCGGCGGCGGCACGGTGGGGGCTACCTGCGAGCGGCCGCGCGGCGAGCTTGGCTACGGAAGTCGCGCGACGGAGGCTTGACGGAGGCTTGAGGCGGCGCTCGGGAGGCCGGCCGCGGCGCTTGTCGTGTCTGGCGGCGGCGGCATCCAGCGCGGCAACTCGCACGGGTCCCGGTGGATCTCGGGGCGACCGAGCGGGCGCAAGCGGAGGCCACGCAAGGCGGGCCGCCGCCGTCTCGCCAGCCGGCGGCAACGCGCTAGCAGGTGGCGGCGGCGCTGCTACATGGGAGGAGGAGCAGCGCCGGGGGTGGGAGAGGGGGCGGCTGTTGGGGAGGGGAGGCGGCAGCTGTGGGGGAGAGGCCCTAGGGTTAGGGTTTCTGGCTCGATACCATGTTGAAAGGAAACAAGTCTCACATTGTTCCAAGGGGGGGGGGGTTACATATATATAGGGTACACACAGTCTAACATATACAACCTTCCACAATGAGAAATAAAAAAAAAAAGAGAAAATTTTGAGACTAATCACCACCGGATTTCCAACATGTGCATCACTCCTCCATGCACCGTAATGCTGTAGCCATCCTCATCCAGCTGGCCGACGCTGATGAGGTTGGTAGTGAGGCGCGGGATGAGGTAGACGCCTGTGAGCCTCTTGTGCTCACCCGTCTTGGCGGCGAATATGACCTTACCCTTGCCCTGGATACGCACGACGGAGTTGTCGCCGAACGTGATGGTTCCAACTACGTTTTCGTCGAGCTTGAAAAAGACGCCGCGCGAACCCGTCATGTGGTTGGTCGCGCCCGTGTCGAGGTACCAACGAGTGTCATCAAAGTTATCGTCGTTGCCACGGTGAGGGAAGACACGTCCCTCCACTATCTCCAGTGGGCGCGTAGGACGTTCCTGTACAAGATCCTCCTGTACTGAGGCCACCCTTGTCATGCCACCTTCGCCACGAAAGCCTGCTGCTGCGGCTCCTCCAGCTTAGGCTTCGACCGACATTCCCCGGCCCAGTGGCCCTTCTTTCTGCACTTCCTGCACTGATCCCGCGGAATATCCTCTCCAAAACCTGTCTTCTTGCCTACTTTCTTCTTGGGCGGGCCCTTAAGACCGCCCCTCTTAGAAGAATCGACGGACTGGGTAGACCGCTCCTCCTTCTGCTATGCCTCCCACTCCTCCCGAGTGATGTACAGCTGGCCGCCGTGTACTCCTCCGTTCCGCTGCGTCGTGTCGAAGGCGTTCTCCACCGCCCTGAGGTGCCCCGTCACCTCCGACAAGGTGAGGGTCGACACATCCAGTAGTGACCTCCGACAAGGTGATCACCACCACGATCTGCTGGAAACGTTCTGAAACGCTTCGTAGGAGCTTCTCCACGGCCATCTCTTCTACAATCAACTCCCCTAGCGACGCAAGCCGTGATAGCATGTCGCTCAGGCGGAGGGAGAAGTCCTCCACACTCTCGCTATCCTTGAAGGCAGCGGCTTCGAACTCCTGTCGTGACGTCGCCTTCTTCACGCGGTCGGCCCCGACCCGCATGATGGCGATCGTGTCCCTTGCCTTCTTCGCCATCTTCTTCTCTCCGATCATCGTGATCATCTCCGGCAGGACAGCGCTGACCAAGATGTCAAACGCCATCATATCTTCTTGCTCGCTCACGTTGCCCTCCTCCACGGCCTTCCAAAGCAGTCGTGCCTTCAGCTTGATCTTCATCATGACAGCCCACTCCGCGTAGTTGGTCTTGGTGAGCACGGGGAACTCCGTCCCGGCGTTCACCTCACAAGCTGTCGGAGAGGGTGTCGCATGGCTGGTGGCGCTGCCGCTGCTTGGAGGTGTAGACGACATCGTGCTAAATTCAACATAGGGTCGAACCGGCTTTGATACCACGAATGTTACAACTCCGGTCCTCATTCTTGCTGAAACAGCGTCTAACCTTGTTGTATAATCTGATCTGATCTAGCAGATCAGTCTGCCCTCCAAGGAGACAGACCAGAATTGATCTACAGCAAGAATAGAGGCTAGAACAGAAGAAAAACAGGAGCTTCTGATTCCGTCCTGGACATAACAGAAGCAGGCATGGAGGTACTTCTGATCTAGGCGATCAGAACAGGGAGAGAGGAGAGTTGCCGGCCTGTTCCTGAGTTTTAGAGGCGCAGAACATGGAGATCAGCAGGGGTGGTGGCGACTAGGGTTTGGCCCCTGGTGGCGGCGGCTGCTCCAGAGAGAGGGAGGTGGCGGCTAGAGCTAGAGAGGTGGAGGAATTATTTCTTTATTGATCTGAATAAACTGGGGTGTGTTGGCTTCTTTATAGAGGCCCCTTATATGAGTCCTATCTATTACAACTCAATCTCTATTCTATCTTTAATTCTATCTCTAAGAAGACTCATCTCTAATTTCTTACAGAAGGGGGATCCGGCCCCTGATCTGGGCGTGCGTCTGACAGAGGGGGGTCCTGGTTCCCCCCACCCCATGTTCTAGCCGCCCAGAGCCAGCGGGCAGATCAACCAACATTATTCGTTCCACTAACAACATCATCCGGTGTTTGCTCCTTCAGGCGTCACTCCCACTAGGTATTCAGACAAGGGTCTTCACACTGCCACCTACCTCTTCAACCGACTACCCACCAAGATCGTAGCTGCATCATGCCCACACATTGCCCTCTATGGCACACCCCCTCCTACAAGCATCTACTTATATGTTGAAATATAAGCAATATAAGTGAATTATCATCAACTTAAGATTTTGGGGTCAACCGGTTGGTGCATAATCGCTTAACATGGTATCAGAAGCCAGAGGTCTCAAGTATGAATCCGGGCGGGCGCAATTATTAAAAAATTAAAACAAAAATGCAGCCGACTCCTATACCACATTTGTGGTCCGAGCTTGCACGCTAGGAGTGTTAAAATATAAGTAAATTATCCATCCTTCACCATCAGTTTAAGCTCTTGGGGTCAACCTGTCGGTGAATAGTAGCTTAACAATAGGTTTATTTTATAGTGAGCGTATATGGGCAGCCTTTTAATTGGTAAACCAATTCTAGAATCACTTCACCACCCCAAATTTTATCTCACCCTAGTATGCAGCCTCCGGCCCAAAGAATCCAATTGCAACACCATCATGAATTCCCCACAGCATAATTTGTTGGAAATCTGGGTGGGAATATTTTTGTTTTTCCCTTATTAGCAATAATCCCATTTTTCTAGAGAGTAGGATAGAGTTATAGAGATAGAACCAGATAGAGTTAGAGATAGAACCTAAGTCTATCTCTAAATTCGAGTAGGAGTCTAGGTAGTATTAAACTAGGGGTCTATTGTAATTGGGGCTATATATACAGCCTCCCCCAATGAGAATAATAACGGAGAAAATTTCGAGACTAATTACCACTCAGATTTACAACAATTGGCATCAGAACTAGGGTGTTAGATCCTACCCCAGGGAGGACATGCTCTCAGGGGTAGCCAATGGCACGAGTAGAGGCAAGGAGGTAGCAACGGCCTGCGGGGAGGAGGCCCTCGCGGCAGCAGCTTGGAGATCGTGCATGGGTAGGTGAGGCGCGCGCACGCAGCCCGCGCGCGCGACCAGGTGGCGCTCTCTGGAAGGGCCGCAGCTTTAGGCGGACTGGGCCAGACCAGATCCAACCGCGGAGAGGAAGTGATGCACTAGGGAGACCGAAGAGGAGGGCTCGGCGTGGATAGGGTGGCGACGCCCGGTGCTACTTCTTCGCGGGTGTGGCGGAGGCGGGAGAGCGTTCCTCCGAGGGGGCGGCGCCAAGTTGTCCGGATCGCGTGCGAGCGGCTTCGCGTGGCATCCTCCTATGTTACCACGCCGGAGCAACGCGAGCGGTTGAGGAGCTTGGACGACGAAGCAGAAGGGTGCAGTCTGCACGAGCGCTGGGTGCGGTGCTTGATCCGAGGCTGGCGGCTAGAGACTCGGACTCGCAGTCTTCGGGGAGCCGGGGAGCAGTGAGGCTGGCTGTGCTAGGGTTCCTGAGAGGAGGAGGACGGGCGGCTCGGCCTGGACTGGGAAGAGAAAGGCAGCTGCTGCTGCTCTGGGAGAGTGAATGCGCTAGGGTTTAGGAGATAAAGTGGGTTGGCTGGGCTGCCTTGGGCAAACAAAGGTCAAGTGTGCTCAGCTAGGCCGGCTGGGATGAGGTGGGCTAGAGGAAGTCAAGTGCTAGTCGACGACCAAGGTGTCTGCAGAAGATGGCATATGATTCGACTTTCAGACCAACGAAGGACAAGTTGGTGCTTCACTTTGTCCGACCATAGCTGCCTGGTTTTCCACCGCATGAGGCGGGCGTTGTGATAGAAGCAGACTTCTATGATGTGACGCCGTGGAACCTCTTGGCGACCTACGGCCTACGTGACTTGGGATACTTCTTCACGTTACATAGGCGGAGCAAGCCTTGAGTACAGCGGTCCAATGGTGGCGGCATCTGGAAGCATGGCACGACCAAGTGCGCACAGTCAATTTCCAACATGGGAGTCGTGATGCAGTGGCGTTTGGTCAAGTTTTGTTTCTACATGTGTGGAGAACTCGGGAAGCGGGTAGCACGGGATGGGTCTTGGAGGAGTACGAGATCACTGACCCAAGGTGCTATCGCCACGACGATGAAGGTGAAGAAGAAGAATATTGGGTGCTCTGTCGCGTGAGGAAGAGCAGTCCAATGCGAGATGTGCTCGAGATGAAGATGTGACCATCTCAAGTATGTGATCCGAATGAAGATGCGTCCATTCCGAGATTGAGTGCTGGATGAAGATGAGCCTATTCTAGGGTTGAAGATGTGACCAACCCGAATTTGTGTGCAGAATAAAGATGCGACCATCCTGGGGATGAAGACGTGCCCATGTCAAAATTAAGTGTTTGAGGTGTAGTGCCCACTCCAGGGTTGTAGTGTCCAGTTTTCAGCAAGGCGTCAAAAGGCGCTGGCCTAGGCGCGCTTACGCGGTAGGCGGTGCCCCGACGCTGCGCCCCGCGGGGTAGGCGGAGGCCGCGCCTAGGCGGTGCGCGGCGCTCGCCCAGGCGGGCGGAGGCGCGAATGGTAAAGCGCGGAGGCGGTTTGGCGTGAAAACGCACGCTCTCTCCCGCGGATTCCCCCCCCCCCCCCCCCCCCCCCCCCCGCGCGCTTCCTCTAGCAGTGAGGCTGGCTGTGCTAGGGTTCCTGAGAGGAGGAGGACGGGCGGCTCGGCCTGGACTGGGAAGAGAAAGGCAGCTGCTGCTGCTCTGGGAGAGTGAATGCGCTAGAGTTTAGGAGATAAAGTGGGTTGGCTGGGCTGCCTTGGGCCAATAAAGGTCAAGTGTGCTCAGCTAGGCCGGCTGGGCTGAGGTGGGCTAGAGGAAGTCAAGTGCTAGTCCACGACCAAGGTGTCTGCAAGAGATGGCATATGATTCGACTTTCAGACCAACGAAGGACGAGTTGCTGCTTCACTTTGTCCGACCATAGCTGCCTGGTTTTCCACCGCATGAGGCGGGCGTTGTGATAGAAGCAGACTTCTATGATGTGACACCTTGGAACCTCTTGGCGACCTACGGCCTGCGCGACTTGGGATACTTCTTCACGTTACACAGGCGGAGCAAGCCTCGAGTACAGCGGTCCAATGGTGGCGGCATCTGGAAGCATGGCACGACCAAGTGCGCACAGTCAATTTCCAACATGGGAGTCGTGATGCAGTGGCGTTTGGTCAAGTTTTGTTTCTACATGTGTGGAGAACTCGGGAAGCGGGTAGCACGGGATGGGTCTTGGAGGAGTACGAGATCACTGACCCAAGGTGCTATCGCCACGACGATGAAGGTGAAGAAGAAGAATATTGGGTGCTCTGTCGCGTGAGGAAGAGCAGTCCAATGCGAGATGTGCTCGAGATGAAGATGTGACCATCTCAAGTATGTGATCCGAATGAAGATGCGTCCATTCCGAGATTGAGTGCTGGATGGAGATGAGCCTATTCTGGGGTTGAAGATGTGACCAACCCGAATTTGTGTGCAGAATAAAGATGCGACCATCCTGGGGATGAAGACGTGCCCATGTCAAAATTAAGTGTTTGAGGTGTAGTGCCCACCTCAGGGGTGCAGTGCCCACTCCAGGGTTGTAGTGTCCAGTTTTCAGCAAGGCGTCAAAAGGCGCTCGCCTAGGCGCGCTTACGCGGTAGGCGGTGCCCCGACGCTGCGCCCCGCGGGGTAGGCGGAGGCGAGGCGGAGGCCGCGCCTAGGCGGTACACGCCGCTCGCCCAGGCGGGCGGAGGCACGAATGGAAAAGCACGGAGGCGGTTTGGCGTGAAAACGCGCGCGCTCTCCCACGTATTCCCCCCACCCCCCGCCGTTTGCTCCCGCCCCCCCCCCCCCCGCCGTTTTGCTCCCGCCGGATTGCCCTCCCCCCTCCCCCCCCCCCCCCCCCGCAACCTCCAGCTACCTCAAGCAAGGTGAGTTGTCCGACGTGTTGCGTCCTTCTCCTACGCCCTTCCACCGAATCCCACGTGCCGCTGCCGATTCCCACACTCTTGGCAGCCAATCGAGCGCCCTCTCTTGCGGCGCTGCCGTCCTGCGCCGTAGCCCTCTCAGCCGCCGTCCACCTCTACAACCAGAACTGGGAAGCAAGGTGCACCCTGACTTCCTCTGTTATAGCGGTCTTAGCTTCTTAGTTCTCCTTCCTCAGAGCAACTCTTTGCTCTATTTTATGCCTCTGTAATTAGATTAGGTCTTAAATGTCTCATAGTTTGTTATGGTTTTTTTTTTACTTTGGATTGCTATGTACAGATTGGTCAATGTGAACTCTGAATGTCTGAAAGCCTCTGTTATCCGAATGGTTCTTGTTAATTTTGTGTATTCTTGTTCTGTTATGTTATGAATTTACGGTACATGTTATGTTCTGTTGGATGCAGTTGAATATTTTAGTAAGGTTAAGTCAAAAACGCCTAGGCACCGCCTAATAACGCTCAGGCTCTAGGCGGTGGATCACCGCCCGCCTAGCGCCTAGCGCCTTGTGGAACCCTGGTAGTGTCCAATCCAAATTCGTGTCCGGGATGTAGTGTCCATCTCGAGGGATGTAGTGCCCATCCTCTAGTGTGTGCAGGATGAAGTGACCATCCTAGGGCTGTAGTGTCCACCCTAAATGTGTGTGTACGGTGGAAGTATGTCTCCATCCTAAATAGTGAGTGTGATCTAGAAAAACGAAATTAGGGGGTGATTGTTAACAATAATCCCATTTTTATAGAGATTAGGATAGAGTTAGAGATAGAACCAGATAGAGTTAGAGATAGAACCTAAATCTATCTCTAAATTCGAGTAGGAGTCTAGGTAGTATTAAACTAGGAGTCTATTGTAATTGGGGCTATATATACAACCTCCCCCAATAAGAATAATAACAGAGAAAATTTCGAGACTAATTACCACCCAGATTTACAACATCCCTAATTATCTCCCCCTTTGTCCCCTTCTATTCTTATTTCTCAATTAGGGCGGTTGTATATATAGCCCCATCGTGCTTGGTACAAAACCATTGTTGTTGTTGTTGGTTCTATATATAGCCTCAATTCCATAGAGTGCTAGTCTAATATTACCCTTGACTCCTACTCTAACTTGAGATAGACTTGAATTCTATCTCTAACTCTAATTAATCTAGAAAAACGAGATTCTCTAACATGATTTACCCATGGTTATTATACAGGCCAACAACATCAAAATAGGAACAGCTATTCTATGAGCAAGAACTCCGAAAGACTGTTCCAGTAATACTCAGCCAAGGAGCTCTGTGTTGCTTTACATGCATTAATATTCTACATTCATTATAATTAATTAATTATCAACTCTAGGATGCTCTCTTCACTTATTGTATTGTCTCAATCTTAATTAAAAATGATGCAGAAATTTACCTTGGTGCTTGTTCAGCAGTCTTCAAAACAGTGTACGAATTAAATGTCCATTTTGATGGCTGAAATGAGAAATTAAGACATGCAAATAAATCACAGTAGCCATGTATGCTATTCGACAACATACAAAGAGGACCCTTAAGCAATGTTATTGTTAGACTCTGTGTAATTATGTGTGGGTCACAGGGGTAGAGTAGTCATTAGTGAGGGATTAGGGTTAGGGATGAGGGATTGGCTACCTTTTCCCCTCACCTAATCCCTCTATATAATCATCCCTGTACCCTCATTATTTTGATCATCTAATACAGCCTCTATTAGCCCTCTAATATGGTATCAGCTTGGAATTAATTAGAATTAGGGCTTAACCCTAATGGCCCAGCCGCCGCCCGCCAGAGCCGCTGCCGCCCCCGCTGCTGGATCCGCGGCTACTGCCGCTGGATCCGCATTTTCCACCGGCTCCGAGCCCACACCCACGCCGCCGCGCCCTAGGCCACGCCCGCCGGTGCCGCTGGCTCCGCGCCCCACAACCACGCCGCCGCGCCCTGGGCTACAGCCCCCCACGCCGCCGTCGCGCCCTAGGCTGCCGCCTGGCCCGCCGCCTCTGCAGCCCCCACGACGGCACCGCCTGCTCCGCAGCCGCCGCTATAGCCCCTTGGACCGCCGCCGCCGCCGCCACCCCTTGGGTCGACGCCGCTGCCTGGCCTGCAGCCGCAGCCGCCCCATGGGCCGCCGCCCCTGCAGCCCTGCACAGCGGCGCCGCCTGGCCCACAGCCGTCGACGGCCCCTGGCCCGCAGCCACCACCCCCTGGGCTGCTGCCGCCGCCTGGCCCACAGCCGCAGCCGCCCCTTGGGCCGCCGTCGCTAGTACCGCCGCCCCTGCAGCCCTCCACGACGGCGCCTTGCCCGCAGCCGCCGCCGGCCCCTGGGCCGCTGCACCGCAGGACGCCGCCGCAGCAGCCAGGGTGTACGGGGGGGGGGGCCCGCTGCCGCCGTGGGAGGTGCTTCCCCGAGGGGGGCCGCTGCTGGATCAGGTGTCGCCTACCTCCCTCGGCCGGCCGTCGAGTCTGTTCAGTGAGGTGCTGTCGTCCCTCCTATGTCGCTGGCCTCTTCCTTCAGTACCATGCACCTTACTCCACCAGGTGCCGACTGGATAGTTAACTCCGGAGCGCCATACCATACCACTCCAAATGCTGGTACACTCTATTCCATCCACCCTCCTAATCCCTCTTTTCCTTCATCTATCGTTGTTGGAAATGGTTTTGTTCTTCTGGTCACCTCAGTAAGTGATTCCGGTCTCTCGGGTTCTTTCCAGCTTAAAAACATTCTTGTCGCTTCGGATATCATTCAAAACTTACTTTCTGTCCGTCGCTTTACCATTGACAACAATGTTTCCATTGAGTTTGATCCATTCGGTATGTCCGTAAAAGATCTTTCTACCCGGCGACCTCTTTTTCGATGTGATAGCTCGGGGCCCCTGTACACACTTCGGCTTCCTACTTCCGTTGCATCACCGCCTTTTGCTTTGAGTACGACAACTTCATCCACCATTTGACATCGCCGGCTTGGCCACACTAGCGCAGATGCTATGTCGAAGTTGTCCAGTAGTTCTGTTATCTCGTGTTCTAGGGGCACACATGACTCTTGTGTCATGCTTGTCAGCTTGGTCGCCATGTTCGGCTACCTTTTCCCACTTCTGTGACTCATGTTGAGCACGTTTTTGATCTTATACATTGTGATTTATGGACATCACCCATTACCAGTGTATCAGGATTTAATTATTACTTGGTGGTCATTGATGATTTTTCTCATTTTTCCTGGACTCTTCCATTACGATTGGAGTCTGAAACTTTCGTTACTCTTTCTCACTTCTTCGTGTGGATTTCTACTAAGTTTGGGCACACCATCCGAGCTGTTCAGTGCGATAACGGACGCGAGTTTGATAACTCTGCGTTTCGTAACTTTCTCTCCGCACATGGGGTACAGCTACGCATGTCTTGTCCGTATACCTCTCCTCAAAACGGCAAGGCAGAGAGCATGATTCGCACCACAAATGATGTCATGCGCTCCCTGATGTTCCAGGCATCTGTTCCAGCCCGATACTGGGTGGAGGCTCTCCATACTGCTACACTTCTGATTAATCGTCTTCCCACCAAGACGATTCGTGCCTCCACCCCCTATTTGCTCTGTATGGCACCGATCCTCTTTACGATCACCTTCGAGTTTTTGGGTGCGCTTGCTACCCTAACCTTTCCGCCACTGCTCCGCATAAGCTTGCGCCCCGCTCGACACGGTGTGTTTTTCTCGGGTATTCCCTTGATCATAAGGGGTACCGGTGCTTAGATCTCACTACTCACCGTGTTTTGATCTCTCGGCACGTCGTCTTCGACGAGTCCTCCTTTCATTTCTCCACCACCTCTTCCGGTTCCACCACAAAGCTAGATTCTCTTTTTTCCACTGACCCCGAGGCTGCTCCCCAGCTGCCTTGGCCTCTTTCTTCTGCAGGTTTGACACACACTACGCCTCACGTGCCCCCGACGTCAACTGCTGCACCACGTGCGACACCGACGCCTCCGGTGTAACTTGTTGCGCCTTGGGTGACTCCTACGTCACCAGCTGCGCCACGCGCGGCCTCAGCTTCCCCAACGTCACCTGTTGTACCTCAGGTGGCCCCGACGACACCAGCTGCGCCACGCGCGGCATCGACGTCTCCCGCATCGCCTGCTGCGCCTCGGGTGACCCCGACGTCACCAGCTGCGCCACGCGCGGCACCGACGACGACTTCTCGCTTCATCGACCCCGCACTTGTCTACCAGCGACGAGTACGAGGGGGGGGGGGGGGGGGGCGGCCCTGCTCCAGCTGCGCCACGCGCGGCCTCGAGACCCACTCTCGTCTACCCACGACGAGAGAAGGTTGTTGTACCCGAGCGCTCGGTGTACAACCCTCCTCTTCTCCACAGGGATCCTGGTCACGTCCACCCGATGGTGACTCGACGCGCGTCCGGGAGTCTTTGGCAGTTGAGCGCTTCGCCGGAGTTGCCTTCTCGTCGACGACATCTCCATTGACCGACTCTTCTTTGATCTCACCCATACCTACTTCCGTGCATAGCGCCCTCGTCGACCCTCACTAGCGCCGCGCTATGGAGGAAGAGTATGAGGCCCTGCTTGCCAACCAGACCTAGGACCTGGTTCCCCGCCCCGGTCAGGGCAATGTTGTCACGGGCAAGTGGGTGTTCACACATAAGAAGAAGGTGGACGATACCTTGGAGAGGTACAAGACTCGGTGGGTACTTCGGGGTTTCACTCAGCGCCCTGGAGACGACTACGATGAGACCTTCAGCCCGGTGGTGAAGCCGACGACGGTTCATACCGTTCTGTCGCTGGCTCTCTCGCGTTTTTGGCCTGTCCACCAGTTGGACATCAAGAATGCCTTCCTCCACGGTACACTGACCGAGACGGTGTACTGTAGTCAGCCGGCAGATTTATTGATTCAGCTCACCCAGACATGGTCTGTAAGCTGAACAAATCCCTGTACGGACTGAAGCAGGCACCGCGAGCCTGGTATAGCCGGTTCGCCTCCTTCTTGGACTCAGAGGGGTTCGTCGAAGCTAAGTCGGACACTTTGCTGTTTGTCTATCGACGTGGCAGTGACACTGCTTACCTTCTACTGTACGTCAATGACATAGTACTGAGAGTGTCTAGTCCGGCTCTGCTTCGGCGCACCATTTCTGCTTTACAGCAGGAGTTCTCTATGAAGGACCTGGGCCGCCTCCACCACTTCCTGGGTAGTGCATTCGAGGACCGACCAGGCGGGTTGTTCCTTCACCAGCGACAGTACTACCTAGATATCCTACAGCGAGCGGGCATGGCTGAATGCAAGTTGTGCTCCACTCTAGTGGATACTCAGGCGAAGCTCTCCGCTACCGACGAGACACCCGTCTCTAACCCCACTACTTACAGGAGTCTTGCAGGTGCTCTTCAGTACCTCACCTTCACCAGACCGGATATCTCGTTGTTGTTCAGCAGGTGTGCCTCCACATGCATGACCCGAGGGAGCCGCACCTCACCGCTGTAAAGCAGATTCTTCGGTACCTACGAGGTACCCTCGACTACGGCCTCCTCTTTTGACGTGACGTGGCCTCTGAGCTGGTCGTGTACACTGACGCTGACTGGGCAGACTGCACGGAGACACGACGTTCTACTTCTGGGTACACCGTCTTCCTGGGCGGTAACCTCGTCTCCTGGTCCTCGAAGCGACAACCCGTGGTGTCGCGCTCGAGTGCTGAGGCGGAGTATCGCTCCGTGGCTAACGGCATGGCTGAGGCCTCCTGGCTTCAGCAGCTTCTTCAGGAGCTCCACACTCCCGTCGCCAGGAGCACCCTGATCTACTGCGACAACGTCAGCGCCGTGTACCTCTCTGCCAACCCAGTCCAGCATCAGCGCACAAAGCATGTGGAGATCGACCTCCATTTTATTCGTGAGCGGGTTGCACGTGGTGAGGTTCGGGTACACCATGTCCTGACGACGACGCAGTTCGCCGACATCTTCACGAAGGGCCTCCCGTCGTCACTGTTCTCCGAGTTTCGGTCCAGTCTCAACATCTGCAGTGGCTAGATGTTGTGACTGCGGGGGGGGGGGTTAGACTCTGTGTAATTATGTGTGGGTCACAGGGGTAGATTAGTCATTAGTGAGGGATTAGGGTTAGGGGTAGTTTAGTCTTCTCCCCTCAGCTAATCCCTCTACATAATTATCCCTGTACCCTCATTATTTTGATCATCTAATACAGCCTCTATTAGCCCTCTAATAGTTATTTATAATATACAACAATACCATGAAAGTTGGAACATGGCACTATCAAGTGTCACATCTACATATCGGAGGTTTACGCAAGCACATACCAAAGCAGATAGGAACTAGGCCTAGCTCAGTTGTTTGAAGGTCCCTATCACTAAAGTTATGATCTATTTCTACTGATTATTATCAACAACACAGATCCGTGTACTCTATTCAAATAACTGTTGTGATAACTGATGCAAATCATAGAACAGGTAGACACATCTACTTAGCACGAGTGCATATAACCCTTGCTTTGAAAAGCTTAACAACTAGATCAACCTTATTAACTGTGCTAATTAAATGCTATGAGGAAACCAAAAAAAAAAGAATCGAAGACCAGGTCTTAGTAAAATACTATGTGGAAGCAAGAATAAGAATAAAGACCAGTTCATAATCTGAAAATTAACAGTATCTTTTTTGGAATTAAGAAGTCACATGTCACAGGAAATCCAGTTTATTAGCTACAATGAATTGCTCTAAATTACTATACAATAAATAAAACTTACTAATTTCATGGGCCGCGGGTATTGGCATCCACCAACAGAACCATAATTAACTGCCAAAATATTTACACCATCCTGCAATATAAGGCACCAACAGAATACAATGTAAGTGAACACGGAACAGGACTTCTATCATGTTGGTGATTTCCCCAAATCGGAGAGATTCTTTTTTTTTCCTAATGGATACAGTATGGAAGAATAATAACAGGTGGGCGTAGGTAGTGGTGGTGGTGACTAGTCATCCTGTAGTGCGGCTGCTGCTGCTGGCTCAAGACAGGAGAGGAGGCTAAGTAGGGCGCCAAGGGACACTAAGCAAGATATTATACTTCTCTTGTCGCTTGGAAAATAATGACTGCTGCTGCTTTCCTAGGTGAGATGGTGTAGCATTCATGTTTTTCAATAAAATGAGGTGCTCAGACCGTTTCTAGCACATGGAACATGGGAAGATGTCCAATTTCTTCCAAAAAAATGATGTCATATTGCCAATGTCCAGTATCAAGAGATATATGGGCCCAAGCAGAACCATGGCAGAAGCACAACATCAAATAGTTTGTTAGTGTTAGACACTGTAATTAAGGGTGTGTCACAGGGATATATTAGTCATTAGAGAGGGATTAGGGTTAGGGGTAGTTTAGTCTTTTCTCCCCTCCTAATCCCTCTATATAATAACACCTGTACCCCAGCTTTTCTGTCATCTGAATACAATCATCATTAGCCCTCTTTCATGGTATCATTACAACAACCAAGCCTTTATCCCAAGCCTGTTGGGGTCGGCTAGACATGAAACCCAATATCAATGAAGTAAAACAGAGGAAGAGATATGAGAACAAGGGGAAAAAAGGAAGAAAAAAAAAGAAAAAAAAAGGAAAAAAGAAAAGGAAAAAGAGAAAAGAGAAAAGAAATAAGAAAAAAGGAAAAGAAAAAGAGAAAAGAAAAAAAGAAAAAAACAAGACTACGATTCTGGCACATGAATTGCTACTTTCCATGCGGTCCTATCATGAGCTAAGTCTCTGGATACATTCCAATCTCTCAAATCTCGTTTTACCGCCTCCTCCCAGGTCAACCTTGGTCGTCCTCTACCCCTCCTAATATTTTCTCTACCTCTTAAAATCCCACTGTTAACCGGTGCTTCTGGAGGTCTCCGTTGGATATGTCCAAACCACCTAAGCCGATGTTGGACTAACTTCTCTTCAATCGGCGCTACCCCTACCTTATCACGAATCGTCTCATTCCTTATTCGGTCTCTTCTCATGTGCCCACACATCCACCGTAGCATGCGCATCTCTGCGACACTCATTTGTTGGACATGTTGCCGTTTAGTTGGCCAACATTCCGCCCCATAGAGCATCGCGGGTCTGATCACCGTCCTATAGAACTTCCCTTTTAGCTTTTGTGGGACTTTCCTATCACATAGGATTCCAGAGGCTTGTCGCCATTTCATCCACCCTACCTTGATCCTGTGGCAAACATCCTCATCAATATCGCCATTGCTTTGTAACATTGATCCTAAGTATCGGAAAGAGTCCCTTCTAGGTACTATTTGTCCTTGTAGACTAACATTTCCCTCTTCACGACCAACACCACTAAAGTCGCACCTCATATACTCGGTTTTGGTCCTACTAAGTCTAAACCCCTTGGACTCTAAGGTTTGTCTCCATAACTCTAATTTCTTATCAACACCATCTCTAGTTTCATCTACCAGCACTACATCATCAGCAAAGAGCATGCACCAAGGGATATCCCCTTGTATATCCTTCGACACCTCATCCATTACCAAGGAAAAGATGTATGGGCTCAAAGCTGATCCTTGATGTAATCCTACCGTGATAGGAAATGCATCAGTCTCACTATCACTTACGCGCACACTTGTCCTAACATTATTGTACATATCCTTGATAAGGGTAATGTACTTTGTTGGCACTTTATGTTTCTCTAGTGCCCACCACATGACTGACCTTGGTATCTTGTCGTACGCCTTCTCCAAGTCGATGAACACCATATGCAAGTCCTTCTTCTGCTCCCTATATCTCTCCATAAGCTGACGAAGCAAGAAAATCGCCTCCATTGTAGACCTCCCAGGCATAAAACCAAACTGGTTTTTAGTGACATTGGTCACTTTCCTCACGCGGTGTTCAATCACTCTCTCCCAAAGCTTCATAGTATGACTCATAAGCTTAATACCTCGATAATTAGTACAACTTTGAATATCTCCTTTATTTTTGAAGATAGGTACTAATATACTTTTCCTCCATTCTTCAGGCATCTTGTTCGACCGAAAAATATGGTTGAATAGCTTTGTGAGCCATACTATTGCGACGTCCCCAAGACATCTCCACACCTCAATAGGGACATCGTCAGGGCCGAGGGCCTTTCCTCCTTTCATCCTTTTTAAGGCCTCCTTAACCTCAAACTCTTGTATCCTCCGCACGAACCGCCTGTTGGAGTCATCAAAGGAGTCATCCAACTCAACCATAGTGCTCTCATTCCCATCATTGAATAGCCCATTAAAGTAATCACGCCATCTATTCTTAATCTCTTCATCCTTCACTAGAATGCGGTCAGTCTCATCTTTGATGCATTTAACTTGATTGAGATCTCTCATCTTTCTCTCGCGGATTTTTGCTACCTTGTATATGTCTTTTTCACCTTCTTTTGTCCCTAGTCTCTCATATAACTTATCATAGGTTTGTCCTCTTGCCTTACTCACAACCCGCCTTGCATTCTTCTTAGCCTCTTTGTACTTAAGCATGTTGCTTGTGTTTCTATCATTATGCCAACTCTTGTAACACTCCTTCTCCTTAATGGCCTTTTGTACATCCTCATTCCACCACCAAGTGTCTTTATCTATAAGTTTCTTTCCCTTTGTCACACCAAACACCTCACTAGCTACCTTCCTAATGCAAGTTGCCATCTTCATCCACATACTATCTGCATCTCCATTTTCTGCCCAGGGTCCTTCTGTGATCACCCTATTTTTAAAGGATTCTTGTGATTCTCCCTTCAACTTCCACCACTTTGTTCTTGTGATTTTGACACATTTGTCCCGCAAAGAACATGTATGGAAGCGAAAGTCAGCTACCACAAGCTTATGTTGTGTCACAACACACTCCCCCGGGATCACCTTACAATCTAGACACTCCCGTCTATCCTTTCTCCTAGTGAGGACAAAGTCAATCTGGCTAGAGTGTTGGGCACTACTAAAGGTCACTAGGTGAGATTGCCTCTTCCTAAAGAGGGTGTTAGCTATCAACAGATCATAGGCTACAGCAAAGTCTAGGATGTCCTTACCCTCTTGATTTCTATCGCCGCATCCAAAACCTCCATGTACTCCTCCAAATCCTAGGTTACTTGCACCCACATGACCATTGAGATCTCCCCCTATGAGGAGTTTCTCGGTTATCGGTACACTACTAACCATATCCTCCAAGTCCTCCCAAAATTGCCTCTTAGCACTCATGTTGAGCCCAACTTGTGGGGCATAAGCACTAATGACGTTCAAGACAATGTCCCCAATTACTATCTTGATTAAGATGATCCTATCCCCTCGTCTTCAAACATCCACTACTCCATCCTTAAGACTCTTATCTATTAGAACACCTACGCCATTCCTAGTCCCAGCCGAACCAGAATACCAAAACTTGAAACCGGTATTCTCGACTTCTCTCGCCTTTTGACCCGCCCATCTAGTCTCTTGTACACAAAGGATATTTACTCGTCTCCTAATGGCAACATCTACTAACTCACGTAGCTTCCCCGTCAAGGATCCTACATTCCAACTACCCACCCGAAATCTATGTTCCTCGGCTAGCTTCCTTACGCTTTGCACCCGTCGAGTAAGATGCAAAGACCCTTGCTCACTTATCACTACATCCGGGCGATGATGTAGCGCGCCACTAAGGTGATGGCGATCCGGCCCTTGCTCATTTAACACCATATCCGGGTTCCGATATGGCGCGCCACTAAGGCGGTGGCGACCCGGCCCTTGCCCACTTAACACCATACCCGGGTTCCGATATGGCGCGTCGCTAAGAGGGTTACGCCCCAACGAATTTCTATTGGGTTTCATTTCCATGAGAGTGGCTAAGTGTAGTTGTTGGCTCGCCAAGCCTATCACAACCCCCTCCTCCTTTACCCGGGCTTGGGACCGGCTATGTCATTACAACATAGGCGGAGTTCATTTCATGGTATCATTAGCTAGGAATAATTAGGATTAGTGCTAAACCTAATCCTAATGGCCCAGCCGCCGCCGAAGCAGCCCTGGGCGCACGCCGCCGCCACCCCACCCTGGGCCGCCGCCGCCAGATCCACGGCCGCCCCTAAGCCGCCGCCCCTGGTACGCCGCCGCCAGCCGCTGGATCGGGGCTGCGCACGCAGGGGGGGGGGGGGGGGCGCCGCCTCCTCTGGAGGACAGCGCGCGGAGGCAGAGGCCGCCACCCTGGGCGCGGGGAGGGGCAGCCGCCACCCCACCCTGGGCGCGGGGAGGGGCAGCCGCCACCCCACCATGGGCCGCCGCGCCCTGGATCGGGGCGGCTCCGCCCGGATTCAGGCCGCCCCCACACGGATGGGGGCCGCGCGCGCACGTGGGGGGGGGAGGGCGTCACTTCCCCTGGAAGGGCCACCACCGCCCCTGGGTGCTCCGCCGCCGGCCCCCCTGGAGGGGCTGCCGCCCTCTGGCCTGCCAAAACTGGAGGCACAGCAGCCTCTGGAGGGGGCGCCGCCTCCTTAGGAGGTGCCGCAACCCCCAGGCCCCTCGGTGCTGGATCTGCAGCGAGCCTCCTTCTCGAGAACCGGTCCAGCCACCGGTGAACCCCTCGTCGGTACCACCAACAACCTCGCCACTGCTGTCACCTTCATGGCAGGTACCTCCATGCTACGGGACTCGACCGGCCTCAACATCGACGGGAGCACCACGGCGATCCCGCCGATTCCGTTCCCAGCCGCCGGAGCTACTGCTAAGAACACAACTTCTTCTTACGGCACCGACACTGCGGAGACCTCTGACATTGCCGCAGCACTGGCCGCCTCTCGCGAACGCGAGCGGGCACTCGCCCTTGCCCTAGAGCAGGAGCGTGCCTCTGTGGCGTCACTATCCCACCAACTCGAGGAGAGTGCTCGCCGATCGATGAGTGTTGTCCACGAGCCTCCCTCGGACGCTAGTACGTACTCGACTTCGCTTGTGGCCGCTCTTCATGCACAGGCCGCAGGGATTCAGAACATCCGAACACTCATGCCGGTTGTTCTCAGCTCCGAGTCCACCTCATATGCCCGGTGGCGTGATATGGTGCTCCTCACGCTGAGACGCTACTGCCTCGATGACCATGTCCTTCAGGACGAGTCTTCAGTACAGGTGTCCCGGATCAGCATGGACAGTCTGGTACTATCCTGGATCCTTGGCTCCCTGACAGAGGAGCTACAGGACATCGTCAGGCAGCGCGGTGGCGGTACTGCCCGACAGGCCTGACTAGTCCTCGAGCAACGGTTTCTAGGAAACCGCGTGACTCGAGCCCTCCACATCAGCACTCGGTTCCAGAACACCGTCCAGGGTGATCATTATATCTCCACCTACTGTCGGGAGATGAAGGGCATGGCGGATGCCCTACATGACCTTGGTGAGCCGGTCACCGACAGCGCTCTTGTTCTTCGGGTCCATCGGGGCCTGAACGAGCGCTATTGTCACCTACGGACGTGGCTTCTTCGACTGAAGCCACTACCTACCTTCGAGAAGGTATGGTCTGATCTTGAACTTGAAGAGATCACTGCAGGAGCCTCTACTGGCTCTGGATCTGCCACAACTTTCTATGGCTCCGGGTAGTCCCCTTGTCCACCCTTACCAGCGGCTCGTGGACCACCGTCACGTCCACCTTCTACTCCTACCAGTACAGGAGGTGGAAACCGTCATCGCCGAGGAAAGAACGGCCGCCGTGGTGGCAGCAGTGCAGGCAGCACCCCCACGGCTTCGTCTACTGGTGGTAGTGGTACCGGCCAGAGAGGTGCACCCTGGCCCACACCCTACAACCCGTGGACTGGCCAGATCTACATGTGGCCTGGACCGTCCTCGAGTTCTCAGCATCCACGACCACCACGTCCTCAGCCGACGTTCACGGCTACCCCCGGCTACAGTGGACCAGCCCACAGTGTTGGTGGGCCGACAACTCAGGCCTATAGTGGGCCTGGATACTCTTCTGGCGGACAGTCAGCCCCGACCTACGGAGGCACTGACTACCCTGTTGGGAACTCGGAGCCATTGGCACCTCTTCAGGAGCCACCGTCGACGTGGGATCGACAATCGCTTGCTTCCTCCTTCAGCACCATGCACCTTACTCCACCTGGTGCCGACTAGGTAGTTGATCCCGGAGCATCATATCATACCACTCCTAATTCCGGTATACTCTCTTCCACCCATCCTCCCAATCCCTCTTTTCCTTCATCTATCGTTGTTGGGAATGGGTGCGTTCTTCCAGTCACCTCAGTAGGTGATTACGGTCTTCCGGGTACTTTCCAACTTAAAAACATTCTTGTTGCTCCAGATATCATTCAGAACTTACTTTCTGTTCGCCGTTTTACCACTGACAACAATGTTTCCATTGAATTTGATCCTTTTGGTTTGTCTGTGAAGGATCTCTCCACCCGGCGACCTCTTTTCCGATGTGATAGCTCGGGGCCCCTATACACACTTCGGCTTCCTATTTCCGCTGCTTCACCGCCATTTGCTTTGACTACGACAGCTTCATCCACCATCTGGCATCGCCGGCTTGGCCACCCTGGTGCAGAGGCTATGTCAAAGCTGTCCAGTAGCTCAGTTATCTCGTGTTCTAGGGGTACACATGACTCACTATGTCATGCCTGTCAGCTTGGTCGTCATATTCGCCTCCCTTTTCCCACATCTGTGACTCATGTTAAGCACCCATTCGATCTTATACATTGTGATTTGTGGACATCTCCCATTTTCAGTATATCGGGCTTTAATTACTATTTGGTGATAATTGATGATTTTTCTCACTTCTCCTGGACTTTTCCATTACGATTGATGTCTTGAGACTTTCGTCACTCTTTCTCACTTCTTCATTTGGATTTCTACTCAATTTGGGCGTACCATTCGAGCTGTCCAGTGCGATAACGGACGCGAGTTTGATAACTCTGAGTTTCGTAATTTTCTCTCCGCACATGGGGTACAGCTACGCATGTCTTGTCCGTATACCTCTCCTCAAAACGACAAGGCAGAGCGCATGATTCGCACCATCAATGATGTCATACGCTCCTTGATGTTCCAGGCATCTATTCCAGCCCGATACTGGGTGGAGGCTCTTCATACTGCCACACTTCTAATCAATCGTCTTCCCACCAAGGCGATTCGTGCCTCCACCCCCTACTTTGCTCTATATGGCACTAATCCTCTTTATGATCACCTTCTAGTTTTCGGATGCGCTTGCTACCCTAATCTTTCCGCCACCGCCCCACATAAGTTTGCGCCCCGCTCGACACGGTGTGTTTTTCTCGGGTATTTCCTTGATCATAAGGGTTACCGATGCTTAGATCTCACTACCCACCGTCTTTTGATCTCTCGGCACGTCGTCTTCGACGAGTCATCTTTTCCTTTTTCCACCACCTCTTCTGATTCCACCGCAGAGCTTGACTCCGTTCTTCCTACTGACCCCAAGGCTGCCTCCCAGTTGCCTTGGCCTATTTCTTCTGCAGGATCGACACGAGCTACGTCCCAAATGCCCTCGACACCGATTGTTGCACCCCGTGTGGCATCGACGCCTCCGACGTCACCTGCTGCGCCACGCGCGGCCTCGGCTTCCCCGACACCACCTACTGTACCTCAGGTGCCCCCGGCGTCACCAACTGTACCACGTACGGCACCAGCGGCATCACCAGCTGCCTCCCCGACGTTACCTGCAGCGAGCACGACGCCACAAGCCGCGCCACGCGCGGCACCGACGACGACCTTACGTTTTGCTTACCCCGCACTTGTCTACCAGCGACGAGCGCGGGGAGAGGCTCCTGCTCCAGCGACGCCACGCGCGGCATCGAGACCCACTCTCGTCTACCCACGACGAGAGAAGATGGTTGTACCCGAGCGGCCGGTGTACAACCCCCCTCTACTTCACAGGGATCCTAGTCACGTCCACCCGATGGTGACTCGACGTGCGTCCGGGAGTCTTCGGCCAGTGGAGCGGTTCGATAGTGCCGCTTTCTCGTCGACGACATCTCCACCGACCGAGCCTTCTTCGATCTCGCCCATACCTACTTCCGTGCGTAGCGCCCTCGCCGACCCTAACTGGCGCCGCGCTATGGAGGAAGAGTATGAGGCCTTGCTTGCCAACCGGACCTGGGACCTGGTTCCCCGTCCTGGTCGTGGCAATGTTGTCACGGGCAAGTGGGTATTCACGCATAAGAAGAAGGTGGATGGCACCTTGGAGAGATACAAGGCTCGTTGGGTACTCCGGGGCTTCACTCAGCGCCCTGGAGTTGACTACGACGACACTTTCAGCCCGGTGGTGAAGCCGGCGACAGTTCGTACCGTACTGTCGCTAGCTCTCTCACATTCTTGGCCTGTCCACCAGTTGGACGTCAATAACGCCTTCCTCCACGGTACACTGACCGAGACAGTGTACTGCAGTCAGCCGGCAGGATTTGTAGATTCAGCTCACCCAGACATGGTCTGTAAGCTGAACAAATCCCTGTACGGACTGAAGCAGGCACCGCGAGCCTGGTACAGCCGGTTCGCCTCTTTCTTGGTTTCACAGGGGTTTGTTGAAGCTAAGTCGAACACTTCGCTGTTTGTCTATCGACGGGGCAGTGACACAGCTTACCTCCTACTGTGCGTCGATGACATTGTACTAACAACATCTAGTCCAAGTCTGCTTCAGCGAACCATTTCTGCCTTACAGCATGAGTTCGCTATGAAGGACCTGGGCCGTCTCCACCACTTCCTGGGTATTACGGTCGAGGACCGACCAGACGAACTATTCCTTCACCAGCGACAGTACTGTCTGGATATCCTCCAGCGAGCGAGCATGGCTGATTGCAAGCCGTGCTCCACTCCAGTGGATACTCAGGAGAAGCTCTCAGCCACCGACGGAACACCGGTCTCTGACCCCACTTCTTACAGGAGACTTGCAGGTGCTCTCCAGTACCTCACCTTCACCAGGCCGGATATCTCATATGCGGTCCAGCAGGTGTGCCTCCACATGCATGACCCGAGGGAACCACACCTCACCGCTGTCAAGCGGATTCTTCGGTACCTACGAGGCACCCTCGACTACGGTCTCCTTCTTCGGCGTGACACGGCCTCCGAGCTGGTCGTGTACACAGACGCTGACTGGGCAGGCTGCCCGGACACACGCCGCTCTACTTCTGGGTACGCCGTCTTCCTGGGCGACAACCTTGTCTCCTGGTCCTCGAAGCGACAGCCCGATGTCGCGCTCGAGTGCTGAGGCAGAGTATTGCACCGTGGCTAACGGCGTAGCTGAGGCCTCCTGGGTTCAGCAGCAACTTCAGAAGCTCCACACTCCCGTCATCAAAAGCACCCTCATCTACTGCGACAACGTCAGCGCCATGTACCTCTCCACCAACCCGGTCCAGCATCAGCACATGAAGCATGTGGAGATCGACCTTCATTTTGTTCGTGAGCGGGTTGCACGGGGCGAGGTTCGGGTACACCATGTCCCGACGACGACGCAGTTCGCCGACATCATCACGATGGGCCTCCCGTCGTCGCTATTCTCCGAGTTTCGGTCCAGTCTCAACATCTGCAGTGGCTAGATGTTGTGACTGCGGGGGGGGGGGGGGGGGTGTTAGACACTGTAATTAGGGGTGTGTCACAGGGGTATATTAGTCATTAGAGAGGGATTAGGGTTAGGGGTAGTTTAGTCTTTTCTCCCCTCCTAATCCCTCTATATAATCACACCTGTACCCCAGCTTTTCTATCATCTGAATACAATCATCATTAGCCCTCTTTCAGTTAGGATATCCATTTATCAGTATGTTAGGTTCTCATTGTAGCGTCTTGCTGAGAATTGAGGGTGGGGGAGGCCTCCAGATGCGCCTATGACTGCGCAGGGGAGGGAGCAGCAGGCTACCGCACTACGATGGCTACGGAGAGGGTAGCGTGGAGGGGAAGAGGTGTCGCAGCGGCTAGGGTTAGGGCTTGTAGCCACGGTGACCAAGGGGAGGGAACAACCCAATGGGCAATTCTCTATTTCCTTGATGAAGATTACATGGGGGAGGAGTGTTGCTTATATAGAGGTCTAGGGACCCCCTGCCGCCCTCCTAGGGCCAGCAGCTGCACCCGGGTCGGTTGGGACACCCCCCAAACGACTTAATCTCTTATTTATTTAATTCTATCTATAATAGATTGGATCCTCTAATTCTATCTATAACAGATTTATTCTAATCTTGAACAAATCTTCTAGAAAACCATTCTATCTATAACAGATTTATTCTAATCTTAAACAAACCTTCTAGAAGACGCATAGACAGGGGGTGGTGTGGCTGGGCTGTGGGCGCCATGGGCCCTGCGCCTGCCATATTTGCAGCCCACAAAGGCGTCCACAGCATTTCCCCCCTTCTCGACAAAGAGCTTGTCCTCGAGCTCGAAGGTGGGGTGCTTCATTTTGAAATCTTCTAGCTGGACTCATGTAGAATCTGCATCAGAATGACCAATCCACTTGACTAGCAGCTCCCAGACTCTTCTATTCAGCCGTGCCCGCTGAATCTTCTCTGGTTGGGTATGACGCGCCCATGAAGGAGAGGTGGCAGAGGCGCCACTTGAGTTGGTGCAGGGCCTTCAAACTTCTTCAAGAAGGACACATGGAAGATGTCATGTATCCGAGCTTGAGGAGGTAGTTACAGCTTATATGAAACCGCACTAATGCGTTGTATGATCTGATATGGTCCAAAATACTTAGGACCAATCTTTGATAATGGTGCCACTATCACGCCCACTGCAGTGCGCTGATGAAGACGTAGCCAAACCAAGTCTCCAATATTAAACTCCACCTCAAGCCGAGTCTTGTCTTCATAGCTCTTCATGGCAATTTGAGTCTGCACCAACCTGTCTTTAATTTCAGCTAACAACTCATCTCTGTTCCTTAGTTGTTGGTCAACTGCTGCTACCTTGGAGACTTCCTGATGATAAGAGATAAGTGCTGGAGGATCTCTACTATAGACCACTCTGAAGGGCGAGCTCTTGAGGGTTGTCTGGTACGATGTGTTGTAGCAGTACTCAGCCCAAGGAAGCCACTGCAGCCATGACTTTGGTCGATCACCAGCCAGGCAACGAAGATACATGGTGATGACCTTATTGACGACCTTAGACGGGCCGTCGGACTGTGGGTGGAAGGCCAAGCTGAGCTGCAGACGAATACCAGTTAGCTGAAACAGGTCTGACCAGAACAGACTGGTGAAGACGGTGTCGCAGTCGCTGACGATGGAGTAGGGGAAGCCGTGTAGACGTACAATGTCGTCGAAGAACGCCCTTGCCACGGATGCAACACTGTACGGGTAGCTCAATGGAATGAAGTGGGCGTACTTCGAAAAGCGATCCACCACCGTCACGATCACCGTCTTGCCTCCAACCTTCGGAAAACCCTCGATGAAGTCCATAGAGATATCACTCCAGATCTCTGAGGGTACAGTAAAAGGCTGCCGCAGGCCGGCCGAATGTAGATGGTCCGTCTTGTTGCGCTGGAATGTGGTGCAACAGCAGACGTACTCACGCACCCGTCGCAAGAGTGACGGGCTATAGAAGGAGAGTTGCAGCAGGTGCGCTGTTTTTTGGACGCCCTCATGGCCCCCATCATGAGCCTCAGGTAGTAAAGAGGGCCACAAGGAGGACGTATCAGGGATGAAGAGCTTCCCCTTGCGCAGGAGGAGACTGTCACGTTTGGCCCAGTCAGCAGGGGCGGCTCCCTCCTAGAGCTGGGCCTTCAACTGTTGGGCCTGCTGGTCCGTGGCGATATCAGCACGAAGCGAGTCGAAGAGGTGGAAGACTGGCGCAGATATGGCGTGAATATCCATATTTTCCTCGTCGCGGCGGGACAAGGCGTCAGCTGCCCCGTTCAGACGCCCCGGCCTGTACTCAATCTGCAGATCATAGCCAAAGAGCTTGCTCACCCAAGCATGTTGGGGAATTGTCATGAGGCGTCGATCCAGGATGTATTTTAGACTGAAGTGATCAACCCGAACGGTGAAGGGGCGGCCCCATAAGTAAGACCTGCTTGACATGCTAGAGGTGTTCGGCCCAGGACCTGCTATACACCAAGACGTCATCAAAGAAGACAAGCACGAATTTCCTGTGTACAGGTCAAGAACATCGTTCATCAACGACTGGAACATGGACGGCGCATTGGTGAGGCCGAACGGCATCACCAAGAACTCATAGTGGCCTCGATGAGTTCGGAATGCCGTCTTGTCGATGTCGTCCAGGTGCATGCGCACCTAGAAGTAGCCGCTGTGGAGGTCAAGTTTGGAGAAGAACCTCGCGCCGCGGAGCTCGTCCAACAGTTCATCGACCACTAGAATAGGGAATTTGTCTTTCAAAGTTCGGGCGTTGAGCTCGCAGTAGTCGATGCAGAAACGCCACGTGTCGCCGGCTTATCGAACCAACAACACCGGCGAGGAGAATGCAGAGGTGCACTCCCGGATGATGCCCTGGCGAAGCATTTCGGCGCACTGCTTCTCCATCTCGTCCTTGAGAAGCTGGGGTAGAGGTACGGTCGGACAGCTACCGGAGACAGTTGTGCCCTGCAGGAGCTTGATGCGGTGGTCGTGGCGCCGTGGAGGAGGAAGACCGCATGGCTCGTCAAAGAGGTCCTAGAAGCTATCCAGGAGGGCACCCATCATGTCGGTAGGAAGCGCTAGAGAAGAGCACACGGGGGCGGAGCTGCACAGCCCCCGCCCAAACCACCTCACGTTCCTCGCGCCACGGCTTCATCGCGAGGTCCTCGAGGTTCTAGAGGATGGGTCCCAAGGACCGCAACCACTGAACTCCCAGAACGAGGTCGAAGCCGTCAAGTGGCAGCATGTAGCACGTGACGTCGAAGCGATCTCCTGCAATCATCAATGCTACACATGGACAAATGCCTGTGCAGGAGATGGAGTCGCCGTTGGCGACCCGAACACCGATGCCTGGCCGCGGCAACATCATCAGGCCGAGCTCCTAGATGAGGGGCTCCCTGATGAAGGTGTGAGTGGAGCTCATGTCGACCAATGCGGTCAACAGCTTGCCACGGATGTAAACCTGGAGCTTCATTGTGTTGGCGACGTCAATGCCGGTTAGGGCATGTAGGGAGATGCCCATGTCGGCAACGACCACGTCAACGTCGATGTTGTCGTCATCAAGCTCCAGGAGGAAGATCCCCTTGCCGGCGCACTTATGGTCTAGCCTGTACTGCTCCGAGCAGTGATAGCACTCGCCGCTCGCTCGTTTGGAAGCCAACTTATCAGCCGTGAGACGCTTGAAGCGCGGGCGGGAGGATGTCATCACCGAAGATGTCGAAGCATGTGCGACAGAACCACCATTAGAAGCCGTGGTGGTAGCGCGTGACACAGGAGAAGGGCGCATAGAGCGTTGAGAGGCGGCACCCTTCTGTGTCCCGTTGTCTTTTGTTGTTGCGAGTCGACGTTCGAAGGCCCTGGCCAGGCTCATGGCGGTCTGCAGATTTGTGGGAAATTGCAACTCCACATCGGTACGAAGTGGCTCTTCAAGGCCAGCTATGAAGAGATTGATTTGCTGACGCTGGCTGAGATCCTCGCAGCGACAGAGAAGGACCAAGAACTGACGCTGGTACCCCTTAACCGTACCAGTACGACGAAGATCTTTAATCTCAGCCAGGTCGTTGGAGCGGAGAGGAGGTCCGAAGCGCATGTTGACGAAGTCCGCGAACCGCTATCAGGACACGATGCCGCAGTCGCGTTCCAGAGCGGTGTACCACTCGGCCGTGACTCCCTCTAGGTGGAGATACGCGAGCCACACCTTCTCTTCAGCCATTGTACGTGTCTCGCGGAAATATGTCTCACACTTGGTGAGCCAGGGCAACGGATCAATTTCCCCGTTGAACATCGGGAAATTGATCTCGTGGCAGCGCAGCCCGCCATCGTCGAACGTGTGACGCCCCTGGGGACGTCGACCGTAGTTGCGCGGGCTGAAGTCGTCACAGTCGTCGCTACCGCTGCCGCTGCCGCCACGGCCACCGCGTCCCCGACCAGCGCCGTGTGCCCGACCGTCACTGCCGTCGACGTCCGTCTTGAACAGATTAGCGTAACCTGTGGTGATGTCCTATGGTTGTTGTTGTGTTGAGAAGGTCGTATCGAGTTGTTTCTCAATACGGGCAAGACTTACGTCGTGCCGATCAAGGCGAATGCGGACGGTCGCCACCTCAGCTAAGAGGCGATCGATGGAAGCCGTGATGTCGGAGTGCATGCTCTTCATGAGGGCAGCGAGGTCACCCAGGAACATAGGCCTAGAATCAGCCCCGGAGACGGACATGGTCGGTACTCCGTTGGATCGTGATACCAATTGCTGAGAATTGAGCGTGGGGGAGGCCCTCCCCTGCTGCGCCTAGGGCTGCGCAGGAGGGAGCAGCAGGGCTGCCGCACTAGGACGGCTGCGGAGAGGGTAGCGCGGAGGGGAAGAGGTGTCACGACAGCTAGGGTTAGGGCTTGTAGCCACGGTGACCAAGGGGAGGGAACAACCCAATGGGCAATTCTCTATTTCCTTCATGGAGATTACATGGCGGAGGGGTGTTGCTTATATAGAGGTCTAGGGACCCCTTACCGCCCTCCTAGGGTCGGCTGCTGCACCCGGGTCGGTTGGAATACCCCCAACCAATTCAATCTCTTATTTAGTTAATTCCATCTATAACAGATTGGATCCTCTAATTCTATCTATAACAGATTTATTTTAATCTTAAACAAATCTTCTAAAAGACGCTTAGGCAGGGGTGGTGCGGCTGGGCTGTGGGCGCCATGAGCCCTGCGCCGGCCATATTGGCGGCCCACAAAGGCGTCCATGGCACGTCTATACTTGTAGTTAATTAAATAGGGCCTTTAGTTACTCAGCATCATTCTAAGTTGTCAGGAAAAAGATTAGATTGCATCTGTTAGGAAAGGGCAGCCCCGGTACATGTAGCTCCCGCTAGTGTAGGGTCCAAGGAAGGGTCCAATCCATTTGGGTCTTTTGTACGCAATCTTTCTCTGCACTTCTGCATGAGACTTGAACCATAATTTCTTTGGATTTAAGCAAAATACGGCTTTTAGTTACTCAGCATCATTCTAAGTTGTCACGAAAAAGATTAGATTGCATCTGTTAGGAAAGGGCAGCACCGGTACATGTAGCTCCCGCTAGTGCAAGGTCCAAGGAAGGGTCCAACCCATTTGGGTCTTTTGTACGCAGTCTCTCTGCATGAACCATAATTTCTTTGGATTTAAGCAAAATAGTACTAGAATAAATATACAATCTTCACTGGACCATGTGTTCAGGACTTCGGGCACCAAAGTCACCTTGGTGGTTCCCAAGCTCAAGTATCTGGTTTGATCTTCATTCACCTCACATTAAGATTTTCAATGTCCGTAATGGTTCCAAAATGTCATCCGTCACACAGCAACAACCTCATTTAATGTAATGTGTAAATTATATTTTTATCAAAATTAAACTGACCATCATCATAAATATTTTTTTCATAGGAGCATTATCCCTCCAATTCCTTTTTATTGATGTTATTTAGTTAAGGGTTAGTTCAATATTGAACTAAACAGCATAAAAGGAAAGAAGAATCAGAGGGAGTTCGCGAGAAGAAATCATTAAAATGAAGAAAATTACCATGTGGATGACAATGTATTCAACCAAACTATCACGTGGAATGCATCTCTGAAAAGCATAGAGAAATATAAGATAGAGTAAGCGAACTGAACAGAATCCTAAAAACTCATAATAAATTTTCACAGAAAAATAGAATTTAAGCTGCCCTTGATGTTTCTCAAATATCATATCTCATCTTGCAGGGTATTCTCAATATATATATTGTAATTATTTTATTCAATGATACAGGGCGAAGAAAATGCTTGGGCTAGGCTAGGCAGGAGGGTACCCTAAAGTTTTTTTGGAACAGAGCATACGCCATGCTCTCAGCTATTTAACAACTATTTTGGATGTGGGCAATTGGATTCTCCTTATTCTCAGTTCAAAAGGAACTGAATAATTAGACTCTGTAATTATGTGTGCGGCACAGGGGTATATTAGTCATTAGTGAGGGATTAGGGTTAGGGATAGTTTAGTCTTTTCTCCTCACTTAATTCCTCTATATAATCATCCCTGTACCCTCATTATTCTGATCATCTAATACAGCCTTAATTAGTCCCCTAATATGGTATCAGCTAGGTTAGATTAAGAATTAGAGATTAACCCTAACCCTATTGGCCCAGCTGCCACACCAGGCCGCCGCTAGCGCCGCCGCACCGCCGCCCTGGGCCGCCGCTGGTGCCGCCGAACCGCCAGCTTGCGCCGCCGCCAGCGCCTCCTCCACCCCGCCACGCCGGGCCTCTGCCAGCGCCAACGCGCTGCCGCCCAAGGATGCCGCCGTGGGCCGCCCCGCAGCCACCATGCGCCGCCGCAACCCAATCCCGCCGCCAGACCCAACCCACGCCGGCGCCGCTACGCCACCGCCCTGGGCCACCGCGCAGCCGACTCTGGCCGCCGCTAGCGCTTCTGCAGCCCCCACCACGCAGCCGCCTCTGGCTGCCGCCGGCGCTCCTGCAGCCCCCACCGGTCATCCAGCCCCCACCGCTGCACATCTAGCTCCTGCAATGCCGTCCAGGGCTACTGCCATTGCACCGCCTGGATTTGGGGCACGTGGGGGGACCACAACCGCCGTGTCTCCGAGAGCTGGACCGGCTGCCGGTGGACCTCTTGTAGGTACTACCGGCAAACCTGCCGCTGCCATTGTTTTCATGGCAGGAACTACGACCGGGCATCACGATTCCACCGCCACCGACGTCGACATCGACGGAAGTATCACGACCACCGTCCTACCGGTGATCCCGCCTCGATGGACAAACCGAGCGGGTAAATCAAATTTTAGAAGATATGCTACGAGCTTGCACTATCAACCACGGTAAGAACTAGGATGATCACTTGCCGTTGGCCGAGTTCTCGTACAACAATGGATACCAAGCCAGCATCAAGATGGCGTCTTACGAGGCGCTATACGGGAGAAAATGCCGCACAACACTGAATTGGTGTGAGTCTGGTGAAAGGGTTACCTTCGGGATTGATCTTGTCAACAACGCGGAGGAAAAGGTTCGACTAATTCAAGCGAACCTAAAAGCCACACAATCCCGATAGAAACAATATGCGGACCGGAGAAGACGCTCATTACAGTTCGAAGTCGGGGATCACGTATACCTACATGTGTCGCAGATGAAGGGTGTAAACAGATTCGGAGTGAGAGTAAAGTTGGCACCCCGATTTATCGATCCATTTCAGATTACCGAAAGATGTGGATCAGTAGCATACCGACTGAAATTACCAGAAACACTTTCCGGTGTGCACGACGTCTTTCACATTTCCCAGCTGAGGAAGTGTCTCGAGCTATCAACTACCATTCAGCTGAAGGATATAGAAGAACTGAAACCAGATCTTACGTATCGGGAGGAACCGGTTCAGATTATTGATGAAAAGGCCCGAACCACACGCAACCGTATGTTGTGGTTCTACAAAGTTCTATGGAGTAATGACTCCGTGGACGAAGCGACATGCGAGAGCGAAGGATTTCTTCGCGCTAACTACCCCGACTTTTTTACGTCGCATATACGGTAATTTTTCCACCGTCCTCTCTCTCATTTTTACCTTATAATCTCGAGACAAGATTCTTTTAAGTGGGAGGAATGTAAGCGCCTAAGTTTTTGGCACATAATCAAAGTGTTCATCACCACAAACACACTTCACTTGAAGTAACTTGATCAATACATTTGAAGAGCAAGTAAACACTATCAATATGCTCATTAGAGAATAAACTCACAAAATGCAAAAGTGGTATTTCCCACATGCATCATATAGGGGCTGGACATATGAAAAAGTCCTACACCTTGCTAAGAATGTCCATTCCAAATTTCACCCAAATCCTAAATCTCTTTGAGGTCTTTTTAGGTATAACTAGAGAGAGGGTGGTTTAAACTCAAATTCAAATTGTTTCCATCCCATGAATTCAAAAGTGAGAGGCATATTCTTACTCAACACATTTTTATGATCTCACACACCAATTTTCACTCCATTTGAAGTTGATCTTGACATGAGCTAAGTTTAGCAAATTCCAACCTTATTTAAATTTCAAACTGCATATGTGCTGAAAATAGATTTAAACAAACCTCAATTTGAATTCTATCCAATTCAAATGGCAAAAGGGTAGATAATTCAAATGACCAAGGTTAATTGGGTCTCTACTGTTTAGAGCAGTGGGGAAAATTCAATTTCAGAGGTTAAAACCGGAGTAGGACCCACATGTCAGCCTCACCAGTGTTCAAACCGACTGAAGTCACCGCCACTCGGTTCCTGCGCGCGACCACGTGAGCGCCACGACGTTTTCCCACCGCTGCCACCTCGGGGTCGCCGGTCACCGCCCCAAACCGATGTCCTCAGCTATTTAGCAGCGAGCTGCCGCCGGCAGCAGCCCACTTTCCCACTGCCTCAACGTTTCCAGCACATGAAAACACCGAGCTAATCGCCGCACAGCCCCGCCGCATCACCTTGCCGTCGACCGGCCAGCACAGTCCCTTCCACCGCGAGCTGAGGCCACAAACGGCACCGCCGGTCCTTGTTTGACGTGCTACAGCCCTCAGCTGCTCGTGATAAGCTTCGGTGTAGCTTGTCCGAGTCAATCTTTCGGTGCTTCGTCAACCCGAGAGCTCCTCCGACTCAACGCCGTCGCCCGAGCAGCGCAAAGCTTCTCCAGCGTGACCAACGTGTCTCTGAGGTTAGCATCCAAGTCTAGTAGCTCTCCCCGAACTCCCTAGGTCCCTCTTAGCGCTGGTTAGCCGAAATTTCAACTTTCCCGATGATTGCCAGAAAGGACACCGAGAACCAAAACTCGAAATTCACCTTGATCACTTGATCACCGGAAATCCTGATCGAGCTGAAGCTAGAGTAGCACCTCACGGTCACCTCAGCCAAATCCTAGCGGTAATGATCAACCCAGTGAGCAGAGCACCGGAATTTGGCCATCGCCGGTGAAAACGGCTCGGGTCGCCGATGAAGTCTACTTTCCCGACGATCTCCGGCCAAGAGAAGGGCAGGGATAGCTTCCTCGTGTCCCAGTGGTGCTTTGCGACCCATTAGTTGATCGTGTTCACCGCCGAGACGAGCTAGCGCCGTCGGGCCCAAACTCATCTTCCGCCTCCGTCATCGCCGACCAGGATTCCGGCGATGTCCAGGTCCGAGAAGGTGCCCGGCGTGTGCGCCGTGCTCCAAGGATCACGTAGAAAGAAACCGCGTCGAAAATTAGGCAGTAGCGGCTGAGAACGAACCGAGCCACCGGCGCTGGACATCGCGCGCTCGGGTAGTTATTGAGTCATTGAGTCTGTCTAGAGAGACTTATAGTCTTCACAAGTTTAAATTCAATTCAAATGCATTTAAATTGATACATATTTATGTTATCTCATGTAGTCCCTAAGGTTGAGGAGGAAACCGAAGTCTTAGACTTCGTAACTCCGGAAGAGCAGCTAGCCTACGACCAAAAGCAGCAAGGCAAGCTCCGGTTTGCATTAACCTTTTTACAAATTTTTACTGTTTTGAGAACTTACTCTGAGTACACACTTACTTCTTGCATTAGTCTTGTTTGAAACCCAAATGCATAGCCAAGAAAACCATGGGTTAGGATTAGGATTGAAAACCTCGTTTAGCTACTGCAATGCTAAGATAGTGTAGGATTCGGTACAAATCGAGTAGTTGGAACTACTCGCGAGGATAGGCTAGAGGCACTCGACTCGCGTAAAGATAACAAATGAAACACATGGCAAGAAAAGTGAGATCGAGCAGAGAGTAAGGGCAGCAGGACTTTGGGGCCTAGGTGCTATAGCTCCGCTTGTGTCGATTGAGAACCGAGCCGTGTGCGGGCCTGTTGAACAAGCTAGAACAGTACCGAAGACCTACCGGCTATATGGGAACCGGGAAACCGATGTAACTCGGGTAGCTGGGTATTGAGGCATTGTCTGCCGTTCAGAGGGTCGGTTGAGAGCTCGAGGTGTAAATCGGTTGGCGGCACTGTGGATGCGCGCAGAGACCTTTTGCTCGGGACGATAGGACCGGTTCAATATTTGGCTGACGGGTGAAAGGTGGTTGTGTACGACGTCCGGGATTGTTGCTATAGGCAACATCAAGTACGGGCGTACGTGACGGGTTATTCGGGTAACCCTGCAGGTATAAATCGATTATAATCGCCGTCCCTCGCGGTCAGTGAGTACCACTTGTTCACTGTACGTGACGTAGAAAGAACAGGCTAGATACATGTTAAAAATTTGCTGATTTGAAAGATATACTCTGCTTGGTAATGTCTTGTTGTAGTGTTAGAGCTAACTAAAGTTATTTTCAACTTTGGCCAAAGTAATGAAAGAAATGTGTTTCTTGTTTGATTGCGGCTCTCTCATGTGCCTTAGCGTAAGGTTCTCCACAACCTGCTGCTAAAACTTGAAAGTAAGGTTCCACTAATTAGGCGAGTCATTTGCAACTTATTTTACCTCATGTAACCTATCAACCTTCATGTAGAAATTTCATGTATAGGAGAGACGGGTCAGTCTTGCTAAGTCATCATGCTCACTGCTTGTGTTTGAAGCTTTTGCAGGGTTTTATGAGGAAGGGACTCCCGAGGAGGAGATGAAATCCCAGGAGGGGAACCCCGTCAAGTGGGAGTCGTCCACGCCGCCGTGTTAGTGTGTGTGCGTGCTAGCGGAAACACGTTCACGGGCTGAACGTGAACTCAATGCATAGTCTACGCCCGTGAGTGTAGACTGCACTATTTTGTTGTAAAAATGTTCACAAACTGGTTTATGTAATAAAACTTTGCTTCCGCTTTGTACTTTGATGTGTGTTATCCGGTGTTGTGCAACGCAGCACTCCTCAGCGTGATCCTGACTCGACAAGACCGTGGGGTCGTGTCAGCATGGTATCAGAGCTCGCTTGAGGTTTAACGCACTACAAAGGTCATTTTTTTAAAAAAATCCAGTGAGGAACGAGTTAGTAGACCATATAAGGATGTTATTAGTGTATAGAAAGTGGCATACTGATCTATTTGCTTATGTCAAAAAATCGTGCATCTCGAGACGCTTTATGTCTTGGGGGTGCACGTAAGCGCTGTCCACCAGTGCGCACAAGCTGAAGGGTGGAGCCCCACGGGTAGCAGGTAACCCGACCCGCTTTAATATCCTCTATGACTCTTCATGTCGTTTGGGGGATTCGAGCAGTGTCTGTCCCTGGCGTGCTTTGAGCAATTTGGGAGACCCCGTCACATGGTCAGTAACATGAACACGTAGCTCAAGGCGTGTTTGGCTTGAGAACATCCGGGCGAGTGATGTCGGACTGGTGTACGAACTGTATGGATACCAGGCTCGGTGTGCAGCCGATTCTGACGATTGTTTGAGTTATCTACAGGTAGTCTAACCACGAGGTTCAGAGGTGTTTCATCCTCTAACCAATCGAAAAATGCAGTAGAGTTGAAACTGTCCAGAAAACAGGGCAGAGCACTCTCTGTAACTCTCTGTAAATTGAGCATAACTTTCTGCATAAAAATCCAAAAATAGAAAATGAGGTAGTTCTGAAAAGTTTAAAAGATGGGTTACAACTTTGTAACAGAAAGTTTTGTCAGATTGGGAGTAGAATTAACTGGAATTTTTGGATCAAATAAGTACTTAAAGCAGGGAGGTGCTGTCCAATTTTCTCCAGAAATTCTATCAATTTCGACATCTCATAACTTTTGAACCAAGACAGATCTTAGGCCAAGCAAATACTTTCTGGAAAGCTATTGAAGTTAGCTTTAACTTTGATGTTGAGCTCCAGAATTGGTTTTGCCTTTAGCATGGTCTAAATCAGGTTGAAGTGGAAACTGGTCAGGGCTGTCATATTAGACAGCAGATCAACAGTCAAATTTGTTTAAGTTTAAACTATGTTTCCAAGTTTTATGAGTTCAATGACATGATTTATGTTAGAACTCAATGGTTTACTGTTCAAATAAATATTTGACATTTCTCAAATATGTTTTTACAGATGACAGTTGGAGAATGGATGGGTGTAATCCCACTGTTCTCACCACGACGGCTATCCGGAAACATTGAGGCAAATGCTTCAATATTTCAGGTACAGCAAGATGCCGCACTATTTCACCAAGGAAGAAGGCGAGGAGGGGAATAAGACGTGGACGATCCATGTCGAAGTTTTCGCCGGACCTACACCATCTGGTTGGGCGCCGTTCACCGTTACGGTAAGAGGTAGACAGCCGAAAGAAATGTGGCAAGTGGCAGCCCGCGACACCATGTCGCGTTTCTACCAGCTACATGTGAGAGCAATGGAGGCACTCCATACGCGCTCGTTCCGGTGGAGGGACAGGCTAATCATGTGTGGGAAGGGAGGTACATGGAGGCAACAGATCCGGGTCGCCCAAGTTACAACCCCGCGGAGGCGAACCTCAGCCTCCAGATAATGGCGGGAAAGGCCGTGATGGACAGCCAAGCTGCTCATACAGAATGTCTCGCCATGAAGCTCAAGGAGAGCAACAGCCGTGGAGATCATTTCGAGCGTGCTCACAGCGACTCCGCAATGTTCTCCTTCCGACGATTAAGCGACTGAACGAACAATATAATCAGTTGCATCATCTGAATAAGGCGAAGAAGAAAAGCCATGTCGACATCGCGGCTTTGCAACAACAGGTGCAGGCTCTGACCCAGCAGAACAAGGTCCTTACTCAAGAGCGGAACGACGCTATTGAGGAGGGGCAAGGTTGGGAAGAGGACTACAACCAAGCCATGGACGAGGTGCACACGTTGCAGGACCTCGTACCTCCGGTAACGGGCATACTGGTGGTAGGTGTTGTACCTGTGGTTTTGGGTCTTCCGGCAATGGGAGAACTCGAGCCGGAAGAGGAGGTGGTGGACCCAAAGCCACCAGCAGAGGTACCGGAGGAGGACGACCCACAGGAGGTCGAATTCTACTCCGAGTAGGAGGTTACCATTGCCGAGTAGGGCAGCAAGGGTGATGTAACCAAAACTTTTGTAATTAGTGACATGTCGTGTAGACAGTAGAATATGTATAGGTAGTGACGACATGAGCACGACTAATAGAGGGCTAATGATAGTTATATTAGATGGATACATAATGTTGGGGTACAGGTCTGGTTATATAGAGGGATTAGGAGGGAAAAAAGGATTAATCTACCCCTAACCCTAATCCCTCTCTAAAGACTAATATGCCCCTGTGACACACCATTAATTACAGTATTTAACACCCCCCCCCCCCCGCAGTCACAACATCTAGCCACTGCAGATGTTGAGACTGGACCGAAACTCAGAGAACAGCGACGACGGGAGGCCCTTTGTGAAGATGTCGGCGAACTGCGTCGTCGTCGGGACATGGTGTACCAGAACCTCGTCACGTGCAACCCGCTCACGAACAAAGTGGAGGTCTATTTCCGCATGTTTCGTGCGCTGATGTTGTACCGGGTTGGTGGAGAGGTACACGGCGTTGACGTTGTCGCAGTAGATGAGGGTGCTCCTGGCGACGGGAGTGTGAAGCTCCTGAAGCAATTGCTGGAGCCAAGAGGCCTCAGCTACGCCGTTAGCCACGGCGCGATACTCCGCCTCAGCACTCGAACGCGACACCACGGGCTGTCGCTTCGAGGACCAAGAAACGAGGTTACCGCCCAGGAAGACAACGTAACCAGAAGTAGAACGTCGTGTGTCCGGGCAGCCTGCCCAGTCAGCATCGGTGTACACGACCAGCTCGGAGGCCATGTCACGTCGAAGGAGGCCGTAGTCGAGGGTGCCTCGTAGGTACCAAAGAATCCGCTTCACAGCGGTGAGGTGCGGCTCCCTCGGGTCATGCACGTGGAGGCACACCTGTTGAACCACATATGAGATATCCGGCCTGATGAAGGTGAGGTACTGAAGAGCACATGCAAGACTCCTGTAAGAAGTGGGGTCAGAGACGGGTGTCCCGTCGGTAGCGGAGAGCTTCGCCTGAGTATCCACTGGAGTGGAGCACGGCTTGCACTCAGCCATGCCCGCTCGCTGGAGGATATCCAGTCAGTACTGTCGCTGGTGAAGGAATAGGCCGCTTGGTCGGTCCTCGACCGTAATACCCAAGAAGTGGTGGAGACGGCCCAGGTCCTTCATAGCGGACTCCTGCTGCAAAGCAGAAATGGTGTGCCGAAGCAGAGCTGGACTAGACGCTGTCAGGACAATGTCATCGACGTATAGTAGGAGGTAAGCAATGTCACTTCCCCGTCGATAGACAAACAGCGAAGTGTTCGACTTAGATTCAACAAACCCTAGTGAAACCAAGAAAGAGGCGAACCGGCTATACCAGACTCGTGGTGCCTGCTTCAGTCCGTACAGTGATTTGTTCAGCTTACAGACCATGTCTGGGTGAGCCGAATCTACAAATCCTGCCGGCTGAGTGCAGTACACCGTCTCAGTCAGTGTACCGTGGAGGAAAGCGTTCTTGACGTCCAACTGGTGGACAGGCCAAGAACGTGAGAGAGCCAGCGACAGTACGGTACGAACTGTCGCCGGCTTCACCACCGGGTTGAAAGTCTCATCGTAGTTGACTCCAAGGCGCTGAGTGAAACCCCGGAGTACCCAACGAGCCTTGTACCTCTCCAAGGTACCATCCGCCTTCTTATTTGTGAATACCCACTTGCCCGTGACAACATTGCCACGACCGGGACGGGGAACCAGGTCCGGTTGGCAAGCAGGGCCTCATACTCTTCCTCCATAGCGCGGCGCCAGTGAGGGTCGGCGAGGGCGCTACGCACAGAAGTGGGTATGGGCGAGATCGAAGAAGGCTCGATCGGTGGAGATGTCGTTGACGAGAAAGCGCCCCCATCGAACCGCTCAACTGGCCGAAGACTCCCGGACGCACGTAGAGTCACCATTGGGTGGACGTGACCAGGATGCCTATGAAGGAGAGGGGGTTGTACACTGGCCGCTCGGGTACAACCATCTTCTCTCGTCGTGAGTAGACGAGAGTGGGTCTCGAGGCCGCGCGTGGCGTCGCTGGAGCAGGAGCCTCCCCGCGCTCGTCGCTGGTAGACAAGTGCGGTGACAGCAAAGCGAGACGTCGTCGTCGGTGCCGCGCGTGGCGCGGCTGGTGGCGTCGTGCTTGCTGCAGGTGACATCGAGGAGGCAGCTGGTGACGCCGCAGGTGCTGATGCCGCACGTGGTGCAGTAGGTGACGACAGAGGCGTCGATGCCACACGTGGTGTAGCTGGTGACGTCGGGGGCACCTGAGGTACAGTAGGTGGCGTCGGGGAAACTGAGGCCGCGCGTGGCGCAGCGAGTGACGTCGGAGGCGTCGATGCCACACGGGGTGCAGCGGGTGACGCCGAAGACGTTGATGCCACACGAGGTGCAGCAGTCAGCATCGGGGGCACCTGAGGCGTGGCTCGTGTCGATCCTGCAGAAGAAATAGGCCAAGGCAGCTGGGAGGCAGCCTCGGGGTCAGTAGGAAAAAGGGAGTTCAGCTCTGTGGTGGAATCAGAAGAGGTGATGGAGAAAGGAAAAGATGACTCGTCGACGACGACGTGTCGGGAGATCAAGATTTGACGGGTGGTGGGGTCAAGACACCTGTACCCCTTATGGTCAGGGGAGTACCCAAGGAAAACACACTGAATCGAGCGAGGCGCAAGCTTATGGGGAGTTGTGGCAGAGAGGTTCGGGTAGCAAGCGCACCCGAAGACTCGAAGATGGTCGTAAAGTGGATGGGTGCCAAACAAAGCGAAGTGAGGGGTGGGAGAACTAATCGCCTTAGTAGGAAGGCGATTAATGAGGTAGGTGGCAGTGTGAAGCGCCTCCGCCCAGTAGTGAGCAGGGGTAGAAGCCTGAAACATCAGGGAGCGCATGACATCGTTGGTGGTCCGAATCATACGCTCAGCCTTGCCGTTCTGGGGGGAAGTGTACGGGCATGACATCCGCAACTGAACACCGCGAGAAAGCAGAAAGTCACGGAACGTAGAGTTGTCAAACTCGCGCACGTTGTCGCACTGGACCGCACGGATCATGCGCCCAAACTGGGTGGACACCCAAGCAAAGAAGTGAGAAAGAGTACCAAATGTATCACACTTTTGTCGCAAGGAAAAAGTCCACGAATAGTGCGAAAAATCATCAACGACCACCAAGTAATACTTGCATCCAGAAACACTAAGAACAGGTGAAGTCCAAAGATCACAGTGAATCAAATCAAAGATGTGCTCGACACGAGTGACAGAGTGCGAAAAAAGAAGTCGAACGTGGCGACCCAACTGACAAGCATGGCAAAGAGAATCATGAGTACCCCGAGTACACGAAATCACTGAACTACCAGACAACTTCGACATAGCATCAACACTGGGGTGGCCGGCGATGCCAAATGGTCGAAGAAGCTGTCATAGTCAGGGCAAGAGGCGAAGCAGAAGTAGGAAGACGCATCGTGTACAGGGGACCCGTACTATCACAAGGAAAGAGAATGCGTCGAGTAGTAAGATCCTTCACAGTTACACCATAAGGATCAAACTCAAGGGAAACATGGTTGTCAGTAGTAAAACGACGAAAGGAAAGAAGGTGTTGAATGATGTCAGGTGCAACAAGAACATCACGTAGCTGAAACGAATCCGGCGAACCCGAGTCACCTACTGCGGTGACTAGAAGAGTCGACCCATTCCCAACAAGGAGGAAGGATCAGAGGGACGGGAAGGGCCGGTAGAGGAGAGGATACCGACGTCAGGGGTGGTGTGGTACGAGGCACCGGAGTCCACCACCCAGTCAGGGCCAAACGGCGTGAGACCCCGCAGGTAGACCGACGGTGTAGAACGGGTCGCGACATGCCCCGGCGGTGGCGGCGCCGGGAAGGAAGACAACACACTCGGACCCTCGACAGTGGTGCCAACAGAGTAGGCAACAGCCGATCCAGGTACATCAGCCGATGGCGGCCGAGAGGCACCTCCTAGGGCGGCAGCAGGCCAGGCGGCGCCGTCGTGGGGGGTTGCAGGTCCGGCAGCCCAAGGGGCGGCTGCAGCTGCTGTGGGCCAGGCAGCGGCGCCGTCGTGGGGCACTGCAGAGGCAACGGCAGGCCACGGGGCGGCTACAGCTGCTGCGGGCCAGGTACCGGCGCCATCGTCGGGCGCTGCAGAGGTGACGACGGCGGGCCAGGCAGCAGCGGCTCGAGGGGTGGCAGCGCTAGGGGCTGCAGGAGCGCCGGCCCCTCCAGCAGCGAGAGGCCAGGGGGCTGCGGCCCCTCCAGAGGTGGAGGGCTGCCCCTCCAGAGGCGACAGCGCCTCCAGAATCGACAGAGCAGGGGTGGCGGCAGCCCCCCCAGACGAGGCGGCGCCCCCCCTCCCCCCCCCCCCCCCCCCCCCCCGTGCGCGCGCGGCCCCCATCCGGGTGGGGGCGGCCCGAATCCGGGTGGAGCCACCCCGATCCAGGGCGCGGCGGCCCCGAATCCGGATGGGTTGGTGGCAGCGGCCCAGGGCACGGCGGAGGCTGGGGTGGCGGCGGCCCCTCCAGAGGAGGCGGCGCCCTCCCCTGCGCGCGCGACCCCATTCGGCGGCTCCGGCGGCGGGCGGCGCACCAGGGGCGGCGGCGGCATGAGCCTAGGGCTGCGGCGGCGGCGGCGCACGGACAGGGGGTGCGGCGGCGGCGGCGCACGGACAGGGGGTGCGGCGGCTGGACCATTAGGGTTAGGGTTCAGCCCTAATCCTAATTATTCCTAGCTTCTGATACCATAATAGAGGGCTAATGATAGCTGTATTAGATGGATACATAATGTTGGGGTACAGGTCTGATTATATAGAGGGATTAGGAGGGGAAAGGGACTAATCTACCCCTAACCCTAATCCCTCTCTAAAGACTAATATGCCCCTGTGACACACCGTTAATTACAGTGTCTAACAACGACTTCTCGGAGATCCGAGACTAATGTATCTTGTATAAAGTTTATGCTTTATCAATATATGTGAATATTGTGCAAATTATTCATGTGTCACTTTATATACTTACTGTTTCATATGGAATTTTAAGTATGACATGTGCTGATCGCTGTTGTTTTGAATTTCAGAATGACTCGTACTCGTGCCAACCCGGACGTTGGGATTTCCAGTCAGAGGGGAGAGACCTCCCAACAGCCTCCCGAGCACTCCTCGGGACAGCAACAGCAGCAACAGCAACAACCGCCACCGCCAACGCTTACCTTGGCTGACATTGTGGCAGCGATGGCGGGCTCTCATCAGCAGCACACGTAGTTGCTGCAAACCCTCACTGCGAATACGTCTCGACCAGAGAGACGTCAAGATCGTGAGGAGCGCCAACAGAGCTCCTACTCTGACTTTTTGGCGACTCATCCCCCGGTATTCTCAAGGGCGGATGAACCCCTCGATGCGGACAACTGGCTCCGCAGGATGGAGATGAAGTTCGGGCTGCTCCAAGTGAGTGAGCAGCGCAAGACTCAGTTCGCGGTCCAATAGCTCCAGAGATCCGTGAGCGTGTGATGGGCGAATTACTGTGCTTCGCAGCCCACCGAGCGAGTTATGACCTGGGCGGAATTCCGGACAGCCTTCAGGGCCTATCATATACCGCCGGGTCTCATGAAGAGGAAGACGCAGGAGTTCTTACGCCTGCAGCAAGGGAGCCGGAACGCGTTGGAATACTCCAGGGCGTTCAATGATCTTGCGCTCTACGCTTCTTATCACGCCGATACCGACGAGAAGCGGTGGGATCATTTCTACCAGGGGCTTAACCCGCTCCTGAAGGACAAACTGGCGATTTTCAATCGCGGCAGCCTCAACGATATAATTGATGCTGCGATTGTTTAGGAGGACTCCGGCAAGGAGTTAGCGGCGGCGGAAAGGAAGCGAAACACGCAGTAAAGCAACGGAGGAGGAGGTGGTCCTTCTCAAAAATACCGGATGGTGAATCGCCCACCATCAGGTCCACGCTGGCAGCCACCACAGAGGCCGATGTCATTCCGCAGTCGGCCATATTCTAAACTAGCATTCAGGCCAGCACTGTCAGTCCCACCTCTGCAGCAACAACAGCAGCAGCGGGCGATGCCGCGTGCGTATGCACCTCAGCAGCGCATGCCGGGCTTTCTTCCACCAAGCACCGAACAAGCAGCAGCCACATGCTACAAGTGTGGTCGTCCGGGACACTTCGTCAGCAGTTGTCCGGAGAGGCAAGGCGGCGGAGTTGCACCGCAACTTCCGGGGAGGAATCAGTCCCGGAACCCCACTAATGCGCGGCGGGCAAACCCTAGGCCCTGTTGGAAATCCGGGATTAATTCTCTCTAATCTGTTCTCTTGATCTATTCTCAATAGGGGGGCTGTATATATAGCCCCAAATTACAGAGTCCTTATCTAATACTAACTCCTACTCTTATTAGAGTAGAACTCTATCCCTAACACTAATTATTCTAGAAAAAACAGGATTATATCTAATAATCACCTCCTAATCTCGTTTTTCTAGATCACACTCACACTAATTAGGATGGAGACACACTTCCACCCTAAACACACTTTCGGGATGGACACAACTGCACCCCCAGGATGGTCACATCTACATCCTGCACAACTCAATTTTGGGATGGGCACGTCTTCATCCCCAGGATGGCCGCATTTTTATCCTGCACACAAATTCGGGTTGGTCACATCTTCAACCCCAGGATGGACTCATCTTCATCCTGCACTTGATTTCGGAATGGACGCATGTTCAATCCGATCACACATCCACACACTCGAGATGGTCACATCTTCATCTCGAGCACACCTTGCTTGTGAGATCAAAACAAAGTATCTTCTGACGCAAGAAGCGCCATTTCATCTTCATTTTCGTTCTTGGAGCATTCTTTGGCAAAGTGACCAAGTTTTTGACAATTGAAGCATCGAATCTTCAATTTGTAAAATTTCTTGTTCTTCTTTTGACCACCCTCCTGAGCCTTCCACTCTTTTCTTGTCAAAAGAAGCTTCTCTCCACCCTTTGCTTCTCTTGCTCTCCACCCCTCTCTTGTTAAAAGGAGTCTTTCTTCATGATCTTGGTTGTTGAAGCCAAGTACATGCTCCTCATGTGCTTTGAGCCTATGGACGAGTTCTTCCACAGTCATTGCCTTTAAGTCCACAAATTGCTCAATGGTGGATGCAATGTGAAGAAATTTCGAAGGTAGAGCTCGCAACAATTTCTTCACGATGTAGCTTTCTTCAACTCTTCCTCCAAGGCCACAGATCTTTGTGACAATGATCATTACTCTTGTGGCAAAGTCGTCGATGGAGTCTCCTTCGTTCATGCGCATTAGGTCAAACTCATTTTGAAGAGTCTAGATTCTTGCTTCCATCACGTGTTCTTCACCCAAGAACTTGATCTTGATCAACTCCCACGCTTCTCTAGCTGTCTCCTTCTCAGAAATTCGCATGAGAGTGTCTTCATCAATAGCATGATAGATGGCCGCAAGAGCCAGCTGATCTTGCTTTGGATCAACGTTGCTTTTCTTCTCCTCAATAGCTTCCCATACCCCTTGCGCCTTCAAGAAAACCTTCATCTTTATAGCCCATGTTGTATAGTCGGTCTTCGTTAATAAGAATTAGATTAGGGAAAAAGTAATCTCAATTAACACCTGTCAATGGGTTACATATATAGGGGATACAGCTTAAGGGTTAAGCAACCCTAATATCAAAAGACTAAAATACCACTACCCCCTATACATGCAGTCTAACACCCCCTGCAGTCCCAACATCTAGCCACGGCAGATGTTGAGACTGGACCGAAACTCGGTGAACACCGTCGAAGGAAGTCCCTTGGTGAAGATGTCGGCGAACTGCGACGACGTCGGTACGTGCAGGACTCGCACCTCCCCGAGAGCCACCCGCTCACGAACAAAGTGAAGATCGATCTCTACGTGCTTCGTGCGCTGATGTTGCACCGGGTTGGTGGAGAGGTAGACGGCGCTGACGTTGTCGCAGTAGACCAACGTACTCCGGGCAAGGGGAGAGTGAAGCTCCTGAAGCAGCTGCTGAAGCCAGGAAGACTCGGCCACGCCGTTTGCCACGGCGCGGTATTCCGCCTCGGCACTCGAGCGGGACACCACGTGCTGCCGCTTCGAGGACCAGGAGACGAGGTTGCCGCCCAGGAAGACGGCGTAGCCAGAGGTGGACCGACGGGTATCCGGGCAGCCCGCCCAGTCAGCGTCGGTGTAGACGACCAGCTCGGAGGCAGAGTCGCGCCGCAGAAGAAGACCGTAGTCGTGAGTGCCACGCAGGTACCGAAGGATCCGCTTCACCGCCGTGAGATGGGGCTCCCGCGGATCATGCATGTGGAGACACACCTGCTGAACCGCGTAGGAGATGTCCGGCCTGGTGAAGGTGAGATACTGCAGTGCACCAGCAAGACTCCTGTAAGTGGTGGGGTCGGCTACCGGAGCGCCATCGGTCGAAGACACCTTTGCCTGGGTGTCCACGGGAGTGGAGCATGGCTTGCAATCAGCCATACCCGCTCGCTCGAGGATATCCAGGCAGTACTGCCGCTGGTGGAGGAAAAGAGCACCCGGGCGGTGCTCGACCGCAACGCCCAGGAAGTGGTGAAGCTGGCCGAGATCCTTCATCGCAAACTCACGCTGCAGGGCGGAGATCGTGCGCTGAAGAAGAGCCGAGCTAGACGCCGTGAGGACAATATCGTCCACGTACAGGAGGAGGTAGACGGTGTCACCCTCACGCCTGTAGATGAAGAGCGAAGTGTCCGACTTGGCCTCGACGAAGCCGAGCGAGACCAGGAAGGAGGCAAACCGGTTGTACCAGGCCCGAGGTGCCTGCTTCAGCCCGTACAGGGACTTGTTCAGCCGGCAGACCATGTCTGGACAAGCTGAATCAACAAACCCTGTCGGCTGACTACAGTACACCGTCTCCGTCAGCGTCCCGTGGAGAAAGGCATTCTTGACGTCCAGCTGGTGGACAGGCCAAGAACGCGACAGAGCCAGCGACAGAACGGTACGAACTGTCGCCGGCTTCACCACCGGGCTGAAGGTCTCGTCATAGTCGACGCCGGGACGCTGCGTGAAACCGCGAAGCACCCATCGTGCCTTGTACCTCTCTAGAGACCCATCCGCCCTCCGCTTATGCGTGAACACCCACTTGCCCGTGACAACATTGCCACGAGCGGGACGGGGAACCAGGTCCCAGGTCCGGTTGGCAAGTAGGGCTGCATACTCTTCTTCCATAGCCCGACGCCAATGAGGATCGGCGAGGGCGCTACGGACAGAAGAGGGGATAGGCGAGATGGGTAACGAGGACAAGGCAGGCTCCGGAGGGGTCGAGGACGAGAGAACAACCCCGGAGAAGCGCTCCACAGGTCGAAGGACGCCGGCAGCCCGTCGAGTCACCATCGGGTGAACGTGACGAGGGTCCCGGTGAAGCAGCGGAGGGTGGTACACCTGGTCCGCAGGGCGCGAAGAGGACGGTCCACCAACCCGCGCTCGTCGATGATAGACGAGAACGGGGTCGGCGTACCGCGGTCCGGGGGCCGCAGGTGGTACGGCTGACGACGTCGAAGACACTGTCGAGGGCGTCGGAGACACGTGAGGCGTCACGGAGGACGTCGGAGACGCTGGGGCCGCGTGTGGCGCAGCAGACGTCGTCGAAGACGCAGGAGCCGCGCGTGGCGCAGCGGACGTCGGAGACGCAGGAGCCGCGCGTGGCGCAGCGGACGTCGTCGGAGACGCTGGGGCCGCGCACGGCGCAACTGCTGGTGTCGAGGACGCCGAGGCCGCGCTCGGCGCAGCAGGCGTCGGCAGGGACGTCGAAGCTACACTCTGCGCAGCAGGTGTCGTCCGGGCCGCGCGTGGCACAGCAGGTGTCGTCAGGGCCGCGCGTGGCGCAGCAGACGACGCCGGGGACACCGGTACCGCGCGTGGCGCAGCAGGTGTCGTCGGGGCCGCGCGTGGCACAGCGGGCGACACCGGGGACACTGGGGCCGCGCGTGGCGCAGCTGGCGGCGTCAGGGACGCCGGTGCCGCACGTTGCGCAGCAGGAGGGTAACCTGCAAGAGGTAAAAGACAAGGTCGCGGTACAGGAGCGGCCTCGGGGTCAGTGGAGAAGAAGGAATCCAACTCAGCAACGGAGTCAGAAGACGGGGTGGAAAAAGGAAAGGAAGACTCGTCGAAGACGACGTGTCGGGAGATCAAGATACGACGGGTGGTAAGGTCAAGGCACCGGTACCCCTTGTGGTCTGGGGAGTACCCAAGGAAAACACACCGAGTCGAGTGAGGCGCAAGCTTATGGGAAGCTGTGGCGGAAAGGTTAGGGTAGCAAGTGCACCCAAACACTCGAAGGTGGTCGTAGAGAGGAGGGGTGCCGAACAAAGCAAAGTGAGGGGTGGGAGCACTAATCGCCTTAGTAGGAAGGCGATTAATGAGGTAGGTGGCGGTGTGAAGCGCCTCCGCCCAGTAACGAGCGGGGATAGAAGCCTGAAACATCAGAGAGCGCATGACATCGTTGGTGGTTCGAATCATGCGCTCAGCCTTGCCGTTCTGGGGGGAAGTGTATGGGCAAGACATGCGCAACTGAACGCCGCGAGAAAGCAGAAAATCACGGAACGCAGAGTTGTCAAACTCGTGCCCGTTATCGCACTGAACCGCACGGATCGTGCGCTCAAACTGGGTGGACACCCAAGCAAAGAAGTGAGAAAGAGTGCCGAACGTATCAGACTTCTGTCGCAAGGGAAAAGTCCACGAATAGTGCGAAAAATCATCAAGAACCACCAAGTAATACTTATATCCAGAAACACTGGGAACAGGTGAAGTCCAAAGATCACAATGAATCAAATCAAAGATGTGCTCCACACGAGTGACAGAATGCGGAAAGGGAAGTCGAACGTGGCGACCCAACTGACAAGCATGGCAAAGAGACTCATGAGTGTCCCGAGTACACGGAATCGCTGAACTACCAGACAACTTCGACATAGCATCAATACCAGGGTGGCCAAGCCGCCGATGCCAAATGGTCGAAGAAGCTGTCGTAGTCAGGGCAAGAGGCGGAGCGGAAGCGGGAAGACGTATCGTATATAGGGGACCCGTACTATCACAACGAAAGAGACTGCGTCGAGTAATAAGATCCTTCACAGTTACACCATAAGGATCAAACTCAAGAGAAACATGGTTGTCAGTTGTAAAACGACGAACGGAAAGAAGATGCTGAATGATGTTAGGAGCAACAAGAACATCACGTAGCTGAAACGAATCCGGCGAACCCAAATCACCAACTGAGGTGACTGGAAGAGTCGTCCCATTCCCAACAACGATAGATGAAGGATCAGAGGGACGGGAAGGGCGGGTAGAAGAGAGGATACCGACGTTAGGGGTGGTGTGGTACGAAGCACCGGAGTCCACCACCCAGTCAGGGCCAGACGGCGTAAGACCCCGTAGGTATAACGACGGTGTAGAATGGGTCGCGACATGCCCCGGCGGTGGTGGCGATGGTGGCGCAGTCCACGCGGCCCAGGCGAAAGGCGACGACACAACTGGTGAGGCAGCGGTGGCCCAGGGCAGCGCTGGTGAGGTGGTAACGGCCCAGGGTGGCACTGTCGAGCCGGCGGCGGGACGAACTCCAACATCAGTCCTCCAGAAGTGAGCGTCCTCGCTGTACTGGCCGCCGACACACGGGCTAGCAGACATCGCGGCAGCTGAGGAGGACGGGAAGCGGGAGAAGTCGAAGTCGAGGTCGAGGCAGCCGGCGCAGGTGGGGTTGCCCGAGGCGCTGGCGAAGCGGAGGTCGCGCGCGACAGGGAGCGACCACCCGCCGTGGTAGTCCTGCAGCAGGACGAGCACCTCGAGAGCGCGGTCGAGGACCTGCTGGAGGTCCACCGTGGCCCGCAGGTGGTCGACGATCTCAGCCGCGGCGCCGAGGGACTCGATCCCGTCGCTGACGCAGCCGGGAGAGCGCGCGCAGCAGCCGAGAGAGCGCGCGCAGCGGCCGGGAGGGCTTGGTGGCTGGGAGGACGCGGCCCCTGTTAGGGCGCGACAGCCGGGAGGACGCGCGCAGCGGCCGCGAGGGGAGCGCGTGGCGGCCGCGAGGGGAGCGGCCGGGAGGGCGAGGCACCGTCGAGGGCAGAGGGCAGCACGTCGACAGTGGAGGGCGCGCGTCGAGGGCAGCGCCGTCGAGGGCAGCGGGCGGCGCCGTCGAGGGCGAAGGGCACGCGTCCGGGAGGTGCAGCTGCGGTGCAGCCTGACGCGTGGCGGCCGCGAGGTGGGGCGCGCGGCGGCGCGAGGAGGGGCGCGCGGCAGCCTCGAGGTGGGGCGCACGGCGCCGCGAGGTGGGGCGCGCGGGGCGCGCGGCAGCCTCGAGGTGGGGCGCGCGGCGGCGCGAGGAGGGGCGCGCGGCAGCCTCGAGAGCCTCGAGGTGGGGCGCGCGGCGACGCGAGGTGGGGCGCGCGGCGGCCTCGAGGTGGGGCGCGCGGGGCGCGCGGCAGCCTCGAGGTGGGGCGCGCGGCGGCGCGAGGAGGGGCGCGCGGCGGCGCGAGGAGGAGCGCTCGCGCGGTGGCCGGCTGAGGAGAGAGAAGAGAGAAAAATCTGATACCAAATTAGATTAGGGAAAAAGTAATCTCAATTAACACCTGTCAATGGGTTACATATATAGGGGATACAGCTTAAGGGTTAAGCAACCCTAATATCAAAAGACTAAAATACCCCTACCCCCTATACATGCAGTCTAACAATAAGGAATAATGCAGTGTCATTGATTTACCCTCCATATTATGTACACCTCTTGTGTACGTTTAGTAAATCAATAACAACCTCTGGTACACTTCAGGTGGCTTTAGCAAATAGCAACAGCAGCTGGACCCAGTTCAATTCAGCCAAGTGACCTGAAGGGCCCAAACAGCCCAGCCAGCCCGTCACACAGCAAACCCTAATCAGGCACAAGCCTCCTCCTCCTCTCTGTTCAGCCTCCGCCTGCTCTCTTCCTCCGCCTCCGACGAGCCTCCTCGTCAAGAACGTCACGGACCACGACCGCGTCCACGTGAAGGAAGCACGCAAGGTCGCCAGAGGGCAATGCGGACAAGTTTCACCGTCCTCCCCGAGCGCGATTGGACTCGCAGCTGGCTGATTTGCTCAGCCTTCGTCAGGTTCAAGCGCACTACTTAAAGCCGCCTCAAGGTCGTACGTGCAGCACCAGATCCTGGTCGATTCCGGCGGCATGGCCGTCGATCTGTAGCTGACGGCGCCAACGAGCCGAATTCGGGCGTCAGTCGGGACCACCAGAAGCTCCCTCCTGAACAGAGTCGCACCCGCCTAGGGTTTACCCGAGTCGCCGCCCTTCTGGTGTCCACCTGCCGGCGCCTAGGGTTTCGGGGGGGGGGGGGGGGGGGGGGGGGGGGTGGCGCCTGTCGAACCAGCGCAACTCGATCTGTTGAGGTGTGTGTTCTTGGCCTCCTCCCCCCTCTGTTTTCTCATCCTAAAGCTCTGATACCAATTGTTGGAAATCCGGAATTAATTCTCTCTAGTCTGTTCTCTTGATTTATTCTCAATGGGGGGTTGTATATATAGCCCCAAATTACAGAGTCCTTATCTAATACTAACTCCTACTCTTATTGGACTAGGACTCTATCTCTAACACTAATTATTCTAGAAAAACGGGATTATATCTAATAGGCCCGGCACCGTCCACCAACTTGCCATAGAGGACGTGTCGGAGGGAGAGCCAATTCTTGCGGGTATGTTCCAACTCCACCAGCATCCCGCCACAGTATTATTTGATTCAGGCGCCACGCACAATTTTATTAGACAAGCTTTCGGTGCTAAATACAGCTTGCAAATACTACCCACCGATAGCCCATATTTGATTTGTTCACCGGGTGGGAAGATTTCAGCAGACATGATGGTTTCTAAATTAACATTATGCTTAGAGGGTAGAGTGTACCCTACGTCTCTCATAGTTCTAGAGGGACAGAAGGTCGATGTCATCTTAGGGATGTCGTGGTTAACCCGCCACGGCGCTGTTTTAGACACCGTCCTCCGAGTCGTGCATCTACACCTAGAAATGCACGAGTCACATTCCTTATTTCTGGACAGTCCAGAAATAAAACTTCCAAGTGTGTATCAATCTACAACCATCAGATTGGAAGACATTCCAGTTGTCCGTGAGTTCCCTAACGTGTTCCCGGATGATTTACCGGGGATGTCACCCGACAGGGAGGTAGAGTTCAAGATTGAACTTGCACTGGGAACCATGCCAATATCTCGAAAGCCGTACAAGATGGCGCCCAAGGAATTGGATGAACTGAAGACTCAGCTAACGGACCTGCTGGAGAAGGGTTTTATTAGGTCGAGCTCCTCGTCATGGGGTTGTTCGGCATTGTTTGTGAAGAAGAAAGACGAGATGTTGTGGCTTTATGTGGACTATCGTCCACTAAATGTCGTAACCATCAAGAACAAGTACCCGTTGCCACGGATCGACATGTTGTTTGATCAGTTGGCCGAAGCAAAGATCTTTTCCAAGATGGACTTAACATCCTGGTACCATCATTCCGAAGACGGCTTTCTCGATGAGGTACGGACTTTATGAGTACCTGGTCATATTCTTCGGCCTCACCAACGCTCCAGCTCACTTCATGTATTTGATGAACTCAATATTCATGCCGGAACTGGACAAGTTTATCGTGGTCTTCATGGACGACATATTGGTAATATTCCAAGTCGGAGGAAGAACACAAGAAGCATCTGCGTATAGTCTTGCAACGGCTGCGGGATCACAAGCTATACGCGAAATTCAGCAAGTGCGAATTCTGGATATCGCAAGTGCCTTTTCTCGAGCATGTCATCTCAGCGGAGGGCATCGTTGTAGACCCGAGTAAGATCACACAAGTGTTGAATTGGAATTCCCCGAGGACTGTTCACGAGGTACGGAGTTTCCTCGGACTCGCGGGATATTACCGGAGGTTCATTCCGAACTTCTCGAAGATTGCCAAGCCTATGACGGAGCTGCTGAAGAAGACTACCAAATATGTTTGGAGTCCAGCATGTGAAGCAGCGTTCAAGGCATTAGTGAAGCACCTGACATCAGCACCGGTTTTGGCGCAGCCAGACACAACAAAACCGTTCGATGTGTACTGTGATGCATCTGCCATTGGGCTCGGATGTCTGCTGATGCAAGACCGAAGAGTGGTCGCGTATGGATCACGACAGCTCAGAAACCATGAGCAGAATTATCCAACTCGCGACTTGGAGCGCGCTGTCATGGTACTCGCACTTAAAATGTGGAGGCACTACCTACTCGGTAACCTCGTACATATATATACCGACCACAAAAGCCTCAAGTAGATATTCACTCAGAAAGAGTTGAACATGAGGCAACGAAGATGGTTAGAATTGATAAAGGATTACAAAATAGAGATCCATTATCACCCCGTCAAGGCAAACGTAGTGGCAGATGCGCTGATTCGCTATCACACATCAACAATCTGACCATCACACCGTTGGAAGAGAGCGAGCCACCGTTGCATGTGATCCCACATGAAGCTCTCTACAACTAAGCTTTAATCCCCACCATCTGTGAAGAGATAGCGGCAGCTCAGAAACATGACAAGGGCATGTCGCATTTGCGGAGACGTATAGACAGTGGGGAGCTAAAATGTTTCCGAAAAGACGAAGACGGCGTCCTATGGTTCAAGGACCGGATCATCGTACCGCGTAACCCGGAGTTACAGAAGAAAATCCTTGATGAGGCTCACTTGTCAAAGTTTTATATTCACCCTGGCAGCAACAAAATGTATCAAGAACTCAGAAGAAAGTTTTGGTGGACACGGATGAAGCAGGAGATCGCAAAGTACGTGTCCGAGTGTGATACATGTCGAAGGGTGAAGGCAGATCATATGCGAAAACCGGGACTGCTACAACCATTGTTCGTTCCTGCCTTGAAGTGGGAGGATTTGAGCATGGACTTCATCGTCGGTTTACCCACCACTTTTCAGAAACACAATTCTGTGTGGGTGATCGTCGACCGGCTCACCAAAGTTGCCCATTTCATCCCGGTCAACACAAACTACAACGCCAAGAAGTATGCTGAATTGTATACCTCACGGATCCTATGCTTGTACGGCGTACCCCGCACCATCATATCGAATCGGGGCACTTTATTTGTGTCCCGTTTTTGAGAGCAGCTACATGCTGCGTTGGGGACGAAACTGATCCGTAGTTCAGCATACCACCCGTAGACGGATGGACAAACCAAACGGGTAAATCAAATTTTAGAATATATGCTACAAGCTTGCGCTATCAACCGTAATTTTTTCACCGTCCTCTCTCTCATTTTCTGATTTTTATCTTATAATCTCGGGACGAGATTCTTTTAAGGGAGAGGAATGTAAGGGACTAAGTTTTTGACACATAATCAAAGTGTTCACCACACACACACACTTCATTTGAAGTAATTTGATGAATACATTTGAAGAGCATGTAAACACCATCAACATGCTCATTCAACATGCTCATTAGAGAATAAACTCATAAAATGCAAAAGTGGTATTTTCCACATGCATCATATATGGGATGGACATATTAAAAAGTCCTACACCTTGCTAGGAATGTACATGCCAAATTTCAGCCAAATCCAAAACCTCTTTGATGTCTTTTTGGGTATAACTAGAAAGAGGGTAGTTTGAACTCAAATTCAAATTCAAACTGTTTCCATCCCATGAATTCAAAAATGGGAGGCATATTCTTACTCAGCACATTTTTATGAGCTCACACACCAATTTTCACTCTATTTGGAGTTGATCTTGACATGATCTAAGTTTAGCAAATTTCAACTTTATTTGAATTTCCAACTGCATATGTGCTGAAAATAGATTTAAACAAACCCTAATTTGAAATCTATCCAATTCAAATGGCCAAAGGGTAGATAATTCAAATGACCAATGTTAATTGGTTCTCTACTGTTTAGAGCAGTGAGGAAAATTCAATTTTGAGGTTAAAACCAGAGTGGGACCCACATGTCAGCCTCACCAGTGTTCAAACCGACTGAAGTCACCGCCGCTCGGTTCATGCACGCGACCACGCGAGTGCCACGGCATTTTCCCACCGCTGCCACCTCCTGGTCGCCGGTCACCGCCCCAAACCGACGTCCCTAGCTATTTAGCTGCGAGCTGCCGCCAGCAGCAGCCCACTTTCCCACTGCCTCGACGTTTCCAGCACTGAAAATCGCCGCACAGCCCCGTCGCATCACCTCGTCGTCGACCGGCCAGCACAGTCCCTTCCACCGTGAGCTGAGGCCACAAACGGCACCGTCGGTCCTTGTTCGACATGCTACATCCCTCAACTGCTCGTGATAAGCTTCGGTGTAGCTTGTCCAAGCCGATCTTTCAGTACTCCGTCAACCCGAGAGCTCCTCCGACTCAACACCGTCGCCCGAGCAGCGCAAAGCTTCTCCAGCGCGACCAACGTGTCTCGGAGGTTAGCATCCAAGTCTAGTAGCTCTCCCCGAAATACCCTAGGTCCCTCTTAGCGCTGGTTAGCCGGAATTTCAACTTTCCCGATGATCGCTGGAAAGGACCACGAGAACCAAAACTCGAAATTCACCTCGATCACTTGATCACCGGAGATCCTGGTCGAGCCGAAGCTAGAGTAGCACCTCACGGTCACCTCAGCCAAATCCTAGCGGTAATGATCAACCCAGTGAGCAGAGCACCGGAATTTGGCCATCGCCAGTGAAAACGGCTTGGGTCGTCGGTGAAGTCTACTTTCCCGGCGATCTCCGTCCAAGAGAAGGGCAAGGATAGCTTCCTCGTGCCACAGTGGTGTTTTGCAACCCATTAGTTGATCGTGTTCACCGCTGAGACGAGCTAGCGCCGTCGGACCCGAGCTCATCTTCCACCTCCGCCGTCGCCGACCAGGTTTCCGGCGATGTCAAGGTCCGAGAAAGTGTCCAGCGTGTGCGCTGTGCTCCAAGGATCACGTAGGAAGAAACCGCGTCGAAAATTAGGCAGTAGCGGTCGAGAACGAACCGCGCCACCGGCGCTGGACATCGCGCGCTCGGGCGCTGGTGGGAGGTAGACGAAGGCACTGTACATGGGACCCACGTGCAGTATTTTAAACATTTCCCGATTTTCAGATTTAGTTCAAACTTCAAACCCACATAACTTTGACTAGGAATCCAAATCGAGTGAACCAAATTTTGTTGGATTTAGCTCTCTGATTACTTTCCAGCAAATCAAGTTTCACTTCATGAAAATCCTTAGTTCTCCAGAATTAATTCTTCAAAGTTAATACTGTTTAGAATTTTAACTAGAGAACCCTTTGGAGGAAATTTCTAAAATTTTGCTGGGATGTTCACCAAAATATCCCTGTGCTACCATAAAAAATTCAGATCCATTTGAGCTCATTTGATCCACCTAATGGTGTGATTAATAAAACTGTTCCAGAGAAAATAGAATATGTCCAGAAACATTTTCAGAATTTCTCTGAACTTGTTTAGCTCATATGTTTAGCTAGGAACCTTCAAATTAAGTGAGACCAACTTCATTAGAACCCTCTGAAAACCTAGTTTTCAGAAAGTCATGTCTTGCTCCATGAAAATCCTAGAACACCCTAAGAGCTCCAATTAAGGTCAAGTACATAATTATTTGTGGAAAGCTCAAATGAGCTTTGCTGCAAATAAAACTTGACCAAGTCTCTGTTTAGGTTGTATCCAAACCACGGTAAAAATTTCAGAGTCATTGAGTCTGTCTAGGGAGACTTATAGTCTTCATAAGTTTAAATTTATTTCAAATGCATTTAAATTGATACATATTTATGTTATCTCATGTAGTCCCTAAGGTTGAGTAGGAACCCGAAGTCTTAGACTTCGTCACTCCGGAAGAGCAGATAGCCTACAACCAAGAGCAGCAAGGCAAGCTCCGGTTTGCATTAACTTTTTTGCATTAACCAAGAGCGGCAAGGCAAGCTCCGGTTTGAAATCCAAATGCATAGCCAAGAAAACCATGGGTTGGGATTAGGATTGAAAACCTCGTTTAGCTACTGCAATGCTAAGATAGTGTAGGATTCAGTACAAGTCGAGTAGTTGGAACTACTCGCGAGGATAGGCTAGAGGCACTCGACTCGGGTAAAGATAGCAAATAAAACACATGGCAAGAAAAGTGAGACCGGGCGGAGAGTAAGGGCAGCAGGACTTTGGGGTCTGGGTGCTATAGCTCCGCTTGTGTCGATTGAGGACTGAGTCGTGTGCGGGCCTGTTGAACAAGCTAGAACAGTACCAAAGACGTACCGGCTATATGGGAACCGGGAAACCGATGTAACTCGGGTAGCTAGGTATTGAGACATTGCCTGTCGTTCAGAGGGTAGGTTGAGAGCTCGAGGTGTAAATCGGCTGGCGGCACGGTGGATGCGCGCGCAGAGACCTCTTGCTCGGGGCGATAGGACCGGTTCAATATTTAGCTGACGGGTGAAAGGTGGTTGCGTACGACGTCCGGAATGGTTGCTGTAGGCAACATCGAGTATGGGCGTACGTGACGGGTTATTCGGGTAACCCTGCAGGTGTAAATCGATTATAATCGTCATCCCTCGCGGTCAGTGAGTACCACTTGATCACTGTACCGTGACGTAGAAAAAACAGGCTAGATACATGTTAAAAGTTTGCTGATTTGAAAGATATACTCTGCTTGGTAATGTCTTGTTGTAGTGTTAGAGCTAATTAAACTTCTTTTCAACTTTGGCCGAAGTACATGAGAGAAATGCGTTTCTTGTTTGATTGCGGCTCTCTCATGTGCCTTAGCGTAAGGTTCTCCACAACCTGCTACTAAAAGTTGAAAATAAGGTTCCACTAATTAGGCGAGTCATTTGCAACTTATTTTACCTCATGTAACCTATCAACCTTCATGTAGAAGTTTCATGTATAGGAGAGACGGGTCAGTCTTGCTGAGCCATCGTGCTCACTGCTTGTGTTTGAAGCTTTTGCAGAGTTTTATGAGGAAGGGACTCCCGAGGAGACGAAACCCCAGGAGGGGAACCTCGTCGAGTGGGAGTCGTGCACGCTGCCGTGTTAGTGTATGTGCGTGCTAGCGGGAACACGTTCACAGGCTGAACGTGAACTCAATGCATAGTCTACGCACGTGAGTGTAGACTGCACTATTTTGTTGTAAAAATGTTCACAAACTGGTTTATGTAATAAAACTTTGCTTCCGTTTTGTACTTTTGATGTGTGTTATCCAGTGTTGTGCAACGCAGCACCCCTCAACGTGATCCTGGCTCTTTAAGACCGTGGGGTCGTGTCAGTGGTTGCTCTTCATGCGCAGTCTGCCGAGATTCAGAACATCCGGACACTCGTGCCGGTTGTTCTCAGCTCCTAGTCCACCTCATATGCCTGGTGGCGTGACCTAGTGCTCCTCACGCTGAGGCGCTACTGCCTCGACGATCACGTCCTCCAGGACGATTCTTCAGTGGACATCTCGTGGATCATCATGGACGGCCTGGTCCTATCCTGGATCCTTGGCTCCCTGTCGGAGGAGCTACAGGACATCGTCAGGCAGCGCGGTGGCGGCATTGCTCAATGGGCCTGGCTGGTCCTTGAGCAGCGGTTTCTAGGAAACCGCGCGACTCGAGCCCTTCACATCAGCACTCGGTTCCAGAACACCGTCCAGGGTGACCGTCTGTCTCCACCTACTGCCGGGAGATGAAGGGCATGGCGGATGCCCTACGTGACCTTGGCGAGCCGGTCACTGATAGCGCCCTTGTTCTTCGGGTCCTTCAGGGCCTGAATGAGCGCTATTGTCACCTACGGACATGGCTACTCCGACTAGAGCCACTCCCTATCTTCGAGAAGGTATGGTCTGATCTTGAGCTTGAGGAGATCACTGCAAGAGGCCCTACTGGCTCCGGGACTGCCACAGCCATTTATGGCTCTGGGCAGTCCCCTCATCCACCCTTACCACCTGCTGGTGGACCACCGTCACGACCACCTTCCACCCCAGGCACTCATGCCAGCACTGGAGGTGGAAATCGTCGTCGCCGAGGCAAGCACGGCGGCCGTGGTGGACGTAGCAGTGTAGGCGGCACTCCTACACCCACTACTCCGACTACTGGTGGTAGAGGTGCACCCTGGCCTACACTCTACAACCCGTGGACTGGCCAGATCTACATGTGGCCTGGGCCATCTCCAGGTTCTCAGCCTCCACGACCACCATGTCCCTAGCTGGCGTTCGTAGCCACCCCGGGCTACAGTGGACCAGCCTATAGTGCAGGTGGGTCGCCGACTCAGGCCTACGGTGGGCCTGGCTACCCTTCTGGCGGACAGTCAACCGCAACCTACGAAGGCACCGACTATCCTGTTGGGTACTCGGAGCCGTCGGCACCTCTCCAAGAGCCACCCTCGACGTGGGATCGACAGTCGTTGGCTTCTTCCTTCAGCACCATGCACCTTACTCCACCAGGTGCCGACTAGGTAGTCGACTCCGGAGCATCATACCATACCATCCCTAACGATGGTAAACTCTCTTCCACCCACCCTCCCAATCTCTCTTTTCCTTCATCTATCGTTGTTGGAAATGGGTATGTTCTTCTGGTCACCTCAGTAGGTGATTCCGGTCTCCCGGGTTCCTTCCAGATTAAAAACATTCTTATCGCTCTGGATATCATTCCAAACTTGCTCTTTGTTCGTCGTTTTACCACTGACAACAATGTTTCCATTGAGTTTGATCCTTTTTGTTTGTCTGTGAAGGATCTTTCTATCCGGCGACCTCTTTTTCGATGTGATAGCTCGGGGCCCCTATACACACTTCGGCTTCCTACTTCCGCTGCATCACCGCCTTTTGCTTTGACTACGACAGCTTCATCTGCCATTTGGCATCGCCGACTTGGCCACCCGGGTGCAGATGCTATGTCGAAGTTGTCCAGTAGTTCTGTTATCTCGTGTTCTACCCGTCTCTAACCCCACTGGTTACAGGAGTCTTGCAGGTGCTCTTCATTACCTCACCTTCACCAAGCCAGATATCTCGTATGTGGTTCAGCAAGTGTGCCTCCACATGCATGACCCAAGGGAACCGCAGCTCACCGCTGTGAAACGGATTCTTCGGTACCTACGAGGTACCCTCGACTACGTCCTCCTCCTTTGACGTGACGCAGCCTCCGAGCTGGTCGTGTACACCGACGCTGACTGGGCAGGCTGCCTGAACACACGACGTTCTACTTCTGGGTACGCCGTGTTCCTGGGCGGTAACCTCGTCTCCTGGTCCTCAAAGCGACAGCCTGTGGTGTCGCGCTCGAGTGCTAAGGCGGAGTATCGCGCCGTGGCTAACGGTGTGGCTGAGGCCTCCTGGCTTCAGCAGTTGCTTCAGGAGCTCCACACTCCCGTCGCCAAGAGCACCCTGATCTACTGCGACAACACCAGCGCCATCTACCTCTCCACCAACCCGGTCCAGCATCAACGCACAAAGCATGTCGAGATCGACCTCTACTTTGTTCGTGAGCAAGTTGCACGTGGCAAGGTTCGGGTACACCATGTGCCGACGACGACGCAGTTCGCCGACATCTTCACGAAGGGCCTCCCGTCGTCGCTGTTCTCCGAGTTTCGGTCCAGTCTCAACATCTGCAGTGGCTAGATGTTGTGACTGCGGGGGGGTGTTAGACTCTGTAATTGTGTGTGGGGCACAGGGGTATATTAGTCATTAGTGAGGGATTAGGGTTAGGGGTAGTTTAGTCTTTTCCCCTCACCTAATCCCTCTATATAATCATCCATGTACCCTCATTATTCTGATCATCTAATACAGCCCTAATCAGTCTCCTAATAGACTCGCTTTATGCTCAAGTCAAGACGAACACCCTAGCTACTTTGTCAAGTCCTCAACTTACAGCTTTGATCGAGGAAACAACATAATCTTTCCTTTTTGGGTCCAACACATTAGATGGCAACCTAATTGTATAAAAACCATCTTCCTGCAGCAATTTCTGCAACAGCAAGAGAGTAAGAAGACAGTAAACCAGGAGTAAAAAGAAGACATAGGTCAGAAATCAAGTAATCCAGTGGAGGGAAAGGAATGGAGAACGAGAAATTACTTTCAATGCATCTTTATCTTCTTTGGCCAGCTCATTCCTTGTAAAGCGGAGCTTAGTCAGAGTCTGATACACACAACGACTCAAGTTAAAAACATAGTTTTACTTGCTCACATTTGTTGTAGTAGAATGGTAAGACTATGAGTCAAATAAAAAATATGTCTCTCTTAGCCGACATTAGCAGTAGAGAAGAATGCTTACATAAGTTGATTATGTATCAACAAAATTAATAATACTAGAACACCAACAAACCCAGCCAAAATTCTGAACAAAGGTAAGCATTCTTCTTCCCTGTGCGACGCCCTGGGCTGATCAGTCCGGGCTGGACACAGGAGGTCCAGGGGCGCGCACAGAGAGGATTAGCCCGGCCCCTTTCTGCAGGGAGAGGGTGCCGGCCAAAGGAGTCCCAATTGCATACATCACCTGATTATTAGAGTCCAGGAGATAGTCTTCCTTATAGATAGAATTGTAATAAGGAAGTCCAGAAGATAGTTTTCCTTATAGATAGAGTTGTAATAAGGAAGGAGTCTTGTCACCAGGCCTACACAAGAAAAGGTGCTGGGACCCCTGTAACCATCTCAATTCAGATGAATAATACAGAAAATTCCTGTGCCTTCCCCCTGGAAAACCCTAGCCGCCAGTCCAAGAACCCCTAGCCACTGCCTCCTCTGTTCTCCCCTGTTCTGTGCGACCTAATCCAAGAACAGGTCTGCAGCTTCCCTGTTCAGTTCTCCCAAGAACAGAATCAATCTCTCCTGCTCTATTTTCTGCGCTAGGCTTACCTCTCCCCTTCTATTCTGTACACCTAGAACAGAGCTGTTATTCCTCTGTTCTTGGCTGAAAATTTCTGTTTTGTCTTCATTCAGCAAGAACAGAGGCAGTTTCAGCATCGGAATTGCAACAATCGTGGCATCAGAGCCGAGTTTGACCCTGAGTTAAATTCAGCAAGATGTCGTCTACACCTCCAAGCAGCGGCAGCACCATCAGCTATGCGACACCCTCTCCAGCAGCTCGTGAGCTGAACATCGGGACGGGGTTCCCCGTGCTCACCAAGACCAACTACGCGGCGTGGGCTGTCATGATGAAGATCAACTGCTTTGAAACGCCGTGGAGGAAGGCAACTTGAGCGAGCAAGAAGACATAATGGCGCCTGACATCCTAGTCATCGATGTCCTGCCGGAGATGATCACGATAATCGAAGAGAAGAAGACGGCGAAGGAGGCATGGGAGATCGCCATCATGCAGGTCGGGGCCGACCGCGTGAAGAAGACGGTGGCACGGCAACTCAGTCTGGAGTTCGGCGTCGCTGCCTTCAAGGATGGCGAGAGCGTGGAGGACTTCTCCCTCCTCCTGAGTGGCATTGCTATCACGGCTTGCGTCGCTAGGGGGTGGTAGAAGAGGAGGTGGTCGTGGAGAAGCAACTGCGAAGCGCTACAGAACGCTTCCAACAGATCATGATGGAGATCACGACACTGTTGGACGTGTCGACCCTCACCTTGTCAATGGTGACGGGGCGTCTCAGGGCAGCACAGAACGCCTTCGACACGACGCAGCGGAAGGGAGTTCACGACGGCCAGCTGTACCTCACTAGGAAGAAGTGGGAGGCGCAGCAGAAGGAGGAGCGGGCTAACCAATTCACGGGTTCTTCAAAGAGGGACGACCATAAGGGCCGCTGAAGAAGAACGGAGGCAAGAAGGGAGGTTCCGGGAAGGATATTTCACGAGACCGGTGCAGGAAGTGCGGGAAGAATGGCCATTGGGCCAAGGAGTGTCGGTCAAAGGCCAAGCAGCAGGAGCCACAGCAGCAGGCTTTCATGGTGAAGGCGGGGAGGAGGAGGGCGTCTTGTTCATGACAAGGGTGGCCTCAGTACAGGAGATAGTGAAGGGACGTGTCTTTGCTCACCGTGGTAACGACGACGACTTCGACAACACCCGTTGGTACCTCGACACGGGCACGACCAGCCACATGACAGGTTTGCGCCGTCTTCTCTAAGCTCGACGAAAACGTCATTGGAACTACTAAGTTCTGAAAGAGGGCTAATGATGATTGTATTGAGATGATGGAAAAGCTGGAGTACAGGTGTGATTATATAGAGGGATTAGGAGGGGAGAAAAGACTAAACTACCTCTAACCCTAATCTCTCTCTAATGACTAATATACCCTTGTGTCACACCCCTAATTACAGTGTCTAACATCCCCCCGCAGTCACAACATCTAGCCGCTGCAGATGTTGAGACTGGACCGAAACTCGGAGAACAGCGACGACGGGAGGCCCTTCGTGAAGATGTCGGCGAACTGCGTCGTCGTCGGGACATGGTGTACCCGAACCTCGATGCGTGCAATCTGCTCACGAACAAAATGAAGGTCGATCTCCACATGCTTCGTGCGCTGATGCTGGACCGGGTTGGTGGAGAGGTACACGGCGCTGACGTTGTCGCAATAGATGAGGGTGCTCTTGATGACGGGAGTGTGGAGCTCCTGATGTAGCTGCTGAAGCCAGGAGGCCTCAGCTACGCCGTTAGCCACGGCGCGATACTCCGCCTCAGCACTCGAGCGCGACACTACGGGTTGTCGCTTCGAGGACCAGGAGACAAGGTTGCCGCCCAGGAAGACGGCGTACCCAGAAGTAGAGCGTCGTGTGTCCGAGCAGACTGCCCAGTCAGCGTCTGTGTACACAACCAGCTCGGAGGACGTGTCACACCGAAGAAGAAGGTCGTAGTCGAGGGTGCCTCGTAGGTACCGCAGAATCCGCTTGACAGCGGTGAGATGCGGTTCCCTCGGGTCATGCATGTGGAGGCATACCTGCTGGACCGCATATGAGATATCCGGCCTGGTGAAGGTTAGGTACTGGAGAGCACCTGCAAGACTCCTGTAAGAAGTGGGGTCAGAGACGGGTGTCCCGTCGGTGGCGGAGAGCTTCGCCTGAGTATCCACTGGAGTGGAGCACGGCTTGCAATCAGCCATGCTCGCCCGCTGGAGGATATCCAGACAGTACTATCGCTGGTGAAGGAATAGGCCGCCTGGTCGGTCCTCGACCGTAATACCCAGGAAGTGGTGGAGACGGCCCAGGTCCTTCATAGCGAACTCCTGTTGTAAGGCAGAAATGGTTCGCTGAAGCAGAGTCGAACTAGATGCTGTTAGTACAATGTCATCGACGTACAGTAAGAGGTAAGCTGTGTCACTGCCCCGTCGATAGACAAACAGCGAAGTGTCTGACTTAGCTTCAACAAACCCCTGTGAGACCAAGAAAGAGGCGAACCGGCTGTACCAGGCTCGCGGTGCCTGCTTCAGTCCGTACAGGGATTTGTTCAGCTTACAGACCATGTCTGGGTGAGCTGAATCTACAAATCCTGCCGGGTGACTGCAGTACACCGTCTTGGTCAGTGTACCGTGGAGGAAGGCGTTCTTGACGTCCAACTGGTGGACAGGCCAAGAACGTGAGAGAGCTAGCGACAGTACGGTACGAACTGTCGCCGGCTTCACCACTGGGCTGAAAGTCTCGTCGTAGTGAACTCCAGGGCGCTGAGTGAAACCCCGGAGTAACCAACGAGCCTTGTATCTCTCCAAGGTGCCATCCGCCTTCTTATGCGTGAATATCAACTTGCCTGTGACAGCATTGCCACAACCAGGACGGGGAACCAGGTCCCAGGTCCGGTTGGCAAGCAAGGCCTCATACTCTTCCTCCATAGCGCGGCGCCAGTTAGGGTCGGCGAGGGCGCTACGCATGGAAGTAGGTATGGGCGAGATCGAAGAAGGCTCGGTCGGTGGAGATGTCGTCGACAAGAAAGCGGCACTATCGAATGGCTCCACTGGTCGAAGACTCCCGGACGCACGTCGAGTCACCATCGGGTGGACGTGACCAGGATCCCTGTGAAGTAGAGGGGGGTTGTACACCGGTCGGTCGGGTACAACCATCTTCTCTCATCGTGGGTAGACGAGAGTGGGTCTCGATGCCGCGCGTGGCGTCACCGGAGCAGGAGCCTCTCCCCGCGCTCGTCGTAGGTAGACAAGTGCGGGGTCAGCAAAACGAGAAGACGTCGTCGGTGCCGCGCGTGGCGCGGCTGGTGGCGTCGTGTTCGCTGCAGGTGACGTCGAGGAGGTAGCTGGTGATGCCGCTAGTGTCGTACGTGGTACAGCTGGTGACGCCGAGGGCACCTGGGTACAGTAGATGGTGTCGGTGAAGCCGAGGCCGCGCGTGGCGCAGCAGGTGACGTCGGAGGCGTCGATACCACACGGGGTGCAGCGGGTGACGCATGAGACATCGATGCCACACGAGGTGCAGCAATCGGTGTCGAGGGCATCTGGGACGTAGCTCGTGTCGATCCTGCAGAAGAAATAGGCCAAGGCAACTGGGAGGCAGCCTCGGGGTCAGTAGGAAAAAGGGAGTCCAGCTCTGTGGTGGAATCAGAAGAGATGGTGGAAAAAGGAAAAGATGACTCGTCGAAGACGACGTGCCGAGAGATCAAAAGACGGTGGGTAGTGAGATCTAAGCATCGGTAACCCTTATGATCAAGGGAATACCCGAGAAAAACACACCGTGTCGAGCGGGGCGCAAGCTTATGTGGGGCGGTGGCGGAAAGATTAGGGTAGCAAGCGCATCCGAAAACTCGAAGGTGATCATAAAGAGGATTAGTGCCATATAGAGCAAAGTAGGGGGTGGAGGCACGAATCGCCTTGGTGGGAAGACGATTGATCAGAAGTGTGGCAGTATGAAGAGCCTCCACCCAGTATCGGGCTGGAATAGATGCCTGGAACATCAGGGAGCGTAGGACATCATTAATGGTGCGAATCATGCGCTCTGCCTTGCCGTTTTGAGGAGAGGTATACGGACAAGACATGCGTAGCTGTACCCCATGTGCGGAGAGAAAATTACGAAACGCAGAGTTATCAAACTCACGTCCGTTATCGCACTGGACAGCTCGAATGGTACGCCCGAATTGAGTAGAAATCCAAACGAAGAAGTGAGAAAGAGTGATGAAAGTCTCAGACTTCAATCGTAATGGAAAAGTCCAGGAGAAGTGAGAAAAATCATCAATTATCACCAAATAGTAATTAAAACCCGATATACTGGAAATGGGAGATGTCCACAAATCACAATGTATAAGATCGAATGAGTGCTCAACATGAGTCACAGATGTGGGAAAAGGGAGGCGAATATGGCGACCAAGCTAACAGGCATGACATAGGGAGTCATGTGTACCCCTAGAACACAAGATAACTGAGCTACTGGACAGCTTTGACATAGCATCTGCACCAGGGTGGCCAAGTCGGCAATGCCACATGGTAGATGAAGCTATCGTAGTCAAAGCAAATGGCGGTGATGCAGCGGAAGTAGGAAGCCGAAGTGTGAATAGGGACCCCGAGCTATCACATCGGAAAAGAGGTCGCCGGGTGGAAAGATCCTTCACAGACAAACCAAAAGGATCAAATTCAATGGAAACATTGTTGTCAGTGGTAAAACGGCGAACAGAAAGTAAGTTCTGAATGATATCCGGAGCAACAAGAATGTTTTTAAGTTGGAAAGTACCCGGAAGACCGGAATCACCTACTGAGGTGACCGGAAGAACGGACCCATTTCCAACAACGATAGATGAAGGAAAAGAGGGATTGGGAGGATGGGTGGAAGAGAGTATACCGGAATTAGGAGTGGTATGATATGATGCTCCGGAATCAACTACCCAGTCGGCACCAGGTGGTGTAAGGTGCATGGTGCTGAAGGAGGAAGCAAGCGACTGTCGATCCCACGTCGACGGTGGCTCCTGAAGGGGTGCCGATGGCTCCGAGTTCCAACAGGGTAGTCAGTGCCTCCGTAGGTCGGGGCTGACTGTCCGCCAGAAGAGTATCCAGGCCCACTATAGGCCTGAGCTGTCGGCCCATCAGCACTGTGGGCTGGTCCACTGTAGCCGGGGTAGCCGTGAACGCCGGCTGAGGACGTGGTGGTCGTGGAGGCTGAGAACCCGGGGACGGTCCAGGCCACATGTAGATCTGGCCAGTCCACGGGTTGTAGGGTGTGGGCCAGGGTGCACCTCCCTGGCCGGTACCACCACTACTACCAGTAGTAGAAGCCGTGGGGGTGCTGCCTGCACTGCTGCCACCACAGGCGCCGTTCTTTCCCCGGCGATGACGGTTTCCACCTCCTGTACTAGTAGGAGTAGAAGGTGGACGTGACGGTGGTCCACCAGCCGCTGGTAAGGGTGGACGAGGGGACTGCCCGGAGCCATAGAAAGTTGTGGCAGATCCAGAGCCAGTAGAGCCTCCTGCAGTGATCTCTTCAAGTTCAAGATCAGACCATACCTTCTCGAAGGTAGGTAGTGGCTCCAGTCAAAGTAGCCATGTCTGTAGGTGACAATAGCGCTCGTTCAGGCCCTGAAGGACCCGAAGGACAAGAGCGCTGTCGGTGACCGGCTCACCAAGGTCACGTAGGGCATCCGCCATGCCCTTCATCTCTCGACAATAGGTGGAGATGGAACGATCACCCTGGACGGTGTTCTGAAACCGAGTGCTGATGTGGAGGGCTCGAGTCGCACGGTTCCCTAGAAACCGTTGCTCGAGGACTAGCCAGGCCTGTCGAGCAGTACCGCCACCGCGCTGCCTGACGATGTCCTGTAGCTTCTCTGTCAGGGAGCCAAGGGTCCAGGATAGTACCAGGTTGTCCATGCTGATCCAGGACACCTGTGTACTGAAGACTCGTCCTGGAGGACGTGGTCATCGAGGCAGTAGCGCCTCAGCGTGAGGAGCACCATATCACGCCACCGGGCATATGAGGTGGACTCCGAACTGAGAACAACCGGCACGAGCGTCCGGATGTTCTGAATCCCCGGCCTGTGCATGAAGAGCGGCCACAAGCGAAGTCGAGTACGTACCAGCGTCCGAGGGAGGCTCATGGACAGCACTCGTTGATCGGCGAGCACTCTCCTCAAGTTGGTGGGATAGTGATGCCACGGAGGCACGCTCCTGCTCTAGGGCAAGGGCGAGTGCCCGCTCGCGTTCGCGAGAGGCGGCCAGTGCTGCGGCGATGTCAGATGTCTCCGCAGTGTCGGTGCCGTAGGAAGAAGTTGTATTCTCCGCAGTAGCACCGACGGCTGGGAACTGAATCGGCGGGATCGCCGTGGTGCTCCCGTCGATGTCGAGGCTGGTGGCGTCCCGTAGCGCGGAGGTACCTGCCATGAAGGTAACAGCAGTGGCGGGGTTGCTGGAGGTACCGACGAGGGGTTCACCGGCAGCTGGACCGGTTCTCGAGAAGGAGGGGGCGGCTGCAGAACCAGCAGCGAGGGGTCTGGGGGCTGTGGCACCTCCTAAGAAGGCGGCGCCCCCTCCAGAGGCTGATGTTCCTCCAGTTTTAGCAGTCCAGAGGGCGGCGCCCCCTCCAGTGGGGCCGGCGGACCCCCCAGGGCCGGCGGCGGAGCACCCAGGGGCGGCGGCGGCCCAGACAGGCCAGGGGGTGACGCTCCCTCCAAGGGGGCCGGCGGACCCCCCAGGGGCGGCGGCGGCCCAGGCAGGGGAGGTGACGCCCCCCCCCCTGCGCACGCGGCCCCCATCCGGGTGGGGGCGGCCCGAATCCGGGCGGAGCCGCCCCGATCCAGGGCGCGGCGGCCCCGGATCCGGATGTGGCGGCGACGGCGGCCCCTCCCCGCGCCCAGGGTGGGGTGGCGGCGGCCCCTGCCTCCGCGCGCTGTCCTCCAGAGGAGGCGGCGCCCCCCCCCCTGCGTGCGCAGCCCCGATCCGGCGGCTAGCGGCGGTAGACGGCGCACCAGCGTCTACCTCATCCCACGCCTAACCATCAACCTCATCAGCGTCGGCCAGCTAGATGAGGATGGCTACAGCATCACGGTACATGGAGGAGTGATGCACATACGGGACGAGCAGCATCGTCTTCTCAAACGAGTTCTGCACAACGATAGCAAATTGTACTCCGTCAAGCTCAACATCACACGCCCGGTTTGTGTAACCGTGCGGCGTGATGAGGTTGCGTTACGTTGGCACGAACGCTACGGACACGTCGGCTGTGGGCTGATCTGCCCCTGGCCCAGGGCGGCCAGAACTGGGCCAAGTGGGCTGGTCAGCCCTGGCCCAAGCCGGGCCCCCTTTCTAGAAGGAATCTGAGTTTAATCTTCTAAAAGATAGACTAAAAGATCCTTTTGTAATAGATTAGGACTCTTGTAAGGGGGGCTATATATACAAGCCAAAAATACCCCAAATTGTGAGAGTTGAATAAAGAAATTTTCCTCCACTTTTCTGCCCTAGCCGCCTCTCTCCCCTGTTGCAGCCGCCGCCCCCTCACATCTCTCCCAGGTCGGCGCCTCCCTCTCTCCAGCCGCCACCACCAGAGGCTAAACCCTAGCTGCTGCCGCCCCCTTGATCTCCCTGTTCAGCGCCTCCACAGCTTAGGAACAGGTCGGCAGCTCTCCTCTCTCCCTGTTCTGATCGCCCAGATCAGAAGTATCTCTCTCCCTGCTTCTGTTCTGTCCAGGACAGAACCAGAAGCTTCTGTTTTTCTTCTGTTCTAGCCTCTGTTTTTGTTGTAGATTAATTCTGGTCTGTCTCCTTAGAGAGCAGATTGATCTGCTAGTTCAGATCTGATTATAAAGCAAGATCAGACGCTGTTTCAGCAGGAAACAGGACCTGAGTTGCAACATCGGCTTCGAGGCGCTTCGGAAAGTGGCACGAGAGATGGTACTCGAGCTTCCGCAAATTGATCACCTCGATCAATTGTGCGAGGCTTGCTTGGACGGGAAGCAGAGGTGCTCCAGCTTCCCCAAGCAAGCTTGACGGCGCGCGGAGGGCGTGCTCGACCTCATCCACAACAACATCTGCGGGCCTATCACGTCGACGACTTCATGCGTCAAGAAGATGTTCATGTTGCTAGTGGATGACATGAGCCACTACATGTGGCTCTATCTCCTAGCAACCAAGGACCAGGCACTCGACTTAATTCAGCAATTCCAGGAGACGGCTGAATTAGAGTCCGGGAGGAGTCTGAAGCTACTTCATATTGATCGCGGAGGAGAGTTTACCTCACAGGAGTTCGGTGAGTACTGCGCTCAGCACAACATATAGCGTCAGCTCACAGCCCCGTATACGCCGCAACAAAACGGGATTGTGGAGCGGTGCAACCAGACGGTGGTTGGCATGGCGAGAGTCATGTTAAAGGCGAAGGGTATGCCCGGGATTTTTTGGGGTGAGGCAGTTATCACAGTTGTCTACATTGTAAATCGATCCCCCACCCTCGGCCTCAACGAGAAGACGCCATATGAAGCTTGGCAGGGGGAGCGACCAACCGTCAACTACTTCCGAACTTTTGTGTGCGTGGAGCATGTCAAAAACACGCGACCCACCTGAAAAAGTTGGAAGACCTGGGCACGCCGATGGTTTTTCTTGCCTATGTTGAAGGGACGAAGGGCTATCGAATGTATAATCCGGTCGACGGGCGCACACACATATCGCGCGACGTGATATTCAACGAGGCGGCCAAGTGGAACAGGGGGGAAGGAGCTCAAGAAGAGGGCTACACCATGTTCTACATTGACTCATTGGGTCCAGCATATGATGTACCTGCTGTTCCAGTACCCGGTGAGGTGCTGCAAGGCCCAGAGGGGCCGAACAGCACCCCTACAGCGCCCAGGAGAGGTGCAAGAGGGTCTGTCAATACCCCAGGAGCCCCTGCGCCAGCATCCAGACCTGCTGGGAGGCGCCCAGCATCCTCAGCGACGCCCTAGAGGCTCCTGCAGGACGGTGTAGCACACGTGTCAGCTCTGGACCTCACTTCAACGGGAGACTTCGGACCGGAGCCCAGGGCATGTGTGAGTCCCGGAGCTTTCCTCAGCGGGAAGGAGGATCTAAGCCAGGCGATACGTGGCGGCTCCAGGTTCCATCTCAGCAGGGAGGCTTCAGACCGAAGCCTAGGACACGCATTGGCTCCGGAACTCTAGCGCACGTGGCAGCCCCAAGGCTGACCTTAGGGCCAAGGGCACGCGGCTTGACCTTTTACAGTTGATATGCTTAAGGAAGCACAAAACCGTAAAGGGTGAGTGCAATTGACAAGGTCGAACTTTCTCACTTCAGGCTCTTTCTCATAGGAGGAAACATGCCGTACTAGAAGGCCGCAAGAGCACAAGCGAGGTGTTGTTTTGTCTTGAAAAAAGCCCCGTTTCGTGGCAGTCCAGCAAGAAGAAGGTGGTGGCCCTCTCTTCGTATGAAGCAGAATATATTGCAGCAGCTCAAGGGGCATGTCAAGGTGTATGGATGGCTCGGCTGATGGAAGACTTGGCTGAAAAGGTGAAGGTGTCGGTGCTTCGGGTTAATAATAAGTCAGCTATAGACTTGAGCAAGAACCTGGTACACCATGACAGAAGTAAGCACATCGACGTCAAGTACCACTACATACGGGAGTGTGTGGACAGCGGTACTATTGTGCTTGAGCAGACCTACACTCAAGACCAGATGGCGGACATCTTGACCAAAGCACTTGGAAGACAAAAGTTCACTGAGATGAGGAAGAGGATTGGAGTCCTGGACATGAAGCAGATCCAGGGTCAGGAGGAGAATGTTGAATGACCCTTGTCGGTATCCTACAGACCGGGTACCCCCGCGTAGTGGGTAAAAGACAGCCTGGGCCCTGCCTCCCTGCTAAGGCGGGCCCCAACGTAAGCCACGTGCCCTGGCCCCATGGTCAGCCCTGGGGGTGCCATGTGCGCTTGTGCTCCGGAGTTGACACGTGCCCTGGGCTCCGGTCCGAGCCTCCCTGCTGAGGTGAGGTCCGGAGCTGCCACGTGTCCCCTGGCTCCGAGCCACCTCCCCGCTGAGAACAGCTCCGGTGCAAACACGTGCCCTGGGCTCCGGCCCGAGCCTCCCCGCTGAGGTGAGGTCCGGAGCTGTCACATGCCTCCTGGCACCAAGCCCGTCGATAAGAGCTTCAGAGCCGCGACGTGCCCCATGATCCGTCATGGGCCGTGGGTCGACAAAGTCAAGAAGGAAGTGCGCTGTCAGGCTTCGAATTCAAGGCTCGCGCCTTCCCTAGAAGCATGGCGCACTGCGCACGCCTCCGTCCTTTGCCCGTTAAACATTACGGCGACAAGACAGGACGGCAAGGCGTAACAACAATACAGTGTCGCCCAATGGCACGAAGCCGCCCAAGCAGGGCGAGAAGACACGGCGACAAGGCGGCGTCTTCATCATCACCTGACACGCGGTCAGGGGCGCTCAGCGCACCGGACGGCGGGACTTAAATCTCCCGCTGGCCACTCTACTCAAAGAACGAAGCCCTAGATCATGTATAGGGTTCACATAGCTCTGGGGCCACCTGTCGGGCCCCAAGCCTCATTTTAACTACCCCGGCCTTGAACTATAAAAGGAACGGGGTGACCACAACGCACAAGCACTCACGCTCAAGCAATAGAACAAGCACTCCCGTGGACGTAGGGTATTACGCTCCGGTGGCCCAAACCACATAAATCTCGGTGTTCATTCGCTCTCAAGAGCCCAGGTCGCGTAGGGCGCCAAGCCCCCGTCGGAAAAAAGAATCTCGCGGGCTGCTTCCGAGCTGGCCGGAGGAGCGCGCCAGGAAGGGGGCTTTTCGCACTCTCCTCGCGACCATGGTCAACATCACCTCTCATGACGAGCCTTCTCGCCCAGCTCGCCGTCGTCTCCAGGCGGGAGACGACGAGGCTACCCCCGCTCCAGAGCAGGCAGGTCTAGCCAAGTCGGCGGCCAAGCGTCCTCACACTTTGTGTGATGTACGGGGGTTCTTCCGATATCTCGTCTAGACGAGCCGTCAAGACCCTCCGTCGAGCAGTGGCAGCAGTCGCCCCGATCCCGAGGCCGGTGCCACATCGCAAATGGATGGAGACGCCGATCAGCTTTGACGCCTCCGACTGCCCCAAGAACATGGCAGGCGTCGAGCAACTGCCCCTCCTCATCGCCCTGACCATCTCCAACGTGAAGCTCTACCACGTGTTGATCGATGGCGGGGCGGCCCTCAGCATTATCAGCCTTGCAGCTTTCAAGAAGCTGCAAATCCCTATGTCCAGGTTACCCCCTCGAGACTATTCTCGGGGGTAGGTCGGGACCCAATCTTCCTGTGTGGTAGCATCTCCCTTCCGGTGACATTCGGGACGCCTGAGAACTACCGCACGGAGAGCGTCGTCTTCGACGTTGTGGAGGTCAGCCTCCCCTTCAACGTCATAATCGGCAGACCAACTCTGTACCGGTTCATGGCAGTAGCCCACTATGACTACTTAGTTCTGAAGATGCCAACCCCGAGTGGCGTCCACAAGATCCGCGGTGACCGCACCGCGGCTGTCTCGACGCTGGAAAAGCTCCATACGCTGGCAGCAGCGCAGGAGGCCGCTTCCGCTGAAGCTAGCCGGCCGCCTCCAAGCATGCGTCAACGAGGGATGACATCTGCACCCCGTGTGCAGCCCTCAGATGACGAGGACGTACCAGTAAGGGTCGTCCAAGTCGGTCCTGATGTCGCCCAGACCACCCGAATCGCCAGGGGCCTGGGAGGCAAATAGGAAGACGCGCTCGTCACCTTTCTCTGGGCCAATGTCGACGTGTTTGCCTGGCAACCGTCGGAAATGCCCGGGATCCTCAGGGAGATGATTGAGCACCAGCTGAAGATCCATCCGGACGCCCGGCCGGCCAAACAGAAGCTTCGGAAGCAATTCATCAAGCGGCAAGACTTCATCCGTGAAGAAATCAAAAAGCTGCTCGATGTTGGCTTCATCCAAGAGGTCCATCATCCACGATGGTTGGCCAACCCTGTTATTGTTTCCAAGGCTGGCGGGAACCTACGCATGTGCGTCGACTACACCACCCTCAATAAGGCATGTCCGAAGGATCCGTTCCCTCTCCCCCGTATAGACCAAATAGTCAATTCCACATCCGGCTATGATCTACTGTGTTTCCTAGACGCATACTCAGGTTTCCACCAGATACCTATGTCTAGGGAAGATGAAGAACATACCACCTTCATCACAGTAGATGGTCTATATTGCTATGTGTCCATGCCTTATGGTCTTAATAATGCCCTTCCCACTTTTGTGCGTGCAATGCACAAGACGTTCGGGAACCCCATTCGGGACCTGATCGAGGTTTATGACATCGTAGTGAAGGTTAAGTCGCAAGCATCTCTGCTCGACAACCTAGCCTAGTCTTCGACAGACTAGTTCCACACGCACGAAGTTGAACACAGACAAATTTATCTTCGGGGTATCTACCGGGAAGCTGCTCGGTTTCTTGGTCTCACACCGAGGGATCGAAGCTAACCAAGAGAAGATTAAGGCGATAGAACTGATGCGGCCCACTGCCCGCATCAAGGATGTGCAGAAGCTTACCGAATTCTTGGCTGCGCTCAGTCGGTTTATCTCTAGACTAGACGAGCGGGCTCTTCCGTTCTTCAAGCTTCTACGCAAGTCTGGTCCATTCGTATGGACCGAGGAGGCAGATGAGGCGTTCCAGGAGCTGAAGAAGTTCCTCGCAACGCTACCAGTCATGGTGGCCCCTGAACAAGGCGAGTCACTGTTCCTCTGCATCGCTGCCACAATCGAGGTCGTGAGCATGGTTCTGGTCGTAGAGCGACCAGAACTCCGTCGCCCTCAAGTCCCAGAAGAAGCTCCTGCTGCAGTTGGTCTAAAGCCCCAGGGCTCAGACTCTGCAGAAAATCCTTGGGATAGGGAAGTAATCAGGACCCAAACAGGTGAACCTGATGCTCAATGCATATCTGGGCCCGAGCTCCCAGGCCCAGGGGCCTGGGGGCCGAGTCCTGGACCTCCCCAAGAAGAACCAGTTGGGTCTCGGCCATCTAGACCCGGCAACAGGAGTGCATCTGGGTCCGAGCTCCCAGAGTGCAGTTCCGGTCCAGGGAGCCAGGGGCCTCCGAGTCCCGAACCTCACCAAGAACTAGTGGGGCCTCAGTCGCCTAGACCTGACAACTGGTGTGCACCTGTGTCCGAAATCCCAGAGTGCAGTCCCGGGCCCGGGAGTCAGGGGCCCCGAGTCCCGGACCTCTACAAGAGGACGCTTCGAACCCCTCCGGGAGGGTCCGAACCATCCAGCGTCCGGTCTACTTCATCAGCGAAGTCCTCCACGATGCCAAGACAAGATATCTGGAGGAGCACAAGCTGCTCTATGCAGTCCTCGTTGCATCAAGGTGCGCCATTACTTCCACGCTCACAAGATCTCGGTGGTCACCTCATACCCACTGAGAACCGTCCTCCACAGCCCCAACGCCACTGGAAACGTGGCTAAATGGGCTGTGGAGATGACGGAGTTCGAGATGGACTTCTTACCGCGTCATGCGGTGAAAAGCCAGGCGTTAGCTGACTTCGTGGCAGAGTGGACTCCACCACCATGCCAGCCAAGGGGCCAAGACATTGGTGAACGAGAGCCCAGAGCTCCGGTCTTCACTGAGCCCCACTTGACTCTTCTTCAACGGCTCCTCGCGGAAGCAAGGTGCCGGAGCGGGGGTTCTGCTCATTACACCAACCGGAGAGCAGTTCAAATACATGGTGCGACTTGACTTCAAGACAACCAACAACATGGCGGAGTATGAGGCTCTCATCTTCGGGTTAAAAACCACGCTGTCCCTTGGCGTCCAGCGATTATTGGTCAAGGGTGATTCTCATCTGATCATCAAGCAAGTCAAGGGAGAGTGTAGCTGCAACGACCCACAGCTTGCATCTTATCTCCTCCAAGTACAGAAGTTGGAGAAGGACTTCTTATCCTTGGATTTGTGCCATGTTCCCTGCGCCCATAACACAATAGCCGACGACCTGTCAACGAAGGCTTCCACTAGGGCTCCGGTGCCTGAGGGGGTCTTTAAAAGAAAGTTGTTGCAACCTACCACCTGGCCGGTCGAACCAGACGAAGGGGGCGAAACCAGCACCTCAAAGCTGGCGGTCCAGGTGGCCATGTTACCATGACGCCCGCCAAGGATCGTAAGCGTCACCGGGGACTTCGTGCAACCCGGCGCTCAAGATCCAAGTGCTCAAGTAGGTCCCGATGCATGGATCACGGAGATCCGGGACTACTTGGAAGACAATTTCCTTCCCGATGAACGTGTATCCGCTGAACGGATCGCTCGGTTGGCTAAGAGATACACGCTGGTAGAAGGGTATCTCTACCGGCGCGACGCTAATGGTGTCCTATTATGGTGCATAACCCGCGAGGAGGGCTGCGACCTGCTCGCAGAGATCCATGGAGGCGAGTCTGGGAACCATGCATGTTCCCCCGCGCTGGTCGGTAAAGCCTTCTGACATGGCTTTTACTAGCCGACAGCTCTCCAGGATGTCGTCGACTTGGTCAAGAGATGCAAAGCGTGCCAGTTCCACGCTAAGAAAATCCAGACACCAACGTAGACGCTATAGATGATCCCGCCCTCATGGCCCTTCGCTGTGTGGGGATTGGACATCCTGGGACCATTCCCTAGATCCGTCGGAGGGTACCGGTACCTCTACGTCACCGTAGACAAGTTCACCAAGTGGCCGGAAGCTACCCCTTAGTGACTATCAACAAACAGTCAGCAGTCAAGTTCATCAAGTCAATCGTCTGCCAGTTCGAGGTCTCGAACAGAATCATCACCAACAACAGGACCCAGTTCACAAGTGCAGTATTCCAAGACTGTTGTGAAGACCTCGGCTTCCAAGTTTGCTATGCTTTTGTTGCTCACCCAGATAGTAACGGTCAAGCTGAAAGAGCAAACGCCGAGATTCTCAGTGGACTCAGGACGCGCACCTACAACAGCTTGAAGAAGCATGGTGCCAGTTGGGTTGAAGAGCTTCCGTGTACACTGTGGGCTAGCCGGACGTCCCTCAATCGCTCGACAGGGGAAACGCCCTTCTTCCTGGTGTATGGGGCTAAGGTCGTCCTCCCCCCGGAAATCACCATGGGCTCATCCTGTGTCCGAGCATACGACGAAGCCACGCAGGACCAGCTCCGGCGTGAAGATATCGACCTTGTGCATGAGCGAAGGTGGCAAGCAGCTGTCTGAAACGCGCGATACCGTCAAGCGCTCAGACGTTATCAGCAGCAGTTCATGCGGAGTAGACAGCTCGAGGTGGGCGACCTGGTGCTACGGCGAATACTTTCTCAAGGAGGGAACAAACTCTCCCCCAGCTGGGAGGGCCCCTTCTGTGTGACGCAAGTATGCCGCCCCGGGTGCGTGCGCCTAGCCACAGAGGATGGGGTACCTCTACCCAATGCATGGAACATAGAATACCTCCGTAAGTTCTATCCTTAGCGCAACGGTAGGGTTTTACTTTCTCTAAAAAAGTGTCATAGTGTCTAGGAACAGCGCTTAAAACAGCTAAGTCCCGAAGGAGTCCTGCTCTCGACATCGGAGACGGGTTGCTGCCTTCTAGTACAGCATGTTTCCTCCTATGAGAAAGAGCCTGAAGAGAGAAAGTTCTGCCTTGTCCTGTGCACTCACCCTTTACGGTTTGTGCTTCCTCAAGCATATCAACTGTAAACGGTCAAGCTGTGTGCCCTTGGCCCTAAGGTCAGCCCTGGGGCTGCCACGTGCGCTCGAGTTCCGGAGCCAATGGGTGCCCTGGGCTCCGGTCCGAAGCCTCCCTGCTGAGGTGGGACCCGAAGCCGCCACGTATTGCCGGTCTCAGAGCCTCCTTTCCGCTGAGGAAAGCTCCGGGACTCACACGTGTCTGGGATCCGGTCCGAAGCCTCCTCGCTGAAGTGAGGTCCGGAGCTAACACGTGTCACCGGGCTCCAGAGCCCTCACCATGCTAGGAAGAAGCTCCAGAGCTGACACATGCACTGGGCTCCAGACTGAGTCTCCCCTCTGAGGAAAAGTTCGGAGCTGCCATGCGTCTCCCCGAGAGAACAAGCTCAAGACATTGGCGGAAAACTATCCACGCCGGCTAAGTCATTCCGAACCCTTGCGCTGCTAAGTGTTCGAAGTCTACATCGACAATACAAGATAAAGAAAGACTTGAAACAAGGAAGCTTTCATTAATGACAAAGTTCTGACATACAAAAGGGGATACAAGACGACTAAGGAATTCAGCAGCTACAAGTCGACCAATCTCCTGCTCCGTAGCATACTTGGTTGTCCCCCAAGCCAATCTCTGCGCAGAGAGACGGTCACCTGCTATAAGACCGAGGACGGCAGCAACTCATGATGGACCGAGGCAACGGTGACATCTAGTGTCGCGTGGGCCAAACGCCATCTATGGCAGATTTGGTTGTCCACAACAGTACCTGGAGGAAGGCTTGATCACTCTGGACTTAACCTTCCTTCGGTGCTGGCAGGTAGCCCTTCTTCAGCGAGGCACCTAGAGGACATGTCCCACACAACACTAGCATAGGGACTCCCTGCAAGTCGAGGATCTTGTCCCCGACGGCCTCCCTTTCCATCGGCATGCAATCGGGATAGCTTGTGCTTCTATCCGGGACCGTCAAGGAGAGGGATACCTCAGAGGGCAGCACTGAGGGCCGCACACGAACATCTCGCAAAAATGGATGAAGACAGCTACTGGTGTGAGAGCATCTGGTCGGCGAGAGTACTGAGGAGCGGAGGCTTCCAGCGCGCAAGAGGAGAACGAAGGCCACATGGTGAGGGAGGGTGCCATCAACCATCGGAAGGCCTCCTTTTATACACATCCGCGACCTTTGGCAGGGCAACAGGAGCGACAATTGGGATTCCACTAATGCACGCTGCGGGTTATTCGCTTCCCCCAACGATAGGTTGGACCCAAGTCCACCCGTCAGACTTGGCTGAAAAGGTGAAGGGGTCGGTGCTTCAGGTTGATAACAAGTCAGCTATAGACTTGAGCAAGAACCTGGTACACCATGATAGAAGCAATGACATCGACGTTAAGTACCATTACATACGGGAGTGTGTGGACAGCGGTACTATTGTGCTTGAGCAGATCTCCACTCAAGACCAGATGACGGACATCTTGACCAAGGCACTTGGAAGACAGAAGTTCACTGAGATGAGGAAGAGAATTGGAGTCCTAGACATGAAGCAGATCCAGGGTCAGGAGGAGAATGTTGAATGACCCTTGTCGGTGTTAGACTCTGTAATTGTGTGTGGGGCACATGGGTATATTAGTCATTAGTGAGGGATTAGGGTTAGAGGTAGTTTAGTCTTTTCCCCTCACCTAATACCTCTATATAATCATCCATGTACCCTTATTCTGATTATCATCTAATACAGCAACATTAGCCCTCTAATATGGTATCAGCTAGGAATTAATTAGGATTAGTGATTAACCTAACCCTAATGGCCCAGTCGCCGCCACCCTGGGCCTGTGCCGCCGCCGCCCTAGCCGCAGGCGCGGCGCCCGCCGGGGCCGCCGCCGCTGATGCGTAGCCCGCTAAGGCCGCCGCCACTGGCGCGCCTCCCGCCCGCGCAGCCGCGCCGCCCGCCTGGGTCGCGTGGGCTGCGCCGCCACCGCCGCCTGGGGCCCAGATCTGGCCGCCGCGGGGCGCCGCCTCCATCACGCAGCCGCCCGCTACCTGGTCCGCCCCGCTGCCGGAGGCGTGCGTCGGGCCGCCGCCACTGTGCCACCCTCGGCCATAGCTGCCGCCGCCTCGCCCCTGTGGTCGCCATCGGCTAGGGCGGTCGCCGCTGTCGCCGTACCACCATCGGTCGCCGCTGGCTCGGCGGCGTCCCTGTTCAGATCCGATCATCGCCGCAAGGTACTCGGCCGCCATCGGCTAGTGTACCTGGATCGACTGTTGCCTACTCTGTTGGCACGACCGTCAAGGGTCCGAGCGTGTTGTCTTCCTTCCCGGCGCCGCCACCGCCAGGGCATGTCGCGACCCATTCTACACCGTCGGTCTACTTGCGGGGTCTCACGTCGTCTAGCCCTGACTGGGTGGTGGACTCTGGTGCCTCGTACCACACCACCCCTGACGTCGGTATCCTCTCTTCTACCCGCCCTTCCCGTCCCTCTAATCCTTCATCTATCGTTGTTGGGAATGGGTCCGCTCTTCCAGTCACCTCAGTAGGTGACTCGGGTTCGCCGGATTCGTTTCAGCTACGTGATGTTCTTGTTGCTCCTGACATCATTCAGCACCTTCTTTCATTCGTCGTTTTACTACTGACAACTATGTTTCCCTTGAGTTCGATCCTTATGGTGTAACTGTGAAGGGTCTTACTACTCGACGCATTCTCTTTTACTGTGAGAGTACGGGTCCCCTATACACGATTCATCTTCCTACTTCCGCTCCGCCTCTTGTCGCGACTATGACAGCCTCTTCGACCATTTGGCATCGTCGGCTTGGCCACCCCGGGGTTGATGCTATGTCGAAGTTGTCTGGTAGTTCAGTGGTTTCGTGTACTCGGGGCACTCATGAATCTCTTTACCATGCTTGTCAATTGGGCCGCCACGTTCGACTTCCTTTTCCGCATTCTGTCACTCGTGTCGAGCACATCTTTGATTTGATTCACTGCGATCTTTGGACTTCACCTGTTCTTAGTGTTTCTGGATATAAGTATTACTTGGTGGTCGTTGATGATTTTTCGTACTATTCGTGGACTTTTCCCTTGCGACAGAAGTTTGATACATTCGGCACTCTTTCTCACTTCTTCGCTTGGGTTTCCACCCAGTTTGGGCGCACGATCCGTGCGGTCCAGTGCGACAATGGGTGCGAGTTTGATAACTCTGCGTTCTGTGACTTTCTGCTTTCTCGCGTTGTTTAGTTGCGCATGTCTTGCCCGTACACTTCCCCCAAGAACGGCAAGGCTGAGCGAATGATTCGAACCACCAACGATGTCATGCGCTCCCTAATGTTTCAGACTTCTATCCCTGCTCGCTACTGGGCGGAGGCGCTTCAGACCGCCACCTACCTCATTAATCGCCTTCCTACTAAGGCGATTAGTGCTCCCACCCCTCACTTCGCTTTGTTCGGCACCCCTCCTCTTTACGGCCATCTTCGAGTCTTCGGGTGCGCTTGCTACCCTAACCTCTCCGCCACGGCTCCCCATAAGCTTGCGCCTCGCTCGACTCGGTGTGTTTTCCTTGGGTACTCCCCTGACCATAAGGGGTACAGGTGCCTTGACCCTACCACCCGTCGTATCTTGATCTCCCGACACGTCGTCTTCGACGAGTCTTCCTTTCCCTTTTCCACCCCGTCCTTTGACTCCGTCGCTGAGTTGGATTCTCTCTTCTCTACTGACCCCGAGGCCGCTCCTGTACAGCGACCTTGCCTTTTACCTCTTGTAGGTTACCCACCCGTTGCGCCACGCACGACTTCGGCATTTTCGACGCCACATGTTGTGCCTTACGTGGCACCGGCGTCCCTGACGCCACTTGCTGCGCCACACGCGGCCCCGACGTCCCTGACGCCACTTGTTGCGCCACGCGCGGCACCGGCGTCCCTGATGCCACCAGCTACGCCACGCGCGGCCTCGGCGCCCCCGACGTCGCCCGTTGTGCCACGCGCGGCCCCGGTGTCCCCGACGACGCCTGCTGCACCGAGCGCGGCCTCGGCGTCCCCGGCGCCAGCAGTCGCACCGTGCGCGGCCTCGGCGTCCCCGACATCGACTACAGCACCACACGCAACTCCTGTGCCGCGGTACGCTGACCCCGCTCTTGTCTATCAGCGACGAGCGCGGGTTGGTGCACCAGCCACTTCCCGCCCCAAGCCTCCGGTGTACCACCCTCCACTGCTCCACCGGGACCCCCGTCATGTTCACCCGATGGTGACCCGACGGGCCGCTGGGGTTCTCCGGCCGATGGAGCGTTTCTCCGGGGTCGCCCTCTCGTCGTCGACCTCCCCACCGCCTGCCTCGTCACCCATCTCGCCTATTCCCTGTTCTGTCTGTAGCGCCCTCGCCGATCCTCACTAGCACTGCGCTATGGAGGAAGAGTATGAGGCCCTGCTTGCCAACCGGACATGGGACCTAGTTCCCCGTCCCGGTCGTGGCAATGTTGTCACGGGCAAGTGAGTGTCACACATAAGAAGAAGGCGGGCAGTACCTTGGAGAGGTACAAGACTCGGTGGGTACTTCGGGGTTTCACTCGGCGCCCTGGAGTCGACTACGACGAGACCTTTAGCCCGGTGGTGAAGCCGGCGACGGTTCGTATCGTTCTGTCGCTGGCTCTCTCGCGTTCTTGGCATGTCCACCAGTTGGACGTCAAGAATGCCTTCCTCCACGGTACACTGACCGAGACGGTGTACTGCAATCAGCCAACAGGATTTGTTGATTCAGCTCACCCAGACATGGTCTATAAGCTGAACAAATCCTTGTACGGACTGAAGCAGGCACCCCGAGCGTGGTATAGCCGGTTCACCTCCTTCTTGGTCTCACAGGGGTTCATCAAAGCTAAATCGGATACTTCACCGTTTGTCTATCGACGTGGCAGTGACACTGCTTACCTTCTACTGTACGTCGATGACATTGTACTGACAGCGTCCAGTCCAGCTCTGCTTCGGCGCACCATTTCTGCTCTACAGCAGGAGTTCGCTATGAAGGACCTGGGCCGCCTACACCACTTTCTGGGTATTGCGGTCGAGGACCGACCAGGCGGCTTGTTCCTTCACCAGCGACAGTATTGTCTGGATATCCTCCAGCGAGCGGGCATGGCTGAGTGCAAGCCGTGCTCCACTCTAGTGGAATACTCAAGCGAAACTCTCCGCTACCGACGGGACACCCGTCTCTGACCCCACTACTTACAGGAGTCTTGCAGGTGCTCTTCAGTACCTCACCTTCACAAGGCCAGATATCTCGTATGCGGTTCCGCAGGTGTGCCTCCACATGCATGACCCGAGGGAGCCACACCTCACCGCTGTGAAGCGGATTCTTCGGTACCTACGAGGTACCCTCGACTACGGCCTCCTCCTTCGACGTGACGCGGCCTCCGAGCTGGTCGTGTATACCGACGCTGACTGGGCAGGCTGCCCGGACACACAACGCTCTACTTCTGGGTACGCCGTCTTCCTGGGCGGTAACCTCGTCTCCTGGTCCTCGAATAGACAATCCGTGGTGTCGCGCTCGAGTGCTGAGTGGAGTATCGCGTCGTGGCTAACGGCGTGGCTGAGGCCTCCTGGCTTCAGCAGCTGCTTCAGGAGCTCCACACTCCCGTCGCCAGGAGCACCCTGATCTACTACGACAATGTCAGCGCCGTGTACCTCTCCACCAACCCGGTCCAGCATCAGCGCACAAAGCATGTGGAGATCGACCTCCATTTGTTCGTGAGCGGGTTGCACGTGGCGAGGTTCGGGTACACCATGTCCCGACGACGACGTAGTTCGCCGACATCTTCACGAAGGGACTCCCGTCGTCGCTGTTCTCCGAGTTTCGGTCCAGTCTCAACATCTACAGTGGCTAGATGTTGTGACTGCGGGGGGGGGGGGGGGGGGGGGGGGGGGGGGTTAGACTTTGTAATTGTGTGTGAGGCACAGGGGTATATTAGTCATTAGTGAGGGATTAGTGTTAGGGGTAGTTTAGTCTTTTCCCCTCACCTAATACCTCTATATAATCGTCCCTGTACCGTCATTCTAATTATCATCTAATACAGCAATATTAGCCCTCTAGTAGTCGGTATCCTGCAGACCGGGTACCCCCGCGTAGCGGGTAAGACAGCCTAGGCCCCGCCTCCCTGCTGAGGCAGGCCCCAGCGTAAGCCACGTGCCCTTGGCCCCATGGTCAGCCCTGGGGGTGCCACGTGCGCTTGTGCTCCGGTGCTGACACGTGCCCTGCGCTCCGGTCTGAGCCTCTCCGCTAAGGTAAGGTCCAGAGCTACCACGTGACCCCTGGCTCCGAGCCACCTCCCCGAAGAGGACAGCACCGGGGCTGACGCGTGCCCTGGGCCCCGGCCTAAGCCTCCCCGCTGAGGTAAGGTCTGGGGCTGCCACGTGTCCCCTGGCTCCGAGCCGCCTCCCCGCTGAGGACAGCTCCGGTGCTGACACGTGCCTTGGGCTCCGGTCCGAGCCTCCCCGCTGAGGTGAGGTCCGGAGCTGCCACGTGTCCCCTGGCTCCGAGCCGCCTCCCCGCTGAGGACAGCTCCGGTGCAGACATGTGCCATGGGCTCCGGCCCGAGCCTCCCTGCTGAGGTGAGGTCCGGAGCTACCACGTGTCTCCTGGCACCAAGCCCGTCGATAAGAGCTCCAGAGCCGCCACGTGCCCCACGATCCGTCGTGGGCCGTGGGTCAACGAAGTCAAGAAGGAAGTGTGCTGCCAGGCTTCGCACTCAAGGCTTGCGCCTTCCCTAGAAGCATGGCACATTGCGCACGCCTCCTTCCTTTGTCCGTTCGCCATTACGGCGACAAGACAGGACGGCAAGGCGTGTACAGTGACGCCCAACGGCACCAAGCCGCCCAAGCAGGGCGAGAAGACGCGGCGACAAGACGGCGTCTTCATCATCACCTGACACGCGGTCAGGGGCGCTCAGCGCGCCGGACGGCGGGACTTAACTCTCCCGCCGGCCACTCTACTCAGAGGACGAAGCCCTAGATCATGTATAGGGTTCACATAGCTCAGGGGCCACTTGTCGGGCCCCAAGCCTCATTGTAACCACCCCGTCCTTGAACTATAAAAGGACCGAGGTGACCACCCTGCAGAGGGTTCCGCGTTTTCGCATTTCAGATCCCACAACACACAAGCACTCACGCTCAAGCAATAGAACAAGCACTCCCGTGGATGTAGGGTATTACGCTCCAGCGGCCCGAACCACGTAAATCTCGGTGCTCATCCGCTCTCTCGAGCCCAGGTCACGTAGGGCGCCAAGGCCCCTCCGGAAAAGAGAACCTTGCGGGCTACTTCCGAGCAAGCCGGGAGGAGTGTCGCAGCTCACACTCTGACAACCCTAGTCTACGCTGGCGGCGCCCTGGGCTGAGCAGTCTGAGCTAGACTCAGGAGGTCAAGGGGCGCACACAGGGAGGATTGGCCTGGCCCCTTTCTGCAGGGAGAGGGTGCCGACGAAAGGAGTCCTAGGTGCATAGATCACCTGATTATTAGAGTCCAGGAGGTAGTTTTCCTTATAGATAGAATTGTAATAAGGAAGTCCAGTAGATAGTTATCCTTATAGATAGAATTGTAATAAGGAAGGAGTCTTGTAACCAGGCCTATATAAGAAAAGGTGCTAGGACCCCTGTAACCACCTCAATTCAGATCAATAATACAGAAAATTCCTACGCCTCCCCACCTGGAAAACCCTAGACGCTAGTCCAAGAACCCTAGCCGACGCCTCCTCTGTTCTCCCCTGTTTTGCGCACCTTAATCCAAGAACAGATCGGCGGCTTCCCTGTTCTGTTCTCCCCAGAACAAAATCAATCTCTCCTGCTCTCTTTTCTATGTCAGGCTTGCCTCTCCCCTTATGTTCTATACACCCAGAGCAGAGCTGTTATTCCTCTGTTCTTAGCTGAAAGTTTCTGGTGTGTCTTTAGGGAAGGCAGACTGATCTGCTAGTGCAGATCGGTTCATTCAGCATAGGAGTTGCAACACACAATAAATCTCATGTTTCTAGTGAAGAGCTGCATAATATCGTTCTTCAACATAATTTTAGGAGCTGCATACTATGGTCCTTCAAATTGGCTAGCTTCTTTTTCAGCATAATTCACAAGAGGCCCCAAATTTTTTTGTAAATATTAGGAGACACCAAAGGCAAATACAGATTTACAAATTGGTGCCATTGTTAGCAATAATCCCTTTTTTCTAGAGATTAGGATAGAGTTAGAGATAGAACCAGATAGAGTTAGAGATAGAACCTAAGTCTATCTCTAAATTAGAGTAGGAGTCTAGATAGTATTAGACTAAGAGTATTGTAATTGGGGCTATATATACAGCCTCCCCCAATGAGAATAATAACAGAGAAAAGAGGAGATAATTAGAGAAATTTTCGAGACTAATTACTCACGAATTTCTAACAATAGGTGTTCAGAGCCTACGTTTGGGATCAACCGCTACCCTCGGAAGGACGTACTCCTGGGGGTGAGAAACGTGCAACTAGGGTTCCACGCGTTAGTGGCTGATGAGGAGGGCGCGACCGCAACCGCCGAGCTCAGGAATCCTGCTAGCAACCTCGTGCACAGTTGGACGTGTCCGAATTGACGCGATTCCCATTAAGATCCAAGGCAAGGCGGCGCGATTTCATCGAATCGGGGTGGCGCCGTTGTGGATCAAAGTGTTCTCGACAGATGGGAGGCGGCAGTGGCTGAGGCCGCCGCCAGCGGCGTCTGCGTTGCATGGCGTTGAGGGGCTGCCGACGCCGGAGCGGGAGGCCAAGGGCGCAAGAGACCCACCGCCGGAAAGAAAACAGGCGGGAGGGCTCGCCGGAGAGCGCTGAGGAGTGGGTCGTGGTTGTGCTTCGGCGGCATTGGTCGTCACGAGGGGCGCGGGGCGAAAGAGCCAAGGGGCGGGCACATCTGGCGGCTCGGTCGGAGAAGCGGAAGCCCTACGACGGCGTCATCGCGGGGTGCGTGTCGGGCCGCCGCTGGAAGGAGTCCCGCACCCGGCGCGACTCGGCACGACATGGACGCCACAGCCGCGGAGCACGACGCTCGATTGGATGCGAGGGCCCGGTTTCTGGTTTCAGGAGTGGGTGCGTCTGGAGTACGAGGCAAATGGCTACGTCGCCGTCAATGAGGACTGCATCACCAGGAGGGCTTGGGCTGAGGGGCGGCTCGCTACTGGCGGCTGCTCACTATGTGAAGAACAGGAGGCTACACTCGAGAAGCATAGGTCAGTTGGTTGCTAGGGTTCCTTGTGCCTGGATGATGGGCTTGGGCCGCCTGAACTATTATGTGTGACGGTGGCTGAGCAGGCCGGTGGGCAACAGGCACACATTAAAGGGATGGGCCGGTTGGTGAAGCGGTTGGGCCAGGCCCTATGTTGGTCACGTGGATGTGAACATGTGAACAAAGAATCATCTAGGCTGGGCTATGGAGTGTTTGGTCAGGTGGACGAAACAAGAAGAATATTGGGTGCTATGATGAAGGGCGGGCCAATGCGAGGTGTACTCGAGATGAAGATGTGACCATCTCGAGTATGTGATCGAAATGAAGATGCGTCCATTCCGAGATCAAGTGCGGGATGAAAATGAGCTCATCCTGGAGTTAAAGATGTGACCAACCCAAGTGTGTGTGCAGGATGAAGATGCGACCATCCCGGAGATGAAGACGTGCCCATCCCAAAATTGAGTGTTCGAGTTGTAGTGCCCATCTCAGGGGTGTAGTGCCCAACCCAAATTCGTGTCCACGATGTAGTGCCCATCTCGGGGGGATGTAGTGCCTATCCTCTAGTGTGTGCAGGGTGAAGTGACCATCCTGTGGGTGTAGTGTCCACCCCAAATGTGTGTGTAGGGTGGAAGTGTGTCTCCATCCTAAATAGTGGGTGTGATCTAGAAAAACGAGATTAGGGGGTGATTGTTAGCAATAATCCTGTTTTTCTAGAGATTAGGATAGAGTTAGAGATACAACCGGATAGAGTTAGAGATAAAACTTAAGTCTATCTCTAAATTAGAGTAGGAGTCTAGGTATTATTAGACTAGGAGTCTATTGTAATTGGGGCTATATATACAGCCTCCACCAATGAGAATAATAACAGAGAAAAGAGGAGATAATTAGAGAAATTTTCGAGACTAATTACCCACAGATTTCCAACAGCCACCCCAGTCCTAATTATTTCCTAATTCAAGCCAATGCAACATAATACAAGAAACAACAAAAAAAGGGCCGTCTAGTGCATGTAGCTCCCGCTTGCACAGGGTACAAGAAAGGGTCCGACCCACTTGGGTCTTCTGTACGCAGTCTTTTCCTGTATTTCTGCAAGAGGCTGTTTCCATGATTTGAACCCATGACCTCATGGTCACAAGGCTCCTCTTCCAAAAATACAAGAAACAACAACTAATAAAAATTCAGAAGCAACATCAAGAGCAGCAAAGCAGAGTATTGCCATAGACAAACTCGCTCAGCATCGTCCCTAGAGATACAAATCAGAGATATACTGAAACAACTATTAGTATACAGAAGCCAATCTCTCCTCTTCTTTTGTCAGTACAGCTTTCTCACAGCCTTTTCTTTTTGGGAGCCCTTTGTACAGGCAAGGTTTTTTGTTTATTGATAGCTTGTAATAGGTTTCTTTTTTATATATTAATATATGTCTACAACAGTAGGGGCCTCCACTACTGTATCCCAGTCAAAACAAAATATTAGTATCAGATCCAAACCTTATTCGCCTTTCCTGCCATTGCGAAGTACACAATTCACTAACTTTCCCGACCAAACAGCTTGATGCAACTAATTGGAGTACGCGTACAACATCTGCCAATGCAATGCCAAGCTCGCTCAAACCACACCCACAGCCACATACTATCCACCCCACAGACTACGGATCAGGGAGCAGGTAGACTAAGCAGATAAGCAAAAAAAGCAAACAGGCCACACAGTTGAAGCACGGGGGTAGCCATACCTGCGATCCGTGCGCGGTGGATTTGAGGCGGGCGGAGAAAGATCCCGCAGGGACGAACCCCTTGCCGTCGCTGAGGTCGTGCTCGAGCGTGAACTGCACAGCGTTGGAATCCCCAGCCCCGTTCGACAACACGTCCAAGGATCGGCGCTGGGAGGAGACCGCCGGAGCCGCCGGCGGGGAGGGGGGGGCGAGGCGGGCGCCGACGCCCTCGAACTCATCGTCGTCGTTGAGGACCAGCTCGTCGGAATCAAAGGCTGCAGAGATCGAGAAGGAGATGACGGCGGCGAGGAGGGCGAGGAGGAGGAGACGGCGGCGCGGCGCGGCCATGGCTTCGAGGCGGCTTGCGGCGGAGGAAGACGGGCTTGAATATGCAGGAGGTGTCGGGCAGATCCGTGAGATATTCATGGGCACGGACACTGGCGATTTAGGGCTGGGCAGAGGGCCGGGGCTGACGGCTGGATGCCTAATGGGCCAGCTGGATCCGTTTCAGGCCCTGCTTGAATAGACACGAATATGCATGAAAGCGGGATGGGCTGCAGCGCCCCGCCCCGCCGTGGCAGCAGCCACAGGATTAACGCCGGCTCTTGCGGCCAAGCCCGCATCACGGTAACCTTTTTCGCGGCCATTTGCGGCCCTGCCAGCCCTCCTCACAGCACGACAGTCCACAGTTATAGTACGACAGTCTGAGTCAACACCAGTTCGTCCTTTGCACGAGCCCGACCGTGAGCTCACCCACTACTCGTGGTGGTGTGCGTCGGCCACCGGGTGCCTCTGCCGCTCTGCGCCGCGTCCGCGTCGCCTCTTTCACTCGTTCGTCATCGCTCGTGGTCGTGGATGTTGCGGTTGTGGCGCCAACGGAAGAAGCGGGTCGCCCTAGCGGCGCCGCTTGTAGGTTGCGGGATGGATAAAAAGTGATCTGCGGGCCACGGCGCGGGCCGGTCCAGCGGGTTAGCGGCGCGGCCCGCGCCACTTTCAGGTCTAGACACGAATCTAGATTTCGAAAGCTTGTGGTTAAATTTGGATCCCCAAAAATATGAATCTTAAGTTCCTACAGATCTTTTAAGTGTGGCCATAATGTGTAATTTGCATGCAACTTTAGGTGTCCGATTCCTAAATTCATACAACAAGGCTTTCAATAAAAGCATGGTTCATGACATTGCCATACAACAAGACTTATAATAAAATTTTAGGTTCATGACAAGAGTACAACAACCGATAGTCTCAAAGTGCTGAAAAAATAGCTAACATACATGAAAAGAAAAGATACAGAAAACCATATATGTGGCATGTGTCAGCATAATACTTTGGTACATCATTCCTTGTTACCCGGTCATGTTCCATTGTAAACCACTGAAATCGTTCTTCTGACGTGTCGAATGTCATAAACATCTCCCTCTCGACCCTCTTGTTAAATACTTGAGAAGCTATGAAGTGTTTTTTGTGCCTACAATAGCACCACACTCTTTGACCAAAACCACAACATCTTTGATTGAATACCCGGGAAGATCTTCCCTTCTTGCCAAATATTCACGTGATGCAGTGTTCTTCTCACTCAATGTCACAAGTTTGCTCAGTTGATCTTGCATCCAATGTCCCTCTGAAGACTTCGGTTTCTTACCCTTCTTTTTTTGGATAGCACAAGTATGTCGCTTTCCTTTGGCACTAGCAGGTGTGGTCTCAGTACACACATCACTGGCTGCATATTCTTCATCCTGGCCATCCACATCATTTGGATTTTCAGCCTCCAAAGACTGAGGTGCAACACCACTTCGAAGGAGCCAGTGGTCATCGTACATGATTGTCAATTGTTCTTCATAGGGAACGGGTCTCTCTTTAAACTTGGCAATGCCTTTATATTGCTGGTACATAGAAGAAAAAAATGTTAGAACTATAACACAAGTTTACATAAACTATAGACACAAACATCAAACAAATATATAGGTTACCTTGTTTGCATTCTTCCACCACTCATCTGATATTTTGTGGATCCTCTTTATAGGTTCCACACTAAACCAGTTTCCATCTCCAATCTTTTCCAATTGCTATACTCTTTCCTCATCTTATCCCATTTATTTTTGGACTGCATATTAGTATAAGAGAGGCTTGTCTGTAAAATCCCACAGAAATCCAACATGATCAGTTCGATTTGAAGTTTAGGAGTAGGGATTTCACAGTGGATAAGTGGGCAATGGGATTAATTTAAAATAAGTTCTGAGGGGGTTATTCAAATTCAAATCTGATCTTCACTTGCAATAGGGTTAAATTTGAATTCTGAGTTCACCCCTGTTTTCTGAGGTTCTTTTTAACCTAGTTACTGAGTTTCAATGTTTACAAATATATTAATCAATTGATTAATTGCAACATACAAGGAAGAGATCAAATTTAAATTTAGGTGCATGTGTCAGCTTTCTCAATTTTCAAATTTGAGCTCACCAATGGATTCCTCACATCCAAATTAGTTAGCGATCAATTTTTTTACTATTTTTGGAGCTGTGGAGCTGCTGTAATTGGAATTTTAAAGAAAAATGTGAGGGAAGGTGGGACCCACCTGTCAGCCAGTGCAAACCGACTTGCTTCGCTCGGTTCATGGGAAAAATTCCAATTTTGGTCAGAACATCCTTCATAATTCCCTTGAGCTTCAGTAAAAATTTCAGAGTAATTTGACTTTATTTACTAGATCAAATCATGTTTCCATCCTTACAACAACAACAACCAAGCCTTTATCCCAAGCATATATATTTCAATGAAGTAAAAGAGACGAAGAGATATAAGAGTAAAAGGAAAAAAAAAGACTAAGATTCTGACACATTAATTACTACTTTCCATGCAGTCCTATCATGAGCTAAGTCTCTGGATAAATTTCAATCTCTAAAATCTCGTTTTACCGCCTCCTCCCAGGTCAATCTTGATCGTCCTCTACCCCTGATAATATTTTCTCTACCTCTTAAAATCCCACTATTAATCGGTGCTTCTGGAGGTCTCCGCTGGATATGTCCAAACCATCTTAGTCGATGATGGACTAACTTCTCTTCAATCGGCGCCACCCCTACCCTATCACGAATCGCCTCATTCCTTATTCAGTCTCTTCTCGTGTGCCTGCACATCCACCGTAGCATGCGCATCTCTGGGACGCTCATTTGTTGGATATGTTGTCGTTTAGTTGGCCAACATTCCGTCCTATATAGCATCGCAGGTCTGATCACCGTCCTATAGAAATTCCCTTTTAGCTTTTGTGGGATCTTCCTATCACATAGGATTCTAGAGGCTTGTCGCCATTTCATCCACCCTGCCTTGATCCCGTGGCAAACATTCTCATCAGTATCGCCATTACTTTGTAACATTGATCCTAAGTATCAGAAAGAGTCTCTTCTAGTTACTATTTGTCCTTGTAGACTAACATTTCCCTCTTCACGACCAACACCACTAAAGTCACACCTCATATACTCGGTCTTGGTCCCTACTAAGTCTAAACCGCTTAGACTCTAAGGTTTGTCTCCATAACTCTAATTTTTTATCAACACCATTCCTAGTTTCAACTATCAACGCTACATCATCGGTAGAGAGCACCCACCAAGGGATATCCCCTTGTATATCCATCGACACCTCATCCATCACCAAGGAAAAGATGTATGTGCTCAAAGCTGATCCTTGATGTAGTCCTACCGTGATAGGAAATGCATCAGTCTCACTATCACTTACGTGCACACTTGTCTTAACGTTATTGTACATATCCTTGATAAGGATAATTTACTTTGTTGGCACTTTATGTTTTTCTAGTGCCCACCACATGACTGACCTTGGTATCTTGTCGTACGCCTTCTCCAAATCAATGAACACCATATGTAGGTCCTTCTTCTGCTTCCTATATCTCTCCATAAGCTGAGGAAGCAAAAAAAATCACCTCCATAGTAGACCTCCCAGGCATAAAACCAAACTAGTTTTTATTGACATTTATCACTTTCCTTACGGTGTTCAATCACTCTCTCCCAAAACTTCATAGTATGACTCATAAGCTTAATTCCTCGATAATTAGTACAACTTTGAATATCTCCTTTATTTTTGAAGATAGGTACTAATATACTTTCCTCCATTCTACAGTCATCTTGTTTGACTGAAAAATATGGTTGAATAGCTTTGTGAGCTATACTATTACCACGTCCCCAAGGTATCTCCACACCTCAATAGAGACATCATCAGGGCAGAGGGCCTTTTCTCTTTTCATCCTTTTTAAGGCCTCCTTAACCTCAAACTCTTGTATCCTCCGCACGAACCGTCTGTTGGAGTCATCAAAGGAGTCATCTGAGAGGGACCCGACCACCCGATCACGGAGTCGTGCCACTCGTCCGGGAATCGCATTGGGTGGTGCCGTGATACGCGACACCCAACAACACACATATAAAGAAACATGTATTACATAAATCAAAAGCGGAAGCTTACAAATATTCTTTGTAAATACTTTACATCAAATATCTACAACGGAAGACTAATTATTCTCACGTTTCCAATCTACTAAGCACTCGAGAAGATATCCAGCCCGCGGACTCTTCTCGCTAGCAACACAAAGTCATACGGCAGCGGCTGGGTCCTCCGTGTGTAAAACGACTCGGGAGTCTCCGAGTCGCACCGGACAACCTTCTCATAAGCACCGAAGTTAACCTGCAAAACCACTCATATAGCAAGCGTGAGCACATAGGCTTAGCAAGTCTGACCCGTCTCACCTAAACATGTAACTCTACATGCTCGAATTGCAATGTGTAAGAGGAAGGTAATTTACAAAAGACACGCCTATTTAGTTGGCTCTTACTTTCAAGTTTTAGCAGCAATTTATGGAGAACCTTATGCTAAGGCACATGAGAGAGCCACAATCAAACAAGAAACACATTTCTCTCATGTACTTTGCCCAAGGTGAGAAAGAACTTTAATTAGCTCTAAACTATAGCAAGTCATTAACAATCAAGGTATAGCTTTCAATCAGCAACTTTTACATGACTCTAGCCTGTTCTTTGTACGTCACGGTACAGTGAACAAGTGGTACTCCCCGTGAGGGAAGGCGATTATAATCAATTTACACCTGCAGGGTTACCAGAATAACCCGTCACGTACGCCCGTACTCGATGTTGCCTACAGAAACCATCACGGGCGTCGTACGCAACCACCTTTCATCCGTCAGCCAAATGTTGAACCGGTCCTATCGTCCCGAGCAAGAGGTCTCTACGCGTGCATCCGTAGTGCTGCCAGCCGATTTACACCTCAAGCTCTCAACCTACCCTCTGGACGACAAGCAATGCCTCAACACCCAACTACCCGAATTACATCGGTTTTCCGGTTCCCATATATCTGGTAGGTCTTCAGTACTGTTCTAGCTTGTTCAACAGGCCCGCACACGGCTCGGTCCTCAATCGACACAAGCGGAGCTATGGCACCTAGGCCCCAATGTCCTGCTGCCCTTACTCTCCGCTCGGTCTCATTTTTCTTGCCATGTGTTCCATTTGCTATCTTTACCCGAGTAGTGTGCCCCTAGCCTAATCTCGCGGGCAGTTCCAACTACTCGACTTGTACCGAATCCTACACTAAGATAGCATTGCAGTAGCTAATCGAGGTTTACAAACCTAAGCCCAATCCAGGGTTTCCTTGGCTATGCATTTGGGTTTTCAAACAAGACTCTAATGCAAAATTTAAGTGGGTGCTCAAAGTAAGTTCTCAAAAGAGTAAAATTTGTAAAAATGGTTAATGCAAACCGGAGCTTGCCTGTTTTGCAGGGTAGTAGTATATAATATAAGTTAGTGATCTTCAATCCCTTGATCTTTCTGAATTTCCTCAACTGATCCACACGTCAAGGGATGATGACTCCGTCGAACTCCTCCGTCGTGAACCCTATCGACATGTATATGCATAATCTTTTAAAATGCAATTTAAAGACTTTAGAGATTAAAACTTCTCAAGAACAGAGGCTGTGTGGAGATTCTAGGATGATGTTGTTGCCTCTGTTGTGCAAAGAACTCAAAGGAACTAGATCTACCTTAGAGGTTTCATTACATCCCTAGCTAAGTTCCTAATGAACATATAAGTTGCTAGAATTATTTGGGCAGAATTACAGATCCTGATCTCCAATGACTTCAAAATTTTTACAGGAAGTCATACACTACACAGAGACTTAGCTTGCCAAATTGCAGCTAAAGTGGAAGGAAATTGGGTCTCCCATAATTTCCCCACTAATCCCTATGGTTTTCTCATATACATAAGATTGGAGAACAAGGACAGGAAGATCCAAGGCTCAATTTGAGCTGAAAGTTTGCATGCGAATTCCTGGTTACATGAAAGCGTTCTGTACCAAAAATGAACACTTTTCATTGAGTGTTTTATTCAGAACAGTTTCCTAAGCAATTAAGTAAAAAGAAATTAATTCAGAATTAACTCACATGTTCACGCCCAACTTAGTGGACTATAATCTCAATTATAGTTCATAGAGTATGCATGAATTTTCCTAGAATTTTTAGAGCTAAGAATAGCCCAGAAATGATTATTCCCAACTCTGGGACAATTTCTGAAAAGTCTCAGTATTCATTTAAACATAGTACTTTGTAATCTGAATTCTCCCACACAATTCAACTCTAAAGGGGTTGAAATTTTTACAGGAGTTCAATAACATCCTAAGGATTGTTCTGGCAAAGTTTGAGGATTTTTGGATAATCCAAAACCCCTCTAGCATTCTTTCACTGATAAGCTTCAAAGTATTTTCCAGAATTAATTATTGACCCTCATTCACATTGGGTTGCATATTTGGATAGAGTATTTCAATCTGAATCTAACCCAATTTGAATCACTAAATTTGGAGGTTCCTACACAAAGATATGACCTTTACAAGAATTGGGGAAAATCTAAAAATGAGCTCTGTTCTATTTTCTAATTTTCAGAGACATAAGGAATTAACACCACATTTGGCTAAGCAAATTAGGTCCAATGCCTCTGAAATTTTTACTAGAGTTCAAGTGTTTTTGAAAGAATCTACTATCCACTTGGTGTACCTAAAAATGAAGACCCAGTCACTCAAGCTCAATGGGTAGATTGGGACTACATGGCCAAAAGGGAGCACAAAGCTTTTGATGCAGTGATTGAAGCCGCAGGGCGCCATGGAATCAAGGAAATCATGGGCTTCAAGTATGACTAGAACATTGAGGTAATTGTGCAGTTCTACACCACTGTGTACTTCTCCACCTACGGTGACCGGAAAATCACCTGGATGACTCATGGAGAGCAGTACTCAGTCACCTATGAGAGGTTTGCACAGATACTTGGCCTGGAGGAGCACTTGGATCATGAGATTATCATTTCCAATCTCAAGGCAGTGGACAGGGATCAGCTTGACTATATGTATCCTAGTCATGTTCCCTATGAGGCCGGGCTTGCTAGGAACATCAAGCCGTTCTATAGCATACTCAACCGGATTCTGAGGAGGACCATTGCCCCCAAGGATGGAGATGCAGGGGTAATTCAAGGAAACTTAAGGCATCTCCTCCTCTCATAGATGGTGAAGAGAAGTTCAACCTTGTTGAGCATATTTATGATGACATCTTCAACAATTCTCACACTCCCAACCGCTCATGTGGTTATGCACCGTACATCATGTGCCTAATTGAGAAGTGTTCGGGGATAATCTTTGTCAAGGATGTCACTCAACGACCTCTTCGTCCTCAGCTACCCCCCATTCCGCCAGAACCCTCAAGGAGAAAAGTGCTCAACCTCCGTCCAGCTCAGCGGCCCCTTCTAGCTCAGCGGCTCCCCCATCATCTCCTCCTCCGCAGTCCATGAGCAGATTCTTCAAGTGCTTCAACGCACTTTTCGCCTCCTGTCGGCGTGTGGAGATCCGGACTCGATGCATGGAGAGGCGTCAGGAGAAGTACCTCAAGGCTGTGTGTGACAAGCTTGAGGTACCCATGTCTCCCCCTGAGGAGAGTGATGGGGAACTCACTCCATATCCAGAGTTCATCGCTGATGAGCTCGCCCAGTTCAGGGAAGATGGAAGCTCTTCTAAGGCTGTGCCTCCATCCACCACCGGCGACGAAGAAGAAGAGGATACGAAGGCTACGGAGAGCAATGAAAATGGCGATGAAGAAGAAGACGAAGAAGATGTCGAGTAGACTTAGGCGTATCTTCCTCCCTCCTTTCCTTTTTAGTGCCTTGATGCCAAAGGGGGAGAAATGTGAAAAGGATGTACTATTTTTTATCATCTTCTAGTCTCGTAATAGATCTTTTGGACATGACTCTTTTAGACATGGATATCCATGTTTTATGTTTTATGCATGCCTATCTTTTGTGTAACACTACATGTTGGATTTTATGGCTGTTTTATACTTATTGCCTTATCACATTTTTAATTTTGAGCACAACACGTAGGCACCCCACCATAACATGTGAATGTATGCCAACTCCCCTCTTTTACTCTTGCATACATTCAGGGGGTGTTTTGCATACGTACACTTGTTATAAAAATAAATTTTTTACCTCTTATGTTGAAACTTAATGTGTTGTCATCAATCACCAAAATGGGGGAGATTGTAAGTGCATCTAGGCATCCCCGTGGGTTTTGGATGATTGATGACGACAAATTAAGAGACTAATGAGCTGAGATGATCATAAGCACATGACATTTCCAAGGCGGTCACCTAAACTCTCAAAAAAAGGAAAAAGATGAAGAACGGTGTCGAAGACTCGAAGAGTACAAATTAGGGTTTCACTTGAGTCTTTAGTAGGCTAGCCGTGTAAAAGAAAGAGTGTGTGTGTCAAGTGCATTGAGATCATAGAAGAGAGCTCAAAGCGTTAGAAGTGTCAAATCCTTAGTGGAGAGAGGTAGAGAGGTAAAGTTGGGCAGGCCGGACTTGTCCGGGGGAAGAGGCCGGACTAGTCCGGAATTCATACGGCTTAGTCCGTTTTAGGGCGAACTAAGAGTTCTTGACTGAGATTGGACCTGTCCATTTTGGACGGACTAGTCCTTTTCTCTCTAGGTGAGAGTGTTTTTGGGGCTAAGTCCTGGTAGACCGGACTTATCCGCCTGAGTGGCCGGACTAATCCGGGCTAGCTAGACTTGTCCGTTTTCACATGGACTAAGAGTTCCTGTGTGAGTTCGGGCTAGACCGTTCTAAGGCGGACTAGTCCGTATGGGTGTGAGATGAGAGCTCCCACGGCTAAGTCTTGGTGGACCGGACTTGTCCGCCTTAGTGGCCGGACTAGTCCGGGTCCTCCAGACTTGTCCGTTCTCACCCGGACAAATAGTTCCTGTGTGAGATCGGACTAGTCTGGTGTGAGGCGGACTAGTCCGAACTTTCGGTAGGTGGCAACGGTTGGCTTCGGGACTTATATAAAAGGAGATGCCCCGATGTCATTTAAAAAATATGGAACCCTAGCGCAGCCACAACGATCCATGAGCTCCCCTAATCCTTCTCTTTTGCCTACTCACCCTCTAGAGCCAATTCGTAAGTGAATTTGGGTGTGTGAGAAGAGGAGAAGGAAGAACTTCGCGTTTAGACTCTTGGAGTGATCTTGTGCACTTGGTGTGATCTGTGGCTTGTGAGATCTGTGAAGTTTGTGGAAATGATCAAGTGGGAACCTCAGATTGTGAGCAGCCCCAAAGCTTTGTAAGTTCACCCTTGAGATAGTGAAGAACTGGGTTGGCCTTAGTGGCGACTTGGTGAGGAAAAGGTTGTTAGTCCCGGTCCTTTGTGGACTCCTCAACGAGGAGGTAGATTCCTGAGTAGAATCGAACCTCAGGAAAAAAATCCTCAGTGTCTCTCTTGCATATACATTTCTTTGAAGATCAAGATTGCTTAGGGTTTGTTTTAATTATTTCACTATACACCATCACACTCTTGCAATTCGTTTCAATATTCTGTCACACTTGTCGTATAGAAGTGCTTGTTGTCTCATCCACATTTTGTTAAACTAAAATTTGGAGAAAAACTCTTAAAAATCAAATTTTAGATGTTTCCGGTAGTTTGATCAGACTAGTCCACCTCCAAGACTGACTAGTCCGGCCTTTTAGGCCTTTCCAGCAGGTTGATCGGACTAGTCCACCCCTGAGCCAGACTAGTCCGACTCCTGAGTTCTAATCTCGTTTAGTTAAGTCATTTCAGGTATTTTAGCCTATTCACCCCCCTCTAGGCAATTTCAATTGGTATCAGAGCATGTCTCTCCATCAAGAGTCTATCCACTCGGAGAGAAGATGGCCAGAGTGGAGGAATACGAGATTCCGTCGACGTCACAAGGTGACAACACATATGACAAGAAAAAGGACACGGATGTGCTGCAAGACCACTCGAGTGATGATGAAGAAGTTTGCCAGCTCAAGGCACGACTTCGCGAGAATCTAGGTCACTCAAGTAAAGAGAAGATGCACTCTTCATCAACAAGTTCAAAAGGATGATGAGAAGAAGGAAGGGGGGCAACCATTATGAGAACAAGAACAAGGAAAGGTCCAAGCCCAAGACAAAAAGCGCATGCTACAACTGTGGTGAATATGGACACTTCATTGTGGATTATCCATATGAAGAGAGTAAGAAGAAGAAAGATGGCAAGTCTCAAGAGAAGAAATTCTTCAAGAAGAAGAAGCCATCTGTAAGGGCCTCAGTTTTTGACACCCATTTGCAGTGTTCATCCCCACACCACACACCTCATTTGAGGAAAAATGATGAACACAAATAAAGAGCAAGTAACAATTATCAACATGCTCATTAGGGAACAAACTCACACATTGCAAAAGTGGTACTTCCCACATGTGATATAGATGGGCTGGACATATGAAAACTCCTACACTTTGCCAAGGATGTCCATGCCAAGTTTCACCCAAATTCAAAACATTTTTGAGGTCATCTTGGGTGTAGATAGGAAAGGGGCAGTTTGAAAACATATTCAAATTCAAACTGTTTTCACCCACTGAATTTAAAAGTGGAAGGCATATTCTTGCTCAGCACATTTTTGTGAGCTCACACACCAATTTTCACTCCATTTGGAGTTGATCTTGACATGAGCTAAGGGGGAGAAATTCAAACTTTATTTGAATTTCAAACTGCACTTGTGCTGAAATTCATTCAAACCAAACCTCATTTGAACTTTGATCAATTCAAATGGCTCTTGGGTGAATAATTTGAGTTGCCAAGGGTAGAATAGGGTTCACTGTTTACCACAGCTGTTAGGAATAAATTTCAGAGGTTAAAAGAGGAGTGGGACCCACATGTCAGCCTCAGCCTCAAAGCAAACCGACTGAACCACAGTTCAGTCGGTTCCCGGCTGTTGTGCGCGCGCGCCACCGAAGGGGGCAGCCGGCGCCAGCTCCTGCTGCGTGCCCCAAGCCGGAGACCGGCCGACCGGCCTATTTATTCCCTCCCCGGCGTGCCTCAGTCACCATTTCCCCGGGCTACCGACGTGCGCGACTGCTTTTCCCACTGCCATCGCCGCCGCTCGAGTTCCTGCTTGATCAAGCCGATCGCAGCTCCCTCTTTCCATTTCAAGGTCCCAGCAAGGTACTAGCAACCATCCTCCATCCTCCCCATTGCTTGAGATCGATTGAAACCGAGTGATATCGGCTGTGCCGAAAGATCAAACTCGGAACTGGAAACCGCCGCACTTCGGGCTCTCGTGGACAGCCCAACCTGGGCGTTATCACGCCCAAGCCAAGGCACCCTTGGACGCGCAGGTGACCGGTGCTGCTCATCCCCGAGCCACAGCTCGAGTGGTTGCTCACCGGCGGCGAATTTCCACTTTTCCCCTTTCTGTGTGCAGAACGACCCTCGGGTACGATTCTGTTTAATTCGTGCTCTAGAAAGGATTAGAGGGCCTCAGGCCACTCCCACACGAACTAGACACGGTGACGCACAAGTTGCCTTCACAACTCTGGGCCGGAGGACTTCTGTGCCCGGCGTAATTCAAGGTCTACTGATGGCGGAACGCACGGGGGGTATCGGGCGCACGGTGAGGACCTATTTCGGGCCTTCCCCGAGCTGCCTCGAGCTCATGTCGACCTTCTCTGAGGTCCACTGATGCTCCCCGACCGATTTCCCAAGTAGCTGAGGCACTAGGAGCATCAGCCGACATGGCCGAAGTCGTTCCGATATGGCGGCTCGTCGCCGACCATGCTCCGGCCGTTGTCATGAGCAGCTGACCCTCGGATCATGTTCCCCAAGTAAAAGTAGGCAGGGGCGGCCAGAATCAAGAAGTTTGAAGCTGTACAGCAGCCGGCGGCGAGCTCTCCGGCGAGGTCCCTCGGCGGCGGAGCGCGGGTGTCGCGAGGTTGAAGAAGGGGGTGGACCCCAGCTGTCAGCGGCCGATATTTTGAATCGGGATCCGGCTGCGGCCGGGATCGGGTGTGCTGGCGCGCAAAAGCCTTGTGGGCCGCGGTGTGCTGTCGTTTCGGCGTGCGACGCGTGTCCCCTGGGCCCACGCGCGAGTTTAAACTTTTCCCCGATTTTCAGATTTCCTTCAAACTTCAAATCCTTATAACTTTGGCTAGAAAGCTCCAAATTGAGTGAACCAAATTTTGCTGGATTCAGCTCTTTGAGTACTTTCCAGAAAATCAAGTGTCACTTCATGAAATTCCTTAATTCTCCAGAATTAATTCCTTAAAGTTTAAACTGTTAGGAATTTTAACTGGAGAATCATTTGGAGGAAAATCCTGAAATTTTGCTGAGATGTTCACCAAAATATCCTTGAACTACCATAAAAATTTCAGATCCATTTGAGCTCATTTAGTCCACCTAATGGTGTGATTAGTAAAACTGTTCCAGAGAAAATAGAAAATGTTCAGAAACATTTTCAGGATTTTCTCTGAAATTGTTTAGCTCATATCTTTAGTTAGAGACTTCCAAATTAAGTGAGACCAACTCCATTAGAACCCTCTGAAAATCTAGTTTTCAGAAAGTCATAGGTTGTCTCATGAAAATTCCTAGAACACCCTAAGAGTTCCAATGAAGGTCAAGGACATAATTATTTGTGGAGGGCTCACATGAGCTTTGCTGCAACTAAAACTTGACCAATTCCCTGTTTAGGTTGTAACCAAGCCACAGTAAAAGTTTCACAGTCATTAGGTCTATCTAGCAAAGGTTATAGACTTCACAACTTCGAAGTTAATACAAATGCATCTAAATTAATACATACATTGTTCTTATCATGTAGTCGCTAAGGTCGAGGAGGAACCCGAAGTTCTAGACTTCGTTACTCCGGAGGAACAGCTAGCCTACGACCAAGAGCAGCAAGGCAAGCCCCGGTTTGCATTAACCTTTTTACAAATTTTTATTGTTTTGAGCACATACTTGTTTTCTTTGTTCTTTGCATTAGAGTCTTGATTGGAAACCCAACTGCACAGCCAAGAAAACTATGGGTTGGGTTTAGGATTGCAAACCTCGTTAGCCACTGCATTGCTAGGATAGAGTAGGATTCGGTACAAGTCGAGTAGTTGGAACTACTCGCGAGAATAGGCTAGAGGCACATTGCTCGGGTAGAGATAGCACATGAAACACATGGCAAGAAAATGAGACCGAGCGGAGAGTAAGGGCAGCAGGACTTTGGGGCCTGTGTGCTGTAGCTCCGCTTGTGTCGATTGAGGACCGAGCCGTGTGCGGGCCTGTTGAACAAGCTAGAACAGTACCGAAGACCTACCGGCTATATGGGAACCGGGAAACTGATGTAACTCGGGTAGCTGGGTATTGAGGCATTGCCCGTCGTTCAGAGGGTAGGTTGAGAGCTCGAGGTGTAAATCAGCTGGCGGCACAGAGATGCGCGTGCAGGGACCTCTTGCTCGGGACGATGGGACCGGTTCAATATTTGGCTAACGGGTGAAAGGTAGTCGCGTACGGCGTCCGTGATGGTTGTTGTAGGCAACATCGAGTACGGGCGTACGTGACGGGTTGTTCGGGTAACCCTGCAGGTGTAAATCGATTATAATCGCCGTCCCTCGCGGTCAGTGAGTACCACTTGTTCACTGTACCGTGACGTAGAAAGAACAGGCTAGTTACATGTTAAAATGTTGCTGATTGAAAGATGGACATTGATTGTTAATGATATGCTGTAGCTTAGAGCTAACTAAAGTTCTTTTCAACTTTGGGCAAAGTACATGAGAGAAATGCGTTTCTTGTTTGATTGCGGCTCTCTCATGTACCTTCGCGTAAGGTTCTCCACAACCTGCTGCTAAAACTTGAAAGTAAGGTTCTACTAATTAGGCGAGTCCTTGCAAATGATTTTTACCTCATGCAACCCATCACCCTCATGTAGAAGTTTCATGTTTAGGTGAGACGGGTCAGACTTGCTGAGCCTTCGTGCTCACTGCTTGTGTTTGAAGCTTTTGCAGGGTTCTATGAGGAAGGGACTCCCGAAGAGGAGACGGAACCCCAGGAGGGGAACCCCGTCGAGTGGGAGTCGTGCACGCCGCAGAGTTAGTGTGCGAGTGTGCTAGCAAGGACACGTTCGAGGGCTGAACGTGCACTTGATGCTTAGTCTACGCCCGCGAGTGTGGACTAAACTTATTTTGATGTAAACATGTTAATAAACTTGTTTATGTAATAAAGCTTCCGCTTCCGCTTTGTACCTTTGACGTGTGTTATACGGTGTTGTGCAACGCAGCACCCCTCAGCGTGATCCTGGCTCGACAGGACCAGTGGGGTCGTGTCAGCGTGGTATCAGAGCTCGCTTGAGGTTTAACACAGTACAAAGGTCTTCTTTTTCAAAAATCCAGTGAGGAACGAGTTAGTAGCCCGTATAAGGATGTTATTAGTATATAGAAAGTGGCTTGTTAACCTATTTGTTATGTCGGATAATCGTGCATCTCGGGACGTTCATGTCTTGGGGGGTGCACGTAAGCGCTGTCCACCAGTGCGCACAAGCTGAAGGGTGGAGCCCCACGGGTGGCAGGTAACCCGACCCGCTTTGATATCCTCTACGACTCTTCATGTCGTTTGGGGTATTCGAGCAACGTCTGTCCCTGGCGTGCGTGGTGCAACATGGGAGACCCCGTCACGTGGTCTGAAACGTGAACACGTAACTCAAGGCGTGTTTGGCTTGAGAACATCCGGGCGAGTGATGACGGCCGGGTGTACAAACTGTATGGATTCCGGGCTCGGTGTGCAGCCGAGTCTGATGATTGTTTGAGTTTCTGCAGGTAGCCTTACCACGAAACGGTAGACGTGTAGCATCCGTGTGCGAGTGACGAGTAGTGCCACTGAACTAACGAAGCCGGCTAAATCCGGTATAGGTTTTTCCTTTGTGAGGACGTAGTACCGACATAATCTGGTGACGCCTCGACGTCACACCCAACTAAATGAACAACTTCATTTAAAAACTTGAAGGTTTTGATCCAAAGTAGTAAAACTTGATGTAACTCCTTCCCTTGAACAGGATATTCAAAGTTAATAAATTTTCAACTTATAGGATGTTAAGGACAGAGCACTCTGTTTTCAGCTAAATCAAGGCTGAAGTTAATCAGAGGTTAGAGGTTGAGTTCTTTCGAGGTTGGGGTCGTATGATACATTTCTGGAAAGCTTTGGAGGAGCTTTACAACTTTTCTGTTGAGTTCCAGAGGTGTTTCATCCCTTAACCACTCGAAAAATGCAGTAGAGTTGAAACTGTCCAGAAAACAGGACGGAGCAAAGACTCTCTGTAGACTCTCTGTAAATTAAGCATAACTTCCTGCATAAAAATCCAAAAATAGAAAATGAGGTAGTTCTGGAAAGCTTATGAGATGGGTTACAACTTTGTAACAGAAAGTTTTGTCAGATTAGGAACAGAATTAACTGGAATTCTTGGATCAAATCAGTACCTAAGGCAGGGAGGTGCTGTCCAATTGTTTCCAGAAATTCTGTTAACTTTGACATCTCATAACTTTTGAACCAGAGCAGATCTTAGGCCAACCAAATACTTTCTGGAAAGCTATTGAAGTTAACTTTAACTTTGATGTTGAGCTCCAGGACTGGTTTTGCTTTTAACCTGGCCTAAATCAGATTGTTATGGAAACTGGTCAGGGCTGTCATGGGAACAGCAGATCAGCAGTCAAATTTGTTTAAAAATTTGAACTATGTTTCCAAGTGTTAAGGGTTCAATGACATATCTTATGTTATAACTCAATGGTTTACTGTTTAAATAAATATTTGACATTTCTCAAATATATTTTTACAGATGGCAGCAGATAAACGGTTGGAGAACGGGTGGGTAGTTTCCCACTGCTCTGACCGTAGCGGCTACCCGGGAGCATTGTGGCTAATGCTCCAATATTTCGGGTACAACCAGATGCCGCAATACTTCGCCAAGGAAGAAGGCGAAGAGGGGAACAAGACGTGGACGATCCATGTCGAGGTTCCTGCAGGGCCTACGCCACCCGGTTGGGTGCCATTCACCGTCACGGTGAGAGGAAGACAACCGGAAGGGATGTGGCAAGTGGCAGCCCGTGACACTATGTCACGTTTCTGCCAACTACACGTACAGGCTATGGAGGGAACTCCATACGCACTCGTTCCGGTGGAGGGACGAGCTCAGCATGTGTGGGAAGAGAGGTACCTGGAGGCAACAGACCCGAATTGCCCAAGGTACAACCCCGCGGAGGCCAACCTCAGCCTCCAAATGAGGGCGGGAAACGCTGTGATGGACAGCCAAGCTGTTCATACGGAGCATCTCGCCACCAAGCTCAAGGAGAGCACAAGCCGTGGAGATCATTTTGAGAGTGCTCACAGTGCACTCCGCAATGTGCTCCTTCCGACGATCAAGCGACTGAATGAACAACACAATCAGTTGCGTCGTCTGAAGAAGGCAAAGAAGAAGAGCCGTGTTGACATTGCGGCGTTGCAAGAGCTGGTGCAGACCCTAACCCAGCAGAATGAGGACCTTGCTCAAGAGCGGGACGACGCTATTGAGGAAGGACAAGGCTGGGAAGAGGACTACAACCAGGCTATGGACGAGGTGCATGCATTGCAGGACCTCGTGCCCCCGGTATTGGGCGTACCGGTAGTCTTGGGTCTTCCAGCCATGGGAGAACCTGGAATGGGAGAAGAGGTGGTAGACCCCGAGTATTCCACCAGCAGCGGCCACATGTTACAAGTGTGGTCGTCCAGGACACTTCGCGAGCAGTTGCCCGGAGAGGCAAGGCGGCGGAGTGGCACCACAGTTTCCGGGGAGGAATCAACCCCGGAACCCTACTAATGCGCGGCGGGCAAACCCTAGGCCCGGTACTGTTCACCAGCTTGCCATTGAGGACGTGCCGGAGGGCGAGCCAATCCTTGCGGGTATGTTCCAACTCCACCAGCATCCCGCTATAGTACTATTTGATTCAGGCGCCACGCATAATTTTATTAGCCAAGCTTTCATTGCTAAACACAGCTTGCCAATACTACCCACCGATAGTCCATATTTAATTTGTTCACCGGGTGGGAAGATTTCAGCAAGCGTAATGGTCTCCAAAGCACCATTATGCTTAGCGGGTAGAGTGTACCCCACGTCTCTCATTATCTTAGAGGGACAGAAGGTCGATGTCATCCTAGGGATGTCGTGGTTAAACCGCCACGGCGCTGTTTTAGACACCGTCCTCCGAGTCGTGCACTTAAACTCAGGAGTGCACGGTTCTCACTCATTATTTCTGGACAGTCCAGAAATAAAACTTCCAAGTGTCTATCAAGCCACAACCATCAGATTGGAAGACATTCCAGTGGTCCGAGAATTCCCTGATGTATTCCCGGATGATTTGCCGGGGATGCCACCCGATAGAGAGGTGGAGTTCAAGATTGAACTTGCACCGGGAACCATGCCAATATCCCGAAGGCCGTACAAGATGGCGCCCAAGGAGTTGGCTGAACTGAAGACTCAGCTCACGGACCTTCTGGAGAAGGGTTTTATTAGGCCGAGCTCCTCGCCATGGGGCTGTTCGGCATTATTTGTCAAAAAGAAGGATGAAACGTTGCGGCTTTGCGTGGACTACCGTCCATTAAATGCCGTAACCATCAAGAACAAGTACCCGTTGCCACGGATCGACATGTTGTTTGATCAGTTGGTCGAAGCAAAGGTCTTTTCCAAGATGGATTTAAGATCCGGGTACCATCAGATTAAGATCAGGGCTGAGGACATTCCAAAGACAGCTTTTTCGACAAGGTACGGACTTTATGAGTACCTGGTCATGTCCTTTGGCCTCACCAATGCTCCAGCTCACTTCATGTACTTAATGAACTCGGTGTTCATGCCGGAGCTGGACAAGTTTGTCGTGGTCTTCATCGACGACATCCTGGTATATTCCAAGTCGGAGGAAGATCACAAGAAACATCTGCGTATAGTCTTGCAACGGCTGCGGGATCACAAGTTATACGCAAAGTTCAGCAAATGCGAGTTTTGGATATCGCAAGTGCCTTTCCTCGGGCATATCATCTCAGCGGAGGGTATCGCTGTGGACCCGAGCAAAATCACGCAAGTGCTGAATTGGAAATCCCCGAGAACTGTTCATGAGGTACGGAGTTTCCTCGGACTCGCGGGATATTATCGGAGGTTCATTCCGAACTTCTCGAAGATTGCCAAGCCAATGACAGAGCTGCTGAAGAAGGCTACCAAATATGTTTGGAGTCCAGCATGTGAAGCAGCATTCAAGGCTTTAGTCAAGCACCTGACATCAGCACCGGTTTTGGCGCAGCCAGACACAACAAAACCGTTCGATGTGTACTGCGATGCATCCGGCATTGGGCTCGGATGTGTGTTGATGCAAGACCGAAGGGTGGTCGCGTATGGGTCACGGCAGCTTAGGAATCATGAGCAAAATTATCCAACTCACGACTTGGAGCTCGCTGCCGTGGTACTTGCACTGAAAATGTGGAGGCACTACCTACTCGGTAACCTCGTACATTTATATACCGACCACAAAAGCCTCAAGTACATATTCACTCAGAAGGAGCTGAACATGAGGCAACGAAGATGGTTAGAACTGATAAAGGATTACGAGATAGAGATCCATTATCATCCGGGCAAGGCAAACGTTGTGGCAGACGCGCTAAGCCGCAAGTCACACGTCAATAATCTGACCATCACACCGTTGGAAGAGAGCGAACCACCACTACATGTGATTCCACATGGAGCTCTCTACAACCTAGCTTTGATCCCCACCATCCGTGAAGAGATAGCGGCAGCCCAGAAGAATGACAAGGGCATATCACATTTGCGGAGACGTGTAGACAGTGGGGAGTTGAAATGTTTCCGGAAGGACGGAGACGGCGTCCTATGGTTCAAGGACCGGATCGTCGTACCCCGAAACCCGGAGTTACGGAAGAAAATCTTTGATGAGGCTCACTTATCAAAGTTTTCTATTCACCCCGGCAGCAACAAGATGTATCAAGAACTCAGAAGCAAGTTTTGGTGGACACGGATGAAGCGAGAGACTGCAAAATACGTGTCCGAGTGTGATACATGTCGACGGGTGAAGGCAGACCACATGCGGAAACCGGGACTGCTGCAACCACTGGGCATTCCTGCCTGGAAGTGGGAGGACGTGAGCATGGATTTCGTCGTCGGTTTACCCACCACCTTACAGAAACATGATTCTGTGTGGGTGATCGTCGATCGGCTCACCAAAGTTGCCCACTTCATCCCGGTCAACACCAACTACAACGCCAAGAAGTACGCTGAACTGTACATCTCACGGATCCTATGCTTATACGGCGTACCCCGTACTATCGTATCGGACCGGGGCACTTTATTTGTGTCCCGTTTTTGGGAGCAGCTCCACGCTGCCTTGGGGACGAAGCTGATCCGTAGTTCAGCCTACCACCCGCAGACGGATGGGCAAACGGAGCGGGTAAATCAAATCCTAGAAGACATGCTACGAGCTTGCGCTATCGACCACGGCAAGAATTGGGATGATCACTTGCCATTAGCCGAGTTCTCGTACAACAATGGGTACCAAGCCAGCATCAAGATGGCGCCCTACGAGGCGCTATACGGCAGGAGATGCCGCACACCACTGAACTGGTGTGAATCTGGCGAGAGGGTTACCTTCGGGATTGATCTTGTCAACAACGCGGAAGAAAAGGTTCGATTAATTCAAGCGAACCTAAAAGCCGCTCAATCCCGACAGAAACAGTATGCGGACCGGAGGAGGCGCCCATTACAATTCGAAGTTGGAGATCATGTATACCTACGAGTGTCTCCAATGAAGGGCGTAAACAGATTTGGGGTGAGAGGAAAGTTAGCACCCCGATTCATCGGTCCATTCCAGATTACCGAAAGATGTGGATCGGTGGCATACCGGCTAAGATTACCAGAAGCACTTTCCGGTGTGCACGACGTCTTTCACATTTCCCAGCTGAGGAAGTGTCTCAAGCTATCAACTACCGTTCAGCTGGAAGACATTGAAGAACTGCAACCGGATCTCACCTATCGGGAGGAACCGGTGCAGATTATTGATGAAAAGGCCCGAACCACACGCAACCGTACGTTGTGGTTCTACAAGGTTCTGTGGAGTAATCACTCCATGGATGAAGCGACATGGGAGAGCGAAGAATTCCTTCGCACTAACTACCCCGACTTTCTCACGTCGCATATCCGGTAATTTTTCCACCGTCCTCTCTCTCATTTTCACCTTATAATCTCGGGACGAGATTCTTTTAAGGGGGGAGGAATGTAAGGGCCTCAGTTTTTGACACCCATTTGCAGTGTTCATCCCCACACCACACACCTCATTTGAGGAAAAATGATGAACACAAATAAAGAGCAAGTAACAATTATCAACATGCTCATTAGGGAACAAACTCACACATTGCAAAAGTGGTACTTCCCACATGTGATATAGATGGGCTGGACATATGAAAACTCCTACACTTTGCCAAGGATGTCCATGCCAAGTTTCACCCAAATTCAAAACATTTTTGAGGTCATCTTGGGTGTAGATAGGAAAGGGGCAGTTTGAAAACATATTCAAATTCAAACTGTTTTCACCCACTGAATTTAAAAGTGGAAGGCATATTCTTGCTCAGCACATTTTTGTGAGCTCACACACCAATTTTCACTCCATTTGGAGTTGATCTTGACATGAGCTAAGGGGGAGAAATTCAAACTTTATTTGAATTTCAAACTGCACTTGTGCTGAAATTCATTCAAACCAAACCTCATTTGAACTTTGATCAATTCAAATGGCTCTTGGGTGAATAATTTGAGTTGCCAAGGGTAGAATAGGGTTCACTGTTTACCACAGCTGTTAGGAATAAATTTCAGAGGTTAAAAGAGGAGTGGGACCCACATGTCAGCCTCAGCCTCAAAGCAAACCGACTGAACCACAGTTCAGTCGGTTCCCGGCTGTTGTGCGCGCGCGCCACCGAAGGGGGCAGCCGGCGCCAGCTCCTGCTGCGTGCCCCAAGCCGGAGACCGGCCGACCGGCCTATTTATTCCCTCCCCGGCGTGCCTCAGTCACCATTTCCCCGGGCTACCGACGTGCGCGACTGCTTTTCCCACTGCCATCGCCGCCGCTCGAGTTCCTGCTTGATCAAGCCGATCGCAGCTCCCTCTTTCCATTTCAAGGTCCCAGCAAGGTACTAGCAACCATCCTCCATCCTCCCCATTGCTTGAGATCGATTGAAACCGAGTGATATCGGCTGTGCCGAAAGATCAAACTCGGAACTGGAAACCGCCGCACTTCGGGCTCTCGTGGACAGCCCAACCTGGGCGTTATCACGCCCAAGCCAAGGCACCCTTGGACGCGCAGGTGACCGGTGCTGCTCATCCCCGAGCCACAGCTCGAGTGGTTGCTCACCGGCGGCGAATTTCCACTTTTCCCCTTTCTGTGTGCAGAACGACCCTCGGGTACGATTCTGTTTAATTCGTGCTCTAGAAAGGATTAGAGGGCCTCAGGCCACTCCCACACGAACTAGACACGGTGACGCACAAGTTGCCTTCACAACTCTGGGCCGGAGGACTTCTGTGCCCGGCGTAATTCAAGGTCTACTGATGGCGGAACGCACGGGGGGTATCGGGCGCACGGTGAGGACCTATTTCGGGCCTTCCCCGAGCTGCCTCGAGCTCATGTCGACCTTCTCTGAGGTCCACTGATGCTCCCCGACCGATTTCCCAAGTAGCTGAGGCACTAGGAGCATCAGCCGACATGGCCGAAGTCGTTCCGATATGGCGGCTCGTCGCCGACCATGCTCCGGCCGTTGTCATGAGCAGCTGACCCTCGGATCATGTTCCCCAAGTAAAAGTAGGCAGGGGCGGCCAGAATCAAGAAGTTTGAAGCTGTACAGCAGCCGGCGGCGAGCTCTCCGGCGAGGTCCCTCGGCGGCGGAGCGCGGGTGTCGCGAGGTTGAAGAAGGGGGTGGACCCCAGCTGTCAGCGGCCGATATTTTGAATCGGGATCCGGCTGCGGCCGGGATCGGGTGTGCTGGCGCGCAAAAGCCTTGTGGGCCGCGGTGTGCTGTCGTTTCGGCGTGCGACGCGTGTCCCCTGGGCCCACGCGCGAGTTTAAACTTTTCCCCGATTTTCAGATTTCCTTCAAACTTCAAATCCTTATAACTTTGGCTAGAAAGCTCCAAATTGAGTGAACCAAATTTTGCTGGATTCAGCTCTTTGAGTACTTTCCAGAAAATCAAGTGTCACTTCATGAAATTCCTTAATTCTCCAGAATTAATTCCTTAAAGTTTAAACTGTTAGGAATTTTAACTGGAGAATCATTTGGAGGAAAATCCTGAAATTTTGCTGAGATGTTCACCAAAATATCCTTGAACTACCATAAAAATTTCAGATCCATTTGAGCTCATTTAGTCCACCTAATGGTGTGATTAGTAAAACTGTTCCAGAGAAAATAGAAAATGTTCAGAAACATTTTCAGGATTTTCTCTGAAATTGTTTAGCTCATATCTTTAGTTAGAGACTTCCAAATTAAGTGAGACCAACTCCATTAGAACCCTCTGAAAATCTAGTTTTCAGAAAGTCATAGGTTGTCTCATGAAAATTCCTAGAACACCCTAAGAGTTCCAATGAAGGTCAAGGACATAATTATTTGTGGAGGGCTCACATGAGCTTTGCTGCAACTAAAACTTGACCAATTCCCTGTTTAGGTTGTAACCAAGCCACAGTAAAAGTTTCACAGTCATTAGGTCTATCTAGCAAAGGTTATAGACTTCACAACTTCGAAGTTAATACAAATGCATCTAAATTAATACATACATTGTTCTTATCATGTAGTCGCTAAGGTCGAGGAGGAACCCGAAGTTCTAGACTTCGTTACTCCGGAGGAACAGCTAGCCTACGACCAAGAGCAGCAAGGCAAGCCCCGGTTTGCATTAACCTTTTTACAAATTTTTATTGTTTTGAGCACATACTTGTTTTCTTTGTTCTTTGCATTAGAGTCTTGATTGGAAACCCAACTGCACAGCCAAGAAAACTATGGGTTGGGTTTAGGATTGCAAACCTCGTTAGCCACTGCATTGCTAGGATAGAGTAGGATTCGGTACAAGTCGAGTAGTTGGAACTACTCGCGAGAATAGGCTAGAGGCACATTGCTCGGGTAGAGATAGCACATGAAACACATGGCAAGAAAATGAGACCGAGCGGAGAGTAAGGGCAGCAGGACTTTGGGGCCTGTGTGCTGTAGCTCCGCTTGTGTCGATTGAGGACCGAGCCGTGTGCGGGCCTGTTGAACAAGCTAGAACAGTACCGAAGACCTACCGGCTATATGGGAACCGGGAAACTGATGTAACTCGGGTAGCTGGGTATTGAGGCATTGCCCGTCGTTCAGAGGGTAGGTTGAGAGCTCGAGGTGTAAATCAGCTGGCGGCACAGAGATGCGCGTGCAGGGACCTCTTGCTCGGGACGATGGGACCGGTTCAATATTTGGCTAACGGGTGAAAGGTAGTCGCGTACGGCGTCCGTGATGGTTGTTGTAGGCAACATCGAGTACGGGCGTACGTGACGGGTTGTTCGGGTAACCCTGCAGGTGTAAATCGATTATAATCGCCGTCCCTCGCGGTCAGTGAGTACCACTTGTTCACTGTACCGTGACGTAGAAAGAACAGGCTAGTTACATGTTAAAATGTTGCTGATTGAAAGATGGACATTGATTGTTAATGATATGCTGTAGCTTAGAGCTAACTAAAGTTCTTTTCAACTTTGGGCAAAGTACATGAGAGAAATGCGTTTCTTGTTTGATTGCGGCTCTCTCATGTACCTTCGCGTAAGGTTCTCCACAACCTGCTGCTAAAACTTGAAAGTAAGGTTCTACTAATTAGGCGAGTCCTTGCAAATGATTTTTACCTCATGCAACCCATCACCCTCATGTAGAAGTTTCATGTTTAGGTGAGACGGGTCAGACTTGCTGAGCCTTCGTGCTCACTGCTTGTGTTTGAAGCTTTTGCAGGGTTCTATGAGGAAGGGACTCCCGAAGAGGAGACGGAACCCCAGGAGGGGAACCCCGTCGAGTGGGAGTCGTGCACGCCGCAGAGTTAGTGTGCGAGTGTGCTAGCAAGGACACGTTCGAGGGCTGAACGTGCACTTGATGCTTAGTCTACGCCCGCGAGTGTGGACTAAACTTATTTTGATGTAAACATGTTAATAAACTTGTTTATGTAATAAAGCTTCCGCTTCCGCTTTGTACCTTTGACGTGTGTTATACGGTGTTGTGCAACGCAGCACCCCTCAGCGTGATCCTGGCTCGACAGGACCAGTGGGGTCGTGTCACCATCAGGACACGCTCACCCTGGGAAGGAATGGGACTCAAACGAAGACTCATCGTCCGAGGATGAAGAGAAAGTGGCAACACTTGCCATTGGAAGGAGCAAGCTCTTCCCAAATATTGAAGACTTCAAGTCTACATGTCTCATGGCTAAGGAGGAAAGAAGAAAGGTTAAATGTAAACCATCCTCCTCTACTTCTCACTTGATAGCTTTGATAGTAGCAGTGAAAATGAATCCATGCTTAAGGATCTAAGTAGGAGCACCTTGAAAAATATGAGATTGTGATCGGAAGAAATCTTTGAGAAGGATAAACTCATCAACCGTCAAGAAGACATGCTCATCTTTGAAAAGAAGAGATGTCATGAGCTTGAAGAGCTCCTTGAGGTTGAAAGGGAAAGAAGCAAGACACTTGAGCGTGAACTCGCTTTGAGCAAGGAAACTTTCTCAAATCTTGAAGACACAACTGTTGTGCTCAAGGATGAAATTGTTAACTTGACAAAAGTCAACAAGATCCTTGAAACACAAGTTGAGTCCCTCAATATCAATGCACCTTTATCCTCTATGATTTCATCCTCCTTAAAGAAATCTCCCGAAACAACTCAAACTTGCAAGTGCTCAAACTTAATCCTAAAACTCAAAGATGAACTCAAGTTGGCACAAAACAAGCAGTCACCGAAAGGTGGTATCTTTGACAAGGAAAAAGTGGCATATGCATGAAGTGAATGTACCAATGTAAGACCTCCATATGTAAAAGATGGTCTTGGCTATTCTCGGGAGTGGAGGCAACATGCTAAAACTCCCAAGAACGGAAAAGACTTGATTGTATTTGTCAAGAAAGGTTCATCTAACAAAGAAAATGTAAAGAACATTGCAAAGTCATCTAACATACCTAAAAATAAACCTCATCCTTTGTTCCATGATTTTGATGCATCATATGTTTTATTGAGAAACAAATTTGGAAAGATCTATGCCAGGTATGTTGTGCCACTCCGCAAGAGTCCAAAACCTTGTGTGCGGGCGCCCAAGTGCCTCTTGACTAACATGAAAGGACCCAACTCCGCTTGGGTACCAAAAGGTAAGGCATAACTCTATTTTGTAGGCATACTCCTCCGCCTGGATCAAAATGGGTGCTCGAAAGTGGATGCACAAACCATATGACCGGAGAGAGAAAGATGTTTGTTGAATATGAGAAAAACGAAGATCCAAGTGAAGGAATATACTTTGGGGACAATAGCCAAGGGAAAATCCTTGGCACCGGTAAAAATTCTATCTCTCCCCATCACACTCTTTTAAATGTTTTGCATGTTGCTCCCTTGATTATAACCTTCTATCCATATACCAATTATGTGATAAAGGTTATAATTGTGTTTTCACTAACGAGGGTGTGACTGTCTTGAGAAGAAGCAATGACTCAATCGCCTTTAAGGGTGTGCTCAAGGGAAAACTTTACCTTGTGGATTTCACCACGGATATGGATAAAGCTCAACTTGACACGTGCTTAATGGCGAAGACTAACATGGGATGGCTTTGGCATTGAAGGCTAGCCCATGTTGAGATGAGGAACTTGCAAAAACTTCTCAAGGGAGAACATATTCGAGACTTGAAAAATGTTGTTTTTGATAAGGACAGGCCATGTAGTGCTTGTCAAGCCGGAAAGCAAGTTGGAGCTCAACATCCATCCAAAAATGTCATGACGACCACAAGACCCTTGGAGCTACTTCACATGGACCTTTTCGTTCCAATTGCCCGCATAAGCATCGACGGTAACAAATATGGTCTTGTTGTTGTAGATGATTATTCTCGTTTCACTTGGGTGTTCTTTTTGCATGATAAAGGAGAAACTCAAGGTGTGCTCAAGAAGTTCTTAGAGAAGAGCTCAAAACAAGTTCTCCTTAAGAATTAAGAACATAAGGAGCGATAACGGCACTGAGTTTAGAACACTCAAGTGGAAGAATACTTGGATGAAGAAGGCATCAAGCATGAGTTTTCAGCCCCTTACTCCCCTCAACAAAATGGGGTTGCTGAGAGGAAGAATATAACTCTCATTGAAATGGCAAGAACCATGCTTGATGAGTACAAGACGTCGGACCGGTTTTGGGCGGAAGCGGTTAACACCGCTTGCCATGCCATAAATCGGTTATATCTTCATCGACTTTTGAAGAAGACGTCTTACGAACTTCTAACCGGTAACAAACCAAACATCTCGTATTTTCGTGTCTTTGGGAGCAAGTGTTATATTCTCAACAAGAAGCCTAGGACTTCGAAGTTTGCTTCAAAGTCCGATGAAGGTTTCTTGCTTGGTTATGACTCAAACACCTACGCCTATCGTGTTTTCAACAAAACTTCCGGAATTGTTGAAATAGCGAGAGACATAGTGTTTGATGAGACTAATGGCTCCCAAGTGGAGCAAGTTGATCAAAGTGTGCTAGATAAAGAAGAGGCTCCACAAGAAGCACTTAAAAGGATGGCACTTGGAGAAATTTTTCCTCAAGAGCATCCTCAAGACTCAAATGATCATCCAACAAATGAAAATATGTCTCCCTCCCATGATCAAGCCCAAGATGAGCAAGTGTGACACCCTCAATTCTGTGGAAAACCACGGAACCGAGAACTAATGCATATGTGTGCCCAGGATGTTCATCACACATACACATACGTTCCACAAACTGAATTCATATTATATATTACCACGAATAACAGGGTTTATTACAATATTTCATGAGTCTTGGACTCATGCTCACAGCGGAAGTCTTTATTTCTACGCAGCGGAAGTCTTTATTCTAATGCGGAAGCAATTTAACTAACGCGGAAGCAAATCTAAGCAGCAGTGGCTCCATCTCTACTCACTCGAGAGGCAAGGTTGAGAACTGATCACACGCCTTAATGCTCCACTTGGTCTTCATAGTAGGCTTCTCCTGCTGCTGCTGATGAAATAATAACGCAAGTTTGAGTACAATGATGTACTCAGCAAGTGCGGGAAAAAACATGATATGTAGCTCATAACAAGGTAGGTATTAAAAGGCTCATCTGCAAAAAAGCAAATTTATAAAACCATGATAAAACAACAACTTAAATTTAGATGAATGTAATCCCAGCATGTATTAAATTACCAACATACCTCCATCGCTTTCCATGTTCCACCCGAACATTAACCAAACTTTATTCTTGCTCACGAATACCTCCTCGTATTCGCTACCATCTCACGAATACCTTCCCGTATTCGCTACCATCTTATCCCATAAAACAACTTCATCTCACACCGAGACCAATCCCGTTGCCATGACCCAACAGTCATGCAACCATCTTATCACCCGGACTCAACAATCCCAAAACCAAACCATAACCAAAATCAATAACCATAACCAAGAACCATCCCAATAACCATCCCAACTAATCATGGCAGTTTGGCCTGGCGCTCGTGACTGTAAGCTCGGCTATCATGATAGTTTTAGACTCTGCAGAGTTTGCACCTCTTTACCCACAAGTTTGTGATTTCGTCACCCATCGGCGATTGCAGAACCTCCATTATACCAGTACACAACCGTAGTGTATGGCCAAGAGATCACAAAATAGCCTTTACAAAGGGGCTACTAGATGTATGGACTCACTAAGGTTTCACCGGCAGGCTAGAATCTCCATTTCTCCCACCCACGGGCCCCCTCTTGTGCCATGCAGTTCCCAGGGCAGTCCTCCTCGACTCCCATTCCCCGCGCCTTCCACAGTCCATAACACTCTAGCAACTTACCTAATTACTCAGCTAAGCCGCACCCATACTTGGCCTTGTGGTGGCACTGTTATCCTGGCATGTGCATGCATGAACCGGTCCTTAGATCTACGGCAAGTAAACCACCATCTCATGCTACCTCATTCACAAACCCAGGCTTGCCTAGATCTCCCTCCGATCCACGTTCATTAACATCATCAGTTTCTCATTATCACTACGAGTGCAGTTAGCTAGACACATCTATCTCGCTTCCCAATCCCATAGACTCAGCGAAGCATAAAGCAAAAACCATACCCGACTCATAAACATCCCTGGTGACCAGGGTGGTTTAACCAATACTAGTAAATTCCTATAAAAGGGTTTCCCATCTTGTTTGACTCAGCACACACACCTTTTCGCAAAACAAAACAGTTTCACCCAAAGCATAGGATCAATATGGTCAAGGAGCACTTGGCTTGTTCTTGCGGTTCCGGTTGTTCTTGGATCTCAAAACCTTGTTGCTGCAGCTCGTCGTAGACAGCTCCTTGAGCTTGTCCCGCTATGTAGGATCATGTGCATACAAGATTCACAACAATCAATATCATGCACAAACCTTAAACTAGATGCGATGATGCATATGCATGCTATCCTATGATTAGGTTTATTAGATTGGTTTGCACGTGTTCTTGCATGGCTTGCATAGATTTTATGATGAACAGGGGTGTTCGGATCAAAGGTAGACATGGCTATGATCTTGTCTTTTAGATCAACCTGATCATCAAGTGATTTGTCCACGAGAAGGCTTCTGTTCGAAAGGATCAAAGAACAGATGCAAAAAGAACACAACGATGTTGTAAGGTGGTATTGGAGACCTACCTTACGTTCCTCTCGGTCTCGATGTCCTTCTCAGATCGCTGGGCTTTCCTCCGGCGATCTTCCTTGCCGCGCTCTGACGATGGTTTACTCGGCGGTTTGGGAATAGAGTTCTAAGTTGTCGGCTCAGTAGTTGGAAAAGAAGTTTGTGGTTTCGGCCAGAGGTTCTGGGTTCTATTTATAATCGGGAAGAGAAAAGTCCTAATCTGATTGCATCCCGAATAAGAGTCCTATTTAGATCGTCGTTAGATCCTAACATCTTATCTTTAATTGATTCGATGTGGAATTCAGGTCGGTTTCTGCTCCGGTATTTCTACGCGTACATAATCCAAAAACCGTTCCTAGAACTCGTTACCTCCTCGGTGATGAGCTCCGGAGGCTCCACGTGTCAATCGAGCCTGGTCTCTCCTTTTCCGCAGAGGCGAGCTCTGGTGGTGCCGCGTGTCAAACGAGCGAGACCTCCCTCTTCCTTCGGAGGTGAGCTCCGCATGCGCCACATATCCTGGTGGTCGGGACCTCCTCTCTTACTCGGAGGTGGCTCCGCGCACGCCACGTGTTAGTGCCGGTCTTTCCTTCTTTCCTCAGAGACGTGCTCCAAGGTTGACACGTGTCCAACAGCGTCAGGCCTCCTGGAGATAAGCTCCGGTGACGATATGTGTTTAATGGAACCGGACTTCTCGGAGGTGAGCTCCGAGATCAACACGTATCCTGCGCCACTGATCCTCTGAATTCCGTGGTGACTAGCTCCGAAGGTGACATGTGTCCTGCGGAAATTCCTTTGCTTCTCCCGCAGAGGCTAGCTCCGAGAGCAACACGTGTCCCACAGGGTCGGACCTTTCCCCTTTTGCGGAGATGAGCCCCGAACCTGCCACGTAGCCATCTTAGCGGCGGACCTCTCCCCACTTCGCAGGGACGAGCTCCGAACACGCCACGTGGCCAGCGGCCGCGGTAAGTTGTCTTCGGCGCTTTCTATGAACTGGATTCGGCTCTTACTGGCTATCTATTTGATAATTTCTCTGTTCCCACTTCCTTTAAAATGTTTTCTCTACATGAAATATGAATACATGCAGAAACAAGAGATGAGGGTGTCACAAATCTACCCCCCTTAAATTGAATCTCGCCCTCGAGATTCGTTAGTAGAGAATAGATGGGGAAATTCTGCCTTGATATCCTCTTCACGCTCCCATGTGGCTTCAGCTTCGGTGTGATGGCTCCATTGTACCTTGCACCATCGAATCACCTTGTTCCGGGTGACCCTTTCCTTTACGTCTAAGATTTGGACAGGGTGTTCCGCATAAGTCAGGTCCTCTTGAAGTTCAAGCTCTCCCATTGATACTTGCTCCTCTGGTACTCTCAAGCACTTCTTGAGCTGGGATACATGAAACACGTCATGTACATCGGAGAGGTGGGTTGGGAGCTCTAGTTGATAGGCTACTTCTCCTCGCTTGTCCAAAATCTTAAATGGTCCGATGTAGCGAGGTGCTAGCTTGCCTTTGACGTTGAAACGTCGTTGGCCTCGGATAGGCGATACCTTAAGGTATACAAAGTCTCCAACTTCAAAGGTCAACTTCCTACGCCTATTGTCCGCATAGACTTTCTGTCGTGACTGAGCAGCTTTTAAGTTCTCCCGTACCGTTTCGACTTGCTTTTCGGCTTCTTGTAGCACTTCGGGTCCAAACACCTTGTTCTCTCCGGTTTCGTTCCAGAACAGCGGTGTTCTACACCGTCTACCATACAATGCTTCGAAAGGCGACATCTTCAAGCTAGCTTGATAGCTGTTGTTATAGGAGAATTCGACGTACGGTAAACTCCTATCTCAACTACGCCCACGTTTCAAGGCGCAAGCTCTCAACATGTCCTCCAAAATTTGGTTTGTCCTTTCGGTTTGCCCATCGGTTTGTGGGTGATAGGCGGAGCTAAAATCCAGTCGTGTACCCATGGTTTTCTGCAGCTTCCTCCAGAATCTAGAGGCAAACTGAGAACCTCGATCTGAGACTATCCTCCTCGGAACTCTGTGATGGCACACGATCAGCTCCATGTACAATTCGGCTAATTGTGCAACGTTGTAATTGGCCTTTACAGGGAGAAAATGGGCGGTTTTCTTCAATTGGTCCACGATAACCCAGATGGAGTTGTAACCTGACTGAGTACGTGGCAATCCGACGATGAAATCCATACTGATGTCTTCCCACTTCCACTCTGGTACCTTCAAAGGTTGCAACAATCCAGCGGGTCTTTGATGTTCGGCCTTTACCCGTTGGCATGTGTCGCATAGGGCAATGTATTCGGCTATATCCCTCTTCATACCATCCCACCAATTATAAGTTTTCAAGTCCTTGTACATTTTGGTACTTCCGGGATGTATGGAATAGGGTGAATCATGTGCCTCCTTCAATATCGTGTCGCGGAGGTGTTTTATGTTAGGCACACAAATCCTTTTTCCTAGCCAAAGCGCACCCTTCTCATCCTCCTTGAAATCTTTCTCTATTCCTTGTTGGATCCTTTCTTTGATCTCCTTAATCCCCTCATCTATTTCTTGGCCCTCTCTTATCTCTTGCTCCAATGAAGAGTGGATCTTCATTATTTCCATGTTGTTCAAGAATCCGAGGTGTAACCGTTCGAACTCCTTACGTAGTTCGGGTGGTAGCTCCCGCACCGTGAGTTGGTGACATGCTCCCTTTCGGCTCAATGCATCAGCTACTACATTGGCCTTCCCGGGGTGGTAGTTGATTCCAACATCGTAATCCTTGATGAGTTCCAACCATCGACGTTGCCTCAAATTCAAGTCTGTTTGTGTAAATATGTACTTGAGGCTTCTATGATCCGTATAGATCTCACATCGATGACCAAGGATATAATGTCTCCAAATTTTCAATGCATGCACCACTGCTGCTAGCTCCAAGTTATGTGTAGGATAATTAAGCTCGTGCTTCTTTAATTGCCGTGAGGCTTAGGCTACCACTTGTCCTCCTTGCATGAGCACACATCTGAGCCCCTATCTGGATGCGTCACAATATATGTCAAAGCTCTTGCTTACATCTGGCAATACCAGAACCGGTGCTGTGGTTAGCCTTTTCTTGAGTTTCTCAAAACTTCCTTGGCATGTTGGTGTCCATTGGAAGACTTTTCCCTTCATTATCAACTCCGTCATAGGCTTTGCTATCTTAGAGAAGTCTTTAATGAAGCGTCGATAGTATCCAGCATCCCAAGAAAACTCCGAATATCCCTCACGTTCTGCGGTTGGTCCCACTTCAGAATATCTCTCACCTTTCCGGGATCAACCGATACCCCTTCCTTGGAGATAATGTGGCCTAGGAAAGATATTTCCTTTAGCCAAAATTGACACTTGTTGAGCTTGGCATACAATTGATGCTCACGCAATTTCTGCAAGGTCAATTTCAAATGTTCTTCATGCTCCTCCTCACTCTTTGAATACACCATAATGTCGTCGATGAAAACCACGACGAACTTGTCCATGTACTCCATGAAAACCTTGTTCATAAGGTACATGAAGTATACAGGTGCATTTGTCAACCCAAAAGACATGACGATATATTCATACGAACCATACCGTGTTTGAAAGGCCGTCTTGGGTATATCGGAGGGCTTAATCTTCAGCTGGAAGTATCCCTACCGAAGATCAATTGGAGAACACTCGGGCTCCTTTCATTTGGTCGAATAGGTCCTCTATATGGGGCAGAGGGTACTTGTTCTTTATTGTTATTTCGTTGAGGGACCTATAGTCCACGCACATCCTTTGGGTTCCATCCTTCTTGTCTACAAAGAGCACCGGAGCTCCCCATGGTGATGAGCTTGGACGTATCAAACCCTTCTCCAACTGCTCTTGGATTTGCTTCTTGAGTTCTACTATTTCATTGATGGGCATCCTATAGGGTCTCTTGGCTATGGGTGCAGTTCCGGGTACCAAATCTATGGCAAACTCAATGTCCCGGTCAGGTGGCATGCCTGGGAGCTCTTCCGGGAACACGTCCGAAAATTCCTGAACCACTGGAACGCTGTCCAATGTTGTTCCTTCGATGTGGTTCAAAATTGCCCGTTCGGTTGTTTGCTGGGCTGACTCAAACTCGACACGAATACCGTGCTCGTTTGTCAACTGCACGCTCCTTTCAGCACATTGGATTACCCCGTTGTGCTTGCTTAACCAATCCATCCTGAGTATTATGTCAATCCCTTTGGAGTCCAAGACAATAAAGTTGTCAAGGAAGTCTACCCCCCTTATTTTAAGGCTTACTTTCAGACATACTATATTAGTCCTCATTTCTCCTCCGGGAGAATTTACTAACATAGCACATTCTAAGTGGGATACGGGTAGATGATGTTTGGCAACATATTTGGATGATATGAAGGAATGCGATGCTCCAGAATCAAATAAGATGGTGGCTGGGTTGGAGTTGGCAAGGAACATACCAATTACGACGTCCTCAGCCTGTTGTGCTTCCTCAGCAGAGACATGATTCACGTTGCCGCGAGCATAGTTCTACTGTCCCCGGTTTCCTTGATTGTCCCCTCCGTTTGGTCGCGGGTTCTGCCTGGGCATGTTACCTTGCTTTCGAGGGCCTCTCCTCGGGCACTGGTTTGCAAAGTGTCCTATTTCCCCCCATGCAAAGCATGCCCTGTTGCCTACGGCAGCAGGCACGTTGGGGCGGGGGTTTTGAGCAGGAGCGCCATTGTTGGGTCGGGGCGCAGGAGGCATGGGAACGCGAGGTGCCGGTGCAACAAATTGTTGCTGTGGTTACCAGGGCGGTATGCAGGAGTGGTTGACCTATATTGTGGTGTGGCTGGGGGCATGTACCGAGGTCGTACATTGCTCCCTTCGGCTGGTATGGCATCTTCCTTTTGCCTTCTCGCTCGATCTCTTTGATCTTGCTTTCGACCACTATAGCCTTGTCAACCAGCTTCTGGAAGCTTACGTAGTCATTGTTGAGGAGCTAAACTTGAATCTCGTTGTTCAACCCTCTCATGAACAGGTACTGCTTCCTCTGATCTGAGTTGACATCTTCAGGGGCATACCGGGACAGTTGTGTGAACTTGTTGAGATACTCATTCACACTTTTCTGTCCTTGGCGGAGATCTTCAAACTCCTACCTCTTGAGCATCATTACACCAGTAGGGATGTAATGAGAGCAGAAACTTTCCTTGAACTCAGTCCAAGTGATTGTCTCCGGGTTGACATGGGCGTTGCATAGGGCATCCCACCAGTCAGCGGCAGCTCCCATAAGTTGGTACGACACAAAGAGAACCTTCTCTCGGTCATTGCACTGAACAATGGCAAGCTTCTTCTCCATGGATTTCAACCAGTCGTCGGCCTCCATGGGGTCACTAGCTTGAGCAAAGGTGGGTGGTCGAGTCCTCATGAACTCTCCCGGTCTGTTGTGAGCCGGCGGTGGTGGTGGTGATGGTGCCGGAACGGGGTTGTTGTTGGCCTGCAACTGACCCAAAGTTTTGATCATGGTTTGCATAAGTTGGTTCTGCATAGCCATCAACTGTTCCAGGTGGTTTTCACCAGCTCCGGGGTTAACAGGAACTTCCTCGTGACCATCCTCTTGGTTGTCACAGACGTTCCTTCGGACGACATTTCCTCTCACCATCTGTGAGAGAGATCGAAATAGAATAGAATGTTAGAAAGTTAGGTAGATTCCCTCAACTATATGCATCAAGGTGAGTTGGACTATATATATATATACTAGCCCATATGAGGATGTGAACAAGTGCCGAAACATCTCACACCTCTTTCTACTTACGTGTGGATATGGACAACCACAAACAATCATTGCAAGGGCTCATACAACTCCTATTCAAGGCTGGTTTCCTATGCCAAGGTAGTTTTAAAGCCAATCTAAGCGTCCTAGGGTGCTTCCTTTGGTCAGCGTGGCTTGACTACCAACCGGTATCTAATACCAGTCTATGATTCCTATTTAGGTGTGTAACCTACTGTTAGCCTGTGGCTCTAATATCAATCTGAGATTTCTATCTAGGCGTATAACCTACTGTCAACCCGTGGCTCTGATACCAATCTGTGACGCCCTCAATTGATTCGATGTGTAATTCAGGTCAGTTTCTGCTCTGGTATTTCTACGCGTACAGAATCCAAAAACTGTTCCTAGAACTTGTTACCTCCTCGGTGATAAGCTCCGGAGGCTCCACGTGTCCATCGGGCCTGGTCTCTCCTTTTCCGCAGAGGCGAGCTCCGGTGGTGCCGCGTGTCAAACGAGCGAGACCTCCCTTTTCCTTCGGAGGTGAGCTCCGCGTCCGCCACGTATCCTGGTGGTCGGGACCTCCTCGCTTACTCGAAGGTGGCTCCGTGCACGCCACGTGTTAGTGCCGGTCTTTCCTTCTTTCCTCAGAGACGTGCTCCAAGGTTGACACGTGTCCAACAGCGTCAGGCCTCCCGGAGATAAGCTCCGGTGACGATATGTGTTTAATGGAATCAGACTTCTCGGAGGTGAGCTCCGAGATCGACACGTATCCCGCGCCACTGATCCTCTGAATTCCGTGGTGACTAGCTCCGAAGGTGACATGTGTCCCGTGGAAATGCCTTTGCTTCTCCCGTAGAGGTTAGCTCCGAGAGCAACACGTGTCCCACATGGTCGGACCTTTCCCCTTTTGCGGAGATGAGCCCCGAACCTGCCACGTAGCCATTTTAGCGGCGGACCTCTGCCCACTTCGCAGGGACGAGCTACGAACACGCCACATGGCCAGCGGCCGTGGTAAGTTGTCTTCGGCGCTTTCTGTGAACTGGATTCAACTCTTACTGACTATCTATTTGATAATTCCTCTGTTCCCACTTACTTTAAAATGTTTTCTTTACATGAAATATGAATACATGCAGAAACCAGAGATGAGGGTGTCACAGCAAGGCCAACTTCAACAAGATTAAAACGATCAAAGTCAAGATAGAGGATTGGATCAAGGGGGAGATGAAGAAAAGAGTGACAATGAAGATGAAGATCAAAGAGTTCAACCACCTCATCCAAGAGTGCACCCAAGTGTTCAACGGGATCATCCCGTCGACAACATACTAGGAGATATCTCCAAAGGGGTGAACACTTGCTCTCGAATGGCTAATTTTTGTAAACTTTACTCTTTTTTTCCTCTTTGGAGCCCCGCAAGGTAGAAGAAGCACTACAAGATCCAGATTGGGTGGTAGCCATGCAAGAGGAACTCAATAATTTTGAAAGAAATCAAGTGTGGGAACTTGTAAAGTGACCCAACGCAAATGTTGTGGGAACCAAGTGGGTATTTCGCAACAAGCAAGATGAGTATGGGGTTGTAACAAGAAACAAGGCAAGACTTGTTGCAAAGGGATATGCACAAGTAGAAGGTTTGGATTATGATGAAACTTTTGCTTCCGTAGCTAGGCTTGAATCAATTCGTATCTTGCTTGCTTTTGCAACTCACCATGATTTCAAGCTACCAAATGGATGTGAAAAGCGCTTTCCTCAACGGTCCAATCAAGGAGGAAGTGTATGTGGAGCAACCACCCGGATTTTAGGACGATAAGTATCCTAACCATGTCTTTAAACTTCGGAAAGCCCTCTATGGCCTTAAACAAGCTCCTAGAGCTTGGTATGAGTGTCTTAGAGATTTTCTTATTAAAAATGGTTTTAGGATAGGAAAAGCAGACTATACACTCTTCACTAAGCATTTTAACGATGGTTTATTTGTGTGCCAAATATATGTCGATGACATTATATTTGGTTCTACTAACAAAGCTTTTTGTGATGAGTTTTCAAAGATAATGACTGAAAGGTTCGAGATGTCAATGATGGGGGAATTGAAGTTCTTCCTAGGATTCCAAGTCAAACAACTCAAGGAAGGAATGTTCATAAGTCAAGCCAAGTATACTCAAGACATACTTAAGAGGTTCGACATGGACAAAGCCAAACCCATCAAGACTCCCATGGGAACCAACGGACATCTTGACCTTAATGAAGATGGCCCAAGTGTGGACCAAAAGGTATTTCGTTCCATGATAGGCTCTTTACTTTACCTTTGTGCATCTAGGCCCGACATAATGCTTAGTGTGTGTATGTGTGCACGGTTCCAAGCAGCTCCTAAGGAGTGCCACTTGACGGCCGTTATTTGGTTCACACTCCTAACCTAGGACTTTGGTATCCCAAGGGATCCAAGTTCAATCTCATTGGATACTCCGATGCCGATTATGCCGGTTGTAAGGTAGATAGGAAGAGCACATCAGGTACTTGTCATTTCTTGGTAGGTCCTTGGTTTCGTAGTCTTCAAAGAAACAAAACTCCATTGCCCTATCCACAGCCGAAGCGGAGTACGTCGCACCCGGGAGTTGTTGTGCACAACTCCTATGGATGCAACAAACCCTTAGGGACTATGGTTACACTTTGAGCCATATTCCACTCCTATGTGACAATGAGAGTGCCATCAAGATTGCTCACAATCCCGTGGAGCATTCTAGAACCAAACATATTGATATCCGTCACCATTTCCTGAGAGATCATTATCTCTCATGTTAGGAGTGAAAAGCAATTGGCGGACATCTTCACAAAACCCCTTGATGAGAAACACTTTTGTGACCTAAGGAGTGAACTGAATATCCTAGATTCTCGAAATGTTGCTTGAAGTATGCACATCTGTTTGTTGCTTGTTTATAAACTTCAAAAACTGCATGTTTTCAACATACTACCCTAATCTCTCTTACTCTATGAAAACTATGTTCAAAAGGACCCTTTGTCAAATATGGTCATTATTTGTTTGATGTATGCTTACTGACCAGCCAAAGATATTTGCAAAAACTTATCCAAAAAGATCATATTCTTGAACTAAAACTCAAATTATATGAATTTCAGCTTGTAGCCGGACTAGTCCGCCTATGAGGCCGGACAAGTCCGGCCCCAGAGAAGTCTGGCTTTGGTCTGTCAAACGGACTTGTCCGTACACCGAACACGGACTAATCCGGCCCCGCCAGACACGTGTCGCCACCGGAGCTCACCCCTGTGGAAGGGATGAGGCCCGACCCCGCCAGACACGTGTCGCCACCGGAGCTTACCCTTGTGGAAGGGATGAGGTCCAGCCCCACGGGACACGTGTCGCCACCGGAGCTCACCTCTGTGGAAGGGATGAGGTCCGGCCCCGCGGGACACGTGTCGCCACCGAAGCTCACCCCTGTGGAAGGGATGAGGTCCGACCCTGCAGGACACGTGTCGCCACCGGAGCTCATCCCTGTGGAAGGGATGAGGTCCGACCCCGCGGGACACGTGTCACCACCGGAGTTCACCCCTATGGAAGGTATGAGGTCTGGTCTCGCGGGACACGTGTCACCACCGGAGTTCGCCTCTGAGGAGAGGAAAGGCCTCGGCCCGCTGGACACGTGTCACCACGAAGCTCACCTCCGAGGAGAGGAAAGGCCCCGGCCCGCTGGACACGTGTCACCACGGGAGCTCGCATCCGAGGGGAGGAGAGGCCCCGGCCCGCTGGACATGTGTCGCCATGGGAGCTCACCTCTAAGGAGAGGGGAGGTCTGGCCCCGCCGGACATGTGGCGTGCTTGAAGCTCGCCTCTAAGGAGAGGGGAGGTCTGGCCCCGCCGTACACATGGCGCCCTCGGGTCTCGCCTCTGAGGAGAGGGGAGGTCCGGCCCCGCCGGACATGTGGCACCCTCGGAGCTCGCCTCTGTGGAGAGGGGAGGCCCGGCTTCGCTGGACATGTGGTGCCTTCGGAGCTCACCCTAGCAGTGGCCACGCGACAAGGTCGGACTTCGCAGTGGACAAGTCCAAACCGGACTTGTCCGCCTGGGTAGGCCGGACAAGTCCGGCCCCAGAGAAGTTCGGCTCTGGTCCACCAACCGGACTTGTCCGGACACTTAACCCGGGCTAGTCCGGCCCCTGGGGACTTAACCTCCTAGGGGAAGCCAAACTTCTCTCTTCCTAGACTAGTCCGCTCACATCCTCTCTCAAGCCGGAAGCACCCACAAATTGGCGATTTTTGCTTTCCTCCACCAAAAATCTTGTCCAATCCACGGATTGGAGACCTAAGGAGTGCGGAAACCCTTTCTCAGGCTTCGTTACTCAAGTTTCAACTCTGAAATTCATCACATTTGAGGATTTCAAGAGGTATTCTTGACGTAACCAAAAATCCTTCCTTTTCTTCACTCTTAGGTCTTTTGATAAAAACCTCTTTACAAATGTTGTTCCTAGTGTCGATGTGATCATAGCCTAGGAGTATTACAACTTAATTCAAAGTTCTTGCAAAAAATTGTTAGGGTTAGGGTTCTTTCTGTATAACCTGGACTAGTCCAGTTTTGGGACAAGTCAAATCCGTTCTCAAGCAGACTAGTCCGGTCCTTTAACGGACAAGTCCGGTTTACACAGAACAAACTCCAACTTTAGCCATTTTTAATGAATTCTCTTGCAATATTCCACTTCCTTGACCTCTAATATCCTGTCTCTCAGGAAATATGTCGAACTCCGACTAAAGCTCTCCCCTTCCAAGTCCCACGGCCGAGGAGGCTCGACAAGCTCTTCATCGGCGCATTGCCGAAGAAAGGGCAGCAAAGGAGGCCCAAGCGGCTAAAGAAGCCATCCGTCGAGAGGCAAGAACAAAGAAGAAGCATGATTTCAACGAGGAGACACAAATTTTCCAAGTCGTTGAAGAATCCTTGAAGGATCAACTGAGAAAGAAAAGGGCGGAACGTGAAGCCCAGAGCTCCCAAGCTGCTAGTGCCTCAGAGCCCAAGAGAAAGAGGCTGGTCACCTTGGGAGATAAAGAGAAGGAAAAGGAATCTGAGGGTAGGGTTCCTCGTGATCCAAAGAAGGGTAAGGCTCCACTTCCTGACCAGCCCAAGAAAAAAAGGAAACTGCTAAAGCACCGACAAACAGAGCAGGAGGGATAAAAATCAAAGAGAAAGGGCAATCGAAGCCCATCGGCCCCTTAAAGATGGCTGCTCCTGCTAGAGACCCAAACCGGCAGCCCAACAATCCGACATTTGTATTCAAAGGAAAGGGGGCTGAAAAGGCGAGAAGGCTGAGGATGGATAAAGTCTATGACTATGAGAAGCACACAACCGACCCTAGGTTTTTGTGTGACTTTCACTGCGATTACTACCGCTTGGTGTACCTAAAAATGATGATCCGAGTCACTCAAGCTCAATGGGTAGATTGGGACTACATGGCCAAAAGGGAGCACAAAGCTTTTGATGCAGTGATTGAAGCCGCAGAGCGCCATGGAATCAAGGAAATCATGATATTCAAGTATGACAGGAACATTGAGGTAATTGTGCAGTTGTACACCACGGTGTACTTCTCCACCTACTGTGACAAGAAAATCACATGGATGACTAACGGAGAGTAGTAATGAGTCACCTATGAGAGGTTTGCACAGATACTTGGCCTCGAGGAGCACTTGGATCATTGCCGGATTCTGAGGAGGACCATTGCCCCCAAGGATGGAGATGCAGGGGTAATTCAAGGAAACTCAAGGCATCTCCTCCTCTTGATAGATGGTGAAGAGAAGTTCAACCTTGTTGAGCATATTTATGATGACATCTTCAACATCTCTCACACTCCCAACCGCTCATGTGGTTATGCACCGTACATCATGTGCCTAATTGAGAAGGTGTCGGGGATAATATTTGTAAAGGATTTCACTCAGCAACCTCTCCGTCCTCAGCTACCCCCCATTCTGCCAGAACCCTCAAGGAGAAAAAATGCTCAACCTCCGTCCAGCTCAGCGGCCCCTTCTAGCTCAGTGGCTCCCCCATCATCTCCTCCTCCGCAGTCCATGAGCGGATTCTTCAAGTGCTTCAACGCACTTTTCGCCTCCTGTCGGCATGTGGAGGTCCGGACTCGACGAATGGAGAGGCGTCAGGAGAAGTACCTCAAGGCTGTGTGTGACAAGCTTGAGGTACCCATGTCTCTCCCTGAGGAGAGTGATGGGGAACTCACTCCATATCCAGAGTTCACCACTGATGAGCTTGCCCAGTTCAGGGAAGATGAAAGCTCTTCCAAGGCCGTGCCTCCATCCACCACCGCCGATGAAGAAGAAGAGGATACGGAGGCTAAGGAGAGCGATGAAAATGGCGATGAAGAAGAAGACGAAGAAGATGACGAGTAGACTTAGGCGTATCTTCCTCCCTCCTTTCCTTTTTGGTGCCTTGATGCCAAAGGGGGAGAAATGTGAAAAGGATGTCCTATTTTTTATCATCTTCTAGTCTCGTAGTAGATCTTTTGGACATGACTCTTTTGGACATGGCTATCTATGTTTTATGTTTTATGCATGCCTATCTTTTGTGTAACACTACTTATTGGATTTTATGGCTGTTTTATACTTATTGTCTTATCACATTTGTAATTTGGAGCACAACACGTAGGCACCCCACCATAACATGTGAATGTATGCCAACTCACCTCTTTTACTCTTGCATACATTAAGGGGGAGTTTTGCATACGTACACTTGTTATAGAAATAAAATTTTTACTTCTTATGTTGAAACTTAATGTGTTGTCATCAATCACCAAAAAGGGGGAGATTGTAAGTGCATCTAGACATCCCCGTGGGTTTTGGATGATTGATTACGACTGTCAAAGTGTAGCTGTCGACACTTCCCCCGGGCCTGCACTGGGCGGCCCGCGGAGGTTATTTTTTGGAGGGGCTAGTACCCCGCGGAGAGCTTAAGCGTGGTTGGACGAAGGAAGGAGAAGGTTGACACAGGGTTTTTTTACGTGGTTTAGGCTGCCGGAGCGTAAAACCCTACGTCCACGGTGAGCAGAGGTGCTCGCTGTATTGCTTGGTGCTCAGAACCGGAGTTCTGAGCTGAGAGCTAGAGTCTAACAGAGTCCGAACCACTAGAGTGCGAACCCCTTGCAACGTTGCCTACCCGAGCCTTTTATAGTCCAAGGCTCGGGCGGCTTACAAGGTGGGCCCGGGACCCGACCGGTGGTTCCGGGGAGATTGCCTGCCATCTACCGTATCCTGCAGTTACGCCGATAGTTGTCTCTGGCAAGGGCTTCTGAGTCTTCGTCTTGCCGCCCTGCCCATGCCACAAGCTAGGCGTAGTGGTTGATGACGGCAGGGGCAACGGGGGATTTCTTGTCGCTATGTTTATTGGTGTAGAGCTTCTGACGCGGCGTGTCAGTCTTCACTACGATGCGACTAGGCACAATGACACCTGACAGCGGCCTGCTCCGCGTCTCCGCGTCTTGGGAAGGCGCGGGGCTTGAATACCTTGTACGGACAAGGTATGGCCCGTCTTTACTCTTGCTGCCTACCGCGCGAGGGCACGTAGTGTTGTTCTGTTGGCCACGTGGCGGGCCCGGAGCTCTCCTCTAAGGAGAGGGAGGTCCGGCCCTGCTAGACACGTGGAGCCTTCGGAGCTCTCCCCACGGAGGGGGGAGGTCCGGCTCTGCTGGCCACGTGGCGGGCCCGGAGCTCTCCTCTAAGGAGAGGGAGGTCCGGCCCTGCTGGACACGTGGAGCCTTCGGAGCTCTCCCTACGGAGGGGGAGGTCCGGCTCTGCTGGCCACATGACAGGCCTAGAGCTCTCCTCTGAGGAGAGGGAGGTCTGGCCCCGCTGGACACGTGGAGGCTTCGGAGCTCTCCCTGCTGAGAAGGGAGGTCCGGCTCTGCCGGCCACGTGGCGGGCCCGGAGCCCTCCTCTGAGGAGAGGGAGGTCCGGCCCTGCCGGACACGTAGGGCTTTCGGAGCTTGCCCCTGCGGAGGGGGCAAAGTCCTTAGGCGATTTCCCCTGTGCGCGGGGGTACCCCATATTGAGGGTACCGATAGTGGCTCCCGGGCCCATCTCGGGGGAGATAACGAGCCCGAGGTGGGGCCCCCGTCTCTTCTTCTTCGCGCACCTTCTCAATGACCTGCTTTGACCGTTGCTAAAGCACGAACAGTCGCGGGATCGTGGGCGCGTGAGCCTTGCTTGATGATTGCTTTTACTGCGGCGGTTCCCAATGCTGCCACTACTGCACGTCGCAGCGCACGTCGCAACGTCTTGTCAGGAACCGCTGGGTTCTCCGCCTGGGGGCTGACAACCCGGTCCACCGCTTCTGTAGGACGGCCTAGGCCTACTTGTCATCGACTTCAGGGCTTGGAGCTGAAGTGGTTGTCCCAAGCAGCGTATTTGAAGAGTTTCGAATCGCTTTGAATCGCATATGGGAGGTTTAAAAGGGGATCTCACCTGCATCGCAGGCTTCCCTTCGCACTTCCCCACGCTTGAGCCCTTCTTGTTTCTCCGAGCTCTTGTGTTTCTGCCGCTAAGTTCTTGCGCCTCCGTCGCCCATGGCTTCCAACCTGCCTCCGCCGAGCTTCACCCGGTCAGAACACCTTAGACGATTGCGTAAGCTGCTGGGGTGGCATTCAGTGGAGCAGCGGCGCTGCCTCCGGCGATGGATTCTCCCCCTATGTCCGAGGGCGGGGGAGATTGTCTTTTTTACCGCCTATGGCTTGGTGGGGTTCATCCCGCCAATTTCTTTGTTCTTCGTGACGTTACTGGAGACGTACGGTCTCCACCTTCATCACCTCTCCCCCAACTCCGTTGCCATGGCTGCCGTCTTCGTGCACTTCTGCGAAATGTTCGTAGGAGTGCGTGCCTCGGTGACGCTCTTCCGCCACTTCTTTGTGCTGCGGACAACCGGTCGCGGATTGAGGAACCATCTGGGGGCATACTACTTCCAGCATCTCTGCAAGGACCCAAAGGTCTCCGAGTACCTTCTGCCCTTCAGTGCGGCGAGGTGGGAAAGCTGGAGGGACCACTGGGTGATCGTGAAGACTGATGAGCACGATTGCCTCCAGTTGCCAACTAGTGCTCCAACCACCTAGCGTTGCCTCTGGGAAGAGAGCCTGGTGATGGAGCCCAAATTCGCGCCAATCTTAACACGGATACGGTCCCAGGTGGAGCAGGGATTGACGTCTATGATGGTGCTGGAAAACTTCATGTCGCGGTGCATTGGCCCGCTGCAGCAACGCATCCGCCCGACGTGGTACTTCAACGGCATCCACGACGACACCATGGTGGAGAGGGGCTTGGACTCAGTTCCTTCCAAGGAAGAACTGAGGGAGATATTGTCGTTTTTCAGTAGCGACCTCCTCAACGTCAACTCTCTTATGTTGCTAGCTTCCTGCCCCCCTCTCTCCATGGAGCCGTTCTTGAGGGCGAGGCTGTTGCGGGAGCTGCCGACGCTGGACGATATTGGCATCGCCGTTCGTCAGGTCGGGGACAGCTTCCCGGGAATCTTGATTCCCGGGATTGATTGCTCCGGAGTGGAGCATGAGGCGTCAGCCAACGCCCAACCTGCACCGAAGGTCGATGGAGCCCAGACCGCCGACGAGGGGAAGGACCCAGCCTCTGGGTTGCCGGAGAATAAGCGCACCCAGTCCCCTCCGAGGGCGCCCCTTGCGCCATGCCAGGGGACAAGAGTTCCCCCGGGCTCGCCTTCGGGAGGCGTTGGTTCATCGAGCGGCGAACCTAAGAGGCCTCGGGTCTTCCACTCCGACGGACCCCCCTCGGACGGCGGCGGTCTGAGGAGCCCCGGGCGGAGGGTCCGAATGCACCCCCTGTTTCGCCAGCTTGGGTACCTCCGATGCAGGTCCCGTCGGCGCCAGGCCCTGGCGGTCCTACCTTGGCTCGGAAGCCGGGGCTTCATGCCTGTTGGAGTGTACGAGTTCCTCGGTAAGCTTGTACTCACCGGATCTCGACACTTGCTCATTTCTTTTTCTCTTGTCCTGAGGGGCCCCCACGCTTGCAGAGGCTCACCGGCTGCCGGGAACACGTCTGTTCCGCGGCCTTCTCCGGCTAGCGGAGGTGTTGGGCCGCAGCGTCCAGAGACTGTGGCGGCTTTTCTGGCCCCCGAGTCAGTGCGGGTGCCTCCATCTCCTGTGCCGGTTGGACCAGATCCTGCAGGCAGCGGCAACGCCCGCTCCTCCTCCTTCATCTGTTCAAAGGTCAGCGGCTATCGATGCCATGGAGGAGCTGCGGATGCAGTTGGCGCGTCGCAAGTGCGCCGTTGCAGATCGGGAGCGAGTCGTGGCTGCCGAGGAGAAGAAGGTCGCCAAGTGGCTGGAGGCTTGCGAGGGCGACCTGAAGGCCCCGGCCGAAGAGCTAAAGCTTCGGGAGACAGCTCTGGCCGAGAGGGAGGAGCAGGCCTCCCGGGAGCGCCAGGTGGTGGAGGAACTCAAGGCTTCGTGGTCCGTTGAGGCTAAGGCGGTCTGGAGTTTTGTTGGCGAAGCGGAGTCCGCTCTGGTGCCTCTCGGTTTCAGTCCTGTGAGACCGGGGGCTCCGGAGCAGGGGGTGACCGATGCGCTCCCGGCGCTCAAGGCTATCAATGCTAAGCTAGGGCGGCTCGAGACTGTGGTTGCCAACGAGCTCGAGGCCGAGGGGAGGAACTTGGTGAAGGAGGTTGCCATGCACGTGCTGGCGTGCTTCCAGAGCCGGGACCCTTCCCTCTCTCTGGAGCCGGTAAGACCAGGCCCTGTCGCCGAGCGGGAGGAAGCTGTCAGGGTTAAAGTCGGGGACGTGGCCACCCTTGTAGTCTCTAGGTTCTAGCGGGAGTCCGGGGACTCCTAAGCAGTCGCCTCCGCGGCCGGAAGGCCTTGTATTTTTTATTTTTTTGCTTTTGTTGAGTCTGTAGTCCAGCTCATGGAGCCTTTAATGAATAGACTCTTGATTATTGTGTTTGTTTCTTATCTTCTTCTTGGCTTGGCCTGCCCGAGTCCTTAGCTCCGCAAGGACCTCGGAGGTCTTCACCAATCTTGAAGTCTTGCATAGACACCTTCCTCGGGTCCTTGTTGTGTTAAGGGCCCAAGGGGTTTTTGGAGCTTGCTCCATGAGGACGGGGGGAGGTCCGGCTCTGCTGGCCATGTGGCGGGCCCGGAACTCCTCTGAGGAGCGGGTGGTCTGGCCCCGCGGGACACGTGGAGGCTTCGGAGCTTGCCCCTGTGGAGGGGGCGAGGTCCGGCTCTGCCGGCCATGTGGCGGGCCCGAAGCTATCCTCTGAGGAGAGGGGGGCCCTGACCCCGCCGGCACGTGGGGCCTTCGGAACCCGCCCCTGCGAAGGGGGCGGAGTCCGGCTCTGCCGACCACGTGGCGCGCCCGGGGCTATCCTCTGAGGAGAGGGGAGCTCCGGCCCCGCCGGACACGTGGGGCCTTCAGAGCCCGCCCCTGCGGAGGGGGCGGGTTCCGGTTCCTCCGGTCTTGAGTTGGAGTAGTCAGGAGCTCCAATCTCTCTTCGCGCGGTCCCCGTAGTGGCCCCCTGGTAGGTGTGGTCAATGGATTGGGCACACCTACCATACTCCTGCGGGGGAGCTAAGGCCAGGAGGTCCTGCACACAGGTAAGGGAACCGTAATTCTCCTTGGGGGCTCTCCCCTCCTTATCTTAAAGTCTTATTTGTCTTACGGTCCTGGTCCGGTATACGGGGCTTGGGCAATTCAGTGCGCTCGACGCTGGGGGTTCGGCTCCCTCCGAGGTCAGGGTACGACCGTCCGGCCCCTAGTACTAGACCGTAACGCTGGGGAGGCAGAGTGCACAAGCTTTCGGTACGGAACCAGGCAAAGCATGCTATACTCCCCGGGACCTCCGAAGGGTAGGGCGCGCACGCTTTGGGTCGGAACCAGGCAAAGCAGGCTACGGACCCCAGTCCCCTCATGCACAGCGCAGGCTTTTCGTGGAGGTGACCAACTGGCATTGCAGCACCTGACTGGGGGAGGCCCGAGAGGCCCCCTGGCCATCGGCAGGTACCTCAAGCGCAACCGTCTTCGGTAGGATAGCAAATGCTGACTATGGATGAGAGTGGGAAAGGAGAGCTAAGTGTACGGTGAGCATACACAGAAAGTGCGATCATAAAAATTAATGCTTAATTTAAATGAGCATAAGAGTAAGAGCGTGGCAGGACAGGCTTCTTTATATATAAATATCCATAGGAGGAAGGCAGGCTAAACATGGAGACCACGACCCACCCCATTAAGAAGGGAAGCAAGACTCTACGCGCTTAGGGTCGGAACCAGGCCAAGCTAAAACGTAGTCCTGGACCGTCACCTGGGACTTAGCTGCTCCGAGCGCTGTTCCTGGACTCTATGGAATTTATAACAGAAAGAAAAAGAACTGTCCTATTACTGCTCTAGGGATAGAACTTACGGAGGTGTTCTATGTTCCAAGGGCTCGGGAGCGGATCCCCATCCTCGGTGGAAAGGCGTACGCACCCGGGGCGGCAAACTTTTGTGACTCGGAAGGGACCTTCCTAGCTGGGGGAGAGTTTGTCGGTCCCTTCGCGAGAAAGCATGCGTCGCAGCACCAGGTCGCCTTCTCGGAGCTCCCGAACGCGCACGGTCCTTTGGTGGTAGCGCCGGAGCGCCTGCCGGTACCGTGCGTTGTGGAGCGCTGCGTGTAACTGAGCCTCGTCGACGAGGTCGATGTCTTCACGCTGGAGGTTGTTATGCATGGCTTCGTCGTAAGCTCGGACACGGAGAGACCCCATGGTGATTTCTGGGGGAAGCACAACTTCGGCTTCGTACAACATGAAGAAGGGAGTCTCCCCGGTGGCCCGACTTTGGGATGTCCGGTTAGCCCACAGTGTGCTCGGAAGCTCATCCACCCACTTGGCACCATGTTTCTTCAAGCCGGCATAGGTACGAGTCTTGAGGCCCCAAAGAATCTCGGTGTTGGCCCTCTCGACTTGCCCATTGCTCTTTGGGTGAGCAACGGAGGCATAGCACACTTGGATGCCGAGGTCTTCGCAGAAGTCTTGGAATGCTGCGCTGGTGAACTGGGTGCCATTGTTGGTGATGATTCTGTTTGGGACCCCGAACCTGCAGACGATCGACTTGATGAACTTGACCGCGGATTGCTTGTTGATGGTGATGACAGGTGTAGCTTCCGGCCACTAGGTAAATTTGTCGATGGAGACGTAGAGGTACCGGAATCCCCCGACGGCTTTGGGAAATGGCCCCAGGATGTCCAACCCCCATACCGCGAACGACCACGAGGGCGGGATCATCTGTACCGCCTGAGCCGGTGTGTGGATCTGCTTGGCATGAAACTGTCACGCCTTGCAGCTCTTGACCAGATTGACGGCATCCCGGAGTGCTGTCGGCCAGTAGAAGCCATGCCGAAAGGCTTTGTCGACGAGCGTGCATGAGGAAGAGTGACTCCCACATTCGCCTCCATGGATCTCAGCGAGCAAGTCGCAGCCTTCCCCCTGGGTTATGCACCGCAATAGGACGTGGTTGGCACCACACCGGTAGAGATCCCCTTCTACCCGTGCATATCTTTTAGCCATGCGCACGATCCGTTCAGCAGATACACGTTCATCAGGGAGGATATTGTCTTTCTAGTAGTCCCAGATCTCTGTGATCCATGCATCGGGTCTTACTTGAGCTTCTGGATCTTGAGCGCTAGGTAGCACAGAGTCACCAGTGATGCTTACGATCCTTGGCGGCGTCCATGGTAGCAGGGCCGCCGGGACCACCAGCTTTGAGGTGCTGGTCCCACCCCCTTCGCTCGGCTCGGCATGCCGGGCTATGGGACGCAGCAACGTCCTCTCGAAGACTCCTTCGGGCACCAGGGCTCCGGTGGAGGCCTTCGTTGAGAGGTCGTCGGCCGTAGCATTGTCGTCACGTGGTACATGGCGCAGGTCCAAGGCAAGAAAGTCTTTCTCCAGCATCTGCACATGGAGCAGATAGGCAGCTAGCTGCGGGTCATTGCAGGAGCATTCACCCTTGAATTGCTTGATGACTAGCTGCGAGTCGCCCAGTGCCAACAACTTGCTAGCGCCAAGAGACAGTGCTGTCTTTAGGCCAAAGATTAGGGCTTCATACTCTGCCATGCTGTTGGTTGCCTTGAAATTGAGACGCACCATGTACGTAAACTGCTCCTCCGATGGCATGAGAAGAAGTATGCGGCACCGGCCCCCTGCTTTCGCGAGGAGCCGTCGAAGAAGAGCGTCCAGTGAGGCCCGGTGAAGACTGGAGCTCGGGGCTTTGGTTCACCGTCTTCATGGCCCCCTGGGTTAGTTGGCGATGGCGTCCACTCGGCCACGAAGTCACCCAGTGCTTGGCTCTTGACCGTGTGTCGAGGTAGGAAGTCCAGCTCGAACTCCGCCAATTCCTCTGCCCACTTAGCGACGTTGCCGGTCGGGTTGGGGCTGTGAAGGATGGCCTTCAACGGGTAGGAGGTGACCACCGAGATCCGGTGGGCCTGGAAAGAGTGGCGGAGTTTCCTGGACGCCACGAGTACTGCATACAACAGCTTGTGGACCTCCAGGTACCTTGTCTTGGCGTCATGGAGGACTTCGCTGATGTAGTAGACATGCCTCTGGATGGTCTAGACCCGCCCCCTGGGCCTGAGATGTCTTCCTCCATTGGCTCAGGCCGACAGGACGTAGACGGGCCCGGAGGTGCCTCCGGGAGCTAGGATCCAGGGGCTTCTAGGCCGTCTTGGACCACTAGGAGGTCCCGTTGGACTTCCGGGTGGTCGTCCTGGACCTTCGGGAGGTCGTATTGTTCTCCTGGGAGGTCCCTTCGGACCTCCGGGGGGTTATCTTGGAGCTCCGGGAGGTCCCGCTGGGCCTCCGGGAGGTCACCTTGGAGCTCTGGGAGGTCGTCTTGAGCCTCCGGAGTCTCCTGGTGCTTGGCTTCTCGTACCGGAGCAGGTTGCGGCGATGAGGGGTCCGGCCGCTCCGCGACGAGGACCATGCTCACCACTTCAGTTGTCACCGCGATGTAGAGCAGCAAGTGCTCTCTGGGCTCGGGGGCTACCATGATGGGTAGGGGCGTCAGGAGCTGCTTCAACTCCTGGAATGCTTCTTCTGCTTCGTCGGTCCAAGCAAAAGGACCGGATTTGCGCAGGAGCTTAAAAAGGGAAGTGCCCGCCCTGCTAGCCTCGGTATAAACCGACTCAGCGCAGCTAAGCATCCCGTGAGTTTCTGTACATCCTTGACATGGGCGGGGGGCCGCATCAGGTCGATGGCCTTGATCTTTACTGGGTTGGCTTCAATCCCTCGGTGTGAGACCAGGAACCCTAAGAGCTTCCCAGAGGATACACCGAACACACATTTATCTGGGTTCAACTTAGTGCGCGTGGAGCGCAGCTTGTCAAAGACTAGAGCTAGGTTATCTAACAAGGATGAGCTCTGCCTGACTTTGACAACGATGTCATCGACGTACACCTCAACTAAGTATCTTATTAGCTCTCCAAAGGTTTTGTGCATAGCACGAACAATGGTGGGGAGAGCATTCTTTAGGCCAAAAGGCATAGAGACATAACAATACAAGCCGTCTACTGTGATAAAAGCAGCATGCTCTTCATCTTCTCTAGACATAGGGATTTGGTGAAAACCCGAGTAGGCATCTAGGAAGCATAGCATATCACAGCTTGATGTAGAGTCTACTATTTGATCTATTCCAGGGAGAGGGAATGGATCTTTGGAACATGCCTTATTGAGACTGGTGTAATCGATGCACATCCGGAGCTTCCCATCGGCCTTTGGGGGTGGTGGACTTCCCGTATGAAGCCAGCGTCCAGCAGCTTCTTGATTTCTTCACGGATGAAGTTCTGCCGCTCGATGGACTGCTTGCGGGGCTTCTGTTGGATTGGCCGGGCGTCGGGGAAGATCTTCAGATGGTGCTCGATCACCTCCCTAGGGATCCCCGACATCTGTGACGGTTGCCATGCAAACCGTCGACGTTGTGCCGGAGGAAGGTGATGAGCACGCCTTCCTATTTGCTGTCCAAGCCCCCGGCTACCCGGGTGGTCTGGGCAGCATCGACGCTGACTTGGACGACCTTCAGGGGGACGTCGCCCTCGTCGAGGGATTGCACATGGGGTGCTGAGGCTGAGGCACGGTGGCGTGCATTCGGGTGGAGCTGGCCCGGTTCTGCACCGCCAGGGGCTGGTGCACAGGCTGCTGCAAGTGCTTGGAGCTTCTCCAAGGCTGACACTGCAGCAGTGCGGTCTCCATGGATCTTGAGGACGCCTGTTGGTGTCGGCATCTTCAATACAAGGTAGCCGTAGTGGGCTACCGCCATGAACCGTTACAGGGCTGGCCTGCCGATGATGGCGTTGAAGGGGAGGTCGATCTCCGCCACATCGAACAGAATGTATTCTGTCCGGTAGCTGTCCGGTGCCCCAAAGGTGACCGGAAGGCTGATGTTGCTGTAGGGGACGACTTGTCCCGGCCCTACCCCTGAGAACGGGCTCGAGGGGGTGAGCTTGGCCATTGGGATTTGCAGCTTCTGGAAAGCTGCGCGATTGATGAGGTTCAGGCCGGCCCCGCCATCTATCAGAACGTGGTACATCTTCACGTTGGCGATGGTGGGAGCTACCAAGAGCGGTAACTGCCCGCCCCCAGCCATGTTGTTGGGGCAGTCGGTGGCGTCGAAGCTGATGTGGGTCCCCATCCACCTGAGGTGCGGCGCTGCGCTTGGGACAGGAGCCACCGACGCCACTGCTCGACGCAGAGTCTTGACTGCACTCCGAGACGAGGGGTCAGAGGACCTGCCGTAGATGACGTAGAGCGCTTTCCGGCGCTCATCGTCGCTGGAGCTGGAGCCCTCATGGTCGTGCACCACCTTTACGGCGCGCTAGGGCTCCTGGAACTCCATTTGGTGGTCGACGTTGTTGTGGGCGCCGACCTTCTGCTTGCCCTCCCTCTGACGGAAGGTAGGGGCGTCCGCACGCGGTTGCTTCCCCTTGCGGAAGCGCTCCGCAAGCTTTTGTATTTCCCGGCACTCAGCAGCAGTGTGGCTGCTGGTGTTGTGCACGGGGCACGGCTCGCCGTGGTCACCGTCTGGAGCTGGTGACTGTCGCGGCCTTTTGTCGGGGCGTGGCCCCTGAGCTCCGGTGGGTGCTGCAGATGCAGCAACGGGAGCTTCGGTTGGCAGCATGATCTTGCCGCCGGCCTTCTTGACCTTCTTGCCGCTCCCATGGGGAGCAGCGCTTGGTCTGGGCTGTCCTCCAGCTTCGGAGGCTGGCTGTGAGTGCCAGTTGCGCCCTTCTGCTGCCCTGGCGCACTTGTCCACCAGGCTGAAGAGCTCCGAGACGTCGCACACTTCTCTGGTCGCGAGCTTCTCGAGCATCTTCATGTCCCTTACACCCTGCCGACCACTACCACAGAAGCATTCTGGATATGGGGGATGGTGTTCCGCACCTGGGAGAACCGCTGGATGAAGGAGCACAGCGACTCTCCAGGTTGTTGTTGGATGGCGTGGAGGTCGAGCTCCATGCCAGGCCGGGTGTAGGAGCTGCCGAAGTTCGCAGTAAACTGCTAGCAGAGCTTTCCCCAGGAGGTTATGGAAACCTGCTGGAGATTCATGAGCCAAGACCGTGCTGGGCCGGTCAAGGCAACGGGGAAGTAGTTGGCCATGACGGCCTCATCCCCTCCTGCAGCAAGGATGGCGGTGGAGTAGATCTGGAGGAACTCCGCTGGGTTGACGATGCCGTCGTATTTCTCTGGCAGGTGTGGCCGGAACTTGCACGGCCACTTCGCGAAGCGAAGGTGTGTCGCCAAAGCTGCACACCCTGCTCCTATTGCTGCAGGTGTCGGTGCCGCGAGCGTTTGGTCCGCTGTTGGCACCGTGTACCCCGACATGGGCAAAGATGCGCCATAAACCGGGGGCGCCATTTGCAGGGCATATGACTGAGGCATATGCTGCGTGGCGTATGCCTAGGGTAGAGATCGCGTAGCGAACGTCTGTGGCCCAGGCTGGGTAGAGGCGGTCGACATGTTGTCGCCAACCACTTGGTTGCGACGCCTTTTTTGTCGTCGCTCAATGGACACATGAACATCTTCGCCCAGGTGATGTCGTTCCAGCTCCGACCTCAGGTTCGCCGATGGGAGCCTGGTGGAGCGAGAGTCTGCCGTCTGCCCGTCAACCGCTGGCGTGCGCGACAGCGACACAGCTGGTTGACTGTGACGTCATCCCCGCCGAAGCTGAGGGTTGGCAGCGGTGACGACGAGACAGTCTACGTCACAAATCCACTGCTGGGTCGCCGCCTGAGGGGCGTCCCCAGCAGGTGGATTGCGTAGAAGCGCTCGTGCTGCAGCTAGTGCACTCCCATGGGAGACGCTCAACGCTGCAGCAGATCTTGGGTTTGCTGGAGTCTGCGCTGCCGGAGTTGGCTGCTGGCTTCGAGCTTGCCCCGACACACTCCGTCCCGAGTGTGTCGAGACGTAGTCCCCGCTGGTCACCGTTCGTCGGGAATGTGGGCGAGGAGAGCTTGCTGCTGAAGGAAGCTTCGTCATCTTCGTCGGCGTAAGCTCGTCGTGCGAGGGAAAAGCCCCCTACCTGGCACGCCAAATGTCGAAGTGTAGCTGTCGACACTTCCCCCAGGCCTGCACTGGGCAGCCCGCGGAGGTTCTTTTTCGGAGGGGCTAGTCCCCCGCGGAGAGCTTAAGCATGGTTGGACGAAGGAAGGAGAACGTTGACACAGGGTTCTTTACGTTGTTCTGGCCGCCGGAGCGTAAAACCCTATGTTCTCGGTGAGCAGAGGTGCTCGCTGTATTGCTTGGTGCTCAGAACCGGAGTTCTGAGCTTGAGGATGAGCTGAGTGCTAGAGTCTAACAGAGTCCAACCACTAGAGTGCGAACCACTAGAGTGTGAACCACTAGAGTGCAAACCCCTTGCAACGTTGCCTACCCGAGCCTTTTATAGTCCAAGGCTCGGGCGGCTTACAAGGTAGGCCCGGGACCCGACAGGTGGTCCCGGGGAGATTGCCTACCATCTACCGTATCCTGCAGTTATGCCGGTAGTTGTCTCTGGCGAGGGCTTTTGAGTCTTCGTCTTGCCGCCCTGCCCACGCCGCAAGCTAGGCGTAGTGGTTGATGATGGCAGGGACGGTAGGGGATGTCTTGTCGCTGTGTTTATTGGTGTAGAGCTTCTGACGCGGCGTGCCAGTCTTCACTACGATGCAACTGGGCACAACGACACCTGACAGCGGCGTGCTCCGCGTCTTGGGAAGGCGCGGGTTTTGAATACCTTGTACGGACAAGGTATGGCACGTCTTTACTCTTGCTGCCTATCGCGTGGGGGTAGGTAGTGCTGTTCTGCTTGCCACGTGGCGGGCCCGGAGCTCTCCTCTAAGGAGAGGGAGGTCCGGCCCCGCTGGACACATGGAGCCTTCGGAGCTCTCCCCACGAAGGGGGGAGGTCCGGCTCTGCTAGCCACGTGGCGGGCCCGGAGCTCTCCTCTGAGGAGAGGGAGGTCTGGCCCTGCTGGACACGTGGAGCCTTCGGAGCTCTCCCCGCGGAGGGGGGAGGTCCGGCTCTGCTGGCCACGTGGCGGGCCCGGATCTCTCCTCTGAGGAGAGGGAGGTCCGGCCCCGCTGGACACATGGAGCCTTCGGAGCTCTCCCTGCGGAGAAGGGAGGTCCGGCTCTGCCGGCCACGTGGCGAGCCCGGAGCCCTCCTCTAAGGAGAGGGAGGTCCGTCCCCGCAGGACACGTAGGGCTTTAGGAGCTTGCCCTTGCGGAGGGGGCAAAGTCCTTAGGTGATTTCCCTTGTGCGCGGGGGTACCCCATATTGAGGGTACCGACAACGACAAATTAAGAGACTAATGAGCAGAGATGATCGTAAGCACAGGACATTTCCAAGGCGGGCACCTAAACTCTCAAAAAAAGGAAAAAGATGAAGAACGGAGTCAAAGACTCGAAGAGTAGAAATTAGGGTTTCACTTGAGTCTTTAGTAGGCTAGCCGTGTAAAAGAAAGAGTGTGTGTGTCAAGTGCATTGAGATCATAGAAAAGAGCTCAAAGCGTTAGAAGTGTCAAATCCTTAGTGGAGAGAGGTAAAGTTGGGCAGGCCGGACTTGTGCGGGGGAAGATGCCGGACAAGTCCGGAAGTCCTACGGGTTAGTCCGTTTTAGGGCAGACTAAGAGTTCTCTCATTGAGATCGGACCTGTCCGTTTTGGACGGACTAGTCCTTTTCTCTCTAGGTGAGAGTATTTTTGGGGCTAAGTCCTGGTAGACCGGACTTATCCGCCTGAGTGGCCGGACTAGTCCGGGCTAGCCAGACTTGTCCGTTTTCACACGGACTAAGAGTTCCTGTGTGACTTCGGGCTAGTCCGTTCTAAGGCAGACTAATCCGTATGGGTGTGAGATGAGAGCTTTCATGGCTAAGTCTTGGTGGACCGGACTTGTCCGCCTTAGTGGCCGGACTAGTCCAGGTCCTCTAGACTTGTCTGTTCTCACCCGGACAAATAGTTCCTGTGTGAGATCGGACTTGTCCGATGTGAGGCGGACTAGTCCGGACTTTCGGTAGGTGGCAACGATTGGCTTCGAGACTTCTATAAAAGGAGATGCCCTGATGTCATTTAAAAAATCTGGAACCTAGCGCCGCCACAGCGATCCAAGAGCCCCCTAATCTTTCTCTCTTGCCTACTCACCCTCTAGAGCCAATTCTTAAGTGAATTTGGGTGTGTGAGAAGAGGAGAAGGAAGAACTTCGCGTTTAGGCTCTTGGAGTGATCTCGTGCACTTGGTGTGATCTGTGGCTTGTGAGATCTGTGAAGTTTATGGAAGTGATCAAGTGGGAGCCTCGGATTGTGAGCAACCCCAAAACTTTGTAAGTTCACCCTTGAGATAGTGAAGAAACGGGTTGGCCTTAGTGGCGACTTGGTGAGGAAAGGGTTGTTAGACCCGGTCCTTTGTGGACTCCTCAACGGGGACGTAGATTCCTGAGTGTAATCGAACCTCGGGAAAAAATCCTCAGTGTCTCTCTTGCATGTATATTTCTTTGAAAATCTGCTGCTGATGCTTCGACTGAGACATTGACCAAAAGCTTGAGGAAGAGGGACGGTGGTGGCACGCTCCGAGGGCAGGGTCTAGGCGGCAGAGTGCTCCGGGGATGAAGCGGCGGCGTGCTCCGTGCACGGGATCATGGACGGCAGGTGGCGGCGGTGTCGGCGCGGCGATTTCTAGAGCGAGAGAGCGCGACGGTCGTAAAGTTTGCTAAGTGTTTGGAGAGAACGCGTGAGAGATAAAATACGTATTGCAATACTCGGAGACGAACCTACTAAGAGCGCATCTAGCTTCCTTCATAATTACTTACAAGAGGAGCCTACTAAGAGCGCGTCTCTCTTTAGCTACCTTCGTAATTACTTACGAAACGAGCTTGTTTAGAGTGTGTCTCTTACAGATAATTGGAACCTAATTTTTCTTTACCTGCACCGAAGGGATGTGCAGTTACTCCGAAGTCAGGGGATCCGTCACAGAGATCTTCCGACTTTCCTAGGTCGCCGTGATGTGGGACCGTGCGTACTTATAGCTCGTCTCCAGTTTGCTTCCTTCACTAGAAAAAAGATTTACAAAGTCAGGGGATCGTCAAAGAGATCCTCTGACTAGGACGCTGCCATGTGGGACCATTGCCACGACCAAGGAGCCGTGAAAAATCGTGCGTCCGTTACCATTCGAGTGGACAGTTGCCATCACGCGCAAGAATTCAAAGCAATCCGACTTTCATAGTGTTCTCCGCACATTATATTGTGGGGACCACCCCGTGGTTCACCCACTCTGGGATCGCAGAGGGTGGTGCCGTGCGATGCGGCACCCAACATCACACAAGAAAAGAGTAAGAACAATATACAAACTTTTATTTGATATAAAACAGCGGAAGTCTTTTACAAACTTACTGTACAGAGTATTACACATAGTGCACTCTAATCCTAACTAAGCAAAAAGTGTAGCCGTCCAGCCTGGGAATGCTACACACTAGCAGCACTCAAACCGGAGATCACGGCGGCGTGCAGGGCTCCAGCTCGGCCGTGTACCCCGACGGGGGCATCGCCTTGTCCTCGGATCCCTCCTCATAGCTCTCACCTGCACACAGCTCAAATATTGCAACCGTGAGCACGATGGCTCAGCAAGGCTTAACCGTCAACCCTAGTCATGGGACTCTACATGCAGGGATATGCACTATAGGAAAAGAACTTTACAATAAAGACACACCTACATGTTGATCCTTACTTTCAGTTTTATAGCCACAGTTTCATGCGCCTTAGGCAGCCCTCACATCGGAGGTCCACAATCAAACAAGAAACACTTTCCTCCGATGTGGTGATGCCCAAAGTGGAAAATAAACTTAATTAGCTCTACAACTACAGCATACAAGGTTTCAAGACATTAATAGTTCAATACAGCATATTCAGTTGGCTTATTTCACTTCTTACTACGTCACAGCGCAGTGAACAAGCGGTACTCAAATAACCGCAGGGGACGGTGATTGTAATCAGGAAACACCCGGATAACACGTCACATACACCCACATTCAGAAGTGTAGTGCTTCACACCTTCCTACTCTGTTGTATGCAACAACCTTTCAAAGGCAACCCAAATGCCGAACCGGTCCATCTGTAAACTAAAATTTGGAGAAAAACCCTTAAAATCAAGTTTTAGATCTTTCCGGCAGTTTGACCAGACTAGTCCGCCACCAAGGCAGACTAGTCCGGCCTTTTAGGCCTTTCCAATAGGTTGATCGTACTAGTCCACCCCTGAGCCAGACTAGTCCGGCTCCTGAGTTCTAATCTCATTTAATTAAGTCAGTTCAGGTATTTTAGTCTATTCACCCCCCTCTAGGCAATTTTAAAAGTAAAAATGAGGGAGAAGATGGTGGAAAAATTTTAGGATGTGTGACGTCAAAAGTCAGGACAATTGGCGCGAAGAAATCCTTCGCTCTCCCATGTCGCTTCAACCTTGGAGTAACCACTCCATAAAACTTTATAGAACCACAACGTATGGTCGCGTGTGGTTCGGCCCTTTATGTCGATGATCTGAATCAGTCCCTCCTGATGTGTGAGATCTGGTTTCAGTTCCTCGATATTCCCCAGCTGAATGGTGGTTGAACACTTGAGGCACTTCCTCAGCTGAGAAATGTGGAAGATGTCGTACACACCGGTGAATATCGCTGGTAATTTCAGCCGGTATGCAACGGAGCCACATCTTTCCAAAACCTGGAATGGACCGATGAATCGGGGTGCGAACTTTCCTTTCACCCCGAATCTGTTCACACCCTTTATTGGAGATACACATGATCCCCAACTTCAAATTGCAAAGGACGTTTTCTCCGTTCCACATACTATTTCTGTCGGGATTGAGCCGCTTTTAAGTTCGCTTGAATCAGCCGAACCTTTGCTTCCGCATTATTGCCAAGATCAATCTCGAAGGTGACCCTTTTGCCAAACTCACACCAATTCAGGGGTGTGCGGCATTTTATCCCGTAACTACGGGTTACGGGATACGACTATCCGGTCCTTAAACCATAGGACGCCGTCTGTCTTTCCGGAAACATTTCAGCTCTCTACTGTCTATATGTCTCCGCAAATGTGACATGCCCTTGTCATGTTCCTAGGCTGCCACCCTTTCTTCACGGATGGTGGGGATAAAAGCTAAATTGTAGAGAGCTCTACGGGGGAATGGTGGCTCGCTCTCTTCCAACGGGGTGATGGTTAGATTATGAACGTGTGACTTGCGACTCTTGCATTCGCCACCACGGTAGCGTTGCCGGGGTGATAATGGATCTCTATTTCGTAATCCTTTATCAACTCCAACCATCTTTTCTGCCTCATGTTCCACTCCTGAGTGAATATGTACTTGAGGCTCTTGTGGTCGGTATATAAATGTATGAGGTTACCGAGTAGGTAGTGCCTCCACATCTCGAGTGCGAGTACCACAGCAGCGAGGTCTAAGTCATGAGTCGGATAGTGTTGCTCATGATTCCTGAGTTGCCGTGATCCATACACGACCACCCTTCGGTCTTGCATCAGCACACATCCAAGCCCAATGCCGGATGCATCGCAGTACACATCGAACGGTTTTGTTGTGTCTGGCTGCCCCAAAACCGGTGCTGATGTTAGGGGCTTCACTAATGCCTTGAATGCTGCTTCGCATGCTGGACTCGAAACATATTTGGTAGCCTTTTTCAGAATCTCTGTCATAGGCTTGGCAATCTTTGAGAAGTTCGGAATGAACCTCCGATAATACACCGCGAGTCCGAGGAAACTCCGTACATCATGAACAGTCCCGGGGGACTTCCGATTCAGCACTTGTGTGATCCTACTCGGGTCTACAGCGATGCCCTCCGCTGAGATAATATGCCTGAGAAAAGGCACTTGCGAAATCCAGAATTCGCACTTGCTGAATTTTGCGTATAGTTGGTGATCTCGCAGCCGTTGCAAGACTATACACAGATGATTTGCGTGTTCCTCCTCCGACTTGGACTAAACCAGTAGGTCGTCGATGAAGACCATGACAAACTGGTCCATCTCTGGCATGAATACCGAGTTCATTAAGTACATGAACTGAGCGGGAGCTTTGGTGAGACCAAGGAACTTGACAAGGTACTCATAAAGCCCGTACCTCGTCAAAAAGCTGTCTTCAAAATATCCTCAGACCGTATTTCAATCTAATGGTACCCTGATCTTAAGTACATCTTAGAAAAAATCTTTGCTTTAACCAACTGATCAAACAATGTCGATATGTGGTAACGGGTACTTGTTCTTGATTGTCACAATGTTAAGCAGACGAAAATCAACACTAAGCCGTAGTGTTTCGTCCCTCTTATTTACAAACAATGCTAAACAACCCCAAGGTGATGAACGCCGTCGTACAACACCTTTGCTCATAAGGTCATTCAGCAGTGTTTTCCACTCTGCCCATTCGTTAGGTGCCATTTTGTATGATCTTCGTGAACTCGGTGGTGTTCCCGGCGCAAGTTCAATTTTGAAGTCTACGCTCCGTTCGGGCGGTATGCCCAGTAAACAATTGAGAAACACATCCTGAAATTCACCCACCGGACTGTCCTCTATCTTAATAGTTTACGAGTGGTTCCATATTGCAATCTGTTGCCGACTGGCGCCCAGAAATAATGTATGAGGACCGTGCTGTGGGGTGTTGAGCTTAACGGTTCGAACACTGCTGTTGAGAACCGCATTGTGGTAACTCAACCACGACATCCCCAAAATAATGTCGATATTTAGACCCCAAGAATAAGGAGGGTCATGGGTTATAGTCTAACGCGCAAACAAAGAGGTGCTCGGAAGACAACATCACTTGTTGTAATGCTGCCCCAGCGAATATATGAGGTATTATCTCTTTGTAAAAGTAATTTGGAGCTGATGTGGAGCAACAAAAGATTGACTAACAAAGCTAGGTGTGGAACCGGAGTCGAAGAAAATTAATACCGGTAGCTAACTCAGAGAAAACATCTCCGCTAACGCGGCTTCTCCTTCCGGAACATCATCACTCACTGTCTAGTGAATGTTGCCCCTTGTCTGCCCTCTTTTCTGCAGATATAGGTACGGGTCTGAACATTGAAAGTATGATGACCCGCAGCCTCGAATTTCCTCCCGACAATACCTAGCATAATGGCCCGTGTGACCACAAATGGAGCACGGATGTCTCTCCAGCTCTTCGCTAACTTGTGGTTGGAAGTTATATACATATAGCTGCAGCGGTGGAGCACAAACAACCGTCTGATGCTGCTGCTGTGGAGGTGGTGCAAGTTGTTATACTTGACCAGCAATCAACCTCTGAGGAGTTAATCATACAGGGGCCTCCATATTTCACCGAATGGCGTTCGGAACACCAACCGGTACTTTTGGGGCACATAACTTGTGCTAGCCTGCATGATATCACTCATTTTCCCTCTTCTGTACAGAGCAGACCTTGATGCACTAAATACAGATTTTGATCCAGTTAAAAGCATTTTTATAACTCAAGTTGAAATATAAAAGTTAAAGTTAACTTCAATATATTTCCAAAGAGTATTCACATGCCTCTATATCACTTATGGATCAAAAGTTATGATTTTACAAAGACGATAGAATTCCTGGATAAAATTTGCCCGCATCTCCTTTGTATGTGGCTGATTTTTATCACAGTTGTATATGCAAATACATTAAGAATCTGAACAAACTTTGAACTACAAAAATGTTTCCAATTTCATAACTTTACAACGGTATATCATAGGCGACTTAGGGATTTTTCTACAGAAAGTTATAAGTGTTATACAGAAACATCCAGGAAGGTTTGCAGTTGTCCTGTTTTGTGAACAGTCTGCATTAAACTGGACATTCAACCAACTTGGCGTGTGATTTTGCTCTAGAGGTCTAAAAAGAAGTTGTATAGAACTTAAAAAAATTTCCAGAACTGTATCATGCACCCCCATTGGGTCAATCTTCTAAGAGTTATGCTCTGTCAAAGTCCAGAAAAAATTCTGCCAGAACAGAGCACTCTGTTTTTGAGAAACCTAGAAGCCTATCTTTTCTCCCCTTTGAAGCTTAGTTCAAATGAAGAGTTCATTAGCTAATATGTGTTTTCTAACTTCTATTTTTAGTTTAAATTTAGTCATGAATGATTTCTTCATAGGAAAGAAGTTACAAAGTGTAGTATGGTGGCGATGCACCGTAAGACATATGACGGCACTACGTTGCCTCACAAAAGAAAATCCTAACCGGATTATACCGGCAAACCCGTATCCTTAGGTGGAAATAAAACGGTCACTCGCAAACGTGCTCTACTCGTACTATGGTTTCATGGTTAGCACCTGCATAAGTTGCACACAATCATCAGGTTCGGCTGCACACCGAACCCGGTCCCAATACAGTTCATACACCCGTCCGTCATCACTCGCACGGGTGTTCTCAAGCCAAACATGCCTTGAGCTACATTTTCACGTTACTAACCACGTGACGGGGTCTCCCATACTTGCCTGTAGCACGCCAGGGAAGGGCGTTGCTCGAATACCCCAAACGACATGAAGAGTCGTAGAGGATATTAAAGCTAGCCGGGTTACCTGCCACCCGTGGGGCTCCACCCTTCAGCTTGTGCGCACTGGTGGACAGCGCTTACGTGCACCCCCAAGACATAGAACGTCTCGAGATGCATGATTTTCCGACATAGCAAATAAGTTAGGTTGCCACCTTCATATTAAGCTAATAGTAGTCCTTATGTGGGCCTAGTACCGTATCCTCACCGTAACCTAAGTTTTTGTCGTAATACAATCCTTATTCCGTGCGCTATTACCAATGCGGCTCTGATACCACGCTGAGAGGGACCCGACCACCCGATCACATGTCACACCCGGTTTTTCCGAAGAAACAACCAAGTGAATATCACATGTATGCCAGGATCATTTTCTCATACATGTGATGACAAATAGTGAAGCATCATTTATTACAAGCCAGGTGTCGAATATAAGTAAGTCTTACATAGTAAATGTCTCGATGGACAATAATAAGTTCATCACAAGTAAATAAACTAGCAGCGAAATATTATTCTTTTAGGGCTCCATCACAGGCGTTGCCCGGGGGTCTTCATGAACCTAGAATCCTTCCTCGGGTCCAAAATCTTGGTCATTATACACCACCTCATTATCTTGACCTGAGCAGCAATATAAACCAACAAATATGCAAGGTTGAGTACCAATGGTACTCAGCAAGTGTGGGAAAATTATATCATGCATGGCTAGAACAAGGAGAGGTTGAACTCATGGTTAAAGCACTACGCAATTAATACCTATCACCTTAGCTTATTAAGCACCTACATTACTACACAGGTGAAATGGTCCCAATCTCCCATCCCATCATCATAACCAAATAACCATAACATCATTTCCAATGTTAAGCTCCCCGCTTAACTTCCTAAACCAACAATCCTCTAATCATGAATAAGTCCAGGCCGCTCTTAACCGTGAGCACGGCTGTCAAGACAGTTTTGACTCTGTAGAGTTTGTACCACTGTACCCACAAGTAGTGATTTCATCCCCCGTTGCCGGGTGGACTAAAAGAACCTCCATTATGCCAGTGGCTACGTTCCACATTCACACTTCCCAGGTGTGCGGCCAAGAGATCACTACAAAGCCTTTACAAAGGGATTCCCGACGAGCGTGGGCCCACTGAGGTTTCACCCCTAACAGCATACAAGAGGCTCCAACCCCGCTGCAGTGGCCCCCTCTTGAGCCTTGCGGTTCATATGGTAGTCCAGCTGACACCTACTCCCCGCACCATCCAACACACCCATACTACGCCGGGGATACACCTAATTAATTGGCCAAGCTGCCCCATCTCAGCATGTGGTTGGCACTGTAAAGCCGGGTTACATGCTCCATGAACCGGTCCTTAGGATCCAGGCAAGTACAATACACAAACCCGAGTCTCGTGCACCCAGCACACAACCAAAACATCCAACTTGCCTTGATCCCTACCTCTACATAACTCACAATGTCTCATTCAAGAGTATGGTAATATAAACTGATGATCTCATGTCCCAAATAACCCATTCTAAGCATGGCTAAGCATATGCATGGAAATAAATGACATGGTAAAATAAATCCCAACCCAAGCTTCAAGGAAACAAGGTAATGCAATTCTAGGGAAACTTTCCTAGCATGGGTTTCATATTTCATTTGACAATGCAAATAATTCTATCTACACATCCTAGCATAGGATCAAAGTGGTCAAGGACACTTGCCTCCTTCTTGCTGCTCTTGGAATGAGTAGTCTTGATCTTGGAAAGAAATAACTTGCCCTTGAACAGGTTCTACTTCATACCATCACACATAACAAAAGAAAAACAACAATCATAAGACATAGTTCACACTTCTACTTCATACAAACCACACATTTCTTATTTATGAAATTCATTCACCCTTATATGTGTCGTGGTTACTTTATAGGTGTTAAGTTGTGTCTTGCATGCACTTTTAACCATGTATATATGATTCCTACTTTTGTGTTCACATTTATACTTGCCTACAATGTGCCTTCACAACTTCTATCAACCCTAAACTGAATTCTTTGTATTTTAGAAACTCCATTTATCATTTACTAGTTTCTATATGTTCAGATTTATATTCCTATGCATAATTGTATATTTTATTATTAAATTAGTAATACACATCACCTAAACAGATTATGTTCTGGTCCTAAATAATTTAAAATCATATTTTGACCATGACTTATGTTGTATACTATTTCATAATTATTTTTCCCTATTTTTCTATAACTATCCTTTACTTTAAAAATGTATCCCTAATCTAAATAATGTGATTAATGAAACAGATTCATATCAGCCCAAAAATATATTTTTATCTCACTCCAAAGTTTTCTAAGTACTGAGAAAGTTTTTAATTAATTTTGACAATTATGTTTGTCCCACTTTTTAATTTTTAAACGCTAGTTACATATTCAATTTTCTAATTTAAATACTAAACAGGGTTAAAAAGTAAACTCACCCATCACAGGGTCTATAATATTATTTTCATAATTTCCAGGGGTCTAGCTACACTTAACCGAGGTGTTTTTCTTAATTTCTATTAAGTCCAGGGGCTAAAACTGATTTTTAAATGAATTTACATGATTTTCTGAAGTTCCAGGGGCTAGATCTGAAGTTTCCGGGGCTAGCTCTCAATTCCAGAGAACCCCAGGGGGTAGCACGTAAGAACTCCAGCCTTTATAACGCGGGGTCGACGTGGACCGTCCGATTTTAAACCGACGGCTGAGATTATAACATCGAACCGGTACGCGGGGATTTAAAGTCTACCGTGCGATTTAAAATAAACGGCGCACAAGCGGCCACGTCGCTCTGATCGAGAGCGGGCGGCGCTGCCGGCGGCGCACGACGGCGGGAAGCGGCGATCTCGCCGGAAACTTTCGGATCCTCGAGAATTCTGCCTAGAACTGTGATCTTAGGGCCTAGATCGGTAGAGGGGAGGTCAGGGATCTCACCTCGGGGGTTTTCTCGAGCTCGGGGGTCCTGGAAAGTGCTCGGCGGCGAGGTCCGAGGCAAAACCACGGCGAAGCTCGTCGGCGCTGAGTTTACACCGTAAGTCTTCGGGTTTTCTGCACCTGCAAAGTTCCCCGGAGGCGGTGGATCAAAACCAGCGAGTTAGATCAGAGTTTCCGAGCTTAGATCGGCCAGAATTCACCGGCGAAGTCTCGGTGCTCACCGGAGTGAAAATCGACGATCGCGTGAGGAAAACTGATCGGATCGGTGGTTTTTATAGCCGGAGGAGGGCGGTGGGTCTGCTGTGATCGAGCTGGAGTCCGCTGGGACCGGAATTCGGCTGCGGGACGCGATTTCCCGATCGGTTGCGATCGCGCGCGCGGGAGAGAGTCCGGGGTCGCGGGGTTAGGGATGACATGTGGGTCCCACCCGTCAGCGAGGGGCAGCGCGGCGCGCGCGGGGGCGGGCTGGCGCGGGGTTTGCTGGGCCGGCTGGCTGTTTCGGCCCACTGGCCAGTTTTTTTTCCCGATTTCCTTTTTCTTTTTCCATTTCTTTTCTGTTTTGGGTATAATTTGAATTCCAGTTTGAATTTGAATTTTTGCAAACCATGCAACACGTCCAAAAATTTCTAAATTCCCCTCTGAACATGGTTTAGGGTTTTGAATCCAAATTTGGGTTTTGACTAAAAATTTGGGGTGTTACAGCTCTACCCCCCTTAAAAGAAATCTCGTCCTCGAGATTGGTGTTTCTAAGAAAACAATTCCGGAAATTGCGCCTTGAGCTCATCTTCCCGTTCCCAGGTAGCTTCCTCTTCTGAGTGATGCTTCCACTGCACCTTGCACATCCGGATTCTCTTGTTTCTGGTGAGGCGTTCCATTGTCTCCAAAATCTTGTATGGTTGCTCGGCATAAGACAAATCTTCAGCTACATCCACTTCATTCATGGGTAACACCTCTTCAGGCGTCCTCAGGCATTTCTTGAGTTATGACACATGGAATACATCGTGCACGTCCGATAGATGAGCCGGTAACTCTAGTTGGTACGCCACTTCGCCTTTCCTTTCCAACACCTGAAAGGGTCCGATGTATCGAGGTGACAACTTCCCTTTCACCTTGAACCGACGAAGTCCTCTGATAGGGGACACCTTGAGATAAACATAGTCTCCCACGTTGAAAACGAGTTCTCTTCTTCGTACATCAGCATAACTCTTCTGGCGTGTTTGTGCTATCCTCAAATTGTTGCGAATCTCCCTCACCTTCGCCTCGGCTTCTTGTAGCACTTCTGGACCAAACACTTTACTTTCTCCTGTTTGGTTCCAAAATAGAGGAGTTCTACACTTCCTTCCATACAAAGCTTCAAAAGGTGACATCTTCATACTAGCTTGATAACTGTTGTTATAGGAAAACTCCGCATACGGTAAATTCTTGTCCCAGCTCCTATTGTTTTTGAATGCACATGCCCTTAACATATCTTCAAGGATCTGATTGGTTCTCTCCGTCTGCCCGTCAGTTTGGGGATGATAGGCAGAGCTGAAATTCAGATGGGTTCCCATGGTTTCATGCAACTTCTGCCAAAACCTCGAGGTGAACTGTGTCCCTCGGTCCGACACTATCTTCTTTGGCACTCCATGGTAACACACGATCCTTGACATGTACAATTCTGCCAATTTAGATCCACTGTAGCTTTCTTTCACAGGGATGAAATGAGCTACCTTGGTTAGCCTATCAATAATGACCCATATGGAATCATACCCGGATTGGGTCCTAGGCAATCCCACGATAAAATCCATGCTGATTTCTTCCCACTTCCATTCAGGTACTTTGAGTGGTTGCAATAATCCCGCGGGTCGTTGATGTTCTGCTTTCACCAACTGACATGTGTCACATAGGGCAACATGTTCCGCAACATCTCGCTTCATGCCATACCACCAATACCTGCTTTTGAGGTCCTGGTACATCTTCGTACTCCCAGGATGAATGGAATAGTCAGAATCGTGAGCCTCCTTCAAAATTAATTCACGGATCTCCTTTACTTCTGGCACACAGATCCTTTTCCCGTGCCACACCGTTCCTTGTTCACCCTCTCTAAAACCAGGAGCTTTATTTTCCTTGATGAGCTGTCGGATCTCTTGTATCTTCTCATCATTCTTTTGGCCCTCGCGTATGTCTCGCTCGAGTGTGGAGTCCACTTCCATGGCAATGGCTTCACCACTATTTACTAGACATAGATTGAGTCTTATAACCTCGTCCTTCAATTCTGCAGGCATGTCCTTCAAACTCAACTTATTGACCTGCACTTTCCGACTCAAAGCATCGGCCACGACGTTTGCTTTCCCGGGATGATAGTTGATGCCCACATCAAAGTCATTGATTAGCTCTAACCATCTTCTTTGTCGGAGGTTGAGATCTGGCTGTGTGAATATGTACTTCAAACTCTTATGATCCGTATATATTTCTGTCCTCTTCCCCATCAAATAGTGCCGCCAAATTTTCAACGCGTGTACCACTGCAGCTAGTTCTAGGTCATGTGTAGGATAGTTCTTCTCGTGCTTCCGAAGCTGCCGGGATGCATATGCCACGACATGTCCTTCTTGCATGAGAACACATCCCAACCCATTTCCAGAGGCATCGCAGTACACTGTGAAATTCTTCTGCATATCTGGCATAACCAACACTGGGGCTGTTGTCAATCTCTTCTTTAGCTCCTGAAAGCTCGTATCGCACTGTGGCGTCCAGGTGAATGTGATTCCCTTTTCCAACAGTTTGGTGAGAGGTCTCGAGATCTTGGAGAATCCCTCAATAAACCGTCGATAGTATCCAGCCAATCCCAAAAAGCTTCGAACTTCCCCGACATTTTCAGGGGTTTTCCACTTCTGGATATCTTTGATTTTGGCGGGATCTACGGAGATTCCTCCCCCCGAGATGATATGTCCTAAAAAGGGAACTCTCTTCAGCCAAAACTCACACTTGCTCAACTTGGCATATAGTTGGTGTTCTCTCAGCCTTTGTAACACCAACCTTAGATGTTTCTCATGTTCTTCTTCATCTTTGGAGAAGACGAGAATATCATCTATGAAAACCACCACAAATTTGTCCAGATATTCCATGAATACCTTGTTCATGAGGTACATGAAATATGCCGGGGCATTGGTTAGCCCGAAAGGCATGACAGTGTATTCATACAGTCCGTACCGAGATACGAAAGCTGTCTTGGGAATATCAGATTGCCTTATCTTGAGTTGGTGGTACCCCGACCTGAGATCAATTTTTGAGAACACACAAGCTCCCCTCAACTGATCGAACAAGTCTTCAATGCGGGGCAATGTGTATTTGTTCTTGACGGTTACCTCATTCAAGGCACGGTAATCCATGCATAACCTTTGGGTTCCGTCTTTCTTAGGCACAAATATCACCGGAGCTCCCCATGGTGAGGAACTAGGGAGAATATACCCCTTCTCCGTCAGTTCTCTCAAATGATCCTTGAGCTCTTCTAGCTGCTTGGAGTCCATTCGATAAGGTCTCTTGTATATCGGGGCTGTTCCCGGTACTAGCTCAATTGCGAATTCCACGTCACGGCCGGGAGGCATTCCTGGCAATTCCTCCAGAAAAACATCTGGATATTCCCTGATAGTCCTGATTTCCTCAACTTTCACCTCCACTTGATTTAATTTAATGTCCCTCCTAGGCTCGTGTATCGTTATGAACTTTACCTTGGTACCACTGGGGTGAGTTAGTTCCACCGTTCTGTTCGAACAATGGATGATTCCTTTATGTTTGGTCAACCAATCCATACCCAAAATAATATCTATCCCTTGTGAATCTATCACTATGAGGTTAGCAGTAAATACTACCCCATTAATGTCTAGGCTCACTTTGGGACACACTTGTCTTGTCCTTATTTCTCCACCTGGAGAGTTTACGGCTAACATATGGTTCATTTGTGTGGTTGCTAGGTCATGCTTCTTAACAAACTCTTGAGCAATGAACGAGTGGGTAGCACCAGAATCAAACAGCAGAGTTGCAAGGTGTAAATTGGCAGGAAACTTACCAACTACCACGTCGGGTGCCTCTTGTGCTTCCTCCAGGGTGACGTGGTTCACCCGTCCTCTCACTACATTCTGCTGTTGTGGCGGCGCAGGCTTCTTCTTCGGGCATTTATGGGCGTAGTGCCCCACTTCACCACAGTTGAAACATTGCACCCCAACCTTAGATGCTTGACCCTTGTTGTCTTGGGGTGGGTTTTGGGGTCCTTGCACTGCTGGTCGAGGTGGATATGCAGGGCGAGGCTGCTGCACAAACTGACGTGGCGGCTGTGCAGATGCTGCGGGAGGCCTGTAGTTTGGGTTGTACCCTCTTGGTGCTGAATAGGGTACCGCAGCACGGCTCATCTGCCCCGTAGGTTGCTGCATCATACGTGGGCGAGTGTTGCTCCCTGAGGCTTGTTGTGACCACCCGGCCTTCCTCTTATTCTCATTTTCTAGGGCCTTTAGCTTCCTTTCTACCACAAATGCTCTGTCCACCATCTTTTGAAAACTTTCATACTCATTGGAGGACATGGCACACTGCATCTCTGCGGTAAGCCCTTCCACGAAACAATCTTGTTTCTGCTCATCAGTCTCTATGTCTCGTGGAGCATAATGGGATAGTTGAGTAAATTTAGTGAGGTATTCCCTCACCGTCATGTTTCCCTGCTGCAGTCCCAGAAACTCTTTCCTCTTGTTTTTGAGTTCACCTCTTGGGATGTAGTGGTTGCGGAAGCTACGCTTGAACTCTTCCCAAGTGATGTTCTCAGGGTCATGATGGGCGGCCACGTAGGCGGTCCACCAATCAGCAGCAGGTCCCCGCAATTGATGAGAGGCAAACAGCACCCTCTCATACCCTTGGCATTGTATGATCCTCATCTTGCTTTCAATAGTCTTCAGCCAATCATCTGCCTCCAGAGGTTCAGCAGCACTTGCAAACTTTGGAGGTTGAGTTCCTAGAAACTCACTCAACCTTGGTTGGCGTGGTGCAGCTTGTGGAGGTGGAACTTGATGCAAGTTGGCCACCACTTGAGTCAAGTTCTGGATAAGCTGATTTTGATTCTCCAGCATTTGGTGGAGAGGATCAACTTCTTCACGGCGACCACCCCTATCCTGGCCTTCAGAAAGATGAGGGTTGCATGCCTCATCGTTGTTGTTGGCGGGGTTGGCAGCACGTCTTTCCCTCTTCCGGCCATCTGGCAGAATCAACAAATGTTAATTTGATACCATTTAGTATCATCTTACTACCTTCATTTGTTGGTACTTTGAGGTGTTGAGGCTTTGTTAAAATTTTACGAGGGTTTATATCTCACATCAAATAAATGCACTATTATTTCCTATGGGTTCACACACCAAAGCAAAACAATCTGAAGACGAGGCTGTGGACAATTGCTCATGGCTTCCACAACTCACGTCACACACCAAGCATTATCACACCATTAACTACATCACGACTCGACTACTCGACCTCTTGCTAGCTAGGGGAAAGACTCTACACTACTCGTCCTCTTGAGCTGGCTCCTCGGGATCTTCCTCCTCATTTCGGCTACCTTCTGACTCTGCTTTGGGTGGGGAGGCTGCTGGTGGAGAAGTGCGACGACGCCTGATTGCTCGGCGATCCGGGGAGTCAGGAGTCCATGGATCACTCACGGTGACACACAGTTCATTCCCATCTCCTCTTTCTCTCGCCTTTAAGCAAGCTCGCAGCAACGCCTCCGTTTCCTTTAGGGTGTCTCGGACATCCTGAAGCTCTTGTTGACACTCCTGCAGTCGAGTGCTGAGCATAGCAGCATCCTCCAAGCACAAGTCCATGTGCTCATGGGAAGTCCCTTGCTGCACCGGTGGGTACTTGTACTCCGTGGTACCACTCTCACGTTGGAGGACATACATGTACTCACTTTTGTCCAAGTGGCGACGATAGATGTGACTCTGGCAGGTGATGGCCTCCCAGGTGACATCTCTCTCCGCGTCAACTTGTGTTGCTCGACAAGCTGGAGAATGGTGGATCTTCAGCAGCTGATTCTCGTGTATAATCCTCATCTCCGAACTCCATTCTTCCCTCTTCTCACGGATGGTCCTGGTGGAGTTATAGTGGATGATTAGCTTGCCCGTATTGCCGGCGGCTTCGAGCATACGTCGAAGACGGCGCAACAAATCTCCAACTGCCAATCCGTAGGAAAGGTACGTCACGGGACGACTCTCCTCTCTTTCGGCAAGGGCCACTACGGGAACTCTCCCTCCTGTGGACTTACGAGCGGTGCGAATCATACGAACCATCTAAAACAAAAGAATTTAAAATTAGGTTAGATGAAATCTCAAACAAAAATCCTATTTTGAATGAAAGTTGGGGTAAGATGAAGAAAATGACTCCTTTAATAACACTTTTCCACCCACACCTTGAAAAATAGTTTTTAAGAAAATAGGGCCCTTAAATACGTCCATTTCTACCTAGGTCCACGTTCCTACGGGCAACCTTGGCTCTGATACCACCTCTGTCACACCCGGTTTTTCCGAAGAAACAACCAAGTGAATATCACATGTATGCCAGGATCATTTTCTCATACATGTGATGACAAATAGTGAAGCATCATTTATTACAAGCCAGGTGTCGAATATAAGTAAGTCTTACATAGTAAATGTCTCGATGGACAATAATAAGTTCATCACAAGTAAATAAACTAGCAGCGAAATATTATTCTTTTAGGGCTCCATCACAGGCGTTGCCCGGGGGTCTTCATGAACCTAGAATCCTTCCTCGGGTCCAAAATCTTGGTCATTATACACCACCTCATTATCTTGACCTGAGCAGCAATATAAACCAACAAATATGCAAGGTTGAGTACCAATGGTACTCAGCAAGTGTGGGAAAATTATATCATGCATGGCTAGAACAAGGAGAGGTTGAACTCATGGTTAAAGCACTACGCAATTAATACCTATCACCTTAGCTTATTAAGCACCTACATTACTACACAGGTGAAATGGTCCCAATCTCCCATCCCATCATCATAACCAAATAACCATAACATCATTTCCAATGTTAAGCTCCCCGCTTAACTTCCTAAACCAACAATCCTCTAATCATGAATAAGTCCAGGCCGCTCTTAACCGTGAGCACGGCTGTCAAGACAGTTTTGACTCTGCAGAGTTTGTACCACTGTACCCACAAGTAGTGATTTCATCCCCCGTTGCCGGGTGGACTAAAAGAACCTCCATTATGCCAGTGGCTACGTTCCACATTCACACTTCCCAGGTGTGCGGCCAAGAGATCACTACAAAGCCTTTACAAAGGGATTCCTGACGAGCGTGGGCCCACTGAGGTTTCACCCCTAACAGCATACAAGAGGCTCCAACCCCGCTGCAGTGGCCCCCTCTTGAGCCTTGCGGTTCATATGGTAGTCCAGCTGACACCTACTCCCCGCACCATCCAACACACCCATACTACGCCGGGGATACACCTAATTAATTGGCCAAGCTGCCCCATCTCAGCATGTGGTTGGCACTGTAAAGCCGGGTTACATGCTCCATGAACCGGTCCTTAGGATCCAGGCAAGTACAATACACAAACCCGAGTCTCGTGCACCCAGCACACAACCAAAACATCCAACTTGCCTTGATCCCTACCTCTACATAACTCACAATGTCTCATTCAAGAGTATGGTAATATAAACTGATGATCTCATGTCCCAAATAACCCATTCTAAGCATGGCTAAGCATATGCATGGAAATAAATGACATGGTAAAATAAATCCCAACCCAAGCTTCAAGGAAACAAGGTAATGCAATTCTAGGGAAACTTTCCTAGCATGGGTTTCATATTTCATTTGACAATGCAAATAATTCTATCTACACATCCTAGCATAGGATCAAAGTGGTCAAGGACACTTGCCTCCTTCTTGCTGCTCTTGGAATGAGTAGTCTTGATCTTGGAAAGAAATAACTTGCTCTTGAACAGGTTCTACTTCATACCATCACACATAACAAAAGAAAAACAACAATCATAAGACATAGTTCACACTTCTACTTCATACAAACCACACATTTCTTATTTATGAAATTCATTCACCCTTATATGTGTCGTGGTTACTTTATAGGTGTTAAGTTGTGTCTTGCATGCACTTTTAACCATGTATATATGATTCCTACTTTTGTGTTCACATTTATACTTGCCTACAATGTGCCTTCACAACTTCTATCAACCCTAAACTGAATTCTTTGTATTTTAGAAACTCCATTTATCATTTACTAGTTTCTATATGTTCAAATTTATATTCCTATGCATAATTGTATATTTTATTATTAAATTAGTAATACACATCACCTAAACAGATTAGGTTCTTGTCCTAAATAATTTAAAATCATATTTTGACCATGGCTTATGTTGTATACTATTTCATAATTATTTTTCCCTATTTTTCTATAACTATCCTTTACTTTAAAAATGTGTCCCTAATCTAAATAATGTGATTAATGAAACAGATTCATATCAGCCCAAAAATATATTTTTATCTCACTCCAAAGTTTTCTAAGTACTGAGAAAGTTTTTAATTAATTTTGACAATTATGTTTGTCCCACTTTTTAATTTTTAAACACTAGTTACATATTCAATTTTCTAATTTAAATACTAAACAGGGTTAAAAAGTAAACTCACCCATCACAGGGTCTATAATATTATTTTCATAATTTCCAGGGGTCTAGCTACACTTAACCGAGGTGTTTTTCTTAATTTCTATTAAGTCCAGGGGCTAAAACTGATTTTTAAATGAATTTACATGATTTTCTGAAGTTCCAGGGGCTAGATCTGAAGTTTCCGGGGCTAGCTCTCAATTCCAGAGAACCCCAGGGGGTAGCACGTAAGAACTGTGCGCCGTTTATTTTAAATCGCACAGCGGCGGGAAGCGGCGATCTCGCCGGAAACTTTCGGATCCTCGAGAATTCTGCCTAGAACTGTGATCTTAGGGCCTAGATCGGTAGAGGGGAGGTCAGGGATCTCACCTCGGGGGTTTTCTCGAGCTCGGGGGTCCTGGAAAGTGCTCGGCGGCGAGGTCCGAGGCAAAACCACGGCGAAGCTCGTCGGCGCTGAGTTTACACCGTAAGTCTTCGGGTTTTCTGCACCTGCAAAGTTCCCCGGAGGCGGTGGATCAAAACCAGCGAGTTAGATCAGAGTTTCCGAGCTTAGATCGGCCAGAATTCACCGGCGAAGTCTCGGTGCTCACCGGAGTGAAAATCGGCAATCGCGTGAGGAAAACTGATCGGATCGGTGGTTTTTATAGCCGGGGGAGGGCGGTGGGTCTGTTGTGATCGAGCTGGAGTCCGCTGGGACCGGAATTCGGCTGCGGGACGCGATTTCCCGATCGGTTGCGATCGCGCGCGCGGGAGAGAGTCCGGGGTCGCGGGGTTAGGGATGACATGTGGGTCCCACCCATCAGCGAGGGGCAGCGCGGCGCGCGCGGGGGCGGGCTGGCGCGGGGTTTGCTGGGCCGGCTGGCTGTCTCGGCCCACTGGCCAGTTTTTTTTTCCCGATTTCCTTTTTCTTTTTCCATTTCTTTTCTATTTTGGGTATAATTTGAATTCCAGTTTGAATTTGAATTTTTGCAAACCATGCAACACGTCCAAAAATTTCTAAATTCCCCTCTGAACATGGTTTATGGTTTTGAATCCAAATTTGGGTTTTGACTAAAAATTTGGGGTGTTACAAATAGCTTTCCAGAAAGTATTTGCTTGGCCTCAGATCTGTCTTGGTTCAAAAGTTATGAGATGTCAAGTTGTCAGAATTTCTGGAGAAAATTGGACAGCACCTCCCTGCTTGAGGTACTGATTCGATCCAAGAATTCCAGTTAATTCTACATCGAATTTGACAAAACTTTCAGTTACAAAGTTGTAAATTATCTCATGAACTTTTCAAAACCACTTCATTTTATATTTTTTTCATTTTTATGCAGGAAATTATGCTCAATTTACAGAGAGTTACAGAGAGTGTTTGCTCTGCCCTGTTTTCTGGATAGTTTCAACTCTACTGCATTTTTCGACTGGTTAAGGAATGAAACACCTCTGGATATAAAAAGAAAAGTTGTAAAGCTCTTCCAAATATTTCCATAAATATATCATATGACCCCAACATCGAAAGAACTCAACCTCTAACCTCTGTTTAACTTCAGCATTATTTCAGCTGAAAACAGAAGACTCTGTCCTTAGTATCCTATAAGTTGAAAATTGATTTACTACGAACATACTGATTAAGGAGAGAAGTTACATCGAAGTTTTAGTGCTCTAGATAAAAACCTTCAAGTTATACAATAATGTAGAACATTTAGTGGGGTGTGACGTCGAAGCGTCACCAGTTCATGTCGGTACTACGTTCCTCACAAAGAAAAACCTATGCCGGACTTAGCCGGTTTCGTTAATTCAGTGGCACTAAACGTCTCTCGCACACGGATGCTACTCGTCTACTGATTTCAGGTCAGACTACCTGCAAATAAACCACTCAATCATCAGGCTCGGCTGCACACCGAGCCCGGTTCCAATACAGTTCATACAACCGTCCGTCATCACTCGCACGGTTGTTCTCAAGCCAAACACGCCTTGAGCTACGTGTTCACGTTACTAACCACGTGATGGGGTCTCCCAAACTTGCCCGTAGCATGCCAGGGAAGGGCGTTGCTCGAGTACCCCAAACGACATGAAGAGTCGTAGAGGATACTAAAGCTGGCCGGGTTACCTGCCACCCGTGAGGCTTGCTTGTGCGCACTGGTGGATATCGCTTACATGCACCCCCTAAGACATATGACGTCCTGAGATGCATGATTTTCCGACATAAGCACATAGGTTAGATTTGGCACTTTCTATACACTAATAACATCCTTATATGGGCTACTAACTCGTTCCTCACCGAGTTTTTGAAAAAGATGACCTTTTTACTGCGTTAAACCTCAAGCGAGCTCTGATACCATGCTGACAGGGCCTCACGGCCTCGTCGAGCCAGGATCATGCTGAGGGGTGCTGCGGTGCACAGCATCGGCTAACGCACATAAAAGATACGAAGCAAAGTTTTATTACATAAAAGGGTTTATGAATATTTTTACAACAAAATATGTTCAGTCTACACTCACGGGCATAGACTACGCACCGAGTTCATTGTAAAGGCCTCAGTTTTTGACACATATTTAAAGTGTTCATCACCACACACACACCTCATTTGAAGGAAGTTGATGAACACCTTTGAAGAGCAAGTAACCACCATCAACATGCTCATTAGAGATTAAACTCGCAAAATGCAAAAGTGGCATTTCCCACATACATCATATAGGAGCTGGACATTTGGAAAACTCCTACACCTTGCTAGAAATTTCCATGCCAAGTTTCACCCAAATTCAAAACCTTTTTGAGTTCCTTTTGGGTATCGCTAGAAAGAGGGTGGTTTGAACTCAAATTCAAATTCAAACTGTTTTATTCCCATGGACTCAAAAGTGGGAGGCATATTCTTACTCAGCACATTGTTGTGAGCTCACACACCAATTTTCACTCCATTTGGAGTTGATCTTGACATGAGATAAGTTTAGCAAATTCAAACTTTATTTGAATTAGAAACTGAATATGTGCTGAAAACTTAGTCAAACCAAACCCAACTTGAATTCTAACCAATTCAAATGGCTCAGGGGTAGATAATTCAAATCCCCATGGGTATTGTGGGGATTACTGTTTACAACAGTAATAGAGAGTTAAGTTCAGAGGTTAAAAGGGAAAGGGGACCCACATGTCAGCCAATAGAGAGAATTCAGCCGACTGAAGACTGCACTCGGGTTCTTGCGCCGGACCGAGCAGCCGCCACGGCGAAGGCGTTATCGGGACAGCAGCTGCTTGCCGACCGGACCCGCTGAACCGCCTCGCGGCCTACTTATCCCTGCGGCCGACATGATCAGGGGCAGAAACCCCTCACCTTTCTGCTTCCTCGCACAAGAAACGCCGCCTCACTGCCGATCGCTCGGAACTGATAGGAGAGCCGCGATCATAGCCTCTCCCTCCCCTCCAAAGATACAATGAGGTACTAAGGACTCTCCTCCTCCCTCCCCATCGCTAGAAATCAGCCGAACTTGGGTGATCTCGGCTATACCAAGAGTTCCGTTCAGTGACCTAAATCCACTGCACTTCGGGCTCCCGTGGGCAGCCCAACTGTGAGGTTGTTTCACCCGAGCTAAGGCGTCCCTGGACACGTTAGGGACCGGTGCTGCTCACCCCCGAGCCCCAGCCCGAGGGCTTAATCGCCGGCGATGAATTCCCAGTTTTCCTCTTTCTCGGTAAAGACCAACCTTCGGGTGCGGTTCTTTCAAATTCACGCTCTAGGAAGGGTTAGAGTCTCAATTCGTTATTACACAGACTATACTTGATAGCGCACAAGTTGCCTTCACAACCCTTAGCCTGATAACACCTGTACCCGGCGTATTTCGAAGCTTGCCGACGGCGGATCCTGCTGGAAGCATCCGGCGCACGGTGGGAGCCTGCTTCGGACCTCCCCCGAGCTGCTTCGAGCCCTTGCCGAGGTTCCTGAGGGACCACTGATGCTTTCCCGATGTTTTCTCGGTCGGTTGGGGTGCTAGGGAGGTCGGCCGACATGCCCGAAGTTCTTCCGAAGCTGCCGCTCGTCGCCGACCGTGTGCCGGCCATTTTCATGATGAACTGAGCCCAGAATCGTGTTTCCCGAGTGGATTTAGGCAGGGGCGGCCAGAATCATGAAGTTTGGAGTACCATAGAGACTGCCGGCGAGCTCTCCGGCGAGGCGTCGCGGCGGCCGAACGCGGGAGTCGGGAGGTAGACGAAGCCGGGTGGCCCACGTGTCAGTGGCTCGGATTTTAAATTTGGGATCAGTCTGCGGCTCGGATCCGGTGTGCTGGCGCGCAAAATTACGTGGACCCCGGTGTGCTATCGCCTCAGCGCCCAACACGTTTAACCGTGGGCCCACCGGCAGATTTAAACTATTCCCGATTTTCAAATTTCCTTCAAACTTCGAATCCTCATAACTTTGGCTAGGAAACTCCAAATCGAGTGAACAAAAATTTTGTTGGATTCAGCTCTCTGAGTACTTTCTAGCAAATCAAGTTTCACTTCATGAAAATCCTTATTTCACCAGAATTAAATCTTCAGAGTTGAAACTGTTTAGAATTTTAACTGGAGAATCCTTTGGATGAAAATTCTGAAATTTTGCTGGGATGTTCACCAAAATATCCTTGAGGTACCATAAAAATTTCAGATCCATTTGATTCCGTTTGATCCACCTAATGGTGTGATTAATAAAACTGTTCCAGAGAAAATGGAAAATGTCCAGAAACATTTTCAGAATTTCTCTGAAATTGTTTAGCTCATATCTCTGGCTAGGAACCTTCAAATTAAGTGAGACCAACTCCATTAGAACCCTCTGAAAATCTAGTTTTCATAAAGTCATAGCTTGCTCCATGAAAATCCCTAGAACACCATAAGAGCTCCATGTAATGTCAAGTACATAATTAATTGTGGAGAGATTAAATGAGGTTTGCTGCAACTAAAACTTGAACGAGTCTCTGTTTAGGTTGTAACCAAGCCACAGTAAAAATTTCAGAGTCATTGGGTCTGTCTAGTGAGACTTACAAACTTCACAAGTTTAAGTCAATTCAAATGCATTTAAATTAATACATGTACTTGTTATCTCATGTAGTCGCTAAGGTTGAGGAGGAACCCGAAGTCTTAGACTTCGTTACTCCAGAAGAGCAGCAAGCCTACGACTAAGAGCAGCAAGGCAAGCTCCGGTTTGCATTAACCTCTTTACAAACTTTTATTGTTTTGAGAACTACTTTCAGTACCATTAATTCTTGCATTAGAGTCTTGTTTGGAAACCCAAATGCATAGCTAAGAAAACCATGAGTTGGGTTTAGAATTGCAAACCCCGTTAGCTACTGCAAAGCTAAGATAGGGTAGCATTCAGTACAAGTCGAGTAGTTGGAACTACTCGCGAGCATAGGCTAGAGGCACTCGACTCGGGTAGAGATAGCACATGATACACATGGCAAGAAAAATGAGACTGAGCGGAGAGTAAGGGCAGCAAGACTTTGGGGCCTGGGTGCTATAGCTCCGCTTGTGTCGATTGAGGACCGAGCCGTGTTCGGGCCTATTGAACAAGCTAGAACAGTACCGAAGACCTACCGGCTATATGGGAACTTGGAAACCGATGTAACTCGGGTAGCTGGGTATTGAGGCATTGCCCGTCGTTCAGAGGGTAGATTGAGAGCTTGAGGTGTAAATCGGCTGGCGGCACTGAGATGCGCGTGCAGAGACCTCTTGCTCGGGATGATGGGACCGGTTCTATATTTGGCTGACGGGCGAAAGGTGGTTGTGTACGACGTCCGTGATGGTTGCTGTAGGCAACATCGAGTATGGGCGTACGTGACTGGTTATTCTGGTAACCCTGCAGGTGTAAATCGATTATAATCACTGTCCCTCGGGGTCAGTGAGTACCACTTGTTCACTGTACCGTGACGTAGAAAGAACAGGCTAGATACATGTTAAAATGTTGCTGATTGAAAGATGAACATTGATTGTTAATGATTTGTTGTAGTTTAGAGCTAACTAAAGTTCTTTTCAACTTTGGGCAAAGTACATGAGAGAAATGCGTTTCTTGTTTGATTACGGCTCTCTCATGTGCCTTAGCGTAAGGTTCTCCACAACCTGCTGCTAAAATTTGAAAGTAAGGTTCCACTAATTAGGCGAGTCTTTGCAACTTGCTTTATCTCATAACCTATCATCCATCATGTAGAAGTTCCATGTATAGGAGAGACGGGTCAGTCTTGCTGAGCCTTCGTGCTCACTGCTTATGTTTGAAGCTTTTGCAGGGTTCTATGAGGAAGGGACTCCAGAGGAGGAGACGGAACCCCAGGAGGGAAACCCTGTCGAGTGGGAGTCGTGCACGCCGCCGTGTTAGTGTGTGTGCGTGTTAGCGGGGACACGTTCATGGGCTGAACGTGAACTCGATGTGTAGTCTACGCCCCTGAGTGTAGACCGAACATATTTTGTTGTACAAAGGTTCATAAACCTTTTTATGTAATAAAACTTTGCTTCCGCTTTGTACCTTTGATGTGTGTTACCCGGTGCTGTGCAACGCAGCACCCCGCAGCGTGATACTGGCTCGACAAGACCGTGGGGTCGTGTCAGCGTTGGTATCAGAGCTCGCTTGAGGTTTAACGCACTACAAAGGTCATCCTTTTCAAAAATCCAGTGAGGAACGAGCTAGTAGCCCATATAAGGATGTTATTAGTGTATAGAAAGTGGCATCTCGGGAAATCGTGCATCTCGGGACACTTTATGTCTTGGGGGGTGCACATAAGCGCTGTCCACCAGTGCGCACAAGCTGAAGGGTGGAGCCCCACGGGTGGCAGGTAACCCGACCTGCTTTAATATCCTCTACGACTCTTCATGTCGTTTGGGGTATTCGAGCAACGTCTGTCCCTAGCGTGCTTCGGGCAATTTGGGAGACCCCGTCACGTGGTCAGTAACGTGAACACGTAGCTCAAGGCATGCTTGGCTTGAGAACATCCGGGCGAGTGATGACGGCCGGGTGTACGCACTGTATGGATACCGGGCTCGGTGTGCAGCCGAGTCTGACGATCGTGTGAGTTATTTGCAGGTAGTCTAACCACGAAACGGTAGACGTGTAGCATCCGTGTGCGAGTGACGTTTAGTGCCACTGAACTAACGAAGCCGGCTAAGTCCGGTATAGGTTTTTCTTTGTGAGGACGTAGTACCGACATGATCTGGTGACACATCGACGTCACACTCCATTAAACGAACAACTTCATTGTAAAACTTGAAAGTTTTAATCTAAAGCATTAAAAACTTGATGTAACTCATTCCCTTAAACAGGATATTCGAAGATAATAAGTTTTTAACTTATAGGATACTAAGGACAGAGTCCTCTGTTTTCAGCTGAATTAAGGCTGAAGTTAATCAGAGGTTAGAGGTTGATTTCTTTCGAGGTTGGGGTCATATGATACATTTATGGAAAGCTTTGGAAGATCTTTTACAACTTTTCTGTTGATGTCCAGAGGTGTTTCATAACTTAACCAATCGAAAGATGCAGTAGAGTTGAAACTGTCCAGAAAACCGGGCAGAGCAAACACTCTCTGTAAACTCTCTGTAAATTGAGCATAACTTCCTGCATAAAAATCTAAAAATAGAAATGAGATAGTTCTGAAAAGTTTAAAAGATAGGTTACAACTTTGTAACAGAAAGTTTTGTCAGATTGGGAGTAGAATTAACTGGAATTCTTGGATCCAATCAGTACCTAAAGCAGGGAGGTGCTGTCCAATTTTCTCCAGAAATTCTGTTAACTTTGGCATCTCATAACTTTTGAACCAGGACCCATCTTAGGCCAAGCAAATACTTTCTGGAAATCTATTGAAGTTAACTTCAACTTTGATGTTGAGCTCCAGAATTGGTTTTGCCTTTAGTATGGTGTAAATCAGGTTGAAATGGAAACTGGTCCGGGCTGTCATATGGGACAGCAGATCAGCAGTCAAATTTGTTTAAATTTGAACTCGGTTTCCAAGTTTTAAGAGTTCAATGACATGTCTTATGTTATAACTCAATGGTTTACTGTTCAAATAAATATTTGACATTTCTCAAATATGTTTTTACAGATGACAGCAGATAGACAGTTGGAAAACGGGTGGGTGATGTCCCACTGTTCTCACCACAGTGGCTATCCGGAAGTACTGAGGCAGATGCTTCAATATTTCGGGTACAACCAGATGCCGCAGTACTTCGCCAAGGAAGAAGGCGAGGAGGGGAACAAGACGTGGACAATCCATGTCAAGGATCCTGCAGGACCTACGCCACCCGGTTGGGCGCCGTTCACCGTTACGGTGAGAGGTAGGCACCCGGAGGGAATCTGGCAAGTGGCAGCCCGCGACACCATGTCGCGTTTCTGCCAACTACACCTGAGAGCTATGGAGAGCACTCCATACGCGCTCGTTCCGGTGGAGGGACGGGCTCATCATGTGTGGGAAGGGAGGTACATGGAGGCAACCGATCCAGGTTGTCCAAGGTACAACCCCGCCGAGGCGAACCTCAGCCTCCAATTGAAAGCAGGAAAGGCCGTGATGAACAGCCAAGCTGATCACACGGATTGTCTTGCTGCAAAGCTCAGGGAGAGCACAAGCCATGGAGACCATTTTGAGAGTGCTCCAGCGCACTCCGCAATGTGCTCCTTCCGACGATTAAGCGACCGAACGAACAGCATAATCAGTTGCATCGTCTGAAGAAGGCGAAGAAGAAGAGCCGTGTTGACATCGCGGCGTTGCAAGAACAGGTGCAGGCTCTAACCCAGCAGAACGAGGTCCTTACTCAAGAGTGGGACGACGCTATTGAGGAAGGGCAAGGCTGGAAAGAAGACTACAACCAGGCCATGGACGAGGTGCACGCGTTGCAGGACCTCGTACCTCCGGTATTGGGCATCCCGGTGGTCTTGGGTCTTCCGGCAATGGGAGAACCTGAGATGGGAGAGGAGGTTGTAGATCCAGAGCCACAAGCAGAGGTACCGGAGGAGGATGACCCACAGGAGGTCGAGTTCTACTCCGAGTAGGATGTTACCGTTGCTAAGTAGGGCAACCAGAATAGTGTGACCCAAACTTTTGTAACCAGTGACATGCCGTGTAGGCAGTAGCGTATGTATAGGTAGTGACGACATGAGCACGACTTCTCGGAGACCCGAGAATAATGTATCTTGTATAAAGTTTATGCCTTATCAATATATGTGAATGCCGTGTAAATTATTCATGCGTCATTTCAAATACCTACTGTTTCTTATGGAATTTTTAAGTATGACATATGCTGATCGCTGCTGTTTTGAATTTCAGAATGACTCGTACTCGTGCCAACGCAGATGTTGGGGGGTCTAGTCAAGGGGGAGAAATCTCCCAACAGCCTCCCGAGGACTCCTCGGGACAGCAACAGCAACAGGAGCAACAGCAACAACAAACACCGCCACTGCCACCGCCAACGGTTACATTAGCCGACATCGTTACGGCAATGGCGGGTTCTTATCAGCAGCACACGGAGTTGCTGCAGACCCTTATCGCAAATACGTCTCGACCAGAGAGGCGTCATGATCTTTAGGAGCATCAACAGAGCTCCTACTCCAATTTTATTTTCAAGGGCGGATGAACCCCTCGATGCGGACAACTGGCTCCGCACGATTCAGATGAAGTTCGGGCTGCTCCAAGTGAGTGAGCAGAGCAAGACTCAGTTCACGGTCCAACAGCTCCAGGGATATGCGAGCGCATGGTGGGCAAACTACTGTGCTTCACAGCCAACCGACCGAGGTATGACCTGGGCGGAGTTCCGGACAGCCTTCAGGGCCTATAATACCGCCAGGTCTCATGAAGAGGAAGACGCAGGAGTTCTTACGCCTGCAACAAGGGAACCGGAACACGTTGGAATACTCCAGGGCGTTCAACGATCTCGCGCTCTACGCGTCGTATTACGCCGATACTGACGAGAAGCAGCGGGATCACTTCTACCAGGGGCTTAATCCGCTCCTGAAGGACAAACTGGCGATGTTCAATCGCGGCAGCCTCAACGACATAATTGATGCTGCGATTGTTCAGGAGGACTCCGGCAAGGAGTTAGCGGCGGCGGAAAGAAAGCGAAGCGTGCCTCAAAGCAGCGGAGAAGGAGGCGGTTCTTCTCAGAAATTTCGGATGGTGAATCGCCAACCATCAGGTCCACGCTGGCAGCCACCACAGCAGTTGATGCTATTCCGCAGTCGGCCGTATTCTTCACAGGCGTTCAGGCCGGCACTGCCAGCACCACCTCCGCAACAACAACAACAGCAGCAGCGGGCGATGCCGCGTGCATATGCACCTCAGAAGTGCATGCCGGTCTTTCGTCCCCCAAGCACCGGACAAGCAGCGGCCACATGCTACAGATGTGGTCGTCCAGGACACTTCGCCAGCAGTTGTCCGGAGAGACAAGGCGGCGGAGTTGCACCGCAACTTCCGGGGAGGAATCAGCCCCGGAATCCTACTAATGCGCGGCGGGCAAACCCTAGGCCCGGCACCATCCACCAACTGGCCATAGAGGACGTGCCGGAGGGTGAGTCAATCCTTGCGGGTATGCTCCAACTCCACCAGCATCCCGCCATAGTATTGTTTGATTCAGGTGCCACACACAATTTTATTAGCCAAGCTTTCATTGCTAAACACAGCTTGCAAATACTACCCACCGATAGTCCATATTTGATTTGTTCACCGGGTGGGAAGATTTCAGCAAGCGTAATGGTTTCCAAAGCACCATTATGCTTAGAGGGTAGAGTATACCCTACGTCTCTCATAGTATTAGAGGGACAAAAGGTCGATGTCATCTTAGGGATGTCGTGGTTAACCCGCCACAGCGCTGTTTTAGACACCGTCCTTCGAATCGTGCACTTGAACTCAGAAGTGCACGGATCTCACTCCTTATTTCCGGACAGTCCAGAAATAAAACTTCCAAGTATCTATCAATCCACAACTATCAGATTGGAAGATATTCCACTGGTCCTAGGGTTCTCTGACGTGTTCCCGGGTGATTTACCGTAGATGCCGCCCGATAGAGAGGTGGAGTTCAAGATTGAACTTGCACCAGGAACCATGCCAATATCCCGAAGGCCGTACAAGGTGGCGCCCAAGGAGTTGGCTGAACTGAAGACCCAGCTAATGGACCTGCTGGAGAAGGGTTTTCTTAGGCTGAGCTCCTCGCCATGGGGCTGTTCGGCATTATTTGTGAAGAAGAAGGATGAGACGTTGCGTCTTTGCGTGGACTATCGATCATTAAATGCCGTAACCATCAAGAACAAGTACCCGTTGCCACGGATCGACATGTTGTTTGATCAGTTGGTCGAAGCAAAGATCTTTTCCAAGATGGACTTAAGATCCGGGTACCATCAGATTAAGATACGGGCTGAGGATATTTCGAAGACGGCTTTCTCGACGAGGTACGGACTTTATGAGTAACTGGTCATGTCCTTCGGCCTCACCAATTCTCCAGCTCTCTTCATGTATTTGATGAACTCGGTATTCATGCCGGAGCTGGACAAATTTGTCGTGGTCTTCATCGACGACATACTGGTATATTCCAAGTCGGAGGAAGATCACAAGAAGCATCTACATATAGTCTTGCAACGGCTGCGGGATCACAAGCTATACACAAAATTCAGCAAATGCGAATTATGGATATCGCAAGTGCCTTTTCTCGGGCATATCATCTCAGCGGAGGGCATCGCTGTAGACCCGAGCAAGATCACACAAGTGCTGAATTGGAAATCCCCGAGAATTGTTCACGATGTACGGAGTTTCCACGGACTCGCGGGATATTATCGGAGGTTCATTCTGAACTTCTCAAAGATTGCCAGGCCTATGACAGAGCTGCTAAACAAGGCTACCAAATATGTTTGGAGTCCAGCATGTGAAGCAGCATTCAAGGCTTTAGTCAAGCACCTAACATCAGCACCGGTTTTGGCGCAGCCAGACACAACAAAACCGTTCGATGTGTACTGCGATGCATCCGGCATTGGGCTCGGATGTGTGCTGATGCAAGACCGAAGAGTGGTCGTGCATGGGTCACGGCATCTTAGAAACCATGAGAAGAATTATCCAACTCATGACTTGGAGCTCGCTGCCGTGGTACTTGCACTTCAAATGTGGAGGCACTACCTACTCGATAACCTCGTACATTTATATACCGACCACAAAAGCCTCAAGTACATATTCACTCAGAAGGAGCTGAACATGAGGCAGCGAAGATGGTTAGAGTTGATAAAGGATTACGAAATAGAGGTCCATTATCACCCCGGCAAGGCAAACGTAGTGGCAGACGCGCTGAGCCGCAAGTCACACGTCAACAACCTGACCATCACACCGTTGGAAGAGAGCGAACCACCACTGCATGTGATTCCACATGGAGCTCTCTACAACTTAGCTTTGATCCCCACCATCCGTGAAGAGATAGCGGCTGCTCAGAAACATGACAAGGGCATGTCGCATTTACGGAGGTGTATAGACAGTGGGGAACTGAAATGTTTCCAGAAAGACGGAGACGGCGTCCTATGGTTCAAGAACCGGATCGTCGTACCCCGTAACCCGGAGTTACGGAAGAAAATCTTTGATGAGGCTCGCTTGTCAAAGTTTTCTATTCACCCCGGCAGCAATAAAATGTATAAAGAACTCAGAAGCAAGTTTTGGTGGACACGAATGAAGCGGGAGACCGCGAAATACGTGTCCGAATGTGATACATGTCGAAGGGTGAAGGCAGATCATATGTGGAAACCGGGTCTGCTACAACCACTGGGCGTTCCTGCCTGGAGGTGGGAGGACGTGAGCATGGACTTCATCATCTGTCTACCCACCAACTTTCTGAAACATGATTCTGTGTGGGTGATCGTCGACCGGCTCACTAAAGTTGCCCATTTCATGACGGTCAACACCAACTACAACGCCAAGAAGTACACTGAACTGTATATCTCATGGATCCTATGCTTGTACGGCGTACCCCGTACCATCATATCGGATCGGGGAACTTTAATTGTGTCCCGTTTTCGGGAGCAGCTACACGCTGCGTTAGGGACGAAACTGATCCGTAGTTCAGCATACCACCCACAGACGGATGGGAAACCGAGTGGGTAAATCAGATTCTAGAGGACATGCTACGAGCTTGCGCTATCAACCATGGCAAGAATTTGGATGATCACTTGCCGTTAGCCGAGTTCTTGTACAACAATGGGTACCAAGCCAGCATCAAGATGGCGCCTTACGAGGCGCTATACGAGAGAAAATGCCGCACACCATTGAATTGGTGTGAGTCTGGTGAAAGGGTTACCTTCGGGATTGATCTTGTCAACAACGCGGAGGAGAAGGTTTGGATGATTCAAGCGGACCTAAAAGCCACCCAATCCCGACAGAAACAGTACACGGACCAGAAAAGACGCCCATTACAGTTCGAAGTCGGGGATCACGTATACCTGCGTGTGTGTAACACCCCAAAATCCTGTTAAGAGGGGAATTTAAAAATTTTTGGACGTATTGCATGTGTTGCAAAAATTCAAATTCAAACTGGAATTCAAATTAAACTCAAAACAGAAATGAAAAAGAAAAAGAAAAAGAAAAAATAAACCTTCCCGGCCAGTGGGCCAAAACCCACCAGCCGGCCCACCCAACCCCCGCGCCACCCCGCAGCCGCGCGCCCGCGCACCTCTCACAGACAGGCAGGACCCACCTGTCATCCCCGACCTCCCGATCGCGCCGACCCCGGACTGTTCCCCGCGCACGCGCGATCGTAACCGACCGGATTTCCGCCCGACTCCCGGTCTCAGAAGACTCCAGCTCGATCTAAACAAACCATCCGCCCTCCCCCGTCTATAAAAACCCCGGCATCGTCCCGTTTTTCCCCCACGATCCGCCGTTTTTCTCTCCGGTGAGAACTTCGGTTTCTCCGGCAAATTCTGCTCGATCTTCGCTCGGGATTTTTGATCTAACTCGCTGGTCTTGATCCACCGCCTCCGGGGAACCGCGCAGGTGCAGAAAACTCGGTGGTTTGCGGCTCAAACACAGCGCCAACTTGCCTCGCCGTGAATTCACCTCGGACCTCGTCGCCGACCGCTTTCTAGGACCTCCGAGCTCAAGAAAACCCCCGAGGTGAGATCCCCGACCTCCCCTCTACCGATATATGCCATAAATCACAGTTTTAGGAAGAATTGACGAAGATCCGAAACTTTCCGGCGAGATCGCCGCCTCCCGCCGCCGTGCGCCGCCGGGCACCGCCGCCCGCGCTCGATCAGAGCGACGTGGCCGCTTGTGCACCGTCTATTTTAAATCGCACGGTAGAATTTTAATCCCCGCGTACCGGTTCGACGTTATAATCTCAGCCGTCTGTTTTAAATCGGACGGTCCACGTCAGCCCCGCGTTATAAAGGCCGGGATTCTTACGTGCTACCCCCTGGGGTTCTCGGAAAATAAGAGCTAGCCCCGGAAACTTCTGATCTAGCCCCTGGAACTTCAGAAAATCATGTAAATTCATTTAAAAATCAGTTTTAGCCCCTGGACTTAATAAAAATTAGAAAAAACCCTCTGTTATGTGTAGTTAGACCCCTGGAAATTCTTAAAATAATATAATAGACCCTGTAGTGGGGTGAGTTTACCTTTTTAACCCTATTTGATATTAAATTTAGGAATTTGAATATGTGGTTAGTATTTAAAATTTAAAAGATGGGACAAACATATTGTCAATTCAAATTAAAAACTTTCCTAATACATGGAAAACTTTGGAGTGAGATAAAAATAGATTTCTGGCTGAAATGAATCTGTCTAATTAATTATTCACATTTATTAGTTATAGGGACACATTTTTAAGTAGAAGAATAATTCTGAAAATTAGTAAAATAAATGTAAAATAGTTTACATCAGAGGACAAGTTCAAAAATATATTATTTAATATTTTAGATCCAAAACCTATTCTGTTTAGATGAGGTGTCTTACTATTTTCATAATAAAGTTCACATTTAGGCATAGGAAATAAATCTGAAAATATAGCAAGCTAGGTATGAATAACTAGAAAATGATAAATGAAGTTTCCAAAATCCAAAGAATTCAGTTTAGGGTTGGTGGAAGGTCTGAAGACACACTTGGTAGCTAAAGGGTGTATCAATTGAATATAAGGAATTTATTTGAATTTGGAAACTCATATATTGTAGGCAAACATAAATATGAATACAAAAGTTGAAATCATATGCACATATTTAAAAGTGCATGTAAGCCAAAATCAACACACATAGAGTAACCACAACACATAGGAATGGGAATGGATTTCATAAATGTGAATGTGTGGTTTGTATGAAGTGGAAGTGTGAACTATGTCTTATGGATTGTTGTTTTCTTTTGCTATGTGTGATGGTATGATGTAGAACCTGCTCCAGAGCAAGTTCTTCCTTTCCAAGATCAGGATTACCCATTCCAAGAGCAACAGGAAGAAGGCAAGTGTCCTTGACCACTTTGATCCTATACTAGGATGTGTAGGTAGAATTATTTGCATTGTGAATTGAAATATGAAACCCATGCTAGGATGTTTCCCTAGAATTGCATTACCTTGTTCCCTTGTAGCTTGGGTTGGGATTTATTTTTTCATGTCATTTACTTATATGCTTATGCTTAGCCATGCTTAGAATGGGATAATGGGGATATGAGATCATCAGTTTATTTTACCATACTCTTGAATGAGATATTATGAGTTATGTAGAGGTAGGAATCAAGGCAAGTTGGATGTTTTGGTTGGTGCTGGGTGCACGAGACTCGGGTTTGTGTTTAGTACTTGCCTGGATCCTAAGGACCGGTTCATGGAGCATGTAACCTGGATTTACCGTGCCAACCACATGCTGAGATGGGGCAGCTTGGCCAATTAATTAGGTGTATCCCCGGCGTAGTATGGGTGTGTTGGATGGTGCGGGGAATAGGTGTCAGCTGGACTACCATATGAACCGCAAGGCTCAAGAGGGGGCCACTGCAGCGGGGTTGGAGCCTCTTGTATGCTGTTAGGGGTGAAACCTCAGTGGGCCCACGCTCGTCGAGAATCCCTTTGTAAAGGCTTCGTAGTGATCTCCTGGCTACACACCTGGGAAGTGTGTATGTGGTTCGTGGCCACTGGCATAATGGAGGTTCTTTTAGTCCACCCGGCAACGGGGGATGAAATCACTACATGTGGGTACAGTGGTGCAAACTCTGCAGAGTCAAAAACTGTCGTGACAGCCGTGCTCACGGTAAAAAGCGGCTTGGACTTATTCATGATTAGAGGAGTGATGGTTTTGGAAGTTAAGAATGTTAAGCGGGGAGCTTAACATTGGAAATGATGTTATGGTTATTTGATTATGATAATGGGATGGGAGTTTGGGACCATTTCACCTGTGTAGTAATGTAGGTGCTTAATAAGCTAAGGTGATAGGTATTAATTGCGTAGTGCTTTAACCATGAGTTCAACCTCTCCTTGCTCTAGCCATGCATGACATAACTTTCCCACACTTGCTGAGTACCATCGGTACTCAACCTTGCATATTTGTTGGTTTATATTGCTGCTCAGGTCAAGATAATGATCAAGACTTTGGACCCGAAGAAGGTTTCTAGGTTCATGGAGTCCCCCGGGCAACGCCTGTGACGGAGCCCACGAGAATAATTATTCCGCTGCTAGTTTATTTACTTGTGATGAACTTATTATGTCCATCGAGACATTTGCTATGTAAGACTTATTTATATTCGACACCAGGCTTGTAATAAATGATGCTTCACTATTTGTCATCACATGTATTAGAAAATGATCCTGGCATACATGTGATATTCACTTGGTTGTTCTTCGGAAAAACCGGGTGTGACAGAAGTGGTATCAGAGCCAAGGTTGCCCGTAGGAACGTGGACCTAGGTAGAAATGGACGTATTTAAGGGCCCTATTTTCTTAAAAACTATTTTACAAGGTGTGTGTTGAAAAGTGTTATTTAATGGAGTCACTTTCTTCATCTTACCCCAACTTACATTCAAAAGACGATTTTTGTTTAAAAGTTCATCTAACCTAAGTTTAAATGCTTTCTGTTTTAGATGGTTCGCATGATTCGCACCGCTCGCAAGTCCACAGGAGGGAGAGTTCCCATAGTTGCCCTTGCCCAAAGAGAGGAGAGTCGTCCGGTGATGTATCTTTCCTACTGATTGGTAGTAGGAGGCTTGTTGCGCCGCCTTAGAAGTATGCTCCAAGCCGCCGGCAATACGGGCAAGCTAATCATACACTATAGCTCCACCAGGACCATCCGTGAGAAGAGGGAAGAATGGAGTTCAGAGATGAGGATTATCCACGAAAATCAGCTGCTCAAGATCCACCGCTCTCCAGCTTGACGAGCGACACAGGTCGATGCGGAGAAGGATGTTACCTGGGAGGCCATCACCTGCCAGAGTCACATCTATCGTCGACACCTGGACAGGACCGAGTACATGTATGTCCTCCAGCGCGAGAGCGGTACAACGGAGTATAAGTACCCGCCAGTGCAGCAAGGGACTTCCCATGAGCACATGGACTTGTGCTTGGAGGATGCTGCTATGCTCATCACTCGACTGCAGGAGTGTCAGTAGGAGCTTCAGAATGTTCGGGACACCCTGAAGGAAACCGAGGCGTTGCTTCGAGCCTGCTTGAGGGCAAGAGAAAGAGGAGATGGGAATGAACTGTGTGTCAGCGTGAATGATACATGGACTCCTGACTCCCCAGGTCACCGGGCGATCAGGCGTCGTCGCACTTCTCCACCAGCAGCCTCCCCACCCAAAGCAGAGTCAGAGGGCAGCCGCAACAATAAGGAAGATCCCGAGGAGCCAGCTCAGTGATACGAGTCGTGTAGAGTCTTTTCCCTTAGTTCAGCAAGTTATCGAGTAGTCGAGTCAATACCTTAGTAAATGGTGTGTTAATGCTTGGTGTGTGACGTGAGTTGTGGAAGCCATGAGCAATTGTCCACAGCCTCGTCTTTAGATTGTTCTGCTTTGGTGTGTGAACCCACTTGAAATAATAGTGCATTTATTTTTGTGTGAGACATGAACCCTCAGAAAGTATAAACAAAGCCTCAACACTTCAAAGTAAAAACAAGTGAAAGTAGTAAGATGATACGTAATGCTTTAAATTAACATTTGGTTGATCATGCCAGATGGCCGGAAGAGGAAAGGGTCGTGCTGCCAACCCCGCCAACAACAACGATGAGGTCTGCAACCCTCATGTTTCTGGGAGCCAAGACAGGGGTGGACGCCGTGAGGGAGTTGATCCCATCCACCAAATGCTTGAAAATCAAAATCAGCTCATCCAGAACCTGACTCAAGTGGTGGCCAACTTGCATCAAGTTCCACCTCAACAAACTGCACCACGCCAACCAAGGTTGAGTGAGTTTCTGGGAACTCAACCTCCGAAGTTTGCAAGTGCTGCTGAACCTCTGGAGGCAGATGACTGGCTAAAGACCATTGAGAGCAAGATGAGGATCATACAGTGCCAAGGGTATGAGAGGGTGCTGTTTGCCTCTCATCAATTGCATGGACCTGCTGCTGATTGGTGGACCGCTTACGTGGCCGCCCATCATGACCCTGAGAACATTACTTGGGAAGAGTTCAAGCGTAGCTTCCGCAACCATTACATACCAAGGGGTGAACTCAAAAACAAGAGGAAGGAGTTCTTGGGTTTGCAGCAAGGTAACATGACTGTGAGGGAATACCTCACTAAATTTACTCAACTCTCCCGTTATGCCCCATGGGACATAGAGACTGATGAGCAAAAACAGGATTGTTTCGTGGAAGGACTTACCGCAGAAATGCAGTGTGCAATGTCCTCCAACTAGTATGAAAGCTTCCAAAAGATGGTGGACAGAGCATTTGTGGTAGAAAGGAAGCTGAAGGCCTTGGAAAATAAGAACAAGAGGAAGGCCAGGTGATCACACCAAGCCTCAAGGAGCAACACTCGCCCACGTCTGATGCAACAACCCGCAGGGCAGACGAACCGTGCCGCGGTACCCTACTCAGCACCAAGATGGTACAACCCGAACTACAGGACTCCGGCAGCACCAATACAGCCACAACGTCAGTTCGTACAGCAGCCTCGCCCTACATATCAACCTCGACCAGCAGTGCAAGGACCCCCAAACCAACCCCAAGACAACAAAGGCCAGGCACCTAAGGTTGGAGTGCAATGTTTTAGCTGTGGTGAAGTGGGGCACTACGCCCATAAGTGCCCAAAGAAGAAGCCCGTGCAGCCCCAACAGCAGAATGTAATGAGAGGACGGGTGAACCATGTCACCATGGAGGAGGCGCAAGAGGCACCCGACGTGGTAGTTGGTAAGTTTCCTGCCAATTTCCACATTGCAACCCCGCTGTTTGATTCTGGTGCTACCCACTCGTTCATTGCCCAAGGGTTTGTTAAGAAACATGACCTAGCAACAACACAAATGAACCATATGCTAGCAGTAAACTCTCCAGGTGGAGAAATAAGGACAAGACAAGTGTGTCCCAAAGTGAACCTAGACATTAATGGGGTAGTATTTACTGCTAACCTCATAGTGATAGATTCACAAGGGATAGATATTATCTTGGGTATGGATTGGTTGACCAAACATAAAGGAATCATCCATTGTTCGACCAGAACGGTGGAACTAACTCACCCTAGTGGCACAAGAGTAAAGTGTCTAACAATACAAGAGCCTAGGAGGGACATTAAATTAAATCAAGTTGAGGTGAAAGTGAAGGAGATCAGGACCATCAGGGAATATCCAGATGTTTTTCCGGAGGAGTTGCCAGGTATGCCTCCTGATCGTGAAGTGGAATTCGCAATTGAGCTAGTGCCTGGAACAGCCCCGATATACAAGAGACCTTATCGGATGGACTCCGAGCAGCTGGGAGAACTCAAGGATCATTTGAGAGAATTGACGGAGAAGGGGTATATTCGTCCTAGTTCCTCACCTTGGGGAGCTCCAGTGATATTTGTGCCCAAGAAGGACGGAACCCAAAGGTAATGCGTGGACTACCGTGCCTTGAATGAGGTAACCATCAAGAACAAGTACCCATTACCCAGCATTGAAGACTTGTTTGATCAGTTGAGGGGAGCTTGTGTGTTCTCGAAAATTGATCTCAGGTCGGGATACCACCAACCTAAGATAAGGCAAGCCGATATTCCAAAGACAGCTTTCGTATCTCGGTACGGATTGTATGAATACACCATCATGCATTTCGGGCTAACGAATGCCCCGACATACTTCATGTATCTCATGAACAAGGTATTCATGGAATATCTGGACAAATTTGTGGTGGTTTTCATAGATGACATTCTCTTTTTCTCCAAAGATGAAGAGGAACATGAGAAACATCTAAGGTTGGGGTTGCAGAGGCTGAGAGAACACTAACTATATGCCAAGTTGAGCAAGTGTGAGTTTTGGCTGAAGAGAGTTCCCTTCTTAGGACATATCATCTCGGAGGGAGGAATCTCCGTGGATCCTGCCAAAATCGAGGATATACAAAAGTGGAAGACCCCTAAAAATGCTGGGGAAGTTCGAAGCTTCTTGGGATTGGCAGGATACTATCGACGGTTTATTGAGGGATTCTCTAAGATCTCGAGACCACTCACCAAACTGTTGGAGAAGGGAATCACATTCACATGGACGCCGCAGTGCGAGACGAGTTTTCAGGAGTTAAAGAAAAGATTGACAACAGCCCCAGTGCTAGTTATGCCAGATATGCAGAAGAACTTTACGGTGTACTGCAATGCCTCTGGAAACGGGTTGGGATGTGTTCTCATGCAAGAAGGGCATGTCGTGGCTTATGCATCTTGACAGCTCCGGAAGCACGAGAAGAACTATCTTACACATGACCTAGAACTAGCCGCAGTGGTACACGCGTTGAAAATTTGGCGGCACTACTTGATGGGGAAGAGGACAGAGATATATACGGATCATATGAGTTTAAAGTACATTTTCACACAGCCAGATCTCAACCTCAAACTAAGGAGACGGTTAGAGCTAATCAATGACTTTGATGTGGGCATCAACTATCATCCTGGGAAAGCAAATGTCGTGGCAGATGCTTTAAGTCGGAAAGTGCAGGTCAATAAGTTGAGCTTGAAGGACATGCCTGCAGAATTGAAGGACGAGGTTATAAGGCTCAATCTATGCCTTGTGAATAATGGTGAAGCCATCGCCATGGAAGTGGACTCCACACTAGAGCAAGGAATACGCGAGGGTCAAAAGAATGACGAGAAGATACAAGAAATCAGGCAACTCATCAAGGAAAATAAAGCCCCTGGTTTCAGAGAGGATGAACAGGGAACAGTGTGGCACGGGAAAAGAATCTGTGTGCCAGAAGTAAAGAAGATCCGTGAATTGATTTTGAAGGAGGCTCACGATTCTGACTATTCCATTCATCCTGGGAGTACGAAGATGTACCAGGACCTCAAGAGCAGGTATTGGTGGTATGGCATGAAGCGAGATGTCGCGGAACATGTTGCCCTATGTGACACATGTCAGTTGGTGAAAGCAGAACATCAACGACCCGCGGGATTATTGCAACCACTCAAAGTGCCTGAATGGAAATGGGAAGAAATCGGTATGGATTTCATAGTGGGACTGCCTAGGATGCAATCAGGATATGATTCGATATGGGTCATCATCGACAGGCTAACCAAGGTAGCTCATTTCATCCCCGTGAAAGAAAGCTACAGCGGATCCAAATTGGCGGAGTTGTACATGTCAAGGATCGTGTGTTACCATGGGGTGCCAAAGAAGATAGTGTCGGATCGAGGGACACAGTTCACCTCAAGGTTCTGGCAGAAGTTGCATGAAACCATGGGAACCCATCTGAACTTTAGTTCTTCCTATCATCCTCAAACTGACGGGCAGACGGAAAGAACCAATCAGATTCTTGAGGATATGCTGAGGGCGTGTGCACTCAAAAACAATCGGAGTTGGGACAAGAACTTACCGTATGCGGAATTCTCCTATAACAACAGCTATCAGGCTAGTATGAAGATGTCACCGTTCGAAGCTTTGTATGGGAGGAAGTGCAGAACTCCATTATTTTGGAACCAAACAGGGAAAAGTAAAGTGTTTGGTCCCGAAGTACTATAAGAAGCCGAGGCGAAAGTGAGGGAAATTCGTAACAACTTGAGGATAGCACAAACACGACAAAAGAGCTATGCCGATGTACGGAGAAAAGAGCTCGTTTTCAACGTGGGAGACTATGTTTATCTCAAGGTGTCCCCTTTCCGAGGACTTTGTCAATTCAGGGTGAGAGGGAAGCTGTCACCTCGATACATCGGACCCTTTCAAGTGCTGGAGAGGAAAGGCGAAGTGGCGTATCAACTAGAATTACCGGCTCGCCTATCGGATGTGCACGATGTATTCCATGTGTCACAGCTCAAAAAATGTCTGAGAACGCCTGAAGAGGTGTTACCCATGAATGAGGTTGACGTAGCTGAGGATTTATCTTATGTCGAGCAACCATCCAAGATTTTGGAAACAATGGAACGCCACACCAGAAATAAAAGAATCCGGATGTGCAAGGTGCAGTGGAAGCATCACTCGGAAGAAGAAGCCACCTGGGAGCGAGAAGATGAGCTTAAGGCACAATATCCAGAATTGTTTTCTTAGAACCACCAGTCTCGAGGACGAGATTTCTTTTAAGGGGGGTAGAGCTGTAACACCCCAAAATCCTGTTAAGATGGGAATTTAAAAATTTTTGGACGTATTGCATGTGTTGCAAAAATTCAAATTCAAACTGGAATTCAAATTAAACTCAAAACAGAAATGAAAAAGAAAAAAAACCTTCTCGGCCAGTGGGCCGAAACCCACCAGCCGGCCCACCCAACCCCCGTGCCAGCCTGCAGCCGCGCGCCCGCGCACCTCTCGCAGACAGGCGGGACCAACCTGTCATCCCCGACCTCCCGATCGCGCCGACCCCGGACTGTTCCACGCGCGCGCGCGATCGTAACCGACCGGATTTCCGCCCGACTCCCTGTCCCAGAAGACTCCAGCTCGATCTAAACAAACCCGCCGCCCTCCCCCGTCTATAAAAACACCGGCATCGTCCCGTTTTTCCCCCACGATCCGCCATTTTTATCTTCGGTGAGAACCCGGGTTTCTCCGGCAAATTCTGCTCGATCTTCGCTCGGGATTTCTGATCTGACTCGCTGGTCTTGATCCACCGCCTCCAGGGAACCGCGCTGGTGCAGAAAACTCGGTGGTTTGCGGCTCAAACACAGCACCGACGAGCCTCGCCGTGAATTCACCTCGGACCTCGTCGCCGACCGCTTTCCAGGACCTCCGAGCTCAAGAAAACCCCCGAGGTGAGATCCCCGACCTCCCCTCTACCGATCTATGCCATAAAATCACAGTTTTAGGAAGAATTGACGAAGATCCGAAACTCTCCGGCGAGATCGCCACCTCCCGCCGCCGTGCGCCGTCGGGCAGCGCCGCCCGCGCTCGATCAGAGCGACGTGGCCGCTTGTGCGCCGTCTATTTTAAATCGCATGGTAGAATTTAAATCCACGCGTACCGGTTCGACGTTATAATCTCAGCCGCCTGTTTTAAATCGGACGGTCCACATCAGCCCCGCGTTATAAAGGCCAGGATTCTTACGTGCTACCCCCTGGGGTTCTCGGAAAATAAGAGCTAGCCCCAGAAACTTCTAATCTAGCCCCTGGAACTTCAGAAAATCATGTAAATTCATTTAAAAATCAGTTTTAGCCCCTGGACTTAATAAAAATTAGGAAAACCCCTCTGCTATGTGTAGTTAGACACCTGGAAATTCTTAAAATAATATAATAGACCCTGTAGTGGGGTGAGTTTACCTTTTTAACCCTATTTGATATTAAATTTAGGAATTTGAATATGTGGTTAGTATTTAAAATTTAAAAGATGGGACAAACATATTGTCAATTCATATTAAAAACTTTCCTAGTACATGGAAAACTTTCGAGTGAGATAAAAATAGATTTCTGGCTGAAATGAATCTGTCCAATTAATTATTCACATTTATTGGTTATAGGGACACATTTTTAAGTAGAGAATAATTCTGAAAATTAGTAAAATAAATGTAAAATAGTTTACATCAGAGGAGAAGTTCAAAATATATTATTTAATATTTTAGATCCAAAACCTATTCTGTTTAGATGAGGTGTCTTACTATTTTCATAATAAAGTTCACATTTAGGCATAGGAAATAAATCAGAAAATATAGCAAGCTAGGTATGAATAACTAGAAAATGATAAATGAAGTTTCCAAAATCCAAAGAATTCAGTTTAGGGTTGGTGGAAGGTCTGAAGACACATTTGGAGTAGGAAAATACCCTCCATGCACACTTGGTAGCTAAAGGGTGTATCAATTGAATATAAAGAATTTATTTAAATTTGGAAACTCATATATAGTAGCAAACATAAATATGAATACAAAAGTAGAAATCATATGCACATGTTTAAAAGTGCATGTAAGCCAAAATCAACACACATAGAGTAACCACAACACATAGGAATGGGAATGGATTTCATAAATGTGAATGTGTGGTTTGTATGAAGTGGAAGTGTGAACTATGTCTTATGGATTGTTGTTTTCTTTTGCTATGTGTGATGGTATGATGTAGAACCTGCTCCAGAGCAAGTTCTTCCTTTCCAAGATCAGGATTACCCATTTCAAGAGCAGCAGGAAGAAGGCAAGTGTCCTTGACCACTTTGATCCTATTCTAGGATGTGTTGGTAGAATTATTTGCATTGTCAATTGAAAAATGAAACCCATGCTAGGATGTTTCCCTAGAATTGCATTACCTTGTTTCCTTGTAGCTTGGGTTGGGATTTATTTTATCATGTCATTTACTTATATGCTTATGCTTAGCCATGCTTAGAATGGGATAATGGGGATATGAGATCATCAGTTTATTTTACCATACTCTTGAATGAGATATTGTGAGTTATGTAAAGGTAGGGATCAAGGCAAGTTGGATGTTTTGGTTGGTGCTGGGTGCACGAGACTCGGGTTTGTGTTTAGTACTTGCCTGGATCCTAAGGACCGGTTCATGGAGCATGTAACCTGGCTTTACCGTGCCAACCACATGCTGAGATGGGGCAGCTTGGCCAATTAATTAGGTGTATCCCCGGCGTAGTATGGGTGTGTTGGATGGTGCGGGGAATAGGTGTCAGTTGGACTACCATATGAACCGCAAGGCTCAAGAGGGGGCCACTGCAGCGGGGTTGGAGCCTCTTGTATGCTGTTAGGGGTGAAACCTCAATGGGCCCACGCTCGTCGGGAATCCCTTTGTAAAGGCTTCGTAGTGATCTCCTGACTACACACCTGGGAAGTGTGTATGTGGTTCGTGGCCACTGGCATAATGGAGGTTCTTTTAGTCCACCCGGCAACGGGGGATGAAGTCACTACATGTGGGTACAGTGGTGCAAACTCTGCAGAGTAAAAAACTGTCATGACAGCCGTGCTCACAGTCAAGAGCGGCTTGGACTTATTCATGATTAGAGGAGTGATGGTTTTGGAAGTTAAGAATGTTAGGCGGGGAGCTTAACATTGGAAATGATGTTATGGTTATTTGATTATGATGATGGGATGGGAGTTTGGGACCATTTCACCTGTGTAGTAATGTAGGTGCTTAATAAGCTAAGGTGATAGGTATTAATTGCGTAGTGCTTTAACCATGAGTTCAACCTCTCCTTGCTCTATCCATGCATGACATAACTTTCCTACACTTGCTGAGTACCATCGGTACTCAACCTTGCATATTTGTTGGTTTATATTGCTGCTCGGGTCAAGATAATGATCAAGACTTTGGACCCGAAGAAGGTTTCTAGGTTCATGGAGTCCCCCGGGCAACGCCTGTGACGGAGCCCACGAGAATAATTATTCCGCTGCTAGTTTATTTACTTGTGATGAACTTATTATTGCCCATCGAGACATTTGCTATGTAAGACTTATTTATATTCGACACCTGGCTTGTAATAAATGATGCTTCACTATTTGTCATCACATGTATGAGAAAATGATCCTGGCATACATGTGATATTCACTTGGTTGTTCTTCGGAAAAACCGGGTGTGACAGTGTGTCTCCAATGAAGGGCGTGAACAGATTCGGGGTGAGAGGAAAGTTGGCACCCCGATTCATCGGTCCATTCCAGATTATAGAAAGATGTGGATCAGTAGCATACCGGTTGAAATTACCAGAAGCACATTCCGGTGTGCACGACGTCTTTCATATTTCCCAGCTGAGGAAGTGTCTTAAGCTATCAACTACCATTCAGCTGGAGGACATAGAAGAACTGAAACTGGATCTCACCTATCGGGAGGAACCGGTTCAAGTTATTGATGAAAAGGCCCGAACATCACGCAACCGTACATTGTGGTTCTACAAAGTTCTGTGCAGTAATCACTCCATGGACGCAGCGACATGGGAGAGCGGAGGCTTCCTTCGCGCTAACTACCCCGACTTTTTCACGTCGCATATCCGGTAATTTTCCACCGTCCTCTCTCTCATTTTCACCTTATAATCTCGGGACGAGATTCTTTTAAGGGGGGGGGAATGTAAAGGCCTCAGTTTTTGACACATATTTAAAGTGTTCATCACCACAAACACACCTCATTTGAAGAAAGTTGATGAACACCTTTGAAGAGCAAGTAACCACCATCAACATGCTCATTAGAGAATTCACAAAATGCAAAAGTGGCATTTCCCACATACATCATATAGGAGCTGGACATTTGGAAAACTCCTACACCTTGATAGGAATGTCCATGCAAAGTTTTACCCAAATTGAAAACCTATTTGAGGTCCTTTTGGGTATAGCTAGAAAGAGGGTGGTTTGAACTCAAATTCAAATTCAAACTGTTTTATCCCCATGAATTCAAAAGTGGGAGGCATATTCTTACTCAGCACATTGTTATGAGCTCACACACCAATTTTCACTCCATTTGGAGTTGATGTTGACATGAGCTAAGTTTAGCAAATTCAAACTTTATTTGAATTACAAACTGAATATGTGCTGAAAACTTAGTCAAACCAAACCCAATTTGAATTCTAACCAATTCAAATGGCTCAGGGTAGATAATTCAAATCCCCATGGGTATTGTGGGGATTACTGTTTACAACAGTAATAGAGAGTTAAGTTCAAAGGTTAAAAGGGAAAGGGGACCAACATGTCAGCCACTAGAGAGAATTCAGCCGACTGAAGATCGCACTCGGGTTCTTGCACCGGACCGAGCAGCCGCCACGGCGAAGGCGCGATCGGTACAGCAGCAGCTTGCCGCCCCGACCCACTGAACCGCCTCGCGGCCTACTTATCCCCGCGGCCGACCTGATCAGGGGCAGACACCCCTCACCTTTCTGCTTCCTCGCGCAAGAAACACCGCCTCACTGCCGATCGCTTGGAACTGATCGGAGAGCCGCGATCATAGCCTCTCCCTCCCCTCCAAAGCTACAATAAGGTACTAAGGACTCTCATCCTCCCTCCCCGTCGCTAGAAATCGGCTGAACTCGGGTGATCTCGGCTATACCAAGAGTTCCGTTCAGTGACCTAAATCCGCCGCACTTCGGGCTCCCGTGGGCAGCCCAGCCGGGAGGTTGTTGCGCCTAAGCTAAGGCATCCCTGGACATGTTAGGGACTGGTGCTGCTCACCCCCGAGCCCCAGCACGAGGGCTTGATCCCCGGCGACGAATTTCCAGTTTTCCTCTTTCTGGGTACAGACCGACCTTCGGGTGCAGTTCTATCAAATTCACGCTCTAGGAAGGGTTAGAGAGTCTCAATCCGTTCCTACACAGACTAGACTTGGTAGCGCACAAATTGCCTTCACAACCCTTAGCCTGAGAACCCTGTACCCGGCGTATTTCGAAGCTTTCCGACGGCGGATCCTGCGGGGAGCATCGGGCGCACGGTGGGAGCCTACTTCAGACCTCCCCCCAGCTGCTTCGAGCCCATGCCGAGGTTCCTGAGGGACCACTGATGCTTTCCGGACGTTTGCTCGGTCGGTTGGGGTGCTAGGGAGGTCGGCCGACACGGCCGAAGTTCTTCCGAAGCTGCCGCTCGTCGCCGACCGTGTGCCGGCCATTTTCATGACGAACTGAGCCCAGAATCATGTTTAGGCAGGGGAAGCCAGAATCATGAAGTTTGGAGTACCACAGAGACTGCCGGCGAGTTCTCCGGCGAGGCGTCGCGGCGTCCGAACACGGGAGTCGGGAGGTAGACAAAACCAGGTGGCCCACGTGTCAGCGGCTCAGATTTTAAATCTGGGATCAGTCTGCGGCTCGGATCTGGTGTGCTGGCGCGCAAAATTACATGGACCCCGGTGTGCCATCGCCTCAGCGCCCAACACGTGTAACCGTGGTCCCACCGGCAGATTTAAACTTTTCCCAATTTTCAAATTTCCTTCAAACATCAAATACTCATAACTTTGGCTAGGAAACTCCAAATCGAGTGAACCAAATTTTGTTGGATTCATCTCTCTGAGTACTTTCCACCAAATCAAGGTTCACTTCATGAAAATCCTTATTTCTCCAGAATTAATTCTTCAAATTTGAAACTGTTTAGAATTTTAACTGGAGAATCCTTTAGAGGAAATTTCTGAAAGTTTGCTTGGATGTTCACCAAAATATCCTTGAGCTATCATAAAAATTTCAGATCCATTTGAGCTCATTTGATCCACCTAATGGTGTGATTAATAAAACTGTTCCAGAGAAAATGGAAAATATTCAGAAACATTTTCAGAATTTCTCTGAAATTGTTTAGCTCATATCTATGTCTAGAAACATTCAAATTAAGTGAGAACAACTCCATTAGAACCCTCTGAAAATACAGTTTTCATAAAGTCATAGCTTGCTCCATGAAAATCCCTAGAACACCATAAGAGCTCCAAGTAAGGTCAAGTACATAATTAATTGTCGAGAGCTCAAATGAGCTTTGCTGCAACTAAAACTTGACCAAGTCTCTATTTAGGTTGTAACCAAGTCACAGTAAAAATTTCAGAGTCATTGGGTCTGTCTAGTGAGACTTACAAACTTCACAAGTTTAAGTCAACTCAAATGCATTTAAATTAATACATGTACTTGTTATCTCATGTAGTCGCTAAGGTTGAGGAGGAACCCGAAGTCTTAGACTTCGTTACTCCGGAAGAGCAGCTAGCCTACGACCAAGAGCAGCAAGACAAGCTCCAGTTTGCATTAACCTATTTACAAACTTTTATTGTTTTGAGAACTACTTTGAGTACCATTAATTCTTGCATTAGAGTCTTGTTTGGAAACCCAAATGCATAGCCAAGAAAACCATGGGATGGGTTTAGGATTGCAAACCCCGTTAGCTACTGCAAAGCTAAGATAGGATAGCATTCGGTACAAGTTGAGTAGTTGGAACTACTCGCGAGCATAGGCTAGAGGCACTCGACTCGGGTAGAGATAGAACATGATACACATGGCAAGAAAAATGAGACCGAGCAGAGAGTAAGGGCAGCAGGACTTTGGGGCCTGGGTGCTATAGCTCCGCTTGTGTCGATTGAGGACCGAGCCGTGTGCGGGCCTGTTGAACAAGCTACAACTGTACCGAAGACCTACCGGCTATATGGGAACCGGGAAACCGATGTAACTCAGGTAGCTGGGTATTGAGGCATTGCCCGTCATTCAGAGGGTAGGTTGAGAGCTTGAGGTGTAAATCGGCTGGCGGCACTGAGATGCGCGTGAAGAGACCTCTTGCTCGGGACGATGGGACCGGTTCAATATTTGGCTGACGGGCGAAAGGTGGTTGCGTACGACGTCCGTGATGTTTGCTGTAGGCAACATCGAGTACGGCCGTACGTGACGGGTTATTCGGGTAATCCTGCAGGTGTAAATCGATTATAATCGCCATCCCTCGCGGTCAATGAGTACCACTTGTTCACTGTACAGTGACGTAGAAAGAACAGGCTAGATACATGTTAAAATGTTGCTGATTGAAAGATGAACTTTGATTGTTAATGATTTGTTGTAGTTTAGAGATAACTAAAATTCTTTTCAACTTTGGGAAAAGTACATGAGAGAAATGTGTTTCTTGTTTGATTGCGGCTCTCTCATGTGCCTTAGCATAAGGTTCTCCACAACCCGCTGCTAAAACTTGAAAGTAAGGTTCCACTAATTAGGCGAGTCCTTGCAACTTTCTTTATCTCATAACCTATCGTCCATCATGTAGAAGTTCCATGTATAGGAGAGACGGGTCAGTCTTGCTAAGCCCTCGTGCTCACTGCTTGTGTTCGAAGCTTTTGCAGGGTTCTATGAGGAAGGGACTCCCGAGGAGGAGACGGAACCCCAGGAGGGGAACCCCGTCGAGTGGGAGTCGTGCACGCCGCCGTGTTAGTGTGTGTGCGTGCTAGCGGGGCCACGTTCACGGGCTGAACATGAACTCGATGCATAGTCTACGCCCGTAAGTGTAGAGACTCCCGAGGAGGAGACACAACCCCAATAGGGAAACCCCGTCGAGTGGGAGTCGTGCACACCGCCGTGTTAGTGTATGTGTGCGCTAGTGGGGAGACGTTCACGGGCTGAATGTGAACTCGGTGCATAGTCTACGCCGTGAGTGTAGACTGAACATATTTTGTTGTAAAAATGTTTATAAACTTGTTTATGTAATAAAACTTTGCTTCCGCTTTGTACCTTTGATGTGTGTTATCCGGTGCTGTGCAACGCAGCACCCCTCAGCGTGATCCTGGCTCGTCAAGACTGTGGGGTCGTGTCATTCATGTTCAGCCCGTGAACGTGTCCCCGCTAGCACACTAACACGGCGGCGTGCACGACTCCCACTCGACGGGGTTTCCCTCTTGGGGGTCCGTCTCCTTCTCATAACACCCTGCAAAAGCTTCAAACACAAGCAGTGAGCATGACTTATACCGAATCCTACACTATCTTAGCATTGCAGTGGCTAATTGCGGTTTAAAAACCTAAGCCCAAACCAGGGTTTTCTTGGCTATGCATTTGGGTTTTCAAACAAGACTCTAATGCAGAAATAAGGTGGATACGCAATGTAAGTTCTCAAAATAATAAAGTTTATAAAAGGCTAATACAAACCGGAGCTTGCCTTGCTGCTGTTGGTCGTAGGCTAGCTGTTCCTCTGGAGTGATGAAGTCTAAGACTTCGGGCTCGTCCTCAACCTTAGCGACTACATAAGATAAATACATGTATGTATCAATTTGAATGCATTTGAATTTAAAGTTGAATTTGTTAAGATTATAAGTATTGATAGACAGGCCCAATGATTCTGAAATTTTTACTGTGGTTTGAATATAACCTACACAGAGACTTGGCCAAATTTCATTTGCAGCGAAGCTCATTTGAGCCCTCCACAAATAATTATGTATTTGGCCTCAATTGGAGCTCTTAGGGTGATCTAGGGATTTTCATGGAGCAAGCCATGACTTTCTCAAACTAGATTTTTAGAGGGTTCTAATGGAGTTGGTTTCACTTAATTTGAGGACTCCTAGCCAAAGATATGAGCTAAACAATTTCAGAGAAAATCTGAAAATGTTTCTGGACATTTTCCATTTTCTCTGGAACAGTTTTATTAATCACACCATTAGGTAGACAAATTAGCTCAAATAGATCTGAAATTTTTATGGTAGCTCAGAGATATTATGGTGAATATCCTGGACAAATTTCAGAATTTTACTCCAAAGGGTTCTCCAACTAAAATTCTAAACAATTTAAAATTTGAAGAATTAATTCTGGAGAAATAAGGATTTTCATAAAGTGAAACTTGATTTGTTGGAAAGTACTCAGAGAGATGAATCCAACAGAATTTGGGTTACTCGATTTGGAGTTTCCTAGCCAAAGTTATGTGGGTTTGAAGTTTGAACTAACTCTGAAAATCAGGGAGAAGTTTAAACTTCTGCCGGGGGGTCCCATGATGCAGAGCTTCTTCAACCTCGCGCCAACAGAGTGCCCCGGCGGCACCCTCCAACGAGACTCGCCGGAACTGAGTTCTCGGCCACCCCTCGGGCCGAAACTCGCCACCTCCCCGTTTTCCGACCTCGTGAACTCATCTGCGGGCTCGCCGACCGCTGGCGATCACCGGAAACACGTGTGCACCGGTGACAGCGGAACCTAGGGTTCTGGCGAGGTCGGTCTCATGCTACATGGCACCAAACCGGTCAGAAATTGCTCGGAGAGCATCAGTGGATCATGAGGAACATGAAATGAGACCTTTTGGAAGCTAGAAACGCCAGGAAACATACTCTCGACGGTGAGCCGAGGTGTTTTGCATCAGTGGCGAGGAAAATGGCCATATCACGGCCGATCCTCAATGGTTTCCCTTGCTTCTTCCTCGAGCGTGTGCGCTAGCATATGTAGAACGTACTGGCCAACAGGCTCAACTAACAAGAGTGCGTGGAATCCGAATTTCAGTTTAAGGTGTGCTCGGGCCACATGAACTAGCTTTCGGTATATTTGGAAATTCTCGTTCTATGATTGATCATATGCCAAACGGCATTCGGCTATACCTTCTACATACGGTGACACAACTTTCTTGTGTAGAGAAGTGGAGGCGAGGATGGCTGTAGCGTGCTGTCCACGGCAAACCGCTTTGGGTTCCGCCGGTTGGCTTCAGAAGTGCAGCGCTGTTACTCAATTGGTGGCTAACAGAAGCTCACAACGTCGGAGTGGTGGTGATAGCATGGTAGAGCACGTGTGGGCGAAGCTTTTTCGTGTAGACAGCCCGAGCAACCGAGGCTTAGCTAGCGTGAGCGATCGGGAATGGAGAGTGGCGGCGTTCGGGTGTGTTTTCGCGGGAGCCGACGATTGAGCTCGTGAGCGGCGATGAGAGGGTGAAGAACTCGGACTGTGGCACTCGGCTGCGGAGATAAGGGCCGGGCTACCGTGCCAGCGCGGGGAAAACGGAAGCAGCTGGTGGTGCGCTCGCTCCCGCTGTGGCATCCGTAGCTGCGGCCCGAAGAAACAGAGCGCCGGTTGAAACTTGTTCCCTCTCGGTTGTGTCACTTCCACAGGGTCCCGCTGCCCCTTTTTAACCTCTAAAATTCAATTTTCCCCACAACGCAAAACAGTAGAGACCTTCCTACCCATTGTAAGTTGATCAAACTTCAAAATGGCCAATTGACTTTGAATAATTTAAATTGTGAGTTGATTTGATCAAATTTGCAGCAAATGTGAATCTGAAATTCAAATTTGATTTGAATTTAGCCACAATAGCTCATGTCAAGATTAACTCCAAATGGAGTGAAAATTGGTGTGTGAGCTCACAAAAATGTGCTGGTTGTGAATATGAATCCCACTTTTGAATTCATGGAATGAAAGAAGTTTGAATTTGAATTTGAGTTCAAACTAGCCTCTTTCTAATTATACCCAAAAATACCTCAAAAAGGTTTTGGATTTGGGTGAAATTTGGCATGAGCATTCCTAGAAAAATATATGAGTTTTTCATATGCTCAGCCCCTATAAGATGCATGTGGGAAATGCTACTTTTGCATTTTGTGAATTTATCCTCTAATGACCATGTTGATGGTGTTTACTTGCTCTTCAAAGGTGTTCATAAATTTCCCTCAAATGAGGTGTGTGTGGTGTGATGAACACTTCGAATGTGTGCAAAAACTTAGGCCCTTACAGAGTACCACTTGTTCACTGTACCGTGACGTAGAAAGAACAGGCTAGATGTCATGAATAAAAGTTGCTGTTTTGAAGTTTTACATTGATTGTTAATGAAGTGATTTAGATTAGAGCAAATAAAAGTTCTTTTCAACCTTAGGCAGGTCACATAAGAGGAACGCGTTTCTTGTTTTATTGCAGACTTCCTATGTGGCTTACCACAAGGTTTTCTACTAACTTGAGGCTAAAACTTGAAAGTAAGAGGCAACTAATTAGGCGAGACCTTATGCAAAATACTTTCCTATTGTACACTTAAATTCCAGCATGTAGAGTTGCATGTTAAGATGAGACGGGTTAGTCTTGCTGAGCCTTCGTGCTCACTGCTTGTTGTTGTAGTGTTTGCAGGGGTTTATGAGGAGGAGGCTCCCTAGGAGGAGACAGATCCCCCAGAGGGAACCACCGTCGAATGGGAGCTGTGCTCGCCACCGTGTTAGTGGGTGCTTGTGTGCTAGTGAGGACACGTTCAAGGGCTGAATGTGAACTCTTTCGCTTAGCCTACGCCCGTGAGAGTAGGATATACATGATATTTTGATATAATTATGTTGATAAACAAGTTATGTAATAAAACGTAGCTTCCGCTTTACGTCTTTTGATGTGTGTTATCCGATGCTGTCTATCGCAGTATCCCTCAGCGAGATCCTGGCATGTCGGGACCATCGGGTCCTGACAATCATGTGTAACATATTAGCGTGTGTTTGGTTCGGAGACAAGGTGGGATGGGTTGGATCCATCCCAGTTTTCAGGGATGGGACGGTCCCATTTTTGTTTGTGTTATGAGATGGGACAATCCATGTTCTGTGTTTGATTGGAGGGATAATGTGGTATGGAATGGCCCTGAGACATATGGGTATGATTATTTTCAGTAAGCAGCCATACAAAATGCAATCTGTTAATACAAGTTCCAGCAAGAAAATAATTTCAGCAAGAAAATAATTTTATTAACAGGCAACATGATAACACAAGTTGCAGCAGTATTCAACAGAAAGCAACATGTCCATAACATAGGTTTAGTTACATCGGTCTCTAACCTTACAAAAACAACATAAGTTCATACAACAGAACCTTACATAAATAAATATAACTTCGCACTAATCGGTTGACAATCTTTAGCTTCGAAACCTCTCAGAAATCCACTTCGCAATAAAATTCAACCCGTGTTGAAAGGGTAAGTTGTTATGGTGCCTTTTAGTTCAACTTTATGGTGCCTTTTTGTTCGCTGCGGCAATTATAGTGGGAATTGGATATTTGTGTATGTTGGAGCGGGAGATGCAATGTGACAATTGCCTTGTTAGAAATTCGACGTTCTCTATGCCAAAAAACCTCTGCTGATATTGTCACAGGAGCCGATCTGATCCAGCAGACCAGATCATGTTCCTTTGTTGTGCTTGCACGTGAGGAACAATACCGGCCGCCAGTTCCTGTACTCACAAGTGTGCCAGAACAGAGAAGTACAAGAATGTTTGGCGCTGAAGAAACAAAGACGATTTGCTATGCAGGTCAATCTGTGGCTGCTGCTGAAGTGCACAGAAAAACAGAGCAGGGACATAGGAGGCTCGGCGCAAGATCTGCGAGGGGAAACCTGGTGTCCGGCGTCGCCGGGAGGGGGGGAGACGCGGCCTGCTCGGGGTCCCTTAGGGGCCGGCGTCCGGCGTCGGCTGGTCTGAGGAGCCCCTTTCCGGGTCCCGCTCCAGGAATCGCACTGGGTTGTGCAGTGTGATGCGGCACCCAACAGCACGCACGAAAACATGGTACGGACATACAAAATGATTTATTTCTGAAGATAAACTCTTTTACAAATTAATGTACACAAGTTGTACATACGCAGCGGAAAATAAAACTGGACATGTACTCACTCTCAGCGCTAACTACGCTGAAGAGAAGTCATCCGGCCCGTGGACGCTTCCTACTAGCTTCACAAGAAGTAAGGCATCGGCTAGGTTTCCGGTAACTTATACGAACCGTGAGGTCGGATATCTCACCGAACAACCTTCTTCATAGCAGGCATCCTGCTAACTACAAAAACAACTACGAAGCAACCATGAGCACTAATGTGATGCGTGCCCAGTCCCGCATCACGGGGCCGTGCCGCTTGTAACACCCCAAAATCCTGTTAAGAGGGGAATTTAAAAATTTTTGGACGTATTGCATGGGCTGCAGAAATTCAAATTTAGTTGGAATTCAAATTCAAATTCAAACCAGAAAAGAAATGGAAAAAAGAAAAAGGAAACAGAAAAAAATCGGCCAGTGGGCCGAAACCCACCAGCCGGCCCACCCCATCCCGCGCCAGCCCGCAGCCGGGCGCCCCCCCTTCTTCCCACTGACACGCGGGGCCCTCCAACCTTTCTTCCTCCTCGCGCTCGCGCCCACGCTCGGCCGGACTCTTCTCACCCCGAATCAAAACCGCCCCGGATCCTCGCGTATCCCAGCCGAATTTCGTTCGTGGGTGACGCAAACTCGATCACAACCGAACGCCACCCTCCCCCGTCTATAAAAATCCCGGCATCGTCCCGTTTCCCCCCACGATCCGCCGATTTTCTCTCCGGTGAGAACCCGAGCCCCTCCGGCGAATTCTGCTCGATCTACGCTCGGGAAGTAACTCGCTGGTCTTGATCCACCGCCTCCGGGGAACCTTGCAGGTGCAGAAAACTCGGTGATTTGCGGTTCAAACACAGCGCCGACGAGCCTCGCCATGAATTCACCTTGGACCTCGTCGCCGATCGCTTTTCGGGACCTCCGAGCTCAAGAAAACCCCCGAGGTGAGATCCCCGACCTCCCCTCTATCGATCTATGCCATAAAATCACAGTTCTAGGAAGAATTTACGAAGATCCGAAACTCTCCGGCGAGATCGCCGCCTCCCGCCGCCGGGCAGCGCCGCCCGCGCTCGATCAGAGCGACGTGGCCGCTTGTGCGCCGTTTATTTTAAATCGCACGGTAGAGTTTAAATCCCTGCGTACCGGTTCGATGTTATAATCTCAGCCGTCTGTTTTAAATCGGACGGTCCACGTCAGCCCCGCGTTATAAAGATTGGAATTCATACGCGCTACCCCCTGGGGTTCTCGGAAAATAAGAGCTAGCCCCGGAAACTTCTGATCTAGCCCCTAGAACTTCAGAAAATCATGTAAATTCATTTAAAAATCAGTTTTAGCCCCTGGACTTAATAAAAATTAGGAAAAACCCCTCTGTTAAGTGTAGCTAGACCCCCGGAAGTTCTTAAAATAATATAATAGACCCTGTAGTGGGGTGAGTTTACCTTTTTAACCCTATGTGATATTAAATTTAGGAATTTGAATATGTGTTTAGTATTTAAAATTTAAAAGATGGGACAAACACATTGTAAATTAAAATTAAAAACTTTCCTAGTACTTGGAAAACTTTGGAGTGAGATAAAAATAGATTTTTGGCTGAAATGAATCTGTCTACTTGATTATTCACATTTATTAGTTATAGGGACACATTTTTAAGTAGAGAATAATTCTGAGAATTAGTAAAATAAATGTAAAATAGTTCACATCAGAGGAGAAATTCAAAAATACATTATTTAATATTTTAGACCCAAAACCTATTCTGTGTAGATGAGGAGAAATTGGAAACTCATATATATAGTATGCAAGCATAAATATGAATACAAAAGTAGAAATCATATACACATGTTTAAAAGTGCATGTAAGCCAAAAATCAACACACATAGAGTAACCACAACACATAGAATTTGTGAATGGCTTTCATAAATGTGAATGTGTGGTTTATATGAAGTGGAAGTGTGAACTATGTCTTATGGATTGTTGCTTTTCTTTTGCTATGTGTGATGGTATGATGTAGAAACTGCTCCAGAGCAAGTTCTCCCTTTCCAAGATCAGGACTACCCATTTCAAGAGCAGCAGGAAGGAGGCAAGTGTCCTTGACCACTTTGATCCTATGCTAGGATGTGTAGATAGAATTATTTGCATTGTCAAATGAAATATGAAACCCATGCTAGGAAGTTTCCCTAGAATTGCATTATCTTGTTTCCTTGTAGCTTAGGTTGGGATTTATTATATCATGTCATTTATTTACATGCTTATGCTTAGCCATGCTTAGAATGGGATATTTGGATATGAGATCATCAGTGTATTTTACCATACTCTTGAATGAGATATTGTGAGTTATGTAGAGGTAGGGATCAAGGCAAGTTGGATGTTTTGGTTGGTGCTGGGTGCACGAGACTCAGGTTTGTGTTTAATACTTGCCTGGATCCTAAGGACCGGTTCATGGAGCATGTAATCTGGCTTTACCGTGCCAACCACATGCTGAGATGGGGCAGCTTGGCTAATTAATTAGGTGTATCCCCGGCGTAGTATGGGTGTGTTGGATGGTGCGGGGAATAGGTGTCAGCTGGACTACCATATGAACCGCAAGGCTCAAGAGGGGGCCAATGCAGCGGGGTTGGAGCCTCTTGTATGCTGTTAGGGGTGAAACCTTAGTGGGCCCACGCTCGTCGGGAATCCCTTTGTAAAGGCTTCGTAGTGATCTCCTGGCTACACACCTGGGAAGTGTGAATGTAGTTCGTAGCCACTGGCATAATGGAGGTTCTTTTAGTCCACCCGGCAATGGGGGATGAAATCACTACATGTGAGTACAATGGTGCAAACTCTGCAGAGTCAAAACTGTCATGACAGCCGTGCTCACGGTCAAGAGCGGCTTGGACTTATTCATGATTAGAGTATGATGACCTTGGAGGTTGTGGATGTTAAGTGGGGAGCTTAACATTGGAAATGATGTTATGGTTATTTGATTATGATGATGGGATAGGAGTTTGGGACCATTTCACCTGTGTAGTAATGTAGGTGCTTAATAAGCTAAGGTGATAGGTATTAATTGCGTAGTGCTTTAACCCTGAGTTCAACCTCTCCTTGTTGTAGCCATGCATGACATAACTTTCCCACACTTGCTGAGTACCATTGGTACTCAACCTTGCATATTTGTTGGTTTATATTGTTGCTCAGGTCAAGATAATGAGGTGGTGTATAATGATCAAGACTTTGGACCCGAAGAAGGTTTCTAGTTTCATGGAGTCCCCCGGGCAATGCTTGTGACAGAGCCCTCAAGAATAATATTCCGCTGCTAGTTTTATTTACTTGTGATGAACTTATTATTGTCCATCGAGACATTTGCTATGTAAGACTTGTTTATATTCGACACCTGGCTTGTAATAAATGATGCTTCACTATTTGTCATCACATGTATGAGAAAATGATCCTGGCATACATGTGATATTCACTCGGTTGTTCTTCGGAAAAACCGGGTGTGACAGAAGTGGTATCAGAGCCAAGGTTGCCCGTAGGAACGTGGACCTAGGTAGAAATGGACGTATTTAAGGGCCCTATTTTCTTAAAAACTATTTTACAAGGGGTGTGTTAAAAAGTGTTATTTAATGGAGTTACTTTCTTCATCTTACCCCAACTTTCATTCAAAATAGGATTTTTGTTTAAAAGTTTATCTAACCTAAGTTTAAATGCTTTTTGTTTTAGATGGTTCGCATGATTCGCACCGCTCGCAAGTCCACAGGAGGGAGAGTTCCCATAGTTGCCCTTGCCCAAAGAGAGGAGAGCCGTCCGGTGACGTACCTTTCCTACGGACTGGCAGTAGGAGGCTTGTTGTGCCGTCTTCGACGTATGCTCCAAGCCGCCGGCAATACGGGCAAGCTAATCATACACTATGGCTCCACCAGGACCATCCGTGAGAAGAGTGAAGAATGAAGTTCAGAGATGAGGATTATCCACGAAAATCAGCTGCTCAAGATCCACCGCTCTCCAGCTTGTCGAGCGACACAGGTCGATGCGGAGAAGGATGTCACTTGGGAGGCCATCACCTGCCAGAGTCACATCTATCGTCGCCACCTGGACAGGACTGAGTACATGTATGTCCTCCAGCGTGAGAGTGGTACCACGGAGTACAAGTACCCACCAGTGCAGCAAGGGACATCCCATGAGCACATGGACTTGTGCTTGGAGGATGCTGCTATGCTCAGCACTCGACTGCAGGAGTGTCAGCAAGAGCTTCAGGATGTTCGGGACACCCTGAAGGAAACGGAGGCGTTGCTGCGAGCCTGCTTGAGGGCGAGAAAAAGAGGAGATGGGAATGAACTGTGTGTCACCGTGAATGATACATGGACTCCTGACTCCCCAGATCGCCGGGCGATCAGGCGTCGTCGCACTTCTCCACCAGCAGCCTCCCCACCCAAAGCGGAGTCAGAAGGCAGCCGCAATAATGAGGAAGATCCCGAAGAGCCAGCTCATTGATACGAGTAGTGTAGAGTTTTTCCCTTAGTTAGCAAGATGTCGAATAGTCGAGTCGTTATGTTAGTTAATGGTGTGTTAATGCTTGGTGTGTGACGTGAGTTGTGGAAGCCATGCGCAATTGTCCACAGCCTCATCTTCAGATTGTTTTTCTTTGTGTGTGAACCCACATGAAATAATAGTGCATTTATTTTTGTATGAGATATGAACCCTCAGAAAAGTATAACGAAGCTTCAACACTTCAAAGTACAAACAAGTGAAAGTAGTGAGATAATACGTAATACTTTAAATTAACATTTGGTTGATCATGCTAGATGGCCGGAAGAGGAAAAGGTCGCGCTGCCAACCCCTCCACCAACAACGATGAGGCCTGCAACCCTCATCTTTCAGGAGGCCAAGACAGGGGTGGTTGCCGTGAAGGAGTTGATCCCCTCCACCAAATGCTTGAGAATCAAAATCAGCTCATCTAGAACTTGAATCAAGTGGTGGCCAACTTGCATCAAGTTCCACCTCCACAAGCTGCACGACGCCAACCAAGGTTGAGTAAGTTTCTGGGAACTCAACCTCCAAAGTTTGCAAGTGCTGCTGAACCTCTGGAGGCAGATGATTGGCTAAAGACCATTGAGAGCAAGATGAGGATCATACAGTGCCAAGGGTATGAGAGGGTGCTGTTTGCCTCTCATCAATTGCATGGACCTGCTGCTGATTGGCGGACCGCCTACGTGGCCGCCCATCATGACCCTGAGAACATCACTAGGGAAGAGTTCAAGCGTAGCTTCCGCAACCATTACATACCAAGGGGTGAACTCAAAAACAAGAGGAAGGAGTTTTGGGGTGGCAGCAAGGTAACATGACTGTGAGGGAATACCTCACTAAATTTACTCAACTCTCCCGTTATGCCCCACGGGACATAGAGACTGATGAGCAGAAACAAGATTGTTTCGTAAAAAGGACTTACCACAGAAATGCAGTGTGCAATGTCCTCCAATGAGTATGAAAGCTTCCAAAAGATGGTGGACAGAGCGTTTGTGGTAGAAAGGAAGCTCAAGGCCTTGGAAAATGAGAACAAGAGGAAGGCCGGGTGGTCACATCAGGCCTCAGGGAGCAACACCCGCCCACGTCTGATGCAGCAACCCGCGGGGCAGACGAACCGTGCTGCGGTACCTTACTCAGCACCAAGAGGGTACAACCCGAACTACAGGCCTCCGGCAGCACCAATACAGCCACAACGTCAATTCGTACAGCAGCCTCGCCCTACATATCAACCTCGACCAGCAGTGCAAGGACCCCCAAACCAACCCCAAGACAGCAAAGGCCAGGCACCTAAGGTTGGGATGCAATGTTTCAACTGTGGTGAAGTGGGGCACTACGCCCATAAGTGGCCAAAGAAGAAGCCCACACAGCCACAACAGCAGAACGTAATGAGAGGACGGGTGAACCACGTCACCATGGAGGAAGCGCAAGAGGCACCTGACGTGGTAGTTGGTAAGTTTCCTGCAAATTTACACATTGCAACCCTGTTGTTTGATTATGGTGCTACCCACTCGTTCATTGCCCAAGGGTTTGTGTAACACCCCAAAATTTTGATTCAAAACACTAAACCATGTTCAGAGGGGAATTTAAAATTTTTTGGACGTGTTGCATGTTTTGCAAAAATTCAAATTCAAACTGGAATTCAAATTAAACTTAAATCAGAAAAGAAATTGAAAAGGAAAAAGAGAAAACGGAAAAAAACCGGCTAGTGGGCCGAAACCCGCCAGCCGGCCCAGTCCCCCCCCCCGCCAGCCCGCAGCCGCGCGCACCCGCGCTCTCTCACACAGACAGGTGGGACCCACCTGTCATCCCCAACCTCGCTCGCGCCGACCCCGGACTCTCTCCCTCGAGCGCGCGATCTTAACCGATCGGAATACCGCGTCCCTCAGCCCGAATTCCGGTCCCAGAAGACTCAAACTCGATCACAACTGACCCACCGCCCTTCCCCGGCTATAAAAATCCCAGCCCTGATCGGTTTTTCCCACGCGATCGCCGATTTTTACTCCGGTGAGCACCGAGACTTCGCCAGTGAATTCTGGCCGATCTAAGCTCGGAAACTCTGATCTAACTCGCTGGTCTTGATCCACCGCCTCCGGGGAGCTTTGCAGGTGCAGAAAACTCGGAGACTTACGGTGTAAACACAGCGCCGACGAGCTTCGCCGTGGTTTTGCCTCGGACCTCGCCGCCGATCAATTTCCAGGACCCCCGAGCTCAAGAAAACCCCCGAGGTGAGATCCCTGACCTCCCCTCTACCGATCTATGCCATAAGATCACAATTCTAGGCAGAATTCTCGAGGATCCGAAACTTTCCGGCGAGATCGCCGCTTTCCGCCGCCGTGCGCCGCCGGCAGCGCCGCCCGCGCTCGATCAGAGCGACGTGGCCGCTTGTGCGCCGTTTATTTTAAATCGCACGGTAGGGTTTAAATCCCCGCGTACCGGTTCAATGTTATAATCTCAGCCGTCGGTTTAAAATCGGACGGTCCACGTCAGCCCCGCATTATAAAGACTGGAATTCTTACGTGCTACCCCCTGGGGTTCTCGGGAATTAAGAGCTAGCCCCGGAAACTTTAGATCTAGCCCCTGGAACTCCAGAAAATCATGTAAATTCATTTAAAAATCAGTTTTAGCCCCTGGACTTAATAAAAATTAGGAAAAACACCTCTGATAAGTGTAGCTAGACTCCTGGAAATTCTGAAAATAATATTATAGACCCTGTAATGGGGTGAGTTTATTTTTTTAACCCTGTTTAGTATTTAATTTAGAAAATTGAATATGTAACTAGTGTTTAAAAATTTAAAAAGTGGGACAAACATATTGTCAAAATTAAGTTAAAGACTTTCTCAGTGTTTAGAAAACTTTGGAGTGAGATAAAAACATATTTTGGACAGAATTGAATCTGTTTAATTTATTATTCACATTTAGGGACACATTTTTAAGTAAAGAATAGTTATAGAAAATAGGTAAAATAATTATAAAATAGTTTACATCAGAGGCAAAGGTCAAAATATGTTATTAAATTATTTAGGACCAGAACCTATTCTGTTTAGATGATGTGTATTACTAATTTCATAATAAAATACACATTTATGCATAGGAGAATAAATCTGAAAATATAGCAACTAGCAAATGATAAATGGAGTTTCTAAAATCCAAAGAATTCAGTTTAGGGTTGGTAGAAATTCTGAAGGCACATATGGAGAAGAAAAATACTTTTCATACATACTTGGTAGTCAAAAGGTGTAGTAGTTTAATATAAGGAATTTATTTAAAACTGAAACACACATATATATATATATATATATATATATATATATATAGTATGTAAGTATAAATATGAACACCAAAGTAGGAATCATATACATATAAATAAAAGTGTATGCAAGCCACAGATCAACACACACAGAGTAACCACAACACATATAATGGTGAATGAATTTCATAAATATGAATGTGTGGTTTGTATGAAGTGGAAGTGTGGACTATGTCTTATGGATTGTTGTTTTTCTTTTGCTATGTGTGATGGTGTGATGTAGAACCTGCTCAAGAGCAAGTTATTCCTTTCCAAGACCAGGACTACCCATTTCAAGAGCAGCAAGAAGGAGGCAAGTGTCCTTGACCACTTTGATCCTATGCTAGGATGTGTAGATAGAATTATTTGCATTGTCAATTTAAATATGAAACCCATGATAGGAAAGTTTCCCTAGAATTGCATTACCTTGTTTCCTTGTAGCTTGGGTTGGGATTTATTTTACCATGTCATTTATTTCCATGCATATGCTTAGCCATGCTTAGAATGGGATATTTGGGACATGAGATCATCAGTTTATATTACCATACTCTTGAATGAGACATTGTGAGTTATGTAGAGGTAGGGATCAAGGCAAGTTGGATGTTTTGGTTGTGTGTTGGGTGCACGAGACTTGGGTTTGTGTTTAGTACTTGCCTGGATCCTAAGGACCGGTTCATGGAGCATGTAACCCGGCTTTACAGTGCCAACCACATGCTGAGATGGGGCAGCTTGGCCAATTAATTAGGTGTATCCCCGGCGTAGTATGGGTGTGTTGGATGGTGCGGGGAGTAGGTGTCAGCTGGACTACCATATGAACCGCAAGGCTCAAGAGGGGGCCACTGCAGCGGGGTTGGAGCCTCTTGTATGCTGTTAGGGGTGAAACCTCAGTGGGCCCACGCTCGTCGGGAATCCCTTTGTAAAGGCTTCGTAGTGATCTCCTGGCTGCACACCTGGGAAGTGTGAATGTGGATCGTAGCCACTGGCATAATGGAGGTTCTTTTAGTCCACCCGGCAACGGGGGATCAAATCACTACATGTGGGTACAGTGGTACAAACTCTGCAGAGTCAAAACTGTCTTGACAGCCGTGCTCACGGTTAAGAGCGGCCTGGACTTATTCATGATTAGAGGAGTGATGGTTTTGGGAAGTTGTGGATGTTAAGCGGGGAGCTTAACATTGGAAATGATGTTATGGTTATTAGATTATAATGATGGATGGGAGATTGGGACCATTTCACCTGTGTAGTAATGTAGGTGCTTAATAAGCTAAGGTGATAGGTATTAATTGCCTAGTGCTTTAACCATGAGTTCAATCTCTCCTTGTGCTAGCCATGCATGATATAATTTTCCCACACTTGCTGAGTACCATTGGTACTCAACCTTGCATTTTTGTTGGTTTATATTGCTGCTCAGGTCAAGGTAATGAGGTGGTGTATAATGACCAAGACTTTGGACCCGAAGAAGGTTTCTAGGTTCATGGAGACCCCCGGGCAACGCCTATGATGGAGCCCTAAAAGAATAATATTCCGCTGCTAGTTTATTTACTTGTGATGAAGCATTAGTGTCCATTGAGACATTTGCGATGTAAGACTTATTTATATTCGACACCTGGCTTGTAATAAATGATGCTTCACTATTTGTCATCACATGTATGAGAGAATGATCCTGGCATACATGTGATATTCACTTGGTTGTTTCTTCGGAAAAACCGGGTGTGACAGAGGTGGTATCAGAGCCAAGGTTGCCCGTAGGAATGTGGACCTAGGTAGAAATGGACGTATTTAAGGTCCCTATTTTCTTAAAAAAAACTATTTTCCAAGGCGTGGGTTGAAAAGTGTTATTAAAGGAGTCATTTTCTTCATCTTACCCCAACTTTCATTCAAAATAGGATTTTTGTTTGAGAATTTATCTAACCTAATTTTAAATTCTTTTGTTTTAGATGGTTCGCATGATTCGCACCGCTCGTAAGTCCACAGGAGGGAGAGTTCCCGTAGTTGCCCTTGCCGAAAGAGAGGAAAGCCGTCCGGTGACGTACCTTTCCTACGGATTGGCAGTAGGAGGCTTATTGCGCCGTCTTCGGCGTATGCTCGAAGCCGCCGGCAATACGGGCAAGCTCATCATCCACTATAACTCCACCAGGACCATCCGTGAGAAGAGGGAAGAATGGAGTTCGGAGATGAGGATTATACACGAGAATCAGCTGCTGAAGATCCACCATTCTCCAGCTAGTAGAGCAACACAGGTCGATGCGGAGAAAGATGTCACCTGGGAGGCCATCACCTGCCAGAGTCACATCTATCGTCGCCACTTGGACAAAACTGAGTACATGTATGTCCTCCAACGTGAGAGTGGTACCACGGAGTACAAATACCCACCAGTGCAGCAAGGGACTTCCCATGAGCACATGGACTTGTGCTTGGAGGATGCGGCTATGCTCAGCACTCGACTGCAGGAGTGTCAACAAGAGCTTCAGGATGTCCGTGACACCCTGAAGGACACGGAGGCGTTGCTGCGAGCTTGCTTAAAGGCGAGAGAAAGAGGAGATGGGAATGAACTGTGCGTCACCGTGAATGATACATGGACTCCTGACTCCCCGGATCGCCGAGCAATCGGGCGTCGTCGCACTTCTCCACCAGCAGCCTCCCCACCCAAAGCAGAGTCAGAAGGTAGCCGAAATGAGGAGGAAGATCCCGAGGAGCCAGCTCAAGAGGACGAGTAGTGTAGAGTCTTTCCCCTAGCTAGCAAGAGGTCGAGTAGTCGAGTCGTTACGTAGTTAATGGTGTGATAATGCTTGGTGTGTGACGTGAGTTGTGGAAGCCATGAGCAATTGTCCACAGCCTCGTCTTCAGATTGTTTTGCTTTGGTGTGTGAACCCACAGGAAATAATAGTGCATTTATTTGGTGTGAGATATAAACCCTCGTAAAATTTTAACAAAGCCTCAACACCTCAAAGTACCAACAAATGAAAGTAGTAAGATGATACTAAATGGTATCAAATTAACATTTGTTGATTCTGCCAGATGGCCGGAAGAGGAAAAGGACGTGCTGCCAACCCCGCCAACAACAATGATGAGGCATGCAACCCTCATCTTTCTGGAGGCCAGGACCGGGGTGGTCGCCGTGAAGAAGTTGATCCTCTCCACCAAATGCTGGAGAATCAAAATCAGCTCATCCAGAACTTGACTCAAGTGGTGGCTAACTTGCATCAGGTTCCACCTACACAAGCTGCACCACGCCAACCAAGGTTGAGTGAGTTTCTAGGAACTCAACCTCCAAAGTTTGCAAGTGCTGCTGAACCTCTGGAGACAGATGATTGGCTGAAGACCATTGAAAGTAAGATGAGGATAATACAATGCCAAGGGTATGAGAGGGTGCTGTTTGCCTCTCATCAATTGCATGGACCTGCTGCTGATTGGTGGACCGCCTACGTGGCCGCCCATCATGACCCTGAGAACATCACTTGGGAAGAGTTCAAGCGTAGCTTCCGCAACCATTACATCCCAAGAGGTGAACTCAAAAACAAGAGGAAGGAGTTTTTGGGACTGCAGCAGGGAAACATGACGGTGAGGGAATACCTCACTAAATTTACTCAACTATCCCGTTATGCTCCACGAGACATAGAGACCGATGAGCAGAAACAAGATTGTTTCGTGGAAGGACTTACCGCAGAGATGCAGTGCGCAATGTCCTCCAATGAGTATGAAAGCTTCCAAAAGATGGTGGACCGAGCGTTTGTGGTAGAAAGGAAGCTAAAGGCCCTGGAAAATGAGAATAAGAGGAAGGCTGGGTGGTTACATCAAGCCTCAGGGAGCAACACCCGCCCACGTATGATGCAGCAACCTACGGGGCAGACGAGCCGTGCTGCGGTACCCTATTCAGCACCAAGAGGGTACAACCCAAACTACAGGCCTCCCGCAGCACCAGCACAGCCGCAACGTCAGTTTGTGCAGCTGCCTCGCCCCGCATATCCACCTCGACCAGCAGTGCAAGGACCCCCAAACCAACCCCAAGACAACAAGGGCCAGGCATCTAAGATTGGGGTGCAATGTTTCAGCTGTGGTGAAGTGGGGCACTACGCCCATAAATGCCCAAAGAAGAAGCCTGCGCCGCCACAACAGCAGAATGTAATGAGAGGACGGGTGAACCATGTCACCATGGAGGAAGCACAAGAGGCACCCGACGCGGTAGTTGGTAAGTTTCCTGCCAATTTACACCTTGCAACTCCGCTGTTTGATTCTGGTGCTACCCACTCGTTCATTGTTCAAGGGTTTGTTACGAAGCACGACCTAGCAACCACACAAATGAACCATATGCTAGCGGTAAACTCTCCAGGTGGAGAAATAAGGACAAGACAAGTGTGTCCCAAAGTGAACCTAGACATTAATGGGGTAGTATTTACGGCTAACCTCATAGTGATAGATTCACAAGGGATAGATATTATTTTGGGTATGGATTGGTTGACCAAACATAAAGGAATCATCCATTGTTCGACCAGAACGGTGGAACTAACTCACCCCAGTGGAACAAGAGTAACGTTCATAACGATACACGAGCCTAGGAGGGACATTAAATTAAATCAAGTGGAGGTGAAAGTTGAGGAAATCAGGACTATCAGGGAATATCCAGATGTTTTTCCGGAGGAATTGCCAAGTATGCCTCCCGACCGTGACGTGGAATTCGCAATTGAGCTAGTACCGGGAACAGCCCCGATATACAAGAGACCTTATCGAATGGACTCCAAGCAGCTAGAAGAGCTCAAGGATCATTTGAGAGAATTGACGGAGAAGGGGTATATTCGCCCTAGTTCCTCACCATGGGGAGCTCCGGTGATATTTGTGCCCAAGAAAGACGGAACCCAAAGGTTATGCGTGGATTACCGTGCTTTGAATGAGGTAACCATCAAGAACAAATACCCATTGCCTCGCATTGAAGACTTGTTTGATCAGTTGAGGGGAGCTTGTGTGTTCTCGAAAATTGATCTCAGGTCGGGATACCACCAACTCAAGATAAGGCAATCTGATATTCCCAAGACAGCTTTCGTATCTCGGTACGGACTGTATGAATACACTGTCATGCCTTTCGGGCTAACCAATGCCCCGGCATATTTCATGTACCTCATGAACAAGGTATTCATGGAATATCTGGACAAATTTGTGGTGGTTTTCATAGATGATATTCTCGTCTTCTCCAAAGATGAAGAAGAACATGAGAAACATCTAAGGTTGGTGTTGCAGAGGCTGAGAGAACACCAACTATATGCCAAGTTGAGCAAGTGTGAGTTTTGGCTGAAGAGAGTTCCCTTTTTAGGACATATAATCTCGGAGGGAGGAATTTCCGTAGATCCCGCCAAAATCGAGGATGTCCAGAAGTGGAAGACCCCTGAAAATGTCGGGGAAGTTCGAAGCTTTTTGGGATTGGCCGGATACTATCGACGGTTTATTGAGGGATTCTCCAAGATCTCGAGACCTCTCACCAAACTGTTGGAAAAGGGGATCACATTCACCTAGACGCCACAGTGCGATACGAGCTTTCAGGAGCTAAAGAAGAGATTGACAACAACCCCAGTGTTGGTTATGCCAGATATGCAGAAGAATTTCACAGTGTACTGCGATGCCTCTGGAAATGGGTTGGGATGTGTTCTCATGCAAGAAGGACATGTCGTGGCATATGCATCCCGGCAGCTTCGGAAGCACGAGAAGAACTATCCTACACATGACCTAGAACTAGCCGCAGTGGTACACGCGTTGAAAATTTGGCGGCACTATTTGATGGGGAAGAGGACAGAAATATATACGGATCATAAGAGTTTGAAGTACATATTCACACAGCCAGATCTCAACCTCAGACAAAGGAGATGGTTAGAGCTAATCAATGACTTTGATATAGGCATCAACTATCATCCCGGGAAAGCAAACGTCGTGGCCGATGCTTTAAGTCGGAAAGTGCAGGTCAATAAGTTGAGCTTGAAGGACATGCCTGCAGAATTAAAGGACGAGGTTATAAGGCTCAATCTATGTCTAGTAAATAGTGGTGAAGCCATCGCCATGGAAGTGGACTCCACACTCGAGCGAGACATACGCGAGGGCCAAAAGAATGATGAGAAGATACAAGAGATCAGACAGCTTATCAAGGAAAATAAAGCTCCTGGTTTTAGAGAGGATGAACAAGGAACGGTGTGGCACGGGAAAAGAATCTGTGTGCCAGAAGTAAAGGAGATCCGTGAATTGATTTTAAAGGAGGCTCATGATTCTGACTATTCCATTCATCCTGGGAGTACGAATATGTACCAGGACCTCAAAAGCAGGTATTGGTGGTATGGCATGAAGCGAGATGTCGCGGAACATGTTGCCCTATGTGACACATGTCAGTTGGTGAAAGCAGAACATCAACGACCCGCGGGATTATTGCAACCACTCAAAGTGCCTAAATGGAAGTGGGAAGAAATCAGCATGGATTTTGTCGTGGGATTGCCTAGGACCCAATCCGGGTATGATTCAATATGGGTCATTATTGATAGGCTAACCAGCTCATTTCATCCCTGTGAAAGAAAGCTACAATGGATCCAAATTGGCAGAATTGTACATGTCAAGGATTGTGTGTTACCATGGAGTGCCAAAGAAGATAGTGTCGGACCGAGGGACACAGTTCACCTCGAGGTTTTGGCAGAAGTTGCATGAAACCATGGGAACCCATCTGAACTTCAGCTCTGCCTATCATCCCCAAACTGACGGGCAGACGGAGAGAACCAATCAGATCCTCGAAGATATGTTAAGGGCATGTGCACTCAAAAACAATAGGAGTTGGGACAAGAACTTACCATATGCGGAGTTTTCCTATAACAACAGCTATCAAGCTAGTATGAAGATGTCACCGTTTGAAGCTTTGTATGGAAGGAAGTGCAAAACTCCCCTATTTTGGAACCAAACAGGAGAAAGTAAAGTGTTTGGTCCAGAAGTGCTACAAGAAGCCGAGGCGAAGGTGAGGGAGATTCGCAACAACTTGAGGATAGCACAAACACGCCAGAAGAGTTATGCTGATGTACGAAGAAGAGAGCTCGTTTTCAACGTGGGAGACTATGTTTATCTCAAGGTGTCCCCTATCAGAGGACTTCGTCGGTTCAAGGTGAAAGGGAAGTTGTCACCTCGATACATCGGACCCTTTCAAGTTTTGGAAAGAAAAGGCGAAGTGGCGTACCAACTAGAGTTACCGGTTCATCTATCGGACGTGCACGATGTATTCCATGTGTCACAACTCAAGAAATGCCTGAGGACGCCTGAAGAGGTGTTACCCATGAATGAAGTGGATGTAGCTGAAGATTTGTCTTATGCCGAGCAACCATACAAGATTTTGGAGACAATGGAACGCCTCACCAGAAATAAAAGAATCCGGATGTGCAAGGTGCAGTGGAAGCATCACTCAGAAGAGGAAGCCACCTGGGAACGGGAAGATGAACTCAAGGCACAATTTCCGTAATTGTTTTCTTAGAAACACCAATCTCGAGGACGAGATTTCTTTTAAGGGGGGTAGAGCTGTAACACCCCAAAATTTTGATTCAAAACACTAAACCATGTTCAGAGGGGAATTTAAAAATTTTTGGACGTGTTGCATGTTTTGCAAAAATTCAAATTCAAACTGGAATTCAAATTAAACTTAAATCAGAAAAGAAATGGAAAAAGAAAAAGAGAAAAGGGGAAAAAACCGGCAAGTGGGCCGAAACCCGCCAGCCGGCCCAGTCCCCCCCCCCCCCCCGCCAGCCCGCAGCCGCGCGCACCCGCGCTCTCTCACACAGACAGGTGGGACCCACCTGTCATCCCCAACCTCGCTCGCGCCGACCCCGGACTCTCTCCCGCGCGCGCGATCTTAACCGATCGGAATACCGCGTCCCTCAGCCCGAATTCCGGTCCCAGAAGACTCAAACTCGATCACAACTGACCCACCGCCCTTCCCCGGCTATAAAAACACCAGCCCCGATCGGTTTTTCCCACGAGATCGCCGATTTTTACTCCGGTGAGCACCGAGACTTCGCCAGTGAATTCTGGCCGATCTAAGCTCGGAAACTCTGATCTAACTCGCTGGTCTTGATCCACCGCCTCCGGGGAGCTTTGCAGGTGCAGAAAACTCGGAGACTTACGGTGTAAACATAGCGCTGACGAGCTTCGCCGTGGTTTTGCCTCGGACCTCGCCGCCGATCAATTTCCAGGACCCCCCGAGCTCAAGAAAACCCCCGAGGTGAGATCCCTGACCTCCCCTCTACCGATCTATGCCATAAGATCACAATTCTAGGCAGAATTCTCGAGGAACCGAAACTTTCCGGCGAGATCGCCGCTTTCCGCCGCCGTGCGCCGCCGGCAGCGCCGCCCGCGGTCGATCAGAGCGACGTGGCCGCTTGTGCGCCGTTTATTTTAAATCGCACGGTAGGGTTTAAATCCCCGCGTACCGGTTCGATGTTATAATCTCAGCCGTCGGTTTAAAATCGGGCGGTCCACGTCAGCCCCGCATTATAAAGACTGGAATTCTTACGTGCTACCCCCTGGGGTTCTCGGGAATTAAGAGCTAGCGCCGGAAACTTTAGATCTAGCCCCTGGAACTCCAGAAAATCATGTAAATTCATTTAAAAATCAGTTTTAGCCCCTGGACTTAATAAAAATTAGGAAAAACACCTCTGATATGTGTAGCTAGACCCCTGGAAATTCTGAAAATAATATTATAGACCCTGTAATGGGGTGAGTTTATTTTTTAACCCTGTTTAGTATTTAATTTAGAAAATTGAATATGTAACTAGTGTTTAAAAATTTAAAAAGTGGGACAAACATATTGTCAAAATTAAGTTAAAGACTTTCTCAGTGTTTAGAAAACTTTGGAGTGAGATAAAAACATATTTTGGACAGAATTGAATCTGTTTAATTTATTATTCACATTTAGGGACACATTTTTAAGTAAAGAATAGTTATAGAAAATAGGTAAAATAATTATAAAATAGTTTACATCAGAGGCAAAGGTCAAAATATGTTATTAAATTATTTAGGACCAGAACCTATTCTGTTTAGATGATGTGTATTACTAATTTCATAATAAAATACACATTTATGCATAGGAGAATAAATCTGAAAATATAGCAACTAGCAAATGATAAATGGAGTTTCTAAAATCCAAAGAATTCAGTTTAGGGTTGGTAGAAATTCTGAAGGCACATATGGAGAAGAAAAATACTTTTCATACATACTTGGTAGTGAAAAGGTGTAGTAGTTTAATATAAGGAATTTATTTAAAACTGAAACACACACACATATATATATATATATATATATATATATATATAGTATGTAAGTATAAATATGAACACCAAAGTAGGAATCATATACATATAAATAAAAGTGTATGCAAGCCACAGATCAACACACACAGAGTAACCACAACACATATAATGGTGAATGAATTTCATAAATATGAATGTGTGGTTTGTATGAAGTGGAAGTGTGAACTATGTCTTATGGATTGTTGTTTTTCTTTTGCTATGTGTGATGGTGTGATGTAGAACCTGCTCAAGAGCAAGTTATTCCTTTCCAAGACCAGGACTACCCATTTCAAGAGCAGCAAGAAGGAGGCAAGTGTCCTTGACCACTTTGATCCTATGCTAGGATGTGTAGATAGAATTATTTGCATTGTCAATTTAAATATGAAACCCATGATAGGAAAGTTTCCCTAGAATTGCATTACCTTGTTTCCTTGTAGCTTGGGTTGGGATTTATTTTACCATGTCATTTATTTCCATGCATATGCTTAGCCATGCTTAGAATGGGATATTTGGGACATGAGATCATCAGTTTATATTACCATACTCTTGAATGAGACATTGTGAGTTATGTAGAGGTAGGGATCAAGGCAAGTTGGATGTTTTGGTTGTGTGCTGGGTGCACGAGACTTGGGTTTGTGTTTAGTACTTGCCTGGATCCTAAGGACCGGTTCATGGAGCATGTAACCCGGCTTTACAGTGCCAACCACATGCTGAGATGGGGCAGCTTGGCCAATTAATTAGGTGTATCCCCGGCGTAGTATGGGTGTGTTGGATGGTGCGGGGAGTAGGTGTCAGCTGGACTACCATATGAATCGCAAGGCTCAAGAGCGGGCCACTGCAGCGGGGTTGGAGCCTCTTGTATGCTGTTAGGGGTGAAACCTCAGTGGGCCCACGCTCGTCGGGAATCCCTTTGTAAAGGCTTCGTAGTGATCTCCTGGCTGCACACCTGGGAAGTGTGAATGTGGATCGTAGCCACTGGCATAATGGAGGTTCTTTTAGTCCACCCGGCAACGGGGGATCAAATCACTACATGTGGGTACAGTGGTACAAACTCTGCAGAGTCAAAACTGTCTTGACAGCCGTGCTCACGGTTAAGAGCGGCCTGGACTTATTCATGATTAGAGGAGTGATGGTTTTTGGAAGTTGTGGATGTTAAGCGGGGAGCTTAACATTGGAAATGATGTTATGGTTATTAGATTATGATGATGGATGGGAGATTGGGACCATTTCACCTGTGTAGTAATGTAGGTGCTTAATAAGCTAAAGTGATAGGTATTAATTGCGTAGTGCTTTAACCATGAGTTCAATCTCTCCTTGTGCTAGCCATGCATGATATAATTTTCCCACACTTGCTGAGTACCATTGGTACTCAACCTTGCATTTTTGTTGGTTTATATTGCTGCTCTGGTCAAGGTAATGAGGTGGTGTATAATGACCAAGACTTTGGACCCGAAGAAGGTTTCTAGGTTCACGGAGACCCCCGGGCAACGCCTATGATGGAGCCCTAAAAGAATAATATTCCGCTGCTAGTTTATTTACTTGTGATGAAGCATTAGTGTCCATTGAGACATTTGCGATGTAAGACTTATTTATATTCGACACCTGGCTTGTAATAAATGATGCTTCACTACTTGTCATCACATGTATGAGAGAATGATCCTGGCATACATGTGATATTCACTTGGTTGTTTCTTCGGAAAAACCGGGTGTGACAGAGGTGGTATCAGAGCCAAGGTTGCCCGTAGGAACGTGGACCTAGGTAGAAATGGACGTATTTAAGGTCCCTATTTTCTTAAAAAAAAACTATTTTCCAAGGCGTGGGTTGAAAAGTGTTATTAAAGGAGTCATTTTCTTCATCTTACCCCAACTTTCATTCAAAATAGGATTTTTGTTTGAGAATTTATCTAACCTAATTTTAAATTCTTTTGTTTTAGATGGTTCGCATGATTTGCACCGCTCGTAAGTCCACAGGAGGGAGAGTTCCCGTAGTTGCCCTTGCCGAAAGAGAGGAAAGCCGTCCGGTGACGTACCTTTCCTACGGATTGGCAGTAGGAGGCTTATTGCGCCGTCTTCGGCGTATGCTCGAAGCCGCCGGCAATACGGGCAAGCTCATCATCCACTATAACTCCACCAGGACCATCCGTGAGAAGAGGACCATATGCTAGCGGTAAACTCTCCAGGTGGAGAAATAAGGACAAGACAAGTGTGTCCCAAAGTGAACCTAGACATTAATGGGGTAGTATTTACGGCTAACCTCATAGTGATAGATTCACAAGGGATAGATATTATTTTGGGTATGGATTGGTTGACCAAACATAAAGGAATCATCCATTGTTCGAGCAGAACGGTGGAACTAACTCACCCTAGTGGCACAAGAGTAAAGTTTATAACAGTACCAGAGCCAAGGAGGGACATTAAATTAAATCAAGTTGAGGTGAAAGTGGAGGAGATCAGGATTATCAGGGAGTATCCAGACGTTTTTCCGGAGGAATTGCCAGGTATGCATGCCGATCGGGAATTGGAATTCGCAATTGAACTAGTGCCTGGAACAGCTCCGATATACAAGAGACCTTATCAGATGGATTCAAAGCAGCTAGGAGAACTCAAGGATCATTTGAGAGAATTGACGGAGAAGGAGTATATTCGTCCTAGTTCCTCACCTTGTGGAGCTCCAGTGATATTTGTGCCCAAGAAGGACGGAACCCAAAGTTATGCGTGGACTACCGTGCCTTGAATGAGGTAACCATCAAGAACAAGTACCCATTACCCCGCATTGAAGACTTGTTTGATCAGTTGAGGGGAGCTTGTGTGTTCTCGAAAATTGATCTCAGGTCGGGATACCACCAACTTAAGATAATGCAATCTGATATTCTCAAGACAGCATTCGTATCTCAGTACGGACTGTATGAATACACTATCATGCCTTTTGGGCTAACCAATGCCCCGGCGTACTTCATGTATCTCATGAACAAGGTATTCATGGAATATCTGGACAAATTTGTGGTGGTTTTCATAGATGACATTCTCGTCTTCTCCAAAGATGAAGAAGAACATGAGAAACATCTAAGGTTGGTATTGCAGAGGCTGAGAGAACACCAAATATATGCCAAGTTGAGCAAGTGTGAGTTTTGGCTAAACAGAGTTCCCTTCTTAGGACATATAATCTCGGAGGGAGGAATCTCCGTGGATCCCCCAAAATCGAGGATATACAGAAGTGGAAGACCCCTGAAAATGTCGGGGAAGTTCGAAGCTTCTTGGGATTGGCTGGATACTATCGACGGTTTATTGAGGGATTCTCCAAGAGCTCGAGACCCCTCACCAAACTGTTGGAGAAGGGAATCACATTCACATGGACGCCGCAGTGCGAGAGGAGTTTTCAGAAGTTAAAGAAAAGATTGACAACAGCCCAGTGCTAGTTATGCCAGATATACAGAAGAACTTTACGGTGTACTGCGATGCCTCTGGAAACGGGTTGGGATGTGTTCTCATGCAAGAAGGGCATGTCGTGGCTTATGCATCCCAGCAGCTCCGGAAGCACGAGAAGAACTATCCTACACATGACCTAGAACTAGCCGCAGTGGTACACGCGTTCAAAATTTGGCGGCACTATTTGATGGGGAAGAGGACAGAGATATATACGGATCATAAGAGTTTAAAGTACATTTTCACACAGCCAGATCTCAACCTCAGACAAAGGAGATGGTTAGAGCTAATCAATGACTTTGATGTGGGCATCAACTATCATCCTGGGAAAGCAAACGTCGTGGCAGATGCTTTAAGCCGAAAAGTGCAAGTCAATAGGTTGAGCTTGAAGGACATGCCTGCAGAATTGAAGGACGATGTTATAAGACTCAATCTATGCCTGGTGAATAGTGGTGAAGCCATCGTCATGGAAGTGGACTCCACACTAGAGCGATACATACGCGAGGGTCAAAAGAATGACGAGAAGATACAAGAGATCAGACAACTCATCAAGGAAAATAAAGCTCCTGGTTTCAGAGAGGATTTACAAGGTACGGTGTGGCACGGGAAAAGAATTTGTGTGCCTAAAGTAAAAGAGATCCGTGAATTGATTTTGAAGGAGGCTCACGATTCTGACTATTCCATCCATTGTCACACACAGTTTTTCCGAAGAACAACCGAGTGAATATCACATGTATGCCAGGATCATTTTCTCATACATGCGATGACAAATAGTGAAGCATCATTTATTACAAGCCAGGTGTCGAATATAAATAAGTCTTACATAGCAACTGTCTCGATGGACAATAATAAGTTCATCACAAGTAAATAAACTAGCAGCGGAATATTATTCTTTAGGGCTCCATCACAGGCGTTGCCCGGGGGTCTCCATGAACCTAGAAACCATCTTCGGGTCCAAAGTCTTGGTCATTATACACCACCTCATTATCTTGACCCGAGCAGCAATATAAACCAACACAATATGCAAGGTTGAGTACCAATGGTACTCAGCAAGTGTGGGAAAATTATATCATGCATGGCTAGAACAAGGAGAGGTTGAACTCATGGTTAAAGCACTACGCAATTAATACCTATCACCTTAGCTTATTAAGCACCTACATTACTACAAAGGTGAAATGGTCCCAAGCTCCCGAACCATCATCATAACCAAATAACCATAACATCATTTCCAATGTTAAGCTCCCCGCTTAACATCCTCAACTTCTAAAACCATGACTCCTCTAATCATGAATAAGTCCAAGCCGCTCTTGACCGTGAGCACGGCTGTCATGACAGTTTTGACTCTGCAGAGTTTGTACCACTGTACCCACATGTAGTGATTTCATCCCCCGTTGCCGGGTGGACTAAAAGAACCTCCATTATGCCAGTGGCTACGAACCACATTCACACTTCCCAGGTGTGTAGCCAAGAGATCACTACGAAGCCTTTACAAAGGGATTCCCGACGAGCGTGGGCCCACTGAGGTTTCACCCCTAACAGTATACAAGAGGCTCCAACCCCGCTGCAGTGGCCCCCTCTTGAGCCTTGCGGTTCATATGGTAGTCCAGCTGACACCTACTCCCCGCACCATCCAACACACCCATACTACGCCGGGCATACACCTAATTAATTGGCCAAGCTGCCCCATCTCAGCATGTGGTTGGCACTGTAAAGCCAGGTTACATGCTCCATGAACCGGTCCTTAGGATGCAGGCAAGTACTAAACACAAACCCGAGTCTCGTGCACCCAGCACACAACCAAAACATCCAACTTGCCTTGATCCCTACCTCTACATAACTCATAATATCTTATTCAATAATATGGTAAAAATAAATTGATGATCTCATATCCCAAATATCCCATTCTAAGCATGGCTAAGCATATGCATAATAATGAATGACATGATAAAATAAATCCCAACCCAAGCTACAAGGAAAACAAGGTGATGCAATTCTAGGGAAACTTCCTAGCATGGGTTTCATATTTACCTTGACAATGCAAATAATTCTATCTACACATCCTAGCATAGGATCAAAGTGGTCAAGGACACTTGCCTCCTTCTTGCTGCTCTTGGAATGGGTAGTCCTGGTCTTGGAAAGGAATAACTTGCTCTTGAGCAGGTTCTACATCATACCATCACACATAGCAAAAGAAAAACAACAATCCATAAGACATAGTTCACACTTCCACTTCATACAAACCACACATTCATATTTATGAAAGTCATTCACCATTATATGTGTTGTGGTTACTCTATGTGTGTTGATTTGTGGATTGCATGCACTATTAATCATATGTATATGATTCTTACTTTTGTGTTCACATTTATACTTACATACTATATATATGAGTTTCCAACTTAGATAAATTCCTTATATTTAATTACTACACCTTTTAGCTACCAAGTGTGCATGAAAAGTATTTTTCTTCCCCATATGTGCTTTCATAATTTCTACCAACCCTAAACTGAACTCTTTGGATCTTAAAAACTCCATTTATCATTTACTAGTTGCTATATTTTCAGATTTATATTCCTATGCATAATTGTGTACTTTATTATGAAATTAGTAATACCCATCATCTAAACAGAATAGGTTCTGGTCCTAAATAATTTATTAACATATTTTGACCTTTGCCTCTGATGTAAACTATTTCATAATTATTTTCCCTATTTTCTAAAACTATTTATTACTTAAAAATGTGTCCCTAATTATGAATAATAAATTAAACAGATTCAATTCAGTCCAAAATATGTTGTTATCTCACTCCAAAATTTCCTAAACACTGAGAAAGTCTTTAACTTAATTTTGACAATATGTTTGTCCCACTTTTTAATTTTTAAACACTAGTTACATATTCATTTTCCTAAATTAAATACTAAACAGGGCTAAAAAGATAAACTCACCCCATTACAGGGTCTATAATATTATTTTCAGAATTTCCAGGGGTCTAGCTACACTTATCAGAGGTGTTTTTCCTAATTTTTATTAAGTCCAAGGGCTAAAACTGATTTTTAAATGAATTTACATGATTTTCTGGAGTTCCAGGGGCTAGATCAGAAGTTTCCGGGGCTAGCTCTTATTTCCCGAGAACCCCAGAGGGTAGCACGTAAGATTTCCAGTCTTTATAACGCGGGGCTGACGTGGACCGTCCGATTTTAAACCGACGGCCGAGATTATAACATCGAACCAGTACGCGGGGGTTTAAACCCTACCGTGTGATTTAAAATAAACGGCGCACAAGCGGCCACGTCGCTCTGATCGAGCGCGGGCGGCGCTGCCGTTGGCGCATGGCGGCGGGAAGCGGCGATCTCGCCGGAAACTTTCGGATCCTCGAGAATTCTGCCTAGAACTGTGATCTTATGGCATAGATCGGTAGAGGGGAGGTCGGGGATCTCACCTTGGGGGTTTTCTTGAGCTCGGAGGTCCCGGGAGGTGATCGGCGGCGAGGTCCGAGGCAAAACCACGGTGAAGCTCGTCGGCGCTGTGTTTACACTGCAAGTCACCGAGTTTTCTGCACCTGCAAGGTTCCCCGGAGGCGGTGGATCAAGACCAGCGAGTTAGATCGGAGTTTTCGAGCTTAGATCGGCCAGAATTCAACGGAGAAGTCTCGGTTCTCACCGGAGTAAAAATCGGCGATCGCGTGGGAAAAACAGAACGGGGTCGGGGTTTTTATAGACGGGAGAGGGCGGCGTGTCGGTTGTGATCGAGTTTGAGTCGTCCGGGATCAAAATTCTGCTGGGAGACGCGGTTTCCAGGGGGTAGTTTTGATTCGGGAGAGAGAGGCGTCCCGGGGTCGGCCGATCGCGCGCGAGGAAGAAGATGACGGCGGGCCCCGCATATCAGTGAGAGGGAGAGGCGCGCGGCTTTGGGCTGGCGGGGGAGAAAAATGGTGGGCCGGCTGGTGGGTTCGGCCCACTGGCCGGTTAGGTTTTAGTTTTCTTTTTCTTTTTTTCTATTTCTTTTCTGATTTGAGTTTAATTTGAATTCCAGTTTCAATTTGAATTTTTGCAAAACATGCAACACGTCCAAAAATTTTTAAATTCCCCTCCTAACATGATTTAAGGTTTTGAATCAAAATTTTGGGGTGTTACAGCTCTACCCCCCTAAAAAGAAATCTCGTCCTCGAGATTGGTGTTTCTAAGAAAACAATTCCGGAAATTGTGCCTTGAGCTCATCTTCCCGCTCCCAGGTGGCTTCCTCTTCTGAGTGATGCTTCCACTGCACCTTGCACATCCGGATTCTTTTATTTCTGGTGAGGCGTTCCATTGTCTCCAAAATCTTGTATGGTTGCTCGGCATAAGACAAATCCTCAGCTACATCCACTTCATTCATGGGTAACACCTCTTCAGGCGTCCTCAGACATTTCTTGAGTTGTGACACATGGAATACATCGTGCACATCCGATAGATGAACCGGTAACTCTAGTTGATATGCCACTTCGCCTTTCCTTTCCAAAACTTGAAAGGGTTCGATGTATCGAGGTGACAACTTCCCTTTCACCTTGAACCGACGAAGTCCTCTGATAGGGGACACCTTGAGATAAACATAGTCTCCCACGTTGAAAACGAGCTCTCTTCTTCGTACATCGGCATAGCTATTTTGGCGTGTCTGTGCTATCCTCAAGTTGTTGCGAATCTCCCTCACCTTCGCTTCGGCTTCTTGTAGCACTTCTGGACCAAACACTTTACTTTCTCCTGTTTGGTTCCAAAATAGGGGAGTTCGTGACATCTTCATACTAGCTTGATAGATGTTGTCATAGGAAAACTCCGCATACGGTAAGTTCTTGTCCCAACTCCTATTGTTTTTGAGTGCACATGCCCTTAACATATCTTCAAGGATCTGATTGGTTCTTTCCGTCTGCCCGTCAGTTTGGGGATGATAGGCAGAGCTGAAGTTCAGATGGGTTCCCATGGTTTCATGCAACTTCTGCCAAAACCTCGAGGTGAACTGTGTCCCTCGGTCCGACACTATCTTCTTTGGCACTCCATGGTAACACACGATCCTTGACATGTACAATTCTGCCAATTTGGATCCGCTGTAGCTTTCTTTCACAGGGATGAAGTGAGCTACTTTGGTTAGCCTATCAATGATGACCCATATTGAATCATACCCTGATTGGGTCCTAGGCAATCCCACGACGAAATCCATGCTGATTTCTTCCCATTTCCATTAAGGCACTTTGAGTGGTTGCAATAATCCCGCGGGTCGTTGATGTTCTGCTTTCACCAACTGACATGTGTCACATAGGGCAACATGTTCCGCGACATCTCGCTTCATGCCATACCACCAATACCTGCTCTTGAGGTCCTGGTACATCTTCGTACTCCCAGGATGAATGGAATAGTCGGAATCATGAGCCTCCTTCAAAATCAATTCACGGATCTCCTTTACTTCTGGCACACAGATTCTTTTCCCGTGCCACACCGTTCCTTGTTCATCCCCTCTAAAACCAGGAGCTTTATTTTCCTTGATGAGCTGTCTGATCTCTTGTATCTTCTCATCATTCTTGTGGCCCTCGCGTATATCTCGCTCGAGTGTGGAGTCCACTTCCATGGCGATGGCTTCACCAGTATTTACTAGACATAGATTGAGCCTTATAACCTCGTCCTTCAATTCTGCAGGCATGTCCTTCAAGCTCAACTTATTGACCTGCACTTTCCGACTCAAAGCATCGGCCACGATGTTTGCTTTCCCAGGATGATAGTTGATGCCCACATCAAAGTCATTGATTAGCTCTAACCATCTCCTTTGTCTGAGGTTGAGATCTGGCTGTGTGAAAATGTACTTCAAACTCTTATGATCCATATATATCTCTGTCCTCTTCCCCATCAAATAGTGTCGCCAAATTTTCAACGCGTGTACCACTGCGGCTAGTTCTAGGTCATGCGTAGGATAGTTTTTCTCGTGCTTCCGAAGCTGCCGGGATGCATAAACCACGACATGTCCTTGCATGAGAACACATCCCAACCCGTTTCCAGAGGCATCGCAGTACACTGTGAAATTCTTCTGCATATCTGGCATAACCAACACTGGGGCTGTTGTCAATCTCTTCTTTAGCTCCTGAAAGCTCGTCTCGCACTGTGGTGTCCAGGTGAATGTGATTCCCTTCTCCAACAGTTTAGTGAGAGGTCTCGAGATCTTGGAGAATCCCTCAATAAACCGTCGATAGTACCCAGCATATCCCAAAAAGCTTCGAACTTCCCCGACATTTTCAGGGGTCTTCCACTTCTGGATATCCTCGATTTTGGCGGGATCTACGGAGATTCCTCCCTCCGAGATTATATGTCCTAAAAAGGGAACTCTTTTCAGCCAAAACTCACACTTTCTCAACTTGGCATATAATTGGTGTTCTCTCAGCCTCTACAACACCAACCTTAGATGTTTCTCATGTTCTTCTTCATCTTTGGAGAGGACGAGAATGTCATCTATGAAAACCACCACAAATTTGTCCAGATATTCCATGAATACCTTGTTCATGAGATACATGAAGTATGCCGGGGCATTGGTTAGCCCGAAAGGCATGACAGTATATTCATACAGCCCGTACCGAGATACGAAAGCTGTCTTGGGAATATCAGATTGCCTTATCTTGAGTTGGTGGTATCCCGACCTGAGATCAATTTTCCAGAACACACAAGCTCCCCTCAACTGATCAAACAAGTCTTCAATGCAAGGCAATGGGTACTTGTTCTTGATGGTTACCTCATTCAAAGCACGGTAATCCACGCATAACCTTTGGGTTCTGTCTTTCTTGGGCACAAATATCACCGGAGCTCCCCATGGTGAGGAACTAGGATGAATATACCCCTTCTCCATCAATTCTCTCAAATGATCCTTGAGTTCTTCTAGCTGCTTGGAGTCCATCCGATAAGGTCTCTTGTATATCGGGGCTGTTCCAGGCACTAGCTCAATTGCGAATTCCACTTCACGATCGGGAGGCATACCTGGCAACTCCTCCGGAAAAACATCTGGATATTCCCTGATGGTCCTGATTTCCTCGACTTTCACCTCAACTTGATTTAATTTAATGTCCCTCCTAGGCTCGTGTATTGTTATGAACTTTACTCTTGTGCCACTAGGGTGAGTTAGTTCCACCGTTTTGGTCGAACAATGAATGATTCCTTTATGTTTGGTCAACCAATCCATACCCAAAATAATATCTATCCCTTGTGAATCTATCACTATGAGGTTAGCAGTAAATACTACCCCATTAATGTCTAGGTTCACTTTGGGACACACTTGTGTTGTCCTTATTTCTCCACCTGGAGAGTTTACGGCTAGCATATGGTTCATTTGTGTTGTTGCTAGGTCATACTTCTTAACAAACCCTTGAGCAATAAACGAGTGGGTAGCACCAGAATCAAACAGCAAGGTTGCAAGGTGTAAATTGGCAGGAAACTTACCAACTACCACGTCGGGTGCCTCTTGTGCTTCCTCCATAGTGACGTGGTTCACCCGTCCTCTCATTACATTCGGCTGTTGTGGCTGCGCAGGCTTCTACTTTGGGCATTTATGGGCGTAGTGCCCCACTTCACCACAGCTAAAACATTGCACCCCAATCTTAGATGCCTGGCCTTTGTTGTCTTGGGGTTGTTTTGGGGGTCCTTGCACTGCGGGTCGAGGTGGATAGCGGGGCGAGGCTGCTGCACAAACGGACGTTGCGGCTGTGCTGGTGCTGCGGGAGGCCTGTAGTTTGGGTTGTACCCTCTTGGTGCTTAATAGGGTACCGCAGCACGGCTCGTCTGCCCTGCAGGTGGCTGCATCAGACGTGGGCGGGTGTTGCTCCCTGAGGCTTGATGTGACCACCCGGCCTTCCTCTTATTCTCATTTTCCAAGGCCTTTAGCTTCCTTTCTACCACAAACGCTCTGTCCACCATCTTTTGGAAACTTTCATACTCATTTGAGGACATTGCACACTGCATCTCTGCAGTAAGTCCTTCCACAAAGCAATCTTGTTTCTGCTCATCGGTCTCTATGTCCCGTGGGGGCATAACGGGATAGTTGAGTAAATTTAGTGAGGTATTCCCTCACCGTCATGTTTCCCTGCTGCAGCCCCAAAAACTCCTTCCTCTTGTTTTTGAGTTCACCTCTTGGGATGTAATGGTTGCGGAAGCTACGCTTGAACTCTTCCCAAGTGATGTTCTCACGGTCATGATGGGCGGCCAAGTAGGCGGTCCACCAATCAGCAGCAGGTCCATGCAATTGATGAGAGGCAAACAGCACCCTCTCATACCCTTGGCATTGTATGATCCTCATCTTACTTTCAATGGTCTTCAGCCAATCATCTGCCTCCAGAGGTTCAGCAGCACTTGCAAACTTTGGAGGTTGAGTTCCTAGAAACTCACTCAACCTTGGTTGGCGTGGTGCAGCTTGTGGAGGTGGAACTTGATGCAAGTTGGCCACCACTTGAGTCAAGTTCTGGATGAGCTGATTCTGATTCTCCAGCATTTGGTGGAGGGGATCAACTCCTTCACGGCGACCACCGCGGTCCTGGCCTCCAGAAAGATGAGGGTTGCATGCCTCATCGTTGTTGTTGGCGGGGTTGGCAGCACGTCCTTTTCCTCTTCCGGCCATCTGGCAGAATCAACCAATGTTAATTTGAAAGCATTTTGTATCATCTTACTACTTTCATTTGTTTGTACTTTGAAGTGTTAAGGCTTTGTTATACTTCTTACGAGGGTTCAAATCTCACACCACATAAATGTACTATTATCTCATGTGGGTTCACACACCAAAGCAAAACAATCTGAAGACGAGGCTGTGGACAATTGGTCATGGCTTCCACAACTCACGTCACACACCAAGCATTAATACACCATTAACTAATCGTAACGACTCGACTATTCGACATCTTGCTAACTAAGGGAAGGACTCTACACTACTCGTTTTCTTGAGCTGGCTCCTCGGGATCTTCCTCATCATTTCGGCTGCCTTCTGACTCTGCTTTGGGTGGGGAGGCTGCTGGTGGAGAAGTGCGACGACGCCTGATCGCTCGGTGATCCGGGGAGTCAGGAGTCCATGTATCATTCACGGTGACACACAGTTCATTCCCATCTCCTCTTTCTCTCGCCCTCAAGCAGGCTCGCAGCAACGCCTCCGTTTCCTTCAGGGTGTCCCGGACATCCTGAAGCTCCTGTTGACACTCCTGCAGTCGAGTGCTGAGCATAGAAGCATCCTCCAAGCACAAGTCCATGTGCTCATGGGAAGTCCCTTGCTGCACTTGCTGGAGAGTGGTGAATCTTAAGCAGCTGATTTTCGTGTATAATCCTCATCTCTGAGCTCCATTCTTCCCTCTTCTCACGGATGGTCCTGGTGGAGTTATAGTGGATAATTAGTTTGCCCGTGTTGCCGGCGGCTTCGAGCATACGCCGAAGACGGCGCAATAAGTCTCCTACTGCCAATCCGTAGGAAAGGTACGTGACCGGACGGCTCTCCTCTCTTTCGGCAAGGGCTACTACGAGAACTCTCCCTCCTGTGGACTTGCGAGCGGTGCGAATCATGCGAACCATCTAAAAAAAAAGAATTTAAAATTAGGTTAGATAAACTCTCAAACAAAAATCCTATTTTGAATGAAAGTTGGGGTAAGATGAAGAAAATGACTCCTTAAATAACACTTTTTAACCCACACCTTGGAAAATAGTTTTTAAGAAAATAGGGCCCTTAAATACGTCCATTTCTACCTAGGTCCACGTTCCTACGGGCAACCTTGGCTCTGATACCACCTCTGTCACACCCAGTTTTTCCGAAGAACAACCGAGTGAATATCACATGTATGCCAGGATCATTTTCTCATACATGTGATGACAAATAGTGAAGCATCATTTATTACAAGCCAGGTGTCGAATATAAATAAGTCTTACATAGCAACTGTCTCGATGGACAATAATAAGTTGATCACAAGTAAATAAACTAGCAGCGGAATATTATTCTTTAGGGCTCCATCACAGGCGTTGCCCGGGGGTCTCCATGAACCTAGAAACCATCTTCGGGTCCAAAGTCTTGGTCATTATACACCACCTAATTATCTTGACCTGAGCAGCAATATAAACCAACACAATATGCAAGGTTGAGTACCAATGGTACTCAGCAAGTGTGGGAAAATTATATCATGCATGGCTAGAACAAGGAGAGGTTGAACTCATGGTTAAAGCACTACGCAATTAATACCTATCACCTTAGCTTATTAAGCACCTACATTACTACGCAGGTGAAATGGTCCCAAGCTCCCGAACCATCATCATAATCAAATAACCATAACATCATTTCCAATGTTAAGCTCCCCGCTTAACATCCTCAACTTCCAAAACCATCACTCCTCTAATCATGAATAAGTCCAAGCCGCTCTTGACCGTGAGCACGGCTGTCATAACAGTTTTGACTCTGCAGAGTTTGTACCACTGTACCCACATGTAGTGATTTCATCCCCCGTTGCCGGATGGACTAAAAGAACCTCCATTATGCCAGTGGCTACGAACCACATTCACACTTCCCAGGTGTGTAGCCAGGAGATCACTACGAAGCCTTTACAAAGGGATTCCCGACGAGCGTGGGCCCACTGAGGTTTCACCCCTAACAGCATACAAGAGGCTCCAACCCCGCTGCAGTGGCCACCTCTTGAGCCTTGCGGTTCATATGGTAGTCCAGCTGACACCTACTCCCCGCACCATCCAACACACCCATACTACGCCGGGGATACACCTAATTAATTGGCCAAGCTGCCCCATCACAGCATGTGGTTGGCACTGTAAAGCCAGGTTACATGCTCCATGAACCGGTCTTTAGGATCCATGCAAGTACTAAACACAAACCCGAGTCTCGTGCACCCAGCACACAACCAAAACATCCAACTTGCCTTGATCCCTACCTCTACATAACTCATAATATCTCATTCAAGAGTATGGTAAAAATAAATTGATGATCTCATATCCCAAATATCCCATTCTAAGCATGGCTAAGCATATGCATAATAATAAATGACATGATAAAATAAATCCCAACCCAAGCTACAAGGAAAACAAGGTGATGCAATTCTAGGGAAACTTCCTAGCATGGGTTTCATATTTAACTTGACAATGCAAATAATTCTATCTACACATCTTAGCATAGGATCAAAGTGGTCAAGGACACTTGCCTCCTTCTTGCTGCTCTTGGAATGGGTAGTCCTGGTCTTGGAAAGGAATAACTTGCTCTTGAGCAGGTTCTACATCATACCATCACACATAGCAAAAGAAAAACAACAATCCATAAGACATAGTTCACACTTCCACTTCATACAAACCACACATTCATATTTATGAAAGTCATTCACCATTATATGTGTTGTGGTTACTCTATGTGTGTTGATTTGTGGATTGCATGCACTATTAATCATATGTATATGATTCTTACTTTTGTGTTCACATTTATACTTACATTCTATATATATGAGTTTCCAACTTAGATAAATTCCTTATATTTAATTACTACACCTTTTAGCTACCAAGTGTGCATGAAAAGTATTTTTCTTCCCCATATGTGCTTTCATAATTTCTACCAACCCTAAACTGAACTCTTTGGATCTTAAAAACTCCATTTATCATTTACTAGTTGCTATATTTTCAGATTTATATTCCTATGCATAATTGTGTACTTTATTATGAAATTAGTAATACACATCATCTAAACAGAATAGGTTCTGGTCCTAAATAATTTATTAACATATTTTGACCTTTGCCTCTGATGTAAACTATATCATAATTATTTTCCCTATTTTCTAAAACTATTTATTACTTAAAAATGTGTCCCTAGTTGTGAATAATAAATTAAACAGATTCAATTCAGTCCAAAATATGTTGTTATCTCACTCCAAAATTTCCTAAACACTGAGAAAGTCTTTAACTTAATTTTGACAATATGTTTGTCCCACTTTTTAATTTTTAAACACTAGTTACATATTCATTTTCCTAAATTAAATACTAAACAGGGCTAAAAAGATAAACTCACCCCATTACAGGGTCTATAATATTATTTTCAGAATTTCCAGGGGTCTAGCTACACTTATCAGAGGTGTTTTTCCTAATTTTTATTAAGTCCAGGGGCTAAAACTGATTTTTAAATGAATTTACATGATTTTCTGGAGTTCCAGGGGCTAGATCAGAAGTTTCCGGGGCTAGCTCTTATTTCCCGAGAACCCCAGGGGGTAGCACGTAAGATTTCCAGTCTTTATAACGCGGGGCTGACGTGGACCGTCCGATTTTAAACCGACGGCCGAGATTATAACATCGAACCGGTACGCGGGGGTTTAAACCCTGCCGTGTGATTTAAAATAAACGGCGCACAAGCGGCCACGTCGCTCTGATCGAGCGCGGGCGGCGCTGCCGGCGGCGCACGGCGGCGGGAAGCGGCGATCTTGCCGGAAACTTTCGGATCCTCGAGAATTCTGCCTAGAACTGTGATCTTATGGCATAGATCCGTAGAGGGGAGGTCGGGGATCTCACCTTGGGGGTTTTCTTGAGCTCGGAGGTCCCGGGAGGTGATCGGCGGCGAGGTCCGAGGCAAAACCACGGCGAAGCTCGTTGGCGCTGTGTTTGCACCGCAAGTCACCGAGTTTTCTGCACCTGCAAGGTTCCCCGGAGGCGGTGGATCAAGACCAGCGAGTTAGATCGGAGTTTTCGAGCTTAGATCGGCCAGAATTCACCGGAGAAGTCTCGGTTCTCACCGGAGTAAAAATCGGCGATCGCGTGGGAAAAACAGAACGGGGTCGGGGTTTTTATAGAAGGGAGAGGGCGGCGTGTCGGTTGTGATCGAGTTTGAGTCGTCCGGGATCAAAATTCGGCTGGGAGACGCGGTTTCCAGGGGGTAGTTTTGATTCGGGAGAGAGAGGCGTCCCGGGGTCGGCCGATCGCGCGCGAGGAAGAAGATGACGGCGGGCCCCGCATGTCAGAGAGAGGGAGAGGCGCGCGGCTTTGGGCTGGCGGGGGAGAAAAATGGTGGGCCGGCTGGTGGGTTGGGCCCACTGGCCGGTTAGGTTTTAGTTTTCTTTTTCTTTTTTTCTATTTCTTTTCTGATTTGAGTTTAATTTGAATTCCAGTTTGAATTTGAATTTTTGCAAAACATGCAACACATCAAAAAATTTTTAAATTCCCCTCCTAACATGATTTAAGGTTTTGAATCAAAATTTTGGGGTGTTACATCCATCCTGAGAGTATGAGGATGTACCAGGACCTCAAGAGCAGGTATTGGTGGTATGGCATGAAGCGAGATATCGCGGAACATGTTGCCCTATGTGACACATGTCAGTTGGTGAAAGCAGAACATCAACGACCCGCGGGATTATTGCAACCACTCAAAGTGCCTGAATGGAAATGGGAAGAAATCGGTATGGATTTCATAGTGGGATTGCCTAGGACCCAATCAGGATATGATTCAATATGGGTCATCATCGACAGGCTAACCAAGGTAGCTCACTTCATCCCTGTGAAGGAAAGCTACAGTGGATCCAAATTGGCGGAGTTGTACATGTTAAGGATCGTGTGTTACCATGGAAAGCCAAAGAAGATTGTGTCGGATCGAGGGACACAGTTCACCTCAAGGTTCTGGCAGAAGTTGCATGAAACCATGGGAACCCATCTGAATTTCAGCTCTGCCTATCATCCCCAAACTGACGGGCAGACGGAAAGGACCAATCAGATTCTCGAGGATACGCTGAGAGCGTGTGCACTCAAAAACAATCGGAGTTGGGATAAGAACTTACCGTATGCGGAGTTTTCCTATAACAACAGCTATCAGGCTAGTATGAAGATGTCACCGTTCGAAGTTTTGTATGGGAGGAAGTGCAGAACTCCATTATTTTGGAACCAAACAGGGAAAGTAAAGTGTTTGGTCCCGAAGTACTACAAGAAGCCGAGGCGAAAGTGAGGGAAATTCGTAACAACTTGAGGATAGCACAAACACAACAAAAGAGCTATGCCGATGTACGGAGAAAAGAGCTCGTTTTCAACGTGGGAGACTATGTTTATCTCAAGGTGTCCCCTATCCGAGGACTTCGTCGGTTCAAGGTGAGAGGGAAGTTGTCACCTCGATACATCGGACCCTTTCAAGTGCTGGAGAGGAAAGAAGAAGTGGCGTATCAACTAAAATTACCGGCTCGCCTATCGGATGTGCACGATGTATTCCATGTGTCACAGCTCAAGAAATGTCTGAGAACGCCTGAAGAGGTGTTACCCATGAATGAGGTAGACATAGCTGAGGATTTGTCTTATGCCGAGCAACCAATCAAGATTTTGGAGACAATGGAACGCCTCACCAGAAATAAAAGAATCCGGATGTGCAAGGTGCAGTGGAAGCATCACTTGGAAGAGGAGGCCACATGGGAGCGAGAAGATGAGCTTAAGGCACAATTTCCGGAATTGTTTTCTTAGAAACACCAATCTCGAGGACGAGATTTCTTTTAAGGGGGGTAGAGCTGTAACACCCCAAAATCCTGTTAAGAGGGGAATTTAAAAAATTTTGGACGTATTGCATGGGCTGCAGAAATTCAAACTTAGTTGGAATTCAAATTCAAATTTCAAACCAGAAATGAAATGGAAAAAAGAAAAAGAAAACAGAAAAAAAACGGCCAGTGGGCTGAAACCCACCAGACGGCCCACCCCATCCCGCGCCAGCCCGCAGCCGCGCCCCCCCCCCTTCTTCCCACTGACACGCGGGGCCCGCCAACCTTTCTTCCTCCTCGCGCTCGCGCCCGCGCTCGGCCGGACTCTTCTCACCCCGAATCAAAACCGCCCCGGATCCTCGCGTATCCCAGCCGAATTTCGTTCGTGGGCAACGCAAACTCGATCACAACCGAACGCCGCCCTCCCCCGTCTATAAAAACCCCGGCATCATCCCATTTTCCCCCACGATCCACCGATTTTCTCTCCGGTGAGAACCCGGGCCCCTCCGGTGAATTCTGCTCGATCTACGCTCTAGAATTCTGATCTAACTCGCTGGTCTTGATCCACCGCCTCCGGGGAACCTTGCAGGTGCAGAAAACTCGGTGATTTGCGGTTCAAACACAGCGCCGACGAGCCTCGCCGTGAATTCACCTCGGACCTCGTCGCCGATCGCTTTTCGGGACCTCCGAGCTCAAGAAAACCCCCGAGGTGAGATCCTCGACCTCCCCTCTATCGATCTATGCCATAAAATCACAGTTCTAGGAAGAATTTATGAAGATCCGAAACTCTCCGGCGAGATCGCCGCCTCCCGCCGCCGTGCGCCGCCGGGCAGCGCCGCCCGCGCTCGATCAGAGCGACGTGGCCGCTTGTGCGCCGTTTATTTTAAATCGCACGGTAGAGTTTAAATCCCCGCGTACCGGTTCGATGTTATAATCTCAGCCGTCTGTTTTAAATCGGACGGTCCACGTCAGCCCCGCGTTATAAAGACTGGAATTCTTACGCGCTACCCCCTGGGGTTCTCGGAAAATAAGAGCTAGCCCCGGAAACTTCTGATCTAGCCCCTGGAACTTCAGAAAATCATGTAAATTCATTTAAAAATCAGTTTTAGCCCCTGGACTTAATAAAAATTAGGAAAAACCCCTCTGTTAAGTGTAGCTAGACCCCTGGAAGTTCTTAAAATAATATAATAGACCCTGTAGTGGGGTGAGTTTACCTTTTTAACCCTATGTGATATTAAATTTAGGAATTTGAATATGTGTTTAGTATTTAAATTTAAAAGATGGGACAAACACATTGTAAATTCAAATTAAAAACTTTCCTAGTACTTGGAAAACTTTCGAGTGAGATAAAAATAGATTTTTGGCTGAAATGAATCTGTCTACTTGATTATTCACATTTATTAGTTATAGGGACACATTTTTAAGTAGAGAATAATTCTGAAAATTAGTAAATAAATGTAAAATAGTTCACATCAGAGGAGAAGTTCAAAAATACATTATTTAATATTTTAGACCCAAAACCTATTCTGTGTAGATGAGGTGTCTTACTATTTTCATAATAAAGTTCACATTTAGGCATAGGAAATAAATCTGAAAATATAGCAAGCTAGGTATGAATAACTAGAAAATGATAAATGAAGTTTCCAATAGTCCAAAGAATTCAGTTTAGGGTGGGTAGAAGGACTGAAGACACATATGGAGTAGGAAAATACCTTTCATGCATACTTGGTAGATAAAAGGAGTAGTAATTGAATATAAGGAATTTATTTAAATTGGAAACTCATATATATAGTATGCAAGCATAAATATGAATACAAAAGTAGAAATCATATACACATGTTTAAAAGTGCATGTAAGCCAAAAATCAACACACATAGAGTAACCACAACACATAGAATTTGTGAATGGCTTTCATAAATGTGAATGTGTGGTTTTATGAAGTGGAAGTGTGAACTATGTCTTATGGATTGTTGCTTTTCTTTTGCTATGTGTGATGGTATGATGTAGAACCTGCTCCAGGGCAAGTTCTCCCTTTCCAAGATCAGGACTACCCATTTCAAGAGCAGCAGGAAGGAGGCAAGTGTCCTTGACCACTTTGATCCTATGCTAGGATGTGTAGATAGAATTATTTGCATTGTCAAATGAAATATGAAACCCATGCTAGGAATTTTCCCTAGAATTGCATTATCTTGTTTCCTTGTAGCTTGGGTTGGGATTTATTTTATCATGTCATTTATTTACATGCTTATGCTTAGCCATGCTTAGAATGGGATATTTGGATATGAGATCATCAGTGTATTTTACCATACTCTTGAATGAGATATTGTGAGTTATGTAGAGGTAGGGATCAAGGCAAGTTGGATGTTTTGGTTGGTGCTGGGTGCACGAGACTCGGGTTTGTGTTTAGTACTTGCCTGGGTCCTAAGGACCGGTTCATGGAGCATGTAACCTGGCTTTACCGTGCCAACCACATGCTGAGATGGGGCAGCTTGGCCAATTAATTAGGTGTGTCCCCGGCGTAGTATGGGTGTGTTGGATGGTGCGGGGAATAGGTGTAAGCTGGACTACCATATGAACCGCAAGGCTCAAGAGGGGGCCACTGCAGCGGGGTTGGAGCCTCTTGTATGCTGTTAGGGGTGAAACCTCGTGGGCCCATGCTCGTCGGGAATCCCTTTGTAGAGGCTTCGTAGTGATCTCCTGGCTACACACCTGGGAAGTGTGAATGTGGTTTGTAGCCACTAGCATAATGGAGGTTCTTTTAGTCCACCCGGCAACGGGGGATGAAATCACTACATGTGGGTACAGTGGTGCAAACTCTGCAGAGTCAAAACGGTCATGACAGCCGTGCTCACGGTCAAGAGCGGCTTGGACTTATTCATGATTAGAGTATGATGACCTTGGAGGTTGTGGATGTTAAGCGGGGAGCTTAACATTGGAAATGATGTTATGGTTATTTGATTATGATGATGGGATGGGAGTTTGGGACCATTTCACCTGTGTAGTAATGTAGGTGCTTAATAAGCTAAGGTGATAGGTATTAATTGCGTAGTGCTTTAACCCTGAGTTCAACCTCTCCTTGTTCTAGCCATGCATGACATAACTTTCCCACACTTGCTGAGTACCATTGGTACTCAACCTTGCATATTTGTTGGTTTATATTGTTGCTCAGGTCAGGATAATGAGGTGGTGTATAATGATCAAGTCTTTGGAACCGAAGAAGGTTTCTAGTTTCATAGAGTCCCCCGGGCAACGCCTATGATGGAGCCCTCAAGAATAATATTCCGCTGCTAGTTTATTTACTTGTGATGAACTTAATATTATCCATCGAGACATTTGCTATGTAAGACTTGTTTATATTCGACACCTGGCTTGTAATAAATGATGCTTCACTATTTGTCATCACATGTATGAGAAAATGATCCTGGCATACATGTGATATTCACTCGGTTGTTCTTCGGAAAAACCGGGTGTGACACCGCTCGCCCGGGAATCGCATTGGGTGGGGCCGTGATATGCAGCACCGAACAGCACACACATAAGGAAAACCATATCACATAAATCAACAAGCGGAATCTCACAAGTATTCTTTGTAAATAATTTACATCAAATAACTACAGCAGAAGACTAATATATCTCATGTTTAATATCTACTAAGCACTCGAGAAGATGTCCAACCCTCGGACTCTTCTCGCTAGCAACACTAAGTCATCGGCAGCGGCTGCGTTCTCCATGTGTTAAACGACTCGGAAGTCTCCGAGTCTCACCGGACAACCTCATCAGAAGCATCGATGTTAACCTGCAAAACCACTCATATAGCAAGCGTGAGCACATAGGCTCAGCAAGACTGATCCGTCTCCTCTAAACATGAAACTCTACATGCACGAAGGATTAAACATGGTAGCTGAATTTGCATAAAGGACTCGCCTACAATTGATCCTTCACTTTCAGATTTTAAGCCTCATTTTAAATATCTTGACCCGAGGAGCATCGCAACTCCACAATCAAACAAGAAACGCTTTGTTACGATGCTTCTTGCACAAGGTGAAGTAAACTTAATTGGCACTATCTCTAAATCGAACATGATTGCAATACAAATTAGATCACAAGCCTTATAAAATTCATAGTAATTCACTTGAGTTCTTACTACGTCAAAAATCAGTGTCCAAGTATGAACATATAACCTTGAGCGACGGTGATTTGAACCAGGGCACGCCCGGACTGCACGACACGTACACCCATACTCCGAGTTGCCGGCAGCAACCTCGACAGATGTTGTACGCAGCCACCTATCCCAAGTTCTTCCACACCGGACGCAGTCCGATCGCCCTGAACAGCAAGCTCCCTCAAGGTACATACCCGCAGTGATATGTTCTTGAGCGATTTACCTCTTGCTGTACTGATGCCGAAAGCTTAAGCCGATCGGAAAAGTTCCCATGTGGATCTCACGAGGTACATCCGTTTCCTGGGTCCCATATAGCCAGTATGCGCCCGGTACACAACTCAAACTTGTCCAACAGGGCCCAGTATGGACTGGCCTTAACCGACACAGGCAGGGCTATGCACGCACGGTGCATAGACGGCTGTATCTCGATCTCCCTGTCCAGTCTCAGTTTCCCACTTGTGAATTTTTCTCATTGATTCTATTCGTAACCCATTCCAATGAAACCAAGCCCTAAACTCATGAGTAGATTCCAAACACTCGACTTCTACCGGTCCTTCCAAAGTAACCTTTAGCGTAGCCTAAATCCACTCGAGGGGGTGCTACTCTACCCATTCTCTCATGGGTTAATCTGGTCATGCAATGGGGTTTTCAATATCATCTAGACCTAATGCAATCAATCTATCATAGCTATGATCTCTATAAATGAAAAGTTTTATAAAAATTACTTGAATGCAAACCGGGGCTTGCCTGTTTTGCAGGTGACTAAGATTATATAATCAGTTAGTGTAGACGATCACTTGATCACCTTGTTCTTTGATTCCCACTTCAACTTCTTCACAAGTGTTCACGTCGATGCTATACGTCATGAATATGCACATGTATTTAATCGTAAAACTTACGCTATTTAAGCCTACTAACAATTTAGAAACTGGAACTCTGTTTAAGAATTTGAAATATAACTGGTGCTAGTGGGTGGGGTCGGGTTAAGAAAAAAATGATCAAGTGCTAAGTGTTCTTTCTAATTTGGAATAGTTTCTTCTAAGCAAGTGTATTAAAAAGTATTGATCCAGAGCTCAAATTTAGCTAAATTTTTTTATGAGAGTTCCTTGTCACAAGACAGTCTTCTGGACCAAAATTTAGCACTTTTAATTGAGTAGTTTATTCAGAACAATTCCCTAAGCAATTAAGAAAAAAGGAATTAATTCTGAAGTAACCCCCATGATGATGCTAAACTTAGTGAACTAAAATATCAAGTATAGTTCAGATAGCATGCATAAATTTTCCTAGTATTTTTGGAGCTAAGAATTGCCCAGAAATGAATTTACAACTTTGGTACTTTTTCTGAAAAGTTTCTGTGTTCATTTGAATACAGCAAATTGAAATCTGAATTATCCTAATAAAATAAACTATAAATGAGCTGAAAATTTTACAGGTGTTCAATAATATTCTGAGAAATATTATGGTAAATTTTAGGATTTTGGATGAACCAAACTCCCTCTAAAATTCTTTTACTGAAAAGTTTCAAAGAATTTTCCAGAATTTATTATTGACTTTCATACAAATTAGGTTGCACATTTGGATAGAGTTTTTCAACCTGAACCTAACTCAATTTGAATCACCAAATTTGGAGTTTACTACAAAAGATATGGCCTTCTAAAGTTTGAATCAAATGTGCAATTCATTTTAATCCAGGAAATTTTTAAAACTCTGACAGTCGGTCACGGGGTCACGTGGCATTTCTCAGAGCAGCCACACCGCAGTCTACAGCTTTCCCCCACGTGGACACACCGGATCCCGACTTCACAGAAGATCCTAAAGGGAAAAACCCTCTCACTGACAGTGGGCCCGGCCCCTTCTTCAACCTCCGGCTGTCCCGCGCGCGCCCGCACCTCTCCCTCGCCAGAGCTCGCCGGAGCACGCTCTCCCGGCCACCTGCAGTGCTCCTACTCGCTGCCAGCCCCTTAATCGACTCGAGGAACACGTTGGGGAGGTCGCCCCATGCCGGCGATGACCTTATCATGGCTAGCGACGGTGCAGCGGCTCGGTTTAACTTCGGCGCCGACGGCCGGTCGTTCTACAGCATCAGTGGGTGCTAGAGAAGATCGTCAAGCAATCAATTCGGCTCGTTGAAGTCTATAACTAGGGTTGCACTGTGCAACCGACAGTCCCCGCCATGGGTGCTGTTAGGAAAACTTGAAATAGGCTGTCTACAGGGGTTTCACGCTAGGGTTGCGAATAGGAAAGTTTTCCTACCCAGTTTAGCTCATGTGGTGCTCAATTTGGTGCACTATAAACGAATAAGGATGGGGAATTTTGATGTTTCTTACACGCCACTCGGTTTGCACCGATCGGAGGAAAAGTTCAAAATTTGCCGTCAACGATCACTGGTTTGGCTTGATCTTTGGAGGTGAGCAGCATGTGGTCCTAGCGCTCCTCTGGGTGTCCTCGCTTGGGAATGAAAAGCCACGGGTTGGGCTGTCCACGTGAGCCTCCACCTTCAGTGGTGTTCGGCCTCCGTGAGAAAATGCGTTGCTCGGTGTTGGGGAAGCCGGTAGAACTCGGTTTTGTGTCAAGGATATCGAGGATGATGCCCTGGTGCCGTTTTGCCATGCACAGAGGCTTTGTACGTGATGAAACTCTGGCTCCCGATCGACTGAGGAGTGGCGGCGGTGGCTCTGTTTTGTGTGCGAGGGTGAAAGGAAGCAGAGCAGATTCTTCAGGGTAGGGAAAATGGAACACGCATGCGAAGAAAAGATCAGAGCTGAGGCAGTTTGGGTTGAGCTGGGGTTGACCGAGATGTTGAGCACGCGCTGTGGCGCCACTGCCCCCTCCCCCTCTTGCCCTGCTGTCGAGTACTCTGTAGAAGCAAAACAGAGACTTGGTTCTCCACTGCTGATCTTTTGAGTGCAACTGTCAAGTGGGTCCCACTACCCCTCTTATCCTCTCAATTTCTCTCAAATTTGGAAAATGATCAAATTCAATTGTGGGAAGCTCAATTCTGAAATTCATTTGAATAATTGGTCATGTTTCATCCAAATTCAAATTTGAATTTGAATTCCTATGCAATTTAAAAACCTCTTTTAAATAGCTAGCAATGTACCTCCAAAACTCATGAAACTTTGTATCCCCACTAATATGGACTTGAGAAATTCAAATATGAAACCTGATTTTTGATTTGGCTTCTGCAAATGGGATTTTTAACACAACAGTTTGCATTTCTATTTTGTTGCCCTCATTTTAAATTTGAGTTTAACAAATTCAAGTTCAAAATCTGATTTGGAACTTTATCTTGCACATGATACTTCACATATGTGGTTTCAAATTCACCTTGGTTCCAAGCATGCAAATAAACATGAGCTTGTGTAGAGAGAGCTCTCTCATGTGCATCATTACATGTGAAAAAGTTTTAGCAAGTCCCAATTTTCACAAACTTGAAACCAAATGGCATTTAAACTTTGTTCATTTGTATTCACAATTTTTGGGACCGTTACATTCCTCCCCCCTTAAAAGAATCTCGTCCCGAGATTACAATAGAAGAATGAGATGGGAGGATAATTTACGTATATGACAAAAGTTCGGGATAGTGCTTGTGGATGTAATCTTCGCTTTCCCACGTCGCCTCATCCGCGGTATGATTACTCCACAGGACTTTGTAAAATTTCAAAGTCTGGTTTCGAGTGATCCGGGTCTTCTCATCGATAATCTGCACCTGTTGTTCAGTGTATGTGAGATCCGGTTTTAACTCGTCGAGATCTTCGGTGCGGATAGCAGCGGTAAATTTGAGGCACTTCCGCAGCTGGGACACGTGAAAGATGTCATGAATACCGGCAAGGTTTGCCAGTAGTTCCAGCCGGTAGGCTACATTTCCGCACTTCTCCGTGATGGCAAACTGATCGATAAATCGGGGAGCAAGTTTCCCCTTGACACCGAACCGATGAATTCCTTTTATCAGAGACACACGAAGATACACGTGCTCCCCGACGTCAAAACGCAGCTGTCGATGCCTATGATCCGCGTAACTCTTTTGACGAGATTGAGCAGCTTTCAGGTTCTCTTGTGTTATCCGAACTCTCTCTTCGGCTTTGTTGACAAGATCAACCCCGAACATTACTCTTTCACCGGACTCTCACCAATTCAATATTGTACGGCACTTCCGGCCATAAAGAGCTTCTATGGTGTCATTTTGATGCTCGTCTAATATCCGTTGTTGTATGAGAACTCCGCCAACGGTAAGTGATCATCCCAGTTATTACCGTGGTGGATAGCACACGCTCTCAGCATGTCTTCAAATATTTGATTCACTCTCTCAGTTTGCCCATGGGTTTGAGGGTGATACGCGGAGCTTCAAATCAATTTTCTTCCCAAGGATGCATGTAGCTTTTCCCAAAAACGGGCTACGAACAGCGATCCCCTGTCGTACACAATAGCATGGAGAACTCCATGTAAGAACAAGATCCATGCTATGTAGAACTCCACATACTTCTTTGCGTTGTATCCGGTATGCAAAGGGATGAAATGTGCTGATTTGGTTAATCGTTCAATGATTACCCAAATCGAATCATGTTGGTGGGAGGTCATCGGCAACTCGATGATGAAGTCCATACTCAAGTCCTCCCACTTCCATGCCGGTATTTGTAATGGTTGCAGCAGGCCCGACTTCTTCATACGGTCGGCCTTCACTCTCCGACACGTATCACATTCCGGACATACTTGGCTATCGCTCGTTTCATACGTGTCCACCAAAATTTCTTCTGGAGATCTTGGTACATTTTATTGCTGCCCGGATGAATGGAAAATGTGGACAAATGAGCTTCATCCAAAATTTTCATCCGTAGTCCCATATCCCGGGGTACTACTATCCGGTCTTTAAACCACAACGTACCCTGTTCGTCTTTCTGGAAGCACTTCATTTCTCTGTTGTCTATTCTCCACCTTATGATAGACATACCCTTGTCTTTTCTTTGAGCCTCGATGATCTCCTCTTGGATGGTAGGAATGAGAGAAAGATTGTAGAGTGCTCCATACGGGATGACACGGAGACTTGGTTCTTCATCATCCATTTCAGCAATTGTCAAGTGGTGAACATGCGCCTTATGACTGAGCGCATCGGCGACCACATTCGCCTTTCCCGGATGATAATGAATCTCAAGTTCATAGTGTTTAATGAGCTCTATCCATCTTCGTTGTTCAATTCTTTATGAGTGAAGATGTATTTCAAGCTCTTGTGATCAGCGTAGGTGTGCAAGATTTCCAATCAAGTAATGCCTCCACATCTTTAAAGCAAGGACCACGGCAGCTAACTCAAGATCATGAGTTGGATAATGTTGCTCATGGTTTCAGAGTTAACGAGATCCATAAGCGACCACTCGTCCTTCTTGCATCATTACATAGCCAAGACCGATGCCAGATACATCGCAATAAACGTCGAATGACTTTGTCGTATCCGGCTGAGCAAGATCTGGGGCTGTTGTGAGATGCTTCACTAACGTCTTGAAAGCTTGTTCACATGCAGCACCCCAAACAAATCTGGTATTCTTCTTCAACAGTTGCATAAGTGACCACTCGTCCTTCTTGCATTAGTACATAGCCAAGACCGATGCCAGATGCATCGCAACAAACGTCGAATGACTTCGTCGTATCCGGCTGAGCCAGAACTGGGGCTGTTGTGAGATGCTTCACTAACATCTTGAAAATCTCGAAATGAACCTCCAATAATAACCCTCTAAATCAAGGAAGCTTTGAATTTCATGCACAGACTTTGGTGACTCTCAATTCTGCACTTGGATAATCTTACTTGGATCAACAGCGATGCCCTCTGCTGAACTAATGTGTCCGAGAAAAGGTACTTGATTAATCCAAAATTTGCACTGCAGCACAATATGCAGATGCTCAACATGTTCTTCCTCTGATTTGGAGTACACCAGATGTCGTCGATAAAGACAACGACAAATTTATCCAACTCTGGCATGAACACTGAATTTATCAGGTACATAAAGTGTGCCGGAGCGTTGGTCAACCCAAAAGACATGACAAGATACTCATATAACCCGTATCGCATCGAGAATGCCGTCTTTGGAATATCTTCTGCCCGGATTTTAATATGATGATATCCGGATCAAAGATCCATCACCGAGAACCTTAGCACCCACTAATTGATCAAAGAGAATATCAACGCAAGGTAGTGGATACTTGTTCTTGATGGTAACGGCGTTACGAGGATGATAACCAACACAAAGCCGTAGTGTTTCGTCATTTTTCACAAACAATGTTGAGCAACCCCAAGGTGACGAACTCGGTCATATAAAGCCCTTTCTCATTAGTGTGAAATCCCAACATTCTAGCAAGTGGAGCTGCAATTCACACCGAGAAAATGGGAGGGAATTTAAACTTTTGAATATAAAGGTGTGAGCTCCAAGTCTAAGTTAAGCATGCAAAAACTGCTGAATATGAAGATCTTAAATCCACAACTCGATTCACCATACATCCTTAGGTAGCCCAACAAATTTTCAGATTATTTGGAAAGGATTTCCTATTTGTTGGAATTAAAATGGGAGGCAATTCGAATTTGAATTTAAACATCAGTTTCAAATTCTGACTTCATAGAAATTCAAATTTAAGTGCACCATGGTGTTCCTCATAATTCGTTTGGCCTATCCTCCAATTTTTAGCAAATTTGGAGCTCATTTGCTATTTTAAACCGAATTGGGGGATAAGAGGAAGAATTGTGGCTGTGTGGATCCCACTGGACAGAGACCCAATTGAATTTTCCACGATGTGCTCTGTTTCTCTTCACCGAGAGCAAGCCACCTCCCGGCAACGGCGCCCAACTGACCCGGTTATCACCAGCTGCTGTTCGGTAGATGAGGACGCCGAGTGAAGCAACCCAGTGCTACTGCCCACGTGAATCGGTTGCCCTCCCTCGGTCTCCACAGTTTTCCTCGCACAGCCCGAAGAAACTCCACGCCGCTCGGTTCCCTCGGCTCCCCAGCGCCCGAGCGCTCACGACTCCTCGTGGCCGACAATCTACACGAAAAGAACCGCCCTCAGGTGTGCAAACTGATGGTGCAAACCTTTTCTCTCTTACTGCATCGCCGAGGGAGAATATTCCCATTTATCACTTCGGTATTCATACCACCGAGCCGCCCAAAAACTCAAAATTCATAGTGATCACTTCCCTAAAGCTTGTGCCGAGCTACAAACATGTTCTAGACCTTCCCACGCTCCTCTAGGATAAAAAAGCATCGAAAATCATCAAGTTTTGGCGCTGTTCTTCGAAAATTCAGAGCCGCCACCAATTTTGGCCCTAGGTCGCTGATGAACTCATGTTTGCAGCAACTTTTGAGCTGATTTGAGTGCATGACGGTGATGAGGGTGCCACCACTGTGCTCTAGGAAGAAAAACCGAAGCATTTGAGCCACGGTGGAGGGAGTTCGACGTTACCAAAGTGGTTCCGCCGCCGCCGCCCGTCACCGATGGGTCTCCGGTGGCCGGTAGCCTCGGCCGACACCACAATCGAGCTTCCCGTGTTCCAAAAGTAAGGAGAGGCGACATTTAGCCCTAGGGACGACCGAAATCCTCGGTACGGCGGACCTCACCGGTGCCCACCACCGTGCGCCACCACCCGAGCCTCTGCTGTCACGAGGTTGAAGAAGAGGGGTGGGTCCCACTGTCAGCAGTTTAAATTTTCCCCATTTTCTGTTCAGATTTTCCTCCAACTTCAATTGCTCATAACTTTTGATAGAAACCTATGAAAATTGTCAAAAAAATTTCATTGGATTCCTCTCAGTGAGTACTATCTAGTGGTGCATCCCAATCTTTATAAAAATCCATGGATTTGGCTCAATAATTCAGTTAAAAAATATTAGGGAATTAATTACAGGAGTTCTGTTCATTGGAAAATTCCCAATTTTGGGCAGAGTCTTCCTATAAATATGTTTGAACTGCAGTAAAAGTTTCAGAGGCATTGGACCTCATTTGCTATGCCAAATGATGATTCGATCTTGTATGTCTCTGAAAATTAGGAAAAATAACAGAATCAATTTTCCAGCTTTTAGCCAATCTTGTAAATTCCATATCTCTGTGTAGGAAGCTTCAAAATGATGAAACCAAGTCCTATAGACTCATAAGACTCCCAAGATTCTGAAAAACCAAATTTGGAAAATGCCAAGACCCTAGAATTGCCATAGGAATTCAGAGAAGCCAAATAGCTAAGAAAATTCCTTAGGCCACATCTTACATCAACTTTATCTGAAATTTTGCAAGCCATACCTCTGGATGATCTATGGACCATTGTAAAAGTTTCAGAGCATGTTGAGGTCATCTCCAGTTTTCTGCTAATTCTTTCCAGCTTCATATGTATGTCCATTATATAGCTCTTTGGAATTTATTCCAAACATCCACTGCTCAACATGTTCTTTTCGATGTTCCAACACATAACCAGACCAAACTCTTAAGTCTTAGTTGATCTGAACTCTTCTGAAGTCATAAAACACATTTGTTTCATAATTTCTTACTTGCAATGTAAATTTGTGCATATCCATATCGGTAGGAAACACGACGGAGTTCGACGAAGGAGGTCAAGGGTGATTGATACTCCAAATGCATGACCCACAAACCCTTGGAGTTGAAGCGTAGAACAGGTTACCTTCATGTAGTTTTTGCTAGGCTTAAGTTGTATAGGAATTGGTACAAGTCGGGTAGTTAGAAGCTACTCGCGAGGCTAGGATTTTGGTTCAATGGGGTACGATTCTAGAGAATGAAATTCCTGGAATGGAAAATGAGACCGATCAGAGAGTAGGAGCAGCAGGACGTTGGGCCTGTGTTGCCTTAGCTCTGTTTGTGTTAGTTAAGGACCGATGCGTATGCCACCCTGTTGAGCAAGTTTGAACAGTACCGGATGCATACTGGAATTATGGGGTCCAGGAAACCGATGTAACTTGGGTACTCTCGTGTCGAAACTTATACCACCGTCCTTTGGGGGTTAGTGTCAGAGGTGTAAACGCACTAGTGGAGCAATTTCAGCGTGCTCCGGGTAGTGGCCCTTCTGATGGGTCGGTAGAACTGGTTCCGTATTGGAGTGACGGGTGAAAGGTTGCTGCATACAACGTAAGAAAGAGCTTTTGTGTGAGTCTTTCAAGGCAGGTGTATGTGTCGTGTGTTCCGGGTGTGTCCTGATTCGAATCACCGTCCCTCGCGGTTATATGAGTACCACTTGTTCACTACGTAGTAATTACTTCCAGATGAAGTGAAATGAATCATTGCTGTTGTGAATCTCTTAATTTCATTGTATGGCAAACCATGTATGCTATAGTTATAGAGCTCACTAAGTTTATCTTCCGCTTTGGGCATAACCACATCGGAGGAAAGCGTTTCTTATTTGATTGTGGACTTCCAATGTGAGGGCTGCCTAAGGCATATTAATCTGCTGCTATAAAACTGAAAGTAAGGATTAACATGTAGGCGTGTCCTCATTGCAACATATTTATCCTATATTATTAATCCCTGAATGTAGAGTTTCATGGTTAGGAGTGTCGGTTAAGTCTTGCTGAGCCATCGTGCTCACGGTTGCATTATTAGTGTTTTGCAGGTTATATAAAATTTGCTATGAAGATGGTTGTTCGGTGAGCCATCGGAGACTCAACGGAAACCCTGACGCTGCACTCATCTTTGTTGAAGCTAGTAAGAAGTGTCCGCGGGCTGGACGTCTTCTCTTTTGCATAGTTAGGACCGAGAGTACGTGTGTATGTATATTCCGATGCGTGTACCTTCGTGGTACATTATGTTGTAAATGACACTATCTTGAGAAATAAAAGACTTTGTATGTTTAATGTTTCTTTTCGTGTATGCTATTGGGTGCCGCATCGCACAGCACCACCCAATGAGTATTCTAGAGTGTGGATCCCAGAAGGGGTTCTCCACAGGCGTGGTATCGAAGCCGCATTGGGAATAGCACGCATGAAAAGACCGTATTTTTAAAAACTTAGAATCATACGATTGAGGAACGTATAGTATGCCCACATAAGGAATATTATTAGCATAGTTACTTAAGGTGGCAAGCTAATAGTATGTTATTATTCAATATTTCAATTCTGTAATGACGCACATACGTGGAGGTAAGCATGGTAAGAAACGCCACCGAAAGTTGTCAATTTCGGTTAGCTTCCCTGACGAGGAAAGTGGTTCAGGGTATAGGTCTCACAGCTTGGTGTGAGACGTCAATATGAAACTCTTGAACTCTTCATGTTCCTGAGTTCATATGAAACACTGGTCCCTGGCGTGCATTAGGCAAGAAAGTGTAAACCCCATCGCATGGTCGGTAACGCGATAGTGTGTTCTTCTGGAAATAGCCTAGGAGGACATACGCGGCGCTTACCATCGGCGTGCCCTGCAGGGTAGTAGGTGGTATCCGTTGGGTTGATGAAATTTCCAACCGTGACGACCCGTTCGCGCTCTACTCAGGTTCCCCGTTGTGTGGTGTGAAAACGCGACCATGTACCTTGAGACGTGACTTGACTCAAGGACGGCCCGTATGGCAATGATACGGGGCGTATGTTTTATTATGATATGGACCTTCCTGAAATGGAAAACCTCTTGTTTACTTCATTATTGATTTTTTCTGCAGGTACTTGACCGTTATAACATTGCGTGTAGAAAACGTGTGTGAGTGATCGTTTTAGTGCCACCCCTTAAGACGTATATGCCGGTGTAACGCCGGTTAGAATTTTTGATTTGGTGAGGAAACGTAGTACCGTGATATGTTTTCAACTGCATGAAAAATGAAGTTTTTGAAGAAAAGAGTAATTTTGGAGTCTAGGATTCCATTAGGGGTTAATGAACTCCTATATTGAACTAAGAGTCAATTGGGAGTATAGTTTCCATCTCAAATATTTAGAAACAACCTCCCCTGTTTTTGGCAGAATTTTTGCTGAACTTGAACAGGGCATAACTTTAGACTGGTTGAACCCATGGAGGTGAGGGATACATTTCTGGAAAGTTTTTGAAGTCTTCTACAACTTTTCTGTAGAACTCCAGAACAGAATCTCCCTTCAAATGGCTGAAAATTAACTGTCCAAAAACAGGGCAGCCCAAAAATGCTCTCTGGAATTTTCTGTATTTCGACCATAACTTCTTGTAGAAAAATTTCTAAGGATCATGTAAGACACCGTTAGAAAGTTCATGAGATATGCTACGACTTTATAGTTCAATGTTTCTCCAGGTTTTTGCCTTCATATCAATTTATGTCAACTTTGAAATATCATAACTCCTGATCCTAAATTGATATGAAGGCAAAAAATACATGTTAGAAATATATTGAAGTTATCTATAACTTTGATATTCAACTTGAGACATGAAATCGCCATTTTCATATTCAAATGTCACACCCGTATTATCCCAAAGAGCAACCGAGTGAATATCACATGTATGCCAGGATCATTCTCTCATACATGTGATGACAAATAGTGAAGCATCATTTATTACAAGCCACGTGTCGAATATAAATATGTCTTACAAAGCATACATCTCAATGGACAATAATAAGTTCATAACATGTAAATAAAACAGCAGCGGAATATTATTCTTCTAGGCTCCATCACAGGAGTTGCCCGGGGGACTCCATGAACCTAGAATCCTTCTTCGGGTCCAAAGTCTTGGTCATTGAACAGCACCTCATCCCCTTGACCTTAGCAGCAATTTAAACCAACAAATATGCAAGTTTGAGTACCGTTGGTACTCAGCAAGTGTGGGAAAGTTATGTCATGCATGGCTAGAGCAAGGAGAGGTTGAAATCATGGTTAAAGCACTACGCAATTAATACCTATTACCTTAGCTTATTAAGCACCTACATTACTACATATGTGAAATGATCCCAATCTCCCAACCCATTATCATAATCAAATAACCATACATCATTTCCAATGTTAAGCTCCCCGCTTAACATCCACAAATTCCAAAGTCATCATTCCTCTAATCATGAATAAGTCCAAGCCGCTCTTGACCGTGAGCATGGCTGTCATGACAGTTTCGACTCTGCAGAGTTTGCACCACTGTACCCACATGTAGTGATTTCATCCCCCGTTGCCGGGTGGACTAAAAGAACCTCCATTATGCCAGTAGCCACGAACCACATTCACACTTCCCAGGTGTGTAGCCAGGAGATCACTACGAAGCCTTTACAAAGGGATTCCCGACGAGCGTGGGCCCACTGAGGTTTCACCCCTAACAGTAAACAAGAGGCTCCAACCCCGCTGCAGTGACCCCCTCTTGATCCTTGCGGTTCATATGGTAGTCCAGCTGACACCTACTCCCCGCACCATCCAACACACCCATACTACGCCGGGGATACACCTAATTAATTGGCCAAGCTGCCCCATCTCAGCATGTGGTTGGCACGGTAAAGCCAGGTTACAGGCTCCATGAACCAGTCCTTAGGATCCAGGCAAGTACTAAACACAAACCCGAGTCTCGTGCACCCAGCACCAACCAAATCATCCAACCTGCCTCGATCCCAACCTCTACATACTCATAATATCTCATTCAAGAGTAAGGTAAATAAATTGATGATCTCATATCCCAATTTTCACATTCTAAGCATGGCTAAGCATAAGCATAATAATGAATGACATGATAAAATAAATCCCAACCCAAGCTACAAGGAAACAAGGTAATGCAAATCTAGGGAAACTTCCTAGCATGGGTTTCATATCTGACAATGCAAATAATTCTATCGACACATCCTAGTATAGGATCAAAGTGGTCAAGGACACTTGCCTTCTTCCTGCTGCTCTGGGAATGGAAAGTCTTGGTCTTGGAATGGGAGAACTTGCTCTGGGGCAGGTTCTACTCATGCCAATACACATAGCAAAAGAAAACAACAATCCATAAGACATAGTTCACACTTTCACTTCATACAAACCACACATACATACCTATGAATGTCATTCACATTTCTAAGTGTTGTGTGTCACTCTACATGTGTTGATTTTTGACCTACCTTCACCTTTAAACATATGTATACTATTTCTAACTTCTATGTTTAGATTTCTATTTGCACACTATATATGGAGTTCCAATTTGAACAAATTCTTTATATTTACTTATTACATTTCTTAGCCACAAAGTTTGTATAAAAAGGTATTTTCCTACTCCAAATAGGTTTTAAGATCTTCTACCAATTCCTAAACTGAAGTTTTTGGATTGGGAGACTTCATTTATCATTTTCTAATTATGCATACCCATTTTCCTATATTTTCTAGATTTATTTTCTATGCCTAAAGGTGAATTTTATTATGAGAATAGTAAGACACATCATCTAAACAGAATAGGTTCTGATCTAAAATGTTCAATAATATATCTTTGAACTTCCTCTCTGATGTGGAACAATTTAAATTTATTCTACTAGTTTTTAGAATTATTTCCTAGCCTAAAATATGTTTCTATAACTAATAAATGTGAACAATCAACTAGACAGATTCATTTCAGCTTAAAATCTATTTTTAACTCATTCTAAAGTTTTCCAAGTGCTAGGAGAGTTTAAATTTGAATTTACAATGTGTTTGCCTCACCTTTTAAATTTAAATCCTAATCACGTATTCAAATTTCTGAATTTAATATCATATAGGGTCAAAAAGGTAAATCCACCCTACTACAGGGTCTAATTTATTATTTCATAAATTTCCAGTGGTCCAACTACACATAATAGAGGGGTTTTCCTAATTTTTATTAAGTCCAGGGGCTAAAACTGATTTTTAAATGAATTTACACGAATTTCTGAAGTTCCAGGGGCTAGATTAGATGTTTCCGGGGCTAGCTCGTGTTTTCCGAGATCCCCAGGGGGTAGCGCGTAAGAATCCCGGCCTTCATAATGCGGGGCCGACGTGGACCGTCCGATTTAAAACAGGTGGCTGAGATTATAACACGAAGAGGTACGGGTTAGATCTAATAGGAACCGCACGATTTAAAATGGACGGGCCTCAGGGGGCCACGTCGCCCTGGCCGTGCGCGGGTGGCGCTTCCCGGCGGCGCGCGCGGCGGGAGGCGGCGATCTCGCCGGAGAACTTCCGATCTTCATCTATACCTCGTAAAACTGGGATTTCATGGCATAGATCGGTAGAGGGGAGGTCGGGGATCTCACCTTGGGGTTTTTCTTGAGTTCGGAGGTCCTGGGAGACGGTCGGCGATGAGGTCCGAGGTGAAAACGCGGTGGTGCTCGTCGGAGCTGTGTCTAGAGTGCAAAACACCCAATTTCTTTCACCTGCGAGGCTCCCAGAGGCGGTGGAACATGATCGATGCGTTAGATCAGAAAACCCGAGCAAGGATCGAGAGAAAACGGTGATCAGAGCTTCGGTTCTCACCGGGAGCAAAAACAGCCGATCGGGGAAGAAAACAGGGCGATGCCGGCGCTTATATAGACGAGGGAGGGCGGTGATCTGTTTGAATCGTGTTGGAGTGGTCCGGGACCAGAATTCGACTGGGGGACGAGGGTTTCCGGGGTTAGTTGCGATCGGGCGTGCGGAGGAGTCCGGGTTGTTGGCGCGAGCGAGAGGTGAGGGATGACACGCGGGCCCCGTGTGTCAGTGAGAGGGAGAGGCGCGCGGCTGTGGGCTGGCGTGGGGGGGGGGGGTATGGTGAGCCGGCTGGTGGGTTTCGGCCCACTGGCCGGGGGGGTGGTTTCTTTTTCTTTTTCTTTTTCCATTTCTTTTCTGTTTTGATTTGAATTTGAATTCCAATTTGAGTTTGAATTTCTGCACCACATGCGGTACGTCCAAAAATTTTTAAATTCCCCTCTTAACAGAATTTTGGGGTGTTACAGCTCTGCCCACCTTAAAAGAAATCTCGTCCTCGAGATGGGTGGTTCTAAGAAAACAATTCCAAAAACTGTGCCTTAAGCTCGTCTTCTCGCTCCCATGTGGCTTCCTCTTCCGAGTGATGCTTCCACTGCACCTTGCACATCCGGATTCTTTTATTTCTTGTGAGGCGTTCCATTGTCTCCAAAATCTTGACCGGTTGCTCGGCATAAGACAAATCCTCTCGTACGTCAACCTCATTCATGGGTAACATCTCTTCAGGCGTCCTCAGACATTTCTTGAGCTGTGACACATGGAATACGTCATGCACATCTGATAGGCGAGCCGGTAGTTCTAGTTGATATGCCACTTCGCCTTTCCTCTCCAGAACTTGAAAGGGTCCGATGTATCAAGGTGATAACTTCGCTTTCACCTTAAACCGACGAAGTCCTCAGATAGGGGACACCTTGAGGTAGACATAGTCCCCCCCATTGAAAACGGGCTCTCTTCTCCGTACATCGGCATAGCTCTTTTGTCGTGTCTGTGCTATCCTCAAGTTGTTGCGGATTTCCCTCACTTTTTCATCGGCTTCTTGTAGTACTTCGGGCCCAAACACTTTACTTTCCCCCGTTTGGTTCCAAAATAGTGGAGTTCTGCACTTCCTCCCATACAAAGCCTCAAATGGTGACATCTTCATGCTAGCCTGATAACTGTTGTTATAGGAGAAATCCACATACGGTATGTTCTTATCCCAACTCCTATTGTTCTTGAGTGCACACGCTCTGAGCATATCCTCAAGGATCTGATTGGTTCTTTCCATCTGCCCGTCAGTTTGGGGATGATAGGCAGAACTAAAATTCAGATGAGTTCCCATGGTTTCATGGAACTTCTGCTAGAACCTTGAGGTGAACTGTGTCCCTCGATTTGACACTATCTTCTTTGGCACTCCATGGAAACACACGATCCTTGTCATGTATAATTCTACCAATTTGGATCCGCTGTAGCTTTCTTTCACAGGGATGAAATGAGCTATCTTGGTTAGCCTGTCAATGATGACCCATATCGAATCATATCCCGATTGGGTCCTAGGCAGTCCCACTATGAAATCCATACCGATTTCTTCCCATTTCCATTCAGGCACTTTGAGTGGTTGCAATAATCCCGCGGGTCGTTGATGTTCCTCTTTCATCAACTGACATGTGTCACATAGGGCAACATGTTCCGCGACATCTCGCTTCATTCCATACCACCAATATCTGCTCTTGAGGTCATGATATATCTTAGTACTTCCAGGATGAATGGAATAGTCGGAATCATGAGCCTCCTTCAAAATAAATTCACGGATCTCCTTCACTTCAGGCACACAGATTCTTTTCCCGTGCCACACCGTACCTTGTTCATCCTCTCTGAAACCAGGGGCTTTATTATCCTTGATGAGTTCTCTGATTTCTTGTATCTTCTCATCAGTCTTTTGACCGTTGCGTATATCTTGCTCTAATGTGGAGTCCACTTCCATGGCGATGGCCTCACCACTATTCACCAGACATAGATTGAGTTTTATAACATCTTCCTTCAATTCTGCAGGCATGTCCTTCAAGCTCAACCTATTGACCTGCACCTTCCGACTTAAAGCATCTGCCATGACGTTCGCTTTCCAAGGATGATAGTGGATGCCCACATCAAAGTTGTTGATTAGCTCTAACCATCTCCTTTGTCTGAGGTTGAGATCTGGCTGTGTGAAAATATACTTTAAGCTCTTATGATCCGTATATATCTCTGTCCTTTTCCCCCATCAAGTAGTGTCGCCAGATCTTCAACGCGTGTACCACTACGGCTAGTTCTAGGTCATGTGTAGGATAGTTCTTCTCGTGTTTCCGGAGCTGCCGGGACGCATAAGCCATGACATGCCCTTCTTGCATGAGAACACATCCCAACCCGTTTCCAGAGGCATCGCAGTACACCGAAAAGTTCTTTTGCATATCTGGCATAACTAGCACTAGGGCTGTTGTCAATCTTTTCTTCAGTTCCTGAAAACTCGTCTCGCACTGCGGTGTCCATTTGAATGTGATTCCCTTCTCCAACAATTTGGTGAGGGGTCTCCAAATCTTGGAGAAACCCTCGATAAACCGTCGATAATACCCAGCCAATCCTAAGAAGCTTCGAACTTCCCCAACATTCTCAGGGGTCTTCCACTTCTGTACATCCTCGATCTTGGCGGGATCTACGGAGATTCCTCCCTCCGAGATTATATGTCCTAAGAAGGGAACTCTCTTCAGCCAAAACTCACACTTGCTCAACTTGGCATATAGTTGGTGTTCTCTCAGCTTTTGCAACACCAACCTTAGGTGTTTCGCATGTTCTTCTTCATCTTTGGAGAAGACCAGAATGTCATCTATGAAAACCACCACAAATTTGTCCAGATATTCCATGAATACCTTGTTCTAGAGATACATGAAGTATGCCGGGGCAATAGTTAGCCCGAAATGCATGACGGTGTATTCATACAGTCCGTACCGAGATACGAAAGCTATCTTTGGAATATCAGTTTGCCTTATCTTAAGTTGGTGGTATCCCGACCTGAGATCAATTTTCGAGAACACATAAGCTCCCCTCAACTGATCAAACAAGTCTTCAATGCGGGGTAATGGGTACTTGTTCTTGATGGTTACTTCATTCAACGCACGGTAGTCTACGCACAATCTTTGGGTTCCGTCCTTCTTGGGCACAAATATCACTGGAGCTCCCCATGGTGAGGAACTAGGACGAATGTACCCCTTCTCTGTCAACTCTCTTAAATGTTCCTTGAGTTCTTCCAGCTGTTTAGAGTCCATCCGATAAGGCCTCTTGTATATTGGAGTTGTTCTAGGCACTAGCTCAATCGTGAATTCCACTTCACGATCGGGGGGCATACCTGGCAACTCCTCCGGAAAAACATCTGGATATTCCCTGATGATCCTGATCTCCTCCACTTCCACCTCAACTTGATTGAGTTTAATGTCCCTCCTAGGCTCTTGTATAGTTATGAACTTTACTCTTGTGCCACTAGGGTGAGTTAGTTCCACCGTTCTTGTCAAACAATGGATGATTCCTTTATGTTTGGTCAACCAATCCATACCCAAAATAATATCTATCCCTTGTGAATCTATCACTATGAGGTTGGCAGTAAATACTACCCCATTAATGTCTAGATTCACCTTGGGACACACTTGTATTGTCCTTATTTCTCCACCTGGAGAGTTCACTGCTAGCATATGGTTCATTTGTGTGGTTGCTAGATCATGCTTCTTAACAAACCCTTGAGCAATGAACGAGTGGGTAGCACCAGAATCAAACAACAGGGTTGCAATGTGTAAATTGGCAGGAAACTTACCAACTACCATGTCGGGTGCCTCTTGCGCCTCCTCCATGGTGACGTGGTTCACCCGTCCTCGCATTACATTCTGCTGTTGCGGCTGCACGGGCTTCTTCTTTGGGCACTTATGGGCGTAGTGCCCCACTTCACCAAAGTTAAAGCATTGCACCCCAACCTTAGGTGCCTGGCCTTTGTTGTCTTGGGGTTGGTTTGGGGGTCCTTGTACTTCTGGTCGAGGTTGATATGTGGGGAGAGGCTGCTGTACAAACTGACGTTGTGGCTGTGCTGGTGCTGACAGAGGCCTGAAGTTCGGGTTGTACCCTCTCGGTGCTGAGTAGGGTACCGCAGCACGGCTCGTCTTCCCTGCGGGTTGCTGCATCAGACGTGGGCGTGTGTTGCTACCCAAGGCTTGGTGTGACCATCCCACCTTCCTCTTGTTTTCATTTTCCAAGGCCTTCAGCTTCCTCTCCACATCAAATGCTCTGTCCACCATATTTTGGAAGCTTTCATACTCATTGGAGGACATTGCACACTGCATTTTCGCTGTAAGTCCTTCCACAAAGCAGTCCTGTTTCTGCTCATCAGTCTCGATGTCCCGTGGTGCATAACGGGATAGTTGGATGAATTTAGTGAGGTATTCCTCACAGTCATGTTTCCTTGCTGCAGTCCCAAGAACTCCTTTCTCTTGTTTTTTAGTTCACCCCTTGGTATGTAATGGTTGCGGAAACTGCGCTTGAACTCTTCCCAAGTGATGTTCTCGGGGTCATGATGGGCTGCCACATAAGCGGTCCACCAATCAGCAGCAGGTCCATGCAATTGGTGAGAGGCAAACAGCACCCTCTCATACCCTTGGCATTGTATGATCCTCATCTTGCTCTCAATGGTCTTTAGCCAATCATCTGCCTCCAGAGGTTCAGCAGCACTTGCAAACTTTGGAGGTTGAGTCCCTAGAAACTCACTCAACCTTGGTTGGCGTGGTGCAGCTTGTGGAGGTGGAACTTGATGCAAGTTGGCCACCACTTGAGTTAGGCTCTAGATGAGCTGATTCTGATTTTCAAGCATTTGGTGGATGGGATCAACTCCTTCACGGCGACCACCCCTGTCTTGTCCTCCAGAAAGATGAGGGCTGCCGGCCTCATCGTTGTTGTTGGCGGGGTTGGCACCTCGACCCTTTCCTCTTCCGGCCATCTATCATGATCAACCAAATGTCAATTTAAAGCATTACGTGTTAACTTCCAATTTGCTTGTTTAAACATAAAATTTTGAGGCCTTATTATATTTAAATTTTCTGAGGGTTTCACGTCTCACGCGAAAATAAATGCACTCTTAATTCATAGGGGTTCACACATCAAAGCAAAACAACCTGAAGACGAGGTTGTGGACAAATGCCCATGGCTTCCACAACTCACGTCACACACCAAACATTAACACACCATTAACTAAGGTATGGACTCGCCTACTCGATAACCTGCTGAACTATGGGAAAGGACTCTACACGACTCGTATCACTGAGCTGGCTCCTCGGGGTCTTCCTCATTATTGCGGCTGCCCTCTGACTCCGCTTTGGGTGGGGAAGCTGCTGGTGGAGAAGTGCGGCGACGCCTGCTCGCTCAGCGGTCTGGGGAGTCAGGAGTCCTTGTGTCATTCACGGTGACACACAGTTCATTCCCATCTCCTCTTTCTCTCGCCCTCAAACTGGCTTGAAGCAACACCTCAGTCTCCTTCAGGGTGTCACGAACATCCTGAAGCTCCTGCTGGCACTCCTGCAGTCGAGTGCTGAGCATAGCAGCATCCTCCAAGCACATGTCCATGTGCTCATGGGAAGTCCCCTGCTGCACTGGCGGGTACTTGTACTCCGTTGTACCACTCTCACGCTGGAGGACATACATGTACTCAGTCCTGTCCAGGTGGCGACGGTAGATGTGACTCTAGCAGGTGATGGCCTCCTAGGTGATATCCTTCTCCGCATCGACCTGTGTCGCTCAACAAGCTGGAGAGCGGTGGATCTTGAGCAGCTGATTTTCATGGATAATCCTCATTTCTGAACTCCATTCTTCCCGCTTCTCACGGATGGTCCGGGTGGAGCTGTAGTGTATGATTAGCTTGCCCGTATTGCCGGCGGCGTGGAGCATACGCCGAAGACGCCGCAACAAGCCTCCTACTGGCAATCCGTAGGAGAGGTACGTCACCGGACGGTTCTCCTCTCTCAAGGCAAGGGCAACTACGGGAACTCTCCCTCCGGTGGACTTGCGGGCGGTGCGGATCATGCTAACCATCTAAAACATAAAGCATTTAAAATTAAGTCATATAAGATTTTGAACAAAAAAATCCCGTTTTGAATAAAAGTTGGGGTAAGATGAATAAAGTGACCCCATCAAATAACACCTTCAACCCACACTTTTGTAAAATAGTTTTTAAGGAATTAGGTTCTTAAATACGTCCATTTCTACCTAGGTCCACGTTCCTACGGGCAACCTTGGCTCTGATACCACTTCTCTCACACCCGGATTGTCCCAAAGAGCAACCGAGTGAATATCACATGTATGCCACGATCATTCTCTCATACATGTGATGACAAATAGTGAAGCATCATTTATTACAAGCCAGGTGTTGAATATAAATATGTATTACAAAGCATACGTCTCGATGGACGATAATAAGTTCATAACATGTATATAAAACAGCAGTGGAATATTATTCTTGTGGGCTCCATCACAGGAGTTGCCCAGGGGACTCCATGAACCTAGAATCCTTCTTCGGGTCAAAAGTCTTGGTCATTGAACAGCACCTCATCCCCTTGACCTGAGCAGCAATTTAAACCAACAAATATGCAAGTTCGAGTACCGTTGGTACTCAGCAAGTGTGGGAAAGTTATGTCATGCATGGCTAGAGCAAGGAGAGGTTGAACTCACGGTTAAAGCACTACGCAATTAATACCTATCACCTTAGCTTATTAAGCACCTACATTACTACATAGGTGAAATGATCCCAATCTCCCAACCCATCATCATAATCAAATAACCATACATCATTTCCAATGTTAAGCTCCCCGCTTAACATCCACAACATCCAAAGTCACCATTCCTCTAATCATGAATAAGTCCAAGCCGCTCTTGACCGTGAGCACGGCTGTCATGACAGTTTTGACTCTGCAGAGTTTGCACCACTGTACCCACATGTAGTGATTTCATCCCCCGTTGTCGGGTGGACTAAAAGAACCTCCATTATGCCAGTGGCCACGAACCACATTCACACTTCCCATGTGTGTAGCCAGGAGATCACTACGAAGCCTTTACAAAGGGATTCCCGACGAGCGTGGGCCCATTGAGGTTTCACCCCTAACAGCATACAAGAGGCTCCAACCCCGCTGCAGTGGCCCCCTCTTGATCCTTGCGGTTCATATTGTAGTCCAGCTGACACCTATGCCCTGCACCATCCAACACACCCATACTACGCCGGGGATACACCTAATTAATTGGCCAAGCTGCCCCATCTCAGCATGTGGTTGGCACGGTAAAGCCAGGTTACATGCTCCATGAACCGGTCCTTAGGATCCAGGCAAGTACTAAACACAAACCCGAGTCTCGTGCACCCAGCACCAACCAAATCATCCAACCTGCCTCGATCCCTACCTCTATATACTCATAATATCTCATTCAAGAGTAAGGTAAATAAATTGATGATCTCATATCCCAATTTTCCCATTCTAAGCATGGCTAAGTATAAGGGCCTCAGTTTTTGACACCTATTTGAAGTGTTCATCACCATACCACACACTTCATTTGAAGTAAGTTGATGAACACAAATGAAGAGCAAGTAACCACCATCAACATGCTCATTAGAGAACAAACTCACATATTGCAAAAGTGGTATTTCCCACATGTGATATAGGTGGGCTGGACATATGAAAACTCCTACACATTGCTAAGGATGTCCATGTCAAGTTTCACCCAAATTCAAAACCTTTTCAAGGTCATTTTGGGTATAGTTAGAAAGAGGGCAGTTTGAAACCATATTCAAATAGAAACTGTTTTTATCCCATGAATTTAAAAGTGGGAGGCATATTCTTATTCAGCACATTTTTGTGAGCTCACACACCAATTTTCACTCCATTTGGAGTTGATCTTGACATGAGCTAAGTGGAATAAATTCAAACTTTATTTGAATTCAAAACTGAACTTGTGCTGAAATTCATTCAAACCAAACCCAAGTTGAATTCTACTCAATTCAAATGGCTCATGAGTGAATAATTTGAATCACCAGGGGTATTTTGGGGTTCACTGTTTCCAACAGTGATTAGGAGTAAATTTCAGAGGTTAAAACCCTGGGTGGGGCCCACATGTCATAGAGAGAAGGAGGCAAAACTTGCACACAAAGTCACAGCCTCGGTGGGAAATTCTACCGAGCAGCTGTCGGCTGTGCCACCGAGCAGCTACCGGCGCCACCAGCTGCTTCCCCTCTCAGCGCGCTGGCGCCCAGGGCGGCTTGCTCGCGCCCCCACGCGACCGGCACCGCCTCAGCCGAGCAGGAGTCGGCTGGCTTTATCTTCTCGCGGGCAAACCTGAGCAGCGGCATTGTTTCTCGCCGCAGCTCTCTGCTCAATCGGGAAAACCAGCAAAACAATCTCCTCCTTCGTTCCTTTGCTGCTAGACAGCAACCTGAGGTCGCACTCCACCTCCCCAACGCCAGAAACCCCGAGCTCCGACCTCCTTTGTCCGAAAACGATCGCCACCGCGGCGACCTAGCCTCAGCCGAGAGTCAGGCGTCCGTGGACAGCATTCCACAGGCGTTTTCACGGTCCAGCAAGAGAGGCAACAGGAGCGCGGGACGTGCTGGTCTCCTCCAAGTTTGGAAGCAAACCGTGAAGAATCCACAGAGAATTTCCAGTTTTTGCTCCGGCGACCGTAAACCGAGCTTCCGGTACAGATTCTTCAAATTCTCGCTCTATGATCTTTCGGTAGTTATCAAATCTTGCACATAGACGCTGGACTAGCCGGCGATCAAGTTCTTTTCTGCATCCGTGGCGTGAAACTGTCTAGGAGTGATGAATTTCGAGCTCGATCAAGGGCGGTCATGGCGGGCACGATCGGTCACACGGTGCCGACCGAACTGCCGCCATCCCTGAACCCTTTTGACACCTTGTCAAGCTTCCTAGAGGCACACTGATGCTGTAGGACCGTTTGCTCGAGGTGTTGGCGGGTTAGAACCCACGGTCGGCGGCGCCGAACCTCAACCGAGGCCGCGGCACGTCGCCGAGCTATTTCCCGACACCCCCAGCCCGACCTGACACCACCGACATGTTCCTCGACGTCGACAACCCCCTGCCGGCGAGTTTCAGACCATGGGAGTTCCGGCAGCGGCGAGCCGGCGAGCTCCGGGTCTGCTCCGGCGAGGTCGGCGGCGCGGGCGAGAGAGAGCGGCGGGAGGAAGACGAAGCTGGCTGGCCCACGTGTCAGCGGCTGAAGAATTTAAATCAGGATCAGGTGTGTCCGGGAACGGCTGTGCTGGCGCGCAAATACCCTGTGAGCCCCGGTGTGCCGGACACCTCCGCGCTTGACACGTGTCCCCGCGGGCCCCGAGAGTTCAAACTTTTCCCCCAATTTTCAGATTTCTTCCAGACTTTAAATCCTCATGACTTTGGCTAGAAAGCTCCAAATCGAGTGAACCAAAATTTTCTGGATTCAGATCTCTGAGCACTTTCCAGCAAATCAAGTTTCACTTCATGAAAACCCTTATTTCTCCAGAATTAATTCCTCCAAGTTTAAAGTGTTAGGAATTTTAACTGGAGAATCCTTTGGAGGAAAATCCTGAAATTTTGCTGGGATGTTCATCAAAATATCCTTGAACTACCATAAAAATTTCCGACCCATTTGAGCTCATTTGATCCACCTAATGGTGTGATCAGTGAAACTGTTCCAGAGAAAATAGAAAATGTTCAGAAACATTTTCAGAATTTTTTCTGAAATTGTTTAGCTCATATCTTTAGTTAGGAACCTTCAAATTAAGTGAGACCAACTCCATTAGAACCCTCTGAAAATCTAGACTTCAGAAAGTCGTAGTTTGTTTCATGAAAATCCTTAGAACACCCTAAAAGCCTTCAATTAAGGTCAAGTATATGATTAATTGTGGAGGGCTCAAATGAGCTTTGCTGCAACTAAAACCTGACCAAGTCTCTGTTTAGGTTCTAACCAAGCCACAGTAAAAATTTCACAGTCATTGGGCTTGTCTAGTAAGAGTTATAGACTTCACAAGTCAAAAGTTAATACAACTGCATTTAAATTAATACATGTATTGCTTCTATCATGTAGTCGCTAAGGTCGAGGAGGAACCCGAAGTCCTAGACTTCGTTACTCTGGAGGAGCAGCTAGCCTACGACCAAGAGCAGCAAGGCAAGCTCCGGTTTGCATTAACCGTTTTACAAATTTTTATTGTTTTGAGCACTTACGTGATTATTATGATTCTTTGCATTAGAGTCTTGTTTGGAAACCCAATTGCATAGCCAAGAAAACTATGGGTTGGGTTTAGGATTGCAAACCCCGTTAGCAACTGCAATGGTAAGATAGTTTAGGTTTCGGTACAAGTCGAGTAGTTGGAACTACTCACGACCATAGGCTAGAGGCACTCGACTCGGGTAGTGATAGCACATGAAACACATGGCAAGAAAATGAGACCAAGCGGAGGGTAAGGGCAACAGGACTTTGGGTCCTGTGTGCTGTAGCTCCGCTTGTGTCGATTGAGGACCGAGCCGTGTGCGGGCCTGTTGAACAATCTCGAACAGTACCGAAGACCTACCGGCTATATGGGAACCGGGAAACCGATGTAACTCGTGTAGCTGGGTGTTGAGGCATAGCTGGTCGTTCAGAGGGTAGGTTGAGAGCTCGAGGTGTAAACCGGCTGGCGGCACGGAGATGCGCGTGCAGAGACCTCTTGCTCGGGACGATTGAACCGGTTCAACATTTGTCTAACGGGTGAAAGGTAGTTGCGTACGGCGTCCGTGATGGTTGTTGTAGGCAACATCGAGTACGGGCGTACGTGACGGGTTGTTCGGGTAACCCTGCAGGTGTAAATCGATTATAATCGCCGTCCCTCGCGGTCAGTGAGTACCACTTGTTCACTGTACCGTGATGTAGAAAGAACAGAGTAGTTGCATGTTAGAATGCTGCTGATTGAAAGATGGACTTGATTGTTAATGGTTTGTGTAGTTTAGAGCTAACTAAAGTTCCTTTCAACATTGGGAAAAGTACATGAGAGAAATGCGTTTCTTGTTTGATTGCGGCTCTCTCATATGCCCTAGCGTAAGGTTCTCCACAACCTGCTGCTAAAACTTGAAAGTAAGATTCTACTAATTAGGCGAGTCCTTGCAAATGATTTTTACCTCATGTAACCCATCACCCCTCATGTAGAAGTTCCATGTTTAGGTGAGACGGGTCAGACTTGCTGAGCCTTCGTGCTCACTGCCTGTGTTTGAAGCTTTTGCAGGGTTCTATGAGGAAGGGACTCCCGAAGAGGAGACGGAACCCCAGGAGGGGAACCCCGTCGAGTGGGAGTCGTGCACGCCGCAGAGTTAGTGTGCGTGTGTGCTAGTAAGGACACGTTCTAGGGCTGAACGTGCACTTGATGCTTAGTCTACGCCCGTAAGTGTAGACTGAACTTATTTTGATGTAAACATGTTCATAAACTTGTTTATGTAATAAAATTTCGCTTCCGCTTTGTACCTTTGACGTGTGTTATCCGGTGCTGTGCAACGTAGCACCCCTCAGCGTGATCCTGGCTCGACAAGACCGTGAGGTCGTGAAAGCATTGGTATCAGAGCTCGCTTGAGGTTTAACGCACTATAAAGGTCATCTTTTTCAAAAATCCTGTGAGGAATGAGTTAGTAGCCCATATAAGGATGTTATTAGCATATAGAAAGTGGCATATTAACTTATTTGATTATGTCGGAAAATCGTGCATCTCGGGACGTTTATGTCCTGGGGGGTGCACGTAAGCGCTGTCCACCAGTGCGCACAAGCTGAAGGGTGGAACCCCACGGGTGGCAGGTAACCCGACCCGCTTTGATATGCTCTACGACTCTTCATGTCGTTTGGGGTATTCGAGCAACGTCTATCCCTGGCGTGCGTGGTGCAATTTGGGAGACCCCGTCACGTGGTCTGAAACGTGAACACGTAACTCAAGGCGTGTTTGGCTTGAGAACATCCGGGTGAGTGATGACGGCCAGGTGTACGAACTGTATGGATTCCGGGCTCGGTGTGCAGCCGAGTCTGACGATTGTTTGAGTTTCTGCAGGTAGCCTGACCACGAAATGGTAGACGTGTAGCATCCGTGTGCGAGTGACGTTTAGTGCCACTGAATTAACGAAGCCGGCAAAGTCCGGTATAGATTTTTCTTTGTGAGGACGTAGTACCGACATAATCTGGTGACGCATCAACGTCACACCCAACTAAATGAACAACTTCATTTAAAACTTGATGGTTTTAATCTAAAGTAGTAAAACTTGATGTAACTCCTTCCCTTGAACAGAATATTCAAAGTTAACAAGTTTTCAACTTATAGGTTGTTAAGGACAGAGCACTCTGTTTTCAGCTGAATCAAGGCTGAAGTTAATCAGAGGTTACAAGTTGAGTTCTTTCGAGGTTGGGGTCATATGATACATTTATGGAAAGCTTTGGAAAAGATTTACAACTTTTCTGTTAAGGTCCAGAGGTGTTTCATCCCTTAACCAATCGAAAAATGCAGTAGAGTATAAACTGTCCAGAAAACAGGACAGAGCAAACACTCTCTGTAAATTAAGCATAACTTCCTGCTTAAAAATCCAGAAATAGAAAATGAGGTAGTTCTGGAAAGCTTATGAGACAGGTTACAACTTTGTAACAGAAAGTGTTGTCATATTAGGAGCAGAATTAACTGGAATTCTTGGATCAAATCAGTACCTAAAGCAGGGAGGTGCTGTCGAATTGTTTCCAGAAATTCTGCTAACTTTGACATCTCATAACTTTTGAACCAGGACAGATCTTAGGCCAAGCAAATACTTTATGGAAATCTATTGAAGTTATCTTTAACTTTTATGTTGATCTCCAGAATTGGTTTTGCCTTTAACATGGCCTAAATCAGGTTGAAATGGAAACTGATCAGGGCTGTCATGTTGAACAGAAGATCAGCAGTCAAATTTGCTTAAAATTTGAACTATGTTTCCAAGTTTTATGGGTTCAATGACATGTATTATGTTATAACTCAGAGTTTTACTGTTTAAATAAATATTTGACATTTCTCAAATATATTTTTACAGATGACAGCAGATAAGCAATTGGAGAACGGGTGGGTGGTGTCCCACTGTTCTCACCGTAGCGGCTACCCGGAAGCATTATGGCAAATGCTCCAATATTTCGGGTACAACCAGATGCCGCAGTACTTCGCCAAGGAAGAAGGCGAAGAGGGGAACAAGACGTGGACGATCCATGTCGAATTCCCTGCAGGACCTACGCCACCCGGTTGGGTGCCGTTCACCGTCACGATGAGAGGAAGACAACCGGAAGGGATGTGGCAGGTGGCAGCCCGTGACACCATGTCACGTTTCTGCCAACTACACGTGCAGGCTATGGAGGGCACTCCATACGCGCTCGTTCCGGTGGAGGTACGGGCTCAGCATGTGTGGGAAGAGAGGTACCTGGAGGCAACAGACCCGTGTTGCCCAATGTACAACCCCGCGGAGGCAAATCTCAGCCTCCAGATGAGGGCGGGAAACGCCGTGAGGGACAGCCAAGATGTTCATATGGAGCATCTCGTCATAAAGCTCAAGGGGAGCACAAGCGGTGGGGACCATTTCGAGAGTGCTCACAGCGCACTCCGCAATGTGCTCCTTCCGACGATCAAGCGACTGAATGAACAACACAATCAGTTGCGTCGTCTGAAGAAGGCATAGAAGAAGAGCCGTGTTGACATCGCGGCGTTGCAAGAACTGGTACAGAATCTGACCCAGCAGAATGAGAAACTTACTCAAGAGTGGGACGACGCTATTGAGGAAGGGCAAGGCTGGGAAGAAGATTACAACCAGGCCATGGACGAGGTGCATGCTTTGCAGGACCTCGTACCTCCGGTATTGGGCATACCGGTGGTCTTGGGTCTTCCGGCAATGGGAGAACCCGGGATGGGAGAAGAGGTGGTAGATCCAGAGCCACCAGAAGAGGTACCGGAGGAGGAAGACCCACAGCAGGTCGAGTTCTACTCCGAGTAGGGGGTTATAGTTGCCATGTAGGGCAGCTAGGGTAGTGTAGCACAAATTTTGTAATCAGCGACATGTCGTGTAGACAGTAGCATATGTATAGGTAGTGACGACATGAGCACGACTTATCGGAGACCCGAGAATAATGTATCTTGTATAAAGTTTATGCTTTATCAATATATGTGAATGTTGTGCAAATTATTCATGTGTCACTTCAATACCTACTGTTGCATATGGAAATTTTTCAGTAAGACATGTGCTAATTGCTGCTGTTTTGAATTTCAGAATGACGCGTACTCGTGCCAACCCGGACGTTGGGGGTACTAGTAAAGGGGGAGAGACCTCCCAACAGCCTCCTGAGGAATCCTCGGGACCGCAGCAGCAACAATAGCAACAGCAACTGCAAACACCGCCACCGCCACTGCCAACGGTTACATTGGCCGACATCGTCGCGGCAATGGCGGGTTCACATCAGCAGCACACGGGGTTGCTGCAAACACTTATCGCCAATACGTCTCGCCCAGAGAGACGTCAAGACCGTGAGGAGCGTCAACAGAGCTCCTACTCCGACTTCCTGGCGACTCATCCCCCAGTATTCTCAAGGGCGGATGAACCTCTTGATGCGGGCAACTGGCTCCGCGCAATAGAGATGAAGTTCGGGCTGCTCCAAATAAGCGAGCAGCGCAAGACTCAGTTCGCGGTCCAGCAGCTCCAAGGATCCGCGAGCGCGTGGTGCGCCAACTTCTGTGCTTCACAGCCCACCGACCGAGTGATGACCTGGACGGAGTTCCGGACGGTCTTCAGGGCCTATCATATACCGCCAGGTTTGATGAAGAGGAAGACGCAGGAGTTCTTACACCTGCAACAAGGGAGCCGGAACGTGCTGGAATACTCCAGGGCGTTCAACGATCTCGCGCTCTACGCGTCGTATCACACAGATACTGACAAGAAGCGGCGGGACCACTTTTACCAGGGGCTTAACCCGCTCCTGAAGGACAAGTTGGCGATGTTCAATCGCGGCAGCCTCAACGACATCATTGATGCTGCGATTGTTCAGGAGGACTCCGGCAAGGAGTTAGCGGCGGTGGAGACAAAGCGAAGCGCACCGCAGAGCAGCGGAGAAGGAGGCGGTCCTTCTCAGAAGTTTCGGATGGTGAATCACCCACCATCAGGTCCACACTGGCAGCCACCACAGCGGTCGATGCTGTTCCGCAGTCGGCCGTACTCTTCACCGGCATTCAGGCCGGCACTGCCAGTACCACCTCCGCAGCAACAGCAGCAGCGGGTGATGCCGCGTGCGTATGCACCTCAGCAACGCATGCCGGGCTTTCGTCCCCCGAGCACTACACCAGCAGCGGCCACATGTTACAAGTGTGGTCGTCCAGGACACTTCGCGAGCAGTTGCCCGGAGAGGCAAGGCGGCGGAGTGGCACCGCAGTTTCCGGGGAGGAATCAACCCCGGAACCCTACTAATGCGCGGCGGGCAAACCCTAGGCCCGGCACTGTCCACCAGCTTGCCATAGAGGACGTACCGGAGGGTGAGCCAATCCTTGCGGGTATGTTCCAACTCCATGAGCACCCCGCTAAAGTACTATTTGATTCAGGCGCCACGCATAGCTTCATTAGTCAAGCTTTCATTTATAAATATAGCTTGCAAATACTACCCACCGATAGTCCATATGTGATATGTTCACCGGGTGGGAAAATTTCAGCAAGCATGATGGTCCCAAAAGCGCCATTGTGCTTAGAGGGTAGAGTTTACCCTACATCTCTCATAATCTTAGAGGGACAAAAGGTCGATGTCATCTTAGGGATGTCGTGGTTAACCCGCCACGGCGCTGTTTTAGACACCGTCCTCCTAGTGGTGCACTTGAACTCAGAAGTGCACGAGTCTCACTCATTATTTCTGGACAGTCCAGAAATAAAACTTCCAAGTGTCTATCAAGCCACAACCATCAGATTGGAAGATATTCCAGTGGTCCGAGAGTTCCCTGATGTATTCCCGGTCGATTTGCCGGGGATGCCACAAGATAGAGAGGTGGAGTTCAAGATTGAACTGGCACCGGGAACCATGCCAATATCCTGAAGGCCGTACAAGATGGCGCCCAAGGAGTTGGCTGAACTGAAGACTCAGCTCACGGACCTTCTGGAGAAGGGTTTTATTAGGCCGAGCTCCTCGCCATGGGGCTGTTCGGCATTATTTGTCAAGAAGAAGGATGAGACGTTGCGGCTTTGCGTGGACTATCATCCATTAAATGCCGTAACCATCAAGAACAAGTACCCGTTGCCACGGATCGACATGTTGTTTGATCAGTTGGTCGAAGCAAAGATCTTATCCAAGATGGATTTAAGATCCGGGTACCATCAGATTAAGATAAGGGCTGAGGACATTCCAAAGACAGCTTTCTCGACAAGGTACGGACTTTATGAGTACCTGGTCATGTCCTTCAGCCTCACCAATGCTCCAGCTCAATTCATGTACTTAATGAACTCGGTATTCATGCCAGAGCTGGACAAGTTTGTCGTGGTCTTCATCGACGACATCCTGGTATATTCCAAGTCGGAGGAAGATCACAAGAAGCATCTGCGTATAGTCTTGCAACGGCTGCGGGATCACAAGCTATACGCGAAATTCAGCAAATGCGAGTTCTGGATATCGCAAGTGCCTTTCCTCGGGCATATCATCTCAACGGAGGGTATCGCTGTAGACCCGAGCAAGATCACTCAAGTGCTGAATTGGAAATCCCCGAGAACTGTTCACAAGGTACGGGGTTTCCTCGGACTCGCGGGATATTATCGGAGGTTCATTCCGAACTTCTCGAAGATTGCCAAGCCAATGACAGAGCTGCTGAAGAAGGATACCAAATATGTTTGGAGTCCACCGTGTGAAGCAGCATTCAAAGCTTTAGTCAAGCACCTCACATCAGCACAGGTTTTGGCGCAGCCAGACACAACAAAACCGTTCGATGTGTACTGCGATGCATCCAGCATTGGGCTCGGATGTGTGTTGATGCAAGACCGAAGAGTGGTCGCGTATGGGTCACGGCAGCTTAGAAACCATGAGCAGAATTATCCAACCCACGACTTGGAGCTCACTGCCGTGGTACTTGCACTAAAAATGTGGAGGCACTACCTACTGGGTAACCTCGTACATCTATATACCGACCACAAAAGCCTCAAGTACATATTCACTCAGAAGGAGCTGAACATGAGGCAACGAAGATGGTTAGAATTGATAAAGGATTACGAAATAGAGATCCATTATCATCCGGGCAAGGCAAACATAGTGCCAGATACGCTGAGCCGCAAGTCACACGTCAACAATCTGACCATCACACCGTTGGAAGAGAGCGAACCACCACTGCATCTGATTACACATGGAGCTCTATACAACTTAGCTTTGATCCCCACAATCTGTGAAGAGATAGCGGCAGCTCAGAAACATGACAAGGGCATGTCGCATTTGCGGAGACGTGTAGACAGTGGGGAGCTGAAATGTTTCCGGAAGGACGGAGACGGCGTCCTATGGTTCAAGAACCGGATCATCGTACCCCGTAACCCGGAATTACGAAAGAAGATCTTTGATGAGGCTCACTTGTCAAAGTTTTCTATTCACCCCGGCAGCAACAAGATGTATCAAGAACTCAGAAGCAAGTTTTGGTGGACACAGATGAAGCTGAGACTGCAAAATACGTGTCCGAGTGTGATACATGTCGAAGGGTGAAGGCAGACCATATGCGGAAACCGGGACTGCTGCAACCACTGGGCATTCCTTCCTGGAAATGGGAGGATGTGAGCATGGACTTCATCATCGGTTTACCCACCACCTTGCAGAAACATGATTCTGTGTGGGTGATCGTTGATCGGCTCACCAAAGTTGCCCATTTCATCCCGGTCAACACCAACTACAACGCCAAGAAGTACGCTGAAATGTACATCTCACGGATCCTATGCTTGTACGGCGTACCCCGTACCATCATATCGGATCGGGGCACTTTATTTGTGTCCCATTTTGGGGAGCAGCTGCACGCTGCCTTGGGGACGAAGCTGATCTGTAGTTCAGCATACCACCCGCAGACGGATGGGCAAACTGAGCGGGTAAATCAGATCTTAGAAGACATGTTACGAGCTTGCGCTATCAACCACAGCAAGAATTGGGATGATCACTTGCCGTTAGCCGAGTTCTCCTACAACAATGGGTACCAAGAAAGCATCAAGATGGCACCTTACGAGGCGCTATATGGTAGGAAGTGCCGAACACCATTGAACTGGTGTGAGTCTGGCGAAAGGGTTACCTTCGGGATTGACCTCGTCAACAATGCGGAAGAAAAGGTTCGACTGATTCAAGCGAACCGGAGAAGGCGCCCATTACAATTCGAAGTTGGAGATCACGTATATCTACGGGTGTCTCCAATGAAGGGCTAAACAGATTTGGGGTGAGAGGGAAGTTGGCACCCCGATTCATCGGTCCATTCCAGATTACCGAAAGATGTGGATCAGTGGCATACCGGCTGAAATTACCAGAAGCACTTTCTGGTGTGCACGACGTCTTTCACATTGCCCAGCTGAGGAAGTGTCTTAAGCTATCAACTACCGTTCAGCTGGAAGATATTGAAGAACTGCAACCGGATCTCACCTATCGGGAGGAACCGGTGCAGATTATTGATGAAAAGGCCCGAACCACACACCACCGTACGTTGTGGTTCTACAAGGTTCTATGGAGTAATCACTCCATGGACGAAGCGACATGGGAGAGCGTAGGATTTCTTCGCGCTAACTACCCCAACTTTTTCACGTCGCCTATCCGGTAATTTTCCACCATCCTCTCTCTAATTTTCACCTTATAATCTTGGGACGAGATTCTTTTAAGGGGGGAGGAATGTAAGGGCCTCAGTTTTTGACACCTATTTGAAGTGTTCATCACCACACCACACACTTCATTTGATGTAAGTTGATGAACACAAATGAAGAGCAAGTAACCACCATCAACATGCTCATTAGAGAACAAACTCACATATTGCAAAAGTGGTATTTCCCACATGTGATATAGGTGGGATGGACATATGAAAACTCCTACACATTGCTAAGGACGTCCATGCCAAGTTTCACCCAAATTCAAAACCTTTTCAAGGTCATTTTGGGTATAGTTAGAAAGAGGGCAGTTTGAAACCATATTCAAATTCAAACTGTTTTTATCCCATGAATTTAAAAGTGGGAGGCATATTCTTATTCAGCACATTTTTGTGAGCTCACACACCAATTTTCACTCCATTTGGAGTTGATCTTGACATGAGCTAAGTGGGGGAAATTCAAACTTTATTTGAATTTCAAATCTGAACTTGTGCTGAAATTCATTCAAACCAAACCCCATTTGAATTCTAACTAATTCAAATGGCTCATGGATGAATAATTTGAATTGCCAGGGGTACTATGTGGCTCACTGTTTACAACAGTGATTAGGAGTAAATTTCAGAGGTTAAAACTGGAAGTGGGACCCACATGTCTGACACGACCCCACGGTCTTGTCAAGCCAGGATCACGCTGAGGGGTGCTGCGTTGCACAGCACCGGATAACACACATCAAAGGTACAAAGCGGAAGCGAAATTTTATTACATAAACAAGTTTATGAACATGTTTACATCAAAATAGTTCCAGTCTACACTCACAGGCGTAGACTACGCATCAAGTCCACGTTCAGCCCTTGAACGTGTCCTTGCTAGCACACACGCACACTAACTCTGCAGCGCGCACGACTCCCACTCGACGGGGTTCCCCTCCTGGGGTTCCGTCTCCTCTTCGGGAGTCCCTTCCTCATAGAACCCTGCAAAAGCTTCAAACACAAGCAGTGAGCACGCTCAGCAAGTCTGACCCGTCTCACCTAAACATGGAACTTCTACATGAGGGGTAATGGGTTACATGAGGTAAAAATCATTTGCAAGGACTCGCCTAATTATTGGGACCTTACTTTCAAGTTTTAGCAGCAGGTTGTGGAGAACCTTACGCTAAGGCACATGAGAGAGCCGCAATCAAACAAGAAACGCATTTCTCTCATGTACTTTGCCCAAAGTTGAAATGAACTTTAGTTAGCTCTAGACTACAGCAAATCATTAGCAATCAAGTCCATCTTTCAATCAGCAACATTTTAACATGCAACTAGCCTGTTCTTTCTACGTCACGGTACAGTGAACAAGTGGTACTCACTGACCGTGAGGGACGGCGATTACAATCGATTGACACCTGCAGGGTTACCCGAACAACCTGTCATGTACGCCCGTACTCGATGTTGCCTACAAAAACCATCACGGACGCCGTACGCGACTACCATTCACCCGTTAGCCAAATGTTGAACCGGTCCAATCGTCCCGAGCAAGAGGAGAGCGTAGGATTTCTTCGCGCTAACTACCCCAACTTTTTCATGTCGCCTATCCGGTAATTTTCCACCATCCTCTCTCTCATTTTCACCTTATAATCTTGAGACGAGATTCTTTTAAGGGGGGAGGAATGTAAGGGCCTCAGTTTTTGACACCTATTTGAAGTGTTCATCACCACACCACACACTTCATTTGATGTAAGTTGATGAACACAAATGAAGAGCAAGTAACCACCATCAACATGCTCATTAGAGAACAAACTCACATATTGCAAAAGTGGTATTTCCCACATGTGATATAGGTGGGATGGACATATGAAAACTCCTACACATTGCTAAGGACGTCCATGCCAAGTTTCACCCAAATTCAAAACCTTTTCAAGGTCATTTTGGGTATAGTTAGAAAGAGGGCAGTTTGAAACCATATTCAAATTCAAACTGTTTTTATCCCATGAATTTAAAAGTGGGAGGCATATTCTTATTCAGCACATTTTTGTGAGCTCACACACCAATTTTCACTCCATTTGGAGTTGATCTTGACATGAGCTAAGTGGGACAAATTCAAACTTTATTTGAATTCAAAACTGAACTTGTGCTGAAATTCATTCAAACCAAGCCCAATTTGAATCACCAGGGGTATTTTGGGGCTCACTGTTTACAACAGTGATTAGGAGTAAATTTCAGAGGTTAAAATCCCGGGTGGGACCCACATGTCATAGAGAGGAGGCAAAACTTGCACACAAAGTCACAGCCTCGGTGGGAAATTCCACCGAGCAGCTGTCGGCTGTGCCACCGAGCAGCTACCGGCGCCACCAGCTGCTTCCCCTCTCCGCGCGCTGGTGCCCAGGGCAGCTTGCTCGCGCCCCCACGCGACCGGCACCGCCTCAGCCGAGCAGGAGTCGGCTGGCTTTATCTTCTTGCGGTCAAACCTGAGCAGCTTCATTGTTTCTCGCCGCAGCTCTCTGCTCAATCGGGAAAACCAGCAAAACAATCTCCTCCTTCGTTCCTGAGCTGCTTTACAGCAACCTGAGGTCGCACTCCACCTCCCCAACGCCAGAAACCCCGAGCTCCGACCTCCTTTGCCCGAAAACGATCGCCACCGCGGCGACCTAGCCTCAGCCGAGAGTCAGGCGCCCGTGGACAGCATTCCACAGGCGTTTTCACGGTCCAGCAAGAGAGGCAACAGGAGCGCGCGACCACTGTGCTGCTCTCCTCCAAGGTTGGAAGCAAACCGTGAAGAATCCACAGAGAATTTCCAGTTTTTGCTCCGGCGACCATAAACCGAGCTTCCGGTACGGATTCTTCAAATTCTCGCTCTATGATCTTTCGGTGGTTATTAAATCTTGCACATAGACGCTGGACTAGCCAGCGATCAAGTTCTTTTCTGCATCCGTGGCGTGAAACTGTCTAGGAGTGATGAATTTCGAGCTTGATCAAGGGCGGTCATGGCGGGCACGATCGGTCACACGGTGCCGACCGACTTGCCGCCATCCCTGAACCATTTTGACACCTTGTCGAGCTTCCTAGAGGTACTCTGATGCTGTAGGACCGTTTGCTTGAGGTGTTGGCGGGTTAGAACCCACGGTCAATGGCGCCGAACCTCAACCGAGGCTGCGGCACGTCGCCGAGCTATTTCCGGACACCCCCAGCCCGACCTGACACCACCGACGTGTTCCTCGACGTCGACAACCCCCTGACGGCGAGTTTCAGACCATGGGAGGTCCGGCAGCGGCAAGCCGGCGAGCTCAGGGTCTGCTCCGGTGAGGTCGGCGGCGCGGGCGTGAGAGAGCGGTGGCAGGAAGACGAAGCCGGCTGGCCCACGTGTCAGCGGCTGAAGAATTTAAATCGGGATCAGGTGTTGCCGGGATCGGCTGTGCTGGCGCGCAAATACCCTGTGAGCCCCGGTGTGCCGGACACCTCCGCGCTTGACACGTGTCCCCATGGGCCCCGAGAGTTTAAACTTTTCCCCCGATTTTCAGATTTCTTCCAAACTTCAAATCCTCATAACTTTGGCTAGAAAGCTCCAAATCGAGTGAACCAAATTTTGCTGGATTCAGCTCTTTGAGCACTTTCCAGCAAACCAAGTTTCACTTCATGAAAACCCTTATTTCTCCTGTGAGACCTATGTGTGCTGAATACATTGGCAATTAGGATAAAAGTTAGCATTAACATTCAAAGTTTTGAATATTGCCAAAACATTCTTCTGTGGCAAGGTCCGACAAGTTCTTTGTTAGGTCCGCCAAGTGTTGGCAAGGTCCGGAGAGCTTCCGTGAGGTCCGGAGCTTGTTTTTAGGGAGCTCCCGTGAAGTTCAACTCGTAGAACTGCAGCGTCTTGTTTTTGCTTTTAACTCGCAATGTTTCAAACTTGCTTTATGGGAAGGTTTGCTTAGTATTAATTTGCTAAGTTTTTGGTGTGTTTTGGTGGTTATGGCTGTTATCATTTGATATGGTTTGCAACATGCTTATGTGACGTGCTCATGTAAGGTGTTGTGGTTTTCGAACTAACGTGAGTCAAGTCGAGGACTTGTGCTCGGAAGAATTGGTTGTTTATTCATGTGCAGGTGTTTCTTGAGTTCAAGACATGGCAGGTGACGGGATCCTTGGACTAGTCTCAGGGAGGAGATGAGGTTCCAACAACCAAGTTCCGGAGGAGCTGTGGTTGAGTTGATCGGGAGGTCGCGCAGCATGTTTGGATCAAGGGCAGTGCATATGAAGGTTGCGTGTACGTCGCTGGGAGGTGTTTGCACGTGTGCAAGGAGTGCCTGGACGTGGCAAAATTGTTCCAAGGCGTGATGAAGAGAAGTAGACGTAAAGAATTGGTCGGAAAGGTCCAACCGACTAGGTTATGGACTCAGGCTGCGGCTGAGTCATGTTTGACTCAAATATGGAAAGTTTTGAGTTGGTTATGATAGGATTTCGTGTGGGTCACGAATTTAAGTTGTTTTAGGAATGTTTGGGACGTTCCTACGGTGTTTGGAAGTCTTAAGATTGCTTCTATCTGCGTATAGAAGAGTCTTGAGCAGTATTGGAAAGTTACAGTTTGAATCCAAGTAGGAGTAGGAGTCCTAGTTTGAATTGAATTGGCCATAGAGCTGATTATATAAGCAAGGGAGGCCAGAGCTCGTGGTGCACGACTTTGGGCTGTTCCTCTTGTGTTTCTATTGAATAAATTTCATAGTTTCGAGGGGCTTTTATGCCTTGTTCGTCCGACTTGTTTTTCGTCAAGTTTTTCTCGCCGAGTTTCTGGACAGACCGACGTTGTTTCGTTGTTTCGTTCATAACTCGAGTTTTACAGATCCGATTGACGTGATTCTTTTTGGGTCGTCTTCACAACTCAATTGTCTATCATCTGTGAAATTTTCACGAGATTCGGATCTGTAGTTTTTGAGATACACGAGTTTCTTTGCAGCATTGCAGATCTGTTTTATATCGGGTAGAACAGATTGATCTTCGCTTAATGTTTTGATCGTATCTCAAGTTTTACTTCGTGTTTTCAAGTGATTCTTGCTGCATTAGATCCGTGACTTGATTCTCTACCTCTCTACTTGATTTTTCACGGTTGAACACGTTTGAAAACACTTGCACACATGGTTTCTTTAACCGATTGATTTTTTACTGAGGGGTTTTTGTTGTTTCCACTGCGAAAAGTTTTAATCTACCATTCACCCCCCTCTGTTAGCTTTTCACGTGCTCTTCGATCCTACATCTCCATAATTAATTCCTCCAAGTTTAAACTGTTAGGAATTTTAACTTGAGAATCCTTTGGAGGGAAATCCTGAAATTTTGCTGGGATGTTCATCAAAATATCCCTGAACTACCATAAAAATTTCAGACCCATTTGAGCTCATTGGATCCACCTAATGGTGTGATTAGTAAAACTGTTCCAGAGAAAATAGAAAATGTTCAGAAATATTTTCAGAATTTTCTCTGAAATTGTTTAGCTCATATCTTTAGTTAGGAACCTTCAAATTAAGTGAGACCAACTCCATTAGAACCCTCTGAAAATCTAGATTTCAGAAAGTCATAGTTTGTTTCATGAAAATCCTTAGAACACCCTAAAAGCCTTCAATTAAGGTCAAGTACATGATTAATTGTGGAGGGCTCAAATAAGCTTTGCTGAAACTAAAACCTGACCAAGTCTCTGTTTAGGTTGTAACCAATCCCCAGTAAAAATTTCACAGTCATTGGGCTTGTCTAGGAGGAACTGCATTTAAATTAATACATGTATTGCTTCTATCATGTAGTCACTAAGGTCGAGGAGGAACCCGAAGTCCTAGACTTCGTTACTCCGGAGGAGCAGCTAGCCTACGACCGAGAGCAGCAAGGCAAGCTCCGGTTTGCATTAACCGTTTTACAAATTTTTATTGTTTTGAGCACTTACGTGATTATTATGACTCTTTGCATTAGAGTCTTGTTTGGAAACCCAACTGCATAGACAAGAAAACCATGGGTTGGGTTTAGGATTGCAAACCCCTTTAGCTACTGCAATGCTAAGATAGTGTAGGATTCGGTACAAGTCGAGTAGTTGGAACTACTCGCGAGCATAGGCTAGAGGCACTCGACTCGGGTAGTGATAGCACATGAAACACATGGCAAGAAAATGAGACCAAGCGGAGGGTAAGGGCAACAGGACTTTGGGGCCTGTGTGCTGTAGCTCTGCTTGTGTCGATTGAGGACCGAGCCATGTGCGGGCCTGTTGAACAAGCTCAAACAGTACCGAAGACCTACCGGCTATATGGGAACCGGGAAACCGATGTAACTCGGGTAGCTGGGTTTTGAGGCATAGCTGGTCGTTCAGAGGGTAGGTTGAGAGCTCGAGATGTAAATCGGTTGGCGGCACGGAGATGCGCGTGCAGAGACCTCTTGCTTGGGACGATTGGACCAGTTCAACAGTTGGCTAACGGGTGAAAGGTAGTTGCGTACGGTGTCCGTGATGGTTGTTGTAGGCAACATCGAGTACGGGCGTACGTGACGGGTTGTTCGGGTAACCCTGCAGGTGCAAATCTATTATAATCGCCATCCCTCGCGGTCAGTGAGTACCACTTGTTTACTGTACCGTGACGTAGAAAGAACAGAGTAGTTGCATGTTAAAATGCTGCTGATTGAAAGATGGACTTGATTGTTAATGGTTTGTGTAGTTTAGAGCTAATTAAAGTTTCCTTCAACTTTGGGCAAAGTACATGAGAGAAATGCGTTTCTTGTTTGATTGCGGCTCTCTCATGTGCCTTAGCGTAAGGTTCTCCACAACCTGCTGCTAAAACTTGAAAGTAAGGTTCTACTAATTAGGTGAGTCCTTGCAAATGATTTTTACCTCATGTAACCCATCAACCCTCATGTAGAAGTTCCATGTTTAGGTGAGACGGGTCAGACATGCTGAGCCTTCGTGCTCACTGCTTGCGTTTGAAGCTTTTGCAGGGTTCTATGAGGAAGGGACTCCCGAAGAGGACACGGAACCCCAGTCGTGCACGCCGCAGAGTTAGTGTGCGTGTGTGCTAGTAAGGACACGTTCAAGGGCTGAACGTGCACTTGATGCTTAGTCTATGCCCGTGAGTGTAGACTGAACTTATTTTGATGTAAACATGTTCCTAAACTTGTTTATGTAATAAAATTTCGCTTCCGCTTTGTACCTTTGACGTGTGTTATCCGGTGCTATGCAACGTAGCACCCCTCAGCGTGATCCTTACTTGACAAGACCGTGAGATCGTCTCACTAAGCATAAGCATAATAATGAATGAGATGATAAAATAAATCCCAACCCAAGCTACAAGGAAACAAGGTAATGCAAATCTAGGGAAACTTCCTAGCATGGGTTTCATATTTCAATTGACAATGCAAATAATTCTATCTACACATCCTAGTATAGGATCAAAGTGGTCAAGGACACTTGCATTCTTCCTGCTGCTCTGGGAATGGAAAGTCTTGGTCTTGGAAGGGGAGAACTTGCTCTGGGGCAGGTTCTACTCATGCCAATACACATAGCAAAAGAAAACAACAATCCATAAGACATAGTTCACACTTTCACTTCATACAAACCACACATACATACCTATGAATGTCATTCACATTTCTAAGTGTTGTGTGTCACTCTACATGTGTTGATTTTTGACCTACCTTTACCTTTAGACATATGTATACTATTTCTAACTTCTATGTTCAGATTTCTATTTGCACACTATATATGGAGTTCCAATTTGAACAAATTCTTTATATTTACTTATTACTTTTCTTAGCCACAAAGTTTGTATAAAAGGTATTTCCCTACTCCAAATAGGTTTTCAGATCTTCTACCAATTCCTAAACTGAAGTTTTTGGATTGGGAGACTTCATTTATCATTTTCTAATTATGCATACCCATTTTCCTATATTTTCCAGATTTATTTTCTATGCCTAAAGGTGAATTTTATTATGAGAATAGTAAGACACATCATCTAAACAGAATAGGTTCTGATCTAAAATGTTCAATAATATATCTTTGAACTTCCTCTCTAATGTGGAACAATTTAAATTTATTTTACTAGTTTTTAGAATTATTTCCTAGCCTAAAATATGTTTCTATAACTAATAAATGTGAACAATCAATTAGACAGATTCATTTCAGCTTAAAATCTATTTTTAACTCATTCTAAAGTTTTCCAAGTGCTAGGAGAGTTTAAATTTGAATTTACAATGTGTTAGCCTCACCTTTTAAATTTAAATCCTAATCACATATTCAAATTTCTGAATTTAATATCATATAGGGTCAAAAAGGTAAATCCACCCTACTACAGGGTCTAATTTATTATTTCATAAATTTCCAGAGGTCTAACTACACATAACAGAGGGGTTTTCCTAATTTTTATTAAGTCCAGGGGCTAAAACTGATTTTTAAATGAATTTACACGAATTTCTAAAGTTCCAGGGGCTAGATTAGAAGTTTCCGGGGCTAGCTCGTGTTTTCCGAGATCCCCAGGGGGTAGCGCATAAGAATCCCAGCCTTTATAATGCGGGGCCGACGTGGACCGTCCGATTTAAAACAGACGGCTGAGATTATAACGCGAAGCGGTACGGGTTAGATCTAATAGGAACCACACGATTTAAAATGGACGGGCCTCAGGGGGCCACGTCACCTTGGCCGTGCGCGGGCGGCGCTGCCCGGCGGCGCGCGGCGGCGGGAGGCGGCGATCTCGCCGGAGAACTTCAGATCTTCGTCTATACCTCCTAAAACTGGGATTTCATGGCATAGATCGGTAGAGGGGAGGTCGGGGATCTCACCTCGGGGTTTTTCTTGAGCTCGGAGGTCCTGGAAGATGGTCTGCGACGAGGTCCGAGGTGAAAACGCGGTGGTGCTCGTCGGAGCTGTGTCTAGAGCGCAAAACACCCGATTTCCTTCACCTGCGAGGCTCCCCGGAGGCGGTGGAACATGATTGGCGCGTTAGATCAGAAAACCCGAGCAAGGATCGAGAGAAAACGGTGATTGGAGCTTCGGTTCTCACCGGGAGGAAAAATAGCCGATCAGGGAAGAAAAACAGGGCGATGCTGGCGCTTATATAGACGAGGGAGGGCGGCGATCTGTTGGGATCGTGTTGGAGTCGTCCGGGACCAGAATTCGGCTGGGGGACGCGGGTTTCCGGGGTAAGTTGCGATCGGGCGCGCGGAGGAGTCCGGGTTGTTGGCGCGAGCGAGAGGTGAGGGATGACACATGGGCCCCGCGTGTCAGTGAGAGGGAGAGGCGCGTGGCTGCGGGCTGGCACGGGGAGGGGGGTATGGTGGGCTGGCTGGTGGGTTTCGGCCCACTGGCCGGGGGGTTTTTTCTTTTTCTTTGTCCATTTCTTTTCTGTTTTGATTTGAATGTGAATTCCAATTTGAATTTGAATTTCGGCACCACATGCAGTACATCCAAAAAAATTTAAATACCCCTCTTAACAGAATTTTGGGGTGTTACATCAAACTCTGGGATTTAGGCCAAATGGTCATTCTGAACAGAGCATTGCTCATTGCCCATGTAATTTGAGACTTGTTGTGGACATGAAGGTTTTTATACTTCTTTAAGTTCCAGGACATATTCATTAGATATATTTCATCATTCTTTGTTGTTAGTTTAAGTGTTTGACAAACTTGAGCAATCATTAGTTATATTTCAGAATTGTCAAAAACCTTGTTCCTTTTCATGTATGCTGCACTGTTGATGTGATGATTTTGCAGTTAATAAATTTGAGTTCAAGTTGAGTACAATCTTGGATATTAACCGTAATTTGCTCGATCTTGCAGTATGGATCATAATCAATCCGGGTATGAGGTTGGTGGTTCCAGCCATGATGGAAATGATTCGTCGCAGCGACGATCACTGACAGCATCAACCGGACTGGCGGAGGTGTTGGGAAAAATGGCTGAGTCTCTTGAATGTTGGTGCAGCAAGGCATCCGACAGGAGACCTTACAGCATAATCCCACACTGAATACTTATTTGGATTTCCTAGAAAGACAGCCACCGGTATTCTCGGAAGCTAAAGAAGCCTTGGAGGCATATTATTGGCTCCGGGTTATTTAAACTAAATTGGGAATGCTCCAGTGTGATGAATATGAGAAGGATTTATTTGCCGCTCAGCAACTTCTTGGATCCACTGGGGCTTGGTGGTCTGAATATCTTGCTAAGATCGCTGAGGGCCTTCGTGTGACGTGGACAAAGTTTCGTGATGCTTTTCATGCACGTCATATCTGTGAGGGCATCGTCAAAACCAGAGTTGAAGAGTTCTATGAACTCAAGCAAGAAGGGATGAGTGTCATGGAGTACTTTACAGAGTTTAACCGTTTATTACAATATGCATCCGCTTATGTAGATAAAGAGACGATGAAGTGTCAGTACTTTTTCCGAGGCCTCAACGTGGAGCTTCAGGCGAAAGTGGCACTATACAATAAAGGAAATTATAGGGAGTTAGTCAATGCCGCTATGATTCAAGAAATAGCTGAACTCCAACATAAGGAAAGCAATAGGAAAAGAAGCTTATCATTGGCAAGTACGGATGATTATCCTCAAGAACAACCGGTGATATATTTCTTACCATCTGGGGTGGAAATTCAGTCCTTTGACGGACCACCGCCGATCAGATTCCATCCATACTCAACAATGGATGTTCAGCCATTGCTACAGAAGCAGCCAATGACTATTTGTGCACCCCCACCCCAGAAAAGTGTAGAAGTATATCAACCACTTCCATATTGTGAAGATCCTGAGCTCGCATCGTACGGTACTTGTAGTGATGTAGAGCATATTCCTCAGGAGGGTCAAGTGACCCAGCAAAGCAGCAGTCACATGTCATCTCAAGCTGCAAAGAAATCCCATGGTCAGTCAAGGAGGAGAGCATGGCAGTTGGAGATGTTCCCATCGGAGAACCCGTGTTTGTGGGTATGTTCAGCTTACGTGAGCAGCCCACGTTCGTGTTGTTTGACTCAGGTGCCACACATGATTTTATCAGCAAATATTATGTGGTTAAGCACCAATTGCCATCAGCCACCTTGGCCGCATCATATCAAATTAATTCACCGGGAGGTAGTAGGATAGATGGCAGAATTGTTGCTCGAGCACCTATATGTTTGGATGGGCGGATATACCCTGCTACTCTTATCATCCTGGAAGGCTTGCGGATTGACATCATCTTGGGAATGGCTTTGTTGACACATCACCAAGCTACCTTTGATATTAGCTCTCGAACGGTGCGGCTGAATTCAAAGAGGCACGGGCAGCACACGTTGATTCTGAGAAATGTTGCACCGGAAGTTGCTGCTGTGTACACCGTTGAAGCTAAGAAACTGGAGGACATCCCAGTGGTCCAGGAATATCCGAACGTGTTTCCTTATGATCTACCGGGCATGCTGCCCAAATGTGAGGTGGAGTTCAATATTGAACTAGCAGCGGGAACCACACCCATCTCTCGGAGGCCGTATAAAATGGCACCGAAGGAACTCGCGGAGCTGATGGAGCAGCTGAATAATTTGTTAAGCAAAGGATTCATTTGACCTAGTTCATCCTCGTGGGGATGCTCCGTGCTGTTCGTTAAGAAAAAGGATGAGACTTTGAGGCTATGCGTGGATTATCGTCCGCTAAATGTCGTAACGATCAAGAACAAGTATCTACTACCACATATCGATATGCTTTTCGATCAACTAGTGGGTGCTAAGGTTTTCTCGAAGATGGATCTTCGGTCCGGATATCACCAGATAACAATCCGGGTGGAAGACATACCCAAGACGGCATTCTCGTCGAGATACGGGTTATATGAGTATCTCGTTATGTCATTCGGACTCACCAATGCTCCGGCGCATTTTATGTACTTGATGAATTCAGTCTTCATGCTGGAGTTGGACATGTTCGTCATGGTCTTCATCTACGATATCTTAGTCTATTCTAAGTCGGAGGAAGAACACGCTGAACATCTGCATATTGTGCTCCAACATCTACGGGATCACAAACTATATGCAAAATTCAGCAAGTGCGAGTTTTGGATCAACCAAGTGCCATTTCTTGGGCACATTATTTCTGCAGAGGGCAATGCAGTTGATCCGAGCAAAATTGTTCAAGTGCTGAATTGGAGTTGACCAAAATCAGTCCACGAAGTTCGTAGCTTTCTCGGTTTAGCGGGTTACTACAGAGATTCATTCCGAATTTCTCCAAGGTCTCTAAACCGATGACGGAACTTCTGAAGAAAGGCAAGAAATATATGTGGAGTGAAGCATGTGAGGAGGCATTCAAAGCATTGGTAAAGCACCTCACAACAGCCCCAGTGTTGGCGCAGCCCGATACAACTAAGGCTTTTGATGTTTATTGCGATGCATCCGGCATCAGCCTTGGCTGCGTGCTTATGCAAGAAGGGCGAGTGGTCACGTATGGATCCCAGCAGCTTCGGAATCATGAGCAGAATTATCCAACACATGACCTCGAGCTAGCTGCTGTGGTACTTGCTCTAAAAATGTGGAGGCACTATTTAGTTGGAAACTTAGTTCACCTCTACACCGACCACAAGAGTTTAAAGTACATCTTCACACAAGAGGAATTAATATGAGGCAGCGAAGATGGTTAGAGTTAATTAAAGACTATGAAATAGAGATTCATTACCATCCTGGGAAAGCGAATATGGTTGCCGACGCACTTAGTCGGAAATCACATGTCCATAACCTAACCATGGCTGCAATGGAAGAAGAAAAAGAACCGAGCTTGCGCTTGGTTCCTTATGGGTCGCTATTTAATCTGGCCCTCATTCCTACATTTCGAGATGAAATTGTAGAGGCTCAAAAGAAAGATAAGGGCATAGCACATATCTGGAAGAGAATAGACAAAGGAGAGGTTAAGTGCTTCCGGAAAGATGAGAACAGTACGTTATGGTTTAAGAACCGTATAGTCGTGCCGCGAGATATGAAGCTTCGCAAGAAAATATTAGACGAAGCACATTTATCAAAATTTTCCATTCATCCAGGCAGCAACAAGATGTACCAGGATTTGAGAAACAAGTTTTGGTGGACACGGATGAAGCGGGAAATAGCTAAATACATATCCGAGTGCAATACGTGTCGGAGGGTGATAGCTGATCACATGAAGAAACCTGGTTTGCTACAACCCCTTAATATTCCTGCATGGAAGTGGGAAGATGTGAGTATGGATTTCATTGTGGGTCACCACTAACATCTCAGAAGCATGATTCGGTTTTGGTAATCGTTGACCGATGAACCAAATCATCACACTTCATACCGGTAAATGTTAGATTCAACGCCAAGTAGTATGCGGAGTTATACATTGCACGGATCTTATGCTTGCATGGAGTCCCAAGAACAATAGTTTTAGATCATGGTGCACTGTTCATTTCTCGTTTCTTGGAACAGCTGCACGCATCTTTGGGAACAAAATTATTTAGAAGCTCCGCATATCACCCTCAAACCGATGGACAAACCGAGAGGGTGAATCAAGTCTTGGAAGATATGTTGAGAGCGTGTGCCATCCGCCACGGTAGAAATTGGGATGCTTATTTACCGTTGGCGCAATTCTCATACAACAACAGCTATCAGACGAGTATCAAGATGGCACCATATGAGGCTCTCTACGGCCGGAGATGTCGCACACCGCTGAATTGGTGCGAATCCGGTGAAAGGGTAACATTCAGGATTGACCATGTCAATGACACCGAAGAACGAGTTCCGGTCATACAAGCCAATTTAAAGGCTGCTAAATCTCGACAGAAGAGCTATGCAGACCAGCGATGTCGACAAGTTCAGTGTCGGAGAGCACGTATATCTCCGCGTATCTCCAATGAAGGGAGTTCATCGATTCGGTGTAAAAGGGAAGCTCGCTAGCCAGTTTTTCGGTCCATTTGCTATCACAGAGAATTTTTGACCTGAGCCTACCGGCTTGAGCTACCGACAAATCTCTCTGGGGTGCATGACATATTTCACGTGTCCCAACTTCGGAAATGTCTCAAGAACACCATTGCTGTCCACACTGAAGATCTCGAGACATTGCAACCGGATCTCTTCTATACCGAGCATCCAATCCAGATTATTGATGAAAAGTCTTGGTCGAGAAGGAACCGGACGCTATTGTTCTTGTAAAATCCGCAAAAAGTGCTAGCAATGAATTCAGCACATTCATACTTAGAAAAATGAGGGGAATTAAAACTTTGAATTACAACGGTGTGAGATCAAAGTGATGATTCAAACTTTCCAAAAACTTCCAAACATTGAGAGATAAATTCATAACTTGGGTCTCCATAATTCAAATATTCAACATCCCAAATATAAGCTCATTTGGAGGGGTTCTACTATTTGTTTGGGATTAAGAGCGGAAGCCCTCAAACTTGAATTCGAATTTCAGTTTCAAATTCAAAATCCTCCAAAGTGGAAAATTGGTTTCACAAATGTGTTACCCACATTTGAATTAGCATCCATGCCAAAATTTAGAATTATTTGAGTTGGTTTGCTATGCTTTTGAAAAAAATGCAAAAGGGAAGATTCAAATTCAAATTCAAATAACCAAAATCAGTTCAAATTCCACACTAGAATCCAAATCATTTGAATTCAAAGATTTCAAACCATGACTTTGGGAGGAAGCAAAGGAGTTAATTTGGAGAAAAAAGGGAAAATATCAATGGAGAATTAGGTGGGAGGGGCCCACTAGTCAGCCACCCACAGAAGCAAATTCTCTGTTTTCCCTCGGTCGATCACGAGTGAGTGCCAGCTCCCGCAGAACCCCTGCCCGATGCCTCCACCGAGCTTCTTGAGGATTTTTCCCAACGTCGGTAACATCATGCGTGGGTGATCAATCGGTGAAGCAGCTGCAAAACCCCACTTCTTCTCTTCTCTGCCTCCAACCAAAGTGTCCCTCAGCTTTCGTGCTCGAGTTCCCACCGAGACAAATACTGCACCGCCTCTGTGCTCGTTGTTCAGCAGCCTCGGGTCACACTAGCGCTGGTTGATCACTCTAGGAGCTGCGCCGGCGACTCCTTGACGATTTTCATCGCTCCTTAGCTCATCCCTGACCTTCCCTCGCCGTATCCGAGCCGTTCTTCGCCGGAAGAAAAATGAGCTGCGCTGCCTTCTCGGTTCCACGCCGTCCGGCCACTCCACTGCCTCTCCGGTGCCATAAACTTCACCCTGAGGTGCGCCACGAGGTGTAGCTGCTTCTCCCGAACCCTTCTTGCTCATTTCCACCACCATCTTGCCGGAATTTGCTGTTTTGCACCGATGAACATGGAGAACCGCCGAAACCGATTTCGGGAAATTCTTCCAACACACATGATCATTCGTGCTTCGGTTCAAGCCATCGCAACTACAGCCCCTAGCAACCTCCCATGCCAAAAACCGAAGCATCCCGGCCACCCTACAAGCGGGGCGACAAGGAATCGCCGCCGCGGGCCCAAAATGGGTCGGTCCACCGGTGACAACCACTTCCTTCCGTTCCCCGCTAGAATGGATGATAGGGTCACCTTCCCCGAACCCTAGATGTGCTTTTCGGCAGCTTTGTTCGTAGATTTCAGCTAGAGACATGCCGGAACACGGCGAAGCTGCGCTGCCGAGCGCCGCCATCCGCGCCGACCTATTTCCGGTTGTTGTCATGCGTGGGAACTTTGCCCAGCTGCTAGAAGACGGCGTGAGGATCACGTAGCACGAAACCGGAGGAAAAATGGTCGAGAACCGGTGGAGAACAGGGTGAGCCACAATCGGGTTCAGTGTGCGTAGTGCTCTGGCACGAGGTGAAAGAAGAATCTGACAGGTGGGCACCGTCAGCCGCCGGTAGGAATTATTTGAAGTTTTCTGTTAGTAAATAATTCCAGAAATTGGCTAATCTTTGAAAGCCCATAACTTTGTGTAGAACACTCCAAAAAGGGTGCGACCAATTTTGTTGGAATCCGCATAAGGAGTAATTCACAGAGGAACAAATTTCTTGCCATGAAAATGCCCAGTATTTTCTGTGGAATTCTTTTTAGAAAATCCTTTAGGAATTAATTCCAGGAAGGATTCTCTATGAAAAATTTCAAAATTTTGGAAGCAGATCCTTTTCATAGATCCTGAGCTCCAGTAAAAATGTCAGGATTTTTGGAGCTTATTTAGAGGGCTTAATCAGTAGGTTATCTCAGGGTTAAATAAATTAGCTAAAAATCATAGAGTTGATTTCCAGAAAAATGGTTCAAACTTCAAACCTCCATAACTTTCTGTAGGGCTGTCCAAAATTTGTGAAACAATTTTTTTTGAATTCCTCTCAGTAATTAATTTGCATAAATGCAAAGAATTTGGTCTGAAGATCTCTGGAATTTTCTCCAAAATTCATCAAAGTTAAATCTATGGGAATTAACTCCAGAAGATCCTTGTTATGGAATTTCCTAAAATTTGGCCAGAAGATTCCTCATGATATTGGTGATCTCCTGTAATTATTTGAGCTTCATTGTAGTTCATTTGTTAGGCTAAATTGTCTTCTGAAGTTCAGCCTTTATTTGGAAATTCAAATTCTAAACAGAAACTTTTCAGCACTCTTGTCCAACTTCAAAAATTCATTTCTCCCTGTAGGTAGCTCCAAAAATGGTGAAACAAATTTTGTTAGAACCATAGAAACCTTATCTAATTAGATATTCCACTGTTAGACATGTCAAAACTTCAGATTTGGGATCAAAATTCAGAGAAGCCTTGCACTTGTGGGAATTTTGGAGACCACAAGGTTCAATGAAATTTCTCCAAATTTTGCTCAGGTCGTCGTTAGAGAGTCTAGTATCCAGTGGAAAAATCCTAAAGCCAATTAAGAAACTAAGTAGCAGTAGATAAGAATAGAAGTTTACTTCTTATAATTACTTAGCACTTATACATATATTTTGCTACATTTCATATAGTGACCGAAGTTGAGGACACACCGGAGCTGTTGGACGTCCTCCCACCAGAAGCTAACTTTCATTTTGACTCGCAACCAGGCAAGCCCTGGTTTGCATTTAATTACCTTTTGCAAAGTTTTCATTTGTATCATTATCTCTAGGTTGAAATTGTTGCATTAGAGTTAAGGTGATTGAAGCCCCACTTGCATACACTTTAAATCCTATGGAGGGTTAGGTAATTTACAAACTCGATGAGTAGAGAATGCCATGCTAATGTTCTTAGGATCTCGGTAGAAGTCGAGTGGTTGGAATCTACTCGCGAGATAGGTATTTATTCACACGGTATGGAAAGAGGTAGGGAATGGCTTAAGATTGTGAAACTGAGACCCAGCAGGGGGGATAGGATGCAGTAAGTGGATGTCTCACGTGCGTAGCCCTGTTGGTGTCGATTGAGGACCGAGCCGTGTGCAGCCCTACTGGACAAGTTTGAACAGTACCGGATGCATACTGGCATATGGGAACCAGGAAACCGATGTAATTGGTTAACTTGGGTGCCGAGACTTACCCAACCGTTTTATAGGAGTGGGTTGAGGGTAGCAAGGTGTAAATCTGCCGGTGGGCATAGACACGCTCTACGCGGGGACCTCCTGCCCGTTACGGATGGACCGGTTCGGCATTTGGGTTGCCTTTGAAAGGTTGCTGCATACAACAGTATGAAGGTGTGAAGCACCACACTTCTGAAAGTGGGTGTATGTGACGTGTTATCCGGGTGTCTATTGATTGCAATCACCGTCCCTCACGGTTATTTGAGTAGCGCTTGTTCACTGTGCTGTGACTTAGTAAGAAGTGAAAGAAGCCAGATTAATATGCTGCATTGAACTATTAATGTCTTGAAACCATGTATGCTGTAGATGTAGAGCTCATTAAGTTTAATTTCCACTTTGGGCATAACCACATCGGAGGAAAGCATTTCTTGTTTGATTGTGGACTTCCAATGGGAGGGCTGCCTAAGGCACATTAAACTGCTGCTGTAGAACTGAAAGTAAGGATTAACATGTCGGTGTGTCTTTATCGCAAACGTTATTTTCCTATATTACTAATCCATGCATGTAGAGTTTCGTGATTAGGAGTGTCGGTTAAGCCTTGCTGAGCCATCGTGCTCATGGTTGCAATATTTGAGCTGTGTGCAGGTGATAGTTATGAGGAAGGATTCGAGGACGAGGCGATGCCCCATCAGGGTACACGGACGAACTGTAGCCTTGCACGCCGCCGTGATCTCCGGTTGTATGTTGCTAGTGTGTAGCGTCCCCTGGCTGGACGGCTGCACTTTTGCATAGCTAGGCTGAGAGTTTAGCTAATTTTAAGATTTCCGCTGTACATTACTTTTGTAAAAGACTTCCGCTGTGTTATATGTAAAATAAAAGCTTATATGTTTTTCTTAATCTTTTCTTGTTTTCTGTTGGGTGCCGCATCACACGGCACTGTCACAGCCGGTTTGACACGACCCCATTGGTCCTGTCGAGCCAGGATCACGCTGAGGGGTGCTGCGTTGCACAGCACCGTATAACACACGTCAAAGGTGCAAAGCGGAAGCGGAAGTTTTATTACATAAACAAGTTTGTGAACATGTTTACATCAAAATAAGTTCAGTCTACACTCGCGGGCGTAGACTAAGCATCAAGTGCACGTTCAGCCCTCGAACGTGTCCTTGCTAGCACACACGCACACTAACTCTGCGGCGTGCACGACTCTCACTCGACGGGGTTCCCCTCCTGGGGTTCCGTCTCCTCTTCGGGAGTTCCTTCCTCATAGAACCCTGCAAAAGCTTCAAACACAAGCAGTGAGCATGAAGGCTCAGCAAGTCTGACCCGTCTCACCTAAACATGGAACTTCTACATGAGGGTAATGGGTTGCATGAGGTAAAAATCATTTGCAAGGACTCGCCTAATTAGTAGAACCTTACTTTCAAGTTTTAGCAGCAGGTTGTGGAGAACCTTACGCTAAGGCACATGAGAGAGCCGCAATCAAACAAGAAACGCATTTCTCTCATGTACTTTGCCCAAAGTTGAAAAGAACTTTAATTAGCTCTAAGCTACAGCATATCATTAACAATCAATGTACAGCTTTCAATCAGCAACATTTTAACATGTAACTAGCCTGTTCTTTCTACGTCACGGTACAGTGAACAAGTGGTACTCACTGACCGCGAGGGACGGCGATTATAATCGATTTACACCTGCAGGGTTACCCGAACAACCCGTCACGTACGCCCGTACTCGATGTTGCCTACAACAACCATCACGGACGCCGTACGCAACTACCTTTCACTCGTCAGCCAAATATTGAACCGGTCCCATCGTCCCGAGCAAGAGGTCCCTGCACGTGCATTGTGTGCCGCCAGCCGATTTACACCTTGAGCTCTCAACCTACCCTCTGAACGACGGGCAATGCCTCAATACCCAGCTACCCGAGTTACATCAGTTTCCCGGTTCCCATATAGCCGTTAGGTCTTCGGTACTGTTCTAGCTTGTTCAACAGGCCCGCAGACTGCTCGGTCCTCAATCGACACAAGCGGAGCTACAGCACACAGGCCCCAAAGTCCTGCTGCCCTTACTCTCCGCTCGGTCTCATTTTCTTGCCATGTGTATCATGTGCTATCTCTACCCGAGCAATGTGCCTCTAGCCTATTCTCGCGAGTAGTTCCAACTACTCGACTTGTACCGAATCCTACCCTATCCTAGCAATGCAGTAGCTAACGAGTTTTTCAATCCTAAACCCAACCCATGGTTTTCTTGGCTATGCAGTTGGGTTTCCAATCAAGACTCTAATGCAAAGAACAATATTCAAAGATGTGCTCAAAACAATAAACATTTGTAAAAAGGTTAATGCAAACCAGGGCTTGCCTTGCTGCTCTTGGTCGTAGGCTAGCTGTTCCTCCGGAGTAACGAAGTCTAGGACTTCGGGTTCCTCCTCGACCTTAGCGACTACATGATATAAGAAACATATGTATCAATTTAAATGCATTTGTATTAACTTTGAAGTTGTGAAGTCTATAACCCTTGCTAGACAGACCTAATGACTGTGAAACTTTTACTGTGGCTTGGTTACAACCTAAACAGAGACTTGGTCAAGTTTTAGTTGCAGCAAAGCTCAATTGAGCCCTCCACAATTAATTATGTCCTTGACCTTAATTAAAGGCTTTTAGGGTGTTCTAAGGATTTTCATGAAACAAACTATGACTTTTTGAAAACTAGATTTTCAGAGGGTTCTAATGGAGTTGGTCTCACTTAATTTGGAAGTCTCTAACTAAAGATATGAGCTAAACAATTTCAGAGAAAATTCTGAATATGTTTCTGAACATTTTCTATTTTCTCTGGAACAGTTTCACTAATCACACCATTAGGTGGATTAAATGAGCTCAAATGGATCCGAAATTGTTATGGTAGTTCAAGGATATTTTGGTGAACATCTCAGCAAAATTTCAGAATTTTCCTTCAAAGAATTCTCCAGTTAAAATTCCTAACAGTTTAAACTTTGAGGAATTAATTCTGGAGAAATAAGGAATTTCATGAAGTGAAACTTGATTTTTGGAAAGTACTCAGAGAGCTGAATCCAGCAAAATTTGGTTCACTCAATTTGGAGCTTTATAGCCAAAGTTATAAGGATTTGAAGTTTGAAGGAAATCTGAAAATCGGGGAAAAGTTTAAACTCGCGCGTGGGCCCAGGGGACACGCGTCGCACGCCTAGGCGATGGCACATCGCGGCCCACAAGGATTTTGCGCGCCAGCACACCCGATCCTGGCCGCAGCCGGATCCCGATTCAAAATATCTCCCGCTGACAGCTGGGGTCCACCCCCTTCTTCAACCTCGCGACACCCGCGCCCCGCCGCCGAGGGATCTCGCCGGAGAGCTCGCCGCCGGCTGCTGTACAGCTCCAAACTTCTCGATCCTGGCCGCCCCTGCCTACTTTTACTCGGGGAACAGGACCCGAGGGTCAGCTGCTCATGACAACGGCCGGAGCATGGTCGGCGACGAGCCGCCACCTCGAAATGACTTCGGCCATGTCGGCTGACTTCTCTAGCACCTCAGCTACTTGGGAAATCGGTCGGGGAGCATCAGTGGACCTTAGAGAAGGTCGACATGAGCTCGAGGCAGCTCGTGGAAGGCCCGAAATAGGTCCTCACTGTGCGCCCGATGCCGCCCGTTCGTTCCGCCATTAGTAGACCTAAAATTACGCCGGGCACAGAGGTTCTCCGGCCCAGAGTTGTGAGGGCCACTTGTGCGTTACCGTGTCTAGCTCGTGTGAGAGCGGCCTGAGGCCCTCTAATCCTTTCTAGAGCACGAATTAAACAGAATCGTACCCGAAGGTCGTTCTGCACACAGAAAGGGGAAAAGTGGAAATTCGCCGCCGGTGAGCAACCACTCGAGCTGTGGCTCGGGGATGAGCAGCACCGGTCACCCGCGCGTCCCAGGGTGCCTTGGCTCGGGCGTGACAACTCCCTGGTTGGGCTGTCCACGAGAGCCCGAGGTGCGGCGGTTCCAAGTCCCGAATTTGATCTTTCGGCACAGCCGATATCAATCGGTTTCAACCGAATTCTAGCAACGGGGAGGACGGAGGAAGGTCTCTAGTACCTTGCTGGGGCTCTGGAGTGGAAGGAGGGAGCTGCGATCGGCGTTCTCCGATCAAGTCCGAGCTGCGGAAGTTTTCGGCCGGCGCTGAGTTCTTGCGGGGAAGAACGGTGGTGCCTTGGCCGAGGATGGGGCAGGCGCCTTAAGAAGGCTCTGCACCGCCTCACGCCCGCGCGTGGGCAAGCAGCTGCTGACGCGGCGGCTGGCCTCGGAGGCGATCACCGCTGCGGCTCGGCGACCCGAGTGAAAAAGTCTCAGTCGGTTTGATCTGAGCAGTGGCTGACATGTGGGTCCCACCTCCAGTTTTAACCTCTGAAATTTACTCCTAATCACTGTTGTAAACAGTGAACCCCATACTACCCTTGGCAATTCAAATTATTCACCCACGAGCCATTTGAATTGATCAAAGTTCAAATGAGGTTTGGTTTGAATGAATTTCAGCACAAGTTCAGTTTGAAATTCAAATAAAGTTTGAATTTCTCCCACTTAGCTCATGTCAAGATCAACTCCAAATGGAGTGAAAATTGGTGTGTGAGCTCACGAAAATGTGCTGAGTAAGAATAAGCCTTCCACTTTTAAATTCATGGGATAAAAACAGTTTGAATTTGAATAAGGTTTCAAACTGCCCTCTTCCTAACTATACCCAAACTGACCTCAAAAAGGTTTTGAATTTGGGTGAAACTTGGCAGGGACATCCTTAGTAAAGTGTAGGAGTTTTCATATGTCCAGCCCATCTATATCACATGTCGGAAATACCACTTTTGCAATGTGTAAGTTTGTTCTCTAATGAGCATGTTGATAATTGTTACTTGCTCTTCATTTGTGTTCATCATTCTTCCTCAAATGAGGTGTGTGGTGTGGTGATGAACACTGCAAATGTGTGTCAAAAACTGAGGCCCTTACATTCCTCCCCCCTTAAAAGAATCTCGTCCCGAGATTATAAGGTGAAAATGAGAGAGAGGACGGTAGAAAATTACCGGATATGCGACGTGAAAAAGTCGGGGTAGTTAGTGCGAAGGAATTCTTCGCTCTCCCATGTCGCTTCGTCCATGGAGTGATTACTCCATAGAACCTTGTAGAACCACAACGTACGGTTGCGTGTGGTTCGGGCCTTTTCATCAATAATCTGCACCGGTTCCTCCCGATAGGTGAGATCCGGTTGCAGTTCTTCAATGTCTTCCAGCTGAACGGTAGTTGATAGCTTGAGACACTTCCTCAGCTGGGAAATGTGAAAGACGTCGTGCACACCGGAAAGTGCTTCTGGTAATTTCAGCCGGTATGCCACCGATCCACATCTTTCGGTAATCTGGAATGGACCGATGAAGCGGGGTGCTAGCTTTCCCCTCACCCCAAATCTGTTTACGCCCTTCATTGGAGACACCCGTAGATATACGTGATCCCCAACTTCGAATTGTAATGGGCGCCTTCTCCGGTCCGCATACTGTTTCTGACGGGATTGAGCGGCTTTTAGGTTCGCTTGAATTAGTCGAACCTTTTCTTCCGCGTTGTTAACAAGGTCAATCCCGAAGGTAACCCTTTCGCCAGACTCACACCAGTTCAACGGTGTGCGGCATTTTCTCCCGTATAGCGCCTCGTAGGGTGCCATCTTGATGCTGGCTTGGTACCCATTGTTGTACGAGAACTCGGCTAACGGCAAGTGATCATCCCAATTCTTGCCATGGTCAATAGCGCAAGCTCGTAGCATGTCTTCTAAAATCTGATTTACCCGCTCGGTTTGTCCATCCGTCTGCGGGTGGTAGGCTGAACTACGGATAAGCTTCGTCCCCAAGGCAGCGTGTAGCTGCTCCCAAAAACGGGACACAAATAAAGTGCCCCGATCCGAAATGATAGTACGGGGTACGCCGTACAAGCATAGGATCCGTGAGATGTACAGTTCAGCGTACTTCTTGGCGTTGTAGTTGGTGTTGACCGGGATGAAATGGGCAACTTTGGTGAGCCGATCGACGATCACCCACACAGAATCATGTTTCTGTAAGGTGGTGGGTAAACCGACGATGAAGTCCATGCTCACGTCCTCCCACTTCCAGGCAGGAATGCCCAGTGGTTGCAGCAGTCCCGGTTTCCGCATGTGGTCTGCCTTCACCCTTCGACATGTATCACACTCGGACACGTATTTAGCAGTCTCTCGCTTCATCCGTGTCCACCAAAACTTTCTTCTGAGTTCTTGATACATTTTGTTGCTGCCGGGGTGAATAGAAAACTTTGATAAGTGAGCCTCATCAAAGATTTTCTTCCGTAACTCCCGGTTTCGGGGTACGACAATCCGGTCCTTGAACCATAGGACGCCGTCTCCGTCCTTCCGGAAACATTTCAACTCCCCACTGTCTATACGTCTCCGCAAATGTGACATGCCCTTGTCATTCTTCTGGGCTGCCGCTATCTCTTCACGGATGGTGGGGATCAAAGCTAGGTTGTAGAGAGCTCCGTGTGGAATCACATGGAGTGGTGGTTCGCTCTCTTCCAACGGTGTGATGGTCAGATTATTGACGTGTGACTTGCGCCTCAGCGCATCTGCCACAACGTTTGCCTTGCCCGGATGATAATGGATCTCTATCTCGTAATCCTTTATCAGTTCTAACCATCTTCGTTGCCTCATGTTCAGCTCCTTCTGAGTGACTATGTACTTGAGGCTTTTGTGGTCGGTATATAAATGTACGAGGTTACCGAGTAGGTAGTGCCTCCACATTTTTAGTGCAAGTACCACGGCAGCGAGCTCCAAGTCGTGAGTTGGATAATTTTGCTCATGGTTCCTAAGCTGCCGTGATCCATACGCGACCACTCTTCGGTCTTGCATCAGCACACATCCGAGCCCAATGCCGGATGCATCGCAGTACACATCGAACGGTTTTGTTGTGTCTGGCTGCGCCAAAACCGGTGCTGATGTCAGGTGCTTGACTAAAGCCTTGAATGCTGCTTCACATGTTGGACTCCAAACATATTTGGTAGCCTTCTTCAGCAGCTCTGTCATTGGCTTGGCAATCTTCGAGAAGTTCGGAATGAACCTCCGATAATATCCCGCGAGTCCGAGGAAACTCCGTACCACATGAACAGTTCTCGGGGATTTCCAATTCAGCACTTGCGTGATCTTGCTCGGGTCCACAGCGATACCCTCCGCTGAGATGATATGCCCGAGGAGAGGCACTTGCGATATCCAAAACTCGCATTTGCTGAATTTTGCGTATAACTTGTGATCCCGCAGCCGTTGCAAGACTATACGCAGATGTTTCTTGTGATCTTCCTCCGACTTGGAATATACCAGGATGTCGTCGATGAAGACCACGACAAACTTGTCCAGCTCCGGCATGAACACCGAGTTCATTAAGTACATGAAGTGAGCTGTAGCATTGGTGAGGCCGAAGGACATGACCAGGTACTCATAAAGTCCGTACCTCGTCGAGAAAGCCGTCTTTGGAATGTCCTCCGCCCTTATCTTAATCTGGTGGTACCCGGATCTTAAATCCATTTTGGAAAAGATCTTTGCTTCGACCAACTGATCAAACAACATGTCGATCCGTGGCAACGGGTACTTGTTCTTGATGGTTACGGCATTTAATGGACGATAGTCCACGCAAAGCCGCAACGTTTCATCCTTCTTTTTGACAAATAATGCCGAACAGCCCCATGGTGAGGAGCTCAGCCTAATAAAACCCTTCTCCGGAAGGTCCGTGAGCTGAGTCTTCAGTTCAGCCAACTCCTTGGGCGCCATCTTGTACGGCCTTCGGGATATTGGCATGGTTCCTGGTGTAAGTTCAATCTTGAACTCCACCTCTCTATCGGGTGGCATTCCCGGTAAATCATCCGGGAATACATCAGGAAACTCTCGGACCACTGGAATGTCTTCCAATCTGATAGTTGTGGACTGATAGACACTTGAAAGTTTTATTTATGGACTGTCCAGAAATAATGAGTGAGAACCGTGCACCTCTGAGTTTAAGTGCACGACTCGAAGGACGGTGTCTAAAACAGCGCCGTGGCGGGTTAACCACGACATCCCTAGGATGACATCAACCTTCTGTCCCTCTAAGATAATGAGAGACGTGGGGTACACTCTACCCGCTAAGCATAATGGTGCTTTGGAGACCATTACGCTGGATGAAATCTTCCCACCCGGTGAACAAATTAAATATGGACTATCGGTGGGTAGTATTGGCAAACTGTGTTTAGTAATGAAAGCTTGGCTAATAAAATTATGCGTGGCGCCAGAATCAAACAGTACTATAGCGGGATGCTGGTGGAGTTGGAGCATACCCGCAAGGATTGGCTCGCCCTCCGGCACGTCCTCAATGGCAAGTTGGTGGACAGTGCCGGGCCTAGGGTTTGCCCGCCGCGCATTGGTAGGGTTCCGGGGTTGATTCCTCCCCGGAAACTGTGGTGCCACTCCGCCGCCTTGCCTCTCCGGGCAACTGCTCGCGAAGTGTCCTGGACGACCACACTTGTAACATATGGCCGCTGCTGGTGGAGTACTTGGTGGACGAAAGCCCGGCATGCGTTGCTGAGGTGCAAACGCACGCGGCATCGCCCGCTGCTGTTGTTGTTGTTGCGGTGGTACTGGCAGTGCCGGTCGGAATACCGGTGAAGAGTACGGCCGACTGCGAAACGGCATCGACCGCTGTGGTGGCTGCCAGCGTGGACCTGATGGTGGGCGATTCACCATCCGAAACTTCTAAGAAGGACCGCCTCCTTCTCCGCTGCTCTGCGGCGCGCTTCGCTTTCGCTCTGCCGCCGCCAACTCCTTGCCGGAGTACTCCTGAACAATCGCAGCATCAATGATGTCGTTGAGGCTGCCGCGATTGAACATCGCCAACTTGTCCTTCAGGAGCGGGTTAAGCCCCTGGTAAAAATGGTCTCGCCGCTTCTCGTCTGTATCCGCGTGATACGACGCGTAGAGCGCGAGATCGTTGAACGCTCTGGAGTATTCCAGCGCGTTCCGGCTCCCTTGTTGCAGGTGTAGGAACTCCTGCATCTTCCTCTTCATCAGACCTGGCGGTATATGATAGGCCCTGAAGGCCGTCCGGAACTCCGCCCAGGTCATCACTCGGTTGGTGGGCTGTGAAGCACAAAAGTTGGCCCACCACGCGCTCGCGGATCCTTGGAGCTGCTGGACCGCGAACTGAGTCTTGCGCTGCTCGCTAATTTGGAGCAGCCCGAACTTCATTTCTATGGCGCGGAGCCAGTTGTCCGCATCAAGTGGTTCATCCGCCCTTGAGAATACAGGGGGATGAGTCGCCAGGAAGTCGGAGTAGGAGCTCTGTTGGCGCTCCTCACGATCTTGACGTCTCTCTGGGCGAGACGTATTGGCGATGAGAGTCTGCAGCAACTCTGTGCTGCTGATGCGAGCCCGCCATTGCCGCGACAATGTCGGCCAATGTAACTGTTGGCAGTGGCGGTGGCGGTGTTTGCTGTTGCTGTTGCTGCTGCTGTCCCGAGGAGTCCTCGGGAGGTGGTTGGGAGGTCTCTCCCCCTTGACTGGTACCCCCAACGTCAGGGTTGGCACGAGTACGCGTCATTCTGAAATTCAAAACAGCAGCAATTAGCACATGTCTTACTTAAAATTCCATACGCAACAGTAGGTATTGAAGTGACACATGATTAATTTGCACAACATTCACATATATTGATAAAGCATAAACTTTATACAAGATACATTATTCTCGGATCTCCGAGAAGTCGTGCTCATATCGTCACTACCTATACATATGCTACTGTTTACACGTCATGTCACCGATTACAAAAGTGGGTTACGCTACCCTAGCTGCCCTACTTGGCAACTGTAACCCCCTACTCGGAGTAGAACTCGACCTCCTGTGGGTCGTCCTCCTCCGGTACCTCTGCTGGTGGCTCGGGGTCTACCACCTCTTCTCCCATTCCAGGTTCTCCCATGGCTGGAAGACCCAAGACTACCGGTACGCCCAATACCAGGGGCACGAGGTCCTGCAAGGCATGCACCTCGTCCATAGCTTGGTTGTAGTCTTCTTCCCAGCCTTGGCCTTCCTCGATAGCATCGTCCCGCTCTTGAGCAAGGTCCTCATTCTGCTGGGTTAGGGTCTGCACCAGATCTTGCAACGCCGCGATGTCAACACGGCTCTTCTTCTTTGCCTTCTTCAGACGACGCAACTGATTGTGTTGTTCATTCAGTCGCTTGATCGTCGGAAGGAGCACATTGCGGAGTGCGCTGTGAGCACTCTCGAAATGATCTCCACGGCTTGTGCTCTCCTTGAGCTTTGTGGCGAGATGCTCCGTATGAACAGCTTGGCTGTCCATCACAGCGTTTCCCGCCCTCATTTGGAGGCTGAGATTTGCCTCCGCGGGGTTGTACCTTGGGCAACTCAGGTCTGTTGCCTCCAGGTACCTCTCTTCCCACACATGCTGAGCTCGTCCCTCCACTGGAACGAGTGCGTATGGGGTGCCCTCCATAGCCTGCACGTGTAGTTGGCAGAAACGTGACATAGTGTCACGGGCTGCCACTTGCCACATCCCTTCCGGTTGTCTTCCTCTCACCGTGACGGTGAATGGCACCCAACCGGGTGGCGTAGGTCCTGCGGGAACCTCGACATGGATCGTCCACGTCTTGTTCCCCTCTTCGCCTTCTTCCTTGGCGATGTATTGCGGCATCCGGTTGTACCCGAAATATTGGAGCATTTGCCACAATGCTTCCGGGTAGCCGCTACGGTCAGAACAGAGGGAAACTACCCACCCGTTCTCCAACTGTTTATCTGCTGCTACCTGTAAAAATATATTTGAGAAATGTCAAATATTTATTTAAACAGTAAACCATTGAGTTATAACATAAGATATGTCATTGAACCCATAACACTTGGAAACATAGTTCAAATTTTTAAACAAATTTGACTGCTGATCTGCTGTTCCCATGACAGTCTTGACCAGTTTCCATTTCAACCTGATTTAGGCCAGGTTAAAAGCCAAACCAGTCCTGGAGCTCAACATCAAAGTTGAATCTAACTTCAATAGCTTTCCAGCCAGTATTTGCTTGGCCTATGATCTGTCCTGGTTTAAAGGTTATGAGATGTCAAAGTTAACAGAATTTTTGGAAACAATTGGACAGCACATCCCTGCCTTAGGTACTGATTTGATCCAAGAATCCCAGTTAATTCTGTTCCTAATCTGACAAAACTTTCTGTTACAAAGTTGTAACACATCTCATAAGCTTTCCAGAACTACCTCATTTCCTATTTCTGGATTTTTAAGCAGGAAGTTATGCTTAATTTTACAGAGAGTCTGCAGAGAGTCTTTACTCTGTCCTGTTTTCTGGACAGTTTCAACTCTACTGCATTTTGCGAGTGGTTAAGGGATGAAACACCTCTGGAACTCAACATAAAAGTTGTAAACCTCTTCCAAAGCTTTCCAGAAATGTATCATACGACCCCAACCTCGAAAGAACTCAACCTATAACCTCTGATTAACTCCAGCCTTGATTCAGCTGAAAACAGAGTGCTCTGTCCTTAACATCCTATAAGTTGAAAACTTGTTAACTTTGAATATCCTGTACAAGGGAAGGAGTTACATCAAGTTTTACTACTTTGGATCAAAACCTTCAAGTTTTTAAATGAAGTTGTTCATTTAATGGGGTGTGACGTCGATGCGTCACCAGATTATGTCGGTACTACGTCCTCACAAACAAAAACCTATACCGGACTTAGCCGGCTTCGTTATTTCAGTGGCACTAAACGTCACTCGCACACGGATGCTACACGTCTACTGTTTCGTGGTCAGGCTACCTGCAGAAACTCAAACAATCATCAGACTCGGCTGCACACCGAGCCCGGAATCCATACAGTTTGTACACCCGGCCGTCATCACTCGCCCGGATGTTCTCAAGCCAACCACGCCTTGAGTTACATGTTCACGTTTCGGACCACGTGACGGGGTCTCCCAATTTGCACCACGCACGCCAGGGACAGACGTTGCTCGAATACCCCAGACGACATGAAGAGTCGTAGAGGATATCAAAGCGGGTCGGGTTACCTGCCACCCGTGGGGCTCCACCCTTCAGCTTGTGCGCACTGGTGGACAGCGCTTACGTGCACCCCCCAAGACATGAACGTCCCGAGATGCACGATTTTCCGACATAACAAATAGGTTAATAAGCCACTTTCTATATACTAATAACATCCTTATACAGGCTACTAACTCGTTCCTCACTGCATTTTTGAAAAAGAAGACCTTTGTACTGTGTTAAACCTCAAGCGAGCTCTGATACCACGCTGACACGACCCCATTGGTCCTGTCGAGCCAGGATCACGCTGAGGGGTGCTGCGTTGCACAGCACCGTATAACACACGTCAAAGGTGCAAAGCGGAAGCGGAAGTTTTATTACATAAACAAGTTTGTTAACATGTTTACATCAAAATAAGTTCAGTCTACACTCACGGGCGTAGACTAAGCATCAAGTGCACGTTCAGCCCTCGAACGTGTCCTTGCTAGCACACACGCACACTAACTCTGCGGCGTGCACGACTCCCACTCGACGGGGTTCCCCTCCTGGGGTTCCGTCTCCTCTTCGGGAGTCCCTTCCTCATAGAACCCTGCAAAAGCTTCAAACACAAGCAGTGAGCACGAAGGCTCAGCAAGTCTGACCCGTCTCACCTAAACATGGAACTTCTACATGAGGGTAATGGGTTGCATGAGGTAAAAATCATTTGCAAGGACTCGCCTAATTAGTAGAACCTTACTTTCAAGTTTTAGCAGCAGGTTGTGGAGAACCTTACGCTAAGGCACATGAGAGAGCCGCAATCAAATAAGAAACGCATTTCTCTCATGTACTTTGCCCAAAGTTGAAAAGAACTTTAATTAGCTCTAAGCTACAGCATATCATTAACAATTAATGTCCAGCTTTCAATGAGCAACATTTTAACATGTAACTAGCCTGTTCTTTCTACGTCACGGTACAGTGAACAAGTGGTACTCACTGACCGCGAGGGACGGCGATTATAATCGAAATTACACCTGCAGGGTTACCCGAACAACCCGTCACGTACGCCCGTACTCGATGTTGCCTACAACAACCATCACGGACGCCGTACGCAACTATCTTTCACTCGTCAGCCAAATATTGAACCGGTCCCATCGTCCCTTGCAAGAGGTCCCTGCACGCGCATCTCTGTGCTGCCAGCCGATTTACACCTCGAGCTCTCAACCTACCCTCTGAACGACGGGCAATGCCTCAATACCCAGCTACCCGAGTTACATCAGTTTCCCGGTTCCCATATAGCCGGTAGGTCTTCGGTACTGCTCTAGCTTGTTCAACAGGCCCGCACACGGCTCGGTCCTCAATCGACACAAGCGGAGCTACAGCACACAGGCCCCAAAGTCCTGCTGCCCTTACTCTCCGCTCGGTCTCATTTTCTTGCCATGTGTATCATGTGCTATCTCTACCCGAGCAATGTGCCTCTAGCCTATTCTCGCGAGTAGTTCCAATTACTCGACTTGTACCGAATCCTACCCTATCCTAGCAATGCAGTAGCTAACGAGGTTTTCAATCCTAAACCCAACCCATGGTTTTCTTGGCTATGCAGTTGGGTTTCCAATCAAGACTCTAATGCAAAGAACAATATTCAAAGATGTGCTCAAAACAATAAACATTTGTAAAAAGGTTAATGCAAACCGGGGCTTGCCTTGCTGCTCTTGGTCGTAGGCTAGCTGTTCCTCCGGAGTAACGAAGTCTAGGACTTCGGGTTCCTCCTCGACCTTAGCGACTACATGATATAAGAAACATATGTATCAATTTAAATGCATTTGTATTAACTTTGAAGTTGTGAAGTCTATAACCCTTGCTAGACAGACCTAATGACTGTGAAACTTTTACTGTGGCTTGGTTACAACCTAAACAGAGACTTGGTCAAGTTTTAGTTGCAGCAAAGCTCAATTGAGCCCTCCACAATTAATTATGTCCTTGACCTTAATTAAAGGCTTTTAGGGTGTTCTAAGGATTTTCATGAAACAAACTATGACTTTCTGAAAACTAGATTTTCAGAGGGTTCTAATGGAGTTGGTCTCACTTAATTTGGAAGTTTCTAACTAAAGATATGAGCTAAACAATTTCAGAGAAAATTCTGAAAATGTTTCTGAACATTTTCTATTTTCTCTGGAACAGTTTCACTAATCACACCATTAGGTGGATTAAATGAGCTCAAATGGATCTGAAATTGTTATGGTAGTTCAAGGATATTTTGGTGAACATATCAGCAAAATTTCAGAATTTTCCTTCAAAGGATTCTCCAGTTAAAATTCCTAACAGTTTAAACTTTGAGGAATTAATTCTGGAGAATAAGGAATTTCATGAAGTGAAACTTGATTTTCTGGAAAGTACTCAGAGAGCTGAATCCAGCAAAATTTGATTCACTCAATTTGGAGCTTTCTATCCAAAGTTATAAGGATTTGAAGTTTGAAGGAAATCTGAAAATCGGGGAAAAGTTTAAACTCGCGCGTGGGCCCAGGGGACACGCGTCGCACGCCTAGGCGATGGCACATCGCGGCCCACAAGGATTTTACGCGCCAGCACACCCGATCCTGGCCGCAGCCGGATCCCGATTCAAAATATCTCCCGCTGACAGCTGGGGTCCACCCCCTTCTTCAACCTCGCGACACCCGCGCCCCGCCGCCGAGGGATCTCGCCGGAGAGCTCGCCGCCGGCTGCTGTACAGCTCCAAACTTCTTGATCCTGGCCGTCCCTGCCTACTTTTACTCGGGGAACAGGATCCGAGGGTCAGCTGCTCATGACAACGGCCGGAGCATGGTCGGCGACGAGCCGCCACCTCGGAATGACTTCGGCCATGTCGGCTGACTTCTCTAGCACCTCAGCTACTTGGGAAATCGGTCGGGGAGCATCAGTGGACCTTAGAGAAGGTCGACATGAGCTCGAGGCAGCTCGGGGAAGGCCCGAAATAGGTCCTCACCGTGCGCCCGATGCCGCCCGTTCGTTCCGCCATTAGTAGACCTCAAATTACGCCGGGCACAGAGGTTCTCGGGCCCAGAGTTGTGAGGGCCACTTGTGCGTTACCGTGTCTAGCTCGTGTGAGAGCGGCCTGAGGCCCTCTAATCCTTTCTAGAGCACGAATTAAACAGAATCGTACCCGAAGGTCGTTCTGCACACAGAAAGGGGAAAAGTGGAAATTCGCCGCCGGTGAGCAACCACTCGAGCTGTGGCTCGGGGATGAGCAGCACCGGTCACCCGCGCGTCCCAGGGTGCCTTGGCTCGGGCGTGACAACGCCCTGGTTGGGCTGTCCACGAGAGCCCGAGGTGCGGCGGTTCCAAGTCCCGAATTTGATCTTTCGGCACAGCCGATATCAATCGGTTTCAACCAAATTCTAGCAACGGGGAGGACGGAGGAAGGTCTCTAGTACCTTGCTGGGGCTCTGGAGTGGAAGGAGGGAGCTGCGATCGGCGTTCTCCGATCAAGTCCGAGCTGCGGAAGTTTTCGGCCAGCGCTGAGTTCTTGTGGGGAAGAACGGTGGTGCCTTGGCCGAGGAGGGGGCAGGCGCCTTAAGAAGGCTCTGCACCGCCTCACGCCCGCGCGTGGGCAAGCAGCTGCTGGCGCGGCGGCTGGCCTCGGTGGCGATCACCGCTGCGGCTCGGCGACCCGAGTGAAAAAGTCTCAGTCGGTTTGATCTGAGCAGTGGCTGACATGTGGGTCCCACCTCCAGTTTTAAACTCTGAAATTTACTCCTACTCACTGTTGTAAACAGTGAACCCCATACTACCCTTGGCAATTCAAATTATTCACCCATGAGCCATTTGAATTGATCAAAGTTCAAATGAGGTTTGGTTTGAATGAATTTCAGCACAAGTTCAGTTTGAAATTCAAATAAAGTTTGAATTTCTCCCACTTAGCTCATGTCAAGATCAACTCCAAATGGAGTGAAAATTGGTGTGTGAGCTCACAAAAATGTGCTGAGTAAGAATATGCCTTCCACTTTTAAATTCATGGGATAAAAACAGTTTGAATTTGAATAAGGTTTCAAACTGCCCTCTTCCTAACTATACCCAAACTGACCTCAAAAAGGTTTTGAATTTGGGTGAAACTTGGCAGGGACATCCTTAGTAAAGTGTAGGAGTTTTCATATGTCCAGCCCATCTATATCACATGTCGGAAATACCACTTTTGCAATGTGTAAGTTTGTTCTCTAATGAGCATGTTGATAATTGTTACTTGCTCTTCATTTGTGTTCATCATTCTTCCTCAAATGAGGTGTGTGGTGTGGTGATGAACACTGCAAATGTGTGTCAAAAACTGAGGCCCTTACACGGTTTCTCCGAAGAACAACCGAGTAAATATCACATGTATGCCAGGATCATTTTCTCATACATGTGACGACAAATAGTGAAGCATCATCATATTACAAGCCAGGTGTTCGAATATAATTAAGTCTTACATAGCATACATCTCGATGGACGATAATAAGTTCATAATATGTAAATAAAACAGCAGCGGAATATAAATCTTGTGGGCTCCGTCACAGGCGTTGCCCGGGGGACTCCGTGAACTTAGAATCCTTCCTCGGGACCAAAGTCTTGGTCATTAAACACCACATCATTCTTTTGACCTCAGCAGCAATATAAACCAACAGAAAAGCAAGTTTGAGTACCGTGGGTACTCAGCAAGTGTGGGAAAGTTATGTCATGCATGGCTAGAGCAAGGGGAGGTTGAACTCATGGTTAAAGCACTACACAATTATTACCTATCACCTTAGCTTATTAAGCACCTACATTACTACACAGGTGAAATGGGTCCCAATCCCTCAACCCATCATAATTATCAAGTAAACATAGTCTCATCTCCAATGTTAAGCTTCCCGCTTAACATCCACAACTTCCCAATTCATCATCCTCTAATCATGAATAAGTCCAAGCCGCTCTTGACCGTGAGCACGGCTGTCATGACAGTTTTGACTCTGCAGAGTTTGCACCACTGTACCCACATGTAGTGATTTCATCCCCCGTTGCCGGATGGACTAAAACAACCTCCATTATGCCAGTGGCCGCGATCCACGTTCACACTTCCCAGGTGTGTAGCCAGGAGATCACTACGAGGCCTTTACAAAGGGATTCTCGACGAGCGTGGGCTCACTGAGGTTTCGCCCCTAACAGCATACAAGAGGCTCCAACCCTGCTGCAGTGGCCCCCTATTGAGCCTTGCGGTTCATATGGTAGTCCAGCTGACACCTATTCCCCACACCATCCAACACACCCATACTACGCCGGGGATACACCTAATTAATTGGCCAAGCTGCCCCATCTCAACATGTGGTTGGCACGGTAAAGCCAGATTACATGCTCCATGAACCGGTCCTTAGGATCCAAGCAAGTACTAAACACAAACCCGAGTCTCGTGCACCCAGCACCAACCAAATCATCCAACTTGCCTTGATCCCTACCTCTACATAACTCATAATATCTCATTCCAGAGTAAGGTAAATAAATTGATGATCTCATATCCCAATTATCCCATTCTAAGCATGGCTAAGCATAAGCGTAATAATAAATGATATGATAAAATAAATCCCAACCGAAGCTACATGGAAACAAGGTAATGCAATTCTAGGGAAACTTCCTAGCATGGGTTTCATAGTTCAATTGACAATGCAAATAATTCTATCAACACATCCTAGTAGAGGATCAAAGTGGTCAAGGACACTTGCCTTCTTCCTGCTGCTCTGGGAATGGAAAGTCTTGGTCTTGGAAGGGGAGAACTTGCTCTGGGGCAGGTTCTACTCATGCCATACACATGGCAAAAGAAAACAACAATCCATAAGCCATAGTTCACACTTTCACTCATGCAAACCACACATACATACATATGGGAGTCCTTCTCATTTCTAAGTGTTGTGGTTAACCTAGATGTGTTGATTTTTGGCCTACATGCACTTTTAAGCATATATATATTATTTCTAATCTTTTGTATTCAGATTTCTATTTGTACACTATATATGAATTTCCAATTTGAACAAATTCTTTATATTTAATTATTACACTTCTTAGCTACCAAGTTTGCATGAAAGGTAATTTCCTACTCCAAATAGGTTTTCAGACCTTCTACAAAATCCTAAATTGAAGATTTTGAATTTGGAGAACTCATTTTTTCTTTTTCTAATTATGCATACTTATTTTCCTATATTTTCAGTTTTATTTTCTATGCCTAAAAGTGAACTTTATTATAAAAATAGTAAGACACATCATCTAAACAGAATAGGTTCTGATCTAAAATGTTCAATAATATATTTTTGAACTTCCTCTATGATGTGGAACAAATTAAATTTATTTTACTAGTTTTTAGAATTATTTCCTAGCCTAAAATGTGTCTCTAGAGAAAATAAAAATGAGCAACACTTTGGCAGATTTCATTTCTGCCTAAAATCTATTTTTAACTCATTCTAAAGTTTTCCAAGTGCTAGGAGAGTTCAAATTTGAATTTGCACATGTGTTTGCCTTACCTTTTAAATTTAAATCCTAGTCACATATTCAAATTTCTGAATTTAATATTGTATAGGGTCAAAAAGGTAAATCCACCCTACTGCAGGGTCTAATTTACTATTTCATAAATTTCCAGGGGTCTAACTACACATAACAGAGGGGGTTTCCTAATTTTTATTAAGTCCAGGGGCTAAAACTGATTTTAAATGAATTTACACGAATTTCTGAAGGTCCAAGGGCTAGATCAGAAATTTCCAGGGCTAGCTCGTGTTTTAGAAATCCCCGGGGGGTAGCGCATAAGAATCCTGGCCTTTATAACGCGGGGCTGACATGGACTGTCCGATTTAAAACAGACGGCTCAGATTAGATCGCCAAACCGGCACGCGTCGGTTTTATTTCTACCGTGCGATTTAAAATAGTAGGCCCCCAAGGGGCCACGTCGCCCTGGCCGGAGCCAGCCGCGCGCGCGGCGGCGGGTGCAGCGATCTCGCCGGCGGAGCTTCGGTTCCTTGCCGCTATACGTTAAAACTTGCAGTTTTTCACATGGATCGACTGCGGAGGGGTAGGGGAGCTCACCTAGGGGTTTCTCGGGCTTGGGGAGGTCGGAATTCGGCTCTGCGACGACAATGGTTGAAGCTGCTCCTCGGTGCTCGTCGGAACCGATGCTAGGGCATGAAACTTGTCGCTTCCTTAACCTGCAGGGCTCCCCGGAGGCGGTGGAGCACAGCGAGCTCGTTAGTCCAACAAAAAACGAAGAGATCCAAAGGTTTTTCGGTGGGGGATGATCGGTTCTCACCGAAGGGGAAGATGGAGCGGTCCTGGGGGAATTCGGCGAGTTTTCTTGCGTGGAATGCACGAGGGGAGGCGGCGGCGGGTTGGTTTGGATATGTAGCAGCGTCCGGGGCCGAAGATCAGGCTGGGGGCGTGGGTTTCCGGAGGGTGGTTGCGATCGGGCGCGAGAGAGAGAGAGAGAGAGACGGGGCCGTTGGGGGCACGCGGGGAGAGGGATGACACGCGGGCCCCGCGTGTCAGTGAGAAGGAGAGAGGGGGCGCGGGTTCGGGTTGGCGCGGGGGTATTGGGCCGGCTGGTGGGTTTCGGCCCACTGGCCGGTTGGGGTTTTCTTTTTCTTTTTCCTTTTCCTTTTCTGTTTTGATTTGAATTTGAATTCCAGTTTGAATTTGAATTTTTGCACCACATGCAATACGTCCAAAATTTTTTAAATCCCCCTCTTTAGCAGGTTTTGGGGTTTTACAGCTCTACCCCCCTTAAAGGAAATCTCGTCCTCGAGATTGGTGGTTCTAGGAAAACAATTCCCGAAACTGTGCCTTAAGATCGTCTTTTCGCTCCCATTTGGCTTCCTCTTCCGAGTGATGCTTCCACTGCACCTTGCACATCCGGATTCTTTTATTTCTTGTGTGGCGTTCCGTTGTCTCCAAAACCTTGACCGGTTGCTCGGCATAAGACAGATCCTCTCTTACGTCAACCTCATTCATGGGTAACATCTCCCCAGGCGTCCTTAGACATTTCTTGAGCTGAGACACATGGAATACATCGTGCACATCCGATAGGCGAGCCGGTAGTTCTAGTTGATATGCCACTTCGCCTTTCCTCTCCAGAATCTAAATGGGTCTGATGTATCGAGGTGATAACTTCCCGTTCACCTTGAACCGACGAAGTCCTCGGATATGGAACACCTTGAGATAGACATAGTCCCCCACGTTGAAAACGAGCTCTCTTCTCCGTACATCGGCATAGCTCTTTTGTCGGGTCTGTGCTACCCTCAAGTGGTTGTGGATTTCCCTTACCTTCGCCTCGGGCTTCTTGTAGTACTTCGGGCCCAAACACTTTACTTTCCCCTGTTTGGTTCCAAAATAGTGGAGTTCTGCACTTCCTCCCATACAAAGCCTCAAATGGTGACATCTTCATACTAGCCTGATAGCTGTTGTTATAGGAGAACTCCGCATACGGTAAGTTCTTATCCCAACTCCTATTGTTCTTGAGCGCACACGCTCTCAGCATATCCTCAAGGATCTGATTGGTTCTTTCTGTTTGCCCGTCAGTCTGGGGGTGATAGGCAGAACTAAAATTTAGATGAGTTCCCATGGTTTCATGTAACTTCTGCTAGAACCTTGAGGTGAACTGTGTCCCTCGATCTGACACTGTCTTCTTTGGCACTCCATGGAAACACACGATCCTTGACATGTACAATTCCGCCAATTTGGATCCGTTGTAGCTTACTTTCACGGGGATGAAATGAGCTACCTTGGTTAGCCTGTCGATGATGACCCATATCGAATCATACCCCGATTGGGTCCTGGGTAGTCCCACTATGAAGTCCATACCTATTTCTTCCCATTTCCATTCAGGCACTTTGAGTGGTTGTAATAGTCCCGCGGGTCGTTGATGTTCTGCTTTCACCAACTGACATGTGTCACATAGGGCAACATGTTCCGCGACATCTCGCTTCATTCCATACCACCAATATCTGCTCTTGAGGTCATGATACATCTTCGTACTCCCAGGATGAATGGAATAGTCGGAATCATGAGCCTCCTTCAAAATCAATTCACAGATCTCCTTCACTACAGGCACACAGATTCTTTTGCAATGCCACACCGTACCTTGTTCATACTCTCTGAACCCAGGGGCTTTATTTTCTTTTATGAGTTCTCTAATCTCTTGTATCTTCTCGTGATTCTTCTGACCGTTGCGTATGTCTTGCTCTAACGTGGAGTCCACTTCCATGGCGATGGCCTCACCACTATTCACCAGACATAGATTGAGTTTTACAACCTCTTCCTTCATTTCTATAGGCATGTCCTTTAAGCTCAGCCTATTGACCTGCACCTTCCGGCTTAAAGCATCTGCCACGACGTTCACTTTCTCAGGATGATAGTTGATGCCCACATCAAAGTCGTTGATTAGCTCTAACCATCTCCTTTGTCTGAGGTTGAGATCTGGCTGTGTGAAAATATACTTTAAGCTCTTATGATCTGTATATATCTCTGTCCTCTTCCCCATCAAGTAATGCCGCCAGATCTTCAATGCGTGTACCACTACGACTAGCTCTAGGTCATGTGTAGGATAGTTCTTCTCGTGTTTTTGGAGCTGTCGGGACGCGTAGGCCATGACATGCCCCTCTTGAATGAGAACACATCCCAACCCGTGTCCAGAGGCATCGCGGTACACCGAAAAATTCTTCTGCATATATGGCATAACTAGCACTGGGGCTGTTGTCAATCTTTTCTTCAGTTCTTGAAAACTGGTCTCACACTGCGGTGTCCATGTGAATGTGATTCCCTTCTCTAACAATTTGGTGAGGGGTCTTGAAATCTTGGAGAAACCCTCGATAAACCGTCGATAATACCCAGCCAATCCTAAGAAGCTTCGAACTTCCCCGACATTTTCGGGGGTCTTCCACTTCTGCACATCCTCGATCTTGGCGGGATCCACGGAGATTCCTCCCTCCGAGATTATATGTCCTAAGAAGGGAACTCTCTTCAACAAACTCACACTTGCTCAACTTGGCATATAGTTGGTGTTCTCTCAGCTTTTGCAACACCAACCTTAAATGTCCCTCATGTTCTTCTTCACCTTTGGAGAAGACAAGAATGTCATCAATGAAAACCACCACAAATTTGTCCAGATATTCCATCAATACCTTGTTCATGAGATACATGAAGTATGCCGGGGCTTTAGTTAGCCCGAATGGCATGACGGTGTATTCATACAGCCCGTACCGAGATACGAAAGCTGTCTTTGGAATATCGGTTTGTCTTATCTTAAGTTGGTGGTATCCCGACCTGAGATCAATTTTTGAGAATACAGAAGCTCCCCTCAGCTGATCAAATAAGTCTTCAATGCGGGGTAATGGGTACTTGTTCTTGATGGTTACTTCATTCAACGCACGGTAGTCTACGCATAACCTTTGGGTCCCGTCCTTCTTGGGCACAAATATCACTGGGGCTCCCCATGGTGAGGAACTAGGACGAATATACCCCTTCTCCGTCAATTCTCTTATATGCTCCTTGAGTTCTTCCAGCTGTTTGGAGTCCATCCGATAAGGCCTCTTGTATATTGGAGCTGTTCCAGGCACTAGTTCAATCACGAATTCCACTTCACGATCGGGAGGCACATCTGGCAACTCCTCCGGAAAAACGTCTGGATATTCCCTAATAATCCTGATCTCTTCCACTTCCACCTCAACTTGATTGAGTTTAAGGTCCCTCTTAGGGTTTTGTACAGTTATGAACTTCACTCTTGTGCCACTAGGGTGAGTTAGTTCCACCGTTCTTGTCGAACAATGGATGATTCCCTTATGTTTGGTCAACCAATCCATACCCAAAATAATATCTATCCCTTGTGAGTCTATCACTATGAGGTTTGTAGTAAATACTACGCCATTAATGTCTAGATTCACCTTGGGATACACTTGTCTTGTCCTTATTTATCCCCCTAGAGAGTTTACTGCTAGCATATGGTTCATTTGTGTTGTTGCTAGATCATGCTTCTTAACAAACCCTTGAGCAATGAACGAGTGGGTAGCACCAGAATCGAACAACAAGGTTGCAATATGTAAATTGGCAGGAAACTTACCAATTACCACATCAGGTGCCTCTTGCGCTTCCTCCATGGTCACGTGATTCACCCGTCCTCGCATCACATTCTGCTGTTGTGGCTGCATGGGCTTCTTCTTTGGGCACTTATGGGCGTAGTGTCCCACTTCACCACAGTTGAAGCATTGCACCCCAACTTTGGGTGCCTGGCCTTTGTTATCTTGGGGTTGGATCGGTGGTCCTTGTCCTGCTGGTCGAGGTTGATAAGTGGGGCGTGGCTGCTGCACAAACTGACGCTGCGGCTGTGCGGGTGTTGATGGAGGCCTGAAGTTCGGGTTGTACCCTCTTTGTGCTGAGTAGGGTACCACAACACGGCTCGTCTGCCCTGCGGGTTGCTGCATCAGACGTGGGCGTGTGTTGCTACCTAAGGCTTGGTGTGACCATCCCGCCTTCCTCTTGTTTTCATTTTCCAAGGCCTTCAGCTTCCTCTCCACGACAAACGCTCTGTCTACCATCTTTTGGAAGCTTTCATACTCGTTGGAGGACATTGCACACTGCATTTCCATAGTATGTCCTTCCACAAAACAGTCCTGTTTTTGCTCATCAGTTTCGATGTCCTGTGGTGCATAACGGGATAGTTGGGTGAACTTATTGAGGTATTCCCTCACAGTCATGTTTCCTTGCTGCAGTCCCAAGAACCCCTTCCTCTTGTTTTTGAGTTCACCCCTTGGTTTGTAATGGTTGCGGAAACTGCGCTTGAACTCTTCCCAAGTGATGTTCTCGGGGTCATGATAGGCTGCCACGTAAGCGGTCAACCAATCAGCAGCAGGTCCATGCAATTGGTGAGAGGTAAACAGCACCCTCTCATACCCTTGGCATTGTATGATCCTCATCTTGCTCTCAATGGTCTTTAGTCAGTCATCTGCCTCCAGAGGTTCAGCAGCACTTGCAAATTTTGGAGATTGAGTCCCTAGAAACTCACTCAACCTTGGTTGGCGTGGTGCAGCTTGTGGGGGTGGAGCTCGGTGCAAGTTGGCCACAACTTGAGTCAGACTCTGGATGAGCTGATTCTGATTTTCTAGCATTTGGTGGATAGGGTCAGCTCCTTCACGGCGACCACCCCTATCTTGTCCTCCAGAAAGATGAGGGTTGCCGACCTCATCGTTGTTGTTGGTGGGGTTGGTACCACGACCCTTTCCTCTTTCAGCCATCTATCATGATCAACCAAATGTTAACTTAAAGCATTACGTATTAACTTCCCAAATTTCTTGTTTAAACTTAAACTTTTGAGGCCTTATTACATTAAACATTTCTGAGGGTTTCACGTAGATGTTTGGGAGTCACGTCTCAGGCGAAAATAAGTGCACTCTTAATTCATAGGGGTTCACACATCAAAGCAAAGCAAACTAAAGACGAGGTTGTGGACAAATGCCCATGGCTTCCACAACTCACATCACACACCAAACATTAACACACAAATAACTAAGGTATTGACTCGACTTCTCGATAACCTGCTGAAATAAGGGAAAGAACTCTAAACGACTCATATCACTGAGCTGGCTCTTCGGGGTCTTCCTCATTATTGTGGCTGCCCTCTGATTCCGCTTTGGGTGGGGAAGCTGCTGGTGGAGAAGTGCGGCGACGCCTGCTCGCCCGGCGGTCTGGAGAGTCAGGAGTCCATGTGTCATTCACAGTGACACACAGTTCATTCCCATCTCCTTTTTCTCTCGCCCTCAAGCTGGCACGAAGCAATGCCTCAGTCTCCTTCAGGGTGTCACGAACATCCTGAAGCTCCTGCTGGCACTCCTGCAGTCGAGTGCTGAGCATAGCAGCATCCTCCAAGCACAGGTCCATGTGCTCATGGGAAGTCCCTTGCTGCACTGGTGGGTACTTGTACTCCGATGTACCACTCTCACGCTGGATGACATACATGTACTCAGTCCTGTCTAGGTGGCGACGGTTGATGTGACTCTGGCAGGTGATGGCCTCCCAGGTGACATCCTTTTCAGCATCGACCTATGTCGCCCGACAAGCTGGAGAGCGATGGATCTTGAGCAGCTGATTTTCATGGATAATACTCATTTCTGAACTCCATTCTTCCCGCTTCTCTCGGATGGTCCGGGTGGAGCTGTAGTGTATGATTAGCTAGCCCATATTGCCGGCGGCGTGGAGCATACGCCGAAGACGGCGCAACAAGCCTCCTACTGCCAACCCGTAGGAGTGGTACGTCACCGGACGGTTCTCCTCTCTCAGGGCAAGGGCAACTACAGGAACCCTCCCTCCGGTGGACTTGCGAGCAGTGCGGATCATGCGAACCATCTAAAACATAAAGCATTTAAAATTAAGTTAGTTAAGAGTTAAACAAAAATTGTATTTGAATAAAAGTTGGGGTAAGATGAATAAATAAAGTGACCCTATTAAATAACACTTTCAACCCACACCTTTGTAAAATAGTTTTTAAAAAAATAGGGTCCTTAAATACGTCCATTCCTACCTAGGTCCACGTTCCTACGGGCAACCTTGGCTCTGATACCACTTCTGTCACACCCGGTTTCTCCGAAGAACAACCGAGTAAATATCACATGTATGCCAGGATCATTTTCTCATACAAGTGATGACAAATAGTGAAGCATCATCATATTACAAGCCAGGTGTTCGAATATAAATAAGTCTTACATAGCATACGTCTCGATGGACGATAATAAGTTCATAATATGTAAATAAAACAGCAGCAAAATATAAATCTTGTGGGCTCCGTCACAAGCGTTGCCCGGGGGACTCCGTGAACCTAGAATCCTTCCTCGGGACCAAAGTCTTGGTCATTAAACACCACATCATTCTCTTGACCTGAGCAGCAATATTAACCAACAGAAACGCAAGTTTGAGTACCGTGGGTACTCAGCAAGTGTGGGAAAGTTATATCATGCATGGCTAGAGCAAGGGGAGGTTGAACTCATGGTTAAAGCACTACGCAATTATTACCTATCACCTTAGCTTATTAAGCACCTACATTACTACACAGGTGAAATGGATCCCAATCCCTCAACCCATCATCATTATCAAGTAAACATAGTCTCATCTCCAATGTTAATCTTCCCGCTTAACATCCACAAATTTCCAATTCATAATCCTCTAATCATGAATAAGTCCAAGCCGCTCTTGACCGTGAGCATGACTGTCATGATAGTTTTGACTCTGCAGAGTGTACACCACTGTATCCACATGTAGTGATTTCATCCCCCGTTGCCGGGTGGACTAAAAGAACCTCCATTATGCCAGTGGCCGCGAACCATGTTCACACTTCCCAGGTGTGTAGCCAGGAGATCACTACGAGGCCTTTACAAAGGGATTCTCGACGAGCGTGGGCCCACTGAGATTTCACCCCTAACAGCATACAAGAGGCTCCAACCCCGCTGCAGTGGCCCCCTCTTGAGCCTTGCGGTTCATATGGTAGTCCAGATGACACCTATTCCCCACACCATCCAACACACCCATACTACGCCGGGGATACACCTAATTAATTGGCCAAGCTGCCCCATCTCAGCATGTGGTTGGCACGGTAAAGCCAGTTTACATGCTCCATGAACCGGTCCTTAGGATCCAGGCAAGTACTAAACACAAACCCGAATCTCGTGCACCCAGCACCAACCAAATCATCCAACTTGCCTTGATCCCTACCTCTACATAACTCATAATATCTCATTCAAGAGTAAGGTAAATAAATTGATGATCTCATATCCCAATTATCCCATTCTAAGCATGGCTAAGCATAAGCATAATAATAAATTACATGATAAAATAAATCCCAACCCAAGCTACAAGGAAACAAGGTAATGCAATTCTAGGGAAACTTCCTAGCATGGGTTTCATAGTTCAATTGACAATGCAAATAATTCTATCTACACATCCTAGTATAGGATCAAAGTGGTCAAGGACACTTGCCTTCTTCCTGCTGTCTGGGAATGGAAAGTCTTTGTCTTGGAACGCGAGAACTTGCTCTGGGGCAGGTTCTACTCATGCCATACACATAGCAAAAGAAAACAACAATCCATAAGCCATAGTTCACACTTTCACTCATGCAAACCACACATACATACATATGGGAGTCCTTCTCATTTCTAAGTGTTGTGGTTACCCTAGATGTGTTGATTTTTGGCCTACATGCACTTTTAAACATAAATATATTATTTCTAATCTTTTGTATTCAGATTTCTATTTGTACACTATATATGAATTTCCAATTTGAACAAATTCTTTATATTTAATTATTACACTTCATAGCTACCAAGTTTGCATGAAAGGTAATTTCCTACTCCAAATAGGTTTTCAGACCTTCTACAAAATCCTAAATTGAATCTTTTGGATTTGGAGAACTCATTTATCCTTTTCTAATTATGCATACTTATTTTTCTATATTTTCAGATTTATTTTCTATGCCTAAAGTGAACTTTATTATAGAAATAGTAAGACACATCGTCTAAACAGAATAGGTTCTGATCTAAAATGTTCAATAATATAGTTTTGAACTTCCTCTCTGATGTGGAACAAATTAAATTTGTTTTACTAGTTTTTAGAATTATTTCCTAGCCTAAAATGTGTCTCTAGAGAAAATAAAAATGAGCAACACTTAGGCAGATTTCATTTCAGCCTAAAATCTATTTTTAACTCATTCTAAAGTTTTCCAAGTGCTAGGAAAGTTCAAATTTGAATTTGCACATGTGTTTGCCTTACCTTTTAAATTGAAATCCTAGTCACATATTCAAATTTCTAAATTTAATATCATATAGGGTCAAAAAGGTAAATCCACCCTACTGCAGGGTCTAATTTACTATTTCCTAAATTTCCAGGGGTCTAACTACACATAACAGAGGGGGTTTCCTAATTTTTATTAAGTCCAGGGGCTAAAACTGATTTTTAAATGAATTTACACGAATTTCTGAAGGTCCAGGGGCTAGATCAGAAATTTCCGGGGCTAGCTCGTGTTTTCCGAAATACCCCAGGGGCTAGCGCATAAGAATCCCGGCCTTTATAACGCGGGGCTGACGTGGACCGTCCGATTTAAACAGACGGCTCAGATTAGATCGCCGAACCGGTACGCGTCGGTTTTATTTGTACCGTGCGATTTAAAATAGACGGCCCCCAAGGGGCCACGTTGCCCTGCCCGGAGCCAGCCCGCGCGCGCGGCGGCGTGCGGCGGCGGGGGCGGCGATCTCGCCGACGCAGCTTTGGTTCCTTGCCGCTATACGTTAAAACTTGCAGTTTTTTACACGAATCGACTGCGGAGGGGTAGGGGAGCTCACCTTGGGGTTTCTCGGGCTTGGGGAGGTCGGAATTCGGCTCTGCGACGACGATGGTTGAAGCTGCTCCTCGGTGCTCGTCGGAACCGATGCTAGGGCGTGAAACTTGTCGCTTCCTTCACCTGCAGGGCTCCCTGGAGGCAGTGGAGCACGGCGTGCTCGTTAGTCCAACGAAAAACAAAGGGATCCGAAGGTTTTTCGGTGGGGGATGATCGGTTCTCACCGGAGGGGAAGATGGAGCGGTGCTGGGGGAATTCGGTGAGTTTTCTTGCGTGGAATGCACGAGGGGAGGTGGTGGCGGGTTGGTTTGGATAAGTAGCAGCGTCCGGGGCCGAAGATCGGGCTGGGGGCGCGGGTTTCCGGAGGGTGATTGCGATCGGGCGCGAGAGAGAGAGAGACGGAGCAGTTGGGGAGAGGGATGACACGCGGGCCCCGCGTGTCAGTGAGAAGGAGAGAGGGGGCACGGGTTCGGGTTGGCACGGGGGTATTGGGCCGGCTGGTGGGTTTCGGCCCACTGGCCGGTTAGGGTTTTCTTTTTCTTTTTCCTTTTCTTTTTCTGTTTTGATTTGAATTTGAATTCCAGTTTAAATTTGAATTTCTGCACCACATGCAATATGTCCAAAATTTTTAAATCCCCCCTCTTTAGCAGGTTTTGGGGTGTTACAGGCACCACCCTCTGTGATCCCGGAGTGGGTGAACCATGGGGTGGTCCCCCACAGGCATGGTATCAGAGCAGCATTGGAAATAGTATGCTAAAAAGAGCCTATTTTGAAAACTTAGAAGTAGTCGAGTGAGGGTTAGTCGCTATGCCCACATAAGGTCTATGATAGTGGTAGATATTAAGGTGGAAAAGCTAACTTATGTGCTATACATTCTATAACGATGCTCCGACGTCGGGTAAGAGGTAAGGTACACCACAGCAGGTGGATCAATTGCGTTAAGCTCGCCATACGAGCAATAGTATGGAATGGTTTACCGTGGCTTGGCACGGTAGTGAATATGAGTCTCTGGACCATCTAATGGTTCTAAGAGCATATAAAAACGCTGATCCAGCGTGCTTTAGGCAAAAGTGACCCATAATATGGTAAACAACACGATAGTATGCAACTCTTGAACGTTCAATGTTCAAAGGGCCATACGCAGCGCTCGCCATCGGCGTGCCTCAACGGTCACGAGGCAGTAGGTGGTATCCGTTGGGTTGATAAAATTCCTGACTGTAAGGGCCTCAGTTTTTGACACACATTTGCAGTGTTCACCACCACACCACACACCTCATTTGAGGAAGAATGATGAACACAAATGAAGAGCAAGTAACAATTATCAACATGCTCATTAGAGAACAAACTTACACAATGCAAAAGTGGTATTTCCCACATATGATATAGATGGGCTGGACATATGAAAACTCCTACACTTTACTAAGGATGCCCATGCCAAGTTTCACCCAAATTCAAAACCTTTTTGAGGTCAGTTTGGATATAGTTAGGAAGAGGGCAGTTTGAAACCATATTCAAATTCAAACTGTTTTTATCCAATGAATTTAAAAGTGGGGGGCATATTCTTACTCAGCACATTTTTGTGAGCTCACACACCAATTTTCACTCCATTTGGAGTTGATCTTGACATGAGCTAAGTGGGAGAAATTCAAACTTTATTTGAATTTCAAACTGAACTTGTGCTGAAATTCATTCAAACCAAACCTCATTTGAACGTTGATCAATTCAAATGGCTCATGGGTGAATAATTTGAATTGCCAAGGGTAGTATGGGGTTCACTGTTTACAACAGTGATTAGGAGTAAATTTCAGAGGTTAAAACTGGAGGTGGGACCCACATGTCAGCCACTGCTCAGATCAAACCGACTGAGACTTTCTCACTCGGGTCGCCGAGCCGCAGCGGTGATCGCCACCGAGGCCAGCCACCGCGCCACCAGCTGCTTGCCCACGCGCGGGCATGAGGCGGTGCAGAGCCTTCTTAAGGCGCCTGCCCCCTCCTCGGCCGAGGCACCGTCGTTCTTCCCCGCAAGAACTCAGCGCCGGCCGAAAACTTCCGCAGCTCGGACTTGATCAGAGAACGCTGATCGCAGCTCCCTCCTTCCACTCCAGAGCCCCAGCAAGGTACTAGAGACCTTCCTCCATCCTCCCCGTTGCTAGAATTCGGTTGAAACCGAGTGATATCGGCTGTGCCGAAAGATCAAATTCGGGACTTGGAACCGCCGCACCTCGGGCTCTCGTGGACAGCCCAACCAGGGCGTTGTCACGCCCGAACCAAGGGACCCTTGGACGCGCAGGTGACCGGTGCTGCTCATCCCCGAGCCACAGCTCGAGTGGTTGCTCACCGGCGGCGAATTTCCACTTTTCCCCTTTCTGTGTGCAGAACGACCTTCGGGTACGATTCTGTTTAATTCGTGCTCTAGAAAGGATTAGGGGGCCTCAGGCTGCTCTCACACGAGCTAGACACGGTAACGCACAAGTTGTCTTCACAACTCTGGGCCGGAGAACCTCTGTGCTCGGCGTAATTTAAGGTCTACTAATGGCGGAACAAACGGGCGGCATCGGGCGCACGGTGAGGACCTATTTCAGGCCTTCCCCGAGCTGCCTCGAGCTCAGGTCGACCTTCTCGGAGGTCCACTGATGCTCCCCGACCGATTTCCCAAGTAGCTGAGGTGCTAGGGTGGTCAGCCGACATGGCCGAAGTCGTTCCGAGGTGGCGGCTCGTCGCCGACCATGCTCCGGCCATTGTCATGAGCAGCTGACCCTAGAATCCTGTTCCCCGAGTAAAAGTAGGCAGGGGCGGCCAGAATCGAGAAGTTTGGAGCTGTACAGCAGCCGGCGGCGAGCTCTCCGGCGAGATCCCTCGGCGGCGGGGCGCGGGTGTCGCGAGGTTGAAGAAGGGGGTGGACCCCAGCTGTCAGCGGCCGATATTTTGAATCGGAATCCGGCTGCGGCCAGGATCGGGTGTGCTGGCACGCAAAATCCTTGTGGGCCGCGATGTGCCATCAACTAGGCGTGCGACGCGTGTCCCCTGGGCCCACGCGCGAGTTTAAACTTTTCCCCGATTTTCAGATTTCCTTCAAACTTCAAATCCTTATAACTTTGGTTAGAAAGCTCCAAATTGAGTGAACCAAATTTTGCTGGATTCAGCTCTCTGAGTAATTTCCAAAAAATCAAGTTTCACTTCATGAAATTCCTTATTTCTCCAGAATTAATTCCTCAAAATTTAAACTGTTAGGAATTTTAACTGGAGAATCCTTTGGAGGAAAATCCTGAAATTTTGCTGAGATGTTCACCAAAATATCCTTGAACTACCATAAAAATTTCAGATCCATTTGAGCTCATTTAATCCACCTAATGGTGTGATTAGTGAAACTGTTCCAGAGAAAATAGAAAATGTTCAGAAACATTTTCAGAATTTTCTCTGAAATTGTTTAGCTCATATCATTAGTTAGAGACTTCCAAATTAATTGAGACCAACTCCATTAGAACCCTCTGAAAATCTAGTTTTCAGAAAGTCATAGTTTGTTTCATGAAAATCCTTAGAACACCCTAAAAGCCTTTAATTAAGGTCAAGGGCATAATTAATTGTGGAGGGCTCAATTGAGCTTTGCTGCAACTAAAACTTGACCAAGTCCCTGTTTAGGTTTTAACCAAGCCACAGTAAAAGTTTCAACAGTCATTAGGTCTGTCTAGCAAAGGTTATAGACTTCACAACTTCAAACTTAATACAAATGCATTAAATTAATACATATATTGCTCTTATCATGTAGTCGCTAAGGTCGAGGAGGAACCCGAAGTCCTAGACTTCGTTACTCCGGAGGAAAAGCTAGCCTACGACCAAGAGCAGCAAGGCAAGCCCCGGTTTGCATTAACCTTTTTACAAATGTTTATTGTTTTGAGCACATCTTTGAATATTGTTCTTTGCATTAGAGTCTTGATTGGAAACCGAACTGCACAGCCAAGAAAACCATGGGTTGGGTTTAGGATTGCAAACCCCGTTAGCTACTGCATTGCTAGGATAGAGTAGGATTCGGTACAAGTCGAGTAGTTGGAACTACTCGCGAGAATAGGCTAGAGGCACATTGCTCGGGTAGAGATAGCACATGATACACATGGCAAGAAAATGAGACCGAGCGGAGAGTAAGGGCAGCAGAACTTTGGGGCCTGTGTGCTGTAGCTCCGCTTGTGTCGATTGAGGACCGAGCCGTGTGCGGGCCTGTTGAACAAGCTAGAACAGTACCGAAGACCTACCGGCTATATGGGAACCGGGAAACTGATGTAACTCAGGTAGCTGGGTATTGAGGCATTGCCCGTCGTTCGGAGGGTAGGTTGAGAGCTCGAGGTGTAAATCGGCTGGCGGCACGGAGATGCGCGTGCAGAGACCTCTTGCTCGGGACGATCGGACCGGTTCAATATTTGGCTAACGGGTGAAAGGTAGTCGCGTACGGCGTCCGTGATGGTTGTTGTAGGCAACATCGAGTACGGGCGTACGTGACGGGTTGTTCGGGTAACCCTGCAGGTGTAAATCGATTATAATCGCCGTCCCTCGCGGTCAGTGAGTACCACTTGTTCACTGTACCGTGACGTAGAAAGAACAGGCTAGTCACATGTTAAAATGTTGCCGATTGAAAGCTGAACATTGATTGTTAATGATATGCTGTAGCTTAGAGCTAATTAAAGTTCTTTTCAACTTTGGGCAAAGTACATGAGAGAAATGCGTTTCTTGTTTGATTGCGGCTCTCTCATGTGCCTTAGCGTAAGGTTCTCCACAACCTGCTGCTAAAACTTGAAAGTAAGGTTCTACTAATTAGGCGAGTCCTTGCAAATGATTTTTACCTCATGCAACCCATTACCCTCATGTAGAAGTTCCATGTTTAGGTGAGACGGGTCAGACTTGCTGAGCCTTCGTGCTCACTGCTTGTGTTTGAAGCTTTTGCAGGGTTCTATGAGGAAGGGACTTCCGAAGAGGAGACGGAACCCCAGGAGGGGAACCCCGTCGAGTGGGAGTCGTGCACGCCGCAGAGTTAGTGTACGTGTGTGCTAGCAAGGACACGTTCGAGGGCTGAACGTGCACTTGATGCTTAGTCTACGCCCGCGAGTGTGGACTGAACTTATTTTGATGTAAACATGTTCATAAACTTGTTTATGTAATAAAACTTCTGCTTCCGCTTTGAACCTTTGACGTGTGTTATACGGTGCTGTGCAACGCAGCACCCCTCAGCGTGATCCTGGCTCGACAGGACCAATGGGGTCGTGTCAGCGTGGTATCAGAGCTCGCTTGAGGTTTAACACAGTACAAAGGTCTTCTTTTTCAAAAATCCAGTGAGGAACGAGTTAGTAGCCCGTATAAGGATGTTATTAGAAAGTGGCATATTAACCTATTTTTTATGTTGGAAAATCGTGCATCTCGGGACGTTCATGTCTTGGGGGGTGCACGTAAGCGCTGTCCACCAGTGCGCACAAGCTGAAGGGTGGAGCCCCACGGGTGGCAGGTAACCCGACCCACTTTGATATCCTCTACGACTCTTAATGTCGTTTGGGGTATTCGAGCAACGTCTGTCCCTGGCGTGCGTGGTGCAACATGGGAGACCCCGTCACGTGGTCTGAAACGTGAACACACAACTCAAGGCGTGTTTGGCTTGAGAACATCCGGGCGAGTGATGACGGTCGGGTGTACGAACTGTATGGATTCCGGGCTCGGTGTGCAGCCGAGTCTGACGATTGATTGAGTTTCTGCAGGTAGCCTTACCATGAAACGGTAGACATGTAGCATCCGTGTGCGAGTGACGAGTAGTGCCACTGAACTAACGAAGCCGGCTAAGTCCGGTATAGGTTTTTTCTTTGTGAGGGCGTAGTACCAACATAATCTGGTGATGCATCGACGTCACACCCAACTAAATGAACAAATTCATTTAAAAACTTGAAGGTTTTGATCCAAAGTAGTAAATCTTGATGTAACTCCTTCCCTTGAACAGGATATTCCAAAGTTAACAAGTTCTCAACTTATAGGATGTTAAGGACAGAGCACTCTGTTTTCGGCTGAATCCAGGCTGAAGTTAATCAGAGGTTAGAGGTTGAGTTCTTTCGAGGTTGGGGTCGTATGATGCATTTCTGGAAAGCGTTGGAAGAGCTTTACAAATCTTCTGTTGAGGTCCAGAGGTGTTTCATCCCTTAACCACTCGAAAAATGCAGTAGAGTTGAAACTGTCCAGAAAACAGGACAGAGTAAAGACTCTCTGGAGACTCTCTGTAAAATAAGCATAACTTCCTGCTTAAAAATCAAAAAATAGGAAATGAGGTACTTCTGGAAAGCGTATGAGATGAGTTACGACTTTGTAACAGAAAGTTTTGTCAGATTGGGAACAGAATTAACTGGGATTCTTGGATCAATTCAGTACCTAAGGCAGGGAGGTGCTGTCCAACTGTTCCCAGAAATTCTGTTAACTTTGATATCTCATAACTTTTGAACCAGGACAGATCTTAGGCCAAGCAAATACTGGCTGGAAAGCTATTGAAGTTAACTTTAACTTTGATGTTGAGCTCCAGAATTGGTTTTGCTTTTAACCTGGCCTAAATCAGATTGAAATGGAAACTGGTCAGGGCTGTCATGGGAACAGCAGATCAGCAGTCAAATTTGTTTAAAATTTGAACTATGTTTCCAAGTTTTATGGGTTCAATGACATGTCTTATGTTATAACTCAATGGTTTACTGTTTAAATAAATATTTGACATTTCTCAAATATATTTTTACAGATTGCAGCAGATAAACGGTTGGAGAACGGGTGGGTGGCTTCCCACTGTTCTGACCGTAGCGGCTACCCGGAAGCATTGTGGCAAATGCTCCAATATTTCGGGTACAACCAGATGCCGCAATACTTCACCAAGGAAGAAGGCGAAGAGGTGAACAAGACGTGGATGATCCATGTCGAGGTTCCTGCAGGGCCTACACCACCCGGTTGGGTGCCATTCACCATCACGGTGAGAGGAAGACAACCGGAAGGGATGTGGCAAGTGGCAGCCCGTGACACTATGTCACGTTTCTGCCAACTACACGTGCAGGCTATGGAGGGAACTCCATACGCACTCGTTCCGGTGGAGGGACGAGCTCAGCATGTGTGGGAGGAAAGGTACCTGGAGGCAACAGACCCGAATTGCCCAAGGTACAACCCCGCGGAGGCAAACCTCAGCCTCCAAATGAGGGCGGGAAACGCTGTGATGGACAGCCAAGCTGTTCATACGGAGCATCTCGCCACCAAGCTCAAGGAGAGCACAAGCCGTGGAGATCAATTCGAGAGTGCTCACAGCGCACTCCGCAATGTGCTTCTTCCGACGATCAAGCGACTGAATGAACAACACAATCAGTTGCATCGTCTGAAGAAGGCAAAGAAGAAGAGCCGTGTTGACATCGCGGCGTTGCAAGAGCTGGTGCAGACCCTAACCCAGCAGAATGAGGACCTTGCTCAAGAGCGGGATGACGCTATCGAGGAAGGCCAAGGCTGGGAAGAGGACTACAACCAGGCTATGGACGAGGTGCATGCATTGCAGGACCTCGTGCCCCCGGTATTGGGCGTACCGGTAGTCTTGGGTCTTCCAGCCATGGGAGAACCCGGAATGGGAGAAGAGGTGGTAGACCCCGAGCCACCAGCAGAGGTACCGGAGGAGGACGACCCACAGGAGGTCGAGTTCTACTCCGAGTAGGGGGTTACGGTTGCCAAGTAGGGCAGCTAGGGTAGCGTAACCCAACTTTTGTAATCGGTGACATGTCGTGTAGACAGTAGCGTATGTATAGGTAGTGACGACATGAGCACGAGTTCTCGGAGATCCAAGAATAATGTATCTTGTATAAAGTTTATGCTTTATCAATATATGTGAATGTTGTGCAAGTTAATCATGCGTCGCTTCAATACCTACTGCTGTTTATGGAATTTTGAGTAAGACATGTGCTAATTGCTGCTGTGTTGAATTTCAGAATGACGCGTACTCGTGCCAACCCTGATGTTGGGGGTACTAGCCAAGGGGGAGAGACCTCCCAACCACCTCCCGAGGACTCCTCGGGACAGCAGCAGCAACAGCAACAGCAAACACATCCACCGCCACTACCAACGGTTACATTGGCCGACATTGTCGCGGCAATGGCGGGCTCGCATCAGCAGCACACAGAGTTGCTGCAGACTCTCATCGCCAATACGTCTCGCCCAGAGAGACGTCAAGACCGTGAGGAGCGTCAACAGAGCTCCTACTCCGACTTCCTGGTGACTCATCCCCCTGTATTCTCAAGGGCGGATGAACCTCTTGACGCGGACAACTGGCTCCGCGCCATAGAAATGAAGTTTGGGCTGCTCCAAATCAGCGAGCAGCGCAAGACTCAGTTCGCGGTCCAGCAGCTCCAAGGATCCGCGAGCGCGTGGTGGGCCAACTTCTGTGCTTCACAGCCCACTGACCGAGTGATGACCTGGGCGGAGTTCCGGACGGCCTTCAGGGCCTATCATATACCGCCCGGTCTGATGAAGAGGAAGACGCAGGAGTTCCTACACCTGCAACAAGGGAGCCGGAACGGGCTGGAATACTCCAGAGCGTTCAACGATCTCGCGCTCTACGCGTCGTATCACGCAGATACGGACGAGAAGAGGCGGGACCACTTTTACCAGGGGCTTAACCCGCTCCTGAAGGACAAGTTGGCGATGTTCAATCGCGGCAGCCTCTACGACATCATTGATGCTGCGATTGTTCAGGAGGACTCCGGCAAGGAGTTGGCGGCGGCAGAGCGAAAGCGAAGCGCGCCGCAGAGCAGCGGAGAAGGAGGCGGTCCTTCTCAGAAGTTTCGGATGGTGAATCGCCCACCATCAGGCCCACGCTGGCAGCCACCACAGCGGTCGATGCCGTTCCGCAGTCGGCCGTACTCTGCACCGGCATTCTGACCGGCACTGCCAGTACCACCGCAACAACAACAGCAGCAGCGGGCGATGCCGCGTGCGTTTGCACCTCCGCAACGCATGCCGGGCTTCCGTCCACCAAGTACTCCACCAGCAGCGGCCACATGTTACAAGTGTGGTCGTCCAGGACACTTCGCGAGCAGTTGCCCGGAGAGGCAAGGCAGCGGAGTGGCACCACAGTTTCCGGGGAGGAATCAACCCCGGAACCCTACTAATGCGCGGTGGGCAAACCCTAGGCCCGGCACTGTCCACCAGCTTGCCATTGAGGACGTGCCGGAGGGCGAGCCAATCCTTGCGGGTATGTTCCAACTCCACCAGCATCCCGCTATAGTACTGTTTGATTCAGGCGCCACGCATAATTTTATTAGCCAAGCTTTCATTGCTAAACACAGTTTGCCAATACTACCCACCGATAGTCCATATTTAATTTGTTCACCGGGTGGGAAGATTTCAGCAAGTGTAATGGTCTCCAAAGCACCATTATGCTTAGCGGGTAGAGTGTACCCCACGTCTCTCATTATCTTAGAGGGACAGAAGGTCGATGTCATCCTAGGGATGTCATGGTTAACCCGCCAAGGCGCTGTTTTAGACAACGTCCTTCGAGTCGTGCACTTAAACTCAGAAGTGCACGGTTCTCACTCATTATTTCTGGACAGTCCAGAAATAAAACTTCCAAGTGTCTATCAAGCCACAACCATCAGATTGGAAGATATTCCAGTGGTCCGAGAGTTCCCAGATGTATTCCCGGACGACTTGCCGGGGATGCCACCTGATAGAGAGGTGGAGTTCAAGATTGAACTTACACCAGGAACAATGCCAATATCCCGAAGGCCGTACAAGATGGCGCCCAAGGAGTTGGCTGAACTGAAGACTCAGCTCACGGACCTTCTGGAGAAGGGTTTTATTAGGCCAAGCTCCTCCCCATGGGGCTGTTCGGCATTATTTGTCAAAAAGAAGGATGAGACGTTGCGGCTTTGCATGGACTACCGTCCATTAAATGCCGTAACCATCAAGAACAAGTACCCGTTGCCACGGATCGACATGTTGTTTGATCAGTTGGTCGAAGCAAAGATCTTTTCCAAGATGGATTTAAGATCCGGGTACCATCAGATTAAGATAAGGGCGGAGGACATTCCAAAGACAGCTTTCTCGACAAGGTATGGACTTTATGAGTACCTGGTCATGTCCTTTGGCCTCACCAATGCTCCAGCTCACTTCATGTACTTAATGAACTCGGTGTTCATTCCGGAGCTGGACAAGTTTGTCGTGGTCTTCATCGCCGACATCCTGGTATACTCCAAGTCGGAGGAAGATCACAAGAAACATCTGCGTATAGTCTTGCAACGGCTGCGGGATCACAAGTTATACGCAAAGTTCAGCAAATGCGAGTTTTGGATATCGCAAGTGCCTTTCCTCGGGCATATCATCTCAGCGGAGGGTATCGCTGTGGACCCGAGCAAGGTCACGCAAGTGCTGAATTGGAAATCCCCGAGAACTGTTCATGAGGTACGGAGTTTCCTCGGACTCGCGGGATATTATCGGAGGTTCATTCCGAACTTCTCGAAGATTGTCAAGCCAATGACAGAGCTGCTGAAGAAGGCTACCAAATATGTTTGGAGTCCAGCATGTGAAGCAGCATTCAAGGCTTTAGTCAAGCACCTGACATCAGCACCGGTTTTGGCGCAGCCAGACACAACAAAACCGTTCGATGTGTACTGCGATGCATCCGGCATTGGGCTCGGATGTGTGCTGATGCAAGACCGAAGAGTGGTCGCGTATGGATCACGGCAGCTTAGGAACCATGAGCAAAATTATCCAACTCACGACTTGGAGCTCGCTGCCGTGGTACTTGCACTAAAAATGTGGAGGCACTACCTACTCGGTAACCTCGTACATTTATATACCGACCACAAAAGCCTCAAGTACATATTCACTCAGAAGGAGATGAACATGAGGCAACGAAGATGGTTAGAACTGATAAAGGATTACGAGATAGAGATCCATTATCATCCGGGCAAGGCAAACGTTGTGGCAGATGCGCTGAGCCGCAAGTCACACGTCAATAATCTGACCATCACACCGTTGGAAGAGAGCGAACCACCACTACATGTGATTCCACACGGAGCTCTCTACAACCTAGCTTTGATCCCCACCATCCGTGAAGAGATAGCGGCAGCCCAGAAGAATGACAAGGGCATGTCACATTTGCGGAGACGTATAGACACTGGGGAGTTGAAATGTTTCCGGAAGGACGGAGACGGCATCCTGTGGTTCAAGGACCGGATTGTCGTACCCCGAAACCCGGAGTTACGGAAGAAAATCTTTGATGAGGCTCACTTATCAAAATTTTCTATTCACCCCGGCAGCAACAAAATGTATCAAGAACTCAGAAGAAAGTTTTGTGGACACGGATGAAGCGAGAGACTGCAAAGTACGTGTCCGAGTGTGATACATGTCGAAGGGTGAAGGCAGACCACATGCGGAAACCGGGACTGCTGCACCCACTGGGCATTCCTGCCTGGAAGTGGGAGGACGTGAGCATGGATTTCGTCGTCGGTTTACCCACCACCTTACAGAAACATGATTCGGTGTGGGTGATCGTCGATCGGTTCACCAAAGTTGCCCATTTCATCCCGGTCAACACCAACTACAACGCCAAGAAGTACGCTAAACTGTACATCTCACGGATCCTATGCTTATACGGCGTACCCCGTACCATCATATCGGACCGGGGCACTTTATTTGTGTCCCGTTTTTGGGAGCAGCTGCACGCTGCCTTGGGGACGAAGCTGATCCGTAGTTCAGCCTACCACCCGCAGACGGATGGACAAACCGAGCGGGTAAATCAAATCCTAGAAGACATGCTACGAGCTTGCGCTATCAACCATGGCAAGAATTGGGATGATCACTTGCCGTTAGCCGAGTTCTCGTACAACAATGGGTACCAAGCCAGCATCAAGATGGCGCCCTACGAGGCGCTATACGGGAGAAAATGCCGCACACCATTGAACTGGTGTGAGTCTGGTGAAAGGGTTACCTTCGGGATTGATCTTGTCAACAACGCGGAAGAAAAGGTTCGATTAATTCAAGCGAACCTAAAAGCCGCTCAATCCCGTCAGAAACAGTATGCGGACCGGAGAAGGCGCCCATTACAATTCGAAGTTGGAGATCACGTATATCTACGGGTGTCTCCAATGAAGGGCATAAACAGATTTGGGGTGAGAGGAAAGTTGGCACCCCGATTCATCGGTCCATTCCAGATTACCGAAAGATGTGGATCGGTGGCATACCGGCTGAAATTACCAGAAGCACTTTCCGGTGTGCACGACGTCTTTCACATTTCCCAGTTGAGGAAGTGTCTCAAGCTATCAACTACCGTTCAGCTGGAAGACATTGAAGAACTGCAACCGGATCTCACCTATCGGGAGGAACCGGTGCAGATTATTGATGAAAAGGCCCGAACCACACGCAACCGTACGTTGTGGTTCTACAAGGTTCTATGGAGTAATCACTCCATGGACGAAGCGACATGGGAGAGCGAAGAATTCCTTCGCACTAACTACCCCGACTTTTTCACGTCGCATATCCGGTAACTTTCCACCGTCCTCTCTCTCATTTTCACCTTATAATCTCGGGACGAGATTCTTTTAAGGGGGGAGGAATGTAAGGGCCTCAGTTTTTGACACACATTTGCAGTGTTCATCACCACACCACACACCTCATTTGAGGAAGAATGATGAACACAAATGAAGAGCAAGTAACAATTATCAACATGCTCATTAGAGAACAAACTTACACATTGCAAAAGTGGTATTTCCCACATATGATATAGATGGGCTGGACATATGAAAACTCCTACACTTTACTAAGGATGTCCATGCCAAGTTTCACCCAAATTCAAAACCTTTTTGAGGTCAGTTTGGATATAGTTAGGAAGAGGGCAGTTTGAAACCATATTCAAATTCAAACTGTTTTTATCCAATGAATTTAAAAGTGGGGGGCATATTCTTACTCAGCACATTTTTGTGAGCTCACACACCAATTTTCACTCCATTTGGAGTTGATCTTGACATGAGCTAAGTGGGAGAAATTCAAACTTTATTTGAATTTCAAACTGAACTTGTGCTGAAATTCATTCAAACCAAACCTCATTTGAACTTTGATCAATTCAAATGGCTCATGGGTGAATAATTTGAATTGCCAAGGGTAGTATGGGGTTCACTGTTTACAAGTGATTAGGAGTAAATTTCAGAGGTTAAAACTGGAGGTGGGACCCACATGTCAGCCACTGCTCAGATCAAACCGACTGAGACTTTCTCACTCGGGTCGCCGAGCCGCAGCGGTGATCGCCACCGAGGCCAGCCACCGCGCCACCAGCTGCTTGCCCACGCGCGGGCATGAGGCGGTGCAGAGCCTTCTTAAGGCGCCTGCCCCCTCCTCGGCCGAGGCACCGTCGTTCTTCCCCGCAAGAACTCAGCGCCGGCCGAAAACTTCCGCAGCTCGGACTTGATCAGAGAACGCCGATCGCAGCTCCCTCCTTCCACTCCAGAGCCCCAGCAAGGTACTAGAGACCTTCCTCCATCCTCCCCGTTGCTAGAATTCGGTTGAAACCGAGTGATATCGGCTGTGCCGAAAGATCAAATTCGGGACATGGAACCGCCGCACCTCGGGCTCTCGTGGACAGCCCAACCAGGACGTTGTCACGCCCGAACCAAGGCACCCTTGGACGCGCAGGTGACCAGTGCTGCTCATCCCCGAGCCACAGCTCGAGTGGTTGCTCACCGGCGGCGAATTTCCACTTTTCCCCTTTCTGTGTGCAGAACGACCTTCGGGTACGATTCTGTTTAATTCGTGCTCTAGAAAGGATTAGGGGGCCTCAGGCTGCTCTCACACGAGCTAGACACGGTAACGCACAAGTTGTCTTCACAACTCTGGGCCGGAGAACCTCTGTGCCCGGCGTAATTTAAGGTCTACTAATGGCGGAACGAACGGGCGGCATCAGGCGCACGGTGAGGACCTATTTCGGGCCTTCCCCGAGCTGCCTCGAGCTCAGGTCGACCTTCTCTGAGGTCCACTGATGCTCCCCGACCGATTTCCCAAGTAGCTGAGGTGCTAGGGTGGTCAGCCGACATGGCCGAAGTCGTTCCGAGATGGCGGCTCGTCGCCGACCATGCTCCGGCCATTGTCATGAGCAGCTGACCCTAGAATCCTGTTCCCCGAGTAAAAGTAGGCAGGGGCGGCTAGAATCGAGATGTTTGGAGCTGTACAGCAGCCGGCGGCGAGCTCTCCGGCGAGATCCCTCGGCGGCGGGGCGCGGGTGTCGCGAGGTTGAAGAAGGGGGTGGACCCCAGCTGTCAGCGGCCGATATTTTGAATCGGGATCCGACTGCGGCCAGGATCGGGTGTGCTGGTGCGCAAAATCCTTGTGGCCGCGATGTGCCATCACCTAGGCGTGCGACGCGTGTCCCCTGGGCCCACGCGCGAGTTTAAACTTTTCCCCGATTTTCAGATTTCCTTCAAACTTCAAATCCTTATAACTTTGGCTAGAAAGCTCCAAATTGAGTGAACCAAATTTTGCTGGATTCAGCTCTCTGAGTACTTTCCATAAAATCAAGTTTCACTTCATGAAATTCCTTATTTCTCCAGAATTAATTCCTCAAAATTTAAATTGTTAGGAATTTTAACTGGAGAATCCTTTGGAAGAAAATCCTGAAATTTGGCTGAGATGTTCACCAAAATATCCTTGAACTACCATAAAAATTTCAGATCCATTTGAGCTCATTTAATCCACCTAATGGTGTGATTAGTGAAACTGTTCCAGAGAAAATAGAAAATGTTCAGAAACATTTTCAGAATTTTCTCTGAAATTGTTTAGCTCATATCTTTAGTTAGAGACTTCCAAATTAAGTGAGACCAACTCCATTAGAACCCTCTGAAAATCTAGTTTTCAGAAAGTCATAGTTTGTTTCATGAAAATCCTTAGAACACCCTAAAAGCCTTTAATTAAGGTCAAGGGCATAATTAATTGTGGAGGGCTCAATTGAGCTTTGCTGCAACTAAAACTTGACCAAGTCCCTGTTTAGGTTGTAACCAAGCCACAGTAAAAGTTTCACAGTCATTAGGTCTGTCTAGCAAAGGTTATAGACTTCACAACTTCAAACTTAATACAAATGCATTAAATTAATACATATATTGCTCTTATCATGTAGTCACTAAGGTCGAGGAGGAACCCGAAGTTCTAGACTTCGTTACTCCGGAGGAACAGCTAGCCTACGACCAAGAGCAGCAAGGCAAGCCCAGGTTTGCATTAACCTTTTTACAAATGTTTATTGTTTTGAGCACATCTTTGAATATTGTTCTTTGCATTAGAGTCTTGATTGGAAACCCAACTGCACAGCCAAGAAAACCATGGGTTGGGTTTAGGATTGCAAACCCCGTTAGCTACTGCATTGCTAGGATAGAGTAGGATTCGGTACAAGTCGAGTTGTTGGAACTACTCGCGAGAATAGGCTAGAGGCACATTGCTCGGGTAGAGATAGCACATGATACACATGGCAAGAAAATGAGACCGAGCGGAGAGTAAGGGCAGCAGGACTTTGGGGCCTGTGTGCTGTAGCTCCGCTTGTGTCGATTGAGGACCGAGCCATGTGCGGGCCTGTTGAACAAGCTAGAACAGTACCGAAGACCTACCGGCTATATGGGAACCGGGAAACTGATGTAACTCGGGTAGCTGGGTATTGAGGCATTGCCCGTCGTTCAGAGGGTAGGTTGAGAGCTCGAGGTGTAAATCGGCTGGCGGCACGGAGATGCGCGTGCAGAGACCTCTTGCTCGGGACGATGGGACCGGTTCAATATTTGGCTAACGGGTGAAAGGTAGTCGCGTACGGCGTCCGTGATGGTTGTTGTAGGCAACATCGAGTACGGGCATACGTGACGGGTTGTTCGGGTAACCCTGCAGGTGTAAATCGATTATAATCGCCGTCCCTCGCGGTCAGTGAGTACCACTTGTTCACTGTACCGTGACGTAGAAAGAACAGGCTAGTCACATGTTAAAATGTTGCCGATTGAAAGCTGAACATTGATTGTTAATGATATGCTGTAGCTTAGAGCTAATTAAAGTTCTTTTCAACTTTGGGCAAAGTACATGAGAGAAATGCGTTTCTTGTTTGATTGCGGCTCTCTCATGTGCCTTAGCGTAAGTTTCTCCACAACCTGCTGCTAAAACTTGAAAGTAAGGTTCTACTAATTAGGCGAGTCCTTGCAAATGATTTTTACCTCATGCAACCCATTACCCTCATGTAGAAGTTCCATGTTTAGGTCAGAGGGGTCAGACTTGCTGAGCCTTCGTGCTCACTGCTTGTGTTTGAAGCTTTTGCAGGGTTCTATGAGGAAGGGACTCCCGAAGAGGAGACGGAACCCCAGGAGGGGAACCCCGTCGAGTGGGAGTCGTGCACGCCGCAGAGTTAGTGTGCGTGTGTGCTAGCAAGGACACGTTCGAGGGCTGAACATGCACTTGATGCTTAGTCTACGCCCGCGAGTGTGGACTGAACTTATTTTGATGTAAACATGTTCATAAACTTGTTTATGTAATAAAACTTCCGCTTCCGCTTTGCACCTTTGACGTGTGTTATACGGTGCTGTGCAACGCAGCACCCCTCAGCGTGATCCTGGCTCGACAGGACCAATGGGGTTGTGTCACTGACCTTGACGACCCGTTCACGTTCTACTCGGGTTCCCCATCGTGCGGTGTGTAACCACGACCATGTACCTTGAGACGTGGCTTGACTCAAGGACGATCCGTATGGCAATGATAAAGACCTTATGTTTTACTATGATATGGACCTGCATGAAATGTCATAAACCATGTGTGCACCATTATTGTGTGGTCTTCTGCAGGTACATTAACCACATTAGCGCATGACGCTTAGAAATCGTTTGTGAGTGACGTTTCATAGTTCCACCATTTGACACGTATATGCCGGAATACCGGTTTAGGATTTTTCTTTGGTGAGGATTGTGACGGACCGGAATCTGCTCGCCTAGGATCTCAGAGGGTGGTGCCGCATGATGCGACACCTGACAGCACAAATCATAAGGAAACATTGCATTACATAGAAAACAAACTGAATATGTACAAAATAGTACAAGACTTCAGTTACAAACTAAGTGTTGAGATTACAACAGCGGAAGCTAAGTATATAACTCACACCCATCTATCTAGCCAAAGTCTGTTGCCCAGCCCTATGGACAACCCACACTAGCTGCACTCCTCAGCTCAGCGCGGCGTGTATGGCTCCCACTCAGCCGTGGTCCTCAACGGAGGGTAGCCCTCGCCGGTGGACTCGTAACCCGAGTCCGTGGGGTAGTCCTCACCTGAAAAACACTCGTAGCAGCAACCGTGAGCACGATGGCTAAGAAGGCTTAACCGACTCCTCTACACATGAAACTCTATATGCCGATATAGGATGGCACATTGCAGCAAAAGACATGCCTACAAGTTCATACTTAATTTTATCTTTTAGCCACAGGTTAACAGTTCATGAAATCTGAAATTTAGTGAGCAATATTTGGTAGCACACATGTAACCATACAATTTATTCATAACAGCAAGATTGAATCATACATTTCATATATTAACCTACGTCATGACTCAGTGAACAAGCGGTACTCATCACCACGAGGGACGGCGAATCGACTCGATATACACCTGCAGGGATACCCGAATAGCATGTCACGTACGCCCACACGCGGAGCTGCACACAGCACACTCACCCCGTGTTGTACGGGACAACCTTTCACCCAACAGCCCAAACGTCGAACCGGTCGCACCGAACGAGCAGGAGGTTCTCTACACGGAGCCTCTCTCTATGCCCGTTAGCAGATTTCCACCTTGCTGCATTCAATCTACACCTATAAATCGGTGTGCTATGCCTCGACACCCGGAGGTTTAGGTTACATCGGTTTTTCGGGGCCCATATATCCAATATGCCTTCGGGTTCAAAACATTTTCAGTGGGGCCGCACACAGACCAGTCCTCAATCAACACGGACAGGGCTGCGCCCACAAGACTTCCTCTTCCTGCGCCCTAGACCTTGCCTAGTCTCATTTTCTTACTAAAGTGATCTTACATCACTCGAACCAATCCTGTGTGTCCCGGCACCTATACTCACGAGTAGATTCCAACTACTCAACTTGTACCAAAGTTCTAGGAACATTAAGCACAGCTTGACTACTTGAGGACTTATACACTACCCTCACTCTGGTAGGAAAAATCTGGTTATGCACTTGGGGTTTCATCCACCCTACACCTAATGCACATACATACCTCATGCTAAGTATACAAAAAGCAAAACTTTGTAAATTTTGTTGATGCAAACCGGGGCTTGCCTTGTTGCTGCTGGTCAGTGGTTAGTGCTTCGTCCAGAAGGAGAAAGTCCAGCACTTTCGGAGTTTCCTCGCCTTAAGCGACTACACGTAAGCAATATACTATATGTCAATTTAAATGTAATGTGTTAAATTGAATATGTAAAGACCATAAGTCTATCTAGGCCTCCCCTTTGGCTCTGAAATTTTTATGGTGACTTGGTAGGGTCCTAGCCAGAAACTTGACCAAGTTTCATTTGAATCAAAGTTCATTTGAGATTTGCACCAATAAAAACCTATTTGGTCATTACTCGAGCCTCCAAGGATTTCTAGGGATTTTTATAGTTCAACCCATTACTTTCTGGAAACTAGAATTTGAGATTGTTCTAATGGAATTGGTTTCAGGTAATTTGAAGAATCCTAGATGAAGTTATGACCTAAACAAGATTTGAGAAAATCTGAAAAATGTTTCTGTACATTTTTCCATTTTCATAGGTCAGTTCACTTAATCACACCAAAATGGGGGATAAAATGAACTTGGATGGATCTGAAATTTTTACTGTGACTCTAGGATTTTTAAATGAACATCCGAGCCAAATTTCAGGATTTTCCATAAAAGAATTCTCCAGATAAAATTCCCAACAGTTTAAAATTTAGGGAATTAATTCTGGAAAAAGAATAAGTTTCATAAGCTGAAACTTGTTTTTCTGGGTAGTATTCAAAAAGATGAATCCAACCAAATTTGGTTCACTGAATTTGGAGCTTCCTAGCAAAAGTTATAGGCATTTGAAGTTTGAACCCAAACTGAAAATCCCAGAAATGTTTAAACTCGGGTTGTGGGCCCCACTCTTTAAGCCAGCCCACTGAGATCGCGGCCACACCGCAGGACACGGGGTTTTACCCGCGCTGCCAAACCGGATCCCAGCTGTAAAACGGATCCCTGCTGGATATCAGAGACTGACCGGTGGACCCGGCCCCCCTTCGTCTTCCTCGCGACAACCCGCGACCCCCGCGGCGGCGCTTCGGCTGAGAGCTCGCCGCCGGCCATTTTACCGCATGAACTTCGAAGAATTTTGCCGCCTGTGCACAACTTTGCTCAGGGAACACGTTGGTGCCCTCACCAAAGCTCGGCGATGGCCGGAGCCACGCTTGCGACGGTGACATCGGCAGCCCCCACTCCGGTGATGTCGCCCGAGCTACTCAGGGCCCTATTTTCTGAACGATTTCCTCCTACATCTCCGTGGTGACATGCTGAGAACGAACTTGGACTCGGCTTGCCACGGAAATGGCTGGAGCTAGGACCTCACCGTCGACCTAGGGCTAAAACGGCGGATACTTAAAAAACTCAAATAGCAGCGCCAAAGTCGATGGTTTCTGATTGTTTTTGATCCTAGGTGGCCAAGGGAACGTGTAGAACATGTGGTTAGCTTGGCATACGCGGTGGTTAGCTAATCCCCGTGAATTTTGGAGTTTAGAGCAGCTCGGTTCTATGAATACCGAAACTTAACCCTGGAAATTCTCCCCCGAGGATGCATGAAACGATGAGCGGTTTGAACTGGCATGACAAGCACCTTAGGGCGGTAGTTTCTTGTGTTGATTGTCGGGCACGAACTAGCTTGTGTCGGCCGGGCGCCGGAGAACCGAGGAAGTCGCATGGCGGCTCGTGTTCTTCGGGCGGTGCGAGGCTGTGGAGGGTGAGAACAAGGGAGTTGTTCACGTGGGCAGTAGAACGAAGGAGCACGACGTTTCACTCGGTGAACCCAGCCCCAGTGCAGGAGGTGGCACGGGAACAAGTTGGTCGGGCGCCGGCGTTCGGGAGCTGGCGTGCACTCGTGCAGCGTTCGAGTGAAAAGAACAGAGAAGACTTCAGTTGCAAGTATACTGACCAGTGGGTCCCCCTCTCCTCTAATCCTTTTCTCTTTTTCATTTTTGTTTTCACTGAAAAGATTTCAGCTATTCACAATTGAATGAAATACTTAGCCACAAAGTCATGGGTTGAATTTAATTTACTCAATTTGGAATTGGTTTGGCTAAATTTGCTTCACATTAGAATTTTAAATTCAAATTCAGTTTTGAATTATTGCAAATTTAGCTCCCGACAAGATGAAGTACAATGAGGATGAAAATTGGACGACTAACTCAGAAAAATGTGCTGAGTTTGAATATGAAGACAACTTTTGAATTCAAGTGATGAAAGTAGATGAAATTTTAATTTGCATTCAAATAAGCCATTTTTACAAATGTCTCCAAAAGTGCCTCAAACTGATTTGGATTTGCATGAGAATTCGAATGAGCATCCCAAAGAGTGTTTAGGGCCTAATGGGAAACCCATCCTCTCATATTTATGTGTGCGAGCTCCTACTTTTTGAAGTTATGGGTCTTTCCTCTAAACACCCTCTTGATTGTGTTTACTTGCTCCTCACAAATGTTTATGAGCTATCCACAACACAAGCTGTTGTATGGGAATTTGATGAACACTCTAGCAAGTGACTTCATAGGCTTTTACATCCCCCCCCCCTAAAAGAATCTTGTCCCGAGATTATAAAAGAAGAGACAAAGATGTAAGAGAAATTACGCGTGATAAGCTGCCATGAAATCCGGGTAGTTTGAGCGGAGGAACTCCTCGCTCTCCCACGTCGCTTCTTCAGCGGTGTGGTTGCTCCACAGTATCTTGTAGAACCACAGCGTTAGGTTACGCATGGTCCGAACCTTTTCATCAATAACCGCCACCGGATATTCAGCATACGTCAAATCCGGATGCAGCTCGCCAATGTCTTCGGTGCGAACAGCAGCTGTATACTTCAGATATATTCGTAGTTGTGAGACATGGAAAACATCGTGAACACCAGCGAGAGATGCTGGTAGCTCCAGTCTATATGCCACTGGTCCACACTTCTTGGTGATAGCATAGGGTCTAATAAATCAGGGAGCGAGTTTCCCCTTCACGCCGAATCGGTGCACGCCTTTCTTCGGAGATACATGGAGGTACACGTGTTCCCCGACATTGAAATGTAGCGGCCTACACCTCTTATCAGCGTAACTTTTCTGCTGGGATTGAGCGGCTTTAAGAGGGCTTGAATAATCCAAACGCGCTCTTTGGCGTCGTTCACCACATCAACCCCGAATGTGACCCTTTCACCGGACTCGCACCAGTTCAATGGTGTGCGGCATTTGCGACGTAGAGAGCCTCATATGGTGCCATCTTGATACTCGCTTGATAGCCATTGTTGTATGAGAATTCCGCCAACGGTTGATGATCATCCCAGTTTCTACCGTGGTGGAAGGCACACGCTCTCAACATGTATTTTAGTACTTGGTTCACCCTCTCATTTTGCCCATCTGTCTGAGGGTGATAGGCGTAGCTTCTAATCAGCTTAGTATCCAACGCAGCGTGCAACTGCTCTAAACGACATACATATAGTGCCCCTCGGTATGAGATTATGGTATTGGGTACCCCATGCAAGCATAGGATTCTTGCAATGTACAACTCCGCATACTTGCTGGCATGGCAATGTGTATGCACGGGAATGAAGTGAGCCGACTTGGTCAACCGGTCAACGATTACCCAAATGGAATCGTGCTTACTGGATATTAGGGGTAATCCCACAATGAAATCCTTGCTCACATCTTCCCACTTCCATGCTGATGAGGACATCTCTCCTTTGCATACAATGCAAGGACCGATCACTAGAGCACGTGCACGACAATTGGATCTCCAGGTACGTTCTAACCTTGTCAATTGTTTTTCAGAACTTACGCTCGTTTCCATGCATGTTTTATTGATTAGGAACAATGGAGAGGACCAGCAAAGGCTGGGAGGATTCCAAGGAGTCAAGGAGGAGGAGATAGGACGTGCACACCAAGGAGGAACCCAAATACAACTCGACTTCGACTCCACCTCGGGTTCCAGGAGCTGCCTTCACCAAAACTGACGTCCCGGACAAATACGGAGTCAGATTTGGACGTTCTATATATGGTTGGAACCGTGATTTCATAAAGCTTCCAATGGAACCAGCCCCCACCTCAAAATTATTTCTAAGTTGACAGGAATCAGCGAAACAAGTGGGCGTACAGAATCTGTCCGGTGCTGCGCCACCGCCTTTTGGGCTGCTGGCCCGTGTAACGTGTGGAAGCCCATTAGGGTTGCGTCCAGGGGTCTTGCACGCCCCTAAAATCCTTTTTATACAGCAGACATCACCACATTAGGGTGCATTTTTTCTTAGTTACAATCTGTCATTGAACAGTGTCACCGATCATCGGTTGTGAGACCCCAAATTCGTGATCAATTCAGTTTTGATTGCAACTTCTATGTTCTTGCTTGTGTTCTTGATTGCGCTTGCAGGGATAAGCCTTCATGGCGAGGTCATTCGTGTGACACGGGTGATAACCAACGGAGCAGTGGTGTAGTGATTGCGGGGTTTCGTTCGTTCGGAGCCTTGGATCATCAACGTCTAGATCTCCACCCAATCAAGTTTACCCTACCTCTCGGAAGATCCGGACTCACCCTCCTATCACATGCTGGAATTTTCAGGGGTTGCAACAGCCCTGTTTTCATCATGTGATCCGCTTTCACTCGTCTACACGTATCGCACTCGGGTACGTATTTAGCCACTTCCCGCTTCATCCGTGTCCACCAAAATTTTCTTTTCAAATATTGGTACATCTTGTTGCTGACCAGATGAATGGAGAATTTAGATAAGTGAGCTTCATCAAGGATCTTCTTCATCAGCTCCATATTCTGGGGTACGACTATGTGGTTATTGTACCACAGCGTCCCCTCGTCATCTTTCCGGAAACATTTGATATCCCCGCTGTCTATCCGTCTCCAGAGATGTGCCATGCCCTTGTCAACTTTCTGAGCTGCAATGATATCTTCCCTAATGGAAGGGATGAGAGCAAGATTGTAGAGTGATCCATAAGGAACCATGTATAAACTCAGCTCTTCCTCCACCGGTGTAATGGTGAGGTTATGGACATGTGATTTCTGAGTCAGCGCGTTGGCAACTACATTCGCCTTGCTGGGGTGGTAATGAATCTCAATCTCATAATCTTTGATTAGTTCTAACAACCTCCTTTGCCTAATATTCAGCTCCTTCTAGGTGAAGATATACTTCAAGCTCTTGTGGTCGGTGTAGAGATGCACCAAATTCCCCAGGAGATAGTGCCTCCACATTTTCAGCACCAAAACCACAGCAGCGAGCTCAAGATCATGAGTCGGATAGTGCTGTTCATGGTTTCAAAGTTGGCGTGAGCCATATGCGACCACACGTCCTTCCTGCATCAACACGCAGCCGAGCCCGATACCGGACGCATCACAATACACGTCGAAGGGCTTGGTCGTATCCGGTTGAGCTAAGACCGGGGCTGTTGTGAGATGCTTCACCAATGCTTGGAACGCTCCTTCACATGCTGAGTTCCAAACATACTTTGTTCCCTTTTTCAGTAATTCTGTCATGGCTTAGCAAGCATGGAGAAGCTTGGAAAGAACCTCCTGTAATATCCTGCTAAACCGAGGAAGCTTCTGACATCATGGACAGAAGTGGGGGCTTTCCATTTCAGCACTTGCTCAATTTTGCTTGGGTCAACCGCAATGCCTTCCACTGAGATGATGTGTCCCAAAAATGGCACTTGGCTGATCCAAAACTCGCATTTGCTGAACTTTGCATAGAGCTTATGGTCCCGCAATCGTTGAAGAACGATTTTCAAGTGTTCAGCGTGTTCTGCTTCTATCTTGTAGTAAACCAAGATATCATCAATGAACACCACAACGAACTTGTCCAGCTCCGGCATGAACACCTAGTTCATGAGATACACGAAATGTGCCGGAGCATTAGTGAGACCAAAAGACATGACGAGATATTCATATAGTCCATGTCTCGTCGAGAATGCCATCTTCGGAATATCCTCCACCCGGATTTTTATTTGATGATACCCGGAGCGAAGGTCCATCTTGGAGAACACACTTGCACCCACAAGCTGATCAAACAGTATGTCAATGCGGGGCAGTGGATATTTGTTCTTAATGGTGATGGCGTTGAGCAGCCGGTAATCCACACACAGCCTCAAGGTTTCGTCCTTCTTTTTGATGAACAGCGCCGAGCATCCCCAAGGCGAGGAACTCGGCCTAATGAAACCTTTGCTCAACAAATCATTGAGCTGTTCTTCCAACTCAGCCAGCTCATTCAGAGCCATTTTGTATGGTCTCTGTGATATGGGAGTAGTCCCGGGTGCAAGCTCTATATTGAGCTCCACATCCCACTCAGGTGGCATGCCTGGAAGATCATCCGGAAACAAGTCGGGGTATTCCCAGACTACGGGGATGTCCTCTAACTTGAGAGCTTCAGTGTTATAAGTTGCTAAAACTTCCGGGACAAGGTTGTCTAACACTATTGAATGCCGATGGTGGAATGGAGAATTCAAATGAACCGCCCGTGATAGAGTTTCCAGGACAGCACAATTGTAGTGTAACCATGACATCCCTAAGATTGCATCAAACTTCTGTCCCGTAAGGATTATCAACATGGTGGGATATATCTTCCCACCTAAGCACAGTGGTGCTTTTGGAATCATAATATTTGCTGAAATCTTCCCTTCCGGTGAGCAGATCATATATGAGCAGTCGGTTGGGAAGACTTGCAGTTGATGCTTAGCCACATAGGATGCACTTATAAAACTGTGGGTTGCACCCGAATTGAATAAAATGATGATTGCTTGGTCGTTGAGAGTGAACGTACCCGCCAGCACGTTTTCTCCCTCTGGGGCGTCCTCATTGTCGAGGTTGCGAACGCCCCCGGTTCGCTGACCAACCTTCTTGACCGGAGGTCGGCCTCGAGCACTGCCCTGATATTGGGCTTTCCCACTGCTCTGCTGCACCTGGGGACAGTCCTTCGAGAAATGGGCCGCCTGGCCACACGTGTAGCAAGTGTAGCGAGGCGGTCCTCCACCGATCGGAGGACGGAAACCCGGGGCGCGTTGTGGCGGTGGAAACGCCCGGGGTACCATCTGCTGCTGCTTTTGCGGTCACGGTGGTGGCATTGGCGGTCGGAACGGGGGTGTCTGGAAAGAACGACCCCCGAACTGCTGAGGTCACGCCGGTGGATGCCACTGCTGACCGGATGGTGTCCGATACACCATGCGGTATTTTTGAGGAGCTCCACCCCTACTGCTGGGTGGAGCGCTGCGCTTTCGCTGCTCAGCCACCAATTCCCATTGAGCATCTTACATGATCGTGGCATTGACAAGATCGTTGAACGTGCCACGATTGCATTGTACGAGATGCGTCTTCATCTCGGGATTTAACCCCCGATAGAAATGCTCTCGCTTCTTCTCCTCGGTGGAGACATAATCCGACGCATACTGCGCCAGATGTTGAAGGCAAGGGAGTAGTCATGGGCACTCCTCGCGCCCTGCTTCAGCTCCAAGAACTCTTGGAACTTCCTCTTCGTTATCCCGGGAGGGATATGGTAGGCGTGGAACGCCTCCCGGAATTCTTCCCATTCCACGGTGTAGCCAGCAGGTAGCGAGGCGATATAGTTCGCCCACCACGCACCCACGGCACCGTGAAGCTGCTGCGCCGCGAAGAGTCTTCTGCCGCTCCGTGCATTGGAGCAGCCCGAACTTAGACTCGATCGTCCGCAGCCAGTTGTCGGCCTCCAGGGGTTCTGCCGCTTCGGTGAACACCGGAGGGTGCGTACTCATGAAGTCCGAGTACGTCACAGTGTTGGGCTCACGAGGCACCTCTCTTGATGCCCCCTGCCTGGGACGTATTTTGCACGATCATGCAGAGCAGGTCGGTCTGCTCCTCACGATTACCCACCAGTGCCACAATCACATCCGCTAGTGTAAGCGGAGGTGGCGGTGGTGGTTGTTGCTGCGGGGTACTTTCGTAGGCAGGTGGCTGGGAGTCATCAACCCCTGCTGGCTAGATCCACTGACCTCATGCGTGGCCCGTGTACGAACCATCTGGAACCATACGACAATAAAAATCAGTCCCGCAACATACTTCATGCAGTCCAATAAATTAGGCGTAAAACATAATCACAGTAAAAACATGCGATACATCTCGTATATAGATAATGTAATAACTTTGCACAAGATACACCATTACCAGACCAAATACAGCTAGTTAAATCTAAATTGACGGACTTCCTCTTTGGAAGTTCATCACAACTAGGTTTGGTCACTACGAGACGTTAATATCGCTTTGTCATCACGTATACTACCCTTTTATCTTCTATACGACACAAACATGGCTTCTAGCAAAATAAACTTGAGTAATAAACCTACTCAAATCTTTCACTAGTTGAAGATAACAACTCATGAGTATGTTCTACCCCATTGGAAGTACTCAAACACCTTAGGGTACAACTATCTCTCAATTGAGTTCATTGTCATCCCTCTGCCAGAATGACCACTTTCTACACATTCCAGATTTTGACCTGGTACATGGCATTTTCATAACTCAAGTTGAATACCAAAGTTAAAGTTAACTTCAGTAGCTTTCCAACGAGTATCTATTTGCCCTCATATCAGCTCTGGTTAAAAAGTTATGATAATTCAAATTCAACAGAATTTTGGGAAGAATTTTAACAGCACCTCCTTTGGAAGTTCTGCTGAATTCCGTGCTTAAATTGCAGAAACTTTGAATTACAAAGATGTGACATATCTCGAACCCTTTCCAAAAATGTATCATATGATAATTCTATATCTTTCTACAATAAGTAATGCTTAAAAAACAGAACAGTCCAGAGAGTTTTTGAACCTGTCCTGGTTCTGGACAGTTTATAATCATCTGGAGTTTCAACCAGTTTAAGGTGTGATTCTGCTCTGGAAGTATACAACAAGGTTGTAGAGCACTTAAACCTCTTTCCAGAACCATATTCCACACATCCATTGGCTAAATAATCTGTGATTTATGCTTGTTAAATTTCAGCAAACTTGCTGCCAAAACAGAACAATCTGTTTTTCGATCCCTTTTGAGCTAAACTAATCAACTAATGAATTTTTCTACCCAACCAGGGTCCTAAATATTGAAACTTGGTTATTTTAGTTCCTTGTTACCATTATCTTCAATGCAAATGCATACTACATGTCGGTATTACGTTCCTCACAAAAAGGAAAATCCTAACTGGAGTATACAGGCATATACGTCTCAATTGTGGCACTAAACGGTCTCTCGCACACGTATACTACACTGGATACGTACGTGATTAGAACCTGCAGAACAACACTCAACAGTGATGCACTCAAAGGTTGTTTTTATTTCAGGCAGGTCCATATTTGAAAGTAAATACATACGCCCGTATCATTGCCATACGGCCGTCCTTGAGTTAAGCCACGTCTCAAGGTACGTGATCGTGTTTTTACACCATACAACGGGGAACCCGAGTAGAGTGCGAACGGGTCATCACGGTTGGGAATTTTATCAACCCAACAGATACCACCTACTGCCCTGCAGGGCACGCCGATGGCAAGCGCTGCGTATGTCCTTCTAGGCTAATTCCAGAAGAACACACTATCGCGTTACTGACCACACGATGGGGTCTCCACTTTCTTGCCTAATGCACGCTAGGATCAGTGTTTCATATGTACTCAGAAACATGAAGAGTCCAAGAGTTTCATATTAACGTCTCACACCAAGCTGTGAGACCTATCCCTGAACCCCATTCCTCGTTAGGGGAGCTAACCGAAATTGAACCGCTTTCTGTGGCGTTCCTTACCATGCTTACCTGAGCGTAGGTGCGTCATTACATAATCAAGATTCAGAATTATAACACGTATGTTAGTAATGCCACTTTAAGTAACTATGCTAATATAGTCCTTACTTGGGCATACTAGCGAATCCTCACTGTAATCCTAAGTTTTCCCATAATACAATCCTTAATTAGTGTGCTATCCCCTAAACAGCTCTGATACCAGCCTGTGACGGACTGGAATCCGCTCGCCCAGGATCTCAGAGGGTGGTGCCGCACGATGCGACATCCGACAGCACACATCATAAGGAAACATTGCATTACATAGAAAACAAACTGAATATGTACAAAATAGTACAAGACTTCAGTTACAAATTAAGTGTTGAGATTACAACAGCGGAAGCTATGTTTATACAACTCACTCCCACTCAGCCATGGTCCCCGACGGAGGGTAGCCCTCGCCGGTGGACTCGTAACCCGAGTCCGTGGGGTAGTCCTCACCTGAAAAACACTCGTAGCAGCAACCGTGAGCACGATGGCTCAGCAAGGCTTAACCGACTCCTCTGCACATGAAACTCTATATGCAGGTCATAACAATATAGGATGGCACATTGCAGCAGAAGACACGCCTACAAGTTCATCCTTAATTCATATTTTAGCCACAAGTTAACAGTTCATGAAATCTGAAATTTAGTGAGCAATATTTGGTGGCACACATGTAACCATACAATTTATTCATAACAGCAAGATTGAATCATACATTTCATATATTAACCTACGTCACGACTCAGTGAACAAGCAATACTCATCACCGCGAGGGACGGCGAATTGACTCGATATACACCTGCAGGGATACCCGAATAGCACGTCAGATATGCCCACACATGGAGCTGCACACAGAACGCTCACCCCATGTCGTACGGGGCAACCTTTCACCCAACAGCCCAAACGTCGAACCGGTCGCACCGAAACGAGCAGGAGGTTCCCTACACGGAGCATCTCTCTATGCCCGTTAGCAGATTTCCACCTTGCTGCCCTCAACCTACACCTATAAATTGGTGTGCTATGCCTCGACGCCCGGAGGTTTAGGTTACATCAGTTTATCGGGGCCCGTATATCCAATATGCCTTCGGTACGTTCAAAACTTGTTCAGCGGGGCCGCACATGGATTGGTCCTTAATCGAAACGGACAGGGCTGCGCCCACAAGACTTCCTCTGCTGGGCCCTAGCCCCTGCCTAGTCTCATTTTCTTAATAAAGTGATCTTACATCACTCGAACCAATCCCGTGTGTCCCGACACCTATACTCGAGAGTAGATTCCAACTACTCGACTTGTACCGAACTTCTAGGAGCATTAAGCACATCTTGACTAATCGATGACTTAGACACTACCCTCACCCAGGTAGGAAAAATCTGGTTATGCACTTGGGGTTTCATCCACCCTACACCTAATGCACATACATACCTCATGCTAAGTATACATAAAGCAAAACTTTGTAAAATTTGTTAATGCAAACCGGGGCTTGCCTTGTTGCTGCTGGTCAGTGGTTAGTGCTTCGTCCGGAAGGAGAAAGTCCAGCACTTCCAGAGTTTCCTCGTCTTCAGCGACTACATGTAAGCAATATACTCTATGTCAATCTAAATGTAATGTGTTAAATTGAATATGTGAAGACCATAAGTCTAGCAAGCCCTCCCCTTTGGCTATGAAATTTTTATGGTCGCTTGGTAGGGTCCTAGCCAGAAACTTGACCAAGTTTCATTTGAATCAAAGTTCATTTGTGCTTTGCACCCATAAAAACCTATTTGGTCATTACTCGAGCCTCCAAGGATTTCCAGGGATTTTCATGGTTCAACCCATTACTTTCTGGAAACTAGAATTTTAGATTGTTCTAATGGAATTGGTTTCATGTCATTTGAAGAATCCTAGATGAAGTTATTCCCTAAACAAGATTTGAGAAAAACTGAAAAATGTTTATGTACATTTTTCCATTTTATCAGGGCAGTTCACTTAATCACACCAAAAGGGGGACTAAATGAACTTGGATGGATCTGAAATTTTTACTGTGACTCAAGGATTTTCTAATGAACATCGTAGCCAAATTTCAGAATTTTCCAGAAAATAATTCTCCAGATAAAATTCCCAACAATTTAAACTTTAGGGAATTAATTCTGGAAAAAGAATAAGTTTCATAAGATGAAACTTGTTTTGCTGGTTAGTATTAAAAAAAGATGAATTCAACCAAATTTGGAGCTTCCTAGAAAAAGTTATAGACATTTGAAATTTGAACCAAAACTGAAAATCCCAGAAATGTTTAAACTCAGGTTGTGGGCCCCACTCTTTAAGCCGGCCCACTGAGATCGCGGCCACACCGCAGCCCATGGGGTTTTACCCGCGCTGCCGCACCGGATCCAAGCCGCAAAACGGATCTCCGCTGGACAACAGAGACTGACCGGTGGACCCGTCCCCCCTTCATCTTCCTCGCGACAACCTGCGACCCCCGCGGCGGTGCTTCGCCGGAGAGCTCACCGCCGGCCTATTTACCACCCGACATTCAACGGATTTTGCCGCCTGTGCCCAACTTTGCTCAGGGAACATGTTGATGCTCTCACCAAAGCTCGGCGATGGCCGGAACCACGCTCGCGACGGTGACAGCGGCGACCGCCACTCCGGTGATGTCGCCCGAGCTACTCAGGGCCCTATTTTTGGAACGATTTCCTCCTACAGCTTCGTGGTGACATGCTGAGCACGAACATGGACTCGGTTTGACACGGAAATGGCCAGAGCTAGGACCTCACCGTCGACCTATGGCTAAAACGGCGGATACTCGAAAAACTCGAATAGCAGCGCCAAAGCTCGATGGTTTCTGATTGTTTTGATCCAAGGTGGCCGTGGGAACGTGTAGAACATGTGGTTAGCTTGGCATACGTGGTGGTTAGCTAATCCCCACAAATTTTGGAGTTTAGAGCAGCTCGGTTCTATGAATACCGAAACTTAACCGGGGAATTCCTCCCCCGACGATGCATGAAATGATGAGCGGTTTGAACTGGCATGACAAGCACCTTAGGGCGGTGGTTTCTTGTGTTGATCGTCGGGCACGAACTAGATTGTGTCGGCTGGGTGCCGCAGAACCGAGGAAGTCGCACGGCGGCTCGTGTTCCTCGGGCCGTGCGAGGCTGTGCAGGGTGAGAACGAGGGAGTTGTTCATGTGGGCAGTAGAACGACGGAGCACGATGTTTCACTTGGTGAACCCAGCCCCAAAGCAGGCGGTGGCACGGGAACGAGTCGGTCGGGCGCCGGCGTTCGGGAGCTGGCGTGCACTCGTGTGGCGTTCGAGTGAAAAGAACAGAAAAGACTTCAGTTGGAAGTCTACTGACCCGTGGGTCCCCCTCCCCTCTAATCTTTTTCTCTTTTGATTTTTGTTTCACTGAAAAGATCTCAGCTACTCACAATTGGATGAAATACTTAGCCTCAAAGTCATGGGTTGAATTTAATTTCCTCAATTGGGAATTGGTTTGGATAAATTTGCTTCACACTAGAATTTGAAATTCAAATTCGGTTTTGAATTATTGCAAATTTAGTCCCCAACAAGATGAACTCCAATGAGGATGAAAATTGGAGGACTAACTCAGAAAAATGTGCTGAGTTTAAATATGCAGTCAACTTTTGAATTCAAGTGATGAAAGTAGCTGAAATTTGAATTTGCATTCAAATAAGACATTTTTACAAATGTCTCCGAAAGTGCCTCAAACTGATTTGGATTTGCATGAGAATTGGCATGAGCATCACCAAGAGTGTTTAGGGCCTAATCGGAAACCCATCCTCTCATGTTTATGTGTGTGAGCTCCTACTTTTTGCAGTTATGGGTCTTTCCTCTAATCACTTGATTGTGTTTATTTACCCCTCACAAATGTTCATGAGCTATCCACAACACAAGCTGTTGTATGGGAATTTGATGAACACTCTAGCAAGTGACTTCTTTGGCTTTTACAAGGAAATGCAGTACCGAGATGAGTATTAGTTGCATAAAAAGGATATTTTCAATGAAAAGAGTCAAAATGAAGTTTAGGATTCCATTTAGGGGTTATTGAACTCCCATGTTGAACTAAGATTCAATTGGGAATATGGATTCATGTCCAAAGACATAGGAACAACCTCCCCTGTTTTGCAGAATTGTTGCTGAACTTAGACAGGGTAGAAATCATGATTGGTAAAATTCAATGGAGGTGTGTGATACCATTCTGGAAAGATTTTCAAGTCTTCTACGACTTTTCTGTAGAACTCCAGAAAAAAATCCCCCTCCAAATGGATGAAACATTGAGGTTGTGTGTGGATTACCGACCTCTCAACACCATCACCATCAAGAATAAATATCCACTGCTCCGCATCGATATTCTATTCGATTAACTTGTGGGTGCGAGTGTATTTTCAAAGATGGATCTTTGCTCCGGATATCACCAAATTATGATCCGAGCGGAGGACATTCCGAAGACGGCCTTCTCGACGAGATATGGGTTGTATGAATATCTCGTCATGTCTTTTGGTCTTACCAATGCCCCGGCACATTTCATGTATCTCATGAACTCAGTGTTCATGCAGGAGTTGGACAAGTTCGTGGTGGTGTTTATTGACGACATCTTGATTTATTCCAAGTCTGAAGAAGAACACATTGAACACTTGCATATCATGCTTCAATGATTGCGAGGCCATAAGCTTTATGCCAAGTTCAGCAAGTGCGAGTTTTGGATCAGCCAAGTGCCATTTCTTGGTGATATTATTTCTGCAGAAGGCATTGCAGTTGATCCAAGCAAAATCGAACAAGTTCTGAAATGGAAGTCCCCCACATCTGTCCATGAAGTCAGGAGCTTTCTCGGTTTAGCGGGATATTATCGGAGATTCATACCGAACTTCTCCAAGCTTTCTAAGCCGACGACTCAATTGTTTAAGAAGGGAATCAAATATGTTTGGAGCTCAGCATGTGAAGAATCTTTCCAAGCATTGGTGAAGTATCTTACAACAGCCTCGGTGTTAGCTCAGCCGGATACGACCAAGCCCTTCTACGTATATTGTGATGCGCCCGGTATCGGGCTTGGCTGTGTATTGATGCAAGGAGGAAGAGTGGTCTCTTATGGTTCACATCAACTTCATAACCACAAGCAGCACTATCCGACTCATGATCTTGAGCTCCCTGTGGTGATGGCATTGAAAATGTGGTGGCACTATTTACTTGGGAACTTAGTGCACCTCTACACCGACCACAAGAGTCTGAAATATATATTCACTCAAAAGGAGTTGAATATGCGACAACGGAGATGGTTAGAGCTGATCAAAGATTATGAGATTCAGATTCACTACCATCTCGGTAAGGAAAATGTGGCTGCTGATGCCTTAAGCCGCAAATCTCACGTCAACAATCTGTCCATGACTCCACTTGAAGAGGAGGAGCCGAGCTTATACTTGGTTCCATATGGGGCATTATATAATCTTGCTTTCGTCCCTACCATACGAGAGGAGATTATGGAAGCTCAGAAGAAAGACGTGGGAATGTGCACATTCGGAGAAGGATGAAGAATGGTGAAATGAAATGCTTCCGAAGGGATGAACACGACACTATGGTTTAAAGACGTATAGCGGTACCCCGTGACATGAAGCTTCGAAAGAAAATCTTGGACGAAGCTCATTTGTCCAAGTATTCTATTCATCCGGGCAGCAACAAGATGTACCAAGATCTGAAAACCAGGTTTTGGTGGACGCAGATGAAAAGAGAAATTGCAAAGTACATATCCGAATGCGGTACGTGTCGGCATGTGAAAGCCGACCATATGTAAAGCCGGACAGCTGCAACCATTGAACATTCCGGTGTGGAAGTGGGAGGATATCAGCATGAACATCATAGTTGGTTTACCTCTCACGTCTCACAAGCATGACTCGATTTGGGTGATAGTCGATCCACTAACCAAGTCGGCTCATTTTATTCCCGTACATACGAAGTACGTGGCCAAGCAATATGCAGAGTTGTATCTCGCAAGGATCTTGTGCTTGCACGGTGTTCCCCACTCCATTTTTTTAATCATGGTGCGCTGTTCGTCGCTCGGTTTTGGGAACAGCTGCACGCGTAATTGGCGACCAAACTGATCCGAAGATCTGCATATCACCCGCAGACGGATGGTCAAACTGAACGTCTGAATCAAGTACTTGAGGACATGCTACGCGCTTGTGCCATCCACCACGGTAAAAATTGGGACGATCATTTTCCGTTGGCGGAGTTATCTTACAACAATGGCTATCAAGCTAGCATCAAGATGGTGCCGTATGAAACTCTCTATGGCCGGAAATGTCACACACCACTCAACTGGTGCGAGTCCGGCGAGCGAGTTATCTACGGCATTGAACTTGTGAATGAGGCTGAAGAACGAGTGCGAGTAATACAAGCCAATCTTAAGTCTGCTCAATCTCGTCAGAAGAGCTATGCGGATAAAAGACACCGTCCTCTCCACTTCGACATCGGGGACCATGTTTATGTCCGTGTGTCTCCGATGAAGGGAGTTCATAGTTTTGGAGTGAAGGGCAAACTTGCGACGTGATTCATTGGTCCGTTCGCCATAATTGAAAAATGAGGACCCATGACCTATCGCTTGTAGTTACCGGCGTCACTCGCGGGAATTCACATCGTCTTCAACATCTCTCAGCTGAAGAAAAGCCTCAAACCTCGGCTGAAATCTGCATCGAAGACATAGAAGTTCTTCAACCAGACCTCACGTACGCAGAGTATCCAATCCGGATTATCGATGAAAAGACTCGCGCCACATGAAACCAGACCTTATGGTTTTACAAGGTCTTGTGGAGTAACCATACCGCTGATGAGGCGACATGGGAAAGCAAGGACTATCTACAAGTGAATTATCCAGACTTGCTATCATCGTATACGCGGTAAAGATGTAAAAGTCCCAAAAACTTGTAAAAGGAAAACTTGAGTTGTGAATAAAGTTGCGTTCAAATTCAAGAAAATGGGACTTGCAAAAACATGTGAATTCAAATGTTCATTTGAATGCAAAGGTGATCATTTTAAATGAAGGATGCAAACTGTGGTTGTAACCCTCCTCTTTGCAGCCGCCAAATTAAAAGTTTGAATCCATATTTGAATTCTTCAGGTCCAAATTATGAGGAAGAGAAATTTTGAGAAAATTTGGAGGTACTTTGATATGTATATCAAAGAGGCTTGTGAATTTCATTCAAATTTGAATTCAAATTTGAAACTGAATTACACCTTGTAAAATTTTCCAAATGGCTTTCAAATTTGAGCTCTTCATGACTGAAATTTGCAATGTGCCAAATTGGAGATATTTTGGGGGAGAAAAGCAGTGGGACCCACATGTAAGTGGAAGGGAAACTTACAACCGAAGTAATCCTGCTCTCCTCTGTTCCCACTCGCCCTAGCCGGTTGCCTCACGCGTGCCACCGAAGCTCACGCCGAAGCCACCGCCTCGCTCTCTCCTCGTGCTGGCAACCAGCTTGTGCGTGTGCTGGACGTTCATCGGGAGCCATTAGCTCACAAGATGCAATATACGGTTTCGCTTCTCCCTCACGCATGAACCGAGCAACCACGCTGCCGCCTCCCCGTCGATCGATCGGGAGCCACCAAAACTTGTGCCAGCGAGCTCCCCGAGCAGCTAAAACCGCACCACAGCTGCGTCCTACATCTCCTCAGTCCAAAAGCTGGTTGAGCTCAGCTTCCCTCACCCAAAAGCGGTTCTATTTCACGGCAGCCGAGTATCGCATCCACTCGAGCTCAGATGGACAGCCTCACACGAGGGGATTCACCCAAGGCACCCAAGGACGCGCCGACTAACCACGCTGCTCCTCGCCAAGTCTCAGCTCCAGCCGAGGCTCATCGAGCCGCAATTCGCAGAATTTCTCCCGGTGTGTGCAAAGTGACCCCGGGTGAGAAGTTATCAAAATTCGATCGCATTTCTTGTGTTTAGGTCACCAAATCATGCACAAAGGTGCTCGACTAGCTAGTGATCAACTTTCCTTAGCAACCCTAGCTTGAAACTGGGTGTTAGCAGCCCATTTCATGTTTTCCCAAGCTCAACCATGGCGGAACTTCTCGGGCGCCCGGTCAAACCCTAGTAGCCTCCGTTTCCAAGCTAGTTTGTGCCCACGTCGAGCTTCCTTAGGTACCACTGATGCTTTAGAGCCAATCGCTCGAGGTTTTCGTGGGCTAGGGTGACCGGTCATCGGCGCCGAGCTTCACCGAATGCCACCGCACGCCGCCGACCTGATTCCGTGCCTCGAGATCTTGTGCCGACAGCGTAGATCGCTTTCCCGTCCCCGAAACCCCTGGGCGGCGAGTATCGGGCCGAGAGGCGGCTGGGAAGCCGAGTCCGACGAGGGCGCCGCCGCTGCCGGCGAGGGGGAGGCGCGGGCGCGGGAAACTGACCGAGGAAGAAGAAGACCCCGGGCTGGCCCACCTGTCAGCGGGTATAATTTAAAAACAGGGATCCTCAGTGGCTGGGGATCGGATGTGAATAACCGGGTTGCAAACCTGTGGCCCGTGTGTCCTCGTATCTCATTGGCTGCCATTTTAACAGTGGGTCCGGGTAGGTTTTCTGTGGGAATTTAATTCCAGATTTCAAGCAAAGTTTTGAAATTCATAACTTGGGCTAGGAAACTCCAAATTGGGTGATTCAAATTTGGTTAGATTCATCTTGGCTAGATATATCCAAATGTGAAAGAAATTTGTATGAAAGTAACTATTTAATTCTGGATTTTTTTTAAAGCTTCTCAGCAAAAGAATTTTAGAGAAAGTTTGGTTCATCCAAAAATTCAGTTCTGGGCAATTCCTAGTTCTAAAATTCCTAGAAAATTCATGCATGATCCCTGAGCTATATTTTAATTTGTGGTTCACTTGAATTTGCATGAAAGTGCAAATTTATCCAGAATTAATTCCTTTTTGCCTAAATTCTTAGGGAATTGTTCTTGATGAGCTACTCATTGAACAATTCTGAATTTTGGTCCAGAATATCTTCTTGTGACAATGAATTCACAGGAAAATTCTCAGATAATTTTGAGCTCTGGATCAGTACTTTGTGATACAACAGTCCTAGGAGAAAAATGCAACAATTAGGAAGCACACATAGCAGTTGATCACTTTACTTAACCCAAAACTAACCACTAGCACCAGTGTCATTTTAAATTCTTAAACAGAGTTCTGGTTTTTAAACTTTTCATTAGAGCTTATTAGCAAAAGCTTTACAATTAAATACATATGCATATTCATAACGTGTAGCCTCTACGTGAAGATTGTGAAGCAATTGAAGTGGAGATCAAAGAGGAAGGAAAGCGAGTGATCAATCCTCAAGTGGTCTTCACTAACTGAATAGATTCCTAGTCACCTGCAAAACCAAGGCAAGCTCCGGTTTGCATCTAGTTGTTTTATAAAGTTTTACTATGTTCACTATTATGGTAAAGTTTGTATGTGCATTAAGTTAGGACTGATTTATACTCCAATTGCATGACCAAATAAACCCTCGAGTCCAGGGTAGAAGATGTATCCCTGTTGTAGAATAATGCTGTGCTAATTAGGCTATGACATCCGATAGAAGTCGAGTAGTTGGAATCTACTCGCGAGTTATAGTCGGGATCACACGGGTATGGTTTAAAGAGGAAAACTAAAGTTTATGTTTCCAAAGATGAGACCGGGCAGGAGGGTTAGGCAGTGACAAGACGAGGTCTTGTCGAGTAGCTCTGCCTGTGTCGGTTAAGGACCAAGCCATGTACGGCCGTGCTGAGCAAGTATTGAGTTGTGTACCGGATGCTTACTGCTATATGGGACCCAGGAAACCGATGTACCAGGTTAACTGGATTGTAGAGGCATACCACATCGTCTCGTTAGACCTATGAGCCCGAGACGGCGCAATCGGTTCTACAGTCGGGTGTTCTGCGAAAGGTTGCCACATACGACGTAATGAAGGACACCAGATTTGGGTCTTCAGAGGCGGGCATATGTGTCGAGTTATCCGGGTAGTGTTTGATTCGAATCACCGTCCCTCGCGGTTATGACTACCGCTTGCTCACTGTGTTGTGACGTAGTAATCAAGTTGTGTGAGAACAGTTTGCAAGTTTAAATTGCTGCTATGATAATTGGAATTGCATGAAAACCCTGTATGAAGTAGTCATAGATCAAATTAAAGTTAATTTCCACCTTGGGACAAGTAACATTGGAGTGAATAGTTTCTTGTTTGATTGTGAAGTTTCAATGCTGCTCGGTGCAAGGTCACTACTATGATGGATAAAATTGGAAACTTAAGGATGAACGTGCAGGCGAGTCTTTATGCAACTACTTGTTCATTGTCTTAAGTTTACCTTCATGTAGAGTTGCATGCCTTAGGGGAGACGGTTAAGTCTTGCTGAGCCTTTGTGCTCACTCTTGCTATATGAGTGGTTTTGCAGGTTAATATGGACTCTTGTACAGAAGGTTGTCCGCTGAGACTCGGAGACTTCCGAGTCATGTAACACATGGAGAACCCAGCCACTGCAATGTCTTCGTGTTGCTAGCGAGAGGAGTCTGCGGTCTGGACCTCTTCTCGAGTGCTCATTAATTATTCGTCGTGAGTTGATTGTAGTCTTCCGCTGTAGCTAATTGATGTAAATTATTTACAAAGAACATTTGTAAGCTTCCGCTTTTGATTTATGTAATACAGTTGCCTTATATGTGTGCTGTTGGGTGCCGCACAACACGGCACCACCCAATGTGATACGGGTGCCGAGGTCCGCTTAGCGTGGTATCAGAGACGTATTGGTAATAGCGCATGGAATAAGGATCGTATTACGACAAAAACTTGGGATACGGTGAGGATTTACTAGTATGCCCAAATAAGGACTATATTAGTATAGTTACTTAAAGTGGCATGACTAACATATGTGTTATAATTCTGAATTTTGATTATGTAACGACACACCTACGTTCAGGTAAGCAGGGTAAGGAACACCACCAAAAGTGGTTCAATTTTGGTTAGCTCCCCTAACAAGGAATGTGGTTCAGGGATAGGTCTCACAGCTTGGTGTTGGACGTTAATATGAAACTCTTGGACTCTTCATGTTCATGAGTTCAAATGAAACTGAATGTAGCCTAGAGGGGAGTGAATAGGCTTTTCGATTCTTTGTTAATCCCTGAAACACTTAATAGATTTATCAAATATAGGGAAATCAGACTAGTCCGGTACTGTGCGGACTATTCCGGTATGAGTGGACTAGAAAGATCAAGGTTGATCAATATTTTCACTTCTAGTACCCTATGCAGCGGAAATTATCTGGGAACTTAGATGTATTACAACAGTGAAACAATGAATGATAGAGATTAACTTTAGTTTCAATGTTTCAAAGTGAATTACACAAGATTAAGTAAACCCTAGAATATGATGAACAATAAAACACAAGAACAAGAGACAAGATTTTATCCCAAGGTTCAATTCCAAGAAGGACATCTACGTCCCCATTGAGGAGTCCACGAAGGACGGGGTCTTCACCAACCCTACCCTCGTCGAATCGCCACGGAGGCCGATTCTCTTCCACTAATCACAAAGGGCAAATAAATCATTTAAGGGGCCTTCTCACAAGTTGAGGGCTCCCCAAGAATTACAATGAATTAATACCACCAAGCACACTCAAAAGATGTACAATAAATGAACAAGAGTGTGCGAGAGATCAAACCCAAGAGCTCAAGATGTGTAGAACAAGTCTCTCCTTTGATCAATTGCTAATCCTCAAAGATTTGATCCTTTTGGGGTTAGAATGTGTGGAGAGATGTGAATTTTGAGCTCTTGGAAGGTGTGATGGTGCAGGGGGTCGACAGAGGTTGTAGAATGGCCGTACACCTCTATTTATACTAGTGTTTCCAAAGGTTACCGTTAGGGTTTGTGATGTCCGGACTAGTCCGTGGTGGACTCTGGACTAGCCCGGTGTGCGGCCTGTGGAAAATCCTAAGTGTTGTATGATACCGGACTAGTCCGTAAGAGTGCGGACTAGTCCGTTGTCTACTCAGAGACAAATTGGACTAGTGCGGTCCACATCGGACTAGTCCGCTGTGGTCAGAACTTTGTAGATTATGGACAAGTCCGGACTTGGCGGACTTGTCCGTTCTCTAGTTAGAGACATATCGGACTAGTCCGGTCCATATCAGACTAGTCCGCTGTGTGGAGAAAGTGAGGACTGAGGACAAGTCCGCACTTGGAGGACTTGTCCATTTTCTAGTCAGAGAGAAATCGGACTAGTCCGGTTGATATCAGACTAGTCCACACATGCTGATTTTTGTGCAGTTAGTGTGATTTCTTTCACTTAAGCTCTTGGGGTGTGTTTCTCCAACACAGTCCATACTAAGTAATCTAATATTTTCAGCTCCTGAGCTCTTATCATTTTAGATCCTCATTCTCCTTTCTTTTTGTGCTTTCTTCCTAATTTCTTTAAAAACATGCGCTCATCTCAACAATTTTGTTAGGGTCTCATTTGTTTGTCATAAATCAACCAAAACCCACAAGGGATGCCTAGATGCACTTTCAATCTCCCCCTTTTTGGTGATTGATGACAACCAATTGAGATCACACAAATATGATAAAAATTCAGATTTTTCATAAAGTGTGCACATATGAGCTTTGAGCAAAATAGGCAATGTAGATATAAGACATATGTGCACTCTTTATGGTTGGGTGCAAAACTATGTGTGTGAGAAATAATTTTGATGTGGATATCATAATAAGCATAATCATAATATCATCAAGAGTCTCAAGCCTACATAGAAATTTTAAACATACACCATTAATCATGAGCATAACATGGTCATCATTTAACAGCACATGTCCAAAAGCATAATGATAACATAAGTCTTACAAAAGCCCACTTCTTAAACTAGGACATAAAAAGAAGAACCTACGACCTAAGACTCCCCCTCAATCTCTCCCCCTTTGTCATCAAGGCACCAAAAAGAAGGAGAGGGGGGATCTACTTGTCGTCGCCGGCTCACTCCTCGCTGTCGGTCCTTTCTTCATCTTCATCATCAGACTGAGGAGGAGGAGGAAAAGAATCACTCGTCGTGCCCCGGGAGCCAAAGTAGGCACGCTCTGATGGAGAGAGATGAGGAAGCTCTGTGAAGTCAGATGCAGAGTCCTCTGAGATGACTGGAGATCCAATGGTCTCAATCTCTAGTTTTTGGCATATTGCTTTGACATTGGCCTTCATGTATCTCATTTCTTCTTTTCTTGCCTTGTTCATCTTATGAAGCTTCACCTCAGTTTTGCGGCAAGAACCAAAGATAGCAGCCAAATACTTCATAATCCCACTAGGGGACCCTTTGTGAGGAGGGGCCATAGTCTTGGATGAAGGCCTTTCATCTCTTGAGCTCTCTTTGGATGTTCTTCAGGTGAGCCAGGTGAGGGAGCAGCTGGGAGAGAGTCTTGAGGAGGCTTCTGAGGCCTTAGAGCAGTGTGCTCCACATCCTTCACAAACTCAATTTTTGTGACTTTTTCAATCATGAACATCAAGTATGGTGCATAGCAACAGGAACGGTTTGGTCTGCAGGATATGTTCACCATGTCATTCCAAATGTAATCGAAGATATCAAATTTTCTCCTCCTGCTGATTATTTTCATCAAGGTTCTAAAGTAACCTTGGACACTCCCAACATCTCCATCCTTTGGAGCAAGGTCTTCCGGAGCACTCTGTTGAGAACAATGAAGAAGGGCTTCATGTTCTTGGTTGAGGGAGGATTGTATGGGAGTCGAGTATTATAGAGGAATTCCATCTTGTCCTTCTCCACAACACCAAGATTGTGAATCACAATCTCATTACTGCCGGTGTCCTCAAGGTGCAGAAGTCTAGCAAACTCAACATAGGAAACTGTGTACTTGGATCCATGTGTCATCCAAGTCACTCTCTCTTCTTCATCGTGAGCAAAGTGGCAAATTGCAAAGAATTGGGCGATGATCTCATCATTCCAGTTGTATCTGAAGGAGAGAAAGTCCTTGAGTTTGTGTCTCTCTGCAGCCTCTATTACCTCCTCAAAGGCTTCACAGCTCTTCCTTTCAAAATATCTCTAGTTGATCCATTGGCTGCGGACCACTGGAGTCTTCATTTGGAGGTACACCGAACTGTAGTATTCCGAGTGAAAGTTGCTCCAAAATCTCATGTCAGCTGCCTTTTTGCCAGTGTATAGGCGTCAATCTTCCTCAGCTTCCGTACCACATCACTCCCCTTGCCATTGAACTTCTCCCCCAAGGGATCCCTATTCCCCTATCTTGGAGCTGTCATCTTAAGGGGACCAATCGGGCCGGAAGCAAGTCCCTTTCCCTTGCCCTTGGTTTGGCGTTGAGCCGCCGAGCTAGAACCAGCCATATTTGCTTTTGAAGCTGGTCTCTTGACTGTAACCTTTGGACGCACCCTAGGTGGGGTGGGCGAAGGCTCAGCAGCACGCTCTTGTCTCTTGTTGGAGCGAGACTTCGGAATACGAGACATCACATCTTGATCCATCTCGGCTTCAAAGTCGGAGATATTCTCATTCGATCCCGACATGATTCTAACAAGGAAGATATAAAGGATATGAATAAGCAAGGATGACAAGGGATTGCATTGAATTGATATAAGCTAAGGTTTTGATCAGGGCATACCGGACTTGTCCGGTGTTCAGGGTTAGACTAGTCCGGAGTACCGGACTTGTCCGCCCTAAGAACGGACTAGTCCCTTATGAGGCTGCTCAAACCCTAACTTGTAAAAATTTGAGATTATTCAATGCAAATATGATCTAGGGTACATGGAATACATCAATAGAGCATGTATTGACTGGAGGAGCTAAGCTAATTGAGCAAAAACAAGGAAAATTGAAGGTTCTGGGATTTGGAGAGAAATTTACCAAATCCTTCGATTTGAGGCGTTGAAGGAGTTCTTGATGCGGACTAGTCCGGGGTCTTCGATCCCCTTGCAGTGGAGATCGATTCCCACGGAGATTTGAGTGGATTTGATGGAGAACTCGCAAATCCGCCTTGGGAGCACTTGAGTGAGGAGAGAGAACGTGGGAGGAGTTGTGAGGTTGAAGGAGATTAGGCCTGAGCCAACCCTAGGGTTATGGATTCGAAATATCAGACTAGTCCGTGGTCGAACTAGACTAGTCCGGACTAGCGGACCAAGTGCAGACTAGTCTGCAATGTGCGGACTAGTCCGTTGGTGACCACGAACTAGTCCGTGGTCCCTTGTACAGCAAAGTCCGTTGGTGACCACGAACTAGTCAATGGTTACTAATAAGGAATAGGGGACAAAGACACACAGATATTCTTGATGAATATGATCAGTAAACATAAAACAGTCAAGCTATGACCATAATTCATCAAGATCAAGTAACTAACATAGTTTTTAGGAGAAAAATAGAGAGAGATGATTTTTCAACACAATTAACATGATTTTGAGGATGACATACAGGTATGCAAGTTTTCAAGCCACATTCCGAGCATCAAGGATATTTAGTTCATTTCGGAGCTCACAGAAGCGTTTTTCATCAAGTGGCTTGGTAAAGATATCGGCTAGTTGCTTTTCAGTGTTGACATGGGAAATGGCTATGTCTCATTCCATTGAGTGATCTCTCAAAAATGATGTAGGATATCTATGTGTTTGGTTCTAGAGTGCTCAACAGGGTTATGGGCAATTTTAATTGCACTCTTATTGTTACAAATGAGTGGAATACAGCTCATATTGTAATCGTAATCCCTTAGAGTTTGTCGCATTCAAAGGAGTTGTGCACAACAACTCCCGGCTGCAACATACTCCGCTTTGGCCATGGATAAGGCAATTGAATTTTGTTTCTTGGAGAACCAAGAAAATAAAGATCTACCTAGGAATTGGTAAGTACCGGAAGTACTTTTTCTATCTACCTTGCATCCGGCATAATCTGCATCGGAGTATCCAATGAGATTGAATTTTGAACCTTTGGGATACCAAAGGCCTAGGTTGGGTGTATGAACTAAATATCTCAAGATCCTTTTAACGGCTATCAAATGACATTCCTTAGGATTGGCTTGAAACCTTGCACACAAACATACACTCAACATGATATCAGGCCTATATGCACATAAATAAAGTAAGGAGCCAATCATGGAACGATATACCTTTTGATCCACATTTTGTCCGTCTTCATTGAGATCAAAGTGTCCATTTGTCGCCATGGGAGTCTTTATGGGCTTTGCTTTGTCCATTCCAAACTTCTTGAGAATGTCTTGAGTGTACTTTGTTTGGCTTATGAACGTCCCGTCCTTTTGTTGCTTCACTTGGAATCCCAAAAAGTACTTCAACTCTCCCATCATGGACAGCTCGAATCTATCTGTCATAATCTTACTAAATTCTTTACAAAAGGATTTGTTAGTTGAACCAAATATAATATCGTCAACATAGATTTGGCAAATGAAGAGATCATCATCAAAGTGTTTAGTAAACAAAGTTTAATCAGCTTTTCCAATCTTGAAGTCATTTTCAATCAAAAAATCTCTAAGGCACTCATACCAAGCTCTAGGAGATTGTTTGAGGCCATAGAGAGCCTTGCGCAGTTTGAACACATAGTCGGGGTACTCTTGATCTTCAAAACCAGGTGGTTTCTCCACGTACACCTCCTCCTTGATCGGTCCGTTGAGAAAGGCGCTTTTCACGTCCATTTGATAAAGCTTGAAATCATGGTGAGTAGAATATGCAAGTAATATACGAATCGATTCAAGCCTAGCTACGGGAGCAAAAGTCTCATCGAAATCCAAACCTTTGACTTGTGAGTACCCTTTTGCCACAAGTCATGCCTTTGTTCCGTGTTACCACTCCATGTTCGTCTGGCTTGTTGCGGAAGACCCATTTAGTGCCGACGACGTTGGACTTGGGCCTTTCAACAAGCTCCCACACTTTGTTCCTTTTGAAGTTGTTCAATTCTTCTTGCATCGCCATCTGTCACACCCGTTTTCTCCGAAGAACAACCGAGTGAATATCACATGTATGCCAGGATCATTTTCTCATACATGTGATGACAAATAGTGAAGCATCATCATATTACAAGCAAGGTGTTGGAATATAAATAAGTCTTACATAGCATACGTCTCGATGGACGATAACAAGTTCATAATATGTAAATAAAACAGCAGCGGCATATAAATATTGTGGGCTCCGTCACAGGTGTTGCCCGGGGGACTCCGTGAACCTAGAATCCTTCCTCGGGACCAAAGTCTTATTCATTAAACACCACATCATTCTCTTGACCTGAGCAGCAATATAAACCAACAAAAAAGCAAGTTTGAGTACCGTGGGTACTCAGCAAGTGTGGGAAAGTTATGTCAGGCATGGCTAGAGCAGTGGGATGTTGAACTTATGGTTAAAGCACTACGCAATTATCACCTATCACCTTAGCTTATTAAGCACCTACATTACTACACAGGTGAAATGGATCCCAATCCCTCAACCCATCATCATTATCAAGTAATCATAGTCTCATCTCTAATGTTAAGCTTCCCGCTTAACATCCAAAACTTCCCAATTCATCATCCTCTAATCATGAATAAGTCCAAGCCGCTCTTGACCGTGAGCACGGCTGTCATGACAGTTTTGACTCTGCAGAGTTTGCACCACTGTACCCACATGTAGTGATTTCATCCCCCGTTGCCGGGTGGACTAAAAGAACCTCCATTATGCCAGTGGCCGCGAACCATGTTCACACATCCCAGGTGTGTAGCCAGGAGATCACTACGAGGCCTTTACAAAGAGATTCCCGATCAGCGTGGGCCCATAGAGGTTTCACCCCTAACAGCATACAAGAGGCTCCAACCCCGCTGCAGTGGCCCCTCTTGAGCCTTGCGGTTCATATGGTAGTCCAGCTGACACCTATTCCCCGCACCATCCAACACACCCATACTACGCCGGGGATACACCTAATTAATTGGCCAAGCTGCCACATCTCAGCATGTGGTTGGCACGGTAAAGCCAGGTTACATGCTCCATGAACCGGTCCTTAGGATCCAGACAAGTACTAAACACAAACCCGAGTCTAGTGCACCCAGCACCAACCAAATCATCCAACTTGCCTCGATCCCTACCTCTACATAACTCATAATATCTCATTCAAGAGTAAGGTAAATAAATTGGTGATCTCATATCCCAATTATCCCATTCTAAGCATGGCTAAGCATAAGCATAATAATAAATGACATGATAAAATAAATCCCAACCCAAGCTACAAGGAAACAAGGTAATGCAATTCTAGGGAAACTTCCTAGCATGGGTTTCATAGTTCAATTGACAATGCAAATAATTCTATCTACACATCCTAGTATAGGATCAAAGTGGTCAAGGACACTTGCCTTCTTCCTGCTGCTCTGGGAATGGAAAGTCTTGGTCTTGGAAGGGGAGAACTTGCTCTGGGGCAGGTTCTACTCATGTCATACACATAGCAAAAGAAAACAACAATCCATAAGCCATAGTTCACACTTTTACTCATGCAAACCACACATACATACATATGGGAGTCCTTCTCATTTCTAAGTGTTGTGGTTACCCTAGATGTGTTGATTTTTGGCCTACATGCACTTTTAAACATATATATATTATTTCTAATCTTTTGTATTCAGATTTCTATTTGTACACTATATATGAATTTCCAATTTGAATAAATTCTTTATATTTAATTATTACACTTCTTAGCTACCAAGTTTGCATGAAAGGTGATTTCCTACTCCAAATAGGTTTTCAGACCTTCTACAGAATCCTAAATTGAAGCTTTTGGATTTGGAGAACTCATTTATCCTTTTCTAATTATGCATACTTATTTTCCTATATTTTCATATTTATTTTCTATGCCTAAAAGTGAACTTTATTATAAAAATAGTAAGACACATCATCTAAACAGAATATGTTCTGATCTAAAATGTTCAATAATATATTTTTGAACTTCCCCTCTGATGTGGAACAAATTAAATTTATTTTACTAGTTTTTAGAATTATTTCCTAGCCTAAAATGTGTCTCTAGAGAAAATAAAAATGAGCAACACTTAGGCAGATTTCATTTCAGCCTAACATCTATTTTTAACTCATTCTAAAGTTTTCCAAGTGCTAGGAGAGTTCAAATTTGAATTTGCACATGTGTTTGCCTTACCTTTTAAATTTAAATCCTAGTCACATATTCAAATTTCTGAAATTTAATATCATATAGGGTCAAAAAGGTAAATCCACCCTACTGCAGGGTCTAATTTACTATTTCCTAAATTTCCAGGGGTCTAACTACACATAACAGAGGGGGTTTCCTAATTTTTTATTAAGTCCAGGGGCTAAAACTGATTTTTAAATGAATTTACACGAATTTCTGAAGGTCCGGGGGCTAGATCAGAAATTTCCGGGGCTAGCTCGTGTTTTCTGATATCCCCAGGGGGTAGCGCATAAGAATCCCGGCCTTTATAACGCGGGGCTGACGTGGACAGTCCAATTTAAAACAGACGGCTCAGATTAGATCGCCGAACCGGTACGCGTCGGTTTTATTTCTACCGTGCGATTTAAAATAGACGGCCCCCAAGGGGCCACGTCGCCCCGGCCTGAGCCAGCCCGCGCGCGCGGTGGCGTGCGGCGGCGGGGGCGGCGATCTCGCCGGCGCAGCTTCGGTTCCTTGCCGCTATACGTTAAAACTTGCAGTTTTTCACACGATCGACTGCGGAGGGGTAGGGGAGCTCACCTAGGGGTTTCTCGGGCTTGGGGAGGTCGGAATTCGGCTCTGCGATGACGATGGTTGAAGCTGCTCCTCGGTGCTCATCGGAACCGATGCTAGGGCGCGAAACTTGTTGCTTCCTTCACCTGCGGGGCTCCCTGGAGGCGGTGGAGCACGGCAAGCTCGATAGTCCAACAAAAAACGAAGAGATCCAAAGGTTTTTCGGTGGAAGATGATCGGTTCTCACCAGAGGGGAAGATGGAGCGATGCTGGGGGAATTAGGTGAGTTTTCATGCGTGGAATGCACGAGGGGAGGCGGCGGCGGGTTGGTTTGGATAAGTAGCAGCGTCCGAGGCCGAAGATCGGGCTGGGGGCGCGGGTTTCTGGAGGGTGGTTGTGATCGGGCGCGAGAGAGAGAGAGAGACGGGGCCGTTGGGGGCGCGCGGGGAGAGGGATGACACGCGGGCCCCGCGTGTCAGTGAGAAAGAGAGAGGGGGCGTGGGTTCGGGTTGGCGCGGGGGTATTGGGCCGGCTGGCGGGTTTCGGCCCACTAGCCGGTTGGGGTTTTCTTTTTCTTTTTCCTTTTCTTTTTCTGTTTTGATTTGAATTTGAATTCCAGTTTGAATTTGAATTTCTGCACCATAGGCAATACGTCCAAAAATTTTTAAATCCCCCCTCTTAAGCAGGTTTTGGGGTGTTACAGCTCTACCCCCCTTAAAAGAAATCTCGTCCTCGAGATTGGTGGTTCTAGGAAAACAATTCCGGAAACTATGCCTTAAGCTCCTCTTCTCGCTCCCATGTGGCTTCCACTTCCGAGTGATTCTTCCACTGCACCTTGCACATCCAGATTCTTTTATTTCTTGTGCGACGTTCCGTTGTCTCCAAAACCTTGACCGGTTGCTCGGCATAAGACATATCCTCTCTTACGTCAACCTCATTCATGGGTAACATCTCCCCAGGCGTCCTTAGACATTTCTTGAGCTGAGACACATGGAATACATCGTGCACATCCGATAGGCGAGCATGTAGTTCTAGTTGATATGCCACTTCGCCTTTCCTCTCCAGAATCTGAAAGGGTCCGATGTATCGAGGTGATAACTTCCCTTTCACCTTGAACCGACGAAGTCCTCGGATAGGGGACACCTTGAGATAGACATAGTCCCCCACGTTGAAAACGAGCTCTTCTCTCCGTACACCGGCATAGCTCTTTTGTCGGGTCTGTTCTATCCTCAAGTTGTTGTGGATTTCCCTTACCTTTGCCTCGGCTTCTTGTAGTACTTCGGGCCCAAACACTTTACTTTCCCCTGTTTGGTTCCAAAATAGTGGAGTTCTGCACTTCCTCCCATACAAAGCCTCAAATGGTTACATCTTCATACTAGCCTGATAGCTGTTGTTATAGGAGAACTACGCATATGGTAAGTTCTTATCCCAACTCCTATTGTTCTTGAGCGCACACGCTCTCAGCATATCCTCAAGGATTTGATTGGTTCTTTCTGTCTGCCCGTCAGTCTGGGGTGATAGGAAGAACTAAAATTTAGATGAGTTCCCATGGTTTCATGTAACTTCTACCAGAACCTTGAGTTGAACTGTGTCCCTCGATCTGACACTATCTTCTTTGGCACTCCATGGAAACACACGATCCTTGACATGTACAATTCTGCCAATTTGGATCCGCTGTAGCTTTCTTTCACGGGGATGAAATGAGCTACCTTGGTTAGCCTGTCGATGATGACCCATATCGAACCATACCCCGATTGGGTCTTGGGTAGTCCCACTATGAAGTCCATACCTATTTCTTCCCATTTCCATTCAGGCACTTTGAGTGGTTGCAATAGTCCCGCGGGTCGTTGATGTTCTACTTTCATCAACAGACATGTGTCACATAGGGCAACATGTTCCGCGACATCTCGCTTCATTCCATACCACAAATATCTGCTCTTGAGGTCATGATACATCTTCGTACTTCCAGGATGAATGGAATAGTCGGAATCATGAGCCTCCTTCAAAATCAATTCACGGATCTCCTTCACTTCAGGCACACAAATTCTTTTCCCATGCCACACCATACCTTGTTCATCCTCCTTGAACCCAGGGGCTTTATTTTCTTTGATGAGTTCTCTAATATCTTGTATCTTCTCGTCATTCTTCTGACCGTTGCGTATGTATTGCTCTAACGTGGAGTCCACTTCCATGGTGATGGCCTCACCACTATTAACCAGACATAGATTGAGTTTTACAACCTCTTCCTTCAATTCTGTAGGCATGTCCTTTAAGCTCAGCCTATTGACCTGCACCTTCTGGCTTGAAGCATCTGCCACGACGTTCGCTTTCCCAGGATGATAGTTGATGCCCACATCAAAGTCGTTGATTAGATCTAACCATCTCCTTTGTCTGAGGTTGAGATCTGGCTATGTGAAAGTATACTTTAAGCTCTTATGATCCGTATATATCTCTGTCCTCTTCCCCATCAAGTAATGCCGCCAGATCTTCAATCCGTGTACCACTGCGGCTAGCTCTAGGCCATGTGTAGGATAGTTCTTCTCGTGTTTTCGGAGCTGCCGGGATGCGTAGGCCACGACATGCCCCTCTTGCATGAGAACACATCCCATCCCGTGTCCAGAGGCATCGCAATACACTGAAAAATTCTTCTACATATCTGGCATAACTAGCACTAGGGCTGTTGTCAATCTTTTATTCAGTTCTTGAAAACTCGTCTCACACTGCGGTGTCCATGTGAATGTGATTCCCTTCTCTAACAATTTGGTGCGGGGTCTCGAAATCTTGGAGAAACCCTCGATAAACCGTCGATAATACCCAGCCAATCCTAAGAAGCTTCGAACTTCCCCGACATTTTCGGGGGTCTTCCACTTCTGCACATCCTCGATCTTGGCGGGATCCATGGAGATTCCTCCCTCCGAGATTATATGTCCTAAGAAGGGAACTGTCTTCAACAAAAACTCACACTTGCTCAACTTGGCAGATAGTTGGTGTTCTCTCGGCTTTTGCAACACCAACCTTAAATGTCCCTCATGTTCTTCTTCATCTTTGGAGAAGACAAGAATGTCATCAATGAAAACCACCACAAATTTGTCCAGGTATTCCACGAATACCTTGTTCATGAGATACATGAAGTATGCTGGGGCATTAGTTAGCCCGGACGGCATGACGGTGTATTCATACGGCCCGTACCGAGATACGAAAGCTGTCTTTGGAATATCGGTTTGTCTTATCTTAAGTTGGTGGTATCCCGACCTGAGATCAATTTTTGAGAACACACAAGCTCCCCTCAGCTGATCAAATAAGTCTTCAATGCGGGGTAATGGGTACTTGTTCTTGATGGTTACTTCATTCAGCGCACGGTAGTCTACGCATAACCTTTGGGTCCCGTCCTTCTTGGGCATAAATATCACTGGAGCTCCCCATGGTGAGGAACTAGGACGAATATACCCCTTCTCCGTCAATTCTCTTATATGCTCCTTGAGTTCTTCCAGCTGTTTTGGAGTCCATCCGATAAGGCCTTTTGTATATTGGAGCTGTTCCAGGCACTAGCTCAATCGCGAATTCCACTTCACGATCGGGAGGCATACCTGGCAACTCCTCCGGAAAAACGTCTGGATATTCCTTGATAATCCCGATCTCTTCCACTTCCACCTCAACTTGATTGAGTTTAAGGTCCCTCTTAGGGTTTTGTACAGTTATGAACTTCACTCTTGTGCCACTAGGGTGAGTTAGTTCCACCGTTCTTGTCGAATAATGGATGATTCCCTTATGTTTGGTCAACCAATCCATACCCAAAATAATATCTATCCCTTGTGAGTCTATCACTATGAGGTTTGCAGTAAATACTACCCCATTAATGTCTAGATTCACCTTTGAACACACTTGTCTTGTCCTTATTTCTCCCCTGGAGAGTTTACTGCTAGCATATGGTTCATTTGTGTTGTTGCTAGATCATGCTTCTTAACAAACCCTTGAGCAATGAACGAGTGGGTAGCACCAGAATCGAACAACAAGGTTGCAATGTGTAAATTGGCAGGAAACTTACCAATTACCACGTCAGGTGCCTCTTGCGCTTCCTCCATGGTCACGTGGTTCACCCGTCCTCGCATCACATTCTGCTGTTGTGGCTGCATGGGCTTCTTCTTTGGGCACTTATGGGCGTAGTGTCCCATTTCACTACAGTTGAAGCATTGCACCCCAACTTTGGGTGCCTGGCCTTTGTTATCTTGGGGTTGGTTCGGTGGTCCTTGTCCTGCTGGTCGAGGTTGATAAGTGGGGCGTGGCTGCTGCACAAACTGACGCTGCGGCTGTGCGGGTGTTGATGGAGGCCTGAAGTTTGGGTTGTACCCTCTTTGTGCTGAGTAGGGTACCACCGCACGGCTCGTCTGCCCTGCGGGTTGCTGCATCAGACGTGGGTGTGTGTTGCTACCTAACGCTTAGTGTGACCATCCCGTCTTCCTCTTGTTTTCATTTTCCAAGGCCTTCAGCTTCCTCTCCACGACAAACGCTCTGTCTACCATCTTTTGGAAGCTTTCATACTCGTTGGAGGACATTGCACACTGCATTTCCATAGTAAGTCCTTCCACAAAACAGTCCTGTTTTTGCTCATCAGTTTCGATGTCCCGTGGTGCATAACGGGATAGTTGGGTGAACTTAGTGAGGTATTCCCTCACAGTCATGTTTCCTTGCTGCAGTCCCAAGAACTCCTCCCTCTTGTTTTGAGTTCACCCCTTGGTATGTAATGGTTGCGGAAACTGCGCTTGAACTCTTCCCAAGTGATGTTCTCGGGGTCATGATGGGCTGCCACGTAAGCGGTCCACCAATCAGCAGCAGGTCCATGCAATTGGTGAGAGGCAAACAGCACCCTCTCATACCCTTGGCATTGTATGATCCTCATCTTGCTCTCAATGGTCTTTAGCCAGTCATCTGCCTCCAGAGGTTCAGCAGCACTTGCAAATTTTGGAGGTTGAGTCCCTAGAAACTCACTCAACCTTGGTTAGCGTGGTGCAGCTTGTGGGGGTGGAGCTTGGTGCAAGTTGGCCACCACTTGAGTCAGACTCTGGATGAGCTGATTCTGATTTTCTAGCATTTGGTGGATAGGGGCAGCTCCTTCACGGCGTCCACCCCTGTCTTGTCCTCCAGAAAGATGAGGGTTGCCGGCCTCATCGTTGTTGTTGGTGGGGTTGGCACCACGACCCTTTCCTCTTCCAGCCATCTATCATGATCAACTAAATGTTAACTTAAAGCATTACGTATTAACTTCCTAAATTGCTTGTTTAAACTTAAACTTTTGAGGCCTTATTACATTAAACATTTTCTGAGAGTTTTGCGTAGATCTTTGGGAGTCACGTCTCACGCGAAAATAAGTGCACTCTTAATTCATAGGGGTTCACACATCAAAGCAAAGCAATCTAAAGACGAGGTTGTGGACAAATGTCCATGGCTTCCACAACTCACATCACACACCAAACATTAACACACAAATAACTAAGGTATTGACTCGACTTCTCGATAACCTACTGAAATAAGGGAAAGAACTCTAAATGACTCATATCACTGAGCTGGCTCTTCGGGGTCTTCCTCATTATTGCGGCTGCCCTATGATTTTGCTTTGGGTGGGGAAGCTGCTGGTGGAGAAGTGCGGCGATGCCTGCTCGCCCGGTGGTCTGGAGAGTCAGGAGTCCACGTGTCATTCACAGTGACACACAGTTCATTCCCATCTCCTTTTTCTCTCGCCCTCAAGCTGGCACGAAGCATTGCCTTAGTCTCCTTCAGGGTGTCACGAACATCCTGAAGCTCCTGCTGGCACTCCTGCAGTCGAGTGCTGAGCATAGCAGCATCCTCCAAGCACAGGTCCATGTGCTCATGGGAAGTCTCCTGCTGCACTGGTGGGTACTTGTACTCCGCTGTACCACTCTCACGCTGGAGGACATACATGTACTCAGTCCTGTCCAGGTGGCGACGGTTGATGTGACTCTGGCAAGTGATGGCCTTCCAGGTGATATCCTTCTCAGCATCGACCTGTGTCGCCCGACAAGCTGGAGAGCGGTGGATCTTGAGCAGCTGATTTTCATGGATAATCCTTATTCCTGAACTCCATTCTTCCCGCTTCTCACGGATGGTCCGGGTGGAGCTGTAGTGTATGATTAGCTTGCCCATATTGCCAGCGGCGTGGAGCATACGCCGAAGACGGCGCAACAAGCCTCCTACTGCCAACCCGTAGGAGTGGTACGTCACCGGACGATTCTCCTCTCTCAGGGCAAGGGCAACTACAGGAACTCTCCCTCCGGTGGACTTGCGAGCGGTGCAGATCATGGGAACCATCTAAAACATAAAGTATTTAAAATTAAGATAGTTAAGAGTTAAACAAAAATTGTATTTTGAATAAAAGTTGGGGTAAGATGAATAAATAAAGTGACCCTATTAAATAACACTTTCAACCAACACCTTTGTAAAATAGTTTTTAAGAAAATAGGGTCCTTAAATACGTCCATTTCTACCTAGGTCCACGTTCCTAAGGGCAACCTTGGCTCTGATACCACTTCTGTCACACCCGGTTTCTCCGAAGAACAACCGAGTGAATATCACATGTATGCCAGGATCATTTTCTCATACATGTGATGACAAATAGTGAAGCATCATCATATTACAAGCTAGGTGTTCGAATATAAATAAGTCTTACATATCATATGTCTCGATGGACGATAATAAGTTCATAATATGTAAATAAAACGGCAGCGGAATATAAATCTTGTGGGCTCCGTCACAGACGTTGCCCGGGGGACTCCGTGATCCTAGAATCCTTCCTCGGGACCAAAGTCTTGGTCATTAAACACCACATCATTCTCTTGACCTGAGCAGCAATATAAACCAACAAAAAAGCAAGTTTGAGTACCGTGGGTACTCAGCAAGTGTGAGAAAGTTATGTCATGCATGGCTAGAGCAAGGGGAGGTTAAACTCATGGTTAAAGCACTACGCAATTATCACCTATCACCTTAGCTTATTAAGCACCTACATTACTACACAGGTGAAATGGATCCCAATCCCTCAACCCATCATCATTATCAAGTAAACATAGTCTCATCTTCAATGTATAAGCTTCCCGCTTAACATCCACAACTTCCCAATTCATCATCCTCTAATCATGAATAAGTCTAAGCCGCTCTTGACCGTGAGCACGGCCGTCATGACAGTTTTGACTCTGCAGAGTTTGCACCACTGTACCCAAATTAGTGATTTCATCCCCCGTTGTCGGGTGGACTAAAAGAACCTCCATTATGCCAGTGGCCGCGAACCACGTTCACACTTCCTAGGTGTGTAGCCAGGAGATCACTACGAGGCCTTTACAAAGGGATTCCTGACAAGCGTGGGCCCACTGAGGTTTCACCCCTAACAGCATACAAGAGGCTCCAACCCCGCTGCAGTGGCCCCCTCTTGAGCCTTGCGGTTCATATGGTAGTCCAGCTGACACCTATTCCCCGCACCATACAACACACCCATACTACGCCGGGGATACACCTAATTAATTGGCCAAGCGGCCCCATCTCAGCATGTGGTTGGCACGGTAAAGCCAGGTTACATGCTCCATGAACCGGTCCTTAGAATCCAGGCAAGTACAAAACACAAACCCGAGTCTCGTGCACCCAGCACCAACCAAATCATCCAACTTGCCTCGATCCCTACCTCTACATAACTCATAATATCTCATTCAAGAGTAAGGTAAATAAATTGATGATCTCATATCCCAATTATCCCATTCTAAGCATGGCTAAGCATAAGCATAATAATAAATGACATGATAAAATAAATCCCAACCCAAGCTACAAGGAAACAAGGTAATGCAATTCTAGGGAAACTTCCTAGCATGGGTTTCATAGTTCAATTGACAATTCAAATAATTCTATCTACACATCCTAGTATAGGATCAAAGTGGTCAAGGACACTTGCCTTCTTCCTGCTGCTCTAGGAATGGAAAGTCTTGGTCTTGGAAGGGGAGAACATGCTCTGGGGCAGGTTCTACTCATGTCATACACATAGCAAAAGAAAACAACAATCCATAAGCCATTGTTCACACTTTCACTCATGCAAACCACACATACATACATATGGGAGTCCTTCTCATTTCTAAGTGTTTTGGTAACCCTAGATGTGTTGATTTTTGGCCTACATGCACTTTTAAACATATATATATATATATATTATTTCTAATCTTTTGTATTCAGATTTCTATTTGTACACTATATATGAATTTCCAATTTGAACAAATTCTTTATATTTAATTGTTACACTTCTTAGCTACCAAGTTTGCATGAAAGGTAATTTCCTACTCCAAATAGGTTTTTAGACCTTCTACAAAATTCTAAATTGAAGCTTTTGGATTTGGAGAACTCATTTATCCTTTTCTAATTATGCATACTTATTTTCCTATATTTTCAGATTTATTTTCTATGCCTAAAAGTGAACTTTATTATAAAAATAGTAAGACACATCATCTAAACAGAATAGGTTCTGATCTAAAATGTTCAATAATATATTTTTGAACTTCCTCTCTGATGTGGAACAAATTAAATTTATTTTACTAGTTTTTAGAATTATTTCCTAGCCTAAAATATGTCTCTAGAGAAAATAAAAATGAGCAACACTTAGGCAGATTTCATTTCAGCCTAAAATCTATTTTTAACTCATTCTAAATTTTTCCATGTGCTAGGAGAGTTCAAATTTGAATTTGCACATGTGTTTGCCTTACCTTTTAAATTTAAATCCTAGTCACATATTCAAATTTCTGAATTTAATATCATATAGGGTCAAAAAGGTAAATCCACCCTACTGCAGGGTCTAATTTACTATTTCCTAAATTTCCAGGGGTCTAACTACACATAAAAGAGGGGGTTTCCTAATTTTTATTAAGTCCAGAGGCTAAAACTGATTTTTAAATGAATTTACACGAATTTCTGAAGGTCTAGGGGCTAGATCAGAAATTTCCGGGGCTAGCTCATGTTTTCTGAAATTCCCAGGGGGTAGCGCGTAAGAATCCTGGCCTTTATAACGTGGGGCTGACGTGGACCGTCCGATTTAAAACAGACGGCTCAGATTAGATCGCCGAACCGGTACGCGTCGGTTTTATTTCTACCGTTCGATTTAAAATAGACGGCCCCCAAGGGGCCACGTCGCCCTGACCGGAGCCAGCCCGCGCGCGCGGCGGCGGGGGCGGCGATCTCGCTGGCGCAGCTTCGGTTCCTTGCCGCTATACGTTAAAACTTGCAGTTTTTCACACGGATCGACTGCGGAGGGGTTGGGGAGCTCACCTAGGGGTTTCTCGGGCTTGGGGAGGTCGGAATTCGTCTCTGCGACGATGATGGTTGAAGCTGCTCCTCGGTGCTCGTCGGAACCGATGCTAGGGTGCGAAACTTGTCGCTTCCTTCACCTGCAGGGCTCCCTGGAGGCGGTGGAGCACGGCGAGCTCGTTAGTCCAACGAAAAACGAAGACATCCGAAGGTTTTTCGGTGGGGGATGATCGGTTCTCACCGGAGGGGAAGATGGAGCGGTGCTGGGGGAATTCGGCGAGTTTTCTTGCGTGGAATGCACGAGGGGAGGCGGCGGCGGGTTGGTTTGGATAAGTAGCAGCGTCCGGGGCTGAAGATCAGGCTGGGGGCCCGGGTTTTCGGAGGGTGGTTGCGATCGGGAGAGAGAGATAGAGAGAGAGACGGGGCCGTTGGGGGCGCGCGGGGAGAGGGATGACACGTGGGCCCCACGTGTCAGTGAGAAGGAGAGAGGGGGCGCGCGGGTATTGGGCCGGCTTGCAGGTTTCGGCCCACTGGCCGGTTGGGGTTTTCTTTTTCCTTTTCTTTTTCTGTTTTGATTTGAATTCCAGTTTGAATTTGAATTTCTGCACCACATGCAATACGTCCAAAAAATTTTAAATCCCCCCTCTTTAGCAGGTTTTGGGGTGTTACACCATCACCCAATCCGGATCTTTTAATGCATCCTCAACCCTGTATGGTTCCAAAGAAGATACAAAAGAATAGTGTTCACAAAAATTAGCTATGCGAGTTCGAGTTATTACTCCCTTTTAGATGTCACCGATTATGTTGTCGATAGGGTGATCTCCTTGATTTTCTTGAGGTTAATCTTGTATGGAAGCCCCCCCCCCTGATCATTTTCCTCCACCTGTGGTTCATTTTCTTCATTCGCATTTGAAGGTGGCACTTGTGGTCGAACATCGCCCAATGCCATTCTTCTCAATGGTTGACATGGAGCTTCTTCTTGATCTAGCACACATTGATCAACTTGCTCTTCTTGAGAGCCGTTAGTTTCATCGAACAATACGTCACGTGCTACTGTGAGTAGTTCATATGAAGTTTTCTTGAGCAACCGATGAATATAGTCGGTTTATGGCGTGACAAGCGGTGTTAACCGCTTCAGCCCAAAACCTGTCCGAAGTCTTGTATTCATCAAGCATTGTCCTCGTCATCTCAATGAGAGTTCTGTTCTTCCTTTCGCCTACTCCGTTTTGTTGAGGAGTATATGGTGCTAAAAATTCATGCATTATCCCTTCTTCGTCTAGATACTCCTCAACTTGGGTGTTCTTGAATTCTGTCCCATTGTCACTTTGTATGTTCTTGATCTTCAATGAGAATTCATTTTGGGCACGCTTGATGAACTTCTTGAGGGTTCCTTGAGCTTCTATCGTATCATGCAAAAAGAAAACCCATGTGAAGCGTGAAAAATCATCAACAATGACTAGACCGTATTTATTACCGCCGATGCTTATGTAAGCAATTGGACCAAATAGATCCATGTGGAGGAGCTCAAGCGGTCTTGTTGTAGTCATGACATTCTTCGTGGGATGGGGTGCTCCTACTTGCTTCCCTGCTTGGCACGCTCTACAAGACCTGTCTTTCTCAAAAACAACATCCTTTAAACCTCGGATGTGATCGCCTTTAAGGAGTTTCTAAAGATTCCTCATACCAACATGTGCTAGCCGTCTATGCCACAGCCAACCCATGTTGGTCTTTGCAATCAAGCATGTTAAGTTCGGCTTTATCTTTGTTGGAGTCCACTAGATAAAGTTTTCCCTTTAACACACCCTTGAATGCAATTGACTTATCACTCCTTCTAGAGACAGTCACACCCTCATTAGTTAATAGACAATTATAACCCTTGTCACATAATTGAGATATGGACAAAAGGTTATAATCCAAGGAGTCAACGCGTGAAACATGAGAGACAGTATGTTGTGATGAAATTGCAATTTACCGGTACCAAGCACTCTTCCATCACTATTATCACCAAAGTAAATGCCTTCACTTGGATCTTCATTTTCTTCATATTGAACATTCTTCTTTCTCTGGTCATGTGATTGGTGCATCCACTATCTAGCACCCATTTTGCTCCACCGGATGAATAAGTCTGCAAAAGACAAATTATGCCTTGGTCTTAGGTACCCAAGCTTGCTTGGGTCCTTTGAGGTTAGTCACAACTGATTTGGGCACCCAAACACGAGACTTGGTGTTCCCATGGCGTGGTCCAACATATTTTGCATAAACTATTCAAAGATTACTTTTCATAAGTACATATGAAGCATCAAAAGTTCTAAATAGAAGTTGTTTTTCATATGTGTTCACAGTGTTAAATTTATCAACATTATTAAGTTTTCTAACTTGAGAAGAGTTTCCCTTGATAAAGCAATGCAACACTTGTTATTCTTGTGGCTTCTAGCGTTTTGATTTTCACCATAAGAATATCCAATGCCATATTTGACATTAGGAGGTCTTGTGACCGATTATGCACTGCATGCATACATGATCTTCTCCTTGTCAAATATGCCACTTTGAGAGGATTGCTTGTCCTTTGTCGAGTTTGGCTTTTTCTTCAAGTTAGTGTCACTTTTGGCACAAGCACAAGCAATACTAGTTTCAGATTTTATATGTTGAGAAGGTGAGCTTGAAGTGGATGAAGAACCACTTTGCTTGAGTGACAAAACTTGTACCTCAAGGATCTTGTTAACTTTGGTTAAGTTAGCAAGTTCATCCTTGATGGTGGCATTTGAGTATTTTAACTTCAAGCAAGCTTCCTTGCTTGAAGCTAACTCAAGTTCTAGTGATTTACTTCACTCCTTTTCAAGTTCAAAAAGCTTTTCAATCTCAAGATATTCCTCCTTTTGGGAGATGATCATATCTTCCTGACGATTGACTAACTTCTCCATATCAACAAGCTTATCAAATAGAAATTTCATCTTAGCAGCTGTCTTTTTGTCTAAACCCCTAAGCATATATTCATTTTCATCACTGCTATCATCCTCACTAGAATTATCACTATCACTGGTAAAAGAATGCGAGAAGGAAGATTTAGTTGTTACCTTTCTTTTACCTTCCTTTGCCATTAGACAAGTGTTGTCGGTGTCCTTCCATGCGCCCATGGTTGAAAAGAGAGTGGATTTCTTGGTAGTCTTCTTTATGGCTATGGTGGTCATCTCCTCTTCTTCTTCGGATGAGGATTCATCATTGGAGTCACACTCCTTCCCTAGATGATCTTGGCCATATTGCTTATTCTTCTTGAACATTTTCTTTGGTTGAGGCTTGTTGTCTTTAGTCTTCCTCTTATTTTCTTCATATGGACAATCTACTATGAAGTGATCATATTCTCCGCAGTTGTAGCAAGCCCGTCTCATCTTGGGTCTTTGTTTGTCCCTTTGTCTTCCTTCGTTTGAGCTGCTACTCTTTCTTCTTCTCATCATTTTCTTGAACTTCTTCATGAACAAGATCATGTCTTCTTCATCGATATCACTACTTTCATCATCATTGTCATCTTCTCCATGAGCTTCTCGAGCTTCTTTTGATACGGGTTTACAAGTTGACTTCAAAGCAACTCCTTTCTTCTTTGCCGAGATCAGATCTGCAATTTTCTTGACATGCTTGGCTTGCTTCTCCATCATTCCAAAGTTTATGATCATGCCAAGAAGTTCGTCTGGGGTCATTTTCCGATACCTGGGGCTTTCTCTAATCATAGATCAAAGAGTCGCGTTGCGAGGCATGAATGCTCTGAGAATCAACTTCATGACCTCATGATCATTCCACTTTTTGCTGCCATAAGCTCGGACTTTGCTGATAAGATTCTTCAGTCGATTGTACATATCTTGTGGTGATTCATCTTCTTCTATCGTGAATCTTACCAATTCACCTTCAATCATTTCTATCTTGGCTTCGCGTACATGACGGTCACCTTCACGTCCAGTTTGTAGTGTGTCCCATATCTCCTTGGCAATTTCAAGTCCATCCACCTTGCTTAACTCGTCTCGGCTTAGTGATGATGTGATCACAGCTACAACTTGAGCATTACGATGAACGGCTTATTCTTGGCTTGGAGTCAGCTATTCATCATCATCCGGGATATCTATCCTTGTACAGACTATATGCTACAAACTTGGGTTAAGAGATATAAGGTGCATTTTCATGTTTTTTCTCCACATTGAATAGTCATTGCCATCAAAGTAAGGTGCTTTATCTAGAGGAATTAATAATTAATGACTATTGTTAGAATTCAAACGTTCATAGTCAAAAGGATATCAGGAGTAGTATGTGTGACTACCCCCTTTCTTCTTCTTTTCATCATCGATCTTCTTCTTCCCTTTTGGGGAGAGTGCCTTCTTCCGTAGAAGAGCCTTGAGTTGGAGCACCTCCTCATCATCGTCCTCACTGTCTTGAATGGCGTCGAGTAGCTTCTTTAGCTTTTGAGTCCTTTCATCATCACCCTTTTCATCGTTGATCTTGTTGTGTACATCCTCGATGACCGACATCGTCTCTTCGAGCAGTGTGTCTCTTTTGAAGAGCTTGGCTCTGATACCAATTGAATGTATCCTAGAGGGGGTGAATAGGCTTTTCGATTCTTTGTTAATCCCTGAAACACTTAATAGATTTATCAAATACAGGGAAATCAGACTAGTCCGGTACTGTGCGGACTAGTCCGGTATGCGTGGACTAGAAAGATCAAGGTTGATCAATATTTTCACTTCTAGTATCCTATGCACCGGAAATTATTTGGGAACTTAGATGTATTATAACAGTGAAACAATGAATGACAGAGATCAACTTTAGTTTCAATGTTTCAACGTGAATTACACAAGATTAAGTAAACCCTAGAATATGATGAACAATAAAACACAAGGGTAACAGACAAGATTTTATCTCGAGGTTCGATTCCACGAAGGAAATCTACGTCCCCGTTGAGGAGTCCACGAAGGACTGGGTCTTCACCATCCCTACCCTCGTCGAATCGCCACGGAGGTCGATTCTCTTCCACTAATCACAAAGGGAAAATAAATCGTTCAAGGGGGCTTCTGACAAGTTGAGGGCTCCCCAAGAATTACAATGGATGAATACCACCAAGCACACTCAAAATATGTACAATAAATGATCAAGAGTGTGTGAGAGATCAAACCGAAGAGCTCAAGTTGTGTAGAACAAGTCTGTCCTTTGATCAATTGCTAATCCTCAAAGATTTGATCCTTTTAGGGTTAGACTGTGTGGAGAGATGTGAATTTTGGGCTCTTGGAAGGTGTGACGGCGCAGGGGGTCGAGAGAGGTTGTAGTATGGCCGTACACCTCTATTTATACTAGGGTTTCCAAAGGTTACCGTTAGGGTTTGCGATGTCCGGACTAGTCCGTGGTGGACTCCGGACTAGTCCGGTGTGCGGCGTGTGGAAAACCCTAAGTGTTATGAGATAGCGGACTAGTCCGTAAGAGTGCGGACTAGTCCGTTGTCTACTCAGAGACAAATCGGACTAGTGGAGTCCATATCAGACTTGTCCGCTGTGGTGAGAACTTTGTAGATTATGGACAAGTCCAGACTTGGCGGACTTGTCCGTTCTCTAGTCAGAGACATATCAGACTAGTCCGGTCCATATCGGACTAGTCCGCTGTGTGGAGAAAGTGAGGACTGAAGACAAGTCCGCACTTAGAGGACTTGTTCGTTTTCTAGTCAGAGAGAAATCGGACTAGTCCGGTTGATATCGGACTAGTTCGCACATGCTGATTTTTGTGCAGTTAGTGTGATTTCTTTCACTTAAGCTCTTGGGGTGTGTTTCTCCAACTCACTCCATACTAAGTAATCTAATCTTTTCAGCTCCTGAGCTCTTATCATTTTAGACCCTCATTCTCCTTCCTTTTTGCGCTTTCTTCCTAATTTCTTTAAAAACCTGCGCTCATCTCAACAATTTTGTTAGGATCTCATTTATTTGTCATAAATCAACCAAAACCCACAAGGGATGCCTAGATGCACTTTCAGAAACGCTGGTCCCTGGCGTGCATTAGGCTAGAAAGTGGAAACCCCATCGTGTGGTCGGTAATACGATAGTGTGTTCTTCTGGAAATAGTCTAGGAGAACATATGCAGTGCTTGCCATCGGCGTGCCCTGCAGGGCAGTAGGTGGTATCTGTTGGAGGGAGTTCGACGTCGCTGAAGTGGTGCAACCGCCGCTTGTCACCGATAGGTTTCCAGTGGCCGGTAGCTTCAGCCGACCCCACAAATGAGCTTCCCGTGGTCCAAAAGTAAGGAGCGGTGAGATTTAGCCCTAGGGACGACCGAAATCCTTGGTCCGGCGGACCACACCGGTGCCCACCGCCCCGCGCTGCCACCCGAGCCTCTGCTGTCGCGAGGTTGAAGAAGAGGGGTGGGTCGCACTGTCAGCAGTTTAAAGTTTTCCCCAATTTCTGTTCAGATTTTCCTCCAACTTCAATTGCTCATAACTTTTGATTTGAACCTCCAAATATTGTTAAATAATTTTCATTGGATTCCTGTCAGTGAGTACTATATAGGGGTGCATCCCAATCTTTATGAAAATCTCTAGATTTGGCTCAATAAATCAGTTAAACAAAATATTAGGGAATTAATTACAGGAGTTCTGTGTATTGGAAAATTCCCAATTTTGGGCAGAATCTTCTTATAAATATACTTGACCTCCAGTAAAAGTTTCAGAGGCATTGGACCTCATTTGCCATGCCAAATGATGATTCAATCTTGTAGGTCTCTGAAAATTAGGAAAAATAACAGAATTAATTTTCCAGCTTTTAGCCAATCTTGTAAATTCCATATCTTTGTGTAGGAAGCTTCAAAATGATGAAACCAAGTCCTATAGACTCATAAGACTCCCAAGATTCTGAAAAACCAAATTTGGAACATGCCAAGACCCTAGAATTGCCATAGGAATTCTGAGAAGCCAAAAAGCTAAGAAAATTCCTTAGGCCACATCTTACATCAACTTTGTCTGAAATTTTGCGAGCCATACCTCTGGATGATCTATGGACCACTGTAAAAATTTCAGAGCAAGTTGAGATCATCTTCTCCAGTTTTCTGCTAATTCTTTCCAGCTTCATATGTATGTCCATTATATAGCTCTTTGGAATTTATTCCAAACATCCACTGCTCAACATGTTCTTTTCTCTGTTCCAACACATAAACAGACCCAACTCTTAAGTCTTAGTTGATCTGAACTCTTCTTAAGTCATAAAGCACTTTTGTTTCATAATTTCTTACTTGCGATGTAAATTTATGCATATTCATATCGGTAGGAAATACGACGAAGGAGTTCGACGAAGAACTCGACTCAGGGCAGAAAGTTGAGGCGTACTCGTCGCCAATCTACTGACTTTAAGTTAGGATTAAACCTGCAGCAATATAAGGCAAGCTCTGGTTTGCATTTAACAGCTTTTAGTTATATTTTACGTTGTATCACTTTCATTGGTCTAGTATGTATTGTGCATTAGGTCAAGGGTGATTGATACTCCAAATGCATGACCCACAAACCCTTGGAGTTGAAGGGTAGAACAGGTTACCTTCGTATAGTTTTTGCTAGTCTTAAGTTGTATAGGAATCGGTACAAGTCGGGTAGTTGGAAGCTACTCGTGAGGCTAGGATTTTGGTTCAACGGGGTATGATTCTAGAGAATCAAATTCCTGGAATGGAAAATGAGACCAAGCAGAGAGTAGGAGAAGCAGGACGTTGGACCTGTGTTGCTGTAGCTCTGTTTGTGTCGGTTAAGGACCGATGCGTATGCCGCCCTATTGAGCAAGTTTGAACAGTATCGGATGCATACTGGAATTATGGGGTCCAGGAAACCGATGTAACTCGTGTACTCTCGTGTCGAAACTTATACCGCCATCCTTTAGGGGTTGGTGTCATAGGTGTAAACCCACTAGCGGAGCAACTTCGACATGTTCCGGGTAGTGGCCCTTCTGATGGATCGGTAGAACTGGTTCGGCATTGGTGTGACGGGTGAAAGGTTGCTACATACATTAAAGTGCATCTAGGAAATCCCTTGTGGGTTTTGGCTAATTGATGACAAGCATATGAGATCCTAACGAAATGATTGCAGGACAAACTAAGTGAACTCGCTAGGTGCGCACAAAAAAGATGAAAAATAGAGTGGTGCCTGAAAAGGAAGACTTTAGTGGAATTTGGAAGAACAAAGTAGATGAAAATGTATAGGGTGTGTGTGAGAGACACATCCCAAGATCTCATGACTTTGAATAAGGGTAAGGGGTTTAAAAATCAACTAAAATCCACTGAAAACCGGACTAGTCCATTCAGGGACCGGACTAGTCCGTTTAACTTTCTGGAAGACGCAAACATAGTGCACCGGACTAGTTCGCCTTGTGAACCGGACTAGTCCGGTCAGCTCACTGGAATGCAACCGGACAAGTCCGGTTTTATACTGGACTAGTCCGGACATGTCTCTGTTGTCCTCTTTAGAGGACTGCGGACTAGTCCATCCAAGCGACAGGACTAGTCCGCTGAAGTTTCTGAAACCCCATTTCACATAGCACCGGACAAGTCCGGTTTGTGGACCGGACTAGTCCGGTTAACCCACTGGAAGTAGACTAGACAAGTCCGAACATATACCGGTCTAGTCCGGTACTAGGTTTAACAACGGTAACTTTTTGGGAAAGCCTATAAAAAGAGGTCCTTCGTCTTTTCCCTGAAAAAACACGGCACATATTGTCAAAAGCTTGAACCCTAGCGCCGCCACGTGACCCAAGAGCCCAAAAACACATCTCTCCATACATCTAAGGTGCAAAAAGGCCAAGATCAATCAAATACTTGGATTTGGGATTGAGAGATCGTTGTTCTTTCGTTGTGAGATCTTGGGGTTTGATTTCTCTACACTCATATTCTGCATTGTAATCTTTTTGAGTGTATTTGATCACCTTCTCACTGTAATTCTTGTGGGAGCCCTCAACGTGTGAGGTTGCCCCACAAACTCGGTGATTACCCGTGATAGTGGAGTCAAGTCGGCCTTTGTGGTGACTTGAAGAGGGAGAGGGTTGGGAACCCGGCTCTGTGTGAGCTTCCTCAACGAGGACGTAGATCTCTTGGTGAGATCGAACCTCGGTAAAAATTCGTGTCTCTTGTCTCTCATTTGTTTTACATTTTGATACATTAGATCACTAGTTTGCTAGTCATCGTTTGAGTTCCTTATAAGTTTGCACGTGCATCCATACAATAAATTTAATTTATAAAAACTGTTGTTCTCATTCCGCTGCTGAAAGATTAAATTTGTGAGACACACTTAATTAACTCAAATAATTCAGCACACCGGACTAGTCTGCCCACACAACCGGACTAGTCCGGTCAGTCAAGTTTCTGATAACTTTATTAAGTGTGCAGATTTCTTTAAAGGCCTATTCACCCCCCTCTAGGCCACATTCAATTGGTATCAGAGCAAGGTTCTCCATCAACGAGACTCACATCTCGGAGAGATCAATGGCCTCTGAGAAGAACAACGATATCCCGAAGACGAGCAACAACGATGAGGAGCAAGAAGCCAAAGCCTTCGATGTGCTGAAAGAAAGTCCACATGACGATGAAGAAGTGAGGCAGCTAAAAGCACTCCTGAGAAAGAAACTGCTGGCACAAAAGGGAAAAGAGGAAGAAAAGACTATGGGGAGTGGTCATCACGACTACTCCCGGTATCCTTACAACTACAACCGTCTCAATTCAAATAATCATTATCTCTCTATTCCTATGGGAAGGCCCCCACAGTTTGATGGAAGTGACTACACCATGTGGAAGTACAACATGAAAATGCATCTAATATCCTTGAATCCCAGCCTTTGGCATATTGTCTGCACAGGAATAGATATCCCAGACACGGATGAAGAACTCACTTCGGAACAAGAACAAGAGATTCACAGAAATGCACAAGCCGTTGCAGTAATCACATCGTCACCGAGCAGAGAAGAATTCACCAAGATCGATTGACTAGAAAGTGCAAAAGAAATCTGGGATATACTCAAAACTGCTCATGAAGGAAATAGGTCTGTAAGTGAAGCCAAAATTGAGATGCTAGAAGGGGAGTTGGGGAGATTTGCTATTGAAGAAGGCGAATCACCTCAAGACATGTATAATCGGATGAAGGCACTCATCAACAAAATCCGTGCCTATGGAAGTAAGAAATGGACTGATCACGAGGTGGTCAAAAGGATGATAAGAGCCTTCATGCCAAGAAACATCACACTTTGCTCAATGATTAGAGAAAGCCCCAGGTTTCACAAAATGACTCCCGATGAGTTATTGGGAAAGATCATAAATCATGAAATGATGGAGAAAGAGGCTCAATACGTCAAAGACTTAGCCGAGCTCACCTATTCTAGAAAGAAAGAAGTTGCTCTCAAAGCAACGTGCAGACCCAAACTCAATGAAACTCGTGAAGACCAAGACGATGGAGATACAAGCGACGAAAGCACCGATCTTGATGACGAAGAAATGGTACTCTTCATCAAAAAGTTCAAACGCATGATGAAGAGAAGACACGGCAACAATTCACATGAAGGCAAAATCAAGGATAAAGGAAAATCCAAGGCTCGACGTACTTGCTACAACTGCGGAGAGTATGGTCACTTCATGGTGGACTGTACTTATGAAGAAAACAAAAAGAAGAAGGAAACAAGATCTCAAGAAAAGAAAAATTTCAGAAAAAGAAGACAAGCCCATCAAGCTCAAATTGGGAAGGAGTGGGACTCAAACGACGAGTCCTCCTCCGATGAAGAAGAAGAGATGGCCACTATCGCAGTCAAGAAACCAACTATGAGAGCCACACTCTTTCCGAACATGGGAGGACGGGACATGAACAACCACACTTGTCTTATGGCTAAGGAAGGCAAGAAAAAGGTTAGACTTACTCCTCCTATACTAAATTCCTCCATTGATGACTTTGATAGCTCTAGTGATAAAGAAGAATTATTTAGAGGGCTAAGTAAAATTGCTTTAAAGAAAATGGAAATGTTGTCGAACGAAATCTTTGAAAAGGAAGAACTTGTCAACCGACAAGAAGATATGCTCATCCGTGAGAGGAAGAGATATCAAGAAGTTGAAAAGCTTCTTGAGCTTGAAAGAGAGAAGAATGAGTCACTTGAGTTAGAGCAAGCCTTGAGTAAGGAAACCTACTCAAAGTTAGAGGACTCGCACATTGCAATCAAGGAAGAACTTGCTAACTTGTCAAAAGTTAACAAAATCCTTGAGGTGCAAGTTGAGTCGCTCAAACAAAGTGACTCCTCTTCCTCCAAAGATATGAGCTCGACAACAATAAGAACCTGCACTTTCTCTAGTAAGAAGAATGTAATTTCTAATGCTTCAACCTCTCATGACATGCATTCTTCTCAAAACGGCATCTTGATAAGGAGAAGATCAAATATGCATGAAGTGCATATATGATCACTAGACCTCCCAATGTCAAAGATGGTCTTGCCTTTGACAGGAACAGACACATGTCTACTCCTAATCATGCTAAGAATAGAATCATTTTTGTTAAAGAAAAATCCCATGAATCTGAGCTACAAACACTGTTCCATACATTTGATGCTTCTTATGTTCTCATGAAAAACAAGTATGGAAAAGTCATTGCTAAATATACAGGGCCACGCCACAAGAACTTAAAAACTTGTGTGTGGGTGCCCAAGACTCTTGTGACTAACCTGAGAGGACCCAAGCAAGCTTGGGTATCTAAAACCCAGAAATAATTCTATTTTGCAGGCTTACTCCTCCGGTGGATCTAAGTGGGTGCTAGATAGCGGATGCACAAATCATATGACCGGAGAGAGAGGTATGTTTGTGGAATACGAGTGCAACAAGGATCCAAGTGAAGGTATATACTTTGGAGACAACAGCCAAGGAAAGGTCCTTGGTAGTGGTAACATTGAAATATCCTCTCAACACACCTTATCTAATGTTTTACATGTAAACTCTCTAGATTATAATCTTTTATCAATATCTCAACTATGCGACAAAGGTTACAACTGTTTATTCACTAATGAGGGTGTGACCGTCTTTAGAAGAAGCGATGGATCGATTGCATTCAACGGATTGTTGAAGGGAAAGATTTATCTTGTTGACTTCAACAAAGATAAAGTCGAACTCAACACTTGCTTGGTTGCTAAGACCAACATGGGATGGCTGTGGCAGAGACGGCTAGCCCATGTTGGAATGAGAAATCTGCAGAAACTTCTAAAAGGTGGTCACATCCGTGTTCTTAAGGATGTGGTTTTTGAAAAAGACAGGCCGTGCAGCGCTTGTCAAGCAGGAAAACAGGTTGGAGCACCACACCCCGCCAAGAATGTGATGACCACCGCTAGACCGCTGGTACTTCTCCACATGGATCTCTTTGGTCCAATTGCGTACATCAGCATCTGCGGTAACAAATACGGTTTAGTAATTGTTGATGATTTTTCAAGATTTACCTGGGTATTTTTCTTGTAAGATAAATCAGAAACTCAGGGAATCCTCAAGAAGTTCTTGAAAAGAGCTCAAAATGAATTCTCATCAACCGTAAAGAATATCAGAAGTGACAATGGGACAGAATTCAAGAACACCCAAGTTGAAGAATATCTCAATGAAGAAGGTATAAAGCATGAATTCTCGGCACCCTACACTCCTCAACATAACGGGGTGGCCAAAAGGAAGAACAGAACATTGATCGAAATGGCGAGTACAATGTTGGATGAATACAAGACGTCAGACCGATTTTGGGCAGAAGCGGTGAACACCGCTTGTCATGCCACAAATCGGTTGTACCTTCATCGACTACGAAAGAAAACTCCATATGAGCTTCTCACGGGTAAAAAGCCTAACGTTTCCTATTTCAAAGTTTTTGGTTGCAAATGTTTTATTCTGAACAAGAAACCAAGGGCCTCGAAGTTTGCTTCGAAGTCCGATGAAGGATTCTTGCTCGGATATTAATCGAATGCCTACGCCTATCGTGTCTTCAACAAGGTGTCCGGCCTTGTTGAAGTAGCGCGTGACGTAGTGTTCGATGAAACTAACGGCTCACAAGTGGAGCAAGTCGATAAGTCTATGCTAGATAAGGAGGAAGCTCCATGTGAAGCGCTGAAGAAAATGGCACTTGGTGATATCCTACCACGAGAGCAGACACAAGATGAATTTCAACAAGGAAGCAATGATCAAGGGGGAGCTCCTACACAAGATCAGGTTGAGGAAGATCAAGAGAATCAAGATGATCATGGAAGCAATGATCTAGGGGGAGACATGACACATGAAGACAATGAAGAACAAGCAACTATACAAATTCCACACCCAAGAGTACATCAGTGTGTGCAAAGGGACCATCTTGTCAACAATATCATTGGAGATATTGCTAAGGGAGTAACTACTAGATCTCAAATTGCAAATTTTTGTGAACACTAATTTTTTTGTGTCTTTTCTGGAGCCATACAGGGTAGAAGAAGCCTTAAGGGATCCAGACTGGGTGATTGCGATGCAAGAGGAGCTGAACAACTTCAAAAGAAATGAAGTGTGGGAGCTGGTGGAAAGACCAAGGGCGAACATCGTTGGAACCAAATGGGTCTTTCGGAACAAGCAAGATGAACATGGAGTAGTGACAAGAAATAAAGCGAGGTTGGTGGCCAAAGGTTATTCTCAAGTGGAAGGTTTGGATTTCGATGAAACCTTCGCTCCTGTAGCTAGACTTGAGTCCATTCGCATTTTATTGGCATATGCTACTCACCATAATTTTAAGTTGTATCAAATGGACGTCAAGAGTGCCTTTCTCAATGGTCCGATAAAGGAGGAAGTCTATGTGGAGCAGCCACCGGGGTTCGAAGATCAGGAGTATCCCAACCATGTCTATAAACTGCGTAAGGCTCTCTATGGCCTCAAACAGGCTCCTCGAGCCTGGTATGAGTGCCTTAGAGATTTTCTGATTTAAAATGGATTCAAAATTTGTAAAGCTGACTATACACTCTTTACTAAATATTTTGATGATCATTTATTCGTATGTCAAATTTATGTTGATGACATTATCTTTGGATCCACTAACAAGTCCTTCTGTGAAGAATTTAGCAAAATAATGACAGATAGGTTCGAGATGTCAATGATGGGTGAATTGAAGTTCTTCTTGGGATTTCAAGTAAAGCAACTGAGAGAAGGTACATTTATAAGCCAAACTAAATATACACAAGACATTCTCAAGAAATTCAATATGGACAAAGCCAAGCCCATCAAGACACCCATGGCCATCAACGGACATCTCTACCTCAATGAAGACGGTCCAAATGTGGACCAAAAGGTATATCGGTCCATGATTGGCTCCTTACTATACTTATGTGCATCTAGGCCAGATATTATCCTTAGTGTTTGCATGTGTGCAAGGTTTCAAGCCGCACCTAAAGAGTGTCACTTAATTGCTGTAAAAAGAATCCTAAGGTACCTTGTGCACACACCCAACTTGGGCCTTTGGTATCCCAAAGGATCCAAGTTTAACTTGATAGGGTATTCTGACGCCGACTATGCAGGATGTAAAGTCGATAGAAAGAGCACGTCAGGGACTTGTCAATTTCTTGGTAGGTCCCTAGTTTCTTGGTCATCTAAAAAGCAAAACTCCATTGCTCTTTCCACAGCGGAAGCAGAGTATGTTGCAGCCGGTAGTTGCTGTGCGCAACTACTTTGGATGCAACAAACTCTTAGGGACTACAGCTACAATCTAAGTCATATCCCGCTTCTATGCGATAATGAAAGTGCTATAAAGATTGCACACAACCCTGTAGAGCACTCAAGAACTAAGCACATAGATATCCGTCATCACTTTCTTAGAGATCATTCATTAAAAGGTGACATAGCTATTTCACATGTTAGGACTAAAAAACAACTTGCGGATATTTTTACCAAACCATTAGATGAGAAAAGGTTCTGTGAACTAAGAAATGAGCTAAACATTCTTGACTCTCGAAATGTGGCTTGAAACATTGCATACCTGGTTGCAACGTAAAATGTTCCTCCGTATTGTTAAAAATGCTCCTCCTCTCCTTTTCTACTTAGAAAACTATTTTTATGAAGAAATCTTGAGGATTATGACCATTGTTTGATTGCTGATTGCCTACTGGTCGTAATCACCAAGACTATTTGCAAAATTAGTGTCCTTGGATCACCTCTAAACTCTACTATCTGCATCAAGTCTGCTGGAACCGGACTTGTCCGGTTGTCGACCGGACTAGTCCGGACAGACCACAATTAGGTTAATTCAGGGGCACCGGACTAGTCCACTACCATGACCGGACTAGTCCGGTCAGTCGCATATAGAAGCACTTGGCCAGACCAGACCTCTCCCTCACCCCTCATTAGACTTTCTCTCCCTCTCCTCTTCCAAACCCTAGCCCCCAAAGTGATTTTCGGGTTGAACCCTCAAAGTCTAGGTTTTCTCCGCGAAAAATACTCCCCATGATGAGCGGTCTCCCTCCTCTGGATCCATCCGGACTGATTTCCACTTCTTCAACGCGAATCTTCAAATATTGGTAAATTTCCCCCTTTAAACCAAAATCTCAACTTTTCTAGTTCTAGCTAGTTTTCTTTGATTTCAAAAGGATGTACATTGCCTCAATAGATGTATTCCTACCATGTTCCTACCCTTGTGCCCTTAGATAGGAGATTTGATTCAAATGAAACATTAGGGTTCTTATGCCAGGCCGGACTAGTCCGGCGCACAGAGGCGGACAAGTCCGGTCCACCGGACAAGTCTGCACTCTGAAACCAGACAAGTCCGGTCTCTGACAGTTGAACCCCTACGTTCCCATTTGAAGTCGATAATGAGTCCATTTGCATCTAATCCTTGAACTCCTTATCAGGCATCATGTCTTCAGGCTCAGATGACATCTCCTTTCACATTGATGAAGACGTTCAACGCGAGAAAGTGAGAAGGACCAAGGAGAGAGTTATGAAGAAGAGACATGATGTCAATGTCCACTCTCCACTCTCCGACGACAATCTACCTAAGAAGAGGAAAGTCATTGGCAAAAGGCCTCTAAGGAAAGATGCTGCTGAGGGCTCGTCAGGGCCAAAAATAATTCTCAATAAAGGGAAGGGACTTGCTAGTGGTCCCCTTGGGCCCTTGAAAATGAAAAACCCTATTCACCGCAACAGGCAGCCTTCAAGTGAGGATTTCACTGGAAAAGGGAGTGAGCTAGCTGATAATTTCAGGAAGATTCAAGTGTATGACCGACCTAAGCAATGCTCTGATCCAAGGTTCTGGAGCAACTTCCATGCAGACTACTACGAGCATGTGTACATGAAGATGAAGAACCCTGTAGTAGAGAGTCAATGGCTAAATGTTGAATATCTGAAGTCGAAGAGGTATCCTGCCCTTCGTGAGATGGTGGAAGCGTTAGAGAGGCACAGTCTGACGGACCTGCTATCCTTTGAGTATGACTGGAACAATGAAGTAATTACCCAGTTTTACTCCACTCTGTACTTTGCTCGTGATGATGGAGACAGTCTAACTTGGATGACTCATGGTTCAAGGTATAGTGTCACGTATGATGAATTTGCTAGGATTCTTCACCTCCAACACACTTTGGATCATGAACTGGTCATTCATAATCCGAAACCCCTGGAGAAGGAGGAACTTGAATTTCTCTATGACACAAGGATGCCATATGTTCCTCCCACCATCAAATATCTAAAGCCTTTCTTTGTGGTCCTAAATAGAGTCTTGAGAAAGACTATAGCTCCGAAGGATGGAGATGCAGGAACTATACAAGGGACCTTGAGGACTCTCATGAAGGTCATTAGTGGGAAGAGACCATTCAATGTCTTTGAGTATATCTACAACGACATTGTGAACATCTCAATTACCCCCAATAGGTCCTGTGGATACGCACCGTATATCATGTACATGATTGAGAAAGTGACGGGACTCGAGTTTGTCAAGGATGTCAAGCATACGGGGTTGAAGCCGCAAAAACCCACCGAGTACACTCTCCCTCCGGCTCCAACTGCCCCGTCCTCTCCACCAGTGGAGAGGAGATCAAAGCAAGCTCATGATGACACTAGATCTGCAGCTGCTCCTCCTGGATCTCCACCTGCCCAAGAATCATCCAGCGGCATCCTCAAAATGCTCTCCTCCATCTTTGCCTGCTGCCGTAAGATCGAAGACAGGCGGCACAAAGAAAAGCTTGCAAGGAAGAAACATCAATAGTACGTCAATGCCAATATCAAGTCTATCTGTGCAAAGCTTGAGATTGAGCCCGTTGGATCACCGCCCGCCTCCGAGGACTCAGAGGAAGATCCTGCTCCCGTGGATGCTGAAGATGAAGATCAAACTGAGACTGACGGAGGAGGCAGCGATGAGTGATTCCCCTCAATTTTTCCCTTTTTGGTGCCTTAATGCCAAAGGGGGAGAGATTGAGATTAGGGAAGATTGAGATTAGATTTGGACTATTTCTATCTAGTATTAGTTATTAAGCTCTCTTGTGGTCAAGGACATGTACCTATTTTAAAATCTTGTAATGCACTAATTCTTTTCTTATGTGTGATGCACTACATGTTCACTATTGTTTGTCTTTATTCTATCACATTTTGTTTATCACACACTTGTTAGGCACCCCACCATAAGGTGTGTGCATATGTGAGAAGCTTTTTGTGAATTCTTTATTATTCTCATATGTGCACACCTTATGAAAATCAACCTTTTATTCTCAATTGTGATATCTCAAATGGTTGTCATCAATCACCAAAAAGGGGGAGATTGAAAGTGCATCTAGGAAATCCCTTGTGGGTTTTGGCTAATTGATGACAAGCATATGAGATCCTAACGAAATGATTGCAGGACAAACTAAGTGAACTAGCTAGGTGCGCACAAAAAAGATGAAAAATAGAGTGGTGCCCGAAAAAGGAAGACTTTAGTGGAATTTGGAAGAACAAAGTAGATGAAAATGTATAGGGTGTGTGTGAGAGACACATCCCAAGAGCTCATGACTTTGAATAAGGGTAAGGGGTTTAAAAATCAACTAAAATACACTGAAAACCGGACTAGTCCGTTCAGGGACCGGACTAGTCCGTTTAACTTTCTGGAAGACGCAAACATAGTGCACCGGACTAGTCCGCCTTGTGAATCGGACTAGTCCGGTCAGCTCACTGGAATGCAACCGGACAAGTCCGGTTTTATACTGGACTAGTCCGGACATGTCTCTGTTGTCCTCTTTAGAGGACTGCGGACTAGTCCATCCAAGCGACAGGACTAGTCCGCTGAAGTTTCTGAAACCCCATTTCACATAGCACCGGACAAGTCCGGTTTGTGGACCGGACTAGTCCGGTTAACCCACTGGAAGTAGACCGGACAAGTCCGAACATATACCGGACTAGTCCGGTAGTAGGTTTAACAACGGTAACTTTTTGGGAAAGCCTATAAAAAGAGGTCCTTCGTCTTTTCCCTGAAAAAACACGACACATATTGTCAAAAGCTTGAACCCTAGCGCCACCACGTGACCCAAGAGCCCAAAAACACATCTCTCCATACATCTAAGGTGCAAAAAGGCCAAGATCAATCAAATACTTGGATTTGGGATTGAGAGATCGTCGTTCTTTCGTTGTGAGCTCTTGGGGTTTGATTTCTCTACACTCATATTCTGCATTGTAATCTTTTTTAGTGTATTTGATCACCTTCTCACTGTAATTCTTGTGGGAGCCCTCAACGTGTGAGGTTGCCCCACAAACTCGGTGATTACCCGTGATAGTGGAGTCAAGTCGGCCTTTGTGGTGACTTGAAGAGGGAAAGGGTTGGGAACCCGGCTCTGTGTGAGCTTCCTCAACAAGGACGTAGATCTCTTGCTGAGATCGAACCTCGGTAAAAATTCGTGTCTCTTGTCTCTCATTTGTTTTATATTTTGATACATTAGATCACTAGTTTGCTAGTCATCGTTTGAGTTCCTTATAAGTTTGCACGTGCATCCATACAATAAATTTAATTTATAAAAACTGTTGTTCTCATTCCGCTGCTGAAAGATTAAATTTGTGAGACACACTTAATTAACTCAAATAATTCAGCACACCGGACTAGTCCGCCCACACAACCGGACTAGTCCGGTCAGTCAAGTTTCTGATAACTTTATTAAGTGTGCAGATTTCTTTAAAGGCCTATTCACCCCCCCTCTAGGACACATTCAATACAACATAATAAAGAGCTCTTGTGTGAGTCTTTCGAGGCGGGTGTATGTGTCGTGTGTTCTGGGTGTGTCCTGATTCGAATCACTATCCCTGGCGGTTATATGAGTACCACTTGTTCATTGCGTTGTGATGTAGTAATTACTTCCAGATGATGTGAAATGAATCATTGCTGTTGTGAAGTTCTTAAGTTCATTGTATGGCAAACCATGTATGCTATAGTTGTAGAGCTCACCAAGTTTATCTTCCACTTTGGGCATAACCACATCGGAGGAAAGCGTTTCTTGTTTGATTGTGGACTTCCGATGTGAGGGCTGTCTAAGGCATATTAATCTGCTGCTATAAATCTGAAAGTGAGGATTAACATGTAGGCGTGTCTTTATTGCAATATATTTATCCTATATTATTAATCCCTGCATGTAGAGTTTCATGGTTAGGAGTGTCAGTTAAGTCTTGCTGAGCCATCGTGCTCACGGTTGCATTATTAGTGTTTTGCAGGTTATAAAATTTGCTATGAAGATGGTTGTTCGGTGAGCCATCGGAGACTCACCGGAAACCCTGCTGCTGCACTCATCATTGTTGAAGCTAGTAAGAAGCGTCCGCGGACTAGACGTCTTCTCTTTTGCATACTTAGGACCGAGAGTACGTGTGTATGTATATTCCGTGGCGTGTACTTTCGTGGTACATTATGTTGTAAATGACACTATCTTGAGAAATAAAAGCCTTTGTATGTTTAATGTTTCTTTTCGTGTATGCTGTTGGGTGCCGCATCGCACGGCACCACCCAATGTGTATCCAATAGTGTGGATCCCAGAAGGGGTTCCCCACAATTATGTCATTGAGCTGTGTCTTAAATTCTACCAGTTCATTGGGTGCCATCTTGTACGGCCTTCGTGAAATCGGTGTTGTTCCCGACGCAAGTTGAATCTTGAACTCTACGTCCTGCTTGGGCTGCATGCCCGATAAATCATCAGGAAACACGTCCAGATATTCATGTACCATCGGAGTGTCCTCTATCTTAATGGTTTCCGAGTGGTTCAATGCTGCAATCTGTTGCCGACTGGCGCCCAGAAATAATGTATGAAGACCGTGCTATGAGGAGTTGAGCTCGACGGTCCTAGAGCTATTGTTAAGAACCGCATTATGTTAACTCAACCACGACATCCCCAAAACAATGTCGATCTTCAGACCCCTAAGAATGATGAGGGTGGTTGGGTATATTTTACTCCCCAAACAAAGAGGTGCTCGGGAGACAATATCGCTTGCGGAAATGCTGCCCCCGGGTGAAGATATGAGGTATTGCCTCTTTGTATAAGTGGTTTGGAACTGATGTTGAGCCACAAATGATTGGCAAATGAAGTTGTGTGTGGCACCGGAATCAAAGACAATTAATACCGGTAGATGATTCAGAGAAAATATTCCTGCTGACGCGGCTTCTCCTTCCGGAACATCATCAATCACTGTATAGTGAGTGCTGCACCTTGTCTGCCCTCTTTTCTGCAGATTTAGGTATGGGTCTGAATATTGGAAATATGATGACCCGCATCCTTGAATTCCTTCCAGACAATACCTAGCATAATGGCCCGTATGACCACAAGTGAAACACATATGTCTCTCTGGTTCTTCGCTGACTTGTGGTTGGAAGCTAGGTACATATGGCTGCCGTGATGGAGCACAAACCACCATATTATGCTGCTGCTGTGGAGGTGGTGCAAGTTGTGGTACTTGACCATCAATCAACCACTGATGAGTTGATTGTACAGGTGGCCTCCATATTTCACTGGATGGCGTTCGTTACACCAAACGGTATTTTTGGGGCACATAACTTGTGCTGGCCTGCATGATATCACTCATTTTTATTTTCTCTGCTTGCCACTCGAGTGTCGGCTTTTCTTGTATGAGAGCCGCATTGACCATGTCAGTGTAATTGCCTCTATTGAACACGGCTAATTCCTCCTGTAATATGACACCTAGGCCATTGAAGAAATAGTCACACCGTGCCTCTTCTTTCGCCACATATTCGGGATCGTATTTTGTCAAATGGTTAAACCTTTTGACATACTCAAGGACATTCATGTCCCCTTGCTTCAACTTCAAAAATACCTCCTACTTTGTCTTGATAATACCTATCGGTATGTGACGAGCACGAAAAGCTTTACAGAATTCCGTCCATGCCACTTGATGGCCTTCTGGAATGCTGGCAAGGTGTTCAACCCACCAACTTCCTGCGGCTCCATGGAGTTGTTAAGGAGCAAATATTGTCTTCTGAAATTCATCACACTGGAATACTCCAAATTTGGACTCCATGACACGAAGCCACTGATCTGCTTCCACAGGTTCGGTAGCTTCCGTAAAGATTGGCGATTGAGTTGCCAAGAAATCCAGATATTCCGAGGTGGAACGACTTGTTGCGTGCATTGGTGTATGCCTTGCTGTATCAAGGCTTGGAGTAATCTAGTGTTCTCTTGAGTCGCTTCTTGGAGTAGCCTTGTGTTCTCTTAGTTAGACTCGACAACACGAGTCATAAGACCCATCCATCCCATGGATGGTGGTTCCGATGGTGGAATAGAATCATCACCGCCTCAGCGAGAACTCCCGGCCTTACTCGAAGAACCAGTACGAACCATACTGAAAAATACATTTCAATATGAGTTAAACATGAACTCAGCAGTATGTACGGCTAATGAAAACATGAATATGTCAAAATTTTATGAAAGCAGTAACAATATTCATGTTTACACAAATCCTTAAAATAGGCATAGCCAGTCCTCTTTTCTGTACAGAACAGACCTTTATGCACTAAATCAAGATTATGATCCAAATACGAGCATTTTCATAACTAAAAAGTTGAATACCAAAGTTAAAGTTAACTTCAATATCTTACCAACGAGTATTCATATGCCTCCAGATCATCTCTGGATCAAAAGTTCTGATTTTCCAAAGTTGACAGAATTTTTGGATAAAATTTGCCAGTATCTCCTTTGTATGTGGCTGGTTTTACCACAGTTGTATTACAAATAAAATACGAATCTGAACAAAATTTAAAATACAACAATGTTTCATATCTCATAACCTTTCCAACGATGTATCATAGGCTCCTTAGAGATTTTTCTACAGAGAGTTACGGCTGAAATACAGAGATGTCCAAAGAGATTTTGCTTCTGTCCTGGTTATGGACAGTTTGCACTCAATTGGACTTTCCACAAATCTGGCGTGTGATTTCTCTCTGGAGGTATACAGAGAAGTTTTAGAGCACTTAAAATTATTTCCAGAACTGTATCGTAAACCTCCATTGGGTAAACCTACTCAGAGTTATTCTCTGTCAAAGTCCAACGAGAATTCCTGCCAGAAACAGCGCACTCTGTTTTTGAAACTTTTGAAGCCTAGTCATTCTCCCATTTGAATATTAGCTCAAAATAAGAGTTCAGTAACTAATATTTGTTTCTTACTTCCATTTATAGTTGAAAGTTAGTTCATGAATCATTTCTTCATAGGGAAGAGGTTATTAAGTGTAGTACGGTGTTGATGCACCGTAAGAAACATGTCGGTACTACGTAGCTTCACCAAAAGAAAATCCTAACCGGATTACACTGGCATATCCGTATCAGTAGGTGCCACTAAGATGGTCTCTTGCAAACGTGTTCTACTCGTACTACGGTTTCGTGGTTAAGATACCTGCATAAGTGACACACAATCATCAGGTCCGGCTGCGCACCGAACCCGGCTCCATAACAGTTTCATACACCCATCCATCATTATTCGCATGGGTGTTCTCAAGCCAAACACGCCTTGAGCTACGTGTTCACGTTACAAACCACATGACGGGGTCTCCACCTACTTGCCTGTAGTGCACCGGGGAATCGCATTGCTCAAATACCCCAAACGACATGAAGAGTCGTAGAGGATACCCAACCTGGCCGGGTTACCTGCCACCCGTGGGGCTCCACCCTTCAGCTGGTGCGCACTGGTGGACAGCCCATACATGCACCCCAAGACATGGAAAGTGCCGAGATGCATGATTTTTCCAACATGAGCAAATAAGTTAGGTTGCCACCTTCATATTAGGCTAATATAGTAGTCCTTATGTGGGCCTAGTAGCGTGTCCTCACCGTATCCTAAGTTTTCATCGTAATACGATTCTTATTCCGTGCGCTATTCCCAATGCGGCTCTGATACCACGCTGACGCGTGCCCGGTCTCGCATCACGGGGCAGTGCCGCTCGCCCGGGAATCGCATTGGGTGGTGCCGTGATATGCGGCACCCAACACCACACACATAAGGAAAACCGTATCACATAAATCAAAATGCGGATGCTTACAAGTATTCTTCATAAATAATTTACATCAAATAACTATAGTGGAAGATTAATTTATCTTACATTTAATATCTACTAAGCACTCGAGAATATGTCCAGCCCGCGGACTCTTCTCGCTAGCAACACGAAGTCATCGGCAGCGGCTGGGTTCTCCATGTGTTAAACATCTCGGAAGTCTCCGAGTCTCACCGGACAACCTCATCATAAGCATCGATGTTAACCTGCAAAACCACTCATATAGCAAGCGTGAGCACATAGGCTCAGCAAGACTGATCCATCTCCTCTAAACATGAAACACGACATGCACGAAGGATTAAACATGGTAGTTGAATTTGCATAAAGGACTTGCCTACAATTGATCCTTAACTTTTAGATTTTAAGCCTCAATTTAAGGACCTTGAGCTGAGCAGCATCGCAACTCCACGATCAAACAAGAAATGCTTTGTTATGATGCTTCTTGCACAAGTTGAAGTAAACTTAATTGACACTATCTCTAAATCAAACATGATTGCAATACAAATTAGATCACAAGCCTTATCAAATTCATAGTAATCCACCTCAGTTCTTACTACGTCAAGATTCAGTGTCCATTTATGCTCATATAACCACGAGCGACGGTGATTCGAACCAGGACACGCCCGAACTGCACAACACGTACACCCATACCCCCAGTTGACGGCAGCAACCTCGACCGATGTTGTACGCAGCCACCTTTCCCATGTTCTTCCACACCGGATGCAGTCCGATCGCCCCGAACAGCAAGCTCCCTCAATGTACATACCCGTAGTGAAATGTTCTTGAGCGAGTTACCTCCTGCTGTACTGATGGCGAAAGTGTAAGCCGATCGAAAAAGTTCCCATGTGGATCTCACGAGATACATCAGTTTCCTGGGTCCCATATAGCCAGTATGCGCCCGGTACACAACTCAAACTTGTCCAACAGGGCCCAGCACAGACGGGCCTTAACCGATACAGGCAGGGTTATGCACGCACGGTCCGCAGCCTGCTGCATCTCGATCTCCCTGCCCGGTCTCAATTTTCTACATGTGAATTTTCTTCATTGATTCTATTCGTAACCCGTTCCAATGAAACTAAGCTCTAAACTCGAGAGTAGATTCCAACCACTCGACTTCTACCGGTCCTTCCAAAGTAACCTTTAGCGTAGCCTAAATCCACTCGAGGGGGTGCTACTCTACCCATTCTCTCTTGGGTTAATCTGGTCATGCAATTGGGTTTTCAATATCATCTAGACCTAATGCAATTAATATATCATAGGTATGATCTCTATAAATGAAAAGCTTTATAAAAATTTCTTGAATGCAAACCGGGGCTTGCCTGTTTTGCAGGTGAGTAAGATTATATAATTAGTTAGTGTAGACAATCACTTGAGGCTTGATCACTTGATCACCTTGTTCCTTGATTCCCACTTCAACTTCATCACAAGTCTTCACGTCGATGCTATACATCATGAATATGCACATATATTTAATTGTAGAACTTTCACTATCGAAGCCTACTGACAATCTAGAAACTGGAACTCTGTTTAAGAATTTTAAATTGAATTGGTGCTAGTGGGTGGGGTTGGGTTAAGCAAAAATGATCAAGTGCTAAATGTTCTTCCTATTTTTGAAAAGTTCCACCTAAGCAAGTGTATTGAAAAGTACTGATCCAGAGCTCAACTTTAGCTGAAATTTTTCATGTGAGTTCCATGTCACAAGAAAGGCTTCTGGACCAAAAATTAGCACTTTTCATTGAGTAGTTTATTCAGAACAATTCCCAAAGCTATTAAGAAAAAAGGAATTAATTCTGAAGTAACTCCCATGATCACGCCAAACTTAGTGAACTACAATTTCAAGTATAGTTCAGAGAGCATGCATGAATTTTCCTAGGATGTTTGGAGCTAAGAATTGCCCAGAAATGATTTTACAAATTTGGGACAGTAAATTTAAATCTCAATTCTCCTAATCAAATAAACTCGAAATGATCTGAAACATTCACAGGTGTTCAATAATATCCTAAGAAATACTCTGGCAAAATTTCAGGATTTTTGGATGAACCAAACTCCCTCTAAAATTCTTTTACTGAAAATATTCAAAGAATTTTCCAGAATTTATTATTGACTTTCGTACAAATTGGGTTGCATATCTGGATATAGTTTTTCAACCTAAACCTAACCCTATTTGAATTACCAAATTGGGAGTTTTGTAGCAAAAGATATGGCCTTCTAAAATTTGAACCAAATCTGCAATTTATTTTAATCTGGGAAATTTTTAAAACTCTGACAGTGGGTCACGGGGTCACGTGTCGATTTCTCAGAGCAGCCATACCGCGGTTTACAGCTTTCCCCTGCATGAACACACTGGATCCCGACTTCACAGAAGATCCTACAGGGAAAAACTCTCTCACTGACAGTGGGCCCGACCCCTTCTTCAGCCTCCGGCTGTCCTGCGTGCGCCCGCGTCGCTCCCTCGCCGGAGATCGCCGGAGCATGCTCTCCCGGTCACCTCCAGTGCCCCTACTCGCTGCCAGCCCCTTAATCAACTCGAGGAACACGTTGGGGAGGTCGCCCCACACCTGTAACGACCTTACCATGGCTAGTGACGGTGCGGTGGCTCGGTTTAACTTCGGCGGCGACGGCCAATCGTTCTAGCACCCCAACCGCTTGAGCAAAAGGCTCTACAGCACCAGTGGGTGCTAGAGAAGATCATCAAGCAATCAATTCAGCTCGGTGAAGTCTCTAACAAGGGTTGCACCGTGCAACCGACGGTCCCCGCCATGGGTGCCGTTAGGAAGACTTGAAAAAGGCCGTATACAGGGGTTTCACGCTAGGGTTGTGAAGAGGAAAGTTTGCCTACCCAGTTTAGCTTGTATGTGCTCAATTTGGTGCACTACAAACAAATAATGATCGGGAATTTGGAAGTTTCTTACCCACCACTCGGTTTGCACCGATCGGAGGAAAAATTCAAAATTCTCCATCAACGATCACTGGTTAGGCTTGATCTTTGGAGGTGAGAAGCACATGGTACTGGCGCTCCTCTGGGCGTCCTCACTTGGGCGTGAAAAGCCACGGGTTGAGCTGTCCATGTGAGCCTCCACCTTCGCTGGTGTTCAGCCGCTCTGTTTCTTCCTCTCTTGCGCACAAGAACAGAATACACCGCCGCCACTCCTTCAATTGTAGGGCACCCACGAGCTCATGCGAACAAAGCCTTCGGAGTAGAAAAATGGCACCAGAACCTTTCCCTCTCCTTCCTCGACGCGCCACCGAGTGAGCTCGGCCTCCCCAACCCCGAGCACCCTGTGTTCTTGCGGCAGCCGAACTCAACCGAAGAAGGAGGCTTCCAAGGACAGCTTCACCTGGAGCCTCTCACGTCCAAGCAAGGGCACCTTTGGACGCGTCAAGACCTCACGCTGCTCACCTCCAAAGCTCAAGCAGATTGGTTGATCATCGACGGCGGAATTTCAGTTTACTTCCGACCGGTGTAAACCAACCTTCGGGTAAGGAAACCCCAAATTCCTGTTCAATATTCGTTTATAGCTCAGCAAACTTCGCACACATTCTCTAGAATAGCCCACGATCTTCCACACATGAAAACACCGTCTAAGATGAATAGTAGAGGCACTGATTCGAGGTTTTCCGACCACGCACCGCCATTTTCATCTCGGGTGCACGGTGAGAAGCCTCTTAGAGTCATTTCCGATCCCTTTTGAACCCATGTCGAGCTCCTACGGACTCCACCGGTGCTGTAGAGCAGCTCCACCGAGGTTTTAGCGGGCTAGAAGGGCCGGGCGACGTCGCCGGACCTCGGTTTGAGCCGCCGCTCGGTGCGAGCTAGGGTAGAGCCATCGCCGGCTGGGGGAAGTACTTCCAACATGTTCAACGCATGTTTTTAAGCCCTGGTGGCAAGTAGGAGCATGGGAGATGGCCGTAGAAGCGAGCTCCGGTGAGCTCCGGCAAGGGGCGGCGCGGGCGCGCGCGGGAGTTGTCCAGAGGTTGAAGAAGGGGCTGGGCCCACTGTCAGTGAGAGGAGGATTTCATTTGGGATCCTTTGTGGCCTCGGATTTGTCTGTGGCTGCGCGGGGATGACCCTGTGGCCCTGTATGGTTTGCCCAAGAAAGCGCCACGTAGCCCCTGGAACCCACAGTCAGAACTTGAACTTTTTCCCTAATTTATTCGAATTGCAGATTTCCTTCAAAATTTGGAAGAGCATAACTTTTGCTAGGAAACTCCAAAATTAGTGATTCAAATTGGGTTAGATTCAGGTTAAAAAAATCTATCTAAATATGCAACTCAATTTGTATAAAGTCAATAAATAATTCTGGAAAATTCTTTAAAGCTTTTCAGCAAAAGAATTTTTGAGAGAGTTTTGTTCATACAAAAATCCTCAAATTTTGCCAGAATAATCCTTAGGATATAATTGAACTCCTGTAAACTTTTCAGCTCATTTAGAGTTGATTTGGTTAGGAGAATTCAGATTTGAATTTGCTGTGTTCAAAAGAATACAGAAACTTTTTCAGAAAATCCCCAAAATTTGTAAAATAATTTCTGGGCAATTATGAGCTCCAACAATCCTAGGAAAATTCATGCAGGCTCTATGAACTATATTTGACATTGTAGTTCAGTAATTTTGAAATGAACTTGTGAGTTACTTCAGAATTAATTCCTTTTTTCTTAATTGCTTAGGGAATTGTTCTGAATAAACCATTCAGTGAAAAGTGCTATTTTTTGGTACAGATAACTTTATTGTGACAAGGAAATCACATGAGAATTTTCAGCTCCATTGGAGCTTTGGATCATCACTTTTCTGTTTATCCTGTTTAGGTGATTAAAATACAAGTGAGGGATGCACTTATCACTTGATCATTTTTCTTAACCCAAACCTAAACTTTAGAATCAGTTTCATTTTAAATTCTTAAACAGAGTTCTGGTTTTAAACTTATCATTAGGCTTGATAGCAAAAGCTTTACAATTAATTACATGCGCATTTTATATCGCATAGTCATCGACGTGGGAGATTGTGAAGCAAAAGAGAGTTGGATAAAGAAGCAAGGTGATCAAGCCTCAAGTGATCAGCAACTGTAACTAAAGTTACATTCTTAGTCACCTGCAAAACAGGCAAGCCCCGGTTTGCATTCAAGCAATTTTATAAAGCCTTTTCATTTCTAGAGATCATAGCTATGAATTATTGATTGCATTAGGTCTAGATAATATTGAAAACCCATTTGCATGACCAGATGTACCAAGGAGAGAAAGGTAGATTAGCTCCTCCTCGAGTGGATTTGGGCTACGCTAAATGTACTTTGGAAGGACCGGTAGAAGTCGAGTAGTTGGAATCTACTCGCGAGTTTAGGGCTTGGTTTTATCGGAACGGGTCATGAATAGAATCATTGAGGAAAGTTAACAATTAAGAAAATGAGACCAGGAAGGGAGATGGAGATGCAGCAGGCTGCGGACCGTGCGTGCATAACCCTGCCTTTGTCGGTTAAGGCCCGTCCGTACTTGGCCCTGTTGGACAAGTTTAAGTTGTGTACCGGGCGCATACTGGCTATATGCGACCCAGGAAACCGATGTTCCTCGTGAGATCCACATTGGAAGTTTTCTAATGTGCTTGGGCTTTCGCCGTCAGTACAGAAGGAGGTAACTCGCTCAAGAACATATCGCTGCGGGTATGCACCTTGAGGGAGCTTGCTGTTTGGGGTGATTGGACTGCGTCCTGTGTGGAAGAACTTGGGAAAGGTGGCTGCGTACAACATCAGTCGATGTTGCTGCTGGCAACTCGGAGTATGGGTGTACGTGTCGTGTAGTCCGGGCGTGTACTGATTCGAATCACCATCGCTCGCGGTCATATGAGCATACTTGCCCATTGTGTCCTGACGTAGTAAGAACTGAAGTGAATTCCTTTGAATTTGATAAGGCTTCTGATTTAACTTGTATTGTAACCGTGCTTGAATTACAGATAGTGCTAATTAAACTTTACTTCACTTTGTGCAAGAAGCATCGCAACAAAGCGTTTCTTGTTTGTTTGTGGAGTTGCGATGCTGCTTGGCTCCAGGTCTATAGAATGAGTCTTTAAAATCAGAAAGTTAAGGATCAACTGTAGGCGAGTCTTTTATTCAAATTAAGCTACCTTTTTCAACCTGCCGTGCATGTAGAGTTTCTTGTTTAGAGGAGATGGATCTTTCTTGCTGAGACTATGTGCTCATGCTTGCTATATGAGTGGTTTTGCAGGTTAACATCGACACTTATGAGGAGGTTGTCCGGTGAGACTCGGAGACTTCTGAGTCGTTTAACACATGGAGAACCCAGCCGCTGCAGTTGTCTTCGTGTTGCTAGCGAGAAGAGTCCGTGGGCTGGGCATCTTCTCGAGTGCTTAGTAATTATTCAACATGAAATGATTATAGTCTTCCGCTGTAGCTATTTGATATAAATTATTTACAAATAACACTTGTAAGCTTCCGCTTTTGATTTACCTGATACGATTTTCCTTATATGTGTGCTGTTGTGTGCCGCATATCACGGAACCACCCAATGCGATTCTCGGGCGAGCGGCATGACCCTGTGATGGGCCGGGCCCTGTCAGCATGGTATCAGAACGGCATTGGGAATAGCGCACGGAATAAGGATCGTATTACGACAAAAACTTAGGATACGGTGAGAATACGGTACTAGGCCCACATAAGGACTACTATATTAGCCTAATATGAAGGTGGCAACCTAACTTATGTGTTTATTTCAGAAAATCATGCATCTCGGGACTTTCTATGTCTTGGGGATGCATGTAAGCGCTGTCCACCAGTGCGCACAAGCTGAAGGGTGGAGCCTCACTGGTGGCAGGTAACCCCTCCAGTTTAGGTATCCTCTACGACTCTTCATGTCGTTTGGGGTATTCGAGCAACACCCTTCCCTGGCGTGCTACGGGAAAGTAGGGGAGACCCCGTCACGTTGTTAGTAACGTGAACACGTAGCTCAAGTCGTGTTTGGCTTGATAACACCCGTGCAAGTGATGACGGACGGGTGTATGGAACTGTATTGGGACCGGGTTCTGTGTGCAGCCAAACCTGATGATTGTGTGTGATTTATGCAGGTTTATCCACGAAACCATAGTACGAGTATCACACGTTTGCGAGTGACCGTTTTAGTGCCACCTATGATACGGATATGACGGTATAATCCGGTTAGGATTTTCTTTTGGTGAGGCTACGTAGTACAGACATCTCTCTTACGGTGCATCAACACCGTACTAAACTTAATAACCTCTTCCCTATGAAGAAATTACTCATGAACTAACTTTCAACTAAAAATGGAAGTTTGAAACAAACATTAGTTACTGGACTCTTATTTTGAGCTAAGGTTCAAATGAGAGGATGACTATGCTTCAAAAGTTTCAAAAACAGAGTGCTCTATTCTGGCAGAATTTTTTGCTGGAATTTTACAGAGCATGACTCTGAGTAGCTTTTACCAATGGAGGTGTATGATACAGTTCTGGAAAGATTTTTAAGGGCTCTACAACTTATCTGTAGACATCCAGAGCAAAATCATGTGGGGACCACCCCGTCGTTCACCCACTCTGGAATCACAGAGGGTGGTGCCGTGCTATGCAGCACCCAACAGCACACAAAAAAAGATTAAGAACAACATACAAACTTTTATTTGACATAACAACAGCGGAAGTCTTTTACAAACTTAATGTACAACAGAAGTATTATACATAACTAGTCTCTCCTACTAACTAAGCAAAAAGTGTAGCCATCCAGCCAGGGGACGCTACACATTAGCAGCACTCACACCACGATCACGGCGGCAATGCAGGGCTCCAGCTCGGACGTGTACCCCGACGGGGGCATCGCCTCGTCCTCGGACCCTTCCTCATAACTCTCACCTGCACACAGCTCAAATATTGCAACCGTGAGCACGATGGCTCAGCAAGGCTTAACCGACACTCCTAATCATGAATCTCTACATGCAGGTATTGGTAATGTAGGGAAAAGATATTGCAATAAAGACACTCCTACATGTTGATCTTTCTTTTTTTATTATTTTTTTTTTTTTTTTTTTTTTTTTTTTTCAGTTTTATAGCAACAGTTTAATGTGTCTTAGGCAAGCCCTCACATCGGAAGTCTACAAATCAAACAAGAAACGCTTTCCTCCAATGTGATTATGCCCAAAGTGGAAGATAAACTTAATGACCTCTACATCTACAACATGCATTGTTTCAAAACATTAGTAGTTCATTGCATCATATTCATCTGGCTTCATTCACTTCTTACTACGTCACAACACAGTGAACAAGCGGTACTCAAATAACCATGAGGGACCCTGATTGCAATCAGTAGACACCTGGATAACACGTCACATACATCCACTTTCAGAAGTGTGGTGCTTCACACCTTCCTACTATGTTGTATGCAATAATCTTTCAAAGGAAACCCAAATGCTGAACCGGTCAATCCGTAACGGGCAGGAGGTCCCCGCGTGGAGCGTGTCTGTACCCACCGGAAGATTTACACCTTTCTAGCCTCAACCCACTCCTATAAAACAGTTGGGTAAGCCTCAGCACCCAGGTTAACCAATTACATCGGTTTCCTGCTTATGTCAGTATGTCATCTAGTACTGTTCAAAACTTGTCCAGCAGGTCCGCACACGACTCGGTCCTCAATTGACGCCAACAGGGCTACGCACGTGAGACCTCCACTCACTGCATCCTATCCCCCCTGCTGGGTCTCAGTTTCACATTCTTAAGCCATTCTCTACTCTTTTCCATCTCGTGTGATACAATCTTACCTCGCGAGTAGATTCCAACTACTCGACTTCTACCGAGGTCCTAAGAACATTAGTCTGGCATTCTCTACTCATCCAGTTGTAAACTACCCAACCCTCCATAGGATTTAAATGTCATGCAAGTGCACTTTTAATAACCTTAACTCTAATGCAAGCATTTCAACCTAGACATAAGTGATACAAATGAAAATTTTGCAAAAGGTACTTAAATGCAAAGCTGGGCTTGCCTGGTTGCGAGTTAAACGGGAAGTTATCATCTTGTGGGAGGACGCCCAACGGCTCCGGCGTGTCCTCAACTTCGGTCACTAAATGAAATGTAGCAAAATATATGTATAAGTGCTAGTATTATATAAGAGATGAATTACTATTACTAGCTACTGCTGTTTAGGTTCCTTAATTTTCCTTGGGATTTTTCTAGTGGATACTAGACTCTCTAAGGATGATCTGAGCAAAATCTGGAGAAATTTCATTGAACCTTGTGGTCTCCAAAATTCCCACAAGTACAAGGCTTCTCTAAATTTTGAACCCAAATCTGAAGTTTTCACATGGCTAACAGTGGAATATATAATTATATCAGGTCTCTCTGGTTCTAGCAAAATTTGTTTCACCATTTTTGGAGCTACCTACAGGGAGATATGAATTTTTGAAGTTGATATGAAATGCTGAGAAGGTTCTGTTTATTTTGGGGGATTTTCATTGAAGGCTGAGGATTAGAAGACTATTTGACCCAGTAAATAAAGCCTAATGAACTTGAAACTTTTACTGATGGTCAAGGTCATTCGAATAAGTGTCCTGACGAAAATTGGGAATTTTCCCATTACAGGAACAGTGATAATTAATTTCCAAAGCAATTAGCTCAAAGGAATTAATTACAGAAATATTAGGACTTTCATATTTAGGAACTTGCATCACTGCAAAGTTTAGAACATGAGCATTCTACCAGAATTTATTTAGAATTTTGGAGCAATTCTAGCAGGCATACTGAATTTAGAAGATGAGCTAATTCCTGGAATTGTTTGCTAATAGGAAACGTCAAACAATTGTAACCGGTGGCTGACAGTGGGTCCTGAGGGTCAGACCCTTCTTCCACCTCGCGCCAGGGCACCGTGCACACCGACTCCAATTCTGGCGCACCACGTTCTCCACCAATTCTTGACCATTTCCCCTCCGGTTTTGTGCTACATGTTCCTCACGCTGTCTTCTAGCAGCCGGGCAAGGTGGTGCAACCCGAAAACCTTGGAAAGGTGGTCGGCATCGGTGGTGGAAATTGGCGGCGTGACATTGATGAGGCACGGCGTGTCCCAAGCCAAAATCCACGAACAAAGCTGCCGAAAAGCATCCCTAGGGTTCGGGGAAGGTGACCCTATCCTCCATTCTAGTGGAGAACGGCCGGAAAGGGGTTGTCACCGGTGGACCGACCCGTTTTGGGCCGTCGGCGGCGATTCCTCGTCGCCCCGCTTGTAGGGTGGCCGGGATGCTTTGGTTTTTGGCATGGGAGGTCATAGGGGGCTGTAGTTGCTATGGCTTGAACCACAACAGGGTTGATCAACTAGGTTAGGAGAATTTCCCGAATTCGGTTTCGATGGTTCTCCACGTTCACCGGCGCTAAACGGCAAATTACGGTGAGCCGGCAGTGGAGACAAGCAAGGGAACTATGTAAGAATGATCTAGACCTCATGGCGCACCTTAGGGTCGCTTTGCTTGACTCGGAGGCGTACGGGAGCGGCCGGGCGACGTGGAACCGAGAAGGATGCGACATGTTCTGTTTTCCCAGAGAAGAACAGCTCGGTCACGGCGGAGGAAGGTCAAGGATGAGCTGAGGAGCGGTGAAAATCGTTGAGGAGTCGTCGGCACGGCTCCTAGAGGGATCAACCGGTGTTAGAGTGACCGGATGCTGATCAGCGACGATCACAGAGGCGGCACGTGGTGTTTTTATCGGTGAGCGCTCGAGCAAAGGCAAAAGGCTTCGGTTGCACGTGTAGAGAAGAAAAATTGGAGTTGTGCCACTGCTTTGGATTGCAATCCACCATGCACGAAGTTTCTACCTTCGGGATCAATTTTTTGCAAGCAGCTCGGTGGAAGGCAGGGCACAGATCGGTGGCAAGCTCCGGTGTTCACTCGCACATAAACAATTTCCTCCACTGTTGTTCATGTCTCACTGCCATGTGGGTCCCACCACACCTAATAGCTCTGATATTTTCCTCCAAATTAAATCCTTTGTTTTCTCCTAAAGTCATGGTCTGAATATTTGAATTCAAATGATTTGAATTCTAGTGTGGAATTTGAACTGATTTTGGTTATTTGAATTTGAATTGGAATTTGAATATTCCCTTTAGCATTGTTCCAAAATCATAGCAAACCACACTCAAATAATCTGAATTTTTGTATTGATGCTAATTCAAATGTGGAGAAAACATTTGTGGAACCAACTTTGCAAGTTGAGGAAGTTGGGATTTGAAAATGAAATTTAAATTCAGATTCGAGGGCTTCCTCTTTTAATCCCAAACAAATAGTAGAACCCCTCCAAATGAGCTGAAATTTGGGAGGTTGAATATTTGAATTATGGAGACCCAAGTTAAGAATTAAGATCTCCATGTTTGGAAGTTTTTTGGGAAGTTTGAATCACCACTTTGAACTCAAACCGTTATAATTCAAAGTTTTAATTCCCCTCATTTTTCCTAAGTGTGAATGTGCTAAATTCCTTGTTAGCACTTTTGGGGATTTTACATCCCTCCCCCCTTAAAAAGAATCTCGTCCCGAGGTTCCAAAAACAAAGCAAAGTGGGGAAAATTTTACCTGGTATACGATGATAGCAAGTCCAGATAATTTGCCCGTAGATAGTCCACGCTTTCCCATGTCGCCTCATCAGCGGTATGGTTACTCCACAAGACCTTGTAAAACCATAAGGTCCGGTTTCTTGTGGCGCGAGTCTTTTCATCGACAATCCGGATCGGACTCCGAGTATGTGAGGTCCAGATGGAGAACTTCTATGTATTCGGTGCAGATTTCAGCCGAGGGTTTGAGGCATTTCCTCAGATGAGAGATGTGGAATACGTTGTGAATTCCCGCGAGCGACGCCGGTAACTCCATGTGATAGGCCATGGGTCCGCATTTTTCAATGACGGCGAGCGGACCAATGAATCAGGGTGCAAGTTTGCCTCCAATCCGAAATGATATACTCCTTTCATCGGAGACACACGGACATAAACATGGTCTCCAATGTCGATGTGGAGAGGACGGCGTCTTTTATCCGGATAGCCCTTCTGACGAGACTGAGCAGCCTTGAGGTTGGCTTGTATTACTCACACTCATTCTTCAGCCTCATTCACAAGTTCAATGCCGAATATCACTCGTTTGCCGGACATATTGTTGCTGCCTGGATGAATAGAATACTTGGACAAGTGAGCTTCGTCCAAGATTTTCTTCCGAAGCTTCATGTCACGGGGTACCACTATACGGTCTTTAAACCATAGAGTACCGTGTTCATCCCTTCGGAAGCTTTTCATTTCACCATTCTTCATTCTTCTACGAATGTGCAACATTCCCATGTCTTCCTTCTGAGCTTCCATAATCTCCTCTCGTATGCTAGGGACGAGAGCAAGATTATATAATGCTCCATATGAAACCAAGTATAAACTCGGTTCATCCTCTTCAAGCGGAGTGATGGACATATTGTTGACGTGAAATTTGCGACTTAAGGCATCGGCAACCACGTTTGCCTTACCGGGACGGTAGTGAATCTTGATCTCATAGTCTTTGATCAGCTCTAGCCATCTCCGTAGCTGGATATTCAACTCCTTTTGAGTGAATATATATTTCAGACTCCTGTGGTCGGTGTAGAGATGCACTAAGTTCCCAAGTAAATAGTGCCTCCACATTTTCAATGCCAACAGCACAGCAGCGAGCTCAAGATCATGAGTCGGATAGTGCTGCTCGTGGTTACGAAGTTGACATAAGCCATAGGCGATCACTATTCCTCCTTGCATCAATACACAGCAAAGCCCTATGCCTGATGCATCACAATATACGTTGAAGGGCTTGGTCGTATCCGGTTGAGCTAACACCGGGGCTGTTATAAGATGCTTCACCAATGCTTGGAAAGCTCCTTCACATGCTGAGCTCCAAACATATTTGATCCCCTTATTCAACAATTCAGTCATCGGCTTAGCAAGCTTGAAGAATCTTGGGTTAAATCTCCGATAATATGCCACTAAACCGAGGAAACTCCTGACTTCATGGACAGATGTGGGGGACTTCCATTTCGGCATTTGTTCGATTTTGCTTGGATCAACTGCAATGCCTTCCGCAGAAATAATATGACCAAGAAATGGCACTTGGCTAATCCATAACTTGCACTTTCCGAACTTGGCATAAAGCTTCCAGTGGTATCTGAATATTCAGACTTGTTTCCTGTGACGCGGCCCCACGGCCTCATCGAGCCAGGATCACGGTGAGGGGTGCTGCGTTGCACAGCACCGGATAACACACATAAAATGGTACAAAGTGGAAGCAAAGTTTTATTACATAAACGAGTTTATGAACATTTTTATAACAAAATAGGTTCAGTCTACACGCATGGGCGTAGACTACGCATCGAGTTCACGTTCAGCCCGTGAACGTGTCCCCGCTAGCACACACGCACACTAACACGGCGGCGTGCACGACTCCCACTCAACAGGGTTTCCCTCTTGGGGTTCCGTCTTCTCCTCGGGAGTCTCTTCCTCAGCAAGTAGTGAGCACGATGGCTCAGCAAGTCTGACCCGTCTTTCCTATACATGAAAATTCTACATGCTGGATCATGCGTAAGTGGGAATGTAAGATGCAAAGGACTCGCCTAATTATTTGAGCCTTACTTTCAAGTTTTAGCCGCAAACTGTGGAGAACCTCACGTTAAGGCACATGAGAGAGCCACAATCAAACAAGAAACACATTTCTCTCATGTACTTTGCCTAAGGTTGAAAAGAATTCTAATTCGCTCTAAACTACAGAAGGTCATTAACAATCAAAGTATAGCTTTCAATCAGCAACTTTTACATGACTATAGCCAGTTCTTTCTACGTCATGGTACAATGAACAAGTGGTACTCACTGACCGTGAGGGACGGTGATTATAATCCATTTACACCTGCAGGGTTACCCGAATAACCCATCACATATGCCCGTACTCGATGTTGCCTACAGCAACCATCACGGACGTCGTACGCAACCACCTTTCACCCGTCAGCCAAATATTGAACCGGTCCAATCGTTCCGAGCAAGAGGTCTCTGCGTGCGCATCCGCAGTGCCGCCAGCCGATTTACACCTCAAGCTCTCAACCTACCCTCTGAACGACCAGCTATGCCTCAACACCCAGCTCCGAGTTACATCGGTTTCCCGGTTCCCATATATCCGGTAGGTCTTCGGTACTGTTCTAGCTTGTTCAACAGGCCTGCACATGGCTCGGTCCTCAATTGACACAAGCAGAGCTATGGCACCCAGGCCCCAACGTCCTTCTGCCCTTACTCTCCGCTCAGTCTCATTTTTCTTGCCATGTGTTTCATTTGCTACCTTTACCCGAGTAGTGTGCCTCTGGCCTATTCTCGCTCGCAGTTCCAACTACTCGACTTGTATCGAATCCTACACTAACTTAGCATTGCAGTAGCTAATCGGGGTTTACAAACCAAAGCCCAACCCAGGGTTTTCTTGGCTATGCATTTGGGTTTTCAAACAAGACTCTAATGCAAAATTGATGTGGGTGCTCAAAGTAAGTTCTCAAAACAGTAAAATTTGTAAAAATGGTTAATGCAAACCAGAGCTTGCCTTGCTGCTGTTGATCGTAGGCTAGCTGTTCCTCTGGAGTGATGAAGTCTAACACTTTGGGCTCCTCCTCAACCTTAGCGACTGCATGAGATAAGTATATATATTTATCAATTTGAATGCATTTGAATGAAGTTGAATTTGTGAGGACTATAAGTCTTACTAGACAGGTCCAATGACTCTGAAATTTTTACTGTGGTTTGGGTACAACCTAAAAAGAGACTTGGCCAAGTTTCATTTGCAGCAAAGCTCATTTGAGCTCTGCACAAATAATTGTGTACTTAGCCTTAATTGGAGCTCTTAGGGTGTTCAAGGATTTTTCATGGAGCAAGCCATGACTTTATGAAGACTAGATTTTCAGATTGTTATAATGGAGTTGGTTTAACTTAATTTGAAGGTTCTTAACTAAAGATATGAGCTAAATGATTTCAGGGATGTTCTGAAAATGTTTCTGGACATTTTTCATTTTGTGTGGAACAGTTTTATTAATCACACCATTAGGTGGATCAAATGAGCTCGAATAGATTTGAAATTGTTATGGTAGCTCAAGGATATTATGGTGAACATCCTGGAGAAATTTCAGAATTTGCCTCCAAAGGGTTCTCCAGTTAAAATTCTAAACATTTTAAATTTTGAAGAATTAATTCTGGAGAAATAAGGATTTTCATAAGGTGAAACTTGATTTGTTGGAAAGTACTCAGAGAGCTGAATCCAACAAAATTTTGTTCACTTGATTTGGAGTTTCATAGCAAAAGTTATGTGGGTTTGAAGTTGAACTAAATCTGAAAATCGGGGAAATGTTTAAAACACTGCACGTGGGTCCCACGCACAGTGCCTTCTTCAACCTCCCGCCAGCGCCCGAGCGCGCGACGCACAGCGACGGTGGCGCGGCTCATTCTCGGCCATTACTGCCTAATTCTCAATACGGTTTCTTCCTACGTGACCCTTGGAGCACGGCACACACGCCGGGCAACTTCTCGCGCCTCGACATCGCCTGGAACGTAGTCGGCGATGGTGGCGGCGGAATTGAGCTCGGGTCCGACAGTGCTAGCTCGTCTCGGCGGTGAACACAATCAACCAACGGGTCGCAAAGCACCACTGGGGCACGGGGAAGCTAACTCTGCCCTCCTCTTGGCCGGAGATCGCCGGGAAAGTAGACTTCACTGGCGTCCCGAGCCGTTTTCACCGGCGGTGGCCAAAATACGGTGCTCTGCTCACTGGGTTGATCATCATTGCTAGGATTTGGCTGAGATAACCGTGAGGTGCTACTATAGCTTCAGCTCTACCAGGATCTCCCGTAATCAAGTGATCGAGATGAATTTCGGGTTTTGGTTCTCGGTGTTCTATACGACGATCGTCGGGAAAAATGAAATTCTGGCTAACTGGCGCTAAGATGGAGCTAGGGAGCTTGGGGAAAGATACTAGACTCCGATGCTAACCGCAGAGACCAGTTGGCCGCGCCGGAGAAGCTTGGAGCTACACGGGCGACAGTGTCAAATCGGAGGCGCTTCGGAGTGAATCGGGAAGTGGAAGATCGGCTCGGAAAAGCTCGAGGGGAGCTGATCACAAGCAACTGAGGGTTATAGCACGTCGAGCAAAGGTCGGCGGTGCTGTTTGTTGCCTCAGCTCACGGTCGACGGCGAGATGGTGGTTCTCGGTGTGCTGCGCGTTTTTTGTGCGGGAGAGCGTCGGTACACCGATGATATCCGTCTGTGGAGGCTTGGGCGCGAAGATAAGAAGACAGAGGAGCGACTCGGTGGCCAGAGGCGGCAATCAGCTGGTGGCAAGGTGCCCTGCCATTGCGTCCACTCGATCGCGCGCGAGAAACCGAGTGAACGGAGCTGGAGTCGGTTCTCTTCGGCTATCACACTGACAGTGGGTCCCACCTCCATTTTAACCTCTGAAATTAACTTTCTCCCACTGCTCTAAACAGTAGTTCCACTAATACCCTCTGAAATTTGAATTATCTACCAAATGCCCATTTGAACATGATAGAATTCAAATTGTGAAGTGTTTGAATATACTTACAGCACATATGCAGTTTGAAATTCAAATTGAATTTAAATGTGCTAAAATTGGCTCATGTCAAGATCAACTCCAAATGGAGTGAAAATTGGTGTGTGAGATCACAAAAATGTGCTGAGTGTGAATATGAATCTCACTTTTGAATTCATGGGATGAAAGGAGTTTGAATTTGAATTTGAGTTCAAACTAGCCTCTTTCCAATTATACCCAAAAATACCTCAAAAAGGTTTTGAATTTGGGTGAAATTTAGCACGAGCATTCCTAGCAAGGTGTAGGAGTTTTTCATATGCTCAGCTCCTATATGATGCATGTGGGAAATACCACTTTTGCATTTTGTGAGTTCATCCTCTAATGACCATATTTATTGTGTTTACTTACTCTTCAAATGTGTTCATAAGTTTTCCTCAAATGAGGTGTGTGTGGTGTGATGAACACTTTGATAGTGTGCAAAAACTTAGGCCCTTACAATGATTTACCGGGCATGCTGCCCGAACAGGACATAGAGTTCAAGATTGAACTTGCGCCGGGTACAACACCGATATCACGAAGGCCGTACAAAATGGCACCCAGTGAACTGGCAGAATTAAAGACACAGCTGAATAACCTAATGAGCAAGGGATTTATATGACCGAGTTCATCACCTTGGGTTTTTTTAGCATTTTTTGTCAAGAAGAAGGACGAAACACTACGGCTTTGTGTTGATTATTGTCCTCTTAACACCGTGACCATCAAGAACAAGTATCCACTACCTCACATTGATATGCTCTTCAATCAATTAGTGGGTGCTAAAGTATTTTCGAAGATGGATCTTCAGTCCGGATATCATTAGATTAAAATCCGGGCAGAAAATATTGCGAAGACGGCATTCTCCACGAGATACGAGCTCTATGAGTATCTCATTATGTCTATTGGGTTGACTAACGCCCCGGAACACTTTATGTACCTGATGAATTCAGTGATCATGCCAGAGTTGGATAAATTTGTCATGGTATTCATCGACGATATCTTGGTGTACTCCAAGTCAGAGGAAGAACATGCTGAGCATCTGCATACTGTGCTGCAAAGATTGTGAGATCACTAGCTCTATGCAAAATTCAGCAACTGTGAATTCATGATTGATCAAGTACCTTTTTCTCGAACACATTATTTCAGCGGAGGGCATCGCTGTTGATCCGAGTAAGATTATCCAAGTGCAGAAATGGGAGTCGCCAAAGTCTGTGCATGAAATCAGAAGCTTCCTTGGTTTAGTGGGTTATTACCGGAGGTTCATTCTGGGCTTCTCCAAGATCGCTAAACCGATGATGGAACTATTGAATAAGAGTACCAGATTTGTTTGGGGTGCTTCATGTGAACAAGCTTTCAAGACATTAGTGAAGCGTCTCACAACAGCGCCAGTTCTTGCTCAGCCGGATATGATGAAGCCATTCGACGTTTATTGTGATGTATGTGGCATCGGTCTTGGCTGCATGATGATTCAAGAAGGACGAGTGGTCGCTTATGGATCTCGTCAACTCAAAAATCACGAGCAGCATTATCCAACTCATAAACTTGAGTTAGCTGCCGTGGTCCTTGAGACAGCCAGGACCTCATCGGATGGTGTTGTGTTATGCGGCACCCAACAGCACACGGGTCGATGAACACACATCATATTACATAAATAGTTTGCGGAAGCCTACAAGAATGTTTTACAAATAGTTATATCAGAGTAAAATACAGAGGAAGACTATCACTCTCACGACTCATATCTAAACTAGCAACAAAGAAACGGTCCAGCCCGCGGACGTTTCTTACTAGCAACACGAAGACAATCTGCAGCGGCGAGGATGCTCTTTGAGTAAGCACTCGGAGGTTCCCGAGTCTCATCGGCACCCCTTCTCATAAGCATCGAGTCAATTACCCGCAAAACAACTCGGATAGCATCCGTGAGCATAACGCTCAGCAAGGCTTAACCGTCACCCTAAACATGAAACTCTAAGTGAGGTTATGAACCTAACATAGGATGGCATAAGAATAATTAAACTCGCCTAAAAGTGAATCCTCACTTTCAGGTATTAATTGCAGCATTTTAAGTAACACTGGGCACGTCACATCGGGAGTCCACAATCAAACAAGAAACGCTTTCCCCCGATGTAAATTGCTCATGGCATAAAAGAATTGAGTTTGCACTAGCCTATTCATCAAGATCCAATACAACGCTAGTATAATACTTCACATCAATATGATTAGTTCCTTTCTCATGCAAGTTCTTACTACGTCACAACTGTGAGAACAAGTATGCTCGGTTCATTCCGCGAGCGACGGTGATACGAATCAATAACACCCGGACTACACGACACCTACGCCCGTACTCGACGTTGCCTACAACAACCATCACTGACGTCGTACGTGGCAGCCTTTCCCCCGTTTCGCCCCCGCTGAATCGATCAAGTCGCCCCGTACAGTAGCTACTCTCATGGTGCACCTTCCGACGTGAGATGTCATGAGAATATTCCCAACATACTGCACACCAGCCGTGCGCCTGAGGCGACCCGAAAAGTCCCAACGACAGCTTCCCGAGGTACATCGGTTTACTGGGTCCCATATAGCCAGCATGAGTCCGGTACACAACTCAAACTTGTTCAACAGGGCCGCATACGGATCGGTCCTTGACCGACACGGACAGGTCTACAGCACCCAGGCCCCTATGTCCTGCTGCCCCTACAACCTTCCGGTCTCAACTTTAACTTGCTAATTCATTCCTGAACCAATCCCGTATGCCCCCGTTGTTCCTGAAACTGCGAGTAGCATCTCACCACTCGACTTCTACCGAACCGTACTTCAGCATGGCAGTTCTACACGGTGAACGACACCTACCCAATACTCCATGGGTCATTTGGCTATGCAAGAGGGGTATCAAACACTAGACCTAATGCACAGTTCAAATCTTAACCGGAAGTGAATACAAAATAAAAACTTAACAGTTGTTAAATGCAAACCGGAGCTTGCCTGTTTTGCAGGGTAGTCGTATATAACAGTTAGTGTCCTTGCAGATCCACCCTTGACTGTCCGGAGCTTGATCCACTTCGATGAATCACTCCTTTGAGTCCCCTTCGTTGTGGTTCCTATTGAAATGCATATGTATATCTTTCATGGAATGTAATGGAAAGAAGTTATAGAATTACTTTCTGAAGAACAGAGGTTGTGTGGAAAAGCCAAGCATGGCTTGGTTTGCCTCTGTTGTGCAAAGAACAGAAATAACTAAATTGACCTTAAGGCCTTAGCTATACACTAACCCTTTTCTCTATTGAACATAATAGATAAGTTGAAAAGAATTGAGTGCAACTGAAGAACAAGGACTCCAATGGCCTCAAAACTTTTACAGCAGGTTCTATACTACCTAAGGATTTAGCTTGCAAAATTGCAGCTAATGTGGAGTCATATTGTGTCCCCCATAATTCTCACAACATCTCTTACGTATTTTTCCCTTATACATAAGTATGGAGAATAAGAACGGGGAGTTCAAGGACTCATCTTGGGCTGATAATTTACATGTAAGTTCTTGATCACATGAAAGTAATCTGGTCCAAAATTCAGCCCTTTTACTGGAGTAGTTCTCCCAGAACAATTCTTTAAGCATTTGTACTTAAAAGAATTAATTCTGAGGTAATGTGCATTTTCATGCTCAATTAAGTAAACTACAATTTCAAGTATGTCCCAGAGAGCTTGCCTAAATTTTCCTGTGATTTTTGGAGCTATGGATTGTTTAGAACAGATTTTTGAAGTGGGAAACCTTTTCTGAAAATGTTTCTGAACTCTTTTGAACACAGTAGTTTGCATTTAGCAAATTCCTTCTCAAATGACCTTCAAATTAGATGAAAATTTGCAAACTGTACAGCGCTAAAAATTCCGGATAGTTGGTGCGGAGGTAATCTTCACTTTCCCACGTCGCCTCTTCCGCGGTGTGATTACCCCACAGCACCTTGAAAAATCGGATCGTCCGGTTCCGGGTGACCCGGGTCTTTTCATCCAAAATCTGTACCCGTCGCTCGGTGTAGGTCAGGTCCGGTTTCAACTCGTTGATGTCCTCGGTGCGAACAGCAGCGGTGAATTTTCAACACTTCCGTAGCTGTGAAACATGAAATACATCATGAACACCCGCTAGACTTGCAGGTAATTCCAGCCGGTTGGCTACGGGTCCGCACTTCTCCGTGATAGCAAAAGGACCAATAAAACGAGGAGCGAGTTTCCCCTTTACACCGAAATGGTGAATTCCCTTCATCGGGGATGCACGAAGATACACATGCTCTCTGATGTCAAAATGCAAAGGCCTACGCCGTTGATCAGCGTAGCTCTTCTGTCAGGATTGTGCAGCCTTTAAGTTTTCTTGTATCATCCGAACTCGGTCTTCGGCTTCGTTGACAAGATCAATCCCAAACAGAACTCTTTCGCCGGACTCACACCAATTCAGCGGTGTGCGACACTTCCGGCCGTAGAGAGCTTCATACGGTGCCATTTTAATACTCGCTTGATAACCGTTGTTGTATGAAAACTCCGCCAGCGGTAGGTGATCGTCCCAATTCCTACCGTGGTGGATGGCACACGCTCTTAACAAGTCCTCAAGTACTTGGTTCACCCTCTCAGTTTGTCCATCGGTTTGAGGGTGATATGCGGAGCTCCTAATCAGCTTGGTGCCCAACGAGGCGTGCAGCTACTCCCAAAACCGAGCAACGAACAGCGCACCTCGATCTGAAATGATGGTCTTCGGGACACCATGTGAGCATATAATTCTGGAGATGAATAACTCCGCATATTGCCTTGCTCGATAATGAGTGTTCACCGGTATGAAATGAGCTGATTTCGTCAACCGGTCGACGATCACCCATATCGAGTCATGCTTCCTGGATGTGAGTGGTAATCCGACGATGAAGTCCATAGTCACATCCTCCCATTTCCACGCTGGTATCTTCAAAGGTTGTAGTGGTCCGGCTTTCCGCATATGATCAGCCTTGACCCGTCTACACGTATTGCATTCGGATACGTATTTAGCAATCTCCCTCTTCATCCTCGTCCACCAAAATTTCTGTTTCAAATCTTGGTACATCTTGTTACTTCCGGGATGAATGGAAAACTTCGACAAGTGGGCTTCGTCCAAGATCTTCTTCCGGAGTTTCATATTACGCGGTACCACTATACGGTCATTGAACCATATTGTACCGTTCTCATCCTTCCGGAAAAATTTCACCTCTCCGTTGTCTAGTCTTCTCCGTATGTGAGACATACCTCTGTCTCTTCTTTGAGCCTCAACAATCTCTTTACGGATTGTTGGAATGAGCGCGAGATTATAAAGCGCGCCATATGGAATGACACGGAGGCTTGGTTCTTCCTCTTCCAACTCAGCAGCCGCTAAGTTGTGAACGTGGGCTTTCCGACTAAGCGCGTCGGCAACCACGTTTGCTTTTCCTGGATGATAGTGGATCTCAATTTCATAATCTTTTATGAGCTCCAACCATCTCCGTTGTCTCATGTTCAGCTCCTTTTGCGTGAAGATATACTTCAAGCTTTTATGGTCAGTGTAGAGGTGAACAAGATTACCAAGTAGGTAATGCCTCCACATTTTTAACACCAACACCACTGCAGCAAGCTCGAGATCGTGAGTTGGATAATGTTGCTCGTGGTTTCGCAGTTGACGAGACCCATAGGCGACTACACGCCCTTCTTGCATCAGAACGCAGCCGAGACCGATGCCGGATGCATCACAGTATACCTCAAATGGCTTAGTCGTGTCCGTCTGAGCAAGAACTGGAGCTGTTGTGAGATGTTTCACCAAAGTTTTGAATGTGGCTTCACATGCTGCATTCCACACGTATTTAGTGCCCTTCCTCAGCAGCTCCGTCATGGGTTTAGCAATTTTTGAGAAGCTCGGAATGAACCTCCGATAATACCCTGCTAAACCTAGGAAACTTTGGACCTCGTGGACTGACTTGGGAGATTCCCATTTCAGCACTTGTTCAATTTTGCTGGGGTCCACGGCAATGCCCTCTGCTGAAATAATGTGGCCTAGGAAAGGTACTTGGTCAATCCAGAACTCGCACTTGCTAAACTTGGCATATAATTGGTGCTCCCGCAACCGTTGTAGCACGATACGCAGATATTCAGCGTGCTGTTCTTTTGATTTGGAGTAAACCAATATGTCGTCGATGAATACCACGACGAACTTGTCTAACTCCGGCATGAATGCAGAATTCATCAAGTACATGAAGTGTGCCGGAGTGTTGGTTAACCCAAATGACATGACGAGGTACTCATAGAGTCCGTATCTCGTCGAGAAAGCTGTCTTCGGTACGTCCTCCGGTCGGATTTTGATTTGATGATATCCCGACCTAAGATCCATCTTCGAAAACACCTTTGCACCCACAAGTTGATCGAACAGGATGTCGATGCGGGGAAAAGGATACTTGTTCTTGATCGTGACAGCATTTAGAGGACGGTAATCAACACATAGCTGTAGTGTTTCGTCCTTCTTCTTAACGAACAGCGCTGAGCAACCCCAAGGTGAAGAACTTGGTCGTATAAAACCTTTGCTCATGAGTTCATTCAGTTGCTCTTTCAACTCCGCTAGCTCGTTAGGTGCCATCTTGTAAGGCCTTCGTGAGATAGGCGTCGTTCCCGGCGCCAGTTCAATCTTGAACTCGACGTAACGTTCAGGCGGCATGCCCGGTAAGTCATCGGGAAATACGTTGGGATAATCACGTACCACCGGAATATCTTCAAGCTTTAGCGCCTCCGTGTGGTAGGCCTCTACCATATCTGGGTCTTCGCTGTCTAAAAACATCGTGTGCTGTCCGTGAATCGGCGAGTCAATCTGGACAGTTCGGTTACCGATATTGAGAACGGCACCATGACGATTTAACCAAAACATCCCCAATATAATGTCTATTTTCTGCCTATCCAACATAATCAGCGATGTTGGGTATATTTTTCCGCCCAAACACAAAGCTGCTCGGGACACAATCTGATTGGCAGAGATATTTCCTCCGGGTGAACGTATAAGAAAACTCGTTGTGGGAGTATTGGTGGATAATTGGTGCTGATCCACGCATGTTTTGCTGATAAAATTGTGGGTTGCACCAGAATCAAAATGTATGAGCACGGGCACGTCTTTGAGAGTGAACATGCCCGCTAACACTGGTGCTTCCTCCGGGACATCCTGAATAGCAAGATGTTGCACACTCCCGGATTGCAATGTTGTTATGTTGACTTGAGTCGGTGGAGGCATACCACCTGATAATGATGGCTGTCTGGTGTTCAACAACTTCTCCCGACACTCTTTCCTAAAGTGCCCTGAATGGTGGCAATAAGAACACGGAGGTTTCCCCGGTCCTTCGTTGACTTGTGGTTGAGAAGTTGATGTACTTGGCTGCAGCAATGATGCCACAGGTGCCATTCGTTGCTGCGGCAATGGTGTTGCTTCAAGACAAGACTCTTGAGCAGGAAATCTGTACGGAGTTAATCTTACTGGTTCTTGCCATGTCTCCTCGGATGGTGTGCGATACACCACACGGTATTTACGGGGAACGACTGGTGTGTCTTCTTGCACATCCTCCCGGTCCCTCTTCTCTGCTTGACACTCAAGTGTCGCTTGTTCTTGCAGCAGAGCAGCACTGATCAACTCGGTGTAACTGCCTTGATTGAACAAAGCTAACTTCTCTTTCAGTATGGCACTCAAGCCATAGAAAAAGTAGTCACACATTGCAGCTTCGCTCGTCGCATAAACAGGAGCATATTGTGCCAGAAGGTTGAATCGTCTGACATAATCAAGGACACTCATGTCCCCCTGCTTCAAGTTTCTGAATTCCTGCTGTTGGGCCTTGATAAAACCCATAGGAATGTGACGAGCACGGAATGCTTCACGAAATTCCGTCCATTCCACTTGATGGCCTTCCGGAACGGTGGCGAGATAAGCAAACCACCAATTTCCGCCGGCTCCATGGAGCTGTTGAGCTGCAAATAATGTCTTCTGATACTCATCGCACTCAAACACTCCAAACTTGGACTCCATCACTCGAAGCCACTGATCAGCTTCCACGGGTTCATTAGCTTCCGTGAAAATTGGCGGTTGTGTCGCCAAGAAGTCCAAATAGGTGTTCCGAGGTGGAACATCCTGTTGTGCACGTTGGAGTAAACCTTGTTGTACCAAGGCTTGGAGTAGTCTTGTGTTCTCTTGACTTGACTCGACCATCTGAGCCATGACATCCGCCCATACCGTTGATGGCGGTGCCCCTGGTGGAGTCGGGTCATCACTGTCTCGGCGAGAACTTTCGGCCCTACTCGGAGAGTGAGTACACACCATACTGCAAAAACCAAATTTTTGAGGGAAGGCAAAACTTGATTTCAGCAGTATGTGAAAGTATGTAAAACATGAACATGCTGAAACTTTATGAAAGCATAAAAAAATTTCATGTTTACACATCTTTCTAAAGCCAACATATTCAGTCCCTCATTCTGTACAGAACAGACCTTTCTGTACTTAACCCAGATTTTGATCCAGTTACTAGCATTTTTCTAACTCAAGTCGAACACTAAAGTTGAAGTTAACTTCAGTATCTTTTCATCGAGTACTCACATGCCTCTGGATCATCTCTGGAACAAAAGTTAGGATTGTTCAAAATTGACAGAATTTCTGGCTAAATTTTGCCAGCACCTCCTTTGTATGTGGCTGTTTTCATCACAGTTTTACATACAAATGGGGTACAATTCTGAACATACAATGAACAACAAAATTGTGGAAAATTTCCTAACCTTTCCAACGGTGTATCATATGACCCTTAGAAATTTTTCTTCAGACTGTGATGGCTAATTTACAGCAACATCCAAAGAAGTTTGCAGCTGCTCTGTTTTCTGAACAGTTTGCATTCATCTGGACGTTCAACCAAGTTCGTGTCGGATTTGCCTCTGGAATTCTACAGAAAAGTTGTAGAGCACTTAATAACCTTTCCCGAACTGTATCAAACACCTCCATTGGGTTGAGCTAATCAGAGTTACGCTCTGTTAAAGTCCAGAAAAATTTCTGTCTGCACAGAGCACTCTGTCTTTGAGATCGAAAGAAGCCTAACAAGTCTCTTCGTTGAAACTTAGTTCAAATGAAGATCTCAGTAGCTAATATGTGCTTTATCACAGCCATTTTTTTGTTTGGAAGTTAGTCATGAATGATTTCTTCATAGAAAAGAATACTATTAAGTGTAGTACGGTGACGATGCACCGTAAGACATGACGGTACTACGTTGCCTCACCAAAGAAAAACTTAACCGGATTACACTAGCATATACGTGTCCTTAGGTGGCACTAAAACGATCACTCACAAACGTGTTCTACACGTACTAAGGTTTTCGTGGTTAGTTCCTGCATAAAACAGACTCGATCATCAGGTTCGGCTGCACACCGAACCCGGTATCCATACAGTTTGTACACCCGGCCGTCATCACTCGCCCAGGTGTTCTCAAGCTAAACACGCCTTGAGCTACATGTTCACGTTACTGACCACGTGACGGGGTCTCCCAAATTGCATCACGCACGTCAGGGAATGGCATTGCTCGAATACCCCAAACGACATGAAGAGACGTATAGGATACTAAAGTGGGTCGGGTTACCTGCCACCCGTGAGGCTCCACCCTTCAGCTTGTGCGCACTGGTGGACAGCGCATACGTGCACCCCCAAGACATAGACGTCCCGAGATGCATGGTTTTCCAACATAACAAATAGGTTAGGTTGCCACCTTCATATTATGCTAATAATAGTCCTTATGTGGGCCTAGTACCGTTAACTCACCGTATCCTAAGTTTTTGACATAATATGATGTTCAATCCGTGCTCTGTTCCCAACGCAGCTCTGATACCAGCTGAGACAGCCACGACCTCATCGGGTGGTGCCGTGTTATGCGGCACCCAACAGCACACGGGTCGATGAACACACATCATATTACATAAATAGTTTGCGGAAGCCTACAAGAATGTTTTACAAATAGTTATATCAGAGTAAACTACAGAGGAAGACTATCACTCTCACGACTCATATCTAAACTAGCAACAAAGAAACGGTCCAGCCCGCGGACGTTTCTTACTAGCAACACGAAGACAATCTGCAGCGGCGAGGATGCTCTTTGAGTAAGCACTCGGAGGTTCCCGAGTCTCATCGGCACCCCTGTCGCACCCGGTTTTTCCGAAGAACAACCAAGTGAAAATCACATGTATGCCAGGATCATTTTCTCATACATGTGATGACAAATAGTGAAGCATCATTTATTACAAGCCAGGTGTCGAATGTAAATAAGTCTTACATAGTATCTGTTTCGATGGACGACAATAAGTTCATAACATGTAGATAAAATAGCAGCGGAATATTATTCTCGTGGGTTCCGTCACAGGCGTTGCTCGGGGGACTCCGTGAACCTAGAAACCTTCTTCGGGTGCGAAATCTTGATCAATGAACACCACATCATTCTCTTGACCTGAGCAGCAATATAAACCAACAAATATGCAAGTTTGAGTACCGATGGTACTCAGCAAGTGTGGGAAAGTTATATCATGCATGGCTAGAACAAGGAGAGGTTGAACTCATGGTTAAAGCACTACGCAATTAATACCTATCACCTTAGCTTATTAAGCACCTACATTACTACATAGGTGAAATGGTCCCAATCTCCCAACCCATCATCATAATTAAATAATCATAACATCATTTCCAATGTTAAGCTCCCCGCTTAACATCCTCAACTTCCAAAGCCATCAATCCTCTAATCATGAATAAGTCCAAGCCGCTCTTGACCGTGAGCACGACTGTCATGACAGTTTTGACTCTGCAGAGTTTGCACCACTGTAGCCACATGTAGTGATTTCATCCCCCCTTGCCGGGTGGACTAAAAGAACCTCCATTATGACAGTGGCTACGAACCACATTCACACTTCCCAGGTGTGTAGCCAGGAGATCACTACTAAGCCTTTACAAAGGGATTCTCGACGAGCGTGGACCCACTGAAGTTTCACCCCTAACAGCATACAAGAGGCTCCAACCCCGCTGCAGTGGCCCCCTCTTGAGCCTTGCGGTTCATATGGTAGTCCAGCTGACACCTACTCCCCGCACCATCCAACACACCCATACTACGCCGGGGATACACCTAATTAATTGGCCAAGCTGCCCCATCTCAGCATGTGGTTGGCACGGTAAAGCCAGGTTACATGCTTCATGAACCGGTCCTTAGGATCCAGGCAAGTACTAAACACAAACCCGAGTCTCGTGCACCAGCACCAACCAAATCATCCAACTTGCCTCGATCCCTACCTCTACATAACTCATAATATCTCATTCAAGAATAAGGTAAATAAATTGATGATCTCATATCCCAATTATTCTATTCTAAGCATGGCTAAGCATAAGCATTTAAATAAATGACATGATAAAATAAATCCCAACCCAAGCTACAAGGAAACAAGGTAATGCAATTCTAGGGAAACTTCCTAGCATGGGTTTCATATTTCAATTGACAATGCAAATAATTCTATCTACACATCCTAGTATAGGATCAAAGTGGTCAAGGACACTTGCCTTCTTCTTGCTGCTCTGGGAATGGATAGTCCTGATCTTGGAAAGGAAGAACTTGCTCTGGAGCAGGTTCTACTCATACCATCACACATAGCAAAAGAAAACAACAATCCATAAGACATAGTTCACACTTTCACTTCATACAAACCACACATTCACATTTATGAAAATCATTCACATTTTTATGTGTCGTGGTTACTCTATGTGTGTTGATTTTGGGCTTACATGCACTTTTAAACATGTGCATATGATTTCTTACTTTTGTATTCAGATTTATTGTTTGCACACTATATATGAATTTCTAATTTAAACAAATTCCTTTATTCAATTGATACACATCTTAGCTACCAAGTATGCATGGAAGGTATTTTCCTATTCCAAATGGGTTTTCAGACCTTCTACCAAATCCAGACCTTCTACCAAATCCTAAACTGAAATCTTTGGGTTTTGGAGATTTCATTTATCATTTTCTAGTTATGCATACCTATTTTTCTATATTTTAAGATTTACTTTCTATACCTAATTGTGAACTTTATTATGACAATAGTAACACACATCATCTAAACAGAATAGGTTCTGATCTAAAATAGTAAATAATATATTTTTGAACTTCTGAATTATTTTACATTTATTTTACCAATTTTCATAATTATTTCCTAGCCTAAAAATGTGTTTCTATATCTAATTAAACATGAACACACCCAAACAGATTTCATTTCAGCCTAAAATTTATTTTTAGCTCATTCTGAAGCTTTCCAATTGTTAGTAGGGTTTAAACTTGAATTTATAATGTGTGTGCCTCACTCTTTTTAAATTTAAATCTTAATTTCATAGTCCAATTCTGAAATTTAATATTATATAAGGTTAAAAAGGCAAACTTACCCCATCAAAGGGTCTATTATATTATTTTATAAATTTCCAGGGGTCTAACTACACATAACAGAGGGGTTTTCCTAATTTTTATTAAGTCCAGGGGCTAAAACTGATTTTTAATTGAATTTACATGAATTTCTGAAGTTCCAGGGGCTAGATCAAAAGTTTCCGGGGTTAGCTCGTATTTTCCGAGATCCCGAGGGGGTAGCACGTAAGAATCCCGGCCTTTATAATGCGGGGCTGACGTGGACCGTCCGATTTAAAACAGATGGCTGAGATTATAACGTCGAACCGGTACGCGGGGATTTAAATTCTACCGTGCGATTTAAAGTAGACGGCGCACAAGCGGCCACGTCGCTCTGATCGAGCGCGGGCAGCGCTGCCCGGCGGCGCGCGGCGGCGGGAGGCTGCGATCTCGCCGGAGAGCTTCGGATCTTTGTCAATTCTTCCTAAAACTGGGATTTCATGGCATAGATCGGTAGAGGGGAGGTCAGGGATCTCATCTCGGGTGTTTGAGGCGCAAACCACCGAGTTTTCTGCACCTGCGTGATTCCCCGGAGGTGGTGGATCAAGATTAGCGCGTTAGATCAGAAATCCCGAGCAAAAATCGAGCAAAATTGGCCGAAGAAACTCGGGTTCTCACCGGAAGGAAAATGGCTGATCGTGGGTGAAAATCGGGGAAATGCCGGTGTTTATATAGCCGGACAGGGACGGCGTTCGGTTGTGATCGAGTTTGCATCGTCCAGAACCGAAATTCGGCTGGGATACGCGAGTATCCGGGGCGGTTTTGATTCGGAGGAGAGAAGAGTCCCGGCCGGCCGAGCGCGGGCGCGAGGAGGAAGAAGGATGGCAGGCCCCACACGTCTGCGAGAAAGGGAACGGGGTGCACGACTGCGGGCTGGCACGGGGTGGGGTGGGCCGGCTGGTGGTTTTCGGCCCACTGGCCGGTTTTTTTCTGTTTTTCTTTTTTTTTCCATTTCATTTCTGGTTTGAATTTGAATTTGAATTCCAACTAAATTTGAATTTCTACAGCCCATGCAATACGTCCAAAAAATTTTAAATTCCCCTCTTAACAGGATTTTGGGGTGTTACAGCTCTACCCCCCTTAAAAGAAATCTCGTCCTCGAGATTGGTGGTTCTAAGAAAACAATTCCGGAAACTGTGCCTTGAGTTCGTCTTCTCGCTCCCATGTGGCCGCCTCTTCCGAGTGATGCTTCCACTGCACCTTGCACATCCGGATTCTTTTATTTCTTGTGAGGCGTTCCATTGTCTCCAAAATCTTGGATGGTTGCTCGGCATAAGACAGATCCTCGGCTACGTCAACCTCATTCATGGGTAACATCTCTTCAGGTGTTCTCGGACATTTCTTGAGCTGTGACACATGGAATACGTCATGCATATCCGATAGGCGAGACGGTAATTCTAGTTGATACGCCACTTCGCCTTTTCTCTCTAGAACTTGAAAGGGTCTGATGTATCAAGGTGATAACTTCCCTTTCACCTTGAACTGACGAAGTCCTCGTATAGGGGACACCTTGAGATAGACATAGTCCCCCACGTTGAAAACGAGCTCTCTTCTTCGTACATCGGCATAGCTCTTTTGTCGTGTCTGTGCTATCCTCAAGTTGTTGCGAATTTCCCTCACTTTCGCCTCGGCTTCTTGTAGTACTTCGGGTCCAAACACTTTACTTTCCCCCGTTTGGTTCCAAAATAGGGGAGTTCTGCACTTCCTCCCATACAAAGCTTCAAACGGTGACATCTTCATACTAGCCTGATAGTTGTTGTTATAGGAGAACTCCGCATAGGGTATGTTCTTATCCCAACTCCGATTGTTTTTGAGTGCACACGCTCTCGGCATATCCTCAAGAACCTGATTGGTTCTTTCCGTCTGCCCGTCAGTTTGGGGATGATAGGCAGAGCTAAAATTCAGATGGGTTCCCATGGTTTCATGCAACTTTTGCCAGAACCTTGAGGTGAACTGTGTCCCTTGATCCTACACTATCTTCTTGGGCACTCCATGGTAACACACGATCCTTGACATGTCCAACTCCGCCAATTTGGATCCGCTGTAGCTTTCTTTCACGGGGATGAAATGAGCTACTTTGGTTAGCCTGTCGATGATGACCCATATCGAATCATATCCTGATTGGGTCCGGGGTAGTCCCACTATGAAATCCATACCGATTTCTTCCCATTTCCATTCAGGCACTTTGAGTGGTTGTAATAATCCCGCGGGTCATTGATGTTATGCTTTCACCAACTAACATGTGTCACATAGGGCAACAAGTTCCGCGACATCTCGCTTCATGCCATACCACCAATAGCTGCTCTTGAGGTCTTGGTACATCTTCGTACTCCCAGGATGAATGGAATAGTCGGAATCGTGGGCCTCCTTTAAAATCAATTCACGGATCTCCTTTACTTCAGGCACACAGATTCTTTTCCCGTGCCACACCGTACCCTGTTCATCCTCTCTAAAACCAGGGGCTTTATTTTCCTTGATGAGTTGTCTGATTTCTTGTATCTTCTCGTCATTCTTTTGACCCTCGTGTATGTCTCGCTCTAGTGTGGAGTCCACTTCCATAGCGATGGCTTCACCACTATTCACCAGGCATAAATTGAGCCTTATAACTTTGTCCTTCAATTCTGCAGGCATGTCCTTCAAGCTCAACTTATTGACCTGCACTTTCCGACTTAAGGCATCTGCCACGACGTTTGCTTTCCCAGGATAATAGTTGATGCCCACATCAAAGTCATTGATTAGCTCTAACCATCTCCTTTGTCTGAGGTTGAGATCTGGCTGTGTGAAAATGTACTTTAAACTCTTATGATCCGTATATATCTCTGTCCTCTTCCCCATCAAGTAGTGCCGCCAAATTTTCAACGCGTGTACCACTGCGGCTAGTTCTAGGTCATGTGTAGGATAGTTCTTCTCATGCTTCCGGAGCTGCCAGGATGCATAAGCCACGACATGCCCTTCTTGCATGAGAACACATCCCAACCCGTTTCCAGGGGCATCACAGTACACCAAAAGTTCTTCTGCATATCTGGCATAACTAGCACTTGGGCTGTTGTCAATCTTTTCTTTAACTCCTGAAAACTCGTCTCGCACTGCGGCGTCCATGTGAAGGTGATTCCCTTCTCCAACAGTTTGGTGAGGGGTCTCGAGATCTTAGAGAATCCCTCAATAAACCGTCGATAGTATCCAGCCAATCCCAAGAAGCTTCGAACTTCCCTGACATTCTCAGGGGTCTTCCACTTCTGTACATCCTCGATCTTGGCAGGATCTACGAAGATTCCTCCCTCCGAGATCATATGTCCTAAGAAGGGAACACTCTTTAGCCAAAACTCTCACTTGCTCAACTTGGCATATAGTTGGTGTTCCCTCAGCTTCTGCAACACCAACCTTAGATGTTTCTCATGTTCCTCTTCATCTTTGGAGAAGACGAGAATGTCATCTATGAAAACCACCACAAATTTGTCCAGATATTCCATGAATACCTTGTTCATGAGATACATGAAGTATGCCGGGGCATTAGTTAGCCCGAAAGGCATGACGGTGTATTCATACAGTTCGTACCGAGATATGAAAGTTGTCTTTGGAATATCGGTTTGCCTTATCTTAAGTTGGTGGTATCCTGACCTGAGATCAATTTTCGAGAACACACAAGCTCCCCTCAGATGATCAAACAAGTCTTCAATGCGGGGTAATGGGTACTTGTTCTTGATGGTTACTTCATTCAAGGCACGGTAGTCTACGCATAACCTTTGGGTTCCATCCTTCTTCGGCACAAATATCACTGGAGCTCCGCATGGTGAGGAACTAGGATGAATATATCCCTTCTCCGTCAATTCCCTTAAATGATCCTTGAGTTCTCCCAGCTGATTGGAGTCCATCCGATAAGGTCTCTTGTATATCGGAGCTGTTCCAGGCACTAGCTCAATCGCGAATTCCACTTCAAGATCGGGAGGCATACCTGGTAACTCCTCAGGAAAAACATCTGGATATTCCCTGATGATCCTGATCTCTTCCACCTTCACCTCAACATGATTTAATTTAATGTCCCTCCTAGGCTCTTGTATTGTTATGAACTTTACTCTTGTGCCACTGGGGTGATTTAGTTCCATCGTTCTGGTCGAACAATGGATGATTCCCTTATGTTTGGTCAACCAATCCGTACCCAAAATAATATCTATCCCTTGTGAATCTATCACTATGAGGTTGGCAGTAAATACTACCCCATTAATGTCTAGGTTCACCTTGGGACACACTTGTCTTGTCCTTATTTCTCCACCTGGAGAGTTTACTGCTAGCACATGGTTCATTTGTGTTGTTGCTAGGTCATGCTTCTTAACAAACCCTTGGGCAATGAACGAGTGGGTAGCACCAGAATCAAACAGCAGGGTTGCAATGTGTAAATTGGCAGGAAACTTACCAATTACCACGTCGGGTTCCTCTTGCGCTTCTTCCATGTCACGTGGTTCACCCGTCCTCGCATTACATTCTGCTGTTGCGGCTGTACGAGCTTCTTCTTTGGGCACTTATGGGCGTAGTGCCCCACTTCACCACAGTTAAATCATTGCACCCCAACCTTAGGTGCCTGGCCTTTGTTGTCTTGGGGTCGGTTTGGGGGTCCTTGTACTGCTGGTCAAGGTTGGTATGTAGGGCGAGGCTGCTGTCCAAACTGACGCTGTGACGGTGCTGGTGCTGCCGGAGGCCTGAAGTTCGGGTTGTACCCTTTCGGTGCTGAGTAGGGTACCGCAGCACGGCTCGTCTGCCCTGCGGGTTGCTGCATCAGACGTGGGCGGGTGTCGCTACCCGAGGCTTGGTGTGACCACCCGACCTTCCTCTTGTTTTCATTTTCCAAGGCCTTCAGCTTCCTTTCTACAACAAATGCTCTGTCCACCATCTTTTGGAAGCTTTCATACTCGTTGGAGGACATTGCACACTGCATTTCTGCGGTAAGTCCTTCCACGAAACAGTCTTGTTTCTGCTCATCAGTCTCTATGTCCCGTGGGGCATAACGGGATAGTTGAGTGAATTTAGTAAGGTATTCCCTCACAGTCATGTTTCCTTGCTGCAATCCCAAGAACTCCTTCCTATTGTTTTTGAGTTCACCCCTTGGTATGTAATGGTTGTGGAAGCTACGCTTGAACTCTTCCCAAGTGATGTTCTCAGGGTCATGATGGGCGGCCACGCAAGCGGTCCACCAATCAGCAGCAGGTCCATGCAATTGGTGAGAGGCAAACAGCACCCTCTCATACCCTTGGCATTGTATGATCCTCATCTTGCTCTCAATGGTCTTTAGCCAGACATCTGCCTCCATGGGTTCAGCAGCACTTGCAAACTTTGGAGGTTGAGTTCCCAGAAACTCACTCAACCTTGGTTGGCGTGGTGCAGCTTATGGAGGCGGAGCATGGTGCAAGTTGGCCACCACTTGAGTCAGGTTCTGGATGAGCTGATTTTGATTCTCAAGCATTTGGTGGATGGGATCAACTCCTTCACGGCGACCACCCCTGTCTTGGCCTCCAGAAAGATGAGGGTTGCCGGCCTCATCGTTGTTGGTGGGGTTGGCACCACGACCCTTTCTTCTTCCGTCCATCTATCATGATTAACCAGATGTTAATTTAAAGCATTACGTATTAACTTACCAGTTTTTGCTTGTTTAAACTTTAAGATTTTGAGAACTTATTTCATTCGTATTTTTTGAGGATTTCATGTCTTACGCGAACATAAATGCACTCTTAATTCATATGGGTTCACACACCAAAGCAAAACAACCTGAAGACGAGGTTGTGGACAAACGCCCATGGCTTCCACAACTCACGTCACACACCAAGTATTAACACACCATTAACTAAGGTAACGACTCGACTACTCGACATCCTGCTAAACTAAGGGAAGGACTCTACACTACTCGTATCACTGAGCTGGCTCCTCGGGATCTTCCGCATTATTGCGGCTGCCTTCTAACTCCGCTTTGGGTGGGGAGGCTGCTGGTGGAGAAGTGCGACGACGCCTGATCGCCCGGCGATCTGGGGAGTCAGGAGTCCATGTGTCATTCACAGTGAGACACAGTTCATTCCCATCTCCTCTTTCTCTCACCCTCAAGCAGGCTCGGAGCAACGCCTCGGTTTCTTCAGGGTGTCACGAACATCCTGAAGCTCCTGCTGACACTCCTGCAATCGAGTGCTGAGCATAGCAACATCCTCCAAGCACAAGTCCATGTGCTCATGGGAAGTCCCCTGCTGCACTGGCGGGTACTTATACTCTGTTGTACCACTCTCGCGCTGGAGGACATACATGTACTCAGTCTTGTCCAGGTGACGACGATAGATGTGACTCTGACAGGTGATTGCCTCCCAGGTGACATCCTTCTCCGCATCGACCTGTGTCGCTCGACAAGCTGGAGAGCGGTGGATCTTGAGCAGCTGATTTTCATGGATAATCCTCATCTCTGAACTCCATTCTTCCCTCTTCTCACGGATGGTCCTGGTGGAGCTATAGTGTATGATTACCTTGCCCGTATTGCCAGCGGCTTGGAGCATGCGTCGAAGACGGCGCAACAAGCCTCCTACTGCCAATCCGTAGGAGAGATACGTCACCGGACGGTTCTCCTTCCTCAGGGCAAGGGCAACTATGGAAACTCTCCCTCCGGTGGACTTGCGGGCGGTGCGGATCATGTGAACCATCTATAACATAAAGCATTTAAAATTAAGTTAGATAAGATTTTAAACAAAAATCCTATTTTGAATAAAAGATGGGGTAAGATGAATAAAATGGCCCATTAAATAACACTTTTCAACCAACACCTTGTAAAATAGTTTTTAAGAAAATAGGGTCCTTAAATACGTCCATTTCTACCTAGGTCCATGTTCCTACGGGCAACCTTGGCTCTATTACCAATTCTGTCGCACCAGGTTTTTCCGAAGAACAACCAAGTGAATATCACATGTATGCCAGGATCATTTTCTCATACATGTGATGACAAATAGTGAAGCATCATTTATTACAAGTCAGGTGTCGAATGTAAATAAGTCTTACATAGTATCTGTCTCGATGGACGATAATAAGTTCATAACATGTAGATAAAATAGCAGCGAAATATTATTCTTGTGGGCTCCGTCATAGGCGTTAACCGGGGGACTCCGTGAACCTAGAAACCTTCTTCGGATACGAAATCTTGACCATTAAACACCACATCATTCTCTTGACCTGAGCAGCAATATAAACCAACAAATATGCAAGTTTGAGTACCGATGGTACTCAGCAAGTGTGGGAAAGTTATATCATGCATGGCTAGAACAAGGAGAGGTTGAACTCATGGTTAAAGCACTATGCAATTAATACCTATCAGCTTAGCTTATTAAGCACCTACATTACTACATAGGTAAAATGGTCCCAATCTCCCAACCCATCATCATAATTAAATAACCATAACATCATTTCCAATGTTAAGCTCCCCGCTTAACATCCTCAACTTCCAAAGCCATCAATCCTCTTATCATGAATAAGTCCAAGCCGCTCTTGACCATGAGCACGGCTGTCATAACAGTTTTGACTCTGCAGAGTTTGCACCATTGTACCCACATATAGTGATTTCATCCCCCGTTGCCGGGTGGACTAAAAGAACCTCCATTATGCCAGTGGCTACGAACCACATTCACACTTCCCAGGTGTGTAGCCAGGAGATCACTACTAAGCCTTTACAAAGGGATTCCCGACGAGCGTGGGCCCACTGAGGTTTCACCCCTAACAGCATACAAGAGGCTCCAACCCCGCTACAGTGGCCCCCTCTTGAGCCTTGCGGTTCATATGGTAGTCCAGCTGACACCTACTCCCCGCACCATCCAACACACCCATACTACGCCGGGGATACACCTAATTAATTGGCCAAGCTGCCCCATCTCAGCATGTGGTTGGCACGGTAAAGCCAGGTTACATGCTTCATGAACCGGTCCTTAGGATCCAGGCAAGTACTAAACACAAACCCGAGTCTCGTGCACCCAGCACCAACCAAATCATCCAACTTGCCTCGATCCCTACCTCTACATAACTCATAATATCTCATTCAAGAATAAGGTAAATAAATTAATGATCTCATATGCCAATTATCCAATTCTTAGCATGGCTAAGCATAAACATTTAAATAAATGACATGATAAAATAAATCCCAACCCAAGCTACAAGGAAACAAGGTAATGCAATTCTAGGGAAATTTCCTAGCATGGGTTTCATATTTCAATTGACAATGCAAATAATTCTATCTACACATCCTAGTATAGGATCAAAGTGGTCAAGGACACTTGCCTTCTTCTTGCTGCTCTGGGAATGGATAATCCTGATTTTGGAAAGGAAGAACTTGCTCTGGAGCAGGTTCTACTCATACCATCACACATAGCAAAAGAAAACAACAATCCATAAGACATAGTTCACACTTTCACTTCATACAAACCACACATTCACATTTATGAAAATCATTCACATTTCTATGTGTTGTGGTTACTCTATGTGTGTTGATTTTGGGTTTACATGCACTTTTAAACATGTGCATATGATTTCTTACTTTTGTATTCAGATTTATTGTTTGCACACTATATATGAATTTCTAATTTAAACAAATTCCTTTATTCAATTGATACACATCTTAGCTACCAAGTATGCATGGAAGGTATTTTCCTATTCCAAATGGGTTTTCAGACCTTCTACCAAATCCAGACCTTCTACCAAATCCTAAACTGAAATCTTAGGGTTTTGGAGATTTCATTTATCATTTTCTAGTTATGCATACCTATTTTCCTATATTTTAAGATTTACTTTCTATACCTAATTGTGAACTTTATTATGACAATAGTAAGACACATCATCTAAACAGAATAGGTTCTGATGTAAAATAGTAAATAATATATTTTTGAACTTCTGAATTATTTTACATTTATTTTACCAATTTTCATAATTATTTCCTAGTCTAAAAATGGGTTTCTATATCTAATTAAACATGAACACACCCAAACAGATTTCATTTCAGCCTAAAATTTATTTTTAGCTCATTCTAAAGTTTCCAATTGTTATTAGGGTTTAAACTTGAATTTATAATGTGTGTGCCTCACTCTTTTTAAATTTAAATCTTAATTTCATAGTCCAATTCCGAAATTTAATATTATATAAGGTTAAAAAGGCAAACTTACCCCATCAAAGGGTTTATTATATTATTTTATAAATTTCCAGGGGTCTAACTACACATAACAGAGGGGTTTTCCTAATTTTTATTAAGTCCAGGGGCTAAAACTGATTTTTAATTGAATTTACATGAATTTCTGAAGTTCCAGGGGCTAGATCAGAAGTTTCCGGGCCTAGCTCGTATTTTCCGAGATCCCCAGGGGGGTAGCACGCAAGAATCCCGGCCTTTATAATGTGGGGCTGACGTGGACCGTCCGATTTAAAACAGACGGCTGAGATTATAACGTCGAACCGGTACGCGGGAATTTAAATTCTACCGTGCGATTTAAAATAGACGGCGCACAAGCGGCCACGTCGCTCTGATCGAGCGCGGGCGGCACTGCCCGGCGGCGCGCGGCGGCGGGAGGCGGCGATCTCACCGGAGAGCTTTGGATCTTCGTCAATTCTTCCTAAAACTGGGATTTCATGGCATAGATCGGTAGAGGGGAGGTCGGGGATCTCACCTCGGGGGTTTTCTTGAGCTTGGAGGTCCTGGAAAGCGGTCGGCGACGAGGTCCGAGATGAATTCACGGCGAGGCTCGTCGGCGCTGTGTTTGAGGCGCAAACCACCGAGTTTTCTGCACCTGCGTGGTTCCCCGGAGGCGGTGGATCAAGATCAGCGCGTTAGATCAGAAATCCCGAGCGAAAATCGAGCGAAATTGGCCGGAGAAACTCGGGTTCTCACCGGAAAAAAAACGGCTGATCGTGGGTGAAAATCGGGGAGATGCTGGTGTTTATATAGCCGGGGAGGGGCGGCGTTCGGTTGTGATCGAGTTTGCGTCGTCCAGAACCGAAATTCGGCTGGGATACGCGAGTATCCGGGGCGGTTTTGATTCGGAGGAGAGAAGAGTCCCGGCCGGCCGAGCGCGGGCGCGAGGAGGAAGAAGGATGGCGGGCCCCAAACGTCAGCGAGAAAGGGAACGGGGCGCGCGACTGCGGGCTGGCGCGGGGTGGGGTGGGCCGGCTGGTGGGTTTCGGCCCACTGGCCGGTTTTTTTCTGTTTTTCTTTTTCTTTTTCCATTTCTTTTCTGGTTTGAATTTGAATTTGAATTCCAACTAAATTTGATTTTCTGCAGCCCATGCAATACGTCCAAAAATTTTTAAATTCCCCTCTTAACAGGATGTTGGAGTGTTACAGCTCTACCCCCCTTAAAAGAAATCTCGTCCTCGAGATTGGTGGTTCTAAGAAAATAATTCCAGAAACTGTGCCTTGAGTTCGTCTTCTCGCTCCCATGTGGCCGCCTCTTCCAAGTGATGCTTCCACTGCACCTTGCACATCCGGATTCTTTTATTTCTTGTGAGGCGTTCCATTGTCTCAAAAATCTTTTATCGTTGCTCGGCATAAGACAGATCCTCAGCTACGTCAACCTCATTCATGTGTAACATCTCTTCAGGTGTTCTCAGACATTTCTTGAGCTGAGCATCTGCATATTGTGCTGCAAAGATTGTGAGATCACTAGCTCTATGCAAAATTCAGCAACTGTGAATTCATGATTGATCAAGTACCTTTTCTCGGACACATTATTTCAGCGGAGGGAATCGCTGTTGATCCGAGTAAGATTATCCAAGTGCAGAAATGGGAGTCGCCAAAGTCTGTGCATGAAATCAGAAGCTTCCTTGGTTTAGTGGGTTATTACCGGAGGTTCATTCTGGGCTTCTCCAAGATCACTAAACCGATGATGGAACTATTGAATAAGAGTACCAGATTTGTTTGGGGTGCTTCATGTGAACAAGCTTTCAAGACTTCAGTGAAGCGTCTCACAACAGCGCCAGTTCTTGCTCAGCCGGATACGACGAAGCCATTCGACGTTTATTGTGATGTACCTGGCATCGGTTTTGGCTGCATGATGATTCAAGAAGGACGAGTGGTCGCTTATGGATCTCGTCAACTCAAGAATCACGAGCAGCATTATCCAACTCATAAACTTGAGTTAGCTGCCGTGGTCCTTGAGACAGCCAGGACCTCATCGGGTGGTGCCGTGTTATGCGGCACCCAAGAGCACACAGGTCGATGAACACACATCATATTACATAAATAGTTTGCGGAAGCCTACAAGAATGTTTTACAAATAGTTATATCAGAGTAAACTACAGAGTAAGACTATCACTCTCACGACTCATATCTAAACTAGCAACAAAGAAACGGTCCAGCCCGCGGATATTTCTTACTAGCAACACGAAGACAATCTGCAGCGGCGAGGATGCTCTTTGAGTAAGCACTCGGAGGTTCCCGAGTCTCATCAGCACCCCTTCTCATAAGCATCGAGTCAATTACCTGCAAAACAACTCGGATAGCATCCGTGAGCATAACGCTCAGCAAGGCTTAACTGTCACCCTAAACATGAAACTCTAAGTGAGGTTATGAACCTAACATAGGATGGCATAAGCATAATTAAACTCGCCTAAAAGTGAATCCCTACTTTCAGGTATTAATTGCAGCATTTTAAGTAACCCTGGGCACGCCACATCGGGAGTCCACAATCAAACAAGAAACGCTTTCCCCCGATGTAAATTGCTCATGGCATAAAAGAATCGAGTTTGCACTAGCCTATTCATCAAGATCCAATACAACGCTAGTATAATACTTCACATCAATATGATTAGTTCCTTTATCATGCAAGTTCTTACTACGTCACGACTGTGAGAACAAGTATGCTCGGTCCATTCCGCGAGCGACGGTGATTCGAATCAATAACACCCGGACTACACGACACGTACGCCCGTACTCGACGTTGCCTACAACAACCATCACTGACGTCGTACGTGGCAGCCTTTCCCCCGTTTCACCCCCGCTGAATCGATCAAGTCGCCCCGTACAGTAGCTACTCTCATGGTGCACCTTCCGACGTGAGATGTCATGAGAATATTCCCCACATACTGCACACCGGCCGTCCGCCTGAGGCGACCCGAAAAGTCCCAACGACAGCTTCCCGAGGTACATCGGTTTACTGGGTCCCATATAGCCAGCATGAGTCCGGTACACAACTCAAACTTGTTCAACAGGGCCGCATACGGATCGGTCCTTGACCGACACGGACAGGTCTACAGCACCAAGGCCCCTATGTCCTGCTGCCCCTACAACCTTCTGGTCTCAACTTTAACTTGCTAATTCATTCATGAACCAATCCCGTATGCCCCCGTTGTTCCTGAAACTGCGAGTAGCATCTCACCACTCGACTTCTACCGAAACATACTTAAGCATGGCAGTTCTACACGGTGAACGACACCTACCCAATACTCCATGGGTCATTTGGCTATGCAAGAGGGGTATCAAACACTAGACCTAATGCACAGTTCAAATCTTAACCCAAAGTGAATACAAAATAAAAACTTAACAGTTGTTAAATGCAAACCGGAGCTTGCCTGTTTTGCAGGGTAGTCATATATAACAGTTAGTGTCCTTGCAGATCCACCCTTGACTCTCCGGAGCTTGATCCACTTCGATGAATCACTCCTTTGAGTCCCCTTCGTTGTGGTTCCTATTGAAATGCATATGTATATGTTTCATGGAATGTAATGGAAAGAAGTTATAGAATTACTTTCTTAAGAACAGAGGTTGTGTGGAAAAGCCAAGCATGGCTTGGTTTGCCTCTGTTGTGCAAAGAACATAAATAACTAAATTGACCTTAAGGCCTTAGCTATACACTAACCCTTTTCTCTAATGAACATAATAGATAAGCTGAAAAGATTTGAGTGCAACTGAAGAACAAGGACTCCAATGGCCTCAAAACTTTTACAGCAGGTTCTATACTACCTAAGGATTTAGCTTGCCAAATTGCAGCTAATGTGGAGTCATATTGTGTCCCCCATAATCCTCACAACATCTCTTATGTATTTTTCCCTTATGCATAAGTATGGAGAATAAGAACAGGGAGTTCAAGGACTCATCTTGGGCTGATAATTTACATGTGTGTTCTTGATCACATGAAAGTAATCTGGTCCAAAATTCAGCCCTTTTACTTGAGTAGTTCTCCCAGAACAATTCTTTAAGCATTTGTACTTAAAACAATTAATTCTGAGGTAATGTGTATTTTCATGCTCAATTAAGTAAACTACAATTTCAAGTATGTCCCAGAGAGCTTGCCTAAATTTTCCTGTGATTTTTGGAGCTATGGATTGTTTAGAACAGATTTTTGAAGTGGGAAACCTTTTCTGAAAATGTTTCTGAACTCTTTTGAACACAGTAGTTTGCATTTAGCAAATTCCTTCTCAAATGACCTTCAAATTAGATGAAAATTTGCTAGTAGGTCAATACTATGCTAAAGATTATTCTGGCAAAATTTGGGGATTTTTGGATAACCCAAACTCCCTCAATAATTCTTTTTCAGAAAACCTTCCAAGAATTTTCCAGAATATAATATTAACTTTCATACAAATCTGAGTTCATATTTGGATAGAACACAGAGAGATGAATCCAACCCAATTGGAATCACTCAAATTGGAGTTTTCTACAGGGAGATATGAATTTCTAAAGATTGAGCTAAGTCTGGAATTATTTTCCTATTGAAAATCCGGCTGGACCCACAGTTTTGAATTCCAGCCAATAGAAACGAAGCCACACCGGGCCACAGCGTCTCTGCGCGCCAACACACGGGATCCCGGCCACACCCGATCCCGGGTTTAAAATTTGAGCTGCTGACAGGCGGGGCCCACACTTCGTCTTCTTCCTCCGGCTCCCTCGCTCGCGCCAGCGCTGACCCTCGCTGGCCCGACGCCGTAGCTCGCCGGCTCGCTGTTTTCGGCCACCGCCTGAGCTGAAACTCGCCGCCAGGGAGTTTGTGACACCGAGGAACACGACTGTGGGGTCTGCTTGGGCTGCCGGCGGCCGGAAACTGGCCGGCGACGTGCGGCAGCCACTGTGGAGGTTCGGTAGCGTTGCCTAGGGTTTCCAGCCCGCCAAAACCTGCGCCGACGATCCCTACAGCACCAGCGCATCTCTAGGAAGATCGGCACGGTCTCAAAGTAGCTCGGAAGTGGCGGGAACTAGGTTGTCATCGTGCGACCGAATGAGTCCGCCATGAACAACCCAAGAAGAGCTCGAAATTCGCCGGTCTGAGGCGTTTTCATGCGCTGGATGCAAAAGGGAAAATAATCGCTGGCTAATCCAGCTGCTACGTGCAAGATTTGAGGACCTAGGAAGGATTAGAGAGCGGGAATTTGTTGAATCCATACCGGAAGCTCGGAATGAGGTCGCCAAAGCAAAATCTTGAAATTCGCCGTCGACAGCTCACGACACGGCCTGAGCTTCGGCTGAGAGCAGCACCGCACCCGTGCGCGTCCGTAGGTGTGATTGCTCGGCCGTGAAACCCCCTGTGGAGGGCTGTCCACGAGCGCCCGATCACCTTCTTGAACTCGGTCGCCGCGGCGGCGGTTGTTCTCGGGCACCGGAGGCCGCAGCTCACTTGATCGTGGGTCAGGGAGGTGGAGGTTGAGCTCGTGGGAGTGTTTAGCAGCTCGCCGTTTCTTCGATCGGACTGAGAGCGGCGGGGAGAAACAGCCGCTGTTCGTGCGCTCGCAAGGGGAGGAGAACAACTGGGTCTTCGCTCGGCTGAGGCACGATAACGTCGAAGGAACCGCCTTCGGCGGCCGCGCGTGGGGGAAAGAAGCAGCTGGTGGCGCTGCCGAGCGTCCCAGTGGCTCTACGGTGGGAGCTGCTCGTGGCTCACGTGTTGTTCGGTGAATTTCCCCACTGGGCTAAGACTTAGGGTGCAAGGTTTCTTCCTTTAGCTCTATGACATGTGGGTCCCACTCCACATGTACCTCCCAAATATCTTTTCAAGCTGATCCTCTTAATTCCCACAATTCTGACTTTTAAAATGTGGGTTAGAATTTGAATCTTTCCAATTCAGTTTGAATTTGCTTGCCAAAATTGAATATGGGTGAAGTTTGCAAATTCTTCTCTTTAACTCCTTTTTGAGCCCACCCTACAAATAGAAAGTTGGGGATCAAACTCCTCCCTATAATTCCAACTATGTGGCTGCATTTTTAATCAATGTCCTTGGTCACTACATGTGTGAACTTTGAATTTCAAAATCTGATTTTTCAAACTTACATGCAAAGAGGTATTTAACTCCTTATTGGTTCAACACTTTTAAATAAAAATGTGAGCCTCATTTTGGATGGTCATCCATGTATTACTTTGCATGAAGAAAAGTTTTAGCAAGTCCCATTTTTCATGTCTTTGCCACACATATGAACTCAAACCTTAGTTTTTATTCATACACATTTTTGGGACTTTTACAGTCCTTGCTTTGAAGATGTGGAGGCATTACTTGCTCGGAAATCTTGTACACCTCTACACCGACCACAAGAGCTTGATATACATCTTCACTTAAAAAGAACTGAACATGAGGCAATGAAGATGGCCAGAGCTCATTAAAGATTATGAACTTGAGATTCATTATCATCCGGGAAAGGCGAATGTGGTCGCCGATGCACTCAGTCGTAAGGCGCATGTTCATCATTTGACTATTGCTGAAATGGATGATGAAGAACCAAGTATATGTGTCATCCCGTATGGAGCACTCTATAATCTCGCTCTCATTCCTACCATCCGAGAGGAGATCATTAAAGCTCAAAGAAAATACAAGTATGTCTCACATACGGAGGAGAATAGACAACTTAGAAATGAAATGCTTCCGGAAGGGCGAAGAAGGTACATTGTGGTTAAACGACCAGATAGTAGTACCCCAGGATATGGGACTATGGAAGAATATTTTGAATGAAGCCCATTTGTCCAAATTTTCCATTCATCCGGGCAGCAATTTAATGTACCAAGATCTCTGGAAGAAGTTTTGGTGAACACGTATGAAACGTGAAATTGCAAAGTACGTTTCAGAATGTGATACGTGTCGAAGAGTTAAGGCCGACCATGTGAAGAAGTCGGGCCTGCTGCAACCGCTGCATATACTGGCATAGAAGTGGGAAGACTTGAGTATGGACTTCATCATCGGGTTGCCGATGATCTCCCACCATCATGATTCGATTTAGGTAATCGTTGACCGGTTAACCAAATCAGCACACTTCATCCCTGTGCATACCAGATACAATGCCAAGTAGTATGCGTAGTTGTACATAGCACGAATCTTGTGCTTACATGGAGTTCCCCGTACCATTGTGTCCGACAGAGGATCACTGTTTGTAGCCCGTTTCTTGGAGCAGCTACACGCATCCTTGGGAACCAAATTGATTCGAAGCTCCGCGTATCACCCTCAAACCGACGGGCAAACTGAGAGGGTTAATCAAAACTTGAAGATATGCTAAGAGCGTGTGCCATCCACCACGGTAAGAACTGGGATGATCACTTACCGTTGCCGGAGTTCTCGTACAACAACGGTTATTAAACGAGCATCAAAATGGCACCATATGTAGCTCTCTAAGTCCGGAAGTGTCATACACCATTGAATTGGTGCGAGTCCGGTGAACGAGTCACATTCGGGGTTGATCTTGTCAATGAAGCCGAAGAGAGAGTTCGGATAATACAATAGAACCTCAAAGCTGCTCAATCTCATCAAAAGAGCTACACAGATCAGAGGCGTTGACCGCTGCATTTCGACGTCGTAGAGCACGTATATCTTTGTTTGTCTCTGATGAAAGGGATTCATCGGTTCGGTGTCAAGGGGAAACTTGCTCCCTGATTCATCGGTCCATTTGTTATTACAGAGAAGTGCGGGACCGTAGCCTACCGGCTGGAACTACCGGAAGGCCTTGCCGGTATTCATGACATCTTTCACATGTCACAGCTGTGGAAGTGTCTCATGTTTACCGCTGCTGTCCGCACCGAAGATATCGATGAGTTAATGCCAGATCTCACATACACCGAGCAAACAATGTAGATTATCGACAAAAAGACCCAGATCACCTGGAATCAGACTTTTAAATTTTACAAAGTCCTGTGGAGTAATCATACCTCAGAAGAGACGACGTGGGAAAGAAAAGATTACATCCACAAGAATTATCCAGAACTTTTGTCATAGACTTTGTAAATTACCCTCCAGTCTCATTCTTCTTTTGTAATATCGGGACGAGATTCCTTTAGGGGGGGGGAATGTAAAGGTCCCAAAAATATGAATGCAAATAAACTGAAGTTTGAACAAGCATTTGATTTCATATGTATAAAAATTAGGACTTGTTTAAACTTTCCACATGTGATGCTATACATGAGTGTTCCACCACACTAGCAAAAGATTAGTGGAGTGCTTGGGGACAAAGTTACTTTAAAACCCATGTGTAAGTTTTCATATGCACAAGAAAGTGTAAATTCAGATTTTGAACTCCATTTGTTTAACTCAAATTTCAAATGATGGTAACACGATGGAAATGCAAACTGTTGTGTTCAGACTCTCACTTGAAGCAGCTAAATTTAAAATCATATTTCATATTTGAATTCCTTAGGTCCAAATTATTGGGTATGCAAAGTTTCATGAGTTTTTGAAATGTTTTGCTATTCATTTTCCAATTGGACTTAAATTTGCAATGAATTCAAATACACATTTGAATTTGGATGAAACTTACCCAATTATCCAAATACAGTTCAGATTGAATTTCGAACGATTGAATTTGATCATTTGCCAAATTTTGGAGATATTTTGGATATATAAGGGGGAGTGTGGGACCCAATTGTCATATGCCCAAAAGATCTTCAGTGTTCAGTCTCTGTTTCTCCACTCGGAAGTCACCGAGGCAGCCGCAGTTTCACCGGGCGACACCGAGTGCACTGAGAACCATCTCCTCTCTGCTGTTCCCTCGCGTTGGAGAAATGTGTGTGTGGCTCATCACTCGTTGCCATGCTCCTTTTACCCAACACCGAAGCTTGGCTCTTTTTCTTCCTCTCTCGCGCACAAGAACAGAACACACCGTCGCCACTCCTTCGATGGCTCGGGCACCCATGAGCTCACGCGAACAAAGCCTCTGGAGTAGAAAAACGGCACCAGAACCTTTCACTCTCCTTCCTCGACGCGCCACCGAGTGAGCTCGGCCTCCGCAACCCCAAGCACCCCATGTTCTTGTGGTGGCTAAACTCAACCGAAGAAGGAGGCCTCCGACACAGCTTCACCCGGACCTCTCATGGCCAAGCAAAGGCACCTTTGGACGCACCAAGACCCCACACTGCTCACCTCCAAAGATCAAGCCGAGTGGTTGATCATCGACGGTGGAATTTTAGTTTTACTTCCTGCCGTTGTAAACCGACCCTCGGGTAAGGAAACCCGAAATTCCCGTTCAATCCGCATTTATAGTTCGGCAAACTTCGCACACATGCTCTAGAATAGCCCACAATCTTCCACACATGAAAACACCGCCTAAGATGAGGAGTAGAGGCACTAATTCGAGGTTTTCCGACGGTGCACCGCCATTTTCATCTTGGGCTCACGGTGAGAAGTATCTTAGAGTCATTCCCGATCCCTTTTGAACCCATGTAGAGCTCCTACAGACTCCACCGGTGCTGTAGAGCCGCTCCACCGAGGCTTTGGCGGGCTACAAGGGCCGGGCGACGTCGCCGGACATCGGTTTGAGCCGCCGCTCGGTGCGAGCTAGGGTAGACCATCGCCGGCCAGGGGAAGTCCTTCCAATGTGTTCAGCGCATGTTTCTACGATCTGGCCGGAGAAGCGAGTTCTGGTGGGAGCACAGCAGATGGCCGGAGAAGCGAGTTATGGTGAGCTCCGGCGAGGGGCGGCACGGGCACGCGCGGGAGTTGTCCAGTGGTTGAAGGGGCCGGGCCCTCTGTCAGTGAGAGGAGATTTCATTTGGGATCTTCTGTGGCCTCGGATTAGTCTGTGGCTGCATGGCGATGACCCTGTGGCCCCGTGCGGTTTGCCCGAGAAAGCGCCACGTAGCCCCTGGACCCCACAGTCAGAATTTGAACTTTTTCTCGAATTTATTTGAATTGTAGATTTTCTTTGAACTTTGGAAGAGCATAACTTTTGCTAGGAAACTCCAAAATTAATGAATCAAATTTGGTTATATTGAGGTTGAAAAACTCTATCCAAATATGCAACCCAATTTGTATGTAAGTCAAAAAATAATTCTGTAAAATCCTTTAAACTTTTCAGCAAAAGAATTTTAGAGGGAGTTTGGTTCATATAAAAATCCTCAAATTTTGCCGAAGTAATCCTTAGGATATTATTGAACTCCTGTAAAATTATCAGCTCATTTAGAGTTCATTTGGTTAGGAGAATTCAGATTTAAATTTTCTGTGTTCAGATGAATACAGAAACCTTTTCAGAAAATCCCCAAAACTTGTCAAATCATTTCTGGGCAATTGTGAGCTCCAAAAATCCTAGGAAAATTCATTCAGGTTCTATGAACTATAATTGACATTTTAGTGTACTAAGTTTTACATGAACATGTGAGTTACTTCAGAATTAATTCCTTTTTGCTTAATTGCTTAGGGAATTGTTCTGAATAAACCACTCAGTGAAAAGTGCTAATTTTTGGTCCAGATTACTTTCTTGTGACAAGGAACTCACTTGAAAATTGTCAGCTTCATTGGAGCTCTGGATCATCACGTTTCTCTTTATCCTCTTTAGCTGATTAAAACACAAGTGAGGGATGCACTTATCACTTGATCATTTTGCTTAACCCAAACCCAAACCTTAGCACCAGTTTCATTTTAAATTCTTAAACAGAGTTTTGGTTTTAAATTTATCATTAGGCTTGATAGAAAAATCTTTACAATTATTTACATAAGCATTTCATATCGTATAGTCATCGACGTGGGAGATTGTGAAGCAAAAGAGAGTTGGATAAGGGAGCAAGGTGATCAAGCCTCAAGTGATCAGAAATCCTAACTGAATTTACATTCTTAGTCACCTGCAAAACAGGCAAGCCCTGGTTTGCATTCGAGCAATTTTATAAAGTGTTTTCATTTCTAGAGATCATAGCTATGAATTATTGATTGCATTAGGTCTAGATGATATTGAAAACCCATTTGCATGACCAGATTTACACAGGGGAAAAAGGGTAGATTAGCACCTCCTCGAGTGGATTTAGGCTACGCTAAATGTTAATTTTGAAGGACCGGTGGAAGTCAAGTAGTTGGAATCTACTTGTGAGTTTAGGGCTTAGTTTCATCGAAACGGGTTATGAATAGAAGTATTGATGAAAATTCACAAGTGAGAAATTGAGACCGGGCAAGGAGATTGAGATGCAGCAGGCTGCGGACCGTGTGTGCATAGCCCTGCCTGTGTCAGTTAAGGCGCGTCTGTGCTTGGCCCTGTTGGACAAGTTTGAGTTCTGTACCGGCCGCATACTGGCTATTTGGGACCAAGGAAACCGATGTACCTCGTGAGATCCACATGGGAACTTTTCCGATCGGCTTAGGCTTTCGGCGTCAGTACAGCTAGAGGTAACTCGCTCAAGAACATATCACTGTGGGTATGTACCTTGAGGGAGCTTGTTGTTCGGGGCGATTAGACTGCGTCCTGTGTGGAAGAAATTGGGAAAGGTGGCTGCGTACAACATCAGTCGAGGTTGCTGCCGGCAACTTGGAGTATGGGTGTATGTGTCATGTAGTCCGGGCGTGTATTGATTCGAATCACCGTCGCTCGCGGTCATATGGGCATACTTGCCCACTACGTCTTGACGTAGTAAGAAGTGAAGTGAATTCTTTTGAATTTGATAAGGCTTGTGATCTAACTTGTATTGTGACCATGCTTGAATTAGAGATAGTGCTAATTAAACTTTACTTTACATTTTGCAAGAAGCATCGCAACAAAGCGTTTCTTTTTTGATTGTGGAGTTGTGATGCTGCTTGGCTCAAGATCTTTAAAATGAGGCTTTAAAATCAGAAAGTTAAGGATCAACTGTTGGCTAGTCCTTTATGCAAATTCAGCTACCTTTTTCAATCCGTCGTGCATGTAGAGTTTCTTGTTTAGAGGAGACGGATCAGTCTTGTTGAGCCTATGTGCTCACGCTTGCTATATGAGTAGTTTTGCAGGTTAACATCGACGCTTATGAGGAGGTTGTCCTGTGAGACTCGGAGACTTCCGAGTCGTTTAACACATGGAGATCCTAGCCACTGTAGTTATCTTCGTGTTGCTAGCGAGAAGAGTCTGTCGGCTGGACATCTTCTCGAGTGCTCAGTAGTTATTCAACGTGAGATGATTATAGTCTTTCGCTGTAGCTATTTGATGTAAAATATTTACAAAGAACACTTGTAAGCTTCCGCTATTGATTTATGTGATACAGTGTTCCTTATATGTGTGCTGTTGGGTGCCGTATATCACGGCACTACCCAATGTAATTCCCGGGCGAGAGGCATGGCCCCGTGGCAGGTCGGGCCCTGTCAATCGGTTCTACAGCACCGGTGGAGTCCGTAGGAGCTCGACGTCAACACGAAAATGACCGGGGATTGCTCTAAATACGTCCTCTCCATGCACCCGAAGCTCCCCGCTACGGTCGCCGTTGGAAAATCTCGGAATAGGCCGTCTACCGGGGGTTTCATGCTAGGGGTGCAAAGAGAAGTTGTCCACTGTCAAGTCTAGCTCGTGTGTATGCAGTTTTGTTGGCTATAAGCAATAATTGATCGGGAATTTGGAATTTCCTTACCCGAAGGTTGTTTTGCACCGGCCGGACGAAGAATCGGAAATTTGCCGGCGATGAGCAAGGTTTCCGCCTGAGCTTTGGAGGTGAGCAGCACGGAAACTTGGCGCATCCAAAGGTGCCTTTGCTTGGCCGTGAGAGGCTATGGGTGAAGCTGTCCATGAGAGCACCTCGTTGTGGTTTCTTCCAGCCGCCGCAAGAAAAACTTGGTCCCGCGTGAGGAAGGCCAAGAACCGGTCGGCTGTGGTCCGAGGAGATCATGGAGGGATCCATGGTGCCGTTTTGCTACTGCTTGAGGCTTTGTACGCACAGGGGCAAGGGTTCCCGATCGAGACCGAAGAGGTGGCGGTGTGTGGAGGCTCTGTTCTTAAGTGAGGAAGAAAAGAAACAGAGGCGAGCTTCTGTGTTGTGGGCAAATAGAACACGCATGAGGTGAAAAGATCGCAGCTGAGGTGGTTTGGGGTGAGCTGGGGTGTGTGGGGGATGGACGCCCCGCTACTCCAGGAATCGCATTGGGTGCTGCCGTGTTAGACGACACCGACTAGCACACACAGAAATGAATCCAAGACATACACAAGTGTGTATTAAACAACAAATCTGTTTTACAAATATTTATGTACATTCTAATGTAAAGCAGCGGAATATATAAACAAAGTTGCAGTGGAAATACAACTGTGATCACTCTCATGAACCTAGCTAAGCAGCAAAGGAGTTATCCTGCCCGAGGATAACACTTTCTAGCAGCAGAAAATGGATTCGGCGGTGAGCAGGGTTTCTTGTGACCATGCAGCCAAGAATGGCGCTGGCAATCTTAACCTTTCACGATATACGATGAATTACCTGCAAAACAACAACTCTGCAAGAGTGAGCACGATGGTTCAGCAAGACTAAACCGTCTTTCCTAAGGCATGCAACTCTACATGAAGGTAACATAAGACATAGACATTTTAAGTTGCATAAAGACTCGCCTACAAGTTCATCCTTGATTTTCAGATTTTAGCCATCATAGTAATGACAATGCGCCGAGCAACAATGGAAATCCACAATCAAACAAGAAACGTTTCATTCCAATGTTATTTGTCCCAAAGTGGAAAATAATTTTAATTTGATCTATCTCTACTTCATAAATGGTTGTCATGCAATTTAATTTAACATAACAGCATATAAAACTTGCAAACTGTTGTCACTCAACATTCATTACTACGTCACAACACAGTGAGCAAGAGGTACTCATATCCGCGAGGGACGGTGATCTGAATAACACACTGCCCGGTTTACTCAACACATACGCCCATCTCTGAAGACCCAAATCTGGTGTCCTTCATTACGTCGTATGTGGCAACCATTTGCAGGACACCCGACTGTAGAACCGGTCGCGCTGTCTCGGGCTCATAGGTCTAACGAGACGGTGTGGTATGCCTCTACAATCCAGTTAACCTGGTACATCGGTTTCCTGGGTCCCATATACCAGTAAACATCTGGTACACAACTCAATACTTGCTCAGCGGGGGTGCACACAAAAACGGTCCTTAACCGACACAGGCAGAGCTAATCGACCAATACTTCATCTTGTCACTGCCTACACTCTCAACCCAGTATCATCTTTGGAAACATAAACTTTAGTTTGCTTCTTAAACCATAACCGTGTGATCCCGAACTATAGCTCGTGAGTAGATTCCAACTACTCGACTTCTACCGCATGTCATAACCTAATTAGCATGGAAATAGTCTACAGTGGGGAAACTTATTCTACCCTTTACTCCGGGGTTCATTTGGTTATGCAGTTGGAGTATAAATCATTCTTGACCTAATGCACAAACAAACTTTAAACCATAGTAGTGAACAAAGTAAGAACTTAACAACTTAAATGCAAACCAGAGCTTGCCTTTGTTTTGCAGGTGACTAAAGTCAGATAATTATGCAGTTAGTTGCTGATGACTTGAAGCTTAATCACGTGCTCTCCTTGCTCCTTGATCCAAGCTTTACTTCCTTCACACCTCTCCACGTTAATCACTACATGTTATGAACATGCATATGTATTAAATTATAAATTCATTGTGATCAAGATTCATCTGAGAATTTTCATATGAGTTCCTTGTCAGAAGAAAACACTCTGGACCAAAATTCAGAACTTCTCAATGAGTGGATCATCCAGAACAATTCCCTAAGCATTTAAGCAGAAATGAATAAATTCTGAGGTAATTTGCATGGTAATGCAAAACCAAGTGAATTACAATGTAAAACATAGCTCAGGGAGCATGTATGAATTTTCCTAGGAATTTTGGAACTAGGAATTGCCCAGCACTGATTTTTCAAAGTATGAATTATCTCTGAAAAAGTTTCTGGACTTTTTGAACACAGCAACTTGTACTCTGAATTTTTATACACAAACCAACTCCAAATTAGCTTAAAATTTAGCAGGAGTTCAATAATATACAAAGGAATATTCTGCCAAAATTTGGGGATTTTTGGATGAGTCAAATTCCCTCAAAAATTCTTTTACTGAATAGCTTCAAAGAATATTCCAGAATTTATTATTTACTTTCATACAAATTGGGTTGCAAATTTGGATAGATCTGTCCAAGCTGAATCTAACCCAGTATGGAGTTTCCTAGCAAAAGTTATGAAGTTCTAAAGTTTGAACTAAATCTGTGAATTCAAATAATGCGGGAAAAGTTTAAAAACCTGACAGACGGGTCCGGGGTGACATGGGGCTACCAGGAATCTGAACATACGGAGCCACAGAGATAATCTTGCACAGTCACAATTTGATCCAGTGCCACAGAAAATCCTGTTTCCTCGAACAGAGGCTGACGTGTGGGCCAGCCCCATCGTCTTCCTCCTCTCGCCTCCCGCCCCAGCCCGCTGCCTAGTTTGCTAGTGACCTCGCCGGGAGGGGGTTCCGGTGCCATAAACTTGCTAATTCTTGCTGCCTCTACATATTTTCGTATGGGTAACACGCTGCCGGCCTTCACACGAACCGTGGATAGCCGGAAACCTACGCGCTACGGCAACCGTGGCTGAGGCATGTTCGGGGACGTAGCTAGGGCTCTGTGATGCACCAAAAGCCTCGCCGTTTGCTCGTACAGCACCACTGCACCAAGGAGAACACGGAACTGCGTGATGATCTCGCTGAAACTTGCCGGAGGTATGAACTCACCGTCGAGCTAGGTCAAATTGCGGCGAAATTCGGAAAACACGAAGAACTCCGGTTATGGTCGACGGTTTTCCGTGGTGTTTGATCCTCTGAACTCGCACTGAGGTAGAGGAGATGTGTCCTACGTTTTCTGCCGAGTGGTTTACCGTGTGGCATGAATTTTTTATTAGAGCCACCTCGGAGCATATTGCATGCCAGAGGAAAAGCGGTGAAATTCCAGCGAGACACGCCATAGCATGTTGCCAGGGTTGGGAGGAGAGTAGAAGGGTTCTAGGTGAACCTTTAGGCGTGCAAAACTTGATGTAATAACGACCCTAGCAGCCGGGCGTCGAGTTCTTGTGGAGGCGGCTTAACATGGTGCCGGGGAGGAAATTCACGCTCCGTTCCAGGGGTTCCGGTGGGGTGGCGCCTCGTTCTTGCTTCGAGCACGCAGAGGGAGCTTCGGCGATGCTGGAACCGAGCTCAGTTGGGCGTGAAAACAAACGAAACGTCTGGGCGCCGGGGACCCAAAGGTTTTTTCCCTGCCGGGTGCGTCTGCGTCGAGGAACCCGTGACAATGGATGAGCAGCAGTGGGGAGTCAGTTTGTGAGATGGAAATATCTCGGTTTTGGCTGCTAAGAGCAAAGAACCAAGCCCGGGGTTTGCCCGGGAGGTGGCAGCGGCGCTGCCTCGGTGGCACGCGCTGCTGTTTAGCGGCTTCAAGTGAAAACAGAGGAAGACTTCGGTAGCAAGTTTAAACATCTCAATGACAAGTGGGTCCCACTTCTTTTCTCTCCCAAAATATCTCCAAATTTGGCCTATTGCAAAATTCAGTCACGAGGAGCTCAAATTTGAAATCCATTTGTGGAATTGACAAGGTTTACTTCAGTTTCAGATTTGAATTCAAATTCCAATGAAATTACAATCCTCTTTGACATACATGTCAAAGTACCTCCAAATTTTCACAAACTTTGCCATCCCTCATAATTCGGACCTGAAGAATTCAAATATGGATTCAACTTTTTAGTTTGGGTGCTGCAAAAGGGAGGTTTGCAACCACAGTTTGCATCTTCCTTTTGAGAGGACCACATTTGAATTTAAGTGAACATCTGAGTTCAACTCTGAATTTAAAACTCTTCTTGCACATGAGAACTTTCACATGGTGTTTCATTCAACCTTGGTTTAACACAATTCAACTGAATATTCGAGCTCATTTGGTTGCACACCCAGGTGTATCATCATGTGTTAGAAAGTTTTAGTAAGTCCCATTTTCTTGAATTTGAAACCCAGCTTTATTAATAACTCATGTTTTTAATTTACAAGTTTTTTGACTTTTACAGGGTCGCTCGGAACGGTGAGTGCGTCCTGGCACGGCGGTCCCCTGCTGTCGAGTGCTCGGCAGTAGCAAAACCGAGTTTCAAGACTGAAACTTTAGTGGCAAGTCTACTGCCCCCAATGACATGTGGGTCCCACAAGTAAGCTCCCTCTTATCGTCTAAAAGATCTCAACTTTTGCAAATGCTCCGATTCAATTGTGCGAAATTTGAATCCGAACTGCATTTGTATAATTGGGCAAGTTTCATCCAAATTCAAATTTGAATTTGAATTCTAGCAAAGTCTCTCCAAAATTCTTGAAACTTTGCATCCCCACTAATTTGGACCTGAGGAATTCAAATATGAAATATGATTTAGAATTTAGCTGCTGAAAATGAGAGTTTGAGCACAACAGTTTGCATTACTATTGGGTTGCCCTCATTTGAAATTTGAGTTGAACAAATTAAGTTCAAAATCTGAATTTACACTTTCTTGTGCACATGAGAACTTACACATGGGTTTTAAATTAACTTTGCCCCCAAGCACTCCACTAATCATTTGCTAGTGTGGTGGAACAATCATGTATATTATCACATGTGGAAAGTTTAAACAAGTCCCAATTTTCATACGTATGAAACCAAATGCTTGTTGAAACTTCAGTTTCTTTGTATTCATATTTTTGGGACCTTTACATTCCTCCCCCCTTAAAAGAATATCAACCCGAGATTACAAAAGAAGAATGAGACGGGAGGGTAATTTACAAAGGATATGATAAAAGTTCCGGAGAGTGCTTGTGGATGTAATCTTCACTTTCCCACGTCGCCTCCTCTGCGGTATGATTACTCCACAGGACTTTGTAAAATTTCAAAGTCCGGTTCCGGGTGATCCGGGTCTTTTCGTCGATAATCTGCACAAGTTGCTCGGTATATGTGAGATCCGGTTTCAACTTGTCGATGTCTTCGGTGCGGACAGCAGCTGTAAATTTGAGACACTTCCACAGCTCTGACACGTGAAATATGTCGTGAATACCAGCAAGGTTTGCTGGTAGTTCCAGACGGTAGGCTACGGTCCCGCACTTCCCTGTGATGGCAAACGGACCAATGAATCGGGGAGCAAGTTTCCCCTTGACACCGAACCGATGAATTCATTTCATCGGAGACACGCGAAGATAAAAGTGCTCTCCGACGTTCAAATGCAGCGGTCAATGCCTCTGATCCTCGTAGCTCTTTTGACGATTTGATCAGCTTTGAGGTTCTCTTGTATTATCTGAACTCTCTTGACAAGATCAACCCCGACTCGTTCACCAGACTCGCACCAATTCAATGGTGTACGACACTTCCGGCCGTAGAGAGCTTCATATGGTGCCATTGATGCTCGTTTGATAACCGTTGTTGTACAAGAACTCCACCAATGGTAAGTGATCATTCCAATTCTTACCGTGGTGGATGGCAGACGCTCTTAGCATATCTTCAAGTATTTGATTCACCCTCTCAGTTTGCCCATTGGTTTGAGGGTGATATGCGGAGCTTCGAATCAATTTGGTTTCCAAGGATGCGTGTAGATGTTCCCAGAAACGGGCTACGAACAACGATCCTCTGTCACGACACAATGGTACGGGGAACTCCATGTAAGCTCAAGATTCGTGCTATGTACAACTCCACATACTGCTTTGCGTTGTATCTGGTATGCACAGGAATGAAGTGTGCTGATTTGGTTAACCGGTCAACGATTATCCAAATTAAATCATGTTGATGGGAGGTCATCGGCAACCTGACGATGAAGTCCATAATTAAGTCCTTCCATTTCCATGCGGTATTTGCAGTGGTTGCAGCAAGCCCGACTTATTCACATGGTCGGCCTTGACTCTTCGACACGTATCACATTCTGAAACGTACTTTGCAATTTCACAATTCATACATGTCCACCAAAATTTCTACCAGAGATCTTGGTACAGTCTATTGCTGCCTGTATGAATGGAAAATTTGGACAAATGAGCTTCATCCAAAATTTTCATCCGTAGTCCAATATCCCGGGGTATTACTATCCAGTCTTTGAACCACAACGTACCATGTTCGTCTTTCCGTAAGCACTTTATTTCTCCGCTATTTACCCTTGTCATTTCTTTGAGCCTCAATGATCCCCTCTAAGATTGTAGGGATGAGAGAAAGATTGTAAAGTGCTCCATACGGAATGACACAGAGACTTGGTTCTTCATCATTCATTTCGGCAATTGTCAAGTGGTGAACATGCTCCTTACGACTGAGCGCATCGGCGACCACATTCACCTTTTCTGGATGATAATGAATCTCAAGTTCATAATATTTAATGAGCTCTAACCATCTTCGTTGCCTCATGTTCAATTCTTTCTGAGTGAAGATGTATTTCAAGCTCTTGTGGTCAGCGTAGAGGTGTACAATATTTCCGAACAAGTAATGCCTCCACATCTTCAAAGCAAGGACCACGGAAGCCAACTCAATATCATGAGTTGTATAATGTTGTTCGTGGTTTTGGAGTTGACGAGATCCATAAGCAACCACTCGTCCTTCTTGCATCAGTACGCAGCCAAGACCGATGCCAGATGCATCGCAATAAACGTCGAATGGCTTCATCGTATCCGTCTGAGCAAGAACTGGCGCTGTTGTGAGATGCTTCACTGAAGCCTTGAAAGCTTGTTCACACGCTCAAATAAACTTGGTACTTTTCTTCAACAATTCCATCATCGATTTAGCGATCTTGGAGATGCCTGGAATAAACCTCCGGTAATAACCTGCTAAACCGAGGAAGCTTCGGATTTCATGCACAGACTTTGGTGACTCCCGTTTCTGCAATTGGATAATCTTACTCGGATCAACAGCAATGCCCTCTGCTGAAATAATGAGTTCGAGAAAAGGTACTTGATTAATCCAGAATTCGCACTTGCTGAATTTTGCATAGAGCTTGTGATCTCGCAATCTTTGCAGCACAATATGCAGATGCTCAGCATGTTCTTCTTTTGACTTGGAGTACACCAAGATGTCGTCGATAGAGACAACAACGAATTTATCCAACTTTGACATGAACACTGAATTCATCAGGTACATAAATGTGAGCCGGAGCGTTAGTCAACCCAAAGACATAACAAGATACTTGTATAGCCCGCATCTCGTTGAGAATGCCGTCTTCAGAATATCTTCTTCTCGGATTTTAATCTGATGATATCCGGACCGAAGATGAATCTTCTAGAATACTTTAGTACCTACTAATTGATCGAAGAGCGTATCAATGCGAGGTAGTGGATACTTGTTCTTGATGGTAACAGTGTTAATAGGCCAATAATCGACACAAAGCCGTAGTGTTTCGTCCTTCTTCTTGACAAACAATGCTGAACAACCCCAAGGTGACGAACTTGGTTGTATGAAGCCCTTGCTCATTAGGTCATTCAGATGTCTCTTCGATTCTGCCAGTTCATTGGGTACCATCTTGTACGGCCTTCGTGATATCGGTGTTGTTCCCGGTGCAAGTTCAATTTTGAAATCTACGTCCCATTCGGGCAATGCCCGGTAAATCATCGGAAAACACATCCGGATATTCACGTACCACAGGAATGTCCTCTATCTTCACAGTTTCCGATTGGTATACTGTTGCATCTGTTGCCGACTGGCGCCAAGATATAATATATGAAGACCGTGCTGTGGGGAGTTGAGCTCAACAGTTCCAGAACTGATATTGAGAACCATATTGTGGTAATTCAACCACAACATCCCCAAAAATAATGTCGATCATCAGGCCACTGAGAATAATGAGGGTTGTGGGGTACATTCCACCCCCCAAACAAAGAGGTGCACGGGAGACAACATCGTTTGCTGTAATGCTGCCCCCTGGCGAAGATATGAGGTATTGGCTCTTTGTAAAAGTGGTTTGGAGATGATGTTGAGCCACAAAAGATTGGCTAATGAAGTTATGTGTGGCACCGGAATCAAAGAGAACTAAAACCGGTAGCTGATTCAGAGAAAACATCCCTGCTAACGAAGCTTCTCCTCCCTGAACATCATCAATCACTGTGTAGTGAATACTGCCCCTTGTCTGCCCTCTTTTCTGCAGATTTATGTATGGGTCTGAATATTATAAATATGATGACCCACAGCCTTGAATTCCCTCTGGACAATACCTAGCATAATGGCCCATACGGTGACAAGTGAAACACGGATATCTCTCTGGTTCTTTGCTGACTTGCGGTTGGATACTAGGTACACATGGATGCAGCAACGGAGCACAAACCACCGTCTAGTGCTGCTGCTGTGGAGGTGGTGCAAGTTGTGGTACTTGACCAGCAATCAACCTCTGAGGATTTGATCGCACAGGTGGCCTCCATATTTCACCGGATGGCGTTCGGTACACCAAACGTTATTTTGGGGGCACATAACTTGTGCTGGCCTGCGCGATATCACTCATTTTTCTTTTCCCTGCTTGCCACTCGAGTGTCGGCTTTTCTTGTATTAGAGCCGCATTAACCATGTCGGTGTAATTGCCTTGTTGAACACGGCTAATTTATCCTGTAATATGGCATTCAGGCCATAGAAGAATAAACCACACCGTGCCTCTTCTATCGCCACATATTCTGGAGCGTATTGAGCCAAATGGTTAAACCTTTGTACATACTCGAGGACATTCATGTCCCCATGCTTCAACTTGAAAAATTCCTCCCACTTGGTCTTGATAATTCCTATTGGTATGGGACGAGCATGAAAGGCTTCACAGAACTCACTCCATGTTACTTGATGGCCTTCCGGAATAGTGGTGAGATGTTCAACCGACCAATTTCCTGCAGCTCCATGGAGTTGTTGTGCGGCAAACATTGTCTTCTTAAGTTCATCACACTGGAATACTCCAAATTGTACTCCATGACACGAAGCCACTGATCTGCTTCCACAGTTTCGGTAGCTTCCGTAAAGATTGGTGGTTGAGTCTCCAAGAAATCCAGATAAGCGTTCCGAGGTGGAAGGACTTGTTGCGTGTGTTGAATTATGCCTTGCTATACCAAGGCTTGGAGTAATCGTGTGTTCTCTTGAGTTGCTTCTTGGAGTATCCTGGTGTTCTCTTGGTTGGACTCGACAACTCGAGTCATAAGATCCATCCATCCCGTGGATGGTGGTTATGACGGTGGAATAGACTCATCACCGCCTCGGCGAGAACTCCCTGCCTTAATCAACAAGCGCGTATGAACCATACTGCAAAAATTACATTTCGAGATGAGTCAAACATGAACTCAGCAGTATGTGAAGCTAATGAAAACATGAATATGTCAAAATTTTATGAAAGCAGTAACAAAATTCATGTTTGCATTGTCACACCCAGATTCTCCGAAGAACAACCGAGTGAATACCACATGTATGCCAGGATCATTCTCTCATACATTTGATGACAAATAGTGAAGCATCATTTATTACAAGCCAGGTGTCGAATATAAATAAGTCTTACATAGCATACCTCTCGATGGATGATAATAAGTTCAGAACATGTAAAATAAAACAGCAGCGGAATATAAATCTTGTGGGCTCCGTCACAGGTGTTGCCCGGGGGATTCCGTGAACCTAGAATCCTTCCTCCGGACCAAAGTCTTGGTCATTAAAACCCACATCATTCTCTTGACCTGAGCAGCAATATAAACCAACAGAAAAGCATGTTTGGGTACCGTGGGTACTCAGCAAGTGTGGGAAAGTTATGTCATGCATGGCTAGAGCAAGGAGAGGTTGAACTCATGGTTAAAGCACTACGCAATTTATACCTATCACCTTAACTTATTAAGCACCTACATTACTACACAGGTGAAATGGTTCCCAATCCCTCAACCCATCATCAATATCAAATAAACATAGTCTCATCTCGAATGTTAAGCTTCCCGCTTAACATCAACAACTTCCCAATTCATCATCTTCTAATCATGAATAAGTCCAAGCCGCTCTTGACCGTGAGCACGGCTGTCATGACAGTTTTGACTCTGTAGAGTTTGCACCACTGTACCCACATGTAGTGATTTCATCCCCCGTTGCCGGGTGGACTAAAAGAACCTCCATTATGCCAGTGGCCGCGAACCACGTTCACACTTCCCAGGTGTGTAGCCAGGAGATCACTACGAAGCCTTTACAAAGGGATTTCCGACGAGCGTGGGCCCACTGAGGTTTCACCCCGAACACATACAAGAGGCTCCAACCCCGCTGTAGTGGCCCCCTCTTGAGCCTTGCGGTTCATATGGTAGTCCAGCTGACACCTATTCCCCGGACCATCCAACACACCCATACTACGCCGGGGATACACCTAGTTAATTGGCCAAGCTGCCCCACCTCAGCATGTGGTTTGCACGGTAAAGCCAAGTTACATGCTCCATGAACCGGTCCTTAGGATCCAGGCAAGTACTACACACAAACCCGAGTCTCGTGCACCCAGCACCAACCAAATCATCCAACTTGCCTCGATCCCTACCTCTACATAACTCATAATATCTCATTCAAGAGTAAGGTAAATAAATTGATGATCTCATGTCCCAATATCCCATTCTAAGCATGGCTAAGCATAAGCATATAAATAGATGACATGATAAAATAAATCCCAACCCAAGCTACAAGGAAACAAGGTAATGCAATTCTAGGGAAACTTCCTAGCATGGGTTTCATATTTCAATTGACAATGCAAATAATTCTATCTACACATCCTAGTATAGGATCAAAGTGGTCAAGGACACTTGCCTTCTTCCTGCTGCTCTGGGAATGGAAAATCTTGGTCTTGGAAGGGGAGAACTTGCTCTGGGGCAGGTTCTACTCATGCCAATAAACATAGCATAAGAAAACAACAATCCATAAGACATAGTTCACACTTTCACTTCATACAAACCACACATACATACCTATGAAAGTTATTCACATTTCTAAGTGTTGTGGTTACTCTACATGTGTTGATTTTTGGCCTACATGCTTTTTTAAACATATGTATATGATTTCTCACTTTTGTATTCAGATTTCTGTTTGCACACTATATATGAATTTCCAATTTGAACAAACTCTTTATATTTAATTAATACACTTCTTAGCTACCAAGTTTGCATGAAAGGTAATTTCCTACTCCAAATATGTTTTCAGATCTTCTACAAAATCCTAAATTGAAGCTTTTGGATTTGGAGAACTCATTTGTTCTTTTCTAATTATGCATACTTATTTTCTTATATTTTCAGATTTATTTTCTATGCCTAAAAATGATCTTGATTATGAAAAATAGTAAGACACATCATCTAAACAGAATAGGTTCTGATCTAAAATATTAAATAATATATTATTGAACTTCTCGTCTGATGTGAATTAATTTAAATTTATTTTATCAATTTTCAGAATTATTTCCTAGCCTAAAAATATGTATCTAGAACTAGTAAATATGAACAACACTTAGGCAGATTTCATTTCAGCCTAAAATCTATTTTTAACTCATTTTAAAGTTTTCCAAGTGCTAGGAGAGTTTAAATTTGAATTTGCACATGTGTTTGCCTTACCTTTTAAATTTAAATCCTAGTCTCATACATGTGATGACAAATAGTGAAGCATCATTTATTATAAGCCAGGTGTCGAATATAAATAAGTCCTACATAGCATACCTCTCGATGGATGATAATAAGTTCAGAACATGTAAAATAAAACAGCAGCGGAATATAAATCTTGTGGGCTCCGTCACAGGTGTTGCCCGGGGGATTCCGTGAACCTAGAATCCTTCCTCCGGACCAAAGTCTTGGTCATTAAACACCACATCATTCTCTTGACCTGAGCAGCAATATAAACCAACATAAAAGCATGTTTGAGTACCGTGGGTACTCAGCAAGTGTGCGAAAGTTATGTCATGCATGGCTAGAGCAAGGAGAGGTTGAACTCATGGTTAAAGCACTACGCAATTTATACCTATCACCTTAGCTTATTAAGCACCTACATTACTACACAGGTGAAATGGTTCCCAATCCCTCAACCCATCATCAATATCAAATAAACATAGTCTCATCTCGAATGTTAAGCTTCCCGCTTAACATCAACAACTTCCCAATTCATCATCTTCTAATCATGAATAAGTCCAAGCCGCTCTTGACCGTGAGCACGGCTGTCATGACAGTTTTGACTCTGCAGAGTTTGCACCACTGTACCCACATGTAGTGATTTCATCCCCCGTTACCGGATGGACTAAAAGAACCTCCATTATGCCAGTGGCCGCGAACCACGTTCACACTTCCTAGGTGTGTAGCCAAGAGATCACTACGAAGCCTTTACAAAGGGATTCCCGACGAGCGTGGGCCCACTGAGGTTTCACCCCTAACACATACAAGAGGCTCCAACCCCGCTGTAGTGGCCCCCTCTTGAGCCTTGCGGTTCATATGGTAGTCCAGCTGACACCTATTCCCCGGACCATCCAACACACCCATACTACTCCGAGGATACACCTAGTTAATTGGCCAAGCTGCCCCACCTCAGCATGTGGTTTGCACGGTAAAGCCAAGTTACATGCTCCATGAACCGGTCCTTAGGATCCTGGCAAGTACTACACACAAACCCGAGTCTCGTGCACCCAGCACCATCCAAATCATCCAACTTGCCTCGATCCCTACCTCTACATAACTCATAATATCTCATTCAAGAGTAAGGTAAATTTATTGATGATCTCATGTCCCAATATCCCATTCTAAGCATGGCTAAGCATAAGCATATAAATAGATGACATGATAAAATAAATCCCAACCCAAGCTACAAGGAAACAAGGTAATGCAATTCTAGGGAAACTTCCTAGCATGGGTTTCATATTTCAATTGACAATGCAAATAATTCTATCTACACATCCTAGTATAGGATCAAAGTGGTCAAGGACACTTGCCTTCTTCCTGCTGCTCTGGGAATGGAAAGTCTTGGTCTTGGAAGGGGAGAACTTGCTCTGGGGCAGGTTCTACTCATGCCAATACACATAGCAAAAGAAAACAACAATCCATAAGACATAGTTCACACTTTCACTTCATACAAACCACACATACATACCTATGAAAGTTATTCACATTTCTAAGTGTTGTGGTTACTCTACATGTGTTGATTTTTGGCCTACATGCCTTTTTAAACATATGTATATGATTTCTCACTTTTGTATTCAGATTTCTGTTTGCACACTATATATGAATTTCCAATTTGAACAAATTCTTTATATTTAATTAATACACTTCTTAGCTACCAAGTTTGCATGAAAGGTAATTTCCTACTCCAAATATGTTTTCAGATCTTCTACAAAATCCTAAATTGAAGCTTTTGGATTTGGAGAACTCATTTGTTCTTTTCTAATTATGCATACTTATTTTCCTATATTTTCAGATTTATTTTCTATGCCTAAAAATGATCTTGATTATGAAAAATAGTAAGACACATCATCTAAACAGAATAGGTTCTGATCTAAAATATTGAATAGTATATTATTGAACTTCTCGTCTGATGTGAATTAATTTAAATTTATTTTATCAATTTTCAGAATTATTTCCTAGCCTAAAAATATGTATCTAGAACTAGTAAATATGAACAACACTTAGGCAGATTTCATTTCAGCCTAAAATCTATTTTTTAACTCATTTTAAAGTTTTCCAAGTGCTAGGAGAGTTTAAATTTGAATTTGCACATGTGTTTGCCTTACCCTTTAAATTTAAATCCTAGTCTCATACATGTGATGACAAATAGTGAAGCATCATTTATTACAAGCCAGGTGTCGAATATAAATAAGTCTTACATAGCATAACTCTCGACGGATGATAATAAGTTCAGAACATGTAAAATAAAACAGCAGCGGAATATAAATCTTGTGGGCTCCGTCACAGGTGTTGCCCGGGGGATTCCGTGAACCTAGAATCCTTCCTCCGGACAAAAGTCTTGGTCATTAAACACACATCATTCTCTTGACCTGAGCAGCAATATAAACCAACAGAAAAGCATGTTTGAGTACCGTGGGTACTCAGCAAGTGTGGGAAAGTTATGTCATGCATGGCTAGAGCAAGGAGAGGTTGAACTCATGGTTAAAGCACTACACAATTTATACCTATCACCTTAGCTTATTAAGCACCTACATTACTACACAGGTGAAATGGTTCCCAATCCCTCAACCCATCATCAATATCAAATAAACATAGTCTCATCTCGAATGTTAAGCTTCCCGCTTAACATCAACAACTTCCCAATTCATCATCTTCTAATCATGAATAAGTCCAAGCCGCTCTTGACCGTGAGCACGGCTGTCATGACAGTTTTGACTCTGCAGAGTTTGCACCACTGTACCCACATGTAGTGATTTCATCCCCCGTTGCCGGGTGGACTAAAAGAACCTCCATTATGCCAGTGGCCGCGAACCACGTTCACACTTCCCAGGTGTGTAGCCAGGAGATCACTACGAAGCCTTTACAAAGGGATTTCCGACGAGCGTGGGCCCACTGAGGTTTCACCCCTGACACATACAAGAGGCTCCAACCCCGCTGTAGTAGCCCCCTCTTAAGCCTTGCGGTTCATATGGTAGTCCAGCTGACACCTATTCCCCGGACCATCCAACACACCCATACTACGCCGGGGATACACCTAGTTAATTGGCCAAGCTGCCCCACCTCAGCATGTGGTTTGCACGGTAAAGCCAAGTTACATGCTCCATGAACCGGTCCTTAGGATCCAGGCAAGTACTACACACAAACCCGAGTCTCGTGCACCCAGCACCAACCAAATCATCCAACTTGCCTCGATCCCTACCTCTACATAACTCATAATATCTCATTCAAGAGTAAGGTAAATAAATTGATGATCTCATGTCCCAATATCCCATTCTAAGCATGGCTAAGCATAAGCATATAAATAGATGACATGATAAAATAAATCCCAAGCTACAAGGAAACAAGGTAATGCAATTCTAGGGAAACTTCCTAGCATGGGTTTCATATTTCAATTGACAATGCAAATAATTCTATCTACACATCCTAGTATAGGATCAAAGTGGTCAAGGACACTTGCCTTCTTCCTGCTGCTCTGGGAATGGAAAGTCTTGGTCTTGGAATGGGAGAACTTGCTCTGGGGCAGGTTCTACTCATGCCAATAAACATAGCATAAGAAAACAACAATCCATAAGACATAGTTCACACTTTCACTTCATACAAACCACACATACATACCTATGAAAGTTATTCACATTTCTAAGTGTTGTGGTTACTCTACATGTGTTGATTTTTGGCCTACATGCTTTTTTAAACATATGTATATGATTTCTCACTTTTGTATTCAGATTTCTGTTTGCACACTATATATGAATTTCCAATTTGAACAAACTCTTTATATTTAATTAATACACTTCTTTGCTACCAAGTTTGCATGAAAGGTAATTTCCTACTCCAAATATGTTTTCAGATCTTCTACAAAATCCTAAATTGAAGCTTTTGGATTTGGAGAACTCATTTGTTCTTTTCTAATTATGCATACTTATTTTCCTATATTTTCAGATTTATTTTCTATGCCTAAAAATGATCTCGATTATGAAAAATAGTAAGACACATCATCTAAACAGAATAGGTTCTGATCTAAAATATTAAATAATATATTATTGAACTTCTCGTCTGATGTGAATTAATTTAAATTTATTTTATCAATTTTCAGAATTATTTCCTAGCCTAAAAATATGTATCTAGAACTAGTAAATATGAACAACACTTAGGCAGATTTCATTTCAGCCTAAAATCTATTTTTAACTCATTTTAAAGTTTTCCAAGTGCTAGGAGAGTTTAAATTTGAATTTGCACATGTGTTTGCCTTACCTTTTAAATTTAAATCCTAGTCACATATTCATATTTCTGAATTTAATATCATATAGGGTCAAAAAGGTAAATCCACCCTACTGCAGGGTTTAATTTATTATTTCCTAAATTTCCAGGGGTCTAACTACACATAACAGAGGGATTTTCCTAATTTTCATTAAGTCCAGTGGCTAAACTGATTTTTAAATGAATTTACACGAATTTCTGAAGTTCCAGGCGCTAGATCAGAAGTTTCCGGGGCTTGCTCGTGTTTTCCGAGATCCCCAGGGGGTAGCGCGTAAGAATCCTGGCCTTTATAACGCGGGGCTGACGTGGACCGTACGATTTAAAATAGACGGCCCAGATTAGATCGCCGAACCGGTACGCGTGGGATTTATTTCTACCATCCGATTTAAAATAGACGGCCCTCAAGGGGCCACGTCGCCCTGACCGGAGCCAGCCCGCGCGCACGGCGGCCCGCAGCGGCGGGGGCGGCGATCTCGCCGGCGCAGCTTCAGTTCCTTGCCGCTATACGTTAAAACTTGCAGTTTTTCACACGGATCGACTGCGGAGAGGTAGAGGAGCTCACCTAGGGGTTTCTCGGGCTTGGGGAGGTCGGAATTCGGCGCTGCGACGACGATGGTAGAAGCTGCTCCTCTGTGCTCGTCGGAACCGATGCTAGGGAGTGAAACTTGTCGCTTCCTTCACGTGCAGGGCTCCCTAGGGGCAGTGGAGCATGATCAGCGCGTTAGATCAGAAAATCCGAGCAAGGATCGAAAGAAAACGGTGATCGAAGCTTCGGTTCTCACTGGAGAGAAGAACGGCCGATCGGGGGGAAAAACAGGGCGATTGTCGGCGTTTATATAGGCGAGGGAGGGCGGCGGTCTGTTGGGATCGAGTTGGAGGCGTCCGGGACCGGAAATCGGGCTGGGGGCGCGGGTTTCCAGAGTTTGTTGCGATCCGGTGCGAGGGAAGAGTCCGTTCGGTTGGCGCGCGGGAGGAAGGAGATGACACGCGGGCCCCGTGTGTGAGTGAGAGGGAGAGAGGCGGGCGCGGGTTCGGGCTGGCGCAGGGGATTGGGCCGGCTGGCGGGTTTCGGCCCACTGGCCGGTTGGGGGTTTTTCTTTTTCTTTTTCCTTTTCTTTTCTGTTTTGATTTGAATTTGAATTCCAGTTTGAATTTGAATTTCTGCACCACATGCAACACGTCCAAAAAATTTTAAATTCCCCTCTTTAGCAGATTTTGGGGTGTTACAGCTCTACCCCCCTTAAAAGAAATATCGTCCTCGAGATTGGTGGTTCTAGGAAAACAATTCCGGAAACTGTGCCTTAAGCTCGTCTTCTCGCTCCCATGTGGCTTCCTCTTCCGAGTGATGCTTCCACTGCACCTTGCACATCTGGATTCTTTTATTTCTCGTGAGGCGTTCCATTGTCTCCAAAACCTTGACCGGTTGCTCGGCATAAGACAGATCCTCTCCTACGTCAACCTCATTCATGGGTAATCTCTTCAGGCGTCCTCAGACATTTCTTGAGCTGTGACACATGGAATACGTCGTGCACATCCGATAGGCGAGCCGGTAGTTCGAGTTGATATGCCACTTCGCCTTTCCTCTCCTGAATCTGAAAGGGTCCGATGTATCAAGGAGATGACTACCCTTTTACCTTGAACCGACAAAGTCCTCGAATAGGGGACACCTTGAGATAGACATAGTCCCCCACGTTGAAAACGAGCTCTCTTATCCGTACATCGGCATAGCTCTTTTGTCGTGTCTGTGCTATCCTTAAGTTGTTGCGGAATTCCCTCACTTTCGCCTCGGCTTCTTGTAGTACTTCGGGCCCAAACACTTTACTTTCCCCTGTTTGGTTCCAAAATAGTGGAGTTCTGCACTTCCTCCCATACAAAGCCTCGAATGGTGACATCTTCATACTAGCCTGATAGCTATTGTTATAGGAGAACTCTGCTTACGGTAAGTTCATATCCCAACTCCTATTGTTCTTGAGCGCACACGCTCTCAGCATATCCTCAAAGATCTGATTGGTTCTTTCCGTCTGCCCGTCAGTATGGGGGTGATAGGCGGAACTAAAATTTAGATGAGTTCCCATGGTTTCTTGTAACTTCTGCCAGAACCTTGAGGTCAACTGTTGTCCCTCGATCTGACACTATCTTGGCACTCCATGAAAACACACGATCCTTGACATGTACAATTCCGCCAATTTGGATCCGTTGTAGCTTACTTTCACGGGGATGAAATGAGCTACCTTGGTTAGCCTGTCGATGATGATCCATATCGAATCATATCTTCATTGGGTCCTGGGTAGTCCCACTATGAAATCCATACCGATTTCTTCCCATTTCCATTCAGGCACTTTGAGTGGTTGCAATAATCCCGCGGGTCGTTGATGTTCTGCTTTCACCAACTGACATGTGTCACATAGGGCAACATGTTCCATGACATCTTGCTTCATGCCATACCACCAATATCTGCTCTTGAGGTCATGATACATCTTCGTACTCCCAGGATGAATGGAATAGTCAGAATCTTGAGCCTCCTTCAAAATCAATTCACGGATCTCCTTCACTTCAGGCACACAGATTCTTTTCCCATGCCACACCGTACCTTGTTCAGCTTCTTTGAACCCAGGGGCATTATTTTCTTTGATGAGTTCTCTAATCTCTTGTATCTTCTCATCATTCTTCTGACCATTGCGTATGTCTTGCTCTAATGTGGAGTCCACTTCCATTGCGATGGCCTCACCACTATTCACCAGACATAGATTGAGTTTTACAACCTCTTCCTTCAATTCTGTAGGCATGTCCTTTAAGCTCAACCTATTGACCTGCACCTTCCGGCTTAAAGCATCTGCCACGATGTTCGCTTTCCCCGGATGATAGTTGATGCCCACATCAAAGTCGTTGATCAGCTCTAACCATCTCCTTTGTCTAAGGTTGAGATCTAGCTGTGTGAAAATATACTTTAAGCTCTTATGGTCCATATATATCTCTATCCTCTTCCCCATCAAGTAATGCCGCCAGATCTTCAATGCGTGTACCATTGCGGCTAGCTCTAGGTCATGTGTAGGATAGTTCTTCTCGTGTTTTCGGAGCTGCCGGGACACGTAAGCCACGACATGCCCCTCTTGCATGAGAACACGTCCCAACCCATTTCCAGAGGCATCGCAGTACACCGAAAAGTTCTTCTGCATATCTGGCATAACTAGCACTGGGGCTGTGTTAAATCTTTTCTTCAGTTCTTGAAAACTCGTCTCGCACTGCGGTGTCCATGTGAATGTGATTCCCTTCTCTAACAATTTGGTGAGGGGTCTCGAAATCTTGGAGAATCCCTCGATAAACCGTCGATAATACCCAGCCAATCCTAAGAAGCTTCGAACCTCCCCGACATTTTTAGGGGTCTTCCACTTCTGCACATCCTCGATCTTGGCGGGATGTACGGAGATTCCTCCCTCCGAGATTATATGTCCTAAGAAGGGAACTCTCTTTAACCAAAATTCATACTTGCTCAGCTTGGCATATAGTTGGTGTTCTCTCAGTTTTTGCAACACCAACTTTAAATGTCTCTCATGTTCCTCTTCATCTTTGGCATAGACGAGAATGTCATCAATGAAAACCACCACAAACTTGTCCAGATATTCCATGAATACCTTGTTCATGAGATATATGAAGTATGCCGGAGCATTAGTTAGCCCGAATGGCATGACGGTGTATTCATACAGCCCGTACCGAGATACGAAAGCTGTCTTTGGAATATCGGTTTGTCTTGTCTTAAGTCGGTGGTATCCCGACGTGAGATCAATTTTTGAGAACACACAAGCTCCCTTCAACTGATCAAATAAGTCTTCAATGCGGGGTAATGGGTACTTGTTCTTGATGGTTACTTCGTTCAACGCACGGTAGTCTACGCATAACCTTTGGGTTCCATCCTTCTTGGGCACAAAAATCACTGGAGCTCCCCATGGTGAGGATCTAGGACGAATATACCCCTTCTCCGTCAACTCTCTTATATGCTCCTTGAGTTCTTCCAGCTGTTTGGAGTCCATCCGATAAGGCCTCTTGTATATTGGAGCTGTTCCAGGCACTAGCTCAATCGCGAATTCCACTTCACGATCGGGAGGCATACCTAGCAACTCCTCCGGAAAAACGTCTGGATATTCCCTGATAATCCTGATCTCTTCCACTTCCACCTCAACTTGATTGAGTTTAAGGTCCCTCCTAGGGTTTTGTGCAGTTATGAACTTCATTCTTGTGCCACTAGGGTGAGTTAGTTCCACCGTTCTTGTCGAACAATGGATGACTCCCTTGTGTTTGGTCAACCAAATGTTAACTTAAAGCCTTACGTATTAACTTCCCAAATTGCTTGTTTAAACTTAAACTTTTGAGGCCTTAATATATTAAACATTTTCTGAGGGTTTCACATAGATTTTTGGGAGTCACGTCTCACGCAAAAATAAATGCGCTCTTAATTCATAGGTGTTCACACATCAAAGCAAAGCAACCTAATGACGAGGTTGTGGACAAATGCCCATGGCTTCCACAACTCACGTCTCACACCAAACATTAACACACAAATAACTAAGGTATTGACTCGACTACTCGATAACCTGCTGAACTAAGGGAAAGGACTCTACACGAATCGTATCACTGAGCTGGCTCCTCGGGGTCTTCCTCATTATTGTGGCTGCCCTCTGATTCCGCTTTGGGTGGGGAAGCTTCTGGTGGAGAAGTGCGGCGACGCCTGCTCGCCCGGCGGTCTGGGGAGTCAGGAGTCCATGTGTCATTCATGGTGACACACAGTTCATTCCCATCTCCTCTCTCTCTCTCTCGCCCTCAAGCTGGCTCGAAGCAACGCCTCAGTCTCCTTCAGGGTGTCACGAACATCCAGAAGCTCCTGCTGACACTCCTGCAGTCGACTGCTGAGCATGGCAGCATCCTCCAAGCACATGTCCATGTGCTCATGGGATGTCCCCTGCTGCACTGGTGGGCACTTGTACTCCGCTCTACCACTCTCACGCTGGAGGACATACATGTACTCAGTCCTGTCCAGGTAGCGACGGTTGATGTGACACTGGCAGGTGATGGCCTCCCAGGTGACATCCTTCTCAGCATCGACCTGTGTCGCCCGACAAGCTGGAGAGCGGTAGATCTTGAGCAGCTGATTTTCATGGATAATCCTCATTTCTGAACTCCATTCTTCCCGCTTCTCACGGATGGTCCGGGTGGAGCTGTAGTGTATGATTAGCTTGCCCGTATTGCTGGCAGCGTTGAGCATACGCCGAAGACGGCCCAACAAGCCTCCTACTGCCAATCCGTAGGAGTGGTACTTTACCGGACGGTTCTCCTCTCTCAAGGCAAGGGCAACTACAGGAACTCTCCCTCCGGTGGACTTGCGGACGGTGCGGATCATGCGAACCATCTAAAACATGAAGCATTTAAAATTAAGTTAGATACGATTTAAACAAAAATTGTATTTTGGGTAAGATGAATAAAGTGACCCCATTAAATAACACTTTCCACCCACACTTTTGGTAAAATAGTTTTTAAGAAAATAGGGTCCTTAAACACGTCCAGTTATACCTAGGTCCACGTTCCTACGGGCATCCTTGGCTCTGATACCACTTCTGTCACACCTGGTTTCTCCAAAGAACAACCGAGTGAATACCACATGTATGCCAGGATCATTCTCTCATACATGTGATGACAAATAGTGAAGCATCATTTATTACAAGCCAGGTGTCGAATATAAATAAGTCTTACATAGCATACGTCTCGATGGATGATAATAAGTTCAGAACATGTAAAATAAAACCACAGCGGAATATAAATCTTGTGGGCTCCGTCACAGGTGTTGCCCGGGGTACTCCGTGAACCTAGAATCCTTCCTCGGGACCAAAGTCTTGGTCATTAAACACCACATCATTCTCTTGACCTGAGCAGCAATATAGACCAACAGAAAAGCAAGTTTGAGTACCGTGGGTACTCAGCAAGTGTGGGAAAGTTATGTCATGCATGGCTAGAGCAAGGAGAGGATGAACTCATGGTTAAAGCACTACGCAATTTATACCTATCACCTTAGCTTATTAAGCACCTACACTACTACACAGGTGAAATGGTTCCCAATCCCTCAACCCATCATCAATATCAAATAAACATAGTCTCATCTCCAATGTTAAGCTTCCCGCTTAACATCCACAACTTCCCAATTCATCATCTTCTAATCATGAATAAGTCCAAGCCGCTCTTGACCGTGAGCACGACAGTCATGACAGTTTTGACTCTGCAGAGTTTGCACCACTGTACCCACATGTAGTGATTTCATCCCCCGTTGCCGGGTGGACTAAAAGAACCTCCATTATGCCAGTGGCCGCGAACCACGTTCACACTGCCCAGGTGTGTAGCCAGGAGATCACTACGAAGCCTTTACAAAGGGATTCCAGATGAGCGTGGGCCCACTTAGGTTTCACCCCTAACAGCATACAAGAGGCTCCAACCCTGCTGCAGTGGCACCCTCTTGATCCTTGCGGTTCATATGGTAGTCCAGCTGACACCTATTCCACGCACCATCCAACACACCCATACTACGCCGGGGATACACCTAATTAATTGGCCAAGCTGCCCCATCTCAGCATGTGGTTTGCACGGTAAAGCCAGGTTACATGCTCCATGAACCGGACCTTAGGATCCAGGCAAGTACTAAACACAAACTCGAGTCTCGTGCACCCAACACCAACCAAATCATCCAACTTGCCTCGATCCCTACCTCTACATAACTCATAATATCTCATTCAAGAGTAAGGTAAATAAATTGATGATCTCATGTGCCAATTATCCCATTCTAAGCATGGCTAAGCATAAGCATATAAATAAATGACATGATAAAATAAATCCCAACCCAAGTTACAAGGAAACAAGGTATGCAATTCTAGGGAAACATCCTAGCATGGGTTTCATATTTCAATTGACAATGCAAATAATTCTATCTACACATCCTAGTATAGGATCAAAGTGGTCAAGGACACTTGCCTTCTTCCTGCTGCTCTGGGAATGGAAAGTATTGGTCTTGGAAGGGGAGAACTTGCTCTGGGGCAGGTTCTACTCATGCCAATACACATAGCAAAAGAAAAACAACAATCCATAAGACATAGTTCACACTTTCACTTCATACAAACCACACATACATACCTATGAAAGTCATTAACATTTCTAAGTGTTGTGCTTACTCTACACGTGTTGATTTTTAGCCTACATGCATTTTTAAACATATGTATATGATCTCTCACTTTTGTATTCAGATTTCTGTTTGCACACTATATATGAATTTCCAATTTGAACAAATTCTTTATATTTAATTAATACCCTTCTTAGCTACCAAGTTTGCATGAAAGGTAATTTCCTACTCCAAATAGGTTTTCAGATCTTCTACAAAATCCTAAATTGAAGCTTTTGGATTTGGAGAACTCATTTATTCTTTTCTAATTATGCATACTTATTTTCCTATATTTTCAGATTTATTTTCTATGCCTAAAAATGATCTTTATTATGAAAAATAGTAAGACACATCATCTAAACAGAATAGGTTCTGATCTAAAATATTAAATAATATATTTTTGAACTTCTCCTCTGATGTGAACTAATTTAAATTTATTTTATCAATTTTCAGAATTATTTCCTAGCCTAAAAATGTGTTTCTAGAACTAGTAAATATGAACAACACTTAGGCAGATTTCAATTCAGCCTAAAATCTATTTTTAACTCATTCTAAAGTTTTCCAAGTGCTACGAGAGTTTAAATTTGAATTTGCACATGTGTTTGCCTTACCTTTTAAATTTAAATCCTAGTCACATATTCAAATTTCTGAATTTAATATCATATAGGGTCAAAAAGGTAAATCCACCCTACTGCAGGGTTTAATTTATTATTTCCTAAATTTCCAGGTGTCTAACTACACATAATAGAGGGGTTTTCCTAATTTTCATTAAGTTGAGTGGCTAAAACTGATTTTTAAATGAATTTACACGAATTTCTGAAGTTTCAGGGGCTAGATCAGAAGTTTCCGGGGCTTGCTCGTGTTTTCCGAGATCCCCAGGGGGTAGCATGTAAGAATCCCGGCCTTTATAACGCGGGGCTGACATGGACCGTCCGATTTAAAATAGACGGCCCAGATTAGATCGCCGAACCGGTATGCGTGGGTTTTATTTCTACCGTGCGATTTAAAATAGACGGCCCTCAAGGGGCCATGTCGCCCTGGCCGGAGCCAGCCCACGTGCACGGCGGCCCGCGGCGGCGGGGGCGGCGATCTCGCCGGCGCAGCTTCGGTTCCTTGCCGCTATACGTTAAAACATGCAGTTTTTCACACAGATCGACTGCGGAGAGGTAGGGGAGCTCACCTAGGGGTTTCTCGGGCTTGGGGAGGTCGGAATTTGGCTCTGCGACGACGATGGTTGAAGCTGCTCCTCGGTGCTCGTCGGAACCGATGCTAGGGCGTGAAACTTCTCGCTTCCTTCACGTGCAGGGCTCGCTGGGGGCGGTGGAGCACGATCAGCGCGTTAGAACAGAAAATCCGAGCAAGGATCGAAAGAAAACGGTGACCGAAGCTTCGGTTCTCACCGGAGAGAAGAACAGCCGATCGGGGGGAAAAACAGGGCGATTGTCGGCGTTTTTATAGGCGAGGGAGGGCGGCGGTCTGTTGGGATCGAGTTGGAGGCGTCCTGGACCGGAAATCGGGCTGGGGGCGCGGGTTTCCGGAGTTTGTTGCGATCTGGCGCGAGGGAAGAGTCCGGTCGGTTGGCGTGTGGGAGGAAGGAGATGACACGCGGGCCCCGCGTGTCAGTGAGAGGGAGAGAGGGGGGCGAGGGTTCGGGCTGGCCCAAGGGATTGGGCCGGCTGGCGGGTTTCGGCCCACTGGCCAGTTGGGGGTTTTTCTTTTTCTTTTTCTTTTTCCTTTTCTTTTCTGTTTTGATTTGAATTTGAATTCCAGTTTGAATTTGAATTTCTGCACCACATGCAACACGTCCAAAAAATTTTAAATTCCCCTCTTTAGCAGATTTTAGGGTGTTACATACATAAATCCTTAAAGTATGCATAACTAGTCAGCTTTTCTGTACAGACAGACCAGTTTGCACTTAATCTAAATTTTGATCCGGTTATCTGCATTTTAATAACTGATGTTGAATGCCAATTTTAATGTTAACTTCAATATCTTTCCAACGAGTATTCATATGCCTACAGATCATTTCTGGATCAAAATTTATGATTTTCCAAAGTTGACAGAATTCCTGGATTAAATTTGCCAGCATCTCCTTTGGAATGTGGCTATTTTTATCACAGTTGTATATTCAAATACAATATGAATATGAACAAACTTTGAACTACAACAATGTTGCATATCTCATAAACTTTCCAACAGTATATGATAGGCTTCTTAGGGATTTTTCTGCAGAGAGTTATGGCTGAAATACAGAAATATCCAGAGAAGTTTTGCTCCTGTCCTGGTTCTGGACAGTTTGCACTCAACTGGACTTTCCACCAATTTGTCGTGTGATTTTTCTCTGGAGGTCTACATAGAGGTTGTATAGCACTTTAAAATATTTATATAACTGTATCATACACCTCCATTGGTTAAATCTACTCAGAGTTATGCTCTGTGCAAATCCAGCAAGAATTCCTGCCAGAATCAGAGCACTCAGTTTTTGGATCTTTTGAAGCTTAGTCATTCTCTCATTTGAATCTTAGCTCAAAATAAGAGTTCATTAACTAATATTTGTTTCAAACTTCCATTTTTAGTTGAAAGTTAGTTCATGAATCATTTCTTCATAGGGAAGAGGTTATTAAGTTTAATACGGTGTCGATGCACCGTAAGAAATATGTCGGTACTACGGTGCCTCATAAAAGAAAATACTAACTTGATTATACCGGCATATCCGTATCGGTGGCACTAAGACAATCAATCAAAAACATGTGCTACTCGTACTATGGTTTCCGTGGTTAGAACACCTGAATAAGTCACACACAATCATCAGGTCCGGTTGCACACCGAACCCGGCTCTATAACAATTTCATACACCCGTGCGTCATCACTTGCACAGGTGTTCTCAAGCCAAACACGCCTTGAGCTACGTGTTCACATTACTAACCACATGACGTGGTCTCACCTACTTGCCCATAGCATGACGGGGAAGGGCGTTGCTCGGATACCCCAAACGACATGAAGAGTCGTAGAGGATATCAAAGCTGGCTGGGTTACCTGCCACCCATGAGGCTCCACCCTTCAGCTTGTGCGCACTGGCGGACAGCGCATACATGCACCCGCCAAGACATGGAAAGTCCCAAGATGCATGATTTTACAACATAAGCACATAAGTTAGGTTGCCACCTTCATATTAGGCTAATATGGTAGTCCTTACGTGAGCCTAGTACCGTTTCTTACCGTATCCTAAGTTTTTGTCATAATACGATCCTGATTCTGTGCGCTATTCCCAATGCGGCTCAGATACCATGCTGACACAGCCCGGCCTGATCACGGGGCCGTGCCGCTCGCCCGGGAATTGCATTGGTTGGTGCCGTGATATGCGGCACCCAACAGCACACATATAAGGAAAATGTATCACATAAATCAAAAGCGGAAGCATACAAGTTTCAATTTGTAAATAATTTGCATCAAATAACTACAGCAGAAGACTAGTTCATCTCATGTTTATTATCTACTAAGCACCCGAGAAGATGTTGAGCCCGTGGACTCTTCTCGCTAGCGACATGAAGTCATCGACAGCGGCTGGGTTCTCCATGTGTTAAACGACTCGGAAGTCTCCAAGTCTCACTGGACAACCTCCTAATAGCCTCAATGTTAACCTGCAAAATCACTCATATAGCAAGCGTGAGCACACAGGCTCAGCAAAACTAATCCATCTCTTCTAAACAAGAAACTCTACATGCACAACGGGTCAAATAAGGTAGCTGAATTTGCATAAAGGACTCGCCTACAGTTGATCCTTAACTTTCAGATTTTAAGCCTCATTATAAACACCTTGAGCCGAACAGCATCACAACTCTACAATCAAACAAGAAACAAGTTGTTGCGATGCTTCTTTCACAAGGTGAAGTAATCTTAATTTGCACTATATCTAACTCAAACATGGTTGATATACAAGTTAGATCACAATCCTTATCAATTCAAAGTAATTCACTTCAGTTCTTACTACGTCAAGACGCAGTGGGCAAGTATGCTCATATAACCGCAAGCGACGATGATTCAAACCAGGTCACGCCCGGACTGCACGACCCGAACAGCAAGCTCCCTCAAGGTACATACCCGCAGTGATATGTTCTTAAGCGAGTTACCTCTAGCTGTACTGACGCCGAAAGCCTAAGCCGATTGGAAAAGTTCCCATGTGGATCTCACGAGGTGCATCGGTTTCTGTGGTCCCATATAGCCAGTATGCGGCCGGTACAGAACTCAAACTTGTCCAACAGGGCCAAGCACAGACGCGCCTTAACTGACACAGGCAGGGCTATGCAGGCACGGTCCGCAGCCTGCTGCATCTCAATCTCCTTGCCCGGTCTCAATTTCTCACTTGTGAATTTTCCTCAATACTTCTATTCATAACCCGTTTCGATGAAACTAAGCCCTAAACTCACGAGTAGATTCCAACTACTTGACTTCTACCGGTCCTTCCAAATTAACATTTAGCGTAGCCTAAATCCACTCGAGGAGGTGCTAATCTACCCTTTTCCCCTGTGTAAATCTGGTCCTGCAATTGGGTTTTCAATATCATCTAGACCTAATGCAATCAATATTTCATAGCTATGATCTCTAGAAATGAAAAGACTTTATAAAATTGCTTGAATGCAAACAGGGGCTTGCCTGTTTTGCAGGTGACTAAGTATACAATCAGTTAGTGCTGCTGATCACTTGAGGCTTGATTACGTGATCACCTTGTTCTTGGAATCTCACTTCACTTCCTTCACAAGTCCTCACGTTGATGACTATACGATATGAAATGCGTATGTAATTAATTGTAAAGCTTTTGCTAACAAGGGTTAATGACAAGTTAAAAACTGGAACTCTGTTTAAGAATTTGAAATGGATCTGGTGCTAGTGGCTGGGTTTGGGTTAAGCAAAAGTGAGCAATGCTAAGTGCATTCCTCACTTGCGGTTTAATCACCTAAACAGGATAAACAGAAAAGTGATGATCCAGAGCTCCAGTGAAGCTGAAATTTTTCATGTGATTTCCTTGTCACAAGAATGTAATCTGGACCAAACATTAGCACTTTTCACAGAGTCGTTTATTCAGAACAATTCCCGAAGCAATTAAGAAAAAAAGAATTAATTCTGATGTAACTCGCATGTTCATGCCAAACATAGTAAACTTCAATTTCAATTATAGTTCAGAGAGCATGTATGAATTTTCCTAGGATTTTTGGAGCTCATAATTGCCCAGAAATGATTTTACATCTTTGGAACTTTTTATGAAAAGTTTCTGTATTCATTTGAACACAGCAATTTGTATTCTGAATGCTACTAATCAAACCAACTCAAAATGATCTGAAACTTTTACAAGAGTTCAATAATATTCTAAGGAATATTCTGGCGAAATTTGAGGATCTTTGGATAAACTAAACTCCCTCTAAAATTCTGTTACCGAAAATTTTCAAAGCATTTTCCATAATTGATTATTGACTTCCATACAAATTGGATTACATATTTGGATAGAGGTTTTCAACCTGAACCTAACCCAATTTGAATCGCTAATTTTGGAGTTTCCTAACAAAAGTTATGCTCTTCCAAAGTTAATTGGAAATCTGTAATTCAAATTAAATCGGTGAAATTTCAAAACTCTGACACGGGACCCGGTGCTACGTGGCGCCTTCTCACACATGCCACATGTGGCGGATCGGAATCCGCTCATCCAGGATCACAGAGGGTGGTGCCGCGCGACGCGACACCCGACAGCACACATCATAAGGATACGTTGTATTACATAGAAAACAAACTGAGATGTACAAAGTAGTACACTTGTTCAGTTACAAACTAAGGTATACATTACACAGCGGAAGTTTTAATTTATACAACTCACGCCCACCTAGATAGCAAAAGTCGGTTGCCCAGCCCTAGGGCAACCCACACTAGCTGCACTCCTCAGCTCAGCGCGGCGTGTACGGCTCCCACTCAGCCGTGGTCCCCGACGGACGGTGACCCTCGCCGGTGGACTCGTAACCCGAGTCCGTGGGTGGCTCCTCACCTGAAAAACACTTAAGCAGCAACCGTGAGCACGATGGCTCAACAAGATTTAACCGACTCACCTAGGCGTGAAACTCTATATGTAGTGTACAACAAACATGGGGTGGTACATTTTTAGCAAAGGGACACGTCTACAAGTTCATCCTTAATTCATCTTTTAGCCACAGTTAACAGTTCATGAATCTGAAATTTAATAAGCAATTTTTTTGGTGGCACACATGTAACAATAAATTATATCATACAGCAGAATCGAATCATAACATTCCATAAATTATCTACGTTACGACGCAGTGAACACGCGGTACACGTCACCGCGGGGGATGGCGAATCGACTCGATATACACCTGCAGGGATACCCAAAGAGCACGTCACATACTCCCACCCGTTGAGCTGCACAGCACGCTCACTCGATGTCGTACGGGACAACCTTTCGCCCAACAGCCCAAACGTCGAACCGGTCGCACCGAAACAGACAGGAGGTTCCCTACACGGAGAACCTCTATATGCCCGTTAGCAGATTTCCACCTTGCTGCCCTCAACCTACACCTATAAATTGGTGTGCTATGCCTCGACGCCCGGAGGTTTAGGTTACATAGGTTTATCGGGGCCCATATATCCGATATGCCTTGGGTACGTTCAATACTTGTTCAGCAGGGCCGCACACGGATCGGTCCTCAATCGACACAGACAGGGATGCACACACAAGACTTCCTCTTGCTGCGCCCTAGCCCCTGCCTAGTCTCATTTTCATTTCTAAAGTGATCTCACAACACTCGAACCAATCTCGTGTGTCCCAAGCCTAACTCTTGAGTAGATTCCAGCTACTCGACTTGTACCGAAGTCCTATGAATCATTAAGCATAGCATGTCTACTCGAGGTCTTTAGACACTACCCTCACTCTTATAGGAAAATTTTGGTTATGCAAGTGGGGTCCCATCTATCCTACACCTAATGCACATTCATTCTTAACACTAGACATGTAAACAAAGCAAAACTTTATAAAAGGGTTAATGCAAACCGGAACTTTCCTTATTGCTGCTGGTCAGTGGTTAGGTCTTCGTCCGGAAGAAGGAAGTCGAGCACTTCCAGAGTCTCCTCACCTTCAGCGACTACACGTTAACGAGACACTACATGTCAATTCAAATGCAATGTGTAAACTTGAATAAGTAATTACTATAATTATAGCTAACCCTCCCCTTTGGCTCTGAGATTTTTAGGGTGGCTTGGTATGGTCCTAACCAGAGTCTTGACCAAGTTTCATTTGAAACAAAGTTCATTTGAGCCTTGCACAAATAAAAGCATATTTGATCAATATTTGAGCCTCTAAGTAATTCCAGGTGTTTTCATGGCTTCAACCATTACTTTCTGGAAACTAGAATTTAAGATGGTTCTAATGGACTTGGTTACATGTCATTTGAAGAATTCTAGAGGAAGTTGTGCCCTAAACAAGATTTGAGAAAATCTGAAAAATGTTTCTATACATTTTTCTATTTTCTGAGGGACAGTTCACTTAATCACACCGTTTGGGGGAATAAATGAACTTGGATGAGTCCGAACATTTTACTGTGACCCTAGGATTTTCCAATTAACCTCTCAGCCAAATTTCAGAATTTTTCATAAAGTAATTCTCCAGATAAAATTCCTAACAGTTTGAATTTTAGTGATTTAATTCTGGAAAACTATTAACTTACATGAGCTGAAATTTATATTGCTGGAAAGTACTCAAAATTCTGAATTCAGCGAAATTTGATTCACTTAATTTGGAGCTTCCTAGCCGAAGTTATATGCAAATAAAGTTTGAACTAGAACTGGAAATTCCTAGAAAAGTTCAAACTCTGCATGCGGGCCCCACAACACAGTACCATCTTCCTCATCGCGCCAACGGCCCGCTGCGGCGGTAATCTCCGGCGAGCTCGTCAGACCCCGACTTTCCTTCCTTCCCCAGCCCGGAGACTTGCCGCCTCCCCCTTTTGGACCACGGGCAACTCATCCTCGAGGTCGGCCGGGGGCTCCGGTCACCGGATACCCATCGGCGATGGGCGGCGGTGGCGGTGGGAGTCCGGCAACGTCGCTCTCATGCTAGGAGAGTTCAAACACTTTGGTATTTCACCCTAGAGCACCGTGGCGACCTCCTAAACCCCGGCGTGGACTCAAATCAGCTCAACCGAGGCCGCAACTACGAGCTCATCGGCGACCTAAGATGAAAATCGGCGCCGATGCAAAAACCTCGAAGAACATCACTCAGACTCAATGAAACTCGATGATTTTTGATCCTAGAGACGCGTGGGTGAGTCTAGATCATGTATTTAGCTCGGTCTAGGTAGTAGTGGCTTACATGCTACGAATTCCCGGATTTCATGTGGCTTGGTTCTAAACACCCTGACACACTAATCCACCAAATTCTCTGCCAATCGTGGGAGAGAGAGGGTGAGGTCGGTACGGTTGTGATCAGCACCTCGGAGCGGACCTTTTTCATGTAGCTCATCGGGCGCAAAATCGCCTGTGCTGCCCGGGCGCCGGTGATCAGCGAGGTCGGCCGGGGTGGAATGTTTTGGTCTTTGATTAGTTCTAACCACCTCCTTTGCCTCATATTCAGCTCCTTCTGGGTGAAAAATGTACTTCAAGCTCTTGTGGTCGGTGTAGAGATGCACCAAATTCCCCAGGAGATAGTGCCTCCACATTTTCAGCGCCAAAACCACAGCAGCAAGCTCAAGATCATGAGTTGGATAATGCTGCTCATGATTCCGAAGTTGGCGTGAGCCATATGCGACCACACATCCTTCCTGCATTAACACGCACCCGAGCCCAATACCGGACGCGTCGCAATACACGTCGAAGGGCTTGGTTGTATCTGGTTGAGCTAAGACCGGGGCTGTTGTGAGATGCTTCACCAATGCTTCGAACGCTCCTTCACACGCCATGTTCCAAACATGTTTTGTTCCCTTCTTCAGCAATTCTGTCATCGTTTTAGCAAGCTTGGAGAAATTCGGAATGAATCTCCGATAGTATCCCGCTAAACCAAGGAAGCTTCTGACTTCATGTAGTGAAGTGGGAGCTTTCCATTTCAGCACTTGCTCGATTTTGCTTGGGTCAACCGCAATGCCTTCCGCTGAGATGATATGTCCCAAGAATGGCACTTGGCTGATCCAAAACTCAGATTTGCTGAACTTGCCGTAGAGCTTGTGGTCTCGCAATCGTTGAAGAATGATTCTCAAGTGTTCGGCGTGTTCTGTTTCTGTCTTGGAGTAGACCAAGATATCATCAATGAACACCACAACGAACTTGTCCAACTCCGGCATGAACACCGAGTTCATGAGATACATGAAATGGGCTGGATCATTAGTGAGACCAAAAGACATGACGAGATATTCATATAAGCCATATCTCGTCGAGAAGGCCGTCTTCGGGATATGCTCCGCCCGGATCTTTATCTGATGATACACAGAGCGAAGGTCCATCTTGGAGCACACACTTGCACCCCACAAGCAGATCAAACAGGATGTCAATGCAGGGCAGTTGGGTATTTGTTCTTAATGGTGACAGCGTTGAGCAGCCGGTAGTCCACACACAGCCTCAAGGTTTCATCCTTCTTCTTTATGAACAGCGCCGAGCATCCCCAAGGCGAGGAACTCAGCCTAATGAAACCTTTGCTCAACAGATCATTGAGCTGCTCTTTCAGTTCAGCCAGCTCGTTCGGAGGCATTTTGTATGGTCTCCGTGACATGGGCGTAGTCCTGGGTGCAAGCTCAATCTTGAACTCGACATCCCGCTCAGGTGGCATGCCCGGAAGATCATCTGGGAACACGTCGAGGTACTCCCGGACAACGGGGATGTCCTCTAACTTGAGAGGTTCAGTATTATTTATTGCTGAAACCACCTGGACAGGATTGTCTAACACCATGGAGTGCAGAGGGTGGAATGGAAAATTCAAATGAACCGTCCGTGTCCAAGTGTCCAGGACACCGCCATGGTAGCGCAGACATGACATCCCTAAGATTGCATCAATTTTTTGCCCCTCAAGAAGAATCATAGTGGTGGGATATATCTTCCCACCTAAGCACAATGGTGCTTTCGGAACGATCATAGTTGCTGAAATCTTTCCTCCCGGTGGGCAGATCATTTAAGAACACTCGGTTGGAAAGGCTTCCAGTTGATGCTTAACCACATATGATGCACTTATAAAGTTGTGGGTTGCACCAGAATCAAATAATATGATGATGGCTTGATCGTTGAGAGTGAACGTACCTGCCAGCACGTTGTCTCCCTCTGGGGCGTCCTCATTGTCGAGGTTGCGAACGTCCCGCTGACCAACCTTCTTAACTGGAGGTCGGCCTCGAGCACCGCCCTGGAACTGGGCTTGCCCACTGCTCTGCTGACCCTGCGGACAGTCCTTCGCGAAATGGCCCGCCTGGCCACAGGTGAAACAAGTGTAGCGGGGCGGTCTTCCGCTGATCGGCGGACGGAAACCCGGGGCGCGTTGTGGCAGTGAAAACGCCCGGGGTGTCGTCTGCTGCTGCTGTTGCGGTCGCGGTGGTGGCATCGGTGGTCGGAACGGGGGTGCCTGGAAAGAACGACCCCCGAACTGCTGAGATCGCGCCGGTGGATGCCACTGCTGCCCGGATGGTGTCCGATACACCATGCGGTACTTCTGGGCAGCGCCACCCCCCCTGCCGGGTGGAGTGCTGCGCTTCCGCTGCTCAGCTGCCAACTCCCGCTGAGTGTCCTCTTGCATAATCGTGGCATTGACGAGGTCGTTGAAGGTGCCGCGATTCCATTGAACGAGATGCGTCTTCATTTCAGGGTGTAACCCCCCGATAGAAGTGCTCCCGCTTCTTCTCCTCGGTGGAGATGTAGTCTGACGCATATTGCGCCAGATGGTTGAAGGCACGGGAGTAGTCATGGGCACTCCTCCCTCCCTGCTTCAGTTCCAAGAATTCTTGGAACTTCCTCTTCATTATCCCGGGAGGGATATGATAGGCGCGGAACGCCTCCCGGAATTTCTCCCACTCCACGGCATGGACAGCCGGACGTGAGGCGACATAGTTAGCCCACCACACACCAGCGGCATCGTGAAGCTGCTGCGCCGCGAACAGAGTCTTTTGCCGCTCCGTACATTGGAGCGGCCAGAATCTGGACTTGATTGTCCGCAGCCAGTTGTCGGCCTCCAGTGGTTCTGCGGCTTCTGTGAACACCGGAGGGTGCGTACTCTTGAAGTCCAAGTACGTCACATCACGGGGCTCACGAGGCTCCCTCTCTTGACGCCCCTCCGCCTGGGACGTATTCTGCATGATCGTGCGGAGCAGGTCGGTCTGCTCCTCACGATTCCCCACCAGTGCCCCTATCACATCCGCTAGGGTAAGCGGAGGCGGCGGTGGTGGTTGTTGCTGCGGGGTGCTGTCGTAGGCAGGTGGCCGGGAGTCATCGCCTCCCTGCTGACTAGAGCCACCCATCTCGTGCGCGGTCCAAGTGCGAACCATCTGCAGCCATACGACAATAAATATCAGTCCCGCAACAAACTTCATGCAGTCCAATAAAATTGGCGTAAACATAATGACGTTAAGACATGCGATGCATCTCGTATGTAGATAATGTAATAACTTTGCACAAGCTAAACCATTACCAGACCAAATACAAGCTAGTTAAATCCAACTTGATGATACTCCTCTTTGGAAGCTCACCACAACTAGGTTTGGTCACCACGAGACGTTACTATCGCTTTGTCATCACGTATACCACCCTTTTATCTTCAATACGACACAAACATTGTCTCTAGCAAAAGAAACTTGAGTAAAACCTACACTCAAATCTTTCACTAGTTGAACATAACCACTCATGAGTATGTTCTACCCCTTTCGAAGTACTTAAACCCCCTAGGGTACAACAATCCCTCAAATGAGTTCAACTGTCATTCCTCTGTCAGAATGACCAGTTTCTACATATCCAAGATTTTTATCTGGTTCTGTGCATTTTCATGACTCAAGTTGCATACTAAAGTTAAAGTTAACTTCAGTATCTTTCCAACGAGTATTTTTTTGCCCTCAGATCAGCTCTGGTTAAAAAGTTATGGTAATTCAAAGTAAACAGAATTTCTGGAAGAATTTCAACAGCACCTCCTTTGGGAAGTTGCTGTTTCCCACTCTGTTTTCCACTGAATTTCGTGCTGCAAATACAGAAACTTTGAATTACAAAGATGTAACACATATCCTTCCCTTTCTAAAGATGTATGATATGAAAATTTTAGATTTTTTTACTGTATGTTATGCTTGAAAAACAGAACAGTCCAGAGAGTGTTTTGAATCTGTCCTGGTTCTGGACAGTTTACATCCCTCTGGAATTTATGCCCTCTCAGGTGTAATTCAGCTCTGGAAGTCTACAACAAAGTTGTGGAGTGCTTAAACACCTTTCCAGAACTATATTCCACACCTCCAATGGCTAAATAATCTGTGAGTTATGCCCTGTCAAAGTTCAGCAAACTTGCTGCCCAAAACAGAGCACTCTGTTTTTCAATCCTTTGGAACTACACTGATCAACTATCAAATTTTTCTACCCAACCAGGATCCTAAATGTTGAAACTTAGTGATTTTAATTCCTTGTTATCATTATCTTTCATGCACATGCCTATGATATGTCGGTACTACGTTCCTCACAAAAGAAAATCCTAACCGGATTATACCGGCATCTACGTCTCAGTTGTGGCACTAAACGGGCTCTCACACACGTTTACTACACGGGATACATACATGGTTAGTACCTGCAGAAGACCACACAATAATGATGCACTCAATGGTTGTTTCCATTTCAGGCAGGACCATATTTAAATGTAAATACAAACACCCGTATCATTGTCATACAGCCGTCCTTGAGTTAAGTCACGTCTCAAGGTACGTGATCGTGTTTCAACACCACACGACGGGGAACCCGAGTAGATCATGAACGGGTCGTCACGGTTGGGAATGTTATCAACCCAACAGATACCACCTACTTCCCTGCAGGGCACGCCGATGGCAAGCGCTGCGTATGTCCCCCTGGGGTACTTCCAGACGAACACACATTCACGTTACTGACCACGCGATGGGGTCTCCACTTACTTTCCCAATGCACGCTAGGGATCAGCGTTTCATATGAACTCAGGAACATGAAGAGTCCAAAAGTTTCATATTGACGTCTCACACCAAGCTGTGAGACCTATCCCTGAACCACATTCCTCGTCAGGGGAGCTAACCGAAATTGAACCGCTTTCGGTAGCGTTCCTTACAATTCTTACCAGAGCGTATGTGCGTCGTTACATAATTAAAATGCAGAATTATAACACATAAGTTAGTCTTGCCACTTTAAGTAACTATGCTAATATAGTCCTTACTTGGGCAAACTACCGAATCCTCACCGTAAAACTAAGTTTTCCCGTAATACAGTCCTTAAGTAATGTGCTATCCCCAATGCGACTCTGATACCAGGTTGTGGCGGACCGCAATCCGCTCATCCAGGATCACAGAGGGTGGTGCCGCACGATGCGACACCCGCCAGCACACATCATAAGGATACATTGTATTACATAGAAAACAAACTGAGATGTACAATGTAATACACTTGTTCAGTTACAAACTAAGGTATACATTACAAAGCGGAAGTTTTAATTTGTACAACTCACGCCCGCCTAGATAGCAAAAGTCGGTTGCCCAGCCCTAGGGCAACCCACACTAGCTGCACTCCTCAGCTCAGCATGGCATGTACGGCTCCCACTCAGCCATGGTCCCGGACGGAGGGTAACCCTTGCCGGTGGACTCATAACCCGAGTCCATGGGTGGCTCCTCACCTGAAAAACACTTCAGCAGCAACCGTGAGCACGATGGCTCAACAAGACTTAACCGACTCACCTAGGCGTGAAACTCTATATGTACTGTACAACAAACATGGGGTGGTACATTTTCAGCAAAGGGACACGCCTACAAGTTCATCCTTAATTCATCTTTTAGCCACAGTTAACAGTTCATGAATCTGAAATTTAATAAGCACTTTTTTTGCTGGCACACATGTAACAATACAATTATATCATAAAGCAGAATTGAATCATAACATTCCATAAATTATCTACGTTACGACACAGTGAACAAGCGGTACTCGTCACCGTGAGGGACGGTGAATCGACTCGACATACACCTGCAGGGATACCCAAAGAGCACGTCACGTACGCCCACCCGTGGAGCTGCACAGCACACTCACTTGATGTGGTACAGGACAACCTTTCGCCCAACAGCCCAAACGTCGAACCGGTCGAACCGAAACGGACAGGAGGTTCCCTACACGGAGCATATCTCTATGCCCGTTAGCAGATTTCCACCTTGCTGCCCTCAACCTACACCTATAAATCGGTGTGCTATGCCTCGACGCGCGGAGGTTTAGGTTACATCGGTTTATCGGGGCCCATATATCCGATATGCCTTCGGTACGTTCAATACATGTTCAGTAGGGCCGCAGACGGATCAGTCCTCAATTGACACGGACAGGGCTGTGCACACAAGACTTCCTCTTGCTGCGCCCTAGCCCCTGCCTAGTCTCATTTTCATTTCTAAAGTGATCTCACATCACTCGAACCAATCCCGTGTCCCAAGCCTAACTCGCGAGTAGATTCCAGCTACTTGACTTGTACCGAAGTCCTATGAATCATTAAGCATAGCCTGTCTACTCGAGGTCTTTAGACACTACCCTCACTCTTATAGGAAAATTTTGGTTATGCAAGTGGGGTTCCATCCATCCTACACCTAATGCACATTCATACTTCACACTAGACATGTAAACAAAGCAAAACTTTATAAAAGGGTTAATGCAAACCGGGGCTTGCCTTGTTGCTGCTGGTCAGTGGTTAGGTCTTCATCCGGAAGAAGGAAGTCGAGCACTTCCGGGGTCTCCTCGCCTTCAGCGACTACACGTTAACGAGACACTACATGTCAATTCAAATACAATGTGTAAACTTGAATAATTAATTACTATAACTCTAGCTAACCCTCCCCTTTGGCTCTGAAATTTTTTGGGTGGCTTGGTATGGTCCTAACTAGATTCTTGACCAAGTTCCATTTGAAACAAAGTTCATTTGAGCCTTGCACAATTAAAAGCCTATTTGGTCAATATTTGAGCCTCTAAGTAACTCCAGGGGTTTTCATGGCTCCAACCATTACTTTCTGGAAACTAGAATTTAAGATGGTTCTAATGGACTTGGATTCATGTCATTTGAAGAATTCTATAGGAAGTTGTGCCCTAAACAAGATTTGAGAAAATCTGAAAAATGTTTCTGTACATTTTTCTATTTTGTGAGGGCAGTTCACTTAATCACACCATTTGGGGGCGTAAATGAAGTTGGATGAGTCTGAAAATTTTACTATGACACTAGGATTTTCCAATGAACCTCTCAGCCAAATTTCAGAATTTTTCATAAAGCAATTCTCCAGATAAAATTCCTAACAGTTTGAATTTTAGTGATTTAATTCTGGAAAACTAATAACTTTCATGAGCTGAAATTTGTATTCCTGGAAAGTACTAAAAATTCTAAGTTCAGCAAAATTTGATTCACTGAATTTGGAGCTCCCTAGCCGAAGTTATATGCAAATAAAGTTTGAACTAGAACTGGAAATTCCTAGAAAAGTTCAAACTCTGCATGCGGGCCCCACAACACAGTACCATCTTCCTCCTCGCGCCAACGGCCCGCTGCGGCGGTAATCTCCGGCGAGCTCCTCGTACCGCGACTTTCCTGCCTTCCCCAGCACGGAGACTTGCCGCCTCCCCCTTTTGGACCACAGGCAACTCATCCCCGAGGTCGGCCGGGGGCTCTGGTCACCGAAAACCCATCGGCGACGGGCGGCGGTGGCGGTTGGAGTCCGGCAACGTCGCTCTCATGCTAGGAGAGCCCAAACACTTTGGTATTTCGCCCTAGAGCACGGTGGCGACCTCCTAAACCCCGGCGTGGACTCAAATCAGCTCAACCGAGGCCGCAACTACGAGCTCATCAGCGACCTAAGATGAAAATCAGCGCCGATGCAAAAACCTCGAAGAACATCACCCAAACTCGATGAAACTCGATGGTTTTTGATCCTAGAGACGCGTGGGTGAGTCTAGATCATGTATTTAGCTCGGTCTAGGTAGTAGTGGCTTACTTGCTACGAATTCCCGGATTTCGTGTGGCTCGGTTCTAAACACCCCAACGCACTAATCCACCAAATTCTCTGCCAATCGTGCGAGAGAGAGGGCAAGGTCGGTACGGTTGTGATCAGCACCTCGGAGCGAACCTTTTTCATGTAGCTCATCGGGCACAAAAGCGCCTGTGCTGCCCGGGTGCCGGTGATCAGCGAGGTCTGCCGGGGTGGAATGTTTCGGTCGTGCGAAGGAGAAGGGAGAGTGCGAGGACTCCACGTGGTCACGTGGTTACTCGATCCCGGCGTCTCCCCTGTGTCCTTATCCTCCCCCCGAGCAGGAGGTGGCACCAGTTGAGGCGGTCGGGCGCCGGAGCGGTCGCGCTGGCGCGCGCGAGGGTTTGGTCGGTGGAAAAATAACCCAAGGGGAGAATTTAAGTGTGAAGGCTTCTGCCATGTGGGTCCCTCCCCGCTAATATCCTCTTAATTTTTCATCTCTGTTTTTGTTGAAAATATCCCCAGCTACACACAATTGAATGTGAGAGTTAATCACCAAATCACAGTTTGAATTTGGTTTCCCAAATTTGAAATCTGTTTGGCTAAATTTGCTTCACATTTGACTAAAATTCAAATTCAGTTTTGAATTATTGCAAATTTAGCTCCCGACAATATGAACTCCAATGGGAATGAAAATTGGTGGACTAACTCAGAAAAATGTGCTGAGTTTGAATATGAAGTCAACTTTTGAATTTAAGTGATGAAAGTTGCTGCAATTTGAATTTTCATTCAAATTGGCCTCTTTTTCAAATGCCTCCAATAGTGCCTCAAAAAGTGTTGGATTTGCATGAAATTTGGCCTGAACCTTCCCAAGACTTTTTATGTTCTAGGGGTGAGCTCAACCTCTCATGTTCATGTGTACAAATCCTACTTTGTAAAAGTTAGGGCTTTCCCCTCTAATCATCCTCTTGATGGAGGTTACTTGCTCTTCACAAGTCTCCACAAGATATCCACAACTAAAGCTGTGGTGTTGTGAGGTGATGAAAAATTTTTTGCAAGTCCCTTTTTCTTGGGCTTTTACACCACATGGAAATATTGAATCTTTCCTGCATGGACACAAATCGATCCGATGCCGCAGAGGATCCGGCTTCTTTTAACCGAGTGACTGACGCATGGGCCCGACTTCTCGTTCATCTACCTCCGGCTCTCGCGCGTCCCCTGCGCCCGACCTAGCCGGAGCTCACCGGAGCTTGGTCGTCTGGCCTCCTCCCACGCTCCCACTCGCTGCCAGCCCTTAAAAACATGTGCTGAACACGTTGGAAGGGTTTCCCCAGGCCGGCGATGGCTCTACCCTAGCTCGCACCGAGTGGCGGCTCACACCGATGTTTGGCGACGTCGGTCGCCACTCCTAGCCCGCCAAACGCCCGGTGGATCGGCACTAAAGCACCAGTGGAGTCCATAGGAGCTCGACGTGAACATGAAAATGATCGAGGATTGCTCTAAATACGTCCTCACCCTCCGCCCGAAGCTCCCCACTACGGTTTTTTTCTTAAAAACTCGGAACAGGCCGTCTACCGGGGGTTTCATGCTAGGGTTGCAAAGAGAAGTTGTACACTATTGACTCTAGCTCATGTGTGTGAAGTTTTGTTGTCTCTAAGCACGAATTGTTTGGGAATTTGGAATTTCCTTACCCGAAGGTTGTTTCGCACCGGCCGGATGAAGAATCAAAAATTCGACGGCGATGAGCAAGGTTTCGGCTTGAGCTTTGGAGGTGAGCAGCATGGAACATTGGTGCATCCAAAGGTTCCTTTGCTTAGCTGTGAGAGGCTCTGAGTGAAGCTGTCCATGAGAGCACCTCGTCGCGGTTTCTTCCGGCCGCCGCAAGAAAAACTTGTTCCCGCGTGAGAAAGGCCAAGAACCGGTCGGCTGTTGTCTGAGGAGGTCATAGAGGGATCCGTGGTGCCATTTTTCTACTGCTTGAGGGTTTTTACACACAGGGACGAGTGTTCCCGATCGAGACCGAAGTGGCGGCGGTGTGTGGAGGCTCTGTTCTTACATGAGGAAGAAAAGAAACAGAGGTGAGATTCTTTGTTGTGGGCAAATGGAACACGCATGAGGTGAAACGATCACAGCTGAGAAGGTTTTGGGGCGAGCTAGGGTCGCTCGGAATAGTGAGCACGTGCTGGCGCGGCAGCTCCTTGCTGTGAGTGCTCGGCAGTATCAAAACCGAGTTTGAAGACTGAAACTTCTGTGGCAAGTCTACTTCCCCAAATGACATGTGGGCCCCACAAGTCAGCTCCCTCTTATCCTCTAAAAGATCTCAATTTTTGCAAATGATCCGATTCAATTGTGGGAAGTTTAAATCCGAACTGCATTTGGATAATTGGGCAAGTTTCATCCAAATTCAAATTTGATTGAATTCCTATGCAATCTAAAGTCATCTTTTAAATAGCTAGCAAAGTCTCTCTACAATTCTTGAAACTTTGCATCACCACTAATTTGGACCTGAGGAATTCAAATATGAAATCTGATTTTCAATTTAGCCGCTGCAAATGAGAGTTTGAGCACAACAGTTTTCATTATTATTGGGTTGCCCTCATTGGAGATTTGAGTTGAACAAATAAAGTTCAAAATCTGAATTTACACTTTCTTGTGCACATGAGAACTTCATGGATTTTAAATTAACTTCGTCCCCAATCACTCTGCTAATCATTTTCTAGTGTGGTGGAACACTCATGTATATCGTCACATGTGGAAAGTTTAAACAAGTCCCAATTTTCACACATATGAAACCAAATGCTTGTTGAAACTTCAGTTTCTTTGTATTCATATTTTTGGGACCTTTACATTGTATGCAGAAACTTTTCACCCGACACCCCGACATAGAAAAACGCTTTGTCCTGAGCAGGATGGTCCTTTACGCGGACACGTCAAAGTTGCCCGCTAAAGGATTTACACCTACCGCCTTCTCAACGCCATTCCCAGACGAAGGATGAGTTTCTACATCACGGTCCATCGAGTTACAATGGTTTCATGGATCCCATACCCCACTATATATCCGGTACAACTAAAACTTGTCTAGCAAGGCCGCATACGGCGTGGTCCTTAACCGACACGGACAGGGCTAATACCCAACCTCCAAATTGGCCTTACCATAACCGGCCCAGGCCCAATGTGGTCACAAGCATTGTCACACCCATCGGGTCGAGACAACCTTGAGCATTCCATCCTACAGGAACTCCCCGCACCCATCTCACATTCTTTGAGGGTGCTCTTCTCAATAACTACTTCTAGAGAGTGGACCCTGCTATTCGACCTTTAACTACTCGAGCTTTTAACTACTCAACTTCTACCTGCCATCTACAACATTATCCTAGCCATCTATGACGAGGCAAATCCTATGCTAGTCCTTCTACTCAGGTTTCCAGTGTCATGCATGTGGGTTCAAAACATCCTAAACGTAATGCACAATATCAAAGCTAGCCAACATTAAGTGGAAGCAAAGACAAAATTTAAAATGGCAATTATATGCAAACCGGGGCATGCCTTGCTCAACGGTTTTGTTAGACTATGAAGTTAATCTTCCTCCAGAGAATACGTCAAGTCCGTCACGAGAGGGAGATCCTTGCCTCTGAGTTGATTCCTCGTCGAACGTCGACGTCACCTGCTAATGAGATGATTATGCACATATTTTCAAAAGCAACTTAAAAATGCTTTAAAGTTGTGGTACAAGTTAACTATGACTAAAAAGGGGAAAACAACAGAATGGTTTCTGTTGTTGGATCTACAAGCTTAGAGAGGAAGAATGCTAGGTGAAATGAAGGTAATATTAATCACCTTGTGATTAAGTCCTTGTATGAACACTTAGACCTAAAGATTGGTAGCTCAAGTTCCAAGGGTCCAATGGAGCTGAAAATTTAACCCCAGCTTCAAGGGAGGGTATTTAGGCAGTGTGCAAAATTTGAGCTCAAAGAATAGCTCAATGAAGTCACAACAATTCCTTATGTGGTTTTAACTATTCTGCCCTTACCTCCTAATTCTTGAGCTTTCCTATGCTGAAAAGTGGTCTTTTGTGAAGTACACAATGTCCTGAGTCCATAGGAATTGGTTTTACCATTTTTTGAGTTTCCTACATGGAGATATGGATTTTACAAAGTGGTTAAAAAGGCTGGAAATGTTTCTGTTACTTTTCCTATTTTTCAGAGACATAAAGGATTGGCACATTATTTGGCCAAGCAAATGAGATCCAATTACTCTGAAATTTCTACTGGAGTTCAAGTATATTTGGGGCAATGTCCTGCCAAAAATTGGGAATTTCCAAATAACAGAACTCCTGGAATAAATCCCCTAAGCATTTTTTAAATGAATTAGTGAGCGAAATCCAGGGACTTTAAGATATTGGGAAGCACCCCGCGATAGTGCTCACTGAGAGGAATCTAACGCAATTTATTTGGGAATTTTCAGACACTTCTACACAATGTTGTGTCTGTTTAAAGTTTGAACTAAAAACTGAAAAACAGAGAAATGTTTAAATCCCTGACCAGTGGGTCCTGCCCACAGTTCCTTCTCCTACCTCACGCCAGCGCGCTCGGGTGGCATTGCCCTCCGGCGAGTTTCACCGGAACTAAGTTCCTGGCCGCCTCACCGGACGAAAGCACCGCCTAACCTTATTTCCGCCCGGTGAACCCGTTTGAAGGATCGCCGGCCGCCGGCGGTGACCGAAACACCACGCGCACTGGCGACAGTGGCCTCTAGGGCTCCGGCGAGCTCGGAAAACCTCGTTTCTATCTCAATTGGTCAGATTTTTGGCGCTAGAGCAACAGGGGAGTTGAGTAAGCTAGAAATGGAAGCCAATAGGGCCTGGGAGCCCTCGAACCACGTCGTCACCATGCGGCCGACAGGGTCCGACAGTTTTCGCTCGGGAAGAACTCGAAATTCTACCTCTACACCCACTTTCTCGACCTAGTTTCGATGGAGGAGGTGCGCTAACTAGTGTTGATCTCATGTGTGGAGTTTGAAAGGCTAGAAACAAGAATTGAACGTTAATTTCTCCAATTCCTACCTCGGTGTCGTGTTGCGCCGCCTTGGAGGAAATTTCCAAATTCTCTTCCGACGAGGCACGGCTAGGGATGAGCTTCGGGGAGAAGTACCTCAAGTCGCCGGTGCACCGAGGGATGGGCTTGCTTGAGATTGATTCTTCTCGGTGCGGTCAATCCATGGGAGCCAAAGCACATTTCTTTGGAGTTCACTCGGGCGCGGTGGCAAACTACGAAATCCCGCGTGCAAATGAGCATAGAACCATGGAGGGAAGATTTTAGCCAGCTAGAGCATAAGTGTGCGCTCCCTTTTGCTGTGGGAAGCTCGATCATCAGACACTCTGTTGGTTTGGGCGATCGGAAAACAGAGAAGCGGTCCCGGTGTTCTTCACGGTGAAAACCGAGCGAGCGCGAGAGCGAGTGGGAGAAGCAATCTCCGGTTGGCTCGTGCGTGGAGGATAGGGATCGAAGGAATCAACCGGCGGGTAGGAGGTGGCGCTGGACAATCATCGGGAATAAGTCTCGGCCGGAAGCTTGCGCGCGCGAGCAACCGAAGGAGTCGGTTGTTTGAGTGTGTATGATATGTGGGGTCCACATCCCCTCACTCTCTTCTTCTCTGTGATTTGAGATTCACACACAGTTTTGGTCCAAAAATCACCAAAAATGGAGAATTGGCCAAAGTAATATGGGAAATTTGAATCTAAATCAGATTTCAAAATTGAACACGTTTGGTTCAGATTTCAAATTTGAATTTGAATATGCTCTCAATTATTCCTTTGAATAAATGGTAGATGAGCTCCAAATAAATCCAAATTTAGACCAGAAGCTCTTTGATTGATGGGGAATGCATTGGTTAATTCACTTGTATGCATTTGGACAATCTGAACATGAATCCTTTTAAAAAGGTTCAAATGATGTTTAAATTTTCCCTCTATCCTCTTCATAGTGATGGTTGACATGAACTCAAATCAGGGAGTGAAGTGTCCCCCTCAAGTTCACATATGCTAAGCATGAGTTAAAGGAAATTTTTAACTCCCTCACATGTCCATTGTGTGTTTTATCATTTTATGTGACACAAATATAGTCTTTCTTCTACTCAACCTTTCTTCATAAGTTGAAATGTAACTTTACAAAAGTTAGGGATGTTACATTCCTTCCCCCTTAAAAGAATATCATCCCGAGATTACAAAAAGAAAGAGGAAGGGAGCAAGACTACTGGACATATGACTCTAACAAGTCAGGAAATTTTCAACGGAGAAAATCCTTGCTTTCCCACGTCGTTTCATCAGCGGTGTGGTTGCTCCACAAGACTTTGAAAAATCGTAACGTCTGACTTCTTGTGGCGCGAGTCTTCCCATCGACAATCTGGGTCAGATACTCAGAATAAGTGAGATCCGGTTGAAGATCCTCGCTGCTCTCCATACGAACTTCAGCTGGGTGATTAAGACATTCCCGCATCTGAGAGACGTGGAAAATATTGTGAATCCCTGAAAGTGACGCCAGTAGCTCCAGGCGATAGGCCACTGGTCCGCATACTTCGGCAAAAGCAAACGGCCTGATGAATCGCAGAGCTAGTTTTCCCTTCACTCTGAAGCGATGAATCACTTTCATCAGAAAGACATGAAGATAAACGTGGTCTCCGATGTCGAAGTGGAGAGCTCGACGTCTTTTATCTGCATAACTTTTCTACCGAGATTGAGCAGCCTTTAAGTTGGCTTGGATTACTTGCAATCATTCATTGGCTTCATTCACAATATCAATCCCGTAGACCACTCTCTCGCCAGACTCACACCAGTTCAGCGGTGTGCGGCACTTCCGGCCATAAAGAGCTTCATGCGGGGCCATCTTGATGCTGGATTGATAACCGTTATTATATGAGAATTCTGCTAACGGTAGGTGATCATCCCAATTCTTCCCATGGTTGATGACACATGCCCGTAGCATATCCTCCAGAATCTGATTTACCCTTTCAGTTTGACCATCGGTTTGCGGATGATACACTGGACTCCGAATTAGTAAGGTTCCCACGGAAGCATGCAGTTGCTCCCAAAATCTGGAGACGAGTAATGCACCACGGTCAGAGACGATGGTGCGGGGAATGTAAACACACAATTCTCGAGATGAAGAGCTCCGCGTATTTCTTTGCCACATATTTGGTACGGACCGGAATAAAATATGTTGTCTTGGTCAAACGATCGACGGTTACCCAAATAGAATCATGCTTGTTGCTTGCCATAGGTAATCCGATGATGAAGTCCATACTTATGTCTTCCCACTTCCATGCTGGAACTTTCAGCAGTTTGGGCGGTCCGCTTTTGCGCATATGGTCGGCTTTAACCCGCTGACACGTATCACACTCGGATACGTATTTTACAATCTCTCTTTTCTTCCGTGACCACCAGAATTTAGATTTTAAATCCTGGTACATCTTATTGCTTCTCGAATGAATGGAGTACATGGATAAGTGAGCTTCATTCAATATTTTCCTCTGCAATTTCATATTCCGGGGTACAACTATTTGGTTGTTAAACCAGAGCGTTTCATCCTTGCGGAACATTTTCAATTCACCGCTGTCCACTCTTCCCCGGATATGAGACATACCCCTGTCTCTCTTCTGAGCCTCTACAATTTCATCTCGGATTGTAGGAATAAGAGCAAGATTAAACAGCGATCCGTAGGGAAGTAAGCACGGGCTTGGTTCTCCTTCATTTGCAGCCATGGCTAAATGGTGAACGTGGGCTTTCCGACTAAGTGCGTCGGCAACCACATTCGCTTTGCCTGGATGGTAATGAATCTCAAGTTCATAATACTTGATTAATTCAAGCCATCTTTGCTGCCTCATGTTCAGTTCTTTTTGTGTGAAGATGTACTTTAAGATTTTGTGGTCAGTGTAGAGATGTACTAGATTGCTTAGTAAATAAGTCTCCACATTTTCAAAGCAAGGACCACTGCAGCTAGTTCAAGGTCGCGCGTCGGGTAATTCTGCTCATAACCCCGTACTTGTTGGGATCCATAAGCGACCACATGTCCTTCTTGCATCAGCACAACCAAGACCGAAGTCGGATGCATCACAATAAACGTCAAACAGTTTTGTTGTGTACGGCTGGGACAAAACTGGAGCTGTAGTGAGATGCTTGAAAAGCTTGTTCACATGATTGACTCCAATCATACTCCAATCAACAGCTCCATCATATGTTTAGCAACTTTGGAGAAATTTAGAATGAATCCCCAGTAATAACCCGCTAAACCTAGGAAACTCCTCACTTCATTAACATATGTTGGAGATTACCAATTTAGCACTTGCTCGATTTTACTTGGATCCACAGCGATGCCTTCCGCTGAAATGATATGTTGAAGAAACGGCACTTTGCTGATCCATAACTCACATTTGCTAAACCTTGCATATAGTAAGTGATCTCTCGGGCGTTGGAGTACAATTCGCAAATGTTCAGCGTGTTCTTCTTCTGACTTTGAATAGACCAAGATGTCGTCGATGAAAACCACGACGAACTTGTCTGACTCCGCATGAACACAGAGTTCGTGAGATACATAAAATGAGCCGGAGAATTGGTCAATCCAAATGAAATGACAAGATATTCATAAACTACATATCTTGTCGAGAACGCCGTCTTGGAAACATCTTCCGCCCAGATTTTTATCTCGAGATACCTGGACCGAAGATCCATCTTGGAGAACACCTTAGCACCCACTACTTGATCGAACAAATATCGATGCGCGGTAGGGGATACTTAGTCTTTATGGTGACAACATTCAATGGACGATAATTTACACATAATCTCAATGTCTCGTCCTTCTTATTGACAAAGAGAGTGGAACATCCCCAAGGTTGTAAAAGTCCCAAAACATGTAAATGGAAAAGTTGAATTATTAATAAAGTTGGGTTTCAAATTCATAAAAATGGGACTTACAAAAATTTTCTAAGACATGATAATACATGTAAATGTGCAACCAAATGAGGTCAAATATTCATTCGAATTGTTTTAAGCCAAGGTTGAATTAAACACCATGTGTAGAGTTTTCACTTGCAAGAGATGTTTTAAATTCAGATTTGAACTCAATTGTTCACTTAAATGCAAATGTGGTCATTTCAAAAAGGGATTATAAACTGTTGGTTCAAAATTCCTATTTGCAGTGGCCAACTCAAAAAAATCAGATTGCATATTTGAATTCCTCAGGTCCAAAATTGTGGGATGGCAAAGTTTGAGAAAATTTGGAGGTATTTTGATATTCATGTCAAAGAGGCTTTTGAATTTCATTGGAATTTTAATCCCAATTTAAATCTGAAGTAAACATTGTCAATTCTCCAAATGGATTTGGAATTTAAGCTCCACATAATTGAATTATGTAACCTCCCAAATTTGAGAAATTTTGGGAGTGAGAAAAGAAGTGGGACCCACTTGTCGTTGATATGATAAAACTTACACAGGAAGTAATTGGGTCCTCTGTTTTTCACTCGAAGCCAGTGAACAGCAGAGCACGCCACCGATGCTAGCGCTGCTGCAACCTCCGAGCAGCCCAGGGCTCGTTTCTTCGCTGTTATCAGCTCAAACCGTGATCTTTTCACCTCACAAACCAATTCCCACCGTCTGTTCGTCCTCCTCACTCGTGTATCGACGAGCTCACGGCCACACACACGAAAACATTTGGTCCACCGGCGCCCGGACGTCTAGAAAATTTTCACGCTGAGATGAGAACCAGAACAGCGTCGCCATACCTCCCTCGATGTGCCCAAAGAAAGAAACTGATGCCACCTCCACTGGAACCAGCGCCACGTGTGGTTTTTCTTTCCCGGCACCGTGTGAAGCCGCCGCCACAAGAACTTGTTGCCTGGCCTCCACAGTCCATATCTCTTCAAGTTTATAGAGTCAAAAGGTCCGCCTAGTTCTCTTCTTTCATCACCGCAACCACGGAGGCAGGCCCTAACCTGTACTCGTCAGAATTTCAGTTTTCCCGCCGACATGCAATATGAACCGCGGGGAGCAAATCAAGAAATTCTTGCCACACGTCGCACCACTCATCACATATCTTAGAATACTACTTCTAGACGTTCGTGCGAGTTCAGAGGATCAAAAACCACCGAGACTTCACGCGGAGGCCACCTCTCAGTTGTTTCATCATGCTGGCGAGCAGCTCATGCTTTCCTTACCTCATGAGTTGATCTTTTGCTCACACACACCGAATCAACTCGCCCTTCGCTGCATTCTCGCGAGCAAGAATGGAAAGCCAGATGCTCACCGCCGCCGCCTCGGTTTCGACCAGGAACCCACGAAAGCTTGCGCACAGCACTCCCTCCAAGTGGCAAAATGGCACTGGAGGTCCTCCCTCTACCTCCGTGGCGCAAAACCGAGCGATTTCTGGCTGCCACTACCCGAGAGCTGCGTTTGCTCGTGGCGACCAATAGCTACCGAAAAACAGGGCTCACGTGGACAGCCTGACCGGCCGGTTTTCATGCCTGAGCAAGGACAGCCATAGGAGCGCTAGCTCACCGTGTTGCTCCTCCCCAAGCCTCAAGTCGAACCGCGGACTGTTGAGCTTCAATTTGGAGTTTTCTTCCAGGGGGCGCAACTCGACCTCTCGGTATGAAACAGAGAAATTCTCCTTCAATCTTCGCATTTAGGTCAACAAATCATGCACACATGAACTAGATTGGCTAGCGGTCGATTTCCCTTCGCAACCCTAGTTTGAAACCAACGGTGGACGGGCTATTTCATGTTTTCCTGAGCTCAAACATGGTGGCACGCCTCGGGTGCATGATGAAACACTATTAGCCGCCTCTCCCGAGTGTATTTTCTTCCATGTTGATCGTTCCTAAGGTTCACTGATGCTGTAGAGCCACTTAACCAAACTTTTGGTGGGTTAGGACGACTGGTCGTCAGCGCCGAAGGTTGGCCGAGGCCGCCGCACGCCGCCGACCTAGTTCCGGCCCTCAGCAGCTACATTGACCTCATAAACGGATTTCATGACCCTCAAAACCCCCGGGAGGCCATCCTCTAACCAGGAGGCGGCCGGAAACAAGCCGCCGGCGAGCCATCTCCTCGGTCCGGCGAGGGGGGAGGGCGCGCGCGGGAAGGAGCCGGAGGAAGAAAAAGCAGCTGCCGGTCCCAGCTGTCAGCATCTGTAAGTTTAAACATTGGATCGGCTGTGGCCTATGATCAGTTGTGGCTGCGCGCTGTGAACTCAGTAGCCCCGGTGTGGCTCGCATCTCAGTGGCTGCTGTTTAAACCGTGGGCCTAATTTAATTTCCAGTAGAAAATAAATGTTAAATTTAGCTCCAACTATAGAAATTGATAACTTTGTGTAGGAAAATCCAAATGGGGTGATTAAATTGGGTTATATTCAGTTTGAAAATATCTATCAAAATATGAAACCCCATTTGTATAAAAGTCAATAATAAATTCTGGAAAATTCTTTGAAGCTTTTCAGTAAAAGAATTTTGATGGAGTTTCGTTCATCCAAAATTTCCCAAATCTTGCCAGACTATTCCTTAGGATATTATTGAACTCCTGATAAATTTTCAGCCAATTTGGAGTTGATTTGTGTATGAAAATTCAGAGTACAAAGCACTGTGCTCAAATAAGCACAGAAATATTTTTCTGACATAATTTCCACTTTGAAAAATTAATTCTGGGCAATTCCTACCTCCAAAATTCCTAGGAAAATTCATGCATGCTCCCTGAGATATGATTGAAGTTGTAGTTCACTTTATTTGGTATGACTATGCAAATTACTTCATAATTAATTTTTCGTGAGTTGAAGGGAAGACTAACCACGGCGCCAGTCTTAGTCTTACCGGAAATTAACAACAGCTTCTTTTATTTATTGTGATGCTTCTAGACACGGCCTAGGATGTGTGTTAATGCAAGAAGGACGAGTGGTGTGTGACGGACCACAGGACCTCGTCGGGTGGTGCCGTGATATGCGGCACCCAACAGCACACGGGTCGATGGAAACACATCATATTACATAAATAGTTTGCGGAAGCGTACAAGAAAGTTTTACAAATACTTATATCAGAGTAAAGCTACAGCGGAAGACTATCACTCTCACGACTCATTCTAAACTAGCAACAAAGAAAAGGTCCAGCCCGCGGACGTTTCTTACTAGCAACACGAAGATCAATCTGCAGCGACGAGGATGCCCTTTGAGTAAGCACTCGGAGGTTCCCGAGTCTCATCGGCATCCCTTCTCATAAGCATCGAGTCAATTACCTGCAAAACAACTCGGATAGCATCCGTGAGCATAACGCTCAGCAAGACTTAACCGTCACCCTAAACATGAAACTCTATGTGAGGTTATGAACCTAAAGTAGGATGGCATGATGCATAATATACTAGCCTAAAAGTGAATCCTTACTTTCAAGTATTAATTGCCGTATTTTAAGTAACCTTGGGCATGCCACATCGGAAGTCCAAAATCAAACAAGAAACGCTTTCCCCCGATGTAATTTGCTCATGGCATAAAAGAATCGAGTTTGCGCTAGCCTATTCATCAAGATCCAATACAAAGGTAGGATAAGACTTCACATCAAAATGATTAGTTCATTTCTCATGCAACTTCTTACTACGTCACGACTGTGAGAACAAGTATGCTCGGTCCATTCCGTGAGCGACGGTGATTCGAATCAATAACACCCGGACTACACGACACATACGCCCGTACTCGACGTTGCCTACAACAACCATCACTAACGTCGTACGTGGCAGCCTTTCCCCTGTTTCACCCCCACTGAATCGATCAAGTCGCCCCGTACAGTAGCTACTCTCATGGTGCACCTTCCGACGTGAGATGTCATGAGAATATTCCCCACATACTGCACATCGGCCATCCGCCTGAGGCGACCCGAAAAGTCCCAACGACAGCTTCCCGAGGTACATTAGTTTACTGGGTCCCATATAGCCAGCATTAGTCCGGTACACAACTCAAAATTGTTCACCAGGGCCGCATACGGATCGGTCCTTGACCGACACAGACAGGTCTATAGCACCAGGCCCCTATGTCCTGCTGCCCCTACAACCTTCCGGTCTCAACTTTAACTTGCTAATTCATTCATGAACCAATCCCGTATGCCCCTGTTGTTCCTGAAACTGCGAGTAGCATCTCACCACTCGACTTCTACCGAACGGTACTTAAGCATGGCAGTTCTACACGGTGAAAGACACCTACCCAATACTCCATGGGTCATTTGGCTATGCAAGAGGAGTATCAAACACTAGATCTAATGCACAGTTCATATCTTGACCGAAAGTTAATACAAAACAAAAACTTAACAGCTGTTAAATGCAAACCGGAGCTTCCCTGTTTTGCAGGGTAGTCGTATATAACAGTTAGTGTCCTTGAAGATCCACTCTTGACTCTCCGGAGCTTGATCCACTTCGATGAATCACTCCTTTGAGTCCCCTTCGTTGTGGTTCCTATTGAAATGCATATGCACATGTTTTATAGAATGTAATGGAAAGAAGTTATAGAATTAATCTCTTAGGGACAGAGGTTGTGTGGAAAAGCCAAGCATGGCTTGGTTTGCCTCTGTTGTGCAAAGAACATAAATAAACTAATTTGTACTAAAGGCTTTATCTATACACTAATCATGTTCCCTAATGAACATAATAGATAAGCTGAAAGGATTTGAGTGCAACTGAAGAACAAGAACTCCAATGGCCTCAAAACTTTTACAGCAGGTTCCATACTACCTAAGGATTTAGCTTGCCAAATTTCAGCTAATGTGGAGTCATATTGTGTCCTCCCTAATTCTCATAATATCTCTTATGTATTTTTCCAATATACATAAGTAAGGAGAATAAGAACAGGGAGTTCAAGGACCCATCTTGGGCTAATAATTTACATGTGGGTTCTTGATCACATGAGAGTGATCTGGTCCAAAATTCAGCCCTTTTACATTAGTAGTTCTCCCAGAACAATTCTTTAAGCATTCCTACTCAAAAGAATTAATTCTGAGGTAATGTGCATTTTCATGCCCAATTAAGTGAACTAAAATTCCAAGTATGTCTTAGAGAGCTTGCCTAAATTTTCCTATGATTTTTGGAGCTATGGATTGCCCAGAATAGATTTTTAAAGTGGGAAACATTTTTCTGAAAATGTTTCTGGACTCTTTGGAACACAGTAGTTTGCATTTAGCAAATTCCTACTCAAATGATCCTCAAATGATCTGAAAATTTGCTAGTAGGTCGATACTATGATAAAGAATATTCTGGCAAAATTTGGGGATTTTTGGATATCCCAAACTCCCTCAATAATTCTTTTTCAGAAAATTTTCCAAGAATTATCCAGAATAAACTATTGATTTTCATACAAATCCAAGTTCATATTTGGATAGAGCTCTGAAAAATGAATCCAACCCAAGTGAAATCACTCAAATTGGAGTTTTCTACAGGGAGATATGAATTTCCAAAGATTGAGCCAATTCTGGAATTGTTTTCCTATAGAAAATCCGGCTGGACCCACAGTTTTGAATTCCAGCCAATAGAAACGAAGCCACACCGGGCCACAGCGTCTCTGCGCGCCAACACACGGGATCCCGGCCACACTCGATCCCGGGTTTAAAATTTGAGCTGCTGACAGGCGGGGCCCACGCTTCGTCTTCTACCTCCCGCTCCTCGCTCGCGCCCGCGCGCTCCCCCTCGCCGGACCGACGCCGGAGCTCGCCGACTCGCCGTTTCCGGCCACCGCCTGAGCTATAGCTCGCTGCCAGGGGGTTTAGGGCCTCGAGGAACGGCTGTGGGGTTTGCTAGGGCCGCCGAGGACCGGAACATGGCTGGCGACGTGTTACTGCCTCTGTGGCAGTTCGGCAGCATCGCCCGCGGTCTCCAGCCCTCAAAAACTTGTGCCGACGAGCCCTACAGAACCAGCGTACCTCTAGGGAGATCGACATGACCGCAAACTAGCTCGGAAATGGCTGGAACTAGGTTTTCATCGTGTGACCGAACGGGTCCGCCGTGAACACCCCAAGCAAAGCTCGAAATTCGCAGGCCTGAGGCGTTTTCATGCGCTGGATGCAAAAGGGAAAGTGATCGACGGCTAATCCAGCTGCTACGTGCAAGATTTGAGAAGCTAGGAAGAATTAGAGAGCGGGAATTTGCTGAATCCATACCGGAAGCTCAGAATAAGGTCGCCGGAGCAAAACCTCGAAATTCGCCACCGATAGCTCGCGGCACAGCCTGAGCTTGGGCTGAGAGCGGCACCGCACCCGTGCGCGTCCGTAGGTGTGATCGCTCGGCCGTGAAACCCGCTGTGGAGGGCTGTCCACGAGCGCCCGATCACTTTCTCGGATTAGGTCGCCACGGCGGCGGTCGTTCTCGGGCACCGGAGCTCGCAGCTCACTTGCTCGTGGGTCAGGGAGGTGGAGGTTGAGGTCGTGGGAGTGTTTAGAAGCTCGGGAGACGGAGGCGCGCCGTTTCCATGATTTCTCGAGCAGGCCGAAGCAGCGGCGGTGAGGCGCTCGGCTCTCGGTTTGTTTGCGAGGAGAAGAAGGAAACTGTGCTTTGCTGCGGCCGAGGGGGGCACGTGATCACGTTGAGGGCGCGGTCAGGACCGATCTCGGGGCGCCAGCACGTGGAGACCGGGAGCAGGAGCTGGCGCGGCAAGCTCCTCGGTGGAGCCCGTGAGCTGTTCGGGAAATTTTCCCACCGAGGGTAAAACTTAGTGAGTAAGGCTCCTCCTTTAGCTCTATGACATGTGGGTCCCACTCCACTTGTACCTCCCAAATATCTGTTCCAGCTGATCTCTTCAATCCCCAGAATGCTAAGTTCAAAAAGGTGGGCTAGAATTTGAATTCTTCAAATTCAGTTTGAATTTGCAAGACTAAATCTGAATTTGGTTTAGAATTTGCAATTTCTTCTCTTTAGCTCTCCTTTGAGCCCACCCTACAATTGAAAAGTTTGTGAGCAAACTTTTCCCTATAATTCCAACTATAGGGCTGCATGTTTATTCAAAGTTTTTGGTCACTACATGGGTGAACTTTGAATTTCAAATCTGATTTTTAAACTTACATGCAAAGAGGTATTTAACTCCTTATTGGTTCAACACTTTTAAATAGAAAGGTGAACCTCATGTTGGATGTTCATCCACGTATTACCTTGCATGAAGAAAAGTTTTAGCAAGTCCCATTTTTCATGTCTTTGCCACACATATGAACTCAAACCTTGGTTTTTATTCATACACATTTTTGGGACTTTTACATGGTCTCCTATGCCTCTCGTCAGTTAAGGCCGCACGAGCAGAACTATCCAACCCATGACTTGGAATTGGCTGCGGTAGTGCATGCTCTTAAGATTTGGAGACACTATCTGATTGGTAACAAGTGTGAAATCTACAAAGGCCACAAGAGCCTCAAGTATATTTTTACCAAGCCTGATCTGAACCTAAGACAACGAATATGGTTGGAACTAATTAAGGATTATGATGTGGAGATCCACTACCACCCTGGTAAAGCAAAGTTGTGGCAGACGCTCTCAGCAGGAAAGCATATTGTCACTTGGTGAGTCAAGTACCACAACTGTGCGAGAAGAAGATGAAGCTGAACCTAAGTATTGTACCTCACTCCTACAACTACAACCTTAGCATCCATCATGTCCTTGATGACCAAATTAAGAAGGCTCAACAGGAGGATGAAAAGTTAATGAAGATCAAGGAATAAACCAGTGAAGGCAAGACACCAGACTTTAGAGTCGATAGAGATGGAATATTGTGGTTCAAGAAACGGTTGTGTGTGCCTTCACAAGGTCACTATCGGAATGCGATCATGGATGAAGCTCATAACTCTGCCTACTCTATCCACCCTAGAGCCACAAAGATGTACGTGGATATTAAGCAGAAGTATTGGTGGGTTGGCATGAAGGGTGACATAGCCAGATTCATGGCTTATTGTGATGTGTGTAGAAGGGTCAAAGCTGAGAATCAAAATACGAGTGGCCTATTACAGCCCTTACCGATTCCCGTTTGGAAGTGGGATGAGGTACGAATGGATTTCATCACTGGCCAGCCAAGGACCAAGAATAATAATGACTCCGTGTGGGTAGTGCTCGACCGTCTGACTAAAGTTGCACACTTTATTCCTGTGTGCACTACCTACAACGGGAGTAAGCTGGCCAAGTTGCACATAGACCGTATTGTGAAACTACATGGAGTACCCTTGAAGATAGTCTCAGATCGAGGTACTTGGTTTACGTCAAGATTTTGGAGGAGTCTTCAAAAGGCACTTGGTACCAAGTTGGACTTTAGTTCAGCATATCACCCTCAGACGGATGGTCAGACAGAGAGGATCAACCAAATCTTGGAAGACATGTTGAGGGCCGCTGTTCCCACCTACGGCAAGGATTGGGAAGACAGTTTACAGTATGCCGAGTTCTCATATAACAACAGTTATCAGGCCAGCATCAAGATGTCACCATATGAAGCCCACTATGGAAGGAAGTGTCAAACCCCGCTCATGAGGTCATAAGTTGGGGACCACATTGTGGAGCAACCATACTTCATCTTTGCAGCAGCGACAAGGTAGAAGAGATTCGAGCAAATCTCAAGGCCACCCAATCACGTCAAAAAAGCTACGCAGATAAGAGGAGGCGTGAACTCAGTTTCCAAGCTGGAGATCATGTGTACCTTAAAGTATCTCCTATCCGTGGCACGCGCAGATTCTAAGTACGTGGAAAGTTGGCACCACGGTACATCAGTCCTTTCTCTGTCCTAAAAAGGGTAGGATCAGTAGCGTATGAGATTCAGCTACCCGAAGAAATGTCAGGCATGCATACCGTCTTCCACGTGCCACAACTAAGAAAATGCCTACGGGTTCCCAAGGAACAGGTGGCATAAGAAACACTAGACCTTCAAGAGGATCTGCGCTACCAGGAGGTGCCAGTAAAGATCTTGGAAACAGTCACACGAAGGACATGGAGAAACACCATGACACTTTGTTGGATCCAGTGGAGCATACACTCGGAGGCCGAAGCTACATGGGAATGAGAAGATGCATTGCGGGCAGAGTTCCCCCATCTCTTTGCAGACCACTCGAATCTCGAGGACGAGATTCATCCTAAGTGGGGTAGGTCTATAACGCACCATTTTTCGTAAGCTAATAAATCAGGGTTATAGAATTAACCACCAGACAAATTACGCACACTCTTGGCTGATGTAACACCCCAAAATTTTGATTCAAAACCCTACATCATGTTAAGAGGGGAATTTAAAATTTTTTGGACGTGTTGCATGTTTTGCAAAAATTCAAATTCAAACTGGAATTCAAATTAAACTCAAATCAGAAAAAAAAATAGAAAAAGAAAAAGAGAAAACAGAAAAAACCGGCCAGTGGGCCGAAACCCACCAGTCGGCCCAGCCAGCGCCCGCGCCAGCCGCAGCCGAGCGCGCTGCTTCCTCACGGTGACAGGCGGGAACCACCCGATCTTCGTCTACCTCGCGACAGCGCCGGACTCCCTCACACCCTAATCAAAACCGATCGGGATTTCGGCGTATCCCCGCTGAATTCTGTTCGTAGGCGACGCGGACATGATCTAAACCACCCCGCCGCCTTCCCCCGTCTATAAAAACCCCGGCCTCGTTCTGTTTTTCCCTCGCGATCGCCGATTTTTACTCCGGTGAGAACCGAAACTTCTCCGGCGAATTCTGGCCGATCTAAGCTCGGAAATTCCAATCTAACTCGCTGGTCTTGATCCACCGCCTCCGGGGAACCTTGCAGGTGCAGAAAACTCGGTGATTTGCGGTGTAAACGCAGCACCGACGAGCTTCACCGTGGTTTTGCCTCGGACCTCATCGCCGATCACCTTCCAGGACCTCCGAGCTCAAGAAAACCCCCGAGGTGAGATCCCCGACCTCCCCTCTAACGATCTATGCCATAAAATCACAGTTCTAGGAAGAATTCTCGAAGATCCGAAAGTCTCCGGCGAGATCGCCGCTTCCCGCCGCCGTGCGCCGCCGGCAGCGCCGCCCGCATTCGATCAGAGCGACGTGGCCGCTTGTGCGCCGTTTATTTTAAATCGCACGGTAGGGTTTAAACCCCCGCGTACTGGTTCGGCGTTATAATCTCAGCCGTCGGTTTGAAATCGGACGGTCCACGTCAGCCCCGCGTTATAAAGACTGGAAATCTTACGTGCTACCCCCTGGGGTTCTCGGGAAATAAGAGCTAGCCCCGGAAACTTCTGATCTAGCCCCTGGAACTCCAGAAAATCATGTAAATTCATTTAAAAATCAGTTTTAGCCCCTGGACTTAATAAAAATTAGGGAAAACACCTCTGATAAGTGTAGCTAGACCCCTAGAAATTCTGAAAATAATATTATAGATCCTGTAGTGGGGTAAGTTTAACTTTTTTAGCCCTGTTTAGTATTTAAATTAGGAAATTGAATATGTGGCTAGTGTTTAAAAATTAAAAAGTGGGACAAACATATTGTCATAATTAAATTAAAAACTTTCTCAGTATTTAGAAAACTTTGGAGTGAGATAAAAGCATATTTTGGGCTGAATTGAATCTGTTTAATTTATTATTCACATTTAGGGACACATTTTTAAGTAATGAATAGTTTTAGAAAATAGGGAAAATAATTGTGAAATAGTTTACATCAGAGGCAAAGGTCAAAATGTGTTATTAAATTATTTAGGACCAGAACCTATTCTGTTTAGATGACGTGTGTTACTAATTTCATGATAAAGTACACAATTATGCATAGGAAAATAAATCTGAAAATATAGCAACTAGTAAATGATAAATGGAGTTTCTAAAATCCAAAGAATTCAGTTTAGGGTTGGTAGAAATTCTGAAGGCACATATGGAGAAGGAAAATACATTTCATGCATACTTGGTAGCTAAAAGGTGTAGTAATTGAATATAAGGAATTTATTTAAATCGGAAACTCATATATATAGTAGGTAAGTATAAATGTGAACACAAAAGTAGGAAGCATATACACATGATTAAAAGTGCATGCAAGCCACAAATCAACACACATAGAGTAACCACAACACATATAATGGTGAATTACTTTCATGAATGTGAATGTGTGGTTTGTATGAAGTGGAAGTGTGAACTATGTCTTATGGATTGTTGTTTTTCTTTTGCTATGTGTGATGGTATGATGTAGAACCTGCTCAAGAGCAAGTTATTCCTTTCCAAGACCAGGACTACCCATTTCAAGAGTAGCAAGAAGGAGGCAAGTGTCCTTGACCACTTTGATCCTATGCTAGGATGTGTAGCTAGAGTTATTTGCATTGTCAATTTAAATATGAAACCCATGCTAGGAAGTTTTCCTAGAATTGCATTACCTTGTTTCCTTGTAGCTTGGGTTGGGATTTATTTTATTATGTCATTTATTATTATGCATATGCTTAGCCATGCTTAGAATGGAATATTTGGGATATGAGATCATCAGTTTATTTTACCATACTCTTGAATGAGATATTGTGAGTAATGTAGAGGTAGGGATCAAGGCAATTTGGATGTTTTGGTTGTGTGCTGGGTGCACGAGACTCGGGTTTGTGTTTAGTACATGCCTGGATCCTAAGGACCGGTTCATGGAGCATGTAGCCTGGCTTTACAGTGCCAACCACATGTTGAGATGGGGCATCTTGGCCAATTAATTAGGTGTATCCCCGGCGTAGTATGGGTGTGTTGGATGGTGCGGGGAGTAGGTGTCAGCTGGACTACCATATGAACCGCAAGGCTCAAGAGGGGGCCACTGCAGCGGGGTTGGAGCCTCTTGTATGCTGTTAGGGGTGAAATCCCAGTGGGCCCACGCTCGTCGGGAATCCCTTTGTAAAGGCTTCGTAGTGATCTCCTGGCTACACACCTGGGAAGTGTGAATGTGGTTCGTAGCCACTGGCATAATGGAGGTTCTTTTAGTCCACCCGGCAACGGGGTATGAAATCACTACATGTGGGTACAGTGGTACAAACTCTGCAGAGTCAAAACTGTCATGACAGCCGTGCTCACGGTCAAGAGCGGCTTGGACTTATTCATGATTAGAGAATTGATGGTTTTGGAAGTTGTGATGTCAAGCGGGGAGCTTAACATTGGAAATGATGTTATGGTTATTGGATTATGATGATGGGATGGGAGATTTGGATCATTTCACCTGTGTAGTAATGTAGGTGCTTAATAAGCTAAGGTGATAGGTATTAATTGCGTAGTGCTTTAACCATGAGTTCAACCTCTCCTTGTTCTAGCCATGCATGATATAATTTTCCCACACTTGCTGAGTACCATCGGTACTCAACCTTGCATATTTTGTTGGTTTATATTGCTGCTCAGGTCAAGATAATGAGGTGGTGTATAATGACCAAGACTTTGGACCCGAAGATGGTTTCTACGTTCATGGAGACCCCCGGGCAACGCCTGTGATGGAGCCCTCAAGAATAATTTTCCGCTGCTAGTTTATTTACTTGTGATGAACTTATTATTGTCCATCGAGACATTTACTATGTAAGACTTACTTATATTCGACACCTGGCTTGTAATAAATGATGCTTCACTATTTGTCATCACACGTATGAGAAAATGATCCTGGCATACATGTGATATTCACTTGGTTGTTCTTCGGAAAAACCGGGTGTGAAAGAAGTGGTATCAGAGCCAAGGTTGCCCGTAGGAACGTGGACCTAGGTAGAAATGGACGTATTTAAGGGCCCTATTTTCTTAAAAACTATTTTACAAGGTGTGTGTTGAAAAGTGTTATTTAATGGAGTCACTTTCTTCATCTTACCCCAACTTTCATTCAAAATAGGATTTTTGTTTGAGAGTTTATCTAACCTAATTTTAAATTCTTTTTGTTTTAGATGGTTCGCATGATTCGCACCACTCGCAAGTCCACGGGAGGGAGAGTTCCCGTAGTTGCCCTTGCCGAGAGGGAGGAGAGCCGTCCGGTGACGTACCTTTCCTACGGATTGGCAGTAGGAGGCTTATTGCGCCGTCTTCGGCGTATGCTCGAAGCCGCCGGCAATACGGGCAAGCTAATCATCCACTATAACTCCACCAGGACCATCTGTGAGAAGAGGGAAGAATGGAGTTCAGAGATGAGGATTATACACGAAAATCAGCTGCTTAAGATTCACCACTCTCCAGCTTGTAGAGCGACACAGGTCGATGCGGAGAAAGATGTCACCTGGGAGGCCATCACCTGCCAGAGTCACATCTATCGTCGCCACTTGGACAAAACTGAGTACATGTATGTCCTCCAGCGTGAGAGTGGTACCACGGAGTACAAGTACCCGCCGGTGCAGCAATGGACTTCCCATGAGCACATGGACTTGTGCTTGGAAGATGCTTCTATGCTCAGCACTCGACTGCAGGAGTGTCAACAAGAGCTTCAGGATGTCCGGGACACCCTGAAGGAAACGGAGGCGCTGCTGCAAGCCTGTTTGAGGGCGAGAGAAAGAGGAGATGGGAATGAACTGTGTGTCACCGTGAATGATACATGGACTCCTGACTCCCCAGATCACCGAGCGATCAGGCGTCGTCGCACTTCTCCACCAGCAGCCTCCCCACCCAAAGCAGAGTCAGAAGGCAGCTGAAATGATGAGGAAGATCCCGAGGAGCCAGCTCAAGAAAACGAGTAGTGTAGAGTCCTTCCCTTAGTTAGCAAGATGTCGAATAGTCGAGTCGTTACGATTAGTTAATGGTGTGTTAATGCTTGGTGTGTGACGTGAGTTGTGGAAGCCATGAGCAATTGTCCACAGCCTCGTCTTCAGATTGTTTTGCTTTGGTGTGTGAACCCACATGAAATAATAGTACATTTATTTGGTGTGAGATATGAACCCTCGTAAAAGTATAACAAAGCCTCAACACTTTAAAGTACAAACAAATGAAAGTAGTAAGATGATACTAAATGCTTTCAAATTAACATTGGTTGATTCTACCAGATGGCCGGAAGAGGAAAAGGACGTGCTGCCAACCCCGCCAACAACAACGATGAGGCATGCAACCCTCATCTTTCTGGAGGCCAGGACCGGGGTGGTCGCCGTGAAGGAGTTGATCCCCTCCACCAAATGCTGGAGAATCAGAATCAGCTCATCCAGAACTTGACTCAAGTGGTGGCCAACTTGCATCAAGTTCCACCTCCACAAGCTGCACCATGCCAACCACGGTTGAGTGAGTTTCTAGGAACTCAACCTCCAAAGTTTGCAAGTGCTGCTGAACCTCTGGAGGCAGATGATTGGCTGAAGACCATTGAAAGTAAGATGAGGATCATACAGTGCCAAGGGTATGAGAGGGTGCTGTTTGCTTTTCATCAATTGCATGGACCTGCTGCTGATTGGTGGACCGCCTACGTGGCCGCCCATCATGACTCTGAGAACATCACTTGGGAAGAGTTCAAGCATAGCTTCCGCAACCATTACATCCCAAGAGGTGAACTCAAAAACAAGAGGAAGGAGTTTTTGGGACTGCAGCAGGGGAACATGATGGTGAGGGAATACCTCACTAAATTTACTCAACTATCCCGTTATGCCCGACGAGACATAGAGACTGATGAGCAGAAACAAGATTGTTTCGTGGAAGGACTTACCGCGGAGATGCAGTGTGCAATGTCCTCAAATGAGTATGAAAGCTTCCAAAAGATGGTGGACAGAGCATTTGTGGTAGAAAGGAAGCTAAAGGCCTTGGAAAATGAGAATAAGAGGAAGGCCGGGTGGTCACATCAAGCCTCAGGGAGCAACACCCGCCAACATCTGATGCAGCAACCAGCAGGGCAGACAAACCGTGCTGCGGTACCCTACTCAGCACCAAGAGGGTACAACCCGAACTACAGGCCTCCGGCAGCACCAGCACAGCCGCAACATCAGTTTATGCAGCAGCCTCGCCCTGCATATCCACCTCGACCAGTAGTGCAAGGACCCCCAAACCAACCCCAAGACAACAAAGGCCAGGCACCTAAGGTTGGGGTGCAATGTTTTAGCTGCGGTGAAGTGGGGCACTATGCCCATAAGTGCCCAAAGAAGAAGCCCGCACAGCCACAACAACAGAATGTAATGAGAGGACGGGTGAACCACGTCACTATGGAGGAAGCACAAGATGCACCCGACGTGGTAGTTGGTAAGTTTCCTGCCAATTTATACCTTGCAACCCTGCTGTTTGATTCTGGTGCTACCCACTCATTTATTGCTCAAGGGTTTGTTAAGAAGTATGACCTAGCAACAACACAAATGAACCATATGCTAGCCGTAAACTCTCCAGGTGGAGAAATAAGGACAAGACAAGTGTGTCCCGAGGTGAATCTAGACATTAATGGGGTAGTGTTTACTGCTAACCTCATAGTGATCGATTCCCAAGGGATCGATATTATTTTGGGCATGGATTGGTTGACCAAACATAAGGGAGTCATTCATTGTTCGACCAGAACAGTGGAACTAACTCACCCTAGTGGCACAAGAGTAAAGTTCATAACAATACACGAGCCTAGGAGGGACATTAAATTAAATCAAGTTGAGGTGAAAGTTGAGGAAATCAGGACTATCAGGGAATATCCAGACGTTTTTCCGGAAGAATTGCCAGGTATGCCTCCCGATCGTGAAGTGGAATTTGCAATTGAGCTAGTGCCTGAATGGAAATGGGAAGAAATCAGCATGGATTTCATCGTGGGATTGCCTAGGACCCAATCAGGATATGATTCAATATGGGTCATCATTGATAGGCTAACCAAGGTAGCACATTTCATCCCCGTGAAGGAAAGCTACAACGGATCCAAATTGGCAGAGTTGTACATGTCAAGGATCGTGTGTTACCATGGAGTGCCAAAGAAGATTGTGTCGGATCGAGGGACACAGTTCACCTCAAGGTTCTGGCGGAAGTTGCACGAAACCATGGGAACCCATCTGAACTTTAGTTCTGCCTATCATCCCCAAACTGACGGGCAGACGGAAAGAACCAATCAGATCCTTGAAGATATGCTAAGGGCATGTGCACTCAAAAACAATAGGAGTTGGGACAAGAACCTACCGTATGTGGAGTTTTCTTATAACAACAGCTATCAAGCTAGTATGAAGATGTCACCATTTGAAGCTTTGTACGGGAGGAAGTGCAGAACTCCGCTATTTTGGAATCAAACGGGAGAAAGTAAAGTGGTTGGTCCAGAAGTACTACAAGAAGCCGAGGCGAAGGTAAGGGAAATTCGCAACAATTTGAGGATAGCACAGACACGCCAAAAGAGTTATGCTGATGTACGAAGAAGAGAGCTCGTTTTCAATGTGGGAGACTATGTCTATCTCAAAGTGTCTCCTATCCGAGGACTTCGTCGGTTCAAGGTGAAAGGGAAGTTGTCACCTCGATACATCAGACCCTTTCAAGTTTTGGAGAGGAAAGGCGAAGTGGCGTCTCAACTAGAGTTACCGGCTCGTCTATCGGATGTGCACGATGTATTCCATGTGTCACAACTCAAGAAATGCCTGAGAACGCCTAAAGAGGTGTTACCCATGAATGAAGTGGAAGTAGCTGAAGATTTGTCTTATGCCGAGCAACCATACAAGATCTTGGAGACAATGGAACGCCTCACCAGAAATAAAAGAATCCGGATGTGTAAGGTGCAGTGGAAGCATCACTCAGAAGAGGAAGCCACCTGGGAGCGGGAAGATGAGCTCAAGGCACAATTTCAGGAATTGTTTTCTTAGAAACACCAATCTCGAGGACGAGATTTCTTTTAAGGGGGGTAGAGCTGTAACACCCCAAAATTTTGATTCAAAACCCTACATCATGTTAAGAGGGGAATTTAAAATTTTTTGGACGTGTTGCATGTTTTGCAAAAATTCAAATTCAAACTGGAATTCAAATTAAACTCAAATCAGAAAAGAAATAGAAAAAGAAAAAGAAAAAACAGAAAAAAACCGGCCAGTGGGCCGAAACCAACCAGCCGGCCCAGCCAGCGCCCGCGCCAGCCCGCAGCCCAGCGCGCTGCTTCCTCACGCTGACAGGCAGGACCCACCCGATCTTCGTCTACCTCGCGACAGCGCCAGACTCCCTCGCACCCGAATCAAAACCGATCGGGATTTCGGCGTATCCCCGCTGAATTCTGTTCGTAGGCGACGCGGACATGATCTAAACCACCCCGCCGCCTTCCCCCGTCTATAAAAACCCCGGCCTCGTTCTGTTTTTCCCCCGCGATCGCCGAATTTTACTCCGGTGAGAACCGAGACTTCTCCGGCGAATTCTGGCCGATCTATGCTCGGAAATTCTGATCTAACTCGCTGGTCTTGATCCACCGCCTCCGGGGAACCTTGCAGGTGCAGAAAACTCGGTGATTTGCGGTGTAAACGCAGCGCCGACGAGCTTCGCAGTGGTTTTGCCTCGGACCTCGTCGCCGATCACCTTCCAGGACCTCCGAGCTCAAGAAAACCCCCGAGGTGAGATCCCCGACCTCCCCTCTACCGATCTATGCCATAAAATCACAGTTCTAGGAAGAATTCTCGAAGACCCGAAAGTCTCCGGCGAGATCGCCGCTTCCCGCCGCCGTGCGCCGCCGGCAGCGCCGTCCGCATTCGATCAGAGCGACGTGGCCGCTTGTGCGCCGTTTATTTTAAATCGCACGGTAGGGTTTAAACCCCCGCGTACCGGTTCGGCGTTATAATCTCAGCCGTCGGTTTAAAATCGGACGGTCCACGTCAGCCCCGCGTTATAAAGACTGGAAATCTTACGTGCTACCCCCTGGGGTTCTCGGGAAATAAGAGCTAGCCCCGGAAACTTCTGATCTAGCCCTTGGAACTCCAGAAAATCATGTAAATTCATTTAAAAATCAGTTTTAGCCCTTGGACTTAATAAAAATTAGGAAAAACACCTCTGATAAGTGTAGCTAGACCCCTATAAATTCTGAAAATAATATTATAGACCCTGTAGTGGCGTAAGTTTAACTTTTTAGCCCTGTTTAGTATTTAAATTAGGAAATTGAATATGTGGCTAGTGTTTAAAAATTAAAAAAGTGGGACAAACATATTGTCATAATTAAATTAAAAACTTTCTCAGTATTTAGAAAACTTTGGAGTGAGATAAAAACATATTTTGGGCTGAATTGAATCTGTTTAATTTATTATTCACATTTAGGAACACATTTTTAAGTAATGAATAGTTTTAGAAAATAGGGAAAATAATTGTGAAATAGTTTACATCAGAGGCAAAGGTCAAAATGTGTTATTAAATTATTTAGGACCAGAACCTATTTTGTTTAGATGATGTGTATTACTATTTCATGATAAAGTACACAATTATGCATAGGAAAATAAATCTGAAAATATAGCAACTAGTAAATGATAAATGGAGTTTCTAAAATCCAAAGAATTCAGTTTAGGGTTGGTAGAAATTCTGAAGGCACATATGGAGAAGGAAAATACATTTCATGCATACTTTGTAGCTAAAAGGTGTAGTAATTGAATATAAGGAATTTATTAAATTGGAAACTCATATATATAGTAGGTAAGTATAAATGTGAACACAAAAGTAGGAATCATATACACATGATTAAAAGTGCATGCAAGCCACAAATCAACACACATAGAGTAACCACAACACATATAATGGTGAATTACTTTCATGAATGTGAATGTGTGGTTTGTATGAAGTGGAAGTGTGAACTATGTCTTATGGATTGTTGTTTTTCTTTTGCTATCTGTGATGATATGATGTAGAACCTGCTCAAGAACAAGTTATTCCTTTCCAAGACCAGGACTATCCATTTCAAGAGCAGCAAGAAGGAGGCAAGTGTCCTTGACCACTTTGATCCTATGCTAGGATGTGTAGCTAGAGTTATTTGCATTGTCAATTTAAATATGAAACCCATGCTAGGAAGTTTCCCTAGAATTGCATTACCTTGTTTCCTTGTAGCTTGGGTTGGGATTTATTTTATTATGTCATTTATTATTATGCATATGCTTAGCCATGCTTAGAATGGAATATTTGGGATATGAGATCATCAGTTTATTTTACCATACTCTTGAATGAGATATTGTGAGTAATGTAGAGGTAGGGATCAAGGCAAGTTGGATGTTTTGGTTGTGTGCTGGGTGCACGAGACTCGGGTTTGTGTTTAGTACTTGCCTGGATCCTAAGGACCGGTTCATGGAGCATGTAACCTGGCTTTACAGTGCCAACCACATGCTGAGATGGGGCAGCTTGGCCAATTAATTAGGTGTATCCCCGGCGTAGTATGGGTGTGTTGGATGGTGCGGGGAGTAGGTGTCAGCTGGACTACCATATGAACCGCAAGGCTCAAGAGGGGGCCACTGCAGCGGGGTTGGAGCCTCTTGTATGCTGTTAGGAGTGAAACCTCAGTGGGCCCACGCTCGTCGGGAATCCCTTTGTAAAGGCTTCGTAGTGATCTCCTGGCTACATACCTGGGAAGTGCGAATGTGGTTCGTAGCCACTGGCATAATGGAGGTTCTTTTAGTCCACCCGGCAACGGGGGATGAAATCACTACATGTGGGTACAGTGGTACAAACTCTGCAGAGTCAAAACTGTCATGACAGCCGTGCTCACGGTCAAGAGTGGCTTGGACTTATTCATGATTAGAGGATTGATGATTTTGGAAGTTGTGATGTTAAGCGGGGAGCTTAACATTGGAAATGATGTTATGGTTATTGGATTATGATGATGGGATGGGAGATTTGGACCATTTCACCTGTGTAGTAATGTAGGTGCTTAATAAGCTAAGGTGATAGGTATTAATTGCGTAGTGCTTTAACCATGAGTTCAACCTCTCCTTGTTCTAGCCATGCATGATATAATTTTCCCACACTTGCTGAGTACCATCGGTACTCAACCTTCCATATTTTGTTGGTTTATATTGCTGCTCAGGTCAAGATAATGAGGTGGTGTATAATGACCAAGACTTTGGACCCGAAGATGGTTTCTAGGTTCATGGAGACCCCCGGGCAACGCCTGTGATGGAGCCCTCAAGAATAATTTTCCGCTGCTAGTTTATTTACTTGTGATGAACTTATTATTGTCCATCGAGACATTTACTATGTAAGACTTACTTATATTCGACACCTGGCTTGTAATAAATGATGCTTCACTATTTTTCATCACATGTATGAGAAAATGATCCTGGCATACATGTGATATTCACTTGGTTGTTCTTCGGAAAAACCGGGTGTGACAGCCGATTTCAGATATTTCTTTCATCGAAACTGGTGCAGCCACCCCTGTACCTTTGCCTAAAGGCAAACACCTTTTTCTTCTTCCTCTCCCATCCTTATCCATTTCACGAGAAGCTTCCGGAATCACCCCTCCCATACCCCTTCTTCCTCTATTCTTATCCATTGCACGAGAAGCTTCCGAAATCAGCCCTCCCATACCCTTTCTTCCGCTATCCTTATCCATTCCACGAGAAGCCTACGGAATCACCCCTCACATACCCCTTCCTCCTCCATCCTTATCCATTCCACGAGAAGCTTCTGCAACCACCTCTCACATATCTCTTTCTTCCCCCATCCTTATCCACTCCACGAGAAGCTTCTGTAATCACCACTCACAAACCCCTTCCTCCTCCATCCCTATCCATTCTCTACAGGAATCACGACAATGGACGACGGCCATATTAATTGACGACGGCCCCGTCGTCCATAAATTTATTGATGACGGCTGATTGCACTGTCGTCAATAAAACATTTATTGATGACAGTTGACCTAGAACCGTCGTCTATAAGCTTTCGAGCCTTATAGATGACGGTGGACCGTCGACAATAATGGTCCTCGTCAATATGGGCCATAACTTAGGCCTTCCCGGAACTTATAGAGGACGGCTGACCTACACCGTCGTCAATTAAGCCTTGATTACGACGGTGTAAACCCACCGTTGTCTTTAAGGTCCCAATACTCAGGGCCACCCCCTCGGTTCTTTCTTTCGCTCTCGCCACCACCGCCGCCGCTGACCAACTTCCGGCAGGTACACCGTGCCCCTCCCTCTCTCCTCCCTTCTCCGCCCGTGCAAACCGGCCCCGCCTCCCCCGGGCCGCCCCTCGCCGGCCGCACGCCCCTCCCCCCAGCCCGCCCCTCGCCGGCCGCACCCCGATCCCCCCCTGGTCCGCCCCTCACCGGCCGTGCCGTGCCTACCCCGGGCCGCCCCTCACCGGCCGCGCCCTGCCTCCCCTGGACTGTCCCTCGCCGGCCGCGCCCCGCCTCCCACCCTGGGCCGCCCAGCTGGCCCCTGCCAGCCGTAGTCCGCATCGCCGCCCTGAGACCTCACCGGCTGCACCCCCCTCCCCCCGGATGCCCCTGAACGCAGCGCCACCGGGGGCTGCCACGCCTGCAGCCGCTGCCCCGCCGGCCGTAGGCCGCCCTGCCGCCATGAACCCTCGCCGGCCACACCCTGCTCCCCCCGCGGTCCGCCCCTCACCAGCCACGCCGCGCCTACCCCGGGCCGCACCTCGCCGGCCGCGCCCCGCCTCCCCCGGGCTGCCCCTCGGCGGCCGCACCCCGCCACCCCCGGGCTGCCCTGCGCCGACCGCGCCCTGCCTCCCCCACGGTCGTGACCCGCCTCCCTCCCCGGCCGCGCCCTGCCTTCCACCCCGGGCTGCCCCGCCGGCAGCCGTTAGCCGCCGCCCTGCTGGCCCCCGCCAGCCGTAGTCCGTCTCGCCGCCCTGAGCCTTCACCGGCTGCGCCCCCCTCCCCCCGGATGCCCCTGAATGCAGCGCCGCCCCGGGCTGCCACGCCGGCAGCCGCTGCCCCGCCGGCCATAAGCCGCCCCACCGTTCTGAAGCCTCGCCGGCCGCGCCCCCTCCCCCCGTCTGCCCCTCAAGTTATATGAGGGCTAGCTTTTATGACTTTTTTCAAACTTCTGTTGGCCTCTTCTTGAAAATAAAATTATGGGAGCGTATTTCGGTGTAATCTGCTCAGTGACATGCATTTTGCATTGGTTCACTTATGAGATGGTAGGCTATGCATTATTCGGTCACAAGATCAGCTGAAAAATATATCCCTTTTTGCATATGTGCTTACCTATTTAGTTTCACAATACTATATGTGCTTATTGTATGGGCATAGTTACCAAACATGTCCAAATTTTGGTGAGGCCAAACTTGGTAGAGTATAAAACTCGTTGGCTGCCGTATCGTTTCTTGCTGCTATTGGCTTGCTTCATTCTGTTCTCTAGTTGCTGGTCGGTAGAAGACCACGTGTTGACGTCTCGCTCAGGCTCAGGCGTCAGGAATCCTTCCTTTCTAGTCGACACACATACGTATCTAGGCAACACAAGCTTATCACTCCTAGTTGGCACAAATTCATGAGTTGTCAAAGTGCTCTATTTTGCTGTAGCACTAGAGATCAGTAAAGTAAGAGCAACAGCTAAACATAAAAGAAGGTATCTCAGTGAAGGTCTCAATGAAGTTGGGTTATTGCTCAATGGTTCAGTTTTCAGGTTAATAATAGCAGAATGACGGACAGGTGAAAGGAAAATCGCTTTGAATCATATTACATTCAGTCAATGGCATCCTTTGCTCGTCTACTATTCGTCCCTGATCAGCTGGAGAAGCGTACAGTACAATTCAGTACACATAGTGCTCATGGCATGTCCGGATACTGATGATCAGTTTTGGCACATTCATTAGGGTGTGATTTGATGACCAGAACCGAGAATTTGAGGCAAATGGTGGGTTTGATTGTGCATTCAGATTACTAATGACATCCCAGGCGGTGCTGAAAAGATGGCCCCATGATTATTGCAGCTCAGCTTGTGGCTGGTTGCAATTTTCAAGTGCAGTGCTTATGGAGTTAAGGACTTAGAGGCATCTGTCTATGAGGTTGGTGATAAATGATAACCTAGTGCTCCAATAGTATCCAGCATGGTAACTAATTCCAGTCTTGACAAATCATATTCTAATACAATTTCAGATAAATATCAAATGCCAACTGTTAGAAATGCGCAACTCATCTATTACCAGTCCACAAAGGGCAAACAAATACAGCTGCACACGTATGCAAAAAACCACTTATATTAGTGGGTAATTGCAGGAGCCCACTAATAGATCTAGAGTCTCAATCAGTATGCAATTTCTGTTTTCTGAGCTAATCCTACACTTAACTGTTGCTAATTGGAAGGTTTGTTTGCTAATTACAATGCTCAATCTCTATTTCTATTACTGGCTTACTGCTACCATAGTGTTATATATAGCATCGACTAAAAACTGCTAAAAAAACCTGGACGACTTGCAGGTCGACTAGGGGTCGACTAGGGTCGACTAGTCGTCCTAATCGACGACTAGTCACCCTAGTGCGATCTTCGTGCCCAGCCTAGACCACGAGGCCCAGACAGCAAGCTTCGACTGCATCGTGGAGGTTGGATTGGTGGGCCCGAACAGCCCCCGCTGTCGCCAGCAAGCCTTCCTTCTCTCAGATAGCAGTGACTCGACTGGTTCCGAACCCCGCTCCCTCAAGTCCAGAGAGCTCCAAACCAAAATGAGAAGTCCGGAGAGAAGTCCGAGAAGGAGCAGAGCAGAGATGCTTTGACTTTGATGCCCGTGCACAGTAGTCAGCACACTGTTTTGAATCTTTTTCTTTGACCTGTCCTTCCTCAAAGCGAGAACTAACTCTCGCTTCTTCTTTGACTCGCAACATACGTATGACGGCTATAACCGTATAGTTTTCCCCTTTTTACTTGAAGAACTGCACCGGATAGGGGGGTGTAGTGTTAAATAAACGGCGTTATGCTTTTGAACTAGTAGTTTATTCGTTGTTTAATACACGACCCGCAATATATGCATTGGATGTGGAATTATCATCTAAGACCAACTGCCCTTCTTCTCTTTCTCTCGTTCTTTCCTCTCTCGTAAATGATTTGTCTGCTTTGAAGGTTTACTCTCAAAAATGGCTGAAGACCGCACTTGGATGTATACTGGTTGGAAAAAGGATGGGAGACACTCAGAGGAGTGGTTCACCAATACGAATGGTTTCATAGAACGAGCTTTCTCGTTGTCAAAAAACAGGAAGGTGAGGTGCCCATGTATGAAATGTCAGAATGCGAAGTGTTTTGACAAAGTGACCTTGACGTATCACTTTGTGTGGAAATGGTTTCCTGCAACGTTATGAGTTGTGAACATTTCACGGCGAGACACCTTCTCAAGTTATAGAAGATCGAGATGAGGATGACAAAACTGGGGTCGATAGGATGGACGAGATGCCTGAAGTCATAAATCCTGAATTGATGAAGGATCCTCCAACAACGGAGGTTAAAACATTTTTCAAGCTTGTCGAAGCTTCTGAACAGCCGGTGCATGAACACACCAAAGTCTCAATCCTCAGTTTCATGACTAGATTTATAGCAATTAAGTCTAAGTTTTCCTTCTATAATAACTGCTACAATGAACTCGTCAAATTGATCAGCGATGTCCTTCCATAGCCTCATAAATTGCCTAAAGATATGTATCAGTTTAAGAAAATGATTTCCGGGCTTGGTATGGACAATGAGAAGATTGATATGTGCCCAGACAACTGCATGCTTTTCTAGAAAGAGAATGCCAATGAGAACAAGTGTTTAAAATGTGATAAAGAAAGATTTGTCGAAGTTGTTAATGATGATAGTACAAAAGTAATGACCGAAGTCCAACAGAAACAGCTTCACTACTTGCCTGTGACACCAAGGTTGAAGCGCTTGTTTCTCTCGAAAAAACTGCCGGACACATGAGGTGGCACAAAGAAGGTCTACATGAGAACGACGGAATGATGGTGCACCCGTCTGACGGTGAGGCATGGAAAGCGCTTGACCGCTTCGATCCAGATTTCGCCAATGACGCGAGAAATATTCGCATCGGTTGGTGACAGATGGCTTTTCACCGTTCAGTACAAATGCAACACCGTACTCTTGCTGGCTCGTGTTCGCTGTTCCGTACAACTTACCACCATCTCTTTGTATGAAGTACGAGTTCATGTTCCTTTGCCTTATTGTACGTGGACCGGATCATCCCGGTTCACGTTTGAACGTGATGTTGAAGCCGTTGATTGAAGAGTTAAAAATGTTATGGACAGGAACCGAAGCGTACAACTGTTACAAAAAACAGAAATTCAACCTTCGAGCTGCATACTTGTGGTCTGTCCATGATTTTCCAGCTTACGACATGTTTTCTGGCTGGAGCACTCATGGTCGTTTGACATGTCCGATATGTGCTTCAGATACAGAATGTTTTCATTTAAATCATGGTGGTAAGATTTGCTACTTTGATTGCCACCGACGTTGGTTACCGCCTAATCACGTATTTAGGCAACAGAAGAATGCCTTCAGGAAGGACACCGTTGTCAAAAAAGGACCACCACAACGTCTCAACGAGTCGCAGATTGCTGAACAGTTGAATAACTAAGTGGCAGATGAAAGTCGTCGTGGATATTTTGTTGGTTACAGAGAAGACCACAATTGGACTCATATATGTGCACTATGGGAGCTACCGTATGTGAAGTCCTTAATCCTAATGCATAATATTGATGTCATGCACCAGGAACGTAACATGGGTGAATGCATCATAAGCACATGCTTCGATCTAACAGGCAGAACAAAAGACAATATATAAGCTCGTAAGGATTTGGCAGAGGTTTGTAAACGTCCAACTCTTGAGCTAACTGAAGCTGGGGGCAAACCGTGTGCTTATTTCCGTCTTCGAATGGTTGAAAACGTTGAATTTCCCAGATGGTTATGCTGCTAGCCTGAGACGAGCCGTGAATGTTAAGACTGGAAATCTCACAGGGTTGAAAAGTCATGATTATCACATAATCATAGAAAGACTTCTACCGGTTACGTTTTGGGGCTACCTTGACAAGCTGGTGTGGAAGGTGTTAGCCGAACTTAGCTACTTTTATAGACATCTTTGTGCTAAAGAAGTCACAACCGAGATAATGGAGAAGTTGGAAAGGGAGATACCAGTGCTTTTATGTAAGATGGAAAAAGTTTTCCCTCCAGGGTTCTTCAATCCAATGCAACATCTCCTAATCCATCTTCCATACGAAGCCAAAGTGGGTGGCCCTGTGCAATATAGGTGGATGTATCACGTCAAAAGAGCACTCAGGAGTCTTAAACCAATGGTTCGCAATCGGGCAAGGGTTAAAGGATGCATCGCCGAAGCATACGCAATTCAGAAGATTGGATACTTTTCAAGCGTCTATTTTGTAGAAGAACACAATGTTAATGTTTCCATGTTGCGGTACAATATGGATGAAGCACCCCCTTGTAGCAGCCTCTCCATTTTTTTAAACGAGAGGCACCACTTTTGGTAATGGCACGAGCTATGATCTTGAAATAGATAAAAAGACAGTTGCTTTGATGTACATGTACGCTAATATAGAGGGGATGCATGAACATTTTCAGTAAGTGTTTGTGTTATAATTAGTGTGGTGTGTTATACATCTAGGCTAATCATTCTGTTTTATCTTATTTAGTGAGTTCGATCAACAAAATTGGAAATCTAAGCAGCAACCTACAAGCAGACAAATACAATTGATGCGATATTATGGAGTAAATGGAGGGCCTAACTTCCTATCCTGGTTTCATACACATGTAACATGTTCATGTCTTGTTTCTCTTAGTAATTATGTGTATAGCATAAAATAGTCTTCTAAATTCATATGTTGAACAGTGCAAAAATCAAGCTGGCGTCCATGAAGAATTGCAACAACTGTCCTACGGATCCATTAAAATTAAAAGCTACGGTCGATACGATGTCAATGGGTTTCAATTTCGTTCAACTGAATTTGAATCTCAACGTCCCTTCAGAGCAACATGTAACACCGGAGTTGTGAATAGGGCAGCTGACGCACAAGGACGTGAAAGTAATTATTATGGGATCATTGAAAATATCCTTGAATTCAGTTTTGTGGGGAATAAGGTCCTTAATGTAGTCTTCTTTGACTGTGATTGGTTTGATCCTAACAATGGAACTCAAGAAAACCAATTTGGCATGGTAGAAGTGAAACATAAGGACCGTCTATGAGGCGACGACACCTTCGTCCTTGCACATCAAGTGGAGCAAGTTTATTATCTACATTATCCATGCGAAAAGCTTAAAGCTTGGTGGGTTGTACATAAGGTGAATCCTCATGAGCGGTTATATACACCAGACAATGTTGGATACCTTTAAAACTGAGTACAAGTAATGTTTCTTTCATCTCTTCTTTTCTTTTCTATACTTCCTATTTCATTCATTAGCAAATTTTCCTTTAGACAGGATGTCGTCGAGCAGCAGCAGACGACGACGTACAGGGGCACGGAGCTTTCTGTCACCGACACCCATGAGAGCAGGCGAGGTCTTCCACGGGACTCAGCTTAGCAGGGGTATATGGGCTCAGTTGTTGAGCCATCTACCGGAGTCGTCACCTGGTTCTGTACAGCGGTCACGGCAGGTAAAGAACATTTAATTAAATGAATGATATAAGTAATTCTTTATTCTATAATATGAATCTTTAAAATTGTCAGGACGACTCTATGTCCGAGGACAAAGAAGCTACGGTGCCTCCTTCTTCAGAGCCTCCTTCTTCAGAGCCTCTTTCTTTAGAGCCTCCTTTGGAGCACCGTTCTACGAAGCCTTCTTGTTCGGAGCCGGTTCCACAACGTGGCTCCTCCTCCGGCTCCTGTAGACCCAAACAATCGGGTCATTATTCGTCCGGTTAGCGATAGGTAAGTAAATGTCTAACAATTCAATTTAGATACTTTTAGCCTTATATGTATACTAATTAAGAATCATGTATCAGGACTTGCGAGGATGCTTTGTTCATGGGACAGGGACGCCACGCGCTGGTGAACGGTGTCTTGGGCTGTCTTGTCCATTTGCACTACCCTGGTGTAGTGAACGGACGTGTTGCCACGTTTTGGGACGACTACTATAGGGCCCAGGACGTTCTTCACGGCAACCACCAGGAGGCTGTTTGGCACGACTTCGTGGTAAGTATGAACAATATTTGTGTAATACGAATTTATTATAAGTTACATACATTTAGTTATATATTTCTTTTTTTCAGGCACGGTATCGTTTGGAGGACGAGTCCGAGCAGACGGATCACACCCGTCTTGTCTTCCATAACTGCGCTAGGAACATCGTGACATAGTCACTATCTAAGGCTCGCATTCAAGCTACAAACGTGTACTTCAAGTTACATCCAGACGAGGGTGAGCCGGGGAAGGAATCGGGCGACACATACATGATGGAGGCCCAGTACGCAGAGGTAAAGATTTTAGTTTACTTTGCTTCATTATCTGATCGTGATCAATGTTTTAATTCAATAATAAATGTGTGCATGTCGGCGTAGCATGGCTTGACACCCGTCCGGACGTGTACCGTGCCCTGTGTGCTCTTTGGGCGAGCGAGGGCTTCATGTCAGTTTCTAAAACCCGTCGAGAGAGTAGAGAGACAGGCGGGAAACATCCTTTGGGTGGGGACGGCTACATACGCCTCGCTAAACGGATGGTAAGTGCTATAATCATTCTATTAAGTAATTTTACAATCTTTATTGTGCTAACATGTATCGATAGGAGCACTAGAGCGGTCAGCAGCCGGCACCTATCGAGGTGTGGAGGAGGGGTCACTTGGGAAGTGACCGTCGCAGCCTGACCAGCTGTCTTCTCAGATGGCGACCGAGACTTTGGTGAGTTAATGTTTTCAACTTAATTGAATTCTCTTTAATAGTACTAATGACGTTATTTTTCTGGTTTTTGCAGCAAAGTACGGGGAGGAGGCGCGGAGGCTTCAAGGCAAAGAGTTCGATTGGCAGAGCGCGCCAATCGTCCCCGAAGCCGCGTATGCAAGCGGTGGTGGTAAACCTCACGGACTGTAAGCTTTGTAATTTTTAATTTACTGTTATGAAATTTGAGATACAAAATTTAATAATCTTACTTCATTTGTGCAGGTTAGCCATCTTCGATGGAGTGGTCGACTCGAGACAGGCGCGAGCTTCCTCGAGAGCCTCTTCATCGCTTCAGGGCGGGTCCAGCAGAAGCCACGCTAGTCGAGATCTG